>OX420949.1:1254657-11254657 GCA_949091785.1 Polymixis lichenea | reverse complement strand
TAAAAGGAAAACACGACGAACTCCACACGACTGCAACCTTTGTCCCGCGAGAGTGGTTTCGAATCGGTTTGGACTTATTCGCCGGAGAATCAAAAATTGTAAATGTCGATCAAAAAAGGGAAAACAAAGAAATGGAGAAACGAATGGCCTCTTTGATCTGGCGAACTATTTTTCTATAAAAATGTTTAGCCTAGATTGGAACTATGCCCAATACCTTCCTACATTCAAAGGTATATGAGAATTTGTATACCTTTTGATTGGTTGTATTAATACTATACCTAACTATAGACTTATATGAACAGGTACGTAATATTGGTTCTTAACCCAGCTTTCAGAAGGGTATCTGACCTTTCCTTCAAGATTACTCAACAACAGAGATATTTCATCCATAATTTCACTATAGATCATAATATATCATAAAGATTATAAGGTTAAGTAGGATGATCATGGTTAAGGCAGACGTGCGTGTCTAAAGCAAGGCAAATATCCACAGGTCGCAAAACCAATCTAAGCGGAGTGCACATCAATGGATCTGATTATCGATTGTCGACCGGAAATGAGCGTGGCGAGTGACGGCCACTCCATTTCTCCGTTGCATAATCAAGCGCAGAAGACCTAATCTGAAGAAAGTGGGAACAGACTTTGAAGACAGCGGTGTAACGTCTTACACCGCTGTCTTCAAAGTCAAAATTTAAAATTCTCCGTACACCGTCGTGTACGGAGAATTTTAAATTAATCCTAGTCATTATTCGATGTGAACCAATAGCTACTCCTGGAATTATAGTGAAATAATATTTAAGTATTTTCCTGGTAACTTAAAATTTCGTTTTTATTCATAAGGATGTGATTAGATATCGTGTAGTTGTTACATTATATGGTTTAGTTATATTACGTCTGATAACTGTGTGGCGGAGTTCAGTTTTTGAGTCACATCGCCTCCTCATTCTTGACTTCCTACGTTTGTCATCCGTCACCCATGCGTCACGCTTGTTTTCAATTTTCAGACGTTGTGCGTGCGTATGTGTCATTCAATGAATGTATAGAAGCAAGTTTCTTGTACTTTTACACTCTATTCTCAAACAAACCGTCTTGTACCAAACTTAGATGAACATTTTATTTCAATCCGTCGTATCATACGCCTATAGACAAACTCTTTATTGCTCCGTTTGTAGTAAACCTTCTGTATTTACTACTACTGTGGGATCGTTAGACTTAGTGCCGAGAACCCACTTCCTGCCAACTTAAAATGTTTACCCTATACCTAGGCACTACTAATTTATATGTTGTTTGAGCCATTACTTTGCAATTAAGAACATTTTCACGCCTCCATTTTTTTATTCATCGGTTCGCGTCTTCAACATTAATAGGTATAATAGTATTAGGCATTATTTTGTGTTTTTTTTTTAATGCCTAATACTATTATAACAATAATAGTATTAGGCATTAAAAAAAAAACACAAAATAATCTTTGCGTTCATGCGGGATAATTCCTTTAGAACTGAAATAAATTAATAGATAGGTACTGACCGCATTCATTTTGAAAATTGGGTTTACATCTTTCACCAAAGTTTCAATTGCGTGGTATGTGAAACAAGAACTTTTAATGGATAGTTTACATTGTCTGTAAATTGTAGGTAACAAAGATAAATATAAAAATAATATCTGCGAATGTCATTCGCTTCTGGGACAACAACAATATTGTATAAATCTGTAGTAATAAAATCAGACTTTTATCCCTAACAGATTAGCTGGGATGATCCGGACTACAATATCGACATCGAAGCACTAATTGGAATAACAATGATCATAAATAGCTGTAAACGTAGATAGGTAAAGGTATTATAGGCAATATCCCTGTTGAGAACTTTCACATCCGCATCCATAATTGCGGAGGTTCCCCATCGATTTGGACATCTGCATCTGCCTCCCCATCATCAATGCGGATGCAAATGTAGCGCAGGTTGCGACAAGAAATAAATTCTGCCTGCCGTGGGTACGTGCTGATTGACCAAAAGGAGCGAAGATTTCGTTGACAAGTTCCAGACGCATTTGTTATTGTTGATAACATGTTTTTGCAAATCAATTTTGTCGTTTAATATTATTGTGAGCATACAGTGAGTCAGTTACCTGTGTGATAAGCGAGTTTTTTGCAATTAAAAGTTTATTGGACGAGTAAATTTACTATGTCACCACCGACTCAAAGTAAGATTTTCTGCACCTATACGAAGTTTCTTTTAAAAATCCCAAGATCCGCATCCGCGGACGCGAGGCTTCAAAAATCTGCATCCGTACTCGCAGATGTCAAAACATCTGCATCCGCAACATCCCTGGTTAAGTATAAGTCGCCACTCAATATTCAACGAATACCGGACTACTGAAGTGAACCTATCGTAAATAATAATATTGAGAAACCAGCCAGTCAGTGAAGAAGATGGATGATTATACCCTAGAGATGCAGTGTATACTCTCCACATTCAAGAATGTTCGTATTATTTGTCCCAATGTCGGGCAAAAGGGTAATACTTCCATAAAGTTCTGTTATTTACCATTTGACCTCATTTTTTTAACGATCTACCTACTCGATTAAAAAATAATGATGCGTGCACAGTATTGTACACGAACGAAATGATGTAATTTTAGCAAACGTATCGAGAGTGCAGTACGTATTTGGCCACAGTGTGTGCACTGAAAGCCGCGACACAGGTGAGCACTGTGCACTGTGCTCTGTAGCGTAGGGCTCGCACTGAGCTTGACCCATATTTTAAACCTATCGATCGCACCGCTTTCGCAAGGACCCTTCACGCGAAGCAATTGCCAGCCATGTTTATCTGGCGCAGTTAAAGGTCTTCTTAAGGAAAAGTGCCAAGTTTCACTTGAAGTTATTTCGTTTGCTAAACACCCACTTTTACTTGTGTGTTGCTTTGAAGAAAGTCTGCTTTCAGGTATAATGTGTTTCTTTTCTTAATTTCCTGTTTACTTTCGACACAAACTTATGAGCAACGTGACAGTATTCTGGAAACACATTGGTCGCAAAAGACTAAGGAGGAAAAAGTACTAAGTTTTGACCACGCCAACAATGTACTGTTGACCAAAACTTACTACTTTTACATTAAGGTTTACATCTCACTAGGACACCGTGGTGACGCAACCACGGTCGCGCGGCCAGTAAAATATATGTACACAGCATTATGGTGATTATCTCACTAGGTGTCCAATCGGGCCTTAAATTTTTTGGTTGCACTACTAGTGGTGTCCTAATGAGATAACGCCCTTAGTATCCTTAAAAACACGAAACAAAACATACAATAGTTCCTTAGTTAATTTGACAACTTTTACTTAACTGTATTTTTTTAATACGCATTTTTCATGTTTACCTAGTAAACCATAGGTCGTCATAAAAAAATCACCATTGCATGGCAGAAATGTGGTACAGATGAACTAAATAGCATTGAATATTGTGATATGAAAGGTACTCGTAACTGGCAGGATATTAAATTCCAAACACGAGAAAATAACTCACTCTTCTGCTTGCTTCCAAATAAATATCTTGTACAGGATGGCATTGACATCGACGCGCTACCTGTTACTTGCACACCCTGTATTCTGTTATATTTAAATACTTCAGTAAAATATTAAATACCTATATCTTCTGAAAATGAATATTGTCTATTCAATAACGAGTGGAAGCAACTCGTCCTCGGGTATTTCACGCCCACCGCTATGACGTCTGCTAACCGCAAATTCCAATAAGTTGTTGTATCATTTACCTATGAACAATATATAACTATGTAAGTTGTTGTTTCCCGTTTCACATTACAGTATCATTTTAACCGCCAGTCCGTCTACTACATTCATGACATCCACAACACATTGATGTGCTTAATAGTGAATAATAAAATACGTCCATGTGGTCAAAATGTCGACGGAAATTGCGCTTTCGATTGATATCGACAATGTCACAGACAATGTTATGGATTTACTGACGACGGTAGCGCCGACGGCCGCGTACACGCCGTTCAACAACAGTGAATTGTTACCACGAAGTCCAGCAGAAGAACAGTCTGCCACCAATGGAAGTGCCCTCAACAGTTTTGGAGAAGAAAGTGCGGTGTACAGTGAACACTCAATATTTGCGACTTTTGTTGTGATCGAACTGGTCATGACGACTTTAGAGTTAATAATATCAATTTTTGCAGCTATCAAAATGCCAAGATGGAGAAGAAATTATAGAAATCAAATGTTAATGCAATTAACTTTTGCCAGATTTATTAAAAGGATTATATTTACATTTAAGTTTTTAGAATGTCAGGGTAATATAACCATTACCGAGGTGGTTACTCATATATTGAATTGCCTTCAGATTTATATGGACTTTGTAATAGTTGTACTAGTATTCTTTTTTATAAAACACATGTATAATAGTTTAATAATAGTGTTAGTTAAAATAAGCCATATGAGTTTTTATAGAGTACTGTCTTGTTCATGGTTGATACCCGTCCCGATCAGCGTGGCGTGTACGGCTGTCATAATCACCGACTTGATGAGCAAGTGGTACGTCAACTTGTTGATCTGCAGTATATTCCGGTGGCCGCTAATATTCATCGGCACGGGGCTCTACATCGCTATAGTGTACAAAGTGATGTCAGATAACAAAAGACAGTTTGCCAGGAGCCTGGCAGTCGTTACATTTTTACTTTGTTTGACCATAAATGTTTATTTGTTTTCCAAAGACGTTATGGACTTGTGGTGTTGGAAATCCTTAACGACATTACTCATAAGTTACATTTCTGGTTTTCTTATGAATTTCTTGATTCTTGTTTTATATATCGTTCTATTGATGTTAAGTTACAAAAATAAGACACAGTCTTCGAGAACATTACCTGATTATAGTTTAGCTGAAGTTAATATAAAATGCTAAAACATTCCCCTTCCCAGTTTGATGATTGGATTGTGTGCGAGTGGTTGTAACTGATAACTAGATAATGTTACTGTGTAACTGCCTTGATGGCTCGCGAATAATACTCGTACCTATATTAAATATAATTTATGTAACACCGGATGTTTTTTGAAATTATTTATTTTCCTCAGAGTACAGACTTCTATATAACTTTTTTTTAGATTTTATTTTTCACGTTTTAGTGGTTCACATGTGCTTACCCCTTCACAGCGTACCGGTGTGATGTTATGTTATGAACTGGTGTAAACAATACAGACATGAGATTTCAGCAAACTCAGTCTATTTGCTATCATTTATTGAGGAGTTCCGTTGTCTATCTCCGAAGTTCTTCATCAGATCTTCACCAAATTAAAATGGGACCATTCCGAGAAAGTACTCTTCCAAAAACTACCCAAATCGCTTCAAGTGTGCCTATAAAATTTGACGAGTTCTCTCTATTTCTCCAGGATCTCATCATCAGATCCCAACTTGATGATCATGGGACCACCTGGGAAGTACATACAGTAAGTACAGACCACCACCTTTCAAACAAAAACAAAATCCAAATCGGTCCAGCAATCTTCGAGTAATCGGGGAATATACATTAAGAAATTGAGAACCTCCTTTTTGAAGTCGGTTTAAAAAGACGAAGGCTACTTTAATCGCACGATATTTTGATTATCGTCAAGTAAGTTCCTTAAGGTGGGTACATAAAATGTACCACAATAACTAGACAAACGTGTGTTACACTTCATGTTGCATTGCGTATATTTTATTACGTAACATCACGCCTTCTTTCATCGCAGGGTTAGGCAGAAGTGCACCTATTGTTCACCCACGTGTACCAGGTGTGTGTGTTTGCAGTTTGCAATAAATATACTTAATATACATACATAATTTGACATACACTTAACAAAACTCTATTAAACTAATATGTATATACCTACGTCAGAGCTCTTTTATTCCGATAAATCCTGCAGTGCAACAACACTTTATTTTAAGTCCTATACAATGCTTTTATTGTTACATTGTGCAGGATAATGCTGGCAGTACGAAATGGAAACAGGACCGAGCACCTTCCTTCTCGTAATTCTCTTACATAACGATATTGAGCGAGGAACTTACACTTTAACAAACGGCTCTTGTAACAGCTTCCCTTGAACAGAGAGCAATCGTCTTTGTAAGGAAATAGGAAACAAGTCTGAGAGAACTGTGCGATACTACCCACCCCTCTCTTTTTACTGAAGTACTAGAATATTTTTATGTTGGCCATAACTTCGCAGTAATGCCAATGTTATAAAGATAATGAAATCACAGTATCTACCTAGGTGCATCAAGTAATCTTATAGAGTAATGGTAGGTAATAACCATTATTACTCATTCTCTATGTAATATGACCTACCAACCCAACGTTTACGTACTTTCGTGTATAGTGTAAACCAACTAGCGATTACACATGTTCATTTAATTAAATTCTAGCTTGCAATTATGGCGGGCTGTACCCTTTTTCCCCGGATTTAGTATATATTTCGAGATCTCTTTGAACCCGACTACTGTTCTGGAACGTTCGAACCACTTTATCATTAGTGGTCACTAGCCACAACCGCACGACGATTCAATTAAAACCAAATTGCCAGTTTTTGTTTACTTAGTAGGTAGTGATAATTTAAATTTACTTAATGAAATCCACAATCTGGTGGGGTATTAATATAGCGATTTTTTTCCTATTTAGCCATTTACACGATAAGTACCCATTTGATTTTGTAAGCATAAATGGTAAGTTGATGAAATCACTACAATATTAAACATTATCAAAACAGAAAGAAAGATCGTGTAAAGAAGAAGCCTCGATTTTTATTCTAGAGGACATTGCTCTCTTCAGGTAGCGCGTTAAGTGCATAGCACTTTTGAACTCATCGTTTTTATCCCTAAGTCGTTATGATGGGTGACTGAACGTCTGAGACAGCTCTATGTAATCCCTGTCTGGCGGTACAAATGTAGCATGGCGTTATTGAGTGCCTATGAGTAGTTAAGGGATACATGCAGACGCGTCTATCAAAACATACCGAAACTGTGACACATTTGATTGCCAGCAACTTAGAAGTTCCAAGCTCATTACAAAGTGAATCTTCAGTGACGTGTGAATAAATGTTAAAAGGCGCATATCATTCGTTTATCGTGAATGAATTATTTATCTAAATCCCAGTTTACACTAGGTACCGTGTTGCGGCACTTAGTGCATCATGCAGTAAGCCCCATCGAGTGTTTGGATAAAAATCGTGACATCATGGTGTAAGGCTACCGTCAATCAACTGATTTCCAAGCTGAGTACGGCAGCGATCGATTTTGATACCTACACCGAGACTTCTCTACGCAGTGAGCACAAACTACTTGTGGTCGGGTTACAAGCATTCCGTAGCCGATTGTCTGACAACTGATACAACTAAAGATCCGTATACAATACTGAACTTCAGTCACATCGAATTTCATTGGAATCCAACGATTGTATGTCAATCGATACTCTTGAGAAGAAGATAACATTCGAGTCCACTAGTAACGTGCATTGGTTTTCGGATTAGGTAGATGTTAATCATCGGTACAAAGTCAATTTTTTTTTTTGTAAAACTTTGGCAAACACACGATATTTTTTAATCCTCACAATTAAGGTTTAGAGCCTAACTATACTTAGCAGTCTTTGAAACAGTCCCTTACCAGCCGTACCTAAGTAATTACTGATTTTGCGAAATCAGTAATCCTGCGTAGCTCTTAAGCTGCACCTATAAATAGCATATTGTCAAAGAAAAAATATCTGCACTGTAAAATTCAGCTATCCACCATGTTATTTGATCAAAATTCACACGCTATAGCTTAAAAAACCGTCGTAAGTAAATACCAATGTTTCGTGTATTCCTGTTGTCTCGTAATTGGTGAACTTTTTTCGCAATAGCTTATGGATCATGTATCTATTAAATAAATGGTTTTCTGACAAATCCACAAAATGTACAACTGCAATCTAAATATATAATTGCTAGAAAAAGAGTGGAATGTAAAATAAAAGAAGATAAAAAGTCAGTTAATGTTTTGAATATATGGCTTACTCAAAACCTTCTGACTATGAATGTTAGTAAAACTGCTTACATCATTTTCGCAGCTAAGAATAAAAAAATACCATCATTTCCAAATCTTACAATAAATAACCAACCGTTAAGAAAATCAACGCATGAAAAGTATTTGGGCCTAATTGTGGACAGTAAGTTGACATTCAGAGCGCATATTGACTACGTAAGATCTCGCATACTCCCACTAACCGGAGCCATACGTAACATTGGCAAATGCGTACCCTACAAGCTAAGACATACTATTTACAACACACTAATCAAGCCACATCTGGAATATCTGATCCAAGTATGGGGACAAGCTGCAAAAACAAACCAACAACACCTACAACGAACACAAAATAAAATCATCAAAGTCCTCTTCAATTACAACTACTATACCCCTACAGAATTACTCTACAAAAAAGCAAAATTATTTAACCTACAACAATTGTATACGTACCATACATGCACGACTATACGAAAGATCCTTAAAACCAACATACGCACAAATATTTCATTTACACAAAAGACTCGTAGATATAATACTCGTAATCAAGATGACCTAGAAGTACCAAGAGTGAGAACCTTGTACGGCAGGAAAACTATACAGTGGGAGGGGGGTTCGGCTATACAATAAATTACCTAAAAAACTTAGAGAGTTTTTTAAATATTGGTGTGCTTGTACACACCAATATTTAAAAAAGGACTTAGGAATTACATTTTAGACACATAACTTTAGTTTATTTTTTGGTTTTTATTTGTATATACACCTAAGTTTAGCTTGTACTGTTTTTAATTATATTTAGACTAAAAATCTTCTATATTTTTTAATGAAATTAAGGTATTCAGTTTCTCGAATGGCCTGAACGTCGTATGTAAACTACAACCTATTATTAATTTAGTTAAGTTTCTCTTTAAGTGAACTGTAATTTGTTCTTTGAGAAATAAATGTCTTTAAACCGAACTCTATTAAAACCAAAATTTACGGTATTTTTATCAAAAAAAATATTGAAATATAATAAGAATACGATTCTGCGGGTACGGGTCGTCAGAAGCCCGAAAGTCTGATAACCAATCTTACCAAGAGGTGGGTTGTGGAGGTCAGATAGGCAGTCGCATGAAAAAAAATTGGTATTCAGCTGTATCCGGTTAGACTGGAAACCTACCCCAACATACCTAGTTATGAAAATGCTAGGCACATGATGATGATGATTCTGACCAGAAAAAATCACGGCCGCACTCCTAAATATGCTTCTCAGATTGTGAAATTGTTTTCGTCAGTGTATCGTACAGACCTACCTATAATACAATTAACGTACACACAAATTACGTAGTAGAAAACAAGAGTAAAGTATAACCGAATGATACAATGTAAATGAAACAAACCTTTGCTAGTCGTAGACTTGGTGTTGATCCATTGAATCATAAGGGTTTTGTTTTATCAAGAATCGAAAACTAACTAACGGGGCTTGCGCGTAATTTATATACAACATGTCCTGGACAAAAACACCCCAATTAGGATATTAAGTTAGGTATAATCATAATTCACACAATATTATTTTTTATTTTTTTGAAGGTGGGAAATCATCAAATAACTTCTCCCGGTCTGGGTGGAGCAGGGTTTCAAACTTTTATTGACTAAAACCCACCCGTGTTCCTTCAGTTGCCTGTGGGCCAGGGGCCACGGTATCTCTTTCGAACAACCCGCACCCCTGGCAGGCATTCACACATATTATTATGCATAAAACGTTGTTTATTCATTAAATTAGTTATACTGATTGTGGGAGACAGTGGTCACTTTTCAAATCTACGCACGCACACAGTCGCACACGTATATGGATCAAGCGTAGTAGGTCCATTTTGGTTTGGTTTGACTGTACGGCGGAAGTGTGACCTTAACTTACGTTGTTTTAATTATTTTTGGTATAAAAATTACCTCTGTAAAGAATGGCAAAAAATCGTTTCAGTAAACGATTCTGAACAATCTAGTTTCATAAAGTGTTCAGTTACACATTTTATATGAAGGTTCATATTGAATCTTCAACGCAAACTAAGAACTGTCATTTATTGATACTCACACAAATACGGTAATTCAGGTTTACCTACCTATATCAATTTACAAAATCATAGTAGAGCGAAATAAGAATAAAATGAAATTACGTAATTTGACACGGATTAAAAGCGTGTATGAATAAAACTTTGAGACATAATATTTACTATGTCTGTCTATGTGCTATGTCATACCAGTGATGGGTCGTGGTTTTCTGTTAACGTAACGTCAACGTTGATTTCCGGTCGTCAACTAGTTAAATTCGTCAACGAGTTAACGTGCAACTAATGTCGTAAACCGTTCATTCATTGAACGATTTTTATTCAACGTTGCGACGCTCAACGATTTTTATATTGGTATACTTTTTTTTAAATAAAATTTCAAAAATCAACTCTTGTGTACGTTGCTTAGAGTTCAAATTCTATGACATGACCGTCGCTCGGAATCTATGATGATATTTTCAACTTAAGTTTTTTACTCAGTTCGTTAGGTACGTTTGCAAATTTAGTTTAGTTGATTATTAAACGAGCTATATTCATAAACGTCGTGGATAAATTCAACTAGCTGATTCATAAACAGTTAAAATTAATATGTTGACAGGAGATCAACGGTTGATCCAACTAGTTCATTGATTCAACGCCCATCGCTATGTCATACAAGTTTACTGATAAAATACGGACATTTTGAAGAAAATAAGGGTATGTCGCAAAGTACCTATTTAGAGACAGTCACGTTTTCCTGTATTAAAATATTTAATTTTAAAAGGAAAAATACACTTAGTTGCCAAACATGTCTTTCGAACAACATGACACAGAACAATTTGCATAAGGTATTGCACGTTTACGAGTATTTTTGTCAATATTTTAGGTGAGGTTTACCCTTTTTGAGACATCTTGACTTCATCGTCAAGATTTTGCTGTATTTGGAGAAGAGACAGTATACGCGGTGTATTGTGTGCTCATTTTGTTGTACTTTTATTACTGTATCGGAAAGGAATATATACCTACATTTTTTAATTTTGTGATGCGCATTTAAATGTTTTGCGCATATTTAGATACAAAAAAAAACTCTTAATGGGTTTAAGGGTTTTTTATTACCAGTTCCTGAAATAAGCAGCTGAGACAGACGATGTCGCACGATAAGTGAACACTTACGGTATATGTCTGCGAGCTGACAGTCAAAAAGGAACCTTTTTTACGGTTTTGATATGGAACCCTGAAAAGCCTCGATTGTTAAACACATTCTCGTGTCCTCCATTTATAACCTCAAAATAAATGTTTTAGTGAATATTTATAACCGTGAAATTGGTTTTCCAACCCATGGCCTTTATTTTCCAAGACCCAAATCCAACATCCCACTACATCACTACATATTATAAAACAACGTCCGCTGCCGCGTCTGTCTGTCTGTCAATTTGCGATAAACTCAAAAACTACTGAACGGATTTTCATGCAGTTGTCACCAATAGGCGGAGTGATTCATGAAGAAGATTTGGATGTATTATTTGTTAAGGTTTGTGTAAATTGCGAATCCGCTGATAAAAGCTAGTATTAATAGAATGAGAATCACATTTTGTAACGATGTATGTGTAAGTAAAACTTCTAAAATGAGCCCCCCACCAGGGCCCCCAGAATCCCAATTGCGACTAGAGGGAGGCTCTCAGAAGGACTCCCGGCACTGAAAGTATTAAACTCCTGTTTCTTCATTAACTAGGTACCTTTGAGTAGGTATTAAATGTATAATGAGTTCATTGTATAGTGGGATGTGTGTCCTTTATTTTAACAACTGTGAACACAATTGGGTCTGTCGATACAAGCGGTCAAATAAAACTTTCAGTCAAATAAAACTAGTACAAATTTAATTTAGGATCACAATAATAGAATACAAGTTTGATTTTAATTTTACAATATCACCTCACTAGTTAAATAAGGAGCAAGGTATGCAGACAAGGTTTAAGAGTTCCTTCAGAAGTAAATGCATTTCTATTTTTACCCAAAACAAATGCAAATATTCTTATCTTAACAAATCAGAGCTATTTTCTCGAAAACCAATTTACAACAAACAGAACAGAGAGTGTTCGAGGTTGTGAATTAATCTGCAGATGGATATTGCGTCGCTGACCTCCTCCCACTAGGCTACTACCCCCACAATTACAACATGTACGTATGCACCTATACATACGTACTTAATGTTAAAACTATTATTATACCTTACATATTGCATTCTCAAGTAAACAGTCGGTAAAAGAAATTCATAGGTACATCGAACCAGGAAATAAACGAACGATAAAATTTATAATTATTTAACAAACATAAAAATTTCCCATAAATACAACCTCTATGCAGCGATAGGTAATTAAAAACCATCATCGGAAGCTCATGGATTAACAACTTTATTTACAGAAATGTTAGAGATAAGCCGTTATTATGATAACTAACAGGATTCATGAACTGTTACAGAATAGGTATTGGAGATTGAAAAATGGACGGAGAGAAGCGCGTGTGCGCTACAGCAGCGCGGTGCGCGGGCGCACGGTACGCCTACGGGCCGCAGCTGCACGCGCAGCGCTTCACGCGCTTTTCGCTGTTCACCAAAGCGTCCACGCTACGGACTGAACGGGGCTGCAGATCTGCAAAAACATTAAACATAGTATAATTTCAGTAGCTCGGCATCGCATATTACGACAGTCATCTAGTTAAAAAATATAAATAGACAGGGACCGTCAGTGATGAACAATTTACGGTTCCATACCCCACAACGGCCACAACCCATTCTCTTAATGCTCTTGTAAACAAATTAGGGCAAGATCAAGAGCAAGACACGTTGAGACTAATCTAGGTCAATAAACACTATTGACCTGCATTAATTACCAATTATGAGGAATCAGTGAGTGCATGAACGGCCCAATTACTTGAAATGACGTGCATCGACATCAACTTAACTGGGTTACTGTACACTACGCATTTTCTACGATGTTTATGTCGTCACTTAGCAATGATTTTGTTGACTAACTCTTAATGGAAAATACAATTAACATTATTATTTGCATCCTGTATGAATTATAAATCATTTATTACTAATTTATGTACATACGTACAACAGTATATTTACTTGCTAAAATTCTTTTGATCTCAAAGATCTCAAATTACTGTTCCATAATTACTGAAACAAGGCTTGTTAACGAAGTTCTCGACCGCAATCTCTCGACAAGTAGATTACGAGACATACCTACTGACTTTAAATAGGAACGTATTATACAACCAGTTAAGTGAAAATGTACTGCTCTAAATGTATCTAACAACAAATTAAAGGTGCATCCACACCAAAGTTACTTTTTGTGGAGCAACGTTTACAAGTGTTACTCGACAACAACGGATAACAAAAATTTATAGTAAAAGCCGCAAAACTTGTAGAAAGTTACTAAATGTTATCATGTTGCAAAATTTTGCTTTACAAAAAGTTACTTCGGTGTGGATGCACCTAAAGAATTAAAATTTCTCCTAAATATAATGTTTCCACGTGCCGTTCGAGTATGTTATTCGAATCCGAATACAATATTTTGTTGAGCTCGATTATTTTTAGATAAATAAGATTTATATCTTACCCACCTTAACATTTTAATGAATGTTCCTCATTTTTAACCCCCAAAGGAAATAGAGGGAGTTATTACAAGTTTAACCTGGCTATCTATGTAGGTATCTGTGCCTCTGTCTATTTGTCTGTTTCTGAGCCATCGTAGGCGTAGCACCCACACAAATGAACCAATTTTCTTTTATTTTATTTTGTTTGCAAGGTGACTTAATCCAGAGTATTCTTAGCTATGATTCAAGAAAATCTGTTTAGTTGTTTGAAGATTATCAGCTCTTTTTTAGTTGGTGTAGGGATGTCAGCAATGTGCGTATGCGCAGTTACGCGCTGCATGATTGTCTGCTATTGTAGAAAGGATTACTGCTGTTAACTTCCTATTTTCATTAGCCGTCCCCTAACGCGACGATGCTTGGATCAAAATATTACCTTCAACTTATGTTAAACTTTAAGGGTCAATAGGTACAATTATTTTGTAACATTTAGAGGTTTTTGTTAGTGTCGTGGGTATTAAATTTATTTATCATTAAAACACAACTTCGTCTAGCGATCTTGAAATATCGGAGCGTCCTTTGCAACGAGCATTTCATTATGCACGAATGGATGTTGTTCATTGTTCTGAATGTACTTTGGTACAAGTACCTCACCTGAACTTTATACGAGTTGGTAAAGGTACAAAGCGACTGACTACCAAACGTTACTTGTAACGTAGACACGCGGCACTGATTTATTGGAACCGATGTGACTCATGTGTTTTTGTGGTAGACTTCGTGTCTATTCATTCATTTTGTTTGAGGAAACATTGCATGAATGAGCGCTATGATTCTGCTAGCTGAATAACTGATATTATGGGTCATGAATATAGATAAATATGATATCTGATGTATTGGTATGTTTTAGATTTATTATTGTTAATATTACCTATCTCTAGTTTTATCAGTGATAAAAAACACACACACAACGGTGAAGCACGACTAACATGCGTATTTAACAAATATGCACGTTGCTTGTGTTTCGACATCAAAGTATTAATACTTTTCTTGTTATGAGTTCCATCAATAATGAACGAAGTTGGATAACAAGCTTCAAAATATGTTTCGTTTCAACTTAGCAGACACAAAGATATAAAGACATGTTTTAAACATTTCTTTTTTAATTTTCTTTTACCTAACCTTGTCTTTCGCTTTTCAGTTTGTAAATTGCTCTGTACAATGCCTTGGGATTCTAATCTGTAATGTTGTACATGTAAACTTAAATAAATAAATAAATGTTTACAAGAGCAGACATGGGCTGAGACGTGGTTAATTTATGACAGTTCAAGTTTAACGTTTAGTTTAACTGACAAAAAGTTTAATTTATTTAAGAACGTTCATCCCACGCGGGCTGGCAACGGCGCATTTATAGCTGTTTTTCGTGATTATTTCATTAAATACAAACAAAAGTAAACATTTTTTTAGCCATGCACTAGATCGTTGGTATTTACCTATAAAAATCGACACACCGTCAATTATTTTCTATTTGCATTACTTAGTACGATTAAATATTTTTATTAAAGAGTAAATGTTTACATTAATTATAAAGTCCAACGATCTCCTGCATGGCTGAAAAAAAATAGTACTTTTGTTTGTATTTAATGAAATAATCACGAAAAACAGTATATATGCGCCGTTGCCCGCCCGCGTGGGATGAACGCTCTAACAATGTTAATCAAACTTTCAGTACTGCTCAGTCTCATATATTCTATTAACTTACCGTATCAGTTAGTAAAATAATCTATAGCAAGAAGGTTTTCAATACTATTCAATAATATAAATTCAACTCAGTTTGTGTGCTCGTATCATAATATTGTAAATTAAATTTGTGTTTCTCTCGAAATTTCTATGAACGTGCAGAATTCTCTGAATGCAGATTTAATAGAATTTTGCTTCAATAACATGAAGACATGAAAGGATGTTTCCCACGTAATAATAAATGCTTTTCACTGTAGCCAGCATATCTAGTTAACCAGCTGGCTGTAGTGAAATACACAATTCCAAGTATCTGTCTGAAGTAATTAAGCGCAGTTCCACGTACACCACTTTTTTTATAAATGTTGTCTACAAAGTTGGTTAACAAATACAGGAAAAGCTTCAATGAAATTATATCTAATTTTACCCAGTATTCGACGCATTTACCTAGTACATAATGATAATTAGATTTCCAAAGCTGCTGGTCGGCTAATCAACAACCTTAGAAACAGTATATCTACCGTATCTACCCATACCTAATCACGTTTGCAGTTATTATACGTAAATTGAAATACCACACTGTTAGATTCTTTTGGCGCGTGATCCCAATCGAAACTAACGCCGCCATTTTATTTTGTCAATACAATTTCAGTGAAAAATTCGCAAATGTTTACCAACAACGTCCCCGTCAATGTTATTCAGACGCCAAAAGATCCTTACAGCACTCTTGGCGCGAATGATCAGAAGCTGGGTACTTACAGTGCGGCCTCTCGTCCGAGGGCATGGGCATGTCCTGGGGCAGCAGCAGCGTGCGTGGCGCGCGTGGCGCGTGCGCAAGGTCGGACCGCACCTCGCCCTGTTGCTCCTCGGCCTGCGCGCGCGCCTCCGCCTCCGCCTCGGCCTCCGCCGCCGCAGCCAGCGTCTTCACGATGGTCTTCACCTGTAAGAGTTAATACGTTCATTGAGGGAATTATTTGAGGCATTGAGTATGGGACGAGTTTCTGGTAACATTCGCAGCGAGAAAACACATGCTTTTTCTTTTTGAGGGTGGGAAATCATCAAATAACTTGTCCCGCTCTGGGTGGAGCAAGAGGGCGTCAGACTTTTACTGACTAAAACCCACCCGTGTTCCCTCAGTTGCCTGTATGCCAGGGGCGACGGTATCTCTTTCGAACAACCCGTACCCCTGGCAGGCATCGGTCCTTGCGGATCCCACCAGTTGGTGCTGAAATCTCTTTGACGCGCGCGTGGAATACAACGCGCCGAGACCCGGGCCTGATCCTTACCGGACAGCGAGCTATCCGTTACTCGCCGTCCGCAAGCCCGCGCCTAGGGTGGCCGGGAATCAGCCTGGGATTCCCGACGCCCAGGGCGTCTCCTGCGGCGACTAAGGTCGTAAGGGCGCATATACTGCCTCTCCCTCACGTGAGCCGCCGCCCTCTTCGCAAGCATTATTTCTTTGCAGAAGTAGGTGACGGCTACCCATACACTCTCGCTCCGCACTATGGCCTGGGCGGGACGCGAGAGATCGCCATTCGCCGCCGCCGATCGCCACCACGAGGATACGGCGTTGCTCTGCCCAAGCCGGGCAGACCTCCACCGTATGCTCCACCGTGTAAGCACAGATGCTGTGGTGGTTACCGAGGTACACCTACGCTTACTTGTAGATATTTTCTTAACTTTTTCATCTGCCTTTTTATATAACTCATCTTTCTTCATTCATCATTATGTCGAGGGCTGATTATACACATTCAATTGTAAACAGTGGTGCTTCTTTAGGGTCGGGTGCCGTAAGACGGAAGCATTAAGATTACTTTCTTGTCCGTCTCTCAGAGAGGTATTTTCAACATTCATGTTTATTTTACTCTCCTATGAATTTAATCACAATTCCAAAGTAAAAACATACGTATATATTTCTTTTGCATTTTTTTGCAACAATTCACCAAATATAGTCTATAGTTAGAAAGTAGGCAACTTTCTAACTATAGACCTTTAAGCCCAGCGTGTCCCAGATGGCGCAAAATTTTTACTTTCGCTTAACCCTGCCGGTGCGACCTCCCAAAACTCCCAAGTTTTTATTAACTAAAATACTTCTGTATTGAAAATCTTGCGCCTAAAGATACGCTCGCATGGGTACGGAACATTTTACTATATTATCAAACTACAGATTGGATTATAAGAATATACAACGCATATCATAATGTAGGAACGAGTTACAACTACTTAAGTGAACATGTCACCGAAAATATGTCTCCATTTCTAGTCACCAAAGGCACGTACGCACGTACGTAGGTAGGTAGGTATATAGCAGACGGAAGACAAAACATAGACAAAAGAGGTTCGAAGTATCGTTTAAATATGGCGATAGTGTTTCATATGAAATATTAAATGACCAACTACATTAGGATGTAGGTATAGTACAAGTGTTTATCCCTCGAGAGAAGATGGGAAGGATCTTAATGTAAAACCGGGGAATATTTAAGTAAGTGAACCTCAAATTTAATAAACATGTACAGTGTAATATTTCAGTATCTTAAATAATGAAGGTAGGTACAGCTGAAAACACAATCAGCGAGAGTTCACTTAAAATCTCACGAAGGGACGCGTTGAGTGAGTTTTGGAACAGAAACATAACTTTGGTTTACCTACTTACCTAATAGGTTTAAAACGTTATCAGTAGCTATGCGTTTATATACAGGTTGGCAGGGACATCGACGTACGACAATGGATTTAGTACTTGATCGTGGGCCCCTTGATATAATTTTTTTTTTAATGCTGTTTCATACATTTTGACCGTGTAGGTAGGCGCTTTTTTTCGTAAGAGCTGTTGTGTAGTTAGATAACCGACGAAAAATTTCTACGCTAGGGGATTCAGAATCATGTGCTGAGTTCATGTTTACAGTTTGCGCGTCGATGTTTCTGCCACCCTGTAAATAATCACAAACCACATACTAAACCGAAAAATGTGAAGAAAATGATGAATATTTAAATTAGAAATGTTCATAATTGAAAGCTAAGGCTCGGTCTGTACCTACCTATGCTACAAAGTACGTAAAATATTCTCGTACTACAACACCGGTCAAAACTTTGATTTCCTGCACTTCTCGGTGTTTGTGGCTAAGAATAGATTGCCAATTTACTAACGGGATGTCTATCTTAATCTGTCTATTTTCCGCACATACACATACATAACATTGTAAAACAAATTCGCAATAGGTGCCTAAGTAGCCACATACCTATACAAGTGTCACAAAAAAAAAACTGTGTAAATAACAGTTAAGAATCTTTTACCATACCCTAACACTAGAGTATTGGTTTTAGCTTTAAGTTGATCAAATAAAACGACACTTAGGTAGCTACTTACTATGATTGTTTTTCGTCAATTTGCCTCGTTGTCGTTGAAATGTTACCTACCAGCAAAACTTTGGTTTTACAAGGTCCTTATATGTAGATACCATATCAACCTAGAGCATTAGATAGTTTTTTTTTAATTATTATTTTAGATTAACGTTAGATTAGTTGAATTAGATATTATATTGATATCCTCTAAGCAGTTCTACTAAATAACCCATGATTCTTATTCTGAGAAACTCATGCTGATGCATATTTACTTACATACAGGGTGTAAGGGGAACGCTTCCGAAGCCAGGACGTAGGTTATACACAACCTAAATGCAAATGGATACCAATAACCTTCCACCTTAAATTGGTTATTTTACATCAATTTGAAACGTTTGACGCTTCTGAAATGTTTCTAATTTTATTTTAACGGCGCTTTAGAAAGGATGCCTAAGCTTAAAGTCGCCGCCTGGACTTGGGGTCGTTTTGAAATGTGTTTAATCTAAAATAATGGTTCATTTAACTGTTCTCACAGCATAGTGCACAAAAATTGCTAAAAAATAGGTAAAAAGGCGATATATAAATGTTCAAAGCAAAATAAACTCTCGCACGTGGTGATTTTTCACAATGGTTAATCTGCCATTTGTTGTTTCTAATATTTTATTTGTTTATAAAACGGCTGTATTACCAAGACAAAACCATTTCGCTGCGGGAAAACAACCATTAAAATTTCACGGTGTATACTTTAAAAAGGAAAGTTTAAAAAAATCAACATGGCGTATCACCCATGTTTGCACATAACAGAAATGGATAGAAAAAGAGAGCATAAAATCCAAAGCGCGACAACACAGCTTCAAAATAAATAAAACAACGGATATGTAGATGTGCAAAAGGGTAACTTCTATTTGAAGTCTGTTTCTACCTCAAACAAAACTATGGCGGTCCAGTATAGCGAGGTGGAACGCAGTAGGTATGTTATCGATCTGTTGGACTGTCTAATTGTCATTTAAACAAAGGATAGTGACACCTCACTGGTCGGCACTTCGCACACAATACCGCTACAACTACTGAAATACACATACCTCCCAGGTATCTAGTTCATGGGGTCAACACTGAAAGCATTGTGCGTATACGTATGAGCCGAATTAATCTTTAAGTAGTTGATGAACATTGATAGATGCTATAGGTCGTGGAAAATAAAATAACAATAGTGTCACTGTACAAAGAACAGAAATAAAGTCCGTAACTATAATACTGAATCAACATTTTCGCGAATAAAAACCGATAACCGAAAAATAGACATAAAACACGTCATTTGGATTCCTGCGAAGACATTTTAGGAAAATAAGACTCATTGACCATCATTGCACCTTGTTTGGCACCAACTTGGTGTCCATAATAACTAAAAGTGTTTTACTTACCTATTTGATTCAAATTTAAATATTTAAATAGGTAAACGATAATCGTCTGCGTTGTGGAGGGGCTTAGGTACAGTACCTAATACAGTACAATGCGTTGTCATTCAATACATTTAATTCAAGGATAATAATTAATAACCAGATATCTGCTCTGCCTTCCACTTCATCATTTTCCTCTTAATTGAACTCCATCAAACTGCGCATATTCATTAAATCAAATATTAATTGTTTCATATTTGTGGTAATTGCCGTGTTCTACCAAATAAATACCTGCTACAAACAACACACTGTAGGTAACCGACCTGCTCATAGTCACAAAGTTGTATTACAGAAATAGCAACGATTTTTCTAATAAACTTTACGAGCGGTTGTCACAAAATCTTTTTTGTGAATTCGAATCGAACGGAGCTGATTACGTGGATGCATTCGAAAAAACTTTTTGTTTCATCTATAAAATAGATATGAACGAAGATTATTGCGTATCTTTAACTATTTCTCTACAACACAAGTACCTAACTAATGTAGCGCGCTATCAGCAAGTATTTAAAACTTTTTACCTAGTGTCTTTCTAGTAAAAACCGACGTCCTCTCTTTGTGCACTAAAGCCAAGCGCACACTACAGCCGCAATGAGCCACAGCGCAACACATTTTCATACAGAAAAGTACGGTGCGGCCCGCCCGTTGTCTACATTGGTTCATAGGAGTTGCCCGCCCTAATCTAGGCTACCCTTAACAGTTCTTACCTCCTGCATGTCATTGTCGATTTGCTGCTCGCGACGCTGGTTGGCGGCGGCGTCTTCGGCCGTGCGGTGGATCATGTGCAACTCCTCGGGGCTCAGGTTCCACGGCAGGTTCATCTGCACAGCACCGTCGAGGGGCATCTTCTGTACCTGCACACAACAAAGGATTCATAAAGCTCCCATATTCAAATTAAATTCCACTTTAAGAGCACGGGATTCCATTGCATACCGAAAATGGATAATTATTGTAATCGTTTGCTCATGTTGCATCTTTCAACATACGGATACAAAAATCTTGATGAACTAAATAAGATGATGTACCGACATTCCTACTAAAGGTATTATTGTATGCATAAAATGCAGAATGTAGATAGCTAATATAATACAATTACTTTTTAAAAATATCTATTCAAAAAGTATTCTCTTAATATACTGTCCATGTCCTCACTGTGACTCTGACGAAACCGTTGAACTCATGTGATATGTACATTTAGGAGATCAAGTTGATGCGAGTTTCGAATGTACACACGGATAAGTACGATCTGTTAACGAAAATCTACATTTTGTTCATATGACCTTGATAGCTTAACGTGTCGACATGAAACATACGTAAAATACATATACTCATATTATTGTAGTGATGATCAATTAACCGTTGGAACAATAGCATCGTTAATCACGAATCTATTCTACCGTATGATGTAATGAGTTTATTGACAAGCAACAATGTCATAATCATTACCTACGTCTAACATGATGAATGAATATATCAAGCCACTTTTATCACGATCACAAATAAAACTGAAGATGCATTCAAGAATAATATGAAGGACCTACCTCAGGCTGGTCGAGTTCTTGTGTAGGGGCAGACTGAGGTACGAATTGGTGGAGCACGGTGGGTTGCTGGAATAGAGGAAAATAATGTGTCAATCAAACTTGTATGTATACGCAATCCTTGGCAGCGATGCGCGTACCCTTGTATAACAATCGTAAGGCACGCATGGAGCGCCCCGCCATGTTAACAAGCCGAGTTCTTTAACCTCTATCGAGGAAACGCTACAGTGATCTCAGTGTAAGGCTTTTGTATATTCACTAATTCTTTATTTATTCGTTTATTTATATGTAAATCCTTTGTTGTAATATTTAGATTTACTAAGGACTCTTCATTTTACGCAGGAGCTTAAGGCTTAGTAGTTAACCGTGCAATTTCAATCTAGAATATGCTAAGCAAATTGAATTTCAAAGATATTTATTCAACAGCAGTGAATATTTATATAAATAGCTATATTAAAATGAATATTCACTTTTGATGTGATGAGATATACATGCATTTGAAATAAACATACCTATGATAAACACCCTGTTTATGAAGTCTATTTTAATCGTTTTCGAATATTGTTACAAAGTTAAGTGCTACAAGTCTGCTCTGACATTCCTGACATGTTTATTATTACATAATTACGATTCTTAACGTGATACATAACATATGTGTATTTAAATAATTCAATATTATTGGCAAGTGCTATTATCGAAGCACGTCCATCCATACATAATGATACACTTAAGCTTCCGTGTAACATCGTCTCAATACTCGAAACAGAACTTGTAAATTGCTTGCTAACGGAGTATTTTTTGCATCAAGTTCTTAAAAGTTTTTCGACACCGGGCTACTTGTTCGAGATTTTAAATTAGTGTAGCGAATTCCTTATACCTTAATAATTGAAAAAAAAATCTGTTACAAAACATGATAATTCGAGGTGTATATATTTTATTTTACCGGCGATGCAATTGTGTATTAAATTAATGAAGTATTAAAAGTGATCCAGGCCATGTAATTCCCGTAACATTAAAATTTTCATTAAAATAAGTTGTACGTGTATCACGGACTATCTGTTTCAAGATAAAGACTTAAACTACGCTTACTTGCGGAATGATTTGCAAGTATACAGTGGAATTGTTCCATAATATTGTTGGTTAAATAGTCAATGTTGATCTAGATAGTATCCTTACTTTTGTAGCAGACAGAACATTCAATATTGCTCATATTTATAGCATATGAATATTTTAACAGTGTTAATTTACAACCCTTTAATTTGTTTGTGACCTTACGTAGTCCATACAAAAGCTTTAAAACAATATTGTTCGGCGAGCACAAACATTGCCTGCTGTTTATTTAGCAGGCATTGCATACGCTCCACTGCGTTGACTACACATTCAGTTAATTGTTTTTAACACCATCAGCTATAGAAGTGAAGGAAACGCACTATATTCAGTTAACCTGATCAGCAAGCGATGCACAGTGTCATCTGTCAAATAGGAGGCTATAGAGACGACAGATAGAAGGAAATACGCCTATAAGTATAGGGATAGCCCATGTGATACTTACTTCGTTCTGGTCATGGCCTTGTGGTGGTGGGGGTGGGGGTGGCGCGAAGGGTCCCATGGTCTCCGGCGGGGGAGGCATGTTGTGCGGTGCAGGGATGGCGATCACGCGCTGAACGTGAATGCGCATCTCACGGGGTCCACCCATCTGCTCCTCCGAAGAGTCCCATGGCATCTAAACAAAAAGAGAAACACTATTGTAAAATGCTGTTCTTATAAATATTTATCCTTATTTGAAACATATTAACCTACTAAGCTCTATCACAGTGGTGGTCACTGCATATTTTATGAGACCTCTAAATATAACCTTGACAAATATCTTTCCACGATAATAGAGTCACCTAATAAAACGACATCAAGTTATCTGTGATAAGTGCATTAGCATTGTAATATGAAATTACCGACGAACAAAGGATAATGGAGGCACGATCATGTCGGTTATGAATAATGAATGCCGTACGTTGTGCAAACGCAGCGGGAGAGTCACATCTCAGAGAGATAAACACGGGCGATCAGGAAGCAATGACCGCTGACACCCGAGGACGCACGCTCGCGCCTGCCCGCAGCCTGGCGCGAGCTGCGCAAAACAAAGCCGACGAACTCTTCGCGTCACGCCTCACAGGCACCGATGCGTCAAAACTAATAAACACCCACCAAGCAAAAATCACTACTCGAGACATTGTCAAGATAAAATATAATAGACCTTGGCCTATGTAGGTTCAACAAAGGCATCTGATATTAAATATGCAAAAATAAAACATGAACTCTGATCCGGTACCGATCTATCCAAACTTAGTTGTTACAAGCTAAATGTTAGACCAACAAAAGATCTCGCGGCAAAAACCTAACCCTCCTGTGGACAAAGAAGCTCGACGAACATTGAATTAGGATAACGAATATTAATATTCTAATGGTGATGCCGCTTGATGCGGAACGAGACAAAAACACGGAAGCAGCGACGAGTACAGTATTGTCCATTCATCCTTGTGTGTTGGCTCCTCAGTCTCAGTGCAGAGTGTGGACACGAGCTGTGTGATGTGAGCCATTGTCAGAAGTAGTTAATCACAGAAAACCGGCACCAAACACTTCGTTATCAGAGAAGTTAAGCAGACAAACATGATTTATTTTAAACAGGGTCCAGCCTCCTGTCGTCGACATATATACACCTGTTACCAGTTTCTTACATATTAGGAGACTCACCCGTACCTATGTTCTACAAAAATAATTTGAAATGTCGCGTTAGTTAACAGAACAGTCCTTAATCTAAAGATGGTAGCCGCCAACTCTGAACTAATGACTATGAGTTATGAGACCAGGCTCACATCGATCCAATGTACATATTTTAAGGGAATAAAAATTTCCAAGAAACGTTGACTGGATTGTGTAACAGATGATATGGATAGCAAGGGGTGACTACTGAGATACAATCTAATAGAGGTTTAAAAAAAGAAAGAAATCACAAATATTGGTAAACTATGAATTAACGCATCAAACCACTCATAAAACGGGAACGAAATCAGTTAAACATTATAATAAGAGTCGATTGTTAAGAAAGATCATGAATCTAAATATTCAATTATCATAAAACAGTGTAAATGTCATCTAATTAAAGCATCGACCATGCACGAATTAGGCAACTGCAAAGTTTTTTAATAAACATTTTCGTGTCCAATTGATATCGCAATCTGTTGATAACGCTTCGAGGTGCTTCGTCCGGAGCTCCTCGCCTTGGCTGCTTCCACTCCTTTCGAGCCACATTCACATCCACTATCCGCATGCTAACTGTACTTCCGTTTATAATAAAACGATTTCCGTCCTATCTAACCGAAACCTGTTCACTCATTACCATTTCATATAAATACAACATAATAATTAAGATTTGTATTACATGCGTGGTAAATTTTTTATTTGTTATTTCTTAATATTCCGCATTATTATTAATTATGTTTTTGAGGCTATGTTTTATTCAAGAGGAGTCGACAGTCTCAACACGTGTTTAAAAGAAAATAAAAAGCGAAAAGCGATGAATATCGAAAGTGTATTAAAATGTCAGTGAGCTTTTATAAAATTCCAATTTGTCATTCTATTAGCATAATCATTTTAGACAAACATTTGAATAAAGCGGTGATAGAGACACAATCACACGAAGCTAACTGACCACTTTCGTCCAAACATTATATAGTAACCTGCGTATATTTAAGTTTTCCCACAAACCGTGGAAAATGTATTCAGTTTACCGTAAGTATGTTTACATTAACGTCTATTTTATCTTTATTCATTTGCTTAAATGACTGTTATGTAATCGTTGGACCAAACAGATCACGGAAGGTCGACAGCTTGCCCTGTGTTTCCTGTATACACACGCACATATGTGCTCCCAGGCTTCTATGCAAGATAATATGTTTTGGAGACGACCTCGAGTGTTTGGTTCCGGATGCTTTCTATTTTGAATTATCGCTGCAATCAATCGTTTATTGGTTTCTACTATTAAATAAGGATGAAGAAACCAGAAACTTATAAATATTCGTAAACAATGTCAAAATCGATAACATGCAAATTGAAGACCAACTTAAGTATATTTTTAAACCTGTGACAAAAGAATATCGTATAATTATTAATGATTGTGTTACGCTATAATAGAAACAATAGCGGTCTGAATGTACGGACTGCATTGTTATGCGCACCTTTTTCTGCAGCATTCAACAACAATGCGATCAATGCTTATTCTTTAAATGCCTAGCCCTTTCCTAGCTTCCAGTCTAACCAGAAGCAGCTGAGTACCCGTATTTCACATGGAGCGACTGCCTATCTGAGTTTCAGGCTTCTGACGACCCGTAACGACTGTCAAAGATCTATGAATGACAGCCGGAATAGTCAGATAGGAAATGCCGACTTCATCTAGTTTTAAAAATATGATTGACGTGTAAAAGCATCTGTACAAACCTACTTACAGGACTAAAATTATTTATGACCACTATATTCAGACCCAACAAGCGTTGTCCTGTCTTAACTATGAATATTGAGTTCGCATTGGTTATAATATTAGAAAAATTCATATGGTCGTTAAGTTTTATAACATTTTCTAATGTTACGCGCTACTTTCCAAAAGTTTTTCTTTCACAAAAAACTTCTCCTGACAATAACAAACACAAAAAAAAAAGAATTAGCAGAATTGGTCCAGCCGTTCACATGTGATGCCGTGACCAAGGGAAATAGGGATTAATTTATATATATATATATCATCCACGGACCAACAGCAGTAATCGTGGCTTAACCTGATCGATCGACCCGTGCGGTTGTAATTATTTAGCTACAAACCCCTCAATGTTTACTGCAGACTGCAGTAGAGTAAAGACCACTACATTAGAGCAGCTATCATCCAACCAGTTTGCTGCAATGTGCGTCACTTGCGTGCGACATATTATTAATATGCACTTAATTTTTACCACGTAGTCTGTGCACCTCATTAGGATCTTCAATCTTCATTAAACAACTTCCTTATGACAATATATTGGCAACTAACAAAGGTTATCTATTATTGTCTATATGTTGTAGGTACTGGGAAATATGGAAAACTGCGAAGGACTTGTTTAAATAAGCATAACTTACATTTATAAAATTTGAATTAAGTAGCTATCCTTACATTCTCTAATTCCTTAAGGTGTTGTTCACATTCACTCTGCTTCAGATCAACGACTTAGGTACTGAAAACGTAAGCTTTCTCTATGTTGCGTCTACCAACAACATAGTAGGAGATATAGAAAAGATCAAAATAACTCAGTAATAAGTAGGTAGGTACGAGTAAGGCTGATTATGTACGAGTAAAGTAAGATAATACGCGTAAGACAAAGTTGCGTTAAATGTTCACCCGCAGTTACTGGTACGTACATTATCCTTGAACAAATCGTGCTCTATGTCTGTAAATGTGCAATTTGAGGTGGTTATGCTCTGAACACAAATTAAACTTTTAAATATGTAAAGACTGCATAAGTAATAAATTATTTCGATTCAAGAATAAACACACTTCAAATTATGTCCAAACAAAGAATTACTATCATATCTAGATCCTATTTTAATAAATTGGGTACTTGGATACGGAAAATAATCATGAGCCAATACCAACCGAATAAAAAATATAACCACGATTGATATCGTACTGAATGATAACAATCTTCACAAGTCCACCTTAACTATGTAACGGTCGCCTTGTGTCGGTGAGAACAACATCACTTAATGTTGGTTAATGTAAGTAGAACAAGGTTCATGAGCGTTCGTAGTCACCGGTGCATCAAATTATACGAATAATTGCACCGCGGCACAGCGGACCCGGAGCCGGCGCGCGGGGCCCACCGCGACCCGCAGCCGCCTGCGTCGCCGCGACACTCTACCAAGTTCAAGAGCGTCTCGAGAATAACGATCACAAAAAAATAAATAAGAATCTACACAAATTGGGCACGAATGGTATCGATCGGTGGTATATATAAAAATGTGTTGTTCGAGCGCGGCTCATACACTCGACACACACCGCATCATGCACGCGTACCTCGCGCTAGTGATCGCGCTGGCGGCGCCCGCGCTCGCCGCTCCCGCCCGCCTCGGCTACGAGAGAGAGATAGACTCCTCCAGGATGAACCTGCTGCACAAACGCCTGGAACCCTACATACTCGACGGAGATTACGTTGCCTCGCAGAAGAACAGAGTGAAACTTATCACCAGGCCGAGTCCCCACGACCTCGTAGCCGAAGACAATGTGTTATTAGAATCGAATGTGTTAAATATAGTGAGGCCGGAAAAAAGAAACGTGGAAAGCCAAGTGAGTGATACGCTAATTCGACAGCGGCGGGGATACAACTTGGAGAATGTAAGGGTTCCGGCGCGGTACCCGTACCTCCCAGTGCCGAACTATAACCGCTTCCGGCGCTGGGGCTAGTGGCCGCTCGCCGCCGGTGTACGCCTCCTCCAAATGTCAAGGCTGCGCTGATAGCTCGCTGTGACTAGGACGCGCCGCGCGCGCATCCCCCGCACGTGTGCGGACCAAGCTCAGACTGTACTTAAGTTTAATGTTATTTATATGAAGTGGCTGTGATCGAACGCTAAAGTTATGCCGTTACCTAAACGGTTTAATGGCAACGATTGACAGAAAATAGATTTAATATTAGTTGCACGATGATTGTGTAATTATAAGTTATGTAATAGATAATACACGATAATATTTAAAAATATTTTTGATTTTAACTGTGTCGAAATATTTACTTGCGTTTAAGTTGATATTGACACACGTGAAAACGGTTAATTCAATTCGGTTTTAAATCCCGCTCGGAATCAGTTATGATAAATTTTTCGCAATCCCTGAATAATCAGATCATAATTTTTATTAAATATGATTTTTATTTCAAGTAAGTATTTTGCAGTCGTCAATTTTAAATTACAATTGACAAACATTCGCTCTATAGTATTTTTAATAGCGAGCGTAGATTCACGTCAGTGAATTAATCTGGGAAGGTCACGTATTTGAAGAACTTTTTGTACCCATTCGAAATCTTTTATTTATTTACAATGGTATTTGAAACGTGCTATGCAGACATCTACATTATAATATATAATAGATAGGTGCCAAAGTACATATCTACCATATTACTACCTACCAATCATACAATCAAGACATCTCGTGTAAACACGAATAGTCACGCACACAAATTACGTACCTGTACGAATATATTACAGTAATTAGACCCTATCATTTAGTAATGGGAACAATGAAATATAATGTATGCGAGGTTAAAATGCAGTTGGTACATCGGTGTCAGCCAGGCCTGTTCTTAGACATCAACGTTGAACACTACAAGCCATGCTTGAATTGTTACAGTAATTACTTATTCAAACAATTGTTGCTCAAGCCGAGCCGATTGCAAATAATTGGCTTCATGTGGTTACTACTCATATCATCACAGCGCTGAAAATTCTAATCGACACACTTTCTCCCACACAATCGAAACTTATCCCTTTGTTAAAAAGCTAATGAAAGTCGCTTACATAGAGAAAATAGTTCATTTGTCTTTATTTTAGAAAGTATAAATCTGTAAGATAATAGACTCCAATTTCTGCAAATAATGGTAACATTCGTGGTGCCTAACGGCTTAGCTTTAATTCTTATTGAAGTTTTTAGAGTTACGATTAAATTACAGGTCTTTTAAGGTTCAGTGAATCACGTTTAAGTTTATATGGAGAAGGACTGCACTAATATTTTTATATATAATTGCATTTGAAATAAATCAAGTTTTAAATTACATAATTATGTTTGAATTTCGACTACTGGGCAGTGGGCGACCACTCGTATAAATTTAAACTAAGACTACTTCACCAGATCATGGTTGCTAGCAAGAATAAGCTACAATAATCATTACACACAAAAAAGCGGAAAACCATACCGGCAGTAGCCAAAAAATAACGTTATGTTTAATGTTGTAATATCAATATTGTAACATGAAACAGTCATCAAAATAAAAAGCCATTAATAATAATCTGTAGTAGCTCGTCTCTAAACTTGCCTCATCACTTGTAGTTCAATTGAACTGATGCGGTGGAGCCAAAACAGCGGGAATCATTTGGAGGCATCAATTTTAATACAGCCTATTAACATTGAATACACGTCTAAACTTAATGTTGGGTAGTTATTTTCTATAATAAAAATATACGGTCTAACATAAAGTTCCTCATTAAATAGCTGAGAATTCCAAGGTAATGTTTATCTTGTTAAAGTAAAATTCAAATCAGAGCTGGCTGGGTACTTCCGAATGTGAGTGCAGGGAACCTTGACGATAACCTCATGGCCCAGAATATACGTAGTATTCATGAAAACTTTAGGCATTTGGTATGTACAAGAATTTCACGAGACGAATCAGTGGAACGTACCGAAACTAAGAGATTAGGAAGCAACAATAAGAAGGTTAAGAATGTCGATATTGGGTGTTGTGGCAACTGGCAGCTAGTCGTTGAAGTGTCATGGGCTGTGCTGAACTGCCGATGTACAGTCTGCGGCTGCGGACCTCACTGCAATGTACGCACACGGTGAGCCCCCCTCGGCTTACAGCCGGGGCAACTACCCTCCGCCCCCAAGTCCTACACATTTACTGTCATATATTTACTCAAACGCTCCATAGTAAAAACATGTTAATATTTTACTATAACAGATTCCAACATAAGTCTTACTCTTTATTTATTTGGTATGGTGAATGTGCCAATATAACAAAAATAAAATTGTCGTTTAGGTTAACGTTCTAGCAATTGTAATTGATCAAATAATGGGTTGAGTTATCCGAGTTCAATATGATACTACTAGACGTAGTCCTTTCTCAAGTCACGCTAATACACCTAAAATATTCAGTATTCAGTCCTACCTGTTTCACCTGTTAGGTAGGTACTGGCAGCTTTTGATACATTCGGTAAGTAAGCGAGCATTATGCGATCTCTTATGAAAGCGTATAATGGTTCTACATGTTAGCTGGTGAATATAAAAATGTGGGTGAGTCCGGGAAAAGTTACATTTTACTTTTAAAATACAGATGAAAAGAAAGTTGTCAAAAGAATACAGAAATTTACGTCGCTTCTACAGTTGATTCATCAAGTAAATATTAAAATATATTCAATATAGTTGTCTAGATTTCTACTGTAAACAGCTAAAACGTATCTTGCAAACTGTTTAACCAGTAAATAATCAATGGGATGTGAAAACATCACATTGATCATTTATTGGTGAAACAGAGCTAGAGTCTCTACTCTAGCGAGAGCTATATCTGGGAGAGCGACGGTGCTGGCGCAAAGACGAGCCAAAAACAAAAAGGAGTGGCAACTGTTCACTTCTTGTAGAGAGTTTTCCGTGGATACAATCGAAGACTTGAAGAACTCGTACACCATATATATTGTAAAATAAAGTTACTTAGAAAATACACGAGCGCAGCCATCAAGCGGTCACGAATAAAAGTCAAAAGTCATTCCCAATTCAAACTAAACTACAACAGTAGTACAGAATTAGAAAAAAACATAAATCAAACAGAGACTACACAAAGAAGGTCAACATTCAACAGTAACTCTATCTTTCCCCAAAAGCTTCGGCCTGGATATGCTAGAGAGCGTAAATTCTCAGGATAAGTTGTGATTAGCAGACTTACAAAATGCATGACATTTTATTTGTACAGGACTTTGGACGTTATTAATACCTAAATTACGCCGATTTCATCAGTCACTCACTCATCAAAACCTCTAGGGCACTTTTCCGAAGTACGAGATAGCTGAAATATGGTATGCAGGTACGAATTTGCACACAAGCAAGAAAAAACAAAAGATTTCATGGAAAGTAGGATGCCAAAACTCAAATAACGCTTTCACTGTTAAAAAGTTATCAGATCTAATTTAGAACCAACTTCTAACTCTACAAGGGCTAACTCTACAAACCTTACATCATGGTCAAAATATATAGATCGGTCGTTCCTTTGAACAATTGCATGATACAACATTAAAGGCCAGTGACTTAATTTCTTACCAAAAGACCAGTGTCTGTGCGACGCGCGACGGCCGCAACACGGCCAAGCCGTACATTTTCACCAAGTTGTGCTTGTAGAGTTTAGGACTGGCTCTTCATTAGATCTGATTACTTTTAACAGTGGAAGAGTTATCCCAGTCTTGGCATCATACTTTCCATTAAATAATTTTGGTGAGTACCTTTTGAATAAAGGAGTTGCGGACTGCGGTCGCATCTTATAGAATAGTTATTTCAAGTCCAAGCCTCAGAATAATTCCTAAAGCAGACTGAACGACCGAATTTATGGAAAGCAGAATATTCAAATAACTTTCGGTCAGCCTGAAAATCGAGCCATAAATGTCAAATTTCAATCGCAAAGGAGAATTTATTAATATTTACTTTAATCTTTCATAAATAGACTTGAAAAGCTTTTGGAACATATAAATTAGATTAGTGTTATTAGACTTGACAGGCACACAGTTCCCACGAAATAGAAATAATTGTATGCAGAACCGAAAGTATTCATTTAAACCATTCAACGATTCCCCTACACAAACAGTACTATACCTTTCTTTAGAAAGGTTTTCTCAACGTTTCATGCCATTCAAAGATACAAAGGTGAACGCTTATTTCCGTTCGACAATAGTTGAGCTGTCAGACGTGTAAAAACATCATGTAAGTACAGTTAACTTTCTGTGTGAGATGAGCGATTTGGCCGACTGACACCTAATTATTGTCTTAGGTACTCTCACGATCTAGTACCGCTATTCACCAGCTATACAAGCAACTGAGCGGTACTGGCACTCCTTTTACATAGACATACTATCTATACATACCAATATTCAGGACAAAACCGAGCCGTTATGCCCACACAACCATCTGTTTAAATAAAAGTACATATTCATGTATATAATGAATATGTACTTTTATTTAAACAGACGAGGAAGTATTTCCTCGTCTGTCTAGCTAAATTGTTTAGTAAATAGCTCATTATTTTTATTGCGAGTTGACCTCATTTGTGATCAGCAATCATCTATCTCAGCTCATTTAGAATAAGAGTAGCCAACAGCTCCCCTGCGCTATCTCAAAACGAATTTGTTTTCTTCGCTTTAGAGATAAAAATGCCAGACGTCTTCGTAAAAGTTTGTACTGAACCCGTTTTGTATTTTTTTAAGGTTTTTGAGGACAAAGTTTAACGTACCTATGGCCCATAGTATAAATCAAAGTCAACACTTATCTAGAATAACAACTACATATTATGTGAAAGACTATATTATGGCATTCAGAAAATTGTGTACTACTACTATAAATATACACAAATCACACATCTTAAAAAAGCACAATCTTTCTCAAAGATAGCTTTTACAATGCTTGAAGGGCCAACGCTGCTAGTTCGCTAGCGTACGAATAATAAGAATTACTTTGAACACATTTCAAAGGTTCAGTTCCATCAGAGTTAGTATATTTTGCGGTTAACTATATTGTTTGTTGTGCTAGCGCGTCTCAAAACGCAATAAAAAGATTAATATCGCGATATAAGGCGAAATATCGCGGTGGCGAGCGTCCGCGCCCTACGTGATATTGTTATAGTGCTGGCTACAGAATGCCAATCTGTTATTTACGTTATGTCTTTGACATCCCCATAGATAAGCATAACATAGGAACCAACAACACAACAATAACTGATAATTCAAAACTCAGAAGCATACGAATTACGACTAAAAACGAACGTTTTTACGAATTGTGAAATCGAACCTCACAAACAAAGAACAAAAACTACGATATAAGAATAAATGAATACACAATTAACATAGAAACATTGCATTTATATGTATACCGATCTGACCTATCCAAGGCCTAACCTATTAATTTGAAATACTTAATGTATATATAAAATAATAATATTATTCACCGCATAAATCAAACTGGTCGTAATCGTCTATGAATGATATCAACGTGGGATGATGTAGATATTATTATAGAAGGTAATTGCCACAGAAATTATTTTGAGCAGGAAGTGTGAAATAAATACTTGCTTAACTAGTCAAAGATAACTTGACCTGACATGTGGACATACCCACAAACTATAACTACTATTAGTGAGCAATAGCCGCGGCCACCAGGTGGAACTCAATTGTTTGACAGCGTGACAAACTGTCCAAACTACACTTCATACGTTTCAGCATCGCGGGGAATTTATTTTTCTTTTATTTCATTAGCTGTCATGTCCGGACGTCAGTTCCAGACAGCCCCTTCGGTGTATTATTGTAAATGTCAGTAAATGTGTCGCAGTGAGACAACGTGACTATAACTTTACTCTTCATAGATATGTGGAACCTTTTAGACCTGTAGGTAAACATGTTAAAGCTAAAAAAGGCACATTATGAGCAATAAGTATCTGGTTTCCGACTTTAATGACTCTGAATCGTTATCAATAAGCCAAAGCTTTATTAAAAATGCAAGCTGTACCGATACAAACCGTACAAACTCCTACAAGGCTGGCCTTACACATAAAAGAACACATTTTTCTCAATTATTAGTTAACGCTCTATTACCTGGAATTAATCAATGGCTTAGCATCCAAATCGTTTTATGTAACACCCGTCGTTAGCATAACAACACAACGTCGTCTAAGCAGGTTTCTGTTGTTTATCACACAACTATATGTGTATTTTTAGTAGTAGTGATTCATTTTTCTCTATCTAATTAATATACCTGCCTTCGGAACACATTTACTACAGACGAGTTGATTAATTAATATCCAAGCAAAAACTAAGAGAGGTATAAAAACATAATCTCAGAGGATTATAACGAGGCCTTCAATCAATGATCAAAACTTAATTATAACATCTGTCCCGCGCCCGTGTAATAGAGCGGGCGCGACTCGGCGCGAGGCGAGGCTGAGCGTCTCCGCACCCGTTTGTTTGTTGTGATCGGGAACGTTTACATTTGTTTACGTACGCGCACCTTCCCTCCGTGGCCAAACTCCAAATACCTCAGTCCCCCCTCACACCTGGGCACCACCTCACTCCCCCAAGCGAGGCGTCGAAGCGCCTGTCATTGCGAGATGTCCGCCCGGGATGGGGCACGACCCGCACAACACACATTGAACTCGCGTGACTTGAATCATTCCATTCATATCTTCACCCTTGTCCCTTGCAAAGTAAGATAAAGTGCCACATCACTCAAACTTTATATCAAGTTTAATTCTACAGTTCTGTGTGTATTGTATTACTTCGTTAGGGAAAACTTTCAGTCTTAATTGTTAGCAGCTTCAGTTCGCTTAGTTTATGTTAGTCAAAAGCAAAGAGTATCTAAAATATTAAATTAATTTAATCATTTTGCAATTAATTGCCTTAAAGCTTTCTGAAAACCTCCATTACTTTAAGTACTAAGTAATCTGACTAGCTACCGATTTTGTTTTACTTAGGATCTTTGCTTTGAAACTATCCTACAGCAGCGCACAAGATGAAGAAAATAAAACTATTTTTATATTTTATTATTTTTGACTGTTGTCTTTTGATGATAAAACGAGTTATCGATTAAAATTATACTCGTTCCAAAAGTTGCCAAAAAGAAACAAATGTTACTACCTACTTTCTGTTAAAATGTCTTAATTTGTGGAGCATTTGTTGTAACAAGCTGAAGTTTTTGCATTTAAAGATAGTTTAGAACAACAATGCGTGTTTCAATTCATTTCTTTACCTTTTCAGTTTTATTCTAAGAAAACATCGGTGGAGAGTTAACAGGAAAAACGATTACCTACATGAAAACAGCAATGGGAATAAAGAAAATCGTTTGAGTGCCAACGTGCCCATTTTTCTACTACCTAGATACGTATGCCCAGAGGTGGAATTTCATTCCGGGGTTATCTTTGTTGTAATGAATGTTTCATGAATTCCTTACATTATGTTTCATATTAAAAATAACTCTGGCGAATACTCTTATTCACGGATAAAGTACAGTTTGGTATCCGCACTCTTACTGGTATCACTTCACTAATGGAACTAATGTTCCCTAGATAATAAGTCAATTTCCGCAGTTTCGTAAATGGTCACACGCGACATGAGGCAATTTGACCGTGTTTTATGGTTCACCAGTAGCGTGTTTTTTAACTGCTGTGCTCGATAATGATAAATGAAAGGGCAAAACAAGTAAAGTGAGCCCGAAAACCGGACCGTTGGTGGTTGCATAAGCACATGTGCACGCTGCAACCAGTGTCGGGGACTCGGGCCGATGACCGATCGACCCTGATTTTTGCAAAATTTTCGGTTCAAGAAACGCGGCCCGGGAGCTTTTAAAATATTCGCACATCGTCGCATATATTTTATTCGCAAAGTTTATACATCAGCTTAATGGTGTGGAAATGATTGATTGTTGCATGAAATATTATTTTCTGTTAGTAGGTTGGATTCGTGGAATTGAATGTAGTTAAACCAAGGAATGCGTTGGTGTTGCCTGTGACCACGTGCCAAAATAATATGTTAGGTTTAAATAATACAATGGAAGAAAGCTTAGTGGTATGATCATATCGCCCACGAGTAGTGTCGCAAAGCCATCGCTAAGGATCCAAGAAAAAGCCACTATTTTTACACATCTGCTTGATAGCACTGCAACTAACTAACGTATGTAAGCTGTTGCTTGCATGCTGCATGCAGTTTATGTACCTATGTTATAATACATGAATACAAGAAACATGATATTTAAAATATTTATTATTTATTTCTATAGAAGAACACAAATATTTAAAAAAATTCAGACCTCAAATACAAAATCGATCAGTTGACTATTGATTTTGCATGGGAGGCCCGATTTTTATTTTCATATCAGAAAGTTGTCCAATTTCACGTGTACCACCCTGAAATAATATCACCCTGAAACATTTAAATGGTGACTAAAAATACATCTTGTATAAAACTGCCTGTGAGACTATGTGTAGGTACGCTTTACACTAATGAAATAATTGAGCAATTTACATACGTAGGGTTTATAAAAGAAAGTAGTTGATAACTAAATTTATAAATTTGAGCTTAATGTTCAAACTTTGTTTGTAGAAAGTTTTATTTACTAATATCTAAATATATTAACAAAACTTTCTACAAACAGAGTGCTAACAAATGTTCCGTAAGTAAGTTATTCGACGGACATATAATAATCAAGATTCTTATGGGTACTTAAAGACTTCGAGATAAGGGCGTGAATTAAGAGGAATCTGTGTAAAGGTGAAGGTACAATAGTTGTCTACCTACTGAGTAGACTTATCTTAGGACGACACCGGTCAAGCTAGTTTTTGTTCACTGCAACAACGTCAAGTAGCAACCTTTTTATAAATACTTGTTCTTTTTGTCACACACCATCGGACAGTAGAATGTTAGCACGTTATTATTTACTTGTAAGAGTCGGAACTAAATTACCGTGCTTTAGATCTGTTGCTTTGGCACACATAATATGGATCGGCTGTAGTAACTTCGCAATTCATAAATAGATTAAGCTAAAGGCTAAATAAAGGTCTGTTTGAAGACCTACAATCAAAAACCTTGAAAACGCACAATATCTATTTAGTGTTACCAATATTGTAAGAGGTTCGGTACAATGGATCTGTCATTTCCACAGAACCTGGTCTGTAGCACCGTGAAAAAAACTGCTTACATTCCATTTACTTATACGAAAAATAGCTAAACTGTTTTGCATATTCGCCTCGTTCGCTCCTTTACGTACACTAAAAGCATCTTTCTCGTGTGAAATTTCATCATAATTATGGATAAATTTAAGGAAAAAGAAGCCCGTGACGTAGCGAAACGGTGACAGTAGATATTGACATATCATAAAATGAGAAAATATATACCTACTGGTGGCTACATACACGACATTGTTGCAACTAACTACTACTGTTCGTTGCGGGCACGTTGCGGGTCTCGCGGGCTCACGCGACAATACCCTTTTTGCTAAAATCGTCCGCTTTATACTACATGGTTTTACACTTTGTTACATTACATTTTTCTTTCACAAATGCGAAATCTCTTAAAGGAAGGTATCACGATATGTTTGTGGAAAACAGGAGTATTTTATTCATAAGCATAATGGCTAATATAAATGACAAATGTATGTTAGCCATTATGCTAAATGATACATTGTAGAAAAAAATAACAACATCATTTGTAGATTTTATTTATCTTTACTGAATACGGATGAACGAGGGTTTTAAAGGAAAAATGTGTCCGGTTCTCTAACGAAATGTAGTCATAGAAACGAACCCGTGATGGGTACCTATCTACTATTACAAAGCGTTTCTCTTTCACTTTACGGGGGAAGTAGACGCGTGGTCGGATCTTAAGGAAACTTTCTCTTTGCGTAGCTTTTCTATACGTTTGGGAAACCGGGACGGTGTTTTACGGAAAACGTAGGTATTTTTAACAGCAAAGGAAGTAAAGTACCTGCTCCACCGACAAAATAACGAGGGAAAATATTGAGTGGGTATATTATTATAGATGCTGTTAATGTTCGTTGCTATTAGCTACCTAGAGCACATGTTGGCGATATGTTAGAAGTAGGTACAGTAAGTGGCAAGTATTTAATAATTGATCGTAATTCATATGTCCTCGACCACAATTCACAGATTTCTTTTATACGATTCAGTGCACACACCAAGTTATACATTAAATACTAGCCTTATACGACATAATAAAGGTAGTTAATAATTTAGAAGGCAGTTCTAACATTGCACACATACGTATATTTTTTGCCAACTTGCCACTTTAAACTAATAATTTAAAGGGCATACAACGAACTGTTTCCTGGAGATTCATAGAAAAGAAACCAGTCTAATAATTGACTGCCTCTTTCGGCGCCTAGCAATCCTACTATTCCTACAATCCTACTATATCCTACTTGCTACTATATAATATTATAATATATATTTAGATGTTTGGGTGTTTGTTACTCAATCACGCAAAAACGGCTGGGCGTATTTGGGTGAGATTTTGCACACAGATAGTTTGTAACCTGGAATAATACATAGGATACTTTTTATCCCGATAGTACGTTCCCGTGGGATATTTTTCTACCTCCACACGAGCGAGGCCGCTGGCAAACGCTAGTAAGATACAGGGAGCGCCAGGTTAGCCCGCGTATTTCAAATTTTATGATTTTTTTTGCAATTTGCGGGTCAGTTTCAGGTTGTATGTTGATTAAAATATGATTCGCGACAATAACAAACATGGCTTTATAGAATTATAATAATTTAAATACTCAATACAACCCTACAAGTTCATTTAATCTCATTTAATGACTCGTCATGAAATACTCAACAAAATATTGAATGGTTGTTTTGATGATTTCAAAGCTAATAATAATGTAATTACATACGTGTTTTTTTTTTTGAGGATGGTAAATCATAAAATAACATCTCCCGCTCTGGGTGGAGCGGGGGGGCGTGTCAGGCTTTTACTAACTAAAACCCAACCGTGTTCCTTCAGTAGCCTGTGTGCCATGGGCCACGGTATCTCTTTCGAACAACCCGCACCCCTGGCAGGATCGGCCCTTGCGGACCCCACCAGTTGGTGCTGACATCTCTTTGAGGCGCGCGTGGAACACAACGCGCCATCGACCTGGGCTTGGTCCTTACCGGACAGCGAGCTACCCATTACTCGCCATCCGCAAGCCCGTAATTACATACGTGTTACGGTCGTGGATCATATTTTAACCGACAATCATCCTGACACTAAAATGCAAAAAACTTAGCCCATCCACCTTAATATAAAATGTAATCTCGAAGTGGCACATGCGCCTGTTACAAGCATACTCTTGGTTATCAGTTAATGAACATACTGTTATGAACTAATGACGTCATATCATAGAGGAGCCCAGTGTGTGGAACTTTGAATACACCTCCTGGACCACTCTACTGTCCTATTGTTTCAAATTAATGCGTTTTTGTACTGATAGCTATAATAGTTGCCGTCTCCAATCAGGAAAACCGAGGTTTAAATGAAGTCTGCAAATAAACCTTTGACGTAAGAAGTCAATTTCCTCATCATTATTCCTATTTTTAGTCGGGATATTTTAAGCTCACCTTCGTCTACAAAATCAATAAATTATTTAGTTAGTTCAATTTATAAAGCCTGAAGTTGTCAAATCATGAAAATTCAAAGATAAGTCTCCTTGAAAAATTATACTTATCTGAAGATTATCCCGCGGTCATGGTAAATGAAAACAAAACGGTGCGCAAAAACCTTCTAATAATAATAAAACGGTCTAAATTCCTTCCAATTTCATCAAAAACAGTGTTCAAATCCGCCAACATAATTGGCAACGAATAAAGCTGATTTAAAATGGATCTCAGCGGGCAAAGCCTTGAGCTGAGTTGAGACGCGCTCACGCACCTGATTAACTAACAAACAGACGGAATCCTGGGTAAGTACCTACTACAGCATTCATAAGTACCTACTATGTACTAAACTTCGATGTAAATCTAAGGTGGTGAGAACAGGCTATATGACCTGCTTGTGTTCTTGCGAAAACTCTGTTCACATACCATTCTAGTTTATGTAGCCATGTACTAGTCATATACAAAATGATAAGCAGTATTAGGTATCTTAGTGTGTCTCATTCTAACGCTACGATCCCCGATCAGTTTTAACATAATACCTCGCCTTGTTTCCCCCGAAGGGTGGGGCAGAGAAGGCCCCACTTTCACTGATACTGAGTTGGAATCAAAGAATTTTGTACAGAAGATTTGCTTTTCGTTGCGGGCAGGCGTTTTATTTAGTTAGAAACACTGTTAGGATTTCTTACAGGTAAGCCGATGGCAATCGGCTTGTATTGAGCTGTCACCACTGCAGAGTTATGTTTAAGTCCCATGTAATAGGGTGAGCCTATTGCCATCAACTGAGCGCAAATCCAGACTCCAGCCGGCAACTGACAATTTCCAGATAGAAAACCCCAATAACACTTTGCCCGACCTGGGATCGAACCCAGGACGTCATGCTCAGCAGTAGCGCTTGCGACCGCTAGACCAACGAAGCAGTCAGGCCGATCAGTTTTCTAGGCGCATTAATCACTAGAACATCTAATGAATATACAGGGTGGATACCCGGAGATCTAGACTCTTGTACTGAAACCATAATTTCAGCACAAGATTCTTGATCTCCGGGGGACGAAATTGTTCGTCAGTTATCAAATAATAAAAATTTCTGTTTCATAGAAAAATGCAATACCTACGCGGTCATAATGCATGGAACAGTAAGTTTTTTTTAAGTTCAAATCAAATCAAAATATTTTATTTCACATAAACCCGCAAGGGCACTTATGAATCGTCAGAAGCTAGGTGCACGGTTCCAATTTGTCGCTTCCTATGGAGAAGAGCCGGCAAGAAACTCCACGGTTACTCTTTTAAAAATAATTGGGTTTTACAATGTTTTCAAATTACAGTGATAATAGGTATGGGAGGACAGTGCAGGCCTGTCAATAAGTACCAGATACTTAGAGGAATGAAAATAAAGAATAAAAAATCGTCTATAAATCTATGTCTGTGAGCCCTACAACGTTCTCCCATTCACAATATGTAAAAGAATCTACATTAGCAAGATCAACCTATTTAAACAAAGTGACATGATTTTCATGAGAATCACTAACAAATAGTTGATATTAGAAGTGATGTATAATGTCAAAAATTACGAGAATATGTCAGAAAGTGTAAAAAATAAAAATACGAAAAATTAACATTGTAATTTGGAAGCAGTTAATAGATTCTTACAAAGTTATGCTGTTAATGAGGTATCAGGGAAGCCACATGTGCAGAAGAAATCTGATTCAGACTCAGCCCACTGAATCAATGACAACAGGTTGCGCGTCGGTCACCCTGTATATTAATAAGATGATCAATAACGTATTAATAAGGCCTTGCCTTAATATTAAGATTTTTGTGTGTATAACACAGTAGATGTATAACACATTATATTTGTGGTGCTCGCAGCCAGCAAAATAAAGCGTTATGACAAGTCTGAAGGTAACGTTAAAAGCCGACATGTATGTTCCAAAGTATTTACACGTGTAGGTAACATATTGATTATTACGGAAGAAAAAGTCCAAAATGATTACAATAATTTCTTTCTCAGTATACGTGCCTAACAAAAATACATACTCCGCTTTCACACAATGCCCAGTTGTGAAAAGAGAGTGTGGGATGTAGATCTAACAATAGCCTGAAACATGATATTTGTTTTAAATGTAATTAGTAATATAAGAGCAAAGAATTAACTAGGTATCTAAGTTTTCAGAGAAAGTTAGCAATCAAGAGATATTTACATCAACGTCATTCCAAGGAGTTATAACATAGGTAACAGGCATGTTTTGCTGCATTTGTGGCTCATCATGTCTGTTTAATCAATGAAAACAGGGTATATGGATCCCTTGTACACACGGCTACACATCAAGCTGTACATTTCCAGTATAAGCTGATCTCGCATTATATAGAATTTCAGTACAGTGCGAGATCAGCGTAAACTTAATATGTATATAGTTTGTTTGATGGTAGTAGATTATTATAATTAACATAGCATAACGGATCAGATACTAAAATAATTTAAAAAATACATACCTACCGCAGTGAGTGTAAAGAAACATTTTGACGTAAATGTGCAATGACAAACGCTCCACCGTTTAACGTTTTTCAGCAAGGATAAATAAATAACATTTAGTAAAAGTAAATAATTATCTGTGGTGTACTTTCTCGTACTAGTGCGGGACTGTAAAGTAAAACGCTAGCGTGTTAAATACACTGCATTGTGAACGAAAAATCGGTTCAATAAGAGCCAGTTTTCAAGCATGTTGAAAAAATATTTAGGCATTCCTACTCTACTCTCGCCGTCTAAGAATGTCATCCTCATGTTTTGAGACTTGCGAGATTTGTAGCATTAAGACATTTTTACTATGAAAACATTTGCATTCGAGCTTGGCATTTTAGTTATGTATTGCAGCTAGTTTTCATATTAAATAAGATGCATGCATGGCACTCACAACGTTCTCGATGGTCCCTTCTATAAGATGACGTTGGAATATGCCATGAACACTGGACTTATAGATGAAGCTAATACATGTATAGTTCCTTCTCTGGCGGATAAACAAATCACAGTCTGGCAACCACAGAATATAAAATTCTGAATTTCGAACAAATTACTTAAGTTCCTTAAGGTGTTGAGGTAAAAAAAAGAATGTCGAAACTCAGGAAACCAAAGAGATAGAAGTTTGTTTGTACGTATATCGCTTCTAACCTTACATTCCGGGATCATATACATTCATCTAGGTAGGTAAGGGTTTACCTGCATGCAACGTAGGCAGTTCTCTAGATTGTAAAATTGCGCGACTTCATTGGATTACATCACCGCTGCACCGGCTCGCTCGCCCTCGTCGCCCTCATCATGACACTATCAACTTAATCGCTAATTCTGTTCTATCTCTCCAACCGGAATAAACAACTGACCCTACATTTTGTAACGAAACATATTATAGTACGTAATTGGTGATTTACATTGTTTAGTGTTTTCATTTCCTAAAAACCATTTACTGAATAAAATCTGGAAAATATGCATAGTTATCATAATATAATTCATATTTTTAAATAGCATTTAGAGCTTCTAGAGATAAGTCTTCAACAAAATCTAAGGCGCATGTTTTTTTTTTTTCAAAAATACTAATCGCCTAGTCTCACAAACTCTGCTTGAACCTATTTAAGTACAAAATCCGTCTAGATTTAACAATTTATATGAACCAGACGAGCAGTTTTAATCAGTGTATTCCCATGCCGATCTAGTAATTAAAGAGAAACATGGAGTACTTATCTCGCTCGCACGTTATAACAGTCAGTGGAGAGATACGGCCGCCGTTAGTGCTCCACGCGACTAATCACTTGAAGTTATGCGCTGTTGCGAACTTTAGCTCTGTACACACAAGATGTGCGTGCAGTACATAACTCACTTTTGTATCAATACATTCAAGATTAGTACTATGAGACGAAGACACAGATAGCACGTTCGATCTCTGCATAGACCAAATACTTGCACGGTCTATGACCTACCTAGATGTAGACGATGAGCGTGATGACAATATCCACATATGTAGCTATGTGTCTGCCAGCGCAACTGCACTCCTCAGGATAATTTGGAACCAGTTGAGTAATTCTTCTGCATTTACTTACATATTTGCCTCAAACGGTAGAAATGTAAAGAAATTCAAAATTCCTACAACCAAACTAGTTTGATTGATTTTTGTATTTCGTTTTCTACTTTAGCTTGAACCTAGCCTTTGCCTAGCCTTTGCTTGTATTTAATTGCCTCAAAGAGACGTCAGCACTAACCGATGGGGCCCCCATCAGTTGGTGCCAAGGGCCAATGCCTGCCAGGGGTGCGGATTTTTCGAAATAGATACCGCGGCCCCTGGCACACAGGCAACTGAGGGAACACGGGTGCGTTTTAGTCAGTAAAAGTCTGACACGCCCTCCTGCTCCACCCAGAGCGGATGAAGTTATTTGATGATTTCCGACCCAAAAAAAAATCTGTATATAATTCAGATCGTTTTAGACTTAGAGGAAACAACGACTGATAGATGTACCTACATAAATCAAACTTAATTAATGTTACTGAGTTATATTTGGCACCAATCAAGGTTATCATACTTAAATGCGTCAATCGTGTTATGTCTTGACGTAATGAAATTATTATAGCGGCCATAACACATGACAGACGTAATAAATGCTCCCTCGCCGTGGCAGCACTTATTGTGCGGAAACACATCACTTTTATTGTTTAGCACTTCAAGAGCTTTGTGACCCGAATACATTACTTTAATAGTGCTACAGAACATCTTCATATACATGAACTGCCTATCCAGTTATTATCTTTACAAACGTTTGACTGATTTCAAGAAATTATCCTCTGCTCTATGGAGTAGGTAGTGGTACCTATCTACAGATAACAATAGAGCCAATAGACATACATTTACATTCATAGACAAACATTCTACAACAATAATATAAATACTAATAGCACAAAAAGACAAACATTTAACAACAAGCATGAGGTAATTTTCTGAAGCAAAAACGTAAGAATGTGTTGGGTAGCAACTGTGAACTGAACCGCTGAAATACACATGAGTACACGAATCACCTATAACAATAGAAGTCATTTGTCGGACGTCTCGAAAGAAGTTCATGAATGTACAGATTCATAAGGAGCACAAGAGGCTTAATTTCGCCGGTGTATTACAGCGGTCGGTCAGTCGTTTGAAACGAACCATTAATTTGATTAATACTCTCCAATGTACTGACAAACTTTCAGTTGTCGACTTATGAAAGGATATGATGTGTGCCATCTGTGTGATGGATTCATAATTCATTTTCCAATATTCACAGAATTCATTTCGTAATGTGTAGTCAGACTAATTCGTGTTGGTTTTTAATAACAAAAGTTAAAAAAAATAAAAATCGAACGTAGAGACAGGCTTTGAACATGTAACTTGAATTCAGGTTTGACGTGCATCAACCTGAATTCAATTTTACTAACCGCCAACTCCTTTGTACTCCATTTCGACTTGTAAAACCTACCGTTTTGGTATTTCAAGTGAGAAAATTTCCAAATAATTTCCCTTAAATTATCTGGTGTCAAAAATACAAGTACTTTCTTTTTTAACAGATTTCAAAAAAGAGGAGGTTATCAATTCGATATGTTTATATATTCTTTTTTATGTATGTTCTGGGGACATAACTCCTAAACTCTTGAACTAAAAAAGAATTCTGCAAATCCGTCCTGCAATCCGATATGTCATATATAGACGGATTTGCAAAATTCATTTTTTGTTCGAAATCGCCCCATTTAAATTTCATATAGATCTGATGATAAGTTTCGAAGACAGACAACGGAATTTCAAAAAAATGACAGCAAATCAACAGCGTTTGCTGCTATCACTGGTTACTCATGTGCTGCTATCGCATAAATATGCATTGTATAAAAACATAAAAACTTTTACCAAAAAAATACAACCGACTTCCGAAAAAACACTAGAAATTGAAAATTAACTTTGCGGTGACAAAAAAGTTGAATACATATCCAAAGACACCGAACTTCAGAAATTAAAAGTTATTTTTCAATTTGTAGTGTTTTATCGGAAGTTTTTCTAAATCATCTTCATGGCAAGATTTTCGAAATGAAAAAAATGATCAGACCGCCATCGCGCCAGCTGAAACTGTTGGAGCCCTTGGTCGATATACGACACGATCGTAGGATAATCCCCAGCAATCACGGTCTCACTTGACCCAAATACCAATTCATATTACGTGCCCCTCCACCACATCAAACGTACGATTACATGCAAGGGTCACAAGTCATCCCTTTCTCTCTTTGACAAAACCCTGCGACTTATAATAATAGTTAGGTACGTCCTAAGCTCCCAGTAAACATAATCGTTTCATGTCGCCATTACATTTATTACGTGCAGACTTGTTCCTCGTCCATTATTTAATTAGTTATATAATGATTTATTCTTTATGACTCCGGAAGACGAGGCAAACTATTATGGTCAATTACAAACTTGCGATCTTCACATTAAGATGCCTCACTCGTTCATCACAAGGTGACCGCAGCTTCCGGGGCTATATTAAGTCGTTTACAAGATTTTCTCTGTGATGTTATTCTGTATGAACCGGTAGATTTCCACGGTGAATATTAAGTACCTACCTACCTATATAGTTAGTGAGACAAAGAATAGACTGCCAAGATCGGACATCTCAGATGCTCATTTTGAACTTAGAAAGGTACTTACGGGTAGGGGGAAAGGTGCCTGACGGTGACCAAGGGGCGCGAAGCCAGGGGGCATGCGGGGTCCCTGGGGGCCGGGGCCGGACATGGGCGGCGCGGGCGCACGGTCGGGCTGGGGACGCAGCGGCAGGCGCACGGGGCCTGTCAGCGGGAACGCGAACACCTGCGACTGGGGCTCCGGGAAGTTCATCGGTCTGGAACAAAAATCTTTCATCAATATTTTCGAACAAGGCTTTCGGGTGCAAAGACGATATAAATCTTCCAGTAACTTCATCTAGTCTCTGGAACACAATAGATAGTTTCTTTGAAAAACTGTCAAAAAGTTACACATTTAACAAGATCAGACTAATTCTAAAAACTGAGCTGTGTAACCTATTAAATAACGGTATTGTTTGAATTAGGTAGCAGGAAATTAATTTACCGGCTCTTAAACGGCCTGGCAGTAAAAGTGCACAGTAAACCCTAAGCGCGTTCTTTTATACTCCACTTAAGTGGAAGAAGCTTTAAAAATGTTATGCACAAATAAAAACCAGTTGGAACGACGATGAGGCTATGACGCAACAGGAGAGGCCGAAGACTAAGGTAGAAGTTGTCATCTTACTAATATCATACTTCCTACTATAATATTATAAATGTGTTTGGATGTTTGTAACCCAGTCACGCAAAAACGGCGCATCAGATTTAGATGAAATTTGGCACACATATAGATTATAACCTGCATTAACATATGATACTTTTTTACCGTTAGTATGTTCCCGTAGGATAATTTCCGAACTTCATGCGAGCCAAGCCGCTGGCAAAAGCTAGTACGCACGGCTACACATCAAGCTATACATTTCCAGTTTAGCACTGTACGGAAATCCTACACAATGCGAGAACAGCTTATACTGGAAATGTATAGCTTGATGTGTAGCCGTGTATACATAATAAATATGAAAGTTTTGATATCTTTTGACGCTGTTACGACTGAACAAAGGATGAAAGGAACAACGGAACACAGATATACCGTATCATTGAAACATATTAAGTATATAGATTATTTTGTAATTCAAGTAGAGCTAATTCGGGCAATCTACTGTAAAATAAAGTTGATTTCCACTGACATGTTCTTTTCGTATCTTTTTAATTACCTGCAGTAGGTATAGCAGGGAACAAAAAAATCTATACTTTATAATAATGGGCCAACAAATTACCTTAAAGTCAATTATCCAAAAATCACATTCGAACGAGTCCTACCTCCAGCGTCCTGCTGACCTGCTCAGCATCACTTAGCTAATTGGTTGCCGTATAGTCGTAGTTAAGATTTAAGACATAACTTGCTTTTACTAATGAGTCCTTTTGTCTTCAAGTAATAAGATATCCGATCCTACTTTGAACTCCCTTAAATTATAATTCAAAACGTGTCTTCGGCTCAAATTATTATCACTTTCAAACATGAATCGTTAGATTTAGCTACCTAACCTAAGTATAATATTTATATAAAACGAAGTTGTGTAAGTCTTTGACTCTCATGTGGGTGTATTCACGTGTAGGAGATTATGTTAGGAATGGTATATAGTGCAAAACCGTTAAATGCTTAGAACAAGACATAGTCTAAAAGGCAGAAGAAACGGTGTTTTATGCAAACTAGTGCTCGGAAAGTGTATTTCGAACATAATTAATTAAAAACTGAATGTATGTCTAATTCTTTAGATATATAAAAATATTAGCCTTCTGCACTTCTTCTCCAAATAAGTTTCAACTGTGGCAAATTTCAAACTCCTCCATCCGCGTAATTTTCGTAAAATGGGGTACAACATTTTTGATTCACACATACGTAAGTAAATACGTAAATTGTTTGTGTGTGAAACTCACTATACTGTAGGGAAATCATTGGCATCGCTCCCTAACACACATTGGCAATATGCTGTTTTGATTATGAATGCAAAAATGGGATTGGAGAAGCCTGTGTCCAGCAGTGGACTGCTGTAAGCCGATGATGATGCAAAGATGTATACGTTTTTTTTTTTTGAGGGTGGGAAATCATCAAATAACTTCTTCCGCTCTGGGTGGAGCGGGAGGGCGTGTCAGACTTTTACTGACGAAAACCCACCCATATTCCCACATTTGCTTGTGTGCTAGGGACCACGGTATCTCTTTCGAACAACCCGCACTCCTGGCAGAAGATGTATACGTTAGACCTCGCATAGGGACTAGGGAGGTACCTCTACCCCCTCATATTTAGCTAAATACTTATTACATTTTTTTTTTCTTCTGGGGAATTGGCTTCGTTGACTATTTTACAACACTGTCACCTTGTCGGTGACAACACAGAGGTGTTCCCAAGGTTGGAGCGAAACTAAGAGCTTCCATTGAAGTAAACATCTCTACAAAATACAATTCCGTTAATCAATATTTAGGCTACTGCTTAGTTTGTGGACTATCGACTTTTTAAATTACCTTTATTTATATTAACTGTAGCTAAAATAAGTTACTATATTCAGTACTAGCTTTTGCCCCCGGCTTCGCCCGCGTAGATGTCGGTCATCGAGTAAAAAAGTAGCCTATGTCCTTTTCCATATGCCAAGCTATATCTCTGCCAAATTTCATGACAATCAGTTCAGCGGTTTAGGCGTGAAAGCGTAACATAAAGACAGACAGAGCTACTTTCGAATTTATTATATTAAAATTAGTAGGGATTCTTAATACCGATAGTCGATATAATGAAAGTACTTGCGTAAGTAAGGCGTTAAATCCCAAATGTATTACTGCCTAATAAAGTATTACAAGCGCGCTCTTTAGGGACTCATTCTATTGCCAGCTACCAACTACCAGCCTTTCACTTTGTCATCAGTATTGAAACACACGTATGTGAGGTCATTTAAGTCTCTAATGACTGCGTTTGAATGACGATTAGTGTCAAGAAATTACTTAATAATGGACATGTCAGTTTTTATAACATCAAACTGAACAAACGGTTTTTGTGACACAATTATTATGCAGAACGTATTACTTACTATTCACAATGAATACGGCGCCCGACTTAAACCTACGTCTGACCTTCGCCTCCCATATAGGTGTTGTCGTATAAATCTAAAACTTAAAGAAGGCCATACAAAAAATATGAACACGGTGCGTACAATGAAGCACGGAGAATAGAACGCGAAGCCTTTGGAGGTTTTAAGAAACAAGAATAATCGGTCCACTCCGCCGCACCTCAATGCGAACCACGCTAAACACTCGACAAAAGAATTTAATCCATATTGTTACTAATATGTTTTATTGTTACGTATTTATATCGTAAATAAATATAACAGAAACACACGATAATGTTACTTTTTCCCTAGTTTTTTTGTATATTTTGAACAAAAATATACTACAAACCATATATGCCGCGAAGGTCGCCCTCGGCAACAGCTTTTTATTTACACAAGTTATGACTTACGACGCCACATTACACAACAATATCTTTGATCTACCCTTAGAAAGGTCAGCTAGAAATGACAAACCTGTTTTAACGTAATCGAAAACAAAAACAAAGTTAAAACAAGGCGAACGGTTACCCAACTGCGTGCGAAGACTGGACATAACCTTTAAAGAGAAAGTTCTACCTCTGTCTATTTATGTGGAGATTGCAGTTATATAGCCATAAATAGTGGGCTGAGCAATTTCAGAGCCGTGTGTTTTCGGCTAAAGAGGCTACACTTTCACCTCTCGGGAGTATTAAAAAAAGGTGTTCTGATTTTTGAAAATATGCGCAGCGTTTTCTTATAATATGACAACATACAGAGATCACGAATCTGACGACCATAGCAACATTTATGGGAGGATTCAATTTTCAGCAGTGTGTTTCCTGATAAAAAATGATGGTAAGCTAGTGTACCTAGGCTCGTCGCCTCCGTGGCAGATGATGGCGATGCGCTCAGCTTGTGCGCTGCGTGGGGCGAACGCTCCGAGGATATTGAAGGGGAATCGTCTCTCCATCGGGTCGTCGCGACGCTTCTCCACCACACAGTTCATGCGACCCCTGGAAACAAACACGTTTATTTTATAACTAAGTAGTTACTAGATTATGAAAAAACAAGATTTCCCCTCAAAAAGAATTGAACTCAAAACCAGTTTCTTTTTTATATAACCTTCAACCCGTAATTCTAGAACAACAACAATAATCAAAGCACCTGATTGGCTGCCACTTTTTATGTAGGTAGGTTCTGACTGTAAAAACCTTTTTCTGGGTTCTCATTTCATTGCGAATTTTTACTGCGACCGATTTGTTAATGTGGAGCAGCAATTATTGAATGTATACTGCTGAATCAAAGAAGTAAAAGTTCTAGAATGTTCATTTTGCGATAAAATGTGATGAAAATCTCCAATTAGTTTCACTTCAAGCTTTGATAGTGTTATTACGAGCCGCCATTTATTTCTTAACAAATTGTTTTGTCATTTTTAAAACATGACCTAATTTTATTACATCATCTATAAGTAAGACAGACTAATAACAGTCAGTCGTTTACAGCTTAAATAAGATAAAATAACAAAAGAAATGATGTATGTGTGTGTGATCTACCTATTACGATTTATGTAACATCAGTAGGTATGATTTCCTATCTCTATAAATGAAACGCTTCGATCGTTGCATTATTCATCGAAGTGCATCGTGGATCTGCGCCGCGTTAGGTCACATCAAACCTTTCATCACACAATATATTCCTACAGATTACCAATGAGCTTGTATTAATGTGATTACACAAGTTTCTCCGGCTCCTTCCGCCTAGCGCCGGCACCGGTGTTACACAACCACTCAAATCGTTATATTATGAGAACACAGGAAGAACTGAGGAACTCGCTCTAGGGAAAACTCCGTCTATTAATACAACAATAGTTGCTCATACAAAATACCTATTAATTAATAGAAACAACACTACATTTATGTCCTCCTTTTGTTCCTAATACCGTTTTTAATGACACTCTAGTGTTGTGAACATTTGGGGCGTGTCCGTTAGGTATTACGGTGCTTTGGTCGATAGATTTCTCATTGAAATGAGTTCCAGTTATCTCATTCGCATTCAAATTTCGTTAATTAGGTAACCAACTGTTGTTTGGTACCATTTCATATTTGCAAACGTGTTCCTACGTACCTATTATGTTTCGTTCTAGAAAAACTTCTCGACGCGCCTTTGAAACATTTGCAATGTTAACCTACGCCTGGTACAAAACAAATATTTGAATACGTTAATGGTGTTCGGGATTTATTACAACAACACAGCTGACCTGTGTTAAATTGATTATTCTTTAACAGGCGATTGCACAATTTCTGACAAGGCTGTACAGTAAACAAACTGACAAACTTTTGATACTTATCTCTGAAGAGAACTTGACCTCGTTCCTATTTACATAATTGGTCGTCTGAGCAGAGCATAATGAGGAAGGAACAACAACGCATCAAACAACGTCTTGTTTAATCCTCGCTCCACCGTGTACGTGTAGTCCCCAGATTAACTATGTAAGTGCCCATTTTAGTTGTTTACACACTCCATGGAGTACTATATGTCAACCCAACTTACACTGTGGCTTGTTAAAGGTAACTTGGAAGTTTTAAAAGCTAAATATTGAGACCTACGTTTACTTATTGATTGTACTATTGCAGTTCTAACAGGACAGGCGCTCTAGACAACATTAGAAACTCAACGAATCATTAGCACATGGGTAACCTAGTCGTGTGCTTTCTAATGCATATTAGTTTATGTTGGTTTACCAATCTTTGGACAAGTTTTTAGGATCGAGTTCTAAAGGTAGCAATAAAATACATATGCCGTTATCTTTTCAATACATTTAGTTTACAGACCGCACTGAAGAGTTATTTGTGCCTAGTCCGGGTTACGCATAGAAAAAATTAGAAGTTTTGACAACTCACTTCTGATTGTTAGCCAAGAAGGCGCCGGCTAGCTCGTCCAGGTCGAACTGAATGGGCAGCTTGAGCATCGGCCGCACAGCGTCGAGCTCGTCTTCCTCCTCGGCCGAACTGTCAGACTCCGAGCTGTCATCACTCGCTGAGTTCGGCGAGTCATTCCTTTCATCGTCGATTTTCTGGAAACATGAAAAAATATAATCGTGAAAAATCACTTAGATTTGCTGAAAATTGCATTTGCGGTCACCTTTCAATTAACGTCATACTTGTGAATGTGAAAAATCGTATTTCGCGACTCCATACCATGATCATCATTTCAGCCGAAAGACGTCCACTGTTGGACATAGGCTTCTCCCAAAAGGGGGGGTTTTGCCATAATCGCCACGCTTGGCAGGCGTTTTGGCGATCGCAGTATGGTGGTAAAACGCATAGAGAACGCTACTGCCCATTCTCTAATAAGTCCCTTAGTCGCCCTCTACGACACCCACGGGAAGAAATGGGATGGTACTATTCTTTTACGTCCGGCACCACACGGAACAATACAGCGACTCCACATAATATGTTAAAATCTAAACACCACATTAGAATAAGTAACTCAGGAAATGAATGCATGCAAATACCTACCTACACTCATTTCCTAGATATCTAGCCTAGCTACACAGTACAGACATTATTAGCTATAGCTACATGAGACGATCAGCAGCTAGCTTGACCTCTCACACATTTGACCTGACCAGCCCTAGAAAGGTAGCTTTCGCTTTCGTAACGCTTGAACTGGAAGGGAAGCGAAAGCAGCGACATTTACCAAAATTAATTGAATATAATTCCTGCAATGCAGATAAAGAGTGAATGTAAGTTTTATAATGTCATAAAAATGCTGAGAAAAAATTAAATTTAACACTTAATGGAAAAGCAACGTGTGAAACAAGAACATTTTATATCTCGTTCTGTGCTGTTTACTCGGTACAATGGTTCGGACATCCTGCGCGAGACAATGCGCCCGCGCGCCATTGTTCCACCGCCCTCCGTTTGTAAATATTACTAACATTCGGATGATAGCTCATCGTTGAATCAGCCTATGTCTATGCAAATCTTATTATTGTATCAAAAGAATATCAGGCCCAGCGTATTGTTTTCTGCTCCGACCTTACCCAGTATTCATATACGAACGCTGACTGCATCCACATGCGTGTATTGCTAACCTGTTGTTTTTTCTTGTAATGAGTTCTCGCTGCTCTACCAAGGAGGTGGTTGGCTGCTTAACCAGACTTGCCTTTGGCTACCTCAATAAATTATGGCCTTCAGCCAGGGCTTAAAAATATAAACTTAGCGACTACACGCTAAGGGCACCTGTAGGGTACGGACCACGGCTTAGGGCGTCGCTGGAAGAGAGCAGCAAGGAACCTGCTGGATCTGAATGATCTGGCCAGTTTCATGAATTTCTTATTTAAGAATGAAATGATGAACGCAAGCCGCTATTATTGGGACACTATGTAAAGTCAGCTGAACATAATATTTGGAAAGACAATGGCAGGCAACGGCTGTGTACAGCAAATTGCAAAAGGTGCGAGAATTTTATAGACAATATAAATAGGTACCTATGCAGATTAATTGTACCTTGTATAGATAGCTAAAAGATACTCGTAAATTAAATTAAAACATTAGAAAGCTGTTACTGAAATAAATAAACATCGAGCAAGTCATATTTATTAGTCATCTGTATTCGAAACCTTCATATATCTGCATTATGCATGTCATTTTGCGTTCTTCGACAAAATCTGGGCAATACAAATAATACAAATTGGTCGCTTTCACGTGGTCGTGGTGCAGCAGTCGACCTCCTCCCTCCACCCCCCGCACCGCCGCCTGGCCACGAGCCCCACTCACCCGCTAGTGAAAGCTGACTGACGTCACCACTTGCACCCACTGACAAATGCACATTTCTAGAAAACCTCTTCACTCTGTAACGGTCTCGTAACTTTTACGTCACTCCTTAAACGTACCATTACAAAGCTCTAATCGCATCAATTACTTATGTAAATAATGCAATTATATTCACAATTTCTAAATTTCTTTTGCTTGATTCTAACTAAGAGCAGGTAGATGACCTGTGTCTAACACGATCATAATTTTCTTAGGCCTTTCACGCGTGAAACTACCGAGAGAAACCACTCGGTGGCCTTAACCAATCGGTTATTTGTCGACCGCATACTTTTACTATTACAGGACAGATAATATAAAACTGAGTGGCGTATGTTCTAGAAATCTTAGAACAAAAGAGGCAATTGTTCAGATCCATAGTTTCTTGGAATAGAGAGGCAAACTATAAGTTATTGATGAGACGGGCTGACACAACGTCGCGTTGAACATCATTCTTCTTTGCACTGTGCTTTCAACCTTGTTTGTACTTATTTCAAACCTAAGTGGTATCAGCACCTTTTTTGACCTCTGTCAATTCTACATTAATTTGAATACAATATTCGAAGCCTGGGTTTTACCCAGCTTCGAATATTGTCAGACTTTTCCTAGCCCAGTTTATCCTTATAAAACGTTGCAAACAACAATATAGACACACCAACTCCTTAGTATTCATGCAGCGACAGTGTGGGAAAACATATTCACCTGTAATTTGTCTTCGTCGATCTTGGACTCGGCATGGTTGAGTGCGTCGTCTTTGAGTTGGTTGGCGGGGACAGGCGCGCGCGCGCTCGGCGCCGCCGGCTCCGGCGCCACAGATGGCGGGGGCACGCCGTGCAGCGCGTGCGCGTTGTTGATGGGGAGAGGCTCATCCTAAAACAGACAAATATCACATTTTTATTAACTAACCCAAGCTAGCAAAAGCAATATGTCTTGCTCAAAAACATAATCATAGCTCTGTGGCAAACTGATGTCAGGTTTATAATAAAAATACGACTGCAATGTCTTAAATTCTCGAACAGCTAAGCAGAGGTGAACGATCCAATATTTTCCCAATAGGATAACAACGTGATAACAACTATGTCTATGCAAATGGAAATTTTCCGACCATTTTCCTGATTTTGACAGATTTTCAACAAAAAACCTAATGAACCTAAATGTTCTCCCGTGACCGAATCTAGAACCTTGGGTCAGCCACTTCTAGACGGATTGCAAGACACATTTTGTAGCACCTAAATCTTGTCTTATACACACTAAACTTTAAAAGTACTTTTCTGGCTTTACATAGAAAGTGTAAATGTTCAAATGTAGGTAGGTACTAGGCACTTGTTCAAACATGAATAAGTACCTAGTACCTTCATTTTAATTAACCATTACAGATTGGATAGAATGCTGTCTTAATATCACATTTACCTTGCAGTGCACATGATGTTACCCAAGCTAAAGGTCTGAATCAGTTAATCGAATCAAATAAGAAGGTCACGTTTAACTCCTATTGTGGTAACTGACAGTGGCACTTACGACTACTCCACAAGTTCTGGATCGTTCACCAAGCCTGGGTCAATGTGGTTTTCCACGTAACCGCTTTGTGTTCAAGTCGTTTAAAGTTATTTAGGAAACCTTTGCAAAATCGTAATTTCTAGAAAAAAATTAAGTTGAAGCATTGCCAACCTCGCCGCTCACTTTTCGCGCAAAAACCATCAAAGTGCTCATCGCAAAATGGCGGATGCCTTTAGCATGCAGCCAACCTCTTACGTAACCTGAGTACGTAGGCTATGTTCACGTACCTATGTATTTACCCACACGGTATCGCGTCTCATCATTGTTCATGTCAATTGCTGTATTCTCATTGGATAATGACTGCCGTTGGCTGGCCACAGTCATGCAATGTGCTTAAAAAACGTTCATATAACAAAGTGCAAGGCTGTAGACCTAGCGGACAGGCCGACGATTGTTAAACAAAACAAATGAATTGAAGGCCCCTTTAAACGTTTCGAGACGCTTTTCAAAACAATCACAAATTGATTACAAAGTGTACTTATTGAATGGTCACCGACTATGTATTTACTTTCGAAGGTCATTTCAGCTCACCGAAGGTGTATAGGTACTACGACATCACAAAATAATAGGTATAGATGCAGGTAACCTACACAAACCAAGAGTATTCTTGGCCTAATGCCAAAATCCTACTAGGTTTAAAGTAAAATGTGGTGTGCACTGTGTAATTTATTAATCTGAATCATCCAACCTCGATTTAAATTAAGCTGACATAGTGAAAATGTCATCTTGACCCCAACCCATACAGTCGCTTATTAATCTCGACTGATCCATGTCGAGCGTGGAAGATCTCAACAATTTTTTTGAACGCAAATCTAGATTGATTGTAGCTTAGTTGGGAAAACTATTTAAATCGAAAATTATGCATTCCATGAAAGCTACCTACTCCTACGCAAACTTTTTTGAATCCATGGAAAATATGACGATTAACAGTCAGTCAATCGCACGCAGGTGGTTCGTGGAGTTTAGTCATCTTCGAAGATACGTGCGTCGCACTGTGTTTATGACAAGTGATGAATTATAAACATGTCATGGAAAACTTGTCAGATTTCACGGAGATATGTTCGTATCTCGGTGTGCAAATGATGTTCTGTGCGTTGTCAAGTATCAGGCGCAGCGGAGCGCGAAGTGTTTGCGACCGCAACTGATAGAAAACGACGATTACGTCGACAACTATTGTCGCATTGTGCACTACGCCCACAGCACTCTTACTGGATTTACGAAACATTTTAAACATTTAGTAGTTATTGTTGCTTGCCGCACCAAACGTTGCGTGATAACGAGGAAATTGCGCGTCTCGCGAGCACAGAAAGTAAGCAATCGGCTGTGAAAAAAAAACTCCTAAACGATTAGGTCACAATTATTAATATTGTGTATATGTTGTGCCTGCGCAAATGGTATAAAATCACCCAGACCTATTGGAATTCCGTACGCAATTTTATTTATAAATACGCAAGTAGCAGCTAGCAACGCTTGCATCGTGAATACAAATATTGTATGTGAATGACACAGCAAAAATAATTGACTATTATAAAGCAGCCTGATTCTTTTTTTATTCCTGTTGAGATATCGGTAGAATTCTGTAAAATAGGTACTTAGGTACTGCCTAATTAACACATTTTGATTTTTTATTTCGAGGTTTTCAATTCAGTAGACTGCAAAGGACGCATATTAACCATGATAAATCTGCGCTCAGTATTTGTAAAATAATTAACAATGAACCATAATCAGACGCGGTGAAATATATCGATGCCATCACGATAGATACGCTCAGTTGCCGACAAAAATTATGATCACAATCAATCTTATTTGTTCGACAATCAATGACCATCATTATTATAATCGCCAAATAAAATCTTCATGAAATAACAACCAGTCCATGGCGTCCCAATAGTGGGGTAGGATGGGCTAATTGACTATAAAACCTAGACTTCACAGATCATCTGAAATCATCAAGACACGGACTGCCTGAAAAATTCTATACTATCTGTGACGAATGTTGAATATTATTTTAGTTTCCTTAACACCTTGAACCTTATACATCCTGCTAATATTATAAATGTTAATGTTTGAATTTTTAGTCAGATGTTTGATGTTTTTACTCAATGATGACCTATGGCACACAGATAGTTTATAACCTGGATTAACACATTGGAGACTTTTTATAGCGGTAGTACGATCCCGTGGGATAATTTCCTACCTCCACGCGGGCGAAGGCGCTAGCAAAAGTTAGTCATGTCATAAAAGCGCCGTACCCGACACGGTCCATAATTGTTTCTATCTTTTACCGAAAACTTATTCTTATTTTAATTTAATTTAATTTATGGAAGAATTATGCAAGAAAGTTAATTGAATTGAAAACCTTTGGTTTGTCATGTCAACGCCGCTGTGGAGATTCTTGCCCGTTCTTCTCCATAGGGACCTACTACGTTTTGGAATGGGGAACCAGCTTCATTTTACTGACTAACCGACCCTTTGACAATTAAAAAGTGCCTGTAATTGGTTTATTCGAAATAAATTATTTTAGTTAGAGTTAGAAAGATTATGTGGTTACCTAGAAACACTAACTTAAGTCGTTAACAAATTAACTTGTTACTCTATTTCGTCGGTTATGCAAAAAATATCTGCTGTTTCATAGAAAAGTGCAATACCTACGCAGTCAAAATGTATGGAACAGCTGATTCTGTTTGTGAAACCGACATAAAATTTATGCGCTGGGGGGTCTAGAATGATATGCTGAATTCATGGTTACAGTTTGCGCACTGGATAAAAACTTATCCTGTATTATGTATGTAAAGTTACTCCCCATAACTGTAAGTAGGTAGACTACGGATTAGCAGTTCATTTCTTAGGAAAGTACCCCGGAGTTGTGTGTTTTTGTTTATGTAGTTGTATTTCGGGTATACAGAACTGTTAACTTAGTTGTTTTATACAGTTGGTAACAATCTGCGAAAACAATGTTGGTATAATCCTTCGTGTTGTAATGAATCTATACACATGAACAAAGGCTCCTGGCTGAACAAATACCTTGATGTTAAACGAGTATATTTGCTTTGAAAATATAAGTTTTTGATTATAATTACATGAGATTTACATTAAAAAAAGAAAAGAAGCCGTGAAGGTTTAATTAGCCAGTGCAATTAGAAATATTTGTACAATATCATATTAAGCCAAAGGATTATAAAATATTATGAGTATTTATTATAAGAGAGAGTGAAGAAAGTTTAAAATTTGTTGTGTGTGTGTGTTTAAAATAATTAAAATAATAATTAATTATAATAAGCTTTTTATATTTTTCGAATATGAAAATATATAATTTATATGTATGATTCAATTATATAAAGGAGATAATAATATAATTCAGGTATAAATTAAACGTTTTTTTAACAATAATAATTATTTAATAAATAATTTTAAGCCTAAAAATAAAAATACGTTTTAAAATCTTTTTTTAGATATTTCGGCTTTTAGTACTTTCCCGATTAATTATTGTAACAAAGAAATTATACCCTTGAAATGGTACTGTTTAGATTGTAAGAACCCAAGAAAATAAACTAAAAAATAAGGTGTTACAGTTTACAGAAAACCCAACGATTTTCAATTTTAGCCGTCTTAAAATTTTGGCGCCCCTCAAAATTTGCCATCCTAACCCTAAATCCGCTACTGTGTATGACCAAAAGTATGCACGCAAAAGAAGCAAAAGAAAGGAGTACCTAAGTAATGATCGTAGCAGGTAGCGTTCTGTAGTTTCTGCCTACCCCCATGGGAACAAGGCGTGACTTTATGTATGTATGTTATGTAGAAGAGTAAACCATACTTAATGCTAAAACTTTTCTTTAGGCCATTTTTTGCGGCACATACTAAAATAATAAATAAGCATACTTATTCTGGCATTTTCTGAGAAAAGAAAAATACAACCCGGCGGCGTCCATGACCCCGGCAGGTTGCAATAATGTAACTTGAGAGTTAGATAGGTAGGTACTCCAGGGCGATCACAGATTCTCAAAGTAGCCTCGAATGTCGAAATCAATAGCATCGAGTCTTTCGAGAGAACAATACGCCAGTTGTTTCTTGTCTATGACCTAAGATGAATAGTAGTGAGCAAGGACTATTAAAACAAAAGAAAATCTAAAATTATTTATGTTTTCGGTCTAGGATTTAACATGAGAGTGGATTAACGTGGATTTAGAATGGGTTTTAACATGGAAAACTTGGGAGAAACTTAATGAAAAATTCTACCTGATCCTGTCGTCATTGTACACCTAAGAGCAAAGCAAGCATAACATCAATTACATGTAATAACATATGATCGGGTCTCAAGAGCACTTGTTGGAGTCACCCGTGCAGAAAGAATGTTAGTTAAAGTACGATGGCGAGTCAATAATTAGACGATGACAGCGCAGTGGGCGGGACGCGCGGGTGGACGGATGCGAGGAAGATCGTTGTGATGCGCGTGCGCGGAAAATCGACGGCTTCCGCTCAACACGCGCACACACACACACATCAATTAGACATAAGTATGGCTATTTTTATTAGTTTGAATAATTTCACAGATAAGGTAATAGATACACGGACAAAATCTATATGCATCCACTAGGTAATGGTCTATAAACTATAGTGGGCGATTCGGCCCCACCGCACTAAATCTCAAAGTAAACAATCAAATCGTGTTGTATACATGGTAGCCGGGACAATGACGCGCAAACTCAAACCATGAATGGATTCATGGAGTTTCCCTGCCTAAATCATGTGTTGGAGCACATGATTCTAGACCACCTAACAAATAATTTTTTCGTCGGTTATCAAAACCAAATTCAGTCAAAATGTACAAAACAGCAAATTATTTTTTTAAACCTTTCAACGGTCGTTAGAATCATGTATTTTATTTTTTATTGATTTATAACAATTTCTATAACAAATTATTATTTATTGATTTATAACAATTTCTTGCTGCGCTTACAGTAAGCACCAAAGCTCGCAGCAAGCCAGTCTTGTATGTACCATACGATCGTTTAAAATACTAAGTATAGTCGCTCAGTGCACCTTCTTAAAAAAGATATCATATTGTGCCCAGAAATGTCTATCAAAGGGTAACATTCACGTTCAAGGAGGATTCTGGTCTCTCGAGGCCCTGAGTATTTTTGTCTGACAAGTGTTCGGAGGCAGACTATACGAACGAATGGTTACATAGCGGTTAGCCAACTACTTATTATGGAAATTAACAAATTTTAATGCTGAAACAATTAGGAACAAAACTAGAAACTGAACAATCAAGACTCTGTCCTACCACTGGCGTTCGTTGTAAAGTTCTTATTGTAATAAGCAAGCCAAGTACGTGTTAATTTTCAATACAATCGGTCACGGCGACTGACTCAAGGACTTCACGCCTTTTGAATGTTTACATTCCTACTCGCCGGTATTGCCAAAAACAAGGTGAGTCAAAGTTTAATATACGAATAAACGTGAAATTATATTGAAAACGTAAATATCGACACAAAGTGCTGGGCCATCATGATAAAGTTATTAAAAAAACTGTTGAGGCTTACTAGTTTTTGAAAACCACACATTTCAAAATTACGTTGTATCTATTATACGACCACAAATTACAGAAATAACCCAAAAATATTCGGAACTCGGAATGAGAATTTAATTCAGGATTTGAAATAAATATGTATTGGTCATAAGAACTGACCACTACTGATTATTCTAAAATTCGAAAACCTACTCACCAAGGACATAGTTCGTAGTAGTAGTTTACTTTCCCATACGAAGCCAATAGATAGGCTATGTATACTATAAGAAGAACAAGAGCTTACAGCTTGTAGGTAGGTTTTCAGTTCCTACATACATGCTATCCAATTAAGTACAAGTGTCGTCTCCTCGCATGTGTCATTCCGGGTGTGGGAGAACTGACTGGACTAAAGGAACATTGTAAGGTCCCACAACAACGGCCATGACTACAATAGGACACCCGGATTATCCATTCACATCTTGAACAGGACTACTACCCACGTTTGTACTATGGCATGGGTAAGGCCTGTGTTTGGCACAGACCGTTATCATGGTTTTGATGACTGACACATGACATACGAAATCTTTTGTGGTTTTTAAAGCCATCGAATATGGCTAGCAGTGCTTTAGCGAAAGAAAACCCTGTGAAAATTAGTTCAGCTGTCGTTGTGTTGTGTATTTTTTAACCTTTTGTCAATCTCTGGTAAAGATGAAAATTAAGTAAATGTGAATGTAAGTGATGTGAGTGCGAGTTTATAGCATAGTCCACCTGTACAATATTTATTCAAACGCTAGAATGAAAGTGCTCTTGAAGTAAATATTTTATTTTTACTGGATATTAAGCTTCATCCATTGAACACAGTCAAAATCGCCAACAATTTTTATTACGTACACGAACAACCACTTTCAAAGTTGAATCAACAAGACTGATGTTCAAAACGGAACCAATTGGAAGATTTCATATAATAAGATCAACGACCTGTGTCGATAAATAAAATGTTGAAACTTCTAGCGGTGTTAAAACCAGCCAAGTTCACGTATTACCTATGTATTAGTGAGTTTGGTTTTGATTCTAACTTCATCTATTTTTGTAGATATTACGTTGACATAAATTCCAGATGACGAGACGATGATGACAATAGTTTAAGGCCAAACCAGCTGCACAAATAGGTATCGACGCTAACTAGCTTTATTAATCAATGGGTATTATAGCTCAAGCAAATAAATACATTCTAATTTGAGATTCACGACGGAAGCAGCCATTGTCCGAGTGCCGCCTTAACTGTGATGTCATTTAAATCATTTTAAACTACTGTGGAGTGTGGACTTATATATAGTACAAATATGTCAGAGCTTTAACTTCAAGCGTCGATATCGATACCCAACGTGTAGGTAGGTAGAGTCCGACCAAAAACGAAAACAAACTAAAATGTTCATTGGATGTTGATAGGTTTTTCTTTTGGAAAAGTGAAAGAAAAGCAGTGTCAATCATCATTATATTTGGCTGTTTATAAAAACTTAAGTCACACGAAAAAGTACGTATAAAGAGGTACTTTTCTCAAAGACATAAGTTATTACTTTTTATCGTGCCTGACTCATAACGATGTGAATAAAAATAACTCGTTTTTTCGTAGTATTAATGCTGCCTATTATTATAACTAAAAAACTGGTTTTGCTATTTTTTTTTATTCATGGAACATTAACTACCTAGTGTTAAGTTATTGACGAAAATAATTAATAAAATGAAAAATAATGTTACTTCATCACATTTTTTTTTTACGAAATTTGAGGCATAAAAAGGAATGAAGGTTCTTTTAAAAGATACAAAAAATTGCACAGCTTTGACTAGTATAGATAACTACATTAAGGTCATATGTAGGTACATATTACCTTAATCTATAGCGTATATCTGTAGCGTACTTTTTCACACTAGTGCGGGAATTTAAATTAAAAACCATGAGTATTCAATACATTGCACTGCGAATCTAAAAGCGATGCGCTAACAACATTCAAGCAAGTGTGTTGAAAAAGTTCAAATTTTCAGTTATTGTGCTTTTAGTTGTTGCAACTGTCGGTTTTGAAGAACTAAATGATCTTGTGCAGATGAGATATTGGCAAAAAAAAAAGAAACCTTTACTTGTATCGGTACTCGATAAATGTGAATCTTTTCGTGTACATTCTTCTGATCCCTTAGAGATGTTTTCATTAGATGTTTGGGTAACCAGTATTAAAATAGATGAAATTATTATATGTAATTTAGAAAGTGTAACAGGTCCTAAAAAATCTTTAAATTTTGCTTCTCTTAAATTTGAAATCGTTAAAGAAATTCACGATAAATACCTGCATTATAATAAATATTTCACTGACGGTTCGAAGTGTAAGGATGGTTTGGGAGCAGCATTTTATGACGTTGATAGAAACAATTCAGCTATGTACAAAGTAAACACTAATGTGACTATTATGACGATGGAACTCATTGCAATTTATGAAGTCATTAACTCTGCTTATAACTCGGGAGATCGTTACTTCGTGATTTTCACAGACAGTAAGAGTGGTCTGCAGCATTTGGCTCGTTGTGCCTCTGGTTTCAGAGGTATTTCGATAGCTTACTCCATATTAAGTAAGATTATAGATCTTACGAACAATGGCATAGTGCTGAGATTGCAATGGGTACCATCTCATGTAGGTTTGAGAGGTAATGAAGAGGCTGATAGACTAGCAAAATTAGCAGTTACTCAAGGTCAAGAATATTGTATCGTACCTAATTATTTAGAACAATTATGTAATGGCAAAACAATTTGTTATGATATGTTTAAGGAGTATTTTGATGAACGAAGTAAGGAAAAGGGTATCTGGTATAAAACTATACAGTATCAGCCTCCTCGAATACCGTGGTTTGCTATCAAGGAAATGAGTAGGTATCATATTGTTCTGCTTCATAGACTACGCTCTGGTAACTATCCATCCCGCAAGTTTGGTTACTTGATGAGGAAAGTGGATTCTCCCAATTGTGAAACATGTGGAACGGTTGAAGATGTTCACCATCTACTTATGGAGTGTACTAAGACAAAGAAGGAAAGAGAGACACTGTTGAGCAGAATAAAAGTAAACGAATATGATATTGGTCCCTATGTAAAAGTTTTAGCGCAACCTTCACCCGAGATAGCAAACCTACTTACTGATTTGTTTAGAAATTAATAATAAATATTGTATTGGTGAGTGTAGCTTAGAACAAGTTTAAGTTATGATGAGGCTGACATGCCATTGTGGATAAAAGCCTCCTTTAAAAATTTTGATTAAAAAAAAAAAAAAAAAAAAAAACTGTCGGTTTTCTATAAATAAAAGAATTGCAAGTGTTGGTTTGCCACCAGTCCATTTTTCCGGCCACGAAAAAGAAAATTACAGAAAAAAGATATTCTGGCTGAAAATTGTCGAAAACCGAAAACGTAAGTAGGTTTAGTAACACCTTCTGCATAACAATGAGATTCAGTACAAAAATAAGCAACAAACAGGTATAGTGAAATGTGACCGTGAATCCGTGATACATGCGTCGTAGTGTGGCAAACAACATTACAAAGGTGTTACAGGCCAGAACGAAAACAAAGAAAAAAGAAAGTCCTGCCATTGAAAGTATTGAAAACTTGCTGAAACAATTGATCTGTGCCTAAGTGAGACAGACAACAGTTAGGGACATTCTGTGTTACGATAGAAAATATTTGAGAGGCTAATATTATTTAGTAAGCTGTTAGGCAATGGTTATTAAAAAAAACTGAAACATGCTAACGGAAATCATAAAAATATTTTTATTACCTGTGATACTTTCACAATAATGAAACTAAAGAAATATGAGCTACTTACATAGCTAATACATATTTTACGTGCAAAGTAAGTATTCATTTGTAAACCCATATAGACATATGCTAAGATTGATTTTCCCTCGTGGAAATAAAACTTTAACAATAAATAGGTAGGTATCCAAAAATCCACAGACAGTCTAATGGCTCAGCTCAAGCAAATGGCTAGTCTTTGTCTCATTCATATACATTAGCCAATATTGGCCACACGTCATGCTCGTATGAACAAAGCAGAACGTGAAATCCTGGTCATTTAATTTTTCTGTTTGTATGCCTTATATGGCGACATTCACTTTACTCACACACGTACACTTTAGGTATTTCAAAAGTAATATTTATTTCGGAATGACTATAGGTTATCCTTTACGGTACTAGATACTTTCAATGATATTGAGACAGATATCGAATTAAAGTTTCATATTGCATTCATCTAAATTGTATATGACCGCAATGTGAAACAGTAATGCGATACATCGTCTGATCGTCAGGTACCGAGTACGTCTGTGCGTGCCATACTCGAAACGCACATCAGTTCACATGACATTACCATGTGTCACGATCACGAAGTGATGCGCGCCACGGGTTTATTGACCCCGTCGCCAGCCGCTTTCGCTACAGATCCATAATCACCAACTCCGGCCAGGTATTTGTGCAATACACATAAATACTCTCTAGATTGTCTTGAGATGAAGCGTCGCTGACCTTTGACATAAAATCCCACTGCAATCCTTTGATCGTTTGAGTTCTGCCCTTCAGGCATACCTAACATTACTTTGTACTGTTATGACTATATCTCAAAGATACGTAAGATACGTAAATCCAACGCCATCTGTTTTCTAATTGATCATTAAATTTATTGTAACTCTCAGTGTTTCCAAAAACCTCGCATTGAAAGTATAAACAATAAGAAGCTGAGAAAATACTCTATGTAATGTATACCTACTTTGTTTACCAAACAAAGTTCCTGGAAAGGCACGAGAAACTAAGAGACCTAGCCTCGGGCTGAACAACAAAATGTTTAAAGTTACCAGTTGCGACGGACTCTCTATAAATATGACAGATAGGTACTAGAGGTACATCAGCTTTCGCAATAGTACGTTACAGAAATCGTTAGATTAAAGCCACAAGTCAACTCCATGTTCTGTGTGGAAATTCAAGGTGATCCGGTCGCAACGCAACTCGGTACCTCTTCAGTGCTCCACGAGCTCGAAGGAAACTTACAAACATACTTACGTTACATACAAGTATACATACATTTAAGTAAATATTGCGCTACAATATTTCCTCATCGCGTGTCGGTGTGTGCACCTATAACAACTTGAGGCCTGTTAACTCGCGCGAAGCTTCGGTCAGTTTACATGTTACATCATAGTAGGTGTCACTTCATTTTCCACACACACGAGCCTCCCTTGCTTTCCCTGTAGGCCACTACAATTACCCATTTGTCTTAGCCTAGTGCCTTGCGATCACAACAATTATAGATAGGGTTAAGGCTGCTAAATCAAGCCAAAAAGACGATGCAAGTATATGTTCAAGATATAGATAGTGAACGTTAAAAAAGGATCTTCGAGGATATTGATGACATATGTATCTTCATCTTACATAGATCGTGAACCTTCTTTTAAATCTTTACTCGTAAACTTTGTTCTAATGAAAGTCACACAGAGGTCGGTTGTGATTGTGAACTTAATAAAACACTTGACATACCTTGTCAATTTGCTACACATCACGATCAAAGGTGATAGTTATACTACACGTCTACAGCTCTCTCTTTTTTTATATTACAAAAATACATTTGATTTTTTTCCAATTCTGTGACTTTTTATTTTTATATTTTTATCCGCAGACTGACATTTTATTCTATTCTGTTGCAGCATTCTGTTTATTTTTTATATGGGTTTTCTTTAATTAAATGGTTGTTTATTATTATATGACATTTTGAAAGATATATGCAAAGGAACCGCAGGGCGATGACTGTGCGGAAAACATGGTAGCTCGGGGATTTGCTGGTTGTTCACTACCAGTCAATTTAACACTTTTTAAAGCTTTCTGACCAGTAGCCTGTGGGCAAATCATACCCAAATAATATACAACACTCTCTACAACAATGCCTTCAAAGCGTTGTTGATGACTCCTCCTACCCTAGTGCGTCATGTTTGTTCGCTGATGTGCACACCGATGATTGTTTCGCAATTATGCGCAAGAAAGTTGTCGAAGATAATACGCGGCGTGAGAGGAAGCAGCAACAGCATTCTGAAGCGTGGTGGCTAGAAGTGACTATACAAAAGTGGACGGGTTTAATATGAGGCTTGATAGATCGTCAATGAATTTACTATCTAATTTTTCTACTAACACATTTCATCACTTTTAATACTAACACGCGATGGGCCTTTGAATGTTTTTAGGTATAATATTATATTATATTTGTACAAACAAGGTTACTTAAAAATAATGAAATGAAATGAAATGAAATGTTTATTTATGTAAGTAGATCTTAAAAGACACTTTTTCACGTCAATATTTTGTTGGTCAATATTTTTTTAAACTAGATGGCGCCGGCATTTCCTAGCTGACTGTTCCCTGAGAAGAAAAGCCGAAACAAACTCAGAGGTCATAGTCTCTTTTAAAGTCCAAACATTATATTATTTAAATTTTATGTGAGTCTAACAATGCAGGGTAATGTCTGAAAGGTCTTTTGAAGAAAGAGCCATTGCAGCTTTGAGCTGACCTGTCTCAACAGACGGCATGTATGTAGCAGTCACCGTGTAGCTCTGATAGTAGGAACGTAGATGGCTATAGGTAAGAGTAGGGAAGTGAAAGAAACGATGGACGAACTGCGTAAAACATGATATGGCTTTGGTTAGAAATGGGGTGTACTACCGAGATGAAGACAGATTAGAAATGGATGGAAGAACTAGGCCCTGAGACAAAACACATTTCTGTTAGCGTTCACGCCAAACGCTACGCCAAAATGTATGGGAATAACATTACCTGCGGAAAGGACACAACATAATCTTTCCGCAGGTAAGGCCATTCCCGTACATTTTGGCATAGCTTTTGGCGTGAACGCTAACAGAAATATGTTTTGTCTAAGCCTGCTGTTGCGCCAACCCCAAATAATTTGAGATAAGCAAAATCAGTTTTCAACACGCTTGCCCGAAAAGTGACTCTTGTTGCACTGCTTTTAGGTTTAAAACATGCTTTTTGCTTTTGATTTCCCACACTAGTTCGGAAAAGTATGACACACAACTATACCTGCAAAACTATCCTAGTCAGAAATACACTATACTATACTATTTTTTTTTTATTTCACCGTAGAGCCTTCTACGGTGAAATTAAAAAAAAATGTCATGACTTTTTATACCTATTTTTTTTGATGTTATAAACTACGTAAATTGTAAATAAAATATTATTACTAAACATTAGGTACATTTCATCGAATTATTATTTTTCATCAACATATTAATATTTATGTTCTTTAGAGACATTTTTTTGATTTATTTTAAGGCTGATTGACGATGAGCTCATCTGATCTGACATTATTTTTGCTTGAATATTGAAAATCGTCGTTAAATACGAGTGAGCATTTGTATCAAAATTATTTATGTTTGCAACCTGCCTACGTCTCTATAACAACAACTTAGGTAGGTACATGTGTTCCTAGCACATGTAAGTTTTTAAAAGAAGAAAGTTAAAACTTTCGAGAAAAAAAATACCGATTTACCATCATCATTAAATGATAATAAGTAGTTATACTCGTTATCGACCATAGTATTGTTATAGTCATTTTACATTGTTAATGTATCCACGCACAACAATTACAACACGTAAGTACCTAACCTAGCGCTCTGTACACGGAACCAACACATCTCTACAAAGATTACATAACGCGGGTAAACATTATTACTACGAGTATGTACAAGTCACGGATGATGTGGTCACACACACATTACTACACACACACCAACACACATACACACACACACACGCTCATTACTATATCACATTATTATCTACATCTCATATATGCACGTTATTTCATCCTTTGCCCGTTTTTGTAGTGTATTCATTATCACGAAAATGATAAAAAATGTCAAGTATGGTAACTAGTAAACTCAGTTAAAGCTTAATGACGTTGAATCCAAGGTTTTTTTAAAGTTAACTAGGTACTTACATAACAACACAAGGTGTCATTAATACTGAAGCCTAACAAGAAGTGTAATTACTGTTAAATACCTATCCGACATGTACCTACCTACATGAAAATGTTGAAATAAATTACAATTGTGTGTGAAACTGCGGTGTGGCGACTAATAAATAATTATCAATATTCACAAGGACCTCACATTGTAACTACTCATGTTGTACTAACTACCAGATATAGTGCAATGGACAACTTTCTTGCTTTCAGAAATCATTGCCATTCAATGACTTGCTACTATTTTTAAAAGTTAAGAATGTAACTAACATCAAAACATGGTTTTACTATAAGATTTACATCACTACATAGTATAAAACAAAGTCGCTTTCTCTGTCCCTATATCCCTATGTATGCTTAAATCTTTAAAACTACGCAACGGATTTTGATGCGGGTTTTTTTAATAGATAGAGTGATTCAAGAGGAAGGTTTATATGTATAATACAACCGACCTCCACGCGGGTGAAGCCGCTGGCAAAAACTAGTAATATATAAGCTAACAGACTTATAATAATATATAGGTACATGTAAGAATATAAAAAAGACGGAAAAGAATCACATTAAAAAAATTCGTCTGCATCGCTGGTTTTACTTGAAGATCATCAGTAGTCTTATAAACAAAACGAACTCTTTATAACTGATTATAATTATGTTAAACATTACGATTATGTTATGGACTTATGAGATACCTACGTGAGTTCGAGATTAAGTAACAACAAAAAACATGTAAAAACACGATACCTATGTAGAATTATACAAGAAAGTCATGCAGGTAGGCATTACTCGTCTCGAGAAACGTGACTTCTCTTGATTTCGTATGAACTGCAGACTCAATCGATATCTTCGTTGCCTGCTACTTCAATGCTAATGATAATAAAATAAGTTACGGACGCAGCACTTCTGGTTATTTGTTTAAATTAGTTTGAATTTATTTGATATTAAATAATATTCTTTTAAACACTGAGCGTCGCTTGCATTACAGCTAAACGTGCTTAAAACATCGCTGTGTTTCTGACAAGCGTTTGAAGAAAAACAGATACATAATCAGTTTTTCTAAAGTTTAGCGACAAACGCATTTAATTCGAATGACTTTTCGCACAAGAGCGCCTTAATAACTTACGAACAAGTTACAGAAAAATAAATCAAGATTTATTAACGAAATAAATTTTAATCTAGAAAACATATTTTAAATTATTTAAACATTACAAGAATCTGTAGAACGTAAAATAAGTAAAACAATATGTTTTCAGAAGACCTGTTTGTTATTAACGTATATAACTTGCGTATCGATAAGCTTTGCTTGATTGCCTTCATTATAAATGTTTAATTTTCCATCTACGTCTCTAGTTCTCTACATTATGTGTACCTACATTCTTATTTCAACTATTTTTATCATGATAAGACAAAAATATATGCATATATATAACTTGTTCTGAAAAGTGTTTCTGTAGTACTTAGATTAAATAACATAACATTCCTCAGTTTTATAAATGAACTTTACTGACTAAAACGCAACTAACTTATTAAATTTGGCCTCACTTTGTTAAGTTATCCTGCGCACACATTGGAAGTTATTAGTACCCAGGGTAACACTAAACATTTATAATGTACGAACTCCGACGTACAAGTTACGTGTCGATATGTACCCGTAAGTGTAAAGGTTGTGAAGGAAAGAGCAGCTGATGTGTGAGTAGATAGCCGAGTGCTGGCAGTCCGCCATAGTATGTGCAGTTTTGCAGTTAAACAGGCTTCAAGTTCTAAAGCTATGATTGTAGCTTTCTGATAAACTACTTAGACGAGCAGGAATCACCATTTCATTCCGACTAATGGTTCCGATCGTGGTTGACTATCCTAACACAACCGATTCGATTTCAGAATCGGGTGTTATTAGGTGTATCTATGTCAGCCAGTGAATAGTGTCTTTACCTAGCATCAGGTAGAATGGCAGTTCAATTCAAGTTCACTTCACCTAAGTTTTCACGGTGAAATTTATCGGCCCGCCACGCCAGGTTGGTTAGAGTTCATTCAACAGTGATAGGCCTAAGAGACACACCAAGTCGAAATTCTGGCTGTTCACCAATTCAGAGACATGAAATACGTGTACGCGGTTCTACGTAGAAAAAGGGATGACGTAATATTTGTAGTTGTACTTACTGCCAGCAGTGCGTCGTTCCCGTATGCTCGTCCCTCGAGTGCCAGCTCCTTGTCCAGCATGGCATCGAGCTGTTCGAGCTGGTGACAGGAGGCGCGCGCCGCCACCCAGCTGGAGGCCAGAATGAACGCGCCCAGGATGAAAGACGCGGCCACCACCGTCAGCGCTGCGATCCTCGCGATTTGTACTGATGATGACACCCTCTGCCGGTACGCCTGAGACCATTAGATACATTCATTTATTGACATTGTTCATGGTTTTTTTAAATGAATAACGTTGGAAAACTGTTGGTTTAAACCACTTTATAAAGTAAAGTACCTACTCATATCATTTTTATCACTCCATCAAAGCGTTTTTACGTGCAATAACAGAAAGTAAAACTGTGACTAAAATCTTCGATTTATATTATCCCTTCTTAAACAACTAACATACACAGCAGATATAAGTACAACTTATTCAATAGCTTAATGGTATGGCTAGCTGACATTTTGACTAATTATTTAATTAATATTTTATGTCTCGTAATGTTTATTACTTTGCCTAAGTATGTATAGAATCAAGTCTATCCGACTAAACAGACAGCTGTGCTGCTGGGGAGTTTGTTCCACTACTTCTTCTTCCCAGCCAAAGCACTAGGAAGTGGTGAAGGGTGGGCGTTTTGGGGGACTGTCTCATGTACTTTGACGTTCGAAAAGTGCTGATTCTCAGCCTAATTTGAATAAATGACTTTTGATTTTGATTGATTTGATTTGATTTTGATTGATTTGATTTGATTTTGATTGATTTGATTTTAATGTTCCTGGTGTGATGAATGTCACCATTCATCAATAATAGTATCATAGCAGATTTAAAAATTCTTTGCAAGTAATTAAATCGACTATATTGCTATAGACGTGACAACAAGTTAACACTAATTTGAATTTATCATGATAAAGATCACGTAACAATATCCTATTCGACATACATCTGTTGGTTTGTGGTTGCATTGCATTGCAAATACAAAGAAAACGTTTAATGTAGACGCAACGCGGAGTAAACCTACGTTATATACTAATGCCGATCGTGGTAACTTCTGCATGTTGTAGAGCTGCCATATATGTACTTGAGGGAGGTCATCGAACAATCCATACTAATATTATCAATGTGAAAGTAACTCTGTCTGTGGGTCTAAAGTGTATGTCAGTCTGTTACCTAAATGGATTTGAATGAGGCACACGGATAGACCATGACCAGTGGTGTGTTGCGTAACACAGTAACAGTAGGAATGGCTTTCATTTTGACAGTTCAACAACGTTCACTGTATTATTTAAGTTGTTGAGCAGACAAATTTTTCATACATATGAAGCAATGCGTTAGAAATAACCTTCAAAATTACTCGGATTCTGTGTTACGCAAATATGTAAAGTTCTGCGGGATAGGAGATAGGATAGTTTTTATCTATATCAATAATTTTTTAGTGGGATAAGTTCGGACGTCTGACGCACACAGTGGCGATGCTGCGGTAAAAGCTCGTACAGTATATCTAAACATTATCGTATAACTGGTGAAGTATCAGGAGATAAAATATAATCACCATTGATTTTGGTAACGTTCACCACAAATAATATATAGAACCTTAAGTATACTCAACTTCGTCCACAGGATTTACTTGACGCTTTCCGCAAATAAGGTATACCGTCTTTTACTTAGTTATACTTACAAGTATACTTAAGTAAAAAAAAGGTAACTAAGTAAAAGGTATACAGTAACCTAATCTAACCTAAGTATATTATTTACTAGATGTTGCCCGTGACTTCGTCTGTGTATTTTGTATTTAATTTAAAAAAAACACAAATATCCAAGATAAAAGGTAACCTCATACCCTTCTCCCAGGTCCCAGGCTATTTACACAGCCTTTCATTACGATTGGTTCAGTCACCAATTCAGGCGTGAACAATTTACAGACAGAAATGCAATCTGTTCATAATATTAGTACTTATTAATAAGTAATAGGAAATATAATATAAGTATGGATGTTGACATGACTATACTTCATTATTAGGGATGTTTGCATAAATGATTATCAGTATAAAAATAGTTTAAACTTTAACAAGGAAAAAACCGGATTACCTACTCAACATAAACGATTACATAATAATTAGTCAATTTAAATAAAAATCGTATTTTATTCCCTATTCATTTCGAGGCAACAGTTTAATCTATCGTTTAAGAGAACTGTAAATAATGTGAAAACAAAGTAGAATATTCCATTCCAAAAGCATATTTGAAAAACTGTCCGCGCAAATTACGCCCAGAATGTGCCAAGAGATTTATGTTATTACGTCATCTTGTTTTAAGTAAAGAGTTCAACGCGTGTAGGTACTTTAAAAATATAACACTTGAAGAGAATATTTCTGCCTGAAAAACAAAATTCATTTTGTGTGTATAATTTATAATAATATATACATATATAGTAAATTTATATACTTTAACCATATGTTCTTGGTATGGTTAAATTATACAGATGTTATGTCTTGCCTGTTTTCGTTTTAACTTTGGATTAGTACCGGTCAACTTAATGCAAATGTTTTTATTCCATTTCAGTTACATTGTTGTTTCAATTACTGGTGCTACATGTATGTATGTATATCTAATTGATAGAGCTTTAGTAGGCAAACAACCTTAACCCCATAATATTTTAAATTAGGTATATTTGGTGGCTTGTTATGATCTACCTATCTAGGTTGATTATAAGTACGAAACCAACAGAATGTAACTGCCAGACTTTTGCGCACTACTCCTTTTAACAGTCATGCGGGCCAGTTAACGCTTTATTTTGCCCGCCCCGTTACAAATTATGTATAAAATATTTCACTGCAAATAAATAATAAACAAGTTTCTAAACACAATAGTTACCTATCTCATAATTTTCCGGGTTGGCGAAATGTTAAACATGTTGTAGATAAACCTGTACGATTATGTACACATGTCGCCTACCCGGAAAATGAAGGACTGTAGTACTTTGTCTTGTACTTTTTACATCTCTGCATGTGTAAAATAAGTACATTGTACTGATCGTTCTACTATGCAACCTTTTCTAGCAATTATTGCATAATGGCATAAAAATTATGAGACCAATTTAAATTCAGAATTGAAGAAGAAACGGTAGGATTCAGTATAGATGACAAGAGTATAGCAGGATTTAAAATATATATGTATGAACAAAAGAGACTGGGTGATTTTGTATGGGAAGTGGTTTATAGCGATACGGTTTTGATATTTGTGCAGGGATACCTCATCTATACAGTCTCCTAAAAACGTTTTCCTGTAGCTACAACGGATAAGGTACATGCCCTTAAAAAGTCTAAGTTCTAAAAGGATTTTTTTCTCAAAATTACTGGGTCAGTTTTGAAGCAATCAAAACCATATGGTTATTGGTCCTTATACCACTATAGCTCAGTCTCCTTTAAAGATCCCAATAATTACGCTTTATATTATAAATAGTCTTTATTTTACTAAATTATCTTTCGTACAGTACCTATCTAGGTATGGGATTAGACAAATAAAGATAAACTACTATGAATACAATAAAGAGAAAAAATATCAGGCAATGTATATCAGAGTATAACCTAAAGGATTTATTTTCTACTTACATTCGTTAACAACTTCGCTATACTAACTGTGTTGCTGCAATTTTCCACGAACAGACATTTACAGCTGAAGTCAATCAAAATGAGTGTTTTAAGCAGACAAACAAACATAATTTTTATTATAAATCATATGATCTGTTGAATTGTGAATCAGGTGAATAGAACAATACCTGAGCTGGCTGAGCATAATACTTTATGAAAATAAATGTCATATCAAACATGACTGTTTATTTTCTACCCGCTAGAAAATATTTAAAACTATTGTGAGTGGTGTCTGGTACACCACTGACAATAGTTTTAAATATTATCGATCTCTGCTGCAAATAGTGTCGATTATAATCGATATAATCAGTTATTTTTTTTAATCTACGAAGTGAATGACGTGTCGTGTCCCTCATGTGTTAGTCACGCCTAGTCGTCAAATGTTTATTGGTTTAGAAATAACACTTTTTGTTATACACAGTAACATTACAAGAAATGTACAAGTTGTCCTTTGACAATTATCTCTCAATGTAAAGCGCACATGTCTCCAAAAAGTAGAAATAACTAAACACATACAAGAAGTGGGGAATCCCAGTGGTGGTTCAGAAATTATCACGTAGTGAAAAATACTACAAAAAATAAGTAAGGGATTTTTATTTTTAAGTATTTTTCCTTAAAAAACAAGAGCTTTGAGAAGTTATATGACTTACCACAAAGAGACAATTTACCAAATATTTGATAAGAAAGTAGATACTTAGTGGGACTTTGAGTACTTTCATATTCTTATTTGAACAAAGAACATTTTTGTGCTATAAATACAATACCTAGTACTTACATAGATATCTCCCACACAATACCTACATGAACATGAGAATTCATTACAGCAAAGCGCAACTGCAATAGCCTGAGAGTGCTTTGTCATTAGCGACGTGTACTTAATGAAGTTGTGATTTACTAACAAACTCGAGTTGGTAGTTACCGATACACAAAAATTATGTAACCGTCGACGGGTAGGGGCGGTCAGCGGCGCCGGCGCAAGCGGGGCCCTGGGGGACGAAGGGGGGGAGCTCTGGTGAAAGTGCTTCTACAGTTGCATTTGAGAAATCCATCATCTTTAGCGAGCTACAAAATGATGTCGATTTCAATCTTACGATTTGTTTAGCACATCTTCATTAAACCGTGTCGAAGTGCGTTATTTGCTACAACTGGCTGGTCAACGACTTCCCAGACTTTCGTACCTATTTGCACTTCAGTGCAAATGTTACGCACTTTCTCTAAACCTTTTTATAAATAGGTGGGGTTGTTTCTAGCAAACAACAAATTACAATCGACCGTTACAAAGTAAACAATATCATACATTTTGTGCGTAATACATAACATAGTGTTTGTTATGTGTTATGTACACTGTAAATGTTACTTTGTTTTTAACCGACTTCAAAAAAAGGAGGAGGTTCTCAATTCGACTGTATGCTTTTTTTATGTTTGTTACCTCATAACTTTCCACTGGGTGAACCCATTTTGATGATTCTTTTTTTATTTGAAAGCTCGTGCTTTCCGTGTGGTCCCATTTCATATGGATCTGATGATGCATTTCGGAGACAGATAACGGAACTCTTCAAATAGATATAGTTGCTATCGCATAAATATGCATTGTTTTGACCCCAAGGATGATGAAATTTCGAATTACAATTACTTTTTCCAAAAAAAACAACCGACTTCCGAAAAAAAAACACTATAAAGTGAAAAATAACTTTAATTTCGGAATGCGGTGACTTTGGATATGTATTTAAACTTTTTGTCACCGCCTTCCGAAATTAAAGTTATTTTTCACTTTATAGTGTTTTATAATATAACTTTGACAACTTTTTACCTGCCGCCAGTCGCGTCTGTCCATAAATATGAAGGTAGACTGTTCTCCTCCAACGAGTCAATTGCTTGACTCACGCATACAATACCCCTGAGACCACTGATCTATTTGCTGAGACCGTTTGTAATGTTTGTATTCGAAATTATACGAAACTACGTTTATTACCGAAATAGAAAACTATCAGCATGAACTTTTGAATACAAAAATCTATACATCTATACATCTATACATTTAAATAAAATTGTAGTGTTTGTTTGTAATATTAAAATAACCGCTTTTTGCTACATGCATATGAATATATACGGTACATATACCAAAATAACATTTTTTACAATTTTTGTCTGTCTGTCTGTTTGTTCCCGCTAATCTCTGAAATGGCTGGACCGTTATTGACGGGACTTTCACTGGCAGGTAGCTGATGTAATAAGGAGTAACTTAGGCTACTTTATTTTAGAATTTTCATTTGTTTTTATTGATATATATAAATAATAGTACAAAAACTATTCCGCGCGGACGAAGTCGCGGGCACAGCTAGTAAAATATAAAAATAACAATTCGAGGAATAAATAATACATTCATGACAAGTTTACATGTGAAAAGTAAAGGGAATAATCTTGGAATTAGTATGTACCTACTACACACATAGCACAACACAGCTTCCGTACCTTGGTAGAAAAAACACTTTTCTATTTCAAAAGTAAAATTGTCATTGTTTGCAACCATATAACTAAGTTTTCTTGTATGGGGTTGTTGCTGACTTCTACAAAGCTGTGCTAATTAGAGAAATCGTTTTATTTTGCGTGTAATATTAACATAAAACTACATCAACTAGCCAAGTATAATTTACAAAAACAAATAGATTACAATCTTAAATTGGCACAGTTTAATTGACCAGTTCACTGTAATCGGCGAATATACGACAGATGGAAGAAATTGACTAAAACTAAAACAAAGTCAGACAAGATCATAATATACAGGGTGTAATTTTAATCACCGTTAACCTCATAAGGGGTCATTGTACTAATCATTATGAACAACTTTTACTATGGGACCAAGCCTGAAATCGCAAAAAAATAATCAGCTGTTCCCTACATTTATATTCGCACTTCTCGCATAACTCGTCAAAATGTAAGGACCAGCTGATTTTATGTTCGCGATTTCAGGTTCGGGCCCATAGTAAAAGTTGTTCATAATGATAAGTACAATGACCCCTTATGGGGTTAGCGGTGATTAAAATTACACCCTGTATAGATGGTATGAACTGACGAGTTAACAAACACCATCGATAGTCCATACTCCATCGATGACCGAAATTCATCCTTCAATAATTATAATTTCAGCTCAATATGTGAAATGCAGATACCGTCCAGTACAATTAATTTATCAGAAAGTGAAACTTCAATCGCAGACACAATAAATGTCCCAAAAGCACGTTTAAAAGTATCATTATAATCATGCATATAAACGATTGCACTCGGTTCCAGTTACATGTCAGCATGGTCAATCATGAATTGTGTAATCATTTTCTTAATAGCGCGCCTTATCACTAGGGCATCGGAACCGGTTTTCCCGGTTCCAAAAGAACCGGGAATTCCCGGTTCTGAGCGACCCTGAAAGAACCGGTTCTGAAAATCAGAGAACCGGTCATTACGATTCTTTCGGTTCTTTCTTAAATTAAATTTAGAAATACATCTCTTTATGCTAAATATCAAGTTATTATCATATCATACAATAACGAATCGCCACCACAATCTTTTAGATATCATCAGCTCATATTTAATGTACGAAAAGTGGTAAAAAATTCAAAAGTCACCGACTAAAACTGATGACGTCCTTTAAAAGCATGTCAAAGCTGATTTTGGACAAGCGTATTCTCTGCTTTTAGATAGAAAGACTCGCTGGAGCAGCATTGCCACTATGTTAAGCCGTTTTCTAAAATTAAAAACATCTATCAGAAAAGCACCAATAGATTTGAACATCGATATTCTGTTTACTGACGACGACTGGAGACACATACACGAGTTAAATAATATATTGGATATTATAAAAACTGTCGTGGAGGCGCTATGTCACCGTGATGCAATATTGCAATTGCAATTTAACACCTGATATTTCCTTCAAATTTGCAATAGAAATATTGCTTGAAATGAACACTCATCTGAGCAATAGAATGGTGGCTGTATTGCGTAAACAATCTGCAAAACGACGAATAGTCCAAGCAGCAACATTGCAATATTTGACCAACCCGGAGAAGTATTTTGAAAATATTGAAAATGAAGATAAAACAGTATTTTTACGGCCTACGAGTGATGAGATGCTGCGAGAAATCGTAAACCTCATTCCCTCAAACCCAAACGCACAAAAAAAAGTGTACCTCTCGTGGGTATGCCTGATTTCAGGAGACACGATGACTTACAAGTATGGGATTTAACAAATGAAGAGGAACTTAATAAAGAAATAAGTCAAGCCATTGCTTCTGCTCCTGAATCGACATCAAATGACCTAAATACTACAGTAAGGGTAGAAATGGCTCTGTTCGAGAATGGTGGTCAGAAACAGTGAGGACGGTACCTATCGCTGGCTTACCACCATTTACAATCCATTCCACCCACTGTGTGGAGCCAGAACGAATGTTTTCTTCCGCCGGTATAGTCTGCAATAGACTCCGTTCGTAGTTAACCGACAAAACCTTAGACGCACTTATTCTTTTACGTTTCTTTTATTTAGCAAATAAAAAAGACCCAATAATGCTCAATATAATCATAAATTTAATTTTATCGTTTTTTTTATAATTTATTTACCACTTTTATGAGTACAATTGTAGAGTGCACGCAAGTTGTTGTTACCTTACCAAGCTTGTTGATTTATTTTGAGTTGATTTTAATTTTATTTGTTTAATCATTTGATGGATACTGTACTGTGTGACTTTTTATGTTATTGTTTATGTGATATTGAACTGGGCGAGTTCCTATTTCTAGCTTATAAGATTGTTAAATTTATTTGGAGTTTAATTTCAATTATTTCAAAGATACTTTTGATCTCTGTGGTGAATTATAAACAACTACAAAAAGACTGTGATTTCAAACAACTGATTATTGCTAAATAATACTTAAAAAAACGATTTTGTGATTATGAGTATAATTACAAAAATTATAAATAATGTGATTTCCAATAAAGTGTATTTTACTAAGATCCATTCTACTTTATTCGTTTTGATAGCATAGCTTATCAACTAGAATTTATCAAAAAACCGAAAGAACCGAAAAAACCGGGTACCCGGATCCGTCGTGAGTTTAGAACCGAAAGAACCGGTTCCTAAAATAGGGCCGGTTCTCGATGCCCTACTTATCACCATATACCTACTCTCATCTCAGTCGTCATAATCGGGAAGGTTTTCTGCGCAAAAACTACGTGAATCTCCACTTTAAAATGTTGACGTCGCATGCAGTCACATTCGTAGCCGCGAGTTCCGTGTAAACAATTATGTTTTTATAAGGTATATTTCGTGCAAATATCTAGTTTGCGATCTGCTGTCCGCTTCGGATGTGACGCAAGCGGCATTGTGTCCACTTGCTCAACTGACCAATAACGATTTCACTCAGATTGTAGCTGTTTATATTTTTTACTGTCCAGATTTTGTACTCGATTGAATTGCGTAAAACTCAATTTAATTATTCAGTTCATGTGCTTGATATTCCTGAAAAGTTTGTCCTTTCATTTCAGTGAGTTATTATGAAACAATGGTTCGCCATTTAATGTTTTTGACATTAAAGTTGATTTGTTGATTATTTACATATATATACAACATTAGTTATTGTTTACCCTAAACCCGAAAAGGGGTCATTGTACTCAACATTTTGAACAATTTTTTCTATGGGACCAACCTTGAAATAGCAAAAAAAAATCAGCTGTTCCATACATTTTGTCGATTTAAGTGAACACAAATGTATTGAACAGCTGATGTTTTTTCACGATTTCAAGGTTGGTCCCACAGAAAATAATGTTCAAAATGTGGAGTACAATGACCCCTTTTCGGGTTTAGGGTAAACAAAAACTAATGTTGTATATTTGTCTTTGATACACGCGAAAGTTTGTGACGACGGATGGATGGATGTTTGTTACTCTTTCACGCAAAAATTACTGAACGCATTTTGATGACAATTTACAGTATAATAACTTGTACATCCGTATAACACATAGGCTAAAGATATTGTGTAAATTTGGTAGAATTACGCGAGCGAAGCCTCTACTAAAAGCTAGTCTATAATACTATCTTGTGAAGAACCGAGACTCAACAAACTATCTAAAGACAAAGTTGGTATGTTGACTCTACTCAGTTGCAAATATTATATTGTCTGAAACTGGGGGCTACGGAACCTCACTATATCTGGTTCTTTAACTTATTCAATCAATACACCAAATTGTCGGTCTGTTTTACACGTATCTGTGTTTCACATGGGCGGTTTAATATCCAGGTCACAATTGTTTAAACAATTTTTTTTTGCATCTGTAACCAAGAATTAAGAGAAATACTGGTTAATTTTAATAGCAGTTGCTACAACTCAAGGCTATATACGCCTGACGCCTCCAACCTATGCCTCCAACTCATAAAAACCAAGATTCCTTGAGAATAAATAAACAGCAATAATTATCTATGATGACTTGTTTGGGTTCTTGGACCGCGCTTCAATGGGGAAACTTGTATTGTTCAAACAAATCGATAGCATTCGTAGTTCCAGAAATAACAGACGAACGGGCAGACGAAGTTGCGGTTTTTTTAATTGCAAAATCAGAAAACTGCGACTTTTGGCACGGAACCCTAAAAAACTAAGGCTGCGCAATCGCCTGCTTGCGACCCTTGGATAAAAGTCCTGTGCTTATATTATGAAGAAAATGTTTTCCGTCACAGTGCTTATTACCTACCTACGTAAGGCATGGTGCTGAAGTTCAATCTTAATTTCGTAGTGGGTACCTACAGTAGCTTCGTACTACTTATGGGTGGTGTAACTTCTGACGTCACAATTTACCTAGTTAGGCATGTAAATATTTATGTACCTATTTACTAGACTATGATGAAGTTGCGTGATAACTATGATAAGTGGCGAAGGCTATGTTAATAGATGGCCAAAGACAATAGAACAATGATTTTTTCCCACATAAACTCAGACATATCACAATTCTCGGAAGGGAGGAGGGATATTTGTTTAAATAGTTTCGTATAAACACGTATAATTATCCAGATCCATAGCTGAATTGATTTTACTGAAAAGGACGTAAAACTACAACAACTCTCGTTTTATGACTCAATTAATTTTACAACACCTTTGGCAAGTAGGTACTTACTTACTTAGGTAAACAAATAACCTGCCAAGTACGAATCGGGTCAGGTATTGATGAAGGTTAACCCCCACAACATTAGGAATACAACATATTTACGATTTAACAGATAAAGTGGCACTGAATGCCATATGCCAATATTCTCAAGTTTGAAATTATGTTTAATTGAATCTATTAAAACTGATGGTGGATACCGCATAAAAAAATATCAAAATCTTAGCAAGTACCTCGGTAATTCGTTTCTAGGCCCTGAAGCCTGACCACACACAAATCGTCTACCTACTCTTTCAAGGAAAAATCCTAGATCTTAAATTTCATCTTAATATGCCGTTGGTCCACATAAGACCTTATATCTTTTAAACATTTATGTAGGTACCTATAAACCAGTGAGTCTAAACTCATCTAACCAAGTAGGTACTAACATTGTTGACGATACTGTAAACTGACAACTTAACTCGATGAGGGTTAAATATATGGTAAATAGGCAAACACAAGTTAATTGTATCATAGATAACCTAGCTCATTTGAGGGAGATGCGGTAAGAATTTTCTTACATCATGGGAGCTTGGGGGAAGCCTATGTCCAGCAGTGGACGTCTTTCGGCTGAAATGATGATGATGTTTGGCAAATTGCAGGCCAGTATCAGGTTGTAGATAATATATGCTACTAAAAAAGTAAGAACATTATTAGATATACAACTCGTTAAAATTGGCCTCAAATATCAAGTTTTTATGAAAAGGACATTCAATCAACCAATTTGAACTATGTATTGGTGATTATAGTTATGTATTAAATTTATTACTACGGTAAGTATATACCTACGTACTTATTTGTTACAGCGCGTAAAATTTTTACTACCGTAAGTGCAACCAGATATTGAGCTACAAATTGCAAAAAAGGTATTATATTTGAAATTCAAGTGCTACCTACCCTAGCGCTTTCAGTGCTAGGGTAACTAAAGCATGTTTCTTTTTTTAATATTTATTTAATTAGGGACTTTTATTAAATAACCGCAATGCGTATGACAGTCCCATCGTACTCTAAATACAATGCATCTAATTACATTTGGACCATGAACCAGAACAGACTCTTCCCATTATCACCATTTGGTTGATACAGAATTTTATGAAATGTATATTAAAAAGTATGTTTACAAACAAGTAAGAAGCCGCTACGCGCCAGCGGCCTCGCTGAGACTGAGTCACAGCTAACAGCCCAGTGCGAGAGAAAGGCGCTTTCCCGCAGTTATGTCCCGCACTTAGTAGACCACTCATTATTATATTTTATCACTAGTCTACTAGAGAACATACATCATTTATATCATTATCTTCAAACGCAAGAAGAACACTTATGAGATTTCAATTAACAACTATAGCCTAGCTGTTGTACTTATACCTTAACTTAACCTACCTACGATTTTATCGAGACTTAACAAACAACAGTTTTCCAAGTAGGTACCTACTAACTAAAGCTTAATAAGTAAAATACCAAAGCTTAGACTTCCAGTTACGATGCTGACGGGCAGCCAGCAGACACGTTACTTGTTTAACATTTATTCAAAGAGAATAACGGAAATTATCATACCGGTGGGGGCTCCGACGTGCTGTACACTTCAGATGGTGGATATTCCGGTTTCATGGTGATGGTTGCCATCGAATCTGGTTGATGCTCCTTCTCCATCACGCGATTTAATCTTCACAAAAAAAAAAACTTTGAGCCCAGGTATTGTCGCGCGCGTAATGTTGGACGTTCGATGTAGAAGTGCGCGCGAGTGAACGGCGCTGCACGGCGTAGGCGCCGTCGTCGACATTCAGTGGTGGGGCTGCGCGACACTACCATAACGCATTCACTTATTATGACAATAGACCCAAGTGTATATAATTATATATAGGTACTCTTTCAATAGACCTTTAGAGGTGATTGCTTAGATAACAGTGAAGAGACTTCTTCACAACTTTACTGTAGTATAAAAATCAAACCAAACGAAATGAATTCAACCAAAGCCTCATTTCGTTCGTAACAATAGGTAACCTGTTCCAAGACCTAAACTTATGGTATTCCGGCGAAAATGAGCACTCAGCATCGGAAAAATTAAGATGGTATCCAGTCACCAGAGGTGCACACTCTTTTTTAGTAGGTAAGATATAGACAGTAGGGGTAATACAGGTACCTCCTCAGTCCTACATTTACATTCTTCGTCTTCGTTCCCTCAATGCTGAGGATCGCGACGACATACGACGTGTCTCCAAGCTGTGCGGTCTTGTGCAGTGTGGACCGCTCGGTAAATACTATTTCCAACAGCCGTCTTGACCGCCTCAAGTTCTTGAGCGCGTTTTCCGTTCATCTGGCCTAGTATTGAAAGCCTTGCCAGATCATGCTTAGGTGAACGCATAATAAGTCCGAAGGGGCAGGCTCCTGGCATATTGTAGATAGGGCCACTTGGTGATGTTGAGTTCCTCCAGTATGGATTCATTCGTTCTCATGGCGGTCCATGGCATAGGTACTAAGTGGACCCGGCCAATATCTATAAATCTATACATCTGTACATATAATCTATACATCTATGCATCTATACATCTATACATACATATAAATAAAATTATAGTTTGTAATGTTGTCTGTTTGTAATATTAAAATAACCGCTTTTTGCTACATGCATATGAACATATTATACGGTACATATACCAAAATATATTTTTTTACATTTTTGTCTGTCTCTCTGTCTGTCTGTTTGTTCCCGCTAATCTCTGAAATGGCTGGACCGTTTTTGACGGGACTTTCACTGGCAGGTAGCTGATGTAATAAAGAGTAACTTAGGCTACTTTTATTTTAGAATTTTTATTTGTTTATATTGATATATAAATAATAGTAAAAAAAACTATTCTGCGCGGACGAAGTCGCGGGTACAGCTAGTAAAAAATAAAATTATACCTAAAGGCTAGGCTTCTCCAAACGCTAACCATTTAACTCTATCATTGGCCAGTCTTATCTAGGTTCCAGCTTCTAACCACTCTGTGTAGATCGTGGCTCCACCTAGACGGAAGTCGTGACATTGTTTCTCTTTTTTGCTCTCTTATACATAATGCGTGATTAGGTATAAGATGTGAAACCAATACAAATATTTAAGACGAATAAAGACATCTATACCTAAGCCTATGTACTATACCTAAACCTATGTTTTCCGTCAAAAAACACATTCGGTCAAAATATTCAAGCGCCAGCAAAGTAATCGATCTGATATAAAAGAAAAATACTATTTATATAGTAAGTACGTCAATGTTGGTTTTTAAGGTCAGAATATTTTTTTTTTAAATAACAGAAGTGCGGCCAGTGTGATCATTGTGCCCGCATATCAAGCTGAAAATCATGATATATTCCTTAAATAATATTTAAAATTTTATTTTATACATTCGAAATTATGAAAATGGCGACTATTTGCTAAACAACCTAAACGGTAATCGTAGTCTGAGTAGCTGTACTAAGTAAGTTAAGGATGATATTGTACATAACTGCATAGCATATAACATAGCTATGCTATGCTATTGTAGCTTTGTAATAGAATATTTTTATTACTTAGGCTGTATATCAGTTCACTATAAATAACTTATAATGCTCTTTAGAGTTACTTAAAAGAAATAAAAAACCCTGAACTCAAGATGATATGTACACATATAAATGGTACATACATATGGTAAAACGAAAACAATTAGCTGTTTAATTTTTAACCGACGAAAAAAAAGGAAAAAATTCTCAATTTGACCGTATATTTTATACCTAAGTAAATTTATTGTCAAGTATTATTAGTTTGTTGTATGTATTATATTAGTTTTACTTTATTTTCAGGAAAAAATTCCGACTAAAATTTAAGAAACCATTGAGAAAGGGCAAAACAGGCTTTTCCTTGTACCAAGTTTGTGGGAATCAAAAGGCGAGTTAAGATGGCCAAGAAAGCGATTAGATGTCAACAAATTAGTAAAGGATGAAACATCTCGGCCGCTAGATAAAATTGGCCCACCTCAAAATGCTGTGTGAAAAGGCTATCATTATCGTCATATGACGAAGCAGTAAGAGAACTAGATCTCATGGTTCAAATCAATCATCATTTGAACTACTGGCAGTGCTTTATGAAGAAACGTCATCATCATGTTCTAAATGGCTGAACTAAATTTACACATTTAACATAACTGTTGTGATCATTAATAACCCTGTTTAATGTGTTTGCTACGGAACCCTCTTCGTTGGACGTTGACGGAATTGGCGGTTGACCGTAAAGTCTTTCCGAGTGAAAGTGTCAATAATACAAAATAAAGCTGTACTTTTTTTTTAGTTTTAAAACACCCTCAAAAACAGAAGTCATAAAACCACTGTATTTACAAGATAGTGTACAATTACGCCATAAAAATAAGTTTGAGAACGGAGTTTGCATACACCATTGTACAGAAACAAGTCTTCAGTGATACTATAATGACCAGAGATCGGAATAGGCTGACTATATTTGCCTAAACTTCGGAGAACAGAGACAGAAAGTGGAGACTTCCTTACGACTATTTTTTTTCCCCGGGATTTGGGAAAAATCTTCAGTAAGTTGAAAATAAGCTTTATTTAAGATTAAAGACTATTTTTAACTAAACTTGAAATTACCAAATTTTAGGGATTTTTACGTAAAATCCCGAAATAAATATTCTAACTTTAATTCATGTATTCGAATTATATTTACGATCCAACTAACCGTTGTATCAAATCATTGAATACATTACGTTTTGTCAATAAGTATATATTTACTTTATTTATGCAACATGCACAATTTCTTTTTAGTCAACAAAATAATTATATGGAGCAATTTGTCATTGGCTTTGGGATTTTAAATTACTGTATTTAAAATTCCACACAAGTGTTCTTACAGATATGATAAACCTTTGTTTTTTTTAATGTCTTCATAAATATTCATATTCATTATTTGAAAAAGTAGTCCGTGAGTCAAGCCAAGTAAGTCAGGTGAAGAAGAAGATAGTCCGATATTCCAAGCCAGGTCAAAAATAAGGATCCTCAAAATTAAAAACGTGCGCACTCCAAGCAAGAAGAAGCATGGAAAACAAGAAGAATGGAATGGAAATGGGTGATTTGCTGTGTGCTTGCTTATACTAAAGGGAGATAGATAACATTGTTTTTTATCTCGCATTATGAAAATGTAGTGAGCAGTAGTCAATGAGTTGGAGGGACATTGTTACCTCTTTCGCTAAACAATAGAAACCGGTACCTACTCTAATACCTTTTTAACCGACTTCTAGTGGTTAGCCTTGTGGCTATCAACAATAGGCCTTTAATACTCAGAAAAAGAAATAGTTTAAAATTTCAAACAGATTTACGCACTCGAAGACCGTAAAACTAAAATTCTATATTTTAACTTATTTTCGTTACATGATAAAGTGACTGATACTACTATAAAGCTGTTTTATCCATGTTTGTAATGCTTTTCTTCTATTTTATATAAACCTCTAGAAAAAAGTTCAATCCTGTGTCTGCATTGCTGAGTCTTAAACTGTGACACGAAATTCGTGTCAGAAAGTTTCAGGACACCGGCATAGTAGTGAACTAGAGAAAGAGTAAATACGTAATTTGTGTATTTCACAAAAAGATAATGCAATCGTTTTATGATCCCGGAAGAATTTTCGTAAATCTACAGTAACTACGTTTGAAATATATTTCGAGATACCTTTAATCTAATTAGAAATTAGTTTTACTTAGGTGTTACACATTGATAAATGTTATGTAATGAAAGATTTGATGCAACAACGGTCAGTATATGGATAATTCTAATACATGATTTAAGTTAGATTAGTTTTAGTGAAAATTCCTAAAATTTGTTAATTGCATGTTTAGTTTGAAATAGCTTTACACATCTTAAATAAAGCTTATTTTCAACTTACTGAAGATTTTTCCCGAATCCCGGGAAAAAAAATACAGTCGTAAGAAAGTCTCCACTTTCTGTCTCTGTTCTCCGAAGTTTAGGCAAATTTAGTCAGCCTATTCCGATCACTGATAATGACTCATAAATCACTCTTAGAAATACAAAATAATTGTTTGACAGTCTCTAAAAGAACTCTAAGTTCTAAATACGCTGTTATATTGATGTTGAAAACGCTTGCGTGCTGCTTGGGCAGCTTGCTCCTCGACATTGCCGGATTAAACAAGCGCGGGGCCCCTAGCAAATTCTATGGAGGGGCCCTTGATCTTCTATGGATTCTAGTATGAAGTGGTAAAAAAAGAATATTCAAGACTCAATACGTTTATTTGCCAGGTTAGTTTTGTTGGTGTTTAATAGTAGGTAGGTACAGTAGATTACTATAAGCTCTGTCGTTTTGTTTTCTATACACTCTAATGGTTACTAAATTGTAATAAAAATAATGTACCTACTTATACTGCAAGCCTTAAAAATAAATAGACAATTATAACATTTTAAATCGAGCTATTTCAATCCTGCTACGCATCCACATGGAGTGTCGAGTAAGGGTGCTTACTCTCATTAGACTTTCTGTAGAGCCGATTATCGGACTGATTCAAAATTCTACACGAGCGACATTTTGTAAATTTTGTGCATTTACCGCTCAGATCAAGTAAAAAAAGGTAGATAACGCACGGCCTTTGCTAATACTGAAGCCACAAAACTAAGCTCCTTTAAGTAAACACACGCGCTCACGCACACACATGCATCAAACTACGCTCATTTTCGTCAGTACCATAGGGGTCGTCGTACAGTAAGTTTGTCTAAAAAATGCCGTCCTGTGTAATTAAATGGTCTAAAAAAAGTACAAAAGTGACCGAAAAGTCTGAAGGAATATCGTTTCACACGTAGGTTCACACATGACTATATTTTTTATGTTATTCTAACACAATTTTGAGGTTATTCGACACAAATAATGTCAATGTCCCGAAATGACGTATCGGGAGAGTGTTACCAGGAGTCCGAATTTCTAATTGCCCAAAAATGTGGGTACGTAAATTGTAGGCAAATTCATAGCAAAATAATTAAGTACTGAGTGGACATCATTATTGTTTAATTTTTTAAATCACGTAATTATTATGTTACAAGTCAATGTTCTGTTTTGTACTTACTTAAAAATACTTTTTTATTTCATCTAGAAAAGTTTATTTTTAATTCCATGGAAAGATTTTTTTTTTTTTTTTTTTTTTCTACTCATGAATTCCTTTTTTTTTATTTTGTTTTTTTTTTTTAAATAAACACTTCACATATCCTTTGTTGTATTTTTTTTCACTACTCACACACCCACGACGGGACTATCTACTGAGACGATTTAAAAAGTGATCCTACACGCCTCCTACATATTTAGAACTTTATTGTAATTTATAAAAAAATATTTTCGCATTCACATATTACCTATTTTTACGCAATTTTAAGGGAAATTTAAAAAAAAGTGGAAACACTTCATTGACTCACACATACTTAAAAAAATGGTAGAGTTTTTTGGCGGGATCGCGTTGGAACATGTCGCACGAATTTTCATTTTCATGGAATTTAGTGAAATAGCGAATTAAATTGTATAATTTTGATAGTGAATTATTCAATTTAGTTACGTGTGAGTGCACAAATGTAGTGAAGGTGAAAATAAGTGACTAACGTGGACTTTTCGTGTTCCCCCCCAAAAATTCCTATTAGGTTGTTGTAAAGTTACTATCGCTTTACAATAACTTTGATTTGACTGGACTGACTAAAGACGACTATGACTGTTTTGTAACTTCGTGCCCGATATCGGGCCATTTACTTGATGGAAAAGAAAAATTACTTGACACTGGCTAAATGCACAAACCGTGCGAAGCCAAAACCCAAAAAAAAAAAAAAAAAAAAAAAAATGGTAACATTTTCTTATTCTAAGTGCTTTATCTAGGTACCTTTTTTTTACTTGATCTGAGATTTACCGTATGAAATTATGTTTTTTTTTTTACCAACGAAATAATCGGTTACAGATTGTGTGATGTAAATTGTATTTAGTCGGAAAGGGTGTTCACGGATAGGTATACGTTTTTGTGACCTCAAGAAATTCCATATACCACGTCTTAATAAGTTTCACACAAAAACTAACGACGCTCAAGCGGAGGTGGGGTTTGGATACGCGGGGCCCCTTTTGCGCGGTGCCCGTAGCAACTGCTACTCTTGCTACGTGGTTAATCCGGCACTGCTCCTCTACTCACCATTTTATGGTATCAATCGTCAATGATGAGGTTATGTCTTTAAAACTGAGTAAGCGTAAACTAATTAAACACAATTAAGGCTTCTTCAAACAGACGCGACGCGCCACTAGTAGAACAATCTCAATGAATTTTTCATAGAAAATTTTATTCGTCAGTCGCGGTCGTGCTATCACGTCGCGCCTGTTTGTAGGAGCCTTAAATTGGACAGCAAATACAAGTAGAAACACAACTACCTACCCACCGATTAAGCCGGAGTTTGAAAACATTAGCGTATTTCTAATGTTTCTTTCTTTTTTCTTAATTTATCTTGGAAATTACTGACATCGCTGAAGGACTGGACTTAACAATACCTATAGGTACATATAGGTACATACTAACTTGTGGCTAAGTAATAAGAGCCGTACGGGTCGATAGATCAGGTTAAGCTACGCGTGCCACAGTTGGTCCGTGGATGGGTGCCCATCTTTACATACAAGACACCTCCGTGCCTCGGAAAGCACGTTAAGCCATTGGTCCCGGCTGTCATTCGTGGATCTTTAACAGTCGTTACGGGTCGTCAGAAGGTCGAAAGTCTGACAACCAGTCTTACCACGGGGTATCATATTACCCAGTAACTGGGTTGTGGAGGTCAGATTGGCAGTCGCTCCATGTAAAATTTCAGTATTTTACATGGAGCGACTAAGAAGAAAGAAAGAAAAATAGATTTATTTGTCACAAAAGCACGTGCATACAATAAGATGAGAACACATTATAAAAAAACATGAAAACAACACAGATTTATACATAGGCATATAGTACATAAATAGTCGTCAGCTACACGCCATGACTGTGATAAGAAAGTGATGCTGTGCTATGAGACCCACAGCACAGCGCTGATTTTCAGTGGTCAACCGAAAACAACGTACGAAAATCAAGCCAGGATCTTTACAAATTAGACAAAACAAGTACCTAATACTTGCGTCTCAGTCGACGCTAGATGGAAAAAGGTGTTTAGTGTATGTACTTCGATATAAGTGCCTATACGTCTCGCTTTCACCACGAGAAGGAACGACGGGACGCAACCGAAGCATTGCCCATAACGAAACAACAAGAATATTGGCCGAAATAGGATTAAAAATTATTATGAAGTTGACAATAGCAAAATAACTCCATATATCGTGTCATATCGGCCGTAAATATGCTCAGAAATGAAAAAAAAGCAATTGAAGAAAGCTTGCATCAAAAGGAATGCAATGAGCCTAAAAAATCTAGTACCGAGCAAATATAATACCTGCGGCAGTGCCTGAAACTTTAAGAAAATCTGTTGCAAATAGCAAAATAGTTTAAGATGTCGTCTAATATTGCCTATAGATCTGCTCAAAACTGAAAACAAAAAGTAAGCTTTCACCGATTATATTTTTCATAAGGAATGCATTGAGCCTACTCAATCTAGTATCGGGCAAATACAACAGCTAAGCTGTATCGGGCCTGTATACCATAGGAACATTTGTTACCAAACCCTAATCGAAAACATCTTGGTTATCAACATAAAAACCTCTTGTTTCCATTTCTGGGGACATTTACGTTCGCTTTACTCCTAAGGAAGTTGCTTGGGTGGTAAAATCAATGAAGAGAGGTAAGTCACCACCACCAGGTCACGATGACCTCAGTATCGAACACCTGAAATACGCCAATACAAATAAAACCAGTGAAAATAAAACTACTTAGGTTTACTCCAATATGTTAAGAGAATGTATTAATAACTTGCAATCTTTATGTAATATAGCACATTGCATACTCCAAAAATAAGGGTAATGCTTCATGGGATATTGTTAAACACAGTACAGGTAACGAAAGGTCTCGAGAATATATTAATAGTATAGTTGACGATGATATTACTGCAACATCAGGCTTGGATATCGCGAACCTATTTAACAATTTCTTTATAGATATTGTTGAAAACAACGCAACCTTACAAAACAACACTTACGATCTAAATGTTACAAGCAACGACAATAGCATATTTCTAAGACCTACTCATCATCATCATCAGCCTACAGCAGTCCACTGTTGGACATAGGCCTCTCCAATTGCACGCTATTCAGCTCGATTCTCGGCAACTCTCATTTCTTGAGTTTTCTAGAGTTCTGTTAGCACAAAAAAATGCAACCGAGCAATTTTCAATATGGACTGGACTGATTTCTGCAGGCCAGTGTATAAATCACACAACCTTCTCACAGTTCCTTGAGTTTAAATATATGAAATCGCTAAATTTGTTAAAACAAGTTTTTCACTTTTTTAACATAATATTTAAAAAAATAAACGAAAAGCCAAGCAATGTTTAACCGACTTCAAAAAAAGGAGGAGGTTCTCAATTCGTCTGTATGTTTTTTTTTAATGTTTGTTACCTCATAACTTTTGACTGGGTGAACCGATTTTGATGATTCTTTTTTTATTTGAAAGCTCCTGCTTCCTGTATGGTCCCATTTCAATTTCATATAGATCTGATAATGCGTTTCGGAGACAGACAACGGAACTCTTCAAAAAATGAAATTTCGAATTAGTGGGGTAGGTACTATAACTAAAAAGTAAAAATAAAAACTTTTTCCAAAAAAAACAACCGACTTCCGAAAAAACACTACAAAGTGAAAAATAACTTTAATTTCGGAAGGCGGTTTCAAAAAATTTCAATACATATCATAAGTCACCGCCTTCCGAAATTAAAGTTATTTTTCACTTTGTAGTGTTTTTTCGGACGTCGGTTGTTTTTTTTGGAAAAAGTTTTTATTAAAAATGCCTGTTACTAGGATCAAATTATTCCGACGCAGTTGCGTATTTTAGGCGCCACTTATTTATAATTTAATTCCAAATCTTATAGCTGATCTTCCTTACAGAAAATTTTGCATAGTTCTAAAACAATGGCTCATTTCACATAGTTTTTATTCTATATCTGAAGTCCTCGAAAAAGCTCCTTGTCAGTCTTATCATTACAGAAACGCATTATAAATAATCTTACCTATTAACAAGTGTCGGGGCACTTCCGACGTTTGGCTCCCAGACTGGAGCGGCCCGCCGCTGCCTTGAATCGGCTCCTGCCCAATCTAGGGGGGGCCAAACGCCTCCTGCCGGAGGCTCTAGAGTCCGGTCCATGGCCCTATACGGGGCACCGGTGCAGGTGTGGGCGCCTACATTGAGACGCCAATCAGCCCTCAAATTGAATGCGTCCCATAGGGTCATGGCAATCCGGATGGTCCGGGGATACCGCACGATCTCCGGTGAGGCGGCGGGCCCCCTTGTCGGATTGCCGCCGTGGGATCTAGAGGCAAAGGTCCTCGCGCACACTTGGGAGTGGAGCGAGGAGGCCAAACGTGCGTAAACGGGCGTAACTCCGCTGCGCGGGAAATCCCGGCACAACGGACAGAGCTGCGGCGGGATCTCATGGCGACGTGGAGAGTGCGATTGTCGCAACCCAGTGGTGGGCACGCGACGATTGCGGTGGTAAGTCCCCTCTTTGAGGAGTGGCTTGAGTGGCAGCACGGCGTCCTCACCTTCCGCCTGACGCAGGTCCTCACCGGACACGGTTGTTTCGGGAGATTTCTATTTCGGATAAGGCGGGAGGAAACGCCCGGGTGTTTTCATTGTAAAGATCGCCCTGAGGATACGGTGGAGCACACGGTGGAGGTCTGCCTGGCTTGGGCGGAGCACCGCCGTGTCCTCGTGGAGGCGATCGGCGGCGGCGATCTCTTGCGTCCGGCCCTGATCCAGGCCATGGTACGGAGCGAGAGTGCATGGGTAGCCGTCACTTCCTTCAGCGAAGCAGTGATGCTCGCAAAGAGCGAGGCGGCGCACGTGAGTGAGAGGCAGTACATGCGCCCTCACGGCCATAGCCTTCGCAATACCAGGCTGATTCCCGGCCACCGTAGGCGCGGGCTTGCGGACGGCGAGTAATGGGTAGCTCGCTGTCCGGTAAGGACCAAGCCCGAGTCGACGGCACGTTGTGTTCCACGCGCGCCTCAAAGAGATGTCAGCCACAACTGATGGGGCACGCAAGTGCCGATGCCTGCCAGGGGTGCGGGTTGTTCGAAAGAGATACCGCGGCCCCTGCACACCGGCAACTGAGGGAACACGAGTGGGTTTTAGTCAGTAAAAGTCTGACACGCCCTCCTGTTCCACCCAGAGCGGGAGAAGTTATTTGATGATTTCCCGCCCAAAAAAAAACCCTTTTAATAAATGTTACTTAATGTACGTATTGCATTTTAAGTTGTGTTTTATTTTATTTTATTTTATAGCAATATTTATGTTTGTATCGTGTAACAGCAATTACCTAATTATTTAATTGTTGAGTTTATGAATCTTAAAATTGACATTAAATAATTTAATGAATTAATAATATTGTGTATACCTAGATTTCAAATATTAAAATAAGATGCTAGTGCTAGCATCTTACTTTAATATTTGCATGCCAATTTATGGCGAAATGTGTCATCGCACTAACAATTTGTATAGCAACCATCTTTTTGTACCGCATTTACTGCAAATAAATAACTTTGACTTTGACACCGGGGTGCACCTGCCACGTGTATTTGCTATGTTTCTTAATTTGTGTGTCAGTGTTTTTTACCAGATAGCCTCATGTTTACAGTTGTGGTCCCTGTTATTAAAAATAAACCTGGAAATGCCTCTGATGTCTCCAATTACAGACCTATCTCCTTGGCAACTGTTTCACTCAAGGTACTTGATAGTCTGCTGGACAAACAATTGGCAAAGCATCTCCAAATAAACGACGCTCAGTTTAGCTTTACGCCGAGGCTGTCCACTGAAAGCGCTATACTGTGTCTAAAGCAGACTGTGCAGTACTACAAGGATAGAAAAACGCCTGTCTTTGCATGTTTTTTGGCCCTATCGAGCCCATTCGATCTTGTCAGTTATGAGGTATTGCGGGATAAGTTGCTATCTAAAGCGTCTTTCGACCTACTGAAGTTATGTCCATATTTGAGTGTTGGTATAGCAATCAATGCAATTGTGTGAGGTGGAACGATTCTCTGTCGAATGTGTACCGGTTGAAATGCGGAGTGAGGCAGGGGGGTAAAGCTCGCTGTTCAACCTGTACATAAACCGGCTGATTGCTGAGCTCAGCAGCACCGTGGTCGGATGTCATATTGACGGACATGTGTACATACATACCAATAACATCGTTACGCGGACTACATGGTTTTGCTGAGTCCATCAATTAGTGCCATGAGGCGGCTAGTGTCTATTTGTGAATTCTATCCGGCAGCTCATGGGCTCAAGTATAATGTTGGGAAGAGTGAAAGAATGCTCTTCATTACAAGTGGTTTTTCTTACCCAGCATTTCCGAATGTGTCACTTAATGCACTCCACTGTGTATGGTTTCTAAATTTAAATATTTGGATCACTGGGTCACCGATGTTTTAAGTGATAATGTGGATATGGAAAGGGAACGCAGGTCGCTGGCTGTCCGTTGTAACATGCTGGCCCGCAGGTTTGCACGGTGTACGAATACGGTTAAAACCACGCTGTTTTTTACACCTGCAGCCTGTGGGTCAGTTATTCGCAGCGGGCATACAGCTACCTGAGTGTCCAATACAACAATGCACTCAGGGTTACTGTTGGGGCTGCCATGGTCTTGCAGTGCGTCTGGGATGTTTGCTGAGGGGCGGGGTGATGGATTTGTCGCTGTCATAAATAAAAGATGTGCCTCCCTACTTTAATGACTTTTTATGAAAAAGTCATTCAATAGAACTTCGAGTGTTGTATTGATGATTTTATGTAAAGCCATATTTGTTACGGTTGCAAAGCATATTTTAATCAACATACAACCTGGCACTGACCTGTAAATTGCAAAAAACGTAAGTTAATTTGAATTTCGCGGGCTACCTCGGAGCTTCCGCCATATGCACACACCATCTTTTTCAAAACATTTACAAAACTGCATGGAATTTGTAAGTACTACACAGCACAACTGAAGGCCAATTCCCATATTTTTTTTAAACGGCCAAAATCTAGCCACAATCTCATCTCAGCAACAATCATTGTAGAGAGCAAATAAATATATTTTGTCTTTGCGTTTAAAAGATTTCTTAACCAATTATTAATTTTCATTCTTAGGTAACCTAAAAAGAAATTAATACGACCCATTCGCACATTGCACATGCAAATAAAAATCGGTCAAGTGCGTATAGGACCACGCACAGTGAAGGGTGGTTAGCTATACATTTACGCATGCTCAGTATTTATTTCACCGACCGTAAAAATAAGTTTATTTCATACTTTCTCGAAAAACTAAGTATACCAAAGTTATTCGTTACTGTGGTTGTAGCCGAAAACATCCCAAATCTCACAAACTATACGTACACAACTATACTTAGGTACAGACGCCAGCACATCAAGCTACCCTAAGTTGTCATGGATGGATCTGTGATGGATTTTAATCCTTATGACATACGTATAAGGTTCATGTTCAATTGGGAAAATTTGACAGTTTGGGGTAGATTGATGTGCTAGCGTCTGTACGCACGGCCACACATCAAGATACATACATTTCCAGTATAAGCTGATCTCGCATTGTATAGGATTTCCGTACAGTGCGAGATCAGCGTAAACTGGAATATTATAGCTTGATGTGTAGCCGTGTGTTCATAAAAAGTCACAGAAAACATCATCATCTTTTTAATAATTATGGGATCGTAAACATTCGGCGGCTGATGTGGTTGCGCTCGCACGACTGTGTCGATTCCTCTGTCTGTCCTTGTCTTTCGGTAGAAGGTAGGTAGGAAGGAAGGTACAGAATTAAAGTAATATATTTTTTTAAAGAAGCTTAAATTATCTGGACGTTTTCTGCGTAGTCCTGTAAGTACGATATAGAGTCGCCGCTTGGTGGTCGGTATATCCGTAAATCTTCCTTATTGCTTGTACAATATGACAGCATTTATTGGTTGGACTGAAAGCCGACCCAACATAGTTGGCAAAAGGCTAGGCAGATGATGATGATATTATTATGACAGTGTTTTGTTACGAAATACGCTAGTGGCAATTTTGAAAAATTGGTAGGTGGTCTGCTGTGACTGAGAGCACCGTGACTATCGATTTGGGGTCTTCTAAAGACGTGCGTTTGTGTGAGTGTGCCGTTTCGAACACTTTTTAACAGTCAACAGGTTTAGTGATTGCGATGATAGCGTACCTTCCTCCGCTTTTAAGTTTAATTTAGGAAGCACCTCATAATTCTGCAATTTGGCATATTTGCAGGTTTTTGTTACGAATAGGTTGTTTTATAGGGAGCGTACACGAACTATAGATGGCAGCACAAATCGGCACGAGAGCCACGGTGTGGTTGTGGTTCAAAAAGAAACTGTTTAGACCTGTCATCGTGTTGCCGCCTATGTTTATGTTAATGTTTACATTATATTTATAACTGGCAAAATTGTAGCTCAAACAACGATTTCTAACGTTTATATTGTCAAAATAACTGTAAAGTATTTTCTGAACTCATTTTTCACGTAAATATTTTGTCTACATTATTATTTATGTTCATTTCGCCTTCTTTTCAGCTTGTTTGCAATTTATATATTAGAAGAGCAAATTGCAAATGTAAGGCAGACCTATCTGAAAAATGTAAGCACATGCTTTGTGCTTTAATTTACTTTAAAAATTCTCCAGATAGTGCTTTAACGAAAACTATCAAAAATTATTTGAGGTTATGTTTATTTGGATTTGTTTGTATTGAATAGTAGTACCTACTACATACAAAACTCAGGGATCTTTACAAACTACATTACTGAGTAATTTCTAAATGTTTTGAAAGTCATACATACAATTTTTTTCGCTGCATTTGTCGACTTTTGTCGCTTATCGCGTAACCAAGGAAAGTAAGTAATATCCATGTTAAAGTAATATAATTTCACACCATTTGATTTATTTTGAGTTTTCTTTGAAGTGTTCGAGCCTCCAGAAACACAACAATACATTTTTACTTAGTAATTATGTATTTTTCACTTCATACATAGATTATTTTATTACGTGAAGTGTCAATTTCAAGTAATGATTCCGAGAAAACTTCGGATTTGCGCCACTAGATGGCAGACCCTTCGTCGTGCACGTTCCCTATTGTATTTGGTGTAACGCACAAAACATTTTTAATTGTGTCAAAGACTATTGTTATAACTTATGATACTATATAGTTCATACTAATTCCATGAATACCTAGCTTATCTATGGTACCGATGGTAGCCACCAGTGGTCCCAGTGATGCCGACTTAGGGTAATTTACCCTAGATTTAGGGTGAAACTAATACGGCAGCGTAAGTTTAAGGTATTTATTTTTTTAGGGTAAGGTCTGTTTCGATTACGAGACTACTATAATATGAAACTACTTAGTAGAAATACATCACGTTGTATTTAGTTTTGGGCCGGGGCACAGTGGAACGAATGTATGGGAGCGGTTGGACGTAGACATGTCCGAAAAAAAAGAGTAAAATTATGCCAAACTAATGATGCCATCTTATTCGATTACTTAATGCCTTCATAACTTGTGGTGATGAATTTCTTCATAACTCCCATATTTCGGGAGTAATTTGAGAAAATGTGAAATTTTACTATGAAAATGAGTGTATCGAGCTCTCTCCCTCCTGATTCCGGGCTTGTTTCAAGTAGCGGTCTCTAATATCATAATGCTAATACTAAGAGCTATATTTAATACTAAGACACATAGTGCGCCAAATGTGCACTTTCTGGGATAAAGAGTGATGTTTATTTTATAACACAATTTTTTTATTTTTTGTTTATTTTGTTGATTAAAACCGTTTTTCTAAAGGTTTACCTTATTACAATAACATTTCTGAGCAGCCAATTAGAGAAGATATAAGCTAATTAGGATATATAATTAGGGACTTAAGGTTTACATATAAAACTGATGCACTAATGATTACTGATAAGAACATTGCTATTATTTAATTACTAAATGGCTCTTAATACACTAATTTAGCATGCATCATTTACTAATTATCACAATAACTAATTACCTTGCAATATTTAACAAAGGATACCTGGGATACCTGGATTTTATATAAATAGGTCACTATTAGTAACTTTAAAATCAGTGTTGATTTACACCTCGTTGTATCCAAGCTAATCTCGCAATGTATTTTCCAAATTTTAATACAAATCTTGATATTCACGTTGCTTTATGCGCACGCGCACATAAAGATTTACGCGACTTTAACTATTTGTTCAGTGTTTTAAAAGATAACAGTTGTGTTCAGTTATGTGAAAGTGCTGAAACAAGTTTAAAAGACTGGTGTCGTCGATTTTGCTACCGCATTTATGCAAAATGGACACAGTCTGGAAGAAGCACAGATAAGTTTCGGAAGAAACATGAGATTTGGCTACAGGCTGCAATTCAATGGCCGGAATTACAGAATGAAAATATGGAACCTTCTACAGAAAATATAAGTGACGTCATCGAGCCCATAATTTCTCCTGCTAAATCTGATGCTTCAACTTGTACACATCCTAGTCCTCGTAAATCTTTTGAGGACCTTAGTAACCGGCAAAAAAGAAGACGCACTGAAGATAGTCTTTCATGCAGCAGTAGCAGCGCTGAAATTATGTTTTCGGCCGAAAGGGCGCTTCAAAAGGCAGGACAAAGCGATACAGCTTATGTTATGAAATACTTGACGGAGAATCCAGAAGAGGCCTCAAAAATCAAAGCCTTCATTGAAGGTAAATCAATTCAGGTACGGGAAATATCCCCTTTGAAGGCATTGGCTCTTTATGTATCGATGAACTTATCGAAATGGCGCTATAACACTCTTCGGGATTTCAACACTCAAGAAGGAGCTCTTCAATACCCGAGTTACTACATGTTGGTTAAAGAAAAAATTAAGTGCTATCCGGCCAAAGAAGATCTCACAGTTACAGAGAGCTCTGCAAAAATCAAATTACAAGCCTTGATGGATTTAACCTCAAGAAGACTTATTAGGTCGTTAGAAACCCCTGTTGATCCCAATCAACAGCTCGTATTGACCAGCAAATGGGGTTTTGACGGATCATCTAGCCAAAGCATTTATCATCAAAGGACGAGTGAAGATGAGCAAATCGATCTTGCTAGTAATTTTATGATTAGTCTTGTACCACTGCGGCTCGTCTCAAAAGGTGTAACAATTTGGGAAAACGAGCGACCATCTTCCACTTCATTTTGCCGGCCAATATTGTTTAAGTTTATAAAGGAAACCAAAGAAAATGTGCAGAGAGAGATGGCTGAAATCGAAGCAGAGATTGAAGCCTTAACTCCATCCACCATCACTGATGGAATTAGTGTCAAACACCAACTGCTGTTGACAATGATTGATGGTAAAATTCATTCCATTATATCCAATACAGCAAAATCAAAATCAAAATCAAAATCAAAAATCAAAAGTCATTTATTCAAACTAGGCTGAGAGTCAGCACTTTTTGAACGTCAAAATTACATAAGACAGTCCCCCCAAAAAGCCCGCCCTTCACCACTTCCTAGTGCTTTAGCTGGGAAGAAGAAGTGGCGCAACAAACTCCCCAGCAGCACAGCTGTCTGTTATGTTGGAAGAACTTGATTCTATACAATAATAGCATATAACCATCATTCAACGATAAATGAAAATTTAAATAGTAAAAAATAAAAAAATAAATGGTTTATGCAGTCAAGTTAAATAAACAATGATATGAAGTAATTCATATGACCTGTCAGTAGTTAAGCTAATTCTGGTGAAAGAACATAAACGTTGTCTTGAGTTAATCACAGCGACCAACAATTCTTATCGTTTAAGTAGTCGTTGATAGAATAGTATGCCTTCGAACAAAGATTTGATTTTACTTTCGCTTTAAACGCATTAAAATGTAAATCTAACAAAGAAGAAGGAAGCTTGTTATAGAAAGTTATACCAAGCCCAGCAAATGAGTTATGAACCCTATGAAGCCGGTGAAAGGGAGCACGTAGTTTGTCCTTATTTCTAGTATTAATATTATGAGTATCACTGTTTTTAGTGTATAAGTGTATATTTTGCCTAATATATAAGATGTTAGCGAAGATGAATTGTGATGCCACCGTGAGAATACCAATATCTTTAAAAAATTCTCTCAGAGAAACTCTAGCACCTAGTTGGTAAATTGCACGAATAGCTCGTTTTTGAAGAACAAAAATATTTTGAATGTCAGCCGCTTTACCCCACAGCAGAATGCCGTAGGACATAACGCTATGAAAATAACTAAAATAGACTAACCGAGCTGTATCAACGTCAGTGTATTGTCTTACTTTGCTGACGGCGTAAGCGGCCGAACTGAGCCTTCCCGCTAGGCTTGATATATGTGATCCCCACTGAAGTTTGGCATCTACTGTTATGCCAAGAAAAACGGCCGATTCTACAGTTGCAAGCACCTCATCATCTAAGACGATGTTGGGTCCCAGATTTCTTACATTCGGTAAAGCGAACTTTATACATTTAGTTTTCTTGGCATTGAGAACTAGATTATTCGTGGTAAACCAATGCGTAACCCTTGAGAGTGCACTGTTTACGTCGTCAAAATCTTGTCTATTCCTGTCTACTTTAAAGATAAGAGAGGTATCATCAGCAAACAGTACAACGTCACAGATACCCTTTAAATAGAATGGTAAATCATTAATGTACACTAAGAATAAGAATGGACCCAGTATTGAGCCTTGAGGTACACCTAACTGAACTGGTAGCCCGGACGATTTCACACCATTAATATCTACACACTGGTGCCTATTATTTAAATAAGAATTTATTACGTTGAGAGCTTCATTTTGAACACCGTAATGACGTAGTTTACGCAATAGCGTGTCATGGTGCACGCAATCAAATGCTTTGGAAAGATCACAGAAAACTCCAATGGCATTTTGTGAGTTCTCCCATGCGTTAAATATGTGTTTCAGCAGAGCAACACCCGCGTCTGTAGTTGAACGACCTTTTGTAAAGCCATATTGTTCATCATGAAGGAGGCAATTTAAATTAAAATGTCTTAGCAACTGCTTGAGTATTAACTTTTCAAATATTTTACTAAATGCCGGTAAGATAGAAATAGGCCTAAAATTTCCAACGTTATTTTTATTACCTGATTTAAATAATGGTATGACTTTACTACTCTTCATGAGGTCGGGAAAAGTTCCTAAGTCAACACATTTATTAAAAGTAATAGCTAGATAGGGGGCTACGATATCGATTATATTACTTAAAAGTTTAATAGAGATTCCCCAGTAGTCACCAGTGTTTTTAGACTTAAGTGTGTTAAAAATACTAACTACATCACGAGGCGTTACATGTTCGAAACTAAATAAGCGACCACATTTGGGCACACTACTATGCAGAAGGTTTTCCGCTTTAGACGAGGACGAATTTAAGTTGCGAGTCGTAGTTAAAGGTATGTTGGCAAAAAACTCATTAAATGCCTCAGCTACGTCAGCAGCTTCAGTAACTAATTTGTTGTTGACCATAATCTCTAGTTGTTCTTCCTGTTTAACCGACTTACCCGTTTCATTATTAATAATTTTCCAAGTGGTTTTTACTTTATTATTGGAATTTTTTATTGTATCGCTTAAAAATTTTGATTTAGCAAAAACACAGATTTTTTTAAATAATTTTGAATAATTTTGGACATACTCTAGAAAAGGACTATCAAACCTGTATTTTTTCTCACCATATAACTCGTATAGTCTCGCTCTACTTTTATAAATACCTGGAGTTGCCCATTGGTTGAAGCCAACGGACAGCAGCTTCAGTGTGTGACATATGCAAGGCTTGTCCTAAAGAAATGAATAATTTAGAGTTAATCAAAGATAAACACGCAAACGAGGACATGTATAAATATAGCTTAAGCACCCTTCACGCTTGGATTCGCTCAATGGAATGCTTATTACACATTTCCTACAAATTAGACATAAAATCATGGCAAGTAAGGGGTGATATAGCAAAAAGGCAAGTTGATGACAGGAAGAAAAGAGTTCAAGAGGCTGTAAGAAGAGAAACGGGCTTACTTCTCGATGTTGTGAAACAAGGCAGTGGATCCACCAACAATGGCAACTCGGCAAGGAGATTTTTTGAAAACTACACTAAATCTGCTGAACTGACCGGAATAGATGCTATGCTTTTAAGAAAAATCTGTGTGATCTTGCAGTGTATTTCATCAGGAGAGAAGATCAACGTAACTAAATTCCGAGAGTTCTGCTTTGATACTGCTAAGCTTTACGTGGAGTTATACCCATGGTATTATATGCCTTCTTCACTTCATAAAATTTTAATGCATGGGCCAGACATAGTTCAGAACATGTCAATTGTGCCCATTGGTTTTCTATCCGAAGAGGCATCTGAGGCTAGAAATAAAGATTTTAGAAAATATAGAGAGGGGCATTCTCGAAAGCATAGCAGTATCTCATGCAATGAAGATATTATGCACAATCTTTTACTGTCTTCTGATCCACTTGTTACAAGTATCCGTCCAAAAGGAAATAAGTTTGTAAAAAAATCTTCTTTTAAGGAATTTTATGAGCTTACGGATTCTGAGAAAAGTGATATCGAATTTGTTAACATAAATGATTTAGCGGACATCGATTCTGAATTTGAATTAATTGATGATGATGATGATGACGAAGATAATTAAATGATGTTATTGTTTTAAAATGTGTAACTTAGTAAATTAGAGCTTACATCTTAATTATTTATTGTACTTTTAATGAAACTAGGTAATTTATTATCAACTTACTTAAAAGTCATACTCTCATCAGTTCTTGTGAATATTTTTGTTAATATATATTTCTGTATATATATATAATATATTTATAGACCTCTTAATAAGTCTGTCTGCGGTTTAAAGTAAATACAAATGGGGAAAAAACGTTTTTTTTTTTTAATTTTCATTTCCTTTTATCCCAGAAAGTGCACATTTGGCGCACTATGTGTCTTAGTATTAAATATAGCTCTTAGTAATAGCATTACGATATTAGAGACCGCTACTTGAAACAAGCCCGGAATCAGGAGGGAGAGAGCTCGATACACTCATTTTCATAGTAAAATTTCACATTTTCTCAAATTACTCCCGAAATATGGGAGTTATGAAGAAATTCATCACCACAATTTATGAAGGCATTAAGTAATCGAATAAGATGGCATCATTAGTTTGTCATAATTTTACTCTTATTTTTCGGACATGTCTACGTCCAACCGCTCCCATACATTCGTTCCACTGTGCGGGGGGGGTTCAGTGGAGCTTAGATGCTGGTGGTAATACAAAATACAAATACAAATACAAAATAGTTTATTGTGACAAATAGAATATTACAATACATTTAAACGTGTTTGGAGCCTCCTTTTAAGCAACGATGCCTGTATTAGAAGGCTCCGCTCTTTTACATCATTAGCGTACACTTGTACTAACTTGAGCTAATATAGCGTACCTTAAGGGGAAATATGCAATGTAAGTACATTTTTCACTATTTAGGCTATAATATTAATCTTAAGTAAAAATAAAAAATAAAATAATAATAAAAGTATATGAGTAAAGTTGCAATTTAAATTAAAAACAGTAAAAGCAAAGCTTATAAAACTTATTCCCAGTTAGTGCATGTAATGTAGTGTATATAGTGTGGTGTAGTAAGTAGTGCGGTGTTGTGTGGTAAGTGGTGAGGCGCGCGATGTGGTGTGATGTGTGGCATGGTGCGTGGTGTGGTGTGAGGTGTGCGGTGTGTGGTATGGCGTGGTGTGGTGTGGTGTGGTGTGCTATGTTGTGTGTATAAAGAGGTGTGTGGTGTGGCATGGTATGTGATATTTAGTTATGGTGTATACGTATTACGTGATATATTTCGGCTACTCAACTTGTTCCAGGAGTGCCTCTGTTTCCTCATATGTAAGTGGTTTTATCCAGTCTATTAGACTTTTTTTACACTCGTGGTAATTTTTATTGTATACATAGACATGTTTGTTAATTTTGTTATAGAGGTAAGTAGAGCGTTTATTGAATTGCTTGCATGCAAATTTAGTTTTAGTTTGGGGAACTTGGACAACTAAATCTTTTCTTCTCTTAGATTTTATGTTATCATTATATGGTAGACTTTTATGTTTTTTTAGTATGGTTTGGGTTACATACAGTTTCCTTACAAGAGAGTAAATCACTTATTTGGTGTAAGCTTGTAGTGGAGAATCTTTTATTTTTAAAATACTTACATTATTTTTATTAGTGAACGCTGCGCTCGTTCTATGTTTATAAATTTTGTTTTTGCTGCACCGCCCCAAATTGGGATACAATATAATAGAACAGACTGGGCTAGTGCAACATATATTTCATTAAGGAGATTTCTAGGACGGTTCTTACAGCTCTCTATTGTAGTTGGAACAATATGTCTGAGTGTTTTCTAGATCCAACTGAGTTTCCTTATTCTCCCAGAAGTTCGCTCAAGTTGAGGGTACCAGGATAGTGCTTGATCTACAACAACTCCAAGATATTTCGTTTCAGCTACCTTCTCAATGCATGGGCAGTTGCAGCTTACAGTAGGGATGTCCCCACACATGTGTATTTTTAAATCTAAGTCTTTAATAGGCTGTGTTCGATTACTAATACTAAAGTATATGTAGTTTGTTTTAGTAGTATTCAGGGAAAGTAAATTACATTTCAGCCATTCAGCGACCCGAGCCAATCCTGCCTCTGCATTCAGTTTAACTTCGTGCCAGGATGAACCAGAGAACACAATAGATGTATCATCGGCGTACGAGAATACTTTAGCATTTTTTATTTCCATATTACAAAGATCATTAATGTACATAAGAAAGAGGGTAGGCCCTAAAACACTACCCTGTGGGACGCCGTATGGTACCTCTACCTCGTCACTGGAGTACTGTCCTATTTTTATTCTTTGTTTTCTGTTGGAGAGGTAGTCTTTGAGTAAACTGAATGCAGTCGCTCTTATTCCGGCTTTCTCCAGCTTATTCACCAGGATTGGGACAGAGACGGTGTCGAATGCTTTTTTGAGGTCTAAGAAAACAGACAAGCATTTGTTTCCTTTGTCAAGGTGCTCAGTTATAAGCGAACTTAAGGCCGATACTGCATCTTCAGTACATACACCTTGCCTAAAGCCAAACTGTGAATCAGAGAAAAAATTGATTTTTTTTTAATAATTTGTTAGTCTGATATTTATAATTTTTCAAGCACTTTTGATATCGATGGTAAAACGGAAATAGGCCTGTAGTTACTGACATCGTCGCTGTCCCCACCCTTGTAAACTGGGGTGATAATGGACTGTTTTAGTGGTGCCGGAAAGACACCCTTTTGAAAACAGAGATTAGCAAGATGAGCTATAATGGGAACGGCTTCCTTTCTTATGTATTTTAAGAAAAATAAATAAACGATTCCATAACATTTCTAGGGTAGCATTATCTTATTTACCAGCACCTTTATATAATGTGCAGCCGTAGAGAGAGCCTTATCCTGTATTCAGTCGTTATGACCCAGCTCTGTTTGTAATAGGCTATCTTTGGCCATGATATAGAGTATAATTTGCAGTCATTAAACAGTAATCTTGCGTTAACTTCACACCGGCAAAAACAATCATAGTTAAATTTAACAAAAGTATTATATAAACAAAGTTAACTATGCAGTCGATGCAGAGGACACATTTCTGATGTTATAGTAAAAAAATAACATCTCGTTGTTTTATTCGTAAAGTAAGAAAAAACTGAGTTAATTAATTTAGGGTATTTTTTCAAATTATAGTGTTATAGTGAATCTGGGGTAAACTGCGACTAAGCCTGGGGTAAAGTGAAAACCAGGCCTGGCATTTGGCAACACTAAGTGGTCCCCACTTACCTGTCACTGTGATCGATCTGCCGAACAACTGGTCTTAAAAAGCTCGCAAATAGTCAGATTTCCTTGTTATTATCATTGCAACAATTCTTAAATACAATGGCGAATTCTGGAAAAGGCACTTTTCAACCAGTACGTTACAGTTTTTAATTTAGTGAGGTTATGTTACGGTATTATGGTCACTTTTTAAATTAAATGTTTCTAGGACTCAGATGTTCACATTTCGTTTGAAGATCAACAGAAAATAAACAAATTTGCTCGTCTAAATGCCAAAGTAGACGACTTCAAAGAAGAACTCAAACTAAAACAAAATGATATGAAGAATTTAGAAGAAGCTGTAGAAGAACTCGGTCTTGCTGATGATGATGTAAAAATCCCTTACCTCATCGGTGAAATTTTCATCTGTCAAGGGCTTGAAGACACTTTGGTTAGTATGTCATGCTGCCAGCCTTTTGGACACTTTTCCTGATGACAGCCATTTGGATGAATACTTTGATGCCCTACCGTATACGCATAACTGAATTACGTATTACCTAAGATATCCTAACATAACTAAGCAGTATTGTTTTATCAGTGAACAATTTCATATGGTACCCGTGGTCTCTGGACAAGGCACCGCACAAATAATGTTGCCAAAGGATTTCACTCAACTCAATGAATTAATAAAAAAATCCATAAAAATACGATTAACATATTGTGGCTGTTAAATATAATAAAAAGTATTAGTAAAAGCAGTAATCAGATAAAATAAAAAAAAATACAACTACAAAACAATCAAAACATATTATATTGATTGATGACGCATTTCAACATGTTATTGTACAATTAATCAGTGGTGAAGTTTCATTAGGTCATGCTCTTGAAAAACTACGTAAATTTAAACAATTGAATAAGACTGAAGAGATGACACTAGGTTTTGGTTGAATAACTTCTTGTCAATATTTCAAATACATTCGTGATTTTTTAATTCTTTGATTCTTTATGTATATTATTTTATTTATGAATAATGCCTTTGACTGTATTATGACTTGACTAAGTTACAATTTTAATGCAGCAAAATTGTATTTCTCGGAGGGATAGTACCTTCCAGGGACTACCATTTTAATTCGGCAGCATTATATTTCTCGGCGGGACTACAGGTAAAAAAAAGTACCTTCCAGGGACCACAGGTACCATATGAACAATTTTTAGTTGGATTATTACTTCCCTCTGGAAGTAATGATTCAATAAAAAATCTTTTAAAAGTATTTCTTGTACACAACAGCTCTTTATTTAATATGTACATAATTAACATGTACACCATCTAAACTTGCATGTTAATTAACATGTACAGATGCCAGCACATCAAGCTATCCCAAACTATCAAGATTTCCCAATTCCCAATCCAAATCGCAAAGTTGAAAATCTATCAAATAAATTTGACAGATTGGGGTAACTTGATGTGCTCCTATCTATACATAAAAATATAAAATAGGTCTCTTTTATGTGGCAACAATTGGATCTGATTTTTTAAGGCAAATTATATTACAATGGGTCTTTGTGTGTGAAAAGTAGAGCAGCAGAATGAAATCCCCAAAATGTTGAAGAAAATTATGTCATTCTTAGAAACCTTAAAGAAAGTCGGATCTACAGCTTACTTCTCAGACACAAAGATCTGTGGTACATGCTGCAATTATTCCTCCCACCTAGGTACTTGTATGAATATCACTACATAGTATAAAACAAAGTCGCTTTCTCTGTCCCTATATCCCTATGTATGCTTAAATCTTTAAAACTACGCAACGGATTTTGATGCGGGATTTTTTAAATAGATAGAGTGATTCAAGAGGAAGGTTTATATGTATAATATACACCGACCTCCACGCGGGCGAAGCCGCTGGCAAAAGCTAGTTTAAAATAAAATGGGGTATTTTCCAATTTTATAAAAACTATTTTAATTTGAAGATTGGGACGATATGTTTAACAGAAAAATAAAAATACATTTATTTATATCCATTTTCTCAACTAAAAACGATTAAAATCAAATTTATTTTACGTTGTGTTGAATTTACCGCCAAAACTCTACGATGACTTTTTTATCAAGTGACATGGTGACGTCAGCTTTGTGTAAACGGCACCGGTACAAGTACTTAGATTGGCGCAGTTTTAGAAGTATTTGTGCACAGAGGCACTGCACACCAGTAAAATCACTTTCTATCCATTAAAAGTCTTGTAAACTATAAACTCGACATTCACTTGTTTACTTACTAACAATACTAACTACTTTAGTTTACACAAAGTTCAGGTCACGTGTGGTCACGTGAGAAAAAGTCATCGTAAGGAGCGTTTTGGCGGTGAATTCAAAACAACGAAAAATAAATTTGATTTAAATAGTTTTTATTTGAGAAAATGGATATAAATACTACACTACTACTACTATTAATAAATTGGAAAATGCCCTATTATCCATTTCTCAAATATTCTACCCATTCCATGTCTCCACCTTATATTGTTAATTGAATCAGCATTCAGCAATTGTTTAATTTTGTGTTGGTCAATTTTAACCAAGCAATTTTATTTCCAGAAATCATTAGATGACGCCAAATCAAAAAAGATAAATGAAATAAATGGACTTGAAGCCAAATGTGAGGAGCTCAAAGGTCAAATGGGTGAATTAAAAGCACACTTGTATGGAAAATTTGGTAGTCACATCAATTTGGAAAATGAGGAAGATTGAATCATATTAACTTAAAATTTATAACTCTATAAGCTACTACTATATACTTACTACTTACTGTATACTTACATTTTTTGCAATAAATCCTAATTGGGTTTAAATAAACACAGAATACCTTTGCACATAATACCAATATTTAATAATGTCAGTTTCAGTATTACCTACCATAATAAAAACATTACAACTGGTTAGCCTGGCTCTTTATGTATTTATATTAATACATGGCTTCTGCTTGATTGGCTAACTTATACAATAAAAATAATAATGTAAAAAAAAAAATACATTTTAAATAAATATATGCTCTATTACAGCTATTTCTTTAGACTAGCCATTTAATTTAATAGGATATACTTTATAGATTTCCTTTAAAAATATATTTCACAATAAATTAATATGACACCACGTATCAACTAGGTACCTATGTATATCATTCACATTTATTATAAACAGGAAAATCATAGTTAATTTCAGAATTTGAAACAACAAAAGCATACAATAGAAATACATTGAGAAAAACTGATTAAGAATTAAAGCTTAATAACAACACTTAAGTACAATATTATTTAAAGTACCTATAATTACTAAATCACATTTAATGTGTGTTTACATTACACAACCGAATACTACAATAGCCTGATAAAATGCAATGTAACCTTAGTTACAAAACAATTATAAATAAACATGGATGCTCAGAATGTCTGCGACGCCTTTTTGATGCCTCACTTTATGCTTTCAAGTGCTGGTTGCGATGAACATAGAACTATGATTTTACGCAGTAAAAGTTTTAAGAAAACATAAAATCTTTGGCGCCCACTATCTCGTAATTAATAATACTCTAGTCCTTTGTCAATACTTAAATATATCACATCTCTTGACTAAAATGTAATACTCAATAGGAATCAGAGATTAAAATATTAAAACTATTCAAAAATAAAATATCAACTAACATTTACTACTGAATGTGATTAAATTACATACCATCACATCACTCCTATATCCCCAAAGGGTTTAACAGAGGTGTGTCACCCACATTTCAGAGGTGTGTCACCCACATTTCGCCACTTCCGTCCTTTAACTAGAAAGGCGTTAAGCCCTAAAAGTTGTTTCCAAGAAAATGCGCGAATCGTTATTTCTTAAAAACTGTGATACTTACGTTACTGATTGTAGGACACATCAATTGATACTAGATAATAATTATTTCATCCGGCAGTTAAAGCATTTTAAAGTATATTTAGCTAAGAAGTGCGGGTTCAAGTGATGGAATCATCCAAAATTATGTTACATAACGGCCTACACACTTTTCATATCTTGGGAACTATGTATTTGTATTGTAAAAATGTTTGTTAGACAGAAAAATAGAGAATTTTGAATTCTCTTAGATTCTATTAAAAAGTAAAAATTCACCAAGTGAGGGTTAACGCCTTTCTAGTTAAAGGACGGCAGACTTATGTTAAAGTCCCATGTAATAGGGGCGAGCCTAATGCCACCAACCGGGCAGAAATCCAGATTTTGGGCTGCTACTGAGAAATTCCTGATGAAAAACCCAATAACAGTGTCCCCGACCTGGTTTGGTCCGGAAATGCGTTTGTACTATGCCTAATAAAATTGTACCATCGCTTCATCGAACCTTGTAAACCAAACTAAAAAATAAAATTATTATACATAGTAAAATACCAGCTATTTGAGAAAATAAAGCACCTTATATTGCAGAAAAGTTACTGAAGATATGAATAGCCTATTAACAGGTGAGCAAGTGAAAAGTAAAGAAATCAGCAGCCTAATTTCATAACACAGTAACAAATAATGGCAATGTCTTTTATTTTGACAACAATTTTTTATAACAAAATACAAGCAACTGTCTTTTGCCCGCGACTTCGCCCGCGTGGAGGTCAAAATTATCCCACGGGAACGTACTGCCGGCACAATAGTATCCCCTCGACCTAACCCAGGCAATGGTTTACCTGAGTGCAAAATTTCGTCGAAATTCAGGCGTAAAAACGTAACTGGTGTTAGTAAGTATGGATGGATTACGACTTTCTTTCAAAATTCTCCGAATTGTGAATGTAAGTGTGCTACGCAATTGGGGGTAGGTCCCAATTGCAATATAAAATAACAATTACTAATATTTCAGTGGAGCTTGACGTGTTTTTCAAGTAGAACCAAAGGCCGCTATGCCGATTAATTATTTGTCAGCATTCCACAACAATTATGACACTGACAGCTCTTGAACGCGTTTTAGATGTGCTGATCGCGTTCAGTCTCATTGATGAAATTCGCCTATAAACCAATCGCGTCCTTTATACGCCTCGCTGAAGACTGGTCTGAGAATTAGTATGGGAACTTTGTTGCAGACTCTCTTCTTCATCTGTTTCTCGATCATTTGATATTTTTATAGCCTGATACCACTGGTTAGTAAGATCCGTCATTTGGCTTTTACAATCTTTTAACTCCTGAAATTAGAAAAAAAAAGGTAGGTTAGGTATACATACAGGTACCTGCTCCACTCAACCACCAGGATTCCTTCAAGCATAGGAAATGCTCTTAAAGCTAAAACCCCAACCCTAGGCGCCTTCATTGATATAGAAGATAGAAGTCGCTTTCGACAAAACTAACTTCATCAAGCATCGAACAGGCACTTGCCACGCACGGCGTTGCGCGAACACTCATAGAATGAATTAATATCATGTTAAAATACCGTGTTATTCAATATACCGTGAACACCACCACGCGAGGTATCGTGAGTACAGGGTGGGGCGCTGTCACCACTGCTGTGGAACTTAGTCGTAAATGAGCTCATCGCAGAGCTCAACGCTGGCGGTCTGTACTCGGTGGGATACGCGGATGACATAGCAATTCTAATCTCGGGGAAATTTCAGGGCACCTGTGCGATTTCATGAGAAGGGCCTTCAAAATAGTCGAGAGTTGGTGCACGAAACACGAAATATCAGTTAACACCTCGAAAACAGAACTAATTTATGTTCACCAACAAAAGAACCCTGGGACCCCATATGCTTCCAAAACTCTTCAACACAGAATCAACACTTAAAGACGAAGTCAAGTACATGGGGATGATCCTTGACAGCAAACTGCTCTGGAATAACATCATGTTGACTACAAACTGAATAAAAGCACAATTGCTCTATACCAATGTAAAAAAATGTTAGGGAAAACTAGGGGGCTCTCTCCGAAGATTACTCTGTGGCTATATAAAACGGTGATCAGGCCAATGATGGCTAATGGCGCTCTGGTTAGGTGGACGAGGACCGAGCTCTCGACCACCATTACTAGACTACAGCGCATCCAACGACTGGCCTGTTCAGCTACCACTGGCTGCATGAGAACCACCCCAACAACAGCCATGGAGATAGCCCTTCAATTAACTTCCCTTGACCTGTACATACAACAGGAGGCGGCACTAGCTACCATCAGGCTAATGCATCTGGCCATATGGGGCAAGAATTTAACCAGTCCACACGCTAACATCCTGGATCGGGCGATTGAGTACCAACCGCTCATCGCTGCCCCGTGTGATAGAACACCAAACCAACCTATGTTAAACAAAAACGATATCATACAAACAGTAGAGGAAGAAAGGGATCACACATCCAACACATCCGCATCTACACAGACGGCTCAAAAACAGAAAACGGTTGCTGGCGCACACTCCCTTGACCTCAACATTAACTTTCACATACCGCTAGGCACACACAGTTCAATCTTTCAATATGAATGTGTTGCCTTAACACAAGCCGCAACAGCAGTAAAGTGCTTAGGCATCCAGAACTACGGCATTAAATTCGTAACCGACAGCCTATCTGTGCTCAAAGCTTTAGCAAACAAACAAACCAACAACAAACTAATCTTTGAGTGCCATCTAGATCTGGAGAGTTTATTGAAGTCCAATCGTATTACCCTCCAGTGGATCAAGGGGCATAGTGGATCCTTAGGTAATGATGCCGCAGATGAACTTGCGAAGAGAGACTGATATGAAAGTGCTAGGCCGGACACACTTCTCCCCCTGCTTTTCTCACAATTTCGTGCGTGGATTCGCCAAAGATCAACCGAACCTCATAAGTCAAAATTGGCTTTACCAACTGTACACCCGCTATTAACCAAAAAACTTCTCAGCCTGAGTAGAAATAACCTTAGAATAATCATAGGAACAATTACGGGCCATAACCCCCTTAACAAACATCTTTATAATATAGGCGCCACAGACAGCCCGCTTTGCAGGAGCTGCCTTGACGCCGCGGAATCAGCCGCCCACGTCATCCTGGAAGGCAAGGCCGTGGCTTTTCAACGTGAAGAAATCCTCGGAACAGTGAGGTCGCTGCGCGAAGTCTATGAAGCCCCCAGGAAGCTTCTGTGCTTTTGGACGGAGCTAGGCTGGTTTTGTTAGCCAGAATCCCCACGCACAACGGACCGAAAGGGAGTCCCATCATCATCATCATCATCATCATACCTACAGGTACTATTCATAAGCCAAACTGAGAAGTATGCCGCGCGGGATACGCGATAAGCAACTGCGCATTTCTATTGTTATAATAATTTGGAAGTCATAACGCGACTATTCGTGCCAGTTCGGACATTAATTTGTAATCTATTCCCGATTTTAGTACATATTTTGTCCCTAGCTTTTGATACTGCTATATCAGGTTAATGTCAGCTCATTTTACGCACTGGTGGGAAGTAGAAACACTCATTCCACTCCAACTCCTCGAGAAAGGCCAACAATGCCCTGATTTTTTATTAGAAGACAGACATTGAATTTAATATACAAGATAAAGAGGGTTTACAAATTTGAAACTCTTAATGCTTAAAGTGACCACGCTGTTGATTTTGAAGTAAAAAAGAAAACCTCCTCGTTTTTTAAATCGGAAAAAAAAACGGTATTCAGACTTTCGAAATAAACTCATACACGTCTCTTGGGCACATAATAGGAATAAAACTGTATGTGCTCTTTAATGTTTCAAAACCTCAGATTTTGATATTTCAGTTCAACACAGTATATTATGCAGGAGACCACGAATCAAATCACGGATGTGACAAAAATTTGTTCTGTGAGACAAAACATATTTCTAGTAAAAGCAGTTCTTACCTGGTGAGTGAATCTCCTGGTGAAGAATGGAGTCAGATATTTCATATCTAACCTCACGAAACCTCTCAGTCGCGCTGCATGTGAATAATTTACCTAAAACATTTAAGTACCGTATTTAGGTTTACCTATACAAAAAGGTAGGTACCAGATTTCTTAAAATGCATTCCTTTGTATATATATTTTCTAAATTCCTTTTTTTATAGAAAATCAAATTGAAATTAAGCTAGGCTAGAAGTCATAGGCCGAATCTTAATAAGTAAAGACTCAATCAAGTACCAATGTGACTTTTTCAAATCATATGTATTTTCCAAGATTATCTTGGACATCAGTGAAGGAAAATAGCGACTGAAACCGCCAATCCGCCTTGAGCAAGCGTGGTGATCACTGATTATGATCATAGATTTGTCTAATAAACTTTTGGGCAAAGGGTGTTATACCACCAAGTTGATAGATCTCTTTTGGTCTCTGATTAAAATAATCAGATACCAAAATACACACATACAATACATACAATAAATATATACAATACATATAATAAATACATACAATATTTTTGTTTTGATCCAAGTTTATTTAGGTCGAAATCGAGTTATTTATATTTTCGTTGTTTTTTTCGAGTCGTTAGACATTCTAGGCCAAGATTAATTTTGTCGCTGTCGTTCTAACTACATTGCAGCCTAGTAAAACCCTATCATCAACAAAAAAAAGCGTAAAAATATATTTGGATCTCTTGGGCACTAAGGTATAGTCGACCTCGTAATAGCTTTACCATCCCAAGGTTGAGTGTAAATTGCACGTCATAAAACGTTAGACCACGTTCGTAGGGACGTTAAAATATCGCGGCGGGATTTTATCGCACACTGGATCTTCTCTCGATGTTTAGCTGAGCATTGAGAATCCAACAGAGCGCATCCCAGCTCATCAAAAATATTCACCGTTGGATTTTCAACTCTCGGTGCTAAGCAGTGCGTTGAATATCTAGTGCACGAAAACCAAATATGACACGAAATCCATGACCGTAAAATGTAATTTTACTAGTGTGATCATTTCAGCCTTGGGAATTTTTGTCATTGAAAGTGACAAAGCCGTAATGGAACGGTGAGTGTAAAGACAAACGCTAACGCGTTTAATACGAAGTTTTTAAAGATGCTTGGACGAAAAAAGTTACGAGGTGGGCTATACCTAGGTACTTATTATTTTACCTTACCTCTAATTCTTCTTCTGTAATCTCAGACAAATGTTCGGAGTCTATAGCTTGACCCCACTCTCTTGTTTTAGATAAACTTACTTCCTTCTGCTTACGTAATGATCTAGAACGCTTCGTTTTTTTGTTAGCCTGTTAAAAAAGTACTTATTTTAAATTCTATTAGGAATTGTTGTACCTTCTCGCGATATAGAATGTAGGTAAGTATTTCGATTTTGATGAAAATTCGCATCGTAAGGCATAATTGAGTTTACAAACAAAAACCGGCAAGTGCGTGTCGTTCCACGCAGTGTGTTCCGCAGTCGGGAGGAATATCAAAATAGCACCATATTTATTTTATCGGCTGCAATAATAAGTTTTTATTTCATAATATTTCTCTAAGAAACTAGAAAACGATGGCTTTTTTTGCTATTGTAACCGCAAATATCCCATACCTGACCGGAGTGACACGCTTAATTACTTTTCCTATTTTCACTTCATTACACTGTTTAGCGGTTGATAGAATACACCTTACTCTCAAAATTCATCGATTAAGTGCCAATAGTCTCCGAGTAAAATGGCAATGTAACATTAGGACGGTGGGTTGCGTTATTGCTATGTGGCTACGGAACCTTAAAAGGAAATTCACGCAGACCTCGCTCAGGGCTGCTAGCTGCTACTAATTTCAGATAAAAAAAAACCGAGTAACACTGCCCGACCTGGGAATCCAACCCAGGACTACATGCTCAGTAGTAGTGCTTACGACCAACGAGGCGTTCAATGAGGGTTTTCTGAAATGACGTTCACTAGGTGGCAGCACTGAGACGTCAGGTCCGGGCACCTGTCAAAAGTGTCAAAGTGACTACGGACTGAATGGTGAACGAAAGAATGAGACAAATGACATTAAATATTTTAAGTTCACTGTTGAACTGGAAGACCTCTTGTCAAAGTGGCGCCAACTGGTTGGTGGCTTGAAAATTCATGAAAACCCTCATTTTTCAAACATTTTTATTTACTTACTCGTAAAAACTTTAATAAAGGCATTGTAGATCCACCGAGGAATAACGTCGTGAATAGGACGATTATTAGCGTTGTAGTTATAATCACATGTCGAGTTTCATCAGAGAAACCCAGATGAAGAGATAGAGCGTAGGATATTGCTCCTCTTAGTCCTGTAAAATGTTACAAATTTCTGTTTAATTACTTTTTAAGGTCCGACATAGCTATACAGCCACATTATGGCAGTCACCAATTCTATTTAAAAACAGCTGATTTTTTCGAAAAACGGAAGTTTATTTATTTGTGGTTAGCGCAGTAGGTACGTATTTTTCTTCATACGTACATTCATCTCTATTAGTCGTCAAGTCAGCAATCAAAGGAGCAGGGTTAAAACACGATATACTTACCACTAAACCACATGATAAACATCATTTTCTTAGTTATCTTGTGTTCACGGAATTTATTGCAGAGTAAAGCAAGTGGGAAGATATTAGCAGCTCTACCAACTAAGCACATGACTATGCTCCAAACTACCAGAGCTGGTTCCACACGATGTCTAAAGCTGTAAAAATAACAAATATGTAAGAATTAAGCTTTTATTTACTATTGCAACTCAGTGTTGAAATAATTATATTAAAATAAAATAAATACCTGAATATAGCTAATCCTAAGTAAGCAAACACGCAGGTCTCAGCGATGAATGCCAGTGTTCTCATAGTCTGCTGCATGGTGACCTGTGTCACCGTTGACAAGTTGAAATGTGTGTAATGAGACATTACTACTCCACAAAATAATATTGCCATGATTCCTGAAACAAAATATGCATATTAGCATTAATTAAGTTCAAACGTCGAACCTGATTGATCACAAATACACTTGCATACAAAAAAATCATAATACAATTATATATATAAAATGAATCCCTATTTCCCTTGTTCACATGTGGATGGCTGGACCAATTTTGCTAATTCTTTTGTTATTGTGTTTGTTATTATCAAGAGGAGGTTCTTATTTTTTCATAGTTAAGACAGGACAATGTCTGTCGGGTCAGCTAGTACAATATATATATAACGTTATTTAAACAAAATGCCTTTGAATAATCTGGTTTCAAATCAAAGAGATGGGTCTATATTTTTACACACAAGTGTGTCAAAAATAATACAATTAATAAATTAAATAATTACCTGACAAATGAATACCTTCAGCCAGCACATATGGAGCATAAGTGAACACTAACATCATACCAAATTCAAGAGATGGGTTCTTTCGAAGATCAACATGTTTCAATAGAAGTGCACTAACAAGTGCAAACAATACTCCTATGCCTGCTGATGCAAAAAACATTAACCAAAACCTATTGATGGCAGAAAGAATTGCTTCCCCAGTGGACATGAGAGGATCATTTGAGTCCAAAACAGCAGTTGTCAGAACAATAGCAATTGCATCATTTAAAATACTCTCTCCAAAAACCAACATGTTGAGTACAGGGTCTACATCAAGGGCATGGAAGATTGCCACCGTGGCTACGGGGTCTACTGCGGATATCAGGGAACCGAATGCAAATGATTCAACAAAACTCAGTTTATACACTACTTGGGCTAACCCTAGCAAATATATTCCAGCACCAATCACAAACGCTGATATAGCAGTTCCAACTATAGCAAACAATAAGATTGATCCAATGTTTTGGAAAAAGTTACCCTTGTGAAGATTGTAACCTGACTCAAAAATAATGGGAGGCAACAGAACTAGGAAAAAAGCAGTTGGTGAAAATGCCTCTTCCTTTCTCCAATTTGCAATGTTTTTAATGGACATCAAGTTGATGATCATACCAATTAAAGCACCAAGAAACACTATTACCACACTCTCAGGAAGATACGAGAATCCAGTTTGAAGCATGAGATGAATCAGTAAAATGCCTAGTGCTAGCACACATAACACAAAAAATATGGCCATGGAACTGTTGTGTTCATCTTCCGCAGAGCTCTTTTCGGGCAATGGTGCTGCATCAGAAGGACTTACAACTGAGGCATTTGGAATCGCTGAGGACGATATATTTACGAGCACTGCTGATAGTATGGAAGATTCCTTATCATTCTTTTCTGTACCAATATTTAAACTTTCAGTTGAGGAGCTTGGTGTTGAATTCACAGGTTGACTATTCACAGGCGATTCACTAGAACTAGAATCAATCTGATTGGGTAAACTGGCTCGCTTTGACCTTGACAAACCAATTTCGTGACCACTGTTGTAATTATTGTGTACTTTTCCTTGCAATGTAGTATGTGGTTCAGTAAATATCGACTTAAGATTCCTCTGTTCACTCGATGAAGATGATGACTTCAGGTGTTCTCCGTAACAGAAACTAATCAAACATATTAAGCCGATCCAAAATACGTCTTTTCGAATACAAGGCATTTTGTATTATTTTAAACGCAACAAAACTTTTTCACGTTATGTATTGATTTCGAACTGTATTAATCTCCTTGTGTCTCTGCCTCTCTCTCAGTTTTTGGATACGTTTGTATTCATGATTATATGTAGTTTTTACAACGTCGGGCTCAGTTATTTCAAGAAGTACTGGCAGAACTGAGAACTGAAAGAACAGCTGCTGACAGTGCTGACACTTGGCTGACAGCAGCTGACACGACTGTTTTTATTTTTTTGGTATTTCATGATCTGGCTACGGAGGCTTTTAAGTCACACGACTGAGATCAAACATTCAGGGTTACCAGTTCTGTTAGTATAACGATCGTTCTTAGAAATTAAAAAAAAAGTTTTATTATTATACAAAAAAAAACTTTACTATTTTTCAACTAACAAAGAATTTGTTTTTCATGTACGATCAATCACGCCTATCGTTTTACAGATTTTGAAGATTCTTTTATTAATTGGTTAGGATGAGAGGGTATGGGTATTGGGTTAGCATTTTTGTACATAGCACTGAATTCACTAAATTTATCCACCCAGAGAAAATAAAAAACTTTTGAATTATCGAAAGGCATATTCTTCTGGCTACTGGACTAGCGCTTGGGATCCATCTACACGTTTGTGCGTTGTTAGTATCGCTTGCGCACTGGTTGCAAAATTTTGGCTAGCAAAAAATCAAAATCAACATGGTCATAGGTACGGCAGAAGTTATCAAACTGTCCAGATGGTTCAATAAAGAAGTTCATGAAATTTTTCTCTACAGCAAAAAAATTAATAAATAGGTACCATATTTATATTACAGGATTAGAAAGATGTTTTATAGCTTGGAAAATCGATAACGAAAAAAAAAACCTACCATGCTGTACGGTTTCTATGAATTTTTAACATCCAACATCTTCATTGCCGAATTTTCCGTTTACATATAATTTTCATAGAATACCAAACGTTTTAGCCGACAAAAGCTTGACATCCGTCACGCTTGCTTCCTTCAAACCAAACATACTAGCACACTCGCAAGCGTGTGAATATCGCTGTTTGGATCACCTAATTTATCCAAGCGTTTGTATAGGTTTGTAGTTTGCGGCAAGTGGCAAACGTGTAGATCCACCATAAGAGTACAGACGCCAACACATCAAGCTATCCCAAACTGTCGAATTTTCCCAATTGAACATGAACCTTATGCGTTTGTGTTAAAGTTGAAAAACGATCAAAGAAATTTGACAGATTGGGGTAGCTTGATGAGCTGGCCTCGGTACATCGTTGATCACGCCCCGTCGCTTGTCGCCTGCGCGTATAGGTAGACCGCGAGCAATTTCTGGATTATTCCTAACCTGACCCGAAATCCTAACCCGGTCACAGGTTAGGTTAGGAACTTGAAAAAATGTATATTTGTTCCGAACGTAATCCTATTCCTAACCGCACCCTATTTGTGTAACACATCATTAATCATAATCGGTTTCATTTTGACAGTTCAACAATATTCATTGCGTTATTTACGTTGTTGAGCAGACACAGTTTTCGAACATATGAAGCAATGGTTTAACAATCTGTTTCAAAGCAAACTGATTATGATTAATCGGGAGTTACGCAATTAGAGTGCAGGACCCGACGTATCATTCCTATCATAACCCGATTTGCGATATAGATAGGAATTCACTCATACACACTCTCTTCTTAAAATAAAAAGGTACAGGGGCCACCACATCAAGCTACCCCAATCTGTCAAATTTCTTTGATAGTTCTTCAACGTTATTACAAAACAATAGAGTTCATGTTCAATTGGGATTTTTTTTACAGTTTGGGATTTCTTGATGCGCTGGCTTCTGTATCTGTGTCAAATCAGAGTTCAAAATTTATTGTAGGTACGTAAGTAATCAAAATATCACACACTAACAATTAACATTAAACACGAAAAAAAAATAAGTACCTACCTATAGCAAAATAAAAACATTTATATTATGCGTCATACTTTGAACTTAGGTACTTTTTAAATGCGGGTAATGATAGGAATAATACTTCGGGTCAGGTTAGGAATAAGATTACGTTCGGAACAAGTATTATAATTTTTTTAAGTCCCTAACCTAACCCGCGAGGCCGCGACCGGGTTAGGATTTCGGGTCAAGTTAGGAATAATCCCAATTTCTGGGTTCGATTGCTTACAATGGGCCTTACCCTTTGTAAAAAACAAAATAGATGTTCTGTGTCAAGATGGACCAAACCTCGCCGTAGTTGAGTTTTTTCCTTGAACCAAACATAAACATGGGTGGGTACATGACCTAGGTACTAATATTATAAATTTGAATGTTTGTATGTTTCGATGTTTGTTACTCGGTCACGCAAAAACAGCTAAACGGAAATGGATGAAATTTGGCACAAAGATAGTTTGTAACCTGGAATAACACATAGGATACTTTTCTATCCGGATAAAACGTTCCTGTGGGATAATATTTAACGTACACGGGGGCGAAGCCGCTGGCAAAAGCTAGTTTCTAATAAAAATAAAATTACATAAATTTTTGTAATTATATTTTTTACATATATTTCAATCTTAAATTATTTTTTGTTTTTATTACCAAAAAAAAAGTAACTAAAATCAAATTAGGTATAAGTTTGCTTACATTTTACTAAAGAAAGAGTAAATTTCAAGACAAGAATATGTGAATGTATGTACAAGAATGTCTTGGATGTATTGGAGTTATTGCCAAATGTTATTGGAGTGATAGGATTAGGTGAGGTTGCAATATGGTAACAAGACCAAACAGGTATAATGTTCAGACCAAAAAAGTATTGGTAAATAGTTTTCAGTAAATGACATCATTTTAGATTTGCTCTTGGCATGGGGTTCTTTCTTTTCCTAAGCAGTTCGTATATATTTATATTTCAATTATGTTAAATGTACATCATTTCGGCCATAGATGACATTTTTTTTGGTATGTGTACCAAAGTTTCAAAATAGCTTGCTAATTCGTCAATTGTGACATCACACGGTGGATTGAGAGCTTGTTGAGAACAGCTGCCGGATCTATTATTCTGTTGTTTTGGTTCTCTATATTCCTGTGAACTTGATACATCATGCTTCCACCATCTACTCACACTGTTTTCATCGGCCACTATATTTTGTACATTAGTGCTAGATGATATGGTTAGCTGGTTACAGTTGTCAACAAGTGTGCATAAACTTAATGGGTCACATCTCGCTATATCTGTCATATTTTTACTTGTTGATTCTTGGCAGTTCTCTGTTTCCAATTTAATAACAGTACCACCTTTTTTTAATATATTCAATACTGGTTCTTTGAGTATCTTACTATGTTTCTTTTTGTAGATTCCAGGTTTTAGTTTTTTTTGAGAGGAACAAGAGCATCTTGACTCTTTAGGAAGAACAGTAATCTTGGAAAAATTTCTTTTCTGCTGTGGGTTTATAAATGGATTTTCATTGTTTCTATTCTTACTTATATTTTGTGGTTCTATTTCTAATCGTCCCATTTCCAATCCTAATAATATGTCCTCTTTATTCATGATTCCAACTTCTGCAACAAAAATTAAGACATTTGTTTATCCACTAGTTATAATATTAGCAATGCTATGGAACTCCTAATGTTATTTTTCCACGTGCAACAGTGCTGTCCCAGGTCACTTTAAAGGTAGAAATTAATTTTATTTTGAAAATATGTTTAGTTTTTAAACTTTTATTATGTTAATAGCATCTAAAATAACTGAATATATTTTATTTTATACAGCAGAAAAGCAGCACAGCAGTAGGTATTACATATTAGTAATATACTGTAGTTTTATAGAAGTTTGAATAGCCGTTTTCTTTTCTGTCTTCTACTTCTATTAGCTATTATGCATGTCAACAATCTTAAAGGGAAATAGTTTTGATCGTGTTTATTTGAATTACAAGACCGTTTTCTCATTGTTCTGGAAAGCAACAACACAATAACCTGCAGAACAATAAACAAAATAATTTAACGCCGCAAGAAGTTTTGGATATTTGTATTTTTATTCTTCGTTCAGCACAAATTTAATAGTAATCAATGAGGCGATGAGCATTGGCGTTCTTCGAGTAAAGCATTGTTTATGGAAAACATACCAGTGGCTCCTGTGCTAGTTAATAAATTCACGATGCCGTTTGATAACATCAAAATAATAATCACTTTGCAAAACACTATTACATACGTAGGATTCATGTAAAGAACTCAATCAAAGCTTTACTGATAATAAATTGGACATTTTATTTTGTTTACGTCATGGTCGTCACGTCCATCATTGTTCATGACATATGACACTTACAGTATTACCAACGCTCAAAAATATTTCCCCCTAATGTTAAAGTCAAAAATCCCTAAAATTGCCTAAAACTATAATTAGGAAACTACTTCTATTAAATCTGGGTCTGTTTCCCATGTCTTCCTGTACATTTAAATTTCTTTTTATCCTGGCATATTAACAAAAAATTGGATCTCGTCGCAGCAGCTAAATTACAGAAGCTAATTGCAAAATTAAACAAGTTACTAAACAAGTAAACAATATCCAACATATTTGTAATTTCCACTAAGCATAGATAAAGTAACCACAGACTATAATCAGAGATAGAGTCATATACATAGAGTAGGTGTAATTCAAATAAAAAATCCGTTGACAGAAGAAATAAAAATCCTTTTGTTTTGGTTAACACTAGCGATGGTTGTCTTTTTCTAAAATTTAAGAAATTGATGATTGATAAATGATAAATGTTTTTTTTTCTGTAAGTAGGTTTGTACAAACACTTTTACACATCAATCATATTTTTTTAAACTAGATGAGGTCGGCGTTTCCTATCTGAATCATCAAAAATGTTGATGGTACAACAAATTTGTGTTTGTTCCTAGTATTTATACTACAGATTTCACTGTATTTTTTTAAGAATTTAATATTTTTATGGGCATATAAAAGATTTTCAAAAATATACTGTGAAGGCACAGTCATTACATTATGACTCTCTGAGAGAATGTTTCGGACTTAATTTATAAATTGATCAAACATCTCTTTTCTGCAAGACAAAGATAGTCTGAATGTCGGCGGCATTTCCCCACAACAGAATAACATTCGACATTACACTATGAAAATAGCTAAAGTACACTAAACGGGCTGTCTCTATAACAGTTAAATTACGAATTTTTCTAACAGCATATGCTGCAGAGCTTAGCTTTTTCGACAACTTATCTATATGTGAGCCCCACTGAAGCTTGGCATCCAAAGTTAAGCCCAAGAAACTAGTGCTATCTTCAGGATTCAATTCTTCGCCCTTTATCAACACATTAGTTTTCACCTGCCTAACGTTAGGTAGCGTAAACTTGAATGCATTTGGTTTTTTTTCATTAAGAAGTAAATTATTAACATTGAACCAGTGTACTACTTTTGAGATTGCGCTATTTACATCGTCATTACTGCTGCTGACGTTTAAGTTTAAATAACAGTGATGTGTCATCCGTAAATAACACTATATCATGATTATCCTTTATGAGGTAAGGCAAGTCATTAATATAAATAAGAAACAAGAAAGGACCAAGAATTGGGCCCTGTGGGACTCCCATTGATACTATTGATCCGGGAGATCTTTTCCCATTTACATCAACACACTGAATCCAATTACACAAGTATGAAATAAGAAGATCCAGAGCAGGGTTCCGGATCCCGTAGTGGCGGAGTTTCCTGATTAAAGTTTCATGAAGCACGCAATCGAAAGCTTTAGATAAGTCACAAAAAATGCCCAAGGGCATCGTATTTAATTTCCCATGCATTGTAAATATGCCCTAAGAGTTCAACACTGGCATCGGTAGTTGAACGACCCCTTTGTAAAACCGAACTGTTTGCTATGTAATAAATTATGTTTATTAAAAAATCTTTGCAATTCGTCTAAAATTATTTTTTCAAAAATTTTACCAAAGGTAGGTAGTACTGAAATAGGTCTGTATTTAGAGGGGTCTGATGTACTACCTGATTTAAACAAAGGTATTATTTTACTATTCTTCATTAGGTCAGGAAACTCCCCACAGTCGATACAATTATTAAACATAAGAGCTAAAGTAGGTGCTACAATGTCAATAATGGACTTAGCGATTTCTACAGAATTAACCCACAGATCTGCAGTCTTCTTTACGTTCAAAGTGTGAAAGGTTTGGATTATATCTCTACAGCTAATATGTTCAAAATGAAATTCTGAATCACAAACATTAACATTTTCCTTAAGCAAAGACTCAGCAACAGAAGGTGATAAGTTTAGAAATTTTGTAGTTAAAACGAGAATATCTGTAAAGAAATTTTCAAAAGCGGCGGTGACTTGCGAGTCTGATGTTATTATGTTGTCATTGATAGACAGGCTGTAGTCAGTATTTCGCTTACTAGACTTTCCCGTTTAACTATTAATAATATTCCAACTCGTTTTAATTACATTACTACTGTTTTTAATCTTTGATCTCTAATAACCTTGGCAATCCAAGAAACTTAAAAAAAAAATTAGAATAATTTCTGACATATATATAAATGAAATTCAGCAGTGTTTACCTATGTCCTTTCATTGTACAGCTCTTATAGTCGTGTTCTACTTTTATGAATACCAATGGTAGCCCAAGTGATGCTTCAGTGATAAAAGAAACCTTACTATTAATCGAAATAGGCTTGGGAATAAAAGTGGAATTAAATTGTTTACAATATATTGTAAAAAGTCATGTAGATGATTAGAATCAGCATTTGTACACAAAAGTGGTAATTTATTAAGGAGTTTAACTTTAAAGGCTTCTAGGCGAAATGCAGTTTTGGGGTTAACAATGATATCCTTGATTGAATTGAAGTTAGTTTAAACGTTTAAGACGTACCGCGAGTGAAGCAGTTCACTTACTGCTTATCACCAGTGTTTCCTCTTTACTCAGGTCTGGGCTTCTACTCTGGGGGAACTCGACGAACGTAAATGAAGCCTTCCTAGTGCAGAAAAAACGACTAAGGCAATCTGCGGTATCAGTCTTTTTACATCATGCAGACCGCTAATTAAAAAATTAAACCTTTTAACACTATCAGGTCTTCTCATTGCGCAAGCTGCTGTATTTGTGAAAGAGCACTCTACATTTTGTGAAGCACGCGATTCGAAATAAATATATTCTATTATATTCTATAACGGAAGTTTCACCACTTTCAGAGTTCGTGGCGTCTACTGTGTAGCGTACTTATCACATGATTATGTAAACGGGTACTTACAATATTACTTAATTTAATCAGCGCTGCTCTGCCATCGCCACCTTGGTCTCCATGGTGCCATATATGTATTTACTAATTCCATGCATTCAGTACTTTGTACTTAGACCAGTGGTGACAATGCCAGTCTGAGTTAATGTCAAAGTCAAATGGATGTATGGGCTCGTTGTCGTTCCTCCTTCACTATTTACGAAAGTGTGGTGTATTATCGACTTTTTACACTAAAATTGAAGAGAATTATGCTTGGTTTCGGTTGAAGTATAAGAATAATTTGTATAGCATTATAAATTAAAATGAGCTCTACTACTGCTTCTAGAAAGCGACGGACTCATAACGAATTGGAAAAAAGTAAGGTCATATTTATTATTGTTGGTTTTGGTGCGCTCTTTAGTTATTATTTTTATGTATGAGACTGAAAAGGATGAGGAATATTTTATTTCAATTATTATGTATTTAAATTGAAAATGTTTAAAGATTTTAATTGCAGTTAGAGTGGAAGTTTATAGTGACGCCTTTGTATTTGTAACCTAAAAGTAGGAACACATTTTTGTCATAAAACTAGTACTAACAGATCGGATATCAGGAAAACTACTAAGCTTATTTATTTGGTGCTGCCCAATCAGTTACATTTTAAGAACACAGAATGTATGCCTATGTACATTATATTGTTTATGTATATACTATAAGGCAACATAACACCACGCCTGGACTCCCCGAATGGTTAGGCAATGGACCTAAAATACAGTGGAAACCCACATTACGCCAGTTAGTTTAATTCCCATGTAATAGGGGGCGAGCCCGTAACAAACGTTGTTTTAACATAGGCGCCACAGACAGCCCGCTTTGCAGGGGCTGCCTTGACGCTGAGGAATCAGCCGCGAGGAAAGCGAGGCCGTGGCTTCTCCACGTAAAGAAATCCTCGAAACAGTGAGATTGCTCCGTGAAGCCTGTGAGGCTCCCAAAAAGCTTCTGTGCTTTTGGGCGGAGCTAGGCTGTCTCTGTTAGCCAGAATCCCACGCACAACGGACCGAATGGGAGTCTAAGTGCGGAAAAGGGAGTCCCACCATCATAGGGGGCGAGCCTATTGCCATCAACATGGCAAAAATCTAAAAATCTAAAAAAGAAATTCCTAATGAAATAAAAATCCCAATAATGTTGGGATCAAACCCAGGACCTCATGCTCAACAGTAGTGCTTACAACTACTAGACCAACAAACCAGTGTCTGTTTCTAAGAAACAATATATAAAATACAATTAGGCAAATGTAAGGTAGGACGTCCTCATGAAGCAATGATCTTTACTGAATGGCTGGTAGCAGCTGGATAAGGATTGAGCTGAATGGCGTGCAATTGGAGAGACTTGTGTCCAGCTGTGGAATGCTATAGGATGATAATGAAATACAATACAAGGTTGTTATAATTATTATTTTACATTTACAGATGCTGAATCATCAACAGATAATGTACAAAACATCAATTCACTAGCTAAAGTGATAAAAAAGCGAAAGAGGACATCACCAAAATTTCGTTTAAAGACAAATGGAGAAAATGCTTCTTTGTCCACTGCCACTAGTGAACGGGTTCCGTTAACACTCACAGATATACAATATTTATTACTACACTCTCTACTCGGAAACCTCAACCTAACTCAACCTCCACGTTGGTATGTGTTAGATCATTGTGGAGGAATTAAAAAAACTGCTTGTTTGATATTAGAAGGTATATCCATGAAGCACTGGGAAGAGTATGCTGATGAATTTAATAACATTAAAAAAATATTCACTGATTATGTAGAAATTTTAACCCCTTCAGTTTATGGGGGTTCACTCGTTGAAGAACTTGCTCTAGTACCATTATCAGAGGCTGAGAAAGAAACCATTATTCAAAAATTCGGCAGTATGAACTTAGCACTTGAAGCAAGGAAGGATTTAATGATAATGATGAGGGCTGTGTTTCCTATTGGAGATGGAATCACAAATGAAGCCAGTTTCTCTGCTGATGATAAATTTCCTAGAACACAACTGGTGTTGTCGGCCTGGCAGTTGATTGAAGAAAACTATCCAGTACCTTTGAAGGGAAAATTAAGTGCTGCTTATGCAGATTATGTACTCACAAAAGATGAATATGCACCTGTTACTGCTACATCACCAATGTATGGTATAGACTGTGAAATGTGCTTAACTAATGCAGGCTCAGAATTAACTAGAATATCTGTAGTTAATGAAAAGCATGAGGTAATATACGAGTCATTAGTGAAGCCTTATAATGATATAACAGATTATTTAACCAGGTTTTCAGGTATCACTAAATCATTATTAAACAATGTAAGTAAACGACTTCAGGATGTCCAGAATGATTTAAGAGCACTACTACCTCCTGATGCTATCTTAGTAGGTCAGTCATTGAACACAGATATGCATGCTTTGAAAATGATGCATCCTTACGTAATAGACACCAGTCTATTGTATAATTTTACTGGTGAACGAACTCGCAAGCCAAAACTCAAAACATTAGCTAGAGAATTTTTGAATGAAAATATTCAAATGGGTAAGGAAGGACACTGTTCCACTGAAGACTCTATAGCAGCACTAAAGCTAGTGCAATTGAAATTAAGCAATAGCATAGTATTTGGAGATGCTGTACACACAAATAGAGAAAAGTTTAAAGAAAATATTACAAAAATGGTAAAAACACCGCAGTATGCTTTATCAATATTCAATCACATGCTGGAACAGAAGAAATCCTCTGTTATTATAGGCTGTGATGATATAACTGGTGACTATCACACATATTTAACCAAAGCTAAGGAGAGTATGTCTGCACAGTTAAAAAAGGGAAACCCTAAGAAGGTAAAGTTAGTAACTGTTGACAGTGTCGAAGAAGTAATCACATCATTCACAGACTCTGTCGCTGATTATAACTTGACTATGGCCCATTTGAAACTTGACATTAGCAATGATCAAGAAGTAGAACTAACTAATAAAATCAATGTGTGGATTCAATCATTATGGGACAGTCTTGAGCCATCTTCTTTATTTGTTATTGTGTTTGGAGGGACCACAGATGACAATGGATTGGCATTGATGAAAGTAAAAAACACTTAGGTAATTATTATGTTAAGTTAAGAAAAATAATAAAACACATGAGAAAACTAGTACTTTATTTATTTATAACCCAAAAGAGCTTTGTTCTGTACCTTTGATCCTTTACCTAAAGACATACGAGTCTGTTGTATCAGCAGCCCTTCATATAGATGGGTAGTGGGTTAAAACCCATTCTTCCCAATTGGGTTATAACCTGGTGATTTGGGTTTTATTGTTATTCATACATTAGTGGGAAGTACAGTCCACTACTAGCTTGTCAAAAATATCAGCCTGAATACAAAATCTTATACATTTATTATATTTTAGAAAAATTATAACAAATTAGTAACCGTACCTAATCATCATCGTCCCTTGCATGGGAAATACGGTCACAATCTAAAAATTAGAAATTGGCCGGACGTAGATGGTTCTGGGCTGTTTGTACGTGGCGGCGTGGTTTGGTTATTATATCTTCGGGATTCTATATGTATTGGTGGTGAATCAAGCACGCAGTCCTCAGAGTTATTACTTAAGGACGCGTTTACATATCTGACAAAAATAAGCAGTTTTTCGGTGCTTTTTGCGACAAAATGATATTTAACCAAATGTAAATAATAATTGCCAAAGATATATTACTTCATCTTCAAATGTGTAAAATTTTGGTTTTTACCATTGTAAAAAATAATTTCCGTTACCTCTTCACACAACATTGACAATAAAGTGTTGAGTTTAGGAAGATTTTTCTTCTATTTAATAACTTAAATTCAATTATTTAAAAATATTTTATGTAAGCAGACATGTTCAACTCAAAATAGGTTAAAAAATAACTATCAAAATGTAATAAATAGTTTCAGAAAAATACAAATCGAATCGTATTATTTTCACATAATTAGCTTCTACGTGTGAATCTTGTTGAATTGAAATAAGGGTTATTTTACTGGTCGTTGTCTTGATTTATTGCACAAAAATTTGTAATGAAATATTTTAGTCTGATAGTCTGCGCTCGGCCGCCGTCGTGAGTGGATACTGCGTCGGTTGTAAGCAGCAGCTCGAAGTGAAAAGATCGCTGGACGAATACAAAATCTTTGTCGCAATAAACTTGATACTTCACGTATTTTATACGGACGACGGACAACCAAGGTAAGATTTTATTCACAATTTCTTATACTTTTGCTAAAAGTAACTAGGGATCGTAAATTCATAATATCATTTTGTTTTGGATTTGATGGAGTGACCTGAAGGTATACTTCGGAATCTACTACTGGAACTAATAGACGAGTAGTGCTAGATGTACAGACGCCAGCACATCAAGCTACTCCAATCTGTCAAATTTCTTTGATAGATTTCAAACTTTATCACAAATACATAAAGTTCATGTTCAATTGGGAAAATTTGACAGTTTGGGGTAGCTTGATGTGCTGGCGTCTGTACCGAGTTTAGGCTCGTTTTGTTAGTTATGTTGCGATCTTATTCTTACCTCCTGACTTGATGGAGTAACCTGAATGTGTACTTCGAAGACTGCTATTGGAACTAATAGACGAGTAGAGCTAGATGTGCCGAGTTTGGGCTCGTTTTGTTAGTTATGTTGAGATCTTACCTCCGGACTTGATGGACTAACCTGAAGGTGTACTTCGTAGACTGCTACTGGAACTAGTAGACGAGCAAAGCTAGGTTCCGGCACACCTAGCTTTGCTCAGCTACTTAGTTGTACTAATTTAGTGAAAATGGCAATTTTACTATTCTGAATTTGACGTTTTTAACCTAAAATTTTAATTAATATAACTAAACCTGACTATTTTTAATCGCGATTAAAAAGGTGTGGACTAAAATTAGTTGTCATGAACGAAAATTCACACCAACAACTCGACTTCGGGAACAAATACACTAGTACTGTATCTTTTTTCTTTTCTTTTGCTTTTATCTCGAAAATGGTGTGAATAATGAAAATTTCGACCCCTTAATTGAACCCGTAAACTCCTCAAACTCAACATTTAGGGTACCTATACTTTTTCATGTTATTTTCCATACAAAAAATGACAATTTCCTTATCAAACACGTTGAAGCTCTCCCCATAGATCGCGATGATCAATAATCGATAATCGTCCTGCCGAAAAAATGTTAGGCAGTTTGGTAGGTTTATGAAATAAACAGACGCCAGCATATCAAGCTACCCCAAACTGTCAAATGTCTTTGATAGTTTTTGAATTTTATTGCAAAACTGTGAGGTTCATGTTCAATTGGGAAAATTTTACAGTTTGGGATAACTTGATGTGCTGGCGCTTGTACATACTTACACTTGTTTGTTTTATATTTATATAAAAGGAGGTATCCGGTATACCTACCGTGTATTTCAACTTCAAGACTTTCTATGAGTATGGAGCTCGATTTTCAGACTACTGTGCCGCTGTGCGGCGCTTCGCACACATAGGATTGGCGCCAGCTTCGACGAGACTAGACGCCAACGCCGACGCCTCGGAGATGCGTGTCGGTTGCGTCTTTACGTTGGGTTGACGACAAGCCAATGGGGGTGTGAGCTGATGTAGATCCCGTGCAGTGCATAAATATGTGCGTTGCTCTTAAGTCACATGTCACACACACAGTGCCTTGCGACGTCGTACGGGGCGGCCCAACGTACACAACGCCCTGTTGCCTAACTGTTTTCTTAAGGTGAAAGCTCCAGGCTAGCCCGCAAAATTCAATTTTTCTTACGTTTATTGCATTTTACAGATCAGTGTGACAAGACAAGCTGTTCGTTGGACATAATATGATACACGACCGGAACAAATATATAGCTTTACCATAATAGTTATGGAATTAAATGAATTAGACTAGAAGTTTGTATGGATGATGATGATTTAATGATTAGAATTATAACTAGTCAAAGTTTCTTAATTTTGTCACTCAGTCACTGACCGATCATCAAAACTCTAAGGCATTTCTAGCAGACATAGAAGCTTCATATTTAGAATACAATTAACGTTTAGTGTATAAATCAAGGAAAAACTAAAATATTTTACAATTTCGGTCCAATTTTCTAGATACACCAACTGCATAAATAACTTTGAAATCTCACACAAATATATAGGATTACAAAGTTTCATTTGCAGTGAATGAGTCAGTGTAGCTGTATATGTATAATATATATAATATATATCTACAAAAAGACGTGAGATGCCATCAAGAACATAACTTGTAGAAAAAACCAAGTCTCGCAACTCAGTTCTTCTACCGTAAAAAGTGTGAGATCCATGTTTTTTTTTTGGGTGGGAAATCATCAAATAACTTCTCCCGCTCTGGGTGGAGCGGGAGGGCGTGTCAGACTTTTACTGACCTAAACCTACCCGGGTTCCCTCAGTTGCCTGTGTGCCAGGGACCGCGGTATCTCTTTCGAACAACCCGCACCCTTGGCAGGCACGGCCCTTGCGGGCCCCATCAGTTGCTGCTGACATCTCTATGAGGCGCGCGTGGAGCACAACGCGCCGTCGACCCGAGCTTGGTCCTTACCGGACAGCTAGCTACCCATTACTCGCCGTCCGCAAGCCCGTGCCTACGGTGGCCGGGAATCAGCCTGGGATTCCCGACGCCCAGGGCGTCTCCTGCGAAGGCCACGGCTGTGAGGGCGCATGTACTGCATCTCCCTCACGTGCGCCGCCTCCCTCTTTGGCGAGCATAACTGCTTCGCTGAAGGAGGCGACTGCTGGCCATGCACTCTCGCTCCGTACCATGGCCTGGACCAGGGTCGGACGCGAGAGATCGCCGCCGCCAATCACCTCCACGAGGACACGGCGGTTCTCCGCCCAAGCCGGGCAGACCTCCACCGTATGCTCCACCATGTCCTCAGGGCGATCTGCGCAATGGAAACACCCGGGCGTTTCCTCCCGCCCTATCCGAAACAGGAACCTCCCGAAACAGCCGTGTCCGGTGAGGACCTGTGTCAGGCGGAAGGTGAGGACGCCATGCCGCCTCTCAAGCCACTCCTCAAAGAGGGGACTTACCGCCGCAATCGTGGCGTGGTGGCAATGGTCAGGGCGATCTTCGCAAAGGTTGGGTACCGTGTCCTCAGGGCGATCTTCGCAATGGTCAATGGTCTTGGTGGTGGACGTCATAACTTAACACAGATGGACCCTTAAATAGGGACTGAATAAATCAACCGACTTGGTGTTACATGGATCTCACAACTTTTTACGGTAGAAGAACTGAGTTGCGAGACTTGGTTTTTTTACAAGTTATGTTTTCAATGGTAAGTATTACTGTCGCGAATCACATTTTAATCAACATACAACATGGCACTGACGCATGACGTGCGAAATTTTGTAAGCCCGTACAAATATTGGTCTTATATTATGCCACTCGCGTAAACCCACTGTTGCCCCAATTTCCAAAATTTTAAAAACCCACTCTGCTGCCAAAAGATAATTACCTAAAGTCGGAAACGAATTGATTGAATGTCCGTTTAATGAAATCAATACTGTCATTCCTCGTGTGTGTGTGAGGGTGTGAGGGTGTTTTTGTGTGTATGTGTTGCTGAGTGACTGTGATTGGTGGTTGTACTTTGTCTTATATCAAAGACTTCGTTTGCGTACATTACTATTTAGTTATTACGAGTATTGTTCTTTAACTATGTTTTCTGTCTGTGAGTAATCCAGTGTTTTAGTGAATTGAATTGCATGAAATGGCTATAACAAGGCAAATTGACTTAGGGTGTCAATTAGCTTAGCAATTAATTTCCCTGACTGTTAACCAACACGGTAAATAAAAAACGAATAAAAGTATATAATTTATTTGGAAACCGCATAAATTTGCCCTGTTAATGGATCGACTGTAAGAGTCGGGGGTAGTTCTGCAGCTATGTCCGCTAAGGCCTCCCACCGAGTCGCGCGACTGCTCTCTGATTGACTCGGACTAATGGATTCCTCGGGATGGTCGTCCCTAACAATATAAGTAGGTAGTTAGTAGCATTTTTGGCTCTGTCGATATAAATTGTTATCCTATGAACCAACAGCCTTGTAAAACAACTTTCTGTATTAAGTATGATGACTACATTCTAAGTACTGAAATTAAATTTAAAATAACGGTCACACCTGAGATAATAATGCGGTTTTTTATTACCTAGTTCTAGGACTCGCTGGCGAATGCAAAATATTTTGTCCACAATGCTGGGTGCATTAGTTAAGGGGGAAGCGCCAAGTAGCCTGCGAAATTCAAATATTGACACTGACCTGCATGCAAATTGCAAAAGAAAATTTGAATTCTACGGGCTACGTTGGCGCATCCACCTTAAGTAAGTACCGTACAGTGTACACCCTTAAATATAACCGGATATATAAAAAGACTGAAACACATCAGCACACCTATTCACAACCATTCGATTTAAGTGGCGGATTCGATTGTTAGGTTTGTTTACCGGGAAAACTACAAAATTGTAAGAAATTAGTAAGCGGTAAATAAATGATTATTATTTATTTTGCAACATAAGTAACTAATACTACTCACTTATAGGGAACGTGCACGACGACGGATCTGGCATCTAGTGGCGCAAATCCGAAGTTTTCTCGGAATCATTACTTGAAATTGACACTTCACGTAATAAAATAATTTCATTTATCAAGTGAAAAAAAATACTAAGTAAAAACGTATTGTTGTGTTTCTGGATGCTAGAACACTTCAAAGAAAACTCAATATAAATCAAATGGTGTGAAATTCTATTACTTTCCCACGGATATTACCTACTTACTTTCCTTGGTTACGTGATAAACAACAAAAGTCGATAAATACAGTAAAAAAAAATGTTTAAGTATGAGTTTCAAAACATTTAGAAATTACTCAATAATGTTATTTATAAAAATACCCGATTTTAAACAAATCTAAGTAAACATAAGCACAAATAATTTTTGTTAGTTTTCGTTATATCACTATCTGGAGAATTTTTAAAGTAAATTAGAGCACAATGTGCTTACATTTTTCAGATAGGCCTGCCTTACATTTGCAATTTGCTATCATAAACGTTAGAAATCGTCGCTTGAGCTACAATTTTGCCAGTTATTACTGCATTTTCAGGATTCATAACTGTTACTTTTACTTCTAAGACATGCCCGGACTCGGAGGAGTTTTTCGCCTTTGGACATATCTTGACCACGCTGACGATCATTATTAATCGGCCGGAACCCATATTTTATAATTTTAATCATTAGAAACGATATACTTAGATATAATGGAAACATTAACATAGACATTGGCGGCAACACGATGACAGCTCTAAACAGTTTCTTTTTTGATCACACTGTGGCTCTCGTGTCGATTTGTGCTGCCATCTATAGTTCGTGCACGTTCCCTATAAAATGTGCATTGAGTAATTAAATCAAACTTTGTCAACTTACTGCTTGCACTTGCGCGAAGGTATAGTGCAAATAAGGGTGGCATTGCGCCCGGTACCACCTTACCATCTATAAAATAACATTATTATTAAAAAAAAATAACAAAACCGTGTCTATATTGATTTATTTCTATTCTCCAATCGCAGTTACGCTGGAAGACATTTCTTTAGAAATAAGCTTCACCGTATTTTTCTTGTCGGTTTGTAGTTGTGCTATTTATTAAACTGTTAGATACATAAATAAAATACTAGCTATTGCCTGCGACTTCGCCCGCGTTGTTGATGTTAATTATACCACGACGTTTTACCGAGATAAAAAGTACCTATCCTATGTGTTAATCCAGATATAAACTATCTAAACACACACATGTATGTCACGTTTCATACAAATCATTTTAGCCATTTTTGCGTGATTGAGTACAAACATCCAAATGCGTCAAATAAACTGTTATTTATTTAAGTACGCTTATAATAGGATAATGAGTTTCTTATTTCAATCCGCCACCGGATCGAATAGTTATGAATACAACGCTACAGGTATATGTTGGGCACGTGGCCAAAATGTGAACTAACACAGATATCTGACAGTGACAATTTCATAAATGTTTATGGAATTTATGACGCCGAAGCTGATCTTCCGTCACGTAAGGGTGCGAGCAGGCACAGTCGATCGGCGGCATTATGAGTTGACATATTTCGAGACAGACATGCAGCCCAGTAACGGCGGCGTTATCCTGTCGCCTCAGTCGGAGAACAGAAAATGACAGATCTTGTCACTTTGAATAGTGATGTCGAATCCTTTCAGTTATTTACCTCGACTGCTTGTAATGGTTGCTGTTAGGTTGCTGCATCTGTCAAATCTGTCAACATTAAAATGATCTTTTTTCTCGTTTAATTAAAGTTGCTGTTGGGTTGCTACTGTGAGAGGTAAAACAACTGCAAGGAGTTCCACTTAGCCACCAGGTTGCCTAGGTTATGAGGTAGGTATATTCTGAGCCAACGGTCAACGTCGATAGACCACGTTCACATAATTCCATTTAAACTTCTCACTCACACGTATACCTTCCTACACATTTGACCAAAAGTGTGTTATTTTATTACCAAAGCAAGTCATGAAGGGACTAGAACGTTTTTCTATGCAAGCTGGCATAGTTACATTAGACTCCCCAGGGACAATTAGATCTATCTGCAAAGTTGCAGCGCACAATGAAACTGATATAGGTACTTACCTACCTACAAGGTGTAATTGAAATAACTAAAAACTTCGAATTGTATCGGTCTATGTAATCATCATTAAGAACAACTTTTATTATGAGATCAACTCAGAAGTCGCGAGAAAAACCAGTTGCGCTAAAGAAAAACCTTTTTCTCCTTTTTTCCATTTATAATTAATTAAGTAGGTAGGTACTCGTTGTATATTTTATGGTAGCAATTAAGTTAACTAGGTTACGAAATATACCTAATAACAATATAACAATATATTAACTTAAATATTTTCTACCATAAAGTTACCATTTTCTAGCGTTCCCGTAAACCTAACCGAACTTTATTAATCGAATCCGATGGCGAATTAAACAGTTGTGAATAGGTTGTTGAATTGAAGTTTGGAGTTGATAACTTTCAGTCTATTCTATAAATACCTGACTGGAAGTTCTCAACTTCAAATTCTTGAAGTGAGCTATCGCTCACTTCAAATTTTCACGGTGACATCATTCGACCTGATGGATCGACACTATTGACAGCTCCTTCATGATCAGGTTTCCACGGTGAGAGTAATGCAGAATAGATGGGCTGGTCAAACTATAGTAGCTCGCGAAATTAAAAAAATATTACGTTTCTTGCAAAGGTACTTTAAATTGATATTATTTATTTATCTACACATCATAAACTCACTGGTTAGTAAAATACACAATCTTGAATAAAGAAAGGTGTTTCAGGTAGAAAAGGTTGTTCTAGGTTGCTAACTCTACAATAAAATCATTATTTCCACCTATTGCCTCATGACTTCTTTTACCTATTAGATGGACTCTAAAGTTAGGTAGTGAATAAAGAGTTTTAGTCGACTGCCGAAAGATAAATTCCAAAGGTTTTCGCATCGAGTAATTCGCGAAACATTCGGAAGTTGGTACAAGTAGGTACCTACCTATATTCAAAATTATTCGCAGAGAAAGAGAAACTCTAGCTGAGTATATGTCCGATCACACTGTAAAAGTTGTTCATACTGATGAGTAGGCTATGTACAGATGCCAGCACATCAAGCTACCCCAATCTGTCAAATTTCTTTGATATATTTTCGACTTTATAACTTAAGCGTAAGGTTCATTCTGTTTTTTTAACACCATGATATAGTAGCCGCCATGTTATTACGTCATACCGCTGTATAAACTAATCAACTGAACAACTTTGTATTTTTTTTATTTTCGTAACCAAGGTAATTTTTATTGAATTATTTCATCTTACACTATGGAACAGCAAACCAACGATAAGTAGAATAATAACTCATTTTTTTAAAATTATAAACAATTATCATACAATATATCAGCGCATTTGTTTACAAAGCAAACTGACGTCATACCCATAGAGCAATATGGCGTCCACTGCGTCCAGCGTTTTCGTCAAATTACGCGCGAAATATGAAAATGCAAAATTTTAATGCATTTTTATGGCACTAATCGGTTTATTAAAAATGTTTTTTTAGTGGCTTATTAGCATTTTGGAATCTAATTAAGACACTTTTCAAAAATGGGTGTAATACCCTATTGTAGGACTCCAAACAATATAACTCTAGTCTACGTTAATATAAAATCAGGAGCTCATTTTTTAACCGACTTCCAAAAGGAGGAGGTTCTCAATTCGTCGGAACCTTTTTTTTTTTTTTGTTATGTATGTTCCCCGATTACTCGAAGATGGCTGGACCGATTTGGATATAATTTTTTTGCTTGAAAGGGTATACTTCCCAGGTGGTCCCATGATCATCAAGTCAGGATCTGATGATGGGATCCTGGAGAAATAGAGCTCCTCAAATTTTATAGGCAGACTTGAAGCAATTTGTGTAGTTTTTGGAAGAATACTTTCTCGGAGTGGTTCCATTTCAATTTGGTGAAGATCTGATGAAGAACTTCGGAGATAGGCACGGAACTCCTCAATAAATGATAGCAAATGGACTGGGATTGCTGAAATCTCATGTCTGTCTATTGTTTACACCAGTTAATAATATAACATCACGCCGGTATGCTGTGAAGGGGTAAGCACATGTGAACCACTAAAAAGTGAAAATTAAAAACCTTAAAAAAAAATTAACAACCGACTTCCAAAAAAACACTACAAAGTGAAAAATAACTTTTTAATACAGTTGCTCAAAAAGTGGTGTATTGCAGGGACGTATAGCGTTCGGGATGTGGGCTATTACATACTAGTGCTTTTTTTTTACCTTTCCCGAACTCGTGCGTTCTCTTTCCCAACTGTCAAAATAATGTCTATTAAAAAGAAAAACCAACCATGAAGTTTTTACTAAAGAGTTTTTGTGATTCATACAAATACGTATATTTCTAAAAGGAAGCTACTAATTTATTTCAATATCAGATTTAATGATATAATTGAATGAGTTAGGTTAGGTTTCATTTCATTTCATCTCATTAAATTTCATTTTCATTTCATATCAATAAAAAAAATCTACTGAAGACTAAGCTGTATGGATAGTTCCCTTTGCCTACCAAAATGGGTGAAAAAAAAAACTCTGCTTATATTATACGGTTGGCGCCATTTTCCAGAAATTTTCTTTGCGAGTTTAGTTGTTTGTTGCACAAAATGAGTAATTTCGACCCTATTTTTTTTGAATTAACACCACCGGAACTCAGTATAATTGCACAAAATGCTTCGGAGAACATTTTACCGGAAAAGTCAAAAAGTCGTTACATATCTACATACGACGAATTTATTGCGTGGAGAGAAGAGAAAAAAGCAAATAGTTTTTCAGAAAATGTTATGTTGGCATACTTCTCCGAACTCTCAGCAAAATTAAAACCGTCTACGTTATGGTCGAGATTTTCGATGATAAAAAGTATGCTGAAAATAAGGAACAACGTGGATATAAGTGAATACCCAAAATTAAATGCTTTCTTAAAACGACAATCAGACGGTTTTACAAGTAAAAAGTCGAAAATATTAACATCCAATGAAGTGGAAAGGTTTTTGAACGAAGCTCCCGATGATCGTTATTTAGCCACAAAGGTAATTTATTAATAAGTACTTATATTTTTCTTTAGTATTCAGTTTACGAAATCGCAAAATACAGTCAAAACATTATTTAAAAAAACATTAATCAAATCCCTTTTTTTGTAGGTTGCTCTGATTTTTGGCGTTGTTGGAGCTTGCCGCAGAGAGGAGTTAGCCAATATTACTTTAAAAGATATTGAAGCCCATGGAAAAATGCTACTAATCAAGATTCCGAACACAAAAAATAAGATACCGAGAAGCTTTGTTGTTGAAGGAGATTTTCTTAGAATAGTGCAAAAATATATGAATCAGCGGTCCCAAAAAGGAAAAACCGACCGTTTTTTTCAAAATTACCAAAAAGGGAAGTGTACAGCTCAAGCAATCGGGATAAACAAATTTGGTAATATGCCAAAAGAAATAGCAACGTTTCTTGGTCTGCCGGATGCTGAGTATTATACTGGGCACAGCTTCAGGAGGACCTCTGCTACATTATTGGCAGATTCAGGAGCCAATTTGACGTCCTTAAAGCGACTAGGAGGTTGGAAATCAGACAAAGTTGCAGAAAGCTATATTGGTGATTCATTAAACAACAAACTAGAAACTGGGAAAAAAATCACACAATCCATTAATTTAAGGTCCAGTCCGTCTTCTTCACATGTTGAAGAGAACGTTCGTCCATCTACCTTCGTTGATAATGATAATTCATCAGATCCAATTCCATCAACTAGCAAACGCCATTGTATGACAAATATACATGAACAATCATACGAATTTAATAATAGTTTGTCTCAAACAGTAAATATGCAACCTAAAACTTCCCCAGTTACTTTAAAAAACTGTACCAATTTCAATGTACATGTGTACTATAACTTTTATAAGAAATAAATGATTAGTTAGTTGAGTTTATTGTGTTTTTATTATTTTATTAAATTGCTTCATTTTTTCGCAACTGTATTAAAAATAGTCGTTCAGTACACCTGCGGAACCGTCATTGCAACTTGTTCCGACTGTCAACCCTCGCCTTCGGCTGCGCCTCGGCTCGGGTAGACATTTGTCGGAACTCTTTGCAATGACAGCCTTTCCGCACTTGTAATGAAATATACTATTAATTTCGGAAGGCGGTGACAAAAAAATAAAATATATATCCAAAGAGGTGAGGTGAGGTTGTCCCTTTGGTACCAAGTCAGGATCAGATGATGGAATCCCAAGGAAATTGAGGGCAACCTTGAGGGTTGCCCTCGATTTCCCTGGGATTGTTATAGGAATTAACAATGTTGGAACGAAGTTCCTTTTCGCGCGTTGCGAAAGGGGGCTAGACGGAAAAAATTAAGACCAAAAGTTGTAACGACACTTTTTGCTTTGCTTTTTTTTAAGCCGTGCGGCGTGCGCGTTTCTCTGCAGACAGAGACACAGACAGAGTGCATCATCATTGATTGATTGATTGATTGATTGGTTGATTGATTGGTTGATTGATGCGTTGATTGATCGGTTGATTGATCGGATGATTGATCGGTTGATTGATAGATTGTTTGATCGATTGATTGATCGATTGATTGATCGATTGATTGATCGATTGATTGATCGGTTGATTGATCGGTTGATTGATCGGTTGATTGATCGGTTGATTGATCGGTTGATTGATAGGTTGATTGATCGGTTGATTGGTTGGTTGATTGGTTGATTGATTGAACTCATAAATTGAGATTAAAAAAAACATTTATTTGGACCTAAACTTGTACAAATCCCATAAACCTGCCAAACTGCGTGACAGTTTATCGGCAGGACTAGCGCTCGTATTAAACAATTTAATCAAACATGTAAGTAGGACATTGCATTAAGTAGTTCAGTTTTTGGAACTAAGTTTTGGAACGAAGTTCCTTATCGCGCGTTGCGAAAGGGGGCTAGACGGAAAAAATTAAGGCCAAAAGTTGTAACGACACTTTTTGCTACATTGTTGTAAGCCGTGCGGCGTGCGCGTGTTTCTCTGCAGACAGAGACACAGATAGAGTGCATATATAGATATATATATATAACGGCGCGTGACATTATTAAATAATGAAAATCAGTCAATTTCGAGAGTTATAATTTATTCTGTTATTTTAACGATTAATCGATTTGAATTCAACTAAATGGTAATTTTAATTAAGAGCGGGTAACACCGAATGGAGTTGCGTCTGTCATGGCGGGCGACGTCGTGTCAATTCATTCAGGTTGTTGACAGCCGTTGCACGTGGTGTTCACTCGCAAACCCATTGGCTCTAAAAAGTTAATTATTACTGCAATCCTTACTTGTTTAAGTCATTTAAGTGTCTGTAAAATTAAAATAGTGAACAGTCAACGCTACAGCGTATTTATTTCAACGTTTCCTGAAGTTTAACGCCCACCATGGATTCCCGTGCTGACGAAGTCACGAATCAGCAATCAGATGCAACAGCCCGGCCCTCCCGATATCCCGTTATCAGAAGTGGGATTACCAGGAACTTCCCAGGAACGTAAAACAGGCCACATGGCAAACGAATGCCTCTCCAAAGACTCGCGTAATACCAGCACTAATCTCAAACCTCAGTTTTCAGCAACCAACAAACAGCAAGATACCCAGGACAGCAGTGTACCAAACAAAACATCGTCGCCTACGTGCTACTACTGCAACGAACCAGGTCACACTGCCACTCGCTGCCCGAAAAGGGATACCAAGATTTGCAGGGGCAACGTAGAGCAACGGGTGAATGCCTGCACTATGAGTCCAGCCACTGATCACCAAGCAATTGAATCCGGTGAGAAATTTTCATTTTGTTTTGCTTACATGCTCTTAACTCTAATGGGACGTATCAGAATGCGCACGATCGTGTGCATACTATGCCCGAATGTTACGTTCCATTAAGAGTTGAGTGGCGGACTAGAAATCCCAACAAATCAATTTGAGACAGAATGTGCCGATGACGACCATGGTAAGTAACACTGCAAGTAAGTGGCACTGACAAGCCTGTGTGGCATTGGACTAGCCTGTGTGGCATTTGACTAGCCTGTGTGGCACTTGACTAGCCTGTATGGCACTGACTAGCATGTGTGGCATGGGACTAGCCTGTGAGGCGCTTGACTAGTCTGTATGGCACTGACTAGCGTGTGTGGCATTGGACTGGCCTGTGTGGCATTGGACTAGCCTGTGTGGCATTTGACTAGCCTATGTGGCACTTGACTAGCCTGTTTGGCATTTGACTAGCCTATGTGGCACTTGACTAACCAGGTTAGTCAAGTGCCACACAGTGTGTGGCACTTGACTAGCCTGTGTGGCATTTGACTAGCCTGTGTGGCATTTGACTAGCCTATGTGGCATTGACTAGCCTGTGTGGCACTTGACTAGCCTTTATGGCACTGACTAGCCTGTGTGGCAATACTGGCAATAGCCTGTGTGGCAATAGCCCGTGTGGCAATATAGTGTGGCAATACCCTTTGCGGCACTAGCCTATGTAGTACTAACCTGTGTGGTAATCTGGTAATTGTTTTGTGTTATCCGATAACTGTTATCGCTCTTTGTGATATTGTGGTGTTTGATTAAAAACGGTCAGAATGACCGAACGTTAAGTTGTTTACTTGAGTTCTTTTACGATTGTCCACATATGATGACTGATGAGATAAACTGTTCACCCGAGGACGTGTAAAGATGCAGGACGGCCGTAACGGCGCGTGACATTATTAAATAATGAAAATCAGTCAATTTCGAGAGTTGTAATTTGTTCTGTTATTTTAACGATTAATCGATTTGAATTCAACTAAATGGTAATTTTAATTAAGAGCGGGTAACACCGAATGGAGTTGCGTCTGTCATGGCGGGTGACGTCGTGTCAATTCATTCAGGTTGTTGACAGCCGTTGCACGTGGTGTTCACTCGCAAACCCATTGGCTCTAAAAAGTTAATTATTACTGCAATCCTTAATTGTTTAAGTCATTTAAGTGTCTGTAAAATTAAAATAGTGAACAGTCAACGCTACAGCGTATTTATTTCAACGTTTCCTGAAGTTTAACGCCCACCATGGATTCCCGTGCTGACGAAGTCACGAATCAGCAATCAGATGCAACAGCCCGGCCCTCCCGATATCCCGTTATATATATATAACGGGAAATCGGGAAGGCCGGGCCGCTGCATCTTGCCGACTCGTGACTTCGTCAGCACGGGAATCCATAGTGGGCGCCAAACCCCAGGAAACGTTGAAACAAATACGCTGCAGCGTTGAGTGCTCACCACTCCAATTTTACAGGCACTTAAATTACTTAAACAATTAAGGATTGCAGTAATAATTAACGATTTAGAGCCAATGGGTTTGCGAGTGACCACCACGTGCAACGGCTGTCAACAACTTAATGAATTGACACGACGTCACCCGCCATGACAGACGCAACTCCATTCGGTGTTACCCGCTCTTAATGAAAATTACCATTTAGTTGAATTCAAATCGATTAATCGGTAAAATAACAGAATAAATTACAACTCTCGAAATTAACTGATTTTCGTTATTTAATAATGCCACGTGCCGTTATATATATGTGTGTGTGTGTGTGTGTGTGTGTGTGTGTGTGTGTGTATGTATATGTACAATTTATAAAATTTTATTACAATTCCTTTACTAATTAATCGAAAGGAACTTCGTTCCATCCGGGTGTCCCTTGACACCTCTCAAGTGTTTTTTTTTTTCATATAAGTATATCCTAAAGCTATTGAGACATTTGCGTATGGTCTTTACCATCTCATGACGCTGAGCTGATGAAGGAAGGTGCAACCTTCTGTTTTATTTATGTTCGGGCATAACTCCGTTATATATAGACGGATTTGGAAAAATATTTTTTAAGGGGTTTATTCCGAAATGGTCCCATTTAATTTTCATATAGATCTGATGATGCGTTTCGGAGACAGACAACGGAACTCTTCAAAAAATGACAGCAAATCAACCACAATTGTTGCTTTCGCATAAATAGGTATGCATTGTTTTGACACCGAGGATGATAAAATTTCGAATTGGTGTGCGGTAGGTACTGTATCTAAAATGTGAAAAATAAAAACTTTACCAAAAAAAAACAACCGATTTCCGGAAAAACACTACAAAGGGAAAACTAACTTTAATTTCGGAAGGCCGTGACAAAAAGTTAAAATACATTTATCCAAAGTCACCGACTTCCGATTGTTCAATTGGGAAAATTTGACAGTTTAGGGTAGCTTGATGTGCTGGCGTCTGTACAAGAAACCCCTTTCAGGTTTTTAGTTATTATATTATAATATTTTACATCTTGTGTCATATAGGGACACTTGAATCCGTCGGGGATACTGGTGTTCTAAAGTGTCTTTCCGAGTTATTTGGATGGAAAGATATCATAATCATAGCGAGCGCTGATTACCTCGAAATCTAAATATCTTGGTAGCGACATACTTTGGCACTTTTGCCACCGCCGGCGATTAGCCAGACGTGAGTAGAGCTTGCAACTAAAAACGAGTTGTTTGTTTGACAGAGTTCGCGCTGGTGGTAACTGGTGTGAACAGTCAGCAATCTAAATAAACTATTCTTGAATTACCTATCCCTTTTACTGACACGGGACGTAGTAGGTACCTACATTCTTTTGTACCTATGTTGCTTAAGCGAGAAAATGGTTTATAGCTAAAGTCCTTTTTCTTGCCGACGAGGAAGAACGTTAACTATCAACTATTTTCGGCGGCGGCAGGATAGTCTAGCTGCCTTGAGCACCTAATCCCACGAAATTTTTTGTTTGTTCAAGTGCATACCTATGGAAATGCTTGCTCAAGTTTCCTCTATCCATATACCTACCTATTCCTGTAAGATCGTGCGCCGCAACTTAAAAAAAAAAAACAAAATGGCGGCTGGTGGCTTTATCATTATGCTTCTATGCCTTTGTAAATTAACGTGAATTTTATTAGATTTTTTGTCTTAAGTCTCATGTTATAGATAAAGTGCGAGCCTGTTGCCATAACCCGGGCTCAATTCTAGGACTTCGGGCTACTAGCAACTACTAAGAAATACCACATGAAAACACCCCGCACCTAACATTGCCTAGACCCAGGATCCGAACCGAACCCAGACTACCTTGCCACCGCATGGTAATTAGCTGTATTCCGTTAAACTGGGACCCAACCCCGAGATTGTTGGGAAAAGGCAATGCAGATTATTGATGAGATGGGTAGGTAGGTACACGGCCATGTAGGTACTTAGTTAATTTCAATAATTGAAATTAAGTTTACTAACTTTTGTTTATCCTGTTCTACGTCGGAATGGTCCTCGTTGTCATCTAAAACATTACTTTCTCTGACGGTATCGTTATCTTTGCTTTCTTGACTTCTCTGAGATTGCTCTGCTGTTTTATTGGATTTGTATGAATCGGGTAGCGTTTCGTTTATGTTTTCTGAAGAATGCAACTCCACGGCTTTCTCAACTACTTGTCCTAATTTCGGTGGACTTTCCTCTTCGTTTCGTGTGTCGCTGTCTGTTTTATTGTCTTTAAGTCCATCTTCTTGATTTTCTGAAAGGTTAGATGTTACTTGAGAAAAATATTACCCGGGGGCGAGTTGGCGAGTCTTGTGTCAGTCTTGTTGGAATTGACATGGAATTAAGTATTATACAGGGTGATTAGGTACTTTCCTTATTATGTGGTATCACATACAAGAGCTAATTCGCTAAATCCAAACTACGACGCACGTTTTACAAACTCTAATAACTTAATTAAAAGTCTGTTTCCGAAAATAAAAACCATCACGATTAATTAATAGATAGAGTAATGGACACACATATAAAATCGGCCTTCTTTGGCTTTGCTGTAGTCGGGATTACTAAATCTGCAATGAGGCAATACGTATCATGATTTTAGTCCCTTTAATAAATTCTCTATCGCTCGTTTTAGGGTTCCGTAGCCAAATGCCAAAACCACTATAATTTCACCATGTCCGTCCGCGTCCGTTCGGATGTTACACAGCCATTTTACTCGGAGACTATTTGCACTATATTGATGAAAATTGGACAGAAGGTGTATTCTACGCATTGTTAAGTAGGTACGTACTACTTTAGTGAACTTAATGGCTCTCCCCATACGAACCTACGTATAAAAGAGGGATGAAAAAAAAACTAACTAACTATTCTGGAATAAATACAAATCCATAGGTACAATTTTGGAAAATCCACGGATTCGGAGCGGATTTTCCCATATCGATCACAGCTGTGAAGGTGACCACAGGTAATACCTACATAATTGGAATCATTTGCTTTAAATACGCTACCTAATTGTTTGTTTTGATAAATCTTTTGTTTTGTAATAAAAACACTACTTACCTATACTCCATAGGTTTAGGTAGTTAAATAAAGGTAAACAAATCGTAAAAAGGATTTTTTATAGTTGACACTTTCTTATTTAAAAATACGGTGTATCATACAATTACTTTTCCTAGATGTAACTACTTGAGCACGATTTTTTTGTTAGATTAATTACAATAATATAATATTTTGTAATCTGCCTATTGTAAAGAGCCCAAAATGACAGGTTCCCTAAACCTTTTAGAAAATATAACGAATTTGCTAAATTGGAAAGTACAACTGTGTGTGATGTATTATGGCAACTGAAGACTGAAGTGGCAGGTATTACGTTTTGTCGGTTAACCAGAGTTTGACAGCGCTCTCAACAATCGACATTTACGATTTTGCGACTGCGTTTCGATTTCGTTAAATTGTTTTATTATAGCTAGGAAAATAATTGATGTTACAACGGAACGATTTATTAATAATGTGACAGATAGTTCATCAGATTCTAATTCAGATCCCGAATAGACCCTATTATTATATGACTGTAAATAAAATGATCTTATTATTTGAAATAAAAGGTTTCGCATCTATGAGTCACGTGGTTTTTTTTGTTTACCTTTATTTAACTACCTAAACCATGAGTATAGTCCTAATAAAAATGATACCTAAAAAAATAAGTTTCGTAAACTTTGAAGAATTGTTTTTATACCTAGTGATTATCGACGCCTTATTAGTTGTAACTAATCAACACATGATGCCAAGTCAAAGGCATAAAGAGCAACAATACCTTTTTCTGTTTTTAAACTAGGCGTAGATCTATTTCTAACTACTTGTATATTATGTTCTGTTATAGTATCACACGATGGAAGCACGGTATTCCCCGCTCTATAAATTATTTCTTCTGTATCCTTTGAATGATCATCACTTGTTTCGTCTTCAGACTGGATGCTTTTCTCTGAAACATAACAGTTACAACAGTGTTCAACAAACTCAAACTCAAACTCAAAGCATTTAGTTCAATTAAACCATTTACAGGCACTTTTGAATTTTCAAAAAGTCGATCAGTTGGAAAGTTGAAGCTAGTTGCCCATTCCAAAACGTACGTCTCTATGGGGAAGAACGGGCAAGAAACTCCACGGACACTCTTTGGCATCACCTTAAAATAAATCAAGTCCGTCACAGGCTCACATCAGAGTCCTGTAATCGTGTAAAGAGTTATGGAGGCTATGGAATGATATAGGTACTTATTTATTAGATACGTTTACTCAAAGCGAACGTGTTTACACCAACGCGCTTATATTTTTTACTCGTTTTTCCAAACAAAAACATTAAACCTAAAATAATAATTTGAAAGTCCATTCTAAATTTGCTTGGCTGTTCAAATGTACTGCCAGCCTGCTCTATAATGTCGACTTTTGCGGACCTAAGGTGTAAATATTTTCGAGACGATTAGTTATGTGCTTTGCTCTTTGTCTTTACTTATCTTTAGCTTTTCAGTTCCTAGGTACTGATTAATTCCGCAAAAGGTTTAAGATTACCTACCTACCTGTTTATTTGTACCTATTTTCATACCTTTTTCTCAAGTATGTTGGGGTCGGCTTCCAGTCTAACCGGACGCAATTGAATACCAGTATTTTACATAACTACACTTTAATATTTCAATTATTTTTGAGTAGGTAAGTAGTAGGCTAAAATATGTAGGATTTGATGGATTTTAATAATTTCCTCAATGGATATTTGTTTTGGCACACAACATCCTTTGAATCAGAATGCCTACCACACAAGTAAGTTAGATAAAAAAGACGAAAACTAAAATATCTTGGTACCTACCGACACTACTTTGTAACTATGAAAGGGTTCCTTAAATGTCACATTACCATACCTACCTGCCGTACTTGAGTTGACCATGTTTGGAGCACTGCTGGTACAGCCCATGATCGAGAGAATGCAGAGTTATTCAGCGGCCATTAGTATATAGACGAATTGGTGGTAGATGTATGGGCGGATATCGGGCGCGATGTTGTGTGCTACCCCGGCGGACGCTTGACCAGCCGCCCGCAGCAACTCGGCTCGACTGGCCGCTCCACGACTCCCCGAGATCGTATCGTAGCTACCTACCTATTATGGAAGGAGGCAACCCGCTAAACTGACCTCGCACCCCCATCGCGTTTTTCCTATTAAACGAACATAGTACATTCTTTGACTCGCAAATGGTTTAGGTAGTGAAAGACCTTTCTTTCCGTTTAATTAATTTATGAAGTATTAATTTTTCAATCAAATCCTACAAGGTTACCTCGGTGTGCTCAGATGTCTACCTATTATTAATACATAATTAACAAGCAGTCATAAATTTTGCCAAAACTTAATATACAAGGGCTCAAAATCTCAAGTTATTTAATGAACTCGCCCCACCCCACCAGTTTTTTCAAAAAATGATGATACAACAAACTTTTACTTATAAACAGTTTTCAAAGAAGGTAATGTTTTACGTTTCTCATTTCGAAAATGACCAACTTCCATTTAAAATTTAAAATTCAATCCCTCTGGATGATTTAAAGAAAATCCTTCCTTAGTGCTTACCTTCACTATTTCAGGAACTGTTGTGCAAACTTTCATGCGTTGCCTGTCAGAAAATAAGAAAATGAATTTGAGATAGCCAGACACCCAGAAGGATAGTAAACACACGTCCGGTGTTTTTATTGACTACCAGAGATTGCGTCGTCTCTCGTCCGTTCCGCCGCCGCCGCCGCCGTTGCCTTAGTGTCCAGCGGCTCCTCACAGGAGGAGGTGACGTTGGCGTCAAGACAACTTTGCTTTGAATTGCAAATCCTACCAACATAGATCATATAAGTAGATAGTTACCCAATACACTACCCACTATCCGTGACTTTATCGCCTTCTTTTCATCCTACAATACAGGGAAAGTTTTTAGTCCAGTGCGCAAACTGTAACCATGAACTCAGTATATCATTCTAGAACCCCCAGTGCAGAAATTTTACGTCGGCTTTACAACAAAAGAAATCAGCGTTTCATAGAAAATTGCTATATCTACGCGGTTAAAATGTAAGGAACAGCTGATTTTTTTGTATTACCGTCGAAAAAATTATAAACGTTGCTTAGTTAAGTAATGACTAGCGTCTGTTTAACCATAAATTTTTGACGTTTATACACCTCTTACCTATATGCAACGTTTATAAATAAGGGGGTTAAAGTTTATATGGAGGAGTGCACAAAGCTGATAAGTATGTATTTTTTTATAATGGTGCATTAAATAACATGAAGTTTTAGATAAATAATGGTCGAATTTCGACCACAGGGCGACCACTATACACCGTGAAATTTTGATGGTTGTTTTCCCGCGGCAGAACAACTTGCCATAAGGAGTACTTTCGAAGCATAGAGTAAAAGTACAAAAATACAGATTTTTTTGTTTTAAAATAATTTAAATTTAAAATAATATTCATCAACTCGATAAAACAGTACTCAATTGTAACACTAGAGGTAACTTGTAGGTACTACTCGAATCGCACGCACCTCCGACAAAGGGAACAGCGGTGCATTAATGTTTAAAACAAAATAAACTCTCGCACGTGGTGATTTTTCACAATAGTTAATCAGCCATTTTTTGTTTCTAATATTTTATTTGTTTATAAAACGATTGTATTACCAAGACAAAACCATTTTGCTGAGGGAAACAACCATAAAAATTTCACGATGTATACTTATTAGGTGTACCCTTTTTGATTCCAATTCCATCTTCCCTAATCTAAACGTAAGCACCTTGGTAACGGTAGTTTAAAAAATATGAGTAGTTAGGTAGTAAGTAGGTATACAAAATAGGCTTGGTTTGTCTAATAATAGCCCAAGAAAAGTTTAACTTGCCGAGGTGAGGGAACTCATTGCAGTGACGTCACGCACGACTCCCGCGGACGACTCCACCATCACGGAGCTATAATAAACTGTCCAGTTAAGTATTGTTTGCGGTATTTATTTATACTATAATTGTCTGTCTATCCAATTTATCACCTAATACAATAAAAATATAGCACAAATTGAAAAAAGGTGGGTAAGTAAATAAAACATTCCGACTGCAACTAAAAAGCAACATATTTTTTTATAAAAAACAACCCACCTCCCTCCAAAGCTTATAAAATAACTCGGTGGCAAAACAAGAAAAATACAAAACAAAGCTTTTGCAAACCGTTGAAACAACCCATCACCCATGCACTCTTTGTTTTCACCATCATTTAAGGAATTTATTCCTGAATTTCTACAGAGCATTTTATTACCTTTAAGTAACACCAAATGTTAGATGTTCTGACATGTCGTCACACCAGTAGATCGGTATCGCAACCGAACGAAGCAGGGTGGGTGGCTAGTAAACAATAAAAAGAGCTCTACTTTTGCGCACAATTCTTTTGTTTGAATTATAATTGGCCTGCTATAAATATGTAAGTAAGGTTAACAAATAAAGCTTAGTGGCGAGTTAACGGCAAAAGCTCTTTGTTCTTAAACACACGCAATAGCTGGCTTACGGCCGCTACCCAGTACCCGACATACACGTATAAATTATGCCGTCTCCGCCTTCTTCACGCCTCATACGCTCCCATTCATCGAGTCAAAAAAAAAGGGCGTTTAAAATACTCGTCGACCGTTCACGCGGCTTTCGCAGAAACACGGAGGTGCAGGTGGTACAAATTAGTACCACCTGCCAGCTACACGTCTTCCTCTCTGTAACCACAGTAACTGACACCTAACGGGTACGTCCAATAAATGTGTCATGGCGACAATTTTATCGGATTCGACTCATGTGAAATGACAGTCAATAGGTATATAGGTCAAACGCTCATAGGTATCGTATAAATTATAGTATTGTAAGATAATGAGCGTGTCTAGGTAAATTCGTGAGGTACGTATCTATTTTTAACCATTAATCATAATAATTATCGGGTCGAAAGTGATTAGCATAGGTTCATTGATAGATTGGACCATTGATTGATAGGACCATTGATCCCAGGACCAAATTTTCTCCGACGCGTTATCTGATATCTAAGGTAAGTTCATAAAATCGTTCACTTTGTCCAAACCCTTAACTGAACTTACCTACTTTATTTAAAAACAAGCCGTAGGTGTTTCCCATCTGCGAAAATGACAAACATCCCTCCAAATATTCTTTGTAACTTCATCTCATTATTACCATCAAAATGGGGATTCAAGCCGATCTGAGACTTGCTGGTAGGTAACGTGTTAGGTATTGAATGCTATTGACTTTTCTAGCATTCTAGTAGCCGCTCAAATGTTCGTTCAATGCAATGTGCATGTGCAAATGTGCTAGGCTATTTATTTTTCATGTTCCTATAATACGTTTTAAGGCACCTAAGATTTATATCAGAGTAGTTCGTCCAGACAACATTTTATGCTAGTAAGCTAATATGAAAGCGACTGCAATTCTACACCTATTATCCTCGGCTTTAATCCTTATACCTAAGTACTTAAGTTATATTTTTTTGACCTTCACGTCAAAAGGACTTGCTATCTACCAGACTAATCGCTTCGTGCATGGCAAGCTTTACATAAGTTGCCCGACGAGCGCCGTGCTGTAAACTACCGTTTTCATGACCACCCACTCTAGGTCACAGATTTAAAAATAGTGTCTCATTTATTTGAATAAAGAGGCTTGCATGTTGCTAAACTCATTATGAAGTACTTGTAAAATACATCAGAAATAATTCTGATGTATACGTTCTCCGTCCTGTGGTCCCTTTTCCAGAAAGGAATTCTTAAGCAAGAACCGATATGGAAGAAAAAATTACCTACATAATACTTAATTTTATTTATCATTTTCAAGAGTAAAACATATCAACAATATTCACTCTACGTTACTTAATTAAGTAGGTAGATATAATTACAGTTAATTTGGACATAATTTACCTAAATGATTTTAGAAAAGTACAATTTTCCCGTTTTATCTTCATAGCGAGGTTTAACGGATCTACAAAGAAGGCAAAGTGGCTTCAAAGGCCAACAGCTGTCGGAAAATTTCCTTACGGAGAAATAGGTAGATACGGCCTTATCATAATCATCTTCAAGACAACTGTTATGTGACCATAAATAACGATCTGAATATTACCTACACTCCTCCCGAATTAGTACATACCTACTGAAAATAAGCGCAAAATATACAAGAGATTAACCAAAAGCGATAACATAGAACTTGCATAAAGGAATTAAACGCGATATCTGCGTAAAGCGCCTAATAGCACATACATAATGAATTAATGACACAGGTATTATCACAATTAATATTTTTTCACAATATTTTTTTGTATACCTTTTAAAGTGGTTTATCAATAAAACCACAAACATCAAAAGTGTCTAGGGATCAGGCACGTTTATGCTAGGTAGTAAGTTTACAAAAATAAGGTATTTAAATGTTAAGTTTTGTAACTCCAATTCAAATGACGTCATTTGAAAACGAATAGTTTTTGAATTTGGTTCAAAAGGTGAAAATCTTCTGTCAAATCGTATTCCATTAAAGGTTAGCCTGCAACGGCTTTGGGGCCAAATCAGTGAATTTCACCATTCTTATGAATTGAATCAATACAATGAACGTTTTATGGAGAAGACGTAATTTGAGCCGAGAAGAAATGTCAAGACCGTGGGAATGTTGGAAGCTGGTTCTCGGCAACGTGCTGTGGCAATCGCTCTGAGCGGTACGCAGAGTGTTAAAGTTGACTTTGGTCACGTTACCGCATCACAGCTTATCGTGGATAGGATCCGGCAACTGGGACTCGAGGTGGCCTTGCACAAGTCCGAGACCATGTGGTTTCATGGTCCTCGGAATGCGCCACCGACGGGTTCCCAGATAACGGTGGGAGGGGTTCACATCGGTGTCGAGTCGACGATGAAGTACCCAGGACTCGTCCTCGACAGCCGGTGGAACTTCGCGGAGCATTTCCGACGTTTGGCTTCCAGACTGTAGTGGACCGGGGCTGCCTTGAAGTGGCTTCTGCCCAATCTAGGGGTGGCTTTACGCGGGGGTCGTGTGGGCTATGGCCCTATACGGGGCACCAGTGTGGGCGCCTACATTGAGGTGCCAACTAGGACGCCGGTTGAAGGCGGCCCATAGGGTTATGGCCATCGGGCTGGTACGGGGATACCGCACGATCTCCGGTGAGGCGGCGGACCTCCTTGCCGGATTGCCGCCATGGGGTCTGGAGGCAAAGGTCCTCGTGCACATCTGGGAGTGGCGCGAGTAGGCCAAACGCCGGGGCGTAACTCCGCTGCCGCGGGAAATCGCGGCACAGCGGACAGAGCTCCGGCGGGATCTCATGGCGACGTGGAGAGTGCGATTGTCTCAACCCAGTGCTGGGCACGCCACGATTGCGGCAGTAAGTCCCCTCTTTGAGGAGTGGCTTGAGAGGTGGCATGGCGTCCTCACCTTCCGCCTGAGACAGGTCCTCACAGGACACGGTTGCTTCGGGAGGTTCCTGTTTCTGATAAGGCGGGAGGAAACGCCCGGGTGTTTCCACTGCGAAGATCGCCCTGAGGAAGCGGTGGAGCATACGGTGGAGGTCTGCCCGGCTTGGGCGGAGCACCGCCGTGTCCTCATGGAGGCTATCGGCTGCGGCGGCGATCTCTCGCGTCCGGCCTTGGTCCAGGCCATGGTAAGGAGCGAGAGTGCATGTTTAGCCGTCACCTCCTACAGCGAAGCAGTGATTCTCGCAAAGAGGGAGGCGGCGCACGTGAGGGAGAGGCAGTACATGCGCCCTCACGGCGGGAATCCCAGGCTGATTCCCGGCCACCGTAGGCGCGGGCTTGCGGACGGCGAGTAATGGGTAGCTCGCTGTCCGGTAAGGATCAAGCCCGGGTCGACCGCGTTGTGTTCCACGCGCGCCTCAAAGAGATGTCAGCACCAACTGATGGGGTCCGCAAGGGCCGATGCCTGCCAGGGGTGCGGGTTGCTCGAAAGAGATACCGCGGCCCCTGGCACACAGGCAACTGAGGGAACAAGGGTGAGTTTTAGTCAGTAAAAGTCTGACATGCCCTCCCGCTCCACCCAGAGCGGGAGAAGTTATTTGATGATTTCCCACCCAAAAAAAAAACCGCATCACAGCTAGCATGACAGTGCGACATGAAGGACGAGCTCGCCTCACCACACGCAGAAAAGATCGTTGCATACAAATTACAGCTCGACGAAATCGTACAATGATAGCGGGGTAATATTAAAAATAATTGTACATTTCAACATGCTGAAATGTCCGTGGTAGGTTCTATAGAAATAATGCTTATCTTTCATTAAATAAGTTATGTTACGTACGCATAAATAATTAGGGATGAATTGTAGGAATTTCAAAGCATAATAAAGCATATAGTTTTTTAACAGTACATTTTTGTTTTGGGATATATAATTTTTCTACCATGTAAATAATTATGTCCTCGGAGACTTGTGCGTTACAAAAGTCTTTAATTTTTTACTTGCTACATATCTCACTAATTCAAGCTAAAATAAATTTTAGTATTATTAAGCCTGTCTAGATTCTGCATTTTTTTTAATAGTATAGAAATAGATAATTAACTTAATATCAAATCTGCGTCCACGATTGTTGTCATTTTTGTTGTTATATTTTGTAACACCAATTTTTGGTAGTTTTTAAAATAATGAATTGGCGTAACTGCTTTTTTTGTTAGCAGCCAATCAGCTAGCGCTAAATAGTGACAGTCGGCCATTTTTCGACGTGCATTTTTCTGAGTGCAGTGAGCTTATGCTAGTGGTCAATTTTTTCAACAATTACACGTTCGTTTTGTTCGCGGGTCTGTTTATCAAACGGTAAGTTGTTGATTTACTAATTGATTATTTCAAAATTGTATTAGTCTTGCCCAAATCAAAAGTAAACAACAATTTCAGCTAACGAGTTTTATTCATTTTTATTTCGTTTGAGGGTATATTCAACATCTGTTTTATATTCCTTTTTGTCACAATGTGTAGCAAATTTTTGTCACGTGACAAAAATGAGTTAACAAATAGGACGTAAGGGTGATTTTGCTGAAAAATACGTCACATGTTTATTTTGGTTACACTTTCAAGTTCAAATAAACGGTGTGAATTCCTTGGGCTTAAAAGTCAAAATGGGTGTACCGCAGGGCTCAATATTGGGTCCGTTCCTCTTTTTAGTATATACATATAAATGATTTACCTTTTTTACTAAAAAACCGACCTCAAATGGTGTTATTTGCTGATGATACATCACTGATTTTTAAAGTTAAGAGACGTGCACAGGAGCTTGACGACGTAAATAATGCTATAGATAAGGTCCATAATTGGTTTACTGTAAATAATTTGGTATTAAATGGAAAGAAAACGAAATGCATAAGATTTGCGTTACCGAATGTTAGAAGTAGTGAATGTCATGTTGTATTGAATAAGGAGATACTAGAATTCGTCGAACAGACGGTTTTTCTGGGAATCACGCTTGACTCAAAGCTACAGTGGGGTCTTCATTTAACATCACTTGCAGGGCGGCTAAGCTCTGCCGCTTACGCTGTTTGGAAGATCCGCCAATTAACAGACGTGGATACCGCGAGACTGGTCTATTTTAGTTACTTTCATAGCATCATGTCTTACGGTATCTTGCTATGGGGACGGGCTGCGTATATTGAGTCGATCTTTATTCTGCAAAAGAGGGCCGTCAGAGCCATCTATAACCTCCGCAGACGCGAATCTCTAAGGGAACTGTTCAAAACAATTAACATCATGACGGTACCTTGTCAATATATCTATGAAAACATTATGTATGTTCGGAAAAATCTACATCTTTTTAGTAAGATAAGTGATAGGCACAATTTTAACACTAGAAATAGGAACAAATTAGATCAACCACGTTTCAGATTGTCTAAAGTACACACTTCTTTTATGGGGTACTGTGTAAAATGTTATAATAAAATACCAGTCCATATTCTTGAACTAAATGAAAAGAAATTTAAATCATGCATTAAACGCACACTATGTAGACAAGCATATTATAAGTTAGATGATTATATCGTCGATAAAAATGCTTGTCTTAATGCTGGTCCTGCTCCACAGCCACCTGGGCATAGTAGTTAAAATTTTAATATTTGAAAGAGAAGCTTCCCTTTTTTATTTTTTTATTTTTTCTGACATTACGAACATTTTTGTTCATAACATTATAATTTTTGTGACATTACGAATGTTTTATTTTTGCTGAACCAAGTGTTAGTTACTATATACGTCAATTTATATTAAATGTTTTTTCTTTCTTTTAGGAAATCAAATTTGATTAATATTTCAAATAGATTGCAAACTATAGTTTTGTATAATTTAGAAACAAAATGTTTAAATTTTGTAAATGTGAGTATCATGCATCCGTTTATTGTGTTGTTATGATGTACGTTGACTTGAAAAAGCATGGCAGTTGAGAGTATGTCATGCTCACATAAATGTCTCACTGATGGTGGCGCGTGTGTTGGATCATTCGGTTCCCTACAAAATGGTTGAGCTGGATGGTGCTGATCCACGCGTCAAGTTCGTGAACGGGCGCTGTCAGTTGAGACTGGTCATCTCCTAACTTCCAGGGCTTATTTTTATCTTGTATTTAGAGTTGTTTATAATTTTTTTTTTTTACATTGTTGTCACATACAGAAGCAACAAGAATAATGTTCCCAAGATTTTGTAATATTTCAACTTGATTTTAAAAGAGTGTCCGTGGAGTTTCTTGCCCGTTCTTCTCCATAGAGATCTACGTTTTGGAATGGACAACTAGCTTCAACTTTCGAACTGGTCGACTTTTTGACAATTCAAAAGTGCCTGTAAATGGTTTAATTGAAATAAATGCTTTGAGTTTGAGTTTGAGTTTGACTTATTGTAGCAATGCTTTCACCTTATTTACTAGGAATATTAGTAGATGAAGGGAAACTATTACTTTAATAATATCATTTATGGTTTTACTCGCGTATATATTCCGGGTTTGCCGAACTAGTTTCAACCGTGCCATCACCACTGTGTTTTGAGCTCATGACTAAGATCCGTTTGAGATTGAAACTAGTCACGGAAAGAATGAATAAATACTTTAGTAAAATCCTGCCTAACATCAAATTAGTAATGTCTCACTAAATGTTCTTAATTTAAAAATGTGTGAAAATATTTGCTTAATTTTTTCTAAAGTTAATCTCAGTTATTAGTCTGACATTTCTTTTTGTGTTAATTAGACAGTAGGTACATCTGTCAAATTACTATCTGGATTTAAAAACGAACTATACAGCTTAACTGGAGGGGTTAACAGGAATCAGCTAACTCCTTCACAGTTAAGCTAAAAATGCTTGTGCTGGAGTGGGTTCACGTTTATAGTGTAGTGTAACAAACAAACAACTGGTACAAATTACATTTTGTTAAAAATCTCGGTTGTGAGTTCGAACTCTACCCCAGTGGTTAGGGTTCGAACTCACAACCGAGATTTTAAGAAAGTTAAGCTAAAAATGCTTGTGCTGGAGTGGGTTCACGTTTATAGTGACTACACTATTTTTAACGAGATTTTTAACAAAATGTAATTTGTTCTAGAAAAAATGCCTATGACACTTGCAGAACGACAACGCAATTACCGAAAACGACTAAAGCAAAACGATCCCGAAAAATAAGAAAAAATTCGTAAAAGAAATTTGCAAAGAGTAAAGTCCAGGTATGTTAAAATATCTAAACTACCAGAAAGTCAAAAAAACAAAAGGAGAATAGACTGGAGAAGCCTAAAAATAATCACAAAAAGAATCTCAATGAAAGTGGAATGAAACCTAAATCAAGAAGACTTTCTTTAAAAAACTACTACAAATTGAAAGAAACTATTAAAAAACAGAACAAGAAACTAGAAATTCAAAAGAAAAAAATAGTGGCACTCAAAACAAATATCGAAAGAAAATGCTGTTTGAATGTCCAAAAATTTATAAGAATGACGCAATACTTGAAAACGAGACTATCACTGAACTGACATCGAATTCCAAAGCTAAGTCATCCATACAAGAATTGACTATCGGTTCTACACAGTATGAAGAAAAAATATCTATAATTATAGGCCAATAACATAATTATGAGACTGATAACTTGATCTCTATTATAAATTAGGATAAGAAAAAATATGAAACCATTAAAAATGTAACACTGTACCTGTTTTGTGATTTAAGAGTTTTATCAAGAGTTGTTTTTGTATTATTAAGAGTTCAGATGAACCTATCCAAGTTGTACCTAGCTAACTATAGTTCAGTTATCATGTGATTGATTATATATATTAAATAATATATATTAAATTTAAAAAAACCGGAAACCTCTGTTGTTTTGTTCATAGTGTGAAATAGCCCTCTTAGTTCCTTTTTATTTCCTTTTTGTAACAAATATCATTTTGGTAACGAAATTCATTTTCGTTTCTTTTTGGTGACTGTACAATTAATTTTAATATTACCCAGCCATCATGTTGGTTACGTGGCTTCATAGCTCTTCAGGGATGTTAATATGCGAACAAACCATAAGAAATCGCTTGCATGAAGTCAATCTCCGTTCCCGCAGGCCGCCACGTGTTCCATCTATTATGGAGCTCCGAAATCGAAGAGCCTGTTTACAATGGGCCCGTAAACACAGAAATTACGGTAGGTCCCATTTGTTCTATGGAAAATGACGTAGTAGAACAAATTGAGAAAATATTGTCCCTTTTTGTACTATAGAACTACATACTAGCTTTTGCTCCTGTTTTTATTTGTCTGTGAATGCACAGAACTAAATGGGAATCGCTTTTCCCAAATTCTTCCATGATGAGTTAAATAAGACGTGAATGACATTAATCACTGACGTTAATACCAGGTACAGTTCACTATCAAAAAAATTAAACTACTCGCTCCATAATATTTTTAATTTCAAAAATAAAACCAAAACAGCAGTTTAACAATACGTGTTTCTGTAACTACAAACTAAAAACAATTCTTCTTACCGCTAATATATTCTTATATTAAATAGTCCCCGGAAAATACTTATTTTGTAGAAAGAGTTCTCCAGCACAAAATTTACAATATAAATCATAAATTTTGATGGGTTCATAGTCATTATGCATCGGGTACCGAAGATGTAGGCAGTCCTGGCAACAACGGTCCGTGGATGGATGACATACCCCCTTCACTCATAATTACACTGTAATCTTGCAGAGAGTACAAAAATAAATCTATCAAGATTGTTTTTGGTAACTGCAACTGTTTTAACATAAAATACATATTTTCAAATATTGAGACAACAATCAATATTTGATTTCATGTACTTAAACAAACTTGTCAAAGCCATTTCTTAGAAAGTTTTTGGTTGTTTTGAGAACAATTTACGGATTACTTCAAGCCTGTTCATTTTAAGTTAGATTCTTTTAGTTTTGTTCAAAACAAGTATTGACATTTTCACTTATTTTTTGTGAATTATTTTGTGAACGGCCAGTGTGCTCTTTAATGAGTCAACAAATAAATAGTTTTGTTCAAAAACATTTCTACGCTAATTTTTCTAATATGTACCTGTCAGTGTTAATGTTTTTTTTTACATCGCCATAATGACATTCCTCTAGTATAATTTGTCTGTAGGTAATATTCTTTATCACCATGCTGTAAAACTTTTCCACGACCCCGTTGCAGAAAATTCAAACGATCAAAATTTACGTTTATTTACATTACGATTAGCAAAGATCCAATCCAATTGTAAACAAACAACAATAAAGAAGTGAGTACCCTGCGACTGCAGCTCTCTCAAAATCCGTTAAAATTTCTGTCGGTGAGTAACCATCTAATCATCTATGTCACTAAGACAAGTGGTAGCAAATCATTCTCGAGTGGCCAGTTTACATATCAGCTTCAAGAAGTTTATATACTTACTTTGTTCTATGGAACAATTTGAGACGAAAAAGTACAAACTGTTCTATAGTACAAATAGGGACAAGATTTTCTCAATTTGTTCTATTACGTCATGTTCCATAGAACAAATGGGACCTACCGAGAAATTAGACAGAAGAAGAGTGGCGTTTTATGTGTTTTGCTGCCGAATCTCGCTATGGTAAAAGGCCAGATACTAGACGTAGTCACCAAAAGAGAATAACCAGGGTCGTCGGATATAGTTGAAGTTTAGTCAGAAACCGATGATGTTTTCGAATGAAATTAATTTGATAAATTAACTGTTTGTTTTCTATTAATTTGATTTTACGTTATTCGAAAACATCCATCGGTTACTTAATTAAACTCTCTCTCATAGAAAATGACGTGAGCACACTTAAATTCTTTTGCGCAGGTAAGTACCTACTTAGGTAATTTTCGGCAGATGCAAATGTATACATATAGGGACTTAGGTGCCTAACTGTGGGTACGTATAATTATTTATAAAAGAGATTTTTTTTAACAAAAAATATCGTTTTACTAAATATGTTTATTTAACACGAACAATTTTTTTCACTACCACAGCGGTAGGTAAGTAATATAAATATATAATTCACAAACACACCGACCTATGTTTATTTTCCTAATTAAGAAGAACTAGAGTGACGCGACATCAATACGTTGCCTTGTCAGATGATCGACTGTCATACTAAATCTTCGCACAAGGGCAGGGGCCCGCCTCGGCGATGACCAGATCTCCACTGAGTGCAACGGCTTCTATTTCCACTGCCGCGTTCACAGGAAGCTTACCCACCTGAAAGGTAGCGCGCGCCGGGCAATCTTTTTTGAAAACTGAAACATACAAAACGCAGGCTTTATAAATAGGTACATCTATTTCTGAGTCACAATGGTAATCCTAGTGTTTTATTAAATCTAATAAACTATTACTTGCTATGCGTGAGTCAGTCCTACCAGCCAGCCGACTTTATGAAAACAGTGGTAGTGCCTGTAGTGAAGAATAAAACGTTACTGACATTAGAAACTGCTATCGTTTGACGGTTTATTTAACGCACAGATAAACAAGTAATAAACCTGAACTGTTATCATGCCGGCGAATACTAAACACGTAAGACGCCCGTGCGTGGCTCTGTAATTTGTCCAAGTCTTTCGCAATTATAGTTTATGACTATCTGTGAAGCAAGCTGAGGATGTGGAGAAGGAGCATGAGTTTCAGTCACAGAACAGATAAATGAAGACCTTTTTTATCTATTTTGGAGTTCCAGTACAGTGTATCCCCCCAAGTAACACAGACGTGTTGAATAAAGATTGAGTAAGAGCATTCATGAAGAGTATAAGCTGAAAACTAAGCTGAATAACGTCTGAGTACCGTCTATTCAGCTGTTATTTAAGCAAAAAGGCCCCCAATTTAAAATGTTTAACACTGAATAACATCTGAGCAACATCTGATTAGGAGGTTAATAACGTTTCAATTAGCTTAATAGCTTTTGAGTAACAGCTCACATTGTTTTTATTAAGCTCTTACAACTGAGTTATTCAGCTTAGTCGAATTGGTTCTTGTATTCAGAATTTATTGAGCATATAAATTATTGTTCACATTTTTGCAAACAATATTCATACAAATTGTGTAGAGAATTCAATTGGATAAAATTTTTTAATGTCGATGTCGAATTTAAATGTGGATTTGACATGGTGAACTCATAAAATCGGTGATAAGTAAATTTTAATCTACAAGTTAGAGGTCTGCTGCTGTAGGTTAATTGTTAATGTGCAAGTAATTTTGTCATGAATAATATCTATAGCTTTTTTTTTCATTACTTATGACGCGGTGCGTGAATAATCAAGATAACAGATAGTAAATAATATTTTCATACATACATACGAAGTATGACAAATGTACTTGTGACAAAATAGCTAATACTAGCAATTTTAATCCAACAAAATAACATGAATCGGGTTGAAAATTTTGTAGTTGTAAGATTAAGTATTGTAGTGATCTCGTAAATTCCTTTTAAGGGGAAACTAGTCGCGGGCTCAAACTCAATGATGGGCCTAGCTAAAAAGCACGCTGTCTCACCAGGCACCGTGTCCGACAGAGGTAGTATCAGTGTTAAGCAATTAGAAGCTAGTCTACACATAAAACATTATTGAGTGAGATGCAGGATCATTTATAGTACAACAGGCGCGTAAAAAATTAAGAACAGTCCTTCGGAAGATCGGGTTTTATGAAAAAACCACTGCATAAATTAATGACCAATAAAGTTTATTGTACTTTTAGATAATTGAGCTTTGTCGGTACCGACTTGGTTTTTCAGATTTATACTTTTTTTATTACTTAAACACGCCCAAAGTTAGGTTAAATTAGCAAGAAAAACCAATCTTTGTTGGCTCGTAACTTTTTAATGGCTTTTTATTTTAGTATTCTGTTACCGTACAGACAATATTAATAATGAGACAAAACCATACCATGTTTAATTTTTGATGTACATTGTCGAACAGTGAAGTAATACACTCCCGAAGTTTGTATGTGAAAAATTTGGACTAGATTCACCTTAAGTATAAATAACAAAGATTTTTAATGGTGAACGATTGTTTTGATTTATAATGCTGAATAAAACCGCACACATGTCTTGTTACCAAGCTATAACTTGAAAAAACAACCGATTTCTAATAACTTTAATTTCGGAAGGCGCTGACAAAAAATTAAAAAACATATCCAAAGTCACCGCCTTCCGAAATTAAAGTTATTTTTCACTTTGTAGTGTTTTTTTTGGAAGTCGGTTGTTTTTTTTTTAAGTTTTTATTTTTCACTTTTTAGTGGTACACATGTGCTCACCCCTTCACAGCGTCCCGGCGTGATGTGATGTTATGAACTGGTGTAAACAATAGACAAACATGAGATTTCAGCAATTCCAGTCCATTTGCTATCATTTATTGAGGAGTTCCGTTGCCCTAACTCCGAAGTTCTTCATCAGATCTTCACCAAATTGAAATGGGACCACTCCGAGAAAGTACTCTTCCAAAAACTATCCAAATCGCTTCAAGTGTGCCTATAAAATTTGAAGAGTTCTCTCTATTTCTCCAGGATCCCATCATCAGATCCTGCCATGATGATCATGGGACCACCTGGGAAGTATACTCTTTCAAACAGAAAACAAAAATCCAAATCGGTCTAGCCATCTTCGAGTAATCGGGGAACATACATAAAAAAAGGTTCCGACGAATTGAGGGTCTCCTCCTTTTTGAAGTCGGTTAAAAAGAGTAGTCTCATTACATTAACTTCTGAATTACAAGCATATAGTTGATCACATTTCTACTTTACTCAGATTTTTAGGGTTCTGTAATCGAACGAACAAAAACCTTTTATAAAAGGTGAATTTTCCGGCCTGGCTTTCACTATATTGATTACATTTAAAATTATAGCGTCTTTGTTTGACCTTTTTTCGTGAAAAAAATTCTTATTTCTGTTTGAAAAATAGCAGATTTTATGTGTGTGGTGTGCATTGGGCCCTAGTTTATTCTCACACATGTTTTATTATTTGTTTTATGTACAGACGTCAGTACATCAAGCCACCCGAAACTGTCAAATTTTCCCAATCAACCTTGAACCAAATACTTTAGCGATGTAGATGAAAATCTATTAAAGAAAACCCTTAACCAAATCCTTTAGTGCTACTTGTGTGATGTTTTTGCGACAACTTATTTTTTTTTCTCGAAATATCACATTTTTTATGTGTTCGGTACATTGTACTTCTTCGATATTTGTACAGCTGCCATCAGATGCACTCTCTTCTTGCATGAATCGCAATGCTGTTTGACTTTTTTAGGGGACGGAACCCTCTTCATTGCACGGCAACCACGCATGCTGGCTGGGACCGGGTTCAGTTTTGTTCAAACTATTTTCACAAATCTTTTGATGACCAGAAACACGTGGACAATTACTACTGCTGATATTTAAATATTCTTTTAATAATTTTCTTTTGATATAACCGGTTCTCTTACGTTTTTTCCACGACTTTCGATTCAATAGGCAAAAGATAAATATGTAGGTACAATGATATTTTAATTAAGCTGGTATTAAGCTATGGGCGCAAATATAGCCTTTAATTTGAAAACTCTCTATTATACTGTAAAAAGCTTAATAAAAAACATAAATAATATTGTTTAATCGGCAGCTGAATAATTAGTAAAACATTGAATCTTATCCAGTTTAAAGAAAAAATAAAAACAAATATTCAGTATCAAGCTTTATTAAAGAAATAAGTAATAATATTATTCAGAAGGTGATACATTATTCAGCAATTAGCTATTTCAAACGCTACTAGCTTAGTACTGCTTCAATAATAGCAATACAGATTATGGTAATTCAGATAAATGCTGAATAACGTCTATATAATATAATCTTACGGTGATTGGTTACGTAAAGAAGAGAAGGACAGAAATACAGAATTTATTAAGCGTTAAGAATTTTAAGGGTCCGAACTCAACCTAATTCAGCATTTGGCTATTCCCAAAGCTCTTTTATAAACTATATTCATCTTTGAACTGTAAAATGTTCTAAATGTGTACTGTTATCTTGCTTATGTGTTACCTGGGCATAGAACAGAAAAATAAATAAACAGAAAACAAAAAAGAAATCTAAGCAAGCTTGATACTGAATCTTGTTAAAAAAATCTAAAAAATTCTTCGCTGGATTCTCGATGTGCATTAGCACATCGAGAATCTTGCGAAGTTTTCTTAAGCCAAATTATGTGTTGTTTACGTAATTAAATTGATGTAAAACCCAATAGATATTTTGCAAAATCTTTGTAAACTGACTTTTATAGTGAATAATTTAATTTCCCCACAAGATATCGTAATAGATTTGCCACACAATACTTCTAAAGCCTGAATAAAGATGATCCCGGCGATAGATCTTAACTAAGACTAGGTAGGTACCTACTAGCGAAGCTCCATGTTGTTTGCTCAAACTCTGCACTAACTGACTATCGTCACGAAGCTTCGCGTTTTACACCATACACGCAGATATCGTAGTGAAAGATCGGACTGACTGCGTCCCAGTCATATAAATACTTATATGTATTCATGGTCCCAGTTATCGAACGGCAGTAGGTAGCTATTTTCATCAATATATTTCGAAAACTTTTTAGCGAAACATAGAAAACTTCGGCTTAGTCCAAAAAAAAAATGGAAAATTCAGCGCGGGATATAATCCCGCCGCGATATTTTAATGTCCGTTCATGGGAACACTGCTTAAATACCAACACACCAGGGCCACTATGACCAGTTAACGATTCCTTACTTCAAAACCACGTCAATTCCTTATATCACACACGATATCTGCTAATAAATATCGAACATACAGAATATAACATTCCCGCTCTAGGTGGAGCGGGAGGGCGTGTCAGACTTTTACTGACTAAAACCCACCCGCGTTCCTTGAGTTGTCTGTGTGCCAAGGGCCACGGTATCTCTTTCGAACAACCCGCACCCCTGGAACAACCCGCACCCCTGGTACATTGGTTTCTACATAACACGATAATGACGTAGTTTGAACGTAGTAAGATTCCGCGGGGAATCATTATGACAATACAGAATTGGGGGCCCTGCAGGAAATAACGCGGCGGGCCATACTTACTTACTTGTAGTAACATTTAAGTAAGTATGCCCCTATAATTACTTAGGTAAAATCATGGTACACACGGCTACACATTAAGCTATACATTTCCAGTTTATGCTGATCTCGTACTGTACGGAAATCCTATACAATGCGAGATCAGCTTATACTGGAGATGTATAGCTTGATGTGTCGCCGTGTTTACAATGCTTTTTTGTCCTACAACACATCAGCGGGGTAATTACGTAACACAAGAAGAAAGGTGTAATATTTAGTACCTATTCTGGGGAAGGTATTTTTTACTGCGGGAAAATATATTTTCTAGGGTGGGCACGAAGGTTCTAGGGTGGGCTGCCAACCCTTGCCCCCCTAGCCCGTGAAATAGGCATGGCTTTAATTTTGACAGTTCAATAACATTCATTGCGTTATTTACGTTACTGGGCAGACACATTTTACCAACATATGAAATAATGGATTACAAAATATCTTTCAAAATGATTCAGATTCTGATTGATAGTGTGTTACACAATAAGGGTGCATGCAGGCCGAAAGAGCTTCGCATTCACATGGTAGGTAGAGATACATTATTTGCACAGTAAATTAAATTCACGTAGGTAAGTGTCGCTCTACGCTTAGTCTATGTATATGTAACAATAACTTTACTTAACACTGTGTTTGGGATCGGTAGTAGACATGGAATATTTCTGTTTGAGGTGTTGATATGCAACTTGATATTATTCGACAACATGTTACTCAGCATGGTTGCTGCTGAAAGTATCTGTTTATTCTAGGTACTTACATTCTGCATAAACCTTGTTTACAGTCGGGAAGTCTTCTATTCGAGCTAGCAGGATGGTTGTCTTCACAACGGACTCCAGAGAAGCACCGCCGGCCTCCAGCACTTGCCTGAGGTTCTCGAGAGCCAGTCGTGCCTGTGCTTCGACGCCTCCATCTACTAAGCGCGACTGAGGGTCCATGCCCAACATTCCCGACACGTAAAGAGTTTTATCCGCTAATATAGCCATGCTGAAAACGCATTATTTATTAGGTACCTACTTATGTACATAATTAGGATATTAAATTTAAATTTTACCCGTAACCTACTCCTACTTAGCTAGCTAGCTTAGCGAAAAATACTGTCCTGCATTCCTTTCTTCGGAATCCTACCTACTTATCGTCATTCTAAAGAATCTGTCTGTCCAGACATGAACATAGGTACCTACCTATATCATTATGTGTTTTAGGTAAGTCCCTACGAACCTATCTGTGTACTGTATGCCACGGCGCAGGGCGGCTGAGGAGGATGATCTACAAAGTCGGAGTTGTCTTCAAAAAGTCCCATGGTAGTGTGCGTCTTACAACTTAGCACATGCCATGAAACCCTGTCCCGTACCCTAGCAGTCCTGTTTATTTACCTATGCCGTTAAAGCACTGTGTGCCAAAACACACTCCTTTTTACCCGACTGCGCCGGAAGGAGGGTTATGTTTTTCGAGAGTATGTATGTATGTATGTATAACTGTTTGGCACGCCCTGCAGCCTGAACGGATCGATGGATTTTAGCTTGAGAGGTGTCGTTAGATTCGTATTTACTGTGAGAGTGACACTGGGTATATCAAAATAAAAAACAAAATGGCGGATGTTTGGCGCCAAATTCAAATGTTCTGAACGGCTCGATGGATTTTAGTTTGCGAGGTGTCGTTAAAAAAACAAAATGGCGGATGTTTGGCGCCAAATTCAAATGTTCTGAACGGCTCGATGGATTTTAGTTTGCGAGGTGTCGTTAGATTTGTAAAAGTGATATCGTAATAAAAAAAAACGGTAATTTAAAAAGCTAAAAAACCCGTCTGCTTTTCTGAGTATTCATGGAAAAGCCCTAAAACAAGAAAGTCGTTGTACCCGATTGCACTTAACTTAAGAATCGCCAGTTGCTAAGGCGATGCTTATAAGCAGATAAATTGTAGCAGTCGGGACCCATTCTAGAAATGGAGGCTTAGTGAATTGAGAGCGCATACCTACATTACATTGCAGATTACTCCAATCTACTGACTAGACGGCTGACTTTCTAGAATGGGTCCCGACTGCTACAATTTATCTGCTAATAAGCATCGCCTTAGCAACCGATTTTTACGGGATTTTCACTGGTAGATAGCAGATGTTCTAAATGAGTTAAGTAATGACGCAAAAAACATACGACTTTTTGTACCGGTAGCACGTTCCCGTGGGATAGGGTAAAACCAGGATAGTTGCCCCAAGGGTACAGTTGCCCCGATTGTAACTGTGTCGTACTTTAGTTTCGCGGATGAATCGAATGCTATTTTATTAACCTTTCGAAAGACTTTCTAACTATCACTAAGTTGACCGTGTCGCATGTCTCTGTGCGATTGCATGGGAAGACAAAATGCGATCAAAGTTTTTGCGGGATAGATGTCCTGTTTCTCGGCGGGGTATCCATCCTAAACGTAATTTATATGGATTAGGCAACTATCCCCTATGTTGTTAATACTCTAGAAATATTAAAGATAATGTTTGTTACTTTTTTTTAATTTGTTGTTAAAAAAGAAGAAGATATACCTAAGTATATATCTCTATATAAAAAGCAAAATACTTTATTTGTAAAACTGGCTGATACTTCCAAGTGATTTGCAAAAATGTGGCAACTATCCGGTTTTTACCCTAATTCCCGACATCCATGCGGACGATTTCGCGGGCACAGCTAGTAGAAAATATTTTTACTACGTACAGTTTTTCCTCATATTGGTAGCCTACGTACCGCGGATACTCAAAAATACTGAATAGCAAGATGCCTGTTTGCACCTATTGACAATAGTAATACTTAATTGAAACTAGAAATAACAAACCTGTAAGGTCCAACGGGCTTATAGATATTTGGCACTGTAATGATCGTCTTGGTAACTTTATGAACGTTAGTTTTGGGTGCATCATCTGGCTTTGGCGTGCTCATCTTGGGTGAAGCGTCTGTCTTGTTCGGAGTTTATTCCGGCTCTGAACTTATCGTAAATAAATTTACTGAGTAACTACACGAACGGGGTCATAGGTTCATTCCACATCAATATTCAACAAAAGATAAACGACTAGGTAGCTATGTTTGCTGATAAGTTAGTAAATATAATTACACAATGATAATTTTTAAACGAAGACACCAATATTCCCGAGTTATGTCAATTATTTGGAATATGTCAATACCTAACGATATTCGAACATGCAAAAAAGGCTAAGAACATAGAAGTCCGTTTCAAAAGTATCTGATAGTGTAAACAAACCTTGTTCAGCGGGTAATTGCTTATATCACACTAGAAGTAGTAAGTATGGATTTCTTTTGGACAGTTCAACAACATTCAATGCGTTACATAAGTTGTGGAGCAGACAATTTTTTCGAATATATGAAGCAATGGATTTGCAATATCCTCAACACGTTCATCTCCACCCACTTGTCATCGAACTTACACGCCATATCGCCATATATTGGAAGCTGACCCTCGAGGGTCAACGGCATTACGTTTGCGCTGAAGTGGATCATCGAGGAGGGTCTTTTGCAAATCGGTTACAGAACTTAGCGATGGAAAGTTTAAAACTCACATCAAACGTGTCCTTATCAAAAAAGCATATTATAAGATAAAAGACTACGTTGAAGACAAGAAAGTTTGGCATTAATTCCTTCTGCACATGTGGCTTCCCTGGTAACTCATTGGCACCATAACTATGTGAGCGTCTATTAACTGCTTCCAAATTACAATGTTAATTTTATTAATTTAATTTTTTACACTTTCTGACATATTCTCGTCCTTATTTGACATTATACAACACTTGTAATATCGAGTATTTATTAGTGATTCTCATGGAAATCATACCTAATCTCATTGTAATTTGAAAACATTATAAAAGCCAATTATTTTTAAAAGAGTAACCGAGGAGTTTCTTGCCGGCTCTTCTCCATAGGAAGCGGCAAATTGGAACTGTGCACCTAGCTTCTGATGTTTCATAAGTGCCCTTGCAGGTTAGGTCAGGATTTTGATTGGTCGCTGGCATTAGGTTTGAGACCATGTTATAAAACGCTGTCAAACGAACGAAGTAAAAAAGTGTTTTCAGGATGTCTTGTTACTACACTTAGTATCTGGGGGTGTTTTCATGCACTAGAGGGGTGGGAGTGCGAAATAATAATAATAATTCCTCTCTCAGCAGCCCTGACCACCGGTAGCTTGGACCCTGTTTCCGATACTGTGGGCAACTATTGTTAATACGTTTTTATTTAGGTATATTTTTATGTTTAAAAATTTAATTTAAATGAAATATAGGAAATAATAATTGTAATAATAATAGTTCACCCATGGGGAACCAATATTGCAATTTGTTCATAGATATTATTCTGTCTATAGTTTACCGTAAGTTGTAAAAATACGTTACAAAATATACATAACCCTCCGTCTGGGGATAACGGAGGGTTATGTGGGACTCCTACCGACCGAAACCCCACACTTCCTACCAACACCAACACCAATATCTTAACTTATAGTTTAGTAAAAACTAAACATTATCGATCTACTGTCTAAAACTTTAGGGTTATTTTTATTAGATTTATGTACCTATTAATATTATATTATCTTGGCTATGCTTTTGTCAATTCGTTAGAATGTTGAAACGATAATCCTTTCCCACAGCACTTCATAAACTACTAACTAGTCATAAATCTAACATCTTTATTACCTCTCATGTTGTTTTTGTAAACTTTCGTATTAAAAAATACTTAGGTAAGTGCAGAGGCAGGCGTGGATTTTTTGCTGCCAAACGTGGTCACGGGGCGAGAGGAAGCAGGCAGTTGTTGCTACGCCGTAGCACAGGTGCTACGCCACGCGTAACAACAACTGTTCATGAAGAAACCATAGCATTTAGTGTTTATTTACAAAAAAACTTTGTTAACAAGCTCGATAGTGACGTCGTCGCAAAATCTAGATCACGCTATGGTTTTGTTAAAATGATTTGGTTGGGTTCGTGTGAATTCTTTGAATATACTACTAGTTATAGAACAGTATACAGATTGATTGTTGTATTTCAACTTTCAACCTTATTATTATACACAAAAGGTCAAAATCGCAATACTGTGTGCCTCCCCGGTGTGCGGTATTAACAACAGCAATATTCTGACGGTAATTTTAATCAATGCTAGGGTTTCATTTTATTCAAACCTTTGTCTGTGATGCCGTTCGTTTATTTACAATATATGCGTTTGTGTACGTTATATGCAATGCATGTATGTTGTCGAATAATATAAAGTTGCAAAAAATACTCAAAGACGATTCTATTAAGTAAGTAGGAACTTACACTCTGCATAAACCTGGTTTACAGCCTGGAAGTCGTCCATTCGAGCTAGCAGGATGGTAGTTTTAACGACGGATTCGAGTGAAGCGCCGCCGGCCTCCAGCACGTGCATGAGGTTGCAGAGAGCTTGTCGTGCTTGCGCTTCGGCACCGCCACACACCAACTGTGCCTGACGGTCCATACCTAGTACCCCAGACACATAAAGTGTTTTATCCGCTAATATGGCTTGGCTGAAATAGACAAAATTATTGAAAAGTGTTCCACACAACGCGAAAACTAAGATTTTAAGAAATTGAACCCGGTAAAACACAAGTAGTAACTATTGTATTTCATAGACATCATATTTCATAATTCTCCAGCTTTTATTTAAATTTATTTGGGGTCGACGCGCAACATGTCTGCCTCCATAGTGCTCTATTAGTTATCGTCTCGGTAGTTCCCGACTACCCAACCAAGGGAACTATCCCTTCCAGCCATATCATCTTTCACACCGTCCATCCATCGTTTCTTTGTATCTACCTCTTTTATACCAATACATTTATACATAATATCATTGCATCTAGTAGTTCAAAGTAGATAATTAGGTTTTGGACTCAACTTATGTCGTATCTTGTTTATTTAAATAGGTAGTTTATATTACGTCACCTATGGCGATTTAAATGATCTAAAAAAATACTAGTTTAAAAAACTAAAAAACACGCTTTAAAAACCAAACCAAAAAATAGAAAATAATTTAATTCTATTAAAAACCGTGGGGTGCTTTTTAAGATGTTTTTATAATCAATTAACGGGGGTTATCCGATATTGCTTGTTTCAGAATCAAGATTAAATGATCAAATTAGTGTATTTAGGCCCTGTAAAAAAATATATGTCCTAGATAGATTCTTGTTTGAGGGAAATTAAAGGTTCAAAACACGATTCATTGCAATTTGCTCGATGAAAAAAAAATCCGAAGCAGGGTCGATTTCGAAACCATTATCCGTCTCATTTCCTAATAACAGCACAAAATAATGTGGAAATTGCATGTCCGATAAGGCAATCGTATTTAGGAGGGAGTTTAAAGGTTGAAATTTTTAGTTTAATAGATTTGTTTTAATAAACTCAAAAATAGTAAATCGGGCTAAATCGGCTCGCGTCCTGCGGGACGTCATTGAGGGTGGACCTATGTCAAAATTTTCAAAAACTCGCTCACCCTGCGCCTGTACAAAAAAATCGAATAAAATAATAACAAATTATGAAATCGCGATGACTCACAAAAAATATCTTGTAATTATATTATAGTTTTAATTCATAAAATTGTTTTCGAAAATGTGATTATTTCTAGGCAATACGATGACGTTTAATTGTCATCTTAAAATAGTGTTGACACATTACAAATTATTATCGAAAACATAATAGTCAAGTGAGAGTCGTATATAATGTTTTATCGCCGTTTATGAAGAAGTTTGTACAAAACACATTTTTCTAAGATTTTTTAAATCAGATTCATCCATATCAACTACGATATTTACTCTCCACCGAACTGCCTTCGCTACTATCATCCAACATTAATATCACACGGTAAACAATTTGTCCGCAGTGTGTAGCAACACAAGATTTTTTCTCGGATCGGTGATTTTATCATATTGGCTCTGAGTGATCAACTTTCAGTTTTGAATACCAAAAGTCACTGTAACTATACGATAAAATATCATAACGTGCTTGAAAAATAGCACCGTGTGAAAGCAGTGGTTATGCGCTAACAGTATAACTTGGTGTTCACGTTTCCAATAATGTTCGTCAAAGACGTATCGTATCGTATCTATGCCATACAGATTCATCTATGCCACTTTTATCTTGGTAAATGGTCCAATTGGTCGATATCCCAACAAGACTGGGGACGGATAAAAATATATACAAAATTAATTTTTATGTCCTAAAATAATAGATTCGATAAATTATAACTGGAGCAGTAGGTACATACGTCACTAGACAATAAAGTACGGCAATTGTTTCTTCATAATTATGTACTCACAATATTTACGGTTCTTTATGAGCGGTGGCAAACATCAAAAACAAAAGAATTTGATTACAGTATATGCGAAACAGTACGACCATATATAGCCCATTCAACTTTATAAAAATCTGAAATTCGGGATCTTTGAAAATTCTGCCACTTAAAAACTTGGAATGGAAATCTACCATTTCTGTCGAAGAGAATTATACCGGTGGGCACACGGCTTGTCTACTTGATAAAATTTTTGCAGTTACTGATAACTAACGCTTAGCCTTAACCTCTAGATCTGAGAAGCATGAAATCGGTTTAGAGATATATATTTTCTCAGAAAAAAAATTGCACAAGGGTTTTTTTTTGTTTTAGATGGGCAATCATCAAATGACTTCTCCCGCTCTAGAGAGCGTTTCAGACTTTTACTGACTAAAAGCCACCCGTGTTCCTTCAGTTCAAATTCTTTGACAACTAACACTTGTCTGGAAAGTCGCTGGTTGAAAGGTCTGGAAGCATGATTTCGGTTTAAAGTCATTTATATTCTCAAAGAACAAATTGCACAAGGGTTCCTATTGCAATGGTAAAACCATTGTAATTTTTTGTTTTCACCTTGCAACCGAAAAGCCATGTGTATCTGTAACTAGCTTCTGCTTGCGACTTCGTTTGCGTGGAAGTAGTAAGACACCACAATATACTAAAGTATATTGTACGACAGCCACATTATAAAAAACTTCCCTGCACACAACAACGTCACATTTGTAGTTTTGCTCTCAACAGCCTAAATATACAAAAAGAACAGGACTGGTGACGCGGGAGCAATTGACGTACAGTTGTCCGTGTGAGAAGCAACTAGTCCTGAGTTCGATACCCGTAGTAATCACTTACCATCAGCCCCCAAGATGTAGCTCGTGCAGTCCGTCCGTTGCCTAACTGGAAATCTCCAGGGCCGGACGGGCTGCACAACTTTTGGATCAAATGGCTCCAAAGGTCACACGCTCGCTTGGCATCCCAGTTTCAGTCAGCCTTAGAGTCAGGGTCGCTACCGCAGTTCTTAACAACAGGGATAACCCACCTGCTCCATAAAACAGGTAGTACCGCGGAACCCAAAAATTATAGACCGATCACTTGTCTACCGACGGTCTATAAAGTTCTGACATCCATTTTGAGAGCAAAAATTTACAACCATGTAGACACCAACTCTATCATGTCTGCCTCTCAAAATGGATGTCGGAACGGGTCCCGCGGTACTAAGGAGCTGCTCCTCATTGATATGGCCATTAGCCAACAGGTTCGTCGTTCCCGAAAGGATCTTTCGACATGTTGGATAGACTATAAGAAGGCTTATGACTCGGTGCCACATACATGGCTCAGGAGGGTGCTGGAATTATATAAAGTAGATGCAACTCTGCGCACCTTCCTGATGTCATGTATGGGGCAATGGAGGACGGTCCTTCGCTATCCAGGATGTCGAAATATCCAGAGGAATAGCGAACCGATAAGGATCGAGCGAGGCATATTTCAGGGCGATAGTTTGAGTCCGCTTTGGTTCTGCCTAGCCCTGAATCCTCTTAGCACTTTGCTGGAGGATTCAGGTATAGGCTATCGACTGAGAAGAGGTGGTCAGGTTATATCTCACCTCCTATACATGGATGACCTAAAGCTCTTTGCCCCCAACAATTTGCAACTGATGGAGCTACTGAAAGTAACTGAAACCTTCAGTAACGCCATCAGAATGGAATTTGGTGTGGACAAATGTGCGGTCATGCATGTAAAGCGAGGGGAGATTGTGGAATCCGTGGGAACCCAGCTCTCGGATTCCATACACCTAAGATCCCTCTCCTCAAACGAAACATACAAGTATTTGGGTATGTCGGAAGCGTTAGGCATCAACACTGCTGACATGAAACAATCTTTGACGGAGCGCTTCTTTTGCCGCCTGAATAAAGTTTTAAATAGTCTTTTATCGGGCGGAAACAAGGTGCGCGCCTTCAACGGTTGGGTCATGCCGGTATTGATGTACTCTTTCGGCATACTCAAATGGACTCAGACGGAACTTGACGCACACACTGCTCACCGCAAATCGGATGCATCATCCGCGGTCATCGGTGATGAGACTGTATATCCCGCGAAAGTGTGGAGGCCGAGGTTTCTTAAACGTTAAGAGCCTCCACAATCGCGAGATATGCAGTCTCAGGGAATATTTTCTAGAAGCCGACGTGGGGATGCACCGAGATGTGGTCTCAGTGGACAAGGGCCTCACCCCGCTCTCCTTGGGTAACGAGAACTGGCGCAAACCTAAAGTATTAGATACTAATGACCGCAGGGAGGTATGGCAGAGCAAAGAGCTTCACGGGCGCTTTTACCGGGTCCTACATGGACCTGATGTAGACCTCTTAGCGTCCGTATCCTGGTTACGATTCGGTGATCTCTTTGGAGAAACCGAAGGTTTTGTCTTTGCAATTATGGACGAAGTTATGCTGACGAACAACTACCGGAAATATATTGTGAAGGATGGAACGGTTGACATCTGTCGGGCATGCCACCGTCCGGGGGAATCAATCCGACACATTATTTCTGGCTGTTCTAGTCTGGCTAACGGAGACTACTTGCATAGGCACAACCTTGTAGCCAGGATTATCCACCAGCAACTTGCTCTGAAATACAGTCTTGTGGACTCGGAAGTACCGTACTATAGGTATGTGCCCGACCCAGTACTCGAAAATGGCACTATCACATTGTATTGGGATCGATCTATCATCACTGACCGGACTATTGTTGCCAATAAGCCGGACATCGTGGTGATAGATCGATTAGAGCGTCGCACAATGATTATTGATATAGCAGTCCCACATGATGAGAACCTCGTGAAAGCTGAAAAAGATAAGCAGATCAAGTATCTTGATCTGTCACGCGAGGTTGTCGACATGTGGGATGTAGATACAGCAGTCATTGTGCCGATAGTCGTGACAGCCAATGGCATTATAGCCAAGAGTCTCGACCAACACCTCAAGAGGCTCTCGTTAGGCAGCTGGATCAAGGGTTTGATCCAGAAAGCAGTATTACTGGACACGGCGCGTATAGTAAGGAGGTTCCTCTCTCAGTAGCCCTGACCACCGGTAGCTTGGACCCTGTTCCCGATACCGGTGGGCTACTATTTTTTATATTTTTAAATGTTTTTATATATATTTTTTATATTCGAATATTTAAAAATATAAATTGTATGTACTAATTAACGAAATAAAGGAAATAACGCTGAAGAATTTATTTGGCAAAAAGTAAGATCTTACAGCACAATTATAGGAAAAGTTCCACAAAATAAAAATAAAAGTTGAAAATTAAAATAAATTTTGGTACTTACAAGTTTTCGCGAAAATCTAAATTTGCCCATATCTTTTTATCGTGTTTATTCAGGACCTTGATTTCTGTTGCACTACTACACGCCCCGCGTGCTTGTAGTAGTGCAACCGATTCGCGTGGTTGTATGAAGCTTTGTCTGTGTTCCTTTTGGTTATTCATGTGATTTAGGGGAGCCCGGAACAACCTAGCCTTAATATCAAGCACCCCACGCTATTTAATAGAATTAAATTATTTTCTACTTTTTTAGTTTGGTTTTTAAAGCGTATTTTTTAGTTTGGTTTTTAAAGCGTGTTTTTTAGTTTTTTATACTATTATTTATTTACTATTTTTTAGTTCTGCTAACTACATTAGCGTGATTTTTAAGGTTTTTTCGTTTTTTATTTTCATTTTTTTTTTTTTGTTACTTTTTGAATTGTCCTCGATAAGTCTACAAAATTTAAATGAAATCTGACCGTTTGAAGTGGGTCAAAATCGCGCCCTTAGGAGTCGGTTACAAACAAACATACAAACATACAAGGGAAGCTAATATAAAGCGTGTAATAACAAACCTGTAAGGTCCAACGGGTTTATAGACAGCTGGCGATGTGACAATTGTCTTAGTAACTTTGTGAACATTCATTTTGATTGCATCGTCTGGCTTCAACGTATTTATCTTCGACAAAATGTGAAGCTTTTGCCTAGGCGAATACTTTCGAACTCTGCACGAAGTGAGAATAATGCTCGTTTTACTAACACTACCCGGAACTTGAATGTATCGGCTAATAAAACCGCTTTATTGAACTTTCAACGATTGGCTCAGCGCCGAGAGTTGAAAATCGAACAGACCGCATTCAAGTTTCGCGTAGTGTTAGTAAAAAGGACATTATTACAAAAGTAAAAATAGACTCTAATTGCGTAACACCGTAACACACTTTCAACCACAATCTGAATCATTTTGAAAGATATTGCTAATCCATTACGATACGTTCGAAAAATTCGTTTGTTCAACAACGTAAATAATAAGTAATATGCGATTAATGGTGTTGAACTGTCAAAATGAAAGCCATTGGTACTGTTAGTGTGTTACGTAATTGCCTGGCTATCGAACACTTATTTATCCGCCATAAATAAATTATGACCCTCAAAAAACAAGCACCAACCATGTCAGGTAGGTACACTAAAGGAAATACCTACCTAGAAAACGACCATGCCCAACGTATTACGACCAAAAACCAATGTCATTCAATCTGGATGGCTGGAGACGTCACGTCACGGCTCTCTTGCCTTTCGGTTCATCACTGACATAGATACTCTTAGAATAATTCCCTTTGAGGATTTATGGAAGCACCTGAGCCGCAATTTTTTTTTTTTTGGGTGGGATATCATCAAATAACTTCTCCCGCTCTGGGTGGAGCGGGAGGGCTTGTCAGACTTTTATTGACTAAAACCCACCCGTGTTCCCTCAATTGCCTGTGTGCCAGGGGCCGCGGTATCTCTTTCGAGCAGCCCGCACCCCTGGCAGGCATCGGCCCTTGCGGGCCCCATCAGTTGCTGCTGACATCTCTTTGAGGCGCGCGTGGAACACAACGCGCCGTCGACCCGGGCTTGGTCCTTACCGGACAGCGAGCTACCCTGACCTAGCCCAGGGTCGGACGCGAGAGATCGCCGCCGCCGATCACCTCCACGAGGACACGGCGGTGCTCCGCCCAAGCTGGGCAGACCTCCACCGTATGCTCCACCGTGTCCTCAGGGCGATCTTCGGAATGGGCGTTTCCTCCCGCCCTATCCGAAACAGGAACCTCCCGAAATAGCCGTGTCCGGTGAGGACCTGTGTCAGGCGGAAGGTGAGGACGCCATGCCGCCTCTCACGCCACTCCTCAAAGAGGGGACTTACCACCGCAATCGTGGCGTGCCCAGCACTGGGTTGCGACAATCGCACTTCCCACGTCGCCATGAGATCCTGCCGGAGTCTGTCCGCCGTGCCGCGATTTCCCGCGGCAGCGGAGTTAAGCCCCGGCGTTTGGCCTCCTCGCGCCACTCCCAAGTGTGCGCGAGGACCTTTGCCTCCAGATCCCATGGCGGCAATCCGGCAAGGAGGCCCGAAGTTGGAACCGTCGCCCGTGTTGATTTTGGTAACTAAGTACTTACCTCGATAACACGGTGCAGCCCACAATGGAGGATTTTCTGCCAGGGCACTGAAGCGCCGTGATCTTTTCGCCGCAGGTTGTCTCTCACTCCCGGTCGTGGTTCAACCCATGGTCCTGGGAATGAGAGCGTGTGGGGCGCCATCGACTTCTGCAAGGGAGTTCGCTAAGGGCGTAAAGGTAGACAGACGCTACAACCTCTCTCCTGATTCACAGCAGAAGCATCACGCACTGGAGGGCGCAAGAAAAGCTGGTCTGCGAACAGCGGACTAGGAAAGTCAATCGCGTCAACAGACACAGACCCGAGACGGCAGTGCATCGAGTTCAGCGCGCGCCTTTTGGGACGAACGTAAGGAGCCAGTATATCGTGCAGGTATATCTAAGTTTTGGAGAAATCGGCTGATTCACTATACTTAAATAAAGATGGATATTACTAATTGGGTCCTCACAAATTGGCTAGAATCAGGTGGCGTCGACTTTCATTTTAACTTCATCACAGTGGTGGCGGCTCACGGCACGATTTAACAGGCAATTCAAGTTCAGGATCAGCGTATCATTATTCAAGTACTTACCTACGCATTGTTACATGGATGTATTAGGTACGTTTTTAGGTATTTTTTGCTGAAAATGTATGTGAGTATAGGGACGCCAGTATTCAAGACAGGGTGTGGCGGTGTCCCATGAAGTACCCGTAATCTTTTACTTAACGGTTGTTCTTGCTTGATTTTACCAAGTCAAGCTCGAGCAGTTCTGTGACCGGGTGACAGAGCTGCTTGAGGATGTTCTGTGTCGTGGAAGAAGAAACATAAAATATAGACTATGTCCGGGCATGTGATAGATATCAGTTATCGAGGTGTAGAGGTGCACAAAGGTTTTTCTGATTCTCGCCCACTGAGCTGAACAAATGGAAGCTTCAAAAGGCTACCTCGATGACACGCTACGCTACTTAGATCTTATATAAAACAAAATTACACAATCATGCTAAACACTATTGGTGTACTTTATGTATTAAATTGTAATAAAATGTGTGCACTCTTGGTTCCCCCCCCCCGGCTATTATAAAAAAGTACTCTGTGCCCCCGGCCCACTGACGTGCCCACATGACATGCCTGTCAGTTAGTGGCCCAGCCCATATAATGTTCTATGGCCCAGCTGCCAAAACCATGGAATTAGTAGGTACATATGACAGCATCTGACATAAAATGCCGAGTAGTATTGTGATCTTGTCTGCGGAAAACAAAAATGGTTGTTTTGCGTATTAACAATGAAAATCAATCATTTCCTAAACTAAAAAAATAAGATAGAGCGACTAAGGGACTACTTACTTTGACCTTTACCTAAATGGTGCCAAAAATAGGCCAATTTTAATTTTCAGAATTTTAATCTCCCACAGTTGAGACGAATCTAACGACAAGCTAAAATCCATCTAGCCGTTTAGGCTACAGAACGTGCCAAAGAAATCCACATAGATACATACACTTGAAAAACATAACCCCTTATTCTGGCGCAGTCTGGTAAAAAAAGAGCAAAAACTATAAGCAAAAAGAGGTAGATGAGTACGCACTCCGCAAGTAACACGTTAAAACTGGGCTAAGTAGCACATCTGACCTCAGATGCCGCCGCGGCATCCATCACCATAGTGTATACATATAACTTTCCCTTTTTAACTTAAGTTAGGGAATGACACCTCGACCCGAGGGATGTCGTATCTCACGAGACTTTTTTCAAGATAATTACAATCTCTTGGGAGGACAATATTGTTCGGGACCGTATCGCTCATATCGGTCAACATTAGGAACGAGATTTCGAGCCTGAAAAAACATGACTCTTGACTTGTCACTAGAATCTCACGTCCATCCAAATTTTGAAATCGCCAGCGAGTCGCCCCCGACTTTACACACACGCAGCGACTTCAGCCGCCGCCGATTTCAAGTTTTATGTCGCTGCGTTTGTATGTACTTACCGAGAATTACAAATTTCCGCGAAGAACCCACAGGCGAGGGGATTTTTATACTAATAATAAAGCTGAAGAATTTGTTTGTTTGAGCGGGCTCATCTCTGGAACTACCAGCTGTATTTGTAAATTTATTTTTTTCTTTTGATAGCCCAATTGATAGGAAAAGTTATATACTATTCATCATTACGCTATGGCCCATAGGAACCGAGCATAACGAAAAATAAAACAGAAAGAATGGTAAGCGAGAAGGAAATTATAGCGTGGACGGGCGAAGCAACGCGACGCGGTGGGTGGGGGCCGAAATACCATGGGACAAAGTCGCGGGCAGAAGCTAGTATACAATTTAGTAAGTCTACGTTTTTTTCTTACAGCCGTTTTTCAATCGCCAAATAACTACCGAGGCGTAAAAACGATAGTTAGAGTGGCAGCTTTTGTACAGAAAATATGTAAAATCTCTACAGCAGGGGTTCAAACTTATTTTGTCTATTGCCCACTTTGAGAATAAATTATTTTTTTAGCGCCCCCATTTTTTTACCTACTTAAAAACCGCTATAACTTCAAATTAAATTAATTATTGTGAGCTATATTAGCGGAGATTAGACATTCATTCTAAACGAGACTTTTACTACAAGTTAACTCTTGCGGCAAGAGTTAACTTGAGACCTGAGCGCAGTAGATAGTACACAACAGCGCTCAGGTCTCAAGTTAACTCTTGCGGGCTACACCTGCCAATGAGAATGATTAATGAAACGCAACTTTGTAGTATTCAGACAGAGTATCTTTTACTCAAAATAAAACAAACATAATCGATTCAAATATAAAAACTAATGTGAAGGATGAATCTGATGCTGTTTAATAAGTTTGGTTCCAATTTACTCAAGAACAGCCGCAAGTCGCCACGTTCGGTAACATGCAAACGATTTCTCGTTTTAGTAAGCAGCGTTGCCACAGCACTAAATCCACGTTCATACAAATATGACGATGGGAATGCTATCAAGAATCGTTGAATGATTGTGTGGTCAATCGTTCAACCCAGGGTAAATTGTACCCTGGATTGTGGTCAATCCTTCGCGGGAACGGTTTTTGTAGCCAAAATTCGGCGTAGCCATTTTTGAACTTGATTTTTATTTCCTCGTTCGTTGTCAATTCTATAAGTTCTTCTTCCAGCTGAGGTGATATTGCTGTGTTGACATTTGAAAACGGATCCAACACCTAGTCTGGTATTTCCAAGTTCAAAAAGTCCTGGTATCGTTCGGTGAAGTCAATGTGGAGGTTTTCCAAATTTTGGCAGTAGGCAAACAAGTCGTCGTTGCTGCAGGATACTGATAAATTCCGAAAATTGTGAAACTCACGTCTGCCCATATTCTTTTTGTGTAGAAGCAGTTTGGCTGCGACAGCAGCAACGACATTTTGTGTTTTAATTATATGTAGTTCATCGCCTTGCAGTTGGAGATTCATGTCCTTGAACACTTTATACAGGTCTATCATGGGAGCTATATCATTCTTTGATGTAATGAGCTTGTTGGGCAATAAGTATCTTTAGTTTCCAAGAACTCTATCACAGAGTCAAACAGGTTGTAAAATCGAGTCAGACAATTGCCTCTTGATAGCCAACGAACTTCAGTATGAAACACCAAACAGTTGAAATCTTCGTCATTAGTAACACAAAGCTGATGAAATAATCTATCATTCCAAGAGCTGTTACGGAATTTCTAGCAACCAATTAGCGCAATGTACAGCAAGGACATCTGGAATTTCTTTTTTAAGTAAGCTATGAAGCCTTTATGGCACCCTGTCATAGCCGGAGCGCCACCCGTAGCAACTGACATAATATGTTTCAAGGGAATCTCTTTCTCATCACAGAACTTTTCCAATGTATTGAATATGGTTTCCCGCTTTGTTTCGGTCTCTAAATTTCTAGCAAACAACAGTTCTTCACATATTTTCTCATCTTTAGTAAACCTCACGTACGACAGCAACAATGCTTCGTTAGTTGGTAAAGTGGACTCATCGAGCTGAATTGAGAATTGACTAGTCCTCAGATGATTGCACAATGATTCTTTAATGTTTTCACCCATTTCATCAATTCGTCTTTGCACAGAATTAATACTCAAAGGAATTTTTCGGATAATATCTGCGGCCGGTTTATGAAGCACAGTAGTTATTCCTTCCTTTATTGCTGGCAAAATTAACTCTTCTCCGATGTTGTGTGGTTTGCCTTATTGAGCAATTAACAAAGAGTAATACGAAGCTCGAAGTCCGTCGTCATCTTGCTTAGCAGCCGCCGAAAATAGTTTTGCTACACTTGGCTGAGTAGGTATTATGCTTCTTCTCAAGGTCTTGAAAATATGCTACATTCTTGTCTTTTTTATCTGGATGCATTTTATTCAAATGATCTTGCAGTCTTGTAGGCTTCATTGCTTCATTCAAATATGTTTTTAGACATAGAAGCCTCAAAGACGACGATGGGTTTGTGGGATTTTCAATGAATCCGAATTTAATATATTCCGCACAGTATTGCCGTCTCTTCTTTTTTACTTCCGACATTGTTTTGTTTTGAGAAATACGTAATTAAGTGTTGAACTTAAGTACTGCTTATTTATTACGCGCGATACCGTAAATGAAAATAAAATAAATATTATGTTGTTTGTAAATGATTGCGTAAGCAGCACGCACCGACAGGAATAAGACAAACATGCATAAACTAGTTTATCTCATTCGACGCTCAATCATACCCGACAAGTAAGAACAACTATTCTATGAACCAGCCGATTTATACAGATATGCACAAATCGGGTTATTTAACAACAAACTTGTTAAAACATGGTTGCTCGCGGTCTATTATCTACGAAAATTACCTATGCAATACTAATAACTATTAAAATGCAAAAGTGTGTCTGTTGCCTTTTTATTTGTTTGTTTGTGTCTACTTTCATTTCGACACGGAGCAACCAATTGACATGATTTTTATCATATTTATTCAATAAAAAAAAAAATTAAAAAAAAAAGGTTCCGACGAATTGAGAACCTCCTCCTTTTGGAAGTCGGTTAAAAATAGGATGAACTACGCGGAGAGAAATATCGAACCGAGTTAGTTTGAGCAATCTCTTAATTATTATTAGTTGATGTTCACAAGTTGTAGTCGAGAGTCGAGAGCTCAGTCAGTGTCTTAAGACTCCTCCTATTAAATGAAATTACAAATCGCCCCCCAAGCCTCTATACAACGCCCGGATTTTTTTTTCTGGGTCTCTTACCACCCCTCTTTAGGCCTGCAGCGCCCACAAGGGAGCGTTATCGCCCACTTTAGGGAAGGCTGCTCCACAGGGTGTAAGGGAAACGCTTCCGAAAACGAAGACAGGTGATAGGCAGTGGCGGATTTACCAGCAGGCTGAGTAGGCTGCAGCCTAGGGCGGCAAATTTTAGAGCGGCGACAAATTTGGCTCATTTTTTTTTGCCTTAAGGAAAAAGAAACAATAATATATACGCCGAAAAAAGAAGTCTCGAAAACTTAACTAAATTACAATATTTTAGTACCTACCTACTATACATACAGTAGGTATACCGAATACTCCAAAAATCAAAATCAAAATCAAAATCAAAAGTCATTTATTCAAACTAGGCTGAGAGTCAGCACTTTTTGAACGTCAAAATTACATAAGACAGTCCCCCCAAAAAGCCCGCCCTTCACCACTTCCTAGTGCTTTAGCTGGGAAGAAGAAGTGGCGCAACAAACTCCCCAGCAGCACAGCTGTCTGTTATGTTGGAAGAACTTGATTCTATACAATAATAGCATATAACCATCATTCAACGATAAATGAAAATTTAATTAGTAAAAAATAAAAAAATAAATGGTTTATGCAGTCAAGTTAAATAAACAATGTTATGAAGTAATTCATATGACCTGTCAGTAGTTAAGCTAATTCTGGTGAAAGAACATAAACGTTGTCTTGAGTTAATCACAGCGACCAACAATTCTTATCGTTTAAGTAGTCGTTGATAGAATAGTATGCCTTCGAACAAAGATTTGATTTTACTTTCGCTTTAAACGCATTAAAATGTAAATCTAACAAAGAAGAAGGAAGCTTGTTATAGAAGGTTATACCAAGCCCAGCTAATGAGTTATGAACCCTATGAAGCCGGTGAAAGGGAGCACGTAGTTTGTCCTTATTTCTAGTATTAATATTATGAGTATCACTGTTTTTATTGTATAAGTGTATATTTTGCCTAATATATAAGATGTTAGCGAAGATGAATTGTGATGCCACCGTGAGAATACCAATATCTTTAAAAAATTCTCTCAGAGAAACTCTAGCACCTAGTTGGTAAATTGCACGAACAGCTCGTTTTTGAAGAACAAAAATATTTTGAATGTCAGCCGCTTTACCCCACAGCAGAATGCCGTAGGACATAACGCTATGAAAATAACTAAAATAGACTAACCGAGCTGTATCAACGTCAGTGTATTGTCTTACTTTTCTGACGGCGTAAGCGGCCGAACTGAGCCTTCCCGCTAGGCTTGATATATGTGATCCCCACTGAAGTTTGGCATCTACTGTTATGCCAAGAAAAACGGCCGATTCTACAGTTGCAAGCACCTCATCATCTAAGACGATGTTGGGTCCCAGATTTCTTACATTCGGTAAAGCGAACTTTATACATTTAGTTTTCTTGGCATTGAGAACTAGATTATTCGTGGTAAACCAATGCGTAACCCTTGAGAGTGCACTGTTTGCGTCGTCAAAATCTTGTCTATTCCTGTCTATTTTAAAGTCTGCTCTGTCTATTTTAAACTCCAATGTCTGTATCTGAAAAATTACTAAACGCTGTGTAAAGTACATTAATTTTGAATGTGAATTTTTAAAATATTCCAATAGCGTTTCTATATTACAATTCAAAAGAGTTAGTAGGGGCAGCAAAAATTGAATAGACTACTGGCGGCAAATGTGTAAATCCACCACTGGTGATAGGGCTAGTGATTCTCGATACAGTGCCATGAAAAAACCTTTTTTTTTTACCTTATATTTTTAGCATTTTTTGTACACTATGCTGTGAGAACAGTTAAATGAACCATTATTTTAACACATTTTAAACGACCCCAAGTCCAGGCGGCGACTTTAGGTTTAGGCCATTTTTTGTAAAGCGCCGCCAAAATAAATTGTAGAAACATTACAGAAGCGTCAAACGTTTTAAATTTATGCAAAATAACCAATTTAAGGCGAAAGGTTATTGGTACCTATCCGTTTGCATTTAGGTTATATACACCGTGACATTTTAGTCGTCTTACAAAGGTGGTCCACTCAATGTAACCGTAATAAATACGTCTAGGCGCGATTAAAACATTGTTACAACTATTTAAGATAATAGGTACAAAGGAAAATAAATAATGCTTTAGGATTATGAAACACCCTCCCTGTTAATAATGTCTACGTATCAAACGGTAGAAGATATCTACCTACCTACCATAACATCCCATCATTAATTCCATATCAGGGTGTTTCAATCTACGTCATGCGTCTCAGTGAATGATATATATTTTTTTTATTATGCATATGTTCAAAAATATCATTTTTTTAATAAATGATTAGTAGTCATTATGAAAACTTTAGTGGTTACTATAATAAAACAAGACATCTAATCTAATACAATTATCTTTTATTGTTACACTCTTATAAACAGCCATCTTAGGCAAAATCCAAAATCCCAGAGAGTGAACAAAACTAAAGATGTGACAGACATCATGTTCACAGATAATTAATATCTTAACACTCCCCCTCAATTTTATGTTTGTGAAAACTTACAAATTGCTTCTATAAATAAATGAAAATAAATTCTACCAAACTTTAACTTTAACATGGCAACACAAACTTAGTAATATTTAAATTCTTGAAATTGCAACACTAAAACTGACATATATAAGTTTTGACAGATAATTTTGACAAGCTAGTGACAAGTGACAACATAACCTTAAAATATAAACAATGCAAACATTCTACGAAAAACAATGTTACAAAACTAACAGCTTGTCACGAAAATAGCAAAACTTAACACTACACAGTGGTTTCGTCATAATGTCCGAAGTATTTTCACTGGTACTTACGTATTTAACAATCAAAAAATTTTGGTTTACAATGTCTTTTATGAAATGATATTTAATGTCTATGTGCTTGGAATGTTTTGTATTTTCACAATTATGTATCATTTTTATTGCACTCTGATTGTCCACATAAAGCACAATATTACACTTTTCATTAAAGTCAACTGATAATCCTTTCACAAATAACAAATCACTGACACAACTTGCAGCAGCTATGTATTCACTTTCAGCACTGGAGAGAGATACAGTCCTCTGCTTTCGTGATGACCATGCAATTAGGTTCCCTTGGTGATATATTAGTGCTCCACTAACACTTTTTCTTGTGATCTTATCACCTGCCCAATCGGCATCTGAAAATGCTGAAATATTAGAACATTTATTAGTGTTTTCTTCTTTCTCTTGACAATAGTATGTCAACTCTTTATTAATTGTGCCCTTCAGATAGCGTAATACACGTTTTGCAGCTGTCCATAAGCTTCTCGTGGGTTTATCAAGATATCGACTGAGGAATGAAGTTGCAAAAGTGATGTCCGGTCTGCTTATTGTAGCCAGGTAAGTTAAACTTCCAATTAATTCTCTGTAAGGTATATCACTAATTATTTCTTCTGTTTCAGGTACTTGAAAATTGTTTTCCATCGGCGTCTTCACTTCTTTACAATCTTGCATCTTATACTTTAGTAATAAATTTTTAATAAACAGTTTTTGTGATAATTTCAATGTATTATCATTTCTCATAATTTCAATTCCTAAGAAGTTAGATACTCTTCCCATATCTTTAGCTTTAAATTCTTCTTGCAATTTTCTTGATATTTTATTTATTTCACTACTCTTTCCCATCAGTAAAATATCATCTACAAATAATATGAGCCATATATCTTTTCCTATGTATAAACATATATCATATTTTGATCTTTTCATGTTTATTGTTTGACAAAAATTATCAAATCTTATATTCCAACATTTTGGTGACTCTTTCAATCCATATAAAGCTTTTTTAAGTTTCAGAACAGTTCCTTCTTGTTTATTTTCCAAACTTATTCCCTCTGGAACTTTGATGTAAACTTCTGTGCTCAAATTTCCATTTAGAAATGCTGTAGGTATGTCCAACTGCTTTGTTTCCCAGTTATTATTTATTACTTCTGATAATCCCATTCTTATGGTAGTTATGTTGGCTACAGGGGAATAAACATAATCTTCTGTGTACTGTTGAAATCCGCGTGCAACTAATCTTGCCTTTTTAGTTCCATCCGATTTTGTTTTGAAAATCCATTTTGTGTCAATAGCACTTTTTCCTTTTGGCAATTCTGATTCTATCCATGTGTTTTGTTCCTTTAATGACTTAATCTCTTTATCTATTGCTGTTTTCCATTCTTTATCTTGTTGAATGGCTTCTGTGTATGTGACAGGATCGCTTTCACTTGAAAGTAAACAATAATCTTCATATGTATTTAAATCAAATTGTTTAGGCTTTTTTACTTCTCTTCCACTTCTTGTTCGCTTGATTTCTTCGTTTTGTTTTTCTGGAGTGGAGTAATTATTCTCTTCTGGATCATAAAAACTTTCTTCTTCTTGTATTGATTCTGAATACTTTGTTTCTTTTATTATTTGTTTTTCTTTTGGTTTCACACACATTTCTTTCTGAATTTCATTTTCTTCTAAGTATCCTTTTATATTTTTGTTTTGTTCTTCATGTTGATATTTTATGTTTGTTTCATCAAATCTTACATCTCTTGAGACAAATATCTCATCAGTTTTTGGGTTCCATAAGGTATATCCATTCATAGAATATCCTATCATTCGAGCTGGCACTGCTCGTTTTGACCATTTATCCTGTTTGGGCATAATATGTGCCCATGCTTTGCATCCAAAAACTTTGATTTTATTTAAAATTAATTCCTTGTTCTTGATCCTCGCAGGTACTTGATAATTTATTGAAGAACATGGCGATCGGTTGATAAGAAAAGTAGCCGTTAAGATTGCTTGACCCCATAGGTGTCTTGGTAGATTTGATTCATCTAACATGGTTCTCGCTTTATCATATATTGTCCTGTTCATACGTTCAGCTTTCCCATTTTGCTGTGGGCTATATGGCTGCGTGTATTCAATTTTGATACCTTTTTCATAACAAAACTTTTTGAGACTTTCCGCTGTGAATTCCCCTCCATTATCACATCTGATCCTTTTCACTTTTATCCCATCTTGCCTCTCTTTTTCTATTATATAATTGATTAATTTATCTGTGGCTTCATTTTTGCTTTTTAACAAATACGTCTGAGTATAATGAGAATAGTCATCTGTTATTGTTTGGAAATATTTATATCCTTGTTTAGTTGCTACTCTTGCTGGTCCAGCAATATCAGTGTGTATTAAATCTCCTATCTTACTTGACCTTGGACTTTGTAATCTGTTAAATGGTAGTCTGGTTGATTTTGACCTCATGCATGCTTCACACACTTCCTTACTGTATGGCAATCCTAATATAGCTAGATGTTTTCTACACATATGACCCATTCTTTTGTGCCATAAGTCATTATCTTCTTGTATCACATTACATTCATCTTTATCTTTTATTTTTATTGAGAAGGTATATAACATATTCCTCTTTTCTCCAAAATATTTCTTTTTACCTGCAGTTATTATTAACTTATCCTTTTTGAAAATTACTTGCTTTTCTCGTTCTGCTAATTTATTGACCGACATTAAATTGTTACTGATTCCCGGTACAAGTATGACTTCCAGTCTTAATGGTTCATTTTTGTAATATCCATCAAGATATCCTGATTTATGTGCTGTCAGTATTTGGCCATTAGCAATTTTGATTTCTAATTTCTGTGACAGTTGCTTGACATCTGTGAGGTATTTCTCATAAGATTCTTTTATGAAATGCTGAGTAGCTCCTGAATCCACAACAAATGTTAATATTCCATCATTACTATTACATACAAGTGCTTCATTTGAGGCAATAAAAATTGGTTGACTTTCAGCAGGATGAGCAGTTCCTCCACGAGTTCTTGGTCCTCGATATCCTCTTCCTCTGCCTCGTCCTCTACTGTAGCACTCATAGGACTTATGTCCCCTCTTTTTACATTTATAGCAGGTTATATTCGATATAAAAGATGTATGTGGCTCGTTTGTAACTGTTTCTTTTCTTATTTCATGATCAAGTAATTTAGTTTTTACAAAATCTATTTTTATTTCAGTGTTCACCGCATCCAAAGCTGTAATTATGTGGTTGTATTCTTCACTCAGTCCTGTTAATAGATAGCATACTTTGTCTGTATCATTAATCTTGTCTCCTGATACCTCTAGATCTCTGATTAAGTTATCAAAGTTTGAAAAATACTCTTGAAGATTTCCTTGCTGTTTCAAGTTTAGAAGTTTTCTTCGCAAACTTAATTTGGAGATTACACTTTTTCTTTGGAATGTACTTTTCAAAGTGGATATCATATCCTTTGCGTTAACGCATTCTTTTATCAGATTTAGATGCTGATCTGTTAGACATTGAACAATAATGTTTCTTGCTTTTGCATCGTCTTGTTTATTGCAGTCTTCGATTTTTGGTAACGACACAACTTCACTTAATCCCTTTTCTTCTAAAATACAATTCACCCTGAACATCCAATTGTCGAAAGCTTCTGGATTTAGTTGGGGAAAATTGTAAAACAACTTAGTTTGCTGCCCGGCCATTTTCTTTTCTTCGTTACGCTTTTGTTGCATAAAATTAAATCTTTGAAAATCTCGACAATCTACTTCCTACTCGACACTATTTGGCGTCTGGGCCCATAACCTATGAAAACTTTAGTGGTTACTATAATAAAACAAGACATCTAATCTAATACAATTATCTTTTATTGTTACACTCTTATAAACAGCCATCTTAGGCAAAATCCAAAATCCCAGAGAGTGAACAAAACTAAAGATGTGACAGACATCATGTTCACAGATAATTAATATCTTAACAGTCATTGGATACATTTTGTTTTTTTTTTTTTTGGGTGGGAAATCATCAAATAACTTCTCCCGCTCTGGGCGGGGCGTGTCAGACTTTTACTGACTAAAACCCACCCGTGTTCCCTCAGTTGCCTGAGTGCCAGGGGCCGCGGTATCTCTTTCGAACAATCCGCACCTCTGGCAGGCATCGGCCCTTGCGGGCCCCATCAGTTGCTGCTGACATCTCTATGAGGCGCGCGTGGAACACAACGCGCCGTCGACCCGGTCTTGGTCCTTATCGGACAGCAAGCTACCCATTACTCGCCGTCCGCAAGCCCGTGCTTACGGTGGCCGGGAATCAGCCTGGGATTCCCGACGCCCAGGGCGTCTCCTGCGAAGGCCACGGCTGTGAGGGCGCATGTACTGCATCTCCCTCACGTGCGCCGCCTCCCTCTTTGCGAGCATAACTGCTTCGCTGAAGGAGGCGACTGCTAGCCATGCACTCTCGCTTCCTACCGTGGCCTGGACCAGGGTCGGACGCGAGAGATCGCCGCCGCCGATCGTCTCCACGAGGACACGGCGGTGCTCCGCCCAAGCCGGGCAGACCTCCACCGTATGATCATTGGATACATGAAGTGCGCCGTTGTTAAAAGACGACTAAAATGTCACGGTGTATAACATACGTTCTGGCGTCGGAAGCGTTCCCCTTACACCCTGAATAATCAGATGAAAGCAGGAGAAGTTATTTGGTGATTTCCCACCGAAAAAAAAAACCGCTGATATTATGGCGGTGCCGGTTTCGGCTAATGTGCTGTGTTGTAATTTAATGTAATTGTTAATGTGATGTTATCAGCTTATTTTATTAATGAAACAAAAGCAAAAATGTATTTTCATTCAAAACTGGCTTTGCCTGACGCTGGTAGTTCCAGAGATAGCGTTTTAAAAACATATATTTAAAAAAAAAACTCTTCAGCTTTATTATTATTATGTTTGCTACGGGTTTTGACCTCAGGACTAGCTGCTTCTCACACGGACAACTGTACGTCAATTGCTCCCGCGTCACCAGTCCTATTCTATTTGTATTTTTAGGCTGTTGAGAGCAAAACTACAAATGTGACGTTGTTGTGTACAGGGAAGTTTTATATAATGTGGCTGTCGTACAATATACTTTAGTATATTGTGGTGTCTTACTACTTCCACGCAAACAAAGTCGCAAGCAGAAGCTAGTTACAGATACACATGGTTTTTCGGTTGCAAAGTGAAAACAAAAAATTACAATGGTTTTACCATTGCAATAGGAACCCTTGTGCAATTTGTTCTTTCAGAAAATAAATGACTTTAAACCGAAATCATGCTTCCAGACCTTTCAACCAGCGATTTTCCAGACAAGTGTTAGTTGTCAGTGAATTTGAGAATTTGAATTTGAACTGAAGGAACACGGGTGGGTTTTAGTCAGTAAAAGTCTGACACGCTCCCCAGAGCGGGAGAAGTCATTTGATGATTTCCCATTCAAAACAAAAAAGAAAGCCTCGTTCAATTTGTTTTTTGAGAAAATAAATATCTTTAAACTCAGAGGTTAAGGCTATGCGTTAGTTATCAGTAACTTTAAGAATTTGATCAAGTAGACTAGCTGTGTGCCCGATGGTATTTCTCTTCGACAAAAATGGTAGATTTCCACACAAATTTTCATACACTATTTAACTTCTTTAGTGGCAGAATTTTCAAAGATCCTGAATTTCAGATTTTTATAAAGTAGAATGGGCTAAAAATGGTCGTACTGTTTCGCTTATACTGTACCTAACCATATTCTTTTGTTTTTGGTGTTTGCCACCGCACATAAAGAACCGTAAATATTGTGAGCACTTAACACACATATGAAGGAAAAATTGCTGTACTTTAGAGTCTAGTGACGTACCTACTGCTCCAGCTATAATTTATGGAGTCTATTATTTTAGGACATCAAAATTAATTTTATATATATTTTTTAGCCGTCCCCGGTCTTGTTGGATTAAGATGACGATTAAACGTCATCAAATGCCTATAAATAATCACATTTTCGAAAACAATTGTATGACTTAAAACTATAATTTAATTACAAGATATTTTTTGTGAGTTATAGCGATTTCATAATTTAATTTGTTATTATTTTATTCGATTTTTTTTGTACAGGCGCAAGATGAGCGATTTATTGAAAATTTTGACACAGGTCCACCCTCGATGACGTCCCGCAGGACTCTGAGCACAGAGTACATTATTACTCTGAACACAGAGTACATTATTATAGACTCTGAGCACAGAGTACATTATTATATACACTGAGCACAGAGTACAGTTTTTAAAGGGAGATTTTTGGCTCCGAGCGCGAGCCGATTTACTATTTTTGAGTTTATTAAAAAAAAATCTATGAAACTAATCATTTCAACGTTTAAATTCCCTCCTAAATACGACTCTCTCGTCGTAAATGCAATTTTCAAGTTATTTTGTGCTGTTATTAGGAAACGAGACAGAAAATGGTTTCGAAGTCGACCCTGTTTCGGTTTTTTTTTCATCGAGCAAATTGCAATTTATAGCGTTTTGAACCTTTAATTTCCGTCAAACAACGATCTATCTATGACATACATTTTTTTTCAGAGCCTAAATACACGAATTTGATTATTTAATCTTGATTCTGAAAAAGGCAATTTCGAATAAACCCCTGTTAAAAAATAGTCGCTAGCCTATTCATTTTGTTGTTTTGTCAAGTATCAGATTGATTTCTACAATACCACAGGCAGTTTTATTTTATTAACTGCCGCTTTGGGTCGACTGGTATGGGTCTGACTGGGTTTTCTAATACAATTTTTCATTAGATTCTTTTATAAAACACAGTACACACGCAGCAGCGACTTTGATTGCTTCAGAATCTCACATCCACCACACGTTCACACACTTTGACATGGCTAGTGACAAATCCGCTTTTAACTGCGTAAAAACGTGAGATTTGAAATCACCAGTGAGCCACAGGCGACTAGTCGCTACGTGAGGACCTAACTTATGGCGAAATAAAACCAGAAGTATTTTTTTGTATGTATTTATATACCTGGGAGTTATTAATTATGAACAAAATATATACAAGAAGTTACATTAGATACAATATTGTACATGAAGTTCATATAGGTATGTAAAAAGGTACCTAACTGCTAAATTGCCACCGCAACATGCACATGGAGGGTGAGTAATACTAATAATCATTGGATAATCACCTACTTCATACTTTCTAACAAATAGGCAGTCGCTAAAATGAACGATTCACGAGTATCGATGAAAATACATTACTTATGTACCTACGTAAAACAAGGTTTCACTTTTTTCGCAATTTTGGTGAACACCTCATCAAAATCCATTGTTTAGAGGAGGTAGTTCAGAAGAACTAAATGGCGGTCGTACAGACAAATAAGAAAAGTGATTATTCAACACACTGCCTTGAAGTTCACAATTTATTTATTGAATTATTTGCATTCCCGCACACATCGGCTTGGTAGCTTGGTCGGAGGGCTTGTGGCTAAGTAACAATAGCTGCACTGGTCGATCGACCAGGTTAAGCTACACTTGCCGCGGGTGACCATCTTTACATACCAAGACCCCTCCGTGCCTCGAAGAGCACGTTAAGCCGTTGGTTCCGGTTGTCATTTGTGGATCTTTGACAGTCGTTACGGGTCGTCAGATGCCCGAAACTCTGATAACCAGTCGTACCAAGGGGTATCGTATTACCCCTATTTACTGGATTGTGGAGGTCAGATAGACAGTCGCTCCATGTAAAATACTGGTATTCAGCTGCATCCGGTTAGACTGGAAGCCGACCCCAACATAGTTGGGAAAAGGCCAGGCAGATGATCCCCGCACACATCGGGAAAGTACGCCACAGATTACTATTAGTACTATTGCACATTAACTGCAAAATGTACTATTGTGTTTTTATTAAATATTACCTACTAGCACGGTTTTTACTAATTCCCTTTAGTGATTGATTGCCTGACTGGGTTTGTTTACACTTTCATCCGATACGCGAGTTTGATCGCCGGCGACGCCAGAATCACTCGTCCACCACACGTCCACTCAGATTCTGTCATCGCTAACGACAAATTGTCATACTAGCACGGGTTTACGACTTGGCAAAACATAGAGATTTCTTTAGCATGTTTAATCTTACAACGGATTATAAAGAAAACCCGGAATAAATTATCTTAGTGCCTAATGATAAAAACCGCATCAAAATCCGTTTCTTAGTTAGAAGAACAACGTGAAAAGCGACTTTAATTTAACAAATGGAATTAGTACCTACAAGGACAGATTAAATTAGCTAGCCAAACTCCATGGTCAATTACCTGTTTTTTGTTTTATCAAATTTTGATGTCGACTAGCGACCCGCCGCGCCTTCGCACGGGTAGTAGAGCATATTATGTATAGGTACATATTTGTCAACCAATTTACACTAAACCTTAACAAATAATACACCTAAGCCTTCTTCATGAATGATTCTGTCTATTGGCGAACCGCATGAGAATCCGTTCAGTATTTTTTGAGTTTATCGTGAACAGACAGACAGACGCGGGACGCAACGGGGTCACAATATGAAGTGATACCCGTCACAATTGTGGAGCTTCGCTATTTTATTTAGTTTGACCCTGTAGATAGGTTTTATCCTCCTCTCATGTCATACAATGTTAACAATTAATATTAGGCCCGAGACGATACTGCCAACGAATTATCATCAAAAACTCCTAATACCGAAACGCTATAATAACTCAACTGGATTACATGCTGTACAAAGAACACTACATATTTAAATGGTAATGGACACTTTCGGAAATACATATATTATTGATTATAGTTACTAACCAAATAATTCATAATAACCCAATAATGCTTTCGGAAAAAACTTTATTTGGGGATTCTCCTATAATCTTACAAGAACATTGTACCTACCTATTATTTTTAATATTTATACTAAGGTATGCTTAGCAGCAAATTTTAAATGGAACAGGAAGGTAACATAACGATAGCCAGAATATTAGTTTACTAACAATAGTGTTACTATATCAACAAGAAAAATAATTTCTGTACTTTTACAAGGATTTTGACTGATTCTTTCAAGCAGCCAATGTTTTTTCTATAAATGCTTTCATATCTTTAAGTTCCGCCTCTGAAGAACTATGTGTCAATCCTTGGTATGTTGTAAACTCAACATTTTTCATGAATGTTTTGAGAAATGAGGCTGTCATTTGTCCCCATTTGAATGGAACAACTGGATCGCAGTCACCATGAGCTTGAAATATCTGAAACAAAAAACACCTTTTATTAGTAAAGTTGTTTAAATTCGACGGGATAGCCGGAGGAAAATTATATGTCTGATAATAGAAAAGTCTTTGTCTGCCATCTTTGAGCATCAGCACCAAACTAGCAACGGCACCGTCTGGCCTAGATTAAAATAGATTATTAAAAAGGGGAAGGAAAAAACTAACTCGGAGGCGGCATTTTAGGACTTCTGTCAATCAACAACAAGCATAGTGCACTGTATTGAGAGTGGTGACGAGTTTCCAGACAAAAGCGCAAGCTTATACACGGTGTTTTTAACTGTCTAACGAACGAAGGTTAATGAGCCTATAACAGTAGCAGAAACACGTCAAGAGAGAATGTCCCAAAACGCTTTTTCCTTACGAAACGATTACTACAAATCAACTCCTACCGCATAAAAAAACAAGAAAAGAGACTGTAAAACAGTTTCATTTCAAACGAAATTGTTTATTTATTTTACTAGGATATCTGAATAACTTTTAGAACTTAGTAATTGGAAAACAACTACCTACACCAAAAAGAATGTTTTCAAAATTAAGTTACATGAGACTAGCCGTTTAGACGTGATTTTCAATTTAAAGTCCCTAAAAGTCATCTATCCCCTCGCCGGAGTTGCACTAGAGCGGCGCACCAAACGTAGGCTGTAACCGCACGCGAGCAACACGCGCGCAGTTCGCAAGCGGCTTACGAGCGGCGCATTCGCCAAGTCGGACACACCCTTAGGTTTTTATCAGAAGTCGGTGGCATTCAATCAAAAAATAAAAAAAAATATTTTCATAAGTCTAAGACATTAAGGAGAGAAAAAGGGGGTTAACAAATGCATTTGTTAAATAACTATATCCTTATATAGGGTTAGTACATGCACATTATGTGACACTCCGGACACTCAAAATGGGACATGTCCTGTATCTCAGGTGTCAACGTTTCTCCCTGGTAGTTTATTTATTTATTCAAAATAAAAAATAAAATAAAAATGTTTATTTCAATTACAAAGGACATATAGAATGTGTTGTTGGAGATCACCTTTTAAGCAAGGAATTGCTTGTGTTAGGAGACTCCGCGCTTCCACTTATCATTATCTTATATGCAATTGAAATGTAGACAATGTACTGCGCAAAATTAAAAATAAAAGGTAAAAGGTAACTTAAATTATACAAACAGCACAGCAAATAAATGATTGAAATGCCTAGAACAAGGCCAATACGCGCGAATACGTGTGATATGTGTGAGTATGTGTGAGTATGGGTGAGAGTGTGAAGAGTGAGGGTGTGTAGTGTGTGAGATATAAATAGCTTATTTTAGTCTATATATTAACAAAACTCCCCTAATATTATAAATACGAAAGTGTGTTTGTTTGATTGTTACGCTTTCACGTCAAAATGCCTTAAAAAATCTGGAAGAGATCCGGCACTCTGGCAGTTCTTCTCTTGGGTCAGGATACAGGACACCACCGACCCGACATTACCCACGACCTCCATGGGATCGAGACCCATGCGGGCGAAACCAGCAGGCGGAGCCAGTATAAGTTTAGGTGAAGTTCCAGTGTAAGTTGTGGGTTAGCCCTACGACAATGTCTTGGGATCGGAAGAAGCCAAATAAATCTTCTTCCACTAACCATGCACACTACAATCCGAATGTGGTTATTTTGGTCTTTGAACCGTAGATATAATAGACTCAACATCGTCGTAAGTTTTAGTCTTAAGCCAATCAGTTACAACTTTCTTACAGTCTCGGAGCTTCATGGAATGTATATGTAGTTCTTTATTCAGCAAATTGTATAGAAAGGATGTTTGCCTGGAGTACTGTCTTTTAGCGAAAGTAGATCTAACCCTGACAGTTGGAGCGACTAAGTAGCTCCTTCTGTTTCTAGGCTTAGAGGGATCATACGGAAGGGATGTGTGTTTTTTTAGTATGAGTTGAAGCAAATATAGTTGTCTTACAGACAGAAGATCAGATAATAGGTAGAGGCTATGGGTAGGGAATCTATAGGGTTTAAAGAACATGACCTTAAGCAAAGTTCTCTGCGCCCTCTCAAGTTCTCAAAATTTTATTTTTGTTGTCCCTCCCCAGCAAGGCAAACAGTACGTGAGGATAGATTGTGCCAGTGATACGTATACTTGCTTCAGAAGTTGCTTTGAAGCCGCATGTCGCAGTGTTTTAAAAGTCCATATCATCTTCCTGACTCTTTTCATTATAAGTTCGGTGTGCATGTGCCAGGAAAGGCGCTGGTCAATCATAACACCCAAATATTTAGTATGCTGTAACCTGTCAATTTTCACACATGAGCAGTCGGGAGTTGGGGGGATGGGACAGCTGTGGATTTTTATTATTTATTCCCAAACACATACAACTATCATCACAGGCTCACCTAATACAATAGTGTAGTTATAGTAATAATAGCTTATAAATGTAGACACAATTATATTATTAAAAACAATCAAGAGCAATTTAAAAAAATGCGGCCCGTGTGAATTCACTCAGAGTACAATTGAAGCAGTCAATCTGTTGTGACATCATATTGAGTGTGCGCAGGGCGCGCGTCAGCGGCGCGTGCAGCAGGAGGTTGGTGCGAGCGGGCGGCACCCATAGCAGGGCGGCCGCCTCCGTCGCCCCACGTACCCATCAGGTACACAAAACCCAACCGTCCGTAAAACGCCTGGGTTGTGTATTTTACCACGCATTATCTTAAATAAGTAGGTGGCGAGAGCTACTTCCCTTCGTACTTCCAGTTTATTATAGCCTACCATGCCAGGCACAAACAGAGTAGGATACAACAGTGGATACCCTGGATATACACCATACTGCTTTAAGTACAGGAATCTCACAAATTTGTTCTGGATACGTTCTAGCATTAGTTTGTACTTGGCTTCATGTGGCGACCAGACGACAGCATTGCATTCCAAATGACTTTTTACAAGCGCTTCGTACAACGATCTCAGAGCACTGATGTTCGTGAACTGGTTTCCTGGCCGTAAGACCAACCCTAAATTGCGGTATGCTTTTTTACAAACATCAGTGGTGTGCTTACGGAATTTTAAATCAGTTGTAAAGCGCACGCCCAAGTCCTTAACCTCTGAGACACGTTTCAGTCGGATTCCATCCGTGCAATATTGATAATGACTTGGGTCGCGCGCACGGGTAAATGATAACACCGAAGATTTGGCTACATTGAAATGCAACCTATTGCTACGACTGCACTCTAGTACCCTATTAATATCCTGCTGCAGTACGTCATGGTCAGTTTCCTGTTTTATTTTAAGAACTAATTTCAAGTCGTCAGCGAATAACAATGGTAGGGATTTATTGACTACTCTCGGCAGGTCATTAAATGTTAAAATGAAGAGAAAAGGCCCTAAATTAGTGCCCTGACTCACTCCTGATCTCGTGAAATAGGGCTCAGAGTGCTGCAGTCAACGTACTGACAACGGTCTCGTAAATAGCAGGCGAAACACGACAAAGTGTGAGGTGTACAGCCCACACCAGCTAATTTAGCCAAAAGGACGTCATTATCCACTGTGTCAAAAGCCTTCCTGAAATCGAAGTAGGCAACATCTACCTGTTGACCCGTATCCACCGTTGGTACTATTTGTGTCATAAGATCCAGCAAGTTCCCCGCCCAGGACGGTATACCCCCAAAACGCTCGCGAATCCTTCGCCAGGTGCCCTTGCACGCGGTCGCGGTACTGATCATGCGCTCGAGCAGTCTCGGTTTTCACTCTCGCCCTGTATCGTGCGAATTCCACATAATCACTGCGTGATTTACTCAATTTATATTTTTTATGTAATAAATATTTAACTTTTATATCTCTAATAATTTCAGCTGTATACCAATCTGGATAAACGTATCTGTTTTTTAATGAATTTACATGTTTATTTTTTGGAGGAACACACTTGTCAAAAACGTCATATATCTTATTATAAAATAAATCTAAGACTATATCTGGATCGCATGAACCGTAAATCTCACTCCAATCGATTTTAGCTACCAAACTATACATTTGATAGAAGTCCGCTTTATTAAAATTCAAACATCTACGAGATAACAAAGATTGAGATTGCGAGTGTCGCGTACACGGCGATGCCGGTGACGTACGCGGCGCTGGGGGCGGCGGGGGCGGGCGCGCGCGCGCGCCGCGCTCGATACGCACAATCAGCGGAGGATGGTATGCGTCTACGGGCTGCAGGCCCTCGTCCGCTGCGCCCACCGACACGCCGTCACGCGCACTCAACACAAGGTCCAACTGCCTATTGTTACAGTTAGGTACTGCGTTAAACAATTAATATGGATGCATAGTGTTTTAATTTTGGTCACCACTGTTCTAAATAAGTGTATTTAGAGCAGTGGTTTTGGAACAGCTTCATAGTGATTAAGCTGTTGTTAAGTGTAGGTGCGTTGATGACAGCTATCCTTAGACCTACCTGGTATTGTCTGTACGGTTTTATTCATCACTAGCTTATGCCAGCGGCTTCGCCCGTGAGGAGGCCGAAAATTGACCTACAGGAAAGTACTACCGGGAAAAAAAGTATTATATGTCTTAATGCACGTTATAATTTATCTTAACTATCTACTTTATATGATAAAAAGTACCAAACATAATTGTCTCTACATTTTAATATCGGATGTTTCCTCCTGTAGCCCTAATAACCTTGCTTGCATACGATCTAGGATGCTATGAATGATGTTTCCGATATGAACTCGCAGTATGTCTTCCCAAGCGGCCAGTGCCGCATTTTTAATTTGGTTTAGAGTGTCTGGCGGGTTTATAGCAAAACACGTTCTTGAAGGATGTATTGGGTTGCAGTTAAGCAGTTGTTAACAATAACCAGCTCCATACGAGCATCGGAACTTATTCCTCCCCAAACAATTACAGAGCGTCCATGAAAACTCACAGTTTGTCTGGTGATTATAGGAAAACCCTCTGTTCTTCTAATCCACACTCCCGACCAACTGGAGCACGCAAAGCGATTCGACACTCATCTGTGAACATTACTCGAGCCCATTGCTCTTGTGTCCAACAGGCGTGTTCACGTGCGAATTGAAGTCGAGCTGCTCTATGATGTCTGAGAAGTTCTGGACCGCGTGCTGGTCTACGAGCTTTAAGTTTACTTCCTCCATTCGTCTTTTCGTCAGCTTATACGAGATTAGGATGGCTCTGAAGCAGCTTAAACACAACAAGGCGCCGGGTGATGACGGAATTACGGCCGAACTCTTTGAGGGCCGGTGGAACACCCATTCTTAAGGGCCTCCATAAGCTGTTCGATGCCGTCATACTCGAGGGCAAAACGCCACAGGCATGGCACTGACGTGTGGCGGTACTCTTCTTCAAGAAGGGCGACAACACCCTGTTTAAGAATTATAGACCCATCTTACTTCTGAGCCATGTTTACAAGCTGTTTTCAAGAGTAATCACGAACCGTCTCGCGCACAGGTTTAGCACCGTGGATCGCATACATACGCTGCGGCAGGTTATACAGAAGACCGAAGAGTATAACCTGCCTCTGTGCTTAGTGTTTGTAGACTACAAGAAAGTCTTCGATTCGATCGAGACTTGGGCTTACTGCAGTCTCTCCAACGGTGCCAGATTGACTATCGGTACATCGAGGTTCTAAAGAGTTTGTTTGAAAACGCCACTATGTCAGTCCAGCTCCAGGACCGGATCTCGAAACCTATCCTCCTGCAGCGAGGGGTGAGACAGGGAAACGTAATCTCTCCGAATCTGTTCACCACTGCACTGGAGGATGTCTTTAAGGTTCTGGACTGGAGAGGGGTTGGCATCAACATCAATGGCGAGTACATCACTCACCTTCGGTTTGCCGACGATATAGTAGTAATGGCTGAGACTATGGAGGACCTCAGTACATTGCTCGATGACCTCAGTAGAGCTTCCGAAAGCGTGGGTCTTAAAATGAACATGGACAAGACAAAAGTCATGTCCAATGCCCATGTAACGGGAACCAATCACTTTTCCGAATTTTAATTGTTCGAATTTCATTTTACCGAATACTATTGACCGAGGTCTTTTTGCTATATGCATTTTTTAACATATTTTTAGATCCAAAGTGACCTGACCTGACCTTTCACAGTGAATATTAAATATTTTTGACAGTATTACCAACGTTAAAATCTTAAATACATGCTATCAAAGCCACATTCACAAACAAACAATGGCGTCGGAATATAAAAATAATACAATAAAAAAGTAAGGGTTGTATAAGTAATAAAAATACAATGAAACAATGCTACTTTTTAAAATAGCCGCATAACCAACTTTGTTCGGAAAACTACGGTATGTTTCGTAATTCGTCGTGTTCGTGTTTTTTACATTGTGTACCAGCTAAATCTGCATGCTTACGAGAGCATACATATAAACATCAAGACGCGAATAGTTTGTGTCTCCCTTGGACGTCTTCCGGCTGAAATGATGATGATCGTCGGCTCACACAGGATCTAATATTCCTCTACAAATTGGTCAATAATAAATCAGACTGTGACAAATTAGTTGAGCTTATTGGACTAAAAGTTCCTTACAAAATACCCAGACATCCTGTTACTAATGTATTCCACACTCAAGCATCCAAGACAAATATTGGGGTAAACTCACCACTGAACAGAATCTGTGCAGAGATGAATTCTTTGATAAAAATAGTACCAGATGTCGACTTACACCGTGATTCCATTAAAATTCTTAAAGCCAAAATACTGAAGTCTCGCAAATGCAATGATAATTTGTTAGGTTAGTAAATTTTGGTAACTTTTACCTTTTCATACTCTTTATTTTAGAAGATATACGATCTCATCACCTCTCTCTCTCTCTCGATGATCTCATTCTCATTTTTATTTATTTCAATTTAAAGGTATTGTTTAATTTTTAGTCTTAAGTAAGTGGGGCAAAATTGCAATAAGTATTGTAAAGTCCTGTAATTTTATTTTCGTTTTTGTTATTAATCTTAAGTTCAAGAAGTAGTTAGCCGTTTTTATTTTTATTCCAGTCTTTATTTTATTATTACTGTGTGTTATTACTTACTCATAAAATTGCTGGTTAACCTGTAATTGGCGACTGTGTAAGTCCAAAGCTATTAACCGCAATACATATAATACATTATACACAGAAGCTGTTGGTGTACCTTGATAAATAAATAAATAAATAAATGATGATGAGGACAAACTGTCCAGTAAGGTAGGTCCAACTTCAAGAAAGAGGTCAATCTTCGGATCCGACTCGGTTGGGCAGCGTTCGGGAAACTACGCAATATCTTCTCGTGCCACATCCCGCAGTGTCTCAAGACGAAAGTCTTTGACCAGTGCGTGTTGCCAGTGATGACATATGGTACTAAAAAGTGGTCGCTCACAATGGGCCTTATCAGAAGGCTAAAAGTCACCCAAAGGGCAATGCAGAGGGCTATTCTCGGTGTTTCACTACGTGATCGAATTAGGCATGAAGAAATCCGCAGGGGAACCAAGGCAACCGACATAGCCCGAAGAATTGCCAAACTTAAGTGGCAGCGGGCAACGCACATTGCGCGCAGGACAGATGGCCGATGGAGCCGAAAGGTTCTGGAGTAGCGACCGCGTACCGGAAGACTTAGCGTTGGAAGGCCTCCCACAAGATGGACCGATGACCTTGTGAAGGCCGCAGGAATCTACTGGATGCGAGAAGCACAGAACCGGTCGAAGTGGGTAAGCTTGGGGGAGGCCTATGTCCAGCAATGGACGTCTTTCGGCTGAAATGATGATGATGATGGTTCGTCTTTTCATCGTACGCTCGCTAACCTTCACACTTTATGCGAATTAGACTCGCTGGTGTATCTCAACAGCGGTAAGGAACCGGTTTTCGAAAAATTGCAGGACAATAAACCGGTCGTCACGGGCCCATGTGCATCTGACACCTTCGCTGCCTGGTCAGCGGGAGTAGTGGCCTGTCCCCTAGTATCGTTTGAATACTGCATTGACGAACGTAGTAAGTTAAGCACCTAAACAAATTAACGCTGCGACACGCGAATCATTATTCGATTCGACAGTCTATGCAACCTGTGTTGGTGTTAATGGTATTTTCATTGATTACATGCCGCTGCACGCGGGTTCGCAAGCGTGCATGTCGAAAATTATCCCACGGGAACGTGCCACCGGGACCAAAAGTAGAGTATCCACCTATGTTACTCCTTATAACATCAGCTATCTGTCATTGAAAGTCCCGTCCTTGGTCTAACCGTTTCGGGGATTAGCCGGAACAAAAAGACAGACAAAAATGTAAAAAACCGGCTCAGTGCGAGTCGGACTTGCATAAGTGGGGTTCCGTATCACAAGGCAAAAAACGTTTCTTGTATGGAAAGACCCTCTTTAATTTTTTTTACTGTATTTGATTGTTTCGTGTGGTGCCGGACGTAAAGAATAGCACCATCCCATTTCTTCCCGTGGGTGTCGTAGAAGGCGACTAAGGGACTTACTAGAGAATGGACAGCAGCGTTCTCTATGCATTTGACCACCATACTGCGATCGCCAACCCGCCTGCCAAGCGTAGCGATTATGGAAAATCCCCCCCTTTTGGGGGAGGCTTATGTCCAGCAGTGGATGTCTTTCGGCTGATATGATAATGATAATGATGATGATGATGATAATGATTTGATTATTATTAATTTGTTGACGAACACGTCCATGATAATGATAATGATGATGATGATGATGATAATGATTTGATTTTTATTCATTTGTCATTGCGGCAACAGAAATACACATTCTATGAAAATTTTGACTTTAATTATTGATTCTAACTTCGATAATGATTTAGTTAATGTTAATGTTTTTGTCCTTTGTTTCTAATTAATTTTTCTATCCTCACTACTAGTAAAAAATCTTGTTAAAACAATCAATTTTTTAAGTAAGTGCTGTGTACGTTGTGTGTAAGTGAAAAATTCACCATGACTCAGTGCAAATGTTATTTTTATTATGTTAATGTTTCTAGTGAATTAGTCGTTGGTGTACTTACCTTTTAAATAAATACAATTTCTACTGTCTACCTATTATGGATCATGAGATACAGCCCGCTGACAAACAGACGGACGGGCGGAAGGACAGCGGAGGCTTAGTAAACCTTAGTACCCTTCGGGTACGGAACCCTAAAAATGTATATTTTTTATAAGTAGGGTAGGTACCATATTAACTGTAGGTATACTGTCAAACAAAGTCATTTATAAATGAATATTAAAAACCAGAAATATAGATCAATAAATGAAAAGTTAGTCTACCAGCCCCGGTCTCCCCTGTTGGCCGGAAACGCAGCTCGATCGAGTGGCTTGCATTGCAGGGTACGCTTATTATGCCGATGCATCTACACCCATTCAAGCCATTTATAAGTACGGCTATTTGACATACATAGACGTGAAGCGCGGCGATGCGAGTCTTGTAAATGGCCGAAAGCCTTACAACAACAAACATTTTTTAAGACAAAATCCGGGATTGGTTTACTTTTTCTTAAATTCAATGCGTAAGAAGCCGTGAAGTGCTCGAGAGAACCCTAGAGGTTTTGTGCTTCACTTCACGTAGAATTTGCAACCGTTTTTTGAAATGTCATTCGGTGGGTAAAATTACATTAGATATACAGTATGTCCAGGTGATTAACCTGGTCTTCCTGTAAGCATTAATAAACAACAATAAATATTGATAACATTAAATGGATGGAATACAATGAGTTTGAGTATTGTATATGTTAAGCTCGCAGACCGAAAACGCTCACGGAATTCGCTCAATGAGCGTATTCGGTCTTTGAACGAAAGCCGGCCACACACAACGCGTTGTGGCCGGTCACAACACAAACACAGAAGGACCAAAAAGCGAAATTCATGTCGTAGTTCTTATGATATTCGACCACAACTCGTTCTGGCAATGAAGAAAAGCCACGATGACGCGTTTTAAGCCTTTTTAATGCAACCACAACACAACGGACAGGTTGTATGCAACTTGCCGATGCTTATAGATACTGCACTGATGTGAGCTGTGACTCCGTGTGACCGGATCTAGTTGAATGCGCTGATGGCAAAAACAGGCACAGGATGCACAAAATCCAAAAAAAGGCTGATAATAATTGGCTGGATAATTTGTAAATTTATCGTCATTTAAAATTTTTCTTCATTGCCAGAACGCGTTGTGATGGAATATCAAGAGAGGCACGACAGACTTTCGGTTTGTGGTCGTTCTGTGTTTGGCAGAACGCGTTGAGGCCGCTTTCATACGGGCCACAACGCGAATTTATCGCGAGCGTTATCGGACTTTGAACCTAACATATATAGACACAAGCAAGTAACCACAGTCAGCATTAAATATGGCTTATCAAGTTCGAAAGGAGCTGATAAATTCGGTAACTAAATAAAAAAAATGGTACTACGAAGTCTAATTATGACTGTTTATGACCATTGTATTGGGCTTAAACTTAATATTCAAATTGGGGTTTGTTAGTCGTGAAGTCTTGCTTATTCTGTCATTGGTGACTTACCTGAGCCCATTGTTTTAAATTATTTGCGTCCCTCGTGCAATCAATTTCTTTTTCGATCTCATAATGTAATATATTAATTTAACATTTTTTAATATATTACGAATGCGCAATATATTTTAGAAGGACAGATTAATCTGAAGAAACACACACTTCACTTCTTTTCTTCACATTAATGTGAACAGTGTGTGTGTTACAGTGCACTGCTGGGCTATCACACACCATTTAACATGATCCTTGGCTAGTCTTATCCAGCTGCTTATAGCCAGTCTGCCAAGATCGTCACTCCACCTAGCCATAGTTATTACTTAAGATTCATAAGGGCATAAATCTTAATATCCCCATCATAACACTACTCTCAATATTTCTTCTCCACTCAACCTTATTATGAGTACAGAGACAAAATCAAAATCTGGTTCGGGAGCTACGATGCCAGATAGACACACACAGACACGTCAAACATAACACCCGTCGTTTTTGCGTCGAGGGTTAAAAATCCACAATATTATTATCAGAGGTCGGAGTAGGTAGATTGATTTAAGGTCGTTGACGCCAAACGTAGAGGATAATATGGATATGCCTCCAAAATACCGGAACTTCATATTTATTGTGATATTTGTTCCGGAATTTTGAAATTAGCACGAATTTGTGTTTAAGGTGAAAAACGTATTAATGATATCAATCTACGCTACCAGTGTTAGCTAATGGTGAAAGAAATCAGTATTTTATTTTATACAAAAATACCTTGGAATAGTTACACCGTATTTTGACCCTTACTGTTGAATTAGAAATGACGCTTGACAGTATGAGACAAAACTTAGACATGGCCTTTTGTTTCTTTATCTCATGTTCATCTATGTTCACAACGCATTGACCGCACGCAACGACCAATCAGAAGCAAGTATCCTGTATGACTCCTTGGGTGTTTGTTAGAACAATGCGCGCGCGTTGTGTTCCAGGTATCTCACTCGCTTACCTCGGTTCGTAGAGTGCGCTCCTAATTTGTGAAATTCCTGTGTTGTGTAAATAATAATCTCACCCTGGCTTGTTTACTGATTTCTGGTACCTTCTTAAAACGACGAATTTGGCTTGTATCTATGGACATCGATTTGTTTTTAAATTGTATCTCTACTTCAAGTTATTTCGCTTCAGGTAAGCTTTAATAATTTTCTTATACGATAAGTATGTTTTAGATCATATACATTTTTAGTCTCATATCCGATTGATAATCTTCCTATTCACGCAATAAATCATAATTTGTTTTTAATACATATTGTAGCTAATTTTAATATGTAAAAGTTGATTTACTAGACGTTTAAGTATCGTTCTCTCGGAACCCGGGTTATGCATACGCATAATTGTTCTTCTAAATAAAATTATAAACTGAAAACTGTTCAGGTTAGTTAACTGCTAGTTTCAACAAATATCACTTTAGCAACATTTTAATAGTTTTAGGAGAATCTTTCACTCAAACATGGCTGGCGCAAACGTCAAGACTGAAACAGTACAAAAGTGGATAATCGGTCATCCCGAGCTAATTTACGATCACGCTAGCCGATCTCTATATTGCTCGAAGTGTGAGAGCCACTTGAAAATTATAAATAAAGGCAATATCACAAGACACATCGAAGGCGCAGTACATCAAGGAAAATATAAGCGTCCGAATGAGGAGTTTTACTTCGACCTTATTACGTTCCTGATCCTGTGCAACATTCCCTGGATGCAAATGAAAAACCCGGCATTCAAGGAGTTTTTTCAAAAATATATGTGTAGTACTTGTTGTTGTGTTTGTAGTGATAGAAAAGTGCCCGATGAATCACAGTTACGTAAAGTTTATTTAGATAAGTTTTATAAGAACAAAATTAATACTATTTATGAAAATAATAAAAATGAGAAACTATGGATATCGTTGGATGAGACCACAGACTTTTTAGGTAGATATATATATAGTCCATTTCTTAATAAAGCCACTGCATCCTAATAATAATTCAAGCCGGCCTTATTTGATTGCTTGTAAAATGTTAACTGTAGTAAATGGTCAAACAATCGCGCAATTTGTATTGCAATGTCTAGAAAATTTATGGCAAGACTCTTTTGAATCAAAAGTTTACAATGTCTTATTGCTCTGCACTGACAGTGTAGCGTACATGCTGTCTGCAGGGCGAAATTTAAAAGTATATTTACCTGAAATGAAACATGTAACATGCATGCTCTTCATCGTATATCAGAGAAGATAAGATCAGAATATAACGATGTCGATATTTTAGTAGCAAATGTAAAAAAAATATTTCTAAAAGCCCCGAACAGAGTAAAGAGTTTAAAAGAAAAATATCCTGACCTACCACTGCCTCCGCAACCAGTAATTACAAGATGGGGTACTCGGTTGGAAGCAGCATTTTACTACGCTCAACACTTCGAAAAAATAAAAGATGTTCTAAACAACTTCAACAGTACTGGTTCAATAGCCATTCGCAAGGCAAAAAATATTTTAGAAAAACCAAATTTACAGGAAGATTTAAAATATATCGAAGAAAATTACCGTATTATTCAAGTAGTTCTAAAAGAGTTAGAAAATCAAAAATTATCCATAGTTGATTCACTTTTAATGTTTGACCAAGTGAGAGCTACGATTAACGAGTGCAACAGTGACAATATTAAAAATAAATTAGAATATGTTATGGAACGAAATCCGGATTTAGACACAATTAGAGAATACAGCGGAAGTATTGAAAAAAACGTAGCAAATAATCTGATAACTTATTTTAAATTTGCTCCATTGACGTCTACAGATGTTGAACGATCGTTTTCCACATTTAAATGGATATTAGACGTCAAAAGGAATACTTTAAAATTAGAAAATATTGAAAAAATTATGATTATTTATTTTAATTGTATTAACATTGAAAGCCAAAATATGGAAATTGTATCCGATGAGGATTAAAAATAATTTATTTATGTTTTTCTTTAATTAAAAATAATTGTCCATTGAATTCAATCAATCATTCATATAATAAACGATTTTGTTAGCCTATCTGTATGTTTTTTATTTTATTTTATTCCATAATTCCAATTCCGGAACTTTTTTAGGGAACTTCCCGCACATTATGGATAAAATGGCATGTCCATATTATAATATCTTGACGCAAGTATATAAAATCAATCTACCTACTCCGACCTCTGATTATTATAAATGCATAAGTAACTCTTGTCAATCTGGTACCTTTTCACGCCTTAACGGCTGAGCACATCTCTATGAAACTTGGGACACAGGTCGACCATGACCTGGGGTAGGACTAGAGTTGCTGGAGGGAAATATTCCGTATTATTCCCGTCGTAATATTCGCGAATCATTCGGGATGTTTGAGTAAAATTCGGTAATATTCCCCGAGAATAATTATTATTACAAGGAAAATATAGCTACAGTTCGACTATTGACCGCTAGTTGGCGACGCAACAACGCGTTATTAAACAAGACAAGTAAAAGTTGACTTTATCCTACTCATTTTATAGTCCTACTTTCTTTTAAACTCAAACATATTGTTCTCGAAGATTCCAACAATGCACATGTTACAATCAGCTACTCAATTAGAGATTACCGTTATCGATAATCAGTTATCGATATTTTTAAACTTACAATGTTCTCTTTGTTCTATGCTATATCGGGAAAAATTTAACCCTGTGTGCGGTTTTAGTTTACCCGTAGTAATTAATCCCGTAGTTTAATATCTATCGCATAAAATAGAAAGAAACTCCACAACTGTATGTTTTAATGAGTAGAATAGTTTTCAAAATCGGATCATTAGTTTAACATAACAAATCTTAATTATACTTTCTATAAATCGTAAGTATGTATTAGAATATATTTATATAAACACTTGATTTCAAACATAGTAATATTTATTGACTCTAGCTGTTGCTGTATTTTGCTTAAAAATAAAACGGAATGTCGATAAATAAGTAAACGATAGTGGTACATCCCTAAAGGAGGAGAAATAGTAATGACCTCGTTACGCAAATATAAATCTTAAGCTTAACGAAATACAGCTTTGATGAATTATAGTGACATCTAGCGGCGGGTAGCGGAACTTGCTCATTAAACTATTCCGTGTGCGCTTTAAACGGAAAAGTAATAAATACATAAAAAGAGTACACAATAAAAACTCTATAGTCATTCCACTGTGGTTTATTTTCAATTATGCGACGATTGACATATTTCTTGTTTTTATGTTCTGACGCGTTCATTCATTATTTATGAGTAAAATACGATTAGTAAACTTCCGAATGTTTCTTGCATCTACTTAGATATGTACTTATGTAAAAAGTTTTTGTATGCGGTTTAGTTGTACAAATGTTATTTTGCGAGAATAATATGTACATAATAAAGATAAATACGTTGGTAGGTACTAAGATGAGTTTATATTAGATACATATTTAATATTATGTATCGAGGTACATAGTAAAACGGTAACTAGGTATTATATTATTTCAATTGGTTCTATAGGTTCTAATTTTTTGTTCTAGTTGAATACTGCCTATTCTATAAAGGAAATAAACTTTTTTCTAAAAAATCGTCGTAAAAAATTACGCAAGTAACCCTACCTACTTATTTATTTAAAAACTGCATTAGTTGCGTACATCGTAAAGCAAAAACACTTTTACAAAGTTAACTAAACTTGTACATAACACATACATAACATCAGCCCGAAATCGGGCCCATTCGAAATTAAACCATACAAAAATAATAAGTATTCACAAGTAGATAACTACTTAAAGGGAAATATTCCCGCATAGTAGGTAGTAGGAAAATACTTCGTTGATTTTATGAATGAACGGCCGCGCGGCTCGGCGTTTCACAAAGTTGTTCATTGCCTGCTAGATGGCGTTAATTTAAAAACGGCACGCCACAATATCTGATATATGGGGAGTCTCCTCAAGCTACCTACGCATAAATATATACGTAATTACTGGGAATCATTTAATTCTTATTTCGTAATAAAATGTAGGTTACCTACTTCATCCTTACAATATTTATTTTACTCTGCATTCTTGCTGCGGTAGTATTCCTTCCAATCGAAATATACTTTGGAATGTTTCCGAATTATTCCGAAGTTTTGCAACGCTAGGTAGGGCAAAAGACTTTTTATCCCGGTAGTACGTTCCCGTATGCTGATTTCCGACCTCCACGAGGGCTAAGCCGTGGCGAAATGCTAATTACATTGAATCTATATATTATATCTTTTACTGTTTAGTTCGATTGACCGTTAAAGTGGGCTTTTTGTTAGAATAGCTGAGAGTGGGTAATTTGTGCGCCTGCTGCCTTCCTTGGATGTGGTAGCAGTTTCTCATGCCTCCTCGAAAAAATTTATTAAATCACTATTCCTGAAGATCCTGGTAAGGAGAATGGGCCAAATTTATTAAGTTATTGTATTGTCATCGGTCCTTGATAAGTGTGCTAGACAAGTTAATCTAACGTTTTGAAAGTGATAGATAGATAGATAGATACAGGTGAAGCTAGTAAAAGCGTGTTAAAAATACGAGTGCACAGAAAGTGAACTAAAAAGATGGAAACGGATTATGTAGATTTTTTTTTAAAGCTGAAAAGATAAACTAAACTCTGATTTCCAATTTGCTAGACTAAAATGACAGCTGCACTGCGATGGACTTTTTTTGTCAACATGACTGTATAACCGACAGTAACAGCTGTTACTTTGCTCTAGCAGATAAAAAATCAGAGTAGAGAACTACAAGGATCTTTTAGCGCCTGAATGGCATTGACAGCAGTGCTTTGTTGACAAAACATTTGTGAAATTGTCACAAATTGTGACATGAATATATGGGGGCGTCCAAGCAAAAAGGGTCCAGTTCTCGACATTTAGTTTCCGAGATACGAGTTTTGTAAAGTAGGGTGAAAAAATTGCATTTCGCGATTTTAATTGATTATTAATAAATGCTCAATTATCTACAATTTCAGATAGTAAATGACTAACCAAGCTTTTTCAGAATTACAACTTCAAATGTCTAATAAAAAATATATTATGTGCCAGTTTTTGAATATTTTTTCAATCCTTACTATCAATTGACCATTCTAGATACTGAATCTAGTCTTAACTCAATACCTACTGGACCTAAAGTCTCACGTTTTCAAGTAACTATAGCTGCTATTCGAAATTATAAGTTTAATCATGTTTTTTTATCATCATTACTGATTAGATATCGATGCCCATGACGAGAAGTTTCGGCAAATAATCCAACTATACTAAAAAGTAAATAGATTCACGTTATTGTACCCACCAGCATATCTGTAGGAGCCTTTACTGCATCCGGAAAGTGCGCATGTCTAGGCAACCAACACGATAGTGACATGACTCCGGCAAGTGGTTCTGGATACGTCAAACTTGCATGAAGTGCTAATGCCCCTCCTTGAGAAAACCCACCCAGCAATATCCTATTGGGTAGTATGCCAGCCTGCAATATAAAACATAAGGGCTTTTAGAAAAACAGAAATAGTTTTTTTATTTAATAAGCGATTAAACTAACAGCTTGTTTACCTATCTATTTCATGCTTGTTCTGATGAGCAAGCATGCAATGGATAGCCTGAAAAAGAGAAAAAAAAACTGGAAAATGCCTTAAATTTTGTCATTACTATGATAAGTCGTGTGCCCGATTAGATGGCATTTGCATCGGCAAAATTAGTTCCATAAAACTTTCATACCCTTTTTGACCCCTTTTAAGGTCAAAGCACACGTATAAGCACGGCACAGCACCGGCATCATCTCACCTCATCGGGTCGTCATTAACCAGATGCAAACCAATGTATATAACACTAGCTTCTGCCCGCGACTTCGTTCGCGTCAAATTTCTTGCTCCCCGACCAACCCCGTCACTCGCCTCGCCTGCCCGTGCGAGTACTTCGTATTCGTGACTTTTTCTCTTTGCTCCTAAGGGTCTTAGCGTGATGTTATATAGCCTACAGCCTTCCTCGATAAATGGGCTATCCAACACTAAAAGAATATTCCAATTCGAACCAGTAGTTCCCAAGATTAGCGCGTTCAAGCAAACAAACAAACTCTTCAGCTTTATAATATTACTAGCTTTTGCCAGAGGCTTCGCCCGCGTGGAGGTCGGTGTATTATACATATAAACCTTCCTCTTGAATCACTCTATCTATTAAAAAAACCCGCATCAAAATCCGTTGCGTAGTTTTAAAGAGTTAAGCATACATAGGGATATAGGGACAGAGAAAGCGACTTTGTTTTATACTATGTAGTGATAAGTAATAAGTATAGATAATATATAAATATATTATAGTATAGATAACCAGATGGACTCAGCAAGTCCGGGAAGCCGCGGTTGTTCCGCTAGGCGGGCCGACCACCCGCTTGCGGCTAGTTGGAGATGGGAGCTAAGTTAACGAAGCGACGGCTCGCCGTAAGCAGGTGATGGGTCCGCCACATGATAGGTGACTGCTGTTTACTAGCTGTTCCTGAGCCGACGCGATGTTGTTACGATGCTTTTAAGGGTACGTTGCAGTACGGAGTTTCATAGAAAGCATCCTGAACGGCTGGAATTGAGGCGAAGCTGATCCTGGGCAGTGCTTTTAAGTGCGAGCTAAGGAAATGAATTTTCAAAAATCCTTACTGTGTTCACTTTCATGACATATCGTCCCTTAGCTAACAACACCGCATAAGTCATTTTTACCAACTTTACAGGAGACGAAAAAAACTGTCTATTTAAAAAAATCGGTGGAATTTTTCTGTTGTTACTTAATAAATGCCCTAGTTAGCGGTTAAGAAATAATTAATTATACTTATTTTGACGATTTACTTTATTTTAACTTTTATTTTGTGACTTGAGCTGTGTTGACTGATACTTTATTAGATTAAGGCGGTGTTGTTTACGGAAATGTTAGGGAATAAGGTATCTATTAATAGATGATTTACAAAGAAAAGTTTTATTAAGAAATATTTCAAGAATAATTAACAATCGTTATTAACATAGCATACTCACGTTAATAACATAAGTAACTATAACCTACATCTTAAGAATCACTTTGTTGAGATCGATTGCTTAATTAGTGACATACGAACCGTGCAATTTTTTATTTTTTTTATATTAATAGGTAAATATTTAAAACATAGTCTTTAATAAACTCGAACGAAACAAGATATAATAGCAATAAAATTATAAAAATTAAAAATAATACTCGAAATCTCTAGTCTAACAATTAGTTGCAGACTTTAGCGATTGCTGTGCGGAAGGTCATCATAAGAAGAGTGGCAACTAGATGGTAATACACTTTTTAGGTCTTGCAAATCTTCATACTTCCGCTTTGCAATTGGTATTCTAGCTGCATACAATTTCTGCAGGTGATTTATTTATTTAATGCTGTTAATTGGCGTGGGACGATGTGGTAACGGCTGAAGCTCGTCATCAAAACCAATTTTATACCAAATTGTGCCATTTGGTCTGTATTCTAGCATACGGACATCTGTGACGACTGAGTCACCTGTCTTTTTACCAGGCCGTATAGATTTATAAATAAATTCACTTCTAGCTGCTTTAGTTATAGCCATGTATTGTTGTGGAAGGTAAATTTCTTTACCTTTTTGTTTACACTCTATTGCACTGTGTACGGAATCACATTCCATGTGGGTATGGCCTTTTCCAGGTACTTTTGAGTAATCACAATATTTTTTTCAAACGCTAAACGTATTAAAGCATTGCTTAAGGTAACATTGCGATTTTAAGCACAACAGCTATCGGAATATAAAATCACAGGCAATAATTTCTGACTCAAAACCTTCTCTAGATGGTCTACTAAGCATGAAGCAAAAACAGAGGCTTCGAGCGTGCTATTTGACTCATTGAACCAATAACACATTACTTCCTTAGTTGCTAAATTGTATAATGTAAAATTATGGACGCATAATTTAGTTTTATAATAAATAGCACTGGCTTGAAGATGCGAGGCCAATTTGACCGATTCAACATCCTGTGTAAATACGTGACAAGCTCCGGACTCTTCTCTTTCCTGGCTCGATCTTTCTTCAACACATGTTGAGCGTAATCTTCATCTGTAATGTTTCCAGTTTTATGACTGCAACATACGTCACACTGATCTTTCTTCGGGTGGCTCAGATTGAGTTTCAAAAATAATCTGTCAAATTATTTACGGCCAAGGTATTCTTTACCCTCCAACTAACATTTCTCTTTATACTCGTATGTGTGATAGAGCTCGGTGTCATGTTCGACTAAATTGATTCTAAATATTCTCGTGATGTTTTAGCACGACAGTAATGCGACGGCATCTTTGGAAGACCTGCTAAAAACATTTCAACATAGGTTTTCTTCAATTTTCTCTGGATTTCTGCGATTACTGGTTGAAGTAGACAAATCGGGAGGCATGGCAGTCTGTTTTTGTCAGCCAATATCTGACAATCTTTAATGCCAAGAATGGCCAACTCGGTTCACTCCAGGGATCAATTTCTTCTCCATCCATAGTGTATTTCAATTATTGAGCTGCCTAAAAGAAATAAAATACATTTTGAAACACCGCGTAAGTTAAAAAATAAAGTTAGTAAACACCGCTTAAGTAAATGAAGACATTCTATTATCATTTCTTTCTATATTAATACGCGTTAAATCAACAAACATTACTTTATTATATAGCTTACCTCGTAATCTTCAATTAAAACTTCTTGCATAGACCTTTCAGCTATAAAACTCTCATGAAAATATAATAATCACGGTGCGCGAAGTACTTTTACTAGAAAAGTATGACAGACTAACGACTTGTGCGGTGTTGAGAGGCCAACCAACTTGCGCGCTGTCACTACTTTTCGAATTACGGCTTCTTATTGGCTGAAATCTATATCATGTGACCAATGGTTAGACGCGCAATGAGCAGCTCCATCTAAAGGCATTCAAATGTGAAAACCGCCAATTTTCGACTTGAGCGGTGTTGTAAGCTAAGGGACGATATGGAACTCCCAAGCAGTTTTCAGTTTCTTATTTATTGGTTTAATTATTTGTTTTACTGAAAGTGTAAGGGGAGGAGGGGGGCATGCTCGCCTCTGCCCCATTCCTTAGTGAGCAGATCTTTGTGTGCATAAATAAGAATGTCTTATTCTTTTTGTAAGTAGGTATGCATTTGTAAAAACAGAACAGCATACCAAAGGTCTTGCCTTTTAGTTACGTGTTATAACCAAATAAGCTAGAAAAAGTAGATGGACTCCTACAACAAAATCTTCCCATAGTGACACCTTTTTAAAATTTCACTCTTAATCTAAACAGCCATGAAGTATGCGGAGACACAACAAAACAAGTCTCTTGTTTTTGACATGCTTTAGCTTAAGTTCAAAGAAATACAGTAAAAAAACTATCCCAATTGTTATATTTAGATTTACCTGAATACAATTTTAAAACTATAATGATAACAATTTAAACAATATGTATGTAATATTGAACAATTTAACATTTTCTACTTACTTTTATCTCATTAGCAATAAGACGATGAACATGATCAGTAGCTCTTAAAATGCCCTCTTCGTCTTCAGGAGCCGTAGCATCTAGTGTCCTTAAATCAAACCACGACGGCATACGAAAGCCTGCATTTAATGTCACTGGCATCGTCGCGGCAGTCGGACATATTACTTTAACGTGAGGACCACGAATAGCGGCGATGGTATTTGCCCAACCATGGCTGAAATTAAAGTCATCATTAGTCTAAATCTTTAGCATACACGTAAAATAATAAACGGAAAATGCAGTACTTGGACATTATACTAACCCAGTGTCACCGAGACCATGTAGGAATATCAGCTGAAATAAACACCGATAACAATTATTATAATAATACTCAAATCAATAAAATATTTAAGATTTTTATAATACTAGCTTACCGAAGCCGTTTGTTTGGCTGTGGCAGCAATAATTACAGGATTCGGTTCCATTATTTATACAGTAAGTGAAAATCAATACTTATATCCTGCAATAGCAGCAGAACGTGAACCAATGTAAAATGTACTCTGTGACGTGACCCGTCAGCAGAGCAGAGCCAGAGCAAAACTTTCCCAATCTGATTGATTTTTGACATGACTGACATTAAATTTTCATTCATCGTCCGTGGAATAAGTAAGTACTTTATAGTCTCCGACTAATATTATGCTTGGTACACACGCGGTGACTATAGTCGCCGCTGACTCACTGGCGATAGAATAGAATATATTTATTTGCTTAAGTAATTACAATGATTTGGTCTTCTAATGAGTCTGAATAGGTGATTAAATGATTTGCAATATCGTGTAACAATGCCAACTATGGACTACATTCACTTTTTCTGCTATTTAAGCTAATTTGTTGTTTAGGTTGTGGTTTGAGTTCTAAATATGTTTTTGACGATTATACATTTTCTTTAGCACACATTTTAAAACTCTAATGAGGGTAGTTAACTAATTATCGACGTTTTGCAATAAAAGGGCTAAAACTATATTTTATAATTTAGATTTTTCACAACTGTGTAATTGCTAACACTAAATCTTTCCTCTGCGACTATAAAATTTTAGAATGGATGGCCTAATCACCAACTTAGATTTATTTGTTCTTCTAAAAAGTGAGAGTACTTCATTTAATCATGAAGTATTGTTTGGTGCAGTTGCTTCTCGCATAGGAGATTGCCTTTCCGCCGAAGATAGAGTAACTCTACAAGAATTTCGTAGGAGATTCACGCGAACTGCTTTACAGAGGTGACAAAAATCCAACCTATTCCTTGATAATTTCAGAAAACTACGGAAATTGGCTGCAAGCAAATATTGATTGGCCAAGTTGTATACAAAGTTTAGTTTAATCAAGAAGCAACTGTTGATGCGATACCAAAAACACACTCAATCTCTCAAGAACCAACGACATCATCGTCCGTTGGAGCAGTTACATCATCGTCTATTGGAATAATGACAAAAAGGTCCCGAAAACCATGCGAAGATCTGAGAAGCGAACAGAAAAACAGAAGATCTGATGACATACAGACGAAGATTCCAGTGTATTGGCATATGCAACTGCAGCATGCTTAAAAGAAGAAGGGCATGATGATATCGCATCTGTGATTGAAAAATATGATGAAAAATCCTGAAGCAGGTTCCGGGAACAACATTTGCGGAAAAGAAACAGGCAAGATTCTAACCAAGATATCTATAATATGCTTGTTGTTTCTTCGGATCCTTTTCTAGGTGCACAAAGGCCTAAGTTATAAGCTATGAGAAAGCAGAGCTTTTTTGCTGAAACTCTTAACATAATTCAGTTTCAGGAAACTGAGTTCGAGTTTTTAGATAATTTCTAAAAACTCAAACTATAATAATCCAACAATAATATATGTATATAATATAATTATCCAATCTGGATTCTGACTCATAATTGGAGTCTAACAACGTGAGTAATAAGGATATTTTTAAATATTTAATGATATTTTCCATGTTTTTTTTTTTGTTATTTATAGTCAGTTTATTGCACCAATACGTTTAGTTATTATTTTCCTACATCAGTTTTGAAATATATTGTATAATTTTTTTATAGTACCTAAATAATATTTTAGTATTCTCTGTTTTAATTAATCAATAAAAAATAATAAACAGCATTTTTATATATTTGATCTTGTTTTGTATATTCTTGATATTTGGATCAATATTATTCTTTTAATCGATGTACTCGATGTTATCGATAGACCCTAAAAGGAACGGTTTCATATGTAAAAATAAACAACAACATTTTTATAAAAAATCAGCAGTGATAACTGTTATCTGGAGTATGACAAATAATCATAAATAATTTGTACAGACGCCAGCACATCAAGCTACCCCAATTTGTCAAATTTCTTTGATAGATTTTCGACTTTATTACATAATCATAAGGTTCATGTTCAATTGGGAAAATTTGACAGTTTGGGGTAGCTTGATGTGCTGGCGTCTGTACTACTAACACTTGTAAAGATATTACGGTTTTCCTTTCCGTTAAAGAGATAATTCGAATTTTAAGACAAGTTTCATATACATTTTTCGTAAAAAAATTATATACTTCCTTCCTTTTTGTGCAGAATTAACTCGGGTGTCATTTTTGTGTAATACTAATAATAACTAATGGAAATGATATCCGACAAAAATTTGCAAATTGAAATCCTTATATAAAAGCCGATTTTCAGCCCACCATGCGGCGCGGTGCCATCGTCTTGGTGTGAACGCGGTGGCGATAGGATAGCGCATATATTACTATCCTCTATGGGATACAATGGCATAGCGTTTGCCCGCCTGCTTCACCAGTTCACCACCACATTCAGTGACAACACTAATATTTTGTTCATGCTATAATTGGGAATAGAATAGAATCTAATAGATTTTTATGAGAGTAATTTATTGGTAACACGTGAATAAATAAAATTGTCAAGAAAAAAGATAAATTTTGTTTGTGGCCAGAATATTCGCATTGGTGATGGTTACATAAACTTATCGGATCTCTCTTTTGCACTCGTTATTTAACCCAGGCTCACTAGCGCTCATTGATTGATTAGATACGCATTCTTAACTTTTATTTTCATTGCTTGTTATTTCTTGGATATTCGGAGGACTTCTTTTTATATTTTGTTGAATTTTGTTACAATGGATTCGACTTTACGTGAACAAGTCATGATAAATCAATTTGTGTTAGCAGCAGGATGTGCTCAAGAACAAGCAAAACAGTTATTGCAAGCTGCACATTGGCAATTCGAGGTAAATTTATATTTTAAGTAAACAAACAGTATGTAATCATGAAATGGCTGCTACATATTTTGATTTACATTAGCCTTTTACAGATGTCACACATTGTTATCAAATAATAAGTAATTCAATAGTAAATTACATTATTTATTGTTATCGGTGTTTGATCACAATTTTAAAGTCTTTTTATTTGATTTTGGCCAAGTAACTTGGGTAGGCATTTGTTTCGAGATAAATGATAGGCACTCGTTAATCTGTAAACATCATATTATTGATATTGACGAAATAACACGCAATAAACGAACTGAGTTAGTGTAACCTTCAAGTGAAGAAAACAAACGTATAAATTGTACATGTCCATCTAAATAGGTACCTACTCAGTCTGGATGCTGTACAATGTAAATAACGATTACCAAATCTCAAATGCAAATCCTGTTGATAATTAATATTTTATTTTAGCATAGACACATGATATTGTTAGTAATTGAAAATGGAAATTTGTTTTCTTTTTTGTTTTGATTGATAATGAAGGCATCTTGGTGAGGTGTTTGCTATACGTATTACATATTGACATATTTTAGTTGTACATAGTTAGATATGTTTTTAGTTAGTTTCTGAATAACGGACAGCCAGGCAGTAGTAATATATTTAGGTATTTTTATCACAGTCAATTTACCTACTTTAATTAGTAACCAAGTACCTTTGAACAAGCTTTTTGGTGTACAGACAGCCAACTTGCAAGCACTTCTAAACAAAGTAGTAAGTGTGCTAGGTAGTCTATTGTTTTAAATGACTCACTTAACTCGTAACGTCCAGGAGGGCATGCATGCATGCCCAAACAATAGAAAATTAATTGTGTCTCAGTAGCTGGGATTTAAAGGTTAAGTATGCCATAAGCTTAATGAGTTGTAACGTCACCATCACATAACTAGCCTAGTTTCCAACTATGTTGGGGTGAAATTGCAGTCTAACCATATTCAGCTGACTATCAACATTTTATATGGATTTGCCTATCTGACCTCCACAACCCAGTAACACCTTGGTAAGAATGGAAGTTAGAGTTTTCCGGCTCCTAACTACTCGGCTGTCGAAAGATCTAAAATATAATGTTATAAGTCACAATTAATATGATCGTATCCCCATCCTAGTTCTCTGAACTGACATTTAAATATTTTATTGTATGCCACTAAGGCCAAAAATGGCTGATCTAATAATGTACTTGAACAACCTGCACACTGAATTAGGTACTAATTTTATGTACTAATTTTTCTACAAATAAATAATCTTATGTGAATTACAATTGGGACCAACGGCTTCATTTGCTTTCTGAGGCATGGAGGGGTTGTGATGTTTAATGTATGGCCATGGATTGACCTTAGCAGAGTGTCTTAACCTTAGACCAACCCAAGACGCTGTTATCACCTAGCCGCTAGCCTATTAATAAGTTAGTACATGCAGTGTATTTTCACCTATATACCAAATAGCTTGTTCAATTGTAAGTAATATGTATGTATATTCTATTTGTCTATTTAATGTAAGGTCAAGGGTCTGAACAGGAGCTATTTTGTTTTGGTTGATTCTCTTTGTTTTATCAGATTATTGAAACAACATGCCACGGCTTCCAAATTTTCCCTTTTGGCCATACGTACGACGCGACGGCGGAATTCCTCAAGGCAGCTGCCCTGATTCGTGATCAAAAACCTAAGATACACGAACTCGCTGACTTTCTCAAAACCGTCAAGTAGATTTAAACCGATGAGCATTACTTGTGTCTTGACATGGTTGATCTTAAGTCCAAGATTAGCGCTCTCTGCTTCTATACGTTTCAGCAGATCCGCCATCTCTTTTACAATCTAGGCAACTATAGTGGTATCGTCCACATATCTTAGGTACATCAGTCTTTCACCGCCAACATCGATTCTGCCGTGCCAACCATCAAACGCTACCTCATAATATGCTCCCCGTAGAGTTTGAACGTAGTTAGTTTCGTGTGGTGCCAGACGTAAAAGAATAGCACCACTTCATTGCATCCAGACATCCAGTGGGTGTCGTAGAAGGCGACTAAGGGGCTTACCAGAGAATGACCAGCAGCATTCTCTATGCATTTTACCACCATACTGCGATCGCCAACCCGCCTGCCAAGCGTGGCGATTATGGCAATCCCTTCCCCTTTTGGAGGAGGCCTATGTCCAGCAGTGGACGTCTTCGGTTGAAATGATGGTGATGAGAGTTTGAACAATTTTGGCGACAGAAATACAGCGTTAATGCATGTCCCGTTCTATAAGGAAAGTGTTAAAAATTTCCAGCTCCACAAAGCTGGTGGCATCAAGGTGGATATTAAAAGTAAGATATGGCAGGACACATATTTCAATGAGAACATCAATGTCTGCCAAACATCTCAATTCATAAATAGAGAATGATGTATTTTTTGTTTATACTTACTTCTAGTTATAGACCCAGGTTCAGCTGAGGGTGTTTACGCTGTGATGATGATCAATATGAAATATGGCCACTGTAAATCCACATTATCATTTTAGTTGTGTTCAAAAAGGGGTAATGTGTTGACTTTGTCAACTACAGACCAATTGCCATAGCTTCCATCTATGCTATGTACATTTTATAATCCTTTCCATCACTTTACATTGTAAAGTTCTTAATAATAGGTTGCTGTATACTTGGAACACATTCGGCATCCCAGTTGACTTTCGCAAATTGATTTCCGACTTTCTGAGTGAGTGGTTGATCAGGGCGGTCAGAGACTGCTGCTTATTGGATCATATGGCTATTAATGTGATGCAGGTGTTCCTCAGGGGTGTTCTTTCTGCAGCCAAAAAGCTGGAAATCCCAAATAAGGTGAGGCGGTACTCCATAACTGGAGAGCTTCTGAGTTTGTCCAAAGCTCAGGTCGGTTCCCGGATGGAGTATTGCAGCCATTTATGGGAGGGTTCGGCAAAATACCAGCTTGCTGAATTTGACTCTGTGGAGCGCAGAGCAAAAAGGCTTAAAGATGACGAGGGGCTGGGGGCCAGGCTTCACAGCCTGAGTCACCGGCTGGTAATGTTGCCTATCTGTTGGTATTCCATAGACTGTACTTCTGAGAGTGCGCGCAGGAGTTTCAGGACCTGATCGCGCCACCTCCCTTCCACTACCTGACTACCAAAGATACGGCAGGGTACTATCTGCATTTGGTCGATACAGTCGTATTAAGCGCTGGTCCTCCACATTTATTATGCGCACAGCCAAAGTGTGGAACTCCCAGCGTCTGTGTTCCGTTCCATATATAAATAAACCGTCAGTCTGCTGGGCTTTCTCGTCCCATCGTAGACTTCATCTATCGGTTTCCATCAGGTGAGATCGAGGTCAAAACCAGGCCCCTTTCGATTTTTTTGTTTTTAACCAAGACAACAGAAGTTACCCCTTTAAATAACCAATTATTGTTAGAGAATAATAAAAAGGTATCTTCTGGCACCTTTACTCATAATAATAAAAAACCAAAAGGAGTGCAGCATACTTTAAAATTGTTTAACCAAAATATCCAAGGTTGCTTCTTCCAAATTACTTGAAATAGAATTGTTTTTGGAATATACCAAGTTTGATGTAATTTGTTTAACCGAACATTGGCTAAAAGATCATCAAATAATGTCAATTAACTATGAAAATTATTGTGTAGTTAGCTTTTTCACCCGAAAACGTATGATACATGGCGGGTCTTTAATATTAGTTACAAATTCTATTAAAACGAAAATACATCATCGGGCTGTCTGTTGAACACACTATTGAATTGTCCTGTGTTGACCTTGATAAGCATGTTAGAGTATGCGTATACGGACCTCCAAGTTACCAGAATCTATCTGTATTTGATTCTGTAATGGAAGATGTATTAAAGAAACTTAGTACTAGTATTAAGTCAATAGTCGTATGTGGTGATTTTAATATTAATTTATTTGAAAATAACTCAAATACTGTCAGATTATTAAGTTTATTTAGGTCATTTGGTCTGTCTAATGTTTTCAATGAACCAACCCGAGTGACAGCTTCTTCTGCCACTTGTATTGATAATATTTTTTGTAACTGTAATTACTTACACAAACAAATTGTAAATAAGTTGCCATCTGATCACAGTGGACAAACAATAACATTTTGCTCCTACATGCCTTTAAAAAAAATTTAAATTAGGTTTAGGCCAATGGCATGTCAAAATTTAGAGAAATTTAATAATTCTTTGGCCAGTTCACTATGTGTTCAGAGTTTTAATAATGTATGTGACCCAAATGAGTTCTACGCCGAGTTCTTCTCACTATTAAACACGAAATTTAATAACACTTTCCCACTAAAGACTAAAACTATTTGCACAACATTCTTATTTAGTGATTGGGCTACTCCAGGTATTCGTAAAAGCAGGGAAAAACTTTTTGAACTTCATGGCCTAAAGCAACAAATAAATAATACAAGCTTTGATCAGTATGTTTCAAAATATTCAAAAACTTTTAAAGTTGTGTACAAATTAGCTAAAGCGCTTTATATTAGCAATAAAATAAAATCAGCTGATGATAAAATTAAAACGACCTGGCAAATAATAAATAATGAAACAGGTAGAAATAAACAGCGTAATACTGAATTCAATTTAGAGACTGCACATGGCTCCATCAACTCAGATGTAGAAATAGCTCAGGAATTTGAAAACTTTTTCGCTAATATACCTGTTAAAACTACTGAAGCTTTAAATTCCTCACCCGCGCGTTCTGCTGCCTTACTCAGAAAGAATGTAAGGGCATGCTCTTTGGAGTTTAGGTTTCAGCATACCAACCCCCAAGCTGTTGTAAAAGTTTTTAAAGATCTTAAAATTAAATCAACAGATCTTTGGGGAATGTCTGTAAAAGTATGTAGTGCTATTATCGAAACCATTGCGCCCTATTTAGCTTTCATATTTAATACCAGTGTAGACCAAGGAGTCTTCCCGGATCTCATGAAACTCAGTAAAGTAGTTCCTTTGTTCAAATCGGGTGATAGTAAAGAACCTAACAATTATAGGCCTGTGTCAAATCTGCCAGTTCTCAGTAAAGTGTTTTAAAAGTTGATTCTCAATCAAATGTTACGTCACTTTAATAAAAATGCCATCTTTCATGAACAACAGTACGGTTTCACCAAAGGGCGTTGTACTACTGACGCTGGTGTCACCCTAATAAAGAACATTTGTAACGCCTGGGAATTAGCAGAAGATGCCATTGGAATCTTTTGCGACCTCTCCGAAGCGTTTGATTGCGTAAACCATGAGACATTTCTGCTGAAACTGGAGCACTATGGGATTAAAAATACAGCTCTTCATTTACTAAGATCATACCTGAAAGACAAAAAAGTTCAAGTTCAAGTAAACGGCATAAACTCATTAGGGTCTGAAATAGCAATGGGCGTTCCTGAAGGTTCAATATTGGGTCCATTCCTCTTTTTAGTTTACATTAATTAAAAAACTATGTACTCTTAAATCAACCGAAGATGGTGTTATTTGCAGATGACACATCAATGATATTTAAAATAGACCGACGGTCACAAAATCTTGACGACGTGAATAACTGTATTCTTGAGGTCCAAGATTGGTTTACGGTAAATAATTTGGTCCTAAATAGCACACGAACCAAATCAAATGTTAGAAGTAGCGAATGTGACATCATATTGAATGGAAAAAAACTGGAATTTGTTAATCAAACGGTGTTCCTAGGAATCACGCTAGACGAGAAATTACAATGGGGACCTCATATAACATCTCTTGCGGGCTGGCTAAGCTCCGCCGGTTATGCTGTTAGAAAGATAAGACAGTTAACAGAAGTAGAAACCGCGCGTTTGGTCTATTTTAGCTACTTCCACAGCATTATGTCGAATAGCATTTTATTGTGGGGTCGGGCTGCTGACACTGAATCCATCTTTATTTTGCAAAAGAGTGCTGTCACAGCCATTTATAATCTACGTCGCCGCGAATCTCTCAGGGAACTGTTTAAAAGGATTAATATTATGATGGTACCTTGCCAATTGATTTATGAAAATATCATGTATGTAAGAATAAATCTACATCTTTTTAATAAAATTAGTGATAGACATAATTATAATACTAGAAACAAAGACAAATTAGATCAACCATTTTTCAGATTAGCTAAAGTACATACATCTTTTATGGGGTACTGTGTTAAATGTTATAACAAAACTCCTTGTGATATATTGCAATTAAATTTAAAACTCATATGAAAACTACACTTTGTAAACAAGCATATTACAAATTAGAGGATTATATCCAAGATAAGAATGCTTGGAAACATGCTGGTCCTGCTCCATAGGACAATCTAGAGTCTAGACAAAGTCAAACTGGTTGCTAATTGAATTATGGAATTCATTATATTTATGACATTGATTTACACTCAGTGATTACTTTAACTCACACACTGACTGATTACCTACTTGTTAATATTCTAGGAAAATTGTATACTTACTTTTACAATGTTTGTAAATATGTGAGCACCATGTGTCTATCATAAAATTAATGTATCTGTAATTGCTTCAGTTTCATTCGTTTTACCTATTTTGGTATGGTAATTTTATTCTGGATGCATCGTTTTCGCACACAATTATACAATGAATGTATGCTAAAAATTGTAGTTAAACCATTTTAAAAGAGTAACGGTGGAGTTTCTTGCCTATTCTTCTCCATACGAAACTACATTTTGGAAGGGGCGACTAGAATCAATTCTATTTTAATGTAAATGTTGACATTCAAAAGTGCCTTTTAAGGTAAACCTAGTCCACATTTTTCCCATACAAACTTCGGGAGTGTATTACTCCACTGTTGGACAATGTACATCAAAAATTAAACATGGTATTGTTTTGTCTCATTATTAATATTGTCTGTACGGAAACAGAATACTAAAATAAAAAGCCATCCAAAAGTTAGGAGCCAACAAAGATTAGTTTTTCTTGCTAATTTAACCTAACTTTGGGCGTGTTTTAGTAATAAAAGAAGCGTAAAATCTGAAAAACCAAGTCGGTACCGGCAAAGCTCAAATATCGAAAAGTTCAATAAACTTTATTGGTTATTGATTTATGCAGTGGTTTTTTCATAAAACCCGATCTTCCGAAGGACTGTTCTTAATTTTTTACGCGCCTGTTGTACTATAAATGATCCGTCGTTTTTTTTTTCAAGTTTTTTATTTTCCACTTTTAAGTTATAGTATCTACCCCACACAATTCGAAATTTTGTCATCCTTGGGGTCAAGACAATGCATATTTATGCAATAGCAGCAATCGCGGTTTGTTTGCTGTCATTTCGTTTTGAAGAGTTTCGTTGCCTGTCTCCGAAACGCATCATCAGATCTATATGATTTTTTTATGGGACCATTTCGGAATAAACCCCTTTCGAACAAAAAAATAATTTTGCAAATCCATCTAAACATATATGACGGAGTAATGCCCGAACATACATAAAAATGTATATATATATATCAACATGTCGAATTGATAACCTCCTCCTTTTGAAGTCGGTTAAAAATAAAAAAACCTCAATAAAACATTTCATACTGTTACCCAAGTATGTCTAAGAAATCTGAAGAGCTACTTGAATATGTTGTGCAGTACCCCGATGAAAGCGTATTTCCAAATCTGCCTATTTCTATTCAAATTCTCTTAAAATTCCAGCATTGCAAGCGATTTTTTAGCAAATTGAAATTAATACCCTACTTATTAAATGGTTATACTGGTTAAAATGGTTAAATTGGTCAAGACAGGTTTGCTCAGTGTAGACAGAGACGAAAATTTACCTACGAAGGGGCGCAAATGTGATGCGTGCCCTAGGCGCCATTTTCTATTGGTACGCCCCTGTTCTTTGGCAGAAGCTTTTCGACCATACCGGCATCAAAAAGTCTGTGATTAGCCGAGCCGTACTTACATGAAAAAAAATTACAAACTCACAATAAAAAACCATTCAGAGGAACCTCGGATGTCATTCAAACAATACGATTATAGGGTATTCACCTATACGTATTATTTGAATAATACGGTATATTATGCCTATTCCTTTTTCTCATTATAATCTATTTAATTTCAGACAGCGTTATCAATATTTTTTCAAGAAGTGGCCATTCCTGCTGGCGCTAATGGAATTGCTGCACCGCACTACCGTCAGGTACCGTACAGTTATTGCAAGCATGTTTTTTTGAAAGAAACTTCTAAAATCTATCATTTAAAATATTTGAGAATAATACATTGGTTCATACATACTATCCATACTTAATATTATAAATGCGAAAGTATCTCTATCTGTTACCTTTTCACGCCTAATTCAGCCCGCGAAGTTAAAATTTTCATTTGATAAAAATTCACGTTTTTTGCAAATGGCAGATCAGTGTCAGGTTGTATGTCAGCTGATGTCTTTTTACACGCTTTATATTAGCTTCACTTGTATGTTTGTTTGTAACCGATTCCTTAGGGCGCGATTTTGACCCACTTCAAAAGGTCAGATTTCATTTAAACTTTGTAAACTTATCGAGGACCGATGACAATTCAAAAATTTAATAAAATTCACGCTTTTGTAGTCAGCAGAACTAAGTGCTTGATATTAATTGACTATAAAAATACCTCAAAAAGCACACCACGCTTTTTAATAGAATTAAATTATTTTCTACTTTTTTAGTTTGGTTTTTAAAGCTTGTTTTTTAGTTTTTTAACTATTATTTTGTACTACCGACGAAAAATTTCTGCGCTGGGGGTTGGGTCTAGAATGGTATGCTGAATTCATGGTTACAGTTTGCGCACAGGATAAAAGCTTATCCTGTATTGATCTAATTAAGATTCGCGACTGAAACAAATACCTAAGTATTTACAGAAATATAATCATTTAAATCAATTGGAATGCTTATACGAATTGATGCTGTGATCATCATTATGACGATATTTTTTAGTCTCAGCCATTTTCCCTAAATAACTTAATGGATCATTTTATTATTTCAGCAACTGATGACACCATGTAATACTCCAGCTACTCCTCCTAATTTCCCCGATGCGCTTGCGGCATTCTCGCGGCTATCGACGACGGGCAGCCCAAATAACACGGGCGGCGGGGGGTGCGCAGGCGCGGCCGCGCCGCCTGTGTCCCCGCTCGCCACGCATCCACCACCACCGCCCCCACCACCACATGTGCAAATGAACATGTTTCCTGGCACTCCAAATCCTCAGACAAATTATTCGTCAATTTCCTGCTCAACTGCCGTAAGTTCTTATTTTGTTTTTCACCATTATCAGGATTCATTGATTAGTAGATTATAGTTGATTATATAAAGCATTCAAGTATGAACAAAAACAACACCTAAGGCAACTATTTTTACAAACTGAATGATATTTAGCTCAGTCATTCGTTTTTATTTAAAGTTTTTCAATTTGATATCTAGCAGATTTTTGAGCGATATCACCATTCCATGCAATTTAATCAGTATTCGTAAACTTTTACAATTGTCCATACATTTTCTTAGGCCTAAGTTTATGCGATATTTAACCGATTTCGACAAAGATGCAATTTGGATTGTATAGCCATATCAGTAAGCACCCTCAGGACTGCTTAACCAGATATAATACATGTTGAAGAAAGAAAGAAAAGAAAGAAAAATGGATTTATTTGTCACAGAAAAAACAATTACATAACATTAAAAAAAAAAAACATGAAAACAACATAGGTATTTATACATTGACTTAGAGAACATAAATAGTCGGCAACTGCACGCCGTGACTGTGACAAGAAGGCTTCCACTCAGCATGATGCTGTGCTATGGGACCCACAACACAGCGCTGATTTTCAGTGGTTACCTGTTGCATAAGTGCATACGTAGGAAGAATCATACATAAATCAACATTAGGTACGACTCTTCTAGCACAGAATAACCGAGCAGAATGAAAGCTTCCTAACAGAGCTCAAACTTTTTACCTACGTTTATAGGGCTGTCACTCGGTTAGTGCAAATAAAAAACCGGGCAAGTGTGAGTCGAGAGATGGAATGTTTAGTGAAGGAAATGCATCATCACTAAAATATTGTATTGTTCTGTACTTTGATATAAATATGATAAACTTTCTTTCGAAATGCTGTTCATAAGTCCTAAAATCTCCAAGTCCCTGAAGTAGATCTCGACCTACAGCTAGCTGTAAGCCAGTTCTGTCGCCTAAAACAAAACACGAAAGCAAAATATGTAATAGTGATAACATAATCAACCCACGCGGGCGAAGCCGCTGGCAAATGCTAGCTTAATTTCTTAAACTAATTTTCCTAATTTAATAAAGATCGATTTAAATGAACGATTTTTTTCTGTAACAAATGCCTCGGAGTTGATTTCCGCTACAAAATCGTCTACAATATTTTAATCGGCAAGCTGCCGCTCAGTCCGCCGCAGCGCTCTGAGTCGTGCACCTCAACAATCAACTCGCCCGTACATTTGTTCATGTTCAAGCCGCGCGCAGCTGCCGCGAACCGCTCAGCGAATACCGCTGACGCTGCCGATTCATGCGGCGCCTCGTAACATGCATGCACGCATTGCATGCAATCATGCATTTTTGTGTATTTGTTTTTCCCGCTCGCCGCCCGCGCTAAGCTTTCGCTGATAACGGCAAGGTCGAGGCCAGGCCGTAAGGTGCCTTGTTTTACTATTTCACCAACGTAAGAAGTATCTAATACAAAAGGTCAAAAGGAATCTTGCAGACGGTCTACACACATACTTTAGTACTTACCTACAAACCTACTAAAACAAAAATACGAAACAAATAAGTTGGCGACGAACATACGCCAATATGGGTGGTAGGTAAACCATATGAATAATAAATAATCATTCTTATGCGAAAACCTTATCGCCAACATAATTATTTTGGATACTACCTATCTCGTTACTAAATAGGTACTTCTTTAAAAAACATTAAAAATGTGAAGGTAAAGGTAGATATAGTCATTACCTCACAAGATCTTTTGGATACACAAAATAAGAAATATCCTTCGTTTTCCTCCCATTGTTTGTGCACACAGTACAACAGCTTGGCAAATTGAACAACATTAAAATAACGCCGCGTATTATATACGTCCGCATCGTATCGCTGCCGCTAGCAGCCCTTAGCTTCGTCTTCTTACTGTAGAGATGGGTAGTTCACGAACGATTGAAGGAAATGAACTACTTCATATCACAAAATAAACTTATCATTCAATCAGTAGTCCTTCAAGTGTGTCTCTACTTCACTTAGTTCAGTCTTTCTTTTCGTTATTTCAATTTTAAATATACCAGCCTAGACAAAAATTTCTAAGTATCAGTAACAAAAAAACAAAACATACCTACTACTTAATAAAAATAGTTTTGCTTAAATTCATATTTCTAGGTTGACAGTCCTAAGCCTGTATAAAGCATGAAGAAAAATCGACTTACGTCTAAAACTGAACTAGAAAAGTGCATCATTTGTCGTAACTTGTCAATCACTATCGTTATCCTACGATAGGGACTCGTTCTGATTCGCAGAACTAAATGAAGTACTGAAGGAAATGAGTGGACTACTTCACTAAGCGAAAAGATATACTTCATTCATTTATTTTTACTGACACATTTTGCGCATCTCTATCTTACTGAGCTAAAAGCTCGTTCAAACCGATTTGTACGCGAGCGGGCGCCGGTGCTCGCCCCCCGCGCCTTGTCGTTGACACATTACTCACACATAGCTGTACGTGTAGTAGGGTAGCTACGCACGGCGTTAGTATGAAGCTTTGCTTCTGCTCGGTTATTCTGTGCTTCTAGTCCAGCAGAGTACTACCCAATGAATAACAATTATTCAGCTTTTGAATTTGTAATTTGATTCAGTATAGAAATTTTTATAACCTGTTCTGTAAGTCAATTAAAAATGAGTAATAAAATTCTCGTTTCTTTTTTCAGATGTGCAGCGAAAACATGCCAAGATAAATTGGAAGGTATTAGTTTAGGAGCATCTATAATTTATTTTTCTAATGGTGCGCAATGTGAGCTGTGGAATTGTGTATGAAATGTATATTACTTTAGTAAACACCCTATAGCAGCGTTGGTTTGCTGGACAATATTTAGGGTGCTGTACTGTAGTCAATCATGTTAAATTTATTACAAAATATCGTATCTACATTATTATTATGTATACAGTGGTTTCAAAATGTGCACAATAAATCCTATGAATTGTGTTAGTTTTTGGTAATTGAAATTTATATTGTGATTGTAAAAAAAATATTGTAACAAATATGTAATGTAATCGTAAATAATCATGACTTTAATAACATACAGAGTGAGAATTTTGCTTTAGCTTCTAAAGTTATCGTACGTCGATAATTATTTTATAGTCATAATTGTGTAGTAAAATAATATTGACACCCGCCATACCACGAAGATATACCTACATATTATTCTAGTTTTAATAATAAGTGTTTGACAAATACCATTAACTTTTCTCCTGAAGGATATAACCTACTACCTACCTATGCGGTACTATCCACACATAACAGAGAAAAAAAGGATAGCATTCAATGCTTGTCAATTGTCATGCCCTACATACTTTGTGTTTAGGTACTATCGTATCGTAAATACATTGCATTTGGGATATTTTAGTTACATGTTGCATCGCATGTTCATCGCCCCTGGCGTGACGTAGACCCCGGATCTGGCTCTGATATTTGTGGATAGACCCCACTATATACTAACGATTAATATTATATTGTCATTCAGAGGTCCTAATTAACGGTTTTACCCAGTAGAAATAATCTCAATTCAATTGAAGTTTTTCTTGTGTTGTGTTTGTAAACTCCGAAATACATTGTAACAGAACATTCATACATCACGCCCTTATTCTGCGAAAGGATAGGGCAAAGGTATGTTATGTTTAAACTACTTTATAAGTAATTAATAATTGTGAATGTTTTTTTAAATATAACTTACTTTTAAAAATTACTTTCGAGATGAAGATAATTTCAAGGATCACGAAACATTGCAACTTCCCGTCTTGTTTGGCAACAGAGCGATGTATGGCCTCCGCTCCTTCTCAGTCACTGTCAAATCATATTTCACGGAAATTGTTACGTTTGCATTGAAGCGGAGACGAGCGGAGGGAATCGGAGATGTGCAGGAATTGACCAATAACCAACGAGACAAGAGACGCCATTTAGGTTTCAACCATTATGACCGGTCGATACCTACACGTTTCCCCCGGTCCGAACTATGTCTGTGGAAGCGTACCATAATAATGATTTGTTTGAAAATAGGGTGTTTGGCGAGAATTACTAAGTAAGTATTTACTTGAAAAATTATGTTTAGTTTAAAAGACGGGATAAAGAAGACTAAACATACACGTACCTATCTACAATAGAAGTAATAAATTATTACAGAATAAAATAGCCATACTGTATATCTAAGTATTTAAAGCAAGATTTATTTGTCTTTAACGCCCGGAGCCAATAACACTATGATCATGAATGGTGTGGAGTTGCTATGGACACTTAAGTGAACACCCAACAAACCTAGCATCTAATCTCTACGATAGGTAAACTAAAACATTAAGCAAAAATGTACTCTGCAAAGGTTTTCTAGCGCGCCCCACTTTCTGGCAGGGTGTGCCAGGGCCCGGGCGTAGGTACTTCAAGAGGCTTACCAGTTACCTAGCAATCAATGTTTGACACAAGTGAAGAGCGATTTTATACCTTATGCTATGTATCTATTAGAGCACCATTTACAGACCAAACGTAAGCGTCTCATACGAGTATTCATTCGCTCATACGAATTTGAACATTATGTCCATAAGAATAAGATTCATTTAATTGTCCACATTTTTCCATAATATTTTGATAATTTGTACAATCAAAGAAACCTACGTACCTAGCACCTGACCCTTTTTAATGTTGTTTAGATAATTCATAAGAAACTAAAGTATGGTCGATACTTGCCTACCTATTGTCAAACACCCTTTTGAACACGTTATGAATATTGCCATAATAAGCCTTAGACGATTAGGGATTGTATTATTTACCTATGAAGGCGTTCTATTTCTATGTGATACCGGTCGATAATGGTACTTATGTGAATACATACGAGGGATGATATGTTATTTTTATGTTAAAAATAAAATCGTTATATTAATCATAATAACGGTGGTATTATAATAGTGAAAATGTAGGTACCTACTACGTCTTGGTAAATGAAGGGATGTCTTTAGTAGCCATAGCATTTTTGCACCTGTATGTTTTCTCAATGTTGATATTACATATTATTTTTATTTTATAGTGTTATTTCGTATTGTCTTACTTTTATAAGACACTAATTTGCTTTTTCGGCTGTCACGAATAAAAATGATTGTATTATAAATGTGTTTTACATGAAAATATCTCTCACATAAGTTCGTTCGCTTTCGTGCAGGCCAGTTCCTGGAAATTTCATTGATTCAGGTTGATTGATTGAGGGCACGCTTTTCCTTTTTCGACGCGGCGGTCAAAAGGTTAAACAATGTGGAGATGACAATCCATACTAATCTACGCTAATGATATCCCCACCGCTGAATCTTTACATTGACGTCGTGGCGGGGGAATTATGCGCCTCGATTTCGAGGTCTATTTAGGTAGAGTTTACTTTGCTGAAACAGCTCTAGGGTGAGGAGCTAGACCAAAAGATTTACCTACATAAACCCGCAGGGCAGCATGTGGCGCGCTGTTGGGCAGTAGCGTACTAGCGTCTCCATGGACCCTATCTCCTGGGAGTAGTCTTGATCCTCACGTCTAGCTTGCCTTTATTGGTCGGCTTGAGTGGAGATTCGTTAGAACTAATGTGCTCGGAAGAAGGAAGTATTCTAGTAAGTGCTGAAGATCCCTAATCTTCCGGGATCCGGGCTCTAGGATTGTTCTGAAGGCCTTGGAATACCTCCTCTTCTCATAACTCCTCGGGACATGTTGCACCCTTGTCACTACATCACTGCTAGCGACTGTTTTCGGGAGCCCATTGAGTGTGCAAGTCACCACCTGCCATTTTATCCGTGTAAATAGATATTGGCCGGGCAGGGGCCATAGTCCTTCAATAGTTCTTTGTCACCAGTCCACTTTAGTCACCGAAACCCACAGTCCAATATCTTTTTCCATATCCTGCAATAGTTCAACACCAATCGGGGGTTGCCTTTGGGTGCACTTGCACAGTGCATATATGGATAATCGTCAGATTATGCTAAATTTCAGTCTAAAGGGATTCTGGGAGTTGGCCTCGGCCGTCGTATGCCTCTCAAAGGTCCGGGTTCCTATGATCCCGAGATATGAAGAGAGCTTGAAATAATATTGTATTCTATAGTAATATTATGTAGAGTAGAAATTAGTTTTTATGTAGGCAGAAAGTAGTGTCATCGAACAAAGTGCCAATGTTTGTCGACGGTAGTGCATGAAGCCACAGACCCGAATCCCATTTACACATCCAGCAGTTCGCACGCTCCGCAGTAGTAGCAGGCGTGTTCAGTAAATTGTCTTTCACAACTTTGCAGAGAGGCTCATCCCATCGTCTCTGGGAAAACTAGAGTATCAGCTAGATTTGAGTTCAAGCAAGCGAGTTTCTAGGCATCCATAGCTTCGGTAAAGTACGGCACAACAACATTAATCAGTGTGAAAGATAAGATTTTTCTGATTAATTGCTCAGTGTCGTGGACCGAGGATATGAAAGCCGGTAAACTAATACTGGAAATTTTCCAACAATTACAGTATTAACTAGTACAAGCTAGCGGGACAAAATTCATGACGTCATTTCCAGGAATACGTGATAACAATTTGTAAACAACCCTTCCCGGGTAAAGAATTCTAAGAAATAATTTGTTTGTCACCTCATTAAGTAATTTTGTGGAGGGGTCAATGTTAATTAAATAGGGAGTGCAATTTGCATTTACAAAGTAGTTTTAGCAAACTTTTGATAGTGAAATGAAACGATATTTTTGTGATGGATTCTACTGTTGAAGGTATGTACTTACTCTTTTGACTTGTTTTAAAAAAAGACATGTAAGTATCTTTTGTTGTAATTTGAGTTTATACGTATGTTAAAATAATCTATACTTATAATAAATCTGTAGAAGTGAAAATTCTGTACATTGAAAATATCAACAAAATAAATGGCAGGAGATGTTACTAGACTAACACCGAACCCAAAAATGTGATTAATTTTTTTTTTGTCTGTCCGTCTGTTTGTTCAGGCATCACTCATAAACTGCCGGTTCGATTACGATGAAACTTGGTATAATTATTCTTTAATATCCTGGGCACCACACTGGGTACTTTTTATCCCGGAAAAGTATATACAATAAAAACAAACTTAATTTTGCGGTTCGATCCCTAGACCCGATTACTGTACCAACCGCAAATAATAAGTTTGTCGTAGGTTACGTCACCCGCAGTGGAGTTCATTAAGGGGCGCTGCACACGGCTAAGATACTATAATATTTTATCTTAAGATACAATATCGCTCGCCATACAATTCAATGGACTATCACACACAACGAAGATATAAATAATATTTCATATTTTCGTATCTTAAGATGAATTTGTATGGCGAGCGATATTGTATCTTAAGATCCAAGGAACCTTTATGTTCATATTCCGGACGGGCTCACTGACAATATCGTGTATGCTGAAGCTCTCAATTGATGTCGTACGGTGACTATCTGTCGTTATCATTATCTTTGTGAGCATTCGTTGCAAAGAACGTCAGCTTCGCTATCGGTTATCCTGCTAAACAGGTACCAAAATAGAAATCTACTACAAAAAACTTACAGAACGCGAGCGATGCCGCGGGCAAAGATATCATTTAATACCGGTATGCTCGATAGATAACGTTCTACACAAAAAGCACTTTACACAAAAAACTCATTGGTAAGTTTCGTCATCCACGCGAACGAAGTCGCGGGCACACACATAATTTTCCTTAATTTGAAACTTTAAAGGATTGTTACTTTTTTTATCCAAATGTACCCAGCTTGATTCTTCTGTATGTTATAATTACAACATTCAAGCATAGATTCATATATATTGTAGCTCCCGAAAAGGCCCGCAGTAAAAATTCATTACTTTGTTTCAGAACGAGTCGTAACTATGACAAGATTGGAGTTTTACGAAGAATGGCTAAACCACGATAAAACTGAAAGGAATAGTCGCATTTTTGACTATTTATGTGTACCACATAATATATCGGATGCTTCTGAGGATTCCCTGAGGAAACTCCAAATTAAAATTTCGGGCTTTCATCAAAATTGTACGAAAAGTGGACATCTTCTAAATGTACTAAGGATACATTTCTCAGCAAACATAAAGATTGGTTAAAAGGACCCGGTTTCGAAGTGTTTGTGTGTGTGGACCAGCAACATCATCGGGGGTTCGTTCTATATGACGACCCCAGAAATCCTTTGATGAATCATAAACAAAAACAAAAAGACGGAGAGTAGACGATCTTGTGGCATCGCGAAGTGCAAATGAATTGATTACTGCAGCAGAATTAGCAACACGGAAAGAAGGGTATCGAAGTGTTGCAAAACAAATTCGAAGTGTAGCGGCCGCGGCCGATGAAAGTTAAAAAAAAAGTGTTCTGAAGAGAGTAGGCGTTTGACTCCAGACGAAGCTTATTATGTAGACTCTAAATCTACTTCTCACTCGTACAAACTGACTAGAAAGTGGTCAATGAAAGCGGGACATCAAGTGTACCCATCATTCTATAGCCTAGGTAAGTCCAAAGCTTCTTGTTATCCTTCTGACGAACATATTTCTGTGACTGAATCTCGAGCTGAAATTAAACTTCAGGCAATTTTAGATAAAAACGGCTGAACGATTAGTTGAAGCTCAGTCGGAAGTCATTAGATGCGTGTTACCCCGTTCATATTATGCGTTAATAAGCAAATGGGGTTGTGATGGAAGTTCGGGGCACAGTACGTACAAGCAGAGGTTTGAGAACATCAACGCTACAGACGAATTTCTGTTCGTGTACTCATTTGTCCCCTTGAGACTCCTTGACGGCTTAACTGTAATTTGGCAAAATCCACGACCTTCTACCTTATATTGCCGTCCTATTAAATTCATTTTTGCCAAGGAGACAAATGAGTTTACGGCAGAAGAAACTAATAAAATTTTGGATGAAAAACGTCAGCTTCTTCCAACTTTATGTACTGTTGATGGAACTCAAATGTCTGTTAAACACGATTTGTTGTTGACAATGACTGATGGCAAAGTGTGTAATGCTTTAACAGACACACGTTCAACACAGAAGTGTTATATTTGTGGTGCCACTCCGTCTACTATGAACGAGGAGTCAAGGAACTATCCCAGCAACCAAGAACGCTTTGGATTTGGTTTATCTACTTTACATGCATGGATCCGCACTTTTGAATGTTTACTTCATATCAGCTATCGTTTACTAATAAAAAAGTGGCAAGTGAGAGGAGATAACGACAAAGCTAATGCGAAGCAACGCTCACAAGAGATCCAAAAAGCGTTTAAAGAGCGCACGGGTCTTATTGTGGATAAACCAAAACCTGGGTATGGCAATACGAATGATGGAAACACAGCGCGTAGATTTTTTTCAATGCAGAATTAAGCAGTGAAATTACAGGATTAGACGCAAGTCTTATACGAAGATTTCATGTAATTTTAAGAACTTTGTCATCCGGTTATGATATAAATTGTTTAGAATTCGAAAAAAAATTGCGTTGATACAAGAAAGTTATATATTATCTTGATCTGTATTCGTGGTACTCGATGCTCGTTACTGTGCATACAATTCTTGTACACAGGGCAGAAGTGAGTGAATGAGTGATCTTGCCTTCTTCCTATTGGACAGCTTTCCGAAGAAGCCCAGGAAGCACGAAATAAAGACTGCCGTAGATTCCGGGAACGACATACCAGGAAGCGATCACGCTGTGCCACGAATACGGATCTTCTGAGAGTGCTTTTGATTACTTCCGATCCTATAATAAATATATTCAGAGAATTACCGCGAAAGAAATTAACTTCGTTACCACCAGAATTTCTGCAGTTGATTGTCCCACCTTCATTACCACCCCAATCAACATCAGTTCGCAAATTTAGTGAGGGGGATTATTCGTTATCAGAAGATTCTAGCGAATTGGAGAGTGGTGATGAATCTTCTGATGATGACTATTAGATTCGACTTGTTAGAATGATCTTTTAATGTAAATATGTTTACCTATTTTATTATGTAGTCATTTCTCATTATGTTTTAGTTTTAATTCCTATAAAATAGATGTAACATTATTGTAGTTAAATCATTCTTATTTTAATTTTGTATGAATATGTTTTAAGAGTTATTTTATATTTATAGATAATTGTTGTTGTCCTTGGACTATTATCGTATGTTATTTGATAGAATGAACAAATAAATAAGTACCTATTTTACACATTTTTTTTTTGTAAATATGTATAAATATACAAAAAAAAAAATGGATGAATAATGTTGATAAATGTTGTTGTTGTATGTATAAATATATGTTATATATAGTGCCTTTCAGGCATAAAAAGTAGGTAGACGCAGCTAATTAGACCCATCCGTGATAATGATAACAGTAAACAAAAATGTAAAATCAGGAGACTACTGTCATCTTGCATCCACCACACCTTTGACGTATACGCATACAGAACACAGAAATCTCCTCCATTTCTCTCTAAAACAGTGTAAGCCACCTTAAATGTACTTAAACAATTAAAATAAGTCCAAAAATATTTTTGTCCCGCTAGCTTGTACTAGTCGAAATACTGTGAATTAGGTTGAATGTACACAAGAAATAGTTTTTGGGTAAATTTCTGAGTTAATCAAAGCTCAATCAAGTACGACTGACAAGGCGGTGTAATGCAAGCCGGCCCGTGGCGGCAAAACAAATGTGGTCAGTTTGAGAGCTTGCAGATATTGACGCGGAAATTGAATAATGACATAAATAAAAATAGATAGGTAGTTACCCCTATGAGAATGAAGATGTCAGAGCGAGCGAAGCTACCTCGAACATTCTAGCACCTTGTGTTTAAAATTTTGCATTAGGTAACCTAACCTAACTACATAAGGCCTTGTTTATGATTTGATCAATAAGTACTTCCCAAGATTTGGGATTTCCCCAAAATCCGGGCCGGGAAGAACCCGTGCCTAGTAGGCACGGTTACCAGTTGTTTTTGCTACTAACACAATAATATACATTCGGTAAACGTAATTAAATAATCTTTATTGCGCTTACAAACAGTACAAAAGTATAAAACGGGTATGACATAAGTGAAGGGATAGGGGTAGTGGGCAAAGCGTGAAATATAATTTCCGCAATAGTTTGGTCAGAAGCCGATTTGGGGGCCGCAAACTACGTGTTTAACATAGAATATAGTTTGCGGTACCGTTGAATGTACAATGAACGGGAAGGGGGAAGTCATCGGAAAGATGTCTTGTTGACTTCTTTCCGACATCAAAAAACCGTCTTACAAAGCGTAGGTAGCATCACTATTAAGGGTTTTTTTCCGTCCGGGACCCACTCTACTTTCCACCCTGATAAGGCACTGATTAACAAAATTGAAGTTTAACACACACGTCTAATGAGAAGATTCCGATTCTGGGTCAACAACTTCTGGCATAACTTCTTGGATCTTTTTGGCCTCTTGGTTATTTGATATCTCATCCAACAATGTTGTGTTATAGTTTGTTTCAAGTTCCTCATTACTTTCTATTGGGCTTATAATATTTGAATGCTTGCTCCTTTTAAATATAAGCTAGAAAAAAATGGGTTAAATTAAATTGGTTAGCGAAACTCGACAAACGTGATGGGTATCGATATCTTCTTCTATATCCATAAAAGAACAGCAGCCTAAAATCTCGCAGAGTACGTTCTTAAGAATCTCGTATACCCCAAGATAGAAGTCCTGCTAAAGATAGAGACTAGAATTTTGAAAATGGAGGGCTGTACAAAAAAGGACTGCGAAAACCCGAGAAAAAGGGGGAATTCGTCTACGAGAAAAATCTTAAACGTTGGATTTATAAACTTGAAACTTGGCACCAATGCGATGCGTACTTACCAAAGCAAATAAAAAGTTTGGCACTGTTTATTTTACCAAACTACCAGGGGTTCTATAGGGATTGAGGGGGTGTTAAAGTTACCATGGGAGAATATCAACGTACGGTCCGATATATTTGAAACCCGGCATTCATAATCTTTACAAAATACTAGCGGACCTAACAGACGTTTTCATGCCCGGACACCGCCACCTACCGGCTCCAAATGCGAATCTAAATCATCCAGGGACCCTACTCAAACATACACAAAAATTGCATCAAAATCGGTTCAGCCATTAAGGTGTTCAGATACACATACGTACATAAGAATAATATATATAAATAAAGATACTTACCACCTAAATGATGATTTTATAGTCCTAAACTTAAAAGATTAGGTTAGTAGGTACTTAACACAGATATATATAGACCTAGATAACGCAAGAGCACCCACTTCGCGTGCCGGGGCTTAAGCATAAAATCTTAACGTGGCTAGAGATGGGATTTAACAGGTAAACATTATGCGTAACTCATTAAAATCAATTATTTTTAATCTACTACCCACAGTAATACCAAATTTGAGAAAAACATAGGTCATCGAAAGCATGCTGTATTCGTAATACATTGCGGCTTTTACTTGGAGCGGTCGATGTGATGTTCTGTGTTAACAAATGATGAATATCAAAACAAGTGATACTATCGTATATCGCTTCGGTTTCATGGCTTGCAGTATAACGTGAAAAAGAGTGAGTTTTTGGTTTTTGCTCCTAGATGCAGGAGATCGGATGTCTGTAAAATTATATCGAGGGGTGAAAGGCTACTTGTTTGAAGCGACATTTTGGACGATATTGAGTTATATACCCAATAACTAACTCAATACTGTATATAACTCAATGTCGTCCAAAATGTCGCTTCAAACAAATAGCCTTTCACCCCGCGATATGTTTTTGAAGGTAATTCATTTAGTAAGTATATTTAAGTACTAAAGTAGTTAGACAAGCATAAAAAAGAATATTTAAGAAATCTGCATACATATTAATATTCGCTTAGTATTTTTTTTTTCTTTGAGTGTATCTACCAATTCGATTACGTCTGATAAAAAGGGATTATAAAGTTTATTACTTTTCGGATGGAAAGAAGAACCTGGGAAATGAATAAGTACCAGAGATATAGATAGACTTGTCTGATAAGTTGATAACGCAAGTATCACGATCTGTGTGAAAACCAAGCGTGCCATTTTCTGACTACCTACTATGACGTCACAAGCACTATTTAGAGATGGGACAACCAAATCGATACAAAGACGCCGCCGTGTGTGGCACCCGAATCTTTATTTCCCGTCGCCTCAATCCATTGTTCTTTTAAATTGAGATCATGTGGAAAACTAAAAAATCACGAAAAATTAAGATGTTTTATTAAAATTGTCTACTTAATAAATATAAAATACAAAATAATTTCTGTTTCCGAAATCGATTATCGAGAATCGATTTGTGTTGCATAGGATGAACAGCACTAATCGCTAAAATTGACAGAAATGATAAAAGCGCCTGTACTCCGAAACCGAGGCAGCATGTCTCACAGATTGGCAGCAGCTCTCTGAGAGCCTTGATAGAGCCAGCAGAACCATGTCATCAGCATAACTGATGTTATTTATGCTAACTCCATCAACATGGCATCCGACAGGCCTCCTGCTGAGTCCATCTATCAGATTATTTATATACAGGTTGAAAAGAAGTGGAGAGGATATACCCCTTGCCTCACCCCGCAACTCGCAAGTGTATGGGTCTGAAAGAGCCCCGTCCCATTTTACATAGTTAGTCTGCCTTTTGTACCAATACTCCAGAACAGAACATAACTGCTTAGGTACATTGGCATGACGTAACTTCTTCCACAGGACATCATAACAGACCATGTCAAAAGTCCTGCTCAGGTCTAAGAAACAGGCATAGACGGCGTCTTTCTATTCACATAATATCTCACTGTGTGCTTAAGGCAAAGTATCGCAGTATCGGTGGACAGACCAGCACCCTAAATGCGTAACTCACGATTCACAATCTGTTTCGTTTTGAAACAGATAGCTAAACCATTGCTTCATATGTTCGTAAAATGTGTCTGCTCAAGAACATAAATAACGCAATGAATATTGTTGAACTATCAAAATGAAACAGATTATGATTAATCGTGAGTTACGCAATTAGGGTGCAGGTCTAAATCCGAACTGCCCATCATGTAGATATATATACGAGGGTGCGTTCTTAATTTCGAATGGGGGGGGAGGGGATAACAATAGGTCATTATCGGGATGGCCACAACTTCAGCCACTCAATATTAGTATAAATACCAGGTTTTATCTTAATTGGATCATTAGTCCTTGAACTATCGTCAAGCAAACAACTCAATCGGAAAGAAAGTGTGAATTATGGAAAAAATCGAGTACCGTGCCGTAATAAAGTTCCTTACCAAGCAAGAAAGTCAGTTCAAAATATACTGGAAGATATGGAATCCGTTTACGGGGACTCTTGCCCGGGTAAAACCATAGTTTTCAAGTGGCACAGTCTCTTTAAACAAGGCAGGACCTCACTTGAAGACGACCCACGGCCCGGACGGTCGATCGTGGTGACTACTCCGGAAATCATTAAAAAAGTCGAAAAAATAATATTGGAAGATGTCAGACTAAAGAAGAAACAGCTTGCAGAAATGGTTGGAGTATTGGATACGACAATTTTCAAAATTCTACACGATCATCTTGGCATGACAACGTTCAGTGCAAGATGCCCGGACGGTCGATCGAGGTGACTACTCCGGAAATCATTAAAAAGTCGAAAAAATAATATTGGAAGATGTCAGACTAAAGAAGAAACAGCTTGCAGAAATGGTTGTAGTATTGGATACGACAATTTTCAAAATTCTACACGATCATCTTGGCATGACAAAGTTCAGTGCAAGATGGGTGCCAAGAATGCTCACGCCGCCTCAAAATCAACACCGCGTGGGGTGTTCTCGCACGTTTTTGGACCTCTGTAACGAAGATAAGGATGGAGTATTAAGTCGAATTGTTACTGGAGATGAAACTTGGGTTCATCATTATGGACCTGAGTCGAAACAGGACTATGCAGTGGCACAAAAAAGGCACACCACCACCCAAGAAGTTTAAAGTGTCACAATCGGCTGGAAAAATCATGGCAACAGTGTTTTGGGATTCAGAAGGGATCCTGTTGACCGATTATAAAGATAAAGGCGTTTCTATAACCGGAGAATACTATGCTTCTATCCTCGAGAGGTTGAAAGAAAGCATTAAAGAAAAAAGGAGGGGTAAATTGACCAAAGGTGTCCTTCTTCTTCACGACAACGCGCCTTGTGGACAGCCACAAGAGCCGTGTTGCGTTGGCTGCCCTGCATAAGGTGGGCTTCGATATTTTAGACCATCCCCCCTACAGCCCATCCCTGCACCCTAATTGCGTAACACATGATCAATCATAATCGGTTTCATTTTGACAGTTCAACAATATTCATTGCGTTATTTTCGTTGCTGAGCAGACAAATTTGTCGAACATATGAAGCAATGGATGAGCAATCTGTTTCAAAATGATTCAGATTATGATTAATGTTGCGTTACGCAATTAGGGTGCTGGCTCCCAGTGATTATTACCTCTTCCCAAAACTGAAAAAAGAACTTCGTGGGAAGAAATTTTCAACTGATGAAGAAGTGAAGGACGCGGTTTCAGCTTATTTTTCGGACAAAGACAAAACATTTTTTTATGAAGGTATACATAAGCTAATTGAAAGATCTGAAAAATGTATAAGGGTAGCAGGTGAATATATTGAAAAAGAAAAATAATTTAGTATTTTTATTTTCACTTCTCACCCTCCATTCCGCGAACTTAAAAACGCCCCCTCGTACTTAGCTAAGTGGTTATCAATCAGTCTGTCCAGAAATTTTGCCATGATTGTTGCCAAAGTATCGGTCTGTAATTATTACTCTCATCAGTTAAGTCACCCGTTTTGTCTTTTATTCCTGGCACAATAATTGTAAATAATGAAAATGATCTGCAATCAAGATAATAATTTGTTTAGCCAGGTTTTAATATCATATTTCGCGCGTAATTTTACGAAAACACTGGACGCAGTGGATGCCATATTGACCTGTGGGTCTATGACGTCCGTTTGCTGAGTAAACAAATGCGCTGATATTTAGTATGATAATTGTTTATAATTTTAAAAAAACTTGAGAGGTGTCAAGGGACACCCGGATGGAACAAAGTTCCTTTCGACTAATTAGTGAAGGAATTGTAGTAAAATTTTAAAAATTGTACATATACATACACATACACACACTAATATATGTATATTATATATGCACTCTGTCTGCAGAGAAACGCGCACGCCGCACGGCTTACAACAACGTAGCAAAAAGCGTCGTTACAACTTTTGGTCTTAATTTTTTCCGTCTAGCCCCCTTTCGCAATGCGCGTTATGGAACTTCGTTCCAATAGTAATTATTCTACTTATCATTGGTTTGCTTTTCCTGAATGTAAGATATTATTTCAATAAAAATTACTTTGGTTACGAAAATAATAAAACTACAAAGTTGTCCAGTTGATTAGTTTATTCAGCGGTATGACGTAATAACATGGCGGCTACTATTTTCATGGTTTTCAAAAACAGATTTAAAAAACTAAAATCTGATTTGAATTTGATTTTAAAATGTATGTTGTTATTTCATGAACTAAAACTGACATTTTCCGAATGCTTTTTGCCTAAGCTATCTCAATAATATATTTTTAGATTTTTTCTCATATAGTGTAAAATACCCTATTCAATGAACACTTCATACAGATTCCTTCATAATCCGGAAAGTTGTTTTTGCGTGAAAGAGAAACAAAAATGCATCCCTTTACCCTCGGAAACTTTCGCGCTTATAATATTCGTAAGATGGCAACCAGAGGGGCGCTGATGAGGTGCTCGCGTCCCTAAGCTAGCACCTCATCAGCGCCCCTTACCTCTCAACGCCCTCGCTGTAGACATTTAATCCGCCTTTGGGTATTCAGCTGCATCCGGTTAAACTGGAAGCCGATCCTAACATAATTGGGAAAAGGCTAGGCAGATGATGAGTTGATGAATTTGTTTAAAACAACAAACACACACACACACACACACACACACACACACACAAAACCACAAAATCCGGGTGTGACTACGGAGATGACGACTAATAGAGAAGTGAAGAAGAAAAAGACATATTGCGCCGACCACAAGTAAATTGGGATAAGGGCAGGAGAATGATGATGAGCTTTATATTCCTAAAACTGTAGACTCAATGATTTGCATCCGGTTAGACTAGAAGCCGATCCTAACATAATTGGGAAAAGGCTAGGCAGATGATGAGTTGATGAATTTGTTTAAAACAACAAACACACACACACACACCCTCACACACACACACACACACACACACACACACACACACAAAACCACAAAATCCACAAATTGTGCAAAACCATAGGAGCCAAGAAAAAAATTCAAAGTTTGAAAAAAAATGTCTGAATTGATGGAATATTGGGTGAGGAAGATCACGTGCTGAGTCTAAATTTGTTTCCAAGCAATAATAAGGTCTATGACATACTCCAGGTCAAGGTCAACAACCCAAAATTCGAAGGTCAAGTAATTTTTTTTACTTTTTAGTATCGTTTGGCTGGAGGGGGTAGTGGGAGTGGGGGAAGGGGAGGGGGGGGCTCCCTGGCACCACTCCCATGAAAAGGTAACACACCATTTCCGAAAAAAATTACTTTTTGTAACCTAACTTCAAAACACTCAAAAGTTGCCTAAAAGGCGTAGTCGGAGCCCCGCTCCATGGTCTAAAAAAAATAACCACGAAGGGGATGGCGGGGTCTGTCTTCGCTCGCTCACTAGACCCCGCCATCCCCTTCTAACCTAACCTGTCCGAGTCGGGGTGTCCCAAGTCCCGAGCTCGCTTCGCTCGCTCTTGCATCCAAGTTCTCCTAGTAGCTAGTCGGAGCCCCGCTTCACGGGGCTCAATGGTTTAACAACTCCGAGTCGGGGTGCCCCAAGTCCTAATCTTGCTTCGATCTCTAGTGCATCCTAAGCCTAGTAACAGTTGTAACTGCCTTATAAACACACATACGATCAGTGGGAGTACACTAACTTTCGTCTAAGCAGGATTTTTAGGATGATAAATAAAAACTTTTTCTTTACGTTCCGTTTTAACGTTTTTGCACGATATTTACACTACAAACAATAAATTGTATCAGTCAGATTTTGTTGTCAATCACTCATTTTAACGTTCCGTTTTTGCTTTTAGCTGATTTGAGGTTAGAAATTTATTTTGTAATTTTTTCGAAAAACATGCATTACCTTGTAATAAGAGTGATAGTGTTATAATCGGGGACACAAGCCCTACCAGTTTTCACTATTTTTACCCACCAACTCCTGCCAAAAGATACTAGATTCAACCCCATGTTTACGCTCTAAGATCGTGAAGCTCCAAACGAGCGGGAGAAAAAGTACAGTAGGGCCAGACAAGCTAACAGTACCTAACTACAGTTCGACTTTTAATTGTATTCAGTAACTTAACAGTTGAAGGGTTAAAAGTCGAATTAGAGTAACTGCTATGACTGACCGTTTTCGTCTCGGGGAAAGAGCGAAGTAGAAACTGACAGAAGACATGAAATATTTCTGCCTAGTAGTTAAATAATCAAAAGAATAATACCTTGTAAAACTGAGGCTTTTCATAAATCCATAATAATACTATTGAAGTAATGATCACCGTTATGGTAAAAATTAAATAATTCGTGGAATATGTATAGGCATCCAAGAATATACTGTACCAACAACCGGCGCTAAAATACACCATAATTTTGTTATAAACAATGGTCTGCTATTGTTTTAAATTACGTAGGTAGAACACTTTAACAAAACTCGAACACAAATAAAATTAAATGACTGACATATTCACACTGAACGGAACATTGACAATTTGACATCAAAATCCTCTGAGCTCTGACAGTTCCTCCAACCCACAGAGTACATTTTTTGAAAGACCCACAGAGTACATTGTTTTTTGCTCCAATCTACAATATATAATAAATACCGTTATCAATAAAATACCAGCAAAACTATCAAAACATTTCGTTCCATTCCGCTAATTATTTAACGTTAAAATTACCGTTAAATCATTTGACTTAACGGTATTTAAATAGCGTTACCAGTATCGTTCCTTCGCTAAAATCTAGCAAGAAGCAATATTTTGTGCGACGTTGCCAAACCGAACCAAGCGCCTCGCGGCCTTGCGTTCGGCTCTTCTAAGCAGCGGCAACAACACATGTTACGACGATCGGTAAGATACGAATACGATAAGACTCGCGCTCGCGCGTGTTTCATTTCATAATCATACGGCACACAAACATCGCGTCGCGTACGCCAAACGCACCTACGTCTACTGCCTTTGATTTATCGACTAGTTGTTTGTGTAAAAATTTTATTAAGGACCGAAAGAAGTGTCAACCTTTCAACTTAACCCGTATAACTTATTGTTACTTTTTAATTAGTCTTATGTCTGTATGTAGGTACAGTTAACCACACATCTCTGGATACAATATTAAAACCTTTCTCATATCTTACGTGCCTCATAAAGGCGCTGTCAAGGTCCATTTTATTGTTTCCAGAAATAGACTAAAGTGACACAACTTAACTATATTTTAGTTTGACAGCACTAAGATGGCACTGAGAAATTAATTTAGCGAAAATGGCAATTTTGCTATTCTGAATTAGACGTTTTTCAGGTAAAATTTTGATTGATTAACTAAATATGAATATTTTTAATCGCGATTAAAATGTTGTGGAATTAAATTAGTTGTTTCACACCAACACCTCGACTTCAGATGTAAAAACAGTACTGTATCTTTTTTCCTTGCTTATATCTCGAAAACGGTGTGTCCTATCGTAAAAACAATGAAAATTTCGATCCTTTCTAGTAAATTAGTAAACCTCTAAAACTCAACATGAAGGTATTAATTTTTCGTATTTGCCTTCTAAAAAGTGAAAAATTCCATATAAAAGACACCAAGATTGGCGCCCCTGCGCACCTCCGGCTCTAAATAAAGTTCAAGGGGTAGGGCAAACAAGTATCACGTTGCGATGCAAAATAAAAAATACCACGTGGAGTCGCGATTTTCAAATACGATTTTAGATGAGATTTTTAAATTAAGAGTTTTTTTTGCAGAATTTAAGATTTAACTTTAAGATTCTCATAGCCTACACTAAACAAACTTACTAAACTATCACTTAGTTAGTTTAGTTCGGTGTACAAGGGAATTGGCACCAATATTGTATGCACGCCGAAGGCCCGTTCGGCGTGTATGTAAAATTGTTTCTGTGCACACACCGAAAGATGCTAGTCTCGCCACCGTCATAATTAGAAAGAGATAGACATATGAATTACCGGTATAAGAATTGTTACTTTTACCGATACTAATACCGGTAATTAGATAACGTTAACTGACTGTGGGTATCGGTATTATTAACGTTACTTTTTATCGTTAACAGAACGGTAATTGGTAACGTTATATGAAAAAATACGGTAATTCGGTCCCTGATTACTATACTCTATGCCCCTTAAACCAACCGAAATAGTAACACACGGTAATCGGTATAGCTACTGTTTATATGTCTGTGGGTATAGCATGAAATTAGTATGATCCGACCAAAACATTTCATGATTTTCATCCAAATTAAGTTGCCGTTGCACACAAAACGCTTTCACTGTTAAAAGTTCTAAAGTAAAGCCCCCCCCCCCCCCCCAGTGGGTTCCCGCATTGTCGTTGCGTGAGGCCTCAGTAGCCGTGGTCACCCTCCCACGGTGAAGCGAAGAGGAACCCCAAGGTGGGGGCACTCGTCAGGGCTTTTGCCTCCAAGCTGACGACGTAGCGGCCAAAAAGTAGGTTGCAGTGAGGTGCATCGCAACTGAGGCGGGCCGCGATGTCGATTGGGAGGCATTGCGCCTAAGGGTTACAGGCTGCGGCGGAGGAGAAGTGCTGGTACTTCTGAGTAGCGCTCTTCCCTTCCGTGGCCTGGATGGGGCCACCACCGTTTGATGGCGGACGCGGTGGGGCCATAGGGGAGGAGGAGTGTCGGTATAGCGTTGGCCACTCCCCTAATCCCCAGCGGCCGAAAACTGGTAGGCGGCGGGGCCACTGTGCTGACCCGTCACAGCGGGACCAAGGGTGTCAGACACGGGGTCGTCTGGGGCCCTTACGCTATTTGGTTCCTGGTGTGGTCACGGCGTGCCATGTGTCCTGGTGCGCTGGTGATAGGGGTTATTTCCCTCCGAGGAGGGCCTGGTTACAGACAGCCGCGGCGGGTTCGCGGATGGCTTGCGCGTTTCCGTGATCCCGCCTCAAGCGGCACTGCAGGACACCGTGGAGTTTTAGTGGGTTACAGTTTCACATAACTGCGCTATCTCCCCGTGGTAATGCAGTACGCATTTCTCCACGTTAAACAAAAAAAAATGCCCGGGTCGATGGCGCGTTCTGTTCTACACACGCCGTCGGAGATGTAAGCAACTACTGGTGGGGTCCGCAAGGGCTGATGCCTGCCAGGGGTGCGGGTTGTTCGAAAGAGATACCGTGACCCTTGGAAAACAGGCAACTGAGGGAACGCGGGTGGGTTTTAGTCAGTAAAAGTCTGACACGCCCTCCTGCTCCACCCAGAGCGGGAGAAGTTATTTGATGATTTCCCACCCTCAGGGTCCCCGAAACAATCAGTCACTTTGCATGTACATACGGCTACACATTAGGCAATAAATTTCTAGTTTACGCTGATCTCGCACTGTATGGAAATCATATATAGGGTGAGTGGGGGGAAGATAAAAAACGGGGTAACACAAAAAGTTGTCCATAACGCCAGATTTAGTGCAGTTTTTGCAGAGATGGCAACATTGTTAAGACCGCCATTTTGTTACGTCGCACAACTCAGTCAGCGTTTGCCGCTTTGAGTGAATGGATGTGTAAAAAGTGCAAATGTCTGCGCAGTGAGTTTTACGTAAGTTAATCGAGTGTTTTAATCTTACCCCGTGTCCTATAACTTTACTTACGTGGTGGGTACGAATGTTTTATTAGAATATCTACTAATTATTTTTAATTCTCAGTTGTGTTAGTACATCCAAATATGGCTATTTTTCGTATTTTAGGATTTAATTAAATTTTCCGTCTTTACCCACCAACATTTGACGGGGTAAGAAGAACATATAGAAGTTTCAACCTTACCCCGTTTCCAAAAGTCATACTAATGGTCAGATGTTCTCAAACTGTTCATGATAAGACATGTACCTATACAAAATAAAATAAAAGGTACCTACCTTTTATGATTTCATGATCTTTTTATGGTCTTTTATCGTTTATATTTCTTATAGAATATCGTTAGTGCAAAGTTTGAATCAATCAGTTTTGTGCTTATGTGATTAGTGATTACATACTTACATACAATACGTCTCTGAAGTATTTACTTAGAATAAAATTATTGTTTTGTTTCAGCCATTATAAAAATAAACGGATGCGCAGTGTTAACTGTCAGCGAGACTATTTCGGCCATTTATGTCTAGAGGTACAAATTTTATTATTGTAATTACCTACTTAGGACTGACTATCCAGAATCACCATGCCACGTAACTACGTCCGGAAATCTCTACGCGCAACCTCCTACACTCATGACGATGTTGCTAACGCCATAGAGAAAGTAAAAAGGAAGGAATTGACATTGTACGGCGCGGCTAAACATTATAATATACCTATTGCCACGCTTCACAATCGGTTCAATAAAAAAACAGGTGTTAAAAGTAATACACTGGGTCGCCCTCCTGTCTTTGCTCATGAAACAGAAATGAAATTAGCAAACGGTCTAAAAGTTTTGGAAAAATGGGGTTTCGGGCTATCCAGAAAAGAAGTAATTTTACTAGTGGAACGCTCTGTTCGATTGAATAACATATATACCCCTTTTAAAGACAACGTTCCAGGACCAGATTGGTTCACAAACTTTCGTAGACGTCACGGACTTTCTCTCAAAAAAGCTCAGTCTCTTGAACATTCTAGAAAAAAAAACACGGATCTCTTTATTATAAATGAATACTTCAAGCTTTTGGAATCAACATTAAAGGAATTCAATTTGGAACAGCGGCCACATTTAATATGGAACCTAGATGAGACGTCAGTATGCTTAGACCCTTCCAAGACAAAAGTAGTTGGAAAGAAGGGGGCCCCATCCTCTCGAACCACACATGGTACTGGCAAAGAAAATATCACCGTTTTAACAGCTGTTAGTGCGAATGCTAAGAAAATAAGTCCTTTAATTATATTTAAAGGGAAATATGTGTGGGATTCATGGGTAGCTGAAACTGAGGGTAGATATAATTTTGAGCTGTCTTATGCTGCGAGCCAAAGAGGATGGATGGATACTCAAATATTTTATAATTACATAGAAAAAGTGTTCATTCCTGCTCTTGGAAAAGAAAGATCAGTCCTACTTGTTTACGATGGACATGGCAGCCACGTTGATCTCAATGTAGTTGAATTAGCTATTCGAAACAATATCACGATATTAAAATTACCGCCTCACACATCCCATATCCTACAACCCTTGGATGTGGCTGTATTCAAGTCCTTTAAAAATAGATGGGACGCTAAATTAGTCGCATGGCAAAGACAAAATACAGGTGTTAAAGTACCTAAGAGAGTATTTTCCGAGCTTTTTGCTGAAATTTGGAACGATACCAAAGATGAAATAATAACGAACGGCTTTAAAAAAGCAGGAATATACCCATTTAATTCTGATGTCGTTTCAATTGATAAGTACGACCCAAGAGCATACAAGCGTTGGGTAGAAGCGCAAAAAAGCAATTTTCAGTCTTCACAGCGACAGTCTCAGTATCCGCCAATAGATGATACACAATATTCTCTGCCACTACATGTGGATTCACAGTTTTCGCACCAGTTACAGGTTCAGTCAACCCAAACTCCAACACCTTTAAAAGAACTTTGCATTAATGCTATCAATGTCCTAATGCATGATAACATATTATTCTATTTTGAAAATAATTCTTTAGTTGAGGACTTAGAAAGTGTTCAATTGTTGGCGGATGTATCGAAGTACCAAGAAGAGGCTCAAAAATTCATAGCAAACCACGAAGAAGAATTGCCCGCATGTCTGACATCGATCAATTTTATAAACGAAAATGGAACAGGATCCAAAACTACTTTGCAGAGACAAAATTCTAAAATTAATATAATTTCTAATGAGATAGTCAGTTTCGAAGAACTTCTTCTCGATACAGTCAAACAAACTCCTCGACTTGACACGAAGATCAAAAAAAGGCGTGTAGCTTTAGGAGCGGAAGTGATCACAGAAACTATGAAAAAAAAATTGAATGAAACAACAACACAAAATATACTTCAGACAAAGATAGTAATACCAAAGAAAAAAACGCTGAAACAAAATAAAATCGTAAAAGAAAAGATGGGAAAAATTGATGACAGTAGTAAAATAGAAAAAGAGCAAAATTCTAAGAAATGTAAAGTTAAAAAAAATCAGCAGCAAAAGAAAAAACCTAAAAATGAACAAAGAAAAAGGAAACACTTATTTTCTAGTGACACAGAAAGCTCTGAAAACGAAATGATAGTTGAAACTATTGAAACTGACGGCTCTGATTACTACAATATGGATGAGTTTATAGAAAATTGTTTAAAAGAACAAGATGAAGATCAAGAAAACATCAATCCATGTGCAAACATACCCTTGGGATTAAGCGAAATAATATTTTGTGAGAATTCAAGCAAGTTGAAAAAAGATGATTGGCTTGTAGTGCAGTTTGCAACGAAAAAAAATGTCAAACATTTTGTTGGGACAATTTTGTCCTTTGAAAACCAAATGCCTGTGGTAAAATATGTAAGAAAAGTAAAACAAACGATATCAGTTGAGACGGTTACCTCTTTCACATATCCGATTGTGGAAGATGTTAGCGCCATAAAACACAAAGAAGATATTGTTTGTATACTCCCCGAACCTGTAATTTCTCGTCGTGGCCAAATCAAGCTGCAAGCAAATGAAGCTGATCTCAAAAAATACAATATTCAGTGAGGAATATTTGGTGGATATTTGGTGTAATTTTGATTGCGTTTTCATCGTGATGATTTTGAACAACGTTCATATTTACTTTTAGCTATTGTTTAGAGTACTTACCTTACTTTTTGTTACTTTATTCGACTTCTGATTTTGTACTATTTACGTACCTCATAATACAATCTCAATATTTGATCTCTATAATGCAGTCGTCGATCTCACTAAGATGTCTTTTTCTACGTCGTAGTGTGAAAGAACTAGACATCCTGGGAAATCCGTGTCGACGTCAAGATTTTTATGTTAAGAATTAGATGTTTATTACATCAAATAGGTTCAAATAGAATCTTTAAGGACATTAGAGTTCCTAAATATGCCAAATTAATGTAACATAAGTGATTTGTTATTGCTTTTTACCTTTTAAGAGTCTTTTTATGTTTTTGTTATGGGCATGAAGCCATTTCTTTTTCTAGGATGTTTCTTGGATAACTACTTAATTTTGTAAAATTTTACCTTTGTGTCACTTTTATTTGTGAAAAAAAAATGCAAACTCTTGTTTTGTAATATCTCGATAGAATAAAGTAAAATTAAAGGATTTATTTGATTGATATTGATGTTTTATTTTCAGTATAACCTTAAGCGATTGAAGTGGAAAGTTTGAGAACCTCTATGTCAATCTTCCCCCGGGTGGGGTAAGATAGAAATATAAAAAAATATATTTCTATATATCTTTGTTAACTAAAGGTATTTTGACACTACAGGCAGTTCCGAGTTTTTAGGGAACTTCAAACTATAGACTAATGATCACCAACAACGTCTGATACTCATTTGAACGATTTTAGTAACTATTTCGATCTTTCCCCATCATCCTTTCGTCTTCCCCCTGTTTCATTCTCGTGATACATACATTTTATTTTATTTTTTTTGTGCTCTGGAATTGATTTAACTGAATGTTATCAATTTGATAGAAAAATATACTCTTTGCTCTTTACTCACTAAAAATATTTTTTTAGCTTAAGCTAATATGTACTGTTCTACAAGACTTCAAACACAACACTGCTCATCTCATCAAAAACCCGTTCGATCTTGCCCCCACTCACCCTAATGCGAGATCAGCTTATAATGGAAATGTATAGCTAGATGTGTAGCCGTGTGAACAGTAAGGAGAAATAATTCCATTACCATACTAAGGGTTATATTGCTATACACTCGCGGTCCAGGCCGTACCTATAGCTGTATGTATTAGAGATGTATCAACACAAAACGCACGCCTCATAAGTCACATACTGGCGTCGAATGAAACAAAAACATAACGTCGCATAGAGTACGTAATTACGTATGACCTAGGTCGGTTCATACCATTGCTAAAATTCAAGCTATTATTCGATATAGCGATATTCCGAGCAACGTCTCGTCTTGGATAATGAAACCCATAGGTTTGGGTTCAAATCTCGCGATGAGGCTTTTACTGACTAAAACCTACCCGTGTTCCCTCAGTTGCATGTATGCCAGGGGCCGCGCACATGTCTGTGGGGCCGCGGTATCTCTTTCGAACAACCCGCACCCCTGGCAGGCATCGGCCCTTGCGGGCCCCATCTGTTGCTGCTGACATCTCTTTGAGGCGCGCGTGGAACGCAACGTGCCGTCGACCCGGGCTTGGTCCTTACCGGACAGCGAGCTACCCATTACTCGCCGTCCGCAAGCCCGTGCCTACGGTGGCCGGGAATCAGCCTGGGATTCCCGACGCCCAGGGCGTCTCCTGCGAAGGCCACGGCTGTGAGGGCGCATGTACTGCATCTCCCTCACGTGCGCCGCCTCCCTCTTTGCGAGCATAACTGCTTCGCTGAAGGAGGCGACTGCTAGCCATGCACTCTCACTCCGTACCATGGCCTGGACCAGGGTCGGATGCGAGAGATCGCATCCATATTACGGTTAAAACACAATATTGTTTGAATATTACTAAAATCAATAAACATTTGTAATTTATAAATTATTTAATGTTAACGTTTTTTTCCGTTACATATGGTTTTTGAGCTGGTTTTCGATGATGCAAACCTTCTGCGTGGAGTGCACGGCGCACGGTTCGTAAAGACGTGTTGAATAATCCGGCAAAATGTCTTGTCGTTATGAAACCACTTGTTTCATATTCACTGAACATGTGCCATCGTTATGCCTCTTTCATGAGCTGGAGTCTTCTGCTTTGCTTTCGACGGGCAAGGTTAACCCTCTTCCTCATAATATCTTTTCACCCACCGACTCATACAGTATTTCACTAAAACAAAAAAGGGGTACTGTTAGGCTACTAAGCAAAATACATACTAATATGTATTACTGTTTGAACAGGATTTACATAATAAAATAAAACAAGCCAGTGTCGTCCATGATCAATCAATGTAATGACATCCATTATTTGGTGTTGCCCTCACACATCCGTAGTTTTAATAATATCCAAACATCCCCCCCTTTTACAAATGTAAAATAATAAACAGCAACTAAACTATTAGATACATAAAATCAACTTAACATAATAAACAAGGGAACAGACTAATCATATTAAAAATTAATATAAAGAATAATCAGCAAGTCTTTTAGGAGGCCGCACTGAGCGACCTGATCTTGTAGTCTGCATAACTTCAGAGGTACCACTAGCTTCAGATTGAGTTGACATAGGTGGCCCAGAGTAACAGGGCTGATCATCATTCATTCTATTATTCAGGCCCACCTTTTGTGAATTATCCTTACTTTTAGGTACATACATAACCATTGGTTTTTCAATAAACACATTCCTACTATGCATCAAATGTCTTTCATTTCTCCTAACTTCATTCCCCTTCTCCGTTTTAACTACAAATGACCTAGGCCCTTCCTTTCTAATTATCTTCCCCTGCACCCATATTTTATTTGGTTGATTTTGCAATTTAATATTCTCTCCACTTAGAAATGACTTTTTGTCTACAGCAGACTTATCATAATTTAACTTAGACTTTTGTTTCAACTGTAGCATTTTTTCATATGCCAGTTCAGGTACAACAGGTTTTAAGCTTTTCTCAGAACATGGTAAGGTAGTGCGCAATTTTCTGGCCATTAGAAGCTCTGAAGGACTATAATCTAATCCAGCTACAGGTGTGGCCCTGTAGTTCAACATAGCAACATTAAAATCCGTGTTACTTTCTCTGCACTTCCTCATCATGTTCTTTACAATTCCCACTGCCTTTTCACTTAGACCATTAGATTGAGGGTACCTAGGACTAGAATGAATTAGTTGCATGTCACAAGATTCTGCGAACTGTTTAAAGTTGTAACTGGCAAAAGGCATGTTGTCACAAACAACGACCCTGGGAAACCCATGAACTGCAAAAATGACTTTTAACTTTTGAATTACAGTACCTGCTGTTTTATCTTTCAAAGCCTTAACTTCAATCCACCTTGAATAATAGTCTACCACAACTATATAATCTTTAGTTCCATATGTGCAAATATCCATTCCAATCTTATAAAATGGTAGGTCAGGAATCTCATGCGACATGAGGGGATCTTTAGGCTTAGAAACTCTATATTTTTCACAAATGTTACAAGACATGGTAAACTTCTCAATGTCTAATGACATTCCTGGCCAGTACAACAAATTTCTGGCCCTTTTTTTACATTTACCTGCTCCTACATGCCCTGTGTGTAAGCTTTCCAATACCCCTTGCTTCATATTTTGTGGCACTACTATGCGATCGTTATAATAGACGATGTTATCTTTTACATGTAACTCAGTTCTCAGTTTGTAATAAACACTCAAACTTTTACTAATAATCTTTCTATCATTTTTAGGGTAACCTTCATTATACCATGTAATAACCTGCCTTAAATCCGGATCATTCAATGTTTCATTTTGAAACTGTGCCATTTTTTTGTCTGCAACTGCTAATTGTGACTCAAAACTGTGAACCAACTCCTGCAATGTTGGATCTACTTTGGCATTGTCCTTAATAAAGTTCCTAGACAAATAATCGGCCACAAACATTTTGTTTCCAGGCACATATCTAACCTCAATATCATACTTTATTAATTTCAGCACCATTCTTTGCAATCTTGAACTAATTTTATTTATGTCTTTGTTTACAATTGATTCCAGAGGTTTATGATCTGTTTCAACCACAATCTTTCGACCATACACAAACTGATGGTACTTTTCTAATGAGGCACATATAGCAAAAAGCTCCTTCTCAATGGGTGCCCACCTTTTCTGGCAATCAGTATAGCAACGAGAATAAAATGATATAGGCCTACCTTTTTGCAAGAGACATGCTCCTAGCCCATCTTTTGAACTATCAGTCTGCAAAATCACTGAACCCTCTTTTGTCAAAAAACCTAATGTAGGTGTGCATGATAACTTGTTTTTTAGCTCCTGAAATGCTTGGGCCTGTGACTCTTCCCATACCCACTCCACTTCTTTTTTTAGCAACCGCCTTAAAGGTTCAGTAGTTTTTGTATACTGCGGTATGAACTTACTTAAATAATTGCACATCCCTAAGAATTTTTGCAACTCTTTCACATTGTTCGGTGGTTTCAGTTCTGTAATAGATTTCACATGGTCTGGATCCACCTGTATACCAGACTTTGATACTATCAATCCCACATACTTAACATGATCTAATCTGTACTGTAACTTATTTTCGTTAAACTTAACTTTGTGTTCTCTAGCCCTGATTAAAACTTTTTCTAGTACTTCATCATGCTCTTGTTTATTTTTTCCTGCCACAATAATATCATCAAAATATATTTGAACCCCTTCAATGTCACCAAATATTTTTGAATTTACTTTTTGCATAACCTCTGGGGCCGATGATATGCCAAAGGGCATTCTTAAAAATCTGTACCTACCAAATGGGGTGGCAAAAGTACACACTTTTTCCTGATTGTCTAACAAAACCTGAAAAAACCCATCCTTTAGGTCCAAAACGGTAAACACTTCTTTTTCTGACAAAGCACTATAAATTTCCTCTGGGGATGGAATTAAAAACTTTTCCCTTTCAATACTGTTATTAAGCTCTTTTGGATCTAAGCACAATCGAAGGGATTTATCTGGCTTTTCCACAATGACAATATTGTTGCACCAAGCTGTAGGACAATCAACCCTTTCTAACACACCTGATTTTTCATACCTATCCAAAGTTTGTTTCAATCTGTCTTTAATTTTCTCTGGAATACGCCTAATGGGCTTACTGACAGGCTCTGCATCTTGCTGTAATTTTAACTTATAAGTTCCTATCTCTCCTAACCCAGTAAAAACATCTTTATTATTTTCTACAAACTTTTCTTTCCTCGGTTGACCTTCCTTTACCACTACATCTACTCTTTTCAACAAGTTTAAATTGATGCAGTCTTTCAATCCTAATACCGACTGTACCGGCAAATCAATCACATTAAAGTTTAAATTAGTGGTTGTGCCTTTTACCTTACATTTCAAAGTAACACATCCAAGAGGTTTAATTTTCTCACCATTGTAGACCACTAACACTGTTTGGCTCTCTTGTAAGGTATTTTTGTTCAACTTTACATAGTCACTCCGAGACAAGGTATTGCACTCTGCTCCTGTGTCCAGTTTAAACAATAAATTTACTCCTTCGACTTCAACATGTTCTCTCCATTGCACTTTACCAACGCTGTCTACACAATATATTCCTTCTAATGCAAACTCTTCCTTATCCTCTTCTTCTTCCATTAACATCATTCTCCTGTTCCTTGACTGTCCAGCTGCCTGATTAGTCCTCACAGTCTCTTTCTGTTTAGAATTTCTACACACTGCTGCAAAATGATTGTACCTAGTACACGATGCACACCTTTTTCCATAGGCAGGGCAGTTTCCTCTTACATGCGCTTGTCCACACCAAGAACACTTGTGATGACGTTGTTCTGTCTTACCTAGTTGGTGAAACGAATCAGCTTTTTTGATGGCATTCACTTCTTCACTCTTTTCTAAGGACTTTATTTGCTGTTTACTGGCCTCGTAGGCTCTACATATTTTTTCTGCGTCATCCAATGAAATCTCTTCCTCTCTTAAGAGGTTTTCTTTCAGAACCTTATCTTTTACTCCTATTATGACCATCATTGTAACCAACCTATCTTCAAGAGTGGAAAAATCACAAAGCTTACTCAGGGTTTTTATTCTAGTTATGAAATGATCTATAGACTCACTATCTTCTTGCTTTAATTGAAGAAACTCATAAGTATTTATCAAAGTTCTTTTCCTCGGTTGGGTGTATAGCTGAAATTGGTCGAGAAGAGATACAAGTTTCGTCGGCTTAACCTTGAAGTTGTTGAAAACCTCTACAGCTTCCTCGCCAGCTGCATTTAAAAATATAGCAATTTTCCTCGCCTCGTCCGCCGTTTTTAAACCTGCTGCATCCAGATAGATTTCAAATAACTGTCTATACTTCTTGAAATTGGCTTGTTCCCCTGATAATATCAAATTTTTTGGGGGTTTGATTCCCTCCATTTTTATTGTCACTTTATTTTCTTCGTCTGGCATCTGGCATTTATGTATTTATCTTGCACTAAGCTATCCTTCCTACAATGAGCTTTAAAATGTTCTATCAAATACATACGCTTTTTTCACCTGACACCATGTTTGAACAGGATTTACATAATAAAATAAAACAAGCCAGTGTCGTCCATGATCAATCAATGTAATGACATCCATTATTTGGTGTTGCCCTCACACATCCGTAGTTTTAATAATATCCAAACAATTACTATTTAAAAACAAACTTATTTAAAATAGAAATTTCACATAATATATAGGCAAGTATAATGTTATTTTCATCGTTCAATAATCTAGGAAAAAAAAATACTTTGAAATTTTACATTTTCCTTCTATTTAGACATAATTCTGTTTGGCGCGAAATTCAGCGACGCAAATTTAACTGACGCAACTATTCCGCCAAGAGTTATTTACATACAATTTGAGTTTTATCTGTTTTCGGAAAATTCTACCTAATAGACTAATATGTTTTGAAATCGCTAGGGAGTCGCTGGCGACTAGTCACTGTGTATGTAACTGGCATTAGTCTGTACAGTCTGTGCACTTGCATTAATTGTCCAGGGTAACCAACTTAGGGATTTTCCCCCCAAATTTAGGGGTATATAAGAGTGATGGGATTTTTTAGAGACTTTATATTTTGAGAGGTTTTTTTAGGGGCTTCTTTATTTAGAAGTATAGATCCTGAGATAACCCAATCCAGCTAATCATATTAATTTATTGACCTAGTGCCACATCATGACATCTAGAGTAATTTCTCGTTAGTATGAATTCAGACTTTAATAAAAAAAACTAGAAATTTAAATTGAGCACTGTGCGCGCGTTCTTTAATCTTACCCAATGAGGAATCAGGATCGATATTTTTCGATAAGTTTGGTCAGTTCGATACTTATGAGCAAATACAAACTGGTTTAATTTATTGCAGACGTGCTCTATGTGTAACTTCCAATTATAATGCTGGTTTGCAACAAGTCCAAGAAATTTTTATTCATTAACCTCGTTAATTTGTTGTCCTTGACAGTTAACTTTAATTCAATTATTAATTTTGGTTTTGAATTGTAGTTTTGAAATTTATGTACTTGGTTTTATTTAGATTTGCACAGAGATAATTGTTTTCGAGCCATTTAAACACTTGGCTTACTGTTTACATTTGCGATTAATATCATTTGCGTTAGGTACCTTCATAATGTGCAACTGTACACACGATTCCGTGAGACTAGCGAAGACATTCGATTTTTGTATAAGGAATTTACACTGCCAGTAGATATGAGTGGCACTGTCATGAAAGCACGTTTAATATGGAGGACGACGACCGAAACGTCCGATGCGAGAGGTCACGACGCCCCCGCAAGGGGACGTGGCAGGCGGTGCCGGGGCTTCGCCCCCTGACCGTGGATGCGATACTGCGGCCCGTCAATACGGGCCCATCCTTTTTTCTGCCAACACTGGGCTTATGACACAGTTGGACTCACGCTGCATGAATGCAGACGTGAGCCCATATAAGTGGCTACTGTACGAGTCTCAGTGAACGCGCCACGGCGTTGGTAGCCAACGCCGCTTGCTTCTCGGCATCCCGGCGGTCACTCACCGGCAGATGAAACCCCCAGTTTCCCGGGGGAGGCCCGGCGGATGACGGCCAGCGACCTGGATGCTAATCGACGCTCCCACAGAGTAGAGTAGTTCGTAGAGCTAGCCGTTTGCGGTCCGGGCTAAAGTGCCGTCGTGTGTTTGTGGACGGCATTGTATTGTGTAACACCATCCAGTGTCTACGTGAGAAACGCGGGCCCGCCTGCGAACCTACGTGCGTATTTGGGCTTGTGCAGTGATGCATAACTGTTTTGCGTTGTGCGACACGCCTACATTAACTTAGAACGCGCCACGCCACGCGGTATGCGAGTTGTGAATGTAGAGTCAATTGTCACGAGTGGGCCGGGTGTAACCTGAGTGCGGCCCACTCGGGAGTCAGTCCGGGGGGGGTGGGCACTTCCGTCCGCAATCAGGTCGCGTGGCAGTGGCTTATGGTCGGGAAGGCGCGCGTGCCAGTGTGCTATGTGCTTGAAATGAGACCAGGCAGATGAGTCGGCACGCGCGTACAACCTCACCGCTAGGTGCCGCACAAACTCATCCAGGCCCTCAATCCCGAGGTCTCGCTGGATGACATCGTTCCTCACAAAATGAGGAGCGTCTACGATGGTCCGCAGCGCAAGATTTTGTTGCGCGCGGAGCAGCTTCCGGCTCGACTCACATGTGAGGACGAACCAGGCGGGAGCGGCGTACGTCAATATTGGGTGCATGTACAGACGCCAGCACATCAAGCTACCCCAATCTGTCAAATTTCTTTAATAGATTTTCATCTTTATCACTCAGGCATATGGTTCATATTCAATTGGGATTTTTTTACAGTTTGGGGTAGCTTGATGAGATGACGTCTGCACATCTTGTACACGCCCAATTCGACGCGCGCCGGGAGGAAAGCACTGGCCGGAGGAGGTTGCGGGCTACCCTACCTTTGCCAGCGACCTTGCGGACGTGTGGCCCCCACGTATTTGACCCGTGGAGACCACGCGACGTCGGCCCCTTGCAGTTTCAGGGGTGGTGGGAGGGGCGCGAAGTCGGTGACCATCGCCTGTGTCTTACCCACGTTAACCGACAGTCGCCACTTGGACAACCACTCGGGTTAAAGGTCGAACACGCGCTGCATCTTGACCGCCGCATACTTCGCGTTAAACGATGTAGTAATGTACGCAGCGTCGTCTCCGAAACATCCCTATTGGGCACACCCAATAAATACTTATCTTAATATTTATTGGGTGTGCCCAATAGGGACGTCATCAAAGAAGAGCGTCAATTCAAATAAAAATCCTTTGATGAGCTTCATAGATAACCTAGACGTTGACTCGGCACAGCGCTGCACGCTGGCGTGCACGCGTTTCCGTTCGTGTGCGGTGGAATATCAAAAACGGCAAACGCTGCGTTCGGGATGACATTAGGTTTTTTCCGTTCTGAAAATGTACAAAAGCGTGGGCCTAGTTGAACATTTTGTGCGTGAGGGCAAGCATTCAGGTCTCCAAATCCTGATCAGGAAACCGTAAGTGTGTGGCCGGCCTTACAGGAACTACACTTCCCGCGCTCACTTTGGCCCACCGCTCGATGTGTCGCTGTATGTAAGTATAATAGAGAGCGTGCGACTTCAAATAGAAAAAAATATCTGAATTAGGACTGGTTATTCAACAGTGAGATAACTTTTATCAAAAGAACAATTATGTCAATTTGAAATATTTTATATGTATACTAAAGCTGTCAAACCGCAATATCTATTCCTAAGAAATACATAAGATATCTGACTATTGCAAAATCAGCCCTTAGAAATTCGGGGCCCCAAATTAGAGATTTCAGGCCCCAAATCTCTAATTCAGCTACTACGTAAAAAATGTCAATGTCAAAATGACAACAGTGGTACAAAACATTTAATCAATTTAAAAAAAACTTTCACTAAAGTAAGTTATAAGAACAATGCAAACGAAAAATTGTTTTGTGTAGTGCGAAAAAAATGATGTACGAATCGTCTTACTTCAGATGGAGTAGAATCGTCCATTCTTGGGAGAACTCAGGGTATGGATTATTTTGTCTCTTTGAATTTTTCCCACTGTCAATGCTGATATTCCTAATGATGCAGCTGCTTTGGCTGCACAGTATCCTAATGACCAATATTCGTTCTTAGGCCGTCTTCTATGGGTTCTTGGGGGCACTGAACAGCATGAGTTTTTCTGTGGCATTCATGGATTATCGTGGTCGCTTTTTGACAGGTGACACACTGTCGGCGGGGGCGGTGGGCTTCGACGGACCCTGGCTGAGGCTCCATTTATCAATGAAGGAATAAAACTTAACAACAAAAACAAGAAATTGTAACAACTAACAACAAGATGAATGACTTAACACGGTGACAATGAAGCGCATGAACAAAATAAAAATTGAATGAAATGAAAAGATGCGACTTTAACATTTTGTCAAGCTTTGAAAATGTTTGGAGCTCCTACAGTGTTCCCAGTATCAAAACATATTTTGTACGAGATTTTTTTTTAATAACTTTGTTTAAAATTAATTACGGTATGATATTATTTAAATTACTTTGAAAAAGCTAGGCAGATGGTAATTATTTACTTTTTCTAAAATAAGTACTTACTTTTTAGAAAATATAACCTTTTTTGTAAATTACTAGACATTTTTTTGATCTGTTATCCTTTTTGTTGACATATTTTAACTGAATTAGAGATTTGGGCTAGTGATGGTTCGTTGATGGTTTTTCTGTTAACGCAATGTTAACGTTGATTTACGTTTATCAACTAGTTATATTCGTCAACGAGTTAACGTGCAACTATTGTCGACTTGTAAAGTTAACTGTTCATTCATTGAACAGTTTTATTCAACGCTGCGACGTTCAACGATTCTTATATTGGTATAATTTTCTTAAAATAAATATTTCAAGAGTTCAAATGACCGTCGCTCGGAATCTATGATAGTATTTTCAACGTAAGTTTTTTGCTCAGGTACGTTTGTAAATTTAGTTTAGTTGATTCTTAAACGTCGTTGACAAATTAACTAGTTGATTCTTAAACAGTTTTCGTTAATACGTTGACAGGAGATCAACGATTGATTCAACTGGTTAGTTGATTCATTCAACGCCCATCGCTAATAATTTGGGGTATAGTTCGCGTTAACTCGACAATGTAGCCGTAGCATTACTACTCAAGAACAAAAAAAATGCCATAGAGCACAGCTGTCAAAGCCACCTTCCAAGTGTCACTTGTGACTTGGTGTCACTGTTCTAAGTGCCTTAGATCCACCCCAAAATGTTATGCTGTTTAAAATAATGTACTCTGTGATGTTAAGTTTTATTGGTTCGTCGATCTAACCTAAAAAAGCTTTTGACTACAAAATATTGTCTTTTTATTCATAGAAATATAATTACTCGTGTGTTCAATACTCCAAGATTCAACCTGCACTAGGTATTCCTATTTCTGTACAATCTAGACATAATTTTTATGTTGAAATTATAATAATGTTGGTTAGATTACGATTCCAAAAATGTTATTGATTTTTACAGAAAAATGCAAAGAATATTCTCCGTCTTGAAAACTATGTCATCTGTGAGATGTATTCCAGCCAGCGTTATACAGTTGCAGATGCTGAGTACGTTTCAACAATTTGCAAGAGAGCGATTGTTACAACCTTCGCTTCCCATGATTAATTCTATTTGTGGTTTTAAAGTAAAGGGTCGCGTGCGACGGCGATGCCAATCATGCTATTTTGTTGTTAGAGATGAAAGATTGTATGTCATATGCCCTAAATCACCCCGTCATAAACAGATGGCAATGAAACCTAAACCATTAAATACATGGATTTTAACACACGCTAGTCAGAGTCCTGTACGACCATGGTGATTTACATGATAAAATATTTTGAATGTAATATAGGTATAGTTGTTAATATTCATTAAAAGATTTGTTAGGTACACCAAATGTTTTTTTTTAAACCTCTAATAAGTACCTACCTACATGTTATGCAATGATAACAATTGATTTCACACTCATTGTTTTTAGTTACCTAAAACTTCGAATCTTTATGTGACTGATGCACAGCCTACCTTATCACCTGTCCATGAGTTTAGTTTACTGCCTCAACACTCATAAGCCTCTAATTTTATTGTTACCATTCTTACGTTAGTAACAACCAGCATTTTTTTGTTTTTATAGCACAATTTTAGATCAGCATTTGTTTTGTGGGCAAGTAATCCCTACTAATATTATAAATGCGAAGGGAACTGTCTGTCTGTTACGCTTTCAATCCTAAACTGCTGAACCAATCGTCTTGAAATTACAGATATATAGCCTGGGATATAGTGAAGGACTTAGGCTACTTTTTTACGCGATGGCCGACATCCACGCGGGCGGAGCTGTAGGCTAAAGCTAGTCCATAATATGTAAAAAAAACGATGATCTACTTATTAACCGGTCAATGAGTGCATGCATCGAAATATGCGAAACCATAATTTCCGACCTAGCAGCACAATACGGGCTCAATGTTGAAGGAGTGCTTTTGAGAGACCGTGTTCAAACCCGTCATGTATACAATTGAATATATTACTCCTACATTGTATTAAATACAAGAATACATTTATACGTAGTAACTGTCATTGTTCTTGTTTTATTGCGTTATTTGTTGAACTTACGTGACACAGTAAAATAATAATAGTAAAAAAACAACCGACTTCCAAAAAAAACATTAAAAAGTGAAAAATAACTTTAATTTCGGAAGGCGGTGACTTTGGATAAGTATTTTAATTTTTTGTCACCGCCTTCCGAAATTAAAGTTATTTTTCACATTTTAGTGTTTTTTTTGGTTGTTTTTTTTAAGTTTTTATTTTTCACTTTTTAGTGGTTCGCATGTGCTTACCCCTTCACAGCGTCCCGGCGTGATGTTATTTTATGAACTGGTGTAAATAATAGACAGACATGAGATTTCTGCAATTCCAGTCCATTTGCTATCATTTATTGAGGAGTTCCGTTGCCTATCTCCGAAGTTCTTCATCAGATCTTCACCAAATTGAAATGGGACCACTCCGAGAAAGTACTCTTCCAAAAACTATCCAAATCGCTTCAAGTGTGCCTATAAAATTTGAAGAGTTCTCCCTATTATTATTTATTTATTTCTTCTTTTGTTTGTATCTTTTTATATATATTTTTGTTTTAATTATTGTGAATGTGAGGACTATTTGGGTCATATTTTGTTTGTTTTTGTGTTTCATCTCTTTCTCAGCTAGTTTTAATATTAATCTGGCAGTTTGAGTATTTTATGCGGCCTACCCAAATGTCCTGTCTTTGGTATTGTTCGTCAAATCGTTGAGCTCCTCAAGTTCTGAGTTGAGCTGTATGATTACTGACAAATGCGTGCACTGAATGGACAGGTCCACTCAATCTGTGTGGTTCTTTCTTCAAAAGACCATTTCAGACACCGATCCACATGGTTTTCACATGATCTGACCAAGATTATTTCTGGACTTTAAAAGAGACTGTGACCTCTGAGTTTGTTTCGGCCGTTCTTCTCAGAGTAGTCAGATAGGAAACGCCGACCTCATCTAGTTTAAAAAAATATGATTGACGTGTAAAAGTGTTTGTACAAACCTACTTAGAGAAATAAAATCATTTATCATTTTACTTCTTTGTTTTAGTTTCGCTAATGTTTCCTACCAAAGGTTGAAAATATATAATATCAAGATTTAAGTTACACTCATACACTGTTTTTGGGTGTGCGTTACCCAGGCCAGATGTTGTCGAAAATGGTCATTTGAATCTCATAGATAATTAGTTTTGCGGCTTCTGTAATTGTTGCGCACATTTTTAAATTTGTTGCGCTTATAGTTTTTTAATTATTTCACAAAAACATTTCCTGCTGGCGTAACGTTACCCCAGCCAGACCTTTTTCTTTCTAATGGGAATATTTAAATAATTACTAGCTATAAAATTAGTTGTCTAGATGAAGTAAATGTTGTGCCTTATTTTGTATTTGTTCTTTCATCGGTTGCGAAGTTATTCGAGATTTTGCTGGGGTAACGTTTTTGGTTTTGCTAGATCTTTGAAACGGTCAAGCGGATTCTTATCATATTTTGTACATGGCTTCTTGGGAATTAGTTTAAATTTGTTCTGCAATAAAAAAACCAAAATAATACATAGCTTAAAGGTTATTTCATTAAATAGAAAAACACTATGATCATCAATAGAAGCACTCCACATTAGCAGTAATTCGCCACACTTATTATTTTATATTAGCTCTCACGCACTCTATAAATATTTGCAAAAACAGGAAACGGAACTGCCGAAACGCATGCGCACTCTACAAGATGAATTATGTGATTACGGAGCATGTTTAGTGCGATATGCAAACAATGCGCCCCTTCACCCCACCCCTTCCGCGTCCCACCGAACGACATGTTATATCAGTGATTTTTGATAAGTTTGTGCAACTGGAAGATAATAATAATGTTTTCATAGTACAGATATTATTATATTATTAATGTATTTAACAGTGTACGCGTCTGTACCGAAATTGTAAGGTGTATTATACTAAACATTTCAAAAGATAGTATAATGTTCTGCGTTTTCGCTTTTTCGTAACCACCTAAACTTGGTCGGGTTACCACGGTCATTCACTTCCTAATGACTTTAATCGTATTATCTCATTAATTATCCAATGTACTGAGCTGAAATTTTACTGATATACAACTGAACTAAAAAACTAATAATTGACATAACATTCAGTTCATATATCCAATCCAGTGGCCAAATAACACCGCGCGCATCAAGACCGTGCTCGTGAAGAACTCAATATCATCATAACTTGTTAAATACTTACAGGATACTAATGAAACTTCACGTACATTTGAAGGCAGTTACAAGCTTTAAAATAACGTTTAAAGTAAGTCTTTAGAGCTCTTATTGAGAGTGCTGGGACCAATTGAAGTGTTTTTCTATTTAATGAAATAACCTTTAAGCTATGTATTATTTTGGTTTTTTTATTGCAGAACAAATTTAAACTAATTCCCAAGAAGCCATGTACAAAATATGATAAGAATCCGCTTAACCGTTTCAAAGATCTAGCAAAACCAAAAACGTTACCCCAGCAAAATCTCGAATAACTTCGCAACCGATGAAAGAACAAATACAAAATAAGGCACAACATTTACTTCATCTAGACAACTAATTTTATAGCTAGTAATTATTTAAATATTCCCATTAGAAAGAAAAAGGTCTGGCTGGGGTAACGTTACGCCAGCAGGAAATGTTTTTGTGAAATAATTAAAAAACTATAAGCGCAACAAATTTAAAAATGTGCGCAACAATTACAGAAGCCGCAAAACTAATTATCTGTAAGATTCAAATGACCATTTTCGACAACATCTGGCCTGGGTAACGCACACGTTTTTGGGGGGGGCCTGGTAATCTATATGACAGGTTTTCCTAGTGCAGATACCAGTCTCTCACAAAGGATTTATTTAGATAATGTAATCTTCAATATATTTAAGGCGTCTTTGTGAAAGAGAAAATAAATGTTTATTTATTTATTATTATTATTTTATTTCTCCAAGATCCCATCATCAGATACTGACTTGATGAGCATGGGATCACCTGGGAAGTATACCCTTTCAAACAAAAAAAAAAAAATCCAAATCGGTCCATCCATCTTCGTGTAATCGGGGAATATACATGAAAAAACAAAAAAAAAAAGGTTCCAACGAATTGAGAACCTCCTCCTTTTTGAAGTCGGTTAAAAATTAAACTACGTGAACACAGGAAACAGCGAATTAATTCATTTTAAAACTAGGTATTCCTTAAACTAGAGTTAAAAAAACGTGTGGCGTAATTAAGGCACTAGCGATGGGTGTTGAATGAACGGACTAGTTAAATCGACTGTCGACGTACTGTGAACGAATCGACGGTCCACCGATAATCGGTGGCACAGAGTACATTATTATATACTGGATCGGTGGACTAGCCGAGTCGAATCCGTAGACGCCTTGGACGGCTTAACTTAAACTCAGAACGCGACGAACGACGCTAGAACGTAGTCGATTCATTCGTCCGTTGAAATAAAATAATCGTGCAAACAAATTTGAACTACAAATCTAGCAGGTGGGAGCTGATATTTGCACTGGTCGAATAAAATTATTGTGTTACGTGAAGAAAAGGATGCCGTTATGCTAGTTTCGCGTGAGCGAAAAAGGAAGGCAATGGACTGGTCCACAGAAAAAAAAACCAGTAGAAGTCGTATAACGCTTCATTAGTATCGGAACCAGCGTACCCAAACTCACACGAATACAAGTGAATTGTATTTCGTAACACTAAGAAAACTTTGGTCCGATTGGTAGTTTAATATTGAATTAAAGTAGAAAATATGTCATTCGTCGCTTATTCACTACATAGTATAAAGCAAAGTCGCTTTCTCTGTCCCTATATCCCTATGTCCTTAAATCTTTAAAATTACGCAACGGATTTTGATGCGGGTTTTTTTAATAGATAGAGTGATTCAAGAGGAAGGTTTACATGTTCACCGACCTCCACACGGGCGAAGCCGCTGGCAAAAGCTAGTTGATAATAAACCACAAAAAAAAATGACTATAGAGTTGTTTTTTGTCTACTCTTTTTACATATTTATTACTTTTTCCGTTTAAAGCGCATACGGAATAGCTTAATGAGCAAGTTACGCTACTCGCCGCTAGATGTCACTATCATAAACGCATTCAATTTAAAGTTGTATTTCGCTACAGATAAGATTTATATTTGCGTAATGAGGTCATTATTATTCGTACTCCTCTAGAGATGAACCACTGTCGTTGACTTATTTATCAACATTCCGTTTTATTTTCAAAACAAAATATGGTCAACAGCTAGAGTCGATAAATATTATTATGTTTGAAATCAAGTGTTTATATATACTTATTATAATACATACTTACGATTTACAGAAAGTATAATTAAGAATTGTTATGTTATACCACTAATCCGATTTTGAAAATTATTTTATTGATAATATACTATGCGATTAGATAATACGGGTACACTACTTCCTACTGACATTGGAAGCCTACGCTTTCGCCTGCGGATATACTCGTATTGTTTAACTTGACTAACTCCGTAATGAACTCTGATTAAATTTGGTATATTAGATAGATGTTAGATGTCAGACTAACACATATGCCACTTTATACTTAAAAAAGAAGGAGGGTCTATGTTCATTTGTAATTATTTTTCGCATGTCGCAATGTCTAATTGAGTAGCCTGACTGTGACGTGTACATAGTTGGAATCCTCGCGAACAATATGCTTGAGTTTAAAAGAAAGTAGACTTTAAATAAGATACCATAAAGACAACTTTTACTTGTCTTATTTAATGTGTGAACTAAGCTTCAATAAATTTAAACTATTTATTAAACAGAAACTCTGTCAAAAAGGTTTCTATAAAGTTAAAGATTACTTGGATGACAAAAAAGCTTGGGACTAGTTAAGTTGCTCCAATGTACCCTCAAGCAACAAACTGTTATATAAGCTAAGTGTTTAATAGATACTGTTGACATTTTATATTTGAGTATTGATTTTTGATGACATTTAAAGAAAAAACTAACTGTGAATGTGAGTACTATGCAGGCTAGATTGAACACATTACTTTATAACTCGTCTGGTGGTTTTGAGCATTTTGTAAATGGCCTACGCAAATGTCCTGCAAATCTGGTAGCGTCTTGTGGCGGGTCTTTGAGCTCCCTAAAATAGGGTTGAGCTACACGGTGACTGCTACATACATGCCGTCTGTTGAGACAGGTCAGCTCAAAGCTGCAATGGCTCTTTCTTCAAAAGGCCTTTCCAGACATTACCCTGCATTGTTAGACTCACATAAAATTTAAACAATATAATGTTTGGACTTTAAAAGAGACTATGACCTCTGAGTTTGTTTCGGCTTTTCTTCTCAGGGAACAGTCAGCTAGGAAATGCCGGCGCCATCTAGTTTAAAAAAATATTACGTGTAAAAGTGTCTTTTAAGATCTACTTACATAAATAAACATTTCATTTCATTTCATTTCATAAACATTTCATTTCATTTCATTTCATTTCATTTAATAAAATATTGATTTTCATATTTTTATCGAAATAAAATCAACTAAGACTTACCGATGGTATGATATACCTCCATTTGATACATTTTAGTTCTGCTATCATGTTTACATTGTAAAACAGCACAATACATGTTTGTATTTTTTTTTGTCAAGTTCTTTCTCCGTGGCGGTTGTAACAAGACTGATGTGCGTGGTGTGTGCGCGGAAGCAGACCTATGCAAAACTCCACAAAGCTCGGGGTACGCGAGCCCCGCCTACTTGCGACTTCTACGTGTTTTTTTTATTCTATGGACGTTCGAAGTTCGAAGTTGATCGAATAGTCGATAAACGAAATTTGACGGTCTAGTCTTGTCGACGCCAAATACGTCGACGACACAGTTCTAAAATGCACAACACAAGAAATAAGAACATTAAATAAAATAATAGGCATGTACGAAAAACTGTTTAGGCTAAAAATAATATTATTAAGAAAAAAAGATTCATAGTATCTTCTTTGCACGAGTTTGCAAACAACACTACTAGCTATTACTACATGTTACCTACTAACTGCTAGCTACTATCATACATAACCCTCATAACCTCGAGGACACACATGTTAAGACTTAGATCATAGCTCTCTCCATAGAACTTTGGATGGATAGTTATAGTAATAATATATAATAGTCTAGCTAGGCAATCCCCAGGATATTTGCAAGGCAAAAGAGGTGGACGATGGTAAACTAAGCGAAAACGATTTTCTTCTGAAGAAAAATGTAATTATTCGTAGCACGAGTGCGATGGTTGGTGTAATAGAATAAAATAAAGCCAATAAAATAAGCTTTAAAAAGACGTATCGCTCAATTTGATACCGTCTTGAAACATTGTGGGGACGGAGTCATGGCACCAGTTAATTTATTCATAACATAAAGATGGATGTAATACAGGGTAATAATTTTTCCAGGCAACTATGGATTGACTTACAAAATACCTATTAATCTTAAAAAAATACACTGAAACTAACCATGGGCATAATTTTAAAGAAAACTTAAGTCAGTTAATATTGAGTTTTAAATCTTCTGAACTATAGGCTTGTGGTGATATGGAAACTCATTAGAGTTTCTATAGTTTTAAAAATAAAGCTGTTAATTCGATATTGTCATCCGTCAATACGACTGTAATCTTTTTTTTGTATTTTGCTGATTAAAACCATTTATTCTGAAGGTTTTATCTTATTTATCAATTTAATCAGCAAAATGTTCTAAATAAAACGGAGAGATTCTTACGCCCCGAAAAACTAGACATTGATCCGTCTGACAGCTCCGCCTCGAAGGATTGGGAACACTGGAAGAGGACATTCGAAAGTTTTTTGTCATTCTGCGGGAAAGATACGAAAGATAGTAAAATTATCCTAGATTTACTCATAAATCATGTATCTGCTAGAATTTACTCGTTTATCAGTGAGTGCACCACTTATGAAACAGCTATTAACACTCTCAATAAATTTTTTATCAAACAGAAAAATATAATTTACGCCAGACATATCCTGGCAACAAGAAAGCAACAGAGTGAAGAAAATATCGACGCATATATTCAGGTACTAAAATTAATGGCAAAAGACTGCAAATTTGAAAAAGTGGATGCCGAAACGAATAAACATGATAGTATTAGAGATGCATTTATTTCTGGCATCAAGTCAAACAAAATAAGACAACGATTACTTGAAAATCTGTCATTAACACTCGACCAAGCCTACAATCAGGCGTTGTCGTTGGAGATGGCCGAATTGAGCTCACAGAACTACAATGCTTCAAATTTAAGTTCAGTTCAGAGTTTAAATGAAGACAAGGAACCTATAGCAGCAGCGCTTACTAAGCGAAAGTGTTTCTTCTGTGGAGGGCGTGTGCATCCTAGAAAGGATTGTCCAGCTGTCGATGCCAACTGCCAGATTTGTGATAAGAAAGGACACTATGCTAATGTATGTCGAAGCAAGAAACTTAATAATGTTGCGGTTCTAGTTAAACAAGATACAAGTAATAACAGTTCTGCATGTATAGTAGCAGCATCACCGGATTCTCTTAAGAAAGCAACTGTAACAGCCTACATCCAGGGAATTCGTGCCCAAGCATTAATTGATACGGGCAGTTCTATTAGCTTTATGAATGAAGCCTTCTTTAAATTGTGTCGATTAAAGAAGAGACCTTGTAACCAAACGATTTCAATGGCTTCAACTACACTGACATCTCAAGTAGAGGGACAAACCTGCGTCTCTGCTAAAATTGGAGATCACAATTATGAAGGTCTGAATTTACTTATAGTAAAGAACCTGTGTGCTGATCTTATTATTGGTCATGACATACTAGAAAAGCATTCTTCACTTGAGTTCTCTTTTGGAGGATCAAAAGATCCAATTAAGGTATGCAGTGTTGCTGCAGCATCTGTACCTGCAGTGCCTTTGTTTTCGAATGTTTCTCCCGAATGCAAGCCTGTCGCCATAAAATCTCGAAGATACAGTGAGGATGATAAAAAGTTTATTGGAGATGAAATAAGAAAACTTTTAGCTGAGGGAATTATTGAAGAGAGTATGTCACCCTGGAGAGCTCAAGTCCTCATTTCACAGAATACTAATCATAAGAAACGTCTCGTTATCGATTATTCTCGAACAATAAATAGATACACACATTTAGATGCATACCCACTTCCAAACATAGAAGAAATGGTGTCACAGATATCAAAATATCGTGTGTTTAGCGCTATAGACTTACAAAGCGCATATCACCAAGTCCCGATTCTGCCAAAGGAGCGTCACTTTACTGCTTTTGAAGCACTTGGAAATCTTTACCAATTTCGGCGGATTCCATTTGGTGTCACTAACGGAGTGTCAAGTTTCCAAAGAACCATAGACTGGGTTATTCGCAAAGAAGAGCTAAAAGGAACGTTATTAAGCCAGATGAGGAACGCTTAAGGCCACTAATGAGTTTGCCACCACCATGCGATGCGCCATCACTGAGAAGAACAATAGGAATGTTTGCACATTATAGCAAATGGATCCCAAATTTCTCAGAACGAGTTCATGCTCTCGCTCATTCACAGGTGTTCCCATTGAAAAATGAATTAGTTCGAAGTTTTGAAAGACTAAAATCTGATATTGCAAAATCAGCTGTTCACGCTATCGATCACAATGCACCATTCACCGTGGAAACAGATGCATCTAATCATTCTATCGCAGCAACTTTGTCACAATGTAATCGACCGGTTGCATTTTTTTCCAGAATGCTAAATAATAGCGAACTTAAACACTCAGCTATAGAGAAAGAAGCTTACGCTATAGTGGAATCTCTAAGGAAATGGCGTCATTTTCTCATTGGCCGACCATTTCGTCTCATTACTGACCAACGTTCTGTATCATTCATGTTTGATAATAAACTGACGAGCAAAATAAAGAATGAGAAAATACAGCGATGGCGCTTGGACTTAGCACCTTTCAAGTACGACATAGTGTACCGTCCCGGAAAGCAGAATGATGTGGCTGACGCACTTTCGCGAGTTTGTGCTTCGGTACCGGTACGTACTGAAAAACTAATTTCATTGCATGAAGCTTTGTGTCACCCAGGAATAATGCGCATGAATCACTGGGTGAAGTCTAAAAATTTGCCTTATTCCACTGAAGAAATTAGGAATATGACTAATTCCTGTCGGATATGTTCCGAAATAAAACCTAAATTCTACAGATCTGACTTACCAGATCCAACCTTAATAAAAGCAACTTCACCTATGGAAAGATTAAGCATAGACTTTAAAGGTCCTGTACCATCTAATACAAGAAATAAATATATATTGACTGTAATCGATGAATATTCACGTTTCCCGTTTGCGTTCCCATGCAGTGATATGAGTTCTACGACGGTAATAAAACATTTGAATGAGATATTTATGTTATTTGGCATGCCATCTTACCTTCATTCAGATAGAGGAACTTCATTCGTATCGGCAGAAGTAAAGAATTTCTTGAATTCACGAGGTATTGCTTCAAGTAGAACCACTCCATACAATCCAAGAGGAAACGGCCAAGTAGAACGTTTCAATGGGACTCTATGGAAATCAATACAATTGGCTCTACGTTCACGCAACCTAGCAATAGAAAATTGGGAACAAGTTCCTCCTCAAGCTTTACATTCCATACGGTCTTTGCTCTGTACAGCTACTCACTGTACGCCGCATGAACGGATGTTTACGCATACTAGACGATCATCGAATGGAGTCTCTATACCTACTTGGTTGACTGAATCAGAACATGTCCTAATGCGAAAATTTAACCGTAATAATAAATATCAGCCAGTCGTTGAGGAGGTGACGCTACTTCATGTAAATCCGGATTATTCCTATGTGCGTCTTGCAGATGGTCGAGAATCAACTATCTCTAATCGACACTTAGCACCATTAGGACAAGATAGTGAGATAATCCAGGAAACGCCTGAAGTACTTAACGAGACCCGAGATTCAGTCGAGAGTAATGAAGACGACGACTTTTACGATTCTCAAAGTATGAACGAAGATGAGGAACAGCAACAGTTGACAGACCACCCAACAGTCGAAGCCGAACACACAGCTACTGAAAATCCAGCTACTGAAAATCCAGCTACTGTTCAACGAAGGTCCACTAGAATTCGAAGGCTTCCAGACCGCTATGGAGACTACGTTCTAAACTGAATCGTTCTCTTTTAAGCCTGGAAGAATGTGGTGATATGGAAACTCATTAGAGTTTCTATAGTTTTAAAAATAAAGCTGTTAATTCGATATTGTCATCCGTAAATACGACTGTAATCTTTTCTTTGTATTTTGCTGATTAAAACCATTTATTCTAAAGGTTTTATCTTATTTATCAAGGCTAACAATAAAATATTTATTTTTGTAAAAGTTTAAAAGGGATAAGCTCATTGGGGATTTAAATAATCGTCTGCATCGCCATCAATGGGAAAAGTGCCCAAAAGGCTGGCAGCGTTGCCACATTGAATGGCAATGCTGATATTTAAACCTAAAAATAGGTCAGACCTTTGGAGGAATCGACAAAACGCTTGTTCCGAAATTCCCAATGAGTACTCGGCCTCAGAGCATCCTACTATATATTCTACTATAATATTATAAACTAGCTGCCCCGGCGAACTTCGTACTGCCTCAGAATCAATAAATGCTGTGTTATCAGCAAAATCTTGAGTCATTGCGCATGATCTCCTACCAAGTTATGACAACTTGGTATTTCGAAGGCATAAAGCGATTTCTAGCCGAAAACACCTTCATAATTATATTAGGTGAGCTCCTAATAAGTTATGAAAACCTGGTACATCGAGGGCATAAAGCATTTTCTAGTTGACACACCTACATAATTATATTAGGTGAGCTCCTACTAAGTTATGAAAACCTGGTACATTATTATTTATTTATTTATTTAAAAACAATATTTTGTCCTTATAATTAAACAAAGCACACTATTAGACCTCTGGGGTCTGTCTTAGCATGCCATGGTCTGGAATTACGCAACGCGCTACTGCAAAATTACGGTAAAATGGAGTTGTAATATTCTTTGAGCTTGTGTTTTACGTTTTTCCTGTTCATTGAGTCGCGAATGTCTGTAGGTATTTGGTTTGGTTTTCATCGAGGGCATAAAGCATTTTCTAGTTGCCACACCTACATAATTATATTAGGTGAGCTCCTACTAAATTATGACAACCTGATACTTCGAAGGCATAAAGCATTTTCCAGCTGATGATACACCACCCTGTGTTACGTGAGCTTCTACCTAGTTTTGGCAACTTAATACTTCGAAGACATAAAACGTTTTGTAGCTGTCACACCTTTTTTTCATATTTGTTTTATAACTACATGGGCCCGGTCTTGACCTAGATCATGTCTGATGGGGAGCGATTGATGAGGTATACGATGGATTGAGCGTTCCTAGAAGATAGGGTTCACTCTTGTTTCGAAGGAAGATGGGTTAAATGTGGAAAGGAACACAGACGCAGGCAGAGAGTTCCACACTTTGGCTTCGGCATAATAAATGAGGAGCAGAAGAGCTGAGTACAACTGGTCGGGATATCAACCGAGTGCGGAAGGTACTCGGCAGTGCGATGGTGGGATTAGTTCGTGGAGCTCCTGCGCACACTCTCCGAAGTACAGTCTGTAGAAGACCGACAGGCAAGCAATATTAAGCCGATGTGCTAGGCTGTGAAGCTTATCTACCAAAGTCTCGTCGCCTAAGAGCCATTTGCTCTGCGTTCCACCGAGTAAAGGGCAGCAAGCTGATATTTTGCTGAGCCATCCCATAAGTGGCTGCAATACTCAATGCAAGAACGGACTTGAAGCTTTATACAGGCTCAAAACTTGTCCTGGCGTGAAGTACCTCAGCTTCTTGGCTGCAGTCTGTGCTTCTGACTCAATGGTTGAGCCGAAGTTGAGATCAGACGCCAACTATACAATATATGCCCGTGTTATGTTTGCTCCTACCAAGTTATGATAACCTGGTACTTCGAAGGAATAAAGCGTTCTTCTAGCTTTCACATATTCCATGTCAGTATCGTTTTGTGGCACGTTCCCCGGGAATGGGATAAAAAGTATCCTATGTCCGTTTCCTGGTTCTAAGGTACCTCCTTACCAATTTTCAGCCAAATCGGCTCAGCCGTTCTTTAGTTATAAATAGTGTAACTAACACGACTTTCTTTTATATATATATATATAGATGTGAAAGTTTGTGTAGATGTTTGGATGTTTGTTACTCAATCACGCAAAAACGGCTGAACGGATTTGGATGAAATTTGGCAAACAGATAGTTTGTAACCTGGAATAATATATAGGATACTATTTATCCCGGTAGTACCTTTCCCGTGGGACAATTTTCGACCTCCGCGCGGGCGATACCGCTGGCAAAAGCTAGTTATTTGTAATTCTCTCGGACTCCACGGCCCTAGTGTCACAGCTAGTGTAATACCTAATAATAATATTGAAATGAAGTATTGATTTTTTTAAATGGTTTGCTACATCTTCACCTCTGTTAATTTTTTAAAGCTGAATATAATTTCATTTATATTCTACTAGCTTTTGCCTTTTGCCGTGGCAACGCCCGCGTGTTGGTCCGAAATTATCGCACGAATACGTACTAAGTATACGGACATGGTACGTAAATACTTTCAGTACTCTCTGTCTGTTTGTTTCGGTTAATCTCCCAAACGGCTGGACCGACTTTGGCGGGACTTTCACTGGCAGATAGCTGACGTTATAAAGAGTAAATTAGACGTACTACCTTATATATTACCGGCTCTTTGTCCCGGTAGTATGTCCCGGTGGAGTAATTTCAGACATCTACGCGGGCACAGCTAGTACTTACTAAATAGTAAGTATTTTATGCTCACTATCAGCTGTAGCAGATTTGTTGTGATTTATGAATTTGATTTGAGCAATTCTACCGAATCGCACAAAAGCTAGCATTGCCAGCTCGTGGGTTCTTAAACATGGAACTTATTTAAGAATGTTAAAAAAAAACAAATTTCAATAACAATAAATATAATTTTAGGTATTAACATACAATACAAAACCATTAGACCATGTAAAAATAACACAATATATTTTTAAATCTACGTCTTATCAGGTGTCTTCTTGATTGAGATCTCGGGAAATGTTTGGCTCCAGAAGGTTTACAGATCTGAAATCACATAATTTACTATTATTTTCATAAATAAGCCCATTTTTATACTTACAGTCATTAGATAAGTAGGTACTGTAAAGGTTGAATGTTTTCCAAAAGCAACATTAAGTTGAACCGGCAGGCAACGAAATGACTCAGTGCGTCGAGCAACTTCTTAACGGGGGGTTATCCGAAATTGCCTGTTTCAGAATCAAGATTAAATGATCAAATTCGTATATTTAGGCCCTGAAAAAATTATATGTCATAGATAGATCCTTCTTTGAGGGAAATTAAAGGTTCAAAACACGATTAATTGCAATTTGCTCGATGAAAAAAAATCCGAAGCAGGGTCGATTTCGAAACCATTTTCCGTCTCATTTCCTAATAACAGCACAAAATTGTGTAGAAATTGCATGTATAATAAGGGAATCGTATTTAGGAGGGAAATTAAGTCTGCGTCAGGATGACTGGACCAAGGGAGATTTTGGAAGTTTGACCAATACCAAGTTTTAGTACCTATTTGGTACTATTTGGTACCAGACATCAAATAATTGGTACCTCGCTAAAGAGGGAAAACTATTACGAGGAAAGTGGCCAGCCATTCTGACTTCAGAATGGCTGGACCAAGCCGGTTTCACCTAGTTGTAGGCGTTATAACTAGTTCATCTTTTCGTTAAAATTTAGTACCTCATTGGTACCTCAACATATGTTTTTCTTATATTTTTTTAATAAGCCAAAAAAAAGTTACACCTAGAAGAAATTTTGCATGTAATTTGGAGCACGTTGATATCACGTAGTTGTAGGCGTTATAATTACTTAATCTTTTCATTAAAATTTAGTACCTCATTGGAACCTCCACATATGTTTTTCTTAGATTTTTCCGATAAGCCAAAAATAAGTTACATCTACAAGAAGTTTTGCATAAGTATATAATAATGTTTATTTTTGTACAAAGAAAATTTCCGAAAACAAATCATAACACACATACATATTCTAAATCTAACACACACATAAATATTCAGAAAAAGATTTGGTATATTTCCGTTTTTGGTCAAGCCAGACTGGAAGGGTTTAAGATTATTTTTAGTGACGAATTAGCACTTTCCTCACTAAAAATAATCTCCTCAAACCCTTCCAGTCTGGCTTCCGTTCTGGTCGTAGCACCACCACAGCGCTTCTAAACATTACGGATGATAATTATAAGGTCAGCGATGGAAAACGGTAATCTTACAGGGTTAACTTTACTAGATATCACGTAGTTGTACGCGTTATAATTAGTTAATCTTTTCATTAAAATGTAATACCTCATTAGCACCTCTATATATGTTTTTCTTAGATTTTTTCGATAAGCCACAAAGAAAATACATTTCCGATAAAAAAAAATTATATCTACATACACCGGGACATTTTAGTCGTCTTACAAAGGTGGTCCACTCAATGTGTCCGTCATAAAATACCTCTAGGCGCGATAAAAACATTGTTACCATTAATTAAGATAATAGGTACAAAGAAAAATAAATAATGCTTTAGAATTATGAAACACCCTTCTTGTTAATAATGTTTACGTATCAAACGGTAGAAGATATCTCCCTACCTACCATTACATTCCATCATTAATTCCATCTCCATAACAGGGTGTTTCAAGCTACGTCATGCGTCTTAGTGATGTTTTAATAATGCGAATGTTCAAAAATATCATTTTTTTTCAAATAAATGATTAGTAGTCATTGGATACATGAAGTGAGCTGCCGTTGTAAGACGACTAAAAAGTCACGGTGTATATACATAAGTTTTATTATTGTATACTTATACATCCAATGAATAACTTTATTTATGTACCTTATTGTACACCACAAAAATACATAACAAAAAAACAAGGTACACTACAAAATATACAATGGGGGCCTTATTGCTTTCCGCGATCTATTCTAGGCAACCTTGGCAAATAGCGATGTCGTTGGTGCAAATAATATATATACTAAAATAAATACACAGATATATACATATCTTATATAATAGATACATAAATACATACATACTAAATTTATAAGAAACGAAAACAAATGAAGACTACATAGAAAATTACAGTTAGGTAAGAGAACCTTTACGAGTCTTTTAAACAAATATAATGACTGCGCGCGTATATCAACTGGCAATGCATTCCACAAACGAGCGGCCTGGACAGTGAAGGAATGGTCGAGGAAAGTTGTGGAATGCATAGGCAAAGCTTCAAATTATCTGATGACCTTAAGAATTTCGTGTGGGAGTCACAAAGAAACTGAAAACGATTTTTGAGATAGAGAGTGGTGGAAGGGGAAAGAGCACATTGTACAAAAGGCAAAGAATGTGACAATTCCGGCAAAGGCGAATTGGTAACCACTTGAGTTTCACTCGAAATTCGGAAACATGGTCATACTTCGCAAGCCAAATATAAACCTTAAACAAAAAATTTGAAGGCGCTCAAGTTTGTCGAGTTGGTCTTGGGTAAGGTCAAGATAGCTGGCATCAGCTTAGTCAGGGATGGGTGGAAGAAGCGATTGTGCAAGCGCAATTTTGGTGGTAATGGGAAGAAAGTTACGCAATCTCTTTAAAGACGCGGCGGATGCAAATGGCTTGCGGCTTCCTGTAGCTGGGCAGTCCAAAAGAAGTTCTTATCAATAAATGTCCCCAAGTTTTTAACTTTCTTACTGAAAGGAACAACTGAGTTGTCAAAAGAAACTTGGGGAAGAGTCGTCTAGTCAGTCCTTGAGACTGAGAGAAAGACACAAGTTGTGTTGGTAGGCAGTTCAGGGACGGCCCTGAACTGCCTACCAACACAACTTGTGTCTTTATACGGTTAACCATAAGTCCATATCTTTAGCTCCAGTCACATATGCGGGCCAGATCACGATTAATCGTTAAGATAGCCTCGGAGAGATTACCAAGAGGAATTTGTAAATCATCTGCATAAAGATTTGAATTGCATTTTGAATTGCAAAACAAGAAATTAGTTTGTCGGAGATTGAGTTTATGAAAACTGCGAAAAGATAAGGAGATAAAACACTAGCCTGTGGTACACCGGCAGAAATATTACTCCCGGAAAACAAGGCCTCTCCAAAGCAAATACGTTGCCGGCCACCGAACAGGTAACTGCGAAACCAGTCAATTACCGATGGTGATATATTAAGAGAGCATAGAATTCCAAGCAACACATCAAAATTAGCAGTATTAAAAGCATTACTGAAATCTAGTAAAGTTAAAACTTTAAGATTACCGTTTTCTATCGCTGAGCTTATATCATCCGTAATGTTCAGAAGCGCTGTGGTGGTGCTACGACCAGAACGAAATCCAGACTGGAAGGGTTTGAAGAGATTATTTTTAGTGAGGAAAGTGCTAATTCGATTGTGGATCAACCGACTTTGTATAGGAATGGTAAAACGGAAATTGGACGATATTCAGAAAAACATTTGGCAAATGCCAAATCTTTTTCTGAATATCGTCCAATCGTCGTTCGTTGAAAGATGCTCAAATAATTCCGTTAACGGAATTATTTGAGCATCTTTCCATGAGCATGGAAAGACACGAATAGACACAGAAAAATTTGAGGATGTGACAAAGGACGGGAAGGGTAACATCCTGCACAGGGACCAACAATTACGGCTGATACAGTCACTTCCTACTGCATTGGAAGTAATCGATTGTATGCTTTTCATAACATCACATGCGGAGCACTGACCAAAAAGATATGGAGGATAACTGGGAGTCAGAAGAGAAGAGAGATAATTTAGTGTATTTAGTTTTATTGTTTTATCAAATTTGGACGAAGCAGTAAAATGATTATTCAATGCATCAATGTCTATATCTCTTGGAATTGTCTCTTGTCGGGTTTTACCAACCCGCAATGATCTGAGAAATAGCCAAACTTTGGTTGCGTCACCATTTTGGAAAGAAGTATGAATGTGGTGCCGATTAGCATTCCTATACACCTTATTGCAGTGATTACGGATTGAGAGGTATCTTTCCGTGTTAAAGTCATTAGCCTTATGCTTAAATGTAGAGTTTATCAGAATATTTATGTGTGTGTTAGATTTAAAATATTTATGTGTGTTATGATTTGTTTTCGGTAATTTTCATTGTACAAAAATAAACATTATTATATACTTATGCAAAACTTCTTGTAGATGTAACTTATTTTTGGCTTATCGGAAAAATCTAAGAAAAACATATGTGGAGGTTCCAATGAGGTACTAAATTTTAATGAAAAGATTAAGTAATTATAACGCCTACAACTACGTGATATCAACGTGCTCCAAATTACATGCAAAATTTCTTCTAGGTGTAACGTTTTTTTTGGCTTATTAAAAAAATATGAGAAAAACATATGTTGAGGTACCAATGAGGTACTAAATTTTAACGAAAAGATGAACTAGTTATAACGCCTACAACTAGGTGAAACCGGCCTGGTCCAGCCATTCTGAAGTCAGAATGGCTGGCCACTTTCCTCGTAATAGTTTTCCCTCTTTAGCGAGGTACCAATTATTTGATGTCTGGTACCAAATAGTACCAAATAGGTACTAAAACTTGGTATTACTCAAACTTCCAAAATCTCCCTTGGTCCAGTCATCCTGACGCAGACGAAATTAAAGGTTGAAATTTTTAGTTTAATATATTTTTTTTTTTAATAAACTCAAAAACAGTAAATCGGGCTAAATCGGCAAGCTCTCAGAGTCCTGCGGGACGTCATAGAGGGTGGACCTGTGTCAAAATTTTCAAAAACTCGCTGTACAAAAAAAATCGAATAAAATAATAACAAATTAAATTATGAAATCGGAAAAACTCACAAAAAATATCTTGTAATTATATTATAGTTTTAATTCATAAAATTGTTTCCGAAAATGTGATTATTTCTAGTAAATATGATGACGTTTAATTGTCATCTTAAAATAGTGTTGCCACATTACAAATTAATATCGATAAAATAATAGTCAAGTGAGAGTCGTATGTAATGTTTTATCGTCGTTTATGAAGAAGTTGGTACAAAAAAAAAAATTCTAAGATTTTTTTAAAATTAGATTCATCCATATCAACTACGATATTTACTCTCCACCGACCTGTCTTCCCTACTATCATCCTACATTAATATCACATGGTAAACAATTTGTCCGCAGTGTGTAGCAACACAAGATTTTTTCTAGGATCGGTGATTTTATCATATTGGCTCTGAGTGAACAACTTTCAGTTTTGAATACAACGTCACTGTCACTATACGATAAAATATTATAACATGCTTGAAAAATAGCGCCGTCTGAAGGCAGTGGTTATGCGCTAACAGTATAACGGTGCTCATGTTCCCAATCAAGTTCGTCAAAGACGTATCGTATCGTATCTATGCCATATACTTGGATCTATGCCACTTTTGTCCTGGTAAATGGTCCAATGGGTCGGTAATCCGACAAGACCGGGGACGGATAAAAAATATATACAAATTTAATTTTGATGTCTTAAAATAATAGATTCGATAAATTATAGCTGGAGCAGTAGGTACGTCACTAGACAATAAAGTACGGCAATTGTATCTTTCTTTATATGTGCTCACAATATTTACGGTTCTTTATGAGCGGTGGCAAACATCAAAAACAAAAGAATTTGGTTACAGTATAAGCGAAACAGTACGACGATTTTTAGCCGATTCTACTTTATACAAATCTGAAATTCAGGATCTTTGAAAATTCTGCCACTAAAGAAGTTAAATAGTGGATGAAAATTTGTATGGAAATCTACCATTTTTGTCGCAGAGAAATACCGTCGGGCACACGGCTTGTCTATTAAATCAATTTTTTAAAGTTACTAACGCTTAGCCTTAACCTCTGGGTCTGAGAAGCATGAAGTCGGTTTAGAGATATTTATTTTCTCAAGGAACAAATTGCACAATGGTTTTTTTTTGTTTTGGATGGGAAATCATCAAATGATTTCTCCCGCTCTGGAAAGCGTGACAGACTTTTACTGTCTAAAACCCACCCGTGTTCCTTCAGTTCAAATTCAAATTCTCAAATTCACTGACAACTAACACTTGTGTTGGAAAGTCGCTGGTTGAAAGGTCTGGAAGCATGTTTTCGGTTTAAAGAGATTTATTTTCTCATAGAACGAATTGCACAACTGGGTTCCTATTGTAATGGTGCAATTCTTTATTTTCACTTTACTACCAAAAATCCATGTGTATCTGTAACTAGCTTCTGCTCGCGACTTCGTTCGCGGAGGATTAGTGACGCGAGAGCAATTGACGTGCAGTTGTCCGTGTGAGAAGCAACTAGTCTTGAGGTTGGAACCCGTAGCAATCATAATAATAATAAAGCTGAAGAGTTTGTTTTTAGGGTTCCGTACCTCAAAAGGTAAAAAAGGAACCTTTCCCGTCTGTCCGTCTGTCTGTCCGTGTGTCACCTTCGATTTTCTCAGGAACGGGTGGCTCTAGCAAGTTGAAATTTATACCAGATACTGAAATCTATAGTCCCTATTAGGTGAATAAAAATCCTCAAGGTCCTAAGACAACACGATAAAAAGATATGGGCAAATTTAGATTTTTGCGAAAACTTGTAAGTACCAAAATTTACCTTAGTCATCATCTGCCTAGCCTTTTCCCAACTATGTTGGGGTCGGCTTCCAGTCTAACCGGATGCAGCTGAATACCAGTATTTTACATGGAGCGACTGCCTATCTGACCTCCACAACCCAGTAACTGGGTAACACGATACCCCTTGGTAAGACTGGCTGTCAGACCAAAATTTACCTTAGTATTCAACTTTTTTTATTATTCGGAATTTTCCCTTTACTTGTGCTGTAAGACCTTGCTTTTAACCAAAATTCACAATTCTAGGTCAACCGGAAGTACCCTATAGGTTTTGGGTCGAAAACCTATATGGTAGTTCACGTTGACCTAGAATCACGAAATCTGACAAAAAGTAAGATCTTAGAGCACAAATAAAGGAAAAATTAAAAAAAAAAGTTGAAAATTAAAGTGAATTTTGGTACTTACAAGTTTTCGCGAAAATCTAAATTTGCCTATAACTTTTTTATTACAATATGGTACCTACAAATTTGTACGGAACCCTCAGTGGGCGATTCCGCCTCGCACTTCTCCGGTTTTTTATTTATGTTTGAAATCTCTATCTCTGGAACTACCAGCCTCAGGCAAAGCTAGTTTTGAATGAAAATACATTTTTGCTTTTGTTTCATTAATAAAATTAGTTGATTACATCACATTAACAATTACATTAAATTACAACACAGCACATAAGCCGATTCTGTAAACGCCACAATTGGCGTTTTCGGAATCGGCTTATGTGCTGTGAAAATCTGACCGCCGATATTGATCGGCGGTCAGATTTTCGCATACGTTTAGTACCTACTAAACGCTTTTACATACTTAGTTGTTATTGTCAATTATATCGTCGCAGACAGTGTCTGACACCGATATCGGACAATTTCTACCAGCGAAGACGCAGTGCGGGGTGAGAGAACCAGCCATTCTTTCACTTGAACACGCTTATTCGTACTGCCGACTTCGAGATGTCGGTAATTACTGTATTGTAGTCGTTTGGTGACTCGCGATGGTCATCGATATTCACCAATATCATCGGGCCGATAATAATTATATCGGTTTGTGTACAGCTGCTAACTTATTGGTATCGGGTTGGCGTCGGTATCTGATCATTTGAAAACGCTCAATAGGTAACTTACAGGATATGGAATCAATAAAAACAAATAAAAATTCTAAAATAAAAGTAGCCTAAGTCCTTATTACATCAGCTACCTGCCAGTGAAAGTCTCGTCAAAAACGGTCCAGCCATTTCAGAGATTAGCGGGAACAAACAGACAGACAGACACACAAAAATTGGAAAAAAAAATATTTTGGTATATATATATATTCATATGCATGTAGCAAAAAGCGGTTATTTTAATATTACAAACAGACACTCCAATTTTATTTATATGTATAGATGTATAGATATTGGTTCTGCCATAAAATGTATCTAAAACTAAGGAAAAAATATCGAACATAAGCAAAAATAATTCCGTTGATCAACTGCAATATGTAACATGTAACCATTTAGCAGAAAATCCATGCCATAGACACAACTAACTAACTACGGCACTACGGCGGTACTAACTATGGCATGGATTTTCTGCTAAATGGTTGACAGTTCATCGTAAATAAATACGTGGAGCTGCATTTGGGGGAGGCGAAGGTAGCGTTTCAAAGGCCCACAGGCCGGAACAACCTAGCCTTAAAGGCGCTTTAAAATTTTTTCTTGAATTTGAGCGTTTGACTCAAGATTTGATGAGTGATTACGGTTTTGGCCACAAAATAAAAATAAAAAAAATGTCCGAGAAAATTTCATTATTTATCTAGGGAGTGTTCTAAAGAAATATTTTTATTTGTTTGCATAAGTCAGTAAACACCTTGTCTCGGCAAAGGATGTTTCATAAAATTTTACTTTCGGGCATCATTTGATGCTTTGTTATATGTGTCGTGGATTGATGGCGCCAAAGTGCAACGGACAGCGCCATCTAACAGGTTGATTTGTAAACGGGAAAAAAACATGTAACCGGAAACGCAAGCGAACCTTACCGCTTGGACACGATCGTCGGTGGAGGGGAGGCAGTGAGGACTGGCAGAGAGACCAGGTGCGTCGACAGTCTACAGTCTACGGTCGAACTCTAGCAGTCTTGGCAGACGCTCATTACCTACGCACGTGTTTGTTTCTTGTTGCAAAATCATTAGTTTAAATAAAGTCGTTTTGATTTAAATTATCTTTCGTTCGAGTACCCACGACAGTGCCCACACCTACTAAAAGTATGTCTGATCATGAAGAAGACCCGATATTTCACGTCTCGGCCACCCCTGATGCGACATCAGAACTGGGATTCACTCGAGCTAAAAAAAAATACTGAGAATGGAGCGATGACGTCAGGGGGCGACGAGAATTTACTTCGTATGCTGCTGGCTGCTCAAAACCAGAACATGATGTCACTGATAGAAGCCATCAAGGGCCCGGCAGGTACCAAGCATATTTCTTTGCCTCAGTTTGACCCCGATAACCCGGATGTAGACGCACGTGCCGGTGTACTACAGCGGATCTGTGTTTATCAGAAGTACCGCTTCAAGGAAGTGCTTTGATCATCACCTTGAGCAAAGCTCTGAAAGTAAGTGCTTCGCGTTGGCTTGCGCAGGTATCGTTCGCAGGTATGACATGGTGTGACTTCAAAAGCCTGTTTTTATCCCGTTACGATTGCGTGGACACACCAGCCGCTGCTCTTGTCAAGATGATGAGTAGCAAGCCTAAGGAAGGGGAATGTTATGCTGCGTACGCCGCCCGATTGTTGTCTACGCTCACATCACGCTGGCAAAACCTGAGCGCTGAGCAGATAGCCATATCCACGGTGCTTGCTCATATGACACAATTTGATGGGCGTATACAGAGATTAGTCGTTCTTCGGATTTTAAAGTGCTGACGTAGAACGTTAGTACGTTTAATTTACCAAAATCCTTATGACTAGCATTGGTCGTGTCAGTCGTGTGACAGTTTAGTAGTGTAGTGGGAACTACTAGAGAATGGGCAGCAGCGTTCTCTATACATTTTTAAAACCATACTGCGATCGCCAACCCGCCTGCCAAGCGTGGCGATTATGGCAAACACCCCCCCCCCCAACATGACAAACACCAAAAATAAAATAGCCCCTAGTACCCGGCGGCCCGCCTACCTCTGGCTACGGTAGTGGTCAAGGCAACGGTGAGACAAGGGGTGCGAACAATCCCCGGAAGAGATCCGGCTACCACAATCACCGAAAACTGGACCTGGCAACATATAACACGCGTACAACTCGAGGAAGAATTGAGCAGGTTACGATGGGATATAGTCGGGTTATCTGAAGTCCGACGAGAGGGGGAGGACTCGATAATCCTCAAATCCAGTAACTTGCTCTATTTCCGGGAGCCCGACCAGCAGTCCCAAGGTGGTGTCGGGTTTATCGTCCATAAGTCCCTTGTGAGCAACTTGGTGAAGATCGAGAGTGTGTCGACCAGGGTGGCGTTCCTTATAAACAGAATATCCGCAAGGTATTCGCTGAAGGTCGTACATGTTTACGCCTCGACGTCGTCACACCCCGACGATGAGGTGAAGACCATGTATGCGGATATTTCCAGAGCCATGCATGGTTCGAAAACGTTAGCACAGGAAGTGGACTTGGCAGAGCCCTGATGGTGCAACCAAAAATAAGATTGACTTCATTATGTCGACGAAGTAGCAAGTGTTAATCATGTCTCTGTGATCACCGCGGTGAAAACTGGTAGTGATCACCGTTTGGTAAGAGGCACATTGAATCTCAATATCAAGCTGGGAAGATCTCGGCTGATGAAGTCTACGCTCCGTCCAGCACCGATCCAAGTCAAAAACTCCGAAAGCTTTCAACTCGAACTTCAGAATAATTTCGAGTGAGTGTCTAGGGAGCTAGTGTTGGGTAGGACACGACATGAAAAAGAGTTTGTAAGAGTAGCCTCTTTTTTGTACTGAGCCGGTACAATGTCCTACTTCAAATGAGGCGAGGCCAATGAGGATTGGAACTTGGGCGACGCGCACTGAAGCTCTGTGATACGTTTGAAGTTACCAGTACAAATGTGACATTTGTACTACATTTGGACATTTGTACTGGTAGCTTCAAACAGTACAATGACGTCAATGACAGTCTGAACTCTGATTGAAAATGTATTATTAAGTATCAAGTATCGCAAAGTAATATGAAACGATTATCATAGTAAATATTGTTTATAATTAATTAAGTAAATAATTATGAAACATAATTTAAATAATATAATAAAAAGGTAATTAATAAAATTACAATGTAAAAGTAATATTTGCGCGACTTGTTGCCACTGAGCCGGTTCCTTCTTTTTGTAAGGACCCTGGTTCGCTTTGCTAGAAGTACGCTCCGAAGGCACAGAAGTGACAACAATACAAAGCCGTTTAAAATTAAATAGTTTTAAAAATAAAGCATCAAATAAAAAGCTTTTAGACTGGTCACGACTTTAAACTGTCGCTTCAATAGGCGCCGCACGATAAGTAGTCATGTCAATCTCAACATATTTCCCTTTCGCCCGAGACTCGAAACGCAGTCATGTTCAGTGTAGAATGACGTAATTTGTAGCATGCGTCTCGCTCCGTCACTGTCCTCATCCTACAGTTTGACGGAGATGGAGAGTAAGTAATGCCACCTCGCGACTGCCGCGACATAAAATTTGAAGTAGTACAATATAAAATGCCGAGCCGCTCTTACATTTTGACGTCATGTACGGGACAAATGTACCGCCTCTTGTATGTCCTACTCAACACTACAGGGAGCTCTGTGGATGATTTTAACGATGGGTTCGTGAAACTGTATACGGTCATACGGTCGGGCTAAGATTTTCAAAACCCGTCGTATCAATAAAAATAAGAGGCTCTCTGATCCTACTTTGCAGCTCATGAAGGAGAGGCGCGAGATGGTCCTGCAGTCTTCAGACGATGCGCTCGAGTACCGGCAGCTTAATAGACAGATCTCTAAGTCCGTCCGTAAGCGACATCAGCCGCTTTAATACAGAACGCATTAAAGACGCGATAGAGCGGAATAAAGGCTCCAAGGTCTTTGTTAGGGACCTGTCTATTGGGCAAAGTCAACTTACGAAACTCAAGACCGATGAAGACAGAATCATATCCAACAAGCCTGAGCTGTTGAGAGAGATTGAGAGGTTTAATAGACAGTTAGTACAGGACACGTCAACAAGAACCCCGTAACGAATTTGGCAAATGACCCAAGAGCTAGATTGATCCGACACTATACTGAAGACATCCCGGATGTCAGCTTGTACGACATTAGGATGGCTCTGAAGCATCTCAAAAACAACGAGGCACCGCCGGGTGATGACGGAATTACGGCCGAACTCCTAAAGGCCGGCGGGAAACCCGTTCTTAAGCTCCAGAAGCTATTTGATTCCGTCATACTCGAAAGCAAGACGCCACAGACATGGAACAGAGTTGTGGTGGTACTTTTCTTAAAGAAGGGTGATAACCCTTAGAATGAAAGGCCCACCTCACTTCTGAGCCATGTCTAGAAGTTGTTTTCAAGAGTCATCACGAACAGTCTCACACGCAGTTTTGACGACTTCCAGCCTCCCGAACAAGCCGGGTTCCGTAAAGGCTTTAGCACAGTAGACCACATACATACGCTGCGGCAGGTTACACAGAAGACCGAAGAGTCCCTCCAACGGTGCCAGATCGACTATCGGTGCATCGAGGTGTTGAAGTGACGGTACGAAAACCCCACTTTGTCAGTCCGACTCCAGAATCAGACCTCAAAACCTATCCTGCAGCGAGGTGTTAGACAGGGAGACGTTATCTCTCCGAAACTCTTCACCGCTGCACTAGAGATGTCTTCAAGGTTCTGGACTGGAAAAGGACTGGCATCAACATCAATGGCGAGTACATCACTCACCTTCGGTTTGCCGTTGATTAGTTGTCATAGCTGAGACCATGGAGCACCTCAGTACAATGCCCGATGACCTCAGTCGAGCTTCCGAAAGAGTGGGTCTTAAAATGAAAATGGACATGACCTTTGTCATGTCCATATTCATTAGATAAGTCTTACTTCGAGAAAGAGGTCAATCGTCGAATCGGACTCGGCTGGGCAGCGTTCGGGAAGCTTCGCAATATCTTCTCGTCCCACAAATCGCAATTTCTCAAGACGAAAGTCTTTTTCCAGTGCGTGTTGCCAGTAATAACATATGGAACTGAAACGTGGTTGCTCACAATGGGCCTCATAAGAAGGCTTGAAGTGACCCAAAGGGCAATGGAGAGGGCTATGCTTGGAGTTTCCCTGCGTGATCGAATCAGGAATGAAGAGATCCGCAGGAGAACCAAGGTAACCGACATAGGCCGAAGAATTGCCAAACTTAAGTGGCAGCGGGCAGGGAACATTGCTCGCAGAACAGATGGTCGATGGGGCCGAAAAGTTCTGGAGTGGCAACCGCGTACCGGAAGACGTAAAGTTGGAAGGCCTCCCACAAAGTATACCGATGACCTTGTGAGGACCGCAGGAGTCCGCTAGATGCGGTAAGCACAGAACCGGTCGAAGTGGCAGAGCTTAGGGGAGGCTTATGTCCAGCAGTGGACGTCTTTCGGCTGAAATGATGATGAAAATGATGAGTAAATTTTTATTTTGGCCATTGTTGAGCAAACGAATTTTTCAAACCTATAAAGCATTGGATTTTGAATTTTATTCAAATCCACCAAATTGTGATTGGAAGTATGTTACGCAATGAATCCTGGTGGACTTAAAGTTAATTTGAGTTTGAAATTATGTATGCACCTTGAGCAGAGTGATCATTACTGCTCATGCCTTCTCGAGGGCTTTTCCCTGCAGTGAGACAAAAAGGCTGGAATTATTATTATCTATTTACTTACCTAATTCTATCAATTACGTGATCGACATCTTCTTGATGAGTAAGAACCGGCTCTATGTTAACATTTGTTTCATCATCACTAATTTCTATAATTTCATCTTCAGTTGGTACAATTACAACATCTGGAGTTTCCTCATCATCGCTTTTAACTTGTCTTCCAGTAGTATCGTCAGTCTTTATTCCAGCTATTCCTAGAAAATAAATGATCAAAGGTTATAATGGACGGACTTTTGAGACGGGATAGTAACGGCGGGTACCTTAACCGTTGTAGCTACAGGAAAACTCTTTTAGGTAAAAATGGTAGTCAGCTAGAAAAAAGGCCAATTCTCACGTTCAATGCACTTTCGTTTATGCTAGGTTCGATTTCTTGGTTGGACTATGTGTTATTGGGATTTTCCATCAGCAATTTTGTAGTAGCAGCGTGAAACCTGGCGTTGCTCCCGGTAAATGGCAATAGGTTTGTATAAAATGGGACTTAAACGAAACTGGCAGAATGTGATGTGGATGTACCTTTGGACGGGAACATTGGCGTATCTCGTCGCACTCGACGACGCCGAGTTTGATCACTTCGCCTGACCTGTGTCATGCTTTGATAATCTATGTTATATAAAGTTCCAGCAAGCAGCAGTGTGCAATCAGGATCTCCAGCATTGAAAGCAGTTTCTAATTCAAAGTTACTACGTTCATCATATTTCCACCATCCTAAAAAGAACGAAATTGAATATTAGCTGGAATTAATTCGAATAGGTTAACCTGCGAAGTTGCTATGGATATATGGTCCATAGCAGACAAGTAAAAGGATTGACGTGTTGCAACTCAGATCTTTTAAAGAGTAATTTTTGGTTTAACGTTTTCTAAAAATGAAACTTAGCTAAATCGATTTATCGCCCCCGAAACCCCTGCATACTAAATTTCATGAAAATCGTAGATTCAGATTATATATATATATATATATATATACAACGTGTAACGGAAAGGGTATATACATACCAAGGGCACGGCTTCTTTGGATGATATCAAACGATATTGGAATGGTTTTCTAATCCAATCTCTACATGTTCGGAAGTTATGAGAATTTTTAATACATTGATACCAGAACAAATTGAAACAAACACATCACTTAGAAGAGATTTATCATGATATTGGCAAGTAACGTGAAAAGCTACTGACATTGTAGTGCGGTGACATATTTGTTATGATTTGAATTTAAGAAACATATGAAACCGAAAATTTGGCATCAATTCTTAGAGTATTTTATTTTGAGCTGAAACTATGTACAATGATTAAATACCAGCTGTTATCTTTTAGTGCCTAAGGATAGCAATAGGGTTTCTGTTACACCCTGTATAAATATATTTATATATAAGAATTGCTTGTTTAAAGGTATTGGATTAAATCCAAAGTGTTTCTTTAATATGAAAATGTTATGAATCTATCTATTATTGAATGTCCTCTACACCAGCGCTCAAATTTCATTAATGCAATAACTTTAAAGCAGCTCACCAATAATGGGACCTAGCTATTTCAGCTTATGGGAAACTGTTACCACACTGTTACAACTGTTTGTGTTGTTAGCTGTCATTGATGTTAATTAACTGGCAAAATGTGGGGTTATTATAGGTACACATCTACCCAAACCTCTGGGGAAACAAGGCGTTATGTAATTGATGTTAATTTTGTAGCAGCTGCAACTTGACATGGAGAGTAATAAATCATTGCTACTATTATACATACCATTCCTACCCTCATAGAACCACTGGTATGGTTCTTGGGTGGGGTTAGTGTTTACTTGGTCAACAGACAATGTCCCCAGTAGTATTGGATTATCCAGGTAAGTAGGTGGTATTTCTGCACGGCACATTGCACACCTTTTACTTTGGAATGCAATACCCTGAAATATAAAAACCACTAATTGTATTGGTGTGGTGGAATAATTAAATTATTTTTCAACATTTACAGTATAGGAACAGTGACAACCAGGGAACATAAGACACATGGGTATGGAAGTGGCTCGGGGTTGTGGGGCTAAGTAATAAGCAGCCATACCATACCCAATAATACAAAAAGGAATTATGTAGAGTGCAGCTTTTCTTTATGACTACTTTAACCTAAATAATGTACCAATAGCAAGTTGTCACTTAGAAAACAATACTATTGTAAGTTGTGAACTAAGAATCTTTGTTTTAACAATGACAAATTGGAACAGTGGTGAATCAGCAATAAGCCTAATAAATGGTTTCAATATTTACCTTCACACAGAGGAAACAAAAGACATGTCCACATGGTAACTGTGTTGGATGGTTACATTTTTGTAAACACACAGCACAATCCAATTCTGTGAAATATAAATCAACTTAATCACTAAAAAAACATACCCCCTTCTTCATTTATAGAATGAAGCCAGTTCATTCTATAAATAAAATAAAAAAATCTCATAGAAATCACAAAACACCTTCCCTCCTCAATTACCACAGACATACTTATACACACCCTTTAAAGCTTTTCCTCTGAAAATTAGAATAAGTTACATTTATTGTTACTAGATAGACCGAGGAATTCCTTCTTTTGTTGCGTGTGCGGAAATTCGCATGGATGAGGGGTCTGCTTGACTTTTGGTGATGGTGACAGAGTGGGTCAGAAGCCCATCTCAATACTAATAGTAAATACTCATTTGTCTTAATAATGTTGATATCCATAAATATATCAATATATTGGAATAGTCTCATAATCCAAATATTACTAGGCGTCAAGATTTAAAGGATTGTTCAGAATGAAGCGCTTTATGTTATAATGCTATACCGATTTTTTTTTGCAGACGTGAGCTAGTACATCTGTGTCAATCAGTTTCGCTGACTAAGTTGCATAAATTCGTTTTGTAATTACACAGCCATCTGAAAATACTTACCAGATTTACGGCAATTACTATCGTCGCTTTCATTCATATTGATATTTCTCTACTCAATAAAGAGACAACTTCCGCAATGGTCCGTCCATCCAAACACTGAACACTCCACACATATTAATAATAATATTTTGACGCAAGAATGTGACATTGACAGAAGGGAGGCGTTGCCATTAATATTATTATACTCTTTGGGCGTTGCCATAAACCTAGGATACGTGAAATTGTTTTGATTTGTTTTGATTGTCTTGATGGCGGCGGCGTTATTTCAGATTTTAGTTACGTGCCAAAAGATCCAGGCCCAGGTACCCATATAGTGACATTACCCAACGGCGACTCGGTAGCAATTTCATAATCTCACGTCCACTCCACACATAGATTTTGGCAGTCGATTTGTTGTTAGCAATCTCAAAATCTGTGTGTAGAATGAGATAATGAGATTTGGAAATCGTCAGTGACTCGCTCCGCCCGCCTGCCGCCAGGGCAAAGAGACTATTATAAGCTATCGGGTACGCCAGGGACTAGAGTTGCTGTGTGTGCGTTGACGAGGTTTTGTTTAATCATGAGTTTGGTTTTATTTTGGTGTTTAGTTAATTTCGGTGATTTAAATCAAGTATTTGACATGTCAGAATTTTAAACCTATACATTTAATTCCTCGTACCTACTAACTATCAATATGTCTAAAATATCTCTACGAATAGCTTTAACGCACAATTTTCTGAGTCATTTTAGGGTTCTTCGGGAAATTGTAGATCTCAATTTCAGAGTACTGGGAAACACAACAACGCGTCATTTTCGCAATAATCAACTTCGCAAAAACCACCCTCACGCCTTGTATTATTAGCTTGTGTTGAGAACTAGCTACGACAGCGCCAATTTGACAGTTACCAGAAAATGATTGTGTAGTTTCCCGTCTCATCCGAAAACGTATGATACATGGCGGGTAATAAACATTAGGGACCTACTTATTAGTAAAATATAATACTTACACCCGGTTTCTGATTTGAGAAAAGTAGCAAATCTCAAAGTATTCACAAATACGTAAGTATGTGCTTAAGTATTTTGCGTTTCACAAGTTTAAATTGAATTACGTCAAACCATAGTCAACTGATCATTTACTCAAGGATTCCTGATCAAAGCTAACACGTTCCAATTTAAATACAAAAACCGGTACTTTTCAAAAACTCAAAATATTAAATCATTTTATTGTTATAAAATTTAAAACAGACTTAAAAAGTAAAATAAATTTAAATAGCAGCATTAATTTCAACAAATTTATATTATTAGAGTTGCTAATGCATATTTTAGCAATTTAATATTTGACGTGTTTGTTAGAACTAGCGTTGCAAAACTTCGAAATTTACTTTGGAATGTAAAGGCTGCGGTAGTATTACCGCAGCAAGAATACAGAGTAAAATAAATATTGTATGGATGAAGTAAGTAACCTACATTTATTACGAAATAAGAATTAAATGATTCCCAGTAATTACGAATATATTTATGCGTAGGTAGCTTGAGGAGACTCCCAATATATCAGATATTGTGGCGTGCCGTTTTTGAATTAATCAATTAACGCCATCTAGCAGACAACTTCGTGAACCGCCGAGCTCCACGGCCGTTCATTCATAAAATCAACGAAGTATTTGTCGATGCCTACGTACCTAATATGCGGGAATATTTCCCTATAAGTAGATAACTACTTGTGAATATTTATTATTTTTGTATGGTTTAATTTCGAATGTGCCCGGTTTCGGGCTGATGTTATGTATGTGTTATGTACAAGTTTAGTTAACTTCGTAAAAGTGTTTTTGCTTTACAATGTACGCAACTAATGTATTTTTTAAAATAAATAAGTAGGTAGGGTTACTTGCGTAATTTTTTACGATGATTTTTTTGCAAAAAGTTTATTTCCTTTATAGAATAGGCAGTGTTCAACTAGAACAAAAAATTAGAACCTATTAGAGAACCAATTGAAATAATATAATAACTAGTTACCGTTTTACTATGTACCTCGATACATAATAAATGTATCTAATATAAACTCATCTTAGTACCTACCAACGTATTTATCTTTATATGTACATATTATTCTCGCAAAATAACATTTGTACAACTAAACCGCATACAAAAACTTATTACGTAAGTACATATCTAAGTAGATACAAGAAACATTCGGAAGTTTACTAATCGTATTTTACTCTTAAATAATGAATGAACGCGTCAGAACATAAAAACAAGAAATATGTCAATCGTCGCATAATTGAAAATAAACCACAGTCGAATGACTATAGAGTTGTTTATTGTGTACTCTTTTTACGTATTTATTACTTTTTCCGTTTAAAGCGCACACGGAATAGTTTAATGAGCAAGTTCCGCTACCCGCCGCTAGATGTCACTATAAGATATAAAGCTGTATTTCGTTAAGGTTAAGATTTATATTTGCGTAACGAGGTCATTACTATTTCTCCTCATATAGGGATGTACCACTATCGTTTATTTATCGACATTCCGTTTTATTTTTAAGCAAAATACAGCAACAGCTAGAGTCAATAAATATTACTATGTTTGAAATCAAGTGTTTATATAAATATATTCTAATACATACTTACGATTTATAGAAAGTATAATTAAGATTTGTTATGTTAAACTAATGATCCGATTTTGAAAACTATTCTACTCATAAAAACATACAGTTGTGGAGTTTCTTTCTATTTTATGCGATAAATATTAAACCACGGGATTAATTACTACGGGTAAACTAAAACCGCACACAGGGTTAAATTTTTCCCGATAAAGCATAGAACAAAGAGAACATTGTAAGTTTAAAAATATCGATAACTGATTATCGATAACGGTAATCTCTAATTGAGTAGCTGAGTAGCTGACTGTAACATGTTACATGTGCATTGTTGGAATCTTCGAGAACAATATGTTTGAGTTTAAAAGAAAGTAGGACTTTAAAATGAGTAGGATAAAGTCAACTTTTACTTGTAATAACGCGTTGTTGCGTCGCCAACTAGCGGTCAATAGTCGAACTCTAGCTATATTTTCCTTGTAATAATAATTATTCTCGGGGAATATTACGGAATTTTACTCAAACATCCCGAATGATTCGCGAATATTACGATGGGAATAATACGGAATATTTCCCTCCAGCAACTCTAGTTAGAACCGAATCGTGAATGTCAAACTGTAAGTAAATAAACACAAGTTTTATTGGAATCCTGTTAGTATTTTCACTTTAACTACTAAAATGGATAACGATAAGAAAAAAAGATCGCCAAACTATACTCTAGAGGAGAGAGACAATCTTTTTTCAATAATAACAAAGTAAGTACATAATAACCTATAATGTTTCATCATCATCATATCAGCCGAAAGACGTCCACCGCTGGACATCAGCCTCCCTCAAAAGTGGAGTATTTTCCATAATCGCCACGCTTGGCAGACGGTTTGGTCATCGCAGTATGGTGGTCAAATGCATAGAGAACGCTGCTGCTCATTCTGTAGTAAGTCCCTAGTCGCCTTTTACGACACCCACGGGAAGAAAAGGGATGGTGTTATTCTTTACGTCCGTCACCACACGGAACATGTATATCATAATATAATTTTACCACATTAGTTATTTAGATGTTTGTGATGATTATTGCTTCAGATACCAAAGTGTAATAGAGTGCAAAAGGACAGCGGCATACTTTATTCAAAAGAAAAAGGAAGCCTGGAAGTCCATTAGTACTTAAAGAGTACAATAGCCTCTGTACGACTGGGCCTAGGAATGAAACTATGCTTAAACATTTTTATAATAATATCAAGCCTCGTGCAAGAAAAGATTCTGCAAATGAGAATGTGAGCATACAAATTTAATATCGTATGTCGTGTTTGCGTGTCGTGTTGTCTGGTCATATTCCTAATAGGTATATCCGTATAGTGAATATACATAACGTTTTTATGGGAAATTTGGTTTTGTTTGATTACACGCATACACATAATAAATATAGAATCGTTCTTTAGCTATAGACACCACAGGTTACCACTTGCTCCTATCTATACATTACCATATTTTTGTAGAATGTGTGTAACTAAAGACAATAAAGAAGTAGAAATAAAATACTCTACTAACAAACATTTTTCAGAAGCAAAGGTACCTCAATACACTCAGATGTGACAAACGTTGTGGAAGTGCCCCATCCACCACAAAACTATTAGACTGAGCAACATTTAAATGAGAATGAGGTAAATATTGACAATGTATGTATTAAACCTATTAGTAGCGGACGGTGGGCGCGATCATCACCTGCACGCACCCTGGGACTACCACTATTGTTGACGTGCGCTCCCTACTCACTGAGGCTAGCGACTCTGTTGACGACACACGTCACCACGCACCCCTGAATGCGTTGTATATGTACTACGACCCACAAAAACCTCGGGGAGACGGAACTCGAAGAAGCGACAAAATAAAAAACTTCTTCGGGTTTCCGCTTGTTTCTTCCTTTTGATGTTGCCTGTTTGGTGGCTGAGCTGCGACTGGCTTGTGTCTTTTTTTGGGTATGGCATCTCGCAGTTGACCTTGAGAGGCCGTGACTGCTTAACCGGGCTTTCCTGCGGTGACTTTTAGTTTTTAGGCTAAGAGCCTCCAGCCAGGGCTTACAAACTAATTATTAAAACCTACAGCAACTGCGCACTGAGGGCACCCCCTGCGGGGTACGAGCTTCGGCTCAGGGAGTCACTTTTAGGGAGGGCAGCAAGTGGGGACAGGCTGGATCAAACAATTTTCTTATTATTAAATCATGGGGATTTTAACTCTACTTGCACAGCTTCGGCGCGGGCTGGCACTTCTGCGGGCAAGGGACGGTTGGGGGGGGTTTCATTTACTCGGGGTCTTCGCGGGACGCGAGGACCTCGGCGGCGAGGTCGGAAGGACGGTTGTTTTTGTTTGCGAGCTGTACTGGTGGCCCTACTGCTTTCTTGGAGAATAGTGATGGGGTCATCAGGGTCGGAGAGGACATGTCGCGGCCGGCGAATACGACTGATTCTACTGGGGACATAACTAGCGGCCTTCGCAATCAGAGGATTGCGGTGTTGCGCGGCGGATTCGAAGAAACGCTTTGAATTGCGTTTAAGGAACTGAGCTATTGTGGGGCTATAACGGGGCTTTGTATGTGCAAAGACTGCACTAGCGTAGGTCATGATTGGCCTTATGCACGCCGTGTATATTCGCAACTTGCACTTTAGTGACAACTTGCTGCGTGCATTAAGAACAGAGTGCAACCTTCCCAGTGCGAAGGCGGCGCGTGAGCGCGCCTTCTTGATGTGCTCTGAGAAGGTGATGTGCTGATCCATAATCACTCCTAGATACTTGGCTTGCTTCTCCCAAGGGATAGGCTTGCCAAACATGGAGATGGGCCGGGGGGGGTCGGGTTTGTGTCTCGGTTTCGAGAAGAGAACCGCTTGACTTTTATCGGGATTGACTTCGATCCTCCACTTTCTAAACCACGCGCCAAGAACGTTGACTGCGGTTTGGAGCCTGGAGGCTATCGCGTCGGGATTTTTCCCAGCGTAGTAAATGGCTGTGTCGTCAGCGAAAAGCGCCAACTTTGCCAGTCTACGTTTGGGGATATCGCTAGTGAATAGCGTAAATATGAGAGGGGACAGCACGGCGCCCTGAGGGACGCCGGCGCGTATGGGGTGAGGGGATGAAATCGCTCCCTCTATTCGATACCGAAAGGTGCGGTTCGACAAAAAGTCTCGAAGGATGAGCACGAGACGGTCGGGCACACCGAGTTTGTACAGCTTATATAATAAGCCGTTGTGCCAGACTTTGTCAAAGGCTTTCGCTATGTCGAAGAATACTGCACTGGTCAACGTACCGCGCTGGAAGCCAGCGCTTATGTCTTCTACGATGCGGTGGACCTGTTGCACGCACGAGTGTTGGGTTCTAAAACCGAACTGCTCGTCGGGAATGAGGCCTTTCGTCTCGGCAAAATTTCTGAGTCGCTTATAAATAAGTCTCTCGTAGATTTTACCGAGCGAATTCAGTAAACTGATGGGGCGGTAGCTCGTGGGCTCGGTCTTGGGCTTGCCAAGTTTTGGGATGCCGATGACCGTGGCTTCCTTCCATGCTTGCGGGAAGATATTATTGCTCAAGGCTCCATTGAAGATGGTGGCCAAGAGCATGATCAGGTGAGCGGGCAGCATCTGGAGCACCCTATTGGTGATTCCGTCAGCGCCGGGGGCCTTTCGGGGTTTCAGACCTTTGATGATCTCGTGAACTTCGTCCGGGGTGACGAGAGGTAATGGATCATCAGGGTCCTCGACGGGCGGGAGGGAGGCTCTACGTTCGACTTCGGCGTCCACCTCAGCGAGGTGTGCCTGGTCTACTGGTAGCGAACTGGGCGTGCATTGGGCTTCGAGGCTCTCGGCAAGGCACTCGGCCTTTTCGATGTCGTCGAACGCGACTGTGCCGTCGGGCCGGGTCAGGGGAGGCATGGAGGTGACTTCTCGGGATTTGAGATTCCTCTGAAGTTGCCAGAAGGCTAGATGCGTTGGCTCTAACTCGCTCAGCATCTTGTCCCAGTTAGCGTCACGAAGCTCTTGCATGCGTGTCTTTACAGATCTCTGTAAATAGCGCATGTGAGCCTTGTTCGCATCGCAGGGAAAGTTACTGTAGGCACGAACAGCTGCGTTCTTCTCATTTAGCAGTTCGCGTACATCGTCCGGCAACTTCCATCGGTGGTCTTCCACCTCAGGAACAGTCGTTCAGGACAGATTGTACGTGACCCGTGAATGAGTCGATCGCGGCCGTTGTGTCGGCGATAGAGTCAAAGTGATCGGGGATGGCATTCAAGTGGGGGGATGTGTTGGTTTTCAGCGAATCGCCTACTCGCCTCCAGTCCGTTACCACTTTGGTGAGGGGAGGTTGGTCAGATCCTGGGAGACCCGTGCGAGGGGCCAGGTGCATGACTACCGGACGGTGATCGGAGGTGAGCTCGTTTATTGCTTCTATGGAATCCAACCTTAAGTTGATTCGCTTCAGAATGGCAATGTCGAGTACATCGGGCCTGCGATTTACATGGTGGGGAAAGTGAGTTGGAGTCATCGGGGCGACGACGTCAAAGACTAGTGGGGAACAGAGGTCGAACAATCGTCTTCCTCTAGTCGATGAAGTGTTACTATTCCATGCGGGATGTTTAGCATTGAGATCGCCTGCTATGATAACAGAGTCACTCAATTCTAAAAGCACGGCGAGGTCATCGGCGATTGGTTGAAAGTCTTCTGCTTGAGAAGTGGGCGGGATATAGGCTGAGACTATTGTGACGGGTTGGTGGCCCGTCAGGCCTAGTCGGCAGACCGAAACTTCTAATCGGGTAAGGGTGGGGGGATCCATAGGGATGCAGTGTAGTGACTTTTTATAGTAAATGAGTGTTCCACCCATGTGACAACGCGACCTGTCGTTGCGCACTAAACGATAGTTTGCAATTTTCGGGTCGCGATTGTAGGGTTTTAAAAATGACTCTTGTACTAGGAGTACGTCTAGTTGATGGTCGCGGAGGAATTGGGCGATCTCATCACGTTGGGATTGGATACCGTTTGCGTTGAATGTTCCTAGCTTTAGGGATCGGGGTTTGATACGCGCGACTATTTTGTTAGACATAGTGGGTACCGAATTTTGGTTGGGAATCGAACACGGACTGCGTAATGTCCGGGTACGCGTTGTAGATCGCGTAAACCTGTTTGAAATCTCCAGCCCTAGTGCCTGCATCGAGCTCCTGTGCCATGCGGAGGGCACGAGGGGAGAAGAACTTTAGGAACGTGCTGTTGATTGTGTTGAACACGTCCATAGGGTTCATGGTCGCGGGACCAGGGTGCTGGTTTACTGCGACTGGTGGGCGAGCGGCTTGGCGCGCTGCGGAGCGCGCTGCGGGTGGTACGGCGGCGGCGGCGGCGGGCGCGACGGCGGCGGGCGCGACGACGGCGGGTGCGACGGCGGCGGGTGCGGCGGCGGCGGGTGCGGCGACGGCGGACGCGATGGAGACGGGCGCGTGGGGGTAGGGGAACCGAGTAGTTAGCGCGGGGGCGCCGGTACGCGGATCCACGAGCGGTGGGATTGGAGCGAGCGTGGGCCTAGCTGAAGCCAACGCAGGGAACGCCTGCTGATGGTTCAGATAGTTCCATGGACTCGGCCTTTGAGGGCTGAGACGATCCGGAAGTCTCGCGGTCGGGGCTTCCCTTTGCTGGCGGGCGTCTGCACGCTTCGCCAGCTTGGGAGATGAGGATTTGGGTACTTTCGAGCACCCCCTATAGTTGGCTGGATGGCCTGACTCGCCGCAGAGGGCGCAGCTGGGTGATTCCGTGCAGAGGGCACGGTCCTTAGGACGGGCACAGTCGGCTGTGCCGTGGTCGCCTAGGCACTTTACGCACCTAGGTTTGGCGTTGCAGTGCGACTGCGCGTGGCCGTATAACTGACAACGGTGGCATTGACCGATAATGCCTGATTTGCGCGGTTTCTCGATTTTAATGCCCGAGAGATTGCAGACCGTTTTTATTTGAAAAATCGGATTATGTCCCTCTGAGGGAGGGCAGACTACTAAATACCATGTCGAATGGCATACCGTGACGGGCTCGGTGCATGCGGTGCACCTCTAAAACGGGGACGCCTTGGTACTCAAGGTCGGCCTTGATGTCCGCGGTCTCGATTTCTTTAGGTAGCTTCTTTATGACTACTCTTATTTGTCGGTCTTCCGGCAGAGCGTATGTATGGAACGATACACCTCTGTAACGGAAAAGCTTGGTGAGGTCCCTGTAGTCACGGGACGTCGGGACGGTCACCTTAATGCCTTGGGTCGTGGTCCTTGCATTGGTGTAGGCTATGCGAGCCTCGGCACACCATTTGGACACATCGGTCCATTTGCCCTTGTCCTGAATGAACACCGGGGGCGGAGGGGGCACCTTTTTCCCCGCAGCGGTGCGGGGCTCGGCGGTGGGTGCGGACGCGATCGCGATCGGGGTGGGGGCCGCGGCGGAGGTCGACGGCGGCGGGGTGGGGGGGCGCGTAAGGAGGGACGCTGAGACGTCCGTGAGAGGAATTTTCGCGCCCTGCGAGTTACCGCAGGACTTCTTCTTCCTCTTCTTCCCTTTTCCCTCGACGGTGGTAAACACCTCCTCGGTGGATGAGGGAGAAGATTCAGAAGCGGGCGGGGCATTAGCTACTACTGGTTCGGAATCACCGGTAAGGGTGTCCGTGTCTGACGGGACGTCTTCAGCGTCCATCTCTTCCGGAGGCTCTTCGGAAAAAGCCGGGGAGGGCGGGCAAGCTGGGGATTCCGGAGCATCGGAAAAAGTGATGGTCGCGGGAATGGGCTTGGAAATGTTCGCTGGGAACATAAGGTGCGCTATTGGGCGGAGGACAATTCCGAGCTCTAGCGCGAAATTTGGATCCGTAGCGATAAAATGTCTAAGTCCAGTCAGCCAATCTGACTTGGACGGGGGGGTTGCCATGTTACTGGCCATGGTGGGGGGGCCTAATATTCACTCATAGGGAGTGGCCTAAGTCCCTATAAAAACTCCTAACAAATCCTAACGGCTACTTCCCCGGGAGGATAGCCCGGGGATGTGTGGCCCTCCCTGCCGGGTGTAGGCAGGGGGGTGTGTACCTATTGGTGAGCCCTAAGCTTGTAAACCTGTTATGGCTTGTGTCAGCAGTAGCACGCCTTTTATATCGGCCACCTTTACCGCACAGACGCTCGTGATTGTTGAACCGATTTTGCACGTACTTTTCTTTAAGGCGAAATCTTTATCTATTAGTTATTTTTCGCATGATCCTTACAATTTTTGCTTAATTTATTTCTTATGTATTCCTTGATTATATACAATAATTTAGTATATCTACTAAACAATGAAAAGTTTCTAGAAGAAACACTATTAAGAAATGTAGTTTGGTACATTGTCCTTACATACAATCTGCAATAACTTCGGAACCCGTGGTTCGATCTACATAATTCCAACTGGAAAAATGGTTTTATACATAGATCTATCATTTTATTAAAAATAATCATAATCCGTTCATAAATGAGAAATCTCATTTACAACTTACGTAGGTTACGACTAGTAACGTTTCATTACCGACTACCTTACATTAAAATATCATGAAACCATTTTAAATTTATTTAGCTAATTGTGTTATTTGGTTTCCAGGTTAAAGTCGTAAATGAAAATATTATAACAAAGGATTTAAAGAAGAAATGGTCTAATGATCAGGTTATCTGACACCCTCAGCAGTGATATTATCAAATCTGGTTGGTTGTGGACGTTGGTTTAATCTTTGGTATCAATCTTTTTTATAAAAACTTAAAGAAGACTGGTGGTGGGTCGTTTACTCCGATGATAACCGATGCTGAGCATCAAATCCTTTCTATCTTAGATGACCAAATACGTCCAGATGAGAATCCATATGATGAAGCAGCTAAATATTTTGGTGGGTACCTATAGATCAATACTTTTCATACACCACAGAATGATGTACATTTGTAGTATTATACACGCTGCTTTTTAATCGGCTAGGGAGCTGCTGTAGGAATGGTGTATACACGTAATGTAACCACTACGTAATGTTTTTTGTTGAAAAAAATATGCACATTTGTCAATAATAAATACGGCTCGGAAAAATCTTTAGGGTTGTTGTATGGGCTCAAAACGTTTAAGGAGTGATAACTATATTGCAAAAAAAAAAAATGATTTCGACAAACAAAAGTACGAAATCTCTAATAACATGAAACCATAGTCACCCTACAACAAACGAGAGTTTAATTATAAATTACTTCAAAAGCGCAAAACAATAGCCAATAGGAAGAAAGTTGTCGAAACATGGCGCCGCCCCTTTCTTTTGTTCCCGCCGCCGCGCCGCCCGCGCCGGCGCCGTTCGAGCTACTCTTGCGCTGAACGGCGGGCGGCATGTCAAAGCATTTAAAGGATTAAGGATTAGTTGACCGGTAAAAATCGCAAGTGACGGATGTGTCGCGCGCTATTGCATCCTGCCGCTTCCGTGTTTTCATCGCCATGGCTAACGCGCATTACCGATATTCAAATATTGAATATTTCCACATGATGGAAATGTACATAATATCAGGACACAATCTTAACGAAGCCCGAAGATTGTATGCTGAACCCCAGCACATGGACTCGCTTAGGGCTTCCGGTATTGCGTGTCCTTCACCACACAATCCTCACCTTTGAAAACTTCACGAAAATAAATTTTGAGAACGCCAAAAAATAGTCAATAAATAGTCATAAATAGTCACCAAGGTAACAAAAATAGTCGCATTAAGATTCCGAAGTTATAGCTATATGTTGGTGAGGATTGTGGGGTGAATGTCACCACACAATCCTCACCTCAGTACGAGCAAACGGCTGGGAGTATCGACTTGGTTTCTATTCCAAAAAATTGTCAAAAAATAGTCGTAACGCTATGCCAAATCTCAAAAATAGTCATGAAGGAATTCCAGAGATATAAAGGTGTCTTGGTGAGGATTACGTGGTGAGCCTTTCTCGCCACAATCCTCACCTTATTACCGCGGAACGCTTACGTTTTTTAATTTGAATTTGGTGTCAAAAAATAGTCAAGAAATAGTCGTCTCCAACCATGAAAATTTGGGCCTGATTTACTATGTAGAAGTATGTTAAACTTCCATGTAAACTTCTACATACATTGTATTTTGGTACAGTCGCGAACACTAAAATTGCAAACTATTTTATTTACTTAATATTGTTTTATATTAATTTAAAACGCTAACAGAATACTGTAGTTACTTACATTGTTTCTTGACTCTCTAGACATTTCCTTCCGGTGGCTATGTGAATATTTTTTTTACTAATATTTAGTAATGTTTTAATTGAAATTAAAAATCCTAACATCATAATGCATTTTGATTTTTCATTCGATTTAACCATCATTCAACATAAAACATGTCATGAATCGAGTATTTTCCTCACATCGCTTTTATGACGTCACCGAGTCTCGCTACACCTCGTTTTTATGTTCATTAAGATCCAAATATTTTTTCACCTCACAACCTCGGAAAGATTCTATTTATTATTCGAAATCTGCGTGCAAAGTGAATTTTATCCTCTAGCGTGGAGAGAGTTTTGAAATTCGAATCTTTCTATTTGATGATTTTCTATACCGTCAGTCCACTGAAAATGCATTAATACTTAGTTCATGTCAGTGCGCCAACCTTCTTTTTAGAATAATCGCACTCAGTGGCGTGCCTAGGCGTCAAAATCAAGGCAAGCCGACACATTTTTTTCCTATTAAAAAACAGCTAAGGGATTGGCTCATGTTCTCATGTTTGCTAGTATTACTAACACCATTATCATAATTTTGGTTAGAAAACCGAAGATAACTAAATATAATAATTACAATTTTATTAGGGCAAGCTGGGCTTTTCGGCTTCTACGAAGGTACCGCCACTGATAGCACTGGCCAGTACGACGACTGCATGAAAAAACTAAAAAGTAAAAAAAATAATATTTATTGGTATTTTAAGTTGTAGGTAATATTTTAATCAACGTATTGTCAAGTCGGGGGATGGTCAAAGAAAACACCAAACAGAGGTGGCCTAGCATTTGCATTAGCTGTCTCCAGACTTGACAATACGTTGATCAAAATATCACCTACAACTTATAAGACCAAAAATATTTTATTTTTAATTAATAGAGTTTTTATTTATGGGTCGGGGGCTCTTTAAATTTTAAATTTAACTTTTACTCGCTTAGATTTAAGCGAGACATCGCAGCGTTGCGTATGTTTCCCACAGTGAAGTTTGTTACTAATTTATCCTCATTCTTCGTCCTGACCACCATTTATCTATAACCTATTCACTGAGACCTTTTTAATGAACCCAAACACGATACTTTTGCTATTTGTTTAGTGAGTTACTTGGGTATCCTGGAAATTCCAGGTGATGCTCCAGCATCGGTTCAGGTTACTTTGTTCGTCTAATATCATTGAAGTAATAGAATACCAAATTTCGACTTGATCAGACCCGTGGAAGATGCTCAAATCCCTTCATCAACCTGAAAAGAACTGATAATCTTCAAACGGCTTAACCGATTTTGATGAAACATGTCTAAGAACACTCTCGACTAATTCACCTTTCAAACAAACAAACAAAACCAAAATCGGTTCATCCGTTCGGAAGCTACGATGTCATAGACAGACACACACACACACACGTCAAACTTATCCCCGTCGTTTTTACGTCGGGGGTTAAAAAAGGCAACTTTTAAATTTATCGTATCTATTCTATCTAAAATGATAGCGAGACTACCATAGGGTCATGTTTGGAACATGAATTGACATGTCGATAATTTAAAAAAACAATGAATATTTAGTGTTGTTTTAATAAAGAATCCAACTGTAATTATTGTGATACAAACAAATATTTTATTCCTTCTTAAATTGCTTTTTTTATCACATCCCCTACACTTCATACCATTAATAAATCTTATATATTTGGTAAGTATCATTCATAGATAAAGATAAAAAAAACTATCCGCCCGACAACCTCGCACGCATCGCAGCCGCAATGGCAATTCGAAAGTCAAAATGCCGAACAATCAGCCGCGGAACGTTCAGCACTTTGACAGAGAGCATGAGTATTTGGTATTCGGCTAAATCATTAAAAAATACGTACTTAATAATTTTGTGCTCGACTGTACTCGACTCGAAAATGTATGTAGAAGTTTACATGGAAGTTTAACATACTTCTACATAGTAAATCAGGCCCAAATTTTCATGGTTGGAGACGACTATTTCTTGACTATTTTTTTACACCAAATTCAAATTAAAAAACGTAAGCGTTCCGCGGTAATAAGGTGAGGATTGTGGCGAGAAAGGCTCACCACGTAATCCTCACCAAGACACCTTTATATCTCTGGAATTCCTTCATGACTATTTTTGAGATTTGGCATAGCGTTACGACTATTTTTTGACAATTTTTTGGAATAGAAACCAAGTCGATACTCCCAGCCGTTTGCTCGTACTGAGGTGAGGATTGTGTGGTGACATTCACCCCACAATCCTCACCAACATATAGCTATAACTTCGGAATCTTAATGCGACTATTTTTGTTACCTTGGTGACTATTTATGACTATTTATTGACTATTTTTTGGCGTACTCAAAATTTATTTTCATGAAGTTTTCAAAGGTGAGGATTGTGTGGTGAAGGACACGGTATTGCGCATCCACAAGTGCCGCGACCGGACACTATGTTATCCACAGTACAACGGCTGTTAGATCACGGTCAATTCCGTGCGCCAGCGCATGCTCAAGGTTCGGGTCGATCTACGTACAGCCCCGATCTAGAAGATGAAATTCTTGAGTACTTTGAAGAGGATCCAAGGCGAAGTACAAGAATGGTTGCTAGGCGTTTCGGTGTAAGCAGATTTTACGTGTGGAAGCTCCTCAACAACTCCGGCTTACACCCCTATCACTATCGTCGTACCCAAGCACTGTACGACGGTGATGAACAACGGCGCATTCACTTTTGTGAGTGGCTGCTCAGTCATTCGGGGGCGAATATCTTGTGGACAGACGAGTCCACATTTACACGAGTAGGACTCTTCAACATACACAATGAACACTGGTGGAGTCACAATAATCCACACTTAATCGCTGAACATTCGGATCAAATACGTTTTAGTGTGAACGTGTGGGCGGGTATTATTAATGACCAAATTATTGGGCCAGTGTTCGTAGAAGGGAGTCTCACAGGTGGAACATACAGAGACTTAATCCAGAGGGTGGTTCCACGATTATTAGAACGTGTACCCTTAGTAAATTTGCGAGATATGTACTATCAGCATGACGGGTGCCCAGCACATTACGAACGTTCAGTGCGTGCCTATTTAACCAGTGAGTTTGGTGACCGGTGGATAGGACGCGGGGGCCCTGTAGCTTGGCCGGCAAGAAGTCCCGATTTGACACCTATGCACTTTTATTTGTAGTCTGAAATAAAAAGATTGGTGTATACCGAGGAGGCCCAAATTGTCAGACAATTGAAAAGACGAATCAAAAGTGCTTTTAGAATAGTGAAACGTGATAGAGAGTATAGAGACACCTTGAATAAGCTGAAAGACAATTTACAGAGAAGGGCTCGATTGTGTATTGAACAAAGTGGGCGACAATTTGAACAATTATTAAGGTATTCATAGTGTAAATATTTAATTCGGTAAGTGATCTTATGCTCCATAAATTATTGTAAATAAGTTGATTTCACTTTTTTAAACACGCCAGAAATGTTTGTTTCACATCATTTTTCACCAATTACCGCAGTATTCAGTGTTCAATACACTAAATTCACTACATTATTTCTGACGGTCCTAAGCCCGTATAAGTATGAAGGGGGAAATGAAATCAACAAGGCTTGCAATAACATAATAAACTTATTTACTGACAGAAAAAGTGAAAAAGTTTTTGGTCTTTATTATTGAGTATCAAATTTCACCAAACAACATTTTGTTGATATGTGTTTATAAAGTGAACAAAGTAAATAAATAAAATACGTTAGATCTGGTAATTGAATCCACTAATCTACGGTTCGCGGTTCTGCGCCTTAACCACTCAACCTATGGCTCTAAAATATGGTAGGTAGAGTCAATGTCCGACCGCCACGCATTGAGCGCGCGGCGTGTAGGTACATAGTATTATTGCCTACATTTTGTGTTGTGGGGTGTCTAAATTTCGGTCCGGGACATAATCATTTTTTTTTTTTTACTTAATTGAACAGGTTTGCTGATTTGATAAAACGATAGATGGTTTAGACAGTATTTGGTATTTAGACCGCTATCGTGGCAGCTCCCTAGCCAATAAAAAAGCAGCGTGTATAAACGACAAATTTATTTTTTTAGGAGAACAAATTGACACAGTAACTTTCTAAGACTCTAACCCAGTACCAGAATCCAATCCACTACCAGTACCTCCTAATCCAGTACCTATGTTAAGGAAACGAAAACTTGTGCCCAAACGGAAATAGAAAACTACAATAGATAACTTATCTCTTCCAAAACATTCAGCTGAAGGTCTAAAGAAAAATTACTTTAAGAAAAAAATAGAACTTGTGTACTACCAAAAAAAGAAACGAGATGCAAAAATTTAGATTTGAACAGAAGAAGCATGAACTAGAAATGCAAATTAAAAAAAAAACAGTTGGAAAAAGCTGATAGGGATTTTATGTAGTCAATTACCTTATTTATAGTAAGCGTAATTATTACGAATAGCTGTGATTTGTAAAATATTGTGCTGTGATCTCTAAATGCAAGGGAAAAATACATAACAGCACCTATTTTTTATTATATTAGGAGCAATACTTATTAATAATAGCTGTGATTTCGAATTGTTAGTGAATAATACATAAATCTGCACCTTTTTATTCTATATTAGGTGTCATGATTAAAATGAGTAGCTGTGATCCTAACTAATATTATAAATGCGAAAATAAATTTGTTTGTTACCTTTTCAGGCCAAAACCACGGAACCGATCATCCTGAAATTTTGCATATACGTTGGCAGGTGTACAAAAACGGTCATACTGTACCTCTCATCCCGAAAAAAAGTAGTATTCCCGAGGAAAACAGCAATAACGTTCTTATGATAATATATATAATCTTATGAATTATATTATTACAAGCCACCCGAATTGATTGTCAAATTCCAAATGAACGCAAGCGAAGCCGCGATCGACAGCTAGTCGTACTTCCCACTATCCTACTAATATTATAAATGTGAAAGTTTGTATGTTTAGATGTTTGTTACTCAGTCACGCAAAAACGGCTGAACGGATTTGGACGAAATATGGCAAACAGATAGTTTGTAACCGGGATTATCAAATAGGATAAGTCTTTTTGTCCAGATATTACGTTCCCGTGGTATAATTTTCGACAGCCACGCGGGCGAAGCCGGTGGCAAAAGCTAGTTTATGATAAAAATGTAAGTGATTGCTACATACAACTTTACTTGTGTAAAATTTCTTTTAAGTTATCATAATTATTGTACCCATCTGTGATTTTGTATGTAATTAATAAATTTAGGATAATTAGAAATATTACAATGCCTACATATTTTTTATTGTAGTACATATTTACAGTTTTATTGGTTAAAATAATTTTGTACCATGGATGTTCTGACAGCAAAATTTTGGTTATTTGATACTTGAGGTAATGGTTCATCACTTTCTTCTTCGTTCATGTTCATCATACTCCACGATGTAGTCATCAAGACGAAGAGTCATATTATGAAGAACAACACACGCCACAATCACCTTCGATACTTTTGGAAGTTTTAGTTGCATTCCTGAATGTAGGCATGGAAATCTTCTTTTAAGAACACCAAAACACCTTTCAATTGGGTTTCGTGATGCGATTTGGGCTCTGTTATAGGCTTCTTGGGATGGAGAGGTAGGGTTCAAAAACGGTGTCATGAGATACCTAAGGCATGGGTACCCACTATTCCCCAGAATAAGGTATGACCCAAATCTGCCAGCTTCAAATTGAGCTGAAAGTGGTGAATGGTGAGTAGTGCCAAATAGTAGTGTCGTGCACGGAGCCTGGCCAACGTGCAATGACACTAGTTATTTGTAAATTGGCATCACAGATGGCTTGGACATTTATTGAAAAAAAAAAAAAAAAAACCTTTTCTGTTCCTATTCAGCTCTGCTCCCTCCTGGTGAATTTATTTTTACATGTGTGCACCTATGACTCTAGGGCTATGTAAAAAAATCGCGCCGCCACTGATGGTCTCTCCTGTGCAGTGTGCATACGAACATATTGTGGTCTCAATAATGCTATCGCACTAGTCACCCTATCTACCACGCGGCACACCCGTCGCCTTGCTAACATTCACGGTGTCACCCACAACAGCTTGAAAGCTACCAGTTGCGTAAAACCTAAGTGCTATTAGTAGCTGCAACATGGGAGAAATGCAGTCCCGCCGTTGAGTACTTACGTGGCTATGTACGTACTTGGCTATGTACGTACCTGGCTATGTACGTACGTGACTATGTACGTACGTGGCTATGTGCGTACGTGGCTATGTACGTACGTGACTATGTTCGTACGTGGCTATGTACGTACGTGTCTATGTACGTACCTGGCTATGTACGACGTGGCTATTCACGTACGTGGCTATGTACGTACGTAGCTATGTACGTACGTGACTATGTTCGTACGTGGCTATGTACGTTCGTGTCTATGTACGTGCGTGGCCATGTACGTACGTAGCTATGTACGTACGTGTCTATGTACGTACGTGTCCATGTACGTACGTGGCTATGTACGTACGTGGCTATGTACGTACGTGGCTATGTACGTATGTGGCTATGTACGTACGTAGCTATGTACGTACGTGACTATGTACGTACGTGGCCATGTACGTACGTAGTTATGTACGTGGCTATGTAAATATGTGGCTATGTACGTACGTGGCTATGTACGTTCGTGGCTATGTACGTACGTGGCTATTCACGTACGTGGCTATGTACGTACGTAGCTATGTACGTACGTGACTATGTTCGTACGTGGCTATGTACGTTCGTGTCTATGGACGAACGTGGCCATGTACGTAAGTAGTTATGTACGTACGTGGCTATGTACGTATGTGGCTATGTACGTCCGTGACTATGTTCGTACGTGGCTATGTACGTATGTGGCTATGTACGTACGTGGCTATGTACGTACGTGGCTATGTACGTACTTGGCTATGTACGTACCTGGCTATGTACGACGTGGCTATTCACGTACGTGGCTATGTACGTACGTAGCTATGTACGTACGTGACTATGTTCGTACGTGGCTATGTACGTTCGTGTCTATGGACGAACGTGGCCATGTACGTAAGTAGTTATGTACGTACGTGTCTATGTACGTACGTGGCCATGTACGTACGTAGTTATGTACGTACGTGTCTATGTACGTACGTGTCTATGTACGTACGTGGCTATGTACGTACTTGGCTATGTACGTACTTGGCTATGTACGTACGTGTCTATGTACGTACGTGGCTATGTACGTACTTGGCTATGTACGTACTTGGCTATGTACGTACTTGGCTATGTACGTACTTGGCTATGTACGTACCTGGCTATGTACGTACGTGGCTATTAACGTATGTGGCTATGTACGTACGTGGTTATGTACGTACGTGGCTATGTACGTCCGTGACTATGTTCGTACGTGGCTATGTACGTACGTGTCTATTAACGTATGTGGCTATGTACGTACGTGGTTATGTACGTACGTGGCTATGTACGTCCGTGACTATGTTCGTACGTGGCTATGTACGTACGTGGCTATGTACGTACGTGGCTATGTACGTACGTGGCTATGTACGTACGTGGCTATGTACGTACGTGTCTATGTACGTACGTGGCTATGTACGTATGTGGCAACGTACGTACGTGGCTATGTACGTACGTGGCTATGTACGTACGTGGCTATGTACGTACTTGGCTATGTACGTACTTGGCTATGTACTTACCTGGCTATGTACGTACGTGGCTATGTACGTACGTGGCCATGTACGTACGTAGTTATGTACGTGGCTATGTAAATATGTGGCTATGTACGTACGTGGCTATGTACGTTCGTGGCTATGTACGTACGTGCCCATGTACGTATGTGGCTATGTACGTACGTGGCTATGTACATTCGTGGCTATGTACGTACGTGGCTATGTACGTACGTGACTATGTTCGTACGTGGCTATGTACGTACGTGCCCATGTACGTACGTGGCTATGTACGTACGTGCCCATGTACGTACGTGGCTATGTACGCACGTGTCTATGTACGTACGTGGCTATGTACGTACGTGCCCATGTACGTACGTGGCTATGTACGTACGTGGCTATGTACGTACGTAGCCACGTACGAACATAGTCACGTACGTACGTGCCCATGTACGTACGTGGCTATGTACGTACGTGCCCATGTACGTACGTGGCCATGTACGTACGTAGTTATGTAAGTGGCTATGTAAATATGTGGCTATGTACGTACGTGGCTATGTACGTTCGTGGCTATGTACGTATGTGGCTATGTACGTACGTGGCTATGTACATTCGTGGCTATGTACGTACGTGGCTATGTACGTACGTGACTATGTTCGTACGTGGCTATGTACGTACGTGGCTATGTACGTACGTGCCCATGTACGTACGTGGCTATGTACGTACGTGGCTATGTACGCACGTGTCTATGTACGTACGTGGCTATGTACGTACGTGCCCATGTACGTACGTGGCTATGTACGTACGTGGCTATTAACGTACGTGACTATGTTCGTACGTGGCTATGTACGTACGTGGCTATGTACGTACGTGCCCATGTACGTACGTGGCTATGTACGTACGTGGCTATGTACGCACGTGTCTATGTACGTACGTGGCTATGTACGTACGTGCCCATGTACGTACGTGGCTATGTACGTACGTGGCTATTAACGTATGTGGCTATGTACGTACGTGTCTATGTACGTACGTAGCCATGTACGTACGTAGTTATGTACGTACGTGTCTATGTATGTACGTGGCTATGTACGTTCGTGTCTATGTACGTATGTGTCTATGTACGTATGTGTCTATGTACGTACGTGGCTATGTACGTTCGTGGCTATGTACGTACGTGGCTATGTACGTCCGTGACTATGTTCGTACGTGGCTATGTACGTACGTGTCCATGTACGTACGTGGCTATGTACGTACGTGGCTATGTACGTACGTGTCTATGTACGTACGTGGCTATGTACGTACGTGGCTATGTACGTACGTGTCTATGTACGTACGTGGCTATGTACGTACCTGGCGTACGTACCTGGCTAGGTACGTACGTGTCTATGTACGTACGTGGCTATGTACGTACTTGGCTAATTACGTACCTGGCTATGTACGACGTGGCTATTTACGTACGTGGCTATGTACGTACGTAGCTATGTACGTACGTGCCCATGTACGTACGTGGCTATGTACGTCCGTGGCTATGTACGTTCGTGTCTATGTACGTACGTGCCCATGTACGTATGTGGCTATGTACGTATGTGTCTATGTACGTACGTGGCTATGTATGTACTTGGCTATGTACGTACGTGCCCATGTACGTACTTGGCTATGAACGTACGTGGCTATGTACGTACGTGGCTATGTACGTATGTGGATATGTACGTCCGTGACTATGTTCGTACGTGGCTATGTACGTCCGTGACTATGTTCGTACGTGGCTATGTACGTACGTGTCCATGTACGTACGTGGCTATGTACGTACGTGGCTATGTACGTACGTGTCTATGTACGTACGTGGCTATGTACGTACGTGGCTATGTACGTACGTGTCTATGTACGTACGTGGCTATGTACGTACCTGGCGTACGTACCTGGCTAGGTACGTACGTGGCTAAGTACGTATGTGGCTATGTACGTACGTGCCCATGTACGACCGTGACTATGTACGTCCGTGACTATGTTCGTACGTGGCTATGTACGTCCGTGACTATGTTCGTACGTGGCTATGTACATACGTGCCCATGTACGTCCGTGACTATGTACGTACGTGGCTATGTACGTACGTAGCTACGTACGTACGTGACTATGTTCGTACGTGGCTATGTACGTACGTGCCCATGTACGTCCGTGACTATGTACGTACGTTCGTGTCTATGTACGTACGTGCTCATGTACGTATGTGGCTATGTACGTACGTGGCTATGTACGTACGTGGCTATGTACGTACTTGGCTATGTACGTACCTGGCTATGTACGACGTGGCTATTCACGTACGTGGCTATGTACGTACGTAGCTATGTACGTACGTGACTATGTTCGTACGTGGCTATGAACGTTCATGTCTATGGACGAACGTGGCCATGTACGTAAGTAGTTATGTACGTACATGTCTATGTACGTACGTGGCCATGTACGTACGTAGTTATGTACGTACGTGTCTATGTACGTACGTGCCCATGTACGTATGTGGCTATGTACGCATGTGTCTATGTACGTACGTGTCTATGTACGTACGTGGCTATGTACGTCCGTGGCTATGTACGTTCGTGTCTATGTACGTGCCTGGCCATGAACGTACGTAGCTATGTACGTACGTGTCTATGTACGTACGTGCCCATGTACGTATGTGGCTATGTACGTATGTGTCTGTGTACGTACGTGGCTATGTACGTTCGTGGCTATGTACGTACTTGGCTATGAACGTACGTGGCTATGTACGTATGTGGCTATGTACGTACGTGCCCATGTACGACCGTGACTATGTTCGTACGTGGCTATGTACGTCCGTGACTATGTTCGTACGTGGCTATGTACGTCCGTGACTATGTTCGTACGTGGCTATGTACGTACGTGCCCATGTACGTCCGTGACTATGTACGTACGTGTCTATGTACGTACGTGGCTATGTACGTACTTGGCTATGTACGTACCTGGCTATGTACGACGTGGCTATTTACGTACGTGGCTATGTACGTACGTAGCTATGTACGTACGTGCCCATGTACGTACGTAGCTATGTACGTACGTGCCCATGTACGTCCGTGACTATGTACGTACGTGGCTATGTACGTTCGTGTCTATGTTCGTACGTGGCTATGTACGTACGTGCCCATGTACGTCCGTGACTATGTACGTACGTGGCTATGTACGTTCGTGTCTATGTACGTACGTGGCCATGTACGAACGTAGTTTTGTACGTACGTGTCTATGTACGTACGTGGCTATGTACGTACGTGCCCATGTACGTATGTGGCTATGTACGTACGTGGCTATGTACATTCGTGGCTATGTACGTACGTGGCTATGTACGTACGTGGCTATGTACGTACGTAGCCACGTACGAACATAGTCACGTACGTACGTGCCCATGTACGTACGTGGCTATGTACGTACGTGCCCATGTACGTACGTGGCTATATACGTACGTGGCTATGTACGCACGTGTCTATGTACGTACGTGGCTATGTACGTTCGTGGCTATGTACGTACGTGCCCATGTACGTATGTTGCTATGTACGTATGTGTCTATGTACTATGTGGCTATGTACGTAAGTGTCTATGTACGTACGTGGCCATGTACGTACGTAGTTATGTACGTACGTGTATGTACGTACGTGTATGTACGTACGTGGCCATGTACGTACGTAGTTATGTACGTACGTGTCTATGTACGTACGTGGCTATTAACGTATGTGGCTATGTACGTTCGTGTCTATGTATGTACGTGGCTATGTACGTTCGTGTCTATGTACGTATGTGTCTATGTACGTATGTGTCTATGTACGTACGTGGCTATGTACGTTCGTGGCTATGTACGTACGTGGCTATGTACGTACGTGGTTATGTACGTACGTGGCTATGTACGTCCGTGACTATGTTCGTACGTGGCTATGTACGTTCGTGTCTATGGACGAACGTGGCCATGTACGTAAGTAGTTATGTACGTACGTGTCTATGTACGTACGTGGCCATGTACGTACGTAGTTATGTACGTACGTGTCTATGTACGTACGTGGCTATGTACGTACTTGGCTATGTACGTACCTGGCTATGTACGACGTGGCTATTTACGTACGTGGCTATGTACGTACGTAGCTATGTACGTACGTGACTATGTTCGTACGTGGCTATGTACGTACGTGCCCATGTACGTCCGTGACTATGTACGTACGTGGCTATGTACGTTCGTGTCTATGTACGTACGTGGCCATGTACGTACGTAGTTATGTACGTACGTGTCTATGTACGTACGTGGCTATGTACGTACGTGGCTATGTACGTTCGTGGCTATGTACGTACGTGGCTATGTACGTACGTGGCTATGTACGTATGTGGCTATGTACGTACGTAGCTATGTACGTACGTGACTATGTACGTACGTGGCCATGTACGTACGTAGTTATGTACGTGGCTATGTAAATATGTGGCTATGTACGTACGTGGCTATGTACGTTCGTGGCTATGTACGTACGTGCCCATGTACGTATGTGGCTATGTACGTACGTGGCTATGTACGTACGTGGCTATGTACGTACTTGGCTATGTACGTACCTGGCTATGTACGACGTGGCTATTCACGTACGTGGAGATGTACGTACGTAGCTATGTACGTACGTGACTATGTTCGTACGTGGCTATGTACGTTCGTGTCTATGGACGAACGTGGCCATGTACGTAAGTAGTTATGTACGTACGTGTCTATGTACGTACGTGGCCATGTACGTACGTAGCTATGTACGTACGTGTCTATGTACGTACGTGCCCATGTACGTATGTGGCTATGTACGTATGTGTCTATGCACGTACGTGGCTATGTACATTCGTGGCTATGTACGTACTTGGCTATGAACGTACGTGGCTATGTACGTATGTGGCTATGTACGTACGTGGCTATGTACGTACTTGGCTATGTACGTACCTGGCTATGTACGACGTGGCTATTTACGTACGTGGCTATGTACGTACGTAGCTATGTACGTACGTGACTATGTTCGTACGTGGCTATGTACGTACGTAGTTATGTACGTACGTGTCTATGTACGTACGTGGCTATGTACGTACGTGGCTATGTACGTTCGTGGCTATGTACGTACGTGGCTATGTACGTACGTGGCTATGTACGTATGTGGCTATGTACGTACGTAGCTATGTACGTACGTGACTATGTACGTACGTGGCCATGTACGTACGTAGTTATGTACGTGGCTATGTAAATATGTGGCTATGTACGTACGTGGCTATGTACGTTCGTGGCTATGTACGTACGTGCCCATGTACGTATGTGGCTATGTACGTACGTGGCTATGTACGTACGTGGCTATGTACGTACTTGGCTATGTACGTACCTGGCTATGTACGACGTGGCTATTCACGTACGTGGAGATGTACGTACGTAGCTATGTACGTACGTGACTATGTTCGTACGTGGCTATGTACGTTCGTGTCTATGGACGAACGTGGCCATGTACGTAAGTAGTTATGTACGTACGTGTCTATGTACGTACGTGGCCATGTACGTACGTAGTTATGTACGTACGTGTCTATGTACGTACGTGCCCATGTATGTATGTGGCTATGTACGCATGTGTCTATGTACGTACGTGTCTATGTACGTACGTGGCTATGTACGTCCGTGGCTATGTACGTTCGTGTCTATGTACGTGCCTGGCCATGTACGTACGTAGCTATGTACGTACGTGTCTATGTACGTACGTGCCCATGTACGTATGTGGCTATGTACGTATGTGTCTATGTACGTACGTGGCTATGTACATTCGTGGCTATGTACGTACTTGGCTATGAACGTACGTGGCTATGTACGTATGTGGCTATGTACGTACGTGCCCATGTACGACCGTGACTATGTACGTCCGTGACTATGTTCGTACGTGGCTATGTACGTCCGTGACTATGTTCGTACGTGTCTATGTACGTACGTGGCTATGTACGTACTTGGCTATGTACGTACCTGGCTATGTACGACGTGGCTATTTACGTACGTGGCTATGTACGTACGTAGCTATGTACGTACGTGACTATGTTCGTACGTGGCTATGTACGTACGTAGTTATGTACGTACGTGTCTATGTACGTACGTGGCTATGTACGTACGTGGCTATGTACGTTCGTGGCTATGTACGTACGTGGCTATGTACGTACGTGGCTATGTACGTATGTGGCTATGTACGTACGTAGCTATGTACGTACGTGACGATGTACGTACGTGGCCATGTACGTACGTAGTTATGTACGTGGCTATGTAAATATGTGGCTATGTACGTACGTGGCTATGTACGTTCGTGGCTATGTACGTATGTGGCTATGTACGTACGTGGCTATGTACGTACGTGGCTATGTACATACTTTGCTATGTACGTACCTGGCTATGTACGACGTGGCTATTTACGTACGTGGCTATGTACGTACGTAGCTATGTACGTACGTGCCCATGTACGTCCGTGACTATGTACGTACGTGGCTATGTACGTACGTGCCCATGTACGTCCGTGACTATGTACGTACGTGTCTATGTACGTACGTGGCTATGTACGTACTTGGCTATGTACGTACCTGGCTATGTACGACGTGGCTATTTACGTACGTGGCTATGTACGTACGTAGCTATGTACGTACGTGCCCATGTACGTACGTAGCTATGTACGTACGTGCCCATGTACGTCCGTGACTATGTACGTACGTGGCTATGTACGTTCGTGTCTATGTTCGTACGTGGCTATGTACGTACGTGCCCATGTACGTCCGTGACTATGTACGTACGTGGCTATGTACGTTCGTGTCTATGTACGTACGTGGCCATGTACGAACGTAGTTTTGTACGTACGTGTCTATGTACGTACGTGGCTATGTACGTACGTGCCCATGTACGTATGTGGCTATGTACGTACGTGGCTATGTACATTCGTGGCTATGTACGTACGTGGCTATGTACGTACGTGGCTATGTACGTACGTAGCCACGTACGAACATAGTCACGTACGTACGTGCCCATGTACGTACGTGGCTATGTACGTACGTGCCCATGTACGTACGTGGCTATATACGTACGTGGCTATGTACGCACGTGTCTATGTACGTACGTGGCTATGTACGTTCGTGGCTATGTACGTACGTGCCCATGTACGTATGTTGCTATGTACGTATGTGTCTATGTACGTATGTGGCTATGTACGTAAGTGTCTATGTACGTACGTGGCCATGTACGTACGTAGTTATGTACGTACGTGTATGTACGTACGTGTATGTACGTACGTGGCCATGTACGTACGTAGTTATGTACGTACGTGTCTATGTACGTACGTGGCTATTAACGTATGTGGCTATGTACGTTCGTGTCTATGTATGTACGTGGCTATGTACGTTCGTGTCTATGTACGTATGTGTCTATGTACGTATGTGTCTATGTACGTACGTGGCTATGTACGTTCGTGGCTATGTACGTACGTGGCTATGTACGTACGTGGTTATGTACGTACGTGGCTATGTACGTCCGTGACTATGTTCGTACGTGGCTATGTACGTTCGTGTCTATGGACGAACGTGGCCATGTACGTAAGTAGTTATGTACGTACGTGTCTATGTACGTACGTGGCCATGTACGTACGTAGTTATGTACGTACGTGTCTATGTACGTACGTGGCTATGTACGTACTTGGCTATGTACGTACCTGGCTATGTACGACGTGGCTATTTACGTACGTGGCTATGTACGTACGTAGCTATGTACGTACGTGACTATGTTCGTACGTGGCTATGTACGTACGTGCCCATGTACGTCCGTGACTATGTACGTACGTGGCTATGTACGTTCGTGTCTATGTACGTACGTGGCCATGTACGTACGTAGTTATGTACGTACGTGTCTATGTACGTACGTGGCTATGTACGTACGTGGCTATGTACGTTCGTGGCTATGTACGTACGTGGCTATGTACGTACGTGGCTATGTACGTATGTGGCTATGTACGTACGTAGCTATGTACGTACGTGACTATGTACGTACGTGGCCATGTACGTACGTAGTTATGTACGTGGCTATGTAAATATGTGGCTATGTACGTACGTGGCTATGTACGTTCGTGGCTATGTACGTACGTGCCCATGTACGTATGTGGCTATGTACGTACGTGGCTATGTACGTACGTGGCTATGTACGTACTTGGCTATGTACGTACCTGGCTATGTACGACGTGGCTATTCACGTACGTGGAGATGTACGTACGTAGCTATGTACGTACGTGACTATGTTCGTACGTGGCTATGTACGTTCGTGTCTATGGACGAACGTGGCCATGTACGTAAGTAGTTATGTACGTACGTGTCTATGTACGTACGTGGCCATGTACGTACGTAGCTATGTACGTACGTGTCTATGTACGTACGTGCCCATGTACGTATGTGGCTATGTACGTATGTGTCTATGCACGTACGTGGCTATGTACATTCGTGGCTATGTACGTACTTGGCTATGAACGTACGTGGCTATGTACGTATGTGGCTATGTACGTACGTGGCTATGTACGTACTTGGCTATGTACGTACCTGGCTATGTACGACGTGGCTATTTACGTACGTGGCTATGTACGTACGTAGCTATGTACGTACGTGACTATGTTCGTACGTGGCTATGTACGTACGTAGTTATGTACGTACGTGTCTATGTACGTACGTGGCTATGTACGTACGTGGCTATGTACGTTCGTGGCTATGTACGTACGTGGCTATGTACGTACGTGGCTATGTACGTATGTGGCTATGTACGTACGTAGCTATGTACGTACGTGACTATGTACGTACGTGGCCATGTACGTACGTAGTTATGTACGTGGCTATGTAAATATGTGGCTATGTACGTACGTGGCTATGTACGTTCGTGGCTATGTACGTACGTGCCCATGTACGTATGTGGCTATGTACGTACGTGGCTATGTACGTACGTGGCTATGTACGTACTTGGCTATGTACGTACCTGGCTATGTACGACGTGGCTATTCACGTACGTGGAGATGTACGTACGTAGCTATGTACGTACGTGACTATGTTCGTACGTGGCTATGTACGTTCGTGTCTATGGACGAACGTGGCCATGTACGTAAGTAGTTATGTACGTACGTGTCTATGTACGTACGTGGCCATGTACGTACGTAGTTATGTACGTACGTGTCTATGTACGTACGTGCCCATGTATGTATGTGGCTATGTACGCATGTGTCTATGTACGTACGTGTCTATGTACGTACGTGGCTATGTACGTCCGTGGCTATGTACGTTCGTGTCTATGTACGTGCCTGGCCATGTACGTACGTAGCTATGTACGTACGTGTCTATGTACGTACGTGCCCATGTACGTATGTGGCTATGTACGTATGTGTCTATGTACGTACGTGGCTATGTACATTCGTGGCTATGTACGTACTTGGCTATGAACGTACGTGGCTATGTACGTATGTGGCTATGTACGTACGTGCCCATGTACGACCGTGACTATGTACGTCCGTGACTATGTTCGTACGTGGCTATGTACGTCCGTGACTATGTTCGTACGTGTCTATGTACGTACGTGGCTATGTACGTACTTGGCTATGTACGTACCTGGCTATGTACGACGTGGCTATTTACGTACGTGGCTATGTACGTACGTAGCTATGTACGTACGTGACTATGTTCGTACGTGGCTATGTACGTACGTAGTTATGTACGTACGTGTCTATGTACGTACGTGGCTATGTACGTACGTGGCTATGTACGTTCGTGGCTATGTACGTACGTGGCTATGTACGTACGTGGCTATGTACGTATGTGGCTATGTACGTACGTAGCTATGTACGTACGTGACGATGTACGTACGTGGCCATGTACGTACGTAGTTATGTACGTGGCTATGTAAATATGTGGCTATGTACGTACGTGGCTATGTACGTTCGTGGCTATGTACGTATGTGGCTATGTACGTACGTGGCTATGTACGTACGTGGCTATGTACATACTTTGCTATGTACGTACCTGGCTATGTACGACGTGGCTATTTACGTACGTGGCTATGTACGTACGTAGCTATGTACGTACGTGCCCATGTACGTCCGTGACTATGTACGTACGTGGCTATGTACGTTCGTGTCTATGTACGTACGTGGCCATGTACGTACTGTTACATCCCTAGAATACACCCTTATGTGCCTAGTCAGCACCACATCATCATTTCTGTCTAGACTCAATGCATCGGTCAGGCAGTAGCGCCAGTTCGGGTTGAGACTCCTACCGGATAGGTCACCAGTCAGAATATTGACCAAGTTTCCCTTTTTCTGTATTTTGTGACCTTAATTAAATATATATTCAAGTAACTTTCTTTGGATCGTTTTTTTAAAAAGGGATTTCTAAAGTGTGTCCTAACATTGGTGGCAGCGCAAAGGGATTAATATCCCGTAGAAGGTCTCGCGAAGTGTTATCCAGTGAAAGTTTCCCTGTGCCAAGTGTATCTTGTGTGCTTCGTAAACCTACGACCCGAACTCAACGAGACCTATCTGCGGCCTAAGAGAGGCCAACCCTGGCTGAAATAGGCCAATTCCAGCGGCCTACGAGAGGCTAAATCCAGAGCCCTTTTGAGGATTCATCCAAGTCGTCACCTGTCTGCTGTACAGTGGTACCGGGCAGCGCGCTGCAGGCGCATTCTACGGACCTGCCCGTATCCAGCACCGCCCAGGATCAGACGTCCTCCGTGTCCCCACAAAATGAAGTGTTTCTGTGTCCTGTGAGTCAGTTCAGTGCTCCTAATTTTAATTCTATTCATATATTTGCCGTGTTATCAAAGCATAAGTTAATCTATATTCCTGTTACTTTATATTAATATCGTTATAACACTGTGCCCAGACCGTAGTCTAAACATCCTTCGCCCACGTATTTGGCTGCTTAGTACTCGGAATACTGATAAGCCGTCTAGAACCAGTTGGCAAAAGTTTTAATATCGTGACCATAGTATAGTTATTGTATTTTATTCCACAGGAAGTTATTTTAGTTACATAAAATGACTAAATCAGAATCGAAAAAAGACCTTAGAGAGGTAAAAGATGAGGAAATACCCCTTAGTGTTATCTTAAAATGTATTAAACCATTCGATGGTTCTAGAGAAAAATTAAATGCTTTCCTAGTAAACTGCGACAATGCAATATCCTTATCTTCATCATCTCAGGAAGACATTGTCTTCAAATATATTATCAGCCAACTAGATGGTAAAGCGCAAAGCGCATGTTCCATCAAAGACTTTGACAACTGGTCATCTCTCAAAGAATTCTTGAAAAATCAATTCGGTGAGAGAAAGCATTACGCCCATTTACTTACCGAACTTCAAGAGTGTCACCAAACTAACCAGGAGACGGTCAGCCAATTTCACCTGCGAGTCGAAACTTGCTTATCCAGATTGCTTACAGAAGTAACAATTTCCAATATAAAGAAAAGTGAACTTGTCGGTAGAGTGGCTGCGATGGAGGACTTAGCGCTTCACACATTTAACATAGGTTTACATCCTCGTATAGCTAACATTGTCAGGTGTAGAGATCCATAAAACTTGAACGAGGCTGTCAACTATGCAATCTCTGAAGAAAAGATTCAGCAATATTCATTCAAACAAAATGTTAACTTAAAAAAGGATAATAATAGACCTTCTCCTAAGCCACATCTACCTAATAATAATAACCAACCTTCTTCCTCTAGAGATTCGACGGTGTGCAGATACTGCAAGAAAGAGGGTCATACTTTAGCCGAATGTAAATTGCGCGAATACAATAATAAAAAATATAACAATAAATTCAATTCTCCCGCGCAACAACATTCTTCTAAGCCCAAGAGTCCTCATCTAAATTTTGTTAATAACGAAGAAAACTCCCTCACAAATGATTTAGAATCTGATCAAGACAATTTAAATTATTAAACGTCTCGACAGGGTGTCGCACGAGACGAACTTTAAAAGACGACGCCATTAATCCTATATCCCATCACCATTCATCCTCTAGAGCTATACGACAGGGTAACCAGCCCCAAACTGGCAGCTCTCATAATGTCACGCGACAGGGTAACCAGCCCCAAACTGAAGACATTCTCCTTGAGCTATACGACAGGGTAACCAGCCCCAAACTGGCAGCTCTCATAATGTCACGCGACAGGGTAACCAGCCCCAAACTGAAGACATTCTCCTTCGAGCTATACGACAGGGTAACCAGCCCCAAACTGAAGACATTTCCAATCCTCCTCAATCCATGTCTACCCCTGAAAAAGAAAACAACAATGATTATAAAGTATATGAAGTAAATACTAATTTACAAAACATACTTACCTTATATCGTCGCCCAGTCGTCTGTCAGTAAGAAGCCACTTACCCTTTTGATAGACACTGGAGCTTCCTTGTGTATCCTAAAAAAATCATCCCAATCCGAACCCCGTGAATTAGAAGTTGACATGGTCAGAATAAAAGGTATTGACTCAAAGGACCCGATTACGAGTCACGGTAACCTTACTCTGGACTTAAGCCTATCCCCTGGGAACATAGTGTTACACAAATTTCACGTCTTTGATAACTTAAGCTTTCCCTATGATGGTATTATAGGTAATGACCTATTCATTAAAAACAGCTGCCGAATAAATTATGATTCAGGTGAGCTGGAAATTGCTCACCATCATATAAAGCTGTCATTCAACCATCCGTCTTACACAATAGAACCACGAACCGAAACCATCATAGAATGTTCTGTTAAAAACCCAAAAATTCAAGAAGGCATAATCTTAGACCAACATATATCTGATAAACTGTTAGTAGCTAATTCGATAGTGAAAGTAAAAAGTAATAATCGAATAAATGTATCGATCCTGAACGTATCAGAAAAACCTATTTCAATAAATCCTAACCTCTCGTTGACCTTAATCCCGATACCAAAAATGAAATATGCTTATCTCAACCTAATGTCAATTGTTATGAGAGAACAAACAGGGTCCTTAAACAGCTACGAACTTCCCATTTAAACTCTGAAGAGTCTGAAGTTCTTTATGACATCTGTAGTCAATATGCAGACATATTCCACCTTCCCGACGATGAACTCACTTCAACTAGTGCCATCAAGCACGAAATCAAAACAAGCTCCTCGCAACCTATAAACGTAAAATCTTATAGATTTCCAGAAGTTCATAAAGACGAGGTCAAAACCCAGATCAGTAAAATGCTGGAACAAAATATAATTAAACCATCCACCTCTCCATGGTCATCCCCCATTTGGATAGTGCCCAAAAAAGTTGATGCTTCGGGAAAAAGGAAATGGCGCATAGTGATTGACTATCGCAAGCTCAACGACATCACTATTGGTGAGAGCTATCCAATTCCCCAAATTAACGAAATCTTAGACCAGCTAGGTAAGAGTAAATATTTTACAACTCTCGATTTAACATCAGGATTCCATCAAATAGAAATTTCAGCTGAAGACGTCCCTAAAACTGCTTTTAGTGTACCCAAAGGTCACTACGAATTTGTCAGAATGCCATTTGGTCTCAAAAATGCCCCTGCAACCTTTCAGAGGCTCATGAACACAGTCCTGTCAGGCTGGCAAGGTATACATTGCTATGTTTATTTAGATGACATTGTAATATATTCCCACGATCTTACATCCCACGTCCAAAAATTATCCCACACGTTTGAGAGATTGAGAAAATTCAATCTCAAATTGCAACCGGACAAGTGTGAGTTTCTTCGCAAAGAAGTTACTTATCTTGGCCACACTATTAGTGAAGCAGGCTTAAAACCTAACCCAGAGAAAATAAAAGCTGTAAGTGAATTTCCTATCCCAAAATGTCCAAAAGACGTAAAATCATTCCTAGGTTTGGTGTCCTACTATCGTCGCTTCCTGCAGGATTTTTCTAAACTAGCTAAACCTCTTACATCCTTGTTAAAAAAGGATATACCATTTGAATGGACTAATAGTCAACAACTTGCTTTTGAAACATTAAAAAATAAGTTAATCTCAGCCCCCGTTTTAATATACCCCGACTTTACTAAACCTTTCATCCTGACGTGTGATGCGTCAAACTACGCTATTTCAGCGATACTCTCTCAAGGCGAAGTGGGAAAAGACCGCCCAATCGCTTTTGCTTCACGCACGCTAAATAAAGCTGAAACTAATTACAGCGTTACTGAAAAAGAATGTCTGGCTATTATTTTTGGAACAAAAATATTCCGCCCATATCTTTATGGTTATAAATTTAAAATTATAACTGATCATAAACCACTTAGGTGGCTATTCAATTGTAAAGAACCGGGATCCAAGCTAGTTAGATGGAGACTAAAACTCGAGGAATATGACTATGAGATCCAATATAAAAAGGGCAAGATCAACAGTAACGCTGATGCTCTTTCCCGTTACCCTGTGAAATCCATTCGATCACCAGACACCGCTCACGTACTTACCGACAAACGACCTGTGAGTGTTCCACCTCCATCTCAGCCGCCTGAAATCCCTCCGGTTAATCCTGAAAGTCCCGGAATACCTGAAATTCCCGACTTACCTGACTTTGACTTACCTGAAAATTTCGAGTTACCCGACGACTTAGAACTCCCCGAAGATTTTGATATCCCTACTCCACCTGAAGTCCAGAACGACGACGACACTTACACTAAATGCCTGAAAAAAAAAAAATAATAGATTTAATCAATTTTATACTATAATTCATGAACATAGCGAAACCTTATTAAAACAAAATTAAAAACTATTATTATACCAACTTCCATTGACCTTGATGAGTCAAATCCCTATATTTCGGAAGTTATCGATAAACTTTCGGAACCAAAAGATATCCTAGAAGAAGACAGGACATTACATTCCTTTGTCTCCTTCGAAAATAATAATGCGAAATTTTACTTACTTTTTGTAAAAGTCCATCACTTCGATCAGTGCAACTATGAGGATATTTTTAAGAGCCTTAAAAATCTGAAACTTGAATTAATTAATAATAACACAACTGAATTCGCTATAACGGACTTTCGTAATCCATTCGATTCACATAGTTTCATGAAGATCCATAATATAATCACATACCTGTTTCACGCTACTTCAATCACTGTCCATATCTTCAAAAACATTATAATTTATCCTTCTCCAACTGAGATCAGTAAAATCTTAAAGGAAAACCACGACATTCCCATATCAGGTCATTTAGGTTCAAATAGAATGTTAAGTAGAATCCAGGAAAAATATTATTGGCGCAATATGCGCAGAGATGTCGAAGACTATGTTCGAAAATGTGAACAATGCCAAACCAATAAAGCCCTGCGTAGAACCAATCGAGCTCCTATGCAGATCACAACGACATCTACACAACCTTTTGAACGCGTGTCACTTGACATTGTCGGACCATTGCCCGAATCAGGCACGGCCAAGCTCAGATTCATTTTGACAATCCAAGATGACCGAAATTTTCAGCAGGCTATCCTATCCGAAATGCTACGGCTGAAGAAACCGCTGAATGTTTAATCCACTTCATATCTCAGTTTGGTATCCCTAAGACCATTCTTACAGATCAGGGAACCAATTTCACAGCGGAACTCTTTAAACAAACCTGTGCCTTTTTGAAAATCAAACAGTTATGGTCCAGCCCCTATCATCCACAAACTCAAGGTGCTTTAGAGAGAAGTCATGCGACTCTGAAAGAATATTTAAAATCTTTCGTCGATGACAACCAAAATGACTGGCCGCGATACGTTTACACGGCAATGTTAACCTATAATACCACAGTCCATTGCACCACAAATTATACACCATATGAATTATTATTCGGTTGCAAACCATTTATACCCACTTCTGTTTATGATACAGCATTAGAACCTACATATCCTAGTTATGTCCGTATACTCCAACAAAGAATGAAACTCTCCAGAGAGAAAGCCGTAGAAAACATCCTTAAATCTAAAATCACATCAAAAGACTATTATGATAGAAGAACTAGGCCTATGAAATACAAAACAGGCGATACGGTGTATATCAAACACCATCCGCGACAAAACAAAGCTCTGTCGCCTATCTGGAAAGGCCCACATAAAGTGATAAAAATTAATGGCAATAATACGTTGACCCTTCTTGTTAATCGCCGTCACGTCAAGTATCACTATGACGAATTAAAGCTGGCGGAAATAACAGATGTTTAGTGTTTATTTTTAATACTTTAGCTTAATCTAATAAACTTAGTTTTAAATAACATTAGTTAAATATTTTGTCTAATATATTTCAGAATGTCTACATTCCTGTCCCTTGCAACTTCTGATATCATTGAACAAGTCACTGAAAGCCCTGGCGTATACTTCGACCCAATAGGAATCATGAAACAGACTAGTGATCATATTCATTTACTTGTACCTATAGATATTACATATATAAAACCTCATATAGACAATATAAACAATGCATTAAAAACTTCTACGCTTTTGTGCCAACAAAATACAATACTTAAAGAATCTGATCGTACAAATATACTACAGCCTCTGGTTTTGCGACTTACCGATATTCTGAAAGACTTCAATGCCATATCTCATTTAACATCTGGGCGAGAAAAGAGATCCGCTTGGTTAGCAGGAGTTGGCTCAAGAGATCCGCTTGGTTAGCAGGAGTTGGCTCTCTTTTCAAACAAGTCATTGGCACAATGGATGAAGACGATGCCTTACGATATAATAACGCCATTCAAACCCTAAATAATAATAATATTAAGCTTGCGTCCATTTTAAAGGATAATATTCTTGTAACAAGCACGGCTCTTTCCCGTTACAACAAAACTCTTGAAACTGTAACCACAAACGAAGTCCGTTTGAATGACGCTATTATTATCTATCTATCTAGTACTTTTAGTAATCTGTCAATTATATCTGATAAGCTGTACATAAAATCAAAGATGAACGATGTCTATACTGAACTATCATCTTGTCTACTTACTCTGTCGTTTAAATTAGACGACCTTGTAAATGCAATGCTATTCGCTAAAACTAATACTCTTCACCCATCGGTCATGACTAGTGTTGCCAGGTGCCCCGATTTGCGCGGGATTCCCGATTTTCAGGGGTCTGGGGACGCGTCCCGATTTGTACCTGATCGGGACGCTAAATGTCCCGATTAATCAAAAAATGAAAAAAGAAAATCATTAAAAAAATGTATATTATAAACACGACTGAAAGAGTGCAATATTGATACTAAACACCTTACTAGTTACTGTGCAGATGATGCAAACGTAAACTTTGGCTGCCGCAATTCAGTTATTCAATTATTGCAACATGATAATGAAAAGATTTTATCAGTGGGATGTCCTGCACACATCTTACACAATAGTGTAAAGCATGGGCTGAGTAAGATTAATTTTGATTTAGAGAATTTTATTCTAAAGCTTCATAACCATTTTTCGTATTATGCAAAACGAGTTGACTCTTTGAAAGATTTTTACGTAATTCACGAAGCTGAATTTGCTCCCGTCCTGCGACATGTGAAGACAAGATGGTTGTCACTTCTACCTCCAGTGGAACATGCTACTAAATCTTTCGATATCCTGAAAGATTATTTTATATCATTGGGAGAAGACGAATGTTCCAGTGCGCTGTGGCCATTTTTTAATTCTGACGAAACTGAACCTTGTTTGACATTTTATCAAAATGCACTGAAAGTCTTACAGGATGCAGTGATATGTCTTGAAAACGAAACATTGCTGTGTTTTGAAAGTCACAAAATAATGCTAGAAGTTAGTGAAAAATTGAGGCAGAGAATTGAAGATGAATTTATGAGATTTACGTGTAGTAACTTGATTAAAAAGTTGCCTGCTGATAAAGTGACTAAAATAAAAAAGGACTGTTGTGCGTGGTACAAATATGTTCTTCATTACATAGAAACTAAATATGATCTCAAGAATAGCAGATTGGACTTATTTAAACCATTTTCTCTCCAGGATGATTCATTTACTTACACGTCAATGGTTAACATTATTGAAAATCTAAAAATTGATACGTTTTTCGACATGGATCAACTTTCTAAAATCAAAGAATTAGTGAAGGCAGCAGTGCAAAACAAAGACTTAACGCCGCTACAAAAACGGCACAACATTTTTAAAGACAATCTAGATTTAGTAAATGTTCAAAAATTATTTTCTTTTATGGCTTCAATTCCAGTATCAAACGCAACAACAGAAAGGGTATTTTCCCAGGCTAACTTAATTTGGTCTGAGAGGCGAAACCGTTTGACACTCGAGCATGTGAAAGTCAAATTCAAATTAAAACCAACTTTATTATGACATGCAATGAATTTTATAACTATGTTATAAAAAACAAGGCCATTATAAATGCGGCAAAGTCCAATAAAAAAATATAATTTTAATACAAATAATTTACGTTAATACTTAGGTACTTCATTCTTCTGAAGTGCGTCAATTACATTTAAAGTACGATTTTATTTTATAATTTCTACTAGTCTAGCATGACTGATTACTTGTTATGTAAGATTAAATAGACTTAAAACCCCCTTTTTTTTTTTTTGTTTACTGTCCCGATCTGCAACCCTAAATCCCGATTTTTTTGACCTCATGTACCGATTTACAACAAATCGGACCTGGCGACACTAGTCGTGAAACCAAATCAGTTGTATAATGAACTAATAGGTAACTTTAGAAGGTTACCTAATTATGAAGAACTGCCTATAAATTTAGATTTAGATACTATTCATGCTTTGATTGATATGTCAAAGTTATCATGTTATTTTGTAAACAATAAGTTAGTCTTTGTAATCAAAATTCCACTTGTACACTCTTTTGAATTAGATCTATTTAAGGCCATTTCAGTACCTATACCGCACAACATGGAAGAACCAAATTCCTATGCTATGATTGTACCATCTTGTAATTATGTTGGCATTAGTATAGATAAACTAACATACACTTGTATAAGTAATCTAAAATCCTGTACTGAACCCGCAAATAGAGTTTATATTTGTGACGATACGGACACACACTCAATTCAAGCAACACCAATCTGTGAAACTGATATACTTACAAAAATTGTTACAGAAATACCTAAGTACTGTCAAACTAAATTAATGTATGGTCAAATAGATATTCGGCAAGAATTGCAAGGAAACAGATGGATATTTGTCCAATCTGAACCTACTAAACTTTCTATTCAGTGTAAATCTGATTTAATAGAGTTCAAAATATTAGGTACTGGTGTACTTATTATTCGACCTAATTGTACGGCTTATTGTAGAAATAAACAACTGTTTGGAAAAAAACAACATTGACATAAATGTTAAAACTATAGTTTCTGATTTTAATCTAATTAATGAAGCCTGTTGTAATCTAGAAAAGTTTAATATATCAAAGCCCAAATTGTTACCCTCTAAATTGTCAAACATAGACTTAGAAAAACTACCTAGCGTTATCAACAATCAAATATTGTCAGATGTTGATAAAATTATAAATAGTCGTAGTCCTAACCTAATTGAATATAGTTCTCACTATCCACTTTTGACTTACCTTATAATCATTCTAATTTTAATTTTTATTAGTTACAAACTTTGTAAGAAGTTTGGAAAATATTCTGGCTGCAAAACAAAACCTAAATTACAAAACGATGACACCTCAGATAACGATCCGGAACCCGAAACAATTCCTCTTCCAAGGTTAAGAATAAATTCGTAACTTTCCGTGAAAACCGTAAAGTTCCTCTTAAAGGGGGGGTTGTTACATCCCTAGAATACACCCTTATGTGCCTAGTCAGCACCACATCATCATTTCTGTCTAGACTCAATGCATCGGTCAGGCAGTAGCGCCAGTTCGGGTTGAGACTCCTACCGGATAGGTCACCAGTCAGAATATTGACCAAGTTTCCCTTTTTCTGTATTTTGTGACCTTAATTAAATATATATTCAAGTAACTTTCTTTGGACCGTTTTTTTAAAAAGGGATTTCTAAAGTGTGTCCTAACAGTACGTAGTTATGTACGTACGTGTCTATGTACGTACGTGTCTATGTACGTACGTGCCCATGTACGTATGTGGTTATGTAAGTGCGTGGCTATGTACGTATGTGGCTATGTACGTACGTGGCTATGTACGTCCGTGGCTATGTACGTCCGTGGCTATGTTCGTACGTGGGTATGTACGTACGTGGCTATGTACGTGCTTGGCTATGTACGTATGTGGCTATGTACGTACGTGGCTATGTACGTACGTGCCCATGTACGTTCGTGGCTATGTACGTACGTGCCCATGTACGTATGTGGTTATGTACGTATGTGTCTATGTACGTACGTGGCTATGTACGTGCGTGTCTATGTACGTACGTGACTATGTACGTACATGGCTATGTACGTACGTGGCTATGTGCGTACGTGTCTATGTATGTACGTGTCTATGCGCGTACGTGGCTATGTACGTACGTGGCTATGCACGTACGTGTCTATGCACGTACGTGTCTATGTACGTACGTGTCTATGCACGTACGTGTCTATGTACGTACGTGTCTACGTACGTACGTGTCTTTGTACGTACGTGTCTATGTACGTACGTGTCGATGTACGTATGACAAAAACTGCGAAATAAGAAAAAATAATTTACAAAATCAACAATCCCGACTGGGCACAAAGGGAACTTTAATTTAAAAAGAAGGAAACAATAAACTTGTTTTAAAAAGAATGACTATTAAACTGAATACTATAAGCAATGTCATGCAGTCGGAGGCAATAAAGGTTAAGGTAAATGTTAAATTTAAGATGATGCTCCGACTGCATGAGATTGAGGAGCTCAACGATTTGACGAACAATACCAAATACAGGACATTTGAGTAGGCCGCATAAAATACTCAAACTGCCAGATTAATATTAAAACTAACTGAGAAAGAGATGAAACACAAAAACATACAAAATATGACCCACATAGTCCTCACATTCACAATAATTAAAACAAAAGTAACATTATACTTCTCAAACTAAATATTCATGTCAAAGTGTTTATAATAATTAACAAATGTCAAAAAGTTTGCAAAAACAAAAAAAAACAACATTTATTATGCAAAAATTGGAGCAGGTCAATCCCAGGCATTTTTGTCCTCAATAAAATCTTTAAAAGGCTTTCAGGCACAACTTATGTTTAATGAATGATTTAAATTTATTGATACTTAGATCTTGAACATGGCTTGGAAGTATATTATAAACCGGGTGTTTCCATTGCGAAGATCGCCCTGAGGACACGGTGGAGCAGATGGAGGTCTGCCCGGCTTGGGCGGAACACCGCCGTGTCCGCGTGGAGGTGATCGGCGGCGGCAATTTCTCGCGTCCGACCCTGGTCCAGGCCATGCTACGGAGCGAGAGTGCATAGCTAGCAGTCGCCTCCTTCAGCGACGCAGTTATGCTCGCAAAGAGGGAGGCGGCGCACGTGAGGGAGATGCAGTACATGCGCCCTCACAGCCGTGGCCTTCGCAGGAGACGCCCTGGGCGTCGGGAATCCCAGGCTGATTCCCGGCCACCGTAGGCGCGGGCTTGCGGACGGCGAGTAATGGGTAGCGCGCTGTCCGGTAAGGACCAAGCCCGGGTCGACGGCGCGTTGCGCGCCACGCTCGCCTCAAAGAGATGTCAGCAGCAACTGATGAGGCCCGCAAGGGCCGATGCCATAGGTGCGGGTTGTTCGAAAGAGATACCGCGGCCCCTGGCACACAGGCAACTGAGAGAACACGGGTGGGTTTTAGTCAGTAAAAGTCTTTTGATGATTTCCCACCCAAAAAAAAATAAAAAAAGTATATTATAAAAGCGTAAAAGCATCTGAATGACCCAACTATTTTCTTGAGCCTTGTTGATGGTACAACAAATTTGTGTTTGTTCCTAGTATTTATGCTATGGATATCACTGTATTTTTTAAACGACAAGTCAGTTTAGGCTTTATTTTGTTAAAAATAAACCTAACCGACTCCTTCGTAAAGCGAAACCGACTCCGCTTAGCGTGATGAAGAAGTAAGGCCGATCTCTTGCAATTCATCGGTATGGTTGCCTGCGTTGAGGCATCTCCAAAGACGACAGGGAAGTATCATCGTCACTCATTATGATCAAAATCAATTACAAAATCACTAGTTAGTCTAGTTACTAAAACTGATTACAGTTTGAGTAGCTGAAATTGGTGTGTCAACTTTCAACTGCGTATCTTGACGTTGATAAAGCTTTGAGTATTGTCAAACACGTTTTTTTTTAGTTCAGAAACGCAACTGACGTCCATAAGCATGAGTTAACCCGTGGCGCCCGGGCACTGTTTTTTTTTTTTTTGTGGGTGGGAAATCATCAAATGACTTCTCCCGCTCTGGTTGGAGCAGGAGGGCGTGTCAGACTTTTACTGACTAAAACCCACCCATGTTCCTTCAGCTGCCCGTATGCCAGGGGCCGCGGTATCTCTTTCGAACAACCCGCACTCCTAGCAGGCTTTGGCCCTTGCGGACCCCACCAGCTGCTGCTGACGTCCTCCTGCGACGGGTCAGTACAGTGGCCCCGCCGCCAACCACTTTTCGGCCGCAGGGGATAGGGAGAGCGGCCAACGCTATACCGACACTCCTCTTCCCCTGCGGCCCCACCGCGTCCGCCATCAAACGGTGGCGGCCCCGTCCAGGCTACGGCAGGGAAGAGCGCTACTCAGAAGTACCGGCACTCCTCCTCCGCCGCAGCCTGTAACCCTCAGCCGCGATGCCTCCCATTCGACATCGCGGCCCGCCTCAGTTGCGATGCACCTCACCGCAACCTACTTTTTGGCCGCTACGTCGTCGGCTTGGAGGCACAAGCCCTGACGAGCGGCCCCACCTTGGGGTTCCTCTTCGCTTCACCGTGGGAGGGTGACCACGGTTACTGAGGCCCGGGCACTGTCAACCAATTGTTTTGTAGTGATGGGAATATAATTAACGACAAGGATTACTATCAACTATTTAATTCTGGATCGGCACCCATCTTAAGGTCGAAATTCGTCTATTTCCTCTTTGTTATAAAGTAGTTTACTACGTTCATAATTTACGGACCTCAAATTGTTTTAGAGAGTAGTGTATTTATATATATTTCAACGGGCGAAATCAAACAGTTGTAACTTTCGCGTCACATCACTGGCCGACTATATTTGAAGTCCTTGGCGTTCAGGGGACATTAAAAATATTCGGAGTTTTTGTTTTTGCCGATTTTAAGACAAATAAGGGCTTCTTTTGTGTGGAAAAATATAAAACAGGGTATTAGACAGTGCTATATTAATTAATAAAATGAAACAAAGCTTTTAAATATATAATCGTTAAAATGAAGAGCTTCTAATGAAGTTGTGGCGCTGGTGGCACGAAAATCCGGAACTTCTATTGAAGTTCGTGGCGTTGAAATGGTTAAACCCCTAGTTTGAGGCTAAGTAATAACAGCCGCACGGGTAGATCCATCAGCAGGCTTAGTATGACGCTTTCTATTTCTACTCTACCGTAGAATAGAAATTGCTTGTCTACATTTCTCAGTACAAAACTATCAACGAAATGTCATTATTGTCTACTCTTCCATCGTTCCATCGACAAAACGCTTCTCTATGGTTCTCGTGCTAAGCCTCCAGGTTAATCAAGCTACGCTTGCCGGGGTTGGTCTGTGGATGGGTGAACATCTTCACCTACATACCGAGACGCCTCCGTGTCTCGGAAAGCACGTTAAGCCGTTGGTCCTGGCTGTCATTCGTGCAGCTTTGATAGTCGTTACGGGTCGTCAGAAGCCCGAAAGTCTGACAACGTCTTACCAAGTAACTGAGTTGTGGAGGTCAGATAGGCAGTAGCTCCATGTAAAATACTGGTATTCAGCTGCATCTGGTTAGACTGGAAGCCGACCTCAACATACTTGGGAAAAGGCTAGGCAGATGAAGATCTCATATACTTGATAAGTTTATTAGAAATTGGGGTTTTCATGAAAATAAAAGCAACAATAAAACTATTGTAGAATTGAACATTTAATCCCCAGCTTATAAAATATTACACAAAGTATTCTGGAATGAAATTGAATTACGCAAGTAATCAGGAATTAAAGAATTATTCATTAATTTACTTTCACTTATCTAATTGAATTAAGTAAAAAATACCATGACTTTACTTGTCCTTTACTTTGATAAGATCATTTAGATCTAATGCTACACATATTTCCTTGGAGTCAGTGCGTGGATTCCGGTCCAGTATTTCAGTGATAGGGTAATAATTTTCTCGGTTGTCCACATTCCACCCAGAGTACTGGAAATGAAGACAATATTTTAATTAAAACTTAATAAAGGGCAAAAAAAAACAAAGGGAGTGAGGAGACGATTTAAAAAATAACACACTGAAAGACAGAAAAGAAAAGAACGACAAACTCCCTAAAGCGTCGAAATCACTCTGCTTTGGTTGGTTTAGCTTGTCTTCCATACAATGATATACTCTATATTACTCCCACTCCCAATAACGACAACAGTTAAATAGCTGTGTACGTTCTTTTGTCGCTTTATGATCCTAGCCCGTAATAAACTCGACTGTCGACATCATACCTACATTCCGAACTTTCTAAGAAATCCGTTCTTTTGTTTATAAATTGGGATTTCTTGCACGTGTAGACTGTTCTTAGGAGTCATGGATTATTATACGTTATCAATTTATCATATTCTAAGTTGCTCACAAACTTTTTATGTAATTGCTAACACTAGTCTGAAATAAACTTTGTAATTATTAAGGATGTATGTTGAACAAAACTAGTCATCTAGTTATAACATTGAAAAATCATACTCTAAAAAGTATGAAATGAAACAAGAAAATATTCTCATCTGAAAGCCGTGGTCGTATGCCTAACACCACTTTGCTCTAAAGCCTATGATCGCTTACTATTGTTAGAATGTATTGTTTTGTTAAGGTAGGTAGGTGCCATACGACCACGGCTTTCAGATCAGAATACTTTCGAATTAGTCATTATATAAGATTATGTGAACTTAGAGGGGTTGTATGAATGATTTAATGATTATAATTCTGTAAATACACACTTATTACGGTCGCAAATCATATTTTAATCAACATACACAGATTGTATGTTGATTAAAATATGATTTAGCAGACTTGCAAACTGCAAAAAAACGTAAGAAAATGTGAGTTTGACGGGATATAGAGTAAAAGAAAACAATATTTTGTTTTTTTTAAACAACTAAGAATATAATAATAACGTAAAGACAACCCATAGCAATAAGACGACAGTAGTTTTTTTTTTGCTCGTGGGTAGTGGTGAAGGCAATACGTGCTTTTGTTTGTGTTACGAATTCTTTCGATTTTAGTGAATTCTTCAAGTGTGAACTTCAATTGAAACTATTCTTTGTGTTTGTGTTTTAGCTTAAGGTTTGTTTTAACACCTACTCTATATATTTTAAAGATCTTACCCCAGATCCACCATGGATACCAAAAAAACCCCTGACCCTCCTGATCCCTTTGACTACACTCCGGTATTAAGTTTCTCTCCCCGATGACAATTTATCAAATAATTCAATGGATTTTGAATCTGCAAGTCGGAAAAGAATGGCCACTTCTTCCCCGACTACTTTAATAAACCCTCCAAAAATCTCCAAAAAAGAAATTGGCATGCAGGTTTATACAATTAGGGATAATCCGCCATAATTATGTTGTTCACGTATCTTTAAAAGACGGCAACACACCTGGTACTGTTCTGCAACCAATTAAATTTGGAATGTTCTTGACTCAAAATAATTACAGTAACATCCTCCTAGGTAGTGTTAAACGACTAGGACGGAACCGGATTTCAGTTGAGTTTAAGTCACACCAAGATGCAAACAGCTTCTTGATAAGTCGCTCATTAGCCCAAAATAACTTCATAGCTACAATTCCACAGTTTAATATTACTCGCTTGTGTCTCGTTAGGGATGTATCAACCGAGTGGACAGAGGATGAGGTTATAGAAAATATCAAGGTTCCTATTGGATGCGGCCCCGTTATTAAAGCAAGGAGAATGAGTCGAAAGGTCTCTTCTCTGGGTGTGACGTGGAAACCCACTCAAACAGTTGTTCTGACTTTTGATGGGCAAGTCTTGCCTAAACGTGTCTATTGTTTTTACTCTGCCCTGTCAGTCGAGAGATACATGTACCCAACCATTCAGTGTTTCAACTGTTGTCGTTTCGGTCACACACGTACACACAGCATCATTAAGTAGTTACCCCCCAAAAAGACATGTGCGTTCAAACCCGTGCTAGGCCCAAGTTACTTTTTGTATTTTGCGAAAACATTTTATTATAATTACTGTATTGTTTTTGTGAATATGGTTAACATTTACGAATATAACCAATGTCTGATTAGACCGGGAGTTTCAAGACCGCTTGCCGTGCATGAGATCGCAAGTTCAAATCCTCTTAGGCACTAAATGCGATTTTTGCCATGCCATATATTTTTTTAAATAAAAAGTATTTTCTATTTTATTTTAGTAATATTTTTATAGAATTAAAAATCAAGAAAAATAAAACTTTTTAATAATCGTTCAATAATATTTATTGTTACTATTATTTAACTAAACTTTCATCTTATTTTACTGCTTGCAAAGATTTATATTTTAAAATTTGTATTGATAATTTACAGATAGCATATTACCTATACATATTTTGCCAACTGGCAAACGGGTCTCTAGACAAGTGGCATCCTATTGACGCATAAGATAAAGTATGGAGCGCTATAAATATTTTAGTTTGACATAAACTAACAAAATGTCACGTTGTTTGACAGTCTGACAAGCGACATTGAAAGAGACAAGTTTTGAAGCGTTTGCAACTTGTCTAGGACCTACAAGTTACTTTGGCAGGATTACGATCATGAGCATATTAAGTGAATAAACATGTTATTAATAGATAATCAATTAACATCTCTTAATAACTCATGATATCTACTTAGAATATTTCGCTATACCAAATGAAATAGTGGGATCAAATGAGTTTAATGGCTTCGTTGTTTATTTTCTTCTAATACTTACTTAACTAACATAACCGCTGTGAAAGTACTACATTTAGTTAACAAAATGTTTTCACTACAGTATTATACAATTTTACTGTCCTATTATAATACCCGGAGTTGCGAAGTGTGAAGTGATGAAACATACCCACTTATTAAGTTTAGTAGCGAAGAGGATGACCTTCGCTTTCAATTATTTGTTGGAGTCTGCTTCTCATTTGAGTTACCATCGTCCGACCTAAATTACTACCTCGCATCAACTCCCAACTCCTCAAAACTTCATTGTGCAAATTAATCTGGGATTTCATTTCGCTTGAATCCCAGTTTAAAACTATTTGACCCCACATATTTTCTATTGGATTTAAATCCGGACTTTTCAATGGCCAGGGGATGACCGTTATGTCAGCCTGTGTAGTGAGCCATTCCATCACTATACGCCAACGATGGACCGAACAGTTATCTTGAACAAAATAGATCTGTCCTTCTGGATAAGCAACTCGCACGGTTGGCACCATAACATCTTGCAAAATTTGCAGATAGGTGTGGCCATTCATGCGCCCGCTTGCTTCTACTAATTCTCCCGGTCCCATGGACGACATCCACCTCCAATACCCTGAAAATAACAACAAAGGTTTAATTTTGTTCTTAAACATTTGTCTCCAAACAATTGTCATGACATTCAAAATATAATAAAATAAAAATAATACAGTATATAATAACAAGTATATAATATCTACTACCGAGTTATATATAGTATTTAATTTATAATAATTATGCATAAGTATGTATGCTTACTATATTAAAATTATCATAAATAAATAGTTATACAGGCAGTGATACGTTTGTATTAATTGTTAAATACAAAATTAGGTAATCAAATGGGGCGGAATATACATATTAATTTATTTATTGAAAGGTAACTTACCCAATGTTATTCTTCCACTGGCTCTGTTAAGTAAAACATTTTGAGGTTGGTATCGTTCATTCGGTTTCCTCCACAATATCTTTCGACCGTCACAGTCTGACCTGAAGGATTTTTCGTCACTGAAGATAACGATATTGTTTTCCCAATCAAAATTAATATATTTCTGGGCAAATCGCACCCGTTCTCTTCGATGTTCTTCTGTTAGACATATTTTCTTTGCAGGTCGATATTTGTGAATGTTCGCTGCATGTAAATGTCTTCGAACCGTGGACAGAGATATTCCATGCCGTTGCGAACTGTAACGAGTGGATGTGAACGGGGATGTAGTGTGAACCTTAACAATATCCCGACGTTCAGATTGGTCCGTACATATCCCAGTAGTCCTCCGACCCATGGACCTTGTTTCAACATCGCCGGTTTCTTCGAATCTGCGCACCCATAAACGCACCGTTTGTCTCTGTTTAGAAAATATTGGTTATAGATAAGTTATTATATACCACTCACAAGATACCGCAAGCAACTCAACAAAAAAATATCTTAGACCACAAATAGGTAATATTGTAATTCACTTACTGCTATGCCAAGATGTCTTGCAATTCCTTTTATGCTCACATTTTGTTCATACAGAACAACTATTTTTGTTCTCATAAAATTGGAAATCATTTTAAAGAATAATGGTGAAATCGTAGTCGTTTACTGTTTGTAGTTTTAAGTGAACGTAAACATCAAATGTTATATTTGTAACTTGAGGGTAGGGATTAATTTTATAAAGAAAACGTAAGTAAGTAAAATTAATGGATACCCTCAAATTATACCACAGTCTATCGATTAGACAGAGACCTAAAGATTAAAAGAGTCGGACGATAGTATATAACAATTTCATCACTATTCACATGGGCTCGCTGGCTAGTTCGTTAAACTGCCGGTATGAGTAAGACGACGTTCGGTGATGCGATGGTTCGAATCCAAGTCGAAACAGTAAACTCTTTTTGAAGTATTCTTTAGATTATTCGTAACAAATTCAATGTTGTAGCAATGTAACATTTTAAAACATGAGGGGTTAGTACATACTGATGCTGTGTGTACAGTATGCCGCTCACAACCCCGCTGCTATAAATGTGGTCAAGACCACCCAGGTGATGGATGCCAAATTCATACTGATTGTGCTATCTGTGTATCTTGTTCTGGCAATCACTATTCTAATGATAAAGCTTATCCTGAATTGGGTCGGCAGAAAAGCCCTTATGGCCGAAAAATTTGTCTCTTATGCGGAAGCAAGTCAGGTTTTCCCTCCAATTTCCAAATCGTATGCTGAAGTGTCTAGACTATCCCAAAAATCCAAAACAAGACCTAGTTCGACCCAGTACCCCGCCTCCCAAACACCAAAATCATACCATGACGGTCTTTCTAAAACCCAAAACTCACGCTTCCCTTTCACCTAGCTATGACAAGCAGGCTCATCAAGCCCTTATTCAGGGTTACTCCTTCTCTCCTTCCCAAAATGGCTGTGCCATCTCCAGGGAAGGTCCAAGCATTCCCGATAAGTCCAAAAATATCCTTAATATTATAGCCAATATGCTGATAACTGTATTAGCTAACCCAGCACAATCGTTACCTGACCACGTTGCCAACAAACTTTCATCAATTGTTAATTATATTAATAATGTTCCATCCCCAGACATTCCTTCAATGGAACGTGAGGAGTATTACTCCCAGGAAACCTGACCTGCTCTTTCTAATTAATAAATTCAAACCATCAATCTATAGCATTGCTGAGACATGGCTTCGCTCTGATAGTAATTTCAAGATCCCATGCTTCAGTAGTGTTCGCTATGACAGATTAGATGGATATGGAGGATGTGCTTTGTTCATTCATAACGAGGTACCATTCTCCCCAATTCCTCTTCCCTTTGTTGGTGACATAATTAATGTTGTCGCTGTTAAGGCTGAGGATATAAATATCTTTAGTTTTTATATTGCACACCCTCAAATTGAAGATCTTATCACAATTAAAAGTCTGCTGAGTAAAATTCAGGGTCCATTACTTATAATGGGTGATTTTAATGGCCATCATTATAGATGGGGTTCAGAAATCTGCGACAATTTTGGTAGGTATGGGCCTAGTGGATATATTAGATGAACTCAACCTATGTGTGATCAATGATGGCAGATCCACACGTAGGTCTGCTCCAGGACAGAATAACAGCTGTGTTGATTTGACATTCTGCTCAGCTAATATAGCTAGCCTTTTTAATTGGAGTCGCTTGAACCTGACCTATGGGAGTGATCACTATCCCATTGTGGTTGAAAATCCTTCCCAGTCTATTCCTGAAAAATCATCCCCGCCTTTGTTAAAACACCAGTTGAACTCAGTGGATTGGGACCTTTACTCAAAGATCTTAGACTTACGCATCTCTTCCCTTCCACCTATTAATCCTGAGTCTACCCACGAATGCTTTTCCTCATTTTCCAATACAATATCCTCCACAGCAGTTGATTGCTTCCCACCAAAAAAACCGCCAACGGGCAAAATTCCATCCCCGCCATGGTGGGATAGGGACTGCTCTGCTGTGATCAGGACTAGGAATGAGGCTGAAATTAATTTTTACTCCGACATGAACCTGGAAAACATCATTGCTTTTCAACATATCTTGGCTAAGTCCAGGAAATTACTCAAACATAAGAAGAGAGAAGGCAGAAATACTGTAGCTCACTGAGTCCATCCACTCCAGCTTCAGTTGTGTGGCGTAAATTGAAATCCTTCAGAAATAGTTTAAAGCCCCTCTCTGGGAGCACATTATCTGCGGAACTGGGTAACCATTTTTTCTAAGCTTGCTCCAGTCTATGTGCCCCATATTGATGAGTGTGCTGCTTCGAACTCTCAGATGATTTCAGATGATCCTCTAGACGGGCCATTCACTCTTAGTGAACACAAATCTGTCCTCGCCCATGTGAGGGATTCTGCTCCTGGAGTGGATGGATTCCCTTACTCCTTCATTTCTAAATGTGGTGATAAGACCCATAAATATTACCTGGACTTAGTCAACTATTGTTTTACTTCCGGTTATATTCCTCCTGATTGGAAGGTTCAAATCATAATCCCCATACTAAAACCTGGTAAAGATTCTAGTGATCATTGTTCATACAGACCAATTGCTCTATCGTCCATTCTTATTAAACTTTTAGAACATTTGATTAAAAACCGCCTAGAATGGTTTGTAGAAAACAGGAAGCTGCTGCCAACGATTCAATTCGGCTTTAGGAAAAGTCTGGGTACAGCTGATAGTGTGGGTACCCTCACATCAGAGATCCGGCTGGCCCTTAGTAGAAGTGATTCTGTGGTAGCCGTTTTCTTAGACATCTCAGCTGCCTATGATTCTGTCCTCCTTCCAGTTATCAGGCAGAAAATGCAAGAGCTGAGAATCCCAGCTAGGATTAGTAGAATTATTTGTAGTACTTTTTCAGATCGCAGTGTTCAACTCAGGATTCCCGGGGAAAGCTTTGAGCCAAGGTCGGTTTGGAGAGGTCTTCCTCAGGGATCCGTGCTCAGTCCCCCTTTATATAATATTTATACCTCGGATCTTCCTTCTTGCCTAAATTTTAATTGTAAAGTACTTCAATATGCTGACGATATTGCATTATTGGTCTGTGGCAGTTCTATCGAGGACGCTGCTCATTCCATGAATATTTCTTTGTCCTCAATAAACCGATGGCTCTTAGGTCACGGGTTGTCGTTAAGTGCTCCAAAGAGTACCCCAGTTATTTTTACACGTAGACGCCTTATCCCCCAGGTTAACATTAATATTGACGGTCAACCTATCCCAATTGAGCAGAAGGCCAGGTTTCTGGGGGTTACCCTGGATTACAAATTGTCGGGAGTGGACCATATAAATAATACAGTTAAAAAATGTGAACGCTCGGTTTCGGTCCTCAAGGCTTTGGCAGGTGTCTGGTGGGGTGCTCACCCATACACCTTAAAACTAGTCTACAATGCGTTGGTAAGAAGCGTAATGGATTACTGCAGTTACTTAATTGAGCCATGTAACAAAGAAGCCTTACGTAGACTGGACTCTGTCCAGTCCAAATGTCTTAGGATCGTTATTGGTGCTATGAAATCCTCCCCGATAAATGCTCTCCAGGTGGAATCTGCAGAACCTCCACTCAACCTTCGTAGACAATACTTGGCGGATCGTTTCTTGTCAAAAGTTTTTTCTCTTTCGTGCCATCCCTTACTCCCCATTTTGGAACAAATTTACCTCTCTTAATGCGTCTTCCTACTGGAATAATAAATCTCTTCCATTGATGAATAGGTACAGAGAACTTAAAGACCTCTCCTCTCCTGTTTGTCAATACCCGTCTCTTCCGGTTTTTTCTTCCGCATATGAGGTGGTCCATTTCAGGCCAAAGGTCGTTTTGGGACTTGGCATCTCCAAAAACTCCCAGGACGTAAAAGGCGAATTCGAACGGGCCATTTCAAGATACTGGGAGGGTTGGAATTTGTTTTATACGGACGCATCCAAATTGTCTTCAACAGGATGTACAGGTGTTTCAACATATTTTCAAAATTCCAAAATAGCTCTTTTATTCCAAAGTCCCCCAGAATCCTCAGTATTTACTGGGGAATGCATCGGTATCCTAGAAGCCATCAATTTTATTTTAAACCATAACATTAAAAATTCAGTCTTTTCTCAGATTCTCGGAGTAGCATTCAAGCTTTGGCTCAAAACCAACTTAAATCTAAAATTCACAGCAAAATAATATTTGATATTCTTATTCTATTATTCACTTGTTCGAAAAACGGTTTAAACTTTGAAATAGCTTGGGTTCCCAGTCACTCGGGTATAGGTGGCAACGAGTGCGCCGACTCACTAGCTAAATTTGCTACATCTAACCCGGTGGATCGAAAACACTACATGGTGCATAGTTATGACTTACGGACTGACACCAAACATAAGCTGTACAAATCGTGGTCAGCAGTGTGGCAGGTAAGTTCGAAACTCAAGGGGGCGTACTACGCCGGTAATCAACCCTGCATCCAGAGGAAACCTTGGTTTTTTATTAAATGTCCCAAACTGTCCAGAAGAACGGTTGCAACCCTGTGTAGACTGAGACTTGGTCACTGCTCTAGTCCAGTGTTCCTAAATAAGATCCGTGTTCGTGACAGTTCCCTGTGCGAATGCGGTCTTGATGATGGAACTCTGGACCATATATTTTTCTCTTGTCCATTAAATTCTCAACCTTTTGATTTATATCGTAAGCTTTCCAAACTTAAAATGCCCCTCCCTACTAACTTCCATTCCGTCTTGATTAACTTTTCCCCTAAACTCATGCAAATCTTATCTATTTTTTTAAAAGCTAATGAAATCAAAATGTAGTTTGGTGTGTATTCATAAAAACTTGTAAATATTCTATGTAGATTTGTGGTGTTGTATTTGCTTATATTATCAACAAAAAAAAACTTTGTCTACTAACAAAAATTGTCTTGTCGTTTCAGCTGCTAACTTAATACTAAACTACCTACCACGAAGTGCAAAGTTCGACGGCTCACCTTACTGCGTTGCCGTCACCACTTGACACTGGCAGTATTCTGCCAGTGTCAAGTCGAGTAGTGACTATTGTCGGCATCGGCTCAGTTGCCAAACAAGGAAAAAAAAAAAAGACGACAGTAGGGAAGTAACTAAGTAAACACTTGCAAGACAAATACAACAAACAAATATAAGAATACCATTGTGCGTACGAAATATTTACGACTCTTTATCAGTATTGTGTTTAATGGTCAGTGAAATTAATGTTTTTTGGGGTCTAAATAATGACGTATTTTTTGTTATTGTCATTGATACGCTAAATAGTTTTTCAATATATGGGTAACAATGTAACCCAAACAGATCTTAGCAATTTCTATGTTTTAATGAGTTTTTCGTTACACATATAGAAGTTCGCTATATACAGCTACACAGTTCATACTGTATTTTCAAAGTACAGACTAGAGATGAAACGGATAGCAGTTTAGACGGATACCGGATATTCGGCCAACCTTGTAGCCGGATATTCGGCCACTAATACAGTATCAATAATTTGTAATCATCGTTTTTTTTATGTATTTTTTTCTTATAGGTAACTACTTATGTACAAGATTACAAACTATGCCCTTTATAAAACATAAATGCCCAGTAACGGCCATGAAAGCATCATTTCTCGCCGAAGTCCAATTGCCAGTCGTAATGAAGATTGTTTCAAGTTCTTTATTTATGACTTCTTGCACCTCTGTTCTACACTGTTCGTACATTGTTGGTAAAAGTGTATTTGAAAGATATTTTCTTTATCTTCATTACTAATACGAATACTAGACTCGAGTCAGTTGGACTCGCATAATAGAATCGAGTCAGCGAGTACAAGATCGATTTTTCCTGACTCGAGTCCCGTAATCGAGTCCGGAGTACTCGAATCAAAATAAATTGGTATTCAAGTAGGCGAGTCCAAAACAGGAATCGAGTCTGACTCGAGTCAAGCCGTACTGGGCACATCGCTACCTATTACCTAGATAACAAACACGTAAATATTATACTTCGTAACAAAGATCCGTCTTTTTTTAACACTAGTTAAATGTAACATTTCCGAATTCAACAGTTAGCAGTTAATTAAATCAACTCGACTAAATAACAATCTGTCTGACTGAACACTGAACTGAGTTGCAAAATTGAAAACAATTCAGTAGAGACGGAACATCATTGTGTCCTTTTCTTTGTTTTGTTTATAGCCATCTGAATTCGGCCAAAGAGGGACAAATATATCCGTGTGTGGTGCGACTGCGGGGTAGCACCGCCGGAATTAAATTTATGGTTCAGTTACAAAGTGGTAATCTGAGTAGCAATTGCGTTTTAGTAAACTTTTGAATAAGTATGGCTCCTAGACGCATTCACTGTTTAAGCAAAGGGGGAAAATCATTTCAAAATTGAAAAACGGTGTAAACAAAGCTGATTTGTGCAAAGAATACGAAGTTTCCCATTCAACAATATCTACAGTGAGGAAAAACCATGATAGGATATTAGAATGCTTTGCATACAAATCCTTAAAGATTAAGAAAAACTGCAAATCGACACATCAAGATGTCCAAAATGCCTCTCTAGTGTGGTAATCTTTACCTTTGCTTGTAACAACTTCCATATATAACGTTTTATTTAAGCTTATAGCACTCGGCTTACCATAAACATAAATTGGTGTCAAAAGTAAGATTGATCACAATCAGCAGGGTGCATGCTCCAAATAACTTAAATAAATATCTGGATACTCACCACACATGTGCATTTGTGCAATATTTTACCATTTGATTCCATTGGAATAAATTTTTGCAGCAGAGCTTTTCCATCTATTTTCCACAAATTAAGTTCATCCAACTTAGAGGTGATAGTGTCTCCCATCCATTTGACATCAGATTTTAATAATACAAAGTTTCCAGACTGTAAAATATATTAAATGAAAATTGAGGATGTTAAGAGCTTCTCTACAAAGTATAAAACAAAGTCAGTTTTTGTGTCTGTATGCTTAGATCTTTTATACTATGCAATGGATTTTAATGCCGTTTTCATCAATAGACACAAGTGATTCAAGAGGAAGGTTTATATGTATATATGTCGAGGGTTAAAAATAACACTTACATGGAAATGTTTGGGAACATCTTTTGACTGACTTGAATCAGACTTGTTTCCATCAGACCCATTTTTCTCATCATCTGAGCCTTCCTCTTCATCTAGTTCCCCCTCTTCATCTTCAGCTTCTTCGTCTTCCTCTCCTTCACCTTCACTTTCCTCAGATGAAGAGTTTTTACGTTTCTTTTTGGTTATATTCAGAGACGGCTTAGACGGCCGTTTCCGTGTCCCACGTCCAGGTTGTTCATTCTAACGAGAAATTATTAAAATTACATCTTTTGTTACGGACACGAACCAACTGTTACAGACCTATGCAACCTAATATTTTAACAACTGGTTACTTGCGTAGCAATGCTACTCTTTTCAGCAGAACTAACTTAACCTATTATTGCAATAGCCATTTGCATTAGGACTTCACACAAGCCATTATGAAAACCTTCTAAACGGTACTATATGATATAATCTTGAGTAAAAACAATTTATTTGCGAGGAGTTTAAGTGCACTTACAGAATCGGCGGCATCCGGCGTCCAATCTTCACCCGAGTCTTGAAATTCTTCGGGTTCCGCTGCCGGTTCAGAACCATCAGAATCATCGTCAGTTTTCTTTACTGATTTTCGTTTACGCATATTATTGGAAATATGACAAATAGAAAACAGAAATCCACAACCCACGCTAAGGCCTCAAAAAGCAAGCAACAAGCAAAAGAAAACGAAATGCGCTGATTGATGAGGCGCTAGTATCGGAATCGGGCGGGCGGCAGTGTTGCCCAGCTTAGTTTTCACTTTACCCTAGGAGTGAGCGTTGCGGCGACGAACCGTTTACAAAGACCGTTTTCTGTTCTGCGACGATGAAACTGTTTTACGTCCTAGGTTCAAACAGTCTTCGTTGCACAAATCAGTCCTCGAATTACTTGGTGCGATTTTTTATTTTACGCCTATGAAAATACAGTCCGCAATGGTTCAATTATCTATCACACTCGTTCGTCGTAACGCGTCGTCCTTAACTTTTCGCGGTCGTTTACAAAACAGTCCTTACAATAAAAAATAAGTCATTTAAATACGATAATCTATTACCAGTTGTCAATGCTGTCGTTCGTGATGGGACGGTCATACCCGTGCAACCTTTCTTTGTTCACTTAAAGTTCAGAGTTGACAAGCATGAACGATGAATTGGGTTAATCGCTAAATTTCCTGGAAATCGCTTCGGTGAGCGCGTAGCGTGGTTATTATTTTATGACATTCGTTAACATTTTTTTGGCGAGTTAGTTGTTATTGAGCACGCACAGAGAACTTTAATAAATTTATTTTTGTTGTTGTTTTGTTTGCAACTAGTTGTAAATTTAAATACGCCTGGTAAAAAGTCTGGCCCAGCCAGTCCTAAGGCTGGAAAAGTATAAAGGAAAGTTCATTTCATCATATACTTAGTAAAGTCGATCGATAAAACGCATTATATATTTAGTTAACCATTTCATACAATTTAAATCGTTGAAAGTTGTTGTTGATAACAACTAACAAACTGCAACTATTTCACTCGACGAAAACCTCGAAAACGTAATGTTGGATGTTGGACAAGTTTCATCCTTTAGGCCGTCTTATAACCAGTTGCAACGACGACCGTTAACCGTTATCGTCGTCTGGAAAACGGTAGCGATTCGTACATCAAAAATTCGACATTGACCCACCACTACTTTTGCCCAGGCTTAGTCGCAGTTTACCCCAGATTCATTATAATTTGTAAAAAATCCCAAAATTCATTCCCTCAGTTTTTTTAATAAAACAATTCCTCTGCATCGACTGCATAGTTAACTTTGTTAATGTAAATATAATTGTTTAATTTATCTATGATTGTTTTTGATGGTGTGAAGTTAACGCAGGATAACTGTTTAATGACTGCAAATCATACCATATATCATGGCCTAAGAGCTATCTTAGGCCATGATATATAGTATAATTTTACTTACAGAGCTCGGTCTTGACAACTGAATACAGAGAAAAGGCTCTCTCTATGGCTGCACATTATATATAGATGCTGATAAAAAAGATAAGGCTACCGTAGAAATGTTGTAAAATCGTTTATTACCAGCATCAAAGCCCCACTGAACCCCGGCCCAATACTTAACGCAACGTGACATATTTCTACAAAGTAGTTTAATATTATAGTAGTCTCGTAATCGAAACAGACCTTCCCCTAAAAATACTCTAAAATTTACCCTGCGGTATTAGTTTCACCCTAAACCTAGGGTAAATTACCCTAAGTTAGCATAACTGGTAGGCGGGCAAGCTGCTGTTTGAAGCAAAAGAATAATAGGGATGTAATTTTGCTACAGAATTACCGTATTAAGTTTATTGTTTATATTGTTAATAGTTTATATTGTTAATAAATTATTGATAGCAAACTTCTCAATTATTTATTTGAAAAATTTTGTACACCAGAAAATACAAAACAAGCAAACAAATTTTCACCGCTGATTTTCTGAGTTTATGCTAGGTACACACACAGCTATTTTATTCGACTCCCTGAAAATTTAGTCAAGGTGTAAATTCCATAGAATTTATTTATACGATTGACTTGTGTTTTCAAAGATGTTTAATCCATTCCGATAGTTCGTTAATGCGTCTCATATCCCAAACTGCTTTTATGTTTACTAATAATTTAATAACGTTTATATATTTTTACAATAGAATTGGAGAGGTTCCTATAGATATTTCAAAGGTTTTTGTGCATCATTAAAAAAACAACCGACTCCTGAATAAAACTCTAGTGAAAAATCTTTATTTTTGGAAGTCGGTGTCTTGTGATGTGAAAAAAGATCAATTTTTGACATCAAATCGCCTTACAAAAGAATTTCTGGTTTAAAAAATTGGGGCGGAGGACCATTACAACAATAATTTCATAATTATTTTGTTGTTTCTTTAGTAAAAAACCGATTTTCTGCGGTTTGGCTTAAATGATCGAGTACAGCATTGAGTGTTTTAAGTCTGTATTTGGCTGTAACAATATTGGTTGCCAACATATAAAAGAGAAAAATGCTTTGTATTCTTTGTATTGCTTGTCATATCAGCTGATTGCGTCATTGCTTCTAATTCCTTTAACGCAAAAACAAAAAACAAGTCGTAGTAGATATCAGACCCGATTTTATTGGTGATAATTTTGAAAATTGTGGAGTGCGCAACATCAACATGAAATTCCAATATAAAGAAGAACATTCTTTTGAAAAGAGAAAGACTGAAGGCGAAAAAATTCGCAGGAAGTATCCTGATCGTGTTCCGGTAATTGTTGAGAAAGCACCGAAGGCTAGACTTGGAGACCTCGACAAAAAGAAATATTTGGTACCATCCGATCTAACAGTCGGACAATTCTATTTCCTGATCAGAAAACGTATTCATCTGCGACCCGAGGATGCGTTGTTCTTCTTTGTCAACAATGTAATTCCTCCGACATCCGCCACAATGGGATCTCTCTACCAAGAGCATCATGATGAAGACTTCTTTCTTTACATAGCATTTTCTGATGAAAATGTCTATGGAAATTAACTTTCCTACATGATATTTTCATTATTTTAATTGTACTGTGTTGATTTATCTGACCATATGGTGAAACTTAATTTTAAGGTTTAGCTTATTGATGATGTATTATGTTAAAATGGTGATTATTATAATTATTGGCACTTTCACACTGTGTTATGATAATATTACATACTACTTTATGGAGAAAATATTGCAATGTTTCTAATTCTTGTTTGGTTTAGGCATGTAATTATTCCTGTATCAAAACAATAAACATAAATAAATAGAAATTGGTTTTCTTTTCAATACCATAGGTACTTATCTAAATTTTTATGAATTGAAGTTATGTATTTTACTCATAAATATGTTTTATGAATACCTGCAAATTGAAGTCAGGAGTTCCAGAACAAATCTCACACAGACTATAATTTTTGTCAAAGCATCAGCTTTAATTACCTAGTTCAGCTCAATATATCTTGCCATAATTACTGTTCTGAACTACGTTCATCATTCAAATGATAAAATTAATCCTCACAGTCTTTTTGTAAAACTACCTTATGACACCTCCCTTGTCACTTAAGCCCCATTTACACAAAGCGACTTACCTGTGGCATATAATAAAATTGAAGCAACTATTGACTTTCACTGTTGTTTCAACTAATTGCATGTCACTGGCAATATGGTGCAGTGTTAATCAGGCTTTATTCTCAAATATATTGTACTTATTTGTTAGATAGAGTACCTACCACATGATTAGGCCAATTGAAGTTGCCATTAGATGATGGTTATTGACAACACGCTGGAGTAGGTGGTATAAAATACTCCTATTTCATGATGAAATAGGTAGCTGAAAATAGACGAGTATAAAAAATATAGGTAGGTACCTACATCCTGAAAAACAAATGACCCAGTATGATTTTCCAACGTCATCTAAATTATTATCTACCTACTATGACCAACGTAATCATCATAGAGCTAGCTATGACAAAATAAATATGTAGATAGGTAGTTATGTCAATTGATCTACCCTACCTACTTAATATGGTAGACTTGTAGGTATCTAGGTACAAAAAAACTACTTCGTCATTTGTTTAATTAATTTATGTGACGAAGTGGTTGAAGATGAATCACCAAGTTTTAGCTAAAGCCTGGGAGGTAAGCTGTTTACATATCTGCATAACGTAGGTATCTACACTACAGTGCTCACTTAAAGGCTTCTTCAAACACCGTCGCGTCGCGCTAGTCTGCACGAGCCTTAACTTGGCGCAAGATTCACAGACCGCATGCTAAATAACGGGGCATGTAATATCGGAAGGTTTTCAATTCCGATACTGATTTCCGATATTACATCTCAATATCGGAATTCCGATATTAATATCGGAATTTCGTTATTTCGTTAGAAATTGCACATTTTATTTATAAATTTCACAAATTCGGTATGAGGTTGGATTGAGTACCTACAATAAAAAACATGTATAAATTGTAGGTATTCTTGAATTTGGTTAAAAAGTCGGTTGTTTTTAAGTATGTCTAGGTCTACTGTAATGATTAAATCACATGTTTCTCCTTTTCCCTATACCTATTACTGATTAAACTACGTTTACTCAGAATTAACAAAACTTCTTTCAATTTAAAATGTGCAAGAAAAATCAACAATTAGGAACAACAATTAATAGACATATTTATCATATTAGATAGGTACTCATTATTGTCCTATAAGCACTTATTACTAAGTAAACTACCGAACTCAGAATTAACAAAACTTCTTTTATTATGGTATTCTACTCTTTATTTATGAGAAAAAATCTAAAAATATGACGTAGTACATTATAACTCAATGTATTGAGATAGCTTAGCCAAAATGCAGTCGAAAATGTTAGTTTTAGTTCCTGAAACAACAAAATAAATGTTAAAATACAATTTAAAGATTTCAGTTTTTTTAATGTTTTTAAACACCTTAAATAGTAGCCGCCATGATATTACGTCATACGGCATGTCAACTGTCAACTGAGCAACTTTGTACTTAATAATTTCGTAACCAACGCCAGGGCCGATGCCAGCCAGGGGTGCGGGTTGTTCGAAAGAGATACCGCGGCCCCTGGCATACAGGCAACTGAGGGAACTCGGGTGGGTTTTAGTCAGTAAAAGTCTGACACGCCCTCCCGCTCCGCCCAGAGCGGGAGAAGTTATTTGATGATTTCCCATCCAAACAAAAAAAAAAATAACCAGTCATTTTTATTTAAATAACATTTTGCATTCAGGAACAGCATACCAACGATATGTAGCAAAATAACTCATTTTTCTAATTAGAAACAATTGTCTTTTACAATATCAGTGCATTTGTTTTTAGCAATCTGACGTCATACCCATAGAGCAATATGGCCTCCAGCGTTTTCGTCAAATTACGCGCGAAATTTGAAAAAGTAAAAATTAAATGCATTTTTATGGCACTAATCGATTAAATAAAAATGTTGTGTTTTTTAGTGGTTTATCAGCACTCTAGAATCTAATTAAGACACTTTTCAAAAATGAGTGTAATACCCTATTTAAAATGTGCAAACAAAATCAACAGAAAGAAAGGACAAGATACGTTTATAACTTACAATCTCGTTTTTCTTGGTAATATGTTCTCAAGAACAACACTGCTTTCTTCTTTTCTTTGCATTTTTCCATTTCCTTCTCAAATTCTATCGCTATAAAAAATGGCATGTCAATAGTGGCTACTATTGTCAAAAAATGTAGTTACACTACGAGTATTTAATTCACAATATTATTCAAACAAAAAAAACACTTGAGAGGTGTCAAGGGACACCCGGATGGAACGAAGTTCCTTTCGATTAATTATTTATTTATTCGTCCATCCGTCCATCCGTCCATCCATCCATCCACTCTTGAATTACTCTATCTATTAAAAAAACCCGCATCAAAATCCGTTGCGTAGTTTTAAAGATTTAAGCATACATGGGGATATAGGGACAGAGAAAGCGACTTTGTTTTATACTATGTAGTGATTATGTGACGAATGACATATTTCCTACTTTCATTCGATATTAAACTACCAATCGGACCAAAGTTTTCTTAGTGTTACGAAATACAACTAACTTGTATTCGTGTGTTTGGGTACGCTGGTTCCGATACTAATGAAGCGTTATACGACTTCTACTGGTTTTTTCATTTCAGTGGGTGAAATAAATACAGCGTTATTGAATGTTGTCAGATTGAAGTCCACCTAGTGAAAATAATCTAAGATCTTTAATTAAATGACTGGTTAATTCAGTTGGACGGCTGCCCCCCCTAGACAAAATCCCTAGCTACGCCCATGCCTGTCCCGTGTCTGTCTGTCTGTAGGTAATCAAAACTTGCAAGTTAAATTTGAAAAAAAACCGGGTTTCTGATTTAGCTTAAGTTTTGCATGTACTTATACCTATGTAAATCGGATGATAATGTAATATTATTATAACATGGTTCTGATCTGATGATGGAGTCGGCAGGTGGCCATGGGAACTCTGTAATAAAACGACGCAACCCCATCGAGTTTGAGCTCGTTTGATTCGTCTTAACAAGAACTCTGGTCCTAGATCATTGCTGTTCTAATTAAATAATAAAGAATAAGATAAGCGTAGTAGGAAATCGTTATCATTTCAGCCAAAAGACGTCCACTGTTCGACAAAGGCCTCCCCCAAGCACCGCCACTTCGCCCGGTTCTGTGCTTATCGTAACCAGCAGATTCCTGCGACCTTCACCAAGTTACCGGTCCACTTTGTAGGACGCCTTCCACCGCTTTGTCTTCTAGTACCTATGCTTTCGCCACTCCAGCCTTAACTTAACCTTTCGGCCCCATCGGCCATCTGTACTGTGAGCAATGTGCCCTGGTCACTGACACTTAAGTTTGGCAATTCTTCGAGTTATCGGTTACCTTGGTTCTCCTACAGAGCATTTCTGTTTCAATCGCGTAGGGAAACGCCCATTGTAAGCTAGCACAATGGGCCTCATAAGAATGTCAGATGAACATCAAAGTCATCTGAACTGGGAAATGGGACGGGGACGTATAAATTGCCCCATATTAGACCCAGTGTACCTGGCTCTAGTAGGTATTTGGAGACAGGTCTCGGAGAGCCAGCCATGTAAGAACCCCTTAGACCTGACAAGCTGTAACTCCTAGCTTGGAAAGATGGAGAGGGGGGAGGCTAGTCAGGTTGTAAGGGGCATTGGTCAGTTGAAGAACTAGGAAGCTAAAATGTAGTTGGAGATAATCCTCACTAATTACTTTTATAGGTCCTATTCAGAGGCGAATGTTATAATGTAGATTGCATGGCATTAGTCCTAAAAAATCTGATTCTAATTTATTTATTTCTTGCAAAGAGCACATGTAAGAAAAGATGTAGGTAACATGTAAACTGTTTCTTGTCTCTATAATAAGGTTCACGATTATCCTTAGCTGCTAAACAAATGCCACTGACAATACTGGCAGAAATTAACATACCCTATTTTAAGATATCTCACACTTTTAAATTGTTGATTATCAGTGTGGCTCAAATACACTGACAAGGGTTCACCTTCCATCCTGCGCCGCATGCCCTGTTACTTGTGCATTTGTGCGATCCTATGACCTATGAGTTCGCGCAGCTGAATTTTCGGCCAAATATAGGATGCATGAATTTTTTGCCATCGTTGCTAAGAAGATTCAAATGACGTAGTATTCGACATTTTCTGGGTGGAGTAAAGCACACCTTTGCTGGTATGAGTCATTGCGTTCAATTGTTTGAAGCGGACATCCGTTCTGATTCAACACCAAGCGAAATTCCTACTTAGTTAGGTACCTACTACGCAGGCAATTAGTTTCAAAGGAAGTTAGAGAAACTTCATCCTACAAATTTTTATTGTAATTGTATGTAATAGTTTTGCACAATTAAGGCTGCAAGCTACAATTAGCTTGCAGCCTTAATTGTGCAGAATATAGGGCCACTACCGCGTGTTATCTTGCGCAGAAAAAAGCGAACTACAGAACCATTTTTCAGACAGGCTGTCAGAGTCCCGCGAGTATTCCGTCAGGGACTGGTAAAAGTGCTTGTATAACTACATTCTGTAGAACTTGTTCACATATTATTTTGTGTCAGTTAGTAGAGCAGTGGGAAAGAAGGGCAGGTGCAACTATGTAAAAAAAGAATCACAAAAATACTAATAGTTGTGAATCGAACTGACAACTACAGGTTTACAAAGCAATCGTCAAACCGCTTAGATAATAGCTTTGTAGAAAGTTAGCTAAAAGAGACGTTCCTGTATTATGTACTTATTAAGAAAAACACCATTCTATAATACTTATGCATTCAAACTCTTACCCACATACAAAGCTGGTAAGTATATAGCAATACATATGAAACTATGAAACTAGGTATTATAGACTTCTTGATGCAACCTTCTCAGTTCGAAGCTCAAAGAGAACTAACTTAGAAAACTAGGCGAATCCCCGGACATTAAATTTCCATTAAACTTTTTCGATACCTAACTGTCAAATGAGATACTTTTTAAACGTCATCAATACATTGCTGCACTGACACAAAATCATTTGAGGCAAATCAGATACTTTCAATTTGATAAATCTAATACCTTTAAATGAGCAATTCTTGTATATAAATATATAATCTGAATCTCGGAAACGGCTCCAACGATTTTCATGAAATTTAGTATGCAGGGGTTTCGGGGGCGATAAATCGATCTAGCTAGGTTTCATTTTTAGAAAACGTCAAACAAAAAAGAAAAACCGAGCACAGCTATTCGAGATACATAACATTATTTAAAATCACTACAAATCTTATTAATATTTGGAAATCAGGACATATGAAATGATTGACTGCTAAGCTCCATAAAGGTCTAAAGGGATGTTAATCAATTAAAAGGTTACTTCTGTAACCATCTGCTTTGTTCTTTTCAGCCCATTGAAGTAATGGAATAATTCGACTGTTGTTATACACATGTAGGTATTTGTGTTCGCTCTCATGTCAGTCTCATGTCCTACGAAATGTATGGGTCGTGTTTTTGCAATTTCTTACTTTTCTAGTTCTCAAACTTCAGTGGTATCATAGTTTTTCGATCCGATCGAAGAAACATTAGCACCAAAAATGCTTTTGTGATAATTGACAATGTTCTTGCTGACTAAATTTTTTTCAAAATCTGTGTAGGCAGATCATTTTTTTTTTCAAATTTTAAGAACAGTCTCCTAAGGCCGTTTTCTTGTACAACAACGACCACGGTTACGTTACGTTACCTGCCCTTAGAGCCCCATCTCAAACCTCCAATTTGTGTTCTATCGTGATTGGCTATTTAGTTCCACTAAAGGAATGATGATAATCAATAAAAATAAACAACAGACTTCCAAAAAAACACTACAAAGTGAAAAATAACTTTAATTTCGGAAGTCGGTGACTTTGGATATATATTTTATTGTTTTGTCACCCCCTTCCGAAATTAAAGTTATTTTTCACTTTGTAGTGTTTTTTTGGAAGTCGGTTGTTCATTTTTTTTTTTAGTTTTTTTTTTCACTTTTTCGTGGTTCACATGTGCTTACCCCTTCACAGCGTACCGGCGTGATGTTACGTTATTAACTGGTGTAAACAATAGACAGACATGAGATTTCAGCAATCCCAGTCCATTTGCTATCATTTATTGAGGAGTTCCGTTGCCTATCTCCGAAGTTCTTCATCAGATCTTCATCAAATTGAAATGGAACCACTCCGAGAAAGTATTCTTCCAAAAACTACACAAATTGCTTCAAGTGTGCCTATAAAATTTGAAGAGTTCTCTCTATTTCTCCAGGATCTCATCATCAGATCCTGACTTGATGATCATGGGACCACCTGGGAAGTATACCCTTTCAAACAAAAAAAAATTTTATCCAAATCGGTCCAGCCATCTTCGAGTAATCCGGGAACATACATAAAAAAAAAAGGTTCCGACGAATTGAGAACCTCCTCCTTTTGGAAGTCGGTTAAAAAGGTTTAAATCTGTAACTATCTGCAATATTCTAACGTTTTGGTTCGTTTTTTTTACAATTTGCGGTAAACTCTAAGAGAATACGTATACATTACAACACTGCGCATCCCGCATAGAAAATAGCGTGATAATTTATACCCTACGACCACAGAGTTATAGGGAATATCTATTCAAAGTTTGAACAAAATCTATGCAGTCCTTTTCGCGTGATGCTGGAAAATACATTCAGATAAACAGACAAAAATTATATTTTCAGCATTAGAATCGTTCCCAGACTGCAAAAATGTGGTGTAAATAAAGGCACTGGCAAAACAGCCTAGGTATAAAACTCTTTGCGGAGATTGAAAAAAAAAGTAAAGTAAAAACACTAGTGTATTATTTATTAAACACTCGTGTTTTTACTTTAGCTGAATTATGAACCTAAACGCGTTGACATAAGTCACTATAAAAAACAACTGTGTTGAAAACCAAGTTATTTTGTGAATATTGTACTTAATTAGTTTTGACCGACTTGAAACCGAATTTGTGTTGGTGAGATTAGGTATTATTGATGTTGCATAGTTCGTACTTTTGAGGTTACGTGTAGTAAGTAACCTCAAAATACGAACTATTGCAATATCTCCAACCCCTAGAATCTCACCAACACGATTTCAATAGTAGGTAGATATGTACCTTCATTCCATATGAATTTCAATTCATTCCCTATTTTACGACATTCCGCGATGATTTTACAAAAACCTTCCTCAAGCTAGAAATGGGCTATCAAATTCAAAAAGAACCGACCACACGACGAGCCGCGCGGGTATCATGTTCATAGATGTAGACTCCCATACCGCACCTTGGTGTCGTACACTTCGCATGGAGCCGGCCGGCGTTTGAGACACCGCAGCCGTGGTATTTTTGCTTGTTTGGTCGTATTTGATGCGCTGCCACACCACTAATCCGATTGTGATAAAACTTTGTCAACTAATTGCTTGCACTTGCACGATAGTTATAGGCATAGCACAATTTACTTTCAGGTTGCAACGTGCGGTACCAGCTAGTCATTAATAAAATCCGACCCCCTGAGCGTAGACATTGATCGTCGGTTATAAAAAAAACCGATGTTCCTGCCACCCTATATACTTTTACACAGCGTTCATACATGGGAGAACATTGAATAGAGCTGTTTCATCTGATTATATTGCGTCTAATTATTATTTTTATCTCAGGTACTTGTGGTAAATAAGTGTATAAACACGCTGTGAATGCGTATATGAAGACTAGTAGCGTCAGCAAATAAAACACACCCACACTTCCGACTTCGCTCCTGCGCTTACGCACACATTCACACCGTCTTTGTACACTTAGTAAATACAAGTAAAGTTCGCGTGACTTCGAAAGATAAAAATACTATCGGGAAGATCCAAATCCACAAGAGATAAGTCGCTAATGGATTATCAAATCCGCTGTTTCACATAACCGCTAGCTGTCTTTACAAAACAACTCCGCTATGTAAGACTGCTGAAAACAACTGGTCAGGCATCATTGGAAGCCACACCAAGCACTTATTGTGACTCACATAAACCTTTCTGCATGATGTCTAAACGTGGGTAAATGGTTTATTAACGTAGTGCAATGGCAATCTAGCTGAACGTTTTTCAACGAACTCCAAACAGCTAGCGGTTATGTAAAACACTAAATACGCAATCCATCTGCGACAGAAATACGCCGGGCGAAAAGTTTATACTGCTATGGATCCTGCGGGGAAGAATTGTGTTTTGTTTTCGTCGTGTTTGATGAGAGGCGATGGGAAAGGCGCGCGGTTTTTTTTAGATATAACATTAGAAATTGAATAAGGTTATCTGTGGGAGCACATTTACTAGGACCACACCTGAAGAAAATAGGCCTCACTTCTTTTCTTCAATCGCAATTCAAAATAATACTAACATTATTTTTTCAACTTATATTTAAATACAGTTAAATAAATTTGACAAATGGAAATAATATTAAAGTTTTCAGGTAATTCCTAATATTCCCCCGAAGTATAATTTGGATTTGGAATTTAGCATCATCGTTATTAAATCAGGTTGCAAAAGTCCACTGCCAACACAAACTAAGTAGGTAATTACATTTATCTAAATTGAGATAAAAGGACTTTTAAAAATACGTAAAACAATGAAATGTAACAATGACATAGCAAAATTTAAGTTTTGTCCAAAACACCTTATTCAAAATGTAAATATATGTAAGTCACCAATTGTTCAAATATGCTGTTTATCTTTTCGAAACATTCACTTAGCATTGGAAAATCATACATCTAATTTATTCAATTATCCTATTAGAATATGTAAGTTAAACATTCATTTATTTTCAATTTATTTAATACTATTAATAGTCATAAAAGAATTCAATTGTCTTAGGAAATTTAAGCATCGTTGGAATATTTTGTCTTTTGGAAACTTTAAATGATTGCAGACAAAGGGATCAATTTATAATAGTTTGTCTAAGCCTAAAAGTACAACAAAGTCAACTATGGGAATGGTTCTGATCCATTTATTTCAAAAACATTTCAGCGCGGTCACTTTCTGCTTAGCACATATTATGTTAAATTATGTGTTTTATATTCAATACTACACGTTTTTTCGTCAAGTTTTTAAATCTACCCTTTTTTATTTTCTGTTTAGAAATACCAACGTGTATTAAATATTATTAAGGAACCTAGTTTCGGTATGAATTCTGTGGTTGAATTAATTATTTATGGTTTAGTTTAAATGATTACACTTAGAAAAAATTTAAAAAAACTTACAAAATACGTAATATTAAACCTTATTCCAGGTCTGCAATAGCTACTATAATAATGATGTCTTAATATTGCAATGACTTTTATTTTTTATATTCAAATAGGCGAAATGCCTCGATGGTGTTGAATGAATTCTAGTCAAGTATAATCTGGTAAATTGAAGTGGATCGTGTTGAAACAGCAGTTTTTTAATTAAGAAAATTACTAATAAACAACATAGTGCTAGAAGATATTTTAGTCGGAATAGGGTTTGTCATTTTACAATTACACTTAAAAACTTAGAACCTCATATAATTGTGGGATCTTCTGGAAGGTCGCCCACGGGATCGCATGCCACGGCCGCGTGCTCCACTCTCGCTGTCTGCGAAATATACAATTATTATATTTAAACAGCTGCAAGATAATTAATACAATTTAAAATATTTGAGCGTCATCATTTTTCAGCACATTTATTTCGTATTATAAGTACCCACTTTACATAATATTGTGCTACAGCACAATATTATACAAAGTGGGTCCTATGAAAGTGGTAACTATAATAAGGCAAAAAAGGCGTCTTTTTATTCAAATAATTGAGGCATCGTACTTAAAATAATACCGTAGTTGCTTCCTATTTCAGTTAAAACCATTAAGATTAACCCTGGATCCTGAATTCAGTAAGGCCACAGTAGTCAGTAAGGCATCTTGTAAAACGCAAAGAAAATCCGACGTGATCTACACGCGACTTCGCGGAGTTTCTACGTACGAACTGTGTGTGTACAGTTGTGTGTGTCGGCGCTGGCAATAATACATTCTTGTAGGTGCAAGACGAGAAGAGATTGAGATTGCGGTGTCTACGCGGCCAAAATGTATGGAACGGCATTTTTGAAGTGAAAACTTCTTTAGGCGCGCTGGGCATTTTTTTTAAGATGGAAAAAAACAATTGACACTGTTAGGTACCGTTACCGACACACCTCTGTATATAATTATGTACATTTATAGTGTATGGTACGTACATAGATACACATGCATGTTGGCATTTTTTGAGATGGGATAAAGCCATTGAACCCGCGACACTGTTACCGTTACCTCTGTACCTACAAATTTGAAGTGTAAACTTCTTTAGGCGTGTTTAGCATTTTTTGAGATGGGAAAAAACAATTGAACTCACGACACCGTTACCGACACCTCAGTATAAATTACGTGTTATTGTTCAAGTTTTCAGTTCTATCGGCACTCCCGGAGTGCCAGTTTCTTTTTTATAATCGATTAAAAATTTGAACACTGAACTGAACTGGGGGCTTCGAAATCATGTACTGAAACCATATACCCATATAGTAAATAGTTTGTGCATCGATGTCCCTGCCATCCTGTATCTTTTAAGCTTGCTTAAGATAAAAGGGTCACAAAGTATTACTACCGCCCAGTGTACTTTCATGCCAATAGCAGTCTAATCTGAAATATTCATCAAATAAGTCTGTTCGAATGAGCCCGTACTAGTATCTCAAAGTAAAATATAATATTTCTGTCTGAATAAAGGTCTAGTCAGTAGGGGTACCTGCTGCGCGCATCCATCGCTGATTCTGCGAGTGTGGTGAATGAGGAGAGTGCGCATGTGGCTGCGCATGAGCACGACGCGCCACTCCCGTCGGAGCACTTGCTTCGGCTTCCCGACCTTCTTCTGCCACCTGCTTTTAGATGATTATAATCACATTAAATGTTATTTAAGTATTCGTAGAAAAAGATAACTGTCACCTATCCAGTGTGCCAAGCGCGGTGACTAATGCAAAAAATATTCCCCAAAACCAATATTTATAAAGTGCCGTGTTTTTTCTGAACTTGTCTCTCACAATTGAGCAGTGATTACAGATATGTTTAACAGGTTAAGTAATAAGAATACTTTAAAATTTCAAGTGAACTTTTTTTTCTTAGGGTAATAATTACTGCTAAAACCAATCATCTTGCATTTTAGTCAAAACGGAGCTAAGTATCTGTCTTTAACTCCATTTTGACTTCTCCGTTTTTCATTGCCTACAAGCAGGTAAAACCAATTATGTGCAGAAAAACTTACGCTTCTGAGATAATTTTTAAAAGACCGAGCGTTTCTTGCCGGCTCTACTCCATAGGAAACAACTAATTGGAACCGTGCACCTAGCTTCTGACGTTTCATAAGTGCCCATGTAGGTTTATGTGAAATAAAATAATTTGATTTGAATCACAATCAGTGCAAAAACAGGACCACTGATGTTTGAGTACTAGAAAAGTCGGAAATCACAAAGAAAATCTTCCAATACATTTTTCGTAGGAAATGAGACTGAGTTGAGAGAACAGAATATACCGACGTATGACAAAACTCAAATTATTCAATTACTTCACTGGGCTTAATAGAGAACGAATATAGCAGATAGCGATAGATTAAACCTTTAAAATAATGATCATATCGCTATTCCTTTAAGAAGCGAATTATTATTTGACTATAAATCTTTATTCATTCCGACTACAATGCAGTCTATAACAGTCAATCATGACATATAAGAACATATTTTAGTCAACTTTCAGCAAAGCAAATAGCTTAAAAGGTCTGCGACTGCTTTGCAAATCTTCGTTCAATTCGCAAAAAAAACTATTTTTAATGCATCCTTTTTACGAATTTAAGGAGCGAGTCGTATTTTTAGTGGCCAAAAACTAAAATGCCTCAGATACGTCAGCTGCTTTATTAAGGCTAGGTTGTTCCAGCCTGTGGGCCTTTGAAAAGCTACCTCTGCCTCCCCCAAATGCAGCGCGACGTATTTATTTACGATGAACTGTGCACCATTTAGCGGAAAATCCATGCCATAGTATAACATATTGCAGTTGATCAACGGAATTATTTTTGCTTATGTTCGATATTTTTTCCTTAATTTTAGATACATTTTATGGTAGAACTAAAATCTATACATCTATACATATAAATAAAATTGGAGTGTCTGTTTGTAATATTAAAATAACCGCTTTTTGCTACATGCATATGAATATATATACGGTATATATACCAGAATATTTTTTTTTACAATTTTTGTCTGTCTGTCTGTTTGTTCCCGCTAATCTCTGAAATGGCTGGACCGTTTTTGACGGGACTTTCACTGGCAGGTAGCTGATGTAATAAGGAGTAACTTAGGCTACTTTTATTTTAGAATTTTTATTTGTTTTTATTGATTCCATATCCTGTAAGTAACCTATTGAGCGTTTTCAAATGATCAGATACCGACGCCAACCCGACACCGATAAGTTAGCAGCTATACACAAACCGATATAATTATTATCGGCCCGATGATATTGGTAAATATCGATGACCATCGCGAGTCACCAAACGACTACAATACGTCGTCGGCAGCGCGAATAAGCGTGTTCAAGTGAAAGAATGGCTGGTTCTCTAACCCCGCACTGCGTCCTCGCTGGTAGAAATTATCCAGACACTGTCTGCGACGATATAATTGACAATAACAATTATGTAAAAGCGTTTAGTAGGTACTAAACGTATGCGAAAATCTGACCGCTGATGATGTGGTGTTGTCGGAATCGGCTTATGTGCTGTGTTGTAATTTAATGTAATTGTTAATGTGATGTAATCAACTAATTTTATTAATGAAACAAAAGCAAAAATGTATTTTCATTCAAAACTAGCTTTGCCTGAGGCTGGTAGTTCGAGAGATAGAAATTTCAAACATATATATAAAAACCGGACAAGTGCGAGTCGGAATCGCCCACTGAGGGTTCCGTACAAATTTGTAGGTACCATACAGGAATTTATCTTTATTTGTGCTGTAAGATCTTACTTTTTGCCAAATTTCGTGATTCTAGGTCAACGGGAACTACCATATAGCTTTTCGACCCAAAACCTATAGGGTACTTCCGGTTGACCTAGAATTGTGAGTTTTGGTTAAAAGCAAGGTCTTACAGCACAAGTAAACGGAAAATTCCGAAAAATAAAAAAGTTAAATATTGAAGTAAATTTTGGTACTTACAAGTTTTCGCAAAAATCTAAATTTGCCCATATCTTTTTATCGTGTTGACTCAGGACCTTGATTTTTATACACCTAATAGGGACTTTAGACTTCAGTATCTGGTATAAATTTCAGCTTGCTAGAGCCACCCGTTCTTATACAAGCTGTTGATTTGCATCCTAGTCAAATTCAAGGACGTAATTATGCTAATGATTCTCGACCCAAATCAACAATAAAATGGGTAGGTATTTTTTTTATTTTTTTTCATGTTTACTGAAATCCGTAAGTGTGAACCAACCGTATTTAAAGGCGGCGCGTCTGTTACTAGCCCTATAACCGCGCTTTCACACACAAACAAACGCAAACATTCATACACAACGCATACGCAACGATCATTCGATAAATTCGTAGTTACAAAATCCCACCCCAACCACCACGGCGCAGGGACTCTCCCGCGCTCGCGCCGGCGGCCCCGCGCCCCCGAACCAACAGTGTGTTTGATGTCGCCGCAGCGTGCGTGCGCTTTGCGAATTCCGCTTCTCGGTAGGTGCATTGTTAAGACGTCATTCGATACAAAGTGCAAGATGACGGACAATTATTCTAATGTCGAGTTGGTGGAGATGGTCCGCCTGTATGCCATCAGTGGAGACAGCCTACGTGGAGCCATCCGGATGTTCACGGAAATGTTTCCCGATCGACAACCCCCATCACAGAGCGTCATGCTGGCTGCAACCCAGAGACTGCGGGATTATCGGCAGTTTGACGTTCCCCGGCATGCTCAAGCTCGCGGCAGCGTAGGCCTGCCTGTCGCCTTGCAGGAAGACATCCTGGAATACTTCCAGCGAGAACCACGGGCAAGCACGCGGGAGGCTGGTCGACGCTTTGGAGTGCACCACACCACAGTGTGGCGCCTACTGAAGCGGGAACTGCAGCACCCGTTCCACTACCGCAAGGCACAAGACATTCACCCAGCTGATAATGCCGTGCGGATTACATTTTGTCGCTGGTTGCTGGAACACCAAGACGCCAACATCCTGTGGACGGACGAGTGTTTATTTACTCGAGTTGGCGTCTACAATGTTCATAACGAACATTGGTGGGCTCACCGCGACCATAACCCGCACGTAACCAAACGGCATGCGTTCCAAGTGCGGTTTGGACTGAATGTGTGGGCTGGCATAATAAGGGAACACGTGCTTGGACCCTACTTCATCGATGGGCACCTCAACAGTGCAACATATCTGGAGTTGTTGCGTCACATTGTTGAGGAGATGTTGGAAGATATTCCTCTGGCACTACATCGCAACCTCTTTTACCAGCAGGACGGTGCTCCCCCTCACTATGGTCGGCAAGTACGCGAGTACTTGACCGAAAAGTTTGGTGACCACTGGATCGGTCGCGGAGGCCCTGTGGCCTGGCCTCCGCGTTCTCCGGACCTGACGCCTCTAGACTTTTATTTGTGGGGAGACGTTAAAAGGTTAGTTTACACGGAGGAAGTGACAAGTGTAACAGAATTACGTGCAAGGATCATTAGTGCTTTCGACACTTTAAAAACGAATGTGTTAGTTTTACGTAAGCTGAAGGAAAACCAGCTACGTCGTGCTCGATTGTGCCAAGAGTGTGATGGTGGCAACTTTGAACAATACCTCCGGGTAACATAAGTAGGTAATTTATTTATTTGTACATTTTGTAAATACGTTGTTAGCTTAATCAATTTTATTTGTGTAAATAAGTTGATTTCAAGTTTTTAACTACGCCAATAATACCTAAAAGTCGAAAGTATCAGCACTTACTTACATTTAACTATCAAATCTTTAAAAAACATTTTTATACTTAGTAGATCGGGGTAGGTATTATTGACGGTCCTAAGCCCGTTAAGTAGGAAGGAAAATTTCAAATCAACCAATTTAATCCACAAATAAAAACAAAGTCACTACGAAAAGTTTAGGCTGAACGATAGCAATAAAGCAAAACTTAAATTTTATTAATCATCTGATAGCAGGTCAGTGAACTTTTTATGGCGTCTAGTATTACTGTCATTAGTAAGATTCCGTATTATACTGATGCTTAAAAGGAGTTAATTATCAAACGAAATTTATGACAATAATGTAGGTGATTTTCGAAATAAAATTAGGTAAAATTATTGCTACCGGTCGCTAAGGTCATTTCTCGGTCGCGCACGAGTAAGACGTCGAAATTCACGCACACAGCTGCTTGTCGCTGTGTGCGTAGACTGCGTAGTCGGGTGATTCTCTTTCATTTGTATTGAATTAAGGGTTTAATTCTGAAATACTGTTAAATTTCAACAACAAAAAAAAGCAGCGCTTATTAGTTATTGCCCGGTACTGTACTTTCAATTGATTATTTATGTCTTTTATGACAACCACCTGAAATTTGACGAGGATGCAAAACAACACCTTGTATACACCGTGACATTTTATTCGTCTTACAACGGCAGCCCACTTCATGTATCTACTAACCATCTATCTACTACTAACCATTTATAAAGACAAATTTTTTTTTTGAACATTTGCATAATTAAAAAAATGAAAATATCATTCACTAAGACGCATGACGTAGGTTGAAACACCCTGTTATGAAGATGGAATTAATGATGGAATGTAATGGTAGGTAGGTACATATCTTCTACCGTTTGAGACGTAAATATTATTAACAGGGAGGGTGTTTCATAATTCTAAAGCATTATTTATTTTTCTTTGTACCTATTATATTAATTAATGGTAACAATGTTTTAATCGCGCCTAGAGGTATTTTATGACGGAAACATTGAGTAGACCACCTTTGTAAGACGACTAAAACGTCATGGTGTATATTAAGTTATACTGTTAGCGCATAACCACTGCCTTCACACGGCGCTATTTTTCAAGCACGTTATAATATTTTATCGTATAGTGACAATGACTTTTGGTATTCAAAACTGAAAGTTGTTCACTCAGAGCCAATATGATAAAATCACCGATCCTAGAAAAAATCTCGTGTTGCTACACTGCGGACAAATTGTTTACCATGTGATATTAATGTAGGATGATAGTAGCGAAGACAGGTCGGTGGAGAGTAAATATCATAGTTGATATGGATGAATCTGATTTTTGAAATCTTAGAAAAATGTTTTTTGTACAAACTTCTTCATAAACGTCAATAAAACATTACATACGACTCTCACTTGACTATTATTTTATCGATAATAATTTGTAATGTGTCAACACTATTTTAAGATGACAATTAAACGTCATCATATTTGCTAGAAATAATCACATCGAAAACAATTTTATGAATGAAAACTATAATACACGGTTATTTTTACATCGTTCTGGAGCCGAAACACAGTAACTCCAGACGAGTAACAGTCACTATTGGCATTGTTTTTTTTTAAGGCATCTAATATAGAAGTTAGAAATTTATCACTTTTTTTCTGTAATTCGAGTTAAATTTTAGTAGCGCTTCCACTATTTCATTCATAAACGCAAGATCGTACGCGATCCGCTCGGTGATGACGTAGTGCGGCACAGCTGTGCGTGTGCGTCAGTTCAGCGCGCCCGCGGTGGGTCAACGGACGTCGGACAATTAACCGGCTATCAATCGACACATCAAGCTATACATTTACAGTTTACGCTGATCTTGCACTGTACGGAAATCCTATTCAATGTGAGATCAGCTTATACTGGAAATATATAACTTGAGGTGTAGCCATGTGTACCTGTAGGTACAAGTAGATATTTCATTTCATGTACGATTTAGGTTGGTGTAAGTTCATTTACCTCCATCATCTCGTTGTATCGAAAGCACGGCACGGTGTTTACCACTATCGCATCTCGTAAACGAGAGAAATTAACCGCTATCGTCCGGCTGGCAGTAAGTCGAGCACCCTTCAAGGCCGGCTGGTACGATGTCGTACCACCCAGAAGCAAGCGGTTTTTATCTTAATACTGAATATAAATAAGGTTTAATCTCGTCTGCGATGATTTAACTCTATGGGCCGATAGCCAGTCTTTCGTAAACTACAACATTCAAACGCATAAAAGTTATGTGGCAAAATTTTAAAAATAGTTGACAGGGTGTTATCTTGTTGGGCTCTCTAGTTATTTAGTGATTTTTCTTGTTTTTTGTGCATATTCGACGTGAAGTGGATAAATATTCATTTATAAGTAGTTACTTATTACATCGTTTTAGATAATATTTGCATCAAATAGCATCATAAAAACTGTTTTTTCGACAAAAAGTGTTACGTAAACAAACCGTTGCTCAGTGACGTCATTGTTATGTGAAGTTTGATTGTGTTGTGTGTTTCACAGTGAATTAAGGGTATCCTGGTGTATTTAATGGTATGTACACAAATCATACTCATAATTAAAGAAAATTCTAGGTATATTTCATAACAAAACTATTTTTAAAAGTTCTTTGAATGTTCGAGTGCACAAAACGGCCTTTGACCTCCGCGCGATATGAAGTTTGAGTTTAAATATTATGCAAATGTTAAGTAGGATTCCCAAAAAAATACTGGATTACTTGTCTATTCAACAAGAAACAAGCAAAATATCGTGCAAATTAACATCGTAATTTTATCAGAAATCATCATAACACGGGAACAAACACACTTTCAGTCATTGTCTGTTATCTCCATTGTATATAATTAAATAACAACGTAACAGGAGAACTGTTTACAACTTATAGTATGCTTTGTTTAATCAAGAACCCAACAAACGCCACTTGAAGTACCAAAGAGTAATAAAAACTCGAGCAGACCTTTTTTTATAAGCGCGGTCATAAGTATGTCGGTGTCGGATGTCGCCACGAGGTTTTCGGCGAGTTCCGAGAATTGTAACCTAGGACGTTAGACGTACGTCACCGGTTGCCTTGAATAGAATGACGACCAATCGCGCTAATAGGTACTTAATAAGCATAAGTACCTACCTACCATATGATAAATATGCCTAAAACAATTTTTAAGCGACAATGCTTGCGGCGGCTTCACAAAGGCAGGCAGTTCAAATAGAAAAATGAATCGTTTTCTGTTGCATAGAGTTCATTATTAGTTGGAGGTGCCCTTTTCTATGAAAATATTGAATCGAATTAAGACCTTATTTTATAAGTTTAACCGCGAAATTCGGTTGAGCATTCTTGTAAAGTCCAGTCGAACACGAGACAATAGGTTTCTAAGAATAATTTTAGTAAACTGCGGACATACTTACCTAGTTTGGTGAAATTTCTATTTTTACCGTTTACTGATAAGAAACAAAGTCTGAATTCGCTTTTCATATTTTTACACACATTACACACGCATAAATCCATTGATCACAAGGAAGCGTTACTTCGAGTTCTCATTATTTCACATAAAAAACAATAAATTTAATTTCTCGTGATTTTTTTTTTGTTATTTATTGAAAAAAATAGTCCCAATCGATTCGAGTTCGATGATTGAGTTCATGGCTTTCGGTTCCAGAACGACCTAAAAATAACCGTGTATAATTACAAGACATTTTTTGTGAGTTATCCCGATTTCATAATTTAATTTGTTATTAATTTATTCGATTTTTATACAGGCGCAGCGTGAGCGAGTTTTGGAAAATTTTGACACAGGTCCACCCTCGATGACGTCCCGCAGGACTCTGAGCGCGGGCCGATTCAGCCTTATTTACTATTTATGAGTTTATAAAAAAAAATCTATTAAACTAACAATTTCAACCTTTAAATTCCCTTCTAAATACGATTCCCTCGTCGTACATGCAATTTTCACATTATTTTGTGCTGTTATTAGGAAATGAGACCGAAAATGGTTTCGAAATCGACCCTGCTTCGGATTTTTTTTCATCGAGCAAATAGCAATTAATTTTTAAATTGCATTTAAGTTTTGAACCTTTAATTTCCCTCAAACAAGGATCTATCTATGACATACATTTTTTTCAGGGCCTAAATACACGAATTTGATCATTTAATCTTGATTCTGAAACAGGCAATTTCGGATAACCCCCCATTAACAAATTTTTTGCTGACCATAATCTCTACTTGTTTTTTTCCCTGTTAAACCGACTTATCCAATAATAAAAATGTTTTACAATGAAGCATTGTAAATAATTTTCTAAGTGGTTAAGTTCATAGCTAAGTGGCTTTGCCGACCAGGAATCTTTCGACCCGTTATGATTAAATCGTCAACAAAAGCAGAAAACAAAAAGGTAAAAAAAATAAAAGCTGATAAAAGTCTGGCGACTGATTGCACCACGCGGGCCCAGTGCGGGTTGGGACTTGGTAGATGTTACAGGTCTTCGAATTTGATTAGTTTTGGCTCAATCGGCGGTAAGTAGGTATGGCAAAAAAAAATTATTAAAAAAAAATCCTACCTTAAAAATGACTGAAATCGATTTATAAGTCAATTATGAACAAACTACTTTCAGGACTTGGGTCTATTCTGATACACTTTGTATTATACGGGTATGTACAAGACAGCAATTTGAGCAGTGTTTTTGCACTGAAACCGTTGCGCACGGCTCCTGGGCCTCAACTCTGCTATTACAATAGTGTCAGAATGGTTTATCATTGACTTTGACAAGTTTGGTAATCTACTAATACAATGGCGTCATTATGACTTTCCAATGGTCAGCCACTGACAAGTGCCATTGACAGAAATGGTATTTATTGGTAATCTCGTACATAATGATAAATGAATGACTGACTTAGGCGGTAATCTGCTAAAATTTAACACTAATAAATGTTCAAATTTAGTAGTCGTTTTTGGAAAATGATTTCTACTAACGGATTTTATAATAATGGCAATACGACAATGCCATTATAACACAATTCTATTATTCGATCATTTGTCATAATGGTCGATCATTGGTCGGTCAATGGTCGAGACCATTGACCGACCAATGATCGACCATTATGAATTTAGCAGATTACGAACTTTTAGCAAAATGACAATGGGATCGTGTTGGAATGACGAATTTATAAAAATAGCAAACTTGGGCCCCTGCATGATGTGTACTAAAATTTCTACAATAGTGAGCTCTGTCTGATGATCTATAAGAACTGAGCAACCACACTTTAGGGGGCTGTAGTTATTCAAATTCCTAGATTCGTTCTACAATTGCTTTAAGTCTACTACTAAATCCTAGGATTTTTATTTCGCGAATTCCCAATGTGGCCCCTCAGTTCACGCGCACATAAAAGCCCTTTTATTTAAACGAAAATAATCGTACCTCTCGCGAATCAAACGCTTCAAGGTCATGGGATGGCCCTCAATAGACGCGTAGATGGTGACCCCGCGCGGTTCTACTTGTATTGTAGTACATATTTATTTGGGACCGTTGTTGAACTTGATTTATTATATGTCCCTACCTTATCTATTATAATTCGTAGAGGGAAGCTGAAAGTCATGGACGCTTTTTACCCGACTGCGCCAGAAGGAGGGTTATGTTTTTCGAGAGTATGTATGTACGAGGTGCATTCAATAAGTACCTAGCCTCATCGCCAGAGGGCGCTGTAGTTTCAAAAAAGTTTTACCACAGTGTAGCACATTCTTTTTTAATTCTTTTTTCAAATTTTCATTCCAATCCCTTCATTTGTTTTAATTTGACAACTTATGGAAGCGAACGTGTCGATCGGTTTTACAAAAATGGAAAAAGAGCAATATCGTTCGGTGATTCGATTCCTATTTTTGGAAGGGAAAACGCGCATCGAAATCAAAGAGCGCTTGGATGCTGTGTACGGTGACTCTTCTCCACGATGGCCACTGTCAAGAATTGGTTCAACGAGTTTGCACGTGGCCGTACGTCGGTTTTTGATGAACCACGTCCAGGTGCACCGAAAACAGCTGCTACGGAGGAAAACATTAAAAAAATCCATGATCTCGTATTGGCAGATCGCCGATTGAAGGTTCGGGAGCTAGCTGAGACTGTAGGCATTTCAGAAGGAACAGTGCATCATATTCTTCACGAGGAACTCGGCATGAGAAAGCTGTCGGCGCGATGGGTGCCGCGTTTACTCACACCAGAAAACAAGCGCAACCGTGAGACCACATCGGAGACGTGTTTGGCGCTGTTTAAGCGGAATCCAGCGGAGTTTTTGCGTCGTTTTGTGACCGTCGATGAAACCTGGATCCACTGGTACACACCAGAGACCAAGGAGCAATCAAAACAATGGATCCAGACCGGGGAACGTGCTCCAAAGAAGGCGAAAACTGTAAAATCGGCCGGAAAAGTTATGGCCACCGTTTTCTGGGATTCACAAGGTGTGATCTACATCGATTACCTCGAGAAGGGTAAAACAATTACAGGGCTTTACTATGCCGATTTATTGGGCCGATTCGACGCCGAATTAAAGAAAAAACGACCCCATCTGGCGAAAAAAAAAGTGCTGTTTCACCACGACAACGCACCGGTTCACACGTCTGCCGTTGCCATGGCCAAATTGGTCGAATTACGCTACGAATTGCTGCCCCATCCACCGTATTCTCCAGATTTGGCCCCTTGTGACTTCTTTCTGTTTCCTAATCTGAAAAAATCACTCGCCGGGAATAGATATGGATCGAATGAGGAGGTCATCGCCGCCACGGAGGCCTATTTTGCAGAGTTTGACAAAAACTATTTTTCGGACGGATTAAAAAAGTTGGAGCATCGCTGGGCTAAGTGTATCGAACTAAAAGGAGACTATGTTGAAAAATAAATTCCCACTTTTCCAAAATTTTCGTTTACTTTTTGTAGGCTAAGTATTTATTGAATGACCCTCGTATGTACGTATGTACGTATGTATGTATGTATAATTGTTTGGCACGCTCTGCAGCCTGAACGTCTCGATGGATTTTAGCTTGAGAGGTGTCGTTAGATTTGTATTTACTGTGAAAGTGATATCGTAATAAAAATAAATAAAAAACGGTAATTTGAAAAACTAATAAACCCGTCTGCTTTTCTGAGTATTAATGAAAAAGCCCTAAAACAAGAAAGTGGTTGTACCCGATTGCACTTAACTTAAGAATCGCCAGTTGCTAACGCGATGCTTATAAGCAGATACATTGTAGCAGTCGGGACCCATTCTAGAAATGGAGGCTTAGTGAATTGAGAGCACATACCTATATTACATTGCAGATTACTCCAATCTACTGACTAGACGGCGGATTTTGTAGAATGGGTCCCGACTGCTACAATTTATCTGCTTATAAGCATCGCCTTAGCAACTGGCGATTCTTAAGTTAAGTGCAATCGGGTACAACGACTTTCTTGTTTTAGGGCTTTTCCATGAATACTCAGAAAAGCAGTCGGGTTTGTTAGTTTTTTAATTATAAAGCTTTATATGATGAATGCTAGACTTCAAGGCAATTGATTGGAAAGAAAAGAAAGAGATTGAAATGATTCCAATTCAAAATGTTGCACGGTACACTAATGCGCTCAGCATACCATAGACAATTTGTCCGCAACGAAATAACATATGCAATAATACCTACACAAGTAGGAAAAATAGACTGCCAGGATTTCCATACGTTGTATAGTCGTGGACACATTATCGATCGTCTGCTCAGCGCTTTATTATTAACAAAATATCACCTTCGGCTATGGCAAACGGCAATATGTATACAAATTAGTGACGCAAACCGGTTGGCTATCTGCATGTGTTCCTCGTTATTTAATTTAATTTAATTTCCCTAAATAACATTGTATCGAAGTTTAACTTGTCAGGCACAGAAAATGTTTTATCTCTGGCGGTACTTACATGACTTTCACTTTTTAAATTACGTAATAATACGTTATTTGTCTACGCCCCGTGTTCATTAAAAATTAAGCAGTTTGCTACAGTTTAACGCGATATGGACGACCATAAATAAGTATCTGGAAGAAATCTTAATCGTCCAGACATCTTCAAAATCTCTCAACAAAATCTATCAGTGAAAACTTTTAGCTCAATAAATACTATAGTTATTTTTCAATAAGTGGCCTACTAAAACCTTAATTGATTTTAACACGTATGAGTTATCGTTAGGTTAGTATTGCTCTTGACTTGGCTGCAAGAAATTTGGAAACAAAAAATCCACTTAAAGTGAATCTAGTCCACATTTTTCCCCTACAAACTTCGGGAGTCTATTACTCCACTGTTCGACAATGTACATCAAAAATTAAACATGGTATGGTTTTGTCTCCTTATTAATATTGTCTGTATGGAAACAGATTAATAAAATTAAAAGCCATTCAAAAGTTAAGTGCCAACAAAGATTAGTTTTTTTATGATAATTTAACCTAACTTTGGGCGTGTTTAAGTAATAAAAAAAGTGTAAAATCTGAAAAACCAAGTCGGTGCCGAAAAAAGTCTATAATCGAAAAGTTTTTTCTTTATTGGTCATTGATTTATGCAGTGGTTTTTTTCATAAAACCCGATCTTCCGAAGGACTGTTCTTAATTTTTTACGCGCCTGTTGTACTATAAATGATCCTGCATCTCACTCAATAATGTTGTGCGTGTAGACTAGCTTCTAACTGCTCATCACTGATACTACTAGGGCATGCAAATCGGATACCCGGATAACCGTAAAACCGGATAACCGAATGATTTGAAACCCGGGTTTTTTAGGATAACAAAACCGGATTTTTCGGTTTTGTTTCTCAGTTATTGATTTAATTATACTTTAATTTTCCCAAACAAAATATTAAATTTATCAGTAACAAACGAACAGGACGGCGACGCGGCGTTAGTTTAGTTTCTATTTCGGCCACGGTAATTTAGTTCCTTGTCGCACTACTATGCCACGCTGCCGCCATTTTGTTTTTCGGTCAGTCTGTGTATAGTGATATGAGTGAGTGAGACGAGTGCACGCGTTGTGTTTGTCGTAGGTAAGTTTGATCACATTCTTTTATATCACTCGTATATTATGCATTGCTAATATTACATGAAGTGTATGACCAAATACTGAAATGTAATCACAGCAGAGATGTTATGCATATAAGTAATAGCTATAATTAATTAGGTTATGACAGCCGGCACGTTCTTATTTTTGTAAATATGTAACGTACCTATAATTAATAAGAGCCTGTTTTTATTTGAAGTAGTTTGAGCTGATCACAGCATATTGTTACATTTAAACTTTAATGTTTTGATTACGTATATTAACAACGTAAAAATACGTTAAAAATAAAAAAATTAATACCTAGCTAAGTAGACTTACAAAGAGTGCGTTTTTACACGCTTTATATTAGGTTCACTTATATGTTTGTATGTAACCGACTCCTTTGGACGCTATTTTGACCCACTTTAAACGGTCAGATTTCATTTAAACTTTGTAGACTTATCGAGGACCTATGACAATTCAATAATTAAAAAAAAAATAGAAAAAAACACGCTTCTGTAGTTAGCAAAACTAAAAAATAGAAAATAAATAATAGTTTAAACAACTAAAAAGCGTGGGGTGCTTGATATTAATTGATTATAAAAATACCTCAAAAAGCACCCCACGCTTTTTAATAGAATTAAATTATTTTCTACTTTTTAGTTTGGTTTTTAAAGCGTTTTTTTTTTAGTTTTTTATACTATTATTTATTTTAGTAAGTTTTTTACAGTAGGTAATATGGCACAAATGTGGCATATTGTTTGTTTATTTGTCTTCAATTTAGAATCTTCGAAATCGAAATCTTCTGTCGTTGAGTTTCTGCACCTAAAGTGCATTGAACTAGACTACGTGGCGTAAAACTTCCTTCCAGTTGTCCGTTATTATTTTTAAGATTATGATCATGAACTTTTGCTACAAGGGCACTTAACATTTACAGAATGGGCACGCCACGATTGCGGCGGTAAGTCCCCTCTTTGAGGAGTGGCTTGAGAGGCGGCGTGGCGTCCTCACCTTCCGCCTGACACAGGTCCTCACTGGACACGGCTGTTTCGGGAGGTTCCTGTTTCGAATAGGGTGGGAGGAAACACCCGGGTGTTTCCATTGCGAAGATCGCCCTGAGGCGCTCAAACAACATACCTCTGGTGCAAGCCCATCTACAGAACTTGATTTAGAAACTAATATCAGGGTGGAAATGGCACTTTACGACGGTGGAGGAAAGACGGGAGAATAGTATATAAAGTATACATAATGTATATCAAAAGTATATTAAAGCTTTGAAATGTATTGGAGGTATACAAGTGTGGAATCAGAGAGCGCCTTTTCAATCTATCTCTTTAAGTATGACTGATTTATTTTGTTTTGGTAAATTAGGAATAAGACTTCTATTTTACGTGTTATTTAAATAATACTGTATGTAAATATACTGTTGATTTTGCCTATTTGTATCTTATGACAGTTAAATTGTTATTTAATATTCTGTGATTTTAGACAAATCAAATCGTTTATTGCAATCCATAATGTTCACTTACATGTGGCAAAAAAATTGAAACAATTATTGGACCCTGTCGGGCACAGCAAATTTTTAAATAACTAAAATAACTAGAGCGAGGAAGAGCGCTTTATTAATTTTCTTTTGAATTATTTTATATCCTATTAAATATTTTTTTTTTGACCTTTGTGTACCTACCAAATGTTCCTAATTTTGTATGTTAGGTACCTTAAGTATTGAAGAATATGTTGTTTTCCTAAATAATAATCTCGATTCTATGTTATGTTTATAGAAAATAAACTTTTTGTATTGTTACTTAGTAGTTGCAGCTTATTTCAGTGCAAACAAATGCTCATTAGTATTAAAATAAGTGAGATAAAAGTAAAAAAAAACCTATTTTGATTAGACTTCAGCATTTTTATTTCTTTACATACATATGGACTGTGAACTGGCAACCGGTCCTATCTCAATTTTGACAACTTTACATGATGAAGAAAAAACTTGTTTGCGTCATTTATGTAGCATGGTGTATTAAATAAAAATAATACGTGGCATTTTAATATTTTTATTACACTTGTTATTAAAAACAAAAGTAGCATTTTAGTCTTCCTTCTAATATAAACACGAGATAATTATTATTCATAATAGTCTTTGTATTTGATAGTATTAAATGCTCGCATTCACTGCGCGTCAAAGTTAGTGCAAGTTGAATGAAGTCGATTCTGGCGCCAAATTTAAATGTATCGGTGATGGGATTTCTTGCAACGCTGCGGGGAGTATGAAATAGTATAAAATGGTATTAAAAAGTGAAATCTTCCAAAAATTGAGATTTCTCATTTCTTTAAAAAAAACCGAAAAAACCGATTTAACCGGTTTCCGGTTTTTGCCTGCCCTAGATACTACCTCTGTTGGACACGATGTCTGGTGAGACAGCGTGCTTTTTAGCCAGGCCCATCAGTGACTTCGAGCCCGCGACTAGGTTCCCCTTAACGGATTTTAGTCACTGTATTAATTATAAATTTAGAAGGACCCCAGGAACATTTTTAATAATTATCATTCATCATCATTTCAGCCGAAAGACGTCAACTGTTGGACATAGGCATCCCCCAAGCACTGCCACTTCGACCGGTTCAGTGCTTCCCGCATCCAGCGGATTCCTGCGGCCTTTACAAGGTCATCGGTTCACCTTGTGGGAGGCCTTACAACTCTACGTCTTTCGGTACACTGTCACCACTCCAGAATCTTTCTGCCCCATCGGTCATCTGTTCTGCGAGCAATGTTTGGCAATTCTTCGGGCTATGTTGGTTACCTAGGTTCTCCTGTGGATCTCTTCATTCCTAATTAGATCACGTAGGGAAACTCCAAACGTACCCCTTTCTATTGCCCTTTGGGTGACTTTTGTACTTCCAATTAGGCCCATTGTGAGCAAACATGTTTCAGTGCCATACTTCATCGAGACGAGAAGATATTGCATAGCTTCCTGAACGCTGCCCAGCCGAGTCGGATTCGACGATTGACCTCATTCTCGAAGTTGCCCTACCAAACTGGACAGTTTGTCGAAGGTAAAGGGACCCGTCATATCATGACCTTTGGCTTGTCCATGTTCATTTTAAGACCCACTGTTTCGGAAGCTCTACTGAGGTTATCGAGCACTGTACTGAGGTCCTCTTAGCTCTCAGCCATGACAACTATATATTCGGCGAACGGAAGATGCCTGATGTACTCGCCATTGATGTTGATGCCAAACTCTATTCCAATCCAGAACTATGAAGACGTCCTCCAATGCAGTGATGAACAGTTTCGGAGAGATAACATCTCCCCGTCTCACACCTCGCTGCAGAAGGATAGGCTTTGAGGCCGGGTCCTTGAGTTGGACGGACATAGTGGCGTTTTCGTACAGACACTTCAGCGCCTCGATGTAGCAATAGTCGATCTGGCACCGTTGAAGAGACTGCAGTACAGCCCATGTCGATCGAATCGAAGGCTATTTCGTGGTCCACAAACACTAAGCAGAAAGACAGGTTATACTCCTCGGTCTTCTGTATAACCTGGCGCAGGGTTTGTATGTGGTATGCGGTGCAAACGGTTCTACGGACGGTACGGTCTACGGTTGCCTTTACGCGAATCTGCCTTGTTCGGGAGGCTGGAAGTCGTCAAAACTGCGCGCAAGACGGGTCGTGATGACTCTTGAAAACAGCTTCTAGACATAGCTCAGAAGTGAGATGGGCCTTTCATTTGTAAGGGTTATCACCCTTGCTAAAGAAAAGTACCACCACACCTCTGTTTCATGCCTATGGCGTTTTGCCCTCGAGTATGACGGAATCAAATAGCTTCCGGAGGGTCTTGAGAACGGGGTTTCGCGTTTTTCGGGCGTTAGGAATTCGGCCGTAATTCCATCATTACCCGACGCCTACTTTCTTTTCACCTGCTTCAGAGCCGTCCTGATCTCGTACAAGCTGACGTCCGGGATGTCTTTAGTGTAGTGTCGAGTCAATCTAGCTCTTGGGTCGTTTGCCAGATTCGTAACGGGTATACGATTTCATAGTACCTCTCGATCTCTCTTAACACTTCAGGTTTGGCGGTTACGATCCTGCCGTTATCGGTCTTCAGTTTCGTAAGCTGGCTCTGCCTAATAGACAGATCCCCAGAAAAGACCTTGTTTCGCTCTATCACGTCCTTAATACGCTCTGTATTAAAATGGCGAATCGCTTTCAAGGACTTACATATCTGTGTTTTGAGCTGCCGATACTTGAGCGCGACTTCTGAAAACTGAAGGATCATCTCACGCCTCACCTCCATGAGTTGCAAAGTAGTATCAGAGAGCTTCTTGTTTCTATGAATGACATCTTAGACCTTAGAGGAAAATGACGATCTTAGACCCAACCGTATGAACAGTTTCCACGAACCCATCGATAAAATTGTCCACGGAGCTCCCTAGGCACTCAAAACGATTCTGAAGTTCGAGTTGAAAGCTCTGGTGTTTTGGACTTGGACCGGTGGTGCGGAGCGAAGACTTCATCAGCCGAGATCTTTCCAGCTAGATGTTGAAATTCAATGTACCTCTTACCATTCGTTGATCACAGATACATAATTGAAAATTATTTCGTCGTCGACATAATGAAGTCAATCTCGTTTTTTGTTGCACCATCAGGGCTCTGCCAAGTCCACGTCCTGTGCTCGCATTTTCTGAAGAAGGAATTCATCATAAAGAGGCCTTCCTTCTCCATAAAACTGGCCAGTAGGTCGTCCAACTCCAAATTGCCCCACTCGCAACTCCTCATCGTTTCGTTTGCCCAGTTTGGCGTTGAAGTCCCCCTTGACAACGGTGAAGTGAGTTTTAGGACCATGCATGGCTCTGGAAATTATCCCCCATAATGGTCTCCACCTCCGCATGGGGGTGTGACGAGGTCGGGGCGTAAACCTGTGCGACCTTCAGCGAATACCTTGCGGATATTCTGAGTACAAAGAACGCCACCATGGTGGACACACTCTCGATCTTCACCACGTTGCTGAAAAGGGACTTACGTACGATAAACCCGACACCTCCTTGGCACTACTGGTTGTCCTCTCTGCAATTGAGCAGGTTTCCGGCTTTGAAGATTGTGGAGTCTTCACCTTATCGTCGGACTTCAGATAACCCAAATATATCCTGCTCAATTCTTCCTCGAGTTCGGCGATTTTCTCGTCGGACCGGAGTTTACGCATACGTGTTGCATGTTGCCAGGTCCAGTTTTTGGTAATTCTGGTAGCCAGATCTCTTCCAGGGATTCTTCGCACCCCTTGCCTCACCGTGGCCTTGACCGGTACCATAGCCAAGGGTTGACGGACCTACACTGTTTTCCATACCTACACGGTAATTTGACAAAACTGAAAGCCAATTATTTTAACGGAGTAAGTTTCACCAAAACATAGCGAAACAAAAATATTGTTTAAAGTAGATACTTACTAAATGCGTTAAAAAAACTTGTTTCTCGACTCCATAAAACGTATTTTCAACATTATAATTTTTTCATTGAATTGTCGTGTTTATTTAAGTTAGTAAATTTTATAAGGCACTTCTTATTCCGTAATATATTGGCTGTGTTCCTATACATTGGGCCCATAGAGATGCCGGAAAAAGCGACCGTTGTGCTCGAGCACTATCGCTTATTTCTATACAATGTGTAACGTAATTAACGCAAGATCTGGCACCCTAAGTTTAAGTCATTGTTTTGCGTTAAAAGCATATTCATCATCGTCATTTCAGCCGAAAGACGTCCACTGTTGGACATAGGCTTCTCCCAAGAGGGGGTTTTGCCATAATCGCCTCACTTGGCATATGGGTTGGCGATCGCAGTACGATGGTAAAATGCATAGAAAACGCTACTGCTCATTCTCTGGTAAATCCATTAGTCGCCTTCTACGACACCCACGGAAAGAAATGGGATGGTGCTATGCTATTACGTCCGGCACGACAAGGCACGACACAACAAAAAGAAAAAAGCATAATCGAGGGGTGAAAGGCTATTTGTTTGAAGCGACATTTTGCACGATATTGAGTTATAAACAGTATTGAGTTAGTAATTGGGTATATAACTCAATATCGTCCAAAATGTCGCTTCAAACAAATAGCCTTTCACCCCTCGAATTATTATAATGACCAAAACTATTATTTTTTTAAGCAAACTATTAATATCATTTAGAAAATAGCGTTGACCCCAGCATTACTTTATGCATTTAAAAATACAACCGACTTCAGAAAAAAACACTACAAAGTGAAAAATAACTTTAATTTCGGAAGTCGGTGACTTTTGATATGTATAACGGCGCGTGACGTTATTAAATAATGAAAATCAGTTAATTTCGAGAGTTGTAATTTATTTTGTTATTTTTTTAATCATTGGTCATTATTCTGTTATTTTTACGATTAATCGATTTAAATTCAACTAAATGCTAATTTTAATTAAGAGCGGGTAACACCGAATGGAGTTGCGTCTGTCATGGCGGGCGACGTCGTGTCAATTGGGTCGGTTGTTGACAGCCGTTGCACGTGATGGTCACTCGCAAACCCATTGGCTCTAAATCGTTAATTATTGCTGCAATCCTTAATTAATTGTTTAAATCATTTAAGTGTCTGTAAAATTAAAATAGTGAACAGTCAACGCTACAGCGTATTTATTTCAACGTTTCCTGAAGTTTAACGCCCGCTATGGATTCCCGTACTGATGAAGTCACGAATCAGCAATCAGAGCAACAACCCGGCCCTTCCGATATCCCGTTATGTATTTGAATTTTTGGTCCCCGCCTTCCGAAATTAAAGTTATTTTTCAGTTTGTAGTGTTTTTTCGGAAGCCGGTTGTTTTTTTTTTAGTTTTTTTTTTTTCAGTTTTTAGTTATAGTACCTACCTCACTAATTCGAAATTTCATCATCCTTAGGGTCAAAACAATGCATACTTATGCGATAGCAGCAATTGCGGTTTATTGATTGTTATTTTTTGAAGAGTTCTGTTGTCTGTCTCCGAAACGCATCATCAAATCTACATGAAATTGAAATGGGACCACACGGGAAGCACCAGCTTTCAAATAAAAAATCATTAAAATCGGTTCACCTAGTCGAAAGTTATAAGGTAACAAACATAAAAAAAGGAAATTCAGTCGAATTGAGAACCTCCTCCTTTTTTGAAGTCGGTTAAAAATTGAGTCTTATGCCTTAATAAGATTTTTTTTTTTTGTTCAACCGGCGTTTGTATGGCAACATGCGTAGGTAGTAAAAAACCTGTTTAAAATTCACCAAAATCAATTCAGTTGTCAATTATGACCAAACTACTTTCAGGACTTGCGCTTATTCTGTTACACCTTGTATACCACTGGGATTGGCAAAGGGTGAATTTTTTAAAGGTACGCCGGCCGGCGTAAAAAAAATGCTCCTCTTCTTACAAACTATAAACTGCACTAACACGTTTTCATAAAAGCCGGGAGAATTCTTAATTTTTAGCAATAAATGTTTTGAAAGAATGGCTGGTCAAATGATCGTTCTTGTTTTTGAGAATTACGCATATATGTACGTATGAATTCGCTTCAAAGCCGAAAACGTGGATCCGTTTTCGGCTTTGAAGCGAATTCATACGTACATGCTCCGCGGATCCTCTTGTAACAAGAAGTGTCAAAAATATCCTATCCTACTTCCTACTTATATTATAAATGAAAATTTTTGTATGTTTAGATGTTTGGATATGTTACTTAATCACGCAAAAACGGCCGAACGGATTTGGATGGAATTTGGCTGCTAGCTGTAATTTGTGGAAAGGTATCAATTAATAATGAATTTTTAAAATTGAGATAACCCTAATTTATTCAAAACATGTAAGTAAACATCTAATTTATTCAAAGAAGGAGGTGGTATACAACTTTCTACTCGTTCTTTAAAGCAGTGAACTCAAATATTAGCGGAAATTGAAATAGCAAAGAAGATTATTTAATCAGAAAGAAACTTACTGCAGATAAGGAAGATACTTATTCCAAATGGAGAAAACAAAAATATTTTTAGTATTAGAACTAAGCAAAAAAAGATGTTTTCTCAAGCACAGAAGCTTAATAAATGAGTTCAGCTGAAGCCTATAGAGAAGGGAAGCTGTGTATTTGATTAATTTGTTAAAAGGAAATGACTGCTAAGTCATATACCATAACTTTTTTTAGTTATATGCTGTCTTCAAATGTTTTTTTTTTAAATGTACCTATTAATAATGAAATTGTAGATTTGGAAACAGCTGAAAAGCCAGCAGTAACGCTAAGCATTATCATTTTATGCATTTGCAGGATATAAAAATTAATTTTATTATTTCTTGTATGAATGGTATGTTAAAATCTAGACTATTTTGATAAGTGGGGGTGTTAGTTTTTTATATCAAAATAAGATACTAGCAACGCCATCTTTTGTTTAATTGTGACACTAAATATTTTGAATATACGCTTGACTGTTCTAAATAAATATTAATTTGTTCTGTCTAGTAAAAACGAATTTAGTATTTATAAAAGTATTACGCATGAGTGATAGTGCCATTTTCAAGAGAACGGCTAAGTAATAAATTTAGTATATTAGCGTAACATGAGCCAAACATTGCCTTAGGCATGCATCGCCAATCTTCGCTTACACTCACTGCTCAGCAGATACAACGGCCGCGCTGTCGTAAGACTGACCAACTAACTTATTCCTACTATGATACTGGACAAGTATTTCTAACAACTGATTGGATAAAACTTTAGAAGTTCGACTTCCGCTAACACGTTAAGGCTAGGTTGTTCCGGCCTGTGGGCCTTTGAAAAGCTACCTCCGCCTCCCCCAAATGCAGCGCGAAGTTTTTATTTACGATGAACTGTCAACCATTTAGCAGAAAATCCATGCCATAGTATAACATGTTGCAGTTGATCAACGGAATTATTTATGATTATGTTCGATATTTTTTCCTTAGTTTTAGATACATTTTATGGTAGAACTAAAATCTATACATCTATACATATAAATAAAATTGGAGTGTCTGTTTGTAATATTAAAATAACCGCTTTTTGCTACATGCATATGAATATATATACGGTACATATACCAAAATAATTTTTTTTTACAATTTTTGTCTGTCTGTTTGTTCCCGCTAATCTCTGAAATGGCTGGACCGTCTTTGACGGGACTTTCACTGGCAGGTAGCTGATGTAATGAGGAGTAACTTAGGCTACTTTTATTTTAGAATTTTTATTTGTTTTTATTGATTCCATATCCTGTAAGTTACCTATTGAGCGTTTTAAAATGATCAGATACCGACGCCAACCCGATACCGATAAGTTAGCAGCTATACACAAACCGATATAATTGACAATAACAACTAATTATGTAAAAGCGTTTAGTAGGTACTAAACGTATGCGAAAATCTGACCGCCGATAATGTGGCGTTGTCGGAATCGGCTTATGTGCTGTGTTGTAATTTAATGTAATTGTTAATGTGATGTAATCAACTAATTTTATTAATGAAACAAAAGCAAAAATGTATTTTCATTCAAAACTAGCTTTGCCTGAGGCTGGTAGTTCTAGAGATAGAGATTTCAAACATATATAAAAAACCGGACAAGTGCGAGTCGGAATCGCCCACTGAGGGTTCCGTACAAATTTGTAGGTACCATACAGGAATTTATCTTTATTTGTGCTGTAAGATCTTACTTTTTGCCAAATTTCGTGATTCTAGTTCAACGGGAACTACCATATATAGGTTTTCGACCCAAAACCTATAGGGTACTTCCGGTTTACCTAGAATTGTGAATTTTGGTTAAAAGCAAGGTCTTACAGCACAAGCAAAGAGAAAATTCCGAAAAATAAAAAAAGTTGAATATTAAGGTAAATTTTGGTACTTACAAGTTTTCGCAATAATCTAAATTTGCCCATATCTTTTTATCGTGTTGACTCAGGACCTTGATTTTTATACACCTAATAGGGATTATAGACTTCAGTATCTGGTATAAATTTCAACTTGCTAGAGCCACCCGTTCCTGAGAAAATCGGAGGTGACACACGGACAGACAGACGGACAGACGGGAAGGGTTCCTTTTTTACCTTTTGAGGTACGGAACCCTAAAAACAAACTCTTCAGCTTTATTATTATTATGATTGATACGAAAATCGTCGTACTGTTTCGCTTATACTGTAACCAAATTCTTTTGTTTTTGATGTTTGCCACCGCTCATAAAGAACCGTAAATATTGTGAGCACATATAAAGAAACAATTGCCCTACTTTATTGTCTAGTGACGTACCTACTGCTCCAGCTATAATTTATCGAATCTATTATTTTAGGACATCAAAATTAAATTTGTATATATTTTTTATCCGTCCCCGGTCTTGTCGGATTACCGACCCATTGGACCATTTACCAAGACAAAAGTGGCATAGATCCAAGTATATGGCATAGATACGATACGATACGTCTTTGACGAACTTGATTGGGAACATGAGCAACAAGTTATACTGTTAGCGCATAACCACTGCCTTCACACGGCGTTATTTTTCAAGCACGTTATAATATTTTATCGTATAGTGACAATGACTTTTGGTTTTCAAAAATGAAAGTTGTTCACTCAGAGCCAATATGATAAAATCATCGATCCTAGAAAAAATCTCGTGTTGCTACACTGCGGACAAATTGTTTACTATTTGATATTAATGTAGGACAATAGTAGCGAAGACAGGTCGGTGGAGAGTAAATATCATAGTTGATATGGATGAATCTGATTTAAAAAATCTTAGAAAAATGTTTTTTGTACAAACTTCTTCATAAACGACGATAAAACATTACATACGACTCTCACTTGACTATTATTTTATCGATATTAATTTGTAATGCGCCAACACTATTTTAAGATGACAATTAAACGTCATCATAATTACTAGAAATAATCACATTTTCGGAAACAATTTTATGAATTAAAAATATATTATAATTACAAGATATTTTGTGGTGAGTTATCTCGATTTCATAATTTAATTTGTTATTATTTTATTCGATTTTTTTGTACAGGCGCACGGTGGATCGAAAATCGGCTGTAGAAGACATAGGATCTCGATTTCTTAAATTATATTTTTTTTTGCTGGAAATGACTTCTGCTGATCATTACTGTTCTATAAAATGTCATATGAAGTAATTGTGTGCACAAATGGAAGAGTTATAATTTTTATAAGAAAAAAATGTATGGAGCTGACATGAAAAATGAGGATATCTCTGGAATCGCAAGGTTCGCCGTTATATCCTTGCACATTGTTATAGTACTATTTATTTGTGAATTTTTGACATACTTAATATTGCGGCATCACTTGCATTTTTTTTTTTAAATCGTCAAAATTAAAAAATTAAAAATGTTTATGATATGTACATTTTAATGCTTAAATATGGCTATACCAAGTGTAACTTACAATATTTTTTATGCTTAGACCAAAACATTCTAAGAAATCACAAAGTCGTATTACCTACTTTGTGATTTTCATTTGAAATGACATGGTAATTATGAATTACGTAATACGTAATCTTGTCTAATGCCTCAAGTCCAGATTAGCTAATGATTAATAAAACTTAATACCTATATACCTAGTTAAAAGGATACGTACCAAAATAATTTGGGGTACTCGCTAATTTAGCAATTAGTGCAGGATTAACTTAATGAAAGTAATTAGATAAATGTGATACCATCATTAGTCAATAACAATAAATAGTCAAACATTGGATTCACAACTTCAGTTCATTTAGAGCATTTCTAATACTAACATCTATCCTACCGTGTCTTTTTTCTCAGTGATCGTGAATAATGGAAAGCATTATTACAAATTTGGATTTGTTTGTTATTCTGAGCAATCAGGATGCTTCCTCTTTCGATCATGAAATATTGTTCAACACACTTGTTATTCGACTGGGCGTTTCAGATGAAGACAGTGTTACCGTGAAAGAATTTTGTCGAAGACTTACACGGGTCAGTTCAAAAGAGATGGTTACGATCCCACAGGAAAAGTGAAGTTTTTAGACGTGATTACAGTAATTGGCTTGAGGCAAACATTGACTGGCCAAACTGCGTGCAAACCAATTTGCTCATTCAAGAATCAACAAGTGAAAATATTTCTCCTGAACCTGTACCATCAACTTCAACAATGAAATCAACTTCAACGATGACAAAAAGATCTCGAAAGCCGTTTGAAGATCTAAGTAACAAGTAGAAGAAGAGACGATCTGATGAACATATAGGCGATGACCCTAATGAAGTAGCTTATTCAGCTGCAGCACTTTTGAAAGGAGATGGTCGTGAGGATATTGCATCTGTTATTGAACATATGCTCCAAAATCCAGAAGCAGCAGCAAAAATCAAGGAAATGTTGAACAAACCAGCTCCTTCAACAATATTTTCACCAGAAAAAGCACTGGGTTTGCTACTTTCATTAAAACTATCGAAATGGCAATATATCACAATAAGGGAAACGACTATTCGAGAAGGTTCAAAGGAGATATATCCGTCTTACTATAAAGTGCAAAAAGCTAAGCTACAGTGCTACCCTCCGAAGACATTTGTGACTGTAACGGATTCATCTGCTAAGATTGCACTACAAGCGTTACTAGATTTAACCCTTAAGTGCATAGTTTATCAAAAATGATAACTGACTTTTTCATACGCATAACTTCCGAATAAAATATATTTAACAGTGAACAGAATTTTTGAAACTATTCGTAGTCCTGATGCGATACAAGATAAATAATTGATATTAATATCAAAGTGGGGATTTGACGGTGCATCTAACCAAAGTAGATATAAGCAAAACATAGAGAGTGGTCAAAATGATTCCAGCATATTTATGACCTCTTTGGTTCCATTAAAGTTGACAGCTGACGGTGATACCGTATGGGTGAATCCAAAACCCTGCTCACCTAGGTATTGCCGTCCAGTCCAGTTTAGTTTTGTGAAAGAAACCAAAGACGTTGTCATAAATGAAAAAACTGCAATGGATAACGAAATTGAAGCTCTCGTTCCCTCAAAATGTCAAGGACATGAAATTAGTCACAAATTAATGATGGCGATGATTGACGGCAAAATTTGTACATATCTGTCTGAAGCTAAGTCAAATGCGGCCTGCTACCTGTGTTTGGCTAAGCCTACAGAAATGAATAAGTTAGATGTCATTGCGTCAAAAACCATTTCTTCTGGTGTGTATGAGTTCGGATTATCATCACTTCATGCCCGCATTAATGTGATGGAATGTCTTCTACACATAGCGTATCGTCTCGACTTCAAAAAGTGGTCTGCAAGAGGAGAAGGTCATCAAGAGTTATTGCATTCACGAAAAAAACTCATTCTAGATCGATTCAAAGATGATCTCAACCTCACACATCGACAAGCAAGACATCGAGATTGACATCGTTAAGCAAGGATCAGGCACAACTAACGACGGGAACACAGCAAGGCGGTTTTTTGAATTTCCTGATAAAACTGCAGCGATCACTGGATTACATGAAGACCTAATACGCAGATTTGCTGTGATTCTGCAAGCTATCACATCTGGAGAGATTGTAGACGTGCCGAAATTTAAAGAATACGCTAGAACAACCGCTGGAAAATACGTGGAACTGTACGATTGGTACTACATGTCATCAACCGTCCACAAATTGTTGATTCACGGAGGGGACATAATTGCAGAAAATGCTATTGTACCAATTGGAAGTCTTTCGGAAGAAGCTTCAGAGGCCCGAAACAAAGACTTTAGGAGGTTCAGAGAACACCATTCGAGGAAAAAGAGTAGACAAGCATCAAACGAGGATATCCTCAATATGCTTATCGTCTCTTCTGATCCTCTAATTTCTTCCACAAGACCAAAATTAAATGCCCACAAGAGGCAGACATACTTTAAGGAAACAGTAGAACTACTGAAACTTCAGGATCAGGAAGCTCCGACAGAGTTCTTAGAAGTTATATCTATTGTAGAGCCTGATTCTGAAGTGGATTCTGATGGTGACGAAGTATAAAATAAGTTAACTTTTATTGTTTATGTTAGGTTAGGTTAAGTTAATTTTTTTTTTTTTAATTTGCTTTTATTTTTAATTATACAATAGTTTACCATTTATTGTTATTGACTAATGATCACGTTTATCTAATTACCCTCATTATGGTACGTATCCTTTTAACAGGTATATAGGTATTAAGTTTTATTAATCATTAGCTAATGTGGACTTGAGGCATTAGACAAGATTACATATTATGTAATTCATAATTACCATGTCATTTCAAATAAGTAGGTAATACGACTTTTCGATTTCTTAGAATGTTTTCGTCTAAGCATAAAAAATATTGTAAGTTACACTTGGTATAGCCATATTTAAGCATTAAAATGTACATATCATAAACATTTTTTATTTTTTAATTTTGACGATTTAAAAAAAAATCGCTAGTGATGCCGCAATATTAAGTATGTCAAAAATTCACAAATAAATAGTACTATAACAGTGGGCAAGGATATAACGGCGAACCTTGCGATTTCAGAGATATCCTCATTTTTCATGTCAGCTCCATACATTTTTTTCTTATAAAAATTATAACTCTTCCATTTGTGCACACAATTACTTCATATGACATTTTATAGAACAGTAATGATCAGCAGAAGTCATTTCAAGCAAAAAAATAACATTTAAGAAATCGAGATCCTATGTCTTCTACAGCCGATTTTCGATCCACCGTGAGGCGCAGGGTGAGCGAGTTTTTGAAAATTTTGACACAGGTCCGCCCTCTAGGACGTCCCGCAGGACTCTGAGCGCGAGCCGATTTAGCCCGATTTACTGTTTTTGAGTTTGTTCAAAAAAAATCTGCTAAACTAAAAATTTCAACCTTTAATTTCCCTCCTAAATACGATTCCCTTATTGTACATGCAATTTCTACACAATTTTGTGCTGTTATTAGGAAATGAGACAGAAAATGGTTTCGAAATCGACCCTGCTTCGGATTTTGTTTTCATCGAGCAAATTGCAATTAATCGTGTTTTGAACCTTTAATTTCCCTCAAACAAGGATCTATCTATGACACATATTTTATTCAGAGCCTAAATACACGAAATTTGATCATTTAATCTTGATTCTGAAACAGGCAATTTCGGATAACCCCCGTTAAGAAGGATGCGCTAAAGTAGCCCGCGAAATTCAAATTTTCTTACGTTTTTTTTTGCAAGGTTAGTGTCAGGCAACTAATTACGTATTTTTTATTATCAAAACTTAACTGCAAAGCATGTTTTCTCTCAAGCAAATATTCTGTCAAACAACAATGTAAAGCTATTAATGCCGCCATCCTACTGATCTAGCTAAATGCTTTTCAAACCAACTCTAAATAAGTAATTCCAAGTGAATAAACTATCCACTTACCCCAAATACCTAAATACGACGTACGTTACCTCCTTTCAACTACATTACACACAACACAAATAGACAAATTGTAACTATAATACTAATCACTTTTATACCAACAAACAAATTCCAACTCATAAACAAATAAATTCAATTAAAACAACGAACAGAATACAAAAAATAACTACAAGTTGAGATGTGTCGAGACTTGGGCACCGAGACTCAGACAGGTTAGTTTCGAAGGGCGGCAGAGTCTTTGTTGTTTGTAATTACAAGAGCAATACAAAAGTTCCCTCTTTACATAGAAGTTTTACTACACCTTTAACCATAAATGGGCAACGCCCGGCCCGCCGGCCGTTTTGGCTTTAGATCCGGCCCGCGCAGTAAGCAATCGCATGAAAAAAAAAAGGATATTAATCCTCAGTTAACGCCGAGCATAAAAATCAGGCAGAATCAAACCTCACACGACAAAACTGATACTTTTATCATTTATGTTGTCCACTGTTTGTTTTGCGCACCTTTTCATACAAGATTAAGGTATCTACAAGCAATGAATAACATAATTTTGTAAGTTACATAATTTATTTGCGATACATCGAAGCAAATTGTTTTCTAAATATTAATTTTAATTTTATTGTAACTTTAGCATAACTTTAGGTGCCATATTTCATTAATTGTATAAAAATATAAAAACGTATTTCTTTTCCCAACTTGTCTATTATCAATTCTTGCCAAATTTCATGAAGTGTCAAAGTATATCGTATAAACGGCCGTATTTTTTTATGTTCAGTTAGAAGATTGATTTTTTTGGAGTTCCAACGAACCGTAGACCTACGTCTTTGATTTAATTTCAAATTAAGAACCCGCGTTCCTGAGAAATAGGGTCTTGACAAACTGACAGACGGACGCACAACATTCGGACGGACAACGAAGAGATAATATAAGAGTTCAGATTTTCCATTTGAGGGTACAGAACCCATAAAACTAAATAAAAAAGTTTGAGAACAGGACTGAATGACCTCTTGAAAAACATACAAACTTCTAATTACAGTGTAACGAACATTGCTCCGATGTATTGTGGTCCGAATTCCCGTTGAAGCCGGGGGTGCTGGCTGGCTGTGTGACTCACTGTTAGAGAGCTTGAGGAAGTGATGATGATGACTTCACGATGAAGTATCTGCGCGAAGGCTGCACTGTCGTTTAATTTCGGGATAACCAGTACAAAAGTAAGAGAGGAACAAGTGTAAAGTTCCTCATCCTCCGGAGAAAAGGGAAGATCCTCCAAACAGATGGGTGTTGAGTCTGGTGGGCTACTGGCCGACGTTTGATGTCGGAATGTTGTTTAAAGAATTTAATAATAAATCGCGCGAATAAATTTACTATTACTATCAGATGATTCAGCTTGATTCTGATAGTAATAAAAAGGTGAAGGTGGTTTTTTGTTCAAGATAATGTATTTTTTTTCTATTACAATGGAGACTGATTTTGAAAAATGATCTGTTTCTCATTCGGTCAAACATAACGTCATTACAATCACCAAAATCATCATTCACCGACACTATACCATACGTCATAATATATCCTCACTATCTCAATTTATCTAAAACTAACGAATAGTGTGTACAATTTACCTAGCTGTAAAAAAACGTACTATTATCTGTTTCTTTTGTTAAACACGTTTAACGTATTATTTTCAATAATTGGCTGGGTATCGATATCTAACCACGATAAAACAAGAACACAGTTTTTCTGGACTCATACTTCAAGTAACAACACACACCGCCCAAAAAAAATATTAATCGTTTATTTAGTCGTGTTTATAAATCGATACTCAGTCGCTTATGGAATTCAGGTAGCCAATTTAAAATAACCCTGTAAATCAATGACCGCGGGTTTTCCTCCCAAAGTAACATTACATAATCTGATTTATCCGAAGGGTTGTGCAAAGGTGTACCTATAATACACCCATATTTCGGCATTTTCTCCATAGTACGGTACTAATGTCCAAATTGTTGAATAGCTAGAAACCTCACTGAAATGCTCCTGTTTAGCAAACTACTTGTCGCATGAGTTTATGTTGTAATGTGTTGCGTTTTTGCTAAAATGCTTATTTGTAATTCATTCTAAGATTTATCAACGCAATAATACCATGGTGTAATAAATGTTTCATGTCGCGGGGAAAGTGGAAGGCGACATGAGACGTATTGAAATATCCGATTACCGGCAGCAAGTTCGTCATGCTCCTTTAGATGTGACTGCTTGCGGTAGCGCCGGGGTCGGGTTGCCTCCTTCGGTCAAATATGGCGAAGGGGCTAATGGCTGATCTTTGCGTTATGCTCGTGAACGGGTGCTGCTTTTGGTGACTGGTCGTCTTGCTGACCATGGTTTTGTTTTTGTTAATAGTATTAACGGTTTATTTATTTTACCCCGAAGGTCCTAGTTTAACATTTGTTACTTCTAGTTACAGCTATGTGAACACAGCATTGCATACATAAGCGAGCACGCCCTTTATGCTTGGAGGCTTTCATTTAGGTTTTAAGTTCTGTTTGTTTTTATTATTTATTTCTGCTTAAGGAAAAATTTTTAATGATATTTTTTGGTATGTTGGCGTGTGCTAGCATATGGCAAATATGTTAATTTTATGTTTCGTAACGATAATAACGTTCCTACCATTGTATAGAATCAAGTTCTTCTAACTTAACAGACAGCTGTGCTGCTGGGGAGTTTGTTGCGCCACTTCTTCTTCCCAGCTAAAGCACTAGGAAGTGGTGAAGGGTAGGCGTTTTGGGGGACTGTCTTACGTAATTATGACGTTCAAAAAGTGCTGACATGAGCCTAGTTTGAATCATTAAATGACTTTTGATTTTGATATGATTTTGTATATTATATTGTGTGGTTAAATGCTTTGTATGGGTACATACTTGATGTGGGGACGAAGGTTCACTGCCCTGTGAACTGACAGCCGTAGCTTCTTCTTCAACTCGTGACTCCTCCCAATCTCTTGTCTCGCCTCCTTCACCTAAATTGAACGTAGACATGTAAATCGTTCATTTCTTCAAAAGATTATACGTTTTCATTCGTTTGTTTGGATAAGCACTCGTTTTAATAGTAAACAGTGATGACCCTCTGCTTATTTTATTACGGTCTGGCACCACAGCATTACGTCCGAACTTATTGTGTGCACCACAGGGTGTGAAATTATGAGACAATAATTTTGTGTAGTAAAGTCAAAAGTGTCCGCGTCAAAGACTGAAAATAGAAGGAGTTCGTTCGTGTGTACTGACGCGAGTCGGAGCCGGCGTGCGGCGCGGGCGCGGGCGGCAGCGCGGCGGCCAGGTCGGCGTGCGTGTCCAGGTGCGCCGCCTCCGCGAACGTGAAGCGCGCGCCGCCCGCGCCGCCGGCGCCGCCGCCCAGCGGGGACACCACGGCCTCGCCGAACCTGCGCACGAGATGCTTCATTACACTTTATGCTCCTACACTCGAAGTCATTCTGTTTTGGAGACGTTCGGCCGATGAGCATTACTGTCGTAATATTTTCCTAGTAGATCGAGTGTTAGTGACTACATATCAAATTTATATTTGGATCGAACTTTTGTATATGGGTAGCAATACGGTTATACACCAACGTGCCAATTAAATAATTATGCAAATGAATAAAATCCTTTTTCGTATTGTAGTTTTTAACGACGTAGAGTGTAGTTAAACTGTCCGTTATATTTGCAAATGAGTGTATTGTATTGTACAAGTCCTATGACAATAAATACGCAAAATAGTTACTCAAATTAATCTATATTATCGAAAGAAATCCTAAAATAAATAATATGTTTTTACAAGGCATAGCCATTATTTTGAACCAGATGAACGAAAAAGAAAGGTGGTAATCGTGATTGCATTACGGTCTAAATTCACTATTACTCCAGGGGGTTAGAAAATGTAAGCTCTCATAAACTGTGCGAATGCAAAATTAATTAATTATAAATATATGTAGATATTAGACAAGCCCAAGCGCTGTTTATACATTATTTGTGGAGGCGACGAAGGAAACACATTGTAATGTAATTTTTACTAGGCGCTTGCCTCGAAATCCCACACGAAATGTATGATTTGCTCATCATCGTCATTGGCAGTTTATTGGCAGTTTCTAACTCGGTCGCAGCTGTAGATAACGCGTACCATTAACTCTTTACAATATTATAGTGAAAGCAAAAGTTCATATAGACTTTTATTGATCCCTACAGCTCGTTTTTCATAGTTAATGTCATCCCTACCCGTCATTGCGTCTCGGTACATAGAGTGTAGGTGTAGATGGCACTATACTGTCGTCGCCGTCGTCACCGTTGTTACCAGCAAGAGATAATGCTCCACTTTCTGAAAACAAAACATTAAAAAATATAAATAAAGTAATACGAAACACACAGAATTAAATTAACCATCGTTCACATTCAGAAATGGGAGGTTTGTTTTGATATAACATGACCCAATTAATGCTTCATAAGGCCAGCTCTTCACGTTGGTCCCAAATCCCAACACAAGCCTCAACGCCACATGTGCAACGTGTGAATGGAGAAAATAGCATTGATCCCCACATCCTCAACGTAAGCCGGCCCGACTTGGGTTTTATTCAAGGAAAACTGCACCAAACCACTTTATTCGTCGTTCCACACGTTGAAACTTTGTTTAGCAATTTTTGAAAAAAGGTATGACATCAAATAAGGATTTTAGGTACTACATACTTGCTGGCGACGTGACCGGCAAGTTTTTAAGATGCCCTAAGTTAGTAATCCACTACCTTCTTCTGTCTGGTTTTAACCTCAAGAAATAATGTTAGGCACTCTTTACCGTGAAATCACCTACACATTTTCTACATCAGACATCCTCAGGCTCTGCCTACACTTAATCAACATGATCATCAACTCGTGAACACTAAGCACAAATGACCAAACAACGTTCATACTAAGGTTGGGAGCAACGTATTGCCTAAGGGTTAACGAAAAACCTCTCAGTGAGGACGTAAGTGAGCCTCGGGCTCGCAAGTGAAATGTATGAGCACTCACGTTCAGTGCCGCTGCTGATGGCCTCTATCTGCTGGTGCGGCGCGGCCGGCTCGGCGTCGGCCGCGGCCGCGCCGCCGCCCTCCTCCGCCGCCTCGCCCGCCTCCGGGGACTGCGCCGGCGACTCCTGGACCACACACAATCGTTATTCACGCTAGTAAAACAATCGATCATTTTAACTTGAATTCTAAATCTTTTTAATTATAATTTTTGGAACCACACACGCAATGTCAACATGACAAAGTTCGAATTTAATTGCTACCAAAAATAAAAAATAAACTTTAAAAACTGCACTCTGCTAGTGCCGTTCGCTTGGATTACGTACTTTATCCCCTACGAACTTTAAAACAGGCCTATACGGGAGAGGAGAACAATTTGTTCGAAATAGTCTAATTAAATAAATATTTAGCCTTATCGTTATGTGCTTTACTTCCTTTCCTTACAAACCATATTCATGAGAACTTTCATACACAGTAAATAACCATTAACCAATCTGACATTCAAACCTTGTCGATTGGGTTATATTAACAATGATACTTATAGTTTTTATGCACAGTATTGATTTTATCGACCGTAAAACTAAGTTAACTACAGTTTTTTCTGCGGTTTGTAAGTAGAGCAGGTATTTCAAATTCCGGAATTCAGAGAATATCTGAATTTTTAAATTGCTATTCCATCTCTCTTTTGCTTATACATAGTACTTGGCAATACATGAGAGAGGAGGGTCTGCAGGGTAAGGTCATTAACTAAAGAGTAATTAGCGATCGTAGCAGGTGGCGTTTGTAACTACTCCCATGGGAAGAAAGCGTGAGTTTATGTGTTTAATTAACGAGTTTAGTAGCAGAACAAGTTTTGATTCGATTTGTTTGGTCGCTTCCACTGGACCGATTTCGACCATTTTGTTTGAATGCATCTTGTTTGAACGGTTTCTTAACTTTGAATTGTCTGAACTTAACTTGTGATTTTTTTGTTGTATTCTTCTTCTCTATTTTTAAGCTTTAGTTCTCGCTCTTCAGTTACATCTTACATGTATTTTCCAAGTGGATACCCATTTTCTAGTTGTAAAGTTTTGTTGATTTCATCACTAATTGTGATCTACCTGTCGGGCGGCGTTCTCTGCGTCGTCTCCTTCTACCTCCTCCTCTTCCTCGCCGGCTTCAACTTCTTGTTCCTCCTCCATATCCTCTTCTTCTTCCTCTCCCTCCTAAGAATAATGAAAATTGGGACTTTTAATTTTTTTATATCCGTGACGGCTAAAACGAATCAATGCTTGGGTAAAACCATACCCTGTACATAGTGCCAGTGCAACGCTCGTCGTCCTCTTCAGAGTCTACGACGATGACGCCCTCGTCGTCTTGATCGCAGCGTGACGAAGTCGGTACTTGGTATTCTACTTCCACTGACCGTTCAAATCCCTGAACCATACAAAAATCATCTCAAATAAGTGAGCAGTTCCTGTTATCGAGAAAAAACAAACTAAGTTTTATCACAATCTTATTGATAATTTATGTTAATGTTCGTCCCAGTCTGTACTTTTCACGCCTAAACCACTACATAAATATGGATAAATTTGGCTAGGATATAGATGACATTCTGGGGAAAGCCATGGGCTACTTACTTTTGTCTCGAAAACAATCGTAAAAAAGATGATGATTTTAAAATTCACAAACAAAAATTTCACTATTACATATACTGAAATTTTTGTTTACCTCTTTTTAAGTGATTGGAAATATAGCCATTATCCGTATCTTGGGGTAACAAATGAAATAAACGCTCATTCTGAAGATTTGACTTTCAGGGGCGTTCCTTTTACTAAAGCCGAAAAGCCTGGCTTTCAATTCAAAATTAAAAGTAAATTTATCATTTTTCAATCATGTCACAAGAATTGATAAGAATAATAACAAACTCCGCGCGTCGCACCGCGTATAGCCGGCCGCGCGCTAAACGTAGGTACGATGCGACGTTGCGAGATTTACCTTTACGCGAGATATTCATAGAATATATTTTGATTTTGCGCTGTTCTCATCATTACACAACGCTGCCAGACCACCAGGCCGCAGTTGCGATCTCGCTCTAATGCTGTAGCGTAAAACAGGATGCGAGATCGTGTCGATGTATGAAAACAAGTGACAAAAATATATCGGTCTCGCTCGCACCTTAGGGCTTGCAATCTAGCTTCTGGATTTCTTATATTTGGGAAGAAATTGCTAACGTTTTTCATAATATTAGTATGTACTCATATTGCAAATTGTTTTGATTTTTAAGCTTGGCTTTTGACTTTTTATGAATGGAAGAAGCGCGCGTGAGTAATGCGCAACGCGTGGTTTTCGATTGAATGAATGATGCTATTTCAAATTAGTTACGATTTCGTTTTGAGGGGCTACGCGCCTTTTTTTGTTTTGTTTTCGTTTATTTTTATTTTCTGTGGAGTTAAGGTGAACCTAGTCCACATTTTTCCCATACAAACTTCGGGAGGGTATTACTCCACTGTTTGACAATGTACATCAAAAATTAAACATGGTATGGTTTTGTCTCATTATTAATATTGTCTGTACGGAAACAGAATACTACAATAAAAAGCCATTCAAAAGTTAGGAGCCAACAAAGATTCGTTTTTCTTGCTAATTTAACCTATCTTTGGGCGTGTTTTAGTAATAAAAGAAGTGTAAAATCTGAAAAACCAAGTCGGTACCGACAAAGCTCAAATATCGAAAAGTTCAATAAAGTTTATTGCTTCTTGATTTATGCAGTGGTTTTTTCATAAAACCCGATCTTCCGAAGGGCTGTTCTTAATTTTTTACGCGCCTGTTGTACTATAAATGATCCTGCATCTCACACAATAATGTTGTGCGTGTAGACTAGCGTTTAACTGCTCATCCCTGATACTACCTCTGTCGGACACGATCCCTGGTGATACAGCGTGCTTTTTAGCCAGGCCCATCAGTGAGTTCGAGCCCGCGACTAGGTTCCCCTTAAGTGTTGTGATTAGTTTTTCTGTGATTACCTTTCAGTTGAAGTGATTATAGTTTTCTTAGCATCCAAATGAATACGGAAACGCAATGCAATTGTTTCTTGTGAAGGATTAAAGTGTGTGCAATCGTTACTCGGAAAAATTACATACGTTGAGTTTTACAGACAAATATGATCTGGTTACTTCTTCCAAACCTAAATCAGGGGGATTTGAGTATTTCTCAGAAATATAAATCGCATATTAGGCATTTTAGTTGACCAGTATACATGACTCATTGGATTGTAGGCTGCTACCAATTCCACAAATTACTTTTGCTTTACTGCCTAGATGTATGTTTCTGTAGATCTAACTAGTAAAGCCTTCCGAGTGCATTGATGTTTGTCATCTGTTTGTGGTAAAGAAGCGAAGAATGAAGAGTTATAATTATGCCTGTTCACTTTGTGAGTAATTCTATTTACAATATGTAACAAAAACCCTGTTGTTCCTTTTAGGGACGTATACACTTACCTACAAGCACAACATTGATGAAGTTATAATTTAAAAAAAATAAGCATTGGCCAGTCGAGAGTCTAATATCAAATAACTATTAAAATCGACACAATATTTTTTTTTTAACAATATCTGATTTTACAAGTATCCTTATTTCGCACTCTAATCAAAATCAGTTAAATATTACAAATATTCATAATTAAATATTAATTTCAACTAATTTTTTTGAACAGTTTTTTATAAATGACTTGCTTTATTACGTATGTATACCGATTCTGAAAACGTGGGTAAAAGGAACAACAGGGTTTTTGTTACATATTGTATTATCATCATCGTAAACAATGTGTAGTTAGAAATTAATCAATTTATTTGTCCGCCATCTAGTGGCCGGATTGTATAGTCGCGATTTTGGTGAGGATTACCGGTACTCTTGGTACTTAATTTATTAATATCACGCCACGCGCCTATATTCACCGCAGGGTTAGGCAGAGGCATTCCTATTTAGCCTAGGTAAAAGTACACCAACATAGTTTTAGTTGTGTTTCTTTTTGTTGATAATACATATTGAAATATTGATTTATACATCATAAAAAAATGATGCTATCAAAGAAACATTTTACAGGCAATAGCAATATTACTTACTATTATGAAATACGAATCTTTTTCTTATACTGCGATATGGCAGGTAGGTAGTGTTTTTTTTGTTATAAGTATGTCGGCTTGCCCTATGTTTGACCCCTAGGCACGCCACTGTTTACTTTGTAGTGACGTAAGTATCTCACACTAGACGTCACAAAGTGCAGGATGTAACAGGGTCGTACTCAGAATTTTTGTACTAAGGAGTACTCCGTTTTTTATATTCATTTTGCGAACCATTTTTTTGATGCGTATTTTTTTATTGAAATAGTGATATTATTTTTTGTAATCCATTGCTGTCTTAGATTATCTTCGAAAAGAAATCTGGAACATACACAGAGACAGCCGCGGGACATTCGGTACAATCATTGGATTCTAATTACGGCCCTGTGTTTTTGTAACTTGACAGGACGAACGCCAATAATACACTGACTAAGGCCACGCCTACTTGATGACGTCAGGACCTAGTCGAGAACCACAGTGCACAGTTGTTTAGGCAATCTCCTCTTTATATTTACTCCGTAGGGTAACATTAAGTCTTTATTTCAATAAAATCGGTCCACTCGGTCAAAATTTTAAGTCAGAAAAATAACTTGGCTAACATGCAGGAAATGAGTGCTACGAAAAGAGCATGACTGGAATTGTTTTTATCTTTCGACTATTATGTCGAAATATTAATTATTGTAGCAAATACAGGGATTCTTTGCCTAGAATGTATTATGATGCCAGAATTGGCAGAGTCCGTGTGTATAGGTTTTCAGATAAAGCACCGTTGCCGCGAGGGTCGCATACACGGCGCGCCACGGGCAAGTGTTCCTGTACTCGCTTCCTAAACTATTTAAAATATTGCGTGATCAAGCTGGAGTATTTGAATAAGTGAAAGACATTCATAACGAAGTAGATAATCTAATTGTTTTTTTTGTTTGACCGCGCTAATCTGTGGAACTACCAGTGAGATTTGAAAAAATCTTCTTATATTTGAAAGCCTAATTGATTATAGGGTATTTAACATCACGCTACGACCCCTAGAAGGCGAGCATGAATGCTAAGCGAAAACGAAGTAATAGCGCGGTAGGGAGAACCTATGCAACGCGATGGGCTGGGGGCTGAGGTAGTATTATATAAATGTGGCTATTATTGTAGTGTATTGTGTATCCTACGACTTCAACGCGAACGAAGATGTATAACGTACTTGTACCCTTGTTCTCTTAGCAGCGAGCGGTCGTTGTTGCAAGCGACGCTTAGGGGGGCGCACGTCGGGCGGAGCGTGGGACGTGCTAACTCCGGGCGGAGCGTGGGACGTGCTGACACCAGGTGGCGCCTGTGACGTGCTCACGCCGGCCGGGGCTTGCGACGTGCTCACGCCGGCCGGAGCTTGCGACGTGCTCACACCGGCCGGAGCTTGCGACGTGCTCACACCGGCCACTGGCTGCGAAGTGCTTACGCCGGGGGGAGCATGAGACGTGCTCACGCTAGCAGATGCTTGAGATACCGGGCCAGAAGTAGATGGTGCTGCTGTTGCTGCTGTATAACGGAATTTTCATTACTAAACAAAACATTTTATATAAATTTAAAGCTAGATTCGGCTACGACTTTTAAAACAAGATGTACCAATAATACAAAAAAGCTGCGTAGCTTTCTTTCGACATAATGCGCCCATAGTATAGGAGGGGGGAAGTTTATGTATTACTCTAGAAATATACCTGATATTGGAGGTGCAGATGCGGCAGGCGTGGGCACACTGGATGCCGCGGCCGAGCTCGCCGTGGACACGCCCGTCACGTTGCCGGACGCAGCCCCACTGGGTTGTTCGATACGCGGCATCACCATCGCCACCGCCTATAAAAAAATTACATTATTAAGTATTGACGTTCAAAAAGTGCGGACTCTAATACTAGTTTCAATAAATAGCTTTTGATTTTATAAACCAACATTTTATTATTTTAGGGTTCCATACCAGATTAATAAAAAAAAGGAACCCCTAAGATGCGACTTTGTCCGTCTGTCCATCCGTAGGTCTGTAATATTTGCTTATTTCCGGAAGTCATAGTGCAATCGAAAATTGAAAGAAAGCGTTTAGTATTGTTTATCTATCTAAGACTAGCTTTTGCCAGCGGCTTTCGCCCACGTGGATGTCGGAATATATCCCACGGGAACGTACTACCGGGATTAAAAGTACCCTATATGTTAATGTCTCCTCTAACATACCATAAGGAGACTATCATGCATTACGCACTTTAAAGTAGGGTATTACTTACACACATCAAAAAAAGTTTGCGATCACACGAAAAATCGAAATCTTTTTTGTTACGGTAGATTATATTATGATTAGGGATCGGATAATCGGATGCATATTAAACCTAAAGTTAATTTTTAGTTACGAAAATATGGAAGTGGCTTCTTAAAATATTGTTTTGTACAAAAATCCTGGGATGCCAGCAACACCGGGAATGCATAACTAGTCAGTTGTATAGTATGGAAGCGACTTCTAAATGATTAGAATAGCATAACTATTCAGACGCATATTTATTAAAAAAATTACCCCGATGGAAATTTGGTACCTATACCTATGTACCTAGGGTGTAAGTCTGTAAGAGTAGGGGTGGTGTGTGTTAGTAAAAACATTTTTTTTTATCGGTACAAAAGCGCATTCCATTTTAGCCAAGCTCTCAACTTTATGTTGGTGAATATGCATCCGAATATCCGATCTCTAATTATGATTTCTTCTTCTTTTTAGAGTATTTGTTTAAAAATGTAGATTTAGAATATAAAACAGTTCAATTGTTTTTCCATATACAAAAGGCTTTCAGTCCTAGCTTACGCTCATTCAGAAATCTGATTTAGTAAATTTTAACGGATTTAAAATACTTTTTCGCGGAAAGTTGTGATTGAGAAAATGCCAAGAGGATTATCAGAACAGAAGTTTTACGAGCAAGAATAGTAACTTTGAGGGAAGAAGGATACACCACGAGAGAAATAGCACGCAGAGTTGCTATATCCCAATCCTGTGTCGTGACCACGTAGCAGAGGTATCACGGAATGGGTAATTTTGCTGACCGACTTCGTAGTGGTCGCCCAACTGTTTTGACTGCTGCCCAAAAGCGCACTCAACAATCAACGCTACTAAAATAAAAGCAGAAGTTCGGGCCGGCTCTGGGCTTGAGTTAGCACTCAGGTCTTGGCGAGCTCCTCTGAATTCCCGGCAACGACAACGACGGAGATTGCAGTGGGCTAGGCTTCGGCAAAATGAAGAAGAAAACATTTGGCAAAACTGTCACTTCGTTGACGGATCGCGAATCAGTACTCATCCAGGACGTGTCCGTGTCTGGAGAAGACTAGGAGACCGTTAAAGGCAAAGAACTGCCACTGGAACAGTTCAGCAAGGCGGGAAATCGGTGTCCTTTTGGGGTGGTATAATGATTGGAGTTAGAACGCTTTTGATCCCGTATCGAGGCTTCATGACAGCAGACATGTATAGAGTAGTTGCTATTGATGTAATTGTCAGACCATTCCGAGTAAACCATGGGCACCAATTTGTACTGGTCGATGATAATGCGCCCGCCCATCAAGCTCAACGAGTCAATGCTGCTCTCCGAGAAAACGACATCACAAGGTTAGACTGGCCTGCCGTTTCGCCTGACTTAAACCCAATGGAGCACGCGTGGGATGCTCTTAAGCAAGCTGTTTGCCGTCCGCCACGTCCACAGTCCACGGCCACGTCCAGACAGAGCCAGAGCTCAGAGAAGCCGCTATTCAAGAATAGGACAGGTTACCCCAAGAAATGCTGGATAACTTTATTCTCAGCATGCCCAGGAGGATCACCGCATGTGTTAGAGCCAGGGGAGGAGTTATATTATATTGAATATAAACCTTTTATTAATAAATTGTTGTTTAACTTTGGTTAAACAGTCTTTTTCTTTCTATCAAATTTCTGTTACAATTACATTATGATTAATTACTCAATTGTTTTAACGAAAAATGGTTTTACTTTTTATTTTGAAACGGGGTATTTCTATTTAAAGAGAACACACAACAAAGAAAAGTTCAATTAAAAAAATTATATCAGCTTATGCTAGTGATCACAAACTTTTTTTGATGTGTGTACGTCTAAGCAAGTATGTTGGCCTGCCTTCTCGCACTGCTTATATAGGTAGTATCCGAGAAGCGGCATGCGGATTGAGATTGATGCTAGTATAAAAATTCTAAAACCTAATAATAGAAACGGAATATATAACGGAACGGAAAATTACCTACTGGCATGCCAAATTTGAAGGCAACTTTAAAGTGAAAATATTAAATCCTCTTTATTGTCTATCCTGTGAGAATTAGAAAAAAATTGTTACGTAAATAATTACAGGTACGGAAATAAGGAAAATTTACGGATTTCCTTATTCAAATTTTTCATCCCCTATTTTACCATCTTCTGGGATGATTTTTCAAAAACGCTGATACATATAATTATTAATTACCAAACAAAAGGTTACAATACAAATTTTCATGGGTTGACTACAAAACTAACGGGTTTTCAATTTATACTTTCATCCCCTATTTTACGACCTCAGGGGCTGATTTCCCGAAAACACTGAAACACGTGGTTTTTGAATTTTTTATCAGAATGATAAACACCAATATTCATGGTTTAAGCTACAAAACTTTGAGATTTGGTGCTGGAGACAAATGTTGAGAATACCGTGGACTGTCAAACGCACCAATGCATCAATCGTAACCCAGCTTCGAATAAAAACCCGCTTGTCGACCGTATGTCAACAGCGCATTCACTCCTATTTCGGCCACATAGTACGCAGAGGCGATGAAAGTTTGGAAAAACTGATAGTGTTTGGTAACACCGAAGGCAAACGATCGCTCGGTCTTTCACCAACACGATGGACCGATCGGTTGAAGGAATCATCGTCCTCTAAATTCTACACGGTGGTAAGGGATGAGCTGGGCAGAAACGCGTGGAGGCGGATCATCCGCTCCAGATGCAACTCCGAAGCTGACCACGATCCTCAGATATGAGGGACCGACTCCAGAGAGAGAAACTACAAAAATGACGATTTTCTATACAAACTTTCATCCCCTATTTAACTCCCTTAAGGGTTGAGTTTCGAAAAATCCTGCCTCATTCCTTGTCTACATTATAAAGGGAACCTCTGTGCAAAACTTCAGCTTTCTAGGTACAATGGTTTTCGCTGGGTATTGATGAGTCAGTCAGTCAGGACTTTTCATTTTATTTATATATATAGATTGCCAATAGACGTACACACATCGTCAGTATGTGCCAACCCCTCAAGTTTTAAAATGTTACACTGCTACAACATTGAATTCGTTACGAATAATAATCTACAGAATACTTCAAAAAGAGCTTATTGTTTCGATTTCGATTCGAATCTTCGCATCACCGAAGGTCGTAATACTCATACGCCCAGTTTGACGAACTAACCAGCGAGCCCATAACAATTTCATTGGGCATTTTAAAGTATTTTTTTTTTCTTGATTTTATAAATATTACTAAAACAAAATAGAAAAATTTAAAATGCATGACAAAAGCACATTTCGTGCTCAGGATTCGAACCTCCAATCTTATGCACGGCTAGCGGTTTTGTAACCTCCGGTCTAATTAGAAGTAGAATAACACCTCGTAATAATGTCAACCATATTCACTAAAACAATGCAGTAAATTTAATAAAATGTTTTTGCAAAATACAAATGGTAACTTGGGCCTAGCACGGATTTGAACGCACAGGGTTTGGAGTGGTAACCAATTAGTGAATTAAGGCAGTATTCCGAGGAGGGGGGGTCCTAGGCGTCATGACCCCCCAAAGCCGTAAACGTAAACCTTAAAATAGTATTTTTTCGAAAATATCATACATTTTCTTATTAATATGTAGGTACTCTTTGTCTGTGACCCCCCCCCCCAAAGTTTTTGGCTGCGACCGCGCCAGAATCCCGGTAGTACGTTCCCGTGGGATATTTTCCGACATCCACGCGGTTGAAGCCGCAGGCAAAAGCTAGTGGAAAATAAACTTATATCTGATGCATAGTTTGTTTCTATTTACAACTAGATGACCTGACAGACGTGGTCCTGTCCAATCAAAAATCATACAAAAAACGCAGTATAAACATTAAAGGTTTTCTTAGAAGTTTTTTTTAAATCATTAATAAAGCATGCTATTATTTAGCGATCGATCGGCCGAGCGAACCTGTTGAGGTGCTTGCGAATGTGTTGAAGGTTGCGCTGTACTGTCACTAGAACCAGAACTGCCCATGCCTGCCTCACTAGTATCCATGTCCTGAAAAGTTTTGAAAAAACAGACGAAAATGTAAACTACATTAAATCAGTTTCAGTTATGAAGCTTGAGAGGTTTTTTAAGGTACGGTGGTTTTCATTTCTTCAGTTTCCTTAGTATTGGTTTTCATATTCATGTAGGTACTTACTATCCCTAAAATATTTTCCACCATTTTTTTTTTTTGTAGAATTTGCACACACTTGTAATAAACTCTCTCTTGCACAATTTATTTTCGTCTAAAGATGTATTCAAATACGGATGGATATACGGATATTTCGTCCGAAGTTCATAACTTTCAATTCAAATACTATTATAGACAGAGGAGTGACCAGGTTTATACATTTGCAAAGAAATGTTATGGAAACGTTATAAGTTATATTTGATATTGTACTAACCTGTGTTGACTCTGGCGGCGCCGTAGATGCTGCCAGGGCAGCTCGAGGGAGCGGTCGGGACGACGAGGCGGGCATGTACTCCGTCGTGTGAGCGTCGTGAGGCGCCGTCGGTCCCACTTGAGCCATCGGACGAATTGATGCCAAAGGTGTCTCACCCCCGCGCCGACTCGCAGTCACACTTTGCTGGGCTACACCTGGTCATGTTTTGAACAATATACTGTTGTAGTCATTAGAAAACACTGGGCAAAGTTGTATGTTGAGTGGTTTATGAGGCAACAGAGATGCAAGTACACAAGTGTACAATGTTTTTAATTGTTTGAATTAATAAGATCCAAAGCAAAGTTCAGCACAGGCAAAGCAAAGACAAAAGAACCATGACCTCGGTTTTGGATAAAAAAATAAAACAACGTTTTTAGTTTTGCGAAACAAAGCTTCTGCCTTAGTCAACAATCGAACCAAACCCTTTTTTGTTAAGCATTCTGTATTTTTATACAGAGCGATAGTGTTGCTGATAAGGATCAAATACTGCAAAGGAATATGTGTGAAAACAAAGGTAGGTATTCTGTAATTTTTATTTTTATAATTAAAAAAAATGCTATTTCCGATGATTTCACATATATTTTTTTCCCAACATTTGATCTTTATCAGTCAAACTTTATGCTATAATACAGTGTGCCGTTTTTGTAGTAAAAAGCGGGTTCGATTCTTGGCTCAGGCAGCTTCTTCAAAAAACGAAAAATGTAGTTTCATTTCTTCCAAAATCAAAGTCATGGTTCCCTATGACCACTTTGCTTTACTATCCAGTTTCGAATTTAGCCCTGATGTGCCATAGCAAAAATCACCCTGTATAAATGGATTTTTATTATTTCTCGTAGTACAATATTTACTTAGTTACGTTAAATTTCATCCTAATTATTAAAGTGCCATTCATGGGTAATAATGAGAAAGAAAAAAGGGAACACAGTCCCATACATTTTAGTAATTCGACATAGCAGATTAATAAAATAAAATTTACTCACCGGCCATAGGTTTTATATTAGCAGTGGGTGGATCGGTAGTAGTTTTCTCAGTGGATGCTTGCTGTTTTGACGCTGAAGCTTGACTTGCCAGTTGCCGCTGAAGTATTGTTACTTTTTGATGCAGTGTTTCAACCTCTCTGGCCTTTTCTGCTTGTGCTTCACTTCGCTCTTTCTCTAATCGTGATAGACGACCCTCGTATTGAGATTTTATTAGAGCCAATCTTACATCCTGTTCATCACGTGTACTTTGCTCAATTGCGCCTATTTTATTACGTGATTCATCTAACTCTCTGCTCAATGTATTTTTGAGTTCAGTTAGTTGGACAATTTTACTTTTGGCTTGCTTCAAAACTTGTTTAGATTTTTCTTCTTTTTCCATATTTGCCGTCCTAAGGGTTTCTAGTTCTTGTTTTAATTTATCTGTAATCACCTTTTCAGTTTCGAGCTTTGCTTGAAGCTCAGCTATATGTTCTTCGAATTTCTTACTAGTTTCCGTTAATGCGGCATCAGCAGCAGCAACATCACCCTCATTCTTTTTCTTCTCTTCCTCTACTGTTTTAACCAACTCCTCATATTGGGCTTTGTACTTTTTAGCAATTTTTCTTATCTGATTTTCTTTATTCCTGATATCAGTTAATGATGCATCCTTATTAGACAGTTCATCTGTTAATTTTGAGTTCGAAGCCACGATTACGGACTGTTCAGCTTTAAGTTTTGTGACTTCTTCAGTAACACGAGCCATATCATCCCTAAGAATCTGTAATTCTTCATTAAGTTTCTTGTTTTCCTCTGCTAAAGCATTTTGCTGTCTTGATAGCAACGAATACTGTTCCTCTATTTTCGTTTTCTCTACTTTAATACTACTCAGTTCCTCATTTAGCTTCCTGACGTTTTCTTTTTCATTTGTTAACATTTTCGCTAGGGTTTCCCTTTCATTTTGAAGTCGTTTCCAATCTTCGGGGCTGGTTTTGTTAGCACGTTCAACTAAGGCATTCACTCTGGTTCTCCACCTCGCACAATCTGCCTTCAAAGCATTATTTTCTGATTGTAAAGTTTCATTTTTAGATGTAAGATCTGAAATTTTATCCTGCAATTGTGGTAGCTGGGATTCCATTGCTACAACTGTTGCTGTAAGCTCTGCGACCTGAAGGTTTAATCCGTCCCGCTCTTCTCTTAAGCTTCTGTTACTGTCTGTCAAGGCATTCAATGTTTCAACCTTTCTCAAAAGATCTGATTGCCTATTTACAGTTGCCATGCTCACTTCTGTATTTTCTCTTTCTGCTGCTAAAGTCAATTTCGTTTTATCAAGCTCCTTTTCAGCTATTTCTAACTGCGACTTAAGTCTCCTGGTTTCAGCTTGTAGTATGTCAAATTTGGCCATAGCAATATCTTTTTCTTTCCTTAAATACTTGACTATTTGGAACAATTGTTCTGATGACTTTCCATCTTCTTCATTAATTGAGATGTTAATATTAGAATCATTTCCGGATTCATTAAAGCTCTCTGATCGTGATTGAGATGCATGAGTAACTGTCAGCTGTGTACCTAATGCTTGTATTTGATCATGTAATAAAGCATTCTGATCATTTAAGTCTTTCAAGCGCTCTGTTAGCTGGGCATTTTCACTGATTAGTATTTTTTGCCTTTCTTGCCAAGATTTCTTTTCGGTTTCCAAATCTTCAATGGCGCGATATTTCAAGGCAGCCAATTCATTTATTTGATTTTGGGCTTTTAGTAATTCTTCTTTTACATGAGATAAAACTTGTATATCATTGGAATGTAATACCATTTCATATGAATATTTCTCTTCAGTATTCTGTACTTCTTCTGACATTTTAGTAATTTCGGCACGTGCAGCTTCAAGTTCAGTGCGATAACTATTTGCTTGGAGTAAAGCATTGTTCAATTCTTCTTTAAGAGTAGTGAGTTCATTTTTCAATGCACTGTTGCTGGAAGAATGCTCTCCGTTAGCATGCAATGATAACTCAGCTTCTAACTCTGAACATTTATCCTCTAAACTCTGTAGTTTACTGGCATAGTCAGTCAGTTTTGCTTCAGTCTCTGTTTTATAAGCTTCATATTCACTGTTAAGGGATTTTAATTCTTTTTCTGCGCTCTCTGATATATCGCAATATTGTTTTATATGTTCTTTTGCTACATTCAATTGCTCCTGGAATGATTGAACTTCTACATGTTTATCTGATAATTTATTTTCTAGATCCCTTATTTTCTTAACAGTATCAGATGCGCCATCCGCATTAGGAGAAAGGGCCACTTTGAGCTTCTTACTAAGTTCTTCATTGGCCTTGCTTTTCTCTAATAAATCTTGTCTCATTTCCGTCATTTCTTTTCTTAAGGCATCTGCTGCATCCTTTTCTTCCTGCATTCTTTCTCTTGCAGTATCCTTTTGCCGTTTCAGGTGATCTGCTAATTCTCTAAACCGGTCTTGTTCTTCCTGAAGTCTTCTTCTTAATGCTGAAGATTCTCTTGTAGCTTCATCTAACCTTGTTTCGATTTTGGCTCGATCTTCAGCTTCTACACGCTCCAAACTAGCTTTGATTAACTCCAAATTTTTTAGAAGTAAAGATTGGCAATGCCTTTCTCTGTTTAACATTTCCTTTTCAGTTTGAATACGTAATTCAGCATCTTTAAGCAATTTGAGTTCGAGTTTTAAATTTTCAAGTTGAATTTCAGCTGCAGCAAGTTTACTCTGGGCATTTAAAGCTTCGTCCCTCAAATGTTGCAAAGAAACTTCATGCTTAGCAATGGTTGCATTATATGCTTTATTCTTTTCTTCTAAGGAAGAAATTTGTTTCTTATAAGTTGTGATATTTGTTTGCAAAATTTTTAGTCTCTCATTATTATACTCGGAAGTCGAAGCACATTTACTGTTAGCAGCCGTGAGTTTTCCTATCTCCTGTCTCATATTATCAATTTGTTCAAATAACATTCTTTCATTTGTAACCTTTTCCTCTCTATATGTTTTATATTCTTCTTTCAACATTTCTAATTGCTTCTCTGTTTCTTTGTATTTTATTTCAAATGAAGATACCTCTGGGATGGGATGCTTTGTAATATTTTCAGGTGTAGTGTCCATTGAATATATTCCACTCTTTTCCAACTCTGAGATCTCCGATACAGACAATTCATGACGTTTTCCCTTCATATGATCGTGGTAAAGCTTCTTAAACATGTCTCTTTGTCTAATAAGACCATTTACCATTTTAGTTTGACGTTCTTGAGCTTCAGTTAACTCAACTACTCTATTTTTCAATGATTCTATTTTATCCTGCATTTCACCACTCTCAAATTGTTCTTTATGGCGTTCAAATTCTTCTTGCTTGTCTGTCATTTCACGAATCATTCGCAAAAGTTTCTGATTATTTGATTGTAGTTCTTGAATATCACTAAATGTTACTAAAGTTTTAGAAATAATTCTTGATGAGCTTAATTCTGACGAATTAGTTGTGTTGGAAGCAGTTTGTGAGGCATCATGATCACCATTTGGCATTAGACCTCCTCGACTATGTTCTATTTCTTTCAACAAGAAACATACTTGTCTTCCTAAATCAGCCAATTCACCTTTAAGTTTCGTGTTTTCACGACTATAGTGATTAGCTATTTTAGATGATTCACTGTAATCGTCTCGAAGTCTATTACATTCAATCACTAGAGACTCTATTTGCTGTGACAACGCAGAATTGCTTTCTAATGCTTCCTCAAACTCAAGTTTTTGTTTCTGTAGTAGAGGGGCCTTTTCTTCCAACTCCTTAACAATTGAGTTGATGGTGATGTTAAGTCGTCTATTATTTTCCTTTTCTTGAGTCAGTTCATCAGTAACTTTAACCAGCTGAGAGTATATCTGAGTGAGAGACATACCTGATTTCAAAAGTTTACTGGCTGTTGCTGCCGAAGGAGCTAAATCGCTTAAAGCATTATCAAGATTTTGAGCATTAGCAGCTTTTAATAAGTCATTTGCATGTTCCAATTCATTCTTTAAAGAGCTTATGATTTCATTTTTCTTTTCCATTAATTCTTCATGATCCAGATCAGCTTGTTTATATTGCGTCTCTAATTCACCATACTTTTCAGTTGCTTCATTCAGTAATTTTTGTAATTCTGCAATTCCTTCAGTCAACTCTAACGTCTTAGCTTCTGCATCATCATGCAATGTTTTGAATAAATCTGCCAGTTTAGTTTTAGCTTCCAATTCTTTTTTGTAATTTTCTGTCATTTTATTTTCTATTTCTCTTTGTTCCATCAAGCGTTGAGTAAGACTTTCAGCTCTATTATTAAGACTTTTTATTACATCATTTAACTCACTTATAGTTTCATTTGCAGCTTTCAACTCTTCGGTTTTTTCAGCTAACTGCGTTTCTAAGTGTACTGAACGGCTGGTATTGTTTAACCTTCCGGTTTGTAGTTCGGAAGTTAGACGATTTACTTCCTCAGACAAGCCAGCAATTTGTGAATTAAGTAAAGTTCTTTCTTGCTCAATACGTTGTTCGCGATATTGTAAGGAAAGCTCTTTGCTTTTTATTTCATCATTTAATGCCAAGGCTTCACATTTGGCATCTATTGCTGCATGTAATTGCTGGGATAGAGCAGATTCCATTGAAGTTAATCTTTCAATTTCAGTATCTCGCCTTTGTACTATACGTGTCAAGTCATTTCTTTCATCAACAGCAGCATCTCTTGAACTTTTGAGAGATATAATTTCATTTTCTAGGCGGGATATTTTGTCTCGAGCCTTTTCTAATTCTGTATTCAATGATTCCACTTGATGTGTCAGTTCAGTAATGGTTTCGTCAGAAGATGACAACTTCTTTACTGCATCGTCATATTTTGCCGTGACTTCAAGAATTTGAGCTTCTAAAGTTGATACTTTGTTCCCTACAACAGAAATATTAGTAATTATTTAAAAAAATAACACATTTTGAATTCTGAAACATAACATTATTATGTAATAAAGTTGTTGCACGGGCAATTTTTTGGGTAATTATTGCTCGGCAACACTAATGGTTGATCCATTAGTGTTGCCGAGCAATAATTCTGAATCAATTAAGTGGAGCAATCTGGAGCAACAAAAATAAATTGGCGATGTGTTTCGGCAATATTGCTTCTGATTGCTCTATATATTTCATGAGTTCCCGAATATCTAATTGTTTTGGATTTTTTTAGACAATTTGCTTTCTATCTCGTTTGTACGTATAACTACGTCTCATTTTTGCGAGAGGAACCGGCCGGCGGTTGATGCGGAGGGGTGGGGGAGTAATTGCCTATTTTTTTTAAGTTGCATGATATTGTGGGGCCGTATCTCTGGCAACAGATACGGCCACACAATATCATGATGACGACCAAGATGGAGCAATTTTAGTTGCTCGTGTAAGCGTAAATTTGGAATTCTAATTCTATAGATCGATTAGCGCGCAATAATTGTCGATGTTATCATTCCACAAGACGAAAACATCGTGAAACCTGAGAAAGGGAAACATCAAATATCTCGACTTAACACACGAGGTTGTTGTGCCGACTGTCATAATAGCCAATGACCTGATGGCCAAAAGCCTCGATCAACATGTCTCGCGGGTCTCGTTACACGGTTGGATCAAGGGCCTGATTCACAAGGCAGTACACCTCGATACGGGTCGTATCGTGAGGAAGTTCTTTTGTCTAGAGCTCTAACCACGAGGAAGTTTGGACCCTATTAAACGTTTCTCAATCTTTTTATTTTAAGAAATTTATCTGATTAGAAAGGTTCACGTGGCTTAGTAATAATAGCTGCACTGGTCGATCGATCAGCTTAAGCTATGCTTGCCGCGGTCACTCCGTGGATGGGAGAGCATCTTTTCATACTGAGATGGCTCTTTGCCTCAGAAAGCACAATAAGCTATTGGACTCGGCTGTCGGTTGGATCTTTGAGCAGCGTTACAGGTCGTCAAAAGCCCAAAGGCCTGACAACAAATCTTACCAAGAGATACTGTGTTACCTAGTTACTGGATTGTAGAGGTCAGATTCAATGCTAAATTTAAATTTGCATTGACATGCTTAAAAGAAGTTACAAGACTACATCTGACATTAGTCAGTTGTTTCCAGGCAGATATAAAAAGCACCAACAGAAGCCACAAATTGATACCTGCAAAAATATACTATGCAGCAAAGGTATATAGATACCGTATACTTACATTAGTTCAAACAATCTTATCATATTGCAAAACAGGATGGGGAAATGCCCTAAAGACATGTTAGGTCATTTAGAAAGAGCCTGGTGACCTGTGCTGATAGTAAGTCGAGCTCCCCTATCTCTTTCCAGCAAAAAACTATACAAGCAATAAACATTGATGTTAAATAAAGGTAGCATCAGCTAAGGTTGCTAAGTCAAGGCTAATCAAATACTAAATGGCTGCCCATGAAAAAAATAACTGGGTTTCCTAGAGAAAATAACAACCTGAATGATTTTAGTTTTACCATCACAATGTACATACACAATCAACCTCATCTCTTAAGTTACTACTGTTACTATTGCTAAGTTACTATTACTGCATTAAATCATTGTAAATTAAATGAAGCTCAGACCTTTTGGCCATGTGTTATGTAATTTTAACATTCCAGAAGTGCTGATTCTCAGCCTAATTCGAGTAAATGGCTATCAATTTTGATTATGAATGAATCACATATTATTTGTCAGATACCCAGTGATTGAACAGGGTAGTGCAATTCAAGGTCAACAACATCAAACAATATTGTTAGTATAGATAAGCCCAGCCGACATGGCCAACATACAATGGCCCTCCCGAAGGGCTAGAAACCGAACCCTCTAACATCAGTACAGAGAATGTATAAGTACTTTTAAAACATGGTATGACCAGATTGGCTCTTACACTAGTCAACCCATGCATTTTGCAAATTATAGTACATGTGAAATATTTTTCTTGCATATCATTTGGTTGAGGGGCAGGGACCTCAAACATTATAGCTACAAGAAACCGTTCTTAGGACACTGTCCTCTCCAAAGTTTTCGGTTCTGTTTGGGCCGCAGGTTTAAAATGCCAGTAAATAAGTATTTTTGATAATCAGCGTCACAAACAGTTATAATATAAACAACTACCCACACAGACCTCAGATATGAAAAAAAAAATCCTAAAACGTAGAAAATTAGGGTTACAATAAACTTAAAGTAGGTACAGTACAGTACAAATAAATTTAGGAACAATACAAATGAGTAAGAAATACAAAACAAAGTAAAACTTGTGTAATTATAATCAATATTGATGAAAACAGATAAATAAGAATGAAAAAGAAAGAATAGATTTCAAGTATTGCGTTGAAAGGAAAATGAAGCATTGAATGAAAGCGTCACGAAACACCGGTTAGCTTACCTATCTGGGACTTATTAGTTTCATGTAGCGCTTTGGATGTTAAGTATTCTTCAAATGTTGAATCAATATATGAATTGATCTTCCCCGCAACAAGAGTAGGTAAATTAGCGATTTCCTCGTCTGATAAAACATTATTCAAATGAGTTTTAACACCGGCTTCCGATTCAGCGGCCTCCATCTTCGACCGATATTCACAATGCCACAGATTGTGTAAGTGAAAGTACTAAGAGTAGTAGTCACAGTTCATACACTTCATACCACAGACATACGTAGTATCTCTATTTTTTTTTTTTTGGTATGGCATCTCGCAGTTGACCTTGAGAGCGGGCTTTCCTGCGCAGTGTGACCAGATAAATTTTACGAAAATACCGAGGCATCTCAAAAAAATACTGAAATATACCGACTTACATAGGACAGATATACTGATTTTCTTAACACGTTTTATTAATTCATACTCACAATAAATGTTAGAGTTATATTTTAACATCCTTTTCGAAGGATTAAAATTTACACAACCTCCTTCATCCATAACACCTTGCTTTGTTTTTAAAATAGATGACACATTTTTGTTCATAAATCTGTTTCTTTGGTCCGTTTTTATTAAATTAATCTGTGAAAATATGCGCTCGCATGCAGCATTCGACACCGGTATACATAGAAGAGATTTACTAAAACTAGTTATATTTTTGAAAAATCACTGACTTCTGATCAGGCCCTTCATAATTATGTAAGAAACTATTCTAAGATATTCAAAAGAGTCTGCGCTCAAGCTAAATCTAAATTAATAAGTAACAAAATTAATATTTCTAAAAATAACATATTAGCTGTGTGGTAGGTAATTAACAAAGAAACTGGAAACACACAACAGCGAGATCAGAATGAGTTAGCTCTAAAAATTGATAATGAAACCATTTCAGATAAGTTAAAAGTTGCTGAGACTCTAGAAAATTTCTTTACCAACATCCCAATAGAGGTTACGAAGTCTCTACCCTCATCATCTGTTTTAGCTGAATCTCTTCTTAAAGAAAACATCAGTAAGGAAATTCCAAATTTTGAATTCAAACCCATTTCTATTGCCACAATTAAAACAGCATTCAAAAGTCTTAATTTAAAAAATACTGAAGACTTATGGGGGATTTCCGTTAAGGTTCTTGAAGGTATCATTGACACAATTGCCCCTGTCCTAACAGGCATATTTAATCAATGTTTAGACAGCGGTACGTTTCCTGACTTAATGAAACATAGTAAAGTAGTACCAGTTTTTAAATCGGGTAGTAAGAGTGATCCCTCAAATTATAGACCTATATCTGTGCTTCCAGCAATGAGCAAAATTTATGAAAAAGTCATGCTAGACCAGATGTTGTCACATTTTAACTCAAATGGGATTTTACATAGTCGACAGTTTGGTTTCACGAAAGGTAGGTCGACGACTGACGCGGGAGTAAAACTCGTCAGTCACATTTTGGAATCCTGGGAGAAGTCCCAGGATGCAATTGGCATTTTCTGTGACCTCTCAAAAGCGTTTGACTGCGTTGACCACAACACACTCATCTGTAAATTACACCACTACGGAATTCGTGGACGAGCTGCTGATCTTGTACTTTCCTATTTATCAAACAGGCAGCAAAAAGTAAATGTTAACGGGGCAACGTCCTCGGGGTCTCTAGTTAAGATGGGCGTGCCTCAAGGTTCAATTCTTGGCCCTTTTTTATTTTTAGTTTATATTAATGACCTTCCTTACCTAATGGCAAACTTCTCGGATATAATTTTATTCGCTGATGACACCTCTCTTATTTTTAGAATAGATAGAAAAGATACGGATGTCTTACATGTCAACGATAGTCTAGCTGTTCTCTCGAAATGGTTTGCGGCTAATAATCTTTTACTCAATGCAAACAAAACTAAATGTCTTAAGTTCTCATTACCAAATGTACCCCAATTAGGTCTAAATTTAAAACTTGATGGCAAGAAACTAGATGCTATTTCCGAAACTGTATTTCTGGGAATTACTTTAGATTCGAAATTGCAATGGGGTGCCCACATTAGAGCTCTCTCAAGTAGATTAAGTTCAGCTGCTTACGCAGTAAGAAAAATAAGGCAGTTGACTGATGTAGCCACAGCTAGGTTAGTATACTTTGCTTATTTTCACAGTATTATGTCTTATGGCGTTCTGCTGTGGGGATCGGCAGCTGACGTAGATTCAGTTTTCATTTTACAAAAGAGGGCAATCCGCGCAATCTATAAAATGGGGCCTCGCGAGTCTCTTAGAAACAAATTCAATGAAATTGATATACTAACTCTGCCTTCTCTTTATATCCTAGAAAATATCTTGTATGTTCGCAAAAACTTAGGTCTTTTCAAAAAAAGATGCGACTTCCACAATCTAAATACACGTAGTAAAGATGAAATTGTGATTCCAAAATTTAGATTAACTAAAACTAGCAAGTCATTTCTAATAAACAGTATCCGCTTCTATAACAAGTTGCCAAAGTCGGTTACAGAACTTAGCGATGGAAAGTTTAAAACTCACATCAAACGTGTCCTTATCAAAAAAGCATATTATAAGATAAAAGACTACGTTGAAGACAGGGAAGTTTGGCATTAATTCCTTCTGCACATGTGGCTTCCCTGGTACCTCATTAACAGCATAACTTCAAAGGTCAAAGCAAAAAAATACTAATAAGTACAGTATTATAAAAGACGGTCAACGTCTAACGGATGATGAGTGTGCTGGGCAGTTCGCGGACTTTTTTGAGTCTGTGTACAGCAAGGTGCCACCCCAACTGGACGCGGGCGCGGCGGCAGCGGAGGTCGGCGCGACCAGTGCGCGTGTGCATATTGAGACGCTGAGTCTTTCGGAAGTTCAGCAGGCGCTTGGAAGTCTCAAGCCTAAACGTTCGTCTGGCCCAGACGGCATACCAGCGTTTCTGTTCCGAGACTGTGGGAGGGTACTGGCTGGTCCATTACTTCACATTTTTAATACATGTTTAGAACAAGCGACGTTCCCACCTAGGTGGAAGATCACGCGTGTTATTCCGGTCCCTAAAGGAAAATCTGGTCCAGATTTCACTAACTACAGACCGGTGGCTGTGCTATCAACGCCTGCTAAAGTATTTGAGTCAGCTATTCAGCGCTCCGTGCAGGGACAAGTCCGCGCGCGTTTATCAGATGCGCAGCATGGGTTCCGGCCGGGATGCAGCACTGCCACTAACCTGCTCAACTTTATGGTGCAGGTGGTACCGTCAGTAGACTCTGGAGAACAGGTAGATGCTGCGTACTTCGACTTTAAAAAGGCCTTCGATACGGTTGATAATGACGTCTTATTAAGGAAGCTTGCGAAAATTGGATGTACACTGCCTCTGCTGCAGTTCTTCGCTAGCTACATGAGGGATCGTCAGCAATATGTAGATTACAATGGCTGTGAATCTCGCCCGTATTATACTAGGTCCGGCGTGAGCCAAGGCAGCAATGTAGGTCCTCTTGAGTTTATTATAATGATAAATGACTTACCGGAGGTCATCAGACATGGGACTTGTTTATTGTTTGCAGATGACCTGAAACTGCTTCTCGAGGTTAGGAATCACTCGGATTGTAAACGCCTGCAGGACGACATCAACCGAGTGGTCGAGTGGAGCATTGGCAACAAACTTCAGTTTAATGTATCCAAATGCTCGGTGATGTCTTTCACTCGCGCCCGGGTTCCTTTGTATTATCAATACAAGGTAGAGGATGCGCCGATGCAACGGGTGTCGCAGGTACGAGACTTAGGGGTAGTCTTCACTCAGGAACTAACCTTCCGTGAGCATATCATTACGATATGCAAGAAGGCATACCGAAATCTAGGTTTCGTACTCAGGCAAGCTAAGGGGTTTACCAACATCACGACGCTCAAGGTGTTGTATGACGCGCTAGTCAGGAGTCACCTTGAACATAGTGCAGTCATATGGGCTCCTCATGAGGTGAAATATAGTGTCATGTTGGAACGTGTTCAAAATAAGTTCACTAGACACTTGTATTTCAAGCTGTATGGGGTATATCCATTTTACCCATTGATGTACCCTAAACTCTTTGTACTGGGTGCAGTAGGGTACAACGCGTTAAAGGTGCGACGGGAATTTGCACTCGCAGCGTATGTAGTGAAGCTACTGCGTGGCGGGGCGCATAACCCGGGAGTGCTGCGGCACCTGGAACTTTGCGTGCCTGACCGGTACGTGTGGAGGCGGCGACACCCGCCCCTACTTGCTGTGCCTGCAGCCAGAACCAACCTACTGGAGAGGACTCCTCTCACTAGAGCCATCCGTGTGGTGAACAAGGTTCACGAGAGGCTTGATGTATTGTGTTGCAGCTTAAGTGAATTCGCAAAAGTTGCATTATATATATAATATGTATAGCACGGGTTTTCTATGGACATAGTAAGTACGAGGTTGTTGCTATGTAGTGCCATACCGAGCGTGCCCCGTCCTCCGCCGCCTGCACACCCCGCCGTTAGCGAAAGCAGAGTGGGCAGTGTTGCCGTTTTAGCCACTTCGTGGCTAGATCTAGCGGATTTTCGACGGTTTTAGCCAAAAAATAACCTGTTTTAGCCACCAAAATTAATCTAGCTACTTCTGGCTACTTTTTAGATTATTACTACCTACTTTTAATATTGTTAGTAGTCTACCGACTAATACTTAATGTATTTTAGAGAAATAATTATGGGACGATCGTCAATAACTGTAGGCAACACCACAGAGGTCCGCGCCGAATCAAGGGATTCCCATTTAAGTGAATGTTTAGATTTTTAACGTAATTTAAATTCGATTGAATGAAAATTTACGTTATAACTGTAGCTATTGGACCTAGTTTGTTTTGTACAAGGTCAATACTACTCGTGTCAACATGTACCGAAACGATATTATTGTTTAGCCGATCACTCTCGCGAGTAGTTCTCCTTTATTTTTCGTAAACTTTTTGAGTGAATACTTGTGTGAATATTATGGACGATGACATTGTAAACTTTCAAATTGGTTTTGAATTTTTTACAAAAAAAACAGAATTTTTAATGCTAATTGCTATAAAATTGCTATAAACTTGTAACCAGTTTTTAATACATTTCTATCAACACTATTAAATATTGTGTTATTAAATCCGCTTAACCGCACCCCTATACAATATTAAAATTATTATCAGTAGTAATAGTTAAATTAAGCCAAAAATACTTTAGCCACTTTTAGCGGAAAATCGAAAGTAATTTATCTACAAAACTGGCCACTTTTTTCGTTGATGTAGCCACAAACTAGATGGTCCTGACGGCAACACTGAGAGTGGGCAGAGAGAAGAGAGCCCGATCGCGACGATAACGGACGTAACACATGGATCCTCCGCGACTCTCAGTCGCGATGCCTTTTATTGTAAATTGTAACACAAATGTTTCTGTGTTTTCCTTGTTCAACCAATAAATGATTATATTTAAAGAAGTGACTCTAAACTGGCGCCCAAACTAGTGGCTCGAACCGTTACGAAATGTGATACAGTGCCTACGTGACCAAACGTGTACCTACTCACCTTGTTAGGAATAAGCACGGACGTTCGACCTTACCGTTGTCATCACCAGCGTGAAGATGCCGACAACGAGGAGAGGAGAAGCGCTCCGTCAGCAACGAGGAGAGGATGATGATAACGTCACGCTCACTGAAGAGGAGGAGAGCGTCGTCGAGCGCGGCCACGCGGAGGATACCGCCAGCGCTGGCTCGAGGTCGACACAGCAACCAGCTCCCCAGTTTCCCTCTGACTTCCTATCCACGCTGATCGAGACGATAACGCGTGCGCAAGTGGAAGCAAATAGAAGCCTCATCAACTCGCTGATGACATCCAACGGCGAATTCAGGGCATCCACCCCAGTTGGGGCCTCTCCAACCACCAACGCGAGCAGTGCCGCTGCTGCAGCCGCATTGCGTGCCGACGCCAACTTCACAAGATGCACGGCGAGATTCGACGGGTCCTCCCAGGACGCTGAGGTCCTGGAAGCATTCCTAGACGCTGTCGAAGTATATAAGGAGTGCGCTGCCGTAAGCGACGAGCATGCCCTCCGAGGATTGCCGATGCTGTTCGAAGGTGAAGCGGCAGTATGGTGGCGCGGCGTGAAGGCGTCGACGGCTACGTGGTCGGACGCGATCGCGCGTCTCCGCGCGGCCTACGGCGTGGCGCAGCCTGCGTACCAAGTCTTACGACAGATCTTCGCTACGGAACATCGAGAGGAAGAACGTGCGGAAGTGTTTTTGTGTAAAGTGCGCGCATTAATTACCAAATTACCGTACAAGCTCGACGAGGTAGTGCAGGTAGACTTTTGCTACGGATTACTGCACCGACGCGTAATAAAACGAATGCCGCGTGATTCTGTTCGTAATTTAGATGATTTGTTATATAAGGCGAGGATCGCGGAGGATACATACAAAGCGCTCAAGGTAACAAATTCTGTTTACAATAAGAATTCGACACCACAAACCAAAACATTGGCGGTGACTACCACCGACCGTAATCTCACGCAATCGACGTCGAACTCGAATTCGACTACTACGAGTGCGCCTGGACCGCATAGCAACAACAAAAATAGACCCCGGTGTAGTTATTGCAAGTTATTTGGGCATGTTAGTGAGGAGTGTCGTAACCGTGATAAGGCGACTACTAATAAAAGTAATAGCGACACTACGACAAGGGAGTTATGTTGTTATGGTTGTGGTAAACAAGGCGTCGTGAGATCGAAATGTGATGTTTGTGTGAAAACATTTTCGAAACCAGACGAGAAAACATCTTTCAACACTGTTGATGTAGATTTTTATTGTCATGACGATAATAGTAATAATAACATTGGTGCGAGTGAGACTGCTTCGTGCGTTCAAATAACGAATGTAAGTGCGCGCGAACAGTACCCAATGGTAAATATTAGTGTTATGGGCCGAAATGGCGTGGCGATTGTAGATACCGGCGCTACACATAGTATTGCGAGCCCTCTATTGCACCGACTTTTAGTAAATTCAGGAGTTCGGTTTAGCGAAACTAAACGTTTTGTACGCCTGGCTGATGGTACGCAAGGGTGGAGAGACCTGTTGTCAGCCGAGGTAGAGATGATAATTGGAGGTCGTAGGGTAGTGTGTCAGTTTTTAGTATTGCCTGGTAGTAATATTAGGACGCTTTTAGGTGTAGATTTCTTGGCGCGGGCCGGCATGGTAATAGACGTCGCCCGACGCACTTGGTCATTCTCGGACAGTCCGGGAAATTGTTACGATTTTGTTTACACTTATACGCTCGACCCTATCGATGCGGACCTGTTGTGCGCCGCATCTACTGAGTTATCGTTGCGCTCAGACGAAGGTTCAAAGTTGACCCCCGAGCAGCGGCGTACACTCAACTCATTTATAGAACACCGCGCGCCACAGTTCGCGCGCGACGGACCGGCGACAGAGTTCGCCACGCATCGAATAAAGGTGAGTCCACACCAAGAACCTATTGCTTGTCCACCGTACAGGATGTCTCCGAATAAGAAAGAGGCCTTGCAGAAGGAGCTTGATAAGCTGCTGCGAGATGACGTCATCGAAGAGTGCGAGGCACCTTGGGCATCCAATGTCGTGCTTGTGGGTAAGAAGGACGGTAGTTTAAGGCTCTGCATTGATTACCGAAGGCTTAATGCGGTGACCGAGCCAGACCGGTACCCCCTCCCACGCATTGAGGACATACTGCACGCGGCCAAGACCAGTGAGTACATGACTACTCTTGATCTGCGATCAGGTTACCATCAGGTGAATATCTGCCCAGAGGACCAAGACAAGACTGCGTTCACAACGCCACTTGGTACCTTTAGATTTAAGCGGATGCCGATGGGACTGCGGAATTCGGGAGCCACTTTTCAGAGGATGATGGACCGATTCCGGTCCAACCTGAAGGAAGTGGATCTCCTCGCTTATCTTGATGATCTCATATTGCTGTCACCAGGGCCGTTCGAGAAGCACCTGGCTGACTTGGAGGCAGTTTTCGAACGACTGGCCATGTTCAAGTTAAGAATAAATAGGGACAAGAGTTTCTTCGCGAGGGAGTCTGTTAAATTCCTAGGTCACGTTATCGTGCCAGGCGGAATCCAGGTGGATCCAGACAAGACAGCAGCCATTGACAACATGGTCGCCCCTCAGAACGTAAAACACTTAAAATGCTTTTTACAGACGTCGAGTTGGTACCGACGCTTTATTAATAATTACGCGGAAGTTGCGAGGCCCCTTAGTAACCTTCTGAAGAAGTCGAGTGCTTGGCGATGGGACGCCGAGCAACAGGAGGCGTTTGAACGCATCAAGTTCCTCCTCGTGTCCGCTCCTATCCTCTGTCAGGCGGATGAGTCGAAGCCATTCGTTCTTTGTACTGACAGCAGCGCTTATTGCCTTGGGGCTGTTCTTATGCAGGGGGAGGGACACGACGAGAAGCCGATTGAGTACGCAAGTCGACTTCTCACTAGCGCCGAGAGGAACTACTCCACGACCGAGCGGGAAGCTCTCGCCGTCGTGTGGGCACTCGGTAAGTTCCGTGGTTATGTGGAAACCGCGAAGGTCACGGTTAGGACGGACCACCAGCCCTTGCGGTGGCTGATGAGTCAAAGGTCACCTAGTGGCCGACTAGCCAGGTGGGCTCTCACATTGCAAGAGTTCGATCTAAGCATTGAATATACCCCCGGTCGCTCGAACGTGGTTGCAGATACGCTGTCCCGGCCTATTTGTTTGGAAGACCAGAATGGGTGTGACCTATGCATGACGGTCATTGATATACCAAAGCGGAACAGCGGTGATATCCGCAGCAATCAAATATTGGACCCGGAAGTTCGGAAAATTATCGAGGATATGGAGTCCGACGAACCCTCTAGGGGGAGACCATGGTCTGACCGCGGGTACACCATATCCGACGGTATCTTATACAGATACAGCCTAGAATCAGACGACGGAGAGGACTGTAGCTTAGTTGTGCCCGAGCACGAACGAAGGCAGGTCATGGCTGACCTCCACGATGCGCCGACAGCCGGCCATTTTGGCGTGGAGCGCACGTTAAGCCGCGTCCGTGCAAGGTACTATTGGCCTGGCATGCGCACGTTCATCGTGAAATATATAAAGGAATGCGTGCCGTGCCAGAGGTACAAAGCCGATAACCGCAAACCAGCAGGACTGCTGCAAACCCCCGCTGTGTCACGACGATTCGAGGTAGTCTCCGTGGACCTGTTTGGTCCGCTCGTCGAGACACCTAGGAAGAACAGGTGGGTACTGATCGTAGAAGATGTCTGCTCACGCTGGGTGGAATTGTTTCCATTAGAGAATGCCACAAGCGTCGAATGTGCTCAGACTCTCGCGAATGAGGTGTTCCTCAGGTTTGGTGTACCACGCCGCCTTATCAGTGACAACGGCGTGCAATTCGTGAGCGAGGTTATGCAGCAGGTCTGCCATGTCCTGGGAATTAGCCAGTCACTTACGCCATTTTATCACCCTGAGGCCAATCCCATAGAAAGGAAGAACCGGGACCTCAAACCTCAATTAGCTGTACTTGTAGGACATGATCATACCACATGGGACAAGCATCTCGCAGCAATCAGGTTTGCTATGAACTCCGCGATTACCTGCAGTACAGGGTATTCGCCGGCGTATCTCACCTTCGGGAGAGAGTTACGAGCTCCTTCTGATTCCGCGATAGATATGAGGGCTATTGTAGAACACGACAACTTCGTGCCCAGCATTACGCCTTACTTGAAGAAGATGGCTACAACCCTGGACGAGGCCAGGGACACTCACGAGAAGGCACAGGCCGTCCAGAAGGAGAATGCCGACCAAAAGAGGAGGCCGTCACCGGAGTATAAGGTAGGCGACCTAGTTTTACTAAAAACGCAGGGACCTAATGACGCAGGCCGCGGACAGACCGCAAAGTTTATCCCACGTCGTGATGGCCCATACAAAATCGGCAAAATTATCAGCTCAACCACTTATGGTCTGGAGAACGTACAGACCGGTAGCAACGTAGGGAAATATCACGTTTCGCACCTCACGCCTTTCGCCGGTCAGGTAGAACCACCCATTCGAGAAAAACGTAAGCGTGGTAGGCCGCGTAGGTATTTAGACTAGCCCAACTGCGGGGACACTTAGTTAGGCTAGAGGGGGAGGATATAGCACGGGTTTTCTATGGACATAGTAAGTACGAGGTTGTTGCTATGTAGTGCCATACCGAGCGTGCCCCGTCCTCCGCCGCCTGCACACCCCGCCGTTAGCGAAAGCAGAGTGGGCAGAGAGAAGAGAGCCCGATCGCGACGATAACGGACGTAACACATGGATCCTCCGCGACTCTTAGTCGCGATGCCTTTTATTGTAAATTGTAACACAAATGTTTCTGTGTTTTCCTTGTTCAACCAATAAATGATTATATTTAAAGAAGTGACTCTAAATATGTTATTTCGATGTAGGTTAAGATTTAGGATGTACTATGTATTTTATAGGATGTAGATTAAGGATTAGCATGTAAGGCTACTCTGTCGCATTGGATCGCAGATCTGTAATGGTAGTAGTCGGTAAGATTTGCGTAAATAAATAAATAAATAAATAAATAAATAAACTTTGTGAGAGTCTATTAACTGCTTCCAAATTACAATGTTAATTTTTAATATATTTATTTTTTACACTTTCTGACATATTCTCGTCATTTTTGACATTATACATCGCTTCAAATATCACCTATTTATTTGTGATTCTCATGAAAATCATGTCACTTTGTTTAAATAGGTTGATCTTACTAATGTAGATTCTTTTACATATTGTGTTGACTACTTATTTACGGAGGGTGTTTAATACACGTATAAGTTATTTAACATATTGTAAGGAATTTCAACAGTGTGTAGTTAGCCGAACTGTCAAAATGAACTGACGTATCCAACATGACACGGTTCGACACGCACTTTTGCTCGAGACAGCTCCGCGGACTGGCGCATCACTTACGTATCGTATTACATTAATATTATTTTGTTGTTAAGGGTTCAAGAAGACCGAAATCAATCATTGTTCTAGTAAAGTTTTAGTTTCATGATTAACTTTATTATTTTTGTAAAGCACATTGTTTCATTTGCTTTTATCAGAAGTGGGATAACTACCCACATTTGGTTTTATTTATACATGATTGATTTCTGGTCATTTTATTGAATATTTTGTTGATTGCTGTGCATTATCGTATTGTTGAGTGTCGCAATAATGGGAAAACGAAAGCGTTCGCGGAGTGTTTCGCACAGTCGAGTCGTTCGCGTTCTAGGGGTCGCAAGGTTTCGAAACGTCGGAATCGAAACCGTTCGCCGTGCAGCCCGCGATCTAGGAGTAATTCAGGATTACGCGAGTCCTTACAAACAATCATTTCCCGGTTAAATGCGTTAGAAGATAAGTCGTCGGTGAATATATCGTCTAATGTTGAAGTATCGTCAACAAATAACGATTCAACGGAAAAAATTGTGAAGGCTATTCATTTTTTAAAATATGGTGGTGGTACACGTGATTTTTACGTTTCAAATTTTGACCCTAATATACACGATGTTGATGCCTGGTTTAATGAGGTAGATCGAGCGCAAATTATAAATAAATGGAACGATGCTGAATGTTTGTCGCGTATCGGTCATTGTCTTAAGGGTGATGCGAAATCTTGGTTGGATGATTGGGTTACGACAGACCGGTCTTGGAGTAATTTTAAACGAGATTTTAAATCCTTGTGAGTGAAAAAGATTGATGTGGCGAACATCCTTTATGAGGTAATGAGTACCAATTTTATACGTGGTATCAATGAACCCAATATTAAATCGGCAGCTACGAATAAGAACCTTAAGCCGTGCGAGTTAGTAATTTTTTTTTTCTACTTTTGTAAAACCGGTTGAGGGTAAACATGAAAAACGTTTGAATCGTGACTCTGTAGTATGTAAGGAGGTTGTGAAGCCAAATTTTGCCAAACGCCCCGTCCAAAAGACTCCATTCAAATGTTTTTCATGTGGACAAACCGGACATAAACAAATTAACTGCCATGCAAAGCAAAAACCAACAACTACTAGTACAATCACCAATAACAGTGACGTAAAGTCGGGAACGAAAATTGTTTGCGCATAGTGTAAGAAAACTGGGCACCATATCAATGATTGTTTCGCCGAACAACGTTCTGATAATAGAAAAAGCAATGTAAATTTTTGTTCCCTACCCGACGTTAATAATAACAAAGATGTTATAGTTGGAGTAATCCAAGGGATTCCCATTGACATTCTGATCGATAGCGGCGCTTTAGATGTTTCACTTATTTCGTCCTCTGTGGTAAATCATTTGTCGTGCGCTACAAAAACTACTTATCGAGAGTTAAAAGGTGTCGGAAATACTATCACTCGGGTGTTTTCATATGTGACACTAACTATTGAGTTTAAAGAAATTACACTTGAAGTCGACCTATTGGTCGTACCCAGTGAAAGTATGAATGCACCTATCATAATAGGTACAGACGTCCTTAACCGCGAAGGAGTAACATATGTACGCACAAAGGATTACCAACGCTTGTCTTTTAGTGCTGTCCCTGCAAAAGTCTCTTGTTATCGAATCGAATGAGCATCCTACCCAGACGTCGCTTGTTGCCAGCGATATGGAAAAACTTATCAAAATATTAAATGAATTTTCAAAATTTATGATAACTGGAACTGCTACCTCAACCGTGACCATCGGTAGCATGCACATTCACTTGAATAGTGATGCGCCCGTTTATTATAGGCCGTACAAGTTATCTTTTAATGAGAAGTTGAGGGTACGTGAAATAATTAACGACCTTCTAGTTAAGGGAATAATCCGTGAATCCGAATCTGCGTACGCGAGTCCTATACTTTTAATTAAAAAGAAAGATGGAACGGACCGAATGTGTGTGGATTTTCGTGCTTTAAATAGGATCACTGTTAAAGACAGACTGACTTTGCCATTGATCGAGGATCATATAGATCGATTAGGTAAGGGCAAATATTTTACAACCCTTGATATGGCATCAGGGTTTTATCAGATTCGTCTTGATGATGCGTCGATTCCCCTGACTGGTTTTGTTACGCCTGAAGGGCATTATGAATATATGAAAATGCCCTTTGGACTTGCCAATGCGCCAGTTGTCTTCCAGCGCATTATTAACAATACACACGTTCTTACATAAACAACAAGTCAAAGCTTTACGTCACTTTCGACATTACCTAATAGGCATTACATTCAAGGTTATTACGGATTGTAATGCGTTGAAGGCTACGCAAAATAAAAAAGACCTGCTACCTCGTGTAGCGAGGTGGTGGGTGTACTTACAAGATTTCACGTTTACAATTGTCTATAGAAAAGGTGTTTTATTACCCCACGCAGATTATCTTAGTCGCAACCCCATCCGCGTTGTAAATAACATAGATAAGCCGCGAAATTGGGCTCAAGTTGCACAATCAGGTGACGAGGAAACGCAACAATTAATTAGACAGTTGGAAGAGGAACAGTTAGATGCTAGTCGTTACGTTAAAAACAATGAGATTCTTTACTATCGATATTCGCCAGTAGGTGAGCAATCACGGTTACTTTGCTATATACCGAAAGGCCATAGATTAAGTTTACTTAGAATCTTTCATGATGAGAATTGTCATATTGGGGTAGACAAGACTATTGGATTGATTCTAAATCACTTTTGGTTTCCTGGTCTTCATGGTTTTGTCAAGAAGTACATAGGACATTGTTTAACTTGCATAGCTAATAAACGGATCCCTCGAGCATTACAGCCCATTACGTCATAGACCAAGCCAGTAGTTGCATTTCATACCCTTCATGCCGATGTCTTGGGCCCTTTACCAGAGTCGAATGGCTATAAGCACATTTTGGTATTGGTTGATGCTTTTTCTAAGTACTGTCTCACTTATCTCCTTTATAGACAGGACCATGACGAATTAAAAAAAGCATTCAAAAACGCTTTTTCCTTATTTGCTACTTCACACCTTATAGTTACCGATCGGGGTCGCATGTTTGAATCCTCAAATTTCGTTAAATGGATTAATGATTTAGGATGCAGCATAAATTACATAACTCCTGAGATGCATCATGCGAATGGTCAGGTGGAGAGATATGTGCGTGCTCTTCTTAACATGTTACGTGTCGAGACTAATAATAAGAAGAGTAAATGGTCCGAAGAGTTATGGCGCTTGCAGCTTGTACTGAACATCACAAAACAAAAGACCACTCAAGCGTCTCCGTTAAATTTGTTGATCGGTATTGAAGGTACGACTCCTGTAATTCAAACCTTGGTCCGTGATGTCACCATAGACTGTTCAAATAGCGATCGCCGTTCCTTGCGAGAACTCGACCGGCAGAGGGCTGCTGAACGTCTTAAGGAAAATCAGAGTCGCCAAGACAAATATGTCAACAAAATGCGCCAACAGCCTCATGTTTTTCAAAAAGATGATCTTGCTTTTGTAATCAAGTACGCACAGTCCAAAGGGAAATTGGATTCCGGAATGCGCGGTCCTTATAAGGTGACAAAAGTGTTGGAGAATGGCCGATATGAATTGAAGCTTATTGCTGGAGCCTACGGCAAGGTGACCTTCGCCGCGGCGCAGTTTATGGTACCTTGGAAGGGTGAATGGACTCCAGATGAGTGTGCTGCTTTCTTTGCGTGTAAGTAGCCATTAGATGTCTGTGAGGTATAGTCGCCTTCAGCCTTTTCAATACTAGACCTTGTGTATTATGTCTAGTCTTGTGTGGAATAATAGATCTTGTGTATTATGTCTAGTCTTGTGTGGATACTAGACCTTGTGTATTATGTCTAGTCTTGTGTGGATACTAGACCTTGTGTATTATGTCTAGTCTTGTGTGGATACTAGACCTTGTGTATTATGTCTAATCTTGTGTGGATACTAGACCTCGTGTATTATGTCTAGTCTTGTGTGAATACTAGACCTTGTGTATTATGTCTAGTCTTGTGTGGATACTAGACCTTGTGTATTATGTCTAGTCTTGTGTGGATACTAGACCTTGTGTATTATGTCTAGTCTTGTGTGGATACTAGACCTTGTGAATGCTATGTCCAGTCTTATGTGAGCCTAATAGTAACAGATTTTTATAATCTTACACGGATTATTAAATCCTCTTTCACTCTTTTCCTTACCTGAAGGAAAGAAGTGTCCTTCTTAACACTTGCTGTTAGTCCTAGTTGTATATTTATAGTAAAGTACATTTCAGGTGCAGACCAATCAGATGAGACCATGCCCGTAATAGACGGTGAAACTACGTCCGAGGTACAAAGCACTCCTATCTACGATGGTGAGGATGTTGGATCGTCTACACCTTCCGAGGACGTCAGAATGTCAGGAGAGGCCGTGTAAGGAATTTCAACAGTGTGTAGTTAGCCGAACTGTCAAAATGAACTGACGTATCCAACATGACACGGTTCGACCAGTGTTGCCGTTTTAGCCACTTCGTGGCTAGATCTAGCGGATTTTCGACGGTTTTAGCCAAAAAATAACCTGTTTTAGCCACCAAAATTAATCTAGCTACTTCTGGCTACTTTTTAGATTATTACTACCTACTTTTAATATTGTTAGTAGTCTACCGACTAATACTTAATGTATTTTAGAGAAATAATTATGGGACGATCGTCAATAACTGTAGGCAACACCACAGAGGTCCGCGCCGAATCAAGGGATTCCCATTTAAGTGAATGTTTAGATTTTTAACGTAATTTAAATTCGATTGAATGAAAATTTACGTTATAACTGTAGCTATTGGACCTAGTTTGTTTTGTACAAGGTCAATACTACTCGTGTCAACATGTACCGAAACGATATTATTGTTTAGCCGATCACTCTCGCGAGTAGTTCTCCTTTATTTTTCGTAAACTTTTTGAGTGAATACTTGTGTGAATATTATGGACGATGACATTGTAAACTTTCAAATTGGTTTTGAATTTTTTACAAAAAAAACAGAATTTTTAATGCTAATTGCTATAAAATTGCTATAAACTTGTAACCAGTTTTTAATACATTTCTATCAACACTATTAAATATTGTGTTATTAAATCCGCTTAACCGCACCCCTATACAATATTAAAATTATTATCAGTAGTAATAGTTAAATTAAGCCAAAAATACTTTAGCCACTTTTAGCGGAAAATCGAAAGTAATTTATCTACAAAACTGGCCACTTTTTTCGTTGATGTAGCCACAAACTAGATGGTCCTGACGGCAACACTGGGTTCGACACGCACTTTTGCTCGAGACAGCTCCGCGGACTGGCGCATCACTTACGTATCGTATTACATTAATATTATTTTGTTGTTAAGGGTTCAAGAAGACCGAAATCAATCATTGTTCTAGTAAAGTTTTAGTTTCATGATTAACTTTATTATTTTTGTAAAGCACATTGTTTCATTTGCTTTTAATATATTAATCCGAAAACATTAGCAAGCACAGAAAATCCAAAACGCGTTTCGCGGCATTCCGAAAAATTATAGCGGGAAGTTCCTTCTTTTTAAAAACTTCACAGTCCACGCTCGAAGTAGCTTCACTCGGTGTTGCCAACACAACGCTCGAAGTAGCTTCACTCGGTGCTGCCAACACGGCCCTCCTGCGCCGTGCATGTCCTCAGGCACATCCTACACCATCAGTCTTACTCAGCTTAACGAAAAATGCATCTGAAAGTAAACACTTAATGTAAATATCTTAATATAAAACAATAATGCTTCGGCCAATCATGATTCATAATACTAATAGAACTCCAGTTGCAGGGTTTACATCTATTCTGTTCCTTTAGGCTTAGGAACTCTCACTACTCTGCAACTGATAATCCCATTCATGAATCTCCATTAGCCCTTCTACTATCCTCGACCGTATATTACAGAAATCAAAACTAATCCCCTTTATACTTAGGAGGCTTTGTGAATCATTTTGTAGTAATTTATTCACAATTCAAAATGCACTGGACACCAAAACAGAGTTGTCTTTAGGCTTAGACAACCTCTTTGCTACGGTCATTTTAGCTCACTCCCTTAATCCAAGGTGGTGCCTGGTCCAGTTCACTCCTTTAGTCTTAGGCAGGAACTGTTTCAGCTCACCATCTCTATTCTGGTGAGTGACTACAAAACATTTTTTTTTTTTTTTGTGTTCCAGTTTTATCTGAATTTTAACAACTTTTGCAGAAACTAAAAATGTACAAATCATTTTTTTAAAGTAATAAACTAGACACTATGATTTTTTTTTTTTTTTTACCTTGCCAACACTCCTTTTACATACATTTGCACCCACTGATGATGCATCAATCAACACACTAGCTATCAATTTTAATCCAAGGTTTAATGTTCTCAGCAGCGGCTACCCCATTATACGATCTATTACTTCTTTCACTGCCCCGCATGTCTTTGACTTCATATCTATCTTTATCCAGGCATTTCATTATTTGGAATGGGCCCTTAAAAGTAGGCAGTAATTTTTTACTTCGTCCATCATTTGTTTGGCTTTGTATTTTAATAAGGACTAAGTCTCCTTCACGATAAAGTTTAGCTTTAGTACGGCACCGGTCGAATCTTTTCTTCTGAGACTTAGCGCTATTCTTTATATTTTCGTCCGCTATTTTACGCAACTTCGTTACATCCAAAGAAAGAAAGAAAGAAAGAAAAAGTATTTATTAGACTCGCACAGGAATAACACAAACTTAACTAAATAACATTCTTAATAAAATATAAATTAAAATTAGAGAAAAAACTAAAAGTAAAAATAAAAAACAAAGTCCCGTACGAGGCCAAAAGGCCCCTATCTCAGCATGATGCTGCGACATTTAAAAAAAAAACTGTCGCAGCGCTGGTATTCTGATGGGGCCCACTGTGAATGTCACGGACAGATACAGAAATTAAAAATATATTAAAAAATAGATACTTTGTGTAAAATAATGTACATAAAGTCTGGCACACGAAAGTTGATCCTGGGGTTTAATCGTAAGTTTTTATATGGCAACTTTCTAAAAACGTCAGATGATTATCATTCGACTTATATATTGTCAGACTATTCATAGGATTTCATTGTATTTATACTCGAATTTTAACGTTTAAAATGAACAAAACAATAAAAAGTGACGTGCGGAAGTTATTGTTTACTATGATGAATTCATTTGAAGAAAAACAACAAAAGAAACGAGATGATTACAACGAAAAACAGCAATGTTTACTTGCGATAACAGACTTTATAGGTTAGTTTATACATATAATTTTGATATTTGCTTCAAAATCATGTTTACCTTATTCGCATAGTTATGTAATGGATGTTTTGTTTACAGACAATTTGAATATTGAAGGTACCGAAGTTGCATCGGTTAAAGGAACTATTGCAAAACTAAGTGCTTTGGGAGAGAATGAGCTAATTAAAACCCAGAACCAGTTTTTGGAAGAAATTTCGTCAATCACTGGTATGTAACTGTGTATGCAGTGTTTTTACTGTGTAATGTACTGCTAGAATTCATATCATTATGGTATTATAAATGTATGGGATGTAATTTATGTTTTATTGTTTTCTTTTTCAGGAGTTAGCGTCGCAACTTTAAAAAGAATTAAAAAGGAAGGACGATTGAATGATGGAATGTTTAGTACACCAGGGAAAAAACGACCCCATAAGCCCACAGTATCTAATTTGGACAGCTTCGATATAAATGCTATTAGAAATAAAATTAATGAATTTTACTTAGTACAAAAACGAGTACCTACTTTGCGAAGCTTATTGACTGAACTGAGGGAATCTATCGAGTTTACTGGCTCCCGTGAAACTTTGCGTCGCATATTACATAATAATTGTTATGAGTTTAAAAAAAACAAAAATGAACGGTCCTTACTTATTGAAAGATTTGATCTTGTAGCTTGGAGACACAAATTTTTACGAACTATTTCTTCCAAACGTGCAGAAGGGAAACCAATAATTTATTTAGATGAGACATATGTTCACCAAAATTATAGACCCAAGAAGTCATGGCAGGGGCCTTCAACAAGTGGTGTTATAGACAAGATATCAGCAGGCAAAAGGTACATAATTGTTCACGCTGGTTCAGAAAGAGGCTTCGTGCCAAATGCACTTTTATTGTTTAGCACTAAATCAAAAATGGCAGACTATCACCATGACATGAATTCACAAAATTTTAACAAATGGTTAGTGGAAAAACTTATACCCAATTTGTACGAGCCAAGTGTCATTGTCATGGATAATGCAAGTTATCACACAGTGCAAGTGAATAAACCACCTACAACACAGACTGTGAAAAACAAAATTCAACAGTGGCTCAGAGAAAATAACATAGATTTTGAAAGTCATTATACGAAAGCTGAATTGCTCTGTCTGGTTCAGAAACATAAACCAGATCCAATTTATGAAGCTGATCAATTATTAGAACAGCATGGTCATGAAGTACTGCGTTTACCTCCTTACCACTGCGACTTAATTGCCATAGAGCTAACTTGGAGCCTGGTAAAACGTAAAATCGCAAGTAAAAATATAAATTTACCATCTATTGAAGTGGAAAGAATTATAAGGGAATCCTTTGAGTGTGTAACCCCAGAAGAATGGAAAAAAAATACTGATCATGTTATCCATATAGAAAATACATACAAAGAAAGAGACAGAATAACCGATGAAGAAATGGATCGGTTCATCATAAATGTTGGTGACGATAGTAGCAGTGATTCGGATGCATCACTAGAAATGGAATTTTTAGATTCCGATTTAGATTATGATTCATAAAATAAAGTATTTAAATAATTAACCGTTTATTTTTTTTTCTATCAACATACATAGTCTAAATAGCTTGATGTCTATGAACCTCATTAATTACGATCATTGCATACGATAATTAATAAAATAACTAAAGTTTACAGATACTAATATTATAAAGCTGAAGAGTTTGTTTGTTTGTTTGAACGCGCTAATCTCAGGAACTACTGGTCCGATTTAAAAAATTCTTTCAGTAACCAAAATGCGGATGAAACTGCGGCGAACAGCTAGTTTGATATAAAACTGGTGAAATCTATTTAAATTAATCAGAACTCATTTACGTAATTCACTGGTCGAATTTTCAATTGTCAAATAACTTTTACTAATATATAGTATATGATTTGGTAGCTTTGTATAAAAAATATGTCAATCCACCGTATTCATTCGTCAGAATACTATACTACCACGAAAAATCGGTTTCAACCTTGTTTGAACATAATATTTTTTTTTACAAATATCAAAACTAGTTATTCCTATTGCACTCCGGGTTACCACACTTGGATTTTTTAAATTTGCCGCTGTTTTTCAGGATCAACTTTCGTGTTCTAAACAGTAATTAAAGTGATCCGCGTGTCTGCACCCCACGTAACATCTATTACTTGTCTGTGCCTTTATTGTCTTTACATCCGTACTATGCTCGTCTTCATGCTCAAGCTCAGGCCCGAAGCTGTCACTATCGGTACGTAATCTATACCCGAACATGACCTCACATGGGACTGCCTTGATTGTTTTGTGATACGTACTATTGATCGCCTGTTGTAATGGTGTAATACAATTATCCCAACCATCTTCATCCAAATCTGCACCCATAGTTTTCATTGCCTCTAGAATTGTTTTATTAAATATTTCGGCTTGGCCATTTGAGCGCGGCATACCTGTGGCTATTGTATGTAGGCGAATATTTTACCGCTGCAAAATTCCTTAAACCTTTTTGACGTAAAACCGGAACCCGCATCCGTAACAAGTTTATGAGGGTTGCCGAATATTTTTGCTATACCTTCAAGCTCACTAATTACGTGACCACTATCTGTATTACGCACCGCCGCGATAAATACAAATTTACTAAATGCATCTACTGCGACCAACAAATACTTGTTCTTATTTTGTGTTTCAACAAAGGGACCCAAATGATCCACATGAATCGTGTGGAATGGCTGTGCGTATTTTGGTAGTGGATATAGCTCACCTTCGTTCGGCACGCCTTTTTTTTTTAAAGTAAACGCAGTTTAAACAATTTTTTATATATTTCTTAACTATGTTTCGCATCCGAGAAAACCAATACCGACTAGAAATTCGTTCGACTGTTTTATCGACCGAGAAATGACCGAGGTCGTCGTGGTTATATTTGATAATTTGCCAAATGCATTTCTTCGGGACAACCCAACGACGACCGTAACTTGTACGACGATATACTTTATTGGCAAGAAGTTCGTATTTGTTGAATATATTCCTATGTTTGTCTGCTTCACCCGACTCTAAAGTCTGTCTAATAACGACTAACTGGGGATCCTGCAGTTGAACTGAGAGCAACCAATCCGCCTCCGTTATAGACATGACAATTTCCGCATCAGATTTTTCCCCTGACTTTAACGGGTTCCTGCTTAAAGCATCTACATGCTTCATACGAGTGCCCTCTCTATGAGCAATATCAAAAGAGAACTCTTGCGTAGAAAGCACCCATCGCGAAATACGGGGAATTATGTCTTTTTTTGTAAGCGCATAACGTACCGCACTGCAGTCTGTGACTATACAGAAATTAGCCCCCAACAGATAGCGCCTAAACTTTTCCAAAGACTGGACGATAGCTAGCAGCTCAAGCTCAAAAGAATGGTATTTTTTTTCATCTTGGGTAGTTTGGCGGCTATAATAATGAATAGGTTTTTCACCATTATCCGTAACCTGCATCAAAATGCCTGCAATTCCGTCTCTGCTTGCGTCAGTATATAGTATGCTTTGCTTGGCAGGGTCAAATAATGTTAAAATATCGTCTGAACTTAACGTCTCTTTTATTACCGTGAAGGCGCGATCTTGTTCAGAATTCCAAACCCAAGGGCTGTCTTTTTTCAGTAATTTGGAAAGTGGGCTAGAAAGCATGGCACAGTTTTTGATGAACTTGCGAAAATAACTGATCAGGCCAAGAAACTGGCGAAGCTGGTGGATTGTTTTTGGGACCGGGAAGCCCTTAACTGCTCTAACTTTACTCTCACATGGCTTCAAACCATCAGAGTTTACTCTATAGCCCAGGAACTCTATTTCTGACTTTAAGAAATGGCACTTCTTTAGGTTAAGCGTAAGGCCATTTTCCTTAAAGATTGCCAGTACCTTCTCAAGAAGATGAAGATTTTCTTCAGCCGTCTTACTAATTATTAAAACGTCATCTAAATACAGAACAATCGCACCAAACCTCAAGTTCCCCATGACCTTATCCATCATTTGCTGAAAGCATGATGGTGCATTGGCTAGACCGAATGGAAGTCGCAAAAATTCATAATGTCCGTCCTCAGTTATAAACGCTGTCTTGTGAACAGATTCCTCTGCCATTTTAATTTGATAGTAGCCACTTTTAAGATCCAAACTTGTGAAAAATTTACAGCCCTGTAGTCTATCTATCAAGTCTTCGATGTGTGGCATCGGATATTTATCTTTTGTTGTGATTTTATTCAATGCGCGGTAATCAATGCACAATCGTTTTTCACCGTTCTTTTTATTTACAAGCAGAGCTGGACTCGCATACTCGGATTTACTTTCACGGACTATACTATTCTCTAAGAGTTCGTTTACCATGCTTCTTACAATTTGCCTATCAGTATGTGATGTCCTGTATGGTCTACATTGCACAGGTTTTTTATCGTGTAAAGTTATAACCATTTCATGACCTTCTACTTTTCCTAGTTGATTTATATTCGTAGCTACACATTGCTGATATTTACCGAATAGATTAACCAACTCATCGCGGTGAGAATCTGTATCGAACTCTAAGGAAATTTCACCGACAAAGTTGCAAAAGTCTTCAAAATGATTTACGTTTTGAAACGTTAATGTTTCACCAATTCGCGAATACATTAAATCAGATCGTTCTGTCACGTTGCGTCCTATCAGTACGTCACATCCCGATAATTCACTAAGTAAATAATAACTCAATCTCGTCTATTTTCACAGAATCTAATTGTATGCCTACCTTCACCACCTCCGTTACGCTTTTTAAATTGTCTTTTGAAAATCCCTGCAGTATTATAGGGGAATTTAACGGAATTCTTTGGAGACTAAATTGTTCTGCCAAATTAGATGTCATTATGGAACAGCTACTCCCGGTGTCTATGAATGCTTCATGAACAAAACCGTTAATGCCTATTTTCTTACAGAACTTGTCTTTCGCGTTAGAAAGCTGTACGTATTTTGTTTCCTGGTTATTTGTTCGTTCCGGTTTGTCAGTTTTTGAATTATTTTTGTGAAAACATGAAGTTTCCGAGTGGCCTTTTTTACCGCAAAATTCACATTTTACCGAACATTGAAATCGTTTGTGATTGCCGCCGCAATTATAACACTCTATGGGTTTACGTTGACTTGGGGTTCGATTAGTCACGTTTGAGCCGGTTATTGTAGTTGCCGTTGATGTTTGGGAAACAGAACTTTGAACTTGACATGGAACGTTAACATTGTCACGGGTGTTGCTGTGGTTAAACGATTGTTTAACTGATTTTGCTTGGTAAACGCGGCTGTGCAAAAATCCAGCTAAATTATCGCATGATTTAAAGTTGCTAGCCTCAACGGATGCTGATATGTTACTATCACCAATATTCCCCAATATTATCGAGATTAAGTCATTTTCAGTAAAATTTAAGCATAGACTATCAATTTTCGATTTTTGTTCGAAAAAGAAATCATACGGCGGTTGATTTTCGACAGGTTTCCGGTCGATGATCTCCTTGAGTAGGTCAAACATATTTCTCTTCACTCTAAATGTATTAGAAAGATTTTCCTTCCAATCATTTCACAGCCAACTTGTCCACATGTGATCATTACGCAATAAAGACTCGTACCAGATTTTAGCAGATCCTTTGAGCTTATTAAGTGCCTGATAGCGTATCATATCTGTCCATGAAAATGTTGATGCATACGACTCTATCACGTTTAACCAAGAAGTAATATTATCGTTCAAAGGGTCAAAATCCGGAATCATATTATGCAAAATTGTACTCACATTTCCGGTATCTTTTGTCTTAAATACCTTAATCCTTTTGTCGGGTGCCAGCGGGGGTGTTCTTGAGCCGCTACTGTTAGAACTCGTACTGCTACTGCTAGAACTCGTAATACTGCACCTAGATGATTTACGAGCGCGCTTTGTCCTGTTTTTACGCTTACCTAAGCGTCTTTTACCCATTATTCAGTTTTACTTTATTTTTGGGGCGCGAAAACTTTTATGCTCACTTCTGATGTTGACTACTTATTTACGGAGGGTGTTTAATACACGTATAAGTTATTTAACATATATTAATCCGAAAACATTAGCAAGCACAGAAAATCCAAAACGCGTTTCGCGGCATTCCGAAAAATTATAGCGGGAAGTTCCTTCTTTTTAAAAACTTCACAGACCACGCTCGAAGTAGCTTCACTCGGTGTTGCCAACAATTGTGAAAGGGAAAACATTGTAGGCCTTACAGACTAGATTTATAGACGATTTTCTATTCTTTATTTTCATTCCTCTAAGTACTTGGTACTTATTGACAGGCCTGCACTGTCCTCCCATACCTATTATCACTGTAATTTGAAAACATTGTAAAACCCAATTATTTCTAAAAGAGTAACCGTGGAGTTTCTTGCCGGCTCTTCTCCATAGGAAGCGACAAATTGGAACCGTGCACCTAGCTTCTGACGTTTCATAAGTGCCCTTGCAGGTTTATGTGAAATAAAATATTTTGATTTGATTTGATTTTGTATTATAACATGCCATCACTGTTAGAAATTTTCCCAACTTCCACCCAAAATTGTTCACACGAGATGGGTGAGCCAGTGTTGGAAGATTGTAACAAATCACTTACTTCGCGATCAAACTTTAGGGTTCTGTATTCTTCGTCAATTAACTGCATTTGTTGTGGCTGTACTTCGCATGGGAAAGTTTCTATCACATTTCGTAAACTGCGAAATTCTTTATGCACGGCAGTGTGCGGGTCAAGAAATTTCAGTTCTCGAAAAACTGGATTTTCAAAAGGCAATCGTGATTTCAATTGCGTGCTCAACTCAATTAAAAATGATTGGCTCCTTCTAAAAAACTCAGCAGTCTGTTCTTTCATGTTTACATTTTCCCTGTGTTTGATTAATTCTTGGCCTACTTGAATACCTAAGTACATATCTTTCAATGGCAAATAATTTATATTAGACTTTAGGTCTAACGTAAATACATTGTCCGTACGTTTGATGTAATTAGCTTTCATGAAGCAACCCAAAATCGACAAGTACATACTAGAGGCATCATCATACAGTCTATCAATGCACGGATAGTCGCCTTGAAAAATGATGTTAAATTTGTTTATAATCGGCAAAATGTAGTCCAAAAAGTAAAAGTACTATTTGTTTATATCAGTGGTAAAAGAATTAAATAAAAATTCTGATGACATATTGCAATCACTCTAGTATTGGTCATGAAAGAACAATTGCAATACCCTCCACTGCTCAATTATTCTACTAATACAGGCATGAAGTGAAAGCCACCTTATGTCGTAATGACGCAAAATTCTGTGATTTTCAGTGTCTGTGAAATTTTGGAACTCAGCAAATTCTCTTTGACGCTTGCTGCTTTGAGAAAATATCCATATACTTCTTTTACTATTTGTTCTAAATTTCTAGGCAGTATTTTACAGGCGTGGAATGCTGCAGAGTGACAAACACATTTTATGAAAAAGCACTTTAGGTTTACTTCTTTAATTTTTGCAACAATGCCAGAATGTTGACCAAACATCACATTCGTAGTATCAGCAGCGAATCCTATTACGTCTTTTATTTCTAAACCTAATTCGGATAATTTTGATGACAACGAATTAATTAATTGACCTGCGGTCTCACCACTTAAATCAACTAAATCAAGGAATTTGGTTTGTACAGTACATTTAGTTTCAGAGAAGTATATAATTACTATTGTCAATACTTTGACTGTTGCAACATCTCGAACCAGGTGGTGAAGAACGTGTCGTTGCGTATGCCTCGCGCTCACTCACGACTCATGAGCTACACTACAGTCAAATTCACAAGGAGGCCTTGGCAATTGTATTCGCTATTGAGAAATTCCATCAGTACCTTTACGGAAGGAAGTTCGTACTTCGGACTGACCACAAACCACTTGTTAGCATTTTTGGGCCTAACATAGGTATTCCTACAGCGGCAGCAAGCCGTTTACAACGCTGGGCAATTAAACTTTCAGCTTATGATTATTCTATAGAGTATGTCAAAACGGATAAAAATGTAGCAGATTGTCTCTCACGTTTGAGTCACAAAAAAAAGAGACAGCAGCTGAAGAGGAAGTTTTACCAGAGCAAACATATTTGCATTTCGCAACGGAAGCCATGTCTCTAGATTATAACGTAATTAAAAAAGAAACAATGCATGACCCAATTTTAAGTCGCGTTTTAAGTTATATTATGGACGGTTGGCCATCGGAGATTGAAATAAAGGAAATTAAACCATACTTTAATAGAAAGAACGAATTGTATTGCGAATGGGGTTGTGTTATGTGGGGTCATCGTGTAGTTATACCATTGTCATGTAGAACAAAGGTAATTTCGGAACTTCACGAGGTACACATGGGGATAGTAAAGACTAAGTCGCTCGCTCGTAGTTATGTGTGGTGGCCGGGAGTAGACGAAGCGCTGGAGGCGACATGTCGCTCGTGTGTAGTATGTGCGGCTGTAACCGATGCACCACCTGCACACGTGCCATGCTCATGGCCTTGGCCGTCACGTCCCTGGTCCAGGCTTCATTTGGATTTTTTAGGGCCCATAGGTGGATTGACCTATCTAATTATTGTAGATTCTTGCTCAAAATGGATAGAAGCAGTCCGAATGAATAGAACTACAGCACAAGCAGTCATCAATGTACTACGTAGTTTGTGGTCGCAATTTGGTCTTCCAAAACAAACTGTTAGTGACAACGGCCCACCCTTCTCAAGTTTAGAATTTTAAGACTTCCTAAAACATAATGGTGTAGAACACATTTTCACAGCTCCGTATCACCCAGCTTCCAATGGTGCAGCTGAGAGCGCGGTAAAAATTTGCAAACGTACCATAAAGAAGGCGCTCAAACAGAATCTTAATGTTGAAATAGCTCTAAATAGGTTTCTTTTAGCCTACAGGAACACAAAACACGCTACTACCGGTGATAGTCCAGCTAGCATATTACAGGGTCGTAGTCTTCGTATGAGGTTGGATAACCTAAAACCAGAACGAGGTTCACAGGTCGCTGCTCGCCAAGCTCGTAGTGAGCGAGATGCGGGCGGGACACAGCGCGGATTCGAGCCGGGCGCTCGTGTTTGGGTTCGTGAATATAGAGGCTCTGATAAATGGGTACCTGGAACGATACTCGAACGTTTAGGTAAAACAAATTACTCCATAAGATCTGACGTAGGAACAGAAACTCACAGACATGTCGATCAGCTGAGGCTAAAAATGATGGAAAATTTAGGTAAAGATAGGTCCAGGAAAGAGACAGAACTAGATCAGGTTACGAAACAGTTGGAAATAAATAGGTATTCAAGAAAATCATTATCATTTCCCATTACCAGTGGCGAGGGTCCAGATCGAAGTGCGGCTGGTTCGAGAGAAAGTAATTTAGGTGGAGTTTCGTCTCTGTAGTGTACTAACATTTCTGAACGCAGAATGGAAGAGGATTGTTGAACGAAAGAAGGAAGGGAGAGACAATTTTAAGATGGAGATTTTTTCTGTAAGCTGTAGGTATTTCATTATTTTTCAAATATATTCTGGTTCAACATTAAATTGTCTTTTATATTAGTCCTGGAAGGCCCAGGACACAACATTAAATTTGGCGACGAAGTGAAAAGGATTCACGCACACGCAATAAAATGGCAAGTCTTTTACCATTTAAACCATTTCAAGAAGATGACGACATTTCTTGTTATTTAGAAAGGCTTGAGCAGTATTTTACGGCAAACGAAGTCAAAGCGGAGAGGCAAGTTTCCATTTTGTTAATATCTTTACATGAAAATGTGTACAAAACATTAAAAAACATTCTACATCCAACTTTGCCGAAAGATCAAACTTATTCGCAATTAACTGCAGCTTTACTTTTACGATTCAAACCAAGAGTAGCACATTTCCGCACTAGAATAACGTTCGATAAACTGCAACAAGCAGAAAACGAGTCAGTATCAAGGTGGTACGCTCGAGTCAGAGAAAAGGCGGCAGAATGTCAGTTTGGCACACAAATGATTAGTGAACGAGTGAGAGACAAATTCGTAACAGGTATGCGGGCAGGACCGATTCAAGACAGATTGTGCGAGGAAGCATTAGAGAAAACGGCTGTACAATTATTAGACATCGCTTTAAACAAAGAATGTGCACTGCAGGAGCATCCTATTGCTGTTGACAAGGTGTCAAGTTTCAAGAATACAAAGGGACAGAGAAAGGCTGATTACAAGAAGTCTACCCATACAGCAAACAAGACTGAAGAGAAATCTCAGGTTTTAAAGTGTGTTCATTGCGGCAAACCAAACCATTCATTTTCCAAGTGTAAATACAAGGCGTATACATGTAAACTTTGTAAGAAAGTCGGACATTTAGCTTCTGTGTGTAAAAGCAATGCACATAATCATTTTTTAAATGTTTCTAATGAAAGTGAGAATGGTAAGGATGATATTGAAATATTTTCCAACCATATAGATAAAACAAAGGATGTTAATTATGTGTCACCATTTTTAATTGAATGTTATATTAATTGTATACCAATTTCCATGGAATTAGACACAGGTGCAGCAGTTTCATGCATTCCAGAGACAACCTTTAAGTCTAACTTCTCTGATGTTCCTTTATTAGATACAGATTTGCAATTAAAAACTTACAATGGTCAAATTATTAAGCCGTTAGGAAAGATAGTGGTTCCTATATCTTATCAAGACAGACGGGTTCAGGGGGAACTCATTATTGTCAAAGAAGGGTCCAAAAATTTATTAGGTAGGGATCTCATACAAAAGTTTAACATTAAAATTAACAAATCCATTTCTGTCAATTCAATAGAAAATTTAAATTTGCAAAAATTATTAAATGATTATTCAGAAGTTTTCAAAAATGAGTTGGGAGTTATTAAAAATGAAGAGGTTAAATTAGAGCTTATTGAAAATGTCAAACCAATTTTTTGTAAACCTGTTCCCATTCCTCATGCTTACAAAGGAAAAGTTAATGATGAATTAACACGCTTAGAGAAAGAAAATGTCATTACTAAAGTTGAGAATGCTAAGTGGGGCACACCATTAGTACCAATAATGAAAGAAAATGGTAAGTTACGGTTGTGTGCAAATTACAAAATTACCATGAATAAATATTTAAAAGATTTTAATTACCCATTGCCCAAAATTGAGGATATTTTTACTGCTTTACAAGGTGGAAACAAATTTACAAAATTAGATTTGCGCAATGCATTTAACCAATTATTACTAGATTCTGACACAGGTGAACTGTTAGCATGGTCTACACCTAAGGGTATTTTTAAATTAAATAGGTTACCATATGGCACAAAGCCAGCCAGTCAAATATTTCAGGCAAAACTTGAAAAAATTTTACTAGGAGCCAAGGGAGCTGTGAATTTCATTGATGACGTTTTGGTGACAGGGTCTAATGATGCTGAACACTTGCAGAATCTTAGAGAAGTTTTAAAAAGATTTAAAGAGGCAGGTATAAGATTAAATAAAAGTAAATGCAATTTTTTTCAAAGTGAAGTTAAATATTTGGGGCATATAATTTCTAAAGAAGGGTTAAAAAAGGACAACTCTAAATTAGAGGCCATTACAAAGGCACCTGCTCCCACTACAGTAACTGAAGTGAAATCATGGATTGGTATGGTCAATTATTATGCAAAGTTTATTCCACATTTGTCAGCAAAATTGAGACCAATGTATGATCTTTTACAAAAAAACAGTAAGTTTTGTTGGTCAAAGGAATGTCAGTGTAGTTTTGACAATGTAAAAAAAGATTTAATTTCAGACAAGGTTTTGGTACATTTTAATAGAAAATTGCCATTGAGATTAGCTTGTGATGCATCTCAAAATGGTATTGGTGGAGTTTTAAGTCATGTCATGCCTGATGGCATGGAGAAACCAATAACTTTTATTTCAAGAGTTTACTTAAAGTCTGAAAAAAATTATTCTATGATTCACAAAGAAGCATTGGCTATATATTGGTCAGTTAAAAAATTATATCAATATTTAGTAGGGACAAAATTCGAATTACAGTCTGACCACAAACCGTTGCAAGCTCTGTTTGGGGAAAACAAAAGCCTTCCTCAGATGGCTGCTGGCAGACTACAAAGATGGTCTTTATTTTTGTCAGAATTTGATTATACTTTTAAATATATAAAAGGTTCAGAAAACCTAAAAGCAGACTGCATGTCTAGATTACCTGTAAAACAAGTAAATAAGGAGGACTTGGATGGTGAAAACAATAATGATTACATTAATTTTATTGAGGACCAAAATGTAATAGATTTAAATTTAATTAGGTCTGAGACTAGAAAAGATCCTATTTTGAGTACAATTTTTAATATGATTAGGTACGGTTTTCCTGAGAATTCTAATGAAGTGAATTCAAATGAGTCTTTAAAACCATTTTTTAACAGGAAAAGTGAGCTTTACATTGACAAAGGTGTAATTATGTGGGGATACAGAGTTGTAATTCCAACTAAATTAAAAAGCACTTTGTTACAAGAATTACATTCAACCCATCAAGGGATTATTAAAATGAAAAGTAATGCCAGGTCATATTTTTGGTGGCCTAACCTTGATAAAAATATTGAGGAATTTGTAAAAAATTGTAACATCTGTATGTCAAGTCGTCCAGAGCCAAAAAAGGCAAAAATTATTTCATGGCCAAAAACAGATTTTTCATATGAAAGAGTGCATGCGGATTTTCTAGGTCCAATTGATGGCAAAATAATTTTATTAATTGTAGACTCGTATTCTAAATGGCCAGAAGCTTTTATAATGAAAGGATTTGACTCTAAGAGTACTATAGAAAAATTTAGAGAATGTTTTGCTAGATTTGGATTGCCAAAAATAGTAGTTACTGACAATGCCAAAACATTTGTATGTCAAGAATTTTCTATATTTTTGTCTAAAAATGGTATCAAACATATGACATCACCTCCATTCCATCCTGCATCCAATGGATTTGCAGAAAATGCGGTAAAAAGTTTTAAAGCTGGATTGTCTAAAGCTTTAAAGGATAGAGCTAATGTGGGAGTCTCTTTTGAAACATTAATGAATAGATATTTATTTTCCTACAGAAATTCTGTACATGTTATAACTGGTGTTTCACCTGATGAGTTAATGTTTCAAAGGAAGCTGAGAACTAGATTAGATTTGTTAACTTCTAAAAATGTTATTAATTGCAAAGACATTGAAAGAAATGTAAAAGGAAAAAGAGAAGAGATATTTAAGGAAGGTGATATTGTGTATTGTAGAGATTACAGAAATCCAAATAAAAAGCAATTTGTAAAATGTATAATTGATGAGGTATTAGGTCAAAGATTATATTTGTGTAAAGTAGTTGATGAGAATTTGATCTGGAAGAGGCACTTGGATCAAATAATTAATGCATCTTCTTCAAACCCTATAGTTAATGAAGAGTTTAACCAAAACAATGCTATTTTAAGCAGATTAACACAGCCTGCAACAGTAGAACATCAGCACCCTTATGTTATTGAACCAAATATTGTATTACCGCAGACACAGGATATTCCAACTATCAATGACAATTTAAATGACTTAATTTCTAATGCAAATATTCCTGTGGCTGAGGAAACACCTCCATTACCTGTAAGACGTTCTGAGAGGACTGTTAAACCCCCACAACGTTTAAATTTATAGGGAAGAGTATATGTAGTGTACTAACATTTCTGAACGCAGAATGGAAGAGGATTGTTGAACGAAAGAAGGAAGGGAGAGACAATTTTAAGATGGAGATTTTTTCTGTAAGCTGTAGGTATTTCATTATTTTTCAAATATATTCTGGTTCAACATTAAATTGTCTTTTATATTAGTCCTGGAAGGCCCAGGACACAACAGTCTCCAAAACCAGAAGTGCCACCAGTCGTGGTAGCACAAGATGCTGCTGCGGAAGTATCTTGTAGTTCACCGGGAGAACCTAATGTGTTGCCACAACAAGTAACCGTCCAGTAAGAGTACGTAAACCGCCAGTGCGATACGGGTCGTATGACGAAATTGATTAAGCTAATTTATTAATGTTTGGTTTCATAAATAAGAACGGATTAATAAGTTCATTAACATTTTAGTTCATAATATTAATTGTTATATGTTTTTAGGATAAGTTTACTTTTACACTTGTTTAATTTACTTGTAGCAGTGTACTTATTTTACAGATTGAGTTGACTTGTGTTCGATGTTATATAAGGTGTTGAAGTCTTAGCTATAGTTTTTGTTTGTTTTGTTATATTCGTAATTAAGGGTAGAGGTGTTGTGTGTGTGTACACACCTTAATAGATATAGAGAAGATACCATGGATCTGATCGAGCGTCGCTTGTTTTTTGTCGTCTTTTTCTTCTGGAATAAATGTTGTATCGAGCACACGCCTTTTATTCAACACAGTTGTAATTGAAACAATATTAATATTTAGTAAAATTATTCGGAAGCGAATAGTTCATAAGTGATGAAACAAAACGCATAAACGTAATAGATTGGGCGAGATTTTAATAACATCCCTATATAAAGAGGCAGAATTTGATTCATTTTAGTTACACAATTCCGATTAAGTATGGAAAACGATTGCGAATGGAGTTTGCTTAGTTTCAGAATCGTAATCAGAAAGTTAATACGTTACGCAATTAGGCTGCAGAAGAGACAATCATTTCACTTGAACCGTATTAGACGATTTGATACTAGTAATAAAGTGGTGCCGATTCTCTTGTCACAAAATTCTCTAAACTAAACTAAAAATCACTAAAATTTAGTTTATTCCTGTCAAACGACGATTTCCCATTCTGAAATTGACTAAAGTGACACAACTTAACTATATTTTAGTTTGACAGCACTAAGATTGTACTGAGTTTTTAATTTAGTGAAAATGGTAATTTTGCTATTCTGTTGTTGTCAAATTCATTATTCTATTCAATATAAAATTTCGATTGTCTAACTAAATCTGACTATTTTTAATCGCGATTAAAAAGGTGTGGAATAAAATTAGTTGTCAAGAACTAAAATTCACACTGACACCTCGACTTCGGGCGCAAATACAGTACTGTATCTTTTTTTTCTTTTGCTTATATCTCGAAATTGGTGTGTCCTATCGTAAAAATAATGAAAATTTCGACCCCCTTTATAAAACCCCATACACCCCTAAAACTCAACATGTAGGTAATAATTTTTCATATTTTCGACACAAAAAGTAAAAATCCATTTAAAACACGTTGAGGCTGTCCCCCCCCTGCGCGATTCCGGCTCTAAAAAAGATCACGGGGTAGGGCAAACGTGGAGTCGCGTTTGTCAAATTCGATTTTAGTTGTGTCAAAATTATTTTTAAATTTAGAGATCTTTTTTTGCAGAATAGCTTTAAGATTCTCATAGCCAAAAGTAAGGAATTTTAGTGATAGTTTAGTTAGTTTAGTTCGGTGTACAACAGAATCGGCACCATTATCTTTTAAGTTTAACTACTAGCTATTCATGCAACTGAAAACTTAAAAACTAGACGTTGTTTCGAAAATTATAGATATACTAGCGGTCCGTCCCGAATTCGTCCGGGTAGACTGATATTCATGAAACACAACGAATTTGAATGTATGCAATCTGGAAATTACGCTCTATCTAATAGTGCAAACCGCATTAAAATCGGTCCAGCAGTTGTAAAGTTTTAGGCGAACATACATTTTGCAAGTCTGATTAATACTATATATTGATTGATAATTGTATACGTAGTATTACAATACTACAACGCCGGCAACGGCCGTCTTTCTTGTCATATCTGTAACTTACTCATCTTTGCTCATTGATAACATGTATAAGTATAAACTAAATCCGGGAAAGTCCCCAATGTTCGCGTTCTGGGGAATTCCGCAAACATTGTCGCAAAGACGATAACTCACTACGGTGTTGCCATAAATTCAACCAAAATATACCCAAAATCAAAAAAAAAATCAAAATCAAAATATTTTATTTCACATAAACCTGCAAAGGCACTTATGAAACGTCAGAAGCTAGGTGCACGGTTCCAATTTGTCGCTTCGTATGGAGAAGAGCCGGCAAGAAACTCCACGGTTACTCTTTTAAAAATAATTGGCTTTTATAATGTTTTCAAATTACAGTGATATTAGGTATGGGAGGACAGTGCAGGCCTGTCAATAAGTCAGGTACTTAGAGGAATGAAAATAAAGAATAGAAACTGTAGGCCTACAACGTTCTCTCATTCACAATATGTAAAAGAATCTACATACGTAAAATCAACCTATTTAAACCAAGTGATATACCCAAAAACACTGACTGCCAACAATATACCTGAAAATATACTGATGTTCGGAAAAATCGATGAAATATACTGAAAAAGTATTAAAATACTGAATCTGGTCACACTGTTCCTGCGGGGACTATTAGCTTTTAGACTAAAAGAGCCTCCAGCCAGGGCTTACAAAACTACGCTTAAAACCTATAGCGACTGCGCACTGAGGGCACTCCCTGCGGGGTACGAGCCTCGGCTCAGGGAGTCACTGTTGGGGGGGGGCAGCAAGTGGGGACAGGCTGGATCAAACAATTTCATTATTATTAGATCATGGGGATTTTAACTCTACTTGCTCGGGGTCTTCGCGGGGTGCGAGGACCTCGGCGGCGAGGTTGGAAGGACGGTCTGTGTTTGTGTGCTGTACTGGTGGCTCTACTGCTTTCTTGAAGGAGAGTGATGGGGTCATCAGGGTCGGAAAGGAATCTCTGTGTAGTCCACAGAACATTATTTATATACTCTACGCTCTATGGAGATGTAGTCTGTGCCACAGACTGACCGACCGACCGATTGAACGTAATCGATTAAAAACAAGTAACTAATATTTTCAATAAACTAACACTAATGTTTTTTAATCAATGAAAATATGTAGACACAGCTAGACTGACAGATGTGGAGGTAGTGAGTGACAGACAAACAAATCAACGTCAGTAGTGTTACGAACTTTTTCTGACGAACCCAATAGCGGCGGTTTGAGGCCCTACCTAGTGTGAGTTTGATTTAAACATCTCGATCTAATGCATCGAGGGCGATCGGCGCTCCGATTGGTCCTTCACCAATCCAGGACCAATCGGAACACCGAACGCACTCGATGCGTTCGATCGAGATGTATTTTTTCTTTGTGGTGTTCGTCATGGTCGTTTAATACGGTTTATATGAACGTTTATTTTTGGACAATCTACGGGAAAGGTTGGATATTTTGCATAAAAAGACAACACATAGCCTAAACCACTAGTAGATACAGAAACATGAAATTCACCTGGTCGACGCCAGGCATGAACAGCTAGTAATAATAAAATGTACAACTGCGTTCTACTACCAATAATTCGGTTACGCGATAGATTTTCAAGTGCTTAACTATATACGTTAGTTTTTTTTTTTAAGAATTAAGATTAGACTTCAAAAGCGAGCGAAGTGCGTTGGAATATTTGATCAAAAACATATTAATTAAATATCGATCAATAATGCTCCAACAGGGGCACCAGCGCTATTCTAAAAAAACGAAACCGACACGTTTCCTTAATTCTAAGGCGTTGCACTTACAAGCCCCAGAAAAGGCGAGATGCCCTGCATCCCCGCTCAAAATACAGCCCAACACTGACCTACCAGTTTCAAAAACGTAACAAAATTAGAAATTTCGCGGGCTACTCTGACGCTTCCTCCTTAAATGCCTCAGTAGCCGTCATTCAATAAAATAAAAAAAGATTTAAGAAAAAAATCAAGCAATATTTTTGCAATATTTTGTAGTTTTATTTTATTGTTTGTTAGCATTGTTTGCCATTTCCGATAGTAAATAACAACGAACGTTTTAATCGTCATATTGTGTCTATGACAGTACACTCTTATTTTCAGATTGTGGCATAAAAAATGGAAGAAGAACAATGTTTACATGAGTGTGAAAGCTACATTCAGAGTCATAATATTTCGTTATTATTAAAAGATTGTATAGTGCAGTTATGTGTAAACAAACCTGAAAATCCTGTGGCTTTTTTGAGACAATATTTTCAAAAATTAGAACGGGTGAGTAATGATATGTTGTAAGATTATAAATCTAAATGTGAAAAAAGGTGCTCAGATCTTGTACTGTTACGGGAACTTCATACTTGAAGTTCAACTTCCCTAATAATAGTAAAAATGCACCTTGCGGATATATCCCAGCGTTATGAAATTTGACGGATAATTATTAGTCTGGGACCTCAATAACGACAGTCTATTTTCACCCTGGATATTGTCTTAGAACATTATGAAATACAAATACATGCAGATGAAGTCACGGGCAACAACCGGATAAGTAACAAGCTGTTGCCGGCGATTTCTTCTTCGTATTTCTTGCACAATTTATTAAGTTGTTTGTTGTGAAATTTTAACAAAACAATGAATGTAAATTGTGATAGAATGTCTTAGCAGTACCTACTACATTCCATGATAGGAAACAAGGTCAAGCTTGACATCTCGTGCCATTTGTTATATACCTACTAATTTTGGCCTATAGCTTCGCCCGTGGGAAAGTTGGAAATTATCCCAAGAAAACATACTCCTGGGATTAGGAGTATCTTATGTCCTTATATTTTTTTTAATTTGTTTAAAAACTGATTGCAAGAATCAGTTGAGTCAGATGAGTTGTAGGAAGGTCTGGCAGGGAAGTTATTCCTCATCAGGAGCAACTCTCATATGAGTAATGCAGCTCTCTACAAGTTATCCAATTGTAGGATGTTGCATCTTTTAAGTCTACTGACACAAGCTGGAATTGTGAGTTGAGCGGCCAATTTATTGGCATGTCTCTCCAGCCTGGAATTGTACTTTGCAAGCATGAACTTATCTCTTCCTTGACTGTTTTCATGTTCAGGTGTTTGTGAACTTTAGCGTTCCTAATAAACCATGGTGAATTTGATATTTGTTTTAAGATGTTGTTCCGAGTTCTTTGAATAATGTTGATATTTGAATCCAGCCAAAATTTTGGGAGAGAAAGATGGGTTATAATATGGTCTTATAGATCAAAATCTTATTGTCTATGGACAGCTTGGAATTCTTACCCACGAGTCAGTATATGCCTTTGTATGTAATGTCGAGCTCTTTTCGTTTTGATGCGTTTCCTCCACGTCAGTCGCTGGTCCAGATGCATACCAAGGTATTTGACACAGTCGCTTTGTGAGAGTTGAAGATAACCTAGTTTCACCGGTGGACATTGCTGGTGTCTAAGTGTAAACACGACCTGGACCGATTTTGATGTGTTGACTCGTATCCTCAAGCCAGTTTTCATCTAGACTTTCTTATAGGTTTTGTGATGCTCTGTTGGGGCAACTGCTACATGAAAGTACTGCGGTGTCATCTGCGTAGGTAGCAATTGTCCCTCCAGGGGTTTGCGGTAGGTCTGCCGTGAAGATGGTCTACAAGACTGGTCCGATAAGAGAGCCTTGAGGTACTCCGGCTAGTATGTTGTGGAAACTCGAAGTGCTATCCTCTTCCTTGACCTGAAATATTCTGTCAGATAGATAAGATTCCAGGATTTTGTAGAGACTGTATGGCAATTGTGATTTTATTTTACTTAATATGCCCTTGTGCCATACTCTATCGAAGGCCTGTTGTACGTCAAGGAAGACTGAGGAGCAGTATTGATAATTGTGATTTTATTTTACTTAATATGCCCTTGTGCCATACTCTGTCGAAGGCCTGTTGTACGTCAAGGAAGACTGAGGAGCAGTATTGCTTGGTTTCTAGAGCGTTTCTGATCACACGACACTCTATGAATGCATACAGAATGCATGATTTGGTCTGAAACCAAATTCATGTTCGGGGATTACCGACATTGAACTTAGAAGCCGGCGCAACAGTATTTTCTCAAATAGTTTGGAAAGTACGGGCAGCAAACTAATGCGTCTATAGGACGTCACTTCATGAGGCGGTTTTTCTGGCTTGTGTATCATGATGATTTGTGATACTTTCCACAGCAATGGGTAGTATCCCACCCTGAGCATACTATTGAAGACAGTTGTCAGAAAAACAACCGACTTCCAAAAAAACACTAAAAAGTCAAAAATAACTTTAATTTCGGAAGTCGGTGACTTTGGATATGTATTTTAATTTTTTGTCACCGCCTTCCGAAATTAAAGTTATTTTTCACTTTTTAGTGTTTTTTTGGAAGTCGGTTGTTTATTTTTTTGAAAAAAGTTTTTTATTTTTCACTTTTTAGTGGTTCACATGTGCTTACCCCTTCACAGCGTACCGGCGTGATGTTATGTTATTAACTGGTGTAAACAATTGACAGACATGAGATTTCAGCAATCCCTGTCCATTTGCTATCATTTATTGAGGAGTTCCGTTGCCTATCTCCGAAGTTCTTCATCAGATCTTAACCAAATTGAAATGGAACCACTCCGAGAAAGTATTCTTCCAAAAACTACACAAATTGCTACAAGTGTGCCTATAAAATTTGAAGAGTTCTCTCTATTTCTCCAGGATCCCATCATCAGATACTGACTTGATGATCATGGGACCACCTGGGAAGTATACCCTTTCAAACAAAAAAAATATATCCAAATCGGTCCAGCCATCTTCGAGTAATCGGGGAACATACATAAAAAAAAAAAAAGGTTCCGACGAATTGAGAACCTCCTCCTTTTGGAAGTCGGTTAAAAACAATCGCCTTTGTAGGTAGCTCCTCAAGGACCTTTTTGTCTATAAGGTCGTAACCTGGAGCCTTTTTATCTTCCATCGTCCTTATTACCCACCTAATCTCCTGAGAAGTTACCGATTTGATTGGCATTTCCAGCTGGAAATCATGCTCCAATATATTGTCTATATCGGCATCGTCTATTCCAGGTTCGGGATCGTTTGGTACGAAAACGTTGGCGAGGTGTTCAGCGAACGCGTTAGCTTTTTCTTGGTTTGTTCTAGCCCAACTCATGCCTTCTGTTCTGATTTGATGGGCGATTTTGTGTTCTGTGGCTGGTTGGTGCTTTTGCATACCTTCCAGAGTGAATAATTGGTCGCACTGGTTGCAGATAGGGATTGCAAATGAGCTTCAAGTCACATCTTCTGCATCCTTGATTGCTTTTTTCAAGCCCCTCATCAAACAGTAAAAAGATACAACAAGAAATTAATCAAAGAGTTTCAAACTGATCTACGAACTTGGACATTAACTACGACATAAGCGTAAAAACCATAGAGAAAACATCTTAATTTAATAAGTTATCGAACGATGTACAAATCGTACAAATGTTAAAAATGTATTTATAGGTGCCCATGAAACAGCTGATGATGCTGGGAAACGTTGAATTTGCAAATTGTTGATATATCTATTAAATTTTTTGTGTTAATCAAATTAATTAACTGGTTTATAGGAACATTTCTGCTAGTGCTGTGCACTTCTGTAAGTGACTAATTCACAATTCCTAAAACTGTGATTTTTGTTTGTGTTTTTCTTAGTGAATAAGTCGTTGAAGTGCCTTATCAATAAATAAATAAACATTTGTTCGTAGTTTCTGTACTGTACATATTTATATTTACTCGCAGTCACCGCGCTTATTAGTGATCACTAGTCGGTGAGTTCGAGTGTCTGCGAAAACGTCAGGGTAGCCCGGTAGTAAGATTTGTACAATATGCAGGATGTTGATCTAAATATGATTCGCGGCCGATTCTAACTTAGTCCACCTTCGCAGAAACGTGACGAAAAGATTTTTTACTAAAGAAGACGGCGGTTTTTTGTCGCCCACTAAATTTTCAACACACTGCTTGCGCCGAGAATTGAAAATCGAACAGTGTTTTGCGACGTGCTGGGATGCACTATGTTGGATTCTCAATGCTCTGTTCAACACCCAGAGTAGAAAATCCTGTGCGCGATAAAATCCCGCCGCGATATTTTTACGTCTGTGCGAATGTGGACTTAGAAGGTGTATTGCCGAATCTAATGATTATAATGCTGTAATGCCATATTTGTTACAGAGATACGTGGTCGCTCACAATGGGCCTTATTAGAAGGCTAAAAGTCAGCTAGAGGCATGGATGAGGGTAATGGAGAGGGCTATGCTTGGAGTTTCCCTACGTGACCAAATCACGAATGAAGATACCCGCAGAAGAACCAAGGCAACCAACATATCCCGAAGAATTGCCGATTTTAGGTAAGTGGCAGTGGGCAGGGCACATTGCTCGCAGAAAAGAGGGCCAATGGGGCCGAAAGGTTCTGAAGTGGCGACCGCGTACCGGAAGTCATAGAGTTAGAAGGGCTCCCACAAGGTGAACCGATGACTTGTGAAGGCCGCAGGAATTAGCTGGATGCGGGAAGCACAAAACCGGTCGAAGTGGCGGAGCTTGGGTGAGGCCTATGTCCAGCAGTGGACGTCTTTTGGCTGAAATGATGATGATGTTGATATCTTTTAGGGTCGCGAATTATATTTTATTCAACATACATCCTACCTCCGACTGAGCCAAAGAAAATCTTATTACAAGGCAATAAGACTCAATTTCAAATGCGTAAAGTAATGCTAGGGTCAACACGGTTTTTTTAATAAAAATAGTTAGCTTTAAAAAAAAATATTTTGGTTTTTGTACTATGTTCTAACTCAATTTTCAATTGGGGTGTATGAGGTCTTGCGTTAATTACTTTACACGTTGTATATTACAGTAGTAAATAAATGAATATGTATGAAAAAACTGTATAAAATAGATGTTTTTTTTTGGGTGGGAAATCATCACATGACTTCTCCCGCTCTGGGTGGAGCGGGAGGGCGTGTCAGACTCCGACTGACTAAAACCCACCCGTGTTCCCTCAGTTGCCTGTGTGCCAGAGGCCGCGGTATCTCTTTCGAACAACCCGCACCCCTGGCAGGCATCAGCCCTTGCGGGCCCCATCAGTTGTTGCTGACATCTCTTTGAGGCGCGCGTGGAACACAACGCGCCGTCGACCCGGGCTTGGTCATTACTAGAGTTGCTGGAGGGAAATATTCCGAATTATTCCCGTCGTAATTTTTCGTCGTAATTCGCGAATCATTCGGGATGTTTGAGTAAAATTCGGTAATATTCCCCGAGAATAATTAATATTACAACGAAAATATAACTAGAGTTCGACTATTAACCGTTAGTTGGCGACGCAACAACGCGTTATTAAACAAGGCAAGTAAAAGTTGACTTTATTTTACTCATTTTAAAGTCTACTTTCTTTTAAACTCAAACATATTGTTCTCGAAGATTCCAACAATGCACATGTTACAGTCAGCTACTCAATTAGAGATTACCGTTATATTTTTAAACTTACAATGTTCTCTTTGTTCCATGCTATATCGGGAAAAATTTAACCCTGTGTGCGGTTTTAGTTTACCCGTAGTTATTAATCCCGTAGTTTAATATCTATCGCATAAGATAGAAAGAAATTCCACAACTGTATGTTTTTATGAATAGAATAGTTTTCAAAATCGGATCATTAGTTTAACATAACAAATCTTAATTATGCTTTCTATAAATCGTAAGTATGTATTAGAATATATTTATATAAACACTTGATTTCAAACATAGTAATATTTATTGACTCTAGGTGTTGCTGTATTTTGCTAAAAATAAAACGGAATGTCGATAAATAAGTAAACGATAGTGGTACATCCCTATAGGAGGAGAAATAGTAATGACCTCGTTACGCAAATATAAATGGTAAGCGTAACGAAATACAGCTTTATATATTATAGTGACATCTAGCGGCGGGTAGCGTAACTTGCTCATTAAACTATTCCGTGTGCGATTTAAACGGAAAAAGTAATAAATACGTAAAAAGTGTACACAATAAACAACTCTATAGTCATTCAACTGTGGTTTATTTTCAATTATGGGACGATTGACATATTTCTTGTTTTTATGTTCTGACGCGTTCATTCATTATATAAGAGTAAAATAAGATTAGTAAACTTCCGAATGTTTCTTGCATCTACTTAGATATGTACTTACGTAATAAGTTTTTGTATGCGGTTTAGTTGTACAAATGTTATTTTGCGAGAATAATATGTACATATAAAGATAAATACGTTGGTAGGTACTAAGATGAGTTTATATTAGATACATTTATTATGTATCGAGGTACATAGTAAAATGGTAACTATTATATTATTTCAATTGGTTCTATAGGTTCTAATTTTTGTTCTAGTTGAATACTGCCTATTCTATAAAGGAAATAAACTGTTTGCTAAAAAATCGTCGAAAAAAATTACGCAAGTAACCCAACCTATTTATTTATTAAAAAAAAATACATTAGCTACGTACATCGTAAAGCAAAAACAGTTTTACGAAGTTAACTAAACTTGTACATAACACATACATAACATCAGCCCGAAACCGGGCCCATTCGAAATAAAACCATACAAAAATAATAAGTATTCACAAGTAGATAACTACTTAAAGGGAAATATTCCCGCATAGTAGGTACGTAGGCATCGAAAAATACTTCTTATTTCGTAATAAAATGTAGGTTACCTACTTCATCCTTACAATATTTATTTTACTCTGCATTCTTGCTGCGGTAGTATTCCTTCCAATCGAAATATACTTTGGAATGTTTCCGAATTATTGCGAATTAATCCGAAGTTTTGCAACGCTAGTCCTTACCGGACAGCGACCCATTACTCGCCTTCCGCAAGCTCGCGCCTACGGTGGCCGGGAATCAGCCTGGGATTCCCGACGCCCAGGGCGTTACCTGCTAAGGCTACGGCCGTGAGGGCGCATGTACTGCCTCTCCCTCACATGCGCTGCCTCCCTCCTCGCGAGCATCACTGCTTCGCTGAAGGAAGCGACGCTAACCATACAGTCTCACTCCGTACCATGGCCTGGACTAGGGTCGAACGCGAGAGATCGCCGCCGCCGGATGCAAGCAATTATTATCCGATATAGTATACAATGCTTGCAATGCATGTGTACCATCTTGTACTAGATGAGTAATCGCGCAATGTATTGCGTTACTGCGAACGTCGCGTGCGCCACACCAAATCTGAAATTCTGCGAAATCCTTGCGTATCGATAGTGTTGTACGTGCGTGAGTGTACGTCAAGCGCAAAGTTTGCGTTAGTGTGACAACCAATAGCAAACTCGCGATCTAAGTGGGTGTGGTTTTTTGTGTGCGTAATGCGCACGGTACGTATGGGTCTCTTGCTTGTAGTGGAGTTAAAGTGTGGGAAATAAGCGGCGACACTTGTTTTAATACAAATCAGGAACTATTTCCTTTCTAACCTCTTTTAGCCTATCTGTGGTTAAAAGCTTTAAAAAGCGTACAATATGAAGGTCGACAAATTTGTCGGGGATTAATTAAATCTTTTCCATTCAAAAGACAATGGGCAACTTTGTATTGGCTCCATCTGCAGGGTGTATCAAGTTATGACATACGCCGTTTAAAAGATATTAAAAATTGCTATATTTTATTGTATGACACCAACAATGAGACAGGCGCAGGGAAACATCTATGTATAAAATAAAAATTATTTTATTTTATACAGTTTTTTCATACATACTCGTTTATTTACTACTGTAATATACAACGTGTAAAGTAATTAACGCAAGACCTCATACACCCCAATTGAAAATTGAGTTAGAACATAGTACAAAAACCAAAACATTTTTTTTTAAAGCTAACTATTTTTATTAAGAAAACCGTGTTGACCCTAGCATTACTTTACGCATTTGAAATTGAGTCTTATTGCCTTGTAATAAGATTTTCTTTGGCTCAGTCGGAGGTAGGTTGTATGTTGAATAAAATATAATTCGCGACCCTAAAAGATATAATCATCATCATCATTTCAGCCAAAAGACGTCCACTGCCAGACATAGGCCTCACCCAAGCTCCGCCACTTCGACCGGTTTTGTGTTTCCCGGATCCAGCTAATTCCTGCGGCCTTCACAAGTCATCGGTTCACCTTGTGGGAAGCCTTCCAACTCTACGACTTCCGGTACGCGGTCGCCACTTCAGAACCTTTCGGCCCCATTGGCCCTCTTTTCTGCGAGCAACGTGCCCTGCCCACTGCCACTTACCTAAGTTCGGCAATTCTTCGGGATTTGTCGGGTGCCTTGGTTCTTCTGCGGGTATCTTCATTCCTGATTTGGTCACGTAGGGAAACTCCAAGCATAGCCCTCTCCATTACCCTCATCCATCCCTCTAGCTGACTTTTAGCCTTCTAATAAGGCCCAATTGTGAGCGACCACGTATCTCTGTAACAAATATGGCATTACAGCATTATAATCATTAGATTCGGCAATACACCTTCTAAGTCCACATTCGCACAGACGTAAAAATATCGCGGCGGGATTTTATCGCGCACAGGATTTTCTACTCTGGGTGTTGAACAGAGCATTGAGGATTCAACAGAGTACATCCCAGCGCGTCGAAACAACACTTCGATCTTCAATTCTCGGCCCAAGCAGTGTGTTGAAAATTCAGTGCGCGACAAAAAACCGCCGTCTTCTTTAGTAAAAGCGAGTAAATATAAATATGTACAGTACAGAATCTATGAACAAATGTTTATTTATTTATTGATAAGGCACTTCAACGACTTATTCACTAAGACAAACACAAACAAAATCACAAACAGTTTTAGGAATTGTGAATTAGTCACTTACTTAAATTAAGATGTTTTCTCTATAGTTTTACGCTTAATGTCATAGTTAATGTCCAAGTTCGTAGATCAGTTTGAAACTCTTTGATTAATTTCTTGTTGTATCTTTTAACTGTTTGATGTTTTTGACCACCTCGTTACGTCGAAAGCTTTATGGCTCTTACACACATGCCGGCGGGTTTTTGCCTTGCGGTACAAGCTAGCGGGACAAAATTATTTTATGACTTATTTTCATTGTTTATGTACATTTAAGGTTACACTGTTTTAGAGAGAAATGGAGGAGATTTCTGTGTTCTGTATGCGTATACGTCAAAGGTGTGGATGCAAGAGGACAGTAGTCTCCTGATTTTACATTTTTGGTTACTGTTATCACGGATGGGTCTAATTAGCTGCGTCTACCTACTTTTTATGCCTGAAAGGCACTATATATATACGTATATTTATACATACAACAACATTTATCAACATTATTCATTCATTCATTTTTTTTTTTATATTTATACATATTTACAACAAAAAAACATAAATATGTGTAAAATAGTTACTTATGTATTTGTTCATTCTATCAAATAACATACAATAATAGTCCAAGAACAACAACAATTATCTATAAATATAAAAAAAAAACTCTTAAAACAAAATCATACAAAATTTAAATAAGAATGATTTAACTACAATAATGTTATATCTATTTTATGAGAATATGAGAAATGACTACATAATAAAATAGGTAAACATATTTACATTAAAAGATCATTCTAACAAGTCGAATCTAATAGTCATCATCAGAAGATTCATCACCACTCTCCAATTCGCTAGAATCTTCTGATAACGAATAATGCCCCTCATTAAATTTGCGAATTGATGTTGATTGGGATGGCAATGAAGGTGGGACAATCAACTGCAGAACTTCTGGTGGTAACGAAGTTAATTTCTTTCGCGGTAATTCTCTGAATGTATTTATTATAGGATCGGAAGTAATCAAAAGCATTCTCAGAAGATCCGTATTCGTGGCACAGCGTGATCATTTCCTGGTATGTCGTTCCCGGAATCTACGACAGTCTTTATTTCGTGCTTCCTGGGCTTCTTCGGAAAGCTGTCCGATTGGAAGAAGGCAAGATCTAATGACTTCTGCACTGTGTACAAGAATTTTATGCACAGTAACGGACATCGAGTACCACGAATACAAATCAATATATAACTTTCTTGTATCAACGCAAAAATTTTCGAATTCTAAAAAATTTATATCATAACCGAATGGGATGACAAAGTTCTTAAAATTACATGAAATCTTCGTATAAGACTTGCGTCTAATCCTGTAATTTCACTGCTTAATTCTGCATTAGAAAGAAATCAATGTTTCCATCATTCGTATTGCCATACCCAGGTTTTGGTTTATCCACAATAAGACCCATGCGATCTTTAAACGCTTTTTGGATCTCTTGTCGGCGTTGCTTCACAATAGCTTTGTCGTTATCTCCCCTAACTTGCCAGTTTTTTATTGGTTAACGATAGCTGATATGAAGTAAACATTCAAAAGTGCGGATCCATGCATGTAAAGTAGATAAACCAAATCCAAAGCGTTCTTGGTTGCTGGGATAGTTCTTTGACTCCTCGTTCATAGTAGACGGTGTGGCACCACAAATATGACACTTCTGTGTTGAACGTGTGTCTGTTAAAGCGTTACACACACTTTGCCATCAGTCATTGTCAACAACAAATCGTGTTTAACAGAGATTTGAGTTCCATCAACATTACATAAAGTTGGAAGAAGCTGACGTTTTTCATCCAAAATTGTATTAGTTTCTTCTGCCGTAAACTCATTTGCCTCCTTGGCAAAAATGAATTTAATAGGACGGCAATATAAGGTAGAAGAAGGTCGTGGATTTTGCCAAATTACGTTAGTTTCGCCGTCAAGGAGTCTCAAGAGGACAAATGAGTACACGAACAGAAATTCGTCTGTAGCGTTGATGTTCTCAAACCTCTGCTTGTACGTACTTTGCCCCGAACTTCCAACACAACCCCATTTGCTTATCACTACATAGTATAAAACAAAGTCGCTTTCTCTGTCCCTGTATCCCTATGTATGCTTAAATCTTTAAAACTACGCAACGGATTTTGATGCGGGTTTTTTAATAGATAGAGTGATTCAAGAGGAAGGTTTATGTGTATAATAGACCGACCTCCACGCGGGCGAAGCCGCTGGCAAAAGCTAGTTAACGTATAATATGAACGAGGTAACACACATCTAATGACTTCCGACTGAACTTCAACTAATCGTTCAGCCGTTTTATCTATAATTGCCTGAACTTTAATCTCAGCTCGAGATTCAGTCACAGAAATATGTTCGTCAGAAGGATAACAAGAAGCTTTGGACTTACCGAGGCTATAGAATGATGGATACACTTGATGTCCCGCTTTCACTCACCACTTTCTAGTCAGTTTGTACGAGTGAGAAGTAGATTTAGAGTCTACATAATAAGCTAAAGCTTCGTCTGGAGTCAAACGCCTACTCTCTTCAGAACACTTTTTTTTAAACTTTCATCGGCCGCGGCCACTACACTTCGAATTTGTTTTGCAACACTTCGATGCCCTTCTTTCCGTGTTACTAATTCTGCTGCAGTAATCAATTCATTTGCACTTCGCGATGCCACAAGATCGTCTACTCTCCGTCTTTTTGTTTTTGTTAATGATTCATCAAAGGATTTTTTTGGTCGTCCTACAGAACCAACCCCCGATGATGTTGAAGGGCACGGCTGGTCCACACACACAAACACTTCGAAACCCTTTTAACCAATCTTTATATTTGTTGAGAAATGTATCCTTAGTACATTTAGAAGATGTCCACTTTTCGTACAATTTTGATGAAAGGCCCGAAATTTTCATTTTGAGTTTCCTCAGGGAATCTTCAGAAGCATCCGATATATTATGTTGTACACATAAATAATCAAAAATGCGACTATTCCTTTCAGTTTTATCGTGTTTTAACCATTCTTCGAAAAACTCCAATTTTGTCATAGTTACGACTCGTTCTGAGACAAAGTAAATAATTTTTACTGCGGGCCTTTTCGGGAGCTACAATATATATGAATCTATGCTTGAATGTTGTAATTATAACATACAGAAGAATCAAGCTGGGTACATTTGGATAAAAAAGTTACAACCCTGAGTTTAAAATTAAGGAAATTTATGTGTGATTATTTTAACATACGTATAAACTCAAATTACAACAAAAAGATACATGTCTTTTTTTTTTCAAACAAGTCAACAGTAGAATCCATCACAAAAAAATCGTTTCACTTCACTATCAATTTTAGGAGATGTTGTCACAAGTTTGCTAAAAATACAACTATTTTGTAAATGCAAATTGCACTCCCATTTTAATTAACATTGACCCCTCCACAAAATTGCTTAATGAGGTGACAAACAAATTATTTCTTAGAATTCCTTACATGGGAAGGGTTGTTTACAAGTTGTTATCACGAATTCCTGGAAATGACGTCATGAATTTTGTCCCGCTAGCTTGTACTATAATATATAGTAGTATATACTATATATATATGGTATATATAGTCGAAATACTGTGCGCCGGTATAGTGTGTAGCAGCCTTTACTACCAAGTAAAATAGCATTGATAGCCATTCTATTTGAGAAATTATATTTAATTACGGGTTATGAGAATTTTTCAGAGTCTACTAATCTTGGATTTTGTCAAATCTCATGGTTGTTCTCCTACACCCATATGGGGTGCTTAATTGTTGCAAAGGGGTCACACTATCACGTTCTAGATCTTAGGACCTAGGACGTGATAGTGTAATAGTAGTATAGTGTAGTAATCATTCAATGTATTCCTTCTAAGACCTAGAAGGTAGAAGGAATTTATGTTGAATTACAGTTCACTGTGTATTAAGGGTGGGGCACGAAAAGAAGACCTCGTTTTATGCCCCACCCTTAATACATTAAATAAACAGTAAAAGTACAATACAAAATAGTATAATAAACAATAAAAATAAAAATCAATAAAGAACATTTTAGAAGCCTCTTTTCAAGGGCTTTCCCTTACCCCCTGCACCGAACCCATGTTCAGCGATTATTTAAAGTTTGAACTGGATTTTAGTAGTTTTTGAAAAATTCTCACTCGGCTTCAAATTTTTTATTTTCCACTTTTTGCGTCGCATTTTTTGAAAATATTTATAAATCTATGAGTATGTGAAGCAAAAACTTTGTACCCCCTTTTTAAGAAAATTACGCAGACGAAAGAGTAGTATAAATTTGTATGGCGAAAGAGTGCAGTAGGTATGTAATATTTTAAGCTAGGTCTTTTTTTTTCCTGTGCTATTAACAAAACTATGTTTCCGTGCTGCTGTACGGCCCCTTAGGACCCCGCGCTCAAGTTTGGTTGGAATGGGTCCTTGAAGTGGAATACCTCGAAGTCGATAAGAGGTAACCCTTACACGTAGCCCCCTAAAATCCTACCTTACGTCCAAGCTGAACACCTGGCTACGTGGGGGGCGGACACGCGTACTGTACAACTGTACAAAAACTTATGCGGCTAACAAGGAAAGGTAACCCCCTTATGCGAAAAACCTCAACAAAAAGACAGTGTCCGTATCCAATAGCAGACACTGTTTAAAAATAAAACACAAACATACTTAACCTACAACAAAACAAAACCCAAAAAGTGAAACAAAAAACAAGACAAAAAAAAAAAAAAAACCCTTACACGTAGTGTTTTTCAGTGGGATTCCTAATTTTAAAACATTCTAACAGTCATGTAACCTAGCGAGATATTTAACAAATAATAACATTATAAAAGGACAATAATACCTGTTAAGGACAATATTGACTTCTTTCAGTAATATATGTATATTTTCCTCAAGTTTCACATTACTCATATGTTTGTTAAATGATTCGTTGGTGAAAAAGTCTATTGCAGTCATACTAATATAAAACAGTGGCCATAGCCACCTTGGCTTTTGGAAGTGTAATAATAGTTAATAATAAAATTTCAAATAAAGTGGATCACATTTCGTATTTTGAATAATACGCCAGATATGACAAGACCCAACCTGTTTATGAAGGCAAGTAGATCAAGTTCTTTTCAGATGTATCTCCCATAGTCAAACATTGATTGATAATATCCTAGGCGCTTGAAAAAATAAACCAGTGATGATGTCATGTATATAGATCTAGTATAAATTATAAAATGTATATCTATTCCGCCTATAAATAATATATATATAATATATACACCTACACAAATCAAAGTGTTATTGGATCAAGGTATTTAAAATATTTTATAGCCCTATAGAAATCAAATAAAAACGTCTGTTGAGATAGACTAGTTCGACTAAGTACTTTCTGCTTTCGCGATCCTGACATTAAATGTGATAATTAGATAAAAATAATAGTTCTTAAAGGTTTTTATTGCGTAAAATACATAATTAGTACTTCCGCTGTTAACGCGTATAACACAATCGCAGCAATTCGGCATACTCAATATGAGTTTCAAAACAACGTTGGTGAATGGTCGCCCACGGCCGTTGTAACTGGCCAAAAATATTTCTGATGTGTGTATGGCATCCATATTTTTGCAGAGCTATCTTTGAAGCATTTCCCATGCGTGCTCAATGGGACTCAAGTCTGGCGATTTAGCAGGCCCTGTCACCAAACTCATTTGCCGCAGCTAATATCAACGTCCTACACCTTGTTATTAGTTGCGGCAAGTGTGTTTGCAACGACTCTGGCAGTGTGTTGACGTGCATTATTATCATGTATAAGCAGAAATGAAGAAACAAATTGGATTCGCAAAAGAATGATAACATCTGATACAATCGTTTCAGCGTAGGTATGTGCATTGATATTGCAACTGGCTCTGGCCGCTGGTATACACAGATATAAAAGTCTATAATGAGAGGGTTCACTCTTACTACCCGATTTGTAATTTGATACTACTTTAATGTGTTTAATTAAATCGGGAAACGTACCGCTGTCTAAACATTGTTTAAATGTGCCTGTTAGGATAGGGGTCAATTGTGTCAATGATTTCTTCAAAAACAAGGCTTCCCACAAACAGGCGCGACGCCATCGCCACACCGCGATGCGACTCTCGTAAAACAAATCCTACGAAAACTTCATGGAAATTATTCTGCAAGTGTCGCGTTGAGCCTGTGTGAAGAAGCCTTAACGCCAATCCCCCATAAATCTTCAGTGTTTTTTATGTAAAGACTTTTAAATGGCTTTTTAATTGTGATAATAGCCATTTATATTGACTTGAATGGTTTTAATCCCTTATTAACATCCCTGAAACCTGAAATGCTATGAAGCCTCGTATTCTAATTGTATTGATTATAACCAACATCATCGCGGTCATTGTACAATTTTGTCGAGCAGTAATTTGTTTTGTCTGCGTTTGGTGATGCGAGCTCGTAGGTACTCCATGTCGTTCTGATACGCTGCCATTGATGCGGTAACTTTTCTAAAGCTTAACATTCTGCGTACTTCCTAGAGCGATTTGCCACAGCACTTTGCCGAGAGTCAGCTTCCAACATTCCGACGGCTCTCATCATTTCTTTCGGCTCAAATGACGTCTTGTGTCCATAAAAAAGTTCTTTTGTATTGATTCCACTCAGAAGTATGGCAGAAATTTTACTGATTTGGCTTCAAACCGTTTGCACGATTATATAGGAATACGAAATGACAGAAGATTTTTATCTTTTGACCGAAATCTAAAATCTATTCCCTTTTAAAATTACGAAATTAAGGAATACAAGAAGAAAAATAGAAGAAAGAAGAGAATTTAGAAATAAGAGTTACGAAAAATAAAATTAAAAACCAGATTTTTTGGCACTTTTGATGTGTGTATTTAGATCACTTATGTTAATTGGTCTGCAGCCAATTTGCTCAGTCTTTGTGGCTCTTAATACCATTTTTCTTTAAGGATGAAGTCAAGGCTGCACAAGCTGCAGCAGCTGCATCAGAAGGTGAAGCAGATGGAGAACTTTCACCACTGCCTGTGCCAGGAGGACAGCCTCCGCGCAGACGTGGCGGCATTAGTGCTGAACCAGTTACAGAGGAAGATGCGACCAGCTACGTCAAGAAGGCAAGTTTAAACTAAATTATATAAAACCGTGCCATTATACAAGGTCAAATTAAACTAATTAGCGAGACTCCGCAGATGTGATTGAGATAGATACCAACACACGAAAAAAAAAAAACAATTTTTCGTATCCCATATTTCAAGTTACCTTTAAAAAAAACGTATTTTTTTTCGGTTTATCATGCTCTTAAGTCGGTACCCATCCATTAATAGGAAATATATCTTAACCCATAATTAAGCAGCTACCGAGTTAGTAGTTGCAGCATGACTTTTCAGCATATCTTTGTCTGAGTAGATCTACAACGCTTACATCCCACTCCAATCAACACTTAACCAACTTTCAATGAAAATGGAGTGATCATTTTATTAATGGTTTGGTCATGTGATAATTATAACAAAAAAACGTACTTAAGAAGCTTAGCTACAAAATGTATGACAAAATATGATAATATGATATTTAACCAATAAATTAAGCAATTATTCTCTATAACCTATTCTGTATCTCTTTATTAATCCTTCTGACCCCAATAGTCTCAACGCGGATTTAGTCGATCTCAGATATTTTATAATTAACTTTAGTTTAGAGAAGCTTCTCTCGCAACTGGCATTAATTACAGCAGATGTAAAAAAAAATCCTCAACATCATGACAATGTTTGGTAAGCTATCTTCAAGTTTGTACTCAATTAAGTATTTTAATAAACCCAGAGAGGGTACATATTTGAACGTCGAAAATTAAAATAAGTATCTAAGGTTAAAATGTCAATGTTCAAAACATGGAAAATTTACGTAAGTAGATATTCCAGCTTCTTTTGATTTGTATTTTTAATGAAATTTTCCTTCGATCAATAAACTTGAAAATTATCCCGAATACTTATCGAAATAGAAACAGAAATAAAAAATAAAGAGAGTAAATATAAGTTTTCGAAAACTACCTTTAAAAAGTGGTGAAATTTTGGTGAGGAAAATACGAAATCGACGCGGATGAAGTCGCGGGCCAAGTGCTACTGTGCTAGTAATTAATAAACATGTGTGAAGGCTGCAGAATTTAGGAAAGCTTAATTTTTTTAGGTGGTGCCAAAAGATTACAAGACGATGGGTGCTCTATCGCGTGCTATAGCTTCTAATGTTCTCTTTACCCATTTGGATGAATCTGAACGAGCGGACATGTTCGATGCCATGTTCCCGGTCCAGTGTCTACCTGGTGAAACGGTCATCAGACAGGGAGATGAAGGAGATAACTTTTACATTATTGATTCTGGAGAAGTCGAAGTGAGTAAGCTTTAGTTAAATAAAAACCTATACTTGTATTGTAACGCAATAATTTAAAATAACAAAATATGCCCCCCGAATCAGTGAAAGGTTAGGTACAGGTGTACTTATTATATAGTACACATTTCGGTTCGATTCCTAGGTCGAGCAACGTCTTGGTGGGTTTAACATAAGAAATCTCTCAGTAGCAGCCAGGAGTCTGGATGTGTGCTCTATGACATGTGGGATTTAAACATAACTGGCGAAATGTGTGTACTATAAGTACAGTCACGAACATTAATATGTATATACATAAGGCCAAATGCTTTTGCTTTGCTTTTTGCTTTTGCTTTTTATGCTTAAGCCGCGGCTTAAGCATAAAAAGCATAAAATGCTTAACGTGGCCACTGTCGCGCTGAGTCTGCATCGGCGCGCTTCGCTGGTTGGACGTCAGTCAAAAAATCAACAGTTCCTAATTGTGCTGTGATAAATTGTAAAAACTGCACAAATGTGAGCAGAAAAAAGAAAGTTAACGTTTCCTTCCATCGGTAAGTAATTTTATGATTAATGTTATGCGTAATTCATTTTAAAATCAATTATTTTAATCTAATACCCACAGTAATACCAAATTCCAGAAAAACATAGGTCATTGAAAGCATGCTGTATATTCGTAATACATTGCGGCTTTTACTTGGAGCGGTTGATGTGACCTTCTGTGTTAACTAATGTTGAATATCAAAATATCGTAAGTGATACTATCTTATATCGCTTCGGTTTCGGAGTACAGGCGCTTTTATCATTTTTGTGTCAATTTTAGAGATTAGTGCTGTTCATACAACACAAATCGATCCTCAAGAATCGATTTCGGAAACAGTGGAATTATTTTGTATTTTATATTAAAACTAGGTTTTGCCAGCGGCTTCGCCCGCGTGGAGGTCGGTGTATTATACATAAAAACCTTCCTCTTGAATCACTCTATCTATTAAAAAAAACCACATCAAAATCCGTTGCGTAGTTTTAAAGATTTAAGCATACATAGGGGTATAGGGACAGAGAAAGCGACTTTGTTTTATACTATGTAGTGATGTATTAACTATGTAGACAATTTTAATAAATAATCTTAATGTTTCGTGATTTTTTAGTTTTCCACATGATCTCAATTTAAAAGAACTATGGATTGAGGCGACGGGAAATAAAGATTGGGTCCCAACAAAGTATATCACTATTTGTTCGATACATTTTGAGGAAGAAAGCTTCGTAGAAGGCAAAAAGCATCGATCATTGACAAAAGCAGCATGTCCGACTATGGATGTACTGGAGATCACAACTAATGAAGTTAGTTAATTGATAAGTTTCTGTAACTTTTCGAGTTTTTATAAAATGTTGAATTTAACGTAATGCTGACTGCGTGAGCGTTGGCGGTAGGCGGGGGGTGGAACGAGATGGGTGCCACACGCGGCGGCGTTTTTGATCGATTCAAAGACGCCGCCGCGTGAGGCACCCATTTGATTTTCCCATCACTAAATAATCCTTGTGGTGTCATAGTAGGTAGTCAAAAAATGCCATGCTTGATTTTCAGACAGATCTATTATCGATAATCTAGGTCTATCTATATCTGTGGGTATAGGTATTGCATTATAGTGTGGGTTCCAAAATATAATTTTCATAATAACATAAAATTACAATCAGTACAAGAGGAGAAAATCACTTTTAAAAGTTGGTAAACGTATACATATTAGTGCTCGTGACTGTACACCTTTGCCCAACCCTTCGGGCAGCAAGTAGTGATGTTATCTTTAAAATTAATATAATAGGTACTTATTAGGTCCTAGTGAATGGGGAACATGTTACAACTATTGGAGAAGGAGGCAGTTTTGGCGAACTGGCTTTGATATACGGCACACCGAGAGCAGCCACAGTTCGCGCACGCACTTCTCTGAAGCTGTGGGGCCTGGATCGTGACTCTTACCGTCGTATATTGATGGGTTCTACTATTAGGAAGAGACGCATGTACGATGAATTCTTGTCGCGTGTCTCAATATTAGGTAAGCGATATTTATAAAATATTCTTTATTTAGGTACTTAAGTATAATTTTTTGTATCGCTCCATATACCTACAGGATCAAATTAAATTAGTTAGCAAACGAAACTCCGCAGACGTGCCGCTGATCGAAACTGGATTAAAAAAAATAAAAAATCAAAAAACCAGGCATCTTCTTAAATGTAACAATAAAGACCTTTATTGATTCCGACTGCATGCGATTGCTTATAGTGTTTAGTCTAATAGTCATCCTTTTAAAACAAGTTTCTTGGTTCCATCTTTTTAAATTAAAGTTCACTTTTTAGGCAGTCGGGGTTTTTTTTGTTTTTGTAAATTATTTTTTTATTTCACAGTTTTAAGTTGATATAATTATTTTTGACGGTAATGAGCCCTATTTATGAAACCCTTTATTTTGATGCCCCACTCAATAGGTGTTGAGAAAAAAAAAAATGAAGACAATATGGCGCCAAAGATCGGCCATATTTTTAAAATTTTGATATACCCAATGTTACTCTCACAATTAAGACGAATCTAACGGCACCTCTCAAGCTGAAATCGATCAAGCCATTTAGGCTACAGAGCGTGCTAAGAAATATACATACACCAATACACCCGAGAAACATAACCCTCCTTCTGGCGGAGTCGGGTAAAAATTATGATTTTTTCTGGCCGTAGTCAGTGGCGAAAGCACTATGTAACACGATTCCTACCGGCTTCCCTTCGGACATTCGCATCGGCAACTCTATCGCTATAAAAAAATGGCACGTCGATAGTGGCTACTATTGTCAAAAAATATAGTTACACTACGGATATTTCATTCACCACAATATTCAAACAAAAAAAAGGTTATTTTAGCTTTGTATTACAACAAAAAAAAAAAAATGTTCTAAATTAACCCGGCGCTAAAACGTCATAATCAGGAACTATGGACGAGAGCAAGCCGCTGTATAACGGGTTATGACAGAGACAGATATAGAAAAATGCGTCAGCGAGAACGAGATGGAGGAATATTGCACATTTCATTAGGTTTTCATTTTTATTGTATGTAATTTAGATTCCGATATTAATTTTTGAATGATAGTAAGTTAGTGTACTGACTTAAAAAAACTGTTTGTTTGTGTTAACTTCACCGACGTGTTAGGTTTCGCTTTCTAAACACGATAAAACAGAAAAAAAGCTGTATTTTTTTCAACCCATACTTCAAGTAAATCCACCCAAAAAAGAGATCAAATCTTTTTTTTTTCTCGCGCTTTCGAAGTTTCGCTAGCTGATTCAATTTGACCTTTTAAGTTGATGTGTTGGAACAAAGAGGAGACCTTTGTCCAGAAGTAGTGTGTAAAACAAAAGCCTACATTGTGATGTAGGCTAAAAGTCGAAGGAAAATGGGTAGCAGTTGAGCTGCTACCCATTGAAAGCTATTATCAACTTTACAGCAGTGTAAATTAAGATGATTTCAGAATGACTAGTATGACTTTTGAAAAAGCCATAAAAAGTTTGAAGTAGAACCCCAAGCGGAACTTTTAAGTGTAGGTTTTAAAGTTTCTTCTCAGAGTTGTCAGATAAGAAACACCGACATCAATTAGCTTAAAAAAAATAACACTGTAAAAGTTTTTGTACAATCCTACTTACAGAGAGACTTTTTCCTGAAAAAGTAATTAAATGAACTTAGAGGGTAGTTTTATTAATATTACTTTTTTCTTGGGAGTGAAAGTAGTGCTGTGGAAATGCGTTCCTTGCGACCTTGCGAAGCATGTGTGGTGTGGTGTGACTATGAATGATAGGCTGAGAAATTATGTGATAAGACAACGGTGCGCCTTAAATGAAGATGTAATGATAAAAATTGAAAAGAGTATGCTTAGATGGTTTGGTCATGTTGAGAGGATGCATGAAGAGCGGCTAACAAAAGGTATTTATTAGGCAGATGTGAATGGAAACGCCGAGAGGGGACGCCCTAGGAGGACATATGCTGACCTTATTGGTGATGTTCTTCAGAAAGTCCAGGTGCGTAGAAAGGCCAACCCCGCTCTATGATCAAAAAGTCGAGGAGGCAACCATCTTCATTTTAACCCCAAGTCGAGCTAGGCTCTATGTATCACCTGCAAAGTGCATAAGTGTGTCAGTGCTAAGTAGCACTGATTAGCAGACGCTCGGGTTGAGGGCTTAAACCGCACAATCAGCATGCCCTAAGCTACCTTTAGTACAACTTCATGGCGACTTGTGTCAAATAATTGGACATGACCAAAATAGAGGCACGGTCTCAAACCTTTATTCTTCCTGTATTTTTCAGAAAGTTTAGAGAAATGGGAACGTCTGACTGTTGCAGACGCCTTAGAACCTGTATCATTCACTGACGGCGAAATCATTGTTAGACAAGGTGAACCTGGCAACGACTTTTACATAATAGTGGAAGGTAATCTTTTATTTACAGTAAACATTTTATAAATTTCACTTTATAGAGGCACTGTTATTATGTTATATGACAGTGCCTCTGCTATGTAAAGTCAGTGAAATTATTTGTAAGGAAAATTTACTGTAGTCTACCGATACCGTACTACGCCTTAGGTATGGGTGCGGCGAGACGGGGAAGCAGTGCGGGCCGCTGATTCGTCAGTGCAAGCCGCTCATTCATCACTACTCACAACGTCCCGTCCCCCGCCTTGCTGCGCATACCTAAGGCGTGGTACAGCATCGGTATTGGATATATTGTAGAACATGATTTTCAAATGAGGTTTTTCTGTGCTCTCCAACGAATTTTTCCGAGCCCAGATGGACCTGATAACGGCCATTGTAGAGAAGTTCTTGGAGTATTCGAACAACATTCTGATCGCTGATCAGGGTTCCTTTCACACCTTCCACAGCAATGTTAGGTGGTTTAGAACAATCTTCAATATGTTGAACGAGTTTCAGGGTCTGCAGCAAACTCTTGAGAGGTCTGAAACTATTTTGCTCGGAGATTAATTTTGAGCCTATTACGCTCATAAGACGGTTCTGACGGTTCAGCGGCCGTCAGAACCGGTTTACTGTCGAATAGTTTGCAATTACTGGAAATCCTCTATGCTATTAAATATCGTAGAAATATTTATTGATTAAATCTCAAACTTATTCTTTTTTTTAAGTTGTCTGTCTAGTTCGTCAGACCGCGCATTTAGATTTTTCCTAACGAACTTGAAAACCAAACAATTTTTAACCCCCTTAAAAAAAGCTTTTGCTGGCAAACATGATATCTCCGGATTACCTATTCGTGGTACAGTTACAGTTTGCTCGTATCAATTACTGAGTTTTTAGTCTGTAGCCTGTTCATGGTGGATCTTCTCGTTAATTGGACCACTAGGTATGTGGTATTAATCTAATATTTGCCCATGCTATCTACTACGAAAATATGTCTAGGAATAAAGAAACACCTCCTCGCAAAAATAGTAAAAATAAAACACCATTTAAAAAAAATATGAAAACTTCTTTTAAAAGATTTTTGTTTACGTAACGATTCTAAAGATTATTAATCGTTCTGCAGGAACTGCAGTCGTGCTTCAACAAAGAAGTGGCCAGGGGGAAGGATCTGCCGTAGAAGTGGGTCGATTAGGGCCTTCGGATTACTTCGGAGAGATCGCATTGTTACTGGACAGACCGCGGGCAGCAACTGTACGCGCTGATGGGTCTCTTAAATGCGTCAAGCTTGATCGTGCCAGGTGAATATAACACAAATAACTATTTACTAACAAACTCTTTACCTAAGTTATGCATACAACATTCTTTTTTGCACAGTAACGCCGAAATGTCCCAAATGGGTTTTGATCTAAAGAGTAATAAAAAAGTTATAAACACTACGCCGAAACAATGCCCAAAATTGTTTTCATGAGAAAAGAGCTAATGGTTTCTAAGATAATATCCCGGTATCTCTTATGGATTCAGATTTCCGATTTCTACATGTCCGCGTACAATAAAAACACTGTTTAGTGTAGGCCTGGGGTGTTATAATATAACCTCAAAGTTACGTAACTCTTGGTGAAATCGTGTAAAGCTGTCTCGATTGTGTTTTTTCATTTCATTCATTCAATTCAATAACAATTTACATTGTGTCTGAATATTTTACAAAGATAATTATAATCCGCAAATAATTAAAATAATAACAAGTGAAACACATAAATAAATTCGTTCAATACAATCTTAATTACACACCTGAAATACCCTACTAAAAAAATCACGTTCAAACATTTTAACCGCTTCTTTTTGTTTACTAGTACATAATGTGAATTTAACTATTGGCAGCAATGTTTTTCTCAGTTTGCTAGTAAACCGTGATTCAGTAACAGTAGGAGAAGTACTGCTCAATTTTTCAATGTGGTGAGAGTCAGTCCTCGCACTCAGGGGGGAACAAAAATTTATAACATGTAAAAAAAAACTTATTAAAATAAAGTCATTTCATACCGCGCCAAAACCATATGGGACGGTTTCTAAGATCATCTTCAACAATAGTCAGCTGCATACATGGAAGTGGGAGGAATATATTATGTCAGCCGCGTAAACCAACATGGTTATAGCGATGGCACATCAGCCTAAATGAATTACGCGAAACAATGGATAATAATAATAATAAGGCAAAGTGGTCAAAGAAACCATGATCTCAATTTTGAAGGAAAATAACGCTGCATTTTTAAAGCTTCTTTCTTAGCCTTGAATCTTAGGTAAAGGATTCCATAACAAAGAGCTGTTATAGTACATTATGATATAAGTGCGGTAAGTTGAAAATGACAACCGAGGGGATATTGCTAGCCCGAGTCGTAGGCGAGGGCTACAAGAAAGCAGAGGCTGTAATTGATAATTACAGCCTCTGCTTTCTTGTAGCCCTCGCCTACGACTGAAGCGCACGTATGTCATACGACATAAGACGTTTTATAACATATTTGCGAGGAAATAAATAAAACTCGGACTTTCTTAAACAAATAAATCTTTAATCACTTGTTAAAGCAGTTAGAAAAATTTGAACAATTTGTAAACGAATTAAATGTTATTTTTTATATTTTATCTCTCAGAGTTAATTTTATTCATAAAATGTTGACCACTTTTCTGACATAAAAACTCTTTGTTAAGATTTAAAAAAGTACCGTTCGTTTTAGACGGAGCGTCTTGATAAACCGTGCGTTTTACCTTATTAAAAAAAAAAGGTTCCGACGAATTGAGAACCTCCTCCTTTTGGAAGTGGGTTAAAAAAGAAACTCGTGCGTTTTACATTACAATAAAGCACAAGTACGTAATGACATACATTATGATATTGAAATTGGTGAAATAAGCGACCCTTTACGAGCAAATGTGTTTAAAAAAAATTACATAACTTTTATTTACCATAACATCACGGCTGTATATCCCGAAGGCTTGGTCAGAAGTGTAATTATAGTGATCGGGACACCCACATTTTGCCAGTTATGTTTGTTCCATTGAATTGTGGACGAGCCAATTGCCATCAACAGGGCACAAATACAGAGTTTGGGCTATTAATGAGAAATTCCAGATGAAAAAGCCCACTAACGCTTTGCCCGACCCGGGAATCAAACCCAGAACCTCCTGTTCAGCAGCAGCGCTTGCGACCACTAGAACAACGAGGCAGTTTTAATTCTTTGCCTAAAAAACAAACAACCAACAAGGTAGTTCAACCAACCAGACACCAACCTCATGCTCAGTTCGGTTCGATTCTCGGGTCGGGAAAAGTCTTATTGGGTTTTTTCAAATAGAATTTCTCATTAATGTCGTGGAGTCTGTATTTGTGCCCGGTTGATGTAAATAGGCTCGCCCCTATTACATATGACTTCAACATATCTTACGAAATGTGGGTGTACTATAGGTAGACTTCTGCATAACTCTTTGGGGAAACCAAGACTTGATTTCGCTAGTAAAAAATAAATGACCAGTCATTTAACTTTTTTGAGCAGTGTTTTCCACTATTATTAAGGATTATTCAGTCATTTTACATCTCCAGGTAAAAGTTCGTTTGGCTATGTACTCAGATTGTATTTGTTTTATTTTTATAATAATAATAATAAGGCAAAGTGGTCAAAGAAACCATGATCTCAATTTTGAAGGAAAATAACGCTGCATTTTTAAAGCTTCTTTCTTAGCCTTGAATCTTAGGTAAAGGATTCCATAAAAAAGAGCTGTTATAGTACATTATGATATAAGTGCGGTAAGTTGAAAATGACAACCGAGGGGATATTGCTAGCCCGAGTCGTAGGCGAGGGCTACAAGAAAGCAGAGGCTGTAATTGATAATTACAGCCTCTGCTTTCTTGTAGCCCTCGCCTACGACTGAAGCGCACGTATGTCATACGACATAAGACGTTTTATAACATATTTGCGAGGAAATAAATAAAACTCGGACTTTCTTAAACAAATAAATCTTTAATCACTTGTTAAAGCAGTTAGAAAAATTTGAACAATTTGTAAACGAATTAAATATTATTTTTTATATTTTATCTCTCAGAGTTAATTTTATTCATAAAATGTTGACCACTTTTCTGACATAAAAACTCTTTGTTAAGATTTAAAAAAGTACCGTTCGTTTTAGACGGAGCGTCTTGATAAACCGTGCGTTTTACCTTATTAAAAAAAAAAGGTTCCGACGAATTGAGAACCTCCTCCTTTTGGAAGTGGGTTAAAAAAGAAACTCGTGCGTTTTACATTACAATAAAGCACAAGTACGTAATGACATACATTATGATATTGAAATTGGTGAAATAAGCGACCCTTTACGAGCAAATGTGTTTAAAAAAAATTACATAACTTTTATTTACCATAACATCACGGCTGTATATCCCGAAGGCTTGGTCAGAAGTGTAATTATAGTGATCGGGACACCCACATTTTGCCAGTTATGTTTGTTCCATTGAATTGTGGACGAGCCAATTGCCATCAACAGGGCACAAATACAGAGTTTGGGCTATTAATGAGAAATTCCAGATGAAAAAGCCCACTAACGCTTTGCCCGACCCGGGAATCAAACCCAGAACCTCCTGTTCAGCAGCAGCGCTTGCGACCACTAGAACAACGAGGCAGTTTTAATTCTTTGCCTAAAAAACAAACAACCAACAAGGTAGTTCAACCAACCAGACACCAACCTCATGCTCAGTTCGGTTCGATTCTCGGGTCGGGAAAAGTCTTATTGGGTTTTTTCAAATAGAATTTCTCATTAATGTCGTGGAGTCTGTATTTGTGCCCGGTTGATGTAAATAGGCTCGCCCCTATTACATATGACTTCAACATATCTTACGAAATGTGGGTGTACTATAGGTAGACTTCTGCATAACTCTTTGGGGAAACCAAGACTTGATTTCGCTAGTAAAAAATAAATGACCAGTCATTTAACTTTTTTGAGCAGTGTTTTCCACTATTATTAAGGATTATTCAGTCATTTTACATCTCCAGGTAAAAGTTCGTTTGGCTATGTACTCAGATTGTATTTGTTTTATTTTTATAATAATAATAATAAGGCAAAGTGGTCAAAGAAACCATGATCTCAATTTTGAAGGAAAATAACGCTGCATTTTTAAAGCTTCTTTCTTAGCCTTGAATCTTAGGTAAAGGATTCCATAAAAAAGAGCTGTTATAGTACATTATGATATAAGTGCGGTAAGTTGAAAATGACAACCGAGGGGATATTGCTAGCCCGAGTCGTAGGCGAGGGCTACAAGAAAGCAGAGGCTGTAATTGATAATTACAGCCTCTGCTTTCTTGTAGCCCTCGCCTACGACTGAAGCGCACGTATGTCATACGACATAAGACGTTTTATAACATATTTGCGAGGAAATAAATAAAACTCGGACTTTCTTAAACAAATAAATCTTTAATCACTTGTTAAAGCAGTTAGAAAAATTTGAACAATTTGTAAACGAATTAAATATTATTTTTTATATTTTATCTCTCAGAGTTAATTTTATTCATAAAATGTTGACCACTTTTCTGACATAAAAACTCTTTGTTAAGATTTAAAAAAGTACCGTTCGTTTTAGACGGAGCGTCTTGATAAACCGTGCGTTTTACCTTATTAAAAAAAAAAGGTTCCGACGAATTGAGAACCTCCTCCTTTTGGAAGTGGGTTAAAAAAGAAACTCGTGCGTTTTACATTACAATAAAGCACAAGTACGTAATGACATACATTATGATATTGAAATTGGTGAAATAAGCGACCCTTTACGAGCAAATGTGTTTAAAAAAAATTACATAACTTTTATTTACCATAACATCACGGCTGTATATCCCGAAGGCTTGGTCAGAAGTGTAATTATAGTGATCGGGACACCCACATTTTGCCAGTTATGTTTGTTCCATTGAATTGTGGACGAGCCAATTGCCATCAACAGGGCACAAATACAGAGTTTGGGCTATTAATGAGAAATTCCAGATGAAAAAGCCCACTAACGCTTTGCCCGACCCGGGAATCAAACCCAGAACCTCCTGTTCAGCAGCAGCGCTTGCGACCACTAGAACAACGAGGCAGTTTTAATTCTTTGCCTAAAAAACAAACAACCAACAAGGTAGTTCAACCAACCAGACACCAACCTCATGCTCAGTTCGGTTCGATTCTCGGGTCGGGAAAAGTCTTATTGGGTTTTTTCAAATAGAATTTCTCATTAATGTCGTGGAGTCTGTATTTGTGCCCGGTTGATGTAAATAGGCTCGCCCCTATTACATATGACTTCAACATATCTTACGAAATGTGGGTGTACTATAGGTAGACTTCTGCATAACTCTTTGGGGAAACCAAGACTTGATTTCGCTAGTAAAAAATAAATGACCAGTCATTTAACTTTTTTGAGCAGTGTTTTCCACTATTATTAAGGATTATTCAGTCATTTTACATCTCCAGGTAAAAGTTCGTTTGGCTATGTACTCAGATTGTATTTGTTTTATTTTCAGGTTTGAAAGAGTGCTAGGCTTATGTGCTGACATCTTGAAACGGAATATTGCTCAGTACAACAGTTTTGTGTCGCTGTCTGTATAAGATATTCATGGACATGAAGATATTAGATTAAGAAGCAGAATAGATATTAGTAACGCGAGAAGTGATTAAATCAGTACTTAAGTACTTTTAATATATTCAAGAACAAAATCTTGGTTACCATCTTTGTAAATTCGATTAATTTTATAATAATATATACCTACTTGCCAATGGGAATGTTGAAATATTGTTTTTATTAAATTGCCCATAATAAGATTGCCTATATTTAAAGCTATTAAATTGAATAAATATATAAATATTGCCTATATTTAAAGCACCGGAGAACTTTTTCCAGTTAGAGTGACAATAATGACTTCAAAGGTTTTTTTTTTTTTTTTTGGGGTGGGAAATCATCAAATAACTTCTCCCGCTCTGGGCGGAGCGGGAGGGCGTGTCAGACTTTTACTGACTAAAACCCACCCGTGTTCCCTCAGTTGCCTGTGTGCCAGGGGCGGCGGTATCTCTTTCGAACAACCCGCACCCCTGGCATGCATCGGCCCTTGCGGGCCCCATCAGTTGCTGATGACATCTCTTTGAGGCGCGCGTGGAACACAACGCGCCGTCGACCCGGGCTTGGTCCTTACCGGACAGCGAGCTACCCATAACTCGCCGTCCGCAAGCCCGCGCCTACGGTGGCCGGGAATCAGCCTGGGATTCCCGACGCCCAGGGCGTCTCCTGCGAAGGCCACGGCTGTGAGGGCGCATGTACTGCATCTCCCTCACGTGCGCCGCCTCCCTCTTTGCGAGCATAACTGCTTCGCTGAAGGAGGCGACTGCCAGCCATGCCCTCTCGCTCCGTACCATGGCCTGGACCAGGGTCGGACGCGAGAGATCGCCGCCGCCGATCACCTCCACGAGGACACGGCGTTGCTCCGCCCAAGCTGGGCAGACCTCCACCGTATGCTCCACCGTGTCCTCTGGGCGATCTTCGCAATGGAAACACCCGGGCGTTTCCTCCCGCCCTATCCGAAACAGGAACCTCCCGAAACAGCCATGTCCGGTGAGGACCTGTGTCAGTCATTGACCTGTGAAGTCATTTTTTTTTAAATGACTTCAAAGGGTTAGTCATTTTAAAAAGCCAGTAGGGTAGCCCTTCAAAACTTAGTGCGTTTCTTTTACTGGGAAACAATTGAAAGACTCTAAAATAAGGTTACAAGGTCAGAGAGCTGCATCTCTTGAATAAATCAAATCAAAAGTCAGTTCTTCAAACTAGGCATAGGCTGAGAGTCAGCACTTTTTGAACGTCAAAATTACATAAGACAGTCCCCCAAAACGCCCGCCTTTCACCACTTTCTAGTGCTTTAGCTGGGAAGAAGTGGCGCAACAAACTCCCCAACAGCACAGCTATCTGTTAAGTTAGAAGAACTTGATTCTGTACAATATTAGGTAAGTAATTAACATTCAACAATAAATGAAAATACAATTAGGTAATAAAATAAAAACAAAAAAATGGTCAAATAGAATGAACAATGATATGAAGTAACTCATATGACCTGTCAGTAGGTAAGCTTATTCTGGTGAACGAACACAAACATTGTCTTAAGTTAATCACAGCTACTAACAATTCTTATCGTTTAAGTAGTTGTTGATAGAATAGTATGCCTCAGAACAAAGGTTGGATTTTGCTTTAGCTTTAAACACATTTAAATGTAAATCTGGCAAAGAGAGAAGCTTGTTATAAAAGGTTATACCAAGCCCAACAATTGAGTTATGAACTTTATGAAGTCAGTGAAAACAAACTACGTACTCCCTGTACGTAGTTTGTCCTTATTTCTAGTATTAATATTATGAATATCGCTGTTTTTAGTGTATATTTAGCCTAATATATAAGATGCTAGCGAAGCTGAATTGCGATGCCACCGTGAGAATACCGATATCTTTAAAACTTGGCTCAAGGGCTGAAGAGATATATTACGCGACAACATTAGTTACCACTAGCGCCATCTAGTATCGAGTAGCAGAATTAATAGAATAGAATAGAATAGAATATATTTATTGTAAAACATGAGTATACATCAAACAATATGTGCAAGGTCTTAAAAATAATAAGCAGATCTGCATGTTTTGCCATTAATGGCGTACAATAATAACATGTTTTTTTTGGACTCTACACAATAAAATAAAAAGAGAATAACTTAATCCTAAATAAAAATAAAAATTAGGGAGAATACATTAGCCAAAATTTCATACATAACTGCGAAAAATGTCGTAATTGTGAAAACTGTTAAAAAAGTCCTAGAAATTAAGAAATCCATTTAATTAATTACGCTCATTTAAAAATTCCGTTATGGAATAATAGCATTTAGCAATGAGATATTTTTTTAAATGTTTTTTATACAGAGCAGTAGGCATTTCTTTTATAGGTTTTGGGATTTTATTATAAATGGTTGGTGCTAACCAAAAAGTACTTTTTTGCATCAAAGCCGTGGTTGATCTCGGTACGCATAATCTATTATTATCTCGTCTATTACGAATGGAGACGTCTGATAGTTTCTTAAATAAGTGTGGATTGGTCCTTACAAAATTAGCTATTTCATAAATAAATAATGAAGGCAGACTTAAGATGTTAAATTTAATAAAATACTGTTTGCAACTATCAGTTCTTTTCAGACCAGACATTGCCCTAATGCACCTTTTTTGTGACTTAAAAATAATATCCTTATTGGTGGAGTTTCCCCAAAATATAACCCCAAACCTTAATAAGGAGCCGACAATTCCATGGTAGGCAGTTATAATCGCATTCATACTCAAAATAGGTTTAAGTTTATAGAGGGCATGAGCACAAGAACATACTTTTTTATTTAATTCTTCCGTGTGTGCTTTCCAGTTCAGACGTTTATCTATGGTTACACCTAAAAATTTTTGCTGTGTCTACCTTTTTTATAACAGTTAATTTGTGTTGAACATTAATACTTGGTGCTTCTAAACGTTGACTAAAGAACATAATTTTTGTTTTTTCTAGATTGATTTTTAGATTATTGTTATCTAACCAGTTTACTATTGAGTTGATTGTATTATTAATTTCTTGTTCATATCTATCTTTATTTATGGAATTAATAGTGACTGTACTGTCATCGGCAAACATCGATACTGGATAATTAGTTACCAATGGCAAGTCATTTATGTAGATTATGAATAACAATGGTCCCAATACGCTACCTTGCGGGACTCCATATTTAACTATACGTTTTTTTGATGAATATGTTTCTTCTATTTTGGTATTAATATTTATTTTGGAAATTTCTGTGTATTGCTTACGGTTTTTAAGATAAGATTCTATGAGATTGAGTATATTGCCTCTAATGCCATACGCTTCCAATTTACGCAGGAGAATATTATGATTAACATAATCGAAGGCCTGGGTCATGTCACAGAAAATGGAACATACCGGCGTCCTTTTATCTACGTTACCCATGACGTTATTTATAAAATCGTAAATTGCCATGTTTATTGTTTTATTTTTGCGGAAACCTTTCTGGTCTTCTGTAAGAATGTTGAATTTTTCTAAAAAGTTATAAATTTGATTGTATATGTACTTTTCAAAAACTTTTGAAATTATAGGAATAAGTGCAATAGGCCTGTAACAGTTCATATTCTGCTTGTTGTCTTTTTTGAAGATGGGTTTAATGATACAAGTTTTTAAATTTTCCGGGTATGTTCCAGTGGTTATACACATATTAATGATATGGCTTAGGTGGTCACAGATATGATAAGCGATAAACTTTAGGATTTTAGTAGAGATCCCATCATAACCAACACTTGTAGTATTTTTAAGAGATCTTATAATTTGAAGTATGTCATGTGGAGTGCTTGGTGCCATGAACATAGATTGATTTAATTTGGGAATATTTACAGTTACGTCCTTACCAGCGCCTGGTATTGGTTTTATCTTTTCTATGAAAAAGTCATTAAAAGCATTCATTGATACGATTACGGACAAAAGGTTTTCGGATCAAAAGGACAAAACGTCGAATCGCACCAAAAGTAACATTTACTAACGGGTTTGGTGAAGGAATTCCGTACATTAACACACAGTCTTGCTCCTAATAAAGCCCCACATAATTCAAGTCTAGGGATGGTTGTTGGCTTGATTGGTGCAACACGATTTTTAGAAACCAACAGCTATGCTCTTACCATCCTTTGTGCTAGACTTTATATAAATACATGCGCCGTAGGCCTTTTCGGATGCATCTGTAAACACATGAATCTCATTCACAGTTAAATTGTCACATGAAATCCACCGGGGTATTTTAAGGGTATTTAAACATGACAGACTATTCACGAACATTAACCAGGAGGTATGTAAATTATCTGGTACTTGCTCGTCCCAGTCACACTTGGTCGTCCATAGACTTTGTATGATAATTTTTGGCTCGATAATGCATGAACCTACCAGACCTAATGGGTCAAATATTTGACTAATCACTGATAAAATGTGGCGCTTTGTGATTGGTTTGCTGGTATCCACCGAAATTGAAAACTCGAGAGAATCTGATTTACACAGCCTAACGTTTTTGATGACACGTTTCTATCCTCAGACAAGTTCGACCTACCAGAATGTCCTGAAACACCGGCTATGTCTGTTAAAATCTCTAAACTATTAGATTGCCACCTTCTCAAATAAAAGTTAGCTGACGCTAAAATTGATGCAACGTCTTTTCCCATCTGGACCACTTCGGAAACCGAGTCGCCACCACTCAGATAATCGTCGACGTAAAAATCTCGTTCAATGGAGGATTTTACAATGTCATTAGAAGCGGTTGTTGCTAGACTGACTAAGGTCTTGGTAGCTAAATAAGGGGCGGAAGCTGTGCCATAAGTAACAGTATTAAGACTGTACGTTTGAAGTGGTAGCTTAGGATCAGCACGAAAGATTATTTGTTGTAGACAACGTTGTGATGGTGTTACCTGAATGGCCCTATACATCTTCTCTATGTCACCAGAAATAACAAACTTGTGCTGACGGAAACGCAGCAATATAGAAAAGAGATCATCTTGAACAGTGGGCCCCACCATTTGGATGTCATTAAACGACACTCCAGAAGTCGTCGCTGCTGATGCATCGAAGACCACCCTGAGCTTAGTTGTGGTACTGGATTCTCGGATGACTCCATGATGTGGCAAAAAATACTCAATTTTGTTACCTGAATGAGGTTTCCTTGTTGAGTTATTCACAGTCATGTGCCCTAAGCTCAAGTACTCCTCGATGAATGCAACGTATCTTTCCTTAAAAGCAGGATCACGTTGGAAACGACGTTCCAAAGATAAAAATCGGCGTTTAGCCATTTCATAAGACCCGCCTAACTCACTGGGATCATGTTTAAGAGGCATTGTAACTATGAATTGCCCGTTTTGATCACGCACAGTGTTAACACGAAAACTATCTTCGCAAGCTCGTTCTTCCTGTGACAAGGAATGCTCAGAAGGAACGGAATCTAGCTCCCAAAACTTATTTAAGCTGTTATTTAAGTCATTCATGGAATTATTGCAAAAATGTGAATACGAATTTTTGGATGGATGTTTTGGAAGAGCCACAGAGCCTGATACTATCCATCCAAGCCGTGTCTCATGTAACTTGGGCTGATTTTTGCCTAAATTAATAGATGCACCACCTAGAATATTCCAAAATATTTCAGCACCAACTAGTATGTCAATCTCTGATGGAACGTTGAATGTCGGATCGGCCAGATTTAAATGTAATGGAATGGGAATGTTACTTATGTCGACTAAAGTAGACGGCAGTAATTTGGTAATTGTGAGTAATATGAAACAATCTATATCTGTCTTATAGCTGCCGCTGCATGATTCAATGGTTAGTTTGCAAGACCGTGTACTTAATGTAGTATGACTGTTTATACCCGTCACCGTGGAACTCGTGCTACGTCGAGGAAGTCCAAGCATATCATATAGTTTCTGCGTAATAAAATTAGCTGTGCTACCATTATCGAGCAGGATCCTGGCGTCGCTCTTGATGCCTCGGTGGTTCACCACTTTCACCAACGCTGTGGACAGGAAAATATGAGAGGTAGTATGTTGCGACTGAGTGTCACTCGACAAGGAGATATTTTCTGAGGTGCCATTATGTGGAGCTGTAACTCCAGAAACGTCAGTGGGCAATGCTACACTATTGGGCATAGGATCTTGGAACTGAGTTGACTGTTCCACATGTAAAAGGGTATTATGTTTAACTTTACAATATTTACAAGGAGCTCTACATCGTTTTGTTAAGTGACCACTACGTAAACAGTTAAAACAAACTTTAAATTCTTTAACCTTTAATATACGTTGTTCTACCTTTAAATTTCGAAACCCTTCACAAGTGTATAACAGATGATTTTGATTACTTATGGGACATTTTGTTTTATATTTTTATTTGAATTGTCGCTTTGATTAGTTGCTATTATTAATGATTTATGTTTGTTTTCTACTTGAATGTTATTTGTGTTAGTATTATTTTCTATATTATGGGCGATTTTGTTATGTTCTAATGTCTCCAATAAATCAGCTTTTTTGCTAATAAAAGAACAAAATTGAGAAACTGTTGTTTTTGTTGGTATGCTGTTACGATGAGCTTCCCAGTTCCTGCTGGTGCTATCACCAGCAGGAACTGGGAAGCTCATCTGGGAAGATCCTATGATCTAATTTAATTGCCATCATATAAATAATTAACGTATCCCAACTGTCCGTGGGCTCGTTCATTGTAATAAGAGGGCTGTTACAAAAAGAAAGTGCTCAGTTTTAGGTATTTTTGACGGCGCGCGGCAGCCAATGTGCGCGTGTGCGTCTAGTGAAGCACGCTACGCACACATGCAAACCGTTATACGCCGGACGCCAGGAACAAACCAACATGACCTTTTGCCACTTTAGTCCAGTAGCCAGAAAAACATGCCCTTCGATAATTCAAAAGTTTTTTATTTTCTCTGGGTGGATAAATTTAGTGAATTCAATGCTATGTACAAAACAGTTTAGAGTTATGCAATAGGTATGAAGTAGGTATTTCCTATTATTTCGTGTTATAACAAGAATATAAAACTTAAATTAAAATGCTTTACTGATTCTTTATTGTTTGGGGTTCGGTCGGGATGGCTCGTAATTCAAAGAAACTGCGTTGGACTATATTATTTAATTTATTTTATAAGACTTCCAGATTACATGACACAGGTTGACAAGGGAGAGACCGGATACCCTCCTCCCATAGATAATTAATATATTTATTTAATCATAGACTACAACATGCCCCTTTTTAAAAGAAGGCTGTCAGACTGACATTGACAACTATTTGACAAGTGACATAATATATACATAACCCTACTTTGCTAAACAAAGTTACGTTACACAAACAATAACAATTAACATTGAAAAATTATAGTCAATCGTATTAAAATCATTATAAATATAGTTATACAATAATATCTTATTATGAATTAGTGAGTGCATGTCAACATTACAATAAAAGTTACAATTTACAATTGAATTACAGTATGTCAATATTCTTGTGAAATTATCGGATGTTCTAAACATTAAACATTACAAATTAAGTCTTTGTGTTTTCTTTAACAATCTTCCCCTAGAACTATATTGTCTTTCAGCATTTACAGTTTCATCATTACATGGTAAAGGGGACTGTTCTCCACTACTTGGTATACTTAATTCACTTGGACTTTGACGTAAGTTCTCAAAGTTTCTATATTGAGAAGACATTGGACTTTCGATATCAAATTCGTTATAATCATGTAGACTTTCAGGTGAAACTATTGTTTCATCGACATTAACAAATATAGGTGACTTTATTATGTTTTCTGACTGACTAGGTGACTTTATTATGTTATCTGACTGAATTTCAGACTGAGAATAATCATCAACATTTATAGGTTTAAGTGACTTTGATTTTATTATATTTTGAGATTGTTTTTCAGACTGACCAGAGTGATTTGACTCTATTGATAAAAATGAATCTGAATCATAGTTCAGTTCATGACTTTGACTTGACTCTGGACTTGGTTCATGATAAGTGGAGATGAATATATAACTATCATCCTCCTCTTCTAAAACTTTTGACTTATTTAGTTTATTATTTAGTTGACTAGTCTTAGGACTGACCTTAAAATTGACTTTTTTGTTATTATTTTGAGAAATATTTTTCTGACTTGACATTTGACTTTTTGACTTGTAATTAAAACGAATATGTTGACTATTCCTACGATAAGTAGTATTATTACAATCTTTGACAATAAATGATCTTGGATATTTGGTTTTTGACACAATAGTACCTTCTGTCCATATAATATCTTTAGGATTTTTCTTAAAGTATATTTGGTCATTTATGTGAAAATCTGGATATTTTTTACTGTTTTTATCATAATAAGACTTAGTTTTTTGAATTTTTTCTTGTTTCTTTTTGTTATGTTCTGTATGCTTTACAATCTTGGGTCGTAAGTGACTAATTTTGTTAGGTAGTTGAGATCTTAATGTTCTAGACATTAAAAGCTGTGCTGGAGAGCTAAAATTTCCTCTTGGTGTATTTCTATATTGCAAAAGACCTAAATAAGGATCTGATCTGGACTCATCACTTTTCCTTAGTATATTTTTTATTATTTTTACTGAGACTTCTGCTAAGCCATTGGATCTTGGTAAGTATGGACTTGAGACAATGTGTTCAATGTCCCATTCTTGTAAAAATTTCCTAAACTCACTGGAGTGGTATGGCGGGCCTCCGTCTGAAACTAGTTGCATTGGAATGCCATGACGTGCAAATATAGATTTTAGGTGTGCAACGACATTAGATGTTCGACTGTCTTTATTTAAATTTGCAATTTCAATATAATTAGAATAGTAATCTACTACCAATAAATATTTTTTATCTTTATACTCAAATAAGTCTGTAGCTAATTTCTGCCAAGGAAACAAAGGTTGTTCGTGTGTTAACATTGGTTGTTTTGATTTATTTGCAGAATAAATTGAACATGTTTCGCACTGTCTAACTTTATTTTCAATATCCTGTTTAATATTTGGCCAATAGACTACGCCTCCTGCTAAGGTTTTCGTTTTTTCAATTCCTTGGTGACCTTCATGTAATATATTTAATATTTCTGTACGCATTGACTTAGGTATGATAACAGAATTGTTTTTGAAAATTATATCATTAATTACATGAATTTCCTCTTTTATGTTCCAGTAAGGTAATGTTAAATTATGACAATGTTCTTTACATTTAGGCCATCCATTTTTATAATATTCTATTAATTTTTGAGAAACTAAATCTTGTTTAGTTTGATTTGTAATTTTTTCAAGTTTTTCTGGAGAAATGGCTAAATTAGAGGTTAACAAGTTTATGTGAATATTAATATTTGCGTCTAAGTCTTCTAAACTGACTAATTCTTGGTTAATATTATCATCTTTGACTGGAGCACGAGATAATGTATCAGAAACATACATCTCTGAACCTTTTGTATAATACACACTAAGATCATAAGCTTGTAATGTGATCATCATACGTTGTAATCTTGTTGGTACTTCTGACAAAGGTTTTTTGAATAATGTGACTAGAGGTTGGTGATCTGTTTCAACTTGAATAGGTTTTCCATATAAATATTGGTGGAATTTTTTACAGCCAAATGCTATTGCATAAAGTTCTTTTTCAATCTGTGCATAATTAATTTGACTTTTGTTTAATGACTTCGAAGCATAAGCTATCGGATTTTTGTCGTGTAGAATGACTGCACCTACAGCGTGTTGTGATGCATCGACTGACAATCTAATCGGTTTTTTCATGTCGTAATGGACTAAGACTGGAGATTGACATAACATTGACTTTAATTTTTTAAATTGTGTTTCATGTTGTTCTAACCATTGCCACTGATTATGTTTTTTGAGCAATTCTCTTAGCAAAGAAGTTTTTTCTGCGAGATTTGGTATATATGAACCTAAATAATTGACCATTCCTAAAAATCTTTGAAGTTCTTTGACATTATTTGGACTTGGCATTTTTAAAATTGCTTTTACCTTTGACTGATCAGGTGATACACCTTCATTGTTGAAAATATGACCTACATAGCGAATTTCAGACATACCAAATTGACATTTGGATTTATTGAACTTCAAATTGACTTCAGACGCTCGCCTGAGTAACAATTCTAGTCTTTCATTATGCTCTTCAATAGTAGAACCATAAACAAGTATATCATCTACAAATGTAATTATACCTGGTAAATCTCCAAATAATTGTTGCATAGTCCTATGGAAAATTTCACCACTAGAGTTAATTCCATATGGCAGTCTTAGAAATTTGTATCGACCGTATGGACTGTTGAATGTACAGAGGTCACTACTTTCCTCGTCCAAACATATAGTCCAATAACCTGAGCTTGCATCCAATTTTGAAAAAATTGATGCACCTGCAACTTTAGACCTAAGATCATCGAATGTTGGGTACGGGTAATGAGGACGTTTTATAGCTGCGTTTAAGTTTCTAGGATCAAGACATATTCTCAATTTACCATTAGGTTTTTCAACTAAGACAATTGAGTTTACCCATTTAGTTGGCTTATCAACTTTTTCTATGACCTGTAATTTTTCCATATATTCTAATTCCTCTTTAAGACGTTTTTCTAATGAATAAGGTATTCTCCTGACTGGACAGACTTTAGGTGTAACACTATTATCAATATCTAGATGAGCTTTGTATGGTAGACAACCTAGACCCTCAAATGTTTTAGCATATCTAGAAACAATTTCTTGTACTGACCTTTGTTGAATTCCATATATTCTTTTCACAATACCCAATTTTTCACATGAATTCCATCCTAATATTGTTTTACATTCACACTCAACAACAACAAAATAAAGTTTTGCGGTTATTTCATTTTCAAATTTACAGTTAAGAATACATGTACCTAAATTTGGCACTAATTGTCCTGAAAAAGAAAAGATTTTATCATTTGTTCTTGAAATATTGATTTTTGAGTGGGAACTGGATATAATTTTATCTAACATTTTCTTACTAATGACATTTGTATCTGCACCTGTATCAATTTGACATGTAAGTTTGAAATCATTACAATAAACATTTATTTGCCAATTTTTTGTGGATTCAGAATTTTGAATTGAATTAATAACAAAATTATTAGAAAAATCTTTTGACATTGACTGTTCATAAGAAATATTACCAACCTTATGGTCTGATTTCCTGAAAAAGCAAAATTTGGCAAAGTGACCTTGTTTTTTACAATTATTGCAAATTATGTCCTGTGCTGGGCATTTATATTTGTGAATTTGTCCACATCTAGTACAGTTCCTGTCTGATGATTTATTTCTGTTGATTGATTGATTTCTTCTCTGACTATTGTTTCTTCCATGACTATTTTTTCTTCCATGACTATTTTTTCTATGTACCATATTACTTCGATGGGTTGATCGACTTCTATTTTTATAGTTTTGTTTTTGCTCTTTGATCCCTTGAACAACTTCCTTTTTAATTTCTTGGTTGTTTAATTTATTTGATCTCTCTTGAGACAATTCTAAACTTTTTGCTATTTTCATCACCTTTACAACTGTAAGATTTTCTTCCTGTAAGAGTCTTTCTTTTATGTGTGTGCTAATCATGCCTATTACGAGCATATCCTTGATCAATTCTTCTTTTAGATTACCAAATTCACATGTGGTAGCTAGGTTATTCAATGTGGTCAAGTATTCATCCAACGATTCATCAGTTTTTTGGTTTCTTGTGAAAAAATTATACCGTTCTACCGTTACATTTATGTGAGGACTGAATTTCTCGTCAAATTTCTTTAGGATGTCGTCTAACTTTGTTGTATTTCTATCTATACTAAAACTATTAAAAATTTCTATTCCGTCATCACCAATTGCATTTAGGAAAATTGCTGTCTTTTTCGAATCCGTTACTTTAATTAAATCATTCGCTTCACTGAAAATTTCAAATCTAAGTCTCCATTTTTTCCATTTTTCTGCCGCATTGTCGCCATTTTGTATGAGAAGCGGTTTCAATTGTACAAGGAACGCTTTGTCCGCCATGTTGGTGACTTGTGTGACTTGTAGTAAAAATTTTTACTTACGATTTGCTTGACTTTTACCTTTTCCTTTTAATTTTCTTTAGACACAACTTCTGACACCATGTTTGGGGTTCGGTCGGGATGGCTCGTAATTCAAAGAAACTGCGTTGGACTATATTATTTAATTTATTTTATAAGACTTCCAGATTACATGACACAGGTTGACAAGGGAGAGACCGGATACCCTCCTCCCATGGATAATTAATATATTTATTTAATCATAGACTACAACATTTATTAATACTATCTAAACTATATATTAGTGAAAATGCTAACAGATAGGTATTGTGGAACAATGGAAAACTGAAAATGTCCCGTAACTCATTCAATAAAAAATTTAAGTTTTTTAAATCATCTCCTTTACGGGCATAGGTATTAGTTACACCTTACAACAAAAGTTCTAACAACAAAGTAATATGCTGCAAAAGTAATCGTTTTTTTACGTTGCGATATGCGCACTATTGAATTTAAATTGATAATTTTGCGCCTACATATTCGTAATAATAAACTCAGCTTCCACACAAAAGTTTCAACAAATATGTGCTATGCCTTTTGTTTAATAAATAAAATACAACTTGGGTATTGCGGGGCGCGGTCAGCGCGGTGTAGGTACGATAATGCGTGCGGCGAGGTACGACGACACTCCACTGCGGAAGTGCAGATGTATTGAATTAGGCACGAAATCATTTCAATATTCTCACTTCTCACAAATCACTATACTCCGTTCGATATAAGATTAGACATTTAAATAAACCTTTTGTACAGTCCATTCAACTGATTTTGACTTCTATTGCTTTGGTAGCATGATAAATGGCATCTGCAGTAAGCAGTTGGTATTGTAACCACTTTTAATGTCATCCTTATGCATACGAAATAAAAGACGAAATCGGTTGGTCGGACTGTAAAAAGGTTTGTTTAAATGTCTAATTATATTTCAAATAGAGAATAGGTACTCTGTTCCGGTCCGTGGTTTCGCCCGTGTGTAACTAATTATTCATCAACAATTGTCATAATCCCGTCACTACCGTCTAAAAACTTAGAGCATTTAACCTATGGAGATGGCAAGCAGCGAATCACTGAACAAATTTTTCTGCCACTTTTTGCGGGAGGCGAGGTAAACACATACAGCACACTACAAAAATTTGACAACCACACACAGATACATGCTTCCTATTGCTACAAACGCACACGAAAAAATAAGCCACACACTAAGGAAATAAAATACACATTGACAAAATTGTACGTATCTATGCAGTTGCCTAGGCACACTAGGACACAACGTGCTAGTGATGTGACACAGACAATGAATGGTATTTCATAGCATGAATGAATGAATAAATTGTTCATTCGTTTTATTTTCTTGCACACAAAAATATGCAATATGATTAGTGCCTGCGAAACTACGTACGTACAGACGCCAGCACATCAAGCTACCTCAATCTGTCAAATTTATTTGATAGATTTTCAACTTTATGAGATATACCTAAGGTTCATGTTCAATTGGGAAAATTTGACAGTTTGGGGTAGCTTGATGTGCTGGCGTCTGTACAAAGCAATTTTAGTATTAGAGAAAAAGAACGATTGTATTTATTTTTATAGTCAAACATTTTCTCATATTACTTAACATTATAATATGCCAAAATCAAAATCAAAAGTTATTTATTCAAATTAGGCTGAGAATCAGCACTTTTCGAACGTCAAAATACATAAGACAGTCCCCCAAAAACGCACACCCTTCACCTATTGCTGAACCTGTGCCTTTCCTATACATTTAGGGTCTGCAATTCGGGATTCATACTTGAGGCCCGTTCTTTAATACGGGCATGTATATGTCGCAACCTAACAAAGGATACGGTAAGCGAAGAGGTTGCACTTCCCGCAGTGTCGGAGACGTTGCAGAGGCAGATGGCCCTATTGTATAAGTGGCCTAAGCATCAGCCAGCCAGTTCATTAAATGTTGTATTAGACGTATCGGCTGAATATCATTTAGGCCGCTAGTTGAACGGCGCCGTTTAGTGAAAAGGCTAGGCGGTTGACCAAACGGCTAATTAAACCAGTTGGCTGCGACATATACGTGTCAAAAAGTAGGAAAGGGTAGAATATTTTAAATAATACAATCATTCAGATATACTTTTATTATTTTGATATAAATAACACTTTTACACATCCGCTTTTTGTTTTTCTTTTACTATTTGAATTCAATGTTTCCTAGCTAGATGATGAAACATACTAAATTTAAAGATGAATTTGTATCTTGACTAAGGTTATCTGTAAAAAAAAATAAGTAACAGTTTAAATAAGTGCCAACAGAATCAAACGAAAATGATGCCCATTCATTTTATTTTGTACGTACTGCATTTTCACACACCACACAACACCCTTGAAAAAGCTGGAAAAAGCCTACGGTCCGCGGTGGTATTTTAGATTTGGCCATCATATTATCTAACTATTTTATTTATTGTGTTTCTTAATCAAATTGCATGAGCTACAAAAACTCACATACGAAACGAACACAGTTATTTTTTACTATCCTAATTCAACAAAAGAAAAGAATTTAAATTGACTCACAAAGAACTGAAATTTATTGTGTTTATAAGAATAATGTTTTTTTTTATTTCAACCTGACTTGTCCAGATATATACACAAAAAAAAACTGGTTACTGAACATACTCTAAAAAAAATATATTTTATCAATCATTCATTCAAGTTGTCCCAGCACTATACAAATCCCTACCCCTGTACTCAGTTTGCGCTACCAACGTACCACTGTATTTTTCTATCGTAACGTCAAAAACGATTATTTCGACATTGTACCTAAATCACACTATAATACTACATAATTTATACTTACATTTCGTAGGAAACACCATGGTTCTGCAAATTTGAAGTGGCAGATCGCTTTTTGCACGAGAAAACTGCACAATTAACCATTTTTTGGGAGCACTCACTTGCGACACAATACGATACACAATGACAGCCGTTTTTTTTTTTTTTTTTTTTGGTAAGGGCATCTCGTAGTTGACCTTGAGAGGCCGTAACTACTTAACCGGGCTTTCCTGCGGGGACTTTTAGTTTTTAGGCTAAGAGCCTCCAGCCAGGGCTTACAAACTAAAATTAAAAACCTACAGCAACTGCGCACTGAGGGCACCCCCTGCGGGGTACGAGCCTCGGCTCAGGGAGTCACTTTTAGGGAGGGCAGCAAGTGGGGACAGGCTGGATCAATAATTTCTTTATTATTAATCATGGGGATTTTAACTCTACTTGCTCAGCTTCGGCGCGGGCTGGCACTTCTGCGGGCAAGGGACGGTTGGGGGAGGAATCGTTTACTCGGGGTCTTCGCGAGGCGCGAGGACCTCGGCGGCGAGGTCGGAAACACGGTCTGTTTTTGTGTGCTGTGCTGGTGGCCCTACTGCTTTCTTGAAGAAGAGTGATGGGGTCATCAGGGTCGGAGAGGACATGTCGCGGCCGGCGAATACGACTGATTTTACTGGGGACATAACTAGCGGCCTTCGCAATCAATGGATTGCGGTGTTGCGCGGCGGATTCAAAGAAACGCTTTGAAATTCGTTTTAAGAATTGGGCTACAGTGGGGATTTTAAGGTCGAGATGGAGGATCTCGTTCCTAACATACCAGGGCGAGCCTGTGGCTTGACGGAGGAAACGGTTTTGTAGTGCCTGCATCCTATGGATGTATCGGGGCTTCGTGTGTGCAAAGACTGCACTAGCGTAAGTCATGATTGGCCTTATGCACGTCGTGTATATTCGCAACTTGCACTTGAGTGACAACTTGCTACGTGCGTTTCGAACAGAATGCAGCCTTCCAAGAGCGAAGGCGGCGCGTGAGCGCGCCTTCATAATGTGCTTATAGAAGGAGAGGTGCTGATCCATGATCACTCCTAGATATTTGGCTTGCTTCTCCCAAGGGATAGGCTTGCCAAACATGGAGATGGGCCGGGGGGGGTCGGGTCTGTGTCGCGGTTTCGAGAAGAGAACCGCTTGACTTTTATCGGGATTGACTTCGATCCTCCATTTTCTAAACCACGCGCCAAGAACATTGACTGCGGTCTGGAGTCTGGTGGATATCGCATCCTGACTGACCCCAGCGTAGTAAATGGCTGTGTCGTCTGCGAACAGTGCCAACTTTGCCAGTCTACGCTTGGGGATATCGCTAGTAAATAGCGTGAAAATGAGAGGGGAAAGCACGGCGCCTTGAGGGACGCCGGCGCGTATGGGGTGGGGGGAGGAAATCGCTCCCTCTATGCGATAGCGAAAGGTGCGGTTCGACAAAAAGTCTCGAAGGATGAGTACGAGACGGTCAGGCACGCCGAGTTTGTACAGCTTATATAATAAGCCGTTGTGCCAGACTTTGTCGAAAGCTTTCGCTATATCGAAGAATACTGCACCGGTCATAGAGCCGCGCTGGAAACCAGCGCTTATGTCTTCTACGATGCGGTGGACCTGTTGCACGCACGAGTGTTGGGTTCTAAAACCAAACTGCTCGTCGGGAATGAGGCCTTTCGTCTCGGCAAAATTTCTGAGTCGCTTATAAATAAGTCTCTCGTAGATTTTACCGAGCGAATTCAGTAAACTGATGGGGCGGTAGCTCGTGGGCTCGGACTTGGGCTTGCCAAGTTTTGGAATGCCGATGACCGTGGCTTGCTTCCACGCCTGCGGGAAGATGTTGTTGCTCAGGGCACCATTGAAGATGGTGGTCAAGAGCATGATCATGTGAGCGGGCAGCATCTGGAGCACCCTATTGGTGATTCCGTCAGCGCCGGGGGCCTTGCGGGGTTTCAGACCTTTGATGATCTCGTGAACTTCGTCCGGGGTGACGAGAGGTAATGGATCATCAGGGTCTTCGACGGGCGGGAGGGAGGCTCTGCGTTCAACTTCGGCGTCCACCTCATCGAGGTGTGCCTGGTCTACTGGCAGAGAACTGGGCGTGCACTGGGCTTCGAGGCTCTCGGCAAGGCATTCGGCCTTGTCGATGTCGTCGAATGCGACTGTGCCGTCAGGCCTGGTCAGGGGGGGCATGGAGGAGACTTCTCGGGATTTGAGATTCCTCTGAAGTTGCCAGAAGGCTAGATGAGTCGGCTCTAACTCGCTCAGCATTTTGTCCCAGCCAGCGTCACGAAGCTCTTTCATGCGCGTCTTCACAGACCTCTGCAAATAGCGCATGTGAGCCTTGTTCGCATCGCAAGGAAAATTGCTGTAGGCACGAACAGCTGCGTTCTTCTCATTTAGCAGTTCGCGTACATCGTCCGGCAACTTCCATCGGTGGTCTTCCACCTCAGGAATTTCCCTTGAACAATCGTTCAGGACAGATTGTACGTGACCCGTGAATGAGTCGATCGCAGCCGTTGTGTCGGCGACAGAGTCGAAATGGTCGGGTATGGAATTCAAGTGGGGGGATGTGTTGGTTTTCAGCGAATCGCTTACTCGCCTCCAGTCCGTTACCACTTTGGTGCGGGGGAGTTGGTCTGTATCTGGGAGACCCGTTCGCGGGGCCAGATGCAAGACGACCGGACGATGGTCAGAGGTGAGCTCGTTTATTGCTTCTATGGAATCCAACCTTAAGTTGATTCGCTTCAGAATGGCAATGTCGAGTACATCGGGCCTGTGATTTACATCGTGGGGAAAGTGAGTTGGAGTCATCGGGGCGACGACATCAAAGACTAAGGAGGAACAGAGGTCATACAGGCGTTTTCCTCTAGTCGTTTGTCTGGAACTATTCCACGCGGGGTGTTTTGCATTGAGATCGCCTGCTATGATAACAGAGTCACTCATGCCTAACAGGGCGGAAATGTCATCGGAGATTTGACTGAAATCTTCCGGTTGGGGAGTGGGAGGAAGGTAGGCTGAGACTATCGTGACGGGTTGATGACCCGTCAGGCCCAGTCGACAGACTGAAACTTCTAATCGGTTGAGGGTGGGGGGATCCATAGGGATGCAGTGTAATGACCTTTTATAGTAGATGAGTGTTCCGCCCTTATGACAACGCGACCTGTCGTTGCGCACTATACGATAGTTTGCAATTTTCGGGTCGCGGTTGTAGGGTTTTAAGAATGACTCTTGTACTAATAATATGTCAATTTGATGGTCGCGGAGGAACTGGGCGATCTCATCACGTTGGGTTAGTAAACCGTTGGCGTTAAAAGTTCCTAGCTTTAGGGATCGGGGTTTTAGTCTCGCGGGGGCCGTATTATTCATTTTGCGTTGTTAAATTGGACGAGGGCTTGCGTAACATCGGGATACGCTTCGTAGATGAAAAAGACCTTCGCGATGTCTTTTTCGTTAACGGCTGCTTGTACCTCCTGTGCCATGCGGTAGGCACGGGGGGTACAGAAACGGAGAAAAATACTGTTCAGTGTGTTGAACACTGAGGCGCCGTTTATGCTGGTCGCGGGGCCAGCGGTTTGCCCAACTGCGGCTGCGGGGAGCGCGGCTGGGAGCGTCGCGGGGGTCGCGACGGCGGCGGGTACGGAAACGCGGGGGGGCGAGGTAGAGGGCGCGGGGGCGCCGGTACGCGGGTCCCTGAGCGGAGGGATGGGGGCGGGAGTGGGCCTAGCGGATGCCATCGCAGGGAATGCCTGCTGATGGTTAAGCTGGTTCCAGGGACTCGGCCTCTGGGGGCTGAGCCTGTCCGGGAGTTTGGACGAAGGGGCTTCCCTCTGCTGGCGGGCGTCGGCACGCTTCGCCAGTTTGGGAGAAGAGGATTTGGGTGCTTTCGAGCACCCTCTGTAGTTCGCGGGGTGACCGGTTTCACCACAAAGAACGCACGCCGGAGGTTCCGTGCAGAGGGCACGGTCCTTTGGCCGGGCACAGTCGGCTGTGCCGTGATCCCCTAGGCACTTGACGCACCTGGGTTTCGCGTTACAGTGTGACTGTGCGTGACCGTATAGCTGGCAACGGTGACATTGCCCGATAATCCCGGATTTACGCGGTTTTTCGATTTTTAATCCAGACAAGTGGCAAACCGTCTTGATCTGGAATATAGGGTTGTGTCCCTCAGAAGGAGGGCACACTACGAGCACCATGTCGAAGGGCACTCCGCGACGGGCTCGGTGCATGCGGTGCACCTCTAATATGGGGACTCCTTGGAGCTCAAGGTCGGCCTTGATCTCCTCGGTCGCAATTTCGGTTGGTATGCGTTTAATGACAACCCGTAATTGCCTGTCCTCTGGTAGTGCGTAGGTGTGAAAGGACACACCTCTATACCTTAACATTTTTGTGAGGTCCCTGTAGTCGCGCGACGTAGGGACCGTCACTTTGATACCCTGAAGGGTCGATCGGGCGCTGGTGTAGGCTATGCGAGCCTCCGAACACCATTTGGACACATCGGTCCACTTCCCCTTGTCCTGGATGAACACCGGGGGCGGCGGGGGCACCTTTTTCCCCGCAGCGGTGCGGGGCGCGACGGTGGGTGCAGACGCGGGTGGGGATGCGATCGGGGTGGGGGCCGCGGCGGGGGTCGGCGACGGCGGGGTGGGGGGGCGCGAGAGAAGGGACGCCGAGACGTCCGTCAGCGCGATCTTCGCAGCTTGGGAATTTCCGCAAGTCTTCTTCTTGCGTTTCTTCCCCTTGCCCTCGACAGTGGTGAAGCCACTCTCTTCAGTGGACGAGGGGGAAGAAACGGAAGCAGAGACTGCTGCTTGGTCAGAATTGGAGTCCGAATCACCCGTGAGGGTGTCGGTATCAGAGGGCGCGTCTTCGGCGTCCATTTCTTCGGCAGGCTCTTCCGAGAAGGCCGGAGAGGGAGGGCAGGCCGGGGCGGCCGGAGAAGGAGACCTAGAATAGGTCATGGGCGCAAACGTGGGCGCGGTCGGGATAGCGGTCGCGAGAGTGATCGCTGGGGGATTCACGGGCGAGTTCGCGGAGGTCGCGGGGATCGCGGGAGCGAGTAAAACGGGCGCGGGAGGCATAGCGCGGAATGCCTGGATTGTACGTTCTATGTCATCCGGCAATTCGGGATGAGTAGAGAGGAGTAACCACATTTCGGCCAAAAAGGCCGATTTTGAGGTTACCATGATCGCGTTTGGGAGCCTACTTTTTGCTCATAGGGAGCGGCCTAATTCCCTATAACTCCTATCAATCCTAACGTCTACTTCCCCGGGAGGATAGCCCGGGGATACTAGGAGATCCCCCAAGGCCGGTGGTCTGGGACCCGTCCGATTGATGCCTAGCCCTGAAGGGGTTCGGCGGGTGAGTCGGGTCAACACCCCCTCGGATTCGTTGACACCGTGAGGTTTCAACCGAGGACCACAAAAACAGTGGATTTTACCCGGAGAGGGCCAAGTGAATTTACACGAAGCTTTCTCCGATAAAGAAATAGTATGTCTTGAAAAAGACAGTTTTTGATTATATTAATCAGTGAAATAAATTTCACCAACTAATTAAATCGTCCGTAGCCGGGGCGGCTACAATGTTCGCAGCGGGGCGCAGCGAATCAGGAGAGCGGCGAGAGGTGAGTCACGCAGCAGGCAGGAGCACTTCACAACACGTCCGTTCGGGGCGAGCGTCGCGCGCAGAGTGATTTTTTTTTTGAATGACAGCCGTCGCGAATCAACTAGTTTTATATAACGTGCATGGCCATATGGCCAATCGACTTTGGCAGAGGGGTTCACTCAACTATGCCGTCTCCATAGGTTAAATGCTCTAAGTCTAAAAAAGACTGTTTTGAAAAATACGCTGTTGTTCTGTTCATAATTTCAAACAACTTAATAGGTACCTACCGACCAAGATCGTAATAATTATGTACACTTTCAATATGTAGCTACTTGTTATAGTGATAGGGGAAGGGCACAGAGACAGAAAGTGGAGATTCCGTTACAATTTTTTTTCGGGATAGTTTTCCCGGGAAAAATACATTTATATGTATTTAATATATTTAAAAAAAATTATATTGAAACGGTAAAATAATTGAATTCAATTTTTGTTCCATCATTTTAAAAGTACCCTTAAGTGATGTCCCGAAAACCGAAACAAGAAATTCCCAAAAAAAAAAAATGCTACAAATAATTTCTTAATAAACCTCTTTGTTATTGAGAAACAATATATACTTTATAAAAAGCTTTCGTCTCTTAGTAGACGTTGTGTTTCATGTTGAAGATTCCAGTTCTCCGAGGTTGCAGTTCGCTTCATAATCTGTGCATTCGTTTGGTTTTTATTTTTTCTGGGTGGAAAATCATCAAATGACTTCTCCCGCTCTGCGCGCCGTCGAACCGGGCTTGGTCCCTACCGGACAGTGAGCTACCCATTACTCGTCGTCCGCAAGCCCGTGCCTACGGTGGCCGGGAATCAGCCTGGGATTCCCGACGCCCAGGGCGTCTCCTGCGAAGGTCACGGCCGTGAGGGCGCATGTACTGCATCCTCACGTGCGCCGCCTCCCTCTTTGCGAGCATCACTGCTTCGCTGAAGGAAGCGACTGCTAGCCATGCACTCTCGCTCCGTACCATGGCCTGGACCAGGGCCGGACGCGAGAGATTGCCACCGCCGATCGCCTCCATGAGGACACGGTGGTGCTCCACCCAAACCAGACAAACCTCCACCGTATGCTCCACTGTATCCTCAGGGCGATCTTCGCAATGGGAAACACCCAGGCGTTTCCTCCCGCCTTATTAGAAACAGGAACCTCCCGAAACAGCCGTGTCCGGTGAGGAACTGTGTCAGGCGAAAGGTAAGGACGCCATGCCGCCTCTCAAGCCACTCCTCAAAGAGGGGAATTCCTATGCTTTACGTAATCTCTCAAAGGAGGTAAATCAAAAAGTTTTGGTTACGGCGTGTCATGCATATGTTACGTCTGCATTACGATACGGGATTATATACTGGGGTAACTCCACCAACAAGGAGACAGTATTTAGAGCGCAAAAGAGATGTGTGAGGGCGATATACGGTATTCAAAGCACGGAAAGCTGCAAACCGTTCTTGCTGAATTTCCGTATATTAACAGTACCCTGCCTATACATATATGAGGTGGCCGAATTTGTCAAAACAAACTTCCACCTTTTTGAAAAACTACACAATTCGCGACATAGAAATAAAATAAGCAGTAAGCAACACAAAAAAGCAGTATTCCGTAAAAACTTCCTAGAAATGGCACCACATATTTATGATAAGTTGCCTAATGCTTTGTTAAGTATTAAAGATACCCATTTATTTAAGAAGCAACTCAATAATCTACTGATAAGTAAGACATACTACACAATTAATGAATACCTCTCTGATAGAAATTTGTGTGTGTAATACTAATAATAATATGTATAGTTAGGGAGAATACCTGAGTTCGTTTTGTTTTTAGTTTTATTAAAATTATCATATTTGTAATAGACATTACTTAGTAATTATGACATTATATATTCTGACATTACATACTTATTAATTTGAATTTAAGACATTTTCTATGGTATTACATTGAGTTATTAATGAAATTGTAAAACATATTAAGGTGAATTTATGAAATAGTATAATTTTATTGGTTTAATATAATTTTGCATGCCTGAGTTGGTGCAACACAGTGGACTGCGTATTCACTTGACATCTAGAAATGTATGATTATGTATTGTGTTGAGCAAAAAATATTTTAATTTTAATTTACCGCCGCAATCATGGCGTGCCCAGTGCATTCGTTTGGTTAGATGACTAATTTGGAGAGGTCCAAATTAGTCATCTAATATCATTGATAGGGCGGGAGGAAACGCCGGGGGTTTTCATTGCCAAGATCGCCCTGAGGACACGGTAGAGCATACGGTGGAGGTCTGCCCGGCTTCCGCGGAGCACCGCCATGTCCTCATGGAGGGGATCGGCGGCCGCGATCTCTCGCGTCCGATCCTGGTTCAGGCCATGGAACGGAGCGAGTGTTCATGGCTAGCAGTCGCCTCCTTCAGCGAAGCAGTTATGCTCACAAAGAGGGAGGGAGCGCACGTGAGGGAGATGCAGTACATGCGCCCTCACAGTCGTGGCCTTCGCAGGAGACGCCCTGGGCGTCGGGAATCCCAGGCTGATTCCCGGCCACCGTAGGCACGGGCTTGCGGACGACGAGTAATGGGTAGCTCGTTGTCCGGTAAGGACCAAGCCCGGGTCGACGGCGCGTTGTGTTCCACGCGCGCCTCAAAGAGATGCCAGCAGCAAGTGATGGGGCCCGCAAGGGCCGATACATGCCAGGGGTGCGGGTTGTTCGAAAGAGATACCGCAGCCCCTGGCATACAGGCAACTGAGAGAACACGGGTGGGTTTTAGTCAGTAAAAGTCTGACACGCCCTCCCACTCCGCCCAGAGCGGGAGAAGTTATTTGATGATTTCCCAAACAAAAAAGAAACAATAGAAAGTAGCGCTGAGTACGACTGGTCGGGATATCAACCAAGTGCGGATGGTACCCTGCAGTGTTTTTGGTAGTTCGGTAGTAAAAGGGCGATAGTGGGATCATGAAGCCCAGCCACCAACGTTTCGTCACCTATGAGCCTTTTTTGCTCTGCGTTCCACCGAGTCAAGGGCAGCAAGCTGGTATTTTGCTGAGCCATCCTATAAGTGGCTGCAATACTCCACACAAGAACGCACTTGAGATTTATACAGGCTCAAAAGCTGTCCAGTTGTGAAGTATCTCCTCACCTTATGTAGGATGCACCTTATTTAGTTCCCATCAAAACACTCGACCAACCCGCACCTGACGATATACTGAACGTTATATCTTGCAAGTGCAAGTTAACCTGCAAAGAAAATTAAATGAAATGTTCTGCTATGTGCGTCTACTGCATAGATAAACCATGCAGCACAGCACACATAATTACAAGCGAGCCTGATTTGGACTCGGCAACCCAGGTCCAAATTAGTCATCTAACTAAACGAATGCACAGATTATGAAACCAGGTGCAACCTCGGAGAACAGGAATGTTCAACATGAAACACAACGTCTACTAAGAGACGAAAGCTTTTATAAAGTATATAAATATATTGTTTCTCAATAACAAAGAGGTTCATTAAGCAATTATTTGTAGCTGATGCTGAACCTTCCATAGCTTCCATGCTAATCCCCCTTATAAAATCATCATCATCATCTGCCTAGCCTTTTCCCAACTATGTTGGGGTCGGCTTCCAGTCTAACCGGATGCAGCTGAATACCGCTAATCCCCCTTATAGTCTTCTTAAATATTTTTCGTTATATTATGATCCCCCTTATAGTCTTCTTAAATATTTTTCGTTATATTATGATAGTAAAACTTGTAATTTTTTTTATTTATTATGATTATTTTTTATTAATCGTTTATTTCAGGCTTTAGCACCCATAAAATTATAATTTAAACAAAAGATAAACTAAACAAACGAACATAATAACAAAGTAAAGAAAAATAACAATACAGCAACCCACCATTTCACACCAAGGAAGCCAAAACAAATGTAACAATGGTGAGTACATTTATTTTGTCTCCCTCAGTAAATGCACAGTATGAAAAACAGCTTTGACAATACTATTTTGACTTGCCACCACACGCGAAAAGAACAACGCCCTGTGCTTCCCCATGAGCGCAAAGAAGTCGGTTACTCTACTCTCAGCAAACATCTCAGTAGCACTACACCGCCAGGGCAGGTTGAGCATGACCCGAAATGCGTTATTATATTGTACACGAGGCGTGTTGTATGCACTCTTCGTGTACTTGTACCAAAGTTGATTGGTGTAGAACGACTGACAGTAAGCCTGGAACAGAGTTATTTTACTTGTTTCGAGCAATGGAAGAAACGTCTATTTAGCATGTTACTTCTATATGCGATGCTACGTCTGCCTCTCCAGGTCATCGTCATCTTTTAAATTTTCCGTTATGATGTGTCCGAGATACTTAAACTGACTAACTATTTTTAATTTTAAACCACACAAAGTAATTGGCAAGACCTTATTAGGGCCATTGTCGTGTTTGAAAATCATTACTTCTGTCTTTTTAACATTATAGGTTAATTGGTGTAAGGGAAATTAGTTTTCTGAGGCCGTTGACCGAGGGGCTGAGCAGAACCATGTCATCTGCATAACTGAGCTTATTTAAACATTCACCGCCAATATGGCATCCGACTCTTGTGCTGCTCAACTCTTCAATCAGGTCGTTGACATATAGCTTATACATATACTGTCATATTAGTTAAAGTTGGTCTTCTTAATTCGTATACGTAAGTCTATTTATATTCGGGTGTTGTGCATTATGTCTTAGTTATTTTCGCTATTGACAAAATGCAGCTGTATGACTGATTTGGTTCTATAGTTTTGATTATAATAAAAAATTATAATAGCATTATTATTTTATTGCTGCTTATTCAGGAGCTTGATTCATAATAGCAGCATTGCCGTTATCACACTTTCCTACTACACATAGTAAATTTATCGTCAACTAGTGTTGGGAGTATATCGTAGGAAGGCTGGCAGATGCCACACTATGATACGTAATATTTCAGAGCAGTAGATACTAACGTAACAAAGTGATGGCCGCCATACTAGAAAGTCAAACTGTAATTTAGTTACAATTGTACCCAAAGGCACTAGTGTTCTATGAAAATTGCAAAGCACCATGTTTCAAACATCATAATAGGAAGACAGTATTTAGCTAAACTTCGAGTAGCAGAGACAAAAAGTGTAGACTTCCTTACGACAATCTTTTTTTTTTTTGCGGGAATTTCTTGTTTCGGTTTTCGGGAGATCACTTAAGGGTACTTTTAAAATGATGGAACAAAAACATGTACCTACTTATTGAATTCAATTACTTACCGCTTCAATATATATATTTTTTTTAATATATTAAATACATATAAATGTATTTTTCCCGGGAAAACTATCCCGAAAAAAAATTGTAACGAAATCTCCACTTTCTGTCTCTGTGCCCTTCCCCTATCACTATAACAAGTAGCTACATAGTGAAAGTGTACATAATTATTACGATCTTGGTCGGTAGGTACCTATTAAGTTGTTTGAAATAAAGAACAGAACAACAGCGTATTTTTCAAAACAGTCTTTTTTAGACGGGAGTGACGGGATTCTGATAATTGTTGATGATTAATTAGTTACACACGGGCGAAATCACGGACCGGAACAGAGTACCTAGTGATTTCTGAGAAGAGACGATAATTAAATGATTTCGTGCCTCATTCAATACGTCTGCATTTCCGCAGTGGAGTATCACCACACTTCGCCACAAGGCGCGGCGGCGGCGGCGCACGCATTATCGTAGGTACCTGTACCGCGCCCCGCAATACCCAAGTTGTATTTTATTTATTAAAGAAAAGGCATAGCACATATTTGTTGAAACTTTTGTGTGGAAGCTGAGTTTATTATTACCAATATGTAGGCGCAAAATTATCAATTTAAATTCAATATTGCGCATATCGCAACGTAAAAAAAAGATTACTTTTGCAGCATATTACTTAGTTGTTAGAACTTTTGTTGTAAGGTGTAACTAATACCTATGCCCGTAAAGGAGATGATTTAAAAAACTTAAATTTTTTATTGAATGAGTTACGGGACATTTTTAGTTTTCTATTGTTCCACAATACCTATCTGTTAGCATTTTCACTAATATATAGTTTAGATAGTATTAATAAAGAATCAGTAAAGCATTTTAATTTTAGTTTTATATTCTTGTTATAACACGAAATAATAGGAAATACCTACTTCATACCTATTGCATAACTGTAAACTGTTAGCATTTTTGTACATAGCACTGGATTCACTAAAGTTATCCATAAAAAACTTTAGAATTATCGAAGGTTATGTGGAAAAATTATTGTATCCTTACTGGACTACTTTGAATTCGAAATAAATTAAATTACTATTATAGTTCGTGAAATTTTGTTTGTACTGATGGAAGTTATCACCTAGAACGGCTAATTTAGTGAGTAGTGTCGCACAAAAAGTACCTACTTGAATTTTATTTCGTGGTACTTATTTATAGAAATAAATGCATTGTGATATTGCTTCAACAGTTGTAATCAGTTTCGATAATAGTAGTATGAAATGTATACGATGAGTTAAAAAAGCAGCCAAGTGCGAGTCGGACTTCCGAGGTGTCCGTGGTACTAACTTTAGTCCGTAACTTAAGAAAGTACCACGGTAATATTATACACCGAAACAATTACGTTTCTTGTATGGGGGTTGTATGCCCTTTATTATATTTATATTTATATATACTTTATTGTACACCACAAAAAATACACAACAAAAAAACAAAGTACACTACAAAATATACAATGGGCGGCCTTATCGCTTTCCGCGATCTCTTCCAGGCAACCTTGGCATGGACAGTGATTGGTCTGGACATAAAATGGGGATGTTGTTGGCGCAAATAATAAAAATACAATATATTAAAATAGATACACAGATATATACATATCCTATATAATAGATACATAAATACATACCCCCCATACCCCATCCCTTTATTTTTAATGTAATTGTTTTATAGCGGTACCAAATAAATTTATATGAAATGTACACATTTAAAGAATTCACCGCGATTTTAAAGTGATGCAATCCTTAAATGTGTATCGTTCGAGATAGTATATAATTTTATAGATGGGCACAACGGGTGTAAAAAACCCAGACTGAGGAAATAAAGTATAATAATTATAAAAATAAGTTAAAATAATATTTTCCGAAGTGGCATAGACCTTGCTTTCCTCAAATCTATGATTTCGGGAAGAACACACTCGTCATAAAACTTAAGTAACTTTGGCAACATTTTCTGGTTCCAGAAATCATCGTCTTTATAAATTCAATATTTAAAAATTTTAGTGGGTATCCAGTACTAGTCCACACTGCAAATAAGCAAACATTTTTATTTGCAATGTGTAGTTGGCCTTGTATTTGATAATACTAAGTAATCCTGATTTTTACTAAAAATTACTTCGCCATTGTTATGGATTTCGAAGCATTTCAACTTCTTTTCTAAAATGGCAGTATCAGGATCCACCTCAAAAGCAGATATGGGGCACTTAATTTCAACAACACCGTCTTCAAATTCTCCATCAGGTGTAGCTCCTAAAAAGGAATGCTCTGTAGGTACTTATAAATAGGCCACACTTCTCTATTTGTAAATTCATTTGACAGCAAAGTTCAGTTAAAGGTCTTGACTCGTTCTCTTTTCTATGTTTGATGGAAGGCATATGGTCTAAATTGTAAGAGTACAGTAAACTTTTGACTAAAGGCGCAGAATCTATATAACGTTGTACTAAATCTGAAAATAATGAATTGAATTTAAATTTTAGATTACATTTTCTTTTAATATATTCGTTCTAGAATAATAAAGCAAAATGTGTAACAAAAAAAATTATAACTTGTATTAAGAAGTATTGGTCACGCTATATTCTTGGCAAATTGGCGAGACTACGTACCGCACAAAGCGGCAACAGCGAGCGATACACCCTCCCTCAGGAAGCGCTCGGCGCGGACTAAAGCTAAGGCCCGCGCGTCTTTTTTTTTTTTTTTTTTTGATAAGGGCATCTCGTAGTTGACCTTGAGAGGCCGTAACTACTTAACCGGGCTTTCCTGCGGTGACTTTTAGTTTTTAGGCTAAGAGCCTCCAGCCAGGGCTTACAAACTAAAATTAAAACCTACAGCAACTGCGCACTGAGGGCACCCCCTGCGGGGTACGAGCCTCGGCTCAGGGAGTCACTTTTAGGGAGGGCAGCAAGTGGGGACAGGCTGGATCAATAATTTCTTTATTATTAATCATGGGGATTTTAACTCTACTTGCTCAGCTTCGGCGCGGGCTGGCACTTCTGCGGGCAAGGGACGGTTGGGGGAGGATTCGTTTACTCGGGGTCTTCGCGAGGCGCGAGGACCTCGGCGGCGAGGTCGGAAACACGGTCTGTTTTTGTGTGCTGTGCTGGTGGCCCTACTGCTTTCTTGAAGAAGAGTGATGGGGTCATCAGGGTCGGAGAGGACATGTCGCGGCCGGCGAATACGACTGATTTTACTGGGGACATAACTAGCGGCCTTCGCAATCAATGGATTGCGGTGTTGCGCGGCGGATTCAAAGAAACGCTTTGAATTTCGTTTTAAGAATTGGGCTACAGTGGGGATTTTAAGGTCGAGATGGAGGATCTCGTTCCTAACATACCAGGGCGAGCCTGTGGCTTGACGGAGGAAACGGTTTTGTAGTGTCTGCATCCTATGGATGTATCGGGGCTTCGTGTGTGCAAAGACTGCACTAGCGTAAGTCATGATTGGCCTTATGCACGTCGTGTATATTCGCAACTTGCACTTGAGTGACAACTTGCTACGTGCGTTCAGAACAGAATGCAGCCTTCCAAGAGCGAAGGCGGCGCGTGAGCGCGCCTTCATAATGTGCTTATAGAAGGAGAGGTGCTGATCCATAATCACTCCTAGATATTTGGCTTGCTTCTCCCAAGGGATAGGCTTGCCAAACATGGAGATGGGCCGGGGGGGGTCGGGTCTGTGTCGCGGTTTCGAGAAGAGAACCGCTTGACTTTTGTCTGGGTTTACTTCAATCCTCCATTTTCTAAACCACGCGCCAAGAACATTGACTGCGGTCTGGAGTCTGGTGGATATCGCATCCTGACTGACCCCAGCGTAGTAAATGGCTGTGTCGTCTGCGAACAGTGCCAACTTTGCCAGTCTACGCTTGGGGATATCGCTAGTAAATAGCGTGAAAATGAGAGGGGAAAGCACGGCGCCTTGAGGGACGCCGGCGCGTATTGGGTGGGGGGAGGAAATCGCTCCCTCTATGCGATAGCGAAAGGTGCGGTTCGACAAAAAGTCTCGAAGGATGAGTACGAGACGGTCAGGCACGCCGAGTTTGTACAGCTTATATAATAAGCCGTTGTGCCAGACTTTGTCGAAAGCTTTCGCTATATCGAAGAATACTGCACCGGTCATAGAGCCGCGCTGGAAACCAGCGTTTATGTCTTCTACGATGCGGTGGACCTGTTGCACGCACGAGTGTTGGGTTCTAAAACCAAACTGCTCGTCGGGAATGAGGCCTTTCGTCTCGGCAAAATTTCTGAGTCGCTTATAAATAAGTCTCTCGTAGATTTTACCGAGCGAATTCAGTAAACTGATGGGGTGGTAGCTCGTGGGCTCGGACTTGGGCTTGCCAAGTTTTGGAATGCCGATGACCGTGGCTTGCTTCCACGCCTGCGGGAAGATGTTGTTGCTCAGGGCACCATTGAAGATGGTGGTCAAGAGCATGATCATGTGGGCGGGCAGCATCTGGAGCACCCTATTGGTGATTCCGTCAGCGCCGGGGGCCTTGCGGGGTTTCAGACCTTTGATGATCTCGTGAATTTCGTCCGGGGTGACGAGAGGTATTGGATCATCAGGGTCTTCGACGGGCGGGAGGGAGGCTCTGCGTTCAACTTCGGCGTCCACCTCATCGAGGTGTGCCTGGTCTACTGGCAGAGAACTGGGCGTGCACTGGGCTTCGAGGCTCTCGGCAAGGCATTCAGCCTTGTCGATGTCGTCGAATGCGACTGTGCCGTCGGGCCTGATCAGGGGGGGCATGGAGGAGACACCTCGGGATTTGAGATTCCTCTGAAGTTGCCAGAAGGCTAGATGAGTCGGCTCTAACTCGCTCAGCATCTTGTCCCAGCCAGCGTCACGAAGCTCTTTCATGCGCGTCTTCACAGACCTCTGCAAATAGCGCATGTGAGCCTTGTTCGCATCGCAAGGAAAGTTGCTGTAGGCACGAACAGCTGCGTTCTTCTCATTTAGCAGTTCGCGTACATCGTCCGGCAACTTCCATCGGTGGTCTTCCACCTCAGGAATTTCCCTTGAACACTCGTTCAGGACAGATTGTACGTGACCCGTGAATGAGTCGATCGCAGCCGTTGTGTCGGCGACAGAGTCGAAATGGTCGGGTATGGAATTCAAGTGGGGGGATGTGTTGGTTTTCAGCGAATCGCTTACTCGCCTCCAGTCCGTTACCACTTTGGTGCGGGGGGGTTGGTCTGTATCTGGGAGACCCGTTCGCGGGGCCAGATGCAAGACAACCGGACGATGGTCAGAGGTGAGCTCGTTTATTGCTTCTATGGAATCCAACCTTAAGTTGATTCGCTTCAGAATGGCAATGTCGAGTACATCGGGCCTGTGATTTACATCGTGGGGAAAGTGAGTTGGAGTCATCGGGGCGACGACATCAAAGACTAAGGAGGAACAGAGGTCAAACAGGCGTTTTCCTCTAGTCGTTTGTCTGGAACTATTCCAAGCGGGGTGTTTTGCATTGAGATCGCCTGCTATGATAACAGAGTCACTCATGCCTAACAGGGCGGAAATGTCATCGGAGATTTGACTGAAATCTTCCGGTTGGGGAGTGGGAGGAAGGTAGGCTGAGACTATCGTGACGGGTTGATGACCCGTCAGGCCCAGTCGACAGACTGAAACTTCTAATCGGTTGAGGGTGGGGGGATCCATAGGGATGCAGTGTAATGACCTTTTATAGTAGATGAGTGTTCCACCCTTATGACAACGCGACCTGTCGTTGCGCACTATACGATAGTTTGCAATTTTCGGGTCGCGGTTGTAGGGTTTTAAGAATGACTCTTGTACTAATAGTATGTCAATTTGATGGTCGCGGAGGAACTGGGCGATCTCATCACGTTGGGTTAATAAACCGTTGGCGTTAAAAGTTCCTAGCTTTAGGGATCGGGGTTTTAGTCTCGCGGGGGCCGTATTATTCATTTTGCGTTATTGAATTGGACGAGGGCTTGCGTAACATCGGGATACGCTTCGTAGATGAAAAAGACCTTCGCGATGTCTTTTTCGTTAACGGCTGCTTGCACCTCCTGTGCCATGCGGTAGGCACGGGGGGTACAGAAACGGAGAAAAATGCTATTCAGTGTGTTGAACACTGAGGCGCCGTTTATGCTGGTCGCGGGGCCAGCGGTTTGCCCAGCTGCGGCTGCGGGGAGCGCGGCTGGGAGCGTCGCGGGGGTCGCGACGGCGGCGGGTACGGAAACGCGGGGGGGCGAGGTAGAGGGCGCGGGGGCGCCGGTACGCGGGTCCCTGAGCGGAGGAATGGGGGCGGGAGTGGGCCTAGCGGATGCCATCGCAGGGAATGCCTGCTGATGGTTAAGCTGGTTCCAGGGGCTTGGCCTCTGAGGGCTGAGCCTGTCCGGGAGTTTGGACGAAGGGGCTTCCCTCTGCTGGCGGGCGTCGGCACGCTTCGCCAGTTTGGGAGAAGAGGATTTGGGTGCTTTCGAGCACCCTCTGTAGTTCGCGGGGTGACCGGATTCACCACAAAGAACGCACGCCGGAGGTTCCGTGCAGAGGGCACGGTCCTTTGGCCGGGCACAGTCGGCTGTGCCGTGATCCCCTAGGCACTTGACGCACCTGGGTTTCGCGTTACAGTGCGACTGTGCGTGACCGTACAACTGGCAACGGTGACATTGCCCGATTATACCGGATTTTCGCGGTTTTTCAATTTTAAGTCCAGACAAGTGGCAAACCGTCTTGATCTGGAAGATCGGATTATGGCCCTCAGAGGGAGGGCATACTACGAGCACCATGTCAAAAGGCACTCCGCGACGGGCTCGGTGCATGCGGTGCACCTCTAGGATTGGGACTCCTTGGAGCTCAAGGTCGGCCTTGATTTCCTCAGTCGCAATTTCGGTTGGAATTCTTTTTATGACAACCCGTAATTGCCTGTCCTCTGGTAACGCGTAGGTGTGAAAGGACACACCTCTATATCTTAACATTTTTGTGAGGTCCCTGTAATCGCGCGACGTAGGGACCGTCACTTTAATTCCCTGAAGGGTCGATCGAGCGCTGGTGTAGGCTATGCGAGCCTCCGAACACCATTTGGACACATCAGTCCACTTCCCCTTTTCTTGAATAAACACCGGGGGCGGCGGGGGCACCTTTTTCCCCGCAGCGGTGCGGGGCGCGACGGTGGGTGCAGACGCGGGTGGGGATGCGATCGGGGTGGGGCCGCGGCGGGGGTCGGCGACGGCGGGGTGGGGGGGCGCGAGAGAAGGGACGCCGAGACGTCCGTCAACGCGATCTTCGCAGCTTGGGTATTACCGCAAGTCTTCTTCTTGCGTTTCTTCCCCTTGCCCTCGACAGTGGTGAAGCCACTCTCTTCTGTGGACGATGGGGAAGAATCGGAAGCAGAGACGGCTGCTTGGTCTGAATTCGAATCCGAATCACCGGTAAGGGTGTCGGTGTCAGAGGGCGCGTCTTCGGCGTCCATTTCTTCGGCGGGCTCTTCCGAGAAGGCCGGAGAGGGAGGGCAGGCCGGGGCGGCTGGAGATGGAGACCTAGAATAGGTCACGGGCGCAAACGTGGGCGCGGTCGGGATGGCGGTCGCGAGAGTGATCGCGGGAGGATTCGCGGGCGAGTTCGCGGAGGTCGCGGGAATCGCGGAGACGAGTAAAGCGGGCGCGGGAGGCATTGCGCGGAACGCCTGGATGGTTCGCTCGATGTCATCGGGCAACTCGGGATGCGTGGACAGGAGTAACCTCATTTCGGCCAAAAAGGCCGATTTTGAGGTTACCATGATCGCGGTGGGGAGCCTACTTTTTGCTCATAGGGAGCGGCCTATTTCCCTATAACTCCTATCAATCCTAATCGTCTACTTCCCCGGGAGGATAGCCCGGGGATGTGTGGCCCTCCCTGCCGGGTGTAGGCAGGGGGGTGTGTACCTAATGGTGAGCCCTAAGCTTGTAAACCTGTTGCCAATCTTAATGTGCAACAGGGCCCTGACGTCCAATGCGAGGGGTGTAGAGACACCCCAAAGACACTGGGTGAGTAGCTGGGGAGGCAAAACTGTCACCAGTACCGACTAGGAGATCCCCCAAGGCCGGTGGTCTGGGACCCGTCCGGTTGATGCCTAGCCCTGAAGGGGTTCGGCGGGTGAGTCGGGTCAACACCCCCTCGGATTCGTTGACACCGTGAGGTTTCAACCGAGGACCACAAAAACAGTGGATTTTACCCGGAGAGGGCCAAGTGAATTTACACGAAGCTTTCTCCGACAAAGAAATAATATGTCTTGAAAAAGACAGTTTTGACTGAATTAATCAGTGAAATAAATTCGCCAATTAATAAAATCGTCTGTAGCCGGGGCGGCTACAATGTTCGCAGCGAGTCTTGATAGCGGCGAGAGGTGAGTCACGCAGCAGGCAGGAGCACTTCACACACGTCCGTTCGGGGCAGGGTTGGATTTAGGGACGTTACAAAAGATAGCACAAAAAAATGAAAAGGATAGTATTTCAAAAAAATTATAGTACACTTCCATTATTTTTAATTTAACATAATAGTCATTAAAATCAACACCAGTTAAGGTAAAATAATAAACATTTATAATAATTAATATATATATTAATTATTTTGCCGCAAATATTCGTTCGCAGTCGGCATTTGCATGTGGAAGTACTAAACAATCTAGGACAAATTTTAATATTTCTTTAAACGGCCTATCATTTGTCAAATCATGCCATTGGTATAGTTTACTCCCAGTCTATCATCATTTTCATGACCATCACTGCCACTTTCCATAATTAAAACACTAAAACGTACTGCCTATTTTACACAAACATACGCAAGCGATTGTTACAAATTTGTCTGAATTTCGAATGGAATGGAAGGAACGAGACAATCAGGGAATCCCCGGTAATCGAAACAGAAAACATCGCAAGATCAGAATTCGTTCGAACCCACTTATGGTTGAAATATTCATAATTATGACGTAAAACTAAGCATTCGGGAGCAAACTTAAAATTATAGTATTTTAGCGTACTATCCTTAGATGTGGATAGTATATAGTACAAAGGGTGAAATTATAGTATAAATACTATAATTATAGTACAAAATCCAACACTGGTTCGGGGCGAGCGTCGCGCGCAGAGTGCCCGCGCGTCTCGAGATTTATATTGATTTATAGCATTGTATACAAAAATTGTTTAAAAATATTATTTTGCTTTAAAATTTACTGATTTTTTTTTCAAGTAAGCTGACATAGTACCCTTAGTTATTACCTTACTTTTTGATTGAATTTCGATTAAACATACATAGATAAAAAATGTAATTTCAGACGAAAAATTTTCATAAACTCTCTGTTTTACGGAATTATTTTTGATGTATTACTGTATGAAACATAAAAAATTGACTTTAGCATTCCAAATAACAAGGTACAGTCCTACCATAGACATTTTTATAAATTACTAAACTATTATATGTTCCATGTAACAAAGCATCAAAAGATGCCCGAAAGTAAAATTTTATGAAACATCCTTTGCCGAGACAAGGTTTTTACTGACTTATGTAAACAAATTGAAATATTTTTTTAGAGCGCTCCCTAGACAAATAATGAAATTTTGTAGGACATATTTTTTTAATTTTTTTTTGTTTATATTTAATCCATAATCACTCACCAAATCTCGAGTCAAACGCTCAAATTCGAGAAAAAATGTGACAGCGCCCTTAAGGGCTCTAATGTTTTTATTAATAAGATCAATTAAACGACGCAAAGAAGTGGATGATTCTTGTGTAAATACAGTCTACATTAAACAAAGCCTTAACATGGGTATCTACTAAAAGCCTACTATTATCAAAGCGGTCGCATAGTAACTTCCACGCCATTTCATAATTATCACCTTTGAAATCAATATTTTTTATTATTTCTAAAGCATCGCCTTTAAGGGACGCACGGAGGTAATGGAACTTACTAATGGCATCTATGCAACTACTATTATGAATTAGTGACAAATATGTATCTCTATATTCAAGCCAGTACTGATAACCACCATCAAAATTTGGCAAATCAATTTTAGGTAAGCGTATAAAGTTACGTTGTTGAAACGATGCACCTGATTGTTTGTTCACCGAGCCTGTTACAGACCCGCCATCACGGCTCACGTTACTGGCAAGCAGGCCGTGCGCCTGCGCTGCAAGCGCGTGGTAACGGTCCTTGAACTTTGCTCTCTCTGCATATGCCTCGTCAGGATCATCCAAAAGCACCTCGATGTCTACCTGTAAATTGTCGAAATCATCGTATGTAGCCTCAAATTTTTTTAAACGGCTCTCCAACTCTAAGTGTTGAATGTCGGAAATAATTTTGCAGCTAAGAAGCACATTAATATAATTGGTGAAATCTGTAAGCTTTGCCTTAATAGCACTTCGCTTTCTCACCAATAAGTCTAAAGAGGCTATAGCGTAATCTAGGAAGAAAAGTAATAGGTAATATTAACACTAATTGAGGCGAAGCAAAGTTTCGTAAAGAATTTGGCAGATAAACTTGAACAAAACACTTAAAAAATGTGAATGAAAAGCCGCGTGACCTTGATGAATGTCACGGGTGCCGGCGAGCTACACCGGTCAGCTGTTACAATATTATAAACGCCTACAGCTGATCATGCATAACGGTGAATCGCTGGCGATTGAGAAGTGCGCAAGCATAAGCAGTGCAGTGCATAAGAGTGAAAGAGATAACTAGAATGATAACACGTGTTGACTCAAATATGATCGTGAAAACGGAAAATAATTTGAATTTAACGAAACCAAAAACACTTTTTTGAAGAGGATATTGAAGGTAAAAATTGGAACGAACTCACGTAATACCGAATCCTTATCCACAAGAAACCTGTCCAAAAATCCTCCAAGCGATGACTCGGCGTAAATCGTCCAATCCTGTCGATGTAATAAGCGCCGGCGTCCTTATCAAGACTTGGAGAAATGTAGTACAGTGCAGTTCTTGTTCTTCTTTGTTCGATCGTCTTCAGTTGAAAAAAACCGTTGCTCCGGTGTCGCAGCGAATTTAAGTAGGAGTCCAAAGTTCACCAACGTCGAGACGTAATGCCAGTGGCCGACGATATTGGATTTCCCAAAACGCGACTATTAAGGGGCTCGAAGGACCATTTGTTAGGGACCTAATTAGGGACTAAACTCAAAGGCAGGTTAACTGTAATTTAAGATATATAATCCAGATAGGTACAGAATTCGAGTTGGTAAACGTATGGAGTGCGCGCGCGTGCCGTCGTTGGAGATCGGTAGCGAAATAGCTCGACGGCCCGCACCCTGCACACCGCTCTTCTCGCCGCCGCCCGCCGCCTTCCGCTGTCTCGCGACAGCAGCCGAAGATTGCCGAGTGGTCGGAGGCGCCCGAACAGGAGGGTTATGATTTTGACCAGTACAGTACCTAAGTATGTATGTTTGTAAGTATAATAAACTAAATCTCCATGGAAACCACATACAACAATATTAAAATGAAATGTCTTTCTGTAAAATTTATAGACAACAGATTTGAGAGAGGAGATTAGAGGATTCAAGAACAGCATTACGTACCTATCGTAATGTAGGGTAAAAGAGGTGGGTAGACAATTTCCGTTCATTGTTCGTTCATCCATGTTTGAACGGATTATTAACACATCAAAAGCACAGTAAACTCGGTGAACATAAATAGAAAAAAAATAACAAACGGGCGAACATAGAACCTCCACCTTTTTTGAAGTCGGTTTATAAATATTGGCAGTATTGTAGCAACGCCTATTTGTTGAATTAGGTACCTAAGCTCCATTGAATGATCGCTCCTTGTGTGAATAATGTGTGCCAAACAGGGACCGAAACCGGTATGAACAATACCGGTATTTTTTCGGTTACAACCTTTGTTTCCTTTACCGGTATTTTTAAAGGTTACCTAAATTCTTCAATTTCATACAACCAGTATTAATACCGGTTACCGAAATAAAAATTACCTCTAACTTTTGCGTGCCGTCGGCATTACTCAAAGGGCGCGGATCGCCAGAGTCGAGACGAACCGCCGCCGCCGCATGCTTCTATCAGTTTGCTAGCGAGTGTTGGATTGTTTGGTTGGCTTCGTAAATAGATACACCATTTATTACTATTTAAAATGGGAGGTAAGCGAAAAAACCATGTTTATGCATATTTACTTTTTTTTTTTTTTCTGGGTGGGAAATCATCAAATAACTTCTCCCGCTCTGGGTGGAGTGGGAGGGCGTGTCAGACTTTTACTGACTAAAACCCACCCGTGTTCCCTCAGTTGCCTGTGTGCCAGGGGCGGCGGTATCTCTTTCGAACAACCCGCACCCCCGGCAGGCATCGGCCCTTGCGGGCCCCATCTGTTGCTGCTGACATCTCTTTGAGGCGCGCGTGGAACACAACGCGCCGTCGGCCCGGGCTTGGTCCTTACCGGACAGCGAGCTACCCATTACTCGCCGTCCGCAAGCCCGTGCCTACGGTGGCCGGGAATCAGCCTGGGATTCCCGACGCCCAGGGCGTCTCCTGCGAAGGCCACGGCTGTGAGGGCGCATGTATTGCATCTCCCTCACGTGCGCCGCCTCCCTCTTTGCGAGCATAACTGCTTCGCTGAAGGAGGCGACTGCTAGCCATGCCCTCTCGCTCCGTACCATGGCCTGGACCAGGGTCGGACGCGAGAGATCGCCGCCGCCGATCACCTCCACGAGGACACGGCGTTGCTCCGCCCAAGCTAGGCAGACCTCCACCGTATGCTCCACCGTGTCCTCTGGGCGTTTCCTCCCGCCCTATCCGAAACAGGAACCTCCCGAAACAGCCATGTCCGGTGAGGACCTGTGTCAGGCGGAAGGTGAGGACGCAATGCCGCCTCTCACGCCACTCCTCAAAGAGGGGACTTACCGCCGCAATCGCGGCGTGCCCAGCACTGGGTTGCGACAATCGCACTTTCCACGTCGCCATGAGATCCTGCCGGAGCTCTGTCCGCCGTGCCACGATTTCCCGCGGCAGCAGAGTTACGCCCCGGCGTTTGGCCTCCTCGCGCCACTCCCAAGTGAGCGCGAGGACGTTTGCCTCCAGATCCCATGGCGGTAATCCGGCAAGGAGGCCCGCCGCCTCACCGGAGATCGTGCGGTATCCCCGGATCATCCGGATGGCCATGACCCTATGGGCCGCCTTCAACCGGCGTGCTGGTTGGCGCCTCAATGTAGGCGCCCACACCGGCGCCCCGTATAGGGCCATGGCCCGCACGACCCCCGCGTAGAGCCTCCGGCAGGAGGCGTTTGGCCCCCCTAGATTGGGCAGGAGCCGCTTCAAGGCAGCCCCGGCCCGCTCCAGTCTGGGAGCCAAACGTCGGAAGTGCTCCGCGAAGTTCCACCGGCTGTCGAGGACGAGTGCTAGGTACTTCATCGTCGACTCGACGCCGATGTGAACCCCTCCCACCGTTATCTGGGAACCCGTCAGTGGCGCATTCCGAGGACCGTGAAACCACATGGCCTCGGACTTGTGCAAGGCCACCTCGAGTCCCAGTTGCCGGATCCTATCTACGATTGTCGCAACCCCGTGTGTCCCTAAGTCGGCCGCCGCCTGGTACGACCTCCCTTGCGCCAGGACATGCATATTTACTTATGATAACGAAACAAATGCATCGAAATGTGTTATAGAAGGTTTCAATATAGTTATAAAGGTACCTAAGTGGATTTATATTTTATCATCGGAGCTTAAGTAAAACAAGATAACTGGTTGAAGATTTTCCTCATCAAATAATGTTCCTTATGGTGTCACCTATGTCTTTATCAGTTTATCACGCATGTCGTCATCACTGTGGCTGACATATTTTTTATTTGCAATTTATGCTTTCGAGCTGACGAAGGTAGTCAAACAGCTGACTAATCGTTGCTAACAAATGTGCATCCGCTGATCCGCATGATTATTTTTATTTCATAAATTATACGAAGAAGAAGAATTTAATCTAGGTACTTGATGTACTTATAACTTCCGACGTCTTCGAGCTTCATTCACGTGTTGATTTAAGTTGTTTGACTGTTGCTTGGGTTATACCTACTTATTAAAGGTGAACCGATACCTTTTTAGTTGGCCTTTTTTGACAACTGTCCTTGTAATAGGTAATTTGAGAGAACGTCATGTCTTTGCAACGTTTCAATTTCTCGCTGGCGTAAACTCATGAGAAAGAAGAAATGTTTGGCATACTATCTATACATCACCAAGGACAACAATATTTACTGGGCTATGAGAATGTAAAAGGCATAGCGTTATTCAGCATGATGGAAATGTTCATGGAACAAGCTGGGCCCGTTCACGGGCGACCTGGAAAGTTGAGACTAACCTACCAAACTAGCCACCAGAGCCGTTTTGTGCTCCAGCCCGAATGGAGGGAGTAGAGAAGTATTCCGACCACCGGTACATCCGGTTTGACGTCTCCGCCCAGACCTCGAGCGCGCCGGTCCAACAGGCCCCGTGTGGTCCACGGTGTGCGCTGAAGCAGCTGGATCGAGAGCACCTCCTGGAAGCCTCGATCGTGCAGGCCTGGGTGTCACTACAGGACAGGCGGACGCCAGGTGTACTGGTGGTCGCCGGAGCTCAAAACTCTGCGAGGCGTGCTTTGCTACGCGGCACCGGTACACCAGACACCGCAGATTCCGTATCTGCCCTCCGGATACGGATGCCATTCAGGCGGAGCTGTAGGAGGGGTAGAGAGCGGCGAAGACCGCCCTCCGATCGGAGATCCTGCGGGCCAGGGTAATGGCTCGTGAGGAGTCGCTGGAGACTATGAACAAAGACCCGTGGGGACGCCCCTACAAAGCGGTGCGGAACGAAATCCGCCCGTGGGCTCGCCAGCTGACGCAGAGTCTCCGGCCCCAGCTCGTGCAGGACGTGGTGAGCACTCTGTTCTCTTAGCGAGGGGAGCATGCTCCCCCGCCCATAGCTCCGCCTCCTGCAGTGCCCGATGCGGACCACACCAACGACGACGACGATGCTCCAGAGCTGACCAAGGTAGAGTTGAGAGTGGCGGTATGTAGGCTGAATGCTAAGGATACCGCCCCTGGAGCTGACGGCTTGCCTGGAAAAGCCTGGGTACTGGCCTTGGAGGCTCTCGGGCCTCGACTAAGAGGGCTCCTAAGCACATGTTTGGAGGAGGGCCGGTTCCCACTTCACTGGAAGACAGGGAAACTGGTCCTCGTTAAGAAACCGGGGCGCCCCGCGAACTCTCCGTCCGCTTACCGGCCCATCGTGCTGCTCGACTAGGTGGGCAAGCTCTTTGAAAGAGTAATTGCAGACTGCCTCGCCGGATGGTTGGTGCGGATGGGGCCGGATTTTGCAGAGAGCCAGGTCGGTTTCCGCAGGGGGCGCTCTACGGTGGATGCCATCATGCGCGTGTGAGCTCTCACGACGGGGGATGCTGTCGCCCGGGGTGGGATCATCTTGGTGGTGCCTCTAGACATCGCCAATGCCTTCAACACCCTGCCCTGGAGTTGCATAAAGGAGGCACTCCGGTATCACCGGATGCCGACCTACCTCAGTAACGTGGTTGAGGCCTATTTAGCGGACAGGGCCGTCACCTATCCCGGTCACCAAGGAGAGTGTAACCGGCGACAGATGTCGTGCGGTGTCCCACAGGGATTGGTCTGGGGCCATATCTGTGGGACATCAGGTACGACTGGGAACGACCTCCCTAGTGGCATCATCGTAGTTTGCTACGCTGACGACACACTGGTCCTGGCGCAAGGGAGGTCATACCAGGCGGCGGCCGACTTAGTGACACACGGGGTAGCGACAATCGTCGATAGGATCCAGCAACTGGGACTCGAGGTGGCCTTGCACAAGTCCGAGGCCATGTGTTTTCATGGAGCTCAGAATGCGTCACCGACGGGTTCCCAGATAATGGCAGGAAGGGTTCACATCGGCGTCGAGTCGACGATGAAGTACCTGGGACTCGTCCTCGACAGCCGACAACAGGAACTTCGCGGAGCATTGCCGACATTTGGCTTCCAGAATGGAGCGGGTCGGGGCTGCCTTGAAGCGGCTCCTGTCCAATCTAGGGGGGCCAAACGCTTCTTGCCGGAGGCTCTACGCGGGGGTCGTGCGGGCCATGCCCCTATACGGGGCACCGGTGTGGGCGCCTTGGTTGAGGTGCCAACCGGCCCGCTGGTTGAAGGCGTCCCATAGGATCATGGCCATCCGGATGATCCGGGGATACTGCACGATCTCCGATGAGGCTTCGGGCCTCCTTGCCGGATTGCCGCCATGGGATCTAGAGGCAGAGGGCCTCGCGCACATTTGGGAGTGGCGCGAGGATGCCAAACCGGCGTTACTCCGCTGCCGCGGGAAATTGCGGCTCAGCGGACAGAGCTCCGGCGGGATCTCATGCCAGCATGGAGAGTGTGATTGTCGCAACCTAGTGCTGGGCACACCACGCTAGCGGCGGTAAGTCCCCTCTTTGAGGAGTGGCTTGAGAGGCGGCACGGCGTCTCACCTTCCACCTGAAACAGATCTTCATCGGACATGACTGTTTCGGGAGGTTCCTGTTTCGCATAAGGCGGGAGGAAACGCCCGGGTGTTTCCATTGCCAAGATCGCCCTAAGGACACGGTGTAGCATACGGTGGAGGTCTGCCCGGCTTGAGCGGAGCACCGCCGAGTCCTCGCGGGGGCGATCGGCGGCGGCGATCTCTAGCGTCCGGCCCTGGGGGCCTACTCCCTAAGCGAAATCCGTAGTATCGGCCGTCGTTACGAGCGCTTCGCTCTCTGTCTAACTCACGGTATGTCCATAAGTGAGACGGAGAACGAAGCGCCCGTAACGATGGCCGATACTACGGATTTCGCTTAGGGAGTAGGCCCCCTGGTCCAGGCCCATGGTACGGAGCGAGAGTGCATGGGTAGCCGTCACCATCTTCTGTGAAGCAGTATAGCTCGCGAAAAGGGAGGCGGCGCACGTGAGGGAGAGACAGTACATGCGTCCTCACGGCCTTAGTCGTCGCAGGAGACGCCCTGGGCGTCGGGAATCCCTGGCTGATCCCCAGCCACCGTAGGCGCGGGTTGTATTTTTGTATGTAATGAATAAACATAAAAAGTACTGGACCGATTTCAAAAATTCTTTTGCCGTTAGAAAGCTACATTATCACTGAGTAACATAGGCTATATTTATTATTAGAAAAAAAAGATCCTTAGAAATCTCAACCAAAACCAACCCAAGGTGTAAAAAAATTGCCAAAAAATGTCTTCCATCGCATGCGCTGCGGACAATATTGATGATAGAACAAAAAAATGTTCTACAATATTACAGAACATATCAATATCTACAAAAAACTTCGCGGGACCATATGTCCATCTATTGTAGTTAAGTCACTATAACTACTTTTTTACATTTTAAAAATTCATAGAAATGCCGATCAAAATCAAACCATGTTATCCGTACCTTTGTATTAATTCTTATCCAAATAAATTACTTTGTATTCAAGACTGTTTTAATACCTGTTGATTATTTTTTGAATGATTAAAATCGGACATTCCATTCAAAAGATATTACGAAATTAAAAATGTCAATATAAACAAAAAATACACGCCGACGCCGACGCACTATGGAAAATAAAGATCTATTTCTGATTAAAAATCAATAACTTTTTTATTTCTGAATATTATGTTCTAAAATTTTGCACAAATATAGAATAGTGTAGTATCTATTAAAAAAAACCGTATCAAAATCCGTTGCGTAGTTTTAAAGATTTAAGCATACATAGGGATATAGGGACAGAGAAAGCGACTTTGTTTTATACTATGTAGTGATATGAAATATGAGGGTAGTGTGCATCTTGTTGATTAATATTTTCACACGCGACATGAGTGCAAAAAAGATAAACGCCCTAATAACAATGATAAATTACAAAACTTACCGCAATAGATAGCGAGCGGTTTTCCGTTTTCTGACTTTTATCACATTTTTACTAATTACTCCGAAAACCGCAAATATCCGCAGCTTTTTTTTTATTTGGTTATTTTTATGGATAGCCAGGCTACAAATCAAAATTAAATGGAAAGCAGGGGTAAACGTGGGCAACTGTCAAAAGTCTTGATGAACTTTAAAAAAACTTTTTTTTCACTATAATTTATTTTGCAATTATTTTAAGGTAAACATAATATTAAACACATATTCGTTTTTTCTTATTCTTCAAAAGACGAGGTTTCCAGAAATATATAATACATTATACCTTTTCCTGTACCGTATAACAATAAAATCTGAAAGTGATGAAGTGAACGGGCTTAACATGGACGTCCGTCAGAACTATAAAGTTTGTGATGTTGTAAAAAAAAATATTTCATAAAATATGTATAATATTTTTTTGATTTTTTTTTTGATATTTTTTTTTTTTGTCTGGTTTGGTCCTGTTGAGTAAAATAAAAAAAAGCATGCCACGACATTGGCAAAAACCACATCGTAGTTGTTCTATGATTTTCCATAGTGCGACGCGCCGGTGTGGCTCCAGCAGCGCAGCGAGCAACGTAGCAAGAGAGGAGGCACCGAAGTGCGGAAGAGGGTGTGCGCATCTATGAAATAGGTGGCCATGCGGCTCATACCCGCGGCCGCGTTCGGCTCCCTACTCAGGGACGCAAGCGACATTGAATATTTTGAATATTTTCAGAACTACCTATAAATTATTTTATTCAACCTTTACTGTTTAGTTTTTATAGTATTCTCACACTTTTTTATAGTAAGTATTTGTCCAAAGTTCTTTTAAGAACTACCTACCTCCTTAAAACTTTCCTAACTTATTTTATAGTCTTATTTTCTCAGATTTGATAAAAAAACCTTCCAAACAATCTAGAAAAAGAAAGTCGCAACTATCTAAACATAGTTCCCAAGTGAGATTAGCAAAACTACGTCGTATTGGAGAATCTTGTTCTGAAAATTCAGATCGTCTCGCAAGTATGAGAGAGTACGCGTCGCAATCGAGGGCCAGAGAATCTATCACCGAACGTTCAGTTCGTCTTGCAGAACAAAATGCGAGATCGTCACAGCCATACGAACGACAGTCGAGCGCCGAGCGCTCGCAGTGGCTCGCAGCGTCTCGCTGAAAATAAAGCTAGGAACTCGCAAACACGGGCAAGGGAACGTATTAAACAACAAAAAAATATAAATAAAATATAAAAATAGGTTTATGGTAAAGAATGTGAAACGTTAAAAAAAAATTAACCGCTTCAAGGAAAATTACTGTATAGGTTGAAGTCTTTCTTTTTAATTTTGAAAATTTGGACAAACTGAGTCGTGTACGTTTTAATTAGCATACTTATAAGTTAAATTATCTTTATTTATCTCAAAAATGTTTTAAAAAAAATGTCCACCCGTACGATGCCGGGACGGGCCGCTAGTTCTTTATAATCATAATCACTGATTAGATTATAGTAGCTTGTGAGTCTCAGTTTCCCGAATATATAAAATAACTACAATTTGTTTAGAATGATCAAAGGCAATCCTCAGGACGCTGTCAGGACGGCCTCGACTCGAGAGGCTCTTAAGATATTTTATGCATAATATAAAAACTCGTGTTGTACAGTTTCCCCTCCTGCATAATAGTCAGTTGGTACTATTTTATGAATGTATAACTCATATTACACTTTCAAAGATAGTGTGTCGTTCCTATTCCTAGAAAATAAGTGTCGAGGTGCGGAAAATTCAAATCTTGTCAGAACCTAGCTAAGACCCTGATCCCTATTAAGTGGCCGAAAAATACTTTTAATCACCAATGAATCACTGGCAACTCGGCAACTAACGTCGCTGCGTGCGTATCTAGCATTATAGTGCGTCCACGGCTATTGAAATTAGTTTTTTTTTTCTAGCAAGAATTTTGAACCAACTGCCGTTCAAGTTAACTGTCAATAATCTGTCATGCCATTGGTTGGACCATTGGACCCGTTGAACATGACATTACTGTTACTGTCAAGCTTACAGCAAGTAGAGGAAATCAAAGAGTATATTATTATTAATGGGAGGAGGAAATGTTCTGGAAATCCTCACAATCACTGAGTACATCCTTTCATCATTACACACAATAAAGAGCAAGAGTTGAAGTGGAGTCTGTGGAAGTAGAAATCCATACCCACCGCTAATAAGTGTATACAATCTAAAATCAAATTGAGCAGACTAAATATATTCAAAGTATTGCTGACTTAGGGAAACCAGCGAAAGCAACTGATTGTAAAATGGATATTATTGAAACAATAAAGAAAGACAAAGCTTATTTGAAATGTAAGCTCATAGTAAAAAGTTGGGAAAAGGACTTCAAGTTAAAGTATCGTCGAACGCCTACGAAATTCGATATCAAGGAAGCGCCGGCGAACATCAAGTATGCCTACAAGAAATACTTTCAACTTAAGAGCGACGCTCTTGAGAACTCGCTATCGATTTGTGATATTGACGATGAACCCATCATGTCGCCAGAACCTGCACATCAGCTGGAACAGACCACCAGTGAGCCTACAAGTCCGCAACCAAAGATCCCTACACTACCTAGTGGCCAAGAGTTAGAGAAGTTACTATCAAATTCAGATCTCCAACAAAAAAGTAAAACTTTTACTCCATTCACTGAAACTCTATCCAAAAAACTGTTCCAAAATAGAAAATTTTCATTGAGAAACCCTAGAAAGCTTACATTACCTAGAACTCAGCCTACAAGTGAAAACAAATCTTTTAGTACTGAACTAATAATACACAACAGCCAAGAATTTACTCATAATAATACTGAAACTGAATTAAATGTGAATCCTGAGCTCCATTGTTCGTATAAAATTTCTGAATTGTCTAATATAAGTAAAAATAGTGCATCAACTTGTTATGTATCCAGAAAATCAGACTTAACAGTAAGACCATTGATGAGACAATTAAATGATGCATGGCTTGATAGAGCTACTGGAGTTGTAGCAGAAGAAACTGAACATACAAATGTGCCTGAAAAATTTGGATTAGGAAACATAAAAGTTTTGGATCTTAAAGAAAAGCACTGTGATTATGTAGAAAACAGTGAGTCAGAAGATGAAGATATTGTCAGTATTAAGTTGAAACCTGCCCTGAAGAAACAGAAAATAGAAAAAGTTTATGTAGAAGGAAATAAGCATAAACTTATATGTGGAAGTAAAAAAGAAATTCTGCAAGACCATCCTTGTCAACCAAATATTATTCAAGTGGGAGTTGCTGAGACTAGGAATCAAAATGGAAATAACAAAAATAATGCCAGCAGTGTAGAACAACAACCTCTAGATATTTTAGAATATATTCCTTATGGTTTAGAAAAAGATATACAGCCTCGTCACTTACAAATTTCCAATGTGCTCAAGAAAGTTAATCCTGTTGATAAATGTGACAAGCTTGAGGACTCCAAAGAGAGCAATAGTTTAGACAATAAAATCAAGTCTGGAACGTTAAATGAGAACTTTGTTAAAATTAATATTGAAAAAAAAGTGTTTGTACGAGGAAAAAAAAATATCAACTATAGCAAGTATAAAAAACAACTATGGAAAAATAAGAAGAAGAGTCTTCATGGTGGTATGGAATTTCCGGAGTCTGGTAAGATTGCATGTTTTAAGTGTGGTGAAACGGGACACATGGCCAGGTACTGTCGATCACATAAAGGAGAAACACTTTTACCATTAGATAGTTACAATGAAAATGATATTCCTACTTTAGAAGATATGCAAAAGTATGCATCTGAACCATCTAGCAGTACTCAATCAATAACTGACCAATTACATGAATCAATGTTTGAATCTAGTCAAATTCCGGATTCTTTTATGAAAATGTTAGCTGAATCTACAGATGATCATGGCAATGGCATCAAACCTCTGTACAATGATTCTGTAGAAAATATGTCAGTTGATTTAAAGCAGGCTCTTGAAAAATTTGGTCATCAATCATTTCGCCCTGGACAAGAAAATGCCATAAAGCGTATTTTGGGTGGGAAGTCGACCTTACTCATTTTGTCAACAGGAGGTGGAAAATCACTTTGTTATCAACTTCCAGCTTATCTTTATGGTCAACGTTATAGATGTATAACATTAGTCATTTCTCCATTAGTTTCTCTTATGGAGGATCAAGTGTTGAATGTCCCAGAATTCATAAAGGCAGGTTGTTACCATACAAATCAATCTCAGACACAGAGGGGTAAAATTTTGCAGTGTTTGAAGGATGGCTTGTTAAATATCCTTCTCATTTCTCCTGAAGCCTTAATAGCAGGTGATTCATCAAATGGATTATCAGGCCTGTTCAAGTCTCTCCCTCCAATCGCCTTTGCGTGTATAGATGAGGCACATTGTGTATCACAATGGAGTCACAATTTTAGACCAAGTTATCTTATGATTTGCCGGGTTCTAAGAGAAAAATTAAAAGTAAATTGTATACTGGGATTAACTGCAACTGCAAGTCAGACAACTATTAAGAGTATAATCAGTCATATCAATATCCCAGATGGGGCTAATGGAGTTATTAGGAATCCAGCCCTGCCTGATAATCTTTGTCTATCAGTTTCTATTGAAAAAGATAAAGATAAAGCTTTGGTGTCCTACTTGTTATCAGAACGAATAATGCAATTTAATGCTATAATAGTATATTGTATAAGGAGAGATGAGTGTGAAAGGGTTGCAGCTGTGCTAAGATCTTGCCTACAAGAAAGTGGTAAAGTTAGCATGGAGAGCAAAAAGAACAAAAGAAAAAGAATGTCTTACATTGCAGAAGCTTATCATGCTGGCATGTCTGCTGCACAGAGGAAAAAAATACAAAAACATTTCATGGATGGCACACTTAGAATAATAGTTGCAACAGTTGCATTTGGTATGGGCATAAACAAATCGGATATTAGGTGTATCATACATTATAACATGCCCAGCAGTTTTGAATCTTATGTGCAAGAAGTTGGAAGAGCCGGTAGGGATGGGCAAATGGCTTACTGCCATATCATTTTAACTAATGGTAGTAGTGACAAAAATGAACTTTTGAAGCACATACATGCAAACTCTATTGATAGACCTACAATAAGAAAATTACTTTCGAAGTTGTTTATTCCATGTGAATGTGCTAAATGTGACAAAGTTTCATCACATAGCTATTGTAAGGGTCATGAAGTGGGTATCCCTACAGATGTAACAGTAGAAGAACTGGATTTGCCTTCTGAAAATATTGCTACTCTGTTATGTTATGTTGAACTTCATCCTAAACAGTACATTAAATTTCTTAATAATGCTTACATAAACTGTAAAATTTCTTCTTATGGGGGTCCGAAAAAAATACATGATGCAGCAAAGTCGTGTCGACCCCTGGCAATGGCACTATTACTGGAGAATAAAAGAGACCCTGGGATTATGACTAGTAGTGTCCTAGAATTCAATGTAATTGAGATTGCTGCGGCTATTGGCTGGGAAAGTGGTGTAACTAAGTACCAATTAAAAAATTTAGAGTGGAGTACTGAATCTGGGGCCTTGCAAAGATCTCATTTAAAAGTAGAGTTTAATACTCTTGGTTTTAGAATCAGAGCTAGAGGAGATCTAAGTCCAACAGAACTTGACAGTATTTTGGATGATCTACATAAATCTGTAGTTTCTCAAGAAAAAGCACGGTTATACCAGTTAGAAGAATGTAATATAGCTTTCCACAAGATAGGAAACTATTCGTTGGAAAATATACAGTTATCTAACGACACTCTCTTCAAAATGTCCAATGAGTTAAAAAGTACCATTAGAAACTATTTTGAAAGAGATAATTTTCCAGCTCATATGACTTTAGAAGAAAGACCCTTGGATGTGGAGAGAGTCATTTCAGATGTTCGATCTATCATATGTATATACAAAGATTGTAATTTTTCTGGGAGAAGTATAGCAAGAATATTTCAAGGAATCTCATCACCAAATTATCCTGCCATTGTGTGGGGCAGATGTAAATTTTGGAGGTCTCATTTGCACGAAGACTTCAATGGATTAATCAGAATAGCGACTCAGCAAATAATTCAAATGAAAATGTAAACTTTTTAAATATCGATAGTATATCGATGTTTGTCAGTCAAAATAAAAAGTCATTTATTAAAATTGGCTGAGCATCAGCACTTTTCGAACGTCAAAATTACATAAGACAGTCCCCCAAAACGCCCCAAAACTTCACCACTTCCTAGTGCTTTAGCTGAGTAGAGGCGCAACTAACTCCCCAGCAGCGAAGCTGTCTGTTTAGTTAGATAGACTTGATTCTATACATAGGTAGGCAAAGTAATTAATATTACGAGACACAGAATGTGTGATGTTAATACAAATACATTGGATTCAATGAGATTATAAGTAAATGAGGTAAATAACGTATTTTTACTTTTATTATAAGTTTTTACGTTCCTAGAAATGTCCATAGTTTTTCTCAAGTCTTAGTTCAATTTTATTTCCAAATCGAAATAAAATCACAGGCAATGAATGACGATAATGTGAAGTTTTTAAATAACATTAGCCACTAGCAGAAATTGTGCAACTGGTATGTAAAGTAGGTATTTATTTAAATAAAGCCAAGTAATAAATTTAAAACATGTTTTTTATTTTAAAAAATGGGGACTGTCGTAATTTTTTTGTGATTACGACGTAACCTTCCTATTTATACTAGTAAAAGTAGGTACTTAAATAAAAAAGTCGCTTTCTGTTAGATGTTGTTGATGTAGTTCTGTGCAGTGTGCTGATACTTTTCTATGGACGAATGAATCCTTCGAAAACTAATTTATCAAAAGAGTAAGTACTAGAGATGGGCCGACTATGACTTTGGCCGACTAGTCTGTTAAGCTTTCGGTTGAGTTCGGGAGCCTTTTGAAATCATGACCCTCCTTTGGCTTTGCCGTAGTCGGGAGAAAATAAGCCAAAGAAAGGCCGATTCAGGATTTCAATAAGTTTAATATCCTGTTCTATAAGTATGGTGTGCTTTACTATAATACGTGTGACGTCTGATTCCGATCTCTATGGTCTTCAAAAGGTTCTGAATTTAAAAAAAAAAATGAATATAACAAAAAAAAATCCATTTGCAAATTGCTCGTATTATTTATAGCCAAACTTCATAAGTCTTACAAAAGAAAAGGAAAAATATTATACAGATTACAAAAATGGGTTTCTTAGAAAAAAAATGCGGACCATCTGGAGGATTATTGAATGGTTGGTTTGATACATTATGCTCTTCATTCAAACTTATTTATAACTTATCTTAAACAAAAAAAGTTGTTAACTCATTAGTCTGACCTTGCAACAGTATTATCACAGGCGCTATGTAACTTTACGCCATTATACTTTAGGTCATTGGATTGAGGTTTTCGTAACCTAGCTAGGAGAGAGCAGTGCAGACCCACACTATTGTACATATAGTACTTATTTTGTAAAACTATTATTATCATGTACAAAATCCTTTATTTTAGATAACTACCTAACGTAACTAAAATTATTTACAAATTAAAATATCCTTTGTGTGACTGAGAAGTAAATAAATATTAATAAACACTTTTTTCAAAAAAATAAACAACAGACTTCCAAAAAAACACTACAAAGTGAAAAATAACTTTAATTTCGGAAGTCGGTGACTTTGGATATCTATTTTATTGTTTTGTCACCGCCTTCCGAAATTAAAGTTATTTTTCACTTTTTAGTGTTTTTTTGGAAGTCGGTTGTTTATTTTTTTGAAAAAAGTTTTTTATTTTTCACTTTTAGTGGTTCACATGTGCTTACCCCTTCACAACGTACCGGCGTGATGTTATATTATTAACTGGTGTAAGCAATAGACAGACATGAGATTTCAGCAATCCCAGTCCATTTGCTATAATTTATTGTGGAGTTCCGTTGCCTATCTCCGAAGTTCTTCATCAGATCTTCACCAAATTGAAATGGAACCACTCCGAGAAAGTATTCTTCCAAAAACTACACAAATTGCTTCAAGTGTGCCTATAAAATTTGAAGAGTTGTCTCTTTTTCTCCAGGATCTCATCATCAGATCCTGACTTGATGATCATGGGACCACCTGGGAAGTATAACCTTTCAAACAAAAAAAATATATCCAAATCAGTCCAGCCATCTTCGAGTAATCGGGGAAAATACACAAAAAAAAAAGGTTCCGACGAATTGAGAACCTCCTCCTTTTGGAAGTCGGTTAAAAATAAGTTTTTTTTTAATGCGTTCACAGGGGTCTCAGACCTTTAGAAAACTTCCGAGAGGCTGAAGCTAATACAGAATAATAGAAATTATTATTAATTTATGATCTCAGTTTAATCCCAAAAAAACCCTGAGCCCAGAGGATCGAACCTTGTGCAGCCTACTACAACGCAACAAACGAAACAACAAGTTTCATATATGGATCATACAGTGAAATGATCTTTACTACATGAAACTGAGTCGTCATCATTTTTATGGACAACTCGTACTCAAAACCTAAAAAAATTGTATGACAAAATTGTTTACATAAAAAAAGCCGATGGGCCAACTAAAGACAGTTTTCTTGGTGTCTCCTGTGGATTCGGATTTCCCCATACAGTACAAGTAAAAAAAAACCACTAAGTATACATATTTGCTTACTTAACTCATCTTTAAAAATAACATTATTACATAAAAGAAGCCATTGTATCAGTGGGTCTTACACACTGCATCCCCGCACATCTTTGGTCGAGAAGCAGAGTACCCATTCATACACGGCATCGACCGCCCAGTTGCCGCCAGGTTTTTATTTACATGTGCATTTCATATTCGTTAAGATGCAACTGCACGTCTTCAGCCGTGTATGAATCGGTTCGTGCATTTAAAACACTATGTAAGTAGATTTCTATAAAATTAGTTTACTTTTAAAAATAAAACAAAACACTGAAATCATTATTTGTCATACTCTTTCCATTCGCCCACTTATTTTATTTAGTTTTCCTATTGTACCTTTAGGATCCGGTGATAAGGAACTCCACTGTGTTGAAATACAGTTTTCGAATTTATGATGTCCACATTTTAATTTATCTTTGATTTCATTATTCAACATGATACATGAACCTAATACATTATAAAACTCTAAACTTAGTCCATCTATCCATTCTTTTAAATCTTGGTTTATTCTCTGGATATTTGACTGAGATATTTTTTGTAACAATATATTCTCTTCATAACTAGGAAGAAAGTTCTTTGGTTTCATCTTTGAAAAGTTTTTGTATGAATTTTGAGATCCACTGTGAATCATACTAGATTCTTGATGTGATAAGTCTTTACCAGAGAAATATTCTAGCGGCGATATAAGAAACTTAGTTGCTACTATTATTCTATTTTGCGCAAATAAGCCTACTTTCCAAATTCCAGGTAAAAGCGGTGCCTTTAAGTTAGGTTTTATAAAATTTGTAAGATTGTTTTCATCTACATGTATGATATTAACATCACCAATGGCCCCAGTAGGATCTAACCAAATTAAAGTAAAATTTTCTCTCGTATCTAATTGAGCTGAAAACTCATAAAGCAAAACAGGTTCAGACAAAGGACCTAAAAAATTTGCTAAGTTTTTAAATGTTAATTCTTTCTGATCATAGTCAGAACTTACTTTAAACAATTTAATATTGTCTACATGAGGATTTTCGAAATTTAATTCTATGTGTTTTTTAGGTTTATACCAAGTCTCTATTAATATTTCTATGTGATCATGTATAATAGCTTTATGTAATATTAAATTTCCCTTATAAATATCTGCATGATTATAAGAATTAATTTCAATAATTTCATCGGGTTCTATTCGACAACCTTCTTGTAAAAGGATTCTTGCGTTATGTCGAACAATACTTCCAGCGTGAGTTAATATTAAGTCATCTGAACTAGCTGTCAAATCTTCTATGTTATATATACTTTGCCAATATGCCTCTAAGTTCGGCATCAAATAATGATCCTTGAATCCGATGTACTTTTCTACTCTGTTTATTATTTCTTGATTTATTACAGGTTCAAACTTGCGAGCAAAAAACAACTGTCGGTCTTGAGTATTTTGAATTCTTGGCCAATCTTCGGTTCTGAAATCGTTAGGAGAACACCCGCACCAATCAACCACGTGTTTATATTGACATTTGCACCCCAGTTTTCTTTTCCAGTTGGTAACGTGCAAATTGTTGTCAACATACGAATCGCAAAAATTAGAATTTCTTAATGCTGTATGGAAAAAAGACTCTGCTGGTAACAGAGTATGTTGAAATATTACATCCAATCCAGTTAATAGCTCGTCTTGTTTTCCAACTACATATGACACGAATTCTGGCGACAACGCGATCCAATCACTTCCGCCATCTATGACTATTCCTCTTGGTAACTTTCTTTCACCAACTCGCCACATATGCGTGTCACATTCAATAAATGTTTTATCAAGCCCTTGTTTCTTGATAAACCTCTGTACTTCTCGTCCATGTGATTTCACAAAGTTAAGGCCTTTATTTGCAGACAAGAAGTTTTCTAATTCTTCTAACGACTTTATGGGGAAATCACTTTCACTCAAATTTATAACAAAATCCCATTTCCATCCCAACGCCATAAAATCTTTCATAGCTGCAAGTAACATTTTGAGTAAAGATGCACCACCCCATATGGTAGAAAATCTACTTGAGGCTAATTTAATATTTGGGAACTGTTCTAAGGCTTTAAGTTTCCTATGCAAGTAATCTTGGCGCTGAAACAAATAAGTATAGCTATTAAAAAAGGTTCTCTTTTAGGGTTTGTTTTTTAAACCACTCGCTCAATTACGATATCCTACCATCCTACTATATACACCGTGAAATTATAATGGTTGTTTTCCCGCAGCGAAATGTTTTTGTTTGGGTAATACAATCGTTTTATAAACAAATAAAATATTAGAAACAAAAAATGGCAGATTAACCATTGTGAAAAATCACCACATGCGAGAGTTTATTTTGCTTTGAACATTTATGCATCGCTGTTCCCTTTGTCGGCGGTGCGTGCGATTCGAGTAGTACCTACTAGTTACCTCTAGTGTTACTATTGAGTAGTGTTTTAGAGAGTTGATGAATATTTTTTTAATTATTTTAAAAACAAAAAAGTCTTTATTTTTTCACTTCTACTCTATGCTTCCTTAGGGCAAGTTGTTCTGCCCCCGGAAAACAACCATTAAAATTGCTCGGTGTTTATTTATATAAAATCATAAATGTAAAAGTTTGTATGTATGGATGTTTGTTACCCAATCACACAAAAACGGCTGAACGGATTTGGATGAAATTTGGCACACACATAGATTATAATCTGGTAGTACGTTTCCGTAAATTTTCGAACTCCACGCGAGCGATGCCGCTGGCTCGAGTTACATTTTAATATTTTTTTAGGTCTCAGTATGGTTAGCTACACGTCAATAGGAAATAACAGTTTAATACGCAAAGTATTCTTTTTTTACAGCCAAATTACAGCATTTAATACCAAGAGTCCTTTGAGATAAACCGCGCACATATAGACGGACTTGGCATAGCTATAACCAGTGGCGAAAGCACCATAGCACACGATTCTACTACACGACACTACCGGCTTCCCTTCGGACATTCGCATCGTCAACTCTATTAAAAATGGCACGATAAAAGTGGCTACTATTGTTAAAAAATATAGTTACACTACGGGTATTAAATTCACCATAACATTCAAACAATAAAAACGGTTATTTTTAGCTTTGTATTACAACAAAAACATGTTTTATATTAACCCGGCGCCAAAACGTCTTGATCGATAAGTAAAAATTCATACAACAGCAATCCCGTAATGATGTCACGTTAGATCACGTGGCACCGCTTGATATGGACGAGAGCAAGCCGCTGTACAGTCGCCAGCACGTCAAGCTAAACCCTATACATAACTATAACTACGACGCGCCATGGAGTGTTAGAAAGAAAGTACCTTGCCGTGATTGGTGGAATTTTCAACGTTTCTAAAATTGCCCAATTGCTGCACATACCAATATTTGGGAGCCAATTATCATGTTTTACTAGGAATAAGCCACGCCCCTGCGCATACGTCACCGGTCCCGAGTTTCACTCATCACTTCGTTCATTTATCCTTTACTTCAGGTCGTCAGTCATTAAAAATTCGTGGAGTCGTGCTGTGTCGTGTTGTGCGTGTTATTAGTAACTCTAATATTTATTATGGCGATTAGCGCCTCAGTTGACGCAAGTTGAAAGAGAGTGGATCATAGCGCTTCGATTGAGTGATGCTGAGTGACAGAGAGTTGTCGGCAGACGCCGCTGGGCACAACGGTGAGTAATATTTTTTAGTTAAAATCGATCGATCGGGTTAAGCTACGCTTGACGCGGTTGGTCCGTGGATAGATGACCATCGTTACATAACACCCTTCCATGCCTCGGAAACCACGTTAAGCCGTTAGTCCCGGCTGTTATTTGTGCATCTTTGACAGTCCTTAAGGATCGTCAGAAGCCCGAAAGTCTGACAACCAGTCTTACAAAGGGGTATTGTATTTACCAGTAACTGGGTTGTGGAGGTCAGATAGGTAGTCGCTCTATGTAAAATACTGGTATTCAGCTACATCCAGTTCGACTGGAAGCCGACCCCAACATAGTTGGGAAAAGGCTAGGGAGATTATATTATTGTAGGGAATGATATATAAGTTTTAATTCATGTTTGCCCATAGTAATAAATTGAGCAAATAAACTATAGCTATTTGTTTCGTTCCAGAAAAAAACTGCTTGCTTCTGGCTTCAGCGGTGGCAGACAAGAAAGCTGAACCCTAGAAGCATACCACTACCAACGCGCGAGAAACACGAGACGTCTATGGTCAGCAGACGATGCGGCTATGGTCACTGCTGATTCTTTTTTGAGCACACGAGTAATCTCAACTTCGTACAGCGTGAGTCACCTTAACTTATTCATCAGTTACATTAAACATGGTTTTCTTATGAAGTGAATAACAAAATTGATTAAAACAGCGAATGCCTACTAGGTACCTATTATACATGTCGTTGTAACTTATAAGGGCGCTCGGCGCTCACTCAAACCGGTTTTATGCGCGCCACACGGAAATACTCAGTAAAAATATTACTATTAGATAAATATTAGGCTTACAACCCGCTTCAACAAAGGTGGAAGTTTTCAGTACGATAGATTAGTTATTGTATTTTGAAGAATAATATTTTTAACCGTCCCATACCCATTTAGTTAAGTTGGCCCGTCCCGTACCTACAGTTTGTCATAATAAAGAATCTTATGTAAGTATTGAAATTGACAACATTTTCTTTGTTTCTAGATTTTAATGACCATCGTCAGAAGGCGCCTGAAAGAAATGCCGCCGCCCTGCCAAGAAGATTTTAATGACCCAGGGAGGCACACTGTGCCGGACATTGAGTGCACGGTGTATAGTGTCGTAGCTTTAGATGTCGAACTCCGATTCGAGGGCACTAGTAAATAATGCACTTTATTCACCCGGGTTTCCGGAGGAACCAATCCTATGTATTAATACGGTCATGGTCTATTTAAGTGCCAAGTTTCACTGAAATCTGTTTATCCATTAGCGTGACAAACATCTATCCATCCATTCTCACAAACTTTCACAATAAATACATAGTAGCACAGTTTTACAATCCTTAAGTAGTAATTTAATATTGTAATTATTTTATTTATCAAAATAAAGGTATTATGATATATTTCCAACCATTGTTTCTCAAACGCTTATTCTTCCATTGCTCGATTTGGGAAAGACGCCAGACATGTCGTTCGTTGACATCAACCTTTTTTACAGTCCGTTCAACTGATTTTGAACTCTATTGCGTTGGCAGCATGATAAATGGTATCTGCAGAAAAATAGTTGGTATTGTAACCACTTTTTTGCTTTTAATGCTATCCTTAAGCCTACGGAATAGAAGTCAGAATCGGTTGAATCGACCGTAAAAAAGGTTTGTTTAAATGTCTTATCTCATTTTAAATGGAGTAGGTATAGGTAACGTTTTACATTTGTTTCGCGCTAGCATTTAATATTGCTTGGCAGTCATTACAGACTGTTTATTTAATCTATTACAAATATAAGCTACAATTAAAGTATAAGCTTGTAAAAAAAATTGTTATCAACTTGTTTTGAATCTATTGTATACCTACTCGTATAGTTTGGTTTAAAAAAAAATGTTGTATATTTTAATTTAGAGTAGGTGTAGGATTTGTTTTTACGTTTTAAATTATATTAATGTTTAAAAATAAAAAGATTAAGATTGTTATTCCTCATTTTATTTTTATACTTTTCCCGCGGTTTCACACGCGTTCCCGTAAGAACCTATCCTTTGTCGTTTTCTGATAGGTAGGTTGGATATCACCGAGAGGAGGCCTGCGTCTCAGCAGTGGGAACATTAAAGGCTGATTATGATGATAGGTAGGTATGCAAAATTCCATGATGATCGGTTGTGTAGTTAAGGCGCCAGAAGCAGGAGGGTAGCTCTAGCTACCGCCGTATCTAGCTATCCCGTATACGGGACCCTGACGGTATATTCATTTACTTAAAAAAACGTCACCCTCCTTTTTGCAAAAGAACCCGCCAAGATATTTTTATAATATGGGGCCCAATAACGGCTAGCTACGCCACTGCGTAAAAACTGAAAGCGTAAAATAAACACTCACTTTCGCATTTGAAAATTCATAAAACTAGAAATCGTATCTTATCCCTTGCGCAATAAGTTTGAACTTGCATGTAAAAGCAAACTTCAGTAGGTATAGGTAATTCCGTTAAGTTAACTTAGTTCAACCTTATTATTTTGGTCATAACATCGTGTCACGGACTAAACGTTAATCTCAAACACAGCGGACTGACAAGAGGCTTTTTGTAGGTATAATTGATTCAAACTTAACACAAGTATTATATTATCTGTGGTGATGGGGTAGGTTCTCTAGGATCTACATTTTTTTCGAAATTCCAAGCCGATTGTGTCATGGGTTTTCAGCATCCAATTTCGTAAAAAATACTTAGAATTGAAGAGCTAGGAATGCACGAAAACAGGTGACCCCCAGCAGCGCCAGCCCACCAGTAAGTAGGTAACAAAACCCGGAAAAGGTAATTAAAAACTGCGTGAAATAAAATAAAAAAGTCTCACATCAGATTACCTACTTGTCTACTTAACATTATTCATCGAGAGCGTGAAATTTCGCTACCTACCTATTTCAATATATTATGAGTAAGTAACACCTATATACACACTACAGGTATTTCCAACAAATATGTAAAAATGGAGAAATTAAGTAAAAAAACATGATTATAAACTTTCATAGATAGATAGTTTAGGCATTGAGCCGGCCGTGCGCTGGCCGCTTCTTTTTATTTTAGCATGCCATTATTTCGATTCTATTCAAGTCAACCGCTACGCTAAATTTTCTTATCGCATAGTATCTTATTCTACACCACGATGCGCATACGCACACACCCTCACGTACGCAATGCAGCACGAAATATACAAGTAAGAACGGACAAAAAGCTATATATCTCTTTCACACGATTCTCGCTGTTGTTGCTCATAACGCGTTCAAGGCCAAAGTGGGGTAACTTGATGTGCTGGCGACTGTACAACAGGTTAAGACAGAGACAGATATAGAAAAATGCGTCAGCGAGAACGAGATGGAGGCATACTGCACATTTTATTTGGTTTTCAACTGTAAAAAAATTATTGTATTTAATTATTTACGTTACTATTATAATTTTAGAATGAAAGTAAGTATTCTTGAGAAGTCAGCAAGTTAAAGCCGACTGTACAGCCATCTAGCGGCCAGTCACAACAACACCCGCAAAGTAATGTCGATTTCGGTGATTGATAAGGTAGTTTGCATCGGGACCAATAGACGGCACTTTTTACGCGGTCTTATGATTCTCCGCCGATCACTCGTGTCAAAAGATTCAGATTGTACATTTTAATAATGTGACTGGACTAAGATTTAAAGGTAGAATAAACATTGGATATTATAATTTTTCGTATACCAGCTTGCAAGGTAAGCACCCTCCAAACACTCACGAAGCCCGAGGGTATAACACCGACTTCGCTTCGGCTTCTCTCATAGAAAAATTTACCACTTTGCTGCTCCTTACTAGCGTTGCAAAACTCCGGAATAATTCGCAATAATACGGAAACTTTCCAAAGTAAATTTCGATTGGAAGGAATACTACCGCAGCAAGAATACAGAGTAAAATAAATATTGTATGGATGAAGTAAGTACCCTACATTTTATTACGAAATAAGAATTAAATGATTCCCAGTAATTACGAATATATTTATGTGTAGGTTGTAGCTTGATGAGACTCCCCATATATCAGATATTGTGGCGTGCCGTTTTTGAATTAACGCCATCTAGCAGACAACTTCGTGAACCGCCGAGCTCCACGGCCGTTCATTCATAAAATCAACGAAGTATTTTTCGATGCCTACGTACCTACTATGCGGGAATATTTCCCTTTATGTAGATAACTACTTGTGAATACTTATTATTTTTGTATGGTTTAATTTCGAATGGGCCCGGTTTCGGGCTGATGTTATGTATGTGATAAGTACAAGTTTAGTTAACTTCGTAAAAGTGTTTTTGCTTTACAATGTACGCAACGAATGTATTAAAAAAAAAAAAATAAGTAGGTAGGGTTACTTGCGTAATTTTTTACGACGATTTTTTTGCAAAAAGTTTATTTCCTTTATAGAATAGGCAGTATTCAACTAGAACAAAAAATTAGAACCTATAGAACCAATTGAAATAATATAATACCTAGTTACCGTTTTACTATGTACCTCGATACATAATATTAAATATGTATCTAATAGAAACTCATCTTAGTACCTACCAACGTATTTATCTTTTTATGTACATATTATTCTCGCAAAATAAGATTTGTACAACTAAACCGCATACAAAAACTTATTACGTAAGTACATATCTAAGTAGATGCAAGAAACATTCGGAAGTTTACTAATCGTATTTTACTCTTAAATAATGAATGAACGCGTCAGAACATAAAAACAAGAAATACCTATGTCAATCGTCGCATAATTGAAAATAAACCACAGTTGAATGACTATAAGGTTGTTTATTGTGTACTCTTTTTACGTATTTATTACTTTTTCCGTTTAAAGCTCACACGGAATAGTTTAATGAGCATGTTCCGCTACCCGCCGCTAGATGTCACTATAATTCATCAAAGCTGTATTTCGTTAATGTTAAGATTTATATTTGCGTAACGAGGTCATTACTATTTCTCCTCCTATAGGGATGTACCACAATCGTTTACTTATTTATCGACATTCCGTTTTATTTTTAAGCAAAATACAGCAACAGCTAGAGTCAATAAATATTACTATGTTTGAAATCAAGTGTTTATATAAATATATTCTAATACATACTTACGATTTATACTAATGATCCGATTTTGAAAACTATTCTATTCATAAAAACATACAGTTGTGCAGTTTCTTTCTATCTTATGCGATAGATATTAAACTACGGGATTAATTACTACGGGTAAACTAAAACCGCACACAGGGTTAAATTTTAGATATAGCATAGAACAAAGAGAACATTGTAAGTTTAAAAATATCGATAACTCATTATCGATAACGGTAATCTCTAATTGAGTAGCTGAGTGTAACATATTGTGCATTGTTGGAATCTTCGAGAACAATATGTTTGAGTTTAAAAGAAAGTAGGACTTTAAAATGAGTAGGATAAAGTCAACTTTTACTTGTCTTGTTTAATAACGCGTTGTTGCGTCGCCAACTAGCGGTCAATAGTCGAACTCTAGCTATATTTTCCTTGTAATAATAATTATTCTCGGGGAATATTACGGAATTTTACTCAAACATCCCGAATGATTCGCGAATATTACGACGGGAATAATACGGAATATTTCCCTCCAGCAACTCTACTCCTTACTACAAAACAATGTTTTGATGTAGGTCAGGTTTAAACCACCAAGCCAGTTTTTGCATTGAGAATCCAATATGTATAGAAATTCAGTTCTTTTTACAGAGCTTAGGCTCTAGAACTAAAGTTATTTTTCATTTTTGTGGAGTTTTTACTACGGAACCGTAAAAAGAAAAATAAATAACAAATGGGGATAAAAACTGACACTTGCTCACTTCAGATGTCACTCCTATCACTTGTCCAGTATACTCGTATAGCCATACATTTTTTGTAAACAAGGAACTTTGTTTACGCTTAATTAATTGATATACCCCTTAGTTGACAGAACAAGAACCATCGTGGCGAAGGGCTGACCGCAAGGGGGAGCCAATTACAAAGGTTACTTTAACGTAGGCTACGCCGTGGACATAACCATAATAATAAATGGCAATAGTTGCCACAGAAATACCCTATGCAACCTCATGCATCAAGCCTTTAATATTAGAGGTCTGGTACAACAAACACCAACTACCGGTGAACCCTACAAAAACCGAACTGATAAATTTCACAAAAAGAGGATACTGACACTACAACCCTAAGGCTATCAACTGAAAACAAATACCTGGGTATCTTTTTGGAAAAATTTCTAAATTGGACAAAGCATAACTACTAACCACCTACATCACTATAAAACCTGGCAGTGCAAACGACTGCTTGGCAGCAGAAATGGGGGATTAGCCCCTATGTCACTTACTGGCTATACTCCAGTCATCCGACCAATTATCACATACGGCTCGCTAGTCTGGTGGCCCAGGTCAGTCCTGAGCACGACCGAAATCATGAAAAGCTGCAACGGAACGGTTCGCTTGTGTAGCAATCACTAGCTGTATGAAAACTACACCCACTGCCGCCCTACATGCAATGCTTGGATTGCCACTTGTATACCTCCATCGTGCGGGAAGAGGCGGCCTTGGCCGCCTTCAGGCTCGACATATCACGAACCCTTAGCAAAGAGTCAAGCACAAACGCATAAAGGAAGATACGATCAAACGACAACCATTGATGGCATCACCCTGCGACAAAGCCCCGAATCGACATTACTTTCAAAAGCATTACAGTTTAATACTCACAGAAGAACAGTGTGATTCCTCAGGCCCAAAAGAGATGACAGTATACAGCTCCGACGGATAAATAATACTCTTCCAGAACTGGAGTTTTCTCACACAACCTTGACATAAACATATCCAGCCTGCTGGCCTGCTGGGAATGTTCAACACGTCTATCAGGCGGAGTTTGTGAGAACTAAAAGTTCTTAATTTATTTATATAAATAACCTCACGCCTTTTTCCCATGCGGCAGAAACGATCCTTACGTACACCTTTTCCCTCGTTTATGGTCATAAATCTGGTCTTAAACGCACAACGGTTGCAAGTACTATGCACCTGACTTTTCTTAAGAACTTCACTAATAATTTATTTACCTTTTCATTAAGAGGACTACAAGACCTAAGTGGCCTTGAAAAACGCACGCACACATTTACACAATCGACGTGAACGCCATTTTACGACGACGGCCGTAGCAAATAGCATACAAAACAAATACGAAGTTGAACACTAACGGTTTAGCGAGATTACGCTCGAGTATTCTAATAGATGGCGCGGTAACGGCACGCAAGTAAGTTAATAGACATAATTAAAAAAATAGATAACACAATAAATTATTTTTATTTGTTTTAATTAAGATCTTTTCGGGTTACGATTATGTGACATTAAGTTTAAGCATTTCCAGGTTTACGTTTATACCGTTTATATTTCTAAGTCCTGGGATTTGAACCCGAGCACTCTTCAATGCAAGTTTACACCTCTACCTAATACACTACTATAACAGTCGAATAGACTTGAAAAAACGGAAAGTATGTGAAGTGGCTGTGCAGTCAGTTTGTACACGGTTACTTACACATTCAAAAAAATTGTTAAGCTAAAAGTTTCTAAAAGATTAGATACCTAACTTTCATACATGATTATAATAACTTCCGTGTTGGTATTTTCAAATTTTTGCTCCTATAAAAAATAATTACATTTTTAACGTTTTTTCTAGCTATTTATAAAAGTATTTAATAAATATATCTAAATATAGTAAGTAGTGCTACTTTAAATAAAAGAAAAATGAAACCCGATGACAATATCCCGAGATATGAACCCGAGCACTTTCTAACGCAAGGCGACACCTTTACCCATTAAGCTACTGTAACAGTCAGGTGCTTCACTGAAAAAACGGACAGTATGCTGGCTGTGCAGTCAGTTCGTTCACGGTTACTAGACATTTCCAAATTCATAGTTTTATTGATATAAAAATAAATATTTAGTGATCATAAAATGCTCTCATCTTTTAATATTGTTCATAATTATGATTTGATTTATATGAACGTTTTTTACTCCTCGTAACTGATTTAAATTTATTTCCCATATTTACAAATGGTAATTATTAAAAACTAAGTACCTTATTTATTACGCTATTTGTATTAAAAGTGTTTTATGTTTACAAGAAAGAAGATTTTTTACGGAAAGAATATATGAAATAAACAATTTACAAAATGGAGTACGAAAACAGTAAACAATCTTAGCGGAAATAATGCGGCGAAAAGAGCGACACGTTCTACTAGCATCAGGCGTCGGCCGGCACTGTCGGTACACGGGCGTTTACGCACACATGCATACGTATTATGTTTGGAAATAAGAATATACGATTTATGAAAAATCTATTGATTGGACTAAAAAATTAAAACACTATTATGCTAGTATTTTGCTTGTAGAATAATCTGACAAAAAATCAGAATGATTGCATGTATATTAGTATGGTTTTTAATCGTTAAAAGATTTTTTTAGACGTAACTTCGTGATTTTTTTCTATCGTATCAAACTTGTTGTATTATGTTTTCAACACACTATCTAACTAGCATATATCCTGAAGATTATCATATATTTTTCTGATTTTGTTTACTGCAGTGGATCATAAACTTTTAGGCATTATAAAACTTGTGTTTAGCTCCTCTAAGCCCCTTAAAGCTACTTTTTAACTTGTAGGTAGTAAACGATTCTCTTTTCCTTAGCTGGTCTTTTAAATGTGATATATTTCATCTTTTCGTTTAGTTGGTGATCCTCACAATATTACATGGCGGTTTCTGGTCTAATAACAGTGTTGCCACCTATGACGAGCTTTCAGTTTTAAGCCTAATTGGGTTTTAACTTTTATAAAATGTATTATTTGGATACAGACAAAGTTTTGAAATACTTGCATTAACCTATTACTGACTGATTGTCTGCCTTACCTTATCAACATGTATATAAAAGTAATGATTGCTTCTGTACAAAGCGTGAATCAATCGATGTACTTGTCTCAATGCACGCCCATTTAATGTCAATAGGAACACAATTTGAATGGGCTCTTTTTTAATGCTCGCTGTTTTAGGTATCCTCGGCGTAAATTCTGTAAGTCAAAATATGAGCACTTAACATTTGCTAATACAAAATATATACAGGGTCTAATTAAATTATCTAGCAGTACTGTACAGTATTAACAGCTAATTTATCCCTGTGGCTTGTCCTTCTGTTCAGAATTTTTTTTTGAAACATCTCGCTAGCAAGGATTTTCCAAAATACTCACATACACGTGTATTTTGGCGTGAACAGCGAATATTTACAGTTTAGGAGGAAACTTAATCAATTTTCAGTGGTATAAGGCCGAAAGAGGCAAACAGATGATCCATAAGGCTCTTGAATCATTAGCCAAATTAGACCAGAAATTAAATAAAGGACAAAGTTTTCAGGGTAGTTTAAAAACTCTTATGGAACAGTGAGTCAGGTTAACATGATGTCTACTGCATGCCAGGTTTTTATTTTATATTATGATTTCAGTTAGTTCAAATTACATAATGTCCTGAACATTTTGTTGATTAACATGAATATGAAAATGTATAGGGCAGCAGTTTTTATTTTTATTTTCGTGGTTTTAGGTTTGGTGCTTTAAAGAAAATTGTTCATAAAAATGAGTTTGAGGTTTAAGTGTACCTACCTAAACAAAAACTAAGCTTGAATATGCATTATATACTATTACTTGATATACATTATGTAGAATGTGTTTATACAAGTTGTATCAGAATAAACTAAATTCCTGCTAGTGGTTTTTTTATAATATGTATGTTCTAAGTATGAGGTCTTGTATTATTTATCATACACATTGTATATCTTGTCATATCATTGTAAACAAATGTATATCTTTTTAAATTAATAGAGATGCTGATAATGATGATGATGCTAATTAATATAAAAAATGTTCAAACAAATAATGTCATTGTGAAAAAAAAAACATGGTAAATATGGTGATATAAAATAATCAATGGATACAGGGTTGATGGCAGTGTGGTGGTGTCAATGAAATTGTTAAGGGATTTTTTTGTACTTTTGTTTCTTTTTTCGTAAATAGATATAAGATTTAATTTTAAAATTATAACTAGGTATTGATTAAAAAAATAACTTACTAGATAAACCAGTTTCATAAATGTTCATTGTGAAGTAGCCTCCACAATGCTGAGTTACATTTCCAGGGCATTTCATGTCACACAGATGATCAGCAACAGCAGCTGAAGCCTGTGGTAGATTCTCTCCACAAAAACACTCTGACCTGGAAAATATATCACATCATACACATTAGTTTTTGTTAATTACATTTTAGGCGTTATCAGCTATTAAATGTACCAGGCATTCAATAGCTGATAATACCCTTATCATCAAAAATATTGATTAACTTCATGTATTTCATTAGTGTGGTATGGAAGCTAGGTTTATAAAAATAAACTAATGCAACTGATTTTATAATTTACTAGCTTCTGCCGTGACTTCTGTCGCACGCAATTTTGCTGCAACCGTGTCGTACCTTATTGCATGCTCACATTATTAATTCGTTTTTACTTAGCGTTATTTCCAACTTTTGATGATGTTTGATAGCCTTTAAACTTCCTCAAAAATTGGGCTATCAAATGCAAAAATGAATTTTCAAATCCCACTGGTAGTTTCAGAGATTACTCCCTAACTACAACAAACAAATTTTACCTCTTTATAATATTAGTATAGATAAAACCAAAACCCCATTGGCCAAGATTGCCCATAATTTCTTTTGACTAGTTGGTATTTTATTTAAGTTTTTGGAAGATTAAAAATAAAATTGTTTTTCGAATCCAAATTTGGGAGCTGTACTAATAGGTTGTTAAAAACTTACGCATATTGAACTCCAGCATATAGAAATCCAGCTTGAATGCATATATCCAAACATGCAGTAGGTGAATTAGTGTTTGCATAATTGCCATAGAAACCTGTAAGCAATCTCAACTTCTTCTCATCTGCATAGCAACCCAGGTACTTCCCATAAGTTGTCTGTCCATGAAGGCAACCATTAGGTAATTTTTCTGAATAAAAACTTCCACTTTGTATAAGGCATGTTTTATTGACTATTTGCTGTTTGCAATTTTGTGTCTTAGCACGGTGAATAGCAGATATAGCTTCTCTACTCTTTATTTCACAACGAGGTTTGAAATCTAGTTCTTCTAGCCTTAGATTTGTCAAGAGCTTGTTGTTATTCTTATTATTTGAGGGCAAGTCTTCATCGTCACTATAACCAATATTGTTCTTCCTGGCCGACACTTCATCCACCACTTGCCGGGCAGTTGATACATATCCATTCTTTTTCAATAAATTATCATTTATAGATGGAAATAAACTAATTGCGATAAAAATGTGTATAAAAAAAGCAAGTAAAACTGATACCACTATACACTTTGTATATTTATAATAATATTTTCTAATAGTAAACGCCATGTCAACGATTTTTCATTTTGTATTTTTGATCAATGCATACTAGTCAGTTTAAAAAAATTATCATTTAAAGGTAATAAGTACATGCCTACATTTTCTACTTTTATGATAAAAATCCGTCTTGGACTAGCCAAGTTAAAACCCACATAGCGTATCAAAAAGCCTTTCCAGAAAATTGTAAATTGTTTTTGTTCTACCCGTCCCGTCATTCGTGTACGTACTGTCAATGTCATACGCACCGTACATAGATACTCTAGGGCATAGATTATAGTAATAGATTGCTCTAGGAGGTTATACGTGACAGCCGGATCAGCAATTAGCATGAAACCAACCAAACCGCTAAACTAGTAATGGTGACAGACCAGTGACTATAGTGCATGGAATTAGTATGTACAATTTAGCTCCTTGCTAGAATGAGAGGGCGGCTGCCAGTAGCGCACACGAAAACTATCCTGAAATCCTGAGATACAAAACTATACCAGTGCTACGACACTCCACGTACTTACGCGCGCTAACTACCTACCGGCCGTCGGGCCGCCCGCCGCCGACAACCGCGAGGCGCGTACGCACGTGTTAGATTGTTCATTTTGATAGTGTATTATTGTTTGGTGGATAATGTCATCTGTCACATTAACTAAGCCTTGAACAAATGTAGAAGTACCTAATTTGACTACATGTTTACAAAAATAACTGTCTTGACTTGTGAAAATAACTTAAATGTTGTTGCCATAAATGATTACGTAGTATTTAATTATACTTGTCATATATTTTAGGTTTGCTGTTATTATTTAATATAATAGGCTGATTCAAATGACTGGCACAATATTGTCAGTTCATATTGATACTTTTAATTGTCTTAAATTACAAATCAGTTCTTATTCAATTCCTTAATTACCATAAAATGTTTTATAGTGGTTTTACTACATAATCTTTGTTTATTATTATCTATGTTAGAAGTTATTAAGCCAAAATATGTGACGATCTGAAACTTGTTCAAAATAGCGAAAGATGTCACGTAAATTGACATTAGTAGGATATAAAAAGGATTGTAATGAAGTTATCGGGTCGGTTGCTCGAAAGATGTTCTGTTGGTTAGTCCTATAGTGCTGTTGTTGTGTGGAATAGATCAACCAGATGTCATGTAAGTTAAGTAATTTGATATTATACCATAATTGTTGCTTATTATAGCAATGTTGTTATATAAGTTATAATATTGTTAATATTGCTAATGTTAAATTATATAAATGGAATATTCATAATCTATTTCTAGCTATTATTATTAAGTTATAATAATGCCGAGTTATCTTGGACAATGGTCCAAGGGTTGATGTTAAATGTATGTAGAATAATGATAATTCATAGCAGTGTAAGAGATGTGTTGATGAAATACTTCAATACTGTTTCCATGGAGTTTCTTGTCCTTCTTCTCCATGAAGACCTAGTTTTGGAACGGACGACTAGCTTTCTGATTAAAATACTGACAAGCCTAATTTAAATAAATGTCTAGTCTTGTCTTTCTGTGCTTTACTTTATGAAATCCTTTCCCTACAAACCTTATTCATAAGAATCTTCATATACATAGTAAATAAGTAGTAACCATTCTGATATTCAAAGCTTGATACTTGTTTTATATATACAGTTATATTATATACCACCTATATTCTGATATCAGAAGTGGGATAGTTCTCTGGCCTTTTAAAACCACTTACTAATGCATTTTGTTTTGCCATTTTCATGATCGATTTTGGAGTTGCTGAGGATATTTTGGAAACCGTTGGTTGGCGGGTTCTTGACTTCACTCACACCATAATGATGACATCTCGCTACCTCTGACATCGGAGCTGCGGAGCTGCAAGTTACTATGTGAGCTTTGAGACTGGAACCTCGGCCTGGTGTGAGAAGTATCGGGAAGCTTTCCCGAAATAAGAAGTAACTAAAGTCGGTAAGGCCCTTAGAGGCTGTTTTACATTTACAAATGGATAAGATGATTAAACTGAAATATTCGGTATTGCAAAATACTTTTACATCATTGTTTATCGAGCATTTGGTTCATGCTTGGCTTATTAAGGACGGAAATTAGTATGTTTTGACCGTTCACTACTTATTTATCATTGAACCAATTGCTTTAAAGTATAATTAAGGGATACAATAGTTCGAGGAAAGAGAAAGAGGAAGAAAGTAGTAATTTTGAAATTGTTAAGTGATACAAGAACAAACGATTACTTTCGGTCCGTGATACATAACTAATTGCATTTTACAATAAACACTTGATTAGGTTACCGGATAAACAAATAGATAAAATATCTTTCTCCATGTCATGATGAGAAAAATAATAATAAACAACCATATAATCTGCGTTTGCTAATTAGTTTCCAAATATGTAGACAAATGAGAAGTGAAAAAAAAGCTGTAGCACCTACATGTAAAGCCCTATTTAATAAATTTGAAATTGCACTACGACTTAGCTGAAATTCAAGTGGCAATAACATCAATTTGATTTGAATACACTATAGATGAGACTCATTGCTCCTACATAATTTAAGTGTTGATACTTCCTAGCTTATTCAGTAGTAGCTTCCAAACATGCCATGAACGGTGTACGCCTAAGGTAGTTCAAGTATTTTGAGAATAATTGCATAACGGAAAAAATATGAAAAAAAAAATGTTTTAGGATGTGGTGGTAGACCCCGAATGTATAGTTTTACTTTGTTTAATTATGAAAGTGATCATATAGTAGAGTATGTACTTAATGCAATTTTCTTTCTTTTTCCTTTGGTATTTTATGATATTTGGAATTGGCTTGTGAGCTTTTTGTAATAAGGACATCATTATAAAATTGTGTGTTGTATTCGATTGGATTTTTTAATGCTCACAGGGATGAGATTTGAAAGACAGACAAACTTAATAACTAGTTTGGTTAAGCTGGAGTGACCTGGGTTTATCAAACAATGCAAAGTAAAAATACAAACAAAGCTGATATGATACACTGATAACTTACAATTTAGAGGTTGATTTAATTGTTAAGTAAATAATATATATATCTGCTGGGGTCATAGGCCTGGTGTTACTAGCGTACTCACGTACAGCAGGTGTGGCTTTAACATCACTTGGGTCATAGACTAATATAAATATCTGCTGGGGTCATAGGCCTGGTGTTACTAGCGTACTCACGTACAGCAGGTGTGGCTTTAACATCACTTGGGTCATAGACTAATATAAATATCTGCTGGGGTCATAGGCCTGGTGTTACTAGCGTACTCACGTACAGCAGGTGTGGCTTTAACATCACTTGGGTCATAGACTAATATAAATATCTGCTGGGGTCATAGGCCTGGTGTTACTAGCGTACTCACGTACAGCAGGTGTGGCTTTAACATCACTTGGGTCATAGACTAATAGATATATCTGCTGGGGTCATAGGCCTGGTGTTACTAGCGTACTCACGTACAGCAGGTGTGGCTTTAACATCACTTGGGTCATAGACTAATATAAATATCTGCTGGGGTCATAGGCCTGGTGTTACTAGCGTACTCACGTACAGCAGGTGTGGCTTTAACATCACTTGGGTCATAGACTAATAGAAATATCTGCTGGGGTCATAGGCCTGATGTTACTAGCGTACTCACGTACAGCAGGTGTGGCTTTAACATCACTTGGGTCATAGACCAATTTTAACAATATAAATATTCCTCTTATTGCTTTTGAGACAAGTACAGTTCAGCATGGCCGTGAAAGGTTATTATTAAATATATTGGCATTTTGATGATCATTCTGGTGCATTTCAGTTTAGCCAAACGTTAATATGATACATGGATATAGATTATATATTATGATTATGGATTATTGTTTTATTTTATTTATAGACCAACGTATAGTGAATTTTAAATGTAATAATGGTTATGATGTGCTTTTACTATTTTCTTTTAGGTACGATATGATCTGTTGTTCTTCTTCAGTTCTCAAATTATTTTCTTATCAAGTCAAGATGTATCACACCTCTTAAAGCTACGGTACTGAGCAGATTGTCGCATGGAAGATTATATCTGGTTACATAACACCGATCAAAATAGTATAGTACCTTTACTGTCGAGTTAAAATCAACTCAAATCTATTATTTTCAATGGCCTGGCCATTTTATGAAATATAAATAAATTATTAAAAATATAAAATAAAATTAACGCTGTCGGTGTCACATTATTAATTCGGTCTGAAATGTCAGATGATGGCTGAGTGTCATTCTGCGATAATTGACTTTACAAACAAATATACAATGCTGAGTCGGTAAAGCTGTTTCTATCGTGGAATTAGAAATTATTGTTGAATAAATTAAGGTAACGAACATATTTTGGATGTGAGTGTACAAGTACTTTATAAACGATGTAATTTATTATATTTAAATACAATTCAAGTGGTCACGGTAATTTAAAATTAGGTACTTGTGTAAGGTTCTGATGTTTACAACAATATTTCGGAGATGATTTTAACGAAAAAGAAAAATGTCAAGTATTAGTAGAAAGTCTGAATAAATAGTGGGTACTTTATTTATCGTCGTATAGAAAATTCAATCGGTCCCTCATTACTGAGGATCATGGTCACTGGACCAGCGGACAATCAGTCTCCATCGACTCTGGTCCAAAGTTGCCAACAACACCTGGTGAAATTAATTGGGGGGCGTGGCTTCTTTTATTTATTTAGTAACTATGACTTACAGCTACATAAAAACAAAAAAATAAAGAATGGTATGTGATACTGACAGCAAATTAAGTCTTCACTTCTAAAACCTTTTACTTACACTTTTACTAGGACAAATTCATTATATTTTTCAAAGTAGTGAGCATCATATAGTAATGGTACAAAACTAAGATTTCCCCTAGGATTAATTTGTTTGAAATAATTCACTATACTTTGGTTCCTTGTTAGGTATTATTAAAAGTTATTACTTCCAAAGTAAAGTATTGGTCGAAGTGGCCATGTCAAAAATGTATGAAATTGTTAATAGAAAATGCGTTTATTGAATAGTTTTTAACGATATTGTCAGATTGACCGAGCGATTAATTATTCGAATGATCACATGTGCTGCGATGCAGCTATTACACATAATTGACTTACTGAATTGTTGCTATAACAATTGTTTTGTAAACTTAATTATACCGATAAGTGATTTATTATGACAAATTGTTAAATGTTTCTATTACAGTAGGGAGGTAAAAATAAAAGTGTTTCGATATATAGGCAGATAAATTGTTATATGCCCGGAGCACATAAAATGAGAAACAATGTAACTTTTTGTTGGATTGGTTACTATCGGGTACTGTCGTTTTTGTGAGAAGGTACTTTCAAGTCTGGCCGTGTTAGATCATTCATTTTGATATTGTAATATTGTTTGTTGGATAATGACATCTGTCACATTAATGAGGCCTTAAGGTACCTAATTTGACTAGATAGTGTTTACGGGAAATAACTGTCTTGACTTGTAAAAAAATATTTGATTAATAATACTTCATATGATTAAGTAGTATTTAATAATACCTGTTTAAATATACTTTATCTAAGGTTTTTATTTGGTATATTATAATGTATAAGTTTAACTAGTCAACTATCAAGTGCTGTCGTTTTTGTGAGACGGTAGATTCATAGTACTTCGAGAACGAGGTACTTGTCAGTTTGGCCGTGTTAAATTGTTCATTTTGATATTATAATATTGTTTGTTGGATGATGACATCTGTCACATTAAAGAGGCCTTGAGGTACCTAGTTTGACTAGATGTTGTTAACAGGAAATAACTGTCTTGACTAGTAAAAATTTCTTAAATGTTATTACTATAAATGATTAAGTAGTATTTAATAATACCTGTTTAAATATACTTTATGTAAGGTTTTAATTTCGTATGTTATTTTAATGTAGAAGTTTAACTGGTCAGCTATCAAGTGCTGTCGTTTTTGTGAGACGGTAGATTCATAGTACTTCGAGAACGAAGTACTTGTCAGTTTGGCCGTGTTAGATTGTTCATTTTGATAGTGTATTATTGTTTGGTGGATAATGTCATCTGTCACATTAACTAAGCCTTGAACAAATGTAGAAGTACCTAATTTGACTACATGTTTACAAAAATAACTGTCTTGACTTGTGAAAATAACTTAAATGTTGTTGCCATAAATGATTACGTAGTATTTAATTATACTTGTCATATATTTTAGGTTTGCTGTTATTATTTAATATAATAGGCTGATTCAAATGACTGGCACAATATTGTCAGTTCATATTGATACTTTAATTGTCTTAAATTACAAATCAGTTCTTATTCAATTCCTTAATTACCATAAAATGTTTTATAGTGGTTTTACTACATAATCTTTGTTTATTATTATCTATGTTAGAAGTTATTAAGCCAAAATATGTGACGATCTGAAACTTGTTCAAAATAGCGAAAGATGTCACGTAAATTGACATTAGTAGGATATAAAAAGGATTGTAATGAAGTTATCGGGTCGGTTGCTCGAAAGATGTTCTGTTGGTTAGTCCTATAGTGCTGTTGTTGTGTGGAATAGATCAACCAGATGTCATGTAAGTTAAGTAATTTGATATTATACCATAATTGTTGCTTATTATAGCAATGTTGTTATATAAGTTATAATATTGTTAATATTGCTAATGTTAAATTATATAAATGGAATATTCATAATCTATTTCTAGCTATTATTATTAAGTTATAATAATGCCGAGTTATCTTGGACAATGGTCCAAGGGTTGATGTTAAATGTATGTAGAATAATGATAATTCATAGCAGTGTAAGAGATGTGTTGATGAAATACTTCAATACTGTTTCCATGGAGTTTCTTGTCCTTCTTCTCCATGAAGACCTAGTTTTGGAACGGACGACTAGCTTTCTGATTAAAATACTGACAAGCCTAATTTAAATAAATGTCTAGTCTTGTCTTTCTGTGCTTTACTTTATGAAATCCTTTCCCTACAAACCTTATTCATAAGAATCTTCATATACATAGTAAATAAGTAGTAACCATTCTGATATTCAAAGCTTGATACTTGTTTTATATATACAGTTATATTATATACCACCTATATTCTGATACACGCATAATTATTTCGGTCGACCTGACGTACTTAGTTTTAAATTCTTATGATATGGGTTTCTGGTGTATTATGTGCAGTTGATGGATGTAGATCCAGCAAGAGAAGTGATAAAAACTTTTCTTTTTTCAAGTTACCCGCTGATACAGAAATGTAGGTATCTAATTTGTTTTAGTATCGTTTTTTAAATAGGTAAATTGTTTAAACTTGCATGTTTCGTGTTTTGTATTTTATTGGTCGTTAGGTACGTAATTACTTCTACCTCTCTGTGCGTCTGAGATAAGAATAGAAAGATCAATGGCCTCCATTTGTCAAAAATCATTTGAAAATTACGTTTAGAAAAAAATTACTTATTGCAAATTAATTTTCAATAATGTTTATCATCGTTATTATCTTGTTACTGTTATTTTCATATGATTTTTGTTTATTTTAAAAGCGAGCAAGTGTTAGATAAGCGTGCATGACGTCACAATATGGCGCCACCGCAAGTTTGTTCATAGTGTAGAAGCATAGTAGTTATCTACCTATTACGCTGTGTGTAAATGAACGAACAGCTCAATTAATCGTGTTTTCAGTTTCCTCCATTTCGTATTTCATTCGTATTCGTGACCATGCGGAGTGGCGCCAAAGTATCTATTAAAACTTTTTGTCCGATTCTGAATATTCTCTAAAGTTCAACGGTCGTGAATTTTGACGAGGGAAAAGAAATATTAATTATTAATCATTGTATAAAATGAAACACCTGTAAAATGTTTTTACTTATTTATCTTATTTCAGACGTAGTTTTAACAATGAAACATGCTAAAACATTAAAAGCATTTTATTTTATTTCATAAAGTGTACTACAGACACCTACTGACATCTTTATCGAAAGAGGCAGCCCTGGCAACCACACGGCGGCGCGCTACAAAGAAAAACTCACTGTACGCTTGTAAGGTTTGGTACATTTTCGTTCGCAGCGTCTAGCGACTCGAAGGTGTAGCAGTAGGTATTGAATTTTTTTTATGGAGTCTCTTATCTGGTAGTAATCTGTGACTATACTCCATAGGTTTAGGTAGTTGAATAAAGGTAAACTAGTCGTAAAAAGGGCTTTTTATAGTTGACACTCTCTTGTTTAAAATACGGTGGACAAAAATCAAATTTATTTGCGATACAAACGATAGTTTCCTCTTTTATTCATGTATTAAACTTTATCATTTATTCTTAATACATAGGGTACTTTTAATACCGGTAGTACGTCCCATCGGATATTTTCCGTCATCCACGTGGGCGAGGGCACCCCAGCCGTTTGTCTACTCATGTGGCCCTAGGCAAACCTACTACAAAATTTAAAAAAATACCTATACAAAAAAAAACTGTATGTAATGCTTGATACACACGCAACGACTTCAGTCGCCAGCGACACAAAAACTCACAAATTTCGCAAACTACTTACAAAAAAAAATTGTAAGTAAGTTAAGTTATTTAAGTAACACGTTTAACGTGGATTTCTTTCTTGGGGTCTGTAGCCTGAACGGGGTGATGGATTTTAGCTTCAGGAGCGTCTTTAGATTCGTCTTTATTGTGATAGTCACTGGGTATACAAAAATTATGAAAATTAAAATTACCGATTTTTGGCGCCATATTCCTTTTTTTTTTTCTCTCAAAAACCTATTGAGTGGAATAGCAAAATAGGTAGGTCTTGATAACATCAAACATAATTATATTAATGAATTTAACAACTATAAAATGTTCACAATTTACAAAAGTACGAGTAGGCACTTACACTTCCCGGTTATGGAGTAATTGTTCGAAGTGCAAGTCACTGCGTTAAATGCACAATCGAGCACGTTTTAATTGATTGTCTTTAAATTTTAATAAGGTATCTCTGTCACTTCTTACGATATTGAAAGCGTCCACTATCGCAGTTATTAACGCGTCGCGAGTTTCGTGTTCCTCACGATACACCAGGTGCTTGAGCTCAGACCACAAGTAAAAGTCTAACGGAGTTAGGTCCGGGCTTCTTGCTGGCCAAGGCACTGGCCAGCCGCGTCCGACTCAGCGCTGTGAAAACACCGAGTCCAGGTGCTCTCGCACGGCGCGGTGATAGTGAGCTGGGCACCACTCTGCTCAATAGCGACGTACTCCAAATTGCAATAATTGTAATGACGATCCATTGCACTGATAACGCGTGCTGCGCGTACGACATTTGCGGGAAAACTAAGTGCGCCGCCGCGCCGGCCCACCCAATAGAAAGATGGCGCGCTCTTGGTTTGTAATTGTTGTTGGATTGTAGTTTATGCCGTATCACTACACTCGAGAGCTTATTTTGCTTTGAACATTCATAAAGCCGTCTTTTCTTTGTCGGGTTCGCGGCTGTGTTTTGTGTTGTTGCGAGCAAACTAGTTTATGCCGTATCACCACGTACGAGAGTTTATTTTGCTTTGAACATTTATGCATCACTGATACCTTTGTCGGCGCGGCGTGGGCGGCACGTGCGTTTCGAGTAATACCTACAAGTTACCTCCACACAGTGGAACGAATGTATGGGAGCGGTTGGACGTAGACATGTCCGAAAAATAAGAGTAAAATTATGACAAACTAATGATGCCATCTTATTCGATTACTTAATGCCTTCATAAATTGTGGTGATGAATTTCTTCATAACTCCCATATTTCGGGAGTAATTTGAGAAAATGTGAAATTTTACTATGAAAATGAGTGTATCGAGCTCTCTCCCTCCTGATTCCGGGCTTGTTTCAAGTAGCGGTCTCTAATATCGTAATGCTATTACTAAGAGCTATATTTAATACTAAGACACATAGTGCGCCAAATGTGCACTTTCTGGGATAAAAGGAAATGAAAATTTAAAAAAAAAAACGTTTTTTCCCCATTTGTATTTACTTTAAACCGCAGACAGACTTATTAAGAGGTCTATAAATATATTATATATATATACAGAAATATATATTAACAAAAATATTCACAAGAACTGATGAGAGTATGACTTTTAAGTAAGTTGATAATAAATTACCTAGTTTCATTAAAAGTACAATAAATAATTAAGATGTAAGCTCTAATTTACTAAGTTACACATTTTAAAACAATAACATCATTTAATTATCTTCGTCATCATCATCATCATCAATTAATTCAAATTCAGAATCGATGTCCGCTAAATCATTTATGTTAACAAATTCGATATCACTTTTCTCAGAATCCGTAAGCTCATAAAATTCCTTAAAAGAAGATTTTTTTACAAACTTATTTCCTTTTGGACGGATACTTGTAACAAGTGGATCAGAAGACAGTAAAAGATTGTGCATAATATCTTCATTGCATGAGATACTGCTATGCTTTCGAGAATGCCCCTCTCTATATTTTCTAAAATCTTTATTTCTAGCCTCAGATGCCTCTTCGGATAGAAAACCAATGGGCACAATTGACATGTTCTGAACTATGTCTGGCCCATGCATTAAAATTTTATGAAGTGAAGAAGGCATATAATACCATGGGTATAACTCCACGTAAAGCTTAGCAGTATCAAAGCAGAACTCTCGGAATTTAGTTACGTTGATCTTCTCTCCTGATGAAATACACTGCAAGATCACACAGATTTTTCTTAAAAGCATAGCATCTATTCCGGTCAGTTCAGCAGATTTAGTGTAGTTTTCAAAAAATCTCCTTGCCGAGTTGCCATTGTTGGTGGATCCACTGCCTTGTTTCACAACATCGAGAAGTAAGCCCGTTTCTCTTCTTACAGCCTCTTGAACTCTTTTCTTCCTGTCATCAACTTGCCTTTTTGCTATATCACCCCTTACTTGCCATGATTTTATGTCTAATTTGTAGGAAATGTGTAATAAGCATTCCATTGAGCGAATCCAAGCGTGAAGGGTGCTTAAGCTATATTTATACATGTCCTCGTTTGCGTGTTTATCTTTGATTAACTCTAAATTATTCATTTCTTTAGGACAAGCCTTGCATATGTCACACACTGAAGCTGCTGTATTGGATATAATGGAATGAATTTTACCATCAATCATTGTCAACAGCAGTTGGTGTTTGACACTAATTCCATCAGTGATGGTGGATGGAGTTAAGGCTTCAATCTCTGCTTCGATTTCAGCCATCTCTCTCTGCACATTTTCTTTGGTTTCATTTATAAACTTAAACAATATTGGCCGGCAAAATGAAGTGGAAGATGGTCGCTCGTTTTCCCAAATTGTTACACCTTTTGAGACGAGCCGCAGTGGTACAAGACTAATCATAAAATTACTAGCAAGATCGATTTGCTCATCTTCACTCGTCCTTTGATGATAAATGCTTTGGCTAGATGATCCGTCAAAACCCCATTTGCTGGTCAATACGAGCTGTTGATTGGGATCAACAGGGGTTTCTAACGACCTAATAAGTCTTCTTGAGGTTAAATCCATCAAGGCTTGTAATTTGATTTTTGCAGAGCTCTCTGTAACTGTGAGATCTTCTTTGGCCGGATAGCACTTAATTTTTTCTTTAACCAACATGTAGTAACTCGGGTATTGAAGAGCTCCTTCTTGAGTGTTGAAATCCCGAAGAGTGTTATAGCGCCATTTCGATAAGTTCATCGATACATAAAGAGCCAATGCCTTCAAAGGGGATATTTCCCGTACCTGAATTGATTTACCTTCAATGAAGGCTTTGATTTTTGAGGCCTCTTCTGGATTCTCCGTCAAGTATTTCATAACATAAGCTGTATCGCTTTGTCCTGCCTTTTGAAGCGCCCTTTCGGCCGAAAACATAATTTCAGCGCTGCTACTGCTGCATGAAAGACTATCTTCAGTGCGTCTTCTTTTTTGCCGGTTACTAAGGTCCTCAAAAGATTTACGAGGACTAGGATGTGTACAAGTTGAAGCATCAGATTTAGCAGGAGAAATTATGGGCTCGATGACGTCACTTATATTTTCTGTAGAAGGTTCCATATTTTCATTCTGTAATTCCGGCCATTGAATTGCAGCCTGTAGCCAAATCTCATGTTTCTTCCGAAACTTATCTGTGCTTCTTCCAGACTGTGTCCATTTTGCATAAATGCGGTAGCAAAATCGACGACACCAGTCTTTTAAACTTGTTTCAGCACTTTCACATAACTGAACACAACTGTTATCTTTTAAAACACTGAACAAATAGTTAAAGTCGCGTAAATCTTTATGTGCGCGTGCGCATAAAGCAACGTGAATATCAAGATTTGTATTAAAATTTGGAAAATACATTGCGAGATTAGCTTGGATACAACGAGGTGTAAATCAACACTGATTTTAAAGTTACTAATAGTGACCTATTTATATAAAATCCAGGTATCCCAGGTATCCTTTGTTAAATATTGCAAGGTAATTAGTTATTGTGATAATTAGTAAATGATGCATGCTAAATTAGTGTATTAAGAGCCATTTAGTAATTAAATAATAGCAATGTTCTTATCAGTAATCATTAGTGCATCAGTTTTATATGTAAACCTTAAGTCCCTAATTATATATCCTAATTAGCTTATATCTTCTCTAATTGGCTGCTCAGAAATGTTATTGTAATAAGGTAAACCTTTAGAAAAACGGTTTTAATCAACAAAATAAACAAAAAATAAAAAAATTGTGTTATAAAATAAACATCACTCTTTATCCCAGAAAGTGCACATTTGGCGCACTATGTGTCTTAGTATTAAATATAGCTCTTAGTATTAGCATTATGATATTAGAGACCGCTACTTGAAACAAGCCCGGAATCAGGAGGGAGAGAGCTCGATACACTCATTTTCATAGTAAAATTTCACATTTTCTCAAATTACTCCCGAAATATGGGAGTTATGAAGAAATTCATCACCACAAGTTATGAAGGCATTAAGTAATCGAATAAGATGGCATCATTAGTTTGGCATAATTTTACTCTTTTTTTTCGGACATGTCTACGTCCAACCGCTCCCATACATTCGTTCCACTGTGCTCCAGTGAGAATCGATAGTAATATCGATTCTCACGTTTTCGAGTTGATGAATATTTTTTAAATTATTTTAAAACAAAAATATCTTTATTTTTTCACTTTTACTCTATGGTTCGAAGGGACTCCATATGGCAAGTTGTTCTGCCACGGGAAAACAACCATAATTTCACTGTGTTTAAATGATATTACCTCAATGCAAAGAATCAAAGACTACGTAGAGATGAGTTGTAACAGGTTAAACACGATATCTAATATCACTGTTACTGTTACTCAAAAATAACAGATCCAAATATCTGTTATTAAATAACAGCCTGTTATTTTTGTAGGTACGGACGTTAAATACGTATTAAGACCTCAATTGAATATCTTCTTGATTTCGTTTCGTTGTAAGCATAGATTATTATACTAATGTTGTAAGTCGAAAATCGTTTCAGAAGTACTGACTAGGAAAGAATGACGGGGTAATGAGAAATTATAGACTTACGTTTATTTATATTTTTTTAGACATCCGGTTAGTCTGTAAGCCGAGCCCAATATAGTTGCACAAGGCTGGGGAGATTAATTGTTTTTGATTGACAATTTAGCTTTAAATATATTGCAGGTCGCATAGGTAGTAACCACCTATATTCACGAAATGGTCCCACACATAAGTGTTCTGTGATACTGGCAACCTCAATGATTCTAATTCTAACGTACTCTGTGGTATTCTAAAATTTATTCACAATTTGCACAGAGTACTTTTTTTTAGTTGACAATTTGTTTCACAAGTTCTAAGACAAGTTCTTGCTCACAGAACATATTTATCCTTTCTCGCTTCTCAAATCTCAGAGAACATAAATATTTAAAGTGCATTGCAGTCTGTCTCCTTCTTATTTACTGCAAAAGAGCAATTTGATCAACACTATTTTTGCGGCGGCTATTAGAAATTGTAACCTCTTTCAAGAGAAACAACACAGTTGACCGATAAAATACTATTTAAAAATGTCAAATAATTGTGAACTACCTCTAGAACCTGCCAATGATGATACCATACAGTGTTTGTTTTTTTCTCCTAAACTTGGTTCGGATTTATCATTATGGGAAGACTTGTGTCTGCAGCTTAATAATTCTATAAAGATCTTAGCTAAAGATTATATTTGGCACCGCGATGAGTTTCAAGTCTATGCTCCTATTACTGTTGATAGCAATACAGGTAAAGGAATACACTCTATGTAAGACTGAGATGTAAGATTAGTGAGATACAGAATCTGTACTATTGAATAGTCTGTTCCCCATAAGACGACCCAGTGACCTGTTTTTGATTGCTGAAAGGGATAAAAATTTGTTTTCTTGGAAACGGCTTGAATACAATCATTTTTTTCGTTTAATAATGTCAATCACACCTCAGTAGCTCAGTAGCTGAGCAGTGGCATAGGTAGACTGTGCTACCAGTGACCTGAGCTATGACATGGAATATATTTTAGCCCCATATTATGGAATCATTTTATGAAAATGTTGTTTCTGACCATTCATAGTATATTATTTTACCATTTAGTAACATGCATACCTAATGCATTAATTGTATTTAACATTTGCAGGACTACCAAACCACCTTTGCAGTACTACTTCTTTTGGGGATAACCTAGAAGATGAATGGTTCATAGTCCATGTTATTTTTGAAATTTCCAAGCAATACAGAGACTTAATCATCCAAATGAAAGACAATGATGGTGATTTTCTTCTGATAGAAGCTGCTAACTTCTTACAATCTTGGGCCAATCCCGAAAACACTGAGAACCGAGTAAGTTATAAAAGAAATTTGTATTTCCTTAGTATTATGCATGTTGCTTACTCTCTGAAAAAAATTTTTAGGCATCTGTCTAACAGCCAATGACCCATAATGTATAGAGTAGAGTAGCTGCAGTGGTTTTATCTTTGCGGCCAGCAAATGATTAACCATAAAAATCCATCCAAATAAGAGTTAAAAATATCAGTTTGCATAGGGTGATTTTTGCATTGGCACATGAGAGGGCCTGTTCCCATATTTTTAAGAATGTTTGTATTCTAATTCTCAGTCAAAAATACCAGCTCCACTGTTGTACTTTAACACCCTTTAAAGTTGAGAAGCTTAAACTTTTACAGTATGAATTTAAGTCCTAAGTTGTTCCATTTTACGTTCCGAAAGTGACAGCGGATTTATTGAATTTTAGTATAATAATTGTAAATTCCTTTACTTTATTTTTAAATTGCTGCTACTGTAATAAGTTTGGTGGTTCTAGTAAATACTTTTAGTTATCCTACATTTTTTATTGTCACTGAGATCTGCACCCTAATCGCATAACACACAAACAATCTGAATAAATTCATAGGATATTGCTAATCCATTGCTTCATAATAATTATAAAAAAGACTCCTCAACGACATAAATAATGCAATGAATTTTGTTTATTTTATGTATTAAATCTAGAGTATGCATAGTAGGCTAAGCATATGACTGATTAAGATCTCTTCAGCACTAAGTTGATCTCTAATAACTTGAAAAAAAAAATAGTTTTATTTTACTCCAAAACCAAGTAGGATTATGGTTCCTATGCCCCACTTTAATTTTCCTTCGCATCACTACTCTACTGTAGGCCAACGTTTTCGACAATGATGACAATAAATCACGTGCGTTTTGATTTTTGCTATACAAAGATCTGCACTTGAAAATACCCAAAAAACCAGCGTAAGTTTAATTTTGTGATATCTTGTGTTCCAGGTTTTCATTTATAATCATCAGATACATATAATACCACCAGAAGTGGCTACCTTAGATGCCAAGTTGGAGTTACAAAAATCTTTGAGAATTATTTATGAAACACCACAATTAACACAAACATCAAATGAAATACAAGAAACTATACTGAATCGTATAGGAAACTATCCTGAGAAAATAAACGAGCTTATTCATAAAGCTGTAGTGAAGTTGCCTTCCGACCTTGCGGCATTATTGACACTAAAACCTTCTCTTGTTGCACCTATCGTCGATGCATATTGTAACCACGACATTATAGATGCAAAATGTTGTAAAAACATAGACTTTGAGGATTGTGTTACAACTGAAATCAAATTCACAAAATTTTTGTATGCTACATTGATTCATTCTAAACTTATAAATTTTGCTAAACATTATGTTGAAAAGGAAAATGATAAGAAAAATGTCCTTGGTTTGAAATTAACGTGTGGGTATCGGATTATTATGAATAAGGTCTCGGAAACTGACCTATATTCATCAAAAGAATATTATCGGTTTCTAAATAGCTTAAAGCAAAATGGATATTTTAAGAATAATATTGAGGGTTCCAAAGAGTACAGTTATTTACTAGAAAAAGCACAGCATTACTTTTCTATGGTGGAATGTCCTGTAAGTTCTAATGTTTCCCTTAAAATATCAGAACTGTTGGCATCAAACGACTTCGCTACAGTAAAAAAATCACTAAAAAGCAAGACATCAGTTGAACAACTGGGTTATGTAGATGATAATGAAGACTGGTTAAATATACATCCAGAACAGTTAAATGAGTTATTGCAAACACGTTACGGCAAGAAAACTAAACTTAAAAATGATGATATATTAACATCACAACGGATAACAGAGGAATTGTCTTCTTTCTTGAAGCAAACGTCGGATTTTGAAGGTATAGAACAGGACCGCAGGGAAATATCTGAACAGGACGATATAGACTTTGAATCGGATCAGTTTGTTTCATGTATAGAAAAAATGTTAAAAATGTTAAGTACAGGGGCTACAGAGGACCGTGAAAGTGAAGGCAGTGAAGACGACTTTGATAATATGTATTACGAGGATGATGTAAACGACGATGATAATGACTGCGATATAGAACTTCAAGCACAATTACAAACGGGCACGACTGAAGCTGTAGAAGGAAATAAAACTGTGCTTGAGAACATTATTCAGAGTATGAAAGAAGAAAAGGCATCAACAGGGCCGTCCAGCAACTTATTGCGGTGTCTGGGGGTAAGCAAAACTGAATTATTGGACTCTGATGATGATTAGGTGTTAAACATTAACATTATTTACTTAAGCATTATTAGTAGGTAGACTTTTAAGAAGTAAAACTGCTAAATATGTAAGCGTAGGTATGCAAAGTTGTGTAAGTTGTGTGAGAAATTAAACAATTTATTATGAAAATATCTCTGATTTCTTTATTGTTTTACTTAGTAAATACCCAGAAATAAATCCGCATACCCCAACACCACCTCATACCAGGCTTAAAGATGAGCATAAGCTCCTCCAGCGGTCACAATTGTTTCTCCAGTTATGTAACTAGCGTCATCTGAAGCTAAAAAGGCCACTGTACTTGCAATCTCTTCGGGTTTCCCAAATCTTTTCATTGGCACTATGGACAAACTTTTTTCTTGACCTGCTTCAGAGCTCGTGATCTAAAATACAAGACCAGAATTCGTTTTTGTGCTTATCTCCATGCAGCATGAGGCACATAAAAATATCCAATAGGTAGGTACTTACGGCAGATGCAAATTTCGTAGCAACTATCCCAGGAGCAACACAATTAACTCTGATTTTATCATGGACAACTTCACTTGCTATTGCTTTGGTCAGACCCAACAGAGTTGTTTTGCTGACACTGTAAGGACCTAGCGGCTGAAAGAAAATTCCATTTTTATAAAGTTAGTAATGAGTGATACATTGGTGAACATTTTATTATATAACGATTTTATCAGGCATTTAAGTACCTCCATTGCTTGATACCCGGCTATTGATGAAATAAATACGATATTTCCCCCTCCTCTTTTAATAAGTTCGGGATATGCATCCTTAGCCAATTGCCAGGCGCTTTTCACGTTGATTTCGAAAATCTTGTCCCATACCGCATCGTCAGTCTAGAAATGCAATAACACTAAGCTGATTTCGTGTCTTTTTCAACCTAGTATGTACAGTTTCGACTGGTGTGCGTTTCGATGACGCAACCACGGCGACAAATATGGTTTTGGGAATCAACTTTTACAATTTTAATTACAAAATCTTGGCAAAGTTTGTTTTTTGATATATCGCCGTGGTCGCGCCAACGAAACGCACACTTGGAAAAAATAACAGTTTGCTTTTAAAAGAAATAAGTTTTGGTCATTGTATTACAGACCAATCTATAATGATAAGTAGGCTGCTTTATTTATGTATATTCTTATTAAAATATTTGAGATTTACTAAGCGTTGTATAATATCTTCCCTATACAAATAGGTATGGGTTCCCTTCCACTACGGTCAACTTTGCCATGTGTTGGGGAGATTTGAACTACAAATCATGTTTTTTTAACTGACAATATAATAATTTAAAAAAACGTAAGTACTTATGTTACTTAAATAGTTAAGTAAGTATCTACTTAATTAAGTATCCACGTAATTCTTGATAATGTCGGTTTATATCATTAAGGTAATATGTACTATTAGTACATAAGACCTCAATGGTTTATATGCAGTTTTTATTCACCGAAATTAACCTTGTCTTCTCCGAGCCCAGAGATACACCAATTGGACTTGTAAAACTACAAATGGAACACGTCTAATAGAAGTGACATTTGAGAAAAAATCAATAGAGCAGAAAGTTCTAAGTAAAACTGCTATAGTAGGTACGAGCCACGAGCATGAATACCTTACATTTATGCATTAATCAAAGGCGATTTTCGTTCAAAGTATTGATAGATAATGTATTATGATGATGTGATATGGTGTGATGTGTTATGATTATTACAAACATGGTATTATTGAATGAAAGCATAGTATTTCAATTTAGGGGTCTAGTTGCAATTTTGATTTCACGAGGAAAACCCTTTTGATGGTTGCGTAACTGTAAGTATTTAATGTTTGTGACTCTACTCATCTCATTTTATGTGTATTGTAAGTAAGTAGGGTGTAGTTAAATATGTAACTGCAGCGCTGCGTCAGTTACCTACTTAACTTACACTAATTGAACCTGCAAAGCAACTGACGATATTACAATAATAATAATACCAGCTTTGGGCCAGCGTATTCCGCCAATTTCATATTTTCTTTATTTTATATTTATTTTCAGATTGCAGGTCTGTTTTATGTCGTAAGTTGATCAAAATGCGATTCGCCATTTTCATAATTTGGTATAAAATATTCGTAGGTGGCACAAATTTCCAGTTTCACGATTGATATGAAATTGAAGATTATATTATTCAGTAAATATACCATTCCTACAGTCAAGAATCGCATTTAGAACGGCATACTACTTAAAATAGAGCTTGAATTTGCAAAGAAAGAATATTTCAATTTGGCGGACTCAGCTGCGCTTTTACCTTAATCCTACCTCTAAAATCGGCGACACAGCAGGATTAACTGCAGCATTGGAAACAAGTATGTCAAAACCTCCGAATTTGCTTTTCGCCTGAAATAATAAATGATTATTTTGTCATTATAGATTCTTATCTCATTATCATGCAGCCGTGTAGGTGGAGAGAATGTCATTCGTTCGACAAACAACTATGCAACATGTCAGTAGGTCGAAAATGCATTGGCTTGACAGGTCCTTAGTGCGACAGGCAATGTACAGACGCCAGCACATCAACCTACTACAATCTGTCAAATTTCTTTAATAGGTTTTCAACTTTATCGCTGAAACATAAGGTTCAAATTTGATTGAGAAAATTTGACAGTTTCGGGTAGGTTGACCTGCTGGCGTCTGTACGTATGTTCATCAATAATGACTTCTAGGTAATAGGTAACGTAGTGTTTTTTTTTTGTTTGTTTCCTCAGAACTCCGTCATTTAAAAAACCTAATTGAAAAATTCTTTGGTTTGAATATACCCATATATAACTTACCGAGTGTGCCCATATAAATTTGGTCAAGTTCTGATTAGTGGTTTTTGAGTTAGCTTCAATATTACTTTTTTTTTCGCTCACTGCCTACACTTATTAAGTGTAGGCAGTGAGCGAAGAAAACGACGGATTCGTAGGTACATATCGATGACACAAATTTGAATAAGGTATACAAATTTGCGTGTCATCGTTTATGTACGAATCCGTCGTTTTCTTGTAGTCAATCGAATTTGGTCGGATAACCAGCCGTTATTTGCATGCTTTGTTTTTTGTTTAAGCTACTTAATTAGAAACATTCCAAGCTGTTCCCCAATTCTGTGGGGTTATAAGACTCCCCGCGGATTCTTACTACGTTCAAACTACGTCAATATCGTGTTTTGGAAAAAAACTGTACCTGTAAGGAATCAAAATGTCATATTCTTTATGTTCCAAGACAATTTATCGATATTTATTATCAGACGTCGTTTGTGATCTAAGGAATTGACGTGGTTTCGAAGTAAGGAATCGAAAAGTGGTCATAGTGATTTAGGGCTGGCTCTGAATATTTACGCTACATATTTTTAACTAAACGCACTAATTTTTACACCTACACATCTTGGTTTTTTTTTGGGTGGGAAATCATCAAATAAGTTCTCCCGCTCTGGGTGGAGCAGGGGGGCGTGTCAGACTTTTACTGATTAAAACCCTCCCGTGTTCCCTCAGTTGCCTGTGTGCCAGGGGCCGCGGTATCTCTTTCGAACAACCCGCACCCCTGGCAGGCATCGGCCCTTGCAGGCCCCACCAGTTGGTGCTGACACCTCTTTGAGGCGCGCGTGGAACACAACGCGCCGTCGACCCTGGCTTGGTCCTTACCGGACAGCGAGCTACCCATTACTCGCCGTCCGCAAGCCCGCGCCTACGGTGGCCGGGAATCAGCCTGGGATTCCCGACGCCCAGGGCGTCTCCTGCGAAGACACATCTTGGGTTGAGCCGGATTCTTGTATTTTGCCGTCAACGTTATGACACCGTCGTTTTTACTTTTAGCAATATTATTCAATAACGCATGCATGTACACTTTTGAAACTTTTTATGTTTATTATAAGCGTCAAGAAGGACCGAATACAGTTTTCAGTGAACTTATACATTTTCTCATTTAGACGCTACGATATTTTTTCGGATATTTTCGAAAGCGCGATCATTTGAAAAATATTACTTTTTTCTTAAACCTAATTCTGTCACAAATACTTACGCACAAATTAAGAGCTTCTCGTGTATGTTTACTCCACAGGCGCACATTTTAGAGATAAACGATTCTGCAAAACGTTACTCCAGCAGGAAATGCAAGAACTCGGAAACCTGAAGACGCACAAATTATATTTTCGGCGCACGTTTTTGCACAAATATAAGTTATCTGCCCATGCACAATATTTCTCTCTCCGATCTTCATCAGTCGTTCAAACCACAAACCGCACAAATTTTTAATTTGGCGCACATTTACAGCAGATTACGCACTAATTATATGTTCCACCCACATCACTCTAGGAGTCACTTTCTTGCTGGAGTAACGTACACGATATAAGTTACGGTCAATACTTCAATTACAAATGTAAATTCTTTATCGTGTTTATTTTTCTTGTGAAATTACTACACATTAGAGATTTTCGGCCTTAATTCTTTACTTGAACCGTGAGACCTTGCTTATAGCCTTTCATGACTTAAGGTCAACGGGAAGTACGGGGTCGGTTTTGACTAACTCATTTTCGTGTATCTAAATATGACGCACATAGCCGTATAAAGCCGTATTTTTCTTGATTACGTTAATTTAGAAACTTGACTTTTTTAGAGCTGTAGATAATGGAGCTATTCAGATACTTACGACATCAAATAAGTTTTTCCGTTGATCTGCGTTTCCTACGTGGCATAGAACACCCTCCACCGTAATGCCTTCACTACGCAAACTTTTGACTGCTGTTTCCACATTTTTCGCCTTCCTACTGCATATCACAACAGAAGCTCCTTCACTTCCTAGTCGCTTAGCTATAGCGTAACCAATGCTATAAAAAAAACTTTATTAGAAATAGAAAGCACCGTTCCGCCTTATAATACAAAAAAAAAAACACAAGAAAACATGTCATTTAGGGGAGCGTGGGTCACAGTGGATCCTGGGTCACAGTGGATAAATCATTGTAGGTGTGTATTTAAAGCAAACAGACGCGTACGCGTTCGCGACGTTGCCGTTCTTACACTCCCCCCGCAACCGAGCTAGTCGCCATCTTAGTATCGGAGTGGACGCACGCGGTACGGAGCATCCGTCGACAAGTAAGCCACAAACTTTTATTTTTACGTGTTTTTGTAAAACGTTTTGCCTTTCCGTATATTAGAATTTTACAAGTGTTGATAATGTGATATGATCTAAAGTTACTGTAGAGAATTTTTGTTACTCTAATATGTTTATTTGACAAATAAATAATTTGGTAGGATTTTTTAATTAAGACTTCTCCAACTGGGGCACAGTGGATCGTTTTGAATTGGGGTACAGTGGATACAAGATCCACTGTACCCCAAGTCAAAATATTTATCGTAAAATTATTTTGTTTTCAGGGATAATGCCACGAAACAGGAAAAGAAAGACCAATATTGGTCAGCACGCTGAAGAGGAGATGCTTTGCATAAAATATCGGAGAACCAAAAAATAAAAACTGTTGACTGTTGTTGTTTTGCTTGTTGACTTTATTTCAATTAGTCTATATCTATAGGATCGGAGGATTAAGAATATTATGATTGTAATTGTTTTTTATTGTTTGTAAGAGGTTTAGTTATGTCAACCTTATAAGTTGAAGGACAGCAGATGTGTTCTATTTATTGATCGTTTGATTGTTTCATATTGTGAAACTAGTACCTAAGTTTAAAGTATTATAGGTACTTTCCAAATACAAAGTCCACGTCTAAATTACCTCAAATAAAGATTTATGTTATGTTTACAATTAAACGCATGTTTAATGATTAAAAATAAACCACTTAATTTAAATACACGTTTTTTAATGAATATAAATTAATCATTATCCAGTGTGACTCACAGGATCCAGTGTAACCCAAATCAGTATCCACTGTGCCCCTGTTATGGGGCACAGTGGATAATTTATCACTTAAAATAAAAGTAATAAAAAAAAATACTGAGTGCTTTTAGGTCTGTTTTTGTAATACAGGTTCAAATTTAAATATATTTTCTAGGACTCAGTCAACATGATAGAAAATTTGAGGTAAAAAAAGTAAAGTTACAAGTCATTGAAAGAAAATGGATCCACTGTGACCCACGCTCCCCTACGTGTAAAAATGTGCGAAATGCAATTCGCTAAAACTTCATTTTAGGTTAGTATTTTGGAAAAAAAACCCTTACGAAGATAAATACTGTCTGAATCCAGTGCGCGAAAAATCCGCGAATTAATTACGTCCGTGTGAACGTCGACTTATAATAACCTAGCTTCTGCCCGCGACTTCGTTGATTAATGATTTTATTTATGTAAGTAGGTTTGTACAAACACTTACACGTCAATCATATTTCTAAAACTAGATGAGGTTTATTTTTTGGTGGGAAATCATCAAATAACTTATCCCACTCTGGGTGAAGCAGGAGAGCGTGTTAGACTTTTACTGACTAAAACCCACCCCTGTTCCGTCAGTTGCCTGTGTGCCAAGGGCGACGGTATCTCTTTCGAACAACCCCATTCTTTTGAGGCGCGCATGTCGTTTATGAACGCCGGGGCTATCTTAGTTTTCCACTGACGATGCAATTAATACACTTTCTTTCACTTGGGCAACGTAGGATGAATTGTCCATACTTACAAATAATTTAAATAAATAAATCAATTTGCAATATTTCCACCATATTATGGTGATATTCGGATTCAGACAGTATTTGTCAACGTTCGTAGGGGTTTTTTTTCCCAAAATACTTACCTAAAATGAAGTTTTAGCTAATTCTATTTCGCACATTTTTACAGCGTAAATGTTTTCTTATGTTTTTTTTTTTTGTATTATTACCAACAATATCTGTAATATTGTTATCGTAGAAACAGCTCATATTATCAAGTTGTAAAATATCGAAAAAAATATTAAAATACAAATATATTTTATTAATAATTTTGGGAACTACGGAAAACATCCCTAAGGATTACTCACACTTATTCAGCTTTATTCAGCTTTTGTCTATATAAAACAACAATTTTGTATGGAGACCGTTCAGCTTTCCGCGGCTGAACGGATGCGTACGCATCTTTTCTATGAACAAAAGCTGAACAGAGCTGAATATGTGTGAGTAGTCCATATTTCATCATACATTTTAGCTATTATTGCAATTACGTCAAGCAAATGTCACGTGACAGTATTGACTTCGGCTATGAACTTGTGTGTTTTTTGCCTTGCGATTTGGTATTGAGAGCCTACTTTCTTACGAACTTTGCTTTGTTTCCGAACCTGTGATTCAGTACATGATTCTGATCCTCACGCGTTACATTTTTTTTTCGCCATTCGAATTGATTATCAATATCAATGCGCAGCGTAGTAGTCGATCAAGTAGGCGAAGACTGGCCTTTGACCCCTGGATCAAACTTCAAATTCATTTCACTCAGACATTTATTTATATAATTATGGTACCCCAACTACTTATTCACGAATAACAAATTACCTACTTAAAAGAACTTATAACTATTATTAGGTATGGTGAATTTGTCACATAAAGAAGTAGGTACCTATACAGCTTTAACATAAATCAAAAAGTATCTTTTCTGGATTAGTCTTTTATGAGATTTTAAAACTACTTTAAATAGTAATCCAGAAAAGAGGAAATAGATGCGAAAAAAAAAAATTAAAAGTCCTCTCCTGTCAAAGTGATATTAATAACTAGATATGTGATCACTTGCTATGACAGCAGAATACAGGTCAAAAGATAGTAACTTACCCTTCAGTCGAGGCTGTAACTATTGCCACTTTTCCTATAAACCTACCGCTATGTGCTTCTCGGGCACCTACATTATAGGGGTTCAGCTTAACCAAATTACTTGGCTTTGATATAATTTTGATTGAATTAAACATCATAAAAAGTTTTGTGTCTACGCAGTAAAGTTCACGGTGTCAGTACTAAAATACTGTACAGAATATTTTCGTGTGTAATGTAATGATTATGACTGATAAAAGTAATCTCGAACTAAAAACTTACGTTACGTTGACTGTTTTACGAGATAGGTAAAAGTGATAAAGTTATACTTATTTATTACAGAATTTCTGACAAACAAAAAAAAAAAAAAAGAGACCGGTCCTAAACATCATTATAATGCTAGGTACACACTACATGATCATCATCATACTTCTTATCACACACACACACGCGACGACTTTAGTCACCGGCGCCGACTGCCGACTCCCTGACTCTTAGAGCATCCCTGACTTGTTTCCCATGGTCTACGGTTTAGAAGACAAAAATACTATCTATACCATAACGATTTTTTTAAATTCACGTCCAGACACCGATTTTTACATCGCTAGCGAGTTAGCGACGAATCAGCTCGACTGTCATAATAAGATCCCGGAATCAGGGATTCAAGGCACAGAATACTTACTATTCTGTGACTCAATACATACAATTCTAGGACAAAAACTGGTACAGTACAGACACGCCATCTCTTATTCCTAAGATATTATTTGCAAGTGTTTTTAGCGGGAATTTCAAATTTTTCTTTTTTAAATTAAATAAAATTCTGGCTTTTGCGCCTGTAAGATAACTTTTTCGTTTTCTTATACGTGCAGAAGCCAGCTGGGCCAAAAAAACAGTATATGTGGTATGGTACAGACACCACGACATCAAGCTACTCCAATCTGTCAAATTGAACTCTATGCTTACGAAGTTGAAAACCTGTCAAATGTACAGACGTACATACACAATCATTTATATTGTATACCTATAATTTTAGTCATGTAGTCGAAGGGAATAAAGGTCTTTATTGTTAGAAGATACTTCTGACTGCATGAGATTGCATAGTGTTCAGTTTAATAGGTCTCGTAACTAAGTAATAACAGCCGCATGGGTTGATCCATCAGATTAAGCTACGCTTGCCTGGGTTCTTCTGTGGATGGGTGACCATTATTTTTCCATACCGAGATTCCTCCGTGCCTCGAAAAGCACGTTAAGAATTTGGTCCCGGCTGTCATTCATGGATCTTTGACAGTCGTTACGGGTCGTCCGAAGCCCGAAAGTCTGACAACCAGTCTTACCAAGGGGTATCGTGTTACCCAGTAACTGGGTTGCGGAGGGCAGATAGGCAGTCGCTCCAAGTAAAATACTCGTATTCAGCTGCATCAGGTTAGACTGGAAGCTGACTGACCCCAAAATAGTTGGGAAAAGGCCAGGCAGATTCATAATTCATAATCAGCCTATAATGTTCCCACTGCTGGGACACAGGCACACATAAATCCGACATGGAGCCGTAATCCACCACGCGGGCCCAGTGCGGGTTAGTAGATGTCACATGTCTTCGAATTCTTGGTTCTAGGACATGGCGGTTTCCTCACTATGTTTTCCTTCACCGTTTTGAGACCAATTCGTAAGTCAAGACCGTTACCATTACCACTAGGCCACCACTGCTTTCTAGGCAGATTGATTCAGTTTTAGTCAACCTCTTGAAACAAAAGATTCTTATTTCCATCTTTCAAGCCACCTTTATTTGAAAATCCCCAAAAATAAAGCTTTCATAGCTACTTGCCTCTTGCTCTAAAGATAGGACTTATTTTGCTTTAGCTCAGAAAGTATTTGCAACGTTTTGTAATTTATAGTCAAACTAGATTCGATTGCCGAGTAAATTCCGCTACTCGACCATAGATGGCAGTATTGTCAGTGGTCGCAATTTTAAATTTAATTGTGTTAACAATAAGGTTGACATTCTTACCAAGGAGTATCGTGTTACCCAGTAACTGGGTTGTGGAGGTCAGATAGGCAGTCGCTCCATGTAAAATACTGGTATTCAGCTGCATCCGGTTAGACTGGAAGCCGACCCCAACATAGTTGGGAAAAGGCTAGGCAGATGATGAATAAGGTTGACATTCGCGTCATAGGTCGAGATCTAGTGCTATTCGACCAAGGTCGCACCAGTGCAGCATACATTGAATTTTGAATTACGTTATCGATACCGATAGATACTTTTTCGAATTAAACAAAAAGTCGGGTGCTTGTTGGGAGTTTAGTAATAAAACTGTAGGTGAGTCTCGCAATACCCGCGATACCGGCTTTAGATTATTTATCGTATCTTTTAGGTGCCTTAAGAACTCGTGATCATCACCGCTTCGTTTAGTGGAGGTGTTGTAGAAGTCTCCTGGTAAACGAAGTATTTGGCCGTACACGTATTCTGCGGGACTAACGCCATTGTCACTCCTACCTACTGAACGTAACCCTAGCAGCACTGTAGGCAGTTCATCGAGCCAGGACGAGTTGTCAATGAGGCGAGCTGTTAATATATTAAAATATACACGAATACCTGGGAAACAGACCAAGATCTCACATGCTTACGCACGGCTATGGTTGCATGTTCGCTCTCGTGTACCTTCGTCCACTCTCGTGTTAGCACGGTTAGCACGGAGTACGGGCGGGATTGTATGTTTACTTTTTGTAAAGGCCATGCCCTGTTTTCGTTATTTGATTAAAGGTGCCAGCACAATCAGCCTATAATAATCCCACTAATAGGCCTTCTCCTTGAGAAGAAGTGGGCCATAATCTCCACCATGCAGGCCCAGTGCGGGCTGGTGGATTTCAATTTTTTTTCGAATTTTCTGTACTAAGACATGCTGTTCTAAGTTTTTCATTCTGTTTGCGGTTTAGTGGACATTCACCTTTATGCGATTTTATCTGGCAACATTCTTATCATTTTCAAGCAAAGTGTCAATGTCATTTAATGAATGTGGGTATTTAACGTAAAGATTGAGGATTTTGCTAGGTTTTTGTCTTGCTATTATAATAGTTGATGGGTACGTACAGTAATTTTAATTTGTAACTCTGATCCATCTACTCTGATAGTGTGTTGATAAATTTAGCAATACCTTATGTCAGCATTATCATTTATATGTGATGAATATGGATCTAATTCAGAAGATAGTGAAACAGATAATAGAGACAATGAATTTGATAGGTAATAAATAGAAACTTAGCAAATTATTACGTACATGTATTTTAAACTAATACAATCTCATAAAATGTTACGTCTTATTTAAATGGACACCATTTGAATCCCAACTCTAAGAACTTTCCGTAATTGTGACAATGAATATTATTTGAACAAGCCTTGTGAAATAACCAATTAAACTAAAATTTGTCCTTTCAGACCTAAGTTCCCTGCGCCTAATTTGAGCAAAGTACCAGTTGTGCCCTCTGACGTACACGTCGATGATCCACAGCTGCATGGTGGCAGGTCAAGATCATTTCCTCACGTAAGGGGAAACTGGGTCACATATGTTTATGTAAATTGTATGTACCTTAAAGATTTGATTGATTCAAACAAGAACCCGCTTATTACAAAACAAGATTTTTCTTTAGGTATGGTTTAAACCATCAAGCCTGTTTATGATATAAGAACTGAAACACAGCTCGTTTCACGAAACCGACAAGTGCTAAAATGACATTTGTATTAAGAACTTTACCCAAATAGAAGAAAAGGTAATGCAAAAACTGACTTAAGAGTTTTAGGCTAGAACTAAAGTTAGATCACGTTTTGTAATAAGACGGGAACAGTTCATTGTTTAATAATATGAATATACAAGTGTTAATGAAAGTGGGATCATTAGATAATATAAATGTACATTTTATTTGAAGAGAATAAATTATTTTGATTATAGAAAGCATTATTTATGTTTTAGATAATCAATTAAATGCTGTCTGCAAATTAATTGATAAATTGGAGGAAGCTGTAGTAACAAAAGTTGATGCATGTCATCGGTGTGATGATTTTCATATCAGTTTGTCTAAAACTTTTGTATTGAAGTATCATTTGATATCAACATTCAGCTCATCACTCCACAAATGCCTCATTAATCTTGAAAGGTATGTACAGTATGAACCCTTGTATATTTTCTTGCAGTACCTATCGTATGTCTAGTACCTATCGTAGGATAGGTACTGAATTCAATGTAGGTGGTAAGATAGTGGTAGGTGTAGACCTACCTAAAGTTCACAACTTTACACCTTTATGTACCCTTTATAAAAAAAAATATTATTCTACTTATCGTTGGTTTGCAGTTCCTGAATGTAAGTCTGAATATAGTAATGTAATATTATTTCAATAAAAAATCACATTGCTTACAAAAATAATAAAAGTACAATTAGTAGATTAGTTTATACTAATCAACTGAACAACTTTACTTATTCCGTCATGTGACATCGGTATGACGTAATAACATGGCGGCTACTATTTCATGGTTTTCAAAAACAGATTAAAAAAACTGAAATCTTTGAATTGAATTTTAAAATTTATTTTGTTATTTCATGTAATGTAATGTAATGCACCGATCCCAGCGTGGCTTGACCAGACTCGATTAATCGAATGAACCCCAAGATTCGCACTAGCCCCTGGAGCCTCATGCTTCATGGTGTTACAGAGGCCATTGCATATCAAGAAGTAGACCGGGGGGCGCGGTAATGGTCAGGTAGACGTGCCCATAGGTTAGGAAAGGATTGCGAACCTACCGGATATGCATCCTTGAGTAAGCATTGGACTAGTGGAGAGACGGGAAGTATTTGTTTATAGGAGGGCATCTATTCACGACGTCGCCGGCATGTTGATTCAGATCGAGCTTCTTGGGTAGGTTCAACTATTTTCTTAGTTCTTTTCTATGCCGTTGCTTCGCTGTGTACTGTGTTGTTGTTTTCATAGTGGTCTTCTGAGTTCTCGCTGCTATCAGTTTCTGGTTTTTTGTACATATCGCTAGCCGCTTTCTTGATCTTGTTTGTGTCCCTAGCCATGTCCTTCCAAAACATGATTCCCATGTCGAAATATTTAATGTACTGTTTTAGGTTGTTCCATGTGCAAATAGGTCGTCCTCGACCTTCGTCTTCTTCCTTCTTATGCTGCATAGCTCATTAACTAAAACTAACATTTTCCTTCTTTTAGATTTTTTCTCATATAGAGTAAAATACCCTATTATCTTTCTGACTGACCGAGTCCTTAACAATTCAAAAGTGCCTGAAAATGATTTAATTGAAATAGATGCTCTCGCCTTTTCCAATGGGGTCAGAAAGTACAGAACGCCACCTGCTAACATCCGTACATACAACTTTTACGTCGTACATGTTCATACATGTGATACATGTGCGCCAGTTGTACTACGCACAGTGCCGGATTAAACAAGTTCTCAAGTACCTAGGTATAGTGGCAAAAAAATGAAAAGTGCTAATTTTTTTAAATCATATATTATTGATATTTAGAAGACACGATTCAAAATTTTCCATTTTCCATTGAATAAATTTCACTCAAAAATGACCGTCAGGCGGAGGTTAAATACGCGGAGCCGCCTTTTGCGCGGGGCCCGTAGCAATTGCTACTCTTGATTCATGGTTAATCCGGCAATGACAACGCACTTACCTTTCTTAAGAATATCAATACTAACTTACCTAGTGTATTTCCTTTTAGGACATCCCTTCCCGCCCATTCCACATAAGTACATATTTTTTGTTAAAAAGTTCAATTTTTGCCAATGCGCCTTTTTATTGTCTCATCACATCATTCGTTGATTGTTAAACGGTTACACTAAACATACTTTACAAGCGAAGGAACGCTTGTTCACAGCGTCTATCTATTCACTACTTATTTGCAATTTTTCTTATTTTTTTACAGTTTTGACCTTGGATTTGCAGCAGTAAAAGTATATTGTAACGAAGATCACTCAAGGACATTTATTTCTCTTGATGTGGATCCATTTACAAATAAACACTTACTAAAAGTGTCCCAAAAAGTGGATGAAGTACTGACTGAATTCCAGTTGCCTACGTTCTATGAGGTGCGTTAAATCTGACTTACTTTATGAACATACTGTAAGCAAAAGGGGCTCCTGGCTAAATAATGTCAAAAATGGACCCTGTATTTGTCATGAATATTTGTTTTATTCCATAAAGGTACAGCGTGAGAATAATCTTAAAAAAATAGTGAACTTTAATTTAAAAAGATGGAAACAAGAAAGTTGTTTTAAAAGGATGACTATAACACTGAATATTATAAGCAATGTCATGCAGACGGAGGCATCTTCTGAAATTTAACAATAAAGACCTTTATTGCCTCCGGCTGCATGAGATTGGTTATAGTATGCAGGCTAATAGTCATCTTTGCAAAACAAGTTTCTTGTTTCCATCTTTTTAAATTAAAGTTCCCTTTTTAGGCAGTCGGGTTTTATGATTTTGCAAATTATTTTTTTATTTCACAGTTTTTTAGTTTATATAATTATTTTTGACGTTAATGAGACCTATTTATGAAGCATTTTATCTGATTCGTCGGTTTTGAAATTGACCTATTGGGCGCCACGGTACCCCGACCAATTCGGTTAGGTTAGAATTGTCATATTATCCTGACCCGTCGTGGGTCATACCCAACTAGCAAAAAATGTCGTATAAAAGTAAGCAGCACGTTTCTATTTCAGCGATTGGTGGTGAGACGGATTCTCCAACTGTCGAGTGAATGATCTGTGCACGTTCTCTCAACGCGATTTGGGCGCACTTCTCTCTTCTTAAAGTGATGTAAATATCGTAAGATTATCGTCTGATTAGCCAAATAGTCGAAAGAATAATCACAACTCGAATGTTACTAGTATTATAATAGACATCAGTATTATTCCACACATCAGCTTTACTCAAGTCGGTAGAACCTCTTTCATTCGATTTTTTTTATTGTAATATAGCAGTGCGGCTGCAATCACTCGATTCTTTGGTCGTATGAAGGCAATCAAGCAGCACTCTTAGACCGTTTCATTTATCTTAAAACGATAGCGCGTTGCTGTTGTGTTTGTGACAATAAATTAAAGTATTTTGCTATATATGCCATACAATTTTACAGCCATACTGACAAATTCGTGAACTATAAAAGGTAGCTCATAGGTCTTACTTTCATGTGCGGAATTAATTTTTTTCGTCTATATTCCTTACATTTTAGTTAATATTTTCATGGGCCACCAGATTTCTTAGTAAATACTGAATCACAAATAATATTAATTGAATATTTAAAACCATTTCGCCATTAATAGCAACTCACGTATCATCACAAGGCATTCACTCTGCTTTTAGCTGAAAAATTGAAATGACGTTTCCATTTTACGACTTCTAGGAGCAGACAAATGGTAAAGTAGTCAAACGAGTGCCTAGTCGATTAAGCAGAAAAACAATTGAAAAACTGCCTACCATCCAATTAATTTGAACTTCGGACTCTGACCTATCATTGTCTTCAAACTCTCATCTGTCATTGTCATTATCGCTACTATCACTAAAATGAGATTTACTATCGGAATCAGAATCTTGATCAGCGGAGATATTTTTGGATCGAGAACACACTTTAATAGTAGACGGTTCTCAAATTTCGTAATCAGTAGAAGCGTGAATGTTTCCTACAGAACCCACCCTAATATTACTTGGTCGTTCTTCATCCGAGGTTACAGTCAATGAAGATGTTGATTCTTTCAATCGTGTATACATCTTATTTACTTTCCGTCGGAAACCTCCAGTTCTTGGAATTTTTTCCACCGATTATAGTCCATTTTCTCGAAATTAAGCAAATACGGTTATTGTGAAGACAAAATGGCGTTTACAGTGCTGTAAAAGATTTTATTAAACTTTCATACCACTATTACGCTTTATGATAGCTATCAAACAATGTTTAGAGCACTTTTTAAGCTGTAATAGATTATTTTAAAGCGTTTTCTCAACTTTAATAATAAAGTCGAATGAAAGCCTTGCAGTAAGCTATCATATGACATTTAAGTGCTGTAATAGTAACCGAGATGCTATTTTGTTGAAAGAACAGTGTTTACTCCACAATAATGCTGTAATAATTAAATGTCGAAACATTGTGCTATAAAAGCTAGTCTTATGACAAATTAGTAATTCAGTTGCTTTCAAAGAGCTTTTATAAGAGTTACGGTTGCATGAAGGCGATCGAGAGATACCTTTATACACCGTGACATTTTAGTCGTCTTACAACGGAAGCCCACTTCATGTATCCAATGACTACTAATCATTGGATACATTAAGAATTTTTTTTTGCACATATGCATAATTAAAAAAATTAAAATATAATTCACTAAGACGCATGATGTAGTTTGAAACACCCTGTTATGGAGATGGAATTAATGATGGAATGTAATGGTTGGTAAGTAGATATCTTCTACCGTTTGATATGTAAACATTATTAAGAGGGAAGATGTTTCATAATTCTAAAGCATTATTTATTTGTCTTTGTACCTATTATCTTAATTAATGGTAACAATGTTTTAATCGCGCCTAGAGGTATTTTATGACGGACACATTGAGTGGACCTCCTTTGTAAGACGACTAAAATGTCACGGTGTATAATTATCGTGTAAATGCGATATGAATTCGTCGAGTCCACATTTACTCGACATGTTTATAAAGCCAAAAAGTGATGAGTGCTAAATAATCTAGAAAGCTGCTTTAATACGTCTTTTCGAAAAAATAGGATCTTTCATACGAGTATTTTTCGATCCATAGTCGTGAGAGTAATTGCTTATACGATCTCTTTGCTAGTTGGGTATACGGGGTCGTCTGGCGTCAATGTGCTGCAGCCCCGGAACTACGATTTTTTCGAACTGGGGCAGAAACTTGATAGTGGCGCCCCTCTTCAGCGTTTGAGATAAATTAATAAGGTGTGGTCCTGTGTGGTGCCTTTTTCTTACAAGCCGACGGTGAGCCTAGCCGGCTTCCGCATGCTAGGCGCTTTGTGAAGCAAGTTTTTTATTTTTAATCAAACTATGTTATGATTTTGGCGGCCCCTGAAACTGCCGCTCGGGGCGGGTGCCCCAGTTTGCCCCCATAGATCCGGGACTGATGTGCTGTTTAGTCCCGGTCCCCAGTTTAGGGGTAGTCACGGCGTGCTGTGTTTATTATGGGGGTAAGAGGGTCCGGTCATCCGGTGACGGACGGCCGCGGCGGGTTCGCGGATGGCTAGCGCGTTCCCGGCACAAGCTGCACTGGAGGACACGGTGGAATTTTAGTGGGTTAGAGTCCCACATAACTGCGATATCTCCTCGTGAAATCGCAGTATGCATGAGCATTTCTCCACGTAAAAAAAAGTTTCGAACTGTCATAAACTGGTGTGCGTAATCCCAGCGAAAAATTGTCGAATTTCCTAATTTCAGTTTAGCAGATATTTAGTGTATGACGTCGTGTAATTGTGTATGGTAAATACAAATTTGTGCATCCAACCATTGGGGAGCTATTCAACAAAAACTGTTTCCGCTGGGACTACGTCATCCTAGCGGCACTTTTGTATTCCTATGGACGTACCAGAAAAAAATTGCATTCAATAATTAGTGTGTAACGAGAGGTAAATGTGTATGTTGAAATGAAATTTGTGTGTCATTAATCAAATTGTACCCTGTAACAAAATATTTGTACGCTGGAAGTACCAGAATATTAAGGACATAATAATTACCTACTGTTACAACTTTTTGTAATATTTTGACAAATAAATGCATTTGTTAATACAGATGCAATTATTATTGTAATCATTTCGTAAGTTTAAGAAAAAAACTTGTGACTTGCTAGTTTTATCACGAATATATTAGTTACTTGTTCAAGAATTGTGTGCCCACCTGTATCAATCCAACAATGGTACACTGGAAATTTTAGAACAGTAGCTTTATACTGCAAGACCGCCTTTTCGTAGCCACTCAAACTTGGTCGGTTTATCCATGTATTACGGTTGCTCTGGAATTTTTATCATATTTCTTATTTAGTGTAATAAAGTGAGAATGATGATGAGATGAATGAATTTTACATGTGAATAGTAGCATTAATACACTAAATATTGGAATATATTTTATCCTACTTTTCCCTTAAAAATTCCTACAATCGGATGTCATACAATATAGTGGTCCAGTCGTAGTAAATTATGCTATTGCTCATTCATTACAAAGAGCACATAAATTAAACTTGGCAAGACATTGTAGACCCTTACTAGAAACAAATAAACGTTATAAGTTCGGCTATAGACTTCCTATTTTAAGTACTTGGACCTAATAACCTTATTTTACTTTTACGTGTATATCTTCTGAAGGGTATATATTTTACAAATTCTGTTTTCACACATTTCATACACAAATTCAAAGCAACGTGCGTAAAAAATTACAACTCTGCACTAAACTGTTTTATATGATTTTCATCAAATAGCCAAACGTCAGCGCAGCGGAAACTTGATTATTTGCGCAGTTTAATGATTTCATTTCAACATACACAATTACCTCTCGTTACACACTACTTATTGAATGCAATTTTTTTCTTGTTTCCATAGGAAAACAAAAGTACCGCTAGGATGACGTAGTCCCAGCGGAAACAGTTTTTGTTGAATAGCTCCCCAATGGTTGGATACACAAATTTGTATTTACCATACACAATTACACGAGGTCATACACTAAATATCTGCTGAACTGAAATTAGGAAATTCGACACTTTTCCGCTGGGACTACGCACAGCATAAAGTGCGCGCGAGCTGGGGGCCTAAAAACGCCACATTAAGCTATTCTTCCAAAAGCGATTAATTTCCTGGAATCCCCTATGATTCCTCGACGAATCCAAGCATACTCATTCTGCACTCCCGACGAATTTCACCCGCAGTCATACCGGCCGCGTCCGATGTGTTGTTCTTGCCAATCCTTACAGACAAATTAAACCTTCATTTTTTTCTAAGATTCGAATTTTATTACATTATTTTTATACATCCTTAATAGATTATTATTAAACCTTTCCACCTATACTCTTAGCATGGATTTCAGCTCCTGCGATTTAAGGTTTGTTAGATTTAAGGGTTGTTTGTAAGAGTATCTTACAAGTTAATTTGTTTGCATTCCTTTTCAGAATCCCTCGTTCCATATGAGTATCCTGTGGGTGAATGGAGATAAGAAAACTGAGCTTAATAGTATTTTAGATGCTTTAAATGAAATCTTGTCTCAGGAGCTACAAAAATCTCTGAACACTGTATTAATACAGAAAATTAATTGTAAAAGTGGTAATAAATACTTTCAGTATTCATTGCGTTGATATGGCTGTTCAAAATAAATCAAAAGCTGTACTAAATATCAATAGTTCGGAAAATAGTAACAATAAGGTTTATATTAACCCGAATTTCAATAGGGCACAGATAAATAATTTTCCGACCAGTGCCATAATGCATGTGAATCCAAAATTTTCTCATTTTGTATCAAATGGTCAAAGCACTACACAAAATAAGAACAAAATTTACATTAACCCCAATTTTATAAAATCTAGATGTGTTGGTGATGGTAACCAATGCATTTCAATCTCTGTCAAAAATCATGGTATTTCCGATATACAAAGTCCTGTCAATAACTCATTGACCACTTATCAGCATCAAACAGTGTACAAGGAAGCAATGCCTATTCCAGCGCCAGTAGCACAATCTCGTTACTGTTTAGTTAGGCAGAATGTAACTAACAAACCGTTCAATGTAACGGCGCTGGAGAAAGCTAAAAACACATTTAAATTAAACAAGTACAAAACTGTGTCATGGAAAGACATCAAAAGAAATTTTAATAATGTTAAAAATGTTACGAATAATAATTTGACACGTTTTGAAACTAATTTCCAGCCATCAATTAATGAAAAGGCCTCGAATTCATTGGTGCTCAATAGAAAAAAGAATGAATTCAAACTCATTAATTATAATAATGTGTCTTCTTTGAAGCAAGACAAAATCAAAACAAAAGTACACACAGATACTACTCATAAAAAATTATATAAACCCAATCAAGCGAATCAATCAAGAGTGAGGAAAATGAAAGGCAATTTAAAGAAAAATAATATACCTTGTCCCTTATTCCGTAAATTCGGAAAATGTTTAAGAAATGCACGTGGGAGGTGTGAGTTTCTGCATGACAAAAAACACATCTCCATTTGTCGAAAATTCATCAAAGGCCTGTGTCACGACAAAGAGTGCCTTCTGTCTCATGATTTAACGACAAAGAAAATGCCCACCTGTTATTTCTATTTACAAGGAACGTGCACCAAAGCAGAATGTCCATATTTGCACGTTAAATTGAATGAAAAGACAAAGATTTGTCCAGATTTTGCGAAGGGATATTGTGAGAAAGGTAGCAAATGCTTACAACGCCATATTAACACTCGCACAGAAAACAAAAAACCAATTTCCCAAATAAGACGTTCATTCAGAAAGATATATAATGAATCAAACACATGTCAAGGTAATAAGAAAACGGAAGACCACCAAGCCGCAGAAGTACTTCAGATAATTGAAAATACAAACTGTGACAATAGTGCAAGATCATTTTTAGCCAAAGCTGAAAACTGCTCTGAAAATAGATATTACGCTGAACATCGAGATAATGGTAGCACCAATGAATCGTATGAAACAATAAAACCTATGAGAATTAAATTAGGAACATTACCCTCATTTATACAGCTATAATTTGGTTGTTAATTCATGTTTAATTTCATCACCGAATCGATATTGAGGATTCTCTGAATCGTGGTTTCTGCATAGGTGCAGTCAGCTTTAAAAAGATGTAAGATGTACCGGTGCATGTCCACAAGCAATCATTTTGATGATATATAGCCAGATTTTTTTCATTAATTTACGCGAATCGGACATTCAGCAGTGAATGTTAATTTAATATGTAATTACATATCAGTGGCACAACACAGTGACAAAATTCTATCACACGGTGTTTGATCGGAAAGCCAGACAGTCATACACTGATTTGACTATTGATTTTTGTTAAATAATGGGATGGTGTTAATCGATTCTCAAATATTTTATATTTTGATTTCTTAAAACTACCTAACCGATGCTTATATACTAGATCAGTGACTAACTAGGTATCCATTACCACCATTAGTCATTTAATCGGGATGTCCAACTTAAAAAAAAACCGAAATAAAGCAGAAAGTTAAAAATGGCCCATTTATTTAAAAAGGCGATCCCCAATAATAGACAACTACTTTAAGGGGACCAATGAAATATTACCCTTAAAAAATCTATCAATTTATGATTTTATTAAGTAATTATAACAATCTGTGACAAATGGGGAAAACACTGCCTCTTGCTCACTTCAGATGCCGCTATCCAACGTTCAAGAATTTGACAGCTAGCTGTCACTATCCCATACATTTTTTGTAAATTAGCGACTTTTACGCATAATTATGTAGCATGCCCCGTTACGCAAGTGTTGACTGCAAAAAACCGGGCATCATGTATTTGCCAAAGATTTTAAAAGACGAAAATTCTGGGAGAAAGCTCTCCGAAAAAAAAAAATGGAATCCCGATATTTCGTCAGGATTGTGCTATGCTTTTTTAAATTCGCAAAACGCTCACATTCACGGCGTACATTTGGTAACAACAAGTAAAGTGCAAGTCGCTTCGTAAGATAAAAGTACTATAAATATTTTACGATTTTTATTTTTTGTAGTGGCTCGACCCGGGTTAACATGTTTTTTATGTCGCTAATATAATGTCATTAGGTATCGCCGCAAACACTTATCGTATTAACTTATCAAAAGTGTTGATTGTCAACCTGTAGTGCAAGTGCCAATATGAAATTGCATTCGCGATTTCCCAAACATATAAATGTTAAAAATGCTTTTTTGTTAAACCAACTTTAACACCCAGACAACAGTTTCAGTTTGCGAATAACTTCAAACGTAATTATGATATTTTGTAAATAGTCTAGTCATTCCGAAAACAACGTAATTTATACCAGCGTAAAGTTGAAATTAGTTTATGTGGAAATAAATTGGAAAGAAGGACTTGATTTGTCTAGGTTAACTGCACTAATTTCGTTTAATCATAGGAAGTTATTTTTTACTTGAATGTTATTTTTTGATACACTTGAAATAATGGATATACTAAGGTAACCCAAAACATTACATTCGCGCATCCCCAGATGTCGTTCTTGCTTGTGTTCTTTGTTTCCAATGAATGTTTTGTTCATGACAATAACATTTAACCTGTAAATAATCAGCATTATTTCAATTTTCTGCGATATGTGAATAAATGTAATTAGTTATTGTTTATTTTTATCTACAAAAGTTACGGTCTTATTCATAAAAAAGCTTATCTTATAGCTTAGCATAGCTTATACAGCCTTAGATAAAATTTTGTATTCCTAAAAGTTCTATACCTAATAATTATCGTTTATAAATCTAAATGTCACTATGTCAGTCCGACTCCAGGACTAGACCTCGGAACCTATCCTTCTGCAGCGAGGTGTTAGACAGGGAGGCGTTATGTCTCCGCAACTGTTTACCGCTGCACTGGAGGATGTCTTCAAGGGTCTGGACTGGAAAGGGGCTGGCATCTACATCAATGGCCAGTACAGCACTCACCTTCGGTTTGCCGATGATATAGCTGTCATGGCTGAGAACATGGAGGACTTCAGTACAATGCTCGATGACCTCAGTAGAGCTTCCGAAAGAGTGGGTCTTAAAATGAACATGGACAAGACAAAGGTCATGTCCAATTAGGGTTGCCAACCGTACTATAATATACACCGTGAAATTTAAATGGTTGTTTTCCCGCGGCAGAACAACTTGCCATATGGAGTACTTTCTAAGCATAGAGTAAAAGTAAAAAAAATAAGATTTTTTTGTTTTAAAATAATTTAAAAAATATTCATCTACTCCATAAAACACTACTCTATAGTAACACTAGAGGTAACTTGTAGGTACTACTCGAATCGCACGCACCTCCGACAAAGGGAACAGTGATGCATAAATGTTCAATGCAAAATAAACTCTCGCGCGTGGTGATTTTTCACAATGGTTAATCTGCCATTTGTTTCTAATATTTTATTTGTTTATAAAACGATTGTATTACCAAGACAAAACCATTTCGCTGCGGGAAAACAACCATTAAATAAATATTCACGGTGTATAGTATTGTACTATATTTCAAGTCTGCGTACTGTCGAAAAAATATACAGTATGCAAAAATACTATATTTTCAACATCAAAAACTCAAGAAATCCTTTATTAAAAAGATATATGAACGCGCCTTTACATTAACTTTTGACTGATGCCATAGCATGTATCTGAAGAACTCATCTGTCCATAATACGTTCTAAACTCTTCAATAATGTCAAATTTAATAATAATCTGCTCTTTATTTTCGCCACTTCTGCATTCCCGGAAAGGTTATTTTCGGTTATGAATTTGAAATGGCGATATCTCATTAACAAAAACTGAGCTTTTGATTTATATATATAAAAAAAATAATGTTAAAAAGCATTATGACACTTCTATTTTATCCAAAGAATTGTACAAAAATGCAAGAAGTTAAATAAAAATAGTTTTATAAAATTAATAAGTAATAAATATGTTCATCTTTGTCTATTTTTTGCTTATTCCATAATATAGGTACTATATTTTTTTGAAGTGTACTATATTTTACATAGCATAATTCGAAAAATACTATATTTCGTCGCAGAAATGTTAGCAACCCTATGTCCAATACCCATGTAGCACCCGCTCTCATAACGGTCAGAGGCGCTGCACTCGAAGTTGTGGACGATTACGTTTACCTCTGACAAACTGTCCAGTTAGGTAGGTCCAACTTCGAGAAAGAGGTCAATCGTCGAATCCGACTCGGTTGGGCAGCGTTCGGGAAGCTACGCAATATCTTCTCGGCCTACATACCGCAGTGTCTCAAGACGAAAGTGTTTGAACACTGCGTGTTGCCAGTGATGACATATGGAAACGAAACGTGGTCGCTCACAATGGGCTTCATAAGAACGCTTAAAGTCACCCAAAGGGCAATGGACAGGGCTATGCTTGAAGTTTCCCTACGTGATCGAATCAGGAATGAAGAGATCCTTAGGAGAACCAAGGTAACCGACATAGCTCGAAGAATTGCCAAACTTAAGTGGCAGTGGGCAGGGCACATAGCTCGCAGAACCGATGGTCGATGGGGCCGGAAGGTTCTAGAGTTGCGACTGCGTACCGGAAGACGTAAAGTTGGAAGACCTTTCACAAGGTGGACCGATGACCTTGTGAGGGCCACAGGAGTCCGCTGGACGCGGGAAGCACAGAGCCGGTCGAAGTGGCGGAGCTTGAGGGGGGGCCTATGTCCAGCAGTGGACGTCTTTCGGCTGAAATTATGAATGATGATGATGAAATCAAAATGTTGCCATTTTAATGAAGTCATCCAACAAATTGACCAACACATCGAATCGTCAAACGAGAATGTCTGTCTACACACCGAATAATTGAGATCATATTCATTAATACGCTTCGGCAACTACGTCTAGTTTCAAAACTTCTGACGTGGTGACGTCATTGCTATTTAAATTTGACAAATCATTTGAAATTGTAACTGAACTGGCAATCGGTTCTTGATTGAAAATTGGTGACACACAATGTTTGTACGTCAAATGCTCAAATGTCATTTTCTTTGTAATCAATCAGCTGCTGCTGCATAGAGAGTCGGAGAGTATTGTGCTAAAATACGTTTATGAATAACATTTTTTGACAACCAGACTTTAGCAAGGTTTTAGATGTACGATATTTTTTTATGAAAAAGACCTTTAACGTTTATATTTTTTTTTGTGTTGTTAGTCGACGTTCACACGGGCGTAATATGTTTTTTTTTGCACACTCAATTTTCAACTCTCGGTGTTGAGAATGCAACAGAGTGCATCTCAGCGCGTCGAAAATCGAACAGTGTGTTTTACTGTTCGATTTTCACCTCTCGGCGCTAATCAGTGCGTTGTGGATCCAATGCACGAAAAAAACCCCGTCGCGATTCTATTACGTCCTTGGGAACGTGGGCATAGTCTATCTTCACTCAGGTCTAGCGATATGTTGGCGCGTGGCCACACCTTTGTTTTATTTTTCAATACAATTTCCAATACCAACAATGCCCCCTGGGCCCCTGACAATGTTATTCAGGCGTATACAGATTCTTGTAGCAGTGAGTGTCCACTGTATTATTGAAACATTTTAAAAAATAACTTTGCCATTGAAGATCAAAGGCCACTATCCTAACATGTTTGGACTAGAAAAATCTAATAAAATATATTTTGAAAATACACATATCGTTTCATTTGCCTATTGCTATATATCTAAGCACGGCATTCAATACAGCATGTAACATAAATAACGCAAGACCTCATACACCCCAGTATGAGAATTGAGTTAACGTGTCCGTTTCAAAGGCGCGGCCACGGCGTAATAATAAAAAAAAAAGAATTCTATCAAGATTTTGTAAAAATTTGTTGATTCCCAAAACCATAAATTTGACAAAGTTATGGTTAAAATGTTAAATGAGTTTGAACGTGGCCGCGCCATTGAAACGCGGAGAACCGCGCGGCCACGGAGATCTTTAAAACTAAGCGTTGCAGAGACTTGAAATTTAGGTAAATGATAGATTACATTTGTAATTTTTTTTTTAAATTAAAGAAAAATTCCTGGGTTTATATTTTAGGAGCTGCAGGCTTAGCACGAGCACCGCGTTGTCGACGAAAGAATAGACATGACTATTAACTAAATAATGTACCTACAATAGGAGAAGATAGCTATGTTTTTCTATTAATTATCACTGTTATGCGTTCTAAACGAATCATGATTTTTAAGATAATCGTATAAACTTTGTGACCGTCAGGTATAAAGTTTGTGGTCAAGCGTGACTTTGACAGTTTGGGAAGAAATATTCTTCTGAAATAGTCTACATTTGTACGGACCCAGACAAAGATCGTTAGAAACGAAAGACAAAATGACAGATTGTACAAGGATATCTACGGTGCGATGTCAAAAATTGAGAAACGAAATGTCACTTTTTATTGAAAAAGCACTGTCTATTCTTCGTAGAAATAGAAAACGTCATGCTAAGCCCGCTGCAAGACTTTAACCCCATGGCCGCGCTATTGAAACGATGAAAACCACGATATCGCCGATATCTCGCTGAAAACACATCGCAGACGTCTAAGTTTTTTGTAAAACCTAGATTTGAATTTGTCAAAATTAGTAAAAATACAACAAAAAATCTAGGTTTATATTTCAGGAGCTGTACTACGGTATTGCGTTGAAATAAGTCGTGACTATCTATCGAAGAAAGTAAGTAGTAGGGAGATTTTCAGGACTTGCGTTTATTCTGTTACACCTTGTACAAAAAGTCAGTCCGGGGCAGTGGTCCAACTGCTCTGTCCAACTAGTTGGACCATGGGTCTTTACTAGGGCATGTCGTGCGGTGTTCCACAGGGTTCGGTTGTGGGACCGCTCCTGTGGAACATCGGGTACGACTGGGTGCTGAGGGGCGAGCTCCAGCCGGGCGTGGACTTGACGTGTTATGCGGATGACACGCTGGTCACGGCCCGGGGGAGCTCGTACAGGGAGGCAGCGTTGCTGGCGACGGCTGCGGTGTCACAGGTCGTGACCCGCATACGGCGCCTAGGCCTGGAGGTGGCCCTCAACAAGTCGGAGGCCATGGTCTTTCATGGCCCCCGGCGGGCGCCGCCGCTGGGATCACACATAGTGGTCGGGGGGTCTCAAATCGCTGTCGAGTCCACCATGAAATACCTAGGATTGGTGCTCGACAGCCGGTGGGATTTTGGCCCCCACTTCCAGCGGCTGGTGCCCAAGTTGATGGGCGCGGCTGGGGCGCTATCAACGCTGCTTCCCAATCTGGGGGGCCCGAGCGCCGCCTGTAGGCGGCTCTACGTGGGGATCGTGCGATCGATGGCCCTGTATGGGGCCCCGATCTGGGCGGCTGACCTGACGGCCGGCAGCATCGCTGTCCTGCGAAGGCCGCAGCGAGCGATGGCCGTCAGAGTCATTAGGGGGTATCGCACGATCTCCTACGAGGCGGCTTGTGTACTGGCCGGATCCCCGCCCTGGGACCTCGAGGCGAAGGTACTCGCGTCACTGTATCGGTGGCGCGAGGACTCGAGGGCGCGGGGCGAATGGCTGACGCAGCGACATTTGGAGTTGCGTCGGTCACAGCTTCGCGCAGCCCTGGTGGCGGAATGGCGGGACAGGCTTTCACGCCCTACCGCCGGCCCCGCTACCATTGGGGCGGTCCGGCCAGTACTCGAGCGCTGGCTCGGGAGGAGGCACGGCTCCCTGTCGTTTCGGGTGACACAGGTGCTCTCGGGGCATGGTTGCTTCGGGAAGTACCTGTGTCGCATAAACAGGGAGCCGGACGCTCGGTGTCACCACTGCGTCGACTGTCGGGAGGACACGGCGTGGCACACGCTGGCAGAGTGTGCCGCTTGGGAGGAGCCGCGCCGTGCCCTCATCTCAGGAGTCAGCAGTGACCTGTCGCTGCCGGCCGTTGTCGACTCGATGGTCGGCAGCGAGGAGTCCTGGGACGCGGTGTTATCCTTCTGCGAAATAGTCATGTCGCAGAAGGAGGCTGCGGAGAGGGAGCGGGAGATTGCTTCCGCTAACCCGATCCGCAGCAGACGCACCGGGCGTCGGCGGAGGGCGGATAACGCCCTCTTCCAGCCCCCCTAAATGGGTCCAGGGGCAACGGATCTGGAAATTCGTTGCCCCCTACTTCTTAGGACCCGAGATGGCGGCGCGTAGTGTTCCACGCGCGCCTCTCTATGACGTAAGGGGGGAGTTTAACACCTCACTCCCCCCCTATCGCGAGGTGGCCCGCAGAGGCGGGCCTGCACTAGCCGGGGATCGCGGAAGTCACATTAGTTCCCGTGATCCCCGGTGCAAGTGAGAGACGGAACACCGGGGTGGTTTTAGTCAGTAAGAGTCTGACAGACCCCTCCGCCCTCCCCGGGGCGGAGGACATCCATGAGGATTTCCCCCCGTAATAAAAAAAAAAAAAAAAAAATGGGTCTTTACTAGGGGCAGCTGTCCAACTTTAAAAATAGTTGGACCGCAGCACCTTTTGAGAGTTCCGTGGTCCAATTCATTTAAAAAATAACTTGCCAACTCTAAAAACCTCAATCGCATCTTTTTGTGTGTATAGTACCTACTGGTTTACGGTTTTATTGAACCTCTTTGCAGTAACATAACAAAAATAAAGTCGGGTGACAAATTTTGAAACTTTATTTTTTTACAATGTTTTACAACATTCAACGAAATTTATCTAAAGCATGACCTACAGTAATATCACCTGAAATCAGTTGCAGCTGAATTTCTCGTATATAATCATCATTCTCAATTTGGACCTTACGTCTTTTGTGTGCGATTTCGCTTGATAAATTTGTAAAATTTTCTAAAACATTTAATAGACGTAACATTGTAACATTTTTTGCATTAATGCGCCGACTTAGTTTTGCATGTGAGCTTTCTGAAATGTTATTAGTCCTATGCCTCTGGCTAAATACGCTTATAGGCTGAGAAAATTCATCAAAATTTCCTTTAATCCAATAACGCTCTATATATTGAATCAGTTTGTTAGCTTCGAGACCACTTTCTTGTTTTATGTAATCCCAGCCTTCTACAAATTTATCACTCTGCAATAGTGGAAAAACTGAGCATAATGAAATAGTTCTTTTGACTCTTTTTGATTTAGTTTTTGAGATACCAAATTTTTTTGCTTTTCTCCAAATACATTGTGACCAATGATAATAACAGCCTACAATTTTAACTGTCGGACAAAATTCTTTAATGCTGTTCAGAATAGACATTTCAAAGTCACAATGTAATATTTTTGGATCCCAATTTAACTGTGATCTTAGCATTTCAAATAACGCAAATTATGTGGATTGCTTTTTGTCACTTAGAAAAGCAAAAACCAAAGGCGCAACATTAGTAGACTCATTTGTGCTTCCCGTATCGCCAAATATAGTAAATAATTGTACGAAAGGTCTGGGGCAACATTTAAAGGTTCCGTCTGCAAAATACTCATTTAACTTTTTCATCAACTCTCTTGCTTTTAATGAACAAAAAACTATTATACGCGTTCCTTCATAATTATAATCAGTAAATCTCTGAATTTTAGTGGTACTTCTATTACTTCCGTGTTAGAAAATACCGTTTTTGAAACACCCAATGATTGGTTTCTAGCATTATAAAGGCTATGCTTCAAATTTGAATATGATGGAAATGTAGTAATAGTATCATATGTTGTGTTTTTATATTTAGTTAAAGTATCGTTATATAGTTTTGGAATAGGTTCATCGGAAACCTTTACTTGTTTTTTCAAGTTGTCTATTGATAGCGATATTTCATTTGGAATACAATCATCACAATGGTGCGTCGTGTTTACAACTTCCTCCTTTTCCTAAAATTAAAGAAAATCTTCCATTACTTATTATTAACCGTGTTTCCGTAATAACTGTAGGATTGGACTATATATAGAAATTCAAGGATACGTAGAATTACCTATTAATACGTACATTAACAGTCACCGATCCTTTGTCATTTTCCCTTTATTTGCGCATCTCCAATATGCATTCCCACTTTTGTAAACACGAACTTTATGGTATTGACGACAATTCCATAGCAACACCGTTCCACCTTTTCTTTTCACATAAACACATGCAACCTCTTCATCCATTATTTTTTAAATATTATAATTGTATTTATTGTTAATTTTCTGTACGAGTTTATTTCAATCAAAGTCTGTGTCAATGTATAACAAACCTTACTGACACAAATTGACTCAATTATGACAAATGCATTGGACTATAATTGATAACAACCAGCCAGTACCTACCTGTTTACTGCAAAGAGGTTCAATATCACCTTAAAAAAGTAGGTAAGAATATACACACATAAAGATGCAGTTGAGGTTTTTAGAGTTGGCATGTTATTTTTTAAATGAATTGGACCACGGAACTCTCAAAAGGTGCTGCGGTCCAACTATTTTTAAAGTTGGACAGCTGCCCCTAGTAACGACCCATGGTCCAACTAGTTGGACAGAGCAGTTGGACCACTGCCCCGGACTGCAAAAAGTAATCACTTGAAATGTGTTTTAAGGTTATGTAGTATCGTCTACTGTAGCATCTTTACTTTCCATGAGCAACTTTACCAATGAGAACTGAATTAAAATATCTCTCGATTACTAATAATTTGTTACAATTTGTAGATTATTCTACTTCGGTATCGCTTCGATATTTAATAGCGGCAACAGATTTTTAGTTCTCGAGAGAAATTTAAGTACAGTTCTCATTGGTAAAGTTGCTCATGGAAAGTAAAGATGCCACAGTTGACCGTATATGTTTAGTCTGTAGCATTTTGAATCGATATGTTTTTACTTTAAAATTATGTTGAGTGCAGGCAAATATGAGATCGCAGAACATATTAAACGCTGAAATGAGGAAGGCTACTGTCCAAATGGTGCTGTCATAAACCCTCATCCGGTTGGGCACGCCACGATAGCGGCGGTAAGTTCCCTCTTTGAGGAGTGGCTTGAGAGGCGGCACGGCGTCCTCACCTTCCGTCTGACGCAGGTCCTCACCAGACACGGTTGTTTTGGGAGGTTCCTGTTTCGGATAAGGCGGGAGGAAACGCCCGGGTATTTCCACTGCGAAGATCGCCCTGAGGACACGGTGGAGGTCTGCCCGGCTTGGGCGGAGCACTGTCGTGTCCTCGTGGAGGCGATCGGCGGCGGCGATATCTCGCGTCCGGCCCTGGTACAGGCCATGATACGGAGCGAGAGTGCGTGGGTAGCTCACCTCCTTCTGCGAAGCAGTAATGCTCGCGAAGAGGAAGGCGGCGCACGTGAGGGAGAGGCAGTACATGCGTCCTCAGGGCCATAGCCTCCGCAGTTGACGCCCTGTGCGTCGGGAATCCCAGGCTGATTCCCGGCCACCGCAGGCGCGGGTTTGCGGACGGTGAGCAATGGGTAGCTCGCTGTCCGATAAGAACCAAGCCCGGGTCGACGGCGCGTTGTGTTCCACGCGCGCTTCAAAGAGATGTCAGCACCAACTGATGGGGTCCGGAAGGGCCGATGCCTGCCAGGGGCAGGCGCGGTCGCAGCCAAAGATTGGGGGGGGGGGGGGGTCACAGACAAAGACTACCTACATATTAATAAGAAATTTTATTATATTTTCAAAAAATTACTATTTTAAGCGTTACGTTTACGGCTTTGGGGGTGTCATGACCCCTAGGACGCCCCCCTCGGACCGCGCCTGGCCAGGGGTGCGGGTTGTTCGAAAGAGATACCGTGGCGTGGTATTATAATTGTTTACTTTATTACGCTAATTAAGATTAAGAAAATGTGTACTTATCACATTAAAGCATCGTAACATCGTGTGTTTCATTGTCTTGCCTCTTCGACGCCCAGAATCAGAATAACGAGGGGCCGCTTTTTTGTTTTGGGAATGGCATCTCGCAGTTGACCTTGAGAGGCCGTGACTGCTTAGCCGGGCTTTCCTGTGGATCTAACTTTTAGATTTTAGGCTAAAAGCCTCCAGCCAGGAGCTTACAAAATACTACACTTAAATACTACAGCAACCGCTCGCTGAGGGCACCCCCTGCGGGGTTCGGGCCTCGGCTCAGGGCGTCACTATTTTCGGGAGGACAGCAAGTGGGGACAGGCTGGATCACAATTTCATTACCTATTATTATAAATCGGGGATTTTAACTATACTTGCTCAGGTTCGCGTGGGTTGGCACTTCTACGAGCTAGGAACGCAGGGGTTGCCCTCAGTGCGCAGTCGCTATAGTTTATAAGTAGTAGTTTTGTAAGCCCTGGCTGGAGGCTCTTAGTCTAAAAGCTAATAGTCCCCACAGGAAAGTCCGGTTGAGCAGTCACGGCCTCTTCAAGGTCAACTGCGAGATGTCATTTCGAAAAAAAAAAAACGTAGCGAGTCACTTCAGTTCCAGCCCTCAAGAAGAACACTACTAATAAGAAGTCTGCCAGCTCTCTCTGTCCTCATTAGTTCCTCGCCGTCGTTTGCCTCCAGAAAAATACCTGAGCGGGAGAATTTATTGAATGATTTCCCATTTAAAAAAAAACCCTCATTATACGGGAAAAGCGCCAGGGTAGCCTATAAATTCATTTTTTTACATTTATTACTATTTCATGAAAAAGTTATTCGATGGGATTAAATGAACAGAGGGTTGTATTGATGATTTTAATAACTTATAATTCAGTAAATACAGACGTGTTACGGTCACGAATCATATTTTGTTCCTGTTCGCGAGTATACGGCGCAGTGGATAAAAGGCAAACGAGAGTTGGGCAGAACACTTTTTATTACTATTAAATCAATTCCTACAGCAGGACCATCACGCAATGCATACATACCTTGCAAGCTTAAGTGACCGAGTCGCTTGTGCCATAATTCCATTTGGCTACTGTCAACATGAGAACATTGCTCCTTGTTCATCTGCAGAACATTGGAAGAGACCTGGGAACATAAGACATTAGGCACACACTCTAACCTATAAACTCCATTTATGAAAATTCCATCTATTATCAAATTTCCTGCTTTGTCATAAATATAACATTTTAAATTATCAAACACAACCCTGCGATTATTTTTAGTTAAACAACTCACAGATAATAAGTTGGCGGACAGACCAGGGATATACAACACATTCTCAATAATTTTGGTATCATTTTTAAATTTGAGTTTGACATTACCTATACCCAAACATTTAAGTTGGTCATTATTTGCTACAGTAACTAAAGTAGTAAACTTAGTGTCCAAATTTAAAAAACAGTTCCTTATCCTTACACATATGTGATGTACACCCACTATCCACAATCCAATAATGTGAGCTGAGACACGTAGCAAAAGCAGAAGCTGACACAAACAGAGTACCTGTCTCTGTTTTCTGTTGCGTTTTAGAGGCAGTTTTCTCACGTTTCAGTTTGAAACACTTCGCCTTGACATGGCCAGTTTTCTTGCAGTAACTGCACACCATGTTACGTTTTGTACTTATAAAAGCCATATCATTTTTGGTTTCATTGTTATTTCCATTTACATTGTTATGGCGACGAAAATGTTCCTGCAAAAGCCTTGCCCGAACCATCTCACTTGTTAGTTTTTCTAACGATGACAACGATTCCAGACCGGATACAAGGACGTCATACTCCTGTGGTAGTCCACTTAGTAGAATTTCAGCGACTTCGCTGTCTTCAATCACGCGCCCAATGTCCGCCAGTTGTTGCACCAATGTCATTACTCCTTCTATGTACTCGTTCATTGTGTTGTAATCGGTGTAGTTAGCACGATGAAGTTTACGTAACAAAAGAACACGCCGGTACAGACCTTTATCTTCGAAGACAGATTTTAAGGCATCCCACGCCTCCTTTGACGATTTAGCAGATCTGACATGTTGAATGCAACACGATTTTATAGCGAGGCAAATACGGGCCAAAGCACGTTGATCTTTAGTGGAATCGGTTTCGGTGCCTTCCACGCTTTTCCATAAGCCTTCCAAAACAAGCGACATTTTCATTTGGAATTTCCAAGTGTTGTAATTTCCAACTCCGTCCAATTTTTCAAAAGAATTAGCGGATTGATTGGCCAGAGGCACATGGCCATTCTCCGCCGCCATTTTTCTTGTGCCGTGTCGTGTGTCGTACACGTAGAACAAAGGGAAAAATCAGTCACACGCGTCAATCTTGAATTTTAACGCTGTCTGGGCCCATAACCTGTTCGCGAGTATACGGCGCAGTGGATAAAAGGCAAACGAGAGTTGGGCAGAACACTTTTTATTACTATTAAATCAATGAATTACAGGAAAATTAAAGGAGATACATTATTAGGTTGCAGAGGTGCCGGTGGCAGCAGAAGAAGAGGAATGTTGCCAGGACTTAGTATCTAACGTCCCTTTTAATCATAAAAGTATTGCCAGATATGAATAGGAGTGTACCAAATTATTTTAACAGTTCCAACATACAGACTGACACTGGCCTGCAAATTGCAAAAAAAACTGAAGAAAATTTGAATTTGGCAGGCTACCTTAGCGCATCCACCTTAAACAACAAATATTGAAGAAGAAAAAAACTTCTAACTTACTTCTACTTACTACGTCAACAGAACAGTTGCTTGAACACGTCGCGCTGAATTCGCGAAGATGGTGTATAGCGTGACGGTGTTAGCGGCTGCTCGATATTCTCCCATAACCCAGGCGATCAATCTGCTGAACGCCCCGATTGCTCAGCCGGATGTTGACAAATTTGTGTATATCAGTAGGTAAATCTATGTTCAATGATTGTGTGAAGTTTTTTAGTTAAATGTGATGTTATTGGCTTGCTACGCGCTTCGGTGTTTACTGTAAGCGCAGCAAGCAATTGTTATTAATAAATAAATAAAACGCCTACAGGCCCGAATTACCAGGCTTAAAAGAACTATCAAGTTAACAATTTCAAGCTATTGTTATTTGAATATCAAGTAGGGAACTATATCCTTAGTTAGCAAATAGATATTCCTTATCATCAGGTCTGTTTTCTCCGTAGGGTAAGTAAGGCAGAGGCAGAGTTAGCAAATAGGGACCTACTTATTAAAAATAAAATAAAACTGTTCACTGTATGTTGCCGTACCTATTTTATTTCTTATAATGCTGGCTGAGCCTAGTTACATAGTTTTTATCCTAGTTATCATAAAATAAATCACCTTTGTAATAAGGTAATGAGCTACTTTTATTTCAGCGCACCATTTACATATCAAAATACTATTCACTACTCAATACTTTATATTATATGTTAGGCTCAAAGATCGATAATGCTCGTAGATTGAAACAATGGATGTCGATTTTAAAAGCAATCGGCCCAGTAACAAAGAATGTCAAAGTGACGGTCATCGCACCAAAAAGGCTCAAAACATTTCCAGAACAAGAAAGCCTCGGAACGAATTTCACTTTGTGTTTGCCAGAACGCGTTGTGGCCAATTTGATAAGAACCAAATCGCATCGTGGCTGTTTTGAAAATGCCAGAACTCGTTATGGCCTATATTTCGCTCAATGCGCGTTTTTGGTCTTTAAACCCAACATTTACATGAACGATAGATACATCAATATGATACTTGCAATCGACACGATAACAGATTGTTATGTACACTACACCGTGCACACATCATTTAGGTTGGAATACACATTTTATGTAGTAGCACAAAACTCAAAAGCATACTTCTTTCGAGCAGATGCGGCTTAGCAGCACACCATTAGCACCTATAGGTATACCAAAAGAGTATGCTGGTGAACAAGCACACTTCTTATATTTTGGTGATCAACCGGCCCATGGTATGAGGCGCGGGTGGAATCTTATCTAGTCAAGTCTGAACGTGGTATCTATAAGCATACTACTTTATGCGAGTAGTTCCACAGAAAATACTGAACCATATATTAGTTCGTTTTGATTAGGATTTTGTGATTGTTGGAAGATCAAACGAGCATGTGTATCTCAAGGAGTATGCTAGTAATAAGTAGGTGTGCTTCTGGGGCTTGTGTTTTCACTAGCAAATGTTAAAGCTCAGAGAGCATACTGCAAATTAGCATACTCCCTAATAGCTAAATACTAGCATTTTTTTTTTAAATAGGATGTGTGTTCCAGGCTTTATGCTATTTCATTTATGAGGTGGTCAATTATTGAGATTAAATTATACTACTTTGTAGGTATGGAATGAGCGACAAGAGCAGCGCACCAACACACGCATTTTTTAGTTTCAATCCTTAAACCATTTTGGCAATCTGCTACTCTTAGATGTGGAAGCTGTAGGTTTCTGCGCATCTTCTAGTTTTCTTCTTGAGGGTGCCCTAGGGAACAATACAGATTAATTAAATACCTTGTTCTAACCTTGCGTTACCATGGTAACAACAAATGATTCAAGTAAGGTTTATTAATAAACCCTTTAACTAATTTACAAATTGGTAACTGTGAAGTTATAAGAATGTGTACCTACTACCACACAATCTTGGCACACAATTGTAACAAAATAACCTTATAAATATGTAAACTGCAGTGACATCCCTAGATACAATTTAAAGTAACACAAAAACTAACATACAGGACGAGACATGTTTTTCCGGAAAACCCTACTAATTTGTAATTGACTATTGTATGAAGAATATATTCTTTGGTCATACATAACACTCATAACTCATAATTATCACACGTCAATACGACACATCTGTGGAACGACTTGTCGTGCAGGGAAAAATTGAAGGCACAAGAGGGCGCGGCAGGTTGCCCATGCCTTGGACCGATGAAGTCAAAACTGCACTGAATGTACGAGAAGTACTCCACGAATGTACGAGAAGGGCTGCACCACGGGAGGAATGACGACGACTCTGTCAAGAGTGTAACGACGAAGAAGAGAGATTAAAGGCTTCTTCAAACAGCCGCGACGCGACGGCGCGACGCGACACTTGTAGAACAATTTCCATTAAGTTTTCATAGAAATTGTTCTACGAGTGTCGCGACGCGACCGTCGCGTCGCGCTAGTCTGCACGAGCCTTAAGAATATGCTTTGTGTAAATTGTTGTGATTAGTCTTTGTAGTAGTATTTGTAGCATTGTAGCCATGGGCGTAGCTAGGGGGGCAAGGGTAGGCGGTGCCCACCCTTGAAACTCCTTTGCTCACTCTAGAAAAGATATTTTCCCGCGGTAAAAACTACCTTCCCAAGAATACTATTATATCTCCTTGCTAAACTTCTTGGTTCTCCAAGGGATCTCTTAATTTCTGATTCGATCGCGTAGGGAAACTCCAAGCATAGACCTCTCCATTGCCCTATAAGTGACTTTCAGCCTTCTTACGAGGCCCATTATAAGCGACCACGTTTCAGTGCCATAGGACATCACTGGCAACACGCACTGGTAAAAAACTTTCATCTTGAAGTACTGTGGTATGTGGGACGAGAATTTTATTATTTTTATTTTTGACATGATATTGTAATTTATTGTTTTTTTTTATTGTTTTTGGAATGGAGATTTTAATGACATTAATTCATACTTTCATTGACTAATTTATTTAATGACTACTTCTACATTATATTGTTTCTAAAAATATGCTTTTTGAATTGTAATGATACCTAATCTTTAATTAATAATGATAATTTAATAAGTACCTACACAATGTCTTCAATGTAATTTTTATTGATATTATCACGGTTTATGCATCACCTCTTCCTGCCAATTTGTACGCCACTATATACGTCTGAACATGTTAGAACCTTATCTCATAGTTATCTTGCATGTAACGTATCATGTACACCATGTTTAAACAAATAAAAAATCTTATTTTAGAAGATATTGCGTAGCTTCCCGGACACTGCCCAGTTGTATTCGACGATTGACTTCTTTCTCGAAGTTGGACCTACCTAACTTGACAGTTTGTCCTAGGTAAACGTACTCGTCCACAACTTCGAGTGCAGCGTCTCCGACCGTTATAAGAGTGGGTGTCACATGGGCATTGGACATGACCTTTGTCTTCTTTGAAGACATCCTCCAGTGCAGCGGTGAAGAGTATCGGAGAGACAACGTCTCCCTGTCTAACACCTCGCTGCAGAAGGATAGGTTTCGAGGTCTGGTCCTGGAGTCGGACATAGTGGCGTTTTCGTACAGACACTTCAGCACCTCAATGTACCGATAGTCGATCTGGCATCGTTGAAGAGACTGCAGTACAGCCCATGTCTCGATCGAATCGAGGGCTTTTTTGTAGTCCACAAATGCTAAGCAGAGAGGCAGGTTGTACACACGGCTACACATCAAGCTATACATTTCCAGTTTACGCCTTCCCATACGTATACCTGCGGCAAAGTATGTATGTGGTCTACGATGCTAAAGCCCGTGCTAAAGCCTTTACGGAATCCGGCTTGTTCGGAAAGATGGAAATCGTCAAACCTGCGCGCGAAACGGTTTTTAATGACTCTTGTGTTTCTTTCCTCGTAGACATGGCTCAGAAGTGAGATTGACCTATAATGCTTAAGAACGGCATTGTCACCCTTCTTAAAGAAAAGGATCACCACACCTCTGTTTTATGCCTGTGGCGTTTTGCCCTCGAGTATGACGGAAACAAACAGCTTCTGCAGGGTCTTAAGAACGGGTTTCCTGCTCGCCTTTAGGAGTTCAGCCGTAATTCCGTAATCACCCGGCGCCTTGTTGTATTTGAGCTGCTTCTGAGCCATCCTAATCTCGTACAAGCTGACGTCCGGGATGTCTCTAGTATAGTGTTGGGTCAATCTAGCTATGAGGTCGTTTGCCAGATTCGTAACAAGGTTTCTTGTTAACGTGTATAAACAGTTATGGTACAGTATGGACAGCCATAGACCCTCATAATCTCTCTCAACAGCTTAGGCTTGATGGATACGATCCTGCTTTCATCGGGCTTCAGTTTCGTAAGCTGACTCTGCCCAATAAACCCTGGCAAAGACCTTGAAGCCTTTATTCCGCTCTATCCCGTTTTTAATACGTTCTGTATTAAAGAGGCGGAGGTCGCATTACAAGGACTTAGAGCTAAGTAAAGCTAAGTCTATTAAGCTGCCAGTACTAGAGCGCATAGTCTGATGACTGCAGGATCATCTCGCACCTCTTCTCCATGCAAAGTAGGATCAGAGTTCTGATTTTTATTTAAACGACGGGTCTTAAAAATACTAGACCCGACCGTATCGACAGTTTCCACGAACCCATCTTTAAAATCGTCCACAGAGCTCCCTAGATACTCGAAATTATTCTGAAGTTTGAGTTGAAAAGCTCTCGGAGTTTTGGACTTGGATCGGTGCTGGACGGAGCGAAGACTTTATCAGCCGAGATCTTTCCAGCTTGATATTGAGATTCAATGTGCCTCTTATTAAACGGTGATCACTACAAGTTTTCACCGCGTTGATCACAGAGACATCATTGAATACTTGTTTCTTCGTCGACATAATGAAGTCAATCTCATTTTTAGTTGCACCATCAGGGATCTGCCAAGTACATTTCCTGTGCTCACGTTTTTTGAAGGAGTTCATCATAAAGAGGCTTTCCTTCTCCAATAAACTAGCCAGCAGGTGACCCCCGTGGTCCCTACGTCCAACTCCAAAATGCCCATCTTGCAACTCATAATAGCTTCGTTTGCCCAGTTTCGCGTTGAAGTCCCCCTTGACAACGGTGAAGTAAGTTTTGGAACCATGTATGAAATATTCTCATACATGGTCTCCACCTCATCGTCGGGGTGTGACGAGGTCGGGGCGTAAACCTGTATGACCTTCAGCGAATACCTTACGGCTATTCTGAGTATGAGGAATGCCACCCTGGTCGACACACTCTCGATCTTCTCCACGTTGCTCACAAGGGACTTATGGACCATAAACCCGACACCACCTTGGGACTCCTGGTCGTCCTCCCGGAAATAGAGCAGGTTACCGGATTTGAGGATTATTCAGTCCTCCCCCTGTCGTTGGACTTCAGATAACCCTACTATACCCCATCGTAATCTGCTTAATAGGGTATTACACTCATTTTTTAAAAGTGTCTTAAATCGATTCTAGAGTGCTAATAAACCAATAAAAAACACAAGTTTTTGTATTTAATTGATTAGTGCCATAAAATGCATTTTTTTTAAATTGCATGTACATTATTTCAAGTTCATTCAATTTCGCTCATTCTTACACCACGTCACTATCTTTTTTTTTGTCAAAACCTTCAACTGTCAAGTTACTGAATACAATTAAAACTTTAATGTTAGTTTCTCTGAGAGACTTTTTTTAAAGATATTGGTATTCTCATGGTGGCTTCGCCAACATCTTATATATTAGGAAAAATATACACATGTACACTAAAAACAGTGATATTCATAATATTAATACTAGAAATAAGTACACATTACGTGTTCCCTTTCACCGGCTTCATAAGGTACATAACTCATTTGTTGGTCTTGGTATAATCTTTATAAGCTTCCTTCTTCTTTGCTAGATTTGCATTTTAATGCGTTTAAAGCTAAAGTAAAATCCAACCTTTGTTCAAAGGCATACTATTCTAAAGTATAAGATAGTGATAGTTGGTCGCTGTGATTAACTCAAGACAATGTTTATGTTCTTTCACCAAAATTAACTTACCTACTGACAGGTTATAGTTAGTTCATATAATTGTGTATTTTATTTGACTGTTTAAAACAATTATTTTTAATTTTCATTTATTGTAGACATAATAGACTCATTACATTGTTTTTTTAATGACTTGTATTGCAATATATAGTTAGCTCGTGACCTCGACAATTCATATTATTCTTGCCAAAGCAACCGGCAACAAGTTCTTCATGCTCCCTTAGATGTCACTGCTTGCGGTAGCGTCGGGGGTTGGGTTGCCTCCTTCCCTCAAATATGGCGAGGCAGGTAATGGCTGATCTTTGAGTTACGCTCGTGAATGGGTGCTGCTTGTGGTGACTGGTTGTTTTGCTGACCTGGTTTTCATTGTTAATTGTATTAACTGCTTATTAATTATTATTAATTTTATTCCAAAGGTCCTAGTTTAACTTTTGTTACTGCAAGTTATAGCTATATTTACATAATGAAGAATTACATAATTATGTAAGCGCGCACGCCCTTTATGCCTGGAGGCTATTATTTCGGTTGTAAGTGCTGTTTACGTTTTTTTTTTTTTAAATTCTGGTTGACCTATAGTTTTCAATGTTTTGTTGGTATATTGGCGTGTGCTAGCTGACATATGGCAAGTTTAATGTTTTTTGTGTTTCGTAATGTTAATTACCTACTATTGTACATAATCAAGTTCTTCTAACTTAACAGACAGCTGTGCAGCCGGGCGGGCGTTTTTGGGGGACTGTCTTTTGTAATTTTGACGTTTAAAAAGAGCTGACTCTCAGCCTAGTTTGAATAAATGACTTTTTGATTTTGATTTATTTTATTCTATGAACTTTTTGAATCCTTACAAAATCTATTAAGATGTCATTTTAGCTGCTCCAGTTGCGGCTTTTTTCCACCGTTATTGAAAAAAAAACACGTTCAAAAATTGTGATTAGCGTCAGTACGACCGTCATGCAAATGGAAGAAGCACCACTTTCTTTTCACAACGTTTCAGGGACATCATTCGACGCAAAATTACGGCCGCTACGTGTTGGCGCCGCTCTCCTAGGACCGTAAGTTTATTAGACTCACGGCAACGTCAGTAAACCTTAACATAGTTGTCGATAGTGATGGCGAAAATAAGGAGCTATGTATAACATACTACCTTACCTGTATTTGGAAGCCAAAATACCAGCTGCGTCTGAAGCTGTTTTCTTTTGATATATCTCATCTTTCAAATACGGTTGTTTAGTTATGTCCTCCTCGATCCACTTAAAATGCATGTGAACGCAAGGAACAAATTTTGCATCCAGTAACGTCATTTTGGGTTCGAGGGTTTCTTTTAGAGGAGTGATGACTGCAAAATAATCTTTATAAGTAAGAATATGAAAGTTGTCGTGAATAGGAATTCGCTTGCTGTCCAATTCTGAAACTGGAATTTAAGTTTCGTTGGCATTAGGTGCCCTTGTTGTACTCGCCACTTTAGGGGTATTGTAGCTAGAGGACTTCAAAACTTGTTTAAGTTAAGTGCCGTATAAGAATTCGGGAGGTTAATATTATACAATGGTTTCTTACATATATGAAATGTTTTGGTTGGATTCCGTAAATGCTCCTTTATAAAATCTGTCACATCTTCGATAGTGTTTGTAGGAGTAAAAATTCCTTGAAGTATTATATGGTCTGGGAATTGCACACGAACCACCACATTCTTGTATAAATTAAGCTTTTGTTGAGATGCCTGAAAAAAGAAGAGAAATTAGGTTACCTAGCAGTATTATTTCGATCTTTATAATTACCATAATGAATCGGTGAAACGGAAACCAGATCCTATGTTGCATAACACAGAATCCGGTTCCCATTTATATGGGACTGCAGTTTTAATTTCGTCGCTTATTTTTGATTGTTTGGAAACTTCATTTGTTCGAGCCTATTTCCAAAGTTACAGTATTTGCAAAAAAATATAACTAGTTACGTCTTAATGGGATATTTTACCTGTTCTCTAATTTCTTTTTCTTTTGTTGATGTTTGAAGCGGAGTATTTTCGAGGGTAATACGATGTTGCTGCAAGTCATGATACAATCTTCGTACTTCTTCTATACTTAATTCATAAAAGTCATCTGGCAGATCGTCAATATCCTCTTCTACCACATCTGGTTGCATAAATGCTATTGCTTTTTGAGCTCCCAACTAAACGCAAATTGTTTTTATTTAAGTTATACATTTTTAGTGTAATGTTTATAGTAATAGGTACAGTTATTACAGTTGTTAATAGCCGTTAGTCGGACCAATATTGTAACCGCCAACATTTTTGTTCTTTACTATCGAAACCAGATAAATGTTTGTGGACCCCACTTACAATTTGTGAACCCCCCTTTTTCTCACGCCAACGTAGACCCTCGTCTAGTCTTAATCGGACCCCTGGGAGTCCACCTGGACCACTTTGGGTATCATTGTTATAGGCTATTTAAAATCAAGCTAGGAGTCGAGAAAAAGTCAGAAAGACGTTAAGCGAAAATGAAGTTAAAGCGCGGCCGGGCGATGCGACGCGACGCGGTGGGTCGGGGCCTCGGGGGAACAAGAAATTTCACGCAAGCACAAGCCAGTACTATAATATACTGGGTGGCAGAGACATCGATGTGTAAGCTAACACCATGAATTCAGCACACGATTCTAAGCCCCCAGCGCAGAAACTTTTCGAAAATTTTAAGGCAGGGTTGTTCAGAATCATGTACGGAATCCATGGTAACAGGGTGTGCGTCGAGGTCCTGCCTCCCTGTATAAGGGATTTTTATATAAGGGGGAGAGAGAGTATGTTTCTTCTGCTCAATATCTCTCGTTTCGATCGGCTTGTCCACTGAGATTTGCCCCATTGCCGAATTTCGGTAAGGACATTTGTGCATAAAAAGATGGCGTAACGAAAGAGTAATTTTTGATAACAATAACTTTTTTTTTCATAATCCCGGTTATATGAAAAAAAAAAAAGGATTTTTACTGCAGTAAATTATCACCATTTCATTGTAATTTAAATTTGATTGGTCAAATTGGGCCGCAATTTGGACAGGCATTTCAAGTATTGTCTTTTTTAGACTGAGATAATAATATAAAAATTTACTTACAAAAGTGACTTCTTCTTCAATCTTAAGTCGCCTTTCTAAATATTCTCTAGATTGAGCAGAGAAAGACATATTGCTCTTTTTTACATCAGTGTCCATGAATTCTTCTTTAATAGCTGTCTCTTGTTCTGGAGTTGAAGTTTCACCATGATCAATTGCTTTAGTCTCTATATTACAACTCTGTTTGATAGTACTTTCCTTATATTTACTTATAATATCGGGCTCATAAAACTGATCTTGGTTATACTTATTCATTTTTGAAGGTCCCGAAACAGGGTTATTTTCATTTTCTTGTATTTTAATTGCTTTTTCTTTAGTCTCGTCTGCAACTTTTTCAACAATGACTGGTCGGCGATAGAAAGCAGAAACGTTAGCTTGTCTATAAATAAAATGAATACATATATGAAGGGAAAATTAAAACAAAGTTTTATATAAGCCTCCATTGATTTTCGGTGGTGTGATACTTAAAGCAACGCCATTTTAGTGGTGAAGAGGACTATCGCGATCTATTATAGTGGAATCTACAGGGTGGCAGGGACATTGATGCGCAAACTGTAACCATGAATTCAGCACAAACAGATTTTGGATGTTAAGTACATGACATTACCTTGCTTCAGCTTGTTTATCAAGCAACCTGAGAATGGCTCTACCCCTAATTAATCCTAACTGTCTCAAAGTCTTTTGTCGGAGTGCAGTTTCGCCCACAACTTCTTGACGCATGTACACAATAGTTGGATGCTCCAATGAATTTAATTCTCCTGGGGCCAGTGATGTTACTATATCATATAATGATGTGTTGGGTGCAAAATCGGCAGTTTGTCTTTCACCTGCAATAGAAGAATTACAAATTACGATTACAAAGTTATTTATTATACCGTATATTTGAACTGTTTCTTTTTATTTGTAAATTGTAGCTAACCAATTTCAAAAGGAAAGAAGCTATCAATTTGGTATGAAGTACTTTTGGTAAACAATGATCATCCAAATGCAAAAATTAACTATAAGCCAAAACAACCATACAGCGGCTCTTCAAAAGTATGAACAACAGTGGCCAGGAGATGATAGAACTAGACTTTAAATTGTATTCAGTGTGTATGTACAGACGCCAGCACGTCAAGCTACTCCAATGTGTCAAATTTCTTTGATAGATTTCAAACTTTATCACAAATGGTGATAAAGTTTGAAACTGCTGGCGTCTGTACTATGAATTTAAGTCATGCGTGTAAGGTTGGATTTGCAAAAGACTGTGTTTTATCATAACTATAACCACTGAGGTATAATTGGGGACAGTTTTGAGTGATACTTTTGTTTCAGACTCTGCATCTTGGGTTTTTTGTATTTCAAAAGTACAAGTAGGCATAATGTTATTTTTTCTTTAGTTAATTGTAATAAGTAGCACAAGTTTGTTTAAATTAAGTAAGGATTGCAACTTATGTTAAAAGGACATCATTGATTTTGTATCCAAAAATTAAAGTGCTGGCCAGAAAAAAAATGTTTTCTTAGGAGAAATAACTTCATGACCAATTTACCATCTTCCAATTGCAATCCTATGGTGACATTTGATTCTTCCCTTTTCCTTTCAGCTTCTACCATTTCTAGCATAGCTTTGTTGGGAAGATTGGAAAATCTGACAGTAGTTGTTAAATCCAAAATATGGTTATGATGCTTTAAATCATAATCAGAAGGTTGAAAACCTTGCTTCAGGCAGACATCTTCTAAAACCTATAATCAAACACATAATTTTGTTAAAGCTGCCTAAATCTTATACACAATGTGTATAACAATATTTTGATTTAAAGAGTGTCCATAGAGTTTCTTGCACATTTTTTCCACAGGTACCTAATATGTAGGTATCTTTGTAATTGGCAACTAGCTTAATCTTATGGCATTTTAGAATTGTCAATTCTAAAGTGCCTGTGATTTGTTTATTTTAATTCAATGCTATTGAGTTCTGGCTCTGTTTTGTTACTTTAAGATTGATATCCTATCTGTTAGTACAGCTCGATCCAAACTTTATGGCAGCTCTGAATGTGAGGCGAGTCGATGCAGGTGAGGGTTGAGGTACTGTGCAGCAAGTAGCATTCTTCACGATCACCATGAAGTTTGAATCAGGCTGAATGCCAGCTAACAATCAGTGCAGAAAATGCATTGTGCACAGTGTAGCATTACGATCGAAATACTCATAGAATAGACCTGTAGTAGGTAGGTAGGTAAGGTCTACTACACTAAGGAAATGCAATCATAGCATAAGGTAACATCATTTTAGTTACTTAATCTAGTAAGCAAGTGCAAGGGTCAGTGGCTCGTCTAAGGGAAAAGTACCTAAATTATAACGGAAATAACATATTCATATAAATCTAAAGAAGAGGATATAGATGCAATGAAAAATACATTTTAAATACTGAGTTTTTTCATACCTGTAAAATACTTGTGTCTGGAGTACAGCGTACTTTTTGCCTCCTTCCATTTGGCGTGAGAACAGTGATATCTTTGGACATGATTAAAATTATTTTGCAACGTTAAATGCGCTGTTAGCGAGCACAAGATGACATTAAAATAATACTAAATTCCAAGTCATTGTACATTACCGGCATAGGGCTGAGAAGAGAAATTGTCAGTTGTCACTTGTCAGTGTCGTAACTGACATTGACATGCATTGACATTAGGGCCATTGTCAATGTTGCCAGATAGAGGAAATATAAAGCCTAAGTAGATGAGGTTTTAAATATGACGCTGGCAAGTTTATTGTCAGGTGGGTGCATCATTAGCTCCACGAAGCGACCTCGAAGGCTCGAACGTTTTTGCACTTTACCTCGGTTCAACAAGGTTATCGTTTGTCCATTCAAAGCGAAGTTACTCACTGAGTAACTTCGCCGAGTTATGCAGGAAAGCTTAACAGTTAAGAGAATGTAACTTTATGTAACTAGGATACTTAGAGTGAGCAAAGCGAGCATGATTTTTCCATCTTGCCTCCATAGAACAGGTTTTATTTTGTCCATGCATGATGCATACAAAAAGAGGACTGAAAGCTTTTATGTTAAAGACAGGGATGCAAGTGCACCCTACTCTCGGTGCTCATACTACTAGGAGGTCAGAATTAAAAAGATGGCCACCAATAGCTATAATTTATCATATAATCAATGGTTTCTAACGTGTCCGCTTTGTGCTCGGAGGTTTTCGGCCATACATGGATACGCGTTACATACACGCATACGCTGCATATGAAAGAGCAGCACATCTAAGCTGTCGATCTCCCTGAAACGCATCGAATGCAGTGCCTGTAGCTTGATGGCATCATCATCTTTTACTAACAAGTATCGGGGTGTTGTATTTCGTGAACAGATTTAAACTACAGAAAGGATTTTTTAGCTCTGAAAACTAAGCAGGTACCCTTTTCACTGATAAGTAGGTATGCGGGACTTGTCAAAAGTTACTACGTAATCATTAAGTCACCTAAACGTAACATATGTATAAACAATGAGAAAATAGTAAAATACATTATATTGTCCAAAAAATATATTTTATTGTAGTAGACAACACGGGGGCGCGCGCCCGGTGCCCAGCCTGCACCGCGCGCGAGTCCCACAACAACACTTCGCTATCTACGTCCAGCTCTCTGTTTTAATAATTGTAATAGTTTATTTAATAATTACAACGTTTTTTTATGTGTCCGTATTTTAACATTAGGTATAACTAATTTCGTTTTGTATAACTTGGTGTAAGAACAGCCTTCAGGAATTGAAATAGGGTGGCGCTATACACGCCTCACAGCACTGTTTCCATTTCTACTCGCGTCCGTTCTCTGAAAATATTGAAAACGAATGTATGTACTACCAAAACTGTAATAGGTACTAAATTAATCATCATCATGTCCAGTGCTGGACATATATGTATACTAAATGAATGCATTGTGATAAATTGATGACACCGGAGGACATTTGATTCGTTAATTTATTAAGATAATTAAAATCATCATAACAATCTGCCTATAACGTTCCCACTGCTGGGACACAGGCCTCCTCTCTGTGACAGGGAGTGATTATTCAAATAACCTACTACCGTAAAACCGTGCAACTTTGCCCAGATTTCTTGCAATTTTTTATTCAACTTTAAATGTTTTTTTAAATAATATTACTTTCAATTTGCTAATGTGCTACATCATTGATACATGTTATTTTCTTTGCATGGAATGTATGATAATATCAAAACCATAAATGTTTATGTGCTAAAAACCTCAATTTGGACAGTGGGCCAAATATATAGTACTTCTTCCAAGTTTGCCCATTTTACAGAATCCTCTGTAATTTCGGTATTTTCTACCATAAGCACATTAGATTTAGGGATCATTTTAGGAAACTAATAATCTATCATAGGACCTTAATACAAAACGTTTAAACGTTCATATTACCTGTCAAATTTGAGTGGGCAAAGTCGCAACATTTTTTTTGTAATTTTTCAAACAAATGAAACGATTTACTAGGGTTGCCACTTTTTTATTTTTAATCTAGCATATAAAAGTAATAGGAACATCTTTTTGGCTCATCGAGATAAAATAAAATGTAACTTAATTTTACTTTTCCAACAGCTTGTAGTTACTATAGAAGTGATACGTAACAGATACCTGCACCGTACCTTGGATTGGACTGTGTTTCACAACTATAGTGCAGGTCTATGTTTTCAGTGACTTCTATAGTGACCTTATTCTACTTATATTAAAGTATAATGTTGAGTAGGTACAGCAACTAGCTGTACTCAACATTATATTTTATGATAGCTGTGATACAGTAACAATTAGCATGAAGAAGAACGACTAAAAAACAAAGTATTAAAAAAAAGAAACGTAGAAGTATTAATAAAACAAACTAGTAAAAAATAATAACAAAAGGTAGAACGAGTACTAAAATAAACAAGTAAAAAAATATAAAAATAATTGTTGCTCGTTCTTAGTCACTCTTTAATTATATTGTAAATACGAGTACGTATTAACAATATAATTAAATAGTTACTAAGAACGAGCAACAATTATTTTTATTATTTTTTAGATGTTTTATCTGATTATACATTTCTTCTTCCTAAGCTACCTACATTCAATCTATCAACAACTTAATTTGTTCCGAAATGAATGTAAAATAAAGTATCTACATAACTCAGATCTAATTTAACGTTGAGGTGACAACCCTAACGGTAACATTTTGGTGGGCAAAGTCGTAACAAGTGCTTTAGAAAAACTAATTTGACATTGCCCACCATCATATTTTTGAATTTTAGAGTTATTTCGCGTTGGATATTTGATCTTTCTTATTTTAGTTTTACAAACTAGCAGAGGTAAAAAAATAATTTACCTGCTGTAATTACCAATTGAGTTCTAAAAAAAGTTTTTCACACGACTTTTGGCCCGCAAAATACATCACCAACTTCGACACAGTTTGACAGCCGAATGAAGTAAGTAACATTAGGAAAAATCAGTTACTTAGTACTGCCAGAGACATATTCAAATTTCTTCTATAGATTAAAAACATTTGTGAAAAATACCTTGCTGGGCAAACTCAGATTATTTGGGCAATCTTGTAAGGTTTTACGGTAGGTACCATTTCATCACCGGCAAGCCCTATGTCTTAAATTCGTCAGCCGAGAAAATAGGAAGACTCGTAGCTGCAATGCTTTATTTACTGAAGTCAATTAATGTAACACGCCAAACATGTAGGCGTCATTCCAAATGGCATCACTCCAATTGCAATGTGACCCTTCTAATAAGGTAAACTTGGAATGATTGTCGAATCGGAAAGATCACTCCAAAATCGCATATTTCCAAATAAATAAGTAAAATCAACTAATTTAATACTGCGCGCCCCTCCACTGCTTGTTGCATATGTACACATTTCAAATGCTTGTATCTATAGACATTTTAGTGAAGAGATGTGCAGTTTTAAATTATGCAGTTGACCTAAACACAACAAAACAGCCCTAATGTGGAAAAGCATATGCTGCCTAGCCCCGCAAGCTTAGATAGTACCTATCCCTATTGAATTTGTTTTGAAAATTAAATACAAAAATTATTTTCTACCTGCACACGCAATATATACTTCTTGAATCGGCCTTCTCCAAGAATCGCCAACGAATCGGAATCACACATAGAACGGCATTGGTAAGACCATTGTAACGGTTGCCTTGACCAGTGGTGGATTGAACACATTTGCCGCCATTAAGCTATTGCCTACATTTTTGCCGCCCCTACTAACTCTTGAATTGTATTATTGAAAAGCTATTGGAATATAAAAAAAAAACATTTTCAGAATTAGTCTTTATATATGTTAGTTATTGTTAGTACCTACCTAGTTACATGGTAGTTCAATTAGTCACAGCGTTTAGTAATTTTTCATAAACAGACATTGGAGTATTCGGTATACCTACTGTATGTATAGAGGTAGGTACTAAAATATTGTAATTTTGTTAAATTTTCGAGACTTCTTTTCTCCACGTTAGAATGATGTTTTTATTTATTTCCTTAAGGCAAAAAAATGAGCCAAATTTGCCGCCGCCCTAAAATTTGCCACCCTAGGTTACAGCCTACTCAGACTGCTGGTAAATCCGCCACTGGCCTTGACTAAGTAAGTTGGTAAGTTCTTTTGTCCGTGCTTAATATATTAGTACAACAACTGTAAGAGTTCTTATAAAATGCATCCAAATCCTGACCTGTAATGGGTGATCTGAAGAGTAATAAAAATGGTCTTATGATATCAGTCTGTAAGACGATATTTTGCTAACTTGGTAGTACCTAAATTCCTTGCAACGTGACTCTTTTAGGTGTCGCTGTAGAAGCATATGCAAAATTAGTTTTTTCGGTGAGATTTTTAGGGAATAGATCGGCTGGAGTAACTGATTCATGTATTATTATTATAGTTACCTTGAGCGTAAATCGCCGCAAGAGAGCGGCCTATCGAGATCGGGCAGTAGATCGGCGGGCGGACGCAGCGTGCGCACGTGCGTGGCGTCGTGCCGGCCGCCCGCCAGCAGCGCACCCGCAGACGCTAGGCGGCGCGGCGGCGCGGCCAGCCCGTGCGACGCTAGCGCCGCAGCCAGCTGCCGCGCGCGTGCCACGGCGATGTCGCGTTCGTGCCGCACTCGCCATATCTAAGCAAACGTCCGTGCCGATGAGTAGGTACAGTCGCTCTACCGAAATTCACCTTACATGTAAACTGATAATAAGGCGGAACATGAAACTTCTCTCTGTAAACCGCACTTAGGTTAGTCGGAGCCACTGACAGCTATGTAGGATATGTATTTACGAAGCGCAGGTATCTTAATAAGATACTCTGGTGTATGTTAACATTTATCGAGTTAGCTGGATGACCGTAATTGATTATCTTTATGACGATTTCAGTCAGTCAGTAGTGAATAAATCATACACCAAGCCAACGTGGTGAACTTTCATTATGAGCGAAATTACGATGATAAGCTGGACTCCTTCTTATAGAAATAACCCAACATTCACGATTTCCTTAAATGAGACTTCACTAGCTTTTTTAGGAGTAATTAACGCAAGAAGCGTATCAAACACTTTCGCTCCACACACTGTGTACAAGTTTGCTCTTTCACTTATGTCCAACATTACTCCATTTGCTTCAAAGCAAAATGTTAGCCTGTTTATGTAATTGTTCCAATTGTCTGCTTGAGAATCAAATTCCGTGAACTTCCGGGATGGGAGGCAAAGGCCTCCCATCCCTCTTTTCACTTTTCTCGGTCTCAGCTGTCCCTGAAAAGCAAAGGCCTTGCAGGGACAGCTGGGGCTGCTGGGATAACACAGGATTATAATATATAATAATTATAATTATAATCCCACCGCCATATCTCAACGTTGACGTCGTGGTGGGGTTTGCGTGCTTATGAACTCTATAGGTTTGTGTCGGTAGTGTTTACTTTGCCGAAACGGGTTTAGGGTTAGGAGCCACACGAATGGAGATTGTTACCTACATAAACCCGCAGGTCAGCAAATGGTAAGCTGTTGGGCAGTAGCCCTAGGATCCGGACAATCTGCCTGGAGAAGTCTTGTTCGTCACCTCTGGCTTGGCTTTATTGGCCAACTTCAGTGGAAATTCACAAGAGCAAACGTGATGTCGATCACAAGGAAGATTTTTAAAATGTCGTTAGGGCTATTTAAAATAAAAGATTTACGCTCCGTACACACATATCTGTGCAGAAGCACGAAAGTCTGACAACCAGTCTATAAGTAAAAGGTATCGTATTACCCAGTAACGTAAGTAAATGGTTGTGGAGGTCCGATAGACGGTCGTTCCATGTAAAATACTGGTATTCAGCTGCATCCGGTTGGTCTGGAAGCCGACTCCAACATAGTTGGGAAGAGGCTAGGCAGATGATGGTGATGATGACACACATACCTGTGCAGCACAAACTGCGGAGCGACAATTATTGCTCCGTTCTCCGAATCCACGCGCCGACGCCTCTACGACGGCACCGTGGAATGTAAGGGATTGACCTGTCAACAACATTCAATTTATTTATTTGAGCAGTTGTTACCTATGAGCAAATAACACATAATTCACGGAACTGCTTGTCCCGTAAGGGTTCAACAGAGTTCAATTAACTACGAGTAGCCGGAAGATCATCCTACATATTACCCTCAAAGACCGTAAGTATAAATTGTATCAACTGATTCTTGTCGGCAAACGTACAGATGAAATCCCCTGCCATGTGATTGGCAGTACTGATGTATAAAAGAATTATAAATATAAAAAAATAATTGATTATAGCTCTGGCCAAACTGAAGCCCGTCGAATTCGCTTACGCCGAATGAGGTAACTTACTTCCCAATAAACATTTAGACGTCAATTAGAACTTGCTTTAGAACTTAACGGGATATAAAGCTGCTAGAGCAGCAGCACTTACAACTTTTGGCGACAAAAGAGCATAGACAAGCAAAATATTTCCCTTAGAGGTATACCACAGAGTTACAAGGGCGATAACAGGCTAAATTTAAAGGTTAAAGACATACAGCAGCAATTTTTAACACTACAATGCGGGTAAAGTATCTTGTGTTATAGTTTTAAGTGAATCTTACAACTATAAGATCTAAATAAGAAGTAAGCATTGACTACAACACCCCAAAGTGTTATGCAAGCGATAATGAACTCCCGCCAAGAACCAAAAGTTTCACAAAAGCAGTAATGACCACTACCAGTTCTACAATGGTGCTCGTAAACTCTTTTTTACCACCAAATTCCTAAAGAGGTACAAAACTCTCTTATGTTACTTACAGTCGAACAGTAGAAACATTTTTTGCTATCATAGAACTTCTAGTGCTTAATGTGACTTCTATATAACTTTAGGTAGAGGAATAGAGCTTAATACCACTTCTGAACCCCTTATTTTTTCACTTGTTTTTGATATCAATGGCAACGCAACTAAAAAATGTGAAACTGGGTACCGTAGGTACATGATTTTCCAGCAAATGTATGTAAGTGTTGCTACAACTACAAGCGATCATGAGGAAGAACTTTGCGAAAATGTGGATCTAGGTACCTCATACTCCGATGTTGAAGAAAATAATAACAGTAAGGACGAAACCAAGGATGTTTTAAAAAATCTTAATTTTCGGGAACAATGGAAAGTATGGGCTATAAAATGAAACATAAGTTAAAAATAGCTATGAAAGATTTGCTATCAATCTTAAATGAGATATTTGCAATATTTTTTCAAATGAACTTCGCACTCTTTTAAAACACCTAGAAATATTTTGATGAAAACGGATCTTGGTATGTAAGGATGGTCAGCCATCCACGGACCAACCACGTGAAGCGTAGCTTAACCTGATAGATCGACCCGTGCGGCTGTTATTACTTAGTCACAAGCCAATGCTTCATCATAAATATGTGTTCAGCTGAGGATAAGGCTGACAAACGTGAAGAAATTATGTTATAAACAAGAAATGTACAATGTAAACTAGTGTGAATTGAGTATGAAAATTCACTACATTATTCTCCTTTACTTCACACAGTTTAAAATATCAAATTAAACGCAATACCTCAATCACATTTCTCTAATTCTCATCACAAAACAAATCAGCTTAGTTTTTCCTTAAATGTATCATTTTCAAATAAAGTTATTTATCACACATAATTCTCATATCTTGTCTTATTAGTTTCAATAATTACTGATGACGATGAGTTATCAGGTACAGTGAAGACGGGTTAGTTCTGTGCTTCACCACATTCGGGGGAGTTCTCTTGGTCTGCATACTGAAAAAAAAAACTTAGTATCAATGTTTTGTACGGATCCCTAAATTCATTTGCCCACCATGTTTAGGTTACGAATTGATTTGACTGTCAGAAAAACATAAGAAAACACGGTTTAATTCAAGTATTTTGCTTCATTGGGTTCTAATACTACTAGCACGATACCGTAAACTAGAATAGGCAACATTTTATTAGATTATTTCAAAAGTTTTATGTTACTCCATATCTAATAAAATATTTATTTTAGTAAATAAACGACAGACATGGGGCGCTTGATTATTTTGTTAATAATACATATACTTATTCACAGTGTACTTACCAGCATGCAGTATACAGTAACAAGTCCACTTCTGTGTCCACTAAGTTAAAACTAAAAGATTACGTACTCTTAATTTCACTTTCACTAACAAATGGCGGCGTTTTGGATCCAACAAATATTAACATACTTACGCACTGTTCACACATAAAAACGAGAAGTTAATTATGTTGATGAAATAGAAAAAATATCCTTAGATGTTAAAAATGCTAGCACTTGAGGCCGTTTTATGGCCTTTGTGGATCGAAGTCTTAATAATCACCTATTTGCCACGCTCTTATCACTTAAAAATATAGTGAGCGACATTGTAGTTCTACTGTACCGCGTAACAAGTTAGTTTTCACGTATTTGCAGCCCTCTTAGCACCCAACGAGTTAATAAACGATATTTTGCTGTATTGTACCACTAAAGGTGTTAATTTTCGCCTATTTACCACGTTTTTATTGCTTGTAGTTCCAGTTATCGCTATTATAGCTCTCTTATTGCTTTATTATACTTCTTAACCCATTCTGTAGCTCAGCTTTACCGCCATTAAAGCAACCTAAGGTGATAAAAAGTGTGCCCATTTAAGGGGTATAGTAGACTTATAGCGCGCTCTAACTCCGAATGCGTACCACTTATTTATATCTTTAGGATCTGGATAGCGCTCTAATAGATTCACTATAGCTCTTGTATTAGCGCCTAAGTGTTAGTTGGGTTGTATGGATAGGGGTGTTCAAAGTGGTGTGAAAAGTCGCGTGACTTGCGCAGTCGTGTCCAGCTTCCCGCTCGCTCGCTTCAGTTTAACCAGAGCTTAAATAGTCAGATTGAAAATAATTACAATCATTGTTTCTTTACCCATAGATAAAGACACCAGCGCGCAACAAGAGCCCGCACTGGAATCGGCGAGGTGTGTCCGCAGGTATCTGAAGTAGACGTGCTCCATCAGCAACAGAAGTGCCGCGAGCAGGATGCCCGCCATCAGCAACAAGAAAGCTGACAAAAATTGTTCCAACGCCAGGGGGTCGGATGACTTGTGTTCTTGCTTATTAGGCTTACAAGTCCCTGTCATCCAATATCTGTAATGAAAATTATGTTTGAACAAAGGTAGGTAAATTGATGACTCATTCACTAGACAATATTGTATAAATTGTTTTCAGCTAGGTTATAACATATTATTATGTAGTAAGTAATCACTTAGACTAGATTTTGGTTAACTAATTTTGTGAATTTTTTAAGTCACTTGGTACAAAAAAAGTAGGTTTTAGAGATTCCAGTTCTGGCCAAATATGGTGCTTGCTTGCTCATTTTGTGGCAACGGGTTATTCCCAAAGCACTCCAACAAGAGTTCCCAAACTACTCCATGAAAAAAAAAAAATTTAATTAGGTTTCATTCTACTCCATGATAATATTAAAATGTTCTCAAAGTACTCCACCCTATATTATTCAAAAAGCTAATTTAAATATGTACCAGATTACTATAAAAGGGTAGCTGACGTACAGTTAGGCTCAAAATCTTTGCAAATATATTTTTAAGTATAAAGAAATTTTACATAAAAGACTTTATAATATAATTTAACAATATTTTTGAGTCTTATATATTTTTTTTAATTCAACAATTAAAAATATTCAAAAATCAACTGACAAAATTAAAAAAGTGGTGGATCTGGATTCAGAAGTCTAAAAACATAAAAAACAAATAATAAAAAATCTAAAATTATATCTGGCAATTAAGCCTAACATAAAATATTTTAAAAATTCGACGAATAATAATCATTTGAAATTTTACACAATATGGTAAAATATAAATATAAATCCGAAAGTCACAGTCATTCTTTCATAAACGCAAATTTTGAATCCTAATAAAAGTCATCAAATTAAGTAAAAACTAAAGATAGTCTTTAGTTTTTACTTAATTTGATGACTTTTGAACGTAAAACTCAGGTTATCTAGTGTTTTTAACCGACTTCAAAACGAGGAGGAGGTACTCAATTCGACTGTATGTTTTTGTTTATGTTTGTTACCTCATAACTTTCGACTGGGTGATCCGATTTTAATAAAAGCTCGGGCTTTCTGTGTGGTCTCATTTCAATTTCATATAGATCTGATGATGCATTTCGGAGACAGACAACGGAACTCTTAAAAATAACAGCAAATCAACCGGGATTGCTGCTATCGCATAAATATGCATTGTTTTGACCCGAAGGATGATGAAATTTCGAATTAGTGGCGTAGGTACTATAACTAAAAAGTGAAAAATAAAAACGTTTTCCAAAAAAAACAACCGACTTCCGAAAAAACACTATAAAATGGAAAATAACTTTAATTTCGGAAGGCGGTGACAAAAAATTTAAATACGTATCCAAAGTCACCACCGCCTTCCGAAACTAAAGTTATTTTTCACTTTATAGTGTTTTTTCGGAAGAAGGTTGTTTCAAATATGTTTAATCAGCCTACAAACTATTTTGAGACATGTACAATAAACAAATTTAAAAAAATATAAAAAAATGGGTTCGGGGTTTGTAGGTTCGTATTTCAATAATTTGTAAGGTATCCGCGTAAATGATACCTCAAAAGAAAGAGCGATTATCAAGCATGTTTTCAAAAAGGTTTGAACATAAAAAGCAACCTCCGTTTTAAAAAAAAAAAGTTTACAAAGAGTATTTATGAATTTTCCAATTTTGTATGAACTTTAAATATCTGTAAAAAAAATGTCTAACGACACAGAGGCCTAAAACATGTTTTGCTAGATTTTTTACACATTACTTTAATTAAGGAAAATAACAATGAATTCCTTTATCATTCAATTGGCTATAAATAAGCAGTTAAGTTACACTTTTGGAAATTTTCGAAAAAACGTCATAAAAATTTGGTTAAAAATATGGTAAGACTTCGTCTAAGACAACAATGGCTTAAATGGTTCTAAATTGTGTGTACTGTCTTAGTCCTAAAGCTTTGCACCCATCTTCCAATCACCCTGTATAACTATAGGAACTACAAACATTTTTATCCGTCCGTTATTAATCCTTCTAAGTCAACTGACCAATTAACCTTGATGACGTATAAACCTCTATTTCGCTCATTGTAAAAAGAGCATGCGATTTGTACTTTACGTAAACATAGATAACAACCACTAATCAGCACCTTTAACCGGTTTGAGTATCACTAACGTCGCCACTATCGCACTATCTCGCTCACACACAATTGTTAGCTCTAGGCGTGCAAACGAAGTAGAGTTGAGTTGTTGGGGTTTTGTTGGGGTGGTGGGGAATCATCAAATAACTTCTCCCGCTCTGGGTGGAGCAGGAGGGCGTGTCAGACTTTTACTGACTAAAACCCACCCGTGTTCCCTCAGTTGCCTGTGTGCTAGGAGCGACGGTATCTCTTTCGAACAACCCACACCCTTGGCAGGCATCGGCCCTTGCAGACCCCACCAGTTGGTGCTAACATCTCTGTGAGGCGCGCGTGCGACCCGGGCTTGGTCCTTACTGGACAGCGAGCTACCCATTACTCGCCGTCTGCAAGCCTGCGTCTACGGTGGCCGGGAATCAGCCTGGGATTTCCGACGCCTAGGGCGTCTCCTGCGGCGACTAGGGCCGTGAGAGTGCATATACTGCCTCTCCCTCACAGGTGCCGCCTCCCTCTTTGCGAGCATTACTGCTTCGCAGAAAGAGGTGATCGCTACCCATGCACTCTCGCTCCAAACCATGGCCTGAGCCAGGGCCGGACGCGACAGATCGCCGCCGCCGATCGCCTCCACAAGGACACGGACTTCCACCGTATGTTCCGCCGTATCCTCAGGGCGATACGCAGTGGAAACAACCGGGCGTTTTCTCCCGCCTTATCCGAAAGACGAACCTCCCAGAACAACCGTGTCCGATGAGGACTTGCGTCAGGCGGAAGGTGAGGACGCCGTAGCGCCTCTCAAATGTTAAAAGTGTCGAGTTTATCCGATAGATGACGCACAAAGAACATTATGATTATAAAATAGACTATAATCTTACTAAGCTATGATTACAAATTGATTGCGAACTAGGGATTATCGTAAACAGCCTACAATTTTTAAATATGCATTGACAATATAACAAAATGCTAAAATTTTATCTTTATTTTAAGAATTTTTGTGACTGACTGTACTGAAGTATATGTATTTTATAGGTAATTATGTAGATGGAGCAGTTTGAGAATTGATAACGAATAATCTGGAGTACTTTGAGAATAATTCCAGATATGGAGCAGAATGGGAACAAAATAATAAGTGTTTTTAAATAATAATAATAATTCCTTGGAGTAACTTGGGAATGAGATTCTTATCTTTTTAGAACAAAAAAATGGAGTACTTTGGGAATAACCCGTGGTAACGTACTACTACGTATAATTTACCTATGTCGTGAAGGGAAACTTAGCCACTCAGTCTAACAGCACACCAAAGGCGGATAACAACGGAAAGTGCTTCCATCGGATTTAGTTCACTATTAATTTCCGTCGTGAAGGAGCACCGTACTTGCACGCACAAAACTTAGCTTATTTATTACTATGGCCCGCCCTTGCTCTACACGGGTACGGTCTAGTTACCTACTGATGTGAAATGTCAAAACACTCAAGATTTATGTAAACACACAGAAACCTTCTGGAATAAATTCTCTAAATAATCAACAAACACCATTGTATCCTGTAATATTGTGTGCATGTATTTTAGAATAACTTAGCGGACAAACAGACAGTAACGAACAAAAATTTTATTTTATACTATTTAAAGAAGATACCTTGTTTTGGTCTGTTCCAAGAGTATCTGATGAAAGTGTTAACAAACCCTATACAGGTAGTAAATCACTCACTCAAGGGAATTAGTAACAAATTCATCTGTACCTACTTCAAAGATTACAACCATTCCAACAACCATTACCACCACCATTACCAATCAACCATTTATTCTAACAATTATTATTGTTTGAATAGCATTTGCAAATTGTACAGTAGAATCTCGATTATCCGAATCAAATAAAAACAGGGGTATTCAGGTACCTAATCGAAAATCAAATCAAACAATAATTTAATATTAGGTAATATTTTTTTAACAGATAACACTATTCTTTTTCGCTTAGACATTATAAATTTCTAACACAAAACGTAAACAAAAATAAAAGACAACCTATCAGTTGAACGCTATCAAATATAAAATGAAACAATAAAATACGAAACACTATCGCGCAAACAAATGAGAGTGGGGAATAAAATAATAAACTATATTACCTATAATAAACTATATACCTACATGTCGAAGGCGGGAATAAACTTGTCGTAACATGTCTCGCTGTGCCGTCAAATCATTTCTAAATCAATAATCAGAGCCGCGAAGAATAAGTTCGGATAATCGAATATTCGGATAATTTATGTTCGGATAATCGAGATTCTTCTGTAATTAAAAAATGCCTGACGAAAATTGAGGTAAGTAATAAAATGAATCACAAATAAAATAAATAAATGAAAAACATTTTTCAGGTTAGTTATGTAGGTAGTTTCAAAAGAAAATTTCCGATGTAGGTATTCAAATGATCAAGTCAAAGCACTCAATTTACAATAACGAATGTACAATGTTGTTGATGTGCTAAATAAATACAATGGAAAGTGGCAACACAAATTGATATTTTTTTGCATTTCCATCAAATACTTTTGGTTAATTCCATGGTTTATACAACTATTGACTTACCGCCTTAATCTCTCTAGGTCTCCATTGGCTCTTAAGTCAAGTAATCTTTTATTAAACATACTGACATATTTAGAATTACGTGTAAACGCTAATCCATAGCCGGACATTGCGTACCATGCACCCACAGTTAAAAGCCTGCAGTCTTCATCCTGAAAATAAAAAATATTAACAAACATTCCAGAAAAAATATGGGTTAAGCCAAACCAACCCATTTCGCTATTATGTAAACAAAATCATTCTGTGGGGTAATTGCATATCACATAAAATTGTAATTGATCTCAATTTTGGCATTTCAATCACGTTATATTTATATGTAATGTATGGTTTCAAAAATTTAACTGCTCAATAGCCGTTTTTTTAAACCTGTGATGCAATGGATTTCAATATCCTTCAAAGCCCTCGGATTGTGATTGAAAGTGTGATACTGATAACCAACTAGGGTGCTGGTAGTTTTCATATTGTTGTAAATTATTAGTGCTTAATTTAAACCCAAACGTAATTATTTCAATTGTTTTTGTTTGCATGGCAGTCTTTTATTATTTTGGTAGATCTTACTTGAGATACTAAATAGTCTAGTACGGTGCCGTCGTAGATGAAGGCGTCGAGCTCACCCGTGAGTACACACGTGACGCCTGCACTGACTGTACTGCGATTATATCTGAAAATTATTATTAATAATGAAAGTAGAATTAATAGTGGTCGCCCAGTGGTTGAAATTCATTTAAATTGTCGGGTTCTAAGTTTTTCTAATGCATTATTATATAAATATTAGCTTTCTGCACTCCTTCTTTATATAAACTTTAACTGTGCCAAATTTCATACTTCTCCGTCCTCGTAATTTTCGTAAAAAGGGGTAAGTAGGGGTACAAAGTTTTTTCTTTACGTATTAATTTATATAAAAAAACCATTGAAATAGTTTAAGAAAAAGACTAGAGAAGTAGGCTATCAAATCCTAAGTAATTCTGTATGACCGTCTGTCTGTTAAGCCTCCTTCAAACAGCCGCGACGCGACAGCGCGACGCGACACTTGTAGAACAATTTCTATTAAGTTTTCATAGAAATTGTTCTACGAGTGTGCGCGGCGCGACCGTCGCGTCGCGCTAGTCTGCACGAGCCTTTACGTTTGCACGCCTAAACCGCTGAACCGATCATCATGAAATTTGGCAGAGATATAGCCTAGGATATGGAGGAGGCTTTTTTACGCGATAACCGACATCCACGCGGGTGGAGCAGCGGGCAAAAGCTAGTATTTTTTTAAATCCGACTGGTAGTTCTAAATTTGGTTATTTGTAAGTATGTATGCATCAACATACAAACAAATTTTACCTCTGTATAAAATTTGTATACATATACGTGTATAGGTGTAGGTATTTGTAACTACTGGTAATACAGCGTTGGTGTATGTATGGAGGTGAAGCAAGACCAAAACAGTAGAGGTACTTAAAAACTTACCGCGCCATGTACGCATGTGGCTCCGTAAAGTATTTTGAAAGGGTCGCATCTGTGTGGGACCATGGTACTGTTCCAAACTTCAGCGGCGGTCGCTGGGTCATAGGCCTCGCTATCCGTGGGTCGTCTAACCCACTTAACTCGTGATACTCTTCGCGCGTGATCATGAAGGCAGCTAGGTTGGCAGTGTAGATGGCAAGAAACACTACTGCAAACATAGCCCACATATTCGTCATGAATCTGGCGGTAAAGCCTCGGGGCGAGTCTACATGCACGGATGCCTGCAAGTACAAACAAACAAACAAAATTAGTGTGTGCACGAGTGTAAACATAAACACAGAGTCGTAGAGGTTCTATAGGTATTAATGTGGCCAGGTCATTAGTTACTCATAATAACTTACCTGAAAAAGTACTGCCCATACAATCCAATATGTTCGACATAAAGAAAATCGATTCTGCGGCGCACGTTTCGAATTATTGCCAGTTGAACAGTCAAATCCACTGGGAGATAACCACTCGAAGAAGAATATGGAGAAAGTAGCCGCTTGGATTGCTACTGCTCCCACAAGCATCCAAGAGGCTGTATCGAAAGGTTCCAAGAAAGCTGTTGGAGATATAATGCCTGTTCGCTTGGCCACTACGATTGCAACTCCCGTTTCCATAAATGGCACACTGAAGTCTACTACAGCCTCTCTATCTGAATTGATAATCAGCGATGTCAGTACCTGTAATAAAAATAAAAATAAGTTTTTTATCATATGAATGTCTTTTTTTAGAGCAGACTAAGGTCGAATTTCAGATTATAGAAATCCAAGCATGGTGGGCTTCTGCCAGGGGTGCGGGTTGTTCGTAAGAGATACCGTGGCCCCTGGCACACAGGCAACTGAAGGAACACGGTTGAGTTTTAGTCAGTAAAAGTCCATCCAGAGCGGGAGAAGTTATTTGATGATTTCCCACACTAAAAAAAAAGCATGACTTGGGGGGGCTAGCTTCTAAAGTCTATGTATCTAGTTCTTCACACAGGCTCACACTGTCTTCGCTTATTAACAGCGTAATCTATACTATAATTATAGAGTATGTTTGTTTGAACGCGTTAACCTCTAAGACTACTAGTCGGATTTGTAAGATTCTTTTTGCATTTGACAGTCCAATTCTTTAGAAAGGTTAGGCTTAGGTTATTTAACATCACCGCATCACGCTACACCCCTTAAGCAAAATGAAAAAGTCGGAAAGAACGCTTAGTGTAAAGGAAGTGATAGCGCGGCGCGGGTGATGGGATACGATGCGACGGGACGGGGGCCAAAACGTCACGCGAACGAAGTCACGGTCATAAGCTAGTTTGAAATAAATTTAAAAGCTATGAGTAACCGTGGAATTTCCTACTGGCCCTTATACATAGAAAATGACGTTTCAATATTGGTCTATATGAAATTAAATATTTTGAAGAAACATAAATACTGTTTTGATATTTTTTGCTTACAAACTGCCTGTCATCTTATTTATGTGAGTAAGATAATGAATGACAAGTGTTTACCATGTCCGTTTTCTTGTTGACAAGATCTGCGATGAGACCGTTCCACTTGCCGTGGTGCAGCGTGCCCCAGCGACCGTCCTCGACGCGCACGAGCTCGTACGTGAAGCCGAGTTGCTCCGCTAGCTGCTGCAGTAGGTCGATGCAGAACCCGCTGCAGCACTGGTACAGCGAGCTGTTCCCATGGGCCGCGCCGGCCTCCAAACTGAATAACAAAATAAGTAATTCAACATTTAAATAAATCAACAGGCCCAACTTCCGCAGCATGATGGATTTCAATAGATACCTACAAGGTGAAAAGTAGAGGCGGGCCCTGGAGGGAAAGTATCTTAAATATTTGCTCAAAAGAAACATTGCTTTATTTTTTGTGTAACTAAAACAGTACAGTAAAATATATATAGGTACTTAGATATTTTTTGTGTATTTATATATGTTAACAGAGCAGTGCTGGCTGCGAATTACGAGTTGTACGTAACCTAACAGGCGCTTTAGTTAGTGTAAATTATTTCATCGCCACTGCACTGCTCTCAAAACGGTGAAATAAAACATCGTGAGAAAACCGGCATGTCCTAGAACCAACTCTTAAAAACATGTGACATCTACCAACCCGCCATGGGCCCGCACGGTAGATTGTGGCCCACTCCGTATCACGGATACACCAACGGGACTCAGACCTCCTATCCTAGGAGGTCTGAGTCCCGTTGTAGGAACATTATACGCTGACTATGCTACAGCATTATGATAACATAGGAGCCTTTATGGCTTTGCACGGGTCTCTCTTTTTCATTTGTTAGTTTTTAAAGTTCAATGGTTTTAATATTCCCTTTTTTTTTGTATTTCTTTCCCATTTTCTGTGCGCGTCCTACAAAAAACATTTATCTTTCTTTCTTTTTTTAACCACACACATTTTTCGACATCTTAAAAATATAATCTTCTGATGGCGACCGTAATCGCAAACCGCTATCTCCAACGTCGGCCAATCGCAACCATAGTTCGCAGCGGCTCGACATGATGCTGCGATTTTAATTCCGACCGCGGTGTCACAACATCGACGGCAGCGGCATTACTTCAGTTTCGCGATAGTCATTAGTCTAACAAAAACATCTGTCTTGTCCATGTCTTGTCTCTCTGTAAGTGACTGCTAGTAACGGCATTACCTACTAATTCGCGGTCTGCGGTCGACGCTCGGCGGCAACGTCATCATCTACGGAACCGATTTCATAGAGTTAGTGTGCGCGAGTGCAAGCCTCGACGATGTAAGCCCACCTATACTCCATAGGTTTAGGTAGTTAAATAAAGGTAAACAAAAAAAACCACGTGACTCATAGATGTGAAACCTTTTATTTCAAATGTTAAGATCATATTATTTATAGTCATATAATCATAGGCTCTTTTCGGAATCTGAATCAGAATCTGATGAACTATCTATCACATAAATAATAAATCGTTCCGTTGTATCATCAATTATTTTCCTAGCTATAATTAATAACACAATTTAACAAAATCGAAACGCACTCGCAAAATCGTAAATGTCGATTGTTGAGAGCGCTGTCAAAGTCTGGTTAACCGACTAAACGTAATACCTGCCACTTCAGTGCCATACTACATCACATACAGTTTTACTTTTCAATTTAGCAAATTCGTTGTATTTCCTAAAAGGTTTCGGGAACCTGTCATTTTGGGCTCTTTGCAATAGGCAGATTAGAAAATATTATATTATTGTAATTAATCTAACAAAAAAATTGTGCTCAAGTAGTTACATCTAGGAAAAGTAGTTCACGAATAAACGATAAAGTTTAATATTTATTAATAAAAGAGGAAACTATCGTATAAATCGAAAATAAATATGATTTTGTTACACCGTATTTTTAAACAAGAAAGTGTCAACTATAAAGAACTATATTAACTACCTAAAACTATGGAGTATAGTAGCGCTACGACGCGACGTATAGAGCTGCTACGATATATCGGGCAGCTACAAGTGCTACAATGAAGCGAACCGCTACGACCTACGAGTGGAGTGATACAATTCAAAACGTTTATTTCGGACAATAAAAATTACGGCGTAGAGAGCAGCTACGAGTGCTACGACGGAGCGAAACGCTACGACGTAGCGAGCAGCTACGACGTAGCGAGCAGCTACGAAGGATAGAGCCACTACGCAGTAGAGAGCAGGGTGCCTACTCCCTAAGCACGATGTCCGTCGTTTCGTCGAAGTAACAGGCGTTTCCAACTCCGTATCACTTACGGATAGAAGATTAGTTTGGAGCCCGAATTATAAGAATAAATGACAACACGATTTGACAGCTGTCCCTACTTCCAATGCATAGAGTACATTTTTATATGTTCCAATATATTTTTGCCCGTCCAAAAAAGTTAGTTAATGCCTGTAAAATTCACTAAGAAGTTTCGAACTAGTTTCAGACGGGCCCGTATCTTCGTTGATGGAGTTAGAGAGTAGGCCCCCAGCTACCAGTGTTATGACGGAGCGAAACCACAGTCTAAAAATCATACAGTCGTCCAACGAAGACGTCTAGACAGGGCAATCGTGCAGGGTGTGAGGGGCGAGACGCGGGTAATCCGAGCCCGAACTGCGAATAAAACGATGTTAGTAGTTCGGGCTATATCATTAGGGGCTAACGCGTGTTTGTTTTTTATTTGTTTATTTAAAATGGTGCATACGACGTGTGTTGTGAGTGATTGCAAGTCCTCATCTCGTATAAATAAAGATCTGCGGTTTCATCAGCTTCCACTCACAGCAGAAAGGTAAATAAATCTGTTTTGTTATTGTAGAGTGCAGTTAAAATATTTTTTTTGTGATGTCGTGCCACGTTGATAACGCTAATAAAATGGCTGACCGGCGCACGGTAAAAAAACAAATAAATTATAGGTTATCGCACAGGGCATCTGTTTGAAAATCCTACTAATATTATAAATGTGAAAGTGTTTGTTTGTGTGTTCCGTGTCAATATGGTGGACTTTTCTTATTATTTACTAAGGGTGAATTTCGAGATGGTGGACGTTATTTTTTATAATAAGATATGGATGCCAATTTTGAGTTTAATTGGGGTGCCATTTACGAAAAAGCCATGCTTTTTCGAAATCCAAGATGGCGGACGTCAATTTAAATGTATTTATAATATGATATGGGTGTCAATACTGAAGTAAATTGGGGTGCTGGTTACGAAAATGCCATCTAAATAACTTAAATCTGTTACGAGTTGGTCCTATAGTAAAAGTTGTTCAGTTTGGTGGTCTGTAGGAAATTCTTTCGTATGTATGTATATACCCTTTCAGTTAGAATATATTTATTAATTTGTATTGTATTTTAACATTTCACATGTAAATTATGGGTGGAAGCTTGTAGAAGACCGGATTTACTTTTATATTTTTTTTATTGTCATAATATTTGAATTGTTCCTCAGCAAGCGGCAAGTTACACTGTCAATAATGATTAACTAAGTTTTGTGACTTGGTAGTTTTTTCACTTTCAAGTATTAAAAACGTAGGGTGTATTCCGTAATATACATCAGTATACTGGCCAGTGATAATGACGTCATGAATCTGACGCCAAATTGCCCATATTGTACTGGTGAGATGAAATATGGCATCGATTTATTGACATCATTACCACTTACCATTATAATTTCTGAAATATTTCTTTTTCATTGACTATACTTATGTAAGCTAATTAAAACGATGACAATTTAAGAGATTTAAAAACAACTGTCACGGGCAGAATTCAAGCCGTGATCTTTGCCGAACCGTGATTTCGCACTGACAACTGAGTTATATATTTTTCTCCCCGCCCCGCGCGCTAGCGATAGGACGTGTCTCGTGTGCTCTCTGCGATTTAAATCGTCTAACAAGAATCTAACGAACTTACTGTAAAAGTTTTCGACTAAATTTGCACAAATCGCCATGACAAACAGTAATATTTACGCATAAACAATATAGTGAGTGTAAACAAGACTGATTTGGTGTTTTAAGTTTTAAAATAACGTTAAAAGTGTATGTGGCACGGAACAGTGACATACACATGTGACCTTGACTGTCGTCACCTACTCAACGTCCTTTCTCTTAACTATCGCAAGACTTGAACCCTATTAGCTATTTTGCACTACTGATTAATAGTTAAGTTGGCGCGTTGGCTAAGCGGACTGCCCTGTACGCCTCAGGTCGTAGGTGGGTAATATTAAAAAGAATTGTACAGTCACCAAAAAGAAACGAAAATGAATTTCGTTACCAAAATGATATTTGTTACAAAAAGGAACTAAGAGGGCTATTTCACACCATGAACAAAACAACAGAGGTTTCAGGTTTTTTTAATTAATTATAATCAATCACATGATAACTGAACTATAGTTAGCTAGGTACAACTTGGATAGGTTCATCTGAAGTCTTAATAATACAAAAACAACTCTTGATTAAACTCTTAAGTCACAAAACAGGTACAGTGTTACATTTTTAATGGTTTCATATTTTTTCTTATCCTAATTTATAATAGAGATCAAGTTATCAGTCTCAAAATTATGTTATTGGCCTATAATTATAGGTATTTTTTCTTCATCCTGTGTGGAACCGCTTGTCAATTCTTATATGAATGACTTAGCTTTGGAATTGGATGTCAGTTCAGTGATAGTCTCGTTTTTAAGTGCCTCATTCTTATCAATTTTTTGACATTCAAACAGCATTTTCTGTCGATATTTATTTTTGAGTGCCACTATTTTATTCTTTTGAATTTCTAGTTTCTTGTTCTGTTTTTTAATAGTTTCTTTCAATTTGTAGTAGATTTTTAAGAAAAGTCTTCTTGATCTAGGTTTCATTTCACTTTCTTTGAGATTCTTTTTCTGATTATTTTTAGTCTTCTCCAGTCTATTCTCCTTTTGTTTTTTTAACTTTCTGGTAGTTTAGATATTTTAACATACCTGGACTTTTACTCTTTGCAAATTTCTTTTAAGAATTTTTTTTTATTTTTCGGGATCGTTTTGCTTTAGTCGTTTTCGGTAATTGCGTTGTCGTTCTGCAAGTGTCATGGGCATTTTTTCTAGAACAAATTACATTTTGTTAAAAATCTCGGTTGTGAGTTCGAACCCTACCCACTACACTATAAACGTGAACCCGCTCCAGCACAAGCATTTTTAGCTTAACTGAAGGAGTTAGCTGATTCCTGTTAAACCCTCCAGTTAAGCTGTATAGTTCGTTTTTCAATCCAGATAGTAATTTGACAGATGTACCTACTGTCTAATTAACACAAAAAGAAATGTCAGACTACTATCTGAGATTAACTTTAGAAAAATTAAGCAAATATTTTCACACATTTTTAAATTAAGAACATTTAGTGAGACATTACTAATTTGATGTTAGGCAGGATTTTACTAACGTATTTATTAATTCTTTGCCTGACTAGTTTCAATCTCGAACGGATCTTAGTCATGAGCTCAAAACACAGTGGTGATGGCATGGTTGAAACTAGTTGGGCAAACCCGGAATATATGCGCGAGTAAAACTATAAATGATATTATTAAAGTAATACTTTCCCTTCATCTACTAATATTCCTAGTAAGGTGAAAGCATTGCTACAATAACTGTAACCAAAATAAACATGTGACGTATTTTTCAGCAGTATAAAATCACCCTTACTTCCTATTTGTTAACTCATTTTTGTCACGTGACTAAAATTTGCTACAAATTGTAACGAAAAGGAATATAAAACAGGTGTTGAATATACCCTCAAACGAAATAAAAATAAATAAAACTCCTTAGCTGAAATTGTTGTTTACTTTTAATTTGGGCAAGACTAATACAATTTTGAAATAATCAATTAGTAAATCAACAACTTACCGTTTGATAAACAGACCAGCGAACAAAAGGAACTTGTGATTGTTGAAAAAATTCACCACTAGCATAAGCTCACTGCACTCAGAAAACGGTACGTCGGAAAATGGCCGACTGTCACTATTTAGGGCTAGCTGATTGGCTGCTAAGAAATTAAAGCAGTTGTGCCAATTCATTATTTTAAAAACTACCAAAAATTGGTGTTACAAAATAAAATGACCAAAATCGTGGACGCAGATTTGATATTAAGTTAATTGTCTATTTCTATACTATTAAAAAAAAAATGTAGAATCTAAACAGGCTTAATAATACTGAAGTTTATTTTTAGCTTGAATTAGTGAGATATGTAGCAAGTAAAAAATTAGAGACTCTTTTGTAACGCACAAGTCTCCGAGGACATAATTATTTACATGGTAGAAAAATGGTATATCCCAAAACAAAAATGTGCTGTTAAAAAACTATATGCTTTATTATGCTTTGAAGTTCCTATAATTCATCCCTAATTATTTATGCGTACGTATCATAACTTATTTAATGAAAGATACGCATTATTTCGATAGAACCTACCATGGACATTTCAGCATGTTGAAATGTACAATTATTTTTAATATTACCCAGGTTCGACCCTAACGCGAGGCTGCACTTTTTGTGATTTCCGTAATTTGTTAGCACTGTTTCTAACCATCCATACCAAATTAAACGCAAAAAATGTCGACGGCCAGAACGCCACCGAATCATAATACTCCTTCACGTTCCGAGTCCGACATCACCAAATTGTTCGCTAATGATGAGTTGTCAACTAATGCTAATAGTACAACAACTAATATTACCCAAAGAACAAACAAGCGACGATGTCCATCAGGTGACGACAATACTAGCGACTATTTAATCGACTTCAAGAACGAGATAAGGGATATGATTTTAAACATGACTACCTCGCAAAATACCCGCCTGGACAAACTAGAAGGGTACATAATTTACATAATTGCAATAAAAACCTCCTAAAATAGAGGAGACCTTTACGGAAATGGAAAAATCCGTGAACTCTTTTTCGGACCAGTTATCCCCGCTCGAGTTAAAGATTATTAGCCTGGAAAAAGAACGCAACTTAATGGTAACTAAATTATCTGTACTGGAAGAAAAGGCGGAGTCTTTCGACCGTGCCCTCGTAAAAACATGCATCGAGCTTCGCAACGTACCCAAGAGAGCGAAAGAAACTAAAAAGATGCTATATGACGCCTTGCTGGAATTATCTAATAAACTCGAAATTAAACTACAAGTCTCTGACATACACGATGTTTCACGACAACCTACAAAAAAAGAATCGCCAAATTCTACCCTAACAGTCGAATTTACGAATACACTTATCAAAACCAACTTTTTATCAGCTGTTAAGAAACACAATAAACTAAATCCAAACAACAAGCTTAACTCAACTCATCTGGGTATTGAAGCTCCAATAACCCCAACCTACGCCGCGGAACAATTAACTCCCTACTCTAAACGACTTTTCTATCTGGCTCGTAACTATACCAAGATGAATCAGTACATGTTCTGCTGGACCGCGGACGGGCGCATCCTGATGAAGAAGAATCCGGACAGTCCGTCTATTGTTATCAAAAGTGAACTACAAATTCAAAATATGTCTGTACCGACTGCACTAACAACGTATGACTAGATTATTCTTTAAGAAACTCAAGTTTTCTGTTAACGGTTATTTCTACCACTACCTTTTATTATGTTTATACTTTTCCTACAACTTTATTTAAGGTAGTTAATGCAAACTACTGCACACAAAACATTTCAACCAAAAACACTTCACACAATTTTGACTTCATAAAACATATTTGTACCATGTGGTTTAAACACTATAACCCTACACAATGCTCAGTCATACTAACCGCCCCAAAGCTCTTACTGTCTCATTCCTATGGCCTTATTTACTACATTCTATTACGCTTAATTTTAACATACAATGTCTAATACGATAAATGATGTAATATCTGATCTCGACCAATTTTCTGTATCTGAGACTCACGTTTGTACTCCCGAAGAAACGAAATTACATGTTAAGAGCGAAAGCGTCTGGTTTACTACATTAACGCAAAATGTCCGGTCCATAAACTGTAATTACCTAAGTCTTCAAACCCTAATTCACCGTATGAATATTGATTGTGATCTTCTGGTTCTTACCAAATGCTGGCTACCATGCTCAAGTAACTCATGCATTCCTACTCTACGTAACTATATCACACACAAAACAACTAAACACCTTAATCAGAGTGACGAGGTAGTTGTCTATGCTAAGTCAGATTTAATAGCTACATGTGAAGAGCCTGACTTTCTTGGTTCAGCCTTGGGTTTACTTATGAAGGTAAATTCGGAAGTGGCTATACTTTGTATCTACCGTTCCCCCTCAAATGACAAGATTAATTCGTTCCTTACTGCACTCGATAATATTATTCTTGCCCTCGGTTCCTTTAAATCGGTTATCCTAACTGGAGATATTAACCTGGATATTAAACCTAACACCCAAGATTCACGGTCCCACGAATATCTAAATACCCTGGCGTACCACGGATTCTTACATATCTCACGAGAGGCAACAACTGCTTAGATCACATTATGATTCGATCCACAGCTACTATTCTTACTCTAGTCTTCGATACAACGGTAACAGATCATTGTTCTTCCCTTTTATGTGTAAATAATAAAAATACAAAATCAGAATCAACCCCCACAAAAATGATATCTAAGGTAGACTATAATGCACTTGATGAAACTATGAAACACCGAGACTTTACCCCCATTCTCCTTATCTCTGACCCAGACAAAGCTATAGACAAGCTTACACAAATTGCGAAAAATTCCATAAATGAGTCCACGTCATTTGTCAAAGTCCCAGCAAGTAAAAGGATATTGAAACCGTGGATTACTCCGGGCTTGCTGCGTTGTATCCGAAACCGAGATTCTCTACACAAAAAAGTTAAGCAGTCACCAGACGATCAAACTCTACTTAACACATACAAGCGATACAGAAATTTTTGTGCAACCCTTTTAAAAAAAAATAAAAGAATATTTGATTCCGAAGAACTAATTATGGCAAACCACAACCCTAAAAAAATATGGGACACTATAAAAACAACACTAATTCACAGAAATGAAGAACTCCTCAAACCAGCTATTAGCTCACTCTCACTCGCCCAGACAGTCTTGCAATGATGTAAACGAATTCTTTGCTAACATCGGGAAAAGGCTTGCAGAAAATATAAAGAGCGCACAATTCCACTCAACTCCTGCTCATACTACAAATTTCAATAAATCTTTCGTGTTAGAACAGACGAATCCTGATGAGATTCTAAGTACTATTAACCAGCTTAGGGTTGATGCTGCTACTGGTTGGGATGGCATATCACAAACTTTCTTAAAAACATACGCACGGACCCTCGCACCTATACTATGCCACATTTTCAACCTTTGCTTTCAATTAGCTATCTTCCCCTCTTCTTTTAAAAAGGCAATTATTCATCGTATATTCAAGGGTGGAGGCGGGACCTTGCCAACCAACTATCACCCAATAGCTGTCCTTAGCGCACTATGTAAGGTACTTGAACGACTTTTAAACAAACGATTAGTCCATTACCTCGAACACTTCAAACTTTTATCACCCCAGCAGTTTGGCTTTCGGAGGAATAAATCCACATCTGAAGCTGTCCATATGTTAGTTGACAATATGAACCTAAATACCAAAAAAAAAGGTTCTCACAATATTTTTAGATCTCGCGAAAGCTTTTGACACCGAACCCGTCTCCACTCTCCTAATCAAGCTTGAAAGTTTAGGTGTTAGGGGGTCTTCACTTGATCTCTTCAGGAGTTACCTTACTGATCGTTCACAGTTTGTAACTATAGAGAATTACAAGAGTGATGATCTACCCATACAGTATGGCGTACCCCAGGGTAGCATTTTGGGGCCCACCCTCTTTCTTGTGTTCATAAACGACCTCTGCAATCTCCAAATTCCAAATGCCACAATAGTTTCATTTGCAGACGATACTGCCATCACTTTCACCGCAAACTCATGGTCGGAACTACAAGTTGCTGCACAAGACGGCTTTAATTCTGCCTTGAAGTGGCTTTCTTCTCATAGCCTTACTCTCAATGCCAACAAATCAAACTTAATCACTTTTTCAATGAGCAATACTTCCCAGTAGACTTGTGTAAGTAATGCGAGTGATGCATTACGCGTCATATAACCTAATCGCGTACTATAGCATTACACATGACTCGACCAAACTAAGCATGACACATGACTCTCAAACATGACGCGCGCGCTGTGACGCGCTGTTCGGCGTTCGTAAGAAACATCGTATTATCTCGGTAATTTTCGCTGCTGTGTGCATGTGAGAAGGAGCATGCGCCGCGCGTCGATCGGCTGGCAACGAAATAAGTGAACTATTATTTAGAACCGTATCATTCAAGAAATAAGGTTTACGTTTTACTGACAACGCGGACTGCCTGTGCCGCGATGTTTATTTATATCATAATTATATTTCTTATTTTATATAATATCATGACTCCGTAATCCTATGACCTATGACATTACATTTTGCCGCGCGCGCCATACGATACAAAATAAAACAGTAACATGAAACAAATATAAAACTGAGCGTTGTGTTTACGATTGTGTTATCATTATTAATTAATGAGGTATTGCGTGATATTTAAAGAAATAACTTAAAACTGTAAATAAATAGATTATTATTACGTAAGTGTGAAAATATCTTGTGTTATTAAGGCGACGAAAAGAATAATTGCGAATGAAATTAAGAATCATCACGAAACAACCATTGTAAGTACATAAAATCGATTTTTAAATACGCCAAAATTCACAGTCATGGTCAATAATCAATATTGCAATCCATGTTTATTACTGGAATGTCCTTTTGATTTAATTAATAATCATGTATATCTTATACAGCGCGAGCATTTAATTACAATAGCCATCGCGCGTGATGCGTCATTTCGCGTCATGTTTGGAGTCATGGTCGTAATGCAACATTCCTCGGTACGATACGAAACGCGCGAGCATTTCATTACAATAGCCATCGCGCGTGATGCGTCATTTCGCGTCATGTTTGGAGTCATGGTGTAATGCAACATTCCTCGGTACGATACGAAACGCGCGAGCATTTCATTACAATAGCCATCGCGCGTGATGCGTCATTACGCGTCATGTTTGAAGTCATGGTGTAATGTAACATTACTCGGTACGAAAAGTAATGTCATATTACATCACTTTATAGCGCACTGTTTTGCGCATGTCTACTTCCCAGCCAAAAACCTCAATCTCTATTAAAGCTCATTCTTGCCCCACACAATCTCAACCTAATTGTCAATGTCCTTTTTTTTTTTTTTTTTGATTACGGGGGGAAGTCCTCATGGATGTCCTCCGCCCGGGGGAGGGTGGAGGGGTCTGTCAGACTCTTACTGACTAAAACCACCCCGGTGTTCCGTCTCTCACTTGCACCGGGGATCACGGGAACTAGTGTGACTTCCGCGATCACCGGCTAGTGCTGGCCCGCCTCTATGTCCTACGTTAACCTCAGTAGATCAGGTTAAATATCTTGGTGTAGTTGTGGACAAAAACCTTAATTTTAGATCCCACATTAACACTCTTTCTGGTCGCATACGAAAATTATTTTTTATTTTAAAAATTCTGCGTCATGTAGCAAACCCATTAATTATCCGAAATGTTTATTTTTTGTTTGTCAGTCGATTCTAATCTATTGTATCTCATGCTGGGGTGGTGCTGCAAAGACAATACTTAAGCCTCTGGAGGTCGCACATAGAGCTATTCTAAAGGTACGTTCCGACCGATACTCACTCCAACTTTGGAACTATATCAATCATGTAGCGTACTTAATGTAAGGCAGCAATACATTTTACATATAGTCCTTCTCCAACACCGTCGCACACCTTTCAAAAAAATCTCCAAACGCCGAAAAGACCTAATCTGCACAATCCCACCTACACGCACAGCGTTTATAAAAAAGTTTGCTCTCTACCTTGGCCCATCGCTTTACAATACAATTAATGCAAAAATTCCGATTTACGGCTTAACTACAAATAATTGCAAAAAGACTGTTCGCTCCTTCTTTCTAAACCTTAACGACGAAACCGAAGAATTTCTAAGGAAGTGATCACTCAAACACACACATGCATCACACAATTCATACATTAACGAAACACTCACCACACTAACAATATACTCACCACACAAACATACTAAACATTCTTTTTTTATAATTTTATAAGTTTTTATTTTAATATTTAAATTTTAATTTTATAAATCCGATTTGTTTTTATTTTCCATATTTTTAGTTTGTGTAATTGAAGTTTTTTATTTTTTATTTGTTTGTTGTTTAACAGCCCTAAATTGTCTCTTATCTTGTAGCTTGCTGCAATGATTACTATATACATATTGATATCCATACTTACACGTGCATCTATAAGTCAACCATTTATGACGGGGATCGGAACTGTTTCTCCTAAACACAGGTTACTTTGTAACCTATCTAGTAGAACAGTACGGCACAAGAAACGTATGATTGTCTATATTATATACGATAGTCCTAATTGAACAATAAACGTTATTATTATTATTATTATATTTATTTAAAAACTTCACTTAAAAAAGACAGTACAGTTAGTGTCACAGTAACTGTTATCAAGTCTGCATCAGTTCAACTTTTAAATCTCTTTGTATACGCCTCATCTGCATTTTTTATTGTCATTCAACTTCTTAATAATACATGCAGTAAAGGGCGGGTTAAAAATTGTTTTCATTATTATATTAATATGTAATATTGTTTTAATTATAATACTGCTATCGATTTTGATCTGCAATAAATTAATAATTTCATAAATATTGTTTATTAGTGACAACCCTGGCCGATGCGTTACTGTGTAGACGATGTCGGCATTTTACCCTAGATCAAAGGCGTCGTCCTACTGTATGATTTTTATACTGTGGCGAAACGCTACGACGACGTAGAGAGCAGCTACGAGTGCTACGATGGATCAAGCCACTACCACAGTCTATAAATCATACAGTCGTCCAACAAAGACGTCTAGACAGGGCAATCGTGCGGGGCGTGAGGGGCGAGACGGGGGAAGGGCGCTCCTGAACTGCGTACGTTACCGTGTTAGTAGTTCGGGAGACAACTTTCAGGGCTCCATGTCAATTTATTATTGTTTTAATTTATGTAAAATAATTAAAATGGTGCATACGACGTGTTTTGAAAGATTGCAAGTCGTCATCTTACATTCATAAAGAACTGCGATTTCATCAATTTCCGCGCACGGATGAAAGGTAAACAAATAAATATTGTTTATTTGATAGAAAGAAAATACTTGAAAGTATCCCGAGTCCTGGTTTTTGGCACTGGTGAAACCAAAAACCGACGTAAAAGGTGAACGTACTTGGAAGCACTGGTACTCGTCAATTTTGCAAGTATGACCCACCGTTATTAATATTATGTCTTCTAATGTTATTAATATTTTCCATTTTGTCATGTCATGTCAATTCGCAACGTTAGCAAAATAGCGGAAGTAAAAATTAGTAACATAAGTTAATTGCATTCATTCTTTGAATACAATTAAATGGGTGCAATATCATGATTTCTCCGGGTGATAATTCATGAAAATGGTATCCATTTTGTTGAAGTTACAAAATCGAGGTTTCTTGGAGTGCTGATTACGAAATTGACATCCATTTTTAAATCTAAAGAGCAATACCAGTGGCGTAGCTAGGTAACCAAAGGCCCTGGGGCAAAAAATAAACTAGGGGCCTAAGGCCCTAGTTTATTAACGGAACAAACTATTTAAAATCGTTTGTTCCGTATTCGTCGTGTTCCGAATTCGACGTACTCCAGATTTGTCATAATCCAGATTCGTCGCACTCCAGATTCGTCGTAATACGACTTCATAATAAAATTAAAAACCAAATACAAATTATAACTTATTTTAATGCACAAATTAAAACTATTTAATGAAAATAAAAGAAAATATCTACCTGTTACCCTTCAAAAAATACAGTCCTGTGACAGACACACAGACAGCGGAGGCACGTTAATAGGGCCCCGTTGAGCACCCTTTGGGTACGGAATCCTAATTAAGTATAGATTTTTAAACTTTACATTTTATTTTGGATTTTCAAGTTGTGACTAAACCGCTATTCATATTAAATTATATATTTTAAATTAAGTAAGAAAAATAAAATATTATATTTCTTATTGTATTATGCTATTGATTTAAAAAATAATAAAATTAATGTTTAGACAGAAAAAAAGGGTAGATGGCTTGATAACTGATAACTTGCTGCCAAGCCATTCTTAATTATAAATCAAGATGACGTAAAAACTGACAGTTCTTTGTTTACAAAACTTACTTCTAATACTGATTCCTAGTATATAACCTAAGTAACCGTCAGAAATGAAGACGCACTGAATATACTCGTACATCGTGCAGTTCCGATGAAATATTATTTTCAGCAGTGGATGTTCTCAAGGCTTCAGGGAAAAGTGATGAAGCTGCTATTGTGAAGTACATTTTACAGAACCCAAATCATGTCCCCACATTTTTTACCATTATCTATAGTGCCAATAGGCGTCCTGTCGGAAGAAGCCTCCGAAGCGAGGAACAAAGACTCCCGGAAGTATAGAGAAAGTCATTCCCGAAAATGCAGTAGTTTGGCAACTAATAATAATAATAATAATAACCCCATCTCAGTATCTCTACGTTGACGTCGTGGTGGGGCTTGCCTGTTCCAATGACCCCTGGGTCTGTGCCGGTATAGTCAACTTTATCGAGACCGATCTAGAGCGAGGAGCCAAACCAAAAGAGATACAATCCAAGCCAAGGTCGCACATGCCGAGGGCTGCATGGCTAGGGGAAAGTATTAGTCATTAGTGTGCCAACTCTGGATAATAGGGGACCTCCAGTTTTATTCACCCTTGCCACAGTGAATGCAGGGCTCTGCTGTGGTCGACTTTTAAGTCCCTAGCTACTCGTGGGAACAACATGAATACTAGATCTAAAACAAAAAAAACAATTTCAGGCAAATTTGCCTCAGATAGATGACGAAACTTCACAAATCTCTTCGTCATCTCCCTCGTCTCTTTTTCCATCTATCCCATCAACATCACAATCTTTTCGCGTCACGCCGACGCCATCAACATCATCAATCAGTATTCATTCAGCAGATGTTGTACAGGAGACAAATTTTGTCGACGATACTGTGCCCACTGCTAGAACTGCAACAACTCGTAGGAAATGGAGTATTGAAATGAATAAATTTATCCTACGTACTTACCTTCATCTTACTAATATGGACACAGACAAAAACGAGTACCTTCCATCGCTTCACACTAAGTTTCTTGAAAAATACCCGGCTATGCAAGTAAGTCGACAAAGAATAGGTGACCAGCGTAGAGCTATAGTGCAAAAGAAATTATTACCACAGGACACGATAGATCAAATTCATGAGGAAGTCAGAGCCGAACTAGAATTAGTTCATACACAAATACAGCAAAATTCTACACAATCTAAGATACCAATTAACAATTATTGCGGCCAGCGCATTAGATGGACGAACGAATATAATGAAACAATCATGAGAATATATTACACTGTCACACAACTAGAAACAAATAAAACAGCCTATAGGAAACAATTACATGAGAAATTCATTAATACATATCCAGAATTAGCAAATATAACAGAGCAAAGATTATCTGATCAAGTGAGAGCCATTGTTAACAACCAATATATACACACTAACAGATTAGAAGACATTAAAAACCAGGTAGCTTCTGATTTGATCAACACACATAATATTGATAACGATCATTTGAACACACAACTGCAGAAAGAATTAGAACAACCTGATTAATACATTCATACAATAAATACTCAACATACAAATACGGTAATTTCTGACACACCTGCGAGCACCGTCACAGAAAATATATTTCAAAATGATAGCATAGATACCGACATCATATCTCACACACGTATTAATGCAGGCGAAGACTGCAATCTCTTTAACAATATAGATATTGGTCAATATGGACCTACGCAAACTAACTATGATGGTGCCCCGGAAACCAACCCAGAAATAGAAGCTATGTTTCAACAAGCTCAACAATGGTTTTCTGATACAAACCCCACTAATAGCCCATACATCCCCAAGCAGAAGGCATCTAGAAAGTTTTCTGCAATAGTAACTTATATTAATAATGTTATTCTCCCTAAGGCCTTAAGTAAGGAAACTGAATTTAAAGAATTGCAGACAATCATTTACTGTGCAGCATGGGCGGCAGCTAGATGCAACGGAGCAAAAATATCAGACTCTACACAAAACGAACGCCGCACATATAAACAGAGGAAACCAAAATGGGAAATTAGATTAACAACAAAAATCAAAAATCTAAGAGCAAGCATAGGTCGGCTGACACATTTCATTAATGGTAGTGGAAGTCAAAAATTAATAGCTGCAGTTGAAGAAATAAAAATAAAATACCAAATACACGCGCAACACGAAAATTCAAACACACAGTTAGTACACTTTTTGGACACTTTAAAACAAAAATTAAACGCAGCATCGAGTAGACTTAAAAGATATCTCACATGCACGAACCGCAAAATACAAAATACAAAATTTATCAACAACGAAAAAATATTTTATAGGAACCTTGCATCAAATAACAGAGACACCGCGAACCAAACCCTTGACACACCTCCTCCCGAAGTATTACGAGAATTTTGGGCAAACATTTGGAAAATGGTTGGAATACTGGGTGTATTCCATAATAATCACGCAGATTGGATTAATGATGCAACGCCAGAAATCCCCGAAATGGAGTTTGAATTTATTCCAATAAACACATTTATAGATGTCATCAAACGCACACACAACTGGAAAGCTCCAGGCTCAGACAATATTCACAACTACTGGTATAAGAAGTTCACGAGCATCCACCCATTCATATATAATTACTTAAACCCATTCATCCAATCACCTCATTTGCTTCCAACATACATAACACATGGAGTAACATACATGATACCTAAGGACATGAATAACACCACAGATCCAGCCAAATATCGACCAATCACTTGCTTACAAACTCTTTATAAAATCTTGACAGCCTATGTAAGTGAAATGGTATACGGACACTTAACCAAACATAACATTCTCGCAGAACAACAAAAAGGTTGTCGGAAGAATAGCCAGGGATGTAAGGAACAACTCACTATTGACGCGATTGCTATGAACAGCGCAGTAAAACGCAAAAAAGATATTCATACCATGTTCATCGATTACCAAAAGGCCTATGATTCAGTCCCGCACAGCTGGTTGTTACGCGTCCTAGATATCTATAACATCCACCCCACACTCAGATTTTTCTTAGAAGCTACCATGAAAAATTGGCAAACGGTACTTAAAATTAATCAAGCCTCCCCGACTCTGGCCACTGAACCAATCCACATAAAACGTGGCATTTTTCAAGGCGACTCTCGAAGCCCTTTATGGTTTTGCATGGCACTCAATCCACTCTCACACCTACTAGATAAAACTAACACAGGATTCACAGTGACAAACGATAACACACAATTCACATTGACACACCTAATGTATATGGATGATATAAAGTTGTACGCAGCAGATAAGAAATCACTTTTTCATTTAGCAGGCACCACACAAGAATTTTCTAACGATATTGTTATGCGATTTGGAGTAGATAAATGCAAAATTTTGTCAATTGTCAAAGGACAAACACAAAACAACAGTTACACACTTCGATCAGGTAAATCAGCCAATGGATGAAAATAGTACTTTCAAATACCTAGATTTCAAACAATCGAGACAGATAGAACAAAAGATGACAAAACAAGAACTGCTCAAAAAAATTACACACCGCCTTAACCTAATCTTTAAAACCAACCTTAACTCCAGAAACACAATAAAAGCTATCAACACAGTTGCAATACCCATTCTTACATACTCTTTCGGAATTATAAGATGGTCAAAAACCGATATTAAAAAACTACAGCGCACTATCAATACTCTCCTTACCAAACACAGGAAACATCACCCTAAATCATGCATACAGCGACTTACACTACCACGCCAAGAAGGAGGAAGAGGATTAGTAGACATATACAACTTGCACAACAAACAGATATTTTCACTCAGATCTTACTTTCATAACAAATCAGAACATTCGTCGTTACACAAACATGTAACGGAAACAGATAAAAAACTTACACCACTAAACTTACAAAATAGAAACACTCAAATTAGTGAAAATCTCATAACCACACAACAAAAATTGCAGCATGGTCTGGAAAAGCGCTACATGGAAGACACCGAGCCTACTTGTGCCAACCACACGTCGATAGAATTAAGTCGAACGAATGGCTCAAACGAGGTGAATTGTTTCCTGAAACTGAAGGTTTCATGCTTGCGATCCAAGATCAAATAATAGTAACTCACAACTACAGAAAGTACATTATAAAAGACTCCAATCAGCCGTCTGACACATGCCGCCGACATTGCAACAGTGCCTCTGAGACCATTCAACACATAACAGGGGCCTGTATATCACTCGCCCAGACAGATTATAAGCACCGACATGACCAGGTTGCCGCAATTGTACACCAACACTTAGCGCACAAATACAAACTTATAGGTGAGATGATTCCCTATTATAAATACAAACCTGAAACCGCATTAGAAAACAGGGATCAGAAAATCTATTGGGACCGAACAATAATTACAGACAAAACTATACACTATAATAGACCTGATATCACCGTTCACGACAAAATAAATAAAACAGTTTACTTGATAGTTAAAGCTATACCTAACTCACACAACATTCAAACTACAATATCCGAAAAACTTAGTAAGTACCAAGATCTCGCCATAGAAATAAAAACCCAATGGAAAGCACGAACCGTCCATATCGTCCCTATAGTACTCTCATCTACCGGTGTAGTACCGAAGGCTCTCACACAAAGTCTTGAGACTCTACACATGCCATCTCACACACTTTACATGCTCCAAAAAGCCACTATTCTCAACACCTGCCGCATCACACGAAAGTTCCTGACTTCTTCTACATTATCATCCACCTTTTCAATTTAATTTCCCCTTACACACTTGGTTCCGGCCCGTGTGTAAGGTCATAAACTCTCTTAAAAGAGAAGAAAAATAAAGAACTCAATATAATAATAATAATAATAATCTTTATTTATCCAAAAACATACACAGTTTGATATTTGGTTACAAGATATAATATAGTTTATGTTGCAAATCCTGTTCAAGAATAATACTCTACCTCTTAAGCTAGGCTATACCTGTATTTTAAGAGGTAGTTTACGGTCACGGACGTCAACTAATGAAGACATTTTGCATCGGATTCTTTGCTGACGATTCTTCGGCCAATGATGACTCCAAAAGTTAAAAGTCTATGTTTAAGGAACTTGATGACTTATTAATGCATGACGAAAATGAAACTGAGTTTATTGATGTCACCATAGTACCTAATTCCGACATTGAATGTAGTGATGAAGATGACGACGAGGGTGATGATGATGTCTTTGAATAAGTTTTAAGAATTTTCATGAGTAGTTTGTATTTTTAGTTTAAGGAAAAAAAAACAGCTAAAACTTAGCATAAAATATAAGCAAATTAAGCTAATTTCATAACGTTATATGTAGTTATTTTAGTGTATGTTTATGACTAATTTAGTTGAAAAGTTATTTTATTTGTATTTTTTTAAATAAGTGTCATTTAAACATTTTTATTTTATGATCGTTTCTCGTTTCTTCGTAGCAATACATTTTTATTAATATTGTTCAAGCCACTTTTTTATTACACGGGAAGTATATGTATTAAATACAATTTTACAACAAAAACGTGCACTATTTTGGAAGTAAATGTAGGTACCTAGGCACACATTCACATATTATTTTGGTTCTATTCAGCCTAGCCAAATGAAAATTCATGTTTAAGATGGTATTTTTGTTATGTACTTGTATTTTTTATGATAAAACGAAAATCGATTATATCGCAGAAACCTTTGGGGCACTATGTGTCTTTAGATAAAATGTTGCGCTAAGTAGGTAGATAGATACCAATTATAGAAATGCCTACCCGAAACAAGGCGAAACTCAGGCAGGAGGGGGGGGGGATTTTAATGTCCATTTCCATACAAAAAACCACTTTTTATCGATTTGCTCTTGAAATATGAGTCCAATTAGAAAAAGTCTCAGATCAATATTTGTAGGTATTTGATAAAGGAATACGATAGCATTTTTTTACTTTTTTTATCCATGTTCATATCACAAGCTGCCTATGTCCAACCTCTTCTATGGGGACGATCCACTGTGCGGCGCGACTGAAACCAGCCTAAGAATACAGGGGAGTTCCCTGCAAGTTTCAAACAGAGATGTTCGAGACTTGTTGGGAATTCCCCTGTATTTTTTCAAATATGTTGCTGTGGTGATATGGAAACTCATTAGAGTTTCTATAGTCTTAAAAATAAAGCGGTTAATTTGATATTGTCATCTGTCAATACGACTGTAATCTTTTGTTTGTATTTTGCTGATTAAAACCATTTATTCTAAAGGTTTTATCTTATTTATCAATTTAATCAGCAAAATGTTCTAAATAAAATGGAGAGATTCTTACGCCCCGAAAAACTAGACATTGAGCCGTCTGACAGCTCCGCCTCGAAGGATTGGGAACACTGGAAGAGGACATTCGAAAGTTTTTTGTCATTCTGCGGGAAAGATACGAGAGATAGTAAAATTATCCTAGATTTACTCATAAATCATGTATCTACTAGAATTTACTCGTTTATCTGTGAGTGCACCACTTATGAAATAGCTATTAACACTCTCAATAAAAATTTTATCAAACAGAAAAATATAATTTACGCCAGACATATGCTGGCAACAAGAAAGCAACAGAGTGAAGAAAATATCGACGCATATATTCAGGTACTAAAATTAATGGCAAAAGACTGCAAATTTGGAAAAGTGGATGCCGAAACGAATAAACATGATAGTATTAGAGATGCATTTATTTCTGGCATCAAGTCAAACAAAATAAGACAACGATTACTTAAAAATCTGTCATTAACACTCGACCAAGCCTACAATCAGGCGTTGTCGTTGGAGATGGCCGAATTGAGCTCACAGAACTACAATGCTTCAAATTTAAGTTCTGTTCAGAGTTTAAATGAAGACAAGGAACCTATAGCAGCAGCGTTTACTAAGCAAAAGTGTTTCTTCTGTGGAGGGCATGTGCATCCTAGAAAGGATTGTCCAGCTGTCGATGCAAACTGCCAGATTTGTGATAAGTAGGGACACTATGCTAATGTATGTCGAAGCAAGAAACTTAATAATGTTGCGGTTCTAGTTAAACAAGATACAAGTAATAACAGTTCTGCATGTATAGTAGCAGCATCACCGGATTCTCTTAAGAAAGCAACTGTAACAGCCTACATCCAGGGAATTCGTGCCCAAGCATTAATTGATACGGGCAGTTCTATTAGCTTTATGAATGAAGCCTTCTTTAAATTGTGTCGATTAAAGAAGAGACCTTGTAACCAAACGATTTTAATGGCTTCAACTACACTAACATCTCAAGTAGAGGGACAAACCTGCGTCTCTGCTATAATTGGAGATCACAATTATGAAGGTCTGAATTTACTTATAGTAAAAAACCTGTATGCTGATATTATACTAGAGAAGCATTCTTCACTTGAGTTCTCTTTTGGAGGATCAAAAGATCCAATTAGGGTATGCAGTGTTGCTGCAGCATCTGTACCTGCAGTGCCTTTGTTTTCGAATGTTTCTCCCGAATGCAAGCCTGTCGCCATAAAATCTCGAAGATACAGTGAGGATGATAAAAAGTTTATTGGAGATGAAATAAGAAAACTTTTAGCTGACGGAATGATTGAAGAGAGTATGTCACCCTGGAGAGCTCAAGTCCTCATTTCACAGAATACTAATCATAAGAAACGTCTCGTTATCGATTATTCTCGAACAATAAATAGATTCACACATTTAGATGCATACCCACTTCCAAACATAGAAGAAATGGTGTCACAGATATCAAAATATCGTAGGTGTTTAGCGCTATAGACTTACAAAGCGCATATAACCCAGTCCCGATTCTGCCAAAGGAGCGTCCCTTTACTGCTTTTGAAGCACTTGGAAATCTTTACCAATTTCGGCGGATTCCATTTGGTGTCACTAACGGAGTGTCAAGTTTCCAAAGAACCATAGACTGGGTTAATCGCAAAGAAGAGCTAAAAGGAACGTATGCCTATTTAGATGACATTACGGTATGTGGAATAAATCAAGAGGAACATGATGAAAATCTCAAGAGATTTGTAACGGCAGCTCAAAAATATGGCCTAACTCTCAATAAAGAAAAGAGTAAGTTTTCCCAATGTTCTATTAATATTCTGGGATACAATGTAGAGAACCACGTTATTAAGCCAGATGAGGAACGCTTAAGGCCACTATTGAGTTTGCCACCACCATGCGATGCGCCATCACTGAGAAGAACAATAGGAATGGTTGCACATTATAGCAAATGGATCCCAAATTTCTCAGAACGAGTTCATGCTCTCGCTCATTCACAGGTGTTTCCATTGAAAAATGAATTAGTTCGAAGTTTTGAAAGACTAAAATCTGATATTGCAAAATCAGCTGTTCACGCTATCGATCACAATGCACCATTCACCGTGGAAACAGATGCATCTAATCATTCTATCGCAGCAACTTTGTCACAATGTAATCGACCGGTTGCATTTTTTTCCAGAATGTTAAACACTCAGCTATAGAAGGAAGCTTACGCTATAGTGGAATCTCTAAGGAAATGGCGTCATTTTCTCATTGGCCGACCATTTCGTCTCGTTACTGACCAACGTTCTGTATCATTCATGTTTGATAATAAACTGACGAGCAAAATAAAGAATGAGAAAATACAGAGATGGCGCTTGGACTTAGCACCTTTCAAGTACGACATAGTGTACTGTCCCGGAAAGCAGAATGATGTGGCTGACGCACTTTCACGAGTTTGTGCTTCGGTACCGGTACGTACTGAAAAACTAATTTCATTGCATGAAGCTTTGTGTCACCCAGGAATAATGCGCATGAATCACTGGGTGAAATCTAAAAATTTGCCTTATTCCACTGAAGAAATTAGGAATATGACTAATTCCTGTCGGATATGTTCCGAAATAAAACCTAAATTCTACAGATCTGACTTACCAGATCCAACCTTAATAAAAGCAACTTCACCTATGGAAAGATTAAGCATAGACTTTAAAGGTCCTGTACCATCTAATACAAGAAATAAATATATATTGACTGTAATCGATGAATTCACGTTTCCCGTTTGCGTTCCCATGCAGTGATATGAGTTCTACGACGGTAATAAAACATTTGAATGAGATATTTATGTTATTTGGCATGCCATCTTACCTTCATTCAGATAGAGGAACTTCATTCGTTTCGGCAGAAGTACAAAATTTCTTGAATTCACGAGGTATTGCTTCAAGTAGAACCACTCCATACAATCCAAGAGGAAATGGCCAAGTAGAACGTTTCAATGGGACTCTATGGAAATCAATACAATTGGCTCTACGTTCACGCAACCTAGCAATAGAAAATTGGGAACAAGTTCTTCCTCAAGCTTTACATTCCATACGGTCTTTGCTCTGTACAGCTACTCACTGTACGCCGCATGAACGGATGTTTACGCATGCTAGACGATCATCGAATGGAGTCTCTATACCTACTTGGTTGATTGAATCAGAACATGTGCTAATGCGAAAATTTAACCGTAATAATAAATATCAGCCAGTCGTTGAGGAGGTGACGCTACTTCATGTAAATCCAGATTATTCCTATGTGCATCTTGCAGATGGTCGAGAATCAACTATCTCTAATCGACACTTAGCACCATTAGGACAAGATAGTGAGATAATCCAGGAAACGCCTGAAGTACTTAACGAGACCCGAGATTCAGTCGAGACTAATGAAGACGACGACTTCTACGATTCTCGAAGTATGAACGAAGATGAGGAACAGCAACAATTGACAGACCACCCTACAGTCGAAGCCGAACACACAGCTTCTGAAAATCCAGCTACTGTTCAACGAAGGTCCACTAGAATTCGAAGGCTTCCAGACCGCTATGGAGACTACGTTCTAAACTGAATCGTTCTCTTTTAAGCCTGGAAGAATATGGTGATATGGAAACTCATTAGAGTTTCTATAGTCTCAAAAATAAAGCTGTTAATTTGATATTGTCATCTGTCAATACGACTGTAATCTTTTGTTTGTATTTTGCTGATTAAAACCATTTATTCTAAAGGTATTATCTTATTTATCATTATTAAAGTCGCGTTCCTGGAATTTGATTTATTTATATTCCGAATGTGGGATAAAATTTCACTAGTTAAATTTATACTTAAGTCAAAAGTCCGAGGGGCCCCAGAGCTTGGGGGCCCCGAGGCACTGCTCCGTCTAGCCCTCGGTAGCTACGCCACTGAGCAATACACACCAAAGCCGCCGACCCGTCGACAAAATGTCGGGAACATTTTGTTGGTGGGCTAGTCGGCGGCTTCACTCATTACGAGTTGGAAAACTTTGTCGGCGGCTTCGACTTGAGGAACTTATTTGGAACTTTATTGCCACTTGTCGAAACACGTGTCATAAAATTTGCCGCCGTCATGCCGCCAACATGTCGGCGGGTAGCACGGGCGGGCGCTTGATGCCGACGCGCGACGTGTTTCCGACATGATTTTTTTCATATAGGTTGTGTCGGCGGGCTTTGGTGTGTAGTGCGCTTATGGCGGAGGGTAACATGACACTTGCGCAGTACACACTTCCCTAAGACACCAATCATGCCAAGGGGTGTCGTGTTTGCGTGTTACTGGGTTTTTATACATTAAACATCTTCATTATTATATGAATTAAATATTCTGTTTGTAACTGTTTAAAAAACATTTTTTTTTTGATAATTGTTAATTATTGTTCAAAAATTGTCTCTGGCATCAGTCAATGTCACATTGAAAAATTTACGCTCAACATTTTTTTACTTAAAATTTACATAAATTCCAGCCCAGATTTCATATTATCAATCAAAAAACTCGTAACAATACTACCAAATAAAAATGAAAAACTCCACAAGAAAGAAATATAGGTAAATATTTACAAAAAAATAGACTTAAACCCAATGGTTTAAGTCTATTTTTTTGTCTATTTTTCGACGCAACTGTAGCTGTAGTTATAATGTACATTATAACTCAATAGTTATAATGTACATTATAACTACAGCTACAGTTGCGTCGAGCTCGAGCGACGAGTTTTTCTCCCCACCGTCGTCACCAACACCACAACGGCGGCGAGGAAGAGGACGGCCACCAGCGGGCTTGGGAACCCGAAGCCAACAGACCTCGAGCAAGGCCCCCCTGCCGGTGGAAATGTGTCGCGCATGCGTTTCACCCAGTCCATAAACGAAAATGTGATGCGCGCATATTACGGGGCTACAGAGGGAGGAATTAACCTTACAGCGTACAGAGTTCGGATGCTCTCTCTGTTTCAGGTTCTTGAACCAGCCGGCAACGTCTCGGCCTAACGATTATCGGATCAGGTGCGCGTCATTCAGCACAATCATAGATTGGATGACGACACACTTGATCGGCTACGCTCGGAAATGCAGAATAATCCTCCTGGTACCCCTCCCCCACCCCAGAATGTCGTGCATGCGCCTGCCGACGTTACATTGCAGGAAAATCAGCATGATGTGGAGGAGGAAGCCAGGGCTATATCTGCAGATAACCTGTTCAATGTGGATAGATAAGGAGCATTCTGGAGGATGCCATCCGTGAGTACCGGTTTACATCACCTGACCTTAGACCACGGCTACCACGTTTGCCCATTAATAAAAAAAAACAAAGCACTGGTGTGTGCCCTGGATGTGCTGTTGCCAAATGTTATTGAAAGCAGCGCAAACCTTTGCGATACACATTCGATCTTGTATTGCACGGCTGTTGCAGCGTGTCCTGTACGGGCGTTCTCGGGAACTAGTATTAGTCCTCGAGAATATGTATCCCGTGTCACAGAGCGCATCGACTTCCTGAAGCAGAAAGTTTATACATGGGCAAACCGTATCCGACGGTATAGGCGAAGAGTGGATCGGTACACTCAGAATCGCATGTTCCAGAACGATGAAAGGTGGGTATACAGAGCTTGGGAGCGACCCATTCCCACTCAAGGTGTGACTGACGCGTCTACCGGATAGTGATGACATGAGTGCATTTTGGCGGAGCATTTGGTCGGTGCCCGTCAGTCACATTGAATGTGATTGGATGCGTGTCGTTGAGCGAACGTGTGATTCAATACCAGACATGGAGGCTATCACCATCAGTCCTCTGGATGTGGCCCATGCAGTCCGTCCGTTGCCTAACTGGAAATCTCCAGGACCGGACGGACTGCACAATTTCTGGATTAAATGGCTACAAAAGTAACACGCATGCTTAGCTTCACAATTCCAGTCATATTTAGAGACTGGGACGCTACCACCGTTCTTTACGACAGGTATTACCCACCTGCTCCATAAATCGGGTAGTACTGCGGAACCTAAAAATTACATAGACCAATTACCTGTTTACCGAAGGTATTAGTATATAGTTCTTACATCCATTCTTAGAGCAAAAGTCACACACCATATTGACGGCACGGTTGGCGCAGCGGTTAAGCGATTGATTGCTGCGCTGCGTGTCGCGGGTTCGATTCCCGCACGGAACAAATATTGGTATGACCTACAAGTAGTTGTTCCGGGTCTGGCTATTTGTGTATGTGAGTTTAAATGTTTGTGAACGCACCCACAATACAAGAGAAATTCCTAGTGTGGGGCAACGTTTAAAAAAAAAAACAAAACAAAAACAAACAAAACAAACAAACAACAACGCGATTATGTCGGTGTCTCAGAATGGATGTAAGAATGGGTCCCGCGGTATTAAGGAGCTGCTCCTTATAGACATGACCATAAGCCAACAGGTTCGTTGATCCCGGAAGGATCTGTCGATATGTTGGATAGATTATAAGAAGGCCTATGACTCGGTGCCACATACATGGCTCATGAGGGTGCTGCAGTTGTACAAAATAGACGCGACTCTACGCACCTTCTTGATGTCATGTATGAAGCAGTGGAGGACGGTCCTTCTGTATCCAGGATGTCGACAGATCCGGGTGACCGATGAACCGATTAGGATTGAGCGTGGAATATTTCAGGGCGATAGTTTGAGTCCGCTTTGGTTTTGCTTAGCCTTGAATCCTCTAAGCACACTGCTGGAGGATTCAGGTGTGGGCTATCGGTTGAGAAGAGGTGGTCAGGTGATATCGCACCTCCTTTACATGGATGATTTGAAACTCTTTGCCCCCAACAATTTGCAACTGATGGAGCTACTGAAGGTAACAGAAACCTTCAGTAGCGCCATCAGGATGGAATTTGGTGTGGACAAATGTGCAGTCATGCATGTAAAGTGAGGAGGGATTATAGAATCCGTGAGAACCCAACTTACGGATTCTATACACCTTAGATCCCTCTCCTCAACCGAAACCTACAAGTATTTGGGTATATCGGAAGCATTAGGCATCAATACTGCCGACATGAAACAATCGTTGACGGAGCGCTTCTTTGGCCGCCTGAATAAAGTGATAAATAGTCTTTTATCAGGCGGAAACAAGGTGCGTGCCTTCAACGGTTGGGTCATGCCGGTTTTGATGTATTCTTTCGGCATACTCAAATGGACTCAAACGGAATTTGACGCTCTAGATAGGAAGGTCCGTACATTACTGACTGCATGTCGGATGCATTACCCACGGTCATCAGTGATGAGACTGTACATCCTGCGGAAGTGTGGGGGTCGAGGTTTTTTAAATGCTACCCTCCACAACCGCGAGATTTGCAGTCTCAGGGAATATTTCCTTCACACTGATGTGGGGATGCATCGAGATGTCGCAGTGGACAAGGGCCTCACCCCGCTCTCCTTAGCAAAAGAGAATTGGCGCAAACCTGCAGTGCTGAATACTAACGATCGTAAGGAAGTATGGCAAGGCAAAGAGCTTCACAGACGCTTTTTCCGGGGTTTTCATAGACCTGATGTGGACTTTTTGGCGTCTGTATCCTGGCTGCGTTTCGGCGACCTCTTCGGGGAAACCCAAGGTTTTGTCTGTGCGATTATGGATGAAGTTATCGTGACGAATAACTATCGGAAATACATTGTCAAGGACGGTACGGTTTACATCTGTCGGGCATGCCACCGTCCGTGAATCAATCCGACATATCGTTTCCGGTTGCTCTCGTCTTGCTAACGGCGAGTATTTGCACAGACACAATCTAGTAGCTAGGATTATCCATCAGCAACTTGCTTTGCAGTACAACCTTGTGGAGTCTGAAGTATCGTACTACAAGTATGTGCCCGACCCAGTTCTCGGGAACGGTTTTTTTTTTTTTTTTGTGGGTGGGAAATCATCAAATGACTTCTCCCGCTCTGGGTGGAGCAGGAGGGCGTGTCAGACTTTTACTGACTAAAACCCACCCATGTTCTCTCAGCTGCCCGTGTGCCAGGGGCCGCGGTATCTCTTTCGAACAACCCGCACCCCTGGCAGGCATAGGCCCTTGCGGGCCCCACCAGCTGCTGCTGACGTCCCCTGCGACGGGTCAGCACAGTGGCCCCGCCGCCTACCACTTTTCGGCCGCAGGGGATAGGGAGAGCAGCCAACGCTATACCGACACTCCTCTTCCCCTGCGGCCCCACCGCATCCGCCATCAAACGGTGGCGGCCCCGTCCAGGCCACGGAAGGGAAGAGCGCTACTCAGAAGTACCGGCACTCCTCCTCCGCCGCAGCCTGTAACTCTCAGACGCGATGCCTCCCATTCGACATCGCGGCCCGCCTCAGCTGCGATGCACCTCACCGCAACCTACTTTCTGGCCGCTACGTCGTCGGCTTGGAGGCACAAGCCCTGACGAGCGGCCCCACCTTGGGGTTCCTCTTCGCTTCACCGTGGAGATGACCACGGTTACTGAGCCCCCCCGCAACGACAATGCGGGAACCCCACTGGGGGGGTCTCGAGAATGGTCACGCCACATTGTACTGGGATCGATCTGTCATCACTGACAGGACTATTGTCGCCAATAAGCCTGATATTGTGGTGATAGATCGATGAAAGCGTCGTGCAATGATTGTTGATATCGCTGTCCCTCATGACGAGAATCTCGTGAAAGCTGAGCAAGATAAGAAAATCAAGTATTTTGACTTAGCTCACGAGGTTGTCGACATGTGGGACGTGGACTCAGCAATCATTGTACCGATAATCGTTACAGTAAATGGTCTGATAGCGAAGAGCCTCAACCAACACCTTAGGAGGCTCTCATTGCACGGCTGGATCAGGGGCTTGATTCAGAAAGCAGTACTCCTGGACACGGCACGCATAGTCAGGAGGTTCCTTTCTCTGGAGCCCTGACCACCGGCATCTTGGACCCTCCTCCTGATGCCGATGGGCCACTATTTTTTATATTTTTAAATGTTTTTATATAATTTTTGTAAAAATATTTAAAAAAATCCCTAATATGTATGAAAATAAATAAATGTTGATGACGACGTTGATCTAAAATAAATAAATATTGTTTACTTGAGAAAACCCTAGCTGTTGCGACAATGCCTACACGTTGTCGGCATTTACGATGAGATCAAAGGCGTTGTCTTACTGTATGTTTTTATACTGTGCCGCTACGACGGATTGAAACTCTACGACGTAGAGTAGCTACGAGTGCAGCTAGAGCAGCTGCTACGAAGGATCGAGCCTCAACTTGTGGCTCGATCCTTCGTAGCAGCTGCTCTTATGGCCCACAACGGAGTACAGAGCAGCTACGAGGGCTACAGTGGGTCGAGCTACTACGGAGTAGAGAGTAGCTACGAGTGCTACGACGGAGTGAAACGCTACGACATAGAGTAGCTACGAGTGCAGCTGCTCTTGTGGCCCACAACGGAGTACAGAGCAGCTACGAGTGCTACGCCGCATCGAGCTACTACGGAGTAGAGCAGCTTTGAGTGCTACGACGTAGACAAACGCTACGACGTAGATAATAGTTACGAGTGCTATCAAGGAGCGAGCTATTACGTGAGCTACAGCAGCCACTAGCATGCCATTGAGGTCCATGGTTCGATTCCCAAGTACAGCAAAGTGACATTGGGTTTTTTAACAGATATTTCTGGTACCTGCTATCGTCTTTTAAGGTAAACATAACGTACGAAAAATGTAATAATAAGAAAGTAATAAACAGTCACCCGGCAACTTCTACTTCAGGCGCCACGCGACAGATGACGCCGCGGTCAAGGGAGCAGCGCCCGCTGACAGGGTCGGGCGGCGCCAGGTTGATGTACGGTGGCTCCTCCAGGAACGTGATGCGCATGTGGAACTTCTCCGGCACGCCTTGAGGTGGCGTGTGCAAGCCGCCCGGCCAAACGATGTCTTTGATAATCAGCCTTTCTCTTGGATAAGAATTCCAGGTACCGATTTCCTCCCACACCAACTGTGAATATTGACATAAAAAGTAAACATCTTTGTGTTTCTGAAAAAAAATTTAACAAGCAGAGCTTAGAATGTTGCAAGTTTCACCTGTTCTCCAAGGGCCGGTCGCAGGTTCATTATTTTTAACTCGGCCGCTTTCAGTTCTCCGTCCGGCGTGAACTCTATGCTCGGGCGACCCGCCTCGCCTTCTACGCTGACGTTGCGCAGGTGGCGGTAGAAGCGCTCCCCGGTGGACCAGCGCGCCTCTCCCGCCCCCGCGCCGCTGCAGGACAGCCGCGTTCCCAGGGGATACCTTATGTTCTCAGGTTCCGACACGTACGACTCGACTCCGTACGCAAATACTTTCACCGCTGTGGCTATCTCCGCAATCAACGATGAACTTGATGTATCAAAATGTACGCCTAAAACAATAAAGAAATATATTTAAGAACATATCATTTATTTAATCAATAAGATGTTAACAAGCACCAACTAAACGCTAATTAAATCATAGGGGCACGTATCGAAGTATAAAAATAAAGAAATGCGCGAATCTGTCTAAGATAAAAATGACGACATAACACGTGACATGCTCGGCGGCGGCGATCTCTCGCGACCGGCCCTGGACCAAGCCATGGAACGGAGCGAGAGTGCATGGGTAGCCGTCACCTCCTTCTGCAAAGCAGTAATGCTCGCGAAGAGGGAGGCGGCGCACGTGAGAGAGAGGCAGTACATGCGCCCTCATGGCCTTAGTCGTCGCGGGAGACGCCCTGGGCGTTGGGAATCCCAGTCTGATTCCCGGTCAATCCCAAGCTTTTTGTCCTCCATATAAACTTAACGGTATAAAAGCTTTTAGGCACAAGTTACGGTTAATGAATGATTTAAATTTATTGAGACTTAGATCTTGAACATGGCTTGGAAGTTTATTCAGTTAGTTCAGTTCAGTTAGGTGTGCCTCAAGGCTCAATATTCGGCCCATTCTTGTTTTTAGTGTATATCAATGACTTACCATTCTATTTAAAGGGTATTTGTAATGTTGTACTGTTTATAGATGATACTTCTCTTATTTTTAAAGTAGACCGGAATAGACAAGATTTTGACGACGTAAACAGTGCTCTCTCAATGGTTACGGATTGGTTTATGGCAAATAACCTAGTTCTCACTGCCAAGAAAACAAAATGTGTAAAATTTGCCTTACCGTATGCTAGAAATCTAGGTCCCAACATCGTCTTAGATAAAGAGGTGGTTGAAACCGTAGACTCGGCAGTTTTTCTGGGCATAACAGTAGATGCCAAACTTCAGTGGGGATCACACATATCAAGCTTAGCGGGGAGGCTCAGTTCAGTCGGCTACGCCGTCAGAAAAGTAAGACAATACACTGAAGTCGATACAGCTAGGTTAGTCTACTTTAGTTATTTTCACAGAGTTATGTCCTGCGGTATTCTGCTGTGGGGCAAAGCTGCTGATATTCAAAATATTTTTGTACTTCAAAAACGTGCTGTTCGTGCAATTTACCAGCTAGGTGCCAGAGTTTCCTTGAGGGACTTTTTTAAAGATGTTGGTATTCTCACGGTGGCATCACAATTCATATTCGCTAACATCTTATATATTAGGCAAAATATACACTTGTACACTAAAAACAGTGACATTCACACCGTTAACACAAGAAATAAGGACAAACTACGTGCTCCCTTTCACCGGCTTCATAAGGTTCATAACTCATTTGTTGGGCTTGGTAAAAGTTTTTATAACAAGCTTCCCTCTTCTTTGCTAGATTTGCCTTTTAATGCGTTTAAAGCTCAAGTAAAATCCATCCTTTGTTTAACGGCTTACTATTCCATCAACGACTATTTAAATAACAAGAATAGTTGGTCGCTGTGATTAACTCAAGACAATGTTTATGTTCTTTCTCCAGAATAGGCGTATCTAGTGACAGGTTATATGGGTTCATATAATTATTATTTTATTTTTTATTGCCTTTCTAACAATTTTTTTTTATAATTATCTATTAAGTCATTAGTTATTGACATGATCTACTCATAACAATATTTTCTATGATGAGTTGTTTTAAGCTTTATTTGGCCTCGACAGTTTTCATTTTATTTGTCGGTATATTGGTATGGCTAGCTGACATTTTGACTAATTATTTAATTAATATTTTGTGTCTCGTAATGTTTATTACTTTGCCTATGTATGTATAGAATCAAGTCTATCCGACTAAACAGACAGCTGTGCTGATGGGGAGTTTGTTCCGCCACTTCTTCTTCCCAGCTAAAGCACTAGGAAGTGGTGAAGGGTGCGCGTTTTGGGGGACTGTCTCATGTACTTTGACGTTCGAAAAGTGCTGATTCTCAGCCTAATTTGAATAAATGACTTTTGATTTTGTTTTTGATTTTGATTACAAAATCGCATACATTGACATCAGAATGACCCACCTATTTTCTTGAACCTTGTTGATGGTACAACAAATTTGTGTTTATTTTTAGTGTTAATACTATGGACATCACTGTATTTTTTAAACAATTTAAGATTTTTATGGGCATATAAAAGAGTTTCAAAAATAAACTGTGAAGGCACAGTCACTACATTAATCTTTTTAAATTTCTCTCTGAGAGAGTGTCTCGGACTTTATTTACTTTATAAATTGATTGAACACTAAAGGGGCTGTCTCTGTCACGAATTTTTCTAACAGCTTATGCTGCAGAGCTTAGCTTTTTCGACAATATCTATATGTGGGCCCCACTGAAGCTTGGCATCCAAAGTTAAGCCCAAGAATACAGTGCTATCTTCAGGTTTCAATACGTTTTCACCTGCCTAACGTGAGGAAAATAGGTAAAACTTAATGCATTTGATTTTTTTTCATTAAGAAGTAAATTACTAACATTGAACCAGTGAACTTGCTTTGAGATTGCGCTATTTACATCGTCATTAACCAGCTGCTGACGTTTAAGTTTAAGCAAAAGTGAAGTGTTATCCGCAAACAACACTATATCATGATTATCCTTTATGAGGTAAGGCAAGTAATTAATACAAATAATAAACAAGAAAGGACCAAGAATTGAGCCCTGTGGGACTCCCATCGATACTTTGGATCCGGGAGATCTTTTCCCATTTACATGAACACACTGAATGTGTACACAAATATGTATGAAATAGGAAGATCCAGAGCTGTGTTCCGGATCCCGTAGTGCGGAGTTTCCTGATTAAAGTTTCATGAAGCACGCAATCGAATGCTTTAGATAAATCACACAAGATGCCCAAGGCATCGTATTCATTTTCCCATGCATTGTAAATATGCCCAAAGAGTTCAACACATTGGTGGTCGAACGACCCTTGTAAAACCAAACTGTTTGCAATGTAATAAATTATGTTTAAAAGGTAGGTAGTACTGAAATAGGTCTATAATTAGAGAGGTGATGTACTACCTGGTCTAAACAAAGGTATTATTTTACTATTTTTCATTAGGCCAGGAAAATCCCCACAGTCGATACAATTATTGAATTTAAGAGCTAAAGTAGGTGCTACAATGTCAATAATAGACTTAGCGTCTTCTACAGAATTATCCCACAGATCTGCAGTCCTTTTTCAAAGTGTGAAAGGTTTTAATTATATCTCTACAGCTAATATGTTCAAAATGAAATTCTGAATCACAAACATTAACATTTTCCTTGAGCAAAGACTCAGCAACAGAAATTTTCAAAAGCCGCGGCGATTTGCGAGTCTGATGTAATTATGTTGTTATTGATAGACAGGCTGTAGTCAGTATTTCAGTTACTCGTACGGTAAGTCATTACTTACATACAATAAGTCGTTTTAATTACATTACTACTGTTTTTAATCTTTGAACTCAACTAACGCGACGTGGCCATCCAACAAGGTTTTTTATATAATTTAGAATAATTTCTAACATATAAGTGAAATTCAGCAGTGTTTACATAAGCCCTTTCATTGTACAGCTCATAAAGTCGTGTTTTACTTTTATGAATACCAATGTAGCCCAATCACTGACAGAGACGTTACTGTTAATTTTTAACAATATATTTAAAAAAACTCATCATATAGATGATTACGAGGGCTGCACTAAAAGCAAAAAGTATATAAAAAAGTACTCTGTGACTAAAAGTATCGGGAATGGAATATTTCCACTGTTCCTGTCATATTAAAATCTTTTTAATTGAAAACTCCTTGGTTTTAAAAATCGAATACCATTTATTTATTTTAAAAAAAGATTCTCGTTCTTGTCACAAGGTTTTGTCAAACTTGTTTAGTCGTTGAGAAAATGGAATTGACTCGAGAAAATTCAAGAGCGATGATTTATTATGACTTTCGAAGTGGTTTAACACAAAAACAGTGTGTTGACCAGATGATTTCTGCATTTGGTGATGAAGTCCCATCCAAAACCACAATTTATCGCTGGTTTGCTGAATTTCAACGTGGACGTGTCAAGCTCAGTGATGATCCCCGTCAAGGTCGTCCAAAAACTGCAGTCACCCAAGAAAACGTTGATGCTGTGCGTAAGCTGATTGAGGAAGATCGACATGTGACATACCGCGAAATTCAGGCAACTTTAGACATTGGCATGAGTCAAATACAAATAATCTTGCATGAACAATTAGGTGTAAAAAAATTGTTTTCCCGATGGATACCGCATTCGCTCTGTGAAGAGCAAAAAGCGGCTCGCGTTACTTGGTGCGTCAGAACTCTCGAAAGATTCCACGCAGGATCCTCAAATGCTGTATACAACATCGTATCAGGTGACGAATCCTGGATATACGAGTACGAACCCGAAACAAAAAACCAGTCACGAGTTTGGGTGTTCGAAAATGAGATAGAGCCAACAAAAATTGTTCGTTCACGGAGTGTTGCAAAAAAAATGGTGGCCACGTTTGTCTCCAAAACCGGCCATGTTACGACTATTCCTCTTGAGGGATAAAGAACGGTTAATGCAGAATGGTATGCTAGCATTTGTTTGCCACAGGTCGTTTCTGAACTCCGTAAAGAGAACTGCAACGCCGCATCATTCTCCATCACGACAATGCGAGTTCTCACACCGCGCACAGAACAAAAGAGTTTTTAGAGCAAGAAAACATCGAATTATTCGACCATCCGCCGTACAGCCCCGACCTAAGCCCTAATGATTTCTATACTTTCCCTAAAATAAAGAATAAATTGCTTGGACAGAGATTTTCATCACCTGAAGAAGCTGTGGACGCCTACGAAACGGCCATTTTGGAGACCCCAACTTCCGAATGGAATGGTTGCTTCAATGATTGGTTCCATCGTATGGAAAAATGTGTCAAATTTCGCGGAGAATACTTCGAAAAGCAATAAATACATTTTTAAATAGTAATGTTGTGTCACTTCCTTGATTCCCGAAATTTTCAGTGCCGCCCTCGTAGGATCAGCATTTGTAGACAAAACTGGTAATTTATTAACGAGTTTAACTTTATAGGCTTCTAGGCGAAATGCAGTTTTGGGGTTAACAATGATATCCTTTTTACCCATTTTGTTATTTTGATTTTGAATCCGTTGGTCGCAATGATCTGTATCTAGTTAATTTATAATTTCTGTAACCTGATTATCAATAACCTGAGTTATCTAGTAAATTAACATTAAAATCACCACAAACAATAATGGACTTGTTTGAGTTACAAATCTTGTGTATATATACTGTAATTCATTCATTACCTTTTCAAAGCAGTCATACAATCCTGAAGGTGGTCTGTACACACTTATTACAACAAACTGCTCCAATTCTATACAAGCTATTTCAACTGTCCGATCAACAGAGAGAATCAATATCCTTACGTTCTTTCAATTTTAACAGGTTACTTACTAAAAGTAATGAGCCACCATGTATAGCATTTACTCTGCTGAACGAACTACCAACCTGGTGATTATAAATTAAACATGAACTGTGGTCGCTTTTAAGCCAACGTTCTGTCATACAAAGAATATGTATATTGTTACATTTAAGGAATAAATCTACTTCTAAATTTCAAAAACCCTTGAATGTTTTGTTGCACCAGTTTGATGACTAGGAACCTCTCTACACATAATAGTTATTTGCTTTTGCATGAGTTAGAATTAGGTGTGTGTGTAAATATGTAAATGTTTTATTTTTCATACCGAGCATTCCAACGGGAAACTTGTTCGGTTGTTGCATGGATCCGAGCACACTCTGTGTGACTATCCATACGAAGTTCTCGTTGGTCAGGTGCAGGTCGCCGGCTGCCGACAAGATCTCGGCGGCCTCCTCGCGCGTCGCGTACAGCAACATGACGCGCGCCTCGCTCGTCACCAGCTCGTTCAGATCCGAAGACCTCTTCACCACGATTGCATTCAGTATCGTAAACTTAAATCGATCCTGTGTATAAATAAAATCTTGTTAAAATAAATCGTACATAAAAGGATTTAAAAATGCCTAGCGTTACAGAAATAGGTGCCGAAACTAATATATATACGGGGACTACGGAAAACATCAGTTATATTTCCGCTACATGAGTGTCTCTTTTATACCAACTTTTCTTATTTTCATTTTGAATACTACGACTTGTTTCTTTGGATACATACTTGCAGTGCTGTAACTCTTTCACGCACAGCCTGTATAAAATCGTCGTGGCCTGCTATCGCTGAAGTCACGACACTAAATTGATGCCACTTATATCGTTCTAGTATCGATAGCATGGCCGACGTCTGATGTTCTATTGAAGGAGCGAGCTGCAGCCGGAGGGACGCATGCGACGCTCGCTTTTCAAGACCACTGTTGTCTGCGTTCCACGCAATTACCTATCGATACAAAAAACGGCTCATCTGAATTTACCCCAAACATAAAATATATGATATAAAAGCATGATTTTATATCAAAGTATGCATAGATAAAATGTTTTACCGGTATGCCAAGATAGCCGGCGAGTTGTAGAAAATACTGTGCAGAGGCAGTAGAGCGCCCATATTGTTCATGATTCATAAGATAGAGGATAGCAGACACATTGACTGCTAGAAATTCTTTACATAGCGAATCCAGGATAGCTGAAAGCGTTCAGAAATTAGTAAACTAGAAATGACAGCGTTTTTAATGACGATAAGAAAGATATGAAGTTATCTAGGCTCTAAGAGTGTTTCAAGATACTATCACTTACACATAGGACTAGGCGTCAAGCCTTGCGTAGAAAGCGTAATATTTAGGCGCACGTGCGAGAAGAGTTTTAGTTTACGCGGCAATTTCGACAGCGCTGCCTTCTCGGCTTTAGTGTAATCACGAGTGCCAAAGGCTTTATGTGGCACGACAAGCGCTGCTGTGATGGACGAAGGAGCACGCGGCGGTGGCGGCGCGGGCGAGGTGCGCGGGCGCCGCAGCCCGTCGCCGCCGACGCGCACGCCGCTGCCGCGACCCGCGTCTCGGCCACCCCCTCCGCCGCCGGCGCCTCCCCCGCCCACCTTGATGCCGCTGCCCCGCTCCGCTGCCGCCGCCGTTGCCGCCGCCGCCGTCAGCGCTCCGAGCGCCGCTAGCGCCATCAGCGCTGTGCGCGTCTGCATCTCCACTCTTGATGCTGAAATAATTTTTAAATAAGTACCTACACACAACCTAATCACTTCTATCTTTGTACAACTATTGTCTTTGAATTTTATTCCATGACATTTCATTTTAATCGTATTGAAGTACATAGGTGGTTTTCATGGCGATTTAGTTTACTGATTGACGAAAATGTCAGATAAGGATAAATATTTGTTTAGTTGTTAGAGTTCCATAGCCGTACGGTAACGAACGGGACCCTATTAATAAGCCTGCGCTGTACGTCCGTCCGTCTCTCTGTCTGCGAGCTGTAATCTCATGGTCCGTAATAGTAGACAATTGAAATTTTCACAGAAAGTGTATAATTCTATTCTCGCTATATAAATATAACAACAAATAATAAAAACAAAGTTAAAAATTAAAGGGGTCTCCATCCAAGAAACGTGTTTTTTGACTTGTGGTACTGAATGCCGCATGTGCGAGTCCGACTCGGACTGGGCTGGTTTTATATTTATCGTTTTTATTTATTTTTACGAGTTCATGAATTTTATTGCCCGCCGATATAGGTGCCGAATTTTCCCGTATTACAACTTGAAACAATATAAAATACAAACATTATCAACGGTACCTCATAACGTCAAACTATTTTGACATCACTAACACTAACCCAAGATCTAGCGACATAACTTAATATATTTTAAAATGTAACTTTAGGTTTACCTGAAGTCATGGTGGTGCAAGATGAATTATTTGATTAACTCTGAGTTAGCTGTTACCCTGGGTTATTTAGGATAACAGTTACCCAGAGTTTAGCGACTTAATTCTCCCGCACCAATTAACTCAACCTACCAGTGTTAAATATTTAAAATTTTAACCCAAGGTTTACGTCTAGTTCTTGGTGGCAAAAATTAAATTATTAGCTAAACCCTGAGTTAGCCGTTAGCTCTGAGTTATTTAGGATAACCCATAAACGCACAAGCGAGCCTTAGAGTGTAGGTTTTTTTTTTTTCAAAAGTAAGTAAACCATAATAGCCGCACATCAGCGGTAACAATTTGACATTGACAGCGCCCGTATATCGCAATAATAAGCGCGATTTTCGTTGTGCAAACCTACAGTCATTTCACAGTTACTTATTTTACCTATAACGGCAGCCACCTAACAATAACGTTATTTCAACGATTATAAAGATCACTGTGATTTTGACAGACTTATCAGTGGCAGCAACCTTAATGTATAGTTATTAAAGATCAATGTGATAGTGATGCAAAATACGAGGTTCAATTACTGTAAATAGACCTGAACCTATAGGTACGCCGAGTAAGTAATTTTGATTTTTAAACAAAACAAGTTCACTTTTCAAGCAGTTTCATGCAGTTTGTGACAGTTACTAGGTATACATAGTTCAATCTCAGATTTGATGCCACAAACTGCTTCAAAAAAGAGATAATAGGTTGATATGTACCTATCTATGTAACAGAATCTTTGAACGTGATTTTAACCCACTTCAAAACGTCGAATTTAATCGAGACTTTACACACTTATAACGGACCGATGACAATTCAATAATTTCATAAATATAAGCCACTATTCTGGCCACAAAAAATATATACATATTAATAAAAAACATACATACACAAAAACACTCTTTTATAGTTAGCCGAACTAAAAAATTTAAAATAAATAATAGTTTAATAAACTAAAAAACACGCTTTAAGTATTAGAAAACCAAACTAAAAAAGTAGAAAATAATTTCAAAAAGTTCAAAATAAGGATAGAGTGTGTTAATAAATGAATTCATTTTAATGTTAAAAAAGCGTGGGGTGCTTGATATTAATTGTTTCCTACTTTTTGGTTTGGTTTTCTAATAAAGCGTGTTTTTTAGTTTTTTAAACTATTATTTGCATTTAGTTTGTTGTGTTTTTGGAATCGTCTCCTCAAACCCTTTATTTTGATTTCCCACATGGTTATGGTACTATTTATTTTTCAAATCTTTATTAATTGGCGTCTAATTTCAGCCATTTTGGTTTTATAAAAACAAACCCTAGTCATAAAGCCTAGACGATTCGATAGCCACCTCATGTTAGAATTCATTCAGCCGTTAGGTATGTTTCGAGGGTATAAAGAATGCCACACAAACATAACCCTGTTTTGCCGTCGAGCAGTCGGGTAAAAAGCTCCTGTGTCCTGCGACATATGCAGGTTTTATTTTAATTTTGTAAGAAGGTGAAACGTGTATTTATATTTCAATGATTGTATTGTAGTGGGTCATTGAGGGAAATTCTGAAACTATGAACGTCGTTGATGTAAAGATTAAAAAAAAACACCAAGCGTTACTTACTAATTTTCTTACTGTTAGGTAGGTACATGTGATTTTATGAATGTTCAAGAAATAAATGAGTAACGTTCGTTACTTGCCGCCGAAAATAGAAAAGGCACGAGTTTCGGGCATGGCCTTTTCTTTCCCCAATGCAATTTTCACACCAAAAACGAAATACCTATTCGGTGTTACAATATTAACGCTTGAATATTAATCACTGCAATTCCTGATCAATATTGTAGTGAACCACAGAGCCATATTTCATAATTTCATAATCAGTACTTACAAATTAATAAGACAGCAAAATATTTGGCAGGTATTTACGTTGTCAACTTGTTACCCGACTACGGCGAAGCAACATGGGCTTACATGGGGCGTTATGATTTTGACCAGTATGTATGATGTATGTATGTATGTGGGTATGTATGTATGTTCGTCTGTTCCCTAATAACTTATAAACATATAGATGATAGGTATATCATCATTTGTCAAATGAAGTATCGTCAGAATCGTCCGCTGGCTATGTGAGGTCACATTAAATTGATCATGGCGCCCACTATACGACATTAAGTCAAGAACAAACTTTTTTAAATAATGGCGTCTTGTTTATCAAATGAAAGGGCTTAACTAAAAAATATATGCATTCATATTAGCTATGAATAATTATACCCTGCCCCAAAATAACTTAAATCAAAATTAAGTTCAAAAACTAAAACCCGACAGCTGAAAAATCATTCTCTAAAAAGTACCTATAGCATAAGCATAATCAACCTATATCTAATGTTCCCAAAGCTGGGTCACAGGCCTCCTCTTTGTGAGAGGGAGCGCCCAAGCAGCACGCAAGCGTTTTCAACATCAATATTTTTAGAACTTAGATTTCTATTAGAGACTTACAAGAGTGTCAAAAAATTATCTTGTCTTTCTAAGTATAAAATCTTTATTAAGGGATCCGCGAAAGCTTAGGGTACTTAAACAGAATATTGAAACTCTACTATACAGCTTAAGTATTTTGTGACACTTAAATCTGGTTTTATCTTTAAAGCTGTATACAAGCTGTATTTTGCATGTAAACACTTACTTGTTACAGCTCTACGTGTCACTATGGTATCACTTAAGACTTGTTTCTGTACAATGGTGTATGCAAACTCCGTTCTCAAACTTATTTTTATGGCGTAATTGTACACTATTGTAAATACAGTGGTTTTATGACTTCTGTTTTTGAGGGTGTTTTAAAACTAAAAAAAAGTAAATGACAGCGTACACACTGTAACATAGTACAGCTTTATTTTACAGCGTATTTTGTATTAATGGCACTTTCACTCGGAAAGACTTTACGGTCAACCGCCAATTCCGTCGACGTCCAACGAAGAGGGTTCCGTAGCAAAAACATTAAACAGGGTTATTAATGATCATAACAGTTATGTTAAATGTGTAAATTTAATTTAACCTTAGGAACATGATGATAACGTTTCTTCATAAAGCAGCGCAAGTAGTTCATATGATGATTGATTTGAACCATGAGATCTAGTTCTCTTACGGCTTCGTCATATGACGATATTGATAGCCGTTTCACACAGCATTTTGAGGTGGACCAATTATGTAAAGGCCGAGATGTTTCATCCTTTCCTAATTTGTTGACATCTAATCGCTTTCTTGGCCATCTTAACTCGCCTTTTGATTCCCACAAACTTGGTACAGTGCAAAGCCTGTTTTGCCCTTTCTCAATGGTTGCTTAAATTTTAGTCGGCATATTTTCCTGAAAATAAAGTAAAACTGAGATAATATATACAATAAACTAATAATACTTTACAATAGGTTTACTTAGGTATAAAATATACGGTCAAATTGAGAACTTCTTCCTTTTTTTTTGTCGGTTAAAAATTTAACAGCTAATTCTTTTAGTTTACCTTATGAGGTACATATCGTTTTGAGTTCAGAGTTTTTTTTATTTCTTTTAAGTAACTCTAAAGAGCATTATAAGTTATGTATACTGCCCTGCTAATTGTAAATGCAGTACTTGCAAAAAAGCGGTTTCGAGAAAAACGCAGAAATCAATAAGTAAAATTTTCATGCAAGTACTGTGAATCTCGTTATCAAAAAAACATACTTCCAGTACCCAAATATTTTTATTTTTCCCTTATAGTTTTGCCCCTAAGGATGCCATACTGCAAAAAAGTGAAAACCCGTAAGTGTCGATTAGTGCAGATATAATTAGCAGGACAGTATAGAGAACTTATATACAGCCTAAGTAATAAAAATATTCTATTATATAGCTGATTAAAAGTCAAAAGCTGTACAATATAATCCTTAACTTACTTAGTACAACTACTTAGACTATAACACACTCCGATTACCGTTTAGGCTGTTTAGCAAATAGTTGCCATTTTCATAATTTCGAATGTATAAAACAAAATTTTAAATATTATTTAAGGAATATATCATGGTTTTAACCTTGATATGAAGGCACAATAAACACACTGCCCGCACTTCTGTTATTAAAAAAAAAATCTAACCTTAAAAACCAACATTGACTTACTTACCATATAAATAGTATTTTTGTTTTATATCAGATCGATTATTTTGCTGGCACTTGAATATTTTGACGGAAAACATAGACGGTTCACAATAAATTTGAATCCGCAATTTCAATTCACCAATTAACACCTTCGGATATCTAAGTGCAAAATTACGTGTACTTACTAATAAATATTATAAATAACAATGTCGCCATTCACGGTTCTATTACATTGAAAATCTAGTTCCTCTATTTTTTATTGTATGTAATTCTTTTCAAAAACCTATTTAGGACTCTTTTCTGTATGAGATATTTATAACATAATTTCTGCAGTGTAATGGTTTCTTTGTACACCGAATAACAGTTCTAATACAGCTATTATACAGCATTTGCATGGCTTGTACAGCTACTATACAGCTCTACTAACGCAAAAACCTGTATAAAATGTGCCCTTTTTTACTTATGAGGGCTGTATAAGCGCTTATACAGACTTTATACAGTCTGAATATACAGCTTCTAGTATAAAAACGAACTAAAATACAGCTTGTATACAACTTGCAATGCTACTTGGGCGGGCCTTAATCCACCTCGCGGGCCCAGTGCGGGTTGGTAGATGTCACATGTATTTAACGTCTAAAAAGTATGAAACAAGAAATTTTTCTCATCTGAAAGCCGTGGTGATCATGGACTTAGTTTGTTTGTAAGTCCATGGTGATGATAGTTCACATAAAATTCTCATAAAAACGTGAAGTTTAGGCATCTTCTGTCATCTATGGAAAAAAAATGTATATAATATCTTTTCTATGATTAGGTGACTGTTATTGAGAAATCCCGTGTATTTACAATATAATCTTATATTAATTTAGTGATAGCCGCTCGACAGGAATAATATTTAAGAATGCATCAGTCAGTCTATCAGTGTTAGACCATTAGGTACTATTATCTATATGCAGGAATGCAGCCTTTAATTAATTCACTAAAAAATTCGCGAGCAGTGGGAAATGCTTCTGAAGGCTGCGGGTGTCGACCTCAGAACGAGCTGCTTCTCACACGGACTCTGTAAATTTTGGCGGCTGAGACCAAAACTACAATCCCAGCTAGTACCTAATTATACAGGGACGTTTTATAAAAAAATGGCCTTGTTATTTTAGTATATTGTGGTGTCTTACGACTTCTACACGAAGTCGCGGGCAGAAGCTAGACCTTTATAATTTAAAATAAAGCATAGCAGATCCCAGATACCTAAGTACGTAAGATCAAGATTGCATAGTCTTCATCTCAGTTGATCATTTCTGAGGAGGTACCTACTGAAAGAATAAGAAGAAAATGCCATTGGCATGCTTGTCCGAAATAGTAATATAGAATACGCGCTTGAATCGCCCGTCTTACTAGTTTACTACTAGTAATATAGAAAGTAGGTAGGTACCTACACAATGCACAACGCTCGCTGTAGGTAAATAAATAAATACCCAACCAAACCACTACGAAATTTTTAATACTTTCACGTACATCTCTATTGGTTTGGTTTGAGATGTACGTGGTATATATACCTACCTACCATACCTATGTAGGTGTATAAAATAGACGCACGGTAGCTGGAGTTGACCAAAGTATAGATACCTACCACAGGTACCTACCTACCCGTTGAGACAAAAGGCATTGAGTGCATCGAGTTCCTAAATAAATAAAATATAACTTAAATAAATAGGTCGTATCATTAATTTACGTGAAACACATTTTAAATTACCAGTGCAATATGTGCATACACAAGGTTATAAAGCAGTAAGAAGCCGTTTTAGAAGATAATATAACAACGTAATCGTTATCGTAAGTAGGTATAGCTCAATCCGATTATGAAGCGGGTCTATAGAGATGGCTGTTTATTTTCACAATATCATAAGTTACACAATTGGTAAGTAAGTAGGTAAGTTATTCAATTAAGTAGATTTAATTTTTGTCCAGTCCCGAAAAGAATATGCAACCATATTTTATGTAATACAATAATGAAGTAGGTACCTATAAGCGCGTTAATCGGCGGTGGTGACAGTGGCAGCGGCGGCCGCGCGGCAGTCTGCGCGCTACTATCCACATAAACTTAAGAGGCGGCGCGGGCCAACATGGGGTCGTTCGAGGACGGACAGTGGCGCGGCACCGCGCCGCCTGCGACACGAGCTGTGTGCCACGCGTGTTTACGTAAGCGCCACGCCCCGAGCCACGCTCCGGCTGTTTGGGGCGCGGCGCGAAGCGCGAAGCACCTCCAGACGCCGAGCGCAGACTGACGCGCCCTCACCCCCGCGCGCCATCCGGACTCGCGCCTGCGCTAGCTACTTACAATATCCACGAGCCTCCTATGTCCTGTTACATAATAGGACTAAACATTCACGGATCCCTGATATCGAGAGTCGAGAGCACACATATGAACAACTTGACATGATCTCTAATTACACCAACCTATATTATTTTCTGTGTTTGTTATTTCATACGATTGTTTTTATAAACAGACTGATTCATACCAGACTAACCATTCGAATGGGAATGAGTTGCATTGCATTTTAATATTGTAGGATAAAGGAAACAACCTACTCAAAATGATAATTAGTTTAGGGTGGAGTTTTTTAGAAGAGGAGACCGTAACCTAACTAATTGATCTACGTGACATTATTTTTGATGACATTTTAAGAGAAAACTAACTGTGAATGTGAGTACTATGCAGGCTAGATTGAACACATGATTTTATAACTCGTCTGGTGGTTTTAAGTATTTTGTAAATGGCCTACGCAAATGTCCTGCAGATCTGGTAGCGTCTTGTGACGGGTCGTTGAGCTCCCTATAATAGGGTTGAGCTACATGGTGACTGATACATACATGCCCTGTTGGGACAGGTCAGCTCAAAGCTGCAATGGCTCTTTCTTCAAAAGGACCTTCCAGACGTTGCCCTGCATTGTTAGACTCACATAAAATTCAAATAAACTTTAATAGAGGCCACGACCTCTGAGTTTGTTTCGGCTTTTCTTTTCAGGGAACAGTCAGCTAGGAAATGCCGGCGCCATCTAGTTTTTAAAATATTGACGTGTAAAAGTGTCTGACAACGGTCGATTGATGAATGGAACTGAAGATACAAAGAGGGCTCCAAAGCCAAAGTAGCAAAACTATTTTTCCCGACGTCTCAGACTCCTACAAGGTGGTTCGTCAAATAAAAGCAACGAATGTAACTACACAAGTGCTAACGGGGCACGGTGGGTTCTCGGAGTACCTGAATCGATTCAGGTGCAAAGAGAACTCATCGTGCATCTGCCAACCCAACACACCCGAAACAGTGGAGCATATTTTAACCGAATGATCTGTTCACGCCCTGAAGAGACTTGAATTGGAAAACAGGCTGAACTGTAAAATAGTAGCTGATAATTTCAACAAGTTAATAGCGAATAAGAAATTTGGGAAACATTTATTGAATATAATGTAGAAGTAGCTAAAAGTGTAATAAATAGAAATAAATAGTATAAGAAAATTATGGTAAATGTATATATTAGTATATAATATATTTACTAGCATAAAAGATTATGTGTATAGATATAACATAAGGCAATAATAGAAAATAGTATAGGAATGAGCAGAAAAAAAAAACAAAAAGTACAAAAATAATAATAGGTATAGTTACAAAAGATATTAGCCATGTAAGATGTTAGACTATGGATAATATATAAGATGTTAGAAATAAAGCTATCTCCAACCTAAAATATAACATTCTCAATCAGAACGAAGCAAATTAAGATCTCTGATCATGTCAGAGGACACTGAGCCATTAAATTTAAAAAAAAACATCTACTTACATAAGTAAATAAACATTTATCCTACATCATTACCTATGTAGATAACTTTAGATAGGTACTAGGATACTTTCCTACAACATTTTTTTTACATATTTAACAGCCTTTGTGAGCAGGCCACTCAATCAGATTAGACAAATTCGCAATATCCTTTACCGCCTTATTGCATCTCGCTCTGCTTTATTGAGTGTTTCTTTCAGGCACTGGAGCATTCACTATCGTTTTGCACTTTTGCTGGGAAGGTACACTCATATACAGATTGGTATTTGATTTTACTTTTGCTATATAAACATCGCTTACGATCTCTGGCTAAACTAGAAAGAGGGAACTTTTTAAATTAACTAAAAATGCAATATCCTCAAAAATCTAAATCTTTGCTCCTTTGATCACTTACTGATCTATAGTTAAGGTTTTCACCCTGCATCAAATGTAGGTTGGGAACCTATAACCTATCACAGAAATCCACTTTGTAGGTATGCCACGGAGCGGCCAGCTTGACGCGCACTAAGTCCACGTAGGCATGGACGTTTAATATCGCGGTAGGATTTTTTCGTGCACTGGATCTTCAACGCACTGCTTAAGGCCGAGAGTTGAAAATGAAACGGTGTGTTTTTTCGACGCGCTAGGATTCTGTTGGATTCTCAATGCTCGGTCTAACACCGATAGTTTCAAATCCAGTGCGCGATGAGACCCCTCCGCGATAATTTTCCGTCCGTGCGAACGGGGTCTTACAAGCTGAGACTTGGACACTTGCATTATAGATACCTGCAGGCTTAGCATGACGCTTTCTGTTTCTACGTTGAATAGACAGTGCTTTTTCTATACAAAGTCACATTTCGTTTCTCCATTTTTGACAATGCACCGTAGATATCCTACTACAGTCTGTCATTTTGTCTTTCGTTTCTAACGATCTTTGTCTAGGTCCTTATAAAGGTAGACTATTTCAGAATAATATTTCTTCCCAAACAGTCAAAATCACACTGACAACAAACTTTCTACTCGACGTCCACAAAGTATACACGATTATCTACAAACTCATGATTCGCTTAGAACGCATAACTGTGATAATTAATAGAAGAACATCCTAGTGCACATCATTTAGTTAATAGTCATGTCTATTTCACCGTCGACAAATCGGTGCTCGTGCTAAGTAGGGCATGCAAAACCGGTTATGATTCCAGACTTCTGGTACCCGGTTTTGGGAGCTGTAGGAACCGGGTCACCCGGTTCCGACTGATAAAACTGTAAGTGATCTATGAATAAATAAATCACCGAGAAACTGACAGGAAACGACATTATTACAAGGTATGAAATAAGAAACTTGGTAAATGATTTCAAATCAACATTTGTTTGGTCACTCTAGCTTATCAAACAGTCATTGTTATCATTAAATCACAGGAATAATAGAGGAACTCTAAAAATATATACCTAATTACACAATAGTTTTTTTTTACAATAAGGATCAATTTGCGTTCTTTATATGTATTTTTTCTTTATTTATTAATATTACTGTAATCTCTTAGCTTAGTTTTCTAGTTAGGTAAAATTGCACAATAATCAGTTTTACAAACCGCCACCATAAAATACGAAGAATTTAGTTTTTTTTTAGTAATTATACATGACAAAGCAAAATAAAATATTTTCTCTTAACTTAACTAAAGCAAGAAATCACCATATTTTCGTTTTCATGAATAGTTTTCCCAGACATTTTTTTCCTTGGTACTGAGATCGTAAGTAACTAACGGCTAAGCTCACTTAACGAGCTGCGTAAATGATTGCAAATATAGCCTGCAAGGAAAAAAATCTTTCAGGCTCCACACTTCTTGTTGGCGGTAGCTCCTAAATACCTAGTTATGTGCTAGCGAAAGGTTGTAACCACAACTTTCAAACAACGTCATTTCTATTCCGACTGTTGTAAGGCAGTCGTCGTGTTCTTGATGTCTCGTATTATTTTGTACGGCTGTAGCTTTTTGAATCTCTATATTAAGCGCCTCGTTTTTGGTCATAGCCGGGGCTTGGACAAGAATAACATCGTCTTCGCCTACATTTCCCACCTCATCTCCGCGTTGCTGAAATAAATCGCCAAAATTTTCGTTCCTTGACAAGTGCCGTACGAGGATGACAATACCACTGCACATTTCATCAGACGTGGGCCGCCGAAATACAGCGAAATCGTCGTTTTTAAAATCAGCAAAGTATTGGCCCGGATTCGTTAAGTATTGAAATGTAGCTGCTTTAATAAGTCGTCGCTCCGAGTACCTTTTCTTTTAAAAATATCCATTTCCTTACCCTGATGCCCTAGTACTATAGTTGAATATAAAGCGAATGTTTACTTGTACGAAGACAATTTATTTTAATGTACAAGAAGGGGTCATGTTTCTACGGAGAATCTTGACACCGCGATTCAGCGTAGAGTGCAAAATGAACAACGTTATCTATCGAGGCACTAGGAAAACCAATCGGTTAAAGTATCAACGTAAAGGTAAGATTGTACATTCCGCCCACTATGGACAGAATGTCCATTGTTCTCGCCCACCATGGACCAACCACATTCGAAAAAATGGACTGTATTATTTTAAAGTTAAAAATAAAAACAAAGTTTTAAGTCAGTAAGACATGGTGGCTAAGAACAAAATACACTTAAACTAAGAATAAACAATTTGCAACAGTTTAAATAACTAACAAAATCCTTATCAATGTAACATACATATACTTTTTCACTGAGTGACAGGCAACACACATAGTTACAGGCCGTTTAAATGTGATACCTTTACATTTTGGAGTGACTACCCGCGTAATATTGTCCAGGCCAGGGGGTTTTGCAGTGATTTTACCTAAAAGCCATTTGGCTGGAGGGAGACCATCCTCCTTTACTAAAACTAAATCTCCGATTACGGGTTCAGGAGTTTTATTTGCCCACTTATAACAATGTAATATTTGACTCAAATACTAACTTGACCATCTACACCAAAAATGTTGCAGCATTTTTTGTGTTAATTGCCAACGTTATAATGACGAAATAGACGATGTTTCGTAATTCTGTTCAGGGACTAGAATTAATGATTCACATATTTAAAAGTGCCCTAGAGTGAGGGGTGTTGGTTCTTGCGAATTTGTGCTAATTTGTGATAGTGGTCGAGAGTTAAGACAAGGCTCTATTAGGTACAATTGCGTTGAAATCTCTTCAAAAGTAAGAATCGTAGTACCTATTACGCTTCGCAGATGATGTTTGGTGGACTTAATTCCAGCTTCCATAGCTCGCCGAAATGCGGGGCATGGGGTGGAATAAAGTGTCATGTAGTGCCGTTGTTTGCCAAACACTCGGCGATTTCCATCGTCAAGGTTGACGTTTCTTTGGCGAACGTCGACCTGGGCTTGGTCCTTACCGGACAGCGAGCTACCCATTACTCGCCGGGAATCAGCCTGGGATTCCCGACGCCCAGGGCGTCTCTTGCGAAGGCCACGGCCATGAGGGCGCATGTGCTGCATCTCCCTCACGTGCGCCACCTCCCTCTTTGCGAGCATCACTGCTTCGCTGAAGGAAGCGACTGCTAGCCATGCACTCTCGCTCCGTACCATGGCCTGGACCAGGGCCGGACGCGAGAGATCGCCGCCGCCGATCGCCTCCATGAGGACATGGCGGTGCTCCGCCCAAGCCGGGCAGACCTCCACCGTATGCTCCACCGTGTCCTCAGGGCGATCTTCGCAATGGAAACACCCGGAGGTTTCCTCCCGCGTTATGCGAAACAGGAACCTCCCGAAACAGCCGTGTCCGGTGAGGACCTGTGTCAGGCGGAAGGTAAGGACGCCATGCCGCCTCTCAAGCCACTCCTCAAAGAGGGGATCCCCGTACCATTCGGATGTCCATGACCCTATGGGCTGCTCAATGTAGGCTCCCACACCGGTGCCCCGTATAGGGCCATGGCCCGCGCGACTCCCGCGAACGTATTATGGTGGGTTTCATTTAAGACTAAATCAGTAAGGTGAGATTTTGAGAGTAATATTATTGGGTGTTTTATTTCAGTTTTTATTTCCGCTTTTTCTAAACGACCACCAACTCTCAAGATCCGACTCATCTAGGAATGGATTTAATGATGTAAGCTTGCTTTTCTTTTGTACCGTCTTTTTTTCTTTAATTTTTAATGAATCTTTTACAATATGGTACAACTCGAACTAATTTACGAAGAGACGAGAACTTGGTGCACAACTAGAATTGATCATTCTGCGTTACAAGACAAACCTTTTTTGTCTTTTCTTCTAAATTAGTGACTTTTATCATGAGTTTCAGGTCTATGTTTCAACCATAATGGTCCTGTTTTCCAAAGTTCAAACATCGGTAACTCTGACGGGCTAATTCCCCGCGACGTACAACCTGCCGGGTTATCAGGAGATGATACGTGAGACCAATGATTCCTGTCTAATATATTTAAAATCTCCGACACGCGATTGGCTATAAACGTGTTCCAACACGTTGGGTGGCTGCTTAACCAAGCCAGTACCACGGCTGAGTTGGTCCAAGCACGTAGGTTAGTTTTTGGAACATTTAACAACACTGACACTTCCTGTAACTATTTGGCTAAGACAGCTCCACACAACTCAAGCCTTAATGGGTGAATGGATACTTGCATTGGAGCTACTTTGCTTTTGAAAGTTACCAGATGAACGTAGACGTTTCCTAAATCGTCAACAACACGATGTAGATCACAGCAGCATAAGCCTCACTAGATGCTTCGCTAAACCCATGAAGTTCCATGGTGCTGTTTTCATTGAAGTAAATCCATCGTGGGAGTCGACATTTGGTAAGTTCAACCAGTCCTGCACGGTAATTAATCCATTCATTTAATAGTTTAGGTGGTAGTTTATCATCTAATCCCGCAAGCCAAAGCTTTTGAATCATAATGTTAGCTTTTATGATTGCTGGTGATATTCCAACCATTGGGTCAAACAACTTTGCAGTATCAGATATTACTTTCCTTTTTGGTACAGGTTCCGAGATTAGTGGTAGCTCAACGGAGTACTCGAAGTCATCGGTTCATCGATTCCAGGTAAGCCCCAATATTTTAATTGTTTCACTTTCTTTCAGTTTTAGGTTGTTTGCTATTACTCTGCTTTCTTTGCTTAATTCCTTATTTAATTGATCATCATTGCTTGCCCATTTTTGCAGTCCGAAGCCTCCTTTGCTTAGTAGCTTAGTAATTTCTGAGAATATTTGTTTTCCTTCTGATATACTTTTACAGCCAGTAATGAGATCATCTACCAAGCACATAGGGTGAACCCTCCACCTCATAAGAATGTGCTTAAGATCATCTTGTAATGTCGGTCCGACCATAAGGTTACCATAAGGACCGACTATTCAGTGAAACACCATTGTTATCGCTACTAGAAGCATTAAATACGTTCCTGAATTTGGTAGTAGTTTTATCGTCTCTAACTATTTCATGATACGGCAAGTAAACTGCTTCTGAATTACAATTTCTTTTGTAGGTATTATGTGCATATGACCGAGCTTTAAATATCCTGAAAACACATCCGAGTAAACAGTTTTTAAATCCGGAGATTTTAAGAAACGTCTTTCAAAGGAGAGTAAACTCTTTGCCGCAATATTGCGCGAATTGCCATATTTACTGCTCGGGTCGTAATCTTTAAAGGTAACTACAATATACCTACCAGAACTATCGCGTTTGGTCGTTTCCTCAAAGATTTCTTCGCAACGTTTTTCTTCTGGAGTGAATTGATTTTTGCTCAGAATGAAGTTATCAGATTCGAGCTCCCAAAATTGTTTAAGATTAAAATCTTCATTGCAAATGTTAGTATGCATGGTGATGATAGTACTATTGCAGCTCAAAGTATTGGTTTCACTATCACTCAATTTGCCAGATAAAACCCAACCCAACCTGGTGTTCTGTGCTATCAGTGTTCCTGGTGGACCTCTAATCAATCCTTTAGTTATAATTTGACAATAGACTTCTGCACCAAGCAATAGGTCGATTTTCTTTGGTTTGTTAAACTTCGGATCTGCCAACTTCATAACTGGTAAATTGGGCCACATTGGAACGACAATTTTTCTTGCAAGTAGAAATGAAGTTAATTTCCGATGAACGTACATTTTGACTTTTACAGTAAAGTTAGGATCCTGGAGAGATTGTAGTTTAACATAAACCACATGTTTACAATTGTGTGAAGCGTTGTCTTCACCCCCCACCCCTGATATAACACTGTTGCATTTAATTCTGTTAAGCCCAAGTAATTGGACCGCAGACTCCGTTATAAAGGAAGCCTGTGATCCTAAGTCTACTAAAGACAGTGTTAGTTTCTGCTTTTTAACCGACTTAAAAAAAAGGAGGAAGTTCTCAATTCGACTGTGTGTTTTTTTTTTGTTGTTACCTCATAACTTTTGACTGGGTGAACCGATTTTGATGATTCTTTTTTTATTTGAAAGCTCGTGCTTCCCGTGTGGTCCCATTTCATATAGATCTGATGATGCGTTTCGGAGACAGACAACGGAACTCTTCAAAAAATAACAGTAAATAAACCGCGATTGCTGCTATCGCATAAATATGCATTGTTTTGACCCCAAGGATGATGAAATTTCGAATTAGTGGGATAGGTACAAAGTAAAACTAAAAAGTGAAAAAAAAAACAACCGCCTTCCGAAAAACACTACAATGTGAAAAATAACTTTAATTCGGTTGTTTTTTTTGGAAAAAGTTATTTACTAAGGCTGTCGTTAATACAACCTGACAATTTATGTTAGACCTACAACTAGTGATGTTCCTTACCTCGGTCTCGACTTTTGATGTTGTTGCAGTTTCAACACATTGGTACTGACATCCACTGTTTGCTTGTTTGTTTCATCAGTTGATTGGCTATTATTATTCGAATGCAGCAACGAATGGTGTTCCTTTTTGCAAATTCTACATCTTGTGGGCAAACGACACGAAGTTACTATAGAGTCTTGTGTGTATTAGTGGTTTAGCCTACATTACTATGTGATTTGCTCATAAGCAATTGAAACACAAACCTGAATTTTGGACAAAATTACGACGTGCTGACAACTCTTCCTTTGCAAAATCTTTACAATTTCCTATCTTATGATTATTATTTGAACAAAAGGTACATACAGATGGTTTATTCTCATTTGCATTTTTTACTACATGATGTGACTTTGCTCTTTACTGTTGTAGTACATAAAAATTCAAGTGACCTAAATCTGTGCTCAACAAAATCTTGTAATGTAGGCAATTCCTTAGTTGAACTACAAATCTTAGCTTCCCATTGTTTGCGAGACTCATCATCTAATTTAGAATACAATATGTAAATAACAATAAGATCCCAATTTTCGATGCCTTCATTTTATATAGCATTAAGACATTCGTTAGTAGTATCAAAAAGTTATTTTAAAGAATGTGATGATTCAGTCGTTATACATTTTTGATGAAAGAATCTTTTGAAAATACAATCTGTTATAAACTTAATAATTAATTCTATGTACTAAAAGGTTCCAACTAGTCAAATAGTTGTCACTAGTAATAGGTAGGTGTCGCAACAGTTGTTCAGCTTCGCCGGTGAGATAAGTTTTTAAGTAATGCAGTTTTTACACGTTATCTAGTGATTGGTTCTTGTGTACTAAACCGGTTAATGTTTGAAAGAGATCCCCGAATGTTGTCCACTGAGAAAAGTGACCCGAAAATGTAGGTATTGCAATTCTAGGCAATTTGATAAATGAACTTTATCCGACGGTCTTGGTTAAAAAGGTATCTCTTTTGGTGACCGTACTCGCGCATTTCGCTAATTAGTTATGTTTAAGTCCATTTAATAGGGGGTGAGCATAGGGTCGCCCCCTATTAAATCGTGCCTGGTGCCAACCGGGCACAAATCCAGACTGAAAGATTCCAGATGGAAAAACCCAACGACATTTTGCCCGACCCGGGAATCGAACCCAAAGACCTCATGCTCAACAGTTGCGCTTTCGACCAGACCAACGAGGCAGGTGAGGTACAATATATTAGTTTATTATTAGTACATAAAAACAAAAACACGGTACGTAGCATATGGAAGCAGTGGGTTGTACTACCAAGTTTAAAATTATAGTCTATTTTCCGGGCTCCTAAACTAGGTACGCAGACCTGTATCTTACCTACTGATTGATGAGAAAGACATGTGTGAGCTTTTATTATATGAGGGAGAGAATGGGGTTGTTGATCGTGGGCGGTAAAACGTGATTAGTTTCGTCTTATCTAAATTGAACGTCAGCAAGTTAGTTGACAGCCGTTTTATTACTAACCGAAGCGAGTATTCTGCTCTATCTCTGGCTTGCTCCCAGCTTTTGTCAGACACTAGAAGAGCCGTGTTGTTTGCATATGAAAAGATTTCGCAATTTGGGATGGAGAGCTTGCATAGATCATTGATATATATAAGGAAAAGTGTCGGTCCTAATATACTACCTTGACGGATGCCATAGGTGAGCTTTTCATATGTACTGGTGACTGAATCAAAGAGAACACACTGGGATCTATCATAGAGGTAGTCTTTAAATAATTTGTGAGTTACTCCGCGGACTCCTAAGCTTTCCATCTTTTAAATAAGTCGAGGGACAGAGACCGAGTCAAAAGCTTTGGTTAAGTCTAGGCAGACGCCATAGCAGTTCAGTTTATTGTCTAGTTGGCTCACCACACTGTTAGTGAAGGTAGCAACGGCGTCCTCCGTACAAATTCCAGATCTAAAGCCGTCCCAAGCAGCACCCAAGCGTTTTCAACATCAATATAACAGCCTATTTAGAGCTTAGAGTTCTTTTAGAGACTTACAAGAGACTGTCAAAAAATTATTTAGTCTTTCTAATAGTGATTTATGAGTCATTATACAGCTCAAACTGTATTCAATCTGTATTAAGGGATCCGCGAAAGCTTAGGGTATTTAAACAGAATATGAAAACTCCACTATACAGCTTAAGTATTTTGTGACACTTTAATCTGGTTTTATCGTTAAAGCTGTATACAAGCTGTATTTTGCATGTGAACACTTACTTGTTACAGCTCTTAGTGTTATTATAGTATCACTTAAGACTTGTTTCTGTACAATGGTGTATGCAAACTCCGTTCTAAAACTTATTTTTATGGCGTAATTGTACACTCTTGTAAATACAGTGGTTTTATGACTTCTGTTTTTGAGGGTGTTTTAAAACTAAAAAAACAAATGACAGCTACAGTACAGCTTTATTTTGTATTAATGACAGTCACTCGGAAAGACTTTACGGTCAACCGCCAATTCCGTCGACGTCCAACGAAGAGGGTTCCGTAGCAAAAACATTAAACAGGGTTATTAATGATCATAACAGTTATGTTAAATGTGTAAATTTAATTCAACCTTCGGAACATGATTTGACGTTTCTTCATAAAGCAGCGCAAGTAGTTCATATGATGATTGATTTGAACCATGAGATCTAGTTCTCTTACGGCTTCGTCATATGACGATATTGATAGCCGTTTCACACAGCATTTTGAGGTGGACCAATTATGTAAAGGCCGAGATGTTTCATCCTTTCCTAATTTGTTGACATCTAATCGCTTTCTTGGCCATCTTAACTTGCCTTTTGATTCCCACAAACTTGGTACAATGCAAAGCTTGTTTTGCCCTTTCTCAATGGTTGCTTAAATTTTAGTCGGCATATTTTCCTGAAAATAAAGTAAAACTGATATAATACATATAACAAACTAATAATGCTTTACATTATGTTTACTTAGGTATAAAATATAAGGTCAAATTGAGAATCTCTTCCTTTTTTTATGGGTTAAAAATGAAACAGCAACTTGTTTTAGTTTTACTATATGTAGGTATGTGAGTCAGCGTTTTTTATTTCTTTTAGGTAACCCTTATGAGCATTATAAGTTATGTTTAGAGAACTGATATACAGCCTAAGTAATAAAAATGTTCTATTATAAAGCTGATTAGCAGCCAAAAGCTGTACAATATAATCCTTAACATACTTAGTACAGCTACTCAGACTATAATACACTCCGATTATGGTTTAGGCTGTTTAGCAAATAGTCGCCATTTTCGTAATTTCGAATGTAGGTATAAAACAAAATTAGAAACATAATTTAAGGAATATATAATGATTTTCAGCTTGATATGAGGGCACAATGATCACACTACCCTCACTTCTGTTGGGCACGCCACGATTGCGGCGGTAAGTCCCCTCTTTGAGGAGTGGCTTGAGAGGCGGCATGGCGTCCTCACCTTCCGCCTGACACAGGTCCTCACCGGACATGGCTGTTTCGGGAGGTTCCTGTTTCGGATAGGGCGGGAGGAAACGCCCGGGTGTTTCCATTGCGAAGATCGCCCAGAGGACACGGTGGAGCATACGGTGGAGGTCTGCCCGGCTTGGGCGGAGCACCGCCGTGTCCTCGTGGAGGTGATCGGCGGCGGCGATCTCTTGCGTCCGACCCTGGTCCAGGCCATGGTACGGAGCGAGAGGGAGAGGGCATGGTTGGCAGTCGCCTCCTTCAGCGAAGCAGTTATGCTCGCAAAGAGGGAGGCGGCGCACGTGAGGGAGATGCAGTACATGCGCCCTCACAGCCGTGGCCTTCGCAGGAGACGCCCTGGGCGTCGGGAATCCCAGGCTGATTCCCGGCCACCGTAGGCTGGGCTTGGGCTAGGCGTAGGGGCTTGCGGACGGCGAGTAATGGGTAGCTCGCTGTCCGGTAAAGACCAAGCCCGGGTCGACGGCGCGTTGTGTTTCACGCGCGCCTCAAAGAGATGTCAGCAGCAACAGATGGGGCCCGCAAGGGCCGATGCCTGCCAGGGGTGCGGGTTGTTCGAAAGAGATACCGCCGCCCCTGGCACACAGGCAACTGAGGAACACGGGTGGGTTTTAGTCAGTAAAAGTCTGACACGCCCTCCTGCTCCACCCAGAGCGGGAGAAGTTATTTGATGATTTCCCACCCAAAAAAAAAAACCCTCACTTCTGTTATTATAAAATTGTTTTTTATTCTAACCTTAAAACCAACATTGACTTACCATATAGGTAAATGGTATTTTTCTTTTATATCAAATCGATTATTTTGCTGGCGCTTGAATATTTTGACGGAAAACATAGACAGGTTCACAATAAATTTGAATCCGCAATTTCAATTCACCAATTAACACCTTCAGATATCTAAGTCCAAGATTACGTTTACTTACTAATAAATATTATAAATAACAATGTCGCCATTCATTGAAAAGGATAACATTCATTTTGTGATTCTCTTCAAAAACCTATTTAAAACTCTTTTCTCTATAAAGTATTTATAAGATAATATCTGTAGTATAATGGTTCCAACCAATCCCATAACAGCAAAATAAAAAATTAGAAGATAGAGAGGTGGCGTCTTGATTATAAATATGACATAATCTACCGTCCGGGTAAAGATAATATTACGGCTCATACCCTCTCACGTATGTGCTCAAGTATGACCACGAGCAGACTGAACGAGTTACACAATATCTTGGGACATCCCGGTATCGTGCGAATGTTTCATTGGATACGGTCTAAAAATTTGCCTTACTCTGTAGACAATATAAAGAAGATGACATCAGAGTGTCATATTTGCGCAGGGAACGCTCATAAAAGCAACCACTCCATTCGAAAGACTCAATATCGACTTTAAAGGACCTCTACCTACCAATACTCAAAATCGCTACATCTTGACAATTAAAGATGAATATTCAAGATTCCCATTTGCCTACCCAACCAAAAATGTCTCTGCTAGCAGCGTTATGCTTGAAGACTTATTCTGCACTTATGGTGTTCCACAATATATCCATTCAGACCGTGGAGCAGCTTTCATGTCTAACGAATTACGGAACTATTTAGTAACAAATGGAATTGCATGTAGTCGAACCACGCCATATAATCCACAAGGAAATGGTCAAGTAGAGCGTCTAAATGGTACGGTATGGAAAACAATAAAGCTATGCTTGAGGACCAAAAATCTTGAAACAGCTAGCTGGGAGCAAGTCTTATCATACGCTCTCCATTCAATCCGTTCATTGCTGTGTTCGGCCACTAATGCCACACCCCATGAATTTTTTTTTAGACATACACGATGATCTGCAAATAGGGAATCAATGCCAACATGGCTTTTGGAGGCAGGACCTGTATTGATGCGTAAAAATCATAAAACATCAAAATACGATTCCGAAGTGGAAGAAGTAGAGCTTATGGAAGCTAATCCATCTTATTCTCACGTAAAGTTACCAGGTGGCCGTGAAACTACAATATCTAACAGACAGTTAGCACCTCTTCCGCTGCCGTCACTAGAAAGTGAATCCGAATCTGAAGACCAGTATGAGGAAAAGGGCCAAGAATTGAACCTTGAGGCACGCCAATCTTAACTAGAGACCCCGAGGACGTTGCCCCGTTAACATTTACTTTTTGCTGCCTGTTTGATAAATAGGAAAGCACAAGATCAGCTGAGTGTATTGTGGTCAACGCAGTCAAACGCTTTTGAGAGGTCACAGAAAATGCCAATTGCATCCTGGGACTTCTCCCAGGATTCCAAAATGTGACTGATGAGTTGTCCTCCAGCGTCAGTCGTTGACCTACGTTTCGTGAAACCAAACTGTCGACTATGTAAAATCCCATTTGAGTTAAAATGTGACAACATCTGAAGATTTCAGAGTCTATAGATAGGTTACTTATAGGAGTGATTACGGGGGTTAAGGTAGTACGCGAACTTTTAATAACTCTGGCTGGAATATTATCCCAACCTGTATCGCAGTCATTACGGAGGTCATGGATAATTCTACCAACTTGTTCCTCATCTAAAGGGAGGATTACAAGAGAATTGGATAATTGACTGGATAGTGGCGCTATAGCAGTGATGATGGTGCTGGCTTCAATTTTTGACGGTAGGTTTGGAACTGCATTGACAAAGAACTCATTGACTTTTTTTGCCGATGTTTTAACGTCATCTGAATCACGCAGAAGTTCACGAAGAGATCGGGTCTGAACATTAGTATTCGTGATAGATTTAATCACTTTCCACGTTGCCTTAGAATTATTTTTGGCTTTTAGAAATTCTTCCTTTTCAAATGCTCGCTTCAACTTTCTTATTACAGAATTACAAAAGTTTCTATACCGCGTGTATGTTATTTTAAGTGTGGATTCGTCAGGCTTTTTCCTGACTTCGATATGCATTCTATCTCGGTTTCTTAGACAGCGAACCAGGCCGGTGCTCATCCATGGTTTTAGAACCCTGCATTTTTTATGTGTTCTGGTTATTTGAGAGTGATTAGTAATCACACGTTGGATATTATCAATTAACAGGTTAGTTGCTTGATTGGCGTTTGTACAAGATAAGATGGGGCTGAAGTCGGTGTTATTCAGTTCTTTACGAATAGCTTCATAATCATACTGTGATGATGTCCTATGCCCCTTACATCCCGAACTGGAATTGAGGTGCAGGAATAAACAGATAGGCTGGAGTCTAGGACTAGCACAGCTTCTTGGATTTAAGCATTATATGATCTAGACTAGACAGTTGTTAATTCTGGTCGGAAAAGAATGCGCAGGAAGTAATCCGAGGGTGGCGGTAACAGTTAAATAGTCACTAGCGTGCCGGTTACTTGATCCTGATTTGATGTCAACATTCATATCACCTATTAAGATTATGTTAACGTAGGATTGCAGAGATGATATTACGCCTTGCAGACTGTTATTAAAGTTTTCTAGATTTTGGTAGGATGGGGAGCGGTAGACAGAAACTATTGCAGTAGAGTCTAAACAGGAAATAATGCAGTTAGCGTCGAGAAAAGTCACAGTGAGAAGTCACAGCCACGTGACCGCAGATAAATCATTTTGCATCGTTCTGCACTTGTTTTACATAACTGTGGGCCTAGTGTGAGTTTCTTTTAAGATAATGGCTATGTTCAGAGATGCGATAATATCGATTTGAGCGAGCACACATCCGTTTCGAATTGGCTTGAGCGCGATAACGGTGTCCCGTGAATCGTCAAAGATAACGTCATGACTTGCGCCATAAATATATTTTCTTTCTTTCTTTTTTTCATCTTGCGATAACGCCGACCACGCGCTGTTATACTAGTAGCAGACACACAGACCGTGAGCGCTGTCAAATATTACAGTTGTACTGTTTTGTTAGGATCATATCTTTAGCTAACTTTGCTTCTGGCTAGAGTCGCTACCTAACCAATTAAGAAGACGAAATTTGTGGTGTTACATACGTTTGTGCATTGTGTATGTATCGACAGCGCGGCCACGGCGATATCTCAAGAAAAAAAAAATTACAAAGATTATGTAAAAATTTGTAAAGGTTGATTCCCAAATCATAAATTTGTCAAAGTTATAGTTTAAAAATTAAAAGGGTTTGAACGTGGCCGCGCCATTGAGACGCGGAGAACCGCGCGGCCACGGAGGTCTTTAAAACTAAGCGTTGCAAAGACCTGAAATTTAGGTAAATGATATTGAATTTGTAAAAATATAGAAAAAAAATCCTAGGTTTATATTTTAGGAGCTGTAAGTCTGTTACCCCATGGCCGCACCATTGAAACGGTAAACTTTTTAACCACAACTTCGACAAATGTATACTTTTGGGAATCCACTTTTACAAATATAAACAAAATCTTGATAGATTTTTTTTTTTATGTCGCCGTGGCCGTGCCGCTGAAACGGACACATGTCCTTTGCCGTTTCCATAAGATGTTTTCCTTCACCGCTTTAAAAGTAATGGCGATAAAATTATTTAAGCTTATGCAAATAAAGACGGTTACATTTTTTTACTTAAGTAGGTACAGACGCCAGCACATCAAGCTACCTCAATTTTTCAAATTTCTTTGATAGATTTTCATCTTTATTCCATACGCCTATGGTGCATGTTCAATTGGGAAAATTTTACAATTTGTACACAAAGTAAAGCTTACGAGGTTACGAGGCTTGCTTTTCCCAGGTTCAAACTCATGACCGTACGTAAGTTGGGGCCGATACCACTGGGCCACCACTGCTCGCCAACTCGTTTTTATTGCTAGCCCTACTCGACATGCTGAATTCTATTCGAGGCGATATAGTTTTAGTCGCAGCGAGTAGCGTGAATGCGAATTTGCTCGCGGCGGCGGCGGTGATTGCAATCGCAGCAGCTGTTTGAGGCTCTATGGTGTTCCGAAATAATCTGATGGAATTGTAAGCAAATGGATTTAAAACGTAGGTACCTGTGGATGCAAATTCGAGTGCCACCACTAACAAATAGTGCTCTGATATGATTATTTTAATACGTAGGATGCGCTAAGGTATCTCATTGAATGACTATTTCATGAGAAAGTCATTTTATGGCATTAAATGAACTTGGGAGGGTTGTATTGATGGCTTATTCCATTTGGTCACCCTAGAGTGGATACTTGGAAACGCGTGTTTTCAACTGTCCGATTTGCTCCCTCGGCTGTGTACACAAGGCTACACATCAAGCTATACATTTCCAGTTTATGCTGATCTCGCACTGTACGGAAATCCTATACAATGCAAGATCAGCGTATATTGGAAATGTATAGCTTGATGTGTAGCCGTGTGTACATTAATTTATAGATACATGATAGAATCTGGCCTAAGATACCTATAAAATAAGATAGATATGTATGAATTTTCATAGAATCAGAAAAATACGAATTCCGAGCTTGCACCCCGTCTGGAGGGGACAGATTAACACGCGTTTCCGAGTCACCTTACAGTGGCTGTTTTAGGGTGACGAAACAACCACAGAGTACCTACTTCTTTGGCCAAACGGGATAAGCTTGTATTGATGATTTAATGATTAGAATTCTGTAAATAAATACGTCTTACGGTCGCTAATCATATTTTGTTCAACATACAACCTGATCATCATATCAGCCGAAAGACGTCCACTGCTGGACATCAGCCTCCCCCAAAGGTGGGGAGATACAACCTGATACTGACCTGCTAATTACAAAAAAAAATCGAAACAAAAATTTAATTTCGCGCTACTCTGGCGCTTCTCCCTTAAACCCGAAATTTTAATTTTGAGTCATCATGAAGATGTTTTTCATTTATTATTTGAGGTTAATTTTATAACCACAATTTTCGTAGATGATTTTTCAATTACAATACTGATAATCATAAAGGTGAGCTTTCTAAAAGCAGATGAGTGTGTTAATAAAATTACCATCGAGTGATTGCGTAAGAATTCCTATTCCTTAACAGGATTTGTTTGCACTTTCATCTGATACTTTAAAACAGACTCAATAAATCCTTGCACTAGGTAGGTAGACATCATCTAATTTAAAAGTGCATGCCCCTCTACAAAAATGTCTATACAAGCATTTGAAATGTGTATGCAACCAGCAGTGAAGGGGCATGAAGTTTTAAACTAGACGAGGTGTATCTACCTGACCCACCATAGTTTAAAAAAATTATAATTAGCACCAGCAACTGTCCAAACCGAAATCCAATAGCTTTGAAATAATAATGATTAATATAGCAAAGAATAAGCCAATTATAACAAATGGTCTTGATATAAAACAAATAGGTATTAAATATGATGCTGGATAAACTCAAAACATAAGAATAATACTTCTATTGAATATATTAAAATGCAAATTTGGAATCTATTTCTTTGGTTGTTACGTATAATTGCCAAAGCAGGCACAGCATTATTTTATATAGTATAACAGATAAAATAGGTGGAAATTTCATATATCACAGTTATTTACACAACCATTTTAAGTTGTACAAAATTTGTTATAATTATTAAAATGCTTAATTTCCTAATCTGTAACATTACCCAAGAATACATGTAGTTCATATCTACATAATAATAATAATGATTATTTGGGTAATGTTACACTTTCATTAAATCAAAGTAAGAGAAAAATAGTAAAGTTTTGACAACAACACTCATCACTATTTTTCATTAGATACCCTGTAAATTGAGATTTCTTATATTAAATACGTATAACTTCACTGATAGTACCTACTTTTCATAAGTCCCATTTTGTTAACCTATAAGTTATTAAAACTGTCCAAATTTATACCAGTAAAGTTCAAGATCAGTATTATCATAGTTCACCACAACACTCAAGATTATTTTACTCATCAATAAAGTTCAAAGTTCAAACACAATTTTTTTATTAGCAATTCATTATCAGATATTATATCAATACATTAGGGGTCGACACAGTTTCATCGTCGATCACGGTATGATCTGTGTGATTCACGTTCACGACTACGAGCACGAGAGCGATCAGTAGTACGCCACAGAAACTCATCCACTGAGCGCTCATAAGACCGCTTATCATAAACCAACACTGAACGCGGATAGTCAGCTATGTCGTAGTATCGCGGAGGAGGTGGTGGTGGTGGTGGCGGTAATCCATCGTAAGTCGACATTGCCCCACTAAATCCAGGCGGGGCCACATAAGGCAATGGTGGCAGCTGATGATGCATTGATCGCATATATTCAGCTACATAGGCTTCAGCTGCATTGCTACCACTGTTATAACCCTCACGGTTACGTCCAAACCACATTGGCAAGCGCTCTCTCATGTACGGTGATGGAGAGCGGCGCTTATACGAGCTTGATGAAATACGATTCCTTGGAGACACAAACATCTTTCTCCTACTCCTAGATGATGTGTTTAAGCGGTTTCTAAAGTTTGATCCTCTAGATGACAATGGAGCGCGGTATGTTCTGTAACTGCCACCACTTTTCAAGTAGCCAGTTTTGGATGCTTCCTTGGATTTTCTAAGTATTGGAGTCATTTCTATCCCATCATCTTCTGGAAAAAGCCTACATAATTCTTCAGCAACTTTAGGCTCAATTTCTTGGCCATCCCTTCCAATTTTAACTGGCTTTCCTTCATTCCATGGATTGTATAAGTGAAGGGTGTTACTAAAAGGCAACTCTTTTCGGCAAATCCAATCCACTTTGAAGACACCATCTAGAACCTTGGCAGACAGACCAGGTGGTAGCACCCATGATATAGGTGCAACATCTCGTCGTGATTCACTGGCTAAACGCGCGAAACCAGCAAACTTTCCACTTTCCTTAACTGAAAATATTAATAACACATTTCTGGATTCTCTATATGCTTGGTTTAAATTGGCTTCATTTTGTGGAAGTGTAGACCATACGCCTTTCGCTTTCGACAATGTTATATTTTCTGCATTGTTAGATTTTATCAAAAAGAAACGGGTGTCCCTAAACAGATAATTCAACTTAGTCATGTAATCGTACGTCTTTACTTTGCTGCTGCTGCTTGCAAGGCATCTTCGTTTATTTTGTACAGGTGAATGGCTTGCTGACTTGTTTCGTTTACGATTTGCGCGTCTCTCTTTGGATTTAGTGCTAACTGAGCTAATACTTGGCGTACTCGATTCACTTGAAGATGTACTAGTAACTTCACTCCGTGTATCAAAATCTTTTCCTTCCTCTAATTGTTTTAATTCCTCGCCAATTTCTGCTTCTACTTCACCAACGCCAAGATTGACGGCGTCGGTGTTGTTGGAGACCTCCATTTTCAGTTCAATGTTTAGTATTGATAAAACAATTTATTTTGTGAACAGAATTAATAACCATGCCAACACTTAATTATAAGCATAGTATTTTTAACTAAAATAACATTACTAAGTATTTTACTAAAACATTATTCAAAATAAAAAGAACACGAAACAATCAAATAATCCAAATAATGTTCATTCACATGAAGTTCAACTGTTCGAGATTCAATCAAGCTCTCACCTCTCACTCAAGACCAGTGTTGCCAGATCTTATTATTAAAAATCTGCAGGACGACGCTGTAATGTCCGTAGTAATCCGTTTCTAACTATGGAAAAATCCTTTTTTTTGGAATGACATCATGCGGCTGCTTAACCGGGCTTGCTTGTGGGTACCTTAATAAATTAAGACCTGGGCTTTAAAAATAGAGCGATTGCACGCTACAGGCACCCCCAGTGGGGTACGGACCTCGGCTTAGGGTATCGCTGGAAGAGAGCAGCAAGGGACGGGCTGGTTTGGAACAATTGGAAAAATCCAAATACCTAGAGGCTGAGGCTACAGGCTTATAAAGCTATAATCTGACTATTTGGAGCTGTGCTGACTTTATAGCTAGTTTGTAGTTGATATAGAAAACCAATATGTCCGGCAGGCAAGGGATAAATTAATAAACTGTTCATAATTTTTGCGAACGGATTCTAATCAAAAATGCAAATTGATAGCGTTGGAATCGAATCACGGAAGCCGATCAAATAATTAATTACGCTTTCGTTTACTTTGCGTGGTTGATTAGATGTAAGTGGCTCGTCACATGGTTAGGTAAATTTATGTTGCGCTGCTGTTGCGAGGTTGGATGGACTGAAAACCCGTAGATAACTGATTTATGTCTGTAGACGAATTCTAAAATCTTAAGTTAGCTGGCAACGCTGCTCATGACATCGGCCACATAGGTTTTGTTTTTACTTTAAGAATGACATGGTATTTTGAGAAATACAAAATGCTGCCAATATACGCCACAGTGCCGCACTGCGTGCTGACAGCGCGTCAGCGCGTCTTGAAAGCAGAACGGATTTGCAGAGTGCTGGATTTAGTACTTCAGTGCGAAAAAGCAAAGCACTCACTCATTACAGTACACGTGGTGGATGATGCGATGTGTGAAGTCTGGTCTAACCTTTTTTAATCGGAGTTTCCGGCGGATGCTTTCGGCCTGGCTACTGTCAGTCAGCTGATTTTAACATTGTAATGTTGGTAGCATTTCTGGAAGGCGAAAAAACCGCGTAGAAGTTTGAAGAATTGTGTAGATAAATGTAGTAGTATTATTTAACTGGTTTAGATTAGTGTTGTTTTTGGCATCTATTACCTGTAAAAATGCATTCTGTTCAAAAATATTTGGAGAAATTACCAATACCAACATTTAACAGTAATGCAAATGCCGGTAAAAAATCATCAAACATATACCTCTACTGTAGCTATTACAGTTTTTATTCACAAAAGGTAAGACATTAGTTGGACTCCTTCATTAGTTTTGCCTATTTCTGTTGTTAATTATATAAAGCTATCAATGGAGCTCTTTGCTTCACAAAATATGTTGTGGAATTACCACGACTGACCCAGTTTTTACTACCTACTTTTCTAAATATTTTTGCTTATGATCTGATCGGGCTCTTTTATTAATGGGAGAGGGGCAACCTTATCCTCTTTGTTGATGTTGTTTGTCTCCGATCGAGGATTGTTTAGTCTGAAGTTTTATGTAATTTTTTACAGGTTCTTATGACTCTTTACGAAAAGAATATTGATTTTGAGCCTTTGATTGTGGACATCATAAAAGGCGAGCAGTATTCGTCATGGTTTCTGGATATTAACCCTCGTGGAGAAATCCCGGTATTAAAAGTAAAAAATGAAGTGATACCGGACTCCACTAGAATTTTGGATTATTTGGAATTTTATTTAGATCCAGGTTTGTTTCGAAAAGAGAAAAAGAGCCATTTATTTATTGATTTAAATAGCTAATAATAATAGATTATATATATTTATGAATTGTTTTGATTTTTAGAATTAACACCACTGATAAATGTGTCTGAGGAGCGTAAAGTGCTGGATAATATTAATAGATTCCGTGAGATGTTAGAAGCACTACCAGCTGGCTTGATCACAGTGGGTTCATTTTTTCACCCTCATTTGAGTGGTACTCCTAAGTTACCCTTTATTCTACCGGTCCGAGAAATACTTAAAAGTAAGTAGGTGTGTAATCTGTGCTTTACTAACAGTAACCAATTTGAATTAAAGTTTTACAGCAACCTTGATGTTGATGAAAACTTTCAGGTGGTTTTTTTATCAAAAGTTTCTTTGATTTCTTCTAGAGTCATAAAAAAATGGAAATAGTTTTTTACCTTGTTTTATTTGATGTCATATAAAGATATACTAGTCTAGCTTAACTTATCTATTCAGTGTAATTGCTTATTACCGAGTCTTTGTTTAAAGGTGGAGACTTAAGTAATTCATCAAATTTAAGAAAACTGGCTGAAGAAAACCCTAAAGCTAGAAGTATATTACTTTACAAAGCTGAGATACAAGACCGTAAACATGGAATAATAACCAATGAAGAAGAGTATTCAAAAGTTCTCAACATTATTGATCAAGTTTTGACTCATGTCGAAGAACAATTGAAAACGCAACCTGAAGGTAATTCCAAATCTATTGTAATTATTTCTATTGACAATTTTAGAGTACATTATAAAATTTAGTGGACTATTGACATGCTATGAAGAAGAATAAAATGTAGGTACCTACAGTTGACTATGATTAAACTCTATTTAGCCAACTTAGCTGGTTTTAGGGATGCATACCAAAATGGTAAAAGGAACGGAACCACTGTGAGTTTCCTCCCGGTGCTTTTTTTTAGTACCTATTTTTTTTTGGGGAGAGTAGCCCTTATAAGGGTAAATTTGAAATCCACAAATTGTGCAAAACAATAGGAGCCAAGAAAAAAAATTCAAAATTTGTGAAAATGTCTGAATTGGTGGAATATTGGATGAGGAAGATCACGTGGTGAGTCTAAATGTGTTTCCAAGCAATAATAAGGTCTATAGGTTCGTTCGCGTTAAGAATGCAGTGAGTCATCAGTGCAACTGCAAGGTAAAGGTGTATTTACAGTGGTGTTAAATTCAAACAAATTATATTTTAAAAGATTGTCTAATTCATCGAATTTATCAATCATAGACTTCCGGGCCCTTTTATCACTGGCGATTTTAATGTATTATTTTCCTTTTTTTTCACTAAGAATACTAGAAAAAAAAAATCAAAAGTCATTTATTCAAACTTGGCCGAGAGTCAGCACTTTTTAACCGACTTCAAAAAAAGGAGGTGGTTCTCAATTCAACTGTATGATTATTATTTTTTATGTTTGTTACCTCATAACTTTCGACTGGGTGAACCGATTGTGATGATTCTTTTTTTATTTGAAAGCTCGTGCTTCCCGTGTGGTCCCATTTCAATTTCATATAGATCTGATGATGCGTTTCGGAGACAGACAATGGAACTCTTCAAAAAATAACAGCAAATTAACCGTGGCTGCTGCTATCGCATAAATATGCATTGTTTTGACCCCAAGGATGATGAAATTTCGAATTAGTGGGGTAGGTACTATAACTAAAAAGTGAAACATAAAAACTTTTTCCAAAAAAAACAACCGACCTCCGAAAAAAAACTATAAAGTGAAAAATTACTTTAATTTCGGAAGGCGGTGACAAAAAAATTAAATAAATATCTAAAGTCACCGCCTTCCGAAATTAAAGTAATTTTTACTTTAGAGTGTTTTTTCGGAAGTCTTTTTTTGGAAAAAGTTTTTTGAACGTCAAAATTACATAAGACAGTCCCCCAAAACGCCCGCCCTTCACCACTTCCTAGTGCTTTAGCTGGGAAGAAGAAGTGGCGCAACAAACTTCCCAGCAGCACAGCTGTCTGTTATGTTGGATGAACTTGATTCCATACAATAATAGCATATAATTAACATTCAACAATAAATGAAAATTTAATTGATAAAAATGAAAAAATGAAAATGGTTTATGCAGTCAAGTTAAATAAACAATGATATGAAGTAATTCATATGACCTGTCAGTAGTTAAGCTAATTCTGTTTTTTTTTACTACAACTGCGGCAACTGATGGGGGCGCTCAGACCTTTGCCTCCAGATCCCTTGGCGGCAATCCGGCAAGGAGGCCCGCCGCCTCACCGGAGATCGTGCGGTATCCCCGGATCATCCGGATGGCCATGACCCTATGGGCCGCCTTCAACCGGCGTGCTGGTTGGCGCCCCAATGTGGGCGTCCACACCGGCGCCCCGTATAGGGCCATGGCCCGCACGACCCCCGCGTAGAGCCTCCGGCAGGAGGCGTTTGGCCCCCTAGATTGGGCAGGAGCGAGAAACGACGGAAGTGCACCGCGAAGTTCCACCGGCTGTCGAGGACGAGTCCTAGGTACTTCATCGTCGACTCGACGCCGATGTGAACCCCTCCCACCGTTATCTGGGAACCCGTCAGTGGCGCATTCCGAGGGCCATGAAACCACATGGCCTCGGACTTGTGCAAGGCCACCTCGAGTCCCAGTTGCCGGATCCTATCCACGATTACCGCAACCTCGTGTGTCCCTAAGTCGGCCGCCGCCTGGTACGACCTCCCTTGCGCCAGGACCAGCGTGTCGTCAGCGTAGCATACTACACTGACGCCGCTAGGGAGGTCGGCGCGCAGCACCCAGTCGTACCCGATGTCCCACAGATGCGGCCCCAGGACCGAACCCTGTGGGACACCGCACGACATCTCTCGCCGGTTCGACTCTCCTTGGTGACTGGGGTAGATGACAGCCCTGTCCGTCAAGTAGGCCTCGACCGCACGACAGAGGTAGGTCGGCATCCGGTGATACCGGAGTGCCTCCCTGATGTAACTCCAGGGCAGGGTATTGAAGGCATTGGCGATGTCTAGAGACACCGCCAAGACGACCCCACCCCGGGCCACTGCATCCCCCGTCGTGAGGGCTCGCACGCGCATGATGGCGTCCACTGCGGAGCGCCCCCTGCGGAAACCAAATTGGCTCTCCGCCAGATCCGGCCCCACCCGCACCAGCCGCCCGACGAGGCGGTCTGCAATGATTGGGCCGGTAAGCGGACGGAGAGTCCGCGGGGCGCCTCGGCTTCTTGATGAGGGCCAGTTTCCCCGTCTTCCAGTGACGTGGTAACTGGCCCTCCTCCAAGCATGCGCTTAGGAGCCCTCTTAGTCGAGGCCCGAGAGCCTCCAAGGCCAGGACCCAGGCTTTTCCAGGCAAGCCGTCGGGTCCTGGGGCGGTATTCTTGGCATTCAGCCTACGTACCGCCACTCTCAATTCTACCTCGGTCACCTCTGGAGCATCGTCGTCGTCGTCGGTGTGGTCCGCGTCGGGCACCGCAGGAGGCGGAGCCATGGGCGGGGAGCATGCTCCCCTCGCGAGGGGAATAGAGCGCTCACCACGTCCTGCACGAGCTGGGGCCGGAGACTCTGGGTCAGCGGGGGAGCCCGCGGGCGGATTTTGTCCTGCACCGTTTTGTATGGGCGTCCCCACGGGTCTCTGTTCTGGCCAGTAACCTGGCCCGCAGGATCTCCGCTCGGAGGGCAGTCTTCGCCGCTCTGTACCCCTCGTACAGCTCCGCCTGAATGGCGTCCGTATCCGGAGGTCGGACACGGAGCCTGCGGTGCCTGGTGTACCGGTGGCGCGCAGCAACGCACGCCTCGCGCAGAGCTGTGAGCTCCGGCGACCACCAGTACACCTGGCGTGAAGCACGTCCTTGCTGGACCCGGGGCATTGCCACGTCGCATACCTCGGACATGGCCTCCCGGAACCACTCCGCCTCGTCGTTGATATCGGCAGGCCTGTCCGGTGGTGACACCCAGGCCTGCACGATCGAGGCTTCCAGGAGGAGCTCCCGGTCAGCCGCTTCAGCGCCCACCGCGGACCACACGGGGCCTGTTGGACCGGCGCGCTCGAGGCCTGGGCGGAGACGTCAAACCGGATAAACCGGTGGTCGGAATACGTCTCCACCCCCTCCATGACGCGCCAGTCGACGACACGCGGCGACAGAGCGGGGCTAGCGAACGAAATGTCCACCACCGACTCACCCCGCATCCGCACACACGTGGCGACAGAACCCCGGTTTAGGACGATCAGGCCCACCTCTAGAGCCCAGTCCTCCACCATCCTACCCCACACATCCGTCAACCGGGAACCCCAAGCCAAGTTCTCGGCATTGAAGTCCCCGAGGACGAGTACGGGGAGGGAACGAAACCCGACGACGACGTCTCTCAACTCCGCAAGGGAGTTGTGGAACTCGGCGAGAGTTCGGCTCGGGGAGAAGTACACCCCTACCACTGCAATCTCCCCGAACCGTGCTGCTACGCAACCCCTTCCCCTCTGGACACCTTCGAGAGCCGGGGTACCGGCGGTGGCCGACGATATTAGGGTCACTGAGCCACTCAGGTCCTCCACCCAGTAATCCCTGGGCGGGACAAAGTACGGCTCAGCGACCACTGCGATGTTAATCGACCACTGCGCCATGCTCTGGAGCAACAGATCCTGAGCGGTGGCGCAGTGGTTGATGTTCGCCTGGAGGAGGCGAAATGGAGACGTTATTGGCATTCCATTTCAGCCCCCTCCGGAGCCCCCTGAGAGGGCCCTGCCGCGGTGGTGCCGGCGGCGGCGACGATGTTAGGGGCGGCAGCGGCGGCAGCAGTGACGGCGGCTACGGCAGTGACGGAGTTGGCGGAGGGCTTACCCCTGCCTCGGCCCACAATTTTGGCGGGTGGGGCGCAGGCCTTGCTCCCAGCCCGGTGTTCGGCCGGCTTGCCAGCTGCCGCACATAAATAGCAGTGCGGCGCGGCATTGCACGAGCCGGCCTTGTGACCGGGCTGACCGCAGCGAAAGCAGTGACCGCTGCGGTCCACCTCCGAGGTGCATTGGACTCCCACGTGGTGACCCACCTGACAGCGGAAGCACCTCAGAGGTCTGGGCTCCAGCAGCTTGACCTGCGCGGATACCCAGCCCACCAGGAGCCTTCGGCCCTCCTCGGTGATTTTTCGGGCCGCCGACACGGGGCAGCTCACCGTAACGGTTCGCATGCCCGTGTTGTCAGGACGAATGGTGCCTGCCTTCACCTGCTCGGCAGAGCACCCCCCAGGTCCTGACTATGGCGGCCACCACCTCGCCCACCGTCACGGAGTCGTCCAGGCCCAAGATGCGCATGTCAGCGCACTTGGTGGGCCTGGACACTCGGGCCTCGTCCGCACTTATGGACGCCCTTAGCCTTTCGGCCAGAGCGTCTGCGGTCGGGCCACTGGCCGCACCAGGGACCTGCAACATCCGGGCCCCAGTCGCAGTGACCCTTATGCGGAGGCCGTTGGCGACTCCTAGGTCCGCCAGGTCCACCGCCGCCCTCGCCTTCGCGATCACGTCGCGGTAGGACACGCCCTTCTGTACCGCTTCCGGCTGTAGTGTGATCACTACAGCTGCGGACTTCGGGGCGCGTAACCTAGCCGCGGCGCTTCGCTTCTTGGCACGCTGCCGCCTCTCCTTTCTTTTGGCCGCCCTCGCAGCCTTGCCCGCCTTCCTCTTCTCCCCGGCCACTTGCCATGCGGCGTCGGCCGGAGGAGATTTGGGAGGCGGGGCCGTCCCTCCTGGCACCACCACAGCTGGGGCCGTCACCGCCTGCGCAGCCACACTGCCCTTCTTGGGCTTTGTCGGCACCGGTTTCGCCGGAGTCCGTCCCGGCTGCGGTGCCGATTTGGCCGTGGCAGCGGTGGTTGCGGCATACGTGCCTTTGCCTCCAGGACGGAAAACCGGCTGCTGAAGGCAGCCAGCTCCTGCCGCACCAGGTTCAGCAGCCGGTCCTCCTCTGGCACGGGTCCAGGGTGCCCATGCCGCGCCCCCTTCTGAGGCACCACCCTGGGGCCAGCTCCTCGGAGCGCTGCCAGGTCCGCTCGGAGCTCCTCGTTCTCCTTTCGGAGAAGCTCCGTGGCGGCTGCCAAGCGGGCGACCTCCGCCCGCATCTCGGACATGGTGTCCGACGGAGGTCCGGTGAGGATGCTCTCCGCTGCCGCCATAATGGAGGCTATGGCTGCGGGCACGGCCTTGTCCTTAGAGGCGTGCGTCCTCTTCAAGGCCAAAGCCCTGACTGCCGTAGCCACCGCCTCCGCGAACCTCGCCATTCGCTCCGAGTTGGAGCCGCCGGCAGCGTCCGACTCCCCGTCAGACGACTCCGAGAGGGCCCTGCTGCTGGTCCCCCCAGAGAGCTGCCCCTCCATGGTTAGCGCCTTGGCTCGCTGGGCCGCCTCCACTGGGCCGGCTTGGCTCAGTACGCCGGTCTCTTTGGTGGTCAGCCCCTTGCCCAGCCGGATCCCACCCCGCCGACAGACCTTCCCGAGTTTTCGGGACGAGGTCATGCCACCGTCCGAGGATGACCCCTGGCCATCCTTTGGTTTTGAGCGCTTTTTAAGGAACTCATTGGTCCTCTTCAAAGCGCCCACCACTACACGCTCCGGGCTCCGGGAATGAGCCCGTCGCAACCGATGCGGCGTCGGACTCCGACCCCGCATCACTCCCCTCCTCTTCAAAGTTTTTATTGCGCGGCCCAAGCGGTTAAGCCAAGACCCTCGACCCCCGTCAAAAGTCAGAGACATGACCGTGACAATCTTGGGGGCTACGAGATTAACGGTGGCAGAAGGAGAGGACTCCTTCTTGCTTGCCCGGTGGCAGGGTAAGTGCACACCGAGCCCGCTCTTACTCCGCCGCTGTGCGTCTCTGCATAGTCGCAGAGAGACACACGTTGGAGCGTTCCTCCGACAGGATATTGGCATACGGGCAACGACACCCCTTAGGCACACGTACCTAATGGGGGGACATTGCCCGCACCCCAGGGTGCACCGGCCCGGAGACTGGCCTTTCCCCCGGACGCATCCAAGGGAAACTCCAGCCCACGGGCACACGAGGAGGTTTCCTGTCCCAGCACCCCAGCTAATTCTGGTGAAAGAACACCAACGTTGTCTTGAGTTAATCACAGCGACCAACAATTCTTATCGTTTAAGTAGTCGTTGATAGAATAGTTAGTATGCCTTCGAACAAAGATTTGATTTTACTTTCGCTTTAAACGCATTAAAATGTAAATCTAGCAAAGAAGAGCTTGTTATAAAAGGTTATACCGAGCCCAGCAAATGAGTTATGAACTTTATGAAGCCGGTGAAAGGGAGCACGTAGTTTTTCCTTATTTCTAGTATTAATATTATGAATATCACTGTTTTTAGTGTATAAGTGTATATTTTGCCTAATATATAAGATGTTAGCGAAGATGAATTGCGATGCCACCGTGAGAATACCAATATCTTTAAAAATTCTCTCAGAGAAACTCTAGCACCTAGTTGGTAAATTGCACAGACAGCTCGTTTTTGAAGAACAAAAATATTTTGAATGTCAGCGGCTTTTACCCGTAGCAGAATGCCGTAGGACATAACGCTATGAAAATAACTAAAATAGGCTAACCGAGCTATATCAACGTCAGTGTATTGTATTACTTTTGTGACGGCGTAGGCGGCCGAACTGAGCCTTCCCGCTAGGCTTGATATACACGTTTATTTTTACATCGTTCTGGAGCCGAAACACAGTAACTCCAGACGAGTAACAGTCACTATTGGCATTGTTATTTTTGTTTTAAGACATCTAATAAAAAAGTTAGAAATTTATCACTTTTTTTCTGTCATTCGAGTTAAATTTTAGTAGCGCTTCCACTATTTCATTCATAAACGCAAGATCGTACGCGATCTGCTCGGTGATGACGTAGCGCGGCACAGCTGTGCGTGTGCGTCAGTTCAGCGCGCCCGCGGTGGGTCAACGGACGTCGGACGAATAAACGGCTGCAAGTACGCACGGCTACACATCATGCTATAGATTTCCAGTTTACGCTGATCATGCACTGTACGGAAATCCTATTCAATGTGAGATCAGCTTATACTGGAAATTTATAACTTGAGGTGTAGCCATGTGTACCTATAAGTAGGTATTTCATTACAGGTACGATTTAGGTTGGTGTAAGTTCATTTACCTCCATCATCTCTTATCGAAAGCACGGCACGGTGTTTACCACTATCACAGCTCGTAAACGAGAGAAATTAATTGACATTTAATTCACCACTCTCGCATCACGAATCACCTAGTAGGTACTCATACTTATTCAACTAGACACGACGAGTAGGCTTGGGAGTTGTATTTTACCGCTATCGTCCGGCTGGTACAATATCGTACCAGTAAGTCGTGCACCCTTCAAGACCGGCTGGTACGATAGCGTACCACCCAGAAGCAAGCGGTTTTTATCTTAATATTCAGTATAAATACGGTTTAATCTCGTCTGCGATGATTTAACTCTATGGGCCGATAGCCAGTCTTTCGTAAACTACATCATTCAAACGCATAAAAGTTCTGTGGCAAAATTTATAAAAATAGTTGACAGTGACGCATAGAGGAAAGTAATATAACGGGTACAGTGACGCTTCAAACGCGCGCGTCGACAGAGCGTTATCTTGTTAGGCTCTCCAGTTATTTAGTGTTTTTTCTTATTTTTTGTGCATATTCGACGTGAAGTGGATAAATATTCATTTATAAGTAGTTATTACATCGTTTTAGATAATAATTGCATCAAATAGCATCATAAAAACTGGTTTTTCGATAAAAAGTGTTACGTAAACGAAAAAAAGCGAGAGAGTGCGATACGCTAATGTCTAATACTAATTTTAAACATTATTTACAGCACCAGTCAGTCCTAAGCCTGAGAAAAGTATGAAGGAAAGTTAATTCACTGATAAAATAATTGATAAAAATATAAATCTATAAACCGAAACGACTATACTAGTTTCATTTGAGTGCCATATTATCAACACTACCAAAAAATACATTCATTGATTTCGAGTATACAGTTACAAATAAAATACAATGATGTACATGAATCGAACAAAACCGAAACCTAAAAATCACAGTATCACTTTCGTTTCCGAGTTCCACACTGGTTCAGCCAATATATAGTTATTGAAATATATAGATGCGATATCCGATATTCTAAACCGATACATAGATACGATTTGATATTGTGTAAAAGCGATATTACCCATGCCTAGTATGTACACAAATCGTACTCATAATTAAAGAAAATTCTAGGTAAATTTCATAACAAAACTATTTTTAAAAGATCTTTGAATGATCGAGTGCACAAAACGGCCTTTGACCTCCGCGCGTAACAAGAGAACTGTTTACAACTTAAAGTACTTATGCTTTGTTTATTCAAGAACCCGACAAACGCCACTTGAAGTACCAAAGAGTAATAAAAACTCGCTTTTTTTATGAGCGCGGTTGCCTTGAATCGAGTGACGAGCCTGACGACCAATCGCGCTAATAGGTACATATTAAGCATAAGTACCTACCTACCATATGATAAATCCCCTCTTTGAGGAGTGGTTTGAGAGGCGGCATGGCGTCCTCACCTTCCGCCTGACACAGGTCCTCACCGGACGCGGCTGTTTCGGGAGGTTCCTGTTTCGCATAAGGCGGGAGGAAACGCCCGGGTGTTTCCACTGCCAAGATGGCGCTGAGGACACGGTGGAGCATACGATCGAGGGCTGCCCGGCTTGGGCGGAGCACCACCTTGTCCTCGTGGAGGCGATCGACGGCGGCGATCTCTCGCGTCCGGCTCTGGTCCAGGCCATGGTACGGTGCGAGAGTACATGGTTAGCCGTCACCTCCTTCAGCGAAGCAGTGATGCTCGCAAAGAGGGAGGCGGCGCACGTGAGGGAGAGGCAGTACATGCGCCCTCGTGGCTGCAGCCTTCGCAGGAGACGCCCTGGGTGTCGGGAATCCCAGGCGGATTCTCGGCCACCGTAGGCGCGGGCTTGCGGACGGCGAGTAACGGTGGGGCCCGCAAGGTCCGATGCCTGCCTGGGGTGCGGGTTGTTCGAAAGAGATACCGGGGCCCCTGGCAAACAGACAACTGAGGGAACACGGGTGGGTTTTAGTCAGTAAAAGTCTGACACGCCCTACCGCTCCACCCAGAGCGGGAGAAGTCATTTGATGATTTCCCAACCCGAAAAAAAATCAATCATATGATAAATACTAAATATGCCTAAAATATTTTTTATGCGACAATGCTTGCGGCGGCTTCACAAAGGCAGGCAATTCAAACAGAAAAATGAATCGTTAAATCTGTTTCATAGAGTTCATTATTAGTTGGAGGTGCCCTTTTCTATGAAAATATTGAACCGAATTAAGATCTTATTGTTATAAATTTAACCGCGAAATTCGATTGTGCATTCTTGTAAAGGCCGGTCGAACACGAGACAATAGGTTTCTAAGAATCATTTTAGTAAACGGCGGACCTACTTACCTAGTTTGGTGTAATTTATATTTTTACCCTTTACTGTTAAGAAATAAAGTCTAAATTCGCATTTCATATTTTTACACACATTACACACGCATAAATTCATTGATCGCAAGGAAGCGTTACTTTGAGTTCTCATTATTTCACAAAAAAATCAATAAATTTAAGTTTTCGTGATTTTTTTTATTGTTATTTATTTTAAAAAAATAGTCCCAATCGATTTGAGTTCGATGATTGAGTTCATGGTGTTCGTTTCCAGAACGACCTAAAATTAACCGTGTATGTGATCCCCACTGAAGTTTGGCATCTACTGTTATGCCAAGAAAAACGGCCGATTCTACAGTTGCAAGCACCTCATTATTTAGGACGATGTTGGGTCCCAGATTTCTTACATTCGGTAAAGCGAACTTTATACATTTAGTTTTCTTGGCATTGAGAACTAGATTATTCGTGGTAAACCAATGCGTAACCCTTGAGAGTGCACTGTTTACGTCGTCAAAATCTTGTCTATTCCTGTCTACTTTAAAGATAAGAGAGGTGTCATCAGCAAACAGTACAACGTCACAGATACTATTTAAATAGAATGGTAAATCATTAATGTACACTAAGAATAAGAATGGACCCAGTATTGAGCCTTGAGGTACACCTAACTGAACTGGTAGCCCGGAAGATTTCACACCATTAATATCTACACATTGGTGCCTATTATTTAAATAAGAATTTATTACGTTGAGAGCTTCATTTTGAACACCGTATGACGTAGTTTACGCAATAGCGTGTCATGGTGCACGCAATCAAATGCTTTGGAAAGATCACAGAAAACTCCAATAGCATTTTGTGAATTCTCCCATGCGTTAAATATGTGTTTCAGCATAGCAACGCCCGCGTCTGTAGTTGAACGACCTTTTGTAAAGCCATATTGTTCATCATGAAGGAGGCAATTAAAATTAAAATGTCTTAGCAACTGCTTGAGTATATTAGCTTTTCAAATATTTTACTAAATGCCGGTAAGATAGAAATGGGCCTAAAATTCCCAACGTTATTTTTATTACCTGATTTAAATAATGGTATGACTTTACTACTCTTCATGAGGTCGGGAAAAGTTCCTAAGTCAACACATTTATTAAAAGTAATAGCTAGATAGGGGGCTACGATGTCGATTATATTACTTAAAAGTTTAATAGAGATGCCCCAGTAATCACCAGTGTTTTTAGACTTAAGTGTGTTAAAAATATTAACTACATCACGAGGCGTTACATGTTCGAAACTAAATAAGCGACTACATTTGGGCACACTACTATGCAGAAGGTTTTCCGCTTTAGACGGGGATGAATTTAAGTTGCGAGTCGTAGTTAAAGGTATGTTGGCAAAAAACTCATTAAATGCCTCAGCTACGTCAGCAGCTTCAGTAACTAATTTGTTGTTGACCATTATCTCTAGTTGTTTTTCTTGTTTAATCGACTTACCCGTTTCATTATTAATAATTTTCCAAGTAGTTTTTACTTTATTATTGGATTTTTTTATTCTACGCTTAAAAATTTTGATTTAGCCAAAACACAGATTTTTTTAAATAATTTGGAATAATTTCGGACATACTCTAGAAAAGGACTATCAAACCTGTACTTTTTCAAACCATATAACTCGTATAGTCTCGCTCTACTTTTATAAATACCTGGAGTGGCCCATTGGTTGAAGCCAACGGACGTGCCATTAATGTTAATGGTTTTGGTCTTGAAAGTAGATTGGTATTCTTTTTGCACAATATCAAAAAGTGATCCAAAGATTTTCAAAAAATCAAAATCAAAATATTTTATTTCACATAAACCTGCAAGGGCACTTATGAAACGTCAGAAGCTAGGTGCACGGTTCCAATTTGTCGCTTCCTATGGAGAAGCCGGCAAGAAACTCCACGGTTACTCTTTTAAAAATAATTGGATTTTATAATGTTTTCAAATTCCAGTGATATTAGGTATGGGAGGACAGTGCAGGCCTGTCAATAAGTACCAGGTACTTTAGAGGAATGAAAATAAAGAATAGAAACTATAGGCCTACAACGTTCTCTCATTCACAATATGTAAAAGAATCTACATAAGTAAAATCAACCTATTTAAACCAAGTGATATGATTTCCATGAGAATCACTAATAAATACTCGATATTACAAGTGTTGTATAAGGTCAAATAATGACGAGAATATGTCAGAAAGTGTAAAAAGTAAAATTAATAAAATTAACATTGTAATTTGGAAGAAGTTAATAGACGCTCACATAGTTATGGTGCTAATGAGTTACTATTACTATTTTATTAGGATTCTCGTGTTCTGCTATAGATGGTGTAATTCTATAAGCTATGTTATTTTTAAATTTGTTGCAACGACTAGCAGTATAAGGCCTGTATTCTACTTTATGTGGTTTTTTATGTAATGGAAAAGGAAAGCTAGCCAATAATCCACAATGGTCAGACGTCAAGTCAGTTAGTACTAATTTATTTTTGGCATCACAATCACTAAATATATTATCAAGACAAGTCGACGTAGAAGCCGTGATCCTAGTAGGTTCTAAAAACAAGTTAGTTAAATTAAAAGATCTAAACAGATTAAGAAGTCTAATACTTAATGGAGTAACATCTAAAATATTAATATTAAAATCGCCACATAAAATTATACTTTTATTACTTGATTTTAACTTATTGAGTACCTCCTCCATTCCCGATTCGAAACGAATGAAATCCCCAGAGGGTGGTCGATAAACGCAAATAATAACGTATCGCTCGAGTTCAACACAAGACAACTCAATAGTACGTTCAATAGAAAAGTTAACTAAATCTAAACGTTGTTTACATTTCAACTTGTTTGAAACAAGGACTAAAGAACCACCGCAAATAGCAGTTTTTCTTACAAATGCACTTTGTACGGTAAAATTATCATCATTAATAAACACTACTTCATGTTCTTTCAACCAGTGTTCAGTTAAACATAACACCTGAACATCATGGTTCTCCATAAATAAGCTTAACTCTAGCTCTTTGCCGGATAGACCCTGCATATTTTGATGAACAACATTCAACATAATATGCGGTTTATCTGTTGTCGCACCTAATTGTTTAAACTACTAGGCTTATCAAAAGTAGTGTTAGTAGCACTACTAACAGTAAGCGATGGTAAACTACAGGTACCAGTGTCATGGTGTAAATTGTATGCTAAGAGATTAGCAATTTGCCTCCTACAACTAGGTGGCAAATACATTGTATAATTTGTCAGTTTGTAATCAGAAATAAATTGATTACAATCAAAAAATAAAATGGCGTCACTGTGATGACTTGTCCTATTAAAAATTAACATATTTAAATTATAAATGTGCCTATTTTGCTCATCAGACAAGTAATGTGAATAATAATAATAATAATAAGCCCCCTAAACAACCACACGTCCTGATTGACCATCTAATCACGTAGGGGTCGGACACACGATAGAAAAATTACTGGCGTGGCTAACGTGGCTCTGGAAACCCATTTAACATGGAGACTAGATCGAAGAAAATACGAATAGGACCGCTACCCGAGGGCAATCGTCGGGGCGCACCCGGGGCCGATGCTGGGTGTCTCAGCATGCGACCCATCGGCGGTGGGGGACTGAGCAGGCGGGTTCTCCCCGATAAAAATACTACAGCCGAACCGACAGACAGACTAGACAATAGTGATGACAGTAGATCAGTTACATCCGCCTTGGATATTTCGCAGGCAGCGTCAGCTACTCAGCCTGCGACCACCAAAGCGGGAAAAGCCAGAGTGCGCATGAAATGGACTGAAGATATGAACATATTCATCATGCGCACTTACTATCATGTTACAAAACTTGAAGAGGACAGAACCATGTACTGCACACAATTATTCGATAAATTTAAATTACAATACCCAGAAATGAATGTAACACAACAAAGAATAGCTGACCAAAGACGGGTTATTATGAGAAACAAGTTGTTATCAGACGACATTTTAAATAGAATTAGATCTGAAATTGGAGAACAACTAAAAGTTGAAGAAGAAAGCATGAATCTCACACATACAACACAACCAACAAACGCCTTACAGATAACCCAATCACTTACAACATATAATCCTTCCTTAGAACATGACATTATGTCGGAGACTGAATACTGTGACACAGAACTAAGCACGCCCATACAGCACAGCAATCAACCTACGACAGATAATTTCAGATCAATACCAACACAGAATAATATTGAGTTTGATCCTTCCATAGTAGAATCATTAAGTAACGAACTAGAAACTAATATGCTAAAATACAACGGAATGGATCCTGCGTGTAGGCCTTTGTTGCCAAAAATTAGACCATCTCGCCAATTATCAGATATCGTTAGCATGTTTAATCAAAAAATTATTCCTCCTAAACTATCATCCCTAGAAAACTTAAGCGACACTCATTCTTTAATCTATTCTGTCGCTATTACAGTTGTAATTTACCTTAAACTAAAAATAAATATAGATAGGGCTAGTAATAATAACAAAGTAATAAACGACCCACCATGGCAAAAAAGATTAGAAACGGACATAGATCAGCTAAGAAAAGACATAAACAGACTAACAATATAAAAACGGCAACACATCAAGAAAACTTTTTAGAAGAGTAGAACTTATTATTAAAAATACTAAACAACACAGTTCACACGACAACTTTAATAAGAGAATAGAAGATCACTTAGATACATTAAAACAAAAACTTCTAGTGAAGAGTCATAAGACTAGCACGATACAAAAAAGCCAAACAAAGAAAGGATAACAATAGATTATTTAAAACAAATGAGAAACAATTTTATAGAAAGCTTAAAGGCAATAATATGGCAATCCATAACCCTCCATCTCAAGAGTCTTTAAAAGAATTCTGGCAAGGAATCTGGTCAGACAGCACTGACCATAACAAAGAAGCTGGATGGATCCAAGAAGAAATAGGCCGATCAGAAACAATAGACGAAATGCCGTACGAAGATATAGATGCTCTTGAAATAAGCACAATAATAAATAAAACACATAATTGGAAAGCAGCAGGAATAGATGGTATACACAATTTTTGGATAAAAAGACTTTATTCACTTCACGGCACGCTAGCACTACAAATAAATGATATTTTAAAAGGTAATCAAAATATATCAGAATTTTTGACTAAAGGAATCACATACATGATCCCAAAGTCAAGTAGAACCCAGGATCCTTCACAATATAGACCAATCACTTGCCTGCCAACCTTGTATAAAATCATAACGTCATGTATTACTAACAAAATTATTAAACACACTGAACAATATAATAAATATCCTGACTGAAGAACAGAAGGGATGTAGACGCGGCCATATGGGGTGTAAAGAGCAATTAATTATTGATTCCACTATTTTAAAATACGTTCAGAGATCTAGAAAGAACTTATACATAGCATACATAGATTATAAGAAAGCATTCGACAGCGTTCCGCACTCTTGGTTGATCGAAGTTTTAAACATTTATAAAATCAATCCATTAATCATACATTTTCTTAAAAATACAATGGGATCCTGGAGAACTACACTAAAATTACAAACTAAAGCAACAAACTTATCCGTAGACTTTAAAAGGCCATAGACTATAAATAGCCATTAAAAGGGGTATTTTCCAAGGGGACTCCTTAAGCCCTCTATGGTTTTGTCTAGCCCTAAATCCACTCTCCCGAGCATTAATTGATTCGAAATTAGGCTTTGATATTAAGAACGGAAGATCAATAGTGCACCAAATTACACATTTACTTTATATGGATGACTTAAAACTATATGCTAATAAAAATGCAGATTTGCACGATTTATTAAACATAACAACAACATTCTCAAAAGACATAAAAATGGATTTTGGACTAGATAAATGCCGAAAACTGAATATAGAGAAGGGTAAGATTAGAGAAGGAAACTACTCAACATACACCGAAGAAGTAATAGAAGCAATGAAAGACGAAGAATTGTATAAATATTTAGGTTATAACCAAGCACGATTGTTAGAACATAGGACTATTAAGGATAAACTAAAAACAGAATACAATAGTAGAATACATTCTATATGCAAAATGCACCTATCTAGTAAAAAATTATTCAAATCCATAAATACATACGCGATTCCTATACTAACTTATTCTTTCGGTGTAATAAAATGGTCTAACACAGAATTACATGCTCTGGAAGTAAAACCAAGGACCATACTTACACAACATAGATATCACCATCCCAAATCAGCAATAGAAAGAGTTATAATGACCAGAAAAGAAGGTGGTAGGGGCCTTATCGAAATATCACATCTTCATAAAAGACAAATCATAAATTTAAAACAATTTTTTAGACGGAAGAAAAACAATAGTCAACTACACAAAACAATTATAGAAATAGACAAACAGTATACACCACTAAACCTTAGCGATGATAGCAATATTGAGACAGTAGATAAAGCGAGACATACAGAAGAGATACACAGGAAGTGGAGACAAAAAGAGCTACATGGAAGACATCCCAACGATTTATACCAAACATACATATATAAAGAGGCTTCTAACAAATGGTTAGACTTAAGTGAGCTGTTTCCAGAAACAGAAGGGTTTATGTTAGCCATTCAAGATCAAGTCATTAATACAAAAAATTACAGAAAATACATAATAAAAGATATTACAGTAAGAAATGATTTATGTAGGAAATGTCACAGCAAACCTGAAACAATACAACATATTACAGGAGCTTGTATCACACTTACCCAAAATGACTATACACATAGACATAATCAACTTGTTAATATTATACACCAAAAACTCGCAACTAAACTCAAACTAATGCAGGATCCATTACCATACCCTATTACAAGTACACGCCTAGAGCTGTATTAGAAAACCAATTATACAAAATATATTATGAGCGCACTATAATTACAGACCACACCATATATAACAACAGACCTGATATAACACTAGTTGATAAAGTAAAGAAACACACATTTATAATAGACATAGCAGTCCCAAATACTAATAACATACAAAAAACTATCACAGAAAAAATCAGGAAGTATACAGAATTACAAGAAGAAATTACCAGAGTTTGGAAAATGAATACAGTCACTATAGTCCCAATAGTTATATCTACGACGGGGGTTATCCCGAAACAAATATTCAATAGTTTTAATGCACTAAATCTATCCAAATACACATACATAACACTACAAAAAGCTGCCATATTAAACACTTGCCGCATAGTTAGAAAATTCCTACAACTAGACTTAGATAATAATTTCACTGCAGTACAGAGCAATTTACCTTCTTAGAATAATAACTAGAATATCACCTTGGTTTATACCCGTGAGATTCTAAAAATGCCAGGTACTAACCTGAGATAATTAAATGAAAAACAAAAATAATAATAATAATAATTCTTTATTGATACAAGTCCTTACAATATGCTTAGTAACTAGCGAAAGTTCACAAATATTAAAGGAACACAAAGTTGAAACCCTGACTCCTAAACTAGGAATACCTGTGACTTAGGAGTCAGTGTTCTACTGCCACTTGGACGTTAAAAGTTAAATTAAAATTAGATTAAAACAAGTAAAATAGCTGTGTGGTTGATTGTGTGTGTAAGTGGGAGTCGTGTGTTTTGTTGCGTTATGTGAGTGTGTGGGTGTGTGACTGGGAAACGTGTGTATTTTGTGTTGTGTGATGGTGATATGAGGAGCCTTAGTATGTGAATGTAGTGGAGGCGAGAGTAAGAGTAAGACTGTGTTTTACTTAGTAAGAGGTCGAGAGGTCTTCTGTAATATTAAAGAAGACGGTGACTGAATTACGTGTTTTGAATGGGATGTTGTGACTTATGTCAGAGTTATTAGTAGTTCCTCAGTTTGAGCGTAATCTAGTAGGTACAGCATGTTCTTCAGCTCACCCTTTACATCTTGTTTGTTTAACCTTGCTATTTGTGTGGACTTATTAATGTTTTTGTAGACAAGAGAGCTCAGCACATACAGCTGTCTTCTGGCGAAGGAAGTTCTATGACTAGGGGTAGGGCAGACAATCCTTTGACCACGTTTATTTGAGTCTGGGGGTGGTACTTGGTTATGTTTCCAGAGAGTCGCTCTGAGTACAAATAGCTATCTCACAGTTAAGAGTTTGAGCTCGGTGTAAAGCTGATGAGTCGAATAGCGAAAGGGCTTCTGCAACATAACCTTAAGTACCGCCCTTTGCGCACGCTCCAGCTCGAGGATTTTAGTTTTGGCCGATCCACCCCAAGCTAGAATACAATAGCCGATGATGGACTGGCAAAGTGCAGTGTAGACCATTTTTAGGATTTCTAAATCCGCAGACTGCCTTAAAAATTTGAAGAGGTGAATTGTTTTCCTGACTTTGCTGGCAGTAGACTCTATATGGTTGTTCCATTTCAGTCCATCATCGATCATCACACCCAAATATTTGACAGATGTTACTGAAGGGGAGCATTAGGCAAGAGCAGGTCCAGTTGTCCAGACAGGTGTGCGCTCTAATTGAGTATGTGTTTGGCGGTTTCGTTTTAGCATGAATAGAAAACGGGATGTAGTTTGTTTTTTGTAGATTCAGGGTAAGTAAATTTTTGCGAAGCCAATCCATGACAATCTGCAGGGATTCTTCGGCATTATTTTTCACCTCATCCCAGCTCCTCCCATGTACTATAATGGCTGTATCGTCGGCATATGTGAATATATTAGCAGATGGAAGAGTGAGGGTGCACAAATCATTGATGTAGATAAGGAAGAGCGTTGGGCCGACGACACTGCCCTGAGGGACTCCATATGACATAATCTCATCAGCACTAATATGTGATCCTATCTTAACACAGATCTTTCGGTCTGTCAAGTAACTCTTGAAGAGATCATGAACAATGCCTCGTATGCCGATGCTATGCAGCTTGGATAGAAGGGTGGGAACAGAGACTGTGTCAAAAGCTTTTTTTATGTCAAGGAATAGACCCAGGCATTTATGCTGATTATCCAATTGCCTAGCTACAAGTTCAGTTAGGTCTAGCACTGCATCCTCTGTAGATACTCCTTTTTTGAAGCCGTACTGATTTTTTGGTATTATATTGTATTTGTGTAAGTAGTTTACAAGTTGTTTGTTGATAATTTTCTCCATTATCTTCGACATAACAGGTAGTACAGCAATGGGTCTATAGTTATTTACACAATCTCTGTTCCCACTCTTGTGTATTGGGTGTATTACGGCTTTTTTGCACGTATTAGGGAATATACCTGTGGCTATAGAGCAATTTACTATGTGAGTAATGAGTGGAACGAGGACATGGCGACATTGTTTTATTAATTTGACGGGAATACCATCCCAGCCAGTGGCACAATCTTGTCTTAAATTTAAGATAATGGAGTCCACTTCAGCATTATCCACTTCGAGAAGAACAAAGGAGCTGGGATGACACGTGCTTGGGGAGAGATTTGATGGGGGAGGTTGGGGTGCCGTATTTATCATGGATGCCAACCTCTGACCGATGTTCGCAAAGTAGTTACAGACGAGGTTCTTTGCAACGCGTTTATCAGAAACTGTACTCAGTAGCTCATAGGGGGGGTTGCTTTGCTTACTGGTGTATGTGATTTCTTTGATTTTATTCCACAGTCTTTTAGGGTCGTTTTTTGCTTTACGTAACTCATTTTGTTCGTATAACCTTTTAAGTTTTTTGAGTAGACTATTACAGTAGTTTCTATAGTGTTTTTAGGAGGTTTGAATTATTTGGCTGTCAGGCGATTTTCTTGCTTTTTTGTGAAGTTTATCACGGTGGCGAATGCACCGCAGTAAACCAGGTGTAATCCAAGGTTGAATGTTTCTGTCTTTCTTTGGGATGGTTACTATTTTTGTGTGGCTAATAAGGCAATGCACAGAAAATAAATTTACAATTATTGGTCTCATTGAGATGTAACATCAATTGGACACATTTAATTATGTCCTTTTTTCTAACATTTAAGCTATCCGCATAATAATATAACAGTTGAACCGGGGTTAATTTTTGACAATTTAATATTACTTATTAATTGGCTAATACTGACACCGGGTGGACAATTATTGATTACATATTGTTGAGAACACTGATTAAATATTTTACCAAAACCTTGACCAAATTTGTCAGAAAACATATATGTTGTGTCAACCAAATTATTCATAATATTGTTACCGTCACAGCTACCTACTGGCTGAGTTGCTGAGGCTGTGGGTGTAACCAGTTCAGGCTGAGGTGCCTGGGAACAGGCACAGCTAAAAGAGAGGTTATTTGTTAGAGACTCATACCTCTCTGCATTGTACTTGAGTAAACGTTTTTTAGCTATCGTTTGCAATGTAAGCGCACAAAAATATGTTATTACGACATCGCATTACAAATCTTTGAAATTCTCGCTTCTTTAAGTAGGGATAACATCGTTACCCTTATAAATTAAATGAAACGGTACTAGAAAGCTGTAATTTGACATGGATAAACATATTTGTCACACCGATAGTGGTAAAATTAAATTTTAAAATGTAAAGGCTCCTCCTACACACATGCCAGCGGCACAGCCGGCGGGTTTTTGCCTTGCGGGTATGCTGCAGTTGATATTAGGCCGCCGGCACTTGCCGCAGAAACCGAGTATGCCGCCGGCCTTGTTGGCGGCAAGGCCGCCGGCCGGGCCGCCGGCATCGTGTGTGTGCGCCTTTAGGGTTCCTATATCAACACGTAAACTGGGGATGTCTACGCAATGGTGTGGAGTGTCGTTGGATAGGTCTTTCAATATATTGCGGGTTTGTGAAGTCAATTTCGAATTCGAATAACGGATCCGTTTGTGAAATATTAAAGTGTAAATTTTTGTTACGATCTTAGGTAGTAAGTATGTTATATTACGAACTTAAAGAAAAACTATCACATTAGGTAGCTACCCAGGACCAACTTACATTTGCACTTGGAATGTATGGTAGAACATGTTTATCAACCACAATGTTGAAATTGTTAAGGATGCAAAAACTTCTTTGTGCGTGGTCCGACTCGCACTCGGCCGGTTTTTTTATCATACTGAGTGATAAAGTTGCCGATAAGGATCAAATACTGCATAGAGATAATATATTATTTGTAAAATCCCAAGAGCCAGTTTTAAAATTAAATAAAAACCGGCCAAGAGCGAGTAGTGCTCACACAATTAAGGTTCCGGGATTACTGTATTGCACGTAATTAATAAACCTGTGTACTGTTACCTAGCTCCCAAACTATCTATACATCTAAATGACAATGTCAAGGAAACTATTATTTGCACTAATATTGATTGTCCGTCGCCGTCGTTCTGGATGTCACTGGGCCATTTTACTTGGGAGTAGAGTCACGTTTAGTTTGTGCACCGCTAGTCAATGGTGTACAATGCTACAAGGATCTTTTGACGCTTAATTAAAACGCTGAAAGGGGGGCGATGTTGTTAAATATTTTGTGAAATTCTATTAAAAAGGCGTTAGTTTTATTTGCGCCACGCACCGAAAGAACTGTACGACTTTAGTGAAATTTCGAAAAAAATATTTGGAGTGGCATTTATTTAACCGAGGTATTGATTAAAAATATTATTATGTTTCTGGATATTTCCGGTTATGTGGTTGAAACAACTTTCGAGAAAAAATAAACTTATTTTTGTGGTTTATAAAATCAAATAAAATACTGCGCATTTCACCCCATCTACGGACGGAACCTTACATTATACGTGATTCGATACGCACTCTGCCGATATTTATACAAAAGGTTTATATGTACGTCTTCACAATTTTTATTAACTTGTCATTTTTTTAGGTAACTGGCTGTGCTGTGAAAACTTCAGTGTTGCTGATATTAACCTGGCTATTCTCCTTCAACGTCTTTGGGAACTTGGATATGAAGGCAGATATTGGGAGGCAGGAAAACGCCCTTTATTAGAAAACTATTACAATCGTGTAAAACAGCGCGAATCCTTCAAAAAAACAATACCCAATTTACCAGTTCATCTTAAAATGATTATTATGTCACAACCGCCAGTATATTTGGGTGCTGCCGGTGCTGCATCTATTAGCGTTGTTGTTGCAATTATATATATCTTTAAAAAAATTATACGCTAAATTAAACTTGACTGTACCTACACAATATGTTCGAATCAAAACCAATATTTTCAAAATATAATGTTTATTTTTATGTAGGTACTACCCGTATCGTGTAACTTATCCGCTATTTACCTAAGTTAACAAAATAAGTATGTATAAAAATTATTATGACTAAAATATTTTAGAATTCATTTTGTCTGTCATTAACTCATTTGCGTGGTTGGGTTACGAATTGTATCCTAGATCGTACACAAAGGCTGAAACTATCTTTTTCCATTTCATCAATGACCGTCTTCGATCGTCTTCGTGCCTATATAGGTTATATTTCCTATTAAATTAGTTTCAGGTTGTGTGCATCGGTTCTAATAATATCCACGTATGTTATTTGCATCCTCGTCATATATATTGTGGAAACAGTGAAACTACTCAGTTCCAGTTGTGAATCATACCGTAGGAACAGAAATATGGAGAGGATGCATCAGCATTACCTAACTCATTCTTTGTTAGTAGGTACAGACGCCAGCACATCAAACTACCCCAATCTGTCAAATTTCTTTGATAGATTTTCAACTTCATACCATAAGCACAAGGTTCATGTTCAATTGGGAAAATTTGACAGTTTGGGGTAGCGTGATGTGCTGGCGTCTGTACACAATGTACCTCTATATATCCTATATTATTACGTAACCTGTCATTGTTTATATTTAGTTTTAGTTTATTATTGGATGTCTGCTAGCCATCAAATTGTAAGTGGAATGCTCCCAAGTTTTCAAAATTGTTGTCTACATCCGAATTTGTCATGTCGTTGGTGGTACCTTACCTCTAATTTTTAATTTGCTGGAGCAAAATGACAGCCGTTATTATAGCGTAACTGTCATGTTGACAAAAAACGGTCGAACGCAGCTGTCAGTTTATTCCAGCTAATTATTAACCTGAGTTTAAATCTGTGGGTAGTGTCAACTAGAGCTTGTTGAAGTCGGTTCAAAGTATAATAATTCCATAGTAGGTAGATAACCTACAGGGTAAATTTTTGATGGGATTGTGGTTAGCCTGACACGAATGAAGTATTCATCGCGTGCATTAGGGTTTATGGAACCTACTTTTTGAACCAACTTCTAAAAAAGGAGGAGGTTTTGCATTCGACGAGTTTTCTTTATTGGGTAGAAGACGCCCGCGCGGTCGTGTTGTATCAATTTCATTTATCCGAGTACATTGTTTTAATAATTTTTGAGTTACCTTGAATAAATGAAGGTTTTCAATCCTTCATGTTGATATTAGTGGTAGGTTAAAAAATCAGCTGTTTCATTGAAAAGTGCAATACCTATGCGGTCAAAATGTATGGAACAGCTGATTTTTTTGTATAACCGACGAAAATTTTCTTCTCTGGGGTCTAGAATGATATGCTGAATCCATGGTTTCATTTAGAATCCTTGAGATATAATTTCTTACACAATCGGTGGAAAGTTTTCTGTAAACCATAAACCATGGTCACCCCAACGAATAATTTAATTCGACAAATTCAAATCTAAGTTTCACAAAAAACTAGATATCGAAAACGAGATATCGGCGATAACGTAATTTTCACCGTTTCGATGACGCGGCCATGTGGTTTTAGCCTTACAATTTCCGAAATATAAACCTAGGATTTTTTCTTGTATTTTTACTAATTTGGACAAATTCAAATCTAGGTTTTACGAAAAACTTCAGACGTCTACGATGTTTTTTCAGCGAGATATCGGCGATATCGTGTTTTTCAGCGTTTCAATGGCGCGGCCATGGGGTTATAGTCTTGCAGCTCCTAAAATATAGACCTAGGATATTTTCCTATATTTTTACAAATTCAATCTATCATTTACCTAAATTTCAGGTCTCTGCAACGCTTAGTTTTAAAGATCTTCGTGGCCGCGCGGTTCTCCGCGTTGCAATGGCGCGGCCACGTTCAAACCCTTATAACTTTTTAAGCTATATCAAATTTATAGTTTTGGGAATCAACTTTTACAAATTTTTATAACATCTTGGTAAAATTATTTTTTGAAATTACGCCGTGGCCGCGCCATTGAAACGGACACATTCAATTTTGTTCAACATGCAACCTGACACTGACCTGCCAATCGCAAAAAAATAATATTATAATTTCCTGGGCTAACGAGAAGGCCAATTAACGTTCCAAATCTAGTCGAAGAATCATCTCGGCGACAATCAAATGTCAAAAATGAATGGAAACTTGAGGTATTTTTGACAGATCGACGTGAGATGGACACAGGTCAGACCACAGAGTACATTTTTAGGTCAGACTGTGAACGTTCTTAAAATTATTCCTTTTTTTTTTATTTCTTTTTAAAAACGTTGCCCCACACTAGGAATTACTCCTGTATTGTGGGTGCGTTTACAAACATTTAAATTCACATACACAAACGGCTAGACCCGGAACAACTACTTGTAGGTCATACAAATATTTGTTCCGTGCGGGAATCGAACCCGCTACACGCAGCACAGCAGTCAATCACTTAACCACTGCGCCAACCGTGCTGTCAAATTACGAGAATTACAACAATTACGAGAATTGTCCCTCTAGTGCTACCCCCTGAAGTCGGTTAGTTTTATTTTTTGTTAAAAGTTTTGTTACAGAAAATAACAAATTACTCGCAGACATAGATGCCGCCGCGCCGGGCACAGGGTAGGTAGCCACACTTGCCGGCAATATTATGATCTGTTTCTGACTCCATGTATGTACTCTAAATATACATTAAATTTTAAGCCAGGGATAATGCAATAAAACAGTATTATTTACCTTTGTTATATAATAGATATTTATTAAACCGATAACAAAAATGTTTATTTTCTTTTTCTTGCCTAAGTTGTTACATAAACCTTAGAATTTGGTTGTCTGTTAAACACCCTTGATGGAATAAAGTAACTTAAGTATATAAATTACCCTTGTTACATTTTTTTAAATAATTAGCCATACGGTCATACATGATGAAACTTCAAAGGCTATTTTATTAAATAACATGAAACATATAAATATAATAAACACAAACTAATAACTTAATAATTGTATTTATATCACACACAAAACAGAAAATGCAAAACAGGTTTTAACTAAATAATAAATAGGTTGTTACACATTTCTAAATTATTCACAAGGGCTAAATCTAGGGCTAGTCTTATGTCATGGGTGCCGTAGTGAAACCCAAATGTAATAAGGAGTTTGCTCAGGAATGCAGAGTTAAGACCAGATTTCTGAGTCCAGCAAGGCACTCAAGCTTGCCCAAGACAAAGACCCCTTTATCCCAGAGAAGAGTCTACTTCATACACCAGCAAGTTAATAAAAAGCAAATAGATTTTCGAATGAGTTTTGTTTTTTTTTGTGGCTGTTTTTATATGAATTTACAGTTTAGGTTCTTAATTCAAATCACAATCACATTGTTTACCAGCTGGTTTTAACGTAATTCAGTACAATATAAATTGACAAAATGTGTGCAATTTTATTTTAAATATAATTATTTTCATTTTCACTTAAATATTTATAAAAATTACCAACCATAAACCATACCCACTGTAGACTTTAAAGATTCAAAATCTTTTATTCCAAACAGATTTATCCCCAAACTATGCTAATACCCATACCGCAAAATATACAATCCTACTAAACTATCTGGCTTCTTCTTTAGTGTTTTCTGAAGCTTGGTTGGTGTTAATTGGCATTCCCATAAAATGTTTGCCATTTGTAGAACTTCTCTTTCGATACACTGGTGCAGTAGGTATGGGCTTGTTCTTATTATTGTATCTAAATATACCATCTCCTGGTAAATTTGGTAAAATATTTGGTATGGTATACCATACTCTATATGTAACAAACCAAGTCAGTATTGCTATAACACCACTGATAAACTTTTCCACCATGATATGATAGTATAAAATTGTTGAAACAAGCATTACATCCCACAACAACTGCAACAAAGCAATAGCAATAAAAAATCCTCTTATGTATGGTGTGAAATTCTCGTATGTCATTTTTAAAATAGTTAATTCATCATTGGTAATATTCTTCAAAGGATTAACACTGGCAGACTTGTCATCAATACTGCGAGCATACTTTTCATCTCTTATGTAGTCTTTTATTCTTTCCCAGCCATTGATTGCTTTGGCCTCTTCTATCATGACCAAACTTGAATAAATAAGAATAAAACAGTGGCCAGATATATCAAACCCATTCCAAAAATGCCCATTTTTTAAGCATGATATTTTGTTGTCGTATATTTTAGTATTACAGCGTCCATAACCAGTTTCTATCATGTTGAAAACAGATGTCCACATATGCCAAAACACAGTGGCAACAATTAGTCTTGATAAATGAGCCATTGCTATTGTTCTTTTCTTTCCACAGCATGTTGTGTAGGATGTCAATAAAACATAAGGCACAGTCATGAACAGTGTCCAAAACCATCCAATTTTCACGAAATATTGATTAAATATGTTATCACTCCTCGAAAAGTATGTTTTGGGAAATGTCAATACGTCTGCAACAATAGATAGTAGAAAGAGAGCTCCTAAATATACAGCTATTTTTAAATTGGTGTCGAAGAACAAAATCTTTTTACAAATGTGCACGATCATTAGGACAAAAATTTCTAGCATTGAGGATTCTTCACGGGTTGGCTTGGTACCTTTACTTTCAAGTTGTTCATTTTGCACTTTAAAGTTCATTCGGGCGCTTTGAAAAGTTCCTCGGCTTGTCATGATTCGAAGATTTTCATTTGTACTGGGCACACTTAGCGAATTTCACTAACAATAATAAATAATGCTGCAAGATGTATTAGCAAATATATGTTCCTATTGATCAAAGGTTGGTCAACCATGGATATATATATTTTTAGAATCTTCTTAGCTTTCCTAATATCTAGAGCCAAGCTCAGAAATAAAAAAATTATTGAACTTGAAGAAGTAAAAGTCATCACACGAAAGAATTGTCATGATGATGTCAATCATGTCATTGTCAATTTTTATTATCACAGACTAAATAGGCACGTCACTTCCACGCGTCTGATCTTGTTTATTTAGATCGGAACGCATCGCGCCTCTATTTAGTACGGAATTCACAAAGAAATTATAAAATTGAACGGGATCAGCACATAAACCTCGTTCAAGTGCTCTCAGTGTCAATATTCCACAATAGTTTTGACACTAACAGCTTTTAATAACCGTAAAATATGACGGAACTCATTACTTAGTTCACCGTGTACTGTACCCACATCAGAGAAATAAAATGTCTACTGATTGTTGCAAATAAAAAAAAGCGATGGGACTCGAAACAGGATGGCCGAGATGATAATTCGTTTATCAAATAATGTTAGTATATTGATGTGTCAAAAAGTCATGCATTCGTGAATTTGCGACTTATTCTCTATTTTGCATAAATAATCTTGTGTTATGAATTTAATAATACCTAGTTTATTATTTTGTCAAAGTATTTCAGTTGACTTAAATTCTTGATAATCAATAATTTGATTAGAGCTTCGAGTACTATGGCACGGACGCCTTTATGGGCTGCCGTTGAGAAAAATAAATACATATTGGTGTAACACTGAGCGAAGTTGCCAGTGAAAACTGTATTCAACATCATCATCATCATTTCAGCCGAAAGACGTCCACTACTGAACATAGGCCTCCCCAATTGGGGGGATTTGCCATAATCGCCACGCTTGGCAGGCGGGTTGGTGATCGCAGTATGATGGTACAGATGGTAAAATGCAATAAGCTCTGCTGCCCATTATCTAGTAAGGCCAAAAGTATTTTTTTGTAAAAAATAGTTGTCCCTACGAAAATAATGAAACAACAACCGTAACACACTTTCTTACACAATCCAGAGGAAATTCCTAATTCATTGTTTTGTCACTAAAACATAAACAAATTCACGAATGCATGACTTCCTGACTAGCGTTGCAAAACTTCGGAATAATTCGCAATAATACGGAAACATTCCAAAGTAAATTTCGATTGGAAGGAATACTACCGCAGCAAGAATACAGAGTAAAATAAATATTGTATGGATGAAGTAGGTAACCTACATTTTATTACGAAATAAGAATTAAATGATTCCCAGTAATTACCAATATATTTATGCGTAGGTAGCTTGAGGAGACTCCCCATATATCAGTTATTGTGGTGTGCCGTTTTTGAATTAACGCCACGCCATCTAGCAGACAACTTTGTGAACCGCCGAGCCCCACGGCTAGGGATGAAAATTGCCGAATGTTTCCGAAACTTCCCATGAAAGTTTCCAATATTGCCGGGAATATTGGGGAATATTGCCGGAATGTTTCCAAAGTTGCCAGATTACATAGGGTTTTTGAAATGCCATTTGCAATGTTTTGGCACTCGTGAGGTTTTATGTAATGGAGTAATTTTACGTATTATTAGTTAGCCTGTATAATGAATTGATAATTATAATTAATTTTTAATTATCCATGCATATATGTGAAGATAAAGTTAAACTATGTCTTTGGTAACTTCAGGATAGCTGACCTCATAGTTTTTTAAGAATTTTACTTATTAATTTTATAAAAAAAGAAAGAGGGTATTAAACCGATTGAAATAAATATAAAGCATACAACTGTGTAGTGTTATTTTGTAAATATTTTGAACTTTGCTTTAAGAACTTCATCTGTTTGAAATAACATCGATTTTAAACTTTTTCCTGAAGTCTGATAGCGCTAAAATTATACACATTTATGTAAGTCTGGTGAGAACGCAATGTTATGATAACGCTGTGCCAGCCTGATGATGGAGTTGGAAGGTGGTCGTAGGATCTACGCTCTGGTAAAAGTAAACCAACCGAGATTGGGCTTTTTAGATTGGTCTCTTGGTGAGCACGAGAGTTTTATGTGTATTGTGTCTTCTGTCTGCCAGTGAATTTAAGAGCGTTCATACCACACAGGCTAGTACTGGCGCATTTAGAGCGGTTTTTCGTGATTATTTCGTTAAATACAAACAAAAGTAAACATTTTTTCAGCCATGCACTAGATAGTTGGTATTTACTAGTTTGTATGTTATTTTTTACAGGTATTTTGTTATTTACTTATAAAAATCGACATAACGTCAATTATTTTCTATTTGCATTACTTAGTTCAATGAAATGTTTTTAATAAAAAGTAAATATTGAAAGTAATTATAAACAACGATCTTTTAGCTTGGCTGACAAAAAATAGTACTTTTGTTTGTATAATCACGAAAAACGTTGAATAAATGCGTTGTTGACAGCCCGCGTGGGATGAACGCTCTTAATGTTTTAAGTATATTTTATTAAAAATCAAATAATACACTAGCATTTAATAAAAACCTAAAATGTATTTATATTGACTATCGTGGTCGCCACTGTTTTGCTGGCGCGTATTCTCCGTGACAATATGTAGTATTTTATACAAAGCTTCATGGCCTCTTTCTTCACTCAACTTGCATAGAGCCTTCGCTAAATTCGAAAGATGTCCACTGCTGGACATAGGCCTCCCCCAGGCTCCTCCACTTCGACCGATCTTGTGCTTCCCACACCCAACGGATTCCTGCGGCCTACAAAAGATTATCCGTCCACCTTGTGAGAGGCCTTCCCACTCTACGTCTTCCGGTACGCGGTCTCCACTCCAGAACCTTTCGGGGCTATCGGCTTAAAGTCTCACAAAGAGCAATATGGAGAGGGCTATGCTCAGAGTTTCCCTACGCGATCGAATCAGGAATGAAGAGATCCGCAGGAGTAACAAGGTAACCGACATAGCTCGACGAATTGCCAAACTTAAGTGGCAGTGGGCAGGGCACACTGCTTGCCATATGTGTTAAAACCAAAATCGAGTAAATTTTTAACTTTTTTAGATTTTCTACAAATACAAAAAAGTTAAAAAAAATACTGCTGACGTAATCACCATCCCGACACCCCCATCCCCCATGTCATCAAAAATAAGCAAAGCAAAGACCCCCCCGCCCCCTGTAGTGCTTACGTAATACTTGAATGGCCACATATAATTATAACTATGCATGAGTACCTACTTACTACCTTGACTTTTCTTCACATTACTCCTTGTACCCTTACGTCCCCACACCAGTCATTTAACCACTGTGTGCCGTCGAAAGAATTTTCAAAATCAGAGTTTTTGAGAAAATCGCGAACATACAAACATACAGACAAACATACATTCGGATCGAATAAAGAACCTACTTTTTGAAGTCTGTTAAAAACGTCTACTTGTCGTTGCTGACCAAATCGTCTTGCAAGGTTTAACCCTTTTATACATACAGATATGTATACATATAGATTTATATACTTTCTTATATTCAAGTGAAGTTAACACGTTGACGGACACGCCGGTTATGACATTCATTAGGAACTTGCGCAGAATGACGCGCCGGTTACACCCTTCGATATTTTTTTGTACTCTAGAAGCACAACTGCTTTAGCAGACGAATTTCCATACTGCTACCATATAGTTCATCATCAAGTGCCCCCAAATTAAATTATTCGAATTGCTAGGTGTCACATAACATGTCTTTTTACCGCTTCCAACGTACTACTACTCGGAACATTTGTGTGAGCACTCACACTGACGCAGCGTTCATAGCAGCGGCCATTGTATGAGAATTTGTTCAGTTGGCCGCGGAGTGCGCCGCGGAGTGCACACGTCGGGAACGTGATTTACATGCGGTTTCTGATCAACGTCTATGGTAAGTAGAATTGGTTTTTATGATTAACTAATTACATAATGTTAGTAATATTTAAATGAAACGTACTTTAGAACATAATAATGGATATAAATACAAATATTTCATAAATCATTATTATTATAAGAGGTTTCAACAAATGATTTATCCTAAAATATTGATGTAAACAACTTGTACTTATACGTTCTACTTTTCAGATGTCTCGACAACGACCGAGTGGAGGTAAACCAAAAAATAACGATCCATTCGAACGGGAAAATGAACGCATTATGAAATTGTTCAATGATATCTCATCAGATGAGCTATCTTGTGGTTCAGAGGAACCTGAAATATCGAGCAATGAAGAACTTATACAAGGATCGGTATCAAGTGAAAGCGAAGAGTCTGAACAGGATCCATATGATGATTGTGATGGCGAATATGGTTCAGACACTAATTACATACCCAATGAAGATAGCAGGTCATCAACAACTCACGTATCTGACTCTGAAGAGGATGGTGATGGACAATTTAAACAGACAACTCAACGTATAAGAAGTGAACAAGTGCTTTCTGTTGAGTCTCCATCTATCTCAAATGATTTAGGTGTGCAAATTCACATTCCTACTTCGGTTGAGTCATCAGGTGATTTGACAGCTATTTCGTCCCCAGCTGTCACGCGAATTGGGCAAGATTCTGATGCATATGTGCCTTCTGTTGAATCTCCCATTACCTTAAAAGATTTAGGTGTCCACGTCTGTGTTCCTGCTTCAGTCGAGTCTCCAGATGATGTTATTTCAACTTCGCCCCCGCTTATCATAAGAAATGCACTAGATACACACCAGCCACACTTAGACATACCTTCATATGATTCCGATACAACTCCACAAAGAGCAGTTGAATCAATTACGATTTTACAGGATATTATTAGCTGGACGGACACTGAAAGTCCTGCATCGGCACAAAATATAAGGCAAAGGGCTGACGAACAGCAGCGACCTATGATGCCTCTACTTGCAGACGCAGAGAGCACTGATCATCAACGATCAACTACAACATCAGTTTCCGACGTATCTCGTTGTGATCGTCAACGTTCTAGGTCATCTCCAATCGTAGAAGACGAATGGCAAGCAACAACCGCTCCTATACCAGAATTTCAGTTTGATGACACCATTATTGGACCACAATTTCCACTTGATGCAAATACAGCTCCAATTGAAATATTTGCTCGTTTCTTTCCACCGTCAGTGATTGAACAACTTGTAGAGCGGACCAATATCTACGGTGCTGCATTATGCCACGTCAACAGACCACATACTAGAGGCAGTCGCAAAAAGACCTTTAATCCAACTACAATAGAAGAAATGAAGCAGTTTCTTGGATTATGCATTTTGCAATCTCATATAGAAACACCCAATATTCGAAAACTTTTTACAGTCGCAGTATGCTATATTTGAGTAAAATAACCGTTTACTACTGACGTAACGGCTGATGCCTTCGAAGGCTATAAGCCGGCGCGTTCTATTTATATAGTCAAAGACTACATACCTGTGACGTAACGTTTGGAGCAGGCGCGGGCTATAGCCGGCGCGTCCTATTTATATAGTCAAAGACTACATACCTGTGACGTAACGTTTGGAGCAGGCGAAGGCTATAGCCGGCGCGTCCTATTTATATAGTCAAAGACTACATACCTGTGACGTAACGTTTGGAGCAGGCGAAGGCTATAGCCGGCGCGTCCTATTTATATAGTCAAAGACTACATACCTGTGACGTAACGTTTGGAGCAGGCGAAGGCTATGGCCGGTGCTGTCTTATTTAAATACTTTGTCTTTTTTACCGGTGACAGTACGGCTAAAGCCTTTCATACAAAAATCTTGTGTCAAGATAGGGTTACAAAATCAAGCAAAGTGTCCGCGAACGTGTTAAATTATAAGAACGTAGAAGAAAAAAAATTACGATATCTCTAAAATAGTTATGGTTTCATCACCAATGAACAATCATGGTTAGCTTGTTTCTTTTCTTTAGTTTATCAGTAAGAAAATAAATTTTAAAACAAAAATTTCTGATTGGATATTAAAGATAAGCATAAAAACTACCATCCTGCAGACCGCAATTTTATCCTACTAAGCAATTATAATAGTAAACGTAGTTTTCTATTTTTACGTTTCTTACCCAATCTTGCCGGCAAGTTTGGAAACATTCCCGGGAGTTTTGGGAACTTTGGCAATATTGCCGGCAATTTTCATCCCTACCCACGGCCGTTCATTCATAAATTCAACGAAGTATTTTTCGATGCCTACGTACCTACTATGCGGGAATATTTCCCTATAAGTAGATAACTACTTGTGAATACTTATTATTTTTGTATGGTTTAATTTCGAATAGGCCCGGTTTCGGGCTGATGTTATGTATGTGTTATGTACAAGTTTAGTTAACTTCGTAAAAGTGTTTTTGCTTTACAATGTACGCAACTAATTAAATTGTATTTTTTTAAAATAAATAAGTAGGTAGGGTTACTTGCGTAATTTTTTACGACGATTTTTTAGCAAAAAGTTTATTTCCTTTATAGAATAGGCAGTATTCAAATAGAACAAAAAATTAGAACCTATAGAACCAATTGAAATAATATAATACCTAGTTACCGTTTTACTATGTACCTCGATACATAATATTAAATATGTATCTAATATAAACTCATCTTAGTACCTACCAACGTATTTATCTTTATATGTACATATTATTCTCGCAAAATAACATTTGTACAACTAAACCGCATACAAAAACTTATTACGTAAGTACATATCTAAGTAGATACAAGAAACATTCGGAAGTTTACAAATCGTATTTTACTCTTAAATAATGAATGAACGCGTCAGAACATAAAAACAAGAAATAAATCAATCGTCGCAAAATTGAAAATAAACCACAGTCGAATGACTATAGAGTTGTTTATTGTGTACTCTTTTTACGTATTTATTACTTTTTCCGTTTAAAGCGCACACGGAATAGTTTAATGAGCAAGTTCCGCTACCCGCCGCTAGATGTCACTATAATTCATCAAAGCTGTATTTCGTTAATGTTAAGATTTATATTTGCGTAACGAGGTCATTACTATTTCTCCTCCTACAGGGATGTACCACTATCGTTTACTTATTTATCGACATTCCGTTTTATTTTTAAGCAAAATACAGCATCAGCTAGAGTCAATAAATATTACTATGTTTGAAATCAAGTGTTTATATAAATATATTCTAATACATACTTACGATTTATAGAAAGTATATTTAAGATTTGTTATGTTAAACTAATGATCCGATTTTGAAAACTATTCTATTCATAAAAACACAGTTGTGGAGTTTCTTTCTATCTTATGCGATAGATATTAAACTACAGGATTAATTACTACGGGTAAACTAAAACCGCACACAGGGTTAAATTTTTCCCGATATAGCATAGAACAAAGAGAACATTGTAAGTTTAAAAATATCGATAACTCATTATCGATAACGGTAAACTTTAATTGAGTAGCTGAGTGTAACATATTGTGCATTGTTGGAATCTTCGAGAACAATATGTTTGAGTTTAAAAGAAAGTAGGACTTTAAAATGAGTGGGATAAAGTCTACTTTTACTTGTCTTGTTTAATAACGCGTTGTTGCGTCGCCAACTAGCGGTCAATAGTCGAACTCTAGCTATATTTTCCTTGTAATAATAATTATTCCCGGGGAATATTACGGAATTATACTCAAACATCCCGAATGATTCGCGAATATTACGACGGGAATAATACGGAATATTTCCCTCCAGCAACTCTATAATGTTAGTCTATTGATGTGTCAGGAATCCTGACACATCAATAGACTAACATTATTTGGTATACGAGTCACGCCTTAACAATACATACCTAGGTATTTTATATTAGCAATATTTATTAGCAATAGTGCTTTATTAGCAATATTTATTAGCAATAGTGCTAATAAATATTACTAATATAAAATACTAAATGATAGACAGTTATTAATCCAACAATATTATTGTTTGAATAACGTTATTCTATTACATTTGAAAATTCTCGACAAAAATTGAGATAACAAAATAAACCGCAAATTGTCAAATGAAAATCTTGAAGGTGATTTATTGATTGACTATGTTTGCTGAGGCGCTCACTGATTGCTTTTATGCAATCATCCGTACGTACCGTAAGCAAAGCGCTTCGCTGCCAAAGAGTTCGCTGCACAGACGCGTGCGTGGCAAGTAGGGTTGCCAACTCTCAAAATGACAACCCGGGAGAGTTTTGAAAAATCGAGTAGGGGCGAGGGGGGGGCTTGTTGAAAAAACTTGAGAGGTGTCAAGTCAAGGGACATCCGGACGGAACAAAGTTTGTTTCGATTAATTAGTGAAGGAATTTTAATAAAATTTTAAAAATTGTACATATACATACACACACACATACACACATATGCACTCTGTCTGTGTCTCTGTCTGAAGAGAAACACGCGCACGCCGCACGGCTTACAACAATGTAGCAAAAAATGTCGTTACAACTTTTGGTTTTAATTTTTTCCGTCTAGCCCCCTTTCGCAACGCGCGATAAGGAAAACTTCGTTCCAAAAGGTCTCAATCAATAAAAGTTTTTAAACTTATAGCGGCGGTTGTAACAAGACTGATGTGCATGGTGTGTGCGTGGAGCAGACTTATGCGGAACTCCGCAAAACTCAGGGTACGCGGGTCCCACCTACTTGCGACTTCTACTGTTTTTTTAACGCGCCACACACGCTCGACGCTCGGTAAGCCGCGGGCGGGAATGCGACACAGAGACAGGCACCGCCGAATCAACATCGTTGACGACGAGACGAACAGGTTTAAACCGGCAGTGGCGCGCGGCATTGCGAGCTAGTAGCGACATGCGAGCGACGGATGCATAATTATAATTTTCAAAAAACCGGAGAAATTATTGCACCCCGGGAGGTTGGGAGGTTAACCATTATTACCGGAGTCTCCCGAGCAATCCGGGAGAGTTTGGCACCCTAGTGGCAACGCAAACGGCGCATGCTTAAATTAAAACGAATAAATTGTACTAACATTAGGCTAAGTTTATTGTTACTAACACCTAAGGATATAATTTTTTTATCCGAAATAAATTGTTTTTTGTTGTTGTTTTTAAATTGAACATTAGAATATCGAGTTTGAAAAACAAATCAAAGCACACAATTTATTTTGTAATTGGCCCTACCGCATCCTTACGAACGTTTGCAATATGATCCATTTGATATTTGTGTAATGCCGTGGCCACACTACAGTCAGTGTCAATGCCCAACATCGCGATAAACAATGCGATAAGCAACGCGGTAAACATTCCGATAATTAAAGTGATAAATTCAGTAGCCACACTTGACCCCCACCCGAGTTATCGCTTTGCGCCTAATGTCAAATGGCATTGGGCACGCTACGATTGCGGTGATAAGTCCCCTCTTTGAGAAGTGGCTTGAGGGGTGGCACGGCGACACAGTTCCTCACCTGACACGGTTGTTTCGGAAGGTTCCTGTTTCGGATAAGGCAGGAGGAAACGCCCGGGTGTTTCCACTGCGAACATCGCCCTGAGGACACGGTGGAGCATACGGTGGTCTGCCCGGCTTGGGCGGAGCACCGCCGTGTCCTCGTGGAGGCGATCGGCGTAAGCGATCTCTCGTGTCCGGCCCTGGTCCAGGCCATGTTACGAAGCGAGAGTGCATGGTTAGCCGTCACCTCCTTCTGCGAAGCAGTAATGCCCGCGAAGAGCGAGGCGGCGCACGTGAGGGAGAGGCAGTATATGTGCCCTCACGGCCTTAGTCGCCGCAGGAGACGCCCTGGGCGTCGGGAATCCCAGGCTGATTCCCGGCCACCGTAGGCGCGGGCTTGCGGACGGCAAGTAATGGGTAGCTCGCTGTCCGGTAAAGACCAAGCCCGGGTTGATGGCGCGTTGTGTTCCACGCGCGCCTCAAAGAGATGTCAGTACCAACTGATGGAGCCCGCAAGGGCCGATGTCTGCCAGAGGTGCGCGTTGTTTGAAAGAGATACCGCGGCCCCTGGCACACAGGCAACTGAGGGAACGCGGGTGGGTTTTAGTCAGCAAAAGTCTGACACGTCCTCCTGCTTCACCCAGAGCGGGAGAAGTTATTTGATGATTTCCCACCCAAAAAAAAAGAAATGTCAAATGGCATTGAGAATGCCATTGTTAAAAAACGCAATAAATTGTGGTTACACATAGGGATAACGTCCAACATCGCGATAATCAATGGCATTTCTCGTAGGTCGAGCCGTAGCATAACAGACCATAGCCATTTATTTTCATAGACAATATAGATATTATTCATTCGTTATTTACGACTTGCAACATTTTCTGGGCGGGCATAGTGTTTTTGTTAGCAAGCCAAGCTATAGCGTGTCCGACTGCCTGTGAGTACCTACTACGGATTTTCCCTCCTTTCCTATAACACCGATTGCATACGCTAATATTTTCTTACATTACTGTTGTAAAATTCATTGCCACAATGCGTAAGATATCAAAAAGCCGCAGAGAGGATGATGATGTGATTTCGTCCACGAACGGGTCAGTTAATAATGATGAGCATGCCAATGCCGACGCTGAACGCCAAGCTGACCCAGATGAGAAAGATCCCGAATCAGAATTGACTGAAAATGCCGAACTAAATGAGAGTGTTTCGACAAGTACTACCAAAGAATCTCAGAAAAAAGGAAAAGCCAAAAACAAGTCTAAAAAAAGGAAGTCTGAGAAAAGTGTCGAAGAGGAATATGAGGTATGTATTTTTGTGTTTGTAAACAGAAATAATTTATTACCATTGTCTCAGTAGACCATTCTATGTCGAGAAAGTACCAGAGGCTCAATCAATGATGTGCCGAAAACAAAATACCTACTAAAACTTCTTATTTTATTAGATTGCACTATGCGACTGGACACTATCCTACGACCTACGGATTGCCGGAAAAATGGCGCCGAAATTCCTCTTATTTTGAAAAAACACAAATATTCGGAAACCTATTTTATAGTTACTACTTCTGAGTAGTTCGATAGTCAGAAGGAAACTCAATGGATTTGGGCATTCACCCACTTCGAAACCTCAAACGTAACCAGCTGTAAAAGTCAGTTGTATGTTGCATTAGCAATTATTTGCAGGTTATAACTTAATGTTTGCCAAATAGTTTCTTAGCTGTTGTTCCAAGAAATAGAAAGAAAATTTTTACTGTCCAGGTAATAGAGTAAGCAAGCATAGGTTAACATCAAGTTGAGACAAGAACAATGGCCATTTTTGACTAGGAAACAACAGAATTTATTACCCAGCTAAAACTATTCTCAAAATGAAGTTCATTGTTAAGTAATGATTAGCATCTATTTAACCATACAATTGTGACATTTAAACAGCTCTTAACTTTAAGCAATGTTTATAAATAAGACAGAAATTTATTCAGCCTGTAGTTTCACAGCAGGGCAACGGACTCTATTAACTAAGAGAAAATTTAACGCTTATATCTTATTCTTAGCATGTCAATAGCAATCTTGAACCTTTTGACCACCACATCTAAAAAGCAAACATATAATCATTTGGTGTAAATACTTTGTTCTCCATAGTTTAAAATAAATGGAAGGCTATACTTATACACATGCATACATACTCGGCCTATAACATTCCCACTGCTGGGACAAAGGGATCCTCTCTGTGAGACGCTGTACTTAGTTATATGTAAATAGGCCAATGGAACTACATAAATGTAACATCATGGTATTTTGTATTTGATTTTATAGTTTATTAAGCTTGTAGACAAGTGGCCATCGATCTTTCTTGTTCCTCTGTTGCTACACTTCAAAATAATAATATTCTGAACTTTTACATTAGCATTTTGTAAAAATTGTTTTTTTTTTAGATTAGGAATTTCACTCTGAAATATTAATAAATTACCCAAATTTAAAGGGACTTACTAGAGAATGGGCTGCAGCATTCTCTATGCATTTGACCACCATACTGTGATCACCAACTCGCCTGCCCAGCGTGGCGATTATAGCAAATCCCCCCCTTTTGGGGGAGGCTTATGTCCAGCAGTGGACGTCTTTCAGCTGATATGATGATGACCCAAATTTTGGATTGCAAAGTTTTCGTTTCAGCATTCTATAAACTGCACAGTGTACCTGGTTTGGTACGGAATCATAACTGTATTAGGAAGACTCACTATTGGACAGTTTTTAAATGACTGCATGATCATTTAAAAACTTTCGAATAGTGAGTCTTCCTAATACATGTAATGATTTCACCATAATTTAAATAAAAACAAAGAAATATTTCTAATCCATCATAAAAATATGAAGCATTTAATAAGATTTACTGCTTGCGTGAATACTATGATAACAGTACAACTATATGAATTTGTGAAATCAAACTTTTTAAAATCATCATAACATATGCCTCAAGCCTTTCTGATTCAGTATTCAGAAATCATGTATTGTAAAGTGTACAGAATAAGTTTTTATCCAGTGTGCAAACTGTAACCATGAATTCAGCATATCATTCTAGACCCCTCAGCCCAGAAATTTTTCATCGGTAATACAAAAAAAAAATGCTGTTTCATAGAAAAGTACAATACCTACACAGTCAAAATGTATGGAACAGCAGATACTTTTTGTATTACGGACGAAAAATTTATGGCACTGGGTCTAGTTTGCGCACTGGATAAAAACTTATCCTGTATTGATTTTAGGCCTTTTCAATTAATGGCAGATGGCCTTTGACGAAGATATAAATAGGTAGTAATAATGGGAGTAGGATAATTTTTATGCCAATATTGAGTTGGGATCAAAATTATCCTATGTTATGTTCTACTTAACCCTGGTCATGGTCTATCTTCGAGCCAGATTTCATCCAAATCTGTCAAGCTGTGCAGGCATGATAATAAATGAAGTCCGGGGTTTGATTCCAAGGTCAGGCAGTGTTATTGGGGTTTCCAACTGGAAATTCTCAGTAGCCATCCAGAGGCTGGATTTGTGCCTGGGTGATCCCAATATGCTCGCCCACTATTATGTGGGACATAAACATATTTGTGTGATGTTATGTTATGTATTATGGACAAGCTGTTGCCTGCGACTTCTTCTGCATGTATTTTGTTTTTCATAGATTTTTCGTTACAAATATCCAGGTTGAGAAGTAACCAGTACCTATGTCATTAAGGTCCCAGTCAGTGAAAAGAAAATCAGCTGTTCCTTACATTTTAACGAGTTATGCGAACAGAAATGTAGGGAACAGCTGAATTTTTGTCTGCGATTTCAGGTTTGGTCCTATAGTAAAAGTTGTTCATAATGATGAGTACAATGACCCCTTATGAGATTAACGGTAATTAAAATTACAACCTGTATATACAAGAATTGCTCGTTTAGGTATTAGATTTTACCCCTATATTTAATCTTGGATTTTAGAAGATGTAAGTGAACTTTATTTGTAGCCAATTTTAATTAGCATACAAACATTTTAGGTTGAAAAAGTGGTTGACTCCAAGAAGATCAAAGGAAAACTTCATTACTTAATACGTTGGAAGGGTTATTCTGCTGATAATGATACCTGGGAACCTGAGAACACCTTATCATGTCCTGACCTAATTGACAAGTATAATGATGAGGTAAGAGTGTACTGTACAATCTTTGACGATTATTAGAGTACTTACTTTTAGATGGCTTTTTTGTGTTTTCTACATTTGCTTTTCGTTTTTTAGAAAGAGAATTCTAAAAACAAAGAAAGTAAACCAGAGAAGAAGAATAATAAAAGGAAAACAAAAAAAGAAACCAAGGTTCCTGCTAAAAAGGCCAAACATGACTGGGATGATAGTAATACGGATGAAAATGCTGAGTATGAGGTAAAGAAACAATCAATAAATAGGGTGATATGTAGAGCTCCGTAGCCAAATGTCAAAAGCTGAATCCGTATAATTTCGAAATTTCCGTCTGACCTGGATATCACGGAACCGTTTTACTCAGAGACAATTAGCACTAAATCAATGAACATTAGTCAGAAGTTTTACTCTGTGCACTACTAAACAATGACGTAGTAAAATAACAAAAAAATTTAATTCGCTGTGGCACTCATATGCACATTGCACAGCGGTGTGTGGGGAATTGTTGGTTCCAATAATTAAAAAGATTAAGATGTTTTTAAGTAACCTAGCTATTTAAGACATTAGTATTTGGTATATGGGATTTTTCCTTCATGAAACCTTCAATACAGCCATGGTGTTATGTTGTGAAGAGCTACGGGTCATAGAAAAAAACGCTCAAGTAAACCATAAGCTCTGCTGGTAATATATTCGAGCTCACTTTGCACTGTCTTGCACCCTAGCGACTCTATATTCTTATAACTTTGTTTATGTCAATTAAGTACTAAAAATCTAACTTATCTGAGGCAGAGTGCATTCTAGATTGTCATTGATGTTAACTTTTTCTGCATAAGTTCATTTGTTTTTTACAAAACATTTTAAGGTTTTTACTAAAATTTTATGTAAAAAAAGAACGGTTTTATTTATTTAATGCAGTAATATTGACTAAATTATTTATCTTTGTAATGTTTTGTGTTCTGCTATTTAGTAAATATCTTTACAAATACTTTACTAAATGTCTATAATCGAAAACCTTAATTTTTAAGACACCTAAGTCTGTTAGAACTCAGAGACCCCTTTAAGGGGACACTATTCGCGGTTTCGAACGCACTGGTGGCCCTGGTTAAAAAGCACGCTGTCTCACCAGGCATCGTGTCCGACAAAGATAGTATCAGTGATGAGCAGTTAGACGGTAGTCTACACGCACAACGTTATTGAGGGAGATGCAGGATCATTTATAGTAAAACAGGCGCGTAAAAAATTAAGGAAAGATCGGAAGATCGAGTTTTATGAAAAAACCCACAGAGCAAATACAAAGAGGAGATGGTGTAATTAGATTTCCATAAGGAACAACGCGTGACAATTTGCGGGGTGAGGGGGTGTTAGATCCCGCCCACTTCTTTAATTTCCATCTACCGGTCAATGGCAAAACTACTCGCTCGTTCTGTAGATTTTACTTTGTATTGACGTAAGTATCTCACACTAGATGTCACTAAGTGCAAGATGCAACAGGGTCGTACTCAGAATTTTCGTACCAGGGAGTAAGTTACTTACTCCGTTTTTTATATTAATTTTGTGGACCAATTAGGTACGTATTTTTTTAATTGAAATTGTGATATTAATTTTTGTAGTACATTGCTGTCTTAGATTATCTTCGGAAAGAAATCTGGAACATACATCATTTAAAATTTAACTAAATAAACTAGATAGGCTTTAAGTACTTTTAATTAAGTAAACAACAACTACCATACACTATGGTAGTTGTTCTTGACTTTCCCTCTGTGAGACAACTAGTGTGCACCATAATAGTTGTCTCACGGAGGGAAAGTACTTTAAATAAATTATTTTAGATAGAATATTTAATTCATAGGAGATTGTATTTTTTATGAGTATTTCCATTTATGAGACAGCTGCGGGATATTCAGTACAATAATTGGATTCCATTACGGCCCTGTGTTTTTGTTACTTGTCAGGACGAACGCCAACAATACACTGACTAAGGCCACGCCTACTTGATGACGTCAGGACCTTGTCGAGAATCACAGTGCACAGTTGTTTAGACCGTCTCCTCTTTGTATTTACTCCGTGGAAAAAACCACTGCATTAATCAATGACCAAAAAAGTTTATTGAACATTTCGATATTTGAGCTTTGTCGGTACCGACTTGGTTTTGAAATTTTACACTTCTTTTATTTTATTACTTAAACACGCCCAAAGTTAGGTTAAATTCGCAAGAAAACCGAATCTTTTTTGGCTCCTAACTTTTTAATGGTTTTTTTGAGTATTTTGTTTCCGCACAGACAATATTATTAATGAGACAAAACCCTACCATGTTTAATTTTTGATGTACATTGTCGAACAGTGGAGTAATACACTCCCGAAGTTTGTATACAAAAAAAAAACGACTAGATTCACCTTAAGAGCTGTTTTAAAATATTTGTTTAACAATTCCCAGATTCATTCTACGATTGTTTTAAGTGTACAACTAGATCCTAGGATTTTTATTTTGCGAATTCCCAGCGTGGTCCCTCAGTTCACACACATCATTAATTAGCTTTGAACTGTCAAGTTAGTGAATACTAGGGCGTGCCAATATTCGGAATTTTTCATATTCGTTTTCGGCTAATATTCGAATTATTCGAATACTTAAAAAAAAAGCTGTTTTAATGAAACGTAAAAAAACATGTATTTGCCAATATCTTAGATACAGTAAGAGTCATATCAAGTAATATCAAGGAAAAAATCAAAATTTTACTGCTTTATAACAATACTACATAAACTTAAAGACGTTTTAGATGGAAAAGCGATCGATACACACACCACCAACCACAACACAAGTTCTTTGTTATAATATATAATTTATGAAAAAAAAAAAACAAACTTATGAGGAAGGATTCGGGCTCAGCAGTGGCATAATGTAGACTAATTTAAAAAAACACGATAAAATCTTTAATGTAACATAGCACTATTCTTACTTATTCTGATGTATATCGTATCAAACCAGATGACCAGAGAGTGATTATGGGAAAGCTGAAAGACGTCCACTGCTGGACATAGGCCTCCCACAAGCTCCGCCACTTGGAATGGTTCTGTGCTTGCGTGTGGATTCCTTTGGCCTTCACAAGGTCATCGGTCTACCTTATGGGAGGGGAGTCCTCCAATACTTGATTTGACTTTTGAAACAGCTTGTAAACAGGGTTCAGAAGTGAGATGTGCCTATATGATAGGGCATAAACTATAAAATTGTATTTTGTGCATCAGGGTTCGCAGTCCGGTGTTATGTAAGTTGGTCGAATATCGCAATTTTTACATTTGAATATTCGAAATAATTTAGTATTCGAATAATTCGAATATTTGAATGCGGGTTGCATTCAAATATTCATAGTGAATACCATTATTTATTGAATTTTAGTAGAACTAAGCGTAGGTACTCATACACAGCCATGAAAAGGGACTTTTTTATACTTTTTACAAGCTGGCTGGTGCCCAATGGGATATCTCACCGTGCTTCGGCAGAAATGACCAACTTCTATTCCATACAAAGAACATGACAAGTGGAACGATGGGTGCCAGCCTAGTTGTCCAAATCAATGTGCAGCAAATAATGTTTTATTTTTGCAATTGTTGTATTTTATAGTTTACAGATAAAAAAAAATTCACGCCTCTAAAAGGTAAGGAAAATGAGAAAAACAAAAATACCTTTTCACTAAATAACTCTGTTTAAATAAATAAAAAAAATAGATGGCGCTAGGCGTTGTGATTAACTAGTTTAAAAATGATTTTCTAGTATTCGACACGCCATAGACGCCACCTTAAGTTATAAAAAACTTAGCGCCTAGTTTTTTTTATAACGTCAAGGGGACAAATAATCTTGCGGGTCACCTGATGTTAAGCAATCACCGCTGCCCATAAACATGAACAACTGCTTTGCTGATGCGTTGCCAACCTATTCCCTCACAAAACCTTGCGCTCACTAACCATTCGAAGCGCAGCAACATTAATGTTGGTATTTTAAGAACATGGTACCTCCCCAGTCGAGCCAACCCAATTACGAGCTACACAGTCAGCTGTTGATTACAAATCTACGTGGCTCGGGAAAGAAAAATAAGGCTTATATTATTTGTATTAGGGCTGAGGATTACACTGAATAATAAAACTTTTATTGGAACGCATGAATTATTTAAATATTCAAACAGTAAAAAGAAATATGTAAGTAGGAAAGACACGCTATAAACAAAGAACAACTAGACGGTCTAATCACTAACAAGTGGATCCTTTCTTAGTGCGTTCGCTATACAACGTGTTCCAGAAATCAACATTAAGCCGAAAACGGGCAATAGGCTAAGTCGTGATAGGTCAAAGAAAAAAAAAATTGGTCGTGTACTTTTCAAATTTTATGGATTCAAAAATAAATGTGTCCGTTTCAAAGGCGCGGCCACGGCGTAATTTCAAAAAAAATATTTTACCAAGATTTTGTAAAAAATTGTAAAAGTTGATTGCCAAAACCATAAATTTGTTAAAGTTATGGTTAAAAAGTTATAAGGGTTTGAACGTGGCCCCGCCATTGAAACGCGGAGAACCGCGCGGCCACGGAGATCTTTAAAACTAAGCTTTGCAGAGACCTGAAATTTAGGTAAATGACAGATTGAATTTGTAAAAATATAGAAAAAGTCCTAGGTTTATATTTTAGGAGCTGCAAGACTATAACCCCATGGCCGCGCTAGTGAAACGGTGAAAAACACGATATCGCCGATACTTCACTGAAAAAACATCGTAGACGTCTGAAGTTTTTTGTAAAACCTAGATTTGAATTTGTCGAAATTAGTAGAAATACAACAAAAAATCCTAGGTTTATATTTCAGGAGCTGTAGTAGGGTATTGCGTTGAAATAAGTCGTGATTATCTATCGAAGAAAGCAAGTAGTAGCGAGATTTTTTTTGTAAACAATAACTATTCATAATTAGAACTACCGATAATAGGTAAAAAAAAAAACAATTATTTAATTTTATGAAGCCTTAAACTACGTTTTGAATTTTTCGTTAGGGTAACCATGGAATATTGTTTACAGAAAACTTTCCACCTATTGTGTAAGAAATGATATCTCAAGGATTCTAAATGAAACCATGAATTCAGCATATCATTCATCAGAGTTGAGTAGAAAAATCTCGCTACTACTTACTATCTTCGATAGATACTCACCGACTTATTTCAACGCAATACCATACTACAGCTCCTGAAATATAAATGTAACCGTTTGAACGTCGATGTGTCATAGTAACCGTTTGAACAGCGATGTGTCATATTACTATGACACATTTGACGTTCAAACGGCTAGGATTTTTTGTTGTATTTCTACTAATTTCGACAAATTCAAATCTAGGTTTTACAAAAAACTTCAGACGTCTACGATGTTTTTTCAGTGAAGTATCGGCGATATCGTGTTTTTCACCGTTTCACTAGCGCGGCCATGGGGTTATAGTCTTGCAGCTCCTAAAATATAGACCTAGGATTTTTTCTATATTTTTACAAATTCAATCTGTCATTTACCTAAATTTCAGGTCTCTGCAAAGCTCTGCAGACCTCTGCTATGCTTTTTCAGCGAGATATCGGCAATAACGTGATTTTCACCGTTTCGATGGAGCGGCCATGGGGTTTTAGTCTTACAGATCCTGAAATATAAACCTAGGATATTTTTGTTGTATTTTTACTAATTTTGACAAATTCAAATCTAGGTTTTACTAAAACCTTCGGACGTCTGCGATGTTTTTTCAGCGAGATATCGGCGATATCGTGTTTTTCACCGTTTCAATGGCGCGGCCATGGGGTTATAGTCTTGCAGCTCCTAAAATATAGACCTAGGATTTTTTCTATATTTTTACAAATTCAATCTGTCATTTACCTAAATTTCAGGTCTCTGCAAAGCTCTGCAGACCTCTGCGATGCTTTTTCAGCGAGATATCGGCAATAACGTGATTTTCACCGTTTCGATGGAGCGGCCATGGGGTTTTAGTCTTACAGATCCTGAAATATAAACCTAGGATATTTTTGTTGTATTTTTACTAATTTTGACAAATTCAAATCTAGGTTTTACTAAAACCTTCGGACGTCTGCGATGTTTTTTCAGCGAGATATCGGCGATATCGTGTTTTTCACCGTTTCAATGGCGCGGCCATGGGGTTATAGTCTTGCAGCTCCTAAAATATAAACCTAGGATTTTTTCTATATTTTTACAAATTTTTACAATATCTTGGTAGGTTTTTTTTTTTTAAATTACGCCGTGGCCGCGCCATTGAAACGGACACAATTTTTTTCAAAGAATCATAGATCCTCTCGGTGCCTCTGCAACATCGTTCGACAAAATCGCACTCTCTGGGTAGTCTCGGGGTAGCAGACTGCACTCATCGTACATGGTATGGGTGAAACTCGTTTAGAAAAAACGGTGTGCAGTACTTCTGAGGACTCCTATGCTCTGTCGAATTCCACGTACTGAGAAACTTGAGTCTTCTTCAACTGCTTGCAAGACTTCGGCCTGGTAGGGCATTACGGGTCTTCCCTCGCTAACCATTTGACTAGGGAATCGACCCTCTGATAATGACCGATGCACATTAATGAATACTCGATGGTCGAGATGACGTTCAGCATTGGGTATCTCTCACGATACAGTGTTGCTGCAACAGCATAAGCATTCTCCGTAAATGAGATGCATGTTGGCGTATTCCTATGCGGTGTATCGAGATGGTATGATAACACACTACACAAACACGGGATTACGATTAAAACAACCCTGGGTCGTCAGAAACATTGCATAAATCCAAGTCACAAGGCAAATCAAGTCCAATAAACAAAGCCACAGTTGTAAGTACGAAGTCAATACAGATACAGAAAGATGCGCAGTAAACGAAAGAGCGTAACGTAATGCAGTATTGCACAATTTCCCTACGCATACCTGTTTCGCCGGAGTGGCGTCTCTATCTGTTTCACTCACACATACGAAATGATGTGTCAATGCGTCTCGCTCAAAGGGTGTCCAGACCTGGCAAATGCGCCGCTCGCGAGCCGCTTGAGAGCTGCGCGCGTGCATTTCATGTTCGTACGCAGCCCCTGCGCCGTCCGCGCGCCGCTCGCGCTCAACTTTCGCGCTGTACTCGAGCAGCTCATGAGGTGCGCGCGTGCCGCCCGCGGTGGACCTCCCTCGCCTCAATATTTAGTTCAAACGCGAAAGAAGTTATGTGCACACGAGCAGCGCGCGCTGCACACGCGCCCCACTTAAGCGTTGCCGGAGTTGCACTAGAGCTGCGCACCAAAAGTAGGCTGTAACCACACGCAAGCAACACGCGCGCAGTTCGCAAGCGGCAGCTCGCGAGCGGCGCAATCGCCAAGTCTGGACGCACCCTTAGATAAAAGTAGCGTCACTATCTATCTCACTCACACTTAACAAAGTAGCGTCACCATCTGTCTCACTCACACTAGTCAAAATAACGTCACTCTTCGTCTCAATCGAACTTATATACTGAAATCCAGCTTCATAAAAAAAAAAATGTTTTTCCTCAATTAAGAAGTAGCAATGAGTAAGTGGCATACCATTTTGGAATCCAGACTAAATGCGCCATCTTTTAAAGTTACTTACCGTAATAGTGTAGTACATTTTTTTTACAGTACACGCGGTTAAAGTTGAGTGATGTAATAATTTTGAATTCAATGTTGGGCAAAAATCTAATGTTTTATTTAAAACTTATTAACCGTAATTTACAGAAAGGTTATTCATGGTTACATCACAGAAAAAAAAAACTGACGAAAAGTTCATATTTGTAGTCACAGGACTTGAAAGATCAGCACAGGGTGTCACTTTTGAGATATACATTTATTAAAATCCATAAAATTTAAAAGATTTTGACGTGACAACGTCTTATAAATTGGTTTGCCGGGTGACACTTCAAGAAACTGCGTTACGCTCCGCTCACGTTATGCGCTCACAATGAGAGCGAGTGAGAGGCACGCGTCCCTTCCACTCGGGCATGGTTAGCCCGCCTAAGAGCGAGAGAGACAGACATAAAAAGTGCAAGTTATTGTATGTATATTTGTATATAAATACGTATGTATGTGTAAAGGTAAAAATAAAATTTTGTTAATATGAAATTCAGTGCGAGATTCTTTGTATAAATTAATGTTTTAAATATAATTCTTTGTATAAATAAATGTTTTAAATTGTTACTATTATTTCATCCTTCTTCCTACTATACGAATGAATATTCACATTAAAATTATTTTACCACTCAAAGTCGTTGTCACGTAAAACTTTCGCCCGTATACCGACTTTACAGGCAACCAATTTTTTTTTTCTAATTACTTTCACGACATGGCCTATTGCCAGTTTTCGGCTTGACGTTAATTTCTGGGACACGTTGTAAATGGAACTTTAAAAAAAAAACAAATTACAAGCATACCAATTCCCTAAAATAATTTTCTTTATTTTAGGTTGATCGCATTTTAGAGGTTCGTCACAAGAAGAATGGAAACAGGGAGTTCTTTATTCATTGGAAAGGATGGGCCAGTAAATTTGATTCTTGGGAACCAGAAGACAACTTAAATTGCCCCGATTTGATAAAGAAATTTATGGATAAGGTAAGTCCATATCTAATTATGGTGTGTATAGAAAAAAACATCCTAAAAACGAAATACTTTCATAAACAGGTGAGCAAGGCTCGCTCCGTAGATTCTCGGAACTTGAGAGTGGCTCCAGAAACTACAAATCGCTTCACATTGCAGGACCCTTCATCTGGACGTCGTTTGAGCAAAAGGCGTGGCCAGCGTCAAAGGTGAGGTCAAGTTTATTATTATTGTCCGACGTCCTATTATCCGACGCAACGCAACGCAATGCGTAATTATTATTGGCGTAATATTATTATTCGAGTTTCTCAAGAACATTTCGGTTCTGGTCTCTGATGGAACACCCCCTACCCCTCTTGACGTTGGCACGCTCTGTAGAAATAAAGTCGTCATTACTCCAATACCTTCGCGGTTCACTGGTTGTTTGCTACGTCCGTCATGATCTTGCATTGAGACGACATGCTTTACGCCTCACTGAAGTTCGTGGCTCCAAAGTGCTCAAAGCGCCGCACAGTGGTTCGAAATCGACGCTCCGTGGACATTGAAATCAAAATTTCTAGCGAGAAATAAAACTCGGAACAGCTTTATTTCAGTATTATTTATAATATTTGGTAATATGACAGCAACATCTCCGAAAAAAAAAACTATGAGGCGATTCCGAAATGCTATAACACGCACACCCATGCGCGCCGCTTCACTCACAGCAGAGTGTTAATGATTTTTACGTTGATTTAGGTGTGATCTTGAAAAATATACAAAGTAATTGACTTTAGTGTGCTCATTTTATTAAAAATAATGAGAAATAATGGAATATACAATTAAAAATAAACGAAAAAACACTCAAGTAGAGACCCATTTACAATATAAATATTTTTTTAAATATTTCTTAAGATAATTCGTTGTTAGTACATTACGTCAGTAGGTAAAAAGTTTGACTTCTTAATTAACATTTAAAAAAATATAAATTAGTACAAAAACGTATAACTAATACAGAAAAATACTAAGAATACGCAATTGTATAAATAAGAAATATATTATTTCACCACTTCACTCAGAGCAGAGTAATGAACTTCAAGAAATTCAGTGGATTTCTTGAAGGAATTTAATACATATTATTTGATATCTTTGGGATAGGTACATATACCAACTGGAAACGATAATTACATAGTAATGATTGTTTGTTGTAAGCTGTTCGTAATCTCAAGTTTAACAGGAAATCAATGCTAAATGCATGCTAATTAACTTATGATAGTAATTTAGTCTCATCTCATTAGTGCAAATTGCAAATATTGTTAACGAGTTAAGATACATTAGTTAAGAGCTATTTTTACGAAGTGTTTAATTAACTACTATTAATTAAGATACGATTAAGAGGGTACTTTTATATAAATAGGGACAACAGCGTCAAAATCATTAGTTTTTGTCAGCAACTGTTCGCGCTATAACATTAACTTCTTGCTTACGTACTTACTTATTATTATGGAAGGATTTTATACAAATTTGGACATATTCATATTTGTGAAAACAAAAAGTTGCTTTTCGCAGCCTAGTATTTTGTTACAAGCACTTCTAACCAAAGCGACATTTTTTTCTGAAGAAGAGCAAAAAAAATTTAAACAGTTTTGTCAAGTGTATATGTGTGTTTTGCATAGAAATTGGAAATCGTGTAATTGAACGATGCATACATTCGTCAAGAAGACTTGGCTACAAAAAGAGATCAAATGGCCCAACTTCATTAAAGACAGATTTGTACAAAGTGAAGAAATTGGATTGGTATCAATTGACTCTGTTACTGATACTGTTGAACCTTCAACCTCAAGTGCTAGTGGTATAAATGAAGGTGCATCCACGTCCAAAGTAACTACATGTACTCAGTGGCGGTACCTTCCTAGAAGCTGAAAAGCCCAAGCTTGCCCTCATAAAATTGTAATTCAGTCAATGACCTCGAACTAAAATATTCATGTCATAGGTATAATAGGAATTCGAAATCCCCACTTTTCCCGCGTTGTCAGATATACCCACTCATTGAACTCAATCATTCATAAATGTAATTTAAAGAATAAAATTTAAATTCCGCGCTGTTACCAAACCTAGGCGGCCATCGCGCACTGCCTTGAAATGCGCCGTCTCGCTCACTCGCGCCGGCTTTTATGAGGCTTGCCTATACCTTTATTTGTCTCGAAGTTTTTCCTACAAATTGATATACAAATGTTTAGATTTGTTGATATATCGGTAAGTACCTATACGCGGATTCGTATGAAATTAAAAGCCCTGCTTTTGAGAGGCACAAGTTGAAGTTCGCGCAAATGTGTCTCCACGTTATGACTCGTATGAAGTGAGTTGCGAAAGCGATGGGCACGCGATTCAGTTTGTTATTGTTCTATACCAATATTTTGAGAACAGTATTTTGCAGGTGTTGAGGTTATGAATTAGTTTTATTATAAAAATGATGTGATGAAGTGATAGTTATTGCGGCGATGTCTTTAGCTAAGGTTTTGTAAGTGATTATAGTGTATTTTTTATCATGATATGGTTTCGGAAACTGTCATCGAAAAGGTATGTAAACACATTGAGTTATTTATTAAGTATTCCTCTCGGAAGCAAAGTTTTTGTCACTAGTGTGTTTGTGAACAGATTAAATACATAGGTACAGACGCCAGCACATCAAGCTACCCCAATCTGTCAAATTTCTTTGATAGATTTTCAACTTTATAACCTAATCATAAGATTCATGTTCAATTGGGAAAATTTGACAGTTTGGGGTAGCTTGATGTGCTGGCGTCTGTACCTACTCATTCGATTGCTCATCATAAATAGTTTGCATGGCATTTTTAGTTTTGGTAAACCACTGAAAAACAAACCAACCTATTACAAAACAATCATGTACGTATCGATGACGTTCTTCATAGGTGTTTTGAAATGTAGATTTAAAGTTTGCTATTATCATTAAGTTTAAATTATGTGAGATCGAATCGATACTAAATTAAAATTCTGAATACGGCTATAGAACAATAAATCGATAATTTGGAGGCCATCTAGTGGATTTTAAGTGAAAAATTTTGCATATTGTAAGGGAATAAAAAGGTGAAATGGCCTGGCTGTGCGGCGCATTCATTAATATTATGTAGATGGCGCTTATCATAATTACGTACTGATGCCTGAAATGTGTAGTACACATTTCAAGCATCGGTACGTAATTATTATATTTAGTTATCTTCGTATTTATAGGTTTTCTAACCAAAATTATGTTATTTTGCGTTATTTGACGTTATCATGGTCATTAACATTGAATGTTTAACTTGTATATTATTTTCAATGATAGATGGCTTCAATGCTTTAATTTCAGCATCGATCAAACCCATTTCCTCCTTCATGTCCAACTTATTTTCGCTGGCAAACTTAAAATAAATTGGTCTGCAAAGCATTGTAGAAGGTTTTGGGTTTCAGACCAAATCGTCACCACACATCAATTGCAACCCCCCCAGTGGGGTTCCCGCATTGTCGTTGCGGGGGGGCTCAGTAACCGTGGTCACCCTCCCACGGTGAAGCGAAGAGGAACCCCAAGGTGGGGCCGCACGTCAGGGCTTGTGCCTCCAAGCCGACGACGTAGCGGCCGAAAAGTAGGTTGCGGTGAGGTGCATCGCAACTGAGGCGGGCCGCGATGTCGAATGGGAGGCATCGCGGCTGAGGGTTACAGGCTGCGGCGGAGGAGGAGTGCCGGTACTTCTGAGTAGCGCTCTTCCCTTCCGTAGCCTGGACGGGGCCGCCACCGTTTGATGGCGGACGCGGTGGGGCCGCAGGGGAAGAGGAGTGTCGGTATAGCGTTGGCCGCTCTCCCTATCCCCTGCGGCCGAAAAGTGGTTGGCGGCGGGGCCACTGTACTGACCCGTCGCAGGAGGACGTCAGCAGCAGCTGGTGGGGCCCGCAAGGGCCGATGCCTGCCAGGGGTGCGGGTTGTTCGAAAGAGATACCGCGGCCCCTGGCATACGGGCAGCTGAAGGAACATGGGTGGGTTTTACTCAGTAAAAGTCTGACACGTCCTCCTGCTCCAACCAGAGCGGGAGAAGTCATTTGATGATTTCCCACTCACAAAAAAAAAAAAACATCAATTGCAAGGGCAGAAAAGAGCTCATAAAAACACTAGAGTCGTCTTCATCTGCATTCATGCATTGCTTGTAGTTGCTTTGATTTGACGCACCATCGAAGCCCCATTTGCAGATTAAGATGAGTTCTTTATTTTGCAAATGGTCCAAGTTTAATGTTTTGGCAAGTCGAGTGACTGTGATGTCCAAAATAGCTTGAAGTTTTACTTTAACTCCTCGTTCGGTCACTTCAATATCGCTCTCAGGAGGATAGCATGCCTTCTTGGCATTTAAAATTGAATAATATGTTGGGTACAAATCTACTCCTCTTTCTTTCGCAGTTTCCCTTAAAGTTATATACTGCCGCTTCGACAATTTCAAAGAAATCAATATACCCAACGCTTCCTCTGCTGAATACTTGTTAGTAGTTGTCTTGCCTTTCAAAAAATTCTTGATCTCTGCTGCTTTTTCAGGATGCTCGGTAATATATTTTATTAAATCTTTCACGTCCTCATTCTCCTCACCGCAACTCACTGCAGCAGCATATGCAAGTTCCTGAGAGTCGTGCGTTAAAAGTTCTTCTATTCTTCTCTTCTTCTGATTTTGGCATAATTCTGAGAAAGGTTTTCTTGGGCTCCTTTTTAGTGTTGTAGTGCTAACAGTACATGCAGTGGCGTGCCTAGGGGTCAAAATCAAGGCAAGCCGATAGATTTTTTACTATTAAAAAACAGCTAAGGGATTGGCTCATGTTCTCATGTTTGTTAGTATTACTAACACCATTATACGTCTCACCTGTCACAAACCTCTATGCAAACATGTGACATCTGTAAAGCTGTACCAAGTGAAATGAATGATTTGGAGAAGATTCACATATAAGTTGAATATTGGAAATCTATGTTAAAATATATGTATTTTTTTTTTATTTAATTGAAAAACACTTTTAACCTTTTTATTCATATTTTAGGAAATCTGTATCATCTGATATTTACAAGTACGGTTTGTCGACTTTACATGCATGGATCAGATCCATGGAATGCTGCATATCGCTTACCGATTAGATAAAAAAAAAATGGCAAGCCAGAGATGAAGCTAGTAAAGCAGCTTTGAAAAGTCTCAAACAGACGATACAGCGAAATTTCGTGAGGAAATGGGACTCCTAGTGGATATCGTAAAACAATGTTAGTTGATTTATTTATTTTGTATAATATCAAAGGGTTTTTTAGTTAGTGTAATATTATAAAACTTATCTAATAATGTTCTCATATCAGTATTTATATATAAAGGTGCTGGTACCACGAATAATGGCAGCACGGGTAGAAAATTTGTCCAGTGTCCTGAGAAGACTGCAAATATCACTGGATTGAGTCAAGAGCTCATCCAAAAATTCGCAACTATTCTCCGTGTTGTATCATCAGGACAGTCTATTAATATTGATTTGTTTGCCAATTATCTCGACGAAACTGCGCAGCTGTATGTGGAACTGTATGGCTGGTATTTCATGCCTTCCAGTAGCCACAAACTTCTGCTGCATGGAGCCGAAATAATAAAACATTTCAACATTTTGCCTATAGGAAAACTATCAGAAGAGGCATCTGAGTCCCGAAACAAAGATTTTAGAAAACTCAGGGAACATCATACGCGGAAATTTTGTCGCAGAGCGACAAACCATGACATCTTTAATGGTTTCATCGTATCCTCAGACCCATATTTGTCAAGCATTCGACCTAAACTGAGAAATAAGAGTTGAAATGATTTAACTGAAGAAATGAAGTCTCTTCTTTTCATTGACCCGGATACCATGGATTAGGAAAACATTGAATTTGTTGAGGTACCAACTATGATGGATTCTGATTTTGAATTCTTTGATAGCGATGACGAAACTCAGTAGACTAGATTTTAATGTTTGATGTTTTTGTGTAAATTTTATATATTTCTCAATTATACAATTGCCTATTCTTAGTATTTTTCTGTATTAGTTATAAGTTTTATGAAGTCAAACTTTGTATCCACTAACATAATCTACTAACAACGAATTAAATTATCTTAAGAAATATTGCAAAATCTATATTGTAAACGAGTCTCAATTAGAGTGTTTTTTTAGTATTTTATATTGTATATTCCATTATTTCTCATTATAATTAATAAAATTAGCAAACTAAAGTCAATTAAGTACTTTGTATATTTTCAAGATCAAACCTAAATCAACGTAAAAATCTCTAACTGAATTTCTCGAAATTCAACACTCTGCTGTGAGTGAAGCGGCGCACATGGGTGTGCGTGTTATAGCATTTCGGAATCACCTCATGAGGGACAACACCCCATGTAAGCTGCAGGCTTTAAGGTTTATTAAGTTTTGAGAAAAAACGACTTTTGTGTTTTTCTTTATACAAATGTTTGTTTTTTTTTCTTAGATATTGCTGTCATATTACCAAATATTATAAATAATACTGAAATAAAGCCGTTCCGATTTTTATTTCTCGCCTAAAGAAATTTTGATTTCAATGTCCACGGAGCGTCGATTTCGAACCACTGTGCGCCGTTTACATGGTAAAACGAGAAATACAACAAATTAAAAGATCTGAATTAAGGTGATGTCTTCAATGTAGCCCGCGACCACAATTGCACTTAGAATTTTGCAAAAACCGCAACAAATTTTAATTTCGCGGGTTACCCTGACGGATCCCATCTACTTACTTGTATAAAGCTGTGCTACTATATGTTTCGTAGGGCTTAGTAGGTAATGAAAATCCACTCTTAGGCGACATCTTCGCGGCCGAGAGAATCGCGGCGTTAGTCTCGCCGTGCCGTGCGTTAGATTTGATACATTTGCAAAAGTAAACAAATTCATGACCCGCCCGGTAGATAAGCATCCTGTTGTCATTAAAGGCTCGTGTGCAGACTAGCGCGACGCGACGGTCGCGTCGCGACACTCGTAAGAACAATTTCTATGAAAACTTAATGGAAATTGTTCTACAAGTGTCGCGTCGCGGCTGTTTGAAGAAGCCTTAATATGTGTTCCTCTCTACTTCCTAATATTACGCTTATTTCAATCTTACTTCTAATGAGCTGTTTAAATGGAATTAAATAATTTGCCAAATAATAATATTTTCTTATTCTTTGCAGAGTGCGTTACGACGATGCTGAATAATTAAGTTTGAAAATAATATTTTCTGAAATGGTATGTTTATGTACCAAATTAATCATTTATGTAAGGTTTTTGCAGTGTTAAATTTCATTAAAATAGCAGAGAAGTTATTCGAAAAAATGTATTGTTTTTTCCACATTGATATAGCATTCATGTATGTATGTCTGTAACTGTGACAATGGCTAAGGGTCTAGCATCCAAGTCCGTATCTGTAGACAAATGACTGTCCCAGGCTTCATTTGAGTTATTATTACAATACCTACATATAAAAACGAGGCTCAATTTGGACATCATTTCATTTGACACAAGTTTAATCGTGCTCTGATCGCGTTCGACCAGCCTTTGAATCACGCACGCGTCTTGCAGTCGCTGCAATTCTACACTTTATATGATCACACGCGTCGCACTTGCTATTCGGATGCTGAACGTGCGCGGCGTGTTTGGATAATTCCGAATATGTACGTATGAAAAGAGGCATCATGCCGAAAAAAATTCGCGCTCGCGTGTACAGACCCTAAAAAGTAAAATTTCTAATAGGGCCAAGTCTATAAAATACGCGCTTTAAGTAGCAAAAGGTATGCTTTTGCATAAATGATGTAATAAATATTGTCGCTATTGCCAAAAGGCAGCGCGGTCCAAACTGCCGGCGACGCCGACGGGCAGAAATATCTGTAATTACCCCTTTTGCTTTTGCACTAAAACCGAAACAATGTTGAGCTGCAAAGCACACCATGACTTTTGTTGGCAGCTTGCATTTAATTGGTCTTTTTATTCTATGCTTATTAATAATTCGGAGTATTACAAACATTCTAAAACAAAGGAATAATTATCAAACCGGTCCAGCCGCTCTCAAGTGATGCGTTTACTAATGAACAGCGTTCATTCATTTTATTTAGATAAATAGGTTTTGATACAGTCGCGATACAATCGAACGTGAATCAGAGTGCGACACGCCACTGCGTGTCGCACTCTGATTCACGTTCGATATCACTTGACCAAGGGTTTTATTTTAACGCAATTATTTCTAAAAAAATATGAGTTATTCTAAAATCATACAACAAAATGCATAAGGTATGATTATTTCTGTTAACTAGCCTGGTATCAAAAGCCAATCGAATCCCATGTGACTCGTCAAAAAACTTCAATAAATAAAAAAGCCCGCCGCTGTCAAATGTGTGTGGCATTTCTAGAGACCTGTATTAGCCGTAGACAGAGAATGCTACTGTCTACGGTACTAGCGCTTCAAACGGCGAATTCAAGCGTGATACTACACGATTCAAATTAGATACAAGACGTGTCGTCGGTGAGCGGGAACACACACTATGACGTGTCTCGTGCAGACCAGGTTTTTACGCCATGTATCGATCATTTACGGCGGGCGTACAAACTACGACTCCGCGCCGTTTGCCGCGTCGTCGCTGTGTATGGTCCGCTAACCCCACGTTCCACGGACCGTAAAAATATCGCGGAAGGATTTTATTGCGCACTACATTTTTAATTCTCGGTGTTGAGGTGTCCGTTTCAATGGCGCAGCCAGGACGATATTAAAAAAAAAATGACCAAGATTTTGTAAAAATTTGTAAAAGTTGATTCCCAAAACCATAAATTTGTCAAAGTTATGGTTAAAAAGTTATAAGGGTTTGAACGTGGCCGCGCCATTACCGTAAACGCGGAGAACCGCCTCGCCACGGACATCTTTAAAACTAAGCGTTGCAGAAACTGAAATTTAGGTAAATTATAGATCGAATTTGTAAAAGTATAGAAAAAAATCCTAGGTTTATATTTTAGGAGCTGTAAGACTATAACCCAAAGGCCACGCCATTGATACGGTGAAAAACAGAATATCGCTGATATCTCGCTGAAAAAGCATCGCAGACGTTTGAAATTTTTTGTAAAACCCAGATTTGAATTTGTCAAAATTAGTAAAAATACAACAAAAAATCCTAGGTTTATATTTCAGGAGCTGTAAGGCTAAAAAACTTTTACCAAAAACAAAAACAACCGACTTCCGAAAAAACACTACAAAGTGAAAAATAACTAATTTCGGAAGTCTGTGACTTTGGATATGTATTTTAAGTTTTTGTCACCGCTTTCCGAAATTAAAGTTATTTTTCACTTTGTAGTGTTTTTTTGGAAGTCGGTTGTTTTTTTTTTGGTAAAAGTTTTTATTTTTCACTTTTTTTGTTACAGTACCTACCCCACTAATTCGAAATTTCTTCATCCTTGGGGTCAAAACAATGCATATTTACGCGATAGCAGCAATCGCGGTTGATTTACTGTTATATTTTGAAGAGTTCCGTTGTCTGTCTCCGAAACGCATCATCAGATCTAGATGAAATTGAAATGGGACCACACGTGAAGCACTAGCTTTCAAATAAAAAAAGAATCATCAAAATCGGTTCGCCCAGTCAAAAGTTCTGAGGTAACAAACAAAAAAAAACCTACAGACGAATTGAGAACCTCCTCCTTTTTTTGAAGTCGGTTAAAACACATTATCGCCGATATCTCGCTTTATCAGCGAGATATCGGCGATAATGTGTTTTTCACCGTTTCAATGGCGCGGCCATGTGCGTTTTAACCGACTTCAAAAAAAGAAGGAGGTTCTCAATTCGTCTGTATGTTTTTTTTGTTTGTGTGCTGTGTGTTTGTGCATCGCAGAGTTCTGAAGTTTTTCATGCTTAGTTTGAAAGATCTCCGTGGCCGCGCGGTTCTCCGCGTTTCAATGGCCACGTTCAAACCCTTAAACTTTTTGAACATAACTTTATGACAGATTTATGGTTTTGGGAATCAACTTTTACAAAATCTTGGTAGATTCTTTTATAAATATCGCCGTGGCCGCGCCATTGAAACGGACACGGTGTTGAGCCGAGCAATGAAAATCCAGTGTGCAAAAAAAATTGCTAAAGGAAAAATACGTCCGTGCGTACCACCCGGGCTCACTTGTAACAAGCTGCACAGTCGTATGCAATAATATAACGATTTATATTAATTATAGTTAAGCATAATTATATATTTTTTATTTGCAATAAGTACACATATTAATATATATAAGGTATTTTTAAACTATCAATCCTTGTATAAAAATAAATAATGTTAGTTTATGTACGATACAAAATATTTACTAGTTACAATCAAACTACATTTATTTATTTTTGTATATGCTAAGGGCTACAATACACATGCTACAAAAAAGCAATCCTACATGTTTGCTATTAATTTACTTTGCTCTGTTACAGCGTCGTCTCCGTGTTTGTTTAATACTCATACTTTTTCGTATGTACAGTACAGGTGCTAATGATATGCTACTAAGTAGCATCTGGTCGCAATTTTTGGTTTTGGGCTATACTATACAGGGTGGCAGGGACGTCGACGCACAACCTGGTAACATGGATTTAGGACACGATTCTGTCTGAACCACCCTGCGTTGAAATTTTCCGTTGGCTATTAGCAGTGGTGGCCCAGTACTAACGGCCGCGACTTACGAGTTGTAGGTTCCCACCCAGGCAGGCTTTTACTTAGTGTAAATTATTTCATCTCATTCTTCAAATCGGTTCAGAAGGATAACAGCGTGAGGAAACCGGCATGGCCTAAAAGTAAAAATTCGAAGACATGTGACATCTACCAACTGGGCCCGCGTGGTGGATTACGCATACTTTATACACTTACACTTTAGGAAACAGCCGTTTTTTTATAACCGTCAAGAAATTTATACGTTGGGCTCTAGAATCATGTGCTGATTTCATGTTACAGTTTGGACGCTGATGCCCTGCCACCCTGTTTAGCATGTGTATTCCAGTCTGAATTTCCATGTAGGTATTGATTAATATTTTTTTTGTTTTGAATAATGTAAAAAGTATGCACCAATGTACAGACGCCAGCACATCAAGCTACTCCAATCTGTCAAATTTCTTTGATAGATTTCAAACTTTATCACAAATTAATAAGGTTCCTGGCCAGAACCTTCAAAAAAATAGAATAGAATAGAATAAGGTTCCTGTCAAATTTCTTTGATAGATTTCAAACTTTATCACATTAATAAGGTTCATGTTCAGTTGGGAAAATTTTACAGTTTGGGGTAGCTTGATGTGCTGGCGTCTGTACAATTTTTTTTCGAGATCTTTGGTGTGGTCTCAGAATAAAAGTGTAGGCCATACTTAAAAAGATTGTGGGATGTTAATTTTTGTACTTTGTTCGGAAAAAAAGGTAGTAAATACGATAAGAGCTCTCGATAAAAAACAAGTCATTTGTCTACTCTTAAGTTTTGGCAACACAGTGAATCTCGCGCGGGATGCGGGACTTGCCGATTTGACAAAGGGCGTAGGTTTACCAACGCAGTTTATGCAAAACAGTAGTTATTATGGCACATACCAGCCTTTCAGCGGACGGTACGGCAGAGGGTTTTGTCAATGATTATTGTACCTAATAAAAATAAAGCCCTTTGTACATACACGTTTTTCTTGCCGTGACAAACTACGGTTTATTCCGAGTGTAGGACGGTTCGTTAGTGTTGTATAGGATTTCGTACAGTCCGAGATCAGCGTAAACTGGAATTGTATAGTTTCATGTGTAGCCGTGTGTACAAAGGGCCTCAGGATTCTTATCCGTGACCGGTTTCTACTCGGCCCGGCACCGTGCCGGGTACAGATCGACTGTGGAAAAGAGCTCTAAAGTATATAGTTGTTTCATTTTTGGGGTAACTTCAACAACTAGATACAATTAAGCTAATATCAGACGCTTTACTTTTGTAATAATGTGTTTCATTCGGCGTGAAACGTCTGAACATAAAATTAATCAAAAGTCAAAATAGTAACGATGTTTTGTTCTATTACTTTGCTAATATTGTAATTTTTTTTAATTAGGTAGAAAAGTATGAACAGGTTTTTAAATATCAGCAACTTTATTATCAACCTTAATGTCCCATTAATGTTTAAGACTTGTCATTGGAGAAAATATGAAAACAAATACGGTTGAAGTAAAGTAGGTAAGTACAGACGCCAGCACATCAAGCTACCCCAAACTGTCAATGTATTTCAATTAAACATGAATCTTAAAAATATGTGATAAAGTTGAAAATATATCAAAGAAATTTGACAGATTGGGGTAGCTTGATGTGCTGGCGTCTGTCAAGAAATATTAATTCTAAAATAAATTTAGAATCAAGCAATTGGGTTAAAAAATTGGCGGTGCTTGGTGCTTTTCAATTTTTGATCACACGAAATAGGACCACATTGCCTTATTCTTTCGGCCGTATTTGAGGTGGTTATTCTGAAGTGTAATCGAAGGTGTCGCGTGAACGTGGAATGAAATAAAAAATGAACATTTTCTCGAGTGAAGCGTCTGATATCAACATGATTTAGGGTCAGTTCCCGCCGCCGGGTATTATTTTTAAAGTATGTCGATTGATGTTTCTAGTTCTTGTATTTCGCGCTCTCATGCTACGGCTAAATTATCGCGATAACGTGACCTACACTTCGCACTTCTGGGCCTGCATTCACTATGACCACTTAACGATTCCTTACTCGTAACCACGTCAATCACACACGAATTCTGCTTATTAGCAGAATTATTATGAATACGATGTTTCGTATTAATAATATCGACAAATTGTCTTGGAACATACAGAATATGGCATTTCGATTCCTTACCATTACCTACATTGGTTTCTAAAAAAAAACGATATTGTCGTAGTTTGAACGTAGCGCGATTCCGCGGGGAATCATTGTAACGATACAGAATTGGGGCCTGTTGTATAGCGAGACGTCCAGCGGTGTGCGACAACGAACGCGCGAACTGTAGTTCGCGCTATCGCGACAATTGTAGCCGTAGCTTCACTGAAATAATACAGTGCGGGCAGCGTCACGCATGCATCTCGGTGCGCAGTGTATTTACGACCATTAGCCGATTAAAACCGATTACAGTTGGTTAAAACTAAAGTATATTCCAATAGAATTTGATAGAAACGTAACAAGTCCTTTATTTTAACAATATCTCATAGCAATACAATCCAACAATATTTACGTAGCGTTATAAAAAGTAAGTAATTAAAAAAATTACATCTCACTTTTTAAATGAAAAACAGTTGCAAAGATTAATGTTGGTAACATTAAGTTTTTTTTTTTTTTAAACGTTGCCCCACACTAAGAATTTCTCCTGTATTTTGGGTGCGTTTGCAAACATTTACACCTCACATTTAATCTCTTTTCATATAAAAGACATTTATTATCGTAGTGCAGAGTTGAGATATACAAAGTTAATGATTTTTATGTTGGTTTACATTCTTATCAAATTGAATAGAAATACGGAATGACTGATGTTTCCTTTTGTGCCGTCTAGATCAAGCCGGCTGGGACTTTTAGCTTGTCATAATATATTAAACAGAATAAATCGTATAGTATGTCCGGTTTATATTGTAGTTAGTTGAGGAATTGCATTTAATGGAACTAACTTCATAATTCGAGACGAAAAATCTCAGTTTTATCATAGAAATATTTCAATGTTTTTATTGTTAACTAGTTTTTGCCAGCGGTTTCGCCCGCGTGGTGATCAGAAATTATCCCACGTACTATCGAGATGAGAAGTGTCCTATTCCAGGTTACAAACTATCTGTGTACCAAATTGCATCCAAATCCGTTCCGCCGTTTTTGCGTGATTGTGTACCAAACATCTAAATATCCAAACATTCAAACTTTCACATTTATAATATTAGTAGGATGTATTTATCCATGGCTGCCTATGAACCAGCTCCCAAGACAAAAAAAAAAAATATTAAAAAGATGCTTCTATTAGCCACGAATATATTCAAATGAGCACGTGTTGACGCACCCCTCAGGGTAAGTGTAAGTATATCCACTTACACACGCGGATTAGCATTTTTGAGTAGTGACGGAAAAAGATAAGAGATGCAGAAAAATGCTGATTCGGCATGTAAGTCGCGTGATTTGAACCCTTGAAAACTATGTATGATATTCAATGTCTTAATTTTGTTATTCGGTAGTTTATATTGTAGCCAATTTATGTTATGTTCAAATCATTGTAGTAGCATGTAGTAACATTGATGGCATATACCTGCCTTTTCTCGTTAGTTTATAAGTATGGTCAACATTTTGGTTCTGACACTGTATACTTATAATATTTTTTTTAATTGTAGTGGTTTAATGTGTGCATTTCATGTTTAAACTATTAGGTATACTAAGTAGTTCTAACTAAGAAAACGTACTCAGGGACGTCACTACAAAATAATCAATCATTGACTTGACTAGTATACATGGGAACACTGTCAGTCAATATTAAGAAAGATTTCAAGAACATTTTAATTGTGTTTGTCATGTTGGTCAATTCAAGTTGATTGATTGGTTAATTTTAAGTAAAGAACCTGAGGGCTGCATCGGCAGTAAGGTAGATTAAAGAAAAATAAAAAAAAAAGCTAAAATAATCGTGTTTTATTTATCAGCTGTTATTCCCATCTGAATGAATTTATACTTTGTCTTTTAACGGTATTTCGGATATCTCGAGGCGTATCACTCGCAACGCTTTACCAATCAATTATTACAATTGGCGGCGAGCCGCTGGAGGTAGTGAGATATGGGACCGAACTATGAACGCTCACTAGAAGTGGTATTTAGTCAAGGTTGCACATACCTATAAGGGCTATGGAGCGCGCCATGCCGAGCGTGTGCTTAGTCCCAGCGGAAAATTGTCGAATTTCTTCATTTTAGTTTAGCAGATATTTAGTGTATGACGTCGTGTAATTGTGCATGGTAAATACAAATTTGTGCATCCAACCATTGGGGAGCTATTCAACAAAAACTTTCCGCTGGGACCGGCACTTTTTTTTCCTATGAACGTACAAGAAAAAAATGCGTTCTATAAACGAGGTAAATGTGTATGTTGAAATGAAATTTGTGTGTCATTAAACTGCCTGAGATAATCAAGTTTCTACTGCGCTGACGTTTGACTATTTGATGAAAATCATATAAAACAGTTTTGTGCAGAGAAATTCCTACAATCGGATGTCATACAAAACTGGTCCGTGAAAATTACAACTCTGCACTAAACTGTTTGAGCTACCGCAGGGGAGTATATTGGGACCTTCTATTTCTCTTATATACAAAAGAGTTGCCACGACAACCCGTGGTACTATTTGCAGATGATAGTACAGCGATTATTAATTGTACCAATAAAGAAAACTACGTGAGGGAAATTAATGAAACGTTAGAAACAATTATAGACTGGCTTGATACAAATAACGTGTCCGTTACCCAGGCCAGATGTTGTCGAAAATGGTCATTTGAATCTTATAGATAATTAGTTTTGCGGCTTCTGTAATTGTTGCGCACATTTTTAAATTTGTTGCGCTTATAGTTTTTTAATTATTTCACAAAAACATTTCCTGCTGGGGTAACGTTACCCCAGCCAGACCTTTTTCTTTCTAATGGGAATATTTAAATAATTACTAGCTATAAAATTAGTTGTCTAGATGAAGTAAATGTTGTGCCTTATTTTGTATTTGTTCTTTCATCGGTTGCGAAGTTATTCGAGATTTTGCTGGGGTAACGTTTTTGGTTTTGCTAGATCTTTGAAATGGTTAAGCGGATTCTTATCATATTTTGTACATGGCTTCTTGGGAATTAGTTTAAATTTGTTCTGCAATAAAAAAAACAAAATAATACATAGCTTAAAGGTTATTTCATTAAATAGAAAACACTTCAATTGGTCCCAGCACTCTCAATAAGAGCTCTAAAGACTTACTTTAAACGTTATTTTAAAGCTTGTAACTGCTTTCAAATGTACGTGAAGTTTCATTAGTATCCTGTAAGTATTTAACAAGTTATGATGATATTGAGTTCTTCACGAGCACGGTCTTGATGCGCGCGGTGTTATTTGGCCACTGGATTGGTTATATGAACTGAATGTTATGTCAATTATTAGTTTTTTAGTTCAGTTGTATATCAGTAAAATTTCAGCTCAGTACATTGGATAATTAATGAGATAATACGATTAAAGTCATCAGGAAGTGAATGACCGTGGTAACCCGACCAAGTTTAGGTGGTTACGAAAAAGCGAAAACGCAAAACATTATGGTACCTTCTAAAATATGTAGGATAGTGTTACAAATTTAGTACAGACATGTACACAAGTTTAAAAAAAAACTACGTGATTATTAAATAATTTTTATTGACAGGTAATATAATCATTTCAATTGAACTTTTAAAGTATTATTAAATTGATACTTAAAAACAATCACAGATTAAAATTACGGATAGTAATTTGGTTTTTTGAAATTTTCTATTATTTTTTAATTAAATTATAGATTTCAGTATACACAGTACACAGTTACAGTTTTTATTTAAATATACACATATTGGACTGTGTAATGATCACAGACAATAAATAATATACAATGGTTTTTTTCAGTTAACCCTAAACTTACGGTGCGTACAAACTATATAACATAACAAGTGTCGCAACAAGGTAATTATGGATTTCTTAAAGTCTACGTGTCCAAGGAGTTTGTGGAATTAAATAAATACCTACCTGTTGCGGTAGTCCCGACTCCCGACATTGATAACGATAAAAATCGGTCGCTAATTTGTTTTATAGGTACTATGTAGCGAAGGATAAATATGTCGCTATTATTGTTGAGAATTCCAGTCTAGGTAATAATTAAGTACGAAAGAAAAGAAAATAACAAGTTCCTAAATTTAAATATTTAAGCCTTAAAAAAATACAGTTTTAGATAAGTACCTAACAACATGTACATATTAATAATAATTTTGCTACTATTTCTGTAGTTACATTATACAAGCTTACCTTGTTCGTGAATTCATCAAGCAGCCTGCACCATAACTATGATCATCAATAGAAGCACTCCACATTAGCAGTAATTCGCTACACTTATTATTTTACATTAGCTCTCACGCACTCTATAAATATTTGCAAAAACAGGAAATGGAACTGCCGAAACGCATGCGCACTCTACAAGATGAATTATGTGATTACGGAGCATGTTTAGTGCGATATGCAAACAATGCGCCCCTTCACCCCACCCCTTCCGCGTCCCACCGAACGACATGTTATATCAGTGATTTTTGATAAGTTTGTGCAACTGGAAGATAATAATAATGTTTTCATAGTACAGATATTATTATATTATTAATGTATTTAACAGTGTACGCGTCTGTACCGAAATTGTAAGGTGTATTATACTAAACATTTCAAAAGATAGTATAATGTTCTGCGTTTTCGCTTTTTCGTAACCACCTAAACTTGGTCGGGTTACCACGGTCATTCACTTCCTGATGACTTTAATCGTATTATCTCATTAATTATCCAATGTACTGAGCTGAAATTTTACTGATATACAACTGAACTAAAAAACTAATAATTGACATAACATTCAGTTCATATATCCAATCCAGTGGCCAAATAACACCGCGCGCATCAAGACCGTGCTCGTGAAGAACTCAATATCATCATAACTTGTTAAATACTTACAGGATACTAATGAAACTTCACGTACATTTGAAGGCAGTTACAAGCTTTAAAATAACGTTTAAAGTAAGTCTTTAGAGCTCTTATTGAGAGTGCTGGGACCAATTGAAGTGTTTTTCTATTTAATGAAATAACCTTTAAGCTATGTATTATTTTGGTTTTTTTATTGCAGAACAAATTTAAACTAACTCCTAAGAAGCCATGTACAAAATATGATAAGAATCCGCTTAACCATTTCAAAGATCTAGCAAAACCAAAAACGTTACCCCAGCAAAATCTCGAATAACTTCGCAACCGATGAAAGAACAAATACAAAATAAGGCACAACATTTACTTCATCTAGACAACTAATTTTATAGCTAGTAATTATTTAAATATTCCCATTAGAAAGAAAAAGGTCTGGCTGGGGTAACGTTACCCCAGCAGGAAATGTTTTTGTGAAATAATTAAAAAACTATAAGCGCAACAAATTTAAAAATGTGCGCAACAATTACAGAAGCCGCAAAACTAATTATCTATAAAATTCAAATGACCATTTTCGACAACATCTGGCCTGGGTAACGGACACACAAATAACTTAGATACCTAATAATAAATCTAAAAAAGACAATAGTAATGCACTTCTACCAAAGGATACGCGCTGCCGATATTAATGTTAGTTATAATGGTCAAAAACTTGCTACATTCGGGTAATTACAAAACAGCACTGTTAAGGAATAGTATAATGACAATGGGACCTGTCATTTTTAATAAAATATCTCATAGTTTTAAGGAATAGTCAGTAAACATTTTGAAATCTAAGGTTACTGCACTACTAAGTATTAGACAAATGTTATTACTCAGTGAAAGACTTTCTAAATGATATAAATTTACCCTGATTGTGATTGTTTTATTTAATTACAAACTTGACCAATTATGACTTATGTACATACCTACCTGACTATAATAAATATTAATTGACTTCACTTTAATTTCTGTTTTGTTTTGCTGACTTTATTTAATTTGTATTACTAGTTTAATTTATGCCTAATAATTTGCACGCCGTAAGGTAGACTGTAGCCTATCTCATTAAGTTATGTACAACATCTTATAGGGAACGTGCACGACGAAAGGTCTGCCATCTAGTGCCGCAAATCTGAAGTTTTCTCGCAATCATTACTTGGAATTGACACTTCACGTAATAAAATAATCTCATATATGAAGTGAAAAAAACATAATTACTAAGCAAAAATGTATTGTTGTGTTTCTGGATGCTCGAACACTTCAAAGAAAACTCAAAATAAATCAAATGGTGTGAAATTTTATTACTTTCCCACGGATATTACTTACTTTCCTTGGTTACGTGATAAACGACAAAAGTCTATAAATGCAGTAAAAAAAATGTGTAAGTATGAGTTTCGAAACATTTAGAAATTACTGAATAATGTTATTTGTAAAAATACCTGAGTTTTGCATGTAGTACTACTATTCAATACTACAATTCAATTCATTACAAACCAATCCAAAGTAAACATAACTGATAGTTTGGTACCTGGTTAGGTACAGTAAAAGAATACTATGAGACTCATTATGTATATATTAGTCTATGCTATGAGATACCGGGTTGTTTCACAATGCGATCGACTGAAGGAATTTGACATGTCTGTTAGAAAAAACTCCATAGCAACGGTACATGTCATCCAAAGAGATTATGCTCTGTGATGCATACAAAAACACTCCTCCTCATCACTAGCATAACCGCTATATTAAACCGAGTGAGGATCTCAATCCATTAAGCCTTGGTCCAGGTAAACTCTTAGTTAACATATCTGCCTCCATGTGGGCACTTGGACGGTATTCTATTTTAACTTACGTCAACTGACGTATGAAATGTAATTTCGTATCAATGTGTTTTGTCTTAGAGCCGATCATAGGATTTTTAGTCAATTGTATGGCAGCCTGATTATCGTTGTATATTTTGATTATGGATTGTCTCCATTCTGAAATATCATTTATCAAACGTCTGAGATGAATTGCTTCCTTAGCAGCTTCAGCCACACATGTGTACTCTGCTTCGGCCGTTGATAAGGCTACACACTTTTGTTTTCTGCTTTCCCAGCTAACGGGAGCACCGGCGAGTTTGAAACAGTAGCCACTGTACGATCTTCGATTTATCGCACAAGATGCAAAATCTGCATCAGCTTGTCCATACAAATACATTTCCGTTTTTTTGTAACAAGGGCCCATGCTTTTTGTCCCTTTTAAGTAACGGAGTACACGTTTCGCGCTCTTAAAATGTTCCTCTGCAAAACAACAGTTGAACTGTGACAAATAACTCACAATCTAAATACATCAGTGTGCCAATCAATTGATATGGTAATCTTGCATCACACTTTAATTTTTTTTGTAATTTGAGGTTGAATTCCATAGGTGTAACCGTTGGCTTACAGTCTTCCATGTTAAATTTCTTTAACACCTTTTCAATATAACGCTCTTGATATAATTTGATTTGGTCTCCTCCTTGCCTTTTGATCTGCATGCCTAGAACTTGTTCAGGCTCTCGTAGATCCTTCATTTCGAATTTTTCATTAAGCATCTTTTTTATTTCTTTTAATTTGGTTTCACAAGAGTAAGCTATTAACAGATCATCTACGTATATAGCTATCATCGTTTTAGCTCCTCCTTTCTTTAATATATACACGCAAGGATCAGCTTCTGATGGGACAAATCCCATTTTTTCTTGTTCGCTACTCAGTTTTTAGGTACCATTGTCGACCTGACTGCTTCAAGCCATAGAGTGCTTTTTCGATATGACATACTTTCTCTCCTTATAAGTTTTTCAAATCCTCTAACATTTTCTTAGCTTTATGGAACAGTGTTAAATCATTGTTACCACTTTCTTCCACCATTATTTCTACCACATATTCTTCCAAGTAATCTGGCATCTCCATTGCTATTTTCTTATCTAAAACGCCATTTAGGTAAGCTGTCGTGACATCCATTTGGTTAAGTTTCAATTCCTCTTCCACAGCTACAGCGATCATGCTTCTGATTGAACTCAGTTTTGCAACGGGAGAATATGTCTCACTATAATACGCAGTCACTGCATCCTCCGTAGATAAACCTTTTCTAAAACCAAATTGGTTATTGGAGATTATTTGGTATTTGTCGAGAAACCGGCTGAGATTTTTGTAGAGGATTTTTTCCAGTATTTTAGAGATGACTGGTAATACTGAAATGGGTCTGTAATTGTTGACACCGGCCCTGTCTCCCGATTTGAAAATTGGGTGTACGATTGCTCTCTTCAGCGCCTTTGGAAATATTCCCGCAGACAGAGCCAGGTTGCAGATATGCGTGATGGGTTTAACTAAAGCATGGCTGGCAGCCTTGACTAAGTCCGCGGGTATACTGTCCCAACCAGGCGCACTATCCGCACGGAGATCCTTAATAATGCAATCTACTTCATCCTCATCTGTCGTGAGGAGACCCAACGAATTGACCATGGATTGCTTATTGTTTGGGGTTGGTTGGAGAAATCTTATGGGTTGTTTTTAGCTCTAAGAAATAGTTGTTTCTCATGATCGATTTTTAGCTTTTTCAGTAAATTGTTGCAGGAATTCCTATATCGAAGGTAAGTTAATTTCAGAATAGAGTTATGGGGTTCCTTATTTGTTTTCCTATGCATATTATCTCTGTTTCGTATGCATCTCAATAGTCCGGGTGTGATCCACGGCTTAATGATTCTAAGTTTACATGGGAAGTACGTGCGAATAGTGTTCCTTTGTATAATTGATGACATCACTTCCAGTAATTTGTTAGTGGCGTCATTGGAATCATTCAACGCTATGATGTTAGAGAAATCGTACCCTTGAATGTCTTTAATAGCGTCCGGGAGGTTGAGGCGAGATGTGTTGAATTTGTGAGTAGCATTCGAGGGGTTTTTAATTTCTATGCTAAGTATGACTGCCGCATGGTCGGTAATGGTAGCTTCCAGGACGAGTGTGATTGCATTATTGTTAGATTTCAGAAGAATATGGTCTAAGCAATTGTTTAAACGGGTGGGGAGAACATGTGCGGGCAGAAACCCGTGAGATGCAGTCAGATTTAAATAGTCATGAGAGCGTTGGTCATTGTGATGTACTATAAAATATTTAAATAAATATGTGCTCCTGCGACCCGCGGCCTCATTCCCAACGAGCAGTTTGGTTTTAGAACCCAACACTCGTGCGTGCAACAGGTCCACCGCATCGTAGAAGACATAAGCGCTGGTTTCCAGCGCGGCTCTATGACCGGTGCAGTATTCTTCGACATAGCGAAAGCTTTCGACAAAGTCTGGCACAACGGCTTATTATATAAGCTGTACAAACTCGGTGTGCCTGACCGTCTCGTACTCATCCTTCGAGACTTTTTGTCGAACCGCACCTTTCGCTATCGCATAGAGGGAGCGATTTCCTCCCCCCACCCCATACGCGCCGGCGTCCCTCAAGGCGCCGTGCTATCCCCTCTCATTTTCACGCTATTTACTAGCGATATCTCCAAGCGTAGACTGGCAAAGTTGGCACTGTTCGCAGACGACACAGCCATTTACTACGCTGGGGTCAGTCAGGATGCGATATCCACCAGACTCCAGACCGCAGTCAATGTTCTTGGCGCGTGGTTTAGAAAATGGAGGATCGAAGTAAACCCAGACAAAAGTCAAGCGGTTCTCTTCTCGAAACCGCGACACAGACCCGACCCGCCCCGGCCCATCTCCATGTTTGGCAAGCCTATCCCTTGGGAGAAGCAAGCCAAATATCTAGGAGTGATCATGGATCAGCACCTCTCCTTCTATAAGCACATTATGAAGGCGCGCTCACGCGCCGCCTTCGCTCTTGGAAGGCTGCATTCTGTTCTGAACGCACGTAGCAAGTTGTCACTCAAGTGCAAGTTGCGAATATACACGGCGTGCATAAGGCCAATCATGACTTACGCTAGTGCAGTCTTTGCACACACGAAGCCCCGATACATCCATAGGATGCAGACATTGCAAAACCGTTTCCTCCGTCAAGCCACAGGCTCGCCCTGGTATGTTAGGAACGAGATCCTCCATCTCGACCTTAAAATCCCAACGATAGCCCAATTCTTAAAACGTAATTCAAAGCGTTTCTTTGAATCCGCCGCGCAACACCGCAATCCACTGATTGCGAAGGCCGCTAGTTATGTCCCCAGTAGAATCAGTCGTATTCGCCGGCCGCGACTTGTCCTCTCCGACCCTGATGACCCCATCACTCTTCTTCAAGAAAGCAGTAGGGCCACCAGCACAGCACACAAAAACAGACCGTGTTTCCGACCTCGCCGCCGAGGTCCTCGCGCCTCGCGAATACCCCGAGTAAACGAATCCTCCCCCAACCGTCCCTTGCCCCCAGAAGTGCCAGCCCGCGCCGAAGCTGAGCAAGTAGAGTTAAAATCCCCATGATTAATAATAAAGAAATTATTGATCCAGCCTGTCCCCACTTGCTGCCCTCCCTGAAAGTGACTCCCTGAGCCGAGGCTCGTACCCCGCAGGGGGTGCCCTCAGTGCGCAGTTGCTGTAGGTTTTTAATTTTAGTTTGTAAGCCCTGGCTGGAGGCTCTTAGCCTAAAAACTATTAGTCCCCACAGGAAAGCCCGGTTAAGTAGTTACGGCCTCTCAAGGTCAACTACGAGATGCCCCACCCAAAAAAAAAAAAAAAAAAAACTGCGACCCGCCCGCTCGGCATTACGTTGACAGAAGTCGAGGCGAGCGGACGTGTAGCACGCGCTCTAAAACAAATGTAACTGTGTTTCATTAGACGACCCAAGGGTATAAAGTGAGACATAACATTGGCGACGAGGATAAAGAACGTGAGTAAAATTATGTTTATTTTACTCGTAAAAAAAAGAAACAAAAAACAAACACGTATTATCGAAGTTATCAATTCCATCACAATTAAATATTATTTTCTATTTTATCCTATTCAATATAAAAGAAATTTGGAGATAAATAAATATGTTGTGTAGTGAAATGGGAAATACTTTAAGATTAAGTAAATTACTGAGAATTGGTATCTTTGGTCAATATGGCCTTAAAACCAGTGCCTGTTAATACTTACCAACCAATAAATATTGTTGTGTAGCTGGTGTGCACATTCCATTATAACTAAATACCGACATTGTATAAATACCGCGGAACTATCACCACCAAAAACATTGTGAGACATTCTCTGTCTCATTCTCGACCTACCCACATTACATTTAATAATAAATATTCACATTCTGAGGAATACCGCACCACTAAGTACTTATCTAAACACTAATTATCGTTCATTGGATCTTATTTTTTATTTTGTATGCAGGTATGAATATGATTAGTGCACAGATTACTTTAAAACAATCTATTGTGGTTAAACTCGACTTTTGCTCTTTTTCAATACGCCACCGACTACACAACAACAACTAATCGTGCCTGTAAGTACTAGCCAAGTCGAAAGAGAATGACAAAATACATACTGTATACTATTCCAATGGGTAAATACCCATCTAGTTCCACATATACTGGCATAAAACTATACTAGTATATGCAATACCACAAAACTATATTTATTCCAATGGGGAAACACCCATAAGTTCCTCATATACTGGTATAAAACCTTAGGTACTAGTATATGCAATTCCACAAAATTAAACGATTCATGTTCCAATCCAAAAGTTCAGTCCTGAGTAATTAAAACGCAATACTATCAAAAAATTAAATAAACATAAATGTACCGTTTTATAAAATAATAATAACATAATCATATCGCTACCAATAGGTATAGTGGTTAATTTCAGTAGTAGGTACTTGAAGCCATTTTTTCATGCTTACTTGCAGATTGTCCCAACATGTCTCAATTACCGACCATAGAAATTTTCGACTGTGATGGTGATCCGACTTCATTAGGCCAACGGTGGCAAAAATGGAAACGAGGTCTCGAAAACTACCTTCTAGCTTTAGGCATGGACCAGCCCTTAAAAAAACGAGCAATACTTTTACATACCGGTGGTTTAGGGTTGCAAGATATATATTATAACCTTCCCGGTGCACACGTTGAAGAGGGCGACTCCTCTGATGTTTTCGAGTCCGCCATTAAAAAACTGGACGAGTATTTTTCCCCGAAACAGAGTTTTGTTTATGAACGACACGTATTCCGACTCATGAAACAAGAACCGGATGAAATATTTGAAAAATTCTTAATTAGATTACGTAATCAATGTTCCAAATGTGATTTTTCTAACAAAGACAATGCTCTCATAGATCAAATTGCTGAAAAATGTACCTCATCAGACCTTAGAAAGAAAATACTACAGTTAGGAGATTCCGTTACAATAGAAAAGGTTATTTTAGAAGCCAACTCAATCGAAACCGTAGAGAGACAATTAAAGGAATTTCAAGTAATAAAAACTGAACAGGTTAATAGGATTGGAACAAGGATAATAAACAAAACCCGAACTCAGGGTATTCACTCGGATAGTACACGGTGTACAAGATGTGAAAGTGGAAATCACAAGTGTGATGATACACGTTGTCCCGCGAGGGACAAAGTGTGTGACAAATGTGGTTACAAAGGTCACTTCATGAGTCAATGTCGAACAAGGAAACTAAAGCGTAAAGCACCCAATACTTGGAACAAACAAAAAAGTGACAGTAAAAAAACTAAAACTAACGAACCACAGACCAAACCATCAGTCAGTGATGTAAACTATATATTTCATATTGACGATGACGCTGAAATAACTTGCCAAGTGGGTGGGGTCAACGTAAATATGCTCATCGACTCTGGGAGTAAAAACAATATAATAAATGATAAAACCTGGGAATATTTAAAATCAAAAGCTGTAGTTGTGTCAAACCAGCAACCAGGTTCCGATCAAGTGTTTATGGCATACGGTTCAAAATATCCTCTAGATGTGCTCGGCACATTTGAAGCATCAATCGTAGTTGGTCCAGAAACAAAAACTGCAAAATTTTATGTGATTAAAAATGGCACCCGTAATTTGTTGGGCAAGCATACAGCTACATGTCTCAATGTGCTTAAATTAGGGGTGAGTATAAATCTAGTACATACAGAGAATATTCCTAAATTCAAAAATGTCCAATTGGCTATTGCTATTGATACATCTGTGACACCCATATGTCTGCCGTATAGGCGAGTACCAATTCCCCTCGAAAATAAAATCAATGATAAACTTGATGAGTTAGTCAAAAAAGACATCATTGAACCTGTAGATCAAGCCACAACCTGGGTTTCTCCAGTAGTACCCATTCTTAAGAGTGATGACACCTTAAGACTATGTGTCGACATGAGATGTGCAAACAAAGCCATTATAAGAGAGAATCATCCTTTACCTACAATGACCCAACTTCTCCCAAAGCTCAGGAAGTCGTGTATCTTTTCTAAACTCGATATTAAAGATGCGTTCCACCAAGTCGAAATAAAAGAAGATTGTCGGGATATAACAACATTCATTACCAGTAAAGGCCTATTTCGATATAAGCGTCTGATGTTTGGTATATCCTGTGCACCCGAACACTTTCAAAAAAATATGGAAAGGATGCTTCTGCCTTGTAAGGGCGTCGTTAATTTCGTTTCGTTTCTTAAACATGTGTTACAAGTTTTGAAAGATAATAATGTGGTCCTTAATGATAAAAAATGTATTTTTAACGCATCAAAAGTAGATTTTCTGGGTCATGAATTATCTCCACGAGGCTTTAGACCCCTTGATAAGTACATTAAAACTATAAAATCATTCAGAGAACCTAAAACAGTCGAAGAAGTTCAAAGTTTTTTAGGACTTGTCAATTATATTGGAAAATGGATCCCAAGGTTGGCCACCATGACCGATCCAATTCGAGAAATTTTAAGACACAAACTATCTAAGCACGCCGACGTAGCTGAACATTGGAAAGATAAACAATCTGCTGCGTTTGCGGAGTTAAAAGAAAGTTTAAGTGCCCTTCGCACCTTAGGTTTTTATGATCCACACGATAGGACACAAGTCATGGCAGATGCTAGTCCTGTAGGGTTAGGAGCAGTCCTCGTGCAGATTGATATGCAAGGACCTCGGATCATTGCTTTTGGTCATAAAAGTTTATCTGATGTTGAAAAACGGTATTGCCAGACCGAAAAGGAGGCACTTGCCTTGGTCTGGGCCGTCGAACATTTTAATATGTATTTATATGGGTTAAAAGAATTTGAGCTTATCACTGATCATAAACCTCTCGAGGTAATATTTGGGCCGCGATCAAAACCTTGTGCACGAATTGAACGATGGGTGTTACGGTTACAGGCTTACAATTACAAGGTCGTTTACTGTCCTGGGAAAAACAATATAGCTGATTCCCTGTCCCGATTATGCCCAAATCATAATTCACATTCCCATGATACCGAGCATCACATTAATAAAATCGTGGAGTTTGCTAGACCAATGGCTGTACCTATGGAGGATATCATTGATAAATCCAAAAGTGATGAAGACATTCAATTAGTAAAATTAGCTCTCTCTGGAAATAATTGGGACCCCAAAGTAAACAACTATAAACTCTTTGAGCATGAACTTTGGATTCATGACGATATTTTACTACGTGGGAACAAAATAGTCATTCCCATGGAGTTACGTAAGCAAGTACTCGCATCGGCACATGAAGGACATCCAAGGATCGTTGCCATGAAAAGTAGATTACGTACTAAAGTTTGGTGGCCTAAAATAGATAAAGACGCGGAAAACATGGTTAAAAGTTGTAAAAGTTGCACTCTAGTATCAGGACCAAGCCTCCCTGTGCCAATGAAGAGACGCGAATTACCTATACAACCATGGACTGATATAGCTATAGACTTTCTAGGCCCACTTTAAAGTGGACACAATTTATTAGTAGTCATAGATTATTATAGCCGTTATAAAGAAATTAAAATTATGAAATCTACAACATCTAATGAAACCATTAATGTTTTAAAAGAAATATTTGCCAGGCTGGGTATTCCAGTCAGTATAACGTCGGATAATGGGCGTCAATTTATCAGTGAGGAGTTCAAATCTTTCTGTTCAGAATTTGGCATCAGGCTTTACAATTCTATACCATATTGGCCACAACAAAACGGCGAGGTCGAAAGACAAAACCGCGACATCCTTAAGCGCTTGAAAATTAGCCAATGCCAAAAGTCTGATTGGAAGGATGATCTACTTCGCTATCTCATGATGTACAATAGCACTCCCCATAGTACAACTGGAAAGACACCCTCAGAATTATTTTTTAATAGACAATTTAGAGACAAAATCCCTTCCGCTGTAGATGTCGAAAACCTAGTATGGACCTAGAAGTACATGATAAAGACAAAATCACAAAAGAAAAGGGAAAGTTGATTGAAGATAGGAAAAGGAAAGCTGTAAACAATGAAATTAATATAGGAGAAAAGGTTTATGTGAAAAACATGATAAAAGAAAATAAATTGACACCTGATTTCAACCCTACTCCACACACAGTAATGAGTGCTAACAGAGGCGACATAAATATAAAAAATGATGAAACAGGTCAAAACATAAGAAGAAACATAGTCCACCTCAAGAAAATAGAGGGTCAATGGAGAATTCACAATGAAAACGAAAAAAAAAGACGATGGTGAGGTAGAAATAGATACGGATGATTAAATTGGTATTGTAATAAATTATTGATTATTATTGAAGATTATTATTAAAACTAGGATATCAGATTTAAATTATTAAAATACTAAAATTATATAAAATCACGTGTAGCTTAAATAGTGACTGTTAATTGATCTTGATTTATACTTAATTCAGAGTAGGAAATGTGATTAAGTTAGTTAGAGTTAAAAATACAAATTATATTGAAAGGAAGAGATGTGATGTACTATAAAATATTTAAATAAATATGTGCTCCTGCGACCCGCCCGCTCGGCATTACGTTGACAGAAGTCGAGGCGAGCGGACGTGTAGCACGCGCTCTAAAACAAATGTAACTGTGTTTCATTAGACGACCCAAGGGTATAAAGTGAGACATAACAGTCATTATGACCGGGACTTATATTTATGTTTAAGTCTCCTATCACAGCAGTATTGTTGTATGCACTGTAATTGGAGAGAAGACTATTTAGACTATTCAAAAAGTTGTCAATTTTCCGTTGTGATGACAAACTTGTCGTCTACAGTACATACAAGACAGCTAGATTCAGCGAAGGTCGGTTCAGTGATGTTATAGCATAAACTTTCCTTGATTTAAATTACTATTCCGTCGTTTTGATTTGATAAAGTATTTGTCTGATGCGATGTGTAACCCGTTAAGTTTGGGATGGATGTGGCTTTTTTGAGCCAACACTCAGTGAGAATGAGAATATCACAGTTTATCTTAATAGCGACTAGCAAACATACAAATTCATTGAAATTTTTATTAATACTCCTAATATTTAGATGTATGATATTTAATGATTTGGGGGATGTTATATATTTGTGGGGCAATCTTCAGGTGGGAAAAGTAAATGACGTAGACACACGTATGTTGTCTATGTCATTATTTAAATTATTTGTCAAAGCCATTGATAGTGAGTTGTAACTGGTACACGGACTGCTAAAGTATAGTGAGTTGAGAAAAAGTACCTCAAGTGCCCGGAGAAACATCCCCGTGACGCAGTTGATACCAAATCATTGCAATATTTTGATAAAATAAGACTGTTGACCATCGAAAAACATTTTAGAGAGTAGCTATAGTGAGAGGATAGTTTGTGTATTGTGTTGTGATATAGGTTAGTATTGTGTGACGTATTCCATATTTTATGTTTTTGTGTAAGGTGATCAGTTACTAATCGGTTTGGTGTGGAAGCGATGTTTGTGAAGATACATGCATTATTTAGTAGAATAGTGGTTGAATATGTGAGAAGTTTACATGCAATTTAATAGATTTGTAAAACTAGTATTATTAAAATTAAGTTTTTGGTACAGCGTAATTGTGCGACTTTATAGCAATATACGACATACAGTCATTGATTTACTTGCAGATCCATGAGAGTTTTTTCGGACTTTATAAGTACACTCTTGGCTCCTTCTATTTTCCGGAGGAAGATGTTGCCGTTGGTTGTCCAGCAGAATTTATATTCTTTGGCCTTTGCGAATTCCCTTGCAGCGTATAACAGCTTCCTTGAACTGGCGGGGAGAAACTCCGCGATGTAGACTGGACGACGGTCGCCCGCCAATCCAATGGTATTGCTGTTCAGGCGCTCTTCTTTAGGCTTTGTTTTATTAAAATTGCGCACCGACGTTATTAGTTGGTTTTTTATTTGCACATTGCTGAATTCCGTAACAATTGGTCTAATTGTGCCCGGTTTTCCTGGGAGCCGATAAATATCTCGTATAATGGAGTCGCTAATACTCAGATCAACTGCTGTCCCCAGGTTGAAACCTAACCAAACAATTTTAGATAGGTCCGAAGAGGTCTCGTTGTCAGTGGGTGGTACATTACGGATCTCAATGCTGGAAGGACGCGATAATTGCTCCAGGTCTTGTATTTTTGTTTCAAGGTGATTTATACATTCTCTATAAGCTTGTTTCTCCTTTTTTAATATGTCTATTTGTTTAAGCATATCGTCATATTGCTTACTTATAAAGCTGATATTCTTCTCAATTTCCGCGTTTGACTTTTGGATTTCAAGGTGTTGGAGTTTAATTTCCGCTATTTCTTTGACTAATTTGCCTATGGTCGAGCTCTGTTCGTTCGCAAACGAAGTTTGCTTTTCATCTTGCTCATTTTTTCCATTTTGTGAGCATTTCAAGTAATTCTCGTTTGAGAGAAGTAACTTCGTTCTCCAGTATATTCGACACATTCGATCCACTGTGCGGCGGCGATTCTTCGCGCGAACGTTTATAACGGGATGCGATGTTTACATGTTCAGAAGTACTTAAACCGCTCGACATTGTCTGCGGGATATCTGAATCCGAACTTACTTGTATTAGGTTACTAATTATTGGAGTTGTTTTGGCTGGTGGTGAGCGCTGAGTACGGGGCATCGTTGTGCTGGTCGGCGTAATATAGACCGTAGCACTTGCTGGTGAGAGACGAGTTTCCCGTAGCACGTCTTGAGAGGCGAGCTGGCTGCGCGTACGTCACTCGTCCTTGACGAGCTACGACGATGAACGGTGGATCGGAGCGAGAAAGCAATTATTAGGATCGAACTCTTTCCGCGGGGGTGAGGGCAAGTTCGCGCGGCTTGCACGGGGAGCGATCACGGCGTTAGAGGTAATAAGTTGCTAATTACACTAGATGCAGTACTATACGTTTTAACTTTGAGTTTACGGACTAAAGTTGCGTAAATACTATTTACTTATTTGCTTATGAGCCGAACACACGTCTGCCTTAGAGCACGGACGAAATATCAGGTTTTAAAGTTAGGTTGCTGTGTGGTAACATTGTTCTTAGTCTGCAACCACTTCTCAAAAATCATTCGTTCGTTCAATCGTTCGCTTTTCGTTTTGCGACGTGAAGTTAAAAAATAATAAGAAGAAAATAACATACAGCCATCACTGTTTGTCAAGGTAAATTTTGATTCATTTATTAATTGGTTTTTATTGTTCAAATGTAAATGGGAAAAAAATTCATTGTGCAATTTGTTCAAATAGTTTGAAATTTATCAATGCGCCTCCATTTAATTGTAATTTAACCTGTGTAGTACAATGTAAACAAAAGTTTTTACTAACAAGTTTTTAAAAATTTTACATTCCCAGAGCTTGGAAGCTTTTGCTATAATAGATTTAATACCTACTAACTGTATGATATGGAACCAGAAATGACCCAAAAAGTTGGTAAATAATTAAAAAACGCCTTTTTAATTAGAGAAAATATTTTAGTCACAACTGGTCAGGAAGTTACTAGATTGTGTTGACATATGTCGACGTGAAACCAGAAGTAGTTATAAAGTTACCGAATTCACAAAATGGTTTACTGTTTCCAGCGATTCTCAAACGTTCGGACTCCGAGGCCATTTATGGCGTCAGCGTTTGCTGCAGCTGACTGTCTTCTTCATGCGATGGAATTAAACATATATAACTGACAGTTTTGTAATTGGTTTTCGGTTACGTTTGTTTGTTTTATTTTTATTTTTGATAGTTTAAGTTATTAAAAAAAAAAGATTTAACTGATTGTTTGAGAATTTAAAAAAAACTAATATTTTATTTGTTTATTTTGTTTCCTAAAGTTGTCAATACTGGAATAAAAACCAATTTATTTGAGATTTGCAAACCATAGACTTAAGTTTAGCTTTGACATCACCAAAATTTTTGTTTTTTAATTCTTCCAGTTCGAAAGGAAGTTATGTTGCATGAATATCTATATAGGAAGAATTAAATGGTCGCTTTGAAAAATTACATTTATTTTATATATTCCCTCCAATGATTTATATGTTTCCCTGATCAAAAGTTGCGAATTTCATTTCTACGATATTATTATCGGTTAGTAGTTAAACACCATTTGGCTTTAATATATTTTGACAGCTTGTAATCCTCACTCATTTTTGCAGTAGTAAATACTTTTTCACCCGTTTTCAACAAATTTTCGTATTTGATAAGAAGATACATCCGTTTGGATTTGTGGTTCTTGATGTTTAGCTTTGAGAATTCCTATAAGCGATTCGCTACTTGCGCTAAGGGTTGGTCGCTTTTTCGTATTCCAAACAACATACTTTCTAATGGATATGCACTTAAAAAAGGTAGAGAGCCGATCCTTGAGACATCATTTACAATGTGACAAAAACTATGAATATTATCTACTGCTCACATGCTGCTGAGTCATGACCGTACATTTCTAGCAAATACCTATATTTGATCATATAGGCTGCGATTAAAAATGCATATCAAGCGGATAACCACTCAGTTTAGCACTTTCATACATAAAAAAATAATGGAAATAGGTAGTTAATTTTAATAAAATTTCAAGAAAACAATATAAGATTTCGTATAATAAACACAATTTATACTGAATAAATTTAATATCTGTTAATTACCTGAAAAATTATGTACTTTCTCAAACCCTCTCTCTCATCTGTTCAGTTTGCCCTTCCTGGCTTTGTCCTTATCCGTAATGATAGAACTGGGAAGGGTGGTGGTGGTGTTGCCATTTACTTGCGTACTGATATTCCCTACAAGATTATCAGCACATCACCATCTTCCTACTCGGGGTCAGCGGAGCATCTTTTTCTTGAAATTACCTTGCATCACACTAAAATGCTCCTTGGAGTCATTTACAGTCCTAACCTCAGAATTGATTACTTCGGCTCGTTTGATACGCTCTTAAATGATTTCTGTCCCTCTTATGATCACGTAGTCTTAATGGGGGATTTTAATACTTGTTTACTTAAAAACGACAGTCGTACTCATAAACTTCAATTTCTTTTATCCTCTTTTAACCTTACTATTCTGCCTGTTTCTGCAACTCATCATTCCCGTAACTGCACCCCTTCTCTTCTGGACCTGATGATTGTGTCTAATTCTAACAATGTATCTGTCCACGGACAGCTCACTGCTTGTTTTTCTTATCATGACCTTATCTTCATGTCCTACAGGATTCGCCCTCCCAAGCGTAAGCCTAAATATATTTTCCTTCGGAACTACAAGGGCATAGACCTGGAGGCATTACTGCGTGATGCTGGTACCATCGACTGGACGGACATCCTGGAGAGTTTATGTATCAACGATATGGTTGGCATTTTTAACAGCACTTTACTCAGCTTATATGACCGTCATGCGCCTATCCGTCGAGTTAGAGTCAAATATCTTCCGGCTCCTTGGCTTACTCCTGTCATTAAAGATGCGATGGCAAGTAGGGACAGAGCCAAAAGAAGATGTAAACGCTGTCCTTCTGAGCGTAACTTGAATGCGTATAAGGTACTGCGTAATCGCTGCAGGCGTATGTGTAGAGATGCGAAGCGACGCTACTTCCATAATTCTCTTGACAACCGTAACTCCTCTGAGGTCTGGAAGTTTCTTAAAACTGTTGGTATTGGCAAGTCTCCAGGCGTTTCTAGTAATGAAATAGACGTGTGTGCTCTTAACAAACATTTCTCACATCCCCCTGTTACTTTTGATCCGCACGTCAAATCAGCTACGTTATCCAAACTTTCTTGTTTGTCAATGCCACAGTGTTCTCCTTTTAAATTAAGCCCAGTAAGTGAAATTGAGGTCAAAAAATCCTTTAGTGCTATCTCCTCTACTGCAGTTGGTAACGATAAACTTTGCTCAAGAATGATTTCTCCTATCCTCCCTACACTACTTCCCGTCTTGACCCACATCTTTAATTTCTCCTTGTTTTCGTGTACTTTCCCTGAGGCCTGGAAACAAGCTCATATCATCCCTTTACCCAAAATTGCTAAGCCGATCTCACCCACCGATTTCCGTCCAATTTCTATCCTCCCATATCTCTCCAAAGTTCTGGAGCATATCGTTCATCAACAATTTTCTGCCTTTCTTTCTTCGAATAATCTACTCAGTCCTCTCCAATCTGGTTTTCGTCCTGGTCATAGCACAGTAACGGCTCTTGTGAAGGTTACCGATAACATCCGCTGGGCTATGGACCACAAATCTCTCACTTTACTTGTACTTCTTGACTTTAGCAGTGCCTTTAACTCTGTTGATTTTGATATCCTTCTAGGGATCCTTAAATCTTTAAATTTCTCCTCTTCCGCTATTGGTTGGTTTGACTCTTATCTTAAGGGCCGCTCGCAACGAGTTCGTCTCGATGATTCGTCTTCTGACTGGTGCTATCTAATCGCGGGTGTGCCTCAGGGTGGCGTTCTCTCTCCCCTTCTCTTTTCCACTTTCATAAACTCTGTCACCAGAATCATCTCTTCCTACTTCCATCTCTATGCCGACGATCTGCAGCTCTACAATCATTTCTTAAGGGAGGATGCAGAAGCCGCCGTGGCTGCCATGAACAGTGACCTGGATTTGATTAGCGAGTGGTCGCGGTCTTTTGGACTGCAAATCAACCCTAGGAAATCCCAGGCCCTGGTTATTGGCGGCAGATATATGCGAAATAGGCTCGATGTTGCGTCGCTGTCTCCGCTCTGTCTGAATGGAGTTCAGATTGAATACGCACGTACGGTTAAAAACCTGGGGGTGACGATGGATTCCTACTTATCGTGGTCTACCCATGTCGCTCAAGTCAGTCGGAAAGTGCACTACACTTTCCATTCGCTGAAATGTCTGCAAGGCTTCTTGCCCTTAAACACCAAAATCTCTCTTGCTCAAACTCTCATTCAGCCCATCATAGATTACGCCGATGCCTGTTTTTTGGATGCTACGGAAGAACTTTTAAATAAACTTGAGCGCTTGCAGAACATCTGTATTCGTTTTGTTTTCAATCTTAAAAAGTATGATCATGTTTCCAACTTTCGCAAGACACTCAAATGGCTCCCCATTCGATTTCGCAGGAACTCTCGGATACTGTGTCTGCTGTTCAACCTTCTTCACAATCCGAAAACCCCTTCCTATCTGCGGGACCGTTTTTCCTACGCCCGTCCTTCAGATGCGCCTTGCAGGTCGCATCTTCGAAACCTCCTTAAGTCCCCTCCCCACTCCACTGACTTCTACTCCTACTCCTTCACTGTGCACGCGGTGCGGTTGTGGAATGCACTTCCGCCCGACATTAGGGACTGCCAAACTGTTGCAGTTTTTAAAAGAAAAGTGAAAGAACACTATCTGTCCACATCGTCATAGTTGTGTATATATTATTTTATTTACATTATTATTATTAATATTTTAGTGATATTTATTTTAGAAATATGTATGTATGTATGTTTGTAATTATGTATGTAAGTATATTCCCATATTAGTTGTTTAATTTGTTTAGTGTATTATTGTTTTTGATCGTAAATCAATGTAGTTTATTTTCTTATTTACCCTTTCACACGCTGTCTACATTTCTTTATCTTCTCTCCTATCGCAGGTATGCTGGAAGAGATTTCTTTAGAAATAAGCATCACCTCTGTACCTATTTTTCTGTTCTAATCTTCTTGTCTGTTTATATATGTGTGTACATAAATGGTTAAATAAATAAAAAATAAATAAAAAAAAATACTTAGAGATAGATTTTGTGGAACTAATAATTCGTTTACTTTTCTGTAGAAGTCGATGTGAGACGGAATTGTTTCGGTTTTTACTCATTTTCAACTACAGTTATTTTATCACTTTTCGAAACAGCTTGAGAAACAGTGCCATAAAGTGACTTTTTTATTCACATTTTGGCAATTTATTGTTCAGTAATATTGACGTAACATTACGACACCTCGTGTAAATATAAATGTTAAGTTATTATTCTTGTAACATGGTGACCACACTGCTACTACACATTTTTACTCGATTGTACGCATGTTACAAACTGAACACTGAGTGTTTAAAAATAAGTCTACACAAATAATTACGTTACGTGTCAACACAAAGACTACTTATAGTTACTGAAATATTTTTCGGTCAAATTGTGTGCGAACTATTACCACACATAGAGACCAAACTCCACACAGTCACCATGTTTCGTAGCAGTTACGAAACTGCGACAACTTGTTACTGCTTTAATGATTCTGTGACCGAAAAGTGCTGTATGGGTAGGTTAGGTTAGGTTAGAACTGTGACCAGGCTCTCATGCCCTACCGCCGGCCCCGTCACCATCGGGGCGGTCCGGCCGGTACTCGAGCGCTGGCTCGGGAGGGGGCACGGCTCCCTGTCGTTTCGGGTGACACAGGTGCTCTCGGGGCATGGTTGCTTCGGGAAGTACCTGTGTCGCATAAACAGGGAGCCGGACGCTCGGTGTCACCACTGCGTCGACTGTCGGGAGGACACGGCGTGGCACACGCTGGCAGAGTGTGCCGCTTGGGAGGAGCCACGCCGTGCCCTCATCTCCGGAGTCGGCGGTGACCTGTCGCTGCCGGCCGTTGTCGACTCGATGGTCGGCAGCGAGGAGTCCTGGGACGCGGTGGTATCCTTCTGCGAAACAGTCATGTCGCAGAAGGAGGCTGCGGAGCCCAGGGAGCGGGAGATTGCTTCCGCTAACCCGATCCGCAGCAGACGCACCGGGCGTCGGCGGAGGGCGGATAACGCCCTCTTCCAGCCCCCCTAAATGGGTCCAGGGGCGACAGATCCGGGGAAATCTGTCGCCCTCTACTTGTTAGGACCCGAGATGGCGGCGCGTAGTGTTCCACGCGCGCCTCTCTATAACGTAAGGGGGGAGTTTAACACCTCACTCCCCCCCTATCGCGAGGTGGCCCGCAGAGGCGGGCCGGCACTAGCCGGGGATCGCGGAAGTCACACTAGTTCCCGTGATCCCCGGTGCAAGTGAGAGACGGAACACCGGGGTGGTTTTAGTCAGTAAGAGTCTGACAGACCCCTCCGCCCTCCCCGGGGCGGAGGACATCCATGAGGATTTCCCCCCGTAATAAAAAAAAAAAAAAGGTTAGAACTGTGACCAACTACGGTCGCGAAATTATGTTTAGGGATAAAAGCGTTGTTTATAGAATTGCTTAGAATGAGATTTCTTACCGACAAATTCCAATTTATTACCCCACACGTAACCGCTCGTTCAATAATTTTTACCGCCCATTTCATTATTTTTCTGCTCAATTTTTATATTCAATGATCCATTTCATTATTTTTTATTACTCATTTTTGTTTACTTCACTGTTTAGTTTTAACTGCTGAACTAGTTATTAAACGTGCCATTTATAATTTTTAACTTACCAAAACCGCTATTTACAACTGCCTCTTTAAATCAGTGCCTTAAAAAAATAACACAGCCAATCAGAGACGAGCATTTTTCGTTCGGACTCGTTTGATAAGCGCTTAGCCGAGCGCACAAACAAATGAGTCATCAATCACAATGCAGGTGCTACCGATAACAGCAATAGTAACTAAATTTCTACCAGAATAATTAGTTCTAAGTACCTATCCGCTATTAAAACTAAATATTTAATAAAGAGAAGGTCAATCAGCCTAATGTACTTTGAATTTGAAAAAACAAAAAATATTCTTCGAATTTATTTTAAATGGCAAAAAATACTAACACCACACGCCCAACATATTAGTACAATTGAAGAAAAAAAAATTAAACGTGATTCGCTCCATACAAAAAAATCGAATTTATATTTTTCAAGACAAACTATCAACTTTAGAAGAAATCTTAAGGCTCGTGCAGACCAGCGCGACGCGACGGTCGCGTCGCGACACTCGTAGAACGATTTCTATGAAAACTTCATGGAAATTGTTCTACAAGTGTCGCGTCGCGCCTGTTTGAAGAAGCCTTAATAGTAATAAAAGTTGTCAGGAATATCATAACACGTCATTTAAACAAAAAAATCGCATCGATATTGGAACTTTGTTGCCTAAGTCCACAAATTTTCAGTATGAACCCACTGTGCGCCGCAACCGCTATGTCCCTGCATTTTAAATCTGTAATATCTTAAAAAAGAATTATCTAAGGTGTTTCACCGAGCAAAAAATCTTGAGCATTCTTTGCCGCACCCCACCCACCTCTACAACACTTCGTAAAACTTCGTACCTAGCGGCCACCTGGCGAATAGCTTTAAACGTAAAAAGAAAAGTAATGTTGACAAAGTTTTTTTGGCCAAGTATGAACAAAGAATTTGGTTTATGGGCGAAGTCATGCATCGGTTGCCAGCGCGGGAAAATTCAACGACACGTTATCAGTCCACTCGGCGAGTTTAAAAAATCGTCGCGCTTCGAACACATTCACGTTGACATCCTGGGACCACTGCCGCCATCTAACGACCACAGATATCTAGTTACAATGATCGACCGCTGCACTAAATGCACATGAGTAACCAAACGGAACAGAGAAACGGAACAGAGGCAAAGCTTCATACAACCCCGCAAATCGGTTGCACTACTACAAGCACGCGGGGCATGTTTGCGTGACCACTGGCCGCTTGTCGCGTACTCGGCGAGACTGGAAAAAACCGGTTTACGCTAGCACAGCCAGTTGACAATCTCAGGGTTAGTGTGACGCACGTTGTTTGTTTTAGTAGTTGCAAGTTGGAATATTATAAAAACTTGAGGAGTGGACCTTTTTTTGTGAGCAAGGCAGCTGTCAGATATCGCGGACTTGACGGCTACATAACGTGAAAAATCATCGTCCGGCCTACGGTAACTTTGTTTGCTAAACATGATCTTCAACCTAAACTGCTGCTGCAGACAGGATAGTCTCCTCACGAGGGAACTCTTCAATAGCTATTGTAGCATTATCATGAAAGTTTGAATACGCGTTTAAAAAGCATTTTTAATGAAAATGTATCATTAACACATACATCGTTCTTATTTCTCGCTACTAGTCGGTCTGACTTTGAATAAAATAAATATTTAAAAATAGGTATCGTCATCTCCCTAGCCGTTTCCCAATTAGCTTGGGGCCGGCTTCCAGTTTAACCGGATGCGGCTGAATACCCGTGTTTTACATGGAGCGACTGCCAGCCGACAGACCTCCACAACCCAGTTATTGGGCAACACGATACTCTTGGATAGACTGATGGTAAGACTTTTTGGCTTCCTGTAACGACTGTCAAAGATACGAATGACAACCGGGACCAGGGACAAAAAACTTTATGTTAGATTCAGAATTTACCACATCATTAAAAGAAACAATAAATTATTTAAAAAAATATTAGAGTAAGCAATTTGTAAAGTATTCTATCATACTGAACAATAAAATTATTTAACAAATGTTTTGTTTAATTTGTCTTCACCTATTGTGACAACCCTACAAAAATAGGTAACATTTTTCCACGTTCTTAAGAAGCTTTGCCTCTGTTCCGTTTGGTTACTCATGTGCTAAATGGCTGGAGGCAAAGGAATCCGTCCGCAGATTGGAGTAGCTTGATGTGCTGACGTCTGTACACAAGGACCTAGCGACGTCTACCTACAAATTTTTTTTCGTGCGCAATTTTACCGTGAAAAGTCCATTGACTCCTCCTTACGACGGCCCGTTCAAGGTGATTCGGCGAGATAGTAAGCATTTCACCATGCAGATGCCACTTAGAACTACAGTTGTTTCAATAGACAGTCTTAAACCAGCGCACCTTCTCAACGAAGAAGAGTTTACCACTTCTACAACATGTAGGCAACATCCAGCACCGCGCACTAAGAACACGACTGCGAGCGTCGAGCCGCAGTCAGCGACCCCCAGCAGCGCCCGAGCGACCCCCAGCAGCGCACCGAGCGGCCCATACGTCACGCGAACCGGACGCGCAGTGAAATCCAACGTACACTTTGCTTAGGGGGGAGTAATGTAGTGACACAATACCTGTCACACCATGACCTTAACCAGTACCAGTGTTGGCTATAGCTACCTACAGTTCGGCCGCTCTGCCAACGCCGAACCGCGGGCGAGCGGCTCGACGCGTCGCCTCCTCCCCGCGCTTTTGATAGATGCGCCCCTCAGTCGCCCTGGCACACACTGGTCCCAAATTAAAAAAAAGTGGACATTGATAGTAGACCGCTGATATTTTTTTTTATTGTTGATACAATGATAACAGATAAGGCAAAAAAATATTATTGTCCTACTTCAAATACTTTTCTGTAAAAAAAATATTTCTTTTTTTTTTTGTATGGGAGCGATTACATTTTACTCAATTTCTCAAAAACTTTAAGCGATGTCGAGATGGCAATCAGATATGTTAGAAAACTAATAATTCTGAGTATTTGGCTCGAAGAAACTTATTGCTTATCTCTGCGTACTTTCGAGATAATAGTGACAGAAAATAACATTTTTTTTTAATGTTAATTTTTTGCTTTTTTTTAATCATAGCCTTACTTTAGCACATAATTATAATGTATGCGTAATGTCAAATAAGTAAAAAGAGACTTCTCTGTAAAAGAGGTTATGGGGGCTCACTAATGACTGAAAAGCTATGACCTTTCTGAAGGAGTACTTTCATCAGTTCTAAAAAACAATCAAAATGAAGACATATTAAGCTGCAAACATAAAGTTGAATTTGTTCACAAACGATTCTGAAAAAATATTATGGTGAAAGATTAATATTTGGGTCTATATTCTCTTGAGAAATCTCTATTTCCTCGTTTTCCAACGAAAGCAATCCATTGTTCAAGATCAAAGCACTAGCCTCTGGAAACAACTGTTTATGTAAACGAGCAAACTTTGGTTTGATATGGCTGATGTAAGGATCTGAGCTAATTAGAAAGCTGTGGATAATGTCTAAATTAGTCTGAACTCTACCGATTTTTCTTGTATGTGCCATTCTAACATTCCGGAAATCTTTATTCCTCGCTTCGGAAGCTTCTTCGGAAAGCATGCCTATCGGAATAAAGGAGAAATTTTCACAAATATCAGCACCGTGTATCAACAATTTATGGACACTTGAAGGCATGTAATACCATGGATATAAGTTTACATATAGCATTGCTGTTTCTTTACAATATTCCCTAAACAAGTTGGTATTAATAAGTTGACCAGATGAAATTGTTTGTAAAATGACTGCAAATCTCTTGATTAAATCAGGGTGGATACCCGTTATTTCAGCAGATACTTCATAATTTTCAAAAAACCTTCTTGCCGTGTTACCGTCATTGGTTGTACCAAATCCCTGTTTTACTATGTCAATTAACAAACCAGTTCTTTCCCGGAATTCTTCTTGTGTCAAATTCTTTTTAATTTCTTTTAACAATTTATCTTCTTTTCGTGCAGCCCACTTTTTGAAGTCTAAGTTGTACGAAATGTGTAAAATACATTCCATACATCTTATCCACATATGAAGCGAAGACAGACCATATTTATACATATCTTCTCTGATGAGTCTTTTGGATACAAAGTCCAAGTCATTCATTTTGCTAGGTGGGGTATTGCAAATATTACAAACAGCTGCAGAAGAAGTATTGGAAATCACAGTAGAAATTTTCCCATCAATCATAGTCATGTACAAATCATGTTTAATATCAAAATTATCTACAATTGTGGGAACAAGATTACGAATTTCTTCCTCTAAGGATGCACTTTCCTTCTTTATCAATTCATTTGTTTCTTTTGCAAATATAAAGCCAATTGGACGACAATAGTTTGTTGAAGAGGGAGCAGGATTTTGCCACAAGATAGTACCACTCTCTTCTTCCAAACGAAGCGGAACCAAACTAATCATGAAAACTGAAGAATCGTCAATTTTAGTGTCGGAGTGTGACTTTTGTTTATAATTACTTTGAGAAGATGCCCCGTCAAAACCCCATTTGCTTATTAGTTTTAGAGATTTTTTGTCGGCAGAGTTGTGCTGAATTGTTTTTAATATCCTATTAGTTGTCAAATCTAGAAGCGATTGAAGTCTTATCTTAGCATCAGATTCAGTTACAGTTATGTCTGACTCTGGAGGATAACAAGTTTTTTTAGCTTCCAGGAGCTTTTGATAGGATGGAAGACCATACATTTTCTCTGAAGCAAGAATAGTTCTTAAATTTCGATATTGCCATTTTGACAAATTTGTTGAGGTGTAAAGCGCTAACGTTTTATCATCTGGTAAACACGGTTTGTCAGTCTTTTTAGCGAATAGTACATCATATACCATCTCACATTTTTCCTTGTTTTGGCTGAGTTCGTTTAATATAGCTGCTAATTTTGTTTTTTTAGACTCTTTTAATTTGGCACATAAAGCATAAACTAATTCCTCCTCTGTGTGATCTAGAAGTGTTAGAGAACGCCTTTTCTTCTGTTTATCAGATATATCAACAAATGGTTTTTTACTTGTACCATAACTTAATTGATGAGTATCCACTTGCGTTTCGAAATTTGGAATTACTTCCTCGGCAACTTTAAAAATGCTGCTTAAATCGATATTTTGACATTTTGGCCAAACTATTTGGGATTGTAACCAGTCTGAATTTTTGTTAAGAAAGGTCTTTTGAGCTCTACTGGAAGCAGACCATCTTTTTGAGATATTACTTGAAAAATTACGACAAAATAATTTAATATTACTCAAATCTTCGGAAGACAATTCAACACCAATACGTTCAATAAGGGCATTAAATAAAAATTCGACATTTTTAAAACCACCTCCTGATTTAAGAACAACGTATAAGTCTAAGTTGGTGACAAATGCGGACATATTATAATTTTAAGGAAAATTGAAAACAAATTAGAATCAAAGATATCAAAGACAAAGTGACTTTGATTTTAACAAAAAAAATTACAAATTCGACGAAAGAAAGACAAACAAAAATTATTTGATTTTAAAATCCAAAGATTCAAAATACAACAATAACAAAACAAACAAACAACAAGCATTTCTTCAAGCGCACAGAAAAAATAAGGACACGTCTTATCGCAACCACATTTAGTTGTACACTGAGTGAGGTGTACGCGCGCGATTCGTGACCGTATTACGTTACGTCATGAGAGGCGGCCATCTTGTTATCCCGGCAAACTCGCGTCGAAGCTCCATTTTGCTGGCCAGCGGACCTATTGCGATATGAGTAAGGCTATGATTAAAAAAAAGCGAACAATTAACATTAAAAAAATTTGTTATTTTCTGTCACTATTATCTCGAAAGTACGCAGAGATAAGCAATAAGTTTCTTCGAGCCAAATACTCAGAATTATTAGTTTTCTAACATATGTGAATGCCATCTCGACATCGCTTAAGGTTTTTGAGAAATTGAGTAAAATGTAATCACTCCCATACAAAAAAAAAAGAAATATTTTTTATAGAGAAAAGTATTTGAAGTAGGACAATAATATTTTTTTGCCTTATCTGTTATCATTATATCAACAATAAAAAAAAATATCAGCGGTCTACTATCAATGTCCACTTTTTTTTAATTTGGGACCAGTGTGTGGCAGTCCGCACTAATCCACGTGTACCTAGAGCAGGACGATCGACTCGCGCCGCGCATCATTGCAGTGATAAATTATATTGTGTTTGCGTAATAAGCTTTTAACTGTTAGAGCTGTGTTTTAATGAAGAGATCCTAAACCTCCAATACACACAAGACTAAAACACTTCTTCACCGAGAAATGTAGATAAGCTATTTCTATTCTGCAGTAGAGTAGTAACAAAAAGCGTCATGCTAAGCCTGCTGAAGACGAGGTGTGGTGTGAATTTTAGTCCTTGACAACTAATATTATTCCACACCTTTTTAATCGCGATTAAAAATATAGTTTCGCAGTACATAACACATTAATTAAATAACAAGTCATGTCAACGGTCACCCAGAATGTTTTTTCTGCTGGTTTTAGTACGTTGTGCGTTGAGTTTCAACTTTTAGTTCCTCGGCTACTGCTGCTAACCCTTTGAAAATAATATACTTCCTTCGCCGCTGCACCGTGTATGTGTGTTGTATATTACTAAAGGCAGGATTTTCCTCAATAGTATTATATTGCAATATAATGAACATGGCGAGTGCTACTGTGGGGCAATGTCTCTTCTCTCATGTTTTTTTTTTTTTTTTTTGTCTTGTTTTTTGTTTCACTTTTTGGGTTTTGTTTTGTTGTAGGTTAAGTATGTTTGTGTTTTATTTTTAAACAGTATCTGCGATTGGATACGGACATTGTCTTTTTGTTGAGGTTTTTCGCATAAAGGGGTTACCTTTCCTTGTTAGCCGCATAAGTTTTTGTACAGTTGTACAGTACGCGTGTCCGCCCCCCACGTAGCCAGGTGTTCAGCTTGGACGTAAGGTAGGATTTTAGGGGGCTCTTCTCTCATGTTACGTGAGAGAGACGAGAGACGTGCTTTATTTATACCTGTAAATGGCAATATACCACAATTAGGAGACTTCCCAAAACTTGGGCTAGTGGAGCTTAAATGATTTGCTTTGGGGTCGTATCAATTGAAACAATCCTACTATGCCAGATTTAAGCCAGATCCTACTATGGCGAGCATATAAGACAAAACGGTATCTACCTTATAGACGTATCGGGAGAGTTTGAAGAGGGATTACCTATAACATTGGGAACTAAAAATTATTTACCTAGAGGTAGAATTAAATCAAGGCATGTCTGTAGTAAAATATATTATACTTAACTTAAGAGATACTTTAGACTCCATTGTAGGATACTATTGTTCTTGCTGTGTACGAAAAAGAACTTTAGGTTGCTGTGTGCATATAATGTGCATTTTGTTGTATTTGAGCTGGGCACGTTGTAATAATGTTAGTGTCCCAGCTCCACTTGGATAACATTTTTTTGGAAAAATAAAATAAAAGTTTAAAGAATAATCATTTTTTCATTTTAATTGTACCTAGTGTAGCTGTTTTCCTTCTATTCATACTACTTTAAACCATTTCATGATACATACTGCAATCAATGATTTCAGTAGGATCTAGATACAACACTAAGCCAATCGGCTATCAAATAATATAATATAACTTTTACTATAATTATAATATAATATAATATTGACTGCCTCGTTGGTCTTGTGGTAGCAAGCGCTACTACTGAGCATGAGCTGATGGGTTCGATACCCAGGTCGGGCAAAGTCTTGTTGGGGTTTCCATCTTGAATTGCTCGTTAGCAGCCTGGAGTCTGGATTTGTGCTCGCTTGAGGGCAATAGGCTAACCCCCTATTATATGGCACTTAAACATAACTGGCGAAACGTGGGTGTACTACACATAGGTACACCTCTGCCTATCCCCTCGGGGAATGTAGGTGTGATTATATAATGTAATATAATGTTTGCTCCGTGCTTTGCGTTTTAATGAAACGCAGGACTAATAGATATTGAGAGAGATTTTGAGGCACAAAGATACTCAAGATCTAAAACAGTAAGACTTGGCTAGGTGGTCACCAGTAACTGACCACCGAACATAGCTAAACTGCTACAGATTTTACACAAATGTATTTCAAAGGCACAAAGCTCACTCGTAAACCCATTTTGACCCTTTCAAATAGCTTTTTCAGTTCATTTTGTGTTCGAACATAACCTCAAAATAGTCATTTTATTTTTGTAAATAACTCGGAAACGCCGTTGTAAACTGTGTTGAATTTTTTGAAGAAGTATTTGACACATCATCGAGTATTTTAAATATGATTTGATGAAGACACACAAATGTTGAAATGAGTACATTTGTGCATAGTGCCGTGGGCATTCTCCTTTATTGGTTGAAAATATTAGTAAATATTTTTATTCAAGTAGTTAACTGCAACATGGTTAGTGGTTGAATATTCTACTAATGCATGTTGACATTAAGTTAAACTCAATGAACTTTCCTCCATACTTGAACAGGCTTAGGACTGACTAGCCTTTATTTTGGTTAGATTTCGAATATTTTAACACGTGAGAACATTATTATTTCAAGTATCATTATTTCGTCACGGCATTTGTTAAAACAGCTTCACAATCTTCACATTAATCGAAAACAATAATACAACGCCACGACACGGCTTTGTTATCCGAATAACAAAACAAAACTAACCTATTCAATCACCATTGACCGACCGAAATATTTGTTATAAATATCACTTGCGTGCGTTTGTTTAGAATAAAATATCCCCAACAGTAAATGTGTTTTATCGTAAGAGAGATAGAGCATACTAATTGAATGCACGTAACGGAATGAATATTTTTAAGAAGTTGAAATTATATTTTTATTAATAATGTTAATTTTGTTTATCGAATATCATAGTTAATTTTGATGGTTGATATTATATTCAACATCTCTAGTGGAGATGCCGCAAAGAAATATCTCTCTAGAAAGTAGCGTCGCCTGAATGCGGGTGACAGGGAGACGCTTTAGTTAAGAAAATAACAAAGCTACTAAGTTTATTCAGCGGTATGACGTAATGACATGGCGGATATTATTTCATGGTGTTCAAAAACAGATACAAAAAAATCGAAATGTTTGAATGGAATTTTAACATTTATTTTGTTATTTCATGAACTAAAAGTAACATTTACCGACCGCGTTTTGCCTAAGCTATCTCAATAATATATTTTTAGATTTTTTCTCAATATTGAGTAACGCATTTTTATAGTTAAGTATAAACTTTATTTTTTAGCAATACACAAAAATCATCGAGCTATCAATATTAGTGTGCCCCACGGAGAAATGAAAAAAGCGGAGATGCCGCAACGCAATTAGGCCGAGTGCTTTCAGTAAGGCCATGACGTCACAGTGGGCGGAGCCGAAAACCTTAGTTTTCAGTGAATCGACATCGCGTTATGGTCTGTTGTGTTTTGATAGTTTTTAATTGTTTTAATAATGAAGTGCGCTGTTTTTGGATGCCAACATTGTTCAGGATTAAAACTAAAACATATTAATGGCCTATTTCACGTGTAAATCCCTAAAATTAATATTTTCACTTTAAATCACGTTTTCTCGTTTGATCGCCAGATTGTTGCTCACTAGCTACAATCTGGCGATCAACATCATCATCAGCAACATTTGAGATGTCTCTACATCTTACGTCGAAGAGGTCCATTCTGACCACTTCGACGCAATTTTGTGTTTTTATCATTATTAATGCATATTACGACAAATTTTAGAATCATACAACTTACTTGTGTTTATTTTGTTTGCTATAAGTTATTTAATTGATAAATTACATACCTTGATACATGAAACAAGATGAATTCAAAATATAAAAAATGCGCCATCTGTCGGTAATTAGTTGGCACTAAGTGATGAATAAAAATGTGTGCATCATGCCAACAAGACCAGCATGACTTTTAACAGCAAGATTAGTGACAAATGCGTGCACTGACTGACAGGTCCACTCAATCTGAGTAGTTCTTTCCTCAAAAGACCATTTCAGACACCAATCTACATGGTCTTTACATGATCTGACCAAGATTATGTCTGGACTTTAAAAGAGTCAGACCTCAAAATTTGTTTTGGCTTTTCTTTTCAGAGTAGTCAGATAGGAAACGCCGACTTCGTATAGTTGTAAAATTATGATTGAGGTGTAAGTGTTTGTTGGATCATTTATCGATTGTGCTTTTTGACCGACTTCAAAAAGACGAGGAACTTATCAATTCGTTGGAATCGTTCTTTTTGGTTACTTATTATGTTTTTAACTAAAAATTAAAACAAAATATTGTTATAGGTACTTCAGTTAACAACTCATAACATTTCGGTATATATTTTACGTATATAATTTATTTGCATAAATAGTTACATCTCTGTTCTAAAATAACAATCAAATTAACTAACTGCAGTTAAACTTGCAAAGGTATGCACTTTGTTAATCTTCGTATTTGTAGTTTTATATTACGCGCGTTTTATTTCTGAAGATAGGCGATGATTCCCCAAGAGCATACCACTCTTGCCATATCTGTACATGGTGATCGCATTAAGAATAGAACTAGTCGTAACCGGCCCGTTACATATTTCCTAGGTTGTGTAAATACATTCTTTAATAAACCAATTTTCTCCATGCAACTTGCGAATGTAGTTCGGGCATCCATATTGTTACACTGATCGTACCCATGGTACGTTTTGAGACCAACACTACGCACCCTCGAGGTCCGGTCTCGGCGGAGCTGCGAGGAATAGCTCGAAGTCGTGCGGCGGCGGGGAGCGGCGCCTCGGCGCGCGCGGCGCCAGCGTCACCTCCGCCGCACTCACGCGCCGCCCGCACTGCCCGCAGCACGGCTCCGGCGCGCACTCCGCGTGCACGGCGCGCGCGCAGTGCCCCGTGCGCGCCGCGCGCTCCGCCAGGCGCCGGCCACAACGCACGCAGCGCCCGCGCACCGCCACGCCGCGCCGCGCCGCCGCCAGCGCGCGCGCCAGCGCCGCGTGCGCCTCGCGCCCCGCCGCCCGCGCCGCGCACTGCCAGGCCGCGCGCCGCGCCGCCGCCGCCGCCAGCAGCGCGCGCGCCGCGCGCACACTGGCGCCACGCAGCGCCTCGTCGGCGGGCAGGTAGGCCGCCGCCTCCAGCAGCAGCGCGGGCGGCGGCTGCGCACGGCGCAGCAGGCGCGCCCACAGCGCCGCCGCGGCCGCGGGCGGCAGGCCGGGCGCGGCGCGCGCGCACAGCGCCCCCCCCGCGCTCACCCACTGTGCAGAGAGCCGCTCGTCCTCTTCTGCGGCGGCGAGTCGTAGGATCGCATCGAGCGCGGCGCTAGGGTCGCCGACGGCTTCGAGGCAGAACGGTTCGGCTTCGGGCGGGCCCTCCGTACGGACTATAGCCAGCGCCTCTTCTGGACGTACCAGACCCACGTTATCGGCCAGAAAGGATTGCACGTCGCTGGGACGGTGGCGACAAAGGTTTCGCAAGTGCGCGGCGGCCGAGTCACCTCGCAGGTGGCCCGCCTCGAGGAGACTCTGGCCGAACTCGATGACTTGCTCGTTAGATATCGACTGCAATATCGACGCGCCGGCGTCTGGGAGGTGATCGCCCGCGAGGCAGGCCGTCGCCCGCGGTCTGAGATTGATGAGCGCCGGAAGGTATGATTCGAGGAATTTCTTCGCGTCGTCGTTTGATTCCACCAGAGGGCGAACGAATTCAAAGAGTTCGTCTATATCGGCATTGGACGGTGTCACTATATTGAAAAACTCTGCAAGTGCGCGTTCATGTCGACCTAACGTCGCATCGATGCGCCATAAAACGCGCGGGCGTTGGTCGGCTGCGCTGTACTGCTCTTCTAGCAGTTCACTTTGCATACGTCCTCTGGTTAGAAGCGATAGCCACGCACGATCGGCTCGCTCGCAATTAGTGATTGCGGCCAGTTCTCGAAGGCTGTTTATGACTTCTTGGTCGGTCGGCAAGGCACTTGAATTCAATTGCTCTGTCAAGAACTCTAGAATCTCTACGCGATCGTCGGCTTCCTGAAAAGATTGTTATTTGAAATAAAATAATTTGAAGACATGAAGAGCAAACACGTAGGATCTTGCAAGTCACGAACGCGCGTGGCCTTTGGTAGTGGTTAAAGACGTTACGTTGAACTTACACGTGTATGTGGCAACAGCACCGGTCACGGTTAGCATAAAAATGACGTACCTTGTAAAAATGTGTTGCTCCTGATTTTAATACTTAACATCTGCCTTGCGTTTGCCCAGCTATACTGAGGTCGGCTTCCAGTCTTACCGGATGCAGCTGGATACCAGTATTAGTACATAAAGCGAGGCGCGTGCGAGGTCAAGAGCAGGCCCATTTGGAAATAAAATAAAAAAAGCGACTGCCTACCTGACCTCCCAACCACTGGGTTGTAGTAAAATCAGTCTGACCACTTAGCACAAGGACAAAATTTTAATATTTAGGTAGTGCGCAATATTTAATATTTGAGCATGATATCGTACCAAACACTTGAATTAGGTAAGCTTACGTAAATTGGTCTCGTTAGCAGGTATATATTATTATTACAAATGAACGTTTCTACCAATGCTGCGTTATGAGAACTTTAAGAACACTTACTGGTAAGTCTCGTGCAAAGGCGAGCAATGCCCGGGCGACCCTGAGCCTGTTCTGCTTGCCCAACGGGCCCACGAAGGGAGGGTCGCGAGTGCTCTGCTCCAGTAGCCGCACGGCCGCGGCCGCGTCGTGCTCGACCATCACTTTTAAAGGAGATCGTCCCCCGTTCTCGTTCTAAAACATCAAAATTTAAATGAGAACAAGGCGAGTGCCTGATGGGATTTCCCATCGGGAGCTTCTTTGTGTTCGTTTAAGTAATCTTTACATAGTATAAAACAAAGTCGCTTTTATTTATTTATTTATTAAAACTTAATGCACAAGTAAAAAAATACTGTACAAAGGCGGACTTAATGCCTGAGGCATTTTCTACCAGTCAACCTTAGGGTGATGCAGAGAGAAAACATGGCAGGTGCAACATAAAGGATAGGTTACTCGAAAAATATTACGTACTAATACATAGAATACATACATATATATGACGAAAATAAACTTTGACTTGAGAAATAACGACAGGTAGAGGAGAAAACGAATCCAGTAAATCAGCGCTGGGATGATTCTACCAACTTCTTACGAATATGCTCAAGTCACGAGCCTTCACTTTAAACGATAACAGACTGGTTGCCATCCTGATATTCAGAGGGAGCGCATTCCAAAGAAACACCGCCTGGACAAAGAAAAAATATTGAATGAAACCAGAGCGGTGAGAGGGACATCGTAGAAGACGATTATTGGTGGAACGAGGGTTTTTACTATGCGCAAAGCACAAGTATTGATGTACGTTTGCCCCGCTAGGACCCCCAAAATTTGCATTTTAGGTGTGCACCAATGCAATGTACTCGTCTCTAGGAGTATATGTACCTGTTTCTTTTTCAATGTACCTCTGTACTTTTGAAGAAATATGCACAAAAGGGAGCCGTGCCAGCAAAACGTTTTCAGCACGGCCCCCGTGTAACTGGAAAAATATATAGCGTATTAAAAAGTTTCTTAAACTCAAGGAATGTACTCTATTATCACGTTATAAGTGCCGCAACAGATATTGTGAATTCGTAATAACAAATAATCTAAAGATGTGGTGGATAGGAGGCCGTGCTGGAAAAGAAATCATATGAAAATATGTAAAAAATACAAAACAACCTTAGCCAAAAACTATTAAAAAATTATTGATGTTTGGCAAGTAACATATGTAACGCATTGGTTTCTCATGGAACTTGCTAAATTTGAAAATAAACCAATTTTAGTTCATTCAGCACGGCCCTCTATAGTTGCCTATATCTTTTTAGATATGACATGTTTGTTTACAAAAATCGATTTCCTGAATTATGTATTCGTTCGTTCCAAATAAATTGCGATTCTGATGTATTAGTACTTTAAACGATAAATTAGATCCAAAATATCATACATTACAACTTATGGGGTGACCATGGTTCCATATATTCTATACCTATATTCATTAAAATATGTGACTACATCGAAATAAACATTCTTTTTTTACAATTTGTTTTTTTTTTTTCGTCGAAATAAATATTAGGGATAACTTCTTTTAAAGGAATTATATCAGTTAAAACATTTCGTGTGCGGTCGCTATTAGTTCACAGACGCTACCGTAATTTTTGAAGTGGCGCTGGTGTCACAGTTACTTCATTTTGCGCTCGAGTGTTTGTTGATCAGTCACATCTTTACGCTCATATTATACGTACAGCAGTAAATGTAAACACTGCTCCAATAATTTCAGTATTCACGTGTTTCCTACGTGTGGTTGTGCAGTGAATTCTATTTCAAGCACGGAAATGGATTGTTAAAATAAACAGGTAAGAAACGGAGTTGATATAGGCAGGTTCATGTAATTACTGAACTTCACCAAGGATATTGCATTAATTATGTTACACGTTGTATACACATTGCATAAACATTGATTCATAATGGAAAGCATATAAAATCAGTTTACTAGATTTATTAAATCACTCTGTTGTTTCGCGGCCCCCGCGCACTCGCCCTTGTTTGTCACGCAAATTTGACGTTTTGGCGCAAACTACTGCGCTGTGTTGAAACCGGTTTTATGACCCAATCCTTTTATTTTACGAAAGAATGATCTACTGTTTCGTTTAGAACAGGCATGAAGCTTAAAGTTTTCAGCAAAATTCAAGTAGCCATAATGGTAAAATAATTTATAAAAAAATTAGAAATTTGCAAACGACCAAATTCATGAGTTTTCGTCCTGTTTTTGAAAACTTTCATTGAATTTGTAACGAGATAATTATTCGATCGAATAAAACACTATATAACAATTTTATTGTAATTTTCGGTGCAATCCATTTGATTTATTGGAAATATATCTGTGATTTTTTTAAGCCTTTTGAGCTATGTAGTCCTAGCGACAGTTGTGGATTTGTTCGATTAGCGACTTACTATATAAGTTATCGTTAATATAGATATTTTTAAATTTGTTATTTTATTAAAGATTTACTCAATATATGCAGCAGTTTTTTTATCCATTTTCACGTGGAACCATGGTCACCCCATAACTTGTAAGGTATGATATTTTAGATCTAATTTATCGTTTAATGTACTAATACAGCAGAATCGCAATTTATTTGGAACGAATATACTCCTATACATAATTCAGGACACCAATAACCTATCACCTTAAATTGGTTATTTTGCATCAATTTAAAACGTTTGACGCTTCTGTAATGTTTCTACTTATTTTATTTTTAATAAGTAGAAACGCTAAAAGCGGCGCTAAACGCGGAAAGCGGCGCTTTACAAAGGATGCCTAAACCTAAAGTCGCCACCTGGACTTGGGGTCGAGCGCGGTTATGTTTTATTTTTTAATACATTGCTTGAAAGAGTTATAAGAAAAAAATACTTGTTTAATCCCAAACAATGGTTCATTTAACTGTTCTCACAGCATAGTGTACAAAAAATGCTAAAAAAATTAGGCAAAAATTGTAAAAAAAACTCGATTTTTTTATGGTACCGTATCGAGAATCACTAACCCTATCACCTGTCTTCGTTTTCGGAAGCGTTTCCCTTACACCCTGTAGTACTCCGATTCCTACATTTCACCAATTATGTTTACGTCCCATGTAAAAGGGGGTGAGCCTTCTGCCAGCAACCAGGCACAATTCCAGATTCCGGGCTGCTACTGAAAAATTCCAGATAACAGAACCCAATAACACTGTCCGACCTGGGAATGTAACCTCATGCTAATAAGAAGCTGTTGCGACCACTAGACCAACCAGGCTCATACTTTACACGGTACCACATAATACAAAAATGACAAACATATTGGAACTTATGTACAATGGGCAGTCCTATCGATCTCTTACAATTTAGGGGATGACTTTTTCAAAACAACAATTATACAACAGATACTTTCAGTGTTATCTAGAATAGGATAGGAAGGAATACGAACCTTTTGTTTGGTCCATTAATTAATTGGACTTAGATCCAGAAATTAAATATTAAAAAAAAATACCTACTTCTATCAAAAAAAATATTAAGTAGGCGCGAGTTCGAGTCCGCGCCGTTTGTTTTTGTGAAAACGTTATACAAGATGTTTGTGTCCTTCACCACACAATCCTCACCTTTGAAAACTTCATGAAAATAAATTTTGAGAACGCCAAAAAATAGTCAATAAATAGTCATAAATAGTCACCAAGATAACAAAAATAGTCGCATTAAGATTCCGAAGTTATAGCTATATGTTGTTGAGGATTGTGGGGTGAATGTCACCACACAATCCTCACCTCAGTACGAGCAAACGGCTGGGAGTATCGACTTGGTTTCTATTCCAAAAAATAGTCAAAAAATAGTCGTAACACTATGCCAAATCTCAAAAATAGTCATTAAGGAATTCCAGAGATATAAAGGTGTCTTGGTGAGGATTACGTGGTGAGCCTTTCTCGCCACAATCCTCACCTTATTACCGCGGAACGCTTACGTTTTTTAATTTGAATTTGGTGTCAAAAAATAGTCAAGAAATAGTCGTCTCCAACCATGAAAATTTGGTCCTGATTTACTATGTAGAAGTATGTTAAACTTCCATGTAAACTTCTACATACATTATATTTTGGTACAGTCGCGAACACTAAAATTGCAAACTATTTTATTTACTTAATATTGTTGTATATTAATTTAAAACGCTAACAGAATACTGTAGTTACTTACATTGTTTCTTGACTCTCTAGACATTTCCTTTCGGTGGCTATGTAAATATTTTTTTTACTAATATTTAGTAATGTTTTAATTGAAAATTTAAATTTCGTTCAATTTTTTCTACTGTGGCACCAAAACAAATATTGCGTCAATAGCGCAAACCGTGAATGTTGTTTTTCGTTCTGGTGTGTAATTTTAAGTGAAATTTTAAAAATCCTAACATCATAATGCATTTTGATTTTTCATTCGATTTAATCATCATTCAACATAAAACATGTCATGAATCGAGTAATTTCCTCACATCGCTTTTATGACGTCACCGAGTCTCGCTACACCTCGTTTTTATGTTCATTAAGATCCAAATATTTTTTCACCTCACAACCTCGGAAAGATTCTATTTATTATTCGAAATCTGCGTGCAAAGTGAATTTTATCCTCTAGCGTGGAGAGAGTTTTGAAATTCGAATCTTTCTATTCGATGATTTTCTATACCGTCAGTCCACTGAAAATGCATTAATACTTATTTCATGTCAGTGCGCCAACCTTCTTTTTAGAATAATCGCACTCAGTGGCGTACCTAGGCGTCAAAATCAAGGCAAGCCGACAGATTTTTTTCCTATTAAAAAACAGCTAAGGGATTGGCTCATGTTCTCATGTTTGCTAGTATTACTAACACCATTATCATAATTTTGGTTAGAAAACCGAAGATAACTAAATATAATAATTACAATTTTATTAGGGCAAGCTGGGCTTTTCGGCTTCTACGAAGGCACCGCCACTGATCGCACTGGCCAGCACGACGACTGCATGAAAAAACTAAAAAGTAAAAAAAAAAATATTTATTGGTATTTTAAGTTGTAGGTAATATTTTAATCAACGTATTGTCAAGTCGGGGGATGGTCAAAGAAAACACCAAACAGAGGTGGCCTAGCATTTGCATTAGCTGTCTCCAGACTTGACAATACGTTGATCAAAATATCACCTACAACTTATAAGACCAAAAATATTTTTTTTTTACTTATTAGAGTTTTTATTTTTGGGTGGGGGGCTTTTTAAATTTTAAATTTAACTTTTACTCGCTTAGATTTAAGCGAGACATCGCAGCGTTGCGTATGTTTCCCACAGTGAAGTTTGTTACTAATTTATCCTCATTCTTCGTCCTGACCACCTTTATCTATAACCTATTCACTGAGACCTTTTTAATGAACCCAAACACGATACTTTTGCTGTTTGTTTAGTGAGTTACTTGGGTATCCTGGAAATTCCAGGTGATGCTCCAGCATCGGTTCAGGTTACTTTGTTCGTCTAATATCATTGAGGTAATAGAATACCAAATTTCGACTTGATCAGACCCGTGGAAGATGCTCAAATCCCTTCATCAACTTGAAAAGAACTGATAATCTTCAAACGGCTTAACCGATTTTAATGAAACATGTCTAAGAACACTCTCGACTAATTCACCTTTCAAACAAACAAACAAAACCAAAATCGGTTCATCCGTTCGGGAGCTACGATGTCATAGACAGACACACACACACACACACACACGTCAAACTTATAACACCCCGTCGTTTTTACGTCGGGGGTTAAAAAAGGCAAATTTTAAATTGATCGTATCTATTCTATTTAAAATGATAGCGAGACTACCATAGGGTCATGTTTGGAACATGAATTGACATGTCGATAATTTTTTAAACAAATGAATATTTAGTGTTGTTTTAATAAAGAAACCAACTGTAATTATTGTGATACAAACAAATACTTTATTCCTTCTTAAATTGTTTTTTTTTATCACATCCCCTACACTTCATACCATTAATAAGTCTTATATATTTGGTAAGTATCATTCATAGATAAAGATAAAAAAAACTATCCGCCCGACAACCTCGCACGCATCGCAGCCGCAATGGGAATTCGAAAGTCAAAATGCCGAACAATCAGCCGCGGAACATTCAGCACTTTGACAGAGAGCATGAGTATTTGGTATTCGGCTAAATCATGAAAAAATACGTACTTAATAATTTTGTGCTCGACTGTACTCGACTCGAAAATGTATGTAGAAGTTTACATGGAAGTTTAACATACTTCTACATAGTAAATCAGGCCCAAATTTTCATGGTTGGAGACGACTATTTCTTGACTATTTTTTGACAACAAATTCAAATTAAAAAACGTAAGCGTTCCGCGGTAATAAGGTGAGGATTGTGGCGAGAAAGGCTCACCACGTAATCCTCACCAAGACACCTTTATATCTCTGGAATTCCTTAATGACTATTTTTGAGATTTGGCATAGTGTTACGACTATTTTTTGACTATTTTTTTGAATAGAAACCAAGTCGATACTCCCAGCCGTTTGCTCGTACTGAGGTGAGGATTGTGTGGTGACATTCACCCCACAATCCTCACCAACATATAGCTATAACTTCGGAATCTTAATGCGACTATTTTTGTTACCTTGGTGACTATTTATTGACTATTTTTTGGCGTTCTCAAAATTTATTTTCATGAAGTTTTCAAAGGTGAGGATTGTGTGGTGAAGGACACAGATGTTTGTACTTAAGGTTTGGTAACAAATATTCCTATGGTTCCCGATACAGCTGTCGCCGTTAAATTTGCCTGATAGTAAATCAAATTAAAATATTTTATTTCAGATAAACCTGCAAGGGCACTTATGAAACGTCAGAAGCTAGGTGTACGGTTCCAATTTGTCGCTTTCTATGGAGAGGAGCCGGCCAGAAACTCCACGGTTACTCTTTTAAAAATAATTGGGTTTTACAATGTTTTCAAATTACAGTGATAATAGGTACGGGAGGACAGTGCAGGCCTGTCAATAAGTACCAGGTACTTAGAGGAACGAAAATAAAGAATAGAAAATCGTCAATAAATCTAGTCTGTAAGGCCTACAACGTTCTCCCATTCATAATATGTAAACGAATCTACATTAGTAAGATCAACCTATTTAAACCAAGTGACATGATTTTCATGAAAATCACTAATAAATAGTTGATACTAGAAGTGATGTATAATGTCAAAAAATGACGAGAATATGTCAGAAAGTGTAAAAAATAAAAAGAATAAAAATTAACATTGTAATTTGGGAGCAGTTAATAGACTCTCACACAGTTATGCTGCTAATGAGGTACCAGGGAAGCCACATGTGCAGAAGGAATTAATGCCAAATTTCCCTGTCTTCAACGTAGTCTTTTATCTTATAATATACTTTTTTGATAAGGACACGTTTGATATGAGTTTTAAACTTTCCATCGTTAAGTTCTGTAACCGACTTTGGCAACTTGTAATAGAAGCGGATACTGTTTATTTGAAATGACTTGCTAGTTTTAGTTAATCTAAATTTCGGAATCACAATTTCATCTTTACTACGTGTATTTAGATTATGGAAGTCACATCATTTTTGAAAAGACCTACGTTTTTGCGAACAAACAAGATATTTTTTAGGATATAAAGAGAAGGCAGAGTTAGTATATCGATTTCGTTGAATTTGTTTCTAAGAGAATCGCGAGGTCTCATTTTACAGATTGCGCGGATTGCCCTCTTTTGTAAAATGAAAACTGAATCTACGTCAGCTGCCGATCCCCACAGCAGAACGCCATAAGACATAATAGTGTAAAAATAAGCAAAGTATACTAACCTAGCCGTGGCTACATCAGTCAACTGCCTTATTTTTCTTACTGCGTAAGCAGCTGAGCTTAATCGACTTGAGAGAGCTCTAATGTGGGCACCCCATTGCAATTTTGAATCTAAAGTAATTCCTTGAAATACAGTATCGGAAATAGCATCAAGTTTTAAATTTAGACCTACTTTTATTACCACTACTTATATTACCAAATGTACCCCACATTTGGTAATGAGAACTTAAGACATTTAGTTTTGTTCGCATTGAGTAAAAGATTATTAACCGCAAACCATTTCGAGAGAACAGCTAGACTATCGTTGGCATGTAAGACATCCGTATCTTTCCTATCTATTCTAAATATAAGAGCAGGGTCATCAGCGAATAAAATTATATCCGAGAAGTTAGCCATCAGGTAAGGAAGGTCATTAATATAAACTAGAAATAAAAAAGGGCCAAGAATTGAACCTTGAGGTACGCCCATCTTAACTAGAGACCCCGAGTCCTGTTTGATAAATAGGAAAGTACAAGATCAGCAGCTCGTCCACGAATTCCGTAATGGTGTAATTTACAGATGAGTGTATTGTGGCCAACGCAGTCAAACACTTTTGAGAGGTCACAGAAAATGCCAATTGCATCCTGGGACTTCTTCCAGGATTCCAAAATGTGACTGATGAGTTTTACTCCCGCGTCAGTCGTCGACCTACCTTTCATGAAACCAAACTGTCGACTATGTAAAATCCCATTTGAGTTAAATGTGACAACATCTGGTCTAGCATGATTTTTTCATAAATTTAGCACAATGCTGGAAGCACAGATATAGATCTATAATTAGAGGGATCACTCTTACTACCCGATTTGAAAATTGGTACTACTTTACTATGTTTCATTAAGTCAGGAAACGTACCGCTGTCTAAACATTGATTAAATATGCCTGTTAGGATAGGGGCAATTGTGTCAATGATACCTTCAAGAACCTTAACGGAAATCCCCCATAAGTCTTCAGTGTTTTTTTATATGAAGACTTTTAAATGCTGTTTTAATTGTGGCAATAGAAATGGGTTTGGATTCAAAATTTGGAATGTCCTTACTGAAGTTTTCTTTAAGAAGAGATTCAGCGAATACATCTGTATTACGAAATCTCTACCCTCATCATCTGATGAGGGTAGAGATTTCGTAACCTCTATTGGGATGTTGGTAAATAAATGTTTTAGAGTCTCAGCAACTTTTAACTAGTAGATTTAGTAAGATCATTGCATTTCTTATGACGTAAGCTTTCACCGATTATGATTTTCTTTTTTCAGTATTGAGCAGATATACAGCCAATATTAGACGAAATTTTGTTAAAGTTTCAAGCACTGCCGCAGGTATTGTATTTGATCGGTACTACATTTTTTAGGCTCATTGATGCAAGCTTTCTTCGATGGGATTTTTTTCATTTCTGTGCATATTTACGGCCGTTACGATACAATATATGGAGTTATTTTGCTATTGTCAACTTCATATTAATTTTTAACCCTATTTTGGTCAATATTTTTGTTGTTTCTTTCTATGTCCTAGTAGTTCTTTGTCAACTCTTGCTCACAGATTCCAGAATCAGTGTTCTAACTAAACACGTTTTTGCGCTATACGAAATCGAATTTCGATTCACAGTGAAAAAGTGGTCGCGCGCATGCGCACACACGCAGTGTGACGTCATAGGTAAATAAGGCCACGCTTAAAAATTGTTGTAAATATGATCATCTTTTTAATGCTCAACTATAACTCTAGCACTAAATTTCTCGTAGTTATTAGCGGTTGAAATCTTACATGTTTTTGTCGGTCAGAAATATTGAACTTACTACCAGTACACCGAACGAAAAGACGTCACGTCAAAAGAAGAAACTCTATAGCAAACAATAGTCAATCAGTAGGTTTTAGTGACGTCCCGACTAGTCGGTAAAGTCGACTAGTCGGCCATATTTGTAGTCGGTGACTAGTCGGCTAAAACCGCCGACTAGCCAGCTAAAACCGCCGACTAGCCAGCTAAAACCGCCGACTAGCCAGCTAAAACCGCCGACTAGTCGGCCTGTTTTTTACTCGTATTAATACTTATGCTTAAAAATTTAAAAGACGGTGATTGAAAGGAAATTGAAATCTTTACTTTTATTATTTTTATTATAGAATCAGTTTTACAGTTTACTTTCAGTGCAATCTAGAAAAGGATAGGACATTAGGATAGGAAGAAATGCACTCACACATAAACAATGATTGAATAAATAGAAAATAAACAAAAACATGACCCGACAATTTCGCCTTGTCGCCGAGCGCCGCGCACTGGCACCTACGAGCCTAAAGCATAGTCATAAACATTACCGATGTCACCGGAACTCAACCGAAAGCAATGAAGGGCTTGGCCGACTAGTCGGCCATTTTGAAGCCGACTAGTCAGCCAAAGTCAAAGTCGGCCCATCTCTAGTCGGTTTGCCATTTTGAACATTGCCGATGTCACCTGAACTCAAACGAAAGCAATGATCGGCTTGGCTGACTAGTCGGCCATTTTACAGCCGACTAGTCGGTTTTTTTTTTTTGAGTGGGAAATCATCAAATAACTTCTCCCGCTCTGGGCGGAGCGGGAGGGCGTGTCAGACTTTTACTGACTAAAACCCACCCGTGTTCCCTCAGTTGCCTGTGTGCCAGGGGCCGCGGTATCTCTTTCGAACAACCCGCACCCCTGGCAGGCATCGGCCCTTGCGGGCCCCATCAGTTGTTGATTACATCTCTTTGAGGCGCGCGTGGAACACAACGCGCCGTCGACTCGGGCTTGGTCCTTACCGGACAGCGAGCTACCCATTACTCGCCGTCCGCAAGCCCGCGCCTACGGTGGCCGGGAATCAGCTTGGGATTCCCGACGCCCAGGGCGTCTCCTGCGAAGGCCACGGCTGTGAGGGCGCATGTACTGCATCTCCCTCACGTGCGCCGCCTCCCTCTTTGCGAGCATAACTGCTTCGCTGAAGGAGGCGACTGCTAGCCATGCCCTCTCGCTCCGTACCATGGCCTGGACCAGGGTCGGACGCGAGAGATCGCCGCCGCCGATCACCTCCACGAGGACACGGCGATGCTCCGCCCAAGCCGGGCAGACCTCCACCGTATGCTCCACCGTGTCCTCAGGGCGATCTTCGCAATGGAAACACCCGGGCGTTTCCTCCCGCCCTATCCGAAACAGGAACCTCCCGAAACAACCGTGTCCGGTGAGGACCTGTGTCAGGCGGAAGGTGGCCGACTAGTCGGTTAGTCGGCTAGTCGGCTAAAGGCATAGTCGACCCATGTCTACAAATGGGCCGACTATGACTTTAGCTTGACCTGGTACCAGTTTCCACGGTTATTACTTTAAAATAAACGATTTATCAGAAATTAGGAGCATAATTACCTCTATGGTGGCGAGCAAGGCATGCAGCGCGTCGTGGCGGGCGGAGGGCCGCGCGTGCGCCGGCAGCGCGCGCCCGGCCGCGCCGCGCCCCGCCAGCGCGTCGGCCGCCGCCAGCACTAGCGCGCCGCCCGCACACACGCAGCTGCGCCCACAGCGCGCCGGCACGTGCGCCGCCAGCGAGCGCATCGCACCGCCGCCGCCGCCTGCCGAAGCACACGTTATTGTTGCGCACTGTATTTTGAACGTACTGCTTGGCGCCGAAAGTTGAAAATCTAACAGTGTATTTTTTCAACGCGCTAGGATGCACTCTGTTGGATTCTCAATGCTCGGCTCAACAACGAGAGTTGAAAATTGAGGGCGCAATTAAAAATCGTCCGTGCGTACCTTGGGTAAATGTCTCCACCTACTACCCCGTTCCGTAACAGTTAGGGCTAAAACTGCGTTAAGGCGTATGCCCTACCAAAACTTCGCGCCAGCCGTGTTTTGGGCAGTTTTTTGGAGCTATCTACTCGTTACTTAACTGAAATATCAATTTTAAAAAATACACTAAAATCCTACATAATCTTGATTCTACAATACCTAGTTGTTTATTTTTTTATTTTTAAGTAGTATTTGTTTAACAGTTCGCCTTACAACGATACCACAAAAATTAGTAACAATGATTGATAACCTGCATCTCCTCGTGAAGTAACATTATTTTAGTTATGTTACTGACACTAACAGATAGACAATTTAATCATGAACAATATGCATGTAGATTTTTTTTCAAAAGACCAAATTTAGATTTTATAACGATTTTATTCTAACATCTGGGTGTATTTACTACTGTATTCATGCGCGGGATATCGAGTCAGTCTGCCGTAAGGCCTCGAGGGTGGAACCCGTGTCGTTTGTCAATGCGTCGGCTAGCCGCAAGCGCACTTGCTCGCCCACGTCACATTATCACTAGAAAATAATATGTCTAATAAAATTGTTATTACCACAGCTACAAAACCTACTTTTAAATTTAAAAAAAAACACACTTTTATCGGTTCTCCCGTGTAAGAGTTACGGGTGCCACAGGGACACACAAATAGCGATCAATCTTATAACACCCCACCTTTTGCGTCGTGGGTTAAAAAATATCTTGTATGAAGGTACATGTACTAGTGTATACTGATCAGTCCAAAAAAATAAAAATCATATCTGCCCTACAAAAAAAAAAAAAAAAATTCTCCTCAAGTATGGCATTTAGAAGAACGGCCGATATGTTACATTATAGAATGGTAAAACAACTTATTTTAATTTGCGTTAATCTATGAGGTTGATCCTAGTCAATAAAGCCGAAAATATTGGGCTCCCAGTTCAGACGTTTTAGTAAAATTCGACTTTCATTTACTTTGTGTCATTATTTCTTCTTAACTAATTCACAGAGGTATCTTAGTAAAATATATAAAAGTCGTATTTATGTATTTCGTCAGATAAATTAATGTTTTGCAGATTCCTCAGTAAAGACATGAATGAATTGAGAGACCTAGATATACCGCCATAAATTTGTAATGTCATATTCTACAGATTTGGGAATTTCTTAAAATATTTAAGAACATCTTAACTAAATCTACTTATCTATATACAGGGTGTCCAGTAAATAGTACAACATAGTGCAGGGCGTCAAAGCTTGGGTCGATACTAGCGTTGCAAAACTCCGGAATAATTCGCAATAATACGGAAACATTCCAATGTAAATTTCGATTGGAAGGAATACTACCGCAGCAAGAGTACAGAATAAAATAAATATTGTATGGATGAAGTAAGTAGGTAACCTACATTTTATTACGAAATAAGAATTATATGATTCCCAGTAATTACCAATATATTTATGCGTAGGTAGCTTGAGGAGACTCCCCATCTATCAGATATTGTGGCGTGCCGTTTTTGAATTAACGCCATCTAGCAGACAACTTCGTGAACCGCCGAGCTCCACGGCCGTTCATTCATAAAATCAACGATGTATTTTTCGATGGCTACGTACCTACTATGCGGGAATATTTCCCTATAAGTAGATAACTACTTGTGAATACTTATTATTTTTGTATGGTTTAATTTCGAATGGGCCCGGTTTCGGGCTGATGTTATGTATGTGTTATGTACAAGTTTAGTTAACTTCGTAAAAGTGTTTTTGCTTTACAACAAATAAGTAGGTAGGGTTACTTGCGTATTTTTTTACGACGATTTTTTAGCAAAAAGTTTATTTCCTTTATAGAATAGGCAGTATTCAACTAGAACAAAAAATTAGAACCTATAGAACCAATTGAAATAATATAATACCTAGTTACCGTTTTACTATGTACCTCGATACATAACATTAAATATGCATCTAATATAAACTCATCTTAGTACCTACCAACGTATTTATCTATAAATGTACATATTATTCTCGCAAAATAACATTTGTACAACTAAACCGCATACAAAAACTTATTACGTAAGTACATATCTAAGTAGATGCAAGAAACATTGGGAAGTTTACTAATCGTATTTTACTCTTAAATAATGAATGAACGCGTCAGAACATAAAAACAAGAAATATGTCAATCGTCACATAATTGAAAATAAACCACAGTCGAATGACTATAGAGTTGTTTATTGTGCATTATTTTTACGTATTTATTACTTTTTCCGTTTAAAGCGCACACGGAATAGTTCAATGAGCAAGTTCCGCTACCTGCCGCTAGATGTCACTATAATTCATCATAGCTGTATTTCGTTAATGTTAAGATTTATATTTGCGTAACGAGGTCATTACTATTTCTCCTTCTGTAGGGATGTACCACTATCGTTTACTTATTTATCGACATTCCGTTTTATTTTTAAGCAAAATACAGCAACAGGTAGAGTCAATAAATATTACTATGTTTGAAATCAAGTGTTTATATAAATATATTCTAATACATACTTACGATTTATAGAAAGTATATTTAAGATTTGTTATGTTAAACTAATGATCCGATTTTGAAAACTATTCTATTCATAAAAAATACAGTTGTGGAGTTTCTTTCTATCGTATGCGATAGATATTAAACTACGGGATTAATTACTACGGGTAAACTAAAACCGCACACAGGGTTAAATTTTTCCCGATATCTAGCATAGAACAAAGAGAACATTGTAAGTTTAAAAATATCGATAACTCATTATCGATAACGGTAATCTCTAATTGAGTAGCTGAGTGTAACATATTGTGCATTGTTGGAATCTTCGAGAACAATATGTTTGAGTTTAAAAGAAAGTAGGACTTTAAAATGAGTAGGATAAAGTCAACTTTTACTTGTCTTGTTTAATAACGCGTTGTTGCGTCGCCAACTAGCGGACAATAGTCGAACTCTAGCTATATTTTCCTTGTAATAATAATTATTCTCGGGGAATATTACGGAATTTTACTCAAACATCCCGAATGATTCGCGAATGTTACGACGAGAATAATACGGAATATTTCCCTCCAGCAACTCTAGTCGATACCTACCAAAACAACACAATATATGTTCCGCAAAATATTACGGATTTACAGTTACACAAAATATGTCTAATATAAACGTGTTAATAGTGTATTTCGTGATTTGAATAACAAAAAGTTAAAATGATACTCAAGTATTTTATTGATTTCTTACAATTATTCTCTATATGTACTAAGTCTCATTGAAATGCTAAAAAGTAGGTTCAATATCTATTTTTAATATTTAATTACTGGGCATTTGAGAGATTCGATTCATTCTAGTTTCTCTTTTACGCGTATGTTGCATTTTACGTGTCACAACTTGTTTTATAATAATTCGCGTAAATGAGCAGCTATTACTTACTCTCGTGTATGTTGCATTTTACGTGTCACAACTTGTTTAATAATCATTCCCGTAAATGAGCAGCTATTACTTACTCTCGTAGTGGTTTTTGTCAAAATGTACGTTAATTACATTTTCAACAAAATCAGCTGGTTTGGACTAGAATAGCATTTTTTACGGTTTTTTTTTTTGGAAAATGCACTAAATACAGGGTGCTAAAGAAATGGCGTGCCATAGCTTCAGGGTGAGTTCAGTATAGGAGTGAGGCGTATTTATCGTAACAGATATAAATAACAGATCTTTAAAAATAACAAATAACAACTGTTCCTATCAATATAACTATCTGTTACTTAAATAACAGACCCTCAAAGACTGTTGCAACGGCTGTTACCTGTTACTGTTATTTCAATAAATCAGTCTCCACACAGTAACAGACTGTTACCACGGCTGTTACTTTCATACACACTCACGCACACAAAGGAAGGAAAATATCCAGTTCTCTCTCTTCCTCATTAAAGAATGACCCTTGCTAAAAAGAGACACACCTATTATTTTTATTTACTTCGATATGTTTACTTCTCGCTCTTGCTAAAGCGGTTAAACTACGCTAAAAAGAGAAGCACTTAATATGTATAATCCGTAGAATACAGTTGGTGGTCTGATAAGAACCAACATTTTTTAAAAGGTGACTCCTAAATTTGGTCGTGTTACTTATTTGTTACTGCCCAGTAACCATTACAAAAAAAACTTAAAAATGTATTATATTTTTCTTAATGGCAATTTGTCCGAATGCCTATCTACAATATGTAACAAAAACCCTGTTGTTCCTTCTACCCACGTTTTCAGAATCGGTATACATACGTAATAAAGCAAGTCATTTATAAAAACTAAAAAAAAAATATTTCATTGTGAATATTTGTAATGTTTGACTGATTTCTTACCTCTGCAATACTGCATGAAGCAAAATCAGAAATAGGTACAACGTTCCTGCCACGCGCCGCTCTCTTTGATCAGGCCGCGGCGGCCGCTGCACCGCGCCGCCGCTTATTTACCTATTTTTCTACACAACTTCGTGACCTTGCCAGCTGTTGTTTATCACTTTAACGAATGAATCTTTGAAAATATTGGTTTCCACGGTATTTTTATGAACAGTTGATAATTTTTAAAACTACATTTAACACTTCACTACATCAACAAAAACAAAGTCGCCGCGTCTGTCGCATAAATGTGATCGAACACACGTGCTCATTGTGCGAATTAAAACCACCTGTTCTAACAAATGAGCATTCGTTGGTGAACAGTATCCAATTCAAGAAATCACTATCTTGTTCGATCTTGTCGAGTGGCACCTGTCTACTGTATTCTAGTCTTGACTCATAGTCGGACCAGTAGTGATTGGACGCGACGATAGTGAAAAGGGTGCTGGCAATCTTCTTTGAGAACTCTCCAAACGTGCATATGGTTTACTCCGAGTTCATGTCGCACTGAGCGTCCAAGACTTGCTCCACGATGTCACTGTTTCGAGTCCTCGGTCTGCCTGCGTCAGGTCGATGTTGGTCTTGTCCGCGCACACTGCCAGTATTGAACGTACGTATGTGCAAACGTTGGAATGGTAATGGTAGACTCGTAAAACGTTCTTGGTAGAATCTGCGTGCTTCTGCATAATTGTAGTCACATTTCCCTAGACACATCAACATATTAAAATATTCTACGTTTGAATAAGGCATGGTCAACGTATACGTAAACAAAACACAAGTCACTCACTACGTAGGTCAACAATCACATCCGTTCGGAAGTAAGCTGCGCGGGAGACTAAGGAAGCGATTCGCAGGGCGGCGGGTGGCGAGGTAAAGGGGGTGTTAGGCACGTGGTACCGAAACGCCGCGGCGCGAGCGCCCGTAGGTTTTTGGCGGCATCTTCTATCAGATCAAAGAAAGCCGCCGAGCTCGTAGGCTATTATGCGAAATAAAGATACTTGTAAAGTCAGATACTGTAAACATTTTTTGAATGTGTCGATTTTAATAGTTATTTGATCATTAACTCTCAACTGGCCAATGCTTAAGTTTTTTTAAATTATAACTTCATCAATGTTGTGCTTGTAGGTGAGTGTATACGTCCCTAAAAGGAACAACAGGGTTTTTGTTACATATTGTATATAATATTATCTTTGGTTTGACGGAATTCATCGCAAATTATTCCAGTTTTATACGATTTTCTTGATAACCCAATATAGATGAAATCAATTTTATTGAGAGTAATTTGTCAGGTTTGAATTAAACAATACATATTTTAATTCTATAATAATTTGAAAAAAGATGCAACCAAAAAAATTTGTGATCATGTACGGTTCCCTTTTATCTATATTGTCTTTGGTTCGACGTGTGACGGGATTGGTCGCAAAATATTCCATGTATGTACAGTCCCCGGCACGTAACTTGGCAAGGTTTTAGCATAGTGGGGGTATGTTCGCGCATCGTGCACTTAGTGGAACATAAAAGTGGTCACTTTTATTGTTTGTCATTATTCTATGGTTATTGCCATTATTTATTTTTAATCATGAAGTTAAAGAAAGGAGAGGAATTAGTGTAATCGGCGTTTGACGTTTTACTAGCTTCTGAGTCTATTTTACCGTCTATTTTTCAGTTTGAGCTACTTTCTCCATGAAACAGTACACATCGTATACCATTTTTCTCGTAAAACTGTATTTGGTCCTGGCATTGTAATCAACGTAACAAAAACTAAATTTAAAACAATAACAACAACTCGTAATAAAAACTAAATTTAAAACAAAAACAATAACTCGTAACAAAAAGTCAACAGAAACAAAGGGTACAACTTGCGTGCACGCAAGTGTAATGCGGAATGTAGACGCGGTGCGGGAGGCAAGGGTCGACCGACGACCAATCGCGTGCTCGGATCGGCGCTACCTCATACCCTGCGTCCCGCTTGACCACCAAAGAGACCTAAAATACGACTTCTGCGCATCTAACGACTCTTGCCAAGTTACATGCCGGGGACTGTACGACTTTATCTTGATAGCGTTAAAGATGACATTCAATTGAAAGTAATTTGGCTGATTTGTTTGTTGACATTTTGAAAATTTCGAATTTTTAAAAATTTTATTCTGCTTTGCGTCGTACGAAAGGTGAACTGGTGAATTGTAATTGTATTTTTTTGAAAATGTTTGTCAGTGTTTACGGCGTATTACTGTTTATATTCGATTTATGTATTAGCATAGTTTTTAGATTAGGTTATTCGTTTTATAGTTAGCTAGTTAGTTCGTTTAGTATAGGTTGTAGGTTGTAGCAGTAATATATATTTTTTAATTTGGTAGTTAGTTTGTGAATAGTAAAACGTTTGGCTAATGTAAATAGAAGAGTTAGTGTTGTGTGGGACCATTTCGTGGATATAGGTAGTTACTATGCGACCTGCAATATATTTAAAGCGAAATTGTCAATCAAAAACAATCCAATCTGCCTAGCCTTGTACAACTATATTGGGGTCGGCCTATATATTCAATGTACTCTGTGGGGTCGGCTTACAGACTAACCGGATGTCTATAATTTCTCATTACCCCGTCATTCTTTCCAAGTCAGTACTTCGGAAACGATTTTCGACTTACAACCAAACGAAATAAAGAAGATATCCAATTGAGATTTTAATACGTATTTATCGTCCGTACAAAAATAACAGGCTGTTATTTAATAACAGATATTTGGATCTGTTATTTTTGAGTAACAGTAACAGTGATAACAGATATCTTGTTTTACCTGTTACAACCCATCTCTAGTTCAGTATCGACAAAGGAACCCGTAAAAAATAATTACTTTTAAGAAAGTAATAAAAAAACGAAAACTATTTGGACACGAGAAGTGAAGGACAAAATGACAACGCGTTCTATAGTAGGTAAGTAATTAAAGCATGTAAACAAATAAAATAATTTTAATTCTACACGATTGGTATTTTTTTATTTTGAGCAGAATATGTAAAAAATGACTAAATAAATGTTAAAAATGTAATTTTTTTATTTCTAGTATCCCCCCCCCCCCCAAGAGAGATACGAGACAGATTTTATCTTATTAGAGTGAGACAACAGATTGAATAAGTTTTTCAGGTATCATTTAAGCAAAAATATTTAAAAAAAACATAACTAAGAATTTGGTATTTTGTGACTCGATTCACAATTCTAGCGAATTCACAAAGTTGTAAAAAGATTTTTATGGCATGTGGCACATCTAGACTAGCAAGAGGATAGACTAGAAAATTTTTGAGGAAGTTGGAAGACCCCGGTCGCTTTTGGTTTTTTTTTTTATAGCCATGTAAATAGCTGTAACATGGACAGCTTTAATTGAAGTACGAAACTTTGCGAGTACTAGTAAAAATAGATGGCTAATGTCACTAATTTTGAATTTAAAAGTACTGTATACAATACACATCTAAATAAAATTAAAATTCAGAGTCTACGACTTGTACGTTTTTTTTTAAATTTAGAATATAAAATTTGGGTATTTTTTTAATAAAACAATAAAACGTCGATGAAAAAAAATCCACAGGGCATGAGAAGTGTTTAGGGGTCTGAAAGGACAGCAGATGACCCCCCAGTCGACCATTTCAATTTGGCACACAATGCAAAAATGCACCAAACATCCTGTTTTTTCCTGGGTTTCTTTATCGATACTGAAGAGAAGACTACCTCTAAGCTATGGCACGCAATTTCTTTAACATCCTGTATATACAAAATATAACAAATAGTAATAAAAATAAATAAAATAAAAGTGTCGCGGCGGGATTTTATAGCGCATTGAATTTTAAACTTTGGATTTTGATTGAATCGAGCATTGAGAATCCATCAGAGTGCATCCCAACGCGTCGAAAAAACACTCTGTTCGATTTTCAACTGTCGCCGCTAAGCAGAGCGCCTTGAAGATCCAGTGCGCGAAACAATCCCGCCGCGATTTTATTACGTCCGTGCGAACGTGGACTTAGGACCTTCTTATTAGAAACAGTTATTTATAAATCCACGTAAGTATAGTCCGTAATCCACGTAACGCTAAAGTGGATTCAGTAGCAATACATGTAAATTATCTATGATTGTGTATTCAAGTTTAGGTAGCTTATTTACCGAGTGCTGCGGCAATGGCGCCGACCGCTCGCCACAGGCCTTTCTCTCTCGTGAGGACGCTAGCACGGTGAGGATCGATGGACGTTAGGGGCAACGACGCTATGACGCGCTCTACCAAGGTCGGCTCAAAATCCACCAGTTTCTCGATCAGTGCCTGAAGAAATATATTATGTGTGGATTATAATAACTTTGAGATCCAATCGTTAGTCGAAACATAAGATCCAAATGCATAAATCACCTGCGTGGAGTCTGGTGAGGGAGACAATTCATCTGTCGATAACTCTCCGCGGGCTGCCGCGTCGCCTAATGCTTCCACGAAGGCTTTTTCGTCACAGCATTGCTCCCACAAGCGAGTCCACAACTCCTCCCTAATCGTTTATCAAAGATTATAATTGCTTACAATAATAACTGACCGAGGAATGAAAAAATGTTGATAGAGAACAATATAATTAAATGGAACCAACCTTAGATTATACTTTAAACACAACTTGACAGTTTGGTCAGCTACTTGCTTGTTACTCAGGATGTGTGGTCTGTCAGAAATGTTGTCGATAAATTGATAAGCTAAGGACTTCGCCTCAGTTCCCTGGGTAGAACAAAGTAAGCGTAATGCATTCAAATGCCGTCCTGAAGACAATAACGCCTGTGCCCTCGCAAGTAAGTGTCGTGGTCGTACTCGCACGATGCCGCGCCGGCCCAGTACCGACAGCGCGCCGGCTGCGACGCACGCGCCTCCAAGGGCACTCACGCCTGCCGTGCACATCGCTCGCGACACACGTCCGTCAGTCCAATGCCCCTGAAACAATGCATTGCCGGGTTGAAGTTTAGGATACACACATTTGCGTTATTCAGCCACCGCAAAAAATAAGGCCCCGCTTCTCTACGCAATCCATATGCAGATTGAGCAAGAAAAAACATTTGTGATAGGATTGCCATAATATAATTTAAAAATTGCGTAGCACAAAACTGTTTTGGTCAGTGTATTGTGTAATACATTGTATGTGGACTATGAGTTTGTTTACGAATATGTGGTACATACCTTGAAAAACGCAGAGGCGTAGACTGGTTCCATATGTGAAAGATCTAAGGGTTTTTCGTAGTCATCTCCCCACAGTCTTAAATTTTCATCTGCGTCGAAAATAGCGAGATTACCTCCAAGCCAGCCAAGCCATAAAGGAGTTGTCGCCAATTCGACCCTCTGGATTGGTTTCAGAGATATAGATGAACCGGTGATGGTCAGTGATAGCCATTGCAATGTTTTAGAACGAGCACATACTAAAACTCGCTCGTCTGTTTCGCTCCACTCTAGGACAGGGAGAGTGTCTGGAGGGCCTGTGAGGCGTAGTCCCGCCGCCCGACCCCCGGCTACTATAATAACGCGTGACAGCGTCGCTAGTGCCAAAATGCGAGCATCCCTAGCCGCCATCGCAACTACTTCTCCTCGTGCACCGGAGAACAGGCAAGAAGAACGTGCAGATCGCACCCCTAAAGGTCGGGAAAACTTTATCAACCATACAGATCCGCCCGTGTCGAGGGCCAGTCCAGATGTGCCAGCCCACGTGACACGTAAGGTGCCCCATAATTCCCCACCAAGAGTTACGCGTCTTAATATAGTTCCACGTATACTTTCGTACTGACATATAAGCCCTCTCGCGTATCCAGCGAGGAGTCGAGTGCAGTCTTGATTGTATGCCAAACATGATACTGCTCCTCGGTCCGTATTTAAATCACAGACCCATCTCAATGTTTGTTCATGAAATGACAGTAAATGGCCATGTGCTGTTCCAACTGTTAATTTTGTCTCGGTTCCCACACTCAGCGCTGTTGCAGTACCTGCTGATGATCTTTCCTATGAAATAAAGAATATTTATTTCACATTTATTTAAACAACCCTTTGACCCTTTTTGTTTGTTTATATCTAATGAAAACAAAAGGTATCTAAAAATAACAGAACAGTTTTATATTAAATAAATACAAACTTCTCAAACAATAATATACAGGATAAAATTTTAACCAGTACGCAACCTGTAACCATTATTTCAGCATAGCATACCATTCTAGACCCCCGTAGAAATTTTTCGTCAGTTATACAAAAAAAAAATAAGCTGTTTCATAGAAAAGTGCAATACAATACCTACGTGGTTAAAATGTATGGAACCGCATTTGTTTTTTTTTTGGTAACCGACTATAAATGTCTACGCTACGTCTAGAATCATAAGCTGACTTCATGGTTACAGTTTGCGCACTGGTTAAAATTATATCCTGCATACGCGTGTTAATCGAGTTTTGCTACTGACCGTACATTATTATCTGTCACTAGTAGCAGAGCAGTGTTGAACTGTTGATTAGTTTAGGTACCTACCAGGGGCTCAGCCTCCAAACAACCCGATTCCTATCGGCTTCCCTTTGGAAGAAACACTCTTCTTAGTGTCTACTTTGCCAAACAATATGTAACACATGTGTGCGTGTGTATCAAATCACATTACAGACATTTTATACTAGCTTAAAACATCATATAAGATTACAAAACAATACAAAAATGCCATTTTTTTGTCTAAACCAAGAATTCCGACCATAGCTGCCGTTAAATTTAGAAAAAGTAAAGGAATTACGGAACTTTGATGTTATCTAGAGTTTACGAGAACTGAACATTTTTTCTTTGGCTGCCCTCTAATAAAAATTGTAGCTTCGCCACTGGTACCTACTTATGGTAATAAGCGTGTAGTTCAGCCACAGTTTAATAATACATACTTGTGCTTGTAAAAGCTGTTGTGATACACCTTGCAAGAATTCCACTTGTAATGCAGAGCAAGCAGCAGGGTCTTCAATGTATTTGGTTTCTTTGTTTTTAACATCTTCTTCTTCTGTAGATAATACTTCAGCTAATGTTGGTGCTTCACTGGCTGGCAATGCGTATTCAATCTCATCTAACTGAAAAGTTTAGTACTTAATTATTTATTTTGTATTAAAAATAACTAGGTATGTGATAAATACATATAGGGCTGGCTAGACTGGTTTGAGCCAATCAAACAAACTTCCTGTCAAAGCTCTGGAAAAGTGAATAGGCACTTTCTACAAAAAGCCAGCATCAATAAGCACCAATTATTGTTCTTCTTATTGTGTTGTTGTATTGTTGAACTCTTTATTGTGGTGAGTTTTTACAACCATTGTTGTCATCTGAATTTATTAGGCTCATTACACAAATCCCAGTTTGTTTAGGACGATTGGAAACTTAGCACTGATTGGCTATTCTCTAAGAGTAAAATGACTTGTTTATTTCGGTTGGCCAGAACATAGTTCTAATACTTCCAATGTAGCTTATCAGTGCTCATAACGGCTATTATAACGTGTCTTTTTCTCAATGATCCTGCAAAAAGCTTGAATGGTTATGAAAATCTTTGTTAGTTCACAAAAATCTGGTGCTTTGCAATAGTCTTACGATTTTCGCAAAGAGCCGATATTTCGATTATCCTGTGACATCTCTACATAGTATAAAACAAAGTCGCTTTACGTGTCTGTACGCTTCATCATTTCAGCCGAAACACGACTACTGCTGAACCTAGGCCTCCCTCAAGCTCCGCCACTTTGACCGGTTCTATGCTTCCCGTATCCAGAGGATTCCTGCCGCCTTCACAAGGTCATCGGTCCACCTTGTGACAGGCCTTCCAACTCTACGTCTTTCCATACGCGGTCGCCACTCCAAAACCTTTCTGCCCACTTAAGTTTGGCAATTCTTCGGGCTATGTCGGTTACCTTGGTTCTCCTGCGGATCTCTTCATTCCTGATTCGATCACAAAAGGGAACTCCAAGCATAGCCTTCTCGATGCCCCTTTGGGTGACTTTTAGCCTTCTAATATGGCCCATTGTAAGCGACTACGTTTCAGTACCATAGATCATCACTGGCAATGGACACTGGTCAAAGACTTTCATCTTGAGACACTGCGGTATGTGGGACAAGAAGATATTGCGTGGCTTCCCGAACGCTGCCCAACCGAGTTGGATTCAACGACTGACCTCTTTCTCAAAGTTGGACCTACCTAACTGGACAGTTTGTCCTAGCTTCCTAGGTACACATACTCTTCCACAACTTCGAGTGTAGCGTCTCCGATCGTCATGAGAGTGTGTGTTACCTGCTGAGCATTTAATATGACCTTTGTCTTGTCTATGTTAATTTTAAGACCCACTCTTCCTTAAGCTCTACTGAGGTCATCGAGCAATGTACCGAAGTCTTCCATAGTCTCCATGTAGCTATCTAGCTCTTCCATAGCCATGACAACTATATCATAGGCAAACAGGAGGTGAATGATGTCCTCGCCATTGATATTAATGCCAGCCCCTTTCCAGTCCAGAACCATGAAGACATCCACCAGTGCAGCAGTGAACAGTTTCGGATAGATAACGTCTCCCTGTCTCACACCTCGCTGCAGATGGATAGTTTTCGAGGTCTGTTCCTGGAGTCGGACTAACATAGTGGCGTTTTCGTACAGACGCTTCAGCTCCTCAATTTACCGATACTCGATCTGGCACCATTGAAAAGACTGCAGTACAGCCCATGTCTCGATCGAATCGAAGGCTTTTCCGTAGTCCACAAACGCTAAACAAAGAGGCAGGTTATACTCTTCGGCAGTGTTGGCATTAATCGATTAATTTTTCAATCGATTACTTAGTTTGATTAATTTTAATCGGATTAAACTTAATCGTGACTAAATTAATCTCAATTAAAATAATAATCGTTATCGCGATTAATGAAGTTAATCATTAATCGTTAATTTGCCGATACAGATTAAAGTATTTTTAATAACAAGCAAAAAATGTACGTAGCCTATATATTTTAACCTAAAGTAGATGCTAGATGGCGCTACTTAACAGACAAACAAACGACAAACCAAAGTAGGTAATCAATGCGGTCTGTACAAATTCACTAGATGGCGCTGTACAACCATTCGGAAGCTGTCAGCCATTTTGTAGTTAGATCGTAACAGTAGTAGTCAGTACAACATAACGGATCTGGGACACTTGCGCGATAGTAGGAGTGGGTCGTTCACGTATTTACCGTCGACGAAACGAAACTGGTTTATCGCATACAATAAACTAGTTCATAAAACAGTTTAGTTTTCGACTAGTTTACATAATTGACTGAACAGCATTTATACGAATTTAAGTTCACGGAGTTTATCCACCGTTTAGTGTACGATCAGATTAGGTCGTTTAGTTGAAACTTGTTTACTAATCGACGGATAGATGAACCGTACTTGCGAATCGAAATTAACTTCTCTTCATACTTTTTCCAGGGTTAGGACTGGCAGGCTGACTAATAAACTTGTTTATATGATAAACTAATTCAACGAAATAAATAGAGATCGGTATCTATCATTTTGATAAAGAGTCTATTTTCATTTAACAGCGTTCGCTCAGTGAGATGAACGTTCATTTCTGCATGAGAGAGAGAGAATCAATAACAAACGGACTTCGGCAGTGTTCGTGTTCACTCGTTCCGTTCCGTCGAGCGTCGACTACGTGTTCGGCGAAATCAAGTTGTCGCTGCCGTCGGTCGCATGCGTAAAATGTCGTTCACGAATAAACTGGTCTATCTGTGGTCAGTTAACTAGTCGAACAGTTCAGGTCCAATAAACAGTCTAAAAAACCAGTTCGTTCATTCAACGTTCACCACTACGCGATAGACATTTGCGCGAAAGACACTTGCGCGAACCTACATCCGCGAAAGTAATTTCCGCAACTTTTTCGCGCAACTGTCCGTTCGCGCATGTGGTTTCGCACATGTGTCTTTCGCGCAAGTGTCCTTCGCGCAACTGTCGTCCGCGCAAGTGTTCTGATGCCCAACATAACCTGCCAACGCGCACGTGTTATAATTCGTTGTTAAATTGCTCGCTACACAAGTGATACTGACAGTTATCATGAGTTCGGATAATTAATGTTAAATTAATAATTTAAGTACCAAAATATATTATTTTTTTAGTTTTAATTACTAAATTTATGTACTTCTCTACTACTACCTATGTTAAAATCACTGGAAACGAACAGTCATCTGACGTCATGATTCGTTCGTTTCCAGTGATTTTTATAAATACTCAAATAAAAAATTCTGGTTATCTGTTTTTTTTTTAAACTTGTTCCTACTATATTAATCATACATTTTTAATCGTCATTAACGATTAATAATTCCGATTATTAATCGTAATCAGCAAAATTTTGAATATGATTAAATTATTTTTTATCGAAAAAGCTACAATTTATTTTTTTATCGTTAATCAGATTAACTTTTTGTCAACACTGCTCTCGGTCTTCTGTTTAACCTGCCGCATCGTATGTGGTATACGGTGCTAAAGCCTTTACGAAACCCAGCTAGTTCGGAAAGCTGGAAGTCGTCAAACCTGCGCGCTAGTCTGTACGCTTAGATCTTTTAAACTCCGCAACGGATTTTAATGCGGTTTTCACCAATAGACAGAGTGATTCATGAGGAAGGTTTATATGTCTATTACATGCAAGCTAAAGTAGAAAAAAGGCGAGAATTTCAATGATTTGTAATGTGATGTCGTTAAAAACATATTTTTGTGCGCTTACATTGCAAATGCTGGCTAAACCCTACGAGATAAATAAAAATGTACTACGGAATTGTATACCTATCTCAAAAAGATCAAGTACAAAAAAGTCTGCCATGGTGTATACAGCGGTGGTCATATAATTATGAACGCTTATATAAAGGGAATTTTTTTTCTAACTAACAAGTACCAATTGCATGTGCTATTTTGTATTTCTCTCGGTATCGCAAAACTTTTGCATAGTAGCGGTGCATTTGTTGATAAACATTATTGGCTAAAAAATTAATAGATAAACTTTAAACATTAGATCTAGAACCTAGTATTACTACTTATTGGCTAAGAACGCTGAAAATTTAAATAGAGAACATTGTGGCTCTGTGGTAATAGGTCCCTATTCGTATAATTTTGGCGCCATTTAGTGCTGTAAAAGTCATAAAAGTGATTGCTTCTTAAGAAAACAATGGGGATAAATAAAACTTCTCGAGAATAATTGGCCCCCTTTATAGATAGCCGACCATCTGCAATGCTCAAAAACGATGGTTTTCCACGCTGTGTAGCATTTTGCCACGTATCAAACTATTTCAAATGTTCCGCGTGTACTTCAACGGAGAAAGTCATCTCGTCTAGATGATCGAAATATCGTTCATTTGGCAAAACAAAATCCTTTTAAAGGGTCTAATTAGCTGAGAAAAGAATATTTTGGTGAAAACAAACCCTTCAGCTATCTTGGCACGCACTATTCGAAGGCGTTTGATAGAAGAAAAGTTACACGGAAGGATAGCAAGGAAGGTGCCCATGTTGAAACGGTGCTATAGGCAATGCGGGCTTGCATTTGCAAGAAGGTATGAAAACTAGACAGAAGAAAATTTTTCTCACGAGACAAAAATAAACGAGGTAGGTATTTTCTGATGAAAAACGATATGTACGACGCCCTCCGAATAAAGCTTTCGACCCTAAATACACAAAAAAGACAGTGGGGGAATTGTAAAAATTTGGGAGCGCTTTTGTGGACATGCTGTTGGACCTGTTAAGCTGATAGAAGAAAACATGGTTCAATTCCAATACAAAAATATACTGGAAGAAGCAATGTTATCTTATGCTGAAGACGTGTTCAGTTATTTGGACATTCCACCATGACAATGATCCAAAGCATACTGCACGCATGGTTTAAGAATTTCTCGCATCGCTTTCAGTTTCTGTCTCGGATTGGCCAGTCAACAGTCTAGATCTAAACCCAATAGAGCATCTCATCTTTTCTTAGAAGAATGGAACTCTATCTATCTTTGTTGATTGAAATTGTTGTTTTTTCTTTACCCACTTTACATTAATGTGATTAAACAACTCTCGAGTAGTTTAATAAATTGTTCTTAATTATTTATCTAGCTTTATTACTATTTGAATTTGCTTCTATAGAGAATAAATTAAATTTGCGACAAAAAAATTGCTATAAAAAATTCTAGAATTTCAAATTGTTCTTAATTATTATGACCACCACTGTATATGACTATCTCCTAAGGATAAACTACAGTAACCATTTTTATCTTTTACATATTACAAAACAAAAGAGTTATTACGGAGTATTATAAACAATACAGTATTATTCTTTATCCATTTAAATACATTATATATGTTTTGTATTTAATGGAGGCATTTCCAACCACCATATGGACAAAGTCACTGGCAATACCTAATTTAATATAACTTTTAAGCAAAAATCTTAAATAACTATAATGTAACTTTAATTCATGATATATTAAAAAGAAAGAACAATAGAATTATTTACACTACACCTTGAAAATATTTTAAAGTAACAGGATAATAATTATATTATTTTTACATAATAATTACTTGGTTCTAAAACAGTCCCAACCAATTTGAATCTTTGTTAAACAGTTGATACTAATGAGTGTCATAAAAGCGAGAGGTGGGCGTAACAGGCGATACCTAACTTCTTAATGTATCTACACTGTAAAGTGGAAAATACATAACTATTTGATCCAAAATCTATTTAAATTAAATAATAGCTTATTAAACTTTTGCAGATAAATGTATGAAAGGTACTACAACGTATGATAAATTAACAATTAGTTTCACCTCTTCAATATCCAAATCCAAATAATGAAGACTTTCAACTGATTCCAAGTCTGAGTCTAATAAAGACTGAACAGATGGTGTTTTTAATAAATCCATCATCTAGGTGGCGAGGTAATCCTGGATTATCTGTAAAAAAGAGCGTGTATTAATTTGTTATTCGTAAATCTAGATATAAACCTAAAAATAAATTCTTACTTCTGAAAAATAATCTTGCTATAAAAATGGCAACAAATTCCTTGTTTTATGAGATCCTCAAGACTAGTCACTAGTAATCACTAGATTTAGTTGGAATTTATTTTATCATCTGCTATTTCAACTAATTATTTAACTTTTTATTGATGATCAATAAAGAGAATTAAATGAATGACGTCTAAGTGATGACGTCACATCACGTCAATCATTATTCAATTGACAGTACACTGACAAGTGACAGTAGTGTTCAGCACTGAACCACAGAGTACTTTTTTATAATTTTAATTTTTATGCACTGAACTGTCGAGGTCAGACAGAACATTCTACGGAACTATTAGGTTTTTTTTTTTTTTTTGGGAAGGTCATCTCGTAGTTGACCTTGAGAGGCCGTAACTACTTAACCGGGCTTTCCTGTGGGGACTAATCGTTTTTAGGCTAAGAGCCTCCAGCCAGGGCTTACAAACTAAAAATTAAAACCTACAGCAACTGCGCACTGAGGGCACCCCCTGCGCGGTACGAGCCTCGGCTCAGGGAGTCACTTTCAGGGAGGGCAGCAAGTGGGGACAGGCTGGATCAATCATTTCTTTATTATTAATCATGGGGATTTTAACGCTACTTGCTCAGCTTCGGCGCGGGCTGGCACTTCTGCGGGCAAGGGATGGTTGGGGGAGGATTCGTTTACTCGGGGTCTTCGCGAGGCGCGAGGACCTCGGCGGCGAGGTCGGAGAACTATTAGGTACTAAAACCGAGCTGTTTATGTAACGTGCACGACGAAGGGTCTGCCATCTAGTGACGCAAATCCGAAGTTTTCTCGGAATCATTACTTAAAATTTACACTTCACATAATAAAATAATGTCAGAAAAGAAGTGAAAAAAAAAAACATAATTCCTAAGTAAAAATGTATTGTTGTGTTTCTGGATGCTCGAACACTTCAAAGAAGACTCAAAATAAATCAAATGGTGTGAAATTCTATTACTTTCCCACGGATATTACTTACTTTCCTTGGTTACATGATAAACGATAAAAGTCGATAAATGCAGTAAAATAAAATGTGCGAGTATGAGTTTCAAAACATTTAGAAATGACTCGATAATGTTATTTGTAAAAATACCTGAGTTTTGCATGTAGTACTACTATTCAATACAAACCAATCTAAAGTACACATAACCTCAAATCATTTTTGTTAGTTTTCGTTATAGCACTATCTGGAGAATTTTTAAAGTAAAAAAGCACAGATGTACTTACATTTTTCAGATAAGCCTGCCTTACATTTGCAATTTGCTCTTCTAATATTTATATTGTAATCAAGCTTAAAAGAAGGCGACATGAACATAATAATATAGACAAAATATTTACGTGAAAAATGAGTTCAGAATACTTTACAGTTATTTTGACATCATAAACGTTAGAAATCGTCGTTTGAGCTACAATTTTGCCAGTTATTACTACATTTTCAGGATTCATAACTGTTACTTCTACATCTAAGACATGCCCGGACTCGGAAGAGTTTTTGGTCTTTGGACACATTTCGACCACGCCGACAATCATTATTAATCGGCCAGAACCCATATTTTATCATTTTAATCATTAGAAACGATATAAATATAATGTAAACATTAACATAAACATTGGCGGCAACACGATGACAGGTCTAAACAGTTTCTTTTTTTTACCACATCGTAGCTCTCGTGTCGATTTGTGCTGCCGTTATAGTTCGTGGACGTAGGGAACGTGAGTTGGGTTTAAAGTCGAAACCCTCCCAGGGTTTCAACTTTCACATCACCGTGGAGCCGAGTGCCACACAATGTGGCAATGTAGTACATACAATACCCCCATTCGCTTGGGTACACTTTTTTTTTTTTACGAAAACGTTGCCCCACACTAGGAATTACTCCTGTATTGTGGGTGCGCTTACAAACATTTAAATTCACATACACAAACAGCCATACCCGGAACAACTACTTGTAGGTCATACAAATATTTGTTCCGTGCGGGAATCGAACACGCAGCACAACAGTCAATCGCTTAACCACTGCGCCAACCGTGCTGTCACTTAAACATACATTACCATGGGCACGCCCCGATTGCGGCGGTAAGTCCCCTCTTTGAGGAGTGGTTTGAGAGGCGGCACGGCGTACTCACCTTCCGCCTAACACAGGTCCTCACCGGACACGGCTGTTTCGGGAGGTTCCTGTTTCGCATACGGTGGGAAGAAACGCCCGGGTGTTTCCATTGCGAAGATTGCCCTGAGGACACGATGGAGCATACGTTGGAGGTCTGCCCGGCTTGGGCGGAGCACCGCCGTGTCCACATGGAGGCGATCGGCGGCGGCGATCTCTCGCGTCCGGCCCTGGTCCAGGCCATGGTACGGAGCGAGAGTGCATGGCTAGCAGTCGCCTCCTTCAGCGAAGCAGTTATGCTCGCAAAGAGGGAGGCGGCGCACGTGATGGAGATGCAGTATATGCGCCCTCACAGCCGTGGCCTTCGCAGGAGACGCCCTGGGCGTCCGGAATCCCAGGCTGATTCCCGGCCACCGTAGGCACGGGCTTGCGGATGGCGAGTAATGGGTAGTTCGCTGTCCGGTAAGGACCAAGTTCGGGTCAACGGCGCCTTGTGTTCCACGCGCGCCTCAAAGAGATGTCAGCAACAACTGATGGGGCCTGCAACGCCAATGCCTGCCAGGGGTGCCGGTTGTTCGAAAGAGATACCGCGGCCCCTGGCACACAGGCAACTGAGGGAACACGGGTGGGTTTTAGTCAGTAAAAGTCTGACACGCCCTCCCGCTCCACCCAGAGCGGGAGAAGTTATTTGATGATTTCCCACCCAGAAAAAAAAAAAAAAACACGTATATATCCAGAACAAAACAACGTCTGTTGGGTCAGCTAATTGGTAATAATTATATTCTCGTCCATTTAGGGTTGAAACCCTCGGGTTGTGGGTCGTGGGTCTCATCGCTCATGGTCTGTTTACGGAAATCTTGAAACAGCTGGTTGACACTTCCCGTGATCAAAAGTTAGGGTTTACTTTGACGAGAGGCTAAGCGTTGCCATACAACGTGGTAATGCTGCCAGTCTCTTGAGTACATTACCAGTCAATAGCGATGTGGATGAAAGTTTCGACGTCGAAAAATACCAAAATGATAGCCAACTTTACCTAAAAAAAAATTGGTGTAGTCAAAAATTTAAAGAAAATAAGTATTCTTTATTTTAGAAATATTATGTCGCGTAGCGTGGGTGGACGCTGTGCGTCTCTCCCTTTTCGATGCCAGTAAGTACCCATGTAAAATATTTCATTATAATTGATGGCGACAAATAAAAAAACCCAGAATGGTGTGGTGTGTAAACAGTCGTAACAAAATCGATATAAAAACAAAACAAAGTGACATATATATTTCGGCCAAAAAGGGCAAATAATATCTTTTTATACTCCATTTACGATAGTTTTCTGAGAGCCTACAAATGACGGTTTTCTGAAATGACGTTCACTAGGTGGCAGCACTGAGATGTCAGGTCTGGGCACCTGTCAAAAGTTTCAAAGTGCGGGACTGTGGTGAACATTACGAAACACAAAAAGCATTAAATTTGCCATATGTCAGCTAGCACACGTCCAATACACCAACAAAACATTGAAATCTATATAGTAGTACATAATAATAACTATAACGGTACTCAAATAGAAATAAATAATAATTAATAAAAAATAAACGTAAACAGAACTTACAATTTAAGTAAAAGCCTCCGGGCATGAAGGGTGTGCCCGCTTACTTATGCAATTCTGCATGATGTATATATGGCTATAACTTGAAGTGCTTGAAGTAAGTAAGTAAGTAGTAACTTGAAGTAAGTATGGTGGCGTCGAGGCGCAGCGGTAACGTAGGTGGTAGACTTGTCTCCCGCCGACTGAACGTCAGAAAATAAAAACAAGATGAAAGCATAATATCTTTTCCCAACTACGTCGGGGTCGGCTTCCAGTCTAAGCGGATGCAGCTGAATACCAATATTTTTCATGGAGCGACTGCCTATCTGACCTCCACAGAAAGCATAACAAACAAGTAGAAACCGGTTTGTCTCGCATCGTCCGACCAGTCCATCGCCTTCCCTTTTCGCACATGCGGTACTACCATAACGGCTTCCTTTTCTTTACATAACACAATAATTTTATTCGACCTGTACATACAAATATCTACTTTAATCTGCTAGATTTGAAATTCAAATTTATTTGCACAATTATTTTATTTCAACGGACGAATGAATCGACTGCATTCTCGCGTCGGTCGTCGCGTTCCGAGTTTAAACCGCCAGAGGCGTCTACGCCTTTACGGATTCGACTAGTCCACCGATTATCGCTGAACGGTCGATTCGTTCACAGTACGTCGACGGTTGATTTTAACTAGTTTGTTCATTTAACGCCCATAGCTATAGTCGAACTGGAAGACCTCTTGTCAAAGTGGCGCCAACTGGCGGCTTGAATATTCATGAAAACCCTTATTCCAACAAGCTTGTAGATAAAAGCTTTTATCCATAATCTTCTAGGGGCTTCTTGACTAATTCCAACACTACTCGCAGCACTGACTTTCATCTGCTTTCATCCCAGTCCCATGGTAAAATTAGTCAGATTAGTCTCTTTTGTGGTCGGTGGCCCATCCGTTTGTTCTTGTAAAATTTTGGTGTTTTATCTATGGTTTGTTCTTCGCTCCGCCTGGTTGTATAGTCGTTGCATCGTGTGAATTCATTTGTTGCTGCTCGAAGTAGTGTGTGCTTTTCTGCATATATTTGGATCCATATTGAGGAAAGTGTAATTTGGAGTAAAGATACGGGACAACGCCGCAGATACAGACAAATCCTTTGTGATAAAGGTGTTGTTACAGATGACTAACATGTCGCCATCGCCATTTTGTCAAAGGTCAACCAGTCAGATAATTTAACATTTTAGCTGTGTACCGTAATTAACGATAGTGAATATAATCTTACTGTATTTCAAATAATAATGGCTAATAATAGCTCAAATGAACCTCCGTTACAAACTGTAAGTGGTCTACCGCCTAATCATAATCCCTGGCTCTACAATATGTACAACCAGTACAATGGATATCACGGTGGTATGTATCCACCGTATTTTAACCAGTATTTCAACCAAATGGCCAACAGCAACGTAGGGTTTTCTAATAATCCTAATCAATTTCACCAAAACATGGACCAGAACCTGGATCTCAGTCATCCACAATTCTTGAAGCCGCCGCCAACCACACCTTTGCTTGGAATGTCCCCCCTTGACACCAACCGCCCCTTTTTTAACCAACCTCCTATCAGATTTAATCTGAATAACATAAGGAAACCTGCACCCATAGCTCTTAATGAAAATCCACTCCTTTCGAACAATAATAGTCCTAACAAGAAACGCAGGAAGCCAAACAACAGCAGATTTAGCGACGATAGAACAGAAGGCATAAGTGATGTTCAACCTCCACTGCCAGACCATCCTCCTCCACTGCCACCGCTTCCTCCTCCAGAAATTCCTAAGCCTCCCCCCCCACCACTTGATGTGCCATTGCCGCCTCCATTGGCAACAGAAGATATCCCTCAACCACCTGAACCAGAAAAGCTCAATTTGATTAAAACTGAAAGTGTAGATGATGAAGAAAGTATTAAAAATAATAATTCTTCAAACTTTTTCAAATCAACGTCTACAGGCTCTTGGCCTGAAAGCTTAGAGAGATATATCAAACGTTGCTATGAAAAGTGTAAATCTGGTTTTGATCGTGATCAAATTGATATATGCCTAAAAGGAAGAATAACAGCTGCTGCCAATAAAGATGAGATATGGACTAGGAATTGGGATGAGGAACCAATTCCGAGTGTTCATAGCGAACGGAATAATTTGGCAGTTAAACCTGTCCGTGGTACTTTAAGTTTGTATCAAAAGATAGAAAATTCTGTAGAAGTTCCTAAAAACAGAGGTCTGATAAGTGGTCGAGGGTTTGACAGCCATAAGAATGCTCCACAGCGAAGAAGACGCCCTAGCTCTAGGAGCAGATCTAGGTCTAGGAGCCCTCCTAGAAAAAGGCTCAGGTATGTTTATCTTGAAACACTCCCATATTTATTCAGATATTTATTTTTAACAATAGATCTTTTAAATGGTTGTATGATGATCATGCCATAATATTTAGTGACCAGTTCCTGCCCATGACTTATTCTTATTCCATTCCAATATTTTTTGTTTTATTGCAGTGCTTCTTCTGCTTCTGGTGACGAGGTCGAAGAAAAAAAGAATACTAAGGGCAAGGGACGTCAGAAAGTTAAAGATAGACTGTCTTTAGATCAAAAGAAAACAGATAAAATGTATCAAAAGAATTCAAACAAAAAGAAACCTTCATTTGAACAATTTGTTGTTGACGATTTTCAGGGTAATGCTGAGAAACTACTCCGACGAGCTGAGAGATTTGGTAATATTGTAACTAATGTACCTTCCATAGCAAGCTCTTTGCAGGGTGGAAACAAGAACAAACAGGAACCAACAGCAAGAAGGTCCATTATCCAGGATTGTGAAGGCGATTATGAAATCAATAATATGCACATAGTTGGGACTTGCTCAGACATTGAAAAGTCATTTCTACGACTAACTAAAGCACCAGAGCCATGTGAGGTCCGACCTGTGCCAGTATTGAGGAATTCCCTCAAAAATGTTAAAGAAAGATGGATAGACAAACAAGATTACAGATATGCTTGTGATCAATTAAAATCAATCAGGCAAGATTTAACAGTGAGTATCTTTGTCATATCTATACATAAATACAAAAATGAATCCCTATTACCCGTAGTCACAGCATCACACGTGAACGGCTGGACCAGTTTTACAATTATTTTTTTTTGCATTTGTTATTGTCAGGAGGAGGTCTAATGAAAGAAAAAATAAGAAAGTTGCACGTAACATTACAAAATTGATTATTTTTCTAAGAATATACCAATGCAAATTCAATATTCATAGTTAAGACAGAACAACATCTGTCCTGTCAGCTAGTATGTTATATACATACAACCTTTCAAGTCAACTAGCCATTTTAAGTGAAAACACAAAGATACTGAATATTTAATTATTTTTAATTGTTACTTATGTCAAAATCAATTCCAACTTTAATTAAGTTCTGTGTAAACCATTGTTGTGGCTGAGTGTATGTCTCAGTAAGCCTGAGGAAATATTATTTATCTATGTATGTCGTATAAATTGTGACGTCAGATCATAGAAAAATTTGTACAGGATGTCTGGTAAGTAATGGATAACCTTGAAATGGTTCATGGTAGAGCTAATGGCGATTCAGAAAAAACATTTTTATTTGTATTTTTTTTTATAATTCCAAAAAAAAAACAACTGATTTCCGAAAAAACACTACAAAGTAGCGATGTGCCTAGTCGGCCATATTTGTAGTTGGCGATTAATCGGCTAAGACCACCGACTAGTCGGCCCATTTTTTACTCGTATTAATATGCTTAAAAATTTAAAAGACGGTGATTGAAATGAAATTGAAATCTTTACTGCTAAATCTTTTATTATAGTAGAATCAGTTCTACACTTTACTTTCAGTGCTACCAGGATTAGGATTAATAAGGAATAGGAATCCATTGTTTAGTCCATTAATTAAATTGGACTTAGATCCAGAAATGAAATACCGAAGGTAAAATCAATTAGTACTTCTAACAAAAAAGAGGAAACTCTATAGCAAACAATTGGCGACCAAATCAAATTATTTTATTTCACATAAACCTGCATGACTTACGAAATCTCAGAAGCTAGGTGTACGGTTCCAATTTGTGCTGGCAAGAAACTCCACGGTTACTCTTTTAAAAATAATTGGCTTTTACAATGTTTTAAAATTACAGTGAAAATAGGCAGCCCCAGATCTAGGAGGGGGGCGGGCAACGGGTGCCCAGTTTCAAGGGGCGCCGAAATCATAATATTGTGTGATTTAAAATTAAAATCTTGCTCCACAAAGCGCCTAGCATACGGAAGTCTGGTTGGCTCACCGTCGAGTTGTAAGAAAAAGGCGCCACACAGGTCCACACCTAATTCATTTATCTCAAACGCTGAAGCGAGGGGCGCCACTATCAATATTCTGCCCCGGTTCGAAAAAATCGTAGATCAGGGGCTGATAATAGGTATGGGAGTACAGTCCAGGCTTGTCAATAAGTACCAGGTACCTACTGCAAAATGGTCTACAAATCTACAGTCTGCAAGGCCTACAACATTCTCTCATTCCCAATATGTAAAAGAATCTACATAAATAAAATGAACCTATTTAAACCAAGTGACATGATTTCCATGAAATTCACTAATAAAAAGTCGAAATTAGAATTGATGTATAATATCAAATAATGACGAGAATAAGTCAGACATTTACATTGTAATTTGGGAGCAGTTAATAGACTTTCACATAGTTATGCTGATAATGAGGTACCAGGGAAGCCACATGTGCAGAAGGAATTACTGCACAAACTTCCCTGTCTTCAATGTAGTCTTTTATCTTATAATATGCCTTTTTAATAAGGACACGTTTGATGTGAGTTTTAAACTTTCCATCGCTAAGTTGTGTAACCGACTTTGGCAACTTGTTATAGAAGCGGATACTGTTTATTAGAAATGACTTGCTAGTTTTAGATAATCTAAATTTTGGGATCACAATTTCATCTTTACTACGTATATTTAGATTATGGATAATTGAATCTTTTTTGAAAAGACCAAGTGTTTGCGAACATACAAGATATTTTCTAAGATATACAGATTCGTCTTAATTGTGGGAGTGACATAGCCTATTTTATATATTTATATATTGCATCTGCAAATACAAAAAAAAAAGTTCTTAAACAAATTATAGAATTTTGTATACCAAAAATTTTGTACAGATGTTTGATATTTTATAGAATTTTGTTTTTGTAAGGCCTAACCTGAAATGTGGTGTAAGTTTTGTTTGTCTCCTTAGTAATCTGTGATATTAAAAAAACGAAGTTCAAAATTCTATCAAACATTCAATTTTGCACTTCTACAATACAAACGGGCTTTTTGAAGTATTTGCGAAGTGTCGCGGCGGTGGTTGTAGCGCGTATAAGTTATCACGTGTGTTCACACACAACAATCGTTCCGGTAAAATAGTAAATAATAGTATCTGTATACCTCTCTAGTTTCTAAATATGATCTGAGAATATGACTGACTCTAATGAATGGCGAGCGTTTTGGGGGACTGTCCTAAGTAATTTTGACGTTCAAAAATTGAATAAATGACATTTGATTTGATACTTCATGAATATATCACTTTATCTATACCATTATACAAACAACGAAAGTTATTGTTGAAGCTGTTCAACATGCAACGTGTATACACTAACTGATAGTGTAACTGGTAATCATCAAACGCTGCGATTAAATAAAATGTGTCAAATCAAAGGAGATTGCATCTTCTTTACGATTTTCTAAAATTTTCTTTAAAAATAAAAATTGAAAAACGGTCAGTTTCTTTGATTACACATAATATTTTATGTGTAATCAAAGAAACTGACCGTTTTTGAGATTGACCTTAGCACTATTTGATTCTTATCAGCAACGCTAATGGGTAGCGCAATTATAAAGGATGCTAAAAAAGAAGCACCATATGCCCATACATTTAGGACCTTTTATCATGACATAACAGAGTACCTAAAACATTATGTTGATAATATCATGATTGTTATAAACATTATCTTTTTTCTCCAGGTACAAGGAATAAGGGACAATTTCACTGTTGAAGTATATGAGACGCATGCGCGAATTGCTCTAGAGAAAGGTGATCATGAAGAGTTCAATCAATGCCAGACACAACTTAAAATGCTTTACAGTGAATTACCTGATAGCAAATCAAATGCTCCGGAATTTACAGCATACAGGATACTTTATTATATTTATACCAAAAATACCTTAGGTATGTATTATTTATTTTTACAGTGCTTATTTTCGTTACATTATTGTTCCTATGCTGCTATGCTTGTTTATAAAAACAAAAAGGTTTTGTTGCTTGATAGAATAATTATTATTTTGTGTAATTATAGCTTTTTAATGTTGGCACTGTAGGTGTTCCTATTTGTAAAGACGTTCAAAATATTATTCTTTCTTTTACATGCTATATTGTCAACCTCAAACTACTCTTATTTCTAAAGACATTTATTTTGTTATTATTTGATTAATATAGGATAGGATATTGGGATTCTCACGGTCGCATCGCAATTCATCTTGGCCAACATCTTATATATCAGGCAAAATATACACTTGTATACTAAAAACAGTGATATTCATAATATTAATACTAGAAATAAGGACAAACTACGTGTTCCCTTTCACCGGCTTCATAAGGTTCATAACTCTTTTGTTGGTCTTGGTATAACAAGCTCCCCTCTTCTTTGCTAGATTTGAATTTTAATGCGTTTAAAGTTAAAGTTAAATCCACCCTCTGTTCAAAGGCTTACTATTCTGTCAACGACTACTTAAACGATAATAATTGTTGGTCGCTGTGATTAACTCAAGACAATGTTCATGTTCTTTCACCAGTATTAGCTTGACTACTGACAGGTTATATAATTATATTAGTTCATGTGTTGGTTTATTTTATTTGCCTGTACTATGTTTTCAATGTTTTGTTGGTAAATTTTAATGTTTTTGTGTTTCGTAATGTTAATTACCCACTATTGTATAGAATCAAGTTCTTCTAACTTAACAGACAGCTGTGCTGCTGGGGAGTTTGTTGCGCCACTTCTTCTTCCCAGCTAAAGCACTAGGAAGTGGTGAAGGGCGGGCGTTTTGGGGGACTGTCTTATGTAATTTTGACGTTCAAAAAGTGCTGACTCTCAGCCTAGTTTGAATAAATGACTTTTTGATTTTGATATGCTGCTATGTTGTTATTTTTAGAGGGCCTAAATTTATTCTTGTTTTTCTTTTCAGATTTAACCACAATATTTCAGTTTCTTTCAAAAGAAGATAGAGAAAATGAGTGTATTAAACATGCACTCCAAACAAGATGTGCTTGGGCCACAGGAAATCTGCATAGATTTTTCTTGCTATATAAAACAGCTCCTTTGATGGCAGGATATCTCATGGACTGGTTTGTTGATCGAGAACGCAAGCAATACCTGAGATACATCATAAAGTCGTACGTCCTTTATTTATTTATCATCCTACATTTAAATTTTGATCTGGTGCTGAGTATTAGGGTCATAAGGCGGCATGACTATAAGTACGGGGTGAAAGCGTGTAAATTACGCGCCTGCAAACTTGTGAATTAGCACTGCGTTTTGCCGGTAGGGAAAGGGGTTTGCAAGATATTAAATTAGGGACAGTTATATATGCAGTTCAAGAGTAGAATTAACAATTCTTCAATAAATGGCACTAATTTAAAGAAGTTCCAATATTCTTTTATGGCACAATTTTGCTAGGAGCTAGTGCGGTTTTTATTTAAACTTCAACATTTTTCGGGGCCCCTATTGAAATCTTTCTTCTGTTAATTTTGTATTTAATTTGAATGCTGGATACTAGTGACACAAATATCATAAACACGTCTACAGCTAGAAATATTTTCTCCACATTTGTTGCGAGTCAGTTGTGTGAAAGAAGCTTTTGGGGCAAAAATCGAAAGAAGTCTGTCAGCTAAATTTGCATTAAATTAAATAATTTTTATTAGAAATAAGTTCCTAATTCAGAACAATCGAACCGATATGGTATTTTTTCATTGGAAATAGTTTATCTGGTTTGATTAATAATTTTATTTTCAGTATTTCGATCGACCATTTTTTTTCTATATAACGCTTAATAAGAACCCGTGCCTTAAATACGCGAGCCTTAGATTTCATAGGCACCACCGTGATTCGTAATCATTTACTCACGACTTAAAAAAAAACTACCTATATAGGGTAAGAACTTATGAAGCCATTATTAACATGCGCCCGCTGCGGAATGGTTTCAACTTTTCGTTTTGATGGCACATCTATGTGGCTTATACTGTTTAGGTCCAGTAGGTGGCCACGTTTATTGCTGGTCAGTTTCCCTAACCTGTCTACTTTATTTAATTCAGTAGTTTCTCTGACTCGACAGTTTCCAGTGATTGCCAGTTTCAAAAAGCATTATAAACTTCATTGAACTCGGCTCAGACTGATGTTTAAGCTTTGCTGCCGATAAATATCACCCTACGAGTTTTAAAACCTTCCTACGATTTGTTTTTCTCTTCAAGACGTTGGCGTATTGCAAGCAAGTTACTTTTTCACTGCTGACTTTTTTAGGAGAAACTTAAAATCGATAAATTTAGACACAATAAGGGTTTTCAAATTGGTGTACTGGGTGTAAGGGACAGTGTGCTTAAACTACGACATTCTCAGTTTTATTCATAACGATAAAGTAATGAGAGTCGCTAACGCAAGAGTTAAGGCTAGTTTACGCAGTGCGACCTGGCGTAGTTACTGCAGTGACGCATCATCATATTATTGTGGCGTTACTGAGTTTATTACATGTACCTCGATTCCCGCTAATTCGCTTATCAAAACAAAAGTCACTTGTTTACGCTCGACTTCGAGTTTAGTAAAGTACCACTGAGGCCTGAGGCCCTAGTGTGAGTTTAATTTAACCATCTATACCAAACGCAGTGACCGCGTTCAGCGTTCCGATTAGCCCTGGATTGGTGACGGACCAATCGGGCGCCAGACGCGCTCACTGCGTTTGGTGTAGATTGTTATATGAAACTCACACTAGGGCCTCTGTATTTCAGAACTTCACTCAAAGACTCAAGGATTACTTCAAACTAGTTTCAACCAATGAAATGGCTTTACACTAGTTTTAGGTAATGCCTGAGTTTTTAGTGAGGTTCTATAAAATGAGCCTTAGATTGACATTAAATTTAGAAACAAGACATAGGTCCATTTACACTACTAATCACAAAATGTATTTAACGCTAAACGACTTTAGAACATCAATCGGTTAATCATTCGAAAATAACAAGGACAGAATGATGTTTTAAATATGTTTAACGATAATCGTATTTAGTGATTTGTGGTGCAAGCGGGCCTTAGTATTTGAACTGTAATCTATTGTTTTGCGACGTTATTGCACGAGACACTTAGACATTTGAGCACAAAGAAATTCGCACCTGCTTGTCTCTGACAGTAGCTACTTGCCATTGCCATAAAAGCTACTGTATTGCGAGTGCACTGTGGCAGTACTGAGTGGAGTTCTCAGATAAATCAGCAGCTCCTACTGTCCAGGCCACACAACATAACGCTACAGCTAATTCGCGAATCATCTAATTGGATAATATTGAAAAGTTTAAGTTAAGGCTGATATTTTTTCTTTACGCTATCCCTTACACCCGTCACATTAAAGGTTTGGCATTCATGTTCTTTTACTGTAAGCTATTATTACCTTGCCAGCATTGCTGGTCGTGTTTTATTAACTTTTACTTTATATGTGCAGCTACAGACAAAGTGTTCCTGTGGACTTCATCATTCGAGAGTTGGCGTTCGATTCAAGCTCTAAGGCAATTGAATTCTTGAGTCAATACCCACTTTCTTATACTGACAGCGATCAATCGACATTAGATTGCAAGGCCAGTCTTCCAGCTCTTCCGGCCATATAACATTCCATATACGATCTTCGTCCTAGTTTCTTAGCGTGTTGTTGCGTGGTGATGTAATAAGCTGCATTCTGCTTGCTGCGTGCCAGGTGCCAGTCGTCATCGCTCAACTTAATTAACATCTTAATTTTAAGCGCTTTGCTAGGATGAAGACGCTCAATGAAAAGCCGCATATTCAATTGTACTGCAGAAATGGATTTGAAAATTGAAGATATTGCCAGGAAGAAGAACTACAGGAAATGAATTCATTGATATGCGAGAAATAAAGTGGGATTTTATACACGGAACATTTTTAGTGAGAAGTGTTATAAGACTTGCAGAAGACTTAATTGTATGTGTGTGCTACTGAATGGACTAAGTGTTTTAACGTAGATCTTACACGTTTTTTTTGTAAATATTGTAATTATATGTCTATTTGAAGTTTTATCTGTACCTACTTATAATAATAATTATGAATTGTTTTTAAAAGTACGCTAACCGATGACACCGGTAAAGGGTACAGCACGCGAAATACTCCATTTTAGAAATTAGAAATAGTCTATAAATGATTCAGCACGCGAATTATTCTACTTTAGAAATTAGAAATAATCAATAAATGATTCTGGTTTTACAATTTGTTTAATTTTCACTGTACACACACAACACCAGACAAAGATGACAATAGCTTTTTAAGTGATAAAAACCTGCGGGCTAATTGCGAAACACATAATGCAAGAATGTATGTTGTTGAGCAGACGAATTTTTCAAACCTATGAATCAATGGATGTCTATATGAAAGTCGTATAGCGATTTATGAATAAAATAGCCATATAGAAACGCGATTTCAATCTTTGGTTAATCAATATACTCCTGTTCAGACTGATTTTTGTGGAGTTCCTTGAGTACGGAATCAGTCCGGGTCAGAACCCTATTACAACAAGTACCCCGGTGTCCGTCTTCCGCTGGGACTATCTTAGGGTCAAGTACAGACGCTACGGAAAATTCCTCGCGCAGGCTTGAGCCTTCTCTGGACACAATTTACATCGAGAGCAACCGATGTGCGAGCCGTCTGTATCGGTATTAATACAATTTTCTACTTTAGGATGGTAATACGGAGCCAGTAATTTGCGCGGGCATTCTTTGGTTCTGTCTGAACTGACCCTCCGTCTATTGTAGGTTGTATTGTACCTATCTTTTGAACCGTAATATGTAGCCACTTCAAATTTTCACCTAGTGTAATAGCCAATATATGTGGCGCCGGGTAGTTCATTTTCTTGGGGTGCATCTTCAGCTTCACGGAGTTCGGTCATTTTTGCACATTAGGTACCTCGGATATGTTAGGTTATCATTTGTCCATTCATACCTGCAATGATTAACTTTGTCGACCTTAACAATTAAAGGAATGTAGGATGCAAGAGCGAGCACGATTTTTTTCCGTTTCGCCTGGAATGGGATAGGTTTTATTTTGTCCATGCATACAGAAAGAGGACTAAAATATGTGTCGACATATTTATTTATAGGTACTCTTTAAGTTATAGGCTTCTATAATTTGAAGAGTACCTAGGATGCAACAGCGAGCGAAGCAAGCTCGATAATGTTAGCACCCCGCCTAGGGTCGATTCGGTGTGTCCGTTTCAATAGCGCGGTCACGGGCACTCACGGTGATATTTCCAAAAAAAAATATTTTACCATAAAAAATTGTAAAAGTTGATTCCCAAAACCATAAAAAAGTTATGCTTTAAAAGTTAGTGGTTTGAACGTGGCCGCGCCATTGAAACGCGGAGAAGAGAACCAACCACGTGGCCACGGAGATCTTTAAAACTAAGCGTTCGTTAGACCTGAAATTTAGGTACCTAAATGATAGATCGAATTTGTAAAAAAATTGTAAATATATAGAAAAAAATCCTAGGTTTATATTTCAGGAGGTGTAAGACTAAAACCCCATGGCCGCGCCATTGAAACTGAAAAACACGTTATCGTCGATATCGCGCTGAAAAAGCATCGCAAAGGTCTGAAGTTTTTGGTAAAACCTGGATTTGAAATTGTCAAAATTTGTGTATTTTTACAAATTACAACGCAATACCGTATTATATAAGTGTTGTTGTGTGCGTGTTGGTATTGCGTTGAACAGACTAGAAGTCGTTCTGTGACGTCATAAACGTACGGTTGTCAAGGTCACTTTGGTATAGTGCAGCACTAATCGAGTGAGCGCGCACGCATCTTTGCTTGTAACAATACCCGCTCCGATGTCGCGAAATCGGCCTATAGAAAAAGTAATTATTTCATTAGTGACAGTTGTCTTGAGCTAGTAAACTAAGTATTATATTTTACTAATCACGCTAGACGAGAAATTACAATGGGGACCTCATATAACATCTCTTGCGGGGCGGCTAAGCTCCGCCGCTTATGCTGTTAGGAAGATCAGACAGTTAACAGATGTAGAAACCGCGCGTTTGGTCTATTTTAGCTACTTCCACAGCATTATGTCGTATGGCATTTTACTGTGGGGTCGGGCTGCTGACATTGAATCCATCTTTATTTTGCAAAAGAGAGCTGTCAGAGCCATTTATAATCTACGTCGCCGCGAATCTCTCAGGGACCTATTTAAAAGGATTAATATTATGACGGTACCTTGCCAATTTATTTATGAAAATATCATGTATGTAAGAAAAAATCTACATCTTTTTAATAAAATAAGTGATAGACATAATTTTAATACTAGAAACAAAGACAAATTAGATCAACCATTTTCCAGATTAGCTAAAGTACATACATCTTTTATGGGGTACTGTGTTAAATGTTATAGCAAAATACCTTGTGATATATTGCAATTAAATGAAAGGAAATTTAAAACACATATGAAAAGTACACTTTGTAAAAAAGCATATTACAAATTAGAGGATTATATCCAAGATAAGAATGCTTGGAAACATGCTGGTCCTGCTCCATAGGACAATCTAGAGTCTAGACAAAATCAAACTGGTTGCTAATTGAACTATGTAATTAATTATATCTATGACATTGATTACACTCAGTGATTACTTTAATTCACACACTGACAGATTACATACTTATTAATATTCTAGGAAATTGTATATTTACTTTTACAATGTTTGTAAATGTGTGGGCACCATGTATCTATCATAAAATTAATTTATTTGTAATTGCTTCAATTTCATTCTTTTTACCAATTTGGGTACAGTAATTTTGTTCTGGATGCATCGTTTTCACACATAATTATACAATGAATGTATGTTAAATATTGTAGTTAAATCATTTTTAAAAGAGTAACGGTGGAGTTTCTTGCCCATTCTTCTCCATACGAAACTACATTTTGGAAGGGGCGACTAGAATCAATTCTATTTTAATGTAAATGTTGACGTTCAAAAGTGCCTTTTAAGTGCCTATTTGAAATAAATGCTTTGACTTTGACTTTGACTTTACTAGTAAGTAGGTCCCACGACCCGTTTTCTCACAGGCCAGATCGCTTCAGGCCAGGCCGACAGGACGTGGGAACAGTCTAATCCAATGAGACCTGCGGTGGCCTCTCGTCCCCCGTTTTTTGTTTTTTTTTTTTGGGTGGGAAATCATCAAATAACTTCTCCCGCTCTGGGTGGAGCGGGAGGGCGTGTCAGACTTTTACTGACTAAAACCCACCCGTGTTCCCTCAGTTGCCTGTGTGCCAGGGGCCACGGTATCTCTTTCGAACAACCCGCACCCCTGGCAGGCATCGGCCCTTGTGGGCCCCATCTGCTGCTGCTGACATCTCTTTGAGGCGCGCGTGGAACACAACGTGCCGTCGACTCGGGCTTGGTCCTTACCGGACAGCGAGCTACCCATTACTCGCCGTCCGCAAGCCCGTGCCTACGGTGGCCGGGAATCAGCCTGGGATTGCCGACGCCCAGGGCGTCTCCTGCGAAGGCCACGGCTGTGAGGGTGCATGTACTGCATCTCCCTCACGTGCGCCGCCTCCCTCTTTGCGAGCATGACTGCTTCGCTGAAGGAGGCGACTGCTAGCCATGCACTCTCGCTCTGTACCATGGCCTGGACCAGGGTCGGACGCGAGAGATCGCCGCTGCCGATCACCTCCACGAGGACACGGCGGTGCTCCGCCCAAGCCGGGCAGACCTCCACCGTATGCTCCACCGTGTCCTCAGGGCGATCTTTGCAATGGAAACAACACCCGGGCGTTTCGTCCCGCCCTATCCGAAACAGGAACCTCCCGAAACAGCCGTGTCCGGTGAGGACCTGTGTCAGGCGGAAGGTGAGGACGCCATGCCGCCTCTCAAGCCACTCCTCAAAGAGGGGACTTACCGCCGCAATCGTGACGTGCCCAGCACTGGGTTGCGACAATCGCACTTTCCACGTCGCCATGAGATCCTGCCGGAGCTCTGTCCGCCGTGCCGCGATTTCTCGCGGTCTCGTTCCCCGTCCGATCGAATGTATGGGATTATGGGCACGACCTAGCGCGGACTATCCGTTATCGGGCTGTGGGACCGCGGCTTTAGAATGCTCGGCCTGACGCGTATACGCTACCGTTACATGAATAAAGAAAAGAACAGAAACAAAGCTTTAAAAACAGTGCTGTGGTAGGTACACTGCTACCTAGGTGTTCTAATTTAGATGTATACTTTCCATTTCGAAAAAACACGACGTAAAACACTTTAAATACAGTGAAAAATTCTGCCACTTAGATGCCTACGGTTAAAAACGTTGACTGAAGTAGTTAAAAACACGGGAGTAGACAGACTATAGACGAAAGAAGAGTAAGAAGAAAGAAAGACTATAGACCACATCCCTAAACAGAATTGAATTTAACGTGCTCTGAGCGCCAAGGACTTGAAACAAATAGAGATGTACCTCAGTTCCTACAGCTCTAATTGAGTTCTGTATTTGTTTCTTTGATACTTATAATTTATATTGGGTTTTCTTACTAGGGATACTGGGAAACAAAATAATTATGGAAATATTTAATTAGTTTTTATTTATATTCGTGAAATATCATATAAAACTTAACGCGTATAAATCTCATTCATCGATATGACGATACCCTCATCACTACTGTTTGCTACATATTTCGTTAAACATTTAAAGCTTGGCGCGAGGCATCGCGTTCTGTGTACGTTGGCGGTGAAAAGGATAGCTAACTAGTTTATGCTTGATTTGATTTGAACAAGATTTTTAATGGATAGAAAGTGGTATTACTGGTGTGCGGTGCTCAAATATTACTAAAAGTGCGCCACGCAAAGTATTTGTACCGGTGCCGTTTACACAAAGCTGACGTCACGTGTGGTCACGGCGAACTATCGCGCGATTTTTTTGTCTGTCAAAATCTTCGATCAACAATAGCAACTAGATACCGTGTCACGCTGGTGTCACGTACAAAATCAAAACTAAATGCTGTCCGCGTGAATATATACATACACAGCTACATTTGTTTACTAACAAACGGAGAGAAATGTTTTAAAACAGTTATAAGTTTAACCTAATTACAACCATGGACCCTAGTAATAAAGTCACAAATGTTCGAAATATTATCTAATACTTACGATCATTCGTCACAAAAATCGAGCAAAGCTCCTGTCACTTAGAAATGAAAAGACATAAGTTAAACAACATTTAGTGTGAAATCAACCTTAAGCGTTAACAAATAAGGTACTGTTTCCCGTTATATTGCCTTGCGAGCTAAATCGTATTTTTTATTTTTTTATTTTGGCTTTGCGGTTTGTGCATTTAGCCAGTGTCAAGTAATTTTTATTTTAGATCAAGTACAGACGCCAGCACATCAAGCTACCCCAAGCTGTCAAATTTAACCAATTGAACATGAACCATACGCCTATGTGGTAAAGTTGAAAATCTGTCAAAGAAATTGACAGATTGGGTGCTTGATGTGCTGGCGTCTGTACATGGCCCGATATCGGGCACGAAGTTACAAAACAGTCATAGTCGTCTTTAGTCAGTCAAGTCAAATCAAAGTTATTGTAAAGCGGTAGTAACTTTACAACAACCTAATAGGAGTTTTTGGGGGGAACACGAGAAGTCCACGTTAGTCACTTATTTTCACCTTCACTACACTTGTGCACTCACACGTTACTAAATTGAATAATTCACTATCAAAATTATACAATTTAATTCGCTATTTCACTAAATTCCATGAAAATGAAAATTCGTGCGACATGTTCCAACGCGATCCCGCCAAAAACTCAGCTAAATCGTATTGTTTCGTTTCTTTTTGCTTCTTCGAATTTTACTGCAGGAGGTATGGAGTCGCGTTTAAACACTAAAATAATGTATAATACGATAAGAACGTAAAAGATGTTTACTTTTTATGTTTTGGACATTTATGGATATTGGATAAGGTTAACATAGATGCATTTTTGTTAGTATAATTACTTATTATTTTACTAGCGATCCGTTTTTGTGTATATGTAGTAATATGTTTATTTACTTTAACAGTGTTTTTATGTGTCTTACACAAAAATGTAAGTAGGTACGCTTGTTTTCAAATGTATCCGGGCTGCCCAAGGTGTCTATTGCTGGATGTCACAAATAAAAATATCACTTAATTCCACATCTTTATAATCATCTTTACAAACTTCATAATACAAGTGCACCACTTCTTTCTCTGGTGACAATCGAGATCGCTTCTGCATGCGTGAACGGATTGCTTGGAAAGCTAAAATAAAAAAGAGAAGCTAAGTATCTAATGAGAGTCCAACAAACAGACACAAAAATAGTATAAACCAATTTTAACTAACAAATTTTGAAGTTTTGGTAACAAATAATTACAACACAAATCTACTCCATGCATATAATGTTCTGTTAAACAAAAGTTTGTGCGTGCAACACACGCGCAAACATTTGTAGCGGTGGTTTAAAATCGGTAATTTTGTTCAAAATTTGATGTTTTTTGTTAGGTTAAAGCTTAAAATATAATTTATTCTTCAATTACTTAGCGAAAGTAAGATCTCCGGCTGTTAAATTTCCTTTTCGGGCATTATTTTGCAACTTTTGAAAACACACTGCGGCATTGTGAGACGTGTTTACATTGGCTGTGTTTCAAGCGAACTAAACAAAATAAGAGCTCACTTTTCATGTGCGCTGTTGTTTACCGAGACGTATTTTTTGCGCCGATCCGATATCTAGTTGCTATTGTTGATCGAAGATCAAAATAATGGCATACCAACGCGACTTGATTAATCGCGAGAGTATGTATGTACCAGGGGCACTGGCTATGCTTCAAGGATAGATCGAGGCGCTCGAATGACATGGCCAGCTTGTTTTGTTGTTTTCACAAAAAATAAACGTATAATAATTGATGTTAGTCAATACCATTTAGAAAAACCAACGATTGATTAACATGCTTGTCCTTTAAAATACTAGGCAAAATCAACATATGTGGCGTGTATGATGGCAAAAAAATATTTGTGCTGTGCAGGGACATCTGTTCCTTCCGAACGGATATTTTCCAAAACAGGGCTCATTATGAATGAAAAAAGAAGCCGGCTGAAGGAAAATAATTTGAATACATTAATTTTTATCAATCAAAATTTAAATATGTTTTCAAATTAATTAAATGTGTTCAATTGTTAATGCAAAAGTAATCAAAGTTCTGTTTCATTTTATACCTATAAAATTCTCGAAAACTATCGATTGTTTTTTTTTAAACAATCGATATTATCGGAATCCCAAACAATCGATGTTTAACAACACTAGTGACCTTTCTTTTTTCAATACATACATCGCCAATTTTGAATTATATTTTTTATTAACACCTAAATAATTTTTGCGGCCCGCGACATCAAGACTAGAGTTGCTGGAGGGAAATATTCCGTATTATTCCCATCGTAATATTCGCGAATCATTCCGGATGTTTGAGTAAAATTCCGTAATATTCCCCGAGAATAATTATTATTACAAGGAAAATATAGCTAGAGTTCGACTATTGACCGCTAGTTGGCGACGCAACAACGCGTTATTAAACAAGACAAGTAAAAGTTGACTTTATCCTACTCATTTTAAAGTCCTACTTTCTTTTAAACTCAAACATATTGTTCTCGAAGATTCCAACAATGCACAATATGTTACACTCACCTACTCAATTAGAGATTACCGTTATCGATAATGAGTTATCGATATTTTTAAACTTACAATGTTCTCTTTGTTCTATGCTAGATATCGGAAAAATTTTAACCCTGTGTGCGGTTTTAGTTTACCCGTAGTAATTAATCCCGTAGTTTAATATCTATCGCATAAGATAGAAAGAAACTCCACAACTGTATGTTTTTATGAATAGAATAGTTTTCAAAATCGGATCATTAGTTTAACATAACAAATCTTAAATATACTTTCTATAAATCGTAAGTATGTATTAGAAATATATTTAATTTAATTTAAATATGCTTTATTGTACACCAGAAAATACATGACAAAAACAAAATTAACACTAAAAACATACAATGGGCGGCCTTATCGCTTTCTGCGATCTCTTCCAGGCAACCTTGAAATGGACAGTGATTGCGTGGACATAAAAATGGGGTTGTCATTGGTGCAAAAAATAGATACACTATTCTATTATATACATAGATATATTCATATATATGCTGTATAATAGATACTTATATACATACATACTACTATATAAGCAAAGACATTATATGACGACTACAGATTATAACAGCTACAACAAAATCACAACAACAAGTAATACTCCTTCACGAGTCTCTTGAATATTGGTAACGATTGCGCGCGTTTTATATGAACTGGTATATTCTTAGTTAGTTATATATAAACACTTGATTTCAAACATAGTAATATTTATTGACTCTAGCTGTTGCTGTATTTTGCTTAAAAATAAAACGGAATTTCGATAAATAAGTAAACGATAGTGGTACATCCCTATAGGAGGAGAAATAGTAATGACCTCGTTACGCAAATTTAAATCTTAACATTAACGAAATACAGCTATGATGAATTATAGTGACATCTAGCGGCGGGTAGCGGAACTTGCTCATTAAACTATTCCGTGTGAGCTCTAAACGGAAAAAGTAATAAATACGTAAAAAGAGTACACAATAAACAACTCTATAGTCATTAAACTGTGGTTTATTTTCAATTATGCGACAATTGACATATTTCTTGTTTTTATGTTCTGACGCGTTCATTCATTATTTAAGAGTAAAATACGATTAGTAAACTTCCGAATGTTTCTTTGCATCTACTTAGCTATGTACTTACGTAATAAGTTTTTGTATGCGGTTTAGTTGTACAAATGTTATTTTGCGAGAATAATATGTACATATAAAGATACAATACGTTGGTAGGCACTAAGATGAGTTTATATTAGATACTATGAGGGAGGTTATCTGACAAACGGAAACCACCTTTCTAGTTTAAAAGTATATTTGGTATATAAACATTGGGAACGAAAACCCTAAATATTAATATCTTTCGCGTAACAATAATGGCGGCACGGCGTAGGCACGTGGCGACTTGCGTGGGATAATAACACACGCGTCTACGCAGTAAGCGTGCGGGCGGCGGACTGGTGCGCAGTGACATGCGCGTTTGACGCAACGGTCCTGCGAGGGAAAGAGACAACATTTAGTCCCTGTACCGTGGCGGCATGCGACCGCGGGTCGCTCGCATCGGACGCGATTGTGAATGGTTTGCTACAATACATATTTAATATTATGTATCGAGGTTCATAGTAAAACGGTAACTAGGTATTACATTATTTCAATTGGTTCTATAGGTTCTAATTTTTTGTTCTAGTTGAATACTGCCTATTCTATAAAGGAAATAAACTTTTTGCAAAAAAATCGTCGTAAAAAATTACGCAAGTAACCCTACCTACTTATTTATTTTAAAAAATACATTAGTTGCGTACATTGTAAAGCAAAAACACTTTTACGAAGTTAACTAAACTTGTACATAACACATACATAACATCAGCCCGAAACCGGGCCCATTCGAAATTAAACCATACAAAAATAATAAGTATTCACAAGTAGTTATCTACTTATAGGGAAATATTCCCGCATAGTAGGTACGTAGGCATCGAAAAATACTTCGTTGATTTTATGAATGAACGGCCGTGGAGCTCGGCGGTTCACGAAGTTGTCTGCTAGATGGCGTTAATTAAAAAACGGCACCCCACAATATCTGATAGATGGGGAGTCTCCTCAAGCTACCTACGCATAAATATATTCGTAATTACTGGGAATCATTTAATTCTTATTTCGTAATAAAATGTAGGTTACTACTTCATCCATACAATATTTATTTTACTCTGTATTCTTGCTGCGGTAGTATTCCTTCCAATCGAAATTTACTTTGGAATGTTTCCGTATTATTGCGAATTATTCCGGAGTTTTGCAACGCTACAAGACCGAAACGTGTTTGTGGCCCCTTCTTTATGTCTGCAGTTCTGCACCTGGGCTAGTAGAGCTCCTGTTGCCCTGCCCTAAAAATGGGCCTGTGCACAACCTACAAATGTGCATGCTATTTTACATTTTAGAGAATAATGAGTGTGGAATTAAAAAATTGGAAAATATTTCTTATTTTATTTTACAATAACAAACAATATAATAATTATGGAATGTATGTCTTATAACTTTAAACCTTAAAATAATCAGCTGTATTAAAAATGAGGCAAGCACACTTTGCCCGCAAATAATTCTGATATCACAGTAATCCAGAGAGACAGAACAAATAAGATGTATGATATGCCAACTTGGTGGCTGTTTGGCAACTGGTATGGTTGGCCTCCAATTTCATCCACATGGAATCCCATTGGGAATATGACTGCTGCTAGGCAAAAAACTACCACTGAAAAAGAGAAACAATAAAATATTAATTTATTACATTACTATTTGAATGATCATACAGAACACATTATCTGGTTGTCATACTTGCTGCAAATCCAACCCAACGTGCATACGGTATCACATTTCTATCAAAATGGCTGGATGCTAAAAGTATCACAGTAGTGGTTATGCATATGCATCCAATAAATATGCAAATTAAAGCAAGTAACCATTCAGGCTGTAGATCAGGGGTGTAACAGACTTGCGGCCGGTTGTACAGCGTAATGCAGGACCACATCAAGCCAAGCCTTGTGTCACCTGAATATAGGAAAAACAATATTTAAGAAATACATTTAAAAAATACAGAAAAACAGTATTAGAATACCACTGCAAACTCAGTAACAACAGAAGCGTAAACACAATAGTATTGTTATTATCTATTTCTCTTTGTAAAGTAGTTTTTTAGGACTGAACTTCTCATAGTAGATGGTCAAGCAACTGATAAAACCCTTTTGTTCCCATTCAGTCACACCATGTTGTGTTACACTGTTACCTATTGGGAAATCATATCCTGACAAGTAATACTGTAATTAAATGCCACGTTTTTTTTCCTTCTGAGTAACACTGTAACTTAACAGTACGCTGTGTTCCTGTTATGTAACGCCTTTTCACTTGTTTTCCTGTGTACCCCTAGCTATACTCCTGGTGGTACAGCGGAAGATCAGTTTTAACCGCTGTACACTTGGCCATGAAGCCTGACCAAATTAAAGGACCAGGTGTCATTAATTTTTTATACCAATGCCTTCGATCAAAGTACCAGGTCGTCTTAACTGGGTAGGAGCTACCCTAACTTAAATGTGACAGCTAGAAAATGCTTGCCTTCGAACTACTAAGTTGTCATAGCTTGGTAGGAGATCACGTAATTGTTTAATCTTAATTGATTCTGGGGTGGTACGAAGTTCGCCGGGTCAGCTAGTTTTAAATAAAAAAATTGGGTCTTTGATTTATCCATAAATATTATCTTGCTTGGTATGTCCTAGAACCAAAAAATCGAAGACATGTATGAAGGCACAAACCGTTTTCTAGCTGACACACCTATCTAGGTGAGCTCCAACCGAGTTATACTTCAAAGGGATTGGTATAAAAAAATTAATGACACCAGGTGTCATTAATTTGGTCGGGCTTCATGGCCAAGTGTACAGCGGTTAAAACTGATCTTCCGCTGTACCACAAGGAGTATAGCTATAGATACACAGGAAAACAAGCGAAAAGGTGTTACATAATGGGAACACATCGTTCTGTTGAGTTACAGTGTTACTCAGAAGGAAAAAAACGTGGCATTTAATTACAGTTTTACTTGTCAGGATATTTTTTCCCAATAGGTATTAGTGTAACACAATATGGTGTTACTGAACGGGAACAAAGGATGAAACCTACTAGTTTCCGTTGACAAATAATTCTATTTGAAAAACAATATCTTAATGCTTTATGCAATACTCACTCAAACTAGAGAAATATTAGGTGCTGTTCACAAAAAACAACATTTTTTTGCTTCATTTAAAAGTCACCTCAATCTATAAAACTCTTAACTCTCTTTGACTGCCGCGTTTGTTACTGATTGCAAGCGCTACTGCTGAGCATGTTTTGGATTTGATTCCCAGGTTGGGCAAAGTATTATTGGATTTTTCTATCTGGACTTTCTCAGTAGCAGCCTGGAGCCTGCATTTGTGCCCGATTGATGGCAATAGGCTCGCCCCCTATCACATGAGAAACATTACTGGCGAAATATGAATGTATTATAGGTACACCAACTGCCTAACCCTTTGGGGAAACCAGGCGTGATGTAACAAGTGAAGTAAAATAACATATATGGCTCAGTTATTTTAAATTTGTCTTTATCCAAACAACAAATTAACAACCAAGGTCGTAATGTACTTATGTAGTTACGTACTTAATTACAATACGACCATGACATGACATGCACCTAAATGCATGTGATGCATGCATACAATAGTATTTACCTCCAACTTCAGTAATTATCCAGTCAGGCATTGCAAGACTTACAATGGCGAAAACATCGGCTGCCATAAATAATGTTCCTGATATTACGGTTAGTTTATCCATGACGGATACTGAATGGATTGATTTAACACTTGATACTATTCACTGTTTTCCATATTGATTGAGTGGTGATTGGTTAAATAATACTCAGGTAGATTGTGTTTATTAGGCTGGAATAAAAACAAATCTTACTCAAAACACAAAGACTCACAAGAGTTCGCAATCACGAATTAAATTAATAACCCGTATAATAATAATTTTCCGTTTCCCACTGACAAGTAACTAATGTCAACAACAACATTGACAAGTAAGGCCGCTTTCCGAATTAGAAAATTATCGCTCACAGCCTTTACATCTTAGTTAGATTTCACGATAACGACAGCTAGGAACTGTCATTTTTGTCAACAATACGGAACGCTCGTGAACGCGCTAACACTGCTCACTCAATGTTAAAACCTATTGACACCCAGTGGCGGATTTACCAGCAAGCTGAGTAGACTGGAGCCTAGGGCGGCAAATTTGGCTCACTTTTTTTGCCTTAAAAAAAAGTAACATTATTTATATACGCGGTGAAAAGAAGTCTCGAACATTTAACAAAATTACAATATTGTAGTACTGTAAATCCGCCACTGTTTACACCATATAAAAAAAAATCGTCTTTTTTGTTTAGGTTGCGACTCTAACCACAAGCACTAGGTACGACTCAAAACAAAACAGCACAACTGTAATTTTTGACAGCGCGTAGCCTAAGTTGACGCTGACAACAGACAAAAAGTAGCGAAACGGAATAGAGCACCATTGTCATACAAAAAATCGTTAGCACAGATAGAATCAAAATAGTCGCATAAAAACCTGAATATTTAGAACAACGTTGTCAAATCCATGATTCGGTGGACGTTAAATTAATATGGTAGGTGAATACATACTAGTATGCGTAATCGATTGCACGGAAAAGAAAAAAACAGGTGGAAGTGCAATGCAACAAAATTACTATAGGAACCGCTGTCGTCAAACTCACACAAATAAACCGATAATCATATAATGGACTACAAATAAACAATTCGTTTGATTTGTCGTTTTACTTTTAGTAAAAAGCCACAGATCCTACGTCTGGAAATAAACCTGCATGCTATAAAGATAGGATTTATTTTGCTTTAGCTCAGAAAGTATACAACGTTTTGTAATCTAAAGTCAAACTAGATTCGATTGCCGAGTAAATTCCGCTACTCGAATAGATGGCAGTATTCTCAGTGGTTGCAATTTTAGACTTAATTGTGATAACGATAAGGTTGACATTCGTGTCTTAGGTCGACATCCAGTGCTACTCGACCAAGGTTACAGCAGTGCAGATACATTGAATTTTGAATGACATTATCGATATCGATAGATACTTTTATCGAATTAAACCAGAAATCGAGTAAGTCATGTTGATAATAAACTTGTTCAAATTACTGAACAAGTTATTAAAACTGTAGGAAGAATGACGTAGTGCTATAAAGCATCTATGTAACCTAATACACTTCTTAAAATAAATTTCGTGTATGAATGTTAAGCAACCTATATTTGTATTGTAACTTTACTTTACTACTTATTGATCTCCATCGATTAAACCAACATCCGACCCGCCTACATCACTAATTGAGTAGCGAAGTACTTTCCAGAACCAAATAGTGAAATAGTGAATATAATAAATCCAAAATAAACTTTTTTTAAATCGTATAAGGTTGATTTTAACTAGACGTATTAAATTATGAGTAAATTAAAATAACTAAGATTTTATTAGAAAACAAATAAAACCGTACTTATCGATGATACGAAACACCTCCATTTTTAAGATTTATTCTTCTACTATCATTTTTGCGCTCCAAAATGGATAAATTTGTCGCGAGACTAGCAACTCGACACGATGTTAGAACACGACTAGGACCAATAAAGCGTAACAGCACTTATTTGTGGCACGCGTGCCACGCCTTGGTACTTTGCACTTCCATGTTTTCTCTGTTCCGTGATCGATTGAATGAATCGGAACCTCAAGCTGATGTTGCTATTAAAGAAATGATTTGTTTTTAATGACTTGCTACATCGGTCCCTCGTCATAAGAGAAATGTCACGGAATGTCTATACCAGTTTACTCCAAAGAGTTTATTAATAATAATGAGAGAGTTTACTCGAGCTGATTGGTTGACGTCAGAATCGAAGACAAATGACAAATCGATATTGAAAGCGTTTTCGCGCTTCTCATGTTAGCCCAGCAGATGTCACTAATGTCCAAGATAAGAAAATTATGTGAATTAAATAAATCGCACATGGTATTTGAACCCACTACCTCGTGCATGAGAGGCGAGCCCTTAATTACTGGGCCATCATCCATCACACTCCAAGCATACTTTAAGGATAAAATAAACAATATCTTTGACTTCATCATCTGTATTGCATGTAAACAATTGAGTTACACATATTGGTAATAATAATACTTAATTATAAAATAATAATAAGACTTCATATCGAGGGGTGAAAGGCTATTTGTTTGAAGCGACATTTTGCACGATATTGAGTTATAAACAGTATTGAGTTAGTAATTGGGTATATAACTCAATATCGTCCAAAATGTCGCTTCAAACAAATAGCCTTTCACCCCTCGATATGTGTTTAAGTTGAAATAAAGGAGATAATGGTGCCGATTCTGTTGTACACCGAACTAAACTAACTAAACTATCACTAAAATTCCTTACTTTTGGCTATGAGAATCTTAAAGCTATTCTGCAAAAACAGATCTCTAAATTTAAAAATAATTTTGACACAACTAAAATCGAATTTGACAAACGCGACTCCACGTTTGCCTCCCGTGATTTTTTTTAGAGCCGGAATCGCGCAGGGGGGGGGGGGCAGCCTCGACGTGTTTTAAATGGATTTTTTTACTTTTTGTATCGAAAATATGAAAAATTATTACCTACATGTTGAGTTTTAGAGGGGTACGGGGTTTTATAAAGGGGGTCGAAATTTTCATTATTTTTACGATAGGACACACCAATTTCGAGATATAAGCAAAAGAAAAGAAAAAAAAGGTACAGTACTATAATTGCGCCCGAAGTCGAGGTGTCAGTGTGAATTTTAGTTCTTGACAACCAATTTTATTCCACACCTTTTTAATCGCGATTAAAAATAGACAAATTTAGTTGGAGAATCAAAATTTTATATTGAATAGAATAATGAAATTGACAACAACAGAATAGCAAAATTACCATTTTCACTAAATTAAAAACTCAGTACAATCTTAGTGCTGTCAAACTAAAATATAGTTAAGTTGTGTCACTTTAGTCAATTCCAGAATGGGAAATCGTCGTTTGACAGGAATAAACTAAATTTTAGTGATTTTTAGTTTAGTTTAGAGAATTTTGTGACAAGAGAATCGGCACCAATACTTAATTACTTAATAACAATACTTCAGTCCGTTACACATGCCGTTGTCGTTGTATAAAAGAAGAATCCACCTTTTTTAAGGAATAGGGTACAGCTGGGCAAAAAGAGTAAATTTTTATTAGATATTTTTAAATTATTGGTAGGCTCGCGCTCGTCGTCAATAAAGGCTTCTTCAGACACCCGCGACGCGACACTTGTAGAACAATTTCCATGAAGTTTTTATAAACATTGTTCTACGTGAGTCGCGACTCGCCTGTTTGCAGGAGCCTTAAAGTATGAAATGTAATTTTAAATGCATATGCCAAGTGTGTCCTCGTCGACATTCTGCCAGCCTTAATTCGCCATAGACACAGTATCAACTTAACGCCCAATCGAATTAAAGATAATGTTAATGAAAATACTACGAAAATATTAGTTAGTACCTTTTCTACTATTTTTTTGCCTAGTGGTGTTTCTCATTTGAGTTTAAATAAATCAAAATATGAGGATTATAGTACTGTTTAGGCAGGTGCTGCAGCTGGGGCGTTGGATACCGTGTTGCTGGTTGCAGTCGACACGGTATCATCCGGCTCTTGTATCTGCAACCACGGCATGCGACGTTGCAGTTCTTGTCTGTAAAAACGTGAATAAGGTTTTAGTAACATCTCTAAATAGAGTTTTTGATATGGTAGTGGGACATTAGGGACCACCAAACTGATAGGTGGGAGAGGCCTGTTGAGAGTCCAGCAGTGGACAACGATAGGCTGAGTTGATTGATTGCTCTAAAGCAACAAAGCTTAATTTAAGATTTTGGAGAATTCTAACATTAGGTTATTCTTTGAAAAGCTTCCCGTTGAAAGGCAATAATCGAACCCGATATTTTTGCAAAATAATACCACCCTGTGTTATTCTGGGTAGTCGAACACGGAGGCCCATTTTTCAATCAAAACTATTCATTTTTTTTTCGTCTTTCTTGTACCTATACAAACATGTATTGGTATTTTCACGCAGTTTTGAGTGCAATTCTAAGTCATCATAACTTGCTGTAGGTAATTATGAATATTATGATAAACTATATACCTACCTAGGTATTTATCTATTTTATTATCTAAGTACCTGTACTTCGGATGACTGATTGCATAAACCCAGGGATCTATACAGGCAACGGCTTTGCATGCCACGGCTGGAATCATTGTAACCTGTAAATGAAAATGATTGACTTATGATTTAAACATGAAAACACATTACATCTTTACAAAACGTCAGGGTCTCTTGAAAACTGGACACGCAGCAAAACGGAAAGGCTCTGGTTACACAAGGTGTAGGCAAGCAATATTATAATAACGATGTGATGTAGCGAATGTACCTACGAGTGAATCCTGACTCCATAGCTCACGATATGATAAAAACACCGAAGGAGTTACAGTTTAGGCTGTTCGAGGTTTCAATTCATTTTATTGGACATATTCAGAGGCCGCGGTCTCATTCCAAGATTGAATTTGGATTTAATCCTTGTAGTAGCTATATCAATAAATTCAGCATAATATGGTACGTTATTATTCCTTTCAAATAAGAATATAAGTAGGTACGATAAATGGCCTACATTTTCTGCTAATTTTAATTATTGTTTGGTGGTATGTTATGGGCGCACTTGCACGGGCTTGTATTGCCACGTTTTAAGAGTGCAGGGACATGGATGTTAAATAGTCGAGAACGAAACGTTGGATTAGAGCAGCAATTAAAAATATATACCCCAGGCGTAAGAAGTTGTTGGTTTCCGAAAGCTCCTATAAGCGTCATGACACCGTAAGGTGTCCACGACGCTACAAACAAGAAGCACACGGTGAGAGCTGCTTTAGCTATCCGGATTTCAGCTGATTCTGCGCTCGCGTTCTGGTTAGCTCGAAGTGACTCCACGTTCATCTTTTTAGCTTGTTCTCTAAAAATCACATTCGCTTTGTTTAAACATGTTGCCAGTTTGTTATCTGTTCGTCGTAACATTAAGTTTAATTTCAAGAAAGTACCTTAAAGCAGCTTCATGTGCAAACACTTGCTGCACAATGCCACTGTAAAAATATATGATCATCGACATGGGGAACACGTAGCTGCAGGCGAAAATGCACGCGACGAATAGTTTAGTGTCGAAAGTATTCGTCAAGTAATCGAACGTACAAGACGTCAAATAACCCTCTGCAATAACAAAAATATATTAGTAACTATCAGGTAGAAATGATTGAATCAAAGCATACAATAATAAGAGTATAAGATGAACAGACCAGGAACATATCTGCCCCAAATTTTGAAGAGCGGTAGTAGAGCCCATGGTGTACTGTATATCCAGACACATGCCATCATCAGTAGAACTTTGCCGCGGGACAATCGCCCGTCCAAGGGGCGAGTGATTGTGGAATGCCTGAAGCGTTAAATTGAAATTAAATCCGTCATCAGGTTATACCTATATGACTTTATCCTCCTAATATTATAAATTAAATATGTTTGCATGTATGTCGGTATAATCGACAGAAAATCTGGTTAGTTTTGCAGAGTATTTGTATTTTACCTGTCATAGGCGATGCAAGCATTGGTCATGCCAGCGCCAATGCCACTGTACGCGCCCATCAACGCGAATAGTTGACAACCGACAGTTCCACTAGCGAAGCCTCGCATTGCACTATTGTATATAAATATTGGAGCTTTCGCCATCATTATGAAGTCTAAAATAGCTAGTTGCAGAATTAGAAGGTTGCTCGAGGTTCTCAAGCTTTTTGTTCTGAAAATCAAATGAATATAAGTAGACAGTAGAAATGTGTAGGCTTTAAAAAAATATCAGCTGGCAAATTTCCGATACTAAAAATGTTCAATATCTAGTCGTCTAGTCGCAATCTCATCTTCTCTTAATCGACATCAATGTCTAAAACTTCTCAAAAATATAAGAATGTTGGAGATATTTTTGCAAAATTATGACTGATTAGAATGCAAACGCTCTTAAAATACGGGAATGGGGCAAAGTCCGTATTTTACAGGTATGTACATAAATATTGAAATAATAATGAAACTTACGTGGAAAATATGAAAATAACTAGTCCATTTCCGACTAAAGCGGCTGCAGTAAAGAATATGTAAAGCAGCGCAAGCGCAGTGTGTGCGCTGGCTGGAGGCGCTGGAAATGTCAGCCAGTGTTCTGGCACCGCGGCCAGGTCGTCCCCAGTCAGGCCTTCGCCCAGCATCTCCACATCACTGGGCCCCCCCGACCTGGAAAATGATCAGCATTAAAAAGTAACAATGGTTCAGAGGAAAACACATTAAAATACATCTTAAAAATGTTACTTACTTGAACGGTGCAAAGTGTGCATCATAGTAAGAAGGTTCTGTTTGATTATACATGTTCATTGAATGTTGGGAAGGAATGAGCAGTCCTCGGTAGTGTGCCTAACTGCCCACTGCACTGACTGACTGCTGTCTGCTACTGCTCGCCCTTTGCTTTTATATCACACGTTCCTAACCAGATTCAATGGATTATCCGCTGTGACACCTTTGATAGGATTAGTAGAGATTTGGCTCACACAGGGGCAGAGATTTCTGTTGATGTGGTTCATAATGTGTTTAAAGCTGCTTTAATGCGGATGTAATGTATTAATAGGGCATGTAGGAAGCCCCACATTTTGAGATATAATTAATTAACTAGTAAGTTACTGCTGGGTCATGTTTGCATGGATTTTAATCTAGGTATGTGTAGTTGTTGTAAATGCGTTATTTGTTTAGATATTTTTTAGAGTTCTTTGTTACAGTGCACTAATACACATAGAATCATTAAATAGCCCTAAGAATAGGCAAGCTGAGGTGATAATAGGCCGGCCATTATTAGCCGTACAGTGACAGTGGGAATACAGTGTTTTGGAGTGGAGGACACAAATCCGCTTGTAGGTATAGTGCAACGGTGTCGTGAAGATCGCCGTGTTAAGAAGAGGTTCTAATACTTTTTTGAATATCGTACTGAACTGACATTCAATTCAATCTTTTACTGTCAATTATATTTCAATGCAAAACACGGTTGTATATAATTTAACATGGTATCAGAGATTAAAAACGATATTTTAACGTGCTGAAACTGGATCTTGTGACCTATTTAATAAGTGAGCATTTATCAAGAAGTTACAGAAAGATGAATTCTGTGAGATTTGTTATTGGGAGCTTAGAAGGAAGTACCTACAAACTGGCAGACGTGGAAATACAAGATTTCCCTGCTTTCGCGGAGCACCCCAGGTACGCTAGACATTATCCAGGGTAAAGTAACTAAGCCAGACCCACTAGCGGCACCGGCGTTACCAGCAAAGTTGTTGGAATATAAGACGGTATTGGATAATTACCAAAGCCTTGACAGTCATGCCTTGCTTATTTTTACCACAAACATGACAGAAGAAACCCTACATAAGGTCATGCGGTGCAATACGTCAAGTGAAATGTGGACAGAGTTGCATCGTCTTTATGATGGAGCCAAGGAGGATCGAAGTTATGAACTTTGCATGAGATTCTTCCGCTTTCAGAAGACTGAAGATCACGATATGGCTACTCACATTTCAACGCTCAAAAACATCTGGTACGAATTGAATAAAGAAATTGGAGGTAATAATGTTCCCGAAATGCTTTTAATTTGCAAAATCTTGGACATACTTCCTGATCAATATTTTCATTTCATATCGAGCTGGCTGTTAATGAATAAGAGCGATAGGAACATCGAAAACTTGACGATACAGTTGTGTGCTCATGAAAGGACTTTAACAAGTGGAAACCGAGAGACCATTATTGAAGAAGCTCTAGTACTTTGCGGACAGCTAGGGCACAGCGTCAAAACAACTTGTCCGAAATGGTTAGCCGATGGGAGACCACCCAAACCCATGCCAAATAACCAAAGTACATCAAACGTCAATATGAACCTAATTGCAATTGTAAATAATGTGGAAGACATCGATCAACACAGCTGGTATGTCGACAATGGGTCTACTAGTCACGTTTCAAATCGAGGAGACTTATTTAAAACCTTTGAGTACTTCTCTACGTCGCACACAGTTTCAACTGCAAATGGTACAGCTATTCAGGCCGTTGGAAAGGGAGCACTGGATATCGAAGCTGACATACGTGGTACTAAAGAGATTATTACTCTTAACGACGTGTGGTATGTACCATCTATTAAGAAGAACCAGTTTTCGGTACTGTCAGCTCAGGACAAATTAACAAATACTATATTTGAATCCCGAACCCAAGAATGTATAATGAAGTATGAAGGCGGACGACATCTACTGATTGGAGTGCGAGCTAAAAATGGAGGACTTTACAAACTAAAGGTCAAAAACATTAAGGGCTCTCATGAAATTAATCACGTAGAGATATCTGACCAGATGCAATTATATCATGAGAGGCTGGGACATCAAAATAAGTTTCATGTTAAGAAGGTTGTCGAGACAGAGCTTGGCATAACGCTGAAAGTAGACAGTGAACTCTGCGAAGGATGTGTATTTGGCAAAACCCATCGACGCAAGTTTGGCACTAGAGAACGTGCGTCACAGCCTGGAGAGCTGTTACACACTGACGTATGTGGCCCGTTCAAGAATACATTTTCCAAATTCAAATATTATGTTCTTTTTAAAGACGACTTTACAAAATATCGGTGAATCTACTGTTTGAAAGAAAAGGGAGAAGTTCATGAAAAACTTGAGCAAATGTTGGCAGAGACTAAAGCTACTGGTCATATTGTAAATGAAATTTTTAGCGATAACGGCGGTGAATTCGACAATGCGAGAGTACGGGAAATTTTACACAAGAACGGAGTACGTCAAAGATTGACGATGCTTTATATATTATACGCCAGAACAGAATGGATGTTGTGAGCGTGACGATAGAACGATTGTAGAGTCAGCAAGAGCCATGATGCATGCGCATGAAGAAATGCTTCAGGGCCTATGGGCTGAACTTGTCAATACTGCCACTTACATCCTGAATCGCACTGGACCGACACAAGAAGGTAAGTCACTTTATGAACTCTGGTTCGGCAAGAAACCCAATATCAAACATTTGAGAATTATCGGAAGCTCCTGCTACACCCACATCCCAAAATGCAATAGAAAGAAAATGGACAAAAAAGCCGTGAAAGGAGTCTTAATTGGATATGACAACGATGATCGCTACAGAATTTGGTGCAAAGAAAACAGTACACTCATAAGATCTCGAGAAGTAACGTTTCAGGAGAGAACTTTTTCACCACGTAATGAAATCATTCTACAACCTCCTTACCTGGATCCAGTCGCATCGACATCAGCCGCAGAACATGCCTCTGTTACTGATGATGAAGAAGATGCTGGTTACAGTTTGAGTGTTGAAAACGATTTCGACAGATCTATTGAATCGGAAAGAGAGATGGAAATGGAACCTGGAAGTGATGAGTATTTATCTGCACAAGAGATAGAAACTGAAAGGCTCAAGACACTCAGAAACAGATCTGACCTCAAACCTCTCTCTAGATATGATGGTTTTGTTATGACCGTGAGTAGAGATGATGAAGTTAATCCGGGGCCTAGAACATACAAAAAAGCTATCAACAGTACTGACAAAGATAAATGGATAAAAGCAATGAATGAAGAGTTAAATTCGCTGAAGGATAATGACACGTGGGAAATGGTTGATCTACCACCTAAACGCAAAGCCATTCCTTGCAAGTGGATTTATAAAATAAAAACTTACCCAGATGGCAGTATCGAAAGATACAAGGCTAGACTCGTTATAAAATGTTTTTCGCAAAAAAAGGCCTTGATTATTACGATACCTTTAGCCCGGTAGCTAAGACAAGCACTATTAGAGCTCTCTTAAGTACCGCAGCAAATGAAAAAATGACACTTGGACAATTTGACGTGTCTACGGCATTTTTATATGGAACGCTCAATGAAGAGATCTTTATGAAACCTCCTGAAGGATGCCAGAGTGAATCGAAGGTGTGTAAACTCAAGAAAAGTCTTTACGGATTGAAACAAGCACCGAGATGCTGGAACACCTGTATAACGGATTATATCATCCAAATTGGTTTTGAGCAAAGTTCAGCGGATCCATGCCTGTTCATCAGGAAAAGAGGGAATAAGAAAGCTATAATAGCTTTATATGTGGATGACGGATGATGAAAATGAAGTGGAAAATGTTTACACCAAGCTAAGGAAAAGATTTAAAGTCACGATCAAGCTCGCATCCTATTTTCTCGGAATAGAGATACATACTTCCGATGATGGATCTATCACAATAGACCAAAAGGCGTACGCAAGGAAAGTACTGCAACGTTTTGGTATGGTAAACTGTAAACCAGCACTAACGCCGATTGTGAAGTATCCGCAAACAGAAAAGACGACAGACTGTAAGGAACGATTTCCATATCGCGAGGCAGTTGGTGCATTGTCCTATTTAATGGTTGGCACAAGACCAGACATAGCTTTCGCTGTAGGAGTGCTGTCTAGAACACTACAAAGCTCGAGTAATGAAGTTGTAGTAAGAGTGAAAAGAATATTTCGTTACATTCAAGGCACTGTGGACTACGGCATCACGTACACATATAAAGGTAAGCATAACGATATTATTATGTACACAGATGCAGATCACGGAGGTGACCCCACCACAGGAAGATCGACATCTGGCATGCTTTGCCTGTACTCAGGTGGCGCCATCTCTTGGCAGAGCAATCGCCAGAGAACTGTAGCACTCTCGTCAACCGAAGCTGAGATTGTAGCGGCGAGCTAAGCTGCTCGAGAAGTTTTGTGGCTAAAGAAAATTGTTAATGACATAGCTATGGACGTGGCAATAGTGAAGTTGCTAATAGATAATGAGTCTGCATTGAAACTCAGCAAGAATCCGATTGAGAACCACCATCAGACTAAGCATATGCACGTCAAAAGAAGACACTTCTTCTTGAGAGAATGCATTTTAAATAATAATTTGGTGGCTAATAAAGTTACTTCGGCGCAAAACTTGGCTGACATGTTAACGAAGCTATAGAAGCTATACAAGCCAAGGCTGCTCTATCTGACTGAGCTGATGAGCCTCAAGTGAAGAAGGGAGGGAATGTTAAGAAGAGGTTCTAATACTTTTTTGAATATCGTACTGAACTGACATTCAATTCAATCTTTTACTGTCAATTATATTTCAATGCAAAACACACGGTTGTATATAATTTAACACGCCGCTCCAGGTGACTGAATTAGGGAGGAGTTGGATGAGAGGGCCGAGGATTGAGCCAAATGGCATGCGATATTACAGGTTGATAAGATTTGAGCTTACCTACTGATAATCGCTGAGGTCCGGTTTTGGTACGAGTATGCGGTATATATATTTTTTTTTGTAAGTTTTAATTTTCTGTTTGTATCACTATGATCCGTAATTACTGCGTCTTCTCAATATAAAATATGACCTACGTAACTAGTTGTTTCGAATGTAACATGTCATTATCGTCATTTCAGCCGAAAGACGTCTAGTTAGTCGCCTTTACCGACACTTATGGAAAGAAATGGGATAATGCTATTCTTTACGTCCGGTACCGCACGGCAGACTTGTAACATTGCGTTTTATGAAGTGCCAACTGCAGCAACTATACAAAGCATCATAGTATACAACTTCAAAAACAAAATATCATCAACCTTTTCAATAAAAGCCCAACTGATGCCCAATCGCACTTGGGAATCTAACCTCGTAACCAGCATACTATTTATTTTATATCATAAAACCATGATGACGATACGGTAGTTATAATAATCATAAGTTTATTTATTTTCTCTCACAATGGTTCTGTAGTCTTAATAGTTTTGATATATTATATAAATTAACATTGTGAGAGCCTGATGCCTGATGTAGGTTTTAGGAAAAACCTGTGTTATAGGTCACTAGGTCCCACTTAGTGGCTTTATACAAATGAACAGGCAGGTAACATGTATTTCTTTCTGAAAAACAAAACAAAAATAAATAAATGAAAATAAAAATGATACAAAAAGCAATCAAAGGGTGAATGTGTAGGTAACTGTTATTGATTGTGAAGGTGATGAATATGTAGGTGAGTGGGTAGGTGAATGGGAAACTGGATGGGTAGGTGTATGGTGGTGAATGTGCAAGTGAATTGAGATGAATATGTAAGTGAATGATGGTGAAGGGTGTAGGTGAATCGAGTTGATTGGTAATTATTTTTAATGCAGGTGTCTGTGTGAACGTTAGAAATTGAAACAATGGAGCCATAAGAACATACAGTAATTGAAATTCGCTATGAAGATGTGAAAGGGGGCTTGGATTTATTTACTTGTGTGGGGCATTTTTTATGTATCATCAATCATCATAGCAAAGGGTAAAGGGCAAAGTTAATCATTTTTTTAAGTATGCTGTCACTTTTTGCTCACACAGAGTTTAGTCAATGGGTAAATATTGTGACTCTTATCTACATATACATCTACACTATCTACACTAATCTACATCTACACTTAATAATATAATAATAATAATCCTGTTGGAGAAGAAGATGATAGGGTTGCCACAGTAAGTAGCCAGTGCAACGCCCGATTGAGGAGCCCACTGGAGGATGCGTTTCGCGAGTATCGGTCCACCCCAACCGAACTTTGCCACGGTTACCCATGCACAAGAAAAATAGGGAGAATTTCTTCGAGAGCAGCGAGGATCTCGTTGATACACAATCGATCCTGTATTGCGCGGCTGTTGCGGCATGTCGTTTAGCTAACGTTAAATTTCCAAGCTGTGACGGAGCTTCTCGACCGAAACCAGCCGCACCAGCCTGGCAGTGCAGAATCGAGCGTCGTATCGTTGGGGCCAGGGCACTCATCGGCAAACTATACTACTTCAGGGAGGGCAATATACGACCACGAGTGATGCGCTTTGTGAGGCGGGCTTTCTCGGGGACTGGAATCAGTCCTCCAGAATACATGTCCCGTGTCACAGAGCGCATCGACTTCTTGAAGCAGAAAGTCTGTGCATGGGCTAACCGTATTCGGCGGTATAAGCGGCGGGTTGACCGGTACACGCAGAATCGCATGTTCCAGAGCGATGAGAGGTACAGAGGGTGTACAGAGCCTGGGAACGACCCAAACAAAATGTGACGGACGTATGCCGCCCGGATGGTGCCACCACGAATGCATTCTGGCGTAACATCTGGTCCGTGCCCGTCTGTCACGCTGAGGCTGATTGGATGCAGGATGTCGAGCCAGTGTGTGAAACTATACCAGAAATGGAACCGATTTCAATTACGCCATTAGATGTAGCCAGAGCAGTCCGTCCGTTACCAAATTGGATATCACCGGGACCGGACGGACTGCATAACTTTTGGTTAAAATGGCTAAGTAGTTCACACATTCGCCTGGCATCTCAATTCCAGTCATCCTTAGAGTCTGGGTCGCTACCGCAGTTTCTAACAACAGACGTTACCCACCTGCTCCATAAGTCAGGTAGTCCCGCGGAACCCAAGAATTATAGACCAATAACATGTCTGTCGACGGTTTATAAACTTCTTACATCCATTTTGAGAGCGAAAATTAACACACACATTGAGAATAACTTGATTATGTCTCCCTCTCAAAATTGGTGTAAGAACGGGTCCCGCGTAGGGATGAAAATTGCCGAATGTTTCCGAAACTTCCCAGGAAAGTTTCCAATATTGCCGGGAATATTGGGGAATATTGCCGGAATGTTTCCAAAGTTGCCAGATTACATAGGGTTTTTCAAATGCCATTTGCAATGTTTTTCACTTGTGAGGTTTTATGTAATGGTGTAATTTTATGTATTATTAGTTAGCCTGTATAATTAATTGATAATTATAATTAATTTTTAATTATCCATGCATATATGTGAAGATAAAGTTAAACTATGTCTTTGGTAACTTCAGGATAGCTGACCCCATAGTTTTTTAAGAATTTTACTTATAAATTTTATAAAAAAAGAAAGAGGGTATTAAGAACTTCATCTGTTTGAAATAACATCGATTTTAAACTTTTTCCTGAAGTCTGATAGCGCTAAAATTATACACATCTATGTAAGTCTGGTGAGAACGCAATGTTTTGATAACGCTGTGCCAGCCTGATGATGGAGTTGGAAGGTGGTCATAGGATCTATGCTCTGGTAAAAGTAAACCAACCAAGATTGGGCTTTTTAGATTGGTCTCTTGGTGAGCACGAGAGTTTTATGTCTATTGTGTCTTCTGTCTGCCAGTGAATTTAAGAGCGTTCATACCACACGGGCTGGTACTGGCGCATTTATAGCGGTTTTTCGTGATTATTTCGTTAAATACATACAAAAGTAAACATTTTTTCAGCCATGCACTAGATAGTTGGTATTTACTAGTTTGTATGTTATTTTTTACAGTTGTTTTGGTATTTACTTATAAAAAACGACATACCGTCAATGATTTTCTATTTGCATTACTTAGTTCAATGAAATGTTTTTAATAAAGAGTAAATATTGAAAATAATTATAAACAACGATCTTTCAGCTTGGCTGACAAAAAATAGTACTTTTGTTTGTATAATCACGAAAAACGTTGAATAAATGCGTTGTTGACAGCCCGCGTGGGATGAACGCTCTTAATGTTTTAAGTATATTTTATTAAAAATCAAATAATACACTAGCATTTAATAAAAACCTAAAATGTATTTATATTGACTATCGTGGTCGCCACTGTTTTGCTGGCGCGTATTCTCCGTGACAATATGTAGTATTTTATACAAAGCTTCATGGCCTCTTTCTTCACTCAACTTGCATAGAGCCCTCGCTAAATTCGAAAGATGTCCACTGCTGGACATAGGCCTCCCCCAGGCTCCTCCACTTGGACCGGTCTTATGCTTCCCACATCTAGCGGATTCCCGCGGCCTACAAAAGATTATCGGTCCACCTTGTGAGAGGCCTTCCCACTCTACGTCTTCCGGTACGCGGTCTCCATTCCAGAACCTTTCGGGGCTATCGGCTTAAAGTCTCACAAAGAGCAATGGAGAGGGCTATGCTCGGAGTTTCCCTACGCGATCGAATCAGGAATGAAGAGATCCGCAGGAGTAACAAGGTAACCGACATAGCCCGAGGAATTGCCAAACTTAAGTGGCAGTGGGCAGGGCACACTGCTTGCCATATGTGTTCAAACCAAAATCTAGTAAATTTTTAACTTTTTTGGATTTTCTACAAATATAAAAAAGTAAAAAAAAAAAATACTGCTGACGTAATCACCATCCAGACACCCCCATCCCCCATGTCATCAAAAATAAGCAAAGCAAAGACCCCCTGCCCCCCTGTAGTGCTTACGTAATACTTGAATGGCCCCTTATAATTATAACTATGCATGAGTACCTACTTACCACCTTGACTTTTCTTCACATTACCCCTTGTAGCCTTACGTCCCCACACCAGTCACTTAACCACTGCACCGTTGGGCACGCCGCGATTGCGGCGGTAAGTCCCCTCTTTGAGGAGTGGCTTGAGAGGCGGCATGGCGTCCTCACCTTCCGCCTGACACAGGTCCTCACCGGACATGGCTGTTTCGGGAGGTTCCTGTTTCGGATAGGGCGGGAGGAAACGCCCGGGTGTTTCCATTGCGAAGATCGCCCAGAGGACACGGTGGAGCATACGGTGGAGGTCTGCCCAGCTTGGGCGGAGGAACGCCGTGTCCTCGTGGAGGTGATCGGCGGCGGCGATCTCTCGCGTCCGACCCTGGTCCAGGCCATGGTACGGAGCGAGAGGGCATGGCTGGCAGTCGCCTCCTTCAGCGAAGCAGTTATGCTCGCAAAGAGGGAGGCGGCGCACGTGAGGGAGATGCAGTACATGCGCCCTCACAGCCGTGGCCTTCGCAGGAGACGCCCTGGGCGTCGGGAATCCCAGGCTGATTCCCGGCCACCGTAGGCACGGGCTTGCGGACGGCGAGTAATGGGTACCTCGCTGTCCGGTAAGGACCAAGCCCGGGTCGACGGCGCGTTGTGTTCCACGCGCGCCTCAAAGAGATGTCAGCAGCAACAGATGGGGCCCGCAAGGGCCGATGCCTGCCGGGGGTGCGGGTTGTTCGAAAGAGATACCGCCGCCCCTGGCACACAGGCAACTGAGGGAACACGGGTGGGTTTTAGTCAGTAAAAGTCTGACACGCCCTCCCGCTCCACCCAGAGCGGGAGAAGTTATTTGATGATTTCCCACCCAGAAAAAAAAAAAAAAACCACTGCACCGTCGCCGACAGTGCCGTCAAAAGAATTTTCAAAATCAGAGTTTTTGAGAAAATCGCGAACATACAAACATACAGACAAACATACATTCGGATCGAATAAAGAACCTACTTTTTGAAGTCGGTTAAAAACGTCTACTTGTCGTTGCTGACCAAATCGTCTTGCAAAGTTTAACCCTTTTATACATACAGATATGTATACATATAGATTTACATACTTTCTTATATTCAAGTGAAGTTAAATTATAAGAACGTAGAAGAAAAAAAATTACGATATCTCTAAAATAGTTATGGTTTCATCACCAATGAACAATCATGGTTAGCTTGTTTCTTTTCTTTAGTTTATCAGTAAGAAAATAAATTTAAAAACAAAAATTTCAGATTGGTTATTAAAGATAAGCATAAAAACTACCATCCTGCAGACCGCAATTTTATCCTGCTAAGCAATTATAATAGTAAAAGTAGTTTTCTATTTTTACGTTTCTTACCCAATCTTGCCGGCAAGTTTGGAAACATTCTCGGGAGTTTTGGGAACTTTGGCAATATTGCCGGCAATTTTCATCCCTAGTCCCGCGGTACTAAGGAGCTACTTCTCATCGACATGGCCATAAGCCAACAGGTTCGTCGATCCAGCAAGGATCTGTCAGCATCAATCAATCAATCAATCAATCATTTATTTGCAACGAATGTAGGTAGGTAGACGGTGGGCGGGTGGGTGTAGGTAGGTGGTGGGCTGGATAGATTATAAGAAGGCCTCGGTGCCACATGCATGGCTCATGAGAGTGCTGGAGTTGTACAAGATTGATGCAACTCTACGCACCTTCCTTGAGTCGTGCATGGGGCAATGGAGGACAGTCCTTCACTATCCAGGATGTCCACAGATCCAAGGGAATGATGAGCCTGTATGGATCAAACGGGGAATATTTCAGGGCGACAGCTTGAGTACCCTTTGGTTTCGCATAGCCCTGAATCCTCTAAGCACACTGCTGGAGAATTCAGGTCTAGGCTATCGGCTGAGGAGAGGCGGTGGGGTTACATCTCACCGTTATATCTCACCTCCTATATATGGATGACCTTAAGCTCTTTGCCCCCAACAAATTGCAACTGATGGAGCTACTGAAGGTAACTGAAACTTTTAGTCGCGCCATCAGAATGGAATTTGGTGTGGGCAAATGTGCAGTCATGCATGTAAAGCGAGGTGAGATTATGGAATCCGAGGGAATTCAACTTTCGGATTCCATAAACCTCAGATCCCTCTCCTCATCCGACAGCTATCAGTATTTGGGTATGTCGGAAGCGTTAGGCATAAACGCTGCTGATATGAAGCAATCGTTGAGGGAGCGCTTCTTTGGTCGCCTGAAGAAGTTATTAAATAGTCTTCTTACAGGCGGAAACAAGGTGCGCGCCTTCAACGGTTGGGTCATGCCAGTTTTGATGTACTCTTTCGGCATACTTAAATGGACTCAAACTGAACTCGACGCCCTGGACCGACGGGTCCGTACACTGCTGACTGCAAACCGGATGCATCACCCACGATCATCGGTGATGAGACTGTACATCCCGCGGAATTGTCCCCACACTTCCGCGGGATGTACAGGATGTACAGTTCGAGGCTTTTTAAATGCGAAGACCCTCCACAACCGCGAGGTGTGCAGTCTCAGGGAATATTTTTTAAAAGCCGAAGTGGGTATGCACCGTGATGTGGTCGCGGTGGACAAGGGTCTCACCCCGTTGTCCATGGCTAAAGAGAACTGGCGCAAACCCGTAATACTCACTATAGATGACCGCAAGGAAGTATGGCGAAACAAGGAGCTTCACGGGCGCTTCTATCGGGCTCCTCATGAGCCCGGTGTAGATTTCCTAGCGTCCGTATCCTGGCTACGTTTCGGTGACCTTTTTGGGGAAACTGAAGGTTTCATCTGTGCAATTATGATGAAGTTATCTTGACGAATAACTACCGGACACATATTATGAAGGACGGGACGGTTGACGTGTGTCGGGCATGTCATCGTCCGGGTGAGGCCATCAGACATAATAATTCTGGTTGTTCTCGTCTAGCTAACGGCGAGTACTTGCACAGGTATAATCAAGTAGCCAGGATTATTCACCAGCAACTTGCTTTGCAATATAAACTTGTGGATTCTGAGGTATCGTATTACAAGTATGTGCCCGACCCAGTTTTCGAAAATGACCATGTCACGTTGTACTGGGATCGGTCTATCATTACTGACAGGACTGTTGTAGCCAATAAGCCAGATATAGTGGTGATAGACCGGTTAGCGCGCCGTACTATGCTAATCGCTGTTACCATTCCACTTGACGAGAACCTCGTGAAAGCTGAGAAAGAGAAACAATAAATATCTCGACTTGGGGGATTCTTTGACACACAGTTTTTACATGTTTTTGACTGAAGAACACATCAATATTATCTCCAAATTGAACATCGATTTCAGGTTTTATAGTAAATGAAAATGTCTATCGAGGCCTATAGTAGTTAATTGAGATTACTTAAAACAAGCAATAATTATGTCTGCAGAAAACAGCAAAAACTAATTAATCTGGTGCGATTTTCTGCGATCTTAGTGAGGCAATATATTATAAAAAGTACGCTGCACCGATATTCAAATATACGTTACTTGATATGTGATATTCGAAATAATTGTAAAGATTCGTAATTACATTACTTTTAAAATTGTCCCCGACTAAAATAATAATTCAACTGCCACAATTTGTTCAAGCATAATTTCAACGTAAACACAAAATATTTGATAGAATAATATCGACTCGTGATTGCCCGCGTCCGTCAGTGCCGACCTGTCATACGAGTGCTCGTGCGCGGGTGTAATTTTGCGAAAAAGTTCGATCGAAAGTTGTGATCTGGGCGTTTGTCAGGTAAGTCGCATAATTAATCTGTCTGCTTTTATGGTTTGTGTGTCTTTAGTTACGTTTTGCAACTAAACCAAGGTCTCTAATAAGGTTGTTCATTAATTTTAATTATACCTTTGATTCCGTCCGTTCTTAAATAAAAGATCAGGGTGACACTATCTTCAAATTCCTAATTTGTCTGGCTCCCATTAGTCTGGTTTTATCTGGCTCTTATGACCAGATGAATTTGAACGGGACATGTAAATTAGGTTTAATTCAAATAACGATGATCTCATATCATAAGATCAGGATTCAATAGGAAACCAAATTAAAAAAGTAATAAATAATTTCATGTTTTTTTTGTTTTTTAAACTATTTTCCTAGTTTCAGATCTTTAATATCGGAATGGCAAAACCAAAGAAGCACACAAGAGAAGAAAGGCCTAGGAAAAATGACTCGCGTAGAAATCCTTTTGAAAAAATATAAAACATTGAAGAGTTATGGAAAGAAAAACAAGAAAAATATCGACAATACTACAAACGTCGAAAAAAAGAAAAAACAACCAATATCAATATCAATAAATGAAATGAAACCTAAAATACAAAGATTACAGAGAAAGAGATGGAGAAAGAATTATAAGGCATCATTATCATCATCATTTCAGCCGCAAGGCCTCCACTGCTGGACATAGGCCTCCCCCAAGCTCCTCCGCTTCGACCAGTTCTATGCTTCCCGCATCCAGCGGATCCTGCGGCATTCACAAGGCTATCGGTCTACCTTGTGGGAGGTCTTCTAACTCTACGTCTTCCAGTACGCGGTCACCACTCCAGAACCTTTCGGCCCCATCGGTCATCTGTTCTTCGAGCAATGTGCTCTGCCTATTGCCACTTAAGTTTGGCAATTCTTCGGGCTATGTCGGTTGGCTTGGTTCTCCTGCGGATCTCTTCATTCCTGGTTCGATCACGTAGGGAAACTCCGAGCATCGCCCTCTCCATTGCCCTTTGGGTGACTTTTAGCCTTCTGATAAGGCCGATTGTGAGTGACCACATTTCAGTGCCATAAGTCATCACTGGCAACACGTACTAGTCAAAGACTTTCGCCTTGAGACATTGCGGTATTTGGGACGACAAAATATTGCATAACTTCCCGAACGCTACCCAGCCAAGTCGGATTCAACGATTGACTTCTTTCTCGAAGTTTACCTGCCTAACTAAATAGTTTGTCCTACGTAAACGTACTCATCTACAACTTCGAGTGTAGCGCCTCCGATCGTCATGAGAGTGGGTGTTACATGGGCATTTGACATGATCTTTGTCTTGTCCATGTGTTCATTTTAAGACCCATTCTTTCGAAAGCTCCACTGAGGTCATTGGGCATTGCACTGAGGTTCTTCATGGTCTTTATCATCGGCAAACCGAAGGTGAGTGATGTACTCGCCATTGATGTTGATGCCAATCAACAGACGTGAACAGTTTCTGAGAGATAACGTCTCCCTGTCTCACACCTTGCTGCAGAAGGATAGGTTTCGAAGTCTGGTTCTGGAGTCGGACAGACATAGTGGTGTTTTCTTACAGACACTTCAGCACCTCGATGTACCGATAGTCGATCTGGCACCGTTTAAGAGACTGCAGTACAGGCCATGTTTCGATCGAATCGTTGTCCAGAAACGCTAAACGCCTCTCTGCGGCAGGTTATACTCTTCAGTCTTCAGTATAACCTGCTCGTATGTATGTGGTCTACGGTGCTAAAGCATTTATGGAATGCGGCTTGTTGCGGAGGTTGGAAGTCGTCAAAGTTCCGCGCGTGACGGTGCGTGATGACTTTCGAAAACAGCTTGTAGAAATGTCTCAGAAGTGACTATAATTCTTAAGAAAGGTATTGTCACCCTTCTTAAACAACCACCGTACCTCTGTTTTTTGCCTTTTGCCCTCAAGTATGACGGAATCAAACAGCTTCTGGAGAGCTTTACGAACTGGTTTTCCGCAAGCTCTCAGAAGTTCGGCCGTAATTCCATCAACACCCGGCTTGTTGTTGGTTGCTCTTGAGTCGTTTGCCAGATCCGTAACGGGGTTGCTTGTTGAAGTATATCTGTGTAACTGTCCATAGAACCCCTCGATCTTTCTCAACAGCACAGGCATGGGGGATACGATCCTGCCATCATCGGTCCTCAGTTCCCAAAGCTGAATCTGCCCAATAGATAGATCTCTTGCAAAGACCTTGGAGAACTTGTTCCGCTCTATCGCGTCGTTGATGCGGTCCGTATTAAAGCGGCGAAGGTCGCTATTCAAGCACTTAGAAATCCGTCTATTGAGCTGTCGGTACTTTAGCCATATTAATTAACGTAATAAATAACTTAACATAATAAATTATAAGGTATATTACCTTAGAAAGAAATAACAAAAAAGAACAGCGGCCCTGCTTGAATAAACACCCCGCCTCATACTCCCAGCATTTTGTTGGATACTGAACCAATAGTTAGAGATTATGAATGATCCACCTTTACGTTGCCGGTTTTCAAACAGAGAAGTGGAGTCACCCGTACCAGGACAGCAATAAATTCTCCACCGATTTAGAAGTAAAAAGTTGATTGAAGATAATATATTATTCTCATATAACTGCATGAATCTAAATAACATGTTGCAAAGTCTCATTCATCTGCCTTGGGCATCATTAATCTGGTTGACCAATTCATCAGCACAGTCTAAATCCTAAACTACTGGGAACAAATCAGTGCCTTTGATATATGTTATAACATGTAATGACCTGGACAAGAAACTATGTTAATTAAGATCTAAAGGTTAAAAAAAAAATTGAGCCATATCAATGAGGCAAATACACTCGGTTTCAAAGAATCACCTACATAGCACACGAGGTTGTTGCCCTGTGGAATGTGAACTCGGCTGTAATTGTGCCGATTGTCGTATCAGCCAATACACTGATGGCCGAAAGCCTCGATCAACATCTATCGAGGCTCTCGTTAGGCGGTTAGATCAAAGGCCTAATTCAGAAGGCAGTACTCCTCGATACGGCACGTATCGTGAGGAGGTTCCTGTCTCTGGAGCCCTAACCACCGGTAGCTTGGACCCTGCTCCCGATATCGGCTGACAACAATTCTTTATATTTTTAAATGTTTTTTGTAAGGTTGTTTTATAAAAATATTTAAAAATGTATTAGAATAAGCAGTTAAATGAATATACGAAAATAATAATAATATTTTTTTTATAGTTTTAAATGTTTCTATATTTTTATACTAATATTTAAAAATGTAATTTATATGTCTATTTAATGAAATAAAGGATAATAATAATAAATGTTGACAAGATCAGCTGCACGTCGAGCACGCCCACCACCTCCGGACTCGTCGCTCAGCTCCGCCTCACCGCCGCCGGTACCCAGCCCCGTTGTGGGCGCTGTGACGACACTGGCCGCGGTAGTTGCGTCGACCTCGAGCGACGAGTATTTCTCACCGCCCACGACGCCACCACCTGCTCGTCGACGGGGAGGACACCGGCCGCCGGACGGTTTAGGACTTCGAGGCCCACCGGCTTCTGATAGGGTCCCAGCTCCCGGCGGAAGTGTGCAGCGCATGAGATGGACAAGATCCATCAACGAAAACGTCATGCGCTCATACTATGGGGCTACAGAGGGCGGGAACAATCTGACCGCGTACCGTGTTCGGATGCTTTCTCTTTTTCAGGTGCTTGAAACAGCTGTCAACGTTACTACACAACGACTATTGGATCAGGTGCGGGTCATCCAGCGTAATCATGTGTTGGATGACACTGTACTTGATCGCCTGCGAAGTGAAATGCAGAGTAGCCATGTCATCATACCCCCGTCGCAGACAGTTGTGGAACCACCACGACTAACCACAAGTCACGCGCCTCAAGCTGACGAGGGGAGTGTTGACAGGGCTACAAACGTAAGTACCCAATGCAGTGTGGAATTGAGGAGTGCTTTGGAGGGTGCGATTCGGGAATATCGGTTCATGTCGCCCGAACTTAGGCCAAGCTTACCTCGTTTGCCCATGCATAACGAAAATAGGGCGCTGGTGGCGGCTCTGGATTCGCAGTTGTCAAACTATTTTGAAAACTGCGAAGACCTCACCGATACTCATTCGATTCTGTACTGCGCGGATGTAGCGGCATGTCGAGTAGCTCACGTCAAATTCGCTAGTAACTCTAGAGCTACACGACCGAAACCAGCCGTACCAGTTTGGCAGTACAGAGTTGAACGTCGTATTGGTGGGGCCAGAGCCCTCATCGGCAAACTAATCTGCTTCAGGGAGGGCAACACTCGCCCTAGAGTGATGCGTTTTGTGAGGCGGGCATTCTTAGGGACTGATACCAGCCCTCAGGATTATATGTCCCGTGTCACAGAGCGCATAGACTTCCTGAAGCAGAAAGTGTATGCATGGGTAAACCGTATTCGTAGGTATAAGCGGCGAGTAGACCAATACACCCAGAACCGCACCTTCCAGATTGATGAAAGGTGGGTTTATAGAGCTTGGGAGCGACCGTACCAAGGTGTGGCTGATACGCGCCTACCAGATGACGATGCCATGTGCTCTTTTTGGCGCAATATCTGGTCAGTGCCTGTCAGTCACACCGAAGGTGATTGGACTAGAAAAGTCGAGCGAGCCTGCGATCCGATACCAGAAATGGGGGTTATTACCATCTGCCCCTAAGATGTAGCTCGTGCAATCCGGCCGCTGCCCAACTGGAAGTCTCCAGGGCTGGACGGGCTGCACAATTTCTGGATCAAATGGTTCATAGGATCGCACGCTCGCTTGGCGGCTCAATACCAGACTGTTTTGGAGTCTGGTTCGCTACCCCAGTTCCTAACGACAAGAGTTACCCACCTGCTCCATAAATCAGGTAGTACCGCGGAACCCAAAAACTATAGGCCGATCACGTGTTTACCAACGGTCTATAAGGTTCTTACATCCATTTTGAGAGCTAAAATTTACAATCAAGTAGACACTAATACCATCATGTCTGTCTCTCAAAATGGATGTCGGAATGGATCCCGTGGTACTAAGGAGCTGCTCCTCATTGATATGGCCATGAGCCAACAGGTTCGTCGTTCCCGAAAGGATCTTTCGACATGTTGGATGGACTACAAGAAGGCCTATGACTCGGTGCCACATACATGGCTCATGAGGGTGCTGGAGTTGTATAAAGTAGATACAACTCTACGCGCCTTCCTGATGTCAAGTATGAGGCAATGCAGTACGGTTCTTCGATATCCAGAATGTCGCAACATCCAGAGGAATAGCGAGCCGGTAAGGATCGAGCGAGGCATATTTCAGGGCGACAGTTTGAGTTCGCTTTGGTTCTGCCTAGCCCTGAATCCTCTAAGCACACTGGTGGAGGATTCAGGCATAGGCTATCGGCTGAGGAGAGGTGGTCAGGTTATATCTCACCTCGTTTACATGGATGACCTAAAACTGTTTGCCTCCATCAATTCGCAACTGATGGAGCTACTGAAAGTAACTGAAACTTTCAGTAGCGCCATCGGGATGGAATTTGGTGTGGACAAATGTGCGGTCATGCATGTAAAGCGAGGGGAGATTGTGGAATCCGTGGGAACCCAACTCTCGGATTCCATAAACCTTCGAGCCCTCTCCACAGCTGAAACCTATGAGTATTTGGGTATGTCGGAAGCGTTGGGCATCAACGTTACTGACATGAAGCAATCGTTAAAGGAGCGCTTCTTTGGCCAACTGAAGAAAGTATTTAATAGTCTTTTATCAGGCGGGAACAAGGTGCGCGCCTTCAACGGTTGGGTCATGCCGGTTTTGATGTACTCTTTCGGCATACTCAAATGGACTCAGACCGAACTCCACCCCCTGGACAGGAGGGTCCGTACGCTGCTGACTGCATATCGAATGCATCACCCACGGTCATCGGTAATGAGACTGTATATCCCGCGAAAGTGTGGAGGTCGAGGGTTCTTAAACGCTAAAACCCTCCACAATCGCGAGATATGCAGTCTCAGGGAATATTTCCTGGGAGCCGACGTGGGTATGCATCCAGATGTGGTCGTGGTACATAAGGGCCTCACCCCGCTCTCCTTGGCTAAAGAGAACTGTAGTGCTTGTCACTAAAGATCGCATGGAAGTATGGCAGAGTAAGGAGCTTCACGGACGCTCTTTCCGGGCCCTACATGGACCCAATGTAGACCTACTAGCGTCCGTAGTCTGGCTGCGTTTCGGTCTCTTTGGAGCAACCGAAGGTTTTGTCTGTGCAATTAAGGACGAAGTTATGATGACGAACAACTACCGGAGATTTATTGTGAAAGACGGCACGGTTGACATCTGTCGGGCATGCCACCGTCCGGGTGAATCAATCAGACACATTATCTCCGGGTGTTCTCGTCTAGTTAACGAGGAGTACTTGCATAGACACAACCTTGTAGCCAGGATTATCCACCAGCAACTGGCTCTGAAATACAGCCTTGTGGAATCAGAAGTACCGTACTACAGGTATGTGCCCGACCCAGTTCTCGAAAATGGACATGTCGCACTGTACTGGGATCGATCCATCATCACTGACAGGACTATTGTTGCCAATAAGCCTGATATAGTGGTGGTGGATCGACTAGAGCGGCGTGCAATGTTCGTTGATATAACGGTCCCACATGACGAGAACCTCGTGAAAGCCAAGAAAGATAAACAAATCAAGTATCTTGACTTGGCTCGCGAGGTTGTCGACATGTGGGATGTAGACTCAGCGAACATTGTATCGATAGTCGTCACAGTCAATGGCTTGATAGCCAAGAGCCTCGACCATCACCTGAGGAGGCTCTCGTTGGGCAGCTGGGTCAAGGGCTTGATCCAGAAAGCGGTTCTCCTGGACACGGCTCGCATTGTTAGGAGGTTCCTCTCTCTGGAGCCCTGACCGCCGGTAGCTTGGACCCTGTTCCCGATACCGGTGGGCTACTATTTTTTATATTTTTATATGTTCGTAAATTTTTTTATATTAATATTTAAAAATGTAATTTATATGTGTATAATAATATGTTGAAATAAAGGAGATAATAATAATAATCACTACATAATATAAAACAAAGTCCCTTTCTCTGTCCCTATATCCCTATGTATGCTTAAATCTTTAAAACTACGCAACGGATTTTGATGCGGGTTTTTTTAATAGATAGAGTGATTCAAGAGGAAGGTTTATATGTATAATACACCGACCTCCACGCGGGCGAAGCCGCTGGCAAAAGCTAATAATATTATAAAGAGGAAAGATTTGTATTTTTGTATTTTTGTATGTAACTAAAAAACATAAAAACTACTGGACCGATTTCAAAATTTCTTTTGCTGTTAGAAAGCTACATTATCACTAAGTAAAATAAGTTATATCTATTGCTAGAAAAAAATTGAGATCCTTAGAAATCCCTACTAAAACCAACCCAAGGTGTAAAAAATTACCCATAAATTGTCTTTCATCGCATGCGCTGCGGAAAGTATTGATGATAGAACAAAAAAATGTTCTACAATATGATAGAACATATCAATATCTACAAAAAAAAAATTAAAAACCATATGTCCAACTATTGTAGTTACGTCGCTGTAACTACTTTTTTACATTTTAAAAGTTGATAGAAATTCCGATCAAAATCAGACCATGTTATCCATACCTTTGTATTAATTTATTATACAAATAAATTATTTCGTATTCAAGAATGTTTCAATAACTATTTATTACTTTTTGAATGATTGAAATCGGACATTCCATTCAAAAGATATTACGAAATTACTGACTAAAACCCACCGGTGTTCCCTCAGTTGCTTGTTTGCCGGGGGCCACGGTATTTCTTTCAAACAACCCGCACCCCTGGCAGGCACCGGCCCTTGCAGGCCCCATCAGTTGGTGCTGACATCTCTTTGAGGCCCTCGTGGAACACAACGCGCCGTCGACCCGGGCTTGGCTCTTACCGGGCAGCAAGCTACCCATTACTCGCCGTCTGCAAATCCGCGCCTATGGTGGCCGGGAATCAGCCTGGGATTCCCGACGCCCAGGGCGTCTTCTGTGGAGGCTAGAGCCATGAGGGCGTATATACTGCCTCTCCCTTACGTACGCCGCCTCCCCATGCGACGGCTACCCATGCACACTCGCTCCGTACCATGGCCTGGACCAGGGCTAACCGCGAGAGATCGCCGCCGCCGATCGCCTCCACGAGGATACGGCGGTGCTTCGCCCAAGCCGGGCAGACCTCTACCGCATGCTCCATCGTGACCTCACGGTGATCTTCGCACAGGAAACACCCGGGCGTTTCCTCCCGCCTTATACGAAAGAGGAACCTCCCGAAACAACCGTGTCCGGTGAGGACCTGCGTCAGGCAGAAGGTGAGGACGCCGTGGCACCTCTCAAGCCACTTCTCAAAGAGGAGACTTACCGCCGTAATCGTGGCATGCCCAGCACTCAGTTGCGACAATCACACACACCATGTCGCCATGAGATCCCGCCGGAGCTCTGTCTGCTGTGCCGCGATTTCTCACGGCAGCGGAGTTACGCCCCGGCGTTTGACCTCCTCGCGCATCTCCCAAATGTATGCGAGGACCTTTGCCTCCAGATTCAATGGCGGCAATTCAGGAAGGAGGCCCGCCGCCTCACCGGAGATAGTGCGGTATCCCCGGACCATCCGGATGGCCATGACCCTATGGGACGCGTTCAGCCGGCGAGCTGGTCGGAGCCTCAAAGAAGGCGCCTACACGGGTGCCCCATAAAGGGCCATGGACCGCACGACCCCGCGTAGAGCATCCGGCAGGAAGCGTTTGGACCCCCTAGATTGGGCAGCAGCTGCTTCGAAGCAGCCCCAACCCGCTCCAGTCTGGAAGTCTTTGTTTTTAATTTTGAACATTTGGACAAATTGAGTTATGTACGTTTTAATTAGCATACTTATAAGTTAAATTATCTTTATTTATCCCAAAATGTAAAAAAAAATGTCCACCCGTGCGAAGCCGGGACGGGCCGCTAGTCTATTAATAATATTATAGAGATGATCCCCTAGGTAACAGAAAAAACTGTGGACCAGACTTGAACGGAAATATTCTGTTCTGCATATGGTACCCTTTCTTCGTTTGTATTTCAAAAGATCCGAATCGTAAGCCTGCTGCGAGTGCTTTTTGAGGATTGTATTCAGAACAAAAGTTTGTCTTATAGAGAGTACCTCCCACTTCTTTTACACAGTCAATAACTTATCAACGGTCAACAAATGAGAACTTTTGCTTCGATATCTCTAGGGATCTTCCATCGCATTGTTTATGAATATCGGGTAATAGTAGGATCTAATAAAACGAAATACCTAAATAATCAACAATTTTAATAGACATCACAACAACCATTTGGATTGAGTACACATTGCTAAGTTTTATAAAATAATTACTAGTTTATATACAAGAATTCTATACAATTACAGATCGTATAAAACGCTTTTAAAGTTTTTTTTTTATATAAAAGTACAGTTCATATTTCTGCGGATCAGTCAGAACACGACAGAATCGTCCATTCTTTTAAGATACCCACCAGGTTTGCCCAAGAGTTGGTTCGAGATTGAAATGCCGTCCGTTTTATATTTGTTTGTGAAGCCTATTGCGATAGGCAGAGTAGTCGATGTACGCATTTATTACCATACCACATAATTACCTACAACTCTATGCCCTAAATCTCAGCACCGTTAAGTGTAATCTTACTGTCGTCGTTCCTTTGACCTGAGACATTGTTTTGAAAACCGTAAGTAAGTTATTCATTCATAAAATAGATTGTTATTACCTCGTTACATTTTTAAAATATTTCGTCTAATGTTTTTTTTTTTTGGTTTATTTGACATGGATAGAGGCAACTGCAGTCAGTGTCGACGGCTGCAGTTAGCTCTGCCGTTGCCAAAGTGCTGCTCGTGTATATGAACAATTATACTAAAAAGAACGTTGAATAAATAATGAGCAAAATTATTTTGTTTGCCACAAAACGTTTACTGAATTAAACAGATACCAAATTGAATATTTGTCTTTTATCTCAGCTACGGAACCAATAAATAAAGTGCTGCTTTCATATTCTGACCAAATTATGACAATAATTCTGTAAAAATCCAAAATGTGCGTGATTGAGAAACTGAAAGACTTCACACAATCTCATATTCTTAGACTCATTCTACACAGTGATCGTCATAACAAGTAAATATTTAACAAAAATATAGGTTTTACCGGAAGTTGTTTAAGCTACAGTTTGGCACGATTGAACCTGATTTAATTTAAAATAAGCCAATATACATCTTAAAATATAAAAAAAAAAAATTGTTCGATCATAACTGTCTGTTATGTTTAGTTACTCAATAATACCTCCATAAAAGACTAGTGATTCAATGCTTAGTACTTACCTAAGATACAATAACCTACATAGTTATTATCGGACAGACATGAATATTTTTTCCAGTAGTGGAAGTTATTAACTAATCTTAATAACTTCCGTTTTGTTTGATTCCTGCAGATTTTTCCATGGTAGGTTTTGCCTGAGATTGTCAATTTATCCAAATACGGTCCTTTATATTTATACATTATCAAATAACTAGACTTGTTCAGGTAGTTTTGAAATGAATTTGCATCTTGTAGAGGTGCGCAATCTAGAGGGGTTACACAAAGTAGGTACCGGTAAACCGGGGTTACTTTAATTAAAATTGAATTTTGAAGGTTCATATCTCTTGAATTTGTGATTATAAAAAATACAAAAAATGCCCAATAATCGGTTTTTTAACTCTCGGTTCCTGTAATAATACGTGAAAAATATGGCTTTATTTTGAGAAAAAAAAAACTGACTGATCAAAGTTATACGTTGGATGTAGAGGGTTACTTTGATACCCTCCTATTTTATTGAGTACCTACTCCCAACTAACCAAAAATTGAGTACTCTCTACCAACAGGACAAGATTTATTTTATTTTATTTTAATTATTAGTGAATTCTCAGCGTGTGCCCAGGAAAGGATTTGACAGTTCTTCAGTGTTGCTAACCTAGAAAAAAAAACTACCATGTTGCGTTTCGTTTTACGCAATTAGCGATTTTATATGAAATGGAAGTTTTGATCAAAGTCATCCCGCGAATCAAAGTAACCCCGGTTTACGGTACCTGAGTTGGTTGCTTCAGTAACGCCGCATTTTATACATAGGTACAATAACTCAGATCAGTAACGGGCTAACACTAACTACTCTTTTCGTTAACTAACGTTCATATATAACTTAATAAAAAAAAGCAAATGTATTACTTCGGGTTAGGCCTTTAGCGAGTTTTTATAATAATTATTATATTATCATTTTCACATGTTATTTAGTTGTTTCTTTTTCACAATTAGTATAATTTTAAAAGAAAATCGTATTCGTCAAACATTGATTACGTAAAATACCTGTATTAATAATTTAGGTATAGACTTTGGACGTAACAATCAAGATACAATGTTATCGAGTGATATCATTCTCACCCAACTCCCTTTCTATCCTACCTATAATTTTCTCCGTATCATAATCGAGAGTGATCGATGATTAAAATATAAATGATAAATGTTTTTATTTCTGTAAGTAGGCTTGTACAAACATTTTTACACGTCAATCATATTTTTAAAACTAGATGTGGCAGGGGTATCCTATCTGACCACTCTCAGAAACAAGGCTGAAACAAACTTAGAGGTCAGTCTCTTTTAAAGTCCAGACATAATCTTGGTCAGATCATGTGAGGACCATGTAGATTGGTGTCTGAGATGGTCTTTTGAGGAAAGAACCACACAGATGTGCGGTTATTAAGTGTGTGATTCACAGTTAAATTGGTGATTATAATTTACAAGGATTCGTCAAATAACGATGGTGTGTTTCGATGAAATTAAATAATCTCGGTCCTGTGCCCTGTATTGCAGCAATACGAATAATTGTGGGACGCACAGCGGAGCGGGAAAATATATCCCGAGTCTGATATACAACAGATATTAAAAATATCAGTACCTAATCGTATTAGTTTTGTACACAGACTCGATTTTTTCCACCTTTTCCCACTCCGCTGCATCACTGCATCAGCAGTTAGGTCATTTTCACAATACTAACTGTATATAGGTGAATGAGGGTATTTTTAGGGTTCCGTTGCCAAATGTCAAAAACGGAAGCCTTTTAATTTTTTTAAACTGGACCATAAACCACTTATAAATAAAAATAACTGGGGAATGGGCTAATATTAGTAACATTTTGTGCACTTACAAACCTTTATGTATCCAGTTACACGTTATTATTTAATGTTTATAATATTAATAAGGGAAATATTATGCATGCGATGCAATGAGAATATACGTACCACAGTCGTGTCTAACGTTATAATGGCGTTTTTTTTATTGTAAAAATTATGTATTTTTTATGAAATTCGCTTTTATCAGTCTTTTAATTTAACAACGGATGATAAATTAAAATGGATTTCATTATTCAATTGATTATTGTTTTACAATATTGTTATTTATTAGAATTTAGAGGTTAATATATTTTATAATTGTTTTTATAGTTCAAAATTTAGAGAAGATCATAAGGCATTTGCACCTGTGTATTTAACATACTCAATGAATCAAGGTTTCAAGTTACGCACTATGCACATGATGTCTATACTACTCACAGATGACGCTATTTGTTATCTACTTTTCTGGAACTTACCGTCTGCGGATTGCGAAGAGACATAGTGCACATAGAGTCGCAGCAACATTACTAATTCATATCACTGTACCTCATTCAAAAACTACGACAGTCAACATTTGGGTATACGACGCTACGCAATTCTACGCGACGCTACGCGGTGCTACGAGGTGCTACAAGGTGCTACGAATGTTTACTGACTACGGTAAATGTGCATACAGCTTTCTTTGCAGCTGTCTTTAAATATGTTGTGGTGTAATATAACTAATTATACTCTCGTCGTTTCTCACACTCGTATTGGTTACCAGTTCAAACTCTAACAAAAGAACCTATCTATACATCATCTTAAAACATTCTACTTCTTTTGCTACGGCACCATAATTCACAGATTGAAAGATAAATAGTTCGGCAACTGGTAGGTCTACATCTTTCTGCCTTATTAGTTCATGTAAACGTTCTTATCATAGGTAGGTACACCAATTATATTACTTTACAATAGTGGGTCTAAAAAATAGGTAATAATTGTCGTCAATTTTATGAAGACACATTGAAAACTCGGTTAGTAATTAATGTACTTATGTTTGTACAATGAATTTTTCTTTCAATGTAACTGAAAGAATTGTATAATTCATACAAAATTGTAGGTATTAAGAAGAATCGTCTGGGTTTATGACATGTTAGAGTGTCTCGTCGGAGCGAGACTGAGCTAGTTCTCATTGGTCGATGAGGGGGGGATCTTCTAGGGCGTCTTGCGAAGGTTCGATGGTGATGCAGGTCTCTGGTGAGGTCGCAGGGTCCGGGCAAGGTGACGTCACGAGGAGGCGCGGTGAGGCGGGCGGAGATGTGGGCACGGGGGGCGCGGGCGGGGCGCTACTCGCGCGCTCCTCTTGCTCCATACACAATTGCAACGATTCTAAATGCTTTTTACTTTCGTCGTCCTCTTCCGTTCTTAAATGATAGCATACATGGAATAATTCATATTAGATTGTTTGATAGAATACTCTTTATTAAACAGAATCACTGATTAGGACTATATGTGTTACGGTATGGTTTGGTTTATTAGGACCCAGTTAATAAAGCAACGTAAGTACCTATGCGTAAAATATGCAATTACAGTAAACATAATTACCTGAACGTGGACTCTTCTGCATTATTTAGGTTGTTTACACTTGCCACAGGAGTTGCTGAAAAATAGAAATGCCAGATTAATTAGAAGTTATATACCAAAGCAGGAAGCAATCGACTTTATCAACAGTGACAAACTTAGGTAGATTCAGATCTATTCGCGACAGTTACTGCCTCCTACGCTTCTACAACAGCAGGAACATAAAGTTAGTTCAACCAAACAAACGCGTCGTTTCGACTAACGTTTAAGACTGCGATGGACCGATGAACTCAACCGTTACGACGACACAAATTCAATAGTTTTAAATGGAGCTCCCTGGCTGTATGAACATAGTACTATACTAACGATGCGCAGTGTCGTCTCTAAGGCGCTGTTGCCTGGCGAGCGGGCGGCGGCGCGTGTTGTCGCGCACGCGCAGCGTGATGCCCGCGCATGCGCCGCTGCCGTGTAGGTCCAGCGCTAAGGACGACTGCGACCCGCACTCCGACTCAGCCGCGCTGGCGCTAATATATCAACCACCGAATAAATAACAGAACACCACGCCTGTACTCCCCGAAGGGTTAAGCAGAGGCGTACCTATTGTACACCCACATTTCACCAGTTACGTTCAAGCCCCATGTAAGGGAGCGAGCCTTCAAGCGGGCACAAATCCAGATCCGGGCTGCTGCAGAGAAATTACTATTGGTTCCCATTCCATTAGTAATTTCTTTGTTTATTATGCATATTGTGTAAGTGTAAATGTAACTTCCATAATTTCTCAATAACTCTTTTCCCGACCTAGGAGTCGAACCCAGGGCCTCTTACTCAGCAGTCGTGCCTGGCCCACTGGACCAACAATAGGCAGTCCGAATAAATATACACTACAAAAATATTATCTAAACACGTAATAGCATTTAGGTTATATGTATTGTATTTTGTACCAATTTGGGCTGATCGCATACTGCAACGCACATGCAACGGGGCGTGAAGCTGTTTTCATTAGGGTTGTATACAAGTAGCTCCGTTTTGTATTTCGAACACAGTAAAGATACATTTTTGTGCAATGCCTTGTCCCGTAATCCTGCAGACCGCGCGTTGGAGTTTGCGATCCGCTTTATACCTTCGTTTGTTGTACAAAATAGGTACTTACAGAATAGGAAGCATATTCATAAAACAATTTAAAACTGCAAGTAAACGACAGAAAAACCATATTAAAAGCTTGGAAGGGTAAGTATTACTAAGCGGAAATGATAACATAAATGAAGACTATGAACAATAGCGCTGGCGACGTATGTTAATATTACCTAACGGCTGACTGCGGGGGCTCGTCTACGGAGAGCGCGTAGCGCCGCAGCGGCCGGCGCAGCGCACTGACCGGCATGGCGGCGCGCGCGCTCGCGCTATGCAGGTCGGGCGCCGAGCCATATCGTGCACGAATCTTCCCTCTCTCTCCAGCAACTCTGTGTCACATACACTGACTGCCCTCATCATCGTCCCAGTCTTTTGTCAAAGAGTGACCAGTGACGGCTGTACCTATACCATTATCACAAAGTGCCACCTGACCTCCGTAGCAAACGCGTAAGTGTATCCATGCTAATCGACCGCTCCTATGTACGCGACAATCTCACATGCCTCCTGATCTGTATTCTTGTAACGTGAAGCATGTTGTGTATACATGTGTTATATTAACACGAGTGTTGGTTCTCGCTCCGCCGAACGGTAAGCAATGACATGAATAATTTTGTGAACGTGGCTGAGGCGTTGAAGCGACAAATAGCTTAGCTACGGGGCTGGATATCTACAGTCTGTCTCATTGTTGGCCTTACAAACGGCGCGTGCTTACTATTTACCATTATTTAGGCCAGTACTTAGTATTTTATTGACTCACTGTCTTCTTTGATTACATTGATTTGAAATTAAACCTTGGGTAGGATACAGTAAGCACACGTTCCATTTGGTTAAGCGAGTACAATCAAAACTTGCCCTATTAACGCAAAAAAAAACGGTCGGGCGTGAGCATTGGATATTGGATATTGCAAACTATAGCTGGTGTTATACATTTTAGCATGGCAATAGTGGTTATTGACCCTCCTACATTTATTTATATAGTACTTAAACTACGAAAATAGAATGAATAAATACGTTAACATCCATCGAAACACAGTTGTTGTCAACATTTACATTTGCATTTTGAATAAAAAGCGATACATAGTTTATTGTGATAGAGTGCTAAATATTGGGGGAAGGGCAATCACCGCTACTGACATTTAATTTGGTACCAACTTATATGGCCGCGTCCTCACCGAAAGCGATGGTCACGCGAGTACGCGATTATCACGCTCTTTTATATGGATCTGACACACTTGCGTGATAAATCAAGTCGCATACGTACGTCATTGTTTAGATAAACGGTCGCGTAATCGTGTATTCGGGCGACAGTTGAAGTGTATTATACGTATGTAGCGTGGTACCTGTGATGGCTGGGTCGATGATGTCTATGCGGCAGTGGTGCGAGCGGCAGCGTGTGCGGCAGCGGCAGCACGTGTGGCAGACGGTATACGCCGAGCGTATCGAGCCGCGCGGGCGCGCACGCCGCCGGCCCACGCCTCGGCAGCGGCCGTGGCATCGCCTGCGGATATAGTTGAAAAAGATAAGAATAAGAGAATAACAATGAGATGATTTTAAATATGTTGTTTTCAGGTGCCTTTCTTAATTTTTTATGTAGGTATTCTCTCCCGGTGTCCCATGCAATGGATCAGTCCTGGGGTAATCCATGATTTAATCATTTTATTACGTGTCGTAAGACAGCAGTGTTTCCTGCAATTTCATGCTGAATAGTTGGAATGAAAAAATTCCATGGCAACATTTTCGTCAGATGTGTACGTACCTAGTAGACCAATTGCCAATTAATTTGGGATAAATTAGAATTTAATTTTACATCATTTATTTTGTGGACAGAGACGCGGGAAAATCTTCTTGCCTTCTTGTAGATAGAATAGTCTTCACTCTTATAGTGTGCCTTAATCAAAGTTACTATTTGATCTTTTGAGAATTGCCACATCCAAAATATTTTCGTCACCTTAAAGGTTATTTTGTCTGCTCATTATACAATACAATCTACTTTACCGATTCACCATTATAAATCATAATCTGCATTTAATGTTCTCATTGCTGGGACACAGGCCTCCTTTTTGTGAGAGGGAGTGGGCCGTAATCCACCACGCGCCCAGTGTGGGGGTTTTTACATGCGGGTAGAAACCGCATGTTTTCGAATTTTCGGTTCTAGGATTTGCCGGTTTCCCCAAAATGTTTTCCTTCACCGTTTTGAGAGCAGTAGTGATTAAATAATTTAAAAGCGCCGGTCTGGGTTCGAACCTACGACCTACAACTCGTAAGTCGCGGCCGTGATCACTGGGTTACCACTGCTCGGCAATAAATATGGCGTCATAATGTCAATATGACGCCATATGTGAGTGGCGACCGCGCACCGGAAGACGAAAAGTTGGAAGGCCTCCCACAAGGTGGACCGATGACCTTGTGAGGGCTGCAGGAATCCGCTAGATGCGGGAGGGACAGAACCGGTGCCGAAGTGCCGGAGCTTGGGGGAGGCCTATGTCCAGCAGTGGACGTCTTTCGGCTGAAATGATGAGGATGATGATGAATGTCAATATCGTAGAATGACATTCTAACTTCTTAGTTACATGCCAGACCGAATTAAAAGGCCATTAATAAGGTTTTAGCTTGGATCAACTCACCATTGGTCAAAGGTTTATGCTATTGAGAGTATGTCATGCTCACATAAATGTCTTACTGATGGTGGCGCGTGTGTTGGATCATTCAGTTCCCAACAAAATGATTGAGCTGGATGGAGCTGATCCACGCGTCAAGTTCGTGGACGGGCGCTGTCGGTTGAGACTGGTCATCTCCTAACTTCCAGGGCTTATTTTTATCTTGTATTTAGAGTTGTTTATAATTATTTTTTTACATTGTTCTTACATACAGAAGCAACAAGAATAATGTTCCCAAGATTTTGTAATATTTCAACTTGATTTTAAAAGAGTGTCCGTGGAGTTTCTTGCCCGTTCTTCTCCATAGAGATCTACGTTTTGGAATGGGCAACTAGCTTCAACTTTCCAACTGATCGACTTTTTGACAGTTCAAAAGTGCCTGTAAATGGTTTAATTGAAATAAATGCTTTGAGTTTGAGTTTGAAATAATTTTTTACTATACCTACAATAGAATAGTGTGCTCTAGAGATGAGGATATTGGTTGAAATTGTTTATTGGTTATTAGTTAATGGTTTAAAAAAAATATCAAGTAAGTATAATTATTTCGTCTCGGCATTTGTTGAAAAAGCTTCAAAAAACAATACAACGTGACGACACGGTTTTGTTATTCGAATAACAAAACAAAACTAACCTATTCAATCAATCAACCATTAACCGAAATAAATATTTGTTAAAAATATCACTTGCGTTTGTTTAGAATAAAATATCCCCAACAGTAAATGTGTTTTATCTTAAGAGACATAGAGCATACAATTGAATGCACGTAACGGAATGAATATTTTTAAGAAGTTGAAATGATATTTTTATTCGATAATGTTAATTTTGTTTATATATCGGATCATAATTAATTTTAAATAAAAGTTAATTTTAATGGTTGATGGTTATATTCAACATCTCTAGTGTGCTTAGTGTAGTAGCGTCAAAAGGTGCCTTAACTTGTTAAAAATAAGAATTTGAAAACTGACAAGGTTTTAGGTTAGGTTTAGTGTGTTTCAATGGGCGCTAGGAGTGAAGTACGTGGTTTGCTTAAAAAAAAACTGGACAAAATAGGTAGCGTATTTATGTCACGAAAAACATACCATTGGAAATTAAAAAGTCTGTACCGGGTAAGTTGGTAACCCACCTGAGGCCGCGCCGGCGTCACCTTCGCAGCGCTGTCACGCGCCTCAAACGTCATCACGCACGCTGCTACCACGATGAAACCTTTAAACATTTGTAACGTTAAAGCAGGACATTCACGATCTTTGAATGACGTAAAACCATTATTAAGATAATGCAATATAATTCTTCTATCGGTAAGGTAAGGTATAAATAAATATTTATATTAAAAAACTTTCTAAACTTAAGTGAATTATTAAATCAGTTTTATCAAACTCAAGGCAATCATTCTTATTTAAATACTTAGTTACAATGAGTTATTATGAGTTACAATTACGACATTCGATCGTGAAAATACTACGTATGGATTACTGAGTAGATTTTTTCTAAACCTGTTACAAAAATAAATGTATTAAAAAAAATGCATACATATTTAAGGTTTATTTAATAAACACAGTAAATGAAATGGTTTATTCTGTAAATAGGATATTAGAATCATTTTACAAGTCAAACTATTTAAATAAGCTAGATGGAGTTGATATTTCCTATCTAACTACCTCTGAGAAGAAATGGCGAAATCAACTCAAAGGTCAAGCCAAAATTTTGGTCAGGTCATGACTGTGAGGACCATGTCCATACAGGTTTGAGTGGACAAGTCCACTCAGTGCAAGCATTTGTCAGTAACCGTGTAGCTCAACTCAGGGGCCTACTCCCTAAGCGAAATCCGTAGTATCGGCCGTCGTTACGAGCGCTTCGCTCTCTGTCTAACTTACGGTATGTCCGTAAGTGAGACGGAGAACGAAGCACCCGTAACGATGGCCGATACTACGGATTTCGCTTAGGGAGTAGGCCCCCAGAACCTGAGGAGCTCGTATTTAACAAACCAAAACTAGACACGTAGCAACGAAAACGGTGTACCAACGACAACCGCGTAGCCGATCCGAAGCGTAGTCAGTTGAGCAGCTGGCATTGCTATGCTGCAGCAGTAGGTGACTACGCCGTAGTAAGTAACAACGGTGTCACGTAGCTACTACTTCTACTAATTATTAATATTGCATGGACAGAAGTAATGCTTTTAATTTTGCCCTCCTTGTCTTCACCCAACGGACAAAAACAATAAAAAGAGAATGCAGGTGCGTAATGAAGTTCTTACACCTAATATTAACTATCGCAGATTTACCTTTAATTGAAATTATTTTACTGGGCTTAAATGATAATGTATCCTAAACTCGCTGGGTCGTTATTAAAAAAGGCATGTCTACAAGTTTTGGTTTGGGTACCTCCGAAGCCCATGACGATAGGTCCGGCGTAGGATAGGTTGTTGAGGTGGAAGCCGCGCGCTTCATCCTTCACGGACACGGTGGAGTTGCCGCGCACCTCCTCCGCCACCGACAGCGTGTCAGCGTAGTAGCCTGTAACAGTGCACAACCAACTTTATTGTATACATAATCAGCCTATAATGTTCCCACTGCTGGGGCGCAGGCCTCCTCTCTATGAGAGGGAGTGAGCCGTAATCCACCACGTGGGCCCGGTGCGGGGTGGTGGTTGTCACATGTCTTCGAAATTTTGGCTTTAGGACAGGCCGGTTTCCTCACCATGTTTTCCTTCACCGTTTTCGAAAGCAGTGGTGATGAAATAATTTACACAAAGTAAAGCACCTGTCCAAGTAGTCCACCTGTAGAAGGCGACTAACATTTAAACTCACATACACAAACAGCCAGACCCGGAACAACTATTTGTAGGTCATACCAATATTTGTTCCGTGCGGGAATCGAACCCGCGACACGCAGCGCAGCAGTCAATCGGTTAACCGCTGCACCAACCGTACCGTGTAACGCGTCAAAGCGTCAGAATGAGCAACAGCGTTCTCTATGCATTTGACCACCATACTGCGATCGCCAACCCACCTGCCACGCGTGGCGGTTATGGCAAATCCCCCCCTTTTGGGGAAGGCTTATGTCCAGCAGTGGACGTCTTTCGGCTGATATAAATGAATGAATGAAAACACCTGTTGGGATTCGAACCTACGACCACAACTCGTAAGTCGCTCTCTATTGTCTATATCTCTTCCTTCTTCTTTTTATATATTTCTTCTGTATACGTGTGTATGCCACTGAACTCCTCTTGAACGGCAAGACTGATTTTGTTTGATATTTTGTGTGTATTTGAGTTATGGATGGTTGGATGGTTTTAATGTACAAAAGACCCTTTAGGTGGCGTTACGTTTGATTTCTAGAAAGCAAGATATTATCTGTCCTATCAGCCAGTATTAATAAAATTCTTAAATTCATTTATTCATTCAGACAGACAACGCACAGCATAAACCGTTGGGTCTACAAAAATGAAATTTTATTCAAGAATTATTTGTATAGCGTAAGTAAGGAATAAGAATAATTAATCCCCTAATGTGGATGAATTTGTATGGAACATTTATATGGAATAATGCGTAGAGTTCAAGTTGGGCCGCCGTCGTGAACGGTCGCGTCTGCCCGCGCGCAGCAGATGTTGACTTACTTGCCAGACTTCGAAATCAAACCGAGTTTTTTGTGCGTCTCCGTCTGTGTCGCAATTTGTTATATTGGGTAGTATAAAACAAGAGAGCAAAAGTGATGTAAGTGCGCTTCAGCCTGCAGCGAAGACTGGCTGCTGGAGGACGAGTGACACGGCTGACCCCTGGCGGCTAAACCTGGTGAGATCGTTCCTAATATTTCAGGGATTTGTTCTATAAAACTGAGAACGACCGGCCGGCCGGTTCGTTGTGGGCCAGTGTGCTTAACACTATATATAATAGGGCGGCACAAACTAATTTACGCTATTATTCTAGCGCAAAATACGGTACCTATCGCTCAAAACGCAGTACCTAAAGATTGTATTATTATAACTTGTAACGCCACGGTTACCGAAATTTGAGTCGGCCCACGGCCCATATGTGCTGAAGTGTACAAAAAAGTTACCCTTAACTCTTAAGTTCGCATAGCACGCTTTTGTTCTACAGATTAACCAAAAAAAAAGTTCAAGTCAGCCTCAGCCCCTTTGCACGTGTCCTGGACTTGCACTACAAACAAAAGTGTTTTCAAAAAATAATTTAATGGGCTTAACACTCGATCATAGGATTGTCAGTCAAGATCTCGCCACATATATTTGGAAACATCGACAGGATGATAGAATTTTCCTATCACTTCTAAATAATATACATGATTTTCTCCCTAACAGCATTCTCTTCCAGGAATAAAGGATAGCAAAATACATAACCGCACAATCCCTACTAATGTTATAAATGCGAAAGTGACGTTCTGTATGTATGTTACGCTTTCACGCCTAAACCGCTGAACCAAGTGTCATGAAATTTGGCTGAGATATAGCCTAGAATATGGAGAGAGACATAGGCTACTTTCATATAGGAACATACGCTATAACCGACTTCCACGCGGCCGGAGCCGCGGTCAGGGGCTAGTTTAATATAACATTTTGTGGTGGCGAAGATATCATCATCGCCTTGTCCGAATACTATCTCGTAAATGTGCACAGAAACAACAGAAACGCACTAGGGTATTCACCTATTGGCGAACTAGTACCCGCCAACAGCGACATCCTAAGTACAACGCTAAAACACCGCAACATCCCAATCCTTATAACCGGTAAAACACACGAGAAGAGCAAGAAAAATCCACGAAACCCCGGCCTCAAACGAACAGCCCCCAATTAGCGAACTCATTAACACCGTGTGAAGAACAAGAAGCAAGCTACTCACACCGTTATCAGTCGTAACCGCAAACGACACTGGATACACAACACCCAGAAACAGACCTTTACCGCAATTAAGCGCACTTGACCAGACCTGTGCATCGGCGCCTCAACACCAGCCAAAGAAAGAAAATCAAATAGACGCTGAACCTTCACGTAGCGGCATTCATATAGCCAACCTACAGGAAACAGGGTTGAACTCAGGAACATACATCTCCACACTGTGATTGGCACCCCTCAAGAAAAGCGAGTAACACACACCGGGGTCATATCAAGCACAAACAATGCAACTACGCAGCTCTCAACAGCAATTCTGTATAAATAAAATACGAAGACTGGATAACAAAAAAACTAGCAAATAAAGACATCATCCCAACGAGTAAAGACATTGAAATACCCTGGAACACAATAACGGAGGTTATTAAAACCGACCGCTGCTCAGGAAACTGATTCTTCAGCCAATTTAATCAAGAGACCATCGCTTAGCTCTTGCTAACCTACAAAGCGGGAAACCGGATAATCCAAATAGGCATAAAAATAATGGCAGACAACACTCCAAAAGGTTAAATATCAAGAAGAACAAAAACACGCAGAGCCCGCTTCACCGGACTGGGGACATTTCACACCGGAAAATGCAGGCAAATGCTCGACACGTTTTACAGGAACAACAAACAAAACGCCGAAGGAGATCCGCGTACATAAAGGTGTCCCCCAGGAAAACAAAAAAAAAGGAGCGAGGGCCTTTTCAGATACCAAATGTTAAAATAACAAAGCCGAAGAAGTAATGGTAATCATCAATAAAAGCCAAACGAGACAACTCCCGGAACGGACCAAGTGGTAACCGTGGTAACCGAACTTAACAAAACGATGCCCCAAATATAACAGGAAACCGCAACTATACACAAGAATAAAGCCTGGACACAGAATACAGTGCCGGACAAGTGGCTTGAAACCGCGCAGGTACTAATCCCAAAAATAAAAAACTAGAAGACGCGAACGAATATCGCTGCATAATGGTACTACAGAATTTACGCCAGATGCGTAGTAAAAACAAAAATAAAAAAATAGACGATGCAATAACAGGACTAGGTAACTACCAAGCGTCCCTTTTAAACAATGGATCAACAGATTACCACATTTTATGCACGAAAGGGTCCTAGACGAGGAAGGATTTGCAAGTAAACGAATTTACGCTCGCCCTATCGCCCTTGTCATAGAAAACACCAATGTCGACTTAAAGACATTAAGGCATTAGGATAATTATTGCAATGAACTAACAAATCGATGACCAACAGGATAATCAAGGTATGCATGAATGTAAGAACATGCATCAAATGGAGTGGCCAGCAAAGCAATTGGATTATAATTATCAAAGGAAAGGGAGTTAAACGGGGTTGCCCTCACTCCTCTCGCCTTTTTAAATTAGTGTTCGACGAAGTCCTTAGAACCTTTAAAGATGCAACCCATTTAATCAAACTAGATCAGGACCGCGTTTCACTCCCCCTGGTATTATCATTTGCGGACGATCTTATACTCATTGCAAATGATCTAGAAGGACTAGAGCGCATCTTATACCACACAAAACCTTTACTAAACACCGCAGGCCTCCAAATAAATGAAACAAAAACAAACATTCTAATTAGGGACCCCATAACATCACAGCAAACAATCAACGTGACCCTCAACGGAATAAGTATCCCAACAATGGACGAAATAAAATAGCTAGGCACATACACAAGCAGAAAAAGCACAATTAGAAAACGATGCCAACAGGCCACGAGAAACGCGAATCGTTACTACCATTCATACTAAAGGAAAGATGCAAAAATGGACTGGATGGTGGCAAAGATGGACTGGAAGTTAGCTAGACTTATGTATCGAAGAGTTATCGTACCTTGTATGATATATGACTTAAAAGTATCGACCCAAGGTGAACAGATTGAGACTCAGAAGATATGAACGAGTTATCATGAGAGACTTGATTAACCACGTCAGGAATAAACTAATAATTAAGAAAATGCACCAAATCTTAGACGAAAAAACCGTAACAAAACGCATCAAGAATCACAGGATGTGCTACTTAGCACACGTCTTCAGACGGGATAAACCACACCTATTGCAGGTAGCAATGCAGTACAAGGCCAAATCTAAGAACCTCGGACGACCTATTTACCCAAGGAATGACAATCTAAAACAAGCAATGAAATACTTCGACATGGGAATCAAGTTTTGAAAGGACATGGCTGGAGACAAAACTAAGATCAAGAAAGCGGCTAGCAATATCTACAACAAATCAGAAACTGTTAGCTGCGAGAACTCAAAATATTACTACGAAAACAACAAAACAGAACATAGCAAAGCAACGGCATAGAAAAGAGCTAAGAAAACAATTGAACGTACCCAAGAAGCCCGACCTGAATCAACATGCCGGCGACGTCGTGAAAAGATGCCCTCCTATAAATAAATACCACCCGTCTCTCCACTAGTCCAATGCTTACTCAAGGATGCATATCCGGTAGGCTCGCAATCCTTTCCTATCCTATGGGCACGTCTACCTGACCATTACCGCGCCCCCCGGTCTACTTCTTGATATGCAATGGCCTCTGTAACACCATGAAGCATGAGGCTCCAGGGGCTAGTGCAAATCTTGGGGTTCATTCGATTTATCGAGTCTGGTCAAGCCACGCTGGGATCGGTGCATTTCATATTCATATTCATATTCATATTCAACATTTATATGGAATAATGCGTAATTTTTGCCGATAGCAAAACCCGTCGGGCACACGGCAAGTAGGTACGACAAGCTGTCGTCGTCGACTTGTCCACTTACTTATATTTATTTAACCATTTAAGTACACACATATGTAAACAGACAAGAAAGTTAGAACAGAAAAATAGGTACAGAGGTGATGCTTATTTCTAAAGAAATCTCTTCTAGCATACCTGCGATAGGAGAGAAGATAAAGAGATGTAGACAGTGTGTGTAAGGGTAAAAGAGAAAATAAACTACATCTGTAATCAAAAACAATAATTCACTAAATAAATTAAACAAATAATATGCGAATATACTTACATACATAATTATAAAAATAAAAAAATAAAAATCTTTATTTCAGACATGAACACGGTAAAATGAACAGTCCATAGGTTGGTTAGTGATGGGTTAGTAACAGAAAGTCGTATAGTATATATTAATATTGTTATTAATGACACAAACACAGTTAAATTGCCTAAGCTCGCCCTCGAGGCTCAGAGTGGAAAATCTATAGGTACGCCTCCTTCTAACTCTTAGGGAATCACAGGCATGACGATTTGGGATGAAAATATTTACTTACGTGCACCTATAGCTATTTCCACCCAGTGCCGTTGTATAGGACAGTCTGGCCTGTTAACAATCATCTTCAGGATGCCGTTCCGAGTGTTACGCAAGCGCTGTAGTAAGGAAGCCGCTTTTTTACGCATGATAGCGTGAAAACCATTAGCGTGAGCTTCGGCAAACATACCCGAAACACTACAACGCCACGGCAGTCGCAACAGCATCCTGAAGGCATTGTTATATTGCACGCGCAGGACATTGTAGGCTCGGCGCGTATATGACACCCACAGGCCGCCCGAATAAAAGGACTGACAGAACGCTTTAAATAAGGTTACCTTGACGTCTGCCGTGCAGCGAGCAAACCTGCGGGTGAGCATATTGCTCCTCACCGCCAACGCCCTGCGCTCCCTCTCTATATCGCTGTCATCGCGTAGGTCACTAGTGTCAATGTGACCTAAGTATTTAAAATTTTCAACCACGTTTAGTACCACGCCATTGAGATATACCGGAGGTACACGGCGTGGCTGTTGATTTTGTGTTTAAACACCATAATTTCACTCTTTTTAGAGTTGTATTTAAGGCTGTGCACCTCCGCATACGTCTCGCAGATCGATAGCAGCTCTCTCAGCCCACTCATCGAAGGACTAAGCAGCACCATGTCGTCCGCGTAACTTAAGTTATTATTATGACACAAGTGCCGTCTGTGACAGCCGACATGTGTGCTGCTCAGTCGCTCGATGAGCTGGTTCACATATGAGTTGAATAACAGGGGTGAGCTTAATCCTCCCTGCCTTACATCACACTCCATTCTGTACTCATCCGACAGAGTACCGACCCACCTCACCCGGTTTGTCTGGTGAGCATACCAGTACCTGAGGAGCGCTGTGTATTCCGCCGGCACACCCGTCCCACAGCACATCATAGGCAACGAGATCGAAAGCTTTCGACAAGTCGAGGAAACACGCGTAGATCGGCGTCCTCCTTGAGGTATAGTACCTGTCTGTGTGCTTCAGGCTAAGTATGGCACTTGGACACACACACACCGTGGACAAGCCCGCCCTTAACCCGAACTGGGCGTCGTGTATTCCAAACGCGTTCTGAAAGGCAGCCAGTCAACACACCGTCAAGCACCTTAGCCATGGTGGTGGCGAGTGAGATGAGTCGATAGTTATTTATATCGGACGTGTCACCCGTCTTGTTTTTAACTATGGGTATTACCGTCGTCTACATAAGCGGCTCGGGCAAATAAGAGTGACCGAGGCACAGAGTAAAAAATAGCGAGAGCACTCTAGGCAAATGAACACTGAGAAAAATGTCATTTTGGCATAATCTTAAAATATCGTGACGTTGGTTTAAAATAGATGCGTTGTCTTATAATATGTTGATAATAAGTAAATATTACGCTAGAACTGAAATGTGTTAAGATGGAATCGAATTTTTTGGGTAAATAATGCAATATTATGATACTTGTCATCGTAAAAATTTGTAATTATGAAATAACATTGTCTTCTTCAAATAATAACACAATGTAATAGAAAATGGTCCACTGTCCCATAAATTAGTATGATAATTATAAATAAGATTCTAATTAAAAAACACAATGACAGTCACCGTAATATAAATAGATTTCATAGTTTAATATGAAGAAGTATCTCTAAAAATACGATGACCTCCCCCTAATGTACTATATTAAATTATAATGCTTTAAACTTATATTTTTAAAGTAAGCATCATTTTTTAATATTACAGTCATATTATTTTATGTGAATCCTATGATAATACGATTAAATAATCTCATATTTTTAGAGTAAGCATCAAAGTTCAATAATATAGTCATATTATTTTATGTGTATCCTACTAAATTATTATTACAGAGACCCATTTATGAGTAGCATTTGAATGATGTCCTACAAATTTAAGGTGACGGCATTATATAATGAGGTCTCCCTCTCTCACTTCATTCCGCCGCCGCGCCATTTCGGTCGGCCATTTGTATTTCACCGCTACAGCCGGCAAGTCACGACTCACGACTCGTTTAATTAATAGCAATAACAATTCCATTAGTGTCAGTGAACGTGTTTGATCAGTGCAAAAATGGATATGGCTACGCGTGATCTTTTGAAGAAGTGGAATTTGGAACGCTACATCGATCGTTTTGAAAGTAAGTTGACAAACCTACCTAGTAAGTTGCTAGCATGAGCTCACACATTACATTCACACATTCTAATTTCTAGCAAGAATAGGGTCAGAGTGTCGTCTTAGAGGCACTATGAAAATATACTTAAAAAAATTTCGCGACCAATTTCAAGGTCACAGTTCTAACATAACCTTACCTATGGATCCCTTCGACATCGTTTTTACGACAAACGGTTGGTCGGAGACAAAAAACACCCAGACACTTTTAGCCTTTCTAGGTGTTACATACTATAGAATCGAGAAAATAAACGATTTGCGAAAATAACACTTTTTTGGCCGCTGTACACTCCAACCAAGAATAGTCTTGTCGTATGGTACCTACCCACCTACCTAGATATACGTTCATATTTATATTATACACTAGATTCGATGTGCAACTGCAACCCAAAAAAAAACAAATAGGTAGAGTGCGTCTAAACTAAAATGACGCGCCCCACTACCGCATTTACCGTAGTGTACGTATACAAATTTAAGTAGTGGGGCGCGTCATTTCAGCTTAGACGAGCTCTACCAACCTACATTTTATAAAGTCGATGCGACGTAGTGCATTTCACAGCTGCAATCAGGGCGCTGTTAAATTTACCTTTTTTTTCAGCTGAAAGAATTGATATCGCAACAATGCAGATGCTTAGTAAACAAGACATACATAGTATGTTCCCTCAAATAGGGGACAGACTCCGGTTTGAAGCAGCTCTGGCCATGTTAAAAAGCGACCAACCAAAAGATATGGTTTGTTTTCATGTTAAATTGTATTTTTAAAAAGTAAATTTTGTTTTAAACTTTTTGCTTACACATGCCCTGCGTCGCTTAAATGCACATTCTCCTACTTGCATGTAGGTAGGTAGGTACCTACTTATTAACGTTTATTATTTTAAAGTCTTCTTAAGATACCTAACAATTTAACCGGTGCAGTATTTATTTAAAAAGTGGAATAAAATCATAACTTTTCATCAGTCTTGTTAGTTTACCAACTAAGTACATTATTATTACCTTTTTAAATTTCTTGTTAAATTTCAGGATAACTCCTACAATTCATCACTCTTTGAAGAGGTCCTGAGGAATGACTTGTTAACTAGTCTACCTTGTAACTTAGAGCCTCTGCCACCGTGTGAAGGACTGCAAAGCTCAATCCTCAACCAAGACTGCGAAGCAGGACTTAACCAGGAAAATTTGGTAAGTTCTGCAAAATTGTAGAAAAGTACTCGTACTTACTGTTTTTTGGTTCAAGAGCAATATGTATTAATTTGTAATTACATCCATACTAATATTATAAATGCGAAAGTAAGTTTGTCTGTCTATCTGTCGGCTGGGGCAGGACCTTTTCACATTTTCATACCTAAGACACTGAACCGATGCAAAATTTGGTATAGACATTCTTTGAGACCAGGATCAGTCCTGATCTTGATCGATTAGTTTTTATCAGGGCCGGATCAAGGGACGAGGGCAGGACCGTTCACACCTGCAATGCTGAACCGATTACTAGTAAAAAAATATAACACTTCCCTTGAGTTATCTCCGGCTAGGGCTAGCTATAGCCTGTTAGTTAACGGTCGCACTCGGACACATTTAGTGATTATTTCAACGATTATTGAGGTTAATTGACCGTACATACTCATATTATCACACCTTTTTGTTACATGTACTATTATAACATTGTCTCAAAGTAAATATTATTTTAGGATGGTGACATACTGGTGATACCACTGGACTCGTCGTCGTCAGTGGGTGAAGCAGTTAGACAAGAGTCCACCGGGAGCAATTTAGTAAGTTATTGCCTATTATCCTGTACTTTTGATAAGGAATTTAAATTGACATTCAATATTGTTAACCCCCGGCGTAAACAGATAAGTTTAACGTCTGTACCTGTCCTGTCCTGTATGTGTGTACGGACGGCCGTTTAGGAGCTATACTATATGTCACAAAGATCAGTAATATATTTGGAGTTGGTGACAGCTATAACTAACAACTAAATGCATGATGCCTAGACTGGCACCGACTCCAACTGATCATTATACTGAATGGAAGGTAGGTATTGAACCTGTATTTTCAACATTTTAGTGACATTTTTTTTTAACTTTTACCTTGCATATTTAGTTTGTAATGCCATACTTATACTATTTGTGTTTCAGGTGAATACCATACTGAATTCATCAGTCGAGGGAAAACAAATAATAGCAATTGGGCAGAAAACGGGCACCTTACCCTCAAACGTGCGTGGGCGTTTATGCAAGCTGCTTATGGAGAAGCTCATTACGGCCGAAAACCCGGTACTTCTGACAGATTCGCAGCTGCTTGCTCTATCCTACGACATTGGCAGATTATTTAAAGAGGAGTCACCACCCCTATACTACGCGCCGTACCTGCCGGCTGATGCTTACCAGGCTAAGCGCAATATCTCTGGCTGGTTAGTCACCGCCAGAAGGGCTCGACGGCAGCATTTAGTTTCGTTGGGCCTTATTGAAAAGCCCAAGTCACGTTCTCGCTCCAAGTCCAGTCCTAGGCTAGACACCCCTCCACTCGCTGGAATCGACCTGACCGGACTTAAAGAAGGTAACTCCTTTTCAAGAAATTTTATGTTTTCAGATTGAATTAAATTATCAAGAACAAAATTATTGAGAAAAATATCTGAATTAGTATAAATTTTCGTTACAAATTACAAAATATCTGAATCTAAGAACCGTTATTGTCATTGTACTAATTATTAATCGTTTTAATTTTTGTGTGCAGGTGAAGTGGAGGACGTAGCGTCAGCATTAGAGCAGCTGTCAAGTCCTTCAGCTGGTCCGTGGCAGGAGGTCAGTGCCCTGTGGCGGGAGACGGTGCGAGCTCGCCTCCGGTACTTGTACTACGAGGAAGGGACATTACAGGAGTACTTCAATAAGTATCCTATCCTGAAGTCAAGTGATGGATGGCGACTCCTGACTCATGACTACGAAGCACTGTTCCCTGATAAATCCGGGGGCCTCGACGCCTTGGATGCTTCATCGGAAAACATACTAAAAGCTGCTCAGCAGAAGCTTAACACCACAAAGGACTCGTTTCTTCGTCGAAAAATAGCTGATACATTGGCAATTTGTGACGGTAAGGAAATGATTCTGTTATATAGTTCTAGGTGCTCGACCTCCCTGGGTCGGTGAACCCGTTATAAAATATATAGACAAAAAAGAATTTAAAAATTATCTAACATGGTGCAGTCGTTCAGAAGTAACGGGCGGGCGGACACACATTTCGGCAATTCATTTTTACTTATATAGATAGATTTTATTTTGTTCTGATACTTTTCCCTATTTGCTCAGTTAATGATGATGTGTTGTGTCAAATATACTATTATTATTTTCTTTCCAGATGAACAACCGGAGACAAAATTAATAGCAGCGATATTGCTACTCGGCTGTCTCTTTAATATTCCTCCTGCCCGTCGATCTAGAAAAGACTGGCAAGCTTCACGAGCGGAGATATTGGATGGATTTGTGACCATCGTGGATGATGACGCAGACGTGCAAGTGGTAATTGAGGAGCGTCGCCAAAAGCTTCAAAACCTAGGTATTAGCCTCCAACCATTTATAATTTGGTGCCGCCAGTCAGGTGTCTCCTTCACAGTATGTGACAATACGTTTTACAAGTTCACAACACTAACTGAGGCTGTTGATGTGACTTTTAAAATATTTCATGCTACTGCCGCCGAAGGAGGCGAAGGAATCAAATTTTAGAATTACTGAAATGAAGTCCAATGTAACTTCGCACACTTATCCGCACCGAATCGTACGACCTTATTCGTCCGATTCGGTAAGTGTGCGAGGTTCCATAGGATTTCATACAAGTAATTCTAAAATTCGATTCTTTCGCCTCCTTCGGCTCTGAAAAGTGTGCGTTCACCTTTAGTAATAGATTTTAAAGTAAAGTATTTGTATGAGGGATAGATTAGTCTCATCGGAGTGTTTATAGTAGCACTTTACTTGAAAATAGATATTTACTATAATAATATAACCAATTTATTGTATGCAGCTTTAAGGTGAAAGCGTCAGGGTAGCCCGCGAAATTCAAATTTTCTTACGTTTTTTGCAATTTGCAGGCCAGTGCTAGGTTTTGATTGAAATGTTAGACGCGGGTGTAAGACGTATGTAGTACAACTTATGTACTTACACCCGCGTGCAACATTTAATTAACATACAACCTAGCACTGGCCTGCAAATTGCAAAAAACGGCTACCCTGAAGCAATCACCTTAAGGGCAAAAATGTTTTAGTTATAGGTACATTAATGTAAAGTTTGTTATTTTTTGTAAATTAAATTTCTACTCGTCTCAACCTTTATTTTAATTTGTAAAAACTAGAATTATTGAACATAATGTATATAATGATTCTTTATAATGACCGACAAATAGATACTGTAATCATTAAGGCGAGGATGTTTCTAAACAAAACAGTCTTCTTTTATACTGAATATAAATGTTTAGAGTATATAATAATTATTCATTCATACTATGGAAATAAAAATACCATTCAATTTTCTGTTTAATTTATACATACATCCCTTTTCACCTTCTTACCATTCTTGCCAAGGTACTTTTTTCTATTTTTTTTACTTACTCTCCATTTTTTTAAGGTTCAAGTTTAGGGTTCTTCAGTTTTTTTTAATGTTGAGCTCACACCTAATAATATTTAAAAGGAAAGAACCAATATTGGAGACTTAAAAATAAGGGGATCATGTAAGTCCAGTGGCGCCCTCAATTATAGGAGGATTGTGATTTCTAATAATCCAAACAATTTCTGTGTAATCCACCAGTATTTAGTTGTAGTCCTACTGATGGAGAATGAGTAGAACTACAACTAATCACTGGTGTATTATAGAGATATTAATTGGTTTATTAAAAAACACAATCCTCCTATTGAGGGCGACCTCCGTAAGATAATAGGCTATAACCAGAGATATGAGGAAATAGTAGGAAAAGTAAGAGGACCTAACCTAAAATACGAGGAGGTTCCCGAAAAATAGTAGGAAAAATAATAGGATATAACTGGATATATGAGGAAGGCACCGAAAAATAGTAGGAAAAATTGTATGACATAACTGAATATGTGAGGAAGTCACCGAAAAATAGTAGGAAAAATAATAGGATATAACTGGATATATGAGGAAGGCACCGAAAAATAGTAGGAAAAATTGTATGATATAACTGAATATGTGAGGAAGTCACCGAAAAATAGTAGGAAAAATAATAGGATATAACTGGATATATAAGGAAGGCACCGAAAAATAGTTGGAAAAATTGTATGACATAACTGAATATGTGAGGAAGTCACCGAAAAATTGTAGGAAAACTAATAGGATATAACTGGATATATGAGGAAGGCATCGAAAAATAGTAGGTAACTAAAACTAAATCCATGGTGACACATCATCTTAAATACTGTTATCATCAACATCAGTATTATCATCGTTCTTTTTGGTGAATCACTATGCTCCGTCCTTTGAGTGAATTCATCATACTTTAAGCTGAATTCACCTCTTTTATGATTGTCAGTTTTCTCAGTGAAACCCCGCACTCAATTTTCGCAATTATCTTAGCCGGTATTTTGGTAATCTGCTCAGTCACAATAGCCTCAGCACATCCTCTGTCACAACACCCTGAGTTCAAGGGCGACCGCACAGAAAAGTGGTCCCTAAAAGCATCAGCAATATGCTTGTGGTCAGACAAGCCACCGACGCCCACCGGGAGGCTCGGTCTTACATTCATTTTGTTAACGTTTTTCCAAAACTCTTTAAAGTTCTTAGTGGTATAGTTGGAGGCAAGAAGATCCATTTTAAGCTGATCTTGCCTGTTCTGACACCATTTAAGTTTGGCCTTGAAAACGCGCCTTGCTTCCGCCATTTCACAAAATAAAAGGCCACTGGCCGGACGACCACCCATCGTCCAAACTTGAAACCGAAGACGCGCCTCACGGTGAGCACCCGCGACATGTCTGTTCCAACCCGTTACGTAACCACCTTTCCTACGACACTTGGCTTTATAAGTTGTTACGGCGGCACGTCCTAGGGTGTTTACAATATCTAGATACATTTTGTCAAGAACTGAGTGATGTTCCCTATTATCATAAACATACATACATACTTCTAAAATAAATATTACTAAAATGTTAATAATAATAATGTAAATAAAATAATACGTACACAACTATGACGACGTGGACAGATAGTGTTCTTTCACTCTTCTTTTAAAAACTGCAACAGATTGACAGTCCCTAATGTCGGGTGGAAGTGCATTCCAAAACCGCACCGCGTGCACAGTGAAGGAGTCAGTGGAATGGGGAGGGGACTTAAGGAGGTTTAAAAGATGCGACCTGCAAAGCGCATCTGAAGGACGGTCCCGCAGATAGGAAGGGGTTTTAGGATTGTGAAGAAGGTTGAACAGCAAACACAGTATCCGATCCTGCGAAGCCGAATGGGGATCCATTTGAGTGTCTTGCGAAAGTTGGAAACATGATCATACTTTTTAAGATTAAAAACAAAACGAATGCAGATGTTCTGTAAAAACTCAAGTTTATTTAAAAGCTCGTGGCATCCAAATAACAGGCATCGGCCTAATCTATGATGGGCTGAATGAGAGTTTGAGAAAGAGAGATTTTGGTGTTCAAGGGCAAGAAGCCTTAGAAACATTTCAGCGAATGGAACGTGTAGTGCACTTTCTGACTGACTTGAGCGACGTGGGCAGACCACGATAAGTAGGAATCCATCGTCACCCCCAGGTTTTTAACGGTACGTGCGTATTGAATCTGAACTTCATTCAGACAGAGTGGAGACAGCGACGCAACATCGAGCCTATTTCGCATATTATCTGCCGCTAATAATCATGGCCTGGGATTTCCTAGGGTTGATTTGCAGTTCGCAAGACGGCGACCACTCGCTAATTACTACTATTTTTAACTACTACGGTTATTACTTATTACTATTATTTACTAAGTAATTATTTTTGTACAATAAGATAAAAATAAATACACGGGATAAATGTCATAAACTACTTAAATTAGCTAATAACTTTTAATAAAAATTACAGTATAACCCTAACTGAACTAAAATGTTAAACAAAAAATAAGGTATCAAAAAATTACTCTGCATCGCTGTCGACTGGTAATGTACCGAAAAGACATTTTGCTATCGTGTCTAAACATTCGAGAGCATATTGTTTATCAATCAGGTATTCTAGCATCTTTTTTCGGTGGTACGAAAGATTATAGGGTTTGAATGGAGGACTTGGATATTTAATACTAGCGGCCCGTCCCGGCTTCGCACGGGTGGACAGTTTTTTTTTAACATTTTGGGATATATAAAGATAGTTTAACTTATAAGTGTTAAATGCTAATTAAAACGTACATGACTCAATTTGTCCAAATGTTCAAAATAAAAACAAAGACTTCCAGACTGGAGCTGGCTGGGGCTGCGGCGGGCCTCCTTGCCGAATTGCCGCTATGGAATCTGGAGGCAAAGGTCCTTGCGCACACTTGGGAGTGGCGCGAGGAGGTCAAACGCCGGGGCGTAACTCCGCTGCCGAGAGAAATTGCGGTACAGTGGACAGAGCTCGGGCGGGATCTCATGGCGACATGGAGAGTGTGATTGTCGCAACGCAGTGCTGGGTATGGCACGATTGCGAGGCACCATGGCGTCCTCCCCTTCCGCCTGACGCAGGTCCTCACCGGACACGGTTATTTCGGGAGGTTCCTGTTTCGTATAAGGCGGGAGGAAACGCTCGGGTGTTTCCACTGCAAAGATCGCCGTGAGGCCACGGTGGAGCATACGGTGGAGGTCTGCCCGGCTTGAGCGGAGCACCCCCGTGTCCTCGTGGAGACGATCGGCGGCGGCAATCGCTCGCGTCCGGCCCTGGTACAGGCCATGGTATGGAGCGAGAGTGCATGGGTAGCCGTCGCCTCCTTCTGCGAAATAGTAATGCTCGCGAAGAGGGAGGCGGCGCACGTGAGGGAGAAGCAGTATATGCGCCCTCACGGCCCTAGCCTCCACAGGAGACGCCCTGGGCGTCGGGAATTCCAGGCTGATCCCCGACCACCGTAGGCGTGGGCTTGCGGATGGCGAGTAATGGGTAGCTCGCTGTCCGTTAAGGGCCAAGCCCGGGTCGACGGCGCGTTGTTTTCCACGCGCGCTTCAAAGAGATATCAGCACCAACTGATGGGGCCTGCAAGGGCCGATGCCTGACAGGGGTGCAGGTTGTTCGAAAGAATTACCGTGGCCCCCGGCACACAGGCAACTGAGGGAACACGGGTGGGTTTTAGTCAGTAATTTAATAATAACTTTTGAATGGAATGTCCGATTTCAATAATTCAAAAAGTAATCAACAGGTATTGAAACATTCTTGAATACGAAAATAATTTATTTGGATAAGAATTAATACAAAGGTATGGATAACATGGTCTGATTTTGGTCGGCATTTCTATCAACTTTTAAAATGTAAAAAAGTAGTTATAGTGACGTAACTACAATAGTTGGACGTATGGTTTTGAAAAGTTTTTTGTAGATATATATATGATGATGATAGATATGATCGATAATACTGTAGAACATTTTTTTGTTCTATCACCAATACTTTCAGCAGCGCATGCGATGAAAGACATTTTATGGCTAATTTTTTTACACCTTGGGTTGGTTTAGTAGAGATTTCTAAGGATCTTTAATTTTTTCTAGTAATAAATATAACCTTTGTTACTCAATGATAATGTAGCTTTCTAACGGCAAAAAAAATTTTGAAATCGGTCCAGTAGTTTTTACGTTTATTCGTTACCTACAAAAATACAAAAATAAAAATCTTTCCTCTTTAGAATATTATTATTTTGTTTTTAAATTTATTTTCTTATTTTAATTTAGTTTCAAGAACCTGGTTTTTTTTTTTAATCTCACGGGTGTAAACCAAGGTGAGATTCTAAGTTTGAAAACATTAGGTGTTTTGTACTGCATTGAAATTATTGTCTAAGTCTAATTGTAGGAATTTCCGAACTATGCGACATGTGTATAATATAGCTGCTTTCTGCAGTGTGAGAAAAGTATATTTGGAGAGATTAATTACTTTTAAACTGATAAATAGTTTATTAATATTATTATATTATTAATTATTATATTATTAATTATTATATTATTATATTATTAATTATTATATTATTATATTATTATATTATTATATTATTAATTATTACATTATTATATTATTAATTATTATATTATTAAATTAGTGTAGAAGTGTAGATAAAAATGTGTCTTTTATATAATAAACTCATGTAATACAAAAACGATTAAACAAAATAATTTCCATACCCATCATTATCAAAGAATTACAGACATTGGAAGCGTACAGCAATCACAAAATGGATCGCACCAGCAACAATAGCCGGGACGGTTGTATGGAGGCTCCGTCAATAAGTAGGGACAACACGAGAGGCTCCAGCCGGAAGCGTCAGCCGTCACGTGCGCGGCCGGAAGTGCTGCCTACCCGCAACACACACATTGCATCACGTACCTATATACCGTACACTTGTATGTTTGCAACCCCTGCCGCTTTGTTACTGACGGGTTACGTCACCCGGAGTTGTAAAAAGGCACGTATTGAAAACTTGACGTGGCAACCGTGTATTGTTGATAGGATTCCATACCAAAATGGTAAAAAAGGAACACTTTTGGTCCGATTTCTTGTCTTTGTCTAAGCTGCTTATTTCAGGAACTACTAGCGCTATTGACTCTGATATTTGTAACGGTTATTAGTAATGCTTGTACATCTTTTCTAATATCAAACTAGCTGCCCGGTCCCGGCTTCGCACAGGTGGGATCCTAACTTTTTTCCTTCGACCGTTTTATCAGGTTAATATTATAGCCTATGACACTTACAAATAATGTGGCTTTTTATTGGTAAAAGAATTTTCAAAATCGGTTCAGTAGATATAGAGATTACCCCAACAACCTCACAAACTTTACCTCTTTATAATATTAAGTACAGATAAAATAATTGAAAAAATATATTGTTAGTTTCAATATACCAGGAGCAAAAATGAGAGGTTTAAATAATTAAACAACCCGCATTAGGCCCGCGTGGTCGATTATGGCCCACCGCCTCCCACAGAGAAAAAGCTTGTGTTCCAGCATTGGAAATATTATAGGCTGATAATATGACGCAGGTCCTCACCGTACACGGCTGTTTCGGGAGGTTCCTGTTTCACATAAAGCGGGAGGAAACGCCCGGGTGTTACCATTGCGAAGATCGCCCTGTGGACACGGTGGAGCATATGGTGGAGGTCTGCCTGGCTTGGGTGGAGCACCACCGTGTCTTCGTGGAGGCGATCGGTGGCGGCGATCTCTCGCGTCCGGCTCTGGTCCAGGCCATGGTACGGAGCGAGAGTGCATGGGTAGCCAACACCTCTTTCTGCGAAGCAGTAATGCTCGCGAAGACGGAGGCAGCGCATGTGAAGCAGGGGCAGTATATGCGCCCTCACGGCCTTAGTCGCCGCAGGAGACGCCCTGGGCGTCGGGAATCCCAGGCTGATTCCTGGCCATCGTAGGCACGGGCTTGCGGACGGCGAGTAATGGGTAGCTGGCTGTCCAGTAAGGACCAAGCCCGGGTCGACGGCTCGTTGTGGTTCACGCGCGCCTCAAAGAGATGTCAGCACCAACTGCCAGGGGTGCGGGTTGTTCGGAAGAGATACCGCGGCCCCTGGCACACAGGCAACTGAGGGAAATAACTTCTCCTGCTCTAGCCAGAGCGGGAGAAGTTATTTGATGATATCCCACCCAAAAAAAAGGGTTACCAGATTTTGACAAAAAAGAGATAGTGGGGTGGTGTAAAATGAACGAAATTGAATGAACTTGAAAGAATGTACTTACAAGCAAATTTATATTTTAAAGGTATCAGTGATGTTATCATTAAAACGGTCCATACTACACATATCATCTTCTACTTTTAATTTGTGAGATACGCAAACACTCCATGACGGTCACATTACTAACCCATTCTTCAAATATTTTATAACTTCTTTCATCATAAAATATTCATTATTTTATGCGACATGCCCCTTTACCTGTGCTCAAACTAAATATATTGGGTTTTTTTTTTTGGGTGGGAAATCATCAAATAACTTCTCCCGCTCTGGGTGGAGCGGGAGGGCGTCAGACTTTTACTGACTAAAATCCACCCGTGTTCCCTCAGTTGCCTGTGTGCCAGGGGCCGCGGTGAGTTTAAACATAGTTTAATTTTAAATTAAACCATTTTTATAATTCATTCTTTACGCAAAATCGTTCACTACCCCAACACTATTAGTCTTAGTATGGTAACATTATTTTTCTTTGAACTGTCAAGTTACTGAATACGAATACGAATGTCGAATAGGTCAGAATGTGGTAGGGCTTTATTTGATTTGCACATTACAAAACATAATTTTAAATAGATGCGTGGATGCATCATCCTTTTTGACTTGTGACGAATATTGACCGTAAAAATACCATTAGGTATCTCATCCTCGAAGTTTACCACGCAAATCTAGTTGATAGAATATAATATAAATATTACAGGAAAATAAAACGATGCTAGCACAGTTTTTAGTAATCAGCAAAATCGCTATACAAACTTACTCAGTTATGCTGTCCCAAGAATGAAGATGTATTTTTTAAAACGGACAGAGTATTTTTCCTGCCGCATTGCCGGTTTTTTTAATACAAATATTACTTTTAGGAACATGGGATGTTAATGTTAATTCTGTCCCTTAACTTATGACGTGTTTGTCTCTCTGCTCCCTGCGGTCTGCTCACCTACGAGTATATGGAGTGAGCGTGTCAATTTTTCGTGTCGAGAATTTTTCATAATATTAGTACCTATTATAGAAACGGGAAAGTTTTTTACAATGATACACTATGAGGTATGACATGACGTAGTTTTTTAATATGATAATCTTAGATTTTTTATTCATTTCGCTTTCAAAATTAACTCGTGCTAATCAATAGATGAAGTTTTTGAGTTACAGTTGATAAGATTACGGATTTAGTATTAATACTTACTTACTTTAAAAAATAAAAATGTATAATGAGATAGAGTAGCCTCTGACTCATGTTTCGTCTTGACACAGATGCAAGTAATTCTGGCTAGTCAATGCAATGCATATCTATCCGTGGCTTTGTGATATGAGTTCAATGACATCCTTATTGCGGCTACACGATAAATAAATGTAACGATTTAGGCAAATTCCGCTAAAATTAATTATGATCAAGATTGATCTCGATTACTTCATAAAAGAAGCAACAGAATCTAGGGCGAATGGGGGAAGACATTCGTTTTCGTAAGGGCGGTCTGCTTTTATTTTCTTCCCCCTGTATAGATTTTAACGTTAATCATGGTCCTTTCATCACACAACTACATATTATAATCAGAATAAAGTACCTACTTCTATTTTCTGACGGCTTTTTTATTTCAATAAAAGCACATCATGCAAGTGATATGTACAAGCAATTTCCACGCGAATAAAGAAAATCTACGCGAGGCTACGAACAGCAAGTTCTGTGTATTGACATGGTTTGCGTAATAAGTTCAGTTGGAGTTCAACTATTGATTTCAATCATTTTTTTAACTTTTCTGCTCTAACAGCGAAGCCAGTTGTTTGTTTACGAGCACTTTAACTCAAACATTCGACGGTACCTATGCAAATAAATAAGTTTAAAGTGATGTCTAATTTAGGAACTTCTGCACGGAATTTTAGTTTCCGTAGGTAATTTGTTTAGAGAAATGAGAGATGTTTTTACCTATTACAGCCATTGCAGCTCCCAGCAGCATCAGCAGCAAGCCAGCTGACAGCGCTCGACAAGCGTGCCATAAACACGTCGAACTCATCTTGCCCTTCACCACCTGATTACGAGCAAATTACACATAAACAAAACATCTCATACCCACTAATCTGAAACACGGAGTCGGCGACCTCATTTTAAAATGAAAACGTCGTGCAAGCAGTTTTAGACAAGAAGAAAATTGTGTGTGTAAATTATCGCAGGCATAAGAGAGAAAAGAGAAATACCTAGATTTTAGAACTGTTTGTTAAGTAGTCTAAACAACAAAATTCGCATTGTTTTGTAGCATTTCGAGTACATTTTTTTTTAATTAATATATTGTGTGTTTGTCAAATGTGTGTGTTATTCTTGTTCATACAACACAATATATTCGGTTTCACTTTACGTAAAAGTATTGGCGAAACTGAAAACAATATGTGAGAGCGCGCGGATTTCACGCGCGGCTGTCACGTACTCGGCACATATTCAACGCCGACGACGTAGTCTCACGATTCACCAAAATAAATATGTATGTATACATATTATAACATTAACCAAATGTAGATTGGAGCCATTGTAATGTTGTGATCAGTGGACATAGTCATAAACGAGCATATCAACTCTTTATGACCCAAACGTACATGACTGACTATGTAATGTTTATCTCTATGAACACATTTGCATAATACGCTGTACGAGTTTATGTTTATTTAAATAACCGTAATGGATCATTGTCAATTATTATTATATCGATGTTTATTTATATTTTTAGTTTTTCTGCTAAAAGAAATGTTGTTCTTATTCTAAACGATATTTAAGTAGATGGTAATCATTTTAATGTATTCAAAGATCAGAGTTCATCGTGCAACAAGTCCTCGGCCAACTGTTGAGTTCCACCTTCCAGCGATCATATTCACGAGGTACTGTAATCATACAGTACACTGACTCGGAGCCTATCTGTCCCAGGAGTCAGGGCGGTCTGATGTTACATGGATGTAGCACAGGATGTGGTCTGTTAGCAGACGACGGGATAGGTTAGTAGGCTGGAGGTACCTGGACGTTCCAGGTGGCGCCCGAGGCCGGGTGGGCGCGGCGCAAGGGCCCGGTGACGCTCCGCGCGCGCCTCATGCCGACTGCCGCGCGCGGCGGCGCCCCGGCCGCGGCCGCTGCGCACGCATGCAGCCTCTCAGCTCCAGTCTCCACCTGCGTCCTAATTTCGTTAATAAACATTACGACGCTTAAGAATTGTTCAGATGATGCTTCAGTCGAACGGGGTTCGCAGAGACGAATGATTAACGATTACGGAGATGACGTCTGTAGGTACGTTACGATTCGGAATGTATTGAATTTATAATTCGATATAACTTATCAACTGCGAAACAGCTCTCTAAGAGAAGTTTAAGTATTTTTAATTGAAAGGATTTTCAATAGTTTTGACGTTCTGTTCTAAGAAAAATAGGTAATTTTCGATTAAAGAGCTGAAATTGAAAATAATAACATTTTTCTATAAGAAACATTTATCTGTATGTTTCTTACAAGCTATCTAGCTTACTTGCAGCCGAGACCTACTTACTACCTAGGGTTCTCCTAGAATAACCCACACTATTATATGTATGTTTATTAACATTTTGTAGTATTGTACCGTTATGTCCCAACCGAACGATTATTTGTTATGGTTAGGAACACAACCACATAGGCTTAAAGGGTTTCGTTACTCGCACCTTCTGGTGGGGTTTAGCAATCAATCAGTAATTAAGCGTTGGTTATAAATCACCAAGTACATACCTAAGCGATAACTTCGTTTGTCTGAATACCATACATCAATCGTTCAATTTATTGTCAAAATAAATTGATTTTAGGAATTCTTCAAAGTTCGCTACAGTTACTTGGTATTGCTGTTGGAGTTAAAGTGAATTTATCAAGTACGTACTAGCCGCGACCCGCGGTTTCACCCGCATAATTCCGTGGGAATATCGGAAGAAAAACGTTATCCAAATCCGTTCAGCCCGTTGAGCGTGAAACTGTAACAAACAAACATTCAAAAATGAAATATTTTGACTTACCAAATATGGAGGTAAAATAATGTCAACAACACATATTTTTTATTTTTGGTTGGGAAATCATCAAATAACTTCTTCCGCTCTGGGTGGAGCAGGAGGGCGAGTCAGACTTTTTCTGACTAAAAGTCACCCGTGTTCCCTCAGTTGCCTGTGTACCAGGGGCGACGGTATCTCTTTCGAGCAACCCGCACCCCTGGCAGGCATCGGCCCTTGCAGACCCCACCAGTTGGTGCTAACATCTCTTTGAGGCGCGCGTGGAACACAATGCGCCGTCGACCCGGGCGTGGTCCTTACCGTCAGCGAGCTACCCATTATTCGCCGTCCGCAAGTCAGCGCCTACGGTGGCCGGGAATCAGCCTGGGATTCCCGACGCCCTGGGCGTCTCCTGCGGCGACTAAGGCCGTGAGGGCGCATATACTGCCCCTTCCTCACGTGCGCCACCTCCGTCTTCACGAGCGTTACTGATTCGTAGAAGGTGACGGCTACCCATGCACCCTCGCTCCGCACTATGGCCTGGACCAGGGCCAGACGCGGGAGATCGCCGCTGGCGATCGCCACGACACGGCGGTGCTCCGCCCAAGCCGGGCAGACCTCCACCGTATGCTCCACCGTGTGCTCAGGGCAATCTACGCAGTGGCAACACCCGGGCGTTTCCTCCCGCCTTATCCGAAACAACAACGCCTTCTTCCCATGGGGTAGGCAGAACGTACAGAACGCCACCTGCTACGATAAGGATCGTAACAGTAGCAGGTGGCGTTATCTTTCTCATTGTTCACACTGATTTTGCTTCGTTTAGGTTCATACATCAGAGAGGCAATTCTCGTCATTTTAAGAACGTTCACAGTCTGATCTTAGTGTCAATCTGTCAAAAATCTCGATTTTCCATACATTTCTGAAATTTGATTGTCGCTGAGATGAGACTGCGACTAGATTTTGAATGTTTTTTATAACGAGAATTGCAGGCCTTCTGGTAAAATACATTCTGTGACATTCTGCTAAAATGCAAATGACTCTTTTATAATTTCAACAAGTTATCACATAAGTTTCATACACTCATAACAGGCGTTCTACCATAAAACTAATCTGAGTTATGCAATTATAACATGATGTGTGTGAACGATGTGTTGCGTGCGCCAAATGCTTGCGAACTAAACCGCGACACGAGATTCACATTTAACTTTAGAACCGCATTCATACGTAAACTGGCAGATAGCACTTCCTTGTATACTCATAAGTATTCAATTAAGTGGTATGAATATTGTGCTAAAATACATTATTATGAAGTACTTGTAGGCATTACGCATTAAATATTATAGGGAAGAAAATGTTCACGTCACGATGTGAAAACTCTCTAAGATTATGGGAATGTTCAAAAAACATCATCATCATTGGCATCCTGCAGCCTCGTTCTCGCAGTGCTGAGTTTCGTCCTCCTCCCTAAAAGAAGAGCAGCAGGTCCTTCTTTGCTAGAACAGAGGTTCTGTTAATACAATGAATTCTAGATTAGCCCAAAGCCAAAAGCTGGGTACGCCCATGGTTAACTACTTTTCTTACACTAAATACTTTTCTTAAGTTAGTAATACTTCCAACTAAACCCTTTTAATATGTACGCGACCCCAAAAATTCGGTCAGCGCCGATATTCTTATTTCCAACAGTAGATACCTATTGCAATGTTTTGAGTTCTCCAACACCTATGAAAACTATTCCGATCATTCAGTGAATCAGGTTTCCGACGTCGAGGTTGAAGTCCGTTTGCCTTATAATCTGCAATACTATTTCCGTGTAATGTACCTACTTCGCGGAGTTAATTGATGGTTGACGATTGTGCATCTGAAAGACGTGTCCGGCGGTGAGAGTAGCGCGCGGCCGGGCCTTGGGGGGTGCGGGGCAGGGGGAGGGGCGCGCGGGCTGTCACGTGGAGCTCGGGGCGCCGGCGCGGCCGGGCCGCCCGGGCCTCGCGCCCGGCCGAGCTCGGCGCGGCATTCCCCAGCCGGCAGGCGGCCGCCACGCTATGCGCGCCGACACGCGACAGTCCGCGCGAGCCGCGGTTCGCCGCTCATCGGGGGTAGGGCCCCAAGCTTGCTGCGAGGGCCGCGTCGCCGGCGCCTCCGCGCGCTAGCCGCCGGTGTATGGTGGAGCGCGCCGGGTGGGGGGCGGGGAGGCAGGTGGCGTCGCGCAGGTGCGGCCCGCGCCCGGCCCGGGGCCGCATTCGCAGCGCGCGGAGGCGCGGGCACGCCGCGGCGCGCGCCCGCCCACCTCAACGCGCTCATGGAGCCGCCGTGGGAGATCGAGCTGGAGTTGCGACGGCACATCGAGACCTGTCAATGCACCTGCGACCACATGGGCTACGGGAACTATATGGATTACCAGGTGGCGCCGGCGGCGCACGCCTGCCTGTGCCGCGCGCTCACCTCTCCGCACGCCCACGTACGTGTTCACCCGCGCCGCTCATCCGCGCGCGCCGCTCGCTTGCATCCTCCGGCCCTCTCTTGCATGATCTTGCCGCGGTCCGCTAGGGATCGTCTTCACGCTGATTTGTTTGTAGTGCTCGTATTATGTCATTTCACCTGCATAACGTAGTGCTCGGTTTGTACCTGTGATTTATGTAACATTGATGTTTGTTAAAGTGATATCATAATATAATTTACTCATTCATTTCGTTTTATTTTTATTTAGATTTCAAGCTTTAATAATTGTTCTACGTAGATTCAGATAATGTGATGTGAGCATTAATACTCAAGAGTCAAGACATTACAAAATTGAAAGAAAGAGTATAAGTTAAAAAACGAAACTTAAAGCTTAGCACCTGAATTAAAAGAGAACGTAAGATTCTATTTGCTCTCTACTTCAAAATTGTATACAGTACTTTGATTGTTGTTTTCATCTACTTACTACTCTCAAGTCGCATCATTGTTTTGCAATCATTCTTGTGTTTATGTTATCCATCCATACTCATGTTTGATGTTAGTTAGTTCCAATAACTCACCAAATAATGTAGTGCAACCTTTTTAATATTCGTGTGCGTGCATGTTTGTTTCTAGATTTACACAAATTCAAGTGTATATACTGTTACTTAGTTAAGTCAGCCTGTTAATATCTCACAGGTAAAAAGGACCTTCTGATAGACATGCATATTACGACAGACAGATATAATTAGCGGGCGAAATAGCCATTTAAACCATACTTGATCAACAAAACCAACTAATACCTACTCTAATACAATTTTTTTAATTAATTTCCATACCTATGAGTGTCTCTTTCTCTGTAGTAGGCTAGCATTGTCAAAACAAACAGGCTTATTTTCTAAAAAAAATATTAACTTTTCCTGAAGCATCGCTCACATTGTTTGGTTTCCTAATTTCCCCTGGAGCTGATGTTTTCTTCCCGAGTACAGTAAGCCGCAATCTAACCGGATCTTTAACTTCCTGTTGGTAAAAATATACTTTATATTATAGTATCTTGCGATTCTTGCACGTCTGTCTCCTAGTTAAAAACGTTTATTTTGTTTAAGGTAGGTAGGTAAAATACATACCAACCAATGTATTTTAAGGTATGTATCGGCAGTACCGGTACCAGTACCGAGAGATCAAATAGAATTGCTTTTGTGATTTTTTTGACTTTAATACATTATTTCAAAAATACCGAAACGTTAATTGTATTGTATAAACACAAAATGTCGAAAAATTACAATACAAAGTTAAGGTTTACATGCTATACGCAAGTCGAGTCTTCAAAGGAAAATTTATTTGCTCACTTTGATCTTTACTCTGGATTATATAACTTTCTAATAGGGCTTCAAGAGGTGCACTTGACGTTTAAGTATATTAAACTTAATACTCCTCGCAGCCCTACTCACCCTGCTATGAACAAAGAGCGTGTAAGTAACGGGTTTACGGAAAAGGCTTGTTTTTTATCTAATTTGCTTAAATTACTAAACTGGACGCCGCGTGGTGAATACATAAATAAGCGGCATCAGGGTGGCCTGCCACTCTAGAGGGACTTCGTTTATTTATTTTTGTGAATATCCAGGCTGTAAAATAGCTAATGTTCTTTTCCAAGTGGTTTAGGTGTGAAAAGCTACGCAGACAGACAGGCTTTCTCATTTATAATATTGGTAAGGATAAAAGTATGAAAGTTTGCTAATCAACATAAAACATTGTCATTTAGACTGTTCCTGGTAGTTTATTTTACATTTGGATCGTATTTTTTCCAATAATTATGTACCAAACTATAAACTTTTATTCATGGTAAACCGTTCAGAAAATTGTGCATCTTTTTATATGTGATATTCACGCCTGACGCACGAAAGGTCTATGTTCATTTATAGCAGATCTAATTATACATTGACATAAGGTAGGATCTACATAATAATGTATAATAGGTATACCGTAAATACCTTCGTATAAATAGGTCTCTGCCAAAGGTAACACAAACACGTCGCAGCAATGCGTAATGTCGGAGGTACCGCGTGACGGCAGCGCCAACATTCTTCACCGCAATCTGTCTTCGGTTATGCGTTGTTTTCAGCCGGCGCTTCCTCAAACCGATTAACCTAACTTGGTTACTAATAAGTTCATTATTTTATCAAATCCGTCGTCTTATACGCCATTCACAATAAAATCCGTTCTCTACATTTATTTTGTTAGACCGTTGCGATGCTTGTACCTCTCTAAATGGTTTTTTTTTTTGTTAATAGAACAATTCTAAAGACAGTTTCTCTAGTCATTACTTAGATTTTTAACAACATGGCGCTGCTTATTTGGAAAATATCTGTATTTAGTACCTCTACCTTTTTAATTAAAACGCGTTGTTGTTGTCGTTGTTGTTGTAGGCTGACGTCGCGTTAATGCTGCTCTAGTGTCACGTAGACGTGATTGTAGCCAAATTAACATCGCGTAGATGCGGCGTTAACGCAGCAAATACGTCAGAAGAACGCATACGGTAGATGCCAAGGCTGATTTGGTATAGTTAGTGAAAATGAGTATTAACAAATCGTTGCGAGTAACCTACCTACTTCTCTACGAATCATTATAAAAACAATGGTCTATTTGTACATTTTATTGCAGCACATTAGGTTGTGGGGTCATAAACTTGTGACGTGTGAGTTCGTTTCGGCCCACCAGGACACTTCTCTACTTTACATCTCAATTCAGTCGGCATTCAATTTTATTGCACTAAAAAGATTTACCGCCACAATTCTTTCCAAGTTCCCCTATTTTATTCCTACGAAATACACGCGAGACGGAGCATAAGCATAAAATTGAATAGATTTGAGGGCGTAATATAGAGTTTGTAAAACAAGTACGTTGCGATTCCATGTTTATCTTCCTCTAACATAAAATCATGTAAATATTTGTGACTAGCAAGTACCACTTTAGTTATAAGCTTTACTTCGCTCAATCGAACTCACTTCTATATTGTACGAACTTAATGTAGTAACAATTATTTAAGATAACTGCGTTAAACTACGAACAGAAACATTTTGGTTTTTCCATTTAAACTCGGCAGCTTTATTTTTATCTTTTATTCGGTCTCATTTCCGGTGAGCGGGTATTGAAACATCTGATTAAATTGGTCACGGATATTTGGAAATATCTACTGTATTTCGATGTGGACAGATTAACTGGGTTTTAAAACCAAGTACCTTTACAACGAGGTTGGTTTTATGGATCAAAAGAAATCAAAGAAAATCACTATTGAACAAAATTTTTGTAACAAAGCAATTTACGAAAAGTAAACATTATATTACCATTCAAATAAGTCTTCCCAACTCCTTTTGTTCAGCAGTTGTTTCACTTCTTCTTTATGAATAAATTTGTATGTATTCGTTGCCTATCCACGGACGATTCCTAAATCATAATTACCACAACAGTTTGACGCAATAACGCACAGAATAATACAATGTCTTGACAATTTAATATGCTAGCTAATAGGAAGGCTAATAGTTAACGAGCGTGTTCCCTCAGACTTGTGTCGTAAAGCCCACTTCACACCTGGGCACAAGTGGCCATGCACGACACTTGGATCCCGAGACATGGCTAAACGGCAGATGGTTTACTTAGAGACGTCTGCTGAGTTGTACCTTTCATTAGCATAAAGTGTGAACACATTAATAGTAATTAGGCATCATCGTATACATTAGAATCTGATTCATCTCGATTATGCCAAAGTCTAACCTATACTAATAGACCAGAGCCAATAATTTTAAAGTAATAAAAATTCTTAGCAGTGTGCAGTTAATGGTGTAAGAAGAAGAAAGTTCCAGAAACCCCCTTCTGGAACTTTCCTTCAGGTCAATTTTAGGGAGGTATTATGTTCCATAAGGGGGCAGTTATTTCTAGTGTCAGACCAAACTACAAGTCTACATAAAATAGCGCCGATGCCCTTGTTCACACAGTAACCTTTATAGAGAAAATATTGGCATCTCTTACTGACAGACAACTCGAGAAAAGGACGATGACATATAAGAACCCTATCATAATAGTTCATACTAATTCCATGTAAGAACCATAACATAGACGAACTAAGTTGGTCATATTAGTTTATGCCTTGAACTAGTGCTGTGCTAGAACTTCATGAACTTCGCTGTATGCGTCTATGCTCGTTGTAATTTGTCAAATATACATGCATGGAAGTCCCTTTCTTGATTTAATAGAGAGGAAAAGATGAGAGCTTGTGTACAACAGAATCGGCACCAATATGTTGTATTGGACTAGATAATATATGTATCGCTCCATAGTAACGCCATGAATCGAACTACTTAGAGCTGTCTGTAATTACAAACCTTTATTTAGTTGAAATGCCCGCACACATGATGCGCTACGCATTAAACTGTTGATTTTATAGAAGACTCAGCCAATGTAAGTTGAAGAAGTGAAGTTATAAAGTTAAACTAGGTATAATGTAAATGTGTATAAGAGAGAAAGACTTTCAAACTATGTATCCTACTTCCTACTAATAATATTATTTAATATTATAACTGTGAAAGTTTGGATGTTTGTTACTCAAAAGACTTTTATTTTGGTATATGCTTTGTTTACTTATTATTTTTTGTGCTTGAGTTAATTTTTCATTTTATTTGTTGGTATATTGGCATGGCTAGCTGACATAAATGACAAATTTTTAAGTTCTGTGTCTCGTAATGTTGATTACTTTGCCTATGTATGTATAGAATCAAGTCTATCCGACTAAACAGACAGCTGTGCTGCTGGGGAGTTTGTTCCGCCACTTCTTCTTCCCAGCTAAAGCACTAGGAAGTGGTGAAGGGTGGGCGTTTTGGGGGACTGTCTCATGTACTTTGACGTTCGAAAAGTGCTGATTCTCAGCCTAATTTGAATAAATGACTTTTGATTTTGATTTTGATTTTCAATCACGCCAAAACGGCTGCACGGATTTGAATGAAATTTTGCACACAGATAGTTTATAGCCTGGCTTAACACATACTTTTGGGGTACATTTGGGTTTTTATCCCGGTAACACGTTCCCGTGGGATAATTTCGAACTCCACGCGGGCGAAGCCGCTGGCAAAAGCTAGTAATTAATAAACCCATTGAGTGTAACGTGATATCTATTTTCTTTTTTATTTATCATACTTTTTTACAGTCCTTAAAGTAATTCTTTTAATAAAACTTTTATGGAATAATTATTGTTTAGGAATAGTAAACGTACGTACTTTGTAATGTATAGTTTTGTATCCAAACTTACATCTAAAACTTTATCATAATATTGAACAATAATCAAAACTTTGATTCTCTGAAAAATTGACATCCGTCTACCGGTAACTATACCGCATTACACATGTACTTAATTATAAACAAGTACAAATAAATGTATACCTAGTTAGCAATTACCAAGACTTAGCTTTCGTTAAAGTAGATAGGTTTAGTTTGCCTACCCATCTCTAATAAATTATGTTAGTGGAGGGAAACGTTTATGTAGACATACAGGTACGAGGTAGGTCTAAAAGGAAGGAAAACATCAGATATCTCTTCCTTAATCATGGCGGGTAAACGGCGCACCGCGCTCACCGTTTTTAACAAATATTTTCCTGGAACCTTTTTATGAGTTCCTTTCGGTGTACTTAGGTATTAAGGGAAACTTGACGTTGAAAATATCGCCTTGTTCACGCATCACTGTTTATGTATAGCCGACATCAAAGTGGTCTCGTGGTTTACTTAGAAGTTTTATCTTTCCCCTTGTCAACTCGCTATTTGCACTGTTCGGAACAGACGGTCCATATTGAGATATCGATCTGAGCTATCTTTGTGAACATTAGAGGAGCGGTGTGCTCATGAGGGTCCGCGTGGACCATCTAATTTTAAGGGATGACCTAGTTGAAAAATTCGGTCATCCAAAAGAGAATTTACTTAAAACAATGACGCGAGCGGCGAATATTTATACAAGAATGTGATGTTATACTTATACCTTATTAACACGTATAGCACGCGCTTGGGATGTATTAAATTTAACGTCACTTTAGATGTCTACGGAAGGCGAAAATGTGACTTGGACAATAAGCAGCTACTTCGTTTTGAAGTATGTTAAATACCCTCTATTTTGTAATGAATTGTGTCTTTGTCTTGATGCATTATAAATTCGTAGTAGATAAATTAGTCAGGGTGATCACACTATACTGCTTTTTAAACGAGGTCTCCAAAATAGACATTCTCGACTTCTTCTTACTAAGAGAACGAATAGAATGAGAGGCTTTTCGTATATTTTAATAGCATTTTCATATTTTTGCTTACATGCACAATTAGCCACTCAAATAATTATTTACTAGCTTTTGTCAGCGGCTTCGCCCGCGTGGTACTTTCATCCCCTATTTAACTCCCTGAGGAGTTGAATTTCGAAAAATCCTTCCTTACTCCTTGTCAAAATTATAAAGGGAACCCCCGTGCAAAATTTCAGCTTTCTAGGCCGAAGGGTTTGGGCTGGGCGTTGATCAGTCAGTCAGTCAGTCAGGAATTTTCTTTTTATTTATATAGATTTGAATACCTAGCTTAACAATTTTAATTAGCATTGTAATATTATGATTGTAATTGAATATTGCTCAATGAATTTTTGTCCTTATTCATTTGTATAACAATATTGGCAAAACATAGCGTACTACTTTATTTTTTAAGAACTTCGTATGTAATTACATCATCATCATTTTCTGTCTAGCCTTTTCTTAATTATGTTGGGGTCGGCTTCCAGTCTAACCGGATGTAGCTGAATCCCAGTATTTTACATGGAGCGACTGGGCTTACTTTATACTACGATAACATATGTAATCAATTACATATGCTTTACAAATAAATGATTCTATTTTATTCTACGGTTAGCCATCCAATGATGTACCTAAGTGCGTTTATCTTTGTACACCGCTACAATAAACGGTGTTTGGTTGGGAGATACACAATCGTGACGTATAGTTTTTAATGTCATCGTTTTTTAAACTGTTACAATAAATTGACGCATGTGCTACGCTTTCGTAGCGCGTCTATGAAAGTGCTACGTAAAATAAAAAGTCAGTTAAACATGTCATTCACAGCCAGTTAGTTGAGTTTACTAATTTTACCGGTTTGTTAAACGTAGCAATAAATCTAAATAAACTAGTAAAGTTACCTCTAGCTACGTTCACGCAGACCGACTACGAAAGTGCTACGAAAAAAAAAGTCGAATAAAACATGTACCAACTTCCTAATTTTTATCGTTTTGTAACCCGTAGCAAACATCGAGTGACTTATGACCTCGACTAAAGCTACGATTTCGTAGCGCTTCTACGAAAGAGCAGAGCCTACGATTTCGTAGTGCGTCTATCAAACTGCTACGCTTTCGTAGTGGCGAAAGGAAGTGCTACAATTTCGTAGCGCGTCTACGAAGTGCTACGAAAAATCCAATGTGATTGTTTAATTGGCTTATTATTAGTGTTTGCGATGGTCATTGAATAAATGCGAGTGTAAATTGGTGTTAACCACAATATTGATATCAATGAAGTTTTGAGCTGACCACCATTAAACATCAAGTGCTATTTGAATAATTCAATAGTCGATTGTGTTCGTCCGTTAAAATATGATTATTAAGCGGTCATGCGTTGTGGTATTTAAAACACATGTAAAGATAGAATCGGGATTTTATTTGAAATAATCAAAAATAATATATTGAATATGAACAGAAACCCTAAGTTATATCCACAGAAATATAGTAATTGAATCTAGGAGCTATCTATTAGTTTTGTGATTTCTTAGGAGCTCTTTTAACTCATTTTTTTTAGGTAACCTACGCAGGTACCAATGAGTTCTTTGTTCAATTCTTAGACCTTTAATGTGCCTTTTGTAATGCCTCATGAAATGTTCCATATTTCACGGACATCAATTCAGATCTGAAGATAATAAAATATATTCAAACAGTTAAATTGGGACCTGCCTGTCAAACCCACAATCTGGTGCTCAAGAATTAGGCGTATACCATCAGGACGTAATTATTATACAAGTAACCCACCCCAGCTTCGAACGGTTTTTAGGAATCGAAAACATATCGATTTTTTATATTAATTTAAAAGTTTTATATTTATTATACGCATAAAAATCTTCCGAAATATACTCTCTAAATTGTGGTGAAAACGAAATCAAAATCCGTTGCACAATTTAAAAGACCAACGCAGTCGTATGACCGCGTTGGTCTTTTAAACTGTCGTCGCCGTCATCGGCGTCTGCCGTCGCCTTTCGTGTCTGTATGTATATACAAACACGAAAGGCGACTTAACTTTATACTATTTATTATATTATAGATAAAAATTAACGTCATTTAATTATGGGACACAGGTCTCCTCTCGGTGAGAGGGAGTTGTCCGCAATCCACAACGCGGGCCCAGTGTGGGTTGATGGATGTCACATGTCTTTGATTTTTTGGTTCGGCGGTTACCTCACTGTTTTCCTTCAACGTTTTGAGCGCTGAAATAATTTCCATAAAGTAAAGCGCCAGTCTGGGTTCGAACCTACGACCTACAACGCGTGAGCCACGGCCGTTACCACTGAACCACCACTGTTTTTATTGACATGTCAAATCAAATCAAATTAAAAGTAATTTACTCAAATCAGGCTGAGAATCAGCACTTTTCGAACGTCAAAATACATAAGACAGTCCCCCAAAACGCCCACCCTTCACCACTTCCTAATGCTTTAGCATGTAAGACGTCAACAAAATTACCTATAATACTACTGTATTACCGTTATTAGTTCATCACATAGAGATAAATTTTATGCAGAAAGTAACAAAAAAATATGATAGCATCTTTTTTAAAGAAATTAAATAAATATACTTGTAGAATGTGAAGTTCTTTCCCCTTTAAGTAATGCAGAAATCGCCCGACACTCGATACTTCTCGCTCCCACTCCGCCACATTTCTTTCGGAAATGTGATTTGTATCAGTGTAGATTTGTTGAAGCGATCTTGATTGTTTCTTCCTCAGTATCCGATCGTCTTTCCATATTGTGGTGTTATTTAAGTGTATTTGTACAAAGCACGCGTCGCCGAGTAGATGTCGAGATAATCAAACAGAGACATATCGTTTTGGAAACGTTGATAAAATTTTATCGGTGCTGTTAACAATCTAAGGAGCTAATTTATTGATTATTTGTTTTTACATATTTTTCTAATAGTTTTGAATATTCGTAACGTAACTTAATAACTTAACAATTTTCTTCCAATTAATTTAGTTGATAAAGGCGTAGGTTTTCGTTTTTTCGTTGCTTGATTGAATATAATATTTTGAATATAGCATTTTAAATTCGGCAGTTGTTGGATTAATTTATTATTACTAGGGTGGTTGGAAGTGACCATAATGAAAAATTATTAGGTTTTCTCACACCTTCTCCATATAAACTTTAGCTATGCCAAATTTTATACTCCTTCATCCACGTACTTTTCGTAAAACAAAGTTTATGCTTCGCTGCAAAGCTGTAAAGCTTTTTCCTTTTAAATATATAGATTCAATTAGAGTATGTTCTATTTTTGATAGGTACTTCTAACGGACTGTTAGATTGTGAATCCAAGGCCTTAAAAAAAGCATCGATTTTCATAATAATAAGATCCATATCTTGAAACAGTACAATCTGAGTGAAGAACGAGCCGGTTACACTGATACGTAGGTATAGCGGAAGCCACAAAGCACTTAGTTTGAAACGATTCAACAATTAATGGACTTAATTGAAATTTACTATGTAACTATGTAGATACAGATACATGAGCGAGACTACTAATCAAACATCCGCTCGGAGAATGGCAAACCCATGTTAGCTGCGGAACTTTACACGAGAATTATGATAGTAATGACGCGTTTAAATTGTTTTACTAGGGCAAGGAAGCTAAGGCAATCTCTATAGAAAAATACAATTTGTAACTCTCCAAATAACAAGAACATACGACCTTTTTACAAAACAAGGATTATCTTTAGATATATCCAGGTCCAAACCATCAAAGCATTGTTGAATTTCGAACTTTAATACTACAAATTTAAGGTTCTTATTAGAAAAACTAACGTTAAACCTGAGTTTGTTCTCAATTTCATTTAAGGACCTTATGTCGGAAAAATGTTTAAAATACAATAAATGACTCAAATGGTTGAAGGTTGGAACTTGTTTCGTAATAGTTACTTAACTTTAACAAGATCAAAAAACTAAGTTAACTGATTGTAAACAAGTATACCTGTCATACTTACCTGTGCCTCGCCATAATAACGCAGTTTTACTTCAATCGCATTACGACGGACCGCGGCTTCGTCTACGAGAAACAACAAGTCTATTATGAACTTTGTCTTGTGTCTGACGGTCATAGGTGCTTTGTTAACGGTCAAAGTGCAACATAGAATGTTTTCCTCAAGCCACGCCTAGATTTGGTTGTCACATTAAACTAAGTAGAAAATCAGAATTCTTCCTTTGCGTTGTGACCTCACGTGACCCGCGAAACAGAACAAACAGCCAAAATAGTTGAAATTCATTTTTCTTGCATTCCACCAACATACTCAAAAATATTGTACTTCTCATAAGCCTACATGGCACATTTGTAACGTCAGAAAAATTAGGTGCACGGGTTCAGATTGTCTTTTTCTTTATTCCAAAACACACACACGGTAACTAAACTACATGGCCCCTTGGCGACTTCAGATTATGTTTTCGAGTTAAATTAGAGTTGCAGATAGATGCAAAAGTCAGGATGAAGTAACATTTTTTTTAATAGAAGGATAATGAGAGGAAACAAAAGAAAAACACAATAAAACGTATTGGATCAGGGCACGTCAGGTGTGTGATTCACACTCGGTCCATATAGCATCCGGGTCCGTGCTCCATAAAGGCGTTACGGACCGTCGGCTAGTTGTTGGTAAGGTTACAATGGGGGCGCAAATTTCACGCAACATTATGTCGTTGCGGGGGCCAGTGGGGGCCACAGCAGCCGCGGCGGTGGGCCGTGGCCTGTGAGCCGTGGCCGCGGCCGGGCCTCGCTCCGGGACCCGCGATCCCGCTGTCTGGCATGCAGCGAATCGATGCAGCTCCGCCCCCGCACCTGCCTCGCCCCGCCGACTATGTTTTCGCAATTTTCCTTGCAATTTCCCAGTAAACATTACTGTAATCTTATTTAAATTATACGATCAATAATTATGCGGCATCATTTTTAATGTGTAATGATGATTTCAGTTGGATTTTCGATCGCTAAATCTACTTTGATGACCTTGGTCCTTCGTCTAACATCGGTTCTCATAAAGTCGGTCAATGACTTTGAATCTCGAAATTTAGTATCTACTCATTGTTGTCTGAGCTCTGTATTTTTCGCAAGATCTAATATTAGTTCAGAAAACCAGTGTTTGAGTAATCTCTAAAATCTAATTATTAAACTTAGCGCTAGTCACAGTCACAGACTGTTACTGGAATTAGAACATCTCACTAAAGGTATTCGGGTAGTCAGTTCAATTTGTGTATTCCCGTATTCATTAACTGCAAGTAGACGTCTAATCCTCTAGGTAAAGCGAAACTAAAAGTTAAACTGTCTCACTTTGAGTCTCGACGATAGTCGGGAATGCTACGACCGGCGGGGGAGCTATAATATTCCACTTAAAATTGACTCGCATAACTTTGTGTTTACAAATAAAGCTAATCAATTATGAACTGCGATAGTATCCGTGCCCTTAAGTAATATCTGATATTAAGGACAATCGTTAATTTGCTAAATGATCACTGTAGGTAGTATAATAACACTGAAGCAGTAACACAGATTTATTGGATTTAGAAATATGTTTCGTACCCCACCGGCATGGTCTTACTAATAACAATCTATTGTAGACGAACGAAGTATAATAATCCTTACTTATGCAATCTATTTACATAGATTTCATACATAGTATATGTAGATAACAGAACACATTGGCCTCATCTTGAATACAAACAGAGCATGTACTTTGATGTAGCACTTGGCATAGTGCAATAGAGCAATGTGGATGTTGGGAATATTGCCTAAAACTGGCACATCTTACGCACGAATCACGTTGATAGATCACTATGGCGGACGACTTGTTTATGTAGCGAAAAGGATGGTAAGAGCGCTTTACTATTTGGAAGAACAAGGAGTATGCGGATTGCATCCAAACCATTATTTCAATTACGATGTAAGTCCGGGTAAGTGGCAGTATAACATGTTATTTGAATATTGATTAGATTGAAACCACACTTTTATCTGCTGGTTTTATACAAGAGAGTAAGGCTGTGGAATTGGGTTTCCTAGAAAGCTTAGGCACTGTCACAAAATAACGATTGTTCGCGTGTATTTCAATAATAGCCGTGTAATAAAAATTATTAGTAATTTATCCATTTTATCAGAACGGTCTGCTTACTTTAAAAAATACACTTTCACTAAACTGCCAGCAAACAATATCTAACTCTAATTACGAGTGGGTACAAGATGGAATGCAAAAATATGAGCATCGTAATTAGAAAGGATGTTTTCAGTTAAGGCTGAAATCCAGGCGACTGGGGCCTTCGCGCCAGTTCTCTCTGTAAATGGGTCAGAAGCTATTGAGGCTCACCCTGCGCCCCTTCCCCACAGTCTCGTCCCCTAACTGTGTGTGCCCCTTGCATAATTGAACACGCGGCAAATTATTGTCACGCCTGGATCGACTGATATGAACGCTTACAATATTCTCCTTTGAAATCACGCTGAAAAATCCGTGGGAAAATTGCGGGCTGGATTTCCTTTTATTGTTTGTCGCGTACGCTCTCCGTCCATTTGCCACTATTGTGATGAAACGAATTATACAAACAAACAGTCACGTAAATGCGAGTAACGTGTCTTTCAGCAGTTAGCTATAAATTAATTACGGCGTTCATGAATATACAGCATGTATATGTTAACGCTTAGTTAAGTCGCGTGCCGTAGCAACGTAGATGTGTCAGTCATTTAAATCCATTGTACTCTAACCGCCTCGCGTCTGCAAGATTATATTTAATCAGGAAACATGATGTGGGATAAAACAGACGGGCGGCGGCGGCGTCGTTATAAGTCACCTATGTAAGGTATTTTCTTGCAAACCCAACTGGATTTACTTACTTGTTGAATTTGCCTATGTTTGTTTTCTGAATAATGTAACAATGTACATATGCCTAATTTCGTCGTAATGTAATAGCTACCTAATATACCTAATAACGGTTTACAAAAACATTATATTACTTGGTTGGCTACAGAATGTAGGAATTTTGGCAAAGAAGCAGATATACGGTATATAAATTAACAAAAGGGTTATTTCCTTGTGGTGGAGGACAGTTGTCATGCTCGGGTATATTTTTGACTCTAGATCACACATAGTAGGTATTCATATTGTTATGGGTACCTATAGCTAAATCAAAAATATCCTCCCTGCCAGTCTGCCCCAGAAAAGCATATTTTAGGTCCCTTTTGCAAGCAAAAGCAACTAAATACCGACGGGCAACTAGGTTGCTTTGCTGTACTGCTTAACCGGTTTTTATGGTCTCTTCCTTAAGTAGGTATCTGAAAAATAGTAAGCAAATTGGTCGGAAAACGTACCTACTTATCTGCGGATGCCAATTTGTAATGGCACTTACAAATTGAGTGCTGAGTATGATTTGATTATTTGAATAGTGATGATACTGAAACACGAAATTATAACTATGAGATTTTCCATTTAACAATTGAGGTTAATTTTATAAAGTTGACTAATGCTAATTAAACAATAATTGTCGGAAAAAGTGGTGAGATATAAAGTTTAGAATTTCAGATGGAAGGGATGGAAGGTTACTAAGTAATTAGTGAATGCTGGTTACATTCACTAAAGGGAAATTTAAGCAAAAAATGGCTTGGTCGCATTTTTATCAGATGATTTTGGAACAGAGATAACATACCTATTTGTATTGAAATTAAGAGAAATACAGTTAACATACGATAACCTGCCTAATTGGTACCTTACTGAGTCCCACAATGAGGTCAAAGTGGGTCAAAGTTAAATGAGATGCTTATGTACCTACATAATAGCCAATGTTGGCGCACTTTCGACGTTGCAACGTACGATACCTAGTAGGTACCTGAATAATAAATAATTCAAAATGGGTTCAGGTATACTAAATAAAAATATTAAACATTATGGAAGTCGACAGTTCAATTCACGGGTAAACAAGTGAAGTTCATAAAATATTAACCCTGCTTTTTTAACTTCCGTGCCAAAATTAGTAACATTATGTTTTTTTCGTTGCAGGCCGCGGTACCAGAAGGTATGACATTTCCGGGCCCGCTACCGGACGTAGCCGAACGGTGCGGGCGCTGGGCGCCTGACTCACTCTCGGCCTCGGCGTCGGGCAGCTCGGACGAGAAAACGATCCCGCGCCGGCCGCGCTGGCGCATCGCGCTCGCGGCGCTGGTCGTGCTGGCCGCGCTCGGCGCCGCGCTGGCGTTGCCCCTCGCGCTCGGCGGCGGTGGCCGCGCTACTCCAGAACAACGACTCACTACTATTCGTCGGATGCTACGAGACTCGCCACTGGTTGACGGTCACAATGACTTAGCGTGGAACGTACGAAAGTTTTTACATAACAAAATTGGTGATTTCAATTTGAGTGCCGGCCTCGACGGAATTGAACCTTGGGCGCGGTCGCGCTGGTCGCACACGGATATCCCGCGCTTGAGACTCGGTCAGGTCGGTGCTCAATTTTGGTCAGCGTACGTGCCATGTGGTGCGAGAGATCGCGACGCAGTTCAGTTGGCTCTCGAACAAATGGACGTTATCAAGCGTATAGTAGAATTGAATGCGGCGCACTTAGCACTGGTGACCGATGCAGGGGAACTTCTGGATGCGCATCGTGACGGGCGCATTGCTTCCCTTATTGGCGTGGAGGGCGGCCACGCTCTTGGAGATTCGCTTGCAGTACTTCGGGCGTTCTACCAACTCGGTGCTCGTTATCTAACAGTAACACATACGTGTGATACCAGGTGGGCGAGAGCTGCGGGAACCGCAGGAGGACTCAGTGAATTTGGAAGAGCTGTCGTCCGTGAAATGAATCGGCTCGGCATGATTGTAGATCTGTCGCATGCAGGAGAAGAGACAGCACGCGACGCTTTAGAAATGTCACAGGCGCCTGTAGTATTTTCGCATTCAGGAGCTGCAGCCCTATGCAACTCGAGTAGAAATGTTCCTGATGACTTACTTCGCATGATTGCGGCGAACGGTGGTGTTGTCATGATAAATTTCTATGCAAAACTAGTAACGTGTGCGGAGCGTGCCACTCTGGAAGACGTGGTGGCTCACATCAATCACGTGCGGAGAGTTGCCGGCGTGGAGCACGTGGGGCTGGGTGCGGGGTACGACGGCATAGATGCGCCGCCCGAGGGTCTGGAAGACGTGTCGCGCTACCCGCACCTGCTGGCCGAGCTGCTGCGTGACCCTGACTGGAGCGAGGAGGATGTGCGCAAGCTGGCTGGCATGAACGTTGTGCGCGTGCTGCAGCACGTGGAGCTCGTGCGCGACCAGTGGCGGCGCGCCGCCGTGCTGCCGGGCGAGGAGACGGCGGGTGTGCGCCGCGGCGACTGCGTGTACGGGCCGGCGTGACGCAGGCTCCGAGCCGCGCGCTCCCGCGGCCCCCCTCGTACTGCTCAATATTGACACTTGTTGAACGTAGTTATACATGTATATTAGTGTCCAAATGTGATTTAGCGATTAAAGTAATCTCTACCTGAACCTCGATGCACAAATTGTTTAGCTAAGGAGCCGCGCGCGCTGGGCGCTTCGTCTCGGCGTCGCGCGTCGGCCGCGGCTTGTCCGCTGAACTCTTTTCCATCCATGCACTCGACTTCGTTGACGAAAGCCCAATGCGATCCGCGATTTATAATGATGTCAGCAATTGATGATATAAAAGGATAATGTGTTTATAGAAAAATAAATATTCTTTATTTATAATATACGTTATTTTATTATTAAAATGGATTTAAATTCAGTTCCTAAAAGAAAAAACTTGTTAGGGTATTCTGGGACTACCCATAGAACAGACTACGTCTAGTTTTAACAAGCGCGACTCCCAAGTATGGCTCCGCGTAGCTACCTACTGGGTTCGATCCCAAGGCTAGGCAAGGAGTAATTGGACTTTTCAATTGTTACTTAACCTTCAGACCCTGCCCACCCGTCCGAGAAGCTTCCAAAAAATACAGACGTAATAGACAATATCGCACCTACCTAGATCTAAACAGAGTTAACTCAAAAAAGCACTTTTTTTCAGAAAAGGTCAAAAACTGTTTACCGTGTTCCTGTGCACTGGAGAAGTTATCTGTATACTTATATATTTGCTTTGCAAGTTCTACTAGAAAAATATTTTTAAATCTGTTTTCTTGGTCGATTTGTAGTGAGTTAATTCAATGGTAAGCTTATGTCAAAATTCCCAATTTTTTACTTACCTCCCTTTAGATCTAGGTGTGCGATATGTTATTTTCAAAATCAACCCGGAGTTCAGAATTACCTATGCCTCATCTATGGCGTAAAGCTAAGTCCTTCGCTGCCCTCCCCCTATATGGTGTGAATGCATGCCTCAAAGGGTGGCTCCAATTAGACGCAATTTTGTTTTATCCACTTAGATAAATTAAATTAAAATTTAATTTAACCCCCGATCCAAAAAAAACTACAAAGTAAAAAAAAAATGTTTTTGGCCTTTTAAGTTAGGTAATATTTTGATCAAGGCATTGTCAAATCGGGGGACAGCTAATGAAAAAGCTAGGCCACCTCTGTTTGGCGTTTTCATTGACCGTCCCCCGGTTTACTTTTTAGTTTTTTTTTGGGTCGGAGGTTGTTTTTTAATTTTTAATTTAACTTTCATTTCCTGCTTTTTAAACTTAATGTCTCGTTTAAATCTGCGCAGCGTTGCGTATGTTTCCCACAGTGAAGTTTGTTACTAATTTATCCTTTGATTGACGTGTAAAAGTGTTTGTACAAACCTACTTACAGAAATAAAATCATTTATCATTTATCCTCATTCCTCGTCCTGATCACCATTTATCCATAACTTATTCATTGAGACCTTTTCAATGAGCCCAAACACGATGCTTCTGCTGTTTGTTGGTGAGTAACTTGGGTATCCTGGAATTTCCAGGTGTTGCTCCAGCATCAGTTCAAGGTTACTTTGTTCGTCTAATATCATTGAAGTAATAGAATACCAAATTTCGACTTGATTAGACCCGTGGAAGATGGTCAAATCCCTTCATCAACCAGAAAAGAGCTGATAATCTTCAAACGGCTGAACCGATTTTGATTAAACATATCTAATAACACTCCCGACTAATTAACCTTTCAAACAAAAAAAACTAAATCAATATCGGTTCATCCGTTGAGTTTGGTTCCGGGAGCTACGATACCACAAACACACACACACGCGCGCGCACACAAACGTCAAACTTAAAACACCCCGTCGTTTTTTCGTGGGGGTTAAAAATCACTTCTGCCATATAAATTATACACCGATCGTTTCAGTTTTAAGTGATACTAAGCGGTTTGCATAGGAAGCCGTGCAGTCGTTCATTTCTATTACCTAAATCTATTTTCTAATCAAAGTTTTCGTCGTGCTAGAGTATCATTACAGTACGGCCATCGAGAGAATGCGTTTTTGATACACGTCAGTTTCATACAAACGAATACGTGTTTTGCGAATTTGATAATTAAATATTAGTTCCTAGAATTGTCACACTGACGGCCAGGCTGTAGTGTATGTACCTACCTCTTAGCGTAAAATAATTATGCACAAGAGTCACAAAACACCTGTTGCTAGAGGGCTTACAGCGGGATTTCGATCGCAATATATTTTATCAGATATAAACGTGAGATGCTAGGACTTTAATCAAATGTTCTGGCCAGACTCATGTCTAATATAGTGAGCGCAATCAAACTATGGATTTTTTCGACGCGCAATCCATAGTAGGTATATGGACAGTCCATCTGATTGAAAATCATGTGAATTTCGATAAAGTGTAGGTAGTCAGTCAGGTCTTTACGCTTTACTCACGATATGTATATATTAGTCTATGTACTCACGGCCCTTTTGAACAACGCAAGAACAAAATGTCCAAACAAGCCAAACCATAGACATACTTGAATTTCGTTTTTACTTACAGTGGAACGAGGAAGATGATGATGAAACACGCTCTAAAAGGGAGTTGCGCTATGATAGTTCATGAAAATCAAATACGTATGTTTGCAATTTCCAGCTCAGCGGTTCGAAATCGTAATTTGTATGTTGACTTGGGACAGTAACGTGTGTAGGTATTATAGAATACAAAGATTATTATCCACGTAGTTCTTATTTTATCTAAACATATATTTGTTATCATTTGCTAAGCTTAGCTGGCAACTTGTTAGCTATGGCTGCCAGCATTGCTCTTCGCATTGCAATTTTGAATGGCACTGCTGATTCCAAAAGTACTTAGTAATTCCATAGCTGATTTTTATTACGGTATCCCAAGATTCTGCTTGCCACTGTGGTACCATCGAAGCGTCAGTGTCATAGAAATGTCAGATTCCAATACTGAACGTCACTCAGTCAGATGTATGTCATTGCTGCTATCAGCGGATTGCAATGTAAATACGTATTCTTTTAATAAATTGAGTAAATGATTAAATCAGACGTAAATTAACAGAAAAAGTGTTTTTTTTGCTAAAATTATTGTTGGGAATCAAATTTATGTTATCAGTGCATTATTAGTTGAAGGAATCAATAACACATTTGTCTATTTCAAGGTAAGTCATGAATGTAATTTCATGTGTAGTATTTGATTTCTGGAAAATTGTAGGTACTATGAGAGTATTTGTGTCCATCGAACGCATCTTGCACGTTAATTCACGAACTTCCTCGTATTGCATGCAGCGTTACCTTGATTGGAGATGGATCCTAAGCAAGGTTGGTTTCACCTGCTACATTACCGTAGTATTTTTCTTGTTTTAGATATCATAAACAAACACTAATGTCCGTTACCAAATATTAATTCGAACTATAACGCAAATCATTGCTTTTCGCCATTTCTTTGTACTTTAGTTTAGTAATAAGTAATAAATACTTATTCTGGCTCCAGTATTGTTTAATATGTTCTTACAGGTAGGTGCTTAATTAGATATCGAAATTGTTTGTTATTTCCATAATCTTAGTAACAAAGGTTTATGAAATATCTACAAATATATAATTGTGCTTATTTATGTTAAAAAAAAAAGCTTTACTTTGATTATGCACTGTTTAATACTACTGTTTAATGTTTTAAATATTTGTTGATAATAAAATTTACAGGTATTGATATGGTTATATATGTACAGACGCCAGCACATCAAGCTACCCCAAACTGTTAAATTTTCCCAATTGAACATGAACCTTATATTTATGTGATAGAGTTGAAAATCTATCAAAGAAATTTGACAGATTGGTGTAGCTTGATGTGCTGGCGTCTGTACATAGTACATTCTTCAGTGTTTACAATTTTTAGTAAGTTTATTTTGAATAGGCAATTCAATAATTTGTAGATGCATTACTACTACTTACTTTTAAAATAAAACCACCGATAAAAAGATTTTTACTTGAATGTTTGTATTATAATATAATCATTGTTTTTGTAGATTCGTTTAATGAGTCCGTGTCAACAATAATAGAAAGGAAAGTTAGAGGTTGGTTAAGTGGTGTGATTGACGACATGCGTCGCAGTAGTCCAGTACAACTGTGGCTGGATTCCTTGCCAGCTGATGCAGCAACCGAGACTGAAAATACTAGTGAAGAGGTGAAAATCACTGAGCCCAAGTCTGATGATAGCAAGGCAGAAGCATCAGTGACTGAAAATACAGTCATAGAACCTATCAAAGAAAAGGTGGAAGATGACCAAACCTTAGAAGTTCCATTAAAAGAAGCATGGAAGAGGAAATCACTTGATAGTGCACTACTGACTAGCACTCCTCAGAAAGCAAATGTTAAGAGACTGCAGCGGGACCACTCTATACAGTCAGAGGGATATTCTCCAAAGTTGAAAAACCCGTTGTTTAGGGATCATTCTCTCCAGGTAACTGTCACCTGCATATTATAGCAGAATAAACGAACCTGTTTATGATTATGTCATTTACTAACAACTGATTGTGTAAAACAAAAAAATAATTTACATAAATTTCTTTTAGTCTGATAACAGTGGATCAAGTGGCAGCTCAGTTTTAAATGTGTTGGGCGCTCGAAAAGTTGATGCTGAGTCAGTTTTGCTTGCTCTGGGCTTTGGGCCGAGTGAAAAGCAGCAGAAATTGCAAAGGATACCAGACAGATTCTTAGCTCCATCCAAAGTTAGTCTTGCCTGTTTAATTAAATTGTAACATTTTAAAACGTCTTCTGATAAAACACAGATTTTTTGTTTATGAACTACAATTGCTTATTATTACTAATATTTTAATTATTTGTTTAGCTCAAAGGCATCAGCACGGAAGATTTCATTAAAAACGAGCAGCATTCAATGCGTATGCACGACTGCGGTATATTTGGATACAGAGGTCTTACAGGTAAGTGGTGTCTAATGCGATTCCAAATGGGTCAATTGGTTGGTAATAACATGCTATTACGTTGCAGTCTATGGAGAATTTTTTACGAAAAACATAGTTGGTTTTATACATTATAAAGTAGAACTGGGTTATTATAATTTATGTCTTTAAGTCACATCAAATTAATTTGCCTTACATATTCTTAGTTATACCTTAAAACAATAGTGCCTACTATTTTTACTATAAATTATAGGTACCTAATACAAACGTCTCTAGGTACCTACAGCTACCATTAATAATTATAATACATTTTTGATTAAATATTAAAATTGGTAAAGTAAAATATAAATCTTAGAAATAAAGTAGGAATTAACTTCTGAGTTTGAAGTCTGTACTAAATGAAAATATTCTGAATACAAATCCGAAGGGACGTAGTGTCGCGCATCAAAAAAATGCCACATGGACCTAATAGCCTAATTCTGGGTTCAAGATGTTATTAAAATAAGCGTAAAATTTTGCTACTAAAAATTCTCCATCGAATGACGCACACTAACAAAAACAACACATTTTAATAGTTTATAATCAGCTTAACAAATTTTATTTTTAGATTTCAGTAATTCACAGGGATAAACATTATTTAACCTTACTGACTTTGGAACACAGGGCATTGTGTCTCATATACCATACCTATTATCATATTTTATGTATAAATAAACTAAATTATTAACAGTGATTCTAATTATGTGAGCTATTTAAAGTATATTCCATGTGTTACCAGTCCACATGTCGTAAATGATCAGGTAAAATATGTACATAATTAATGATCAGATTTATAATTTTAATATGACGAAAGGACTGACTCGCGACGCTATCGCTAGTTCGAACGGAATTGTCTAGTTTTCATCTATCTATAAATATTAAAATGAATCCCTATTTCCCTTGGTCACGGCATCACACGTGAACGGCTGGACCAATTTTGCTAATTCTTGTTTTGGTTTTTTGGAGAAGGTTCTTATGAAAGAAAAAAATAAAAGGTTGGGCGTAGGTTGCATTCGTAACGCGAATTCAATATTCATAGTGAAGACAGGACCACTAGTAAACTAATAAAACCTTTGGGAAGTACTTTGAAATAGCCCAGACTCCGGCGCGTGGTTGTTGCGAATCTCAATAAAATCCTCTTCAAGTATTATAAAAATGTCTACTTAGTAGTAAAACGTAGCTGCTGAGAACCCTATCATAGTAAAAAAATGGGACGTTCATGTGCCAAAATAGCTCACGTAATACCGATAATTGATTTAGTTATTAGCCTTATTCATTTATATATATTCATTTACTTAGTTTATTTGGTGGAGTTGATACTAACAAAAGTAACAATTTTAATAAAATGACTAACAGAACACTGCACGCCTGTATGCCGCTTTATGAAACCCGTTTCTTCGAGTTGTCATAGGTCATATCAAGTTCCTGAGATTGCAGTGCAGTAAGTACCTAAATTTTTTGTGGTGTCTGTGTTGTATAAGTAGTAGTGGATAATTTTGAGCAAAAAGTTTGAGAATATTTTAGTTCTTCAACTTTTGCCATATAAAAAGATAAAAATAGGGTGGGTACCTACTTGATTAGGTAAAATCATTTAGAAAGACCAATATTTCCTATTTTTTATGTTAACTTCTTAATTCGTCCAATACCCACCCTATTTTTATTGGAATTGTTTAATTAAAAAATATAATTCGTGGTCAGCTAGAATGATCATTTTTGACGTGACTCCAATTGGCTTACATCAAAAACGTAGGCCACTCACAGCTTCATTCCATGTGTCATCCAGTGATCGGGTAATCGGGCGCTTCTAAACTTCTTCCCACGAAAGAGTAATGAGGACATTCCTTTCTGAATAAATAAGTAATCTCGGGTTCCCGGGATTGAACAATTTTGAAAAACAACTGTAACAAACTTAATGAAATTATAGCAGTGGTTATTTTGATTTAGTATCTTTATTTTATTCAAAACAAATGGAATATCAATAAAAAATTAAAATGTGCACAATGTGGTCATGTAGTGGAAATTGGTTTACCTATCTAACAGATTAGTGATCGAATCGACTAATTTACTGTGTTTTATAGGAACGAAAGACTATAAAATATTTATATTTTTGACTGCTAAAAAAGTTGACAGTTGTATTTTTTAATTATTGATATTTCCAAGCAAGCAACACAAAAACAAGAGTTTACATAAGAGTAGATGACTTGATCTAATATCTATTCGTGCAAGTGCAAAGTGCGTGTAATTGAAAAATTTCAAAATTTTTGACAAGTAATTCCACTTGTTCTGAGTGCACTAGCGAAGTTATAGGATAGCCGTCCCTTACACCCTGTGTGATTTTTTAAGGATTTTTTTTTATTTGCAATAAATTTTGTGAATGATTTTATATTAATAATTTGCTTTTGACCAAAAATAAATGGTGCTACACATAAAATTATAATTGTTTCAATTCCATAAGTAGTTAAGGCTGCTGGCCTGTTACTAAACCCAGTTCTCATAAAAACTTTCATTGTAAATTAAAAGTTCCATTAGAATCGGCTTTTTAAATCTACAAAAATTACAATGAGAGTTTAACAAGGAACAGCCGTCTTGAAAATACGAGTAAGTATGTAAGCAATATTCAATGAAAATTTTTCATTTTCACAACGAGTTCTATCTACATTTTGTACGCCAGTAACATTTTTAGCAACTCAGGAATTTCAAACGATTCCGGGATTCGGGATTCTGGAAGGCATGCTCGTATTATTCTTTCGTGGGAATAAAAGTGACTTAGGTACATTAGCGCCCGATTATCCGATCATTGCATCACTCTAAATAGTGAAGTCCTTGCAGGGTGACTGCTATGTCATTGTAATTCGGTATACATTGGAATGATAGCATGAGCCCGTGGATTGTGGCAGACCCGTAGACTGGCGTGACGCCGAAATTTTTCTTAATGACTCGACACTCACGATCCAGGTGGCCACGCTAGCTGATCTTGCCAACTTACCGTGAATGTGTTACTTTAAAACCGTGTGTCTTATCTGGTGCTTACCTCAGTCTTAACAGTGGGCCTAAAAACGCCACATTAAGCGATTCTTCCAAAAGCGATTTATTTCCTGAATACCCCTATGATTCTGCTAAGTATTTGACATTTAACTTTCATAAAGCAATTCATAATTTGTAGAGCATTTTAGGAATTTCCATATAAAACAGGTGATTCTGTCTGTCAAACAGATGATTTGCGTGCTGTCTACGCAGATAATATTATGAATTGTCAGTTTATGACCATTTCACGATTTTAAATATGATTCTAATCATTATCCTACCATGATTCTGCTAAAACGGCGTTTTTAGAACCCCAGGTCTCGTTTATATAGGGAAAATATTGTAATATTGGTGTGCTAATAGGTAATGGAACAAATAGGTACACGGTACCTACACATAAATCTTAGAGATGATGTTACCATTATGCTAAATAAACATTAATACGCTGAAGTACCTACAAACGCATATAGTAAACCTATCTATTTGATTTTTATGTGTAAGTACTTCTATTTAAAATAATATTGAAGATATCTAGTTCAGTTTGTACGATTTCAGGGAATCCTCATGTTCCACCGTCGACAATTGTAGCTAAAATAATTGGATGCATTCTTCAAGATGAAGTTATTCGTGAAGAGGCGTCCATACAGGCTAGACATTCTATAGCTGACATGCGATCTCAACCTAACCTCCACGCAATCCTCGCCGCGCGTATGCGCAACAACTAACAGATGACCTCACCTACGTATAAACAGCAATTACGAACATATCCGAATTATAGTCTCATAATTTAATTCGCGAATGGTGTAAGTATTATGATTTGATGATACTACATTTCCTTGTTGACTAAGCAATGCAATGTAATTTCCAAATTAGCTCAAAATTCTACGCTCAAATGTAATTGGTGAAGGGATTTTTTTGTACCAATATAATAATAATAAAAGACTTTAATACCATGGTATGGATCAATTAAATAGTAATATAGATTGTTTATCACAAAACTAAATCACAATCTGTAAACTCCAGAATAAGACGAAGAATTTTAATCGAAAAGTTAAAATTCTGAGATTTTTATAATACACTTCTGGACACATCTATTGGCCCACCTTAGAGTTTAGGTTTCGATGGCCCCTACCGAAATATGATTGCTAGATTGAACAAAAACTATTGATGCAGTTTTAAACCTGATACATTTTACCATCTTTTTCGATCGTATTGTTTTAAATTTGAATTCAGAATACCATACGACATGGAGCTACGCCTAACAAGTCGGATATGCGCCTTATTAAAGGCAATTGATTTTTGAATAAAAAACATGTTTTATCAAATAAAGGTTTAATTTAATAACGCGTGTTGCCTCCATGGGCATCTACTACAGCTCTCATACGATTAGGCATAGAGTTTATCAACCGCTCTATGAAATTTTGAGGGATCATCTCCCATTCCTCTTCTATGGCAGTTTTCAACTCCTGCATCGTCTGGGCAACTGGCTGACGAGCCCTAACACGTCTTTTTAGCTCGTCCCACATGTGCTCAATGGGGTTCATGTCTGGGCTTCTGGCTGGCCAGTCCATAACTGTGATGTTCACATCCCGAAGATATTCCCTGACGATGCCGGCCGCATGGACTCTTGCATTATCATGCATAAAAAGGAAATTTGGGCCCACATAGTCAGCGTATGGTATCACGTGAGGTTCTAAGCACTCACGAATGTACCTTTCAGCATTTAATGTTGGCAGCCGTGGTCCTGTAACAACCTCAAGTTGAGTTTTGCCGCTCGCGGATATACCGCCCCAGACAGTCCATGAGCCACCGCCATAAGCAACCCTCTCTTCAAAGCAGCATTGTGCGAAACGCTCTCCCTTACGTCGGTAGACCTTCTTCCTTCCATCATTGCCATGTAACACAATTTTAGACTCATCAGAAAAGAGTACACGGCTCCAATCTTGCTGTGTCCAATTTAAATGACTGCGTGCGAAATGAAGGCGCGCTGTTCGGTGGGCTCGCGTTAGTTTGGGCCCATTAGCTGGCTTGTGTGGTACCATATCGCGTTCTTTTAACCTTCTCGGAACAGTTCGAGCGCTCACAGATACTCCGTGGAAGTCGCGAAGTTGGTTTTGTATCTCAATGGAGGTAAGGTGACGATTTCTCAAGCTGGTCGTCACGATGAATCGATCCTGCCTTTCAGTTGTGACCCGAGATCGTGGCCTTCCTTGGCGACGAACAAAGCCGCCAGTCTCTAGGTACCTCCGATAAACATTTCGGACCGCAGATCGACTTAAATTAAGTTGAGCACTCACGTTTCTTTGGCTGTGTCCGGCCTGAATAAGTGCCACAGCTTGGGCGGCGACTTCAGGTGAAGTATCCATAGATTATTGATAGAACCTCACCTTAATGTTAAGAATAAGTAATGTTTGTTGCAAAACCAAAGATATCAATCACTTTTTCAAGAATTAAATCCAAGTAAACCAATAAAACCAAGTTTTCTTAGTATTCGATTGTTTGATATCAACAAACAGGCTCCAAATTGTCTTTTGTTTCTTTAAATTCTGTGTTCGAAATTCAAAAAAAGACTATTGAATGAAATTGTGAATGTGCCAGGTTCAAAACTGCATAAAAACTTTTTGCTCGACCTAATATAAAATTTTAGCTAGGACCAAACGAAACTGAAAATACAAGGTGGGCCAATAGATGTGTCCAGAAGTGTATAATCAGAGATTCGTATCTCGTAAGTATATTTCTTGTTATTCATAATTTAGGATTAAGAATGATGATTTTTGACACGTTTTAAAAAGCTAGCTACAAGAAGGCTATTTAATTACAGGGGGCGGGCGCCTCTATTATTCTAAAATCTATTAATAGTCACTAAAAATCTTAAAAGGCAGTAGATTCTTCTTATACAATAAAATTTTACCCTTTATAGGACTATTTATTGTAAATGTTAGAGATTTTTGATTCGTGAATCTTATATTATTTAAATTTTTCTACGAGTCGATAAATCGGAGCTTATTGTAGGTAAACAATTTTGAAATCTACAACTTTAAAACTTATTAGGTACGTTTTAGGAAATACGTAAAATTGAGCCATTATTATGTACCTACATTTATGTGTGATTGTGGACTATGTACTTATCGTTTGAAATAATTTGGTTCAGACTACTAACATAATATTGCTTGTTTATATCTTAGATACTTATGGGTCATATCAAACTTGCCTGACATTAAGATTATAAAGCAAAACGTGTAATTTAAATAAGTGTTATATTTTCATATTATATTGATATTTATTGATTAGGTTTATATTATTCTAATTAAGACGCAAAAGAGTTATTCATAATGAGTTTTAGCATTAATTTAATCGATTGATCATGAATTTTGTCTGCTCTACAGGTTTGAATTAAAATACAGTTTGTCGTCTTTAGGATGTGTTTTTAATCTCTCAAAATTTCAATAATGTCTTTTGCGAAACTGAGTAGTTGTAACGCAAACTGTAATTTTTTTCGTGCGTAAAATTAGGGTAGAAGGTTAGCAGTGCATGCCTATCTTACTTCAAACAGTAAAAAGGATAGGTTGCGGGTAGGAAAGGAAGCTGGCGGGGATTGAGGCCCGAGCAGTCAGGCATTTTAGTAGAAAATACAGTCTGAAACAGTTGAAACTACTCAACTTTGTATAGAGTCAAATTAAATTAGCTAGCGAAACTCCACAGACCTGTTGGGTATCGATAAATGTGATGAAACAAAAGAGAGATTAATTTCATGATTATGTTTTTCCATTTTTTTGCCCTGGTGCATTACCCCACAAAAAAAAATCATCAAATTATTCCGTATTCAGTAGTCACGTTCGTAGTCACTTGCAATACCACCGCCAACCTTACAGACATCGAAATCTACACACGACAAAACGAAATTAAATAGATTTTCTCAAAACATACTTTAAGTAACATGAGTACAAGCAGTCGTTGACCCACCTAAGAGAAACATCAAATCGTTTTTGTTTTTGTTTTGTCATGTTTAAATATCGAATTATCGATACCCATCACATCAGAGTTTTACTAGCTAATTTAAGTTGACCCTGTTTAGCTTCTGCTCGAGCTCATTTTTATTTCATAACTTTGTAGTTTGTCATGTGAAGAGCCAGAATACGTAAATTTCAAAGATTTATTTACCTCCTTATCAAAAACAACTGTTTGAAGTGAATAGTTACACTGTGGTAGGTACTATATCGTTGCCATTTTAGTTATTGCCAAGCCATCAAAGCACTAACTAAAAGAATGACGATGTGTTAGAACAAAATGTTTTTAAATTATATTTGATCTGTTACTCTTTATTTATAAGTTGTTATTATAATTAAACTACATGCTTACTAGTTTAGAATCATGACTTTTAGAGAAGGGATTAAAATAGTTTTATTTACTCGTGCCTTATCTGAATGGGTACTTGCATAATTTAAGAAAAGTCAAATCATTCCTGCGCAAGCGCATTTCATGTCAACGGTGAATAACAAGTTTTAATCTGAAATTGTTTTTAATAATAATGATAAATTACCTTTGCTGTGTGGCTGTATCATACCAAAGTTTTTAAAGCTTCTGAAAGCGATTGAAAGGTATTTATTCCTACTCATTCGACGTTCACAAGAACGTACAAATATCGTGGCGGGATTTTTACGCGCACTGGATTTTCAACACTCGGTATTGAACCAAGCATCAGCAATCCAACGCATTTCATCGCGTTGAAGATACAGTGCATGAAGTATCCTGCCAATCAATCACTTTAGAAGAATAAAAGACAACATTCCTATTCGGGAAGTGAAAATGCGGCACATATACTTTGTAGACGCGTTTTAACTAGATATACATAAAATATCTTGAATCATGCCAAGTGTTAGATGATCAATTTGTTAATTTTATTATTTTTATGTAACTTAAGAGCATAAGGTAGCGTCCGCTCACTTCCTGAAACCAAGGTCCGTAGTCGTGCTGACCTTAAACTATTGTGATGTTGTTAATGTGACCTGATCCTGATAAAATATGTCATATAATTTTTGCTCATTAAATTAGGTACTTAAATGTTTAACTTGTATTATTTGGAGATCTGCGTATGTGTGGGATCAAAATCAAATTTTAATGTAAAGTGATAAATCCAGTAAACTCCTATTTCTGGATAAGTTTGTTTTATTTGGAGTTTTTTATAATTCTTGGTAATGTCCCCATCACCACACCAAACCACCAAACTAGTGATACCTATCATCATCTGCATCTATTTTCCCAAGTATGTTGGGGTCGGCTTCCAGTTAAATCAAATGCAGCTGAATACCAGTATTTTACATGAAGCGACTGCCTATCTGACCTCCACGACACGTTACTGGAATACTCCGGGGCATAATACTATACTGTTACGGTGGGGGCTTAGTATGTAAAGATGGTCACCCATCCACGGACCAACCGCGGCAAAATTACGCTGGTCGATCGACCCGTGCGGTTCTTATTACTTAGCCACAAACCCCTACCTAAACTAGTGATACTATAAACCCGTACCTAAATCTATAAACTAAAAATATAACAGTTATCAGCGGATGCAGCGCGCAATTAGAACAGGAAACTATCATTAGATATTTAATATTATGTAGAATAAATTACATTAATAAATTAATAATACGTTAATCTATTATACCATCCTCCAAAGAGTCTTCTTCTAATACAGTATTTTCTAAATTCGTCAAACGCAAACATTAAACAACAGAATGGTAAAGCCAGGAACCACCTGCAAGCAAACTCTGTTTTAAAAACCATCATCATCATTTCAGCCGAAAGGTGGCCAGTGCTGGACATACACCTCCCCAAGCTCCGCCACTTCGACCGGTTCCGTGCTTCCCGCATCCAGCGGCCTCCTGCGGCCCTCACAAGGTCATCGGTCCACCTTGTGGGAGGCCTTACAACTTTACGTCCTAATACAATACAAAAACCCCGCCCTGTAAAAACAATCGGTGAAACCTAAATATGAAATAGAAATAAAAATAACAGGCAGTACCATCTTAGTCGAAGAGGATAAGTGCGGAAAAATGTATTCAGTCCAGGTGTGTAGCAAATAGCGCAAGAAAGTAATAGCTCAAATACAAGTCCCATATTCAAAACTTTATTTTTCATTCCTGGAAATCATCGAAAAATATTCAATTTGATTGCGTTATCTAAGAATTATTGAGCTTTTCCATTGGCAGGAACCCAACATTTAATTATAGAAGTTCCATTACTCTTACCGACATGAAACAAAGAGTTATATCTGGTCTTGCAAATGACGCCATTCATCATTTGTGTGAGTACCACGGCTACGAAGTACGCTGCTTGGGAAGCTCGCTCTACCTCTTTACGATCCTTGTAAGTCCACTCCTGACCGACGGAATCTGGTAAGTCGCTCACTGCTTCGTTGTCCCACCTTTGTCTCACACCTGGATCCATAAAGGGTTTACTTTGTATTCGTAAGTATACAGGATCAAATTAAATTAACTAACTATAGTTTACCCACGTGTTAAGACGAGTAGTCGAAAACGAATGGAACAAAACAAAAAAAAACTCATCATTCGATGGGCTAAGGTCAATGCCAAACATACAATTTTTTATTTCAATAGTTTTAGAAAATATAGAAAAGAAGATAAGAGTATTGCCAGCTAATTTAATTTGACCCTGTATCTTAATCCAAAAGATCTGTTTAATCATTCTACGTCTTACCAAATAAATCGGCAGGATAGAAGCCGTGTTCTGCCATGACAACGAAGTAGGCGTACATACCAGCAGCGAATTCAATGAGACCCAAATGTCCGTACACTAATCTTAACATTCGTGCGGAGACGAGAGGGTCACGATTGCGAACAGGTCGCGTCATGACGTCAGATTCGGCACGTTCGTATGCCAGCGCCACAGCCGGCCACATGTCTGTGCCTAGGTCTATGCACAATATGGTCATTACACCTTTAAAATAATAAAGATTTTAAAGACTCGATCGACTCGCCTTAAAGATAGTCAACAAACACACTGTAGGTACACTTACCCAACGGTAAAGGAATTGAAAACAAGATAAACATTAAAACTGGGGCAATTTCGGGTACATTAGAAATGAGTATGTAGCAAACTGATTTTTTCAAGTTGTCGTAGATCCTCCTTCCCTCTTCGATGCCTATCACGATGGTCGCGAAATTATCGTCCATTAAAATGATGTCTGCTGTCTGTTTGGATACCTGTAAAGACAGGTGAATGACACTGGCGTGAGTAGGTACCTATCTAGCTAACACATCTAACATGATGTTTATAAATCCAAGCACACTAATGTGTGCTTGGTTCGGTGGTGTGTTGCTATAATCAGCCGCAACGGGCCGCAGCGTAACGCATTTTCATACAAAAAAGTGCTGCGCGGCCGTATGGCCCACCAGTACGTACGTGCGTTGGTTCATAGGAAGTGTACGAAAGCGATGAAGGAAGGTGTTTGGAACGCGGTGCGGCCTGCCTTAATTTGCCCTAGCCTTTACAGTTGGTCAGAAGTTACCTGAGATCCAGTAATGCCCATGGAGATGCCGATATCAGCTCGTTTGAGCGCGGGCGCATCGTTGACGCCGTCCCCGGTCACCGCCACGACGCCGCCATCTCGCTGACAAGCCTCCACTATTTGAAGCTTTTGTGTCGGAGAAGTTCTTGCAAACACTTTATACCACAAATGATTTCAAGAGAGATATTTTGTGTGCGTACCTACTTATTTGCATAATTATTATCCACTATCACTTTGCCAGCGAGTAGGTCAAACTCAAACTCAAAAATCACTGAATTGTCAAGGGGTTGGGCAGTTAGAAAGATGATGCTATCAAGCTAGTCGTTTCGCCGGTGAATTCTCCAGCCCGTGGGAATTTCAAAAAATCTGGCCTTATTCATTGTGTACAATTCTACATCATAAAGGGAACCTCTCAACTTTCTAGGTCCAAGGGCTGGGCGTTGATGAGTCAGTCAGTGAGTCCGGGCTTTTCTTTTTACATAATATATTGATTTACGTTATGTATGTGTACCGATTATATTTTCGACTTACCAATTTCGTAATGTTTATGAAGCGTCCAATGCAACAATTCGGGGGTCATGCTTCTCAGTTCGTTGCCAGTGACTACGTGACATTTCTCGCTGGTGGCGATGCCTACCTTTAGAGCCACAGCGCGCGCGGTCGCGGGGTGGTCACCGGTAACCATCATCACCCGAACGCCGGCATCGTGCACGCGCCCTATTGCTGTACGCACCTGATGTACACAAGCCACATATTTAATACCAACTTAGATCTTTGCATGCATGTCGTTAGTTTTGCGAAGTCCAGGGAATAACGTAAGAGTACCCACGGCATAGTATAAAGTTACGCCAAACTTAAACTACGAAAAACTTTCAGTATAACTACATTACTCCAGGAGTCCAGGGTGTAACGTATAACAATTCATTAACAAGGGTGTAGGGTAAGTACTGCCTAAATTAGTTTTACTCAAATCGCTTGTAACTCGTAACTAACCTCCTCTCGAGGTGGGTCCATGAGACCCATTACTCCAAGCAGACGTAAGTTTGTCACAGGAAAATTTATATCATCCGTATCGAACGGAAAGTGTAATGGGTATTGCTTTGAATCCAGGATAAGATCAGCAAAAGCCATAATTCTTTCACCTTAAAATAAACCGTGAAATGTTATTTTTAGAGAGTGGGTAAATTGGAGTCTCAAATAGGTAAAATATAAAACTTAAAATACACGCTTCATTATGGCTCCATAGCCTGAATTACAACAAACTGGTAAACATGCTTTATATATATCGTATCTTACGTAACTATGTAGTTTACCCAGGCTGTTGTTAGGTACCTAGCTACTTGTAGCTATTCTGTGAATACCTACGCACTAAAGTGTGAGATCAACCATTACACATACTAAATTGAATCTGTGGTAAATTAATAGCGACAGGAAAGATTCATAGCAGGAATCAATTTCTTACAGTAGCAGCTAGAAGCACATTCATTTACTTAAACAAACAGCAACAGACGCTACAATCTCAGACGTACATATTATGTATATACCTACTGACCAGTGTTGGCTAAATTTTCAGTGACCGTGTCAGCAGTTTTCTTCATATCGTCCGTCAAATTTATGTCTTTGGTGTCGGTAGCCACGGTAAGACAGCGCGCGAATATAATCTCCGGCGCACCTTTCATCACCACTATAAATTGCCCCGACGAAGTATCGAGGTGCACACTGACCTATATTTGTATAAATAATTAAATACGTCATCCAAAATCATACTATCTATTTTTATCTTGATTATCGTCAACCAGTTAAGTATATAAATCGAAGTATGAATAAGTAGATAGAACTTCCTACCTAATAAGGAAAACCGTAAGAGATTCTGGGTCCATGGAAGTACAGTCTTGATGGGCTTTCCAAATGAGGAAAGTCTTTGATGAAGGTGAATGGTCTAGAATGATTGCGAATGTACCGGATTCTAAATAGACCATTGGGTATTACAAAACTGAATATCACGGTAATGTGCCATGTTTCGTACTTCCCATACAGGTAGGCCTACGGCTGTAAGTAGTACCTAATAATGAATGAGACGTCTGTGTTTCGCAGTAGCATAAATAATGGTGTGATCGATATCTCTTACTTGATACTTATTAACAGAATTAAAGGGTATTTCTGCTACTTTGGGAAAATTTCTCCTGATGCCAAGAGGGTCGTTGTATTTGAATAGGAAGTTTAAAATGGCAGCCTCTGACGCGTCCCCGCGAATTCCGCCGCCAATCTTAACGTCTGCGTTACTGCACAACGCACCACATATTTTCAAATAGCCGTAGGCTGAAAAAATAAACCATTTCGTCTGATCATTGAGATTACTTTGATACGAGGGCGTCTGTTTACCGCCACGCCACCGTCAACGAGAACGGGATGACGGCGCTGAAGTAGCGATACCTACGTACATTTACTATGGCCGCGTGGCCATCGCAGTTCCCATTAATATTGTAAAATGTACTCTGTGATTATTATACTCTTTGCATCGCAGGCCGTCACCGGGACGTCGTTTATCGTTGACATCTCATTGACTGTGGCCGGTCTCAGACTAAGGTTTTTCCTTAGTCTGAGTGGCCGGTGGACATTATAAGAGGAAATAATCTACACAGTTTACACCAAACAGTTTACACCAAAGATTATAGTAATATTAATGGGAGGTTTACACACAGACTAATGTAGGAAGCCTAGCCTAGCTTCCTTATACTTAAAACTGGTATTACGTATAATTAGTGCCTAATCTTTGGTCCTCTCGGCTCCTGGAGTAGGTGGATATCGTTATTGGTATTTATATCTATCAAATATTATTAATTTGTCTTACCGTGATTGTTTTGTACTGCACCTGAAAGCAAAGTGAGTATTTACGAATTATCAGTAGCCTTATTTAAGGCATAGAAGTGCCGCATACTTGTCTGCTAAGTATCCGTATACTTTAATCAACGGGTTCCTAATGTGCACACTGACAAAATTAGTAGATACATCATTTAATGAAGTATTCGTTATTTATTTAGGTATACCCATATACCAGATGTCTAAGTAGGTACTAAAATACGATACAATAAATTCACAAAAAGGTAAGTACCTAGATAAGTACTTAGGTACTTAAGTTAATTTTTTAAAGTTATGTCATCTTACTATAAAAATCAGAGTCTTCCACATAAAATACTCTGTTCCATGACCATATGTGTTGCACGATCATTTTATTCTCCGTGAGTGTGCCGGTCTTGTCGGAGCAAATAATAGTACAAGCACCCAACGCCTCTATGGCCTCCAAGTTCTTTACCAGGCAGTTCTTTTTCACCATGCGCTGAGCAGTTATAGTTAGGGATGCAGTAACAGTTGGTTGCAAACCTAAAACGTTAAGAAAAGTAATATAGGTATCCGGATTTATCCCGGTTGGAGATACCACCCCAGAGAGCTGTAATTCCTTGTAGGTAAGTGCTACAATAGGTAATCAATTCAATTGGATACCTACCTTCTGGTATATTGGCAACAACTATTCCGATCACGAATATGATAGTCTGCATGAAAGGATAACCGAGAGCTAAGGATGCCGCAGCAATGAACAAGCCGAGGCTTAAGGCCCATATGGACATGTAACGCATGAAGCGACGTAGCTCTCGCTGTAACGGGGAGGGGGCCGGGGTCAGTCTCGCTGCCAAGCCGGCCACACGACCCAGTGCAGTCAGGTCACCGCAGCATAGTACGACACCTGCAACATCATCACACTACCTGCACTCCAAGTGCTTCATATATGTTACTATTCAAACCACAGGCGTACTGACCGACGTTTGACCCGGATTCCGTCCGTTTGGCGAGTCTAAAAAGCGCTTGTCTTCCTCATTCTTTTACATTTAGCTGGTATCTAAATTGCGTATAAGTTCTAGGCCCCTTTGGGCCGAAAGACTGAAAGCACCACCCAACTAGCAAAAAATGTCATATAAAAGTCAGCAGCACGTTTCTATTCGTGTCGAGTGAATGATCTGTGCACGTTCTCTCAACGAGTTTTGGGCGCACTTCTCTAGACTGTAAGTGATGTAAATATCGTTAGATTATCGTCTGAATAGCCAAATAGTCGAAAGAATATAGAGTAATCGCAACTCGAATGTTACTAGTACTATAATAGACATAGTATGCCATTATTTCACACATTACCTTTTCCCAAGGCGGTAGAACCTGTTTCATTCGACCTATTTATAGTAATATAGCAGTGCGGTTGCGATCACTCGACTCTTTAGTCGTAGGAATGCAACCAGGCAGCACTCTTAGACCGTTTCATTTATAGCGCATTGCTGTTGTGTTTGTGACAATAAATTGTAATAAATTTAAGTATTTTGCCATCTGCTTTTAGCCGAGAAATAGAAATGAGGTTTTCATTTTACTTCTTGGAGCACCATCGCAGTTAGTTTAGGGTTCCTTAGCGCAAAATGTTAAATCATTGTTCTCTCTATCTTTTGCTTTTATTATTATTAGAACAAATACCGTCATTAATACTCCAAAGGAGTGTAAAATTCAATTTCATTATATAGATTTTATTATTAACAAAATGTATTATGTGAAGAGTGACTTTTACAAAATATTTTAGAAACAAATGGTAAAGTAGTCAAACGAGTACCCAGTCGATAAAACAAGCAGAAAATCAATTCCAAAACTGCCAACCATCCAATTAATTAGAACTTCGGACTCTGAACTATCATTGTCTTCAAACTCTGATCTGAGTCTCCAAGCTCTGATCATTATCGCTACTATCATTATAATCAGATTTACCATCAGAATCAGAATATTGATCAGCGGTGATATTTTTGGATCGAGAACACACTTTACTAGTAGACGGTCCACAAATTTCGTAATCAGTAGAAGCGTGAGTATTTCTTACAGAACCCACACTTATATTACTTGATTGTTCTTCGACCGTGGGGACAGTCAATATACATACTTAGATGTTGATTGTTTCAATTGTTTTTCATCTTATTGACTTTCCGTCGGAAACCTCGTTCTTTTAATTTTTTCCACCGATTATAGTTAATTTTCTCGAAATAAGCAAATACGGTTATTGTTATGACGAAATTGCGTTTACAGTGCTGTAAAAGATATTATTGAACTTTCATACCACTATTACGCTGTATGATGGTTATCAAATAATGTTTAGAGCACCTTTAGGGCTGTAATAGATAATTATAAAGCGTTTTCTCAACTTCATTAGTAAAGTCGAATGAAAGCCGAGTTGCTGTAAGCTATCTTATGGCATTAAGTGCTGTTATAGTAACCGAGATGCTATTTTGTTGAATGAACAGCGTTTACTCCACAATAATGCTGTAATAATTAAATGTCGAAAGATTGTGCTATAAAACCTAGTCTTAGGACAAATTAGTAATTCAGTTGCTTTCAAAGAACTTTTATAAGACTCACGGTTGCATAAAGGCGACCGAGAGATATCTTTATATCATTATCGCGTAAATGCGATATGAATTCGTTGAGACCACTTTTACTCGACATGTTTATAGAGCCAAAAAGCAATGAGTGCTAAATAATCTAGAAAGCTGCTTTTATACGACTTTTTGAAATAATAGGATCTTTCCTATGAGTATCTTTTGATCCATAGTCATGAGAGTAATTGCTTATACCTACGATCTCTTTGCTAGTTGGGCTATTCACAAGTTTTCTAATCCATGGTTATTCGTTATCTACTGCAAGTGCACTGTTATGCAGTACCTATGAGTTTTACAAGTTAAAAGTAGGAATGTATAATTATGTTAGGTAGGATACAACAAGTTTACCCAATGCCCAACCCTCCACACACTGGGTCGAAAAGAAAGCAACATTTCCCGATTCATGGATGTTCTGAAGTCCGTCGGTATTACTTCGAGCGACTGCCACAGACTCACCAGTCAACGAGGAGTTATCAACCTGCGCATAGATAACCTTTACAATGCTATGAACTAGATCAAAACACGTGCATATTCACACGGAATGTGCACGTGCCTGTTACAGAGATAATGCTTAGACGATGAGTAGTTACTCTGAATCCTTTGCTGTCGATAATGCGTATGTCTGCCGGCACAATATCTCCCGCCTGAACGTGCACGATATCGCCCTTGACGATGTCACGTACTGGTGTCTCAGAGTTCAGAGCTCCATCTCGGACACAGCTCGCGTATGTCGGTATCATACTATTGAACGTCTTCATTATCTGAAATGGAACGTCGAATAATGGCGCCGTACGATAATGAAAGTGGGTAAGTTACAGGCATTTAAGGTTACAGGATATGCAGTGATTATGGTTTTCCGGACACGTGGAGAATGTGGGCGGCAACAATTGGTGCTCTCCACTTACAGAATACCTACGTTCTAACTACTAGTAGGTAGGTAGATACCTAGATTGTTTAGATAACCTAAGTAATTTATACTTTGACTAAAAATAGGACTAGAGAGGTACTTACATATGTATTTGTTTGTTTCGGTCGAAGGAAAACGTAAGATTTTCTATAGACCTTGTCATAACTACAGTCAGCAACAAAAGTCGATTAACACTTAAGTTTTCTACATATTAATTATTGAGCAAAATGTTTTATTAAAGTAGGAACAGAAAAATGTAAGGAATTTGTACCTAGGTAGCAGTGTTAATCGACTTTTGTTGCTGACCGTCCTAATGTAGTTAATAAATATTTAAGGATAACTTCATAGCCAAGATCAATGATATGATGTAGGTAATATGTACGTATACAGATAGGTACATTGTAGGTACACTCAGCGTCATAAATATCGGGGCGAACAGACTGTTCAAAATGATCTCAACAACGAAGAAAATTGAACTTTAATTCAATAGGATAAGGTTCTTCTCAGAATGACAGTTGTCGTGTACATTCTGAAACATTCCTTGTGTCATTGAGTTAATATTTAATTTTCATATTTGTTTAGATAATTTTGAACAGTCTGTTCGTGCCGATATTATTGACGCTGACTGTACATCATACCATCGACTTAAGTACTATAAAAAAAAAAATCCTGAAAATTTTAAGCGATAGATAGGTAGGTATCGTATATGTAAGTGGACTGGAAGGACTAAGGTGTAAGGTAAACCCCTTCTGACAATGAATAGGTCTACAGCTAGCCCAGTAGATAACAATGGAGTAGATACAGTGCTTACCTAGGAAACCTACTGTATTAAATAAAGTATGGTATTTTAATAACCTATAATAATAATAAAGCTCTGACATCCATTTTGAGAGCTAAAATTTACAATCGTGTAGAAACCAACTCTATCATTTCTACCTCTCAAAACGGATGTATGAACGGGTCCCGTGCTATTAAGGAGCTGCTCCTCATTGTTATGGCCTTTAGCCAACAGGTTCGTCATTCCCGAAAGGCTCTTTCGACATGTTAGATAGACTATAAGGAGGACTATGACTCGGTGCCACATACATGGCTCAGGAGGGTGCTGGAGTTGTATAAAGATGTATAGATGCAACCCGGTACACCTTCCTGATGTCGTGTACGGGGCAATGGAGGACTGTCCTTATCGCTATCCAGGATGTCGAATTATCCAGAGGAATAGCGAGCCGATAAGGATCGAGCGAGGCATATTTCAGGGTGATAGTTTGAGTCCGCTTTGGTTCTACCTAGCCTTGAATCCTCTTAGCACATTACTGGAAGATTCAGGTATAGGCTATCGGTTGAAGAGAGGTGGTCAGGTTATATCCCACCTCCTATACATGGATGACCTAAAACTCTTTGCCCCCAACAATTTGCAACTGATGGAGCTACTGAAACTAACTGAAACCTTCAGTAGCGCCATCAGGATGGAATTTGGTGTGGACAAATGTGCGGTCATGCATGTAAAGCGAGGGGAGATTGTGGAATCTGTGGAAAACCAACTCTCGGATTTCATACACCTAAGATCACTCTCCTCAATCGAAACGTAGTATCAAGTAACAAGTATTTGGGTATGTTGGAAGCGTTGGGCATCAACGCTGCTGAAACAATAGTTGAGGGAGCGCTTCTTTTGCCGCCTGAATAAAGTATTAAATAGTCTTTTATCAGGCGGAAACAAAGTGCACGCATTCAACGGTTCATGCCGGTTTTGATGTACTCTTTCGGCATATTCAAATGGACTCAGACGAAACTTGACACCCTGGATAGGAGGGTCTGCACATTGCTGACCGCAAATCGGATGCATCATCCACGGTCATCGGTGATGAGACTGTATATCCCGCGAAAGTGTGGAGGTCGAGGCTTCTTAAACGCTAAGATCCTGTGGAGGATCGCAAGATATGCAGTCTCAGAGAATATTTCCTAGAAGCCGACGTGGGGATGCACCGAGATGTGGTCTCAGTAGATAAGAGCCTCACCCCGTTCTCCTTGGCTAACGAGAACCGGCGCAAACCTATAGTATTAGATTTGTGTCAGCGCCAGGACATAATGACCGCGGGGAGGTATGGCAGAGCAAAGAGCTTCACGGGCGCTTTTACCGGGTCTTACATGGACCTGCCTGAGTATGTAGACCTTTAGCGTCCGTATCCTGGTTCCGATTCGGTTATCTCTTTGAGGAAAACGAAGGTTTTGTCTTTGGGATTATGGACCAAGTTATGATGACGAACAACTACCGGAAATATATTGTGAAGGATGGCACGGTTGATATCTGTCGGGCATGCCACCGTCTGGGGAAATCAAGCCGACACGTTATTTCTGGCTAATGGAGACTACTTGCATAGGCACAACCTTGTCGCCGAGATTATCCACCAGTAACTTGCTCTGAAATACAGTCTTGTGGACTCGGAAGTACCGTACTATAGGTATTTGCCCGACCCAGTTCTCGAAAATGGCACTATCACATTGTATTGGGATCGATCTATCATCACTGACCGGACTATTGTTGCCAATAAGCCGGACATACTGGTGATAGATCGATTAGAGCGTCGCACAAAGATTATTGATATAGCAGTCCCGTATGACCAGAACTTCGTGAAAACTGAAAAAGTTAAGCAAATCAAGTATCTTGACCTGGCACGTGAGGTTGTCGACATGTTGGATGTGGATACAGCAGTCATTGTGCCGATAGTCGTGACGGCCAATGGCATTATAGCCAAGAGCCTCAACCAACACAGGCACAGGAAGGCGGATCAAGGGCTTGATCCAGAAAGCAGTACTACTTGACACGGCGCGTAGGTATAGTAAGGAGGTTCGTCTCTCAGCAGCCCTGACCACCGGTAGCTTGGACCCTGTTCCCGATACCCGTGAGCTAGTATTTTTAATATTTTTAAATGTTTTTATATTTTATTTTTTTAATTGAATATTTTAAAATATAATTTATATGTATGTTTCAACGAAATAAAGGAAAAAATATTAGAACCTTGGAACTTTTATAGTTGTGATAGAAACTGAAGAGCCCACAGATGACGTCGACAGCAATTAACACGCAGCCGAGATAGAGGTTATCAGTAGTAGGGACCGCTTTTGTTGACGATTCTATGACGTACGCCAACAAACATAACAGTGCGCCCAACCAGATTAATATGGAGAACCCTAGGTACAAAAGAAAATAAAAGTAGGGTGAGCGTATTGCATGTGTCAACTCAGACTATCACAGTCCACTGCTGGACATAGGCGCCATCTCCCAGATTGCGCCACAACACCCTGTCCCAGCCCGGTCCATTCCACATCCAGTCTGTCCCAGCCACCTTTTTAAGGTCGTTAGTCCATCTAACTGGGGCGCGTCCCACACTACGCTTGCCGATACGCGGTGTCCACTCCAACACTAGTCCTGCTCCATCGGCCATTAGTTCTTCGACAAACATGGCCAGCCCATAAACTATAACTCCGGTTCTTTCCCGGATGATTTCATTACCGATTTTATCGTTCGAAGAAACTCCGAGCACATGTAGCCAGTGCATGGTAAAAAATTGACATAGCCCTTGCATGGTAGGTAACAATTTGACATTAATAGCTACTTTATTCCGTAGCAGTACGGGCGGTTGTCGTAATTCTAGTCACATTTCTGAGTTGCTGACGGCGGATAAACCCGGATCTGCGGGCTGCGATCATATTTTCGCTTGAAATAGACCATAACATGTTTTTCTATCAAATGGAGTGTCATAGGTAAGTATTTGAACAAACAAAACACGCGCAATGCAATGTTCAATATTATCATGTTTATTTCTGACACAGGAGCATACATACCTGTACATAGCGATTTGAATAACACTATTGGCCATCCATTTTCCGTAGCAGGTGTGAGGGTATTTGGACCATAGTATTCTAGCAATTCGGTAGCCTTCGCCGTCGTCAACCCATTTACAGGGTCTGTTTGCAGCTGCTCATATAACTCGTCTATAAAATGAAATCAGACTGAGATTCAGTGTTTATATTTATAATGCCTAAAGCAATCATAAGTTCGAATCCACATGTGCTTTCCTTTGTGTAAATTATTTCATCACCACTTGCTCTCAAAACGGTGAGGGAAAACATCATGAGGAAACCGACGTGTCGTTGATCCAAAAAATCGAAGACATGTGACACCCGAACTCGGCCGTGGTGGATTACGGCCCATTCCCTTTCACCAAGAGGCCTGTGTCCCAGTAGTGGGAACGTTAAAGGCTGATTAAGTATACCGCCTCAAGAACAGAATCGTACAATCCAATGTAGGTACATAGGTAACCGAATTTTCTCACAGAAAGTAAATAAGGGAAAAATATCTGGATGAAGTATGTGCTTATTCTTCATTTTGCTGTAGAGGATTAAATATAAAGGGAATTTCCGGTGAACAGTAAACACAACATTCGCGGCCGGACGCTATATGGTTAATATCTGGATGACCGAGCTTCGCTTGGTTTTTTTTTGTTTGACGTTTTCTAAAAATCAAACCTAGCTAGATCGATTTATCGCCCCCGAAATCCCCTGCTAACTAAATTTCATGAGAATCGTTGGATCCGTTTCCGAGATTCAAATTATATATAGGTATACAAGAATTGCTCCTTTAAAGGTACCTATTGGATTAGATAAATTAACCTATAGGACTACTTAGCTACTATTCTGTCTGTATAGGTAAATACTAACTTAAGGGTATCAGGTGCAAGTCTGTAAGTATTTCTTTCTTCAATAGATTTAGCCGAGTGCTGCTCAGATCCCTTGATCTCAAACCTTTTGGCCTGATTGGACGAAAGAATTCCGATAATGAAGCGGTACTGGAACTTACCGAAGACATTTTTAGAATTATGTTTATGCTAATTGATAACTGTGAATCCACTTATGAGTAAGACATCAAACGTCTATACTTTTTCAGATGCAATCTAGTTGGTTCAGCCGCGCTGTGTCAATAAACACAGCGCGGCGGTATGAGGGTAAGTCAATTTCATTCATTGTCATTCTAATTATTATTTCTCTTTGGAGTTATCATTGCATCGTTTGAACTGGATAGGTAGGTAGGTACTTATTTGACTGGAGTACGTACTATGCAGGAGTAAGTAGATGTACTGTAATAATCATTAAGTACCCTTATGCACCCCGTAATTTAGTATAACTGCTTTTAATGCTACGTATTTCGTGGCAGTAATGGTAGATATCGTCTTTTACTGCACAAAAATAAAATGACATAATTGATAAAACAAGTTTCTTTATTGAATTCAATCCAAAACTAAAATATAAGTAACTACTTCATTTTCAGGGAAGTAATAGAATTGTTTTTATACTTATAACATACACTCACGCCTGTTTCCCATGGGAATAGGCAGAAACTACTGACTGCTATCTGCTACGATCCTTAGATACTCCTTACCTTTACAATCTCTACTAATATTATAAATGCGAAAGTAACTCTGTCTGTATATATGTCTGTTACGCTTTCACGCCTAAACATCTGAACCGATTTGGCAGAGATATAACCTGGGATATGGAGAAGGATGTCCTTCTATCGCGTAAAAAAGTAGCCTAGGTATGTACCTAGGCTACTTTTCTACGCGATAACCAACACCCACGCGGGCGGACCCGCGGGCTAAAACTAGTAAATGTAAAATGTAAAAAGTAAATAATTTATTTCGTTATATTTTGATTGTGTTATTTTTATTGTTATCTATCTAAACATAATGATCCAATGTAATATTACCTACTATACATAGATACATACCTAAACTACAGACCACCTAATGCTATGATGTAGAAAAGTATAATAAAATAAACCTACTATATTATCTATACATCTTGAATAAAAACACTGGGAATGATTTTAGACTTACACTTTTTTTAAGTTACTATAACGTAAATATTCTGACTATGAACATGTTAAAAAGTAGGTAGTTATAAAAATAATACAGTGAATAATAAATCAGATTAGTTGGTTGAAGGACACTGAACAAGACATAATGGAAATTTTATTGTTATTACGTCTGGGGGCATTTAGTGTCCCGCAAAGTGTTAATAATCAAATACTAGAGATAATGCTTTTCACGTGCGCACGTCATGTGACTCTTATGTCATCCTACTATGGTATAAATTGGATAACGCGCATATTCATGATATGCAACATCTTAGAACTAGAGTTTATAAATCACATAAAAAGAGTTTTTAATGTAGTCAAGTCAAATTAACCAGCTCTGTTATGTTTGTTTTTCTTATTTTAATAGTCTTGTTTATTTTATTTGCCTTCAACCAATGTTAAATGCATGTTTAAAGTTATAAAAATAAACACAATTGAAGTGTTCTAAAAGCTCAAGAATACACCAAATATTTGAAGTTGCAACTATAGAAATACTTACTAGTCACAATGACCATTGTAATACCTATCTCTGAAAATATAATTGTTCATTATAAGTTCATGAAAATTTATTAATTATTATATCGAGGGGTGAAAGGCTGTTTGTTTGAAGCAACATTTTGAAGGATATTGAGTTATTTACTTAATCGGATTCAGCCTTTCACCCCTCGATTATTATTAATTCACCTGCATCCAGTCAGACTGGAACCCAACAACAACTTAGTTGAGATATGGCTAGGCAGATGATAACTTGAATCAAAACTTATATTTTGCTTTTCATATTTCTCAACCAAATAGTATTGAGCTCATCCATCTCTTTATCATTTGCTTTCAGCAGTTCTCCTCTCACAGCATCCCTCAAGAGCTTCTTAGTAACTGTCACACAGTAGTTGGGAAGCTTTGACACCTCTACAATTTTTTCCCAAACCTTACTTTGAAGCTCCTCTGGTTTATAAATGTAATTGACAAACCCACATTCTAGTGCTTCTGCAGCAGGCATCCGGTAGTTACATAGTAACATTTCAAGGGCCTGGAATTTGAAACCAAATATTATTGTTATTATTTTTACTTAGTAAAGTAGGCAGAAGTAAGATAGTTGAATGGGACAACAGGCTTAATCAATAGTGCATTTTTTGGTGGCTTTTCCCTGGATATATTATGTATACTAATATTATAAAGCTGAAGAGTTTGTTCATTTGTTTGGTTGAACGTGCTAATCTCAGGAACTACTGGTTCGAATTGGAATTGTTTATTATTTTTTATTCTTTTAGTGTTGGATAGCCCATTTATCGAGGAAAGCTATAGGCTATATAACATCACGCTAAGACCCTTAGGAGGTTAGCAAAGATAAAAAAGTCACGAATACGAAGTACTCACACTGGCAGGCGCGGCGAGCGACTGGGTAAGTCGGGGGAGCAAGAAATTTGACGCAAACGAAGTCGCGGGCAGAAGCTAGTTAATATATAAAAATATCCTGGTCTAATTTTACTTGAATGACTCCCAGTTTCATTTACCTTTCTTTCTCCAAGGATTCTTGGAAATGTAAATGTTGAACACCCTTCAGCTACAATGCCCAACTTTGAGAATGGAGTGTAGAAGTATGACTGAAAAAAAAAATAGGTATGTTCAATGATACCTGCAGATTTATATTTAGGACTAATTATGATGGTTAAATTAAACTTACATTCTCAGAAGCAAACACTAGGTCACAAAGAGCTAAAGTCGTGGCAGCTATACCAATAGCTGGGCCATTAACTATCGCAATCAGTAATTTTGGAAACATAATAAACGCCTTGATGTAGTCTTTGAGAATACTCAAGTGATTGCCTGTACTAGACTCTTGTGGAATTGAGAAATCATTTCCACTACTGTAAAAATCTCCTGTACCCGTGAGTACCATCACGGAAATACTATCATCAGTAGCTGCATCATTCAGTATGCTTATCACTCGCTTGTACATCACACCGTCTATAGCATTTTTCTTGTTAGGCTTATTGTATTGAATAATTTTAATACCTCCTTGGTGAGTTTCAATAATGGTCTCTTTAATAACCATCTTGATATTTAGTAGGTCCAAAGTCCTCTGTGTACAGTCTTGTGTGTTCAAAGTCCAAATTTTTTTTTAAATATCCTACCAAGGTTACCAAGGTTGAAAAAATATTTTTAAACTTTCGCTTCGTGGCGATTGTTTAAGTCAATAATTCTAAAATGTCCCTGAGTGGTCTGCAGTTCATTTAACTTTTCACACTGTTTACAATTTTGCAATGAAATTAAACAATCTTTAGCGGTTATTGCACCAGCTGGTCAATTCTGACATTGACAGTTGACTTGATGGATGTCACAAATGAAATCAGGGGCGCGTTCAATTAAATTGATCCCAGCAGGCCTAGACAAAACAATGACATTACCTGTGGAAAGATTATAACGTGTCCTTTCCGCAGGTAATGTCATTCCCATACATTTTAGCGTGAACGCTAAAAGAAATGTGTTTTGTCTCAGGTCCCTAGTCCGATTCATCGCGTAGTGCACACTCAGTAACTTTAATCACTGTCGATTTCAAAATCTCACGTCTACGTTGCCTACGACCGTTGACATCGCTGGCAACAAATCTGCTGTCAAAACCTATGTATGGACGTGAGATTTCGAAATAACCAGCGAGCTCACCGTAGGCAAGTTTAGTTTAAGTTCCTTGCCAGCGAGTGGCCGCTGACTAAAATCGCTGCGTGTGACCTAGCCTGATCCACATGTAAGTATATGTATTCAACAATGGGGTTGTTGAATTATTTATTAATTATAGTTAATTATTAGCTTCGGACCCTTAAGTCTTAACTTCTAGTCTTATAACACCAGCTACATCCCCTGTTGAAAAACCCTCGTTTTGCAAAACCCTCTCAAAATTCAAAAACTCTGTTCCTGTTTTGAAGTGAGTTCCTCGCGGGGCTAGACCTCTTGTGGCACAACACCTAGCAGGCTGCGTTCGTCTTACCGCCTCACAGTGGAACGAATGTATGGGAGCGGTTGGACGTAGACATGTCCGAAAAAAAAGAGTAAAATTATGCCAAACTAATGATGCCATCTTATTCGATTACTTAATGCCTTCATAACTTGTGGTGATGAATTTCTTCATAACTCCCATATTTCGGGAGTAATTTGAGAAAATGTGAAATTTTACTATGAAAATGAGTGTATCGAGCTCTCTCCCTCCTGATTCCGGGCTTGTTTCAAGTAGCGGTCTCTAATATCATAATGCTAATACTAAGAGCTATATTTAATACTAAGACACATAGTGCGCCAAATGTGCACTTTCTGGGATAAAGAGTGATGTTTATTTTATAACACAATTTTTTTATTTTTTGTTTATTTTGTTGATTAAAACCGTTTTTCTAAAGGTTTACCTTATTACAATAACATTTCTGAGCAGCCAATTAGAGAAGATATAAGCTAATTAGGATATATAATTAGGGACTTAAGGTTTACATATAAAACTGATGCACTAATGATTACTGATAAGAACATTGCTATTATTTAATTACTAAATGGCTCTTAATACACTAATTTAGCATGCATCATTTACTAATTATCACAATAACTAATTACCTTGCAATATTTAACAAAGGATACCTGGGATACCTGGATTTTATATAAATAGGTCACTATTAGTAACTTTAAAATCAGTGTTGATTTACACCTCGTTGTATCCAAGCTAATCTCGCAATGTATTTTCCAAATTTTAATACAAATCTTGATATTCACGTTGCTTTATGCGCACGCGCACATAAAGATTTACGCGACTTTAACTATTTGTTCAGTGTTTTAAAAGATAACAGTTGTGTTCAGTTATGTGAAAGTGCTGAAACAAGTTTAAAAGACTGGTGTCGTCGATTTTGCTACCGCATTTATGCAAAATGGACACAGTCTGGAAGAAGCACAGATAAGTTTCGGAAGAAACATGAGATTTGGCTACAGGCTGCAATTCAATGGCCGGAATTACAGAATGAAAATATGGAACCTTCTACAGAAAATATAAGTGACGTCATCGAGCCCATAATTTCTCCTGCTAAATCTGATGCTTCAACTTGTACACATCCTAGTCCTCGTAAATCTTTTGAGGACCTTAGTAACCGGCAAAAAAGAAGACGCACTGAAGATAGTCTTTCATGCAGCAGTAGCAGCGCTGAAATTATGTTTTCGGCCGAAAGGGCGCTTCAAAAGGCAGGACAAAGCGATACAGCTTATGTTATGAAATACTTGACGGAGAATCCAGAAGAGGCCTCAAAAATCAAAGCCTTCATTGAAGGTAAATCAATTCAGGTACGGGAAATATCCCCTTTGAAGGCATTGGCTCTTTATGTATCGATGAACTTATCGAAATGGCGCTATAACACTCTTCGGGATTTCAACACTCAAGAAGGAGCTCTTCAATACCCGAGTTACTACATGTTGGTTAAAGAAAAAATTAAGTGCTATCCGGCCAAAGAAGATCTCACAGTTACAGAGAGCTCTGCAAAAATCAAATTACAAGCCTTGATGGATTTAACCTCAAGAAGACTTATTAGGTCGTTAGAAACCCCTGTTGATCCCAATCAACAGCTCGTATTGACCAGCAAATGGGGTTTTGACGGATCATCTAGCCAAAGCATTTATCATCAAAGGACGAGTGAAGATGAGCAAATCGATCTTGCTAGTAATTTTATGATTAGTCTTGTACCACTGCGGCTCGTCTCAAAAGGTGTAACAATTTGGGAAAACGAGCGACCATCTTCCACTTCATTTTGCCGGCCAATATTGTTTAAGTTTATAAAGGAAACCAAAGAAAATGTGCAGAGAGAGATGGCTGAAATCGAAGCAGAGATTGAAGCCTTAACTCCATCCACCATCACTGATGGAATTAGTGTCAAACACCAACTGCTGTTGACAATGATTGATGGTAAAATTCATTCCATTATATCCAATACAGCAGCTTCAGTGTGTGACATATGCAAGGCTTGTCCTAAAGAAATGAATAATTTAGAGTTAATCAAAGATAAACACGCAAACGAGGACATGTATAAATATAGCTTAAGCACCCTTCACGCTTGGATTCGCTCAATGGAATGCTTATTACACATTTCCTACAAATTAGACATAAAATCATGGCAAGTAAGGGGTGATATAGCAAAAAGGCAAGTTGATGACAGGAAGAAAAGAGTTCAAGAGGCTGTAAGAAGAGAAACGGGCTTACTTCTCGATGTTGTGAAACAAGGCAGTGGATCCACCAACAATGGCAACTCGGCAAGGAGATTTTTTGAAAACTACACTAAATCTGCTGAACTGACCGGAATAGATGCTATGCTTTTAAGAAAAATCTGTGTGATCTTGCAGTGTATTTCATCAGGAGAGAAGATCAACGTAACTAAATTCCGAGAGTTCTGCTTTGATACTGCTAAGCTTTACGTGGAGTTATACCCATGGTATTATATGCCTTCTTCACTTCATAAAATTTTAATGCATGGGCCAGACATAGTTCAGAACATGTCAATTGTGCCCATTGGTTTTCTATCCGAAGAGGCATCTGAGGCTAGAAATAAAGATTTTAGAAAATATAGAGAGGGGCATTCTCGAAAGCATAGCAGTATCTCATGCAATGAAGATATTATGCACAATCTTTTACTGTCTTCTGATCCACTTGTTACAAGTATCCGTCCAAAAGGAAATAAGTTTGTAAAAAAATCTTCTTTTAAGGAATTTTATGAGCTTACGGATTCTGAGAAAAGTGATATCGAATTTGTTAACATAAATGATTTAGCGGACATCGATTCTGAATTTGAATTAATTGATGATGATGATGATGACGAAGATAATTAAATGATGTTATTGTTTTAAAATGTGTAACTTAGTAAATTAGAGCTTACATCTTAATTATTTATTGTACTTTTAATGAAACTAGGTAATTTATTATCAACTTACTTAAAAGTCATACTCTCATCAGTTCTTGTGAATATTTTTGTTAATATATATTTCTGTATATATATATAATATATTTATAGACCTCTTAATAAGTCTGTCTGCGGTTTAAAGTAAATACAAATGGGGAAAAAACGTTTTTTTTTTTAAATTTTCATTTCCTTTTATCCCAGAAAGTGCACATTTGGCGCACTATGTGTCTTAGTATTAAATATAGCTCTTAGTAATAGCATTACGATATTAGAGACCGCTACTTGAAACAAGCCCGGAATCAGGAGGGAGAGAGCTCGATACACTCATTTTCATAGTAAAATTTCACATTTTCTCAAATTACTCCCGAAATATGGGAGTTATGAAGAAATTCATCACCACAATTTATGAAGGCATTAAGTAATCGAATAAGATGGCATCATTAGTTTGTCATAATTTTACTCTTATTTTTCGGACATGTCTACGTCCAACCGCTCCCATACATTCGTTCCACTGTGCGCCTGAGAACTCACAATGTGCTTGAGAACAGCTTCTGGGTGCAGGTGTTTTTTTTGTTTGGGTGGAAAATCATCAAATAACTTCTCCCGCTCTGGGTGGAACGGGAGGGCGTGTCAGACTTTTACTGACTAAAACCCACCCGTGTTAGGGAACCCGGGTGGGTGGGTGGCAACTGAGGGCAGTTGCCTGTGTGCCAGGGGCCGCGGTATTTCTTTCGAACAACCCGCACCCCTGACAGGTATCGGCCCTTGTGGGCCCCATCAGTTGCCACTGACATCTCTTTGAGGCGCGCGTGGACCATAACCCGCCGTCGACCCGTGCACCAAGCACGGGTCGACGGCGGGTTATGTTCCAAAATCAATATGTCCAACTATTGTAGTTACGTCACTATAACTACTTTTTTACATTTTAAACGTTGATAGAAATGCCGACCAAAATCAGACCATGTTATCCATACCTTTGTATTAATTCTTATCCAAATAAATTATTTCGTATTCAAGAATGTTTCAATACCTGTTGATTACTTTTTGAATTATTGAAATCGGACATTCCATTCAAAAGTTATTATGAAATTACTGACTAAAACCCACCCGTGTTCCCTCAGTTGCCTGTATGCCGGGGGCCATGGTATTTCTTTCGAACAACCTGCACCCCTGGCAGGCATCGGCCCTTGCAGGCCCCATCAGTTGGTGCTGATATCTCTTTTAAGCGCGCGTGGAACACAACGCGCCGTCGACCCGAGCTTGGCCCTTACCGGACACCGAGCTACCCATTACTCGCCGTCCACAAGCCTGTGCCTAAGGTGGCCTGGAATCAGCCTGGGATTTCCGATGCCCAGGGCTTCTCCTGCGAAGGCCACTGCTGTAAAGGCGCATGTACTGCATCGCCCTCACGTGCACCGCCTCCCTCTTTGCGAGCATTACTGCTTCGCTGAAGGAGGCGACTGCTAGCCATGCACTCTCGCTCCGTACCATGGCCTGGACCAGGGTCGGACGCGAGAGATCGCCGCCGCCGATCACCTCCACGAGGACACGGCGGTGCTCCGCCCAAGCCGGGCAGACCTCCACCGTATGCTCCACCGTGTCCTCAGGGCGATCTTCGCAATGGAAACACAAGGGCGTTTCCTCCCGTCCTATCCGTAACAGGAACCTCCCGAAACAGCCGCGTCCGGTGAGGACCTGTGTCAGGCGGAAGGTGAGGACGCCATGCCGCCTCTCAAGCCACTCCTCAAAGAGGGGACTTACCGCCGCAATTGTGGCGTGCCCAGCACTGGGTTGCGACAGTCGCAATCTCCACGTCGCCATGAGATCCCGCCGGAGCTCTGTCCGCCGTGCCGCGTGTTCCCGCGGCAGCGGAGTTGCGCCCCGGCCTCCTTGCGCCACTTCCAAGTGTGCGCGAGGACCTTTGCCTCCAGATCCCATGGCGGCAATTCGGCAAAGCGGCTAAGCATTGCCGTAGAACGTAGTAATGCTGCCAGTCTCTTGGGAACATTACCAGTCGACAGCGCTGCGATGCGGATGAATTTTTCGACGCCATTTTTTAATTTGTGAATAGATTTAGCTATGTTAGTAATAAAATTGTTTTTATTTTAACTTAGTTTACATTTGATTTGTTCCGCACATATTTTTTATATGATAATACTGTCACTGTCATACTGACAGTGACAGTATTATCATTTCAAACAAATGTCAAATGATGAGAAGATGATAAGGGTTGACACATTTGACCTAGCCTAGCCCTCTGTACCTGTAGACTTACGCGAACGGTAATGCATAAATTGCTCAGTCAATTCCTTAAAATTAACAGCTTGCATTGTTCTAAACCATATGCTAAAGTTATAGTGCCGCATAAACTTAGATATTTCAGTACAAGTAGCACCATGTTTAAGTCAGCTGTTTTCAATCTTCAAGAAGCATCGAAAGATCAAGTTCAAGAGTTCTTAGACTCCTTTGATACAGTTTTAACTGATTGTGATGGTAAGATAAATCATACGTATCTATTTCTATTGCTTTTTTATTGATAAGTCAATGTGCTAGCTTCCTTTTGGTTTTGCCTCAAACATATGTTCAGGAAAGGTAAAACTGCTATTTTCGTAAGAAACATGTAATTGCTACATAAGGCAATTGTTTATGACAAACCAATCAACTCAGCCCATAATGCAGTTCACTCTAAGTCTGTAATAAATGACTGCTTTAGCTCCATCAATCATGATTGTTCTAGGTGTACTATGGATCGATAACAATGCTATCGCCGGTGCAGCGGATGCTATGAACCATTTCAGAAACTTAGGAAAGAAAATATTTTATGTGACAAACAATTCCACTAAAATCCGCAGTGAGTTTGCTAGCAAAGCTACGCAACTGGGCTTTATAGCCAGTCAGGTAAAGTTTTCAAGTTATTTTATTTTATGCTTTAGATAACAGCAGTGGTAGCCCAGTGGTAATGGCTGCAACTTACGAGTTGTAGGTTCAAACCCTGACAGGCACTATACTTTGTGTAAATGATTACATCACCACTGCTCCCAAAACAGTGTACAAGAACATTGTGAAGAATCAACATGACCTCAAACCAAAAATTTGAAGCCATGTGGCAACTACCAACCCGCACTGGGCCCGTATGGTGGATTACAGCCCGCTCCCTCTCACAGAGAGGAAGCCTGTGTTCCAGCAGTGGGAACATTATAGGCTGACCGATGGCTATGATATGTTATAAGTATTTAAATAAAAGCTTTAAAATAATATGGAAGCAAATAGAATAAATGGCCATTGTCAGCAATGAGTATACAGATTGTTTGTTTTTTCTAGAAAGCATATTTTTTGTAAGTTTAGAACTTACACATGCTGGCTAGAAAAAAAAACACTAGATCATTCTCAACTACAGGTACAGGTCATCTCACGCTGAAAGGAAACATAAGAATAATTTTAAAGAAAACCTAAGTGTCATTATTTATTTAAAAAAAATGTGTTTTTTGAAAATACAGAATAAACTCTTTACAACGACACTGAAGGCACTGCGCATTTTATGGCGTTACTGAGAGTTGTCGTTAAATGGACAGAAGGAAAATCTCTTCTGCCTCTATTGCGCGTATTGGTAAAATTTTTTCATCAATACAGTGATTTTCTCTTACTTGCCATGTTTACAGTTTGAAAGTTAGTGAGCAAGTAAGAATATGATAACGTAAACATAATCCATGACTCCTACTAACAACGGTCGATTAAATTTTCTTTCTAGGACCCAAATTGAAATGTACCTGAATAGACTTTAAAAAATTGTTTGTTTATATTCTGCCTTTTAAAAACATTGTTAAATTGCAGGAAGAAATCCTTTCAACTGCTTATTTAGTAGCTCATTACCTGAAAGGTATTGGCTTTACCAAGAAGGTTTATTTACTGGGATCCAATGGCATTGGAGAAGAATTGAAAGCTGTTGGCATTAGACATATTGGTGTTGGGGTGAGTGAAGTTCTTTACTATTTATGGATTAACTTTATGATTTACCATTTTCTGAAGAGTTATGCAAGCACTTAAAGGGTTATGAATCTATGGCCACCTTCCAGCTCTAGCATCAGACCCTGGTTACCGCATAGGATCAAAGTACTCGTCAATACGAACCAAACGAACCCAAACTCGATTGGGTTGTGTCGATTTATTGCGGAGTTCCGATGGCCACCTTCCAGCTCCAGCATCAGACCCCGGTTACCATGTAGGATCGAAGTACTTGTCAATACGAATCAAACGAGCCCAAACTTGATGGGGTTGTGTCGTTTTACTGCGGAGTTCTTATAGCCACCTTCCAGCTCCAGCATCAGATCAGCTCCATGTCATCATAATACTGCATTGTCAAAATTTCAGCTTAATCGTTTAAAGATATACAAATGCTTAAAAATTGAGTTGCAAGAGTCCACCCGTACAAACATAGTTACATACATAAATACATACATTGCAAGTTAATTAAAAGCTTGTAAAAAGACCTTCGTTCGGTAGAGTTGAAGGCTGCAATACATTGCAGTCTCTCCAAAAGTGTCAAATTGATTATCGGTACGTCGAGGTGCTGAAGTGTTTGTATGGAAACTGCTGTGTCAGTCTGACTCTAGGACCGGACCTCGAAACCTATCCTTCTCCTCAGCCTCATAACAAGGCTGAAAGTGACCCAAAGGGTAATGCAGAGGGCTAAGCTTGGAGTTTCCCTAGCGATCGAATCGAAAATGTAGAGATCCGTAGGAGAACCAAGATAAACGGCATAGTTCGAAGAATTGTCAAACTTAAGTGGCAGAGGACAGGTCACATTGCTAGCAGAACAGATGGCCGATGCGGCATAAAAGGTTCTGGAGTGGCGACCGCGTACTGGAAGATAGCGTTGGAAGGCCACCCACAATGTGTACCGATGATCTGGTGAAGGCCGCAGGAATCCACTGGTTGCGAGAAGCACGGAACCGGTCGAAGTAGCGGTGCTTGAGGGAGGCCTATGTGCAACATTGGCCGTCCTTCGGCTGAAATGATGATGGTGAATCAAATACCTAGTTTTGAAAAACGTATTTTAGTTTTAACCGACTTAATTTTAATTAATATGCAGTCAAAGTAATTCAATATTTCTTGTATTGCAGCCAGACCATGTGAAACCAGAGTTCAAATCAATGCAGCCGTCAGAATTAGACCCTGAGGTTGGCGCCGTGGTAGTCGGTTTTGATGAACACGTCAGCTACCCAAAATTTATGAAGGCCGCCTCCTACCTCGCGTCCGAAGAATGTTTGTTCATAGCCACAAATACTGATGAAAGGTTCCCCAAGGCTGGGTCTATTGTAGTGCCTGGTACTGGCACGTTGGTCAGAGCTGTTGAAACTTGTTCAGAGAGAAAAGCTCTGGTTCTTGGGAAGCCTCATAGCTATGTGAGGAAGTATCTTGAATCTTGTGGACTGAATCCTGCAAGGACATTGATGATTGGAGATAGGTACGATGTTTTATTTTATATAGCTTAGACCACGTTCGGACGGCTGTAAAAATTTATCGGCGGTATTTTATCGTGCAGGGGATTTTCAACTCTCTGCTCTCTTAAGAGCGTTCTCCCCACGCGGGTTGCCAACGGTGCATTTATAGCGGTTTTTCGTGATTATTTCATTACATACAAACAAAAGTAAAAAAAAAAATCAGCCATGCATGCACTAGATCGTTGGTATTTTCAAGGTCGTATGCTATTTTTTTTACAGTTATTTTGGTATTTACTTATAAAAATCGACATACCGTCAATTATTTTCTATATGCATTACTAAGTACGATTAAATGATTTTAATCAAGAGCAAATATTAAAAATAATTATAAATACCAACGATCTAGTGCTTGGCTGAAAAAAATTGTACTTTTGTTTGTATTTAATGAAATAATCACGAAAAACTACTATAAATGCGTTGTTGCCAGCCCGCGTGGAATGAACGCTCTTAAACCGTGCATTCCGCGCGTCGAAAAAATACAATGTTCGATTTCTAACACTGCGCGAAGCAGTGAAGGGCGGGCGTTTTGGGGACTGTCTTATGTAATTTTGACATTTGAAAAGTGCTGATTCTCAGCCTAATTTGAATAAATGACTTTTGATTTGATTTTGATTTTGAGTGCGTTAAAAATCCAGTGCGCGAAAAATCCCGCCGCGATGCTTTTACATCCCAGCGACTTGGGATATGTGTTATTTTTTCTTTTTGTTCATAATTTTATGCCTATAATACTGCCGTCCTTTAACTAGAAAGGCGTTAACCCTCACTTGATCAATTTTAACTTTTAATAGAATCTAAGAGAGTTCCAAATTCTCTATATTACTGTCTAATAAACATTTTTACAATACAAATAGTTCTCAAGATATGAAAAGTTTGTAGGCCGTTATGTAACATAATTTTGGATGATTCCATCACTTGAAAGCATCTAACCCACACTTCTTAGCTAAATGAACTTAAAATACTTTAACTGTCGGATGAAATTATTATTATCTAGTATCAATTGATGTGTCCTACAATCGATTCGCGCGTTTTTTGTCATTTTCTCGGAAATAACTTTTAGGGCTTAACGCCTTTCTAGTTAAAGCACGGCAGAATAGTACACAAGTGTCTACCATGATGTTAGAAAAAACATTAAACGTTGATGAAATCATAACCATAAATTGTAATTTTCTTAAGTAGCTAATTGAAGTCACGCCAACCAACGCCTACGCTATCGCGCGACTTTGCATGTAGCCTTACTTCTGATACTTGCTATTCTTTGACTTGTAACTGGAAACAAATTGGCACACTATGCAGTAACGTTAGTTCAATTTAAGTGTGCAAATATTTTTTTTATAACTTATTTGTGCATGTTATGAATGAACTAACCCAGTTAACTTTTTATGTTTTTTCAGATGTAATACTGACATCGAGCTGGGCGTCCGCTGCGGCTTCCAGACGCTGCTAGTCATGTCGGGCGTCACTAACACCAGAGAGTTGGAGAAACTGCGCACAGACAAGACTCCGCCTCTACCCGACGTCGTCCTACCCAAGCTAGGCGACCTCCTCCCTCTTATACCATAATATATTCAGCACATAGACAAATTCGTAGACAATTAAAGTAGAATGTTCAAAGCATAGGTCAATTCTAAAGCAAGGGTAGTATTCATAAGCAGTGTACTCACACATGTATTATTAAGTTACAAAATACTATTCAAAATAGAAAATGTATTAAATAAGTACAATAACCAGCACAATCTGATAAGAGATTTTTTTATTTTTTATTATCTAGCTAAACTTAACTCATGTCGTTACCAGCGCGCTTACTGTGTTTTATTAATCTGTGATTTTTTTTACATAGCTATAGGTAAATTTAATATGCAGAGCAATATTAATGGGGCCCACCTACCTTGATTTAAGTATGTTTGTTATAAATTATGTAGTGTATTAGAATATCATTATCACCAACTACACCTAAAATCCGTCACTTTAGCAGCACTAACCTTTAGAGACCTCTAAACGATACTAATAAGTATGTTCTGAACTCCCAAATTCTCTAATTATTTCGTTCTGATTCTTATTGCACCCTAATTCCGTAACACCTGCAATTGTACTCATGATTGTATAGGATATGTTAGCTTTTCAATAGGCGCGGATAACAAGACATTTGGCCACCCACATTGCGAAAGATTGCAGTTTATCTCAAAATGCTAAAATATCGTAATATAGGTTTTCCTTTAATGTATCCCGCGAAATTCAAAATTTCTTACGTTTTTTTTTTCAATCTTCGTATTTTCTCGAAATAACTATTTTTTCAGCAAGTTTAATTTGAGAGCCACATTCATGTGTGAAGTGATAATAATTTAGTCATTATTTTATCATAATTGCCGCGTATTAAATTTCGAGCAACATTTAAACGTAGAACAGCGCTGGAATTTGGAAAAAAGTGTAAAAAAATCACGTGCTACGTTGACGGCTCCTCTTAAAAAATACTTTGGAACTGGCGCGGGCGCATTAAAATAGCGCCAGAAGCGATGGCAATTGCAAGGGTGTTCGTTATTACGGCTGCAAAACGTTATGGATCAGCACCCTAATTGCATAACACACTATTAATCAGAATGTCTATCATTAGGAAGGTTATTGCTAATTAATTCTTTCATATGTTGGAGAAAATTGTCTGCTTAGCAACGTAAACAACGCCATGGATGTTGTGAAACTCTCAAAATGAAAGTGATTCCTACTGATGGCGTAGTAGGCAATTACCCCTCAGTTCCAACTACCGAACCCTTGTCTTACTTCAACATGTAACTTCGATCTGAGACTGATGGTCCTCGTGTCTCTCTATTCAAATAACTCTTCTTACATAATTTCTGAGCAGCAAAGTTCAGAGAACTGAACTGCAACTTGCGATGCACTTGAATGTCATTTTGCCGAAATCTTTCGAAGTCGTTTTTTTTTATTTCGGTTCCTATCTTTCCGTTCCTACACATTAATTTACTTATTGCAAATATTACCGTACCTACAGTAGCTATAACATTATCTATAAGATATTTCCAAGTGTATATTAATATGTATAACGCATCGACAAAGTTAATGCATCCTTATTTATGTTTCCCCATTCATATTCACAGTCCAGTGATATTATTATATCTATAATTTTATTTATTTTTTTATCCTTATGTTTTCCGTGTCCTTGAGAAAAAGATTGTGAGAAATTGTGAAATCGAATATGAAGCGAAAGCCTATCTGTAGACCAATAATGTGTACAGGAATTTAAATAATATGTAAGTATTTATCATATCGGACTATAACGAAACTGAATTTATTTATAAGAAGTTTTATGTTATTTAAAATGGCTTTGTTGACTCATCACTGTATGTGTTCATTCGTACAGATAAATTAATATTTTATTACAGTTGTGGAATATTTAATGTACAATGTTGCTTTTAATAAAATATTTACATCGTTCATGAAAGTTTTATTTAGCTCACTAGTCACTATCCATTTTAAAAGGACTTAGGGGAACAGTTTAACGCAGCAAACGTCGAACGGGCATTGTCTTTGAATCGTAGGATTCAGTTTTCTCGGTTTGACCAATCAGCATGGAAAGTTCTGTTAGGTCAGAAATAAGTTTACCTTTATTTTTACCAAACATATAACTAAATTAAATATGTTCGGAATCGAATGTCAGTAATTTGTATTATTCTGAACGTTGCATCTGATAAGTTTATAAAATACGTTTCCGTTTTTATTTTATTCTTTAAAATACCAAAATTTGAATCGTCTTTGTTACTGACTGTGGATTCGTATATATTTTCTATAGATAGTATGAATTCCTAGCTCATAAAGTAGGAAACTAAATAGGTACGTAAGATATCCGACTTAAATTAGAATGCCAGCCTTCAAATGAATTTGGGACAAGATAACTCCATGCGGCAACTGCTCGCTATTAGGGATTTTAAGATTGTGTGCGTTCGCGTTCATGGGGCGTATATTGGGCCAAAGCCATCGAGACGGCATCCGTACGGCAGACTCGGTATGATGGTACGTTTGGCAGCGCATGCGTAGAACAGTATCGCAATTCGCCGCGCATCTCGGCTTGTCAACATTCGGTCCCCTCCGTTTCGCGCCAGTATCGGTGCAGCCGCGATAGATAGCGCCGCCAAGAATAGCGTTCGCTCCGCACACGCTAGTTCATGTGATCTCATTTATTTCACTCATATCCTGAAACATTGATGTGAGTCTATATTTATTTTTATTATTGATATAATATCTTTTAAATTGATAAAAGAAGGTTATCGTTACGAAGATACGGGAACATCTCGTAAGTGAAGATTTCCTCTCGAAAAAGATGGAAATCCAAAAGAATCCTTGCTAATTTTACGATATTTTTATGGACCTTTTTTATAGTATCATAAATATTTGGGTACCTACCGTTTACCAATAGGTTTTTATGCGCTAGTTGTACCTATATGGTTCAGTGTTAACGAGGGTCCATCTCGGTCTCGCCCTGATTGTTTTAGGAAAACAAAGAAAGCGTTAGGGTGGCATATTTGGGCTGTATTGAGGGGTGTTAATGTATCCCTCCCGCGTCTAGCTCCCCAATTCATCCGCTGTTTTGGAAATAATATCCGTTTTATATCATCTAGGTAGTTCCTAATAATTTCCCCTGTTTTCTCCATAGTCCCCTATTTTTAGCTTCGCAATCGCGGAAATGTAGTTAGGTATAACCATCAATCAGAACTAAAAATATTTCCACAGCTCTTGCTTCACATTCATAAACATTTGGATGTACCTATGTAATGTACAGCTGCGATAACCGTAAATAAGTGATTAAAAGCTGAAAAGTTTCCTGACGATAAACACTTTATCTGGAGTAGTATCGGCGCACTCAAAATTCATCGTGCAATTATGTGATAACAACTAATAGTCACGGTAGTTGGTCCAACCTTCGCTAACACTAAACTACGCAAACATTTTGATAATCACTCAATAAGCTGTGTGTTGTAACATTGTCATAGGATCGTATCCACAGAGTATCTACATTTTTTTAAATAGGTATCGTATCTATCCTATCCATAGTCGGGATTATCCTGCTGCCTAGGTATTTTTTGAATGGCAAATTGATTCCATTAATTTGGGATCTATTTCAGTAATAAATAAACTTATTTATATCGATGATAAAATAATGTAGATAGATAAATATAATTCGACATTGAATTACCTTACTTAGGTACTTTCGATGACATCAACTCACAATTATCTACCTACCTGTAAATACCTATTTAAGTATTATTATTAAGTAAAAACCACATAGTTGTTAGTCGACGTTTACACGACCGTAATAAAATCGCGGCGGGATTCTTTAGCGCTCTTGATTTTCAGCTCTCGGTGTTGAATGCTCGGTGGATTGCAAATCCAAGAGTGCATCTCAGCGCGTAGAAAATCGCAGTGTGTTTTACTGTTTGAATTTCAACTCTCGGCGATTGTTTCACGTACTGGATTTTGAACCGTACTGCACGTTCAAAATCCAGTTCGCGAAATAATCCCGTCGCGATTTTATAGCGTCCCTGTTTAGGTACGTCGACATTTAGTAAAATATTTCTAAATGCAAAATAACTCGGGCCCCGTCCACATAGTTGCCATGGGTGAATTGTTGACTTTACAACACGGCCAAGCCGTTATTGAAAGCCTGTTTGAAGTTTATGTTAGGAGATGATATCATCTAGCTACCAATACGATGTTGCTGTAGAAAATGCGCATATATCTATTAGCCGTTTTTGTCAGCATATTATTTTCCACGAAATAATTTAGAGACAGTTTTTGTCTAAGAATTATTTAAGTGCTGGCACTTTATTTCTGTACCTCGGATGTTTAACTTCAGTAGGTACCTATATATATATAATATTAATTAATGAAGGTATACTTCCACAAATGCATCATTTGTGATAAATTGATAATCCGTCACCTGTACTTAAGTTGTTATGTTTACCTACAGATATTAGTTAACTTTTGGTAGGTTACTAACAAATGACGTAGGGCATCGTCACATATGTGGTTTAAGTATACCCAAGATTTGTAAATACTTAAACAACGTCAATGATAGACAAACTCAGATCAAAATGTACTCTAACACTTGTGTGTTTGAGTACATTTTGTCATGTTTTCAGGAATTGGGGCACACAAAGCATTTGTGTACCTATTCACAAAAATCCTTAAAACTGCAGCCAATTAGGGTACCGAAGTAACTGCATGTTTATATTTCTTGTCTTTTCTTAAACGTCGTGTTTAGCTTTTTCAGGGTGACCAAGCAAACAAAGAGCGCTAACGTTAGTACATGGTAACCTACCTACATACATAGTGTTACATAACATATTTGAACATGCTTACGTTTATGGAAACAATAGCAGTGAGAAGCGTTTAGTGCCTATTGTGTTAAATGCCTTAGGGATTAGGTACCTATATAGGTACAGTTTATATTTTGTGATCAGTGAATCTCACTAGACTAGTCTAGGTACTTGACTAGGTAGGTATAGTTTGGGGGCTATCAAGTTTTCGCACTGATTGGTCGTGGGTATACCTAGTCATCAATGAAAGTCGGTTAACACTTCAGTTTTTAAATGATTAATGATCACATTGCACAAACGTAAAAAAAATAACAAACCCTTGACTGTTTGTAAACATAAACGAGCATAGTAGTTTTAAAAGAAACCTCAATACTTGGTTGTCATAGTGCATCCTCTTTAGAATATGCTGACGAACTTCTTTATTAAACCTGGCCATTGTTGCTGAAAATTTGGGAGATGCCATTAAAGTTTTATTTTTAATGTCGTTTTCTTTTTTGTAACAATTGGCTTTATTACTATTTTTCCGCCAAAATCAGCCTGTTATTGGATAAGATCTAGAAAGAAAACCTTTTTTGTAGTTTTGATAGATTTAAATGCATATCTATTCTATGAGCCGCGCTTCGAGCCGCTTTTATTAAAATGCATAAGTAGGTAGGTACGTCGCGTCGCCGTGGCAGCCGTAGTATATAGTAGAGCAGCTATTAATTCATTACATTTACTTAGTATGCAAATGAAGTATAATTAAAGACAGAGTAGACTGAAGACCTAGCCATAATAAGAATTACCTACATCTTATCTTCTAAGTATAATCAGCTGGACATATAAGCATAAAATGATACCTACCTCCATTCGTTTACTTAGTCTTAACTTTGTTTGACAAGACCATGAATAATAACAACGAGTGGTTCTATAAAGATTGCATTCTGTGTGTGTGTACATACATGGACATCTGCCGAAAATATTTTATCTTGTGTCTTCGTTTAATTTATTCTCTAAGGTAGGTAGGTACCACCGGACAGAAAAAAACAGGTTTTTTTTCTTTTCCATTGACAGGTAAGTACCTTGCCAAAGTGTGTTATAAAACCACTGAAAAAATATTTTACCAAACAGTTTTTTTTGTTGCTTAAACACTTTCCCTGGTCCATGAACCACGTATGTAGGTATATTTAATGGTTATTGTTTAACTACTTACCTATCTATTGTGTCAATTCAGTGTCAGTACGGACAGTGAAAGTGCTGCCTAAGTTCAATTACCGATCATGTTTATAGAGTTGGAAACAATTGCCTAAGTACCGTTATTGAACAGTACTTAGGAATTCGTAAATTGATGTACTTACCTATGTAGGTAATCAACACTTCAATGTAAAACTCAGCAAAAGTTCCATATAAGCTACCGATGTAACAAGCTTGCAGGCAGCAGGGAAAGTTTATGCAGAACATTTAGCTATCAGCTCCAATATAGAAACTTGCAAGGCCGTTCACATTCTGTCTAGTTTTTCGCACGCTACCTCACTTTCCCGATTTCCCTCCATTTGTAGTTAATGTGAAGGTGGCTCGATATATAAGTTGTCGAAACTATGTGTTTGACAAGTTCTTATCTAAGTAGGTATTTCATATTAATTGCACTTGTTTATAAGTACCATAGGTACGTTGTATTGAAATGTGTCAGTTCTTACATTTAAACGTAGGAACCTAAGGGGTGGTACATAGAAGATTGTATGTAGATAACTAACTTTACACAATATCTAACGTTGGTTGACTACCTACCTACTTACTCGTACGGTTAGATTTCTGTCATTCAGCACCTCTAAATAATCCTCCCCCAAGCGTTGAAACTATATAATCATTGTTGATTCTGTTAAAACTTAGTTGCGTGTGTTTTTATCAAGTCAAGTGAAAAATGCACTTTGTGAAGCTCTAAATGACTACCTGACTATAAAATCTTTATTTGTTCGTTCGATGGTTCGTTCTAGCTACGGCCCGGCCCGCCAGACAGGGCTTCCTTGCTTTTTAACAGGGGGGCCATATCTGATTTGCCGCACTCCGTGTGGAATTTAGAAAGGTCACGACAAGTCACGCCTAATGGAATGGAACCCTTCTTTTCCAGTTTTAGAAGGCATTATTGTAGCCTTAGTTACTTTCAATCTTATTTTCTCTAGCATAGCAGCGTGTTTTACCTAGCGTACCTACGCCAATATTTCTGCTATTAGAAATCCTTGAATCATAGCTGGGTAATTTTGGAATAGGTAGGCTACCTACTATATTTAATGGAATTAGTCTAACTAATTCTAGTTAGATGTTCAAACTACCATACTTAATTACTACCTAGTTGCAGCGAAGCCTGGTGTTGTCATTTCAGTGCTACCCACCCCTTGCTCCAACGCTCGAGGTGTCTTACTAGAAACAACTACTAAATTATTGAGTCAAAGAAAGCCTTGAAACTTTCAACTTTGTAAATGTTTTAGTTAAAAAATCCGGCACATAATAAACAACAAAAAGTTCATGGCTAAAAAGCTCAAGGTATCAAATATCCGTTAGCTACAGGTGTGGTCACAAGTGACAGTTTTCAAATTCTGTGACCTCGTTTGGAGTAAACATACCTACCTATTCCTTTAGAAAGGTTTATCGAAAAAGTACTCTGTGGTTTATCGGGTTGATTCCCATTTGGACCTTGGTATTTAACTGGATATGACCACTAACAGTCCACTATGCCACAGAATAAATAAATAGGTAGTAGGTACCTATTCGCACTAGAGTTCCCCAGAATCTCAAAGTAGTTAGGTAGGTACCTACCACGAAGCATAGTTTGCCGCTTGCGTACCTACAAACTTGACCACTAGACGTCTGTCATCTCAAACATGACATCATTCTCAAGTCAATATAGCTCCATTATGTTACGTGTGAGTCTTACCTAACTCATTAGACACACAAATCACGTCTGAAGATGAACGTAGAGCTATGAGTTGCGTTACCTACCTTCCTCCTATTGTGCCGTTTTCGACCAAAGCATATAAGTAGGTATACGTATAGTCCTATAGGGACTATACGTCTTTAAACGATATTGAAGCAGCATTTCCTACATTTCTACTAGTAGGTTGCATATAGGAACCTAGGGTTTATCTCGTAAGGTGAATAGCCAAGTTTCTAAAACCCGTTTCCACAATTTTCCAACGTATATTCTGATTGTTTTAGTCACGCAAAGCCCACAGAAACTGTCTTTGTCTAAGGGGAAAGTTAAATAATGCGCCTAAAATAATATTAAAGGGGCGTATGCTTATTTGTTATATTTTTATAAGAATGACTCATTGCTGGAGGGCATTTATTGCGAATGGTGATGGGGGTGACGTCAGCCTCGGTCACGAGGACACATGCTATTTTGTACGGGAACATAATAGATGTATGTACTTACGTAACTAATTAGGAACCCACTAAGTTGTCATGTTCCAGTTCCTGGATTCACCGTATTATTTAGTTTATTGTGACGTAAAACAATGTTTTGTATTGTAAACACGTACTTACTTAGACAAAAAAAAAAAAAAGTTTATTGACACAAAATACCTTTGTATACAATACCAATACATTAGATTTCTGAATATACTTACCATTATGCTCAAAAACATGTGGAAGTCCTATAACTCATAATTTTGATGTCCTTTCTTTTTGCTTTGATAAGATTAGATAACTCACTACATGTGTTGTTAATTTTATCAGCATTTGATTACGGTAGGTACCTACATTACGACGGATTTCCTAGATAGTGTATGCAGTTGCAGTTCTTTCAATAGGCACGTCTCTGTGTATGAATAGGGCGATGCAGCTATGAGCTCAGTGTAAACAGACCGCGCGCATGCAGAGAGCTATGACCGGAATTGTATAAATATGGGTTAAAGCAAGAAGTAGGTCGGAGAGGTGCCACCAAGCCGTCGACCTCCATTGTATGTACGGCTGACATAAATGCAGTTCCGCATCTATAAAGCTGATGTGTGTATTCTGTAAGCTAGGGAATTCAACTAGGTACTTAGGTACCTACCTGCCTTCGGTACAGACAATACGACTTTTGTTATTCAAATAGCTTCATTTGCTATTTCGCCATTCTATAGCATTAAAAGTATTATGACTACAAATAGATACGTCTTGTCCTTGTGTATTAGAATACGGTTAGGTATTGGAATACGCACTGCGACTTTTTAAATTTCAATAAAATCAACAAAGGCGTCACGACTAATATCAGTCAAGGGCGCTCCTTTGTGTTTATGCAAACTTCGAACCCCTAAACGGTAATTATTTATTTGTATGTACCTAGCTACACAGTTTTTTGTTGGTAGGTACTTATTTCACAACACGGATGGGTAGGAATGATGTAGGTAAATAGCAACTACCGACGTCAACCTGTCAATGAAATTCATTACGATTGATTTTCGTGGGTCGCAGTCGCAGAGATCTATTTCAATTTTGAGTGATTCATCAGGTCCTGGAACAAATCAAGTCCTATTTTATGATCAGCCTTGATCTCCAGTATGTGTAGGTCAGATCATTTAGTCTAGATATAATAGCCGAGCACCCACAGTGACAAATCAGCGGAGGTGTAATAGCATATTGTTCCTCTTGAGCCCCCACAAGCTTGTCAAGGAGTGATTAATGAATTTGTGTGCTTATATCTACATTGTCTTCAGGATTATGCCGGCCACCGAGGTCAGACTGCCAAATCAGGCATTAAAGTCATTTCCTTATTTGAATAAAACGGCTAGGTAATATACTTTTATTTGTGTTACCGACAAACCTGAAGAGACGTAGGAAGCAGCTGGTTTATTTAAACACTTAGGTATGCAAGTTTGGAATCTCAGCTGATGTTTACAGCAAGTTGCCGGCAAATCGTTTCGTTGGCAAGGTCAGTGATGTAATTGCCGCTTTTAGCACTCGAACGTGAGCCACTACGAGTCGCGTTATCCTACGATATGTTGCGCGGCTGCGATAGATATAGACAATACATATATTTGGATGTTTATGTATGACATCATCCTCGCCCGTCATCAACTGCAATAGTGTTAATTGACTATCATAATTATTCGAAGATTTAATTAATGTTTTTTTTCCGTTTCATTACGGATTCTATAGTCATCTATGGGGTGCGTGGCATCAGCGGCGGCCTTAGGGGGTGGCGAACAGGGCAATCGCCCGGGGCCTCGCTCTTGCAGGGGCCTCGCGCAACTACCCAATCGAATTAAAAAAAATATAGATTTTTATAACTATTTTTTTAAAATAAAACTTTTGATTTTGGTCCTTAATGACTTATTAAGGTTATAACATAACGGTAAATTAAAATAAAGTTAGTTAACTAATTCATTCATTCAAAACATAATTGAAATATTCATTAAGTACCTACTTATTACTTGAATATCGCGCCTCGAAACACTCGAAGATCGGTTCTTTAATCGCATAGCACTCGGGTAGGCTCGAGAGTCAGGACATAATGTTCTGCTCCTCTATCGCTCGGGGAATCCTCGTGTTTCATTTCGTTCCTCAACTCTTGCGGCGGTAAGTCCCCTCTTTGAGGAGTGGCTTGAGAGGCGGCATGGCGTCCTCACCTTCCGCCTGACACAGGTCCTCAACAGATACGGCTGTTTCGGGAGCTTCCTGTTTCAGATGAGGCGGGAGGAAACGCCCGGGTGTTTCCATTGCGAAGATCGCTCTGAGGATACGGTGGACCATACGGTGGAGGTCTGCCCGGCTTGGGTGGAGCACCGCCGAGTCGTCATGGAGGCGATCGGCGGCGCCGATCTCTCGCGTCCGGCCCTGGTCCAGGCCATGGTACGGAGCGAGAGTGCATGGCTAGCAGTCGCTTCCTTCAGCGATGCAGTGATGCTCGCAAAGAGGGAGGCGGCGCACGTGAGGGAAAGGCAGTATATGCGCCGTCACGGCCGTAGCCTTCGCAGGAGACACCCTGGACGTCGGGAATCCCAGGCTGATTCCCGGCCACTGTAGGCGCGGACTTGCGGGTGGCGAGTAAAGGGTATCTCGCTGTCCGATAATCGCTAAACCCGGGTCGACGACGTGTTGTATTCCACGCGCGCCTCAAAGAGATGTCAGCAACAACTGATGTGGCCCGCAAGGGCCGATGCCTGCCAGGGGTGCAGGTTGTTCGAAAGAGATACCGCGGCCCCTGGCACACAGGCAACTGATGGAACACGGGTGGGTTCACATCACATACTTTTCACGAAGGACGAAGGGCCTCGTAGACCTGCCGCCCGGAGCCTCGCTATGGGTAAGGCCGCCTCTGCGTGGCATAGATGTGTTTCACACTTGAGGTCTTGACAATCAATTGCATAATTACCTAGCTTATATTACGCTACCCTTGTTACCTAGTGACAGAGTAAGCAGAGTCTTAACGACAGATAATTTATTTTGCCCAGCTTTGAATACATTTTGCACATGTTTATTTGCACTAACCAGTGATGACAATTCTGGCAGAGCTATGTCGCAGATTCTACTAAACAAAACAGAATGCAGGTTCAATTTAGTCGTCTGTCACGCTCACCCAGTGTAGATATTGGTAGGTATGTCTTTACTCTTTACACAAAGTCAAGTCTGTCTCGCATAAAGCATTATCACAAAATTGAAAAAAGAATATTTTAGATTCTTTTGTGTTTTTTTCTCTTACTTATAGACTTTGTTTTTTCTTTATTTATTTTTTATTTTATTGGTCGGCACAACGTCGAACAAAATTTATTGGATCAATCGAACTTAGTAGGTGTTCATTTGTATAACAATAAATTGTATTTAGGTAACAATCTATCCAAATAAGTTACCTAATTTGTTTTGTAACTGCATTTCCTAGTCCTATGTTTAATGCAAGCCGTGGCAGGCTTTAATTAAGGCTACACTATAAATTGTAAGATTATAAGTGCTTTAACATGTATTTTTGGTGTAAGCTTTCTTGGTTGTCCTTAAATTAAATAAATAAATAAAAAGCGTCGAAGGGATTATATTAAGTATCAACCAAATGGATTAGCAGTAACCTACTTATCTATATCCCTATATGTAGGTTCCTACTTCCTACCCATACGCTGTGCGTAAATTTACGAAGGAAACCGGAAGACTAAAGATCCGAACATCATTTTTAGCAAAGAAGCAATAGGAAGTCTTTGTTCAGTTCAGGGGTCAGGGACTCAGGGCCAATGACGCGAAATTGCCGGTAGGTATTAATCGTTGAAAACAATAGGGCTAGTGGCTAAATCATAACAGCCGCACGCGTCGATCGAAGGTTAATCTACGCTAACCGTGTTCGGTTCGTGGATGGGTGACCATCCAACATGTCAAGACGTTTGAGGGAAAGCCCTTTGTACACACACGTTTTTCTTGCCGTGAAAAACTAGGTACGGCACGTTTTATTCGCTACATGCATGGTCGTCAGTGTTGTATGGATCACTATAATATGGAAGCTTGTTGACCAACCGCGGCTGCATAACGGCATGACGTCGTCGCCGCCGTGTCTTCCGACGGCGTTATTCACATCAGTGTGGTATGGCAGTTTAGAATAGTCTGGTAGGTAGTCAGAAGTCCAAAAGCAAGTGGAAAACTGACAACCCAGTCTCACCAAGGGGTAGATATCGTGTTACCCGGTAACTGGAGCAGGTCAGATATGCTAGGCAGTCGCTCCGTGTACCTAAAATATTGGAACATTCAGCTGTATCCGGTGAAACTGGAAGCCGACCCCAAAATAGTTGGGATAAGGCTACTGAATGTTGATTATTTTCGTCAAAAACAATAATCGTTGCAGAACCTACTTATTTTAAAACGGCATCTTCTATGTTTTCATTCGGATTATCAGTCTAGTAGGCCTAGCAATTTATTTTATTTCACCGACAAACTTTCCCAGATCCCCCCTACAATAGCTTCTTACTTACCGATCGCTAAATCCTCAGTAAAAATGAATAAATTTAAAATTTCAGTATAATTGAAGCAAGATGTCGGAAGGAGCACAAGCAGACGCCGCGGTGGAGCAGGTGACGCAGGAAGTGAAGGACGTCAAGCTAGAGAACGGGACCGCTCCCGGTGCAACCAACGGAACGGCCAAAGCTGAAGCGATCTCGCTAAAGGTAATATTGATATTAAGATTTTAAATACGTATTTCTTTTACTTAGGTAGGTGTGGAACCTTGGTTTGATAAGGTAATTTCCTTCTGTGTTTTTAAGTTCTGGCTTTTGGGATGTGTGGGCAGTTAAGAACAAGAAGATAGATAGTGCTTATTTGCTGGAGGCTGTTCTTCGAAATCTACTGTGACAGTTGATCTAAGAATAAGTACCTAAATAAAGAGAAGAATAGAAAGGTCAAGAACAGCGATTGGTAACACCTAGATATGGCTAGACGCTGTCCTTTCTTATCGTAGAGCATTTCTGATGTTTTTACCGTGTCTTAATCAGTATATGCGATGCTAAGTACGAATAGGTAGGTAAAGATTCCTATAGTAGGTAGGAATTATACCGACAGGTGAGTAGGTAACCCAAAGCCACACAACTGTAACGTTAACCTATTTCTCTTAGTTACGTACTGCACGCAACCATGCATAGACTTAAGTAGGTATCCAGCCGTTGATCTAATCTATTTCTTAATGTTTCAGGACGCGTTCAAAACGTTCTCCAAATTCGGAGATTTAAAATCAGATGGCAAAACTATAACTCTGTCACAAAGCGACAAATGGATGAAACAGGCGAAGGTGATCGATGGAAAGAAGATCACAACTACAGATACCGCGATTCACTTCAAGAAACTGAAGACTCTGAAACTTGGCTTCGATGACTACCAGAAATTCCTCGAAGAACTCGCTAAAAGTAAAAAAGTGGAGGTGGAAGAAATTAAGAAGAAGCTTACAAGCTGTGGACAACCAGGCTTGACATCACACGTAAGTTTTTATCGAAGCGTTTATTTAAACTGATGTATTCCATCTTCAATATAACATGATAAACACTTGAGTTATATCGACGTATAGTCAGTCAAGGCTTAGGTTGGGTCCGCTTGGGAGGAGCCGCCCCGTGCCCTCATCTCAGGAGTCGGCAGTGACCTGTCGCTGCCGGCCGTTTTTTTTTTTTTTTGTCTTGTTTTTTGTTTCACTTTTTGGGTTTTGTTTTGTTGTATATGTTTGTGTTTTATTTTTAAACAGTGTCTGCGATTGGATACGGACACTGTCTTTTTGTTGAGGTTTTTCGCATAAAGGGGTTACCTTTCCTTGTTAGCCGCATAAGTTTTTGTACAGTTGTACAGTACGCGTGTCCGCCCCCCACGTAGCCAGGTGTTCAGCTTGGACGTAAGGTAGGATTTTAGGGGGCCGCTGCCGGCCGTTGTCGACTCGATGGTCGGCAGCGAGGAGTCCTGGCAAGCGGTGGTATCCTTCTGTGAAACAGTAATTTCACAGGAGGCTGCGGAAAGGGAGCGTGAGATTGCTTCCGCTAACCGGATCCGTAGCGGACGCACCGACGCCCGTCTGCGGAGGGCGGATAACGCCTTCTTCCAGCACCCCTAAATGGATTCAGGGGCGACGGATCTGGGGACATCCGTCGAATTCTATTCCTTAGGATCTGAGATGGCCGCGAGTTGCTCCTCTCTATGATGTAAGGGGGGAGTTTAACACCTCACTAACGCGACGTGGCCCGGCACTAGCCGGGGATTGCGTAATGCGCATTAGATCCCGTGATCCCTGGTGCGTGTGGGACGGAACATCAGGGTGGTTTTAGTCAGTAAGAATCTGACAGACGTCTCCGTCCTCCCCAGGGCGGAGGACATCCATGAGGATTTCTCCCAGACATAAAAAAAAAAGCTTGTAAAAAGGGCTTCGGATGGGTGTCGACGCCGACGTGCTGTTCAAGATATCGATTATGAAAATAAATAATTTTGCATCAGGCAGGATCATAGGCGCCGGCAAGTTTTCTTCAGGGCGTAAATCTTCGGCTCCACGAATAGAGCTCGATCATTTTTTGCACTTCACATCGGAAGTTAGGTTTTCGTTTCTCTATTCATGCAAGGAGTAACTTTGACGATTTATGCAGAAAAGCTGATGGAGCTCTTAAATTGTTATTATGAGAATGTAGGATGAAAGAGCGAGCAAAGCGCGCTGGATCATTTTTACAACTCACCTGGAATAGGACTGGTTTTATTTTGTCCATGTAGGTATACAGATAGAGGAATAAATGTGTCGTTATGTAAAGAAGCTTATGAATTCAAACAGACTAGGTGGCAAGAGCAAGCGAAGCAAGCTCGATAATGTTAGCACCCCGCCTAGGGTCGATTAGATTAGTTCGGTACTTTGTTGACTGCACAAACGCTTTAGAATTAAGAGCTTGCGCGAGCTCGGAAATTAGAATCTCGCTTCGAATAGGTTTCTCTCTATTATTGTATCTATTAGGCGTTTTCGGATATTTTATTTTAAAGCCAGGGAGGTGCTAGTGCACCCTCTTGCACCCCGGTCCCGGCGCCCATGGGTAGGATGTTTCTTATTTATAAAGACCGCCGTTGTGTATCCTGTAAAGTAAAAAAAGTATTTAACTAATTCCAGGTGACCAAATCTCCAGCGGCTGCAGCAGCAGTGGACCGTCTGACGGACACCAGCAAGTACACAGGGTCGCACAAGCAACGGTTCGACGAGACTGGAAAAGGCAAAGGAATCGCGGGCAGGAAGGACCTCGTGGAAGCCTCGGGCTACGTGTCCGGCTACCAGCACAAGGACTCTTACAGCAAGTCCCATTAACAACCAACATATTCACACGGCTTGCAGTTACAGCGTTTTAATATACCCGGAAGTCCGAATCCTCAAACCTGATGACTTCTTTTGACCAGGACAGGCAGATACAATAATTGTATAAGACAAGGATAGTATTAAGCTGCGCGCTTACGCTAGGAGAATTTCGTTTAACCGTTTACAGGCGAGAATCGAGATGCGGAAGCAAAAAAGTTGTAATTTTGCTTGCCTGCTTTCACTGATATGCATGACTGCAATCAATCGCCTTGCGATTATTACCTATTCTTGCCTCAACGATCGAGTAACTCTCCTAGTATAAACGGGACTATATTGTTAATGCCATCTAAGAACATTGCCCAATGCTTATCCTCAGAAAAACACTTGAAGCTTCTCTATGCATTAATAAAACTTTTTGCAATAAGTACGAAAATGATTGTACAAGTTTTCTTAAGTACATGGTTCTAGATTTACCTAATGCATTTAACAATCTAAAGCTTTGTATGTTGTGCGAAAGACATTCCTTCCTTAGAAAGTAACGATACTTATACTTTAATAATTTTAGAGTAAGTTGAAACGTTTTCCCGATATTTATCACTTGACTATTTTTGTCTAATCTGTTCGTCTAGTCGTGTGTAGAGTTAGATTCTTTACGAACTATGTAAAAATTTCAATGTATTTTTTAAATTGAAATGGTCATAAAATGATGGTATTTTTTGTATTGTACCTATCTCTCGTATTTTCTAAAGTACATTAGTACTAAAAATGTATTGCAATAAATAGTACAAAACATCTACTATATTAATGTCTAACGTACGGAGCCTACGTAACGTACCCACTTATAATCAAGGTATCTAAAATGTTTCCTTTTATTATAAATTTTTCTAAAGAATATTAATGTGTCATAATTATAACGTAAGTGCACGATTATTTATAAGTTCTTAGATTCTTATTGGTTTTCAATATGGATACTGGTAAATACGCCTACTTTTAATATACCTACGGTAATGTATCAACCTTAAATTTATTTTGTTATCATTATTAATAAAATACATACATTATTCTATTGTAGTTTCCGTCAACAGTGGTAGTGTTTTAAAATTAAAGGGAAGATCAAATGAGATGTCGATTGGTACAATTTATTTGACTTATAACTACAAATACATGTGTAAAGCACTAACATTTTATGAAAAAATTAATAATCAATTATACATGGTATTATTATATGGTGGTACTATTAATTTTTATTTACTGAAAGCAAATAATCTAAGACTTAATTCACATATTGATCGATTATTATAGTTAAACTATACAATGTAATTATAATGAAACAAACATAGACTGCTAGCCATCACTACCTTCCGATATAATAATAATTATGTTGTTTTTAAATAAAAAATAACAAAACAAAGAATAGAATGCAAAAGATTAAATAATAGGTACAGATACTTGTGCACGTCATAATACAGCCTGTAAACGAAAACCCGACTTTCCTGTTCATCGTGTTCAATATTTACATAATTATACAGAAATTAAATAAGATAATTATTACGGAAATATCTAGGTAAAAAGTAATTAAAATATTAACCGCGAAGTTATAGTTTTACGCACACCTAAACCAAATAAATGGACAGGTGTAACCAATTAACTTTTTCGAGTTTTCTTCTATCGCCCATTCCCAGACTTGTCTATACTAATTCGAGCCACTTGTTATGCAGTTAAAAATGATTTGCAGGTCAGACCCCTAAGGAGGATGCGCTATCGTAGCCTGCGTCATTCTATTTCTTACGTTTTTGCAATTTGCAGGTCAATTTCAGGTTAAGTTTGATTGAAATATGATTCACGACCGCAACCAATGTGGCATTACAAAACTATAATAATTAAAATCATCAAACCCTCGCTCTTTCTTTATGTAATCCCATTAAATGACTTTGTCACGAAAAAGTCACATACGTGCTACGGTTGCAAATCATATTTTGTTCAACATATAGCCTGACACTGACTTGCAAAAAACGTAACAAAATTTGAATTTTGCGAGCTACCCCCTCAAACACTCGGCATTGAAATCCTATCTACGCTTGTGTCATCCACGACAAAGTAATACTACGGCGCCATCTCCAGGTGGGACAAAATCGGGGCGATAGTCTCGCCGTGCCTTCAAATTGTCGGCGCGATGATATCGCCGTGTGGAGTTTTTACTTCATACAGTTTCTATTGAGTTTGATGCCACGGCGTGACTATCGCCGCACTACTCTCGCCTGTGTAGATGGCGCCTTAGTTGGCAAAATAAATAATTAATTGCTATGAACATAATATTAGGTCTCATAATCGCGTAAGTATTTTTCAAAACTTATTAATTGTGGCTATAAATATTTAATTGTTTCGACAAAAATCAGTAAAGTCGCGGTAGTCGTGTACACTATAAAATCTTTGTTTATTTTTACCCGACTGCAAAGAAGGGCTATTATCTTTATTTAGAACACACGCCATGTACTATCAACACGAGGAATGCTATAGCAAATGTAAGGCTTCACCGTCACTCATCTAAACTTTATAAAATTCAGCACCAAAATATTTTTGTGGATTATAATTATGTACTCGTAGTATTTATCTTAGTTTTGCTAATGAGTGATTTTGTTAGTAATGATTAGTTTCGTAGCTAAATATTGGTGGTTGAGACTTCACCGCACGCCCAATGCTCGTGATGTGCTTGTTGCCCTTGGCCCGCGTGTTACGGATCTGCATCAACGTTGCTATGCAAGATGAATTTTCACTCACCGTTTAAATTTTCAGGGTGATAGTACCCGTGAAATTGAATAACTTTCTCCAAGGAACATGGGTCGAAATATATAAATAAATAAAAAATCGGACCTCCCATGCAAAATCAATAGTCAGCTGATCGATTTTGTATGGGAGGTCGGATTTTTTTTTTTCATATTTCGGCCCATGTTCCGTGGAGAAAGTAGTTCAATTTCACGGGTACTATCACCCTGAAAAATTTAAACGGTGACTAAAAATTGACGTTGTATAAAACAGCGTTGATAGTGGAATGACACGATGTAACCATCGATGAATGAGTGACGACGAATGTTTGATAGCTATTTAGTAATATATCAACGAAGTCAGTCTACAATTTTAAAAGTTAGGCAATATATTTGCATTTATTTTATATGACATACTTTTTATACGATTCGGTACAATTAGCCTTGGGAAGTCTTCTACAATCTTTAAACTTGGCTCATTTAAATATGGAAATATCTTAAACGAGTTTCTTTGATACATGGTTTTATATCTCTCTAGGTGTATATCTCAATTTAGGTTATTACAAAGGTATGCTATGAGTATAACGTTTTTTTAACCTATTGTGACAAATTCGCTGTAGACCAGAATTATCTACAGCAGCATTTCTGATATATCGCAATAAATAATTAAAACTGTCGTAAATACTGATATATCATAATTTTCGAGTCCAATTTTGTCGAAGGTTTTTAGAAAATACAAATATTTACAATTTGCTACATATTTATAGACAGAATTGCAAGCTGAATATCAGGACAACTTCAATATTATAAAAAATCTGCGAATAAATTATGTAGAAGGCAAAATAATATCACCCTGTATAAATAATACCTTTTTCAAAATTAGCAACATTTAACGTAAATACGAATAATAATAATCTCATAGCTTTTTATATTGTGAATTATATTAATTATTGCCACTGAAGAGTTATGCTAGAGATGATGAGTCAGAAACAACTGTTATTAGTTTATTGCACATGCATAAGGATTTGAGATTCCTTATGGATATATGGCATATCCATTGCAGTATAAATACATACCAACAAACTATTTAACATATAATTGCAAGAGATGAACTAGAATCCCAGATACAACACTGTTTGTCAAATATGCATCCAACAAGATTAAACTATTCATATGCAATGGCATCGTCCCCTACGGGATAACTTACCTACGCTTTATTAGAAAATTATGTTATTAAATTAACATAATTTTCTTCCCATGTATATGTTAGGTACATTTAACGCAATTTCAACGCCAACTAATCATCAAATAGAACAAACTCGGCTCTATATTGAGATGGTTTAAATACACTTGACAAATCAAGCTCTTATAACAATGCTATATGGAATTGAGAATTTTCTATATAATATATTTTCTAGTCATACAAATTTTATCACAAAGTCGAGTGACTTGACGGCTTACATTGGGCCCTCAATGGTGCTTACTTTCATAGCGAAGTAGTAGACAGCTCGACTGCCGAGGATGAAGGCGAGCAAGAAGCCGCCGACGTAGGCGACGTATATGCCGCCGCCGTGGCTCTTGGCGGCCGAGAGCGTACCCAGCGTGACGCCCAGCGCGATGGCCAGGAACACCAACGACAACACCGCGAAGATCGCGCCGCGCATGCGGGCCATGCGCGCGCCCACTGACGACACCTTGCGGCAGTGGGGACATCGCACCGGCGCGTTCTTCAGTAGCTGATACTGTAACACCACCAACAAATAAATTACACATACATACATCAGCATCATCGTTACAGCCGAAAGACGTCCATAGGACGACATAGGCCTCCTCAAAGAGGGGTTTGCCATAATCACCAACCATGGCAGGCGGATTGGCGTTCGCAGTATGTTGGTAAAATGCATAGAGAATGCTGCTGCCCATTCTCTAGTAAATCCCTTAATTGTCTTTTACGACACCCTCGCGAAGATATGGGTTGACGCTATTACTTACGTCCGGTACCACACAGAACACAACATACATAATTACATACATACATACGAATACATAAACTCACGCCTTTTTTCCAAGGAGGTACGCAGAAACTACAGAACACCACCTGCTACCATCCTAATATCCTCATTTTGCTTGGTTTACGTTCATACACGCACGCCGGTTGCGAGTATTAAGCATCTGAATTTTCAGCAGTACATCACCAATTAGGTCACTATAATGTCGTTCTAGGGCGTCCTCTCACTTTGTGGCGTCTCCACTCACGTCTGCCTTGTAATATTATGTACCTTTTATTATACACCTTTCATTCAGCCTCTTAACATGACCAAACCATCTAAGCATACTTATTCTTTTATGCTTATATTATAATTAATATTTATCTCAGGTCAACGTCCTGAACAAACTCCATATGTATAAGTCTCTATATCTAATAAAATATGTATGTCATAGTAGTGGAGATAGTAATATGTTTGCCATTATCAAACTAGGAACAAATACAACAAATTCATACTCACAAGACAAGAAACTTTTTTTATAATTATAAACAAAAAATATATGAATGCTGTGTTTTTTGTAAACATGTTAAGGGTGTCGGTTTCATGTTCTTAAAGCAATTTAATGATGCCATAGAAATGCTAAGGACATTTTGTGGTTGAATGTTATTATCAAAAAGTAGGTTAATTGATGCACTTAATACAGAGCTAATGAGATCACATGTAGGTGCCCACAGTAGTCTCTTTATTTTATGATTTTATTTATGTGAATATTATAAATTGAAAGGTAATTGGTTTGATTAAAACCACAGGAGAGGAGTAAGAATACTCAGAGAACAAATTCTTACACATAATCTGTACTGAACTCAAACCAATTTGGAATGTTTATTAATAAATGCTAAGAAGGGTGTTGAAATATCTACCAACAACCAACCAATTAAGAGTGTTGAACAGTTATGAAAAGCATTATATTTGCTGTAACATTGTATTCACAACAAAGACTTGTATTTTTGCATTTGTGTCAATAAACAGATAAGGTTATTATTGTTATAGTAACTAGTCTAGTGATTGTTATTTGTCTAATGTTTTTAAACTACTGAACTTGCATACTGATAATTTGTTAGACAGCAATTTCAAACATAGAATTTATTAGATATTAGCTTTTGCCAGCAGCTTCGCCCGCATGGAGGTTGGTGTATTATACAGTTAAACCTTCCTCTATGTTCTATGTTATTGGGTTTGGTTTCCGCACTTAGTCCTTTAAGTGGACCATTGTGCGTCCATAAACCTTCCTCTTGAATCACTCTGTCCATAAATGAAAACTGTATCCGAATAAAAAAATCTGTTCCAAGTCAAAGTCAAAGCATTTATTTCAAATAGGCACATAAAAGGCACTTTTGAATGTCAACATTTACAGTAGAATTGATTCTAGTCGCCCCTTCCAAAATATAGTTTCGTATGGAGAAGAATGGGCAAGAAACTCCACAGTTACTCTTTTAAAATGTTTTAAGCATAATATTTAACATACATTCATAATATAATTATGTGTGAAAAACAATGCACCCAGAATAAAATTATCTACGCATACAAACAATCTAAGCATACAAACACGGAAAGCAACTTTGTTTTATACTATGTAAGAACAATGTAGAACCACTGTTGATGGTTTATTTTAATGGCTAGAATATTTTAAGCATAGAAATAATAATTTATTGCTTTTTCTGCACATTGCTTTGTTCTTTTGTTGCAGTAGAAAGGCGTCATAAAAATAAAGAACATTGAAATGATGTTATTGAAATACTGAGAAGGTGACTTTTATTTATTTAACATTTAGATACATTCATTCATTAGAGTTACTTTATATTTCTAACAATAGTGTCAAAATGCAATGTGTTTACCCAGTCTTATAAGGGTGGTCTCACAGAGGTCATTATTAAATTATAAATAATGCATAACATATGATTATTATTGATTGAAATAATAAGCAAGAATACTTGATCGTTAAATAAACACTTTGTGAATTCTATTGTTTAGTAATTAACAGAAAAAGTGAAGTTCAGACATAATGTGTACAGTGTAGACATACTTTATTAGTATGATTTGACTGTATAATATTTCAATGTTAGAATTTAAACTCCATTGCAAAATCACCTTTGAATTATTATGCTATGCTATTTGAATTATTATGATTTTTGTACTGGTGCTTGTACATACCAGAAATGTGTCCTGACAGTGAGCACAGATGACCCTGCACATGCCAGGCAAGGTTGGCACAGGTGGAGTGACAGGCGACGGGGCCAAGTTGATGATCCGCTTGCAGTCTGCACGGGGGCATGCAATGCGCTGTGATGATGACTTGCAAATTAACAAGCAGTTGCAAGGGCAGCGCACATATTTCTTGCCGGGAGGAGCATTCCTAATAGGCTAAAACAATAAAACAGATCATATAAAATATCCATAAACCAAGTAAAGTATAATCTGCTGTGTTATGTATGAGTCAGTGAACTGATTAATAACAAGAACAAACAAAACTTTGATAAACAAAGAAAGGAATTACAATTTAATCAATAAGATATGGTCATGATAAGTGAGACATTTGAACTAAAATTATTTGTGGACTTGAAGAGTTTCATCAGTAAAAAACGAACAAGTTTGGCTTCAACTACTTACCGTGGCTTCATTGCATTCTGAACATTTGACAACATGCTGTTCTCTCTTCCCTGAGATATCGATCATAGCCTGGCACACGCGGCATGTTACCATCGGCATTCCCGCTTGCTGGTACGGTGGAGGAAGCTCGTCAGGTCCGATAGGAGATATTGTGCTGACATTTACCTCCTCTGTCGCACAAAAACATTACATCGAGTGTTAAATATGACGTTAGATATACGTAACCAATCATGTAATTGGTGGTAAATCTGTTGCACAACACAGTTATTTCGATGAACTACGTAGCGGCTGCTTCGAATCATCTTACTCCATTGTTTAGCAACAAAAATCACAAGAAGTATTAGTTGAATCATCAGCTGTCAAAACAATAAAACCAATTAAATACTTACCATCCCTTAATAAAGGTTTAGTTTCACTTTGACCGTCCCCCATTATACAATATTTAATCTTTTGATACTGTAATATGCAAATAATCAATAATTAAATCACGATTTTGACGAAAATATGTACTCGTACTGCAATCCTCGAAACTTGATTTTTACTTTTTTTTTTTACTAGTAGAAGAAACTTGGATACTTAGATTTAAAGCCATAGCCATATATTATGTATGCTGTTTTACACTGCAAAAAAACCATTTCATGTTTTCACTTTGTTCGACGACACCACTTTCCGCCTCGCTGCTTCTCTGCGACTGGATGCTCCTTGTTGTTCTCCTCATCGCTGTCACTGCGGCGAAGTTGTCAACAGTCTAGGACACCACGGCCTGTCTTGCAGCCGAAGCGCGGGCCGCTTAGCGCGGCATGCAAACATTAACGACATCATCCGACGAGCTCTTGTAACCGCTGGCGTTCCAGCTGTATTAGAACCCAATGGCTTGGCACGCGACGATGGTAAGAGACCACGGAATGTCTTTATTTCCATGGAAGTTGGGTAGGCCTTTAGTGTGGGATGCAACGTGTGTCGATACTCTTGCGCCATCCCATCTTCCTGGCTCGGTGTGCTGTGCTGGCGCTGCTGCTGTGGCTGCGGAAAACCTCAAGCGGCGAAAGTATAACAACCTAATTGGCAATTACATTTTCGAGCCGTTTGGGGTTGAAACCCTCGGGCCGTGGGGTCCGAGTGCTCATGGTCTCTTTAGGGAAATCTCAAAAAGGCTGGTTGCAACTTCCCGTGACCCAAGGGCTGGTTTGTACCTTGGCCAGCGGCTAAGCATTGCCATACAACGTGGTAATGCTGCCAGTCTCTTGGGAACATTACCAGTCGACAGCGATGCGGATGAATTTTTTGATGCCATTTTTTAAGTTGTGAATAGGTTTAATTAAGTTAGTTTTTATTTGATTACGATTAGCATGCTTAAAGTTTGTCAATAGTACCAGCTAATCTATTATTAGTTAGTCAATAAAAACCCTGACATCTTTCATGTTTTGATTTTGACTATATGTATTAGGTACCACTCACACTTTATTTCATGAAAATAATCTAAAATAGAATTGTGTCATGCCCTGCAGATAGGCCCGAAGCTAGTTGATCTGTCACTTCGCGCCTGTCTGCGGGAGCCTTATCTTGTCAGGCATCCCATTTTGATTTTAATTGACGAATCTATGTTTCCATACCCAACCTACCCCATTAAAAGGAGTGTGTGACTGACAACGTGACAACAAGTTCATAATGCTGATTGCTGACAACGTTTTAGTCAGACTATTGCCAAAATTGGTCAGACCGGTCAGACTGTCAAGTGTCAATCACTTAAGGCCGACTTTCCGAATTAGAAAAATAGCGCTCACATCAATAATTTGCGTTCCGAGTTAGATATCGCGATTATGACAGCTAAGAACTGTCATTTCTGTCATCAATACGGAACGCTCGTGAACGCGCTAACAGTGCTCACTCAATGTTAAAACCTATTTACACCATATAAAACTTGTATAGACCACAAATTTCATCTTCTTATTTGATTAGGTGGCGATTCTAGCTAGAAGCACTATTTATAAGTTAGCTAAAACTGTGATTCGAATCAAAACATAACAGCACAAATGTCATTTTTGACAGCGCTCACGGTGATATTAGTAAAACGCATGGTCGGCGTTATCGCAAGATGGCGCATGTCATGACGTATGACGATTCACGGGACATCGTTATCGGAACGGGTGTGAGCACGCTCAAATCGATATTATCGTATCTCGGAACGTAGCCAAGTCTTGTCTTCCTCTTGTCAATGTCATTGTCATGTCATGTACAATGTTGGTTGGAGGTTATGTGTTGTGTATTGTGCATGTGATTTTAAAGTTTTAATTACTTGTTGAACAAATAGCTCTTGCAATGGCTAGCAAAGTGCACAGAGTTCGTTACTACAATCCGAAACCGCAACCGATCAACTGTGTTTCATTTAATAAAACAAGCAAACATATCGCCGTAGCACGGTAATTTTTGGACCAAAATAATGCAATGTTTATATTGTCATATATAAATGATTTATTTTAATTTTGGGTGTTATTGCAGAGGAGATGCTTCTATTGAGATATGGGACTTAAATTATGCTCCGTATCTCGTCAAGTTCATTCCTGGTGTGAAGAATGGTTCTGTGGAAGCACTTGGTTGGGTGAAGGATAGGCTGTTGTCAACTGGTCTCGGGGGCGCCTTAATTGAGTGGGATCTTGATAAACTATGCCTGAAGACGACAGTGTTGCTAACAGGCTATGCAGCATGGTGCCTAGACGTGAATCTAGACAACAGTCTTGTAGCAGTGGGCACTGAGCAAGGATATGTGAATCTGTACAGTGTAGACAATGATGAGATCACTTACAACAAGTTATTCGATAAACAGGAAGGCAGAATATTGTGTTGTAAGTTTAGCAACACAGGAAATGTCCTTGTTACAGGTATGGATTATTAAGTAAATGATTTTATTTCTGTAAGTAGATTTGTAAAAACACTTTTACACATCAAACATATTTTTAATAAAAGGCACTTTTGAACATTAACATTTACATTAAAATAGAATTTATTCTAGTCACCCCTTCCAAAATGTAGTTGTGTTTGGGGAAGAATGGGAAAGAAACTCCACCATTACTCTTTTAAAATGTTTTATAATATTTTACATACATTCATTATATGACCATATAAAATACCTTGGTGTCTTGATCGACAATCAGTTATCCTGGACCAAGCAAATAGATGCTGTCACTGCTAGGGTCCGTAAACTAATGTTAATAGTTAAAAAACTTTGGAACATAGCTGACTGCAATACCCTCAGATGTGTGTACTTCACTTAATGTCAATCTATTTTGAATTATTGTATAGTGGCATGGGGTGCAGCAGCAAAAACTCATTTAATAAAACTGGAATGAGCACAAAGGGGCATCTTAAAGGTTGCTCATGGAAGGCCCTATTGTTATCCCACTGACAGGCTGTACCAAGAATGTAACATTCTTATTGGCTTTTCATTTTGTCCGTCTTATTACGCTTCCACCGACATGCGCCATATACTCAAACCAAATGTCTGCATGACCTGGTAGAGGTCATGCAGACAGAAAAAATGGAAAACACCCGCTACTCGCACTAAATTTGCTCAAAGATACATGGGTCCATTTATTTATGAAAAAGTAAAATAAAATAAAATAAAATAAAATTCTAGACATAGTAGGTTCTCCAAAGCCCACTTGTAAAATAAAAGTTATTAAGTGGCTATCAGCTCAGGACTATGCAAGGACTGAATCTCTCTTAACTCACTTACTTTAAATCCTTCGGAAATGCTCACCTAGGCGTATCACATCCCTTTAACACACATAAATACACATACATACACATACATACACATAACTACAAATACATACCATCTACACTACATTACACTACACAAACCTTATAATTGTAATTTTGCATGTTTCCTTTGGATATGTAAGTTTAAATGTTGTTTAGAGTAAGCAACCAAATTATTACTGAACTACCCACTAGTGTATTTGTCTTTTAACTTGTAAATAACTAGATCTCACGACACAGGGTATCCTAGTGTGGGATCTAGGGATACTTTATGGCACTTTATTTATTTAATTTTTCATTTTATTTTGTTATCTTTTATTTATTGCGCTAATATGTAACAAAAAACGTGTCATATTAATAAATTTGCTATCTAAAAACAAAAAAAATATGTGTGAAAACAATGCACCGAGAATAAAATTATCATACCATCGTAGGTAAAAATAATAAAAAATGAAGCAATGACAGGTAACAGACACAATCTATTGGTCAGATCGTGTGAAGACTATGTAGATTGTATGTTATGTTTACTTTCCACAAAGTTACGACATTTTGAAATAATTCCTCAAAAACACAACTGCAAAAGTCTATAAAAATAATAAATGATGTATCGTTTCAGGTTCAATAAACACAATACGTGTGTGGAATGTGGAGACTGGACATGCAATAACCCGCATGTCGGTGAGTCGACGAGGGAGAGAGGTCATAGTGTGGTGTCTGGAAATACTCTCTGATAACACTATTGTGTCTGGAGACAGTCTGGGCAGACTTATATTTTGGGATGGCACTCTTGGTGATCAGGTAAAAATATAATGTTCAAACTTGTAAAATTTATAATGTAACAGTCAGTCAGCAATGTGTTATTTGTAAATATACTAATAATCACTACCAAATAATTGAATACCATATTTTAAAAACTGGTATTCGATAATATTAATTGTATAACTGTCATTTGTGGATCTTTAACAGTCGTTACAGGTCGTCAGAAGTCCTAAAGTCTGACAACCAGTCTTACCAAGGGTTATTGTATTACCCAGTAACTGGGTTTTGGAGGTCAGATAGACAGTCATTCCATGTATTCAGCTGCATCCGGTTAGACTGGAAGCAGAACCCAACATAGTTGGGAAAAGGCTAGGTAGATGATGATTAATTGTATAACTGCCTCTTTTGTCACAATTGTGGTCACAAGTCCTAGATAAAAGATAAGTCTTAATTTGCTTTAAACATGGTATAAAGGTTGGTGTTGGAGTCCGGTAGGTTGTATCCGTGTAGGATGGGGTTACAGTCTGGTTCTTCTTCCGAGCATGAAGTCCTGGGTTCAATTCCCAGGTTAGGTAAAGTGTTATTGGGTTATTCCAATAGGAATTTCTCACTAGCACCCCCGAGTCAGGATTTGTGCCTGGTAGATGGCAATAGACGTGAGTCTTAACATAACTTAATCCATGGGTCTTAACATAACTGGCGAAATGTGGGGATACTATAGATACACCTGTGCCTAATCCAGAACAGGTCTGATTATGTTATTAGTTAATACTAGTGATGTGCCGAATCATTAAAAATGTCCGCAGATACGGATCCGGATACGGATAGTTGGCGTCAAGATCCGCGGATACGGATATTTGGCGTCAAGATCTTCGGATACGGATAATTGGCGTCAAGATCCGCGAATACGGATCTTAACTTCCTTGTTCAATCGGTGTCGGTGCGCGTGACCTTGAAATGATAGTTGACGCCACTTAACGCTTTGCGTGACAGAACATGTTTCGACTTGCGCTGCGCGGGTCTTTCTTTTAGCGGTAGGCGATTATGAATGATTTTGATAATCGAATTATTTAGTAATACTAATGTTGATAATCGATTATGAAATTAGTAACTAATATATTTTCATAATCGAATGACGTTCCTAATTTGTACTACTAATCGTGTTGTAAAAAAGTCGAGAGACTCGAGAGGAGCGGTGGGCGATTATGAGCTCTTATTAACTCGCAGCGTAACTCGACGCCGTCACTTCGTGTGCAGTAGTTTTAAAATTTGTTTAAAAAATATGTATTAGTTGATAGTTATTGTTTTTATACTTATAATATATGTATTGTGTATATGGGCCTTCAACTCAGCCTATCGCAGTCCAGTTCTCCCAGGCAGCGCCACAACATTCTATCCTCCGCCTTCCGCATCCAGTCTGTCCCAGCCACCTTTCTAAGGTCGTCGGTCCATCTAGATGGGGCACACATCCCACACTACGTTTGCCGATACGCGTTCTCCACTCCAGGACTCGTCTGGTCCTTCGACAAACATGGCCAGCCCACTGCCAGTTCAGCTTGCTCACTCTACAAGCTATGTCGGTAATTCCGGTTCTTTTCCGGATAATTTCATTCCTGATTTTATCCTTCAAAGAAACTCCGAGCATAGCCCGCTCCATAGCGCGGTGAGCGACCTTAAATTTGTGGAACAGCCCAACCGTCAGTGTCCACGTTTCGGCACCGTATGTCATCACGGGCAGGACGGACTGGTTGAAGACCTTAGTCTTCAAGCATTGCGGAATAGGCGACGAAAAGACTTGACGTAGTTTCCCAAACGCTGCCCAGCCCAACCGGATCCTTCTGTCGACTGCTTTCTCGAAGTTGTGTCTACCGAGCCGAATGACGCCCTAGGAAGACATACTCCTTCACAACTTCGAGAAGCGACCCTTCGATGTGGATTGGACTCGGCAAGACTTGAGAATTGCACATGACTTTCGTCTTGCCCAAATTCATTCCGAGGCCAACCCGCCGAGAGGCTCCGTTTAGGTTGTGCAGGTCTCTGGTCTAACTGTTCCATTGTCTCTGCCATTATGACGATGTCATCGGCAAACCGAAGGTGTGAGATGTATTCGCCGTTGATATTGATACCCTGTCCAGTCCAGTCCAGTCCAGCGTCTTAAAGATGTCCTCCAACTTCTTGGTGAACAGTTTCGGGGATATAATATCCCCCTGTCGCACCCCTCTGAGCAGTTGGATGGGACTTGTTTCCTTATCCTGGATCTGGAGTCGAAGGCTTTCTCGTATTCCACAAATGCCATACACAGCGGTTGGTTGTACTCTTCTGTCTTCTGTACAATTTGCGCCGAACAGTATGGATGTGGTCTACGGTACTGAAGCCTTTTCGAAAACCGGCTTGTTCTGGCGGCTGGAAGTCGTCAAGTCTTCTGGCGAGACGATTCGTGACGACCCTCGAGATCAGCTTGTAGACGTGGTTCAGAAGTAAAATGGGGCTATAGTTCTTCAACAAGGTTTTGTCGCCCTTTTTGAAGAACAGAACCAACGCACCTCTGCTCCACGCCTCGGGCGTTGTACCCTCTTGGATGACGAAGTCGAAGAGACTCGCTAGCTCTCTTAGGACTGGAACCCCGCCCGCTTTAAGGAGCTCTGTCGTTATTTCGTCATCGCCTGGTGCCTTGTTGTTCTTAAGCTGCTCGAGAGCCGCCCTAATCTCGCACTGGTCGACATCTGGGATGTCCTCCGTGTAGTGGCGCGTTAATTCGGCTCGGTGGTCATCTGCACTATGTTCCGCTGGTTTTGCGGTCCGCGTTGAGTAAAGGTGCCCGTAAAAATCCTCGACTTCCTCGAGTATCTCGGACTTTGAAGTCACGATTCTGCCATCCGCAGTTCTTAGTTTCGTTAGATGGGACCTTCCTAATTGCTCAGCGAACACTTTCGACCCTCGGTTTTCAATCGCGACCTTGATGTCGCGGGTGTTAAAGCACCGAAGATTTTTAGGTTTAAGGCCCTCTTCTCCGACGAAGACGGCTGCGTGGATAGCAATTCTCGTCTTTCCCTCATAAGTCCAAGAGTCTCCGAGGAAAGTTTGGACACCTTACTTTTTCGCTGCGACGGGAAAAGTCTGCGGGACACGTGACGTAGTGCTTTGACCACCTCTTCGGCTTTCTCGTGAACAGTGCCTGTGGTTTCCAGCAGGGCGAATCGATTTTGAAGTTCCAGTTGGAACTTTTCGGATCCTAGAGCAGTTTAGAGCTGCGTAGGTCGGACGGTAGGCCTCATCATGCGGATTCTCTCAGCTCGAAAATTGAAATTTAGAGTGCGTCGGACAAGCCTGTGATCGCTTCCGGTATGGAACCTGCTGATCACGGAGACATCTCTAAATATGTGCTTCTTATCCGTCATGATGAAGTCGATCTCGTTCCTTCTCACGTTATCGGGGCTCTGCCAGGTCCACTTCCTTTGGGGCTTCTTTTCGAAGAACGAATTCATCAAAAAGAGCCCCTGCGACGCTAAGAAGTTGACCAGCATTTGCCCCCTGTGATTCCTGCGCCCCAAACCGAACGGTCCGACTTTCGATTCGCCGCGTTCTTGTACTCCCACTTTGGCATTGAAGTCCCCCATAACAACGTTGTAATGAGCCTTGGTCGTACTGTGCATTGCTTGGGCCTTAGTTGCCTGAAATAAAGGACAAATAATAGTAATAATAATTAGGGATGAGATATACCTGCTAATCTCCATACCCGGCCTTCAAGGTATGGGTATCGCTAAATACCTAGTACAAAAACCGGTCAAACCACACTTGCGTCATACAACGCCCTGCGTGTTCAATACAACAACGCGTTTAGGGTGCTGCTGGGGCTGCCACGATTCTGCAGTGCTTCGACTATGTTCGCAGAGGCGCACACTGATGGGTTCCATGCTGTTATAAGGAAGCAGTGTGCGTCGCTGCTGAGTCGTGTTAGGTCCAGTAGCAACAGTTTGTTAAGCATGTTCGCGGACAGGTGGGACTCACCACTGCTGCGCCACTGGATACGTTTGCATACTGCACTGTGAGCAATGGTCAGTTCCTCCCGGTCCTAATTGTGTGCAACTGTGTCCTTAACTGTTTTTATTTTATGTGATGTTTTATTTAATGTTGATGTGAATATGTTTTCAAATGTGTGTGTATGGAATTATGGATTTTTAATCTGAAATAAATGGTTATTACTGTTATTATTATTAAAATACTTCTAAGTATTTGGGTGTGTTATGATTTCGATAAGTAAACGTATGCGATAAGTATGGTATGCCTCCAATATAACGTAGGTACGACGTTTCAGCTATACATACGGTATGCGTTAAGAGATATGAAATCATTCCTTCCTACTTTACCCGGCTTAGGAGCCTGATATGCGTCGCCTCGCGACCGCGACTACTAACTAAATTAGCAATTACTAACTTGTTATAATCGAGATATCTCGAGACATCTTTATAATCGAATGATTTCATTAGTATATCTCATAATCGTCCACTGCTACTTTCTTTTGTTTTGTTTATAGTTTAGTGTGACACTGGGCAGCATAGATAATGTTTGTGTTTGTTGTATGAGTTAAAAAAATGTCTACAAAGAAGTTTAGTAGTGCAATTTTATTTTTGTCCCGGGGATACCCGCGGATACGGATACGGATATCCGGAACATCACTAGTTAATACATGTTAACATTCAGGTAACAGTTTTTCTACATAAGACTGTGCGACACAAACTCCAAAATACTAAATGAAAATCCATTTTACAAGACTACTTCATTACTTCCAGCTTGAATCATACTCCACTCACAAGGCGGATATACTGTCAATAGCTGTGTCGGATGATGAGAAAAGTCTGTTCTGTAGTGGAGTGGACCCCGTCATCATGAACTTCATCAAAGTAAACAAGAACAATGGAAAGCAGACTGAGGCTCAGTGGGTGAAGAATGTGCAGAGAAATATTCACGAACATGATGTCAGGTAGGATGACTCTTAAACCCCGATTTCTTGTTTCATTTAACCTGCTCCATATGAAATACTAGCTTTTTCCGGTCGCTTCGTCTGCGTGGAATTCGAAAATTATCCCACGGGAACATTTTACCGGGATAAAAAAGTGTCATATGTGTTAATCCACATTGTAATCTATCTGTTGTGCCAAATTTCATTCAATTCCGTGCAGCCGTTTTTGCGTGATTGAGCAAACATCCAAATATTTAAACATTCACTTAAAATTTATAATAATAGTAGGACAGACTTATTTTTCCATTAGACTTAAATGAACAAACTATTTTGTCCCTTTGTGAGCTTATTTTATAATATAACTATGTAACTTTGACACCGGCCTTTCAAATGCATACATTTAGCTAATGATTGCATTCTGTACTATCGATGGATTGATTCATTTTCTTAAGTGTCTTGTAACAATTTTCAGAGGACTTGTCATTCATGGTGAGAAGTTAATCTCAATTGGTGTTGATGGCTACCTCACATTCTCGAGCTATCCTCCAAAGTGGGTGATGAGGCTGCCGCCCATGATACCGGCGCCAAGGTCTTCAGTGTGCAGTCGAAAGAAATTACTTCTTTTAAGGTAACCCTTTAATGGGTCATGCATTTTTTTTTGTTGAATGTGGCAAATCATCATATAACTCCTCCCGCTCTGGGTGGAGCAGGATCCCAGCAGGGGGAGCAGGGGGCGTGTCAGACTTTTACTGACTAAAACCCACCCGTGTTCCTTCAGTAGCCTGTGTGCCAGGGACCACGGTATCTCTTTCGAACAACCCGCACCCCTGGCAGGGTCATGCATGAATGACGCTTTTTTACAACAATGACTTTCAACTCTGATATAAACTCCTTTGATTGCTTTATAGCAGTTTAAAAGGTGCCTCTAAGAAAATTGTAATATTTTCTCCAATTTTCTCATTCCTTTTGCAGGTACAGCAGTCATCTTGAAGTATGGAAACTAGGCGCATACGCAACCAACAACAATGGTAATGTGTTGGTCACTAATTTTAATACTAAACTAGATAGCAGTCAAACAGAAAACAATGAACTAGAACAAGATTCAACAATTGATATAATAAATAGAGCCAAGGCAGAGAATATACGGCAACAAAGTTTGAAACTGACAGAGAAGCCTGTGAAATTAGTGTCTATTCAAACTAAAGAGAAGAAGCAAATACGATGCTGTACACTGTCGCCTAACGGAGAACTAGTCGTTTATTCCACGGCTAGTGATGTAAGGATGCTCAAATTGGATGCTGTAAGTATGGCATGGGTCCATTCCATAAAATTATTGGTATTATACATGTTGCAAGCTACTTGTCCAAGAAGGAACTACCATAATTTATTTTTAACACGCTTTTATTAGCTTCACTTGTATGTTTGTTCGTTTGTAACCGACTCCTTTGGACTTGATTTTGACCCACTTCAAATGGTCAGATTTCATTTAAACTTTGAAGACTTATCGAGGATCAATGACAATTCAATAATAAAAAAAACAACTGAAAAATCACGTATTTGTAGTTAGCAGAACTAAAAAATAGAAAATAAATAATGGATTAAAAAATCTAAAGACACGGTTTAAAAACCAAACTAAAAAAGGCAGAAAATAATTAAAAAAAAAGTGGGGGTGCTTGATATTAATTGATTATAAAATACCACAAAAAGCACCCCACGCTTTTTTTAAATTATTTTCTGCTTTTTTAGTTTGTTTTTTAAAGCGTGTTTTTTAGTTTTTTTTTAAATCTATTGTTTTATGGTATACAGGAGGCAGCAACATCGACGCACAAACTTGAACCTTGATTTCAACACTATATGATTCTAGAACCCTTAGCTTAGAACTTATCCATTGTTTATAGGAAAGTGCAATGCCTACGCGGGAAAATGTATGGATTAGATTTTTTTAAACTGACGAAAGATATCAACGCAGCAGGTTTCAGAATTATGTACTGAAGTCACTGTAACAGGTTGCGTGCAGATGTCCCAGCCGCTGTGTGGTTACCATGGTTGCCGATTTCTTTCTTTATTTTTGAAGATGTTAAATCATCAAATAACTTCTCCCGTTCTGGGTGGAGCGGGAGGGCGTGTCAGACTTTACTGACTAAAACCTACTCGTGTTCCTTCAGTTGCCTGTGTGCCAGGGGCCACGGTATCTTTTTCGAACAACCCGCACCTCATGGTTGCCCATCTGGTTTCATTAATTGGACATGATTGCATGTTGGTGATTTGACTTTTAAGTTTAGATTTTTTCCACATTATATTTAATTGTACCCGCATGACCACACTACTATGCCCAGTGATCTTCAATGTTGCAGACTGTATTAATATAATTATTAATATGCTGGCTCGCACTTCAATTTATTCAAGCTACAACTACTAATATCGCGCCAGTATCCATCTTTTCTTTGGCCTTCCCCTCCCTTTCCATCCGCGCATATTTATATTCATCATTCTTAAATAATAACAAATATCTACGATTGCAGGATGAAGAGCAATCTAATATATCCCTGTCTAAAGTCATGATAAACGGCCTGCCTGCGGGCGGGTGCGACCGCGTGTGCTTCACCGACGACTCGTGCACGATGGTGGCTCACACGGCTGGCACTCTGCATGTGCTACAAGTGGACCCTGAAGCTGGAGCCACGCCTGTGCAGACTATCTCTTTAGAAAAATGTGAGTAATACATTTTGTCTGTTAAACTTGTGTGAGTGTGAAATAATATGAGTAACATGTTTTTTTTGTTAAACCCGAGTGAGTGTGGGTGTGTCATGAAGTTTTTCTTATAAGCTCGTCTTTTTGTTGAGATGGCATAAACGTCTTAAAGTCACTTCTAAAGATTATTTATGATAATTGCGATCTTCACATTAGCGGTTGGAACCTCTATTAAATTATCTTTATTTCGCTCCTCGGTATGTGTTCAAATAATAATAATCAACATATAACATTCCCACTGCTGGCTCCATCGTCCATCACGTAGGCCCATTTCGGGTTCATTGACATCACACATGTTTTTGTTTCTAAGGCGGCTATTGTTACACGTATTAACGAAGTTTTCCTTTACCTTTATTTAGAGCAATCTTTTGATACATTGCAGATCTGAAAGCAAAATCAATATTACACCTGTACATTTCTAAAAGAAGTCCGAAGGGGGTGACATATTTGGTGGTAGCGGACACTCTTGGCTCCATAGCTGTTTGGACGCAGAACAGCAGGAAGTTTGAGTTTTACATCAGTTTACCCAAGTACCAGTGCGTTCCTTCGGCACTCACTATTGATAGCCAAAGAGAAAACCTCATTGTGACGTACGTTGATCAGAAGGTAAGTGATCCAACCTCATTGTCATTTTAGAACTAAATTCGCATTTAAAGCATAAGTACATTTTTTTTTGCTACCGTTGGTTCGTAGATGAGTCGTGGTGGATCTTTACATACCAAGGCCCTTCCGTGACTCGGAAAGCACGGTAAGCCGTCGGTACCGGCCATCATTCGTGGATATTTCACAGTCGTTACGGGTGGTCAGAAGCCCAAAAGTCTGACAACCATTCTTACCAAAGGGTATCGTATTACTGGCTTACTAGGCTGTCGCTCCATGTAAAAGACTGGTACTTAGCCGGATCCGGTAAGACTGGAAGCCGACCCCTAACATAGTTAGAAAAGGCTAGGCAGATTGATTATGTATCTGACTATTGCATCATCCATTTCAGCCGTTTTTTTATTTGTGGTACTATTTGGGCATATATCATAACTGTAAATATGTATTTACCAAATCGGACATATAAAAACCCCATCGAACGTCCTATCAATCGACGTGCGCCGCTCAATAAGGATAAGTGCCATTTACGAATTTTCAATTTTTTTTTACTTAGTTGTAGCAATATTGATATCTATGATCTAGCTAGTAGTAGTACATCCAACAATAACTGGTTCCAAAGCATCCAATCGAAAAATAAACAAACGTCACATGGGCGATGGAATATTGCAGAATGTCCATTTTTATTCCTGAACAAGTAATGTATTCCCTAAGCAGCTGCTCTTGGAGCAGTCCTAGAGCAACTGTTCTGGGAATAAATTACTTGTCGAAAGTCTAAATCGACGTCCACTCGGACGAAATAAAAACGCGGCGGGACTTTTTCGCGCATTGTATTTTCAACTCTCGGTGTTGAACCGAGCACTGAGAATTTAACAGTGCATCACAACTTGTCGAAAATCGAACAGTGTGTTTTACTGTTCGATTTTCAACTCTAGGCGATGAGCAGTGGGTCGAAGATCCAGTGCGCGAGAAAATCCCGCCCCGATTTTATTACGTCGTTTATACAATAATGTTTACCAATCTCGTAGATAGTAGAATACGAGCTAAAAGATAAGCGGTTCACAAAATGGCCGGGTGCGGCGCTGCCGCCCGAGTGGCTGTCGCGTCGGTCGGCCGTGTCGTCCATCAGCGCGCATCCGACGCGCGACGCCGTGCTGTTCCAAGACGAAACCTCGCTGTGGATCATGGAGAAAACTACTAAACAGGTCAGTTTGGTTAAAAGTAAATAGAAAATTGTTGTTGTTTAGTCAGATCTGCATCCGGTTAGACTGGAAGCCGACCCCAACGTAGTTGGGAAAGCGATGGGTCAGAGATGATTCAGAGCAATTAATTGACAAGCTCGTCAATTTGCGGTGTTATAGCGATTTCATACTACTGTTAAAGAATGACAGTTGTCACAATTCAGATGTTCTGATAATTTAAATTAGTAGTTAATTTGCTTGACTTAAAGACTGGGCATAGGACTTTTTCATTTGAAAATCTCTCTGACTTTTGCTATTTTTTTACCAAAGCTATCAAGTCCCTGATCATCCCACCATCTTCTGCCGTGAAACCAAAAGTACAATTAGTCAAAATTACAACCTTGGCCCATCTACCTGGTTGTTTCCGGTTGTTGCCCAGCTGTTTTAAACGTTATTACAAAAGAACGATAAAATAATACAAAGCCCGATAATAGTGTAGAACCTATTAACTTTTGGCTACTTCTAGATTAATTTAAATGCATTTTTTTTTCAGGAGGTAGCTGAACCAGTAGCTAAAAGAAAATCGAAACCAGGCATTCAGAACGTCGATCTAAAAATTGTACCTATTAAGGTGAGCACAATTTTCACACAACACAACACATTACAACACAACACATTACAACACAACACATTACAACACAACACATTACAACACAACACAACACAACACAACAGCATAACATCACATCACATCACATCACATCACATCACATTACATTACATCACATCACATAACAACATCACGCCTTGTTTCCCCGAAGGGTTGAACAGAGGTGTGGCCCAGTGCGGGTCACATGTCTTCGAATTATGGTTCTAGGCCATGCCGGTTTCCTCACGATGTTTTCCTTCACCGTTTGAGAGCAGTTGTGATGAAATTATTTACACAAAGCAATGCGCCTGTCTTAGTTCGGACGCACGACTTACAACTCGTAAGTCGTGGCCGTTACCACTGGGCCAACACAGCTCTCGTACTGCGAGTTGCTACTGAGTAATTCGAGATCGAAAACCCCAATAACACTTTGCACGACCTGAGGTTCGAAACCGATTCGAAAATGCTCAGCAGACGCGTTTGCGAACACGAGACCAACGAGACAGTCATCCTACTATCCTACTTCCTACTAATATTATAAATGTGAAAGTTTGTATGTTTGTGCTTTCGTTCATGTTACTGATAGCTACAATCAATAAACTTATCAGATTAACTTCACTACTTTGCACTATTTCTGTCCTCGTTCTACCCCAACTTTTATTTTATTGCTGTGACTTGTTGGTAAAAAACAAAACTATGGTAAACTAAGCTAATAGTGTCAGTGAACGCAATAGTACGCTACGACATGCAAAAAAAAAATCGGTTGGCGTACTTTTATTGTACCTAACAGAATATATTTTGAACATTTGTATGGCTTTACTGATAATAACGTGTTTCGGGTCTAACTGCCATGATTCAGCCCTGAATAACTAACTAAAATAACTAATACAGCTACTGCGCTCTGCAAAGACTAACTTTTACAAAACTGCATAAACATGCACAACATCACGCCATCACCATCGCAATTGAACATGAACCTTATGCTTATGTTATAAAGTTGAAAATCTATCAAAGAAATTTGACAGATTGGGGTAGCTTGATGTGCTGACGTCTGTACATCCACATTTGCCCAGTTATGTTAAGTCGCATGTTATAGAAGGCGAGCCTATTGCCATAAACCGGGTACAAATCCAGACTCGGGCTGCTACTGAGAAATTTCAGATAGAAACTGGATAAACTTATGAAACTGGATTTGCGAAATCTTTTCCGAAATAAAAAAACTTCTGCCACGCTTTTTGTCACGACATCCACGACACTGGAATTATTCTGCTTAGTATTGCAAGAAGGTCAAAGGAAACAAATTATTTCGGTCTCTTCTAACTGCAGGCTTAGCACGAGCACCGGTTTGTCGACGGGAGAGTAGACAAAAATGACGTTTCATTTAGCATGGCGATTACAAAATTAATTTGTCTTCACTACCTTAGACAACTGTTAGTTTTCAGTGGATTTTGTCAGTTCGGGATAGGAAAACTTTCTTCTGAAATTGTTTACATAAAAAGTGGCCAAGCGCGAGTCGGACTCGCCCATGAAGGGTTCCGTAGCAGCAAGTAACGCGCTAATTATAATTATTATTTACTTAGGCACCTCATTACAGATTTATTATTAGAAAATAATTGTTCACGGTTTATGCATAAGGTTTATGTTTATGAAATTAAATGTTTTATGTTAAAATTTGGATTGATTGAATGAAAGGTAAATTGCGGTTTACGATTTATGACGTATTAAAAAAAACTACATACTAGATCTCGTTCAAACCAATTTTCGGCGGAAGTTTACATGGTAATGTACATCATATATTTTTTTTAGTTTTATCATTCTCTTATTTCAGAAGTTACAGGGGGGGACACACATTTTACCACTTTGGAAGTGTCTCTCGCGCAAACTTTTCAGTTTAGAAAAAAATTATATTAGAAACTTCAATATCACTTTTGAAGACCTATCCATAGATACCCCATACGTTGATAAAAAAAAAAATTGAGTTTCAGTTCTAAGTATGGGGAACCCCCAAAATGTATTGTATTTTTTCTATTTTTGTGTGAAAATCTTAATGCAGTTCATAGAATACATCTACTTACCAAGTTTCAACAGCATAGTTCTTATAGTTTCGGAAAAAAGTGGCTGTGACATACGGACGGACAGACAGACAGACATACATGACGAATCCATAAGGGTTCCGTTTTTTGCCATTTAGCCACGGTACCCTAAAAAAGGACCTAGACAAAGATTGTTAGAAACGAAAGACAAAATGACAGATTGTACAGAGATTTCTATGATACGATGTCAAAAATGGAGAAACGAAATGTCACTTTTTATTGAAAGAGCGGTGTCTTTTCTTCGTAGAAACAGAAAGCGTCATGCTAAGCTTGTTGGTAAATGAAATATATGACATGTAGCCTGCCAGTGTTATTTATAAAATCACTGTTATTATGTTGTTCTAGTACTTGGCTGATTTCCACTGGCTGGACAAAAATGAGGCTGTCTCGCTAGAAGTGCTGCCCGAAAACATCATCTCACAGTTGCCGCCCATCGCCGCTACGAAGAGACATGGACACATATGATGTAAATAAATGACATTTATTACGTTTCAGTTTGTGTTTATTTTAAATCCTTCACTTACAGCCTGCTAATATTAATCCGGAAATGGATAGTTCGTTGCAGAACAAAACTTTCCGAATTTACTCTTTCTTCAAAACAGTCTGACAAATGCAGTCTCTTGCCCAACATTCAGATGGAAATATGGTTAATTTTATAGTTCACAATGGAATCATTAAAAGACTTCAAGAATAAAGGATATTCGGAGTATCGTATCTCAAGAAGTTAAGACAGAGACTAGAATGACATTTGCATGGAGAAAGAGATTTATCATAAAAAAAATTGCTTTCGAATTAATACAAAAAGACTCAATTTCAAACCGTCTCATTACAAAACGAGTTCTAACTTTAGTCCTAATTCACACCATCGAGCTATATAAAGTATTGAAAAACATACGTCAGTTTTTTTATTTAGCACATACCTACACTTTGTCGGCATAAAGTCGCAAATTCAAAAATCGCTCGATGTTTTAAACCTGGGTCTAAAGGTAAACCTTGTTTTGTAATAAGGTCGAAAAAGGGGTAGCCTTATAATAATTATTTAGTGTCGTTCATGATTCGCTCCAAGTTGTCCCATCCGAGGGGCGACACAGTCAGCTGTTGCGGGCGCGCCCACATCTCGTCCGTCGTCTCACATCGTGACGGCGGTAACTTGTATGATATCGGATCTCCGTCGACACTCCTGGAAAACATCGAACAAATATCGGAACTTAAAAGGCTTTCTGTTCCGTCGGCCGTTTCTATTTATTTCGTAAACGAAATCAAAAAGGTTTGCTTTTTATTGTGGCATAGGTAAAGTGAGAAAACGAATTGTTAAGTTAATTGACTTCTAATTTAATTTCTCCGATATTAAAATCTAAACTGAGTTCTGCTGTCCTTTAACAGTTATTTTAACCTCTGACTGCAGGAACCCAACAGTAACCTTGTTAAAACTATAATAAAGATCACCGTGATTTTGACAGACATGTCAGTGCCAGCAACCCAAAGCAATCTTATTGGAATGTAAACAAAGATCACATTAATCACAGTGACGCAAAATTAGAGGTAAAATAACTGTGAACAGACTAGGGGAGGTCAGCTCAAAGCGGTCATCTTAACTTTGAGTTTAAAAAAAGCCTATTAAACAACAGATTTTTGAAGTGAATTTTATACTAATAGCCAGAGAATTTATAAAATTTTCATAATCTGAAATTAAAATTCGCGCAAATTTAAAAATAACCATGGGATTTGTAAATTACGAAAACTTGTCAAAAAACCGCTTTGCCCGAGTGGCCGCCCAAAGCGGCCATAGGGGTAGGGGCAACATGGTCACCCCAAAAGTACACAAGAAATGTATTTGTTTATTGTTGAAAAATATCGTGCTTGACAAAATAAAAACACCAAAAATATTTTAAAATATTATTTATTATTATTTAACATTTTTATAAAATAATCAGCATTTTATACTTTATTTTAATTACAATCAGTCATAAAGGTAATTTAACTAACTATATTGTTATATTTAGTTTAAAACTTCCATTAAACTATTAGGAACTTATAATCAGGTTTAGTTTTTGACAATATTTTATGTTTTTAACGACCCATAAACGCATTAATCGAGTGTGTAGTGTGTGGTGCCAGTGATACAAATATGACATGAGTCTTAGAGGCGAGTTCTAGAGCTGGCAATTACTTATGTGACTCGTGGTTGTCCATGACGAGTAGTATTTTTTTCTCTGCTGTCGGACGGACTGTGTCTATGAAGAAACGAAGCCACTCCAAGAATACAGTGCCATTGGTCCACACATTATCGCTGACAGTTGCCATTGTGCCCGGTGGTGATCCATCTAGAAGGTTTGGTGCCATTCTTTTTCTTGCGGTGGTGCAAAGGATCCCGCAGCATTACAACAGCAAATGACTGTCGTTGTTCTGCCTCGCTCGGTACTGGCTATGTGACCCACTTGCTTTTTACCCAGTTTTGTTAAAACCCTGTGAGGTTTGTTAGAAGATGTTTATATACCTGTCTCATCCATGTTACAGATACGCATTGCGTCAATTTGATGCTTCTCAATTTCAGCTTCAAGGAGGTCAAAAATCGATATACTTGGGCTCTGTTAAAGCCCCGGGCTCTGGCTATAGATGTTGATTCTGATCGCTACAAAGTCAAATCAGGATGTCGCACGATAAATCCTTTATAAAAATCGAGTCAGGTTTCATTCTTAAAAGGATGTGGAATATTATTAGCTTCGGCATATTGAAACACGACCTGCAGGAAATCTTCCTTCGTAACGCCAAAAAAAGATTGCCCATATGAAACACGTACTCTAAAAGCTCCTCCTCCTGCTGTAAAGTAAATACTGTTGTAAACGTTCCAAGTTTCTTTATGGCAGATCCTGTTTTTAAGTGCCTTCTTAGAGTCGTGCGAGAGATACCGTATTTGACTGCGATAAATTTAATTGAGCTGCATTTTAAATTTACTTCTTTAATTGCCCGGGCCATCACATCTTCATCCCATGACGCCTGGGTAGTCTTCTTTTTATAGTTGTTAACCATCTAAACAAATTTAAATTAAAGCATTATCTACCGAAGCATAATAATTTTACAAAAGGCAAAGCGGTCAGTTGGCCGCTCTGCCCGAGCTGCTTTGCCTTTTTCAGCCATTTTGTTTTAATATTGAACTGCTCTCACCTTATTTATTGTATTTCAGAGAGAATAGAACACCAACAAATCCCAATAAGTAACAATACATGTTCAATAAAAGCATTGAAATTTAAACAGGTTTGACCAAAGCAGATTGAACTTACCTTACATTTTTTTAACGAAACATGCAAATAAATATATTTCGTCCCTGCAGCCACGCGGTCCTTCCCACTGCTACCGAATAACTGAACGGGGCGGGATAGGAGATTGGTTATGCGGACAGAACGGCCACGCCGCGCTATCATTTCAAATAACCGAAAAATGAAGCGTGGCCGCTTTGCCTCCAATGGCCGCTTTGAGCTGACCTCCCCTATATACCTACAAAGAAACAAATAACCCGAAGACAGTGATACATTCTAACACATGTAATTTATGAGATCTAAACCTTAAAGCCGTTAAAATAGACACGTTGGTGAAGGTATACGCACCCTAAGAATACAACTGTCTGCTTGTAAGGGTCGTAAATTTGTCCGGGCCTTAATGGTGGGCGGAGCGGATAATCTCGGTCGGTTTTCACCAGACGACCGAAGCGTTCCAAAGGGCACTGCGCGCGTCGCCCGATCATAGCTGGAAAATGTTTTTAAACTGTTATAAGTAGGTTCTGGGCTTAATAAAAATATTTTCAATTGGAAAGTTATATCTTTTTTTTCTCATTAAATATTTCGTAGACTTAATATTTTTTTATCGTGGTCTTTTAACTTTTTGCGTTAAGCTATTAGGCTCGTTTCGGTCACCTTTGCTCAGACTCAAAGACTTCAGATTTCGTTAACACCCAAGGACTTAAAAGTTTTAATTAACTTTCATAATTTATGATTTCTGTGGCGGGTTTATACATTAAAGATACTTATAGTTTTTCACGAATAGAACCCTTTCTACCTTTTTCCCCCTCCGCTGGTACATCGATTTGTCTTTAGTATATTTCAACATGGCATACCTAACTTTATGGACTTAGATAAATTGAGTTGTTAGAGTAACTTCTTTAGGAAGCCCCACATATTCAAGCGCTGATGCAATTGCCATTGGCCCAAAAACACTCCTACCCCAAGACACTACTATGCGCTTTATTAATATAACCTGAAAGGCTCCCTGAAAGCATAGGATGAGGTGTAGTAGATACACCATCATTTCGTTTCGTTACGTTTAGGTCTCTTGTCGGTCTACACTCCTATCTAGCTGTTCAAGCAAAACTGTCAAGACAAAACCATTAAGCTATAGGTACATTACATACATAGCAAAATATTGTGCAGTCAGCACTCCAAATCTTGCAACCAAGAGGATACGCGTTCGCTACAGCGCTTAGCTACGGTACCTGATCTACTGATATCCAAGAAAAGTATGTACCTACTTCGGGAATCTTCGTCTATCTTCGGAAAACTAACGCGCGATGATGATAGCCTTCAGAGCTGTTACAAAAATGCCTGCTTGCTTATTTTGTATTAACTACCACGATAACAACTTTATAGATAAACAACTATGCAATTCCAAAAAGTGCAAATCATGGTAATACAAAACGCAGAAGCTTTGCCCCTGTGAGGGTTACTCTGAGGCGCGATGTTCGTGCTAATTCGGAAACACGAAAATAACCGAAGCGCATACCTTTTCTGGTTTACCTGTAGGTATAAAAGTTACCTGCTGAAGTAGGTGGTAAGGGCCATGGAGATGGATCTACCACTACTGGATATTGCTTGGGCTCGAGTTGGCTGCTGTGCGATTGCAAGGCTGCACGATATTCTTCCACTGTCATGCCTGGCCAGTTACAAAACAAACACAGTAAAGAAAAAATAAGAATATGGAATATCTGCTTCGTAAAAGAACATGTAGTATGTAACTTAGAATTACCTTTATCCTTTTGAAGAGCTTCCACAAGTTCATCACCTATATAACCCCCTATTTTTTTTCCTCTCTAAGAGATGCATTTTCAAAAATCCTTCCTTAATGTTAATTTCGTTTTTTTGTATGGAGTTCTTGTGCAAAATTTTGAAGCTTCTGGAACCAGAGAAATAAGACGGCTGTCCTGTTTCCCTAGGTCTAGTAGCTTTTTAAATATTTAATTCTCTGACAGACACCATTTATAGCTTCTAGACTCAACGGATGACGCTTAGTCTGTTAGCATACGTAACATTTGTGTTCGTTACTCACCGCATTTCTGTGCTTCTTCTTCTTGTATTTCTCTAATTTTGCTATAAAAATACCATCGTTGCGGCCAGAGCTTCGCTGCTGATTTAGATTTTCGCATAACTGAATTTCTGAAAAATTATGTAAGAAAATCTTGCTCGGTCTTATTTTCTTACCGTAAGTAACTAAGTTGCGGATTACTTTGTTGAAGAGTTTCATTTTCTATTCACGAATGTCTTCATCTTTACGGAGGAATGAGATGTACCCAACTAGCCGAAGCATACCTAATGATGTTATTTGTGAAAAGGGTCTAAGTAAACCTTAAACCTTTTTCACAAAAATAAGCTTTCAAATCGACTTAAAAATAACGAGGACGAGGTAAAACCTAGAAAGACACAAAAATTACAGTCCAATAAAAAGTATTCATGCAGTAACTACCTACCTCCAATTTGGGTTCAAATATTACGAAGAACAACCAATTGGCGTTTCCCTGTCCCAGATGCTTCGGGCATACCTAATTGAAGTGATAGATTCAGATGTAATTCTAACGCTACGGTTTATTTGGACTAAATACACAAAGATAGATAGACCATTTTGTCCATCAGCTACCTATTCCTGAATCTAGTTTGGCCTGGTTTTCAGTTTCAGTCCTCCCGCCACCATTTAGGTATGACTCCCGTAAGTTAATTATTGAGACTAAGTATCAAATTACTTTTTGATATCCGTACGGCTTATCCGTATCCGGTTAAACCGGTTGCAATATTTGTATGCTTGTGGTATATGTTTTATACCAACTTCAGTTCTTCAGTTCATAGAAATAGCAAAATCTGGATTTGTTGACATGATAAGCAATATCTATTGCCTGAAGTAGCCTATCTCCAAGGGACGGAGAAATGTAATAGATACCTACATTAGGTCATCATCACCTAGGATTTCGCAGATATGCGGTGATCAGACGTGATGCCGAATTTTTTATTGGTATTTAAAGGAAAATGCAAATATGTTAGCGCTTATATAAATTAGAACAATAAATAATTATCCTTTCAGCCTGAACTAGAAATGTTTTAGGTGCAACTTGAGCGCCGTGATAAAACGTTCCTACTCATCATTCTCCTGGCCTTAACCCAATTTATTCGGGGTCGGCGGAACATGTCTTTTTCTTCCACGCTTCTCCATTAGTCGTCATCTCGGTAGTCTCCCCTTTCTAACCATATCATCATTCACACAGTTCATCCAACATATTTCATCATAAAACATGAAATTCACACTGAATTAGGGTTTTTATTCAGGACACTGTTTATAAGCAGTACCTTTGTACTATTGTTTAATTATGCCATATCTTGTATGTATTTTACTGTGTGTACATAAATAATAAAATAAATAAATAAATAAATAAATAAAGTTGCCTTTTAAAACGAAAACAAAACATCACTTACAATATTCCCTGAGCTTTGACAGGATCAGTAGAAGGCTCCCGGCGACCGCCTATATTAGCCGGAGCAGGTGCTGATGCGGCTTCCATTTTATATAAATTTCAGTATACTTATAAATAAATTTATTTTCTTTCTTTATAAGTAGCACACGTTGTAAGAATCCAACTGTATTCTTTCAAGTATGCGAAACTACTAGACAAAGCTTCCGACATTTCGGTTCCTTATGCAGAATGTTGCTCGGGTGATGAATGGAATCGATCAAGCAATAAAAAGGAATTATTAATGCCTATTTAACAATCAAAAGTCACGGTGAAGGAAGTTTATTCAATCCTTTGATGTCATGCAATCGGAGACATTAGCTAGGTAACTGGTTTAAGAGTTCCGACGTTTGTAGGTAGTTCGGCAGTAGCTAGTAACTGCAGTACCTACCTACCTATAACTAATGGCTGTCGTGCCTTTAGTACCTAACTAGGAAGGGGAAATACCGCACCCGTGTTTGTTGAAATATTTTATTGATTCTCAAAAATAAACTGCTTGGTTTTAGTACAGTAGACCGCACATCAGTAATGCCAAAATCAGTAGGAATGGCTTTCATTTTGAAAGTTCATCATTCAATGAGCTATTTAGGAAGAGAGATGGACAAAACGTGCCCACTGAGTACAAACATAAATTAATTGCAGTTAATTTGAATAAAAAAAGGTAGAATTTTTTAATAAGGGGCCATTCAAGTATTACGTAAGCACTGCACGGGGACGGAGGGGTCTTTGCTTTGCTTATTTTTGATGACAGGGGGGATGGGAGGGTCTGGGTGGTGATTACGTCAGCAGTATTTATTTTTTTACTTTTTGGATTTTCTACAAAATTTAGTCGATTTTGATTTGAACACATATGGCAACCCTACTTGTCTATGAATGGCTCAAAGAAATCGATGACGATATTCCAAAATGACACGAAAGTGAGCAGACCTACAACATTGACCAGCAAACATTCAACATGCATTCAACCTACTAGTATATAGTTATCTGTGACATTCAATGTCATCGAAGACTTAGTCATGGATTCGTGTGTCATGAATGACTGAAGACTGATAATTTGAAATAATATACTAAAATTTTAAAAGAAGTTTATTTTGTTCGCTAATATATAAAGATTATAATAACTGAATACTATCTCATAAAATTTTCTTAAATAAATATGCGTTAAAGTCCTCTATTAACCTATCTGGGGGCACGGTAGTGCCCCCGCCAAGACGAGCCAAGTGGAGCGAAAGGGCACTACCTACCTTTTCTCGAAGCGCTTCGTCGTCTTTTTCGTTACCGACTCGTAGTCACACCAGATTATCACACCAGTGTGATACAAACAACGAACGAGCAAACGAACGAACGAATGAACGAACGAACGAACGAATGACCGAACGAACTAACGAAGTTACGGAAGAACGAATGAGCGAACGAACGATCGAACGAACAAGAGAACGAACGAGAGAACGAACGACGTTACGAAAGAACGAACGAGTGAACGAACGGCCGAACGAACGAACGGGCAAACGAACGAACGAAAAAGCGAACGAACGAGAGAACGAACGACGTTACGAAAGAACGAACGAGCTAACTAGCGAACGAACGAGCGCACGAACGAACGAGCGAGCGAACGAACGAACGAACGTACGAACGAACGAACGAACGAGCGAACGAACGAACTAGCAAACGAACGAACGAACAAGCGAACGAACGAGTTAACGAACGAAGTTACGAAAGAACGAGCGAATGAACGAACGTAGAAACGAGCGAACGAACGAGCGAACGCACGAACGAAAGAGCAAACCAACGAACGCACGAACGAGTTAACGAACGAACGAACGAACTAACGAACGAACGAACGAGCGCACGAACGAACGAGCGAACGAACGAGCTCACGAACAATAGAGAAAACGAACGAACGAGCGAACGAACGAGCGAACGAACGAACGATCGAACGAGCATACGAACGAGCGAACGTACGAACGAACGAGCGAACGAACGAACGAGCAAACGAACGAGCGAACGAACCAACGAACGCACGAACGAACGAGCGCACGAACGAACGAACGAGCGAACGAACGAACGAGCAAACGAACGAGCGAACGAGCGAACGAACGAACGATCGAACGAGCGAACGAACGAGCGAGCGAGCGAACGAACGAATTAACGAACGAACGAACGAGCAAACGAACGAACGAACAAACGAACGAACGAACGAACGAACGAACGAACGAACTAGCAAACGAACGAACGAACAAGCGAACGAACGAGTTAACGAACGAAGTTACGAAAGAACGAACGAGAGCACGAACGAACGAGCGAACGAACGAACGTAGAAACGAGCGAACGAACGAGCGAACGCACGAACGAAAGAGCAAACCAACGAACGCACGAGCGAGTTAACGAACGAACGAACGAACGAACGAACGAACGAACTAGCAAACGAACGAACGAACAAGCGAACGAACGAGTTAACGAACGAAGTTACGAAAGAACGAACGAGATCACGAACGAACGAGCGAACTCACGAACGAAAGAGCAAACCAACGAACGCACGAACGAGTTAACGAACGAACGAACGAACAATCGAACGAACGAACGAACGAACGAGCGCACGAACGAACGAGCGAACGAACGAGCTCACGAACAAACGAGATAACGAACGAACGAACGAACGAACGAACGAACGAACGAACGAACGAACGAACGAACTAGCAAACGAACGAACGAACAAGCGAACGAACGAGTTAACGAACGAAGTTACGAAAGAACGAACGAGAGCACGAACGAACGAGCGAACGAACGAACGTAGAAACGAGCGAACGAACGAGCGAACGCACGAACGAAAGAGCAAACCAACGAACGCACGAACGAGTTAACGAACGAACGAACGAACAATCGAACGAACGAACGAACGAACGAGCGCACGAACGAACGAGCGAACGAACGAGCTCACGAACAAACGAGATAACGAACGAACGAACGAACGAACGAACGAACGAACGAACTAGCAAACGAACGAACGAACAAGCGAACGAACGAGTTAACGAACGAAGTTACGAAAGAACGAACGAGAGCACGAACGAACGAGCGAACGAACGAACGTAGAAACGAGCGAACGAACGAGCGAACGCACGAACGAAAGAGCAAACCAACGAACGCACGAACGAGTTAACGAACGAACGAACGAACGAACGAACGAACTAGCAAACGAACGAACGAACAAGCGAACGAACGAGTTAACGAACGAAGTTACGAAAGAACGAACGAGAGCACGAACGAACGAGCGAACGAACGAACGTAGAAACGAGCGAACGAACGAGCGAACGCACGAACGAAAGAGCAAACCAACGAACGCACGAACGATTTAACGAACGAACGAACGAACGAACGAACGAACTAGCAAACGAACGAACGAACAAGCGAACGAACGAGTTAACGAACGAAGTTACGAAAGAACGAACGAGAGCACGAACGAACGAGCGAACGCACGAACGAAAGAGCAAACCAACGAACGCACGAATGAGTTAACGAACGAACGAACGAACGAACTAGCAAACGAACGAACGAACAAGCGAACGAACGAGTTAACGAACGAAGTTACGAAAGAACGAACGAGAGCACGAACGAACGAGCGAACGAACGAACGTAGAAACGAGCGAACGAACGAGCGGACGCACGAACGAAAGAGCAAACCAACGAACGCACGAACGAGTTAACGAACGAACGAACGAACGAACGAACGAACGAACGAACTAGCAAACGAACGATCGAACGAGCAAATGAACGAGCGAACGTACGAACGAACGAGCGAACGAACGAACGAGCAAACGACGAGCGAACGAACCAACGAACGCACGAACGAACGAGCGCACGAACGAACGAGCTCACGAACAAACGAGATAACGAACGAACGAGCGAGCGAACGAGCGAACGAACGAACGATCGAACGAGCAAACGAACGAGCGAACGAACGCACGAACGAACGAGCAAACCAACGAACGCACGAACGAGTTAACGAACGAACGAACGAGTTAACGAACGAACGAACGAACAAACGAACGAACGAACGAACGAACGAACGAACGAACGAGCGCACGAACGAACGAGCGAACGAACGAGCTCACGAACAAACGAGATAATGAACGAACGAGCGAACGAACGAACGATCGAACGAACGAGCGAACGAACGAACGATCGAACGAGCAAACGAACGAGCGAACGTACGAACGAACGATCGAACGAGCGAACGAACGAACGATCGAACGAGCAAACGAACGAGCGAACGTACGAACGAACGTGCGAACGAACGAACGAGCGAACGAGCGAACGAACGAGTGAACGAACGAAGTTACGAAAGAACGAACGAGCGAACGAGAGACCGAACGAACGAACGAAGTTACGGAAGAACGAACGAGCGAACGAACGAACGAACGAACAAACGAGCGAACGAACGATCAAACGAACGAAGCATACGAGCGAGCGAAAGAGCGAACAAACGAACGAGCGAACGAACGAGCGCACGAACGAACGAGCGAACGAACGAACGAGAGGACGAACGAGCGCACGAACGAACGAATGAACGAACGAACCAACGAACGAACGAACGAACGAGCAAACGAACGAAATAGCAAACGAAAAAGCGAACGAACGAGTGAACGAACGAAGGTACGAAAGAACGAACGAGCGAACGAACGAACGAACGAACCAACGAACGAACGAACGAACGAGCAAACAAACGAACGAACAAGCGAACGAACGAGAGAACGAACGACGTTACGAAAGAACGAACTAGCGAACGAACGAACGTGCTAACTAGCGAACGAACGAGCGCACGAACGAACGAGAGAACGAACGAACGAGCGAACGAACGAACGAACGAACGAACGAGCAAACGAACGAACGAGAGGACGAACGAGCGAGCAAACGAACGAACGAATGAACGAACGAACGAAGCATACGAGCGAGCGAAAGAGCGAACAAACGAGCAAACGAACGAACGAGCGCACGAACGAACGAGCGAACGAACGAACGAACGAGCAAACGAACGAACGAGTGCACGAACGAACGAGCGAACGAACGAACGGGCGAACGAACGAACGAGAGGACGAACGAGCGCACGAACGAACGAATGAACGAACGAACCAACGAACGAACGAACGAACGAGCAAACGAAAGAAATAGCAAACGAAAAAGCGAACGAACGAGTGAACGAACGAAGGTACGAAAGAACGAACGAGCGAACGAACGAACGAACGAACCAACGAACGAACGAACGAACGAGCAAACAAACGAACGAACAAGCGAACGAACGAGAGAACGAACGACGTTACGAAAGAACGAACTAGCGAACGAACGAACGTGCTAACTAGCGAACGAACGAGCGCACGAACGAACGAGAGAACGAACGAACGAGCGAACGAACGAACGAACGAACGAACGAGCAAACGAACGAACGAGAGGACGAACGAGCGAGCAAACGAACGAACGAATGAACGAACGAACGAAGAATACGAGCGAGCGAAAGAGCGAACAAACGAGCAAACGAACGAACGAGCGCACGAACGAACGAGCGAACGAACGAACGAACGAGCAAACGAACGAACGAGTGCACGAACGAACGAGCGAACGAACGAACGGGCGAACGAACGAGCGCACGAACGAAAGAGCGAGTGAGCGCACGAACGAACGAGCGAACGAACGAGCGCACGAACGAACGAGCTAACGAACGAACGAGAGGACGAACGAGCGCACGAACGAACGAGCGCACGAACGAACGAGCGAACGAACGAACGGCCGAACGAACGAGCGCACGAACGAACGAGCGAACGATCGAAAGAGCGAGTGAGCGCACGAACGAACGAGCGAACGAACGAGCGCACGAACGAACGAGCTAACGAACGAACGAGCGAACGAACGAACTAGCAAACGAACGAACGTATAAGCGAACGAACGAGTTAACGAACGAAGTTACGAAAGAACGAACGAGAGCACGAACGAACGAACGAGCGAACGAACGAACGAACGAACGAACGTACGAACGAACGAACGAACGAACGAAGGTGCGAACGGACGAATGAGTGAACGAGCGCACGAGCGCACTAACGAACGAGCGAACGAACGAACGAGCAAGCGAACGGACGAACGAGCGAGCGAACGAACGAGCGAGCAAACGAAGGCGCGAACGAAAGAACGAACAAGCGAGGGAACGAGCGAGCGGACGAACGAGCGAGCGAACGACCGAACGAACGAATGAACAAGCTATCGAACTAGCAAACGAACAAGTGAACGAACGAACGAGCGATCGAACGACCGTACGAACAAACGAACGAACGAACGAAAGAACGAGCGAACGAAGGAATGTGCGAACAAACGAGCAGACAAGCGAACGAACGAGTGAGCGAACGAGCGAACGAACGAGCGAACGAACGAACGAACGAACGAACGAGAGAACTAGCGCACGAGCGTACGAACGAACGAGCGAACGAACGAGCACACGAACAAACAAGCGAACGAACGAACGAGCGAACGCACTAGCGAACGAGCTAACGAACGAACGGATGAGCAACGAGGGCACGAGCGCACGAACGAACGAGTGAACGAACGAACGAATGAGCGGACGAACGAGTGAACGAACGAACGAGCGAACGAACGATCGCGTGAACGAGCGAACGAACGAACGAGCGAACGAGCGCACGAGCGCACGAGCTAACGAACAAACGAACGAACGTACGAACGAGCGAACAAGGGCACGAACGAACGAGCGAACGAATTAGCGAACGAACGCATGAACTAGCGAACGAGAGAACGAACGAACGAACGAACAAACGAACGAGCGAACGAACGTACGAGCGAACGAGCGCACGAATGAACGAGCGAACGAACGAACGAGCGAACGAGCGCGCAAACGAACGAGCGAACGAACGTACGAGTGAACGAGCGCACGAACGAACAAGCTTACGAACGAACGAACGAACGAGCTAACGAACGAACGAACAAACGAACGAACGAATGAACGAGCGAATGAACGAACTAGCAAACGAACGAACGAACGAGTGAACGAACGAGTGGACGAACGACCGAGCAAACGAACGAGCGAAAGAACGAACGAACGAATAACGAACGAATGAATGAATAAATTAATATAATATCATGTTTCTAGACGGATATTGATGCAAGCCCGGAAGGCTACGACTTAAAAAAAGTTTAAAAACTAAAACCCGTCTACTGAAAAGGATGACAGAAAGAAAAAAAGTACCTTCCCGTGGACGCATAGCTTTGTATGTTATTATAGCGGCAAATTATAGGTAAATATTACTGAAATAAGCCCCAAAATTATTAAATATAATAATAGGTGTAACTAAGTGTTATATTGCTATAAACTCGCGGTCCAGGCCGTACCTACAGGTGTGTGTATTAGAGATGTATCAACACAGAACGGACGCCTCAGAACTCACACACAGGCGTCGAATGAATCAAAAAACATACCGTCGCGACGTACGTATGACCTTGATCAGTTCATACTATTGCTAAAATTCACGTTGTCATATTGAGTTCCGATAGCTCGTAACGTAACGCTAAGGCGTTACGGCGTGACAAAAATAAGCAGTTTTTCGGTGCATTTTGCAGCAAAATGATACTAAACCAAATGTAAATAATAATTGCCAAAGATTTATTTCTTCATGTTCAAAAGAGGTAAATTTGTACTCGAAAATTTTGGTTTTTACCATTATAAAAAATAATTTCCGTTACCTCTTCACACAACATTGACAATGAAGTGTTGAGTAAACTCAACACTTAAGAAGATTTTTCTCCTATTTAATGACTATTAAAAATATTTTATGTAGTTAGTGTAGTTATGATGAGATCTTACCTCCTGACTTCATGGAGTGACCTGAATGTGTACTTTGAAGACTGCTACTGGAACTAATAGACGAGTAAAGCTAGATGTGCCGAGTTTGGGCTCGTTTTGTTAGTTATGATGAGATCTTACCTCCGGACTTGATGGAGTGACCTGAATGTGTACTTCGAAGACTGCTACTGGAACTAGTAGGCGAGTAGAGGTAGATGTGCCGAGTTTGGGGTCGTTTTGTTAGTAACGTTGAGATCTTACGTCCGGACGACGGTAGACCTGAAGGTGTACTTTGAAGTTGACTGAGTTCTGAGGAGTCCGTTCTGTGTTGATACATCTCTAATACACACAGCTGTAGGTACGGCCTGGACCGCGAGTTTATAGCAATATAACCCTTAGTATGGTAATGGACTTATGACTCCTTACTGTACCTATATTATATTTAATAATTTTGGGGCTTATTTCAGTAATATTTACCTATACTTTGCCGCTATAATAACATACAAAGCTATGCGTCAACGGGAAGGTACTTTTTTTATTTCTTACATCCTTTTCAGTAGACGGGTTTTTTAGTTTTTAAACTTTTTTTAAGTCGTAGCCTTCCGATCTCGCATCAATATCCGTCTAGAAACATGATATCATATTAATGTATTCATTCATTCATTCATTCGTTCGTTCGTTCGCTCGTTCGTTCGGTCGTTTGCTCGTTCGTTCGGTCGTCGGCTCGTTCGTTCACTCGTTCGTTCGTTCGTTAGATCGATCGTTTGCTCGTTCGTTCGCTCGCTCGTTCGTTCGTTCGTTTGCTCGTCCGTTCATTCGGTCGTTCGTTCGTTCGTTTGCTCGTTCGTTCGTTCGTTAATTCGTTCGTTCGCTCGTTCGTTCGTTAGCTCGTTTGCTAGTTCGTGCGTTCGTTCGTTCGTTCGCTCGTTCGTTTGCTCGTGCGGTCGTTTGCTCGTTCGCTCGTTTGTTCGTTCGTTCGTTCGCTCTTTCGTTCGTTCGCTCGTTCGTTCTTTCGTACCTTCGTTCGTTCACTCGTTCGTTCACTTGTTCGTTTGCTATTTCGTTCGTTCGTTCATTCGTTCGTTCGCTCGTATCTACGTTCGTTCGTTCGCTCGTTCTACCGTGCTCTCGTTCGTTCTTTCGTAACTTCGTTCGTTAACTCGTTCGTTCGCTTATTCGTTCGTTCGTTTGCTAGTTCGTTCGTTCGCTCGTTCGTTCGTTAGCTCGTTCGTTCGTGCGCTCGTTCGTTCGCTCGTTCGTTCGTGCGCTCACTCGCTCTTTCGATCGTTCGCTCGTTCGTTCGTGCTCTCGTTCGTTCGGCCGTTCGTTCGTTCGCTTGCTCGTTCGTTCGTTCGCTCGTTCGTTAGTGCGCTCGTGCGCTCGTTCACTCGTTCGTCCGTTCGCACCTTCGTTCGTTCGTTCGTTCGTTCGTTCGCTCGTTCGTTCGTTCGTTCGTTCGTTCGTTCGTTCGTTCGTTCGTTCGTTTGTTCGTTCGTTCGTTAGCTCGTTCGTTCGTTCGTTCGTTCGTTCGTTCGTTCGTTCGCTCGCTCGTTCGTTCGTGCGCTCGTTCGCTTGTTCGTTCGTTCCCTCGTTCGTTCGGTCGTTCGTTTGCTCGTTCGTTCGTTCGCTAGTGCGTTCGTTCAACCATACTAAAATTATTAACAGTTATTATTATCTTTTGATAATAATAACTGTTAATAATTTTGGTATAAATATCGAAAAAAAAAACGGGTCGACCAAACTGATAAAGATAATTTTATAATTTTCTGCCAATTAAAACTTTTTAATGGTGAAATATCTTTGGGACATTTCCTTGAAACATTGCGTTAAAATAAATCAAACGGTCAATTTAAACGGTCGGTCGGCCGTCCAACGTTCCCGAGAGAAACTGGGCAGAACATACGATGACCAGCACCACCTGCAGACCTACTAGATACAGCTTAAGAGGAACGATTTATTCTTACTATATACTTACCATAATCCGTTCCGTGCGGTGCCGGACGTAAATGAATAGCACCATCCCATTGCTTCCCACGGGTGTACGTAGAAGGCGACTAAGGGACTTACTAGAGAATGGGCAGCAGCGTTCTGTATGCATTCGACCACCATACTGCGATCGCCAACCCGCCTGCCAAGCGTGGCGATTATGGCAAATCCCCCTTTTGGGGGAGGCTTATGTCCAACAGTGGACGACTTTCGGCTGATATGATGATGATACCATAATATGCTCCGAATTCGGCAATTCCGAATTGTTCCATAAATAACCGGAAAGGGAACATCGAGTATATAGCACAATCGTGCTATATAAATGGAACTAATGGGACATAATTTAAAAAATATGTTAATATCAGTTGTCCCATGGGACTAGTGGGACATATTATCCCACTTGTCCCATTATGGGACTGGGCCAATGGGACTAGTGGGACAGACCAGTTTTTATTGGTAAGCTTTGCTTTATGCTGGGGTCAGCCATTGCATTTTTCGCGCTTATGGTTATCATAAACAATCCACTTTTCGTCACATGTCACAATTCGATCCAATATTCCTTCATTTCTGTACCGATTCAACAAGACAACACAAACTTCACGCATTTTTTTCTGCAGATCAGTCAAATCATGAGATGTGGCACCTATTTTTCATATATTTTTTTAACTTATTGATTTGATTGCATCAATGAGCCAATATTGTAATGTTGCACATTTTTTAAAAGAAGAGCCTCATAGGTAGCACGTGAAAAAAGTTTCACACGAAAATCTCACACCACGAAGATCTTATGTCAATTGCATATTGTCAATCCTCCACGTGCAGTCTATGGGTCAATGCGCAGCGGTGGGATTCACCACTGTTGAAGCAGTGGATCAGAGTGTTCATGCGAAGGGCGCTCAACCCGGCGCATGCTTAAATTAAAACAATTAAATTGTACTAAAATTAGGCTAAGTTTATCGTTACTAACACCTATGGATTTTTATCCGAAATAAATTGATTTGATTCGATTTGAAGTGTCTATTACTATACAACGGCAATATCATACGTTAACCACTATTTTTTAAATAACCCGTATTTTCGAGACCGGGATCTCCCGGGAGCATGCCCTAATAGCTAGGACAACACTAGTTAGAATTAAATGGTGTGGAAAAATCAGTGGTGTGACAAACGGGAATGAAAATGCTCTTTCTCACACTGGTGTGATAATCTGGTGTGACTACGAGTCGGTAACGGTTTTTTTGAACTCTTATAACTTGTGTTTGGATTATACCAGATAAACGAAATTCTCGGGATATGTTGTCAACAGCAGATTTATTAAACAAATAAAATTTGAATTGCATTGCTCCTAGACTTTAGATTTTATTGAAATCTAAAAAACCCTGATTTCGTCACTAACTCACTGATGATCATCAAAATTCTCAGGGTTCTTCCTAGTGTCCTAGAAAGCTGAAATTTGGTATGTAAGCTAGTATTAGTACACAAACAACAAAAAACATTGAACACTTAGAACTTTTATCCCCCTACCCCTTAAACTAGGGGATGGAAGTTTGTATGAGACTTCCGCAATGACGCTAGAGGTCTGAAAATTGATATAGGGGCTCCTTTTTATTATAAATAAATAAAAAAAAACAGTGGCTCTCCGGGAGTGCCGACAGAAGGGAAAACTTGAACAATTACTGTGTATTTTTTGAATCGTCAGATTAAACAACGTTCAACGTACAAGTACGTACAAGGCTTTCCAAGAATTTTACTACAAGGCCTGACTTCACAAACTCTACACCTTAGTCAAAATATGTGGCTTGGCCGTTTCGTTACAACAAGAACTATTGTACATCAGAAAAAATGAACAGTGGATAAATCTTCACCTTGTGAATGTAGCGAAATGACCAAGCCACATATTTGGACTAAGGTGTAGAGTTTGTGGAGTTAGGCCTTGTAGATTTAGACCGTGTAGAGTTAGAAGTTTGGCTCTACATGAGACCTGATAACATTTTGACAGTGCGAGTCATATGGTCTCTTCTTGGCAACATTTTACATGAAAATGTTTTTGGTGGGATTCTTTATGTCTAGACTTAACTGCTGCTCATGAATCAATAAATAAACCAGAACACTTTGAAAAATGCATGTACCAATGTTTACGTAAGCATGGGACATAATAATGGCATAATAATGGATAAGCATGGGGTGTAAGAGTTGTGCTTACTTTTGCTGGCGAGGGGAAGGGAGGGTTAATAATTGCAAAAAATCTGCTTACGTAATACTTGAATGGCCCCTAACGTGTCATGTGTTATAGACAAGTGGAGAAATAATCATAATATTTCTGTTTGATTTTGCTGGTAAATACATTTAAAAAATAATAATAATAAACAGTTTATTTTCAGGTTACAAAGACCCATAGATAAATATACCTTAACCTAAATATACATGTTGTAATAATAAATTGCGTTAGTAAATTAAACTTAAAAATATGTTAGTATCACTTATCACACTTATCACACAAAGACTTAGTGCGAAAATCTCACACCACGAAGATCTTATGTCAATTGCATATTGTCAATCCTCCACGTGCAGTCTATGGGTCAATGCGCAGCGGTGGGATTCACCACTGTTGAAGCAGTGGATCAGAGTGTTCATGCGAAGGGCGCTCAACCCGGCGCATGCTTAAATTAAAACAATTAAATTGTACTAAAATTAGGCTAAGTTTATCGTTACTAACACCTATGGATTTTTATCCGAAATAAATTGATTTGATTCGATTTGAAGTGTCTATTACTATACAACGGCAATATCATACGTTAACCACTATTTTTTAAATAACCCGTATTTTCGAGACCGGGATCTCCCGGGAGCATGCCCTAATAGCTAGGACAACACTAGTTAGAATTAAATGGTGTGGAAAAATCAGTGGTGTGACAAACGGGAATGAAAATGCTCTTTCTCACACTGGTGTGATAATCTGGTGTGACTACGAGTCGGTAACGGTTTTTTTGAACTCTTATAACTTGTGTTTGGATTATACCAGATAAACGAAATTCTCGGGATATGTTGTCAACAGCAGATTTATTAAACAAATAAAATTTGAATTGCATTGCTCCTAGACTTTAGATTTTATTGAAATCTAAAAAACCCTGATTTCGTCACTAACTCACTGATGATCATCAAAATTCTCAGGGTTCTTCCTAGTGTCCTAGAAAGCTGAAATTTGGTATGTAAGCTAGTATTAGTACACAAACAACAAAAAACATTGAACACTTAGAACTTTTATCCCCCTACCCCTTAAACTAGGGGATGGAAGTTTGTATGAGACTTCCGCAATGACGCTAGAGGTCTGAAAATTGATATAGGGGCTCCTTTTTATTATAAATAAATAAAAAAAAACAGTGGCTCTCCGGGAGTGCCGACAGAAGGGAAAACTTGAACAATTACTGTGTATTTTTTGAATCGTCAGATTAAACAACGTTCAACGTACAAGTACGTACAAGGCTTTCCAAGAATTTTACTACAAGGCCTGACTTCACAAACTCTACACCTTAGTCAAAATATGTGGCTTGGCCGTTTCGTTACAACAAGAACTATTGTACATCAGAAAAAATGAACAGTGGATAAATCTTCACCTTGTGAATGTAGCGAAATGACCAAGCCACATATTTGGACTAAGGTGTAGAGTTTGTGGAGTTAGGCCTTGTAGATTTAGACCGTGTAGAGTTAGAAGTTTGGCTCTACATGAGACCTGATAACATTTTGACAGTGCGAGTCATATGGTCTCTTCTTGGCAACATTTTACATGAAAATGTTTTTGGTGGGATTCTTTATGTCTAGACTTAACTGCTGCTCATGAATCAATAAATAAACCAGAACACTTTGAAAAATGCATGTACCAATGTTTACGTAAGCATGGGACATAATAATGGCATAATAATGGATAAGCATGGGGGGGTAAGAGTTGTGCTTACTTTTGCTGGCGAGGGGAAGGGAGGGTTAATAATTGCAAAAAATCTGCTTACGTAATACTTGAATGGCCCCTAACGTGTCATGTGTTATAGACAAGTGGAGAAATAATCATAATATTTCTGTTTGATTTTGCTGGTAAATACATTTAAAAAATAATAATAATAAACAGTTTATTTTCAGGTTACAAAGACCCATAGATAAATATACCTTAACCTAAATATACATGTTGTAATAATAAATTGCGTTAGTAAATTAAACTTAAAAATATGTTAGTATCACTTATCACACTTATCACACAAAGACTTAGTGCGAAAATCTCACACCACGAAGATCTTATGTCAATTGCATATTGTCAATCCTCCACGTGCAGTCTATGGGTCAATGCGCAGCGGTGGGATTCACCACTGTTGAAGCAGTGGATCAGAGTGTTCATGCGAAGGGCGCTCAACCCGGCGCATGCTTAAATTAAAACAATTAAATTGTACTAAAATTAGGCTAAGTTTATCGTTACTAACACCTATGGATTTTTATCCGAAATAAATTGATTTGATTCGATTTGAAGTGTCTATTACTATACAACGGCAATATCATACGTTAACCACTATTTTTTAAATAACCCGTATTTTCGAGACCGGGATCTCCCGGGAGCATGCCCTAATAGCTAGGACAACACTAGTTAGAATTAAATGGTGTGGAAAAATCAGTGGTGTGACAAACGGGAATGAAAATGCTCTTTCTCACACTGGTGTGATAATCTGGTGTGACTACGAGTCGGTAACGGTTTTTTTGAACTCTTATAACTTGTGTTTGGATTATACCAGATAAACGAAATTCTCGGGATATGTTGTCAACAGCAGATTTATTAAACAAATAAAATTTGAATTGCATTGCTCCTAGACTTTAGATTTTATTGAAATCTAAAAAACCCTGATTTCGTCACTAACTCACTGATGATCATCAAAATTCTCAGGGTTCTTCCTAGTGTCCTAGAAAGCTGAAATTTGGTATGTAAGCTAGTATTAGTACACAAACAACAAAAAACATTGAACACTTAGAACTTTTATCCCCCTACCCCTTAAACTAGGGGATGGAAGTTTGTATGAGACTTCCGCAATGACGCTAGAGGTCTGAAAATTGATATAGGGGCTCCTTTTTATTATAAATAAATAAAAAAAAACAGTGGCTCTCCGGGAGTGCCGACAGAAGGGAAAACTTGAACAATTACTGTGTATTTTTTGAATCGTCAGATTAAACAACGTTCAACGTACAAGTACGTACAAGGCTTTCCAAGAATTTTACTACAAGGCCTGACTTCACAAACTCTACACCTTAGTCAAAATATGTGGCTTGGCCGTTTCGTTACAACAAGAACTATTGTACATCAGAAAAAATGAACAGTGGATAAATCTTCACCTTGTGAATGTAGCGAAATGACCAAGCCACATATTTGGACTAAGGTGTAGAGTTTGTGGAGTTAGGCCTTGTAGATTTAGACCGTGTAGAGTTAGAAGTTTGGCTCTACATGAGACCTGATAACATTTTGACAGTGCGAGTCATATGGTCTCTTCTTGGCAACATTTTACATGAAAATGTTTTTGGTGGGATTCTTTATGTCTAGACTTAACTGCTGCTCATGAATCAATAAATAAACCAGAACACTTTGAAAAATGCATGTACCAATGTTTACGTAAGCATGGGACATAATAATGGCATAATAATGGATAAGCATGGGGTGTAAGAGTTGTGCTTACTTTTGCTGGCGAGGGGAAGGGAGGGTTAATAATTGCAAAAAATCTGCTTACGTAATACTTGAATGGCCCCTAACGTGTCATGTGTTATAGACAAGTGGAGAAATAATCATAATATTTCTGTTTGATTTTGCTGGTAAATACATTTAAAAAATAATAATAATAAACAGTTTATTTTCAGGTTACAAAGACCCATAGATAAATATACCTTAACCTAAATATACATGTTGTAATAATAAATTGCGTTAGTAAATTAAACTTAAAAATATGTTAGTATCACTTATCACACTTATCACACAAAGACTTAGTGCAACTAAGTCTTTGTGCGCCAATGTTGCCATATAAAATTAACAAGAATCAGTAAAGGGAAAAATTATAACTTACCGCAGAAGAAGGAAAAGCAATACGCATAGCAGGTCTAAAATAAAGGTACTCGTAAATTATTCTTAACTTAAAAATATAAAACATAATGATTGTATGTTTTCTTATAACAATACAGAAATATTAACCAGGGTGGATTCAAACAATCAATAATTACTTAATCCAATGAAATCTAATCATTCCTTTTTATTTAAGTTCAACGGTTCATCTCCTATCTCTATGATCAAAACCCTCGTTACCAAGCATACTGTCTCGTTAAAACCAACCAAATGAGTCCAAACTCGACGGACTTACTAGTATCTAACGGTTGAAAACTCTCCACCTCCGGACTCCATCATCACACCTTCATGAATATAACATAACATTGTTTTGTCACGGAAGTCGATATGTGTGCAAAGTTTCATAAGAATCGGTTTACTAGAAGAACTTGAAAGAGTTGTCGCAAGATTTGAAGTTTTTATAGGGCTTGCCTTCGAATAATTCGAATATTAAATTATTTCGAATAATCGAATGTAAAAATTGTGATTTTCGAATATTTGACCAATATCTATAACACCGGACAGCGAACCCTGATGTGCTGAAAATACAATTTTAAAGTTTATGCTTAGTGACGGAGCAAGCGTGATGTGTGCTATGTGGTCGACAAGCGCCTTCGTACCATCAACTATAATTAGCACATGGTATCCGATGTGAGTGTTGGATGTATATGTACAAAAAGAAACGAAGTTATCTTGAAGAACAATGGGAGGAGCCTGTAGGACAGAAGAGAAAAGATAGGATGATCACTTGACTTGAGCTGTTGAAAGAGATCGAGAGGTTCTATGGGCAGTTATATACGTCAACAAGTAACCCCGTTACGAATCTGGCAAACGATCCAAGAGCTAGTTGCTAGATTGATCCGACACTATACCGAAGACATCCTGGACGTCAGCTTGTACGAGATTAGGATGGCTCTGAAGCAGCTTGAAAAAAATAAGGCATCGGGTGATGACGGGATTACGGCCGAACTCCTGAGGTCCGGCGGAAAACCGGTTCTTGAGGCCCTCCAGAACCTGTTTAATTCCGTCATACTCGAGTGCAAAACACCACAGACACGGAACAGAGGCGTGGTCTGTGGAGGTACTTTTCTTGTATTAAGGAAGGGTATTGTCACCCTTCTTAAGATTTATAGGCCCATCTCACTTCTGAGCCATGTCTACAAGCTGCTCTCAGAAGTTAAGTCAAAATTGTTGGGAGGCCTCGGACAAGATGGATCGATGACCTTGTGAAGGCCGCAAGATTCCGCTGGATGCGTGAAGCACAGAACCGGTCGAAGTGGCGGAGCTTGGTGGAGGCCTATTTTCAGCAGTGGACATCTTTCGGCTGAAATGATGATGATGATGAAGCGTTCCCATAATGCTGTTTTTATCACTCTCTGGTAAGCTGTTTTGATTAGGTTTACATTAGAACAAGTAAGAATAGTGCTATGTTACGTTGAAGATTTTATGAAGTTTTTTTTTTTTAAATTAGTCTACACCGTCCCACTGCCGAACAAAGGCCTTGTCCAAATCCTCCCTCTATGGTGTTACTTGTTATTTAATTGTTTGGTATTTTTATAAATATTATAATAATAAACTGGGTTGTGGTTGGTTGTCTATGTATCGATCAAAGGTCTTTAGTTTAAGTAGTACTTTTACAAAGCAGCATTTTGATTTTATCCTTGATATTGCTCAGACTCCCACTGTATCTGAGATATTGGCAAATAGAGACATGATTATTAAAACAGCTCATTTTTTAAAAGTATTCGAATAATTCGAATAATACCCGAAAAAAATACGAATATTCGAATATGAAAAAAAAACGAATATTTGCAAAACCCTAGTTTCTATACAGGCTCAAGCTAAATGAAACCGTTTAATGAACAAACAATAGCAATTTCTCAGATTTGCCACCAGTTGGAAGACTCGTTCTGTAGATTTTATTGACATGCATAAATGTCGTTCAACAACAATAATACCTAAGAATTTAGGCTTCTGTTTATTTACAAGGGTTGGTAAGTTTACGAAATCATTTCCTTTGTATGGAAATAGCATGGTAAGTACGTAGTATACCTAGGTAGCTACCTAGAGCCCGCACTGAATATTTTGTTATATCCTCAGTCTACATTCCATCGTAATTTAACTGTAACTACTGTGGTATGTCTCCTTCGCTTTATTTCGCAAGAGCAACTTCAATTACAAATTCAAAGTTTTGTTAGCGCCGCCGCCGTGTTCTGTGTTGTGTCGAGCGAGACGTTCGGCGGGACGTCTAGACCAGACAGCCTATAAACTTTCTCAAGCATATTACTTTTATTTACCTACGGCATTAAGGCACTTGTCCCTCCGCCAGCGATTGACGAGAAGCGAGTAAAGCTAGCAACTAAAAAAGGAATTGTCGAGCAACGAGCAGCGAGTGCGTGACTTGAGAAACTTACGCATGGTACACCAAGCATGAGTTTCTCAGCGAGTGTACTGCCCGCCAACCGAGAGTCGCTAAGCGAGTAGGTGTTCTCTTTGATAGCTCTTGTCGCTGCGACCAACGAGTACTCGCTGGCGGCACAGTATAAATATGGACAGTATGGAAACTAGGCCTATTTGTTGAAATAATTACAAATACTCCAATTGTGGCTGCGAACATTTTATTTTTGTTTTAAATCATACTTGAGAAGGAACTTCGTTCGTGACGGGAGTACCCCGACCGCACACTTTTTAAAAAAATATGTGATAAATTCCAGCGGACTCCGCTGGGGTCCACCGACAGGAGTCCGCTGGATGCGGGAAGTACAGAACCGGTCGAAGTGGCGGAACTTGGGGGAGGCCTATGTCCAGCAGTGGACGTCTTTCGGCTGAAATGCTGATGATGATGATGTGATAAATTAATTTAACTTTATATTTTTTCATAAAATTACAAAACAAGCTTAAATTAAGTACCTGGGCGTTTTGTGCGTTGTCCGGTTAGTACGCTAAAGAGTCGCCGCATGAGGTTCTTTTTACCCGAATTCCACTGTATTTATTGTATGTATATGACAGCATTTTATTACGCAATACGCTCGTGGCATTTTTTAAAAGATCACGGGCATTCTGTGGCGCAAGAGATAAACGTATAACGCGCACTCATCACACAGCACCAGCGAACTTCTGGAGTAACTGTGTTCTGTGTCTATGGCCGCAACTGATAGCACCGTGACTTGCGCTTAGGGGTTCTCGTAGATGCGCGCGTCTGTGTGAGTAGGCCGTTTCGAACGTTTGATCGTAGTATCTGTGCTGCCCATATGTATATTCTCCGGCGCGCGGCGACGGTGGTGTGAACAGTCAGTGATCATGTATTAATACCTATAAATATATTTCTTTTTTTACTGACCCCGTGACACGGGATCTGCAATCTTTTGTACGTTTCTTGAGCAATAAAATCGTCGATACCCATAGCCGCTTCCTCGTCGGCGCGGCGGTGGGACACGGGCCTTACGCGAATGGAAAAGCTGCCTCTATTCTAAAAGGTCAAAAGATGTGACCTACGGCGCCCTAAACTAACGCTTAGTAACCTTATTACTATGCTAGTTCGACTTTAATTTAAACGTCCTTTCCTTTCTACTTATAATTTATTAAAATTGGTGACCTGATGTGTGCGGGTTCTATTTACGTTGTGAATATTTACTCGTGTTGTGTTTTTGGTTTTGCATGTGAATTATTTTCAAATTATTCCATTATTTATGTCTTACGCAGTTACGAGTTTTCACAAAAAGCTGAACGATTTTCCAAAGAAAATAGAAAAACCTTATGGGTACAAAACTCAAACTTCATCTCTCGCCTTCCATTAATCAATCATGATAAGTACTTATGCAGAACGTGTACCTATTTTTCAATAAAGGTAATAGAAATGAGAATTAACGATAATATCGTGTACCTACATGACACATTAGGCATCCATATTTATTAACCTTATCATTGGTTATGGATTGGCAACTGTGTTTAAAATACAATTTAGTTCAGTGTGTTTGTGGGCTCAAAAGGTCCATGTCGCGGTGTCAGAGTGTGCGTATATGTACCTACTAGAAAATCGTGATAGCCTAGACAGACAGACAAAGGGCGACGGAAGGGCAGACAGTTTGCACTGCGAACGACTTACTTTATTCGCAATGTTTTGCTTCAAAAAGTAAACAATGTCTAAGGCACAGCGGGTTACTGTTTACAATTTACGTTTGATGTTTTGTCTGTTCTGCTTCATGGACAGAGCTTAATTAAGGGTTATGTATAATTTCAGAAATCATAATTTTTTTAAACGCCTTTTTTGGAAAGGTGAACCTTCCAACCAGATCGCAGCCAGATCTCACCAAAACTATCCAAATACGAACTATCCCCGACCCGGATTTTTTTCCCTCAAACTGGTCCAAACCAATAGAATATCATCTTAATGAAAACTCAAAACGGGCAAAGTAACCTACGGCCGATAATTTCGACAAAATAAACAAAGCCGTGCAGCAAGAGTACGAACATAGAATCAGATCCTTTACTCAAAGTTTGTTGTTAAAACACTGCCAACCTACGTAGAGAGAGTAGATAGGTGCAGTTAAATCAGAAAAGATTTGCACTTCGGTAATCTTCGTGTTTCCAAATTCACACCAAAAGTCGTACTCTCCACACAGGCAAAGCTAAGTTTTGTACTGCCGCGCTTGGTGAACTTTCGTGCACCTCCGATACCGCATTTGAATGGAGTTTTTCTCAGTAGATTTACCTACTCTGGTTGCACTTCGTCATCCTCATCTGGCACTCTTTTTTTACTAGCCTTCGCTGTCCCACTCCTGGGCAAAGGCCAGGCCTTCCATCGTTCACGAGCCAGCGCGTCCTCCTTCTAATTTTCATCTGACACTCAACAGCTTTTTTAATTGCATGAATTTGTTAAAGCTTAATTTTCTAACCATAGTAATACAAAATAGGCCTCCATGACTGTGACAGCTATACACCGTGAAATTTAAATGGTTGTTTTCCCGCGGCAGATCAACTTGCCATAAGGAGTACTTTTGATGCTTCGAGTAAATGTAAAAAAAAAATTAGATTTTTTGGGAATGAGAAAGAAATGAAGATTTTTTTTTTTAAATATTCATCAACTCGACAAAACACTAATCAATAGTAACACTAGAGGTAACTGGTAGATACTACTCGAATCGCACGCACCACCGACAAAGGGAACATCGATTCATAAATGTTCAAAGAAAATAAACTCTCGCACGTGGTGATTTTTCACAATGGTTAATCTGCCATTTTTTTTTTCTAATATTTTATTTGTTTATAAAACGATTGTATTACCAAGACAAAACCATTTCGCTGCGGGAAAACAACCATAAAAATTTCACGGTGTATAGGTATAAGACCTCATGATCTTGCGGTCGTATTTCCGAAATTAAACGATGGTTTTCGAAGCGCATCCTTTTTCTTGGAGATCTGTAGTCATATTTCAGTTATGTAGACAATGCCGTAGACTTGTTGAGTAAAGTAAGTAGTAAGAAGGTACTTCATAAAGTCTAGACACTCCGCACTGTGAATTGTGATAAGTGATAACGTTATCGTACGCTCTTGAAGACTTTACGGTATTATCAGTTACAAATATTGAATCTCTTTTCTTCATAATATTGAACTAGCTTACGTAATATCTACCTGCATCAAAGAATTGCACTTTAGGTAAATGTAGTGTGTTCTTTATGTATTTGAAAGCATTTCTATTAAAGAAAAAGACGAATCTACCAAACTATCACTCTCAAGTTTCATGTTTCTTCTTAACAATCAGTTCAGATTAGTTTTTTCAAAATGGAGGGTTATGATTTTGTTATGACCAGTAGATATGTATGTATGTATGTTCATCTGTTCCCTCATAAGTTCATAACTTCTAAATTATTTCTCATAATTTGACAATGAGTCTCGTAAGTGTCTTGATCGTCCGCTCGCTGGTCAAAGGGTATGTGACGTTACATTAAATTCTGCCAGGGGTGCGGGTTGTTCGAAAGAGATACCGCCGCCCCTGGCACACAGGCAACTGAGGGAACACGGGTGGGTTTTAGTCAGTAAAAGTCTGACACGCCCGCCCTCCCGCTCCACCCAGAGCGGGAGAAGTTATTTGATGATGACCCACACAAAAAAAAAAAAAAAACGTTACATTAAATTGAATATGGTGCCCTCTAGAGGCGTATAGCTGCGAACTATAAAAACAAAATTGTGACGTAATACGACCACGGCTTTCAGATGAGAGATATTCTCGTTACATAATTTTTAGAGTGCGATTTTTCAGAAGTCGGGTTTTAGTTTTGTGCACTTAAAAATAGGCACCCACTTGCTCCTTGTACCTAAATGAAGTGCTAGCTGACTACAAATTGTTAAGATTGTATTAAAGTCACTCGAAAAGACATCGCAATCATTCGTCATACGTTTTGGTATATTTCCATCTAGGTACCTACTTCGGTCACAGAAAAGTCCAAATAATTTTGTTTTCATCGAAATTCCCAACTAACAGACATGGGTACCTAAGTAGTATCGATATACAGGTAAATTAATATCGAGAATGGCTCTAATTCTATCGAACATGATATTGAAAACAGATTTTGCGGCCTGACCTACGCGACCTTCTGGCAAAGTTAACACTATGTATACCTACACATAATTGTGTTAATGTCTACGGAATCAAGCAGTGTTAAACGAAGTCTAGACACTATTAGTAGCACATATTAGACCTAGGTATACACGTTTACATTCTGCAGATACATGACAGACGTCACATATTTTTCAGCGAGTGTCGCGCTCTTTTGCATGTATAGGTAGTTTACACAACAAATCTCGCTAGACAAAACATTAAGTTTAGTCTATTAATAACTTGTTAATCATGACTTGAACTTTACGGATATAAAATTAGGTAGGTACTTAAAATGATATTATTCTCAAGAGATGAATGATGCAAGGATAGAAATTAAATTAGATAAAGGCAATTGCACCTACTTATATTCGTCTGCCTATCTAGGTTATTTAAAACTGAATTATCTTTTCATGATAGTTCGCGTTGAAACTACGGGTACTATCGGGGCATTGCGTCCAATACGTGCGAATGGGGCGGCTGATAAAAGCTAGACGTTGATATGACAGTTTTATTGCACTGATATCAAAAGCAAGTCAATGGGACTGACCAATAACTAACTAACTTTAAGCAATAGTGTTCAGGTTTTATTTTATAACTCAATAAAAGCGGAAACAGCCGTCTGTGCCGCTGTCGGGTCAGACTCCGGTCCTGTCAGACAATGTCTGTTCATTGTACTACTTATCTTTACCCACCCGATTTATTGTTATATTAGTAAGTATCGTTCTGCATCTTAACTAGCTAATATTGTAATTGCTAAAGTAAGTTAGTTAATTCGTTACGCTTTCACGCCACAAGGGCTGAACGGATTTCGATAAAATTTGGCACAAAGATAGACCATGACCTGGGTAGGGACATAGCTTACGTTTTATCCTGGATCGCAGACATAGTCGCGGCCAACAGCTCATAAGTTTATAAATATAATAATTAATTATATTTATAAACTTATGAGCTGTTGCTAATACAAATATTATTTTCAGCTAAGAGTAAAATTAATCATGCCATTTTTTTCAGGAAAAAATGTACGATAAGATTAAGATTCTTATGAAAACGTCTTCACATTTTCACTAAGTCTTACGCTTGCTTCTGTGGTAAAAATCTAGGCTTGTGTGTGTGACCTAATTCCGCATACAACGGCACTGAAGGGTCGTGAAAGGAAAGGACCTATCTAACCTTTGCGCACGTACGCCCCCGCGTCTAGACGCTGCCTAATATAAACATAGACTGTATAGTAACTGCACGCAATTCACTGATACCTCTGAATACTAATATGTTAGCAATCATTCACTATTCATGTTCATTCATTATGTTTAAAAAATGGTATTGAAATGTAGTTTTAAGGTTTTTATACGCAAATCGGGGACTAAGTTTTTTTTTTGTAAAATACATATCCAAATGGATCTATTAGATCTGATAAATACCAAATGACTAGTAGTCTCTAAATTTGAAGCAAGGTTAACTGATTGTAATTTCGAATGTATTTTCCGAATGAGACAATTACTATGAGTCATACACGTCAGTCAAAAACGTTAACATGCTGCTCACAAATGTTTGCACTCAGTTTTTGCGGCGAGGCGTCTAGGCTAAATACCTAGTGGTTGTTACTAAATGCAGCCAGTTTAATGGTCTAGGTATGCTATGATACAGTTATCTTGTCTGGCGATTATACTATGCAATACCTACGCTAAAAAGTAAATCATTGAATCTTATAGTAGCCTATAATATCGTTATTTTACGAGCTGCTGATCGAATGTATCCAAGTTATAGTCTAAACAGCCAATCGCATTAAAAGAAAACGTTTAGGTAATCAATTTTACTTCTTCCTATTAGAAAATAGTCACAGTCATAGATGGGGAGTAGAAGTTACGGTCATTTAATGACGTTACTCATAAAATGCACCCGTAAAAGGCATCAACAGTCGCCTGTAAAAACGTTACTGGGGCTAATAAGTATCTAGGATTAACATAAAGTAATAATAAAAGTAAGTAAGAAGTAAAGTGAGAGTGAGTGAGTGTGAAGTGTGAGTGTGTAAGTAGTAGTAGTAATTATTTGTCACACTTATAACAAATTATAAGTAAACATACAAAAGCAGTGGTGGCGGAAATCGTAGGTTCGAACCCAGACAGATGCTTCACTTTGGATAAATTATTTCATCACTACTGGGACCCAATTCTGTATCGTTATAATGATTCCCCGCGGAATCTTACTACGTTCAAACTACGTCAATATCATTTTTTTTTAAGAAACCAATGTTAAGGTTTTTTTTTTTGGTTGGCAAATCATCAAATAACTTCTCCCGCTCTGGGTGGAGCAGGAGGGCGTGTCAGAGTTTTACTGACTAAAACCCACCCGTGTTCCTTCAAGGAATCGAAGTGTCATATTCTGTATGTTCCAAGACAATTTGTCGATATTATTAATACGATATTAGCAGAATTCGTGTGTGATTGCTGCTCTCAAAACGGTGAAGGAAAACATCGTGAGGATGTTCAAGAACTAAAAACGATATTTGGGCGGGCACTAGGCCCGCGTGGTGGTTTACGGTCCACTCCGTCGCACCGAGACCCTGTGTCCCAGCAGTGGGACCATTATAGGTTGATTGTATTATTATTAAATTTCAAAATCAAAAGTCATTTATTCAAATTAGGCTGAGAATCAGCACTTTTCGAATGTCAAAATTACATAAGACAGTCCCCCAAAACGCCCGCCCTTCACCACTTCCTAGTGCTTTAGCTGGGAAGAAGAAGTGGCGCAACAAATTCCCCAGCAGCACAGCTGTCTGTTTAGTTAGATAGACTTCATTCTATACATAGGTAGGAAAAGTAATTAACATTACGAGACACAGAACTGAAAAAATTGTCATATGTCAGCTAGCCATTCCAATATACCTGTTAATTACAGCGTGAGTCAGGTGTTGTAGGCGGGGGTGACGGTGTTCCCGTGAAAGGAGTGAAAGTAAACCAGTCAGATGTTAAGAATAATGAGTTATATTGGTCAGAAATCACACAAAACAACAATAGGAAACAGTCAGTAATTGCATAAACACACAGTCTTAAGAATACAAGTTACACAATTGTTAGGTTATAATAGAATCCTATGCTAAAATACTGGAAGACTGGCTAGCTAGGTATAGGGTACATCGCGACTAGTAGTGAACAGCGGAGTCACTACTTCACAAACAACACTTATGTTAGGTTGATTAATGTAAAACTAAAATTCTGATGAAACTCCGAATATTCGATCCTAATATCACTTTTCCTCCATAGTACAAGTAACATGTGTAATCATTAATCAACCGTTCTCGGCGAATCCACCAGTCCAGACCGAAAACCATGGCCTTCTCGGGGAGCAGGTTTTGACTTGTCGATCTCGATAAAAACGGTTCTAACATCTACCACACGGATGATACCAACATGTCCGTGATACACAGCCTTAATTACACCTTTTGTCCACGCACTTCGCGGTCTATTATTGTCCACAATTACTACTACGTCACTGACACGCACGTTTGGCACATTGTTTGCCCACTTTTCGCGACGTTGAAGCGTAGGTAGATATTCTCTCAGCCAGCGTCGCCAGAACATGTCGGCGAGCGCGTTCACGCGCCACCACTGCCTGCGGGAGTCAACGTCTTCGGTGTCGCTCGATGCAAACGGTGTGCTCCCGGACGCAGTGCCCAGGAGCAGGTGGTTCGGCGTCAGGACCACAGGCTGGTTGTGGTCGTCGTACACGTAGCTTAATGGCCGGCTGTTTATGATCAGCTCGGCTTCCGTGAGGAGGGTATAGAGGACCTACTCGCGGAGGGCACGTTCTTTGAGCGTGCTACGAAGTGCATTCTTCACAGATCTCATCAGGCGCTCCCAGCAGCCGCCCATGTGTGGGGCCGTCGAGGGGTGGAAGTGCCACTCGATGCCGTGGTTAACAGCCTCGTCCCTTATCTGACCTTGGTTAAGGTCTTTCAGGGTGGCTCGAAGCTCGGTATTGGCTCCGATGAAGTTAGTACCCTGATCAGAGTGTTGGTTGCCCGCGGCGCGCTATGAGGCGCCGCAAGGCTAGTATGGCGGAGTCGGCGCTTAGGGAAGCGGCCAACTCTAGATGGACGGCGCGTGTGGTGAGGCAGGTGAATAGGGCACCCCACCTCTTTTCGCGTCGTCGCCCGATCGCTACTTCCATCGGGCCGAAGTAGTCCACCCCCACTCGTACAATGGTAGACGTAACGTCTACCATTGTACGACATTTAATGTTATAGCACTGGCCATTAGGACCTTTCACCCGCACTTGTACTACTCGTGAGGTTGAGTCTGTTACTCCATTGCCACCCGCGGTTTTTAACGAAAGAGGAACACATGGACCCGCTAGTATGGTGGCGAGCGAACTATCAATGAGTGACACGGTCGCACCAACGTCCAATAACGCAAAGCACTGTTTGTCGTCACCTATTTCGTCACTGATTGTTACTGGCATGATTTTCAGCAGCGCAGTAGCCCGCCATTCGCCTATGATCGTAACATTTTCCGTTTTGTTATCTTGACGTTTATCCTCTTTCTCCTTTTGTTGTTTATCCGCGTGTAATAACAGATGGTGCCCGAAACCGCATTTCGTGCATCTATTGGCACGACAGAACCTCTTGGGGTGCTTTATTACGAGATACTTGAAGCACGTATTCTTTTCTTTTATTGTTTCCTAACGCTGTTGAATGGTAAGCTTCTTAAACTGCTCGCGTTCTTTAATGTCGTGTTTCTGTTGACGTATCACGCATTCTTCAGGTGCGGTAGACTCACCGCTCTGCGTGTTTACTCGCTCAGTCAACGGAGGCCTGCTGCCGGCTGAGCGCGCGGTGTTTATTGGTCGGGACTGACTGGCGCCGCCATACTTATGTTGCTTCTTGGCAGGGGGTTTTGATGGACCAGACTCGAACATGCTCGCTTGAACGTAGTATGATATTGAGTTTGTCAACTGTATCAGAAAATACGATAATATTTCTAGGTTCGGAGACACTCTTAAGTCCACCACCTGTGCGTTATCCAGCCCCATCGCAAAGTCACCGTATTGAGCACGTTGTACCGGTGTCAGCTTACTTAGTAGGTCACTTACCAGCTGCGGGTTATTTATATAGCCCTCCGCATGGATGTTTTTAAGTCATGACTCATGATACACAGTTTCAAACCGTTGATGAGAATTTCCTCAGCTCCCGGCAACACTCCGTCACTCTGGGTAAATCTCTCACCTTCTGTATGGCATATTGTAGCACTAGGGTCGGATGACCGAACTCTTCCTCGAGCGCACGCATTATTTCTGCGGGGTCAGTTGACGTTCGTAGCAGATGCTCTACTGATCTCTTTGCGTCGCCCTGTAGTGAGGTTTTAACCGTGCTAGGTTCTCATGTGCCTTGAAACTGTATAACTGTGATGTTTCCTAGTACACATTCCGACAGGATATCCAGTCGGCTGGGTCACCATTAAAATACGGCAATTCACATGCCTGTCTTGGTACCGGTCGTGGTCGTGCCAGGCTTGTGATTGCTTCTGCCAGTTGGTATATTTTCCGGTCTCTGTCCCCAGAGGATTCTCGCCGTCTTTCTCTTTCATCCGCTCCGTACTGCATCTGCCGCCGTGTATACGACTCGAGTGTTGATACTCGAGGTACACTTGCGGCCGGAGTGGTAAAGACTGGATAATAATTGGGCAGACGGAATCTTACTCCTTCTGACGACACTGGCAGGTACCTTGGCGTATTTGGTACCGATATGTTAGGTAACGGTACAGACGCAGATGCCCTAGGTACTTGCAACATTTATTTCACGCGGCACTGACGACACACGGTTATTATCACAGTCAAGATTAACTGTACTTACGTGGATCTCAGATGTTTCACGGGGCGCAGCCACTTCAACAGGTGCACCTGACACATCCGGTGTACCCAATACAGCATTCATTTGGGACACTTGGGGCGTTTTCTTGACCCATTCTTCGACGCGCTGTGTCGTACTCACATCTGAGTGAGAGTCATCACTTTCAGCGGCCGGCTTTATCTCAGCTATCTCTGCTTCCATCCGTTTCTTAACAAGGCTTTCCTTGTCTCTCACGAGGTTCTCTTTGAGCTGCACCAACTCGCGCTCAGCTTCGTACTCGATCCTTTTTCTCAAGTAATCGACCTTCCTGCGGCTATTTCTTGATGAGGCTTTGCTTCGCGGCGAGGTATGACGACCCTTAGCGACTGTCTGCCCTCCTTGTGGCCGTTCTGACGTTTCTTTACTGTGGTTAATTAATCGGCCGCCTGTCAGAGGGATATTTCGAGCAGATGTCGCCGCCATTGTCGGTGCGATGGACGGAGACCCTGGTGCCCTCCCGGATGATAAGCCTGAGTCAGAGACGATGTCCTCAGTTCCTCGCGTACTCATTTCTTCAGCCAGTCTTTTTTGCTTGCTGCGTGTGGTGATTTCACTTCTGTGACTCATCTGACTGATTTACTCCTTCTAGTTGAACCTGATCCAGCTCGAAGGACCAAAATGTTAATGTTACAGCATGAGTCAGGTGTTATCGGCGGGGGTAACGGTGTTCCCGTGACGAAGGAGTGAAAGTAAACCAGTCAGATGTTAAGAATAATGAGTTATATTGGTCACAAATCACACAAAACAATAATAGGAAACAGTCAGTAATTGCATAAACACACATAAGAATACAGGTTACACAATTGTTAGGTTATATTAGAATCCTATGCTAAAATACTGGAAGACTGGCTAGCTAGGTATAGCGTACATCGTGACTAGTAGTGAACAGCGGAGCCACTACTTCACAAACAACACTTATGATAAGTTGATTAATGTAAAACTGTAAAACTCTGATGAAACTCCGAATATTCGGTCCTAATATCACTTTTCCTCCATAGTACAAGTAGCATGTGTAATCAACCGTTCCCGGCTAATCCACCAATCCGGACCGAGAAGCATGGCCTTCTCGGGGAGCAGGTTTCGACTTGTCGATGTCCGGTCGACACGTGTAAGGAATATTCAAGGTTTTGTAAACCTTACTGGATTAGCGACATCGTTAGCTGGGCGTAATGTATGCTACTTGTACCATGGAATTCGAACTACGTAACATTATTTTAGGTTAATTTAAACTACTTGGAATTGGATGAAGGATGATGTCCTTCAAGAAAGCAGTAGGGCCACCAGCACAGCACACAAAAACAAAACACCGTCCTTCCGACCTCGCCGCCGAGGTCCTCGCGCCCCGCGAAGACCCCGAGTAAATGAAATCCCCCCCAACCGTCCCTTGCCCGCAGAAGTGCCAGCCCGCGCCAAAGCTGAGCAAGTAGGGTTAAAATCCTCATGATTTAATAATAAGAAAATTTGATCCAGCCTGTCCCCACTTGCTGCCCCCCCCCCCAACAGTGACTTCCTGAGCCGAGGCTCGTACCCCGCAGGGGGTGCCCTCAGTGCGCAGTCGCTATAGGTATAAGTCTAGTTTTGTAAGCCCTGGCTGGAGGCTCTTAGCCTAAAAACTAAAACTCACCGCAGGAAAGCCCGGTTAAGCAGTCACGGCCTCTCAAGGTCAACTGCGAGATGCTATACAAAAAAAAAAACTTGTACTGCTATTTATATAGGCAACTACTACATTAAATGAATCATTAAAACATTAAAAATAGCTCGTTTTATTGGGCCTATAATTATATAATTACCAGCAAATAAAATGAAAACTTAACCCAAGCACAAGAAAAAAGTAAATAAAGCATACTACCGAAATAAAAGCCTCCTGGTATAAATGGCGTGATAGCTTACATATGTAATGCTGGATTATGTTTACAAATGATAACCTAGGACCATCGACGTAAAATAAATAAACAGGTAGGTAATTATTAGCAACAATAACAAAATCATGGTCAGCAAGACGACCAGTCACCACAAGCAGCACCCGTTCACGAGCATAACACAAAGATCAGCCATTACCCTCCTCGCCATATTTGAGAGAAAGAGGTAACCCGATCCCCAACGCTACCGCAAGCAGTGACATCTACGGGAGCATGACGAACTTGCTGCCGGTTGCTCAGGCAAGAATAGAATGATCAATTGTCGAGGTCGCTAGCTAACCAGTATGCCATACAACTCATCATAAAAAATATTGTTATGAGTAGATCATGTCAATAACTAATGAAAAAATAGATTATAATTTTCAATAATTATATGAACCCATATAACCTGTCTCTCGGTACGCTAATTCAGGAGAAAGAACATAAACATTGTCTTGAGTTAATCACAGCGACCAACTATTCTTGTCATTTAAATAGTCGTTGATGGAATAGTAAGCGTTTAAACAGAGGTTGGATTTTATTTGAGCTTTAAACGCATCAAAAGACAAATCTAGCAAAGCAGAGGGAAGCTTGTTATAAAAAGTTATACCAAGCCCAACAAATGAATTATGACACAAGCCATCGTCAAGATAAGTCATCTATACTAAACACGTCACTACAAGGAAAAAACGTCACTTTAAACCAATTTGCGTCTTAAGCAAAGTATGCATCGTCAGGGTTTAAACAAAGCAAAATATTTGAGTTAGGTTCGAGCATAGGTACTGATAGGTACGCTAACTGAAGTCTGTGACAAAGGGGTGCGTTCGCGGTGTACGCCGGCGTGGGAGGCGGGCGTAGGCTGTCTAGACGCTGGTCGCGCCGCCCGCGCCCTCTGTACTCTGTACACGCCACTAATTAATATTACCGTCCGTCTGTTGCAGGAGTGTGTACTGTGCTCGCTAATTGCCCTTATGCCTTCGATTAACTTAAACGATGCTTTGCTTCTAAGTTATCAGACAGGGAATTGGTTGATGAACGGATTTGTAGTACTGTGGAGGTTTGAAAATAAAATTATTTTACAGAATACTGATGTTTTTAGGTTTGATAGCTAGCAAAAGAATATACTTTACAGTTTAAGCTATTTATTTCCCTAACGAAATTGTGAACTGATGCAAACTAAAGAAACAGAAATAACTGCTAAAAGATTGGCGTAACTTTTTATAAAGAAGACGACTAAATAGAGTCGTGTAATTTCACGTAGATATATCAGACGTCGATAAGTACGAATGGCAAATATAACATTGTAGAATACTCAGTCATCTAGGATCTAGGCGGCCAGACGGTCCAGAATGCATTTAGTCGTAAAAGGCAATGGAGAGGCCTTCGCTTCACCTCCAGACGCTCGGCACGCTTCGTCTGTTGTCCTCCACTCCGCCACTCAGCTGCTCTGTCTAGACTAGACAAACAGCTATCGCCACCGACTTGACGTCATCTAATCTAAAGCTAAAAATACAGAGAGGTACATTGACGGACATTGCTGTGGACAGGCAATGCTAAACCATCCGATATTAATGCAGATTGTAAAGCATCTCACAGTTTTCACCAGCAATGCAAAATAAAACGGTATCGTTACGTAGGTGCGTCATAATATCTGACAGTTTGTTGACACTAGAAGTGTAAGTAACAAGTGTAGGCGTAAACCTAGTTTAATTAATTGGCTACTAGGTTAATCGTTGATTATACGACATTAATTGAAACGACAAACATTTTCAATGTATTTTGGTTTTGAGGAATTTCCGTAGATTTACTTAGTTTTAAGATTTGACTATCTTACGTTCTTTATTAACTTTGACAGAGACTACCTGTGTTTAGGAGATTACAAGATACCTATCCGTATCACTAGAGTCGCAGCCAAGCATATATTTTTTTAAAGGAATTCTCGTATATTTAGTTATAAGGTTTTATTACAGAATTTGCTTTCAAAATTAACTATTAGAGAGACACTACGTGTGTTTAGAAGATTACAAAGATATCCGTTATCAGTCGAGACTTCAGACACAAATAATAGAATAAATATGTACTAAAGATACCATAGCCTTAACGTAGCTCTGTAAAAGTAAACAATATAAATCTTATTTTATATTTCTACTGTCTAGTACATTATTGTATTGGGTGTGTGCCATTGGTGCGTGTGTATCAGAGGTAAGCAGCTACCTAGGTGGCAGGTCGTCGCTGCGTTCTCTCAATAAGTGCACTTGCATTACGACTCGATTCACCTCTAGACGGTCTCCTTTCGGCACGCGCCTGCTGAGCGCACTTCGTCTAGTCTAGACGAATTGCATTATGTAAATTTATATACCTAGACGCCTATTTTCAAGACTTGAAGATTATGCTTTTACTATTCAATTGCTTTAATGTACATATTTGATCAGATAAATTGATTTATTTTACGTGGCTTTTATGTATATCATAGATACCGTATGTTGTTGAGTACCTATCTAAAACAATTTATTTTGATTGGTGATATGTGAAGTAACAACGTTTGAGTCTGCAAAGTAATTATACAATAATAAGTAGGGTTTGAAAATAACTTGAAAAAGAACAGGTTTCTTCGAGGATCGTACCTGGTTGAACGCTGAAGGTATAATTCAATCACAACTTTTGAATATCTGACAAGCTATTGATCACTTTCATCTCAAAGCAACTGCTTATCAGATATCAAGCCATAGCCAAACACAATGCTGATAGATATCAGCATTGTTTTGGCAATAATTCCAAGTAGACAGTAACCAAACCGAATAACTAATTTAATTAATGTACCTACAATCCGTTTTTGGCGAAAACAACCGTAAAAACTGACCCGGTAATCTGGCTGTTGTGCCAGACAGCCGTGCCCGTAATTGATAACTCGCTTACTACTTAATGTTTTGTAGTGTCTGGCGTCTGGCGAGGTGCGTGCCGTTTAAAGTACCTAGGTACCGAATCGATTGTTATGTTACACGGGTTTTTCTTTCATAAAAATGTTATTGCCGCATTTTGTTTTATTAGGAATGTAATATTTTACGACTGTTTTTATACTTATCAGAAGCATACTTGTGCCTAAACTATATCTACTATTAGTCATTCATTACCTAATGCTGGTGATAAAGTTTATGTAAGGTTCTATTCGAACCAATTCCGTTCACACCAGCACGACCTAACTCCACGGAGGCTTTACCTATGGCTATAACTGAAAAGGTAAAGCTACGGTTATTTATCGAAGCTCTTTTTTAAATGATGGCTCATCCTTTTCTGTGGAGGTTCTTTTTGAATTGCATGTTATCTTAGCGCACAACCAGGAAGGAAAAATTAGTCATTAATAGGTAGGTGTTAGAGATGGGCCGACTATGACGTTGGCTGACTAGCCGATAATTGCATTCGGTTGAAATCAAAATCAAAAGTCATTTATTCAAACTAGGCTGAGAGTCAGCTCTTTTTGAACGTCAAAATTACATGAGACAGTCTCCCAAAAATGCCTGCACTTCACCACTTCCTAGTGCTTTAGATGGGAAGAAGAAGTGACGCAACAAACTCCCCAGCAGCACAGCTGTCTGTTAAGTTAGAAGAACTTGATTGTATACAATAGTAGGTAATTAACATTACGAAACACAAAAATAATTAAATTTGCCATATGTCAGCTAGCACGCGCCAATATACCAAAAAAATTTGAAAACTATAGGTACTCAAGCAGAAAATAATAATAAAAAAGGTAAACAGAACTTACAATCTAAATAAAAGCCTCCAGGCATAAAGGGCGTACTCGCTTACATATGCAATTCTGCATTATGTAAATATAGCTATAACTTGTAGTAACAAAACTAGGACCTTTGGAATAAAATTAATAAAAAGTTAACACAATTAACAATAACAAAACCATGGTCAGCAAGACGACCAGTAACCAAAAGTAGCACCCGTTCACGAGCATAACGCAAAGATCAGCCATTGCCCCCTCGCCATATTTGAGGGAAGGAGGCAACCCGACCCCCGACGCTACCGCAAGCAGTGACATCTAAGGGAGCATGACGAACTTGTTGCCGGTTGCACTGGCAAGAATAATATGAATTGTCGAGGTCGCTAGCTAACTACATATTGCAATACAACTCATTAAAAAAACATTGTAATGAGTAGATTATGTCAACAATAAATGGAAATAAACTGAATTATACAGCCAAATAAAACAAACAAGAACTAACATAATTATATATCCTGTCAGTAGGTAAGCTAATTCTGGTGAAAGAACATAAACATTGTCTTGAGTTAATTACAGCGACCAACAGTTCTTATCGTTTAAGTAGTCATTGATATAATAGTATGCTTTTGAACAAAGCGTGGATTTTACTTTAGCTTTAATGCAAATCTAGCAAAGAAGTGGGAAGCTTGTTATACCAAGACCAACAAATGAGTTATGAACCTTATGAAAAGGAACACGTAGTGAAAAGGCAGTGGAAAGGAACGCGTAGTTTGTCCTTATTTCTAGTATTAATATTATGAATGTCACTGTTTTTAGTTTAGTTGTAGTTAAGTGTATATTTTGCCTAATATAAAAGATGTTGGCGAAGATGAATTGCGATGTTGAGTTCTGGTGATATCTATAATGTTCGTGACTACGCTTTCGCTTTCATCCGTGTGGTACTGGAAGTAAAACAATAGCACCATCCCATTTCTTCCCGTGGGTGTAGTAGAAGGCGACTAAGGGACTTACGAGTACCTACTAGAGAATGGGCAGCAGCGTTCTCTATGCATTTGACCACCATACTGCGATCGCCAACCCGCCTGCCAAGCGTGACGATTATGGCAAAACCCCCCGTTGGGGGAGGCCTATGTCCAGCAGTGGACGTCTTTCGGCTGATATGATGATGACGCTTTCGGCTCGTAGGTGCGCGGAGACCGGCGACCAGGCGGAATTGTCGGGACATGTTTTTATTTACTTTGCATTTATTCTATCATTGTTTACATGCGAGCCGGCGTTTCTTCCTATCCCAATTTCCTATCCTATTCTAGATTGTACAGAAAGTAAACTGTAAAACTGATTCTATTATAAAAATAATAACCGTAAAGATTTCAATCACCGTTTTTTTAATTTTTAAGCATATTAATAGGAGTACAAAGGGCCGGCTAGTCGGCGGTTCTAGCCGACTAGCCGCCGACTAATCGCCGACTAGTCGGCTTTCCCGACTAGTCCGTACATCACTAGTAGGTATGTAGGTAATAAAATAACTCACCAAGTTCGGTTTATTGTAGAAAATGAAACGGTGTATGCAAAATAGTGTAAAAGGCCTTTGACGGGGTGCGGCACATTAGTCGTAAAAGCACACGAAACCTTTCTCCCATGTCTTCATTATTTCATAGGTAATAAAATCACATAAATCTCGGCTAACATTCTGACTAAAATGCTGCAGGGCTTAGTACTGGGACCTGTGCTTTAATTTTCCAATACTTTCTGAAGAAAATGGCGGAAAACCATGTACCTACTATGTATTTTTTTTAAATACTTCATCTCTAAGAACCTCTACAAGTTGCTATGTTTACTCTGCCTGGACATTTTGTTTTCTGTTTGAATAAATAATTGGAAACGTGATATTTTATTTTAAAGCCTTTTCATTTGAACAAGTAATGATTCAAAGTAAAGATTTTGTTTATAGAGAAATTTATTTTAGCTCAAATTCATTAACAAAAATATCTAACAGATTTTCTATATCCTAATTTAACTAAAACGAATGAACTAAAATAAAACGTCGAAAAATTCATCCGCATCGCTGTCGACTGATAATGTCACCATGTCACCATGTCGCCATGAGACTGGCAGCATTGCCACATTGTATAGCAATGCTTAGCCAAGGTAAAACCAGCCCTTGGGTCACGGGATTTTATTAAATCTTTTCTTTTGCACCGAGCTTGATTGCAAGCAAGTGACGGTAGCGGTAAGCTGAACCACAGGAGATTTGGTTGTAGTTAGTCATTATTAGTCTGGAGTCAGGGTGAGTGACGAGGCGAGGGAGCGCGACCCCACGCGTCGTGGCCGGCGGCCGGGCGGCGGCGGCGACGCGTCCCATTTCCTACCGCGTGGCAGATTGTCGCAATCGCGCACATACGTCGCCGCGCCAACCGTTAGTTACGACCGCTCCACTTTAAACCTCATCCATTTTAATTTAACAAAAGTGCCGGCCGATAGCGCGGAGGAAGGACTCATATCCGTCGGTCGGCGGCGGTTCACAACTGACTCATGAATCTCTAAAAACATGCAACAGTTCCTCCTTACCGAAAATTGCTATGATTGTGCCGGTTGTTGAGTTTATTGAGTCCAGATTGTCACTGATATAACTCAATATAATATCAGCAGTTATTTATGATTGATACTTACAACTGTTTAAGTAAAACCCTGATTCAAGAAACTTTTATAATTAAATATGACAACAATGTTATCTCTTCAACAATGTACCTAATCATTTTAAATATTTTACTTAATTAAAGATCGCCTTCTTTAACGACTCCGTTTTTCATCATTATATTTTTCACGAAGCTCTAGCTGTTCGAATTAAGTTCAATTTAGGTTATTACATAATAAGGGTAGGCTCTTAAACTGCTGCCGACAAATATACAATGTTTCAAAATACCAGAAAATTGGTTTGGGAAGGGAAAGACTGCTATTAAGTCATGTTTCATGTAGCTACGTCTCATACCCACATAATTATGTCCAAAAGTTGTATTCCCATAATATTTCAAATCCCGCATACCTATAATCTACAATATTTATAATAAATGTTATATTTTCAATTGTTTTCCTACTATTGATCCGGAAAAGCGTTGAAAACTGAAAATCGACGAACGACGCTCTGCAAACGTCAGATTAGTGATTAAACTATTCTAAAAAGTGTAGACGTAATCGAATGGCGAAACAATAGAGACGTTAACATTAGATGATCGTATTATTAAATGCGTGATTACATAACGAGCTCTGTCGCACCGCGCACGGAGGGCGCGCGGCGCGTCGCCGGGCGGCAGTGCGCTATTACGCCGCGTCCCCTTACACAAGGTAGCCTGTGACGTCACTTAATAGCATTTCGTCTGCGACGTCGGACAGTCTGCCAGAGCAAAGTTTTGCACGCTCTGTAGGCACGGCATACCTTCGTATATCATCCAACAGAATCGATAATGATATCTCCCTTCTCCCACTAATAGGAGAGCGTACTGGTAAGAGTGAGAGAATACCAGTTGCAGTCGACATTGCTAAACATTTCGATAACGACGATTGATAATATGCCAAAGTCGTCGCCGTTACGCTACGTTGCGTCGTTTTCGCCGGCCCTTCACGTTTTCATACTTACTCATCATGGTTTTTTTGCAATTTCACTTCAATATTTACTTCGTAACTATTTTACTGTGAATTAACTTATTCTCTGGTATCGACACGAACTACACCAGCATATGCCGTGATAGCTCAGCGGTCTGCGCAAGGTGTGCCAGACGTGAGACGAACGTTTTAGTACAGTTTAAAATTAGATCATCACTTAGGGAGGGATTTTTTACTGCATTCATCCTATGAAGTAGCTGAAAGTCTCATGACTAAGTAATAACTGCACCACGGATAGATCTATCAGGTTAAGCTACGCTTGCCGCGGTTGGTCCGTGGATGGGTGACTATCTTTACGTACCGAGACCCGGATGTGCTTTTCGAGACACGGAGTGTCTCGGAAAGCACATTACGCCGTTGGTCCCGGCTGTCATTCGTGGATCTTTGACAGTCGTTACGGGTAGACAGAAGCCCAAAAATCCGGCAAGGGCGCGTCCATTAATTACATGAGGTAATTTTGGTGATTTTTCGAACCCCACCTCCGCTCTGGTGAGATGTCGTGAGATTTGGTTCGACCCTCCCTCCCCCCCTCCCTATAATCTCACGTAAGATATTTCAAAATACGTGTTTTTAGTGTAAAAACGTTAATCTGTGCTTATTTGCGTTAGATTTATGCGTTGCATTTCAAAATCAAAAGTCATTTATTCAAACTAGGCTGAGAGTCAGCTCTTTTTGAACGTCAAAATTACATAAGACAGTCCCCTCAAAACGTCCGCCCTTCACCACTTCCTAGTGCTTTAGCTGGGAAGAAGAAGTGACGCAACAAACTCCCCAGCAGCACAGCTGTCTGTTAAGTCTTAAGTGAGTAGAACTTATTGGCTGGCTTGGCTGGCCGGTGGCGGTTTAAACATCGAGGAGCTACTGTGCTACTTTGTGGCGTTCTCATAAACGCGATAAACATTATTTTATAGGATTTAGCGATATTGGCGGAAAAACATGTTTTATATAGTTTAAACCCAATTTTCTCGCAATGTTACATTGTTCCTTTGCGGAAAATAATAAAAATTACGTGATATTTGCCGAGGCCCCCCTCTCCCCCACGTGAGATTGGGTGAGATTCAACTCGACCCCCTCCCCTCCTTAACTCCTCACGTAATTAATGGACGCCCCCCGACCAGTTTTACCAACTAGTGTCGTATTACCATATAAATGGGTTGTGTAGGTCAGATAGGCAATCGCTCCATGTAAAATACAGCCGCATTCGGTTAGACTGGAAACTGACCCCAACATAGTTGGGAAAAGACTAGATTAAGTAAGTAACTGAAATGGGTAGTATCTGGTTAATAGCTTTAATATTTGGTATGTCATTTACCGTATGAAAAAAAAACAATCAGGCACTACTAGTTCTGAAGAACCTGATCAAATCAGTACTAAACAAATTTAAAATTATAGAATCTACTTACTTTACATTTCAAGTAGGTGTGCAATAGCAATGCTAATACTTACGTTAGCCAAATTTACCCTACACACGTACACTTAAATCAAACGAAATGGCATAATAATATAATGCATTATAATCGATTGTCATTCCTAATAAGTGACAATGACAAAATTTTATTGTCACTGCTAACTCTGAACGTAACGGCATAGAGCAAAATTATGGCGCTAACGCTAATATAATATGATATGGTGTGTCCTAGAATAGCTATGAACTATAGGTACCTGTATATAAAACTGTGTGGTGACGGCTTCAAAGTATAAGGTAACATGAAGTCATCAGTCAACTTGTGTATAAAGGTACAGTGTGAATTTTTGAAATGGTATGCCGGTGATGTGAAGAATTAAGGCTAAAAGAGTTAGTTGGGGAAAAAAGAGCATTTTTAAGCTTTTTGTTTATTTATCCAAGTTTAAATATCAATGTAGTGTGAAACAGGTACAAACATTAAGCATTGCTTTGATTTTCAGTTAGTTATCATTTAACGAATGCTCGATGTTTATTTTGATAAATACAGATGTATTGATTACAGCAAAAATAAAGCTTTGAATTTATGTTTTGCCCACGCAGAGGGTGAGTGCAGGGTGCAGGTGCGTCAGTGCGCTGTGTATAAGTATCATTAGGGCGTGCGTGCGACTGGAGGGGAAGTGGGGGTGGCCTTAACCTTGAACGCCGCCGTCTGACCCCAGGCGGCGTCATCGCGACTCCCTCGCCACCCTCGCGACCCTTTCCTTTCTCGTCTCGACACTCGATAAATGAAGCTGAAAGTCGTGTTAAATACACGCAATAACGTCTAGTCACAATGTATTGATTTGAAAAGTTGTTATGTTTTATGTATTGAGTTCTTGTATCATTTTCAATTAAGTAGGCTCAAGGGGCTTTGCCTGTATTATTTCATTCTGGCAAAATAATTGAACATCGTTTTTTAGATCTTTATACGTGGCTAAACGTGGTTCGTGGTTATAATTTTTATTTAACTGTTGTAATCCCTAAGGGCGGGACGTAGCTGATCACAATTGACTATTATTATGTACCTACCTATGATCCACAATAAAGACATTGAATCGAATTAAAGACCTTGTAACACAGTATAGGTACCTACGTAGACAGAACTTTTATAATTTCGTTCTTTCCGAGGTTTTCGATTCGTTGCACAGTGTGTCATAATTCTGCCGTTGACCGTCCAATTTACGACCGTTCTGCTTAAAATTTATTCGATTCAAGTCTTTACGTCCGAAGGTGGCAGTATCTTTTTATTTTCATTTGCTATTTCCGTTGCCTATTTACCTACATCTTCTCCATGATAAATTCTGTCATTCGCATACAAGGCGTTTAACGTAGCATGAACCTTTGCACAAGAACCTGCATTAAATAGGGGATGAAAGTTTGTATGGAAATTCGTAATTTTTTGTACAAGCTTAATCCCAGTAATGGCTTGTATATTATTAAATGTTGTGAGGACATTATAATACGACAATATTATACTTAAGACGAAATCGAAGAATGTTTTCGCCCTTAGCGTATGACGTAAGCGTTGTAGTCGCGTAGAAGCCTCGTAGACCCGGCGCGAATTCCGCGTAGCGGCGAAGCAGCACTTGCGTCGCGAAGTCGCTGCTAAAACGTAAAATAGTTTGAATATCACCATTAACAAAATTCACCCCGACGGTGATAATACTGCAACTTTTATGTGAATTTGGAAAATATAAACCCTAACATTTCTCATAAATCACAATCTGCTGATAAAACACAGTGTTTTTGCTTAACCACACCCATAAAAGGACACGCGGCCACCGGAAAAGCTCGCCCATATCCATAAGAAATGAAATGAAATGAAATTGTTTATTTAACTGACTAGATTTATGAATCGTTACTTACTCACAATCTGAATTTATTTTCTCTTAATTGCTTTATTATTAGTAAAAAACAATATTCACTTCGTTTTATTTAAAAATAATCGACGAATTAGGAATGACGCTAATGAATGTAAACTGCAAAGACTTGTATTGGGTAAGTACTTATAGTGTAGTGTTTACTGTCTGCGTCTCGATTTCTTAAGGCAGTCCAGACGAGGAAATATTTACGTGCTTCCATGTTTATTTAGTCTACAAGCCGCTGTTCTCAGCCGTTCATTGAAACAGAGTCACTCAATGAGATGTTTAAATCGCAATGTAACATTTGTTGCTTCATTGTGTGCCAAGTGATTCTTTGTTAGTATCGGGTTGAATTCAACATCTAATGATGATGTAAGTAGTTTAAATGTTTACAATATTTTACCATTATTACATACATGAGCACAAACCATAAACTCACGCTTTCTTCCCTGTGGGTAGGCAGAAACTACAGCAGGCATTCGCATGACGCTTTCTATTTCTACGAGGAATGGACAGTGCTTTTTCAATACAAAGTGACATTTCGTTTCTCCATTTTTGACATCGCACCTTAGATATCCTTCTACAATCTGTAATTTTGTGTTTTGTTTCTAACGATCTTTGTCTAGGTCCTTATCATTATACATGTAGACTATTTCAGAAGAATATTTCTTGCTAAACTGTCAAAATCACACTGACAACAAACTTTCTACTCGACGGCCACAAAGTATATACGATTATCTACTAAATTATGATTCGTTTAGAACGCATAACTGTGACAATTAATAGAAAACCATAGCTATCGTCTCCTATTGTATATGATTTAGTAATAGTCATGTCTATTCTTCCGTCGAAAAATCGGTACACCTGCTAAGCCTGCAGAACACGATACGATCTCTACGTACTCTTTTTGCTTCTTTTACGGTCATACACACACGCTGGTAGCAAGTACTACCTGATATTTCTGTAGATCACCCTGATAAGGTAACATTTGTCGTGGACGTCCTTCTATCGTCTTCTTCCGTCGTCTCCTCTTGGCCTTTTCACTCACATCATCTTTACCACTATTGTCAGCCAGTTACATTAAATGCTCTACTATAATAAACGTCGTGAAACCCAGAATATGTAAGTAGTTGAGACTCCTTAGTGACAATGGCTACAGGAAAAATAAATTTAGTGATGAATGTAAAAAGAAACCTAAGATCGCAAACAATTCCTGAACTAATGGCGTGTTATCTGACTTGTAGTTTACAGTGTCGAATTCAGTGACGTTTAATGTGAATTTATGGTCGACCTGACCGCATGTCCTCTAGACAGCAGACGGCATGGCGACCATACGAGGTCGGCTGCACCTGACACGGAGCGGCGTACTAAGCTAAGCGCACATTACAGCCACAACGTGCCACAACGCAAGTTAACACAATACATTTTCATACAACAAAGTGCGGAGCAGCCAATCTGCACTAGCCTTTATTGAGCAATGACGTGCTGTGACCGCGACCCGCGACAATGGATTCGCGTCTGACTTACAAACCTTCATTTAGGGGTCATTCAGTCAGTCTATGACTTTAGACTATTATTTTCAAAGGTCTGATTTATATGAGCATTTACATAAAAGGTTATCTCTTTAGTAGGTACACTAGAAATACAAATACCTATGATTTTTACTATTTGCGTCCAATTTTGATACGCGTTGACATTCATATGGGGTCGGCTTCCAGTCAAACCGGACGCAGGTATTTTACATAAAGCGACTGCTTATCTGACCTCCACAACCTAGTTACCGGGTAATACTATACTCCTTGGTAAGACTGGTTGTCAGACTATCAGGCTTCCAAGGAGCCGTAACGACTGTCATAGATCCACGAATGACAATCATACGTATTAAAATTATTTGTTAAAAAAAAAAGTTACTGCCTCGTGTTTCTTGCTACGTTTAACTACTATAGGCAGGTAGAAAAGGTAGGTGAAATAATTGTAAAATTAATGTTTTATCGGTAAGTATGTATGCATTCTTTAAATTCTCTACTTTTTAATGAGTAAGTACCGTCGACCTAATATAAAAGATTAGGGTTTAAACGTTCAGGCCAAAGTGTTACAAGACTTACAAGTGTTCGACAACAATGTTTACACTCAAACACGTTGTTGTTTTATTTATTCTGCAAAAGACAGCATATTCATTCTGTTTTTACAACGATTACTGTTTGTCCGCTCCTTACAGTTCAGAATCCACGAACAGCGACGAGTTACCGTATTCTGACGGTATTGTATTAAATTATAATAACTTTATTCCATAAAATCAATTTGTTTGTTTCTCTGATTTAATGTGTTTTATTTCAGTACCTCAAAATTTGGATGAATATGAAAATTCGCAAATAAATTCGAATGAATATTCGGAGAATAATTCGAATGAAAATCCGGAGAATAATTCAAATGCAAATTCAGAGAATAATTTAAATAAAATCTGTACTGAAGAATACAGCTTGATAAGTCACAGCGATTTAAAATATTTGATTGAGGACAAGGCAAATATATTAAAAATTAAAGAAAATTTGGTAAACAGTTATTACCCCGTCGCGGAAGAAATATTAAAAAAGTATGCGGGTGAATTAGAAGAATTCCAGGAAAAATTCAATAACCGTCCGGAACATATGCGTCACATACTGCACGATATGGTTCTTTTGCGCGAGAAACTAGAACCAGACCTAGAGGAGACTGCGACTCAGTTACAAAAAATTGACTCCCTCGAAGATGACATTAAGGATGAAGCAAAACGCTCTGATATTATGTTAATTACTCTAGAAAAGTATAAAAGCCTGTGTGACATTAACTGTGAAAAAACCAGCATCGAAAATAGTAAGTAAAGTTTTGTATTATTTTGTTAAACAAGAAAACGACTAGCAAAAACATCTTGTGCACTTTGCAAATTCATAAAATTAAACCATTTCAATTTGCAGGGTTTGGACATAAGATAGATAAAAATCCCTTCATGTTTTCACAATCTGCTGGCATGTATTGCCTTAGAGTTAAATATCTTAATGATATCATTCATAAGAAGCTAAGTGAGGTACAAGCGCAACAGAACGAAGGTTTGAATCAGCTTGAAATAAGAGATAAGATGTATGCAGAAAAAATTAAAGAATTAAAAAATAATTTAAAAGAAGCTGCCGTAAAACAGTTTGGTATGATAATGTATGATATTTTAAGTCTACAAGATGAATATCATCATTTCGTCAAAGATTTAAAACACGTTAACATTTCCTCCGAAACATATAACATAGAGGAAAATATTGCTGAAATTGGCTTCAGACTAATAGGACTGAAGCGCGACTTAGAGAAATATCGGCAATATTGCATGAAGTGTAATATGAACCAAAGGGTTAAACGCAGTAAGTATATTTGTAAATATAGTATGTATATATGTAGTATATGTATGTATATATTTATCATAGATAGTAGTTGCAGTCTTAGAAACAGTTTGTATTTCAGATTGTTCCGAATTGTTACTTACAAACACGAATAGGTGCCCACTATTGACAATCTAATCGGAACTGGTGAAGAAACATAATATTTATACTATTAATCTTTGTACTATTACAGATGTCTTAGACTTGCCCAATAGCAGATTAGACGGCGTGGAAGAGTTGTCTGTTATACCAATAGAAACAATAGCAGACGCTGAAACGAAATCCGTAGACGAGTTAATAAATGTTATAATAGATGAAATCACAGAAAGTATCGCAAGTAATTTTACTAGAATGTTTGAGGAACTGGATGAAAAATTAAACAATCCTGATATTATTGACGTCTTTGTAACGCAACTGCATACGATACAAAATGAGATTAGGAACGATATTGAAATGGAACAGGAAGCTTTGCTCAGACTGAGTATCTCAGAAGCGTCTATAGACAAAATGCTCGCTTTATCGAAGGAGTCCAAACAAATTATACAGAATCTCGAGGCTGCTAAGCAATTTATTGATCAGTTTATTACTAAGTAAAAATGTATGATTGTAAACAAAGAATACATCGTTTAAAGTAAAATATGTTTTAAATTTTCTTGTCATATCATAACTTTAGAAAATATTGAGTGCCAGCTATTTTTAAAAACATCAAAAGATTCCAAAAGTTTGAGTAGGTATAAAGACAAGTTCGAGAACAAATATGTTTTTGTTCATTTCATAACACGAGCCTTTGGCAGCGCATTGGTAATGAAGGGTTACCGACCGGCCAGATAGTCGATTACCAATTCAGCTCTTCAATAAATCTGAATAGGTATTGTGCACGAACGCATACACGAGTGTTGTAGGTACTTATACTGAATTAAATTTGTGAAGCGAGGGTTCAAAGAGGCGTTGACATCAATTTGCAGAACGTGTTATGATTGCCACACGACAAAGTGTGCCCGACCGCACGCGCCAATGTACACTTAACCTGGGTTAACAGACTTATTAGTTAACTTCCTTTTAACCTTAGGAATATAAACTAAATCAGTAGGTAAAACTAGAAAACGGAGAATACCTGAGGGCTTAATACCTATTAGTGAAGATTGTAATGATTGTGTTATTACAACCACTGCGTTCTCCTGAAACGGCGGGGAAGGTGATTTCTGGCCTTTGGTATTTACTGTGAGAAGACAGGAGATTATAGAAAAATTTACAATTTAATATCTTCTATTTATTGCATTCATTTCTTTACATTTTAATCAATTTAATGGAACCGTGTCGTATAGCCTTTAGATCGCATTATTCTTTCAAAAAATCATAACATACGACTTATGTATTTAAAGTTACTAGTTATACTTATGTGTTTGTATATGTAGGTACATCTGGCAGCATTAATTGTATCTGTCAGACTGTCTGGCAATATCCCTTTATAATAGGACACAATGCAAGCGGCTTGCTGCTCAAATACACCTGGGGACTGCTTGCAGTACATATTTTGTATGTAGGATTTTAAAGCATGTGGGCATATGTATTTACTTTAAACAAAGACTGCTAGTGCATAAGAACTAACAACTGCAAAATCAGATGAATTAATCATTCAGGTATCAAAAAACATTATTGATTTAACAGATATGTTATTCACATCTCCATCAATACCGTACAGCCATTTGCCACATCTTATAAATATGAATTGGGACGTCCAACAGGAGTCGAATAAATTGGAATTATGTGATTTACTCAGCATCAAAGCCAAATGCAGCACCCAATAATACCAGTGCAGCTTTATGTAAAAAGAATCACATGAAATGTGAAAAACAACGGTTTTCCCGTCCCGGCTGGACATGTAAGTCAAAAACGTTATTAAAATGCAGCATCACGACGAGCGAGCGTATACCGGAGCTGGCCGGGGGAGGTGGTACGAAGGCGGGGGCTGAGGGCCGATGCATGGCCACAGACAAGGAAAACTAGTAGGACAACTACTCGATTTCTTCATTAACCATCCTTATCTGTAAACGTGAGGGAATGGAGGTAAACGGCCTTTAAACACAAAACAAAAGGAAAGCAAAGTAGGTAAGTATTGCTACATACATTGGAGTTAAGCTATCCTTCATTGAGGAAATCCTTGTGGAAAGTGACTAAACTTGAATTTTACCCACAACAGGTGTATTATGTTGTGTTTTAACCCCGAATCATCCTAACTATTTTACTGTATCGAGTGATTTTTTGTACTTGAATTCAAAATCCGCAATCATTCTACTTTATCGTGTAGTTGTGTACCTTTTTACCCGAACAACAGGTATATATGGATATCAGTATAAATTGGAATATTGACCTAAAAGTCAAGGGCACACACCTCTTTAGGAGATAGTATGTTTTAAGGGGATAATCAAAACTGTTGTTTACAAAATATTTACCGTGGCTGTACCACAAATATTTAACGAACAAGTACCAAAAGAATAATTATTTGCTAAATTCGATAAAAATCGAAGTTGTCCCTCTGTTAGCCGCTGTGCTGTCACTACACAGGGTGCATGCACCGTGCGTTCGCAAGGGCACAGAGTGCGCTGCAAGCGATGCGCCCTCGCCCGCGCGACCAGCCGACCTGCGCCCCCCTGCTTGCTGCTGCAAGTCTGCAACCCGCAGATAAATAATAATCTATACAGTCACCTGTATAGATTATTATTTATCTATTAGCATGTACCTTATGAGATAACGAGAGTCTCTGACCAGTCACTTGTAAACTGATAATCTCTAGTTTAACGTAGTCGGGTAATACTTTTCAAAAAATTGTACCATGACAGTCATTTTTAGGGCCCCAATTGTAACAACTGGGGTCCAACGAAACGACTGTCAGGCAAAAAACTTGAATACGCGACGGAGGTAGAGAAAATATATGGGCGATGCTCTCCCCAAGTTGCAAGTTCCCCAAAATGAGTTTTCATACATTTATTCCTAACGTCCCCAAAATATAAAATTATTAATAAAGTTCACAATTCTATCTCGTTTACTCTTACTACTGGATTGAATGTGTGTCTTTGTATCATTATTATTGTTATTTAGTGACTTGTCTATTGCTATACTCTGTGTATGCAACAACCCGGTGTTCCTACTGACAGTGTGCCACGCGCTCGGCACAACCATTTTTATGTAGTTTCACAACAAGATAAAATAAAAGCTCGTGTTACAGTAATTATCTCACTGAGACCGTTAATGCTGAACATTCGATACGTTGAAATTTTCATGTTCTTGCCACATTTTCAAAATGGAATGTCATGGTTAACTTAATTTTTTAAATGATATATTAGGTGTTGTGAACCAGTAGGTGCGTCCTCTGTTAAATATGGTGTGCTTCGTCCACACCAGTATACGTTGATAGGTATATGGATTATTGCATATACTCGTAATATTATATTATATATTTTATTATTTATTATTGTGGATTATTACTAACATTTAATGGACACATAATTATTAGCTTAGATCAAAAAGAATATGGGTTGGCGCGGCAATTTTCCTTCTTGGGAGATTTTTTTTTTTTAAATCAAAATCAAAAGTCATTTATTCAAATTAGGCTGAGATTCAGCACTTTTCGAACGTCAAAATACATGAGACAATCCCCCAAAACGCCCACCCGTCACCTCTAAAACTGTAGGGTAAGTAATTGTAGATATGCATCTTATTGGGTCAACCTGAAAATTCTGATAATTATATATTGCACTTCCTGTGAAGTGAAAATTAGTTAAAGTTGCGTAATTCGACTTCCAGTCTATCAGTCTGGTCATATTGAGCATTTTCATTTGAAAAATCCAACTTCGTCTGAAAATATATATTTACCTTCGGGGTGCCTCTCAAGGTCTATCACTTTGGGACTTAAACTTTGAGATCCTATAATACCCTGAGAGTACTCATATGATTTAAAGCTAATCCTCTCAAAGAAAAATAGTTTAAAATGATGTGCTGTGTATGCTCAGGTAATAAAATTGTCTAAGGTCTGGCGAGGTTATTAAGTTTCCAAATACAAGACGACATTCATGATCTAAAGTCTGAAACATGAATGTGTCTTTCACAGTACTGTAGTTAGTGCAGGTTTCGAGACAAGTTGGGACTAATGAAAAGTACGAGGTTGGTGTCACCGCAAGGACAGCGGTCATCGTCTCGGTGTCGTGGCACTTGAGGTGCTCGTGGAGTGACGTCACCACGTGGCCACGACCGCTGCCACTGAATAACATTGACCACTTTTTGCAGCCAGACTGCAGCCGAAATTCAATATTTAATTATGTTTATCGTCCCATCTAGCAGTTCCATTCACTGAAGGTGCGCCGTTGAATTAATTTGTTTGTAGACATGGGTAGGTAAAACAAAGTCCCCTACAATGGCTACAGCATCTGTCTGTCTCTCCGAAACATTTCATTGATTTGGTTCGTATTTTCAGAGGGCAGTTAGCATTCACAGTAAGTGGGCGTGTTATTTCCTTATACCAATATTATGCGTACACAAGGAGTTAATAAAATGAAATAACTCAAAACTATTTATTTCAGAGTCGAGAGAAGGATCGTTTACTCACTTTTTTTTAAATATAAGATCAATTAGATTAGTATTAGACTTAATAGAAATAAATTCTTAACTATTTCGCTTAATACAATAAAATTAAGTGTTATTTCAATAACATAGACCTAGTAGATTATTAGTAAAAAGCTATTTTATTTAACTTTAATGTCACATCATTTTATTGCGGTAAATGTAATTAGAACACTTTAGGGATACTATTATAGGATCCAGAGACCAAAATGTTGTCCTTTCTTCTTTGTTGTCAACTTATAATTGGTAGTATGAAGTTTAGTAGCAATTCATTTCATTTATTTATTTCATAAACAAAAATACATTTGTGTCGAAATATAGCAATCCACTATGAACTACTATTACTATCGTGATTAGACTACCAAAAAAAACACTACAGCGAGAATACATATTATTATCAAATTTTCTTAATTATTTTATGTCAAAATATTATATATAAAATTATTGCAATACATTATAAAATTAATCTTTTACCAATAATTACTTCACAAAATTCGTCAATACTTTAATAACACTTCTGAATCAATAATGTCTTAAGTTTATTTCTAAATACATTCAAATTTGGAATATTCTTTCATTCTGGTGGTAATTTGTTAAATATATTATTAGACTGCACGCTTGATGAGTGTTTTACAACAATAAGCTTTGCTTGGATCCTCCCAGAAGACAAATCTTTTTCTCCGAGTTTTAACTTTTCATTGACCAGTCTTCGATTCTTTTTTAAATCGACTTCAAAAAGGAGGATGTTCTTAATTCGTTGGAACCATTCTTTTTTTAATGTATGTTCCCCGGTTACTCGAAGGTGGCTGGACCGATATGGATTTTTTTTTATTGAAAGGCTATACTTCCCAGGTGGTCCCATGATCATCATGTCAGGATCTGATGATGGGATCCGGGAGAAATAGAGAGAAGTCTTCAAATTTTATAGGCACACTTGAAGCGATTTGGGTAGCTTTTAGAAGAGTACTTTCTCGGAGTGGTCCCATTTCAATTTGGTGAAGATCTGATGAAGAACTTCAGAGATAGGCAACGGAACTCCTCAATAAATGATAGCAAATGGACTGGGGTTGCTGAAATCTCATGTCTGTCTATTGTTTACACCAGTTCATAACATAACATCACGCCGGTACGCTGTGAAGGGATAAGCACATGTGAACCACTAAAAAGTGAAAAATAATAATTAAAAAAAAAACAACTGACTTCCAAAAAAACACTACCAAGTGAAAAATAACTTTAATTTTGGAAGGTGGTGACAAAAAATTTAAATACCAAAGTCACCGACTTCCGAAATTAAAGTTATTTTTCACTTTGTAGTGTTTTTTTGGAAGTCGGTTGTTTTAAAAAAAGAAAAAGTTTTTTCATTAAGTTATTTGTATAATGTGAGGTGTGGTGGAAACTTTCTACTCGACGGCCACAAAGTATATACGATTATCTACAAAATTATGATTCGTTTAGAACGCATAACTGTGATAATAAATAGAAAAACACAGCTATCTTCTCGTATTGTACATCATTTAGTTAATAGTCATGTCTATTCTTCCGTCGACAAATCGGTGCTCGTGCTAAGCCTGCTGCTATAGGAACGTTAACGTGCACGACAAAGGGTCTGCTATCTAGTGGCGCAAATCCGAAGTTTTCTCGGAATCATTACTTGAAATTGACACTTCACGTAATAAAATAATCTCATAAAAGAAGCGAAAAAACATAATTACTCAGTAAAAATGTATTGTTGTGTTTCTGGATGCTCGACCACTTCAAAGAAAATACAAAATAAATCAAATGGTGTGAAATTCTATTACTTTCTCACGGATATTACTTACTTTCCTTGGTTACGTGATAAACGATAAAAGTCGATAAATGCAGTAAAATAAAATGTGCTAGTATGAGTTTCAAAACATTTAGAAATGATTCGATAATGTTATTTGTAAAAATACCTGAGTTTTGTATGTAGTAGTTCAATACAAACAAATCTAAGTAAACATAACCTCAAATATTTTTTGTTAGTTTTTGCTATAGCACTATCTGGAGAATTTTTAAACTAAATTAAAGTACAAATGTGCCTACATTTTTTAGATAGGTCTGCCTTACATTTGTAATTTGCTCTTCTAATATTTATATTGCAATCAAGCTGAAAAGAAGGCGACATGAACATAAATTATAATATAGACAAGATATTTACGTGCAAAATGAGTTCAGAAAATACTTTTGGCGTTTTGGGGGACTGTCTTATGTAATTTTGACGTTCAAAAAGCGCTGACTCTCGTAGTTTGAATAAATGACTTTTGATTTTGATTTTGATTTTGACTTTATAGTTATTTTGACATCATAAACATTAGAAATCGTCGTTTGAGCTACAATTTTGTCAGTTATTTTCAGGATTTATAACTGTTTCTTCTACATCTAAGACATGCCCGGACTCGGAAGAGTTTTTGGCCTTTGAACATATTTTGATCACGCTGACGATCATTATTAATCGGCCGGAACCCATATTTTATAATTTTAATCATTAGAAACGATATTTTTATAATGTAAACATTAACAGAAACATTGGCGGCAACACGATGACAGGTCTAAACAGTTTCTTTTTTATAACCACACCGTGGCTTTCGTGTCGATTTGTGCTGCCATCTACAGTTTGTGCACGTTCCCTATAGGCTGATTATGCTATTTCTATCGAAACTAATATTCACTTTTTCATTTGTATATAACTCTTTCACTCGTCTTGAGTTCACAGTGTCTATGCGCCTTCGTGTCAACGCTTTCTACCACCACGTGGCTCCCATGCCGCTACAACGCTACGTCTACGCGGCTACGACGTCACGCCTAAGCAGCAACGAAACGTGCGCCTACGCGGCTACACAGTTCAGCCTCCGTCGACACAACGCCGCGTCTACGTTACAACAACGCCGAGCCTACGGGTTTTGATACGCCGCAACCACGTTTACGAAGCATGTCGTCGATGCTGAAAAATTGCACATGACAAAGGCACTTATGCCCGTTTTTATAAGCACAGCGTGTTAATGAAAACGGGCATTATTCTTTAAACAACAACTGTGTAGCCATAACAACGGAAACCTTTCATAATCGTATGATTCTTTTACACATTACATTTATGATAATTTCATTTTGGTATCGGTAGCTGTAAAACTGTATTTTACGGGCCAAGTCGATCAAACCTACGTGACGTATCAGACAAAAGAGTATTGTGATATTTGGCTTTTAGCTTCAATGACAAACTGTAGGACATAACAAAGTCGTTGTTATTTTTTTCATTTAAATAATATATCAAATTAAAATACGTGAATCATTTTAGTGAAATCATAAGATTTGTGTGTACTCAGAATTGTGAATGATAAAGCTTCTACTGCTTAATTTGAAAGCCAGAGTTAACGATTCCTAGCAATATAATTATTACGAAACCATATAATAACTAAATAAAGTCATTTGCATTACAGGATCAAATCAGAATACTGGGTAAATTGGAGTAATTTATAAATCACATGCAAAAGGACACATGAATGTGACTTTGACTTACAAGAATATACCTACCTCGTATTTTATTTGTTGTTTCAAGACATTGGTAGGTTTACGTTTTAAATTAATATTTGTCATTCCTTATTCGTGTTGTGTTACAATTAAAGTATTGCCGTTATGGTTCGACGTGTGAACTTGAAGACATGGAGGATGCTTGAAGGACGCGATGCAAAGTCAATGTACCAAAAACAAAGTTGACCAAAAACAATACCTATACGTATTGGTGTGTTCCAAAATGTTCTTATGAAAAAGTAAAACAATGGCATCCGAAAAAGAACCTGTAAATGCCAATTAATAGGCCACTTATAAATTAAGTGTTTTGATTTGATTAGTAGAAATAAAAAACAAACCGTAAATTCTAATTTTAAATCACCTCATAGATGTTTTTAATTTAACGATTACTAATAACGAATAAAACTTATATTATACCTACGCTACAAACAAATGCGGTAATGCGTAATCTATTTATTGAGTGAAACTTCCATTGCTTAGTCATTTCAACAAATCTCTACAGTCTCTTCTTTTGCACACTATCCTGAAAAACTAAAGTTTTACAGATCGAGTTTATTTATTACTAGCACCTTCGTCCGCGTGGACTTCGAAATTATGCCACGAGAACGTAATATCGGGATAAAAAATATCCTGTGTTCCAGGTGGTGTTGTATCCAGGTTACAAACTATCTGCTTGCCAAATTTCATCCAAATTCGTTCAGCCGTTTACGCGTGATTGAGTAGCAAACACCTAAACATTTAAACATACAAACTTTCAAATTTATGACATCAGTAGAATATTATAGGTAGTAAGATACGATACTTACTTGCGCAATAATATTTCTACGAAGTACAGACTAAAATGCGATAACAATGAGAACAGAGGGTAAAGGTGCAGTGCAGGTGTGGGGGGAGTACCCAACGATGGAACTACATGGTTGGTGTTTTAGCGCGCATCCGGCGTCGCGCGTGGATTTCCACGCGGCGCTGCCTCAACAGGACTTCCATCTTAACGCTCCGACGACACATTTCTGGCGTCATGTTCTTATTGTCCATTTATTAATAGCCTCTTTGTTTTCTATTTAATCACAACACTGCTTACCTACAGGAAATATCTACCTATGTGCCGTTGACTTTTGACTCCGGTGTTTTAATGAATATACGAAATAGTTTATTGTGCCCTTCGTTGGGCCAAAGAAATGAGAAAACGAGTTGTAATGCGTCATGAAATAGCCCTTCAATTTTATGACAGAAGATTTTTGGAAATAAAAATCACGGGTAACTGCTGAAAATTATAGCTACTTATCAGCTACTTGCTCTAGCTGTAACTTATACAACGTGTCGTTTTGCATCCTCGTCAAATTCAAGGAGGTAACTATGCTAATGATTCTCGACACGAATCAATAAGTCACGAATCAAGTAGGTATTTTTTTTTTTTTTAAACGCGGCTTGTGTGATACCGCACTGTAACTGGGTAACCTGGGTTCAAACAGTCTTCGTCGCACAAACCAGTCCTCGAATTACTTGTTGCGATTTTTTATTTTACGGCTATGAAAATACAGTCGAGAACGCAATGGTTCAATTACCATTGCGTTCTCGACTGTATTTTCATAGCCGTAAAATAAAAAATCTACTTATTTTATTATTGATTCGTGTCGAGAATCATTAGCATAGTTACCTCCTTGAATTTGACGAGGATGCAAAACGACACGTTGTATATTTAAACCCTTCCAAGTTCTGTTTTAATATTCAATTCAATTCATTTATTTATTATCTCTTCACAATAGTTTTTGGTAATGTTATATTCCACCATTGTAAGAGATTGGTGCCTGAAAAAGGTTTTCGAAAAAGCCTGTGTTATAGGTGACCAGTGCGCCCATAACAAAAAATATAATAAAAGGTTTAGAAAATATCATGTGACCATCGTTAAAAGAACCAAAGAGATTAGGCAATACTGTTGTAAGTTAAACTGGTACTGGTGTAAGTATATATATATATAACGGGAATTCACATGATAACAACGGTGAATCACGCGGCATCTCGTTATCAGACATCTTTTGAATAAAAGTAACTGATTCGATGGTAACGCGGCGAGTTCGTCCGAATGGAATGTGCTCACGTCCTCGCCTGTCCAAAAGATGACAGTCCACGTCACATCCATAGTGGCGACCTCACCCAAGCTGCAACTGCTTGACGTTGCCATACTAAAAAGATTTTATTTAATTTTAATAATTTTGTTGAATCTTCGACACGGCCATCGTGACATCTCACACGTCCTCGTGTGAGGTACCTAAAAGCATAGAAAATTCTGCAGTAAATGAATTTTCCACTCGGCCACCCTGGCCTAAAGAAACAAAGTACTCAAGTGGTCTTACAGCCGCATATAGATGTGAACTAATAATGAAAAAATCACATATTTCTTAATAAACAATTTGTGGACAACCACTTCTGGTTATCCCGTACAACATTGTGCCGGTGTCCGAACACGACATGGACAACCTCACAACATCTATTTACCTGGATAACTGGGCTAGTGTCCGAACACGACATGGACAACCACCTAGCATCCGACAACACATGGATAACCAAGCCAGTGTCCGAACAAGACATGGACAACTGCTTAGCATCCAACAGTGCAAAGATAACATGGCCAGCGTCCGAACAAGACATGGACAACTGCTCAGTATCCAACAATACAAAGATAAAGCGGCCAGCGTCCGAACAAGACATGGACAACTGCTCAGTATCGGATAACACAAAGATAACACGGCCAGCGTCCGAACAAGACATGGACAACTGCTCAGTATCGGATAACACAAAGATAACACGGCCAGCGTCCGAACAAGACATGGACAACTGGGAGTCAAGTGAATAGTCAAACCTTGTGATAATATTTCACTACCAAGCATTATGTCATGACGTTAACAATAGTTAGGTAAATCATGGAATAGAACTTCTAGACTAATGTCATTAGTCGTTATAATAGTCAAAATTTGTAATGTAGACTTCACTGATGCCTTATGCCAGTCATGTTAACTGTACCATTTAACCTTTTGCCACTAAATTTACAAGCTACTGTATCTTTAATCAATGAGCATTCCGCTCCTGAATCAAAGTAAAATGGAAAACGCTCACTATTGTGGTATAGATACCCAGCAGGTACTCCTATGTTGCACACGTCGACCCTCTTCACTGCAGTCAGACCACCTCCACTGCTGACATTTCTTCCCTCCTTGTTCCTGCGTAGTGGGCAGCTGGATGCGTAGTGACCTTGCCCATGGCAGGAATAGCAAGTAATGGATAGCTGGTCTGGAACTGACTTCTTCTGAGAGATAGACTGAGCTTGACTCTTGGTTCTTTCATCGTTCGGTTTCAAACTTCTCATCGAGAAACACTGATGAGACTTATGACCCAATTTTCCGCAGTGGTAGCATTTGATGCTCGGGTGGTTCGTGAAAGTTGGGCGATTTTTCTTAAAGTCGGGTACATCTGTGCTAGGCAAACCTTTTCTTTTCAAAAATGAAACCGCAGTGAGCTCTTGTTGCAAGCGATTGCGATTGTCGATGTCAGTTGTGAAAGACAATCGCTGAATGCGAGGTTCGAACTGCGACACATGTGCTAGGACCGTAGCTACAGCGATTTGCTCTGTCGTCAGTCCCTTCCACCTTGACATAAGCGACGTCATCAAAGGCAGCATATGCAGCAAGGGACTCATTCTCCTTTGGTCTACCTGCAGCCATGTTAATAAGAAAAGAAGCCACAGTTTCTGGGCATGCGTACCTTGCAGTAAAAAGCTCCTTAAAACCATCCCAAGTCATCCCTGGATAAGACACAGTGGACAGCCAGGTAGAAGCATCTCCTTTCATTGCACGACTTATAGCAATCATCAACGGTGCGCCGTGCTGGTATTTGTCGGTAATACACGTGTCTGCAGTTGCAATCCAAGCACTTGCATCTACATTGCGTCGATCTGGGTCAAAATCGGGAAGGCGAAGTTCACTCGATGTTCTAGATTCCTTCACGGCCTCCAACATAGCCAAAAAGTTCTTATTTTGTTGTTCCAACAAAAGAAATAATTTTTCATCACTGCCAAAGTTATTTGATTCACTTGGGGCGTTTCGGTTACATCCCACTTCTGATAACGGGAATTCACATGATAACAACGGTGAATCACGCGGCATCTCGTTATCAGACATCTTTTGAATAAAAGTAACTGATTCGATGGTAACGCGGCGAGTTCGTCCGAATGGAATGTGCTCACGTCCTCGCCTGTCCAAAAGATGACAGTCCACGTCACATCCATAGTGGCGACCTCACCCAAGCTGCAACTGCTTGACGTTGCCATACTAAAAAGACTTTATTTAATTTTAATAATTTTGTTGAATCTTCGACATATATATATTATGATATGATATGAAAGTATGGGCCAGTAAAGCGGATTATACTGTCCCATACACCGTAAGTTTGCTTAATTCTTTTGGCAATAAATTCAGTATATAATGTTATGTGTGCCCGAGACAGCAAACACGTAATTTATTCACCGTCAAATATTTTATATGTCGGCCATAACGACAGGACACGATAAATCGAGCCTTTTTATTACTGCACATATTCGAGCACGAACTGCATCGCAGCTTCGAAAGCTTTGTCAAATATGCACAAAAATGTTTTAAAAGCGTCTTTAACAATTTTCTGAGTCCTGGCCGCGGGCCGTTGACCTCACCGTTTGTCCACACCATTCACCGACATGAAAGGAACTTATTATAATGAGCTTGTCATATTACCTTATACAAAAATTAAAATCTTATTAAACGCGAATCTAGAATTCATTTTGAAGTCGAAAAATTCAGTCGACGTCCTTTCGACAGCAGGTATTATTAAAACAAGGTAAGTACCTATTCACTTGTTTCTGAAATAATGATGAAATAAGGAAGTAGGTAGATACTGAAAGTTTCTATACATTATTTTAGTACCGTAATTAAAGCCTCCACAGGCGGAGTGCAGCATTAGGCGCTCCATTTAGAAGCGGTCTATAAATCAGGCGGACAGGAACGTTACAGGTACTGCGAGAGAGCTGGTTTTATTTGGCCTATCTTCTGGTTTAGCAAATTGTTCTCCAGTTGGGATCGTTTTAGCTAAGATTTATTACTGTAAGTGCTGTAAATCGTACCTTTTACAAAGTAGACGACTATTTGAGGAACATTTAATGTTTGTTTATATGTTGATATGCAAGTTTTAATGTAGCGAACAGCGATTTGGTCTCATAGCATTCAGTCCGCTTTCAGCAATCCACTGTCAGGTTTGTAAAAGATATAATTAGGGGAGATTGTAAAATGTAGATGAGGTACTTTCAAAAGAAGTAGTATTAGAGCGTTTCCAGCTGAACTGCTAATTATTGTTAAAGCAACTACGAGGAGATTGCAGAGTTGAGATTTAGACAAGATTGTTATTTGCCAAAATTCTAACACGTCATATGCGTCGTCCACGTAGTGCCAAAACATCAGTGAAAAATCATAATCACAGTTGAATCTCTGCACTCTACATCCAATATTCTTTTTCGATTGCACTGTGGTGCAATGCAGACATTTAAATGATCATCGTTTGCAGATTTCTCTTGACATGTCCGTCGGATAACGTAATGTAAAGACTTCGTAAGTGCTGGTGAAATCGGTGGCAATGGCCAGCGGGGGCGCAGGGCGACGCCCCGGGGGCCGGGTGCATTGTACACCGTGGTGCATCGAATGCAGCGTGCACCCCCCGCGCCGCACCCCTCACCCCCCACTTAAGTACATCAATTCACTGTTCTCGAATAATCCGTGCATTGACGTCGCTCTCGTAATCTCAAAGTTTGTACATCGACGTGCAATGTGCACTCAGTCGCAATATGCACGCGGAGCGCTAAACCAACGCTGACCATCTCGTTTAGACATTTTACGACCTCTAAAACGAAACGACAAGACATAACCAGATGAATTCCTACAAATAAAGCCAGACGAATCTGACAAGTGTGAATCCAATTTACGAGATATAATGCTCTATGTAAACTATGCCTCAATTGACGTAACCTCTATGCTAAGAACGAGATAACTTTATTTTAAGCTTACTACACTCTAATAATATATGAAAATAAAAGAGCATAGTTTGACATCGTCACCATATCGCCACGAACAAGTGCGAACAGAGGAACTCACTCAGTAAAAAGATCATCATATTCAGCGTATCATGTCCCCATTGTGGGACCCAGGCCTCCACTGTGAGAGGGAGTGGGCCATAAAGATGGTATGGTAATTTATCAATTACCAGAGATGCGCTAACATAAAGCATCTCTACGTAAACTAAAAAAATATCTAGTAGCTGAAGATATAGTTAGTTATTCTGTGGCACCATCAGGGAAGGCATCACAAGCAGTGTAGAATAAACAACAGTAGATACTAGACTTCATATGAGGTGAAACCTACAAGTACTTACTACAGAACTTACAAACAAATCCTTAGGTTTACAAAACGCTGCGTGCTAAACGAACATAATCGATTACCGCACGTTTAGTTCAGTAACCAACAATTGTAATACATTAAAATGTAACGTACATAGACCTCAATCGAATTGAATCCACATGGGTCAAGTTCAAAGGGGTTGCAAACTCAATTGGCATCAACGTGCACTGAAGCTGTAACGTTTTACTGCGATTGCGGCACTAAAAGAGTGACCCGTCAGAGTTACCTTTGTAGTGGGTTATGGGGCGACCGTAGGCCATGGCGACCACGTTTACGCAATACGTAGTATGCTATACGTAAATATTACATGTATACTGTAAGCCTGGAGGCACAATAAGAATATGTTTACGGAAATTCTCTATATGTAACATGCCGTATTCTGCAATTTAATTAAATACTACTCATAATCAGCAAGCCTGCTCTCTTCGAGAGGAAGCTGACTCACGCGGGCCCAGTGCAGGATGGTAGATGTCACATGTCTTCGAATTTCTGGTTCTAGGATATACCAGTTTCCTCACGATGTGATCCTTCTCCGTTTTGAGAGCACTGGTGCAAAAAATAATATAGAAAGAAAGAAAAGAAAAAGTAAGGCGTCCGCCTGGGTTCGAACTCACAACCTACAACTCGTATGTCACTGTAAGCCTGGAGGCATACCTATAGGAAGAATATGTCGGAAACTCTCTGTAGGTAAAAAGCCGTATTCTATTTAAGTCACTGCCACGAAACTAGTAGTAGTATCGTGGAATTAAGTTAAGTTAATTCCTGAATTAATTTAAGTTAATTCCTGTTCCGTGTGGTGCCGGACGTAAAAGAATAGCACCATCCCATTTCTTCCCGTGGGTGTCGTAGAAGGCGACTAAAAGACTTACTAGAGAATGGGCAGCAGCGTTCTCTTTGCATTTTACCACCATACTGCCATCGCCAACCCACCTGCCAAGCGTAGCGATTATGGCAAATCTCCCTTTTGGGGGAGGCTTATGTCCAGCAGTGGATGTCTTTCGGCTGATATGATGATGATGATGATGATGATGAATTCCTGGCAAACATCAAAATCGAATTAAAAAATTCAGAATTGAAATCGTTGTTTTCGTTTCCATATGAGATTGAAGACAAATCTGATTGCCTTTATCAAATCGAATGTTGAACCTTTGAATAATTTAAGAGAATGCATTTCGAAGGAAATTAAATGAAGATTTTCATCGTAAAATGCTCTACAGACACAATACAAAACATTCTCATCGGGCTACTGCCGAGTGCCGGCTGCCGACACTATATGGTTATGGGCCATTAAATCCGCGAGTAGTAGCCGTGTGCGTAACGCGGTCCGTAGACTGTAGTACTATATTGTAAATCATTGTTACGTTCAGTAAAAGGCGTGCCGCGGTGCAGGTTTTCCGGTATCGTCTGGCCGTATTGCCTGTATTCACACGTCTCCAAGGGCTTGCGTAAATAGAATTATCTGAAATTACCCCAAAAGAAAAATTTTGTAGGATCAGTCAATTCACATCATAAAACATAACGCCTTGTTTCCTCGAAGGGTTGAGCAGAGGTAAATCTAAACGCATTTCGCCAGTTATATTTAAGTCCCATGTAATAGGGGGCGAGCTTATTGCCATCAACCAGGCTCAAATTCAGACACCGGGCTGCTACTGAGAAATTCTGGATGGAAATTCCAATAATATTTTGCCCGACCTAGGAATCGAACCCGCAGGATCCGCTTGCGACCAATAGACCAACGAGGCAGATTCAGAGGCAGATTCAAATGAATTTCAGACATGAAAAGGTGTTATCTTAGGAAAAAACTTACTTAGTCTAATTTACGATGATTGAAAAATCTATTCATTTTTAATTTGCGAGTCACTTATTACAGTTATTACAAGTGACTCGCACGCAAACATTTTACCAATATCGACGTCTAAATAACGCTTTCGTAGAGCGGGTTTTATAGCAGCTTTCCGGGCTTTCGAAACCCTTCAGGTCATCGGGCTGACGTCGGGCCGACGCGAAGTCAGGCATCTGACGTGACGTCGGGCCTGCCGTGTCGCTGTCACCTGCCAACAGACTGTTCGTGACGAAGGTTCCGATGCAAGTTTTATATTCATAAACAAGTTTTCGTTAGTATGTTGAAGTGATATTCTTGTCTTCTATAGGGAACTTTTACATTTATGCTTGAAATAGCTTCGTATATTTGATTGCGCGAGTGGCTCAGTGTTAAACAAAGTACCTAAAGTAAAAAAATCAGGTAAATTCAAAAGTACTCTTTGTTTATTCCACTAGTGGAATGTTAACAAAGTAATAGGTACTTAGCCGATATTTATATCCTCATCTTTGTGACGTTTTTAATATCGTTGGTTAGGAAAAATATTACCTATAAGAGATATTTATAGATAACGGTAGGGAATAATACTTCTCCCGTTTCATATAATTTGTTACCAAAACTGTGTAGCATTATATTTAAATAGATTAATAAGCAAACGTAAAATTGCAATGTTATCAAAATCAAAATATTTTATTTCACATAAACCTGCAAGGGCACTTATGAAACTTCAGAAGCTAGGTGCACGGTTCCAATTTGTCGCTTCCTATGGAGAAGAGCCGGCAAGAAACTCCACGGTTACTCTTTTAAAAATAATTGGCTTTTATAATGTTTTCAAATTACAGTGATATTTGGTATGGGAGGACAGTGCAGGCCTGTCAATAAGTACCAGGTACTTAGAGGAATGAAAATTCACAATATGTAAAAGAATCTACATAAGTAAAATCAACCTATTTAAACCAAGTGATATATAAGTAAATAATAATAAGGAATGCTTGAATTGATTGAGATAAATGCCATAATTTTATTTATTGTACGATATTATTACGTAAATATTCATAGCTTTTTATGAAACCTGTATATTTCTTTATAATCGTAGAACATTCACAAGTGGGTCATGCCAATTTATACAAGATAATCTCCGTCATTATATAAATTGTCTCACGAATTGCGTCGCCCATTGTCAACGTCGTAATTATGTCTTCTGTAACAAGATAGCGCAATTCAAATAATAACGAATGTTTCAATAGTATAATCCTGTGGAACAAATTGGTGAACCGCTACTTGAATCAGTTCCGCTGAGCAAACTCGCACGTAACTCGGGACGTAAGTCGAGTTGAGGCGTCAAGCGGCATGCGTCGTGTCTCGTGGTGACGCATCAAAAATCCGTGTCGAGGCAAGGTCGGGGCGAAGGCGCGCGGCTAGTTCGCACCTCGACCGCCGCTGCCAGCGCCAAACAACGGGCAGACAGCGGGCGCGTGAGTCAGCCTCGACTTGCCCGCGCACCGCCATGCGCCACCGTCTGCCGACCCGCCGCCGCCGCCGCTCCGCTGACCACCGACGTGTTTACGTGGCCTGTGACACCTCGTAATCACCTGACTGCAACTACACACCACAACGATCTACATGTAATATACATAATTAAAACGCAGTGTGCATGAAGCGAGAAATTAATGTCAGTCACACTTAAATTCATCGGCTGCGAACACACATTGGATTTGTAGTAGTCATTGTGTAAAAACCGTAACTAACGTAAAAAATTTAATTTGACATTTTTTTTTTGTACTTATTGGACTGGTCATTTATACCAGGATTTAAATATTTATGATACATGGTCTACTGCCAAACGAGGCTATGTTGGCGATCTGCTGTGTAAAAGTATACCCTACCCTATTAAAAAGCTTTCCATCCAGTAAAGTTCTGACATATTAATCGTTTCTAATGACATTAGTATGAACGAACTCAACTTCGTCGTCAATTCGTTCCTTTCGCCATAACCACATATTCATAGAGTTAACCTTCGAATCTATCCAAAATACCATACTACAACATCTAGGTTAAACCGGAAGTTTAGCAAACATCGATAAACTTGTCTATTATTAGAATCTTTTACACTTTAATCGTCCGGAAATTAGTCCCGTAAGTCTGGCTAGACTAGACACGCCACGAACAGACGGAAATGTACCTACAGACTCACAGCTCACTAACCAACTCGGTTCTCTAGGTACTGCGTTAAGTTTTGTGACATGATATCTAGTTTTATCATTTATTTAGTTATTTGTTCTAAATTTAAAACAATTTGTATCTATGACAAAAAAGAAGAGCAAAATAATTTCTATATAATTTTAAACCAATTAATATTAATAGCGATATAAATAACTAGCAAATACATATTACTATACTTACCTATAATGATCTAAACCTCACCTAATATATTATCGTTGGAAGACAAGGTAAAAAACGGAAAACACTGGGTTGTAGTTGAGCAACATTATTTAAATTGTATGTTTATGCGCACCTAAGCTGTCTATAAGCATTTATATTTATTAGTCCACTTTTAATGAACAAAGAAAGTAAAATCAAATAAATCACTTTACTGTTATTCAATTTAAATTTAGATATTACCAAATTGTGGAATTTTGAGCCTCCAAAATGTCATGTTTGTAAATTGATTGAGCTTAATTGATTACCTAATACATATAGTTCCAATACCTGATTGGGTTTTTAAAAGTTTGCAGCCATCTATTACATACCCTTGATTTGGTACGATGTACATAGTGATTTTCAAGATCTTCACAAGGGGTTTTTAGCATACAATACATTGAATTAGGTACATGGATGTCATTTATAGATTCAAACAAAAATGTTTGAAAACAAACAAGATTGGTGAATGTGGCAAGGTCAATTATTTAATCATTTATGCAAATTGTTTACGTTGCCATGATGTTGATTAGAGCCTTGTTCTGTACTTTGCTGCCATTTTTTCTTATACACCTATCAACTGCGAATGCTTGCAGGTCCTCTGGTTATAAGTTTTTTCTCAGGTTTCGTCAATCTTTCACTGCTTTCCCCGGACCTACTCGTCCCAAATGGTAATTGCATTACACACTTACAATGAATTTGCCTTTTATTTTGACAATTCAATAGCATTCATTTCGTCATTTACGTTGTCGAGCATGCAAAATTTCAAGCTTATGAATCAATCAATTCCTTTCCTTTCCTCCAGGATTTTGAAAACCTTCAAAATCATTTGGATTAAAAGATGTGTTACGCGATTGTACTATTGCTTAGCATAAGCAGCCATCTTATATATCTTCTCACTGCTGTCACTGGACACGGATTCCTCTTTGTGAGAGGGAGTGATGGGTATCAACACGCGGGCGCAGTGCGGGTTGATAGATGTCACATATCATCGACTTTTTGGTGTCCTCACGATGTTTTCCTTCACCGTTTAGAGAACAGTGGTGATGGAATTATTTTCACAATATAAAGCGCCTTTCAGGATTCGAACCCTACAACTAGTAAGTTGCAACCGTTACCACAGAGCCACCTCCCTCGGTATTGCTTACTATATGTCAAAGATAGAATGAAAGTCTGCACAAATGGGAACACAAAATTTGTATAAACTGTCAAGTACCTGGCCTGGATGCTTATCAGCGAGAGTCGTGAGGGTAATACCGCTGTCACTGATATGATACGAGTCGGCGAGATTGAATAGGAAACGAGGTAACCAAACTATGGCGAGATTCTTAGATAGCATTGTAAGGTTGTCTGGGGCGTGACGACACATACATAATGTGCTGCATATTTAGGTACTGTTGCAACTTTGATGCAAGGTTTTATATGAAATGTTTATTCTATCTAGAATATGACATTGTCTGTGATATGTCGCTTCGTAGCGACTATAGCATGAATACTTTTAAAATAATCCATTCTATATCCCACTTCCCACTTTTCGGGGGCTCAATAGAGGTGCAAATTTAATGAATATGAGAATATAAATAAGAAGAGCCCAGAAGGCTTAGCACGAGCACCGATTAGTTGACGGAAGAATAGACATGACTATTAACTAAACGATGTACAATAGGAGAAGATAGCTATGTTCTTCTATTAATTATCGCAGTTATGCGTTTCTAAACTAATCATGATTTTGTAGATAATCGTATACCTATACTTTATGGCCATCGAGTAGAAAGTTTGTTGTCAGTGTGATTTTGACAGTTTGGGAAGAAATATTCTTCTAAAATAGTCTACATATAAAAGGACCCAGACAAAGATCGTTAGAAACGAAAGACAAAATGACAGATTGTAGTAGTATATCAAAAATGTGCGGTGTGTGATGTCAAAAATGGAGAAACGAAATGTCACTTTGTATAGAAAAAGCACTGTCTATTCTTCGTAGAAATAGAAAGCATTATGCTAAGCCTGCTGGTATTTAGCTCAGACACTAACCCATTAGAGCAGTGGTAGCTCAGTGATAACGGCCGCGACTTATGAGTTGTAGGTTGTAGGTTCGAACTCAAGCAAGCAAAATACTTTGTGTAAATTATTTCAACACCCTGCTTTCAAAACAGTGAAGGAAACCATTGTGAGGTAAACGGCATGCCCTACAACCAAAAATACGAAGACATTTGACATCTGCCAATCCACACATTCCACACTGAACCCGTGTGGAAGATTACAAACCACTCCCTCGAGAGGAGGCCTATGTCAGGCTGTGTCCCAGCAGTGGGAACATTATAGGCTGTTTATGATGAAAAACCCATATTCAACTTCAGCAGACGAATCTTTTTACTTGAATGAAAAAAATAAGACAAATTCATCTTCTGTTATGCTAGACGGTTTGAGACTTTCCATAAACACGCCTTGTAATCATTTGTTTATGACTCTTTTTTGTTTGCCTAAGCTGACATTTACTGTTTCGCAAAACTTATATCTAACGTTCAAAGAGCTTCAAAATTGGTTTCACGTTGTATTGCGAACAGTCGTCGCCGCGTCTTGTTTGGCAAATAAAACGCGTCGAGCAAAGATTACCGCTGCAAATAATTATGTCTGGTTTATATACGTAGACTAAAAATACACATATTTACTTAAATACAATGATTATATTATGCCAATACAAACAGACACATAACTCACACACTACACGATAGTGGCAACCAGTATTCATTGCAAAACTTATAGTTTTTCATACTTTTATGATCTATGTAGAGAATCTTGAATTCCTTAAATTCACTATTTTCGCAGATTGACAACTTGCGCTCCGTGTAGTAGAAATAGAAATAGAAATCATTTAATTGCCAATAATGCAGGTATACAGATATGATGGTTATTTTGAACAGAGTCCTGATACGTTTTGCCGTACGGCATGCAAAGTTATTTAATGTAATACATTTACTAGACAAAAAAACAAAAAAAAAACATAAACGGACATAAGTAGAATAAAGACAAAAGCATTATTTTGCCTAAGCAACATAACTATCATTAATAAAAATTCACATTCATCTATTATTCGAACAAAAAACAAAAAACATTCGGAATTATGCACAAATGTCAACAAACTAAATTATAATAATAAAAAATCAGAAAATTTAATTACAAATGTCAAAAAAAAATAACAACAATTTAGCATTGCAATAGAGCTAAAGATAAAAATGTCAGTAAATAAAACACAAAGAAACACACCATTAACAGAAGGTTTCGTCATTAACAAAATCTTTAACTCTAGACACTAGATATTCTACCTACTGTCTTCTTGTTAGTTTTCGTTGTAATAAATTGCTTCTGGATATCTTCTATCGCACCCTGGGTTGATGGTCAAACATGCATGACACCGTTTTGCGGATTCCGAATACGTCGTTTTTTGAAAGCTGCCACTTACCACTTTTGTGTGTCCATTCTCATTTGTTGTATTTTATGTTATTTATGATCCTCTACTAATCCTAAGAGAAGTATATAGCTGCAAGTTTCAAGGAAAATCCGGAAAGCCCTCGTTAATGAATTCCTACTAAGAATACGTAATTATATAAAGTTTAACATGATTCAGTTTACTTCCGTTGTGTTCATCGACTGAACTCAAAACGTGCAAAGCGTGCATACTTCCTCCTACACTAGGAAAAAAGGATATTCATGAATTCTTGTTTACGTCAAATTCATAATTTAAAGGTGTAGGTTTAGATGTTAAGATACACAACATTGTTAAGCAATTTAAAAATACTTGCACACTGAACCTTTGTATTGCATGTACTTAAATTATAAATATTAGTAACTCCGTCTGTTTGTTATATCACGCCTTAACAGATCAACGGATTTCGATAAAACTTTGACACACCCTTGGATTAGGACATAAGATACTTTTTACCAGGCAGTGGATTGACCTCATAAGGCAACGGTGCGGTTTAAAAGAAGATGTGGTGACAAAAAATTAAAAGAACATGCATATATGACCTCTCAGGATAAATGATGATGATGAATGAATGATCCTCTCAGCATGAATGAATACGTGACTTACAAAAAGTATTTACAAGACAATGTGAGTGCAAACGCCGGGAGACGACACACTAGGAGGACCTTATTGCTGATGTTCTTCAGGTAGGTCGGGTACCTAGTACTCGCAACCGGCGCGTGTCGGTATGACCAGACGTATGAACGCATACGAGGCAAAAGGAACATGAAAGTATCGTAGCAGGGGGCGTTCCGTAGTTTCTGCATACTCCCATGGGAAGTAGTTTATGTAGGAATGTATATACCCTGGTAGTACGTTGCCGTGGGATAGTTTCCGACCTCCATACGGGGGAAGCACGGATAAAAGCTAGTACTGTTTTAAACAGACAATTTTTACGAGTGGTGTGTCGTCACATAACATTTGTCTGCCGCCGATTATCTTCAGGCTTCGTTATCAGCGCCGATAGCACTTGATACCTCTGATACGCTACGTTTGCACTGCTTCACTCTGTCTGCGCTAATGTTTGTTGAGCTATACCATGCTCTGTCTACCCACAAATGAGGTCAACATCACCTTTTGTAATTGCAGTGGAAAAATTCAACCGCGGAATACTTATCTTTAACGTTTACACTATAGTCTGATTACCGTTTAGTCATCAATGTGTGTGGTTTCAATTAAACAAGGCTGCTCGGTATTTAACTGATTATTTTTTGAGTGGATGTTTATCAATCAAGTAGTTACATACACTTACATTGCATCATTTTATGAAATTCTCGTTTCTTTTCAGGATAAGTTTAAGTCAGGCAAGTCGGAAATCGAACCATAAGGGTGTACTATGCCAAATCGAATTCTGAATGATCGAATATCAATACATCGACCACTATAAATCGAATGTCTAAATACTCGAGCGTTCATTTGGGTCTCACCTCTATGAGAAGGCATCGATCAATAAATTATGGATTTGAGAATTGTGCGTTCACATATTTTAACTTAAACGTCTAAGCACACGTAAAACACGTTTGCACGGACGTAAAAATATTGCGGTGGGATTTTATCAGCGGGTATTTAAACGTTCGGCTGAACACCGAGAGTTGAAAATCCATTGCGCAATTAAATTCCGCCGTAATTTTTACTTCCATGCTTTCGCGGGCTAACCGTAATTTCGTGTTACGAATCAAAGTCGATGTACAAATCTAAGTAGTTCGATGGCGTGGCTGGCGTGGGACACAACCTGGGCCTGTATTCACTATGACCACTTAACGATTCCTTACTCGTAACCACGTCAATCACACACGGATTCTGCTAATATCGTGTTAATAATATCGACAAATTGTCTTGGAACATACAGAATATGACATTTCGATTTCTTACCGTTACATTGGTTTCTAAAAAAAAAACGATATTGACGTAGTTTGAACGTAGTAAGATTCCGCAGGGAATCATTATAACGATACAGAATTGGGGCTCTGTGTCGACACCCTTGCGCCATCTCATGTTCTTAACACGGCGGGCTGTGCTGGCGCCGCTGCTGCGGCTGCTGAGATCAAGCGGCGTAAATACGGTAACCTTATGGGTAACTACAGTTTTGAGCCGTTTGGGGTTGAAACGCTCGGGTCATGGGGCCCAAGTGCACGTCTTCTCAATAAGGAAATTTATCGACGGCTGGTCAACACTTCACGTGACCAGAGGGCTGGGACGTTCTTTGGCTAAAGAATTAGCATTGCGATTCAACGAGGCAATGCAGCCAGTCTTCTGGGCTCGTTTCCTGATGACAGCGATGTGGACGAATACTTCGACGCCTAAGTGTCCTTTGTTTTTGTATTTATTTGTATACCTAGTAAATTAGTCATGTAATTTATATTCAGAATAAAATCTTTGTCTTTATTTCTAGGATTAAAAGTATGTCTATCACTTATTTTATCGAAAAGATGTAGATATTTCTTTTTTTTATTATATTATTAATAGATAGATACACAACAAAAGTAAAACTATTTCTCTCAATTTACTCCAGTAACCTACAAATAAAATAGGTAACGATAGAGATAACGTTTCTTCAATAACCAGTAACGACCAGTGAAAAATAATGAGGTTATCTGGAGATCAAACGTGAAGAGCGAAATTAAAGATACAAGTCCCTTTTTATTTTATTCAGAGATTAATAAGATTAACTTTCAGATCAGCTAAAATGTAAGAAAATAATCTCCTTTTTATAAAATAAAATAGATAATATTTTTTCATCGATGTCAGCAGATGGAATGAGACTCGTCTCATTTATGTTTAATTTTAAGTTCAGATATTTGCTTATCTGTCAATAAGCTGAAGGAGTCACATCTGGTGACAGAAAAACTAAATTAATATACCGATCAACTTGAAACAAGGCTGAGGTATCTAAATGGTAAGAGGTTTTGTACCAAAACCAGGAGTCTGTAGCCTCCTTGATCATTTTTCAATTACAGAATCTAAGTAAGTATTAGCACCCTTTTAGTCAGGTCAATACTTGTCAAAGGACCAACAGGACATTTCAAAAAGCTACCTGTGTAGCAGACCTGACCTTAGGAACAGGGAAAAGACATAAAACACACGTACGTGCTTCAATATGCGCTACATAGATGTACAGAATCGTAAAACCCTGCGTTTTAATAAAGCAACTAGAGACAACTCTCACAGATTTTAATGACGCAACGTTGTAAAATGTCAGCTCAGGAAAAGAAAATCAGACCGAGCCGTTTTATTTTTGGACAATAAATTATCACCATGTTCCAAATTTAAATATTCGTAATATTACATCATACCAATTAACTGTAGTTATCAAAATAATTCAAAACTGCGGGAATGTTATTGTGGGAATTTGGAGCTTGAATTAAAAAGGCCCTTCATGTACCCTTGGCAAGACCTTCGGTCGTAAGAAAGTCTCATAATGAAATTCATAATTTAAATTGAACTAGCATTTACGCACGACTTTGCTAGCAAAACCTTATTTTAATTTCTCCTTTATGTAAAATATTCCTGGAATACTTACAGGAATTTTATATCTAGAAATGTATGTCGTAGCAAAACGTAGAAGTTATAACAAACTTCCGCGTCTACAAGGGCTACGTATATAGAGTGGTTTTTCCAATGCGTAACCAAACACATTAGATAACTGATAAGAAAATGTTCACTGGATATCGAAAACAACGTACGTAGGTGTTTATTTTATTAAAATAAGTACCAGCCCACAATAACCTAAATACAAGAATCACGAACGGCTTTCAGAATTAAAAGTGGTCTGAGCAATCAACAGAAAACCATTAAAGCCACGGATTACAGTAATGTTTTTTTTTTGTATAGTACGTAATGCCTACCTACCTTGTAGATTTGTGTGAACTGTACGGTATATAGGTAAGTAGAGGCCGCCTGCCGTCGGCGAGGCGCGGGCGGCGGCGGCGCTGGGGAGAGGAATTTTGGCGGCCTTCCTGAGGAGCCTTCAGGTGACGCGTCGGGCCGTCTAGACGTCTGGCGCCTACCATGTGTCGCAAGACTCGCAAGCCTTACGTGACTTCATTGTCACGTCACTTTAGATGTCGAACGAATCGAATGAAAACAATCGAATCTCTACTGTCTACGTTATGTGGAAGAATTCGAAAGGTGTTCGGGTTTTCTAAAGAAATTGATTGTGGCGATTAGATTACGTAGTTTGTTTTACGTATTCAAACTAATATTGACAAACATACGAAATTACCTACGTGTCTCTTTATGGTCTTATAAAGTCATTAGTCATTGTGTTATATAATAATGTCTGAGTAAAGAAATCGTCTAAATTGGAGAAATAATATGATATGACTAGCTTCAAATGAAATCAAATCCTTTATTGCAATACATAATGTACACTTACAGGTGGTAAATAAAAGAAAATAGAAACAATTATGAACCCTGTCGGGCACAGCAAATTTTTAAATAACTGAATAACTAGAGAGAGGAATAGGGCTTTATTAGTTTATTCGTTTTAATGATTTTACATTCTATTAAATATTTTATGTTTCTATTAATTTATTATTTATTTTATTATATTAAGAATTATATTATTATTATTTTTTGTGATTTTACGTATTAAATATCTGTTATTCATAATGTATGTTTTATTAAGTTGCTTGCTTGTTATTTTAGCTTCTGCTTGCGTAATATTTCATGTTCATTACCCACCTCGTCGCATCACAACGCCTGCCCTCTATTACTTCATTATTGTCGTTTTTGCTCGGCTCCTAAGGGTCCTAGCGTGATATTAGGTAGAATTGGGCTCCCGAAAGTTTTTTTTTTTTTTCAAATCATCCTGGTAGTTCCACAGATAAGCGCGTTCAAACAGACAATAAAGCAAACAAACTCTTCAGCTTTATTATTAGTACAGATTAATATGATATGTACGGATAAGACTCTCTCATTGCGAGCCTTGAAAATTAATCGTATCAATTATCCGTAGATAGGTATTAAAATTAATTAGTCTCGAAGAGCAATAAATTTGTCGCACAGTGTTTTAGGGTGTCAACGTGAAAACACAGCCAAGTCTGAAGATAGGTTAGGCTATATTTCAGGTAGGTATAGGTAGGTATAATGTCATAAGTAATTGTTGGAAAATGGAGGCTGTGTTACTGTAGATTACCTGAAGTACTAGGTAAAAACTATTTGAATTATATGCACCAAGTTACTAATACCTACCTAAGTCAAAAATATACACAGGTACATAATTTTGAAAAATGTGCGCCCATGTTTTAACTTCCAGCAAAATATAAATACACAAAAGCACAATTATTTTAATAATAGCACGAATCACGAAGGAAAATGACTGGTGTAGTATTATTTTTAACAGTTGTATGTTCCGCACGAGTCTTACATAATAATGACAAATGTAGACATCAATCACAGTGATTATTTATCAAATTTAGTTTGTCATAAAGCTATTAGCTGAATGTGATTTCTAGAACAATTTCTATTGAAACTATTATGTTGGTAGACACATTTTTCTCAGGCAGCGGAGCGTGGCGTCTGGTCTGGCTAGATTCCATACACTGAGGGCAAAAGCGGACGCGCTAAATACTCGACAGGAAGTAGACTATTTAGACAAAGGTGGGATTAGGCTACAGTTTTATTGCTGTCTGCTACTTTGTAATTCGGGGCACACGCCGAAGCGACTTTCCATTGGATGTGCAGTTGGCTTGTTAGGATTTAAGTAAAAGGCAAGTCATATGGTACATAATTAAATCAAAATCATAAAGTAATTTATTCAAATTAGGCTGAAAATCGGTACCTTCTTTTTGAACGTCAAACTGAAATGTACCTGTCCTCAAAAACGAATTGGTAAACAATAAATAGCATTATTTTATTGACATAATTTATTACCTTTACGAAAGTACCTACTGCAAATGCAAACAGGTATGTATGACCCGGTATGAGATATCATGTAGAGCCATTACGTCTAAAACAAAAGGTTCACAAAGTGTAAGAGTCAAATGGAAAACGTTTTTCATAAACCGTAGTGTTTCCTTGAAATCAGTGTAGATATTAAAAGTCAGTTGGATCATGAATGTTTTAGCATGTAAAATGCATTCGTGTAAGTATACATTGCGGTTTTTGGGTGAAACTTTCGTAGGCCCGTTCCGTGTCGATTTATTGATTGTTCTTCTTGGTTAGTGAACGTGAATGAATGAGCGCGTGTGTATCGCGGCCAGGGCCGGCTGCCGCTTCCTTGACTACTCACACTGTTCACTGGTCAAAGTGTGACCATGACACTAAACAATGAAACAACGATTACTAACTCGAGTGAATCTGCAGTCATTCGCGCGTACACTATTCTATTTTTAAAATAGGTATTGTGACGAATAATGTTATGCCTTTTAATTTTATGCATTTTTATCATTCTTTTTATTTTGTGAAGAATGGTGAGGTAATTTAATGTTTTTCTTGTTGCGAACAAATTGATGAGGATGAAATTGAATCAAAAATGTTACATCAACAGATTTAAAATCGTACCGTAATTATCTTGTTTTGTCGTAGCCAGTCGTAGCACTCGTAGCCCTATAAGTAAGTCTCCTACTTTCAAAGTTTCGGAGGTTTTCATAAAACTCTCAGTCATTCATAAGAGTCACTAAAGTAGGTTATCAAAATTGAGATTAATTTTATATACGTACCTACCTACATATCTCGTCTTAAAACTCGGTAGCACAAGCGAATGATTGTCAAGACTTCAGACCAAGTTTTATTACACGTGTCACCTAAAATATTGTTACGACTTCACGCTTTAACTTTTATGTAAGAACATGGAAGCGTGTAATCATTGTACGTTTAACAGTTCAAAACTTCTGACAAGTTAACATTTTGACATTCATTTTGCATTAACATACTCGTATTACTACATTTATCTCTTTAATTAATCATGCTAGAGTAGACGAAATACTTAACGTTAGTTTAGCCAACAATTTACCATAATGTAAATCAACATAACCGACCAGATGATATTTTTGTATGGAGTATATTTCTAAATTTATTCGGGATGTTTATCTCGATTCGTGTTTACTGCAGTGCGGTTTGAAGATGCATTGTGACGCTCACCTTGTATCATTAATGAAGTGTAGAAGTGTGCGCGTCTAGACAGGTGTGCCCGTTTCTTCGGAGTTCGGACACCGTCGTATCGCATCGCAAGGTAATGTGAATGTTAAATTGACCGCAACGCATTATTAATGTGAAGAGCGCCTCGTTTGCCTGTAATTGTGCAATCATTTAATCTAACTGCCTACAAATGTGTTATGGTAAGTACATGAAAGTAAGTTAGCGTAACGACGGTAATGTACATGATAGGTACGTACATAATCGAGTGGCTCTTTTTTTCAAATCTGATGCAATAGTCTTGAAATTGTCTACTATCGCTTTCAAGATTACGGTGTCTGTTATGTTATTGTTATATTGCTATAATGGTTATCGTTATAGATAAACCATACTGTTAAGTCATAAAATTATTTGCTCGTTATGACTAGAATCATTCTAATTATATGATTTATTAGGTGATTGTGGTGATGGTGACTTGGCGAAGCGGTCATGAGTGAATTCTATTCCGAACATTGATACAACACTACGGACACTTCTGACGACAGAAGGCCGAAAGTCTGAAAACCAGTCTTACCAAGGGCGGGTAAAACCCAGTAACTGGGTTGTGGAGGTCATATTGGCAGTCGCTCCATTTAAAATACTGGTATTCAGCTGCATTTGGTTAGACTGGAAGCCGACCCCTACATAGTTGGGAAAAGGCTAGGCAGATGATGATGACATTGAAAACACTCACGACCTGCAGACATTTAAACACTTATTGTTTCATAAAAAAAAATCAATAGCAGGTAAGATTACTTCATATATTCATAATTACCGTGCCGATTATTGTTGAACTGTAATACCTACCTTAAAAAATAAAATAAAATATTTATGTCACAATTGCTATCAATTTTTTAACAATAATCTCTCATGTTATAATAATGTTGCTTAGAAGGTAGATTGTACAAAGATCACCCATATTTTAACTGTCATGTTATTTACTGTACCTGCAATCTATGCAAATAATTTTTTACTTTACTTTACTTTACAGTTTATTCAAACAAAGACGGATTTATCCATCGCTCTACGTCCTCCTCTAAAAATACATGCAGCACGTGAAAAAATTACTTGTGTTTATAATCGTGTAAGTGTCACAAATCTTTACGGAAATAAGATTAATATATAAAATATTGTATTAGTTATTTTTTTATTAATGATTTTTACATTTATTGTTGAATGTTAATTACTTACCTATTATTGTATAGAATCAAGTTCTTCCAACTTAAGGCGGAGATTTCCGAAAAACGCTCCAAAATGTGGTTCTTTTAAAGTTGTGTATCTCTTTAAACGTAAATAATTTTGAAAGCACAAAAATATATAGTGTATTCAAGTCTTTTTTGCATACAGTGATGGAACTCAAAACATAATTATACATACTTTAATGCATCCAAAAAATCATCAAACTCACCTCTTAATTATCTTTAAAATCAGTTTATCCCTTCAATAACAGTTAAAAAACATAATTAAAAATATACCATAAAATTCCAAATGCCAAACTGCATCCAGTGATGGATTATTTATAATTAAATAGTTAATATCTAATTTTATACGATTTTATTTGCATTTTTACGACATACGCTTGCTCATTTGTTATTCGAATTTATTACAACAGATTTTAATCCGTAACAGATTGCAATAAGAACTGTTATCGCTCATAACGACAATATTTAAAGTTACCAGGGCCTTAACAGACAGCTGTGTTGCTGGCGAGTTTGTTGCGCCACTTCTTCCCAGCTAAAGCACTAGGAAGTGGTGAAGGGCGGGCATTTTGGGGGACTGTCTTATGTGCTTTGACGTTCAAAAAGTGCTGACTCTCAGCCTAATTTGAATAAATGACTTTTGATTTTGATTTTATCGATTTTATCATATCGTGACTTCGTTAAGGTGCGTCATTTAGTTTATATTTAGGTATAACGCCGCATTTTTATCTATAGGAGGAAAAGTATTTGCATTATTATCAAAACGATGTTACTTGCTTGATAACCGATACAATTGGATGATAAACTGTTTTCAGATTGCCGTAGGTAGCCATAACATTGGTACTTGGAATGACAGCAAATATCCGACTCCGACAGAACTGAACGGAAGTATTATATGCTTCATGTCCAATTGTTTGGACAAGAGGTTACAAATATTTTGAATACCACGTTTCAACAATACCGAGGCACTTTGCAGACAGCCTTGTATGTAGCCTCCCAATCTTGAACAAAATTGTTAAATTAATGAAAGTACCTAATTGATTTGATCAGAATTAATTTTTACAATCTAATATACAAAATGTGATTGGCGGTATGTGACAGAAGACTGACGAAACAATCGATCAACTGATTTGATTTTACCAGTCGCGACTGGAGAAATAAAATTCGCCGGGTCAGCAAGTAATATTATAAATGCGAAAGTAACTCTGTCTGTTACGCTTTCAAGCGTAAACCGCTAAACCGATTGTCATGAAATTTGTGAGCGATATAGCGTGGGATATGGAGAAGAACATAGGCTACTTTTTTACGCGATTACCGACGTCTACGCGGGCAAAAACTAGTTAGTTTAAAACTTGAAAAAGAACAATACTCTCTCCACTATTCCCGGTTTGATATCTGATTATTAATTTAACTTAGGCACTAAGTGCTTAGGTCGAAGCTCACAAATCAGAGGGGTAAGTACGGAACACACAAACAGTAGGAATTTTAACAGTTCAACAACATTCATTGCGTTATATACGTTGGTGAGCAGATACATTTATTGAACATATCAAGCAATGGATTAGCAATGTCCGAACAAAAGATGCAATAGGTACCCTTCATAATGATTCAGGTTCTGATTGACAGTGTGATACTATTTACGAAGCATTAGGTCCTTGCTTTAGCTCACTAGTATGTTTTTTTTTTGTGGGTGGGAAATCATCAAATGACTTCTCCCGCTCTGGGTGGAGCAGGAGGGCGTGTCAGACTTTTACTGACTAAAACCCACCCATGTTCTCTCAGCTACCCGTGTGCCAGGGGCCGCGGTATCACTTTCGAACAACCCGCACCCCCGGCAGGCATCGGCCCTTGCGAGCCCCACCAACCGCCGCTGACGTCTCCCTGCGACGGGTCAGCAGTGGCCCCGCCGCCTACCACTTTTCGGCCGCAGGGGATAGGGAGAGCGGCCAACGCTATACCGACACTCCTCTTCCCCTGCGGCCCCACCGCGTCCGCCATCAAACGGTGGCGGCCCCGTCCAGGCCACGGAAGGGAAGAGCGCTACTCAGAAGTACCGGCACTCCTCCTCCGCCGCAGCCTGTAACTCTCAGCCGCGATGCCTCCCATTCGACATCGCGGCCCGCCTCAGCTGCGATGCACCTCACCGCAACCTACTTTTTGGCCGCTACGTCGTCGGCTTGGAAGCACAAGCCCTGACGAGCGGCCCCACCTTGGGGTTCCTCTTTGCTTCACCGTGGGAGGGTGACCACGGTTACTGAGCCCCCCCGCAACGACAATGCGGGAACCCCACTGGGGGGGCTCACTAGTATGTTTACAGAACAGTAACATATAGATTAGATATAGTGGAAAATTCTAACCTATTGAGTTTGTTATTATGTGAGTAATAGACGCACTCATAAACTAATTGCATGCATTGGAGAGTTTAGTACCTATAAGTTAAATTAAACTACTTTTACGCGATTGTGTATAAAGACGTAATATACACAATCGCGTAAAAGTATATATTATGAACATATATCTATTATCTACTATGTAGATGAGTTTAGGTACTATATGACATTGTCTGCAAATTGTTTGGTATTTATAATTGGATCGGCATGACGTTATCAATAATTAAATACTCAGCGGCACCGAAAATAGTTAAATAAAAGATATTAAGACACACTATGCATATAAAGTAAAAAGACAATATACTTAACATATATATTTTCCTTCCGTGACAGTTCACGAATTGGGTTTTCGTGAATAGTGTTTTTTTTTAAGCAAACGATGCCTCATTATAATAAATATGAAAACCTATTGTGCTTGTGTATAGGTAGGTAAGTTACGCAAATAACTGCAAATCTAACGTAACGTCCACCAGTTCCATCACTTATCAAGATACTGGCTTTTGCCAGCGGCTTCGCCCGGCGTGGAGGTCGAAATTATCCCACGGGAAAGTATTATCGGGATGAAAAGTATCCTATGTGTTATTCCAAGTTATAAACTATCTTAGTGCCAAATTTCATCCAAATCCATTTTGCCGTTTTTGCGTGTTTAAGTAACAAACATCTCAACACACAAACTTTCACGTTTATAATATTATCAGTAGGAAGTAGGATAGCAGGACTATTATTACCTATGCATTAGGTATAAACCCAAACACTGTAGCTTGTTATTTCCAGGGGCAGCGTCTCCAGGGTTAGCAGACACCTCAATTACGTTTATATTTTTTTTACTCAGTCGTCTGCTAAACCGGTTGCTAGCGAAGGGAGCCACCCTTCTTAATTAACATTGTCCCAATTTATGAGCGCGTGCCCCATTTTTACTTCCAAGCTACTGTAAAGAGGGTCTTTTGATCTTTTTTTAGATCAAAAACCCCCAATGTTGTCTTCTACTTAGATAGCATTATTTGATTTCGCAGCTACTTTATTTAGTAACGAAGCCGGGACTTCGGCAGGCAAAAATAAATATACCGATGTAGGCACCTACTAATATTGCCATTATTTGTGATGAGTATACAAATTGGAAACTTAAATCTTAACTTTTCGCACAGTCATCTAGGTATGCATAAATGATCAAGATTGTAATCTACTAACCAATAAAGAGTAGGTGCCTATGTATATCTACGATTGCAGGTATAAGTTGTCTTGACAACAATTTGAAGTACTTATACTTAATACATAAGGAAATGAACAAACATGCAAATAGATAATAGGTGCCTTAGGAATACCTACATAATGATTTGGATAATATTTCGCACTATTATGCTGAATATTACGATGCACTTTCTGCTAACGAACGGCCAGACATGAATGAGGCGGTTGAGACAGTCTAGAATAACAGATTGCCAGACAATGTGAAAGTTGAAAGAAATCTGTAAGGATCACTTTAATACTTCACATCAAGTAACGCTGAAGCGAAGCTAATACCCAATCGGTAAGAAGATTAAACAATTATAATAGAGTTGCGGATATTTGAATCAGCTGTGTCTTATTGATGATTGATTAAGGTAAGAATTCTGACTTGGTAATCATGATAAGATAAGATTCAAATAATGCAATACAGGCGGGATCACTGTGGCGACATTTCCATCATACTCGTAGCAATAACGCTCTCCACAAATGCAAAAACACAAAAAATACGAACCTTGAACTAACACCTGTTACAAATTTAGCACAAATCTTTGTATGGAGACTAGGGGAGTATTCCTACCGTCAACAACATAGAGGGGACTATTCTAAGCCAGATCTGGTACACGTCTCATGTCGGGCACCGCATTTGTAAAGTAATTTACGAGCGGTGGCTAAGCTGTGAGAGCAAAATGACACCATTATCACACATAAGTAATATATCTGTGCGGCCTACATTCCGGCACATGTTTGCTTTGTTAAATAATTCTGCATTGTTACATAAAACTGACGATACTAAGCGCTGGACGTGCTGGAATTTGTTCAGCTTTCGATAAACATTTCGTGAATGGTTTTATAAAGACTCATCATCATCATCTGCCTAGCCTTTATACTATGATGGGGTCGGCTTGCAGTCTAACCGGATGGTGCTAAATACCAATATTTTCCAAGGATCGAGTGCCTATCTGACCTCCACAACCCAGTTACTCGGTACTACGATACCCCTTGGTAAGACAGATTGTTTGACTTTCGGACTTCTGATGACCAGTATCGACTGTCAATTCTGTTTTTTCAAGACTGTACTTAAGTATTTAGCAGCGTAACGCAATGCACGGTTACAGTTACAACACCATGAGTTATTATCAGGTCACGTACGTAGATAAAGTGTTGAATTTATAGCACACAATAGTGGTGCATAAGCGGACTCTGTCTCGCCGCCTACAAATACCGTGATTACGAGCTTCTTTCCGTCAAGTCTGACAAAAAGCAGTCGTAAATAAACTCTACACGGTCCTGATTTTCGTTTCCGTAAGGAAAAAGTATCAATTAACCTCAACACTCGTACTCGACTAACCTTATTCGTTCCAAAAATAGCAAATTGACACGCATTGTTTCATTCTTCTGCGTACGCGCTAAGTGTGTCTGTGTACTTGATGTCTAGTAACTAGGTGTGTCAGAGATAACGTACAAACATGATAAGCAGGCTAAGCAGGCACTTTCTGAACGCTATCGTCATTTTGTACAAACCGTTGTAGACGAACCCAAATCAATAATATAAATATTTACCTGGACTGAAAGCCATATTACACTGCTCGCCAACTAAAGCGGCCATGCAGTCCTTAGATGTTTACAAAACGTTCAAAGTGAACAGCTCAGTGGATTTACATCACGTTACCTGCTCAATGTAAATTGAAATTCATTGAGCATTCTATGAAAGGAATTACGAACTAATTTGATGCATCCGTGTTACGTGTTTAATGCTCAATAAGGTGTACCATGCGTGGACTTTCACAAGCTAATTAACGTAATTTGTGCTCGCTTTGATGCCAATACTATTTGGGGATGGATGATAGGTCCTGCCATAAGGGCATCATTGCCACATGAATCACTCTTGAGATTGAATAGCATTCGAGTTATTTACTAAGTACCAATTCTATGAAAAACTTTCAGGCCATTTAAGTAAGAACGGAAGATATTGAAAGGAGTATCATCTAATACCGAACTATTGAACATAATTGAAATCAGTCGCCATTATGTTGAAGCGGTCACCTGAATTACAGATGGTCATCTCAACGACCTCCACGTTTATCGAGTCGTGTAACTACCCGACTCATTAGCGGTTCGTCTATTGACACAACAATGACTTCCAGTACACACGTACGGGTTCATTCATTAATACATTAACAAATTGTTGTGTTATTTGTTTTACTAACAGACGTATCAAGTAACTCGAAGAATAAGTATCTACTAACGCGTTATAAGTAAGTTCACGTTTGGCTTGTTCTATGCTTTCGTAAGAGAACAATCATAAAAGAGTTCATGTAAGTATGTCTGCTTATGAATGAATGTCTTTACTCTGGTCGGCATTATCAAACCACAGCTGTTTACTACATGTAGATACCATATGCCTGCATATACGACGTTGTGATCGGGTGGGTCGGTGGCGCCATTTACATGCTGTGGAGTGCGTCAGAACTACGTACGTTCTGATGGTATTGTGGTGCAAGTGCAGCACGGGATGTGCAGCGTCGTCGGCAGTGGGCCGCAGCAGGGTGACCGGTGACCGCTACGGCGTGCCGGGTGCCATATTCGGTCAGTGCACATTGTTGTTTACCGGCGCGGTATCGCGAGGCCGCGTGACGTAGCGTCTAGACGGGCGCCTGCCCCGCGCCCTCCGCCCCGCACCGCGCCCCCCGCGCCTCACGTCTGCCACCCGACGGCTATGCACTGACTGTTTCGATCAGCAGCTTATCTTTTCAAACGGTATTGCTGCACTGTACCGATGCACTCGACGATAACGATCGACGGTGACCATAGACGACACATGACACCCCCGACACGCTCTGTGTTGTGACGGCACGAGCCCCGAAGGGACCATGAGACATCACATATAAATAGATTCATGCAATGAAAGGTTAAGAGTGAAATATAAATAGATTTACTTTTACTGTTTACCATCGCTCGCCCAATCATCTGCTATTAGCGATAACAATAGACAATGCTCTTCGCTGACACTTTCAGTAATGAGATCCAATCGATGTTGACAATGCACACAATTATTCAGTTAGTGCAAAATACATAAACTAAGTACTAAGTTACATCCACTAAGGAAGCAATATTTTGTCTGCATCGGTACGCAATCATTTATAATTAAAAGTATAATTATATCCTAGTTGGAATATTGCAACGTTGATCGAGCAGCCAAAATCATGTCAGGTCTAGGTAGTTAGGTATAATACCTATAGGTATTACAATCGGTTTCGGTTTCATTTGGCATCAGTAAGAGAAAGACACATTCTGACATTTACGAATCGAAACTTGAACACAAAACCAAAAAGACGTCGTTTTAGCTCTGATATCAAAATATTGGACGAAGTTGTGTCAGAAAACCTTACGTATGGTAAAACGAACCTACCTGCATAACGTAGGTACCTACCTAGCAAGACGCGGACAACGGGTTCCAAAATGCCCTGTCCACCGATGATTACGATTCCATTAAATTGAGGTGTGCAATTTACGAATGAATAGACTTACCATCTGAAGTAAAATTTACTGTACGTAGAAGAAATGTTAGATATCCTACCAGGGCAGTAATACGTTCCGGACGACACCTCGTAGATCAATCGGCATGTCACTGACGCCCTTTTCATCTTAAATGATGAAAACTTAAAAACGAAGATTAAATATTCAACAACGACTTCATAATACACATACCATAGGTAAACCTCTGCCTAACCCTTCGAGGCATAATCTTGTTTGTTGGTGTGTGTAAAACATACAGGTGCATTGCCAGTACGTATAGACATATTATAAGAAAATCTTGTATAGGTTGTCCAAAAAAAAGTGCAAAGAAACCAGACAGAGTTTTTATTAAAAACAGTAGCGGAGGCTGTATCATGTGTTGGACACAGTATAAATAACATATAACATAGCAATTAACAAGTCATATGATTAGGATCCGACTCAAACGGGCAAAAAATAACCACTTGCTCTGTGGTTAAAACCTATTCGCGGCGAGATAGAGAGGAAATAGGTGATTATTGAAGATAGAAATCAATGAAGCCAGACGGTTTCATAGATTGTGATGTAGGTATATCCGTATGAAACGAATTATCCAAGAGGTTTAACATTTGAGTAGGTAAATTTTATGGGTTCACGATAAATTACATCTCAGTTTAAGCATTATAAATTCGTCAAAATGGCGAATTACATTGCATTCATCCAGTCGGAAGTGCGGCAGACGAACGTAGCGTGTTCGATGTCAAGGCAAAACGTTGTCGGGCTTTCCATTTAGATAATAATTCTTAGTTGCAGTTACGAGTTCGTAGTCGAAGGCTGCACACCCTAGTTGAGTAGCACACGATCAATCACAATCTGTATAATTTATAACCGACTTCAAAAAATGGAGGAGGTTCTCAATTCGACTGTTTTTTTTTTAATGTTTGTAACCTTATAACTTTCGACTGGTTGAACCGATTTTGATGATTCTTTTTTTATTTGAAAACTATGCTTCCCATGCGGTCTTATTTCAATTTCATATAGATCTGATGATGCGTTTCGGAGACAGACAACGGAACTCTTCAAAAAGTAATACTAAATAAACCGCGATTGCTGCTATCGCATAAATATGCATTTTTTTGATCACAAGAATGATGAAATTTCAAATTATATGTAATATAATTATATGTATAATGGGGTAGGTACTATAACTGAAAAGTGAAAAATAAAACTTTTTCCAAATAAAAACAACCGACTTCCGTAAAAACACTACAAAGTGAAAACTATCTTTAATTTCGGAAATCGGTGACTTTGGATATGTATTTGCATTTTTGTCACCGCCTTCCGATATTAAAGTTATTTTTCACTTTGTAGTATTTTTTTGGAAGTCGGTTGTTAAGGAGCTAATCCGCTGCTTCATTATGTACAAAAATTTGGGTGGTCAACAACGTAACTATACAAACACGTAAATAACGCAATGAATGTCGTTGAACTCATGAACTGTCAAATTTAAAGCCATTGCTACTGTTGTGTGATATGCAATTACCACGCTGCAATAGTTTCACCTGGCACTGCTTTTCCTTCACCTTTAGTATGATCTTTAAAAAAAACAGCCATTGTATACATTTTCACCCTGTGGGAAAGATCTGTTTATTTATACATTACCGACGAAAAATTTCTTAGCTGAGGGTCTAAAATCATGTACAGAATTAATGGTCACAGTTTGCGCGTGGATGTCCCTTACACCCTGTATATACATATATGACATAGTATTTTTATATTTTTGGGTGGGAAATCATCAAATAACTTCTCCCGCTCTGGGTGGAGCGGGAGGGCATGTCAGATTTTTACTGACTAAAACCCACCAGTGTTCGTTCAGTTGCCTGTGTGCCAGGGGCCACGGTATTTCTTTCGTACGTTATAAAATACCTAGTATGTTTTTCTCATATCAATGGGTTCGTTTATGTTACACGTGTGTAAAACGAGGTCTTTGATCTGTTATAGTTTACGACGCCAAGATGTTATATGTGAAGTCTAGACACGTTACAAAGTCTACGACATACACAAGCGACGTAATTGAATAAATACTAAGCGACTTTGTGCTTTGAGTCTGAACTTTGTCAGTAGATAAGTAGTTGGGGTCATGCCCATGAAAGGTCACCAAAATAATAGAAGTAGTTAGAAGAACGTCTTTTCTAATTTCTAATCTAATCTGGGTGACCATCTTTACATACCAAGCCCCCACCATGGCTCGGAAAGTACGTTACGCCGTTGGTCCCGGCTGTCATTTGTGGATCTTTGACAGTCGCTACGAGTCGGAAGAAGCCCGAAAGTCTGACAACCAGTCTTACCAAGGGGTATCGTATTACCCAGTTACTGGGTTGTGGAGGTCAGATAGGCAGGAGCTCCATGTAAAATACTGGTATTCAGCTGCATCCGGTTAGACTGGAAGCCGACCCCAACATAGGTGGGAGAAGGCTAGGTAGATGACGATGAGTTAGAAGAAAGTTGATTATGATAAAAATAAAGGTAGGTGAGCGGTGGATAGTCCTTCAAGTATTATCATATCGGCAGAAATCACGATCTTGTATAAGTAAAGTGAGCTACATAACATAACATCACGCCTATTTTCACCGAAGGGGTAGGCACAAGTGTACCTGCGCCGAAAGTAAAGTGAACTAGCAAACTGATATCTCTTCACGCTCGAAAGACCAGGTAAGGAGAAATGAAAAAAACTATTTTCTAATTTATTTTCAGCAGGACACGAGGGATATGGCTGTTGGCTTGGTTAGGACGAAACAATAGGAGCTCCACGACTTGATGCCTCCATCGCCCTTTTATTACCAGATTACCAGACCCATTGTAGGGTATCCGTAGTTGGTTGGTATCCCGAACAGTCGTACTCAGCGCTACTCCTCCACATTTATTGCGCGCACGGCGAAAGTGTGGAACTCTCTGCCTGCGTCTGTGTTCCCTTGCCGTTTAACCCGTCTTACTTCAAAACAAGAGTTAACAAGCAAGTGGGCACGCTCGTTCCATCATAGACCTACTCAATCGCTTTCCATAAGGCGTGAGCGAGGTAAAGAGCAGGTCCATTCAGCAAATAAATAAATATATTTAGGAATGTGGTCCCAACATAGGGTTGGAACAGATAGCCTCATTCCACCGGAGGCTAGTGCAAAACGCGATTTAAGTTTGGATCATATAAAAAACTAGGATTATATACCCTATTATTAAAAATAAAAATATTAAAATTAATTAATTTAATTTTCATTTTTAATAAAAAATATCCTTAATTTTATTAAAATAACACAACATAACATCACGCCTTGTTTACCCGAAGGGTTGTGTAGCGGTCTTACATTAGTGGTAACATTTCACAAATTATGTTTAAGTCCCATGTACGAGTCTATTTCCATCAATGAGGCCATAAATCCAGCCTCCGGGCTGCTACTGAGAAGATAGAAAAACCCAATAACAATTTTAACGACCTGGGAATTGAACCCAGGACCAGGCTTAAACGAATCATATAAATTCTTTATTCCTTTCTTGAGCACTGCGTCGACATCAATAAATTAATGACTTACCTAATTCTGCACTCCAAAGTTTTCAGCCATTCTGCGTAAAAATGCTCAGAGCTTAACTTTACGTTATCTGACAACTAACTCTGTGCTATCCTTTCTAGACTTTGACAAAAACAATACATGTACGATCAAATTGAAAGGGACGTGAATTACTTTTTGTGAAGTATTGTTCTTCTCTAGATCTCCTTGGCTTCACACTGGGCAAGACTTTTAAACTTTAACATTGAACATCGACACGATCGATAAAAGTGCGACCAAATACATATTGGAGTCAGTTTTTGTCAATTTCTGAAAACGTTACCACGCTTGCTGTAGCCTAAATCCCTCCATCCGACCGAGATGTCAAAAACATTCATCCGCTGTCAACCATCACTCAGCAACAGACTTGACCAACATTTTGTTACGTATGTATCTGTGTCCTGGTCTACAGTTATCATAATAAGTTTAACCTACTTTAAGATAATCCAGGACATTCACCATGACTAACGATTTTGATATTCATGTCCTAATAAACGTACTTTCATTACGTAAGCAAAGTAATAAATTGTAGAGACCGTAATGAAATTCTGGCTCCTCTTAGTACCCCTATTAAGTCCAATGTACCGGGCCACGCATGTGTAGCCCAAGTAGCATTGCAAGCTGTATACAAGCTGTATTTAAGTTCGATTTTATACTAGAAGCTGTATATTCAGGCTGTATGGTGGCTGTATAAACGCTGTATAAAGGCTGAATAAGCGCTTATACAGCCCTTATAAGTTAAATTTGGGCACATTTTATACAGCGTTTTGCTCTAGTATAGCTGTATAATAGCTGTAGAAGCAATAGAGGCGCTGTATAATAGCTGTATTAGAGCTGTTATTTGGTGTACAAAGAAACCATTATACTACAGATATTATCTTATAAATACTTTATAGAGAAAATAGTTTTAAATAGGTTTTTGAAGAGAATCACAAAATGAATGTAATTCTTTCCAATGAATGGCGACATTGTTATTTATAATATTTATTAGTAAGTAAACGTAATCTTGGACTTAGATATCTATAGGTGTTAATTGGTGAATTGAAATTGCGGATTCAAATTTATTATGAACCTGTCTATGTTTTCCGTCAAAATATTCAAGCGCCAGCAAAATAATCGATCTGATATAAAAGAAAAATACTATTTATATGGTAAGTCAATATTGGTTTTAAGGTTAGAATAAAAAACAATTTTATAATAACAGAAGTGAGGGTAGTGTGATCATTGTGCCCTCATATCAGGCCAAAAATCATTATATATTCCTTAAATTATGTATCAAATTTAGTTTTATACCTATATTCGAAATTACGAAAATGGCGACTATTTGCTAAACAGCCTAAACGATAATCGGAGTGTATTATAGTCTGAGTAGCTGTACCAAGTAAGTTATGGATTATATTGTACAGCTCTTGGCTGCTAATCAGCTTTATAATAGAATATTTTGATTACTTAGGCTGTATATCAGTGCTCTATACATAACTTATAAAGCTCATAAGGGTTACCTAAAAGAAATAAAAAACGCAGACTCAATATGATACGTACCTACGTATAGTAAAACAAAAAAAAGGAAGAGATTCTCAATTTGACCTTATATTTTATACCTAAGTAAACTTATTGTAAAGCATTATTAGTTTGTTGTATGTATTATATCAGTTTTACTTTATTTTCAGGAAAATATGCTGATTAAAATTTAAGCAACCATTGAGAAAGGGCAAAACAAGCTTTGCATTGTATCAAGTTTGTGGGAATCAAAAGGCAAGTTAAGATGGCCAAGAAAGCCATTAGATGTCAACAAATTAGTAAAGGATGAAACATCTCGGCCTTTACATAATTGGTCCACCTCAAAATGCTGTGTGAAACGGCTATCAATTTCGTCATATGACGAAGCCGTAAGAGAACTAGATCTCAAGATGATTGATTTGAAAATCATCATTTTAACTACTTGCGCTGCTTTATGAAGAAACGTCAAATCATGTTCCGAAGGTTGAATTAAATTTACACATTTAACATAACTGTTATGATCATTAATAACCCTGTTTAATGTTTTTGCTACGGAACCCTCTTCGTTGGACGTCGACGGAATTGGCGGTTGACCGTAAAGTCTTTCCGAGTGAAAGTGCCATTAATACAAAATAAAGCTGTACTGTAGCTGTCATTTATTTTTTTAGTTTTAAAACACCCTCAAAAACAGAAGTCATAAAACCACTGTATTTACAACAGTGTACAATTACGCCAGAAAAATAAGTTTTAGAATGGAGTTTGCATAAACCATTGTACAGAAACAAGTCTTAAGTGATACTATAATAACACTAAGAGCTGTAATAAGTAAGTGTTCACATGCAAAATATAGCTTGTATACAGCTTTAACGATAAAACCAGATTAAAGTGTCACAAAATACTTAAGCTGTATAGTGGAGTTTTCATATTCTGTTTAAATACCCTAAGCTTTCGCGGATCCTTTAATACAGATTGAATAATTTTTTGACACTCTTGTAAGTCTCTAAAAGAACTCTAAGCTCTAAATAGGCTGTTATATTGATGTTGAAAACACTTGCGTGCTGCTTGGGAGGTATATCAAGTAGGTTGATAAAATGTAATCTTTTACCTGATGTGATCAACAATTTCGTGGATAAGGGCCGCCTGTAGGATAATTAAAACTGATCAATAGTGAAGTGAAGACGGGAAGACGTCGAATTGGAAGGCCTCCCCCACAAGGTGAATCCGCTGGATGCGGGAAGGGCAGAACCGGTTGAAGTGGCGGAGCTTTGTGGAGGCCTATGTCCAGCAGTGGACGTCTTTCGGCTGAAATGATGATGATGATGAGTAAAGTAACTAAGGGCGAATTTCACCAACGAAACTTACGCGATCAACACATCTACACGTCACATGAAGCTGTGCGTGCCAGACCGGTACGTGTGGAGGCGACGGCGACCGCCACTGCTGGCCGTGCCTGCTGCCAAAACCAACCTGCTGTCAAAAACACCCCTCACCCGCACAATATGTGTACTTAACGAAGTACATGCGAGAATTGACATATTTTCGTGCAATCTGAGTGAATTCGTAAGAGTTTTGTTGAATTTTGTTAGTTATATTTAAATATTAACATTCTGTGTTAAGTTTGATCTTGTATTTTGGGTTTAGTTTGATAATGATTACATATGTAGGTATTATTTATAATTCTGCAGTCTGACTTCATATTGTGTTTTTCAATAGAGTTTAGTGTTGCTTCGTATTTTTAAAGTTTAGAGTTTTATTATTTGTTGTAAGTTGATTTTGCAATTTATTTCGTGTATTTTTGGAAACCACAATTGTATTGGATCATCCTGTAAAGATAGTGTGTGTAAGTTTAAAAATAAATAAATAAATCTAAGCCGCGTTTAAGAGCTGACAGTGTCATCACTTTAGGGGAATACTAACAGCTCTTGAACGCGGTTTAGATGTGTTGATCGCGTTTAGTATCATTGGTGATAAAATCAATCTGCCTAGCCTGTTCCCAACTATGTTGAGGTAGACTTCTAGTCTAACCGGATGCAGCTATGACACCACAGTTTCATGAAAAAGTCCTGAAAAAAGTCGATGGGGAAAGACACCAATTCACCATAGTTTCTAAAAACTAAAACAGAATGCTGCATAAGCAGCTGTCGGTGCTGCTTATGCTGCTACAATAACTTCCAGTAAAATCAAAACATTTTGGATTTCGTCTTACCCAAGGGATCGACAAACCTTTTACTATCACTTTTTTTTGTACCTGATGAACTTTCAACAGGAGCTCATTCCGTATTGAGCCTGTTTGAAAAAAACACAGTACAAATACTGTCATCTGGCTACCATTGAGAATACGATTCTGGTTGGATCTATTTTGTTTCAGCAGTACTAGAAGTAGGTACCTGCCTACCTAGTAGTGGATAACAATGATTATGTATTAGAAATACGATGAATTTGAAACATGAAAAATGTAGTTGTTATCACAAGTAAATTCTTTACATTATCACTTCCTGTGAGTATTACGCTGATATAAGATATATTAGATAACTTTGTGGCTTCTCAATTTAGATACACAATAATACACAGATATATAGGTAGAATAGATCTAAATTGTCTTTAGAGCTGAGCGAAAGACACGCCACGTGATAGCTACCTCAGTAGGTAACCTTACGTCTCCTATGTCTAAAAGATCGTTATTTCGTTGTGGGAGTTATCATGACACCGCCTATTAAAGGTTATTACAGGATTATTTAACACATTATCTTATGCCGTTAAAAATAATAAGATCTTTTTGCACAATAAGATCTATGGCAAATATATCTAAGCTTCGTTCAGTCTGAAACTCTACGTGGCTAATACGCCACTTTTCAAATGTTTGTATTGTGTAGGCGTAGGACTTCCAAGTTTTTATGATCATTATTTCAGCCGAAAGACGTCCAGCGTTGCGTTGCGTTTGCTGGACCTAGGCCTCCCCCAAGCACCGCTACTGCGACCGGTTCTGTGCTTCTCGCATCCATTGGTTTTCTGTGACCGTTACCAGGTCATCAGCCCACCTGGTGGGAAGCCTTCCAACTCTACGTATTCCAGTACGCGGTCGCCACTCCAAAAACTTTCGACCGCACCACCCATCTGTTCTGAGAGCAATGTGCCCGGCCTACTGCCACTTAAGTTTGGCAATTCTTCGAGCTATGTTGGTTACCTTGGTTTTCCTACGGATCTTTTCATTTCCGATTCAAAGCCCAAGTTTTAGTCAAGTTTTAGCATACAATATAGTATACCTTCTTATGGTCAAGATATAAAATACAATGATCTCGCTTTAGTGATGAGACGGATATTGTCCTGTATTTCTATACTTAGAATCTTCGTGCGTCATACAAATCAGTGCAATATCCTGTTATTGTACAGTGCACAATAAAGAAAAAACAGTCAGTTCCGTTAAATAATTTTCTTACAAAATCAGCGATTTTCTCTGAATATTTCTCTCTAGTCAACAATATGCGTATGTGCAGTAAAAACATTTCTCACGTAGGTAAGTAGTAATGTACCTACAAAGCTCAAATTATTTTAGCTCTCATTGTACAAACGAAATGACCTAGACAGAGTTATCACGTCTGTCTGGCGCATAATTGTCTGCTATGTAATTAAACTCTGTCTATGAAACTGTACCTACAGCTAATTCTGAGCTGTCTCCGGGAGCTGCCGCTTGGCGGCGCCACCCGCTGCGGGAAATTCCGATTCATTCATTTAATGTTCAGTTAAGTTATGTAAAATGCGCAGACAGACCCAGAGGTATTTTATTTAACGGATATAATTATAGGTAAGCAATGTGCAACCTATAATTTAGACGCGAATTGTCTAGCGTAAGGTACGTAAAAAATGCGCTTAATTGGATGATAAGCGTTAATTATTACGAATTTCCAACACTTTGGTTTTTAAGACTTAATGTCATAATTGTAAATTCGAATATGTTAAAATAATGATACCTATATGCACCTATTAATGTGAGTCAAACTAAAAATTGCAACTAATTCGTTAGGTACATGCTGTTGCTGACAGAATGCAAACGAAGTCTAGACATAGTAGGTACCTATTATGATGAAATGATTTACTGAAGGGCGGGCGTGTCCTGGGTCTTATGTAATTTGACGTTAGAAAAGTGCTGACTCTGTTTTTTTTTTTTTGAGTGCTTAATTTAGTAGAAATTAAATTGAAATGAAATTCAGATAGATTATAATATATCAATCAATTCTTGTAATGTTGAAATGTGTCTCCAATGGGCCGACCCCTCAATTGATTAAAACGTTTAGTTGAATCAATAACATGATTGTTATTTGTAATCAATAGAACATTTCAGCTGTGTCCAAATTAATATTGGTTCAAATTGACGTACACTCAGTGATTTGTTTTATGGATCCAATAAAATTGTACCCTAATTTAAACACAACGTATCAACCTACAAGTGTCATTTTACATCAAAAGATTCATTGAAAATATACTATCACTGCAAACTGCAGTGCGGACACAGTCATGTGAGAACGTTATATGACGCAAACAAAGCAACATTTACAATTTAATTCAGACAATAATGATGTATAGGAACATTGTGCGGTCACGATAGTCCTGGGAAAACGTTGCACTCGGTGCCCGGATTATCGATTTTGTCTCGAACGAATGCAGGCAGGTAGGTACAACTTAAAATTTTATACAGCTATTTTATTTTATTTTTTATTTATAATGGGATCACAAACAGCTACAATGTACATCTTAATACTAAATGTTTTATAATTATGTATTTGACAATATTGCAGCCCACTGCATTATCCACATATTAATATGCAATATTAAAACAAATAGGTGTCACTAGGTGGCTCTATACATTATTAAATTATTAGTGTTCAAAGTAAACCTAAATGGTATATTACAAATACCGAAACATTACTAAAACTAAATACATAATTAGATATTAATTCTTACTCCATATACGTATTCACTGCACATCAATGGCTTACAGAAATATTAAAGAAATAAAATCAACCACGTACATTAAATCTTAAATTGAGATAATAATATAAATATTCATAGCATAGTATAATAATTAATAACTCACAAAATATTGGCAAATTATATTATTCATTAACAACATACATCATTCATTAACAAAAGACTAGACACATTTCTTTTGAACGGCTATGGACAGATGTTTATCAAAATAAAATGATGGTGTAGTGGACAAATCGTAATTGCAACTGTTTTATATTAACTATAATGGTACACGTAGCGAATGAAGAGGATTCATCCTTCGAGAAACACATAATAATGCTATCGTCAACCGTTGTACTTCTTGTGGTGCTTCACTTTGTGTAAATTATTTTATCACCACTGTTCTCGAAACGGTGAAGGAACACATCGTGAGGAAGCTGGCGTGTACTAGAACGAAAAATCCTAAGAGATGTGACATCTACCAAACCGCACTGAGCCCGCATTGTGGACGAGGTCCAGACTCTCTCCCAAGAAAGGAAGTCTGCGTCCCAGCAGAGAAAACAGTATAGGCTGATTATAGAAACCGTTGTGGAATTTACTGGTATCTGCCTGCTGTTGTGTAATATAGTCGATATTGGCAGAAACGGTGTGAGGGTAGTGGCACCCTTCTGTTAGACCATCATGGTGCACAAAGAGGTTGTTCCCTGATCCCGGCACCAGCCACCAGCCCTGCACCCTATTTGCGTAACGCTCTTTCAATCAAAAATCGAATCAATTTGAAGGACATTGCTAATCCACTGCTTCATATGTTCGGAAATTTGTCTGCTCAACAGCGCAAATACCGCAATGAATGTTGTTGAACTTTGAGCTTTAGACTTTGAAGGGTTTGTAATGTCCCCGGAAAGTATAGTTGTAAATATATACTTATTACGGTCGCGAACCATGTTTTGTTCAACATGCAGCCTCACACTGGCCTGCAAATCGCAAGAAACCTAAGAAAATTTGAATTTCGCGTCCTAGCTACCCTGGCGGTTCCACTTGAAGCCCCTCGGGAAGCGGCGCTGTGTGGTCACATGTAATAATAAATGTAATGCCGTAACCCAATGAGAGTTACAAGTTTGACGAATAGTACAATTGCACAACAAAACTTAACGTAGTATAACGCCCTATCTTGATTTCAAGATCGGGTCCCAAAAGATACATACGATAAAACATTTCAGCCAAGTTGATGTGATAACGTTATCTCCACGCTTCATTCTAGAAGACAACCTTATCTGCAATCAATACATCAATTTAGTAAAACTTCGCAAAACCTACGAATGTTTTGAAATGTTATCTTCACCCACTCTAGTAGAGCCTCCAGTAAGTTTCGAAGAACCTTTCAAAATATTATGCGAGTCGCCATACATCTTCTGAACTTTGTTTTGATGTTCAATTGTTTCTCATTATCAGAATAGAGCATCTGTCTTTTGTTATAAGTCTATTGAGTGCTTCAGCATCGTCATAAAAGTATGTTGATGAATAAGGTAAGACAAACAGTGTCGGTGAAGACGTAGGCAGTCCATCTGAAGTTAAGATAAGATAAGATAAGATAGATAAGATAATATTTATTTGCTTAAACATGTGTCATACATACAATTAAAGACTTGCATGCAAGATGGTAACAACAACAATAACAAATACAGACATGTTTGCCACATGATGTGACGTGCAAATGTCAACAAATACTTTTAATTAAAACATTCTCTTAAAATAAAAATAAATTAGTAGATAGTTAAAGAATAATAGTGACATTGTAAAAAATTAAAATAACAAAAAAGTCAAACAGAACATCAAAAGAAAAATAAATTATTAAGACTACCTAATCAAAATACAAATCTTTCCTCTAGGAACTCGTTAATGTTATAGTATGCCTTATTTACTAAATATGTCTTAAGTTTTCTTTTCAAGTGCACATTATTAAGCTCCTTCCAACTTTTAGGCAGCTTATTGTAGACAATTGGAGCCATACGAAAAACACTTTTGCGCATAAGTGCAGTCCTACAGGGTAGTCCACACAGTTGAGTTTGGTCACGTCTATTCCTGGGAAATTGATCTGCTATGCGGGGAAATAATCTAGGATTGTTCCTGACAAACATTACGGTTTCAAGAATATATAACGATGGCAATGTTAAAATTTTATGCATTATAAAATAGGGTTTGCAACTGTCCGTGGTTATCAAATGAAACATTGCTCTAAGGCATCTCTTTTGTGCTTTAAATGCTACTTCTTTATTAGTCGAGTTACCCCAAAAAATAACACCATATCTAAGAACGGATTCAGCCAGACCGTAATAAGCTGTTAATAACGCATCCCTGTTCACTTTTCGTGACAGTAAGAACAATGCATAGGCACTACTACTAATTCTTTTACTAAGAGAATCAATGTGATCCTTCCAGTTTAAGTGTCGGTCAATAATTAGCCCCAGAAACTTAGTTGTATTAACCGTGTCAATTGTTATATTATTAAATGTTATGTCAAGATTGGGAAATGGCAGTATACGCTGGCTAAAATGCATAATTACTGTCTTACTTAAATTAATTTTTAAATTATTATTGTCTAACCATTCTATAATATTGATCAATGTATTATTAATGTCATATTTATATAGGTCTTTATTATTACAGGGTATAGTTATCGTACTGTCATCCGCGAAAAGTGTCATAGGATGGTCAATTGATTTTGGAAAGTCATTTATGTAAATGGTAAAAAGTGGTGGTCCTAAAACACTTCCTTGCGGAACTCCGTAGGTAACGATTCTTTCCTCCGATATAATGTTTTCTTCATTTTTGGTTTTAGTGTTTAGTCTACTTATTTCGGTTACTTGTTTTCTGTCGTTCAAATATGATTTTATAAGTTCAAGAACATTCCCTCTAACACCGTACGCATCAAGTTTTTTTAGTAAAATATCATGTTGGACATAATCAAACGCCTGAGTCATGTCACAGAATATAGCACAGACTGGAGTATTTTTATCCATATTTGTCATAATCGAGTGCAAGAAGTCGTAAACTGCCATATTTATTGTTTTCTTTTTCCTAAATCCTTTTTGTTCGTTACAGAGGATATTGTTCACTTCTAAATAACAGCAAAGTTGATTATAAATATAGTATTCAATAACTTTTGAGAACATCGGTATTAATGCAATCGGTCTGTAGCACTCCATTAGTTCCCTGTCTTGTTTTTTAAACAATGGCTTTATTACCGATTTTTTTAATAGATCTGGAAAAATACCTTCACTTATACACAAATTTATAATGTGACTCAGAGGGTGGCTTATTTCATCAGCCACTGTTTTTAGTATATTTGAACTGATCCCGTCATAGCCCACACTATTTGTATTGTTTAAAGCTAGAATGATTTTCAATACGTCATTCGGCAAACTTGGAGCGATAAACATAGAATCCTTTCTGTTCAAAATATGTTTTGTTACTCTATGCCCTGAATTTATCGAGGGTTGAATTTTGTCAATAAAATAATTGTTAAATGAATTAGAAATATGGTTTGGGTCCGAGATAATTTCATTATTTATTCTGATTTTGGGGATATTATTCTTAGGTATATTTAATTTTGATTCGTTTATAATTTGCCAGGTCATTTTGGATTTATTTATTGATGTATTTATTTTGTAATTATTTTGTGCTTTCTGTGTTAAATTTATAATTCTTTTAAATAGTTTTGAGTAATTCCTAAATCGCGTTTTCTTCTGTTGAGTAGGTTTTATTCGATACTGCCACAATAATTGACGTTTCTTCTCACTGCATTTTTTAATACCACGTGATACCCATTTTTGTTTATTGTGGACCCTAACTGAAATAAGATTTTCGGGGAAACACAGATCGTATAATAAAATGAAAATATCCACGAACTCCTTATATGCTACATTTGGGTCCGTGGCTGCATAGACGTCTGAAAAAGTTAGGTTTTGCAGATAACCTTTGAACTTTTTGATGTTGTCCTTATTGTAGTCACGTCTTTTTTTAGTCCACCTTTTAAAAGTACATACGTTGCTAATTGGACATTTCAATAACTGCGCAGTATGGTCAGATAACGCTAACTCCAATACTGTGGCTTTACAGGGCTTTTTAAAATTATGCGCAAAATTGTCGATGCATGTTTGGCTCTTAAGACGCGTCGGTTGATGAAGAGCTAGTTTTAAGTTAAAGCTTAATAACACATTTTCAAATTCTGTCGATTGTCTATTTCTCTTAAGAACATTTATATTAAAATCACCTACCAGAACAATATTTTTATAATTCTTTTTCACTAAAGTCTGTAATATTATTTCTAATTTATTTATACATTCGTTGAAATTTTTAGAATTCGGTACTCTATAAATACAAACACAAACAATCCTATGAGTAACAAGTTCAATGGCACAGCATTCAAAGATACCCGTTGATGACATTTTTGCTATTTTTGGTAACTCCCTCCATTGATGGCCTGACTTCACCAGTATGCATGCACCACCCCTTTTGCTTTCTTTTCTACTGAATGAAGCCGCCAAGCAGTAATTCTTTAAGTTAAGGTGTTTGTCATAGCCTTCCATCATGAAATGTTCCGTAATACAAAGAACGTCCACGTTAATGTTTCTGTCAAACAATTCATTCAAGCTCACTGCAAGGGTGTCACATTTCGCCAGCAGGCCTGCAATGTTTTGGTGCAGGATTTGTAGCTGTTTATCCAAGAAAAAGTTGGTCATCCGTTGAAGTTCCTTCGTTTTTGCCGATACCATTCCGTTGTACATCAGCGTAATTCCGAGTAATTTCAGCAAATAATTCCCATAGATCGTTAAATATCGTACGTAGTCCAAGATTATTGATAGTCCCTGAGTATATATTAAACATGCTGTCGTCATAATTCAGATTGAGGTTGCTGTCTAAAAGGTATGCATGTCCATGCGTCATTATGTCTAAGTATAAAAGATTATTGAATGTTTCTACTCGACAGTTGAATAAAGTAGCGTCAAAGGGATACTTATATGTGGGCAAACAAATAATTATGTTAGTATTTCTTATCTCTTGAATTATACTTCTTAAATGGAAGATAATATCATAATAATCATTAGTTTTTTTGAAGTCTTCTTGCCCAAGTAGTATGATGCAGCAATCTTCCATAGTATAATTTTTTAATTTGGTACCCAGTCCATCTAGGAGCTGGTTTGTATTTGTATTCGATTTTAAATAATGAAATAGATTACATTTATCATGGAATGCATTATTCGCAGTTAACAATACATTTTGTTTATTATTACTACTTATTATGCATATTTCCGGCCTAGTCTTAACCGTGAGGCTATTCGGTTCTGTTTTAGAGGGAGAGAGATCTTTTATTATTGGGTCAGTTACTGTCCGAGTAAGTTTTGACTTACTATTGTTATATTTTGTCTGTGACTTTGTTACATTGTTATTTACTGTTGTTTTGCCTGAATTTTTGGCCTCATTTTTCTTTATAAGTTCTAGTTCTACATTACTTTTTTTTAAATTACTATTTTCAATTTTTAGTAATTTTATTTCCTCTTGTGAACATTTCAATTGTGATTTAAGACTGGCAATCTCGTCTTTTAGTATTTGTATTTGAGCGTTGTCTTCATCTTCTGATATGTCCGGCATACTACTTTTAGTGGAATTCAATGTTTGTGAAATACTCGTAACGTTGCTATCCTCGTCCTGTTGTTCTGAACGTGTACGAGTGCGCCGGAACGTGATATTCTCCAGGAAATTCATAATGAGAAGGTTGCAAAAACTATCACGCCCGGTGAGATACGAACTTGAACTCCAGTGATTCTCGATCCAGCCGTCTCGCCGCTTGGTCAGACACAAACGTCTGGATTCCCAATAAGCAAGTCACTGTCTGGGTCAATAAAAATCACTGTTAATATAGTTTAAGATGCACAATAATCGTGGATAACACTTTCACAGATAAAATATGTGTTCAGTTTCACTTTGTTGGAGAATTCACAGTTCATAGTTGAGTTTAATTATTTTTTAAACTTTAATTTAGCAGGAGCACTTTTAAAAATACTGTATACGCGTCAGCGCCATCTGTCGGTTCAAGTTCTGTCTTCTGTAAATTAGCTCTCCAATTAACAGCCTATAAGTTTTTTACTTTAAAATAATTAAAAAAAATATTCATCAACTCGATAAAACACTACTCAATAGTAACACTAGAGGCAACTTGTAGGTACTACTTGAATTGCACGCACCGCCAACAAAGGGAACAGAGATGCACGAATGTTCAAAGCAAAATAAACTCTCTCACGTGGTGATTTTGCACAATGGGTAATCTGCCATTTTTTGTTTCTAATATTTTATTTGTTTATAAAACGATTGTATCAGCAACACAAAACCATTTCGCTGCGGGAAAACAACCATTTAAATTTAACGGTGTATATGGCATAAATAAAACTGATAAGCATTATGTGCTCACTTAAACGTAACTTGAAAGCCACTAATTGGATACATTACGAGTTTCTATTTGGGCCCCAACTTCTAAGTATTTGATTCTCTTCCGATGAAAAAGCAAGGCTGATAATTTGATTACATGGCAGGCAAACATTTGATTATAGTTGTAAATAGTGACGTAGCAGTGGTGGCTCAGTGGTAACGACCGCGTCGTTTTTATGTTTGCATGCCGAATGGTAAAACATGGCTGACCCTTAATGTATCTTAACAACTATTGTGTATTACCCATATTTGCAAAATAAAATTATATTCTATTCTATAATACCTACTAATTATTTTATCACCACTGGTCTCAAAACGGTGAAGGAAAACATTGTGAAAAAAACAGCATGTCCTAGAACCGTAAATACGAAGAGATTTGACGTAAATACAAAGAGACCACTCACCCTGTGACTCACAACAGTGGGAACATTATAGGCTCGTTATGCTTATGCTACTGACGTAGACAGAATCACTTCTTACGACTATAGACAGCAGTAGTTTCTTGGTGCAATAAATCAATTATTCTGTAAAGATTAAGGATAGAAAACTCTAACACTTACATAACATTGTAGGCATTTACTCCACAGATTTACGAAACTGAATATAGACTGTATCTGTCTACTACAACTACGACTGTCAATGTGTTAACTTCACATATTTGGTGTATATACACGTATGTACCGGCCGTTACCTGTACATACGTATGCATGTGTGTGTTTTATCATATCAGCAACATCGCTCGTCTACTCATCACACCTACTACGTTCACTGTTATCAGCGTCTATAGGTACCTGTCTACTCCATTTAATTAAGTCGGTAATGCGTAACATTAATCGTGTTGGTATTTAAACAAAGGTGCAATTAATCATTGCATTTCCAATAATATGTTACGTAGATATTGACCAGAACATTCGGTAATGAAGAAAGGGATGTCTTCTGTTGTAACTAACAGAATGTATCGGCAGTTGTCGAATAATTTTGTTTTTCATCGGCGCTTTTACCGTTTCACACGTTAAGTATCATTATCATTAAGTATGATTATTTTGGAATATTCCAGTAATGGAGCATTTGTTCTAATTATCTTATCACTGATGGGACTTAACAGTTTTTCCTTGAGACCCGTCTGATCTGACCTAAATCCGTACAGGTGTGCTTAATAGCCTCATCGCGTCCTGTATTAGACATGTGCAGGCATCCGTATAAGCTCAGGTCTCTCTGTTCATAATTTCAGATTGATCATTCCTCATCATCATCTGCCTATCTGACCTCCACAACCCAGTTACTGGGTGATACGATACCTCTTAGTAAGACTGGTTGTCAGACTTTCGGGCTTCTGACGACCCATAACGACTGTCAAAAATCCACAAATGACAGCCGGGACTAACGGCTTAACGTGCTTTCCGAGGCACGGAGGGGTCTTGGTATGTAAAGAAGGTCACCCATCCACGGACCAACCGTGGCAAGCATAACTTAACCTGATCGATCGACCCGTGTACGTATTGTTACTTAGCCACAAGCCCCTCAGGTTGATCATTCCTCATTCCAAGTTATTTAATCACTTAGAAATCGTAGTAGGTACCTAAGTAGGTAGTTATTCGCAGATTCAAGAATTGCTCTTTATTTCGTTTCTTCAAACGAAGTAACATATTATGGATGAAACATCCATAAACCCACCTGATGCCAACGAAGTGATTATTTTTAAAGGATTCCATACTTATATTAGGTAAGCATTTTATATACGACAGGCATACGAAGTTGCAGGTAACAGCTACAATATAGAGAGTAGGAAACATGCAGACCTATTTAAAGAAAAGAAAGAAAGAAAATTTGTTTGGTAGTTGCCTTGATTGTTTCAGATTTCACGATAAATAAATAAAAATATAAAAATTATATCAAGGTAACAGTTTATTCCTTTGAGGTATGAAAAAGCAGACAGAACGACAGACGTAGACGATCCGATCAAAGAAACTTGATAAATTATTTAAAATTAAAATGAAACACTAAACGTTACTAAATAGTAATTTACAGTCATTAATATTAAATATCGAATTGAAAGAAAACTCTAAGTATTAATTTCGCTGATTACCAAAAAACTGAGGCGCAAAAACTGGTCTAGCTCAAGAGTCTTGATCAATAAAAGATATTACATATTTATTATCAATCACAAACGTCTAGATAGACACTTAGATATAAATGATAGCGCTTGTTTCCTCGTATCGTTATATACGAAGAGTTAATCAATCGTTGAGTAGATCGTTCGTTAGTTCGTCAAGGGATCACATAGGAAATGCCTGGTAATGGTATGAGTGTCACGCTATATCTGGCTGTCGAATATCACGCTATTTCGTGGAAGTGATAAGATAATTTTCAATAAGGTATCTATTGTTATCAGCTGTTACGCGTGAGTTGAAGGACGCGGAAGCTTATACGCTAATAAATTATAGTTTTAAAACAGCTGGCATTGTATAATTAATTCTTACGTAATTCATAAATATAGGTGTATAACTGTATTTCAGTTCACCCATTTAATTTGTATGATGTATGGCTGTATGTGTAACGAATCAACTTATTTCATTTTTTTATTGTAAAATGACATAGATTCCTGTTGGTTTTGTAAACAAGTAAAAGTAGAAGAAGAATATAGAATAGAAGTAGAATTTCTCAGAAGCAATCCAGAGCCTGGATCTGTGCCCGGTTGATGGCAATAGGCTCGCCCCCTATTACGTCGAACTTAAAACATAACGTGTGAGAAATGTGGGTGTACTATAGTTACACCTCTGCTCAAACCTTTGGGGAAACATGGCCTGCATGCTTAGCACGAGAACCGTAGAGAATCGTTTTGTGGACAGAAGAGTAGATAAAATGACGTTTCCCTGTACACAATTGACAGTTTTGTACCGAGAAATGTAGAAAAGCGATTTCTATTCTACGGTAGAGTAGAAATAGAAAGCGTCATGCTAAGCCTGCTGATGTATATTATATCATAAAAATAACTGTATTCCAGTTCACCTATTTAATTTGTTCGTGTGACGAACGAAACAACCTCATTCATTTTTTTTTTAATGAAATAGTATGGATTTCTGTTGGTTTTTTAAACAAGCAGACTGTTTTCGCCTGTAGATATTTCCAATTTCCATATCGACGTCAGTGACGTCATAAAACATTGACGCAGTAATATCGATGAGCTACTGTTCCGGATCTTACAGTAATGGGTACAGTAAATAATAGACAGTATTTTCCTAGGTGCCCAAATCGTTAAAAGGGTAACATCCCAGACCTAACTCCAAATTACATAAATGAAAAAAACAATCCTGGAGAGAACTAATATGTGAGAAACTATAAATACTTAAGTAGGTATTAGGTAGGTATATATCATTAGTTCATTACCAAAACATGAATATTATCTTCAGTAATTTATTCAAGATTAGGTATCTAGGTCTAGGGGATGTATTTTTAAACAATCTTCAATTTTTCAATATGTGCTGATGAGCTACTACAATTAGAATAGGTACACATGGCAATCAAGATAACCACTAGTCAATTCACTACGAAGTCACTCACATTCATATTATGATGACATAATGGTAAAGATTGGGTCTATCTTTAGATAGCTATTTAATTTATCAACCCGTAGCCGTAGCGAGTGATTGACCAAAGAGAAGCAGGATCATTATCTAGTTCCTATGGATTAACTGCTTGTTGTTAATGGTAGCAAAACAATTGTTGATAAAGAAAAGTGTGACACGAGCGTGACTAACCGCTCGATGACAGCCGCTCCAGTCTCGCGCACGCGTGCTGATTACATACAGCCGAATTGCTGCGCCCGAGACCCGCCCAACGCGACCGACGACGACGGGACAGATCGTGCATTCGTGCCAGACGGCTACCGAAATTTGGGTTAGGCGCTTTTTTGCGCGACGCGGGCGCCGCCGTGGAAGCGCTCGCGCCGAGGTCAATGAGCCCCGAGCCGCCCGCGCCCCTCCCACCCCCACCGACCAGTTCCACCACAAGGTGCAGCGGCCGCTGCGACCAACCGACCAACCCTACATACCTACCACCTGCCAGACACTAAGCAAGTATAACATAATGAACCAGCCTGAACACTACGTACGTCCACTTTCGAGATCAACTGGAAAACTGGATGCGATGTAACACAGCTCCTTTTAAGATGCAGGCTTCAAAAGTTCTCCAATTGAACATAAACTGTGTTTAAAGAAATTATACTTAATTGGGTTGTGGAGGTCAGATAGGCGGTCGCTCCATGTAAAATGCTGGTATTCAGCTGCATCCGGTTAGACTGGAAGCCGACCCCAACAAAGTTGCGAAAAAGCTAGGCAGATGATGATAAATAATACGTAATAAAAATTGCTAATTCATAGCAAAAGTATAGGAAGAATTTAACTACAGTGTCATCATGGTCCGACACCATACTGACACTGTAGTTAAATTAAACAAAACAGTCAAATTACTCGTATAGTGGTTTTGGAATTTATTCATGGCGTCCTTAACGGCAAGCAATTACTGATAGGCTCACTTTTATGAAAATTATGATACGTACTAAAGAAAACAATTTCTAAATTAAACTGTTAAACCTTCTCCCTTACTTACTTTAACTGTGATTTTTACTTTATTTGTGCCAACGAAGCTATAGTACTTATTTGCAAAGAAGAAATTAATCTCTCAAAATATTTTTCAAACAAAAAGTTTTATTTATAAGGATTCTCGTGGATTACATCACCGAGTGTTCTTGATTGAAATCTAAGCCTTTTCCGATAGGAAGTAATAAAATACTGCGATACTTATTGATATGTAGGTACCTACATCGGCCCAGCCCTGCTTCCTTCTTGTTGACATGGGTATGAGCATGAGCTGTTCGTTGTTCTGTAAAAATTCTCCCAGATACGAGAAAACAAGTTTGCTTTTTTTGCATCCTCTTGCTATTCCGGATCAAATTCCAAGTCAGAGTCCGTAGTATGTCTAGAGGCAGTGAATCGTGCATGAATCACTTACAGGTAACATCAAAGGAAACCTCATAGTATGTCGAAGACAAAGCATTTATGAAAAGTATCAAGTTTTGTAAACATAGTAGTTATGAACACAATGGCGGAGCAAAATTCGCAATCAAACATTTATGAAGTTGTATAGTGTCTGAGCGCAAACTGTCGAATAGTTTACAGCTATTAATTGACGTCTCTGTTTTCTGCAGCTCCACGGACTAATATTTTTTTACGAACTCCGATCAAGATCAGTCTGGGGATAGACGAATATGAATTGTATGTCTAGACAAACCATCCGCCTCGGCTAAGCCGCGCATATGCTCTTGTTATTTGTCTACCGCACAAAAAACAGCCAAATGTGCATTGAATATTATAATGATTGACACACCATATATTTTGCACCAAATGCCATTGGCTTTTTACAATCGTCGTCTCGGCACGATGCTATGAATAAAAATGAATGTAATCATGTCTGGAGATTCATATCAGACACAAGCCATAACGATTTCAAATTAGATTTTAATAGGCGATCCACTGCATCCATGTCTGTGAACATATGTACGTCACAATATTAACACGAAATGTTAGCAGTAGGTACATATTTATGTATTCGAATGTTCCGACGATAATGGAATTGAAAATGAAGATACTTCAGGCACATCTCGAATTCCGTGCCCAGGTTTCTAGTCTCCCACTCCACTCCCCCTATTGTTTTACAAATTTATAATGTTTTGCGAATTTGACAATTTTAGAACTAGCTTCAGTTACGGCTATGACTTTGGGCGAGAGACGTCGGTTTATTTTCGATTGCCATCTAATTTTCTTATAAAAAGTGATCTCGGTTTCTTCTTCACCCGAGGCTCTGCAATTACGTCGGCTGTGGCGGTATAGATTTACGAACTAAGTTTCTGAAGACTGATTTTTTTTTAATGTTCGGTATCGTTTATTTTCCTATGCGATTCTCTTAAAATCGTAAGTAATACGATTTATTAATTGACTAGCACGATTTAAACTTGCCCGGTCGTGCGAATCGTCGCTTTGAAATAATATAATATTTTACATAGGTGACTAGCACGGAGTTAATTTATTCGTAGGTGAATCGACAATTCCAGAAATTATTTGAATAAAACGTTAAGGAAAAAATTAAAAGTTAACGAAATAGTACACTTACTTTACCTATTACATAAAATACAAAACGTGCCAATTGCCTATTAAGAATTTCTGGAATTATCTATTCACTCGGGCTGAGCCGTAATACTCATCATAAAAACTATAAAACTTTGCATTATTTGTAAACACAACACTAAAAGAGAAGCGAGGTATTCGCAAACAGTGCAGTATGCACAGAGGTGCAGCAACTTAGCCAGCAGTCAACTCGGAGAGAGCGTCGACTCGCAGACGAGAGGTGTCTAGAGAGTTTAAATTATCAAGCGACTTACCACGACTTGTAAACGAGACATGACTGTATTTTATACGAGAACTATGTTCATCATGCAAGCAAAGTGCTTTGTTGGTGAATTCAAATCAAAATACTAGTTTATTACGCTCCTAACCAGCCAGTCTGACGTCCATTTAAATTTTAGATACCGACGAAATAGTCTTGCAGTCGTATTCAGTTCGTGTACTAAGTAAACTTTAGTGGGAAAGGTAACATTGTACATGGAATCTTTACTTGAGGTATTTTGTTGCTGAAAACGTTTGTTTGAAAATTATTTTCCTTGTTACTTTGCCACCTGTTTGAAAATTGATGAATAGAAATTTTCATTTATGTACTGTTATAACAAAACTTGGATATACTAGTTTTATCCTGCCGGAGGATACACGCTTCATTTCAGTATTGTTTCATGAAAATGATCACAAGTAAATGTTCACTAACTTTCCAGAGCAGCGGCCACAATTAGCACCCCATTAAGTTCAGAAAAATACAGGCATTCATTACAAAACTAACAAGCTAAGCAACAGCAATCTAGTACAATATTCGTTTTATTAGCGTAAAGGTAACAGACCAAAATTCATCGAACTGTATTTCATCATCTATGCACCAGGCGAAAATTACAATAGTACACAAAACACTCGTCTAGACACCGGCCACTCGGAATGTATTAAAGCGGACTTCATAATAACAAACAGATACATAATACATAGCTACATTATTCTCAGACTCCGAAATCAATCCCTAATTCTATACGAGCTAGATGCATAAGTTAAGTGGATATTTGTGGTGAGCTGGTGGGTTGGTGGCACGTGATGACGTCACAATGTAAACGGAGCGAGTCTAGACAGGCCGCAGACGAATTTTTAATACCAGCACGGGCGGGCTCGACCGCGTCTACCTACTGCAGCCGGTACCTACGTAAACGTGGCCACGTGATCTGTGCCCGCTTATACTATACTTATCTCACTTATTTTATATAAATAAACTCTACAAGTTACAAATAACTCAAAATAACTCTTGATAACACATGAATAATTTAAATGAATCTGATATTTAAATTATTAATGTGTCTTAAACTGCCTCCTGCAGGCACAATTTTTCAGGAGCAGTAATCTTAATTGAAATCCGAGAGCCAATTTCTTGATGCAATCTGCATAACATTTAACAATAAATAAGTACGAATGTAAATTGCAATAACCTCTGCTTGCCTATCATGTGCATGACATTGAAAAACACATTTCAATTGTAATGCATATTGTCATAAGTTCAAAGTTATTTCAAGGTCCGCTTGTAATTAATTCTGAAGTTCGAATAATTTACACCAAAGTAACAAAAAAGAACAGAAACAATGACATTGATCGTGTCCTCTGGAATATCGCTGTTGTTAAAAGCTTGAGAATAAGGACAAAAATAAATGTACGCATATTAGTAATAGTGGAGCAGTGCGCGTCGGGCCAAGGTCGTGATTACGACACGTCTGGAGGACAATCATTAGTCCGCCACTTAGCACTAATCCAAAACAATGGGCTACTTCGCAAAATATATCGTATCGTAGATCGCCGTCGACGCCATAAACGAAAAGAAAAAATATTATGTGAACATCCTACGATCCTACTAATCCGACTATAATAATCCTACTAATATTACAAATGTGAACGGCTGAACAGATTTGTATGTATCTTGGAACACAGATAGATTATAACCTGTATTAACACATAGGATACTTTTATCCCGGTAGTACGTTCCCGTGGGATAATTTGAGACCTCCACGCGGCCGAAACCGATGGCAAAAGCTAGTCTGAACTAATAATAAAAAGTGAAAAGATTTGTTTTTTTGTGAATTTGTTTGATTTACGCTTTTACACTAAATGGATAGACAGGATTATGACAGGATACTTATTTCCCGATATTCTCACGGGGTCGAGACATATGCGGGTAAAACCGCGGGGCGCACCCAGTAATTAATAATTTTAACTATTTTTCCTGTTAAATTCATAGTTTATGAATTTAACAGGAAAAATAGTGTGGCGGATTTCGTCATTTTAAACGAAGTGCCCATATAAAAATGCAAAATTATATTTGCAGTATCAGTTTGCAAAGTTTGATGCCCCAACGGACAAGACCAGCAACGTCAGACTGTTATTAACGACGTCATTTGTTTCACCCGATGCATGTGTGGGGTATTAAAAGCAAACTGAAAAAGAGTAAAACATAATGCCATAAAGTAAAACGTCTTAAAATAGCTTATGGCCTGAAATTTTCATATGGTGTGCTACGATACAAAATTAAACCGACCCGCATCGCACTTGGCCGGGTTTTAGGACACACTTGGGTTGAAACTCAACAAATATACGAGTATATACATAATATATAAAGTGTCGTTGTTATGTGTCAGCAGCATTTACGCTCAGGTAGACGACGTAAACAGGTTCATGCCTCTGACCCGGAATTTAAGTGCGAACAGCGAATAAAGTTTAAAAACTCTGTAATTGTAACTGCAAATTTTTAATGAACAAAATCAAGCGTTACATTAGAAATCAAATATGGTTCCGCCTTGGCGTGCTACGCAAACAACTGCAAAACACTTTGGTAATAAAATCACTTATTTAATTTTCGTCTGTTCAGTGTATCGTTTTGTTTTTTCCAGTGGTGGTGCGATCCGTCTAGACGGGATTCCGTTGTATCCACGGACACCATTACGCAATCACTCCAATTGAATTTGGTTACAACAAGGTTGTTTTATGACTTGTTGCAGTGCAATGACGCACGCCGACGATTATCATCATTTTTGTAGTGAGGGGAAAGCCCGCCTATTTAGCATCACGTATCTATGAGTATGTGTCTAGACGTCTGTTCCAGGAGGTCGTGAGCTAACCGACCGCTTTCACATATTTATTCAGACACCGAAACGGGGCTCCCGACACAATCGACGATTACGTGACGTAATTTAGAATTAATAGTCGTCTGCGACTATTTTCACTGAATCACCCGCGCCGCAGGTATTTCACGTTTAGTCTAGATCCACGCTGATTTGTCTTTTATTTTAAACTTCCCAGAAATTGATGTCAGACGGCTCGGCTTGTTCTTTTCGAAGCTATAAATTTGTCTAGCTGTACGCTTTTCCTCGAAAGAATTAATATGGGTTACCGAAATTCAGCAAAAGCTATTTCCTTCTGCTACGAAATTCTTATTAAATACTGTGTATTATTTTCCTTATGCTGACACGAACACGAGCAATGAGCATGTTATATGTTCTGTTTCGATAAACGTGATTGACGTGAGTACACCAAACATGTCTGTCGTCTGGTGACTAACACTGGACAACTATTAATTGTATTGTAGTATTATTTGCTTAGTGTCAAAAGTGCTACACAAACTGAAAATGCCAAAGCTGTTTATTACAAACTGCAATGATTCATGTATTCCTTGTAAATGAAGTCGGGAAAATCAAAATCATCATCAGCTTGTACGAGTAGGTTCTTGGTATGACATCACCGCTGAATCTGCTACGTCACGTCTGATAACGTATTTATTCTTCCGTCATCTTCTTTATGCAGTGCTGGTTCAGCTTCCATTACAGAGCTGCTTGGACTCTTAAAACAACGCACCCAAACCTTATTTTTTCTTTATTTGGGTTTTCTACGTGTTTTTTTTTTCAAAGACAAGCCAATCCTTTCTTCTCCACTATAAAATTACTACTAAACATTATAAATATTAGCAGAATGCAGTATTTCCAATATTAGGTACACATATTTACATTAATTCCCTAATCCCTGGCGTACCACCTAATCATAACATGTACATTGCATCGACGGTTACGTCCCGATTGTGCTCGACAGCCCATGGCAGGTGAGCACACCACACGTATCTCCACATCTATTTATAGCTATCTGACTACATAGTTATAGGTACATGGAGTACACCGCAATATTGTATCGACTCCTCTTATTTATTATGTTGCTCGGAGCGGGTGCCGGGCGGTGGCCGGCGCAGCTTGCAACTCGAAAAGCCGGCCCGAGACTAATCTCATTCTACGCTCACTTCAGCCTTTTTGCCCGTCTGCACCCTACCGAGCTTGCAAATAAAGGATTAAACACACAAAGGTAGCAGTGTACTTAAAATTGAGTATCAACATTACGTAGACACTGCATTTTTTGTTTAAATTAAATGCGTTTTTGGTTTTGTGGTTGAATTGTAGGTACCTAAATAGACTCCAAGATCAATACAAGCTTTCAGTTTTTTATTTTAAGTACACTGATCTATACCAAACAAAAACCTATACCAACATGTAAACCAAGAAAAAACCTCTTGAATAAATAAGCCTCATTATTGTTTCACAATCACATTTTCTCTTATTTGCATTCGGTCTCTTTATATTTATTTCTGAGCACACAGTGTTATCGCCGCCTCCTTTTCGCTAAGTCCCGACCGATAAAGCAGCATATCTTGGAGTCACGCACGTGTGAACTTTAGAGCTTTCAGGAATGCCAGTAATGACGTGTTTACGATCCATTGCTAATTACAACAACACTTATACATATGTACTCAGATTCTTAGACAGATTACCAGCTTGCTCATTACCGGTTGCGATCATAAACTGTATCGAAAAGTAACACAAAAAAAATCTTCTATTTTATGTTCAGATCTCGGTAATTATAGTCGGTAACAAGAATAAGATATTAATCTGGAATGATTGAGAACTAGTTGTCCGTTACGGCTTTTTGGATATGTTTTTGTGAAAACTGAAATGTAGAATTTTGTAAGTGGTTAGCTACTGCAGAACTCGAATCTAATTGTCAGTTCTCATTGGGTCTGGAACTTTGTTTCTTTTTCAGATATTTTTTGGTGAAACGCTCTCCTAACTTTCTTTATTTAACAATAAAATAAATTTTCGAACAAACAAAAGACAATTTCATAACAACGCTTAATGGACATTTTATATCATCACATTATAAACGATTACTGGCGTGATTACAACGAAACCACATAGGATTATATTAAAGCCTGACCAAATGAAATTGTTAGCAAGTAGTGTTAACCACACCAGAGCGGGGCAGGCGGCGCGGCAGAGGAGGGGGGGCGTCTAGACAGGCCACAGACGCATGGAGGCTGCGCCGCGCGACTGCCACACGCACACAGCCATGCGGTGCATCGCGCGACTTCACTGACACACACACACAGGCGCACGGGGCAGTCTGACGCTGACCTCTGCCTCTCAGACGGACATTGCATTACCTACGTGTTTGTAATGCATCCTTTTGGAAAAATGCATTTAATGACTCGAGGTTTTTAAAGGTCGGTTCACAAAAAAGAAACAAGTTGACGCTGCTGTTGTTGGTTCGCAAATTCTTATACCCTTTCATGCGGGTGGGGTCGATACCTTTCGTACTTGAAATAAACTAAATTCAGGGTATTACCTTTGATGTGAAGTTCAAGTTCATAATTTAATTCACCGATGTCTACTGACAAGTCTGCTAAACAGAAAAAGCTAATAGATGCGTCTGGTTAAATTAAATATAAACGTTCTAAAATACCGAATCGACACACACTCACAATAAAGGTCGGTTTTCTTATAAAATAAACGCAAAAAACTTAATATACAGATGTATATAAGTATAAAGTACATACAATGTATCAAGTTGCGAAGTCGGATGGTCGAGAACGAGCAGGAAGTCGGTTGGTTTTTTTCTCGGCGGTCGCGGTCGACGCGGGAAGGCGTCGGGTTGCTAAACTTGCATTGCAATGCGACCCGCAAAGTGTACGTCACTGCCTACTTATACATATGTAGCGACTGTACATCCTCGAAAGTCGAAACGCATCCTTATTTTTTTCCTGAAGACCACATTTTACATGGAGTCTTTTTTGTGGTAAATTATTTTTTGGTGATCATAATAGACAAAAAAAACATGCACTACTATCTACGAGCTTTTTAAGCGCAGGATGAGGAGCATGACAACAATACTAGACAAAAACCCATCTCTACCGTCCAGAAACGGATCCTATGCTTAACTTAGTAAAAGCTTCAATAAAAGGTATGGAAACTGGTTATATTCGTGGAGCTACGAAGATTTATTGCTCGGTAAGAATTTATGAATTGGGCAATATCATAAACTATGTATATCGGTAGGTGTTGATTATAAAGCGATGACGACAATGAACCGAAGATTGGCAAATGAAGAAGAATTCTGAGCTACATGACGAAATAAATACCACGACATTAATTTAATTGGCTGTTCCAATCACTTTGTTATTAACATTTCATATAGTCTAGACAGTAGACATTGTGGGGGCATCACAACATCGGTCGGTCAATGTATCTCTTTTGAATTGCGCAGTGAAGATGATCTCTTAGACTTAGCTAAAATAATATTTATTATTGTCTAGAAAATCTCAACCATACACTAAGAACTTCATACAACATTGAAGTAAAGTAAAAAGAAAAGTTTAAAGTTGTTTGTAAAAGGTAATCTCTAGAATTTGTTCCCGGATTTGTGCCCGATTGATGGCGATAGGCTCGCTCCCTATTATACGGGACTAGCTTAATGTGGGTGTACTATAGGTTTTTATTTATTTATTTTGTTGATTTACTTTATTTATTTATTTTACTTATTTATTTATTTAGGTGCAGTAAGGAGTCATAAGTGCACTAGCATACTGAGGGTTATATTGCTATAAACTCGCGGTCCAGGCCGTACCTACAGCTGTGTGTATTAGTGATGTATCAACATAGAAGGCACACCTCAGAACTCACACACTGGCGTCGAATGAAACAAAAAACATCTGGTCGCACAGAGTAAATAATTACGTATGACCTTGGTCGGTTCATACCATTGCTAAAATTCACGTGGTCATATCAAGTTCCGATAGCTCGTAGCGTATTATCTTGGAATAAGAAACTCATAGGTCTGTGTTCAAATCTCGCGATGAGACTTTTATTTTTCTTTTCAACAATAATCTTCATCTGTTCTTTTATTATTCGATAAATCAATGAACGAAAATAATAATGTAATATTTTTTTATACTTATATTGTTATTTAAATAAAGGATTAAGAATAAAATGTTTAATAAGTGATTACAAAACATTTATTCGTTATAATTTTATGAAATATCAACAGGCCTCTCCTAGGCTGTGCCACAACACCCTGTCCTCCACCTTCCGCATCCATCCATCCATTCCGGTTTTTTTTGTTTTTTTTTTTTTAATTTTAAAACGCGGCCCGTGTGATACCGCACTGTAACTGGGTAACCTGGGTTCAAACAGTTTTCGTCGCACAAACCAATCCTCGAATTACTTGTTGCGATTTTTTATTTTACGGCTATGAAAATACAGTCGAGAACGCAATGGTTCAATTACCATTGCGTTCTCGACTGTATTTTCATAGCCGTAAAATAAAAAATCTACTTATTTTATTATTGATTCGTATCGAGAATCATTAGCATAGTTACCTCCTTGAATTTGACGAGGATGCAAAACGACACGTTGTATATATTCATAAAAGCGGTTATTTTAATATTACAAACAGACACTCCAATTTTATTTATATGTATAGATGTATAGATACTATTGTGCTGTAATTACTACTGTGTGTGGGTACTCTAAAGAAACCACAGTAATCTACGCAAATCTACCCACTTAGATATAACAATGCAGACGCGTTGTCACAAACTCACAATACAATTAAATGACTCAGTAATACTACTTTTATTCTACTGCGAGTGAGTTCGTTTTATCTCAAACCTCAAAGTTAACAAATCGCATTTAATAGGACTTATTGAGGTTATAGCTTAAGTATTCATTTTTATAACGAAAAGAAGATTTAAACTAAACCTCAAAATAATCCACATTACGGATATGACACAATATTATTTGGATATTACTAAAATCAATAAATATTTGTAATTTATAATTTAATGTTAATGTTTTTCCGTTAAATATGGTTTTTGAGCTGGTTTTCGATTATGCAAACCTGCTGCGTGGAGTGCACGGTGCACGGTTCGTAAAGACGTGTTGAATAATTCGGCAAAATGTCTTGTCGTTATGAAACCACTTGTTTCATATTCACTGAACATGTGCTGTCGCTGCCCCTCTTTCATGAGCTGGGGTCTTCCACTTTGCTTTCGACGGGCAAGGTTAACCCTCTTGCTCATAATATCTTTTCACCCACCGACTCACAGTATTTCCTAAAACAAAAAAGGGGTACAGTTAGGTTACTAAGCAAAATACATACTAATATGTATTACTATTTAGAAACAAAATTAATTAAAATAGAAATTTCACACAAATATTAAGTAATTGTAAATTATATTTTCATCGTTCAATAATCTAGGAAATAAATATACTTTGAAATTTCATATTTTTCTTCTATGATATTTATAAAACGTTTAAAAAATAGGTACAAGGATCAGGAGTTATACTTTAATTAAATAATTTAATCATAATACTCACACTCAGTCCGGTTTCATCAGATTTTTGTGATATAATTATTAAGTCCGCTTTTATGCAGCGCAATAATATTCACTTTCATTTCTGACAGATTAAACACACGTCACTAGCACACAATACCAACCAACACCGTTTTATTTAGTCACGGTGAATGAGTCGGAAGTGAACTGCACCTTAATATAATTTAAATTTATTTAGGTTTCTGTGGGTATAATCATAAAGTTTTACGAGTTTAGTGAACAAGACGATCAAAACAAGAAAGTATAGTCAAAAGCGATTTTTAAAACAATAAAAAAGCTATCACCGCGCGAGGGGTTCGAACCCGCGACTCGCTAGGCACAAACGCGCTAACTCAAGTACAGTAACCGCTAAGCTATGCCATTAACTTTAACGGTTGAATTTATGAAATGCAATCATTTGTAAACGTACGGGAGTGTGTGTCTATAGTATACAGAAATGACTTATTATAAGAAGGTCGTAAGTTAAACCGAAGTGTCAATCTATTGCTTTTTTAGATTGGTAGTCCACTTCTGACCGCTACTGTACCTCTGCCCAACCCTGCGGGGAATCAAGGCGTGATTTTATGTGTCATCATAATCTGCCTAGCTGTTTCCCAACTATGTTGTTGTCGGCTTCCAGTCTAACCGGATGCAGCTGAGTACCAGTATTATACATGGAGCGACTGTCTATCTGACGTTATGCGTATCTCTAGAAATACTGATCAAATTAAGAAAATTCTGTTTCTACTAGAAAGCCACATTTTCTTCGAGTAATAAGGGCTACTTTTTATCTGGGAAATATGCCCGGTTCCCTCGCGATGAACCACGGGAGAGAAGCCACCGGTAAAAGCTGGTTCGTTTTTCATGATTACAATTTAGGTACTAGATGACTGGTTTATCTAGACTAGACGAACTCGACGACACTAATAAATATTTCACACAGCACAGACAGTTGCAGACATACATCATATCATAAGACTGTCATGTTAACTTTCGAGAGACTTAAAAGATATAGTATTATTAAGCATAAAATAATAAAATTCGTCTGGAAAGACGAGACGAGAGAGACTGATGGCATTTACAAGATATATAAATCTTGATCAGAGCTCATTTAGTTTCTAGTTATCACTAGAAATTAAATGATAATGTTGGTATTAAGACTTTTGCTGAAATGAAATATCTACCGAAAATAAACAAATTACATACATGGCATGTGAATAAATGACAAGGCATTGTTGTCAAAAATTGACGCAACGATAGAGATGTAGTAAGTATCCACTCTACCTATAAGTTGCTGCGATAAGAGTTTAGACCAATCACATTTAATTGGTACGCACTTACTTTTTTTCATTTTTACAAAATATTGGCATAAAGAGCTTTTCAAAGCTTCAACTCAATGTAGAAAAAATACTAATTAGGCTATTACCATCATCAGCACAATACTTGAAAAGCCCAATCATGAACACTCCTCTAATACGCAGACGGCACCCAGACTAGGCAAAATATGTTATTAGCATACAATTAATTGCATATATGTGTGTGTACAAAGTCAGCGTGGAATTGAGAACAAAGCGGAACACCGGGTGCACGGCGAGCGATAAGTGCGGCCGCGGCTGTGCCCGCGGTGGCGCCCGGGCCGGCGGGGGGCGCGACGTGGGGGCGCGGGGGCGTGAGGTCGACGCTCCACACGTAAACAGATAACTTCGATTGATTACACGACACTGCCCACTCTTTAATGCAACTCGATCGATACAGCTCAAACAAAAGGCTGCACTTCCTTTTCGGTCTGCGCCATTCTCACGCACCTAATACTAACATGCCTAAAAGGATAGAGAATTGACCGCAGAAAACATACAATTGGGTAGGAATCGACTTGGTTTAAACTAATTTCTTAAGCTTAAAGTATGTCTATTCAGTAAAATGTTTTCAGACTGAATATTCAGACGGGACAAGTTTTCGTTTGCGGTTTATTTGGCAGTCTGCAGGCAGTCGCATTGGTAAATTCGTAAAAAATTATGAATATTTGTTCGTGCAGAGCCAGGTTGCATCAGTCTTGGCAATCCTCTCGTGTTCTCTTTCACTGGATTCTTGCCTTGAGCTTCGACAAACTTGTTCTGTCGCGATAAGTGCAGCATAGAAAACATCAACAAACAACTAACTAACAACCGCATACATTTCATGTGTACCCGTTATCAGTATAACAAGAACATACTCAATCTAGGGTTCTTTAACTATGCCATAAATACTAAGGAGATGACTAATTCATCGTCTGCAGTTAGAGTAAACAGCCAATTATTCGATGTTCCATTGCATATAACAATAAAATAATAATACCTACTTAATATAAATTTATTAGCCCATGTTATTCTCTCGCTGTAACGTATCTCCTTCCCGAAAAATCGATCTGATAAGATTGATCTCTTCTCTCAAGCTTAAGATCGCTCAATTCGCATTAAAATATAAAACATTAATATATCTTGACATCTTCGCTGTCTGCTTATTAATATTGTAACGTTCTAAAAGTGCATCAGCACTCAACTGACAATCATGATAGCCCATTTTGATACCACATGTTCTTTAATTGAGTCTTCGTCGGTCTTATACCATCGCATTTTTACGGTAACTTTAAAAAACTACACACATTTTGCAAAATACGAAGCAAAATCTACACTAGCAAAATGTAGATTATGCTTCACACTTCACTGTGATGCTTTGGTGCCGGGACAAAGGCAGCGGTTGGCAAGTTCAGCGACGCCGCCCGCTTGTCAACTGCCATGAAACTTACGTACATAATAGAACAATGCAAAGGTGCTAGATTTTGTTCTGTCGTGCAGCGTGCACAAAGAAAAGGGAAAATTCCTAAAAAGAACATCTGACAACACGGCATTATACTAATACCTACTTCATTGTCCTGTCAGCATGTAATTGCATGAGTTAAGCAAACCTAACACTTCTCAATATGAGATTTTGGCGAATAATGCAGTGGAACAATAGCAACAGACTGGTAGTCAAAGGCTTCGGTCAAACTAAAGGCATAGGAACAGCGGGCTTGATAAATAAGTGATAGCGAGATATGTAATCTTTAAGAATGTCATAAGTGTGTTTCGCTATTTCTACTCAAGAGTAGTCACAAAGGGAATGTTGACTCCATCTAGCTTATTTTATACACCGTGAAATTTTAATGGTTGTTTTCCCGCAGCGAAATGGTTTTGTCTTGGTAATACAATCGTTTTATAAATAAATAAAATATTAGAAACAAAAAATAGCAGATTAACCATTGTGAAAAATCACCACGTGCGAGAGTTTAATTTGCTTTGAACATTTATGCATCGTTGTTCCCTTTGTCGGAGGTGCGTGCGATTCGAGTAGTACCTACAAGTTACCTCTAGTGTTACTATTGAGTAGTGTTTTATCGAGTTGATGAATATTTTTTTAATTATTTTAAAACAAAAAAAACATTTTTTTTTACTTTTACTCTATGCTTCGAAAGTACTCCTTATGGCAAGTTGTTCTGCTGCGGGAAAACAACCATTTAAATTTCACGGTGTATACTAAGCTTTAGCCAGCGGCTTCGCCCGCGTGGAATTCGGAAATTATCTAGCGAGAACGTATTAGCTGGATAAAAAGTACCCTTTGTGTTAATCCAGGTTATAATTTATTTCTGTGCCAAATGTCATCCAAATCCGTTCAGCCGTTTTTGCGTGATTGAGTAACAAACATCCATCCAAACATATAAACATACAAACATTCACATTTATAATATTATTAGTAGGATGACGTGTAAAAGTGATTCTGCCCTATTTATATAGTTACCACTTTCATTTCATGTTGAAGAAAGCATTATTTTCCCGACTGCGGCGAAGCCTAAAATTAAGGTAATGTATTTTATTGTACTTATTTATTTTAAACATGGTGGGAAGTGATATGTGTTTTTTTCTTAAATGACAATTTTAAGTGACGAACGGCCGCTCCCGTGAGATATACGCTGAGAGGATATTTCTTGGATCACCAACAATTACAAGCACGTTAAACAGGGACAACTACAAATGTGCGCTTTCAATATCATAAGAGACCACATCCATCACTTATAATCTAGGTAGGTACTACAAGTTTGACACGGACGAAAATAAATCAAAATACAGGAGAATCATTAAAAAATTAACAAAATAATAAGTTGGGTTTACCTAACGGCTTAAGTCTCATTATATCGTAAACACCGCCCTTTTCAGTAGAAGCTTAGACGTGCGCCGCGTTGTGCAATCGCCATCCTCAACCGTGAATCTTAAACACCTCTAAGCTTAGACCAAAAAAATCAATACAAAACTTACACTGTAATCTTTTACTAACAGATAATGCTTCCATACAATAGTACATTATTGTACAAGTAACTATTTACACTAGGTGTGTGCTGTATTAAATAACTAACAACATGATACAAAAACAAAAGGACACTTAGCTGTCGAAGTACTCCTACTCATTGCTGTCATCCGGAAACTTGCCCAGAAGACTGGCACCGTTGCCACGTTGAATGGCATTTTTTTTTGGGTGGGAAATTATCAAATAACTTCTCCCGCTCTGGGTAGAGCGGGAGGGCGTGTCAGACTTCACACCACACACACCCGTGTTTCCTCAGTTGCCTGTGTGCCAGGGGCCGCGGTATCTCTTTCGAACAACCCGCACCCCTGGCAGGCATCGGCCCTTGCGGGCCCCATCAGTTGGTGCTGACATCTCTTTGAGGCGCGCGTGGAACACAACGCGCCGTCGACCCGGGCTTGGTCCTTACCGGACAGCGAGCTACCCATTACTCGCCGTCCGCAAGCCCGTGCCTACGGTAGCCGGGAATCAGCCTGGGATTCCCGACGCCCAGGGCATCTCCTGCGAAGGCCACGGCCGTAAGGGCGCATCTACTGCATCTCCCTCACGTGCGCCGCCTCCCTCTTTGCGAGCATTACTGCTTCGCTGAAGGAAGCGACTGCTAGCCATGCACTCTCGCTCCATACCATGGCCTGGACCAGGGCCGGGAGCGAGATATCGCCGCCGCCGATCGCCTCCATGAGAACACGGCGGTGCTCCACCCAAGCCGGGCAGACCACCGTATGCTCCACCGTGTCCTAAGGGCGATCTTCGCAATGGAAACACCCGGGCGTTTCCTCCCGCCTTATACGAAACAGGAACCTCCCGAAACAGCCGTGTCCGGCGAGGACCTGTGTCAGGCGGAAGGTGAGGACGCCATGCCGCCTCTCAAGCCACTCCTCAAAGAGGGGACTTACCGCCGCAAAAGTTACGTGGTTACGGCTAGAACTGTGAAACTTACAGACTTGGCGCAGTCTTCACAATTATACTTAAAAATATTCGCACATCAAAAGTAGTACGTTATAACTACATATTATATAAACATGCTCTGAAGCTATCGAAAAATCTCACGTGATATTTTGAAAATGATTAAGAAACCAAAATAAAAAGAATTATTGATACTAATTTTATAGCCATTCCTTTTGAAAGCAAAACACCAGCCCATTAAAACTTAATACCATGCAAGCTGAAACGACAATATGTAGACAGCTAGACATTCTTGATATTGATTACCGATCATTAAATGATAAATGATAAATAATTTCATTTCTGTAAGTAGGTTTGTACAAACTAGATGAGGTCGGCGTTTCCTATCTGACTACTCTAAGAAGAAAGGCCGAAACAAACTCAGAGGTCACAGTCTCTTTTAAAGTCCAGACATAATCTTGGTCAGATCATGTGAAGACCATGTGGATGAATGGTCTTTTGAGGAAAGAACCACACAGATTGAGTGGACCTGTCCATTCAGTGCACGCATTTGTCAGTAATCATACAGCTCAACTCAGAACTTGTAGAGCTCAACGATTTGACGAACAATACCAAAGACAGGACATTTGAGTAGGCCGCATAAAATACTCAAACTGCCAGATTAATATTAAAACTAACTGAGAAAGAGATGAAACAAAATCACAAAAAAAAATATGACCCACATAGTCCTCACATTCACAATAATTAAAACAAAAATAATATTATACTTCTCGAAGTAAATATTCATGTCAAAGTGTATACAATAATTATCAAATGTCAAAGAGTATAAGTTTGCAAAAAAAAAAAACAACATTTAGTATGCAAAAATTGGAGCAGGTCAATCCCAAGCTTTTTTGTCCTCAATATAATCTTTAACGGTATAAAAGGCTTTCAGGCACAACTTACGTTTAATGAATGATTTAAATTTATTGATACTTAAATCTTGAACATGGCTTGGAAGTGCGTATACATCGACATCTGAATGACCCACCCATTTTCTTGAGCCTTGTTGATGGTACAACAAATTTGTGTTTGTTCCTAGTATTTATACTATGGATATCACTGTATTTTTAAACAATTTCATATTTTTATGGGCATATAAAAGATTTTCAAAAATATACTGTGCGTCATTACATTAATCTCCTTAAATTTCTCTCTGAGAGTGTCTCGGACTTAATTTATAAATTGATCGAACAGCTCTTTTCTGCAAGACAAAGATAGTCTGAATGTCGGCGGCATTTCCCCACAACAGAATACCATACGACATTACACTATGAAAATACGAGTAGCTAAAGTACACTAAACGGGCTGTCTCTATATCAGCTAAATTACGAATTTTTCTAACAGCGTATGCTGCAGAGATTAGCTTTTTCTACAGTTTATCTATATGTGGGCCATCCAAAGTTAAGACCAAGAATACAGTACTATCTTCAGGATTCAATTCTTCGCCCTTTATCAACACAGTAGTTTTCACCTGCCTAACGTGAGGTAGCGTAAACTTAATGCATTTGGTTTTTTTTTTTATTAAGAAATAAATTATTAACATTGAACCAGTGAATTACTTTTGAGATTGCGCTATTTATATCGTCATTAACCAGTTGCTGACGTTTAAGTTTAAACAAAAGTGAAGTGTCACCTGCAAACAACACTATATCATGATTATTCTTTATAAGGTAAGGCAAGTCATTAATATAAATACGAAACAAGAAAGGACCAAGAATTGAGCCCTGTGGGACTCCCATTGATACTATTGATCCGGGAGATATTTTTCCATTTACATCAACACACTGAATGCTATTACACAGGTATGAAATAAGAAGATCCAGAGCGGTGTTCCGGATCCCGTAGTGGCGGAGTTTCCTGATTAAAGTTTCATGAAGCACGCAATCGAATGCTTTAGATAAATCACAAAAAAATCCCAAGGCATCGTTTTATTTTCCCATGCATTGTAAATATGCCCTAAGAGTTCAACACCGGCATCGGTACTTGACCGTCCCCTTGTAAAACCGAACTGTTTGCTATGTAATAAATTATGTTTATTAACAAAATCTTTACAATTGGTCTAAAATTAATTTCTCAAAAATTTTACTAAGGTAGTACTGAAATACGTCTATAATTAGAGGCGTCTGATGTACTACCTGATTACGTAATGGTTGTACAATTCCTTTATGATCAAGTGCTATAAAGCAGCCCAGTGGTTCAAAACCGACCTTGTCTTGCACAGGTTCACCATACATTATAGGTGTAGAAGACATGCTTATTATGTCTGCTCATAGTCTCGTCTACCCTATACAGCTATTTTACAATCTGCTGGCGTAGCTTTCGTTTTCGAAAAGCCTTCCAACGGAATAACGCGTATTTCTAATACCAAGAAACACACAATTATTTTTCTACATTGTAAGGTAGAGCTTTAGTCAATGTTCAATAAATGCCACTATGTTTGAGAAAAAAACGTATATTTCTATATTATGCCAAACACAATATATTAATGTAACGTTTTTGATTTGTTATGTTTTCATTTCAATCGATAAAGTTACTGAAATCGTCGCTAGAACAAAAGACATCAACGCGCTAGACATACAAAAATAAGCCGAAATTATCGTATTTCGATTTCGTGTTAACAAACAAATATTTAGTTGTGTTTGTTATTATTGATATAAAATTTGTAATACTATGATATTTTTTATTCAATCTAAAGAAGTAAAATGAATTAGAAAACCGCTTGAAAAAATATTATTACGAAAATAATATAATATATAATAAAATTGTTGATTTACATCTATTAAAACAAAGAAGCAATTAAAGTAAGTTGTGGATAAAGCAAGTGTTCTCAAAAACATACATCGTAAATAAAAAGACAATTTGTAAATTGCGAAATGTAATTGCAGACGTCGGCGCCCGGGAGGCGAGAGGCGGGCGGCGATCCGCCGTGCTAATGAAAATTTAAAGTAACCGGTGTGAACGGACCTAGAGGTCTGAAGATACAAGCATAGCGGATGGCTGAAAGAATCTCATGAGTTTCTGTCGCCATTTCTTCTCAAGAGTGTCAGACAGGACATGATCATGACATGTCACATATCTTCGAATTTTGGCTCTAGGATATTTGTTTCCCCACGATGTTCTCCTTCACCGTTTTGAGAGCAGTGGTAAAGAAGTAATTTTCATAAAGTTGCTCAACTTAATGAAAATTACGAAAATTTTCTACTTACGACGTACAACTCGAAAGCCACGGCCATCACGACTGAGCCACCACTGTTCTTTGACAAACATAATTACTCTGCAATTTCAATTCAGACAGGACATGTCGATTGCATCTAGCTTATTTTATTATTTATATACGAAGTGTAAAAATGTAGCTGATATCCTGTTTATAGACAAACAATTTCATTTCAGTTTGAAGGAATTACCTTTTCTTTAAATATTTAGATAATGTTTTTTATTGCTGTTATTTTAATCAAGTTGAAGGGCGACAGTGATTTTTTTTTCAAAAAAATTAAGTTAACTTAATCAAAATTGTCTGCACAAGATCAAGTGTTCTTGGAAAGGATACCTTCTAAGCTGTTTCAGCAGCAGCTTCCTCAGAATGACTCATAACTATATCTTGATTATTGTTCGCACGACTCCTGCGTGTCCTGGGCTCAAGTCCCGACTATACAAAGTTTAATTGGATTTCTCTACCAGGATTTTTTAGCACCCTTGAGTCTGGATTTTTACCCAGTCTACTTACGTCACTATCCCAGAAAGAGGAACATTTACAAAAGGACTTGTTGGTTATTAAACCCCTCTACCGCACCCTTCGGGAAATACAGATGTAATTGGTTGGTTTCTCCAGTTGTTTTCGCTGTTCTCCCATGTCTTGATCGCAAGGCTTTGGCGGCGAGAGGGCGCGGGTGCGCGGGGTGCGCGAAGTGGCCACATGCTCCGGTGCATCGCGACCTCAGTGCAGTGACCGCGCCGCCGCGCCGTCGCCCAGCGCAGCCTGCGATGTCACATGAGCACATTGCACCGACTACTACCTTCACACTCACTTCAAAGCTTTCCTAGTCCTGCCATACTTGTAACAGAGTATCCACAAAGGCAATTTCTCGTACTTAAAGAATGTACAAATTCATGTTGCAATCGCATCTCAGCGCAATCTTGTCACAAATCAACAATCAATCAAACTGTCATCAGCAATCAATCCAACTGTCAATCATCATCTGCCTAGCCTTTTCCCAACTATGTTGCGGTCGGATTCTAGTCTAACCGGATGCAGCTGAATACCAGTACTTTATATGGAGCGACTGCCTATCTGACCTCCACAACCGAGTAACACGATACCCCATGGTAAGAGACTGGTGGTCAGACTTTTGCGCTTCTGACGACCCGTAACGACTGTTAAAGATCCACTAATGACAGCCGGGATCGACGGCTTAACGTGCTTTCCGAGGCACGGAGGGGTCTTGGTATGTAAAGATAGTCGCACATCCACGGATCAACCGCGGCAAGCGTAGCTGAACCTGATTGATCAACCCGTGCAGCTGCAATTACTTATTGGCAGCGGCTCCGCCCGCGTAAAGGTCAGAAATTATCCCACGGAAACGTACTACCGGTACAAAAAGTATTCTATGCATTTATCCAGGTTATAAGCTATCTGTCTACCAAATTTAATCCAAATCCTTTCAGCCGTGTTTGCGTGATTGAGTAACAAACATACAAACTTGCATATTTTTATAATATTAATTTTAACAGGTTTTTGAATGCAAACGTTCTTTAAAACACGGGAGTCGCAACTCTAGACTATTACATAGTCATCATCCACAAAGTTTTTTTGTAAGGATCGGCCCTCAGTATAACTTTACACCTTTATTCTCTGAAGTGTAGGGAAAGTGTAGGTACTCGTAGCACACCTAAATTGCACTAATGATATCCCATGTAACAGGAAAATATTTACGTAAGAATATCATCCGCATATGTTTCGCCAGGGGGTTGACTGAAATCTGACAATTTTCACAATCGAAAAACACTGTAATTTTGACACTATTTGTCAGTCTTTTCGGGTTTTGCCTAGCTGTAAAGTTTCATCTGACAACCGGGTTGGGAGGCTATATGTACAGAATGATCTTCCAACCAACTAGTTGATTGCATGACTATTAGCGAAGACGTCTTTGCATAAGACTTAAAATAATAACATAATTACGACTTTTATAGTTTACCCACATTTCACAAACAACATGTTTCAGTCCCATGTAATAAGGGTGAATTTCAAATTTAATGAACTATGTGAGCACAGCCATTTGGAAGTACACCTCACTGTCCTTATAGAATGCGTTTCACGAAACAATTCCCTTCACCAAAATTCAGCGTTTTAACAAGTATCTTCACTCTACAGACAGGGGTGTCAACATTACAGCGAAATCAATTCTTTCGTGAAACGTATTATATCAGGGCTGTAATTCCAATAACAATGCGACTTAATTGCCAAAAACTGGAAATTACTACCTACCTACTTGTTTACGATAGGTGCTCTTTCATAAAGTAGTAAACTTAAGAAAGAACTTGCAAAATTGTCAGTTTGTCGCCTGTCACCTAGCATCTGCCAGTTTTAAGTGCGAGCTCCCATCCCATAGACTAAAACATAGTGATCACGTTCCTATTCCATCATCACTTTACATCAACGACCCCTATTTATAACAATTACTTCTTCTTTTGAGTCGACACGTACTAGTATGTAAATGACGAAAACTCATGCCATAGTACATAAAGCAGTGTCTAAGATCATGGGCGCTATATCGACTCCCAAGAGTACCGAAGTATTATATGGCTCCCGAATCTAGTTTTTGCATCCAGTAACTAATTTCAATCTTCAATTTCTGAAATAATAGTTTATGAAACTGTTAAATAACCGGGAAATACCTAGTTATGTGTAGTTTCACATACTTTTTTACCTAAATTCATGCAATTTCATCAAAAACATAATAAATTAAATCTTAAATATGACGCCCAAATCAGAAATTCTTACGAATGCGCAGAAGTTTGTATGTGGGAGTGCGTTGGTACGCGCCACAGCAACCGAACAGTTGTTGGGGTGGCAAGCCCCACTGCCGCCACAGATAACTGAAAAACAGCGGTAATATGCACATTACTCAATTATTTTTAATTTGGCCCAATACAGAACAAACAATGTTTTTTTTGTTGTAATTATTTTTGTTTTACCTATTAATTTAAAAGCCGCTATTGTTACTTTAATACTTAAATCTTTAAAGTAGCGAAATTAATAGTAGATAATGCACCAACGGGATGAAGTAGTGTCTCAATGTCGCGGTCGCTATTTTGAATCCTTAACGTAACGAAGGATCCTAGGGCTCCCGAGCGCAGCAAAAGAGCTCTGAGTTACCTCCTGAGGGAAGCGAGGGTGTTAAGACTAGAATCCTGAGTGCATCGAGGGATAAGTATGGTCTTGAAAAAAATGGAAATTGTAACATACACTTACATACATATTATGTGTGTATATTTAAATTAGAGTTTATGTTGTAATTTTATGTTTTCCCTTGTACTGTTATTACACGCGTTGTCTACATCTCTGTTATCTGCTCTCCTATCGCAGGTGTGCTGGAAGAGATTTCTGTAGAAATAAGCATTACCTATGTACGTATTTTTCTGTTCCTTTCTTCTTGTCTGTTTATATGTGTGTGCATAAATGGTTAAATAAATAAATAAATAAAAATCAATATGTGGGGTATTAAAATAAAGGGCTTAAGAGACGATTGCAAATGAACTCTTTTAACTTACTGCCTATCAGGTTCTTGATATTTATTTAATTAAATCTTGAATTATATCGTCGGCGTCAGCCAAACCCAAATTCCTATTGCGGGCTTACGCGCCACAGCAACCGCTCATTTTGATCGTCATCGGAACCTATGAAGTGAAAACTCTTTGGTAGAGCTGTATATGAATAAATACATTTTTGTTTTTTTGTGAAAGTGTCTATACGATAATTTCAGTTCAGGTTCCAAATTGCAATCACATTATTGACCAGCGGGTCATAATTAAATTCATTACAATATTATTGCCCAGCTAGAGCCATTTAGGTTAGGTTTACACATTGATAATCAAAAGGTTTACATGAATATTGACATTTTCGAGCAGGTGGTGTAAAAAAAATTAACCAGTGAACAAAATTTTAATGGGACTCTGTCTCAAGGAGCAATGGCGGTATATTCAAGCAATTCATGGATAAACACAAAAATATTGTATAACTATTGCGACCCTGCAATGGCAAAAATGTGTTGTGGCTGTTCTGATTCTTGGGTTCTTAGAAAAATATTATTGTGTTCTATACGTATTGTTAGAAAGAGGGCAAAAGTCAAAGTAACTGCACGGTTTAAATTGATTATCTTGTGTTACGGAAAACACACAGGCAGGTATTGTCATATTGTGTATATCAATGACTTACCGTTCTATTTAAAGGGTATTTGTGATGTTGTACTGTTTGCAGATGATACTTCTCTTATTTTTAAAGTAGACCAGAATAGACAAGATTTTGACGACGTAAACAGTGCTCTCTCAATGATTACAAACTGGTTTACGGCAAATAACCTAGTTGTCAATGCCAAGAAAACAAAATGTGTAAAATTCGCCTTACCAAATGTTAGAAATCTTGGTCCCACATCGTCTTAGATAAAGAGGTGCTTGAAACCGCAGACTCGGCAGTTTTTCTGGGCATAACAGTAGATGCTATACTTCAGTGGGGATCACACATATCAAGCCTAGGGGAGAGGCTCAGCTCAGCCGCCTACGCCGTCAGAAAAGTAAGACAGTACACTGACGTTGATACAGCTCGATTAGTCTACTTTAGTTATTTTCACAGCGTTATGTCTTACGGTATTCTGCTGTGGGAAAAAGCTGCTGATATTCAAAATATTTTTGTCCTTCAAAAACGTGCTGTTCGTGCAATTTACCAGCTAGATGCCAGAATTTCGTTGAGGGACTTTTTTAAAGATGTTGGTATTCTCACGGTGGCATTACAATTCATATTCGCCAACATCTTATATATTAGGCAAAATATATACTTGGTCGCTGTGATTAACTCAAGATAATGTATATGTTCTTTGTCCAGAATTGGCGTATCTAGTGACAGGTTATATGGGTTCATATAATTATTTTATTATTTTTAATTGCCTGTCTAAGTATTTTTTTTTATTTTTTATTATTATATATTATGTCATTAGTTATTGACATGATGATTTTTATGATGAGTTGTTTTATGCTTTATGTGGCCTCGACAGTTTTCATTTTATTTATCAGTATATTGACATGGCTAGCTGACATTTTGACTAATTATTTAATTAATGTTCTGTGTCTTGTTATGTTTATTACTTTGCCTATATATGTATAGAATCAAGTCTATCCGACTAAACAGACAGCTGTGCTGCTGGGGAGTCTGTTCCGCCACTTCTTCTTCCCAGTTAAAGCACTAGGAAGTGGTGAAGGGTGGGCGTTTTGGGAGACTGTCTTTTGTATTTTGACGTTCGAAAAGTGCTGATTCTCAGCCTAATTTGAATAAATAACTTTTGATTTTGATTTTGATTGTCATGGAAGGCAAAAAGGACGAGTTGACACAAGTCATTGCTGTCACATATTCTATTTGTTTACAAGGACAGAGAACAAATAGAAGAATTATTGTAAAATTTACTTTTAAGTTACAGGAAATGATTTATGTTTTTTTTGCAACACGTATTAAACCTTTCGGAACAAATAATGGAGTTTGGAAGCTCTAATCGGACACTTACTTTTCCTGACTATCCTAATGGAAGTTCATCTGTTGAGTAGTTTATTAATCGCTGTGGTCCTAAAAACGAATGCTTGAAAAACTATAAAAATTCACGAGTAGCAGATGTAAATTAAAATGAATTTGGTAAATAAGACTCGTTGCGAAAGATACCTTTTACCTAACGCGATAGTTCAGTTCATATATTTTTATAAAACTCACATATATTATAGTTATAAAATATTAACTTTATTAAACTATGGCGGATCTCACGCTACCACAGGCCCCGATCTGGTGCGCGGGACCCGCGCGTTATTTATTACATACTAATTTTAAAAAACGCGTTTCCGAATTTGTCTCCGTTTCCCGTCATATATTGACGAATTTGCAAAATTCTTTTTTTGCTCGAAAGGGGCTTATCCCGAAATGGTCCCATTTAAATTTCATGTAAATGTGATGATGCGTTTCGGAGACACAACAGAACTTTTCAAAAAATGACAGCAAATCAACCGCGATTGCTGCTATCGCATAAATATGCATTGCTTTGACCTCAAGGATGATGAAATTTCGAATTGGTATTGGTAGGTACTGTAACTAAAAAGTGAAAAATATTTTATTGCACCTACCACTGTTTGTCTCTGCATCACCCAAAGGTCGACTGGTAGAAAATGCCTATGGCATTAAGTCCGCCTCTGTACATGTTTGTGCTTAAAGTATTAAATAATAAAAATAAAAACTTTTTCCAAAAAAAAACACAACCGACTTCCGGAAAAAACACTGCAAAGTGAAAAATAACTTTAATTTCGAAGGGCGGTGACAAAATTTTTTTAAACATATCCAAAGTCACCGACTTCCGAAATTAAAGTTATTTTTCACTATGTACTGTTTTTCAGAGAGCTGTGGTGGCCCAGTAGTAACGGCCGCGACTTACGAGTTGTAGGTCGTGCGTCCGAACTAGGACAGGCGCATTGCTTTGTGTAAATAATTTCATCACCACTGCTCTCAAACGGTGAAGGAAAACATCGTGAGGAAACCGGCATGTCCTAGAACCAAAAAAATCGAAGACATGTGACATCTAGCAACCCGTACTGGGCCTGCGTGGGGGATTATGACCCGCTCCCTCTCACGGAGAGGAGGCCTGTGTCCCAGTAGTGGGAACGATATAAGCTGAGTATGTATGTATGTGTTTTTCCGGAAGTCGGTTGTTTATTTTTTTCGGAAAAAGTTTTCATTAAACATTTCCAGTTCCTTTCGGCCGCACCTTATCTTCGAGGCTGAATAGTTACGCTACATAACATATTTTTAGAAGACGTACACGTATAAAAAATAAACAGTATTCGTCTTGATAATTTCGTTTGGTATTATTTAAATTACAATGGTTTCTGACCAAAAAGATTCCAGAATTTATTTGTAACGTTTGAAAATTAATTTTCCAATAAGTTATGGAATCATGCGTTACATTTACGAAATCCATGACTGTATAATCACCATCACCATTTCATGTCAGCCGAAAGACGTCCATATGCTGGACATAGGCCTCCCCCACTCCCCCAAAGGTACGCCTCTTTAACCGGTTCTATGGTTCCCGCATCCAGCGGATTTCTACGACAGACAATATAATGTTATGTGAAAATATTTATTTAATTCCTCAACAATTAGATGCAGGCTAGGATGCAGTATGGCGCACTGATCTACAAAAATATGCACATACAGAAGATGTGGTTATTATGATGCAACATGAAACCCAAGCCTCGGGGCATCCCCAGGAGATGTTGACTTACTGTTGACGATGTTTAGCAGCAGCAGAGAGAAACCGAGCGTACAAGCAAAGTGATCGAAAGGAATATGCTAAATACACCATCGACGTCCACCGCCAGTGTAATGTGTGCCAGTGCCAGCTCACAATGATGATTTAGAAACATTTATTACGAGTACATAATATGGCACTCTATGATAGAGGGAACCAAGAAACATTCATCTTAGTCAAGTACGAGTATACAACCTCCTAATCACATTTTTCGCAGCCAGCATCGGAGCTGAAAAGGATTTTCCTCCACCTAAATAAATAAATTAACGAGATTTCCAAAGGATGCAAAATGAGATTGCTTGAGCTTAGACCTCATTCTCAATTAAATATGTTATTTAATTTCGTTGCATAAACTTTACTTTATTTTCAGAATTATTTATACCTATACAATGTATAACTGTAGCTGTTATAGAACAGACAATTGTAAGATTCTTTTTAATTCATAACTTATGGTTAATATTCTTAATGTAATAAAATATTTTTTTAGATATTATTATGTACGTATACTTTGAGAATTTCGTTCTTAGGATACAAATTAATATTAAGACTGAAGTCAGTGACAAAAAAGTTCCAAATGTAACAATTATAATCATTATGTCCTAATAAAACCAATGAAATAGAATATGACTAAATTCGAAAACTCTAATTTATTGTTTTCATTAGAAAACAGGTTAATTTTTAACTTTTGTCAGTCATTTATTATAGAAGCTATACCTACTTACCTTTAAACATTCTTTCATCTGCCAAGCTTTTTCCCAACTATGTTCAAATAAGTTAGGGTTAGCCAACCCTCCTTGGCGTCTTGTTGTCAATGTAAGAATAAAATTAGACAATTGTTAAAGATTCTATGTTCAAAAATGTCCAATAGAAAGTTTGATGTACCTTTTCACAGTAGTATCCAAAATATCCATATTATGCGGATTTATCCTGATAGTGTTCTAAAAATATCCGATAGTAAAATAGGGTGTATACCTATTACATATCGACGAATCAGCTGACAAGATAAAAAACATGTTTTTATATAGATACTACTATGATTGTTGAAGCATGTTATTGGTGAAAACACCAATAACATGCTCTTCGAAAAAAACATTGAAAAATAACACCATTGAAAGAAAATAAGCACTTATTACGTCTAGTCTACCTCGTGCGTCGAAAAAACAAGATCAAACAACAAAGAGTCTCTAAAGCTAGATTATAATCTCGGAACTCTAAATTGCGTAACTGTGGAGAATCTTTAGGTACGGCCCGTTTTTTTTCTAAAGAATTATTGTAGAGTCAATGCAAAAATTCGCCGTGAGTAAACGTATTTAGTTATCACGTCTTTCGTAATTCTGTGTGATCGGAAATATGCTTAGAGAATATAAATATAGCACATTCCTCGAGAGAGGTTAAATTTTCTGTAATTCATTTGAAATTAGTCCTAATCTTGTTAATGTGGTAATATATCCTGTTCGACCGCGAAATAGGCAACCGCCTATTGTGGAATACTTTGAGGGTAGTGATGTTTTTCTTTTGGATCGTCACGTCGATTTCTGACCAGGATCAGGACAGGGCAACGCCGTAGGTGGCGAGGTGATGGTGGAGTTCGTTGAACGAAGTAAGTACAAGCACCTTACCTATTTTAGCCACGTTGCAGTGTTTTGGTTTTAATTGCATGGGTTTCGGTGTAATTTCAGGCATTCATGAGAAATTCCAGCTTTGTCTTTGTGAGAGCAGATGGAGGAGGAGGAGGAGGAGGCACTGGTGTTACGGCGGTGGCCACATGTTTTATTATCGTAGTTTTCAGCTACCTCCGGCAGATTAAAAGTCTGACTCTCCGAAGTGTTCTATATGGCAAGTTTTGTCCTCCAGGGCGCCCGAAATTCTTTTATTGTTTTATTTGATTTTTTTAAATACAAGACCACACAATCTTTACACATTTTACATTCTATTGGGCAAGCTCCCTTTACATTCTTTTCACAATGTTACATTTGACATCTTACACGTTACTATTGGGCATTTGGACTTTTTCTTGAAATCTCAAGACCGCAGCTGGGACAAATGTATATTCCTAGAAAGTAAGCATATTTTTGAGCTAAGATAGGAATCCTGCAGAAATTGACTAAATGCCCTTCTTCGATAAGTAATTTAAGCAGTACCTATCTTATTATTGCTTTCAAAACGATCTGGAGCATCTATCTGGAAACAAACTCTTCTGAAATAGCTTGAGCCTTCTTCTAACTCATACGAGTGCCCACAATGATAACTTATGATGTTGTCTAAAAGCATGTTTTGTATATAAGAAGTACCTCTTGATGTACAGAACGAACAAAATTATTAACCTCCATTATATACTATGTAAAACTACATTCAGATAAATAGTTTTGTAGCGTCTCAATACAAAATAGAATAATTGCAATCTCTGATAATCTACTAATGATTATCACTAGCTTTTGCCCGCAGCTCCGCCCACGTGGATGTCGATGATCGCGAAAAAAGTAGCCTATGTCCTTCTCCATATCCCAGGCTATATCTCTGCCAAATTTGCTGACGATCGGTTTAAGCGTGATAGCGTAAGAGACAAATAGACAGTTACTTTTGCATTTATAATATTTTAAGTAGGAATTAAATTATGAACAAACTAGCTTTTCCCAGCGGCTTCGCCCGCGTGGAGGTCGAAAACTATCCATCCGGAACGTAGTACCGGGATAAAAAGTATCCTATGTGTTATTTCCAGGTTACAAACTACCTGTGTGCCAAATTTCATTCAAATCCGTCCAGCCGTTTTTGCGTGAAAGAGTAACAAACATCCATACATACATTCATACATCCATACTCACAAACTTTCACATTTATAATATCAGTAGGATATCAGACGTACCTAGTAGTAAATGTTACTAGATCAAATTTCAATAAATATACATTCTATATCATTGATTCATTAATATCTAACATGTTAATATTTGCATTTTTTCAAACCAAGTCAAACGAATATAAAAAGTTTAATCTATTAATAAGCTCCTAATATTTACATAAAAAGCGTGTTTACATATCGATTAAATTAAGTATGTAAACTATGTTTTTGCCCCAGCATAAGCATAATCAGCCTATAGGTAATTTTCCCACTGCTGAGATACAGGTTCTTCGACAGGGAGTGGGCTACAGCCCACAAATTCGAAGGTGTGTTAAATCTACTAACCCACACGGGCCCTGTGTGGGTTAGTGGATTTAACACACCTTCGAATTTTTTGTTCTAGGAGATTTTTTGAGAGCAGCGGTGATGAAATCTATCTATATATAAATGAATCCCTATTTCCCTTGGTCACGGCATCACACGTGAACAGCTGGACCAACTTTGCTAATTCTTTTTTCATTGTTATTGTCAGGAAAAGGTTCCTATGAAAGAAAAAAAACAACCGACTTCCGGAAAAACACTACAAAGTGAAAAATAACTTTAATTTCGGAAGTCGGTGACTTTGGATATTTGTATTAAAATTTTTTGTCACCGCCTTCCGAAATTAAAGTTATTTTTCACTTTGTAATGTTTTTCCGGAAGTCGGTTGTTTTTTTTTTGGAAAAAGTTTTTATTTTTAAATTTTTAGTTATAGTACCTACCTACCCCAAACCAATTCGAAATTTCATCATCCTTGGGGTCAAAACAATGCATATTTATGCGATAGCAGCAATCGCGGTTGATCTGCTGTCATTTTTTGAAGAGTTCCGTTATCTGTCTCCGAAACGCATAATCAGATCTCTATAAAATTTAAATGGGACCATTTCGAAATAAACTCCTTTCGAATAAAAAAATAATTTTGCAAATCCGGCTATATATGACGGAGTTATGCCCGAACATACATATAAAAAAAAGGTTGTACCTTCCTTCATCAGCTCAGCGTCGTGAGATGATGATGACCATACGCAAATGTCTCAATAGCTTTAGAATATAGATGAAAAACATTGTTAAAACCTATAACATTTGAGGGTTGCCCTCGATTTTCCTGGGATTCCATCATCAGATCCTGACTTGGTGCCAATGGGACCACCTCAGGAGTATACTCTTTCAAATAATGTAATAATAATTTTGTTAAGGAAATTGTTATTACAAATATTTGCATGCTATGTTTGCAGACATGTTTTGCCAAGATTAATCTTGGCAAAACATGTCTGCTCTTTTCTTTCTGTTTTGCAAGACCTTTTTATACCATGTTTTACGCAAATAACTTAATAAAAAAATAATTTTGAGAATCGGTCCACAAATAGGGGGAAATCGGTGAACATACTTAAAAAAAATACATACAGTCGAACATATAACCGCCTCCTTTTTGGAAGTCGGTTAAAAATAAGAAAGTTGTGCGTATCATTGGAAAATTTAAAAAACTTAACGACCATGTTAACTTTTCTAATATTAGGTATACCAATGCGAATTCAATATTCATAGTTAAGACATGATAACGTCTGCCGAGTCACCTAGTTATTTATACAAATTAAAGCGTCTGCCTGGGTTCGAACCCGCGATCGTACTGCTTGTTAGCCGGGGCCGATACCACTGGGCCACCACTACTCCTAAAATTTAAATTTAAAATATCAATCGGCATTTTCTATGATTTATAATATTTACATATTCAGATCTTTGCTTTCATGAAACGATAATAATTTGGCAATTATTTATTAAAGAAACAATTAATTAAGTTGTTCCATGTTGCTTCACCGTGTTGTAGTTATTTACGTAAAGATTCGCTAAAGAACATTTTAAACATTACGCTCCTGTGGCTCAGAATATTTATACAGGTGGAGCTTCCCGACGTATGAGAGTTCAACGTAATGTCAAACACCTATCTATATCAGAAATAATTTTACGTCTAAATATAAACCGTGCATAAGAATTCACAACACAGAGAGCGCGAGACAGTGAGATAGTGCGAGTCTCTGTTTCCTTGCCAATAGCTGCGACATTGTATCTATTGACACGGGCCAGCAGCACGTTCGCCGCCGACTATTTTGAGTAGACGGGTGGCGCACGTGTGGAGCGGCGGCGGAGCGGCGGCGTGCGGGTCCGCGCCCTCAACACCTCCTCGCAAAAAAACCCCTCTCAATGAAAAAGGCAAATCCTCGCAGAATGTTATTGAGCAGCGCACCGGTGCCGCAGATGCAGGTGGCCGCGGCGTGGTACATATCGCATCACCGCCCGCCCGCAATTTCGCGTAAAATTGGCAGCGTGCGGCGGGCGGGCGGCGGCAGCGGCGCGGAGCGTCAGTCCCGAAATAGTGTTCGGGCGCGGTCGTACGCTCTCGGGAACGGCGCCCCAGTCGCCGTGTGGCCGCGCGCGCGCACCCGCGTCGCCTCGCCAGCCGTCCCGACGCCGCACGAATACCCGGGTGAGGGAGCGAGCTCGCCGGTGCACGAGTCAACGGTGCGCGTATTTCGGTCGCGAGAGGGCCCCGGGCCGCGTCGGGCGCGCTGCCCGCGCGCTGGCCGCCGTGCTCTGGTGGTGGTGCGTGGCGCTGCTGCGGCTGGTCGCGCTCTGCGCGCCCCCCCCCGGCCCGTCGCCGCCGCCCCCCGCCCGCGCCGCGGAAGATGCGCCGTCGGCGGCCGCCTGCGCGAGCGCGCCGACCAACTCCACCGAGCCATCGCCGCCGCCGCCGCCCGCGCCGCCTGTGCACACCGGTCAGTACACCTGCGCCCGCGCCCACACTCCGCGCCGCCGCCGCCACCGCCACCCTCACTGTACCGCACGGCCGGTGTTTTGCTCCGGCTACAACATATTATTAATTTCGACAGTCGATAAGCACGTGGCATGACGCCTTATTAAACGTACCACAACAACAAACAAATGCCTAAGTTTTTTTTTTTTTAAACGACTTCAGTGGGGGATTTCTGTATTGCCTCGCTGTTAATTTAAAGGCATAATGTAAGGACATCATTATTCACAGGGAAAAAAAATGTGCCATAATTATGTAGTAGGTATGAATCAAAACATACAAGGAATGTACTGTACACAAGATACCATGCAGACATGAAACTGAAGTCACTAAGTAGGTGTGTTGAACTGATAACTGTGATAACATTATTATCAGTTGTAGAAAACAAACAATGCTATGGATGTGGCTAACATAAATATTTACCAAACGATATTTTTAATTGGGTAAGTGCCTGTGGCTACAATTTCATTTTAGATTATTTTCAAATTAAGGATATTCTCCTAATTTGAAGTTTTTATACATCTTCCAGCAACATTATAATTAGGTAACTACATTTTCTACGCCGTTCAGGATTTATCAACCATGTAAACATTTTCTTACTCTTAGTTGCTTTTCTCCTACAATCACTATTAGTACTAGTATTCATTTAAATTATTTTTAATTATAGAATATTCTTAAAATAATGATTTCTTCACTTCAGCTACACCAAACATCTACCGCAACATTTTACATTGTGTTGGGTGTGATCCTTTCCTGTTTCACTTTACTGCTACAGTATGCATAACCATTCATTCTTTTTTCTTAAAATAAATTCAGGAGTACCTAATGACACTGAAAAAGAACTAAAGGTAATGACCGTTTACATTGAGACGACAGTAAAGTAGAAAGAAGTGCGTGAGGGGGCGCGGCGGCGGCGTCGGGGCGCGGATGTGGGTCATCAGGGCGAAGGTTCCGTCTGCCAGCCCTCGCCCTTAGTCACCCTTCGCGCCTGCCCAAGCGGCTGCCTCCCCGACTCTACCGCCTCGCCAAATTCGCCACACGCACTGCGCAACCGACCCCTCACGGCACAACCAACACTCATTATTTCTGTAGGTACTGAATATAAGATATCAACAAAGACAAAACAATAGAATCGCGTTTCTCGGAATCGTAACTATAAAATGAAGATATATCGAACAGACAGGTCACAGAGGCAATTAAGAGACGATAAGTGTACTACAAGTTAACACACATGCAAATAATACCGATAGGCATATGGAAGCGTGATTCAATTTGCTAATTAGGCCGCTCACTAATAAGACCATGTCTAAGGTCTTGTAACAGCGATAGTTGTATCAATTTAATTGGCTACTATTTAATATAATGAGGTACAATAAACAATGGTAAAAGTATAAGTGACCGAGTAATAGTTAATTCAATTTATCACGAGCATAAGTTATTGATAATAAATATTTTGATATAACATGATGCATTCTTCCTTACTCACAACGAACGGTATTACACACGAATCCTATAACGTTACAATTTACGAATATTTTTGACGTGAAAACTTCTTTAGGCTCGTTGAGCACTTTTTGGGTGAACAAAAATCATGGAACTCGCGTCATCGACACCGAACGCTTTTTCATTTAAGAGTAATTGATTGAACCAGCACACGGATGAGTCGCGCGTTAATGTCTTTTGGAAAAGTCCCTTTCTTTCATCAGGAAATTCAAATTCTTTCATCCTTTTCTTTCCCTTTGTATTTTTATCGTAAAAATCTGTGCTGTTACCTTTAATGGCTGAAGTCGATCGCTCGTTTATCATTTTTTACCGAGAGCAATCAGGACCCAAGGACCCAATGTGAAATCATGTATTGACGATTTAAAAAATACACACGTAATTGTTAAAGTTTTCACTTCTGTCGGCACTCCCAGAGTGCCACTCTTTTTCTTTAGAAATGTTTACTGCCTTGAGCGCAGTTCCATACATCTAACTAGCGTACTTGACAGACGTTGTCCTGCCTGATCAGCGCCACGTAACTGGTCCAAATGTGAATATAAACCATCCAGGGGCCCATTCAAACACACACAAATAATTTCATTAAAATCGGTGAGTTTAGAATTAATTAACTGTCATGTGTGCAATCAAAACGAATCTTAGACGCAAATGATTTAATTAGTATTACCAATGTCCAATTGTCCACGTACACCGTTAATATGTACGTCGGATGTGTACGTCAATAGCTCCAACAATGTCAACAAACCTATATCGATACTTTGAAATTGCCGACCTAATAAGTAATCACTCCTATCTGAGCTCAAATATTATCCAATCGTCATTCCCACTTCAGTCAGTAAGTAGATACGTATAAGTAGATACTAATAATGCCAGACATTTTCCTCTTTAGATTCATGCTTGATTGAATAAGTTAAACTTTCTAGTATCTACAGTTTCAGTAACTTTTCCTTTCTATTTCAGTTTCTAATAACAAAAAACAGTAAATTGTTTCTTGAACTATGCGCAATTGCACACATTTCGTATAAATCTAAGTTAACTGTAGGGTTATTATAAAGAGCATGTAAGGAAGTCAACCCACGACGGATAACCCGTGATATACAAAATGTTGCTTGTTGGTTTTGCCATGCTAAGGCCAAAATTCCAAAAAAACAAAAAAGGCATCTAAGGCTGCAGTTTAAAAGATTTTCAGTAACAAAAAAAATGTCACAAAGCACTGATACGTATAATGATTAATATGTTTTAATCAAACCGGATATTATATTTACAATGGTACTCTCGTCATAACTACTAAACCGCTTATTATTATTATCTCTTTGTATAGCAAATAGTAGATTTATTACTTAGTAGTTTAGAGGCTAAATTACTAGTATTTTGGTGGATATTATCTCCTCGCCTGTCAAATGTCAAGAAATATCAGTTCCGGTTTGAAGACAGTTATCATCGCTGGTACCCTAATCATACAAAGAGTGTTCTTATTCAGTGTACTAATCTTATTAACAGATGTGAATTAAGTACATTATGACTAACTTTGGTCAGACTGTCAAAGTCCTCATAAAGTAAATAACTAAGTAATTTCAATTCCGATAAATAGACCTACTTATCTCATGGTCATAAGTTCATAACTCGCGAACTGCTTGAAATTGTCAGCTGTGCTAATTAAATTGTGTAACCTATTTGTATCTGACAATGCGACATATTTGTCAATAAATAAGAAAATTTACACATTTTCACGACAATTGAACTATGAAAAAACTTGTAAAATTTACGAATTCTCGGTTTTATTGATCAAAATTTTTGAACTACGACCTCCTTTTACGAATGTACAGTCTACTGAAAAGTAAATTGAACTACATTTCATTCACTAGGATTATTAAATGTCTTTGTGGAAATATGAAATAACATTCAAAAATCCTTCCTCCTAGGCTTTTTCATAAAAATAAACTAGATAGAAATAATTTACTTACTTTTATGAAAAGGACCATCATTTTAAAATGTGAAGCAATACGAAAAATTGATAAAATACGTTAGTCAAAAGACGAAGTGATGTATAGATACATGAAGCGTCAGGGAATTTAGACCAGCTCCCTAAACACTGACTTACTGCGTAGATGATGACACCTAATACGTTAGTCAAATAGAGCTACGATCAAGTTATATAAATATTATCAACGAATACACTCTGATACATAACTTATCTAGCATTTATGTAATAAGTATTCATATCATCGGAACAAATCTTTGTTTGCCAAAATTTTCCTAGCTTTATGCTATTATAGAATTCCATCTCCTATAGGACCGATTCGATAACAATCGAGGTGTTTTGTAAGTAAGTAAGTAAGTCAGGAAAACTATTTTCTTCTTTTATTTATTTACATTTTTCGGGAAAATTATGGAGTAATCTATTTTGGTTAAGAAGGAATGATTTTCCTAATTATATACTACTTTTTATACCAACCAGTATATTATTTAACACTTTAGTATGCAACCTAAAACAATATTTGGAAAGACTTCGTTCTTTCATTTTATACAAAATAAAAACTTTTACCAAAAAAAACAACCGACTTCCGAAAAAACACTACAAAGTGAAAAATTACTTTAATTTCGGAAGACGGTGACTTTGGATATGTATTTTAATTTTTTGTGACCGCCTTCCGAAATTAAAGTTATTTTTTACTTTGTAGGTAGTGTTTTTCGGAAGTCGGTTGTGTTTTTTGGTAAAAGTTTTTAATTTTCACTTCTTAGTTATGGTACCTACCCCACTAATTCATAATCATCCTTGGGGTCAAAACAATGCATATTTACGCAATAGCAGCAATCGCGGTTGATTTACTGTTTTTTTTTTAACCGACTTCCAAAAGGAGGAGGTTCTCAATTCGTCGGAACCTTTTTTTTTTTTTTTTATTTATGTTCCCCGATTACTCGAAGATGGCTGGACCGATTTGGATATTTTTTTTTTCTTTGAAAGGGTATACTTCCCAGGTGGTCCCATGATCATCAAGTCAGGATCTGATGATGGGATCCTGGAGAAATAGAGAGAACTCTTCAAATTTTATAGGCACACTTGATGCAATTTGTGTAGTTTTTGGAAGAGTACTTTCTTGGAGTGGTTCCATTTCAATTTGGTAAAGATCTGATGAAGAACTTCGGAGATAGGCAACGGAACTCCTCAATAAATGATAGCAAATGGACAGGGATTGCTGAAATCTCATGTCTGTCAATTGTTTACACCAGTTAATAACATAACATCACGCCGGTACGCTGTGAAGGGGTAAGCACATGTGAACCACTAAAAAGTGAAAAATAAAAAACTTTTTTCAAAAAAATAAACAACCGACTTCCAAAAAAACACTAAAAACTGAAAAATAACTTTAATTTCGGAAGGCGGTGACAAAAAATTAAAATACATATCCAAAGTCACCGATTTCCGAAATTAAAGTTAAGTCGGTTGTTTATTTTTTTGAAAAAAGTTTTTTTTATTTTTCTATTTTATGTTCGTTACCTCAGAACTTCCGACTGGGTGTACCGATTTTGATGATTCTTTTTTTATTTGAAAGCTGGTGCTTTCCGTATGGTCCCATTTCATCTAGATCTGATTATGCGTTTCGGAGACAGACAACGGAACTCTTAAAAAAAATAAACAACCGACTTCCAAAAAAACACTAAAAATTGAAAAATAACTTTAATTTCGGTAGTCGGTGACTTTGGATATGTATTTTAATTTTTTGTCACCGCCTTCCGAAATTAAAGTTATTTTTCAGTTTTTAGTGTTTTTTTGGAAGTCGGTTGTTTATTTTTTTGAAAAAAGTTTTTTATTTTTCACTTTTTAGTGGTTCACATGTGCTTACCCCTTCACAGCGTACCGGCGTGATGATATGGTATTAACTGGTGTAAACAATTGACAGACATGAGATTTCAGCAATCCCTGTCCATTTGCTATCATTTATTGAGGAGTTCCGCACCTATACAAATTCCTATACTTGCGAAGTAAACATCAGTGACTGGAAGTTAACATAACTTCACCAATATACACGAAGTGGAAAAAATACGTATAATCGAAGCTAACTCCGAAGCCACAAATCAGAACATGAGAAAAATGTATATGAAGCCATTTCAGGAGATCCCCCTTTCAAACAAAAAAATAATTTCCAATATCGGTCTACGATTGGCGAAAATATCGATAAATACATTAAACAGACTAACATCCTAGAAAGAACTCGGTTAACAAATGACAAATCACATCTACACAACTTTGTCCTTAACCACCAGGATATAATTTTACATTTCACAGCACCATAACATAAAAAAACAGTGCTTACGAGTTCGTTCTTTTAACTCAAGAACACTTAAGTATCTTGCACCGACTTCACTTCAACGCATGTGTATTACAAAGTCCCAAACGATCCCAAAATTAGCTGGTATCTACTCGCAACCTCTTTGAAGTATGTTCTTCGAATGTATTCACTCACGTTATGCGTATGCGCTTGATTGATGTGTCTACTACCTACTTACGACCAACAAAGCGATACGTGTAACGTAAGCATTTGATACCTAGTTTTGAAGTGAGTAAATTGACTGTTTCCTGTTATTTTAGTGTAGTAAGGCAAAAGTTTGAGTGATATTTGCGAACTTGATAAAAATTAAATTACATATCCACTTTAGCTATAGCGTTAGTAGTTTTGAAACTTAGTCTTGCTACTGTAGGGCTTTTCAAAATAATAAGCACTCGTATTTACAAAAATATGTTATTAGGTACTAGCTTTTGCCAGCGGCTTTGCCCGCGTGGAGTCGTAAATTATCCCACGGGAACGTACTAACAGGATAAAATGTATTTTAAATGTTAATCCAGGTTATAAACTATCTATGTGCCAAATTTTATCCAAATCCGTTCAGCCGTTTCTGCGTGATTTAATAACAAACATCCAAACATCCTCACAAACTTTGATATTTATATTAGTAGGATATTAGGATCATTCTTGAACAAGAAATAACAAATAAAATTCTCAATTCACAACTCAAGCCTATAAATTCTGAGTCACCACAGAGTTTATAGGAATTAGATTTTTTTTAACCTCACTACAGAACATCACCTCAATTTTTATAAAATGGTTTTCACTAAAATGATATGTAGTCGAAGCACGTAGCACGTAGCCGAAGCCGTAGCACGCTACAGTGCTACGACGACGGTACGTTGCAACATGCAAATATGTATGTAGCAGAAAATGTTTGCTTGAAAATCTCTAAATCTCAATTATTGATCTGATAGCTATACCTAGAAGAGCGACTGAGTTTTGAACTCATAATCCTGAATAGATTATCCTTCGGTCGGGGTGAGATCTGTAGAAAGTTTTCAATAGGAACCCAGATTTTGGAGTTGTGCCCCTTAGAGCTCCTGGTCGCACACTAATACCATATTAATTTCTGTTGTCAAGCAGTAAGTACTTATTACTGTACCGATCGTCCGGATATCGGTATAATATACACATGAGATGACGATACGTATCGTACAGTTCCCGTGTGAAGCCTTGCAACTCCAGGCATGATTACCACCTATGCATTAACCACCTTTTCTGAACAATGCAGGATCATACAATCATACAATAACCACCTCCCCCTAGGTTGTCAAACCCTCCCCCGTAACTACGTTGAGCGGTTTACTTCGGCATATCTACTCCATACTCTACCTACAGCCCTAAATCCGTAGATTCGGCGGAAGTTACGGGGGATTCTTACTCCGTATCACATCGAATAAAAGATTAGTTTAAGGCCCGAACTAAGAATGAATGACAACACGATTTGACAGTTCTCCATCTCCCGATGTGTTTTTGCCCGTCCGAAAAAGTTAATTGACTGGGTTTAGGGTTCACTCCGTAAATTAAACTACTTTCGGACGGGCCCGTATCTTCGTTGACTATTCGAATCGAAGTCGAATCTATTCTGCTCCATCAATATTTTAAAAAAATGGTGAATTTTACTTTTCTGCTGTTCTTTAATATGAATTATTATTTACTGTGTTAGTTCTGGAGTCCATGAGAAATAACAAAAATGTGCAGTCACGTGCACTTCACGATTGGGTTTTTCAGGCAGCAATATCTCGCCATGCAAACATTCGTGTTCAAAGATAACGCCCCCATATTCGTTCGGGAAAATTAGCGGAGCCTTTGTATGTTAAGAGATGCATAATACAGATTTAAAAACCGAATGTATCACCTGCTAATTCAGGAATTGGCATGTGTCATGTTTTTTTTAAATGTGTGAACGCAAATGGTACTCATCTTGACGGAAGGGCGACCCTCAATAGCTTAATGTTGAAAAGCAATTATGGTGTAATTCTCATTAGCTAAGTGTATGGGGCACCTGTTTATCCACATATTCTAAGAATTCAGTCAACGTGTAGGAGGTGCGGGGGTATTTATGGGTTTAACCTTCTTCCACATTTTATTATAAGGTACCCACATTATTATCACTAAGTACCTATTAATACGACATTTTGATGTTTTCCTGCCAAAATTGGCAAAACGAAGTTTCGTTTACACGAGGAGCGTTTCTAAGTCGTCGAGCGGCGAGATAGACTTTAACAAAACTTGGATCAAGTGAACTATGATATTTTATTCTAAAAGTCTAGGTAAACCTATACCTACTTAGTATCTAATGTCGCGTAACCTACACGACGTTACACGAATAAAGTTTTATGATAATTAGGTACACCAAAACCGTCATCAGTCAATAAAAAAGTATCCAACTATTCGATTCTTATGTATTGCATACCACATCGGCGTCCACTGTTTTACATTCAGGCACAGGTGGGTTATGATTTGTTATTCATATAAAACATAACATGTTATAAATTTAATTATAAAATCTCTGTCACCGGAACATTGTGTAACTTTCATTTCACGTAATAGTCTATTTCGATTATTATTTTCATCAGGAATAAACAATTTACAAGTTTATTATGTCGAAGTCTCAATTCTGAAGCATCTCAAATCATATTAAATCTATTGGATGATTGGTTTAGGCAAGGACCTCTTCTGAGGATCAAGATTTGGTGAGATGCGTGCGCGGTAGGAGGATCCACTTGGTCGGGAAGGATGGGCTGGGCGCAGGGTGTGGGGCGGGAGAGATTTGTTATGGCGGCGGCAGGAAGCGCCCGGTGGCACGACTGGCACGACTGGCACGTGTAAGAGCGGCCTTGAGACGGTAGGTCGTCGAACGCGACGCGCCGCCGCCGGCAGACACAGCCGCCTGTCGCCCTCTGGCCAACCGCGACACCATAGCCTTTGTCGCATCGCCATCGCGCCAGCGCCGCTCCACACCTTGCTCAATATTTACACCAACAACACGCGCCATCGTCTTCGCTACTATACAAACCAATTGAATAGATACCTTCCGATCGATTGTAAATATTCGCCTACTATCACGTATGTCGCGACGCGTGATTTTATATTCACGGAAAGGTCAGCCATGTTGCACTATTACATCGTTCATATGTGAATTATGCATTTCGAATATCGTTTGAATCCGATTAACCAAGACAGGTTTTAAAGTAGCTTAGATAAATCTCAGCTCATGTTAGACACGAGTAAAAAATCTGGTAACCCCGCTGTTGAGTTGGGTCATCGCAACAATACGCGAGATATTTTGGATGACGTCATTGTATTCGCGATATTAATGCTGTGCTAACTCTTCTTAGTATACAGATCAGGTTTTTGTACGCGTGCAGTTGTTTTTGTGTTAAACTATGTAAATAGGCAAGTGTACACTAAGTAGGAACAAGTAACAGATGATAACGATTGGTGCTTGCGCACTGAGTTGCTGCGGACTAGTGCAGGAGCAGGCCGACTTCATGTTATCACTGTGATAAAGGAGTGTGGGACAAGGGAGGGCGAGCTGGCGGGGTGCAGAGGGTGAGGGAGGAAGTGGGTCGCGGGGCCGACGCCCGAGCCCGGCCTCTGCCGACGACCTACGACCGCCGCTACCCCTGGCCTCAACGTTTCGCACTCAGACTTAAGAGATGTTCATAAAATAATAAATTCAGCTACAAAACGTGTGGAATTCCGTTAACAATTATATAAAGCGTAGTCGGATACCAAAACCTCGATTCTAGTCATGAAACATTAGCTGTCACTTATTCCGACCAATAGCGTCACAATTCTTGATTGTGCGTATAGTGACTTCTTTTCACCCCACGATAGAGGAATAGACGAAACGTAATGGAATTAATTGCCTATAGCTACCGATCTACGAATATGTTTATACGAAGCTGGTGTCAAGCCACAAAACTGGTGTACATTTGGACATAAGTAGATGCCTTAATATCCTAGTTTTCAGTTTACTACATACATCTCAAAAGTCAAACATAATCAGCCTAGAAATGTTCCCACTGCTGGGAAAACAGGCCTCCTCTAATCGGGGTCTGTAATCTACTACGTGGGCCCAGTATAACTTGGTGGATGACACATGTCTTCGAATTTTACACACACGTGGTTTTCCTTCACCGAGAGCTTCACTTGAGACCAGTGGTGACGAAATTATTTAGCATGGGTTCGAACCCATGACACAATCGTTGTGTCATGGGTCCGAATCCCGAGTTACCGATTAGTCTCGACTAATCGGTAACTTGGGACCGTTACCACTGAGCCACTGCCACTCTCAAAAGTTAGTCTAGAATTAGCTCTTAATCAGGAGGAATCCGAATAAGCAAAACAATCGATCCAAAATAAGTATAAATTGTATTTTCATGTAAAATTCTAATGATACTGGGCCTAATTCGCGGTGTCAAGATGAACGAGAAGTCGCTGCTATATCCAAAAAATATTTCTTAAGTCCCTATTCAAAACGAATATGTCGATTACGCTATAACAGGCACCAGTGACCAAAATAAAAGGTCTTCATTCCCCATCACCTGTAGGTAATGTAAAACTTGCATATAGGTCAAACATTATTTAGTACCTACGTTAAAGATCTCGGAAGTTAAAATATTCAAATCAACGCTATAAGAACGTCCCTAAACATTTTCATCACGAATACCTAGCTTGTTGATTTACAGCTCTATCAAAATATACTACATCGACGATCGAATATCAAATGTTCTAGTGGTAGCGTTGTGGACAGTCCGACGTGCGCGAGTGGCTTGCACTGCCACGGCGCACACGCCCGAAATAACCCGCGAAACACGACGAAAACAATCGAGACCGCGCTTGCGGCCTCATGCGTGCGCAAAAATGACGGGGAAATATGCACGCCAGTGTCCAACTCACCGGCCTGATGCACGGAGAAAGTGCCACCGAGTGCCACCGAGAGCCGCGCCCATACGCACCGACCACTCACGTACACGCATACTCGTAGCACTAGCGCACTGTCTGCGCTGCGTAACTCGTCGTTAGCCAGCGACCTCTTCATCATATTATCGCATCCAAAATAGAAACATCGTGACTCACACGCCAAATATAGGATTTCTTCTAAATTCAATAATAGTCCGTAGGCTTTTTTCGTAGAACTGGCCAGCCAAAGTCCAATACAAGTTCGTCAATTAGTAGTGTTGTGCCAAACTATGCGGCTTTTCAGTTTCCAGTTATACTAGTAAGTTTCGCGGGCATCGTCCCAGAACGGCGCGGCGCGTACCGGCCGTGTCGCATTCTTGCTGCATCCCTACGCGGCCGCTACGCGCCACCCGCGCTACGCCGCCGCCCATAGCCCGCACCTCACGGCACAAAATCAATATTGCATACTCGACCTCAGATTGATTTTGTAAAAGTATATGCACACACGTATGTATGGAAGTTAGAACACGCAACAATACCACTTGATCTACGATATTTTTCGTTACGCGAAATTATTTTTGAAATAATGCTATACCCTTGATTTGTTAATGCATGTGTACCTATACACATACATACCTGCTTATTATGTTAGTAAAACACAATATGTACTTAGTATGTTTGTTTCGAAAACATAACCTGATTTCTCCGACCATGACCTATCTGTTATCTATTTCTCAAGTTCAAATTATGATTTGCTGTGAATATTGTAACTATGAATTAATTTAGGTATGCGAGTGGGATGGTTGAAACCTTTAAACTGTTACATTACATTATGTCAATCAAATAAGGCAATATGTGAACATATTAAATGTACGAAACTCATAAGAAAGAACGTAGAAAAATGCGAACGTATTTCCAAAACATTATTTTACGAGAAAAAATCATAAGTAAAGAAGAATGATTAATTGATTATGCTTCCAGTATTTAAACTATATATACAACGAACCAACAATAGGCTGAATACTTTTCAGAAAGTACAGAGATTTGTCAATGTTGCTCGTGTTCATGTATATAAATTTATCACCAAAGCGGGTTCGTAGTAAGAAGTCTCTCCTCACAACAATGTTGTCGTACTCTAAGGATTTAGTTGGATGGCCGCGGGATCGATAGAAATAACCGGCTATTTACCGCCACCAGTCGCGGCTCCCGACTTATACCCGACTACACACGTACTTGCCTGTAAATATACCTACTGTCTTCCAGATGGATATTTCTATTCGCACGTCAAAATTCTACTGTGTACGTCTCATTGTTGCGCATTAAAGCGATATTAAATAACGTCAATTGCATCTACAGCAACATTAACATACCAAATGACTTCTTAAGACACTATTACTGCAAGTTTGTCAGTTCCCCACGCAACAAATGGAAACTCATAAAGTCGCACTTATTTCGTCGCTCGGCGCAGACAACACAAACGTATCAACAACGTAACAAAAAGTTACGACACACGCCATTCATCCTAAATGCATTTACGTCCCTGAATAACATCGGCGTGTTGTTGCATTCACATAGACAATGGAGATTCTTTGCGCGGCCGTATTTCGCGCGAAGTGACGGCGATGACGCGGCACGCTGCTTATGTTATTTATTTATAGGTAGCAACCGGCGACCGCCGGCACCAGTCCACGCCGACGTTGACAAACAACTCGCATTAGCAGCATCTCGCCGCGGCCGTCGCTCACTCCGCAGAGGAACACGACTATTACTCCGCACATCCTCCGTTGTAATGACCTTCAACACAGAGTCATTCGCAGCGTCCCGAATGACAATGACACGCGCGTGTATCATCTATGTAGGTAGTGTGACAACAACATTTTGTCTTGTCCTACATAGTGTACATACACTGTAACTACACAATATAATGGCGTGTATTTTTCAGCGTGTTGCTACGTAGGTTTGTTAGTTAGTACGCAGTTATTGTTTCGTTGGCAACAGGGTTGCTAAATCAACAAAGGCACCTTAATTCCTAGAGTTGACCTACCCCATCCGATCATTATTTAGCTAAAGCCCAACCCCCTATCAATAAACTCGAAGTAAAGTTATGAGAAAGCTAACAACTCGATACGTAACTTGAATCAGTGTTACCATCCTAAGCCATTTCAACTTATCCTAAATGGTAAAGCGAGAAAATTTCATGATTTTAGTTCGATAATGTACGGAACAAACTAGAATCGATCCTGGCCAGCAAAGTCAGCCGCACCACCTAACTCAGTCGGGTACAGGTGGTATTTAAACATCATTCTAGTACCATTTTCTTCTCTTAGGCACCCGCGTCCGCTACATAACAGCACGCCACATACAGCTTGTGGTCGTCGATTGCTTTCCTACCTCAATGGGTAGTAGCTGGGCATTATGCAGTTCTATATCTTTATTCTAAATGAATTTTCATTCCAAAAGAGATTCTGACTCTACATTCAACAAGTTTCCTTTCAATCATCAAATACCTGCGTAACAAAGGGGCAGTCGTCAATAAATATAATAGAATCTCTCTTTTGCGCGTTTATAATCTTTTAATTAGTCATACGTCACCTGAGACACAGCACAACATTAATGAACAGATAAAATACTTCGAGTCACAGATCTAGAACATTCAACAAATACGGAAATAACAAAAATAGAGATAAGTAAGTCTTGTTTTCAATCTAAAAACAACCTTTTATTGTGGATTTCCAAAGTTATTATTTTGTTTATTTTTAGATTACGAACTTAATTAAATAGGTTAGTCATTTGAATTCAAACAATTTATAACAACGCTACATTATATAAAATGAGATCCGCTTCCAATGCATTCTGTTCTACATTCCCATTAAGGCAACGTCAAGAAGATTCATTACATAAAGTTTATTTACTCATGAATAGGTACAGTAGATATGCCAGAGAAATAGTGAGATAAACAAGCCGAAATCCGCGAGACACGTCGTTGAACCGTTTCGGGGACACAGACCGATATAACAAGTACAGACAAATAAAATTTCCTTCATGCTGCTACGATGCTCTAGAATTCAGTCGATACTCCATTACCACAGGTTACTATGAACTTTTTCATCCATTTATGTTGGTATATTTTAGCCTCCACGCCTGTTCTAAACCGTCTACGTCGTTGAAGCTACATTTTCATAGTATTACTTTAGAGTTTAACGTTTAAACTGACTGACAAAAGAAAGCCCCTAAGACCATTTAGTTTGTATGACTGGTTGAATGTAAAACCAGTGTTGATGGCACCCATAATACGTAATTTACCTGTTATATTAATTAGAGGTGACGCAAGGTTTGGGGCGGGCGGGCTCGTCCGCGCCTGCCTACGCTCACCTTCGTAATTACGCCGCGTCTAGACGGCCCCCAGCCTCCCCCCACACCCCAGGCCACCCCCTTATCAAATACGGCTTAGAATTTTGCACATATTTGTACTTATTCGACGCGCTCTTTACGATCTTTTTCTGGGGCGCTTCGAATATATCGTTATATGTACAGCAAGCAATACATATTTACTTTGTAGACTATAATTTTGATTGACAAAACTTAATATTCTTAGTGTGCATATTGCGCAAAAGAGTTCACTTATCGTTTTAAAACTACCACATTTATAATTATATATTTTTAGCCTATGTAGGTCAGCATTGTTCTATATTAAAATATTTGGGTTCGTTCATTACGATAAAACAAGATAAATGTAAGCCAAATGTGTGATAATCACAATAAAACGTGGCCATACATCAGCTGGTTATCGTCTAAGCAGAGTCAATGGAGCGAAACGCGTTCCTATAGTTTTTGAAACACACAGAGAGGACATAGTAACGTATCTCTGTCTACTAGTGTTGTAAGATAACCAAGAAGTTACGCAATGATTGGGTAAAAAAGTACAGAATATTGAATGAAATCTTTTGGATGGGATACGGTCGGTTAGGGCGATATAATGCCGTTAAATAATGAATTCTATTTGCCAATATTTATATTTTGGTGCAATGCTCTACAAAGTGTGATATTGTAAGGACGATATTTCTTGTAGGTGACAACCAAAACACTAATCTATGTTATTTTATACCACTAAGCTATGTTGTATCTAAGTATGTTAAAGGTAGATGTACTCGTACATTTTCGTTTACTTGATAAATGAAAGAGACAGATAAGAAAGAGTATTTTTACAAAATATAAAAGATTTCTCCCGTAAGCGAAAGTCTGCAGGTTTTGACTAATCCCGAAATCCACGAGGGATTTGGAATTTTAATACGTCTTTATGAATACTTGGAGATTTCTTCGGTATTATAACATTCGTTCTACGCGTGCGAATCCGCAACCGTGCTGATTCACGCATATTTGGTTTGATTGAGCGCTATCGTATATACTGATAACTTATTTAAAACTCCTCATCAATGATGACCGATTTTAGGTACGTTATCAGTTATCTAAATTATATGATCATTGTTTTAAATTAATATTTGGATGTTCTCAAATAGACAAGGGTCGCGCTTCGCGTGCCATTGACGTGATTGCTGCCTAATTATCAGTTACACACATATTGATATAATATTAATAACCTAATAGGTAGATACTATGTATATTAAACAATCTCTCAATTATTTGGATCAAATTACACATTTTGATTTCTATCAAATTCATCAACTTATGTTGGTGTTTCTAAAAAATGCATAGATTGTTGAACTAGCTCTTACCTAATCGTGCAATCTATGCACTTTAATTAAATAAAGGCGCATGCTAGATTCACCTTTAATCATGGCTGCAATTAACTTAGTCACAAAACATTATTAGTTATGACTCAAGACTTAGGAAAACACGCAGAACACGATAAGACACAGAGCTAAATAATACGAAGAATAATCTAGCACAACCCAAATACACGGGCAGACTACTCAGAGCGTTGCGGTGTAAAATTATATTATAGTGTCTCGTGAACATCGTGCTCTTCTTTTAGACAATTTTTAACGAAATTGAATCTATGTTTACTGTTTTTATTCCATGTGAAACCTTAAACCCCTATCAGTTTATGGTCTAAGTGGTGATGAAGAAAGAATGCCAGACTCAAGACAGACGAGACGCTTATATCACGTTCACGTTGATCCATAATGTTAAGCTTCTTGCGGCACGAACATACCCAGCTATAAGACAGGTATAATACCGAACGTCGTAATACACTGTAGGTACGCAGCACCGGGCGTCTGAGACGCACAGATAGTTGATGCTCAACGTGATAATTGGCACTCTCCGTACTCCCAGCCGTCAGGGCACTAAACGTGTCAAACTTTTAAAAATGTGTTTTCGTCTCTCCGCCATGTTTTCAGTCACCGTCTGGTACTGATAAGAAATGTATTTACGAGTATGTTCCTACATAATGATTTATGATATTCGAATGTTACACTTGCATTGAATTTAAACTAGTTTACGAATTGAATCGCGATTACGCAGGCAGCTACAACGGCGTTGATGATTTAATATACCGTTTATCATATCTTTCCGATTTCTATCAAACCTAAGACTAGACTGCTATTACCTTAATTTATATGCTTCGTAATACATTAATATTTAGTCTACTGAAACTATGATGCCTATCTGCCACACCTCTGCTCATGTAATCTCAGGACTTGGGAAATGATCGAGTTCTGGTCGAACAAGTTCACTACGACCAGTCAACCACGCATGTGATTGATTCCGCGATACCGTCGGATTGTCTACAAATTACAATTACATAATTGGCACCACAATACAGTCTAGTCAATCGTCGGCGTGGGCCCTTCGCGTTTATGTGGTTCAATTCAACCTCGTTCAGATGTAGTATATTAGTAATGTCGGCCTACTGGCTAGTGGAGCGGTGCGTTTACGACACTAGCTCCGACGCGACGTGGAGTGGTCGCTGACAAGGCTCAGGCAGGTAAGCCAGCACTCAACGAGTGAGTTCGCGCCACGTGGCCAGGTACCGCCAGCTGGAGAAGCTATTTCGGTGATCGGCGGCAGGCCCCGGCAGACCGACACCAGACGTCGCCGCCGCCCCCGCGCTCCTCCCAACCTCTATAAATAACCGCACTGTGCATTCTTGGGCGAACGATGTCGAATTTTTGTCGAGTACGCGCGACCACATGCCGTTTGTTTTGGCCTCAACTGCCGACGGTAACCCGCGGCCGCGCTAACTCCTGCTGTACGAGATCCGGCTCGCGGACACTAATCGCTAGACAGACGCGAGTGACGCATCCCTCGTGTCATTGATACTATTTCAAAATATTCGGCATACATAAGGAGTCATATCTCCTTCACGTAAACGAAAGAACACACTTCATCGGTAAAATTCCTAATAGAAACAAGTAATCATAGCTATCACCTGGCGACATTATATTTTCTGATTAGAAATTCCTAAAAAAATACCTTAATTGAAATAGTATTTTTTTTAAATAAGGAAACCCTTTTTGAAGCATTCATAATGTATACAAGCATAATTTTAAGTGCTACGCCGTTCTACAAATATCATATAATATACCTCATACAAAGTATGCTGATACATACCACACGATTAAGTTATGAAAACGTGCGCTCGGTTTTACTCCGGTCGGCCGTCAAGAGAGATATTCTGATTAAGCTTTGCTAAATATAGCCCAACCACGCAAACAAACTCCAGCAAAAATAGAATGGCACATAATGCGAAACTGCATTAACCTAAGAATTTATAACTAATGTTTTGACATTGATTACGAAAATAAAGCATCGTTATTCACATAAAATGGATAATACATTTTTGTTTGACTACATTTCAGAACCTTGAAGCGTAGCTACGTACGTGCGGTGCACTGACGATATATAGATCCACGTTGCTACGACACGTCTACGCACGTGCTACGTAACGCTACGAAAAAATTAAGCATATAAGCAAAGTTACGAGTCTACTACACTGCCTATTATTTTGTTCTATTTCATGTGACATTAGCTTTTGCTCGTCTTTTCTTCGCCATCGACTTATTATTATTATTATTTTGTTTTGTTGCTTCATAGAATTTAAGAAGGGTCAGAAATAACGTAGGCCAAATGAAACACTTTTAGTACCTATACCTGTTATTCCAGAATGGTTAGGTTTTTGTCCTTGTTAATAAAATAATTAGTATTGCTAAGATTTTGTTAGAATTGTTACGGAGAAGCCTCAGGTAAACTCCCGTTCAAGTTACGTTCAACTTTGTTTTGGCGCTACGACAGAACCACGGTCAGCGTTACTATGGGCGGATTATTAATAAATCAGCACTCTTCAAGCATCCAAGGGTAAAAATTTCCAGTTTAAGCTGATCTCGCACTCCACGGAAATCCTATACAATGCGAGATCAGCTTATACTGGAAACGTGTAGCTTGGTGTGTAGCCGTGCGTACATAATTAAAACTACATAATAAATTGCAGAAAAAAGGCAAAAGGTTTGTACAGACACTTTTACACGTCAATCATAATTTTTAAACTAAATGAGGTCGGCGTTTCCTATCTGACTAACCTGAGAAGAAAGACCGAAACAAACTAAGAGGTCACAGTTTCTTTTTAAAGTCCAGACATAATCTTGGTCAGATTATGTAAAGACCATGTGGATTGGGGTCTCAAATGGTCTTTAGAGTAAAGAACCACATAGATTGAGTGCAGGATCTGTCCAATCATTGCACGCAATTATCAGTAATCATGCAGTTCAACTCGGAACTTGAGGTTTATAGATGGCATTCCAGCCATCAAACAGTGCTTGGCTAGGAAGTTAGTTGAGATTCATCGATAGGATAGTCTTTCACATCTACGCTGTCCTATGATTTGAAAATGACGCATGCTGGATTTCAAGAACTAATTTGCACGAAACCTAAAAGTACCTCAAGTGACGCAAACCGCCCGAATTTTAAATGGGCCTCCTAAATACCTCTTGGTACTTGAGCCAATTCCTTACAAATTGTGCGGCTGATGTTTAAAATGATGCATTTCTTTGTCTTTGTTAAACATGTTAATTATTCAGGGCGATGTTCTCTGTCATTGCTGAAAAATGTTAACGCTCATGAATCGTATTGTACGTATTTACAGTATTGTCAACTTAAATTCGGAACATAGTCAACCCATTTACCGAATGTGATGAAGAGGACTGATGTCGTGCCGACATATTCATATCTGGTAAATATTCTGTTAAGACTGCGACATGCATTACATATGTAGGTATCATTGGAACGGTGAGCTATCGATCTTATCAGAATCAGATAAGAGGTTTGTGGAGACAGCAAAAAATGATAAATTTCTATTCGTTCGACCTGGTGCATGTCACTCCACTTCATTACTGACATGTCAGTTTCGAACGTCATAAAATAAGGTAAATCTTACCCTAGTAGACAATTGAGGTTCATTTTACAATCAATTGTTGTTGGAATAATTGGTGCAATATAATGTTGAAACTTGTAATTACAGATGAATGTAATACTTTCTCATTTTTGTTATCAAATTTAATGAGTGATTGCGTAAGAATTTTACCTAAACAGCGCCCTAATTAAACTATCACTAGCACTATCAGTCACAATCAGAATAATTTTAATCGATATTGCTAATCCAAAATTTGTCTTCTCAACAACGTAAATTTATTTACAAAAAAAAATGACGCAATAAATATTGTTGAACTGTCCAAATGAAAGCCATTCCTACTGTTAGTGTGTTACGCAGTATTACCCTGCAGGATTAAGTAAGTGCAGTACACTAAGGATTTGTTTATATTTTCATCACATTCTTTTCGATCAGACAATTCATGACCTCATCATCATCATATCAGCCGAAAGACGTCCACTGCTGGACATAAGCCTCCCCTAAAAGAGGGGATTTGCCATAATCGCCACGCTTGGCAGGCGGGTTGGCGATCGTAGTATGGTGGTCAAATGCATAGAGAACGCTGCTGCCCATTCTCTGGTAAGTCCCTTAGTCGCCTTCTACGACACCAACGTCGTTCTTTTACGTCCGGCACCACACGGAACTCCGGCACCACACGGAACATGACATACTTACTTCTTTTATGTTGACTACGATTGAATTAACTACGTATGTACATGCTAATATTTAGTGCTAGTTTCACCAAACGTAACTAAACGCGCTCAGCACATCTAAACAGAGTTCAACAGAGCTGTAAGTGACTTATTGTTATGAAATATGGACAGTTCTTGAACACGGTTTCCTTTAAAGGTGCTGGTCGCGTTCAGTTTCAATGGTGAAATTCGTCCTTAATCGTACATGCTGTATCATAATCAGTTACCAACATAAGACTTATTTTCAGTCAGAATGACACATCGCCTTTGCATTTTGGCTACTGAGATTTAAATCAACGAATGAATAGCGTTTTCTTTATTGATATTTGAGCCAATTTATGATGATTTTTAAACACGTTTTAAAATATCGAAGTATGCTATTGGGGACTGACTATCAGCTAAGTTGAAGTCAGGGTTTGGGAGAAAACGTCCTTCAAATACGCGATTTTTTTTGTGTTCCGAGTGTTATTAATTAACTATTAGGTACCTATGCTCCTAATATAATTTAACTAATTTGTTAAATACATACTAGGTAGGTATACCTAAGTATGAACTAGGTACACTTTTACTCACCAAATTCCAGGTTAGTATTTACGTATGGAGCAGTCACTCATTGTATGTAATCTGTATATCTATTTATACGTGAAGCAATGAATTTGTACCCCTTTTTACGAAAATTATGCGGAAAGAGGAATATGAATTTTGGCATAGTTCAAGTTTATTTGCAAAAGGAGAGCAGAATGCACTTTTTTCTTGTGTATGAGTTATGGTAGAATCTCGACCAGGGGGCGACCACTTGTTGAATTAAACAAATTAATGCGATAAACAAACCACGTTTTTTGAAGTCATTCAGAATTTCGTCAGCCAGTTATTTATAGTGCCAAGTTATATATCTTTTACACACTCGAACATTGTGTCATAATACTACAATCTTGCTGAGCATTTATCACAATTTAACATTATCACATTTTATAGCTTAGCTTGGCAACTTCGCAAGTTAGATTAACCCAACTGAGATCTACCTACTTGGCTCCCCAATAGCTCTACGTTACAGAATTAAACGTCACACGACTTGCGTGACCAAGTGATTCACATAACACTACAATTAAATAACATGATGCAAATACATTAGTCAGTACAGTCAGCAACAACAACAGTGACGTAAGTAGGGTGGGGCCGGCAGGGCAGGAGCCCTGGGCGCCTATCGAAGGGGGGCGCAAAAAATTCGCCAATTATATATTAAATAAAAATATATAAAAAAACAATTAACCATTTCATACTGTTACCTACATATATATCTAAGAAATCTGAAGATCTACTTAGATATATGGTGCAGTACGGAGATAAAAGCGTATTTCCAAATCAGCCTATTTCTATTCAAATTCTCTTAAAATTGCAGAATTGCAAGCGATTTTTTTGAAAATTGAAATTAATACCTTCGTTATTGAAGGTCATTGATTGATCAAGAAAGGTTATGCGACCTAGCTTTGCTCAATGTAGACCGACATTTACGAAGGGGCGCAAATGTGATAAGTACGTGCCCTAGGTGCCATTTTCTATTGTTACGCCCCTGAACAACAGTTGGAACAGAGGTAAATTCAAAAGATAATAATTCAGTATCTCTCTCTCTTAGCTATTACCTACACGTAATGCTAAAAAACTATTTCATCATCTGCCTAACCTTTTCCCGACTATGTTGGGGTCGGCTTCCGGTCTGCATAATGCAGCTGCAGCTGAATACCAGTATTTTACATGGAGCGACTGCCTGTCTGACCTCCATCACGACCGTAACGACTACCAAACATCCACAAATGACAGCGGGGACCAACGGCTGCTTTCCGAGGCGCGGGGTCTTGGTATGTAAACTTAAAGCATAAACCATTTTTTTTTTTTTTTTTACTAAATAAATTTTAATTTATTGTTGAATGTTAATTATATGCTATTATCGTATAGAATTAAGTTCTTCCAACATAACAGACAGCTGTGCTGCTGGGGAGTTTGTTGCGCCACATCTTCTTCCCAGCTAAAGTACTAAGAAGGGGTGAAGGGCGGGCGTTTTGGGGGACTGTTTCATGTAATTTTGACGTTCAAAAAGTGCTGACTCTTAGCCTAGTTTGAATAAATGACTTTTGATTTTGATTTTAAAGATGGCCACCCATCCACGGACCAACCGCAGCAAACTTAAGTAGATAACTTAACCTGATCGGTCATCCCGTGTGGCTGTTGTTACTTAGCCACAAGCTAAAACACGTTTGTGTAAATTATTTTCATCGTCACTGCTCTAAAAACGGTGAAGGAAAACTTCGTGAGGAAACCGACATCTACCAACCCGCACTGGGCCTGCGTGGTGGATTATGGCCCACTCCCTCCCACAGAGAGGAGGCCTGTGTCCCAGCAGTGGGAACAATATAAGCAGATTATGTTAAGTTAAAACACAAAGTATTGAATTGTTTTTTTCTATTTAAGTGCTTTGTAAAAGTAGTCACGTTAATCGACTTTTGTCGCTGACCGTAGGTACCCGCTTGGGTACAAAACAAAAGTATATCTTATAAAGTCTTTACGGGCAAGTGTTCATGCCATTATTTTTTAGGTATAGAGTCACCTTAGATCAGGATACATATAACCGCACTGACCTTTAAAATCGACAGATTCTTGGGTGTTTTCAATCGAGCGTCTAAACCCAGACATAAACACTTAATATTCGCTCAGACTATCGATTTAATTTAGGTTTTAGTATCTGTACTTAAAGTGTTAATTGAGTTCAAATCAAAGAATTTCTTTGTTTACAGACTAAGTACCTACTTAAGTAGCTAATCAAGAAATTAATGTTTAGGTAGGTACCTCCTTTTAATCGCATTTGCAATATCAGATACGACCGAAATGATTTCCCTATCGGTAGATATGGTAATATGTAATAGTAATTTATTTGGAGGTACTTTTGTGACTGCATATTCATGAGTCAGACACGTGTATCATATTGTTTGGCTGTTACCTTCCATCTAGTTTACATGAAGAACGCATGTCAACTAAAGGTTCCCGCAAGCAACTCTAGTAGAACAATTTCTATGAAAACTTCATGGAAATTGTTCTATCAGAATCGAGTGACACCGTCGTGTCGCCTTATATGAAAATACCTACAAGAATGCGATGAAGGACAAATATCTCACTCGGCTAAGCTTTGGTGCTTTTTAAAATGTAGATATTTCAAAAAGCACCAAAGCTTAGCCGAGTACAGCATTCCCAAGTTCCACAACTAAGAATTCTTATATTTCTTGTTACACTTAAAAACGTTGAGTTTAAGTTGGTACCTATAAGCTTTGTTTAATTATGTTAGCGTTCTTGTTTTTTTAACAACTACATACTAACAACTAAAACAATTATTTTGCACTATGACGTATCAATCATACGTAAACTATAATTAAGTATCTAATTAAAGCATTCACTTTACTTATTTGCTACGTAACAATTAATCCCTACAAATTAAGCAGATTATGGTCTATTATCATATTTATCATCACTCTCTTTCAACTTTCTTCAGGTTAAACGTAGTGCCCCTCCTCCCAGGGACGGTTACCGTTATCAATAAAATACCGGTAAAACTACCAAAACATTTTCGTTCCGTTCCGTTAAATATTTAACAATAAAGTTATCGTTAAATCATAGGATTTACCGGTATTTAAATAACGTTACCAATATCGTTACTTTGCTAAAACCTAACAAGAAGCAACATTTTGTGCGACGTTGCCAAACTGAACCAAACGCCTCGCGGTCTTGCGTTCGCCTCTTCTAAGTGAAGCGGCAACCACGCATGTCATGACGATTGAAAAGATACGAATACGATAAGACTCGCGCTCGTGCGTCTTTCATTTCATAATCATACGGCACACAAACATCGCGTGGCGTACGCCGAACACAACAAGTTGTTTGTGTAAAAAACATTATTATACACCGAAAGAAGTTTCAACCAAATCAAAATCAAGTCATTTATTCAAACTAGGCTGAGAGTCGGCTCTTTTTGAACGTGAAAATTACACAAGACAGCCCCCCCAAAACACCCGCCCTTCACCACTTTCTAGTGCTTTAGCTGGGAAGAAGAAGTGGCGCAACAAACACCCCAGCAGCACAGCTGTCTGTTGAGTTAGAAGAACTTGATTCTATACAATAATAGGTAATTAACATTACGAAACATAAAAACCATTAAATTTGCCATATGTCAGCTAGCACACGGCAATATACCAACAAAACGTTGAAAACCATAGGTACTCAAGTAGAAATATATAATAATTAACAAAAATTAAAAATAAAACGTAAACAGAACTTATAATTTAAATAAAAGCCTCCAGGCACAAAGGTCGTGCCCGCTTACATAAGCAATTCTGCATTATGTATGCATAATGTGTAACGGAAAGGGTATATCCCCCCCAGTGGGGTTCTCGCATTGTCGTTGCGGGGGGGCGCAGTAACCGTGGTCACCCTCCCATGGTGAAGCGAAGAGGAACCCCAAGGTGGGGCCGCTCGTCAGGGCTTTTGCCTCCAAGCCGACGACGTAGCGGCCAAAAAGTAGGTTGCGGTAAGGTGCATCGCAACTGAGGCGGGCCGCGATGTCGAATGGGAAGCATCGCGGCTGAGGGTTACAGGCTGCGGCAGAGGAGGAGTGCCGGTACTTCTGAGTAGCACTCTTCCCTTCCGTGGCCTGGACGGGGCCGCCACCTTTTGATGGTGGACGCAGTGGGGCCGCAGGGGAAGAGGAGTGTCGGTATAGCGTTACAAATACAAAATACAAATACAAAATTTATTTATTGGCAAACAAGTAGGTACATCAAGTTAGATTTCCCTGACTCCTGCGCTAGTTATATAACTGTGTTGCAGGAGCCAGTGTCCTCCCGTAATACAAAGACACGGTGTTTGGATGTCAACGCAATAAGTTAAAAAAAAAATACAAAAGCTAACAAAAAAAAAGGATTTTATACTATCTTGAGAAAAAAAAAATATAATAAGGTATGAACCCAGTTTCAAATATAAAGATAAAGTAATTAAAAAACATGGGGGGAAAAAAGAGAATTAACAATGTGAAAACAAAATTAACAATGGGGAAAAAATTTAAATAAAAAAACAATGAAAGAAAAAAAAAATTAATTCAACGCAAACGCAATAATTTACAACACTCGTGAAAGTGTGTATGTGTGTGTGTGTTTGTGTGTGTTGTGTGTGTGTTGGGTGTGTATTGTGTGTGTAGTGTGTGTGTGCGTGTGTGGTTGTGTGTGTGTGTGGGTGTGGGTCTGTGACTTTGCATGCTTCATTTGTTAATTAAATTTATTCGGTTGGTTTTAAGAGCTGCTCCTATCCCATCATAAAATCTTTAAAAATCCTTAAAAACGTCGCCACCCATTCCAGCGAGACAAGTTGCACTTGTAAACAGAAAACAGGTAATTATGTTATTACGTCACCACTGCTAGTAGATTTTCTACCTCTTCGTAGACAAGCGACTTTAGCCAGAGGAAGATAACTTCCTTAAATTTTTTGTTGCTTAACTTATGTAGAGAATTAATCTTATTGCATTTGTTGTAAACATGGGGGGCGATGAAATTAAAGTGTTTTTGTCCAAAAGCTGTTCTTTGGCGAGGAACCGGACAACGTTCAATTCGCTTAGTTGACTCAGGTAGGGTTGGCACATATTTTTTGTGGTATCTACGTAGAATTTCATATACAAACATTTTTCTTACAGTGAGGACACCAGCCTTCTCGTAGACATCGAGTGTTGAATGCCTGAACGGCAAACGCATTAGCACTTTTAAAACCGCACGCTGTGCCCTTTCTGCTTCTATAAGAAATGTCTTGTTTGTCCCGCCCCAAGCGCAAATACAGTATCTAACTATACATTCACATAATGCTTGATACGTACGAAGTAAGAGCGCTTTTTCTGCAACATTACGTAGTTTTTTGAAAATATATATCATTTTCCTAATCCTAGCTGCAGTAGCTACCACATGAGCTTTCCAAGTCAGTCGGTCATCTATTGTGACTCCTAGGTATTTCATAGAACCTACTCTGGAGAGAGTTGGACAATCACAGTTGGGCCTGTTTATACTTCGGTTGCAGGGGTAAGAATGTATCCTAAGTTTAAGCTCTGAGGAAGCTTTACTCACTGCTGTCTTACTGAAGCATATGAACTTGGTTTTATTGGTGTTCAAGGATAGGAGACTCTCCTTCAACCAGGTAATAACCTTTGCTAGCCCATTCTCGGCCTTCTCAAAAGTTGCCTTCCAACTGCGTTGGCCGCTCTTCCTATCCCCTGCTGCCGAAAAGTGGTAGGCGGCGGGGCCACTGTGCTGACCCGTCGCAGGGGGACCAAGGGTGCCAGACACGGGGTCGTCTGGGGCCTATATGCTATTGCACTGGTCGACACCGTGGAGTTTTAGTGGGTTACAGTCCCACATCACTGCGCTATCTCCCCGTGGTAGCGCAGTAGGCATTTCTCCACGGAAAACAAAAAAAAAATGCCCGGGTCGACGGCGCGTTGTGTTCCACGCGCGCCGTCAGAGATGTCAGCAGCAACTGGTGGGGCCCGCAAGGGCCGATGCCTGCCAGAGGTGCGGGTTGTTCGAAAGAGATACCGTGGCCCCTGGCACACGGGCAGCTGAGGGAACATGGGTGGGTTTTAGTCAGTAAAAGTCTGACACGCCCTCCTGCTCCACCCAGAGTGGGAGAAGTAATTTGATGATTTCCCACCCTCAAAAAAAAAAACGGAAAGGGTATATACGTATGTATGTAAGATGTATAGAATGTATGTGTGTGGATGTATAGAAACCGTGCCTTTTGTATGAAAGGCACGGCTTCTTTGGATGATATCAAACGATATTGGAAGGTTTTTTTGAATCCTATCTCTACATTTTCGGAAGTTATGAGAATTTTTAATACATTGATACCAGACCGAACTTTTCAAATTCGAATAGAAACTCACTCGGAAGAGATTTATCGTGATATTGGCAAGTAACGTGGAAAGTTATTGACCTACGTAGTGCGGTGACACGTTTGTTATGATTTGAATTTAAGGAACATTTGAAACCAAAAATTTGGTATCAATTGTTAGAGTATTTTATTTTGAGCTGAAACTAGGTACGGTGATTCTATAACAGCTGTTATATTTGGTGCTTAAGGATAGCAATAGAGTTTCTGTTACTCCCTGTATAGCTATAACTTTAAGTAACAACAGTTAAGCTAGGAACTTTGGAATAAAATTAATAAAAAGTTAATACAATTAACAAAACCATGGTCAGCAGGACGACCTGTCACCACAAGCAGCACCCGTTCACGAGCCTAACGCAAATATCAGCCATTACCCCCTCGCCATATTTGAGGGAAGGAGCTCCGACCTCTGACGCCACTGCAAGCAGTAACATCTAAGGAAGCATGACGAACTTGCCGCCGGTTGCACTGGCAAGAATTATCCGAATTGTCGTGGTCGCTAGCTAACTACATATTGCAATACAACTCATTAAAAAAAACATTGTAATGAGTAGATTAAGTCAACAATAAATTAAAATAAACTGAATTATACAGCCAAATAAAATAAACAATCACTGGGCACGCCACGATTGCGGCGGTAAGTCCCCTCTTTGAGGAGTGGCTTGAGAGGTGGCATGGCGTCCTCACCTTCCGCCTGACACAGGTCCTCACCGGACACGGCTGTTTCGGGAGCTTCCTGTTTCGCATAAGGCGGGAGGAAACGCCCGGGTGTTTCCATTGCGAAGATCGCCCTGAGGACACGATGGAGCATATGGTGGAGGTCTGCCCGGCTTGGGCGGAGCACCGCCGTGTCCTCGTGGAGGCGATCTGCGGCGGCGATCTCTCGCGTCTGGCCCTGGTCCAGACCATGGTATGGAGCGAGAGTGCATGGTCAGCCGTCACTTCCTTCAGCGAAGCATTGATGCTCGCAAAGAGGGAGGTGGCACACGTGAGGGAGAGGCAGTACATACGCCCTCACGGCCGTAGCCTTCGCAGGAGACGCCCTGGACGTCGGGAATCCCAGGCTGATTCCCGGCCACCGTAGGCGCGGGCTTGCGGACGGCGAGTAATGGGTAGCTCGCTGTCCGGTAAGGACCAAGCCCAGGTCGACGCGCGTTGTGTTCCACGCGCACCTCAAAGAGATGTCAGCACCAACTGATGGGGCCCGCAAGGGCCGACGCCTGCCAGAGGTGCGGGTTGTTCGAAAGAGATACCGCGGCCCCTGGCACAAAGGCAACTGAGGGAACACGGGTGGGTTTTAGTCAGTAAAAGTCTGACACGCCCTCCTGCTCCATCTAGAGCGGGAAAAGTCATTTGATGATTTCCCACCCAAAAAAAAAATAAACAATCATATGAACTAACATAATTATATAACCTTACAGTAGGCAAGCTAATTCTGGTGAAAGAACTAAACGTAAATATTGTCTTGAGTTAATCACAGCGACCAACAATTCTTATCGTTTAAGTAGTCGTTGATAGAATAGTATACCTTTGAACAGAGGATGGATTTTACTTTAGCTTTAAACGCATTAAAATGCAAATCTAGCAAAGGAGAGGGAAGCTTGTTAAAATTATACCAAGACCAACAAATAAGTTATGAACCTTATGAAGCTGGTGAAAGGGAACACGTAGTTTGTCCTTATTTTTAGTAATAATATTATGAATATCACTGTTTTTAGTGTAGGAGTAAGTGTATATTTTGCCTATTATATAAGATGTTGGCGAAGATGAATTACGATAATGCCACCGTGAGAATCCCAATATCTTTAAAACAATCTCTCAGATAAACTCTAGCACGTAGTTGGTAAATTGGTAAATTTAACCTTTTAATTTAGTCTTATGTCTGTATGTAGGTACAGTTGACCACACATATCTGGATACAATATTAAAACCTTGCTCAAACCTTGCTCATATCTTACGTGCCTCATAGAGGCGCTGTCAAGTTAAATTTGATTGTATCCTGAAACATGTGGGCAACTATACCTTTTTGGAAACAGGAATATCTCGTTTTATAGCAATATTCGGTCGCAGGTAATTTGAGATTTTTTTCAATTTGAGCCACCGTTTTTTGTAATTTACTGCAGCACAGAAACAATGGTGCTGATTCTCTTGACACAAATGCCTCTAAACTAGAATAGAAACCACCAAGATTCTGTTTATTCCTGTCAAACGATGATTTCCCATTCTGAAATTGACTTAAGTAACACAACTTAACTATATTTTAGTTGATTATTTTTAAATTAAGAGTATTTTTTTGCAGAATAGCGTTAACATTCTCATAGACTACACTAAACAAACTAACTAAACTATCACTTAGTTTAGTTTGGTGTACAAGAAATCAGCACCAATTTTGTATACACGCCGAAGGTAGTCATTCATGGTTTAAGTTTTCGCGTTGATGTCCCTGGCAGGGACATCAACGCGAAAACTTAAACCAGGGTGCCAGGGACTCCCTGCCACGCTGTTTATTATAATTTTCTGCAGCACAGAAACAATATTGTACACACGCCGAAGGTAGTCGCACGTTCGTATGTAATATTGTTTCTGTGCACACACCGAAAGATGCTAGTCTCCCCACCGTCATAGTTAGAAAGAGATAGACGTATAAATTACCGGTATAAGAATTGTTACTCTTACCGATACTAATACTAATAATTAGATAACGTTAACTGACTTTGGGTATCGGTATTATTAACGTTACTGTGAAACGGTAACTGGTAACGTTAAATAAAAAATACCGGGAATACGGTCCCTGCCTGTTCCGCGAAACTTTAGGTGCCTATCAGCCATTATGCCAGCATTTTACCCCTTCCTCTCTAGCCATATAAGTTTCCTATCTTTCACACGTCCGTGACCGCCTCACTATTCCATCGTTTCCCTGGTATCTAGATAATGGATTCTTTCCTAAAGCCATCCACATTCATACTCAAAACTGTTTTCAAGAAATAAGAATAATTATTACCTTGGTCTATCTTTGCATTTCATGATCTTACGCAGTCAGCAGTCATACCATGACAAACAAAATAATTCTACAAGAGACAGTGGTAAGACCTGCTGTCTCGTGTAGATCTTAATTAGACGAAGTAAAAAGTAGATAATAGAAAACGGTAGGACCCTTAATATGGCACTATTAAGAGGTCCTAGTCTCCCGTTTTCTATTATCTACTTTTTAAGCTACAAGAGAGTGTTGAAAACTTATTTAGGTACCGAAATTGGTGGAATTAGTGAGCTGTCTTGCTCGCTCACCCTCCCGATCTCTAGTTGCATCAAACCGTTTGATGAAGCTAAAGGTCGTCAATGGAAAAGGGCAGAGAGAGAATTCGCGTGATGGAAACGGATTCTCTTCCCATTCCCATCACCGGCCTTTGATGCTTCAGTAGATCATATTAATAGTCAGTTAGCCTTTGTTAACTTGCTATCTGTCTGACGATAGGTAATATCGACTGGTAGGTACTTACTGGACCTAATAAAAACTTTCAAAAATTCCTGAACGTATGAGCAGAAATAAGTAAACCCCTGTAATAATGCGAGGGCAAAACCTACCTAATTAACCTGTTTCGGACGGCCGATAACTTATGACGTCAAAATTAAGGCAGAACACTCTACCTCATAACAAATTACTGTCACCGGTTATCTCTTTAATAAACAGATCCTGGCTTAGAAACAAAATTGAAAAAGAATCCCGGACTCTCACATTTGTATTTGCGGCAGAATGTATATTCAAATGTACATAATTATTTCACGTTTATTGAAATGCATCCGCTTCACAAAACGAAATTTATGGATGACATTTTATTACGTTTAGTACTTTTGGAACAAATAACTGTCAAAAATAGATCGATAATATTTTGCAGTCAGTAATAGTGATGTCCAAATTTATTAAATAGATTTTATTGCTATGATAATCGATCTCATTAAATAGCATTTAGTTTTGTCTTTTGCATAATTTTTAACGTGTATTTTTTCAGAGTGGTGGTGGGCGGGCGCATGCGTTGGCGCCGCTGTGCTGGTGTGTGCGGCCGCGGGCGCGCTGGCCCGCCCGCACCTGCGCCGCCGACACGCTGCCGCCGCAGCCGCCGCCGCCAACCCCGTGAGTCGTTGTCATCACTATTTTACACATGGGTATGCCCACGTCGCGGTCGTCATATTTACCAATATGCGTACACACTTTTGCTTATTATTAAAAAACGTAATCTTCACCTATACTATATGATTAAGATCTGCACACACTGTGCCTGTACCCTAATTGTGGAACACGCTTTCAATCACAATCTTAAAAGATATTTCTAATCCATTGCTTGTTTGAAAAAATTGTCTTCTCAATAACATAAAAATTCAAACATTGCGATCAATTGTTATTTTAAGTGTGTGACACAATTACCCCGCGCGCTGGTCTATATGACAAGGTGAGGCTCTAACCTGATAGTAGAGTCTAAATCATGTGAAGGTGCTAGATAAACAATATTAGTTTTTATAAACAATATAAATTTTCCTGTTCCCATTCATTGTGTATATCGACCTAGATATGCTTTGTTTGATGATTGTCCATTCTATTATTTTTCCTGTAAATGTAGACTTTGAAAAAACCTTAAACGGTCTCCTTCGGTTCTTCCATAAAACCTATGGAATCAGTCTGAAAATTACTAATTGGGTGTAATTTACCTTGTCACTGGTGGAATCTCTCATGAGTATGTACTAAGTCCAACATAGACGCTAATTGAAACAATTCTAAAAATTTGTCTATCTTAATATGACATGGTTCTAGTCCAGCGATCATTCGGCAATTTCGCCAAAAGATCCCTGTACCTACCTCCTCTGTGGTAACCTTTCCGAGTCGAATTAATTAAAAGCATCCGTCAGTGGGCAAACACTTCATTTTGTTTTATTGCTTGTTTTAAAATGAAATAATATTTTTTTGAAGAAACCAAATTCATCACCAGTTTTTTTTTTTTGTGTTGGTGTATTTATATGTATCAATATAATGCAGGCCCTCCATTCTATTGACATCCAAACATTCCTTATCATCATCATTTCAGCTGAAAGACGTCCAATGCTGGACATAGGCCTCCCCCAAAATGGAGGTTTCGAAAATTCCTATTGGCTAAAAATTTGTTCGGGATCAGAAGATCAGAGTTTATGAATGTAGCTAATCAATGATTTGTCATATTAGGTAAAACAATAGCCGTGAACTATGGATAGATAGGTAATATTTATAAGTTATTATTTTTTTTACAAAAAGCAACTGTAAAATTTAATAGAAAAGTAATCCATAAAAAATAATCTTAGCTTAATTTACCCACCTATCTGACCTGAATTATCTTTCTCAATATTTTGTATTGTATTGCTCCATTATTTAACGAAGTGCTTATAGTACATTTTAATTAAGTATAGGAAAAAAAATCGTGAACCTATGATTATTAGTTACGTACATTCTATGACTACAACTCGATCATTGAGCAATGCCAACCGTCTCGTCTCGCGAGCCGACAAACGCGTCATCGCTCACTATTACAGTTATAGGTGCGCATATATAACAACTACGACGGTAGCAGCAATCGAGCTTCTCTTACATGTGTGCCACTCATATGCACACACACGATACGCTCACTATAATCTACAAACACACTCACTCGCAATAGCTACATCGTATCAGCGCACCTACCGAAGTACCGATTGAGCACACAAAGTGAACTAGACAGATTATTTGTATGTGTGAGAGAGCAATGTTACACACTACGAACTCTTTAGTGTGCGGCGACATCGGGGCAGCCGGTGCACCGCCCGCCCGCCCGTCCTCCCCGCTACGCGACTGCGAACACCGCGCCGCGTCCGTCCGCGTCATTGAACAACAAGACTCGCTCGATGGCAGGCGTCTTTCTGCCAATATGAAAAAAGGAGTTAAGAAACTCCATCACAAAACACGCGATAGTGGAATTTATACGTTATTCTTAATTGATAAATAATTTTATTTTTATAGTGTTAATGCCTTGAATAACATATTTTTATTTATTAGTGAATGATAGTTAATTATTATAAACGCGCTAATCTCTCTATAGTGCCCTGTGATTGTTTTGTTTAAAATATTTACAGCTTCAACAAAACAAATGCAAATGTCAGTGACTGTGTAGTGTAATTATCAAACAGAACATTTATGTTCGTGATCGATTCACTTATTTGTGTCTCGATTGGTGTGCCATCGAATTTGGATTTAAGCACATCACTAACTGTCATCCATAGGTGGAAAACCTACAAAAATTGTGGACGACACTGTTTCAAATAGTAAGTAGTGTTGATAAAGTCGTAATTTTTGTGACTGTAAAAATAATCTAGTACAACATTAGTAATTGTAGACATACGTTGCCATTATTTTTGGCTTGATAGCAGTGCGAAATTTTCAATCGTTAGCTAGTAAATATTATGTGGAATATGGACAGAATAGAAGAATGTTTGTACTGGAGTCGAGTGAGGCCCGAGGCGACTCGGATGGCCGCGAGACGGCGGGAGCGTGCCAAGTGATAAGAGGCGCGCCGATAGCGACGTCACACCCAGACGTTGTTTGTGTGAATTTAAATAAATTTTCATGACAGACAGTTCCGTAATCACCTCTTGCTGTATCATAGTCGTAACATGCCAACTCGATAATATGTGCACTATTTGAAAATATGCTCATCAAAAACAGTGGGTATACTCAAAGGTTGCTTTATTTATGGTAATCTTAATGTCTTTCATTCATACACTAGATAATATGTAGATAGTAAGCATTCAGAAAAAGAATGTGTCAATATTGAGTGTAAATTAGAGAACCACTGATTATAATCTTATCACAACAAAAAGGTTAGGTATTTTGCACAAGGAATTGAATTTTCAGACAATACTGGCTCAGACTAGTATTCTTAATCTGCAATGATAAGTGCTCAATCATTTTTCATTACACTTTAGTAAACATAATAAAGTTGCAATTTCTTTCCTGTCTGTCAAATAAAACCTACATTTTGTATGTTGTATTTTGATTAAGGATATTTCTAAATTGTATTACCTTGGGAAGTATAAAAACCACTCTCCTATACATAATGTTTACTTATATTTGTTATCTTGATAAGGAAAGTGGAAACAAAAAGATAAAAATGTTGATAATCTATAAAAATTGTTGGTGATACTGATGACATTTCAATGGGCTTGTGTTATCATTTGCAGAATCTAAAGAGCAACTAAGTAGCACTCAGTAACAGCATGTTACAAGTTAAATTTTCAATGACATTCACTCTACAGACTGTTATTTACATGTTCATTAAGATCATGTTTTTAGGTTATTTCTTACGCAGGTATATTATTTCGGAACATATTGCGGTGTGCATGTTCTGATCTATTTGTGATCTCTGATATAGAATCAGTATGTTTAGCAGCTAAAATTGTATATTTTCTATTGCAGACACAAAATGATGCACATAAAATACTTTCATTGTCACTAAATGATCACTAGTTATACATGCCACTATCTTATTATTCTTACCAAATTATAAACCAGATTTAGCTGTGTTATTAATATAATACAATAAATGAACCAAAATAATAATAATGAATGAATCTTTATTTATAGACTAGCTGTTAAAGAAAATACTAAAATATAAAAATCTTAACATATTACAATGTATCTCCTCATACCTTTGTTACTAATATTATATTGATGTATTTCTGATTGCATTTAGCAATCTATAACTGGATTCAGTAGAATATGATAATGTTTACAGGACATAAAACAGTGGCATATTCTTTGAAACATAAAGATAACCAATTGCTTGCTCGCAATGATCTTAAACATTGAATATTTGTTCAGTACATTGCCCTTTTCAAGTAATATTTTGATTTAGATAAATATTATCATATAAATGATGTCTTTTATGTTTATTCTTATCAAAATATTAGTTTGTATTTGTGAAACACAATGTGATACAAAAGCACCTTCCTTGGTTGATAACTGATTATTCATCCAAACAAAAGAATGTAGCAGTGCGTTGACCTTTCATTCTATACCTAAGTACTTGTTTACTATTCCAAAGATATCAAAAATTATCAATAGCAGAGTTTAAAACATATGAAATACCTACTCAGTACTGTTATACCCTTATCTTGTGTAAATTACAATAAGAAAAAGAAACAAAATTGTGTTGATCAACAGTAAAAATAGTCTAAAACTAAATGAACCATTATTCAATTGGTTATTTTTGAAATAAACATAGTCCTCTAAAGAAAACAAGTTATTTTATAATTCAGACTATTCTAGTCAATCTAGTCTGTAACTGGAATAATCAATATCTGTTATTTAACTTGATTCACAAATATTAAACCCAAAGGTGGAAAGAGTACATATTCAGGTTCTTGTTACAGGTAGAATTTGCGTCAAGGTGGTAAAGATTATTTTAAGACAGTTCATAAAATCGGTAAAAATTGTCAATTACTAATTTTGTGATTTTGTGAATCGGTTCTAATCAACAAGGAAAGCACAAAATTCACAAACCAATTATGACATAAGGATCATGTAATATGACTAGATGAAGAGAGAGTAAGATTAAAAGATGAGGCTGACAGACACCAACATTGTACCAAAACCTTAAATAGAGTATTAATCATTTACTAATGATAAGATTCACAGCCGTTACAGTACTAGAAATGTTGATATAAAAATGGTTTCCCCTAATATTTTGTAATCTTTTCCCATATGGAAATCTATCATTTGATTTTATCAAGCACATACAAGTCATATAATTTACTCTTAATAACTTATTTCAACACCAAAGACATTATTTCCCAAAGTAGTTTTCTGTCGATTGATACCTGAAAAGGCTTTCATTCGGTTTATACCATTTAAAAGCGCTGTTTTAAAAATCTATAAGTGCAATCCTAAACTATTCTTGGAGATAGAGTTGTATAAGATTTTGCTGGAGGAAATTGATCCATAATACTATGTGCAGATGAAAGAAAGTAGTACTCACAACTGCATAAAAATTATAATTATAAACATAACATCTAATGGCAACTGAGTTTCTTTTGGTTCTCAAACTGAATTTCTTAATATTCCAAGATTATCATAAATTTAGTACTTTATTTCAATGATGATTAAGTTCAATTTAGAATAATTCATTAATTTAATAACAGCACATATCAGTTGCAAATTGACTGATAAGTTGTTCCGTTTACAATTCCATTATTACTAGGTAAGTAAGGTAAAATTAAGACCAATTAATATGGTACAATATCCTGTTTAGATAAAATATAATCCTCTTTAATGAGAGTAGGTATTATTTGAACTCTGTATTCTAAATCTAAATGCTAATTGGAATAAATAAACAGTCATGTTTTCTGCATATGGATAAAATGTACTTAACACAAACATATCATCTCACATTTTCTCTCCACTGTTCAAAGGTCAACAGAAAGTTTGTAGACTTGACAAAAGGTAATAATAACAAATCACTGATTGACGTCTACAAAACATTATACAACTATGATCCCTACTAATCCATACTAATATTATTAATGCGAAAGTCTGTCAGTTACGCTTTCACGCCTAAACCACTGAACCGATCGTCATGAAATTTGCCAGAGAAATGTAGCCTGGGATATGGAGAAGGACATAGGCTACCTTTTTACGTGATAACCGACATCCACGCGGGTGAATCCGCGGGCAAAAGGTAGTACTTAATAAATGAGTTACAATCAGGTTTAATAACAAAACAATTTTACAGTAGTAAATAGGCCAATACAGTAGCCATACTTAGCCATTAAGTGAACAATGCCTTTGTCCAATAACTAAGCCCTAGCTGTGACCAAACGCACATAGCGGTCACGGCTGTAGTCCTAGTAAAGTGAGGCTTAAACAATTATTATAGACTGTAGCACACCCATTTAGCTATCATGTATTTCACCATTACTGAACAGTAGCATTTTTTGAGGTGATATTAATGTCCAACCAAAATTCATGTGTCCTCGAAATCCAACTCAGGACCCTCACCCTTGGTACATATGCTTGCGTTACGGGCGTCTCTACCATGCAAGCCGTGTGTCCGATGGGATATCCTATTGGCAAAAATGACTAACGTCAAATTTTGCGAACTGCCTACCCCGCTTAACTCGTTAAGGGGTTGAATTTTCTAAAATACTTCCTTAGGGCTTGCTCACTTTTGCTGTATATGGAACTCTTGTGCAAAATAGCATACTTCTAGACCCAGCGATTTACGGTAACGCGGTGCGTTGTCTGTCATTGAATGAAAGAATTTAAGATTTTAATTATGTAGATGAAAGTAGTAGGTACTTATAGTGATAAAATATTAACCCCGAGGATAACCACATAAGTGAGAGTAGTGTGTTGTGATTTGCAGATGCTCTCGGTGCAAGTGCCGGGGTGCGCGGGCATGGAGCGGCTGGGCGCGCCGGGGGGGCGCCTACGGCACGATCACAGACATCACCATTCCACATTGTGAGTATACCTCCGACTTTTCAACTTCTTCTATTTAAGATTCCGTAGCCAAATGACAAACAAAGAACCCTTATAATTTCGTCATGTCCGTCCGTCCAGCGGGCTTAGCATGACGTTTTCTATTTCTACGAAGAATAGACAGTGCTTTTTCAATACAAAGTGACATTTCGCTTCTCCATTTTTGACATCGCAACGTAGGTATCCTTCTACAATCTGTAATTTTGTCTTTCGTTTCTAACGATCTTTGTCTAGGTCCTTTTTTATGTAAACTATTCCAGAAGAATATTTCTTCCCAAAGTGTCAAAATCACACTGACCACAAACTTTCTACTCGACGGCCCATAGTATATACGATTATCTTCAAAATCATGATTCGTTTAGAACGCATAGCTGAGATAATTAATAGAAAAACAGCTATCTTCTCCTATTGTACATTATTTAGTTAATAGCCATGTCTATTCTTCCGTCGACAACTCGGTGCTCGTGCTAAGCCTGCTGATGTTACACAGCCATTTTACTCAGGAGACTATTTGCAATATTCTTGTTTGTCCCCATCGCCACTATATTCTGACTCGCAGAGTTGTAGAAGTTGTTTCCCAACATCTGTGTTGTGAGCATGCCCCACAAAAATAGAAATACTTTCAACCACCTTCTTAATAAGAATGGTGAGATCCTGTGCAAATGCCACTACTGCTTATACAAAAACGTAACTGCCGAAATGTAGTTTCGGGGAATAAAGGCGCGATGATATGTCTTTATACCTACTTCTAAACTATGATAAAAAGCCAGCGACCGTCGATCGTCAGCTGTTGGTTTTGCATACCTCTTATAGCACGTCAGAATATGCATACCAACTACCGTGTAGGCATAAATGCCTGTACTTAATACAATACGAGTTCTCAGTTTAGATAACAAGCGCATAGCACGCGTTTTTGTGTCTGTATGATAACTGAAATAATGATGCCCTAAAAATTTATCCCATACCTGCCTGGCATTTAAGAATAGGTTGTGATGTAGGTGTTGCAAATGCTGCTGCATCTTGCAGATCTTCTGAGGATGGACACTTTTGACACAATCGAAACCCCCGGAAGACGAGACCGGTTATTGCCCGGAACTGCAAAATGTTTTGAAGTCCATTAACTATGAATTAAACCAGCCCTTGCTGGCTCACGGCCGGGTAAAGACTTCCCTATGTAGTTCCTATTGCTATTGTGATCCAAGTTCTTTGGAAGCAGCTTAGTTCGTCTCGCCATCTTTGTCTCGTTTCTTTCGTTTATAAATGCTGTTCCATACTCTTATTATAAGCACCTCTTGAATTCTTGATTATTTTAACTGTATATAAGTATGCACGTTCAGTTCATAGAGGCATCTAAGCACTGCGTACCTCATTACATACATCGATCGTCATACTAAAAATAAACAAAATTATCGCAATTACAAACGTAACATTCAAACTTTATACTTTGAGACTTGCTGGAAACCACTTCCCACCGCTGCCTGTATATGAAGACACTGTACTAATAGATCGTTTGTAATGTTTCAGGGAATGGGAGAAGCAGCAAAGGTTGCAGGCGATGGTGGGGCGGCTACAAGAGATGGTGGAGCAAGAGACGCGCGCGCGGTCCGCCGCCGCCGCCGAGCGCCTCGGTCTGCCGCCCAGCATACAGCTGCCCGACGGCGAGTACGGACAGGACGTGCATCTACAGTTACGAGTCCCTTATCAGGTAACCACTATACCGTCACTCTGGCTTAGAGCAGCAGTAGACCTTTTTGAAAAGGAACTCGAAAAATTACTAAAGTCTCTCCCAAAAGAATCTGATGAAAGTATAAACAAACGTTTGAGGGTTAAAAATCTTATATACAATCACATACTAAAGAAAATTAGCAACACATTCATGTGTATTTAAAAGGCGAAATATTTCAACACTTTTCCTCAATAGTGTATTACACTCATTTTTTTAAAGTGTCTTATTTAGATTCTAGAATGCTAATAAACCACAAAAAAAACAACATTTTTATTTTATCGATTAGTGCCATAAAAATGCATTTAAATTTTACATTTTCAAATTTCGCGCGTAATTTGACGAAAACGCTGGACTCAATGGACGCCATATTGCTCTGTGGGTTGGGTATGACGAGTATATTATAACGTACTCTGTGCACTACGTCAGTATACTATATAAACAAATGCGCTGTTATTTTATGAGACAATTGTTTAAAAAATGAGTCATTTTTCTATTTATCGTTGGTTTGCTGTTCCTGAATGCAAAATATTATTTAAATAAGAATTACTCTTGTTACGAAAATATTAAAGTATAAAGTTGCTCAGTTGACATGCCGTATGACGTAATAACATGGCGGCTACTATTTCATGGTGTTCAAAAACAGATAAAAAAACTGCAATCTTTAAATTGTATTTTGAAATTGATTTTTTTGTTTCGTGAACTAAAACTAACATTTTCCGACTGCATTTCGCCTAAGCTAATATATTTTAGATTTTTTCCCGTATAGAGTAAAATACCCTATTATTGTTCAAATAACATTACACAAAACACAAAAGTTGAGGTACTTAATTAGAATTTCGCGTTCCAATATAACTAATCAAATTGAAGCACTCAATTTCTAAATGTCACTACAAATTGGCATCCACAGGTATGGCTGGGGATCCATTTGTTTACATTTTCATCAGATGCTTTTGGAACAGACTATATCAGCATACCAATTTTTGCCGCCACGCTGGCTAAACCCAAGTAGCAACGTTGGCTGCTTCAATTTGACGGATACAGTTGACGGTGTAACAGCATGCATAAAAGACATTTTAACTTTGTCCATGTCACAGCAGTGCATCGGTGATGCCTCTAATATTGTAGATATCCATCAGAAGGATCGCCTGCTTGTTTGCTATCAAATAACGTAAACAAAACCCTTAGTTTATGCTACATAACATGATCAACTCAATAACCAGTTATTCCTCATCTCTTCAAAATCCTCACAGTGTGCTAAGTCAGCTGATGTAGATTTGCTTTAAAACAGTCCTAGTCGCATTGCTAGTCATCAACCTGACATTGAAATCCCGCTTTGTATAAATATAATGTATCGAACAATGTGGACGTTTGGTGTTGCAGCAAGCCGAGCTGACGAGAAGCAGCTTCCAGCCTCCCCCCAACAAGTGCGTGAGCGACGTGCCGGAGTGGGCGCTGGGCGCGGAGGCGGGCGCGGCGCGGCGCAAGAAGGACGGCCTGCTGCAGAAGGCCACGCGCTGGTGGGTGCGCCTGCGCCCGGCCGCGCCCGCGCCGCCGCCCTGCGTCATGGTGCCGCGCCGCACGCCGCCCGACGCGTGACGCCGCGCCGCCGCCCTGCGCCATGGTGCCGCGCCGCGCGCCGCCCGACGCGTGACGCCGCGCCGCCGCACACGCACGCTTACATTCCATTATCGGGACGGGACTGGCCGGCGCCGCGCGTCCCGGAGTATTATAGACTTGGTATTTATTTATTCGGGAGCGCGCGCCGCGCGTCCGGGCCGCGAGCCCGTGTTCCTCGCGCCGTCTAAGAGTTTCGCGAACACTAAGACTGAGATAAAGTAAAAAGATATAACGTTATAAAGTCTACGTTGAAGTATGTTGTCTTGGGTGAAATTGATTCAGATAGAAACGATTAAAGGTATATTATAATATTTAATGAATCTTTCGACGCCGCCCTCGATGATATCGTGTATTAGCCGGGGCCGGTCGACGATGAGCTGATGTCTTGCAGTGTACAGTTTCATGTTTAAGTGACCTATTTTAAAGTTTAATTTCTATCCAGCAGCTATAAATCTGTGTTTAAACAACTTTTATATTTATTTATAATTGTATGTAAAGGATGCATATCAGTACAGTAAACGCAAGGAATATTAATTTACGTTGCATATAGTTACTATTTTATTGTAAATAATGTCTCTAATTTAATACTATTAGATTAATTATGGCCGAACGCCAGAACCCGGGGGTCTTTTCAATTGAGTGTTTGCTACATTCCATATTTATGTTGAAATATTCTCGATAATACTTACTGTACTAGTTGCTTGCACCTGTCTACCTGTAGTCCTTGTATGTCTGTAGTGAGGCGCTGCGCACGTGCACACGAGCGGTGCGCGGCGTCGTGTCGATACCTAGTCATACTGACAATAATTGACAATCGATTAGTGACTGATATTTAAAATGCAGATGAATAGAAATCTCATTAGAAAATAGACATAAAAAGAAAAATATTAAATGAATTAGTTATAAATTAGCAGTTTATTATTTATATTATTCGGTGGGCAGAGCAGGTCCTGCATATTGTTGTGATCACACGGTCGCTACCTGATGTTTGTACGACTCGTTAGTACTAGCTGGTCACCGCTGTATGCAGAGTACGTTTTGCCGGCCGTTATTAAAGTGTCACGACAGTCATTAACTTGTTTACTATCTATGATATCATCAGCAGATGAAGTTGAATGGTGTTTTGTCATGACCATTGTTTTACACACACATGCAAAGAGAAACACCGTTTATCTTAGTCCATTGCACAGTAATGGGCGCTGGCCTCATCATCCATACTTAAATCGATAGTTTGCAGTGAACACTTGTATTTTTCCTGTACATAATAATAATAATATCAAAAAGTGTTTTGATTTTTAATACAATTACGGGTCTTAAGCCTAACACTTGCCGTTAGTTGGCTACAATGCTGGACGCTAAGTATTTTACAATAAAATGGCGCAATAGATGTAACTTATAACTGTTATAAATATAGCAATTTTCACAAGCTTCTTTATATAATGAGAAACACTTAAAGATATTATATTAATTTAGATGTTAAATTCTAGTCGCTACCACATGTAGTTTGATTCTATCCCAAAAATGTTTAATAACTTATTTATGAAAGCTTGAGGATGTTCACGTATTTATAACGTTGTCTGGAATTGTACGCAGCACAATACAAACAAAGGAAGTAAATTGAAATGTGCCCTATTTTCCAAACACCTATAACATAAGTACGTTGTTGTTACTTAAGAGATAGTGTAGTTCATTATTATCGCGAGTGTGAACGTGTGCGTTGTCTCGTATGTATGAAGCGAACAATCCTTTGTCTGTGTCGTTAGTAAAAATGGCACAAAAGTTTGCGCATTTTATTGAATCTATTACATTGACAGCATTGGAGTGCTACACGCGGCCATTTTTACGGACTGAAACATAATGTAATGTTCAAAATATTAAAAGAAATAAGTAATGATAATTACTTAAAACTGATTTGTTTTGTATATTTATTGTTTGTCTTCGATGTTTGAATATGGCGATTGATAAATAGTTCATTGAAAGACAATTTAGTATTTATTTTAAACTATTTGTATATACTTAAATATAAATATATAAGAAACTATTGTTGTGGCCTACACCTTAAAATAGAGGGGTCAGTTCATCACACACAAATTATGACATTGAAGCGTACAATGTGCATGAAACGAATCTCTCTATTGTTTCCTCAGTGCTATGAGGGAAATGAATTGAACATCATCCCTATGATCGAGTTGTACAGTATTCTGCATAACAGGACAAAAATATAGAAATCCCCTTTCTTATTTCTATATTTTTGTTTTTTATTTTACGGTCACAAGTATTCTAATACTTAAAGCAGCTTATCATTTTATTATGTCCCGCCATGTCTTTTTGTTGCCTTAAAATTATAATTAGTGTCGAAAATGCTATTTTAGCAATCGTTGTACAAAATGCTGATGGAAATATAAAAGTTGTTTAAATAGTCTCACAGAATAGATATTTAATCTAGATATCAAACAATATTCCATTTGTCATATTAATAAGTAAAAGCAGAAGCAAATGTTTAATAATAAAAGAAAACTGCATTAAATTATGACCTACCAATAATGAACAACGATTTTCATTTCAAAATTCCACAAATTAAATATTTATTGGCAATTAAACTTTGCGCCGATTGGCCAGTCAGCAAAGTTAGTGGCGGAGCTGACAGCCCAGGTAAGCAGGACGCACAAGTTACGATAATTATTCTAAGCTATTCCCAGCCGGTTCCCCAGCGTCGAGGTCGAAATTCCCACGAGAACGTACTACCGGGATAAAAGTATCGTATGTGTGAAACCAGATTGTAAACATATCTGTGTGCCAAAAAATTTCATCCAAGTCCGTTCAGAAATTTTTGCATGATTGAGTAAAAATGTTTCACATTTATATTATTAGAAGGACGTAGAACAACGTCATATTTGTTCGTTGACCGGAACTATAAGCTGGTCGAACACGCCCTATCTCGCCAAAGCATGGATCAAATACAATATGTAACCGAGGTAGGTTCCTGCATTCTACCAACCTCTATTTAGTAGAAATTTGACGGAAACTACGTTTTGCTCAGCGAGATGGCAAGTTGTGGCAAATATGTTTTCATGGCTTTATTACAAAAATAATTTATCCTGTCGACTGCTGCACTATCTTAGCACATTTCTGTTAGCGTTCACGCCAAAATGTACGGGAATGACATTGCCTGTGGAAAGATTACTTATGTGGTGTCCTTTATGTCCAGGGCCCTGAGACAAAACACATTTCTGTTAGCGTTCACGCCAAGCGCTACGCCAAAATGTCTGGGAATGACATTATCTGCGGAAAGGACACTACATAATCTTTCCGCAGGTAATGTCATTCCCGTACATTTTGGCGTAGAGTTTGCCGTGGACGCTAACAGAAATATATTTCTTCTAGGCCTGCAAATACCTATTATTTGTGTCCGTTTCAATGGTTAAAAGTCCGACAAATGTTCCTTCCCTTGCCAGTGCAAGGAAAGGAACATTGTCGAAATGTTGCAAAAAAATTGACATTTCACACAAACCAAATCTAATGAACCTCGTATGAAACCAAAGTACTCTGTGTATGAAACGCCAATGTTTTTGAAGTTTCGATAGTCATGAAAAAAGTTATTGCAGATGGTTGCTGATTCGCACTGTAAAGTTTAGTTTAAAATGACCCTTTTTTTAAATAATGCTGTTCCATACATTTTGAACGCGTAGGTATTGCACTTTTCTATGAAACAGCTGATTTTTTTTGTATAACTGATGAAAAATTTCTAATGATATGCTGAATGGTTCCAGTTTGCGCACTGGTTAAAAACTTGTCCATTATTTAAAAAACAGAGATTCGCGAGATTCATCTGTACAGATAGGGCGGCTGAGTGCGTCAGCCACCACATTTACCTTTCCGGGAGTGTACTCAAAGCGGATGTCATAGGCCTGAAGTTTTAGTGCCCAACGACCAGTAGGCGACTTTAATGACAGTAGCCATTTCAAAGGTTGGTTATTACTGGATATAATTACTGGATGACCATCAATGTAACCCCGCATACAGTCGACCGCCAGAGCCTCTCGCTCCGCAGTCGAATAATTCCGCTCCGCTGCTGACAACAAACGGCTGGCAAATTTGATGGGTCGTTGTCTATTCTTCTAACCTTGAAACAACACCGCATATCGCATAGTTGCTCGCATCCGTACGCAGGATGAATGGCTTCGAGTAGTCTGCCTGTATGAGGATCGGCGCTGACGTCAGAAGCCTTTTCAAGTTAATGAAACAGAGTACTTTTATATAGTTAATGAAAGCTTCGGCCTGTTGTGGTCCCCATATCCAAGGTTGATTTTTCCTCGTCAATCTTGTCAGTGGCTCTGCTACCTCCGAAAACTTGGGAAAAAACTTCCTAAACCAGGAACATGTTTATATGAATGTTCTAAGGTGTCCCAGTGAAGACGGCTGTTTCATGTCTAAGATGGCTTGAATTTTCCTTTCATCAGCTGAAACTCCTTCTTGCGAGATCACATGACCTAAATATTTAACTGACTCTCCTGCGAACACACACTTTTCTCGGTTAGCACGCATTTTGAACTTTAGCTGTTCAAAAACAATTCGCAGGTTTTCCAGATGCCTCGAAAAATCCCCCTGCATTATAATTAAAAAATCGTCTAAATACCCTAGTATTGTAACGTTCGTTAGTGCTGAATCGGATCGCATTCTATCTATCAGACGCTGAAAAGTAGCTAGCCCGTTCTGCAGACCGAACGGCATCCTTTTAAAACGGAAGGTTCCGAAAGGGGTCACGAAAGCCGTCTTATCCCTATCCTCTTCTTAACTGACACTTGCCAGTACACAGATCGCAAATCTATTGTACTCATGTGACAATGTCCGTGTTTAGCAGATTGCAGCAGTTCATCAATACGAGGCATTGGATGGGCGTCCGTCTTCGTAATCGAATTTAATTTTCGATAGTCGACGCAAAAACGAAAACTGCCGTCACGTTTAGGTAATATATAGCAGGGCTGGAGCAGCCCACGCAGATTCGCAATCTTCAATAATATCTTCCATCAACATTTTGGTAAGCTCTTGCTGCATAATCCTTCTTTTCAGGTGTCAAGCGATATGGGGGCTTCGCAATCGGCGAATTATTTCCCGTGTCTTTATGATGCTCCCCATATGGAGTCGGCTCCCCAATCGTATTAAACACCTCTTGAAAATCCGTGAGTAATTTGGCAAGCTCCTCGTGCTCCTGATCCTCTAAACCTGCACCCTCGTCATCGCGTAAAACATTCATCGCGGCGTGTGAATTTCGACGAGGCGAAAACGTTTCTAAAATCAATTTTTACTTTTGATCACTACTATCTGAAAAATGCCAAAGGCACTGCTTGAAATTGATGACGAGACCGACACTGTTAACAAAATCGATACCTAAAACCGTTTGCTTATCTAGGGCTTCGGGGAAAATTATGAACTTGGCGGGCACAATTTTATGAAAGAGTTTTACCTGTACCTCTGCAACAAGCACCTTCATCAGGCGCGTGCAACCATCCACCAGGCGGATGTTTCTAATGTACTGTTGTAAAGGATGGCCTTTTTCCTTGAACACGCGATAAAGTGTATGACCGGAATTTAAGTATATCTTGGTGATATTACTTCTATGTTGTCCTTTATTCAATTAAAGTTTTAATTATGTTTTAATTAATTAATTTTTTATTGTCCCACGACATGCATGGAACCATTACTATTAGGGATAGTTTTTGTAGTATCTCTACGTAGTCTGCATCCTCTTTTGACCCGAATCTGAGAGCCCAGCCAGCCACTAGATTTACCGACTGCTGGTTGCTGGCAACACACAGTGGGGGTGATTTCAGGAAATGTCATGGCAACATGGCAATGACAAACTCATAGATTATTTTAATATTAGACACAAGAGTACTTTTTTATACACGGCTAAATCCTTTAGGTATAAATGTTCTGTGGACTAAATGGCTAATAGACAAACTGTCAAGCCAAAAGTCGGCATTGTCAACGTTGGAATAACAGGAAAAATATCGGTAAAATTGTACGGGATTCTAATTTTCAATAAGAGTGATCCTCTTCGTAGTACAATTGAACATATAACGGTGGAAACAAGTATCAGGAACATGCAAATATACATTGATTGGTTAGTATCCGAAAAAATTTATAACCTATAAATCAAACATTTTGTAAACAAAAACAAACTTGTGAAGCCAATGGATGAAGAAATTGTCCCAGTTCAAAACATATTTTATGTTTACAATTTTACAGATATGATAACTCTGAGAAAGTCCTGATGATTTTATGACGGATTTTTTAGAAAATACCTTCGCTACGTTTTGGTTGGTTTTGTGTTTTCGTCGAATTGAATTTACATAATCTAACATTGAGAATTTGAGACTCGAACTCTCTGTCTGAATGATTAATTCGGTGTTTAGCAATTTAACATTTTGTAACAAGAAGGTAGGTAATCATACCTTCTTTTTCATAATTATTTCTAGTCTGGCCTCGAATATAAAAACAATCTCTATAAAGTGTAACGCCACGCACAATTTAGTCGTAATTTTTTGCTCTTTTTTCTACTTTATGTCATACCGTAACTTGCATGTTTCGGCCCCTTGCCCTTGAGAAAGTAGGGCTGAGATATCCTCTGTCTCACTGTTTTAAATCTTGAAATATGTCTTATATTATGATTGTATTGACTGGCTCCTGGGAGTAGCCTGTGTCCAGTTGTTGTCCTACAGGCCCGCACAACATATTATGACGTACGCAAAACATCTATACTTACTATGATATGTTAATTTATCAAGAATTCAGCAGTACCGCGCTAAGGTATATTTATGAGAACTTTGGAACAGTCAGTACCGATTATACTGGCAATACCTAATGTTAAAAACCGGCCAAGTTGGAGTTGGACTTGCGCACGAAGGGTTCCGTACCATTATCTGTAAAAACGGCAAAAAAACACGTTTGTTGTATGGAAGCCCCCTTAAATATTTATTTTGTTCTGTTGTTATTTGTTGTCATGGCGGCAACAGAAATACAGCATCTGTGAAAATTTGAACTTGCCAACTATCACGGTTCATGAGATACAACCTGGTGACAGACGGACGGACAGCGGAGTCTTCGTAATAGGGTCCCGTTTTACCCTTGGGTACGGAACTAGGGTTACCAACTTTTTTTCTATCAAATATAGTATTTTTGAAGTTATTACCTTAAAAAATATAGTAGATGGCAAGAAAATGAGAAAGAAAATAGTATGTTGTTAAAATATGTAGTTTATTCTTTAAATGAATATTTTTTGCTACTCTGCGCCTTAATAATTTATATATACGCCCAGCAAATGCTGAGATGGCAACCCTTTCGGTATGGGCACGCTCAGCACTTTTTACTGCAATTTTATTGTCATGTTTATTGTTCTTTTTTACGTGTTTGTTGCTGTTGTGTTGTGTCTGTGTCGAATAAATGCTTTCTATTCTATTCTATATTTATATTTTTTAAACATTCTAAATTTCTGTTAAAAAACACCATTAATTCAGATTTTATTAAATTTAAAGTGGCCCTGTTGCGCTCGTCTCTTCATTTTCGTCTTCATAACGGAAAATATGCGTTCTGTGAACGCTGATGTTGCAGGAATTGAAAGAAGAAATGATACAATCTTTAAAATATTAGGCATTTCTGAATCATTTAAGAGAAAAATTTCAACAGTTGATTTAGCAGAAAACTTTTGGTCAGCAAGTACAATGTCCAAAATTTTATTAATTTGATTGATTTCTGAGTACAAATTGTTAAAATTAATCTTTAGTTTCTCAGCTATTTCTAATATTTCTAATAACTTTTCAACTTTGGAAAATTCAAGCTTTGTAGTAAGCCTGAAGTATTTAAAAAAATCAGCCAATTATTTTCAGAATAATCAAATCACTTGTTTAAATAATCCTGACTTTTTGTCAAAAATAGTAACAAATTCCTCTTAGTCAGTAGAAATTTATCAGGGAAATCTTGTTCTAATTTTTTTAATCTTTTATTTGTTTCATACCCAAAAAACAAATCTTTTTCCCTTTGTACTATTTCTTCTTTCAAGTTTTGCATGATGTTAAAAATATCAACAATTGTTACAGCATTGCCCTCAAGCACTCTTACATATTTATTAAAAATACTAAGCATATGGCTAGTAAAATGTAAATAAACTTCCATTATCATCTGTCCTTCTGGAACATTTAACATTAACAGATTTTGTAATATTTGTGGACATTCGTCGTCTAGTGCTGTAAAATAATTTTTAATTGGTATCCAATTAGTCAGAAAGGTATCAACACAGGGTAAAAGTGATAACCACCTTGTGCCTACATGGCGTTTCAATTCATGCCACTCTCCATGAACACTCTCAACAATTTTTTTAACTCATCTCTCCTAACAGCCTATGAGGAAAAATGGCTGTAAACTTTGAGAATCACATTTTCAATGTCACATGACAATACATTCATAGCAGCTTTTACAGTATTATGCACTATATGAGCATGGCAATTACCTTTAACAAGATTTGGTACAACTCCTTTTAAATTAGTATAAAGGGAATGATTTTTGCCAAAATTTGCACTGCAGTTATCTGCACTGAGCCCAGAAATGTTATGAAATGACAGATTATTATTTGATAAAGAATCAGAAACGGCTTTAAACATTCCATCTGCAGACTCATCTGCATTTTCATAAAAATCTATCAGTTAATTGTTTACACCTTCTTTAACAGTAAAATACTGTACTACCAGGGGAAATAATTTAAAAAAAAATATATTAGAAGCATCTATTTCAAGGCAATAGAACAAGTCAGGTTCTTTAAGATTATTTAGTAAAAATATAGTAGTTTCGCCTACTATATTTATTTTTTACACATATAGTATTTGATCCCTTAAAATAGTAGGATACTATATTATATAGTAGGGTTGGCAACCCTATACGGAACCCTAAAAATCGAAATGGAATTGACAGCAATCGTCAAGGTGACAGATGAGTTTTTGGCGGGATCGCGTTAGAACATGTCGCACGACTTTTTATTTAATTACGTGTGAGTGCACAAGTTTAGTGAACGTGAAAATAAGTTACTAACGTGGACTTTTCGTGTTCCCCCCAAAAACTCCTAATAGGTTGTGGTAAAGTTACTACCGCTTTACAATAACTTTGACTTGACTGACTAAAGACGACTGTTTTGTAAATTCGTGCCCGATATCGGGCCATTTACTTGATCGAAAAGAAAAGTTACTTGACACTGGCTAAATGCACAAACAGTGCGAAGCCAAAACCCAAAAAAAGGTGACAGATGTCTCAGGACACTTTTGGCTACGTTCCGAGTTACGTTAATATCGATTTAAGCGCGCTCACACCCGTTCTGAATTGATGTGAGCGCGATAACGATGTCTCGTGAATCGTCATAGATGACGTCATGACATACGCCATCTTGCGATAACGCCGACCATGCGTTATACTAATAACACCGTGAGCGTGAAGAAAACGAAATTTGTGGTGTGTACAAGTTTTATATGGTGTAAATGGGTTTTTAATATTAACTGTTAGCGCGTTCACGAGCAATACGGAACGCTCGTTACCAGTCGGTGTTATCGCTAGATGGCGCATGTCATGACGACATCTATGACGATTCATGGTACATCGTGATCGCGCTCACGTCGTTTCGGAACGGCTGGGAGCACGCTAAAATCGATATTATCGTAACTCGGAACGTAGCCTATGATTCATTGCGATTTGTTTTCGTGAATTGCTGTCGCAGGGTATATATCACAGACACAGAGTACATTTTACATAATATATATGTTCTGTGGTGTGTCGTGAACACAAATCATTCAGCAGCTTTAGGAAAATAAAATAACATTAATTTATAGCAGATTCAATATTAATTACGTTGCTACGTTTTGAACGAAGTAATTAAATCGATACGTTCAAAAATAAAACTGTCAAGTCCAAAAAAAGTGACTGTAAGAAGTGATTTTTGTTGTATTTCTGGTAAGTTATTGAAATTTCCTTTTAATTATTAAGGGTCCAATATATTATGTATACAACTTAAGCATAACCTTAAGAATGCTATCAAGTGTCCTCAACTGAAAGTCTTAATTTTTAGGTTTTGGTAAGAACTGCCAATAAAATTTTACAAAAGAAAAAAAAAACATCTTTTTCTTTAAAAACAAATTAAGGCTGCAACATGGGACCTCCAAAGAAGTTGAAAAAATATGATTCGAGAACAGGAAGTGATAGATCAAGTGAGCTATGGTTTCATTAATTCTTTGTGTTTACACTAAACTTATTTGAACAAAACTACATACAACCTATAAGTCTATTTCCTAGTATATTGATGGATGTTGATATTCTCCCATTTATTGTAGTTGCTGAGAAGCCTCATTTTTAGTTTTAGATATTAATGAAAGGCTAATATTATTAAAATAATAGCACAATGTTTCTCATCCCAACAAGTATTGACATGTTGTTTTCATAGTAGTGAGATTGATTAATCTTCAAATTGTTCTCACCAGCTAAAAAAAAGAAAGTTGAAGAAGAAATTACCATAGATCTAGTGGATGACGACAACTCAGAGAATGTGGGTGTGCCTGGTGCTGCCATGCAGGATGCGGAGAAAAATGATCAAGTGCCTGAAGATGAATTTGGTGCTAAAGATTATAGGTTAAAACTGTTTCTATTCACATGTTGACTTCTCCGATATTGGCATAAAATGTATCAGAAACAGTCAGTACCATAATTAGCCTGGGCCCAACTGGATCTAACACACACTGGGCCCGTGTGGTTTTAACGGCACACACCTTAAGTTGTCCCAGCAATGGGAACATTATATGCAGCCTGTAATGTTCCCACTGTTGGGACGCCGGCCTCTTCTCTCTGAAAGGGACCTCTCTAGCTGTACTGTGGTAAAATATTAACCAGTCACAATGCAGTGTGTGGTGGTTGCAGGACTGACAGGTTTGATTAGTTATTTTCCACTCAGCATTGCTATAATGAATATGGGAGCTGTGTGATCATGTCTTATCCAAAATTTTTACATTCTAGAAGCCAAATGGCATTGAAGGCTGACAGTTCTAGTCGTCCATTATGGGTGGCACCAAATGGTCACATATTCCTGGAAGCATTCTCACCGGTGTACAGACATGCTCATGATTTCCTGATTGCTATTGCAGAGCCTGTTTGTCGGTATGTATTTTAGTTAAGTTGATAACACTACTACTTGTTAAAAATAATAGTTTAAACTAAAAAACATGCTTTAAAAACCAAACTAAGAAAGTAGAAAATAATTTATTGCTATTAAAAAGAGGGGGGTGCTTTTTGAGGTATTTTTATAATCAATTAATATCAAGCACCCCACGCTTTTTAATAGAATTAAATTATTTTCTACTGTTAGTGTGATTTTTAAAGCATGTTTTTTTAGTTTTTTATAAGTTATTATTTTCTATTTTTTAGTTCTGCTAACTACAAAAGTGTGATTTTTCAGTTTTTTTTTTCTATTTTCTTTTTTTGTTGAAATTATTTAATTGTTATCGGTTGTCTATAAATCTACAAAGTTTAAATAGAATCAGACTGTTTGAAATGGGTCAAAATCAGGTCCAAAGGAGTCGTGAAGCAAATAAAAGCATGTTACACAAATTACAAATATTATGTTAAGTAAATAGCAGGATTCTCTGCTATTATGTCACAAGTGTAAATGTATAGTCTGTTCCAAAAGAATCTAATGAAAGTGTAAACAAACCTTCTTTAGTTTAAATTCTTAGGCGATCACTTAGTAAAGGTAATGAGTAATACATTCGTCTATATTTAGAAGGCGTCACAACCATTTACCACAATTTTTGTTTGAATAACATTACTTATTTAATTTTAATTTAAAAATCATAGATTGTCTATACTCGGACTCATAATCGTATTCAGTAACTTGACAGTTGAAGAATGATCTGCCGATTAGTGGTGAGCGTTGAATGAACGAACTGGTTTTTTAGACTGTTTATTCGACCTGAACTGTTAGACTAGTTTACTGTCCACAGATAAACCAGTTTATTCGTGAACGACATTTTACGCATGCGACCGGCGGCGGCGACAACTTGATTTCGCCGTACACGTAGTCGACGCTCGACGAACGGAACGAGTGAACACGAACACTGCCGAAGGCCGTTTGTTATTGATTCTGTCTCTCTCATGCAGAAACGAATGTTCATCTCACTGAGCGAACGCTGTTAAATGAAAATAGACTCTATAACAAAACGATAGATACCGATCTCTATTTATTTCGTTGAATTAGTTTATCATACATACAAGTTTATTAGTCAGCCTCTTAGAGCATTTAACCTATGGAGATGGCAAGCAGCGAATCACTGAACAAATTTTTCTGCCACTTTTTGCGGGAGGCGAGGTAAACACATACAGCACACTACAAAAATTTGACAACCACACACAGATACATGCTTCCTATTGCTACAAACGCACACGAAAAAATAAGCCACACACTAAGGAAATAAAATACACATTGACAAAATTGTACGTATCTATGCAGTTGCCTAGGCACACTAGGACACAAAGTGCTAGTGATGTGACACAGACAATGAATGGTATTTCATAGCATGAATGAATGAATAAATTGTTCATTCGTTTTATTTTCTTGCACACAAAAATATGCAATATGATTAGTGCCTGCGAAACTACGTACGTACAGACGCCAGCACATCAAGCTACCTCAATCTGTCAAATTTATTTGATAGATTTTCAACTTACGAGATATACCTAAGGTTCATGTTCAATTGGGAAAATTTGACAGTTTGGGGTAGCTTGATGTGCTGGCGTCTGTACAAAGCAATTTTAGTATTAGAGAAAAAGAACGATTGTATTTATTTTTATAGTCAAACATTTTCTCATATTACTTAACATTATAATATGCCAAAACCAAAATCAAAAGTTATTTATTCAAATTAGGCTGAGAATCAGCACTTTTCGAACGTCAAAATACATAAGACAGTCCCCCAAAAACGCACACCCTTCACCTATTGCTGAACCTGTGCCTTTCCTATACATTTAGGGTCTGCAATTCGGGATTCATACTTGAGGCCCGTTCTTTAATACGGGCATGTATATGTCGCAACCTAACAAAGGATACGGTAAGCGAAGAGGTTGCACTTCCCGCAGTGTCGGAGACGTTGCAGAGGCAGATGGCCCTATTGTATAAGTGGCCTAAGCATCAGCCAGCCAGTTCATTAAATGTTGTATTAGACGTATCGGCTGAATATCATTCAGGCCGCTAGTTGAACGGCGCCGTTTAGTGAAAAGGCTAGGCGGTTGACCAAACGGCTAATTAAACCAGTTGGCTGCGACATATACGTGTCAAAAAGTAGGAAAGGGTAGAATATTTTAAATAATACAATCATTCAGATATACTTTTATTATTTTGATATAAATGACACTTTTACACATCCGCTTTTTGTGTTTCTTTTACTATTTGAATTCAATGTTTCCTAGCTAGATGATGAAACATACTAAATTTAAAGATGAATTTGTATCTTGACTAAGGTTATCTGTAAAAAAAAATAAGTAACAGTTTAAATAAGTGCCAACAGAATCAAACGAAAATGATGCCCATTCATTTTATTTTGTACGTACTGCATTTTCACACACCACACAACACCCTTGAAAAAGCTGGAAAAAGCGTACGGTCCGCGGTGGTATTTTAGATTTGGCCATCATATTATCTAACTATTTTATTTATTGTGTTTCTTAATCAAATTGCATGAGCTACAAAAACTCACATACGAAACGAACACAGTTATTTTTTACTATCCTAATTCAACAAAAGAAAAGAATTTAAATTGACTCACAAAGAACTGAAATTTATTGTGTTTATAATAATAATGTTTTTTTTTATTTCAACCTGACTTGTCCAGATATATACACAAAAAAAACTGGTTACTGAACATACTCTAAAAAAAAAAATATTTTATCAATCATTCATTCAAGTTGTCCCAGCACTATACAAATCCCTACCCCTGTACTCAGTTTGCGCTACCAACGTACCACTGTATTTTTCTATCGTAACGTCAAAAACGATTATTTCGACATTGTACATAAATCACACTATAATACTACATAATTTATACTTACATTTCGTAGGAAACACCATGGTTCTGCAAATTTGAAGTGGCAGATCGCTTTTTGCACGAGAAAACTGCACAATTAACCATTTTTTGGGAGCACTCACTTGCGACACAATACGATACACAATGACAGCCGTCGCGAATCAACTAGTTTTATATAACGTGCATGGCCATATGGCCAATCGACTTTGGCAGAGGGGTTCACTCAACTATGCCGTCTCCATAGGTTAAATGCTCTAAGGTCAGCCTGCCAGTCCTAACCCTGAAAAAAGTATGAAGAGAAGTTCATTTCGATTCCCAAGTACAGTTCATCTATCCGTCGACTAGTAAACTAGTTTCAACTAAACGACCTAATCTGATCGTACAATAAACGGTGGATAAACGCCGTGAACATAAATTCGTTTATACGCTGTTCAGTCTATTATGTAAACTAGTCGAAAATTAAACTGTTTTATCAACTAGTTTATTGTATGCGGTAAACCAGTTTCGTTTCGTCGACGGTAAATACGTGAACGACCCACTCCTACTGCCGATCATGACAAATAAAAGATATTGAGGTGATGCGAGAATGAATGAAATTGAATGAACTTAAAATAATGTACTTACATGCAATATAAAATATATTGTCAATTTAATAACTTGTCTTAAAAACATGGTATGCTCTATTAAAAATAATAGAATTTGTTATACAGGGTGTAAGGGGAACGCTTCCGAAGCCAGAACGTAGGTTACATACAACCTAAATGCAAACGGATACCAATAACCTTTCGCCTTAAATTGGTTATTTTGCATCAATTTAAAACGTTTGACGCTTCTGTAATGTTTCTACTTATTTTATTTTGGCGGCGCTTTACAAAGGATGCCTAAACCTAAAGTCGCCGCCTGGACTTGGGGTCGTCAGCCGCGCGGCTCTCGGCAAGCGCGGCAATAGCGCAGCAATACATTGCTAGAGTTGGAAAAAAAAATGTTTTTAAAAATGTGTTTAATCTCAAATAATGGTTTATTAAACTGTTATTGTGTTATATATATTAGACAAAATATACACTCTACTAAAAACAGTGATATTCATGAAATTAATACTAGAAATAAGGACAAACTACTTGCTCCGTTTCACCGGTTTCATAAAGTTCATAACGCATTTGTTGGGCTTGGTATAACCTTTAATAACAAGCTTCCCTCTTCTTTGCTAGATTTACATTTTAATGCGTTTAAAGCTAAAGTAAAATCAAGTCTTTATTCTAAAGCTTACTATTCTTTCAACGACTACTTAAACAATAAGAATTGTTGGTTGCTGTGATTAACTCAAGACAACGTTTGTGTTCTTTCACCAGAACTAGCTTAACTACTGACAGGTCATAAGAGTTACTTCATATCATTGTTCATTTTATTTGACTGTATAAACCATTTTTTTTATTGTTGAATGTTAATTACTTGCCTATTATTTTATAGAATCAAGTTCTTCCAACATAACAGACAGCTGTGCTGCTGAGGAGTTTGTTGCGCCTCTTCTTCATCCCAGCTAAAGCATTAGGAAGTGATGAAGGGCGGGCGTTTTGGGGGACTGTCTTATGTCTTATGTAATTTTGACATTCAAAAAGTGCTGACTCTCAGCCTAGTTTGAATAAATGTCTTTTGATTTTGTTCTCACAGCAGTGTAAAAAAATCAAAATAAAAACTAGATTTTTTTATGGTACTGTATCGAGAATCACGAGCCCTATCACCTGTCTTCGTTTTCGAAAGCGTTTCCCATACACCCTGTATATTTTTTATATTCCACATGTTTCAAACGAAATTTTAAATAACAAAATTAAAATTAAACCATTTGTATCGTTCGTTCTTTACGCAAAGTCGTTCACTACCCCAACACTATAGTTTTAGTATGGTAACATTATTTTCTTCAAACTGTCAAGTTACTGAATAAGACTATGAGTCCAAGTATGGACGTTTGTCGGAAAAATGTTTAGGAATACTTAAAATTAGAATTTCGGGTTTAAGTATTCCATTAATCAAATCGAAGCACTCAAATTGTAAACTCAATTGCATTAAATATTAGTATCTACTATTACGTTTTTGATCTATTAATTTACATTTTCGTCAGATACTTTTGGAACAGACCATACATACTTTATGATCGTGATTCAGTTGCCCATGATATATTTTCATTTTAGGCCACAGCACATACATGAGTACAAACTGACAGCATACAGTCTATACGCAGCTGTGTCCGTGGGCTTACAGACCAATGACATTATTGAGTATCTACAGAGGCTCAGCAAATGCGCTGTGCCGGCCGGCATCATAGAGTTCATACAGCTATGTACGCTGTCGTATGGCAAGGTGAAGCTTGTGCTCAAACATAACAGGTGGGTCAAGATCATTGAATCTATGTGTATTATTTATAAAACTGTGACCATAGATTGTGAAACATTTTAGTATAACACGAATTAATGAAGCTCTCCCAATTTTTCTGTATTATACGTAAGTTTAATATAAATATACACATACACCTTCTGGAATCAATTCCCTAAATAATAGTGAAAGCCGCATTAAAGTTCGTTGCATAGTTTAGAAGAATAACGCGGTCCGCGCAACCAGACACGAAAAGGGACTTTAACTTATAATATGTAGGTACCTACAAGCCAGATACTAATGTGTCATCATGTCAGATACTAATGTGTCAGTCATCAGTAGTGATGGATTAATTAGCATTCGCATTCATTGTTAGCATGTGAATGCTCATTTAGCAAATGAAATGTAGTTGCGAAATTCTGTGAAGTGTGAATTTTCATCGCTTCGTACTTCACAGCTATCATACGCGTCGACGCACGCAGCGGCAGTGTGCGCTCTTCTTCGCACCCGCGGGAAGGCGGGAACACTAAATCTATTTGTTTCACGTGACCCTGACGTCGTTCACAAGTGAATTTATTAGCAATTTAGCAGATGTTGCGAAGAATGAGATTAAGCAATTATTATCTTATTGTCTTTGATTAGCTCGTACTTAGGGTCGTATATTGAATGAATGCATGTGATTGTTTATTTAATTTAAATTATTAGCAGGGTGGTGCTAAGAATCAGGTCAAGCAATTATTTTCTTTTTGTCTTTTATTAGCTCGTACTTAGGAACGTATATTGCATGAATGCGTTTTTTTTTAATAATAATTTGTGCGGCACGCGCGTGGTGCGCTTCGTTTATTGTCAAATAAGTCAAAGTTCAGTACGTTCTGGCATGTGTTGGTAAAAGTTTAGTTTACGTATAAACAATAATTACATTTTTCGTCTTACGCCTAATATTGTACTTAAAATAGATAATACCCAGTGTAAAACTGAGAACTCATTACCTCGTATCGTATCGTGTAAATACGACCAAATGAACTTATAAATACGCCCGTTTAGAACATTTTACTGCCAGTCCTAAGCCTGGATAAAGTATGAAGGAAATTTCATACAATCTTAAACAATAAAAGGTTTTAAATTGTTAAAAACGCTCGCTAGGAGACGTCCTATGGCGACTTCACTCTTTAATTCGCATATTAACAAAATTCATATTAGCAAATAGCATAGCAATAGCATTTAGCATGCTAAGAATCATGAATTCACATGCTAATGAAATTTATGCGAAATCGCATTAATTGCCATCACTAGTCATCAGGGTGTGTTTGTTGTAGATATCTGGTGGAGAGTAAGCACGTGGAGGTACTTCAGAAGCTACTACGCGACCCAGTGATCCAACAGTGCAGGCTGCGACGCGATGGCGATGACGAGTTCTTGTCTTCCGCATTGCCTGATAATTCGGCTACTGCTCTTAAACCAGGTTGGCCCAACCTCTGACACATGTATTAGTTCGAATGTCGCGTCACAATAGATTCACATCACTGTGTTGAAAACTTTTAATTCACTCGAGTCGCACTTCAATATTGATCTGTATTGATTGCTATGTTAAATAACAAACTACTTCTGTTAAGATTCATACTTTTTTATCATTTAGTAATAGATTCCGCCCGCGGTTTCCCCGCTTGGTATTTCGATACCACGGAGATTCGGAGATTACAGGCTTAATGTTATGATATGTTATTATTTAGAAGTTATTTCTTTTTCTTTATTTAATGAGCAAGGCCCACAAACGAAACTTTTACAAGGAATTTTTAGTAACTATAGGTAATCACGAATCTGTGTACCAATTAGAGGTGGGTAATCTTTATTCAGGAAAGTGAATTGATTCACTTATTCCGACTCCGGACACCAGTACCGGTTCACCTTAGTTATTGGCACCGGCACTCATTCGCTCATTTTGGTCCCACGGTCCCCTAGCTAGAACATTGCATTCATTCCGTTCACTGGATCATTTGGCACCTTTTAATAAAAATGATAAATAATTTTATTTCTGTAAGTAGGTTTGTACAAACACTTTTACACGTCAATCATATTTTTTAAACGTGATGAGGTCGGAGTTTCCTATCTGACTACTCTGAGAAGAAAGGCCGAAACAAACTCAGAAGTCCAGACATAATCTTGGTTACATCATGTGAAGACCATGTGGATATGGTATTTTGAGGAAAGAACCACACAGATTGAGTGGACCCGTCCAGCAGTGGCGTGGACAGAGTTTTCAGATAGGGTAGGCAGAAATTTAACAAAAAATGCAAAAAGAATAGAATAATCGATCGCTGTACCTACACAGCATGCAACCTGTGAGGCAATTAAAGGAATCATATTGTTGTGTATTGAATTTACGATTGACAATTAGTTTTCACGATTACAGGTTTTTTTTTTGTTCACTGGAAGATAGTTTTGAAAATGCATCAATTTTTCTTTTCTCTATACACACACCACCTGAACAACTTTGACAGTGAATATTATCTATTTTTCACACTATTATCAACGTTAAAACCTTAAATACATGCTATCATAACTCACAACCAATGGCGTCGGAAATCGTAATATAAAAATAATACGACAAAAAAGTAATGGTAGTTTATGTAGCGACAATTCGATGAAACAATGCTACTTTTAAATAAATAATAGATTTTAAAAAATCTAAAAAACACGCTTTAAAAACCAGTATTAAAAAAAAAAAACAAAAAAGCGTGGGGTGCTTGAAATTTACTGATTATAAAAATACCTCAAAAAGCACCCCATGACTTCTTAATCGATTATTATTCAACTATAAAAGCGTGATTTTTTTAACATAATGGAACAAATTTATAAAATGATTGAATTGTCATCGGTCCTCGATAGTCTACAAAGTTTAAATAAAAACTGACCGTTTGATGTGGGTCAAAATCAAGTCCAAAGGAGTCAGTTACAAACAAACATGCTTACAAACATACAGGTGAAGCTAATAAAAACGTGTTAAAATAGTCGCAAAACCAACTTTGTTCGGAAAACATCGGTAAGTTTCGTACTTCGTCGTGTCAAGAGCCATTGACTACCCTGTACGGATGTACGCGTAAATTATTACATTGTGTTCCACGTATATATTTTGGAACGCACACTCAATAAATCTGCATGACTACGAGAGCACACATACTTATAAACATTAAGGCTAGGTTGTTCCGGCCCGTGGGCCTTTGAAACGCTACCTCCGCCTCCCCCAAATGCAGTGCGACGTATTTATTTACGATGAACTGTCAACCATTTAGCGGAAAATCCATGCCATAGTAGGTATAACGTATTGCAGTTGATCAACTGAATTATTTTTGCTTATGTTCGATATTTTTTCCTTCGTTTTATATACACGTTCTGGTAGAACTAAAATTAATACATAAAATGCCCTATGTAGGGTAAGTGTCCTGTAAGTTACCTATTGAGCGTTTTCAAATTATCAGATGCCGACATCAACCCGATACCGATATGTTAGCAGCTATACACAAACCGATATAATTATTATCGGCTCGATGATATTGGTGAATATCGATGACCATTGCGAGTCACCAAACGACTACAATACAGTAAGTATCGAAGTCGGCAGTGTGAATAAGCGTGTTCAAGTGAAAGAATGGCTGGTTCTCTCACCCCGTTCTGCACATAGGGTGACAATAACAACTAAGTATGTAAAAGCGTATAGTAGGTACTAAACGTATAGGAAAATCTGACCGCCGATATTTTAGCGGTGTCGGAATCGGCTAATGTGCTGTGTTGTAATTTAATGTAATTGTTAATGTGATCAACTAATTTTGTGTGATTGTGTGTAATCAACTAATTTTATTAATGAAACAAGAGCAAAAATGTATTTTCATTCAAAACTAGCTTTGCATAAGGCTGGCAGTTCCAGAGATAGCGATTTCAAACATATATAAAAAAACGAACTCTTCAGCTTTATTATTATTATGTTTGCTACGGGTTTCAACCTCAAGACTAGCTGCTTCCCACACGGACAACTGTACGTCAATTGCTCCCGCGTCACCAGTCCTGTTCTTTTTGTATATTTAGGCTGTTGAGAGCAAAACTACAACTGTGACGAAGTTGTGTACAGGGAAGTTTTATATAATGTGGCTATCGTACAACATACTTAAGTATTTTGTGGTGTCTTACGACTTCCACGCAAACGAAATCGCGAGCAGAAGCTAGTTACAGATACACATGGTTTTTCGGTCGTAAGATGAATAAAAAAAAACTTAAACCCTTGTGCAATTTGTTCTTTGAGAAAATAAATGTCTGTAAACCGAAATCATGCTTCCAGACCTTTCAACCAGCGACTTTCCAGACATGTGTTAGTTGTCAGTGAATTTGAGAATTTGAATTCGAACTGAAGGAACGCGGTTGGGTTTTAGTCAGTAAAAGTCTGACACGCTCTCCAGAGCGGGAGTCAAGTCAAGTCATTTGATGATTTCCCATTCAAACAAAAAAAAACTCTTGTGCAATTTGTTCTTGAGAAAATAAATATCTTTCTTTAAACCGAATTCATACTTCCCAGACCTTTAGTAACTTTAAGAATTTGATCAAGTGGGCAAGCCGTGTACCCGACGGTATTTCTTTTCGACAAAAATGGTAGATTTCTATACAAACTTTCATCCACTTTCATTTCATTCAGAGTCAATATGATAAAATCACGGATCCGAGAAAAAATCTTGTGTTGCTACACACTGCGGACAAATTGTTTACCATATGATATTAATGTAGGATATGATAGTAGCGAAGACAGTTCGGTGGAGAGTAAATATCATAGTTGATATGGATGAATCTGATTGAAAAAATCTGTTTTGTACAAAATTCTTCATACACGACGATAAAAAGTCATATACGACTCTCACTTGACTATTATTTTATCGATAAAAAATTGTAATGGGTCAACACTATTTTAAGATGACAATTAAACGTCATCATATTGCCTAGAAATAATCACATTTTCGAAAACAATTTTATGTATATAAGTTATTTTTTGTGAGTTATCGCGATTTCATAATTTAATTTGTTATTATTTTATTAGATTTCTTTGTACATGCGTGAGGGTGAGCGAGTTTTTGAAAATGTTGGCACAGGTCCACCCTCGATGACGTCCCGCAGGACTCTGAGCGCGAGCCCGATTTACTATTTTTGAGTTCATTTAAAAAAAAATCTATTAAACAAAAAATTTAACCTTTAAATTCCCTCTTAAATACGATTCCCTCGTCGTAAATGCAATTTCCACGTTATTTTATGCTGTTATTAGGAAATAAGACGGAAAATGGTTTCGTGATCGACCCTGTTTCGGATTTTTTTTTATCGAGCAAATTGCAATTTATCGTGTTTTGAACCTTTAATTTCCCTCAAACAAGGATCTATCTATGACATATATTTTTTTCAGGGCCTAAATACACGAATTTGACCATTTAATGTTGATTCTGAAATAGGCAAATTCGGATAACCCCCCGTTAAGCCGCGAATAGTTCGGGTCTCTCCCAAGGCACTAGGCGGCGCTATAGCATCGCAATGCGAAGTTGCGTGAAATTGTACGAACGAACGGGTATTGTATCGATGATCCTAATGATACGACCGACGCTCGACAGGTAGAGCTGATTTATGAATAAATATTTTTTGTTTATTGTTAAAATAATATTAGTTTTAAATATTTATTTGATTTAGGTAGGGTAGGCAGTGTCTTTCTGTCTTTATGGACTGCACGCCACTGCCGTCCAGTCAGTGTACGCATTAGTCACTAATCGTGCAGCTCAACTCAGAACTATAGGAGCTCAACGATTCGACGAACAATACCAAAAACATTTGGGTAGTAATGGAACAGTATGTCATTTTATTCATAGTGAAGTAAAAACATTAACGATTTAAATTGCGGACAGCGTAAATAACCGTAGGTAACCATTTTTATTAGACGAACTTTACTTAAATAATATTATGATTTGAAAATAATAGCTTCCTTTTCGGTCCATGCATTTGTACCTAGAATAAAAATCGAGTGACCAATACTCTAATTTCATAGTCCCGCTTATCGACTGTCTCTTCACATCCGAGTGAGCGAGTGAACGAGAGTGAATGCGCGCTCCGCGGTGCTACCGGAATCATTTGGTACCGCGGTGCCGGTAAGGATTGTGAGGAATAAATAAAGTTCACATATCCGCGTTCAGAACCGGGCACCTTTGGATCAGTAGGTACCTCCGGAGTTACCCACCGGTAGTACCAATGTTTATACAGAGTCAAATTAAATTAGCTGGCAATACTATACCCATGTGTTGGGTATCGGTATCGAAAACATCGTAGAGGAGATACAGACATGTAGGTACATTAAGGCAACCAAACGACTGTTATGTTTTGGCTTTTGAAAATTCGTAAAAAATATCTATGTTCCACGCAAAATTACAAAACCTGCTGATCCATTAAATCCAAAAAATAATGGAAAAACAAATGTTTGTTTTTTTTTGCTCCATTAGGTACTTTTCGGTATCGATGCTCAAAACGTGGCTAAAGTATTGCCAGCTAATTTAGTTTAACCCTGTATAAAGAGTTAGGGAAAAGTGAGTGTACCTGTGTCTGCGCACGCACTTGTGCACTACAACATCCCCCGTGTAGATGGTTAGCCTCCGCTGCCATTGGCTGCCAGGATCGAAGTTCGGTTTAGTATAAAACCAATATAACTGCACTTCATTAGGCGAGACTAGCGACAAGCCGCCGGCTGCTAATGGCGCAGTCCCGGACGACATCAGCCAGTTCTACCAGCAGCTGGACAAGGAGGATGACGACGACGAAGGTACCGACATTACCGCTAACACCGCCGTCGCTTTCGAAGTCGATCCTGAAAAGATTGAGGTAAGTACACCGATTATCATATTCATACTTGACATAGCTTTTGCAGTTTAAGAAGTAAGTTCTTCACAAGAACTGTCCCTATAATGGAGTTAAATCTAAGCGGATGTTATTAGGCGCATTGATTTATAAATTATAACCAATTTGGATCTATTATCAGTTGAAGCGCGTAGTTCTCGCAACAATAGATAACAACGTTTATGAATTGTGTCTAATTATTGTGTATAATTGTGATAAATTGTAGGTCCAGCTGCCAGACCTGTAAATTTATCGTCATCGATCGTTTTTTTTTTAAATAATTTGTAAGCTGTCACAGGCGCCATCATAACGTGCCGGTGGAATAACAACCAATGACTAATGAGACACAATTTATAATTATCTATTGTTGCGAGAATTAACTATATAGCCCGTATAACAATGTATGGCATCTGTTTTTTTTTTTTTTTTCAATATAACACTCAATCGTCACAGGCCATCATACATACAGTGCCACCATTATTGAATAACGCTTAAAATGTTTCAATCACACGCACAAGTAGATGATTTAGAATTGAATATCAACATTTACTTATTTCAGTTACTTCTCGTCAGTTAACCAATATAAAGCCCCCATTTCAGCAAAGTTACAACTTTCCATCCTTATCTTTATAGGTAATACAAAAGCGTTGCATAGAGCTGGAACACCCGTTGTTGGCGGAATATGACTTCCGCAATGACACCATCAACCCTGACATCAACATAGACCTGAAGCCCACCGCCGTGCTGCGCCCCTACCAGGAGAAGAGCCTCCGGAAGATGTTCGGAAACGGTCGGGCTCGGTACGCACAAACAACTAATGTTTAATAGTACCTACATTATTTCTTATCGGCAACAATTACGAACTTCCATACAAACCATCCCATATGTTCGCTACCCCTTTATTTTATTCACCTCTTTAGGGAATCCATTTTCTAAAATACTTCCTTAGTGCACTTTTGTGTTGTGTTAAATTTCATGTTTCTTCTTCTTCCAGCGGTTTATGCGCAGGGTTTAATTTGTGTAGTGCGTTTACTGTCAGTGAAATCGAGATTGTTTGTTAAGTAGGTACCACTACTAATTTACAGTTCAGGAGTAATAGTGCTCCCGTGTGGCGCGGGCAAGTCGCTGGTGGGCGTGACCGCGGTGTGCACGGTGCGCAAGCGCGCGCTGGTGCTGTGCAACTCCGGCGTGTCCGTGGAGCAGTGGAAGCAGCAGTTCAAGTGCTGGTCCACGGCCGATGACAGCATGATCTGCAGGTACCACTGATAGTGCAAGCTACTTCATTTTATGTCGCCGCTAAGTTTGATACTGTCTCTGTCACTCAACAACATAGTCTTATAAAAATCTTAGTTAGTAATAAGTAGTAATTTTCCTCTTACAGATTCACATCAGAAGCCAAAGACAAGCCAATGGGTGCAGGCATCCTAGTAACAACATACTCTATGATCACGCACGGTCAGCGTCGTTCATGGGAGGCTGAGCAGACTATGAAGTGGCTGCAAGCGCAGGAGTGGGGCCTCGTGGTGCTGGACGAAGTGCACACCATACCCGCCAAGATGTTCCGCCGAGTGCTCACTATAGTGCACTCGCATGCCAAGCTAGGTAACAAACTAGTACCTACTATGCAGGCGCAGGAGTCGCCTCATGGTGCTGGACGAAGTGCACACCATACCCTATACCGTACCATACTCCCTATTTAACACATTTAGGGAATTAATTTGCGTTATTTGTCAGAGAGTGAATGAATAAAGGATACTGATCAAACGTGGTCTATGAACCAATAGCGAGACTGTTATGATACCATAACAGTCTGTTGTGATATCTCAAGTATACCCTTGTGCAAAGTGGCATCAAAATCTGACCCGGCGGCAGTTTTGAGAAATATCATGTTTTAGTATACATCGATGGTCCCCACGTATAATCTCCTAACTACAAATGACAAATTTTACAGGAGAGCGCTTCAAAGTTTCAAACACGTGTATATTATCATCTTGTTATTGTAATGTCATGATAGATTTAAAGTGCATTTTGCCATCTTAGACTTATGTTTGATAAACTAAACGGTAGTATAGGCTGGCCTGAAGGTCACGAAAACGTAAAACATGCAAATCACGTATCTACCACTTAGAGGATTGTACGTAGGGACCGTCGACATATTTTAATACTACATTTTAATTTTAAGAAAAAGTAAAAAACGTTTTAACGGGTATTTCTTTATAATATTTAATTAATGTGTTTCTCTACTAGACGATTTACTCACTTTTGACGATTTGACTTGGCAAGTGACTTTGTAAATAAAAAAAAATCACTACCGTTGACTCAACAGTGTTGAGTCATAGGAAGGAGGTTCTCAGTTCGTTGGAATCTTTTTTTTTTAATATTTATGTTCACCCATTACTCGTAAACGGTTGGACTGATTAAGAAAAATATTTTTATGTTTGGAAGGGTATACTTCCCAAATATTCCCAGTGTCACCAGGTCATGATTTGATTATGGGATCCTGGCGAAATCTAGAGAACTCTTCAAATATTATAATCACACCTATAACAATTTGAGTATTTTTTATAGTAACTCGTGCATTTGCTCTCGGAAAACCACCATTTAGTGAAGTGCTACTGATGATGAAGACCACAGATGACCACCAGAAAAAGTCATAAATCAGTATTTCACGGGTTGCGATTCGATTACTTTAATTTGGTTGCCAAGCAATTTAAGCTCGTCACAATGCATATCGTAAAGTGGAGCTGATGCTGAAGTACCAGGAGAACTCTTCAACAGTTAATATAAGCTATATTTTGTAATAGGAGATGAACCGATCACATTAAGCTATTGTGACTCAGATAAATTACAAACCGACCCACTAAAAATTTAAAATTAAAAAACGTTTTACAAAAAAAAAAATAACTTCTTAAAAACACTACATAATCAGCCTAAAATATTCCCACTGCTGGGACACAGGCCTCCTCTCTGTGAGAGGGAGTGGGCCGTAATCCACCACGCGGGCCCAGTGCAGGTTCGTAGATGTCAGGTCTTCGAATTTTGGTTCTAGGACATGCCGGTTTCCTTCGATGTTTTCCTTCACCGTTTGAGCAGTGGTGATGAAACTATTTACACAAAGTAAATCGCCTGCCTAGGTTCGAACCCACGACCTACAAATAGTAAGTCGGGACCGTCACCACTGGGCAGCCACTGCTCTAAACAAAAACATTACTAAGTGAAAAATTACTTTAATTTCGGAATTCTGTGACAAAAAACTAAAATACAGAGCCAAAGACACTGACTTCCGAAACTACGGTACTGCCGAAGTGGCAAGTGACTTTGGTCTAGCAAAAAAATACATTAATTAAGTATTATAACGTCAGAAATACCCGTTAAAACGTTTCTCAAATAACAAATGTAGTAAGAAATATAAATTCTAAAGTATTATTTTACTTTTAGATTTTGATGCCTCTTTGCACAAGGATATAGTTGAGGTATCCCCAAAGAAATACCACTACAGCATCGCTATTGGTTCATAAGACCACTTCCCATACAAATTTAAACAGTCTCCTAAAAGATTTTTATTAAGTTCAAATGACACCCTCCCGGACGCACACTCTCTACCTCTTTTATCACAGGTTTAACTGCCACACTACTTCGAGAGGACGACAAAATCGCCGATCTGAACTTCTTGATCGGTCCGAAGTTATATGAAGCGAACTGGCTGGAGTTGCAAGCGAACGGTTACATCGCGCGCGTGCAGTGTGCCGAGGTGTGGTGTCCCATGACGCCCGAGTTCTACAGGGAATATCTTATACAGAAGTAAGCGCGATACTCTCTTCATTTTAATAATTAAAAGCTTTTAGTTAACTTCACTTGTATGCACTGGAATTTTACCATCAATTTTCACCCACTTCCACTGAAGCTATCGGGCTGAATTTGGCACACACGTATGGTTCTCGTGACAATGCACGATAAAAGCACTTTTTTTTAATAAATTGAAAAACACATTTTTGGTTTTTTGTTAGTAAGTCGTGTGTTACTTCATTAACGAAAAAACTAGAAATGGCTTTTCTCGAAAAACAAGATGCCTTATTCATTGGTTTGCTAGACTCTGAGAGCACGGAAAGCCGTCCATCCTGCACCTTACTGGTCGCGTTGAATTACCATTTCATCGGATTATAAGAGTGAGGGAAGAGGCTCCATCTGTGTTTGCTAACAAACTTGTGTATTATAAAATCTGCTGAGTTAGCTCTGTTGAAATTCTGTCTGGTGAATTTATTTTGATTAATCTATTTTCAGGATAAACAAGAAAATGTTGTTGTACGTAATGAATCCATCAAAATTCCGCGCGTGTCAGTTCCTTGTGAGATACCACGAGCGACGCGGCGACAAGACCATAGTATTCTCAGACAACGTATTTGCCCTCCGACACTACGCTGTCAAAATGAACAAGCCATACATCTACGGCCCCACCTCACAGAGTGAGAGGATTCAGATACTGCAGAACTTCAAATTTAACCATAAAGTGAACACGATATTCGTCAGTAAAGTTGCCGACACCAGTTTTGATTTGCCTGAAGCTAACGTTTTGATTCAAATTTCATCTCACGGCGGTTCCCGTCGACAGGAAGCTCAACGTTTAGGTAAGAATATTAAAAGCTTCACTGTTACTTTTACCCGATTGCGCAACAGCAAATACAGAGCTACGTTATTCACGCGTATACAGGGTGTAAGGGGAACGCTTCCGAAGCCAGAATATGGTTATATATGTCACCGTAGAATTGTAAATACCGTTAGACTATAATATATCTCGCGAGATTGTGAACCGTAACATACTGCTTACAATTTACCGCATTATTTTTCGGTAGATTATAATCTATCTCTAGGATCTGATTCGAATACATGAGGTGTCTATCGATTTGTTTAGGTTTCGCGAAGGTTATGGCCAGGTTGAAAACAAAACCATGTGAAGTATTAAATAAGGAGTTTGAATAAAGGATTCCAAAAATATAACACTTTAAAACGTTGACAAAAAAACTTTCTTTGTTTTTTTTTGTTGCTAGGTTTTTTTTGTTGCTAGGTTTGCTAATTAACTCTTACTTGCTTACTCATCTGAATGGTATTTACAGGTCGTATATTGAGAGCCAAGAAAGGAGCCCTAGCGGAGGAATACAACGCTTTCTTCTACACGTTGGTATCACAGGACACGCTCGAAATGGCGTACAGTCGCAAGAGACAACGATTTCTCGTCAACCAGGGATACAGTTATAAGGTAATTGAGATCTCCTGATGTGAACTGATGAATCCCATTGAAAAACTTAAAATGTTATGTTACATTTACGCTACTAAATCAAGGTGTTGAGGTTTAATGAGAGTTTATTGTATCTTTTTTGCGGAAGAGTTTGTTGCACCACTTCTTCCCAGCTAAAGCACTGGGAAGTGCTGAAGGGGCGTTTAAAGAGACTGTCTTGTCATTTTGACGTTCAAAGTGTAATCTAGTTTGAAAAAATGTCTTTTTATTCTGTTTTCCTAAGCCACATACTTAGTTATAATTTATTGTACCACGTGTGTTCAGGTAATTACAGAACTAAAAGGAATGGATACAGAGCCGGACCTTTTTTACGGCACACGAGAGGAACAAGGCATGCTACTGCAACAGGTATGTATTTCGGACCAGTTTTCTATTTTCTTATTTAGGCACAACTTGCTAAAGTTTATACTTCAAACGTCATTTACAGTCTAAACGAGTTGCGATCGTTTACCATAAAACTACACGCCCCTCCACTTAAGTGTATGTTATAACATTCGAAAAGTGTGCATGCAGTTTTGTAGGAAACAATATCTACTGGTTTAAAACACGGTATTCAAATCAACTCGGTTCATCTCAGTGTACTTACCTACCCTACTTAGACAGTGCTTTTATTTCGAGGCAGTATGGGCGGGTTTCGTAGTTCAAGAGTGTTACTACTGTTACGGTTGTCTTGCCCGTACGCTATCATACAAAATAATGGTGCTATTTTTCAGTCTAATTATAATTAATTATTTTTACCATATCCAAGAGCACTATGTCGGTTGCTTTACATCGAGAGAAGTGGAGAGTAGAGGGCCTAGTAATTACAGACACAATTAAAAAGCCGTTGTGTCTCGCAGGGATTCACGTTCATGGCATACGGCATACGAAGGGTTAATATAATCCTTTTAAAGAATTTTAGAAATGCTGTTCCTTTGTAAGTGCATCACTTGAGAACGGCTGGACCGATGTGGTTGCTATTTATTTTCAAGGTTCTTAGTAGTCCGGATGAGGTTTTCAGGGACTGTTTTTTTTTAAATGTTTTCCGGGAAATTGGTAAATTCTGGAAGTGCTGTTGAGAGAACAACGGCGGGGCATATAGTAAATATTAAATGAGAGCACTACGTTTGTATTGCATCGCCAACCCGCCTGCCAAGCGTGGCGATTATGGCAAATCCCCCCTTTTGGGAGAGGCCTATGTCCAGCAGTGGACGTCTTTCGGCTGTAATGATGATGATGATGACTACGTTTGTATACAGGTGCTGGCGGCATCAGAGACGGAATGCGAGGAGGAGCGTGAGGGCGGCGTGGGCGGCGCCGGCGTGGCGCGGCGGCCCGGCGCGCTGTCGTCGCTGGCCGGCGCAGACGACGCGCTGTACTACGAGCACCGGCGACACCACAGCGGCCAGAAGCACCCGCTCTTCAAGAAGTTCCGATGCTAACACCACTACACTGTACGTCGCCGTCTAAACTAATGTCGCTCCTGCGATACATTATTCGGCCGAGTATTGCATCATGAACTATGGGTTCAGTGCAGTAGACACATTTACACAATAGAAACTCCATTCCGCCTTTTTTTTTAAATAATCAAGATTCTCGCCGACAAAGACAATAAATTCCTCTTACTTGCATAATTCCTTGTTTTATTTAGTCCCCGTCCACTTAATTTTTTGTGATTGATTTTCATGAAGGCTTTCCATCTTTTCAGTAAAAATGAAAATGGCGGAGTACCAGAGTGGGCGATCGTTGAGCTACAGGGTCTCATTCAGACGAAAAACGACGAAATCGCAGACGCTAAGGTGGTCGGCGACCTGCATTACAGCAATAGAAACAAACACCCAGTTCTAGTTCTCGGCCACCACATCCTCAATGGCAAAGAGCAAAAATTGGAGCAACCGATGGCGGTCATCGAAAAAATTGTTGTGGAAGACAAAACAAGCTATAAAGTGAAGGCTATTGTCAAAAAGAAATTGTTATTCAAATCTAGACCTAAGCCCATTATTTCTAATGTATCAGACAAGGTGTGATAAGTAGTAGATTAAAGTGTACCTAAAATAAATTTGGTTTTATTCATCTGTACTCACACAAATCCAGCCACATACAGATTACAGCGCTAGATATAATATGTAGTTATTAAATCAACACAGTGACGGCAGCTATGAGCTGTCTTAAAAACTAGACATCGTTGATTGATGATTGCAAATAACGTAAGAAAATCTTAATATCGCGGGCTGTTGTGGCACTTTCGCCTTAACTCACAGAACATATATAAAGTTAAGAAGCAAGCGACTTTCCATGTCGATTACATAATCGAAAATCACCGAATATAACGAAATGTAATCTAAAAATCTATATAAATAAAACAATTAGAGTTAGTTACCCAACGTAGGTGTTAGCTCTACGTGAGCCAGGTGTTGTGTAGGCGGGGTGACGGTGTTCCCTTGACGAAGGAGAGAAAGTAAAACCACAGTAGAACGTTGAAATAATATCACTTTTAAAGGACACGTTATACACGGTAATCACTAGTGTTGCTTAAAAATCGATAGTATTTCAACTATCGAAACTATCGATTGTCTGAGAAAGGTATCGATATATCGTTTATTTTCTTTTTATCGTCCCTAGCATTTTTTTTATATGAAGAGATTCAAAAATTCAGTACAACTCTCATTTTGGATGTCCTTCAAGTTTTTTTTCGTAGGAATTTCCCTACTTATTTAGGTTAAAATAGCCTCTTAATTGAAAAATACATCTTTTTTACTACGCTTTTAACTAAATTCCAATAAAAACCAGCTAAAATTAAATATTTGTAAATTATTCTTCATTTTGGCTTGTCCCCAGTATAAATGAAAATTTTCAAGCTCAATTTTACCAATATTTGCAGGAACACTTGGACATGTTTTGTTGTTTTCACAAAAAATCAACGTATAATAATAGATGTTCGTCAATACCATTTAGAAAAACCAACGATGGATAAACATGCTTGTTCTTTAAAATGTTGGGAAAAATCAATAGTATGTGTTGTGTATGATAGCAAAAAAATTATTGTGCTGTGCAGCGACATCTGTTCCTTCAGAACGGATATTTTCCAAAGCAGGGTTCATTATGAATGAAAAAAGAAGCCGCTGAAGGAAAAGAATACATTAATTTTTATCAATCAAAATTTAAACATGTTTTCAAATTAATGAAATGTGTTCAATTGTTAATACAAAAGTATACAAAGTTGTGTTTAATTTTATACCTATAAAATTCTCGAAAACTATCGATGTATCGATTGTTTTTAAAAAAACTATCGGAATCTCAAACAATCGATGTTTAAGCAACACTAGTAATCACAATTCATATAAATAAAACAGCAGGAATAATCAGTACTTAAAAGGGTTAACAAACTGACTGCACAGCCGCTTTTTCGTAGCCACTCAAACTTGGTCGGTTTATCTATGTATTACGGTTGCTCTGGTATTTTTATGATATCTCTTTATTTAGTGTAATGAGCTGAAATTTTACATGCGAATAGTTGCATTAATACACTAAATATTGGAATATATTTTATTCTTTTCCTTTAGAAAATCCTACAATCGGATGTCATACAATAAAGTGGTCCAGTCGTAGTAAATTAATACCATTGCTCATTAATTACAAAGAGCACATAAATGAAACTTGGCAAGACATTGTAGACCCTTCCTAGAAACAAATAAACGTTATAAGTTCGGCTATAGACTTCCTATTTTAAGTACTTTGACATAATAACCTGATTTTACTTCTACGTGTATATCTTCTGAAGGGTATATTTTTTCCAAATTCTGTTTTGACACACTTTCTATACAAATTCAAAGCAACGGGCGTAAAAAATTACAACTCTGCACTAAACTGTTTCATATGATTTTCATCAAATAGCCAAACATCAGCGCAGTGGAAACTTGATTATCTCCGCAGTTTAATGACACACAAATTTCATTTAAACATACACATTTACCTCTCGTTACACACTAATTATTGAATACAATTATTTTCTTGTACGTCCATAGGAAAAAAAGTGCCTCTAGGATGACGTAGTCCCAGCGGAAACAGTTTTTGTAGAATAGCTCCCCAATGGTTGGATGCACAAATTTGTATTTACCATACACAATTACACGACGCCATACACTAAATATCTGCTAAACTGAAATTAAGAAATTCGACACATTTCCGCTGCGACTACGCACACGTCTCAGCTACGCTTTATGCCTTTTAAGTAACAGGTTGTCATAACTCGGTAGAAGCTCACCCAACATAGGCGTGTCGGCTAGAAAACGCTACGCTGAGCATGATGTCCTGGCTTCAACTCCCAGGTCGAGCAATGTTATTGGTTTTTTTTATCGAGAATTTCTCAGTAACAGCCCGGAGTTTGGATGTGCGCCTGGTTGATGACAATAGGCTCGCCGCCTATTGCATAGGACTTAAACAAAACTGTCGAAATGTGGGTATACTAGAAGTACACCTCTGCCTAACCCTTCTGGGATTACAGGCGTGATGTTGTATTATAAAATCCAACATGGGGGCTTGTAGCGGAAGTAGTATTACTGAAAACAAAAATTAATATAACTCATGTTTGGCATCGAATGAAAGGCCCAGTTCAGATAAATGCCAGATATACTATATATAATAATAATAATAAATAATAAATAATGTTTATTATCAAAAAGCCAAATACAATTTGTCCATCTCGATCAAACAAAAAGAACAATGAAGCACTATGCATTATTTGAGACAGAGTGAACGTCTGTGTCTGTGCTAGTATAAACTGTGTTACAGACACAGGCGCCTTCCTCTTACAGTTCATTGATATATTATACTATACGCTGGTTTTCAGCTGGACCTTATTCCCAGTTGTGTACGAAATAGCTTGTTCAACTAAAAAATAACGAGTAAGAAATAAAAGACAGATTACAGTACTTAATATTATTTTTAATTACACTATTCACACGCTCTGATGTGACATAATTCTGTGACTTAAAACTATTTAACCCATAATTTATATGACCTATATATATCTATATGTATGTTTTAATTATTCCAAATAAAGGTGTTTGCCCAAATGAAAAGAAAGAGTTATTTGTTTTTGAAAACATATAATTAAAATAACTATGCTTCTATCCTGATTTTAGAAATATATCGTTTGGAAATCCAAATGATACATACATTCTTGAGTAGTGAAAGTGTAAATTTACAAGATAACACTTGCAAGACTTATTAAAAATATACCTACACATTGTTACAAAGAACTTGAAAATTAAATCTTATTATACATATGTGTTTATAGAAATACAAACCTTACGAAAGAGTAATTTTACCAATAGCATTGAGTTATAACATCGTGACAACACATTGATGAGACATTGTGACATCACAAATACAACACTTTAATATTTGCGAAAGAAGGTGCCGGAAATCATAATATTCCAAGCGATTTGCTGACACTAAAAAGCTGTTAATGAATATTGTAAAAGGATGCACATTAGTGAACCAGCGAGTCTGGTCGAACGCAAACGAAATGTTTAACACTTTGCGGGACACTAAATGCTCCCAGAAGTAAAAACCTTCAATTGTGTCCTTCAACCAGATAAACTATTATTAAAACATGGTGGAATACATTCCTAAACGGAATCATTAAACATTAAGGTGTCACATCAATTAAATCCATTATGTACACATTTTTACTTCATTAGAATCAACACTTCAACATCTCACCGAATTAATCGAGATATAATATTTAAACTGTTGTCGTACCCTTTTCACCACGAAGTATTTACACATCCATCATTTCAATACAAAGTAATCTTTATCAACTAACGCGTCTAACCGTGCCTGAACAACAACTTTTATACTATTCGCGACATTCGCCTACCACACAAATATTGTTTGTACTCTGTGGTGAAAGTGCAAGTGTCTACTTAATAGTGCATCTCATGCACATAACCTGCTCATTGCTTCTGATCATCAGTATATAATTCCTTTCCTTAAAAGTTTATACATCTAGTTACGGTGTGTAGTCAATGTGGCCATAACGTTAAATTCATGTGATGTCATATACACCTATTATCATCATTTTAAAAATCATTATCATATGGTGTATACATATGGTCGGCGGTACTCTAATTATTATTTTATATATTCATAGTACATTTTTAAGTTTTTAATCAAAATATATAATAGATTTCGATATCATAAAAGGCACTTTATTTCAACCAAAAATAAATTATATCTAGGTATACTCATAAATACGAATACAATTTATAAGGTTTTCAACAATATTATTTTAAAAGAAACGCGAACGTTCTATTCAAATATTCAGTTTAGTTTCCATATAAAAATGGAATGAAGAATACTAAGTGTAATCTGTAATAAACATAACCGAGGACAGACACATTTTTATTATGAAATAACATTTTATGCTTTATTTATTAACATTTCATTTTTGTTCTGTACGACCGAACCTGTGTAACAAAATGTAGTGTCGGAGTATTCAATAAAGTTACACAATTTACCAAAATGTTTGTAAATAAAGCCGTAAAAGTGAACTTTGGCTGAAAAAAAGAAAATTATGCTAATTTCTTATGAGGGAAGCGCCAGCATGGCCCGCGAAATTAAAATTTTCTTACCTTTTTTCAATTTTCTGCTCAGTGACAAGTTGTATGTCGGGCCAAATGGGATTCGCACCATAATAGGTATGTATTTAGTATAAGCCTATAAATTTCCCACTGCTGGGATACGAGCCTCCTCTCTGTGAGAGGGAATGGAGGAAGTATTTATTTACAGAATTATAATCTTATTAATTATCAATACAACCCTCTCAAGTTCATACGAGTATAACCCTATTGATTGATATTTCAATGAAATAGTGATTCAATAGGGTTACATGAACTAAGAGGGTTGTAAATTGCAAAAAACATCAGAAAATTTTAATTTCGCTGGTTACCATGGCGCTTCCCCCTTAAGTCATAAACTCATAAAAATCTAAAACGAGGACATAAACAATTTTATTTATAACATAACATAATTTTCTAGGACTAAAAGATAATTAACACCAAGGATCTAATCTGCCGTAAACATAAATGAAACCATTCTAGATAAACGTTGTATACACTCACACTTTTGTTTTACCACCCACTCATTAATAGCAGTCTTTACACAATACCTAATCCCTATACACGTAGGGCGCATTCTAATTTTATTAATTTTGATGTCAGTCTGACAATTTGTCACTTTTTAAAATGTTCAGCCATTGCTCCTATGACAAAAGAATACCGTGGATATGCAAATATTTTCTTAATCCGTTTTCATAAATTGTGTTATTAAATTAACAAACAAAATGTTATTTATTGCAATAAAAATCTTTTTCAGAGGTCAATCGTATTGACCTCTGAAACAGCAGCAGTTCGTCCTGTTGTAAATATTTTGTTATAAACATTAAGTTTCAACACATGAATAAAAGGTTATTGTGAAATTCATATTGCTTACTGCTGTCTAGTAACAATAGTAAAAGCTTAGGCGTTGTACGTCGCGCGTAAGATCTCCTGTCCTTCGACCGAGGTCCAGTACTCGACCAGCAGATCTCGCTCCTTCTCCAAATGCGCCAGGAACGTAGACTCTGACCCACTCTTCTTCATATTCAGTAGTTGCTTTTTTAGCCAGATATTCTGTAAATACAAGATAAGTAATTACCCACAACCAAAAAGGTGGAAAACAAGACGAATCGTATCCAATTACTTCAAAAAATAAGGCTGAAAATGATTCGGGTGTTTAAGGCTATGTTTCGAGTTGCGATAATATCGATTTGAGCGTGCACACCCGTTCCGAATTGGCGTGACCGCGATAACGATGTCCCGTGAATCGTCATGACATGCGCCATCTTGCGATAACGCCGACCATACGTGATACTTATATCACCGTGAGCGCTGTCAAAAATGAGTCCTTTCCGACCCTGATGGGGGTCATCACTCTCCTTCAAGAAAGCAGTAGGGCCACCAGTACAGCACACAAACACAGACCGTCCTTCGGACCTCGCCGCCGAGGTCCTCGCGCCCCGCGAAGACCCCGAGTAAACGAAATGCCCCCCAACCGTCCCTTTCCCGCAGAAGTGCCAGCCCGCGCCGAAGCTGAGTAAGTAGAGTTAAAATCCCCATGATCTAATAATAATGAAATTGTTTGATCCAGCCCTTCCGCACTTGCTGAAAACAGTGACTCCCTGAGCCGAGGCTCGTACCCCGCAGGGGGTGCCCTCAGTGCGCAGTCGCTATAGGTTTTAAGCGTAGTTTTGTAAGCCCTGGCTGGAGGCTCTTAGTCTAAAAGCTAATAGTCCCCACAGGAAAGCCCGGTTAAGCAGTCACGGCCTCTCAAGGTCAACTGCGAGATGCCATACAAAAAAAAAATGACAAAAATGACAGTTGTACTGTTCTCTTCATCTTTAGCTAACTTAATTTATTAGAAACTAGCTTTTGCCAGCGGTATCGCCCACGTGGAGTCGGAAATTAGCACACGGGAACGTCCTACCGGGATAAAAAGTATCCTATGTGTTAATCCAGGTTATAAACTGTCTGTGTGCCAAATTTCATCCAAATCCGTTTTAGCGTGATTGAGTAACAAACATCCAAACTTTCACATTTATAATATTATTATTTTATATAGACCATTATTATGAAGTTTAGTAAAGTTTCAGTCAATGCTACTGAACAGAGAAAGAATAGATAGATTTAGATTGTTTAATAACAAATGTTCGACGTGATTCTTTAAATTGGCATAACTTTTTTATTTATGAACCGATTGACATGAACCGATTGACATGAAACAAACATCAAATGTTAAGTGAAGCTTACCACAATATATTAGTGTAAACCACGGTTAAATCGGATAAGCCGTTTCTGAGATTAGCGTGCACAGACAAACAGACAAAAATTCTAACAATCATTGTTTTGGGTGCTATTTGCGTTGATAAAGGTCCCAATCATATTTTTCTCATATATCTTCCATGTACAGACGGCAGCACATCGAGCTACCCCAATCTGTTAAATTTCTTTGATAGATTTTCAGCTTTATGACGTAGACATAAGGTTCAATTGCGAAAATTTGACAGTTTGGGTTAGCTTGATGTGCTAGCGTCTGTACAGACAGCGATCCGTTACATTTTTATTTTATGTATTGATAGTGCTTCTGGCTAGAGTCGCCACCTATCCAAATAAGAAGACGCAATTTGTGATGTATTCAAGTATTCTAAGGTGTATATTGGTTTTAACGTCGAGTGAGCACTGGCAGCGCGTTCCGTTTTGTTGTCAATAATGACAGTTCTTCGGTGTCATAATCGTGATATCTAACTCGGAACACAAATTATTGATGTGCGCGCTCACAGCATTATTTTTCTAATACGGGAAGCGGCCTAATACTCATTACAACTATGACAGCTAGCGATGGATCGAAGAAAAGATTGAGCCGATCTGAATAAATTGGGATAATGGAGTCTGATAATAATTATATACATAAACTCACGCCTTTTTCCCGTGGGGGGTAGGAAGGAATAACAGAATACAACCTGCTACGGTCCTTAAAAAACTTATTTTATTCCGTTTATGTTCATACATTTGGCCATACACGGCGTGCGTGTGGTTGAGTACTATGCACCCGGCCTTTCTGAAGAACGTCACGAAAAAGGTCAGTGCTGATGATTCTCTCTCATTGCAAGTTTACCTAATTGTGGAGGGACCTTTTGTGTTAGATAGCTGCAGTTTACACGATACTACATACAATACTAAGTTCAGTTAGTGGAAACAAATCCACTTGAGTTATCTCGTTACAAGGTTATCTTATCGATATGGGTTGCGACCTATAAGCAGCTAAGTTAAGAGAGTTAAGTATGCATTACAGTAGTAATTATTTTACTATGTGGTTCAACGTACTATTGCTATTAGTGCTATGTACTTCTGTCGCGCCAAGTGATGACAACGACGAGCCTGTTTTGTACTATTATGGTCTCGTAAGTACTCTACCAACCTACATAAGCTTTCCAAAAGGAAAATCACTTGACTGTTTTGAAGTGACCTCTTATAGCAAAAGTTAAAAGACAATTACAGAACTAATATCTCTCTCTATATAGGCCTATTTAAATTAATATAACAATAATGAACTACGTCTACCACTACATGTCCGAGCATTATTGTGCGTCTCGAAAGATGCATTTTGGTTAACAGTGCCTTTAGTATTTTTTGTACTGGTTCAGTATGCACGTCACTGTCGAAGGCAAAAATCATAATGATATCAGTTTATTAGCAGGAGAGTGAACGCAGCTTGCCGTCATGCAACCCACGACAGGCGTGTTCTGCCCTAGTACTGCGGTACTGGCGCGCACCTGCGCTTGTGCGGCTGTGTCGGTGCGCGCGCCGCATGCGCTGTGACACCCGCGCCAACAGCGACAGCCTCATTGAACTGAATAACCGAGCTCATTTACAGGTAAATATTATTGCTTACAGGTATTAAATAAATAACTTATTTTCATCACCAATTGCAATATGTTTTAAATCTTAAGTATTTGGCTTTCAGTTCTGCCAGACTGTCACTGATTGGCCAGAATGTACCATGAACGACACTGCTCTCAACGTCGTCACGACCTACCAACGTATGAATCCTGATGAACTTGAAGAAATGCATCATGTGAACATACAGCTTGCCCCACCAAAAATAACGTTTAGTTGTCGCTGTCGTAACCCCAACTATTGGAAGCTTACTTCTGGTGAGGATACCAATCGTGGATATCGATGTTCGTCACTTCCACTATGCAAAACTGGGGAGTTTTGTGGAAACGTCAACTACGATCTAAACGCTCTGTACCAGTCTTGTCTCTGCCCCAGACACCACATATGTGTGCACAACGGAGGCGTAACTCACTTGCACATCTCGGAACTGCTTTACGAAGGGAGAGGGTGGAAAGCTCACTGCCAACGTATAGAAGACGACTATAGTTATGAAGATTATTAACTTACTTGCGCGGGTTGAGCTGCAATATCTTTAACGATAGTGCGAACTTGCTCATTGAAATTTTCAGGCCATAGTTTGCGGCTCACCAAACCGCCTTGCAGAGCTTCAGAGGCGGTCAACCGACGCCCAAAAACCACCAAGTCGTTTAACTGCAACAAGCAGTTTAAGTTATATTAAAGTAAAACAGAAAATTAATTTGTAGTGTTCATTTTTTAATATAAAGTTTTTTTATTATTTCTTTTCATAAATAATGTTTTATTTATATGATAAAAATGACTGTTCACTTACTAGAGGTTGAGACAGGAGTTTGTATGTGGTGAATGCTGAAACACCAGGTTCTATTGGTGCCACCGATCCATGTGACTTGGGGCTGATGGCGAAGCTGGCCCGGTCCGAGGCCAGAGCCAAATCGCTGAGGCCGATCAGCGCCAGCCCGATGCCGGAACATCGACCGCTCATCCCTGAGCATAACAGCTTGCTATGCTGTTCCACTGCTTGTAAGAGGGACCTGTAAATGTTTAGAAGCTTTAATTCTGAAATTTTGGCTTCACCATATTGAGGGGCTGTTTAAAGAATGATATTGAAACAGTGATGAAACCTTACAAAGCAACGCACTCAGGTTTATTTATGAGATTGACTGATCAGAACTACAGTGCAATTTAAGTATTTTATCATAAGTTGCTCATTAATTAACAAGGTTTCAAATAGAAATAGAGTTTCACTACTATGTGTGAACTGCACATCTGCATCCATCTGCATCAGTAATCCATAGCTTTCTTATATTCATAAGAAAGCTTTTTTGCCTTTGTTTGTATCTGTATTGCAAAGGACCGGGCCCTATGCAATATAGATACAAGTCATTTCAATAAGATATTTGATCTTACAATCTTATTGGAATCATATAATGCAACTTTATGAGAAATGCAAAAATATCATTCTCTTGGAATAACTAATTTACTTCTTGAAAAATTCTTACAACTTACCTAATAGATTCTGCCATTTCATAAGCAAAATTTGTTGATTTTTCCATGTTATCATCCACCAAAGGTCTTAAGTCTAAATCTGAATATGTTGTCCCACATTCAGATGAGAACAGAGTCACTGATATGTCCTTCCTTAATTCAATTAATTGTAGGGCTTTTTCTAACTCTTTTATTATCTGTCAAAGAAAAATAATACTTATCGTAAGTTGAACAGAAGAAGACTATTCTTGAAATTACATGAAGGTATAACTGATACACTTACCTCAATATTACATTTGGACCCTGGTTTCTGAACACATATTTCAGCTAATCTTTGATCAAAGTTAATGGACAAGTATTTAAAATCTTCACTATTTACAATTGTTTTTTCATCACTTTGCATAACTTTTTTTAGTTTTGATGGTTTTTCAGTTTTGGAATTGTCACGCTTCCTCTTATTTAAGGCAAGATTTAACTTAGAATTCAGTTTTTCTTTTATAGACATGCAATCATCTTTATTTATAGTGTCTGTCCTGACAGCATCTCTGTGGTCTGACATGAACATCTCAGCTATTGGGCGATTACTGACAATGGTGCCTTGATGATTCTGATCACCAGTTTGAGCAACTTGTGGAGGTTTACCTGACCCTCCCTGATTGCGTTCCTCCACATCACTCAACCTTCGTGGACTCATGCACGAGCTTGAGTAAGAACTGGATGAGTGGCGTCTATAGATAATAGAATCATCAGCACTGTGTGCCTCAAAGTCTTCAGAAACTGATGGTGATTTGACTGAACCACTCAGGGAGGATCTGTGCTTGCCACCAAGAATTTTTTTAGCTTCTCCTTCTTCATACTTTGATTCTTTTTTCCTTTCTCGAAATTTCATTTCATTTGAGTCAGGTGTAGAGCTCTGTATTTTTTTTATAAATTCTGCTTTGGTTTTCATGTTTTTTTTACCCTTTGGTGCCTCAGGAGTTAACTGATATATCATGTTCACAGCTCCTTCATCCATCAATAATTTATCAACCTCGGTCAACCGCTTATTTTGTTTGCAATTTTTTGGAGATGGCTTTTTCCATTGCAAATTTTTGGGCAAAGATGATTTACTGCCTGTCTGGAAAGCTAGCTCAGTCTTCATTTTTTTAGCTGGGGTTATATCTTTTTCCATACTAGTTTCTTTGATTTTAATAACAGTTTTAGTTTTTGTGAAAGTGTCAGGATTATCAGGATCAAATATCACCTTCTTCTTTATAACTCTACCAAGTCTCCGTTGTGGTTGGCCTTCATCACTGCTCTTATTTAAAGCTGGACTTTTCCCTTCACTCAATGAATCAATGGAAGTCCGAACTGATGCTTCCTCTTCTTCTTTCTCTTTAATGACAACTTCTTGTGGTTTTACAACTTCTACAGTACTTTCTAAGGAGAGTTCACCCTCCTGGGGCTTGTTGGACTTATCAGTTTCAGAGGCTTCTTCATCATCCCACTCTTTAACCAGGACATTGACTATATTGTCCTTGGGTTTGCCATCTGTTGATTCTTTTTGATCTTGTGGATGATCTTGTTTGACAACTTTTTCTGCTTTATCACTTTTAGCAGTTTTATCACTTTTACCAGTTTTATCACTTTTTGCTTTATAACTTTTTATTTCTTTTTCAATTTTTTCTACTTTATCACATTTTTTGGCTCTAGAAAGTCTATCCACATTCCGTTTTTTTGCGCTTCTTTTCAATCTTGAAAGCTGTTGCAAAGCTATTTGTGTTTCTAGCATCTTTTTTGAATGTATGTTTGTATCAAAGTTCGGTGGAAGAATGGTTTCAGGCTGTCCCTCATCATTCCCCTCCAATATGTCCAATAGTTCCTCTTTATTAAAAACTTCCTGTCTAACGGCACAGTTATTATTTTCCACACTATCAGTAACATCAGATGAGCGTAAAGCTTCACTAAACTCAATACTTTGGCCAAGTCCACTAAGTAAGTTGCTGGAGTCCTGATCATCAATAATTGTCTCTTCTGTAATAGTCTCAATGACCTCATTATCATTAGTTTCAATTAAAATTTCAGTCTGAAAAGTGACTCTGTCTGAGGGTGGTTCAACAATACTGTCTTCAATGGCAGTTTCTTCTAATTGGGTTACTTCTGTACCACTGTTTTTATCTATGTCCTCTACCTCATCTTTCGCGGACTCTGCAATAATGGGACAAGGATCATCAGCGGGATCCTTGGTTTCAACGGCGGTGCTAATAGCTAGATCTGTTTTGTTAACAATTTTAGACACCGCAGATACCGCCGAATCTTCGATACTTTCTTGGATATCATTCTTCACCTCTGTCGATGTTTCAGATTCACATTTACTGTCTTCGCTGGGTGCTGTGTTACTTTCTACTGCAGCTACTTCTGCAGATTCGGAATCGGCGACACCGTTTGATTTGTGACATACATCCGTTGCTACCGAAGCCACAGCGTTTTCGTCTTTTTCATCAAATATAATTGTTGTTTTCATACCATCCGCGGGAGCGTTATGAAGAGGAGGTTCCTCTACAGCTTCCATTTTGCTAATACCGTCACTAAAATAATGAAAAGGTTTTATTATTGCTTATATTAGGGATAACCTAAATGATGTTGACGAAAGCAAACGATAGAGCCATGGAGCCTACACAAAATCAGGTTAAGAATATTTATTTTCAAGTTTCACTTCAAGATGTAAAACCTATCAACAACAATTACCTAGGTTCAAATAAAGATAAATTCAATAAAGACAAAGTTTGCTTTGCGTTGCGTCTGTACGTCCATTACATTACGCGCACTAGAGATTGCCCATCAACAAACTACTACGACGTCTATGACAGTCAATTAAACACATACTCGACTAAAAACAAATAAAACGTGAACCTTCATATACATACATTTATATTTTTATGTAAGTGACTCTGTCTGTCCGTAACCATTGCATGTATTAACGGGTGAACGGATTTTGAAAATGATGAAATTTGGCCAACGGAGTACCGTTGGCCAAATTTCATCATTTTCAAAATCCGATGAATCAATCCATCCAGAACATGACGCGAGTCAGGATATACGACGCTTTTTATTCCAATATTAGGTATGTAGTACGTTACTCTCGTTTCAGAAGTCCAAGGGGGCGTAGCCGTAAGTACGCCAAAAGCTAGTGTACCATAAAGTACTTACTAATTCCAAAGGTACAGCAGGGTCGTAACGTAATCATACGGTAAGATTAGGTTACGCGTGTATTCCTGCATGTCAGGCTATCCGTTTTTATCAGCTATATTACGGTGCCGCGCCCTGCGCCGTCACGATCACACACATAAATTACATTTTTAAATATTAGTATAAAAAATAAAGAAACATCCAAATACCATGCCATTTAGTAACTTAAAGAAAGAAGGAAAACACTTTACCGCCACATAATAGGTATTATTTTGTTAAAATAAAAAATCACCAAAGATCTAAACAAGTAAAAAGGGGTGAATAATGTAATTAATTATTTGAATTTAATTATTAATAAGATTGATGAAATTATTTTGATACACGACCTGTTTCAAGCGGTTGCAAGCGGCGGCGCGGTAGCGCCACAGACTAGACGAGTGAAAGTGAATGAAATAGTGTTGAGTAGGACATACAAGAGGCGGTACATTTGTCCCGTACATGACGTCAAAATGTAAGAGCGGCTCGGCATTTTATATTGTACTACTTCAAATTTTATGTCGCGGCAGTCGCGAGGTCGCATTACTTACTCTCCATCTCCGTCAAACTGTAGGATGAGGACAGAGACGGAGCGAGACGCATGCTACAAATTACGTCATTCTACACTGAACATGACTGCGTTTCGAGTCTCGGGCGAAAGGGAAATATGTTGAGATTGACATGACTACTTATCGTGCGGCGCCTATTGAAGCGACAGTTTAAAGTCGTGACCAGTCTAAAAGCTTTTTATTTGATGCTTTATTTTTAAAACTATTTAATTTTAAACGGCTTTGTATTGTTGTCACTTCTGTGCCTTCGGAGCGTACTTCTAGCAAAGCGAACCAGGGTCCTTACAAAAAGAAGGAACCGGCTCAGTGGCAACAAGTCGCGCAAATATTACTTTTACATTGTAATTTTATTAATTACCTTTTTATTATATTATTTAAATTATGTTTCATAATTATTTACTTAATTAATTATAAACAATATTTACTATGATAATCGTTTCATATTACTTTGCGATACTTGATACTTATTAATACATTTTCAATCAGAGTTCAGACTGTCATTGACGTCATTGTACTGTTTGAAGCTACCAGTACAAATGTCCAAATGTAGTACAAATGTCACATTTGTACTGGTAACTTCAAACGTATCACAGAGCTTCAGTGCGCGTCGCCCAAGTTCCAATCCTCATTGGCCTCGCCTCATTTGAAGTAGGACATTGTACCGGCTCAGTACAAAAAAGAGGCTACTCTTACAAACTCTTTTTCATGTCGTGTCCTACCCAACACTAGAATGAAATGGGTGATGAAGTAGAGAGACGAAGTTTCCACTTCCAAATATAAACGTAACATCACTAAAAATGTCACTGTCAAGACTCAAGTGCTAAATTTTGACGTTTATTGTTTTTTGTTGTGATTTTGCTGTGCTGTGTACAGTGTGCTTGTGAATCAATAATAAAATTGTAGTTTTTTGCATCAAATTTGTTATTGGTTGCTTATATTTTTAGAATGAATATTCTTCCAAAGAAAAGGTACATATGATTTAAAAATATTTCCGGGGTAGCAATTTATAGTTTTTCTTCATACCTTTGTTTTCAACCCCATTTCCCCTCACGGTACTAACTGTCTTGTCATAAACTTGAAATATTGTTCAGACTGCAAAATTATTAATAACGCCTATCATAATGAATAATTTAAAACAATATTTCAAATACAATCAATTATTCAATCTTTGCGCTGCTGCAGAAGAAAAATATTATGACAACATCATAATTGTATAATCTCTTAACACATAATTTATGTGTTAAGAGATTATACAATTATGATGTTGTAATGGTTTTGAGGGCGTCGTTGGTCTAATGGTCGCAAGCGCTACTTCTAAGCATGGTGCTGGGTTCAACTGCCAGGTTGGCAGTGTTATTGCGCTTTTTTATCTGGAGTACTGGAGTGTCTCAGTAGGTGAGGAGTCTGGATTTGTGCAAGGTTGAAGGCTCGGCCCCCTATTACATGGGACTTAAACATATTTGGCAAAAGGCGGGTGTACTACAGGTACACCTCTGCATCACTTATAGGGAATACAGGAGGGTGTTATGTTTATTTATGTGTTGTAATGGCTCGGCATCATACTCATTATACCTAAATTCCTTTGATGTTTGAGATTATTTACATTACATCCAAATGTCTAACTAACCATGGATAACCAAAAAGCACCCAAACTATTGTAATCTAATATTATAGTTTTTAATTGTGAGATAAAATTTCATCAGTGAAGTTTTACTTGAATTTCATCATTATTAATTTTATTGTTATTTTTTTTATAGATGGCACGTAAGAACAAAAGAGAACATAGCCAGAGTAAGAAAAGATGAAGCTGAAGCTGCAGAAAAAGAACGACAGGAAAATTTAAGAGTTCAACAAGCTGACCGTGAGGCACGTCTTAGCGTGCTAAAACACAAAACTAAGCAAAAGTTACAGGAATATGGCATTAAAGAGCCAGAAATAGAGCCAACACAACAAGCAACTGTTGATCATATAAATTTATTTGCAAATTTTGAGGATGCTGTCAAAACCACTAATAAGGAACATGAAAAGGATGTAAAAGAAAAGAAGGAAGATTATGAAAAAAAGATTGGTTACTTGACATATCTTGGGCAAGACACAAATGAGGCTCTTGGTAAAAAGAATTGGTATGAAGTTCCTCCAGAGACAGCTGGGGCTTCCAGATCAAGTAATATTAAAGATACCTATGACAAGTTAGTCTTGAAAGATCAGGATGGTAAACCTAAAATAAAAGAGCCTGATGAGAAAAATGGAGAAGTAAGTTGGAAGAAAAAGCAGATGCTTGATCCAATTAATGCATTTAAACATCTTCATGATAATACTTATAAGACCAAAAAGAGTGCCATACCTAATGCTAAGACAAAAACAGAGAACCATATCAACCATATTACCACTGATAAAAAACATAAACTTAAGAAAAATAAACTCCTAAAAGAAAAAAATGATGATAAAGAAAAAAAAATACAAAAATTAAGAGAAGCTCGACTAAAACGTGAGCAACAAGAGAAATATAGAACTGAGTTGTTTTTGAAGGGTCTTCATAAACCTTTAATAAATACAGAAATTGAAAAAGATACTAGAGTGAAAGCAAAATACAATTCACAGTTCAATCCTGAACTTGCAAGACAAAATTATAAGTAAATGTGCCTACTGGGTGGGTTCTATCGTAGAAGTGTTGAAGTGAAATATAAGAAAAGATTTTCAAGAATAATTACACCATTTAAGTAAATTACTATAATATATTATTATTATGTATCTTTATATAACAATAGAATATATCATCATAATAAATGTTAAACAAGTTATTTTATTACATACAAACGTTTTATAGCCTTACTTTTGAAGAGTATGTGTGAGCAAGATTAAAGGAAGTTTATCTTCAAGTTTGTCAAAAGGATAATTGAATGTCTCCGTAAATAGTTGCAATATCCTCATAATAGCAGCACCATCAGTAGACGATTCCGCATGTTTTATTCTGAAATATAAGAGAAAGTCTTGATTAGATCATTCAAAACTATTCAATAATAAGGCCGCGTCCTAACCGAAAGCGATTGTTGCGCGAGTACGCTATCGTCATGCTTGATTTTTTTTGAGGGTGGGAAATCATCAAATAGCTTCAGTTCTGGGTGGAGCAGGAGGGTATGTCAGACTTTTACTGACTAAAACCCACCCGTGTTCCTTCAGTTGCCTGTGTGCCAAAGTACACCACGGGCCACGGTATCTCTTTCGAATAAACCGCATCCCTGGCACATGCTTGTTTATATGAATATGACTTAACTATTTACTAGTGTCCGACAAAAAATGGATTATCAGCCTTTTTCAGATAAAAACAAATGATTTAAACATTTTTTTTAAATCCGCTTCATACTTGAGAGCGCGCGTGTGAAGAAAAAATACAAAATAACCTGGTGCTACAATAAAATCGATTCCATTTATGTCAGCTGAGTGACGTCACGAGCGGACTCGCTTCACCCCAAAGTTAGGCGAATGTCACCTGATATGGCCGAGCTAGCCGGCTATCCGAACCTCTGATTTTCGGCTTGGCCGAAGCTTCGGCTGGTTTATGGCCAAAAACTAAGCCTCGGTCGATCACTAATGCTCACACGATCAATCTAGTCTCGTATGTACGTCCATATTCATATAAACGATCGGACGACCGTTTTTGGTAAGGACGCATGCATGTTATATGAAAATGACAGACTCGCGCGTTAGGACGCGGAGTTACGGTAAACAATCGCGTATTCTCGCGACAGTTGCTTTCGGTTAGGGCTCAAACATAGTAGGTAAAATCTCTACATTGAGAAAATACCGAAAAGAAAGTCTAAGTGTAAGAAAGTCTTGTCACAGAGTAAAAGAAGTACTCAATAAGGACACATTCATCATCAAGTTACTAACCTTACGTATGTGCATAAGGAGTCAACGAAGATATCAATATTTTCACTTTTACTTTGGCGTAACAGAGAGTAGATCCCTACCAACAGAGGATAGCCATCTATGTTTTCCCCTGTTCGTCTCGTTATTAGGTCACCTAGAGTAAAAAACCAACAATATTTATTAACATAATGAAGCTATAGACTTTTTGGAACTCACTAATTCCTGGACGTACCAATCGAAATTTTTTCGGTTGTTTAACATCACGCATACCCTTCGGAGCCGAGCAAAACGAAAACGAAACGTGGTGAAAATGAAGTAATACGGGCAGGAAAAGCGATACGTTTTAGGGGGAAAAAGAAATTTCTCGCGGAAGCAGAAGAAGAAGCTAGTATTGATTGATATAGATGCATGTTGTATAAAAAAACATTTCAAGAATTGAAGCATTCACATGCTAATTCAATCCTCGTCATCATTTGCCTTGCCTTTCCCCAACTATGTTGGGAACAGCTTCCAGTCTAACCGGATGCAGCTGAATACCAGTATTTTACATGGAGCGACTGCCTATCTGACCTCCACAATCCAGTTACTGAGTAATATAATACTCCTCGGTAAGACTGATTGTCGGACTTGCAGGCTTCTTACGACCCGTAAAGACTGTCAAAAATCCACGAATGACAGCCGGGGCCAACGGCTTAATGTGCTTTTCGAGGCACGGAGGGGTCATGGTAAAGATGGTCACCCATCCACGGACCAGCCGCGGCAAGCGTAGTTTAACCTGATCGATCGAACCGTGGGCTTTAATTTCTTAGCCACAGCACAAACTCATGACTATAATAATTATTATAGTGACGACCTGTGTCAACGTAAACGATAAACGCAGTTCGACATATTTTTCGAAAAGATTGGAGATATGGAAATTCAGAATTAACACGTAATTATTTCAATTGATAGCATCAACAAACAACAAAGCTACCTAATGACATCATCATAGCTCGAGAATTCACATCTTCAACTAGTTAAATATATTTTTAAATAAATAAACAAACAGTTCTCGTAAATCTCAGTGTAAATAACGAGGTTATTGTAGAATAACTACAGCACGAATTACTATCACGAGAGTTTGGCGGAAATACCATGACGTAGATCGTAAGGTAGAATTAACATACTTCAAAAGAGTATTGCAAAATCACCAAAGCTGCAGTGGCGCAACCGCGCAATTATCATAAAAAACATAAGTAGGTACCTGATGTATAACATAGTTGCATTCTCGGTAATTGTGAAATTAACAGTGCAACAAGAATGCGTCCCATATCAGCACTCAACAACTCCTGCGCATGTTTTACGTAGATTTTATCGTATGGTTCATAGATTCCACATCGCACCAAATTCTCTTCCAGGTTTTGCATAAGTACCGGAGATACGTTTGGTTGTGTTTCAGCATGTGTCGATATCTTCAACTCATTAATTATAGATCTGAAAGTTCAATTTCATCAATAATTACGTACTTTGTTTCATGTCACTAACATGTTTTGTGACAATGGGAACACCGAATCAACTGCAACACATGTAGACTTACTCATTCATGGTCCTTAATGATGCCTCTAATTGCGCAGAGTCAAATTTGCAACTAGTATTCAACTGATAAGCAATATGTCTTCTTATAATCTGCAATGTACCTATCAAAACCAGCACATCTGATAGTTGTTGGAATGTTTTGTATCCTTTAGTAACGACCTGATCCATGTCTTTCATATCGGCACTCATATTCCCTAAGAGCATCTTGTCTTGTCTAAATATATCTTGTACATTTTGCATTTGGTTTTTGACCATGAAACCATATAGGGTATCTAACCCATGAAGACCCACTACACCAATAGCTTCATTCAGTTTTCCGAAAGTTTTGTTATTTAATATTTCATTCTGAGATCTAACGTCGTACCAGGCAGCGCATATGTTAACGTATGTACAGATTCTGAAACACAAAAAATTAAAGAATATTTTTCATTCATATTTAATATAGGTTTTTAAATACTTATGTTTCATAGTTATACGAACCTCGCGTCTACTAAATGCGGTATTTGTCTAGCTAGACTCCCCATGAAGCCAGCTGAGGGACTATACAATGTAACTCCTTTCCGAAAACTTATCTCCTTGGTAACACTCTCATTAATAATCGCCGTTATCTAAAAATAATTATAACGAAATTAGGGGAGTGCGGAGTGCCAGCTACTAGCATAAAATTGATAATACCACTGTCTCGACGAACCGTAAGCCGTTGCAAGATCATTTCACTCCCTAGGACTGTACCTAGCTTTTAGCAATGAGCAACACTTACCTGTTTTTGCCAAATTCTCAAACCATGGATGTTTATATAATCCTGAATATATTCTAGAGATCGTTTGTAGCCATCCATACTTTCAGCCAGCTTCTGCAGTCGCGACATCAAATTACTTGCAGTTGGTTGGTACTTTTTCCCTTGAGGTTCTAAAAATTCTACAAATTTCTTGCTGATATGTCTGTCTAACTCTTTTAATAATCCCTCTTCTAACAATTCTGCGGGGTCTACTCTTATAACACCTACCAATGTAGACCGCATGTCCAAAATTCCTAAAAATAATAGATTTTTAAGTTACAGAGGGCTGTATGTAATGTTTTATAAGATAAGGGCCACGTATATACGAACCTGTTGTGAATGTGGACGCAGAATGAGTAAGTCTGGCAACTTCCATTCTGTCTTCCAACTGTGCATAATCCCTTAATCTTTCCTTTTCCAATCTAGTTGGCACTTCTTTTATTGCCCAAGTTTGTAAGTCAATTATTTTTTCAACAATATTAAAAACCATTTCTGGAATAATTTGCAGTACTTTTTGAATATATTTAATCAGTTCATTACTGTAATATTGTGATACTGACACCAAGTCATCACTGTGAGCTTGATTTATCCTGAGCAGTGGTATCTCCATTGCACTAGCGAGCTTAAGGAAAAGTGCTCTAAGTCTGCTGGTAACAGCTGGATTCTCCTTAATGCTATCTTGCATATGCTTTGTGTACAAATCAATAGTGCACCAAGCGTAGCTGACGTCTGCGATCGTTTCCAAAGTAACCAAAGAATCTTCTTTCAAGGAAGCAGCCCTCAAAAGATTTTTCAATGCATCTTTACTATCAAATAGATACTGAACAATTGTTGAAGTGCTTTTTATGCCATGAAACTCTTCAACTTCATCTAAAGCTTGTAGTAGCTGAGTTACTTTTTTAATTGATTTTGATGAACTTGGTTCTCCTAGAGATGCTATCTGTTTCGAAATGTTATCAAACCAAAGTTTCAATTGTTCGTTTTCTTGTATTTTCGCGACAGGTTTAGCTCCAGAAAAAAGCTCAGATAAACTATCCACTGCTTCAATAGCAAGAGATTTATTCATATTCCATGAAGACTCTCTGTTATCAAGTAATTTGTTTAATATCTCTCTGATTTTTAATTCCAGCTCTGCAGTACTTATTAACAGTTCCAAAATTTTCAATGGTTCATAATTGGATTCTTTCAATACCAGATCTTTAAGCTGTTTACTCTTTCTGTTGCTGTCGTAAAATGTCACATCAGTGTTGTGTAGAAGAAGCCACCTTAAAACTAGATTGGAATTTAACAAGAGATTTAAGATTTTGCTTATATTATCCAATACAAAATCATCAGTGAGTGTTCCTTCTTTGAGTAGTTGATGAGTTTTAGTTGTCAGCATTGGTACTGATCCACCTCTTTTAGCAAATATATCTTTGATCATCTTGCCATTACATGTATTGATAAGGGCAGATTTAGCAGCCTTAAAATTTTCCCAATAATCAATAATGTTCATAGTAACACCCATGTAAACTGGTATGACCCAGTTACTGGGGAAAAATTTATCAACGATTTCCCTCATTTTGGATGTATCTGCATGGAGATAATGTGGTGTAAAGAATAAACAAATTACAAGCATACTGGCCTGTGTGCCCAGTGCTGATGCTTGATGCTCTGGAATGGTGTAAACTGCTAATTGATTATAAATATCTTCTGATCGTAGTTTTCCCACAACTTTCTCTATAAATTCAGGACGAATGTATACGCGGCTGAAATAATGTTTTGTAAGTTAACAATAAATAGTAAATAACATATCAAAACAAATTAATCCAGAAACCAAGTTCACCTAAAGTATTCCACAGGATAATCAGCAGGTCTTCTTCCATTATGTTGATCATAGCCAGTATCTCTCAAAAGTTTGCACACATCATCAATGTTGGATTGTGATTGGCTTGTACTGTAGCGATAAAATGCTACAAGAAGTCTTTCCCTCATTGGGCCCGGAATGTAAAGGTCACATAACAGAAGCATTGCCCCGTACAAATATAAACTCTCACACTGCAAGTTTAAGAATTCAGTTTTAAAAGCATTAAAAGTACAGAAGCATTGCACCATGCATATGCAAACTCTCACACTGAAAGTTTAAGAATTTTGTTTTAAAAGCATTAATGGTACTCCACCTTCTATTGCCAATAGACCTTTGTTGTATCTTGGTACAGCTACCCTAGATATATAAATACATAGAAACAAACTCACACCCAATAAATAGGTAAAAAACCTTAAGAGGGCTATTACAAATTGAAGTATTCAGCATAAAGTAAATTTAACGGGGCGTGGTAGCTGATCGCACGTGTGTGCCTAGTGAAGTACGCTACTCAGACATGCTAACCGTTATGATTCGGACACCCAAGAACAAATCGGCGCGGACTTAAAGCTAAAGCCCACGCGTCTCAAGATTTATTACTGATTCATAGCGTTGCATTCAACAATTGTTTAAAATTATTATTTTACTTTTAAATAAACTGTATTTTTTTTTTTTTTGAAGCAAGTTGACCTAGTAAACTTATTTATTATAATACTTTTTGTTTGAATTTCGATTAAACATACATCTATATAAAATATAATTTCAGACGAAAAATTGTCATTAATTCTCAGTTTTACGGAATTATTTTTGGTGTATTATTGTATGAAACATAAAAAATTTGATTTGAGCATTCCAATTATCAAGGTACAGTCCTACCACAGACATTTTTATAAATGATGCCCGAAAGTAAAATTTTATGAAACATCCTTTGCCGAGACAAGGTTTTTACTGACTTATGTACACAAATAGAAACATTTTTTTAGAGAGCTCCCTAGACAAATAATGAAATTTTCCCAGACTTAAATTTAAAAAAAATTTTTTGGCTATTTCTAAACCATAATCCACCATCAAATCTTGAGTCAAACGCTCAAATTCAAGAGAAAATGTGAAAGCGCCCTTAACAATGATTGAAACTGTCTCAACAAGATGAAAAGTTTTACTCACCAAAAGCTGTTTACCTTCTACATCTTTTAGTACTGTTTCAATATTTTGCTGGATAAAGGTATTATCATGTAACTGCTCCACAAATGAGTTCAAATCAATGACATATTGATAAATGTTCTCAAAAAGCAAATAAAATCTATTTATTATTTCCAAGTATTTTTCTTTTAACTCATCATCCAAATCTAGCAATTTCTGAAAACAATTTAAATTATTTTATGAGTGCAGTTTGACAATAACTAGGAGACAATCAAAGGTGTTGTTTTTTTTAAATGATGATATTACATTTGGGTAAATAGCTATAAAGCATACTTACAGGATTAGCATTAATTTTCTTTTCTTGAGCATCTGATATTTTAAAATAACTGAAATCCACAATGACATCCTGGTACTTGTGAAAAGCTTCTCTGGTCTCTAATCTGTAAAGTTTCCATTATTTATTTCAGTTGAGACTTGCAAAACAATAATTGTGCAATTATTTATAATTTTTTGTTTCCTGAGAAGCAAACACCAGTAGTAAAAAAGCAAGTAATAGACTTACAGGTAAGCAGTAGGTTTATGATCCTTTAGCCTCAATATCTCAGCAACTATAGCATTTCCATGAGAAACTAGTTTTAATAAGTTCTGAGCACAAAGATTATCTTCCGACATAAACACTTTCATCGTTTATTATATTCCAAGCTTCATAGAAATTGTGGACAGACGCAACACAAATCAACAATTTTATTGACAGCTGATGATCCTGATGATATCTGCAGTGAGAAAGAAAGAATACTTTTCAAAAGATTGTAAGATATCCTATTAGAAGTTAGTCAACAGACCAAGACAGTCGCTTTCGTCAATATGACAAATATACGTAGTAACTAACTTTGGCTGCTTTCTGTTATCCCATTTACTTTACTAGATAAAATAAATAATAATTTGTTTTGGCTTGTAGCCGCTTTTGTCGATGGAACAAGACTTTAATAAACGTCATTACTCATTACGTCAATCAAGGACTCAACTAGAGGTGAGTAGTATATACTGGGACCGGTATAACTTGCCCCTCTGCTTAGCGTTTGTGGACTACGAAAAAGCCTTCGATTCGATCGAGACATGGGCTGTACTGCAGTCCCTTCAACGGTGCCAGATCGACTATCAGTACATCGAGGTGCTGAAGTGTCTGTATGAAAACGCCACTATTGCAGTCCGATTTCAGGACCGGACTTCGAAACATATCCTTCTGCAGCGAGATGTGAGACAGGGAGACGTTATCTCTCCGAAACTGTTCACCGCTGCACTGGAGGATGTCTTCAAGGTTCTGGACTGGAAGGGGGCTGGCATCAACATCAATGGCGAGTACATCACTCACCTTCGATTTGCCGATGATACAGTGGTCAAGGCTGAGACCATGGAGGACCTCAGTGCAATGCTCGACGACCTCAGTAGAGCTTCCGAAAGAGTGGGTCTAAAAATGAACATGGACAAGACAAAGGTCATGTCAAATGCCCATGTAACACCCACTCTCATGACCATCGGAAGCGCTACGCTCGAAGTTGTGGACGATGTACGTTTACCTAGGACAAACTGTCCAGTTAGGTAGGTCCAACTTCGAGAAAAAGGTCGATCGTCGAATCCAACTCGGCTGGGCAGCGTTCGGGAGGCTTCGCAATATCTTTTCGTCCCAAATACCGCAGTGTCTCAAGACGAAAGTCTTTGACCAGTGTGTGTTGCCAGTGATGACCTATGGTACAGAAACGTGGTCACTCACAATTGGCCTTATCAGAAGGATTAAAGTCACCCAAAGAGCAATGGAGAGGGCTATGCTCGGAGTTTCCCCACGCGATCGAATCAGGAATGAAGAGATCTGCAGGAGAACCAAGGTAACTGACATAGCGCCGATGGGGCCGAAATGGTCTGGAGTGGCGACCGCGTACCGGAAGACGTAGAGCGGGAAGGCCTCCCACAAGGTGGACCGACGACCTTGTGAAGGCCGCGGGAATCCGTTGGATGTGGGAAGCACAAGACCGGTCGAAGTGGAGGAGCATGGGGGAGGCCTATGTCCAGCAGTGGACGTCTTTCGGCTGAAATGATTATGATGATGAGGTGTATATACCAAGTATGTGCTTTCCAGTACGCAGCCCGGATACAGACCGAAGTACTGGGTAAATCCGGTGACCTTGAAGGTATGAAGTCATACGTATAGGCTAGTACGATACGAACCGCTACCACAAGGTAGCGGCCAGTTCGTGCGGCATCAGCACGCCCCGCCGCGCGCCCAAGCCACCCGAAGCTACCCTACAGCAGGACCCGAAGCATCATTCGTGCTTTAGGAACGTTCGGTCGATCTAATTCAATTAGAAAAAAAATATCCATATGTCTGCGTCCTTATACAGGGTGTAACAGAAGCCCTATTGCTATCCTTAAGCACTAAAGATAACAGCTCGTATAGAGCCACTATAAATAGTTTCAGCTCAAAATAAAATACGCTAAGAAATGATACGAAATTTTCGGTTTCATATGTTTCTTAAATTCAAATCATAACAAACGTGTCACCACACTACTTAGGTCAATAATTTTTCACGTTACTTGCCAATATCACGATAAATCTCTTCCGAGTGATGTTTTTATTTCAATTTGAAAAGTTCGGTTACCAGTATCAATGTTTAAAAAATTCTCATAACTTGCGAACATGTAGAGATAGGGTTAAAAAACCCTTCCAATATCGTTTGATATCATCCAAAGAAGCCGTGCCCTTGGTACGTATATACCCATTCCGTTACACGTTGTATAGCTAATTAGCTAAAAAAAAAAAATTACAAATAAAAATTCTGATTGTAAATAAAGCGATTTGAATTTTTTTAACTGCGCCAGCTAGTTAGTCAGATTAAATATAATTAATGTTATTTTGCATAAAATTATTCCTAAATAAATAGCACTCATTAATATAACCATCATCATACTCTTAGCCGCCAGGCCTAAGCCGGGTAAAGTAGGAATGAAAGATTTCATATATCTTTATCTCCTATGTATACTTGAAACGTCGTACCTACATTATATTGGAGGTATACCATGCTTATCGCATACGTTTACTTATCGAAATCATAACACACCCAAATACTTAGAAGTATTTTGAAACCCGATTTTTGTACCAGGTATTTAGCGATACTCATACTTTGAAGACCGGGTAGGGAGATTAGCAGGTATATCTCATCTCTAAACTCAACGTCAATCTCTTCGATATTGTAAAAACTTTGACAGTAGCCGAGACCACAGACTGACACTGCTGAGAGCCTTCGCGATTAGTTCACTCGGAGAACTCTGAAGTTTCATTCATTGTTCTTGTTGATTTGAGTCATTGAGTGATTCTGGTCTAATTTATGAACAGTCAGACGTCACTGACGTCAGTACTGGTCAGTACAATAATGTACTCTGTGGGTCAGTCCCAAAGAGTACTTTTTGCTATCGCTATCGGGTAGTGAAGGGTAGTGATGGATTAATTAGCATTCGCATTCATTGTTAGCATGTGAATGCTCATTTAGCAAATGAAATGTAGTTGCGAAATTCTGTGAAGTGTGAATTTTCATTGCTTCGTACTTCATAGCTATCATACGCGTCGACGCACGCAGCGGCAGTGTGCGCTCTTTGTCGCACCCGCGGGAAGGCGGGAACACTAAATCTATTTGTTTCACGTGACCCTGACGTTGTTCGCAAGTGAAATTATTAGCAATTTCGCAGATGTTGCGAAGAATGAGATTAAGCAATTATTATCTTATTGTCTTTGATTAGCTCGTACTTAGGGTCGTATATTGAATGAATGCATGTGATTGTATAATAATAATTTGTGAGGAACGCGCGTGGCGCGCTTCGTTTATTGTCAAAGATCAGTACGTTTTGGCATGTGATGGTGAGAGTTTAGTTTACGTATAAACAATAATTACATTATTTAGTTTTACGCCTAATATTGTACTTAAAATAGATAATACCTAGTGTAAAACTGAGAACTCATTACCTACCTGTAAATAATAAGAGGTAGTCAAAAGTAGTTAGAACTGGCTGTGTATAAAAGTGTACATGTCTAAATCATGACAAAACTAAATCATGTAAATACGATCAAATGAACTTATAATTACGCCCGTTTAGAACATTTTACTGCCAGTCCTAAGCCTGGATAAAGTATGAAGGAAAGTTCATACAATCATGGTTTTAAATTGTTAAAAACGCTTGTTAGGAGACGTCCTAAGGCGACCACACTCTTTAATTCGCATATTAACAAAATTCATATTATCGTCATATTAGCAAATAGCATAGCAATAGCATTTAGCATGCTAAGGCTCAAGAATTCGCATGCTAATGAAATTATGCGAAATCGCATTAATTGCCATCACTAGTGAGTTAGTGACGGGTAGTCAGTACTCTGTGGTCAGTACGGTGGTGCGTTCCGCTGATTGTGGTGATCGCGTAATTATAGTGTATACGTATAGTAATATATTTTCAAGGAAACTTAACGGGGGCAGGGTCAAAGTGCGATGAATCTCGATTGATGATTATATTAATTTGACTAGTTTGCAGTTTATATTTAATAAAAATGGCACCCTCATTATTCAGTTACGAAACTTTAGTGCACGCTATTGCAGGAGCTACGGTACGTACTTATTATCTGATAGTGACTAATTTTTAAAACGCATGACTTGGATTGAGTCCATAATTTAATTAAAACAGTCTAGTTTTCCCTAACATGCGGAATCTAAATTCCATTTATCGATTATTTCAGGGCAGCGTAGTCGGCATGGCTGTTTTTTACCCCTTGGACACATTAAGATCAAGAATACAAGGTAATTAAATAAATTTCAAATAGTTATTAAATTAAATTATGAAATAACCATTTCATGTCTCATAAAACCTATTCAAGTAGCTACCTATAAATTACCATATAACGTCCGGCCGCGAATGTTGTTTACTGCTCACCGGAAATTCTCTTTTTATTTATTCCTCTACAGCAAAATGAAGAATAAGCACATACTTCTATTGAGACATTCATGTCTTGTACTTCCATTAGTATCCCATGTATAAACACTGTTGGAGACATCTGAAAAAAGAACCTTAAAAATGCGTTACTGATTTTTCGTCAATCACTTTTGTCGAATTTTGTCTCAATCTTTAATAAAATTCTATCTTCAAGTCAAAAGTTTCTTAACTTTGATGTTTATTGTAGTACCTACTACAATAAACATCAAAGTAAACCCGAAACCACTCCGAAACCGAATTTAAATGAGCTTCTTTTGATTGATTATAAATCAAAACATTGGATTAGGTATATGCCTTGATATCATAACACACCTGAGCAAATTCGTCAAATGTTAAAGCATCACAGTAAATTAATATAGAAATAAATCTATGTGGACTAGTAAATATTAACTGTTCGCACTTATTTCATTTCGATGTCGGCAGTTGGCTCTTAGTTTTTTTCATTTTCGGAATTTTCTTTCTCTTCACCGTTTCTATTTAACTATGCTTTTTTCGTGCGCTCTAGCCGATCTTGCCCTGGTGGATTTTCATTTCCAATGACGAGCCACGCCATTAAATTGTGGGTTTCTCATGGATTTGTTATAATAATAATCTCCTATTATCCACCCAGTTTCGAACTAGAGTTAATTGCCAACTATTCGTAAATCCATTGGCTCTCGCAACAACGACGGTAATTTTAGGGATAACGCCCTCGAAAGCAGCTTTACCAAGGGGTAACGTGCAACCGAGTAATTGGGTTGTGGAGGTCAGATAGGCAGGTAAAATATGTCGGTATTCAGCTGCATTCGGTTAGACTGGAAGCCGAACCTCACATGGTTGGGAGAAGGCTAAGCAGATGATGATGTAGAAAGCAGGACTGGCGATGGCGCGGCGCAGCGCTCATAAGCTCTTATTTGACGAGCTTTCTTTCTGTACTAGAAGCACGTATTATTGTCGATCAAATATTGCCATACATTTGTTTGTGTTTGAATTTCTAGTTATTTAGTGCTTTGAAGGTCCTGGATTTTCATCAACTAAAGTAGTATTGTTATTTTTTCAGTTGAAGATTCCAATAAACTACAAGGATCATCATTTGAGCTCCTATTGAAGTTGGCGACTGAAGAAGGCTTGGAGTCTTTATACCGTGGTTTGGCACCTGTTTTACAGTCACTTTCCGTTTCCAATTTTGTATATTTTTATACATTCCATGGTTTGCGAAAAATGCAGACCAAAGAAACTTCTGCATTAAAAGACTTGATGTTTGGTTTAATTGCTGGCAGTATAAACGTTCTTCTCACTTCACCTTTGTGGGTTGTTAACACTAGAATGAAGCTCGAAAAGACGTCCTACAATAGCTTGACAGACGGACTTATAGATCTTTTTAAAAAGGAAGGAGCTAAGGGGCTGTGGTCTGGAACAGTGCCCTCTTTGTTGCTGGTCTCAAATCCAGCAATTCAGTTTATGGTTTACGAAGCTTTAAAAAGGCATCTGGTGTCTAAAGGTATGTTTGATACCTTTTCAGCATTTCTTGTAGGCGCTGTTGCAAAAGCAGTAGCCACAACATTGACTTATCCACTTCAATTGGTACAATCAAGGCTTCGCGCTGGTGCCAGTTTAAAACCTTTGTTTAGAGATGTGAAATCTAAACCCGTACTAGCTTTCCGTGGATTAGAAGCAAAATTAATGCAAACAATAATGACAGCTGCTCTTATGTTCATAATTTACGAAAAGCTTGTCCGACTAGTACTAACGATCATGAGAGTAAGAATGGCTAGACATTGAAACGTTAACTGAGATCATAATATCACGTGGGATTTTAATATATCATGCAATTCATAACCAGTTTTGGCAGCTTATTGCAATGTTACGAAAACACAAGGTCGCTTATTTAGGCATCACTCTATGGGTTTAAAAAATACACCAATCAAGGTTACCGATAATTTTGTTTTCTTAATCCAAAGTGACAGTTTATTAGACTCGGTTCTAAATTCCGTTTTTGAATTAAGAACTACGTCCGAATTAAAGTTCAGAATTCAATAACTGGCTCGAAGGTTTGGGCTTGGGCACTCATTCTGTACCTGAGTCAATCGGTTAATTGGATGGTCAAGATGTGCCAAATTACAAAAACTTGCTTATGCTTATAGCACTTAGTTATAAAATGCCTATTTGCTATATTTAGCGTTTTATTCTTTTGACGCAAAATAAAACACAGTACCTTTAAAGCTCTAAGATACACATGATTACCATGTAGGTATGTAAGTATTTATAAATACGTAGATTGAGCAACCTTGACTGTCCCAGCATCAGTGTGTTAAGTCGAGGTTATTAGGAAAACCATTTGTATGTATAATTCAAGTTTAAAAAGAACTAACAATAATCGAAGTCCCCTTGAATGAACGATACAATCAAAAAAGGTCTGAAGGAAGTTTCCTTCAGACCTTTTTGTGACCTTTTTTGATTGAAAAATATTTTGCGCTCTCTATCTAGGTTTTTGTATGATCTGGGGAACATATTATGTAAGTATACAATTTTTTATCGACAACGGCAAAGCCAAAGGAAGGTTATGATTTTTTAACAGGCTATGTACGTATGTAATTGATCTGTTCGCTCATAACTCATAAACTAAGTTTCGTATTTTGACAAACGAGGTGTCATTGAAAGCGTTTTGTTGTTCTGTAATTACTATAAATAATTAGCATAGATCCTACTGATTACGTGTGACTCTGAGTTACGAAATCTGATGTTATTTTATTACGACATCTTGTTAAAAGATTTTTAATTGGCGTTTATGTCGAAGTGGTATAAGGTTTTAACTTATTTTTTTGTTATAGGAATTGTGAATTTTTGTGAGGAATATGATTAAATACATTATAATGTTCTAAGGGCCTTTGGAAGCTTCTATTATTGCAAAGACGCCGCCTATCGCACCCTTTTGACAATACCGCGTTAACGCGTTTATTGCACTTTCATCTGTGTAAATAAACTTGTGGGCTGAAACGTTTATCACAAGTAACGATATTGGTATTTTAACGAACGCTTAACCGTATCCGTGTCCAAATATTGTATTTATAGAAGCTATTCGAAAAATTCCACGTTAGCTTAAGCATTTGAACAGAGGTGTGAATGAAACCATGGCTTTAGAGGCAATTTCCTAGTTCAATAAATCATACATCACTTGCGTCACGGTGTGACGTAACGATGATTTTTGGTCAGTAAATAATAATATTAAATGGTGTAAGATATTATTACAGTAAGATGATTTTAAAGGAGGTGACGGAAGAAAACGTTTTGTATTTATTGTTTTGCTAATAAAACGAGATTTTGATAAAATGCGCTTTTTATTTAATTAATAATCATTACACTAGTTTACAGCATGTTCCAATCGAGCCAGCTTCATGTCTTCGGAAATCCTTATCACAACTTTAGTGTACTCCTTTACAAGGTCATCTAAATCATTGTAAACCTGAAACATAACAGTAATATTTATAATGTTAAATATAAAAATAAAAAAATGAACTGAAACTAGGTCAACAGTTCATTCGATTTCGACTTTTGATAATTCAATTAAGGATTGATAATACTAAAGTAACAGTTGTCGATAAATGCTTGTCGTAAATAATTGATACTTATGTTTTCGTCTATTATTAGAAAGGAGAGTCGACGCGTTTTTATAAAAACATTTTTTTAAATAAGTGATGCAACATTATTTTAAGGCCGATCAACTCGTCTATCAATGATGACGCATAAAGCTGGTATAACGTAGTAACACGTATAACATGAATTAAAAGTTTACGTCATGCGTAAACTAAAATCGGTTCTCAAATGGAAAATAGTGTCATAGTTTATGAGAACTTGTATCTAGAGTAAAGTTAAAACCTGAAATGGTAAACACAATAAAGTGATAAGGCGACATGTGCAGCTAAGTGCAAAAGAACGCATATATTTAGAGAATAATAAAAGCCATTTTCTGATTACTAATAAGAAATTGCAATTGGAGTTGTTTCTGCGAACACTATTAATATTCCAGTTTTAATCGAATCTTTTGCTACGAAACAATAGTTAAAAGTATACATATTTTTACAATGTGACTGTACCTAAGTACCTAATCTTTGTTATTTATGATATGCGCGTGTGTGCTGGAAAATTATTATAAACATGGACTTTTGCTCCCAGGTCAACGATCAAGATTATCTATGAAAGTATGAATTATGCATGTTCACGGAATACCAAAAATGTATGGACTTTGGCCTTGAATGTTATCTAATCGTTAACACGTATAAATACCCGGCACTTTTCTCGCCAATTAGTGCAATTTTAGTAATTGCTCTTTGTAAAAGAACCGCAAGTGATATGGCTTGGGATTTGTATCATTGATCACAAGCACTTAAGCAGTCACTTTGTTCATTATTGTGATTTTAGTTCTAGTGTGGTTTGCGTGATGGTTTAAATAAAGACTATCACACAAGTACGTCTGCAATGATATTTACTACCAATGAGACGATATTATGCTGACACAAGATAATATGGAGTGACAGAACCCGCTCATCGAGTACGAGACTGGCATTATTGAATTTTAAGATACTTATATGGAGCGATATAGACGGTCAGAGAACCTTCGAAACCAACATATGAACATACAACGAAAATATGAATTTCTTGGCCTATCCTATGGGCACGTCTACCTGACCATTGCAGCGCCCCCGGTCTACTTCTTGATATGCAATGGCCTCTGTAACATCATGCAGCATGAGGCTCCAGGGGCTAGTGCAAATCTTGGAGTTCATTCGATTAATCGAGTCTGGTCAAGCCGCGCTGGGATCGGTGGGTGAATTTCATTTCATACCTTAGCGCGCATTCCCCTTAACTTTAAGCAACGGATATAAATGTATAAGATAACAGGAGATTTAACTAAAGATGGAATTGAAAATGTTTTGTTACCTGCTGGACATAAGGGTCGGCGGTGTGGTGCGCCAGCTCCGCCAGCAGTAGGTCAGCGAGCGCGAGGGGCGCGGCGCGCGGCGCGGCCGGCGAGCGCGGCAGCAGCACGTGCAGCGCGCGGCGCAGCGCGGCGCAGCACAGCACGCCCGCCTCCGCCGCGCGCCCGCCGCTCAGCAGAGCGCGCACGCAGCCTGCGCCGTCCGCCTCCTAAGTATATGTTACGGTTTGGCTGGTCAGAATAATCCTAGCACTACAATTTTATTTAAAAAAATCTGTATACAATAACATACATAAAGTTTGCCAAACTACAATAAAAGTTTATCGGCAGTTGTTTTCGTTTAACAATGGATGCCAAATTGTGATACCGATGACCTTACATACTATAAGTGCAGCAACGTAGTTTTGCTACGTAAACTATGTACTAAAGTAATAAAGAAACTTTGACGTCAAAAATGTCTCATGGAGGTAAAATGGATGCAAGATGCGAAGCTTAAAATGAAAAAAATAAAAACATTGCGTGGCACCTAAATTACAAATATGTTTGAGTTACAATATTGAAGACTTGTCACTACAGTTTACAATTTGTAATATTTTTGCATATCAATAATTGTATGGCTCAGAATTTTATAGCACACGTACACGCACTTGTAAGATTTACAAATTCTTACATTGTCATTTGTAATTGTAGTTTTGTAGTACAGGACCCACGATTATGGCAATAAGCTCAACCCTACTACATGGTATTTGTACGTAAGTGGCGAAATGCAGGTGTTATTACACGGTTCTACCTGCCTCTTCGGGGGATACAGGCGTGTTTTTACTTATGTTATTTTAAGTATCGTCCCATAAAACTATTTTCTAGAGTAAATCAGCTAAATCAATACTTACCATGTATCTTTGAAGGAACCAGTGCGGTAGGAACTGGCCAGTGCTTATAGCCCTCTTTAGGACTGACAGTAGTGTTTCAGGGTCGGCGTCCTTCAGTCTTGGGTATAACGCGTCAAAATCGATGTTATCGCCTTCTATAATATAGTTACATATTTGATTAGCTCATAAATTATTTTAGTCAATCCAGTGTGCCAGATGGGATTTGCAATCGGGAAATTTTCAGGTGTCTGAGACCTGAAAATGCGTTAAGCGTACACCCGCACGGTTTCATACAAATGTGCCCCGTCGCAGGGACCAAGCGCGCCCGTCCGTCGCGGGTCCAAGCGCGGGCGTCCGTCGCGGGGTAGGCTACTTTATGTCGGGGTAGCACGTTACCGTGGGATAATTTCTGACATCCACGCGGATCCCGGATTATTTTCCTAAAACGATGATCAAACTAACTTTTATTTATAAACAAAATTCTTAGTACCAACTTCCGCGTTTCTGACTACAAAAATGACGAATTTTCATCCCCTTTTTAACATTTTAATTTAAAAAAATCCTAGTACTCTCACTTTCGTTGCAAAAGGAAATCCTGTGCAGCCGTTTAGGCTGTGCATTGTATGTCAATGAATGAATAAATGCAAAAAAATATATTAATAGTGAGATAAACTTACTAAGTAACGCTTGTTGCACAGGGTCCAACGAGTCAGGATCTTCTTCCCGAAGCTCTGCAGCCAATTCCTCGGGGCCGATAACCTGTCGATGATTACACATGGTGATATTTTAGTTTTTCTGAGTTGAAACTTAGAATAGTTGCAACAATTTGCTTGATTTATAATGTATTGTGATGAAAAATCTTAATGGCTGCTGTGATATACGCCTTTGACAATTCCTTTTTTTGATTTTAATTTTTCTGACTTTTTCTTTTTTTATTGCTGACATAAATGAATGTTTTATGTATTGTACGATCAATAAAACTTCAGTAGAAGCGCCAGGGTTTCCCGCGAGATGGACAACACGAGCCCCACGGAGTACAAACATAAATCTATTGCAGGTAATTTGAATTAAAAAATAAAGAATTTTGAATAACTTATAAGTTATAATGCCTTACAGCAGAAGTGGAGAAATAATCATAATGAAAAGTTTTCTGTTTGATTTAGCTCTAAAATACCTTTAATGTTGCCATATAAAATTAACGACAATCAGAACAGGGAACAATAATAATATAACGCATAAGAAGAAAAAAAATACGCATTGTAGGTCTAAAATATACTCTACATTTTCTTAATTTTTGTATGTTTTCGCACAATTATATAAATTAAACCATCTATGATTTATTTTTTCTATGTTAGTGCAGTTACGGATAGGATTATTTCCATTTCCATCCTGGCAGCACCGCCGACAAATGTTAATTGTCACAATAATCGCAATTTGTTAATACCCTCATACAAGTTTGCGACGGTTTGCTTCCGATCATTTGGTACTCGTTCGAATCGTGTTTATGTTTTCGCTTATATGTTTACTTATATATTTTATATAGAGCCCCACGCGCGTGCTCTACTAATAATTATTGTAAACTGTGTAATACATACCTTACGGAAAATGGACGTTTTACAGGCGAGTGTTTACTGTGGCATCACAATTAGAGAACGCATCAGGTGGCAAGTAATAGCATCATTATTTATACATAATTTTATAATAAGAATAATTTATTTTTAGCAAAAAGAAGAAATACAATGCATGTTACGTTATTATGACATTACATTTGTTTACATTTTTTGTGAATAATGACCCCTATGCTAGGAAAATCCTGTGTTATAAGGGCCATCCATTTGTCCGCTAAGTTTATTTTACAAGATTAGAGAAGCTAAGACGTGTAACAGCAGCAAATAGTGTGTGAGTAAGCGCGTGTGATGTGGTGTAATGGGGAAAGTGTATGAGTGCGTGATGTGACTGATGTGTGATGTGTGTATGAGCGTGTAATGTGTATCGTGTGTGTGTAGAGAGAGAAATTGATTTGTGGTGTCTGTGGGTGTGTAAGTACTCGTGATACTAATAGTTATTTATTTGTATAGGGGTTTCATCAGTGCTTCTGTTTCATCATAGTCTAGGGTGAGGATGGATTCTTTAGCTACTTTTTTACATTTGTGTGTGTTTAGTGTATGTATGTTATGTTTTTGATGTATTTTATTGTATATAAGGGCACTTAGGCAGGGGTAGTCACGTCTAGCGAATGTAGTTTTTGTATGTGTTATGGGACAAGCCGGTTTGGGTCTTCTTCTTAATATCGGGCTGTTATTTACGCTGTATGGATGAGTCGCGTGTTTTCGCATGACTGCGCATAGTATGATGTACAGTTGTCGAACCGTTGGTGTTTTAAAGGGTCCCTGTAAAGTTGTCGTTGCGTTGGGGATCTAAAGGATTTTTAGAATGACCTTAATTAAGGCTCTCTGGGCTCGTTCAATCTGTATGATGTCAGTCTTGGCGGCTCCTCCCCAGGCAGTAATGCAATAGCTTAGTACTGATTCGGCTAGTGCCGAGTAAACAATCCTAAGGTGAACCTAGTCCACATTTTTCCCATACAAACTTCGGGTGTGTATTACTCCACTGTTGGACAATGTACATCAAAAATTAAACATGGTATGGTTTTGTCTCATTATTAATGTTGTCTGTACGGAAACAGAATACTAAAATAAAAAGCCATTCAAAAGTTTGGAGCCAACAAAGATTCGTTTTTCTTGCTAATTTAACCTAACTTTGGGCGCGGTTTAGTAATAAAAGAAGTGCAAAATCTGAAAAACCAAATCGGTACCGACAAAGCTCAAATATCGAAAAGTTCAATAAACGTTATTGCTTATTGATTTATGCAGTGGTTTTTTCATAAAACCCAATCTTCCGAAGGGCTGTTCTTAATTTTTTACGCGCTTGTTGTACTATAAATGATCCTGCATCTCACACAATAATGTTGTACATGTAGACTAGCGTTTAACTGCTCATCCCTGATACTACCTCTGTCGGACACGATGCCTGGTGAGACAGCGTGCTTTTTAGCCAGGCCCATCAGTGAGTTCGAGCCCGCGACTAGGTTCCCCTTAAGGATTTCGCTGTTTGACCTTAGCTTCTTAAAAAGAAAAATAAGTTTTCGTATTGGTGCGGACACCGTTTGTAGGTGTATTTTCCAAGATAAGCAAGCATCTAATTGAAGGCCGAGATATCGCACCACTGGTGCTCTGTTTACAACGGGGCATGTGCAAAGGTGGAGAGGATTGGAACATGTGTGAGCTTTAATAATTAATGAAGCGTCTTGTGGTAGGGTGGAACGTCTTGAACCGAAGGTGATAAAATTAGTTTTTGCAACGTTTAGTGTTAAATTGTTTTGCTCCAGCCACAACATCCCTTCACCGAGCCCCTTTTCAGCTGTCTCTTTAGCTGAGCTGATAGAATGACCGTGTCGTCCGCTTAGGCTATTATTTTTGTGGATGGAAGGGATAGCTGACAGAGTTCATTGACATAGATCAGAAAAAGGGGAGGACTGAACAAACTTCCTTGTGGGACTCCGACAATCACAGGGTATATACCACTGATGTGACTGATATTTTAACAGAGTGGTTAACTTTTTAGGTTTTTTTCTTTTTTATGGATACATCTCCCGCTCTGGGTGGAGTGGGAGGGCGTGTCAGAGTTTTACTGACTAAAGCCCACCCGGGTTCCTTCAGTTGCCAGTGTTCCAGGGGCCACGGTATCTCTTTCGAACGAATTTTTAAGGTAAGTTCTACTTTAATTCTGTACTTCCCACAAAAATATTTACAAGAGGTATTCTCACGTCGCGTCGTTGTCAAATCCTAGACTAATAAGTTCTTATTTTACCATCGCGGTTATCACCTCATAGCTGTGTCTGTGGTGCCTGCTATGACAGTATAAGAAGATGCCTTGCAACCAATTCAAGGAAAAGACAAATTGACCACAACATTGTTTTTGAAAACACATTTCGTTAATCTACATACAATATCTTAGCAGTAAAGTTTGACGGCACGGTTGGCGCAGCGGTTATGCGATTGACTACTACACTACGTGTTGCGGGTTCGATTCCCGAACAGAAAAAATATTGGTATGATCTACAAGTAGTTGTTCCGGGTCTGGCTGTTTGTGTATGTGAATTTGAATGTTTGTACACGCACCAACAATACAGGAGAAATTCCTAGTGTGGGGCAACTTTAATCAACTTTATTAAACCTTCATATTTATTGTCCCTATCCCTACTGCTGAGCAATGTGCACCTTTATAATGTAGTTTATAGAAGATTAGTACTATTAAATGACATAGATTTTATATCTGTACATTCTGGGGTACAAGCCCATACAATTTTTGGCCAGGTCCTTTCCTTATGTTTTTTTGCAATTTGTAGGTCAGTGTCAGTGAGGGTATTGATTAGTTTTCAATAGGGTTATATGAAGAGTTGTATTGATGATTTTAATGATTATAATTCGCAAATACATACTTGTTCCTGGATATACCTGGTTGCGTATCATATTTTGTTCAACATACAAAACTGAAATTACAAAAGTAGTAAGAACATTTGAATTTCGCGGGCTACCCTGGCGCTTCCCTCTTAAGTCATTGGTCCTGCACCTGGTCTCTCTCCAGCCGTGTCAGATTGTCGTGGAGACTATGAGAATGAGGGAAGAGAGAGTGCACGTGTCTGCGTACACGCTTGTGAACTATAATATCTCCCGCTTCGATGGCTAGTCTCCGCTTTAATTGCCCGCTATGAATTCGGTCAAGAGTTATGTGTGCTGTACCTGCAGGAGCTTTCTTTGCGTGGTCGGGTTGCGCGAGGCGCAGGCACGTGAGCGCGGCGCCCAGACAGCGCCGCCGCAGTACTTTGCCATGTGTGCTATACCTGCAAATGCTTCCCTTGCGCGGCCGGGCGCGCGAGGAAGGCGTGATCGGGCTGCGCGAGGCGCAGGCACGTGAGCGCGGCGCCCAGACAGCGCCGCCGCAGTACTATGCCATGTGTGCTATACCTGCAAATGCTTCCCTTGCGCGGCTGGGCGCGCGAGGAAGGCGTGATCGGGCTGCGCGAGGCGCAGGCACGTGAGCGCGGCGCCCAGACAGCGCCGCCGCACGGCCGCGCCACCCGCGCGTTCCGCCCCGCACCGCGCCGCACGCTCGTACATTACTGCCGCCGCTATATAATACGACACTCGTTGTCAATTCAAAGTAGCAATACCGAGAAAACTGATCAGTCGCCTCAGGTGAGATTTGTATAGAATAAACCTGCAGATATTATCGGATCTGCAGGTCTATTCTGTATAAATCTCACCTAGAAATGTTAGGTGAAGTGAGCTTGAAGTGGGGTATTTTGATAGATTTCGACCGAGATTAGAATGCGAACGATTATTGTCCCGTTTAATGTTTATTGTATTTATAAACATTTATTGCCCTCTCTTATCACCACCAACTGGTCTGAACCTCGGCTCACTCGACAAATGATAACAAAATCTAACCCCAGAAGATGAATACGCTTCTAAAACCCGTGCCATTGGAATATTTTACGAACTCTACGAGAGTTCGTTTGCATAAACCATAAGACACTTCTCCTGAAACTAGAGCACTATGGGATTAGAAATACAGCTCTTGATTGCCTAAGATCATACCTGATTGATAGAAGGGGTAAAGTTCAAGTAAACGGCATAAACTCATTAGGGTTTGAAATGGCAATGGGTGGTCCTCAAGGTTCGGTACTGGGTCCATTCCTCTTTTTAGTTTAGATTAATGATTCACCCCATTTACTTCAAAAACAACCGGAGATGATATTATTTGCAGATGTCACATCATTGATATTTAAAATAGGCCGACGGTCACAAAATCTAGACGACGTGAATAACTAAATTTTTCAGGTGCAAGTTCTAAGATTGGTTTCTCTTTTTTTTTCTCATTCACACCTTTGCCGATAACATCGTCATAATGGTAGAGACGCTTAAACAGTTAGGTTCGATGTTACGTAGCCTAAATGGAGCCCCTCGGGTTGGCCTTTGCATGAATTTAGACAAGCCGAAAGTTATGTATCATTCGCACGTCTTGCCGAGGCCTTTCCACATCGAAGGCTTGCTTCTCTGAACTTGTGAAGGTGTATGCCTACCTTGGGTAGGGACACTGAAAGTCGGGCTGGTCCACAAATTTAAGGTCCCTCAGCGCGCTATGGAGCCGGCTTGCTCGGAGCTTTGAAGAATAAAATCAGAAACGGTTATCCGGAAAAGAACTGGAGTAACCGACATAGCTTGCAGGGTAAGCAAGCTGAAGTGGCGGTGGGCAGGCAATGTTTCTCGAAAGACCAATGGCTAGTGGAGCTGACAAGTCCAGGAGTGGAGATCGCGTATCGGCACCGCGTGGGACGTCCCCCTGCTAGATGGACCGACGATCTCAAAAAGTGGCTGGGACAGGCTGAATGCGGAAGGCAGAGGACAGGGTGTTGTGGCGCAGCATGGGGTTGATCTGTATCCAAATAGTTGACTGCGATAGGCTGAGTTGATTAATAATATAACTTTACCTAAATCGGAATAAAATTCAAAGTTATAATTCGTTTTGTGATGTATAGAGTAGGGCGTCATTCTAAAACTTGATTTGCCATCTATTATACCATATATCAGCGCACATCATCATCATTTCATTGTATATACTATCCGATCTCACAAGGTTCACAAAAAAATATTTAACTAAGACATAACATGCTTACCCTTCCTATAATGGTGTCGTGATACATGAAGCGCGTACAAGAAGTCATAGTAGGGGTTGTGCGCATGCGCATCGTGCAACTTGGCGCGAGCAGCGGCCGCGCGCTCCGCGTCACCGGCCAACGCAGAACAAGATACCAGCGCGCCCAACTCGCGGCGAGATGCTATGACAATATTAATAAGATACTTTTTATTTTCTGAAGTAGTAGTAGTAGCTTTGGAATAGATACATTTTTTCATTTTAAAATAGAAGTCGAATGATACAGAGTGGAAAAGTTTATGCTTTTGGTAGTTTAGGTACGAAAGCAGCTGACTTTAGCAATAGCATAATGCACTAAGTACGAATTAAGTTATGCCTTTCCGCTATGTTTCATCGATCATAAATATTTTGTAGCAACCGAAAGGCAACGAGTTATGATATATTTAAGGCGAAAGTGGCCAGGTAGTCTGAATTTTCTCACGTTTTTTGCAATTTTCAGATCAGTATCAGGTTCTATGTTGATTAAAATATGATTCGTGACCGTAATAAATATGTATTTATAAAATTCAAATAATTACAATCATCAATATAATTTTAAGTTCTGAATTTCAAGCTGTCGGTCAGTTAGTAGAAAGTCTAAGCTAGCTTTAAGTAGATGTAGAGTATAGGTAAATGTGGTGTGTATGTAAGCTTGCTGCGCCAATCCTAAGTAAAAAGGGGCAGTCAAGAAGATGATGGTGGTTGTACCGAGCGTGGTGAGCAGCGTGGCGGCGGCGGCGTGGCGCGCATGCGGCGCGGGGTTGGCGGCGGCCGCCGACAGCGCGCGCGCCGTGCGTCCGCCCTGCAGGTGCCACTTGAACACCACCCACTGGAACATCGCCTGCCAACACAACACACTACTGAAGGCCAAATCCAACTATACAGGGTACATTTTTAACCAGTGCGCAAACTGTAACTATTCAGCTTACAATTCTAGAGCCCCTAGCCACAGATAATATAATACTACGTACAGATACCCAATCCCATACAAAGAAATGAGACCTCCCTAAGTCTGGCTATTTTTCTTCCTCCATTTTCTAACAGATGGCAGCATCAGCGACTCACTAATTGCCAGCTCGAGACTGTAGTTGTACAACGCCATCTAGACGAGTTGGCGGAATAGATTCATTTGTGTAAGTGAGCTAGCAATTCTTACGCTGCTGCGAATGCCTCTTCTTATTTAACAACGTGAGTACTTATCGTAAAATTCGCCATACAATGTGACCTAGGCGTGTTTTCAGTTTTAGCAATAGTATATTTTTGGTATCGAGGAGAGAAAAATCTAGATTTTCACCTTAAAACGTAAATATTAGTAACGATTGGGTTACAGCAGGACAAATTGAGTAACACGCCATCTATTGCAAAGAGCTCCAAAGAAAATGATTAACAGATGGCTGCTACACTATCACTAAATGGGTTCGAATTGAAGTAAAAGGCTTTATTTATCTTTTTTGTTGAAAATACGTGATTTATGAGTGTAAATCGATAAGTCAGCATTAAACAAGGAAGTTTTGATTTTTACTAATCTTACTTCAGCCAAAGCCTACCGTTTAACACTTTTCAGTGTTTGTTAATTTCATACTTGTTACCTATGCTGCCATCTATGATTTTATTTCTAGACTATTTATATTTTGTTCGAGTTGAGACCCCATGCCCTAGCGTAGAAATTTTTCGTCGGTTATACAAAAAAAAAATCAGCTGTTTCATAGAAAAGTGCAATACTTACGCGGTCAAAATGTATGAAACAGCTGATTTTTTGTATAAACGACGAAAAATTTCTATGCTAGCGGGTCTAGAATGATATACTGAATTCATGGTTACAGTTTGCGCACTGGTTAAAAAATTATCCTGTATAAATGTTCAAAATCTTGTCGCAATGTCATGTCAGCGACAGTCAACTTTGCTAAACAATAAGTATTCATTTTTTGACAGAATTACACGGAAATTAGATTGTGAACGTTCTTAAAAAAACGGGAATTACCCACGATTTTTTGACACTACGTTTACTACTGCCACTACTATACTGACTAAGGCACGCTTTCTACTGCCATATTTTATGAAATCCTGTTTATTCGAGAAGAGTTTCTGGCGATTCTCGCCAAGAGTGACGCGAAAAAACAAACCGGCCAAGTGCATGTCGGACCCACGCACAATGGAGGCTTCCGTAAGTGGGATGAATCTTTGTAACCGTCATCTTGGATTTTCATTTGGTTTCACTATATTGGGTTCAGCACCCACGAAAACCATAATGAAAAATTAGAAAACTTTCGCAGCCGCCATCTTGAATATTCATTTGACTCCATTATCGGCCTCAGAACCCTCACAAACCATAAAAACGACACCCATGCAGAAAATTTTTCTTTTTCTTTGCAGCCGCACGTACTGATCGCTAAAACATTGCCCCAGACAGTCGAGGAACACGCCTTGTGTAAACGTGGCTTTACATATTGAATAGTAAAAATATCCACAGCTTGCAGTACTTGACTTTTATCAGTTCCTACCCCTAATGCCAAGTTAACATTTCAATCATTCTTAGCATCCAACGTCATTGAAGTTTACTCACCAAGTTCGGATCGTCCTTATCGGCAATGCTGATGGCAGTTTCAGCGAGACGAACTACACATGCGCCCGCGTCATGTATTTCGAATAATTTTATCACCTGTCAACAAAAGTATAAGTAAAATTCACTGTCGCCATTTAAGTTGAATAAAATAAAGCCGAGAAAATGATTTTGAAGTGAAAACTTCTTTACAGATGATTCGCGTGTTGATGTCTCTTACACGTAACTGTTCAAGTTTTCACTTCTGTCGGCACTCCCAGAGTGCCACTGTTTTTTTTTTATTTATGTGATTTTCTAAATGTAAGTACAAGTTACATAAATAATGTAAATGTTTGCATGCCGTATGGTAGAATATGGCTGACCTCGATATTTTGACATTTGATGTAAGTAAGTGAAGAGGTACTTACTGACTGTGTTTCTTTATGAGCAATATTTTTCAAACGCAGAACTTCTTAAAATAATTAAAAACTAACCTTCATATAATATAGGACGAGTGCTTGATGTTGCGTGAGACGGGCGTCTGGTGCGGCCACTAGTTGTCTCAAGAACGGTTCAGTGCTCACGCCTTTAGCGGCTTTGCAGAACGCGGTGTATGCGTTCTCAGCGTCATCTTGGTCGAGAAGAGCAAGACCGAGGATGAATTGACCTGTAATTATAATTGTAATGTTATAATTGTTTTTATCATTACTTTATGTAGTAATCATAAGCGTAATTTAACCAAACATTGCCACAACGACCAGTCCTGTGCTTATCGCATCCAGCGAACTCCCGCGAGCTCCACCAGGTCGTAAAACCAATTTGTGGGGTCTTCGCCGACTTACGGCAGTATTTCTTCCATGTATTCCTTCTTCGGGTGATTGCGCGGCCCGGCGCATGCGGCTGCGCGGGTCAAGAGAGGCCGAGGGCCCAGCTCACTTTACAAGCGAGAACAACCGATGCCACACGCGTGCCTTCTATATTTCTTATATTGTACGATTATTTTGGATATACATTGACAGTTTGAGTCCACTGCTTTCATTTTAAAGTCCTAGTTAAGAACCTTAAATAGGGGATGAACGTTTGTATGAGGATGGGAAATCCCTTTGGAACGGCTTGTAAACTTAAGGATGACATAATTTGTGTACTAACGTGAGCACGCGTTCCATTCGCACCATGGTTCTAGCATGTTGACGTAGTTCTGTACCAGACGCGGCTGGTCGATACTGGCCAGCCACCAACTGAACTCGAAGCCTCCGCTTACTGCCCAGCTGTGTTTGCGTTCAGGAAAATTATTCGGTCGTGTTAACGTTTAAATCCTAATCCACAGATCTCAAATAGAATTTGATCGCTTGTCGCTTAGATGAGATAAGACGGGTTGACACAGCGGTGGCTGCGCGTTTTTGCAGCGTCTTTGCTGCATAACGTTCGACAAACTATTACGCTAGACCAACAACACCCTACTCAATATTTATTTGTTCTTTTCTTATCAACACTGATTTTCCTCATTTAGTTACTTTAACAGATTTAATTAAAAGGTTTTTTTATACAAGTTTGACAGAATGTAGTAAAAGGATACAGTTGATGCGCAAGATGATACGCTAACAGTGGCAGCGCTTGGTGCCACGTGGTAGGCGCGCGCGCCGCGTGCAAGTGTGCGCGCGCGCGCCGGCCGCCCGCCGCGCGCACGTAGGCCCACACGGCGCCGCCGCGGGACGCGCCGCCTATCTCCGCGCCCCCCGCTTCTGCGCCGAGCGCGCTTAGCTTCAGACGGAACGCTTCGGATGATCCTGCTGCCCTATAGTACACGTGACTCAATTTAATAAATTATCTTCATAATCCGACTAGCACCTGACTCGCTCGGACATAAAATTGATTATATTGAAGAGATACTGGATAAAAATTGCATCGATTTGAACTACTAAAGCTGGTATTCGTCGTCAGCAAAAGTTACGCAATATCGTTTAAATTTTCGTGTTACTCGAAATATTTCTCACATGAAGTATATGAAATGACGGCAACCATTCTCCCGCAACACAAAAACATTTAGCTGAAACAATGTTGTGTAGCTCTTGGTTACGAGGCTTTAAATTAGCATGCACATTTATTTGTCTAAACGATTTGAATCGTGATTGATGAGTTGGCTATGAACATACTGCGGTTGCAGAGTAGCAGCCCTGAGCCACAGCAGCGCGCGGTAGGCCTGCCAGTGCACGGCGCAGTGGCCCGCGCCCGGGACGCCGCCTGCGCCGCGCCACGCGCCCAGCGCGCACATTGCGCCGCGCACCACGCGGGACCTGCACACACACACACAGGATTCATTACACGCACACGTTTCGGCGTATTCCGTACTGATAGGCCATGCGTTCAGTGAAGGTTTTTTTTAATGATTTAATTGGAAATAGAAATATTGTAATATAAAACTTGAATTTAGAAAACGTTTGGCTCATCTGTGTCACCATAAGACTTATAATCAATACTTAGAACTATTTTGTTTTAGCATACAAAGCTAACAGTACGTTGCTATGACATACCTACCATGTCTAAAATTACGTAATCCTAATTCTATTCTTGGCCACATAAAATGAGAAGCAATAAGTTGTAAGTAGTGAACTGAAGGGTTGCATACCTCATCTCTGCCATCTGTCGTATCGCCTCAGTGACTATGGCTACACCGAGATCGCTCGCTAACAGACCGTCATACTCGCCCGTGTGCTCCTCATCATCTGCGAAAACATACATTTATGAAACAGTTTCGTTCTTCTAGCTTGTTCCACGAGACTACCGGCCTCGTTCCTACATCTGTTGTAACAATAAATTATTACAGAACACTACATCATACGGTTTTTCGACAAGAAATTATGATTTCTTTATTATATGTACCTAAGTTTAATTTATATTAAGTCATTTATACACATAACCCTTCCGAAATAAATTCCCTAAATAACGGTGAAACCGAATCAAAATCCGTTGCAAAGTTTAGGAGAACAACGCGTTTACACAGATAGACACGAAAAGTGAATTTAATTTATATGTATAGATAGTAACTCACTTTTAGTTGTATCTATTTCGGGCACATCCAATCTCAGTGCATCGTTTAATTCAAGCACAGCGCTCTGTAGGTCTTTGATCGGCTCCAGAATTGACGTGAGGTCATCTATCTGATGCGGTGTCAGAGTCTGAAATAAAAAGTTTTTTATCGTACGGCGCTCTTGATTTACTCGATAAAGCTCAGTTCTGTCGCGTTCGGGTAGCAACATATAGTCTGTTCCAGTATCTGATCAAAACAAATTGTTCAGAAAAGATTAAGATTCGTAGATGATTTTTCAATTACAATTTTGTTATGATGTTCAAACAATAGTTATTTTTAGGAAAAAGTAGCAAGATGTAATGTTGCAAAAATGGTGACTCGCGAAATCCAAATTTTCTTACGTTTATTCCAATTTGCAGGTCAGTGAATATGATTTACCTACAGGTAAGAAGCAATAAGACTAAGCGCGACTAAGTGACGACGGGTGGAGTATTGGCTAGAATAAGCAGTTTCAAAGAAAGACACCCAACGCGTGATCCAAGCATACAGTTTCTGCAGAAGATAATACCCCACTCTCATTGATACTGATTTGGAATTAGATAATTTTGTACGGAAGATTAGCTTTTTTTTTTTTTGCTCGCAGTTGTTTCTCAGTAATACTAAGCAACGTATGAAAATTAATTGTAGTTTAAAATAATAAACGGTGGATCGGTGGGAGGTGGGATTTCTTAAAGGTATGCCGATGGGAATCAGCTTATATTGACCCGTCGCCACTGCTAAGCACTAACCGCTCCAGCTCCGCCGCCGCGCTGGCCGCGGCCCGCTCCCAGCGCGCTCCTGCCACTACTACGCACTAACACTCACGGGCGCGGGGTTGTCCTGCGCCGTGTTGGGCGCCAGCAGCAGGTGCAGCAGGCGCGGCAGCAGGCGGTGCTGCGGCGCGGCGCACGCGAACAGGCGCCGCTCCAGCTCCGCCGCCGCGCCGGCCGCGGCCCGCTCCCAGCGCGCTCCTGCCACTACTACGCACTAACACTCACGGGCGCGGGGTTGTCCTGCGCCGTGTTGGGCGCCAGCAGCAGGTGCAGCAGGCGCGGCAGCAGGCGGTGCTGCGGCGCGGCGCACGCGAACAGGCGCCGCTCCAGCTCCGCCGCCGCGCCGGCCGCGGCCCGCTCCCAGCGCGCTCCTGCCACTACTACGCACTAACACTCACGGGCGCGGGGTTGTCCTGCGCCGTGTTGGGCGCCAGCAGCAGGTGCAGCAGGCGCGGCAGCAGGCGGTGCTGCGGCGCGGCGCACGCGAACAGGCGCCGCTCCAGCTCCGCCGCCGCGCCGGCCGCGGCCCGCTCCCAGCGCGCTCCTGCCACTACTACGCACTAACACTCACGGGCGCGGGGTTGTCCTGCGCCGTGTTGGGCGCCAGCAGCAGGTGCAGCAGGCGCGGCAGCAGGCGGTGCTGCGGCGCGGCGCACGCGAACAGGCGCCGCTCCAGCTCCGCCGCCGCGCCGGCCGCGGCCCGCTCCCAGCGCGCTCCTGCCACTACTACGCACTAACACTCACGGGCGCGGGGTTGTCCTGCGCCGTGTTGGGCGCCAGCAGCAGGTGCAGCAGGCGCGGCAGCAGGCGGTGCTGCGGCGCGGCGCACGCGAACAGGCGCCGCTCCAGCTCCGCCGCCGCGCCGGCCGCGGCCCGCTCCCATCGCGCTCCTGCCACTACTACGCGAACTGCGTCCGCTGACAGCTCTCCCGTCTCGCCACCTTAACGAAGTACACCCTCCATTAGCTCCAGTATGCCACATTTACTAAGGCCAACTACTACGTGAGACGGAAGTCCGTGACGGAGACGATGCGGATACAGCTGCCAATAAACTTGGACATACGGCACGCATTGGCTCTTAGTATTGGCATTTATACCCCTTGACGGACGTCCACCTACCGTAGCGGACAGCCTTAGCCTTTATTTATCTAAACTAATATTTTACAGAGAAAAGATTTGATTTTTTGTATGTTTATTTGCAAAGGTGGAGCCCAGACTAGCAGTGGGTTACTCCCGAGGTACTGACCCAAAGGTGCCGGTTCCAAACGCGGATACGTGAACCTTATTTATTCCTCACAATCCTTACCGACAGCCGCGAAGCGCACATTCACTCTCGTTCACTCGCTCACTCGAAACGCGTCGTATCGCTAACCTGCCGATCGGTTTGGTTGGTAGACACGACACGGACACGAAAAAACAGACGATAAGAATATAATACAAATAATATTTAACTCTAATTTCATGGTGCCTAGGCGAGGCCCTATGAAATTCATCATTTCAGTCGGAAAGACGTCCACTGCTGGACATAGGCGTCCTCCAAGCTCCACCACTTCGACCGGTTCTGTGCTTCCCGCATTCCTGCGGCTTTCACAAGGTCATCGGTCCACCTTGTGGTAGGCCTTCCAAGTCTTCGTCTTCCGGTATGCGGTCGCCAATCCAGAACCTTGCGGCCCCATCAGTCATCTGTTCTGCACGTACACACAGCTCCATTAAGTGGTTATCCCTCCAAAACACATTTGTGCGTTCAAATCCGTACTAGGCCCGAGTTACTTTTTGTATTCTTCTGGGGCATTTCCATTAAACTTTTAAGTAATATAATAGATATCGTAGCCCCCTATCTAGCTGTCACTTTTAATAAATGTGTTGATTCAAGAACTTTTCCTAACCTCATGAAGAGTAGTAAAGTCATACCATTATTTAAACCAGATAATAAAAATGACGTTCGTAATTTCAGGCCTATTTCTATCTTACCTGCATTTAGCAAAATATTTGAAAAGTTAATACTCAAGCAGTTGCTAAGACATTTTAATTTAAATAGTCTCCTTTATAATGAGCAATATGGCTTTAAAAAAGGTCGTTCGACTACAAATGCGTGTGTTGCTCTGTTGAAACACATATTTAAAGCATGGGAGAACTCGCAAAATGCTATTGGAGTTTTCTGTGATCTCTCCAAAGCCTTTGATTGCGTGCACTATGAAACGCTTTTGCGTAAACTACGTTATTACGGTGTCCATAACGAAGCTTTAAAAGTAATAAATTATTTTTTACAAAATAGGTTCCATTGTGTAGAAGTTCGATTAGGTGTGCCCCAAGGCCCAATACTCGGCCCATTCTTGTTTTTAGTGTATATCAATGACTTACCGTTCTATTTAAAGGGTATTTGTGATGTTGTACTGTTTGCAGATGATACTTCTCTTATTTTTAAAGTAGACCGGAATAGACAAGATTTTGACGACGTAAACAGTACTCTCTCAATGATAACGGATTGGTTTACGGCAAATAACCTAGTTCTCAATGCCAAGAAAACAAAACGTGTAAAGTTCGCCTTACCGAATGTTATAAATCTAGGTCCCAACATCGTCTTAGATAAAGAGGTGCTTGAAACCGCAGACTCGGCAGTTTTTTTGGGCATAACAGTAGATGCTAAACTTCTGTGGGGATCACACATATCAATCCTAGCGGGGAGGCTCACTTCAGCCGCCTACGCCGTCAGAAAAGTAAGACAATACACTGACGTCGATACAGCTCGGTTAGTCTACTTTAATTATTTTCATAGCGTTATGTCCTACGGTATTCTGCTGTGGGGCAAAGCTGCTAATATTCAAAATATTTTTGTCCTTCAAAAACGTGCTGTTCGTGCAATTTACCAGCACCTAGCTGGTAAATTGCACGAAGATTGCCAGAGTTTCCTTGAGGGACTTTATTAAAGATATTGGTATCATCACAATTCATATTCGCTAACATCTTATGCACCGTGACATTTTAGTCGTCTTACAAAGGTGGTCGTGGCGCGATTAAAACATCGTTACCATTAATTAAGATAATAGTTACAAAGAAAATAAATAATGCTTTAGAATTATGAAACACGCCCTTCCTGTTAATGATGTTTACGTATCAAACGGTAGAAGATATCTACCTACCTACCATTACATTCCATCATTAATTCCATCTCCATAACAGGGTGTTTCAAACTACGTCATGAGTCTTAGTGAATGATATTTTAATTTTTTTAATTATGCAAGTGCTCAAAAAATTTTTTTTTAACATATAAATGATTAGTAGTCATTGGATACTGTAAGTGGGCTGCCGTTGTAAGACGACTAAAAGTCACGGTGTATATTAAGCAAAATATACACTTGTACCCTAAAAACAGTAATATTCACACCGTTAACACAAGAAATAAGGACAAACTACGTGCTTCCTTTCACCGGCTTCATAAGGTTCATAACTCATTTGTTGGGCTTGGTATAACTTTTTATAACAAGCTTCCCTCTTCTTTGCTAGATTTGTCTTTTAATGCGTTTAAAGCTCAAGTAAAATCCATCCTTTGTTTAAAGGCTTACTATTCCATCAACGACTATTTAAATGACAAGAATAGTTGGTCGCTGTGATTAACTCAAGACAATGTTTATGTTCTTTCGCCAGAATTGGCGTACCTAGTGACAGGTTATATATTAATTATAGATATTTATTAATATTATTATTCGTATAATTATTTTATTATTTTTTTTGCCTGTCTTAGTAATTTTTATTATTATCTATTATGTCATTAGTTATTGACATGATCTACTCATAACATATTTTTATGATGAGTTGTTTTATGCTTTATGCTTTTTGTTTCATCGACAGTTTTCATTTTATTTGTCGGTATATTAGCATGGCTAGCTGACATTTTGACTAATTATTTAATTCATGTTCTGTGTCTCGTAATGTTTATTACTTTGCCTATGTATGTATAGAATCAAGTCTATCCGACTATACAGACAGCTGTGCTGCTGGGGAGTTTGTTGCGCTTCTTCCCAGCTAAAGCACTAGGAAGTGGTAAAGGGTGGGCGTTTTGGGGGACTATCTTATGTATTTTGACGTTCGAAAAGTGCTGATTCTCATCCTAATTTGAATAAATAACTTTTGATTTTGTATTTTGCAAAAACATTTTATTATAATTACTGTATTATTTTAGTGAATATGGTTAACATTTACGAGGATCCATTCAACGTCTAATTACACCATAGGTTACAAGACCGCATGCCGTGCATTAGATTGGAGGTTCGAAACCTGGGCACAAAATGCGCTTTCTATCATGCAATATTCCTTTTTTTATAATAAAGAATTTCAAAATCAAGAAAAATTAAATACTTTCATAACATTTATTATCTAATACCTTTAAACGAGCTATTCTTGTATATCAATCAACTCAGCCTATCGCAGTCCACTGCTGGACGTAGGCCTCTCCCAGGCTGCGCCACACCACTCTATCCTCCGCCTTTCGCATCCAGTCTGTCCCACCCACCTTTTTAAGGTCGTTGGTCCATCTAGCTAGGGGGCGTCCGGCGATACGCGGTCTCCACTCCATGACTCGTCTGCTCCACCGTACATCGGTCCTTCGACAAACATGGCCAGCCCACTGCCACTTCAGCTTGCTCACACTACAAGCTATGTCGGTAACTCCGGTTCTTTTCCGGATAATTTCTCGAGAACAGCTTGAAGACGTGGCTCAGAAGTGAGATGGGTCTATAGTTCTTCAGCAAGGTTTTGTCACCTTTTTTTGAAGAACAGAACCACCGCACCTCTGCTCCACGCCTTGGGCGTTGTACCCTCTTGGATGACGGAGTTGAAGACTCGCTAGCTCTCTAATTCTTGTATATATATAATCTGAATCTCGGAAACGGGTCCAACGATTTTCATGAAATTTAGTATGCAGGGGGTTTCGGGGGCGATAAACCGATCTAGCTAGGTTTCAATCAAACTTATCATATGACATAAATCACTGTAAATCTATCTTTATGGTTATTGACTTTAAGTAGAAAATACTTTGGCACATTATAAAAAGGAACCGCAATGTTTAACAAACAAAAAAAATGAGCTAACAATCGGCGTCTGGGTCACTGAGCTGAAAAGCGCTACTGAGTAACAGAGTCAAAACTTCCAAAGAGCTATTGAACATAGAGCGAGCCGAGCCGTCTCCTCCGACACGCGTGCGGCGTGAGTCAAATGAGCTAACAGTCGGCGTCTGAGTCAGTGAGCTATAGAAGGCCTAGTGAGCTAGAAGACTGATATAGCTCTTTAGAGTGGAAGAGCTAATTGCTCTTTATCTTTTCAGTGAGCTATTTCGCCCATGTCTAGGTGATACAGGCTAACAGTAGTATTAATATTAGTTAGTAAATTTCAATCTCATCCGTTCAGCCGTTTTAGCGTGAAAGCGTATTTCACGCTAAAACGGCGGAAGAGTATGAAATTTGCCACATAGGTAGAGCATGACCTGGATTAGGACATAGGATATCTTTTATCCCTTAGACTTATTTGGGTGAAACCGCGGGACTATTATCTATATATACAGGGTAAGTTTTTATACAGTGCACAAACTAACCATGAATTCAGCATATCATTCTAGACCCCCCAGCGCAGAAATTTTACATCGGATATACAAAAAAATCTACTAAAATGAACTTTAAAATTAACTTATCCTGTATATTAATACGGACGTTATATTAAGTTTTAAAAGAATTATGGTCGAATTACGACCCCTGAGCGACCACTAGTTAGAGTAAATAGAACGAAAACTATAAAAAATCTGCGTTTCAAAATCGCGATACAGTTTTATAATTCCAAAACAACAAACCAACGTACCACCATCGAGCATTGTTACGTCCGGAGACAGCATCATTCTCTCGAGCGGTTCCAGTTCACAGATGAGCGATATTCCGGCGCGACGCACAACAGCGCACCACCAACCACATTCCACATCAGATTCCTACGGCAAAAAATCAAATCATAATAGTACGACTATACAGGCAGTAACAAGACCCCCCAAGTACCCTGCAACTACGTATTCTGTACATCGAACTAAATTTGTACAATTATCTCTGGGAACCAACTTTTTAAACGAGTAGATGCATTTTGGCTTGTAACGCACATTATGCACTCTTCGGACATAATGTTAAAAACTGAAATAAAACGCAGAAAAATATGAAGTCTTACTTGTCTACTTACTTGTTTTGACACCATGAGCCCGAGCGGCTTCTGCAAACTTTCCATATACTGCATGCACCAGCTGTACAAGTCTGACCAGCATCTAAAAATAATGAAATACAAGCTGGTAAAGTCTCCGATCGGTAAAGTCTCTGATCAGTTAGATGAAATGTTTCGCATTTATCAGCATTTTTCTGTATCTCTTTCTGCCACTTCGAGGCGTTATTCGCTAGAAAGAGAACTCCGCTCGCAAGAATCTACGCTCATTGGTATCGAAAGCGCTTTAAGGTTAACGCACACTTCATCATATCAGCCGAAAGACGTCCATTGCTGGACATAAGCCTCCCCCAAAAAGGGGTGTGACAGAGAGGTATAGAGATAGAGTAAAATGCTGTACATCCGTTCGTTAATATTTCATTTCACAGGAAATTGACATCATTTATATTATAAATGCAAGAGTTTGTGTGGATGGATCTATCGATGTTTGTTACTCTTTCACGCAAAAACTACTAACGGAGTCTGATAAAAATTAACAGTAACATAACTTATACATCAGAACAAGACAGGCTATTTATAAAGATATTTGTAAAGCTAGTTACTAATAAATACTTGTGCATGAGATGCGCGTGGTCTGGCGAGGCGGTGCGCGCGGTGAGGTGCCTCAGTCGCGCTTGCACGGCGTTGGTAGCCGCGTCACCGAGGTCGCCCTCGCCGCCCGTGTCGTTGCTGCCCCATGTACGGTTGTAGATCTAGGGACCAATAGAGTATTTCCAAACATTTTAAAATGACAATGGGCAGTGGTTTCCAAATGTCCACCACTTTAGTCACATGACTGGATAAATTTTACTCCTTATTTAATAGAATTATTGAATAAATAATAATTCAAATGTTTATCATGGGTCTTAGTAAAAGTTATTTAATAGACTATTCAAGGAAATAGGTTTCGTTAACCCCGTACATTCTTGCCCATGTCCTTTCCAGTCCAGGTTGAGGTGAAGCGACATGGCCAACAGAATAATCAAGCTGAATTGACGATGGACCGGCCGACATACACTTCACCACACGTACTTACTACCATACTTTTAATATATTTTATTACTCCGCACTTTGAATTATTTTATGTTTATTTTATAATGTGCGTCTTATTTGTGCATAATAAAGAATTTTTCTTTTTTTCTGGAACTGACGACTGTTGAGTGTTTTTACGTGGAGACCGCAAATCCGCAAGCGAAACGTAGGATGCCTTCAGGCTAGGTAGAGCTTAGAAATTTGCAGTTACATGGCGTACGATTAAAGAAATCATGAATGTATGTTCTGGTAGCATTCGGGATGCGACTGAGGTTTTTAAGATCGAACTTGGCTATCACAACTCAAATTGACAAACTTAGTCTCTTTTGAATACTGATTCGGACGGTTTTATGACACGTTATGCTTACCACAAGCGCCTTCCTGATGACAGCGGGCGGGAAGAGGCCGGGCGCCAGCAGACGCTCGCGGTAGTGCTGGTGCGCGCCCAGCATGGGCAGCGCGCCCGCCGCCTCGCGACTGGCCACCGCGCGCCACCACGCTTCGGCGCCCACGAACACACCTAACGGAAGGAAGAATATACATTTTATACCTATTTATTTTGAGATTCAGAACCTTGAATACTGACTTTATTGTTAGTTAAATAATAAAGTGTCAAATCATCTAAATATCGACGCAGTCATTAAATGATTTCTCGAGTTTGCACTTTTACAAACTGTTAATAGGGTTTATTATTCAATTTTAACAAACAAACCTCTATTTTTGGTCTGCACTGATCCTGAGCCTAAATAAGAATCTATAATATGACGCTTTATTGAAATTGAATTATCAGAATACTCACTCGTTATAATAGTATCGCCATCTGGTTGACTCCATAGGGCCCAAATTACATTGCTTCCATCTCCGTAACCAATAGCATAATCAAGCAGGTCCAGCTACAAAACAAATTGAACTACTAAGACACAGAACAAACTAAAAATGAATAGTAAAATAATGGAGAATTTATACCTGAGGTCCAAATATACGGCTAATATGCGAAAACCTCACGCCTCCCGAGCCGCCGTCGTGCATTTTCATAACTACGAATTCGCACTCATTTGGAAAAGACAAATATGCTACCAGTATCACACTTCCATCTGATCCAATTGTTCTTTGCAACATGTGTCCATGGGCTGAAAAAAATATAGCAATAAATGTAACAAAATAGGACACCCAATGATAGCACGATCACGTTTGAATATTATCAACCGTATTTTAATATGCCTGCGTTTTGCACTAAAACCAAAGATAAAAGAGTATTAATATGTCTTACGCGGTGGTTTCGGTCTGACCAAAGTCTGTGAAAGTGGAGTGGACACTGCGATGGGCGACCCGCCCTCATCCAGCGGCCAAGCTCGAAGGCAAGTGTCGCCACATATTGCCACTGCTAAGCCACTGGTCAACACGACTCCATAGATTTCAACACCATCTGTACTTTTGCCCCTAAAATCAAACACATTTTTTAGGATGAAAACGAGATCTCACCCTGAGTTCTTGCCGAAAGCGACAGTCGCGCGAAAACGCAATCGTTAAGTTGCTCTTACACGGGCAATTTTGTTGAGCAATTTTGGCTAGGCAACACTAATGGATCAATCTGGATCAATTAAGTGGAGCAATCTGGAGCAACAACAATAAATTGCCGATGTGTTTCGGCTATATTGCTTTAGATCGCTCCATATATTTCATGAATTTATAGAGGTATGAGGAACAGGTGTAAAGTTCACTCATACTCTATTGGTAAAGGAAGGATCCTCCCACAGAAATAAAAAAACCAGTAGAAGTCGCAAGTAGGCGGGGCCCGCGTACCCCGAGCTTTGTGGAGTTTTGCGGAGCATAGGTCTGCTTCCGCGCACACACCACGCACATCAGTCTTGTTACAACCGCCACGGAGACAAAAAAAAAATACAAACATGCCTTATTATGCTGTTTTACAATGTAAACGTGATAGCAGAACTAAAAATGTATCAAATAGAGGTATATCATACCATCGGTAAGTCTTAATTGATTTTATTTCGATATTTTTTTTAAAAACAATATTTTATTAAATAAGACAAGTAAAAGTTATCTTTATGGTATCTAATTTAAAGTCCCTTTTTTTAAACTCAATCATATTGTTCGCGAAGATTCCAATTATGTACATGTCACAGTCAGCTACTCAATTAGAGATTACCGTTATCGAGAATGAGTTATCGATATTTTAAACATTTGTGTGAAACAATGTTCTCTGGGTCCTATGATATATGGGGAAAAATTTGACCTTGCGTGCGGTTTGTTTTTGCAGTATTAGTAATCGAACACATTTCCATTAATTGTTCATACCTTTTGCTTTCTAATTCTACTTACCTATGCGAAAAATAATTACAAATGAACATAGAACCTCCTTCTTTTCTAAGTATAAAGTGGCATATGTGTTAACTGACATCTAAGATCTATCTAATATACCAAATTTAATCAAAGTCCGTTATGGAGTTAGTCAAGCTAAACATAATACGAGTGTATCCGCAGGCGAAAGCGCAGGCTTCCAATGTCAGTAGGCAGTAGTCATTAAGATTAGACAATACGGGTAGTATTGTCTAATTGCGTAGTATAATATCTATCGCATAAAATAGAAAGAGACACCACAGGGTGTATCTTTCTATCAATAAAATAATTTTCAAAATCGGATCAGTGGTATAACATAACAATTCTTAATTATACTTTCTGTAAATCGTAAGTATGTATTAGAATAAATATATATAAACACTTGATTTCAAACATAATAATATTTATCGACTCTAGCTGTTGAATATATTTTGTTTGAAAATAAAACGGAATGTCGATAAATAAGTCAACGACAGTGGTACATCTCTAGAAGAGTACGAATAGTAATGACCTCGTTACGCAAATATAATCTTATCTGTAGCGAAATACAACTTTAAATTTAATGCGTTTATTTTAGTGACATCTAGCGGCGAGTAGCGTAACTTGCTCATTGAACTATTCTGTGTGCGCTTTAAACGGGAAAAGTAATAAATATGTAAAAAGAAAAGAGTAGACAAAAACAACTCTATAGTCATTTTTTTGTGGTTTATTATCAATTATGCGACGATAGACATATTTCCTACTTTCATTCAATATTAAACTATCAATCGGACCAAAGTTTTCTTAGTGTTATGAAATACAATTAGCTCGTATTCGTGTGAGTTTGGGTACGCTGGTTCCGATACTAATGAAGCGTTATACGACTTCTACTGGTTTTTTTATTTCTGTGGATCCTACGAACAGGCGTTTTTGTCTGGTGGGCAACTGGGCCCGACGATTGATGTCGGGCTGTATATATGCAAATCGCGCGGTAAACTCTGCTTGCGCGATGTAGCTGATGTAGTTGCGGTGTGACGTCGTCTTGAGTAGTTCGCATATAGCATTGTAGATGGCGCCACTTCACTTTTTGTGTTTTTCCACATTTGTTGTGTTGTACGTATAACTACGTCAAGTTTTTACGAGAGGAACCGGCCGGCGGGGGAGGCGCATTGCCTGGTTTTATTAAGTTGCTCCATATTGTGTGGCCGTATCTCTGGCAACAGGTGGCTACATGTTGTCATAGCCCTAAATTGCTGGATGTAGTCGTGACGTCATGTTAGTGAGTCAGTTAACGAGAATTGCTCAAGATGGAGCAATTTTAGTTGCTCGTGTAAGCGAACCTTTAGAATGAAACGTGAATAAAAGATCTAAATACGTGACTTGATTGATTGCGCGAGAATGTCATATTCATGTAAACGAGCGGAACGATTGCGTACTCGCGCGACACTCGCTTTTAATTAGCACACGGCCTTAGGAGGAATAGGCTTGAAAACAAGATTTTATGTTGTTTCAGTGGCCCGTGATAATACTGAAAATAAGTGAAGGTAATAAATACCTCAAAGCACCTGTGATGCCTGACAAGAACCTCGGTACAGTGGACTCTCGCTTCAACACAGTGGTGACAGCTGACCCAGTAACTGGCAGTTTGACAAGCAACAGACCTCCTTCGCCACCGTGGCCAAATGCTAGTGCAAATACTGCTTCTCCATTGTCTCGTAACAGGGATGCGCAAGTGTGAGCAACACCCGTAGCTAGTGGAACAAATTTTTATTTTGTATTATTTTTAATTATTAGCACTGGCAGTACATTTTTTTTTTCTGAAGCTTCCTTGCAGATTTCATTAAAGCCTCACAGTAAACTGTGTACTGGATTGATTGATATGCTAATGCTTATGAATACTTACTTGCATTAGAATATTGATTGAGAATGTAGTAATTGTTTGGATTGTTTATAGAACTTGTATCGTGAAATATTGATGGAGATGAACTGCTCAGTGATCCAAATGTTGACTGGAAATGTAAAAAAAAATATTATAAATAGTCATCTTTTTAAAACAAGTTTCTTGTTTCTATCTTTTTTAATTAAAGTTAATTTTTTAAGCAGTCGGGTTTTTTGATTTTGTAAATATTTTTTTTATTTCACAGTTTTTAGTTAATATACTTAATGAGTTTTGACGTTAATGATACCTATTTATGAAACCCTTTATTCTGATACCCCACTCAATAGGTTTTGAGAAAAAAAAAATTAGGACACAATATGGCGCCAAAAATCAGCCGTATTAATTTTTTTTTTCAATTTTAATATACCCAGTGTCACTCTCAAAATTAAGACGAATCTAAAGGCACCTCTCTACCTGAAATCAATCAAGCTGTTTAGGCTGCAGGGCATGCTAAAGATACATACATACATACATATACACATACACTCAAAAACATAACCCTCCTTGGTGCAGTCGGGTAAAAAGAAAAACAGGATTTGGATTTATAACTGAATCAAACTTGCTCAGAATATGTACTAAATAATATTTAACACATATTCTGTGCAAGTTTGATTCAGTTACAAACCAGTCCACATGGTCTTCACATGATCTGACCAAGATTATGTCTGGACTTTAAAAGAGGCTGTGACCTCTGAGTTTGTTTCGGCCTTTCTTCTCAGAGTAGTCAGATAGGAAACGCCGACCTCATCTAGTTGTTTGTACAAACCTACTTACAGAAATGAAATCATTTATCATTTATCAGTATAATATATATAAATATATTATATCTCTGCAAGTTTTTTAAATAACTCCTTCCCAGACACTGAATTGCTACCCTCATTAAAATTAAACTTGTTTTGTGTGTCTAGCAAAGTGTTTTTAGTCTTTAGTCAAAACATAGATAAAATATAATAAAAAATCCATGACAAATCATATTACCTTTTTATCTAATGTCACTGGGTGTGGGAATATCAGTCGGTGTACAGATGACACAGTGGCAGCCAATAGGACCACGTCATGGGACGCACTTCTCTCATACACAGTGATACTGCTCAGTGGAGGAGTGCCTGGAGCTACTTTACATCGCAAATTAGCTGACGACAGATTGATGTCCAAGGAAGCTTCAGATAGCTCTATTGCATCTGATGTTGTTTGCCTAGTAAGTAAAAGTATGGATGGTTTTATTTTAACAAAGGAGATAAAACTACTAATACTAACTAAAATATGAAATTATGCAGTTACAGTATTTTAATCTCTCAAGCGACACGCGCTGTACTTGTGCTATGAAGTGTATGTACACACTTTGAATCTGTATATAAGTGCAGGAGCTCTCGCTACCGTCCGAAACAGGCACAGTCGGAAGTCTGTGTTACATACTGACGCTACTCATCTTCACGCACACATTCACAGCATGTTTTGTACACTTGATTACGACAAGTAAAGTGTGCATCGCTACATGAGATAAAAATACTGTACAGTTCATTTGAAAGTAGAGCTGAACCAAGTATTTCATGGTTCTTAGGTGACAAAACACAGTACCAACTTTTGATATCATTGCATTTTGAACAAACAACAAACCCAAAATAAATCATTTAACAAACATGATAGATGGTTAATTTGTGTTTCTTTTCCAAAGTTAGTAATCATAGTTACTTAATCAAACTCACCAATAAATAAACCGATTTCGAGTGTAGACCTTTTTGGAGTCTTTGTACCAATATCCACCAGCTTTTTGAGGCAATTTTATGTCTTGCAAGGTGCTATGGGTACCTCCTGTAAGAAATTTATTATGAAACATAGACATTTATATGTTCAGCAATATTATGAAAACAGACATGGATAATACATATATTTAATACCTGTATTCAAGATAATTTCTTTCCACTTTTCGGGTAAACTGTAATTTGGTGTAATTTCTTTGAAAGTAACTGGCATAGCCTCCAAGAATTCCATGGTTAGCTTAGTTTATTATAATTATATCAAGAAACGTATGCTTTATTCGGGAACGTATAATTACAACATTACACAATTTGTACTTAAATTATTGGTATTTTTCTAATTATTTCTGCAGACTTGGCGGTCAAAAGTTTTATTTAGAGGTTACCAAATCCAACGGATACACAAGCGACCGCAACAAATCATGAGATCAAAAATACGAAACGAAAATACTGTCAGAAATGACAGCTGTCAGGTCTGTCAAAAATGATGTCCAAGAATAAATTTCATACTTTAATAAAAAAAAAAAAATGGTGCATACGGATAGCAAATCTAAGTTTAATTTGTCACCTAGTTTATTTTTGAAAAAATCTTCTTCCAGCACGCTTTAGTCATCAACATTCTCATGGCCTTATTCCAATTTATTTGGGGTTCGCGCAAGTTTTTCTCCCATACTCCCTTATCCATAATTTCGGATCTTACTAAAACACGACGATTATAGAACTATTTAGTAAGATCTACTTATAGAACTATTTAGTAAGATCCGTAATTCCGAACCCATCACGCGAAAGTAAAGACAGTCCTTTTGTTTTTATAATTAGTTAATAATTTATTTATATTATGTTACTAATTAGAATTATGTAATAGACAGGGATATGTTTATTTTAGTTCTGAAATGATTTCATTTTGGTGTCAATTGGAATCGATATGTAAATAATAACTGACATGAGTCCCAATGACGTGCTAACTGGACAACACTAGTAGTGAGTTCGTGAGCGTTTTTGTACATATTATTTTTCTCGTACGATTTCTAAATAATTTTCAAAGATCCTGTTATATTTTCAATGTTGAATGAATAATTTAAAAGTTTTAGTAAAACTCAAGAGTGCAGACAACGAACGATGGTTTTCCTTTTTTCAGAAAAGAACCTAAAGGTAAAACTCAAAGCGCATCGATTTTTTTATTTATTTCATTAGATTTTTGAAATTATTTCTTAAAAACTGTTTTGATGATGAACTTTAGTAATTAATCCGCATTGCGATTACTCATACACTACAGTATTGTTTTAATTTGCCCTATGGGCTTGAGAATGAGTAACAAAAACGTTACGATGTTTTCACCTTTTTCAAAGCGTAACTTATTAGAAAATTGAAAACACATTGTAATTTGAAATGTCCTGGTTCTAGGTAAGTGATGTATTTGTTTTTGTGAACCGAGAAATTTTACAGAGAACATACAAAATCACACGAATTTAAGCACAGGTTCACATAGAAATCGCCTAACGATTTTAGGAAATAAATACAAAAATAACACTGGGTTTCAAAACTCGGAAAATGTAAATTGGATAGATGCTTATAAAATATAATGTGTCAACAGAGGGTCTGTACTGCTACCAGCCACAACTCATCTGAATAGAACATAATGTACTGCTTTCAGAGCTAAAAACTGCATTGTTTCGCACTCTTAGTACATGTCTTAAATTAATTTATTCATTCACTAACAGACAATGCACAGCCTAAACTGCTGGGTCTAAGCATGAAACCTTGCACAAGTTACTTATAAAAAGGTGAGCACAAAGGAGAAAGGATTATTAAAAAAATATTGCTTAGAGGGGTTTCATAGGGTATGGGTGTGGGTATGTTCCTTATTTTGGCCAATATTTTCATATTCACAAAAATTAGGATGATCCCATCAGGTACATGGTTCGTAATAATATAAAAGTATAGATAAAAATGATTAATGTAGCATTCACAAAGATCTGTTAGCAACATCTTTGTTACATAGGCTAGCTTGGTTAAACTTAATTTAAAAGAAATCATGAGCTGACATCTAGTTAGACCTATTAAAATGCAAGAAATAGATTGAAGTCATGTAAATGTTAAGAAGCAACATCACTCTGTCTGCCAAGTCTGCTGTACAACTTGTGGACTGAATGGTTGTGAGTTTGAAAGTCATGTTCTAACTGACTAATCACATAAACGCAAACCACAAAAATTATCATATGGGATGTTCTGCCCTTATTCCTACCTCACCTCAGATTATTATTCACTTAGATTCATTAATAGAACTATTTACTGCTGACCGTCTATTTCTTGAATACAAAATTATAAGCAACTAGCTGACCCATGCCCACTTCGTTGGGCGGTAAACATTTTTACTTGTGATGAAATTATGATTGTGGTTCGGTTAGTACTGAGTGCTATTCAATAGATTAGGACACGGTCGCGGTTCCATACCCATGTCGTATTAACCATCATTAACCATTTGTTTCTAGAACTCAATCATATATCTCATAGTTAAGGCAGCATTTGTAAGAAACATTTGCATTAAACCATTTTTTTCTCTGACTTAGTTTGCAAATCCGACTACCACGAAAAAGTCTTTTCATTTTTCGGCCTTTGACATTCACAAATAATGGCTTCCTATTGGTAAAAGAATTTTCAAAATCGGTTCAGTGGATCCAGAGATTACCCCCTACAACCTCACAAACTCACAAACTTTACCTCTTTATAGTATTAGTATATATAAAGTCTTGACAGTTCTATAATTTGTATACAGTAGCGCGGTGGCGGGTTGTGAGCACGGCGCGGGAGGCGCAGGGTCGGCCGGCGGCCGGCCGGCGGCGGACACTATTCGCCGCGTCAAGGTGAAGATGTCATCAGTGTCGGCACAGGGGGTGGTCGAGCGAGCCTCTGCGGAACTGTCGCGCCGCATCACAGGGCTGGGCCTGCGCGGCCGCAAGCGCTCCCCCGGCGTCGTGGAGCGCGTGGCCAACGCGCTGTGTGGCCCGGCCACCACCGCCGCCGCCGCGCCTCGGGTCCCGCGGCGCCGCAGACCTTCACCCAGGCCTCTATCTTGGAGTCAATTTGTAGTAGATGAGAGATTTCTAGAAAAGTTTTTTCTGTACTTTAATGCCAATGATAGAAGATCACTTTCGCAAGTATGCACCCGATGGCGTGACATCCTGTATTCCTCGCCGCGCTGGTGGACCGGCCTCGTTTCGGTCCTCGACTGCCGGGAGCTCCGCTCTGCTACAGTTTGCTGTATGCAGAGGTTCTACAATTCTCTAGTCAAGAGGGGTATTCGTGGAATTGTCTTAGTTTCTGCTTCTGATGATGATATAAATGAATTTATAAGACAATTCCCTGTGTCAGCCCATCATATTCATGCTATTGGTTTAAAAGGATGTACACTAACTGACAGAGGACTCGAAGCTGTTTTGGATCACCTTCAGGTAATCATCTATTTTGGTTTACAAAATAAAACTTTTGCGTTTGTAATCACATAATGCCAGTAAATTATCAGACCATCTTTGTCAAAAGAATGATAAATAATTATGTTTGCATGCTAATTTTGAAATATTATGATTATAATATTTGGAAATAACAAATAATTCAGAAAAATAATATTTTTTAGGTTCTCTTTGAGCTAGAACTAACCGGATGCAATGAAATAACCGAGGCTGGTTTGTGGGCATGCCTAACTCCACGAATTGTCTCACTCACGCTTACTGATTGCATTAACATAGCTGATGAAGCAGTAAGTACCATTTTTAATGAAGCACCTACAGTACTACATAGGTGATGATATTTTTTTAATTGAACAATAACACATTAAATCTTATGGCCTCAGTCTACCTGTAGCCAGTAAATCAACGTAGAACCCATGCAAGACTATCGGAAAACTCCATGAAAAATCTTTTGGCCTGTTTTCATTAAATTTTCCATGAAGCTATTAACATAACAATCTAAGACTTATTACGTGCACACACAATGCGTGGCGAAGGCAACGCATGAAGCGTGTCTCGTGGCTAGTCGTTAGGCACAGCACAGTCAAGGCACGTGTCGCGTATTAGGCCTCTCAATAAGCGTACGCTGTTCGCATCTTATCACTCTTAATTATGGCGCTTGTATACGATGCATGCAACATGCTACCATATTCAGGTACCTGTAATGTATAATGGTCTATGTTACTAACAACAGTATAATCGTAAGTGCGCAGGTTCTCGCCAGAGGCCAAATAACCACTCGTTCTTATGAGTAAACAAGTCAATGTGCTTAACTTTTCCCAACTATATTAGGCTGTTGACCTGAATACTAGTATTTTACATGGAGCGACCTCCTATCCCTAACCGTTACAGTTTCTGAGTAATACGTTACACCTCCGTAAGACTGGTTGCCAGACTTGCGGGCTTCTGACTACCCGTAACGACTATCAAAGATCCACGAATGACACCCACTCACCCATACTCAGAGCAAGCGTAGCTGAACCTCGAGCCCCTCTTATGAGTGGTATACATATTTATTTATTAAAAGCGTTAGTGTACACCTCCCACGTGCCACGGAAAGCACGTTAAGCCGTTGGTCCCTGGTGTCATTCAGAAGTACGAAAGTGTTACAACCAGTCTTACCAAGGGGGGTATCGTGTTACCCAGTAACTGGGTTGTGGAGGTTAGATAGCCAGTTGTTCCATTTAAAATACTAGTATTCAGCTGCATCCCCCAATATAGTTGGACAAAGGCTAGGCAAATGATGTTGTTGACTTTATTGTGCATGAAATGTGTACGCATAAAATATTAACTAAAGCCAATTTTCAGGTTGGGGCAGTAGCACAATTGCTGCCGTCACTGTATGAGTTTTCTCTGCAAGCGTATCACGTAACGGACGCGGCACTGGGGTACTTCTCGCCCAAGCAGAGTGCTTCCCTCAGTGTGCTGCGCCTGCACAGCTGTTGGGAGTTGACCAATCATGGTGTTGTTAATATTGGTAAGAATTATGCGGTACTGTATTTTGTTTCCCGTGACAACTGTCAGCCCAATACAAACTTGTTTGCTTAATGAGGAAAGTAACTGCAGAAAATCTTAAGTAGGGCTCTCACCAGGCCCCTGCCTTTGCCTATATCTAGGAAGGTATAAAGAGACCTAAATAAACACCATTGCGAAATCCAGCCCGTTCCTTGCTGCCCTCGTCCAGCGACGCCCTAAGCCGAGGTTCGTACCCCACAGGGTTTTTTTTTGTATTTTTTTTGTATTATTTTTTTTTTGTGTGGGAAACTATCAAATAACTTCTACCGCTCTGGGTGGAGCAGGAGGGCGTGTCAGACTTTTACTGACTAAAACCCACCCGTGTTCCCTGTGCCAGGGGCCAGTGCCAGTTGCCTGTGTGCCAGGGGTCGCGGTATCTCTTTCGAACAACCCGCACCCCTGGTAGGTACCGGCCCTTGCGGGCCCCATCCGTTGGTGCTGACAACTCTTTGTGGCGCGCGTGGAATACAACGCGCCGTCGACCAGGGCTTGGTCCTTACCGGATAGCGAGCTACCCATTACTTAGCGTCCGCAAGTCCGCGCCTACGGTGGCCGGGAATCAGCCTGGGGTTCCCGACGCCCAGGGCGTCTCCTGCGGAGGCTAGGGCCGTTAGGGCGCATATACTGCCTCTCCCTCACGTGCGCCGCCTCCCTCTTCGCGAGCATCACTGCTTCGCAGAAGGAAGCGGCTACCCATGCACTCTCGCTCCGTACCATGGCCTGGACTAGAACCCTAATTGCGTAAGTTACGATTAATCATAATCCGTTTCGTTTTGAAACAGATTGTTAAACCATTGCTCCATACGTTCGAAAAATGTGTCTGCTCAACAACGTAAATAACGCAATGAATATTGTTGAACTGTCAAAATGAAACCGAATATGATTAATCGTGAGTTACGCAATTAGGGTGCAGGGCCGGATGCGAGAGATCGCCGCCGCCGATCGCCTCCACAAGGACACGGCGGTGCTCCGCCCAAACTGGACAGACTTCCACCGTATGCTACACCATTTTTTAAGCAATGTAGCCGTGAGGCACATTTTGACGCGCTGTACACTTTTTATTGGTTTTTTATTTTGATTATTTCGCTGTATATTGTATGCCTTTTAGTCTGTGCTAAATAAATGTATTTTCTTTCTTTCTTTTCTTTCACCGTGTCCTCAGGGCGATCTTCGCAATGGAAACACCCAGCGTTTCCTCCCGCCTTATCCAAAACAGGAGCCTCCCGCGGAAGGTGAGGACGCCATGCCGCCTCTCAAGCCACTCCTTAAAGAGGGGACTTACCGCCGCAATCGTGGCGTGCCCAGCACTGGGTTGCGACAGTAGCATTCTCCATGTCGCCATGAGATCTCGCGGCAGCGGAGTTACGCCCCGTCGTTTGGCCTCCTCGCGCCACTCCCCAAGTGTGCGCGAGAACCTTTGCCTCCAGATCTCACGGTGACAATCCGGCAAGGAGGCCCGCCGCGTCACCGGAGATCGTGCGGTATCCCCGGACCATCCGAATGGCCATGACCCTATGGGACGCCTGCAGCCGGCGGGCTGGTTGGCGCCTCAATAAAGGCGCCCACACCGGTGCCCCGTATAGGGCCATGGACCGCACGACCTCCGCGTAGAGTTTCCGGCAGGAGACGTTTGGCCCCCTAGATTGGGCAGGAGCCGCTTCAAGGCAGCCCCGGCCCGCTCCGGTCTGGGAGCCAACCGTCGGATATGCTCCTACCCCACAGGGGTGCCCTTAGCGTGCAGTCGATATGTTTTAAGTTTTTAAGCCCTGGCTGGAAGGAAGCCTTAATTTATTGAGGCAGCCAGAGGCAAGTCCGGTTAAGCAGCCGGCAACCTACTAAGTTGACCTGTAAAATGTCGTTCGCACAAAAAAAAAACCATCGCGACTCGTTCTTTCGTAAAAAAAACGTATTAAAAACTCGACTTCGTCGTAATCAAATTTATTTATGTGCAAACAATATAAATCACACTTATTTCATTTTTAATTGAAAGAATACCTCTTTACTATTTTTAACCGATTTCAAAAAAGGAGGAGGTTCTCAATTCGACTGTATGTTTAATTTTTTTTTAAATATCTGTTACCTCGTAACTTTCGACGGGGTGAACCGATTTTGATGATAATTTTTTTTTATTTGAAAGCTCGTGCTTCCCGTGTGGTCCCATTTCAATTTCATATAGATCTGATGATGCGTTTCGGAGACAGACAACGGAACTCTTCAAAAAATAACAGCAAATATGCATTGTTTTGACCCCAAGGATGATGAAATTTCCAAAAAAAAACAACCGACTTCCGAAAAAACACTTTAAAGTGAAAAATAACTTTAATTTCGGAAGGCGGTGACTTTGGATATGTTTTTACATTTTTTGTCACCGCCTTCCGAAATTAATGTTATTTTTCACTTTATAGTGTTTTTTTCGGAAGTCGATTGTTTTTTTTATGAAAGACAATACCCAGTTAATTCGGGTCGATCCCAGCTGACTCGCGTGTGTATTAAGGTCAGGGGTCATCAGCCGTGTTAGCTCGCCTACGGGGCCCCTAGGAGGGCTTACCTGGTATTAGCACGTTCACGAGAAGTTACTCGCACTTCGAATGAACAGAGTTGTTTTTTTTTACATTTTTGCATTATGACCTTTGTGAAATACTCAACCTTTGGGGGTATTAAATTGAGTTATACAAACGCATAATAAAAATAATCTTAAAATATACATTAAGATTATTTTTATTATTGCGTAGCACACCAGATATTCTTAAAGGGGGCAATAGAAGTACTACTCAAAAGGGGCTAGCCTGTTGCTATTTTACGGACACAATAATAATTATACTCACATTCTAATCACAATAAATTACCAATAATGATTGAAAGTCTGCGTTTGGAACCTGAAATTTACATTTATATCATCATACAAAATATTAAAAAATAAAAATACAAGGTCCTCATTATGATCTGACCTTTGTAATTGCGTGGACTTTAATAGAGACTTCGACCTCTGAGTTTATTTCGGTGTTTCTTCTCGAGTGTCCGGCTAGGAGACACTGACCTTATCTAATGTTTATTGTTAAAAGTTAGCCAAGCCGTGATCGTATGCCACTTTGCTATAAAGCCCTCGCTTACTACTGTTGCAATTTTAACGATACACCATTTGTCAAATTATAATAAGTAAAACCACTATCCCCTATAAACGTAAATAAACGTCGTTTAAACTTCTCGTCTCTTAACTTTAAGCAACATTTATTTATAAACCCCTATATGTATAAGTAGTTTAAAAGTTATGAGGCAAAACATGAACATAAAATACATACCGGTCAAAATCATAACCCTATTTTTTCCGTCGCCGTCATCGGGTAAAAATTTATATGAGAAACTGTAATTGTTAACCAATTTACAAAATAAATATCATATCTCATACGACTCCAATATTACTCTCAATGACGGCCTCATTTATTTTCAGTGCATTCCTTACCGAACCTGACGGTGCTGTCTCTTAGCGGGTGCAGTAAGGTGACAGACGAAGGCGTCGAGCTATTGGCTGAGAACCTTCCGCGCTTGCGCAGTCTCGACCTCAGCTGGTGCCCCCGCGTCACTGATAATGCACTCGAGTACATCGCATGCGATCTCAACCATCTTGAGGAACTTACACTGGATAGGTAATGAAATGATAGTTTTTGTTATTCTAAATGTTCCTTATTTTCATGTTATTGTCTAATGATCGGAATCTTTTTGAAATATGATTTTATTTTTGACGAGTACGTAACTAATTTTGAAAGGCCAAGCGGCTCTCGTCGCAACTGCCTACAGTTAAACCAAAAATTGTATGCGCCTAGGAAATCTTTGTTTTTCCGATTTAGCACGAACGTCGCGCCACAAAGTAACGTACACAGAGGCAAAGCTTTTAAGTTTTGTACTATTTCGCTTTGTAATAGATACCTATAATTGCGAGTTTGTATGAAGTTTTCTGTTTGTCGTGTTATCGACTCAGATCATGCTCTGTCACTTAAAAGATCTGATTTAGTTTTTGAAGTTGCATAGATGTGTTAATATATTATTATCGTTGTAATACGAAATTATTTCGTTCCTTTGGTTGTAACAGCTCTATATTAGATCTCGCCAACTTTTGTTTGTATTGATGAAAGACGATGATTCCCGAAGCGAATACTTTTGTTGGGATATCTGTACGAACCGACAACCGCAGACAGCTTTATTTCGTAGCAGTAAGTACGATTTTCGCAGATCAAGTGATACTAAGTAGTGACGTGCAGTTGACCATTCAGATAACACGATTCAATTTTTTGAGCCGTATGAACTATAAGCTTGTCAAAATTTTGAGACTCTTTTTAGGATTACGGAAATACATTACTATGACCGTAAATTGCAATTATCTGAACAAATACTTCACTTGTGACTTCAGATGTGTCCACATTACGGACATCGGCGTGGGCTACATCAGTACGATGCAGTCACTGGTCGCTCTGTTCCTGCGCTGGTGTTCACAAGTGCGCGACTTCGGAGTACAACACTTGTGTGGTATGCGATCGCTGCAGCTCTTGTCTTTGGCCGGTAAGTTTACTCAGTCAAATGCATATTGCCAGTCATCTTAAGCCCCAGCGTTGCCAGATCTACGGATATTTGGACTCCATACGGACATGAATCGCTAACTTGCTGTCCGGTCCATTCAAGCAAACAAATTAATCGTAATAAATTCAATCAAATTTTAAATAAAACGAACCGCAGCAGCGCAACACTACTGCAAAAAAGATACCTGACCATGTGCCGGGCCTGATGGGGCCCGCAAGGGCTGATGCCTGCCAGGGGTGCGGGTTGTTCGAAAGAGATACCGCGGCCCCTGGCACTCAGGCAACTGAGGGAACACGGGTGGGTTTTAGTCAGTAAAAGTATGACACGCCCTCCTGCTCCACCCAGAGCGGGAGAAGTCATTTGATGATTTCCCAACCAAAAAAAAACCATGTGCCAGGCCATTTTACACCAAACAAAAGCGTGATTTGATTCCGTGAGTCGGCCCCAACGCCATCAAAATGCATATTCGGTACTACATCTGTTCTCAAAAATAAAAAACAGATAAAACTTATTGATTTTTTAATGTTGTACATATTATTTGGTTTGCATTCTCTTTGTCAACTAGAAACTAGTTTTAAGGCCGGTTTACCTCCTAATAGTTATACAGGGTGTAACAGAAACCCTATTGCTATCCTTAAGCACTAAAGATAACAACTGGTATAGAATCACTATAAAAGTTCCAGCTCAAAATAAAATACTCTAAGAATTGATCCCAAATTTTCGGTTTCATAAATGTTTCTTAAATTCAAATCATAACTAACGTCACCGCACTATTTATGTCAATAACTTTCCACGTTACTTGCCAATATCACGATAAATCTCTTCTGAGCGATGTGTTTATTTCAATTTCATGATTTGCTTTCTGGTATCAATGTATTAAAAATTCTCATAATTTCTGAACCAGAGATAGAATTAAAAAACCCTTCCAATATAGTTTGATATCATCCCAAGAAGCCGTGCCCTTGGTATGTATATACCCGTTCCATTACACGTTATATATATACCCCCTTATTTCTAAATGCTGCTCAAAGTTAAGTAATGATTAGCGACTGATTACATTTTTGACGTTTAAACATCTCTTAACTTTTATCATCTGTAAAAATCATATTGTTAAAAATTGATCGTAGAACTAAGAATCTTTCTAGAGGTAATCTACGGATTTATAGGGACATTTCACGGTCAACCTACGGATTAAAAAAAAAATCGAATCTGGCAACACTACCATATTCATGGTAAACAATTGATTTTCTGCAATATTAAAACATTTTGGTGTATCAAACCTTACCTTTGACCCAGTTTCCGAAAGGCTTTTCATATCGCTTTCGCGTTTTCTGACCGCGAACAAATACGTGGGACAAAGTAAAAAAAACCTTGTGTTATTTCCTAGGGTGTCCGTTACTAACGTCCGGCGGTCTTTCGAGCCTCATACAACTGCGGCAGTTGCGTGAACTCGAGCTCACGAACTGTCCCGGAGCGTCGCCCGAACTCTTCGACTACCTGCACGAACACTTACCGAGATGCCTCATCATAGAGTAAGCTACTATAGTCATATTTTATGTAAACCGCATTTATCCTGAAGTGTGTTCCCCTTTAATTGCCTTATTTGGTAAACAAATAATAGCGTAGCGTACTGTGATTTAAATTTTGAGAAAAATAAAGTGTTTAAATTGTTAGATCGAAACAAGTTTTTGATGTAATTTATACCGGAAGTGTTTCTTACAAAAAACAAGACGTTCATAAGTATTATTATACCGAAAACACGTGAATTTCGATTAAATAGATTAATTGTTTACCGAATAAGACATGTCAACCTGTGACTAACACTTTACATTCATCGCATTTTATGCTATTTTAAATTAGCTACACAATAAGTAGTTTGCACCAAGCACAGAAGTTACAGTGCGAACTTTTTTATAAATTGTAGCGCTGATCTGATTTGTTACAGTCGCTTACTGACTCTGCTGCAATAACGCAGTTCAAAATGGTATATAAAGTATCAAGTACAGTCAAGGAATTAAAATGTTAAGCATCTTTAGGTGGAGTTCTTATTGCACCTGATTAAAAATAAAGAAAATAAATTTATTTGACCCGGGTTAAGGCACACAATATTTACACAAAAACTTAAAATAGTATTTGAGCCCCTCACGGCTGAGATAAATTGATTTAATTATTTTTTCGACTACTACGTAGTCGAAAACATTTCAAATGAAAATATCAAAAGGCATAAGCCTGCTATTCGAAAAAGAAATGTTTAAAAATTGATTTTACATTTTCGGTTCTTGACCGTACAAGGCAAGTCACTAGAAAAACGATTTTTTGTATTCTTCAGGTATATTGTTTAAAATATTCTAACAAAATGTGTCGCTTAAAACAGTGTATTAAGTTTCATAAGGAGCTTCAAATATGAGAAAAATATTAAGATAGAGAGAGCAACATAGTGTACTTTTGTTGCAAGTTATCTTCTCAGATACGTCACGGTCTATCGACAATTAAATCCGCACCCTGCGGTGCGGAGTTCGTTGCGCACGTAAAGTCACGGAAATTAATTTGTTATCAAAATGACTAACAATTTAAATTGTCCGTACATTTGAATCACAAATGTCATTCGTTGACAGTTGTATGAAATGGCTGCAACACTGAAAATAATTAACGAAGTGTATCAATTTAATGATGTTCTTCAGAAAGGTCAGTTGCGAAGTACCTGCAACCGGGCGGCGTGCGTGTATAACCAGATGTTAACATTAACGAGGAAAAAAGTGTATGTAAGGATCGTAGCAGGTGGCGTTGTGTAGTTTCTGCCTACCCCCATGGGAAGAAGGCGTGATTTTATGTGTGTATTAGTGATGTTCCGGATATCCGTATCCGCTGGAGAAAAAAGATCCGTATCCCTATCCATTACATTTTTGACGGATCTTATTAATAATTCTCGATTCTAAATAAACACTCGTACAACAAACACAAACGTTATCTATGCTGCCCAGTGTCACACTAAACTATAAACAAAACAAAAGAAAGACCCGCACAACGCAAGTCGAAACATGTTCTGTCACGCAAAGCGTCAAGTGGCGTCAACTATCGTTTCAAGGTCACGCGCACCGACACCGATTGAGTAAGAAAGTTAAGATCCGCATCCGTATCCGCGGATGTTGACGTCAATTATCCGTATCCGGTTCCGTATCTGCGAATCTACATTTTTAATGATCCGGCGGCACTTCACTAGTATATATCAATTTGATAAACAATTTATTTCCTTAACTGTACATCGTGGTAAGTTGTAACACTCGTGTTGTATCCTCGACTGCCAGTCAATACAGCAGAGATTTATATTTTCGTAAAAAAAAAAACAAGTCTTCGCGCTTCTAGTCCTAGCTTCAAACAAATGAAAAACCTGTAGTTTTAAGCGACATCCCCACCAATTATACACGTTCTTAAAATTAACTATTTCAACTATGCTTGATAGTTTCTATCGCTCCTTTATTAGAGTATTGTTAAAAAGTTTCGCATCTTTTATAATTTGTCTTTGGTAAGTGTTTTGATCTCTATTCCTTTTATAGATTTTATGTTATTTACAGACTCTTATTCCTAAATAATTATTGCTCAAATTGTGTGATGTCATGTCGAGATGAATTATTAAAAAATATATATAATTAAGATCTATGTTGAATATAGTCATGGCTGACAATTGGCCAAAGAACATAAAGAGTACTAATGCCTAGTCTCCATCTTTTATCGGCCAAAGCTCCATCAGGGATATATGTACATATTTTATTGGCCTGGTCTATAACCAATTCTCTTCTATCTTCACAAATATTGTAAAGAACTATAACTATTTACTTACCGACGTGACTTCATAATTTACGAGTTAAGATTAAAGTGTATTAAACCTTGTATAAAACAAATTATTCATTTACCTACCTAAAAAAATATATACACAAAATGAATAAACTATATTTCCCAGTAACATGATTGTAAGTACATGACCGTACATTTATTGTATATTTATAGTTTCCGAAAAGAATAACAAGGTTTGATACCTAAAAATATAATGTGAAATATATTATTATATTTGAAATATAGTAAGAAAAGCGTTTATTAGATAATTTGTGTGATTTTATGTATAGTGTAATTCATTTGAAATCAAATCATACGATTTGGTCATGTCCATTAGTTAAATGTAATTTATAAAAATAAGAATAATTATTGTCGAAATGAAAATGTTTAAAATTTCAATATTGGTTACAGTCCGATTCAAACTTTATGGCGGCTCTGAAGTTCGCGTGAATTTGTTACTGCGCAGCGACTTGCCTCATGTTCCGACCCGCCATTCCTAAAGTTTCAATCGGGCTGTATCTGCTGTTTGATATAAATTATGTAAATAAATGTCAGCAATGTACAACAGCGGACAATAGCGGTGGATCACCCTTATACCTTAACCAATAAGGTTGAAAAGCGCCGGTCGACCGCCATTGTCTGCGGTGGTACATTTCTAAAATACAAGTACTATTCCGGCATTGTAATTTATCTAAAACAGTAAAGTAAGTATTCCTGTTTGAAATCTTGTAAGTACAGCAAATTACAAGTTATGTCTGTTTCTGATAACTATATAAAAGATACTTCTTTTTCCATTGTGCGCATTTCAGTATAGTCGTATATGCGTTGATTGAACACAACGTGAAAGTTGTATAGTTTTCAAAATATTTGAAGAACCTCTGACAGCGGCGTCAAATCGGTTTCTGATCAGAATAGTCGGCAAATTATTTAAAGACAAATAAAATCATTTGAGAAAAGTTAGCTTAATTTCTTCTGCTCTCACAAAATTAAAGATAGGTCAAAAATAGTTGCCATGAAATGATGAAAGACTAATTTCTTATAGAGCAGCCATTTACATATGACTATTTTCCATCTATCTCTGTCTCTAGTCAGTTCTTTATTTTAATTATTTATTATTTAATTTTTGCAAACTTTTTCATAAAACCTAGATTAGTTGTAGGGTATGTGAATTTTAGTAAAAGTGTGAAGTTAATTATTGTTTTTAGATGGATAGTGTAGGTATAGTACAGAAATCGCAGTATATAATTCTTAATCACATACAAATATTAAATCTTTACCTGTTGTTGTAATTATGTATTCATATTTAGACTGTTACTTACAAATAGCATACAATAGCAATTCCATGTAATATTCACTATCTTATTCAAATTAAGATTGCTCAGATTACCGACTGTAGAAATTTAACTCATTTACATAATTTATTAATGTAAATTTATATACTCTATCTTGTAATAATTTTTGTCATGCAATGAACACAAATGGACTTTTATTACTATGTAGATGTCAAAAGACAACTAAATTAGTAATGCTCACAATAAATCAGAACTTTTAATTAATTATTTGTTTTAAAATGTTATTACATGATTTGTGTTATAAATGTGTTACGAACATAGACCACCTGGGTAAAGTCAGTACGACACGTTGAAGTAACAACTTTGCCCAGTACACGTTGTATGTTGACAAAGTATTAAACAACGGGTTTAATTAATGGTTTTGATCAAGCTTTTGCAACTTGGTGCAAAGTTGAAACTACTTAAGAAGCGATGTTGACTGACATTACTCACAGCGCTCTTTACTCGCAACACATGAACACTGAGCTGTAGGTACCGAATACCGCTTTTATAATACCGTCCGAAATAATATTAACGTATTTTACTTGTACTACAAGTAAGTACAGACGTTATTTCTCTGTACTTAACATAATAACTTAGTACAGTCAGCATTAAACAATTTTAATATTCCAACTGGCTGACTCTCCTGTAAGTAAATCTCCTGTAACTACTTTGCAACCGTTTAAAACGGTAAAAAATATTTATATATTTCTGTAAGCTAGAATATTTTATATTTTGAATAAAAGAGAGTTGAATATTTTTGCATGTATTTAATGCTGATGGTACTATACATCTGGTACGAAGAGTAAGTGATAGTGACTGTTTAGTAGATAAAATCCTTCTATTATAAAAATCTGAACTGTCATTGACACCTTTTGAACGTTGACTCATTAATAATTGCTTCAAAATGTTCCGTTTCTTTTATCTACAACAACTGTGCAACAATAATATTGATAACTATTTAAATAAGCGTGAGTAGGTTAGTGAAATTGCTAACTAGATCAGAAAAAAATTGTTGAATAGAATACTAGTCGGTCTCTAGTAGAACTTTTTTAAATTATTTCTAAAACATCTAATAATGTGTATGTAAAATGATCTCCCAATTTTTTTGTAGGCTTAATTTTTGTAGTCCTATTCAGCGAAAATATTTTCTGCGCAGAAAATAAAAATCATAATGAGAAGTTTACAAGCAGTATTATTTAAAACTATAAGAAATGTTTAAGCTTTTAATCAGTAAAACCTAATATTGTTGTTTAGTATTTTTATTTATGGTTTTCGTACTGACTAATTAGGAGAAAGTAAAGGCAATATTTTAAAGCAATTAATGAACAAGACAACGTTCATAGTAAGAATGGAATGTTTCATAAAATTATAATTAGGAGTACCTATTATAATATTTTAAAGTTGCCTTCTTTCTTAGGAATATGGTATCTATAGAGATGTTGCTGAATTTGTCAATTTACGCAAAACTACTGCAACTGCAGTAATATATTATTATAAAGCAATAAATCTCGGCGTGGCTAGTTACGATTTGGTCATACAGAATGTTTGGAAAATAACTACTAAACTGAAACTCGAAATAATTTTACGAGTAATAAGTATGGAGACCTTTATAACAGAACTTTTCATGTCATAATGTTATTTTACATAACAGCAGAAAGCATAAACTTCATTTCGCAGAAAATCATTCAAAACTCATAATTTTGTGAGTCAGAATCATCTTTAGGCATAAATTTCATATCCATAAGGATTAAAAAGTAGATCCATCATATCGTAGAAAGTTCACAGTCAGAATCGTCTTTTGGCATACATTTCATATTGATAGCCATTAAAAGGTTGAACTATCATATCTCAGAATATTCACAGTTAGAATCATCTTTTGGCATACATTTTATGTCCATAATAATTGAAAGGTTCATTTATCACATTACAGAAAATTCATAGTCAGAATCATTTTGTATTTCTTACCTTAATAATAAAATTGACTGAACACTAATTTTGTTTTCATCAAAATTTATTATTATGTGGTTTTTATTTCCCTATAAGAAGCATGCAAACAAACATACTTCATGCATGCAAACAAGCATACACCATGCATGCAGCATACAAGCAAGCATGCAGCATGCATGGTTCCTGTCACGGCTGCGAGGCTCCGGCGGTCCCACGCGAGTTTATCATCGCAGATAATTTAACGCTCACCACCACCTGCTCCTCAACCCGCGGGCTGCCTCGCACCTCCGCGCCTACGCGGGCTTAAATTACACTCTAGGAGTAGGGCAGACAAGACTACGTGGAATAGGTTTTGCAGCGATTCGTTTCTGTCACTAAAAGGTTAAAAATGCTATTTTATAGAAATGGCAATATGCCTAATAAAATTATTCCAAATAAAATTCTGCCATCTTCATAGTATGCCAAGTGAGATTGTACCAAATAATCGTCGCTCTAAACAAACGTTATGCTAAACGAAATTATGCGGAATGTTAATTTTGTCAAAGGAAATTATGCCAAATAAAATTATGCCATCTTAAAAGTATGCCATTGTAAATTCGGACATTTATACATTCGGCCAAACAATAATTACATTAAATAATTATTTATGCCTTAAAAATATTCGGTTAAAGAAGATTATGCCGAGTGTGTTATGCCAAATAAATTGCGGAGCATCAAGATTCTGCCAGATAGAGGGAACCCATAAGTATGTCTTCTACATCTTCCTCATATTACCCAGGTCACTTCTGAAGGAAACACAATACAGAATCCATGTCATGGATCAATAAAAACCTAAAGAATTCCATTTATTTTCCAAACATGTATGTGGCAGTGAGTGAAGATAAAGTGTACTATGTTAACAGTAACTAGTATTAAGATAATCTGTTTAAAGATACAGCCGTATCAAACACTATCTGTTGAATGTCAAACCTTATAGTACCTTACTTGGATTTGTTTATATGTGTGTGAACCTATCTTTGTGTAAATCTGTTTTTTTTTTGTACATAATAATTATAAATAATGGGAATAAGTCTATTAAGTAATAATGAAGTTTAATGTTGTTGAAAGATCTAACTTCTGCATTATAAAAGGTTGTAATTAAAATGATATGTATATTACGTACAAGCAATAGATTAAAGCCTATGTACTATACTCTAAATGTTTGAAGAAGCGACTTGACTCGTCTAATCTTAGCTACTTTGAACTAGTTTACACAATAGTTTAAAAAGACGCAATATTAATCACATTGTGTGACTTAAGAAAACGAATTATTACTAGTTAACATGATTTAAAATTGCAGCAAAGTAAATTATAGACTATGTAAAATTCTGAATATTAGATAGGTAGTGAACACGCAATGCTTATGTTAACCGCCAGATAGACCGCCGCCTTTTGTCTTATTTGTACTCTGAATACAATTTCTAGTGTCGATTCTACCAAACGATTGATTAATATGTTTTTGGTGTATCGTATGTTGATGTGTTACAAGGATTGCTCGTGCCCTGTTCTTGTGTACCTATTAGATTGTGTTGTGATAATGCACCCGCTAGCTATTTAATTGGCATCACTGTGTATTGTTTGTATTTTAGTATAATCCATTTTCGTAATAAAGATACACGATTTGTACAATACTCAGTGAGATGTTATAGTGCAATATAGATGTACTGTTTTATAAAGTGTTTTAATTTTTTGCTTCAATGCACTCATTATACTTACCACATTTTAGATATGAATATTGGGACGCCGGTTCTTGTTTCATTTTATTTGCTAGACAACTTGTGGTATAATATTCAGCTGTATCCGGTTAGACTGGATTGCCGACGTAAGCGGGAGGCGCTGGCGTGTCAGACTTCTACTAACTTAAACCCATCCGTGTTGCTTCAGTTACCTGTGTACCAGGGGCCACGGTATCACTTTCGGACAACTCGTACCCCTGGCAGGCATCGGTCCTTGCGGACCCCCACCAGTTAGTTGCTGCTGACATCTCTTTGAGGCGCGCGTGGAACACAGTGCGCCGTCGACCCGGGCTTGGTCCTTACCGAACGGCGAGCTACCCATTATTCGCCGTCCGCAAGCCCGCGCTTACGGTGGCCGGGAATCTGCCTGGGATTCCCGACGCCTAGGGCGTCTCTTGCGGTGACTAGAACCGTGAGGGCGCATAGATTGCCTCTCCCTCACGTGCGCCGCCTCCCTCTTCGCGAGCATTACTGCTTCGCACGAGGTGACGGCTTCCCATGCACTCTCGCTCCGTACCATGGCCTGGACCAGGTCCGGACGCGAGAGATCGCCGCCGCCGATCGCCTCCACGAGGACTCGGCGGTGCTCCGCCCAAGCCGGGCAGACCTCCACCGTAGCCTCCGGGCTACGCAGTGGTAACACCCCAGCTTTTCCTCCCGCCTTATGCGAAACAGGAACCTCCCGAAACAACCGTGTGCGGTGAGGACATGCATCAGGCGGAAAGTGAGGAGGCCGTGGCGCATCTCAGTCCACTCCTCAGAGGGGGCTTACCGCCGCAATGGTGGCGTGCCCAGCACTGGTTTGCGACAATCGCACTTTCCATGTCGCCATGAGATCCCTAAGGGGTGAGGGTAGAGTAACTGATGATAGGGGCGCGAATGCTTCAAAAGTAAACTATTAATATATTTATTTCTTGTCTTGGTTTTAGAAAAGGCTAAAGCTAGAAGCAAAACCCAAATGGTTCCTTATAATTATTTACTGTAAAACGAGCTTACCCCTTTCTGCATAATCCGATTAACATTTCTGTATGGTCACAGGAAAAATAACACTTAAGAGATTATTCACACTTATTCAGCTCTGTTCAGCTTTTGTCCATAGAAAACAACGATCTTGTATAGTCCCTTCAGCTTTCCGCGACTGAACGGATGCGTACAAAATCGTGCGACTGAACGGATGCGTACAAAATCGTTGTTTTCTATGGACAAAAGCTGAACAGAGCTGAATAAGTGTGAGTAGTCCCTAATCGTGCCAAATTATTCAAGCTCGCTTCCCTCGCTTTTACATTATGCATTTTCATAATTTAATTTATTAAAACTTTATGCACAAGCAAAATAAAAAATACTGTATAAAGGCGGACTTATTGCCTAAGGCATTTTCTACCAGTTAATTAATTGACTAGATCTTTTCATAAATCCTAAGTAACTTCCCTTGCTATTTTAAAGATCAAAAGAAAATTAACCGATTCGAGGAGGCGCAATAATATTCAAGCTCGCTGTCGCTCGCTCTTTCATTCTTAGGCTTTCCTAACCAAGTCGTTAAAGTAAAAGTAACCAGAAAGGATTAATGATTTTGTGTGAAAGAAACTTAGGGGCGTGCATGTTAAAAGGTTGAGAACCCCTAGTGGAAGTTAAGTATTTGCATCCAATAGATTTAAACAAAATATTATTTTGTACGATTTATTGCGATAACACAGTCTTACAAAACAAATCAGTGATGACAACAAATGCGAAACTAATGGTAACTTTTTATATTATAGTACGTTATAGCCCCCAAAATCACAATTTTGACTAAGCTTGCATGTCAACAAATAAATAAACTGGGAGGATTTTAACACGCATTATTTTACAACAAATTTTTTGTAGCGTTATTTTGTTATTATAATTTGGAATGGTCCAAATTAAATTACTTATTTCAAGTAATTTAATTTGGACCGTTCCAAATTACGACTATTTTTTATTTTAGTAGCTTCTTACTAATAATGCGTCTTGAAATAACTATATACCCAAATAAATTACATTAAGTAAGTATAATGCAACTTTTAATAAAAAAGAAAAACAAAACAATTGCACAAGGTTTAAATGAGTGTCTGTAAGAACACATACCAAAATGTTACTTGGTCTTACAGAACTGAAACTAAATAAAAATGCACTCCGCAGTAAAACATTCAACATGTTTAACAAAAATTAAATAATATTTTATACACATTTACAAAAGAATCATAAGTAGAAGTGAACAACTAGTGAGGTGAATGACACCCTAGCGTAATTAACTCACATTGCAAGCGATAGCCATTTGTAATAAATAAGTATTGATTAATAGAAATAAGGCCAAATTCGTAAATTTAAACTATTGGTATATTAAGCTATGTAGGTATATGATAGCTCATTCTGCAACAATATTGAGTATAAAAAAATCTATGCACTAACTTCTAGCAAAAACAAATGCATATGGTATTGAAAATCAATGCAGCTCTTGAAAGTAAAGTTTCTAGATGTAAAATGTTACTAACTTTCATGTTTATTAAGTGTAAACTTATATTTGACCGATTACAATTACCTTAACCAAAACTACAGTTTAACTTTCAATTTAGCAATGATTCCAAAGTTAAATATAATCAATTTATAAAACTGTTGCATTATGCCGAGTCTACAGATCATCAACAGACATTCTTCAGTCAGCCATGGTCAATAATTATAAACAATTTCAAGAAAAAACTATCAAAATATATAGAACACTGAAACAGTTGAGTTACATAATGTCAACTGTCTGTTCAGTAGGCTATACAATTCATAATGTAATTGAAAACAAATAATGCTAGATGAAATATTACTGTAGATTTCGTTGTAGTTTTCAGTCTTGTGTCATTTCGTCCTGCAAATAATTTACTATTGGTGATAACAAAATAGTAGTAAATCCGGCGGCAGGTTGTTTTAATCGATAAAATAAGCATAGAATCGTAAAGTTACATGTCATGGGCGCGGTCAATGGTAGGACTGCAGGTAGGTAGTGCTGGAGGCCAGGTCGCGGCGCAGCCAGGCCGCGTTGAGGCGCACCGTCTCCAGCGCCTGCTGCACGGAGCGCTCCGTGCCGGGCGACTGGTGCGTGCGGAAGAACTGCTCGATCTCTTGCGCACTCGTTTCCGACGCGAAGTTCTCCGTTGTAGACTTTACCAGTCGCGCGAGTAAGAAGCCACCCTATAATTAACAAAATAGCGCATGAGTTGAGCGCGCTATATTCTAGGCGAACACGCCAGAGTTTAGTCAAAATTAATAAGTTGAATCAATCTTGTAATTAGAACTTACCTGATACCGATCCATGAATTGCTGCCAGTGATCTTTGAAGAACTGCCAAGCGAGATCGCGACCATTTTTACTGACTGCTACCGAAACTATTACGAAGACGGTGTCTTGAGACCTCACTTCATCCTGTAAAAGTGATTAAATACATGGCTTGTGACTTGTTTATTTATGGTAATTGGTCTAATATTCGCAAACTACCGGGGCCACTGGCTTTGCTACCAGGCATGTGTGCGTGATGTATTTTCACTATCACTGTGACGCATCCGGCCACAAATACACGTGTTCGTTGCGCTGTGTAATCACGTGTGATATCTGACGGCGGATCACTATGCGTCCATTATGACTTAGAGTAGACGTTGGACGTAAGGCTATCTATGCAATCACGCACACGAAGAACAAAACCACCGATAGCCATTTGCAGTCAGAACGTACGCCGTCTACGGACCGCCTCTGACGACGCTTACCGAGATAGCGAACTCCAGCACTTTGTTGAGCAGCGCGGGGTCGTTGACGGCGCCGAGCGCGCGGCTGATGCGGTCCTTCTCCTCGTGCAGGTCGGCGGCGCGGTACAGGCCCAGGAAGCGCGCGAACGTGGCCTCGTCCGCGTCCGCCAGCACCGCGCGGTAGCACGCCGAGCGCAGGTCGGCCGGCAGCGTGCACGCGCCCGACAGGTGCTTCTCGAAACTGCACCCAATTATTATGTCAGTAAAGCTACTAAATAGTGTGTTAAAAGCCGCTTGCAATATAAAAAGGGAGAGGTCATTAATATATAGGTCATTTTTAAGGGTCAGTTCACACCGAGACGCGACGCTGCGAGCACTTTTTAAAATAGCAACAGAATATCGAACTTATTTACAATACGAAAAGGTATAATATCACTACGAGCGCGAAAGCGTATCGAAGAACGGTGCATCTAGCACCGTGTTGTGCAGCCCGTATACCTTATTGTAAAGTAAATAAGATCTATTTTGTATCGTGATCTTAAAAAGTGCGCGCAGCGTCGCGTCACGTCTCGGTGTGAACTGACCCTAAATCAAAATAATTTTTCTTTTGAAATAGAATGGCAGAATCTTGACGTTTTTGGAACATTATATTTTATTTTTGGAATTTGAGCGGGAATAGTAGGAAATATATTATTTACCGACTCTTTGCTTCTTTAATGGTATCTGGGTCTTCAAAGCTAATCATTTTGTTGAGCACCAAACTTCTGAGCAACGTGTCGAGATGGCTCTCTTTTTCCTCAGCATCCCAACCCAGACGGCGACTGATATTCGAGAATAGCTTACGACCATAGTTTTTCAAGGGCTTGTCAAGTGGTGTGTGCGAGAATAAGGCACTCAGTTTCGATAGACAATTAGAAATTGAAGACCATACTGTGAAATTTGTTTCATTGGTAAAGGCTTCAATAAGTTTCAAAGACTGTAAAACAGAAAGGTATTTTTAACACAAACTTGATTAAAATACCTGAAAGAATCAATAGATTTGTGATTAAGTTAATTATATACCTCTGCGGTTTGAGTATGTCCGGCCTGCACCAACGCAAAGCAATCGTCGAGGAGGCCGAGTCGGTCCAGGGGCGGCAGCGACCCGTCGCGGATGGCCGTCACCAACTGCGCCAACATCGACGCGGGATAGCGAGTGCGGTAGTAGCCAACCTGGAGGTAATTAAATACTCCTTACTCAGCCTCTCTTACTTTTGAAAAAGGAGTATGAAGGAATTCAGCAGGTGGCATTGTTGTGGCGGCACCTACATCGCCACATGCGAGCTACGCATCATACTGACGACGTCACGCAAAATCCTGCTTTGCCGAAGCAGTTTACTGCTCAACTAGGAACGTGTGTATACAACGTCCCGACATAAATCATCGAGCAGTAGCCCACTAGACACGACACCCGTCTGGTCGGAGGGTCCTCTTTGTTTTTTTATAGAGGACGAGTGAATTTTACACCCTGTTCTAAGGGTCACACCGAACCGCAAAATACTCGCGTATGGTCGAGCAAGATTTTGACTGCTCGACCAAGCAGGCGGCATGCTCGCCCCTCCGTGAGCAAGCTCCGTTGAAAATACTCTGGGTTACCAGGAAGGCGTGCATGACCAGTTTGATGCCAAAATCCGACGTTGGCAGACGGGTTCAATATGGTTGATTGGGACCTAGTAATTATCGCCCATTTGGCAGAGGAAGAGGATCATGATTTCCAACTGACACCGGCCGCGCCGTAGGTAGTAAACACACGTCCAGCAGTTAATCTCGCTGAGGCATACGGAGCGCAGGCGGCGCGCAGCGGCGCGGCCGTTCGAGCGCGCTCGCGCATGCAGAACGCATACTCCAACACGCATCTTCCAAGCTCGAACATGGTCGACCATCAAGTTTGGACTTGTATTTAATTTTGTAATGTATGGAATTGTCATAAGATAAAATTTTCAGTAGTCTCGGAAAATGCTCTGCTCTGCTCTTGGCGTGCGCTGACGCTAATTCCTCTATACTGCTTCCCTTAGCCTCGTGGGGAAAAACCCACGAGTTTAAGTGTGTCTTTTGTACAGTATTTTTGCATTAACTAAGTGTACAAACACGTTCTGAATGTGTGCGTGAAAACGAGTAGCGTCAGCACATAAGATACACACACTGTTCTTCTATTGCATATCTTAAAATTTGGTTATTACTAGCTGACTTTAAGTAAATTTGGACAACCGGCAGTAATAATGTCATACTTTAAAGATATTTTATTTGTTCTGTTAAATAAACAGTAAAAATAAATGATTATCATTTTAAACTTACTGTGCCAGGATTGAGCTTGACCCATGAGCTCTCAGAGACATCTTTTAACACAACTTCCTGTGTTCTCTTTTCCAATACAGTAGATAAAGCTACCTGAAACATAAACAATTCAAATATATGTAGGTACATGATCACACATAAATACTAGAGCTAATGCAATGTGAACATGACATAACCATTTCTTTTTTTTTTGTCATGTCATCACATTTTTTTGCCCTTAGCAATTTATTTTTTTGTCAAAAATTCATGAAATGTATCACTTAAAATTAGATGAACTACTTTTTGCAATTGCAAAGAAAACAATGTCGTGCATATCATCAATCTTTATCATAATAAACAAAGAAATTCAAGATAATAAATGAAGAGGTTGTTAAACTTTTTTGAGCTTGTATCAAATAAGTACATACTTGCTTAGATAAAATCTATGCAAACAAAATGGACTTTAATATGAGAGAATTTTACATGAGCGAGCGCATACTCGTTCATGTCGTAAATGTAAGATTTTTGTGATTAACTGTTATGTCTCTGTTAGTTGTTTGGTACAAACACTTTTACACGTCAATAATATAATTTACATTATTACATATCCTATCTGACTACTCTGAGAAAAAAGACCGAAACAAACTCAGAGGTCAGTTCCTTTAAAGACCAGACCTAATTTTGGGCAGATCATGTGAAGACCATGTAGATTGGCAGTATTACTTACTAACAATAGGTTAAGGAAATATTAACAATATTTGGATTTTATAATAATTATTAACATTAATCTAATGAGACTCTTATCAAGGTACTTTGATTATCAACTGAGTGATAAACATTTTTATCAAACTTTACTTTCAAAGAAAATAAATATGTATAAATACTAATATTGTAAATGCGAAAGTAACGCCTTTACGGCTGAACGGATTTAGATCAAATGTTGCATAGAGATAAACCATGACCTGGGTAACAGTATAGGATTGGACTTTTTATCCCAGTATTATGTTCCCGTCGGATAATTTCCGACCCCCATGAAGGCGAAGCAATGGGAATGGCAAGTATAGTATAAACTCACCTTTGAAGGTTGTTCCTGTGTTGAGATTGTGATAGGTATCATCCAGAGTGTGTCTCCGCCCTGACTACCATCTGCACAGAATTTCTGCTGTGTCAGTTTTAGAAGTCGGTGTGGCCCTTGCTGTTCTGAGCACACCTAAAATCAGAATAGTTTAAGCATTAAAAAATATTTTTTCACCACCCTAACATATTTCAGAAGAACACCCAGATATGATAAGAAATCTCCTCAGCTATTGAACAATTGCTGGTTATTTAACATCTATGGATAAATAGAACTGAATAATGAAATCCAATCAACCGCAAACCATACTGCAGTAATTACATGACTCTTGGCTATGTAAAAAAATTGCAATTCTAACCTCAACAACAGGGAATCCCATCTGTTTGGTCCAAGTGGACATTACAGCTCCAACGGGCTTGTTAGAAGCTTCCTCCAAGGCAGCCCATAGATCCTCTGTGAATGTGTTTTTGTACTGGAAATGTAAATAGTAGAAATAAGTATCTGAACAAGACTTTGTTTTTATTTTGATAATTTGTTGTTTTACTGTTTATAAATATTGTACTGTTTAGGTTAGTGTAGTACATACTTATTATGTTTGCGCATCAAATACTTCTAACTAAAAGATAACAAAAGATAGATAATTATAGTTTTTATGTATGTACATAATGTTATCATTACAATGTTCTGTTTAATATTGTAATTTGTGTTTTTATTTAATTACCAACTATATGATTATAAGCAAGTTTATTAATGCCTGATATTTTGTTTACATAGTAGATCCTTGGCTAGTAAACCTGTTAACAGTTAACTATGGCTGTATTGTATTATAATTTTCATGGGCATCTAATGCTGGATCTATGCACTAGTTAATGCTGAATCTCATGTTATTTATCCTTTTGACCGCCAGAGCGTAAACACATCGGCGTCCCTCCCACGCCAAGCCACAAATTCGGGGCTATTATTTTTTGGAGGTATTTTCTACAAAAAAGAATAGGTATTCCAAAATTTTATCGACAATCAATTAATCATTGCTTTTCGTCCCCTATTTTTTAAATAAAATATTACTCGTTACATCATTCTTTTATTTAATTTGACCCTAAAATGTTGTTGACCCTAAAATGTTGTTTTCTTGTCGGCTATACCCGAGGGTGGCGGTCAGAAGGTTCAACTCAGTTCAATAACAAATAAAAATAAAATAACATCGTAAAATATAGGAAAATATTTACCTGATGTCTAGTGAGGTAAATGTTCATGCCTTTACGGAAGTCATCATCCCCAATGTATTTATGCAACATGCGAATGACAGACGCACCTTTGTTGTAAGATATATCATCAAATATTTCATCAATTTCTGATGGGTGTCCTACTGGAACTTCTATGGGATGTGAATTCTTCAAACAATCCAATTCTAATGCTCTGGAATGTCAAAAGTCATGTAGGTCAATGAATGCTGAAGTAATGTGGATTATTAAACAAATTCTATTGTTCTGTTGTGTTTACAAGGTGAATGACTTTACAACAGTGTACATAGCTGGCAAACATCCAAAGAATATGAGATAAACATTCTCACTAACAAAGAAATGATAAATAAAACCTTTTCAAGTAATTGTTTGATGGTTCAATTATCTACAAAGTTTAGCTGTTACATACATTTCTACTTGTAGATAAGCATATTAAATCATAAAGGTGGTGTATTGTATTATTTATACAAATGATACTTAGGATAATGTATGTGAGAATCGTATGATAGTGCAGTGTTTCTCACAACATTCCTAGGAATATTATGCATCATACATACCTGATATAATTTTCAGTGACAAACTGGGTCCAAATATCATACTCTGGGAAGAGATGGTTGACACAGAGGAACTCAACAAAAGAGGCATAGCCTTCATTTAGCCAAAGATGTGTCCACCACTCCATAGTGACCAGGTTTCCAAACCACTGGTGGGCTAGCTCGTGGCCTACCACCAAAGCTATCCACTGCCTCCTGACAGCTGACGTGTGTTCCTCATCCACCAGCAGGCACGTCTCTCTATATGTGACTAAACCCCAGTTCTCCATAGCACCAGCAGAGAAATCAGCTATTGCTATCAAGTCAATCTTTGGCAGAGGGTAGGCTATATCAAAATACTCTTTATAATAGGGAAGGACCCGTGCTGCCACCTCCAAAGCAAATATGCCTTGTTTGCTCTTCCCCACAGGTGTGTACACTCTAACTAGAACACCATCACGAGAAGTCTTTTCTACATAGTCATATTCACCCACAACAAAGGCTACAAGATAAGTAGACATTACAGGAGTAGTATCATAATGGATCCTCTTCTTTTCACCAGTAAGTTTCTCTTCCTTGACAGGCATATTGGATAATGCTACTCGGTCAGCAGGCACCTCAAGAGTTATATCAAATGTAGCTTTGATGGCAGGTTCATCCCAGCACGGGAAGCAGCGCCGCGCATCTGTTGCTTCGAACTGTGTGACTGCAGCGAAGCGCTCTTCGCCAGCAGGCGTCAGGTACTTGCTGCGGTACAGACCCTTCATCTTGTCGTTAATCTCGCCTTTGAACTCGCAATGCAATGTCGCGTCGCCTTCCTCGAGTGGCTTATCAAACACAATGGTCGCAGTTTCGTCTGCTGCGTTGAGCCGGACTTGGGACGGCTTGATGGAGTCAGTGCCTCCATCCTCATACTGCAACTTGACGTTTTTCAGTTCCAAATCCAAACAATTTAGCACTATTTCACTCGTTGGGCTCAAAATCTAAAAGGCAATAGGTAAGATCAGGTCGGCGAGACACATGAAACGTTTTTTTTTTGCATCGTCAATTATGAAATTTCTACTTACCGATACTTTCACTGCTGTTTTTCCAGTGAATGTGAATTCTTGCAGATTTGGCACTAATTCCAAATCATAATGTTTGGGCACCACGAATCGGGGAAGACGCTGAAACTGTTTGTTTTCGGGCATTGTCACTTTTTCTTTCACGATTGTGAATGTAGGACGCGCTACAGAGAAATACCGTAATGACCGAGTGACAGAGTGAACTCGCGCTCCAACGGCGCTGCTGATACGTACCCCCCTCGCGCCACTCAACCCCCGCCCTGAATAACGGTATTCGCTACGTAAGAACTTACAATGGCGACCGAAATAATGTGAACAATTTTCAGTTGGTAATACTAATGAATTACGTATGACGCGTAGTAGTTGCAGCGTCATGGAATACAGTTAGTTAAAGCATAGAATAAGTGAAAGTAATGCAACGATGATTTTGCCCATGAAACAAACAAAATTTCATCCGAATTTGAGGTTAGTTAAATGTCAATTCTAGAATAGTGTTACCACACTAGAGAAAATTACCAACTTCTTCATTTTTATTTTTACAGACAGACACTTCTAATGGGGTAGGTTCTAGGAATGCAGTAGGTAGATAGAGCCTTTTTTATAGTAAAGGAGGGTACCGCCCTTGTGAGTGAGTAAAGATTTGTCGTTACGAACTGTACGAAAGTTCACGGTGCTTGGGTTTTATGAAGGACTTTTGTCTTGTACGGACGCCAGCACATCAAGTTACCCCAATCTGTCTTTCTTAGGTATTTTTTCAACTTTATCACAAAACATAAGGTTCATGTGCAATTGGTAAAATTTGACAGTTTGGGATAGCTTGATGTGCTGGCGTATGTACATAGACATACAAGGAGAATGTCAATTTGATGATCGCGTGGCGAACTCATCGCGTTGTCCATGAATGATTCACGATCTAACTTGAGAGATCGGGATTAGGTTCTCGCAATGATTCCTTTATCCATAATAAGGATTGGGTTGTGTGTACACGTCTCGTGATACACATTGTAAATGTTCTGGATCATGAAAAGCTTTCCGGCATTTCTGGCGGTAACCATTTCATTAAATCCAATTGCCAATTTCCTGGCGCGGGGTTGAGGATGGCCGTGAAGGTGCCGGAGACCACGTTAAACAGATCTAGAGAGGTTGAGACTACCCTGGGAGTGGTAGCAGGTTGAGGAGGCGTAACTGAAGCGACAGAGGTAGTTTTAGGAGCGTGCGTGGATTTAGTGGTTGAGAGCACGGGGATGCGTGTACGGGAATCAATCAGGACAGGGATAGACAGAGGTGGGCTAGGGACCTTTCCCACCCATCAATGCCCTGATGGATCCGATGGAGGCATGGAACCCTCGATTCGTGGACTCTAAGGCTGGGAAAGCCTGCAGGTGTTTAAAAAAATATCAAGGACTACGTCTAGGGAAGTTTGGATGAGGGAATCCGGCTTAAGCGGGGTGGAAGTTTTAAGGACCGGATTCACCACAAAGCTAGGTGGTTCGATGCTCACAGAGTGGTTTTTGGGGCGGGGGCATTAAGTAATGCCATGCTCGCCCAGGCACTTGACGTAATTGGTTCAGGTCTAGTTGAAAACCAGAGTCAGGCACTAGTTGTCTGGCATTTTTGCTGAACTGGGCCTTTTTAGCGCAGCCATGAGGCACACTTTAAAGCTAGTTTCTGACATCACACTTTCCACTTTTTGTTAATTTTTATTTTTATTTAAAGTTTTTTTTTTGCTGTATATTGTGTGCCTTTTTAGTCTGTGCTAAATAAATGTATTTTCTTTCTTTCTTTTAGTTGGATTTTACATGGCAGTTCTTAAAAGAGTGGCCATAGAGCTGGCATGAAAGAATGGCATTGTCAAACAATGCCATCGGGCATTGGGTGACAATACCGTTTTTTCTGGGCTTCTGTATTTTGAAGCCCATGACGTTACAGATCGATTTAATCAGGAAAATTTGGGTGGTGGCCCTCAGTGAACCAGACGACGAGGACCGTATCGAATGCATCCCCGCCTCTGGCATGGTGCATCCTTTTATAAAATCCGCTACTGCTCCCGATATTGAAGAATACGCTTGTCTTGCATACTATTGTAGTCTTTGCAGTCTTGTCTACCTTGAAAGGTTGCGCCTCGCGCCGGCGGTTTATAGAATGTTCTCAGCGCTAAGTGAATTAACAAACCTACTTTAACGCTTGAAATACTGTAGAGTACATACTAACTCCATGCTTGACATACATATCGATGGTTTCCTGGCTATTTGATATATGCGACATTTTGAGTTGATTTAAAGTTTTGTTTTTCGGAATAAAATATATTTAAAAAAACCTATTGATTGGATTTCAGTAAACTGAATACAGTATTTCCATAATATATACATACTGCATCCTTCTGAGTTAATATTGCGAATTTACGAGTATTATTTTCTAAAATATATGTCGCTTAAATTAATATGCGTTCTGAGCTTTATTTTATGGAGTAAAGCAAAATGCCGCAAATGCCTATGGTTTGAATAGTGATTGAAAGTAAATTAGTTCAATTTTTTTTTAATAAATATGGAATAAAACAAGACAAAACGGCATAAACAAAAACCTCACATTGAATTAACTAAGTCAAATGAGTCGAAGCAGCATGTAACATTGAACCAGACTAGTGCAACTTGATACAGACGACGATCGGTGCTCATCCCCACTCAAGTAAAATGAACTTTTGCTATCATAAAATTAGAGATAGGTTTTTAGGTCACAGTTCTAATACAACCCTAACATGGACAAATATGGTAATTAGTGATAATTATAAAATAAAACTAACAAAGTTTGAAACAATCTTTAATTAAAAAGTTATATTCTAAAAGTCTTATTCTTCGTACTTTCGTATAATTAAAATTAAATAAACTGACTAAAAAAAATTACATTCATATTGCCGCTGAAGGATCCTCCTCACCACCAGCAGCCTTAGAGCATTTAACCTAGCAGCCGTTTGAGAGCGTGGTTGTGAACATCTGTTCTTGCAGTGTGGACCGTCCTTTACATAAGTAATTATAATTTACAGTCAACAAGTTATGATATGTAATTGGATGACTGTTGTAATAATAATATTGACAAAAATCAAGGCCTTTCAAATTTCATATATTTATTTTCGTACAAGAGGACCTAATTTAATTACTTATGGACTTAATTTAAAAACTACGGCTGGCTCTTAAAATAATAATATTCACAGGTATATAAAAGAAAGTCTAACACCTATATTCTAAGTCGTCACCTCGAAAGCTCCTCGACTCACAACTCATTCGAGGAGACCTCAAGGCGTGCCTCGAAAGATCCTCAAAATCGGTATTCATAGACGTAAGACTGAGGAAATTATGAGGTGCCTCGAATGAGTGTGAGTCGAGGTGATACGTCACAAAAACGTCATTGTTTGGAGAAATATTCCGTTTATAATGTTGGCTATACTTATTTTTAAGTTTAGCCAATGTTATAAACGGACTGATTTTGTGCAAATCTCAGACGTAAGACTGAGGAAATTATGAGGTGCCTCGAATGAGTGTGAGTCGAGGTGATACGTCACAAAACGCCATTGTTTGGAGAAATATTCCGTGTATAATATTGGCTAAACTTATTTTTAAGTTTAGCCAATGATATAAACGGACTGATTTTGTGCAAATCTCCGCAAGCAATCTGAAAATACATAACCAATTTAAGTATGTAAGTAGGATAGGTAACTACTACTAAAATACTAAATTTGAACTGTTAACTTGTTTGCGCAAAAAATGTTAACAGCAACTTACTTGAAAGTTTCCTGAATACTTGGATTATGGGCGGAATTGGCAATCCACGTCTGTTACCACCAATATCTTGAAACAAAAGTGGTAACAAAAAGCTCACCACAACATCTTTATAAAGCGAAATCTAATTTTAAATTCATTTTCATCATAAAACTCAATTGGATTTCCTGCATCTCGTAAATAGCGTCGCGATACGTAATTATATGGATTATCGTACACAATAGTCAATAAACTCTTCAAAAGACATTACGAAAATGTGATAAAATACACTTTGTTTTGGTTAAAAGCTTCCTCAAGGTAGATGCCGACGTACCTTATATTTGACAGTTGGTTCCTCAACTCAAACTCACCTCGACTGAGGAAATTGTCTAAGATGAGGAGTAAAATTGTAACTATGAATATCAAACTACCTAAGTGAGGTTGAGTCGAGTCGAGGAAATCATGAGGTTTTGACTTAGAATATGGGTGTTAGTCATCAAAAAATACGTCCGCATCGTTGGCAATGGGAAAAATGCCCAAAAGGCTGGCAGCATTGCCACATTGTATGGCAATCCTGATTCTTTGGCCGAAAAATAGGCCAGCCCTTTGGTCACGTAAAGAGTCGACTAACCGCTTGGAAATGTCTCGGAAAACTAAGTGGGCACTCGGACCCCATGGTCCTAGAGTTTCAACCCCAAACGGCTTGAACAAATAGGTTCCAATAAGATTGGAATATTTGCGCCGTTTGAGGTTTTCCGCACCTACAGCAGCTGCCCCAGGACAACCCACCGTACTAGAAAGATGGGATTTCGCAAGGGTGTCGACATAATTATGTTGCATCCCACGCAAAGATCTACCTAACTTCCAAGGCATTATGGTCATTCCGTCTGGTCTCTTCCCATCGTCGCGTGCCAAGCCATTGGGTTCCAGAATAGCTGGCACCCCGGCGGTGACAAGAGCACGACAGATGATGTCATTGATGCTGGCGTGCTGTGTTATCCGGCCTGCGCTCCTACTGCAGGATAGGCCATGGTGTCCAAGGCAGCCGACACCTTCACTGCATTGGCAGCGATGCAAAGCCACGCATGGAGCGCCAAGACGCAGGCAAGTAGTGAGCCGGAAGGCCGAGTCACACAGCATGGTGCCTAGGTTGGGTGACGGTAGTGCCGGCAGCCAGAGGCCCGACTCCCACTCACCCACAGCCAGGAGGCGAGCACGCTCAGCAGTATTGGTGGGTATCAATAAGTTTATTCCGTGCCAACCTGTAGAGCGGCTCATCCCACTGCCTCTGGGAAGATTCGCGTTCACGGGCCGATCTGTATCCGGGCAAGCCATTTTCCAGGCATTCACCGCATCGGTCAAGCACGGCACTTCAGAGTCAACCAGGCAAGGGGCTAAAATTTTCCCAGCCAACTTTTCAGTGCTGTGGACAGAGGACAGGAAAGCCGATAAGCTAATACTAGTAATTTTACGGACGCCGAGGCCACCAAAACGGATGGGCACTGTGGCTTGAAGACACGCTCGGTCGTCCAAAGCCACATTTAAAATGGATGGACAGTGTGCTGCGAATAATTTGGTAAATTTTGTCCGAGAGGTGTGGATGCTTCCATAGAGGGGAAGAGCGTAAAAAATACATACAATTTGGGCCAAAACAACAATATCTAATCAGGGTAAATGCCGAGTGTAAATTTATTTTAGAGAGTGTTTCCGAAATGTCGTTGAAATTTTAATTTTATCGTCGATAAATTGAGAAAAGCTGTCTTCCAAAATTGGGGAACCTAAGAGGTGCAGTGAACTTTTTTCTAGAATTTTGATTTGTGGGGCTATTGCATTATATTTTTCTAAGGTCAATTGTCTGTCGGTGACGTCAGAAAGAATTTCACATTTTGATGGGTCAAGGTCCAGGCCTACGGATTTAAATTGTTTTTTGAGGAGTTGTAGGTCTTTCAAAACGGTGTCTACATCACCTCCTAGCGTTCCATCATCTAAATACCATAAGTTAAACTTTGAATTTAGTTTCTGGATTATGGGATGAATAGCTAAGCTGAACATGACAGGCCCGAGTGGGTCACCCTGTTGGCAACCTACTGCAGATGCACATTCTTCATACATTGCCATATAAAACCATAAATCCCGGGTAGTTCTTTTTTTACTTCAGCCAACAAAGTGTCCCTATTCACAGAGTTAAAGGCGTTCTTAACGTCAACCTTGAGGATGACCTCACGTTTGTGACAGTTTACTAAGGTGGAAAGTGCATGTACGGCAGCCTCACAGCCCCTTCTCGAGCCAAAACCTGCAGGGGCTGAAACTGAGTTGTAAGTTTTTCACTGTATAACTTACAACATATTTTGGCTGCCGTACGTCTGTATGTGCACCCAACGGCGATGGGACGAATGCCACCGTCTTTATTGCGCAGGGCACAAATGTTGGCACCGTACAATACATCGATGATGCCATCGTTCACCCCGCCGCGGTGAGCATGAGGTTGATCAGGGCCGCAAGCTCCTTCAAAAGTGACTCACCAACTGCCCCGGCCCTTGAACTCTAAAGATCTTTAATGTTGTGGAGTCAGGCCGTCGAGGCCGCCAGCGGAACCACTTCTGAAGGAGTTCACGGCTGCAATCAACTGGGGAGGCCGAAACATTCAAATAGGTGGAATTTAGGTCAGGAGGGTTGGGGTGTCCGGGAAGGTGAGACCATCCACAGGCGCTGGATGTTTGCTCTCCAGAGCTGTTAGTGTTTCTGGAGAGTAAGGCACCACCACATCGCTGCTGAACAATATCTTGGCCGCTCCCCTGATGTCACCTTCACTTAATTTGGATTCCACGTGTTAACATATGCCTTTATGAGACAGGTTATTGAATGCAGGTAATTTGGGATCTAAAATAAGGGCCGAGTTATTGCAATTATCTTTGATTTGGTTTGTTAAAGTTCTTTGTTAATTTTTTTGAACATGCAGAATTCTATAAGGGAAGGTGAATAATTGCTCCCAGGTACTGAGTGAGTTCTCCTGGACCGCAAGACGGATACATTGTGCTAAACTTAATGCAACAGATCGTCTCGCGCCCCGGGGAACTCTTTTTAATACAGGGGTCGATTTTTTTAATTTGGCTAACGTTTTCCACAAACTTTTGACCAGGTATGACTCCTATAAAACATTTTTTTTTTCGTTGAATTTAGTGGTGGTTAATCACGCCAGGTGTACTGGTGGTCGCCGGAGCTCACAACTATGCGCGAGGCGTGCGTTGCTGGGCGGCACCCGTACACCAGGCACCGTAGGCTCCGTATCCGCCCTCCGGATACGGACGCCATTCAGGCGGAGCTGTACGAGGGGTATAGAGCGGCGAAGACCGCCCTCCGAGTGGAGATTCTGTGCTGGCCCACGAGGAGTCGCTGAAGACTCTGAACAGAGACCCGTGGGGACGCCCCTACAAAATGGTCGGGAATAAGATCCGCCCGGGGCTCACCCACAGACCCAGAGTCTCCGGCCTCAGCTCGTGCAGGACGTGGTAAGCAGACTGTTTCCTTCGCGAGAAGAGCATGCTCCCCCACCCATGGCTCCGCCTCCTGCAGTGCCTGATGCGGACCACACCGACCACGACGACGATGTTCTAGAGGTGATCGAGGTAGAGTTGAGAATGGCGGTACGTAGGCTGAATGCCAAGAATACCGCCCAAGGACCCGACGGCTTGCCTGGTGTCGACCTACCTCTGTCGTGTGGTTGAGGTCTACTTGACGGGCAGGGCCGTCTTTTACCCCGCTCACCTAGGAGAGTGGAAATGGCGAGAGATGTCGTGCGGTGTGCCACAAGGATCGGTCCTGGGGCCGCATCTGTGGGACATCGGGTACGACTGGGTGCTGCGCGCCAACCTCCCTAGCGGCGTCAGCGTAGTTTGCTACGCTGACGCCAACGATAATGCAAAATTCAATGTATTCTGCACTGGAGTGACCTTGGTCGAGTAGCACTAGATATCGACCTACGACACGAATGTCAACCTTATGGTTATCTGAATTAAGTCTAAAATTGCGACCACTGAGAATACTGCCATCTATGGTCGAGTAGCGGAATTTACTCGGCAATCGAATCTAGTTTGATGTAGGTTTATTTTTCAAACGTAGGATCTGTGGCTTACGCTAGTTTTGACTAAATGATTATCGGTTTATTTGTGTGAGTTTGGCGACAACGGTTCCTATAGTCATTTTGTAGCATTGCACTTCCACCTGTTTTTTCTTTTCCGTGGTTGATACCATGGTCATCAAAATGAAGGCAAAGTTGCTGAGGGGTACAAACGCTAAAAAAGTGCTCATCAAAAATTTAAGCGCTGCTCAAACGACGTAGAAAAATCTCGGATTCAAAATTCGTATATAACTCAATTTCGCAAAAATGTCACCTAGATCTAATATCCGGGGAACCGTCAATATTTCACATCATGTTTTTACTATTTTCATATAATCAAACCCTGGGAGTCGATACCAACTTCTAATTGTTATTTATGTACCTAAACTCTATTAGGTCCGCTGGCCGCTGCCCTTCTTTGGCCCTTTGACGGTCAAGTCAAAACGGACCTTGTAATTTTTAATCGGGAGATCTTAGACGATCATTTGAGTCAAAATACATCATTCTTGCAGTACACGATCAATCTACTTACTGAGTAGAATGTATGTACAATACAACTGATGTCAGGACAGATCACCTAATGCCCCCATTGTAGTTTCATTAGTTAAGCTAGGTACGCACTGACAGGTGGCTTGCTCAGCATCTGAAGCATAGCGAGTCACTTTCTAGTAGCAAAGTGTATCGAACGTTCTAGAACTTACCTAACCAACCACAGTACGCTTAGTGCCTTCGTTAGTTGTCTAGTTTGTATGGAAGTAATCAATCATGATGTTAACTCACTAGGCATAAGGCGCCAAGCAAAGCACCAGTCAGTGCATACGTGGCCTTACACTTTCAGCCACCGGAGGAAGAACAAGGACGTGGACGACCGAGTCAAAAACTATTTATGCCATAGATTAAAGAGACTGACTATGACTATGACATTTGTCAAAGTCAACAAAAAACTGCTAACCTTCCTTTTTTTCTCTTTGAGTGAAAAAAATCAAGGAATAAATGGGAATAAATTTCATCATTTATTTTAATTAATAGTTATTGGATGCTCAGCTACAAAAAGCGAGTAAACGATTTGTATGGTAAATGCCTGCTTACTAAATCTTTAAAACTATACACTTTTTTCGCTAGGTAGTGCGCGCCGGTGAAATTGTGATCATGGCGAATCCGTCATCAGGCGTTGGTAAGTTTTTGTTTTATTTGCTAAAAAGATTTATTTTGTGGCGAGCTATGGATATTACTTTTTGCTTTCCGACTGCTTTGTTCTTGTATTATTGTAATCATATTCTTTTTTTTGGGCAGTGGTTCCTCGAAACTTTCGTCTTCTGGAAGAACTTGAACAAGGCCAAAAGGGAGTGGGCGATGGCACCATATCTTGGGGACTCGAGAGTGATGATGATATGACCCTCACTCATTGGACTGGCATGATAATTGGCCCCCCTAGGGTAAAGAATCTGTTCTTATTTTTAACAGAAGTTATAAAATGTATAACAATGCAATCTAATTGAACATTCTTTTACAGACGCCTTATGAAAATAGGATGTATTCACTTAAAATTGAGTGTGGCACCAGATATCCTGATGAACCTCCAACTGCTCGCTTTATTTCTAGAATCAACATGAACTGTGTAAACAGTCAGACTGGGCTTGTAAGTACTAATTATACTATGTAAATAATTTAAATTCATTACATTTGTTACACATTTTGTTTTCTTTGGTGCAGGTGGATAACAGACAAGTTCCAATTCTTGCCAGATGGCAACGTGATTACACTATCAAGACAGTTCTTCAGGAACTGAGACGTCTCATGACACTGAAGGAAAACATGAAGCTGTCACAGCCCCCAGAGGGAAGCACTTTCTAATTTGTCTTCAGAAAACTTTTCTCAATAGACCCAATCTACCTATTTCTCATCTTGAATCCACACTTTACTGTAATATTATATGTTTCACTTGATTTTCTTAATAAGCAATGATGATGTGTATCAAAATTAATGTTGACTTCAATTTAAGTAATACTATGCTAGTGTGTATCTTAGATTTGTATAATTGCATTTATTGTGCTCTGAGTCAGTCTTTTGTGCATGATTACTTTGGTTTAATAATTGTAGATTGGGTGAATAAGTAAGAATTCATTTTACACAGCTCTTCAATTACCCATATAGAGGGTAACACCCATTTATTTATCATATTACCTAAATTATTGTGGCCTTTAAAAAAAGTTAAACTTGCTTTTGGTATTATTAAGGCTAGTTTTACTGATGTCTTGGTTTAGGTAAGTGGTCTTATGCCCAAGCTATAAAACTACTAATCATTTTATTCTGACCTCTTGTGAAACTTTATCTGCATTTTTGTTGTTTATATTTCTGGGCATAATGTATTTTTAAACATGTATCCCGTGTCTGAAATGTTAAGGTTCCAGTTTTTATTTCTATGTAATTAGTTGATAACTGATTTCATGTGACAGAAAATTGCTTAATTTTTTTATAGTTTAACTTGATCAAGTGTAAAATATTGTAGGAAATTTTTATTTCTTAGGAACATAAGATAAAGTACTACTGGTTCATTTCCAAGCTTTGCATCAGGTTAAATGTTTCTCTCAAACATGTAACTAATGCATGTAATGCAATCTCTTATTGGCTACAACCTATCAAGTAGCTTGTCAATTTGGGAACTACATAAGTATTACATTAGTTCCCATGCATCGGTTATGCATCAATTTAATGTTACAAACCAAATGCTAAGTCAAACTGTTTCATAGCATTAAATATTTTTACCAATGTATAACTAGCAAAAACAAATAAATCAAATAACACTGTCAGAAATGTTTTTTTTATTGTTAGATTTATACTTTGCAGGGATTTAATGTTTTTAAATTTATTTGGTTCAAAATGGCTAAGTTAATCAATTTAGACAAGTGTTATTTATCATCATGTGCGTAGCAAGGGATTTTGTCTAGGGGGGCAGCCGTCTAGATCGAGATGGAGATCATAAATGACGCCTAGTAATAAATAATCCCACTAAAAATATTTCATGTAAAGTAGTTTGCCAAGACTTAAATAGGTAACGCTTGGATTGTTCAAAAGATATCAAATCATTTTTAACCGACTTCCAAAAGGAGGAGGTTCTCAATTCGTCGGAACCTTTTTTTTTTTTTTCATTTTTTTTATGTATGTTCCCCGATTACTCGAAGATGGCTAGACCGATTTGGATAATTTTGTTTTTGTTTGAAAGGGTATACTTCTCAGGTGGTCCCATGATCATCAAGTCAGGATCTGATGATGGGATCCTGGAGAAATAGAGAGAACTCTTCAAATTTTATAGGCACACTTGAAGCAATTTGTGTAGTTTTTGAAAGAGTACCTTCTCGGAGTGGTTCCATTTCAATTTGGTGAAGATCTGATGAAGAACTTCGGAGATAGGCAACGGAACTCCTCAATAAATGATAGCAAATGGACAGGGATTGCTGTAATCTCATATCTGTCAATTGTTTACACCAGTTAATAACATAACATCACGCCGGTACGCTGTGAAGGGGTAAGCACATGTGAACCACTAAAAAGTGAAAAATGAAAAACTTTTTTCAAGAAAATAAACAACTGACTTCCAAAAAAACACTAAAAAGTGAAAAATAACTTTAATATCGGAAGGCGGTGACAAAAAATTAAAATATATATCCAAAGTCACCGCCTTCCGAAAAAAGTTATTTTTCACTATTTTTTGTTTTTTTTGGAAGTCGGTTGTTTATTTTTTTGAAAAAAGTTTTTATACAACCTAAATTCCATTGCAGACGTCTGAAGTTTTTTGTAAAACCCAGATTTGAATTTTGTCAACATAAGTAAAAATACTACAAAAATTCCAAGGTTTATATTTCAGGAGCTGTAAGACTAAAACCCCATGGCCGCGGCATTGAAACTGTGAAATACACGTTATCGTCGATATCTCGCTGAAAAAGCATCGCAGAGGTCTGAAGTTTTTTGTGAAACCTAGATTTGAATTTATCAAAATTAGTAAAATACACAAAAAAAATCCTAGCTTTATATTTCACGAGCTGTAGTACGGTATTGCGTTAAAGTAAGTCGTGATTATCTACGGAAGAAAGTAAATGTGAGCGAGATTTTTTTATAAACAACAACTATTAATATGTGGAACTAATATCATAAAAAAAAAATATTTCGCTAAATAAACCCTAAAAATACGTTTTAAATTTTTCGATACGGTGACCATAGCTTATTGTTTACAGAAGACTTTCCACCTATCTATTTGTGTTAGAAATTATATCTCAAAGATTCTAAATTAAATTTTAATGAAACGATAAGTTATAAAAACAATGTGTTTATTACTTATATTACAGATTTATGTGATTTTAAAGAAATAAACAAGAATCTCTAATACAATAGGTGGAAAGTTTTCTGTAAACAATAAGCCATGGTCACCCTATCGAAACATGTAAAACGTATTGTGGTATGTGTGTTATTACTCTTCCTGAAATATAAACCTAGGATTTTTTGTTATATTTTTACATACTTAATCAGCCTTTAATGTTCCTACTACAGAGACACAGGCCTACTCTCTGTGAGAGGGAGTATGATTACTAATTTCGAGAAATTGAAATCAGGGTTTTACAAAACTTCAGATGTCTGCGATGCTTTTTCAGCGAGACATCGGCGATATCATGTTTTTCACCGGTTCAATGGCGCGGCCATGGGGTTATAATCTTACGGCTCCTAAAATATAAACCTAGGATTTTATGCTATATTTTTACAAATTCAATCTATCATTTACCTAAATTTCAAGTTTCTGCACGCTTAGTTTTAACGATTTCCATGGCCAAGCGGGTCTCCGCGTTTCAATGGCGCGGCCACATTCAAACCTTTATAACTTTGTAAACATAACTTTGACTAAATGGTTTTGGGAATCAACTTTTACAAATTTTTACAAAATCTTGGTAGAATTTTTTTTTTGGAAATACCGCCGTGGCCGCGCTATTGAAACGGACATACCACGTTTTAGTGTCATATGTCATCACTGGCAACATGCACTGGTCAAAGACTTTCGTTTTTAATTAGTGACATCAGGTCAGACCGTACTGGTCAGCTTGTATCGTTTGACTTAGATAAAAAGTTACACCCTTAGACAGAGATTCTCTGTCTTACACCTAGATAAAACCATTGAATTGAGACCTCTGAGTAAAAATAAATTGGAAACTTTTAAAAATAATGTTCTTACCAATCTCTCACAAAAAGTTTTGATTCACAAGACCCGAATATAAACTATGGCACATTTATTTCTACAGTATGCCAAGAATTCAATAAAGCATGTTCTGTAAACTACTTACAAGCACTCCTAAACCAAAATTTTGCGAATGGGCCACAGCTGGTATTAGAAAAAGCAGAGATATCATAAATAATTTGTATCACGAAAAATCATTCACTTCTTCTGATCAGGCCCTTCATAATTATGTAAGAAACTATTCTAAGATGAAGAAGAATTATTAAAAGTAACAAAATAAAAATTTCCTAAAATAAAATAAAATAAAAAAAAGCTGTGTGGCATGTAATTAACAAAGAAACTGGAAACACAACAGCGAGATCAGAATGAGTTAGCTCTAAAAAATGATAATGAAACCATTTCAGATAAGTTAAAAGTTGCACACACACAACACAACAGTTGAACACATATTTAACGCATGGGAGAACTCACAAAATGCCATTGGAGTTTTCTGTGATCTTTCCAAAGCATTTGATTGCGTGCACCATGACACGCTATTGCGTAAACTACGTCATTACGGTGTTCAAAATGAAGCTCTCAACGTAATAAATTCTTATTTAAATAATAGGCACCAGTGTGTAGATATTAATGGTGTGAAATCGTCCGGGCTACCAGTTCAGCTAGGTGTACCTCAAGGCTCAATACTGGGTCCATTCTTATTCTTAGTGTACATTAATGACTTACCATTCTATTTAAAGGGTATCTGTGACGTTGTACTGTTTGCTGATGATACCTCTCTTATCTTTAAAGTAGACAGGAATAGACAAGATTTTGACGACGTAAACAGTGCACTCTCAAGGGTTACGCATTGGTTTACCACGAATAATCTAGTTCTCAATGCCAAGAAAACTAAATGTATAAAGTTCGCTTTACCGAATGTAAGAAATCTGGGACCCAACATCGTCTTAGATGATGAGGTGCTTGCAACTGTAGAATCGGCCGTTTTTCTTGGCATAACAGTAGATGCCAAACTTCAGTGGGGATCACATATATCAAGCCTAGCGGGAAGGCTCAGTTCGGCCGCTTACGCCGTCAGAAAAGTAAGACAATACACTGACGTTGATACAGCTCGGTTAGTCTATTTTAGTTATTTTCATAGCGTTATGTCCTACGGCATTCTGCTGTGGGGTAAAGCGGCTGACATTCAAAATATTTTTGTTCTTCAAAAACGAGCTGTTCGTGCAATTTATCAACTAGGTGCTAGAGTTTCTCTGAGAGAATTTTTTAAAGATATTGGTATTCTCACGGTGGCATCACAATTCATCTTCGCTAACATCTTATATATTAGGCAAAATATACACTTATACACTAAAAACAGTGATACTCATAATATTAATACTAGAAATAAGGACAAACTACGTGCTCCCTTTCACCGGCTTCATAGGGTTCATAACTCATTTGCTGGGCTTGGTATAACCTTCTATAACAAGCTTCCTTCTTCTTTGTTAGATTTACATTTTAATGCGTTTAAAGCGAAAGTAAAATCAAATCTTTGGTCGAAGGCATACTATTCTATCAACGACTACTTAAACGATAAGAATTGTTGGTCGCTGTGATTAACTCAAGACAACGTTTATGTTCTTTCACCAGAATTAGCTTAACTACTGACAGGTCATATGAATTACTTCATATCATTGTTTATTTAACTTGACTGCATAAACCATTTATTTTTTTATTTTTTATTAATTAAATTTTCATTTATCGTTGAATGATGGTTATATGCTATTATTGTATAGAATCAAGTTCTTCCAACATAACAGACAGCTGTGCTGCTGGGGAGTTTGTTGCGCCACTTCTTCTTCCCAGCTAAAGCACTAGGAAGTGGTGAAGGGCGGGCTTTTTGGGGGGACTGTCTTATGTAATTTTGACGTTCAAAAAGTGCTGACTTTCAGCCTAGTTTGAATAAATGACTTTTGATTTTGATTTTGATTTTGCTGAGACTCTAGAAAATTTCTTTACCAACATCCCAATAGAGGTTACGAAATCTATTCCCTCATCATCTGTATTAGCTGAATCTCTTCTTAAAGAAAACTTCAGTAAGAACATTCCAAATTTTAAATTCGAACCCATTTCTATTGCCACAATTAAAACAGCATTTAAAAGTTCTTACATAAAAAACGCTGAAGCCTTATGGGGGATTTCCGTTGAGCTTGGTAATTGACACAATTGCCACTGTCATAACAGGCATATTCAATCAATTTTTAGACAGCGATACGTTCTAGTAAAGTAGTACCAATTTTCAAATCGGGTAGTAAGAGTGATCCCTCTAATTATAGACCTATATCTGTGCTTCCAGCACTGAGCAAAATTTATGAAAAAGTCATGCTAGACCAGATGTTGTCACATTTTAACTCAAATGGGATTTTACATAGTCAACAATTTGGTTTCACGAAAGGTAGGTCGACGACTGACGCGGGAGTAAAACTCATCAGTCACATTTTGGAATCCTGGAAGAAGTCCCAGAATGCAATTGGCATTTTATGTGACCTCTCAAAAGCGATTGACTGCGTTGACCACAATACAGTCATCTGTTAATTACAGCACTACGAAATTCGTGGACCAGCTGCTGATCTTGTACTTTCCTATTTATCAAACAGGCAGCAAAAAGTAAATGTTAACAAGGCAACGTCCTCGGGGTCTCTAGTTAAGATGGGCGTGCCTCAAGGTTCAATTCTTGGCCCTTTTTTATATCTAGTTTATATTAATGACCTTCCTTACCTGATGGCTAACTTCTCGGATATAATTTTATTCGCTGATGACACTTCTCTTATTTTTAGTACAGATAGAAAAGATACGGATGTCTTACATGTTGACGATAGTCTAGCTGTTCTCTCGAAATGGTTTGCGGCTAATAATCTTTTACTCAACACGAACAAAACGAAATGTCTTAAGTTCTCATTACCAAATGAACCCCAAGTAGGTAAATGTAAAACTTGATGGCAAGAAACTAGATGCTATTTCCGAAACTGTATTTCTGGGAATTACTTTAGATTCAAAATTGCAATGGGGTGCCCACATTAGAGCTCTTTCAAGTAGATTAAGCTCAGCTGCTTATGCAGTAAAAAAAAATAAGACAGTTGACTGATGTAGCCACAGCTAGGTTAGTATACTTTGCTTATTTTCACAGTATTATGTCTTATGGCGTTCTACTGTGGGGATCGGCAGCTGACGTAGATTCAATTATCATTTTACAAAAGAAGGCAATCCGCGCAATCTATAAAATGGGGCCTCGCGAGTCTCTTGCAAACAAATTCAACGAAATTGATATACTAACTTTTCTTTCTCTTTATATCCTTGAAAATATCTTGTATGTTCGCAAAAACTTAGGTTTTTTAAAAAAAAGATGTGACTTCCATAATCTAAATACCTCTTACTACCGGACTACCAGATGCACTGCAGGGTACCATCCGCACTTGGTTGATATCCCGACCAGTCGTACTCAGCGCTACTCCTCCACATTTATTATGCGCACAACCAAAGTGTGGAACTCTCTGCCTGCGTCTGTGTTCCCTTCCACATTTAACCCGTCTACCTTCAAAACAAGATTAAACAGGCATTTTCTGGGTACTCTCGATCCATCATAGACCTCATCAATCGCTTTCCATCAGGCGTGATCGAGGTCAAGAGCTGGCCCAATTAGAATAAAATAAAATACACGTAGTAAAGAAGAAATTTTGATTCGATTAACTAAAACTAGCAAGTCATTTCTAATAAACAGTATCCGTTCTTTAACAAGTTGCAAAATCGGTTACAGAACTTAGCGATGGAAAGTCTTTAACTCACATCAAACTTGTCCTTATCAAAAAAGCATAATATATGATAAAAGGCTACGTTGAAGACAGGGAAGTTTGGCATTTTAATATTTTAACTTTGGCATTAACTCTTGCGCATGTGGCTTCCCTGATACCTCATTAACAGCATAACTATGTGAGAGTCTATTAGCTGCTTCCAAATTGCAATGTGAATTTTTATTCTTTTATTTTTTAGATTTTCTGACATATTCTCGTCATTATATGACATTATATTATTTATCGCTTCTATTGACTATTTATTAGTGATTCTCATGGAAATCATGTCACTTGGTTTAAATAGGTTGATTTTACTTGTGTAGATTCTTTTACGTATTGTGAATGAGAGAACGTTGTAGGCCTTACAGACTAGATTTATAAACGATTTTCTATTCTTTATTTTCATTCCTCTAAGTACCTGGTACTTATTGACAGGCCTGCACTGTCCTCCCATACCTATTATCACTGTAATTTGAAAACATTGTAAAACCTAATTATTTTTAAAAGAGTACTTACTTAACCGTGGAGTTTCTTGCCGGCTCTTCTCCATAGGAAGCGACAAATTAGAACCGTGCACCTACCTTCTGATGTTTCATAAATCCCCTTGCAGGTTTATGTGAAATAAAATATTTAGATTTGATTTGATTAGACCTACTTATCTGGACACTTTGTCCTAGGTAAACATACTCGTCCATAGCTTCGAGTGTAGTGTCTCCGATTTTTATGAGTGTGCACACCTACTCTCATGAAGATAGGAGACGCTACATGGGCATTTGACATGACCTTTGTCTTGTCCATGTTTGTTTTAGACCTACTCTTTCGTAAGCTCCACCGAGTTCACCAAGCATTGTACAGACGCCAGCACATCAAGCTACCCCAATCTGTCAAATTTCTTTGATAGATTGTAAACTATATTCCATTAGTTTATGGTTCATGTTCAATTGGGAAAATTTGGCAGATTGGGGTAGCTCGTGCCGGCGTCTGTACCACGGACCTCCATAGTCTCAACCATGACAGCTATCGGCAAACCGAAGGTGAGTGCTACTCGCCATTATTGTTGATTACAACCCCTTTCCAATCCAGAACCTTGAAAACATGAGGATGTCTTCAAGGCACTGGAGGCAGTGCAGCGGTAAATTGTTTCGGAAAGATAACGTGTCCTTATCTCACATACTTACTACATAGCACTGCAGACCCACCGTACCCCTGGTGGTACGGTGGGTATTTTAAAGTTAAACCATGCCACCAGGTAATAGTGTTGTATCACTAGTTAAAACCACTTTTGAGAACAACAATTTAATTTATTAATTAGGTTGATATGTGCGCAATTTTTCTAATGCGTGACCAACTGAAATTATTTTATTTACAATTTGTAATCTCTCAAATCGGCCGTGCTACATAGGTACCTACAGGTCAGGCGCGGTCGGGGGGGGGGGGCGGTTCCTAGGGGTTATGACCGCACCCCCCCAAAGCTGTAAACGTAAAGCTTAAAATAGTAATTTTTCGAAAATATAATACATTTTCTTATTAATATGTAGGTAGTCTTTGTCTGTGGCCTCCCCCAGTCTTTGGCTGCGAAGTCCGGTCCTGGAGTCGGGCTGACACGGTTGGCATTTTCGTACAGACACCTCAGCACTTTGATGTACCGATAGTCGTCCACAAACGCTAAGAAGAGAGGCAGGTCATACTTTTCGGCCTTCTGTATAACCTGCGGCAGCATGTGAATCCAGCTTGTTCGGAGGCCGGAGGTCATAAAACCTGCGCGCGACACGGTTCGTGATGGTTCTTGACAACAACTTGTAGACATGACTCACAAGTGGGATGGGTCTATAATTCTTAAAAGGGCATTGTCACCCTTCTTAAAGAAAAGTATCAACCAGCACACCTCTGTTCCATGCCTGTGCGTTTTGCCCTCGAGAATGTCGAAATCAAACAGCTTCTGGAGGGCCTTGAGTCAAAATATATGTGGCTTGGCCATTTCTCTACTTAACAAAACGGCCAAGCCAAATATTTTTTGACTAAGGTGTACCTAGTTTGTGAAGTTAGGCCTTGTAGAGTTAGGGCGTGTAGAGTTAGAAGCTTGGCTTTACATGAGATCTAATAAGTTTTTACAGTGCGAGTCGTAAGGCCTCGTCTTGGCAACATTTTAAAGAAAATGTTTTTGGTGGGTACATCTTATCCTGAAACTTTGAGGCCTTCTTTGGCATCGTCCAGCCCGAAGCTTTGAAAGTACGATGATGAAACGGTTCGAAAAAAGGTAGTGTTAAGAAGAGGTTCTAATACCTTTTTGAATATCGTATTGAACTGACATTCAATTCAATCTTTTACTGTCAAATATATTTCAATGCAAAACACACGGTTGTATATAATTTAACATGGTAGCAGAGCGTAAAAACGATATTTTAACGTGCTGAAACTGGATTTTGTGACCTATTTACTAAGTACGCATCTATCAAGAAGTTACAGAAAGATGAATTCTGTAAGATTTGAGATTGGGCGCTTAGAAGGAAGTACAAACTGGCAGACGTGGAAATACAAGATTTCCCTGCTCTTGCGGAGCACCCCAGGTACGCTAGACATTATCCAGGGTAAAGTAACTAAGCCAGAGCCACCAGCGGCACCGGCGTTACCAGCAAAGTTGTTGGAATATAAGACGGTATTGGATAACTACCAAAGCCTTGACAGTCATGCCTTGCTTATTCTTACCACAAACATGACAGAAGAAACCCTGCACAAGGTCATGCGGTGCAATACGTCAAGTGAAATGTGGACAGAGTTGCATCGTCTTTATGATGGAGCCAAGGAGGATCGAAGTTATGAACTTTGCATGAGATTCTTCCGCTTTCAGAAGACTGAAGATCACGATATGGCTACTCACATTTCAACGCTCAAAAACATCTGGTACGAATTGAATAAAGAAATTGGAGGTAATAATCTTCCCGAAATGCTTTTAATTTGCAAAATCTTGGACACACTTCCTGATCAATATTTTCATTTCAAATCGAGCTGGCTGTTAATGAATAAGAGCGATAGGAACATCGAAAACTTGACGATACAGTTGTGTGCTCATGAAAGGGCTTTAACAAGTGGAAACCGAGAGACCATTATTGAAGAAGCTCTAGTACTGAGATCGAAAGACAAAAGCAAGCAGAGAGACAAGAAAAGGAAATGCAACTATTGCGGACAGCTAGGGCACAGAGTCAAAACTTGTCCGAAATAGTTAGCCGATGGGAGACCACCCAAACCCACGCCAAATAACCAAAGTACATCAAACGTCAATATGAACCTAATGGCAATTGTAAATAATGTGGAAGACATCGATCAAGACAGCTGGTATGTCGACAATGGATCTACTAGTCACGTTTCAAATCGAGGAGACTTATTTAAAACCTTTGAGTACTTCTCTACGTCGCACACAGTTACAACTGCAAATGGTACAGCTATTCAGGCCGTTGGAAAGGGAGCACTGGATATCGAAGCTGACGTACGTGGTACTAAAGAGATTATTACTCTTAACGACGTGTGGTATGTACCATCTATTAAGAAGAACCTGTTTTCGGTACTGTCAGCTCAGGACAAATTAACAAATACTATATTTGAATCCCGAACCCAAGAATGTATAATGAAGTATGAAGGCGGACGACATCTACTGATTGGAGTGCGAGCTAAAAATGGAGGACTTTACAAGCTAAAAGTCAAAAACATTAAGGGCTCTCATGAAATTAATCACGTAGGGATATCTGACCAGATGCAATTATATCATTAGAGGCTGGGACATCAAAATAAGTTTCATGTTAAGAAGGTTGTCGAGACAGAGCTTGGCATAACGCTGAAAGTAGACAGTGAACTCTGCGAAGGATGTGTATTTGGCAAAACCCATCGACGCAAGTTTGGCACTAGAGAACGTGCGTCACAGCCTGGAGAGCTGTTACATACTGACGTATGTGGCCCGTTCAAGAATTCATTTTCCAAATTCAAATATTATGTTCTTTTTAAAGACGACTTTACAAAATATCGGCAAATCTACTGTCTGAAAGAAAAGGGAGAAGTTCATGAAAAACTTGAGCAAATGTTGGCAGAGACTAAAGCTACTGGACATATTGTAAAAGAAATTCTTAGCGACAACGGCGGTGAATTCGACAATGCAAGAGTACGGGAAATTTTACACAAGAACGGAGTACGTCAAAGATTGACGATGCCTTATACGCCAGAACAGAATGCATGTTGTGAGCGTGACCATAGAACGATTGTAGAGTCAGCAAGAGCCATGATGCATGCGCATGAAGAAATGCCTCAGGGCCTATGGGCTGAACTTGTCAATACTGCCACTTACATCCTGAATCGCACTGGACCGACACAAGAAGGAAAGTCACCTTATGAACTCTGGTTCGGCAAGAAACCCAATATCAAACATTTGAGAATTATCGGAAGCACCTGCTACGCCCACATCCCAAAATGCAATTGAAAGAAAATGGACAAGAAAGCCGTGAAAGGAGTCTTAATTGGATATGACAACGATGATGGATACAGAATTTGGTGCAAAGAAAACAGTACACTCATAAGGTCTCGAGATGTAACGTTTCAGGAGAGAACTTTTTCACCACGTAATGAAATCATTCTACAACCTCCTTACCTGGATCCAGTCGCATCGACAGTCGCAAAACATGCCTCTGTTACTGATGATGAAGAAGATGCTGATCACAGTTTGAGTGCTGAAAACGATTTCGACAGATCTATTGAATCGGAAAGAGAGATGGAGATGGAACCTGAAAGTGATGAGTATTTATCTGCACAAGAGATAGAAACTGAAAGGCTCAAGACACTCAGAAGCAGATCTGACCTCAAACCTCCCTCTAGATATGATGGTTTTGTTATGACCGTGAGTAGAGATGATGAAGTTAATCCGGAGCCCAGAACATACAAAGAAGCTATGAATAGTACTGACAAAGATAAATGGATAAAAGCAATGAATGAAGAGTTAAATTCGCTGAAGGATAATGACACGTGGGAAATGGTTGATCTACCACCTAAACGCAAAGCCATTCCTTGCAAGTGGATTTATAAAATAAAAACTTACCCAGATGGCAGTATCGAAAGATACAAGGCTAGACTCGTTATAAAAGGTTTTTCGCAAAAAAAAGGCCTTGATTATTACGATACCTTTAGCCCGGTAGCTAAGACAAGCACTATCAGAGCTCTCTTAAGTACCGCAGCAAATGAAAAAATGACACTTGGACAATTTGACGTGTCTACGGCATTTTTATATGGAACGCTCAATGAAGAGATCTTTATGAAACCTCCTGAAGGATGCCAGAGTGAATCGAAGGTGTGTAAACTCAAGAAAAGTCTTTACGGATTGAAACAAGCACCGAGATGCTGGAACACCTGTATAACGGATTATATCATCCAAATTGGTTTTGAGCAAAGTTCAGCGGATCCATGCCTGTTCATCAGGAAAAGAGGGGATAAGAAAGCTATAATAGCTTTATATGTGGATGACGGATTGGTGGCTGCGAGTGATGAAAATGAAGTGGAAAATGTTTACACCGAGCTAAGGAAAAGATTTAAAGTCACGACCAAGCTCGCATCCTATTTTCTCGGAATAGAGATACATACTTCCGATACTGGATCTATCACAATAGACCAAAAGGCGTACGCAAGGAAAGTACTGCAACGTTTTGGTATGGTAAACTGTAAACCAGCACCAACGCCAATTGTAAAGTATCCCCAAACAGAAAAGACGACAGACTGTAAGGAACGATTTCCATATCGCGAGGCAGTTGGTGCTTTGTCCTATTTAATGGTTGGCACAAGACCAGACATAGCTTTCGCTGTAGGAGTGGTGTCTAGAACACTACAAAGCCCGAGTAATGAAGATGTAGTAAGAGTGAAAAGAATATTTCGTTACATTCAAGGCACTCTGGACTACGGCATCACGTACACGTATAAAGGTAAGCATAACGATATCGTGATGTACACAGATGCAGATCACGGAGGTGACCCCACCACAGGAAGATCGACATCTGGCATGCTTTGCCTGTACTCAGGTGGCGCCATCTCTTGGCGGAGCAATCGCCAGAGAACTGTAGCACTCTCGTCAACCGAAGCTGAGATTGTAGCGGCGAGCGAAGCTGCTCGAGAAGTTTTGTGGCTAAAGAAAATTGTTAATGACATAGCTATGGACGTGGCAATAGTGAAGGTGCTAATAGACAATGAGTCTGCATTGAAACTCAGCAAGAATCCGATTGAGAACCACCATCAGACTAAGCATATGCACGTCAAAAGAAGACACTTCTTCTTGAGAGAATGCATTTTAAATAATAATTTGGTGGCTAAAAAGGTTACTTCGGCGCAAAACTTGGCTGACATGTTAACGAAGCCGCTATACAAGCCAAGGCTGCTCTATCTGACTGAGCTGATGAGCCTCAAGTGAAGAAGGGAGGGAATGTTAAGAAGAGGTTCTAATACCTTTTTGAATATCGTATTGAACTGACATTCAATTCAATCTTTTACTGTCAAATATATTTCAATGCAAAACACACGGTTGTATATAATTTAACATGACTCACAAGTGGGATGGGTCTATAATTCTTAAAAGGGCATTGTCACCCTTCTTAAAGAAAAGTATCAACCAGCAAACCTCTGTTCCATGCCTGTGCGTTTTGCCCTCGAGTATGTCGAAATCAAACAGCTTCTGGAGGGCCTTGAGTCAAAATATATGTGGCTTGGCCATTTCTCTACTTAACAAAACGGCCAAGCCAAATATTTTTTGACTAAGGTGTACCTAGTTTGTGAAGTTAGGCCTTGTAGAGTTAGGGCGTGTAGAGTTAGAAGCTTGGCTTTACATGAGATCTAATAAGTTTTTACAGTGCGAGTCGTAAGGCCTCGTCTTGGCAACATTTTAAAGAAAATGTTTTTGGTGGGTACATCTTATCCTGAAACTTTGAGGCCTTCTTTGGCATCGTCCAGCCCGAAGCTTTGAAAGTACGATGATGAAACGGTTCGAAAAAAGGTAGCTATTGCCCCTGCTTTTTGTTTTTGGCTCGTCTTGTCGGGGGCAGTAGGTACCATTCACTCTCATTTTGGTGAAATACGCCACATGGTGATGTGGCGTATTTCTGTATGGCCAAGTAAAGTTAAAAGTATCATACCTAAATTTACTAACATTATAAATACCTGCAAAAGAAATTCCTGTAATTATGTTTGAAAGGCAGATACCTACCCTTCCACGTTTAAATGGATTGCGATAAAACTCGGCAAGAAGAGATATAATAGTATTCTGAGGAAGATACTTTTTACCGCGGAAAAATATATCGCTCACCTAGTAATATATTGACACATCTGCAAAAAATGCGAAATTGAGTGTATACGGCATGTGTTTAAAAGTGCATAATTTATAAAGTGGTAAAACGGCGCAACGCTAGATTCCGTGTTCTTCGAGAGGGGGCGTTAGTGTCATTGTACCGCTATTGTTGTTTCCTCCCGCATACGAGTATAGCAACGGCTCATTTGTCAGTTTTTGGGGCTTTCCGCGAGGTGCAGAACTGCATTGATGTAAGTGACAATTGTGACATTTCGTAATTTAAATAAATAAGTAAAAAAATGGGATAGAGTTACTTAAGTTAAACAGCTATAGAAGCGTGCTTTGGCGTGCTCCCTGAAAGACGGCAACGTCGCAAATAGATGTCAAATATTTCGCTGGTTTAATTTGGCACTACTATTGTATGGAAATATGAAACGTCGCTAACTTGTGGACTAAAATATTGAATAATTAATATTCTTGTAATACCGCTAAGTATTTAGTTTTAGATGTAAAAAAAGGATTTTGAAACTCTTCCAAATGCCTTTTTTATTCCTACAACGGTTACAACATCAAATTCAGTATTATAATTACAATTCATGATTAATATTTTAGTTCACTAGTTACAGATATTTCCAGTAATAATGGCAAATGAATCAAAACATAATTTTTTGACAGCTATTTGCGACGTTGCCAACTTTTAGGATTAACGTCGTGAAAAGATATATCCCTCCCAGCCCTCCTATAAATAAATACCACCCCGTCTCTCCACTAGTCCAATTACTCACGGATGCATATCCGGTAGGCTCTCAATCCTTTCCTATCCTAAGGGCACGTCTACCTGACCATTACCGCGCCCCCCGGTCTACTTCTTGATACGCATTGGCGTCTGTAACACCATGAAGCATGAGGCTCCAGGGACTAGTGCCAATCTTGGGGTTCATTCGATTAATAGAGTCCGGTCAAGCCACGCTGGGATCGGTGCATTACATATCTTCATAAATACCTACGTAACTTACAGTGCCATTAAATACCTAGGGAGAGTTACTTTTTATTTTATTTTGATAGAGATCTTATCACATTTTTATTTCGTTTTTTATAACGATGTTGATTATTTTTCTAAGTGACCTTAGACAAACATAGGATTGATATTGTGAAAAAAATGTTGTAACTTTAAGAATTATGTTCCATGTATGTTTCTTACAAAATAAAACGATTTTCCATCGACCTGTTCTTTTATTTCTTGACTTTCACTCAGGGTCCTGTACTCACTCAGCATCTAGGTGCATAATTGACATTTTTGGAAATTGTTCAAAGTGACAACGGCACAAATGCATGACTCTTCCACTTCGTTGATCTCTAATATCCTGAGAATCTGAAGTTGAAATTTTCATGCCTGAATATCTATTGACGTCTATACTAGTAACCAAACCAATAAAATCTGTAAACAAACGTAAAATGAACCCATAAATTACTTGCGAACATTTATAATATATTTGATCCTCGTTTCTGTAAAATGTGAAAAAGTAGATATGCCAATATATTACTAGGTGAGCGATATTTTTTAGGGTGGGCAAAGAAGCTAGCCCCCCCTCCCCCCCCTAGCTACGCCCATGGTTATCATTATCACATTTAGCAAGTTAGGCTCCTAAAACTTATGTATTATAAAGGGAAAACTGAAAGCTGGACGCGATGCGTCCTACGTACCTACTATAGAAAAGGGCTATGCCAGGTACGCGGTCAAAATGTATGGAACAGCATATTTATTTTTATAAAAAAATTTCAAGGCAGTGGTAAGAGCGTTCAGAATCATGTGCTGAGTCCCACATTGTAACACGGTGCGTGTCGGTGTACCCAGGGCGCGGTTGCAGCCAAAGGCTTTGGGAGGGATCACTGACAAAGACTACATAAACAATAAGAAAATTTATTGTATTTTCGAAAAGTTACTATTTTAAAGCTTGGAGGAGGGGTTATGACCCCTAGGACTCCCGCCCATAAAATGTGGATAGCTAATTGTGTAGTCCCTATGTATCGCAGTCCGATCGTAGAATATGCGCCCATACAGGATTAGGTAAACAACGCCGCCAATTGGGCAGCAGTAGACAGAGGGCTGTCTACTGCTGCCCAATTGGCGGCGTTTAATGTAGGCGCATCATAAACTGTGCGATCGCATTTTCATGATCCCAGACGCAAATTTGAAAGGAATTTGTATCTCTTACTTAACACAGACCTTGGTGAAACTGCAAAGTTAGCCTATTAGGTCTACTCGCGTAGGCAACTACAAAAGTTAACCTATTAGGTCTACTCGCGTAAGCAACTACGAAATTCACCCTTAAGAAAACTTTAGCGCATGCCCCTTTAGGGACTACTCGCAGTTATTCAGCTCTGTTCAGCTTTTGTCCATAGAAAACAACGATATGGTATGAGATGCGTACGCATCCGTTCAGCCGCGGAAAGCTGAACGGACTCTATTAAAATTGTTGTTTTCTATGGACAAAAGCTGAACAGAGCTGAATAAGTGTGAGTAGTCCCATATTCTGTGAAATAAAGGTGCGGTCTTGGGGTGATATACAGAGTTTAAGGGCCTTATCACACTGGCGATTTTCGAGCGAGTTCAAAACAAATCGCCAGTGTGATAAGGCCTTTACTGAGGAGCCAACAAGAGCCACTGGTGTCACATCAACAGCTTTACATTATTGTGCCCTGATTTGAAGAACTTGGTGTGGCGATTTAATTTGTTTCGGTGGACCGTAGTGAGTAGACAATTTCTTATGAATCTGCAAGTGGCACCAAAATCAACATCCTACTGCTGTTATAATATTCAAGTTTGGAATAGATACCCATCTGAAATAATTCGGGCCCTGGGCGCCGCCGCATGTGTCCGGCGTACGGTGCATAATCTGACTCATCTTTCACTATGGCATGTCTATTACTTGCTCGTAGTAGTCAGTAATCGTACACGAAATAAGAATTCTTGAAATTGAAGATCATTGACCACTAAATCACAATAAATATTTTAATTGAGAATCATCGTATATTTTTTAATCTAATATTTTAGTGTGTTAAGTGAAGTACTCAGAGATTGTCAAATTAAAGAATTCTTTAGTTGAGAAGGTTTACATTCGAACCCCTTTGGATAATTAACAGATAATAATATTGACGGCCTAGCTATAGGCCTATGTCCCAAGTGCGAGTTGTTTACGATATCTATGTAATATTGAATGTTTGTATTCTAAAAGAAAAGTTATGACATTCGAAGATACCTACGATAAATTTAATTTAAATAAATGTCGTATTAGATTTTACTTTTATACTTTTAATAATATCTCCAAATATTAATCTCGACCATTATAACAAGCACCGACACAAAATATACTAGGGAAACAGTGGTTCACACACGTATCTGAATTTTACCATAATTATACAATTTACATTTAAGTTGGCACCGAACAGCACAAGAATAGGAAATGCATTAACACACAATTCCTTTAAATCTTTGGTCTGGGTATAATTATTGCAAAGTTGAGCACCACTAGAGTGCCAAATAATCCAACATTTTAAGTGCAATACACAATCGTTATTATAACAACGTCAACCTAGTAAAATATTGTATGCGACATTGCTTTATTAATATTAACTAAAAGTTACTTAATTATGTAATATTTGAGATAGACTATTTATTTACAACAATTTAAATATGTACATAGATTTTTAAATACACAACATTAACTTACTTTTTAAAAAATGTAACCATTCTAAAGATGCATACACTCTACAAATCAATAAACAATTTTTATTTTCACAATCTATGTAACTAACATTTATGAAATGCGTCAAACTTCTTGAAAGTCCCTGATGAGATAGCGAAGGACAGACGCCTGCATTTCTTGGCTACCCTCCCCCCAGCACGCGTGGAAATACTTTAGAAAAAGGGCTAACCAATAAGTGCAGAGATCTGAACACAAGTACACAAGCATTTACAAACACTGGACACGCTCAAATCTATGTTGATTTCGTGAATGATTTCAATAATAAATGTTTTGCACAGATTGAGCGCTAGCGGGCCAGTCTATAAATGCCTCAAAAATCGGACATCACAGCTTTTTTATTCTTCTAATCGATAGTATGCAGTGTTTTAAATGCGAGACTAGAACTCACGGATCTTAAATATACTTTAAAACAGAATTGGAATTTTTATTAGATTTTTCTGGATTTTCAGAAAAACTCATAAATAAACGATGACTGTGATAAACATATTCGAACATTTGTTTTTGAAGTTAATTGTGTATATACAAGGTATTCTGTAGGCGAAACAGAAATGATTTTTCTATAATCAGTAATAAGTCCTCCATGTTCTTAAATAAATAAATAAATAATAGAAAAACAAATATGCCCGATGTTTTTTCCTTTTATGTTTTTCCTCGGACATCTTTTGTAAGTAGCACCTAATATTTATCTTAAAATATTTTTCAGAACTGTACTATTAACTATAAAAAAAATCAGATGCAAATCTAATAGGAAATCGAAGATACGATGATTCTATGGTTTACAAAATTTTCTCTTATAATAGGGTTAACAGTTAACACTCAGAACACAAAAATTGTAATAAATCATTACTATTGAGACAATATTATTTTATATCTTAACACGGGTCCGGCGCCCGGGTGCAGTACTTATTGATGTCTGTACTATTTATAAAGAGATAAAATTTGTGAATATGTATAATAAGGCGTAATCTCCGAAACTTCTCATCCGATTTCAAAAATTCTTTCACAAATAGAGAGCTATATTGCCAAGTGCTATAGGATGTTTTATGGTAAAAGTATGGGACTTTCACGTGAAGGTAGTCGCCGGCAGAAGCTAGTAACTAATTAAAGAAGAAAGTTCTCGTTTTCTGTCACAAGAGTTTGTGTGTCAATATGTTCAAACTCTACGAGGCTTGTGACTTGGCTGGAATTAGATTCCTCTGCTTTCTTCCCTATTACTATGGACATTAATGGGTTTTAACAAATTAAAAACTCTGATTGACAGAGTTTGGCGTTTTAACTTCTATAATCTCTGTTGAAGCCTGATTTCGGAGATGTATGGGTCTGAAGACTAATGCTCTATGAAATAAACCTAACATGGTCTTTTCGCGGTCAGATTTCCTACTGTGATGTTCGCGGTCGTGTCAACAAACAAACACTCTGTTACAACCGCCCTGAGATAAGCTGAGAACCGAGCGAAGTGAAAGAACATCGTGAATAAAGCCACGAAGGCCTTTCAGGGTCACGACCTTCAGTAGTAAAGAACGCGAACAAGAAAAAGAAACAAACAAACGTACGCGTGAAACGAAATAAATTTTACAAAGTAGAGATGTATGGGTCTGAAGACTAATGCTCTATGAAATAAACCTAACATGGTCTTTTCGCGGTCAGATTTCCTACTGTGATGTTCGCGGTCGTGCCAACAACCAAACACTCTGTTACAACCGCCCTGAGATAAGCTGAGAACCGAGCGAAGTGAAAGAACATCGTGAATAAAGCCACGAAGGCCTTTCAGGGTCACGACCTTCAGTAGTAAAGAACGCGAACAAGAAAAAGAAACAAACAAACGTACGCGTGAAACGAAATAAATTTTACAAAGTATACTTACTTACAAACAGGCACTACGAGGAATTTTTGAATTTCATAAAATATTTTTTGGCATATTTTTATCCCATTACATTATCTATGGGTACTACCTATACCTAGGGTTTATAATTAATGAGTAATACCTACTTGAATTTAAGACTTAAAAAAATGTAATTATAGATTTTTGATTTGTGATAACCCTAACAAAAAATATAATGAATTCGAAAAATCCGAATTCCTTCGTGTTATGCATCTGACGGCAGGAAAACGTAAGCAGGCTTAAGGCAGGTTGACGTAACACTAAACAATGTGTGTGAAAATAAAATGCTACTACCCTCTAGAACCTGCGCAAAAAAATAATTTCAAAATTACAGTAAAAAATGCGTAATTTGCTTTAAATTACACGTAAAAATATTTTTGCGTTTCTAAAAATAGCAGACATTTGGCTTTATTGCATACTATAATTAAAACACAAAAATGTTGCATACATAATAAATTATAACATTCATTTCTATGGATAACCAGAAAGCAATATTAAATAAATTATAGCTCTGGTTCGAAGTTGAATTCGAATATGGGAGTTCTACTCCCGCATTCAAAACAGTGCATACGATCGATTAGAAGAATAAAAAAGCGATGTCCGATTTTTGAGGCATTTATCATACTGTGCGGGCTTGTCTGTCTAGCTTTAAGAGGTGAGAGTCAAAATGGCGGGTGTACCATAGCGAATAAAATTATACCAATTACCTAAAACATACTATTTTGTACCTAACTCTAACAAATCTGTACCTCCTTAGGTACACCCACCATATTGACATCAAGATGGCGGGTGTTCTATATTATTTGATTATTTAGCCATTACTTATAAAATATAATAACACCAAAAATTTGTACCTAAAAAGTACCTCAATAAAAAACACACTTGATCAGTTGGATAGTTCCTGAGAAATAAAACAACCGTGTCTTGTGTATAAGTAAACACGATAATTATATTGATATAGTTATATATACATTTATATTTTACGGATTTTTTAATTACGAATTATATGCACACGAATAATTATTGTATTAATAAGTTACTAGCAACCGTCCGCAACTTGCAACTAGCTTCATAAATGCAAATTCAGGATAAAGTATGATAATAAAGTATGGGTAGTTGATAAACAATTAGGAATTTGCACTCTGTTTCCTGATTAATCATACAAGCTTTATAGTTTACAATACGCAGATAACTTTTATTGTCATTCGTATAATTTTCATTGCGATCATATAGAATTAATCACAATGAAACGCGGTAAAAATGTTGTTGATTTAAACGAACAGAAAAAAGTTTTGATGATCTTAATAATTTTATAACCAATACTCCGAATTCCCTTACCGCTAATTGCATTAGGTATGTATGGATGAAAATAAAGAGTTACCGAATAACTTTGACGCGTAATTAACATTCATGATTTATAATTTAATAATGATCCCTAAAATATATGTAAATATGTACCTAGATAATTAATTCATAATAATAATAAACATAAGTAAACGAGACACGGCTGTTTTATTTCCCAGGAACTATCAAACTGATCAAGTGTGTTTCTATTTACTTGTGGTACTTTTTAAGTTCTTACAAATTTTTGGTGTAGTTATATTTTCAAATCAAATCAAAACATTTTATTTCACATAAACCTGCAAGGGCACTTATGAAATGTCAGAAGCTAGGTGCACGGTTCCAATTTGTCGCTTCCTATGGAGAAGAGCCGGCAAGAAACTCCACGGTTACTCTTGTTAAAAATAATTGGGTTTTACAATATTTTCAAATTACAGTGATAATAGGTATGGGAGGACAGTGCAGGCCTGTCAATAAGTACCAGGTACTTAGAGGAATGAAAATAAAGAATAGAAAATCGTCTATAAATCTAGTCTGTAAGGCCTACAATGTTCTCCCATTCACAATATGTAAAAGAATCTACATTAGTAAGATCAACCTATTTAAACTAAGTGACATGATTTTCATGAGAATCACTAATAACTAGTTGATATTTGAAGCGATGTATAATGTCAAAAATGACGAGAATATGTCAGAAAGTGTAAAAAATTAAAATAATAAAAATGAACATTGTAATTTGGAAGCAGTTAATAGACTCTCACAAAGTTATGCTGCTAATGAGGTATCAGGGAAGCCACATGTGCAGAAGGAATTAATGCCAAACTTCCCTGTCTTCAACGTAGTCTTTTATCTTATGATATGCTTTTTTGATAAGGACACGTTTGTTGTAAGTTTTAAACTTTCCATCGCTAAGTTCTGTAACCGACTTTGGCAACTTGTTATAGAAGCGGATACTGTTTATTAGAAATGACTAGCTAGTTTTAGTTAATCTAAATTTTGGAATCACAATTTCATCTTTACTACGTGTAGTTAGATTATGGAAGTCGCATATTTTTTCAAAATCATCATTATAAAAGTAATGGTTAAATAATAATATATTATAGAACACCCGCCATCTTCATGTCAATATGACGGGTGTACCTTAATTTCGAAATAATTTTGTTCTGAAGGAGGTACAGATTTTTTAGAGCTAGGTACAAAATAGTATGTTTTAGGTAATTGGTATAATTTAATTCGGTACACCCGCCATTTTGACTCACCTTTAAGAGTTATACTCTACCATTTATGTTTATAACAATCATAAACATTCAGTACAAACTTATGTAAGCATATTTTACAGATATTTAAAAACAATTTTTAATCATTTGCAATGATAGTAAGTATTGATAATGCAGTCATAATAGAGGTAGAAAATATGCTACAAACATAAATATACCTAATTACCAGTCTGATAAATGGGATCTGACGCCCGACTTTTCATGCATTCGTAAAAGATGGTACAATACGTACGAAAACAATCAATTTATATACAATCTTCAAGGTTTCCATATTATGTAGCACTCAATCCTTTACAAATTATTACGATGGTGGAAGCAACAGGTCTAGTACTTTAAGTTAATATAAGGCTGCGGCTCGCGACTGTCACTTCTAGAGGGGCGAGTCCACGCTCCAGGCGATGGAATATTTAACCTAGCCGTGGCGACGCATTTGCTTCACTCTAGTCCTAGGGCAAACCACAGCCTTAAAAGTTCATTACAACAATATCAGAGGTACAGGGAGGCCTAACTACTATTCTTTTAAATATACTAAATTGTTCTTTTTTTCTAATACGGACGGGCCATCTTGACGCAAAATAAAAGCCTATCTAAAAAGTAACACTTGTATGATTTAGCTAGGTCCTGTAAATAACACTAAATTCCGAATTGTTACAAAAGTATGTAGTAATAAAATGTGTGCGTTACCCAGGCCAGATGTTGTCGAAAATGGTCATTTGAATCTTATAGATAATTAGTTTTGCGGCTTCTGTAATTGTTGCGCACATTTTTAAATTTGTTGCGCTTATAGTTTTTTAATTATTTCACAAAAACATTTCCTGCTGGCGTAACGTTACCCCAGCCAGACCTTTTTCTTTCTAATGGGAATATTTAAATAATTACTAGCTATAAAATTAGTTGTCTAGATGAAGTAAATGTCGTGCCTTATTTTGTATTTGTTCTTTCATCGGTTGCGAAGTTATTCGAGATTTTGCTGGGGTAACGTTTTTGGTTTTGCTAGATCTTTGAAACGGTTAAGCGGATTCTTATCATATTTTGTACATGGCTTCTTGGGAATTAGTTTAAATTTGTTCTGCAATAAAAAAACCAAAATAATACATAGCTTAAAGGTTATTTCATTAAATAGAAAAACACTTCAATTGGTCCCAGCACTCTCAATAAGAGCTCTAAAGACTTACTTTAAACGTTATTTTAAAGCTTGTAACTGCCTTCAAATGTACGTGAAGTTTCATTAGTATCCTGTAAGTATTTAACAAGTTATGATGATATTGAGTTCTTCACGAGCACGGTCTTGATGCGCGCGGTGTTATTTGGCCACTGGATTGGATATATGAACTGAATGTTATGTCAATTATTAGTTTTTTAGTTCAGTTGTATATCAGTAAAATTTCAGCTCAGTACATTCGATAATTAATGAGATAATACGATTAAAGTCATTAGGAAGTGAATGACCGTGGTAACCCGACCAAGTTTAGGTGGTTACGAAAAAGCGAAAACGCAAAACATTATGGTACCTTCTAAAATATGTAGGATAGTGTTACAAATTTAGTACAGACATGTACACAAGTTTAAAAAAAACTACGTGATTATTAAATAATTTTTATTGACAGGTAATATAACCATTTCAATTGAACTTTTAAAGTATTATTAAACTTGTATAGATATACAGACGTAGAGGAGAACGTCAAACGATATTTTTTATAACTTCACCACGCAGCCATAGTCGCCACCACACTCATACGTAGGTATTATGTCGCCATCACCGCGTCCATCATCGCGGCCCACGGCTATTGCTATGTTGCCATTCTATTTATGCCTACAATAAAAACAAAGAGTACATTTTTTTTGTCTAAATCCTTAATGGGGTTTCAATTGTAGTTTTGCTACCTACATATTTGAAACTCGAATCGTCATGTATTTGCGAGTTTATATCAACGCGAGTGTCGCAACAAGGTAATTATGGATTTCTTAAAGTCTACGTGTCCAAGGAGTTTGTGGAAATAAATAAATACCTACCTGTTGCGGTAGTCCCGACTCCCGACATTGATAACGATAAAAATCGGTCGCTAAGTCATGAATTTCATTAATCAAGTTTCAAGTCATATTTTGACAATATACCTATACACAAAAACCTTCCACTTGAATCAATCTATCTATTTAAAAAAACTGCTTCAGAATCCGTTGCGTAGTTTTAAAGATCTAAGCAAACAGGGACAGACAAACGGGAAGCGACTTTGTTTTATAGGTACTATGTAGCGAAGGATAAATATGTCGTTATCATTGTTGAGAATTCCAGTCTAGGTAATAATTAAGTACGAAAGAAAAGAAAATAATAAGTTCCTAAATTTAAATATTTAAGCCTTAAAAAAATATAGTTTTAGATAAGTACCTAACAACATGTAGGTACATATTGACAATAATTTTGCTACTATTTCTGTAGTTACATTATACAAGCTTATCTTGTTCGTGAATTCATCAAGCAGCCTGCACCATAACTATGATCATCAATAGAAGCACTCCACATTAGCAGTAATTCGCCACACTTATTATTTTATATTAGCTCTCACGCACTCTATAAATATTTGCAAAAACAGGAAACGGAACTGCCGAAACGCATGCGCACTCTACAAGATGAATTATGTGATTACGGAGCATGTTTAGTGCGATATGCAAACAATGCGCCCCTTCACCCCACCCCTTCCGCGTCCCACAGAACGACATGTTATATCAGTGATTTTTGATAAGTTTGTGCAACTGGAAGATAATAATAATGTTTTCATAGTACAGATATTATTATATTATTAATGTATTTAACAGTGTACGCGTCTGTACCGAAATTGTAAGGTGTATTATACTAAACATTTCAAAAGATAGTATAATGTTCTGCGTTTTCGCTTTTTCGTAACCACCTAAACTTGGTCGGGTTACCACGGTCATTCACTTCCTAATGACTTTAATCGTATTATCTCATTAATTATCGAATGTACTGAGCTGAAATTTTACTGATATACAACTGAACTAAAAAACTAATAATTGACATAACATTCAGTTCATATATCCAATCCAGTGGCCAAATAACACCGCGCGCATCAAGACCGTGCTCGTGAAGAACTCAATATCATCATAACTTGTTAAATACTTACAGGATACTAATGAAACTTCACGTACATTTGAAGGCAGTTACAAGCTTTAAAATAACGTTTAAAGTAAGTCTTTAGAGCTCTTATTGAGAGTGCTGGGACCAATTGAAGTGTTTTTCTATTTAATGAAATAACCTTTAAGCTATGTATTATTTTGGTTTTTTTATTGCAGAACAAATTTAAACTAATTCCCAAGAAGCCATGTACAAAATATGATAAGAATCCGCTTAACCATTTCAAAGATCTAGCAAAACCAAAAACGTTACCCCAGCAAAATCTCGAATAACTTCGCAACCGATGAAAGAACAAATACAAAATAAGGCACAACATTTACTTCATCTAGACAACTAATTTTATAGCTAGTAATTATTTAAATATTCCCATTAGAAAGAAAAAGGTCTGGCTGGGGTAACGTTACGCCAGCAGGAAATGTTTTTGTGAAATAATTAAAAAACTATAAGCGCAACAAATTTAAAAATGTGCGCAACAATTACAGAAGCCGCAAAACGAATTATCTATAAGATTCAAATGACCATTTTCGACAACATCTGGCCTGGGTAACGCACACTAATAAAATACGAAATATACTTAGGACATAAGAGAAAGTAAGTAGTAAAATAAATTACTGGAAAATCTTAGGAAAATAACATTAAAAGATTTCTAAGTCGAGTTCAAAATGATCACTTCTAATAATTTTATCCTGTATAGACAACATAAAAAAAAAACTGAGAATTTGAAATGGGTCAGACTAACTCTTGGAATTAAGAGTTGGAGTACAAAAAACTTTTATGAAAAATAGATACAGCAGCTACACTGCTACCCATACAAGCCAACACGGCCAATGAATCGTGTCCGGTAAGTTGGGAACCAAATGGTGACATGAGACCCAAATGGTGACATGAGGCGAGTGTGAGTTCGGAGAGCCTATGTTCAGACCGACCATGATTCATGGGACGTATTGTACACTGCCTCACGACTAAACTACCCAAGTATGTTTGTTAAGGACGCTATCACATTTTTCTACAAATATCTACCGCTGGGTTTCATGATTTTTTCATTTACCAATTACATGAAGAGGAATCACAACTGCGAGGCAATTATAAGATAATATAGTCATCTCCACAAGAACACCATAAAAATTGCATAGCCCCCATACAAATTTTTCACACAAATGCGTTTTCATCACCACAATAATCGCATAAAATGAAAAAATATATATATCTGAATAGGAACCATTATAGCTAGATCAACTGTATATTTTAACTCCAAAATAAGTCCTCTAAGCAACTAACAAAATATTTTGTAATTAAATAAATAACTTTTTTATTTAAATAAAAGAAAAAGAAAAAATTAAGATCGCTCTCAAATTTCTTCATACATTTTCTAAAGGCGGTCTGTCATTCCGCGCTCAGCGCGCCCTAGGAAGCACGGGTGTATCGCTTTCTTGCAAAAAATAAATGCGATCAAAATAAATAATAAAGCGAATGCCGTGCTCTATACTGTGGTTGAAAAAAGTTGATACTTTTCGGACCAAAAGTATGAATGAGTACCAAACTTATTACGAGTTTAGAAATAAATAAATGAAATTCTAAATGGCAGAACAAATAATGTTTCTTTAATTCGTAGATATTCAAGATAGTCATTATTGAGGATTTTGGAGGTAGTGATTATTATGAATAATTAAGCAATTTACACGAATACAAGATGGCGGATGAATTTATTTTTAGTTGGTAATTATAATGACGCATAAGTCATCCATTTTTGGAACGAAGTTCTTTAACGCAGCTTGTGGTAGGGGAAAACGAGGGTGCTGAAAACAACAGTGAGGTCAAAATGAAAATCCAAGATGGCGGCTGCGGATATTTTCAAATTTTTCATCGTTGAAAAAGAAGGAACTTCGTTACTGATGGGGGACCCCAACTAAGATGTAATCGTTAGATGAAACGTCGACATGGGTATGAATTTTGGGGGTTTTGGAAGTATGATCAATAATATTTTAATTAAAATAACTTTTGTGCTTATTAAAAATTCTGAGCACGCGCTCCAATCTCAAAGGTGGGATTCTGGCGTCACACCTTTTTTGCTTAGTTTTCTTTAGGGATTTAATATTCTGTTTATTTTTTACCATTACAACGATAGTCTACTAATACCGAACGACATAAAAAAATACGAATTCCGTCCGAAAATTCCGATTTTTTTTTCCAAAAATGATGATGATCATACAGAAAAAACTTAGTTACTGTTACCAAATGTATAAAGTTACTTTACTACTAACTTTGCTCAACAATGCTAGTAAAATAAAAACATAAAAGTACCAAGATTAGTGAAGTACTGTATAAAAATCGAGCGGACAATGGTTTCAACGAGTGCGTGCGCGTAATATTGTTGTGTTGCGACTGATACCTTAACTTGACCGATTCAAAAATGTGATAGCGTACTTAATACAACAAATCCTTAGATTTATCGGAAATTATAAGTGCCCATAGATATTATATTATATACATGTAAGCAGTTTTATATGAAACATCATCACATAATGTGGTCTTCTGGTTTCAAATAACGATTATTTCACATTTATCTAATGGTCAAAATGAAAATGATCTCGCTTTTTGGTAAAAATGAAGAATTGCAGTGAGAAAGAGATAGTTGTAGACTATGTTCATTGTGTGATATAGTTGAATGTTAAGTTGATATTTTCGAATTTGCGTCAACAGTCGCAGTTCAAGTCATCAATAATTACAAAACAATATTGGAGTGTTTTTCATTGGTCAATTTTTCTAACAGAATTGTTTAAAACCCTGTTTAACCTAACGGATGGCCAAGAAGACGAGATAATTAATGTGTATCAGTCAATAGATAATGCACCACAAGAAGTAAAACAATTTGTTACCCTCCGTCATTGCGTTGCCATTACCACTCATGAATTTGAAATTTACGCTTAAACTGAAACATTAGAAACCCTGTTTACCTGTTAGGATTTTCTATAAAAATACAATGAGTAGAAATATTTCAAATACCAGACAGCATAAAATCGATAGCGGTCTCACGCGTTCAGATAATATTGTAATTCCTTTCAGCTTTTACTTATTTACTCGATGATAACTCGGACGATAATTCTTTTTAATTTTTGGACGTGATTTAAGTCTCAACGCCAGGGGCATAAGCATCCATCGACAGTATTTTCTACTGAAAAGCCGGAAATCAAACAACGTCGATCACACGGAGGCGCCGCTGCAGGGATCGACAGCGTAATAAATAATCTCCAAAACCACCCAAGCGGGTCTCTCGGCCAGGCGCGGGACTACAGTCGGCGGGATGGGACGCGCGCAACCAGCGGCGCGAGGCCAACACAGCCCGTGCGGGCGCGCGCCACTAGCGGCGCGAGGTTGGCACAGCCCGTGCAGGCGCGCACTACCAGCGGCGCGAGACTAGCACAGCCTGTGCCGGCGCGCACAACCAGCGGTGCGAGGCTAGCACAGCCTGTGCCGACGCGCACTACCAGCGGCGCGAAGCTAGCACAGCCTGTGCCGACGCGCACTACCAGCGGCGCGAGGCTAGCACAGCCTGCGCCGACGCGCACAACCAGTGGCGCGAGGCTAGCACAGCCTGTGCCGACGCGCACAACCAGCGGCGCGAGGCTAGCACAGCCCGTGCAGGCGGCGCGCCGCGGGCGGGGGCCGCGCCGCCGCCAACAGACGCAGCAGCGGCCGGCCGCACAGCGCCACCAGGCCGCCGCCCGCCCAACGCGGCCCGCTCGCCTCCTCCACCTCCGCGATGCGGTTCAGCGAACGTGACTCGCGCAGCCGGCTCTCCTTACGCGCCGCGCGCCGCCGCCGCCCGCCCGCCGCACCCGCGCCCCCCGCGCGCCCATCCCCGGCCGCGCCACCCGCGCCCCGCTCGGCGGGCGGGGGCGCGGGCGCCTGCGCGCGCGCGGCACCGTGGCCCCCGCCCAGCGCGCCGGCGCCGCCGCCGCGCTCCTGGCTGTCGCTGGAGTCGTCGTGCGAGTCACGCCGCGCGCGCTCCGGCGGTCCGTCGGCGTGTTCCGCGGCCCGCTTCTTCTTTTCGGAGTCGTCGTCGGACAGATCCGAAGACGAACATGAGCCGGCGCGAGCGCGTCGGCGCCGACACTCCAGGCGCTGCCGCCGAGCGGGCGGGGGCGCCGGGGGCGGGGCGCCGCGCGCCGTCGGGTCCGCACTCCCTTCGTCATCCAAGTTCACCTGCGACAAGGTACAATTCTGTGGGTCGCATCTTCCGGTCGTCGGGCGACGAGGCCGGGGCGCGCGACGGGGCTCTGACCTTGGTGAGGTTGTCGACGAGGTGCGCGGGGCGCTGCGGAGCGGGCGCGGGATGCGCGGCGCGCGCGGCCAGATGCAGACGTCCTTCGGAGCGCGACCCGCGCCGCGCGTCCACTGCGCGCCCTCCGCAGCCACCGGCGACGGCTCCCTCCTCGTCGTCCTCCTCTTCGCGAACGATACTGCACTTCCGGGAACGCTAAAACCACAAGAACAATCAAAATAAAAATAAATAGAGAAAAGAAAGGTTAGAAAATTCAGCTGTACAACACTACGATCACAAAAGCGGAATTCAGCGAATGTTCGAGCTGTCACACCCCGCATCAGCAAGTCTGGCTTGCTAAGTACTTCGTCAAGGTACAACAGATTTGGGCTGATACGAATGCCTTTCGAAATGGTGCCGTTAAAGAACAATGGTCATTTTGGACTATAAAAAAAATTGTTCCCGTGATGTGAGTATTACCTACCAAAATGAAGTACAGACGCAAGCACATCAAGCTACCCCAATCTGTCAAATTTCTTTGATAGATTTCAACTTTATAACATAAGCATAAGGTTCATGTTCAATTGGAAAAGAACAATGCCCAATTATGGCCCAGCTCGAACACATTTTGAACTATAATAAAAATAAAAAAAGTTTTTAAATATGAATTATCCGTTTATGTTCTATCTCTAAATAAGACGCCGTGACCTTATCAAATAACTAATTAATTTAACTTATTAACAATGAGAATTTCACTGTCAGGGAAAGTTTAGGGTTGCCATTACATGGTTAATTTAATTTCGATTCTTTTAATTTAATTAATCTAATCGATTACGGATTCATTAAAAATTATAAAAATCTACCTGTGTGCTCAGTGGCGTGCAATCGAATGGCTGACTGATATCCAGCAGTGGAGTCCGTTGATGACTTTAAAACTAAAACCTGACAGCGAAAAAAAAATACAAAGCAAGTTGTCGGCTATTATTTAAGTTAAAACTTGAGCATTTATGATCTTGACTTCGGGATGAGCTTATAATATTGCTAAATACTTTCGTCGTGTTTCAGTTTTTTAAACCGATTTCATGTATTTCTATGGTACTCGACTTTAAGACCAAACAATTATGTCCATAAACACCTCAGACCAGAGATCCTAAAGTTCACACATACATATACATGGTAAAATCGTTGTATTCTTTATGGCATGGGTTAACCGGTAGTTAGATCAAAAATAAATTGATCAATAATCGATGCAACTAATCAATTATATTTCAAATTATGGCAACATTATTCTTTGGTAGATGATGGATTTGACAGGAAACTGCAATAATAACCATAGTATCACTATCGTAGTTTCATTTTTCCACAGAAAAAAAACCAGTAGAAGTCGCAAGTGGGCGGGGCCCGCATACGCCGAGCTTTGCGGAGATTTGCATAGGTCTGCTTCCGCGCACACACCATACCACGCACATCGGTCTTGTTACAACCGCCACGAAGAAAAGAACTTGACAAAAAAGACAAGTAAAAGTTGTCTTTAAAATCTACTTTCTTTTAAACTCAAACATATTGGTCGCGAAGATTCCAACTATGTACATGTCACAGTCAGCTACTCAATTAGAGATTACCGTTATCGTGAGTTATCGATATTTTAAACTTACAATGTTCTCTGGGTCCTATGATATATAGGGAAAAAATTGACCTTGCGTGCGGTTAGTTTCTGCAGTATTAGTAATCGAACACATATCCATTAATTGCTCACACCTTTTGCTTTCTAATTCTACTTAAGTTGCGAAAAATAATTACAAATGAACATAGAACCTCCTTCTTTTCTAAGTATAAAGTGGCATATGTGTTAGTCTGACATCTAAGATCTATCTAATATGCCAAATTTAATCAAAGTCCGTTACGGAGTTAGTCAAGCTAAACATAATACGAGTGTATCCACAGGCGAAAGCGTAGGCTTCCAATGTCAGTAGGAAGGAGTGTACTCGTATTATCTAATCGCATAGTATTAATATATATCGCATAAAATAGAAAGAAACACCACAGGATGTATCTTTCTATCAATAAAATCATTTTCAAAATCGGATTAGTGGTATAACATAACAATTCTTAATTATTCTTTCTGTAAATCGTAAGTATGTATTAGAATAAATATATATAAACACTTGATTTCAAACATAATAATATTTATCGACTCTAGCTGTTGATCATATTTTGTTTGAAAATAAAACGGAATGTCGATAAATAAGTCAACGACAGTGGTACATCTCTAGAGGAGTACGAATAGTAATGACCTCGTTACGCAAATATAAATCTTATCTGTAGCGAAATACAACATTAAATTGAATGCGTTTATTATAGTGACATCTAGCGGCGAGTAGCGTAACTTGCTCATTAAACTATTCCGTGTGCACTTTAAACGGAAAAAGTAATAAATATGTAAAAAGAGTAGACAAAAAACAACTCTATAGTCATTTTTTGTGGTTTATTATCAATTATGCGACGAATGACATATTTTCTACTTTTATTCAATATTAAACTACCAATCGGACCAAAGTTTTCTTAGTGTTACGAAATACAATTACTTGTATTCGTGTGAGTTTGGGTACGCTGGTTCCGATACTAATGAAGCGTTTTACGACTTCTACTGGTTTTTTTTCTGTGTCTTTTGCCGTAGTTTGTGACCTTCTTTACGACAACGGACTCGGATTAACCTCACCCGAAGGACGACCCTCGCGTGAACGTGGACCCTGGCTCCTCTTTGAATGATAACCCTGATGTGGAAACTGCCGGCCCCGCATCTAATGTCGACATTCGCACGTATTTGGACTCTTGCCTCGCTTTTTCTAATGATAATTCCAGTGCGAATATGGACTTGCGCAGTTCCGTTGTCCCCGGCGCACACTGGTCCCAAATTAAAAAAAAGTGGACATTGATAGTAGACCGCTGATATATTTTTTTATTGTTGATATAATGATAACAGATAAGGCAAAAAAATATTATTGTCCTACTTCAAATACTTTTCTCTATAAAAAATATTTCTTTTTTTTTGTATGGGAGTGATTACATTTTACTCAATTTCTTTCTTCTTCTTCTTTCTTTTTTTTTAACGTGACAGCGCGGAGTGGCGCGCAGCTAACATTGAATCCGTATTTGAAAAACGTAAATAAATAGTAATTGTGCATTAATTAATTAATATCTAGTATAAGTGCGTGTAGTAGGTGCCTATTAACACTGAATAGCGTTGTTTCCTCAAAACACAAGTGTGAAGTGAGAATACAAACGAAGTATGTTCAGTGTTTTAAACTCCATTAATATCAATGACACGGCTGTAAAAAGTGCAAGAACTGGAGTCACAGTGCAAGAACATCAAAAACTACAGGTACTGTAATAGCCTGGTTACAATAAAAAACTACATAATCGCAAAAAGTGGCAATAAAAATCGTTAATTTTCAATCATTCGAATTCGCAGTCTCAAGAGTAGGCATAACAGAATTGATTAAAGTGACATCTGGTTTAAAATAAGCGTTACCGTCTAGTAGACATCTAGCGATAAATATCAGTACTAGCACAACTATGAACGAAATCGATAACGTCACCGTTAGACGCGCACGAGCTCACTCAAACTCCGACATGAACTTGGAGGAAAGTCTCGTCATTCACACACCAGATGGCACTGTATGTAGTATGCCTGATATGTCAGATGATGATGACATTGACTTAATTACTCAATTAAAGAAACAGATTGATGAACTTACCAGTAAACTCTTTAGTGCGAATGGAGAAATAGATACACTGAGCCTTGAGAATGAAAAGCTAAAAAAGGAAAATGAAACTCTGAGTTGGAAAAATTCACTCTCTACACAAATAGCAACCAGTCCAATACAGTCTCCAACCATCACGCCTAAAAAAAAGGTCATAAAATACTCCAAAGAAGCAGGAAGTAAAAACAAACAAACACAGACTGATTCGGATATATTAACCAAAGAAAAAGTTATAAAAAAATGTGACAAACAAAAAACGGTCACTACACTTTCAAGTTCACAGATGGCGTTGCAAGCCTCGAATGAGCAAGTGACAACTCAAAGTTTGCTTCTTATAAATAATAGAAAAACAGAACAACCAAAAGATATAGGAAGTCAAAGAAAGCTATGCATCCTGAGTTCAAACAAGAAAAACAAAATACTAACGATTGCGGAAAATACGTTCCTAGATTACCAAATCTGTCACTACTTAACATCGGACTGTGGTATAGAAAAGCTTATTAATAACATTGATCTCAAGTTGAAGGACTATACAATGCAAGATTACTGCCTTATCTTCATCGGTGAGGAAGACTTTCGCCGAACAAACAACTATGTGGATATCATAATTACTTTACGTGAAACACTCTTAAAAATTAATCAAACTAATATTATAATATGTGCACCTACATTTAAAATGAATGACTACTCTGTGATGTATAATGGAAGAATAGAAACATTTAACAGTCTCCTAAACCTAGATGTCTGTACGCATCACTACGCTTATTTGTATGATACCAATTTCTATTTGTCATATGATTGTACAATGTTTTGGCCAAGAAGTGGATGTGTCAATAATAATGGCATGGTAAACATATTTAAAAATATTGATTTAATGCTTGATGAGTTCAGTAGTTCAGACGATTTTCATTTATTTGATCGAGAGGTGGGTGAGTGTCCCCCTGTTTCCCCTTCAGGCATAAAAGGCAACGCGAATGATCATTTTTTTCTCCAATAAATATATTAAAATATTGCATCAAAATATTGCTGGTTTAGTAAACAAATCGAATATCTTAACTGTATGTTTAGATGAAATGTCCGGAAAAAAAATAGATGTGGATGTTCTGTGCATAACGGAACATTTCATTATGGAGGGATGTCAAAATCAATTGTTTGTGCCAAATTACGCTCTAGCTGCCTTTTTCTGTAGAGAAGGAAGCAAAAGGGGAGGGGCATGTATTCTTGCGAGAAACGGACTTCAATATAAGGAAATACCTAAAATTTCGAAATTGTCTTCAGCGAGCTCATTTGAATGTTGTGCAATTGAGCTTACTGAGTATAAGATAATTGTCGTCTGTGTCTACAGAGTACCAAATATAAATAACCTCAACTACTGCTTGGATAAACTGGATAAGCTTTTGCAAGAACTATCACGCACGCGATATAATAACATTGTAATTGCTGGGGATTTTAACATAGACATGCTTAAAGCTAATAGCCAATCAAATGCCTTTGAGTGCCTTTTAATGAGCTATAACTTAAAACTAGCGTTAAAACAGCCAACTCGCTTAGCCAGCCAGACATGTATAGACAACTTTGCCCATAATTTTAGTAAAGCGTGCAAAACTGAAGTGCTAGAATTGGCATTGTCCGATCATACTGCACAGCTGCTTCACTGTCCAGTTCAAACCAAATGCGTCATAAAATGTTGGTTTACAGCCAAAAGGGACTATAGTGTAGACAATATTTCGAAGTTTAAAAACTACATAAAATGTCTATCTTTCGCGGAGGTTTACGACACAGTCGATCCGAATGAAGCCTATAATAAATTTCTTGATCTATTTAAATTATTATACGACTTGTGTTTCCCAACTAAATTGATCAAAATAGAAGTCATAAAAAAACCTAAATGGCTGTCAAAAGGAATTAAATTAGGCAGTCAAAAAAAAAGAAAGCTTCTGTGGCAATTTAGATTAAACCCAAACAAATGTAATAAAAACAGTTTCACTACCTACTCTCATTTACACAAAAAAATTATACACTTAACACAAAAGGCACAAAACAATCATAAAATAAGTTCATCTAAAAATAAGTCGAGGACTACGTGGCAAATTATTAATCGTGCAAAGTATAATCTGCCAAAGACTGGTATTACTTCAATTATAAATAAAAACCGCACTCTATCTAACCCCAAAGACATTGCTGAAGCATTTAACAATTATTTTATTGATAAAGTGCAGGGGAAACTTGATGCAACTAGCAAACCAAAATGTTACCCAATCAATAAGAATAATAAGACAATGTTTATGGCCCCTTGTGTACCACAAGATATAGAAAAAATCATCAGTTCATTAAACAATACAAGTAGTGTAGGATATGATGGTATTTCTACAAAGATACTAAAACATGTGTCAATAGAAATAAGCGGTCATTTAAGTCACATAATCAACTTAAGTATTAGTGCAGGTATATATCCTGATGCTTTAAAAATATCAATTATTAAGCCACTTTTTAAGAAAAATAATAGAGAACTCATGGAATATTACCGACCAATCTCATTGATTCCAGTAATATCTAAAATATTTGAGAAATACATTTATAAGGAACTGTATAAATTCATTCATAAAAATGACATTCTGTGCGAGGAACAGAAAGGATTTCGAATCCACAAAACTATCAATATGGCCATATATGATTTTATATACAATGTCATTAAAAATGTTGATCACCGTAATCCTATATGTAGCATATTTTGCGACATGACCCAGGCGTTTGATCATGTACACTATCCTACTCTCTTAAAGAAATTGGAAGCTTACGGGATGAGAGGCAATGTCCTTAATTTACTTAATTCATACTTACAAAATAGAAAACAAATAACTGAAATCAATAAAATCAACAAAGTAAATAAACATGAGGAGTTATTTCGGTCTTCAGAGCGTAAAGTGTTATTTGGGGTACCCCAAGGTAGTGTATTAGGTCCCTTTATATTTATATTGTACGTAAATGACCTACCGCAATGTATTGAACCACCGATAACACTGTTCGCGGATGATAGTACCATTACAATACCCTGTAAAAGTGTAGAAGCGTATGAGAGTGACATACATAATAGTTTAAAACAGATGGTGAACTGGTTAGATGCAAATAATTTAAAAATAAATTGGAGCAAAACGAAACTTATTCATTTTAGCCAACGGACCCCTAGCATCAACTTAAATATACACTACAATAATAACACAATAGAAAAAGTTGAAAGTACAAAATTCCTGGGACTCGAAATTGATAATAAACTAAATTGGAAATCACAAATTAATATTTTATGCAAAAAAATTAGCAAGTCTGCATACGCCCTGCACACTTTATCACCTATAATAAACACGGAGGCTCTTCTTACTGCTTATTATGGTATAGTAGAATCACACTTACGGTATGGGATAATTTTTTGGGGAAATTCCACTGAAAAAGAAACCGCCTTTAAGGCACAAAAAAGATGCATTCGAGCGATGTTTAAACTTAAAACAACGGATAGCTGTGTACAGTACTTTAAAAAGTACAAAATATTAACATTACCTTGTCTGTACATACTAGAAGTAGTGGTGTTTGTGAAGACAAACCCAAGTCGTTTTAGACGTCTAGCCGACGTAGTCCCCCGCAATAGACGTGATAACAGCGAGCTATGTTTACAGTCAGCCAAGACAGCACTTATGGGCAAAAGTGTCTACTGCATGGCTCCAGTAATCTTTAACAAGATACCGAAGAGCTGGAAAGAGCTGCCGCTTTCTTTATTAAAAAAAAGACTTCGAAGCTTTTTAGTGGCAAAATGTTACTATAGTTTGAATGAGTTCCTCATCGAAAAAGATTTTTTAATTTAGTATGTATATTTTTTTTTTTTTTTTTGTGTATCTTTTGCATGCCTACATGGTAAAATATGGCTGATCTTGTTATATTTTTTTTGTTATCTGCTGTACCCATATTTGCGAAATAAAATTATCTTTATCTTTATCTTTATCTTTATCTCAAAAACCTTAAGCGATGTCGAGATGGCATTCACATATGTTAGAAAACTAATAATTCTGAGTATTTGGCTCGAAGAAACTTATTGCTTATCTCTGCGTACTTTCGAGATAATAGTGACAGAAAATAACAATTTTTTTTAATGTTAATTGTTCGCTTTTTTTAAATCATAGCCTTACTCATATCGCAATAGGTCCGCTGGCCAGCAAAATGGAGCTTCGACGCGAGTTTGCCGGGATAACAAGATGGCCGCCTCTCATGACGTAACGTAATACGGTCACGAATCGCGCGCGTACACCTCACTCAGTGTACAACTAAATGTGGTTGCGATAAGACGTGTCCTTATTTTTTCTGTGCGCTTGAAGAAATGCTTGTTGTTTGTTTGTTTTGTTATTGTTGTATTTTGAATCTTTGGATTTTAAAATCAAATAATTTTTGTTTGTCTTTCTTTCGTCGAATTTGTTTGCGTAATTTTTTTTGTTAAAATCAAAGTCACTTTGTCTTTGATATCTTTGATTCTAATTTGTTTTCAATTTTCCTTAAAATTATAATATGTCCGCATTTGTCACCAACTTAGACTTATACGTTGTTCTTAAATCAGGAGGTGGTTTTAAAAATGTCGAATTTTTATTTAATGCCCTTATTGAACGTATTGGTGTTGAATTGTCTTCCGAAGATTTGAGTAATATTAAATTATTTTGTCGTAATTTTTCAAGTAATATCTCAAAAAGATGGTCTGCTTCCAGTAGAGCTCAAAAGACCTTTCTTAACAAAAATTCAGACTGGTTACAATCCCAAATAGTTTGGCCAAAATGTCAAAATATCGATTTAAGCAGCATTTTTAAAGTTGCCGAGGAAGTAATTCCAAATTTCGAAACGCAAGTGGATACTCATCAATTAAGTTATGGTACAAGTAAAAAACCATTTGTTGATATATCTGATAAACAGAAGAAAAGGCGTTCTCTAACACTTCTAGATCACACAGAGGAGGAATTAGTTTATGCTTTATGTGCCAAATTAAAAGAGTCTAAAAAAACAAAATTAGCAGCTATATTAAACGAACTCAGCCAAAACAAGGAAAAATGTGAGATGGTATATGATGTACTATTCGCTAAAAAGACTGACAAACCGTGTTTACCAGATGATAAAACGTTAGCGCTTTACACCTCAACAAATTTGTCAAAATGGCAATATCGAAATTTAAGAACTATTCTTGCTTCAGAGAAAATGTATGGTCTTCCATCCTATCAAAAGCTCCTGGAAGCTAAAAAAACTTGTTATCCTCCAGAGTCAGACATAACTGTAACTGAATCTGATGCTAAGATAAGACTTCAATCGCTTCTAGATTTGACAACTAATAGGATATTAAAAAAATTCAGCATAACTCTGCCGACAAAAAATCGCTAAAACTAATAAGCAAATGGGGTTTTGACGGGTCATCTTCTCAAAGTAATTATAAACAAAAGTCACACTCCGACACTAAAATTGACGATTCTTCAGTTTTCATGATTAGTTTGGTTCCGCTTCGTTTGGAAGAAGAGAGTGGTACTATCTTGTGGCAAAATCCAGCTCCCTCTTCAACAAACTATTGTCGTCCAATTGGCTTTATATTTGCAAAAGAAACAAATGAATTGATAAAGAAGGAAAGTGCATCCTTAGAGGAAGAAATTCGTAATCTTGTTCCCACAATTGTAGATAATTTTGATATTAAACATGATTTGTACATGACTATGATTGATGGGAAAATTTCTACTGTGATTTCCAATACTTCTTCTGCAGCTGTTTGTAATATTTGCAATACCCCACCTAGCAAAATGAATGACTTGGACTTTGTATCCAAAAGACTCATCAGAGAAGATATGTATAAATATGGTCTGTCTTCGCTTCATATGTGGATAAGATGTATGGAATGTATTTTACACATTTCGTACAACTTAGACTTCAAAAAGTGGGCTGCACGAAAAGAAGATAAATTGTTAAAAGAAATTAAAAAGAATTTGACACAAGAAGAATTCCGGGAAAGAACTGGTTTGTTAATTGACATAGTAAAACAGGGATTTGGTACAACCAATGACGGTAACACGGCAAGAAGGTTTTTTGAAAATTATGAAGTATCTGCTGAAATAACGGGTATCCACCCTGATTTAATCAAGAGATTTGCAGTCATTTTACAAACAATTTCATCTGGTCAACTTATTAATACCAACTTGTTTAGGGAATATTGTAAAGAAACAGCAATGCTATATGTAAACTTATATCCATGGTATTACATGCCTTCAAGTGTCCATAAATTGTTGATACACGGTGCTGATATTTGTGAAAATTTCTCCTTTATTCCGATAGGCATGCTTTCCGAAGAAGCTTCCGAAGCGAGGAATAAAGATTTCCGGAATGTTAGAATGGCACATACAAGAAAAATCGGTAGAGTTCAGACTAATTTAGACATTATCCACAGCTTTCTAATTAGCTCAGATCCTTACATCAGCCATATCAAACCAAAGTTTGCTCGTTTACATAAACAGTTGTTTCCAGAGGCTAGTGCTTTGATCTTGAACAATGAATTGCTTTCGTTGGAAAACGAGGAAATAGAGATTTCTCAAGAGAATATAGACCCAAATATTAATCTTTCACCATAATATTTTTTCAGAATCGTTTGTGAACATATTCAACTTTATGTTTGAAGCTTAATATGTCTTCATTTTGATTGTTTTTTAGAACTGATGAAAGTACTCCTTCAGAAAGGTCATAGCTTTTCAGTCATTAGTGAGCCCCCATAACCTCTTTTACAGAGAAGTCTCTTTTTACTTATTTGACATTACGCATACATTATAATTATGTGCTAAAGTAAGGCTATGATTAAAAAAAAGCAAAAAATTAACATTAAAAAAAAATGTTATTTTCTGTCACTATTATCTCGAAAGTACGCAGAGATAAGCAATAAGTTTCTTCGAGCCAAATACTCTGAATTATTAGTTTTCTAACATATGTGATTGCCATCTCGACATCGCTTAAAGTTTTTGAGAAATTGAGTAAAATGTAATCGCTCCCATACAAAAAAAAAGAAATATTTTTTTTACAGAAAAGTATTTGAAGTAGGACAATAATATTTTTTTGCCTTATCTGTTATCATTGTATCAACAATAAAAAAAAATATCAGCGGTCTACTATCAATGTCCACTTTTTTTTAATTTGGGACCAGTGTGCGGCGCAAGCAATGTTCGCTGTGCGAACTGTATGGTGGATGTGAGGCGCTTGCGCTCTCATCAATTAGAAATTATGGTAGTACGATCAATTGTACAGCAATGGGTTCTTCCACAACAGGTAAGCCTTATATTAACCTACATTAAACAATACCTTTAGAAAACTATGATAACAATAGCCGGTGCTTATGCAACTTTTTAGTAATTTCAGTTAGTATGAAACATTTTAATACTTGTAAAAAAATATTTAAAAAAACATTTATTTTAATGAGAAATTACCGGAATTTTACAACAATGTACTATTTTATGCTGCCTATTTCATTCTGTCTCATTGTTTGCTGTTATTAATATTAATAATTACCTAATCAATTGTATTTTAAGGTAAATATCTCAAGCAATGATTTTGTTTGTGATTCATGTTGGACTGCAGCATGGAATGAAATTAGACATCCAGCAGGAAGCGTCTCACATGTGTTGGTTGTGGTCGCTCACTATGTAGACAAAGAAGTCACCTGTTGTCACAAGATTCTCCATGAGAAAATCAAATAAGGGACAATATTTCTAGACAAATTTCTCCACGTTAGGTAAGGTTTAAAATAAATTATTCTTATATCAGTATGTGTGAAATATTTAGTATTATTAAAATATTCAATAATTCATTGGTCTAGTCTGTAATGCTCTTACCACGGAGCAAATACAAAGAGGAGATGGTGTAATTAGATTTCCCTAAGGAACAACGCGTGACAATTTGCGGGGTGAGGGGGTGTTAGATCCCGCCCACTTCTTTATTTTCTATCTACCGGTCAATAGCAAAACTACTCGCTCGTCCTGTAGATTTTACTTTGTAGTGACGTAAGTATCTCACACTAGATGTCACTAAGTGCAGGATGCAACAGGGTCGTACTCAGAATTTTCGTACCAGGGAGTAAGTTACTAACTCCGTTTTTTATATTAATTTTGCGGACCAACTAGGTACGTATTTTTTAAATTGAAATAGTGATATTAATTTTTGTAATACATTGCTGTCTTAGATTATCTTCGGAAAGAAATCTAGAACATACATCATTTAAAATTTAACTAAATAAACTACCATACAGTATGGTAGTTGTTCTTTACTTCCTCCGTACCCCCTCCGTGAGACAACTAGTATGCACCATAATAGTTGTCTCACGGAGGGAAAGTACTTTAAATACATTATTTTAGATGGAATATTTAATTTATAAGAGATTGTATTTTTTATGAGTATTTCCATTTATGAGACAGCTGCGGGATATTCAGTACCATAATTGGATTCCATTACGGCCCTGTGTTTTTGTTACTTGTCAGGACGAACGCCAACAATACACTGACTAAGGCCACGCCTACTTGATGACGTCAGGACCTAGTCGAGAATCACAGTGCACAGTTGTTTAGGCCATCTCCTCTTTGTATTTACTCCGTGGCTCTTACTTACTACACTAAGTTGTATAGCTTAATTCCCTCCCCGGATAAACATTATCATTAATTCGTAAAAAATATTATTAAAAGTAGGTACACATTTTAAACTGGCTAGTAGCTGTACCTAAAAGACATATATTACTTTGTTTCAGTTGCTGAGGTCGTCTCGCATCTGTCACCCTTGCTGGTAAAGAAGTGATAGAGCAATTACATGTTCACATTCTATTAGTTCCTGTAACTAGTCAGTGAATTTAGATGAAGAGACTGTAGACCTTGACAGTATTCTAACAAGTGAATCTACACAAAATACACCTCAACGGCAAGGGATAGAATCCACAATATTTTTACCCAATTATGTAAGAGCATTTGATACTCAGAGCTGCTGCTTCTTCCCAGGATGTACCGGTACTGATCGTCCTCGCATTACCGTTCCGACGTCACTAAGAGGAAGACATTTTTATACACGTGTCTTATTGGTATATGATGCTGATGATAGTACAGAATAAATATACATATACGTACACATATATAAATATACATGTACGTACACATATATAAATATACATATGGTAGTGAGCCCCAAAAAGCCTGCCCGGCTTTTTGGGGGACTGTCTTGTGTAATTTTGATATTCAAAAAGTACTGACACCAGCTTAGTTTGAATAAATGACTTTTGATTTTGATATATTTTTCTTACTCCTTTAAAAGATTACTAGCAATGTGTAAATACTTGTGATATTTTTGTTGACCTCTTTGGCTGTTAGCAGTGGGTTCACATCAGTAGAGCAACTCCACCCGTTCGAACTCATGACCTTTCGCTTGTCAGTCTGACGCCTTCATCTGTGGCTATTGCCGCTTCAAACTGATATTTATTATGTTCTGACATCAGCATCTTTTGATTAGATTGCTTTTTGTATTGTTAGTGGTATTGTTAGGGGTGGCGGTGATGTTTGGGACAAATGATAAGCATTGATTAATAACTAAAATAACTCCAAAACCTTTTGAGCTATCCATAAGATATAAATAACTATGCCAATTTTTACTTTATGTAATGGAACCCATAGCTGTTTAAACTTAAAAGGTGACTATTGAAAGGGTTAATATTAGTAAATAACTTTGAAATGAAAAATAACTCTGTTCAGCAGACAGTTGAAATAGCCTGTATAGAATTGGAGCAGTTTGTTGTATTAGGTGTATACAGACCACCTTCAGGATTGTATGACTGCTTTGAAAAGGTAATGAATGAAGTATTACACAAGATTTGTAACTCAAACAAGTCCATTATTGTTTGCAGTGATTTTAATGTTAATTTATTAGATAACTCAGGTTATTGTAGTAAAATAATAAGTTTATTTCAGTCCTACAATCTTGTAAACCTATTTATGGAGTCCACAGGAATAACCCCGGGTAGTGCCACATGCCTAGATAATATTTATACAGATGTTATACCCAGCCACAAAGAAATTATAAATTTACTAGATTCAGATCATTGCGGGCAACGGAGTACCATTCAAATCAAAATAACAAAATGGGTAAAAAGGATATCTTTGTTAACCCCAAAACTGCATTTCGCCTAGAAGCCGTTAAAGTTAAACTCCTTAATAAATTACCAGTTTTGTGTACAAATGCTGACCCTAATCATCTATATGATGAGTTTTTTTTAAGATTGTAAACAATATAATTCCACTTTTATCCCCAAGACTATTTCCATTAATAGTAACGTCTCTTTCAGTGATTGGGCTACCATTGGTATTCATAAAAGTAGAACACGACTTTATGAGCTGTACAATGAAAGGACTGTAAACACTGCTGAATTTAATTTATATGTTAGAAATTATTCTATATTATTTAAAAGTTTGTTGGATGGCCAAGTCGCGTTATTTGAGTTCAAAGATTAAAAACAGTAGTAATGTAATTAAAACGACATGGAATAATATTAATAGTGAAACGGGAAGGTCTAGTAAGCGAAATACTGTCTACAGCCTGTCTATCAATGACAACATAATAACATCACACTCGCAAGTCGCCGCGGCTTTTGAAAATTTCTTTACAGATATTCCCGACTACTCATCACCTCCTGTTGCTGAGTCTTTGCTTAAGGAAAACATTAAATTTTGTGATTCAGAATTCCATTTTGAACACATTAGCTGTAGAGATATAATTAAAACCTTTCACACTTTGAACGTAAAAAAGACTGCAGATCTGTGGGGTAATTCTGTAGAAGTTGCTAAGTCCATTATTGACATTGTAGCACCTACTTTAGCTCTTCTATTTAATAATTGTATCGACTGTGGGGAGTTTCCTGACCTAATGAAGAATGGTAAAATAGTACTTTTGTTTAAATCAGGTAGTACATCAGACCCCTCTAATTATAGACCTATTTCAGTACTACCTACTTTTAGTAAAGTTTTTGAGAAATTAATTTTAGACCAATTGCAAAGATTTTTTAATAAACATAATTTATTACATAGCAAACAGTTCGGGTTTACAAGGGGTCGTTCAAATACCGATGCGATGCCGGTGTTGAACTCTTAGGGCATATTTACAATGCATGAGAAAATAAATAAAAAAAAAAAAAAAAAAAAAAAAAAAAAAAAGATTTTTTTTTTTTTTTATTATTATTTATTAAATACGATGCCTTGGGCATTTTTTGTGACTTATCTAAAGCATTCGATTGCGTGCTTCATGAAACTTTAATCAGGAAACTCTGCCACTACGAGATCCGGAACACCGCTCTAGATCTTATTTCATACTTGTGTAATAGGATTCAGTGTGTTGATGTAAATGGGAAAACATCTCCTGGATCAGTAGTATCAATGGGAGTCCCACAGGGCTCAATTCTTGGTCCTTTCTTGTTTATATTAATGACTTGCCTTACCTCATAAAGGATAATCATGATATAGTGTTGTTTGCGGATGACACTTCACTTTTATTTAAACTTAAACGTCAGCAGCTGGTTAATGATGATATAAATAGCGCAATCTCAAAAGTAGTACTGGTTCAATGTTAATAATTTACTTCTTAGTGAAAACAAAAACCAAATGCATTAAGTTTACGCTACCTCACGTTAGGCAGGTGAAAACTAATGTGTTGATAAAGGGCGAATAATTGAATCCTAAACATAGCACTGTATTCTTGGGCTTAACTTTTGATGCCAACCTTCAGTGGGGCCCACATATAAATAAATTGACGAAAAAGCTAAGCTCTGCAGCATACGCTGTTAGAAAAATTCGTAATTTAACTGATATAGAGACAGCCCGTTTAGTGTACTGTAGCTATTTTCATAGTGTAATGTCGTATGGTATTCTGTTGTGGGGAAATGCCGCCGACATTCAGACTATCTTTATCTTGCAGAAAAGAGCGATCAATTTACAAATTAAGACCAAGACATTCTCTCAGAGAGAAATTTAAGGAGATTAATGTAATGACTGTGCCTTCACAGTATATTTTTGAAAATCTTTTGTATGCCCATAAACATATTTAACTGTTTAAAAATACAGTAATATCCATAGTATAAATACTAGGAACAAGCACAAATTTGTTGTACCATCAACAAGGCTCAAGACAATAGGTGGGTCATTCAGATGTCAATGTGTACGTTTTTATTAAAAACTTCCAAGCCATATTCAAGATCTAAGTATCAATCAATTTAAATCATTCATTAAACGTAAGTTGTGCCCGAAAGCCTTTTATACCGTTAAAGATTATATTGTAAGAATGTATAAAATTCGCTTTACCGAATGTAAGAAATCTGGGACCCAACATCGTCTTAGATAATGAGGTGCTTGCAACTGTAGAATCGGCCGTTTTTCTTGGCATAACAGTAGATGCCAAACTTCAGTGGGGATCACATATATCAAGCCTAGCGGGAAGCCTCAGTTCGGCCGCCTACGCCGTCAGAAAAGTAAGACAATACACTGACGTTGATACAGCTCGGTAAGTCTATTTTAGTTATTTTCATAGCGTTATGTCCTACGGCATTTTGCTGTGGGGTAAAGCCGCTGTCATTCAAAATATTTTTGTTCTTCAAAAACGAGCTGTTCGTGCAATTTACCAACTAGGTGCTAGAGTTTCTTTGAGAGATTTTTTTAAAGATATTGGTATTCTCACGGTGGCATCGCAATTCATCTTCGCTAACATCTTATATATAAGGCAAAATATACACTTATACACTAAAAACAGTGATATTCATAATATTAATACTAGAAATAAGGACAAACTACGCGCTCCCTTTCACCGGCTTCATAAAGTTCATAACTCATTTGCTGGGCTTGGTATAACCTTTTATAACAAGCTTCCCTCTTCTTTGCTTGATTTACATTTTAATGCGTTTAAAGCGAAAGTAAAAGCAAATCTTTGTTCGAAGGCTATTCTATCAACGACTACTTAAACGATAAGAATTGTTGGTCGCTGTGATTAACTCAAGACAAAGTTTGTGTTCTTTCACCAGAATTGGCTTACCTACTGACAGGTCATATGAATTACTTCATATCATTGTTTATTTAACTTGACTGCATAAACCATTTTATTTTTTAATTTTAATCAATTAAATTTTCATTTATTGTTGAATGTTAATTATATGCTATTATTGTATAGAATCAAGTTCTTCTAACATAACAGACAGCTGTGCTGCTGGGGAGTTTGTTGCGCCACTTCTTCTTCCCAGCTAAAGCACTAGGAAGTGGTGAAGGGCGGGCGTTTTGGGGGACTGTCTTATGTAATTTTGACGTTCAGAAAGTGCTGACTCTCAGCCTAGTTTGAATAAATGACTTTTGATTTTGATTGATTTTGAGTCAGGACAAAAAAGCTTGGGATTGACCTGCTCAAATTTTAGCATACTAAATGTTGTTTTTTTTTGTTTTTGCAAAGTTATACTGTTTGACTTTTGATAATTATTAAATACACTTTGACATAAATATTTACTTTGAGAAGTATAGTATTATTTTTGTTTTAATTATTGTGAATGTGAGGACTATGTGGGTCATATTTTGTATTTTTTTTTTGTGTTTTTTTTTTGTTTTGTGTTTCATCTCTTTCTCAGTTAGTTTTAATATTAATCTGGCAGATTGAGTACTTTTTGCGGCCTACCCAAATGTCCTGTCCTGTATTTGGTATTGTACGTCAAATCGTTGAGCTCCTCAAGTTCTGAGTTGACCTGCATGATTACTGATAAATGCCTGCACTGGAGGACAGGTCCACTCAATCTGTGTGCTTCTTTCCTCAAAAGACAATTTCAGACACCGATCCACATGATCTGACCAAGATTATGTCTGGACTTTAAAAGAAACTGTGACCTCTGAGTTTGTTTCGGCCTTTCTTCTCAGAGTAGTCAGATAGGAACCGCCGACCTCATCTAGTTTAAAAAAATATGATTGACGTGTAAAAGTGTTTGTACAAACCCACTTACAGAAATAAAATAATTTATCATTTCATTTATTTATCATAACTGTGTTAAAAAATATGTACCATTCAAAAGTGATTGTAAGTGTATAGAATAAGTCTGTGCCTATGAAAAAATAAATGTTACAAAAAACAGTTTTATTTCCAAATGGCGACTTATTTTCTTAACTGATAAGTACTAGAAGGTCTTCATAACAACTTTAACTATAATTCCATACTATTTATCAGTTTTCACTGTAGGCCACGATTGTTCAAATACCTATGTGGGCATTGGACAAAACTTACCCACCTATTGGGGTAATGAAGCCTATGCAAATGTTAATACGCTCAAACGAAAGGAGCGCACTGAGGAAATTGAGTATAAAAAGGACTTCGCAGACTTTCGCACAGAGATGATGAACTTCCTAGAAAAGTTTGGTAAAACCCAAACTAATAGTCTGAACTACATAAAAGACGAAATATCTGAGATTAAAAACGAAATAAAAACCGTGATATTAACTACTGACAGTTTTGCTCAACGACTCGATCAAATAAATGGAGATATGGAAAATATTAAGACTAATAACACGACGACACAAAACAAAATCAAACACATAGAGGACGAAATAACCCAAATAAAACAACAACAAAACACCGCAAGTACAACACCTTCATCGCCTGTCTTATGCCACCAAAACCTCATCCTCGAGCTAAAAGACCGATACGAGCGCGAGAAAAACATCGTTATTGTGGGTATATCGGAAATTAACGAAAGAAACACAAACTCCAGGCAAAACCACGACAATAATGAAGTTATGAAAGTAATTACATCGCTGTACGAAGACTGCCCTAAACCAATTAAAACCATTAGACTGGGGAAATATATCCCAAACAAAAACAGACCATTAAAAGTCTGTTTCATCAACACAGACGCACCGAAACACCTTCTAAGAAATAAGAAAACCCTACAAGATAACATTCAGATTTACGCAGACCAAACTCCAGCACAAAGACAGTATTTACAATTATTAAAAGAGGAGCTAAACAAACGTATTGAAGACGGTGAAATAGATCTCATTATTAAATACATAAAAAGAGTACCCACAATCACACTAAACAAATCCAACCAAAAAAACCAATAACCGCCTCAATACCAAAAGCAAAATATACGAATAGACTAAACCATCAACTAGTTAGTAAATATGAAGATATACCATCCCACTCGTCCTCGTTGCGATTTTTTTACGCGAATTTACGCAGCATCCGCAAGACCGGCAAACTTGACGAAATAAAGTGCATAATAAAAGCAGTACCAATGGCTATGCACTTGCTGATTTTTACTGAGACGTGGATTACATCGGAAGCGGACGCAAAATTATATCAACTACCCCACTATAAACATATTTATAACTACAGGCATGATCGCAAGGGCGGCGGCGTTTCAATATAATTATGTACACGAAAGTATTAAGTGCGAAATAACAGAAGAATTGTACGAACACGGTAACCACTACCTATGGATACACATAAACAAACTCGCATTGAACATCGGAGCGATATACAAACCAGGTGAATCCAATGTAAACAACTTCTTAGACACTTATACCTCACAATTGGAACGGCGAAAAAGGACGGTTGTTTTCGGAGATTTTAACATCGATCTACTTAGCAAAGATAGTCACGTCACAAGATATCTAAATGAAATAAAAGAAACCAGCTACGAATTATTAAATAAAAGAAATAAACTGTATAGTACCCGCGAAACCAGCACAACAAGCACCATACTGGATCACATATGCACGAACATAAACAATCACGCATTCAGCATCTCTATAGTTGACTCGTGCCTATCAGACCACAAGCAGATGTTCCTGGAGATAGGCAGCTTGGCACCGAAGATAAACAAAAGGATCCAATACAAAGCACTTGACTATGAAAAGTTATACAACAGTACCCTAATAGCTAACTATACTAATAACGAAAGTGACTATCACTACTTAGTAAGATTTATCTCAGAACAAATAAACAAAAATAAAGAAGATAAAACTAAAATCCTGAACCTACCGCAAGAAGACTGGATAAGCAGAAAGGTCATAGACACAATCAACCTACGAAATCACATATGGCAGCAAACAAAATCTCGCCCAAAAGACGACAACCTACAAAAGAAATATTATGAAGAACAGGACAGAGTAAAAAACTTAATAAAGACACAGAAGAAAAACTACTACCACAACTTATTCCATAACAGCTACAAACAACCTAAAAAAATGTGGGAAGTAATTAATAACTTAGCAGCGAATAAAATTAAAGAAACCTGTGTTCCACCCAAACTAATGTCGAACTCGGGATTTATGACAGACGGTAACGAAATTTATAACGCATTTAACTTATTTTTTGCATCAACAGGCGCGGACTTAGCTAACGAAATACCTAAAGTGTACCACACAGACACAGGTAACACTCATGTACGAAGGTAATTACACACATGACATAAGTTTGAATGAACTTTGCCCCTGCAACGCTGAAGAAATATCTAAAATTATTGACCATCTTGACAGCAATACTAGTACAGGCCTGGACGGTATCAGCACAAAAGCTATTAAATGCCTCAAAAATCTAATCACCAAAAAATTGGCTAACTGTATAAATATGTGTTTAATGCGCGGTATTTTCCCCGACTCACTTAAAGTTGCGAGAGTCACTCCGATTTACAAATCTGGAAGTAGAACCGACCCAAGCAACTACCGACCAGTTTCGGTCTTACCCGTTGTCTCCAAAATATTTGAACGAGTGTTATACAACCGTCTAAACGCCTATCTAACTGAGAAACATTTTCTAATTGATCAACAATATGGTTTCCGTCACAAATCAAGTACTCTCACAGCCTCAGTAGATTTAATAACTAAAATAAAAACTAATATTGATCACAAAAACATTGTGGTGGGTATCTTCATTGATCTAAAAAAACCTTACGACACGGTAAGCCATCAAAAGTTACTACAGAAATTAAATAATATAGGTATTACAGACAGCGCCCACCGCATGCTGAGTTCATATTTACAAAATAGACAAGTCGTTAAGATAGGTAACTTCACTAGCTCGACACAAAACATAACATACGGATGTCCACAAGGATCAATTATTAGCTCATTATTATTCCTAATTTACATTAACAACATTGATAAAATAGGACTGACAGGACACTTAACGTTATACGCAGACGACACGTGCCTTTTTTATTTTGGCAAATCGTTGCAAAACATTATAAATGATGCTCAAAAAGACCTTGACCTACTTAATGAATGGTTAAAATATAACTTGTTGACTATTAACACTTCAAAAACATCGTTTATGATTTTCTCCGCGAAAAACAAACCGTTACCGGAGTTCTCACCTCTTATGATCAACGGAGAAATAGTCAAAAGGTCTAGTCACGAAAAATATCTCGGACTGTGGGTAGATGACAAACTCACTTGGAAGCTGCACATCGACCATGTCAAAACGAAATTAATGTCACTATTAGGAGCGTTACGAAAAGTTACAAACTGTATTCCGAAAAAAGCACGACTAATTATATATAACTCCCTAGTAAAATCAAACCTTGAATATCTAATTGAGATATGGGGATCAGCCGCTAAATCTAATCTAAACTCACTACAAAGAGTACAAAACAAAATCATTAAAGTATTATTTCATTATAACTATCTATATCCAACAAAGAACTTTTATACAAGAACTAACCTACTAAACCTCACACAACTCTATACATACTACACCTGCATTCTCATAAAAAAAATCACTATGAATTCCGTACAATCAAACATACACCTACATAAAAAAAGCAATAACATACAATACAAGAAGTAAAAACAAGTTTCAACTAATGACTGCACGGGCACGGACTAATTACGGCAAAAAAACCATTTTGGTTGAAGGAGCACAGCTGTTTAATAACTTACCGGAGGAGCTAAAGAAGTGTGATAGTATAAATGTATTTAAAAAGAATCTTAAGAAACATGTATTTACCCTGTAACGTCACCAGAGGCAAATATTATAATTAACTAGATGTAAGCACTTTTGTGTCTCATTCTAAGTGAACTGTTATAGTTTCTATGAGAAATAAATTTCTTTAAACCTAAACCTATATCATTATAAAATTTGTATGGTTTATAGGAGGAAATGTGACCAAAGGAGAATTGCTCCAATATCGTACAACATTGTGCAATAGTAAAAAAAATAACAACATTGACACATGTAACATTTAATAATAATCTCTTCTCTTCATTCATATTAACAATTATGTTGGCAATCATATTTATATTTGACGAAAATTAGATAAACAGGTACTATTTTTAAAAGTATAAGTTCCAAAAAACAGATAGCTGTATCTCTATCTTTGTTTTATTTGTCTGTATCACCCTTAAAGGAGATCATTAACTTTCAGCCCAAAAGTCAAAGTCAAAGCCGGCCAACGAAAAAAAAGGTGTCACCGCTATTTGGGAAGTCAGTCCGAGTATTTTTTACTACGGTACTAGGTCTCTACAACCATTCCTACAGCTCTTCGGTAAGGCGGCGGGTCTCCTTGCCGGATTGCCGCCATGGGATCTGGAGGCCAAAGTCCTCGCGCACACTTGGGAGTAGCGCGAGGAGGCCAAACGCCGAAGCGTAACTCCGCTGCCACGGGAAATCGCGGCACAGTGGACAAAGCTCCGGCGGGATCTCATGGCGACGTGGAGAGTGCGATTGTCGCAACTCAATGCTCGGCACGCCACGATTGCGGCGGTAAATCCCCTCTTTGCGGAGTGGCTTGATAGGCGGCATGGCGTCCTCACCTTCCGCCTGACGCAGGTCCTCAACGGACACGGTTGTTTTGGGAGGTTCCTGTTTTGGATAAAGCGGGAGGAAATGCCCGGGTGTTTCCGTTGCGTAGATCGCCCTGAGGACACGGTGGAGGTCTGCCTGGCTTGGGCGGAGCACCGCCATGTCCTTTGTGGAGGCGATCGATGGCGGCGATCTCTCGGATCCGGCCCTGGTCCAGGTCATGGTACGGAGCGAGAGTGCATGGGTAGCCGTCGCTTCCTTCAGCGAAGCAGTGATGCTCGCGAAGAGGGAGGCGGCGCACGTGAGGGAGAGGCAGTATATGCGCTCTCACGGCCCTAGCCTCCGCGGGAGACGCCCTGGGCGTTGGGAATCCCAGGTTGATTCCCAGCCACCGTAGAGGCGGGCTTGCGGATGGCGAGTAATGGGTAGCTGGATGTCCGGTAAGGACCAAGCCCGGGCCGTCAGCGCGTTGTGTTCCACGCGCGCCACACAGAGATGTCAGCGCCAACTGGTGCGGTCCGCAAGGGCCGATGCCTGCCAGGACTGCGGGTTGTTCGAAAAAGATACCGTCGCCCCTTGCACACGCCTGTTTAAAACCTACCTGTGTTGCTTCAGTTGCCTAACTGAAGCAACACGGGTAGGTTTTAGTCAGTAAAAGTCTGACACGCCCTCCTGCTCCACCCAGAGCGGGAAAAGTTATTTGATGATTTCCCACCGTCAAAAAAAAACAATTTCTAGAGCTGATTTTTTGGGTTGAAAAATCTGGTTTTCCGTACGTTTTATCAGTCAAAAATCTTTTCATCTGCTGGCGACAAAGTGGTATGTGCTTGTTGGGATGACGACCTTGAACAAATAATATTATGACAGCGACCGCAGTGAATATTATTTAACCATTAACGAAATACTAAGTTGACAAAAAAAAGAACAAGACTTGTGCTGTGTGTGTAGGGAGGGTTAATAAGTTGTAGTGAGTCAGAATATCAAGTGATAAAATAAAAATCTATTCACCGAGCGGCACTGGTGATGTCATTCGTATGTAAAAAGTCTAGGAGAGGAAGGAGGAGGAGCGCGGGTGGGGTCTATCCGGGAGTCCGTAACGGACTCCCGGCCATCGTAGGCGCGGACTTTCGGACGGCAAGCTATGGGTAGCTCGCCGTCCGGTAAGGACCAGGTCCGGGTCGACGGCGCGTTGTGTTGCACGCGCGCCTCAAAGAGATATCAGCAACAATTGAAGGGGTCCGCTAGGGTTGATGCCTGCCAGGGTGGCGGATTTGTTCAAAATAGTTACCGTGGGCCCGATCTAGCTATTTAGCCGCTTCCGGCAAAAATAATATTCGCCGCCCTTTATACTAACACCATATAAGTCTTGAGCTTGCTATTCAAAAGATAGGATGACATACATAAATAGAATAAAATTTCAACCAGTGCGCAAACTATAACCATGAATTCAGAATATCATTCTAGAACCCCCCTACCGTAGAAATTTTGCGTCGGTATCCAAAAAAATATTAGCTAATACATTTTGACCGCGTAGGTATTGCACTTTTTTATGAAACAGCTGATTTTTTTTTGTATAACCGACGATTTTTTTTTACGCTAGGGGTCTAGAATGATATGCTGAATTCATGGTTACAGTTTGCACACTGGTTTAAAATTTACCCTATTTGATATTGTTTAATTGTATAATATTCACGTATGTCAGTCCACTACGGCTTCTGAACAAGTATACAAAAATTCATGAGAGTATGTTTGTAAGTATAATACTTATATTTTTGTAAGATTTTTACTCCTACTTTAAAAATTGAGGACTTCGTGCTTCCGCCCGGCACCCTCAATTTTGCCGCACCTCATTTTTGTCGCTCTGAGCATTTGCCGGCTTGCCCCCCTTAGATCGGGCCCTGCGTGGGCCTGGCACAGGCACTGAAGAAACACGGGTGCATTTTAGTCAGTAAAAGTCTGACACGCTCTACCGCTCCGCCCAAGAGCGGGAGAAGTCATTTGATGATTTCCTTTCCACAAAATAAACTAAAAGGGCAATAAAAATATTTAACAATGTTTATCGAATTTACATTAACATTATTTTGTGTAAGCTGTGTTCATATTGTATATGTAGTTTTAAGGCTTAACTTGCCCCAGCTTATAAGTAGGTAGTGCATGAATGAGCTATTTTTAGCTCAGTAATATACCCAAAGACTATTTCTTGTGTAATCGTCGTTTTATAATCGGAATTTGTAAGAATAATCTACGAACTGACACAACAATCCCCTAAGTTCACAATCATACTAATAACGGGAAAAAGCTAATGTTATGATGACGATAGAGCACAAATCATAAAATTGCAATTTTATATGATTGTAAACTAGTGTATTGAATTGCAGAGAATAATAGGGGCGGCAAAAATTGAATAGCCTACTGGTGGCAAATGTGTAAATCCGCCACTGATAGGTGTCATTTTCACCATCATCATCCGGAAACTGAGGTTAAAAACAAAATCCAAAAGGCAGCCAAAATGATACCAAAAATGTAGACTTCTTCAAATCCTAAATTGCAGCGGTAAAAATGGTTGTGGTGAGACTCACCGGCGGCACGTCCTGCGGCGTGCGCGGCGCGGCTGACAGCGCGGGCGGCGCCAGCAGCGAGCGCGGCTGCGGCGCGGGCGTGGCGGGCGTGCCGCGCGCCACGCTCAGCGCCTCGGGGCGACGCGCGCGAAGGGTTGCCTCCTGCCTGCGGAATTCGATAAACGTTCAAGTATAAGAACACTGTTCTAGAATAGCAGGAAGATTAAAGCTTTGTATACGTCTTGTAAAGTTATATTAAAGTACAGTTGTTGTACATTATACAATAGTCCTACTATCCTACGTCGTACATGCTTTTTAAAGTCGCAGCATTGTACATTGTCGTAGTAAATCAGATTTTTACCTTTTAGATCTAAGTTTCCTTTCGGCCAAAAGGTAATAAGTGGCAGTTAAGTGATTATATTCATTTTTCTCTAGAGCCTCCAAGATCTCCTCTTTAGAAGCAATGGGGCCATTAACCATTTTTTGAACTATAGCGGAGCGATCTTCTTCTGAAAGCTGCTCTTTTGCCACTAAAGGTGTGTCAAAATCTTCCACAGTCACCCCTTCACCAGCTGTAACCCATGGGTCGGTAGCTATTTCTGAGAGAGTGGCACGTTTTTCAGGTTCCCTTACTAGCATTCTTCCTATAAGCCTGTAATTTGAAATAAAAACATTTGTAAATATCAGGAATTAGATTAACTATGAACAGAAAACTATGTTGGTTGACCTTCAAGATGAATAATGTCATCAATGTAAACAAGTTTACATTACTGGTTACTTCTAGTCTGCATCTTTCCCATGCTAGGCAAAGGCCTCTTCCCATGGATTCCAATTGTTTCAGTTTAGGTCTAGTAGACCATTGGTTATTCTTCTATTAAAGAAATACAGAAAGAAAACCTATGTCTTTCCAATGTAAGCAAAAGTATATAAAAAAAAAAAACAAGTAATTACTGCATAAATCATACCGTTTACAAGAATTTGATATATGTTGAGGAATAGTATATTTACAATCCATGATCATTGTCAATGTTTCGCTATCATTTGCTTCTTGAAAGGGAGCTTGGCCACAAACAAGCATGTAGAGTATCACTCCTAGAGACCACACATCAACTGCAGGAGCGTCATATGAGTCACCAAGAAGAATTTCTGGGGCCGAATATGCTAGTGAACCACATGAAGTTTCCAATTTCTGACCAGGACAAAACTTATTACTAAATCCAAAGTCAGTCAATTTCACTACACCTAATTTTTCAAAAAATACTACATTTTCTGGTTTTAAATCACGATGCACAACATGTAACCTGAAAAAGGGCAGGAAAAACAAAATTGTTAGAAAATTGCACATAATTTAAATTAACTAAAACAAATATTATTAAAACATTAATATTACCTATGACAGTATGAAATTGCACGAACAATTTGACGGAAATAATCACGAGCAAGAGATTCAGATAACCCAGATTCATGTCTCATAATGTAATCATACAAGTCGCCACCATCTCCTAGTTCCAGTATTAAATATAGTTTAGTTTGTGTGTCTATTACTTCATACAGACGCACCACATTAGGATGCTGTACCAACTTCATACAGCGAACCTGAAAAATAATGCACCATTTATAGAAATGAGTAGCACCAAAAGTAAAACAAATTAAATTTAGAAGTAATCGCTGTGATTAGTGCTAAAGAAATAAGTAGAACAAAGCACTGATACTAACACTTTCACTGTCCATAAAAGTTTTTATCAAAATGTGCACAAAACAAAATTAGCATGGAATAGGTAATCAATCATATTGGTACAATTACTGGGCAATATTATGAAAAAGTTTGAATGGAACACCAACATTGTATAACTATGGATATCAAATGCTGAAATTACCTATTCCTGTCATTTAAGTTTTTATAAGTTTTCCTTTTTTATTTATTGAATCTCCCCTGAATTTCTCTGATTGATTACTCACTTAGTCAAACTTGTTAAAAAAAAATAACGAAGATTATTTTTAAAACTTACCTCTTGGAATAAATGTGATTTAGACACATCATCCAGTTTACTTTTATCTATAACTTTAACTGCCACTTTTTCACCAGTGAAGACATGGCGAGCTAGTTTGACAACAGCAAAGTGACCAGAGCCCAAGGTGTCCAGTAGATCATACAACCCAGCTATCTTAGCATCATATGCACCTCCGCCTCCACCTACAGCACCTGCTCCAACTCCAGCACAGTTGTTATTCATAGTTATATCCTAAAATCATGTTCTTATTAGACATTGCAAATAGGACTAACTTGTAAGATCACGATCAAAATTGGTGAAAAAAGCTATAACTACTAAAATTTTGTATTACAATTTGTTTTATAGCTACTGAAAGATTTACATGGGACTCTTAGGATTTCCATAACATAATGAAGGGCAGGAACTGGTTTTAATATTATTTTGGCTAGTATCACAATAGTAAATACAAGTCAAACCATACAGTAGGTATATACTTTATTTGTGTATTATTTTCATGACCTACATACGAATTAGAATGAACTTATCTATGCGTGTATTACAGGTAAACCAAAAGAATTTCATAAGAAATAAACTATTCTAGCAGATTATACATGTACATCGCAATTCATAATATAAAATTGAAAACTGTGCTTACCTATGTAGATTTTGTTTCGCGAGGAAACCTTACACTTGACAAAAATGCAATCAACTGGTTTCGTATATCATATTATGAACAGAGTCAGTAACCGATATGCATTTATTAAATACAATACGCACAATCAAATGTTTCACAATACTGCATATTTTCCATATAAAATTATTAATCAAATAAAATAAATTGATCCACAAGAATCACAAATTCGCCATTTCACAAAAATCCGTTCAGAAACTTGGTCTAGTAATCTAGTTTATGGCCGGCTCGGCTAGCCGGCTATAGACAACACTGACAGTCACAGATAATAAGTAGGGACCGATAGACAAGTCTTTCATAAAACAGCAGCTCAGGGGTTGGTCAAGATACACAAGGGCTTTTATTTTTGCGACTGATTCTATATGGAGACTGGAGAATAGGCAGTGAACTTTGGGTAGCTGCTCTGAAGTCCAATAGTCACAAGACACAAGATATATACTAATTGAAAGAGCTGTTCAAAGAGAACCTTTGCTCCTAACACGACTAGCCAATTTGTTAGTCCGTTCGGAGTTAAAGACATAATAAGCGACTACTTTGGCTCCAAAGTTTATTTTCCCGGTGCTCATACATACATACATAATACAGTTGGGCAAAGGTGTATCTATAGTACACCCACATTTCACCAGTCATGTTTTAAGTCGAATGTAATGGGAGCGAGCTTATTGTCATCAACTGGGCACAAATCCAGCCTCAAGGCTTCTACTGAAAAATTTCAAATTGGCAAACCCAATAACATTTTGCCCGACTCACAAAAATGTAACATCTCACACACTTGTGTATCTGTAACCTGTGTTTACAATTAAATAATCTGAATCTGAATCCAAGACCTATAAATGTCCAATTTATGCTGATCTCGCAGTGTGCGTTACCCAGGCCAGATGTTGTCGAAAATGGTCATTTGAATCTTATAGATAATTAGTTTTGCGGCTTCTGTAATTGTTGCGCACATTTTTAAATTTGTTGCGCTTATAGTTTTTTAATTATTTCACAAAAACATTTCCTGCTGGGGTAACGTTACCCCAGCCAGACCTTTTTCTTTCTAATGGGAATATTTAAATAATTACTAGCTATAAAATTAGTTGTCTAGATGAAGTAAATGTTGTGCCTTATTTTGTATTTGTTCTTTCATCGGTTGCGAAGTTATTCGAGATTTTGCTGGGGTAACGTTTTTGGTTTTGCTAGATCTTTGAAATGGTTAAGCGGATTCTTATCATATTTTGTACATGGCTTCTTGGGAATGAGTTTAAATTTGTTCTGCAATAAAAAAACCAAAATAATACATAGCTTAAAGGTTATTTCATTAAATAGAAAAACACTTCAATTGGTCCCAGCACTCTCAATAAGAGCTCTAAAGACTTACTTTAAACGTTATTTTAAAGCTTGTAACTGCCTTCAAATGTACGTGAAGTTTCATTAGTATCCTGTAAGTATTTAACAAGTTATGATGATATTGAGTTCTTCACGAGCACGGTCTTGATGCGCGCGGTGTTATTTGGCCACTGGATTTGATATATGAACTGAATGTTATGTCAATTATTAGTTTTTTAGTTCAGTTGTATATCAGTAAAATTTCAGCTCAGTACATTGGATAATTAATGAGATAATACGATTAAAGTCATTAGGAAGCGAATGACCGTGGTAACCCGACCAAGTTTAGGTGGTTACGAAAAAGCGAAAACGCAAAACATTATGGTACCTTCTAAAATATGTAGGATAGTGTTACAAATTTAGTACAGACATGTACACAAGTTTTAAAAAAACTACGTGATTATTAAATAATTTTTATTGACAGGTAATATAATCATTTCAATTGAACTTTTAAAGTATTATTAAACTTATACTTAAAAACAATCACAGATTAAAATTACAGATAGTAATTTTGCTTTTTTGAAATTTTCTATTATTTTTTAATTAAATTATAGATTTCAGTATACACAGTACACAGTTACAGTTTTTATTTAAATATACACATATTGGACTGTGTAATGATCACAGACAATAAATAATATACAATGGTTTTTTTCAGTTAACACTAAACTTACGGTGCGTACAAACTATTTAACATAACATGTTATATAACATTTTTCATAGTGTGGTCATGTTATTTATATATATACCTAGCTAGATATAAGTATGTATTCACCGTAGATTGAGAGTTTTACAGACGTAGAGGAGAACGTCAAACGATATTTTTTATAACTTCACCACGCAGCCATAGTCGCCACCACACTCATACGTAGGTATTATGTCGCCATCACCGCGTCCATCATCGCGGCCCACGGCTATTGCTATGTTGCCATTCTGTTTATGCCTACAATAAAAACAAAGAGTACATTTTTTTTGTCTAAATCCTTAATGGGGTTTCAATTGTAGTTTTGTTACCTACATATTTGAAACTCGAATCGTCATGTATTTGCGAGTTTATATCAACGCGAGTGTCGCAACAAGGTAATTATGGATTTCTTAAAGTCTACGTGTCCAAGGAGTTTGTGGAAATAAATAAATACCTACCTGTTGCGGTAGTCCCGACTCCCGACATTGATAACGATAAAAATCGGTCGCTAAGTCATGAATTTCATTAATCAAGTTTCAAGTCATATTTTGACAATATACCTATACACAAAAACCTTCCACTTGAATCAGTCTATTAAAAAAAACTGCTTCAGAATCCGTTGCGTAGTTTTAAAGATCTAAGCAAACAGGGTCAGACAAACGGGAAGCGACTTTGTTTTATAGGTACTATGTAGCGAAGGATAAATATGTCGTTATCATTGTTGAGAATTCCAGTCTAGGTAATAATTAAGTACGAAAGAAAAGAAAATAATAAGTTCCTAAATTTAAATATTCAAGCCTTAAAAAAAATACAGTTTTAGATAAGTACCTAACAACATGTACATATTGATAATAATTTTGCTACTATTTCTGTAGTTACATTATACAAGCTTACCTTGTTCGTGAATTCATCAAGCAGCCTGCACCATAACTATGATCATCAATAGAAGCACTCCACATTAGCAGTAATTCGCCACACTTATTATTTTACATTAGCTCTCACGCACTCTATAAATATTTGCAAAAACAGGAAACGGAACTGCCGAAACGCATGCGCACTCTACAAGATGAATTATGTGATTACGGAGCATGTTTAGTGCGATATGCAAACAATGCGCCCCTTCACCCCACCCCTTCCGCGTCCCACCGAACGACATGTTATATCAGTGATTTTTGATAAGTTTGTGCAACTGGAAGATAATAATAATGTTTTCATAGTACAGATATTATTATATTATTAATGTATTTAACAGTGTACGCGTCTGTACCGAAATTGTAAGGTGTATTATACTAAACATTTCAAAAGATAGTATAATGTTCTGCGTTTTCGCTTTTTCGTAACCACCTAAACTTGGTCGGGTTACCACGGTCATTCGCTTCCTAATGACTTTAATCGTATTATCTCATTAAATTATCGAATGTACTGAGCTGAAATTTTACTGATATACAACTGAACTAAAAAACTAATAATTGACATAACATTCAGTTCATATATCAAATCCAGTGGCCAAATAACACCGCGCGCATCAAGACCGTGCTCGTGAAGAACTCAATATCATCATAACTTGTTAAATACTTACAGGATACTAATGAAACTTCACGTACATTTGAAGGCAGTTACAAGCTTTAAAATAACGTTTAAAGTAAGTCTTTAGAGCTCTTATTGAGAGTGCTGGGACCAATTGAAGTGTTTTTCTATTTAATGAAATAACCTTTAAGCTATGTATTATTTTGGTTTTTTTATTGCAGAACAAATTTAAACTCATTCCCAAGAAGCCATGTACAAAATATGATAAGAATCCGCTTAACCATTTCAAAGATCTAGCAAAACCAAAAACGTTACCCCAGCAAAATCTCGAATAACTTCGCAACCGATGAAAGAACAAATACAAAATAAGGCACAACATTTACTTCATCTAGACAACTAATTTTATAGCTAGTAATTATTTAAATATTCCCATTAGAAAGAAAAAGGTCTGGCTGGGGTAACGTTACCCCAGCAGGAAATGTTTTTGTGAAATAATTAAAAAACTATAAGCGCAACAAATTTAAAAATGTGCGCAACAATTACAGAAGCCGCAAAACTAATTATCTATAAGATTCAAATGACCATTTTCGACAACATCTGGCCTGGGTAACGCACACGATCTCGCACCGTATAGGATTTCAGTACAGTGCGAGATCAGCGTAAACTGGAAATGTATAGCTTGATGTGTAGCCGTGTGTTTATACCACTGGAAAGAGCTCTTCAAGAAGAGCCTAGTAAAGTAAAGGCATCAACGAACTAACGTCCGATCGGAGTTAAAGACCTACAAACTTGGGCACCAAATTATTGGAATTTTCTCTGTGCCTACAAGCTTTAGAATAATAATACTAGTGGCATTAGCTAAAAGTTTTGCTATTATCACGACTTTTGTCAGTTGTTATTTCGAGTTGAAAACCTAAAAATATGACTACTCAGGCGCCGAAGTATTGGAAGAATTATCTTTGCGTCTGCTTTTTAAAGAGAAAATTTGATACGGCCACAACTTTTGTCCGAGCCCTAAAACAGTACGTCTTACTCGTACTTAAACATAACTTTTATTATACAATTATTTTTAAATTACTACTTTAAATCATCACAAACCCATGCTCCATGCTACTATAATTTATTTTACACACCTGCCATGCACATGCACCATGCCCGCTGGCATGAACTCGACAGCTTTAACATATTAGGTACAGATACAATCAAAGTCAAAGTCAAAGTCAAAGCATTTATTTCAAATAGGCACTTAAAACTAAAAGGCACTTTTGAACGTCAACATTTACATTAAAATAGAATTGATTCTAGTCGCCCCTTCCAAAATGTAGTTTCGTATGGAGAAGAATGGGCAAGAAACTCCACCGTTACTCTTTTAAAATGATATAACTACAATATTTAACATACATTCATTGTATAATTATGTGTGAAAACGATGCATCCAGAACAAAATCACTGTACCAAAATAGGTAAAAATAATGAAATTAAAGCAATTACAGATAAATTAATTTTATGATAGATACATGGTGCCCACACATTTACAAACATTGTAAAAGTAAATATACAATTTTCCTAGAATATTAACAAGTATGTAATCAGTCAGTGTGCGAGTTAAAGTAATCACTGAGTGTAATCAATGTCATAGATATAATTAATTACATAGGTAATTCAATTAGCAACCAGTTTGATTTTGTCTAGACTCTAGATTGTCCTATGGAGCAGGACCAGCATGTTTCCAAGCATTCTTATCTTGGATATAATCCTCTAAATCACGGATATAATTAAAAGCACACTTTAAAATATCATAACACTCGGAACTAGCGCGCGGCGTGCCCGTATGACCAAAATGAACGAAAACGAAGCGAAAGGAGTGTGTAAGGATCATGGGTGGGTGGGGTTCTGTAGTTTCTGTCCGATCCCATGAGACGAACGCATGAGTATAATTATGTTTGTACAAATAAAATTAAAATGTATTTGTTTTGTTTGAAGACGCATCTTTGAACCCATAATATTTTATGGTACATGCGTTCCTCCCTTTGGTGCCTCCTATTAAAATGTACTCTCACACATGTATACAATTCGGTCTACCCCTTCCATAAATAGAGGCGTAATGTTATTATAATAACTAGCTATGCCCGCAGTTTCACCCGCGTGGATGTCAGAAATCCCACAGACGTGCCTGTTTCCAGGACAAAAAACCAACTATCTGCCAGTGAAAGTCCCGTCAAAATCGGTCCAGCCGTTTCAGAGATCGGAGATTAGCCAGAACAAACAGACATACAGACAGACAAAAATGTATATAAGTTATAAATTTCTTTAATAGATTTTACTTTATTCTATGTGAATAAAGTTCATGTTAAATTTGGAAAATTTTACAGTTTAGGGTAGCTTGATGTGCTGGCGTCTGTACCTGTTTTCATTTGGTAAAAAGCTGCTAGTTTGACATTACAAACAGACACTACAGGGGACAGAGTGGTTGCTCCAAAGAGACGGGCAATCGAGAGAAGTCGTCATAATAATATGAAATAATCTAATAATCAAAACTAGATTTGCAAAACTTCGGAATTATTCGCAATAATTCCGAAATATTCAAAAGAATATTTCGATTGGAAGGAATACTACCGCAGCAAGATGCAGAGTAAAATAAATATTGTAAGGATGAAGTAGGTAACTCACGTTTTATCTAATATATAAAATTGTCGTGTCACAGTTTTCGTTGCCATACTCCTCCGAAACGGCTCGACCGATTTTGATGAAATTTTTTGTGCTTATCCGGTATCTATGAGAATCGGCCAACATCTATTTTTCATCCCCCTAAATGTTAGGGGTAGTCCACCCCTAAATAATTTATAAGGCAAAACAACGTTTGCTGGGTCAGCTAGTAACATAATAAGAATTAAATTATTCCCAGCATTTACTAATATATACGTAGGTAGCTTGAGGAGACTCGCCATTTAATAGATACTAGCTTCTGCTCGCGACTTCGGTCGCGTCAAATTTCTTGCTACCCCGACCCACCCCGTCGCACAGTGGTCCGGATTTTCAAAAAGGTGGACATAGGATCGAAAATGCATATTTAACTTAACAAAAAATTGTTTCGTATAGGAAATTTAACGCTGATTAATACTTATCACTACAACTTTTCAAAAAAGTGCTCCTTCAAGGTAAAAAAAAAATATTTAAAAAAAAAATGTATGGGAGAAAATCTATTTTTTTTTTCTCCGTTCAGTATCAAAGTATAGCAAGCAAACCTTATATTCAGGTAAGTACTTATTGTCCTTAATACGACAACATATAAATTGCTTGCGTATCCCTGCGGCCTTGACGCCTACGATGCTTCAAAGTTTAAAATTTCAATTGGGATTTTTTAAAACTATTATCGAGTTTTTCAATTAAGCTGAAATTAAAATATCATTTTTTAATTATATTAGAATTAAAACATACACATTCAAGCATTTGTTTATTTTATTTAAAAAAAAATAGTAATAAAAGTCTTCAACTTTAGTTATGTAATTAAAGACACGTGCTGATTCGTTGCCTATTTGTAACTGACTGAAACGAAACGACTCCTGTGATAAAAGAATCATTTACCCCCACCACCGGAGATTTCGACGACGCTGATTGGCTGTTGAAGATGTGGTATTAATTTTGTCACTCACTACTTGCGAGCGTGTGTTTGTTATTAATATCTGTGCATGAAACAATTAAAGGCACCTTAAAATCCCAACGATAGCCCAATTCCTAAAACGTAATTCAAAGCGTTTCTTTGAATCCGCCGCGCAACACCGCAATCCACTGATTGCGAAGGCCGCCAGTTATGTCCCCAGTAGAGTCAGTCGTATTCGCCGGCCGCGACATGTCCTCTCCGACCCTGATGACCCCATCACTCTTCTTCAAGAAAGCAGTAGGGCCACCAGCACAGCACACAAAAACAGACCGTGTTTCCGACCTCGCCGCCGAGGTCCTCGCGCCTCGCGAAGACCCCGAGTAAACGAATCCTCCCCCAACCGTCCATTGCCCGCAGAAGTGCCAGCCCGCGCCGAAGCTGAGCAAGTAGCGTTAAAATCCCCATGATTAATAATAAAGAAATTATTGATCCAGCCTGTCCCCACTTGCTGCCCTCCCTGAAAGTGACTCCCTGAGCCGAGGCTCGTACCCCGCAGGGGGTGCCCTCAGTGCGCAATTGCTGTAGGTTTTAATTTTTAGTTTGTAAGCCCTGGCTGGAGGCTCTTAGCCTAAAAACTAATAGTCCCCACAGGAAAGCCCGGTTAAGTAGTTACGGCCTCTCAAGGTCAACTACGAGATGCCCTTCCCAAAAAAAAACAATTAAAGGCACTTGTTTCTCAACCCTTGAGGAAGCAACATATCTAATTATCCGTGCTGAGTGAAAGTTTAGTGAGTTTCGTTATGGCTGCATTTGTTACAAACTTGGACATTTTTATGTTCCTCCGTGTTGAAGGAGACATGAAAAATTGGGCACGACTCTATGAAGCTATTATTCTACATATCCCAGTTGAAACATGTTCAGAAGATTTAGAAATAATCAAGACCTTTTTGAAGAACTACATCAGTAATATCAATCGCAGATGGGCAAGTGCTTCTAGAAATCAGAAGACTTTCATGAATAGACATGCTGCGTGGTTACAATCAAATATTAGTTGGCCAAATTGCACTACTGTTAATTTATCCGAGATTTTTCAAGCCCAAGATGAAGTTATCGAAAACATATCGTCATACAATACATCAGTTGACATCGATACTACAGCGGCTGTGATTCCGTCGACATCTAGTACAACAACTGTGGGCACATCTACCGAAGTTCAGATTAGGAAGCCTTTTGTTGACCTCAGCAACAAACAGAAAAAAGACGTTCAGAGTCTCTTTTGGACTATTCGCCGGAAGAACTTACTTTTGCATTAGTTGAAAGACTTAGGATAGACAAGAAGAATGACTTAGCTTGTGTTATTGACCATATAACGAAGAACCCTGATAGTGTTGCTATTGTTCAAGCCACATTGTTTAAGAAAAATAGGAAAAAAACTTTTGATGAAGATCATGCTCTTGGTCTTTATACATCATTGAACCTGTCAAAATGGAAATACTTGTGTTTAAGGAAAGCGCTGTTAGATTGTGAAGTTCCAGTGTTACCATCGTATCACAAACTCCTTGAAGCTAAAAAGAGATGCTATCCACATGATTTAGAAATTACTGAGAGAGGAGCCAGAGTGAAGCTACAAGCCCTATTGGATCTGACAGTCCAGAAGATTCTTCAAATTACCGGTACCCTGATTGATTCGTCAACTGAAGGATTGAAGTTAATTAGTAAATGGGGTTTCGATGGAGCTTCTTCACAAAGCACCTACAAGCAAAGGAGTGAAGATGTAGACTTCAGTGATTCATCGGTTTTCATGTCAAGTCTTGTGCCTCTTAAATTCGTTTCTAATAATAGCACCATATGGGAAAACCCAACACCTTCTTCAACACATTATTGCAGGCCCATTAAGTTCCAGGTTTGCAAAGAGACAGCAGAATACATCAAGTAAGAAGAAGCTGCATTGAAGGAAGAAATAAAAAACATCGATTGTACAAAATGGGCCGGGCTAGAGATTATTCACGAGCTTCATATGACAATGATCGACGGAAAAGTGGCCACTATTATAACGGATACTTCAGTCTGCATCTGCCTGCAATATTTGCCTTGCTAAGCCGACTGAGATGAACAAGCTGTCAGAAGTATTTTCAAGACCTGTTCGAGAAGATGTTTATAAATATGGACTTTCTACTCTTCATATGTGGATTCGTTGTATGGAGTGTATTCTACACATATCATACAACATGGACTTTGAGATGTGGACTGCACGAGGTGCTAACAAGCAACTAAAAGCTGCAAAGAAACATTTGACACAAGAAGAATTCAAACAGCAAATGGGAATACTTGTGGATTTTGTGAAGCAAGGCTTTGGAACCACAAACGACGGAAACACAGCCAGAAGGTTTTTTAGAGATTATGAGAAATCTGCCGAAATAACCAATATTGACAAAGGCCTACTGAAGCATTTTGCGGTTATTCTTCAAACGACTTCATCAGGATGTGCCATAGATATTGAAAAATTCAGGACTTATTGCAAAGAAACAGCTGAGATCTTTGTTCATCTATACCCATGGTTTTATATGCCCGCAAGTGTGCACAAGCTACTTATACAAGGTGCAGACATTTGTCATCACTTTGGCCTCCTACCAATTGGCATTCTTTCCGAAGAAGCAGGAGAAGCAAGAAATAAAGAATTTCGAAGAGTTCGTGAATATCACACAAGAAAATTTAAAAAGAAGACCAACGAGGACTTGCTCCATAATTTTTTAATTAGTTCAGACCCATATTTATCCCATATTCGACCAAAATACAGCAACTCAAAGCAATTCGATTTTTTTCCAGATGTTAAAGAGCTTTTGTTGTTGCCTGAGTTAGTAACAGAAGAAACCGAAAATATGGATCTACAGGAGTTGCAATCTGAAGATGATCCATTAATGTTAACGTGACAGATTTAGTGATGTTGTTATTGTTAGAATTGAGTTTGTTAGTAGTAGTAGTTAAGTTGTAGTCCTTTTCAGGACTACTTAAAATAGTCATTTTCAGGACTTCAGAAAAAGCCCTTTTCAGGGTTACATCTATTTCTAATTACTTATTTTAAGATGAGTCACGCTAGTAGTATAACCAACAATATCAACCATGATTTATCAATAGGAAATATCAACAGATGAAAGAATAATCAACAGAAGATTATTAAAAAAAAATTAAGCAAAAATGCTTATTTTATGAAGAGAAGACTTATACCCTAGTATTTTGTTCTTTTAGTGGATGGGGTGGTCTCTCTCTCATTAGAATTAAGGTTTAGGTTAAGGTTAAGTTACTAACAATAGTGTTTTAAGTGAAAACCTGTTACTAACAATTTATGGATCTCATAGTTGTCCGAAATAAAACGAATTCTATTCTATTCTATTCTTATCATAACATCACGCTTTATATTCCCCAAAGGGTTTGGCAAAGGTGTATAGGTACTACACTATAGTACCTACACTGTCATTTCGCCAGTTTTATTTAAATCCCAAGTAATAGGGGGCGAGCCTAATACACGGATGGGGCGCGCGGGGGGCTTGTCTTATTAAAAATGATATTTTGGATTAATTTCATTAGAAAAACTCGTTAATAATATTAAGATAATTCAACATTAAAATTTTAAACTTTAAAGCATCGTAGGCGCCAAGGCCGCAGGGATACGCAAGCAATTTATATGTTGTCGTATTAAGGACAATAAGTACTTATCAGAATATAAGGTTTGCTTGCTATACTTTGATACTGAACGGAGAAAAAAAAATAGATTTTCTCCCATACATTTTTTTTTAATATTTTTTTTTGACGTGAAGGAGCACTTTTTTTGTTGTGGTAATTTAAGTATTAATCAGCGTTAAATTTTCTATACGAAACAATTTTTTATTAAGTTAAATATGCATTTTCGATCCTATGTCCACCTTTTTGAAAATCCGGACCACTGTGCATCGCTTCGAATCGCCTACCCGTGCGAGTACTTCATATTGGTGACGTTTTTCTCTTTGCTCGGCTCCTAAGGGTCTTAGCGTGATGTTATATATATCCTATAGCCTTCTTCGATAAATGGGCTATCCAATACTAAAAGAATATTTCAATTCGAACCAGTAGTTCCTGAGATTAGCGCGTTCAACCAAGCAAACAAACAGATTCTTCAGCTTTATAAAATTATAAATAATAATAATAAAAATAATAATAATTAGTATAGACTAAAAGAATATTTCAATTCGAACCAGTATTTTCCTGAGATTAGCGCGTTCAACCAAACAAACAAACTCTTCAGCTTTATAATAATAGTATAGATTGTGGCGTGCCGTTAATTGAATAACGCCATCTAGCAGGTAATGGACAACTTCGTGAACCGCCGAGCCCCGCAGCCGTTGATTCATATACTTAGCACAAAATACAGAGAGTACAGAAGTCAATCACATGTATGTACTTCACTTTTCATACCTACGCTCGGCGGTCGCGCTAGGGTTGTCAACTTTGGCTTATGTACAAAAAAACTCGTGGTGGTGGCACTCGTATCTAGGTGTTTGATTTATTGTTGAGAATGAGACTACTTCAATCCCGCAGTACCTATAGCCCGCATAGCAAAAAAAATATTCTACAATATTAAAACAAAACAATAAAAAAAGTATTACTGTACAAAAAGTTTACAGAACCAAAAAAAATATAAATAGATAACTTCTAAACGGATTACCCTATTTCACACAATTTATTTTCCCTATCCGTTTTAGACCTAAACCTATCAAATGGCACTAAAAACAACACAATATGTAGATATTGTGTTTTTTACAAATTAAAAAAAATATGTTTTCAACTTACGTAATATTTGGTGGCGTGAATTTACCTTACAAAAAAGTTACTTCGTTTATACTGATTCCAAATTCAAAAAACTATTATAGGTATAAATCGAGCTTAATAGCTACCTTACAACATATTCTTGCCATGATCACAAATAATTATGATCAGCGGCGAGCGGTTACGCAGGCGGCGGCCGGCGGCGCGGCGTGCCGGCTACGCAGGCGGCGCGGCGCGGCCGGCTCGCCGAGCAGTTCTATCTTAACTATTTATTACTAGCTTCCGACCGCGGCTTCGCCCGCGTGGAAGTTGGAAATTATCCCGCGGGAACGTACTACCGGGGTAAAAAGTATCCTATGTGTTAATCTAGGTTATAATCTATCTGTGTGCATTATTTCATCCAAATCCATTCAGTAGTTTTTGCGTGAAAGAGTAACAAACATCCATCCATCCATCCATACTCACAAACTTTCGCATTTATAATATTAGTAGGATGAGAAAGATGAGCGTACTTTTTTAGTTTATAGGTACTAAAATAAATACCTAATACAAATTGTAAAAATATTACAAGGCCACAAAGTCATGTTCGCTTACCTACAACTAACTTTTCTGTGTTACGTTAAAATGAACCATCGAAACACAAGCAAATACTTAGATACCTACCATACCATACCTCTCTGAAACAACTGGTAGCTTAAAAAACGAAAATTCACAGTTTAATGTTGAATTCAAACAACCGTCCACTGAACAGTTATAATAACTTTTTTTTGTTCCTCCATTTGGCACTTCACACTGTTCACAGACGCGTGTCTCAAGGGATGGCACGCGCGCTTGCACTGTTCCCAACCTGTCCGAAATATCGTGTCCGTGAGCGATGTCTATGTGTGCGTTGCCCGAGCGCGTTATTGACTTCTGTACTCTCTGTATTTTGTGTACTTAGTCAACGAAGTATTATTCGATGCCTACGTACCTAACGGGAGTATTTCCCTATAAGTCGGATTAAAGATATCTTTATTTCCCATAAGAAAGAAATTTCACTTACATGAGAAATATAATATAATAAAAAAGTACATTGTTGATGTTACGTACAGTTTTGGTAGGGAGACAATAAGATTAAAAAATACAACACAGAAATAGTCAAAAAGTGTAGGGTAATCTATAATAAAGTGAATACAGCTAAAATGTAAACATACACGGAACGCGCGCAACTAGATGTGGTATGCAATGTACTAAGGTGCGCTCGCTATATTTTTATTAAACATATGTCATTTTAAATGTTTCTTAAATATTGACATCGTTTGTGCATTCTTGATATTATTTGGTAGCTTGTTATACAATTCAGCACCTTCGTACATCACATTTTTTTTGCCATAGCTGGTGCGTGGTGAGTATAATTGTATGTCATTTGCATTTCTGAGCCTGAGATAAGTAGTTATCTAATTGTGAATACTCATTATTTTATTGTTGTATGGTTGAATTTGGAATGGGACCGATTTTGTGCTGATGTTATGTACAGACGCCAGCATATCAAGCTATCCCCTATTCCCAATTGAATATCAACCTTATCTTTTTGTGATAAAATTGAAAAACTATCAAAGAAATTTGACAGATTGGGGTAGCTTGTTGTGCTGGTGTCTGTACAAGTTTAGTTTACTTCGTAAAAATGTTTTTGCTTTACGATGTAGGTACACCTAATGGTAAAAGGTTACTTGCTTTGTAAAATAGGTAGTGTTCAACCGAAATCAATACTGGTTCAAATAAGAACTTACACAACAAATTGGAATAATATAATAGTTACCATTTTACGTACCGAGGTACTTTTAACTTCGGTAAATAAAAATATATAAATTTCTAATATAAACTCATCTTAGTACCAACGTATTTACCTCTATGTATATGTACATATTATTCTCGCAAAATAACATTTGCACAGCACAGCTAAACCGCATACAAAGAGTTATTACGTAACTAAGTACATATTTTTTATGTAGTCTATGCACGAAATATTAGGAAGTTTTCAAATCCTAATATACTCATAGCGAATGAACGCGTACGTAGTAGAACCCACAGTTCTCTATTGCCTGCTAGATGGCGTTAATTCAAGTAACGGCCTTAAATTAACATCATCTAGCGGGTAGAAGTAAAAGCTTTAGCTGTACAACTTCCGTCGGTAGTGGTCACCTGCGTGCGCTTTCTGCTCCTGCAGTGACCAAGGTTAGGAAAGAAAGAAGATTCATGGACATGAATACACAAGCGGTCAATATTCGAACTCATAGAGATAATCGTTTTGGGGGACTGTCTTATGTAATTTTGACGTTCAAAAAGTGCTGACTCTCAGCCTAGTTTGAATAAATGAATTTTGATTTTGATTTTTGTTAAACCATTGTAATGGTGGTACTCTGTTTAAGACAAAATCTAAAAATATATTATTGAGATAGCATATACAAAATGCAGTCGGAAAATATTAGTTATAGGTAGTTCATAAAACAACAAAAAATTTTTAAAATACTAAGTCTTTAAAGATTTCAGTTTTGTAAATCTGTTTTTGAACACCATGAAATACACAGAAAAAAACACGTAGCAGTCGCAAGAAGGCGGGGCCCGCGTACCCCGAGCTTTGCGGGGTTTTGCATAGGCCTGCTTTCACGCACACACCACGCACATCAGTCTTGTTACAACCGCCACGGAGAAGAGAACTTGACAAAAAAATACAAACATGCCTTATTGTGCTGTTCTACAATGTAAACATGATAGCAGAACTAAAAATGTATCAAATGGGGGTATATCATACCATCGGTAAGTCTTAATTGATTTTATTTCGATAATTTTTTTAAAAACAATATTTTATTAAGTAAGACAAAGTTGTCTTTATGGTATCTTATTTAAAGTCTAATTTCTTTTAAACTCAAACATATTGTTCGCGAAGATTCCAACTGTATGTACACGTCACAGTCAGCTACTCAATTAGAGATTACCGTTATCGATAATGAGTTATCGATATTTTAAACTTACAATGTAGAAAAATTTGACCTTGCGTGCGGTTTGTTTCTGCAGTATTAGTAATCGAACACATTTCCATTAATAAGTCATACAAAGGTATGTGTGTAAGTTCTTTCTAATTCTGCTTAAGTTTCGACCATGCGAAAAATAATTACAAATGAACATAGAACCTCCTTCTTTTTTAAGTATAAAGTGGCATATGTGTTAGTCTGACATCTAAGATCTATCTAATATACCAAATTTAATCAAAGTCCGTTACGGAGTTTTCAAGCGCAGGCGAAAGCGTAGGCTTCCAATGTCAGTAGGAAGTAGTGTACCCGTATTATCTAATCGCATAGTATAATATCTATCGCATAAAATAGAAAGAAACACCACAGGATGTATCTTTCTATCAATAAAATAATTTTCAAAATCGGATTAGTGGTATAACATAACAATTCTTAATTATACTTTCTGTAAATCGTAAGTATGTATTAGAATAAATATATATAAACACTTGATTTCAAACATAATAATATTTATCGACTCTAGCTGTTGATCATATTTTGTTTGAAAATAAAACAGAATGTCGATAAATAAGTCAATGACAGTGGTACATCTCTAGAGGAGTACGAATAGTAATGACCTCGTTACGCAAATATAAATCTTATCTGTAGCGAAATACAACTTTAAATTGAATGCGTTTATTATAGTGACATCTAGCGGCGAGTAGCGTAACTTGCTCATTAAACTATTCCGTGTGCGCTTTAAATGGAAAAAGTAATAAATATGTAAAAAGAATAGACAAAAAACAACTCTATAGTCTTTTTTTTGTGGTTTATTATCAATTATGCGACGAATGACATATTTTCTACTTTCATTCAATATTAAACTACCAATTGGAACAAAGCTTTCTTAGTGTTACGAAATACACTGAACTTGTATTCGTGTGAGTTTGGGTACGCTGGTTTCGATACTAATGAAGCGTTATTCGACTTCTACGTGTTTTTTTTTTCTGTGGCACACAAGCAGGAACGCACATGTTAAACGAGCCCTCAATAAAGCATAAAAGGAACTAAAGGAAATGCTTAGCGAACACGACAACGCCACTCTGCAAGATAAACTAAAGACCTTATAACCCAACAAAGCAGATGACTATTCGGTATGGAAAATAACGAAGTCACTAAAGCGGTTACAAAAACAAATGCCTCCATTAAGACAGCCAAATGTTGAATGGGCGAGGAAACCTGCGGATGAAGCCAAGTTATTTGCTAAATTCTTGAAGGACGCTTTCAAACCAAATGAACCCGGCATCATGTATCCGGAAGAAGAAATTGATGAAATCCTTGACAGTGATCAGCAAATGTCCTTACCGCTGCGACTGTGTACACCAAGAGAAGATTGGAAAGCAATTAATAATCTGAAGAAGAAAAAGGTACCAGGTTTTGATCTGATTACATCAGCAGTCCCGTGTGGTGCCGGGACTTAAAGAATAGCTCCACCCCATTTGTTCCCGTGGGTGTCGTAGAAGGCGACTAATAAGGGAGTTACTAGAGTATGGGCAGCAGCGTTCTCTATGCATTTTGCCATCATACTGCAATCGCAAACCCGCCTGCCAAGCGTGGCGATTATGGCAAAACCCCCCTTTTGCCTATGTCCAGCAGTGGACGTCTTCCGGCTGAAATGATGATGATGAATGATGACATCAGCAGTCCCTAATCATCTCCCGAGAAAAGGAATTGTCTTGCTTACCATTCTATTCAATGCAGTGCTGAGATTGCAGTATTTCCCTCTCATCTGGAAAGTATCAATTCGACACCTGCAAGGAATAACATTGTAACTAATATTTAGTAACTTTTCAGGAGAGCGCGTCAAAGATTTAAAAAAATCTCTCAGATTTCGGTAAAGTCTTATTGCCAACCAACCTTGAAAATATGAGTCAACGAGGGCTTAGCTACACTTTCGTATGATTATATTATTATATATATGGATATTTTAAGACTTTTTGTGAGTTACAATGACATTCCACAACATATACTGTTTGAAATGGCATTGTAACTCAGACATACAATCGCATAAAGTGTGATAAAAGGTACTACATTGAATAAAAAAATTGTATGTCTGAGATACAATTCATAAAATGTAATTTTATGCGTTTTGTAATTAATATACAAATAAAAAATGTAGTAAAATGTATTAAAATAAAATGTATTTCTTTTTTAGTATAGCAGTCTTACACTAAAACAAATAAGTAAACCCAGTCATTTAAATTTTCAAAATAATTATAACAAAAAAATAACAATTTTGGTCCCCAATTAGCTTAGCTTTTATTCATTAGCTTCACTTAGCTTTTATACCTTTCTTAGGAAAACTGTTATGCCTATTTAAATAACTAAGAAAGTTTAGCAAAAAAACAAAATCAAATTACTTAAATACAAACAAACAAAAACAAAACATAATAAATATAAAAATTCCTACATCCATTTTGAGAGCTAAGATTAACAATCATATAGAAAGTAACTCCATCATGTTTGTCTTTCAAAATGGATGTCGGAACGGGTCCCGCGGTACTAAGGAGCTGCTCCTCATTGATATGGCCATTAGCCAACAGGTTCGTCGTTCCCGAAAGGATCTTTCGACATGTTGGATAGATTACAAGAAGGCCTATGACTCGGTGCCACATACATAGCTCATGATGGTGCTGGAGTTTTATAAAGTAGATACAACTCTGCTCACCTTCTTGATGTCATGTATGGGGCAATGGAGGATGGTCCTTCAATATCCAGGATGTCGAAAGATCCAGAGGAATAGCGAGCCGATAAGGATCGAGCGAGGCATATTTCAGGGCGACAGTTTGAGTCCGCTTTGGTTCTGCCTAGCCCTGAATCCTCTAAGCACACTGCTGGAGAATTCAGGTATAGGCTATCGGCTGAGGAGAGGTGGTCAGGTTATATCTCACCTCCTCTACATGGATGACCTAAAACTCTTTGCCCCCAACAATTTACAACTGACGGAGCTACTGAAAGTAACTGAAACCTTCGGTAGCGCCATCACAGGATGGGTTTTGGTGCGGACAAATGTGCGGTCATGCATGTAAAGCGAGGGGAGATTGTGGAATCCGTGGGAACCCAACTCTCGGATTCCATAAACCTTCGAGCCCTCTCTGCAGCCGAAACTTATAAGTATTTGGGTATGTCGGAAGTGTTGGGCATCAATGTTACTGACATGAAGCAATCGTTGAAGAAGCGCTTCTTTGGCCGCCTGAAGAAAACACATAATAGTCTTGTATCAGACGGGAACAAGGGGCGCGCCTTCAATTTGGGTTTCGCCGGTTTTGATGTACTCTTTCGGCATACTCAAATGGACTCAGACCGAACTCGACGCCCTGGATAGGAGGGTCCGTACACTGCTGACTGCATATCGAATGCATCATCCACGGTCATCGGTAATGAGACTGTATATCCCGCGAAAGTGTGGAGGTCGAGGGTTCTTAAACGCTAAGACCATTCACAATCACGAGATATGCAGTCTCAGTGAATATTTCCTAGAGGCCGACGTGGAGATGCATCGAGATGTGGTCGCGGTGGACAAGGGCCTCACCCCGCTCTCCTTGGCTAAAGAGAACTGGCGCAAGCCTGTAGTGCTTGACACTAAAGATCGCATGGAAGTATGGCAGAGTAAGGAGCTTCACAGACGCTATTTCCGGGCCCTACATGGACCTGATATAGACCTACTAGCGTCCGTAGTCTGGCTGCAATTCAGTGACCTCTTTGGAGAAACCGAAGGTTTTGTCTGTGCAATTATGGACGAAGTTATGATGACGAACAATTACCGGAGATTTATTGTGAAAGACGGCACGGTTGACATCTGTCGGGCATGCCACCGTCCGGGTGAATCAATCAGACACATAATCTCCGGGTGTTCCCGTCTAGCTAACGAGGAGTGCTTGCATAGACACAACCTTGTAGCCAGAATTATCCACCAGCAACTTGCTCTGAAATACAGCCTTGTGGAATCAGAAGTGCCGTACTACAGGTATGTGCCCGACGCAGTTCTCGAAAATGGACATGTCAGACTGTCCTGGGATCGATCCATCATCACTGACAGGACTATTGTTGCCAATAAGCCTGATATAGTGGTGGTGGATCGACTAGAACGGCATGCAATGATCGTTGAAAAAACGGTCCCGCATGACGAGAACCTCGTGAAAGCTGAGAAAGATAAACAAATCAAGTATCTTGACTTGGCTCGCGAGGTTGTCGACATGTGGGACGTGGACTCAGCGATCATTGTACCGATAGTCGTTACAGCCAATGGCTTGATAGCCAAGAGCCTCGACCAATACCTGAGGAGGCTCTCGTTGGGCAGCTGGGTCAAGGGCTTGATTCAGAAAGCGGTACTCCTGGACACGGCTCGCATTATTAGGAGGTTCCTCCCTCTCGAGCCTTGACCGCCGGTAGCTTGGACCCTGTTCCCGATTCCGGTGGGCTACTATTTTTTATATTTTTAAATGTTTTATATACTTTTATATTCTAATATTTAAAATGTAATCTATATGTGTATTTAATGTAATAAAGGAAATTAAAATAAATAAAAAATAACACTGTTTTAGCAATAAATTAATAATAACATTTTTAATCAGAATCAGACGCATTATAAAAAATCGTAACTCATGTTACAATTTTTGGACTGAATTTTTATTCGATAGGTAAGAATGAAATAATTGTATCTAAGGTTACGATGACAGCTCATTTCATAAGAAATAATTAGTTCCAAGAACAAGAGTGTATTATGAATTACAATGTTATATTAATAATAGCGAGCATAAAACAATGATGATGATGATGTGTAACTAAATATACCCTTTTATTAACTGCAGTTGACCCTTACTTACAATGTTTTTACACTGTGAAAATCGGTGCGCAATAGAGTTTAGCCACAGGGGTAAGTGCAAAAAAATTCAGCATTTTTTGTACAGTATGAATATGATTGTAACTTAAAATTGCCTAAAACTGAGTTACGATGTTATTCCTTGCAGGTGTCCAATTATAAATATGGTAGCTAAGCCTGACAAGTCTCTTACCGAAGCTTCCTCGTATAGACCAATAAGTCTTCTTCCTATATTGTCTAAACTGTTCGAGAAGTTATTGCTACAACGCCTGTTACCTAAACTCGAGGAACAAATAACAATCCCAGCAGTAGCTGTTTAATTTTTAACCCACAAAAAAAGGAAGAGATTCTCAATTTGACCTTATATTTTAAACCTAAGTAAACATATGTAAAGCATTATTAGTTTGTTGTATGTATTATATCAGTTTTACTTTATTTTCAGGAAAATATGCCGACTAAAATTTAAGCAACCATTGAGAAAGGGCAAAACAAGCTTTGCATTGTACCAAGTTTGTGGGAATCAAAAGGCAAGTTAAGATGGCCAAGAAAGCGATTAGATATCAACAAATTAGTAAAGGATTGGTCCACCTCAAAATGCTGTGTGAAACGGCTATCAATATCGTCATATGACGAAGCCGTAAGAGAACTAGATCTCATGGTTCAAATCAATCATCATTTGAACTACTTGCGCTGCTTTATGAAGAAACGTCAAATCATGTTCCGAAGGTTGAATTAAATTTACACATTTAACATAACTGTTATGATCATTAATAACCCTGTTTAATGTTTTTGCTACGGAACCCTCTTCGTTGGACGTCGACGGAATTGGCGGTTGACCGTAAAGTCTTTCCGAGTGACTGTCATTAATACAAAAAAAAACTGTACTGTAGCTGTCATTTATTTTTTTAGTTTTAAAACACCCTCAAAAACAGAAGTCATAAAACCACTGTATTTACAAGAGTGTACAATTACGCCATAAAAAGTTTTAGAACGGAGTTTGCATACACCATTGTACAGAAACAAGTCTTAAGTGATACTATAATAACACTAAGAGCTGTAATAAGTAAGTGTTCACATGCAAAATACAGCTTGTATACAGCTTTAACGATAAAACCAGATTAAAGTGTCACAAAATACTTAAGCTGTATAGTGGAGTTTTCATATTCTGTTTAAATACCCTAAGCTTTCGCGGATCCCTTAATACAGATTGAATAATTTTTTGACACTCTTGTAAGTCTCTAAAAGAACTCTAAGCTATAAATAGGCTGTTATATTGATGTTGAAAACGCTTGCGTGCTGCTTGGGAGAGCATCAATTTGGTTTCCGAGCACACCATGGAACGACAGAACAAATACATAGAGTGGTTCACACGATCCGACAATCCTTGGAAAGAACGTAATACTGTTCAGCTGCTTTTCTTGACATACAGCCAGCATTCGACCGAGTATGGCATAGGGGCCTCCTGTGTAAATTAAAAATTTGCTTACCACACACCGCATACATGCTTCAAGTCTTACTTGGAGGACCGACTGTTCCAAGTTATGTCTGGAGACTGTCTATCTTCATTCTATCCCATAGATGCTGGAGTACCTCAAGGTTCTGTGCTGTGTCCTGTTTTGTACACAGTTTATACAGCTGATCTACCCACGTCAAAACTAATTGTTACTGCAACCTATGCTGATGACACCGCAGTCCTGTCCTGCGATAAAGACCAGATAAGAGCATCCACGAAACTCCAAGAACACCTGGACAAGATTGGATCAGGGCTGAAAAAATGGAGAATCAAGGCTAGTGCTGCCAAGTCTGTTCATGTTACCTTCGCCCTAAGAAGAGGGGACTGCCCACAAGTATAACTCGGGGTAGATGTTCTGCCACAGAAAAGTACTGCCAAATACCTAGGTATGCTCGACAGAAGACTTACCTGGCGTGAACACATAAAAACTAAAAGGGATCAAGCCAACTTAAAACTAAGAGACCTTCACTGGCTTATAGGTAGACACTCATCACTAAGCTTGGAACATAAACTGCTTATCTATAAATGCAATCTTTAACCTATATGGACATATGGCATAGAGCTCTGGGGATCGGCAAGCCACTAAAATATTGAGATTATGCAGCGCTTCCAAAGTGAAGCATTATAAACCTTAAGAAGTACACCCTGGTTTACAAAAAATATTGAAGTACATGAGTACCTACAAATTCTAACTGTAAAGGAGGCTGTGGAAAGGTCCTACAAGAACTATGAAGAAAGAGTCCAACGACATAAAAATGAACTCGCTGTAACACTCCTAAAGTCCTCAGACTCTACCTACAGACTCAAAAGAGAACGAATAGCGTCAATCTAACCAACACTAAAAATTGTAATTACAAGATGACGCATTACAGGATGCGAACAATCTTGAACTACCAGTGAAGAAAAAATCTATCTGATTAAAGCTCAAGGGCTGATTGCAGATGGAAGAGAAAGAGAATAAAAAAGAAATCAACAATACGGAACGCTCGTGAAAGCGCTAATAATGCTTACTCAGTGTTAAAACCTATTTTCACCTATAACTAGTATAAACCACAAATTTCGTCTTCTTATTTGGTCAGGTAGCGACTCTAGCCAGAAGCATGTGATTATATTATGTATATACAGGACACCCTCATCTAATATAAATGTATTTTTTGAAAACAAAACCTTACTGAAACTTAACTAAAATAGTTAATAATAGCTGGAGATTTTAATATTAATCTGTTAAGTAATGACACGAATTGTACGAAATTTATAGAACTCATTTCAAACTATGGTATGCGGTGCCACATTCAAGAAGCCACCAGGTTGAACATGTGTTCAACCTGGTGGGTTCTGCTGAAATTTTTAGCATCCTAAATACATTAAAAAACACTAGGTCGTGTGGCTATGATGACTTATCTACAAATCTTTTAAAACAAATCGCTCAATACATCGCAGAGCCTCTTTCATATATTATAAATTTGTTATTAGAACAAGGCTACTTCCCGGAAAATCTCAAAATATCTGTTATAAAACCGATGCACAAAAAGGGATCTAAAACAGACAAAAATAATTATCGACCTATACCAATCCTATCTAAGGTCTTTGATAGTGTTATGTACAAGAGAGTCCTTTCTTTCTTCGGCAAGTTTAATATGCTTGCAAAACAGCAATATGGATTCAGGAAAAACGAATCCACCTCATTAGCAGCGTTTAACTTAGTCAAATCTATCCTAAATCTCCGACTAGTATATAGTTATCTGTGATCCTAAATAACATTAACTCGAAAGTGACAACTTCAGCTCTGTTTTTAGATCTTAGTTAAGCCTTCGATTTCGTAAATCACTCCATTGTCATGATAAGCTGAGTAAAATGGGTATAAGAGGTCCAGCCCTAGAATGGTTCAAATCTTATTTATCAAATAGAACTCAGATCACGAGATCACAAAATTTGATGACAAAGTCAATATTATTAACGACTTTACCTCCCAAACCCGACTTAATTACTTCGGAATTCCACAGGGAAGCATCTTAGGACCACTACTATTCCTTGTGTACGTTGACAATCTCCCTCAAGCTATTGAACAGGATTGTGTTCTGTTTGCTGATGACACAACAGTTATCCTTGATTTAAAAAATAGGGAATCGTACGAGTCTGATACAAATAACACTTTGAATAAAATTATTACTTAGATAACAACGCTTTAAAAGTTAACGTAGAAAAAAACTCAAATAATGAATTTCAAAACGCAGAATAGTAAATTTTTCCACTTTAAAATATCGCATAGAGATCAAATAGTAGAACAATTACATAAAACAAAACTCCTTGGTATAATACTTGATGAACATTTCACCAGGGGCCCAAGTCTGCTATTTTTATAAATTCGTCTTTCCAACACGATTTCATTAGCATGCCAATTCTTGAGCCTTAGCATGCTAAATGCTATTGCTACGCTATTTGCTAATATGACGATAGTACGAATTTTGTTAATATGCGAATTAAAGAGTGTGGTCGCTTTAGGACGTATCCTACCAAGCGTTTTTAACAATTTAAAACCTTTTATTGTTTAAGATTGTATGAAATTTCCTTCATACTTTATCCAGACTGGCAGTAAAATGTTCTAAACGGGCGTAAGTATTTATAAGTTCATTTGATCGTATTTACTTGATTTAGTTTTGTATTTTACACATGTACACTTTTATAGACAGCCAGTTCTAACTAATTTGGACTACCTCCTATTATTTACAGGTAGGTAATGAGTTCTCACTTTTACACTGGGTATTATCTATTTTAAATACAATATTAGGCGTAAAACGAAATAATGTAATTATTGTTTATACGTAAACTAAACTCTCTCCATCGCATACCAAAACGTACTGAACTTTGACAATAAACGAAGCGCGCCACGCGCGTGCTTCACAGATTATTATTAAACAATCACACGCATTCATTCAATATACGTTCCTAATTACGAGCTAATCAAAGACATTAAGATAATAATTGCTTAATCTCATTCTTCGCAACATCTGCTATATTGCTAATAATTTTACTTGCGAACACCGTCAGGGTCACGTGAAACACATAGATTTAGTGTTCCCGCCTTCCCGGAGGTGCGACGAAGAGAGCACACTGCCACGGCGTGCGACGACGCGTATGATAGCTAAGTACAAAGCGATGAAAATTCACATTTCACAGAATTTCGCAACTAAAGGAGAAACCCGTTTCTGGGCCCAACCGTTACACGAATCAGATATGTACCTAAAAATTCGTCTATTTTTCTTAATTAACCCATTTAAATCTTAGCCTCATTAGCAATGGCCAAGTGTAGAAAAATTGTTGATTTCTGTTTTTTTAGCTCTAATCGACCTTTGTAAATCATTGTATCACTTACTTCAATAAACGTCACCAACTTCACAAACGCTCCCATTTTATCAATAGAGCGTATCCTAAAAATAAGATCGATTTAGCGGAAATCGATATTGGGTAAAATAATTAATAATACTCTATTGTTTTAGTGTAATTATTCTTTGGGAATTAAAATCAATGTAAAATTAAAAAATCAGGAATCTAATTGATTTTTAACGTAAGCATCATTAAGAAATCATTAAAAGAAATAAATAATCGATAAAATCGATTACACTACGGATTACACTAGTAAACGGTAAATGTCAATGTCGGTCAATTGTCATGATTGTAATATCATGTCATACACATCGTATTTTTGTGCAAGTGAATGATTTTTCCTTTATTTCTTAGGATTTATTATTTCATTAGACCTCTGCTCGAATACTGGACTCCGTAATTGATTGCCTTTTGACTAACCCTCGCTTGAACATTGGACACTGGAACCTGCCATTTTTGCTGGAAAACCGGATCTGTATATTGCTCTTTGACGACTGGTTAATAACGATATCATGACCATGAGTGTGTATTAATTTCGGAATAGCAACGGACCGCTGCAATACAATAGGAAAGCGAAGATTGGAAAATGAAATGATTCATAAAACGGTAAAGCAATGGGTCGCAACCCAAACGGTTAGTTTCCGATATTTCTATCACGCAACATTTTTGTACTATGTAATTATTTAATATAATCAAACTAAATACTGTTATTGCTTATGGTCAGTTGTCTGTTTGTAGTTGTATTTTATAAAATAATACCAGAATGTGAAACAAATTCATATTCAAAGACATGTGACATTACCAATCCGTACTGAACCTGCATGGTTAATTAGGGCCTATTCTCTCTCTCTCAGAGAGGAGGCCTGTATCCTTGCAGTGGGAATGTAATAGGGCCACTATGCTATGCTAGTGCTAGACCTAATAGTCAAATGATTAGGACTGGTACAGTGCAAGAATACATGAAGTTACAAGAGAATGAATCCTACCACGCACCGTTAGTATATTAGTTTTATTCATGGTTTATTAATAAAATACTTTAGTTTAGTTTTGTTAACAAGGGTATTTAAAAATGTTATTTGGTATGTATATACATTTAAGTGAATCAGAAAGCTGGTGTGATAATGGTCAAGCTCCTACTTCAAGATTTCTCATTCACAGAATTTCTTTAGACCAGTTTTTTTCAAAGCAGGCGATGCAGTAACACATCATACATCTCTGGTGTAAATGCAACCTTTAATGCAGATAAATTATTTTCAGGGGGTTGCTTCAAGTGTTGTTTATCACTCTTGTTGGTGCGAGCAAATAGAGCATCGCGGCATATTCATTCGGGCCCCTTAACATCTGGTGCATCTTCATCAGCAGTCAATGAGTCAAATAGTCAGGACATTCCTCATTTCAGAAGAACCTTTAACAAGGCAAGAAACATATTCTGCATCTAGGGCTCCTACTGTTGAAACCAAAAGTAGATGTTTTGTGGAAGGATGTCGGAGACATGAAAGAAACTGAATAACAATCACAATGAGAATACAGTTACTTATAAAACTATTATGTAACTCCAAATAATTTCCTTTGTGATGTCCATTTAACCTGCAAATCATGGGAATTTCTCAATGATATCAGTGATAATATTATGAACACATTTAGTGCAAATCAAATTCAAGATATATTTTCATTAAAAATAGTCTGATTGTATTTTTTTGGATTTCGAAAATGTACTACGTTTATGTGGAAAATAGATAAAGTAACTAAAAGATTAGAAACATAAATCGATGTGGGGACAGCTCCAAGCAATAGATGTAGGAAGAAATAACGTTAGCGAATTTTCTGAATTACCTACCATACAGCGAGCTTATTCTTGTATCCTTAGACACATACGAAGTTAAACAGGCTTGTTCTTACTATGAGAAGCACATAAGAGTAAAGCTGTCGACATTGGACTCAACCTAGATGTGAAGAGGAAGAATAAAATCCAGACATATTAGTAAAAGGATGTAAATGTGTATTTCGTTTATACAAGTCGACAGTTTTCTAAGTGGAAAGGATGCTATGTAGTCAGTTGCCTCCTGCACAATTGCTGGATACTGTATTGTTATATTATGATAATCCTAATGAAGCAGGTGATTAATAAAACCATTTTTCACAATGTTGTTTTTTTTATTTTAATATGTTATGTATTGCAATTTGGGATTAGGTACTGTAATCTGAGAATGCGTCAAATCTCCTACTAATAGATATAATAAATAACAAATGCCAGCCATTCGTGACCTATGTCGGCCATGTCTAATAAACATAGTTTTCAGCTGAGTTTTTCAGTAAGATCAATCGGAAAAGTCGCCCCTGAGCGCTTTTTATGTAGGTATCTACCTAAATATGATATGCTGCAGGCAGCAGCACAGCGTATGTGCGTTCCACATTTACGTAAGAATTAAAACCGCAAAAATATATTTTTAACTACAACAAACATAACCTAAAATGTACCTAAACATCGTCTGATTTAACCAATTTGGCCATTGCTGGGAGACGTGAAAATTGGGTGCGTGAATCCTTCCTAGATGTTCTAATTTATGGCCAAATTCCAGCCCTGTAACGCCAGGCCCAAGTTTCTATGGAGTTTGGGTTTCTCCTTTCATTTGCTAAATGCTAAATGAGCATTCGCATGCTAACAATGAATGCGAATGCTTATTAATCCATCACTTGTTATAATGGCATTGTCGTATTGCCATTATTATAAAACTCGTTAGTAGAAATGATTTTCCAAAATGACTACTAAATTTGAACATTTAAATATTCATGCCCGACTTCATTTATATATATATTTTGACATATTATTTGTTAAGTTATAAGTGTTAAATTTTAGCAGATTACCGCCTAATTCAGTCATTCATTTGTCGTTATGTACGAGATTACCAATACATGCCATTTCTTTCAATGGAGTGTCAGTGGCTGACCATTGGAAAGTCATAATGACGCCATTAAATTAGTAGATTACCAAACTTGTCAAAATCAACAATTATGAAATCAATGATAGACCATTCTGACACTATTGTAATAGCAGACTTGCGGCCCTGGAAGGAGCATACTGATGAAATATGTATGAAAATCACTAGGTTTGTTTTTGCATTAAAGAAAGTTAAAAATGAGACATCCAGACCAACTACTTTAATGGTGTATCACGCCTATGTTTGCTCCGTCATCCGGTATAGCATCATTGTCTGGGGAAATTCTTCTGAAATTTCTAGAGTTCTCTAAGCACAAAAAAAAATGCATACGAACAATTTTCAATGTGGACTGGACTGTTTCCTGCAGGCCAGTGTATAAATCACAAAACCTCACAGTTCCTTGCGTTTATATATATGAAATCGCTAAGTTAGTTAAAACAAATTATTCATTTTTTGAACCTAATATTAAAACAAATAAACGAAATGCCACGCAATTTTTCATTAAAAATGCCTGTACCTAGGATCGAAGTATTTCGACGCAGTTGCGTATATATGGCGCCACTTATTTGTAATTCAATTCCAATTTTTTTTTCTGATCTTCCTTGCTGAAAATTTTGCATAGTTCTAAAAAAATAGCACATTTCACATAGTTTTTATTTTATATCTGAATTCCTGAAAAAAAACTCCTTGTCAGTCATAGCATTACCTATCAATATCAATAAGTGTTACCTATTGAACGTACTGCATTTTATGTTGTGTCTTATTTTCATATGTTCTTATTTTTAACCCCCGACGCAAAAACGACGGGGTGTTATAAGTTTAACGTGTGTGTGTGTGTGTGTGTGTGTGTGTTTGTGGCATCGTAGCTCTCGAACGGATGAACCGATTTTGATTTCGTTTTTTTTTTTCAAAGGTGAAGTAGTCGGGAGTGTTCTTAGAAATGTTTCATCCAAATCGGTTCAGCCGTTTAAAGATTATCAGCTCTTTTCTGGTTGATGAAGGGATTTGAGCATCTTCCACGGTCTGATCAAGTCGAAATTTGGTATCATCAATGATATTAGACGAACAAAGTAACCTTGAACTGATGCTGGAGTTACACCTGGAATTTCCAAGATACCCAAGTAACTCATCAACAAACAGCAGAAGTATCGTGTTTGGGCTCATTCAAAAGGTCTCAATGAATTGGTTATGGATAAATGGTGATCAGGACGAGGAATGAGAATAAATTAAAAACAAACTTCACTGTGAGAAACAAAAGCAACGTTGCGAAGATTTAAACGAGACATTAAGTTTAAAAAGCAGGAAATAAAAGTTAAATTTAAAATTTAAAAAACCCCCGACCCTAACAAAAACTCTAAAAAGTAAAAAAAAAATCTTGGCCGTTTAAGTTGTAGGTAGTTTATTGATCAAGGCATTGTCAAGTCGGGGGATGGTCATTGAAAATGCCAAACAGAGGAGGCCTAGCATTTTCATTAGCCGTCCCCCGACTTGACAATGCCAACTTTGACTTTGAGCACCATTACTAATAAATATCATACGACTCAAAACAAAACAGCACAATCTTCATCTATGACGATTCAAGGGACATCGTAATCGCGCTCATGCCAATTCAAAATGGGTGTGAGAAACTGAGAACGCTCAAATCGATATTAACATAGCTCAGAACGTAGCCTGAGTTGTTATTTTCCGATCCTGTCAATTTTGAGTTTGACATTGACATTGACACTTTTGATAGAAATTGGATTGGAAAACTTGCAAAGAACTTTTGAAAATCATCAGGGCAAGACCCTGTTGTTAATTCTGACTTTAAGTTTGAAAAGAAAACAAAGCTCAGTAAATACGTCTCTTAGTTTCTTTCCAACACAAGTAGATAATTGTGTATTTTAACCATGGTTCTTGCCCACAATATTAATGAAGGGTTAAGAACACAAGACGTTCAAATATCGGGAGATATTACCTTCGACATGATGCTGCTATCACCCAGTACTTTAGAAGGATTGAGTAACTGCGGGTTTTACAAACCTTCTCCAATTCAGTTACACGGGATACCTTTGGGGAAATGTGGATTTGGTAAGACGTGCCAAAGTTTTATTTTGATGTCCAACAATTTTCAGTTGTGCTTGAGTTAAGGCTGATAATACTTTTAGCTTAAAACATAAGAGGTCTACTCTGATTCTTCTACTTAACAAAGGTAGCCAATGTAGTTTTACAACAAAACAACAACTCATTTCAAAGGATAACAGAATAGTCAAGAGTCACATAATTTAGAAAAATTAATTTATGCATGTTTTATTTTTATTTTAGATCTCTTACTCGAGGCTAAGTCTGGGACTGGTAAAACAGCTGTTTTTACAATTATTGCACTGGAGAAATTGGACCTGGAAAAAGGCTTGCAATCAGTTATCTTGGCACCTACAAGAGAAATTGCAGCTCAAATATGTGATGTAATTTCTCAAATAGGTTCCAATTTGAAAAGTAAGTACAGGGACTGTCAAATGATTTTATAACATGTGCACTTGTTTTTTGTATGCATTGACTATCCATACAGGCTTTATTCAGGTGGGCTGAATAAGTTATTTATTGATTTTAAGAAAGTTTCGATTTTTTAGATAACAACATCCTATTATCGAAGGTGGTAGGAGTTAGATGTACTCCTAATGTACTTCGTTTCTTTGCTGACTACTTGAGAGATAGACAGCATTTTGAGCATTATGCGGGATTTAAATCTGTGCCTTATTTTACTAGATCAGGAGTGATCAGGGAACTAATGTAGGTCCATTACAATCGGGTATTTTCCAATTTATTAAAAACTATTATAATTTGAAGATAAGGACGAAATATGTAACAGAAAAATAATAATTGATATCCATTTTTAACCAACTTCAAAAAAAGGAGGAGGTTCTCAATTCCTCTGTATGTTTTTTTTCTTATGTTTGTTACCTCAGAACTTTCAACTGGGTGAACTTATTTTGATGATTTTGGTGCATCCCGTGTGGTCCCATTTCAATTTCATATAGATCTGATGATGCATTTCGGAGACAGACAACGGAACTGTTAAACAAATAACAGTAAATCAACCGCGATTGCTGCTATCGTGTAAATATGCACTGTTTTTGACCCCAAGGATGAAGAAATTTCGAATTAGTGGGGTAGGTACTACTATAACTAAAAAGTGAAAAATAAAAACTTACCAAAAAAAACAACCAACTTCCGAAAAAACACTACAAAGTGAAAAATAACTTTTCATTCCATCTATGCGAAAAGGACGATTTGGTGCGCCTTTAACTGCACACAAAGGTGGTATTTTCTAGAAACTTTTAGCGGGCTTATGAGTTTTTAATCCTCTTTATAAGTGCGCACTGCGCCGCGAGTTTTTGGCGGGATCGCGTTGGAACATGTCGCTCGAATGTTCATTTTCATGGAATTTAGTGAAATAGCTAATTAAATTGTGTAATTTTGATAGTGAATAATTCAATTTAGTTACGTGTGAGTGCACAAGTGTAGTGAAGGTGAAAATAAGTGACTAACGTGGACTTTTCGTGTTCCCCCCAAAAACTCTAACTTTGACTTGACTGACTAAAGACGACTTGTAACTTCGTGCCCGATAACGGGCCATTTACTTGATCTAAAAGATAAATTACTTGACACTGGCTAAATGCACAATCCGTGTGAAGCCAAAATCAAAAAAAAAAAAAGTGCGCCGCAATTATTTTTGCCGCGCACTTTTTTAATTTGGAACATCTTAGTGTTGAGCGCCAAACAAATCGAACGCAAATATTGTTTGAATAAAGACTGGCTGGTACGACGGCTCATAGTCACGCCGGCAGCTGAATAAAAAAATAAGATTGAAATCAAATTAAAAACGCGTGAACTATTGTAGCCCGCGTTTTCGTCAATTTTCACGGATTGTTAGAAATTCATGGTTTTGTTTTGAAAAATGAATTCTTCAAGTGACAGTGAAAGTATAGAATTAACTCCTGAAAGTATTAGAACTGACGCAAGAAATGTGATGGATAATCTATTACCTGCGAAATCGCGGGAGAAATATGAAAGCCTATGGTAATTTTATAGAAAGGAGAAATGCAAGAGGCGCCAAGAATTTTTCAGAATCTGTGTTTTTGGCCTACTTCCAGTACTACGCCAAAACTAAACAACCTTCCACTCTTTCGGGTACCTACTCAATGCTAAAATCAACAGTCATTTCTAATAACGACGTAACTCTGGACACCTATTCGAAATTAATAGCGTATCTGAAGAGGACGTCTGATGGAGTTCAACCTAAAACATCCAAAGTGTTCTCAGTCAAAAACGTGGAGACTTTCCCTAATAAGGCACCCGACAGTCTTTCTTGCCGTAAAAGTAAGTAACTATGTATATAGTGGATTAGTAAAGTATCAGTACCAGTAGTAGTAGTTTAAAATGCGGATTTTATTGTAACCTGTATTTCGATAGATACTTGTCTTATTCACATTCGGTTTTGTTACAGGGGGCTTTAATTTTCGGAGTACACGGAGCTTGTCGTGGCAATGAACTTTTAAAAATAACTGTTGATGATGTCGAAAATCACTCGGATGATTTACTTTTAGTATAAGCTGACAGACGCAAAAACCAAAATTGACCGATCCTTCGTACCTCCGAATCACTATAATCCGAGGAGAATACAAAACTATTGTACATAAATACCTGGACCTGCGTCCTGCTGATATGAAGACCATCGGTTTTTCATCCATTATGAAAATGGCAAGTGCTTCAAACAAGTTATGGGAAAAAAGAAAATTTCTAACATGCTACAAGAAATCGCTACTTATTTGAAGTAACCAGATATCAAACTGTATACAGGACATTGTTTTCGTCACACTTCTGCTACCCTTTTGGCAGATTCTGGAGCGGACTTAACTGTTCTCAAGCGACATGGAGGATGGAAGTCGAGTGCTGTAGCAGCAGGCGCGGTCGCAGCCAAAGACTTTAGGGGGGGGGGGGGTCACAGACAATGACTACCTACATATTAATAAGAAAATTTATTATATTTTCGATAAATTACTATTTTAAGCTTAACGTTTACGGCTTTGGGGAGAGTCATGACCCCTAGGACCGCGCCTACACAGGCACACTTGTTCTCAATGGAATCTTCTATATACCCCTCTGCTACACAGCAGAGGGATATATAGAAGATTCCATTGAGAACAAGGCGAAAATATGTGAACGCATCGTGGAAAACATTAAATTGCAACCTTCAGTTAATCCATCCATGCCACTGTCGCTGCGCCCGTCTACATCCAAACAACGAGATTCACCGTCACATTTTCCTCAAAATGAGCCAGATTCAGACATTATTTCAAACACGCAGAATATAAAATCTACAACAATCTCTATTCCTAATAAAACTGTACCTATCGATACTTACTTACTTAATATATTTTCACAATTGCGAAAATGTCTCAAATGTAAATATAAGTTTTTAGTTGTTTTATTATTAGATACTATTTAATTTCAATTTAGTTGTTACTCTATGTTTTATTAAATAATAATATTACAATAAAATATGAGGCGCCTTTTATTTTCTCATAGAGGATGATGAAAAGTAGAGTGTATCACTCGGGCGCAAAATATATTTTTGGGTCGGGCGACGTACAGACGCCAGCAGGTCAACCTACCCGAAACTGTCAAATTTTCTTAATCAAATTTGAACCTTATGCTTCAGCGATAAAGTTGAAAACCTATTAAAGAAATTTGACAGATTGTAGTAGGTTAATGTGCTGGCGTCTGTACTTTGAATCCCTCGCTACGTTCGGGATTCTACTAAAGAATCCCTCACTTCGCTCTGGATTCAAAAAAGCGCCCTCGCCGTAAAAATATTATTTTGCTCTCTTAAGATACAATCTACTATTAATTTCGGAAGGCGGTGACAAAAAAATAAAATACCTATCCAAAGTCACCGACTTCCGGAATTAAAGTAATTTTTCACTTTGTACTGTTTTTTCGGAAGTCGGTTGTTTTTTTGGTAAAAGGTTTTTCTCAATTAAAAACGATTTAAATCAAATTAACTTTCCATTGTTTTGAATTTACCGCCAAAACGCTCCTTACGATGAATTTAATCACGTGACCACATGTGACGTCAACTTTGTGTAAACTAAAGTAGCTGTAAACAAGTGAATGTCGAGTTTATAATTAACAAGATTTTTAATGGATAGAAAGTGGTATTACTGGTGTGAGGTGCGGTGCTTCTGTGCACAAATACTTCTAAAACTGCACCAATTACGTAAGCTACGGCCGGAGGACTAAAAAAAAACCGAATTTATTATAACTAATTTATTTTAATAAAAATTACAATTATTAGGAAATCAAATTGACTCGATCGATGGTGGATACGAAGTGCGCGGGTTCGGTCACGTAGACGGTGTCTTCGAGCCTCGTGTTTTATTGTTTTATGTCAGCAGTTTCCCCTCGTCGTAACTGGGTCGATGATGCGCACGCGTCTTGCCTCGTGCCTTTGTGTCAGCGCTTTCCTTAATAGGGATGCGCGTAACACCTCCCCCCTCAGATCGACGACTATTTCAGATTTTGAGATGAAATATCGTCGAGAGTTTAGATTGATCTTGGGATGCCGGCTGGTTCTGGCGGGTTTCAGATGTTTCAGGCTCGGCGTACGTGGCTTCGTCTGGAGTTGTTATCTGCTTCCTTCGGCGGATATGAACTCGGTATAGTAGTACTGCTCCCAGTGCAAATAAGGCGAGTAATGTACCATAAAATGGGATTGTCGTATGGTAAATAGTTGAGGTTGGTTCAATGTGGATTGGCTTCTGTGAGTCTATTCTATCTTGAATATCGTGCAGCTTCTTTAGGTTAATAGCACTGATTTGAAGGGGTGGCATTGTTGATCCGTCGATGTCATCTGGCACGTTGCTTATCTTCATGGGTTGTCCCCTAATGTGGTCGTTAATATTGACGACGGTGAACTCGTCTGTTTGTAGCTTGCAATTATGTGGGATAGTAGCTAGGAAGCTTCCGACTAGGTTTATAGATTCCTCTTGTTCGCAGATTAACTGAACTTGTGTTGGTTTCGGGAACACAAGAGCGTAGCGGCGGTCATCTAACTTTTCCATTGCGGCCTTCGTTAGACTAATAGTGATCGTGTTGCATGATTTGGGCGGTGTTTGACTTCTAATGATATCGCAGATGCAGTCTGGATGGGTTCTCATTTGGTGGTTGAGTTTTTCTTCGCAGAGATACTCTGAAGCTACCTTCGGGCATTCTGCCTCTATGTACGCATGAATGTTTCCAGTGATTGCTAGGAATGGGTAGGACGGGATGATGGCTTGCTTATTTCTATTTGGTACGATGACTAACTTATACAACAGGAATTTTAGTGGAGACGTTATGGGAAATTTAAATGCAAAAACTATTTGACTTCCACGATAATAGGTTAATGGTTTAATAATGTCATAGTATTCTCTAATTTCTAATTCTAGTAGTTGGTCTTTGTTATAGAGCGCGTCTAGTTTGCGTATCATATTGCTTAGTATTTCTGTACTTAACATGGAATGATGAGTATGCAATTGACCGGAAAATGCTATCGCGTTCTCTAACCTACTTAATTCACTTAATAAACTGTCTACGTTATTGCTAATTATTTGCAGTATTTGCGAAAACTTTGCAAATTTTATGAGGTTGTGTTGTTTATACTTATCAGCGTCAAGTAAATTATGCAAACTGTCATTTAATTGCACTTGGTTTTCTACTAATTTCGTAATAATTTTTGTATGCTCATTCATCAAACCTTTGCTCAGGCTTATATGATGATTTTGCTCAATGGCCAATTGTTGCTGATTATCATTGAGGGCCTTAAGGGCATTATCATATTTGATGGCATCTGTATGATCCAAGTTTCCTGTTATACTCTTAATTACGGAGCCAAGACCATCTACTAAACCTCTCTTGAACCGATTGGGCTTTAGACTTTGTAGATGAGATGATGCTTTGTCTAATTTCACGTTCAAGCTATCTATTTGGAGCTCGTACAAAGTGCGAGTGTAATTGTCTAGTCTATCTGTGGCTTTAATAAGTTGGATTCGTATTTCGTTAATGTTGTTGTCTATGTCAGTTAGTTCTATGTTCTGCAGGAATGTATGATAATGAGTAATGAGTTTCATGGGGCCTAGTTTGAAGGGCAATAGTCCAGGTCCATTCTCAAGTCGTTCTAGATTGATCTCCTGCGCCCATGTTAGGCTAAGTGACAGCATCAGGGGTATCCTGCAACAATTTCGCGGTTTTAGGGACGCGCTTTAGTCTAGATTTAGCTATAGGTCCCTTTTTCTTGGAGGTATAAATGTGAATAGGTAAATTAGCTAGGACGGTGTCCTGGGTGTATCTGGGTGCGAGTTTAGATCTACTAGCGGAAGGATTACTGATGAATATCTGTTGATCGGGTTCATAATCGACTTCATCCTCACGGGTTTTATTACGACTCTCTATAAGTGCTGTTCGATTAGCGAGAGACGTCTCATTGATTAGTTCGTATACTTTTTGCATGCGTTCCCTATGTGTTTCAGTATATTGTTGTAGTAGGTGCCCAGTCAGATCTATATCAATCGGGTCTCGGGGATCAGTATGTCCTAATATAAGGTCGTATGGTTTACATCGTGTGAAAGAATGGATCGAACTATTGTACGCTATAATAGCATATGGCATCAGATGTACAACTGGCTCATCTTTGTGTTTTAGTTTCAAAATACGAAGATGTTCCAGTATAGTGGAGTGGAAGCGTTCAATATTCCCATTAGCGTTAGGTGAGTATGCGAGTGTTTGGTGATGAATGATTTTGTGCACCTTGCAGAACTCGGAGAACATCTGGTTGGTGAATTCGGTCCCTTGATCTGTAATAATGTGGTAGGCCATGATGCGTGCTGAAAGTTAGTAAAGCTTGTATGATACTAACTGCAGTCCCATCTCGAAGGAGGTAAGCTTGACCATACTTTGAGAAGGCGTCTATGAATGTTACGTATTTTTCATTTTGTGCTGAAAAGCTATCCATATGTATTATCTCGAACGGTCTGGTGGCCGGTGGTGCTATATTAAACTTTGGTTTTATGGGGCTCCTATCGTACTTTGCTTGCCCGCATATTGTGCAGTCATTTATGAATTTAGTTATGTTTTCTCGCATCTTGGGCCAATAATATTTAACAGATAGAGCTAGAAAGCACTCGTTAATGCCACGGTGGTTGGTCTTACCTTCGTGGTAGTGACGAATAATTTCCTGCTGCCTCAGGTATTCTTTTACGTTTTCAAGTTCCCTTTTTGCCAATACCAATTTCATGGATGAACTTTTAAAATGCTTTTGTAACAGAGGTATTATATTGTACATTGCAAGGGGTGGATTTATTAACAGGGCAGTTTTGATCTTAGGGTTGACGTATCCTTTAATAGCATTTATCAGATCCTCTGCCAGGTTAGATTCAGATAGGTGGATGGATGTTCGAGTGTGGGTGTCAAATGGCTTAGTCGCAGTAGTCCGTTTTTTAAAGTCACCTACAACGGTTAAGCACAACTGTCGGTGAAATTTATTAAGTGGTTCGTCGGTGATGGGTATTTCAAGTATAGGATTTTCCTCAGAGGTATGTGCTGTCAGGGTGTTGGAGTTAGCTAGGGATTGTGGTCTGTCAGTTGCATTGGCAATCATCGAACTAACCTCTTCGTTATAGACCTCGACACGAGAAAGGGCATCGGCATTGGTGTTGTGTTTGCCCTTTTTATAGATGACGGTGAAATCATATTCGCTTAATTTCAATCGCCACCTGGTTAATCGTGAATTAGGTTCCTTAAGGCTCATGACCCACTGTAATGGTTTGTGGTCCGTTACTATTTTGAACTTACGTCCAAAGATGTAAGGCCGAAAGTATTTTGTCGCCCATACAATGGCCAGTAATTCCTTTTCTATCGTACTGTAATTTACCTCACTTTCATTAAGCGTTCGTGACGCATAAGCTACGGGTTTATCCGAGCCTATGGAACCTTGTGAAAGTATCGCACCGATTGCAAAATTGGAAGCGTCTGTGGTTAAGATGAATTCTTTGTCAAAGTCGGGGTATTTAAGGATAGGATCGTTGATCAGTAGAGTCTTACACTTCTCGAAACAGTTGATATAATCTGAGTCTAAAATTACTTTTTTCCCTTTCTTTAAACATTGTGTCATGGGTTTGGTAATACGAGAAAAGTCTGGAATGAATTTTCGGTAATAACCGAGGAGTCCGAGAAACTGTTTAATTTCTTTAGGTGTTTTAGGTATGAGGTAATTTTGAATAGCTGTGATCTTGTCTGGGTTGGGCTTTATCCCTTCGGTACTGATGACATGACCTAGGTATGCGGTTTCGAGTTTTAAGAACTCTGATTTATCTAGCTGGATTTTGAAGTTAGATTCTCTTAACCTCTGGAACACTTTCTCTAAGTTGTTCATGTGCTCCTGGAGGGAAGTACTGAATACAATTATGTCATCAAGGTAGACGAGACATATAACGTTTTGGAGTCCTTTGAGTACGTTGTCCATCACTCGTTGGAATGTGGAAGGGGAATTTTTAAGTCCCATGGGCATTCTTAAAAATTCAAAGTGCCCATGTTCAACATTAAAGGCAGTCTTGGGAATGTCACTGGGGTTCATCTCCACTTGGTGGAAACCTGATGCTAGGTCGAGGGTACTGAAATATTGGCACTTGCCTAATTTGTCCAGGACGTCTGTAATATTCGGGATAGGGTATTTGTCATCGATCGTTTTTTCGTTTAGCTTCCGAAAGTCAATGACTATACGCCATTTCTGTTTACCAGAGGCGTCTTTTTTCTTTGGGACGACCCAAATTGGTGAACTCCATGCGGACTCGGATGGCCTAATGATTCCTTGATCTAACATCTTCGCTATTTGATCACTAACTTCCTGACGGTGTATAAACGGATATCTGTAACTTTTGGTATAAATTGGAATTTCATCTGTGGTTTTAATACTATGCTTTACTTTGTTGGTAAAGGTTAGTGCCTCACCTTCAATGTAAAAGACGTCGGCGTACTTTGAACACAGTGTCAATAAATTTGCCTTTTCCTCCTCGTTTAGGTGATCGGTACGTATTCGGGATGTAACATCTTTAGCGCGAGGTGACAGTTGCTCAGTGCATTCGACATTGAATATCGTTGCCTGAGTGGCATGATCCAGTGAGAATATTATATCGTTGTGGGTTGGGTTGGTTACTTCGACTATACCACGGCTATTAGAAACAGTGGTCAGGCATTCGGATATAATACAATTGCAAATTATCTGTTCCTCTACAAAAACCTCACCACCAGGTGCATTTACAGGTAGCCGTATTAATTTAGAACTTCCCGCCGGTATGATTTCCTCAAAGAGATTTAAATTTCGAGAGTTATAAATTTGGATGGGATTAATTGCGAACTTGGTTATGAATGTAAGATCTTTCAAGTCTAGCTTAGCCTCCCATTTGGTAAGTAAATCCATTCCTATCAAACCATCAAAACGATCGTGGAATCTGTATACGAATGGTTTAATCGATTCCGTGTCACCGAATTCGGGAAAACAGGGTAAGTTAATGGAGTAGTCACTCCTGCTTGTGGCATGAACGTTAGTAACCTCGAATGGATCATAGTTAAGAGGTATGTGCGGGAAATAATTCTGGACAGCTTCTGGACTGATGAATGATTGGTTTGCACCGGTATCTATTAGAAAATTAAGTGGAGGGTTATGAATACGAACAAACGGTAGCTGCCTTTGGGTTTGCAAATTTAATTCTATCTTGAGCTGTTTGACTTCGGAACTTTCTGAAAATCCTGACTGGTTGAAGGTTGCTGCTGGTCAGCAGTACCTGGCTTGTCTTTGTCATTGGTCCCGTCGGTCTGTTCCGGTGTGGCGTAGTCATATACACAGTCGTTATTATAATAAAAGTAGTCTTGGTTATAGGGGTCAATATAAAAGTAATCAGATAAGTCTGGGTAATAATAGTCCTCCCCATAATTGGAACACTCGTTCACATTAACATCGCGGGTTTTAAGATAGAAGGTGGTGGATTGCCTTGTAGTGCCCAATTCCAGCTATTGGTAGCAGGCAAGGGCCTAGGGACAAAGTGGCTCACGCCGCTCATAGGCCTGGGACCGTTATTCGGCGGGTACGGGTTTCTTGGGGGCATTCTGAATCCAGAACCACCCTGATTATTATTAGGCGGTGGTGCGCCGAATACTTGTTGCGTACGGGTCGGCCCACGTTGTTGCATGTTATTAGAATTAAACGGCATTTCCAACTGATGCTGCGATGGCCAAGGCCGTGGTGTAAACTGCGGTCCTTGTGGTCTAAACGGACCGGGCATGTTAAAAGGATTGGGCCTAAACGGAACAAGCATGTTATTTGGACGAACTGGCATTCTATGATTAATTTCGTTCTGTTGTGGCATTCGAGCTGAGGGTTTTTTATCCGACAAGTTATCATTTCTGCTCTGCAAGTACATAGTGTTAGTCTCCTCATGCACGAACTCTAGAGCCTTCTCAATAGTATCCGGTCTCATACATCTAATACGCGCGCCTAGGGGATCTTTCAAACCGCGGAGGTAGGCCTGCAAAGTTAGTTTGCGATATAAATCGCGTTTGGCCGTAATAGTTGAATCTAGGGTATCATGCAATGAAACATATGTCATGACGGTGCTGAAAAGACTCTGGCAACGCTCATAAAATTCCTGGGGCGTGCCGGAACCTTGTGTAAGTAAAGCCAAATCGTTGTAGAGAGCGGTCTCGTCCCGTTGGTCGGCAAAGTTATTAATAAGAGCACTACGTATGCCTGCCCAATCATTAGGGATACCATTAGCGTTAATAAGACGGGCGGCGGGGCCTGTAACTTTGTTCAATATGCCATTTAAAAGCGCTAGTTTATTTAACGGTTGCGCGTCTTGGATGAACTCTAGTGCTAACTGGTCACACAATTTGACGAACCTGGTAAGTATGTTCGGATTCCCATCAAAATCGGGAACTAAGCGGAGGGCTTTAAATATACTGTCTAAATCAGCCATCTCGGGTTCAATTTCAGGATGAATATCGCGTCTAGAATCTACACTTCTATTCCTACTACTAACTAACCTAGGTGTACTAGATCTACGTGGATAAAAAATGTTGGATAAAGTTTATGGAACTTACACATAAAAAGGAAGCAAGCAATCACTAAGAAAATTCAGCGGACTTACATGAACATTCTGGTCTTCGTTGAGCGGTATCGATATCTGGATCTCCGGCGTAGTCTCGTTGTTCTGGATCTCCCGGTGCGACGTTGAAAGTCTATCGTAGTGAACGCGGTGCGATATACCGGTAACCGCAAGTACGACCCGGGAATCCTACCGACTGCGCCAATTACGTAAGCTACGGCCGGAGGACTCAAAAAAAACCGAATTTATTATAACTAATTTATTTTAATAAAAATTACAATTATTAGGAAATCAAATTGACTCGATCGATGGTGGATACGAAGTGCGCGGGTTCGGTCACGTAGACGGTGTCTTCGAGCCTCGTGTTTTATGTCAGCAGTTTCCCCTCGTTTACTCAAAGCTGACGTCAGGTGTGGTCACGTGATAAAAAAAAAGTCATCGTAAGGAGCGTTTGGCGGTAACTTTAAAACAACGAAAAATAAATTTGATTTTAATCGTTTTTAATTGAGAAACTGGATATAAAATCAATTTATTTTATTTTTCTGTTAAATATCTCGTCCCAATCTTCAAATTAAAATAGTTTTTAATAAATTGGAAAATATCATATTTATTATTATGATAAACAAGCTGTGCCCGCGACTTTGTCCGCGCGGAATAGTTATTTTTTTATTATTTATTTATATATAATATATATTAATATAAATAAAAATAATTTCCAAAATAAAAGTAGCCTAAGTTACTCCTTTTTACATCAGCTATCTGCCAGTGAAAGTCCCGTCAAAATCGGTCCAGCCGTTTCGGAGATTAGTCGGAACAAACAGACAGACGACAAATATTGTAAAAAAAAATATTTTGGCATATGTACCGTGTATACATTCTTCCATCATACATTCATCCATATGCATTCAGTAAAAAGCGGTTATTTTAATATAACAAACATACTCCAATTTTATTTATCTGTATAGATGACCTGCCTGATATTGTCTGGGATGCCACCTGTTTGTTATTCGCAGATGATCTGAAACTACTAATGGCTATTCATACAGAGGCAGACTGTTTTAGATTACAAAATGACATAGACAGAGTGGTAGAATGGAGTAGAAAAAATAAACTATTGTATAATGGACAAAAATGTTCAGCCATAACTTTTGGTAGAATGAGAGATCCGATATGTCATGGGTATGAACTGAATGACTCTGTAATGGATCGTAAACATGATGTATTGTATGCGATTTGGGTGTACATCTGGATACTGAACTTACATTTCGTGAACACATTACATCGGTTTGCAATAAATCCTATACAGGGTGTAACAGAAACCCTATTGCTATCCTTAAGCACTAAAGATAACAGCTGGTATAGAATCAGTATACATAGTTTCAGCTCAAAATAAAATACTCTAAGAATTGATACCAAATTTTCGGTTTCATATGTTTCTTAAATTTAAATCATAACAAACGTGTCACCGCACTACGTAGGTCAATAACTTTCCACGTTACTAGCCAATATCACGATAAGTCTCTTCCAAGTGATGTGTTTATTTCAATTTGATAATTTGGTTTCTGGTATCAATGTATTAAAAATTCTCATAACTTCCGAACTTGTAGAGATAGGATTAAAAAACCCTTCCTATATTGTTTGATATTATCCAAAGAAGCCGTATAAATAGGCTTTAGAAATATAAAAGCTATAGCTGCTCTGTATAACGCACTCATAAGAACACAATTAGAGTTCAGTGCGGCTATATGGGCTCCACATGAAATCAATTATGTCCTAATGCTGGAGCGCATACAGATTTACAGAATAAATTCACACGGTACTGTACATGAAACTTTATGGAGTCCACCCTTTCTATCCATTGATGTACCCAAACCAATTTGTGTTAGGTATGGTTGGGTACAACAAATGAACAAACTGGAAATAAGAAGGGCTTTGGCGCTTGCTACATATATTTTTAAGTTATTGTGTGGATAGACCAATGATGGCCAAGTCAATCCATTTATTTAAAACTTAAAAGACTTTTAATATTGATATGGTCACTATAAGATGTTGTTAGGTTAGCTAATTAGAATATAATAGATTATTTCTTTATTTTGTAAAAAAAAAACAACTTAAACGGAAGGACCCTTAAGTAGGGACTGAATAAATTAACTGACTTGGTATTACATAGATCTCACAACTTTTTACGGTTCAAGAACTGAGTTGCGAGACTCGTTTTTTTTACAAGTTATGTTTTTGATGACATACCAATTTACAAAAGATCTTATTTAAGTAAACATTTCTTATTTGTTTCCATATTTTAAACTATTATCCCCCGGGAACGTACTACCGGGATAAAAGTATCCTATGTGTTAATCTAGGTTATAATCTATCTGTATGCCAAATTTCATCCAAATCCGTTCAGCCGTTTTTTCGTGAAAGAGTAACAAACATCCATACATACAAACTTTCACGTTTATAATATTAGTGAGGATGAATTACTGTTCGTTAGTCTCGCTAAAACTCGAGAACGGCTGGACCGATTTGGCTAATTTAGGTTTTAAAATATTTGTAGCAGTCCAGGGAAGGTTTAAACGGTGAGTAATTATGGAAAAATTGCATGGAAAATCGAAATAGCATCAATTTTATTTTCCCATACAAACTGTTCCTACCCATCAAACATTTTAAGCGTGCGTTCAGAATAGAAGTGCCAGGTTGTCATATCTTGGTAAGAGCACATCTAACAAGGTGAGTCAGTTAGACAACGCTTTATGCTTTTAAGGTGCTCCCACACAGCAGTTATATAACGTTAGAGACTGACTTTTTTAAACAAATTATAACAAAAGTTATAAATTGTTACAAATTACAATAAATTGTTATTGATGTTATACAACTTCATTTAACAAAATGTTTTACAACTGATTACAATATGATACAAAATATAACTTTTGTTGTATAACATCATCAGAGCCTCAGCGGGACGTTGGCGGAAGGGCGCGGGGGAGTTGCGCGAGCGTTCGTCTCCGTCACGTACACAGCTTTAGTCGGTTCAACGCCAAACCTATCAGCACTTCCTCCATTGTTGGTCACTACCACCTTCCTCGAAAGACAAACCCAAACTGATTGAACATAATGTTATACGATGTTACACAACGAGTTCAACCAATGTGGGAGCGTTTATAACATATAACATTTCTTAACATGTTGTAGAGTATTGTTACACGCTATTATAAATGTTATCGTGTTACACAATGTTGTATAACGTTATATAACTGCTGTGTGGGAGCACCTTTAAAGTACCAGCAGGCTTAGCACTAGCACCGGTTTGTCGTGGAAGCGTAGACAAAAATGACGTTCCGTGTAGACAGTACGACGGCAGCAAGCTTTTTACGAAATCCACTCTTTTACCTAATTTGACTAATAATCGATTACATGGCCATTACAAAATCAAATTGTTTTCAATAACTTAGACTACTGTTAGTTGTCAGAGTGATTTTGAGAGTTTGGGATAGAGAAATTCGTTTGAAATAGTCTAGGTAAAAAGGACCTAGACTAAGATCGTTTGAAACGAAAGACAAAATCACAGATTGTTTGAAGGATTGTGATGTCGAAAATTGAGAAATGTTTGTTTGTCATAACTCGGTAGGAACTCACCTAGCATGGGTATGTCAGCTAGAAACACTATAAGCCTTCGAAGTATTAGGTTGTCATAACTTGTTAGGAGATTATGCACTGATGAGTCAAGATGTTTTGCTAATAGATTAACACAACTTATTGATTATGTAGCGGTACGAAGTTCGCCGGGGCAGCTAGTAATAAATAAATAAATCTTCAGGCATACACCTTCTTCCTGTTTTCCAAAACATACATCATTCTCTTTTTTGTTCTAATCAAAATGCTATGCAAACACACTAATCACAATAAAACTTTTGTTGCAGGTTTAAATGTTGAAGTTGTAATAGGCGGTTTGTCTGTACAGGAAGATATAGCAAAATTAAAAAATAATGTGCATATACTTGTTGGCAGTCCTGGGCGGCTAAGGCATTTAATTCAAGCAAATCACATTGATGTAACAGCTGTGAGATTATTGGTTCTTGATGAAGCAGATAAATTAATGGAACATAGTTTCCAGGCCGATATTAACTATATTTTTTCACTATTACCTAAAGAAAAGCAAGTCATTATGAGTAGTGCCACATATCCTGAATTGCTAAAGTCTGTTATGAGTAAATATGTCCAAAATGCTCAACACATTTGCCCTGACAGTACAAGTGTTCTCTTAGGAATCAAACAATTAGTTAGTTGTGTAAAGAGCAACTCTAATATTGTGAGGCAAACACAGTACAGATTTGATGAACTACTCAAAATATTAACTAATAAGAACTTTAAGCAATGTTTGATTTTCTGTAATTATCAAGTTAGAGTCAAGGATTTGTGCAAGATGCTTCTACGTGAAAAATGGCCTGCAGAAAAATTACATGGTCAACAGCAACAAACTGATCGTTTGGATGCATTGAAAATGTTGCAAGATTATAAATGCAGAATATTAATTTCTACAGACTTGGCAGCAAGAGGTATAGATGCCTCTAATGTTGATTTAGTTATAAATTTCGAGCCACCATATGATTGGCAAACATATTTACATCGAATTGGTAGGGCTGGGAGATTTGGCTCGTATGGTATTGCTGTAACTATACTAAGTGAAGGACAAGAAGAGGCAAAATTTAAAAAATATATAAAATCAATTAATGAATCATTAGTCTTAAAAAACATTTGGGATAAAGAAAACTTTGATCATAATGAATGTGATTCCTCCCAAGCCCCAATAATATACCCACAAATTGAAAATAATGAAGCCTACCATGAGCTAATCGATAAATTAACAAATGGAGATATTGATGGAAAGTGTGCCGATGAAACTGAAAGTTTTGAAACATTATACAACTCATTTGACAACACTAAAGAAAGTGAAATAGAATCTTTCAATGATTTATTAACTTGTTTTAAATCACATAAAGAAAATGATTCTGATCCTTCGTACAACAATTTAAATGCAGAATCCAATACGGAGCGTGTACCAAACTTGAACATGCTTAACAACGCTCCTCTAAAAGTAAATATCCAAATAGAAGGCACCTTAAAAAATCTAAGAGACCAAATCAAACTTTTAAATAACAATCAGAATCTTAAGAAAAATGAGAATGAACTTGCTAACCCTGATAAAGCTTTTGAGACAAATTTCCAATCATTTTATAAAACTATCAGGAAGAGCGCACCTCAAAAGAAACAAGGAACTAATGTAGCCAGCGGATTGTGTGATGACGAATTTGATGAATCTGTCTCAAACAAGGCATTGTTAGATGCAGGGCTTCCAACATCTTTTCAGTCATCAAAATGTAGTAAACCTAAGAAAACCCATTACACATATTTAAATAATCACGAAAATAAACAATATCTACAGAAATCAAACAGTATTAGCTACAACGAAGCTGAAAATAAGAATAAGTCTCCACCGACGAAGGAGAGAACAAAGTACAGTAAGCAAGAAAGTGAAAAAAGTTCAAGTGAAACAGATATGTCTAGAAGTGGAAGCGATTCAAGAGAATTAATAAAGAAAGCGAATAATAAGAAATTAATAAATAGCAACAGTAACATAAATCATTATTACAATAATCAAGGCAGAACATATCCTCAAATACATGATCATCGAGTAGCAAGTACTTGGGATAGTTATACTAAGTACGTAGTCTGGTACAACCAGCTGAAAACCTACATAGAACAAATCCGAATGGCCATATATATTGAGGAACTGTCTAAGAAGTAGAATTTGAAATATCAATGTGTAAGCTCGTCACTACAGAAGTAACATACTTAATTTGGTAAGAAATAAATAAAAGTATTATAAAAAAATCAAGTTATTTTATTTAAATCCACAATACCACCATTTAACTTCATTGAGGTATAATTTGTTTTACGTCAACATGATGCACATTTAACTTAAGATACATAAGCCCGATTTTTGTTTACAGACGGGGAACTTGATTGTTGAGCAGATTGATACACGTGTGTTATGTGCGCCATTTCATACCTGATAGACGACTGACAACGAACGGTAGTAATGTGTTTTTTTACGGTCTTAAGTAAGTTAGTATATTCTTAGTCAATTTGCTTACCAATCAAGTTCAAACTGTTTGTTTTAGAAAACCGTGAAGAAAATGCCTCTATAAAATATGAAGGTATACTTAGCGACCTAGCGTAGGTAGCATCGCGGACCTACAAAGTAGTTTTTCTGCTAAAAAGTGTATCCTCGTAATCTTTGGTATATACCTTGACACTGACTTACTTGCTAGTTAATAATAAATAGACTAGCGATTACAAAACATTTTTTATTTATATTAAGACATCATGTTTAAACGTAATTAATGTACCTATAATACTTGTAAAAAAGATGAAAATAACATCTCAAAACAATACCTAGAAAGCGAGATAAACATGATCCACTTGGAATTACTTCTATGACAGATGATAGCAAAATATATTTTTTGAAAACTTGATTTTGATTTCCCAAGATACATCACCACACCGGGCGACATAAATACGTTTAAAAAAAAATCGCAAGAATAAAATCTCTCATTAAAGGTTAAAAGTTAAACTTGCCGCAGGTACCAATCTAAAAGCCTAGCTGGTTTAGATGAGAGTGAGGTGGACCAGGGCAGTCCACTTAAATAACAAAAGCGTGAGCGGTAGGAAGGCTTGCAGAGATCCGTTGCCTGCTAATGCAGACCGCTCACCATTTAGATGCTCAGAGCAATAATTGCTCAGTTGTCGACTTATATGCTCGTCGGCCTTCGCTCCCACCAATTACTAGCTGCGCCGCAGACTAATATTTATTTAATTAAATCTTGTACTATAAATTATTGAATGGCGCCGTCCTATTGCCATCGCTCGCGCGATGATGCGTCCGTCTGACGAAAATGATCGTGCGAACGTGCGATATCTATTGAATGTCCTATTGAAGGTCGTGCGATCATTTGATGCGACCAAATTGTTTAGTTTTCGTCGCTTGAGCATCGACGCATCGCACTGATCGGACGACCGTCCGATCTAACATACCGATCAGTACTGCATGTCCTAATGGCGCTCGCGCGACCAAGCGAGAGGAGGCAAGGGAGGGGTAGGTACCACCACAGTCTATAAATCATAGAGTCGTCCAACAAAGACGTTTCGCAGACGACACAGCCATTTACTACGCTGGGAAAAATCCCGACGCGATAGCCTCCAGGCTCCAGACCGCAGTCAATGTTCTTGGCGCGTGGTTTAGAAAGTGGAGGATCGAGGTAAATCCCGATAAAAGTCAAGCGGTTCTCTTCTCGAAACCGAGACACAAACCCGACCCCCCCCCGGCCCATCTCCATGTTTGGCAAGCCTATCCCTTGGGAGAAGCAAGCCAAATACCTAGGAGTGATTATGGATCAGCACATCACTTTCTCTGAGCACATCAAGAAGGCGCGCTCACGCGCCGCCTTCGCTCTGGGAAGGTTGCACTCTGTTCTTAATGCACGCAGCAAGTAGTCACTCAGGTGAAAGTTGCGAATATACACGGCGTGCATAAGGCCAATCATGACCTATGCCAGTGCAGTCTTTGCACACACAAAGCCCATGGATACATCCATAGGATGCAGACCTTACAAAACCGTTTCCTTCGCCAAGCTACAGGCTCGCCATGGTACGTTAGGAACGAGATTCTCCATCTCGACCTCAAAGTCCCCACAATAGCTCAATTTCTAAAACGCAATTCAAAGCGTTTCTTCGAATGCGCCGCGCAACACCGCAATCCACTGATTGCGAAGGCCGCTAGTTATGTCCCCAGTAGAATCAGTAGAATCCGCCGGCCGAGACATGTTCTTTCCGACCCTGATGACCCCATCACTCTCCTTCAAGAAAGCAGTAGGGCCACCAGCACAGCACACAAAAACAGATAACCGTCCTTCCGACCTCACCGCCGAGGTCCTCGCGCCCCGCGAAGACCCCGAGTAAATAAAATCCCCCCCCAACCGTCCCTTGCCCGCAGAAGTGCCAGCCCGCGCCGAAGCTGAGCAAGTAGAGTTAAAATCCCCATGATTTAATAATAAGAAAATTGTTTGATCCAGCCTGTCCCCACTTGCTGCCCCCCCCCAACAGTGACTCCCTGAGCCGAGGCTCGTACCCCGCAGGGGGTGCCCTCAGTGCGCAGTCGCTACAGGTATAAGTGTAGTTTTCTAAGCCCTGGCTGGAGGCTCTTAGCCTAAAAACTAAAAGTCACCACAGGAAAGCCCGGTTAAGCAGTCACGGCCTCTCAAGGTCAACTGCGAGATGCCATACCCAAAAAAAAAAAAGAGTTCTAGACAGGGCAATCTTGCGGCGCGTGAGGGGGGGGGGGGCGAGACGGGGGAAGGGCGCTCCCGAACTGCGTACGCTAGCGTATTAGTAGTTCGGGAGAAAACTTTCAGGGCTATCGTGTGTCAATTTATTATTGTTTTAATTTATGTAAAATAATTAAAATGGTGCATACGACATATTTTAAAAGATTTCAAGTCGTCATCTTACTTTAATAAAGAACTGCGATTTCAACAATTTCCGCGCACGGATGAAACGTAAACAAATAAATAGTGTTTATTTAATAAAAAGAAAATACTTGAAAGTATCCCGAGCCCTGGTTTTTGGCGCTGGTGACGCCAAAATCGACGTAAAGTGAACTTACAGACGCTAGCACATCAAGCTACTCCAAACTGTCAAATTTTCCCAATTGAGCATAGACCTTATGCTTATGGAATAAAGTTGAAAATCTATCAAAAAATTTGACAGATTGGTGTAGGTTGATGTGCTGGCGTCTGTACTTGGAAGCCCTGGTACTCGTCGATTTTCCAATTATGACCCACCGTTATTAATATTATGTCTAAATATTTTCCATTTTGTCATGTCATGTCAAATTGTCAGAGTTAGCAAAATGGCGGAAGTAACAATTAGTAACGTAAGTTAACTGCATTCATTCTTTCAATAAAATTAAATGGGTGTAATTTTCGTGATTTCTCGGGGTGATAATTCATGAAAATGGTATCCATTTTGAAATCCAGAATGGCGGACACATTTTTTTAAAAATCCCTTATACTGACAAGCGCCGTGCCACAGCAGATAAAAAAGAGAAATTTTATGATGTTGAAAATGCAAAATCGAGGTTTCTTAGTGTTGATTACGAAATTGAAATCCATTTAAATCTAAAGAGCAATACACAGGAAAGCCGCCGACCCGCCGACAAAATGTCGGCAACATTTTGATGCCGTGCTAGTCGGCGGCTTCGCTCATTACGAGTCGGAAAACTTTGTAGGCGACATGTTGGTGGCTTCGACTTGAGGAATTAATTTGGAACTTTATTGCCGCTTGTCGAAAGACGTGTAATAAAATTTGCCGCCGTCATGTCGGCGCCGACATGGTTTTCATATAGGTGGTGTCGGCGGGTCTGCCTGCGGCTTTGGTGTGTATTGCGCTTAAGACGGAGGGTAGCATGACACTTGCGCGACAGACATTTCCCTAAGATCAGCCAAAAAAAATCTGACACCAATCATGCCAAGGGGTATCGTGTTTGCCTGTTACTGGGTTTTTATACATTATACGTATTATTATTATATTAATTAAATATTCTGTTTATAACTGTTTACAAAACTATATTTTTAATGATTGTTAATTACTGTTCATAATAATAATAATGTTGATGACGATGTTGATCTATAATAAATAAATAAATGAATAAATATTGTTTACTGGAGACAACCCTAGCTGTTGCGACAATGCCTACACGTTGTCGGCATTTACCACGAGATCAAAGACGTCGTCCCACTGTATGTTTTTATACTGTGGTACCACGGTGTGCGCTCGGTTCGACGCAATGACTAAATAGCCTCTTGACTGCTCATAAGGGCGACTCAGGCTCACGACACTTAAATGAAAATAGCACTTATGTTCGATGACAATATGAGGGGCCATTTTAGTTTTGACCAGTTATTGGATCTCTGCACACGCGGTTATTTTGATACCAATTCAAACATTTCTGCATAAATAAAATAATTATGAGTTCCTGTTCAATTAAATGGTGTGGGAAATCGTCTGAAACATCCAGCTATAAAAATGATAATTTAATAATGTTATGAATAATTGCAGGACTCAAGCTAAACTGGTTGTTAACGTAAAATGGCGCAAAAAAGTACACCGCGTTTGATGTCTTTTTGAAAAGTCCCTTTCTATCATTAGGGTATTGTCAATACGTCTGTCTCATTATATTTGCACTAATGCTGTAGTGTTGTGACAACTTCAAAACAAAGTCGAAATTGATGATAAAAAATTATCGATGTTTCGTAATGGGAAAAGTAATTTTACATTTTAGAGAATTTTAGAGTAATTTTACATTTTACATTTCGGAATATTCCGGAATTGAAAGAATTTGAATTTCATTTATGAGAATTTATTATTCTTTCCGACATCCCTGACTTTGCTATTATTATTATTAGACATACTTTAAATTAGTCGATTAAATTTGCTGATTGATTTAATTGAATTTAACTTAAAGAAGTGTTACGTCAGTGTTTTGTTTGCACCCAGTTATCACCCTATCAGTATAGTTTAAAAAAAAAACAATCAACTTCCAAAAAAACACTACAAATTGAAAAATAACTTTAATTTCGGAAGTCGGTGACTTTGGATATGTATTTGGATTTTTGTCACCGACTTCCGAAATTAAAGTTATATTTCACTTTGTAGTGTTTTTTTTTAAAGTCGGTTGTTTTTTTTTGTGGTTCACATGTGCTTACCCCTTCACAGCGTCCCGGCGTGATGTTAAGTTATGAACGGTGTAAACAATAGACAGACATGAGATTTCAGCAATTCTAGTCCATTTGCTATCATTTATTGAGGAGTTCCGTTGCCTATCTCCGAAGTTCTTCATCAGATCTTCACCAAAATGAAATGGGACCACTCCGAGAAAGTACTCTTCCAAAACACTCTCCAAATCGCTTCAAGTGTGCCTATAAAATTTGAAGAGTTCTCTTTATTTCTCCAGGATCCCATCATCAGATCTTGACTTGATGATCATGGGACTACCTGGGAAGTATACCCTTTCAAACAAAAAAATAATAATCCAAATCGGTGAAGCCATCTTCGAGTAATCGGGGAACATACATAAAAAGAAAGAAAGAAAAAAGGTTCCGACGACAATTCGTCGGAACCTTTCGACGAATTGTCGTCGGAACCTTTTTTCTTTCTTTTCTCAATAGAACCTCCTCTTTTTGGAAGTAAGCTAAAAAAATAGAATTAATGGACGTCGATGATATCGATATCGATATTATTGTTGCAACACTGACTTGCGAATCACTATTTCTGCAACATTCGTCCTGACATTGTTACGTCGGCCAATCACAACCTCTGTATTTTCTTCCGTCTCCCGGCCTGCGGTGGTGAGTCGTGTGCCTAGACGAAATTGGTCTATCAGCTCTCAAGTGGTTTAATTTTCTTTGGCTCGACGCCACTCGCCGGCGCATTTTGTGTAAATAGATATATTCGTAAAAATATTTTTTCCGAAAATCGAAATACTGATTGTGAAATTCACCGCGCTGCCGACTTCAAAACGGCAGGAGGTTATATGTTCATACTCCTTTTTTTTTTGGGTGGGAAATCATCAAATAACTTCTCCCGCTCTGGGTGGAGCGGGAGGGCGGGCATGTCAGACTTTTACTGACTAAAACCCACCCGTGTTCCCTCAGTTGCCTGTGTGCCAAGGGCCGCGGTATCTCTTTCGAACAACCCGCACCGCTGGCAGGCATCGGCCTTTGCGGGCCCCATCAGTTGGTGCTGACATCTCTTTGAGGCGCGGGTGGAACACAACACGCCGTCGACCCGGGCTTGGTCCTTACCGGACAGCGAGCTACCCAGTATTCGCCGTCCACAAGCCCGCGCCTACGGTGGCCGGGAATCAGCGTGGGATTCCCGACGCCCAGGGCGTCTCCTGCGAAGGCTGCGGTAGTGAGGGCGCATGTACTGCCTCTCCCTCACGTGCGCCGCCTCCCTCTTTGCGAGCATCACTGCTTCGCTGAAGGAGGTGACGGCTAACCATGCACTCTCGCTCCGTACCATGGCCTGGACCAGGGCCGGACGCGAGAGATCGCCGCCGCCGATCGCCTCCACGAGGACACGGCTGTGCTCCGCCCAAGCCGGGCAGACCTCCACCGTGTCCTCAGGGCGATCTTCGCAATGGAAATAGCCGGGCGTTTCCTCCCGCCTTATGCGAAACAGGAACCTCCCGAAACAGCCGTGTCCCGTGAGGATCTGTGTCAGGCGGAAGGTGAGGACGCCATGCCGCCTCTCAAGCCACTCCTCAAAGAGGGGACTTACCGCCGCAATCGTGGCGTGCCCAGCACTGGGTTGCGACAATCGCACTCTCCACGTCGCCATGAGATCCCGCCGGAGCTCTGTCCGCTGTGCCGCGATTTCCCGCGGCAGGGGAGTTACGCCCCGGCGTTTGGCCTCCTCGCGCCACTCCCAAGTGTGCGCGAGGACCTTTGCCTCCAGATCCCATGGCGGCAACCCGTCAAGGAGGCCCGCTGCCTTACCGGAGATCGTGCGGTATCCCCGTACCATACGGATGGCCATGACCCTATGGGCCGCCTTCAACCGGCGTGCTGGTTGGCGCCTCAATGTGGGCGCCCACACCGGTGTCCCGTATAGGGATATGGCCCGCACGATCCCCGCGTAGGGCCTCCGGCAGGAGGCGTTTGGCCCCCCTAGATTGGGCAGGAGCCGCTTCAAGGCAGCCCCGGTCCGCTCCAGTCTGGGAGCCAAACGTCGGAAATGCTCCGCGAAGTTCCACCGGCTGTCGAGGACGAGTCCTAGGTACCTCATCGTCGACTCAACGCCGATGTGAACCCCTCCCACCGTTATCTGGGAACCCGTCGGTGGCGTATTCCGAGGACCATGAAACCACATGGCCTCGGACTTGTGCAAAACCACCTCGAGTCCCATTTGCCGGATCCTATCCAAGAGCATACTCCTGTGGTCAGGATCTGATGATGGAATCCCAGGGAAATCGAGGGCAACCCTCAGATGTTATAGGTATTAACATTATTTTCATATATTTTCTAAAGCTATTGAGACATTTGCGTATGGCCATCATCATCTCATGACGCTGAGCTGATGAAGGAAGGTACAACCTTCTTTTTTTATATATTTTCGGGCATGACTCCGTCATATAGACCGATTTGCAAAATTATTTTTTTATTCCAAAATGGTCTCATTTAAATTTCAAATAGACAACGGAACTCTTCAAAAAATGACAGCAACCGTGATTCCTGCTATCGCATATGCATTGTTTTGACCCCAAGGATGATTAAATTTCGAATTGTTGTGGGGTAGGTACTATAACTAAAAAGTGAAAAATAACTTTAAATTCGGAAGGCGGTGACAAAAAATTAAAATACATATCGTGTACATATCCAAAGTCACTTATACAGTATACAGTACACTATGTGGTCTACGTTTTCTTTTTAAATACTATTTACCATTAAAGAAATATTGCTCGAAAGCAGAAACTGTGCATCTCTGTTAAGAGCCATTTCGAGAGTGATCGCATTTTCTCATCGCGCGAGCAGTTTCATCGCATCATCGCACGAGCGATGGCAATAGGACGGCGCCTTAAGTGTAACCAACAAATTTTACGTGTAAAACCTTATAATGAAAATACCTATTCGTTACAAAGTAACAGTAATTGCGACGTAATTAACTAAAACCAAAACATTGCAAAATGTGGCGCATCACAGCAGGGGCGTACCAATAAAAAATTGCGCCTAGGGCTTGCATCACATTTGCGCCCTTTGTAAATTATCTTCTCGGTCTACACTGAGCAAGGCCAGGTCGCATAACTGTTCTTGACTTATTATAGCCCTCCATAACGAAGGTATTAATTTCAGCTTCTTAAAAAATCGCTTGCAATGCTGCAATTTTAAGAGAATTTGAATAGAATTAGACAGATTTGAGTTAGGTTTGGTTAGGTAACAGTATGAAATGGTTTATTGAGGTTTTTATTTATTTAATAATTGGCGTTTTTACGCGCCCCCTTCGATAGGCCCCCAGGGCACCACCCTAGTTACGCCACTGCCTCACAGACCTAAGCAATAGATAGACCTAAGAATTACCATGACAGCACAAAAATCGTTTTTCGTTTTTCCTTCCAATGTTGTAACAATACTAAAACTGGCGATTTCCGATTTTGATGATTTTGGTGTCTAATCTTTCTTTTCGTGTGTTTCTGAAAATAAAAATATTTCATCAATTAACTCTGTATCGTGCCGATATTCGTAACTTGTGAGGGCCTGCCAATGGCCCACTAGCCAAAAGCCTGGATTAAGGCCGTTTGTCCACCGACACCGAGAACGAGATAGCGCCGAAGTAGCGACACATACATTTACTATAGCCGCGTGTCCACAGCACGCCACGTCATGGCCTAGCTATCAGCGGCAGCTAAGCGCGGGGCGGCGAGCGGGAAAAACAAATACACAAAAATGTATGAAACATGCCACGACGTGTCGCATGCAGGCAACGCGAGCGGTATCGACACCGCGCCGCTTGCTAAACCAAAAGTCGTGGCCAGGCCGTTACGTTTGGTTCAAACATCTCGTTTCTCGTTGACGGTCGCGGTGGCCAAACAGTGTAACAAGAGGGTGTCACCACTATCACCGTCATAAAGCAGTTGGAGTTTCTTGCCACGACACTTTTTAAGAGCTTCCTGCCACTGGAGCACTGACCGCCGCCGCCGAATAGGCTGGACTCTATTTGAAACTTTTCTTTCAAAATCACGAAAGAAGTAAATAATTTACCTGCAGTTTCGTCTTCTTCTGCATCGAGTATATCAGCGCAGCACACTGAGTAGCATATAAGAGATAAGAAGCCGAGAGGTAGACCAAATACAAGCGCTGTTAATACAGGATTCCCATGCCACATATTTGTCAATGTGGTCTTTGCTTCGTACAAGCCTCTGTAGAAACGTACTGGTATACTTTTCCCTCCATATGTCTGTGGGAAAAACAAGACATATTCTGTCAAAAGGTAAAGCGTGTATATGTGTCGTACGGCGGTATCTAACTCGGTATCAATCTAACGGTAATTATAATAATACGTCACCGTAAAATTATAATTACCGTTAGATTATAATCTATCTCGCGAGATTGTGTACTGGCGAAAGATTGTGAACCGTAACATACTGCTTACAATTTAACGCATTATTTTTCGGTAGATTATAGTATTATCTATCGAAGTGAAACCGTCAAATTGTGAAAGACATGCGAGGGAACGCAACTCGCGCGCTGAACGTAGAGATACCTGCTAAACTCCATACCCGGCCATCAAGGTATGGGTATCGCTAAATACCTGTCACAAAAACCGGGTTTTAAAATACTTCTAAGTATTTGGGTGTGTTATGATTTCTATAAGTAAACGTATGCGATAAGTATGGCATGCCTCCAATATAATGTAGGTACGACGTTTTAAGTATACGTATGCCTTAAGAGATATGGAATCTACAACTGACGTAAAAAATAAAAATATTGTCAACCTACGTACGTACTTACACTAAAATTTACTTCATACACGCGATAATATTCTCTAACGTCAACAAACATAAGGAACTCTGGTACGACGAAAAAATATTGTTAAGCAATAACATTATTACGCAATTATGTTCCTTTTAGAAGAACGTAGACATAGGTATGTATTTTTTTTTTCTAACTGAATTAGATCGTCCGAACGTTCCTAAAGCACGAATGACGCTTCGGGTCCTGCCGAAAGCTGTCGAGTATCTTTGGGTGGCTTCGGCGTGCCGATGCCGCGAGTACTGGCCGCTACCTTGTGGTAGCGGTTCGTATCGTACGTTAGCCTATACGTATGACGTCATACCTTCAAGGTTTTTACCCAGTATTTCGATCTGTACCCGGGCTGCGTACAGGGTTTTTTTTTGTATGGTATCTCGCAGTTGACCTTGAGCGGCCGTGACTGCTCAACCGGACTCTCCTGTGGTTTCCTTTAAGCGAACATAAAGCCTCCAGCCAGGGGTATTACTTGACTAAGCGACTGCACGCTGAGGGCACCCCCAGTGGGGTACGGGCCTCTGTTCAGGGCGTCACTGATAAGGGGACACCAAGTGGGGACAGGCTGGATCAAATCATTTTAATTATTATTAACAATCGGGGAATAATTTAACTCTATATGCTCAGCAGCGACGCGGGCTGGCACTTCAATGAGCAAGGGACAGTCGGGGGTCTCATCGTTAACTCGGGGTATTTGCGGGGCGCGAGGACCTCGGCGGCGAGGTCGGAAGGACGGTTTCTTGTTTTTGTATGCTGTGCTGGGGGTCCTACTGTTTTCTTAGAGAAGAGTAATGGGTCGCAAAGGACATGTCTCAGCCGGCGGATTCTACTGATTCTACTGGGTGTGCCCAGTAGAATCAGTAACTAGCGGCCTTCACAATCAAAGGATTGCGAGGTTTCACGGCTGTATCGAAAAAACACTTCGTGTTGCGTTTCAAGGCTTGGGCGATAGTTGGGATTTTCAGATCGAGATGGAGGATCTCGTTCCGGCCGAACCAGGGGGAACCGTTGGCCTGACGGAGGAATCGGTTTTGGAGGGTCTGCATCCTATGCATGAATCAGGGTTTCGTGTGTGCAAAGGCTGCACATGCATACTTTATGATGGGCCCAATGCACGCCGTGTAAATCCGCAACTTGCACATAAGTGACAACTTGCTACGTGCATTTAGAACAGAGTGCAACCTTCCGAAAGCGAAGGCAGCGCGTGAGCTCGCTTTCTTGATGTGCTCAGAGAAGGAGAGGTTCTGATCCATAATCACTTCTAGATATTTGGCTCGCTTCTCCCAAAGGATCTGCTTGCCAAACATGAAGATGGGCGGGGGGCGGGAGGGGGGTCAGGTCTAAGTCGCGGTTTCGAAAAGAGAACCGCTTGACTTTTATCCGGATTTACTTCAATCCTCCACTTTCTAAACCAAGAGCCAAGAACGTTGACTGCGGTCTGGAGAGGAGAGTGGAGGCTATCGCACCCTGACTAATCTCAGAGTAGTAGATGGCTGTGTCGTCAGCGAACAGCGCCAACTGTGCCTTTCTACTTTTGGAATATCGCTAGTGAATAGCGTGAATATGAGAGGGGACAGTACGGCGCCCTGAGGGGCGCCGGCGCGAATGGGATGGGGAGACGAGAGTGCCGCTTCGAGGCACACCGAGTTGGTACAGCTTGTATATTATTAAGCCGTTGTCGAAGGCTGTCGCTATGTTGAAGAATACTGCACCGGTCATCGTACCACGTTGGAAACCAACGTTTATATGTTCTACGATGCGGTGGACCTGTTGCACACAAGAGTGTTGGGTTCAGAACCCGAACTGCTCGTTGGGTATGAGGCCTTTCGTCTCGGCAAAATCTCTGAGGCGCTTATAAATAAGCCTCTCATATATTTTACCCAGAGTATTCAGTAAACTGATGGGGCTGTAGCTCGTGGGCTCGGACTTGGGTTTGCCCATTTTAGTGATGCCGATGACCGTGGCTTGCTTCCATGCCTGAGGGAAGATGTTATTGCTCATGGCAACATTGAAGATGGTGGTCAAGAGCATGATCAGGTGGGCGAGCAGCATCGGGAACCTTGTTGGTGATACCATCAGCGCGGGCCTTGCGGGGTTTCAGACTTTTGATGATCTCGTGAACTTCGTCCCGGGTGACGAGAGGTAATGGATCATCAGGGTCTTCAATGGGCGGGAGAGAGGTTCTACGTTCGACTTCAGCGTCCGGCTTAGCGAGATGTGCTTGGTCTACTGGTTGAGAACTGGGCTCGCATTGGGCCTCTAGACTATTGACTAGGCTTTCGGCCTTGTTGATGTCGAAAGCAACGGTGCCCTGGGGCCAGGTCAGGGGAGGCATGGAGGCGACTTCTCGGGATTTGAGTTTCCTCTGAAGTTCGCAGAAAGCCAGATGGGTGGGCTCTAACTCGCTCAACATCTTATCCCAGCTCGCGTTACGTAGCTTCCTCATGCGTGCAATTACGCATGTGAGCTTTGTTCGCATCGCATGGAAAGTAGCTGTAGGCACGAACAGCCGCATTCTTCTCATTTAGCAGTTCACGTACATCGTCCGCCGACCCATCGTGCTGCTCGACGAGGTGGGCAAGCTCTTTGAAAGAGTAATTGCAGACCGCCTCGTCGGGCGGCTGGTGCGGGTGGGACCGGATCTGGCGGAGCGCCAGTTTGGTTTCCGCAGGGGGCGCTCCACGGTGGACGCCATCATGCGCGTGCGAGCCCTCACGACGGGGGATGCTGTGGCCCGGGGTGGGGTCGACTTGGCGGTGTCTCAAGACATCGCCAATGCCCTCTACACCCTGCCCTGGAGTTGCATAAGGGAGGCACTCCGGTATCACCGGATGCCGACCTACCTCTGTCATGTGGTTGAGGCCTACTTGACGGACAGGGCCGTCATCTACCCCGGTCACCAAGGAGAGTGGAACCAGCGAGAGATGTCGTGCGGTGTCCCACAGGGTTCGATCCTGGGGTCGCATCTGTGGGACATCGGGTACGACTGGGTGCTGCGCGCCGACCTCCCTAGCGGCGTCAGTGTAGTTTGCTACGCTGATGACACGCTGGTCCTGGCGCAAGGGAGGTCGTACCAGGCGGCGGCCGACTTAGCGACACACGGGGTTGCGACAATCGTGGATAGGATCCGGCAACTGGGACTCGAGGTGGTCTTGCACAAGTCCGAGGCCATGTGGTTTCATGATCCTCGGAATACGCCACTGACGGGTTCCCAGATAACGGTGGGAGGGGTTCACATCGGCGTCGAGTCGACGATGAAGTACCTAGGACTCGTCCTCGACAGCCGGTGGAACTTCGTGGAACATTTCCGACGTTTGGCTCCCAGACTGGAGGGGGCCGGGGCTGCCTTAAAGCGGCTCATGCCCAATCTAGGGGGGCCAAAGGCCTCCTGCCGGAGGCTCTATGAGGGGGTCGTGCGGGCCATGGCCCTATACGGGGCGCCGGTGTGGGCGCCTACATTGAGGCGCCAACCAGCACGTCGGTTGAAGGCAGCCCATAGGGTCATGGCCATCCGGATGATCCGGGGATACCGCACGATCTCCGGTGAGGCGGCGGGCCTCCTTGCCGGATTGCCGCCATGAGATCTGGAGGCAAAGGTCCTCGCGCACACTTGGGAGTGGCGCGAGGAGGCCAAACGCCGGGGCGTAACTCCGCTGCCGCGGGAAATCGTGGCACGGCGGACAGAGCTCCGGCAGGATCTCATGGCGACGTGGAAAGTGCGATTGTCGCAACCCAGTGCTGGGCACGCCACGATTGCGGCGGTAAGTCCCCTCTTTGAGGAGTGGCTTGAGAGGCGGCATGGCGTCCTCACCTTCCGCCTGACACAGGTCCTCACCGGACATGCCTGTTTCGGAAGGTTCCTGTTTCGGATAGGGCGGGAGGAAACGCCCGGGTGTATCCATTGCGAAGATCACCCTGAGGATACGGTGGAGGTTTGCCCGGCTTGGGCGGAGCACCGCCGTGTCCTCGTGGAGGTGATCGGCGGCGGCGATCTCTCGCTTCCGACCCTGGTCCAGGCCACGGTACGGAGCGAGAGTGCATGGCTAGCAGTAGCCCCCTTCAGCGAAGCAGTTATGCTCGCAAAGAGGGAGTCGGCGCACGTGAGGGAGATGCAGTACATGCGCCTTCACAGCCGTGGCCTTCGCAGGAGACGTCCTGGGCGTCGGGAATCCCAGGCTGATCCCCGGCCACCGTAGGCACGGGCTTGCGGACGGCGAGTAATGGGTAGCTCGCTGTCCGGTAAGGACCAAGCCCGGGTCGACGGCGCGTTGTATTCCACGCGCGCCTCAAAGAGATGTCAGCAGCAAATGACGGGGCCCGCAAGAGCCGATGCCTGCTAGGGGTGCGGGTTGTTCGAAAGAGATACCGCGGCCCCTGGCACACAGGCAACTGAGGGAACACGGGTGGGTTTTAGTCAGTAAAAGTCTGACACGCCCTCCCGCTCCACCCAGAGCGGGAGAAGTTATTTGATGATTTCCCACCCACAAAAAAAAAAACGTACATCGTCCGGCAACTTCCAGCGGTGGTCGTCCACGCTGGGATTTCCCTTGAACAATCGTTCAGGACTAATTGTACGTGACCCGTGAATGAGACGATCGCGGCCGTTGTGTCGGCAAGAGAGTCGAAATGGTCGGGTATAGAGTCTAAGTTTGGGGGGATGTGTTGGTTTTCAGCAAATCGCTTACTTTCCTCCAGTATGTTATCACTCAGGTGAGAGGGGCTGGTCAGGATCTGAGAGACCCGTGCGGGGGGCCAGACGCATGACGACCGGGCGATGGTCAGAGGTGAGCTCGTTTATTGCTTCTATGGAATTCAACCGTAGGTTGATTCTCTTGAGAATGGCAATGTCGAGTACATCGGGTCTCCGAGTCACATCGTGGGGGAAGGGGTGGGAGTCATCGGGGCGATGACATCAAAGGTCAGGGTGGAGCAGAGGTTGAACAATTGTCCTCCTCTGGTCGATGTCCTGGAACTATTCCATGCGGGATGTTTGGCATTGAGATTGCCCACTATAATAACGGAGTCATTCATGCCTAACAGGACGGAGAGGTCATCGGCGATCGGTTGGAAGTCCCCTGAATGGGACTGGGGAGGAAGATAGGCTGAGACTAGCGTTATAGGTTGATGACTCGTCATGCCTAGTCGACAGACTGAAACTTCCAGTCGGGAGAGATGCGTACTGGGAAGCACATACTTAGTATATATACCTGTACCAGTACATACGACTCACCTCTAGTTGAACATATGCCCCGCGCCGCCATATTTGTTTGTTGTCGAATGTACACAAACAGTGTTTTGGTGATTGTAAATTGATTTCGTGTTGAAAATAACTCACAGCTTTAAAATTAGTTACATTAAATTGTTGTGGAAGTAAAATGAATTTGTGATTAACCAAAGAAGCAGCTGTGTTTCATTCCTAACTCTATGGACCCAGAACGGCCTACTGTAAGACCGACCAATCAGGGACAGCCTTTGGACAGTTGACAATTTAACACGCGACAGATTGTGATTGAGTTTCATTTCGATAGATTATAATCTACCGAAAAAAATATTTTTCGGTAGAATAAAATCTATCGCGTTAAATTGTAAGCAGAGGCCCTAGTGTGAGTTTCATTAACTAAAACTCACACTAAACTCAAACTAAAAAACTTTAAATGAAACTCACTAGGGCCTCTGTATGGTGCAGTTTACAATTTATCGACAGTTTATAATCTCGCGAGATAGATTATAAAATAACGGTGTTCACAATCATACGGTGACATAATCACGACAATTCAAACGTGTTTCGTAGCGTCAAAAAGCATTTTAAAAACCATCATTTCATTATTGAATAAATAATGTGGATATTCAAGTGCGGCGCGAATTTCTTATTTTGATTTTTAGAGCGCATTCGTCTGTAAAAACCGGAGCAATGTTTGTATCATGGCAACTACCTATAATATTGTAAAAATTACCGGTGCTACTTGGTTATGGATCTGGTCAAGGAAGATTGAAACTGCTTCAGGTGTCATGAGCACAGGATCATCATCAGGCATGTGGTGGTGGCCTGTAGTGGAGTTGAGGACCAGTAGGTGCGGCGTCGTCAGTTCAGACATAGCTATTGAGTTTGCGATTTCAGGATTTCCCATCCAACCAAATTGGAATCTGTCATGAAGGTACCGTTTTCTTTTCCTGTATGAAAAAAATGCAAGCTATCAAATAGAAAGGGCTATGGGTAAAACTGGGTGGGTTTTGGTACAACTGTAACTTTATTGTTTACTAACAACATGGTTTATGGGTGTCTTAATAAAAGTTACTCCTTATTCAATAGACTGGTTCAGTTACATTAGTCTGAATAGTGGTGGGCATTCAGACCAATTTTGCCGATTGTCTTTTAATTTAAAAAATATTGTGAAAAATACCATAACTAATATTACCAAAAACGCATTTACCAATTTTTAAGATGATTTATTTACAAAATACTTACTTGACAATGCTCCCAATCATATCTTTGAAGTCTCTCTCTGTTTGAGTAATTTCATTCAACTTATTTTCAGAGACAATAGCAATTACAAGGTACTTTTTGGTATCCATTAGTTCATTCATATTTGATCGAGTGACCTTCGGGAATGACCCAAATCTCTCAGAGTTAATCCATCTGTCGAGTGTTACATTTAAGGTTTCTCTGTCCTCAATTAATGATGGATTTGCTGTAAATCAAGGTGAACTTAAAATCAAATATTTGCAGAAAATAACATATTATGTAATTATTACAGTCTTAAATACCTTCAAAAAAGTAGGCTTCATCCTCTTTGTAAACAAATACAGCAGTTTCATTAGGTATTTTAACATCATTCTTCAACAAGTCATGTGACATAGCATAAAACCATGTGTGTGGCTGATACTTATCTGCATGTAGTGTAAACATGTCCTGTAACAATAAGAAAAATTGCATAAGTTATTAATTATTGTCTGTGCTTATTAAATGGTTTTACAATTAGTATGTAGTTTACAATTTTAGGGCAAAGATGGATTTTCAATGATATTCTTGCATAGCAAATACTCAAATAAATTAATGTAGGTTTTCAGTAACTATTGGCTTGTTTTTACATCTAGTTTGGTAACTTGGAAATGCCTTTACTATTTTATAAATACTACCAGACCATAATTCATTACCAAAACATGGTCGCTGACAATGGGCTTCATAAGAAGGCTTAAAGTCACCCAAAGGGCGATGGAGAGGGCTATGCTTGGAGTTTCCCTGTGTGATTGAATCAGGAATGAAGAGATCCGCAGGAGAACCAAGGTAACCAACATAGCCTGATGAATTGCAAAACTTCAGTAACAGTGAGCATTGCTCACAGAACAGATGGCCGATGGGGAAGAAAAGTTCTGGAGTGGCGACTGCGTATCAGAAGACATAAAGTTGGAAGGCCTCCCACAAGGCGCACCGATGACCTTGTGAGGGCTGCAGGAGTCCACTGGATGCGGGAAACACAGAACCGGCCGAACTGGCGGATCTTAGGGGAGGCCTATGTCTAGTAGTAGACGTCTTTCGGCCGAAATGATGATGATAATTCATTTAAATTGTTTAAATTAATTTTAATTGTTCTTTTTTGGTGTTTGTGTTCTTTCTCTAAGTCATGATTACAAACATACATACACCCACGTCGTTTTTCCATGAGGGTAGGCAAAAGCTACAGAACGCCACCAGCAAAGATTCTTACATACTCCTTTTGCCTCGTTAAGTCATGTTTACTGCAAATAAATGTATTTTCTTTTGAAATTACCCATAGTGGTCCTTGCTGTTTGCCAACATATCCAAAGAAGACTGGGTGCGTTTCCTTCAGGTACCCAAGACTGTCAGCTTGTGACAGTCTTTGAACAGCAGGCTGTGACATGCGCAGGGCATAATTGACCATCTCATCTTTAACTCTTTCTCCGACATACTCATGGTAATAGGGACCTTTAATACTGTAGGTAAGAAATAAATATGAAATGATGTAAAAAATATGCTTTTTGCATGAAAACTTACAATCCCTCAAAACTATTACTTACAACATTATTGTAGGGTATGCTCTAACTTTGAAATGCGTCGCCACAGCCATGAACCTAGTGCAATCAACTTTCGCCACTTTTACAGGGCTGTTGAAGAGCGATTGAGCAACATGGGCCCAAATAGGTTCTATTCTTCGGCAGTGGGCGCACCATGGCGCGTAGAACTTCACAAACCACATGCCCTCATTACTTATATCCACGAATTTATCACTTAATTCTAAAACTCTGGACGATGAAACCACGCAGAGTACTGAAACATAACATGGTTGTTAACATCATGGGATAGAGGTATACACTGTTTAATTAATAGAAATATAGGTCAGCGGGTCGTCTTAGGGGTGATGTAAAAGTTCAAGTCACTTGAATGATACATAATTAAATACTTAAATTGTTATGGTATGCAAGTCTTTTGCAATATGTAACACAATTAAACACACTAGGTACTAATATCTGACTAATGACAACTGTACAAAAACTAAAGGACACTATTAGGCGTGGAAGTAATCGTCCGCATTGCACAAGCAAATTAAATTTTAAATGAATGATTTATGAAATGACTTCGATAAATTAGTAGGTAACGTAAACATTCTGACCTGTTAAAATCATAAAACACTGTCCAGCCAAAAAATTCATGATTACTGTAATTAATTTAATTTAGCATACTATATTATATACTATCATATCATAATTAAAACGCCGAATTTTTATTTCAAAATCCAAATCGATAAATACAAACTAAAGCGACGCCTGACATTTTTGACAGGACAGCCACAGTGCCACACAGTGTTGCCAACTCCAAAAGTTCAAAAATCGAGTTCCCACGTCTAAATTATCGTATTGTGGACAAAATTATCGTACAAAACAATCACGAAAAAAAACCTATTACATTAATCAAACATTGATAACAAACGACAATAACTAATCAAAGGAGGAGAATATGCAAAGCTTCACCACTAGTAGCGCTAGCAGCACAAACCGCCAAGCTTTATACACCACGTGTATCACAGGTCACAAGAGCCTTTGTTTAAGTTTTATAGTCTGTGTTCACGGGTGCCCACGAAATATAAAGCTAGCTAGAAGAATATATAAAGTTACTAGCTTTTTCCAGCGGCTTCACCCGCGTGGAGGTTGAAATTGATCCCACAGGAACGTACTCCTGGGATAAAAAAGTACTCTATGTGTTAATTAAGGATATAAACTAGCTGTGTGCCAAATTTCATTCAAATCCATTCAGCCGTTTTTGCGTGATTGAGTAACAAACATCCAAACATCTAAATATTTGAGAAAACCATTAGAATACCTACAGTTTATAATGCTAAGTCGCGATCTGACGGATAAAAGTGTTATTACATTTGAAAGAAATGTGATGGAGAGAGAGAGACATTTACATGTTTATATTGACATACTTGGCAGTTGACGTTGACCTTTTGATGACATTTTGCGTTGTATTTGTCTGACAAATACGTTTTGTTCACGAAACTAATTTTTTTCAAAGCTCAAAATTATCGTACATTTGACAATCACTATCGTACAGACGCCAGCAGGTCAACCTACCCGAAACTCTTAAATTTTCTCAATCAAATTTGAACCTTATGTTTCAGTAATAAAGTTGAAAACCTATTAAAGAAATTTGACAGATTGTAGTAGGTTGATGTGCTGGCGTCTGTACATCGTACCATTGGCCAAATTATCTTACGCCCCCATAATTATCGTACCGGTTGGCAACACTGACGAGGGGGGGTCCAGGCGGGGGCACGAGTTTCAGGTTATCAGGCTGCATTCGGAATAACGATAATATCGATTTCAGCGTGCTCACACCCGTTCCGAATTGGCGTGAGCGCGATAACGATGTCCCGGGGCTGGGAATCGTCATAGACGTCATGACATGCGCCATCTTGCGATAACACGGACCATGCCATAAACTAATAAAACCGCGCTGTTAAAAATGACAGTTGTGCTGTTTTGTATTGAGTCGCATCATATCTTTGGCTAACTTAGTAGAAATTTGTGGTGTATACAAGTTTTATATGGTGTATTATAGGTTTAAACGTTGAGTGAGCACTGTTTGCGCGTTAACGAGCGTTCCGTATTGTTGACAAAAATGACAGCTTTACTAGTCATAATCGTGATATCTAAGGGGCCGTCCATAAATTACGTCACACTTTAAGTGGGTAGGGGGTCAACGAAATGTGACATGGTGTGACGAGGGACAAGTTTTGTGTCTTCACATGTTAAAATCAAAAATACTAAAAACTCAAAACTTTTATGTAACCAAAATCTGAAAAATATTAGTAACGCGATCTACATATAGAAGGCGTTTTCTATCTATCTTAAATATTTGAATTCATGTTAATTTTATTGAAGATTATTTTTTAACTAGGTGCTGATCCACACGTCATGTTCGTGAACGGGCGCCGCCAGTAGGGACTGGTCATCTCCTAGCTCCCACGGCTTATTTTAATTTCTGAATTGTTATTTTATTTTTGTTTTAATTACGGACGCTTTAATGTGCACGTCTTTTTACATCGTTCTCACATTGATAATTTCAACATAATGATGTAACCAACTTTTTGTAACATTACCATGATTTTAAAAGAGTGTCCATGGAGTTTCTTGCCCGTTCTTCTCCATAGGTACCTACGCTTTGGAATGGGCAATTAGCTTCATCTTTCTAACTCACCGACCTTGACAATTCAAAAGTGCCTGTAATTGGTTTATTTGAAATAAATGCTTTGAGTTTGAGTTTGAGTTTGAGTTTGAGTTTGAGCTGTTGCTAGCAGTTTCGCCCGCGTGCCGTTCGGAAATTATCCCACGGGAACGTACTACCGGGATAAAAAGTATTGTATATGTTAGTCCAGGTTATAAACTATCTGTGTGCTAAATTTCATCATTTCGTATTTGCTTGATTGAGTAACAAACATCTTTACAAACTTGAACATTTATGATATTTTTATAAACATAAAATTTTAAATTTGTGTGACGGAATTTACGGATGGCCCGGAACTTCGGAACGCAAATTATTGCTGTGAACTAAAATTTTCTAATTCGGAAAGCAGCCTCAGTGTGACGTGAGTATTGCCAACAATATGAGAAGTGAAGAGGGCTAGTACCGTAGACAAAGAATGCTACTAGTATTGTCTAAGTTCTACCTAGTTAGTTTGTGGGCTAGGGCCTTTACATTGGAGTTCTAGGCTGGCGGCCGCCCGATTTATTAATGCCACCTATAAACGCTTACCAATCCTTGACAGACCGTCGTACAATGAAAAGAGAGGGCGTTTGGTTTGTTGATGAGTTTGCAAATATCGCTTGTTGTTTTTTTTTCTTTCACAAATCGAAGGAAGCTTGTGGCATGTTCTTGGCCTTGCGACAAAACGGTGCATAAACCAGCGAAAATGAAAGAGTAAAAAAAAATGATAATGAAACTAAGAGATCCACTACAATATAGTTATCGGGGGGTGTATCAGGGGGTGTAAGGGAGAGCGCACAATAACCGGACTCCCCAAATGTCAACCTCACCTGCGCGCGGTACACCCTGCCACTGACAGACGAGGCGTTGGCGACCGACCGATGGCGGTAACACCATACTACAACCCAATTTAAATACTCCAGAACAAGGACTGGGTCTGCGGTCACCAACCCGCATGCTCAGCGTGGTGACTATGGGCATGAAACCTCCCATGGATAAAGTGCCAAAACTACAGCGCCCAGTTCCCGGCGGTCCCGCTATTCTTGGGCAAGGTAGCGGTCCCGGTAACGGCGGGTGCGAAGAATCCCCGGGTTGCGACAGGCTAACAACGACGACTAAATCTGGCTACGTACAATGGACGTTCGATGAGGCTGAACCATCACCTCGCTGAACTTGAGGTAGAGTTAGGTCGCATTAACTGGCATATACTGGGGTTATCTGAAGTCCGAAGACAGGGGGAGGATACGATAACCCTGGAGTCAGGCTACCTATTCTGTTTCCACGACGGTGACCAGCTCTCCCAGGGCTGTGTCGGCTTCCTGGTCAACAAGGAACTCACTAGTAACGTGGTGGATATCTGTAGTCTATCGACACGGGTAGCGTACCTTGTACTAAAGCTCACTGACAGGCACTACTTGAAAGTGATACAAGTATATGCGCCAACTTCGACATGCTCTGACCAAACAGCCAAAGCCTTGTACGAGGACATTGCCAAAGCAATGCACAGTACGACCAAGGTTCACTACAACGTTGTTATGGGGGACTTCAATGCCAAAGTGGGAGTACAAGAACGCGGCGAATCGAAAATTGGACAGTTCGGTTTGGGGCGTAGAAATCACAGGGGGCAAATGCTGGTCAACTTCTTAGAGTAACAGGAGCTCTTTTTGATGAATTCGTTCTTTGAAAAGAAACCCAGAAAGAAGTCCAAAGGAAGTGGACCTGGCAGAGTTCCGATAGCATGTCAAGGAACGAGATCGACTTCATCATGACGGATAAGAAGTACATATTTAGAGATGTCTCTGTGATCAGTAGGTTAAATACCGGTAGCGATCACAGGCTTGTCCGAGGCACTCTAAATATCAATTTTCGAGCTGAGAGAATCCGCATGATGAAGCCTACCCTCCGACCTATGAAGCTCCAAACTGTTCTAGGATCCGAAAAGTTCCAACTGGAACTTCAAAATCGATTCGCCCTGCTGGAAACCACAGGCACTGCTGACGAGAAAGCCGACGAGGTGGTCAAAGCACTACGTGACGTGTCCCGCAGACTTTTCCCGTCGCATCGAAAAAGTAAGGTGTCCAAACTTTCCTCGGAGACTTTCGGAGTTTTGAGGGAAAGACGAGAATTGCCATCCACGCAGCCGTCTTTGTCAGAGAAGAGGGCCTTAAACTTAAAAATAATAAAACTGACTTGACACGACCTTCTGTGCTCCAACACCCGCGACATTAAGGTCGTGATTGAGCAAAACCGAGGGTCGAATGTGTTCGCTCAGAAATTAGGGAGGTCCCATTTGACGAAACTAAGAACTGCGGATGGCAGAATCGTGACTTCAAAGTCCCAGATACTCGAGGAAGTCGAGGATTTTTACGGGCACTTATACTCAACGCGGACAGCAAAACCAGCGGAACATGGTGCAGATGACCACCGAGCCGAATTTACGCGCCACTACACGGAGGACATCCCAGATGTCGACCAGTGCATGATTAGGGTGGCTCTCAAGCAGCATAAGAACAACAAAGCACCGGGTGATGACGGAATAACAACAGAGCTCCTTAAAACGGGCGGGGCTCCAGTCCTAAGAGAGCTTGCGAGTCTCTTCAACTCTGTCACCCAAGAGAGTACAACGCCCGAGGCGTGGAGCAGAGATTCGGAGGTTCGGTTCTTCAAAAAAGGTGACAAAACCTTGCTGAAGAACTATACACCCATCTCACTTCTGAGCCACGTCTACAAGCTGTTCTCGAGGGTCGACACGAATTGTCTCGCCGGAAGACTTGACGAGCTCTAGCCACCAGAACAAGCTGATTTTCGAAAAGGCTTCGTAGAAAGGTATCGTAGACCACATACACACTATTCGGCAAATTGTACAGAAGACTGAAGAGTACAACCAACCCCTGTGTACATGCGTGTGTGTGTGTGCATTTGTGAATTACGAGAAAGCCTTCGACTCCATCGAAATATGGCCAGTTCTGGCCTCTCTGCCAGGGACCGTTATCGTTACCAATAAAATACCGGTAAAACTACCAAAACATTTCGTTCCGTTCCGTTAACTAACGTTAAAGTTACCGTTAAACAATTTGATTTACCGGTATTTAAATAGCGTTACCAGTATCGTTACTTCGCTAAAATGGAACAAGAAGCAACATTTTGTGCGACGTTGCCAAAGCGAACCAAGCTTCTTGCGGCCTTGCGTTCGGCTCTTCAAAGCAGAGCAGCAACAACGCATGTTACGACGATCGGAAAGATATGAAAACGATACGCCACACGGCCACACAAACATCGCGTTGCGTACGCTAAAAATACCTACGTCTACTGCCTCTGATTTATCAACACAAACAACTTGTGTAAAAAATATTATTATGGGCCGAAAGAAGTTTCAACCTTTCACTTAGTAGAATTAGTCTTAGGTCCGTATGTAGGTACAGTCGACCACACATCTCATCAATATTAAAACCTTTCTCATATCTTACGTGCCGCATAAAGGCTCTGTCAAGGTCAATTTTATTGTATCCAGAAACATGTGGGCAACTATACATTTTTGGAGACAGGAATATCTCGTTAAATAGAAAAATTTGGCCACACAACTTAACTATATTTTAGTTTGACAGCACTAAGATGGCACTAAGTTAATAATTTAGTAAAAATGGCAATTTTGCTAATCTGAATTTGACGTTTTTCAGCTAAAATTTTGATTGTCTAACTAAATCAGACTATTTTTAATCGCGATTAAAAATAGTCCGATTTAAAAATGAGTTCTCATGAATAAAATTCACACCAACACCTCGACTTTAGGTGTAAAAACAGTACTGTATCTTTTTTTTCTTTTATTTTTCTTCTATCTCGAAAATGGTGTGTTCTATCGCAAAAATAATGAAAATTTCAACCCCGTTTATGAAATTCACAAACCTCTAAAACTCAACATGTAGGTAATCATTTTTCTTATTTTCCATACAAAAAGTGACAAATTCCATATAAAACACAACGAGGCTGGCACCCTTGGGCACCTCCGGCCCCAAACAAAAACATGTTGCGAAGCGAAAAAAAAAAAAAATTACCACGTGGAGTCGCGATTGTCAAATGCGATTTTAGTTGAGTCAAAATTATTTTCAAATTTAGAGATTTTTTTGCAGAATAGGTTTAAGATTCTCAAAGCCTACACTAAGAAAAAATCGGAGTACAAGAGAATCTGCACCAATATTGTATACACGCCGAAGGTTCATTTATGGTTTCAGTTTTCGCGTTGATGTCCCTGCCACCCTGTTAATTATAATTTTCTGCAGCACAGAAATAATAATATACACACCTCCGGCGTGTGTAGTTGCACGTTCGGCGTGCATGTAATATTATTCTACCTTCGGCGTGTGTACAATATTATTTCTGTGCACGCACCGAAATATGCTAGTCTCCCCACCGTCATAGGTAGAAAGAGATAGACGTATTAATTACCGGTATAGGAATTGTTACTTTTACCGATATTAATACTGGTAATTAGATAACGTTAACTAATTTTGGGTATCGGTATTATTAACGTTACTTTTTTATCGTTAACAGAACGGCAATTGGTAACGTTATATAAAAAAAAACAGGTAATTCGGTCCCAGCGTCTCTACAACGATGTCTAATTGACTGGCGCTATTTTGAGGTGTTGAGATGTTTGTATGACGCTGCTACGATGACTGTCCAGTACCAAGATAAAGAAACAAGCCCTATCCAACTATTGAGAGGGGTGCGACAGGGGGATGTTATATCCCAGAAACCGTTCACAAATGCGTTGGAGGGAGGATCCTTAAGAGGTTGGACTGGTCTGGACAGGGTATAAATATTAGCGGCGAATATATTTCACACCTTCGGTTTGCCGATGACATCGTCATAATGACAGAGACACTGGAACAGTTAGACCAGATGCTGCACAGCCTAAACGGAGCCTCTCGGCGGGTTGGCATCGGCAATAATTTGGACAAGACGAAAGTGATGTGCAATTCTCACGTCTTGCCGAGTCCAATCCACATCGATGAGTCGCTTCTCGGAAGTTGTGAAGGAGCACATCTACTTAGGGCAAGTCATTCAGCTCGCTAGACACAACTTTGAGAAAGACGCCAACAGGAGGATCCGGTTGGGTTGTGCAGCGTTTGGGAAACTACCTCAAGTCTTTTCGTTGCAATGCTTGAAGAGTAAGTTATTTAACCAGTGCGTCCTGCCCGTGATGACATACGGTGCCATAACGTGGAGACTAACGTTGGGTTGGTCCATAAATTTAAGGTCGCTCAGCGCGCTATGGAGTGGGCTATGCTCGGAGTGTCTTTGAAGGATAGAATCAGGACTGAAATTATCCGGAAAAGAACCGGAGTCACCGACATAGCTTGTAGAGTGAGCAAGCTGAAGTGGCAGTGAGCTGGCTATGTTTGTTGAAGGACCGATGGTCGGTGGAGCAGACGAGTCCTGGAGTGGAGACCTATGTCCAGCAATGGACTGCGATAGGCTGAGTTGTTTGATAGTTACCGTGGGTGCACAGAGTACATTATTTGGGTGGTTATGTGGCCATTCCTCTTGATATTCTCCAGATTCTCCTTGAAATTCTTTATATTTAAGTATGGCAACAATTTTAGGTTGTCGTGCGTGGACCAGTCGAGGTTGATTCGTTTCGTTTTCCTCTATAGAGCCCAATAATTTAAAATACACATGCTTACGGGGTTATTATAAGACGTTCTATTATACAACTGTTTGTGCTACATATAAACTCGTAAATTGAATTATGAAGTGCTTTGTGCTTTGATATCGTGATAGTGCAATTTTGGAGGTAAAATGCCCGCTTCCATTTGCGACCCCGTAACTAGCGCATTGCGTTTATCTCTTACCCCAGACGAATCTCAAAGTTCCTCATTATTGGATAGTAGACTATACTCATCCGCTAAAAGTGTGCTTCTGTCCAAGATTGAGTTTGAAGAGTCTGGTGATTATCAAAGCAATGTTCTCGACGGACTGAAATCTAAGTACGTGGTGATCCGACCTAAAAAACCAGTGCATGATGGTAAACTGCTGAAAAAAGAGTGTAATTCTGCCGGCCAAGCATCAGGTAACTACTTGCATGATAATGATACTGAAAATAATGTAGGTTTGTTTGTTAACTACATGCGCGATAAGATCGATTTAGAGGTTATATCCTATGGTCACTTGTCAATAAACGTCATGGAATCATTGAATGAATTCTGATTACTTTCGATACAATAAAATAATAAAATTCAAATGAAAGAATGCTATATTATGTACCTATTGAGAAAGCAATTTTTTGTGTTAAGTTACAATTTACTTGTATTTTATCAGGTCCTAACAGCAATATTTAATTTTTGTAATTGTTAAATATTTACTATTCACATACTCAATGTAGTGTTTTTCGTATAATTTTCACTGAACACCATGTATTGTAAATACATAGTAGTCTGTGAATGAGGATGACAAAAACTTCATGGTTGTATTACTTATCCTTGTTTACAAATAAGTAAATAATACTTTCATAACATGATGAATGTTTGTGAATTTACTATGGTGTTATGTCTGAATGGACTCAGTGACATAACAAACTTGGGCGCCAACAGTGTTACTAGTTCCTAGAACAATGGTGTACTTTTAATATTGAAACTAAGACAATATCCACTGTCTAAAATTATTTAAATATATCTATATTCTTATATTCATTTTAAACAGGTCTAAAGTTATGTAAATAAAATTCAATTTATTGTTATTCTTTATAAAAACACAAATAGTGAAGAGCTTTATTAGTTTGCCCTAGTACTTCTAGGTTCTTTCTTTGTTTTACATTCAGGAAAAAATATAATGTAACAAAATGAACATTCAAGTTAGGGTTTTTAGAAAAGCTGGTAAAATCATATTTTATTTATTAACTTTCAGAAAACAACAAAAATGTGGAAGATGGCTTGCCCAAACCTAAAAGGGTTTTATTTCCTGTTGAAAAAGTTCATTTGGGATGGCAAAATGCATGGGCTGCTGGTGCTGGCATGCAAAATGTGGGTAACACATGCTATTTGAATTCTACCCTGCAGGCACTGTTCCATGTGCCTGCTTTTGCTAACTGGCTGGCCATGGAAGCGACCCATGCTGAGAAATGTAATCAACAAGGTGAGCTTATAAACTGATATCTCTTTTTATTTGTAGATACTATTAATGCTTGGTTAACTTTGAGTAATCAACTGCAATCTAATCTTCAACTGTTACTCTTAAACTTGCCTAGCGATACAGTTAAAAAACAACAACTGTTTTAAATATACACTGGCACAGAACTGACCTTAATGCAATTGATTTTTGTATTGTTAAATTGACACAATTTTAGAAACTCACAAACATGGGCTGTGTTGGTCAATTAAGTTATATTAAAATATTATAAGCGGAAACATGATGGAAGCTTTTCATTTGTATAATTTATAGTTATAATAAAAAATTTGTATGTCATGATAATTTAGACTGATAATAATAAAGAGCAACTATAATGTGTTAACAGTATTTTAATTAATGTTCCAGAAGCATGTGTAATATGTGGGATGCGTGCCACATTAATGGCTACACAGAAAAGTGGTGGATCACCCATCAAACCCTGGCAGGTGTACTCCAAGCTACGTCTCATATGCAGACACCTCACCCCAGGCAGACAAGAGGATGCACATGAGTTTTTAAGGTAAGAAAAGAAATCTTAACTATGGCTAATTTTTATTATCCATGCATTAGTTACAATTAAATATATTTAATTCTGTTTTAGATATTTGGTGGAGGCAATGGAAAAATGCTATTTAAACCGGTTTGTCAACCATGACAAATTCGAACAGTACAGTAAAGAGACAACACCATTAAATCAGATTCTTGGTGGATATTTACGCTCTACAGTCCGGTGTCTTGCTTGCCATCATCTATCCACCACCTATCAGCATTTTCAGGTAAATTATCACTGTTCAAAACAAATTGGTAGTTCATTGATTATTTAATATGGGAGCTTGTTGCACCACTTCTTGTTCGTAGCTCACTAGCTACAAATAAGAAGTAGCGGTGGTGGAAAAAGAAGTCCCCCGAACTCCGAAGAGACTGTCTCTTATAATGATGTTAAAAAATACAGATTCTCAGCCTAATAGGATAAATTACTTATGATTAAAAAAAATGAATATTGTGTATTCAAATTTGTGTTATTTTTCCAGGATTTACTGTTAGATATAAGAAAACACTCAACACTAGATGAAGCATTAGATTCTTTTTTTTCTCGTGAAAGATTAGAAGATTTAGGTTACAAATGTGAGGCATGCAATAAAAAGGTGAGTTATACTTTTTACATGGTATAGTGGAAGTAAAAAGCCATTTAAAATCGAATAATTCAAAAATCCTCAGTGCTTCCACCATCTAACCTTGATTGTTTATAGGTATCTGCCACCAAGCAATTTTTCGTCGAGCGCGCCCCTATGGTTCTCTGCATAGCACTGAAACGGTTCTCATTAGCTGGAGGCAAGCTCTCCAAACATGTGCAGTTTAGAAAGAAGATCACCCTTAGCAAATATATGTACAACAAAAGTCACCAACAGTTGGTAAGTTTATAAACATTTACGAAATATTCTTTATTATGAAAACTATTGTCAATTCGTATAGTTATGTGGGAATTAATGTAACTGTTCATAAATTTAAAAAAATTAAATTTGTTTCAGTCATATAAACTAGTAAGTTTAGTCACTCATCTCGGACCATCGCAGAACTGTGGTCATTACACTGCTATAGGACAAGCACCAAATAGCAATTATTACCAGTTTGACGATAGTTGTGTCCGACCTTTACCTCTGTCTGCTGTGCTGGGCACAAATGCTTATATTATGTTCTTTGAAAAAGACAATACTGAAGAGGCTTCCACTTCCGCAGCGTCTTCCTCGAGTGTTGTGTATGGCCCACAGTTGCCAGATAATATATTAAATAGGGATAAAAGTCCTTTAAAACTAACTTTCTATAGAAGTGAGGAGAGAAAGCCAATTCAACTGAATAGCACTTCAGTAGAAGTTCCTAAACCTGATATCAAACCTATAATTCTAAATAGCACACTTGGAAAGTCAACAGAGTCTAATAATTCCAATTCTGAGCCATGGGTGGTAAAACAAAATGGGGAAGTAGAGAAAATTGTCCAGTCACACAAGGTTCTGAATGGTATCGAAAAAAATGGCAATAAAGTAGATGAAGATAAAAAGATAAGTTTTGTGATCAAACGGCAAAATGGTGATGAGAGCCAAGTAAAACCCAAGTTGACCAAAAGTGAGTCTGATCTTAGACCCATCATAAACGCAAATGGAGCAGACAAATCTGCATCAACTAGCAAGCTAGTCAAGACGCCTAAATCCCCCTTAGAAAAATTGGAGGAGCAAATGAACAGGAGTGATTCATCGGGTCTCTCACCGAGCAACGGCTGCACGGGATCGAGGTTGGTCCCGTATGATTCTGAATCAAGTGGAGATGAGCGAAACGATAGATTGAACGACGACGGTGCGAGGAGGGACGACGGGCGCCGGCCCAAGCCCAGCCGCTGCCAGTCGCCGCGCGCGCTCGTCGTCACCACCAAGAGCATGCACCACGCCTGGACCGTCTCCAGCGAGAACTGCGGCCCGCTGCTCAGCCCCAGCCTCAACGGCGTCACCAACAAAAAGTACGTGCGAGGGTACACCTACGCAATTAACGATCCAATGTATTTCAATCTTTTTGTGCTACAGCTCTTTATTTTGGCAGTCGGCAAGATCAAAGTTATGAATTTGAGAAACCATCGTATCTAATATTATTTAAAATTACATTTTCAGGGTAAAAGAAAAGGAGGAGCGTCGAGTAGAAAACGATCAAAGTCCTAACACAAGCGTCAGTAGCATGTCACCGCTGAGTGACCGGAGCGGCGCGGGCGCTACGGGCAGCGGCGCGGGCAACGGAGCCGCGGTCGCGCCCGGCGGTGCGGGCGGTGCGAACGGTGTGGGCGGCGCGAGCGGTGCGGGTGGTGGTGAGACTTGCACCGCGGCCAACGGCGTGGTCGCGCCGCTGGAAACCATGCGCCACTTGCAGACCGTCTCGCACCGCGGCTACGGCGCGCCCGTTTCCTCTTGGAACGGGAACCACAGCGCTCTCTCGCGACAGGTGCGGTATTTCCTTTGCCTAAATTAAAACAGTTGCTTTTATTATGTTTCGGCGCTTCCTTCGGAAGGCTCGCTCAACACATTACATACATTAATAACATGTTTTCTTCCTTATTAGGTGTTTGAAGAACGACGAGATGAACGCAAGCGAGCCCTCGACGCCTCGGATGAAATGGATCGAGGGCGCAACAAGAAAGTGAAAAAATTCCATCACTATAATAATCGCTTCAACAACAGTAGAAATGGTTACAATCCCTTCCAGGTAAATAGAACGAAATTATAAATATGATTGATACTTAAACTCAAAGACGCAAACTCATTTATTTTGGCAAAGGCATTTTAAAACAAGGTACACCTATTTCAAATCCTATGGACACCTATGTGGCATTTTGGTCTTAACATTGCACCTATAAGAGCAGTGGTGGCCAGTGAGAGCAGTGAAGGCCCAGTGCTATCGGCTCCGACTTACGAATTGTAGGTCGTGTGGTAGATTACTGCCCGCTCCCTCTCGGAGAGAGGAGGCCTGTGTCCCAGAAGTGGAATCAATATAGGCTGATTATGATTATGACCACAGGGAATTGCTCAGTTTGTTAGGGTGATCAGGCTAAGCATGGACAAGGTCTTCATTAATAAAATACTTGCATTTTAAAAAACTACTTAGGTATCTATAGGAAAGCAAATATTGTAATAAAGTTGTAGCAAGATGCAAGAATATGCTTCAACTGATATGTGAAATTTTTTAAACTTGCCGGGTAAAATCCTTGTAATAAGCGTATTATTTTCTATAATCCGATTATTTATACATTATAGGGTAGTATTAGGGTGGTTAAAATAAAAATATTCGTTTTTATTTGTCATTTTCACTTTATTCTTTCACTTTTTTGTTTTGTTATTCGAATAACAAAGCCGTGTCGTTGCGTTGTCCGTTGTCGTTTTCCATTAATGTGAAGATTGTGAACCTGTTTTATCAAATGCCGAGACGAAATGATGGTACTTGAAATAAAGATATTCTCACGTTTTAAAAATATTCGAATATCTAACCAAAATAAATGCTAGTTAATCCTAAGTCAGTTCAAGTATGAAGGAAAGTTCATTGAGTTTAACTTAACAATTTCAACATGCATTAGTAGAATATTTAACCATTAACCATGTTGCAGTTAACTACTTGTATAAAAATATTAACTAATATTTTCAAGTAATAATTTTAACCATTAACTAATAACCAATAAACAATATCAACTAATATTCTCATCTCTAGTAGGTACTTAAAAGATGAAATGAGAAAAAATGAAAATCTGAGGAAAAAATACTATTAAGGCTGTTATTTTCCATAAACACCTATGTCAGTAGTTATTGAGAAGCGTGTTTTTCTGCCATCAGAATTGTTCGGGCCAAACCGGGACTCTGTCAGTACGAAATTGAATGAATTAAAGGCAAGCGATTTTATATCGATAATCGGACCGAAATAATCCATTGCGAAAAATAATATCGATACAAAGCAACCGGTTCGATCATCTCTATATGCGATACAGTAGGACTTGCTAGGAAAAATAAAATATCTGACAATAATCGATTTTTAGAACCGTTTTTCTAATTTAAAAAAAAAACATGTTATAGTAGTACTATAACATTTTGAAAACAACTTGATAGTTTTATTTTAAAACAATGTAAATAAGTATAGTCTTCTCATAGAGTATTGATCGGTACTCGTTTTGCAGACAAACACTTTTTTTGGTTCCCGTAATTGATTTATCTAATAGATTACAGACTGAAATTGATGTTTTATTTCTATTCTGGTAACACTGCGTCAAACAAATTGCTATGCTTTTTAACTGGTGGATCCAGTTATATACCATATTTCGATACTTTATTTCGACTTTTTATAGTGTACCTGGCTTATTATGTGATGTGCAAAACTATTTATTTCAGAAATAATAATATTGTTTAGTATAAATCATTATTACCGGGCATCTTGTTCACGCTTAGCACGCGAAATTGGTGATTCCCTTTTTGTTATTCTCAACATTTCCTCTATCTCTTAGCTTTAGTTTACCGCAAGGTGTCATCGTGAGAGTCAACGCTCTTTTTAGTGAATAATATACAAGGTTAAGCTGTTTAATTTTATGTACATAACAAAACTATACAATTTTTTTCAGGAGAAGCAAAATAAGCCACATTGGGGCGGAAACTTTAATAAATATCGCAACGACCGACGCCCCTCTCACCATTTCAATAAACATCACAACAACAAGTACAAACGCTTTAACAGGTAACTTTTAAAACAAAATAGACTTTTAATTAAAACTCTTGAGATAACATGTAACGTTTTCAAATGTATTCTTGATTTACCTAAAAGAATGTACATTATTTCAGGTACAGTAATAATGGTCACCACTACCCCAGGCATCATTGACCCGCGGCCGGCTAGGCTCCACTTATTTGTGTAAATAGTTAGCATATGGACTTAAATTTATAGTTTAATAAGCCTTCATGAATACGAAAAATAGTTACAGTTACGACTTTCTTGGAGTCATTGGTTTGCTACCGCCATACAGTCCAAACTGAGCAATTTGTGGAAGTTAGTATTATTATTATTTGTAGTAGATGGATATTTAAAAATTAAGTATAAACATGAGTAATTACTGCCAGTTTCAGCCTTTACCTGTAACCGCAAATAGTGACCTCATAAGATGTTAATATCTAATAGTTATAGCTAAATTATAAACATTGTGATCTAAGCAATACCATGTTTTCTATTGCAGTCAAAAGGGTTAATGGTCTGCAACTAGTTAATGAAATGTTAAGTTCTATTGTATTAAGGATAATTGACTGGTATTGGCGCAAACAAAAATAATAGAAATAAATAAGGACTTAAACTTATTTATGACAACAAGCCTTATAAAGTATAGAATTTTCCATGCCATCATTAATTTTAACATGCTGATCTAGAAGCTAAATAAAAGAATAGCTTGAGCTGCTTATCCCGCGAGAGGTGAGAGCTATCAAGCGGTTATTGTTGTACTAGGAGATAAGCAATGGGTGCGGAACCTGTTACGATATAGTGCATTTTTATTATTTATTAACTTTTATTTTACCTTCGCCACACCGTGTTGAGCATGAATGTATTCATGCCCAACATGGTTTTGAGTAGTACCACAGCCCTATTATTTCTGCTAAGCCCATTAGCCATTGATAGCGTGACCTTATATCCTATCATTCATATTATAAAAAGATATTTGTAATTTTATTTACATTTCAATGTGTAATCTGATTTAAATTTTTTCTATGGAATCTATGTAGGGCAGCTGTTATAAAATGAGTTTATTTTACACTGCTCAAATTGTTATTACAGATTTCTTTTGTTGACACCCTTAATAGGATATGTAACGGAAATATGACTGAGAGTAATTATGTTTTAGTTTAGTTTACTGTTACCTTTTTAATGATATGTAGTTATATCTTCCCATGGTATATAAACAGGTACTCATTATTTTTCATATTAACTGTATTATAATATTCTAATTAAGTACCTATCCTCTTTATTCGTTACATAATGATTATAAAAAAACTAAAGATATGTATGTCCTTACAAGAGTATTGTATGCTCGTTGTTCTGCACTACAACTAAAGATTTTTGATGTGTATGTTGTTCTGAACTCATATTATTATTAGCTTTGTTCGGAGGGTAATTGTAATTACATATTTAGTTGTATTTTTTACAAAAATAATGCTTATTTGTTCCATTAAATCGACAGCAATTATTTGACATTACTATTTAATTTGTCAAAATTAAACAAAATTGTTAAAATTACCTTGAAAATACTGCCAGTAAGGTTTTATTACTGTTTGTTGAATTAATGATTTGGTGACCAAATAATTAATTCAAGAAGGTATAAGTTAAAGTTTTATATGGATTTAGAGAAAATGATCTCTAATAAAAAGGATTATGTTCAGGAAATAGTTACATATGCAGTAAATAATAATATATTTTCACACATTCTTAAAAATTGAAAGTAAAATTCCTGGAGAAGACTTCTTTCTCCAGTTTAGATTTTTTTTTGTGTACGTGATTAACTAAAATAGTGACGATTCTATGAAACAATACGTTTTTGTGTCCAGAATAGATCAAAAACATAACCAAGAATTGTAACTTAACCATAGGGGGTATTGTTTCATAGAACAACGTCGTGGTTGTGAAGATTCTGGTTAATTTATTATGACCAAAATTATTATAGAAAATGATTTAAAATGTGAAAGTCGAGAGATAGGAATTCGAGACTACAAAAAAGGGTAGAAAACATTTGGAGACCTTTAATACTTCCGTTTAAAATTTACTAGTGAATTTTTACTATGGCGCAATTTTTAAATGAACAAACAAAACATTATCACAGAAACACTGTGTTTTATTTATCTACCCTAAACATGTAAAACTCACGTTATAAGAACAACATAAAGGAGCCTTTCCTTTTGAGGAGACTGAGCCAACGCGACAGTACAGTTCGCAGTGACACTATAGGTATAAGTCGCGAGGAATTAAATAGAACCAGACATCTAGTTGGGTCTAATGGTCGCAAGTACCGCTGAACATGAGGTCCTGGGTTTGATTTCCGGGTGGGGAATATTATTTGGTTTTCCATTAGGTTATTTTTCTGTGTGCATTTCCCTGGCAAAATGTTATCTTTTAGAGAGGTGAAACTATAACAAATAGTTCGTGTATCATTAGGAGCAATTTGTTAACTAATAGCAAAAATTGTTTGAATTGTAGTTTTAAAGTTATTTGAGAAAACAGATTTTGCTGAAGCGGTAATGGTTTGAAAAGTTACCCTGGGGAAATAATTTTCAAAAATTTGCTTCAGCCCAGAACCAAATACATGAATAAGATAGCTTTTGTTGCGTAGTAAATGTTTGTAAATAGCAAAATTTGTGTGTTATGGTTCTTCAGTTAGGTATTTAACATTTTGCTGCGGTAACGTTTTGGGATTTCCCAGATCTTGAAAACTCAACGCAGAAGTCTGAAAAAAATTGCCTGAGACCTTAATTTGCTTGAACATTAGTTTTTAATTTGCTTGACGTAAACTAATGTAATTAAATGGTTTCGAATATCAAAAGAAACGGATTTGTAAATAAACCAATACACTTGTAACCAAATAAACAGCTGTAAAAAATACTTGTGGTAGACGCTTATAACGTCAGGAATTTTAGATTTTATAACTTTAAAAGTGTTATTGTATAGTGTATTATGTCTGACGAAAAAAACTCCGATATTATTGAAGCCAGTCAGGAGGAAGGCCCAAGTTCCGTATCAATTTTGTATGGCAGAAAACGAAAGATAAGAACCAGCGAAGACAAAGCTTCACAAACAGGTGGCAGCTATGTACAATATATTAAAGTGGCTGAGGACGACATCCCTGCAGTCATGATAAATATTGATGATGCGCACTTTTTCAATCCACATCCTCGTAGTCGTGATCTGTGGAATGAATATTTTGCTGCTTTACGAGCTGGATCTATGCCGCTGACCTTGCTCGATTGGGCGTTACCGATGAAAATGCCCCGCGCTGTCCCCGCCCCCTGGCAACAATTCCGCGCTGCGCGAATGATTTTCTCGCATCGCACCGAGCGGAGTGGCATACGTAACTTACCAGCGGCGAGGTGTCAATTTTTCTAAGAGAGAAGCCGAAGCGAAGTCTGCTTTAACTTACTGACTTATCAATAAAGATATTTTTTTTTTATTTATGTCAAAAGTGTGGTACAGTCTGTTACAGTAAATATAATTTTACAATTTAGGGTTAAAACGAATACTGACTATCATTCTAAAATTAATATAGCAATGTAAATAACCTAAAACGATGTGCAATATTCCTCCATCTCGTTCTCGCTGATGCATTTTTCTATATCTATCTCTGCCATATCCCTCTGTACAGGGACTTGCTCTCGTACATATCAAGCGGTACCACGTGATCGAAAGTGACATCACTATGGGATCGCTGTTGTATGAATTTTTAGTTACCGATTATGACGTTTTGGCGCCGGGTTATTTTAGATTTTATTTTATTTTTGTTGCTAACAGTTAACAGTAAAATAACAGTTTTTCGTGAATTAAATACCCGGAGTGTAACTATATTTTTTGACAATAGTACCTAGCCACTATTGAATTGTCGTGCCATTTTTTAATAGCGATAAAGTTGCGGATGCGAATCCTCGAAGGGAAGCCAGTAGGAATCGTGTTATATCGTGCTTTTGCCACTGGAACCTACCTATGTATGTGCACGACTACAGTAGAGGCAAGTAAAGCAGTATTACGTCTATATTTAAAAAAAAAACGGCTGTCTGTGTACCGATTTTGATTTAGTTTATTTTTTGTTTGTAAGGTGACGTAGTCTAGAGTATTCTTAGCTTTATTAGATGAAAATCGTTTCATACAAATAAATTGTTTTAAGTGATTTTTTAATGATTAAACTAAAGGAAGATAAAAAAATCATTTTACACAACAGACACATTTATTATCAATTATACAATAGTGAATATTTTTGTTTCCTCATAAGTGTCGCTACACATACGAGAAAACAAAAATATTGACTATCGTGAAAAGCACTATGTGATACTCGAGTCCAAAAATATGTATTCCCTCGTGTAGTTTACAGCCCTCGCTTATGGCTGGAGCCGTAAATGCACAATCGTGGATTTGGCCTCTCGTAACACAATGTACAGAAGCCCACACTTCAAGCTATCCCAAACTGTCAAATTTTCCCAATTGAACATGAACATTATTTTGTAAAAAGTAGAAATTTTTTCAAAGAAATTTGATATATTGGGGTAGCTTGATATGCTGGCGTCTGTACTATTAAATGAGGACACCGACGAACAATATTCTGAACCAGAAAAATAGCGACTATTTTAAAATTCAAAGAAATTTAACTCCTTAATCACATTCGATTTGGTTCTGGTTCACAATATTTTTTTTTTAAACGTTTCTCCACATTAGGAATTTCTCCTGTGTTGTGGGTGCGTTTACAAACATTTAAGCTCACACACACACAACAGCCAGACCCGGAACAACTACTTGTAGTTCATAGAAATTTTTGTTACGTGCGGGAATCGGACCCGCGACACGCAGTGCAGTCAATCGCTTAACCACTGCGCCAACCGTACCGTCATTTATTGTGAACAGGCATTTTACGCACGAAATAAAAAAAAACTGTTATTTTTGCTCAGGGCGTTAGCGTCTATCCGTGACAAAAACAACCCATCTTGATTTATCAAACAAAATTAAAATAAAAGCCGCATATTAAAATTTGGGGGATTAAATTGTCTTTTAGATGGTGAAAGTTTCATGGAAATACGCCCGATAGTTTTTGCGTGATTGTCGTTTCTATGTCCGCGATAGACCTTACTTTACCAATTAATTACATTGTTATAAAAATAGGATTTAAAATATTCACATATCAAACGACGAAGAAAATTGTCTAGTTTAACATATATTTTTTCCAAATACATGAGACAAGCCGTTTAGACGTGATTTTCAATTTAAAGTCCCTAAGAGTCATCTATCTCCGCCTTAATAGCGTTTGAAATGGAGAAGGCAAAACCAGAGGACCGCTCATTAGTTTACGTCAAAAGAATTACCTATTTACGTAAAGTTAGAGGAGAACAGAATCTAGAGTCAAATTGCCCATCCCCAGAATACTGAAGAAAGTAGAAGTTTGAAAAATATATTTATGTTAAAAGGTATTTGTTTCAATGATTAAATTAAATTATATTCAATTAAAACTTCATTTGATTTATATATTCTTCGTGATTACATCCACACGAGCATCGTATTTTTGAGTCGTACTCGCACACGAAAAATACAAGAACAAGACCTTACAAAAAATGTAGGTACCTAACTTTTTTTGCAAGTTCTTGTATTTGTTTTTTAATGTTTTAATTTTTATGTAAGTTCGACTCGCACCTGTAGTCCAGTAGCCAGAAAAATATGCCCTTCGATAATTCAAAAGTTTTTTATTTTCTCTGGGTGGATAAATTTAGTGAATTCAATGCTATGTACAAAAATGCTAACAGTTTAGACTTATGCAATAGGTATGAGGTAGGTATTTCCTATTATTTATATAATACTGATTGTTTACTAATACTATCTAAACTATATATCAGTGAAAATGCTAACAGATAGGTATTGTGGAACAATGGAAAACTGAAAATGTACCGTAACTCATTCAATAAAAAAATTAAGTTTTTTAAATGTCTAATTATATTTCAAATAGAGAATAGGTACTCTGTTCCGGTCCGTGATTTCGCCCGTGTGTAACTAATTATTCATCAACAATTGTCAGAATCCCGTCACTACCGTCTAAAAAAGACTGTTTTGAAAAATACGCTGTTGTTCTGTTCTTTATTTCAAACAACTTAATAGGTACCTGCCGACTAAGATCGTAATAATTATGTACACTTTCAATTTGTAGCTACTTGTTATAGTGATAGGGGAAGGGCACAGAGACAGAAAGTGGAGATTTCGTTACAATTTTTTTTCGGGATAGTTTTCCCGGGAAAAATACATTTACATGTATTTAATATATTAAAAAAAATATTATATTGAAGCGGTAAAATAATTGAATTCAATAAGTAGGTACCTGTTTTTGTTCCATCATTTTAAAAGTACCCTTAAGTGATGTCCCGAAAACCGAAAAAAGAAATTCCCAAAAAAAAAAATGCTACAAATAATTTCTTAATAAACCTCTTTGTTATTGAGAAACAATATATACTTTATAAAAAGCTTTCGTCTCTTAGTAGACGTTGTGTTTCATGTTGAAGATTCCAGTTCTCCGAGGTTGCAGTTCGCTTCATAATCTGTGCATTCGTTTGGTTTTTATTTTTTCTGGGTGGGAAATCATCAAATGACTTCTCCCGCTCTGCGCGCCGTCGACCCGGGCTTGGTCCTTACCGGACAGCGGGCTACCCATTACTCGTCGTCCGCAAGCCCGTACCTACGGTGGCCGGGAATCAGCCTGGGATTCCTGACGCCCAGGGCGTCTCCTGCGAAGGTCACGGCCGTGAAGGCGCATGTACTGCATCCTCACGTGCGCCACCTCCCTCTTTGCGAGCATCACTGCTTCGCTGAAGGAAGCGCCTGCTAGCCATGCACTCTCGCTCGGTACCATGGCCTGGACCAGGGCCGGACGCTAGAGATTGCCACCGCCGATCGCCTCCATGAGGACACGGTGGTGCTCCACCCAAACCAGACTGACCTCCACCGTATGCTCCACTGTATCCTCAGGGCGATCTTCGCAATGGGAAACACCCAGGCGTTTCCTCCCGCCTTATTACAAACAGGAAACTCCCGAAACAGCCGTGTCCGGTGAGGAACTGTGTCAGCCGGAAGGTAAGGACGCCATGCCGCCTCTCAAGCCACTCCTCAAAGAGGGGAATTTCTATGCTTTACGTAATCTCTCAAAGGAGGTAAATCAAAAAGTTTTGGTTACGGCGTGTCATGCATATGTTACGTCTGCATTACGATACGGGATTATATACTGGGGTAACTCCACCAACAAGGAGACAGTATTTAGAGCGCAAAAGAGATGTGTGAGGGCGATATACGGTATTCAAAGCACGGAAAGCTGCAAACCGTTCTTTCTGAATTTCCGTATATTAAGAGTACCCTGCCTATACATATATGAGGTGGCCGAATTTGTCAAAACAAACTTCCACCTTTTTGAAAAACTACACAATTCGTGACATAGAAATAAAATAAGCAGTTAGCAACACAAATTTATGATAAGTTACCTAATGCTTTGTTAAGTATTAAAGATACCCATTTATTTAAGAAGCAACTCAATAATCTACTGATAAGTAAGACATACTACACAATTAATGAATACCTCTCTGATAGAAATTTGTGTGTGTAATACTAATAATAATACGTGTAATTAGGGAGAATACCTGAGTTCGTTTTGTTTTTACTTTTATTAAAATTATCTTATTTGTAATAGACATTACTTAGTAATTATGACATTATATATTCTGACATTACATACTTATTGATTTGAATTTATGACATTTTCTATGGTATTATTTTGAGTTATTAATGAAATTGTAAAACATATTAAGGTGAATTTATGAAATAGTATAATTTTGTTGGTTTAACATAATTTTGCATGCCTGAGTTGGTGCAACACAGTGGACTGCGTATTCACTTGACATCTAGAAATGTATGATTATGTACTGTGTTGAGCAAAAAATATTTTAATTTTAATTTTAATTTACCACCGCAATCGTGGCGTGCCCAGTGCATTCGTTTGGTTAGATGACTAATTTGGAGAGGTCCAAATTAGTCATCTAATATCATTGATAGGGCGGGAGGAAACGCCGGGTGTTTTCATTGCCAAGATCGCCCTGAGGACACGGTAGAGCATACGGTGGAGGTCTGCCCGGCTTCCGCGGAGCACCGCCATGTCCTCATGGAGGGGATCGGCGGCCGCGATCTCTCGCGTCCGATCCTGGTTCAGGCCATTGTACGGAGCAAGAGTGCATGGCTAGCAGTCGCCTCCTTCAGCGAAGCAGTTATGCTCACAAAGAGGGAGGCGGCGCACGTGAGGGAGATGCAGTACATGCGCCCTCACAGCCGTGGCCTTCCCAGGAGACGCCCTGGGCGTCGGGAATCCCAGGCTGATTCCCGGCCACCGTAGGCACGGGCTTGCGGACGGCGAGTAATGGGTAGCTCGCTGTCCGGTAAGGACCAAGCCCGGGTCAACGGCGCGTTGTGTTCCACTCGCGCCTCAAAGAGATGCCAGCAGCAACTGATGGGGCCCGCAAGGGCCGATACATGCCAGGGGTGCGGGTTGTTCGAAAGAGATACCGCAGCCCCTGGCACACAGGCAACTGAGGGAACACGGGTGGGTTTTAGTCAGTAAAAGTCTGACACGCCCTCCCACTCCGCCCAGAGCGGGAGAAGTTATTTGATGATTTCCCAAACAAAAAAAAAAAACAAAAAAAAGTAGCGCTGAGTACGACTGGTCGGGATATCAACCAAGTGCGGATGGTACCCTGCAGTGTGTTTGGTAGTCCGGTAGTAAAAGGGCGATAGTGCAAGCTGGTATTTTGCTGAGCTATCCCATAAGTGGCTGCAATACTCCCCACAAGAACGCACTTGAGATTTATACAGGCTCAAAAGCTGTCCAGGTGTGAAGTATCGCCTCACCTTATGTAGGATGCACCTTATTTAGTTCCCATCAAAACACTCAACCAACCCGCACCTGACGATATACTGAAAGTTATATCTTGCAAGTGCAAGTTAACCTGCAAAGGCACTTGTACGTGTATGAAGGCCGGATTGAAATGTTCTGCTATGTGCGTCTACTGCATAGATAAACCATGTAGCACAGCACACATAATTACAAGCGAGCCTGATTTGGACTCGGCAACCGAGGTCCAAATTAGTCATCTAACTAAACGAATGCACAGATTATGAAACCAGGTGCAACCTCGGAGAACAGGAATATTCAACATGAAACACAACGTCTACTAAGAGAAGAAAGCTCTTATAAACTATATATTGTTTCTCAATAACAAAGAGGTTCATTAAGCAATTATTTGTAGCTGATGCTGAACCTTCCATAGCTTCCATGCTAATCCCCTTTATAGTCTTCTTAAATATTTTTCGTTATATTATGATAGTAAAACTTGTAATTTTTTCTATTTATTATGATTATTTTTTATTAGTCGTTTATTTCAGGCTTTAGCACCCATAAAATTATAATTTAAACAAAAGATAAACTAAACAAACGAACATAAAAACAAAGTAAAGAAAAATAACAATACAGCAACCCACCATTTCACACCAAGGAAGTCAAAACAAATGTAACAATGGTGAGTACATTTATTTTGTCTCCCTCAGTAAATGCACAGTATGAAAAACAGCTTTGACAATACTATTTTGACTTGCCACCACACGCGAAAAGAACAACGCCCTGAGCTTCTTCATGAGCGCAAAGAAGTCGGTTACTCTACTCTCAGCAAACATCTCAGTCGCACTGCACCGCCAGGGCAGGTTGAGTATGACCCGAAATGCGTTATTATATTGTACACGAGGCGTGTTGTATGCACTCTTCGTGTACTTGTACCAAAGTTGATTGGTGTAGAACGACTGACAGTAAGCCTGGAACAGAGTTATTTTACTTGTTTCGAGCAATGGAAGAAACGTCTATTTAGCATGTTACTTCTATATGCGATGCTACGTCTTTGCCTCTCTAGGTCATCGTCATCTTTTAAATTTTCCGTTATGATGTGTCCGAGATACTTAAACTGACTAACTATTTTTAATTTTAAACCACACAAAGTAATTGGCAAGACCTTATTAGGGTCATTGGTGCCGATTCTCTTGTCACAAAATTCTCTAAACTAAACTAAAAATCACTAAAATTTAGTTTATTCCTGTCAAACGACGATTTCCCATTCTGAAATTGACTAAAGTGACACAACTTAACTATATTTTAGTTTGAAAGCACTAAGATTGTACTGAGTTTTTAATTTAGTGAAAATGGTAATTTTGCTATTCTGTTGTTGTCAAATTCATTATATTCTATTCAATATAAAATTTCGATTGTCCAACTAAATCTGACTATTTTTAATCGCGATTAAAAAGGTGTGGAATAAAATTAGTTGTCAAGAACTAAAATTCACACTGACACCTCGACTTCGGGCGCAAATACTACTGTTTCTTTTTTTTTTCTTTTCTTTTGCTTATATCTCGAAATTGGTGTGTCCTATCGTAAAAATAATGAAAATTTCGACCCCCTTTATAAAACCCCATACACCTCTAAAACTCAACATGTTGGTAATAATTTTTCATATTTTCGATCCAAAAAGTAAAAAAAACCATTTAAAACACGTTGAGGCTGCCCCCCCTGCGCGGTTCCGACTCTAAAAAAGATCACGGGGTAGGGCAAACGCGGAGTCGCATTTGTCAAATTCGATTTTAGTTGTGTCAAAATTATTTTTAAATTTAGAGATCTTTTTTTGCAGAATAGCTTTAAGATTCTCATAGCCAAAAGTAAGGAATTTTAGTGATAGTTTAGTTAGTTTAGTTCGGTGTACAACAGAATCGGCACCATTGTCGTGTTTGAAAATCATTACTTCTGTCTTTTTAACATTATAGGTTAATTGGTGTAAGGGAAATTAGTTTTCTGAGGCCGTTGACCGAGGGGCTGAGCAGAACCATGTCATCTGCATAACTGAGCTTATTTAAACATTCACCGCCAATATGGCATCCGACTCTTGTGCTGCTCAACTCTTCGATCAGGTCGTTGACATATAGGTTATACATATACTGTCATATTAGTTAAAGTTGGTCTTCTTAATTCGTATACGTAAGTCTATTTATATTCGGGTGTTGTGCTAATTATGTCTTAGTTATTTTCGCTATTGACAAAATGCAGCTGTATGACTGATTTGGTTCTATAGTTTTGATTATGATAAAAAATTATAATAGCATTATTATTTTATTGCTCCTTATTCAGGAGCTTGATTCATAATAGCAGCATTGCCGTTATCACACTTTCCTACTACACATAGTAAATTTATCGTCAACTAGTGTTGGGAGTATATCGTAGGAAGGCTGGCAGATGCCACACTATGATACGTAATATTTCAGAGCAGTAGATACTAACGTAACAAAGTGATGGCCACCATACTAGAAAGTGAAACTGTAATTTAGTGACAATTGTACCCAAAGGCACTACTGTTCTATGAAAATTGCAAAGCACCATGTTTCAAACATCACAATAGGAAGACAGTATTTAGCTAAACTTCGAGTAGCAGAGACAAAAAGTGTAGACTTGGGTTTAAAGATTATTTTATTTATTCTAAAAGAACATACATTGTTCACTTAGCGAATAAATACATTATTAAAGTAGGTGTAGTCCAGTAGCAAACAGTTTCGATTTGTTAATGTAGGTAGGTACAAATATGTCGTCAACTTAACGAGTGTAAAATGAACTTATGTCGTTAACTTAATATTTTTGTGTTGTTTGTGACGTACTGCTTGAGTTTAGCTTTAAATATGTTGAAAGAAGATGTGCTCCTGATATCTGCCGGTAGATTATTATAAAGTTGAACGCCTTCGTATTTTATATTTTTTCTGCCATATTGCGTCCGTGGGGGGCGCGTCTGTATTTGGTTAGGGTTTCTTTGGCTGTGTTTGGATGTTTTCGTGTTGAAGGATAATTGTGTGTGTATAGTTTTGTTAAGAATTTTTCTAATGAGAACAGGCAGGAATTGAATGTGTACAGTTGATGAATGCTCATTAGTTTAGTGTTTTTGTATAGTTCGGATGTAGGTGTGTGATAATCGTAGTTAAACAGAAGTTTGATTATTTTATTTTGTGCTATTTGAAGATCTTTAATAGTAGATTTTGTGGCACATCCCCAGACCTCGATTAGATAATTTATGTGTGAGCGAACTAGTGAGTTGTAGATATTGAAGCGGATTTTTTTTGGAATGTTATTTATGTACCCGCGCATTGATCCCATTAGCGAAGTTATTTTTGATATTATGTAATCAATATGCGCGTGCCAAGTGAGTTTATTGTCTAACCTAAGTCCGAGGTATTTTTCACAATTACTTTTGATGATTTTAGTGTTGTTTATGTGTAAAGCTGGGTGATCGGGGATTTTTTTATTTTTAGCTGAGAATATCATGTACGATGTTTTTAATGCGTTTATAGTAAGTAAATTAGAGCTAAACCAGTTATACAATGTGTCCAAGTCCTGAGCGTCAGCTATAATGGTGTTTATGTTGTTACCGAAGTAGAAAAGGCAAGTATCATCGGCGTACAAAGTTAGTTGTCCAATTAGGCCTAAGTCTTTAATATTATTTATGTAAATAGCAAATAAGAGGGGGGATAACAAAGATCCTTGAGGAACATCAAATTCGATGGGAGTTTCTCCACTCATCGCGTTTCCTATTTTGACTACTTGTTTTCTGTTGTCTAGGTAGGAAGAGAGGATATTATACATTTCTCCGGTTATGCCAATGTTTTTTAGCTTTAATAATAGGATTTTATGAGACACCGTGTCAAAAGCTTTTTTCAGGTCAATAAAAATCCCAAGTGCAATGTTTTTTTTGTCAATATTTGTTTTAATAGTGGTGACTAAATCGATTGTGGCGCACAGGGTGTTGGATTTGGGTCGGAAACCGAACTGCCGATCATAAATATAATTGATGTCGTTAAGGTATTTTTCTAGTCTTGTGTAAATTAATCGTTCAAAAATTTTTGATAGTACCGGTATTACCGATATGGGTCGATAATTCCCGGGATCTGATTTAGTGCCGGATTTGTGTATAGGGTTGACTTTTGCAATTTTCATGGTATTTGGGAATTCGCTACTCTTGAAACAGTTATTAATACAATTTGCTAGGTTGGCCGCTATTAGGTTTTTTATGCATTTAATAGTTTTAGTGGTGATGCCATCAATTCCTGAGCTACAACACGGGTCTAAATTATCAATTATCCTTATGATTTCAGTGCTAGTACAAGGTGTGAGGGTATCTAATTGGTTTTTATTAGGGTTATTGTTTATTGTGGTGTATGTTAAGTTATTGTGGAATTTGTGCGGTATTTGAGTGGCTAGGAGCTTCCCTACGGACGCAAAATAGTTGTTGAAGGTTTCGCATACCTCGATAGGTTCGTTAATGGTTTTGTTGTTTGCGTTTAGCTTAGGTATGTTGCAGGCGGTGACCGGATTGTTATTAGATAGATAGTTAATTAAGGACCACATTTTCTTTGGATTTGATTTACATTCAGAAAATTTATTAAAATAATATTGTCGTTTTCCTTTCTTCATAAAGTGTTGCACTTCCTTACGACAATCTTTTTTTTTTGCGGGAATTTCTTGTTTCGGTTTTCGGGAGATCACTTAAGGGTACTTTTAAGATGATGGAACAAAAACAGGTACCTACTTATTGAATTCAATTATTTTACCGCTTCAATATAATTATTTTTTTAATATATTAAATACATATAAATGTATTTTTCCCGGGAAAACTATCCCGAAAAAAAAATTGTAACGAAATCTCCACTTTCTGTCTCTGTGCCCTTCCCCTATCACTATAACAAGTAGCTACAAATTGAAAGTGTACATAATTATTACGATCTTGGTCGGTAGGTACCTATTAAGTTGTTTGAAATAAAGAACAGAAGAACAGCGTATTTTTCAAAACAGTCTTTTTTAGACGGGAGTGACGGGATTCTGACAATTGTTGATGATTAATTAGTTACACACGGGCGAAATCACGGACCGGAACAGAGTACCTAGTGATTTCTGAGAAGAGACGATAGTGAAATGATTTCGTGCCTCATTCAATACGTCTGCATTTCCGCAGTGGAGTGTCACCAGTTCACCACACTTCGCCACAAGGCGCGGCGGCGGCGGCGCACGCATTATCGTAGGTACCTGTACCGCGCCCCGCAATACCCAAGTTGTATTTTATTTATTAAATAAAAGGCATAGCACGTATTTGTTGAAACTTTTGTTTGGTAGTAGAGTTTATTATTACGAATATGTAGGCGCAAAATTATCAATTTAAATTCAATATTGCGCATATCGTAAAGTAAAAATACAATTGCTTGTGCAGCATATTACTTAGTTGTTAGAACTTTTGTTGTAAGGTGTAACTAATGCATACGCGCCGTAAAGGAGATGATTTAAAAAACTTAATTTTTTTATTGAATGAGTTACGGGACATTTTCAGTTTTCCATTGTTCCACAATACCTATCTGTTAGCATTTTCACTAATATATAGTTTAGATAGTATTAATAAAGAATCAGTAAAGCATTTTAATCTATTTATTTTGCATGTGTGTGTAAAGAGTAAATTCATGCGGCTAAATCATTATTATGTTCTAATCTTTGTATGATACCAGTTAACAAGCACAGTGATGATCTAAAAAAATCAAGTTAATGCCCTAGGTTCCGCTAAGAATAAAGTTGTTTATTAAAAATTTCTATGATAGGTGTAAAAATTGAAAATGTTCGAAATTGTGGATGTGTCGCCATCTAGCGACAAAATGGCAGTGAGAGCAATTAGGGTTTCACCTTAAGTTCTATATTATTGTTCTAACGCGAAATAATAGGAAATCCCTACCTCATACCTATTGCATAACTCTAAACTGTTAGCATTTTTGTACATAGCTAGCTTAGGTTATGTGGAAAAATTATTGTATCCCTACTGGACTACTGGTAAATTTTTAGTATTTGTTATTTAGCGATATTATTCCATCACTAGCTGACATCTAAAGTTGTCATCGGCGCCAAAAAAAGGGATGACATAGTTAGAATTCAATGCTTATTTCAGGCACCATTTAGTTACTAGGTACAGACGCCAGCAAGTCAACCTACCCGAAACTGTCAAATTTTCTCAATCAAATTTGAACCTTATGCTTCAGCGATAAAGTTGAAAACCTATTAAAGAAATTTGACAGATTGTAGTAGGTTGATGTGCTGGCGTCTGTACATAAATTTATTTTACAAAATTTATTCTAAACTGCATTTTCACATTTTCTGAATAATATCTGGATGACCGAGCTTTGCTCGGTTTGTTTTTTTGATTTGACGTTTTCTAAAAATGAAACATAGCTAGATCGATTTATCGCCCCCGAAACCTCCTGCATACTAAATTTCATGAAAATCGCTGGAGCTGTTTCCGAGATTCAGATATTTTATACAGGATAAGTTTTTATCCAGTGCGCAAACTGTAACCATGAATTCAGCATGTATAATCATTCTAGACCCCCAACACAGAAATTTTACATTTTACAAAAAAAAAAACAGCTGTTTCATAGAAAAGTGCAATACCTACGCGGTGAAAATGTATGGAACAGCTGATTTCTTTTTGTATTACCGACGAAAAATTTCTGCGCTGGGGGTCTAAAATGATATGCTGAATTCATGGTTACAGTTTACGCACTGCATAAAAACTTATCCTGTATAGAAGAATTGCTCGTTTAAAGGTATTAGATTTAAAACTCTATTATCAGTCAGTATGGAGTCTCAAAAAATATTGTTACAAAAACAGCAAAATTTAGACAACTTTAGCTGTCGGCGGCGTCTCAGCCACGCGACTGTTTTGCAATTTAAGTGGTCAATGGCGTTCAAAAGGTTAATTGCCACACAAGTTGCCCGCTGTGTACCTACAGCAATCGGTTATTGTTTTTATTTTGCCTTTCTTTTTATTTCTGCCTACCCTGTCTAAAAACTCTGTGCACGCGTCTGGTTTTTGTGTGATTGGGTGATATTCAACTCTCGATGTTGAACCGAGCATTGAGAATCCAACAAACTGAAAGAAAGAAAGAAAAACGCCTTCTGAATTGTGTAACGGTAGCCGTGACATAGTGAGTCATAAAATTATTAGACTTCTTTATTAATTGAAACACTGCATCATACAACAAATAAAATCATTTTATTGAATATGTAAATGTAGTACATCTAAGTCTTATGTATAATATATGTAGGTACATAAAAACTTCAACTCATTCTAATATCGTAAGTGCACCTGCTGTCTGCACTTAATTAGCTCCAAATCATAATACCAATTATAATTCATATTTCTGAATGATAATGTCGCATTTACGGACACCAAATGCATAAACTAGACTAGCAATAGAATTAACACACATTTAAACGCAATGACAACAGAAGGCCTCATATATCTCAAGATAGTGTTATTTTAAGTATGTTAAACAGTATTTAGCAAAATATTTGATCGTAATTAGCAATATTATAAACAAATGATTATGAAAATCAATACCTCAGATGAATTATCCCCGTACGCCTTAGGTACGATTTACAACATCGGAGCGTTTTCTAATATGCGGTAAAAGAAATTGAAGTGTACGAGTACGTACGTGTGTGTGGCGAGGGGTGGAATTATGGGCAGGGGCATTGTTTCAAAAAAAAAACCGCGTGAAGCAAACTTAGTCTCTTCAGAAGTGAATGCCCTAGTATCACTGATACTGAGTTGGAAACACAGAATTTTTTACTTACAATTTGCTTTTCTTTGCATGCAGGCGTTTTTTCAATAATACAAATATATCAAAATTCATTGTACTTTGAAATAATGAATTTTGGATCGGTGGGATGCATGAGGGATTTCTTAACGGTAAGCAGATGGGAATCGGTTTGTAGTAACCCGTCGCCACTGGTACTTACCTACATACAGACATTAACAGAATATGAACTTTAAATACTGTATTCACACTTCAATTTCCTTTAAGTACTTAAAGGTCATTGTATGAAAATGCGTTATTCCACGCCGCTGTCGGTGTAAATCGTACCTTAGATTAGAATTTCAACTTGCAATAGAAACAATGCGCTCTCTGCAAAGCATGCGTCTCACGCATGAAGAAGCGTACGTGTTAATGTAAAAATATTATTATATATCATTAAGAAATGCATACATCGTTAAAACACTATATCCTACTCACTTAATTACAGATCAATATGTGATTCCAAATTATACAGCAAACAAAGCGAGACCTAACAGAACACGAAAAAAAAAATAGTTTAAGTCATACAACTGGGCCTTGTATAGGCCGACTATTTCGTTGGTGACAGACCCATGGTTCACGCGGGCGATAGGGGACGTACTGCGGGGGTGATTACAAGGGTGCGGGCGGCGGGAGCGTCAGTCAAGGTCACGGGCGGCAACCCGCGCAGTCTGATAGGGCTGCGCATTTCAAAACGCACATGAGAATACAAAAAATAAGCATGAAAAATAAAATGAATGAATGTAGATATATAAAAATTCAAAAAGAACCATGCTCATCTTAATATAAAAATTACCTAAAGCGTTATGAAAGAAGTGCTAAAAAAGAAACAAAATTTCCAACCGACGCAGAATGGCAGGTATGGCATTTTGCGGGTTACGCGCAAAATTGTAGTTTTTATTTTTTTGTATTATTTTATAGTTGATACTTAGGCCGTTGTCGTTGGCGCAGAACGTTTTGCATAGATAACATTTTTGGTATTAGCATAAATATTGAAATGTAATACTAACTTCTATTTAAAATCGTTTTATGTCTGAATTTCGTTTAGCGGAAGTAAATAAAATCAAATTAGTTCATAGAGAAATCTGCACTCATCTTTGACATTTTTACAACCCCTTTACCAGCTAGGACCATGGGACTGTTACCAACGAAGTTTTCGGCCTATAGCCATCTGTCTTACGAAGTCATACGGAAAAAGCGGCACTCAACCTACTCGAGTAGGTGGCACGATCAAGTTTATTATCCAATTTGAATAAGACTTGAGGTTTAATCAAGTATACAGTAAAAAGTGTGTGAACGTCAATTTGCACGACAAGGGCACTTGCAGACAATCGAATTTCGACTATGCCGTATTGATCATTCATTCAGCTTCATACTTACTTGAAACTGTGCGTACGCGATACATACCTACCGTGGTGGTTTCAACAGACGTATGCAAATTGGATTATTTCTCCCTACAATGATATTCTGGCGCCTGCATATCTGTGGTGAAATTGTCACAGAAATTGTACTGTGAAAAAACAAGATGGCGGCGTCAGTTCTGATTTGGAGCACACGCCAGAATATCCTTGTACCGTTGTAACTTCATCGTGTTATAAGGGCGAACTGGGAATTGGATCAAGCTTTAAGTCTCATGTAAATTTGACCATTTATTTCATCTTCGAAAGCACCAAACTGCATCATTTTGTCAGTCCTACATTATTCATCCGTGGGCCATCCCATGGCACTGTTTTTTAAAACTCCGTCACTTACAATATTGGCAGAAACCTTTCTAACAACAAATTACATGAAAAATATATTGGGAATAACTTCCTAAAACTATACCTAAATATTAAACAAACTTTTTAACAAAACTAGTACTAATGTAATTGAATTCCTTGAACCAGAGAACAAGCACAGCTTCTATTAAAACCACTCCAAAAAAGGGTTATGGTTTTTTTATTCACGACTTATCTAATCAGAAAGTTATTTTTGACACTTTCGTCCCGCTTGTTATGCCTGCATTGATGCACACATCAGCGGGATGAATCGTAAACTACTATCACTTTTGTTTGAGAATCCTACTCGATACGATACGATTTAAAGCTCATATTTCAATGGTTTACTTTGAGCCGAATTGTTAAGATCTGCACTGGCCTATTTCTAGTGAATGATTCAGTCCTGCGGCACACGACACGGTCCTTGCTTATTAGTTTCATAAATATAAGATATGTACCGCTCATGAACCGATCATCGGTGGACGATGCAACCATAAGTTGCTGGAATAGCAACCAAAGATTAGACGAAAACCTTTTTCTAAGAGCTAAGGCGTCGGTAACAAAATGCATAAAATAGTGCAAAAATTGAAAATATATATCAATCTGACAGATGAAGATATTTTAAGATTCTCAATCATTTTATGACCGATGATGATAGTGATTGCTATGTTTTTTAAATAGGCGATCCAAAATGTTATCACTGGGCACCTGTGCTGCAGTTATTGGTTGGCACATTTGGTGTGGAAGGACTTGAAACATGTTTCTTCGTTGTGCATCTTCAAAAAGCGTTTTCCACTGAGGATTTTTCTGGAAGAAATTGAAACACATTAAGTTCTATGCATTTTGATGATGATGTAAGTAGCTAGAAAAGATCTTGTACTTTCAAATATATATTTGAATGGAACATTAGTATTATTAGTTAAGACACGAAAATTCTGATTATTTATTGATAGTAACTGACTATCAATAAATAATCAGAATTTTCGTGTGTTCAAAGATATTCTATGTGCCAGCATCTGGACTTTAATATAAAGATAAAAGGTCAAGATATAGCAATAAACTATAGTTACCAGCAACGCATTATGGTTGAGGCAGATCAGTAGGGAATGGCGTGCGCGCGTGAGCATGACGTTCATCCGGCCGGCGTCTGTGAGGAAGCCCACGCCATGCGAGCGCGCCAGGGACACCACCACCACGTCGCGCTCCTGGCCTTGGAAGCTGTCCACTGTGTTCACCTCCACCTGGCCCTCGGTCCTATGTGAACAACATTAAGTTAAAAACCGGTGCGCACGTTCACTTTCGTCACCAGAGGGGCAATTCTCGTATTTTTAAGAATGTTTCTAATCTGATGAGGTAGTCACACTTCCGTGTGGTGCCAGATATAAAAGAATAGCACCACCCCATTTCTTTCCGTGGTCGTAGAAGGCGACTAAGGGACTTACTAGAGATTGGGCAGCAGCGTTCTCTATGCATTTGACCACCATACTGCGCTCGCCAACCCGTCTGCCAAGCGTGGCGATTATGGCAAAACCTCCCCTTTGGGGGAGGCTTATGTCCAGCAGTGGACGTCTTTCGGCTGATATGATGAATCACACTTGGTCGTTACTCCGTATTTGTGTGCTCATAACACTACTCGAACTGCTCGACGGGCTAACGACTACGACTAGTTCGAATAAAGCCCAGACGACGACTGACAAAGCACTGATAGAAGTTGAAGGGAAGGAAAACTGGCATCGGGTATACGAATTTGGGTAACCGAAACGATGAAGCTGGACTAGATTATCAGAAGACAAGGCGCCGTCGACCCCGTTGGTCGTTTGCCCTAATATTATAGGCAATCGAATTCGGAAGAACGGCCAAATGTAATTGCGCCACCAGTCTCAATCTGTCGAGAGAAAGAAAGATTGAGACTGGTGGCAATCAACTAGAGAATGTAGGTACATTCTCTAGTTGATTGTTGCTGAGATGATTGCGACTTTGTTTCTTAATCACGGGAACTGTTTTCCGTCAAAAATTCACAGTCTATAGTCGTACACGAATTTCAATTGGGATACTTTATAAAAACTCCACAAGAGAGTTTTAGTGTAAGGGTCGCTTTTTGTGAAAGTTATTCACAAAAAGCGACCAACCATCAACAAGTCAAAAGAATCAGCGCTTTCTCGCAGCGAAGGGGGATCCTTTTGACAGCTTTAATTAGGTAGGTAAGTAACTAGCGCTCAGTATCTGGACGCGACAAAATGAAAGTCGATGGGGATTTAAACTGCCACTTGCTCAATTGAGATGTCGCTACTAACCAGCGTCTAAGGATTTGACACCTAGCTGTCACTATCCATACATTTTTTGAAAACAAGCTACTTCTTTTACGCATAATTAATGGATAAGTCCCGTTGCGCAGCTTTTGACTGCAATAAATACTAGGGCCCACGTATTTGCCAAAGATGTTAAAAAAACTGTAAGAGAAGGAAGGCTCTCCGAAAAAAAAAAAAAACTGGAAACTCGACATTTCGTCTATGTGCTATCGCTTTTAAACCTGAAGACTTGTATGCGAGAAATTTGTATAGAGGAGATGCTCCCTTTAGAACTAAGCAAGTGCGTGTGTTAATAATATGAAAAGAACCCTACTATTAACCTATAAATTATAAAATGCACATATTTTATTAATTTTTTCACTACAGCTGCTTTTTGCCAGTGGTAGACGGTTTCCTTAGCTCGTCTTTTTAGTGTGCTACGCTCTAAATCGCATACAGATTTATCTAGTTTTCGTATAATTTGTGATGAACACTAAAAACCTGATTGCGTAAAAAGTGAACTTTAAAAAAGATGGATATAAGAATATTTTATTTTAAGACGTTGACTAGCTATTAAACTTAATACATACTATACACAATCTCATGCAGTCGGAGGCAATATGGATCTTTATTGTCAAATTTAATAGGATGTCTCCGACATTCTCTTCTTTATTCTTGTTTCCATCTTTTTAAAGTTCCCTTTCTACGCAGTCGGGTATTTTGATTTCTTAATAAACTTTTTTATTTTTAAACTTCTTAGCTAACAATTCTTATTTTTCACGATAAGTAAACCTATTTTGCCTTTATATAAGAACTTTATCACCGCTTTATTATACGTTTTAATAATGTAAGTGAGAATGTTTGCTAACCAACTTTAAATTCTAATAGATCCTAAATGGTTATTCAAAATCAAAAATGATTACGGAAACCTAAAAGATGATTTACAAAGATTTATTCTATGATACAAACTCCACTTGACATACTTAGTTCGTCCGCTTTATTTTTTTTCTTTTTCACAATATGGCGTCTGGTTGTAGCCATAGTGAATTTTCATTACTGTCATGTTTTAGTGACACTCGCAACATTAAGGCATATCGATTGACCATAAAAACTGGCCCACGCCTTTGGTCTCTAGAGTCAACTAGAGTGCCACAAAGGAACAAACATACATACGCTGATAAACACATTACCCTCCTTTGCGTCGCGCAGTCGGCTAAAAACAATGGCGGATTCTAGACAGTGAATAGTGATGCACTTATGACGGGCTTTCAGTTTTTAACCCCATTGATACGATTGGCTGTTGATAAATCATTCAAGCAATCACAGCAGTTTACGCGCGTTAAACAATTTGTCACATTAATTTTGAAATAATTTTGGTACAAGTTACTGGCTGGTAGCCCCATCTAAACGTAACTAATTTTGCGGTGAGCAACACCATAAGAAAAAAAAAGGCAAAATTTTCCAGAATCTTAGTTAAGACTTACAGTTGTAAAGTCCTGAGGTATCTAATGATGAGGTCTTTGTGCGCGTTGTACGGTGTGATGACGGCCAGCCTGAGTCCGAAGGACCGTAATGCCGAGTGAAGTGCTATCACCAGACGCGACACGCCCCACGCCTCCATATCGTTGGCGCCCGACGGCACTGCGAACACAACACACATACAGACTGTAAAAAGATCCATCACATAACCGTCAACTACAAAATGTATTTTAACATTTTATTTCTCATGCGAATAAGCGGAACCCGTACTGTGCGAGGGCGTTTCGCACTTAGCCGGTTTTGTTTTATATATCTCCACAATAGCATCTACGGGTTACAAGCGATTTCTACATAAGATTTTAGGAAATATTACTTCATTCTCATTACATAATAATAAGCTTACCTTGTCCTTTATCTCCACTGGAAATACTAATAATATTGTAAGGTGGAATAAATATATCCGGTCTTTTGGGCGGGAAGCTCAATATTTTGCCGTCGTAGAAGGCTTTGCTAGGGTAGTCGGCGATGTCCGGATGCATGCGATACTGTTGGTTAAGCAGCACTACGGGACTGTTGCCCGGCCAGTCCTGCGCACATGCGCTTAGACGGGAAAACAGGCTCTCGTTAAGGCCATGCTGTTTCGCCCTCTAGAAGTAAAATGTGAAGAAATGTACCCTTTTCATCATTCATTTCATAATTGAACGAATTCATTGCTGGCAATGTTCATTAAACAGATAATTCAAGGAAATACCATTACCGTATTCATATTTCAGAAAAAGAGGTTTTAAAATAGTGTTAAGCCAGGGCTTGTATTAGGCTGAGTACGGAACGCAGCCGATAATATTGCACATAGACGTATAGAAAAGGTTCGGCTTTAAAGAACGCCGCCTCTGTCAGTCCACTACTTGTGTGACAGTCTTTCTCTAAAGCTCGATGTGTCGCGTAGTGGCCTATTACAAGCCCAGCCATGAAATAACCATTTATCTAAAATGGAATCTTTATTGTATATCCTCCTGGCACCTGGCGTCCTTTACAAAATGCTAAATAAACCGTACTCTAAAGGCCGAATATTTTTGACCTTCTTATTTCGACAACGGACTACCAACCTTCAGGTAGCATCAATTCCCGAGTGTTTGTAACAATTTGTAACATTACATTAAATTATATGAAAAATTTTATGCCTTAATGACCGAAAGTCCTTTAAAGACAAAAAATACCTAAACACAAATATGCTTAATGTCTTTGTCAAATAATATTAAAAAACATTTGTTTTGGTGAAAACTCGGGAAACACCTTAGTTTATGTTTTACTCAACAGGTAAGGTCTCGGCCTTTGCAACAAAAATAGTTTAATGCTGTGTAAAGTACAATCGGCCGCAGTGGCAAGTGATTTCAGTAAATGCTCGGTTGTCAGGAGATTAAATTATAAATTAATGTCGCTTTTCGTGTTCATCTATGTGACCGCGTTATTCTTCAATTACGCAACGGATTTTTATGTCGTTTTCACAGTCATTTACAGAATTTGAGTTTGTTCCATAAGGCATATGTGTGTAGTTCATGAATATTAAACGGACATATTATTACAATAAAGAGATCTCGTTGGTTTGTCAAGTCTTAAAAAAACTAAAAACTACGAGAAGCAGGGGCGGGTCACTAGTTCGAAATAAATATCTGTTTTTGTGTGTATTTCAACAGCGTACAAACCTGGGAGCAGATAAACCCGGGGAGCTGCTGCGGGTCGCCAATGAGCGTGAGCCGCGTGATGTCAAGCGTGAGCGGTATCAGCGTCTCGGGCTCGATCACCTGTCCCGCCTCGTCTATGATACATAGCGCTATGCGACGTTTTAGCCTATAACATAATTTATCACGCATACAAGAACCAACTCGAATTTCCGTGCATACCATTTAAAAAAAATCCATTATGTGACAATTTTGCATGCCGTAAATGTATCGGGAGTATTTATAAAATACCATCTTATCTGTATAGGTACTTAAGTTATATGCAAATAAATTATTTCTAATTTAAGTTCAGGATGCCCTGTTAAGGATTAGACATGATACACGCGCTATTGTGTTTATAATTGTGGTTTTTTTTTTTTTTTCTGGGTGGGAAATCATCAAATAACTTCTCCCGCTCTGGGTGGAGCGGGAGGGCGTGTCAGACTTTTACTGACTAAAACCCACCCGTGTTCCCTCAGTTGCCTGTGTGCCAGGGGCGGCGGTATCTCTTTCGAACAACCCGCACCCCCGGCAGGCATCGGCCCTTGCGGGCCCCATCTGTTGCTGCTGACATCTCTTTGAGCTCCCCTCGCGACGGAAACAGAGCGCTCACCACGTCCTGCACGAGCTGAGGCCGGAGACTCTGGGTCAGCGGGGGAGCCCACGGGCGGATTTTCTCCCGCACCGTTTTGTAGGGGCGTCCCCACGGGTCTCTGTTCAGAGTCTCCAGCGACTCCTCGCGGGCCAGTGACCTGGCCCGCAGGATCTCCGCTCGGAGGGCGGTCTTCGCCACTCTGTACCCCTCGTATAGCTCCGCCTGAATGGCTTCCGTATCCGGAGGGCGGATACGGAGCCTGCGGTGCCTGGTGTACCGATGCCGCGCAGCAACGCACGCCTCGCGCAGAGCTGTGAGCTCCGGCGACCACCAGTACACCTGGCGTGAAGCACGTCCTGGCTGGACCCGGGGCATTGCCACGTCGCATACCTCGGACATGGCCTCCCGGAACCACTCCGCCTCGTCGTTGATGTCGGCAGGCCTGTCCGGTGGTGACACCCAGGCCTGCACGATCGAGGCTTCCAGGAGTTTATAATTGTGGTTACATCACAATTTAAAGCACAATATTTTTTTATGTTTCTAAGTATTGCTGAAAAAATGCCTTCGCACAAAGAAAAGCAAATCTTCCGAACATAATTGTTCGATTTCAACTCAGTATCATTGAAGAAAGTGGAGCCTTATCTTCTGAATAAACTTTACCGTGCTAAAAAGTTTTTTTTACAGCTTCCCATGGCCACAATTCTACCCGTCACCACTGGTTGGTAGTCAATTTGGTAAACAACATTTTTTCCTGACTTTATATATCGAAGTTTGATCAAAACAATGAAGAGAGTATTTATTAATTAGCTACATTAATCTCACTGATTTTTATTTTTAGAATGGTCACACCAACCCTTTCATTTTGTAGCTCTGTGCGCTGGCGAGCGTGGTGACGACGATGTCGGCGCCCTCTATGATGCGACGCTCCACTTGTGCGACTTGTTCAGGACGCACCACGTCGCCGCAGCCCCGACCGGAGCCTGACCGCAGCTGCGAGCGAAAAACGATTTAAATTGTCAAAGAGTCGGAAGGATGAAGCTAGTTCCCAATTCCAAGGCGTAGTAGGTACCTAGGAGAAGAACGGGCTAGAAACTCCATGGACACTCTTTTATATCATAATATTGTTACACTAAGTTGGTTACATCATTTATATTGAAATTATCTATGTGAGATCGATGTAAAAAGACGTGCCAATTAAAAGCGTCCGTAATTAAAAACAAAAATATAAAAACAATTCGAAAATTAAATAAACCGTGGCAGTTAAGAGATGACCAGTCCCTACTGGCGGCGCCCGTTCACGAACATAACGTATAGATCAGCACCATTAAGCTCAACCACCTTTGATATTAATATTAAGTTTAGGAGCAGAAAGCTCAATGTCATATTAACTACTAACAAATATCAAATTCCGTTGTAAGTTTTTTAGAACATCTTTGTTACAAATGGACGTAGACGTGGGACTTTTATTGAAATCACAGACACACAAAATACCTTTCCTTATGTTTTGTATCCTAAAAAATTAAATTTCTCGTAGTTCTTTGAACTGTTGTCCTGTTTCTGCATAAGTACAATTTGGGGGGTGCGAGCCTGGAGATCCCGGTCCCGAACCCAATATAGACTTCAATTCACACAAAGGTTACCTTGATTTAACTTAAGACATTTATTAATCAAAAATTTTACTTTTTTGACAGAAAGAAATATCTAAATAAATACGCAAAAGTCAACTTAGAATACACAATGCTAGAGTTGATAGTAGGGAAAGTGCAATGGAAGGTATTTAACTAGATAGAAGGTATTTTAGATACCATTGTGGTGTGTGCAGCGTATTTAGTTCTTCTAAACTACACAAGGAATTTGGTGTGGGTTTTAATATCATTTAGAGCAATTATTTGGAAAGGATTATGTGTATGAAAAACTACTTACAATTTTTGCCTCAAACTTAGATGAACCACAGAAATTTTGATGTTTTGACATTTCACTATATCAGTAGATTGCACCCAAGAAAAGCAGGGGCAGGTCATTATTAATAAAATAACTTACCATAGACATTCTTCTTTCTAGATCTGTGACTCGTCCCTGACAGTACGCCACTCGCGCTGGGTCCTTCGCATCTCTCTCCTGGGTCTTCCACATATTTATTTTTGCCTCAACATACAGAAGCTGTAATAAAGGGACTCATTACGTTATCTCTTCTCTGTATATGTATATAAAAGGAAACCGTGTCTGACTGACAGATCTATCAACACATGTTTAGTCCACTCTCGGGCCCTCGACCCCTAACAAAAGATTTTTTATTTGTTTCCTCTCAGCCCTTAAACATAGTTCACACTCGACCCCCAGGGGGTGAGACTGAATTTTCATATAAAAGACAGGTATACCTCGTCCACTTTCGACTATTACTTCGGTAAGTAACTAAAATTAATATTTTACAGTAAGGTATAAACTACTTTGGGGGTGGAGAGGAAACTAAAACTTGGCTGGAAAATAAAACCCACTCTCGACCCTCCCGTCGAGAGTAAACTATAATCAGGGGTCCAGTGGACACATTATTTATTGGGGGTCGAGGGGCCGAGAGTGTACTAAACGTCAAAACCACTGAACGGATTGGGTTGAAATTTGGTACACGGATAGTTATTATGACGTAGGCATCCGCTTAAAAGAGTTTTTAGAAATTTTGTCTGCATGAAAAATCTTATTCCTCGAGTTAAAACTTGGCATCTAAGTAAATATCATAATTGTGTTTTTTTTCTAAACTACTTGTCAAAGTTTGTATGGAAGATTTTTAATGCAGTCCGATTAACTCGAAAGACAGTCAGTACTTATACTTAAGACCAAAAATATATCGAAAATCCAATCCCGCAGAAAGTGTAAAAGTAGAGTATTCCCTTCAGACATAAAGGGGGAAAATAAATCAATATAGAGAGCAGTGGTGGCCCAGTGGTAACGGCCGCGACTTACGAGATGTAGATCGTAGGTTCAAAACCAGACAGGCGTTTTACTTTGTGTAAATTATTTCATCACAACTGCTCTCAAAATGGCGAAGGAAAACATCCCTAGATTCAAAAATTCGAAGACATTAACAACCCGCACTGGGCCTGTGTGGTGGATTACGGCCCACTCCCTCTCACAGAGAAGAGGCCTGTGTCCCAGCAGTGGGAACATTATAGGCTGAATATGCAAATAAATATAGCGCCCGTAATTAAGACACTGCTTTATTCCCATAACATGTAGTATTAGGTAATAATACAAAGTGTTTATTTCTCACCACAAACCAAAAAATACAAACAATATTTACACACAAGAAATAGCTAACGATTTTTGGCTGTGGATCGCTGGTGCCTGTGGTAGGTAGTAACACCTGTAACACTGTTCATAGTTACATATTTGATAGCTGGCACATGATATCACAGCAAGTAACAAAAATTTCAAACAATAGTGAGCTTATTACAGAGAGAGACAGTAGAGTATTAGAGTAAAATAAATAACGAAAACGATCAAAAAGTAAAACTATGTTGAGAGGTTTTTTATAAGTGTAAGTTAGTGTGTGTGTTGGAGAGAGTGTTAGTGGATGAGTCTGATTAGCCTAATACTTCAAAAAGCCCGTACCTCTTCGTTGAGCCCGGCGGGCGCGGTGGGCACCTCGGCCTGCATCCGCGCCAGGTCGCGCTGCGCCAGCTGCTGCGAACTGATGTTGGCCGCGTCGGGGTGCATGGCTTCCTCGCGGCCTACGCGAACCATGCGAAACCGGTCCTCTGCCAACATTTAACAGTATAAACATGCGGATTTTAATAAATGCCCTGAAATTGGTTATTTTATATTAGCAATAACAAAAGTGTTACATTAAAATATTACTGCTTCCTGTGTCCTTTTGTTAAGAAAGCCACACTGTCTTATTTTAATATTTATTTCAGTCAACTATAAGTCATCAATCATTGCATAATTCACACACATAAGTTTTCTTCTGAAAACTGTAAACGTTAAACATGAAAAAGTCTCATGAAATTTATTTATTTCGGCACTTAATTAAAAAAAAGATTGTTTCCTTGCTCAAGTTTATTTATTATTTAAGTTGTTTGTTACTTACGTTTGGGTAAGCTTTGCCTCAGCCTTAGTAATCTAACGACCAGTCCATCGACCGCAGCGTTGCTTGTGGCACAGATTAATAATTTACCCCTATTATGTTGCCTTTGCACTTGTTTGTTGTAGAAGTATGTCATGACGATCGCGCAAATAACGCTGGACTTTCCTGTGAAACAGAATCATTGGTCACAATACATAATTAGTGTTGCCATCGATAGTCGGTGACGTCAATGATAAACGACCAACCATTGATTGATGAACGACTGACCATCAATATTGGTATATCTACATATTGAAACTGAGTGTGGATCATTTCTACACTTTCAATCGATGTCGAATCTATCCAAACTACTATTATAAACGCGAAATGAACAGCTGAACGAAAATGTGTGACATTGCACAGACATGAGCTGGATACTAAGAAGCCGCAGGAAATAGCTAGTCTACCCTAATGTTCCTGCACCACTGTGGATCGGTCTAAACGGTGGTCGATGCCAAAGATCGAATTTGACGTAGTTACACCTTTAAGTAGTCTAAACGAATATTATATAGAGTATTTTTTTGTGTTTTTAAATTCGGCACATGGGTAGACCATGACGGATTAGGACATATTGGCACATGGGTAGACCCTGACGGATTAGGACATGGGATACTTTTATCCCGATATTCCTACGAAGTCGAGAGTTCTGCAGGTGAAAACGTAGGGCGCAAGTAGTATGTTATGTTATGGTAATACCCACCAGTGCCGGGTGGTCCCTGAACCATTTGTATGGAAGGCTTGTCGCTCATTGCGGCGGATACAGAAGAACTAACTGCCGTCAGCTGGCTCGCGTTCAGAGTTGCTGTCCACTGCAAAACAAGATGGACCGATGGTACACATTATACTGGGGCATTTATCAGCCAGCGGTATGTTGTTCAATTATGTATGACATCGTAAAATCAGTTATATTGTTTTAAATTATTGGTTGTGTTTGCTGTGATCAGGGTGTTACGCGGTTTCCACATTCCATTATTTTTCATCCCACGCCAATTTATTTCATTCGTTTTTCTCAAAAAAAATTAAACTTTTGCTTATGACTAAAGCATTTTGCGATCCAGTGATCAAGTAAAAAAAAAATGGAACAACCAACCCCAACCACACATCGCATGATCTGACCAAGATTATGTCCGGACTTTATAAAACACCGTGACCTCTGAGTTTTTTTCGGCCTTTCTTCTCAGAGAAGTCAGATAAGAAACACCGAATTTATCTACTTTTAAAACATAATTTATTTTTTATGTGTATATATGTTTGTAGAAATCTACTTACAGAAATATAATTATTAATAATTTCATTTACCTATTTGCAAATGATCTACATTACACATTGTTCACCCTTTGTCACCCAAGCTTAAAGATAATAATTCTAACATACAAACCTGAGAGCTAATATTCACTGTCTGAGATTGTTGACTCTTGATAAAGTGATGTGGTTCTGGTCTCAGTATGGCATCACTAAGAGGGGATCCCGCCAAATATTCCATTGCTTCAAACAGCTGTAATTCTTTATTGATGTAAGCCAAGTTCCTGCCTATCATTAATTCTCCTATCTTTAACGACTTCAGTTTGTCCGCAAATGTAGCATGAAGGGATACACTGTAGAATGCGTTTCTATTACCTGCAAAATGATAACCATTTATAAGAGAAGCACAGTTGCACATCGTTATAGGGACAACGCAATCGACTCGAAAGCGTGAGAAACAATAGTAAACCACTAGACGTAACGTTACGTAGGTACAACTTGAACCGCACAATGCTACGTAACGTTATCCCTGACTTATAAGACGACGACGCTTAGCTAGTGTGCCCGTGGATAACCTTCACTACCAGCATGACGGTTGCCCGGCTCATTCGGCGTGCCGTGTGAGAGACCTTGACTCGGTGGTTCGCCCGCACAGGATCAGATGCGGCGGACCAGTATCTTGGCCAACTACAAGCCCGGACCTGACTCCGTTGGACTTTGATTTACAGTCTGAGCTCAAGCGCCTGGTGTATCTTAAAGAACACGAAACTCGCGACGAGTTAATAACTGCAATAGTAGTCGCTTTTATTATTATAAGACGTGACAGAGACAAATTATTAAAATTGAAAGACAAAGAAATAAAACGTCAGCGATTATGCAAGAGCACGAACATACTCCGTTACCGGGAAGTGTAAGCGCGTACTCGTAGCTTTATAAAAAGCAAACATTTAAAAGTGGGTAACTTTATTAAAATCATTGTAAATAAGCTGATTGCAAATTTTTATATAGATCAAAAATAAAAAAATCAGAAGTCATTTATTCAAATTAGGCTGAGAATCAGCACTTTTCGAACGTCAAAATTACATAAGACAGTCCCCCAAAACGCTCGCCCTTCACCACTAGGAAGTGGTGAAGGGCGGGCGTTTGCGAACTGCCAAGTCTACAGTCTCAAGCACCTCTTTATTTAAAACAATGTTGGGACCTAGATTTCTAACATTCGGTAAGGCAAACTTTACACATTTTGTTTTCTTGGCATTGAGAACTAGGTTATTTGCCGTAAACCAATCCGTAACCATTGAGAGTGCACTGTTTACGTCGTCAAAATCTTGTCTATTCCTGTCTACTTTAAAAATAAGAGATGTATCATCTGCAAACAGTACAAATATCCTTTAAATAAAATGGTCAGTCATTTATACACTAAAAACAAGAATGGGCCGAGTATTGAGCCTTGAGGCACACCTAATTGAACTGGTAGCCCGGACGATTTTACTCCATTAACTTCTACACATTGCAACCTATTATGTAAATAAGCTTCGTTATGGACACCGTAATAACGCAGCTTACGCAAGAGCGTCTCATGGTGCACGCAATCAAAGGCTTTGGAGAGATCACAGAGACTCCAATAGGATTTTGCGATTTCTCCCATGCGTTAAATATGTGTTTCATCAGAGCAACACCCGCATCTGTAGTCGAACGACCTTTTGTAAAACCATATTGCTCATTATGAAGGAGGCTATTTCAATTAAACTGCTTGCGTATCAAGTTTTCGAATATTTTGCTAAATGCAGGTAAGATAGAAATAGGCCTGAAATTACGAATGTCATTTTTATTACCAGATTTAAATAATGGTATGACTTTACTACACTTCATGAGGTCAGGAAAAGTCCCTGAATCAACACATTTATTGAAAGTGACAGCTAGATAGGGGCTACGGTGTCTATTATATTACTTAAAAGCTTAATGGAAATACCCCAGATATCACCAGTGTTTTTAGACTTAAGTGTGTTAAAAACATTAACCACATCACGAAGCGTTACATGTTCGAAACTGAATAGGTCGCTACATTTAGGCACACTACTATGTAAAAGGTTTTCAGCTTTAGACGGGGACGATTTTAGGGAGCAAGTCGTACTTCTTATTAACTAATTTGCTGTCGACCATAATCTCAAGTTGTTTTTCTTGTTTAACTGATTTACCCGTTTCATTGTTAATGATTTTCCAAGTGGTTTTTACTTTGTTATTAGAATTTTTAATTGTGTCGATAAAAAATTTCGATTTTGCAAAAGCACTAATCTTTTTAAATAATTTTGAATAGTTTTTGACATACTCTAGGAAAGGAGTATCAAGCCTGTATTTTTTCAAACCATATAACTCGTACAGTCTCGATCTACTTTTGTAAATACCTGGAGTAGCCCATTGGTTAAAGCCAACAGAGGTGCCATTAATGTTAATGGTTTTGGTCTTGAAAGCAGATGGGTACTCTTTTTGCACAACATCAAAAAGGGCTCCATAAATTTCATTAGGATTCTCGTGTTGTGCTATGGAGGGTGTAATTCTACGAGCTATGTTATTTTTAAACTTGTTGCAACGACTAGCTGTATAAGGCCTGCATTCAAACGTATGCGACTTTTTATATAATGGCATTGGGAAGCTAGCTAATAAACTACAGTGGTCAGATGTTAAGTCCGTTAACACTAATTTATGTTTGGCATCACAATCACTAAATATATTATCAAGACAAGTTGATGAAGATGCTGTGATCCGAGTAGGTTCAAAAAACAAGTTAATTAAATTAAAAGATCTGAACAGATTGATACTTAATGGAGTAACATCTAAAAGATTTATATTAAAATCACCACATAAAATTATACTTTTATTACTTGATTTTTGCTTATTGAGTGAATCCTCCATTACCGATTCAAAACGAATGAAATCCCCAGAGGGGGGGTCGATAAACGCAAATTATAACGTATCGCTCGAGTTCAACACAAGACAACTCAATAGTGCGCTCAATAGAAAGATTAACTAAATCTAAACGTTGTTTACATTTCAACTTGTTTGAAACAAGAACTAAGATCCACCGCGAATAGCAGTTTTTCTTACAAATGCACTTTGTACAGTTAAATTATCATCATTGATAAACACTACTTCATGTACGTACTTCGGACGAGAATTCGGTCAGGTACTCGCTGGCCGATCCTGCTCAGCTGTCGCCGGTCCCACCAGCGAGAGGTGGGGGCCGGATGCGGCGCTGCGCGAAGCCGGCACAGTTCTGGTTTTTGTAGGTGTCGGCTCGGGGGCATAACCCTGTTGGGCGCGGGCGGTATTATCCAAGTCAGAAAAATATATTTTGTAAGTAAGTTATTAAACTTATTTTTCAGTTTGTTCACTAAGATGAAGGTGTCAAAGTATTCATGACGGTCCTCATTAGCCCGTAAAAGTATGTAATATTGCGGTTTCGTTAACTCAGGAGTACGTAGTCATCACCTGTATGCAGTGGCGTGCACAGTTTTTAGACAGGGTAAGCAGAAATTAAACCTACACAGCATGCAACCTGTGAGGGAATCAAATGAATCACATTGTTTTGTATTGAATTTACGATTGACTTTACCTTTAGATTGTACAGGCGCCAGCACGTCAACGTAAACCCTATACATAACTATAACTACGACGCGCCATGGAGTGTTAGAAAGAAACCTTGGTATGATTGGTGGAGTTTTCAACGTTTCTAAAATTGGCCAATTGCTGCACATACCAATATTTGGGAGCCAATTATCATGTTTTACTAGGAATAAGCTACGTCCCTGCGCATACGTCACCACTTCGGAGTTTCACTCATCACATCGTTCATTTATCCTTTACATCAGTCATTAAAAATGTGGAGTTGTGCTGTGCGTGTTATTAGAAACTCTAACTTTATTATATGATTACGGTATATTATTAAGGCGATTGGCGCCTCAGTTGACGCAAGTTGAAAGAGAGTGGATCATAGCGCTTCGATTGATTGGATGCTGGGTGACAGAGATTTGTCGGCAGACGCCGCCGGGCATAACGGTGAGTAATATTTTCTATAATTATATATTTTTAGTTAAAATGAACAAATGTGTCAATTTTGTTTTTCTATAGAATATTCGAAAAAGATAACAGAAGCGATAAGTAGGTAGGTATCGTCTAGGGCATGCAAACCCGGTTTTCCGGTTTTGCTAAAAACTGGAAACCGGACAAAATTTACCGATTTTTTTAAACCAGGGTTGAGAGAAAAAACCGGAGTTACCTCCGGTTTTCCCGTTATTGAATTACATTTTGAACTCTTGATTTTAATCAACTTTTTCCGAACGCACTCAAGAAATATTCAATTTAGAGACATCAAATATATCCGAACACAATCTATACCCACTTACACTCCTCCCTCCGCGACCCCCGCACCCGCAACGCGACTCCTTCGACCGGTTAACCCGCGTTCCGTTGATTTGATCTCGTTTTATAGTATACAATATGAAAATAGCAAACATTAATATTATGAATCCCATAATACTGTTACTACTGTTGCTAGTAGTTCGTTATTAAAGAGCTCAAGATTAAAGAAATTGAGACGTAAAGTAATTGTGGTTGTGTTTAGTATTTTACTTAAGATGATGAATGTGTTTTGTACGTTTAAAATATATTATTATTTTATAACAGAATTGTTACGTACCACACCACCAACTAAAGGTACCACAAACTTACTTGTTGTTGATTTGATCTCAGTTAGTTAATCTTTATACTATTTTAAGCTCATGTTATCCAAAATTCAAAAGCGGTTTTGAAGACTTTCCGGTTTTGCCCGCCCTAGTATCGTCTTTGTGTTCTTTCATAATGAGTTTATGTTATTGTTTGTGAGAGCTGTTCCTAGTAGAGTAACCGTGAAAGCGTTAGAGAGTTATACTTATGTAAACGATGAACTATTTTTTTTGATTCCATTAAGTCATTAACTATTCTAAACAAAAGTTAATCCAGTAGGTAGTGATTGGATTTTAAAGTAAATATTTACCAACGCAATTACGCACTTTCTTTTTGTCCGTTGAAACATTGCTGGGTCAAGCGTGTTCTCTTGGAAGAACACGCGGGCCCAAGTTTAGTTATAATCTAGTTATCACGAAATAGGATTGGGTGTAACCCTGTAATGGTAGTGATGTTTGTGTGTAAATAATTAATTTAATCATTTATAAGTTAGCTATTATTGTAGGGGCTTGTGGCTAAGTAATGACAGCCACACGGGTCAATCGATCGGGTTAAGCTACGCTTGACGCGGTTGGTCCGTGGATGGATGACCATCTTTACATAACAGGACCCTTCCATGCCTCGGAAAGCACGTTAAACCGTTGGTCCCGGCTGTTATTTGTGCATCTTTGATAGTCCATAAGGATCGTCAGGAGCCCAAAAGTCTGACAACAAAGGGGTATTGTATTTACGAGTAACTGAGTTGTGGAGGTTAGATAGGCAGTCGCTCTATGTGTAATACTGGTATTCAGCGGCATCCGGTTAGACTGGAAGCCAACCCCAACATAGTTGGGAAAAGGCTAGACAGATTATATTATTGTAGGGAATGATATATAAGTTTTAATACATGTTTGCCTATAGTAATAAATTGAGTATAATAATAATAATAATAATATAATATAATAATAAAGCCTTTTATTCAGATTTAGCCTAATACAAAATAAATAGAAAATTAACCTAACATATTAATCTAGTTTACATCTAAGTTTATTCTTAGTTCTAAAACTTATTTACTTTTTGTAAATCTGTTTGCCAGTCGGCAAAGGCCTCCTCCAGCCTTTTCCATTCCAACCTCTCTTGGGCTACTCTGTTCCACGTTACTCCAGCTACTTTCCTAATGTCATCATCCCACCTTTTCTGGGGTCTACCTCTCTTCCTTTTACCTTCTCTGGGGTACCACCTTGTTTTCAATTTACTCCACTTGTCATGTCCTCTTATCATGTGCCCCGCCCATCTCCATTTCAGTCTTTTGATTTTCACTGTCGCATCTATGGTTTTTGTTGTATTTCTGATGGTACGGTTTTTCAGTCTATCTGATTTTTTTACATTTAGCATGCTTCTTTCCATTGCGCATTGGCAGGTTGCGATTTTATTTGTAATTTCTTGGGTAAGGGCCCACGATTGGCATCCGTAAATTAGAACGGGTAGTATGCAGGTATTGAAAAGTTTGCTTTTTATGTTTACATGAACTTTCTTATCTTTCATGACCTCTTTGAAACCCCAATATCTTTTCCAAGCGTTTATAATCCTTCTATTAATTTCATTGCTCATTGGTTCTTTCTGAGCTATTAGTTGTCCCAGATAGATGTATTCGTCACTGTAGTTGATTTCGGTGGATCCTATTTTTATTGTGTTTTTGCTCCCATTTGTCATCGCTCTAGTTTTTTCCGGATTCAGTTTTAGACCTACTTTTTCGCTCTCTGTCGCCAGTTCGTTTATCATTGTACTTAGGTCATCCGAGTTCTTGGCGAATAGTACTATGTCGTCAGCGAATCTCAGATGTGTTAGCGATATATCATCCACTCTGAGTCCAAGATCTTCCCAGTTGAGGCCTCTAAAAATTGACTCCAGTACCGCAGAGAAGAGTTTTGGAGAAAGAGGGTCTCCCTGCCTAACGCCTTTTCCTACTCTGAATCTGATACCTTTTTTTTCCAATTGAATCCTGGCTGAACTATTACTGTAGACATTTTTGATTAGTCGGATGTACTTGTGTTCAATTCCTTGATCTTTCAGTGCCTCCCATATATTCCCGTGTAGTATAGAATCGAAGGCTTTGCTGTAGTCGATAAATGCAATATAGAATGTAAGCTGGTATTCGGTGAACTTCTCTATGACGTGACGCACTACATGAATATGGTCAATCACCGAATAGTCTTTATGAAATCCTGCTTGCTCGATGGGCTGATTGTCGTCCAGTGTCCTTTCTATTCGTTTCAGAATTATCTTGGCAAAAATTTTGTATAAGTTGGACATAAGACTGATAGGGCGGTAGTTTCCAATTTCATGTTTGTCACCTTTCTTATATAACAAGATGATATTAGACTCTGTCCATTGTTGGGGAATAATTTCAGTGTTTATTATGTCGTTAAACATAACCGTGAGAGCAGGTGTCAATACTTCCTTGCTTTGTCTTAGGATTTCGTTGGTTATGCCATCGGGTCCTGGTGCTTTATCTTCTTTTTGTGAGTCTATGGCTTTCCTGACTTCAGCGTGTAGAATAATAGGAACTTCAGATACTTCTTCCAACTCCGTTTCGTCTTCTTCCTCATTAGTTTCATAGAGTTTCTTATAATAAGATGTAGCTGTATCTAATATGTCTGTCCTGCGGTGATTCCATTTTCCATCACCGCTTTTTACTTTTACGATCCAATCCATGGAATTCGTCAATTCCTTGTACGCTTTTTTGGCTCCACCCGTTTTGGCTATATACTTTTCTATAATTTCCATCCTGTTATGTTTTCTATCTTGTCGAATACTTTCTTTAATTTCTTTACTGAGTTTTGCTAAAATTTTCCTTCTGTCTTTTGTACATCTTGCGCTGATTAAATGGTTTCTTTCTTCTAGTAGTTTTATAGTTTCCGTTGTTAGCCATTTCGTCGGTTCAATTTTGGTATTTGCTATGACTTGTGTAGCGGTTTTAATTGAATTCTCTATCCAGTTATATTTGTCTTGAGTTCCCAATTCCTTTGAATTGGTTTTGAAATCTGTGAATTTTTCTCTCAGGGCGCCGGCTATTTGTTCTATTTTATGTCTTCCCATTTTTGCATTTCCGGGGTCTTGTCTTGGTCTGGGCTTTTTTGGTTGCTTTGCTTCCAGTTCCGCTCTGATTAACTTATGGTTGGTGTTAAAGTTTAGCTTATTGATGGTGGTAAAGTTAGTGAAGTAACTGTTTCGATTAGTCATTATGAAGTCAATTTGGTTTTTTGTCTTACCATCAGGCGAGATCCATGTCCACATGTTTTTTTTTTTTTCTTGTACATATTCCGCTATGTGTTTTTTTATGATGAATCCCACTCCATGATGGCCTGGTGTCTCTCCTATATGGTAAAATAGGTAATCGGGATGAGAGGTAATGTTTTCACCCATTCTTCTTACTTCGCTCAAACCAATGATGTCCCATTTAATTCCTTTTAGCGAATAAACTAGTTCTGAGAAATTTTCTTCGTTTTTCAACGTAAGTACATTGAGAGCTGCGATGTAAATTTTAGTATTTGCCTGTTTATGATTGTGGTATTTGTTGTCTTTTAATGTTGGAGGGTTGTGGTCTCTTTCCCCCACGATGACCAGTCGGCTTGGGGGACATTGGGTTTGTCCTGTTTCTTTATTGCCAGTTTCTTCGGTTAGTCTGAGTTTCCGTTTGCCGCTTCGTAGTTGCTATTGTTTTTTGGTAGAAATGTTTGAAAGAGAGTTGGATCTGGATCGCATCATATCGAAAGCATTAGCCCTGTCTGATTTAATCGAGGTTAGAGTCTGTTGTTTTTTGGGGTTGCTATTATTCGAAGAGGGTGAAGCAGATGTTTCTCTTTTCCTTTTCTCTTGACTGTTGTTATTTTCTTTTATTATAAGTTTGTCGTATTTCAGATAAGCTATTTTGCCCTTTTTCCTCTCTTCAACTAACTCTGCTTGTAGTGCTTTCCTTTACTCCAACACTTCCTTCGAGTAATCCTCGGTGACATATAGTGTTTCCAGGTTCTTTTTGTTTTTAATGATGTCGTTCTTTTTCCAATTATTAATAAATGCACACAGTACCGGTCTCGGCTTATTGCTTTCTCTGTTGTTTTTTCCAATACGATGAATTTTGTTGATTTCGTAGTCTTCAATATTAATATTTAGGTCGTGTTTAAAATTTTCTTTTAATTTGTGTATTAATTCAGAAGTGGATGTTTCGTTTTCCTCTAATCCAAACACTATAATGTTATTATTTTTCTCTCTTCGTTTTAGATATTCTACCTGATTTTCTAATGTTTCTACTTTAATTTTTAGGTTTTTGTTTTCTTCCACTAAAGGAATGAGTTTTTCATCCATCTTGGCCAAAATATTAGTTGTGATAGAATCCCTCAATTCGGCGTTTTGAATTTGCATCTCGACCTTCATTTTCTCAAATAGTATTTGAAATTGACCTTCCATCGTGTCACGAAATGCACGTATATAGGAACGTTGTATACAAATATTTTCTTAGTTGGCAACACTGGTTATAATGTCAATGTTGTTGACGTTGTTTGATAGATTGAATGACTGTCACTGTCAGATGTCAGAGAATGATTATTCTGTTTTTCTAACCTCAAATATATGTTGATCTGATGACTTCAATTAGTCGGCGAACTCCAATAATATAACAACACTGATTGTTTATAAACACTCCACGGTGGTTCTTCTATGGGTTTGACGCGAATTCGGTGTCCAGAGATAGCCAGAAATATTTTTATTCGTTTGATTTGTACTAGAGATAGTCACCACGGCGTTGACAGTTGACAGGTCGTTGATTTAATCCTTAATTAATAAATTGAGTAATAATGTGCAAATAAACTATAGCTATTTGTTTCGTTCCAGAAAAAAACTACTTTCTTCTGGCTTCGGCGGTGGCAACAAAGCGGAACCCTAGAAGCCCACCACCGACAACGCACGAGAGCCACGAGACGGCTATCGTCAGTAGACGATGCGGCTATGGTCACTGCCGATTCTTCTTTGAGCACGAGTAATATCAACTTCGTACAGCGTGAGTCCATGTATAGCTTGTAATCACACTTATCACCTTAACTTATTCATCATTTACATTAAACATGGTTTTCTTATGAAGTGAATAACAAAATTGATTAAAACAGGGAATACCTACTACCTAATAGACATGTAGTTGTAACTTATAAGGGCGCTCGGCGCTCACTCAAACCGGTTCTACGCGCGCCGCACGGAAATACTCAGTAAAAAATATTACTGTTAGATAAATGTTCTGTTTACAACCCGCCTCACCAAAGGTGGAAGTTCTCAGTACGACAGATTATTTATTATATTTTGAAGAATAATATTTTTAACCGTCCCATACCCATTTACTTAAGTTGGCTCGTCCCGTACCTACAAATTGTCATAATAAAGAATCTTATGTAAGTATTGAAATTGTCAACATTTTCTTTGTTTTAGATTTCATTGAACATCGTCAGAAGGCACCTGAAAGAAATTTCGCCGCCCTGCCAAGAACATTTTAATGACCCAGGGAGGCAAATTGTGCCGGACACTGAGTGCACGGTGTATAGTGTCGTAGCCTTAGCTTTAGATGACTAACTCCGATTCGAGGGTACTAGTAAATAATGCACTTTTTTCACCCGCGTTTCCGTAGGAACCAATCCTATGTGTTGATACGGTCATGGTCTATTTAAGTGCCAAGTTTCACTGAAATCGGTTTATCCATTAGCGTGAAAAAGTAGCAAACATCTATCCATACATTCTCGCAAACTTTCATAATAAAAACATAGTAGCAGTTTTACAATCCATACGTAGTAATTTAATATTGTAATTATTTTATTTATCAAAATATAGGTATTAAGGTATATTTCCAACCATTGTTTCTCAAACGCTTATTCTTCCATTGCTCGATTTGGGAAAGACGCCAGACATGTCGTTCGTTGATGTTGTGTCATAATAAACTAGCTACGAGGGGCGGCTGAAAAGTTCGCGGCCTAGGGTACTTAACGATGAGTTATTAGCTTTTACTCATGTCACTAGTTGCGACACTCAGTAGTATTACAAAAGCAATCACTAATTAATTTTGCACTCATAGTTCAATTATTTATCGAACAACAAACATCACCATGTCAGCCGATTCTCGGAATTTTGAACACCGCGCCGTGATAAAATTCCTCGTAAAGAAGGGAAATACAACCGAACCGAAAAACATTTTTGAACAGATGTCATTGGTTCTTCAGGATTCTGCGCCTTCATATAAGATGGCGAAAAAATGGGCCCACCTGTTTCAACAAGGACGAGAGAGCTGTGAAGACGACCCTCGCCCTGGCCGCTCTGTCACGATACTGACCGAAGAAAACGTCGGAGAAGCCGAAAAAATTGTTCTGGCCGACCAAAGACTTAAATTGTGGCAGATTGCTGAAGAACTGCAAATTAGCAAAGAATGACTGAGATAAATTTTACATGAACATTTGAATATGAGAAAGATTAGCGCGCGCTGGGTACCGAAAATGCTCACAGCGCTCCACAAGCAACGTCGGGTCGCAAGTTGCAAAGATTTTTTGGAGCTAGTCGGCGATAACAATGAAGACATTTGGGAATGGATAGTCTCCGTAGATGAAACATGGATTCGCCAATATGATCCGGAGTTCAATCAAGAGTCCATGCATGGATAAAAAAAGGAGAAAGGCCGCCAAAGAAATTCAAGGTGGAAAAGTCGGCGTCCAAGCTTATGGCGCCTGTTTTCTGGGATAGCGAGGGAATTTTGCTCATCGACTACCTACCCTGGGGAATTACGATGAATGGCCAATATTACGCCAATTTATTGACTCAGGTTCACGAGGCTATTGTACAGAAACGACGTGGGAAACTGACGCGCGGAGTGCTCTTTCTACAACACAACGCGCCCGTTCACACCGCACATGTTGCGAGGCAAGCCCTGAAAGACACGGGGTTCTCAGAGATTGACCACCCTCCATATAGCCCAGACCTAGCATCTAGCGATTTTTTCCTGTTTTCCAATTTGAAAAAGGACTTATGGGGCCGGAGATTTGCAGATGACAACGAAATGAAAGCTGCGGTTGATCGTCATTTTGAAGAGAAAAATACAGAATATTTTTTGGGTGGGTTAAAGGCATTGTATGCGAGATGCAGCGACCATATAGCCCATAGACGCCTAATGCTTGATCTAACGCACCAAAACAATTCTGTCAACTAGCTGGGGTATGAGGAAGCGGGATACTGCGTTCTGATTGGTCCTACCAAGGTCATTACGTCTCACTAGAGATGGGACAGGTTTAAATAAAACACGAAGGTATCGATATTTTTGTTAAAATTGTACATAATAAAATGTAGTAATACCTATATTTAATTGGCTTTCTTACTTCCTATTTCTTAATATTTTTTTAACATGTACTTAATGTAATTAATATACTTAAAGTAATTAACATAAAATATAAAAAATGAAAACAAAATATCAACGTACCTATTTACTTCAATCATAACATAACGTTTTAAAGGAGTAACGTGGAGTTTCTTGCCCATTCTTCTCCATACGAAACTACCTTTTAGATGGTGCGACTAGAATCAAATCTTATTTCTTAATCTTTTTTTTTGTACATTTTGACGTTTAAAAGTGCCAATTTGAAATAAATATTTAACTTTGACCATTATACTAATCATTTTTGAAATGTATTAATTTTGTATATATCCTCCGAACAGTGTGTTTGTGCTGAGCAGATTTTGTAAGAAAAGCTAGCCGTGTAGAAATATATTTGTTCATAACACTCATTGACAAATCCACTACATGATTGGTTACTTCAGAGTGGAATTGATGGTTACTTATATTAGAAAATAGTTCCTCGCCAATGAAACTGCTTAAAGTTTTATTGACCAGGACGTCGGTTTTACGTTTCTGGTTTATTGGAATTTTAACAAGGTATGCTTTTATGGTTACTTCAGAACGACGACAAATTTTGATCACAGTAGGTGAAGGGTATATCAAGCCGCCTTTGTCTCTGTAAGCTATTAGACTACTTTGGTTCTGATTTAAGGAGACTAAAGCTCCAATACATGTGTTGCATTGTATACGTTTGACTAACGAACTAGACACAAACCCCTCTACTCTACTACCCTTTCAGCGAAAAGCTGCTGAACTTAGTAGCCGACGACGGTTTTTCATAGGCATAAAACTATCTTCAGTAAAATGCCGTGAACATATACTATGTGTTGATGGGAACCAGTTCTCTCGTTTGGTTGCAATAATCCACTTATTTTTTATATTAGGATCTTGTGGGTACCTAAAATCAATCATCGTTTCACAATTAATTTAATGTCTATTGTAATTAGTGATTCAAAAGATCTTCGTATTAAATAGTAGGTGTAGGTTTTTGCTTTATCGAACAATTTTATTTGTGTCATAGGATTTGGTGCATCACTAGTTATGTTTACCAAATAATAGAGGAAAAGAGATAGCTAAAAATGCATGCATTCAGAAGAAAGGGACGCAAACATAAAAGACATCAACGAGAGTCCTTGCACCTTTTTTCACCTACAAGTATGACCAGTATAAGATGAACTCCGATAAATAATATCAGAAAATAATTCTAATTATGATTATGTAACTATTAACTTACCGATGAAATGTTATGCCATCCTTACGGAAACTCGAAGTTTGGCTATTATTACCACACCAACGTATTGTGCAAGGGGCCATTATAATATTTATTTTCACCAATTTTTATTTAGTAACGCGGAAGTGTTTACGGCTCACAGAAGTGGTCGCAACTGAATCGAAATTTTTGAGTGGTGACCTGTATCAGATCTATAAGTCTGATGTGTTGACAGACATCGGTCGCCTGTTATTAGGCGTCTATGGGTTATATGGTCGCTGGCGAGATGTGAAAAATGTACTTCACATGAGGGAGATTATATTGAAATATAAAAAATAGAAACCGTATAGTTTCTTTCATTAAGTATCTTAGGCCGCGGACTTATCAGCCGTTCCTCGTAACTCCATGTCCCCAGGCTTCAAACTATTTCCATAATTATCTTTCATCACGGTTTGGCCGTGAAGGCGTAATAGGCAGACAAAATTACTTTCGCAATTATAATAATAGTATGGAAAATTCTTCTAATAACGTGATATAGATATTATAATAATTAAAACTTAATACGTTTTTTTTTACCTTTTTTTATGTTATTGAGATTTTTTCCTTTACTATTTTTGGTGATAATTTAAATTAGGGCCGTCATGGCACGGCATGGCACGACAAGGGATTTTAGTAAGCGCATATGATTTAAGATCTTATTTTATCATAGTTAGGGTTCTCAATTCTGGATGCCACGGCATGCCAGAACGTGCTGTGCCGCCTCAGTGCGGCCTTATACAGCCCAGTCAAATTATACTATTCTATATCTCCGTTTGAAATAAGATTAGACAGTTAAATAAACCTTTTTTTACAGTCCGTTCAACTGATTTTGAACTCTATTGCGTTGGCAGCATGATAAATGGTATCTGCAGAAAAACAGTTTGTATTGTAACCACTTTTTTGCTTTTAATGCTATCTTTATGCCTACGGAATAGAAGTCAGAATCGGTTGAATCGACTGTAAAAAGGTTTGTTTAAATGTCTAATATTATTATTTTATTATTTATAATTTTATAATATCATTATTATATTATATAGAGTAGGTATAGGTAACATTTTACATTTGTTTCGTGCCAGCATTTAATGTTGATTGGCAGTCATGAGACTGTTTATTTAATCTGTTACAAATCAATAAAAATATAAGCTTGTAAAAAAAAAAATATTATCAACTTGTTTTTAAACTATTGTACACCTACTCGTATAGTTTGGTTTTGTAAATTTTCTTGTAAGTATATTTTAATTTAGAGTAGGTGTAGGATTTGTTTTTAAGTTTTAAATTTTATTAATGTTGAAAAATAAAAAGATTAAGATTTTTATTCCTCAGTTTATTTTTATACTTTTCCCGCGGTTTCACACGCGTTCCCGTAAGAACCTATCCTTTGTCGTTTTCTGATAGGTAGGTTGGATATCACCGAGAGGAGGCCTGTGTTCCAGCAGTGGGAACATTAAAGGTTGATTATGATGATAGGTAGGTATAGGTATGCAAAATTCCATGATGATCGGTGGTGTAGTTAAGGCGCCAGAAGCAGGGGGTAGCTCTAGCTACCGCCATATCTATTATACGGGACCCCGACGGTATATTCATTTACTTAAAAATACGTCACCGTCCTTTGTGCAAAAGACCCCGCCAAGACATTTTATATAATATGGGGCCCAATAACGGCTAGCTACGCCACTGCGTAAAACCTGAAAGCGTAACAAATAAACACTCGCATTTTATGCGGCTTTACCTGAGGTCTCATAGGAATAGGTATTCTCATGAGAATTCGGGTGCAGCCGCATAGGATTCTCCTATGGGAACCCATGTCCTTCATGATGATGCGTAACAAACAAAGACACTCATATTTTCATTTACTTATAAAATATTTAGAGTGTAACGATAATAATACATAGATTCGAAATTTATTTGAGAATTCATAACTCTAGAAATCGTATCTTATTCCTTGCGCAATATGTTTGAACTAGCATGTAAAAGCAAACTTCGGTAGGTATTGGTAATTTCTTTAAGTTAACTAAGTTCAACCTTATTATTTTGGTAATAAGATCGTGTCACGGACTAAACGTTAATCTCAAACTCAGCGGACTGACAAGAGGCTTTTTGTAGGTGTAATTGATTAACACTTCACACAAGTATTATATTATTTATCTGTGGTGATGGGGTTGGTTCTCTAAGACCTATATTTTTTCGAAATTTCAAGCCGATTGTGTCATGGGTTTTCAGCATTCAATTTCGTAAAAATTACGTAGAATTGAAGAGCTAGGAACGCACGTGACAAACAGGTGACACCCAGCAGCGCCAGCCCACCAGTAAGTAGGTAACAAAACCCGGAAAAGACAATTAAAAACTGCGTGAAATAAAATAAAAAAGTGTTTTTCTGACATCAGATTACCTACCTGTCTACTTAACATTATTCATCGAGAGCGTGAAATTTCGCTACCTACCTGTTTAAATATATTAGTAAGTAACACCTACTTAATACTTATCTACAGGTATTTCCAACAAATATGTAAAAATGAAGAAATTAAATAAAAATAAGTTTTTTTTAGGCATTGAGCCGGCTGTGCGCGGGCCGCTTCTTTTTATTACCATGCCATTATTTAGATTCTATTCAAGTATTCAACCGCTACGCTAAATTTTCTTATCGCATAGTATCTTATTCTACACCAAGATGCGCATACGCCTACACCCTTTCGTACGCACTGCAGCACGAAATATACAAGTAAGAACGGACAAAAGCTATATATCTCTTTCACACGATTCTAGCTGTTGCTCATAACGTGTTCAAGGTCAAAGTGGGGTAACTTGATGTGCTGGCGACTGTACACACGGCTACACATCAAGCTATACATTTCCAGTTTACGCTGATCTCGCACTTAACGGAAATCGTATACAATGCGAGATCAGCTTATACTGGAAATGTATAGCTTGATGTGTAGCCGTGTGTACCTATTAATTGCACATCCGGTGTACAACTTCTTTTCACGATCACTTATTTTTTCTTCTTCACCGATATATAGTTTTGAAAATGCAACAACTTTCACAGTGAATATCATCTATTTTCCACACTATTTATCAACGTTAAAATCTTAAATACATGCTATCATAGCTCACAACCAAAACAAATAAATCAAAACAAACATTGGCGTCGGAATTACTCGGAATATGAAAATAATACGACAAAAAAACAATGAAATAATGCTACTTTTTAAAATAGACGCATAACCAACTTTGTTCGGAACACTTCGGTAAGTTTCGTAATTCGTCTCGTTGTATAAAATCGTAAAAAGCCAGTGACTACCCCGTACGGTTGTGTGCGTTATTTGTTTTATTGTGTGCCACGTGTGTAAAGGAACACACACTGAATAAATCTGCATGACCATGAGAGCACACATATAAACATTGAGACGCGAATAGTTCGTGTCTCGTCGAGGCACTCAGCGGCACTAGTGCATCGCAATGCGAAGTTGCGTTATTGTATCGATGATACTAATGATACGACCGACGGTCGACAGGTGGCGCTGATTTATGAATAAAGATTTTATTGTTTATTGATAAAATAATATTCGTTTTACATGTTTATCTGATTTAGGTAGGGTAGGCAGTGTCTTTCTCTCTTTATGGATTGCACGCCACTGCCTGTATGTAGCGTGTCAACGACCACACGTCGCTCGCGCACCCGCACGCAGTCGGCCTTTGGCGCTGTAATAGGTGCTATTGGTTCGAGGTCGCTTTCTAGTTGTGTAGTACAACTTTATTTCGGGAAAGATGCGGGAAAGCAACCACTAAAATTGCAACGTGGATTTATCCAACTGTGTGTTAACCCGTCAATCACTTTGGTGGCTAGGGAAATAGGCCGGTAGTTTCATTTTATCGGCAAGGTCACCCGTCTTTTGGAACGAAGTTCCTTATCGTGCGTTGCGAAAGGGGGCTAGACGGAAAAAATTAAGACCAAAAGTTGTAACGACACTTTTTGCTACATTGTTGTAAGCCGTGTGGCGTGCGCGTGTTTCTCTGCAGACAGAGACACAGACAGAGTGCATATATACAGGGTGTGGCGTAAGTAGTGGTCCACCATTCAGGATTCGATGAACCAGATAATTAACTATAACAATTAAAAAATTTAACCATTTTTACCCAAGGGTTCCGAAAATATTTCCTTTTTGTTTTTTATTTACGAAATTTCTACCTTTTATTACAAATTTGTTTGTAGTTTCAACAAAAACCATTATTTTTTCATTTTGATTTCTGTTAATTACTGCTGAATACTAGAGCTATCATGATAAATTATGATTTTTTATGTAAATTCACCTCTTTTGAAGAAAAAGTTAGTTCTTCTCTAATTTTAACCCGAATTTTAACATACCATCCAAGTTCAAAGGCGATTTTTGTAAAAAAAACTTACTACACTGTCAGTGCCCATTTATTTAATAATATGCTTACTAAATACCGATTTCAAAATGGTATCACTATAACAGATACTATTATTTAACAAAAAGATATTCAATTTTAATTGAAGCAAAGAAGATTTTCATTAAACTACTTTTTTAAACTTTATTGCGTTAATACTTACGATATTTGCAAAAAAATGCACTACAGTGTCAGTGCCAATTTGTTAAAAAAAAACTACTATTGCAGAGTTATCTAGACCTAACTTGTTACTTTAGGTATTTGAACAAAGAATAAAAAAAAAACAAATGACATAATTTATCATTTATTATTAATCTTTGTCATGATTACAATCATTAAAATTAAACGAAATGTTCAAAATGGCCCCCATTCGCAGCTATACACGCTCTGCAACGTCTAATAAACGACCGTTTTAGTCGTCGGGCAAACCCGCTTTCGCTGATTTCTCTAGCTGCTGCCTGAATTCTAGTCCTCAATTGGTCAATACTTGTGATTTCTTTGCTATAGACTTTTTCTTTTAGGCAAACCCAATAAAAGAAATCTAGGGGATTTCGATCTGGCGAGCGTGGTGGCCACAATATTGGACCTAAGCGCCCAATCCACCTATTTGGATACGCTGTATCAAGGTGCTCTCGTACTCTAACAGCATAGTGAGCGGGACAGCCATCGTTCTGCAGCCACATGTCTTCTTGGACTTCAGGAACGACGCCTTCCAGAAGCAAGGGCAAGTCGATTCGCAAAAAACTTTAATATCTTTCTGCATTTAATGTTTCTGGCAACTCGTGTGGACCGATTATGTTAATGATTCCGGTCCAAAGGTTTATTTTAAATTGGTACTGTGATCTGTCTTGCCTTATGAGATGCGGGTTTTCTAGCTGCCAGTAATGCAAATTGTGTAGATTTAAATATCCATCTTTTTTGCAGGATGACTCGTCGCTCCATAATATTTTATTAAAAAACTGCGGGTCTTCTCTTATTCTGCGTAGCATTACTCTACAAAATGTTACTCTCAATTGATAATCTCTTGGTAGCAATGACTGCACCCTTTGATAGTGGTATGGGTACAGTTCATGTCTTTTGAGTATCCGATGTACAGATCTAGTTGATATGCCAGTTCTGCGACTTAAGACACGGACCGATGTTGAAGGATCTTCTGCAACTAAATTCATAACCTCTTCATCGTTGTGTCGTCGCGGTCGTCCTTCACCTGCACCGCCTACGCCTGTGCCGGGTATCCTTCCCTCGGTGTATGCGTTATGCACTCTTACAAAAACTCGGTGGTCTGGATGTCTTCGATCGGGATATCTCTCCCGATAAAGTCGAGCTGCTTCTCTGCCGACACCTCTGCATTCGCCATAAATAAAATGCATGTCAGCATATTCGCGCGGTGACCGAGACATTTTTTAATTGTCACTGCACTGCACGTTTGTCCAAATCGTTGAGCAAGCCAAAGTCACCAGTACACGTAGCCAATATCGCAGAGATCACCAAAACAACAAGTCCAATCAGAAGGCAAATTAAACAGAGTCCGGGGTCAGGCAGGAGTAAAGAAATGGCGGAGGTAAACACAGGCAGAATAAAAACAAAACGCATACGACGCACGACACGAGTGACGAGATCGTACTAAATCATTTCGAGATATCTGGAGATTTCAACGTTAGTAATGAAGGAGATAGCAATACCCTACCATATCTTTTCCTTATCACTCCTATTGTGCGTAACTCGACTGCGAGAGCTTCAACGGGTTTTTGTTAACAAACATGTCTCAGGTAAAAAAAGGGTCAGGGTTTTTTTACCTGACATGTTTGTGCTTAAAAACAAATCATATTTGAAATGTAAAAAGTTACATTGTATCAGTTTTTTAAGTTTTAATACGTTTTGTAATAGTATTTACGCAATAAAGTTTAAAAAAGTAGTTTAATGAAAATCTTCTTTGCTTCAATTAAAATTGAATATCTTTTTGTTAAATTATAGGATTTGATAGAGTGATACCATTTTGAAATCGGTATTTAGTAAGCATATTATTAAATAAATGGGCACTGACAGTGTAGTACGTTTTTTTTTACAAAAATCGCCCTTGAACTTGCGATGGTATGTTAAAAATTCGGGTTAAAATTAGAGAAGAACTAACTTTTTCTTCAAAAGAGGTGAATTTACATAAAAAATCATAATTTATCATGATAGCTCTAGTATTCAGCAGTAATTAACAGAAATCAAAATGAAAAAATAATGGTTTTTGTTGAAACTACAAACAAATTTGTAATAAAAGGTAGAAATTTCGTAAATAAAAAACAAAAAGGAAATATTTTCGGAACCCTTGGGTAAAAATGGTTAACATTTTTAATTGTTATAGTTAATTATCTGGTTCATCGAATCCTGAATGGTGGACCACTACTTACGCCACATCCTGTATATATGCACTCTGTCTGTGTCTCTGTCTGCAGAGAAACACGCGCACGCCACACGGCTTACAACAATGTAGCAAAAAGTGTCGTTACAACTTTTGGTCTTAATTTTTTCCGTCTAGCCCCCTTTCGCAACGCACGATAAGGAACTTCGTTCCAAAAGACGGGTGACCTTGCCGATAAAATGAAACTACCGGCCTATTTCCCTAGCCACCAAAGTGATTGACGGGTTAACACACAGTTAGATAAATCCACGTTGCAATTTTAGTGGTTGCTTTCCCGCATCTTTCCCGAAATAAAGTTGTACTACACAACTAGAAAGCGACCTCGAACCAATAGCACCTATTACAGCGCCAAAGGCCGACTGCGTGCGGGTGCGCGAGCGACGTGTGGTCGTTGACACGCTACATACAGGCAGTGGCGTGCAATCCATAAAGACAGAAAGACACTGCCTACCCTACCTAAATCAGATAAACATGTAAAACGAATATTATTTTATCAATAAACAATAAAATCTTTATTGATAAATCAGCGCTACCTGTCGACCGTCGGTCGTATCATTAGTATCATCGATACAATACCCCTTTCGTTCGTACAATTTGACGCAACTTCGCATTGCGATGCATTAGCGCCGCTGAGTGCCTCGACGAGACATGAACTATTCGCGTCTCAATGTTTATATGTGTGCTCTCATGGTCATGCAGATTTATTCAGTGTGTGTTCCTTTACACACGTGGCACACAATAAAACAAATAACGCACACAACCGTACGGGGTAGTCACTGGCTTTTTACGATTTTATACAACGAGACGAATTACGAAATGGGTGTCCGGGTGTCCCTTGACACCTCTCAAGTTTTTTTTTTCACCAGGCAGGTGGTGAGCTCGTATTTTTTTACAGTCCGTCTAGTAATTCTCAGTTTAGTTTCTTTAAAACATTCAGATGGAAACTGGGAGTTACTTTGTTGACATATGCAGAAAATTAGAACGAACATTTTAACACCCCGTGACCCTGCCTCGGAAAGGTTAAGCTTTCTTATGAACATTCATATTGTGTGTAGGAGTTACTTTGTCGATTCATGCAGGAACCATAAGAATGAAGAGAATATAGGACACGAGAGCGAGCGAAGCGAGGTCGAATAATTTAGCACATTAGCTTGGCCTGGTTTCCGCTACTTCGATCTCTTCTCACTCCTACAAAGTGTGGCTTTGTGTGAGTGAGAAGAGAGCCAAATTGTAGAGGCCGATTACTGGTGGTTTTACCATCAAGAAGTTTGCTGCACCATTAACTGTACAATGAAAAGAAGAAGTCTACAAGACAACTTTCCGATGACTGAGAAAATCGTCGGATGGCAAAATCAAAAACATCGGTCCTCAAATTCGCCGCTTCGGTCCCCAAACTTAGGGTATTACACCCATTTTTGAAAAGTATCCTACTTGGATTCTATAGTGCTAATAAACCACTAAAAAACACAACAGTTTTATTTAATTGATTAATGCCATAAAAATGCATTCAAAAACATTTTTAAATTTCGCGCGTAATTTGACGAAAACGCTGGACGTAGTGGACACCATTTTGCTCTGTGGGTATGACGTCAGTTTGCTGTGTAAACAAATACGCTGATATTTTGTATGATAGTTGTTTATAATTTAAAAAAAATTGTTATTATTCTACTTATCGTTGGTTTGCTGTTCCTGAATGCAAGATATTATTTCAATAAAAATTACTTTGGTTACAAAAATAATAAAAGTAAAAAGTTGTTCAGTTGACAGTAATTGACACTTAATTTATACAGCCGTATGACATAATAGCATGGCGGCTACTATTTCATGGTGTTCAAAAACAGATTTAAAAAACTGAAATCTTTGAATTTGTTATTTTATGAACTCAAACTAACATTTTCCGCCTGCTTTTCGCTTAAGGTATCTCAATAACATATTTTTAGATTTTTTCTCATTTAGAGTAAAATACCCTATTCTCTTGCCATAGGCTCAAGCCTACTCAGCCTGCTGGTGAATCCGCCCCTGGCCTGGTCACGTTCGTCTTAATTCGAACACACGAAGATTACCGACGCGCATACCTTTTTCTGGGTTTGACGGTAGCGTATGGTGATTTTTGCCCAAATTTAAGAAAGTCTGAAAGGCATGGGTCGCCTTATCTCACTGCCCACGTGCCCCTATCAGAAATAAATTCTAAATCCGTCTTTTTGCACCAGCGGCAGTAGATAGTGGATTAGGTACGTGACCAAACGCAATAGCCCAGGTAAATCATATCAACAAATATAATATTTATTTGTAGCATAACATTTAAGGATAAGGATTTTAAGCTCAGCTGCTTACGCAGTAAGAAAAATAAGGCAGTTGACTGATGTAGCCCTAGCCACAGCTAGGTTAGTATACTTTGCTTATTTTCATAGTATTATGTCTTATGGCGTTCTGCTGTGGGGATCAGCAGCTGACGTAGATTCAGTTTTCATTTTACAAAAGAGGGCAATCCGCGCAATCTATAAAATGGGACCTCGCGAGTCTCTGAGAAACAAATTCAACGAAGTTGACATACTAACTCTGCCTTCTCTTTATATCCTAGAAAATATCTTGTATGTTCGCAAAAACGAAGGTCTTTTCAAAAAAAGATGCGACTTCCATAATCTAAATACACGTAGTAAAGATGAAATTGTGATTCCAAAATTTAGATTAACTAAAACTAGCAAGTCATTTCTATAGCAAGTTGCCAAAGTCAGTTACAGAACTTAGCGATGGAAAGTTTAAAACTCAAATCAAACGTGTCCTTATCAAAAAGCATATTATAAGATAAAAGACTATGTTGAAAACAGGGAAGTTTGGCATTAATTCCTTCTGCACATGTGGCGGGTGTGCATGTGGCGGTGTGTGTGTGGCTTCCCTGGTACCTCATTAACAGCATAACTGTGTGAGAGTTTATTAACTGCTCCCAAATTACAATGTTAATTTCTATTCTTTTTATTTTTTACACTTTGACATATTCTGAATGGGAGAACGTTGTAGTCCTTACAGACTAGATTTATAGACGATTTTCTATTCTTTATTTTAATTCCTCTAAGTACCTGGTACTTATTGACAGGCATACACTGTCCTCCCATACCTAATATCACTGTAATTTGAAAACTTTGTAAAACCCAATTATTTTTAGGAGTAACCGTGGAGTTTCTTGCCGGCTCTTCTCCATAGGAAGCATCAAATTGGAACCGTGCACCTAGCTTCTGACGTTTCATTACTGCCCTTGCAGGTTTATGTGAAATAAAATATTTTGATTTGATTTGATTTGAAGTATTGGGCGAACGTCATTGACAATGTCAGGTCAGCATTACGCCATTATTTCGCTACTCAACAAATATTTAAAATTTTATTCTAATTTATCAATTGTATGTATTTTGCAGCTCATTCTAAAGGAGTGAGTCCAGATTATCTATGATCTGGTATCTGAATAAAATTTTCAAAATAAACTCACTTGGAGGTGATGGCAGACATCTCACATTGTGTACAAAGAAGAATCTTTGATTTTTGGCTTTTTCTGGTCCAAAAGACAGAAGAAGTACTTCTCCTACTCTTGGAACAGTTTTTGATAATGAGGCAGGAACAGAAACTGAAAAATAAAAAGTTGAAGTTGAAAGAAGAAAGTCGGCATTGTGCGCAACCCCGCATACCCGCGGCTACTGCAGGAAGAAATTTATCAGATTCGGATTGGCGCAAACGTTCTTAGGCCGCACTAAAAGCCTACCCATTTGGACCTACTTAGTAAGCTATTAGTGCCATGTCGGGATAACATGCGTCATTGTAAGTCCTTTATCTATTTTTTGTCGGTCGCGAGAGGGAAGTAGGCTATTATTTTGTTCGTATCGGTACGCGCAGTGTGATACTGATGACACATCCAAAAACATAAATATTATCCTCCTGACTGAACTTTGGTTACGGTGGATCTGTATGGAGACTAGACAACTACGAATATTTTAATACTTACGGCACGCCATGATTGCGGCGGTAAGTACCCACTTTGAGGAGTGGACTAAGAGGCGCTCACCTTCCGCCTGACACAAGTCCTCACCAGACACGGAGGTTTCGGGAGGTTCCTGTTTCGCATAAGGCGGGAGAAAAGGTGTTTCCACTGCGTAGATCGCCCTGAGGACACGGTGGAGCTTACGGTGGTGGTCTGCCCAGCTTGGGCGGAGCACCACCGTGTCCTTGTGGACGCGATAGGCGGCGGCGATCTCCCGTGTCCGTCCCTGGTCCAGCCCATGGTACGGAGCGAGAGTGCAGGAGTAGCCGTCACCTCCTGCGAAGCAGTAATGCTCGCGAAGAGGGAGGCGGCGCACGTGAGGGAGAGGCAGTATATGCACCCCCACGGCCCTAGTCGCTGCAGGAGACGCCCTGGGCGTCGGGAATCCCAGGCTGGTTCCCGGCCACCGTAGGCGCGGGCTTGCCGATGGCGAGTAATGGGTAGCTCATTGGCCGGTAAGGCTCAAACCCGGGTCGACGGCGCGTTGTTTTCCACGCGCGCCTCAAAGGGATGTCAGCACTAACTAGTAGGCTCCGCAAGGGCCGATGCCTGCCAGGGATGCGGGTTGTTCGAAAGAGATACCGTCGCCCCTGGCATACAGGCAACTGAGGGAACAGGGAATTTAAAACTGACAGACTGTGAATCGATCGACTTTATAATAATATGGTTGACGTAAATGTAAAAAAATAAATGACTGTAAATTACTTTTATGACTGAAACGAATGCATGGACTGATAATAAGGATTTATTTTAATAAAATGTAGTGAATTAATATAATGTAATGAATTATTGATTAATGTCTTGTATAATGTCATAGTTTATTGTAATACTTAGAATCATTATTATGTAATGTAATTTAATAATCTAATTTAATTTATTCAATTCTTATCTTAATTTTAATCTTATCTTTTTGCTATGCCCTTACAGGGTCCATATGTCTGTACCTAGCTTTAAGCCCATTGTTACATCATATTTTCAATATGGAATGCAATAAATAAATAAAACACGTGTGGGTTTTAGTCAGTAAAAGTCTGACACGCCTTCCTGCTCCACCCAGAGCGGGAGAAGTTATTTGATGATTTCCCACCGTCAAAAAAAAAAATACTGACGGCTATACATGCTATCGGCAGGGGGGTGCCACACCGCCAACTGAATTTGGACAAAACCTAACCCAATTAGTTTGTCTGGATTTATGCTTTCACGGTTGCACAACGACATGCTTTGCTTCTTCTGGTCTTGAGGGAGAGTGCTGCAGTCGTGTAGATCCTCAAGGCAAGTCTAGTGGATGTACCTTCCCGAGATTGCCACCCCGTTCTTGGTCTAATTCCTTAAGAAATATACGTAACAAAAATCACCAGGCGCCAGTGCATTCCTTTTCTTTTTCCCTTGACCCCTTTCTTTCCCGTATTTCAGCCCTCCTGCCTCAATTCTCACTATACCACCCCACCTACATCCCTACTCCTTCCAATCCCACCCCTCAAACTTCCGCTCTTAACCGCGACCCCGCCGTGACTGGGTGGTGGCGGGCTCGACCATCAATAAAATCAGGTGATGGCGAGTAGGAGCAATTTAGTCATCTGCGCTAAGACCTGCGCAGTTGAGCGCCGTGAGCGGGGATGAAGGAGACCTGGAGGGTTGAGCCAAGCGGCTCTGGTTGTAATGTGCCCGTGAGGCAACACGCCTCCTTTGGTCTGGATTTCAAGCGAAACGGTGGCCCTACCCAATAGCCAGGGGTAGGGAAATGGTTACAGTGTCCCGTCAGAGGGCCACAGGCGAGGTGCCCGTGGTCCGCTGAGGTTGCCCTCGGATGACTGAAGCGGTAGGTAAAGGTCATGCTGACGGTGTAAGTGAGGGTTGAAATGAAATGAAATGAAATGTTTATTTATGTAAGTAGATCTTAAAAGACACTTTTTGGTGTAAGTGAGGGCTGATTAGCTCGTTGGGGGCCAACCTGATCGAGCACCCGATGTCGCACTGTAAACCAGACTTGCACCTATATCTCTCTGGTAGTCCTAACGTTCGAGCTATTTTACAGTGCGACGTTCCCAGGTGCGGGCTCCATGGTAAGTGGAAACCAGAGAGATGAAATTTTTTGAACTATTTAACATGGATGCTTTAAGGCTAGTTAAAAACCCAGACAAAGGAGCGGAGGCGAAAGCCGTTGAAATTCCCAAGGGAAGTGCTCGCACTTCTCTTGCCCCTGGCCAACCTGCAGCTAACGCCGCGGGTACCAGTGCGGGCATCGGTCCAGGTGTGGCGAGAACCACAGCCAAGAGCAAACCAAACCAGTGCCAAAACAAACAGAGGACGTCGGCGCTGATTGAGATCAGTACCGACTCCTCTAAAACCCAGGCGGGAACGACGGCGACGACTTATACCACTGCCAGTCCGTCCCTTGCCAAACGAACCCCGGTGCCGGGTAACACTGGCACAGTGAAACCCCCCTCACTCCTGTGGCTCCTCCAACCTCCTCACACCAGGCAGCTGCAACCGGCCAAACGGAGACGGCCTGCCGCACCGAAGATGCGTTCTCACGCGTCTGGCAGGTTGTGGGAAAACGAGGCAAGGGTAAACGTACTCAACAGATCCGTTGCCTTACACAGGTCCCTCCGACCCATCTACCGCCTCAGCACAAAGCGGACGGCCGACAATGAAGGAGCGCTGACAGGCTCGTCAGGCTCGCAGGAGGCCAGGTAAGGGGTCTCCAAACACGCAGGACCCTGCCGCTAGTTCGGCAAAACCGACTAGCGGCCAGCTCAACTTCTCCACTGGGAAGCGGTCACAGACAGAGGCCGGCCCGAGTCGAGTCGCGCCAAGTCAACGGCCACCCAGTGTCCCAGAGACACCGACTGCGTCAACACAGCGTCCCGATTGGCTTGAGAGAGAGGTCGCGGCCAAGCCAGCTCTCAACGAGACATTAACACCTCGGAGGATCATAAGTGGCCACGTCTTGATCAATCCAAGCGGGCCGCTAAACGAAGCTACGCCCAAGCTGCTAGCGCCACCCTAGACGTCGCGATCACTTGCGAACGCACGGGGATCCTCAATAAGGACGTATCGGACCGGGTGCTCCCTGCTATCCAGAAGCAGATCATCCTCGAGGCCCGCTCCCCCAAGCCAGACCCAAAGCGAAACCGGTGTATGCCGGGGGTGCCCTTAAACTGTGGTGCGGCAAGGGCCACACTTTAGCATGGCTAAACGACCCTGTCCCCGGACTGTCTCTCCCACTAGCGGGATGCTAGTGAGGTTAAGAGACAGTCGGAGATCGACGGACGGGCACGGTGCGGTATCGTAATCCCGGACGAGCAGGGGGTCTTTGAGGAGCCGACCGATATTGGGCGCGCACTTAGCTACCAGAACCCAGGGGTTCTGGTAGCTAAGTGCGCGCAGCAGTGGGTACTCGTACACGTGAACAAACAGGCCGCTGCATGGTTCGTCGTGGTGGGTGTCCCTGAGGATCAAATTCCGGCCCTTATGAGGGCCGAGCGCCGGCTCTCTATAGGAGTGGGGTCGGTATATATTAGGTTCCAGGGTCAGAACGGCAGATACACCGATGCCCCTCACGGATGGGTCCCATCCACAGAAACTATCGCCGAGGCCACGTTGCTCCCACTAAACAACCCGGAAGCACCCGTGGCTGAACATGTCGTAGCAGGGGGCCTACTCTCTAACTCCGTCAACGAAGATATGGGCCCGTCCGAAAGTAGTTCGAGACTTAATCTTAGTGAATCCTACAGCCAATTAACTAACTTTTTAGGACGGGAAAAAACATATCGGGAGTAGGGACAGCTATCAAATAGTGTTGTCATTTATTCTTATTTCGGGCTCCAAACTAATCTTCTGACCGTAAGTGATACGGAGTTGGAAACGCCCGTTACTACGACCGAAACGACGGACTTCTTGCTTAGAGAGTAGGCCCCCAGAGTCGGCCGCCGCTGCTGTCGCCACCGTGGGTGCCGCCCCTTCCTTGGGCGAGTAGCCGGAGGACATGACACTGTCCCCGGCTTCCTGCCAGGGGGAGGACAGCTTCGACGAGGGCGACTTGCTTGCCGGGTTAAGACTGGGGGAAGACGACGAGGGGCGACCAACAATGTCGTGCCTTTTGTCGAGCTGTAGAGTCCTCCACGCGAACCTCCACCACAGTCAGACCGCGATGGCTCAGCTCCGCAAGTGGCTGGAGGTTCAACACACGGCCATTGCCCTGATCCAGGAGCCGTTGATTAGGGCCAGCCACATACAGGGACTCTCTAATCTTGGAGGTAGGCTCATGGTCACCACTGAGCACGATCAACCCAGGTCGTGCATCTATGTCACAGGTAACCTCAAAACACAGCTTTTAACTGAATTCTGTGGCAGAGATGTCTCTGCAGCTAAGCTGTCAATACAGCGTGCCGATGCCGTGGAGGTAGTGATAGTCTTCGTCTCGGCCTAAATGCCTGAGGCGGAGGCTCCGCCCCCGCATGCCCCCCCGTAAGCCCCCTCGTAAGCCATTGCGAGAGTCGTGGGTTTGAGGTTATCGTCGCGGCCGACACCAACGCTCATCACCAATTGTAGGGCATGGATACTCAGAACAAAAGGGGTAAGGCCTGGGTTGACTTTTTATTCTCGACTAACCTATCCCTACTAAACACCGGGGGTGGCAGGTCTCCAAGGAGGCTTCCTGCTCTGATCACAGGTGGATCCGCTTTGAGATCCAGGTCTACGCTCAGCCTGTAACACCACGTCGCAACCCGCGTAACACGGATCGCGGCATCTATACACGCAGCCTAGAACTCAAGCTTGCGACACCAAGCGGTCCGACGACATGTGCGGACACGACACAGATTGAGGCACGAGTAAACGAGATTACCAACTCAATGATAGACAGTGTCTATCATTGAGTTGGTAATCTCGTTTTATTCGCTACGCGGGGTGGTTTCTGGGCAGGCAGTGTGGTAGGCTACCACACTGCCTCCAAAGGCTATAAATCTCTGGTAAGAGAGAAACACAACACACCGCGTTGCTTAAGGAACTCAACAGTGAGTTCCCCATTACGAAGGCGATAAATGACCGGGTGCCCAAACAATTTATCTTTGATAAAAAATACAGAATCAAACTGCATGAGGATCGACGATGCGAAGGCTTGCGCCCTGCAGAGCTGGGCATCTTCACGGATGGACCAAAAACATGTAATGGCACAGGGGCTGGAGTCTCTTGGAGGACTTCACTCCCTTGCCGCGTCTGCTATCATGGCCAGGGAAGATAAGGACCACTCGATCTGCATACTCTCAGACAGTATGGCTGTTCTGCAAGCGCTGAACAGGTATACAGTTGACTCTGGGTTGATATACGCCATATAGTGACGCAGATAAAGTGCCACCAGCGCTTCCACGAGGTAGGTAGCCTCAAAAATATTACCATTCAGTGGATCAAAGGACACAGCGGTTCGTTAGGAAACAGTGCACCTGATGAAATTGCCAGGAGGCGGTCGAGCATGCCACCAGTGGGACCCATTGCGCCACTCCCCATCGGGTATCTCCGCACTCTAGTCAGGAAACGAACCAGGGATCTACATCACAAAATATGGTTGGACTGAAGTGAGTGCAGGCAGGCTAAGGAAGCGCTTCCTACGTTTGATGCCCCGCCGCACGAAACAGGTTCTCCGTTTAACTAAACCACAGCTGCGTACAGTTACAGCAGCTGTAACTGGCCATGGGTCATCTAACAAACATCTCTTTGTCATAGGGGTAACGGACAGTCCCTGTGCAGAGCCTGCTTAGAGGACGACGAGACAGCAGCTCATGTGCTGTTAAACTGCCCGGTGGTCGCTAATTATAGGGCAAAATACTTCGGTAACACTACCTGAGTGACCCTACGTGAGATTGTCAGGAACACCAAGGCATTGCTGGCCTTTCTCGAGGAGCTGGGGTGGATCGAATAAACGAATCCTCCCACCCGTACGCAAAATACGCGCTTATACGTAGAGTTGCGGACAGCAGCCCGTTTTACCCATTATCCTTACCCTATTGGTTGTGATGTACCTTACGCCCTCTGCCTTTGATTGGCTCGCTTTAACTTTAAATGTTAACAAAAGATAAAAACTTATAAAATAATTGCTGTCAACTTTTCCAGCATATTGGGCTTGATACTATGTAATTTTTAAACCCTTACTATTAACACTAAGGCTGAATAGCTCCAGGCCTCGTTCCTGTGGAGGTATAGGCGGCAATGACTCCACTCTCATTTCTAGTCCATAGTTTTGATTGCTCGTTTTCCAGTACGCTATCGTTAAACATTCCCAAATCTCCATTAGAAGTAAATCACCAACTAACCTGAAAGGTAAAAAAAAAAGGTGATGTTAATCTATCAGCAGACATATCCGGCAATAAAGTTCAAGTTTCTTCAATAAATAGGGTTTGTCTGAAATATATACTGTATCATCAGTTTCTAAGAATTTATAGTTTTGTCACCCACATTGATGGTACATACATATTTAGGGATAACATAATATTGCTATTAGATTCATTATTATGGGGCCCCAAAAGTTAAATTAAGTAAACAAGAATTGTAATTACCACAGAAAATTTAGGACAAGTTTTCATATTGAAAGGCTACTTACTGCACATATTGATTGTGATTCACAAATTTGTGGAAAACAGACATAGGTGGGTGATTGTGACCCAAAATGGGAGGGGGTTCACTAAAATTCCTCTGCTCTTCCAACCACTGAGGATTCCATCGCAGAATTTTCATTAGTGTTATTTTTCCTAATGAAAACACTGGCGCTTGACGTACATCAACCAATGTTGTTTTCACCATACTAGTCTTCTTCATTTTATTGCCAGGTTCAATTTCAAAAACGAATACCTGGGGTGGGTTTGTAGAAAAACGCACCGTCTTTTTTTGACTAGTTTGCATAGGACCCACTTTAGAAACTGGCTTTCCAGAATAAGTATCTTCACCATCAGGTAATGGTTTTAAAGTCTTGAAAGGTACCCTTGATTCTTTCCCTAGGGACTTTGTTGAAGTATCCTCTGATTTGTGTTGTGTTTGGCTATTATCTTTAGTTCTGCTCAGCTTAGAGTCTTTACTTTTATCCTTGTCTGGTCTTTCTGGTTCCTTTCTTTTCTTTTCAAGGTCTTCAAAAACATCTTTACTTCTTGTATCTTTTGATTTTGGTGAGGTCTCTCCACTTTTGTCCTTACTTTTACATCTGTGTTCTATTCTTTTCACTGGACTGACTACTGCATGTGCAAGTTCAGTTAAGACTGCTTCATGGTTTGAAGTAGTGACCTTTGCATTTGTTGATACTGGTTTGTTGCCTCCTAAAGAATCTGTACATTGTAATTCTTCCTTTTCCTTCATGGCTATTTCCTTAAGTTTTTTTTTACGCTCTTCCTTTAGAGAACTAGAAATGGGTTGTTTTGATGATGATCTATATTTACTATGCTTATTTGAAGAGCTTCTTGGTCTTACTGAAAAATATAAACAATTCCTATATATAAACAATTTCTATTTATAACATGCAACATTTCTTTAATTTAAAGAAAACTCAAAGCAAAACACAATGGTTAGGTAATAAGTCTTTTAAAACTCAAAACAATAATGTAAGCTTGACTTTTAAAGTGACACAAAAAAGTTATCATTTAAGAACTTACTTTCCATAACAGCAAGATTTGGTGTTTTAGTCTTTGGTAAGTGAACAACAGACTGTCTCTTGTGTGTCTTCTTTAGTGGATCAGGTGCTGTTAATTTTGTCTTTTTCTGTAAATCAGGTTCAAATATTTTTGCCTGTTTCTGTAAATCAGGTTTTATTACTTGTGCCTTTTTCTGTAAATCAGGTTCTATTTGATGTGCCATTTTCTGTAAATGAGGTTCTATTACTTGTAACTTTTTCTGTAAATCAGGTTCTATTACTTGTGCCTTTTTCTGTAAATCAGGGTCTATTACTTGTGCCTTCTTCTGTAAATCAGGTTCCATTACTTGTGCCTTTTTCTGTAAATCAGGTTTTATTACTTGCGCCTCCTTCAATGAAACAGCTTCTACAAATTGTACCTTCTTTAGTGAATCATTTATAGGTGACTTTATAAGACTATCTGCTTCTTTTAATATATCTTCAATATTGTACCCATCAAGTTCATCGGTTCTTGTGTCTTTTTCAGCTATAGGCTGCTTGAATGAAATGATGTCTGCAAAGTCCTCATCATCAGAATCAATATCCACAACTAGATGACATTTTTCTTTAAGTGTAGAAACTTTACTTTTATTAAGTACTTCATGAGTGTCATCATCTGGATTTTGAGTAGGGAGGGATATTAGATCATTTTCAAAATCTTCATCACTTAAAGAATCAAAATCATCCAGCTGACTGTAGGAATCTTCTTGTAAGGCTTCTGGTTTGGGGGTTTTTGCAACTTTCATAAAAGGTTTTCCAGGTGAACTTTGAGATAGTCGGATTAGCCATTGCTCAGATTCACTATCACTTTCACTATCAATCTGTATTGGTTCATCATGTCCTAGATAATCTTGTTTAATGTTAAAAGCCTCAAACCCTAACATTTCATCTTCATCTTCAATTTTAATTTCAGTATCTATAAGCATTTCTTTTGGTTGGTCTTCACATATGGCTTCTAGTTTTGGTTTTTTTGCACCAATTTGAAGTGGTTTGATATGAAGATCACTATCACTATCGGATATATTTACAATCTCAATACCGTGATCTTTATTATACATTTTGGGTTCTTCTTTCATAAGATTTTCAATTAAGTTGTTGTCCTTTTTTCGTTTAAGTGGCATTTTATTACTAATTACAGGTGATTTGTTTATATTTGGGAATTTTTCTTCCTTCACCATGCAGTCCAATTCAGCAATTTTTGATTCGATTTCATCAAGTTCATTTTCATCTTGAAATTTTATTTTACTTGTTATAGATTTTCTACATTGGTCTTTGAGGAATTTGAAAATATATTTTTCACTGTCTTGTATGTTGACAAGTTGTGCCCCCAATGCCCAACCAAATCCAATGACATCTGAATCTTGTATCACGTATGGGGTGTTTGGTGGTATCTTGGTGGAGCCAACATACACTCCATTAGAACTCTAGAAAATTAAATAAAAATGATTAAGAATATTTTAGTATGCACAATATCATTAATGTGAAACTTGGTATGTTTGTTACTAAATCAGGCAATAACGGCTGAATGGATTTGGATGAAAGTTGGCACACAGATAGTTTATAACCTGGATTGACACATAGGATACTTTTATCCCAGTAGTACATTCCCATGTGATAATTGCCAACCTTTACACAGGCGAAGACGCTGACAAAATCTAATCTTTACGTATAAAACAAAGTTGCTTTTAGTGTTTGTACGCATAGATCTTTTAAACTACGCAACAGATTTTAATGCGGTTTTGATCAATAGGCAGAGTGATTCAAGAGGAAGGCTTACACCCACCTCCATGCGGGTAAGCCGCTGGAAAAAGCTAGTGTTTTTATAAAATAAAGCTTCTAAAGTTAATAAAAATTGTCTAAGTACTATAAATTTTCCCTTGTCACCCATAATCATTCATGTATGATGATGTCAACTCATTGATGTACACAGCAGTGAGCAGATTTGATTAATACTTACAGTTTGACAGTTTAATACTTATTTGCTGCTTCTAATAACACCAGGATCATATCTTTATCAAATAGTACAAAATACAGATGAAGCAGGCATTGAACTAGACATTTTAATTTTAGTAAAGCAGGGAGACCCATATAAATAATCATATGCATGTAAATATGGTTCATATATCCAAAGTATGTATATTTTTAAGGTTGTTATGAGGTTTTAAAGTGAAAGACACTGTAGTGTAGAAGCTTCTGTTTAAAAGCTCTTTAGTAAACGCTTAGCATATTTATCAGTAATTACCAATTTTTTTTTGTAAAGGCTGGAAATAGAACAAATTTCAAAGTAACTGCTTTTTTATGGATAAATGAAAGGTAGGTACCTGTAAGTCTGTGATGAGTGCTTTATTGCTTTGAACATGTATTTCACAGTGATTTCTGGATATAACAACGCTTGAAAGCGATATAACGTTTTTTATTCCTCTGCCGACGGTTACTTTTTCGCCCTCCGATAGCGTGAATACTTCGGTCCCAAAATTTTGGCGAATTAATTTCCATTTAGCCATTTTGATACTTTTAATACAAACGAAAAGATAAGAGTTCAACTGAAACTAATCCAGAGGATTCTACGTCACATTTTAAATAAACCTGTTACAAAGAAAATAAACTTTCTACAGTTACAACCGAACTTGAAGAGTTGATTGACTGTAGTACTGAAACTGTCAATGTCATTATTGGAGTCCAGTGGACTCGAGTGGACTCCAATCCTGACATTGACAGTTTTCATAGTTTGAAACATGAGTCGTATTTAATAGAACAGGGCTATTGGGCTATTGGCTACCGCTAAGATCTCCGAATCGGGAAACCGTACTTATGCGGCCGGTCCGGCCCATGAGGACGGCCATGAGCTCATGAGCTGAAAATCCGCTCGCACGGGACTAATGTTGCCATTATGTTACCATATTTGCGCAGAGGTACTGCAATGTTGGAGTAATTGTGGCGGTTTAGTTGCCACCATTTCAGAGGTGGGAAGAATCTATAATAATTTATACGATAGAGGTACGGAAGATAAGACCACGCGAGTCTAGATAGACTGGCGTACGTATGGTATACGGAACGTGCACGAACTATAGATGGCAGCACAAATCGACACGAGAGCCACGGTGTGGTCAAAAAAAGAAACTGTTTAGTCGGTCATCGTGTTGCCGCCAATGTTAATGTTAATGTTTACACTATATTTATATAGTTTCTAATAATTAAAATTATAAAATATAGGTTCCGGCCGATTAATAATAATCGTCAGCGTTTCAAAATATGTCCAAAGGCCAAAAACTCTTCAGAGTCCGGGCATGTCTTAAATGTAGAAGTAACAGTTATGAATCCTGAAAATGCAGTAATAACTGCAGTAGTAAAGCCCTTGTTCGGCCCCTGCCTAAAATCAGGCGCGTTCCGAGGGGCCGGGTCCTAGGGGTCATGATCCCCCCCCCAAAGCCGTAAACGTAAAGCTTAAAATAGTAATTTTTCGAAAATATAATACATTTTCTGATTAATACGTAAGTAGTCTTTGTCTGTGACCCCTCCTTCCCCAAAGTCTTTGGCTGCGACCGTGCCTGCTTAAAATACCCAATCCCTCTCTTCCAAGTCACTTTCACCCAATTTCCCTTTCTATCTAAAGTGCTCGAGGGCAGTGTGCACAAACAATTCCATTTCATTCACTGCAACTCCCTCATCAGTCCATTTCAATCCGGTTTCAGGTCCAGGCACAGTACCATTTCTGCTCTCCTTAAAGTGACTGACGATGGCGTGGAATAGAAGACACTAAAGTTACAGTCTTAGTGTTAATAGATTTCTCCAATGGTTTTAATACCGTTAGTCACGAACTCCTTTTATCCATTCTTTCCTATCTTATGGTGTCTCCGTAGGTATTGGAATCGTTTGCCTCTTATCTTCAGGGGCGTCAGCAGTCTGTTAGTACTAGAGACACTTCATCGAGTCTTACGGCTAATGGTTTGCGGCTAATAATCTTTTACTCAATGCGAACAAAACTAAATGTCTTAAGTTCTCATTACCAAATGTACCCCAAGTAGGGCTAAATTTAAAACTTGATGGCAAGAAACTAGATGCTATTTCGGAAACTGTATTTCTAGAAATTAGTTTAGATTCAAAATTGCAATGGGGTGCCCATATTAGAGCTCTTTCAAGTAGATTAAGCTCAGCTGCTTACGCAGTAAGAAAAATAAGGCAGTTGACTGATGTACCCACAGCTAGGTTAGTATACTTTGCTTATTTTCACAGTATTATGTCTTATGGCGTTCTGCTGTGGGGGTCGGCAGCTGACGTAGATTCAGTTTTCATTCTACAAAAGAGGGCAATCCGCGCAAGCTATAAAATAGGGCCTCGCGAGTCTCTTAGAAACAAATTCAACGAAGTTGACATACTAACTCTGCCTTCTCTTTATATCCTAGAAAATATCTTGTATGTTCGCAAAAATTTAGGCCTTTTCAAAAAAAGATGCGACTTCCATAATCTAAATACACGTAGTAAAGATGAAATTGTGATTCCAAAATTTAGATTAACAAAAACTAGTAAGTCATTTCTAATAAACAGTATCCGCTTCTATAACAAGTTGCCAAAATCGGTTACAGAACTTAGCGATGGAAAGTTTAAAACTCATATCAAACGTGTCCTTATCAAAAAAGCATATTATAAGATAAAAGACTACGTTGAAGACAAGGAAGTTTGGCGTTAATTCCTTCTGCACATGTGGCTTCCCTGGTAACTCATTAGCACCATAACTATGTGAGCGTCTATTAAACTTCTTCCAAATTACAATGTTAATTTTATTAATTTTATTTTTTACACTTTCTGACATATTCTCGTCATTATTTGACATTATACAACACTTGTAATATCGAGTATTTATTAGTGATTCTCATGGAAATCATATCACTTGGTTTAAATAGGTTGATTTTACTTATGTAGATTCTTTTACATATTGTGAATGAGAGAACGTTGTAGGCCTACAGTTTCTATTCTTTATTTTCATTCCTCTAAAGTACCTGGTACTTATTGACAGGCCTGCACTTTCCTCCCATACCTAATATCACTGTAATTTGAAAACATTATAAAATCCAATCATTTTTAAAAGAGTAACCGTGGAGTTTCTTGCCGGCTCTTCTCCATAGGAAGCGACAAATTGGAACCGTGCACCTAGCTTCTGACGTTTCATAAGTGCCCTTGCAGGTTTATGTGAAATAAAATATTTTGATTTGATTGATTTGATTTGATTTACAAAATCTTGCAGCTGGCGTCCCTCAAGGCGGTATATTATATCTTGTTTTGTTCTCCATCTTTATTAATCTCATTACCACCGAGGTTCCGAGTGCGTATCATCTTTATGCGCACAATTTGCAGCTTTAATGCCAAACAAGTGTTGACAACATCAAAAGCAGTGTTGGCCCAGTGGTAATTGACGCGACTTACGAGATGTAGGTCGTAGGTTCGAACCCAGACAGGCGCTTTACTTAGTGTAAATTATTTCATCAACGCTGCTCTCAAAACGGTGAAGGAAAACATCGTGAGGAAACCGGTATATCTTAGAACCAAAAATTCGAAGACATGTGACATCTACCAATCCGCACTGGGGCCGCGTGGTGGATTACGGCCCGCTCCCTCTCGCCTAGAGGAGGCCTGTGTCCCAGCAGTGGGAACTATATAGGCTGAATAAGAATAATTTATTTCGCTCTAAAAGTATCATCATTCATCATCATCATTTCAGCCGAAAGACGTCTACTGCTGGACATAGGCCTCACCCAAGCTCCTCCACTTCGATCGATTCTGGGCTTCTTGCATCTTGTGGATTCCTGCGGCCTTCACAAGGTCATAGGTCCTTCTTGTGGGAGGCCTTCCAACGCTACGTCTCAAAGTATAACAAAACTTAATCTATGAATTACAATTTATAAAGATGTTTGGTGGTTGTACAGCAGCACATAACAGATGATCTACCGACTCCCAAACTAAGTATTTCAAGGTTGTATTTGTGAATTTGGTGGTTCTTAAGATGCAGGACTTACCTAGACACGACCTGGTAGCCTAGGAATTGACTTCCAACACTTAATAGTAAATAAACTAAATTTCGAAACATACCTACATGGAGAAACAAGTTATAGTATCTACCGACATTATCTAAAACTACAATTAACAATAGAAAGAACAAAAAATGAATGAATTTTTATGTTAAATTTTTTATAGTTAAAAACCATCTCAGTTTGAGTATACATAATGGACCCAATGACTTAATTTATGTTTAGCCTCTCGTTTAGTTAAGCTGCAAATGTTGATGGTTTTGTTGACTGCTTTATACAGTCTCGAGCTTACTACGTCAAATCGCCTACTAGCGAAAGCTGTTCTGCAAGGTAAACTAGGGCAAACAACTGCACCAGAGCGTTTTGATGTGAAAACGTCTTTTGGCTCGGAGTACTGGCGGTTTTTTTTTTTTTTTTTTCTGGGTGGGAAATCATCAAATAACTTCTCCCGCTCTGGGTGGAGCGGGAGGGCGTGTCAGACTTTTACTGACTAAAACCCACCCGTGTTCCCTCAGTTGCCTGTGTGCCAGGGGCGGCGGTATCTCTTTCGAACAACCCGCACCCCCGGCAGGCATCGGCCCTTGCGGGCCCCATCTGTTGCTGCTGACATCTCTATGAGGCGCGCGTGGAACACAACGCGCCGTCGACCCGGGCTTGGTCCTTACCGGACAGCGAGCTACCCATTACTCGCCGTCCGCAAGCCCGTGCCTACGGTGGCCGGGAATCAGCCTGGGATTCCCGACGCCCAGGGCGTCTCCTGCGAAGGCCACGGCTGTGAGGGCGCATGTACTGCATCTCCCTCACGTGCGCCGCCTCCCTCTTTGCGAGCATAACTGCTTCGCTGAAGGAGGCGACTGCCAGCCATGCCCTCTCGCTCCGTACCATGGCCTGGACCAGGGTCGGACGCGAGAGATCGCCGCCGCCGATCACCTCCACGAGGACACGGCGTTGCTCCGCCCAAGCTGGGCAGACCTCCACCGTATGCTCCACCGTGTCCTCTGGGCGATCTTCGCAATGGAAACACCCGGGCGTTTCCTCCCGCCCTATCCGAAACAGGAACCTCCCGAAACAGCCATGTCCGGTGAGGACCTGTGTCAGGCGGAAGGTGAGGACGCCATGCCGCCTCTCAAGCCACTCCTCAAAGAGGGGACTTACCGCCGCAATCGCGGCGTGCCCAGCACTTGGTTGCGACAATCGCACTTTCCACGTCGCCATGAGATCCTGCCGGAGCTCTGTCCGCCGTGCCGCGACTTCCCGCGGCAGCGGAGTTACGCCCCGGCGTTTGGCCTCCTCGCGCCACTCCCAAGTGAGCGCGAGGACGTTTGCCTCCAGATCCCATGGCGGTAATCCGGCAAGGAGGCCCGCCGCCTCACCGGAGATCGTGCGGTATCCCCGGATCATCCGGAAGGCCATGACCCTATGGGCCGCCTTCAACCGGCGTGCTGGTTGGCGCCTCAATGTAGGCGCCCACACCGGCGCCCCGTATAGGGCCATGGCCCGCACGACCCCCGCGTAGAGCCTCCGGCAGGAGGCGTTTGGCCCCCCTAGATTGGGCAGGAGCCGCTTCAAGGCAGCCCCGGCCCGCTCCAGTCTAGGAGCCAAACGTCGGAAGTGTTCCGCGAAGTTCCACCGGCTGTCGAGGACGAGTCCTAGGTACTTCATCGTCGACTCGACGCCGATGTGAACCCCTCCCACCGTTATCTGGGAACCCGTCAGTGGCGCATTCCGAAGACCATGAAACCACATGGCCTCGGACTTGTGCAAGGCCACCTCGAGTCCCAGTTGCCGGATCCTATCGACGATTGTCGCAACTCCGTGTGTCGCTAAGTCTCGTGTGTCGCTAAGTCGAGTACTGGCGGTAAGGTCAATATTTCTGACCGACAAAAAATATTTAAGATTTCAAACGCTAATAACTACGAGAGTTTTAGTGCTAGAGTAATGTTTGAACTTGTAAGTGGGATATAATTTGCCTATGAAATGTCGCGTCGGGTCGCGCGCATTCGCATGCGCCGTTTTTTAAATGCACATTTTTGTTTTGGGATATCTCCTTTTTTACCATGTAAATAATTATGTCCTCGGAGACTTGTGTGTTACAAAAGAGTCTCTAGTTTTTTACTTGCTACATATCTCACTAATTCAAGCTAAAAATAAACTTCAGTATTATTCAGCCTGTCTAGATTCTGCATTTTTTTTTTCAATAGTATAGAAATAGATATTTAACTTTATCAAATCTGCGTCCACGATTTTTGTTATTTTGGTTATTATATTTTATAACACCAATATTTGGACGATTTTTAAATAATGAGTTGGCAAAACTGCGTTTTTTGTTAGCAGCCAATCAGCTAGCGCTAAATAGTCACAATCGGCCACTTTCCGACGTGCATTTTTCTGAGTGCAGTGGGCTTATGCCAGTGGTGAATTTTTTCAACAATTACATGTTCCTTTTGTGCGCTGGTCTGTTTATCAAATGGTAAATTGTTGATTTACTATTTGATTATTTAAAAATTGTATTAATCTTGCCCAAATCAAAAGTAAACAACAATTTCAGCTAAGGAGTTTTATTCATTTTTATTTCGATTGACGGTATGTTCAACACAGTCATGTTTTATATTCCTTTTCGTTACAATTTTTAGCAAATTTTTGTCTCGTGACAAAAATGAGTTAACAAATAGGAAGTAAGGGTGATTTTATACTGCTGAAAAATACGTCACATGTTTATTTTGGTTACAAATTATTCTAGCAATGCTTTCACCTTATTTACTAGGAAAATTAGTAGATGAAGGGAAAGTATTTCTTTAATGATGTCATTTATGGTTTTACTCGCGTATACATTTCGGGTTTGTCCAACTAGTTTCAACCGCGCCATCACCACTGTGTTTTGAGCTCATGACTAAGATTCGTTCGAGATTGAAACTAGTCAGACAAAAAATGAATTAATACGTGAGTAAAATCCTGCCTCTGCCAGGGGTGCGGGTTGTTCGAAAGAGATACCGCTGCCCCTGGCATACAGGCAACTGAGGGAACACGGGTGGGTTTTAGTCAGTAAAAGTCTGACACGACCTCCAGCTCCACCCAGAGCGGGAAAAGTTATTTGATGATTTCCCACACAAAAAAAAAAGAAGTAAAATCCTGCCTAACATCAAATTAGTAATGTCTCACTAAATGTTCTTAATTAAAAAATATGTGAAAACATTTGCTTAATTTTTTCTAAAGTTAATCTCAGATATCAGATCTCTGACATTTCTTTTTGTTTGCTTTTTACTTTATTGAACGTGCACGACGACGGGTCTGCCATCTAGTGGCGCAAATCTGAAGTTTTGTTCTCGCAATCTCTTGAAATTGACACTTCACGTAATAAAATAATCTCTTAAAAGAAGTGATAAAAACATAATTACTAAGTAAAAATGTATTGTTGTGTTTCTGGATGCTCGAACACTTCAAACAAAAACTCAAAATAAATCAAATGGTGTGAAATTATATTATTTTCCCACGGATCCTCCCCCCCCCTCCCTTCCTTTCCTTGGTTACGTGATAAACGACAAAAGTCTATAAATGCAGTAAAAAAAAATGTGTAAATAAGTTTCAAAACATTTAGAAATTACTCAATAATGTTATTTGTAAAAATAACTGACTTTTGTATGTAGTAGTACTTTCAATACAAACAAATCTAAGTAAACATAACCTCAAATAATTTTTGTTCCTTTTCATTATAGCACTATCTGGAGAATTTTCAAAGTAAATTAAAGCACAGATGTGCTAACTTTTTTCAGATAGGCCTGCCTTACATTTGCGATTTGCTCTTCTAATATTTATTTTGCAATCAAGCTGAAAAGAAGGCGACATGAACATAAATAATAATATAGACAAAATATTTACGTGAAAAATGAGTTCAGAAAATATTTTACAGTTATTTTGACATCATAAACGTTAGAAATAGTCGTTTAAGCTACAATTTTGCCAGTTATTCTGCATTTTCAGGATTCATAACTGTTACTTCTACATCTAAGACATGCCCAGACTCGGAAGAGTTCAGAATTCAGAACGATATAAATATAATGTAAACATTAGCATATATATTGGCGGCAACACGATGACAGGTATAAACAGTTTCTTTTTCCCACCGTGACCACACCGTGGCGCTCGTGTCGATTTGTGCTGCCATTTAAAGTTCGTGCACGGGAACGTGCATATAGGAATTAGACAGTAAGTACATTTGTTAAATTACTATTTGGGTTTAAAAAAAGAACTATACAGCTTAATTGAAGGGGTTAACAGGAATCTGCTAACTCCTTCAATTAAGCTAAAAATGCTTGTGCTGGAGTGGGTTCACGTTTATAGTGTAGTGGGTAGGGTTCGAACTCACAACCGAGATTTTTAACAAAATGTAATTTGTTCTAGAAAAATGCCCATGGCACTTGCAGAACGACAGTGCAATTACCGAGAACGACTTAAGCAAAACGATCCCAAAAAATATGAAGAAAAATTTGCAAAGAGAAAGTCCAGGTATGTTAAAATATCTAAACTACCAGAAAGTCAAAAAAACAAAAGAAGAAGGGACTGGAGAAGAAAAAGAAAAAGAAAAAGAAAAAGAAAAAGAAAAAGAAAAAGAAAAAGAAATCAGAAAAAGAATCTCAAAGAAATTAAATGAAACTTAGATCAAGAAAACTTTACTTAAATAACTACCACAAATTGAAAGAAACTATTAAAAAACAGAACAAGAAATTAGAAATTCAAAAGAAAAAATAACGGCACTAAAAAAAATATCGACAGAAAATGCTGTTTCAATGTCAAAAAATGGATAATAATGAGGCAATAAATGAAACGAGACTATCACTGAACTAACAGCGAATTCTAAAGCGAAGTCATTCATACAAGAATTGACTAGCGTTTCTAAACAGGATAACGAAAAAATACCTCAAACTATAAGCCAAAAACATAATTATGAGACTGATAAATTGACCTCTAATAGAAATTAGGATAATAAAAAATATAAAACCATTAAAAATGTGAGACTGTACCTGTTTTGTGATTTAAGAGTTTTATCAAGAGTTGTTTTTGTATTATTAAGCGTTCAGATGAACCTGTCCAAGTTGTACCTAGCTAACTATAGTTCAGTTATCATGTGGTTGATTATTTATAATTAATTTAAAAAAACGGAAACCTCTGTTGTTTTGTCCATAGTGTGAAATAGCCCTCTTAGTTCCTTTTTGTAACAAATGTCATTTTGGTAATGAAATTCATTTTCGTTTCTTTTTGGTGACTGTACAATTAATTTTAATTTTACCCATGTAAGACCCCTTTAACGACTTAATGAAGAAATACAACTTGCTCTCTTTGAAATCTAGACGTACCTTTCTTGAAACTATGTTTTTAGGAGATCTCTGTAACAACTCTTATGATTGTGTGGATATATGTACAAGGTTGTGCTATGTTGTGCCTAGAGCACGACCTTTTCGCTGTCACTCCTAGTCGTACGCATGCAGGCTTGCGGGCACCTCTACGTCGCCTCACAGGCAATTTTAATAAGTTTTTCTCTAACTTGGATCTATTCGCTGTATCCGTTGGAAAATTTAGAAACATATTTCTTGACACAATAAAAAATCGAAAGAATAACAACATTGTATTAAAGTCTCTCTAAGTGTATGTTACTAGTTGCGATCTGTGTATTTTATTTCATGTTCTCATCTATCCTACCCGACTTTTACTTATTCAACATTGTCTTTGTCTTTTTGTGTATCTATGCAGAACGTTGTTGGTTGCACATATATAATAACTCCTTAAGTACTACTTATTTGTAAAATATAATGTGTAATTGCTTGTTCTTCCAAATAAATAAAATAAAATAAAAAATCTCTCTATTTTTTAACAACAAAAACATTGGCCAAAATAGGGTTAAAAATTAATTTGAAGTTGACAGTACCAAAATAATTCCATACACAACGTGTAACGGAAAGGGTACATACATACTAAGGCACGGCTTCTTTAGATGATGTCAAACGATATTAGAAGGGTTTTTTAATCCTATTTCGATATGTTCGGAAATTATGAGAATTTTTAATACATTGATACCAGAAACCAAACTTTCCAAATTGAAATAAACACATCACTCGGAAGAGATTTATCGTGATATAGGCAAGTAACGTGGAAAGTTATTGACCTACGTAGTTCGGTGACACGTTTTTTTTTACGATTCATATTTAAGAAACATATGAAACCGAAAGTTTGGCATCAATTCTTAGAGTATTTTACTTTGAGCTGAAACTGTGTATAGTGATTCTATACCAGCTGTTATCTTTAGTGCTTAATGATAGCAATAGGGTTTCTGTTACACCATGTATAGTGTCATATCGGCCGTATTTTTTTTCCAATACAATAATAGAATTATTACAGAAGTTGACAACACTAAATTCCTTGGAGTGACTACTTATTGACAAAAAGCTAAACTGGAAAGCACACTTAAAAGAACTCAGTAAAAAAAATAGTAATTCTTGTTACGCTCTGTTCAAACTGGTCACAGTGTTTAACACTGAATCATTGCTCACGGCTTATAACGGTTTGGTTTCTTCACACTTAAGATATGGGATCATTTTCTGGGGCAACTCAACTGACAAGGATGTACCCTTCAAATCCCAAAAAAGGTGCATCAGGACTATGTTTAGATTACAGTCAACCGAAAGTTGTAAGCCCTACTTTAAAAACTATGACTGCGGTGCCGTACTGGCCGTGGCGGCCATGGCTGCGGCATACGTGGCCCCCCTCTGCTGCTGGCCCGAGGCCGGCCGACTCGCTGCTAGCGGGAGGCGCAAGACTATGGCTTCCAGGGCGGAAAACCGGCTGTGGAATGCAGCCAGCTCCTGCCACACCAGATTCAGCACCCGGGCCGTAAATATGCTCAGAAATGAAAAACAATCCCAATCGAAGAAAGCTTGCATCAACGAAGCAAATACGAAACCTGTGGCAGTTCCTGAAACCTTAAAAAAAATTGTTGCAAATAGCAAAATAGTTGAAGATATCGTCTAATATTGGTTGCCTATCTGCTCAAAACTGAAAAAAACCGATGAAAGCTTACTTCATAAGGAATGCAATGAGCCTACTAAGTCTAGTAGGTATCGGGCGAACACAACGGGTACAGCTGTATCGGGAACCTTAGGAATATTTGTTATCAAACCTTATGTAAAACATCTTGTTTAACGTTTTCACGAAAAAAACGGCGCAGACTCGAATTGCGCCTGCTTAATATTTTTTGGGTTTGTCATCCAGTGGTAGTAGCAAAAGCCTCCGAAGTACTGTTTTTAAATAATTAGTTACTTATTGCAATTGTCTTCTTTTCCCATCAAGACACATTCTGCTGACCCTGCTTGTATTTAAATTATTAACAAACAAAAGAAGGCATACGGGATTTGAAATAGGTATTTTTTTATAAAACTTGAATCTGAATTTTAGAGGTTAGGTATATCGGTACGATAATTCGGATAAAATTTCAGCCATCTACAAATTAAATGTTAGGTTCTTACTTGCAAAATGCTAACACCATGTGCCTACATTTTAAGCCTAAATATAAGGGTTATTCCCTGAGTACCCCGATCCCCGAGACCTCCGTCCCGGAGGACCCCGAATACAATAAATATGAGTACATTTCTTTTTTTTTATGTTTTCAACTTGTGCGGTGGACATCAAAGTGCTTAAATGTATGTGTTTGAAATACATAAGTAAGCCGCAATTAGTTATTTTTGTACAATATAGAATCATAGTTTTAATAGACGTAAATACAGTTTGAACAAAATATATTAAAAATCTAAAATAAATGTTATAATATTATCAAATCATACCAAACATGTCGGAAGCAGGACCTTCTCAAGGGCGCGAGGGCAATTACGAATTTACGAAAAACAGATTGGGGGAAAGTGGCTATTACATGCCGGGCATGCGGTCTTACATTAACAAAACAAAAATTCGTGTGTTTGGGCAGTAATAAAACAACAAGGAAATGTGGTGGTGCCAGCAGTGAAATTGGACACTGAAGGTGACGTTGTAAATATTCAATCTAATCATGTACCACAATATGTACAACATTTTTTCAAAAATTAAGTGCGTGTCACAGTCACCCGAATAAGTGAAGAAGTGGGCATTTAAAACCTGTGATTGTTCTAGGAGACTTTATACAGGATAAAATTTTAACCAGTGCGCAAACTGTAACTATAAATTCAGCATATCATTCTAGACCCGCTAGCATAGAAAAGTGCAATACCTACGCGGTCCAAATGTATAGAACACGGGTATAGAATGATAAGCTGAATTCATGGTTACAGTTTGCGCACTGGTTAAAATTGTATTCTGTATTGTATTCTCGGGTTATAATATTTACCTTAACCAAACAAGACTATCATTTTATGGAATTTTGAAAATTTTTAATACTTATCGTATTGTAATATTAGTAAGTAATAAAACGTTATTTAACATATCATCTGCTGACGGTACTTTTAAGCTAAACTGACTTTTAATTGAGTTTATCAAGATAAAAATAAATCGGGGTCCTCCGGGACGGGGGCCTCGGGAATCGGGGTACTCAGGTAATAACCCAAATATAAAAATAGTCTGTTTCACAATGTATAGACCTATCTTGTATACTTATTTATCAAAAAAACACTTATGTAATATATCGTAAGAGTTGTGTATACCCTACAGGCAGACCTACATAGTATAGGATATCTCAGAAATAACCACAGTTAACCTTCAAAACTTATTTATTATTCTCTAAACTTATTTTTCCCAAAACTTATCTCCTCACACAATTACAAAACTTATTGTCGTATACTAAACTTATTTGGTATTTAAAACTAAACTTATTTCGGTATTTAAAACTAAACTTATTTGCGAACCAAAACTTATTTGATCTCACGACCGTTCGCTTCCACCATCTTCTCCCGCCGTGTTGCCAACCTCATCACCAAAAAACTCCCGCTTACGTCCTCAACACGGTCAGTGCAGCCAACCTTTTTCTTTCGTTTTTTGATTCTTTTATTAAACCTTACAATAGTGCAATAATAAATAATTCACTGAAAACCAAAGAAGGGCCGCCATGAAGCGGCGACGATGTAGTCAAATGTGCAATTTATGCAAAGATCGATAACTTGGTGATTTATTCTTGGACTTACTTACCTTATAGATCAATAAAGTATAATTAGAACTAAACGGCCCTATTACTTACACTTTGTAAGAGGTTATTCTGTTCCAGTTTTCACAAATGTTTCACTTTTATACACAGTCACTGGCGCATCCAGCACCCTATTAGGGTATTACACTCATTTTTGAAAAGTGTGTTAATTAGATTCTAGAGCTCTGCTCTAAACCACAAAAAAACAACATTTTTATTTAATCGATTAGTGCCATAAAATGCATTAACATTTTAGATTTTCAAATTTCGCGCGTCGTTTGACGAAAACGATGGACGTCTTATTGCACTGTTATGATGTCAGTTTGCTAAAAACAAATGCGCTGATATTTTATAAGACAATTGTTCATAATAAAAAAAAAAATATATATTTTTCTACTTGTCGTTGGTTTGCTGTTCCTGAATGCAAAATGTTTTAATAAAAAATATTTTGATTACGAAAATAATAAAAGTACTAAGTTGCTTAGTTGACATGCTCTATGACGTAATAACATGACGGCTCCTATTTCATGGTGTTCAAAAACAGATTAAAAATACTGAGATCTTTCAAATGTATTTTGTGGATTCATGAACTAAAACTAACATTTTCCGACTACATTACACTATTACCCCTCAGGATTGTATACTTTTGCCAAATACCAGAGATGTCTGGTACATGTCAGCCAAACCCGTTAAACCTGTCTTCAGTCATTGTCGTACGAAGGTACGATTTTATTAGTGTAAGCGAAGAGTAGCCGCCCTCCACATTATAAGTCGTCACTGATAATGTAGCGGGAATTTGTAACATAATTTTTACATTTGGAAAAATTAAAACAACAAAAATAAACTTCAGTTTAAGATCAACCCATTTCCTGAAAAAATAAATAAAAAGAATTGGCAGTAAATAATCTTTAAAAACTACCTAAATTTCTCATTAGAATTCACAACCGAAATAAAAAAGGATTCTTAAGATAATAATTGAAACGATCGTTCGTGTCGTGCATTAAAACTTAAGGAATTATCGTATTTTAACTGTAAAAGTACGTCTTCAAAATCAAGTAAATAAGCGAAACCTATATTATATATTGACGGCACGGTTGGCGCAGCGGTTAAGCGATTGACTGCTGCGCTGCGTGTCGCGGGTTCGATTCCCGCACGGAACAAATATTGGTATAACCTACAAATAGTTGTTCCGGGTCTGGCTGTTTGTGTATGTGAGTTTAAATGTTTGTAAACGCACCCACAATACAGGAGTAATTCCTAGTGTGGGGCAACGTTTAAAAAATAAATAAAAATATTATAAATAATAATTTTAGTAAGTATCAATTAATTATTTAATTATTGGCATTTCTATATTATATAATGTGTACGGTCACCAAAAGAGATAATTTGGGGTTGTCAGATTAGTTGAAGTTTATTAAGAAATTTAATTTGGTAAGTGCACTGTTTGTGTCATATTAATTTAAATAACTGGATGACCGAGCTTTGCTCGGTTTTGTTTTTTTAGTTTCGCGTTTTCTAAAAATGAAACCTAGCTAAATCGATTTATCGTCCCCGAAACCTGCATACAAAATTTCATGAAAATCGTTGGAGACGTTTCCGAGATTCTGATTATATATATACAAGAATTGCTCGTTTAAAGGTATTAGATATGTGGATGACCGAGCTTTGCTCGTTTTTTTTTGGTTTGACGTTTTCTAAAAATGAAATCTAGCTAGATCGATTTATCGCCCCCGAAACCCCCCGCATACAAAATTTCATGAAAATCGTTGTAACGGTTTCCGAGATTCAGATTATATATATACAAGAATTGTTCGTTTAAAGGTATTCGATTTTATTTTATTCGAAAACATCCATTGATTTCTTACTACAATTCTACTACTTATATCCGACGACCCTGGTTACTTACCTCCTTTGGCGCGTTATTATCGGTCGATAATACCGGATGCGTTTTTGCGATATCTGTTTTTAGTACATTATGTATTAGGACGGCTACGAAGTTACACACTGCTACGATAATAACGACGCAATAGAAGTATGACGCTTGCTTTCCTCCGTCCTGCTATATTCCGATACGAGTTCTTAGAACATTTGTACAGGGACGCCCGCGATTCCACACACAGCTGCGAGATCGTTAGTACTAGTAGTATGTCAAGGACGAAATTTGGTTTTACCGACTGTTACGGGTGTTCTAAAAATCTGTAAATGGTTGATTTAACATCAGACGAAGAACTTTTTATCATTAACCATCACATAAATGGCGAATCTGCCCGAGATTAAGGAAAAACCTTCCAAAAACACGAATACGAAATAAAATTATCGGACGATTAAAACGTTTACAGTGACGATTTACCTCATCCTCTCTAGTTATCGGAAGAAATAACTCTTTGGAAGGAGCATTGGAGTGAGAGGGAACATCTCCCCCAAACAGCAGCCGAAGTGCATCAAGATGCGCTTCAGGCTGCTGTTTGGGACGACACGAACGATCGTTTCACAGCGGCTACGCCATCCTGCATATGTCGGTGCAGTACAACGTGGACATCGAACGCTTCCAGATGCCGCCGCCCCTCAACTGCTACTCGCAGCTCTCGTCGCATCACTTCTACGGCAGGAATCAGTCCCACATCGAGTTCCAAGGATGTGCCAGGTCCGTTTGTACTTCAATGAAACCTATGAATACTGGCACGTTTGAATAGTTAAGAAGTCGATCAGTTCAAAATATTAAGCTAGTTACCCATTCCAAAGTGTAGTAGGTCGCTATGGAGAAGAACGGGAATGAAACTCCATGAACACTAATAAATGCCGACACGACACGATCGACACGAATGTCGTCACGACACGAACGATCGCTCTTCGCGAACATTACTGCTACGCAGAAGGAGGTGACGGCTGAGTAGCCGTCACCCACCGCCGTCACACCATGCACTCTCGCTCCGTGCCATAGCCTGGACCAGGGTCGGACGCAAGAGATAGCCGCCGCCGATCGCCTCCATGAGGACACGGCGGTGCTCCGCCCAAGCCGGGCAGACCTCCACCGTATGCTCCACCGTGTCCTCAGGGCGATCTACGCACTGGAAACACCCGGGCATATTCTCCCGCCTTATCCGAAACAGGAACTTCCCGAAACAACTGTGTCTGGTGAGGACCTGCGACAGGTGGAAGGTGAGGACGCCGTGCCGCCTCTCTAGTCACTCCTCAAAGAGGGGACTTACCGCTGCAATCATGGAGTGCCCAAACAGTCGCCGGTTTGACCTCGATAAATCAAATAACAAAAATAAAAAAGTAGCTCATTAATTTGATCATGATTGTAAAATCAGCGAAATCAGAAAAAAATCGTATACGGACTCTTAATTATTGTACCAATTAATTTAATCATTGTACCACCCGTCGAAAGGCAGCTTACCGTTTTGGCGGGGTTGAACCCATAGCCCCCCCCCGGTTCCACCACTGTACCTATGATTACGATGGCAATCGTGGACTTATTAAACATTTACAGTTTTATTTGCATAGCTCTTATACTTTAGATTTTATTGGTAACTCAAAAACTCCGACTCCGCCCAACTTACAAAAGAAGTGAAATTCCACCAAAAATATTTTCATGTAAAATGTTGCCAAGACGTGACCGCTTGCAGTATCAAAAACTCAGATCTCATGTCTACTCTACAAGCCCTAACTTCACAAACGCTACACCTTAGTCAAATTATGTGAAAATACAGGGTGGCCGGGACATCGACGCGCTAACGGAAACAATAATTAATTCACCACATGATTCTAGACCTCCGACGAAATAAATTTTTCGTCGGTTATAAAAAAAAACAACTATTCATGTTAACATTAACACGAACAGCTGATTTGACCTGCGCGGTCAAACTGTATGGTACACTCTACACCGTAGCCGCGGGCTTGCGGACGGCGAGTAATGTGTAGCTCGCTGTCCGATAAGGACCAAGCCCGGGTCGACAGCACGTTGTGTTCCACGCGCGCCTCAACGAGATGTCAGCACCAACTGGTGGGGTCCGCAAGGAGCAATACCTGCCAGGGGTGCAGGTTGATCGAAAGAGATACCATGACCCCTGGCACACAGGCAACTGAAGGAATACGGGTGGGTTTTAGTCAGTACGACAGAACCTCCTCCCGCTCCACCCAGAGCGGGAGAAGTTATTTGATGATTTCCCACCCTCAAAACAAAACCCTCTCTGTTCAGAATCATGTACTGAATCTATGGTAACAGGTTACCCGTCGATGTCCCTGCTACCCTGTTTAATAGCTATGAGTTTGTGCTCTTTTAACTGAAAAGCTGTGTCACACCTACTGCTACCTTTTATTTATGAAAAATTATAATTGATCAGTCTTTCAGCACCTGTTTCACGTCAAAGATAAGATTTATTTTTATTTATTTTGATTTTAATGCTTAAAAAATATGATTCGAATGTCGATGCCAACCGTCCCTATAGCACGGCGTTGTTGGTAAATAATAAACGTCCAAGAGTTTGCTGATCATCCTCAGATACTAGAGCCGAAGTTCTTCTTACGTTCATACTATAGTCACGTAAAATACCGCCTTAGAAAAAAGGCAAGTAGAGTACGCGCATATGTACCTATTATGTCACACACAGCACATGTTACCTAAATGAAGCCTCTATCATTATGTTTTTATGCAAGCAATCGAAAACAGTTACAGGTGGAATAAAGAAATGTTTGTTGTTGCGCTGCGCAGAGAAAGCTTTGTGCGGGCGGGGCGGGCGGCGAGCGGGCGCAGTGGGCGCAAATAGCGGCAGCGCGCGTCGCCGAGTCGGCTGAACATTCGGCTCGACGCTCGGCCAGTCCGCGCCCGACGCCCGAAGCCCGCGCGCCCCCGCACGCTCAGCGCCACGCGCTCCCGAACCCGCGACCTGCCGCACCGATATCATCACTCGCGCGCGAACCCCGACACCCCTGTGAACATCCCTATCACGTCAAACCATTCGTGCTCGTACCTCAGCGTTACTCCCCAACTACTAGTGTGTTAAACCCTTGTTGTGCAACTGTGACACCTTCACGTAATCCTGGCCTCATCAGTGCTGGTGATTCAACTCCTGGCAAGCACGTGGCTCCAGGATCGATAGCGGACACTACGCTCCTCACTGTCTCTTACCCCAAGGTCACAACGGCAGGTAAACATTTCACTTTCATTCATCATTAAAATTTCCAGTGCTCGTAATGAATGGGAACTGTTATTCGGTAATGGATATGTAATGTTTCAAAACTGTTTAAACGCCGCTAAATGTTTGTTATTGAACATTTTCGTAGATAAGAATGTGAGCACAAATTACGAATGATACCTACTTAGTGAAACAAAAATAATCGCATCCGATCCACAAATCTCGTTGGCAGATTCTGGCGACGTATAATATTGTGAGGTTAAGAAGAAATTGCATCGATTGTTGTACCTACATTGCATGCCATCTATTCCATCCGGTGACCCATTTTCGCAACTTTGACATTCGGCAACAACGGTTGGCAATAGGTAGATGGGACAATTTTATTTTCTGCTATTTTCTAAAAATATTTTGCGAAAGTAAGCTGTGTGTTACTATGTAATGCCACGGTGCCACCAGACTGAAAAAAATAACGATTTCTGATGATATTTTGTAAACCATTCGAAAGCTATAGGCTGTACGTAATTGTTATTATATTTGGCTAGGAACCAATCTGGTATTAAATACTAATAGTATTATTTTGAGTTTCAGTTTTTTGCCTAGAGCTTTTTGTATATGTGAACTTTTAAAAAAGTTTCCCAACGTTTGCCAAATTGAAAGCTTTTGTGAAGCTCGGAATTTTATATGAGTGGAGAGCTGACATTTTGTTTAATTTAATCTTGCAGTGTAGCAAAGCAAAATCGAGTGTTATGTATCTCTTTGTACGTCAAGAAGAAATGTATATAAAATATTATGCGAGAAGTACTAGGGAATGTTTCATTATTTATTTATTTATTGCTAGATATTTTGATAATTATTAGAAGCCTATTAGATTGTCGTTAATTCTTTTATATTAGGTTTACTATACTGATAACCTGCAATTACATACGTAAAAAAAAAAACTTGAAAGTCAAGAAAAAACTGCGAAAACAGCGGTTGTATTCGCTCCTTTTCCACATTTTATAGATATTGCATAGAGACTCGTATAGGACTTACCAACAACGAATCTATCGTTGTTGGTAAGTAATTTTTCTGTCTTGTATCTCGTTATTCGGTAATCGCAACTATTACTTATCGTCGGACGAGTAGCAGCCACGATTAGTTAGTAGGTGTTCGCTCGATCAACAAACTCCTTTGAATAAATACCTTCGGTTCACCGAAGCTCCCATTGTTTGCATGGAGGCGGTTGCGTGCACGGGTATATTATTGTAGTATATGGTTGGGTTAATAAAGTAATATACAACACTATAATACCGATTATTAAGTTATGAACTGCACGTAGGTACAGTTGGATAATTTGAATTTAATTAATCGGAAAGTAATTCTTGAAAACTCTGTATTTGGCAATAGAGCTTCTTTTGTTTTAACAGTTCTAAAACAGAACAAATGTTAGATGAGTAAATATTAGCCTAAAAATCTATTTATTAATGATATTTGTACAATGTTTACGGGACTTAAACTTTGACGTATGGATCAAAAGACCAAAAGAAACAATTTTGTAAATCTATGTAGAAAAATGCGCCCAGGTGGAGTATTGCCAAGACCGATTCATATAATGTACAAGATGCTAAGTTTTATGATGTTAACGTCCTCTAATTATGATAGTGTCCAATATGTCACCAGATGTGAGAACCACATTGACGGTATAACTATTTCTATGAATATAACTTGTATTAATAGAACTGTGTAAACGCTTTTTGCATAATTTTGTGATAAGTTAAACCGAGCTACGGTTTAACAATGGTAGGGCAAATAGTACTGAAGATAATTAGCATAAGAAGGAAACTATTCGCCACAATGCGGGCAGTTTTTACCCGGTTTGCAAATTGTTTGAACAGTAACTGTACCTTGCACTTTCTACCAATTTTCCGACCAACTTAAGCCTGTTTCCACATACCTAGACATAAATAAACACGTTTTAAAGGTACGTAGGTACATGTGTTTTAGTAGGCTTTACTTCTTTTTATAGTGGATTTAATGGCTATTGTTGGCTCTTGGATACGCTTCAAAGGAACTGGATTAATTAAACCGCTATTGAATGACCTTTCGATACTGCAAAGTGGAAAACCAATTAAAGGCTTTACAAAAGTATATTAAAAGAGGTGCCGCTTTATTGGCTATACAAAATTCAGGCCTGAGTACACTTTAGGTGGATGGAGTATGATCTGCCATTAGGGACCAGTTTTTGGTCTTTATACGCAGCTTTAAACATTTGTGTCGGTTCATTATCAGCAAACACCATATTGATTTTCTTGTTGTTCGTTTTGATTTATTTTTAACTAAATTCAAAAAGAAGGAGGTAATCAATTCGACATGTTTATATTTTTATTTTTTTATGTATGTTCGGCATAACTCCGTCATATATAAACGGATTTGCAAAATTATTTTTTTATTCGAAAGGAGTTTATTTCGAGATGGTCCCACTTAAATTTCATATAGATCTAGATCTGATGGTACGTTTCGGAGACAGACAACGGAACTCTTAAAAAATGACAGCAAATCTACCGCGATTGCTGCTATCGTATAAATATGCATTGTTTTGACCCCAAGGATGATGAAATTTCGATTTGATGTGGGGTAGGTGCTATAAATAAAAAGTGAAAAAAAAAAACTAAAAAAAAAACATCCGACTTCCGGAAAAACACTACAAACTGAAAAATAACTTTAATTTTAGAAGTCGGTGACAAAAAATTGAAATACATATCCAAAGTTAAAGTTGTTTTTATAATATAACTAGCTTTTGCCAGCGGCTTCGCCCGCGTGGAGGTCGGTGTATTATACATATAAACCTTCCTCTTGAATCACTCTATCTATTCAAAAAACCCGCATCAAAATCCGTTGCGTAGTTTTAAAGGCATACATAGGGATATAGGGACAGAGAAAGTGACTTTGTTTTATACAATGTAGTGATAATAAGTTTGTTTTGTCAAACTTACTATATCTACCGAGGTCTCTAGCTGTCATTCGTGGATCTTTAGCAGTCGTTACGGTAGTCAGAAGGTCAAAAGTCTGACAACCAGTCATACCAAAGGGTATAGTGTTACCCAGTAATTGGGAAGTGGAGGTCAGATAGGCAATCACTCTACGTAAAATACTGCTAATAATTAAAAAAAAAATATTCAGCTGCATCCGGTTAGAATGGAAGCCTACCAAAAAATTGTTGGAAAAAGGCTAGGCAGTTAATGATGATGGTCTCCTTTAATAGGAAGCGCACACTAGTATTTGTCGCTTGTAAACTTGCATGAAATTGTGTAGCCTCTTTTGGAGATCAAATAAATAAATGAATAATTTACCTACGCACGCACACTCACAAACGGAGAAAATAAATGTCACAAAACCATATAATCAGATCATTATTATGTCTGACTTGCAGAAAGTATTCAGTTATCAAGACTGTGGTTATAAATAAATATTAAACGCTAGAATCATTTACGATATCGCAGCAGTAGCTATCTGAAATTATGATGTTCTTGTGCATTTAGTAGTAATGGAAGCTACGCCGGCCGTGATAAAGCAGGAATCCTATAAGCCAGCCGGTCGGGGAAGCACGATCGGAAAGTAAGAGGAAATTATTAGTTCTCTTTTTTTGGACCCTCTTTACAAGGGATCGCATTTACATCATAAGATAATGTATTGAAATATATGTAAGTTGGCGCTATGAATACTGCCGTTAAAATGTACCTATTTAATTTTGGTTGCGGAGAAACTGCTTTCCGGTTTCTATATAGAGGTACTGATTTTTTTCTATTTAATACACTGGCGGAATACTTTATCTTGCCTACGAATAAAAACCTCTTTAGTGGAAATAACGAAACAGCCATAACAGCCAAATACATTTGCCTACGTGAAAAAGCTCCAGATACCGTGACACACGCCGTGCAACTTACGTGAAACCCACGTAAACCAATATTGATCCAACGTCTTACGTCGCTGCCGGCGTGCTATCTATTATTGATTAGTTTCATTAGTAAACACTTAGCTGAGTAGTACACTGTATAGCAGCACAGCTACGATACTACCTGCCTGGAATAGAGCAACTAGAATTTTACACTAATAAAGCTGAAAGTTTTGCAAGTAAACATGTTAAAAGGTTGTATGTTTTTGTAACCGATATAAATGACATTCAGGGTTGCGTTAGCTTTCTTTACAGGCAAGTTTTGCAGGCACAAAAGTAGATATTTTTGAAAGGTAATCCTATTAAACATGCACATTAAGCGATAACCTTTCCTTCTGCCTGCCCTTGCCTGATGTTACTTACTTGGGGTCGGCTCAAAGGTTTTCTCTTATTCTCCCTATTTCCGTTACCCGTCACGTTATCATTCACTATCTTTTCATTCATTTCATCACTCTCGCAATCGATCCATCTTTTCTTTGGTCTCTCTCTAACTAACTATTTTTAGGTACTTACTTGAATCTTTGTTTCACTGAGTACCTAAGTATTACATAGACGTCTCAATGAGAAAAAGTTAAGCTCCTCTACCGACATTCTTCACTGGCAGCTCTTAATTAAGAAAAGTCAAGTGAATTTTACTTTGAAGCAGACCTCAGTTTCATTTGTTATTATTAGAGTGTGGTTTAGAGACTAAAAATAGGTCTTTCGTCGAAGTGAACTTAGATATACCTGCCTACTTAACCATTCGTATCATGGGCACGCCACGATTGCGGCGGTAAGTCCTCTCTTTGAGGAGTGGATTGAGAGGCGCCACGGCGTCCTCACGTTCCGCCTGACGCAGAGCCTCACCGGACACGGTTGTTTCAGGAGGTCCCTGTTTCGGACATGGGACGGAAACACCCGGGTGTTTCCACTGCGTAGATCGCCCTGAGGACACGGTGGAGCATGCGGTGGAGGTTTGCCCAGCTTGGGCGTAGCACCGCCGTGTCCTTGTGGAGGCGATCAGCAGCGGCGATCTCCCGCGTCCGGCCCTGGTCCAGGTCATGGTTCGAAGCGAGAGTGCATGGGTAGCTGTCACCTCCTTCTACGAAGCAGTAATGCTCGCAAAGAGGGAGGCGGCGCACGTGAGGAAGAGGCAGTATATGCGCCCTTACGAACCCAGTCGTAGCAGGAGACGCCCTGAGCGTTGGGAATCCCAGGGTGATTCCCGGTCACCGTAGGCGTGGGTTTGCGGATGGCGAGTAATGGGTAGCCCGCTGTCTGGTAAGGACCAAGCCCGGGTCGACGCACACTGGTCCCAAATTAAAAAAAAGTGGACATTGATAGTAGACCGCTGATATTTTTTTTTATTGTTGATACAATGATAACAGATAAGGCAAAAAAATATTATTGTCCTACTTCAAATACTTTTCTGTAAAAAAAATATTTCTTTTTTTTTTGTATGGGAGCGATTACATTTTACTCAATTTCTCAAAAACTTTAAGCGATGTCGAGATGGCAATCACATATGTTAGAAAACTAATAATACTGAGTATTTGGCTCGAAGAAAGTTATTGCTTATCTCTGCGTACTTTCGAGATAATAGTGACAGAAAATAACATTTTTTTTTAATGTTAATTTTTTGCTTTTTTTTAATCATAGCCTTACTTTAGCACATAATTATAATGTATGCGTAATGTCAAATAAGTAAAAAGAGACTTATCTGTAAAAGAGGTTATGGGGGCTCACTAATGACTGAAAAGCTATGACCTTTCTGAAGGAGTACTTTCATCAGTTCTAAAAAACAATCAAAATGAAGACATATTAAGCTGCAAACATAAAGTTGAATATGTTCACAAACGATTCTGAAAAAATATTATGGTGAAAGATTAATATTTGGGTCTATATTCTCTTGAGAAATCTCTATTTCCTCGTTTTCCAACGAAAGCAATTCATTGTTCAAGATCAAAGCACTAGCCTCTGGAAACAACTGTTTATGTAAACGAGCAAACTTTGGTTTGATATGGCTGATGTAAGGATCTGAGCTAATTAGAAAGCTGTGGATAATGTCTAAATTAGTCTGAACTCTACCGATTTTTCTTGTATGTGCCATTCTAACATTCCGGAAATCTTTATTCCTCGCTTCGGAAGCTTCTTCGGAAAGCATGCCTATCGGAATAAAGGAGAAATTTTCACAAATATCAGCACCGTGTATCAACAATTTTTGGACACTTGAAGGCATGTAATACCATGGATATAAGTTTACATATAGCATTGCTGTTTCTTTACAATATTCCCTAAACAAGTTGGTATTAATAAGTTGACCAGATGAAATTGTTTGTAAAATGACTGCAAATCTCTTGATTAAATCAGGGTGGATACCCGTTATTTCAGCAGATACTTCATAATTTTCAAAAAACCTTCTTGCCGTGTTACCGTCATTGGTTGTACCAAATCCCTGTTTTACTATGTCCATTAACAAACCAGTTCTTTCCCGGAATTCTTCTTGTGTCAAATTCTTTTTAATTTCTTTTAACAATTTATCTTCTTTTCGTGCAGCCCACTTTTTGAAGTCTAAGTTGTACGAAATGTGTAAAATACATTCCATACATCTTATCCACATATGAAGCGAAGACAGACCATATTTATACATATCTTCTCTGATGAGTCTTTTGGATACAAAGTCCAAGTCATTCATTTTGCTAGGTGGGGTATTGCAAATATTACAAACAGCTGCAGAAGAAGTATTGGAAATCACAGTAGAAATTTTCCCATCAATCATAGTCATGTACAAATCATGTTTAATATCAAAATTATCTACAATTGTGGGAACAAGATTACGAATTTCTTCCTCTATGGATGCACTTTCCTTCTTTATCAATTCATTTGTTTCTTTTGCAAATATAAAGCCAATTGGACGACAATAGTTTGTTGAAGAGGGAGCAGGATTTTGCCACAAGATAGTACCACTCTCTTCTTCCAAACGAAGCGGAACCAAACTAATCATGAAAACTGAAGAATCGTCAATTTTAGTGTCGGAGTGTGACTTTTGTTTATAATTACTTTGAGAAGATGACCCGTCAAAACCCCATTTGCTTATTAGTTTTAGCGATTTTTTGTCGGCAGAGTTGTGCTGAATTGTTTTAATATCCTATTAGTTGTCAAATCTAGAAGCGATTGAAGTCTTATCTTAGCATCAGATTCAGTTACAGTTATGTCTGACTCTGGAGGATAACAAGTTTTTTTAGCTTCCAGGAGCTTTTGATAGGATGGAAGACCATACATTTTCTCTGAAGCAAGAATAGTTCTTAAATTTCGATGTTGCCATTTTGACAAATTTGTTGAGGTGTAAAGCGCTAACGTTTTATCATCTGGTAAACACGGTTTGTCAGTCTTTTTAGCGAATAGTACATCATATACCATCTCACATTTTTCCTTGTTTTGGCTGAGTTCGTTTAATATAGCTGCTAATTTTGTTTTTTTAGACTCTTTTAATTTGGCACATAAAGCATAAACTAATTCCTCCTCTGTGTGATCTAGAAGTGTTAGAGAACGCCTTTTCTTCTGTTTATCAGATATATCAACAAATGGTTTTTTACTTGTACCATAACTTAATTGATGAGTATCCACTTGCGTTTCGAAATTTGGAATTACTTCCTCGGCAACTTTAAAAATGCTGCTTAAATCGATATTTTGACATTTTGGCCAAACTATTTGGGATTGTAACCAGTCTGAATTTTTGTTAAGAAAGGTCTTTTGAGCTCTACTGGAAGCAGACCATCTTTTTGAGATATTACTTGAAAAATTACGACAAAATAATTTAATATTACTCAAATCTTCGGAAGACAATTCAACACCAATACGTTCAATAAGGGCATTAAATAAAAATTCGACATTTTTAAAACCACCTCCTGATTTAAGAACAACGTATAAGTCTAAGTTGGTGACAAATGCGGACATATTATAATTTTAAGGAAAATTGAAAACAAATTAGAATCAAAGATATCAAAGACAAAGTGACTTTGATTTTAACAAAAAAAATTACGAAAACAAATTCGACGAAAGAAAGACAAACAAAAATTATTTGATTTTAAAATCCAAAGATTCAAAATACAACAATAACAAAACAAACAAACAACAAGCATTTCTTCAAGCGCACAGAAAAAATAAGGACACGTCTTATCGCAACCACATTTAGTTGTACACTGAGTGAGGTGTACGCGCGCGATTCGTGACCGTATTACGTTACGTCATGAGAGGCGGCCATCTTGTTATCCCGGCAAACTCGCGTCGAAGCTCCATTTTGCTGGCCAGCGGACCTATTGCGATATGAGTAAGGCTATGATTAAAAAAAAGCGAACAATTAACATTAAAAAAAATTGTTATTTTCTGTCACTATTATCTCGAAAGTACGCAGAGATAAGCAATAAGTTTCTTCGAGCCAAATACTCAGAATTATTAGTTTTCTAACATATGTGAATGCCATCTCGACATCGCTTAAGGTTTTTGAGAAATTGAGTAAAATGTAATCACTCCCATACAAAAAAAAAAAGAAATATTTTTTATAGAGAAAAGTATTTGAAGTAGGACAATAATATTTTTTTGCCTTATCTGTTATCATTATATCAACAATAAAAAAAAATATCAGCGGTCTACTATCAATGTCCACTTTTTTTTAATTTGGGACCAGTGTGCGACGGCGCGTTGTGTTCCACGCGCGCCTCAAAAAGATGTCAGTACCAACTGGTGGGGTCCGCAAGGGCCGATGCCTGCCCGGGGTGCGGGTTCTTCGAAAGAGATACCGCAGCCCCTGGCACACAGGCAACTGAAGGAACACGGGTGGGTTTTAGTCAATAAAAGTCTGACACGCCCTCCTGCTGCTCCACTTGGCACTCAGAGCGGGAGAAGATATTTGATGATTTCCCGCCCAAAATAAAAACTATTCGTACCACAGAGTAATGAAAGAAGATTCTTACATACCTACAAACATAAACAGATTGCTCCACAAAGTTCCACGGGGGGTTACGGTAACTCGGCACTGAATTAATCGTGCATGATGACGGCGCTGTGTATGACATATTCTGCATGTTTCCCGCACGGATGCGTGGTTATTATTGGCATCTCGGCATTTGGCACACGGTGGGTAGATATACCTACTCTCATCTTCAAATTATTTGCCTCGGAATTTTATTGTAATAGCTTTTGGTATTTCTTAGGTGGGTTACAACAGAAAACATTTTCAGGGAACAAATATTTAAATCCATATTTATTTATGGATAATACAGCTGCTGTGGCATATTTATTTTGCAACCTTAAAATGAAAAGCCCAATAGTTTTGGCACAAGGCTCTGATGTAAATCAAACGCCATATCGGTATGGCGTTTGATTTACATCAGAGCAACATTTTGACGAGATATGCGAACATAAATGTAGGGAACAGCTGATATTTTTTTCGCGATTTCAGGTTTGGTCCCATAGTAAAAGTTGTTCATAATGATGAGTACAATGACCCTTTCAGATATTTCGTGTATGAATAGATACACCTTATTTATATAATCTGAATCTCGGAAACGGCTCCGACGATTTTCATGAAATTTAGTATGCATGGGGTTTCGGGGGCGATAAATCGATCTAGCTAGGTTTTATTTTCAGAAAACGTCAAACAAAAAAAAAACCGAATAAAGCTCGGTCATCCAGATATTTTTCGTAAAAAGGGATAGGTAGGTACAAAGTTTTTGCTTCATTTATTTGTCAGCCTAGTCGTATCGGGTCAAGCGGAGGAGCTTATTGCGCAGCACACTTCCAATCACAATTCCAGGGTTTTAAAGGAAATGCTTAATCTATTGCTTCATAGGTCTGCAATATTTCCTCTGCTCAATAACGTAGGTAACAAAATAAACGTGGTTGAACTGTCAAAATGTATGTGTGTTCGGTATGAGTTTTTGGCCGCGTGTAAATGTAAATAAGGAAAATGTCAATATGTCAGCATGTCACTTATAAAACGCAATTAATCGGCGTCCCCGTCGTTATGCTTCTGCGAAAATATGAGAGACCAAAGAAATTCATGTAACTGGAAAGAACGAGGAAATATAAAGAGAACGATTGACTTATCTTTTACGACGGAGGTTCTAAAAACTCCGTTGATCCGACTGAGGCGTTGTAATATGTACCTACGCGTTAGGTAATACATATTTTGTGGATGAAAGGCGACACTAATACAGTTAATACTCTGTAATCTTATAATTTCTGTGGTGGTGGAATTAATAACTATCTATACCTAAGCTATCTTACATATTTCGTCCCTTTATTGGTAAAACCGATTATCTACCGAAAACTAAACTTGTGGCAATCATGATTTAAAAGTTTGACAGAATAATTATGTAACTAAATTACATATATCTTACCTGCAATCATATAATTATAATGAAAAAAATAATAAAGTATGTTTGTAAATCATAAAAATAGAAGTACTTCATTGATAATGCTTGAAAAAATGCCAAAAACTATCTCCAGGGAGGTCATTTAGTTGGTTTTTCCTGAATAACGACATAAGCATTATATATCATTAATTAAATGACTTTGAGCTTATCTTATAGCTTCACCGTAACCTTTCGAAGAAAGTATTAAGGTACCAAAAACAACTGTAAAAATAACACTCTGAAACATTCTACAAAATTGATATTAAAATAATGATAATTGGTTGTGCTTGAGTAAAATTAAGAATTGTGGTAGACTATCTGCAAAATGTTCATACAACGAACTACAGCAAGCCTGGTTTATTTTTATAATTACAAAAATACCAAAATATCATTACTTACATGAAAGTAAAAACTGAATAAAGTAGGAAAATAATAAGAATGATATATGTATTAGGAAATAATCAACTTTATTAGTAACTTTTTATTTTTATCTAAGTATACAAAACAATTTGTGAAAAAATGAATTCATTTAGATTTTCTATCTAAGTACTTATACAAAACAATTTGTGAAACCATGAAATTAATTCATGTTTTCACAAATTGTTTAGTATACTTAGAAAAACTAAAATAATGTATCTTTCATTCATCAGCTGATGAATCCACAGATGATTCAGATTGTGACTCTTCAGAGGCGGCCACATCAGGGACGCGTTCAATGCGATCCCTATCTACAAGAAAACTTCTGTACCATCCATGGTACTCTTCGGGTATAACCCCCTTCTCACATAGATTAATGAGATCTTTTTTCTTAGCTTCCGTTATTGGAAGAGGTCCATCATACAATTGTTCTAGCGGTGGGAACTGGAGTTCCGAGGTAGTTGGTAGTTCAATTACCTGTTCCGCTGGCAATCGCTTTGCTTTGTTTCTTGTTGCATAGCTGTGGTGTCCATGTGCTGAAGATGTCGATGCTGAATTTATATTAATCTTATTTTGTGTGTCTGAAGCAGTTACATCAATTGCCATAAATGAATTTGACATGTCATAGTTATAGTATACTTTTTTGTCTCCTTTTAAGTACTTCATCCGTTTTATTTTAAACCATTTCACTTGCTGTCCATCTGTGTTTTTGGTTCTATTCAAAATTATTGTATTGGCCAATTTTTTCAAGTCTTTAAACTCATTGTATTTAAATTCCTTGACTTGATAACAATTTTTTATTATAGTCTTTGTGTTTTTCCTGTATTTTTTTTTGATCTAGCACGTTTGAAAATGTTAATCCAGGCAGTCATACAAAAAAGATCAACATTTTTCTTGGCAGACTCAATCGCACTATGCATTGAGTCAGCTTCCATGTAACTGTGACCTGACTCTAAGAACTTGTGTTCTATGATTTGTAAATGGTTGCTGTTTTGTTTACCCACAATAGGATAGCAGCCACGAATTGATTCCTATTTTGTCCTCCACATGTGTCAGAGAACAAACTGACTTCCGTGACTTCCTCTGGTACAGATTTCATTAAATAGTGACACAAAATAGTTCCGATTTCTGAACTTCCCTTTTTACCATTTATCTCGGACCATACAAAACAATAAGCTTCGTTAGGAGGCGCACTTTCGTAAAGCGTTAAATTGTATAAAGTTAATTTTCTTGTATAGTAAAGGAGACCAACATCAGTGCATGGCAATTGTAGAATTGCCTGCAAATCGAAAGTAGCAGACAGAAAATTTGTTTCTTCTTCAGCTCTCTTTTTATCTTTATCTTTTTCCTGATTACAAGTTTGCTTCCTAACAATGTGTGTCTGATATTCTCCTTGTATTTTATTTTGTTCTTCTGGATTAGCGCGATTGTACCTAGTGCATAAAAGACTTTTTTCGGCATGAAAAATCCCAAATTAAATTCTGTAGAAAAAATTCTACGATATGTCATCTCCGACACAGGTTCCATATTTCCGTCTTCGCATTTTTTGACGTACAACGAATACAATTTGCATAATGTAAGGTTTCTGTCTAAATACTTGCGTTTTGATTTCTTCCGTATGTAATGGCTTTCCATAGTAGGGAAAGATGCAATATGTTTTTTTATGTATTCAATTTTTTCAGGTGCAGTTTTATTCGGAGGCTCATGACGTCCGCGAAGGTCTTCTTGCTTGGCAAAAAGTCCTAAGTTATCACGGTGCTTTATAGCATCAGCTACGACACACGGAGCAATGCATAATGTTTGGCAGAAAAACTTTTGGCAAACATATATTTCGTTCCCTTCTATTGTAAAAAAGCATTGCTTAGCATAAGAGCGTCGTGTCGTTCTTTTCCTACTTACAAGAAGTCTCTTTACTGACTTAACCCTTACGTGAGCCAAAATAAATGACTTTTTTGAGGCATAGTCTAGACTCCAATATTTTCTGCATATTATTTGGCGCTCTTCATCTGTAACTTTATCATTGCACTCAAATTTGCATTTAGAACAATCAACAGGCTTAGGATTTTTTGAGCTTCTAAATTTCTTTTTTGTAACATATGGCAAGCCTTCAGCTCGCTGTCTTTTTACCACATTAACTTTCCAGGTTTCAGTGCGAGTGAAACAAAAGATCAAGCGTCGATAATTGGTTTTAGCTGAAAATATTTATGTAGAAATATCACCATACGCTTCGGTGGAAAACAACTATTTAAGCATAGTTGCTTTTACTTGTATTTAAATCTAAACGATACGATCTCTGATGTTGTGGAAAAACAAATAAAGCTGCTTAATCTCTTTTAATTGAATAAAAATCTGCACAAGTGCGAAGGATTATGTTCTGTTAAAAGCAAGTAGAACTACTTACTTTCTTTTTAATGTGTAAGATTCAAGTACTTTCCAATAATTCAGCAAAACCAGAACCATCTAAAGTATTTTAATTTGTATTAGTACAATGCTACAGTATGTTCAGAGTGTAAGCAAATTGCAACTAAAATAAGATATGAAACTGAATGTGTTTTTGATTGCAAGGCTTCAAAAAAATCGTACAAGTTTAAGACTTTAGCTGTTATTGAATGCAGATGTTACCTAAAAACTTGTATTATAATTGTTTTTTTGCGTATCTATCTCGGAAACTATGCATCGTATCGAAAAATCGGTTTTACCTGTAGATAGAGCTCAAAAAGTTGAGTAGCTTGGTGTCAATAACTCATTTTTGAAAAAATGTGTAGATAATCGGTTTTACCAATAAAGGGACGATTTGGCCGGAGTTTACGCTCTACAGTTATGGGAAAATTCAATAGGCAGACCTACCTTAGTTATGTGAGCAGTGGCGTGCAGTCCATAAGACAGAAAGACACTGCCTACCCTAAATCAGATAAATATGTAAAACGAATTTTATTTTATCAATAAACAAAAAATATTTATTCATAAATCAGCACCACCTGTCGAACGTCGGTCGTATCATTAGTATCATCGATACAATACCCGTTCGTTCGTACAATTCTGTTTCAGTTCTTTTCCATTTCTTTCATGGTTTTAAATAGGTTACACTTCTTTCTTCCTAAGAGCCCATTCCAGCGGTAATGCCATGTTATGTTTTGTGTTGTGTACTTGTGTGTCATGTGTTATTTAAGGAATATGTATACCCCTCTAATACCGGATGAACGTACTACACCTTAAAAGTTTTTGATTTCCTAGATTATGTATTAAATAATCTGTGACGAAAAACCTTTTTTTAAAATTGTATATCAATTATTAAACTATATAATAACTAAAACTCATTCGAAAGAGTAGTCCATCGATTAATAAATATTCGATGAATCGTTCAGTCGAAGTAGCGTTTGGCAATAAAAGGTTGTTACGCAATAAATTCCGTTCGAACAATCGTTCAGTCGACTTTCCATGAATCGAACATATGACTCTCGAAGTTAAGTTACGGACCCATTGTTCGTACAATTTGATGCAACTTCGCATTGCGATGCACTAGTGCCGCTGAGTGCCTCGGGAGAGACACGAACTATTCACGTCTTAATGTTTATATGAGTGCTCTCGTAGTCATGCAGATTTATTGGATGTGCGTTCGTTTATATACGTCGCACACAATGTAACAAATAATGCACACAACCGTACAGGGTAGCCACTGGTTTTTTACGATTTTTTACAACGAGACGAATTACGAAACTTAACGAAGTTTTCCGAACAAAGTTGGTTATGCGACTATTTTAAAAAGTAGCATTGTTTCATTGAATGATCACTACATAAACAACCATTACTTTTTTGTCGTATTATTTTCATATTCCGACTAATTCCGACGCCATTGTTTGTTTTGATTGATTTGTTTTGGTTGTGAGCTATGATAGCATGTAGGTACTTACAATTTTAACGTTGATAAATAGTGTGAATAATAGATCATATACACCTTAAAGTTGTTCAGGTGGTGTGTGTATAAAGAAAAGAAAAAATTATGCATTTTCAAAACTATCTATCGGTAAAAATAGGGGTAGTGAAAAGTAGTTATAGACCGGATTTGCAATGAATAGATGCAACCTAAAGGTAAAGTCAATCGTAAATTCAATACAAAACAATAGGATTCATTTAATTACCTCACAGGTTACATGCTGTGCTGTGTAGGTAGGTATAGCAATCGGTTAGAATAACCAATTGCTGTACCTTTTTTTTTATTTCTGCCTACCCTGTCTAAAAACTCTGTGCAGGCCAGGGTATGTGAGTATATCATGTGTAATTTCTGTTAGCCGACTTGCTAAAGTTCCCGGGGAGGCATCGGCTGGCAAATATCCAGCAAGTCAGCCATGACATAATATCTTGTTTGCCAAAAGGCTTTATTTTCCGAGTCTTTATGAAATAGGTTCTTGTTTATTTGTGCTAGTAGGCCTCCTATGTGGGATAAAGAAAGCGCTAGTGCTAAAAGACATTATCTCTATTTTCTAGACTTGTCGTCTAGTCTTGGGCACCGGCAATTAACATTTCGTCGTTTTCTATTCTAAATTGTTTAGCCCTAGCTCACAATTCTCTTTTGTGCTGTGAGTTGTGTTTTTTGTTGTTCTTTACAAATAATGTGTGTTACAAAATGCTATTAGGTATTAAAATGATTGTTATGTTAATTAAACTGAACAACGATCGCCGTTAATCGTTAAATCGATAACATCGATTCACGATGATATCGATTAAACAATTAAGTCAAACTAAAGATATAGGTACCTAAATTTCCTTTTTCCCCTGAAAATTAACTACTATAATTAAGGAGCGAGCACGTGTCTTGAATAACTTCACAAAAATTCTAGCATTAAGTACCTATAAAATGTGAATCTATACTAGCAAACCTCTAGCTAATGACCGCAATAAATTCAATGTTTTAATAGCAACATATATGAAAAAAATGTTCACAAAGGTTCTAATTGTAACCTATTACTTGTGAGCAAGCCATATTAGTATATACCATTCCATTAAAAATAAATATGTGGGGGTTTTATGGGCTGAGCAGTGAACAGTCGTACTCAATCATAAGCTGAAGTGTCTACGAGGTTGCGTGGTGTATTATGTCCTGTGATTCACTTCACATTCATCATTCGTTAAAATAGTGTACGAAAATATTGCGAAATAGTCTGTCCAATAGTAGTAAAGTAATAAATACATCAGTTCACACTTCATTGTAATAACCACCCACGGCGTTATTTATAGTTGTGTGTCACGTGCTACATCGGCTTCAACGTTTACGACTACATAACACTATAGCTTATCCTCGCAGTTATACACATGTTTAGTCAACTAATTAACGTCTTGTTTAACTCCTAAAACGACTGTTATAAATGAATTACTTTTTATGTAACACTCCCATGTAATAGATTCATATAAAATCTGATTCTCTTTTCTACAGTAATAATTTATACAGGATAAGTTTTTAATCAGGTCGCAAATTGTAACCATGAATTCAGCAGTATATAGAAATTTTTCGTTAGTTATACAAAAAAAAAATCAGCTGTTTCATAGAAAAGTGCAATACCTACGCGGTCAAAATGTATGCAACAGCTGATTTTTTTTTGTATTACCGACAAAAAATTTCATGGTAACAATTTGCGCACTGGATAAAAACTTACTCTGTAAGTATAAGAAAGAAAACAAGGAAGGAAAAGATAGTGAGGACACTGGCATGCCTTAGAATCAAAAATTCGAAGATATGTGCCATCCACCCGACCCGCACTGGGCCCGCACTGTGCCCGCACTGGGCCCGCGTGGTGGATCACATCCAAGTCCCTCACAGAGAGGTGTCCTGTGTCCCAGCAGTGGGAACATTATAGGCTGAATATGCAGACTAATAGGTATTATAAAGTCAAAGACTTTGTAAATTTGAATGTAGGAGAGGTAATCTACAATCTTTCTCTGATAAAAAGCCACGCCATTGCCGAGTGCCCAACGGTATGTTTTATGTTAAAATACCCAAAGTAAGTCGCGGACAGGCGCTAGATAGGAATAAAATGTATCGTGAAAAGCTTATCAGAAAATGTTTACCAAAAATTGTATAATTTTCAATAGGATATTAAACTGTATCAGATTCAAGAAACACCAATAAATAATTGAAACTTAAAGAAACACGTACTTACTTCTTTTGCATTGTTTACATTCGGAATTATAGTGTATTGGTGTTTAGCTGTCATAGTGAAAATATACAGCTTACGTACTAAGTGACGTAGATGTCTTAACTGAATAATCGAAGCACTTCGGCCATATTTAGACTAACCGACTATATTATTAGATATCCCGATCGCTGGTAGACTTTGGTCACGAAGTAATAGGCAGCTGGATTGTTATACAGGGAAAATTTTTAACCAGTGCGCAAACTGTAACCATGAATTTAGCATATCATTCTAGACCCCCCCAGCGTAGAAATTTTTCGTCAGTTATACACAAAAATCAGCTGTTTTATAGAAAAGTGCAATACCTACGCGGTCAAAATGTATGGAACAGCTGATTTTTTTAGAGATAATTTCCGACTTCCACGCGGGCGAAGACGCGGGCAACAGCTAGTTCTTAATATTTATGAATTCACGTACCCGATAAACAATCCTACAAAGTTAGGAAGGCGATCGTGAACCGAAACTTGCAAAAGTTTTCCCACAAGTGATTGCACCTGTTTACTGCATCTCGATCCTAACGTATTTCCCCGGATTTGATGGGGTCTTTATTCTAAGTTATAACACCTTTCATTTAAAGAATTAACACGCAGTTGTCTGGCCTTTGCTATCTGACCCAGAGGGGTATCGTTGGGCTATCCTGCTAACATGTCATTCGAGGATCTTTGACAGTCGTTACGGATCGTCAGAAGCCCGAGAGTCTGATAAACAAATCTAACCATGGGGTATCGTGTTACCCAGTAACTAGGTTATGGAGGTCAGATGGACAGTAGCAGTAAAATACTGGTATTCAGCTACATCCGATTAGACTGAAGCCGACCTCAACATAGTTTGGCGCAGCCGTGTGGCACACACTGTTGTTGTTATTTACTTTTATTTATTTTATTGTATTTTGTGTTTCACGAACTGTGTCCATTTAAACGGTATTCTTTCTTTCTTTCTTCTAGTTGGAAAAAGGCTAGGCAGATGATGATAAACCTGCAAACTTGTAGGCAACGAAACTTTACACATAACTCGTTGAGATGGGCCAGAATGGAACAGTTCAAGTGTTCCAAGGGACCACGTTAGTACCTATTAGAGTTGAGAAAAACAGCATAAGTACCTTTAGTGATTTGTGAATAACTCATTTTATGTAACAGGCAACATAATATATTATTTGGGGGCATTTCCACCTCAATGAATCTCTCTGTTTAGATCGGAAGATTTAGAAAAAGAAGAATGATTGTGGAGAACTCTAGCTTATATAATGGTCGTATAAAACTTTTTATACAGCTGGAAGCATGGAAATACTACTAACTATAGTTCGACTTTTAATTATATTCAGTAACTTGACAGTTCAAAGAAAAATAATGTTACCATACTAAAACTAAAAGTGTTGGGGTAGCGATTTTGCGTAAAGAACGAATGATAACAATGGTTTAATTTTACATTAAACCATTTTTATCATTCGTTAAAAAACTTACAAAATTCGTTTGTAAGATGTGGAATATAAGAATAATTCATAATTTATTAATAAAAGGAATGCTTTTTATTTTCTTCTAATAGAAACAAACTATGAATAAATTACCTAACTATTGAAAAACAATATATATAACAAATTCCACATTTTTAAAAGTGAATATCATGTTTATTGCAAGTAAGTACATTATTTCAAGTTCATTCAATTTCTTTTCTTTTTTTCAAAATCTGGTAACCCTTCAACTGTCAAGTTATTGAATACAATTAAAAGTCGAACTACTGTGTAACTCGGTTTACATACTGGCTTGTTGGATTGTAGGCTTTGTGTCCTGACCGACGACGATACGCACGCAGCATTCGCGTTCTTTATAGTATAATCGGATTTACTGACGGGGTATGGTTTTCTATTGTACTGCATTCAGGCCTAATAAAACTATACTCAAACCAACCCACTACTTAGTAAAATATAAAAATAATAAATTAAAAAAATCTAAAAAAAAACGCCGAAAATAATTTAAAAAAAGCGTGGGGTGTTTGATATTAATTGATTATAAAAATACCTCAAAAAGCACCCCACATTTTTGTTTGGCATTATTTTCTGCTTTTTTAAAGCGTGTTTTTTAGATTATTAATCTATTATTTATTTTATTTTTTTTAGTTCTGCTGACTACAAAAGCGTGACTTTTGGTTCATTTCTTTTTTTTTAATTATTGAATTGTCATCGGTCCTCGATAAGTCTACAAAGTTTAAATGTAATCTGACCGTTTGAAGTGGGTCAAAATCAAGTCGAAAGGAGTCGGTTACAAAAAACTTACAGGTGAAGGTAATAAAAGCGTGTTAAAAACATAGAAATGATAACATGCAGCTATTTGGAATGAATAAAGTCTACTAAGTCCATATACTTAAAAAAGTGGTGAACCAGTGGTAGAAATTCGACCGTAATTAAAACATATTAGCTTTCTGCGCTCTTTCTCCATATAAAATTTAGCTGTGCCAAACATGCTTCTCAGTCCGCGTATTTTTTGTAAAAACGAGTACGAAGTTTTTGCTATACCTACAGGATATAATATCAGGATTTTATCCAGTGCGCAAACTGTAATCATGAATTCAGCATATCATTCTTGACCCCCCAGCGTAGAAATTTTTCGTCGGTAATACAAAAAAAAAATCAGCTATTCCATGCATTGCAGTTTTCTATGAAACAGCTGGTTTTGTTTGTTAAACTGACGTAAAATTTCTACGCTAGAGGGTCTAGAATGATATGTTGAATTCATGGTTACAGTTTGCGCACTGCATAAAAACTTATCCTGTATAAACTAAGAACGGAAGGGGAGACATATGTGTTTGAGTTTCCTTTTAGTAACACTGCCAGCGTATGAATGTCTTTATATCTTTATCATCCGAGATTAATAATATTATGTATGTCAAAAGTTCAAAACTGATACGTGTCCAAATTGGCCTAAATGTCAAGGTAGTATGTACGAGTATCTAGTCCGTAGCCAGTATATAACGTGGCCTGTGCCACATTTGGCTATTCTCCAGCCGTCTATGTAGCGGTGATGTGATCGATCCGGCGCCGGTCCGGGATTTAATGACAAACCCACGGAACTCGCTGTTATGTAATTTAATCGGTGGTTTGAGTTACTCGTGCTACTCGTGCTAGTGCATTTTCTCATTTCAAACATATGTACGAACACCAAGAGATATGTAACGAGACTAGGGTCATCGGATATAGTTGAAGTTTACTAAGAAACCAACGGATGTTTTCGAATAAAATTTTAATGATTTATTAGAACACAAACAGTTCATTTATTTTTATCGCAAATTAAATTTCGTTCGAAAACAACCCTCGGTTTCTTACTACTTTGATTATAATAATATATATTCGACGACTCTGGTTACTTATCTTTTTTGGTGACTGTACCTATGTAGCTCCTTGCTTTACTAGGCAAATGCTTTGCGATATTTTTGTATTATTTTATTTGTACAATTCTACACAGAGATTCATGGCTTTGTTCTATTGGAACATCACATCTACACCAGTAACATGTGCACGACCTTATTTCACGACACCTGTAAAAAAAAATCGGTCCTTGTGAGTGAATACTAAAAAGTTGTGTAAGAGCGGGGGGGTGGGGGGGGGGGTGAGGAGGGGGAAACCGTGGGGAGGGTTCTAGGCAGCAGGTGCAGCATCTGAGGTAGATTGCTATTAGCTACCACACGAGTGGATCCGTGGGCGAGGTTTACCATTTATACCTCTAAATCGAAAGAAAATCTTCGAATGTGTGCAGTACTTACCTATCGCAGACGACGGTTTCTATCTTAAATTGAAACATACTTATGTTGAGTGTTTCAGCCTCTCGTCTATCTGTGTAAGTAGATCTTCTCTGAGGTGTATCGTTTATTTAGAAAAGCACTCTATCATATTAGTACTAGGATATTGTTGTATTTATTTACCTTATAATATGTTTACTTACAGAGAAATATGAATAGGATCAAAATAATTATAATAACAGGAATTTGAAGTACAAAAGCAGTAATTTTGAGAATTTGGAGGCTATTAGAAGTATAGATTCATCTTATGTATAAAGTGGGTTAATACTTTAATGTAGATATTTAATTATTATCCACAATTATTTCATGTTATTGTAACATTTAGAATGCCACTGTTTCACGTTCAGTAACATCTATTTGCACGTTGTTTTTTAACGTGTAACGTAAACATACTTAATGTTTGGACTGATTTGTTATGAATAGATTTCATGTGATCCATCCGCGTTCGCGTAACGATAAATAAACTTATGATTTATACGAATACACTGATTTAAATCGGAAAACGCGCTACACTAGCCAAGCCATGTTCAATACATTAGAACTTTGAAATCCCTACTTCATATAAAGTTATATTTTCACGTCAATAAACAACTTTCACTAATTAGGAACTTAAATGAGTGTTTTGTATATTTATGGCTGGAAGGCTGGCTTTCCCTCAATGAAAATCACTCTAGCTAATTGATCGCCTAAATGAGACATCCCGAACTTGAGACAAAGCTCGCTTTGTAGCTCGAATGGGTCTGTGAGCGCTGAGGGTGACAAAGTTTCATTTTTAAACCTACAGCGTAAAAATAATGAGTACATTTAGTTAATTAGTGGAGCTACTCAGTGGGACAGTCGAACAGGTAAATTAGTGAGCTTACACCGGACAAAAGTGTATAACTTGGACTTAGAGCGAATATTGATCGCGTGCCAGTCGCGAGCGGCGAGAACAAAGGGCGGGCGGCTTTGTGCGGCCCACGCTCCCTTGCGCTCGTCACCCAGTGGCCAACGACTGCCTGCCTAGCCCAAACACGTCGCTTATCCTAGCGTTTAGTAATTGCCTTAGGTACATGAAACATGTTAGCACCACATTATCGATTTGGAAGCTTCGCTCCTCTCAATTCTATGGTTTAATGAATATGAGGCAACTCTATAAATGTTTACAAATTGGAATGCCAATCTAAAAATATTTGTAAACATTAAAAATCGCAGTAAAATTTATGATCCCGAAGTGGGGAATTCGTTCGAAATGGAGTGTTCTAAGACAATGTAGAGCCATAAAATGGATTGCCAATAATTTACGGGTAGATCTGTAGAGATAAACCAGACGGCCAGCCGGTGCAGCAGTCAAACTGTTTCATAAGGAACTCATTGGACGTGCACCAAGTGTTTGTTTGCTGCTACATACACATATAGGCCACACCACTAATAAAGATTAGAGGTTTGATAATGAATGTTATCATTTCCCTATTGATGTCTGCGAACTGAATTACTTACCGGCCAGTAAGTATGGAACGCGATTAATGAATGAAAACACGATTTCATTTGAGTAATCACTCGCACTATATACATACACAAATGAAATGGTCATTTAAAAATTAGAAACTCACCTGTAGTAATACTTTAGTTCGTGACAATATAATAACACAATTTTTTTTTAAAGATAACAACTTATGGGACTTATTTCAGCTGACTGTATGAAAACTCCACGTTGTTGCTGACTGGGTCAGGTATTTTATTATAATTTTTAAAGAACGCCTCTTACAGATTTATCAAATGATAAATATAGTATGACACGGTAATAGATAACGGATTATATTTATTGCAATTTCAGTACATGATGACAAAATTACATATAAGGTTTGTAGTTACGTTACCTTCTAAGTTCATTATCATTCCATAGGCAGAATTATATCTATCGTAGAGGTACTTCGAATGTCAATGGACAGACTCACGGAGTCCCTAAGCCCTTTGTATCTCTAGTACTAACTAACTCTTACTAGAAAGGTCAAATAAGGTCATGTATACACAGTCACAAAAATATATCAATCATTCTGTCTAGCCTTTTCCCAAATATGTTGGGGTCGGCTTCCAGTTTATCCGGATGCATCTGAGTATTTTATATGGAGCGACTGCATATATGACCTCCACAATCCAGTTACTGGATAATACGATACCCCTTGGTAAGACTGGCCGTCAGGCTTTTGGGCTTCTGATGACCCGCAAGAACTGTCAAAGGTCCACGAATGGCAGCCGAGACCAACGGTTTAACGTGATTTTCGAGACGCGGAGGGGTTTTGGTATGTAAAAATGGTCACCCATTCATAGACCAACTACAGCAAGCGTAGCTTAGCCTGGTCGAACGACAAGTGCGTAAAAAAATTACAACGTTTTGCCACTGTGGAGTACCGATTTTTCACAGAATAATAATCCGATACGATCTACAAAGGTCGTTCCATGGGCCATAACCTAGCAACATTACAAGCCAATCAGGATGCCACTCACACCGAACAGTCACATGAGGCTGTCCACACCACCCTCGCATGCGCGCCACTTGTTTATTACAATCCGTTGTTTGTTTGTAAAGGACTGCCTGCCATTTTAACCGTACCATTAATCCTGCTTCGGTTAACCGTAACGATTAATTCTGCTACGATTAATCATTTTATGTGACTAATATTCAGGTACGTGGAACAGTAACTTACATGAACGTAACGTTTTACTGCAAGTATTATAGTTGAGTCGATACTCAACGGTTCTCTCTGGAAGGACTATAAACGGTGAGCAACTTATTAAGTGCTTTTGCAGACCTGTTAAGTTTTTATTGCCTGGAAACTGTTATTTCCAATGCAAGTATAATAAAAACTTGTTTATGATTGAGACTGCCCCGTTGACACAATAGATTTGAAGCGTTATCTTCATGTTCAAAGTTAATACTGAAAGTATTTCCGCGAGAGAAGTTTGCTATAAAGAATCTAAGCTATACAGAATCTTTGTGCACAGCACGCTTCGCGCATAATGGGGTCGCAGTTCTGCTTACCAATTTTTATAACACCTCTCCATCTTAGTAACGATTTCTATTCCATTTTCCTGACGTGAAACGATTTCAAGACAGGAAAGTAGGTAATGTTAACAAAAACAAGGAAAATGACATTTTATTATCAATATTTCTTTTTACGCGATTGACGCTTTTTAGCTAACATTCCGTAGATGTTGGAATACTGGGCTGTGAGAGCAGATAGGCAGTCACTCTATGTAAAATATTGATGTTCAGCTGCATCCGAATAAACTGAAAGTCGACCCTAATACACCGTGACATTTTAGTCGTCTTACAAAAGTGGTCCACTCAATGTGTCCGTCATAAAATACCTCTAGGCGCGATTACAACATTTTTACCATTAATCAAGATAATAGGTACAAAGAAAAATAAATAATGCTTCAGAATTATGAAACACCCTTCCTGTTAATAATGTTTACGTATCAAACGGTAGAAGATATCTACCTACCTACCATTACATTCCATCATTAATTCCATCTCCATAACAGGGTGTTTCAAGCTACGTCATGCGTCTTAGTGAATGATATTTTCATTTTTGTAATTACGCAAATGTTTAAAAATATCATTTTTGTTTTAATAAATGATTGACGGGCTGCCGTTGTAAGACGACTAAAAAGTCACGGTGTATAGTTGATAAAAGGCTTGGCAGATGATAATGATGATTACGTATAAGTATGTAGGAAGGTACATGTATAGATAGTTGGCTTTAAAATATATATGACATAATAATACTATTTTGTTCGCGTCTATTAATGAGTTCATCAAACAAGCACTAATGCCGTTAATTGCCGATGAGCGCTGAGTGAGGGTATTCTCGTTAATGTTCCACACGGGGACGAGTGCCAAATAGCTGTTTATACGTAATCATCAAGGATTTTTAGCAGTGTTCGATTGAGGTACATTATGTTTATTCAGTGTGACCGAATTTAAATGAGACCCATGTCACTTACTAGAGATAGAGGTAAAACTATTGCTGTCTTCTTCATTCGTGAGAAAACTATCATTGACACACATACCTAGTGGGAGTATTTTGATACATTTATCAATATGTTCGATGAAAACAAGAAACAAAATCTCCGTAAATAAAGCTAGCGTCATGAGAGTTTTCGATTACCGACTTCAATTTGATACGAGTGGGTGAGATCATCGTTTGTATGTGTTTACGGTTTAAATAAATACGCTTTTTGGGGAACACATAATGCTCTGATGACGTAGGCCTGGTCCGCAAAATTCCACAACCTTAGCCTTGCGAAAGGTAACGACCATAAAAGCCGAACGGAACAAAGGGCCGGTCATATTATTAAAAGCCCTCTTAAGGACAGAATAAATGCTTACAAAGCGTTTCTTCTATTTAAAGGCTTTCAGTACTTACAGGATAATATTAGAAAACTTATGAAGAGATTTCTAACTAGCTTTAATTTGGAGCACTAAAGACTTTTTTGTCGACTGACTTGCCCTGAGCTTTATCTTTCCTTTACTAAGTGGGTACAATATGGAGCCGTTATGATGGTTGTCGTCACACGAGTGCGATAATAATCATGAATGATGCCATAGGCAGACAAAACTATTGAATTAGTAAGTACAAACAAACAGTCAACGTCTAAGCTGATTGGGCACGCCATGATTGCGGCGGTAAGTCCCCTCTTTGAGGAGTGGCTTGAGAGGCGGCATGGCGTCCTCACCTTCCGCCTGACACAGGTCCTCACCGGACATGGCTGTTTCGGGAGGTTCCTGTTTCGGATAGGGCGGGAGGAAACGCCCGGGTGTTTCCATTGCGAAGACCGCCCTGAGGACACGGTGGAGCATACGGTGGAGGTCTGCCCGGCTTGGGCGGAGCACCGCCGTGTCCTCGTGGAGGTGATCGGCGGCGGCGATCTCTCGCGTCCGACCCTGGTCCAGGCCATGGTACGGTGCATGGCTAGCAGTCGCCTCCTTCAGCGAAGCAGTTATGCTCGCAAAGAGGGAGGCGGCGCACGTGAGGGAGATGCAGTACATACGCCCTCACAGTCGTGGCCTTCGCAAGAGACGCCCTGGGCGTCGGGAATCCCAGGCTGATTCCCGGCCACCGTAGGCACGGGCTTGTGGACGGCGAGTAATGGGTAGCTCGCTGTCCGGTAAGGACCAAGCCCGGGTCGACGGCGCGTTGTGTTCCACGCGCGCCTCAAAGAGATGTCAGCAGCAACAGATGGGGCATGCAAGGGCCGATGCCTGCCAGGGGTGCGGGTTGTTCGAAAGAGATACCACGGCCCCTGGCATACAGGCAACTGAGAGAACACGGGTGGGTTTTAGTCAGTAAAAGTCTGACACGCCCTCCCGCTCCACCCAGAGCGGGGGAAGTTATTTGATGATTTGCCACGCAAAAAAAAAAAACACCCGGGTTTCACCCGCGTGGAGATATGAAATTTTCCCATGGGAACGTACTACTGAGATAAAAGTATGCTGTGTGTTAATCCAGGTTATAATCTTAATGTTTGCTAAATTTCAGACAAATTCGTTCAGCCGTTTTTGTGTGAAAGAGTAACAAACATCCATCCGTCCTCACAAACTTTCACATTTTTACACGCTTTATATTAGCTTCACTTGTATGTTTGTTTGTATGTAACCGAGTCCTTTGGACGCTATTTTGACCCACTTTAAACGGTCAGATTTCATTTAAACTTTGTAGACTTATCGAGGACCTATGACAATTCAATAATTAAAAAAAAATAGAAAAAACACGCTTTTGTAGTTAGCAAAACTAAAAAATAGAAAATAAATAATAGTTTAAAAAAATAAAAAAAACACGCTTTAAAAACCAAATAAAAAAGTAGAAAATAATTAACTAACTACTAAAAAGCGTGGGGTGCTTGATATTAATTGATTATAAAAATACCTCAAAAAGCACCCCACGCTTTTTAATAGAATTCAATTATTTTCTACTTTTTAGTTTGGTTTTTAAAGCGTGTTTTTTAGTTTTTTTAAACTGTTATTTATTATATATTAGTAGTCGTGATTAACGAATCAGTAACTTCAGTTATGCCCTTATATGAATTTCAGTTCCATGATAATCCTGTTCAAGCACAGAACATAACTAGTTACATGTTGCGAACACGAACTGGAGCGCATTTAACGTTCCCGTTATAGTTTATTTCGATATGCATATCAGAAAATCATTTCCACCATGCATTTAGAAAATACCGCATTTTCCACGCGCTGCGAGGATCGTGTGTCATCTCTTTGGAAATTCGTATTATAATAAGGTTAATTTAAAAACGTTGCTTCAAGTTAAGTAACGTCAAAAAGCAGATGTTAATCATTACTTAAATAACAACAACGTTTTAAAATAGATAAGTTTATTATGCTAAGCTAGGTATCCACTATTTTACAGGTAGGTACGGTAAGGTTTACGGCTAGGTATACACTGCGCAACAACTGTTAACATAAAATCAGCCACCTCCTCCAGCAATCTCCTTTTTCGAGATGCGCGGAGCATAGTTAATGCGCGGCCATGATGGATACCCAGCTTTAGATATTCAGCGCTGTGTCATAACTATACTTAATATACCTCCATTTGATTCAGATATAGAGCAGTTGATAACACAGGATTGCTTGTCTGTGAACAGCCAAGCGTTTTGTTATCACACCATTAACAACTGATAACACAGTAATGTTAGTATATACACATCTAATTAATCGATGGGATTATTCCGCACAAGTGTTATTTGTATGTCCCAATGATTGATTAATGGTTATGAACAGCAAATATTATCATTTTGGAGATGCCAATATTCCAATAGTGATGTTTTTATTGGTTGAACGAATCAAGGTTTAGGTACATACCTACACGAGTATTTTCAATTGGTATTCTCATTAGGATGAAAGTATTAGATTAGATATTTTATAATAGTACATTATGATATAAGTGCGGTAAGTTGATAATTACAGACGGGGCGATATTGCTTGCCCGAGCCGCAGGCGAGGGCTACAAGAAAGCAGAGGCTGTAATTATCAAAGCGCACGTATGTCATACGACGTTTTATAACATATTTGCGAGGAAATAAATAAAACTCGGACTTTCTTAAACGAAAAAGCGCGCTGAATCATTTTTACTTGTTCACTAATTAGCGATGCGCGCGCATCAGCGCTTTTTTTAAGGCAAAGGCACAAAAACAGCCAGTATTACTAATAAAGTAAATTAATATTTTTTTGTTTTTGTTACAGATAAATGGTTGTAATTTATTGTCAAAACTAATTAAATTAAAGAATTAAATGTTTATTTTTAATTTTTTTTCTCTCAAAGTTAATTTTATTCATAAAATGTTGACCAATTTTCTGACATAAAAACTCTTTGCTAAGATTTAAAAAAGTACCGTTCATTTTAGACGGAGCATCTTGATAAACCGTGCGTTTTACATTACCATAACGCACAAGTGCGTAATGACATACATTACGATATTGAAATTGGTGTAATAAGAGACCCTTTACGAGCAAATGTGTTATGAATATTAATATTTTTATTAGATTACCTACATTTAATAGATAATAATAATACCACCCTATCATTGTCCCACAAGGCAAATGCCTCTTCTCATACACAGAAAGGCATGAGTAGAAAAGAATGAGAATTATGCCATCACTTAGTAAGTAAATATCATAAACACATAGGAAAAGTTTCTACGATATGAGTTGATTCCCTTAGAGAGCAGACGTCAGCAATCGAATAAATATCCCCCAGCGAGGGTTTAATAATATGACGAAGAAGATCTGTGCTGATGATAAGTTGGAGGTACACACATACGCAGTGCGAGTGTCACATCAGGGAAGTCACAAAGGGACAGAACTTCCACTTAATTAGTTTTATTAAAGGAAGGCCTCGTTCTACAGGCCAAGGTAGTATTTCTTCGTACCTATAGTTGGTAAGGTAAGATATTTGTTATTCGCTGGCGCCAGCCCCTGAGTCCGTGACCTATTTCAGAAAGCCTTCGGTGATGTTTCACTTCAGATACGAGTCGAGCCAAATAATTTATTACCCTTTTCCGCTACCGCTCGAGTTTGCCATCGCTAAACGATGATCTTTCACGTTTACTCATGCAAAGTACCAATTGGTACAATGCATTCTCGACGCCTATCACACGTCATCTATAAATAATCTTCTATGTGCTTCTATATTTGTAGGAAACTTATGTACTAGATACCAATGCAATCTCAAAGTTGCTAAGTGAATTTAAATATAGTTCACATTTTCTATTCAATTTATACTAAAATGTCGGAACACGTAAATACGGTGTTGACATTTTCGCGGTCGCCGCGGAAGGGGTGGCAGTAGCGCGGCTGGTGGTCGACGTCTCGTCAATTTCAAGCTGCTCTAGTATTTTATACGCAGTTACTATAAAAATAAATAAAAATTGAATACACAGAGTAAGCTTAAAAAGTTTTACGAGTGTAAACATCGTAGGTATTTAAATAATATGAAACGTCAAGAGAGCTTCCGAAAGAAGATTTATGAATTTAGTTTTATTCGCTGAAACTGGTTTATGTTTAAAGTAGGTACATTATTTTTGCATCGTCAAGCTATGAGCGATTGTGGAGTCGGCTGCGCCTGTTCACCCAGTTGGCAGGCCAGGCTGGCAGGTCACCAGCTTGCCGGCCGCCCGGGGTGGGTTCACTTTCCTGACGGTGTATTTTTGTGGGACACGTCACCGCTAAACTCTGTGCGGTTGCGCTGCGGCACGCGTTGCATTACGGCCTCACATTTGGCCGCTGCGTTGATGCGTTCGTTGCGTCATATGCGGCTGTCACAGCACTAATTAGAGTCATGACTAGCATAGTAACTAGGTGACGTAGCTGTATTATCTAGTTCAAAATTATCCGCATGGCTATGTATAGCAGGCTCATTCGATCGTTGTTGAGCAACTTACATAGTGTTGTATTGGTTGGATTCGTTTTAGCAACTCTACATATCGCAGAGTCACAGGGACATCGACGCGCCACCTGTTAAATACCATGGATACCAGTAGATGATTCTGAACGTTGATGTTTTTATCGATTATAAAAAATATATCAGCTGTTCCATAAAACGTGCAATAGGTAGGTAGGTACTTACTTTTTTTTTTGTTTAGCCTATACTGTCCCAAAGGCCTCCCCCAAGTCCTACAAAGAACTCTTTTCCCGCTCCACCTCGAACGAGCCACAATAGGTAGATATCTACGCGGTAAAAATACATAGAAAAGCTACTTTTTTTAAACCTGTACTTACTCGATAAGAACCGTTATAGGTAAGAAAAAGAAAGGTTAAGGTTTTATAAATGTTAGGCACAAAATAATCTTTCATTCAAAATGTTACGTGACTAAAAGTAGATTAAAAAGAGTGGGTAAATATTAATGCTAATACAGGCAGTTGATTACTAATCTAATATGTATCGTGGGACTGATCAAAGCCGAAAAATGTATGTAGATTTAAAAGCATTAATATCAAATTAGCCGATGTTGAGTTGATAGGTTCATAACAAGTACATGAGTCACTGAACCCGAATTTATACGATACAAAAGCTGTGTTGAGCCAAGTGAGGCGGCAAGAATATACACGTATATACATGTAGTGGTTATATTCAATATTATGTCAGTTACGTATCGTCACGCGTTGCTTCAACTGTCGACGGCGAACTATGTGAAGAGATTAACGTGCTACAATATTAATCATTAGTTGATGAAGTGATGATATAACTGCATGCGTAGGCCGAAGATTGATAAATTATAAGTAAATCAAGCTCTATAATAATTATCGTTAGTATTATTGTTGAAACACATATGTTATTGTAAAATCCCGTGTTTTGGTAAATCTTAGGTTTTAGTACTCCATCTTAGGATTTACCAACATGAGTTGATTTAAAAAAAAAAAATCGGGCTTACCGTTATAGTTTGGTATATGCTAGGTTTTACTAATGACGGCTCGCCTAAATGTTGTTTTTTTTTTTTGGAATTAAACATCTAATGAATTAACACAATCATTTATTTTAAATAACTATTGATCAAAACCTTACATATTTTTAATTATCTGTATTTTTAATTTTAATAATATTGTATAATTAAGAACCCATCAGTTAAATTTTACATAGGTAATAGTGTTAATGATCATCATTTGGTATATTTATTATTAACTAGTAAACCACCTTCAAAATACTTTTGGAATAGTAAAAAACAAATAACAGAAATAAAATTATATTTTCACAAACATAGCGCTAAGCATAAACTAACTGAATCAGTATTTTTCTTAGTACTTATTTGGTATTTGATAAACAAACCCATAAAAGGAAAATAATAAATTGGCATTTAGAGTTAAAAAATAAGTTACAACACGGAGAGCTAATGTGGCATTTAGAATTACAAAGTAATCCTGGGGCCCAAGTCTGCTATTTTTATAAATTCGTCATTCCAACACGATCCCATTGTCATTCCAACACGATCCCATTGTCAATTTGCTAAAAGTTCGTAATCTGCTAAATTCATAATGATCGATCATTGGTCGGTCAATGGTGTCGTAATAGAATTGTGTCATAATGACATTGTCGTATTGCCATTATTATAAAACCCGTCAGTAGAAATGATTTTCCAAAAACGACTACTAAATTTGAACATTTATTCATGCCCCATTTCATTTAAATATATATTTTTATATATTACATATTATTATATAATAGTTTATTAGTGTTAAATTATAGCAGATTACCTCCAAAGTCAGTCATTCATTTGTCATTATGTACGAGATTACCAATAAATGCCATTTCTTTCAATGGAGTGTCAGTGGCTGATCATTGGAAAGTCATAATGACGCCATTATGTTAGTAGATTACCAAACTTGTCAAAATCAACAATTATGAAATCAATGATAGACCATTCTGACACTATTGTAATAGCAGACTTGAGGCCCTGATGACTTGCAAGCGCGTTTTTTCGTCAAGCATTTATTGAGACGGTTATTTTTTTAGTCCTTTTTTCGGTAATATCTTTGACAAATTTATCTTCATTCAACATTTACCGTGTCTCTCAGGTAAAACCTCTTCACCGAGAAAATGAAAGTACGAAATAAACGATGATCAAAGAACAGTTCGGAATTTTACCATTAAGAGTTGGTAAATCTTAGATTTCACTGTAAAAACTAAGGAATTTACCTGAGTACGGGGCTTTGAAGTTATGTATGAAATTATTATACTTTTACAAGCCATGAAAATATGGACAAAAAGGATTGACTGCTAAACCAATCAGCTTAGCGAGACTTTTTGAGAATATTATTTTAAGCCGCTGATAAGTCCAATGTGTCTGTCTACACTTAAATATTAAGTATAACTCTACGGGAGTTGTCGATAATTCGATCAATAGTCCAACAAGTTTAATTGGACCGTGACTTTCTCGTTACAAACAGTACGTAAAGACGAAATTCGCAAAACAGAGCTATATCGTGACACTGAAAACCGGCCGCCACTTAATTTAACTTTCAAATACCCCTTTTAGCTGCGGCTTTATGAAAGGGAATTCCTTTTTCCGGGCGCGGTCCGTCACAAATGGAAAGCCACGTTAACTCGAGCGGAAAGCGTCCTACGGCTTGCCTCGCTCGCGAGACGTCACACAGAGAACAAAGAAAACTATGCAGCTTTTTAGAGCAGCATTTAATTGGTGGAGCATTTAAATTATAAGCGAGCACTAAATAGATAGATAAAGAATAGGACGATTTGCGACAAAAACCTATTATAAGGAATACTCCTTATCGTAATGATATCGTAATGTTTGTAAACTCACTTTACCAATTGATTCTTCTTCGTCGTTCCCTCAATGCTGAGGATCGCGACCACATAGGACGCGTCCCCAAGTTATGCGGTTTTTCGCAGTGTGGACCGCTCGGTAGATGCTGTCTCCAACATCCCTCTTAATCGCGTCTGACCATCTTGCTGGTGCTCTGCCTTGAGCGCATTGTCCTTCCACCCACCCCAGTTCCATAAGTCTTTTGTAACAAATAGATAAAAAGTACGAATGCCTGCTTTAATTCTACAGATCTTTGGCAGTCTTCGGTAGCTCGGGAGGTCGTGTGACAAAGTTGTTGAATTTAAATTCAACATCTACATGTTACTTTATTCCTAAGGGTACGATTTTCCTCAAGAAACTTGACCGTACTTTACAAGTGGTAAAACATTCAGAAAACACGTCAGTTTTTCGAGTGGGCTTACTCTAATTTACTTAAAGTTCCTGCAAATATCTGAAGTTCTATGAAACGTAAAGCTGTGTGAAAGTGTAGTTTTGAAGTGTGACAGGAACAGTGCTAGACCTGGCGAAGTGCCAGTTGGAGCCAGCTCACTTCCGACGATACTTCCCTAATATTTCTTTCAAAACGGAGTCTCTAACGCCCCAGTGATGTGTGAAAATAAACTCGAGCTTTATTGAACTTTGGCTCGAATAAGAATTAAATTCCCATTACATATTTCTGTTTCATTGAAAACGTGAATTTATTCAACGACGGTGTCTTTTTGTTCGTACTAGTTTGTGGCTATTGTTTTGTTCGTTGTCGTACCTTTTAATTGCATGCCACTTCAATTTCCTGCTGTTATTAAAACTTGTGGTATTATTACGTCGTTATATTAATTGAAAACAGCACGTTCGCGTTGTTTGAAAATATGCTATCCTGTAGTAACTTTTTCATAGCCAAGCAAAAGATTGCTTGACTATTTGGTAGGGTGTTGTACGAACAATAAACAATGACACGTATCATGTGCTGGTGGGTTGGGGCTACAAAAGCTTTTAAAAGTGGCTCATGTCATATGACTTCGATATGTTAACTTGGACAGAATGTAGCTATGTATTATTTTACTTCTAAAGCAATGTGCATCGTGTTTGATTTAAAACATTCAAAAATATTTATTCATTTGGTTATTTTATTCTGAACTTTTCATTTTACATCGCGGGAATATAAATAGTGATTCATTCGCGATAAAATTATATTTAGATTGCAGAAACTGATGTTATATGTATTGATGTGTATTTTATGCATATTTGTTTAAGGAGTATCCGGGGAACTGAATTGAAAACATTGAAGCATAATGTTGAGAAATCGTTTGCGCCTAAAATAATTTCGTTGTTTAGGGAAAGGATACGTTGAAAGATATTTATAAGAAGGATCGAGGGTTCGAATATCATCTGTTACATAATACCGGTTCTATCGTAAGCCTAGTTTCGGATCGCTACCGCTTTAAAGGTCTTGGCTCGGTTCGGGCGGGGGCGGACAAAGTGTAGGTAATTGGGGCTTTCTCATAGACAGTACGTATTCGGTTATAGGCCGGGATTGGAGCCGCCTGATAAATGACGATGGACGGGCTCTCTATCACACTAAACTTAATAAGGTCATTGACAAACAGTAGGCGAGTGAACCTACTATCGTTCAGCCTGAAAGTGTATCGATGGAAATTGTTGTTTAGATTTATGATTGTGTAGAACTGTTAGTACATACATCAGCGGCGAGGTGTCAATTTTTCTAAGAGAGAAGCCGAAGCTAAGTAGGCTTTAACTTACTGACTTAATAATAAAGAATACTTACTATCATTCTAACATTAATATAGGAATGTAAAGAATTAAAAACAATAAAATTGAACAGCTGAAAACCAAATTAAATGTGCAATATTTCTCCATCTCGTTCTCGCTGACGCCTATCTCTGTATCTGTCTCTGGCATAACTCGTTGTAAAGCGGCTTGCTCTCTTCTATATCAACGGTCCCACGTGACCGAAAGTGACGTCATCACGGGATCGCTGTTGTATGAATTTTTAGTTACCGATTATGACGTTTTGGCGCCGGGTTAATTTTGAACATTTTTGTACCGGAGTATACCAATATTTTTTGACAATTTTGACAATTGCGTGCCATTTTTTAATAGTGATAGAGTTGCTGATGCGAATCCCAGAAGGGAAGCCGATATGAATCGTCTTATATGGTGCATTCGCCACTGACATACATAATTACATAGATTAGTTCTATCCTCATTGATCGAATAAATATCTTGTAGCATCTGGTTCCATAATTAGCCTTTAATGTAGGTACATTGCTGCACTGGCACCACTGCTGGGACACAGGCCTCCTCTCTGTGAGACCCTGAGCTGTAATCAACCTCGCGGGCCCAGTACGGGTTGGTAAATGTCACAGGTCTCCGAATTTTTGGTTCTAGGACATGCCGATTTCCTCATCTTCACTGTTTTGAGAACAGTGCTGATGAAATTATTTACAGAAAGTAAAGCGCCTGCCTGGGTACGAACCCACGACCTACAAGTTAGTCGGGGCCGCCATCACTGCTATGCTGCACCTGGTCCAGACCCTTGAAAATAAATACATATTTGTGTAAACTTAAACAGCCCGGTATAAAGCCGACCAAACGCCGAGGGAATCCAGTATAGAGCCGGCAATATTAAGAAATGATAAAGCAATTGTACGCAAACACAGCTGACTCGTAAGAGCACTAACTCATTTACCTACGTAGCATTCGCGAAAATTCAGATAATTGTAAGTGTTTAATACCAGTAAATGTTTCTAATTTGAGTACGTAATCGTCGTGTCGTGGTTTCAACGATAAATGTTCATTATAGTTACATAGTAGCGATTGGATGGCTGTAACACGGCTCAAGCTCCCTTGACACACAATAGACACTTTCTATTCTCTACCTACGTCAAATATTCACTTTGTTTAATTAGAAAATGAACCGATTATGTTTTAGCACTAAATTAAGGCCACTTTATGGGACTGATTAAGTTTTAAATTGTTTTATGATCAGTTGAATCTTTACAAGTTAAAAAGTAAGTTCAACAACTAAAAGTAGTCGAACTACTGAAACATTTGCACTCTAAAAAGTATGAAATAAGAAAATGTTCTCATCTGAAAGCCGTGGCCATGTCACTTTGCCCTAAATCTTATGCTCGCTATTACTTCTGTTAGAATGTATCGTTTATGTGGCGTATGATCACGGATTTCAGATGAAATTATTTTCCTGTTTCACACTTATTATTATTACTAAAGGGTGATTTTTCAGTAGTCAGGTTTTACTTTTCGAACTTATTTTTTATTTAAATTATTTTGGGGTTATTTTTTAAATGTGCTAATTAAACCCTTTCATTTGATACAGAACACGGCCAAAAAAATATTTTTGTCACGTTCTTATGTCCTCTAAATGGCGCCATACTCAATTTAATGTGGCGTCACATAGCCTATGATCAGCTGACCAAGAGGCTTCCAACGATACCTTATTTGTCAAATAAGGTATAATGAATTAAACACTTGGAACGAAGAAAGAAATGCATTTGCTGAAGTCATGTTCAATGTTTGAAAAGTCTAAATGAGTGCGTTGATTCGAAGCTTTGTTGGTTTTTGTTAATGCTTACAATCGGTTGTATTGACAGACATCAATGCAGTCTATCCTATAGTGATATGCTTGCTTGAAATAGGCTCGTTTATGTTACGTCAGCATAATACTCAGTCAATGACGTTTATGCATCACGTGTCTGAAAAAGCAGACATGACTGACTGTCTGAATCTGACTTGTGTTTTTTCGATAAGTAGAAGTAGTTCCGCTGTATCGATCAATGGACAGAAATTGTGGACAAACTTGTCCTGTGAGGTACAACCATATCTTCCGTATTGCAGTCGTTTCTTATTGACTTATCAATCATTTAATCGTCTCAGCGTCTACCATTATTAGTAAGGTGGGAATATATGAGACCCATAATAGTAAGCTATGGGTCACATTATTATTTTCCCGACTCACGTAGCTTATATTGCTAGAATAAGTCCAAAATTGACTTCAAGAATTGGTAGCAAACTGGCAACGGGGCCAGTCACCACAGGTAGGTATATTTATTTATTTAAACATCGCGTACATGCAGTACATGGGCGGACTTAATAAAAAGACATTCCCTACCAGTAAACAGATTTTGCCAGCGACCACGCCCGCGTGGAGTAAAGTTGGTAAGTAAAGTAAGTAAAGTGGTACTAAAGTTATTCCATGGAAACGTATAAATAAAAAGTACCGTATGTGTTAATCTAGGTTATAAACTATCTGTGTGCCAAATTTAATCTAAATCCACTCAGCCGTTTTTGGGTGATTGAGTTACAAAAATCCAGACTCACAAACTTTCACATTTATGTATAACGTTAGTCGGATTCCTTCCATTATACCTACGTATGTGAACCCTGATATATGTAGCAGGGTGCTTTCAGGCACGTGAAGCTAAATACAGTATTCATTCATACTGAGGCTAGACCACTACGCTAACGAGGCCAGGTACAAACTTTACGGCACCAATCGAAACTACATGAGCAACGCAATTAAGGCGCCGCCTTATTCACAGTTCCGGCCTCGTGCTTACATTAACTTTTTCCTTTAGAAGCCGGTGCGGACGTTAGAAAATGGCCGAATGCAAAGAAAAACAAAAATTGTTTCCAGTTCCTGATTTTCATGTAATTTTTCGAGATTTGTGTACACGTCAATCTGGTTCTGTACCTTTGTGCAATATACCATTAACATATTCAACATTTTGAATGCTAGAGATGTATTTTTATGAGATAGATATAAATTCAAAATTTATTGATGGTATCTATTATCTAATATCTGAAGCCCAAATTGATAGCAAAGGTTCATTCTCATTTGACTAACGATCTATTCGAAGCTCATCAAACACCATGACACTTAATTAACGATTGATTGGCTGAAGCGTGGCCTCATTTAGGTTAAATTCCGTACCATGAGCAGCATGGTAATTTTTCACAATCCCATCAGGTTGAACACATCGACTTTATATGGAGATACCCATAAATCATAGAAATGAATGGTTCAGCTCAATATTCAGTATTCAGTTCAATATTGCTCTAATCATCAAGCTTTGTTGTGGCATGGGTGATTGCAGTCTAATCTAAATAAATATTCAATTGCATACTGCTCCATATTTTATTGCTATCCCCTTAATCGGTTTGACCGCAAGCAATTGGATGGGTCTGTATCCAACCCTGACATGTAACGGGAACGATTAACAGCGACATTCTTTAAGTGCAAATGGCTTTTACTGTGTTCGTTTCATGATTTTATAATAATAGACCGTATTTGTATTTTTTTTATATACGGACAGTTAAATAGCCTAGTCTTTGTCTTGACAGTCGTAATCTATACTTATAATATTATGAAGCTGAAGAGTTTGTTTGGTTGAACGTGCTAATCTCAGGAACCGCTGGTTCGAATTGAAATATTGTTTTAGTGTTTGATAGCCCATTTATCGAGAAAGGCTGTAGGTTATATAACATCACGCTAAAACACTTAAAAGCCGAGCAAAACGAAAAAATCACGAATACGAAGTACTCGCACGGGCAGGGTGATTCGAAGCGACGGGGTGGGTCGGGAGATCAAGAAATTGGACGCGAACGAAGTCGCGAGCAGATGCTAGTGTAACAATATAAGCTGACATTGACTTGATAACATGTTTCTTTGATGGAAGGATAAACACACAGAAGAAGGAGACATCTTTATTTTTGTCCTACGCGCTATAGTACGGTAACGTATGAAGATAAAGATATTTGACACACAGTCCTGCCAAGCGTCATGTCGCATCACCTTTACATACGCCAGCGTGACTCGCTTGTAAAAAAGGATGTGACTGCGACACAGATCCCGAACCCTAATATTATTGGGCGCGCATCTGTCCTCACTATTTACATAACTCCCAATCTCGTCTCATCTTAAAATTAGAAGACATTCACACTGACCATCGTAAACCCTGATATAAATATTTACGACTGTCAAGGTCGGCTCTATTAGCGTCGGATTAACAGGGAGACGGTTAAATTTGTAGAAAACGGAACAACCAGTCGGTTCATATTCTAAGAAAATATGCTCCGCGTCGCACTCCCGGTGGGATGCCGATGTTGTGTTTACAATGTCGGAGTGATCGAGTTTCTTTGATGTTAAAGGGGGGAATATAGCGCACTTTATAATACAGGATGCATTATAATTAAACTATACTGCAGATGCTTATATCGTGCATTTAGGATCGTTGATCTTAGTAAATCATGATAAACTTAAACCGAATTTAACCTGGCCTTCATATTTGCCTTAGCGAGTTTAGTATTAGTTTCAAGATTCGTTTTGTTGATGTTCGCCGTGACAAGGTTGGGTCCGACGACCTTTCGTTTTCTGACGTCGATATTCACAAAGTTTTATTTCTTCAAGCTGAAGTTTAGTTTTTATTTTATGTACATATTATAAATCATCGAAATGTATTCGAATATCCGTATATTAAAATATCAACATCATTCGCACATAAATTATTCTGGACCAACGTCAGTGACAGTGAATGAATCGAAACCGAAGCCAAACTTTAGTTTGTGAAAAGTGTTAAAAACAGTTAAATGGAAATGTACAAACATTTTGTTTTTTACGTTGGCTTTATAGCTGTCAATTAGGGTGTAATTGTTGGCAAACATACAAAATAAACAATTATTCCGTGGATGAAAATCCTCCTTTTTTTCTGGGTTTTATTTTCTGATAGCATTTCCTTTCCAATCCGTGTTAAATGCAAAAGTTTCCACGTAGTTGTCGTTAAATTTGAAGAAATTTTGTGATATTGTATTTTATAGAGTTAAGAGCTTCGGTACATTAGATGCAGATTATTCGACGTGAACGTAAGCAAACATACTAGAGTGTGCGCGTGATACGTTTCGTTCGATACCTACTGACGTACACTGTCGTCGGCCGGCACTACCAAACGTAATCCAACTTGTACAAGTCGATTTACATCGCATCCATTGCATTTTGTATGTAGCCTTTAAATAGGCAGTGTAATAGAAACGCCGTCATGTACTACTAAGTAACAATACAGTAGTAGCTGATTGAACGTTGTATTAGACGCCCATGCGTCCAGGTCGGTCATTCATCAATTATGTGCTCGAACTGCTCCAAGCTTCGAACACCCGTCAATAAAAGATACCGAGTCGTGCCGTATCATTTAACTGCATATAATTTATGGCTTACTTTAATCTGGCAAAACGTGCAAGTCATCCTCAAAAGTTCATCCTCTATATAATTTACTAGTTTACTCCGGTAATACACAAGTCTCACAAACGAATAGCCATAAAGATGTTTAGAGAGAGTAGGAACGCTGGGAGTAGAACATAAATCACGTGTCTAGTACAACGTGTGGCGACCGGCCTTATCTTTTGTAAACGCAGTACCTATCCTAGTTGTGGAAATTGAAACTGTCCGTCTACGAGGGCCTACGAAAGCCTACGAGGTTACGACGCTACGGCTATGAGCGACCGCTACGATTTTTTACATATTTTTGTTGCTCTTTCCCGGAGCCTCGTTAATGACTGCTTTTGTGCAAGTCAGACTTTTTGAAAGCTTGAGTTGGTGGAGTATAAGTAGCAATTCATCATCTGGGTTCGGTATTAACTAAAAATATTCGGAGATCGGAGAGGACATAACGATATTATTTTAACTACAAGCTTCTACCTGCGACTTCGTTAGTGTGGAAGTCGTGGAATAGTTGGTATATTGAAGTGTCCTCAATTTATCAACTAACCCTCATTTCCCGAGTTCGGTATAACTACGTTTTCATGTTCGTTTGTACGTACTCTAATTTTATTATTAGTATGTAGATTATAATGTGATGGTCACTGTCTGAATGTCTGTTTACTGTATAATAGCTGTGGGTGTCGTGTTAGCTAAGGTAGCGCAGCCAGGTGTTCGAAGGGTTAATGACCTTCGCCCTACGCTCGCTCACGACCAGCGATTGTCTACACAATATTTAGATGCTGGTAATTGTCTCGTTTCCTTACATTAACAAACTCGATTTATACGACGCTTGTGTATAATTTAAACAGTAAACTGTTACGTAACTCGATCGCTGAAGTTAAGATGTTCATTAACTGGATTTTAATCGGGAATTCTGTAGATATTTAGTGATTTGGAAAATCAGAGGTGATGAAATTTAAAGTAGGTGTTTGAGCTTGAGCATTAGCTATTTATTGATGTAATGCGTAAACACCTATTTTAAATTTCATCACTTAGTGAATGCAAGTGGCAATTACGTTTCGCGTCTAATAAATTTAATTGAGTGCATAATAACTATGGTTTCAGTTTGTTGGTGTTTGTTACTTACAATTAATATTGAAACCATCGTTTGTCGTGAGACAATGAACACGCACTATATCGGCTGCTTGCCAATATGCCGTAAATTGGTAGGACGGCTCGTAAACTTGGCCATTATTGACAGCCATTAAATTGGAGTCTTTATGAGACGCGCGGTGATGGCAGCCTATGGGCTGTGTCGCGGCAGGGATTACAAATTATGTATTTTTCAATGTCGCCCTCTGGATGTGCTCTTGAAAGAAGCTATTTATGTTCTACTTACACCATCCTAAAGATCTATGCATACAAGGCTTTTTCTAAAAAGGAACATGCATTGATCAATCTTCACGTTGTTTCCCGCTGCTTGTTGTTTATTCAGATTATTAGTTTAGTCTACGTTGCCTAAGATGTTTTCCTGCACCTTCAGTTAGGGATGTCGAAAATAACTCCGAATACAAACGAAAGAGTCTCATATTTGGTAATTGTTAGGTTTGCATGCTTGGAAAGCAGTACCTGGCAATAAAAGCACTTGGGCCAGGTATCAACCGAAGCCCGTCCCCTATTATATGGGACTTGAAACATAACTACGACTATAAGCCTGAAAAATTGACAAACTTAAGTAGCAGTGGGCAGGGCACGTTGCTCTCAGAACAGATGACCGATGAGGCCAAAGGTTCTGGAGTGGCGATCACGTGCTAGAAGACGTATTTTGGATGGCGTCCTATAAGGTGGATCCATGTGAGGGCCGCAGAAATCCGCTGGACGTGAGAAGCATAGAACTGGTTGAGTTTGGGGAAGGAATATCTCCAGCAGTGGTCGTCTTTTGGCTGAAATGATGATGAAACATAACTGACGAAATGTGCGTGTACTATTGGTATACTTCTGTCGAACCCTTCGGGGAAACAACGCGTGATGTTATGTTAGTCCATCAAAGTCATACATAATTTTCCATGCGGGCTTATTATTGGTTAGAGGTATGAGTACATACAATTATTTAATAGTTTTGAGATGTCTATCTATAATAATAACAAGCACTAGCTAACACGAACACTTAACGCGATGGAAATTGCCGGAAGCTTTTTCACGAAGTGCTATTTTTTAACCGACTTAAAAAAAGAAGGACGTTCTCAATTCGGTGGTATTTTCTAGGTTTTGCTACAACAGACTCAGAACTCCGTCATTTATAAACCGATTTGAAAAAAATCTTCTTTGGTTCGAAAAGGTATGTATACTAGAGTGAATTTGGTCAAGTTTTAATTAGTGGTTTTTGAGTTAACTTCAATTATACGTATTATTTTATTTCCGCTTAGTTTATGTTGATGACGTTATAGTAATTTCCTGCCACTGTTATTTACGAATTTGTTTGGGATAGGTACCACAGCAAAAAGGGAAAAATAAAAAGATAGGTACTAACAATAAAAATAATACTTACTAATTGAAAAATAACTTTAACTTTGGTGGCAAAAAAAAAAACGAAAATACAAAAAACAAAGACTTCCGAAAATTATATTTTACTTTATAGTGTTCTTTTTTTAACGTTGGTTGTTTATATTTTGTAAATAAACTTTTTTACTGATTAACTGGAGTTAAGTATTTTCTGAATGTTCAAGATATAAATCTATAACAAGCCAGCGAACCTTCGTAGGTACCATTTTTATTTACCTTCCATTTTCCCGCTGCCATAATGAAAAACATGTTATTTGCCTTATCTTGATTTGATAATGGTACAAGTGGATGAAAAATGAACGATAATTATGATTACTGTACAATAATTCTGAAAACCTACTTTACGTAAGTACATTTGTGTATTATGGACTTCCCAATCCTTACTACTATCCTACTAATATTAGGTATAAATGTGAAAGTTTGTGGCTTTAGATCTTTGGATGTTTGTTACTAAATCACGTAAAAGTGGCTGAACAGTAGTGTCATTAGTTGCCTCTGTAACAATAAATCGTTTAGAAGTTGACAGAGCTATTTCTCTCGTTAACAATTTGTATTCTAATTCTGCGCCCACGACTGTATAATCTGACACTATGTTTGTCACTAAGTGCACATTTCATCGATGAAACTGAACTAGATCAACTGTCAGTGTCCACCACAAAGATGACACTGAGAGCTCTTGAACGCGGCTTAGATGTGCTGTTCGCGTTCAGTTTCATAGGTGAAATCCGTCCTAAGTGTGTGTGATCACAATCCTATACACCTGGATTCGACATTTTTATATATTGTAAGGTCAATGTTATGTGGACGACCCCGCCAAACCGTCTGGAGACACACACCGGCGTATTATACAAGAAACAAACGAATGCACTTAGTGGTAGTACGTCACTGTGTTTGTTGCTGTTTTCAAACGGTTCGCGTAGGGGAAACAAATGTATCCAAAACATACACATCTGCTATAGGTTACGTTGCGTCGGAATCGAATTGCTTATTTAAACATGTCCAAGTGGTTGTGCCCAAAATATAACAAGGAATTCTTTCATTCTTTACCAGCTCAAGTTTGGATCCTTCAGCATGTCTACCAAATACATCTAATGTTAGTATGTTTTGCAACAAATAAATTCAATTACGGTCATACAATTGTTTACGACCGGACGGCGTAAAATCTATTTTATAGTGTTATAAATACAGTTGTAATTTATTGGAAAATCATATTCGACAACCACGAAATGTTTATAACTAAATTATTAACATTGTGAACATAATGTTGTGAGTTTAAGAATAGAATAACATGCTTCTGGTTAATAAAGGTAGTAAAGAATTTAAATGCCAACCCGATTGTGAGATTGAGTCGTTAGACAGCACTGTAGCTCGTATTAACGCATTCGTCGGAGATAAAAGTCTGAACGGGTTACAGTTTGTGTTCATTTCTTTGAAATATAGCACAAAGCGGTCCCTCGCTCGGCATTACTTTTACGTCACACCTTTCCGCCTTCATCGTATAACATATACGTACGTATACAGCTACGGCATAAATAACGATATAAAGGTTACTCGGCAATCGCTTAAGGGTCATGTACGTACATATTGGTTTATGTTGGACACGTTTTAGTATCCACTGATGGATTAATGATAACCATGTTTACAAAAAAATGCCATGCGTTCAAGAATGAACAGTTCTGCGAGTCTTTGTGTAGTAGATATGTATATATACAAAGATTAAGTACTTGAATGTGAGGGAGTGCGTCAGCGTCATCGCCTGCACAATTGAATAGAAATCCACCAGTATTAACGTGAAATTAAGGTATTAACACAAAACAGAGAATTGATTGAGTAATATTGAGCCTTAAACAATATCTTTTATTAATTTATTTATTTTATTCACGAAAATAGAAAAATACATAAATCTTTTGGCAAACTGCTGTACAGTTGTCGGCAGTGTTCTCGTGGGTACACTTTTGTGATTGACTACTTTATAATATACACATGGACGCAAAGTGGAAGCAAAAAGAAAAGAAAAAAAAGGGAAAGGGTACTCTATGTATTAGTACCTACTGGTATCTAATGTATTATTTTGCAATTTCATGAAAATATTCATGTTCAGGCAATAGGCAATAGCCTATCTGAACAAATCTATGTAAAATACTGGTATTCAGCTATATCCAGTTAGATTGGAAGCCGACCCCAACATTGTTGGGAAAAGGCTAGAAAGATTGATATTCATGTTTAGAAAAAAGCTCTAGGTAAAGTACTCAGCACAACAAAAAGTTGTTTAGAACTTTTGCAAAATGTTTAGTCCTTTGTCCTAAGAGTGTTTTGGCTTGGTGAGTTCAACCAAAGGTATCTTGGATAACCTTATTTTGCAAAGATCACCTGACTCCTGACCTCCGCAACCAAATTAGTGCAAGAAACGAAAATAAGTAAATTAGGCTTGCATTGATGTATGGATGTATATTTGAATGCGTTTATACCATACCTCCTCAATATTTACATTAAAAGCGTTCATTTGCACTCGGATTCGCAATCATTAATAAACATTTAGGTAATCAGAATAAAAATGTTCTAAAGCAGCAAGTTCGCAGAAAATGTGAGAGAAATGTTACAGAGGGAAGCAATTATTGTAGAATTAATCGCAATGCACTTTTACTTTGAACCGTGATCGTCAAAATTTAAAGGAACCAAGCTGAGGATGCTTATTCTGTAAGCCCGGCTACTAAAAGCTTCTTACTAGTTCCCCGAAATCGGAATAACAACCTTATAGTTCTGTGGACACAGGATTGAGATTGCTTTCAGGGATAACTTGCGTATTTATACAGACTGTGACATTAAAGCCGATGTGTATTGTTTACGTGGAAAGTTTGCGAGTTCACTACTGATGTACTCGCGAGCTTGTCGATCGATGTGTGGATGTGCCAGATGAGTCGCGGTCGCATGCTACAGCTGCTCGGCAAAAATATCTCCACTCGGCATATACTCGTAATAGCTCACTACGTATGTATAGCACTGTACGCGTTCCTAATGCCGATAGTCGGACAAATAGATAGGTCAATGTCTCGAGCCGAATCGAGCGCATACCGCTCACACTTGCCGTTATCTATGACAAAGCTTAATCGTTTAATCACATGGTTTTAATCTTGGAAAGTTTTGAAATGATCTACGAAGCAAACGAACATCTATTCGGAAGATTAATATCGGATGATATAAGACATAAAACATCGGCGCCGCGTTCAACGTGACTCGCTGCTTTTTATAAGTGGGCATTACTTGTCTGGAAGTTGTCAGTGGGATTGGAGTTCGAATAGGAATCGGAATATCGGCATGCTCCGCGAATGACGGTATGGTTAATATTAAACTGCCGCGTATGATATGCGGTAGCCCTGTATCAAGGCGAGGACGAAAATACTCGTCTTGACCTACGTCGCCGGCGCCACACGTATCCATGTTATTTGGAGACCAACATGTCGTAACTGACGGTGTCGATGGACTTTAACATAGCTTGGCTAATTAGTCGTACGCGTGTAAGACATTTTTATGATTAGCAGTAACTCACCCGATTATGGATGTACTGGCAGCACTTAAAGTCACGTCTTTGTAGGTCGTATAGAGACAACAACTATACCTACTTAATATTAACCGTTTAGTTGACATCTGTAACCTACATGTGTGCCATTACATTAGATCAGCGCTAGAAAAGTATAATAAAACTTCTTAACCTAATTTCAATGTGGTTCAAAATCAGCCTGTTTCAACCGTGAATCAACAGTTTGTTTCTGAGCTATTTAATAAGTAGGCAGGCTAGCTCATTAGCGAGTGATCAAAGACAGTAACCTGTTGAGGCTAACGACGATCGGGCCCGGCTGCCCATGTATAATCGACTATTTGTCTGTTTCTTTTGTGACCGTTCGGTCGGACTGTAAAAAGTTCCCCTTCTCTGAATTCGAGCACGCAACGTGGTTTCATGCAATCGTAAATTCCACCCCGGGGACGGTCACGATCTCCGCCTGGATCGTTATAAGGGTTGACATTTTGTACACAGTACTTATTTCTGCAAAATTAATGTACGCAGCCACATTATTTTATGAATGTTCGCAACAACAACATTATAAAAGCAGATACACGGACATTAAGTGGCAGTGGCGGAACAAAGAATCATAAAATAAGCTAAGTTTTGTTTACGACAAGACTTACTAAAGACAGTCGGTCAGGCTTAGTCATTCGGTTGAAGATCCTCTAATGATGTTATGATTGTTTTCGTTGTCATCTTGCGTAGTAAACGTTCTGGAGCGTGGTGGGCTGAGGAGCGGGAGACAAACGGGAAGAACATCGTGCGTCGTGCCAAAAACACTGGTCGTGCTAAATGTGGCGGGCCACGTCACGCGAGAGTCCCGCGCGAACTGTCACGCGTCGCCACTGCGCCCGCGCCACGCACTTCTTTCTGTTAATTTCATAATTACTTGCGTGTTTATCCTTGTCTTATGTGTGACATGTGTTTATGTTGCGTCAAAATCAAACTAAACATGATTGTTTGCCTTGAAAAACTAATGGATTCTCTGTTACTTCCTGAACCAAAAATTTGTTCAGATTGTGTTTTTAAATATTAGCGGCACAGGTATTCATTTAATTTCTACAACAGAATAAGTAGAATGCCACAATGTGTTATATTTGACGACGCGCAGTGAGCCTTATCATGAAATCTATTGGAACGTTTCCACCTCACATACATTTTTAAAATGCTTTCGGCGTGCGTGCGTGTGTCAATAACACGGCTCCATGTGACAGCCACTTCCACTTTACACGCGTGACACCCCAAAATGGACTGAAAATTGTACTTCGACTTTCTTTATTAGCCACACACATAAAAACGTCGATTTTTCCATAACGAAGAGTGTTACAATGGAGTGTTTCTAATACATTGGCCCTACTTAAAAAGTACCGATTTGAATACTAGAGGCAACCATAATTATAAATTACCTAATTATTAACTTTTCAAAGTTTAACTCGGAGCTAGTGCTGGACTAAACATGTTTGTTTACCCTACTTAAACAGTTTAAACGACAATGCTGCAGCAGAGCGCTTCTCTGCTAATTCGGATTTCTATAGTTTGCAGAGCAAACAGAAACCGAACTGTACGTATGTTGAATGGACGTCAAATGTTTGTGGTAAGGCATTAGCAATTGAGCTTTGCTAATTCTTGCTAGGATACAAAAACTTAAAATGTTAAAGAGAAGGAAGAGTCGAGGACGACTGGACAAGCAGTATTTTATAAACCTTACACGATAATCTTACAGTTTACAAACCTCTTTCCTTACCCTACTCAATGGTAATTTAAAGATAATAGTATAGTTTTTTTTTTCATGACTAATTTAGAAAGTTATACCACCAAATAAGTTGCTGAACTCATCGATTTCTGCAATTGAGTCGTAGATTGGTTATCGATAGGTAAACATCATCTGCCTACCCCATTTCCCAACTAAGTTAGGGTCGACTTCCCACTCAAACAAGGTAGCTTAATACCAGTATTTTACATGGAGCGACTGCCTGTCTGGCCTCCACAACCCAGTTACTGGGTAATACGATACCTCTTGGAAAAACTGGGTGTCAGAGATTCGTGCCTCTGACGACCCGTAACGCTTGTTAAAGGTTCAAGAATGATAGCCGGGACCAACGGCTTAACGATTGGTTAGCGATAATACCTACATTATCTATTTTTTAAAGTACACTAGTTTTTGACAGCGGCTATGCCCGCGTTAACGAATTTAAACAAAACCGTAACAAATTACACACCTAAACCTTCCTCATTGAATGCAGACTCATCTATTGGCGAAAATCGCATGAAAATTAGTTTAGTACTTTTTGAGTTTAACGCGCACAGACAGACAGACAGACACGGCGGGGACTTTGTTTTATAATATGCAGTGATAGTGAGTACATATATGAACCTGTGGACTTAGTGCGTGTTTTCAAACCCCTCGTAAACTTCAATTTGTAGGTACTGGAACTGTAGTAGCACGTTCTAGTGATAATCATGGGAATTACAATAATTCCATATAAATTGTTGTAAGTAAAGTTTTAAGTTAACGCGATCGAATATGTATACGGAATGGGCATTAAGGACAGGGTGGACTTGCGCTTAGCTTGGTGAAATCGTACTTGAATGATAGACTGCAGCAAGTTCAAATAAACGGTGTGAATTTCTTGGGCTTAAAAGTCAAAATAGGTGTATCGCATATTGGGACCGTTCCTCTTTTTAGTATATATAAATGATTTACCTCATTTATTAAAAAGCGACCACAAATGGTGTTATTTGCTGATGACACCTCACTGATTTTTAAAGTTAAGAGATATGCACAGGAGCTTGCCGACGTAAATAATGCTATACTTAAGGTCCATAATTAGTTTACTGTAAATAATTTGGTATTCAATGGAAAGAAAACTAAATGCATAAGATTCGCGTTACCGAAGGTTAGAAGTAGTGAATGTCACGTTTTGTATTGAATAAGGAGATATTAGAATTCGTCGAACAGACGGTTTTCCTGGCGATCACGCTTGACTCAAAGCTACAGTGGGATCCTCACTTAACAGCACTTGCAGGGCGGCTAAGTTCTGCCGCTTACGTTGTTTGGAAGATCTGCCAATTAACAGACGTGGATACCGCGAGACTGGTCTATATCAGTTACTTTCATAACATCATGTCTTACGGTATTTTGCTATGGAGACGGGCTGCGGATATTGAGTCGACCTTTATTCTGCAAAAGAGGGTTGTCAGAGCCATCTACAGACGCGAATCTCTAAGGGAACTGTTCAAAACAATTAACATCATGACGGTACCTTGTCAATATATCCATGAAAACATTATGTAGGTATGTTCGTAAAAATCTACATCATTTTAGTAACATGACAGGCACAATTTTAACACTAGAAATAGGAACAAATTAGATCTCGTTTCAGATTGTCTAAAGTACACACTTTTTAGGGGTACTGTGTAAAATGTTATAATAAAATACCAGTCGATATTCTTGAACTAAATGAAAATAAATTTAAATCATGCATTAAACGTACACTATGTAGACAAGCATATCATAAGTTAGATCAGTGGTAGGCAAAATTTCTTAAAGTGGGGCCAGAAAGTTTAAGAAATTTCAGAGGAGGGCCAGAATTCTAGGAATAATTGCATTTTGTGTTGACACTTTGAATCATATAAAAACATCACAGCATTACACACTTGCACAAATGTTAAATAATCAATTTAACTTTTATTCGAAGGGCCTGCCATGGTAGGCGTGTGAGACAAATGAATTTGCTTTTGATTTGCCATAATATTTTCGAATGCAGGTTCGAGCTGTGACGAAGTAACTTTCAGCAGCGCGATAAGGCTAGTCTAGCTGGCTCCTTTATCTATATAGATGCATTCTACTAAGGAGAATCTACTTTATAATTCTGGACCGTCAAAATATAATTATCGCGGGTCATAAGTATACTATTCATGTCGACCGGCCGGCGGGCCGGTTTAAATGCTTTCGCGGGCCGTACTTTACCCATCACTGGGTTAAATGATTATATCGTAGATAAAAATGCTTGGCTTAATGCTGGTCCTGCTCCACAGCCAACTGGGCTTACTAGCACTACTACTTTTATTTTGACATTTCCACAACATTCATTCCGTTTTTTACGTTGTTGACTAGACGAATCATACAAACATGTGAAGCAATGGATTAACAATAAGCTTCAAAATGATTCAGATTCTGATTAATAGTATGTTACGCAATTAGGATGCAGGCCCTACTGTGTACGACGTCGTTTTCTTCGATTTGTTGCTTAATTTGATTACATAAGTCTACTAGAGTGATTGTGTTGCTAATGTTCTTTGTAGCTCCTTCTCTAATAACTTGTAATAGGAGTGGTTCCCTTTTGTATAGTAAGCATGACTTGAATTTTTACTATGCTTAACACTAAGTGCTGTTTTAGGAGAACAAAGTTTATCGCACCATATCTATGTATGTACTAGCTTTTGCCAGCGGCTTCGCCCGCGTGTAGGTCGAAAATAATCCCACGGCAACGTACTACGGGATAAAAGTATCCTATGTATTAATCCAGGTTATAAACCATCTGTGTGTCAGTCGTTTTGGCGTGATTGAGTAACAAACATCCGAACATCTAAATATAGAAATTCTCACTTTCTTTGTAGGATAGTAGGTTCATTACCATCATCATCGTCATATCAGCTGAAAGACGTCCACTGCTGGACATAAGCCTCCCCCAAAAGGGGGGATTTGCCAAAATCGCCACGCTTGGCAGGCGGGTTGGTGATCGCAGTATGGTGGTCAAATGCATAGAGAACGCTGCTGCCCATTCTCTCGTAAGTCCCTTAGTCGCGTTCTACGACACCCACGGGAAGAAATGGGATGGTGCTATTCTTTTACGTCACACGGAACCGATAGTAGGTTGATGCAAGTTTACAGGGAAATTTTTATATCGACATATTCCTCCCAGGGCCCTAATTCACTTTGACCACTTAAAGATTTCTTACTTCGACAAGGTCAATTCCTTAGATCACACACGACATCTGCTAATATCGTATTAATTATATCGGCAAATTGTTTAGAAACATACAGAATATGACATTTCGGTTCCTTACATTGGTTTCTACAAGACACGGTATTGACGTAGTTTGAACGTAGTAAGATTCCGCGGGGAATCTGGGGGCACGGTCGGGGCACGACCGTGTCTCTAGATTCCCCGCGAAACAAACTCTACACCTTAGTCAAAATATGTGGCCATTTCGCTACATTAACATGGGCGTAAGGTGAAAAATTTATCCACTGTTCATTAGTTTTCTGTTACACAATAGTTCTTTTAGTAAGGAAACAAAGCCACCTATTTTGACTAAGGTGTAGAGTTTGTGAAGTTAGGCCTTGTAGAGTTAGTGCGTGTAGAGTTAGAAGCTTGGCTCTACATGACATCTGATAACTTATTTACAGTGCGAGTCATATGGTCTCGTCTTAGCAACATTTTACATGAAAATGTTTTTAGTGGGATCATTACAATCATACAGAACCGGAGCCCTGGACGTGACAGTGCCGCCTATAGCCTAGGCGAAAATCCATAAGATTTTATAAAGAGAGATATGAGTGTTTCTAAAAAATTCCGAAAATTCATCATTGAATATAATTTTTCTCTAAACTATCAAATTGAATGGCTATTAATGCTATTTTAAATACATTAACACAGCATTCGACATAACAAAATGTTCTAAAAGAACAAACCGTTAAAAGATACGAGAAGTCAAATAATCTTTCAAAAGGATATAAATACGGGATTAAATGCTTAAGGTGAACCTAGTCCACATTTTTCCCATACAAACTTCGGGAGTGTTTTACTCCACTGTTAGACAATGTACATAAAAAATTAAACATGGTATGGTTTTGTCTCATTATTAATATTGTCTGTACGGAAACAGAATACTAAAATAAAAAGCCATTCAAAAGTTAGGAGCCAACAAAGATTAGTTTTTCTTGCTAATTTAACCTAACTTTGGGCGTGTTTTAGTAATAAAAGAAGTGTAAAATCTGAAAAACCAAGTCGGTACCGACAAAGCTCAAATATCGAAAAGTTCAATAAAGTTTATTGCTTATTGATTTATGCAGTGGTTTTTTCATAAAACCCGATCTTCCGAAGGGCTGTTCTTAATTTTTTACGCGCCTGTTGTACTATAAATGATCCTGCATCTCACACAATAATGTTGTGCGTGTAGACTAGCGTTTAACTGCTCATCCCTGATACTACCTCTCTCGGACACGATGCCTGGTGAGACAGCGTGCTTTTTAGCCAGGCCCATCAGTGAGTTCGAGCCCGCGACTAGGTTCCCCTTAAGGGGTCACAATCACGTCCCGTTAAGAATAAGTTGAATTACAAGTCAGCCAGTATACATTTACAAGGATAGAACAAACCTAAAGCATAACAATTTTACGGTTTTTGGAAACAACAACAAATAATACTAATATATTAAACAATTAATTCAACAATATTTAGTAGTTGAATGAAAACAATGAATAAGTTATTTGGCATACTAAGAATATAAACGATTATTATATGCGAATGGAATATTTAGCTCCAATTGAAACTGTGCCTAATATGTCCGTATAATAATTTATTGACTACTTACTATATGTGAATGGCTCAGTAAAAGGCCGAATAAACAATATGGTAATTGGCGTCATTAGTTCTTCAGCCACTCGCTGTAATTCAAATCAACTTAATGGACCAGAAAATTTATTCTATTGCCCTCGGAACTTTCAAGTGAACACACAATAAAATAAGCGTGTCGGTGACTTTGGATATGTATTTTAATTTTTTGTCACCGCCTTCCGAAATTAAAGTTTTTTGGAAGTCGGTTGTTTTTTTTTTTTAAATGGTTTTATTTTCACTTTTTAGTGGTTCACATGTGCTTACCCCTTCACAGCGTACCGGCGTGATGTTATTTTATGAACTGGTGTAAACAATAGACTGACAATAGATTTCAGCAATTCTAGTCCATTTGCTATCATTTATTGAAGAGTTCCGTTGCCTATCTCCGAAGTTCTTCATCAGATCTTCACCAAATTGAAATGGGACCACTCCGAGAAAGTACTCTTTCAAAATCTACCCAAATCGCTTCAAGTGTGCCTATGAAATTTGAAGAATTCTCTCTATTTCTTCAGGATTCCATCATCAGATCCTGACTTGATGATCGTGGGACCACCTAGGAAGTATACCCTTTCAAACAAAAATAAATCCAAATCGGTCCAGCCGTCTTCGAGTAATCGGTGTACAAACATTTAAAAAAAAAACAATCGAATTGAGAACCACCTCCTTTTTGAAGTCGCTTAAAGCGAAAAAAAATAAGCGTGAACCCCCCAGGGGTTGAACATGGATGGAAAACATTTAGGGGTTTAACGTGGTCAGGGGTAAAGATTGTGGTGGTTGAACATGGACTAAATCATGTTGCCGACGATATACCTACCAACGTAAACGTGGCGTGATAGTGTGTGCTGTGCTCAAGTTTAGATAGAACTTATAAAAATCAATGAGTCGGATAACAGTCTTACATGATGGAGCTGAATACCAGTATTTTACAATGGAGTGATTGACTATCCTGACCTCTTATAAGATACTCTTTGGTAAGACTAGTTTCACAGATTTTCGAGCTTCTGAAGACCTGTAACGACTGACAAAGATGCAGTGGCGAGGTGCCAATTATTGTAAGAGAGAAGCCGAAGCGAAGCCGGTTTCAAAGAATCGTCTATTTACGTGCTATTTTCCAAAAGCGGTAGAAATACAAATCACCGAAGGGAAGCCGGTAGCAATTGTGTTATATGGTACTTTCGCCACTGCAAAGATGCAGGTATGACAGCCGGGACCAACAGTTTAACGTGCTTTCTGAGACACGGACGGGTCTTGGTAAGATGGTTACCCATCTACCTGATTGATCGGGCCGTACGGCTGTTATAACTTAGCCACAACACAACTGATAATGCTGAATAATTCTGAAAGCTTTCCTTTGTATTCGCATTTTGCTCTTATCTAAATAACCATTATCTAATCATTATTGTAATGTTAAATACAAAGCTCATATAATGTTTATTGCTCCGTTATAGATACGAAATCATTTGGATGAACCCGTAAAACTACTGCATTTGTTGGTGAACGCATCATTTTTATATTCGAGCCACCAATGACAAGGGCGTAACGACTTAATAATAGTACCCGAGCAGGATAGAGGCAAAATGACTACCAATTTAAAACATGATACATAGGCCCTTAATTTGCGCTCGATCGGTATTCATTATATTCACATTACCCGTTGGAGAATTTAATAGCCTGCTACATTTTACGCGATGGGTCTACTTATGTGTTGCGAATGGTTAATCATTGGTGGAGTAAAATTTATTGGACGATCTTTCGATGTTATGGTAGGTGGTAAAAGGTTATTAGCCGTTGTAGCCAGGTATTATGCGGGTGTCGTTCAAAGGCTGGTATTAAAATGGTTTATTCATGCACACGTGCTCTGGATTCAATTACTGGAAGCTCAGCGTAGAGGGGTTGTGGGGGCTACATTAACCGGAACGGGCCGGTGGGCGGCGCGAGCGCGTCGATAAAGGTCAGAGGTTACGGGAGCGCGTAGCACCCTGCTACGAGTCGGTTGCGCTCTACGTCGTAGCAGCCGTGTAACAACCAATCATTGCGCGTATGGGAGCTTGAATATTACACAACGTAGGTCAGTACAATTGTAACCGATGTGATTATACAACACATTCCTAACATATCTTCTGTCAATTTTCTATTTTTGAGTTGTGATTTGCTATGTTGTATTTTATCATTACCTACGTAGTAAAGAATAATGAACAGATTTGGTAAATACGTCATGAGAGACTGTGGTCCAGTGGGACTTATTTTACTAAAATAATTTACATTTTACTCAAGAGTGAACAAATAACCACTCTCACCCTCCACAATCTTGGCAGAGGGTCGCATGCCATTCTCTATAACGTCTTACAATCTTATCGTGCACAATAGTCGCGTTTTCACATAAAGAGCGCGAGTTAGTGAAGCGTGTCTACTGATGTATATGTGGCGCTGTTGACGCGTGCAAATAAAAGTAGTAAGGCGATGATAAAAGTTTGCGAAGCTTTGGCTTATTTACTAGTGGCGGCGGCTGTCCCGTTCACGACTTGAGATCAATACGGAGCAGTCTCCACCCTCGTACCAAGCAAGCCTATTAAGCAGTTACGTAGTTCCGTCCCGCTCTTGCCAACATAAAATACAGAAAGTAACAGAATTACTCAACTCATAATATATTCCGAACAGTTTATTTGTACGTCAGGTATACTTGCGGTAGGTATAATTGTAAGTAGGTCTGTGCGACGGTAGGCCTCGCAGACGGAGTGGCGTCGAGATAATGGCTGGCTCCGGATATAAACGTCACGTGACCTATATTCGAGCTGTAGGTATATAGCCCAATAAGAACTTTCGCCGCAACCGACCCATTACCAGTACAAGACACTACTTTGTTCTTATTGGGTGGTTCTTTTGTGGCGGGTCGCGACGATATCTTTTATCTTGGTTATTGTGTTTATGGTGACAAACATATTTATCATACATTAAACAAGGAAAAAGAACGTCGCCAGCTTGGATACGTTGTCACATCTGTTCCCATGAGCCCCATAAAAGCTATTAGGGGATATATTGGGGTGAGCTGCAAGATGAACTTTGGTAGTGCGATCACGATTACAGACCCTCCTAAATGTTATGATTATAGAAATATCGCAAGTTCTTTGCAGTGCACAGCGAGAAGCTATAATGGAAAAGTTAGGCCCAACTTGTGGCAGGCCTTTGTTCAGCGGTGGACAGCGTCAGGCCGAGTTCATTGAACGGGGAGGCCTTTGTTCCACAATGAAGTTTTATCGTTTCTTGATTGTCACATATCGACATTCCAGTTTTCCGGGTTGACTGAGATAAAAAGGGTCCGTATTCAGAATACCTTTTATTCGTTTCAGATGTATTCGTAGTTACATAACTGGAGCATACGTCCAACATATCACATAAAATCATGTTTACGATTCCCGCATTGGGTCCCGCAGTAATATTCCAATAAAATTGTTATGGAATTTTATGCCTTTACGCATAAAAGTGGTAATTTTAAGTAAATTGGTGACGAATATTTTAAATAGTAAAGAGGTAACGCAGCTAGAATGTAAATATGATTTCGTAAATAACATTGCAATAATAGAAAAACCGGTTTACTATTAGTATGTAACTACGTATTAAATTCCATTTTTTGAAAACAACGTGTCAGTAGTACACAGCATATCACAGTTCGATGTCAGATAAAAACTTCCTAAAATCGGTGCGTATTTTTAAGCAACCCTAAGTTTTACTTGGCAAATTGAATGCATACCTCATTTGTCGGTTGTCAGCGTCGGTGTCGGGTCGGTTCAGTATGTCCGACCATATGAAGGTGGACGTGTAAGAAAGTTCGTTGTTTTACTGTTCTTATTTAAACTTTTAATTCGCCCGAGTTCTTTCTCTTTGTGTGTCAACGTCGGGGGCAAAACATGCTGCAGCGTGGGACACGTTTTTACAAAAGTTTTTTCTAAACATCTTGTTTATTCATGATTATGTTGATTACGGAAATATCGGCCGTGTGGTATAACAGCAATACCTATATTCACACACCTGGGCATGCATGCTCATGTTGAATTTCAGTAGCTCGTATATTTCATTAGGTAATATTGCTTTTTTATTCGATGGGTTTCAGGCTATTTTCGTCAACGTTATAGTACATTATAAAATATGGCCCCACGTGGAACCCAGTGGAAAAATAGTTCGTTCCAAGAATAGAACATATCGTTTATTTGCTAATGAGTTAGTATAATGGCGATCGTTGGAAAAAGGATTGAAAAGAAGTTCCAAATACTTACATTCGCAGTCGTTGTGATTATTCCAGCATTTAAGCTGAAACGGGTCACTGTACGTGTTAAAAAGCTACAAATTATTGTAGCTTTTTTTTGTAACGTTACTTGGCTACCGCCTGTGCATTAGCACAGGCGGTAGCCAAGTATAGTTATTACGCGAACCCTAAACTAGGTTAGGTACCTATTTTCCTCTTACAGTTTGTACGAAAATAGCGGAAACGGAAACATTTCTTCAAATAGCTACATTTTTTATAAATGTTTCGTAGTTCACGTACTGTTTGAGTTTTATTACCAGGTTTATAGTTCCAGACTTTATTGCAACTTCAAACTTTCAAAGACAATGTCGATAGATTTTAAAAGATAATTTAATGCATGTTTTAAAGCTGAACATCTTTAAGCTTACATTGACGTCGACAACTACAGCCCTACGATATCGATTACAGTAACATGTTTCAATGTATTGTAAACTAGAATGCAAACAAAGGGTAGACAAATAACGTTTGCGTCGAGGACGTTACCATGATGTCTATTATTAGATTAGGGTCGGTCAGAAGGCTTGATAAGCTCGGGTCGCGGGGCGCGCCACGCGAGCCAGTAATCGATTGCTGACCACCCACCGTCTCTCAATGCTCTCGGAGTCTCCAGCAAATATATTCCTACCCAACTTTTATTTATTTTGCTTCAGTAGTTTTATGACGGCTCCGATTGAATAGTAAATTAGGATCTGAACTTGTTTATCCTACGCCTGTCCCCCTGTTATGTGACCCATAATGATTTTTGTTTTTGTTATTTTAACATCGGGATCACAGTCGAACGAGACGGTTTGAGATATTTTTGTATGAGATTTTTTGTTTACGAATTGTTTTTTTTTTCTGCGACTTTACATTAAAATATGTTTGCATTGCAATGAGTATACCTACCGATGTTACGTAGTGACAGGTGTTATAAAAACTTGTTGAGCTTCTAGTGTCGTCACACGGTCCTGTATGTTCAACTGAATGAAATGAAATATTAATTCTGTGTTCTATTGCGAGCATCTACATTACGTAGGTGTATTTGATTGAAATAGTAACGCAAACATTCATAATTGCTCTAAATCTGCCAAGAGAATGTAGTTACGAAGATAACAAAATGAAAGCAACTATTTATGTTTTTCACTTCAATTTATTTGTTTGAAATTTTCTATTCTGTTAGAGAACGAATTACAAGTGCTTGCTGAATATTTCCTTCAGTAGGTATTGAAGTATTCTGTTCAGCTACAGACGTGATATTTCAAGAAATAGCTGCCGTAAAGTTTCAGTCGATCGATGCGGCTGGACTGCCACGAATTTATTATTTAATAGCATCACCTTTGTTGGTGTTTTACATAATGGTTCGTGCCGTACTTGACGGTTTTATAACGTCGTTTAATTTTGTTTTATACAATTTTTCACATAAACTGTATGGCTTTTTGGTTTACATTGTTTAAGTAAAGTGCACTGAACTTTAATTAAAATAATTTTATTTGATAATTTAATTTCGAATGATTTATAAAACTACATCCACAAATTCTCCAGCAAAAGACATGATATACGTTAACATCGCTCGGCTGGACTTGTCATACCTACCGTTTTCGGGGTGAATAACCTTTTGTTTTTCGTGAGACCGGCTTCCTACGAGCTTTTATAATGGTTCTTTGGTCGACAATCTCGGCGATATTAGTTTTGTTATAAAGGTTTAGGCTTCTATTTAAAGCTGAAAGTAATATTTTGTTGATATTTTTTGACATTGCGACAGTTGAAATACTGTTGGTTAAGAGTTGGGGCTGAGTAATAAAAGCCGCACGGGTCAATCGATCAGGTTAAGCGACGCTTGCCGAGGTTCGTCCGTGGATGGGTGACCATCTTTACAAACCAAGACCCCTCCGTGCCTCGGTAAGCACGTAAAGCCATTGGTCCCGGCTGTCATTAGTGAATCTTTGACAGTCGTTACAGGTCGTCAGAAGCCCGAAAGTCTGACAAGCAGTCTTACCAAGGGGTGTCGTATTACCCAGTAACTGGGTTGTGGAGGTCAGATAGGCAGTCGCTCGATATAAAACACTGGTATTCAGCTGCTTCCGGTTAGACTGGAAGCCGACCTCAACATAGTACGGAAAATGCTAGGTAGATTGTAACTTTTCGACATTGTGACTTTAAACACGTCAATTCTTCAACTACGTAGATTAGTTAGGTGTTCAGAAAAAAACAGTGAAACACACTCAACTTGAAAAAGGACAACGAATGTGATTAAAAACAACTTTGATTCAGTGGAAATCAAGGTTACCCCATCAGCATTAGATGAACTAATATCATGGTCCGAAATCTGGAAGGGAGCCACTTTCGTTTTCCTCAAATTCCTCAAAACATTGACCGTTGGGTCTACGGAAGTAATCTATCAATGTTTGTGAGTAAGTGGGTTTCATAACGATACGACGCCGAAGCGATGAGGCTTGCCACGTAAGTTTAGTTGAAATACTATTTTCAATATAATGGATGTAGGTAGGGTCTACACCTACCTACATACATTTTATTCTACAGTTAGGTAGGAATAGTCTATTCGGCTATAAACCAATTTTCTTTCTTGCATAAAATTGTACATTCGTACATTATTATGCATGGACATAACAGTACTATTATGTCCAAGCATAATAATCCAAAGCAAGCAACTAAAAAAAGACAAAAACCGAACAGACAGAAATACCTATTACGTAACTTAGGAAATCGAATACCTTTTTAAAGGAGCAATTTTTGTATATATGTAATCTGCATCTCGGAAACGGCTCCAACGATTTTCATGAAATTTAGTATACAGGAGGTTTCGGGGGCGATAAATCGATCTAGCTAGGTTTCATTTTTAGAAAACGTCAAAGCAACAAAAAAACCGACCATATATTAATTAATTTATACATACATAAATACTCAGCCTATAACGTTCCCACTGCTGGGGCACAGGCCTCCTCTCTACGAGAAGGAGTGGGCCGTGTCCACGCGAGCCCAGTGCGGGTTGGTGATGTCACATGTCTTCGATTTTTGTAAACCGATGAAGGAAAACATCGTGAGGAAACCTGCATGTCCTAGAACCGAATTCATTAATATTACTAGAATAATGTACAGACGCCAGCACATCAAACTACCTCAATTTGTCAAATTTCTTTGATAGATTTTCAACTTTATTACTTAGGTTCATGTTCAATTGGGAAAATTTGACAGTTTCGGGTAGCTTGATGTGCTGGCGTCTGTACCTCACATTATTCCAGTAATTACCTACTACGTTGAATTAATTCTGAGTATTTGGAAAATTAAAGTTCTCTAAGCTTTAAACTTCCAAAAACTCAGCAAAAGCAAGTAAAAATTCAAATAAAATTCCACAATCCTGGCAGTGAAACTTGCATTAAATTGTTGGTTGATTTGAAAGACATTTTGAATACAAATGGTTCAAATACGTATCGTGAACATGAAAGGATCCCGGTTGGGACAGGACATACTAAAAATGAATTAGGGGGTGGTCAAGGGTAGAGAATGTGAAAGGGATGTTGTTCACCGCTCGACGGCTCGACACAAATGATGTACAATGTAGTTTGTGTCAGCTTAGCCGCCCTTACAGATTTACGTACTTTATCCCGGATTTATGACGACTATTAACCTTTTTTCTTAGAAATGGACTAAGCATTTAATGTTCATTTTATCGAATGTTGGTCAATTTTAGAATTTATTTAACTTTAATTGTAGTCTAACAGGATCGACTTTTATGTTAATGTTGTTTCATGTTTCATTATGTTAATAATGAAATGAACGAACCCACAGATGGTAAAGACCGGTCTATCAATAGAAAAGAGCTACGTAAAAAAAGTCATTTGTAAGCTGTGCTACGCCGATGTCTACGGCGTAGACGCTCTGGGGTGGCTAATCGACTTTCATATTTATTACTTGCTTCTGCTGGCTACTTCGTCCCTGTGAAATTTCTTGTTTTGACATAAAATAGATTCGTCAAGTGAAAGATTTTTCGCAATAGGTTCAGTGGTTCTGAAGATAATCCCCTACATGCAAACTCACACAGTTTAACACTTTATAATAATATTAGTATTTAAGGATGTTAGTATTTAAATGAAAAAGCCCACAGAGTAGTACAGACTGGACAATCAATAGAAGTGAGGCTTGCTGCGTAATTAAGTCATTTGTAGACTATGCTACGCCGTAGCTACGCCGAGGCCTACGGCGTAACTTAACGGTCTGTTTTTTCTTTGTTGCTGCAATAAGTCGGTGTGGATCATCATAGGGGCTTTTTTTTTTTTCCTTTTTTTTCTTTTTTTTCTGGGTGGGAAATCATCAAATAACTTCTCCCGCTCTGGGTGGAGCGGGAGGGCGTGTCAGACTTTTACTGACTAAAACCCACCCGTGTTCCCTCAGTTGCCTGTGTGCCAGGGGCGGCGGTATCTCTTTCGAACAACCCGCACCCCCGGCAGGCATCGGCCCTTGCGGGCCCCTCTGTTGCTGCTGACATCTCTTTGAGGCGCGCGTGGAACACAACGCGCCGTCGACCCGGGCTTGGTCCTTACCGGACAGCGAGGTACCCATTACTCGCCGTCCGCAAGCCCGTGCCTACGGTGGCCGGGAATCAGCCTGGGATTCCCGACGCCCAGGGCGTCTCCTGCGAAGGCCACGGCTGTGAGGGCGCATGTACTGCATCTCCCTCACGTGCGCCGCCTCCCTCTTTGCGAGCATAACTGCTTCGCTGAAGGAGGCGACTGCCAGCCATGCCCTCTCGCTCCGTACCATGGCCTGGACCAGGGTCGGACGCGAGAGATCGCCGCCGCCGATCACCTCCACGAGGACACGGCGGTGCTCCGCCCAAGCCGGGCAGACCTCCACCGTATGCTCCACCGTGTCCTCTGGGCGATCTTCGCAATGGAAACACCCGGGCGTTTCCTCCCGCCCTATCCGAAACAGGAACCTCCCGAAACAGCCATGTCCGGTGAGGACCTGTGTCAGGCGGAAGGTGAGGACGCCATGCCGCCTCTCAAACCACTCCTCAAAGAGGGGACTTACCGCCGCAATCGTGGCGTGCCCAGCACTGGGTTGCGACAATCGCACTTTCCACGTCGCCATGAGATCCTGCCGGAGCTCTGTCCGCCGTGCCGCGATTTCCCGCGGCAGCGGAGTTACGCCCCGGCGTTTGGCCTCCTCGCGCCACTCCCAAGTGAGCGCGAGGACGTTTGCCTCCAGATCCCATGGCGGTAATCCGGCAAGGAGGCCCGCCGCCTCACCGGAGATCGTGCGGTATCCCCGGATCATCCGGATGGCCATGACCCTATGGGCCGCCTTCAACCGGCGTGCTGGTTGGCGCCTCAATGTAGGCGCCCACACCGGCGCCCCGTATAGGGCCATGGCCCGCACGACCCCCGCGTAGAGCCTCCGGCAGGAGGCGTTTGGCCCCCCTAGATTGGGTAGGAGCCGCTTCAAGGCAGCCCCAGCCCGCTCCAGTCTGGGAGCCAAACGTCGGAAATGTTCCCCGAAGTTCCACCGGCTGTCGAGGACGAGTCCTAGGTACTTCATCGTCGACTCGACGCCGATGTGAACCCCTCCCACCGTTATCTGGGAACCCGTCAGTGGCGCATTCCGAAGACCATGAAACCACATGGCCTCGGATTTGTGCAAGGCCACCTCGAGTCCCAGTTGCCGGATCCTATCGACGATTGTCGCAACTCCGTGTGTCGCTAAGTCGGCCGCCGCCTGATACGACCTCCCTTGCGCCAGGACCAGCATGTCCAAATATAGGTATTGGTCGATTCGCTAGGCCCCCAGTAGATGTATACAGGTTACGTGGTGGCTTTAATTTTAACTACCTACTATTTTTTTTTTGTGTGGTCTGCTGTAGTTGAAGCAGTACACCTACTTGACGTTGTCAATTATTTATTTGATATGGCTTGTGTATATCTTTTGTTGGCGATCCTAAGTAAATAAACTAGAACCGATAATTTTCTAGCATTTGTCGCAGATCAGGGGTAACTGGGCTGTAGAGGTCATATAGGCAGTCACTTCATGTAAAATACTGGTATGCAATTATAACTGAATCCTGTTAGACCGGGAGCCGACCTCAACGTAGTTGGGAACAGGCTAGACAGATTCGTTGACCGTCGCTGTTCATTAACCGAAAAATTATTGTATTTTCAGATTCCTGGAGCACATTTGCACTATACGGAGCCGATGAGGCGACGGCGTTAGCCACCATGAGCTAGCGGGAATGGGGGGCGAGGGGGCGGGCCGCGGCGCCGCGCGCTGGCACGTGGGCGACTCGCCCCCGCGCGCGCCCATGGGCTACGCGGCGCCCGCGCAGGATGCGCCGCTCGACCGCGGACTGGCGCCGGCGCCCGCGCCCGCGCCCGATCTCCAGCGGACGCACTCCAGGTACTGCATTTGTTAAACGTTACAATGCTGAACCCCGCGATCGACCTTTCAGCCATCATACGTTACTTATGTTCGGTGAACCAGCATGCGTGGTCACGCCGACAGAGCGCCTTCCGGTTTTCCGAAAAAGAAGGGCAATGAACGAAAGACTATCATCTATTCGCGAGTCAATCGCGTTTGGTTAGGACGCGGTTGAAAGCGGTACTTCCCAAGCGCTCCAAAATTTTGTCAAACAAGTGAAGGGAAACAAAATGGAAGATCCACAAATTATAAATATTTAGCTGATAGTTTTACTTTGCTCACCATACAAATGGGGCGCTTGGGAAGTACCCCTAGGAAGCAGTCAAATAACTAGTACCATTGCCAAAAAAATCAGACAAAAATACTTGATGCTAATGGAAGCGATTAACTGTGAAGGAGGGTAACTGCAAAATTCGAACGGGTGTAAAAGGCCGCTCAACGAAGCTAGAGTCACTTGTTGTTCCTGTCATTGTGATTTTTTTTTTGTACTGGACCATACCTTTCTGGTTATGGTGATATTAAAGGTCAAAGTCACAACTTCAGCTGACGTTTTTTACGAAAACAAGTTTTAAATTATGCTGAATAACCCCCACCGGCAGCACAAAGTTTTGATCCCTGTCTCTGTCCCTGTCCCTGTCCCTGTCAATAGCGATTTTTCACACCAAAAATAAAAGTCGTTTCCCAGCAATTACTTTCGAGCAAACATTGCTCAAAATCAAAATCAAAATATTTTCAAAATCAATGATAATGAATTATTTATCAATTCATTTGAATGTGATCTCATTTCATTTCACAAGGGATCCTGATGCTCATTACTGGAATATTTTTGGGTTCGCTATGTAAGTCGAAAGTCTACGTGGGAAATTATGCCTTGCCTATCTCAGGACAGATTCCATTTCATAGCGTTCACTTAGTCAAAGTCAAAGTTAAAGCATTTATGTCAAATAAGCACATAAAAGGCACTTTTGAACGTCAAGATTCACATTAAAATAAAATTGATTCTAGTCGCCCCTTCCAAAATGTAGCTTCGTATGGAGAAGCATGGGCAAGAAACTCCACCGTTACGCTTTTAAAATGTTATTTAACATAGTACATTCATTTTATAGTTATGTGTGAAAACGATGCACCTAGAATGAAATTACCAACCCAAAATAGGTAAAAAGATTGAATTTGAAGCAATATAGATAAATTAATTTTTTGATAGATACATGGTGCTTACATATTTACAAACATTGTAAAAGTAAGTATACGATTTCCCTAGAATATACAAGTAATAAGTCAGTGTGTGAGTTAAAGTAGTCACTGAATGTAAATCAATGTCATAAATACAATTAATTATACAATTCAATTAGCAACCAGTTCGATTTTGTCTAGACTCTAGATTGTCGTATGGAGCAGGACCAGCATGTTTCCAAGCATTGTTAACTTGGATATAATCCCCTAATTTGTAATATGCTTGTTTACAAAGTTTACTTTTAATATGAGTTTTAAATTTTTTTTCATTTAATTGTAATATATCACGAGGTATTTTGTTATAACATTTAACACGATACCCCATAAAATATGTATGTACTTTAGCTACGGCGCTAGGCGCACGGTGGGCTGAAAATCGGCTTTCATAGACTTATGATCGGATCGGGTTTCAATTTGCAAGTGCAGGATTTTTTTGCCGGATATCGCTTCTATTAGTTATTACTATACACAAAAATGAATTCAAAATGAATTCAAAATAAATTCAAAGATGAGCTCAATCTGTTGATTGGTATAGTGAAACAAGGCTCAGGAACTACCAATGACGGGAATAGCGCAAGAAAGTTTTTCGAGTTTCCCAATAAAACTGCATTTAAGAGATTTGCTGTGATTTTGCAAGCAATAACATCTGACGAAAAGATCGACGATTTTGCCCGCCAAACAACAGAAAAGTACGTGGAATTAGACTACATGTCATCAACCGTTCATAAATTATTAATACAGGGGGCTAAAATAGTCGAGAAAAATTATATTGTGCCGATTGGGACTCTCTCGGAAGAAGCCTCAGAGTCTCGAAACAAAGATTTTAGGCGGTTCCGGGAACATTCGCGGAAAAGAAGCAGGCAAGATTCTAATCCAGATATCTTTAATATGCTTGTTGTTCTTCGGATCCCTTTCTAAGTGCACAAAGGCCTAAGTTAGATGCCAAGAGGAAGCAAAGCTTTTATCCTGAAACTCGACTTAATTCAGTTTCAGGAGACTGAGTTCGAGTTTTTAGATATATCCAATCTGGATTCTGACTCAGAATTGGAGTCCGACAACGAGAGTATTAAGGATTTTTTAAAGTATTTAATTATATTTTTCATGTCTTTTTTGTTATTTATGCACCAATACGTTTAGTTATTAATTGCATAAATTAGTTTTAAAATATTTTGTTTAATTGTATTTATAGTACTTAAATTATATTTTAGTAACCTCTGTTTTATTTAAATTATCAATAAAAAATAATAAACAATTTTTTTTTAAATATTTTATCTTGTTTTGTATATTCTTAATATTTGGATCAATAACATTCTTTAAATCTATGTTCTTAACATAGATCCTAAACATGAATCCTCCCGTTTCATAAGTAAAAATATACAAAAATATTTTGATGATTTAAAAAAATCAGCAGTGATAACCGTAATCTGGAGTAAGACAAAAAATCATTAATAATAATTAGTACTATAACCACTTGTAAGAATATTACGGTTTTCTTTTCCGTTTAAGAGATAATTCGATTTTTCATACAAAAACGTAAAAAAAATTATAATTCCTTCGTTTTTGTGCAGAATTATCTCAGGTGTTATTTTTGTATATAGTAATAACTAATAGAAGCGACATTCGGCATAAAATCCGGCACCTGCAAATTGAAATCCTTAAGTCTATGAAAGCCGATTTTCAGTACACCGTGCGGCGTGCGGCGTAACTTTATATTCCAGATGCAAAATACCGACGTTGCAGTTCCCTCACCTCGGATTGATTTTTCGTGCGCGTTCGGGGAATTCCGTGTCAATACCAACCCTATCATAGTTAGAATGCTCCATTCATTTGTTCGACATTTCTATTGAATGAAATTATTTGCATTCTTGTCACATATCTTTGTCATGTGAGGGTAAGCAGAAACTAAAGAACGCAAACTGCTACGATCGTTGCATTTTGTCACTAAGCATTTGATGCGATCAAAAAGTTGTGTTTAAAATGTTTTCACATGGCTATCTTGTGAGCCGGGACACTTCATGACATCATTGACTAGCTGCAAGTAGAGTCCGACCGAATTTCGTTTTCTGTCGAAAATGCAAATCAGGCGAATTACAATTTGGTTTGGCCGAAATAAAATAAATTTTCGGTGTGGCTCTAACTGCAAGCAACAACTACCCTTTGCAGGTCGATGTCGTCGCTACCGCCGGAGCCGTTTATGATGCTCCGCGCGAAAGCGCTCAGCAAGCGAGTGATCATCAACGTGGGTGGCGTCCGCCACGAGGTGCTCTGGCGCACGCTCGAGCGCCTGCCTCACACACGGCTCGGCCGCCTGAGGGACTGCAACACGCACGAGGCCATCACGGAACTATGTGACGACTACTCGTTGCAAGACAACGAGTATTTTTTCGATAGGTACGCTGTTTTGTTATCTTTCTAACGCCTTATGGTCTTTTACTGTGTTTTAAAACAATTGCAGTTTCCTGATGCAGAAAGGTTTCCTCTATAAAGGAAATGTATCTTGCTGCAAGAGCAGACATGACTATTATTATTATTCGTTTATTCATTTTATACCTTATTTACTACATTTTTAAATATTTTTATAAAAGTAACTTTAAAAAAAAAACATTTAAAAATTTATTATTATTATTATAAACATTTATTTCAGACCAGGTCCATAAAACTTGTTGGTATAGTCCATAATAGTTATTTACTTAAACTATAATTTTTTTTAACGTAAACATTTTTACATCGTTTTTATTCGTTTTCATATAAGGCAAATATACCTTATACAGTTTGCCTACTGGCTAAAACTGGATTTCAACACAGCTCTTTAATTTTTCCAGGCACCCGAAGAGCTTCAGTTCAATACTCAATTTTTATCGGACTGGAAAGTTACATTTAGTTGATGAAATGTGTGTGTTGGCGTTTAGCGACGATCTCGAGTATTGGGGCGTGGACGAACTGTACCTGGAGTCGTGTTGCCAGCACAAGTACCACCAGCGCAAGGAGCACGTGCACGAGGAGATGAGGAAGGAAGCCGAGAGCTTGCGACAGCGGGAGGAGGAGGAGTTCGGTCAGGGCACATGCGCTCAGTACCAGAAGTGGCTCTGGGACCTCCTCGAGAAACCGACCACCAGTATCGCAGCCAGGGTAACGTATCGCGACGTATTCAAAAAAATAATAAGTAACAAGTTACCGATATTATTAACCCTGCCACTCTAGCAAAGCTGCCGAGGATAGTTTAGTGTAAGGTTACGTAAGGGTTATAGAAAATAGTTTTTTTCTAAATCTAGTTAAATTTTAGATAGATAGATGCTTTTGTGAATTGTGAGTTTCGATTAAGGCTCTTGAAATGTCCATGTGCGCAAGATTTGTACTGTTACTAGTAGATATTTGTAGAAGTAGTTTTTTTTTGTACAACTTCTAAACATAACATTAAGGGCACCTTGAAATTATATTCTCACTTAAGTTTAGGTACACTAAGCACTGTAAGCACACTTTCTAAGTACTGTCTACTTACGTCGATAAACATAAAACATTCTGTATCAAATGTCCACTTTCATTCCACCACTGTAAGACATGCTGTTCACACATACAAATATGAAATACTTGACGTATATACTGATAAACAAACACCTATATCCTCAATGTACATAAAAGGCTTGTTTCGTAATCCGTACACATTTCACTTTGCTACTTTGTTTCAAGGATGTGACACTTTCAATACTTAGCTTTCACGAATAAATGCATTTAGGAAACAAGCTTGGTATATAAGAGTTTATATTTATATCTGTTGTGTTGTGGTGCATGAATAACATCTATCGCTGGCTCCTCCTTCAGTGTGGCAAGTCAGTTTGTTCGCTGTCGTTTAATGGGATGTGGTGTTGTGTTCCATGTGAATGTTGTATTGTGTTTGTGATCGTAACCTTTGATCGCTTTTGTCGAATCGATATTGTGTTGTGTATTATTGTTTTGTTTGAGCACCTTTCAGCTTACTTCGTAGCGTTATTGTTCTACTTTCTAATTAAATTTCGACAACAGCGGTGCAACCTTGCGTATGTAAGTACAAAATTAATATAGTATAAATATTCCTTCCCTTTATCTTTTAATATATTTGCATTTTATTCATTAAATTTTAACATCTTTGTTCTTTCTATCTACTTTATTCCACACGAAAGTTCAGCGAACACTGCTTCAGTGCATAAATGGATTGCATACTTATTTTTGTATCTATTACTAAGTATTTTTGACTCTATATATTATTATGTATTTATTAATTGTTGTATAACTATAGCTCTACTCCATTAAGATTTAAACAGGTTACGAAAACCGTATATTTTTTTGTAAGAAATAAGACACAGTATTCTACAACACAAGAATCGGAATTGATTGTTTTTGCATAATTAGTTATTGTTTTGTGCTAACATTATTTTGTGATAACACTGAACGTGCAGTCATTTGTTGTGTTGTGGTCTACAGAGGGCCGTCTTCGCCGTAACGGTCATAATTAATTTACGATTTGAAAAGGATTTTCTCTCAACTCTACGGCTACGGTCTATGTAGGTATTTTTTAGTTGGTGTGAAGTTAACGTTTTCTACAAAACTACTTTTTGATTTGTTATTGCTTCAATACGCACTGTTAACTTCTTTTCAAACCTGCAAAAAGTATTTTATGCTTATTATCAAGTCAAATGTTTCAATTCACGGCAACCTACAGGATTGTAAATAATATTTTATTATAGTAAATTTTATAAATGTTCACAGCCACGTCGAAAGTTCTCAATAGAGAACTTTATAAAAACAAAGCTTAATTGTTGTCGCAAAGTTGCAAAGATGGGATGGGCTTACGCGATGTGACCAGCCGCCGCTGAGGCGGCGCACAGTGGCCGGCGTGCGGGGTGGCACGGGACGGCGCCGGCGCGCGCCGGACGCGGCCCCCTGGGGGTCCGGCGCGCGCCGCGCTGCGCCCGCGCCGCCTCCCACCACGGCGTGGCGCCGCCCGCCGGCGTCCCCTCTCCCCAGCCTGTCCGCTCCTGGCTCCCGCCCGCCTCCCGCTCTAATCCTAATCCACCAGCGCTTCCGCTTCGTGATACTGATCCGACTAACCGAGCGATGCGGGCGATGGACGGACGAGCGTCTGCTTCGTGCCGCCTCCCGCTCTAGGCGCAATATACCTACATAGTCTGAACTCGGACGCGCGTCCGTTCACCCACACTTTTTAATATAAATTACCTACTTATCCACACCGAAACCACACAACACTACTAACATAGTCACACGAATAGATGTTATTTCTACACCAAAATTTAAGATTACTATTAAGACATTTGTTACATACGATATTGGCTTTAACCGTTTGCCTGTAAATACATACCTAATGACATATCTTACAAATATTTAAGTAGTATACAACCGATGTACAAACATGTAGGAAGAGTAGTTCTGTATAAACACTGGCATATAACTGACCGATCTGACACATGTGGCATATCACTAGGTACCGAGGCTATGTTGCACAGCGTGGCAGCGCGGTGGCGGCGAGCGCGGGGCCGCGAGGCCCGCCGCTCGCCGCTCACTGATGCGTGCTTGCAGGTCATCGCGGTCATCTCGATCCTCTTCATCGTGCTGTCCACGATAGGGCTCACTCTCAACACGATACCCCAGATGCAAGTATACGACGAAAAGGGCGCGCCCATGGATAACCCGCAGCTGGCCATGGTCGAGGCGGTGTGCATCACGTGGTTCACGCTCGAGTACGTGCTGCGGTTCAGTGCTTCGCCGGATAAATGGAAGTTCTTCAAGGGTGGACTGAACGTGATAGACTTACTGGCTATATTGCCTTATTTTGTATCTCTCTTCCTGCTCGAAACAAATAAGAACGCCACTGATCAGTTTCAAGACGTGCGGCGTGTTGTGCAAATTTTCCGTATCATGCGAATATTGCGCATCCTCAAACTCGCCCGACACTCGACCGGGCTACAGTCGCTCGGGTTCACGCTCAGAAACTCCTATAAGGAGCTCGGATTGCTCATGTTGTTCCTTGCGATGGGAGTACTCATATTCTCCTCATTGGCATACTTCGCTGAGAAAGAAGAGCCGGGAACTAAATTTATTTCGATCCCGGAAACGTTTTGGTGGGCCGGCATCACCATGACCACAGTCGGATACGGTGACATTTACCCCACGACCCCGTTGGGCAAGGTCATCGGCTCAGTTTGCTGTATTTGCGGCGTGTTGGTAATTGCGTTACCCATCCCCATTATCGTCAACAATTTCGCCGAGTTTTACAAGAACCAGATGCGGCGCGAAAAGGCGCTCAAGCGACGAGAGGCGCTCGAACGCGCCAAGCGCGAGGGCTCCATCGTTTCCTTCCACCATATTAACTTGCGCGATGCCTTCGCCAAGAGCATGGACCTCATCGACGTCATCGTGGACACAGGTCAGTATCGCGTAGGCCACTCGCTTTGCCGCTTGTCCATGTCATATGTTTCTTGCTCGGAATGCACGTTAACTCTATCTTTCACTGTGCACGCATGCCTTTCGTGCTCAAACAGTGTCTGTGTTTATTGGATGCAATGAATGTTGAATGTGTGCACGTCGCATCGATATGGCTCTCCGGACTCGCAGACATCTTGAAATCAAACAAAACAGTTCACGATACATCGCAGCTACAGCTATGTTCACTCGTTGGTTGCAGCGAGGTGCACTCAGAGTGTTTTATTCCTTGTCTTCAGGTGACAAGTGCGTCCTCATTGAGGCGAGAGACGACGCCCGATGAGCATCTTGCCACTCTCACAGTGGTCACGCTCGACCCCTTTATATTAAGTCTGTTACTCGGGGTCGAGTCGCGTCGCGTGTAGCTAGCGATGTGCGACGAAGACTATAATCTAAGGTCGATTACATTGTCAGCGTAAGCCTAACGCTTCTTAGAACTAACATTCCTCTTCTGTGGACTGTCTGATGTGTGTATCCGGAGGACGCTGGATTCTGTGTACTGTACTGTTCGTGTGGAATGTGTGTTGTGTAGTTCAAGCCGTTATTTTTGTCATGTTTTAAATGTTCCTTCATACGATTAATAAATAAATAAATATATACGGGGAAAATAGTGAAGCATATGGAATACGTCGCTACTCACAGTGGTATGTGTCTTCAGGACACAACTTGTCGCAGGCGGACGCCACTAGCCTGGAGGGCGAGGCCCCGGCCACCACCGGCTGCTACAAACAGTACGAACACTCCATCACCAATACGCTGCCTCAGAGTACTGACCCCAGCCAGGTAATGACGCTTGTTCACAACCGTACGGGTACGTCCAACAATCATCTTGCCTATCGCAGGGTGAGTTCCAACACGCATTTATTTAATAGTGATTTTTCTGCCAAATAATAATATTACTTATTTTATTAGTCATTAAGTTTTGCAATTTTACGATACAATCTGTTTTTGCTTCAGCAGATATCAGCAGAGCGCTAATGGAGGGGGAGAGTCAATATTCTTAATAATTTTCGCTTAAGCTTTGGACGGACCCTTTTGAAGCTGTAGTCACATCGCAGCAATAAGCTTTCCGCTAACACTGTAGGTAACAGTTTCAGAGCAGCCCTCAGAAAGAGCGTCGTTACTCGAACGAGGGGCTCGGCTCGCCGGAGAAACGCTTGCTCATAAATCCTGAACCTACACCAGTAAGATATCACCTATGTTTACATCTTTGCTAACACTTGTTGCCCGACAATTAATCATTGTAGAACTCTCATATTTGCCTGTTTGTCAAAACCAAATTTAAAACGCATCACAGATTTAAGCTTTCATAAACCGTCGGCGATCACCGATTGCATTTCCGAATCATTAACCGACTTGCTTTCTTCAAAGCTATACTTCGTCGACGGTTTGGACTGACACACTACTATTATTCTCTAACCTTAGGCTAGGACCGAGTATTTAGTTACTAATGATTTCTCTTTTTCTAGGAAAAGAAGATGGCTGACAAACAGCTTGACTTGGATCAGCTGCCTTCTGAGTTTGAATGTTGTTTTTGCACGTTCAAGGTACTAAGATACTAACGCATTCATGATTTTGTACACGCCTCATTATTAATTACCTAATTATGCGGTTTTTTTATTATTATTTGATCTATGTAATACTTTACTAATAACAATATTTCCATTTAGCACTAACCTGTAAGTATTTATTTAGGACTTATTATTTATATAAGTGTAATAATTTATTAACCCAGCCGCTGGTTTATGATTTCTTTCTTTCGGTTTAAATGTTTGCAGCTAATCATTTTATTAACATAGGACCCTTGAAGGTAAATTTTGTCAAACATAAAATACTTTCGTCAACATGGTAGGTCATTCCATTTTGATAACTTCTAAAATTAAATGATCAAATCTTGGTCCTTTAAACAATCTGCAATCCTATTGATTAAGTGTAAACGTTCAGAAACGTGAGATTGGAATGATATGATACAAATGTTTTTTCATTACCTACGGAATTAATCGTGCGTGTAACACTTTCGTTTAGGGGTATAAGGAGTTCATTGACGCGGAGCAGCTGATGCCAATGTCGACGTCGGACCTGCGGCAGCCGGTGTGCGTGGAGCTGGCGTGCTTAGCGCGCCACCCCGCGCCCAAGGCGCTACCAGAGGCCACACCCAACAGCCTCGACAGCCCAGGTACGTACGGAACACTACATTACCTTCTTATATTGTAAACAACAGGACACTTAAAAACTAATTTTGTAAACCGTTAAGCTTAATTATTTTTAGTTCTCTGTTGTTTACAAGACATGTCAGTACTTTCTTAAAAATAATCTAATTTTAAAATAATTAGTTTTGTTTTAATGTATGTTATAAATGTGCAATCAACCCGTAGACGTAGAATCAGATCATTTATTTGTCCTTATTCGTTCACTGTTGTAACGTCGATGTCCTTTCGGCACACATGTACCACTATACTTTAACCATGCGTATTGTATGATATGTGTATAAGAGCAGCATACACCGTCGTAGTGGTGTGCGGCTCCATGTACGTATTATGTCTTACGTTACAGATACATTTGCATCATGCCTTACGCACCCTTTTCCTTCAGAGGGCGACATCGCATGCGAGAACGACTCATCAAACTTGTATGTGAATCCTCTGGACGGTAGCGGCAGTGGCGGCGCGGGTGGGGGTGGTGGGGGCGGGGTGAATGCGGACTTTAATGGAGTGCGAAGGAGTGCTTCTGGGGATGGAAGCGTGTTGTGTGCCAAAGGTTCACAGGGCGAAGGTTCGCCGCTAGGCTCGCGAGCCAGCCTGGCAGGCGAGGGCGTGCCGACGGCGGCGAGTGCGGCGCCCGTGGCGGGTGTGCGACCGCTGGACGCGTCGCGGACCAGCCTGCCGCAGCCGCTCGACGAGCCCCCCGCCGACGACGCCAAGCCCAAACATAGGAAGGCCCGCTTCCAACAGGTGAGCGATAGCGACCCGCAGCGCTGCTCACCGACTACACACAGCTTTTGACAAATGGTTCGGTAGTGTGTCCGAATGTCCTCGTCTTCCCAATCCTGTCCGTCGTCATGTTTGCATGATGTACTTAGACACAGTTTGACTAATACTTCAATGTGTTCTAACTGCATGAGTTGTTTGAGCGCCTTCATGTTTTAACGATGCTTACGAGTATGTCAATGGTCATGTGGGTAACGCGAACATGATCGTTTGTCCCACAGGACTGGTCGGAGGAAGAGAGGAAGCCGCCGAGAGGGATAGCTACGAGGATCATAAATCATCACATCCTATTTGGTTCGTCTCATTTCAATTACGTAACTACGTACCACTATACGTAAGCTTATAGGTACTTTAAAATGCTTTGCAGTCCAGTGGAAATAAAAATAAGTTAAACAGCAAACCTTTTGATAGAATGCAACCACCGAGGTGTGCGATCTACTGTGATCCACTATTGTTCTGCTGAGTAATATAAATACAATACCGAAAAAACTTTTTTTACGACTCCACAAACGAGGAAACATGGTATGACAAATATGAGCTCAGTAAACTTAGTGCTGGCTTTGCTTGTGCGGTCGGATCACACTTTTTTATTGTATAGGGAATGAGTAAACCTATCGCAAATAGGTAGGTGCGAAGCTCAATCACTATACCCATCATTTGTGCCGTTTTATTGACTGAATAACGAAACGTTTGAAGTGTGCTTTGATAACAATGTAATTGTTTCATCAGAATAATTGGCTTCATTTTAATCCACGATAATAAAAGTATGGGTGGCGATGTCTCATGGAGCCAGTGCAACTGAGTTTGTTATGCTATCAGGCCTAATGACAAACTCAACTCATAAAGTGGAGCGAGAGGGGTTTATACGGGGCTGTAATTTGCACATACTAATAAGTGATTTAAAAAAAAATTGTATTGAAATTCGTAGAGCGGTCGTAAACTCAAATGAAAGAGCCAAGATGTTTCCTAACACCCTTTGCACGATAACATCCTCGTGTCACAAAAGCTAAAAAGCCGCAACAGCTTTTTAAAGTGTGTCCTCCCACTCACTGACGAACGGTCTAAGGAAAGGCTAAGCCTGTGGCGGGATGGTCCTTCTCTACCAAACCCTTTTGTTCCACCTGGTGAAAATTTAGCACCTGAACATAAGTTGCCTCGGCTTTCCTGGAAGTCTTTAAAAATACTCCGGGCTCAGGTAGGTCGAAGTAAAGAAAACCTCAGGTGGATATTCACAGATGACTCCGCCCTGGAGTATAAATGTGGTGCTGTTCTAAAAACAATGGGCACGTAATATCTTGTCCAGCGTGTCCTGTTGTCTGTACAGGAGTTGATGGACACTGCTGAAACTGCCAAGCTCGTAGCCAAATTCTAGGCTGAATCTTTTTAGATGGTATCGACACGCTAAGAAGGATATTGTATTTAATTTTGTGACAAGAAAATATAAGTGGTACCTATTTGATAATGATAATATGCCTCACACTCTACATATAGGATACCTACCCCAACTTATAATATCTAGACCCTGTCTTGTCTAACACGTCTGTGGTTTCGGACCCAACAGTCATTAACAATGGGCTGTAGAGGCCACTTACACTACTGATGGTATTTTTTGTGAATGTATTTAAATAGGTAAGAATGGCAACAAACGCGGTGGCGGCTGGCCGCTAGAGGGCGACTCTCGCTCGCGCTCAATCCTCAAGAACAAGGAGTCCCGAGGCACTGACAGCGAGTTGCTACTCCAAGAGACCACCTCGCTCGGTGCTAACGTAAGTGTGCCACATACCGTAACATTTAACGCAGAGCGAGGAAGAGATGAAGCTATACAGATCCTATACCATTCCTTTTTCCACACTGGTTTTTGGAAAATCATCGAAGCGATTACCTCTGCCAATTGAAATTAACCGTTCGTGTCTATTCGGTTAAAGTGTCATGCCATTGTGCAGTTTCCGGCATGTTACAGGCCACAGGCCAGCCGTTTTTCACGTGTAAATGCTGTAGGTGATAAGCAGTAGTGACCGTTCACTGTAGTACGTAGTCATTGAGGTTTCCGTGGGCAGCTGATCACGTTTATGACAACACAATGATAATGTTTCAGGGTGATTCCGGCAGCGAGTCATCGCCTATTAGATTGAAAGACTTCAAGGGCCACAACCACAAGGGCGGCGCCACTGAGAGAGACAACCTAGTCACGTAGTGTGTAGAGGGCGCTTCTTGCTTGACGCGACAGACGGGCGCGCGACAGATGCGACAGAGCGCGACAGATGCGACAGAGCGCGACACGTTCGACCCCTAGCATAGACACGCGACACGGCACTCGCCCCGCCCCACACACGACGCGAACTTAATACTTAGAATGCAATAACATTAAAATTATATACAAATAATTTTAACATATCATTGGGCGATTGTGACTGCTTGTTGAATAGATTTTCATTTTGTAGAATTATAAATATTGTAAAAATATTACTTATTGTAATAATCGTTCATTCCAATCGAAAAGTTGAAGAAACCTATTTGTTAAGTTTTTTTACGTGCAATTATTAATTGCTAATTCTAATGTAAGCGATATAGTTTGTACAGCATAGTTGATGAAAAATGAAGCAATTATTAAAATTAAACATTTTCTGAAATTGTTCTGGAGCCTTTCATTATAAACCAGTAAGGATTTCTATTACTATTACTAGTAAACAAAAAAAAAAAACAAATTAGTCAACAATGATATTTATTTGGAAGCTAAAATCTTTTCCTATTTTAGAGTATTAAACAAAGATTTATAACGTAAAATTTCCATTTAATATTAGGAACGTGCTATATTATAGAAAAAGGACAATTTAACACAATGTCGACCTTACCATATTGCAAAATTTTATAAAATAATTCGAAATAATTATATAACTGATGATAATATCACAAATTACAAAATGTAATCAACTATCATGACTGCTTTTGGAATTTATACAAATAATTTAAAAATGGTCCAAATAATAATACTCAATTTTCACATTAACGATAAACATTAATTGTATTAATACTTAATTTTAAAAAGAATAAAACATCGAGTGTATGAGTGATAACAAAACTAAGATATCAAAATACTTTGGTTCATGTGAGTACATTAATAAAACTACGTACACTGGTTTGACTGAATGCAGAAATAAATTGTTCTGAAGTGCCCAAAATATACACCATTGACAGACAACTAATTTAGTAAAACCATTTATCGGCTAGATAGTGTAAATTTAATTAAAAGCTTTGAGAGAAAAGGCCTCTCAAACGCTTACACATCAATTATTGTAATCAATGCCATGTATCGGAGAGACTGTTCAACTTTACATGTCCACGCGTTTACAAATTGTACTAAACGAAACTTTATAATCTGAACACACTTGTAAATATCTTACTGTAATACTTCACAAAACTTGGAGACGTTAAATAAAGAATACGACAGCCTTCTTTTTATAATATTAATTGTAAATTCGTCTTATTCGTAATCTGTACAATGCCTATTTATAATAATTCGATAAAAACTATTTACATAAATTACTAGCCCTTTCAATTTACAGTAACCTAAAGAAGTTTATATGGTATTGTGTAGTATTAGAGTATTATATTGTACACTAGAGAAGCGTTAACAATGGACGTACTCTCCGGGTCACAAACAGATATCAGCATTATTATTACGTATTCAGGCCACTGATTTATTTTATAATAACATAATTTGAAGGCACATTATAATTATTCTTAAGGAAATTTCTCGCCGACTGGTCGACACTTCACGTGACCAGAGGGCTGGCTCGTTCTTTGGCCAAAGAATCAGCATTGCCATGCAACGTGGCAATGCCGCCAGTCTTCTGGGCACGATTCCGGATGACAGCGATGCGGACGAGTACTTCGACGCCTAAGTGACCAAAAACAAAAGGATTTTTTGTAATTTATTTGTACATTTAGTTAGTCATTATTATTTAGGTATTTGCACTTATAATGGTTCCCTCCCGTAGAACAGCTCGGGACGTAACAATTGGGCAAACAAAACTCTTTATAATAACGACTGATTGACATTCCAGACTGTTTTAACCTTGCTAGTACAGTATCATGAGACTTCGCGAAAATGTCAAAGGTCTGTTTATATCAAAAGCAATTAACCATGACTGCACCGAGTAGGCACTCACCCACACTATGTCATAATAAAATGCTTCATACACAAGTTGTATGTATACCTAATTTATAATACTCTGATTGTTACTGAGATCCGAATCCACCAAATACGAATGGACACTGATAACTGTTTCGCCCTCATTGGCTATCGCTCCGTATGTTCTAATTGCTCGTATAGCCGATACAGGTATTGCTCATAAATAATAATGTTATTGTTACAATATTATTGTTTATCCGTACATTATGTCTTACATTGAACACACAGGCACCTTACTTTAGTAATCTTGGCAGTATATCATGGCACGTGACACTTTGTTGTATTTCTGTAGCATTCGATGCCGTCCTTAATCCTCAAACAAACGCAACTATTTCAAACCAAATTATATTCTCGTGTAAAAATGTGTCAATTCTTTGTTCGTATAATATGAAAATACAATGAATTATTAAATTTAAAGCTTTGAGTAATCAAAATATCACAAATAACTTTGTCAGTTTAATATATTTATGAAGCCAAATTGACGCTCCCTTGGGATACAATGTTGTTCGAGTTTGTTCATGTTTGGTGTTTCTCCTTTTATTCTAGTACGTAGGTATAATATAAAAATATGCACAGCGATCGTGTTATTAATTATTAATGTGCAAAAATACTTTTATCAAATTTGGCTTCAAGTCAATGTATAAAAAACAATAAACAGTGCTCTCTATAAATAATCCATAACTTAGTGATATTTCATAAATTCTCTCGTTCAATCACTGCTTACACACTGCACTTCTACGTTTGTGGAAGTTTCTGAAAATGTACCAAAATTGCAAACCAAATCAGTAAAGTTTTCCAATTCTCATTATGAGACATATCTCACGGAATGCGTAGAGTTAGATACACAATTGCAAAATATTTTAACTTAACAACTAAAATAGTAAAAATAATAACAATTCCTTTTACAAAGTGCCAGTTCTTTCCTGTTACATGTAAGGAAAACAAATCATCGACTGAGTTATATTTGTTCGACGGACGTATTCCACCACAGTTATAACATGCTTTGAAGAATGACAAAGTAAATCTAGATTAATAACTACCGAAATTATTGCGTATCATTAGCTTGTTAGAAGTTACGGTATTGCTGAACATTGACCCTGCGGATGTTTACACAACACATGCGATCACGCGACAGACTTATGCCAGACGCAGCCAGTCGTACACGTGATCGCAAATACAATTTTCTGGACTAGGTATTTACATAGGAATCAATCCGAACACTGACGAGACCACTGAACTGAAGCACGAGCTCGACGGTGAGCTATCACACACGGTACATACACGTGAACACGTTAGTATCTGTGGGGCGCGGGGCCGGACGGGCCACTACCTGTGCCAGGCTATGGTGAGCGCCGTGCGTAGCTTGCCCCACAGCCACGGGTACAGGCCGCCGCCGCGCCACGCCGCGCGCGCCACGAACTTCACGTAGTCCACCAGGCCCCACGGCGCGTGCCCGCCGTTCACGTAGTACACGTACGTGAACCCGTCTTTACACCGCCCCTTGATCGAGTAGTAGTACGGCAGAAAGGAGTGGAGACGGAATCTACAAAACAAAATACCAGTATCATTTATATTAAACTTCGCAAGTTGAGTGGTCGCTAGTGCAAATGATGGGCGATTTGCCCGGGTTCGATTCGTAGATTGGAAAAATTAGCAGCCAGGTCATTGGACATGTAAATAGACTGTCTTACCCTCCCTTCCCGGTCTACTCTTTTAGAATGAACAGCCGTGAAGCGATTCATTTATTTATTTATAATAAGCACACTTCACAGCACAGCACTATCACTTACATTTCAAATAAACTTAGATCTAAGATCGGCATTTCAGTAACCGTGCAAATAACAGGCATGCATGGCATTGACATATTGAGAATTAGAGACAAGAAGAAAAAAATAAAACTGTGTCCAGTAGGTAAACCTCAATCAAGAACACTACAGAAAACTAAACACTTTGAGCTATATAGGCATACATTGTTCGCACTGTTTATATAGGGAGCTTCTGTATGAAACGAAACTCATAGAGAAAACCTCGATAGGGTAAACCGTTAAGTAAGTTGTAGTAGTAAGTTGGGCATTTCATTAAATAACTTACTAGCTTTTGCCAACGGCTTCGCCCGCGTGGAGGTCGGTGTATTATACATACAAACCTTCCTCTTGAATCACTCTATCTATTAAAAAAACCCGCATCGAAATCCGTTGCGTAGTTTTAAAGATTTAAGCATACATAGGGATATATGGACAGAGAAAGCGACTTTGTTTTATACTATGTAGTGATACATTATTGCGTTAGCTAGTTTAATTTAAAATGAAATATCTGGATGAACGAGCTTTGCTCGGATTTTTTGTTTTTGTTTGACGTTTTCTAAAAATGAAACCTAGCTAGATCGATTTATCGCCCCCGAAACCCCGCATACTAAATTTCATGAAAATCGTTGGAGCCGTTTCCGAGATTCAGATTATATATCGACGCTTGAAAGGCAATATTTACCAAGCGACATTTTGGCAACTTTACAGTTTAGCATTTTAAGTTTTTATTTTTGGAAAAAAATACGTTAAAAATCAACTATTTGTCATAACTACTTAATTCCAACGAATTTTAAATGCAGTTTAAAGGCTTAATAAACTGGCATTTAAAGATTATGAATTTTCTCAGTATGAAACTCAATATCGCCCAACGTGTTGCTTGGTAATTCTTGCATTTCAAGCGTCGATATATACATACACCGTGAAATTGAAATGGTTGTTTTCCCGCGGCAGAACAACTTGCCATAAGGAGTAATTTTGAAGCATAGAGTAAAAGTTAAAAAATAAGATTTTTTTTTGTTTTAAAATGATTAAAAAAATATTCATCAACTCCATAAAACACTACTCAATAGTAAAACTAGAGGTAACTGGTAGATACTACTCGAATCGCACGCACCGCTGACAAAGGGAACAGCGATGCCTAAATGATTAAAGCAAAATAAACTCTCGCACGTGGTGATTTTTCACAATGGTTAATCTGCCATTTTTTGTTTCTAATATTTTATTTGTTTATAAAACTATTGTATGACCAAGACAAAACCATTTCGCTGCGGGAAAACAACCATTAAAATTTCACGGTGTATATACAAGAATTGCTCGTTTAACACATTCGATGCCAAGCAAGAAAAATAAAAATAATTAGTTCGTGTGCCCACAACTCGCATCCGAGTCGTCGCTATAAGTAGTCTCGCTAGTCGGGTCCTGGGCATGAACAGAATCATCAATAGCTACTTGTTGCGACGACTCGGATGCAAGTTGTGGGCACACGAATCAACTATTTTTCGACCCATATGCTGGGTGCTTGGCATGGAATGTGTTAAAGGGAATCTCGATGGCTATAAGAGTACGGGAAGGTCCGAAGAAACGATGGATGGACTGTGTGAATAATGATATGGTTAGAAAGGGTGTGACTGACGGAGATGGTGACTAATGGAGAAGTATTGAAAAAATATACACTTTGCGCAGGCCACGAACAAATTTATTCGTGGTATAGATACTACATCATTATCATTCTCCTGCATGATGATGATGGTAAGTATCTATCAAAGCTAGTCGTTAGATCTGGTACCTATATAACTTAACTAGCTTTTGCCAGCGGCTTCGACCGCGTGTAGGTCGAAAATTATCCCGCGGGATCGTAATACCGGGATAAAAAGTATCCTATGTGTTAATCTAGGTTATGTACTATCTGTGTGCCAAATTTCATCCAAATCCATTCAGCCGTTTTTGCGTGATTGAGTAACAAATATCCAAACATCTTCACAAACTCACATCCTACTAATCCTACTAATATTATAAACGCGAAAGTTTGTGAGTATGGATGGATGGATGGATGGATGTTTGTTACTCATTCACGACAAAACGGCTGAACGGATTTTAATGAAATTTGGTACACAGGTATATAGTTTATAACCTGGATTAACACATAGGATTTTTTACTTTTTATCCTGGTCCTACGTTCCCGAGGGATAATTTCCGAACTCCACGCGGGCGAAGCCGCTGGCGGAAGCTAGTTTATAATATTACTAGGTTCCGTCCGCGTGGAAGTCCGAAATTATCCCACGGGAACGTACTACTGGGATAAAAAGTATCCTATGTGTTAATCTAGGTTATCATCTATCTGTGTGCCAAATTTCATCCAAATCCATTCAGTAGTTTTTGCGTGAAAGAGTAACAAACATCCATACACCCATACATGCAAACTTTCGCGTTTATGATAATAGTAAGAATAACGATAGTAAGGGTATATATATATTTATATAGTAGGAAGTAGGATAATTATTTTAAAAACTACATTTGTTGAAGTTATGTTATATAACATTCGCAAGTAATATTCATTACTATACAGGTCAAGGGAAAAATAACCTAAAGATATATCAGATAAGATAAATAAATATAGGTACGAACATGTTTATAGATAAAACGGAAACGTTTAAAAAGAGTAGATATATATGATGAGGATAATATTATACTTGAGATAACGTAGTAATCGTAACAACGAAATACCCATTTACTACGTATAAATTGTTTATTTATCTTTGCGAAATCTTGTCTTTGCTACCTCTACTAAAGAATGCATGAATGCAGTCGGTAGATACACTATGTACCGACCGACACTAGGTGAGTTCAACTGAGAAAGTACAATTGCTGCCTAACAGCCTAAGTATTTATTTCGAAATTATCAACAGGAGCTTATTTGGCATTCAAAGTTCACAATTATTGAAAATGAATAACAATTTAAGAAACAGAGGCCCCGGCGTGAATTCGGGGCTCCGATTGGCCCTTCACCAATCCAGGGCCAATCCGAGCATCGAACGCGGTCGATGCGTTAAACTGAGATGGTTAAAAGAAACTCACATTAGGGCCACTGTTTAGACACTGTACAATTATCAGTAATCACCAGTAAGTGTCACTTGTTAACGGTCATACGTGGTTGTTCAATTATGGATTTTTATAACATAATTGAAAGGAATTTACTTTATCGTAGTCATGTCTATGTAGGTGGTAACCTGATACGGTTACGGTTTACTAATAAAGGAAACATTATAAACGGCTGTATCCGAAAATTTATTTTATTAACGGAAGGTGTTTCCTTCCTTAGTCGCTAGGTAGGTAGTGTAGTACATTAGGTACCTACCTAATGTTATATATAGGAGGAGAAACCTTCACCGGTCGGTTGCGTGCGATCCTGCCATAATATTACTGGTTTAAAAGGGTTAATTAGATTGAGAATATGCAGTCAGAGTTACGAATGTAGATCATACTTTAGTTTGCAACATTTATAGTGGATAACAAGAACAGTTGTACTTAATGTTGAAAAACCTCAAAGATCTTAGAATGTATTTAGAAAGAAGAAGCAAGCTGCAAGTCGGTATGATATTTGGAACATGGTAATGCTTTGTAAAAAAACAACCAACTTCCGAAAAAACACTATAAGGTGAAAAATAACTTTAATTTCGGAAGTCGGTGTCTTAGCAACTTTGTTATTTTCGTAACCAAAGTAATTGCTATTTAAAAAATATTTTGCATTCAGGAACAGCAAGCCAACGATATGATAAAAAAATAACATTTTTTTAAATTATAAACAATTGTCTTATAAAATATCAGCGCATGCTATTAATATTAGAAACGTGAAAGTTTGTGAGTATAGATGTATGTATGGATGTTTGTTACTCTTTCACGCAAACACGGCTGAACGGGTTTGAATGAAATTTGGTACACAGGTAGCCTGTAACCTGGAATAACACATAGGATACTTTTTATCCCGGTACTACGTTCCCGTGGGATAGTTTTCGACCTCCACGCGGGCGTAGCCGCGGGCAAAAGCTAGTTTGTTTATACAGCAAACTAACGTCGTACCCACAGAGCAATATGGCGTTCACTGTGTCCAGCGTTTTCGTCAAATTACGCGCGAAATTTGTAAATGTAAAATTTAAATACATTTATAAGGCACTAATCGATTAAATAAAAATGTTGTGTTCTTTTTTGTGGTTTATTAGCAATCAAGAATCGAATATGAAATAAAAAATGAGTGTAATACCCCATTTCTAGCTATAAGGGGGATGCGTTTTTTTAAAGTTGCACGTGTCAGGTTGTAGGTATATTGAATAAAATATGATTCGCGACCGTAACAGGTCCCTAATTCAACCTTCAAAGTTATCGATTAGCAAGAACCATAAACCTGCCTCTGACCTGCAAATTACAAAAAACCTAAGATAATTCGAATTTTGCGGTTTACTTTAGTGCTTCTTAAACAATATATATTTATTTAAATTGAATACTGTACAGTAGTGTTATTAATGCCACAAACCATTCAATTTAATTAGGTATCGAATGTTCTGCTATATTTTATCCGAGAAACATGAATCAGTGTGAAGATGAAAATAAACACAATGATACTATATCTCTCTTCGTCTCGTCTCGTCTTTCGATCTTCGAACTATTTGTAAGTCGATACAAAATGGGGCATATCTCAGATTCTCAGTAAAGATAAAAATAAGAGATAGTCGTATTACACATGAGCGTGGTTCCAAAGAGGACCTTATGTAACCGTCATAGAATTCAATCGACGCGTCATCATGACATTCAACAACTGTAAGGATACTTCGAGTGCAATAAGGTGATCCATTACTCATCATGAAATCAGAAGTATTGAATAAAAAACGATTTTTTGTCTGGATTCAATCAGGCAAAAAATCTACAAGTTAGTAATATTTTTGGGAAAGATTAGATAGAAGCATTATAAAAGGCTCTACAAATTATAATAGGTACTTAAATGCGTTCGGCGCACCTAGAGTAGGTACCCTGGTTTACTAAAACGCAGAGATTAATTTCTTCACACAATACCTCTGAACAAGTGGCAACAATAGGCCATGCATGACATGAGACAATAATTAGACATAGCTTATTCTTAAAATTATGGTATAACGGAAAGCATACATATGACTTATTTGGTAAACAGCTCCAGAAAATAAAACAGCTAGCTACACTACTCACCTTCTGTGTTCATAAAAAAGTATAGCTTCTGTGTTGGTAGTGAGTACGTGCAAGAATATGGCCTTGACGCGGTGCTCATGAGGCGGCTGCGGCACCGGCCCCGCCAAGTGGTTGATGAGCACGTCCAGCAGCATCGTTGCCACGCCCGAGCGCCGGAACGAGCGCGCCACTCCTGGAGCGAGACACATAATACCCTTATATGATGACCATTGATCAAAGTCTTTTAATCACATTAATAAGTGGGGTGTACAGGTCTTTGTCACAACCTGTAAATTTATAGCATAAAATATCCCCTACTAACTGGTAATGTGATTTCAAGTTCAACAAAAATATACATAGAATACTGATAGTGTAAGATTGATGTAGAACTTCAAATTATTACTGCTTGTTAATGCAATTAGTGCTATTTACTGTAACATAATTAGTTAGGAACTATGAGTCATTGTTGTGTACTGATCTATTGTGTTATGCAATAAAGAAGAAGCTACAAAAAAATAAACAAAAAAATACCTAAAGACAGTATGTAAGCAACAAGTGTGTCCTTTGACGCAAACCATCTTGACAGTATTCCTCGGTCCTCTGCATTCAGTTTCAAGTAAGGCTTTATTTCGGCCACAATAAGGCCTATAATCTCACTTTTGTGCAGTGCAGCTAGGGCAAAAAACCTCTCTGAAGAAGTTATATCTTCATACCATGATTGAGGGTATTCTATTGGAAACCAATCTCTGCACAGAGATCTTACCTGAAAAATGGTAATAATACATCTTCAAGTCGTCATTGGTAAAATATAATTTTTAGCATAGTGTTATGGCAAAACTAAAGATTTATTAGAGCCAGAGTACAATTGAATGTCTGATCTAATAACGTGGCAGCAAAGACTTATTTCGATTGTACAAATTGTGAGTATTTCCCAACCTTGTTAAGTTTGTGAGAATTTCACGAGCTGCTGAATTACAAATACAATCATGTCATTAGAAAACTGTGACCTCAAAGTACAATACCTAAAATAATATAATGATAAAATCACATAATGAATGAGTATTAGACATGAAAGACTGTTTGACCTTCATTGTTGAATTAAAATTCATAGACAGAAAAATAAAAGTTAAGTACTGATAAATAATGGTTTTTGAGTCCTGACTACAATAAATAATGTGTATTACATATATTATATTACTGATTTTTTAACTAACTTCAATTATTTAGCAACACATAAATAAATGATTCATATTGGTTGCTCATCCAAATTATTTTCATCATTCAATAAGCTTATTACTCTTATAGATTACCACCCATGAGAAATAACAATATTTGCAATAAAATAACATTATTCTATTCTACTCACTTACAAAATTTTAAAATAAATGACTCAATAATTAAAGAACTTAAAACTAAATGTAAGATTACATTATACAACTTCTTAATCTAAGAAGTTTGTCATAGTTAAAAAAATGTTATGAAACTCCCACAAAACAGTGTTAATAAGCAGGATACACTCAAAAGTAATGTGGCCTAAATTAGCTTGTCTCCACTCACAGGGTCAAACATTATTTTGGTAATGTCAGGTGTTGTGTTAATTAATACTAACCTCCTCTAGGTCATCAGGGCACAAGAAACGCAATTGAATATCTTTTAGAGAGCATTTTGCATCCTTCGACGACTTCTCTATTATTACTTGGAAGCCTTCAGAAAGGTACCTGGAATAAAAACATTACTTGAACACCCTGAATTTATTGTACTTACTTTGAATCACAACTTGTACTATTTCCCTAGATAAGAAAAATATAAGCTGCATTCACGTTTCTAAGCTTCGAAGTAAGAATGATTAACCCTGGGACCAAATGATACTTTCCCATTGATTCAAATATCAGTTAACTACATTAAAAACACGCCTAGTGCAACAGTACACAATGATTGCATTTGAATCTCAAAACAAATATAGAGTACCTTGCCCGCTCAATTGTACAATTTATCCAATTATAGAGTTCAAGGAAGACAATACAGGCACACAAACAACTGCGAAACACGATGAATTAAATCCCGATAAATAAATAGGAAGAGTCAATCGAACTTACCAGCTGAACCCAGCCATTCGGTAAATCGGCCATTAATACTATCACTCAATAATCTTCATGAGTAAACATGTTATCACTTCCAAAAACTTTCATACTATTGCAATATGTGAGAACTTTAATACAAACCCGATAACATTTTCCTTTTGACTAAATAAATTCGATTTGTCAAATCGCCAATTGACAACTTTGACAATGACAACCCAATGATTTGACAGGTCAGCCCCATTCTGCAATATTTGGTCATAACATTTTTTTTAAATATTGTATCGATTTTTATAATAGTACAATCACAGAACACAATTAATTAAATATTTTCTTTCATGAAAACATAAATTGTTATTTTGCTATGATTAATATTGGCCGTTTAATGGGTCAATTGAACGTGAATCATGTTAAATATGCTTTTATTTACGAAGTTGTAACCTGAAACGCAGCATATATTCAGAGGTTGGTACCTCTGAATTTAAGGTTGGTACCAAATACTCAATTTTATTGAAATGGCAACATTTTATATTCCATTTACGCGCTCAAAGTTTGAAAATAATTTTATCTTGTCTATTGGGCCTACCACACGCTCAAGCTTCACCACAGCTGTTTTGTCTGCGCAGGCCGGTTTGTACACGGAACACCGTGAGTGTGGTTGGTAAAACTCGCCGATTTGTAGACGGTGTTCCCTGTACAAACGTGTAATTAAGCTGTTAATGAGGTACAAGGGAAGCCACATGTGCAGAAGGAACTAATGCCAAACTTCCCTGTCTTCAACGTAGTCTTTAGTCTTATATTATGCTTTTTTGATAAGGACACGTTTGATGTGAGTTTTAAACTTTCCACCGCTAAGTTCTGTAACCGACTTTGGCAACTTGTTATAGAGCGGATACTATTTATTAGAAATGACTTGCTAAAATTGGAATCACAATTTCATCTTTACTAAGTACGTGTATTTAGATAATGAAAGTCGCATCTTTTTTTGAAAAGACCTAAGTTTTTGCGAACATTCTTCTCCATACGAAACTACTTTTTGGAAGGGGTGACTAGAATCAATTCTTTATAATGTAAATGTTAACGTTCAAAAGTGCCTCATATGTGCCTATTTGAAATATATGCTTTGACTTTGACTTTGACTGTAGAATAGAAATCGTTTGTCTACATTCCTCGGTGAAAAACTGTCAACTGTCTATACGGAAACGTCATTTTTGTCTACTCTTCCGACGACAAAACGCTTGTCTACGGTTCTCGTACTAAGCCTGCTGCAAATAAGCTGGCACATCGTAACTGATAGACCAGCAGGCTATTTTTTTGAGAGTGAGTAATCATCAAATAACTTCTCCCGCTCTGGGTGGAGCGGGAGGGCGTGTCAGACTTTTATTGACTAAAACCCACCCGTGTTCTTTTAGTTGCCTGTTTGCCAGGGACCACGGTATCTCTTTCGAACAGCCCGCACCCCTGGCCACTACTACTGCCAGGGGTGCGGGTTGTTCAAAAACTTAAAAATGAATACTGACGTTATGTTGGAAGCATCCAACTTAACGTCGGTATTCATTTTTGATAGTGTATAATCTAATTAAGTACCTATCCATATCCATGTAAAACCGTCAAATTGTAAAAGAATCTGTAAGAACCGACAGGGTTCACAATCTGGCCGATTTTTTCACCCGTAAAATTATGAACCGTCCTTGATTTTTCGATCTTGGCGGTAGCCGAAATGGTCTGGGTAACTGACCGGGCATCCCGACTAAACGGGTTAGGTTAAGTTAGAACTGTGACCAACTGCGTACTTCCAAGTTGGTCGTAGTTAATTATCTATTTAGTATTAGCGCAAGGTTGCGAACCGTTGCATGCAAGCTTGATCGTTTTGCAATTTTTTGGTATGGACTGATTATAAAATACTAGCTTTTGCCAGCGGCTTCGGCCGCGTGGAGGTCGGAAATTATTCTACGGGATCGTACTACCGAGTTAAAAAGCCTATATGTTAATCCAAGCTATAAACTATCTGTGTGCCAAGTTTCATCCAAATCCGTTGAGCCGTTTTATCGTGATTGAGTAATATACATCCAAACGTCTAAACATAAAAAAAATCACATCTATAATAGGTATTAGAAGGTTAGTTTGTTGCAGTTCACAAGTTTTAGCTTATAATCTCGCGAGATACTAACGAACGATGTTCATTAGTATACGCTGACATATACCTATATCTGCTGAAATACATTATTACCTTACCTACCTAGTTAGATAGGTAAGAGCAGAGGCCCTAGTGTGAGTTTCATTTAACCATCTACACCAAACGCAGTGAGCGCGTTCGGCGTTCCGATTGGCCCTGGATTGGTGACGGACCAATCGGAGCGCCAAACGCGCTCACTGCGTTTGGCGTAGATGGTAAATGAAACTCACACTACGACCTCAGGTAGATAATTATTTACTTACTTAGCATGATTGAGTAAGAAACATCCAAACGTCTAAACATAAGTACAAACTTTCACATTTATATTATTAGATGGATAGTTCACAAGTTTTCAATTGTTTATAACCTCGCGAGATACTAAAGACGTTCATTATTATGGTGACATATGCCTAGACCTACTGAAATACTTACATTATTACCTTACCTACTTACTTATAAAGATAAGAACAGGTAGATACTTACTTACGTATCTATAATATTCTTTTAAATTTAAACTAAATTTAATTAATTAATTTCAGTCTCATTCGGTATTTGTCCTTAGGTATGCGGCGGTTTATTTATTGTTTAGGACCAAAGGTCTTAAAATTGTGTATTCAGCATCTTTACCATCAGCAGCATATAGCAGTTCAGTGTTGAACAAAGGCTTCTCCAAAGGTATGCAATTTCTGACTCGATCCTCAGCCAGTTCTCATATGCCACCTGGCGACAATCGCCGCACCAACTGTCCTGCTACCTACTTTGATTTGAAACTTAATTAGATAGTTCTCTGTCCGAAGTGCCTAATACCAGCTATTCTTGTTTTATGACCCTACCTAATAATGATGACCGTGTCCTGATGAACAAAACTCAGTAGGTGCTTTTAATAAGAGCAGATTTCATGAAAAGATCTTACATGGTCGCATTACAAAACAAGATTTTTTTGCCGAAAGAGAAGTAGAGTTTTTTTACTAAGCTTACAACATAGTCCGGTCTTAGGTTTTTAATTTTGTACTATGAAATTTACTCCAGTCGGCATAAATCGATCGAAATGATCGAATTACAAAAATGTTCCGAAGGTTTATGATTATATCGTGTTTTGTAATAAGACGTCGTTGCAAGTCCCTAGTCCCGACAATCAAAACCATACTTCAAGATCGTCTCTAAGTAGTGTAAATAATTGAACGGAATGATTCCACATGTGTTGGTATTAGCGGGTACTTACATTGTAGTGTAGGATTTGATTCCTCGATGCTCACCAGACACCGTGGTATCGCCTTACACTGAGCGTGCCACAGATGCACTATGTTCACACGAAATGTCGCTCGATGAGTCCACTTGAGTTGGACTGTTTAGTTTTATACTGTGGCGGAATACTTTACTATACTTTCCAACTTGAGTCAGACCGTAGGTACATTCAGCAGTCAGCTGCGTAAGGAGGCATATTTTGTTTAACCTTGCACATCTTCTTTTGGGAAGTTTTAAATTAAGGTTATTATAGGGCTAAACTGGTACAGCTAGAACTGCAGCCTGGAACAGACGATCGTCGTTATCGTCAGAAACAAAGTGAGTTTCAAGACAAAATTCATCAATCGTACTCACTTTTTTTCTGACGATCGACGAGTTTTGGTTTAACTTCACATTTTTTGTTAAAAGCTTCTTGGATCACTGTTTTATGTTAATGTGGTGGTAATCCGCACGACGGATAAGAACAAAAAATCCAAGATTAAAGCGTAAAATTGAGCATGCTGCTCTCCGCCTCTGTAATTAATATCTTATGTGTTGGCGCACAAAAAGTGTGTTAGTCAAAGTATAGAGTATCATCGTCCGTCAGTCGGCCCATGTGTATCGTATGTGTAACGCGAGCCGCCGCCCTGCGCACGCGCCTCGCGCTTCATTTGCACTCAATCTTAATATTGCAGCCTCAATGCACCATTACAAATTCATAACAACCTTTTTGTACAATGTTTTTGTTTCTCTGGAAGCTTGAAATCTCGGAACTGTAACATTAGTCATGCGATGATAAATTAACAATGTTAATCGATAAGGGCCTGTTGACATGTTGCTAGTGATTATTTATTTGAACAAATATTAAGGATGTTACCATTCCTCTATAATTTGCATCACTATTCTGTATAGGTAGCAAACGGATGCAAGTCAATTGATGATTCCAAGCTTATCGGCAGTCGGTAACATCATAAACTCCGCCTGCGATAAATCAGCCTTATTTCTCATAAATTCTCTTAAAGTATCATAATTACATAATTTGCAGATATGTTTATTGGCCTCATTAGTGTCGGTCGCGAAAAATGTGAGAGTGATAAGATAGGGGTGACAACAAGAGAGGCGTTGTGCGCCGGGGCGGGCGCGACCGCGACCCGGCTGCGGCCTGCGCGCGCGCCGGAAGCGGCGGGCGGGTAGGGGTCGCCGCCTATCGGGCGCATCGTCCGAGGACCTGTAGGCATGGCCAGCGGTTCTCGGAAATGTCAACCAGTCGAGTGAATTAATATCAGAGAGATAACTACTTTTTGGGACTGTAACAATGCAAAATATACCTAGCTTTGATCAAACAAAGCTTTATAAGTAACTTGAGCTCAAAATTGAAATCTAGGTTTATCATATAGTTTCATCACCTATTATTTTCTCGAAAGAAACTTGGTAAATAGACTGAAAATGGTAGGGTTACCATTCATTCGTGCTATTTCAAAAAGTTATCTGTTTTTAAACTATGGCTAGGTAAAAAGTAGGATTTCATACAAAACTGTTAGTGTCTGTAGAACATAGAAAAATATATTTATTAAACAACATTATTGTTATGAACTACAACTAATAAATCACAACAATAACTTATCAGATATTATCATTATCATACTCACTAGGTAAATTACATACCTACTTAATATATATAATAATTATGTATAACTTAACATATCTAATTTCTTAACTTATTATAAGCTTTGGAACTTGAGGAATTTCGTAAAGTACCAAACTAAGGTTACAATATTTATAAGTATTTTAATTTACATATAACATAGGAATTATAATTGCCCTGATAAAATAATATTTTCTATGGTTTTTGTAATTAATTGACTCTTTTCGCACCAGTCCTAGGTCGCCTATACGACAAAGCTGAAATGGTAACGAATATTTCAGTTTTTTACATGATATATCTGAAAAAAATTGTAACGTACGTACTGTCACTGAAAACTTTCAGATGTGTTTAGAGGTACCTACACACAGTCACATAGGTTACATAGTACAGAGTGGCAGAGACATCAACGCGCAAACTGAAACTATTAATTAATTCAGCACATGGTTCTAACCTAGCGTAGAAATAATTCGTCGGTTATAAAAAAAAACGACTATTTCATAGTCTACAATACCTACGCGGTCAAAATGTAGGGGACAGATTTTTTTTAATAACTGACGAAAAATTTCCAACGCCAGGAGGCGTTGGAAATTTTGCCATTTTGCAGCCAACGCAGGAAAGTTAATGACTATTTTTCAAAATAAGTTTCAAGAAATCATGTCAATCAATCCATCCATCATAAATCAATAATTTTCCCTTAGAAAAGTTATATGACAGTAAATACCAAAAGGAAAAATCGAAATGAAGTTGAAAATGAATTTGAATTGTTTTCAGAAAACATCTTTCTTTTCACTATCCTTTCAGCAGGATAGTATCGATAATATTTTCCATTATCATCAGTATATATTAGAACTTGTGATATTTACCCACGTGGACCGCATGGCATTTTGGTCTGATATAGTTAACAAAAAATAATAATTTATGCAAACTTTAACCTAATAAATATTTAAACAGCTTACACAAATTAAACGCACGTGCGCGCCGTTTCGCATAGCACTTACATGTCTACCCAATTATATTTACAACTGCTACGTGACCCATTTTTATAAGTTACAAAAAACATGAGCGGCGATAAAATATTCCGATCTTTTGATAAAGCTTATTGATATTACTAAAAGTCTTTGAGACACCAACGCGCAATCACGACACTGTTTTAAAAATAGATTTGTTTGTTTTTTTTAGGGGTGTCCCGTGTAATGTTGCCAGTCCGCACAGGACGGGTGGAGGTGCGGTGGCACGGGCGCGTACAGCGGCGGGGGTGCGTGGTGGAGGCTGTGGGCGGGGTACCGCGGTTGTAGCTCGTGGTAGTCCGGCATCGTGCCCGGCTTTAAGTATTGCTCTAGCTCAGCATTGTCCGGCGGGCCGTCGGCCAGCAGTGCCGGGGAGATGTCGGGCATGCCGGCGAAGTCGATCTGATCCCTCTCCGGAGAAGGTTCTCTCTTCGGCCGGACTGCTGACGTCGGCTGAGGCTTGCGACGTCGTGGTTGGTATTTGTAATCTGGGTACTCCTTCTTATGCTGCTGCCGAAGCTTATCAGCTTCTTTGATGAAGGGCAACTTCTCATCTTCGCTTAAACTTCTGTAAAGAAAGGTATCAGTCTATCAGTCAATTGAAATCGAGATGAGTTTGATAACTGAAACGAGTGTTTGAAACTGCTGACTCAGTGCGGGTTTTTTTAGGCGTATCTTCGCGACCATTTCCAGATGCCACGTCACTACTAATATGCCTTGAGCCCTGCTCCAATGCTCGCCACTTAACTTGCCTTGCTAGTACACATTCCATACAAAGTGTATGATAGTTAATTTATGAGCTTTCGATAGGTAAGTATTCTTTGTTGTTTTGTTTCAATCGTCTAATTGAAAATTAATTAAAACGATCAATATACATGTGCCGTTTTCAAGTAGATGTAGTTTTTGTTGCACAATGACGAGTAGGTAGAAACTAGACCTATGCCAAAATAAAAATGCCACTACGTCAAACGTAAACTACTTATCTACGAGCGTCTTCGGTCCTAAAGCTTTTGTTGTTAATTTAATATCCATTTCACGAAATATATTAAGGTAATAATCGAGCACATCTCTACAACCTCTGACCCTGCTAATCTACTTGATCGAGTTCTGCATCTCGAGAGGTGAGGGCGATGACAGTGTAAGAGAGCCCACCAATCACAACAGAGCAATCAGGCTCACTTCACCGACTGTTTTCTTTGATGATTCGAGTTTACTCCACAGCACAGGTAAGAGTATAAAAAAGATGTAGAGCGCCACGGTCCGGACGCTAAGGGCAAACAAAATTAAATGAGCGTAACGGTATTCGCTGTCTCTTTCAAATATTGAAATTTGGCAATTCAAAATTAAAAGGACTTTAAATAGCCTCCTAACCTACTCATAGTCCAAACATGGCAGTTTTGGTGGTGACATCTTGTTTGATGTATAGTTCTAGCTGTTGTTAGGGTTCCGTCCCTCAAAAGGAATAAACGGAGCCTTTATTCGCTTAAATGTCCGTCTGTCTGTCAAGAACCTGTTTCTCAGCAACGTATGGAGGAATCAAGTTGAACTTAATATCATACACGAAGCTCTACGTTCCCTTGGAGCTCTAAAAAAATTAAGTTTCTAAGTCAACACAGTAAAAAATAGTGTCATTTATGCAACATGCCTATTTGATAGGTACTTGCAAATAAATCAAAATATATAAAGATAGTAGGTACTTCTCTATGACCTAGAATTTTGAAATTTTCGATAATCGTTAATTTATAGTTTTATCACACGAAAATAAAATGTGATTAGAAACTTACTTTGGAGAATTGACCGTGACGTATATGTATATCGATGTATGAGAGAACATTTTTTCAACTACAAAGTTAAGTTTGTTGTTGGGATAAATACAATCCAACTACGCTACGCCTACGGAACCCTTCATTATGCGTGGTCCGACACGCATTTGGCCAGGTTTTTTTTTATTTTACCATTATACCTACAGCAACAGTAAAATCAGCGCTATTTCTTATTCATACTTTCATAGGCCTGTCATTCTCGTCATCGTAGCATCGGACAGCGCAGTGTGCGGGTGGCCCACGACAAGTTGCTTTTACGATCGTTCAGCAGTACTTAGTGCTTATTTGATCCCAATGTTCGGAAATAGTTCTTGCTTCAAAGAATTCGCATAGTCATTCTGCATGCAAGTGGGTGTCTGAGTAAAAATGTGAGTATTGTTCGTTGTTACGCATTTGCTATGAAAGCTAAGATATTTCGTAGACCGCACCGTAGTCTTTTTTCATTTTGGTCGGGTGAACTTTCATTGTACTTTAATTTCAAATTAAATTATTTGTTTATAAGTGTAATAAGCCCTATATATATATCTCTTAAAGGGCTGGCAGTAAACTACCGTAAGAAGTTGTGTACCTCACGTTACGGCCAGTTGTTATTCATTGCTACGGGGTTTGGTATTCAATTCGACCCTTGTACCGTTATATGCACAAGAGCTGCATCTAATTATCGACTAATTGCCATCTATTACCAAGTGGTTGGACAGACTTGATAACAGTGATGTATAAGAGAAGACTACGTATTTTTTAATGGATAAAGCGAACTACGGTGTGACTGACTTTTTATTAGAGAAAAAAATGTCTGAATTGATATACCTACCTATCTGGCTTTTTTAAATTAAGCGAACGATAGTATACCTAATGTTTGCATATCGTATGGTGAAATATGGCTGAACTTTAATTTATTTATAACCCCTTTGCAAAATCTATGTCTAGTCTATTCTATTAGTTATTAGGTTGTATATTTAATATCGAAAAACTAGCTGCTATGAATACATAAGTTATTATCTACAGTCGTAGTAGTACGTAATCTACAACAAACTCGATCCCAGATTGATCTCGGTGCGAATTTGTTCCACAATTTTCTATTTGAGCGAGCCGAACTCAGCCGAAGTGGAAACAGTTAGAGATGTTATCGCGTCGCCGTCGGTTAGCGGCGATAGCATTTTAATGAGTAAACAATCGATGCACGCCGCGCGGTGGGACGCCGCACGCGCACCGCGACCGGCGACCACTCGATCAGGCGAATGTACCGGGGAACGGGCCGAACGGGTATACAGGTTCATAATCGTACTATCAGCTTCACTTGGATAATTGGATATGACTTGAGGAATGTGTTTAGATTTAGTTAGCTAGGTCATCTGGCAAAAACTGACCGTTTTTTTGGGTGGGAAATCATCAAATAATTTCTCCGGAGAGCGTATCAGACTTTTACTGACTAAAACCCACCCGTATTCCTTCAGTTGCCTGTGTGCCAGGGGCCACGGTATCTCTTTCGACTTCAAAAAGGCGGAGGTTCTCAAATTGTCTGTATTTTGAACCGACTTCAAAAAGAAGGAGGTTATCGTTTCGTCGTTTCGACCAATATGTAAATAAATACAAAATATTGCTTTTTTATGTATGTTCGGGCATAACTCCGTCATATACCGTATGATTTTTTTTACCGTCTGGAAAAAAATAGGGCATAATAGGTGAACGGAGTAGAAGCCTATGGCATAGAAATTTCACTTCTTTTTTTTTTAAATCCTAACATGAAATGAACCTATCAATAAATACTATTACTTATTAGTAGTAAACTTTTCATACTAAAATTTAAAAAATAATAAAAATAGAAAAGAGTAAAAATATCGGCAAATAATATCAAAACCCAACTTATAGGCACCTTACTCTACGCGCAGAAATTATCAATGAATTCGTAGCGACATTCAATCCTTTGATTGAAGCCGGCCGGGGATAGGTAACTACTATCGCAAAATATCTTTCCTTAGGCGTACCGCTCACGTGTCACCGCATGCGCATCCCCTCCCGCCCGCGCGCCCTTCAAACCGAGTACCGCGTCTCGTGCTCTCTCTCTCTAGGCATGGGTAATATCGCTTTTACACTGTATCAAATCGTATCTATATATCGGTTTAGAATATCGGATATCGTATCTATATATTTCAATATCTATATATTGGCTGAATCAGTGTGGAACTCTGAAACGAAAGTGGTACTGTGATTTTTAGGTATCGGTTTTGTTCGATTCATGTACATCATTGTATTTTATTTGTAACTATATACTCGAAATCAGTGAATGTATTTTTTGTTAGTGTTGATAATATGGCATTGAAATTAAAGTAGTAGACGTTTCGGTTTTTTAGATTTATAATAATTTTTATCAATTATTTTATCAGTGAATTGAACTTTCTTTCATACTTTTCTCAGACTTAGGACTGACTGCATAATTATTTTATATTTTATTTACACTATTATTAATTTATTACACAACATGAATATTATCCCTATTATGTACACAAAACTAAACAATTACGCACTTTAACTTTAGAAAGTAAAGAAAGCGAAAATCGGTCACCTGCAGCTAACGCGACGCGTAACTAAAAACTCTAAAAAGTAAAAATAGAACACGAAAGGTACGAAAACAGCAAAGCGCAATCACGGGCAAGGTCAAGGGTCACGTAAAATGAATTCAAAACTATTTTTATTGAGAGTGCCATATTATTTAAAATCCTTTGACGTTTATTGTTGGTTTCCTGTTCACAAGTGTTTAGAAATATAATGTCCGGTATTAAACTCTATGCTCCTGTAAATAATGTTTAAAATTAGTATTACACATTAGCGTATCGCAGTCTCGCTCGCCCATCTACAGCTACATCACTCCCACCCGCGCGCATCGCAAGGAATACTCGGTACCACCGAGCACCGTACTACTCTACCCGAATCAGTTTGAACCGAATATCCGAATATCATAGAACATGCGATACGATATCGGTATAGCGTGTTCTATATTCGCTATAGGTACGCGGATACCTGATATATAGTTTCAGTGCCGTCCGATATACAGGTATTGGATATTGTGCCGATATATAGATATTGTATCTATATATGGTTTGTATCGCCCACTCCTATCTCTCTCTAGTCACCTGCGATTAGCCATAGCGTGACGTCGATCGCTGTTTTTTTACGTTTGAACCGTGTGTGCTTCGACCGCCCAGTGATTGTTTTCATAATGACGTACGCATACTCCAACTCCATCCGCAGGCGAACATTCTATGGAGTGACGAGTCCATATTTACCCGCACTGGTATCTACAACGTACCTACACAACGAGCAATGGTGGAGTTTCAAAACTCACTTAAAATAAACGAACACGCTCATCAAGTTCTATTCAGTGTCAATGTTTGGGCCGGGATAATACACGTTGGCATAATGGGTCCAGTTTGTATCGAAGGTCGATTGACAGGGATAATGTATCGTGAAATTATACAGTCCGTTATCGACACAATGTTGGAAGACGTTCCTCTGGACTATCTGCCGGACATGTACTTTCAGCACGACGGGTGTCCAGCTCACTACGAGCGATCTGTGCTCGCGTATTTAGATAGTGAATTCCGTGATAAGTGGATAGGTCCCGGTGGACCTGTGAACTGGCCGGCGAGATCACCAGACCTAACGCCATTAGACTTTTATTTGTGTGTTGAACTAAAACGCTTAGTGTACACCGAAGAAGCTTGTAGTGTAAATGAGTTAAAACAGCGAATAATAGACGTTTTTAATATTCTGAAAAGTGACAGAGACACGCTTAGGAGTCTAACAACCAATTTGCAAAAACGTGGGAGTTTGTGTTTAGAAAGAAACGGTGGACATTTAGAACAAATATTGCAATATCGTTGAAAAGGTACTTTTTCTTGTAAATAATAACTCATTTTCTGTAATTTTGTAAAAATTAATCAGTATTATTATTTGTAAATAAGTTGATTACGATCTTTAAATACGCCTAGTAAGTTGTAGTATCCGATTTGGATTAAACAACCTTGTTGGAATCCTTTTTTATTACACATCACGTTAAAACCTTCGAAATACATATGAATGTGAGTGATTGTTATAAGTATTTAACATCAGCGGTTTGTTTACATTTCTATCAAAGATTTACCGATCTTACGAGACGTAATTTATTTGGTTTACGGTTTCAAGACACGCGTCACTCAGTGTATCAAATTATAAGCCTACTACAACTACATACAGCACGGTGACGTATGTAGGCACACGCGCAAATGTGTGCGTGAGTGTGTAGGGATCAGGCGGTATCGTCCTGTGCGCAGGAGAGCGAAGTTAATGCTAGCGTCTCGCTCACACTTCCATCATGCTTCATTCATGTGCAATCGCAGCTGACGCCGTTTACTATTACCTATTTTGGATAATATTAGTTTTACGCGAGTGCCGTAGGATGTATTCTTTTTCATGTATTTTAAGGATATTCGGAACTTTTATTTAATAAATGGTACCAGGTAAATATTAGGGTATATGAGTTCTATTCTACTTACACAAAACGTCATATTGTTGTCCAGACGCTAAAAAATGTCAGCCGGTATAGACACGGATTTTCAAAATTATTTTTTTGTTCGAAAGCGGTTTATTTCGAAATGGTCCCATTTAAATTTCATAAACTTAGATCTGATGATGAGTTTCGGAGCCAGACAAAGGAACTCTTAAAAAAATTACAGCAAATCAACCGCGATTGCTGCTATCGCATAGTCTTGACACCAAGGATGATGAAATTTGGAATTGGTGTGGGGTAGGTACTATAACTAAAAAGTGAAAATAAAAACTTTTTCAAAAAAAAAAAACAAGCGACTTCCGGAAAACACTACAAAGTGAAAAATAACTTTAATTTCGGAAGGCTGTGACAAAAAATTTAAATACATATTATCCAAAGTCACTGCCTTCCGAAATTAAAGTTATTTTTCACATTGTAGTGTTTTTCCGTCTTCAAAACAACCATCTTCCAAAAATAAACAGTACAAAGTGAAAATAAATTTAATTTTGGAAATCACAAAAAATTAAACACTGACTTCCGAAATTTAGAATTATTTTTCACATTGTAGGTAGTATTTTTTTTTCTTGGATGACGGTTGCTTTTTATTTGTTAAAAAGTTTTTTGTTTTGAAGGATAAACTTTAGTCGGCGAAAAAAAGTAGTAGCTTTTTTCGTAAGGTGGTTCATTGTTCTGAAAAAGAGCGCCTCTCGCCATCAAATGTAAAAGTTTGGCGAGTTTAGAATTTAGTAACACCTCTGTAGTATAATTACTTTTAAATAAATAAATAAAAAAATAAAAAAAAATATGGATGTAGCAAAGTTGGACTTTTGCCGAACCCATCGGGGAATATATAGGCGTGATATCATGTGCGTAAGTCTCGTGGACCTTTCAGAACAGTGCTAAAATTGCGTATAAATCACTCACTTCCACATTGATCCTAGCGACTTGCTGAGCTCCGCGTTGTGCAGCGCGGGCCGCTGCTCAGAGAGACGCCTGCGCATCGCCTGTGCGAACACCATGAACGCGTTCATAGGTCTCTTCACGTGTGCCCGTCGCATGCAGCCACCGCCCCTGTATGGACAACAATTTTTGTGATTACTTAACGTAAGTACAAAAAAATACAACCGAATTGAAAACCTCCATTTTTTTTAAGTCGGTTAAAAATTTCAAAATCTTTATTACTAGGTGAACTGTATGTATCTCTGCTTAATAGTCGACCTGTTATGTTTCCACTGTTGGGATTTTGCTCTGCTCTCTGTGTGAAGTAGATGACCATATTGCAAAGCGCAGGATGGTTGGAGGACAATAGATTCAATTAACATAGGTCTAGTTCAAGCTTTTGACAGCTATCAAGATTTTTTTTAAAGTTCATATTAAGAATGCAATAATAAACGCTCTCGCAATATCTGCACAATTATTTAAAAGCAATAGTTAGAAGATACATAGGCCTAAATTGTTCCCTATTCTTCAGAAAAAGGTTCAAGCTTGAATCTCGATTCAAAAGGATAATGATAGCTTATTTATTTTTAAGTTGAAGATTTATTTTCTACTTCCTTTAGCGTGTGAATTGTGACGGTTTTTTGTCCTTAATAAATAAAATAAAACGTATAGATTTCATAGTAATCCATTCTAGAATCGGATCTGTCTCTGTTAATGGAGTCATAGTTTGACACAGTATGCATTGAGTCATCAGCTCAAGACACGATCGCTCATCTACCTTTATACATCTAACAAACATACAAACAAATCAAAGTGAAGTGTCTGTTTGTACTGTCAAAATAACAGCATTACAAAAAAACTTCTTTTTTAAATTTTGTTCTGTTGTCTGACTGTTTGTTTTGGCTAATCTCCAAAACGGCTGGACCGATTCTCACGGCACACTCACTAGCAGATAGCTGATGTTATAAAGAGTAACTAACATAGACTACTTTTGCCATTAGCACGTCCTCGTGGGATAATTTCCGATATCTCACAGGGCACATCTAGTTTCAAATAGATAGGCACCTACTTACTGACCCTCCCCACATCGGAGTTGACTACCTATAATTAGGAGAGTCAGCTACAGCGGCCGATGGCGAGAGTAAAAGTTTATTTACTCTAGATTTAGGTAGGTAAGGTACTGAGTGACTCAGACAGTGAGACAAGTTACTAAAAAGCGGTCTCTGCATTGAAACTCTGAAGTTCCATAGTTAAATTAAGTTGATTCAAAAATTCTAAAACAAACTAACAAATAACAAACAGCGTGCTGTTTTGTTTGGTAACAGAGCTATAAATAGTTGAAGTTTAGACCCATATCCGAACCAAAAAGTTGGTATTGACTTAAACAATATGAAATACGCACTTGAGCGCGCTCCGACGCTACTCAAATTGGTTTAGCTTTCGGCGCGCGCCCGATAATTACTAGGTAACCAAACCTATCAAGCGTCGACAACCAACGACTATAAAGAAAATAAATTATGATTTACCCTTTACGTACGGCGCGGAGCAGTGAACAGTGGTGCGCCTGCGCATGTACACTTGTATACAGCCCAAGTGGCGTGGCCTCACGACTCACGTCATTTTACGCTCGTAAACATCTCTTATTTTATTACTTTTTTATTTTCTAATGCCCGTTCGGGTTTCCTTGCGATCTGAATGCTGACAATAAATTATGTTTTTTTCTTCAAACACTGACACGCCACTAAAAGTCGATCGATTTCTAACGGATTACTCTCGGGAAGTAATCTGAGGAGAAATAATCACCTCCCGCTTCGGCGAACTTCAGCGGTTTCCTTGTTTATTACTCAGAACGAGTTCTCATAATGTAAAACATTTTTATTACACTAATACTAAACTGAGGAATGAGATGAGTAGCCTGTATATGCCTATTTTTGATATTTCTATAGAGTCTTGGACGGCGCAGTGACAGCGGCCCTATGATGTTGTTGAAAATAGCGAAAATCCAAGCTTATCTTTCATGTAAGTATCAGTAACATGTTAATAAAACACTGTTACATGAAAAAAACGAACTGAAATAAGTTGGTTAAAGTTTGAAAAACTAATGAGTAACATGTTTAACTAAATATTTAGCAAAAAATCATCAAAGAATGACAAATTAGAGCGCGTAGTTTGTCTGTAGCTCTGTCCCGTAGTACACATGGGCGCTGCCTTTTGTATTACAGATTGAGTACTAGTTTTTGCTGCGACAGACCCTCCGCGCGCCGCCATCTGGTTAGTAACATCGGGCTCCTGACAATCACTGATAGCAGCTCCTGCTTTAATTGCTGCAAGCTACATTATGTTCTCAAAGTGGTAACTACTTGTAGCGATCACTGTGATTTATATGGCTCCGTTGTCATTATAGAAATGTTAGAAATTTCATCGATGTGATACTTATGTTATAATTATAAATAATATCCGTTATTGATACAAGTTACACAGTCACAATTTTTATGGTTTACAAAAAGAAAGATCTGAAATATTTTAGTTCTAGAAGAGAAATACTATTATGAGATTGTCGTGGTGATTATTATGTCATTTTCTTGTGTAAAATATGTCAATGCTGGTATCGGACCAGCATTACATTGTTTTGTGGATTTCCTCATTATTTTTTCTACAGATTAAATGAATGACAAAACAGCGAACTAAAAACTAGCTCACGAAAATAGAATGTAACCAGGGTTCACTTGAGAAAGAATCCGATGGATGTTTTCTATAAATATTATAAATTAACTATTTGTTGTTTTTTTTTTTCATTTTATTCGGAAAAATCCATCGGATTCTTCCTAACTTTCATCTATATCCAACGACCCTGGTTACTTATTATAAGCTCTTATTATCTGTTTTGATGACTGTATCTAAGGAATGAGAGTGATGGTGAAAGAGGCAACTCAACCACGTACTTACAAGATATAGTTTTCTTCAAAAACGTTTACAATTCGTTCAACCTTTGCGTAATAATAGAAACCAACTATTACGCCATTAAAGTTTAATTTAAAAATCTTAATAGGACGACATGTCAATGACAAAAAGTTTTATAGTCGCGCGCACAATGATTTACTGCCAGATTTCACAGCCATCCGTCTGCCATACATCTGTAGATATATTATATTTATGTGAAGGATTATAAGTGCCATAAGTATTAGTTAACTATACGCACCTATTTTATCTACAAGTGCTTCGGTTTTAGGCACAGAGGGCACGTGTTCATTATATCCGCGTTACTCAATCTTGTTTAAGTATGTTTTTGTTTTGGACTGCCGCGGGTTAGTTTCAAAGTTGGTGTTGATGAATGTTTATAAGAAAGAGCAGAGTTATGATAAGGTTTTTAAGTTATGTATACAGACCCCACTGTAAAATGGCGGAGGTGTATGGGATTGTAACTTTATGAATCGTCAAGTTGGTTCTTCAACTTGTTTTTAGGTAGGTACATGATATATTGGCTTACAGACATAAAATAATATTAATAATATTAATTGTACATGTATATATAAAATGGAGAAAAGAATCACAGGGCATCAAAAAATTCGTCCGCATCGCTGTCAATGGGAAAAGTGTCCAAAACGCTGGCATCATTGCCACGTTGGATGGCGATGCTGATTCTTGTGCCAAAAAGTAAGTAAGTAATGCAAGGAAGGCCATAGTAACTAAACGCCTTCCACACGTATAATCACGGATTTGATTGACCTGCACCTGCACCGACTCTATTAAATTATTAAATACAATGAACAAAATTGCCATGCAAAAGCTTAAAATGTACTTTTCTAAAGTTTTTACCTATTTAGGCAAAGCAATCCATTCAAAACAAGCACCAAGATGGCATACTTTGGAAACAATTGAACTAAATAACATTCACTCAAGGCTACACACGACTAGACGACTTAACACGTGTCAAATTTAGGCAAGCAACAACATTATGTTCAACTTAGTTAGCTATGTACATATGCTTAGGTGTTATTAGCCATTGTTTAAAAAAGCTCAGCACCTGAATGTAGAACCAGTAAGCAGTAAAAATGATTGATGTGTCCAAACAAAGATACGGTTACATTAGAAGCAGAATTGCCTAGTTCTGAACTATTGTTAAATACTTTGCTGACTTTAAAACACGTTCGTAGGCTCGTGTGTACGTTATCGCATGGAAGAATTAGTGGAGTTTCAATTTCAAATTAGGTGTTTTCAGGCATACGTACCTAGTTATATTAAATAATTTGTTCAACGTAATATACACTCGAGAACAATAAATTAGGGTCACATAAAGAAACCTGAAAGTCTCGGAAACTAAGAATGCTAGCATAATGAAATAAATTGTGTTTCATAGACAATTCAATGTTCCTTAAATGAAAGTAATCAAACTTCCAAGTAACTGCAAGTTAAAAGTTGCGCTCGTAGAGGTATGGGAGAATATTTCCCAACATCGTATAAGAAACATGGTGTACAGCATACCAAACCGCATAACCGCAGTGATGACAGCACGTGGGGATAATACTAAATACTAAGTACGTGGGGATAGAAAAAACTGTATACCTATTTTCTATTTTTGATATAAGATGAGATTGGTTATTGTTTTGCTTACGTAATTTGTTATAAATATAATACAAAGTGACACATACATTTTATTAGATTCATTTCAGGAACATTTGACTGTCTATTAAACAAAATTTATTTCATTATGCTAGCATTCTTAGTTTACGAGTTTTCAGGTATCTTTATGTGACCCTAATTAATTGCTCTCGAGTGTACTACCTCACCGTAAGCCAAACAACGTAGCAAGAACGTAATAGTATTTCGAAACCATGATAGATACATGACTTAAGGTGAATCTAGTCCACGTTTTTTCCATACAAACTTCGGGAGTGTATTACTCCACTGTTCGACAATGTACATCAAAAATTAAACATGATATGGTTTTGTCTGATTATTAGTATTGTCTATACAGAAACAGAATATTAAAATAATGAGCCATTAAAAAGTTAGGGGCCAACAAAGATTCGTTTTTCTTGCTAATTTAACCTAACTTTGGGCGTGTTTAAGTAATAAAAAAAGTGTAAAATCTGAAAAACCAAGTCAGTACCGACAAAGCTCAAATATCGAAAAGTTCGATAAACTTTATTGGTCATTGATTAATGCAGTGGTTTTTTCACAAAACCCGATCTTCCGAAGGACTGTTCTTAATTTAATACGCGCCTGTTGTACTATAAATGATCCTGCATCTCACTCAATAACGTTCTGCGTATAGACTAGCTTCTAACTGCTTATCATTGATACTACCTCTGTCGGACACGATGCAGGCATCGTGGCTAAAAGCACGCTGTCTCACCAGGGTGAGACAGCGTGCTTTTTAGCCAGGCCCATCAGTGAGTTCGAGCCCGCGACTAGGTTCCCCTTAATAAATGGACACGGATAAGAACGAAAATTCATAAATAGAGGTCCATCAAAATACTTCTAGACACACACTCAAAATACAAAATTGGCCTAGGCTAGGTATGCACTTGCTTACGCTCAGAGGCCATTGGCTGAGGAAGTCATAAACAGAGCAGATAGCTGTCATCTGTGAAGAGCCCGCCCACGCTATTTCTGCTTTTCAGTGTTGCGCCGACGCAGCCGCCCACCGTACTTAGGTATTAGTGTATTATTGCACATAAATTTGCTAAGGGAACGTGTATTGGACAGTTTGTTGCCGCCAAAGTCCATTTGTTGCAACATTCCTGGTGCGGATTTTGACTTATGTTTACCCATAACTTATTGCTACGGATCTAACGAGACCAAAGGAGGTAACATCAACATGGTACAATAGATCTAAATTACCATAATTGTTTTGTTTGGCTCAACAGTACCTATCATATCCACCTACCATTAGAACACACTACTGTATATTATCTTCCAATAATATTCCTATTATTAAAAATTCCTATACAATGTAACTGTAGAGCTGTCTCTAGACTGAGAGAGGTGGAAAGAGAGTAGGACGGCCATTGCCAAGCAGTGGGACGTTAAGGGCTAATAAAAAAAAAAACTGTCACTGGCACTTTACACACACAGCCTTTAGGTGTGAAATATAACTGAATTTCATTTCACATTGGTAATTAAATCGATCTCCTACTTAACAATCTTCTACATTAAAATATAAACCTTTTTCACTGAAAATGCACGGCCTAAACCAATGGGTCTGCGTCTGAAGCATATAATTTTGCACAATAAACCTAACACAACGAAGGTGAGGACTATAGGGAGGATTTGTGAAAATTAATATCCTAAAGGGGGTAAGATAAGGGATGAAAGTATGTGGGAAAGTACCTCATTGTTGCTAATGGGGAATCCCCTCGCACACAAGGCTTCTACCCCAAGCAGTTCTTAAGAATTCCATCGGTATCTTGATCAGTAAAAAACAGGAGTGATTCATGTGGAAAATGAAAACCATCTGCTCTTCGTACAACGTGAGAATAATTTCAATATGTTCGGCCTTAATAATTGTAATGTACACCAACGCCGTGAAATTAACAAGCCAGCATTGTTGCAGCCAGTACTGTTCCGTGTGGTACCGGACGTAAAAGAATAGCACCATCCCATTTCTTCCCGTGGGTGTCGTAGAAGGCGCTAAAGGATTTACTAGAGAATGGACAGCAGTGTTCTCTATGCATTTTACCACCATACTGCGATCGCCAACCCGCCTGCCAAGCGTGGCGATTATGGAAAATCCCCCCCGTTTGGGGGAGGCTTATGTCCAGCAGTGGACGTCTTTCGGCTGAAATGATGATGATGATCACTGTTGCAGGCCAACAAACATTTTCAGTCAAGATTAAGTCAGTCTTGTCCGACATGAGACTACGTCAATTCTCTGGGATTTATAACACTTCGCCATCCTGGAGGACGGAAAAAATCGGTACCTACTTATGTCCTAACCTAGATCATGGTCCTGATCATGGCCCGCAAGGGCCGATGCCTGCCAGGGGTGCGGGTTGTTCGAAAGAGATACCGCGGCCCCTGGCACACAGGCAACTGAGGGAACACGGGTGGGTTTTAGTCAGTAAAAGTCTGACACGCCCTCCCGCTCCACCCAGAGCGGGAGAAGTTATTTGATGATTTCCCACCCAGATAAAAAAAAAGAAAAAAAAAAAAAACCTAGATCATGGTGTACCTATCCGCGTGCCAAATTTCTTTTAAAATCTTTTTAAAAAAACATTCACCCATTCATCATCATCATCATTATCTGCCTAGCCAGTTCCCAACTATGTTAGGGTCGGCTTCCAGTCTAACCGGATGCGGCTGAATAATAGTATTTTATATGGAGCGACTGCCTATCTGACCTCCCTTTTGCAATTGAATACGTTCAGCCATTAAGACGTGAAAAAGTAACAGAAAGACAGACAGGAGTAAAAACGGTTTATTTTAGTCAAAACTCACTTGCTACGACAACTTTGTACGGAAATCCTGGTTACGTTTAGTTTCAAGATGTCCTTCACCGAAAATTGATAAATCTTTAAATACCGAATTGGCTTACTATACACATACTTAATACCTACGAGTAGAGCTTAAATTATTTAAATTAGCTTGATTTGGTATATTTTAAGTGCTATTAATTTATAAAAGAAATTTCTCGTAGTAGGCACTGTCTTCGAAATGCCTACGGCAAAAATAAGACTTTTCGAATACAACATGTGTTTTGTTCTGCATTTTTTGCTTTTGTGTATGATAGAGAGTTGTGGCCACATAAAAGGCTCAAGTAACATATCTTTTACAGAATCCTGTATTAGCAAATCAATGTCAAAACAACAACCAGCGTGTTTACATTCAAACCGTCATTAAAAGTCTCCCCTTCATTCGGTTCGTCTTGAAATCTTATAAACATCCCCACGACCGCAGTTATCTTTACAGTGGATGTAAGAACGGCTATAAAACAATTAATGGCGCTGTAAAACCCAACGGTAGCTGAAAGATGACTTTCAAAATCATTATTGTACCACTCGAGCTCGTTATAATATCGCCCGAAGTAATTATTACCTAGTGATTAGATTATGAGCACCTGCTTCGAATATCCCTGGGAAAATCGATATCAATTTATAGGGGCACTGCTAGGGATCGATACCGTGTATCGGAATCCTTTCGTTCGATTGAAAAGGGGAACATTTTCTCACAGAATTCCCTGCAGAGTAAACACTGTGGTTTTGTGGAATTATCACGCCCTGAATTGAATTCTGATAAAGGGCGAGGGTTCCTGTGGAACTCCATGGAAGTAAAAATCAACATTTGAAACGTGAAAATGCAAGATATTTCACGTCAAGTCACCGTATAATTGTGACTTTGCTGAACGGATTCCGGCCAACTAAGCTGATAATATTGTAATTACGCCATGCACTGGGACCCATATTCGCTTCAAACGTCGGCGTCGCAGCGGCAGAGCTAATATATTTCTGTCCTCACTTTCTTTTACCGACGATACAAGATACAATACAATATTTGCGAATGATTATTAAATTTATTCAAAATTAGCATACCTAAGTGACCGAATGCAAACAGAATCATTTTTATGCCAGCCTGCATGATGTAAGGTAGGGAACCTTACACCTATGCAGACAACCGTTACACTTACAGTACTTATCATCATCATCTCTATCTTACCATCATCTGTCTAGCCTTTTCCCTACTATGTAGTGCAGGATGCAGATGAACTCTTTGACGAGTGGCTTTGAGAGGCGGCATGGCGTCCTCACCTTCCGCCTGACGCAGGTCCTCACCGGACACGGTTGTTTCGGGGGGTTCCTGTTTCGGATAAGACGGGATTCCTTCCGTCTTATCCGAAACGCCCGGGTGTTTCCACTGTGAATATCGCTCTGAGGACACGGTGGAGCATACGATGGAGGTCTGCCCGGCTTGGGCGGAGCACCGCCGTGTCCTCGTGGAGGCGATCGGCGGCGGCGATCTCTCGCGTTCGGCCCTGGTCCAGGCCATGGTACGGAGCGAGAATGCATGGGCAGCCGTCACCTCCTTCTGCGAAGCAGTAATGCTCGCGAAGAGGGAGGCGGCGCACGTGAGGGAGAGGCAGTATATGCGTCCTCACGGCCTTAGTCGCCGCAGGAGACGCCCGGGGCGTCGGAAATCCCAGGCTGATCCTGGCCACTGTAGGTGCGGGTTTGCGGACGGCGAGTAATGGGTAGCTCGCTGTCCGGTAAGGACCAAGCCCAGGTCGACGGCGCGTTGTATCCCACGCGCGCCTCAAAGAGATGTCAGCACCAACTGGTGGGGCCCGCAAGGGCCGATGCCTGCCAGAGGTGCGGGTTGTTCCAAAGAGATACCGCAGCCCCTGGCACAGAGGCAACTGAGGGAACACGGGTGGGTTTTAGTCAGTAAAAGTCTGACACGCCCTCCTGCTTCACCCAGAGTGGGAGAAGTTATTTGATAATTTCCTACACTAAAAAAAAAAAGGATGCAGATGAATACCAGTATTTTACATGGAGCGACTGCCTATCTGACCTCCACAACCCAGTTACATACAGGGTGATGCGATTACAGTACCTACCACTTCGTATTTTGCAGTTTTGATTAAAAAACAATTCTAAAAACGTTTTAAATCTTAGATTAAAAGATTTCTGAAACAACATGATGTCGGCTTTGTTTGAACACAGAGTAGAGACAGGGCCCGCCTACCTACAGATGCGCCCTGTTTATAGATGATAAGCCGCCGCCGTTCCGCGAATGCAATCTGATTGGCCCTACATCCCGGAAGTGGAGGAATTCTATAATTTGCCTTTATAAATAAATATGTAAAGTAGATATTCTACTGACTTTGCGTGCAGCTTGTAAAAAAAATTAATAAACTTATTAATTGGTGAACTGTGGGTGTACAAGATAGGTTCCCTACCCTCTGCCTAACCCTTCGAGAAAACAAGGCGTGACCTTATGTAACGAATGTAATTATATCCATTCTGAACCATCTCCTAAGCCAAGGCCTCGTTTTTACAATCTAAAAGGTTGTTACAATAGAAAGTTGCTGATACATCGACCACCGTAGATACCTCGGCATCTTTTTAATGAAAGTAAATTATTGATGTTCAAGCTATGTAAGTAATAAATCCGATGATTATATCAAAATACTAGTTTCTGCCAGAGGCTTCACCCGCGTGTAGGTCGAAAATCCCCACGAGAACGTACTACCGCGATAAAAACTATCCTATGTGTTAATCCAGGTTACTTAGAAATTTTCTGTGTGTCAGATTTCAACCAAATCTTTTCAGCCGTTTTTACGTGATTGAGTAAAAAGCATCCAAACATCTAAACATTCAAGCATACAAACTTTAAAACTTATAATATTAATTTATTAATCATTTAAATAGTAGCATACGATTCTCCAATAAGTCCTTGACTTACATTAGAACGTTCAATTACCGGCTTCAAGGAGGGTGGCGATGCATGGGAACCCGCAGACCACATCTGTGTCCACAAAACACTGATAACGACCACTCCGCCCGATATCTTTGTCAATAAGTAGGCACATAGGTACGGGGGCCACCTAACTACGTCGTAGTATTGGGGAAATACGTCAAAACATAGCTGGAAAAGGAGGGTTTCACATATTTTTGTTTGCTTATAAGAAAAAGGAATGTTCCATGATTTTATGTGAAGTTGTCAAGTATTCATGATGAAACATGTCTCCGGTGAAAACACAGTCTTGTAATTACATTCAATTGTTTACTTCGAATGGTAACAATGTCAATGGTACAACAACAAAATTAATTTGTTACGTAACTAAAAGCTCTTCATTTTAGTCAACGAGTCTACTAGTCACGCTGTACCTAGCTAGGTATATACCATCTTGAGATAACACCTATTAAGAAGGTCTAGGTGAGCAAAGCAAAGACTGAAATGCCAGGCAGAACGGCAGGTAGAGGTAGAGCCATTACAATTAATTTAATAATCCAGTAAAGTAGATGCTCTCTTTCAAATCTCTTTTGCTTTTCTAGTAAGGTAGGTACTTACTTTGCGGTCTTTTTAGAGCCTTTTTGAAACTGATTAACTTACCTTTTGTTTAAAAGGCTACTCTTGTGTTTCAAACGTCTTAAAGATTTACCTACATATCGGCATCTAATTAGGCATATATGGTCAAAGTTGCGCAGTCCGTAGAAGGCATCGCGAATAACGTTTAGCGCGTTGTGTTGTACTTGTACCAGATAGTAGGACGGCGGTAATGAGCCGGTGCGCAGGCGCAGAGCGGTGCGCGGTGCGGTGTTAACCGAGCACATTACCAGGCCTCCGCTAACCATCATACGGTGCCGGCCAGATTACACTCTGTCAATATTTGAAACTATCCCGCACTCCCGGAACACTTGATGCGATGAAGTCATTCTGAACTGTGCCAGTTGCATACCTAAGAACTTAGAGAAACGATTGCGATCAAATCGATTGCAGGGTTTAGGCTCGATCGAACTTTTACCATTTATCCCGAAATAAAGATGATAATTGGGTAAAACGTGGGTGGTCAATGAAAGTTGAATTAGAATATTCAGACTGAACAAGCCCGTTATAGCATAATTGGAAATGAGCTTTTGATATATTAGTAGGTATTCTACTAATATATCAAACCTTACGCTACTACGCAGAAAAAAAATGCAAAACCAAAAAACTCCGGAAAAGCGATTAACGCTGATCCGACATTGAATAAAACGCTACCTACCTACCGATGTTTTACATGACCGATAAGTAAAAATCTAAATCTTGTGTGCTTATCAACTGATCCTGTCACTCCATACCAAAAGGGATCGAAAGCAATAAACACTTATCCCAAACGCATGAATGAAGCCGCGGCCAGACTTTGATTATAAGTTCAAATGTCAAGATGTAACAAGTGAGTCGGAGGGCGCGAAGTGGCCTGTTCAAACAGGGGTTGTGTTCCGGCGGCACCTGTGTGCCTGTTTGCGCACACACTTAAACACCGGGCCACAATCACTGCGCAAACCGACGGCATGTTTGCTCGCACCGGTGAGATGTGAGATCAACGCAGGCGAGGAAATCTTAATCTGACGCGGAGCTTTGAACTTACTGTGGACGAAAGGACCAAGTAATTGATTAAAGAATTGGAAGGCTTCAAATGTTTGTAGTTGAAGGTTTTGGCAAAGTCAAGAGTCCACATCGCATCTTGGACATCAAATAGTACCTAGTACCCCTACTTAATGTCTAAGATGCGACAAAGATCCAAATAATTCGATCATATTTTGTTGGTTGATTTCCACGAACTTTGCCACAACATTTGGACTTTTAATAGTAGTAGTATCTATTCTTTAGAAAACTATAACGTAAAGTCAATCTCACCTAATTTAAAACACCCATATGAAAACCCGTGAACTTAATAATAGTTACACGGAAGTGGTTATTACGCTGTCGAAAATGACTCTTTCGCATGTGTAGTCTAATTTGTAGTTTATACGAATGTATCCGATTCTCATACAAGTCGATGATTTAAACCGAAGCAATGTTTGGCAGGAATCGGGCATGCATGCTCGAAGGCACGGGGACTCCCTGCCGTCGGCTGAGATAAGCGCCCTATAGCGGGAATGTTTGCGCAGGCGTATTTATCGCTACGCCTTGCGGAAATAAATTGGTACCAGGCAGGAAGGGAACTTGACAAATATTGTCACACGATGTTAAGCGCGGCTACACTAGGCTATACTAAATGTAGCCGAAGCTTTTAAGCAGGGGAGCGTACTACTTAGGTACAGCTATCTTTGCATAGAGGACTTAATCTATGGATGTAATAATAAGATAAAAATACTGCGGTATTATTCTAAGAGGACGTACTATATTACAAGTACAACCGGCGTACCTCACCTGCGTCTGCCAACCCAGTTAGATGCCTACTGTCTTAGATCAGGTAATCTTTTTAGTCTAATCTTGGTCAGAAATTCAACGCAAAACGTAAAAAAATAATAGAATAAAAAATCTAAAAAACACTCTTTAAAAACCAAACTAAAAAAGCAGAAAATAATTTCAAAAAAGCGCGGGGTGCTTGATATTCATTGATTATAAAAATATCTGAAAAACCAACCCACGCTTTTTTGAAATTATTTTCTGCTTTTTTAGTTTGGTTTTTAAAGCGTGTTTTTAGATTTTATAAAACGATTATTTATTTTCTATTTTTTAGTTCTATTATCTACAAAAGCGTGATTTATCAGTTTTTTTTTGACACTATTGAATTGTCATTGGTCCTCGATAAGTCTACAAAGTTTAAATGAAATCTGACCGCTTGAAGAGGGTCAAAATCACGTCCAAACGAGTCGGTTACAAACATGCTTACAAACAAACATACAGGTGAAGCTAATAAAAGCGTGTTAAAAATGTAAATGATGGTAGGTATTTTTACACGGTTAGTTTCCTGCTTCGATGTTCTTGACTTCTTGGTCCCGCCAAGGGGACTTTATCCAGTCTATGGGATGTCATCATCATTGATCGATATCGATATCTATTTATTTGTACTGATTTTAAAGTAACTGCCAATTTTATCTTATCTTTAAATTCACTTTCAAAATGTTGAATTTAAATCAACAAGGTACTTAACCGTCACTGGCAAAATGAGGACATTTCCTCAAAATATAATATAATCAGGCTGTGTTGTCCTATTGCAGGGCAAAGGTTATATTTCTTTTTCCACTCAACTCGATCCTGGGCCAAAATGGACCAATCGCTCATATGACGTCAAGTTCGTCCCACCATCTACGCCTGGGTCATCCGCGATGCCGTTGGACGTTTTCAGGAACCCACGCTCTGGTGGTCTTAGCCCGGCAAACAAGTCCGGCCCAGTCCCATTTGAATATAAAATAGCAAATTTTAATTTATCTAACTTCTAATATAAAAAAGCAAGCTCAGCACATTAGATACTTCCATAAAAAATATTGATGAGCCAATCCCAAAAGACAGACTACCCTATGAATATTAACAAATTTATTCTCGTCACGTACATTATTGATGATGCCGGATTTTCCGGAAAGAATTGATTGCATTTCATTACATTGCACAGGCGAGTACCTACCTACCTAATTTGTAATGATAATGAATTACAGACGCAATATCGTAGCTCTCTCATCCTACTGAGCTTTTTCTTTCGATATAAGATTAACATCTTTGTATAATTAGATAACAATGTTGCTATTAGAGGGATGATAAGTATAAGTGGCAGTGATAATTTTGATGATCCGGGATGCAGAAGCAGTTCCTACTTAGGTACGTAGTTGATTACCTACCATTAGTCGGTAGGTAGGTACCTAATGTATACTGTAAAGGTTCCCTACCTTACCTACATCATGTAGGCTGGTAGAAAAATGTCCGGCAGCTTTCAACCAATTGGAGCCGTGCACATAGTTTCTGACGTTTCCTGCCCATGTAGGTCTATATAGAAATAAAATATTTTGATTTTGTTTTCGACCATAAGCGAATTAGGAATTGTATATTGTCAAAATTGAAATTTCAACTTGAATCAAATATTCAATTTTGAAATCATCCGGTTACACTGGACCCCACCCCAACATAGTTGTGTTTTACAAAAACACACGGTTATGTGATATAGGCGCGTAAAAGCGAGCACGTCCACTTGAAATAGATAGCGAAAATTCAATATTGCTTCTTATTTTCGTATAGGTACGTAGCGCCTACCCAATATAGTTTCCGGTAAGCTTACCGCGCGCAGCGCCAACCTATGTAAATTAAGTTTCTTAAACAAAAATGGATAGTCCCTAAAATAAAGTGGTCTCTAGAAAAGTATCTGCCGCTGCAATTAAAGAAGATAGTACCAGCATTTACCATATTCTTGAAGTCCCGAAAAGGGGCCGATGTAAAGAGCCGACGCGGTTGATAGGAACTTTATAAACAAGGACCAGATAACACAGTGCCTATTCAATTAGAGGCGGTAATCGTATGTCGTTTTCATGTACACCGGCCCGCTGACCCCGGGTCGGCATTAGCTAGATATTACTCTATCTATTTAGGTATTTAAGTATAACTAATTACGGAATAGTTCATGTTATACGGGGTCACTTCAGCAATAAATAATATTACGATAAACAAATGGGCGTTTAAAGCGAATTTATTGTTCTTTAATTATTTAAGCGCTGTAACCACTAGGTACCTATCTGTGCGAAGGTATCCTCTATCTTGGGAAAATAACTGGGAATCGAGTTAAATATTGTCGTTAGGTCGTCACGGCTGCGTACGTATCATTGCGTAATCAGCCTATAGGTAATGTTGCCACTGCTGGGACCCAGGCCTCCTCTCTATGAGAGGGATGAACCGTAATCCACCATGCAGGCACAAGGCGAGGTGGTGGATGTCACTTGTCTTCGAATTTTGAGTTCTAGGATATGTCGGTTTTCTCGCGATGTTTTCTTACCGTTTGAAGAGCAGTGGTACTTAGATTATTTACACAAAGTAAAGGTCTTGCCTGGTTTCGTAACCACGACCTCCAACAATTCGTATGGCGGGACCGTTACCACTGGGCCACTACCAGCTCTCAGTAAGCTATAAAAGATTAGTATTAAAAAAAATTACGTTAGGTATAGGGATATTTAATCAAGATTTTAGGTTTAACATGACCAATTTGAACTTTTGCTGTATAGGGCCCCCAATGTTTCTGGTTCATGAATGATAATAAGGGTGCAATACTACCTAGGTATAAAGAGTGCGGCACCTTAGAGCTTTTTGTTTTATGGGGGCTTTTCCGGTTGTTTATGATTACAAGAAAGTATCAAATTTGGTGGTGCAGCAAACTCTGGCGGAAAGACATTCTACGCGGACTACAGACGTAGCTTTTTTCCAATGACGGAATACAAAGATAGAGAGAGCATAGTTAAATTGTTAGATAAGTAGTTTGAGGTTTCTTTTCTTTAGGATTTCAGCCATTTTCCTACTGTTTGTCACGTTTTTAATAAATCTTCCGTTCTCACACCATAAAATGATGCAGTTCCTCAAAGCTCTGCTAGTTACTTTGTACAGCTTAAGTAAAAAGTAGAGCTTTTTGCACACTCTTTATTGACTCTTTCTTAGGGTTCATTTTGGTATTTAAATCTCATGAATTAATGTCAAGGTCTAGAAAAAGAAAGTTTGTAAAAACGGTGTGGGAAAAGCTTTTATCAACCACTCGTTAGGGCCTGCGCCCACTAACGGCACGGCACGGCAAGGGATTTTTATACGACGAATAGGAATATAACTTGAATGTAAGACAAAAAAATTCAAATTTAAATGATGATGCCTAAGGACGTCGTGGCATGCCTAAGGATACCGGGGCATCGTTGCCGTTGAAATTTCAATTTTACTATCATACTATTAAGTTTTATTTCTATTCGTGGCTTAAAAATCCTTTTCCTTGCCGTCCCGCCAGTGGGCGCTGGCCCTAAAGTTTCTAAAGACTATGGAACATACATGTACATAATAATGTGGACGTTACTCAAGTCACAAGTCATTTTCAAAGGAATATTCTGCCAACGAGTTCATCGTAGTAGGTAGGTAAATATCTATATACTTAAGTACATGACATCAAATAAAACGTTTTCTTAAAAAAGGGTTTAGTATTTAATAGGTGGTCTCCATTTCGCTTAGATACGATATTTTTGAGACTCATATGTAGACCTATCTACAAAATGGGTTCGGATCGTCAGAAGCCCGAAAGTCTGACAACCAGTCTTACCAGGGGTATCGTATTACTCAGTAACTGGATTGTGGAGGTCAGATAGGCAGTGGCTCCATGTGAAATACTGGTATGGCTGCATCCAGTTAGACTGGAAGCTGACCCTAAAATAGTTGAGAGAAGGCTAGGCAGATGTATCTACAAACTCTATCAATCTATTTAACAATAATAAATTTCAAACAATGGGCTCTTTGCTACTAAAAAAGCCTAACTACTTACCTACAACAATTTCAATAAACACACCGCCTGGAATCGAACCCAGCACCACAAACTCTGTATGTACTTAAGTACCTGACTAAACCGGCCTTAATTTTCTTAATTATTTAGGTCTGTTTCATTAGAAACACCGCTATTCAGCAAAATGTAACGGTGACTAGACTAGCGGAAGCCAAGACAAAAAGTCGCTTATCATTTTTTCATGTCGTCTTCAGCCGTGGCTATAGAAAACGAAAACTCAGAAAAACAATTTAATTTCCAATAGGAACTGAAACCACCGATTCCATGACATAAACACCACACGTAAAATGTAGGTTGCTAATCTATGAAAATTGAAAACAGAAAATCTGTTTTTATACCCCATTTATTCTACGCAGTTTCCGGAAAAAATCGGGTAAAAATGTCATCTGGCACGAGCGCAAATGAAAGCTTAATTTCGCGTATTTTCTTCATAAGGTACCTAATTAAGTACTAAGAATCGTCCTAAAATATTTACATGGTCCAAATCTGTATTACTGCGAAGGTAACGAAGCAAAATGATTAATTAATTAATGTAAACAATTACGTACCTCGTCGGTTGTGGTACAATGCTGTCATAATTGAAGCTTTCCAAAAGTTTCCCGACCGCCTCGTTGATTTCCAGCTTGTCGCAGGGACGGTCGCGATCTTGATCCCAGCTCATTTTCACCACAAACTTATTTATCAAACTTATTAGAACAAATTCAAATACCGCGAAGAGCTTTTTTTTTAAAGTCGCAAGATGAACGCGCGTGCGGCCGACTCGCGCGCATAGACTATAAAGAGTTCCTTATACTCTGCGCATAACTATAAAAATGTTTGACAGAAGGGGCGCGCGCGCCGGTCGCTGATACGTCGGTCTCGTATTTGTTTACTTATCGATTACTCATTATTATATTGCTTTTTAAAGTAAATAAACTTATAAATGCAAGCAAGTAAACATGATCGATGTAGAACGAAGTCGTAGCTAATTTGAATAGGGTATTAGGAATGATGTATTAAGGTGAACCTAGTCCACATTTTTCCCATACAAACTTCGGGAGTGTATTACTCCACTGTTCGATAATGTACATCAAAAATTAAACATGGTATGGTTTTGTCTCATTATTAATATTGTCTGTACGGAAACAGAATACTAAAATAAAAAGCCATTAAAAAGTTAAGAGCCAACAAAGATTCGTTTTTCTTGCTAATTTAACCTAACTTTGGGCGTGTTTAAGTAATAAAAGAAGTGTAAAATCTGAAAAACCAAGTCGGTACCGACAAAGCTCAAATATCGAAAAGTTCAATAAACTTTATCGGTCATTGATTTTTTCAGTGGTTTTTTCATAAAACCCGATCTTCCGAAGGACTGTTCTTAATTTTTTACACGCCTGTTGTACTATAAATGATACTGCATCTCACACAATAATGTTGTGCGTGTAAACTAGCGTCTAACTGCTCATCACTGATACTACCTCTGTCGGACACGATTCCTGGTGAGACAGCGTGCTTTTTAGCCAGGCCCACCAGTGAGTTCGAGCTCGTGACTAGGTTCCCCTTAAGTGCCAATAGGAATATCATTGTAACCCAAATATAATTAATTATTTATGATCAAGCAGATTGTTTAAAATGTTGTAATTAAATAAGTAGCTACCTATAAATAAAATAATTAAGTAGTATTTGAAACTTGAAAATAAAAACACTTCTGTAAAGCTATTCCTAATGAATACCAATGTCATCAATCTTTTTGTTTACGTGTCAACGCGAGAGCGCTATAAGTTTTCCAAGTTTTCCCTTCAGCGGTGTAAGTGGGCGGTGCGCACGCGCATGTAGCGCCGCCTCGCCTTGTCATTGGCTCACGCGGCCGGCCGCTCTGACGTCATAGCGCCCGGGCCTTTATCTACGTGACTACTGGAGAAGCTAGGCCGACCCCTGATAGTGAGGTTCACGTTCAGTATGTATAGTACTTACTGGCTACCTACACATCTCTACAATTTATTCGAAGAAAACGACAAATAAAGAGCTAATTCGAATCTGCCGGACAAACTGTTCCACAGTGAAAGTGACACACTATTTTAATGATTCAGGCAGACGTTTTCAGAAAAAAAGACTTCACCAAAAACGAAGAGGTGAAGTGTTACCATCAGGTGCGTGTTATGGCCACGTTACATGATCGACGGTCCACTAACACATGCAATTAGTTGCTTTTTATTAAACCTTCCACTTCGTAGCAATTAGCACGATCTAATTTTGTGCCCACTTCGCGCAATGTAACCGCTAATTGAGTTGTCAAGGTATGCGGTAGGTAGGTAAGCTATCGTCTGGCGAGCTAGCGATAGGTACCTACTGCGTTATAATTTTAAATTACCTGTTTTTCATTTTTAAATACTGATTAAAGTAGTAGTAGGTACCTATACCTAAGTATGAGGGGTTTGTAGTTAATTTATTACAGCCGCACGGTACGATCGATCAGGTGGTCCCAGCTGTCATTTTTAAGTCGTGACGGGTCGTCAGAAGCCGGAAAGTCTGACAACCAGTCTTACCAATAACTAGAGGAAAACTTGGAAGCGCTCCATGTAAAATACTGGTATTCAGCTGCATTCGGTAGACTGGGAACTGACCCGAACATAATTATTCCTTTAAGAAAAGGCTAGGCGGGGTGCGGGTTGTTCGAAAGAGATACCGCGGCCCCTGGCACACAGGCAACTGAGGGAACACGGGTGGGTTTTAGTCAGTAAAAGTCTGACACGCCCTCCCGCTCCACCCAGAGCGGAAGAAGTTATTTGATGATTTCTCACCCAGAAAAAAAAAAAAGGCTAGGCAGTGCTAGTCTAGTGGTTGGCAGGTTTAACGGTATACACCCAGCATGAGACATCGGTGGTAGATATACTTTACGCAAGGGTCGCAGCCTGGTAGGTACCTATAGCTGACTATTAAGTTTGTCATAACTTTACACTGCGATTATAAGGGTGACCGCAAAAATGCTAAAAATAGGTACTTGTACCTTGTACCTTGTACGTCCGCCTGACAGCGCACCTCTGTAAAACCATACTTAATTTGCAAGTGCTAGGTACCTAAGTACCGACTTAGTTTCAGAAGATAAATATACATAACTATTGGCACTTCGACGCTCTAAGCAGATTGCAAAGTTACTGGGTTTCACAAAACTGGTACACGCTGGGCTCGTGTGTCGTAGGATAATGGTTGTACAGATATTTAACGTGGGACCGGCCAAGCGTGCCGTCGTATTTCGCTTGCAGGCTTTTTTTTTATTTATAGGGCTTTATCTGTATGCAAACCTGTATCCGTAAAAACGTGTTTGATATGAGAATCAGACCACAACATGCAACACGTAAATCTTTTTTTTTTCATCTTTTATATTTTCTTGTGTGTTATTGTTTCCTTGTTTTGCAAACTAGATCTTGGTAAGTCTTGTACTCACAATAGTAAACATTGTGAGAACCAGTGTATTAATGTAGGTAAGTATGTATATGGTAAAATTTTCGAACCACAAACTACATTTTAATTACATTTATTTTTATACTTCCCTATTTTAGTTGAGTTGGTATGTCGTTAAAATTGTAGAGTTCATGAAATATCTAAATCAGTCTATTGCACTAAGAAGCGCTACGAAGTGCAACGAAAGTTCTAAAACAATCTTTATTGAATTTGAGTCTTACGTTGAGGGGATATAAATGAGTTAATTCGGATTAGGTACCTACGTACCTGTATTTGGATCGTCTCTTCAAAGGTAGGTAGATAAGTAGGCTACATGTAGATAAATGCATTTACCCACACAACGATCTACCTATTTAGTACCTATTTACCCACTTACTTTTCGTGAACTTTTAAAACTGTTTTAGGAACACTAATCCGTACGTAGGTACGGATGGGTATACGGTGTTTGTGTACGTGGTTAATTCGGCTTGTAGGTAGTCGTCTTCATCATTCGTAATGACTTTAAAATAAAATTGTTTGTTTCTTCACTCTATGATTGACTTGCCAAGAATCTCTATGGCAGCTATGGCATTATGATGGCACATCTTTAAATTGATTCCATGTGGCCTTTAAACTTTTCCCATATCTATTTATAGGTATAAATAAATGAATAAAACGATATCTCCGACAGAGCCAACCTCTTTGTCGTTAAACAAAATACTCAGCTGTATCTATGGCACGTTTTAAAATAGTATTAAATAAGATATATAAATAAAATAAAATAGCGATATTGCCCAAACTAGTAGCCCCTGTAAATGCATCCGGGTAAAAACCTAGTAAAAAAATGCACTCGTGAAAAAATCTAGTTAACCATTTTGTCCGACGCGGAAATCGAACCTAGAAAGGCACGCTTTGCGCTTCACTAAAGCATCGGGTGTAAATAATTACAAGAATGAAATCATAAGATATAGGCACTTCCAATAAAATAAAACCGATACAGTTGAATACAAAGAGAGAAACTTGAACGTAACATTATGGAGAGACATTGACGGCGGGAGGACCTTTTCCAGCGCGGCAGCGCTTCCACACATTCACATGTATTACTCAGTCTATTCTGCAATCATGTCAGGGTGCAAACTCAGGTGACGTGAGCTTGAAATGAACTATCATCCCCATGGAATTAGTATGTACTATAAAATCAACCCCTGGCTGTCAATTCCTAGTAAGTACTAGGGAAGCGAGCTCGATTTTTTGCGCTTGTTGTTTTAGTGTAATTTTTAAGTGTAACAGAAATAAACAGTCTCTAACTACTGCCAAGCAACATGCTGGCGCGAAACAAATGTAAAATGTTACCTATACCTACTCCATTTGAAATAATATATGATTAGACATTTAAACAAACCTTTTTTACAGTCTATTCAACCAATACTGACTTCTATTCCGTAGGCATAAGGATGGCATTTACAGCAAAAAAGTGGTTACAATACCAACTGTTTTTCTGCAGATACCAATTATCATCCTGCCAACGCAAGTTCAAAATCAGTTGAACGGACTGTTAAAAAGGTTTATTTAATTGTATAATCTTATTTCAAACGGAGATGTAGATTAGTTTAATTTGACTGGGCTGTATAAGGCCGCACTGAGGCGACACAGCACGTTCTGGCATCCCGAATTGTGAACCCTAACTATGATAAAATAAGATCTCAAAACATATGCGCTTGCTAAAATCCCTTGTCGTGCCATGCCGTGCCGTGACGGCCCTGATATAAATTATCACCAACAACAGCAAAGGAAAAAATCACAAGAACATAACAATTATGTGAAAAGAAGTAAAAAAAAATTATTAAGTTTTAATTATTCTATTACTAGCTTTTGCTAGCGGCTTCGCCCGCGTGGAGGGCAAAATCTATCCCACTAGAACGTAGTACCGAAATAAAAAGTATCCTATGTGTTATTCCAGGTTACAGACTATCTGTGTGCCAAATTTCATTCAAATCTGTTCAGCCGTTTTTGCGTGAAAGAGTAACAAACATCCATCCATCCATCCATACATACTTACAAACTTTCGCGTTTATAATATTAGTAGGATCTGTATCACGTTATTAGAAGGATTCTCCATACTATTATTATAATTAGGAAAGTAACTTTGTCTGTCTGTTACGCCTTCACGGCCAAACCGTGATGAAAGATTATTATGGAGATAGTTTGAAGCCTGGGGACATGGAGGAAGCTAGTTTATTGTGACTAGAGATGGGCCGACATGACTTTGGCTGACTAGCCGACTAGCCGACTAGTCGGCTGCAAAATGGCCGACTAGTCAAGACGATAATTGATTTCGTTTGGGTTCGGGTGACATTGGCTATGTTAAAAATGGCAAACCTACATGTTGGGGTACTAGGTTAGTATACTTAGCTTATTTTCACAGTATTATGTCTTATGGCGTTCTGCTCTCTAATTTTCATTTTACAAAAGAGGGCAATCCGTGTAATATTTAAAATAGGGCCTCGCGAGTCTCTTAGAAACAAATTCAACACAATTGATATACTAACTCTGCCTTCTCTGTATATCCTAGAAAATATCTTGTTATAATATGTTCGCAAAAACTTAGGACTTTTCAAAAAAATATTCGATTTCCATAATTTGTAATTTTTCATGCTCATTGTATAACTATACAAGTTGTGTAAAACTATTATACCTATCATTCACATTATATATAATGTGCCGCCCCTACTTGCTGTGCCTGCAGCCAGAACCAACCTACTGGAGAGGACTCCTCTCACTAGAGCCATCCGTGTGGTGAACAAGGTTCACGAGAGGCTTGATGTATTGTGTTGCAGCTTAAGTGAATTCGCAAAAGTTGCATTATATATAATATGTTATTTCGATGTAGGTTAAGATTTAGGATGTACTATGCATTTTTATAGGATGTAGATTAAGGATTAGCATGTAAGGCCACTCTGTCGCATTGGATCGCAGATCTGTAATGGTAGTAGTCGGTAAGATTTGCGTAAATAAATAAATAAATATTGTTTGCACACACGCACACACACATTGCCTCGTGATTTATGTGTGCTTTGACTGAAATATTAAAATTATTGTAAATATTATCTACCTATGTGATTGTGTTTTATTAGAAGCATGCAAAAAGCACAATTCTTTTGTAATTGCATGATAACACTTTAATAGAATTAACGTAAGTAGATTAATACAGTTGTAGTGTTATTTAGTTTAAGTAAAGTCTAGCTAGACGCACAGGAGAAGTCGATCTAGCTAGATTCTCTTCTCCCGTGCATAATTATGTATTTATCACAACATTTCTTTTAAAGATATAACTGCAGTTTAATGTTCAATTTAATAAATTTAATTGTAGATAAATAACGTAAAGTTTAAACTTGTATAATTTTCAGTTAGTCATCCGTTTTAATTTGCCACACTTTTCAGGATCAGTTATTTTATTTTTATTTTTTTGATTTTGGCTTCACACGATTTGTGCATTTAGCCAGTGTCAAGTAATTTTTATTTTAGATCAAGTAAATGGCCCGATATCGGGCACGAAGTTATAAAACAGTCATAGTCGTCTTTAGTCAGTCAAGTCAAATCAAAGTTATTGTAAAGCGGTAGTAACTTTACAACAACCTAATAGGAGTTTTTGGGGGGAACACGAAAAGTCCACGTTAGTCACTTATTTTCACCTTCACTACACTTGTGCACTCACACGTAACTAAATTGAATAATTCACTATCAAAATTATACAATTTAATGCGCCATTTCACTAAATTCCATGAAAATGAAAATTCGCGCGACATGTTCCAACGCGATCCCGCCAAAAACTCCAAGGATCAGTTATTATGAGCCAAAAACTATTTCTAAAATATCTACAGGATAAGTTTTTATCCAGTGCGCAAACTGTAACCATGAACCAGCGCAGAAATTCGTCGGTAATACAAAAATAAAAAACAGCTGTTCCATACATTTTTATCGCGTAGGTATTGCACTTTTCCTTAAAACATCTGATTTTTTTTAAAGTGACGTTAAATTTCGGCGCTAGGGGTTCTAGAATGATACGCTGAATTCATGGTTACCGTTTGCGCACTGGATAAAAACTTACCCTGTATAAATTATTTCTAAAAATGCCTAAAACCCCAGTAGTTAAATAAAAAGCCAAAACAATTTTTATTAATATTTTTTAACGGCAGTTTTTGTTAACCGACTTCAAAAAGAAGGAGGTTATCGATTCGACATGGTTTTATACATATATATATATATCTGTATGTTCGAGCATAACTCTGTCATTTAAAGACGGTTTTGCACAATTATTTTTTGTTCGAAAGGGGTTTATTCCGAAATGGTCCCATTTAAATTTCATATAGCTCTAATGATGCGTTTTGGAGACAGACAACGGAACTCTTCATAAAATTGTAGCAAATCAACTGTGATTGCTACTATCGCATAAATATGCATTATTTTGACCCCAAGGATGATTCAAATTGGTGTGGGGTAGGTACTAAAAAAAACAACCAGAAAAACACTACAAAGTGAAAAATAACTTAAATTTCGGAAGGCGGTGACAAATCATTAAAATATATATCCAAAGTCAACGACTTCCGAAATTAAAGTTATTTTTCACTGTGTAATGTTTTTCCGGAACTGGGTGGTTTTTTTTTGGAAAAAGTATTTTTTCTATTTATCCTCAGGAAAGGTGTATCATGTGTTGTTAAGCCGGCTATACACACTTGACACTTGAATTACAAAACTCTAGAACTTGTGCACTGCAAGTTCTTGAGCACTTGCACAGTGCACTCGTTTACGAGTTCTGCACCAAAACCCACCCTCCCTCAGAACGGCAGCAACTGCTTGCAACCTTTAGTTGTACTCATGGCCACACATCAAGGTATACATTTCCATTTTACGCTGATCTCGCACTGTACCAAAATCGTATACAATGCGACATCAGATTATACTGGAAATGTATAGCTTGATGTGTAGCCGTATGTACAATCCAAGTCAAACTGTTTGAATTTAATACGGTTGGTTTAGGTCGACAAGCGTGTGGTGCCGGCATAAGAAATGTTACTTACTCTGTGGTGTATTAGAAACTCACCTTTATGCGTTTGACTATAATCATCTGTCAATGTCAATGTCATTATCTATGTCATAATTTGTTTGTGGCATTCATTCAGTAATCGGTCGGTATTGATTGGGGTTAGCTTTTTGTTGTTATTCTTAATAAATGCCGATTTCCGACGTGTTTGTGCATTGTTTGTTCTTTAACTAATAGCATTTCGAGTGTATGAAAGATTACAATAAGATTTTATTGGACAGCTACATGTTATTGACCCATCTAGTAATTAAAAATGAAAATCGCTGTAGAAGGATGCGCCCATGGCGAGCTCGAAAAAATATACGAGTGTGTTGAAACAATACAGACACGAGAAGGCATCAAAATTGATTTATTGATTTGTTGTGGCGATTTCCAATCTGTCCGGAACCATGAAGACTTAGGGGCAATGGCTGTGCCAGAGAAATATCAGAATATGTGTTCATTTTATAAGTAAGATATAAACCAATTGGTCAATGGATCGGTACACTTCTTTATTTAAAGAGACATCATCAACGCCTTTTGGTCATATTATTTGCATAAATTTAGTCCATAGTAAATGTTTAAAATGGTTACAGATACTACAGTGGTGAGAAACAAGCGCCAATATTGACTATATTTATCGGCGGGAACCATGAAGCATCGAACTACTTGCAAGAACTGCCGTATGGTGGTTGGGTGGCCCCTAAAATTTATTATTTGGGCCGAGCTGGTGTCGTTAAGTATGGAAACTTAAGAATTGGAGGTTTGTAATAACTTTGTTTTTACAAAAGATCAATCTATAATACTAAATTTAAAAAAAATGTTTGTAAATGTTCAATGCCTATTTCACCAATATTTTATATTTAAACATTTTCAGGAATGTCAGGAATTTATAAAGGTCAGGACTTCCTACAAGGACACTGGGAGTGTCTGCCATACTCGGGAAAATCACTCAGGACAGTTTATCATATCAGAAGTTTAGAAGTCTTCAGATTGAGCCATATTAAAGAAAAACTTGATGTTATGTTATCTCATGACTGGCCTAGGGGAATCACAGATTATGGCAATACAGAAAATTTATTAAGACGGAAATCCTTTTTTAGGTAAAACTATTTTTTAATGTATATACTTTTAATAAGAGTGCTTATACAATATATTAAAATAACTGGTAAGATGCATCAGCATAATTTTAATACAAATTAAAAACAAATGTCTGCAGTAAGTGAAATATAGAAGTGAATCTATGCATCTGTGTGGCCTGAGATAAATTAATTAAGTATAATTTATATTTATATGATTACACGTCTCGGGACCAAGGGGTCCGAGTCCTTTGGCAGGGGCACGAGGGGCCAAAGCTAACTTGCAGAGGCCCCTTAGTCAATTTTCAATGGAATCCGGCACCAACAGATGATTATCCCTGTCTGCACTAAGCAAGTGCACCCAAGGACAACCCCCAGTTGTATAGGACTATTGCAGAACATGGAAATAAAACATATTGGGCTATGGGTTTGGGTGGCTATAGTGGATTGGTCTCTACTACCCGACAGCTTGCTACAAGAACTGTAGGTTTCTGTATCTTTCTTACTCTGGCTCCCAACCAGTGGCGAAGGGTGATTTTATGGGAGAGGTAAAAAAAAAAACTAGAATATTTTCAAGGGATTGGCTAAATACTTGGCAACTCTCCTAACTGCTTGGACTAGTAAAATTTAACAAAACGTCCCTTGATGAGGCATACCTTGGTTCATTTAGCTATTTATGTGTAACTAAGAATGGCTTTCAATATATTTTTAAAGAGTGGAGAGACAAGTAATGAAGAAATGTGTATTTTGAGGTTATGTGGTATATTATTAATCTGTGGTTTTTGAATGAGATTCTTTTCACATGTTTGTGTACCTATTTTACAAATTATGTCGAATACAAGCCAGATAAGTCTGTGCGTGTCTAAGATCGGCACTAATCGCGGTCATCTACTTTCGGTGCTTATTAGTACATATTACCAAGCAGCACTCAGTCCTGTGCAGCTGCAGACTCATCTTTATTCATAAATACCAAGGTACCAAAATAGGCATGGACACAAAAATAAGTTTATTGATTTTGTCCATGATAATAGTTGTTAAGATTTCTTGAAAACTGCTCTACATAGATAGGTTCAACTGACTGATATTGACTATATTAACTAGGTTATAAAACAGGTATTATTAAACACTAGGTACTGACAGTATCATATTCCGAAAGGAGGCTGACAGGAATCGTGTTCTTAGAGCGCTTCGGCCCTTTTCGTCATCCTAGACCAGCACCCTAATTGCGTAACTCACAATTAATCATAAATCTGTTTCGTTTTTAAACAAATGGCTAAACCATTGCTTCATATGTTCGTAAAATGTGTCTGCTCCGCAACGTAAATAACACAATGAATATTGTTGAACTGTCAAAATGAAACCGATTATGATTAATCGTGAGTTACGCAATTATGGTGCTGTTCTGGCAAAGTAAACTCTACCGGCACAAACCTAGATTTGGGAGTGCAAGCCGCACCACGACGTTAATGTAGAGATACGGTTATTATTATTATTAATATGCATGTTAGATCAATTTACTGTTGGTGATAAAAAATAGATAAAAGTATGCTTAGTAAAAATTTAAACATTTCAGGGAAGATATAGAGTCAAATCAATTAGGCAGTGTCCCGGCCATGAAACTACTTCTAACCCTGAAGCCAGACTACTGGTTTGCAGCACATTTGCATTGCCAATATGCAGCACTTGTCAAACATGATACTGATACTGGCACTACTGAGACAAAGTTTTTGGCATTGGATAAATGTTTGCCCAAACGTAGACATCTGCAGATTTTGGATGTACCTTCCGAGTATGATGGTGAATTGTGCCTGAGGCATGATGTAGAATGGCTTGCAATATTGAGGAATACTAACCATTTGTTGACTGTGAAAAATGTTAATTGTCACATGCCTGGACCTGGTGGACATGAGAGGTTAGTACTTCTATAACCTCTAGTTTTAGGATCTCTCTGGATCTATTATAAATGTGCTTGCCTTTATGTTAATGTGTTTATAAATAATTACAGGCATGATTTTGCACCGACAGAAGAAGAAAAAGAAAATGTAATTAAATTACTTGGAAGTCTACTAATAAAAGAAGATACTTTTGTAAGAACTGCTCCAGTTTACAATCCAGAAACCCCAAAAACCATTCCATTGGTGCCAATAATGAACCCGCAAACGGTTCAACTGTGTGAGAAATTGGGCATTGATGACCCAGTACAAGTAGTCATGGCACGGTCGGGTCAGACAATGAAACAGCCGTGTGTTGATAGCAGTCCACCAAGTGAAGACTTAAAACCCGACTCGCCAATAGAGATAGTAAGTTCATCTATGACAGAAAGTCCAGTTATGCAAAGTACTATATCACAAAGTCCAATTATCCAAACTCCAGTTAAGACGTCAAAGCTGTCACTACTTCTTCCTGCACCTGTTACACCTAGTGAGAGTCAGAAATCCCCACCTGTGTCTACACCAGACAGTTCTGCACTGGAAAACAGTTTAGACAGTTTAATTTACGAATGTAAGACACCAATGTCAGCTGGTCCCAAAAAATCATTCAAGAGACGAAATATGTCAATCTATAATACTCCTGACCCTGATGGAAGTGCAGACTCGAGTTCCTTATTGGATCCAGATAGTCCCCAATCTAGTAAATACGCTTGTAGAGAAAACTTATCGCATGACTAATTACACTATATTATTTTTATCAATTGTATAATATAATATCAAAACTTGTTTTAGCTTAATCACATTTATCACCCATTAAATGTCATAGTTTTCAAAAGCTGACCATGATGAAGGGTGCCATAGTTATTTAATATGGATGATATAATGCCCGATGAAGAGTCCTGCAGGTAAATCTTGGAAACAAGTCATCTATAGTTTCTTCCAAAAGAATCTGATGAAAATATAAACAAATGGAACAGACGGATGAATGTGTGGATGATGATTTGTTTTGTAGTGCCACTTACAAATTGAATGCTTTGATTTGATTAGAATTGAATACTTACATAAAAACCCGAAATTGTAGTTTTAAATCACTTTAGATGATTCTTATTTTTACTATTACTATATGTGATCGAGGTTCGAGGTTTTGTGAACTTCAATTTTCAATTACCGTTTAAGTTGAAATAAAATTTGGTCTCACTACAGACATAGGTACATATTTATGTCAACCACCTGAGAACAATACTAGAACATGTAAACTAATTACACAACGTTCGTCATTATTAGTTACACAATACTAAAACATTTAATAATGTTATCCAAACAATACTTGTTGGGAAAAGTACATACAAAGTTTTAACCTAAATAAAGAAGAATGTGTTACTAATTCCCTCTAGTGAGTCATTGCGTAAGAAATTAACCTGAACAGGGTTTGTTTATACTTTTATAAGATACTTTTGGAACAGACCATATATGAACTATATTATGTACAGTCACGAACATAAATATATTTCTATGGACAGCTCGGCAATAATATTTGGTTTCATAATTCATCCTTTTGTCGTCAAGATGACAGCAAATATACTTTGTGATCATTTGTGGAAAGCATAAACAAGTGGCAGCACAAATAATTGACATGGAAGGAACACGAAAACTATCTGATGAGACAAGCGACGCCTAAATATTGGATGCTGCATCTGCCTCTAAATTATGGACCTATCACCTCTTACAATGCAGCAATATCGGGCCTGTCTTGCGTTATACAAGGGCGATCCTATAAGTACTTAGCCTCACCGCCCGATGGCGCCACTATCGCAAGAGAAATTTACTATCGCGTAATACAGACGCCAGCACATCAAGCTACCCCAAACTGTCAAATTTTCCCAATTGAACATGAACCTTATCCTTATGTAATAAAGTTGAAAATAGATCAAAGAAATTTAACAGATTGGTGTAGCTTGATGTGCTGGCATCTGTACATTCTCGTAATCGGCTACTGTCGAAATTTCAGTCGAATCGGACTCGTAGGTTTGTTTTGACCGAGTGTGGAAGCGAGCGTGTCCGCGGATTTTAGAAAAAATGAAAAAGAGCAATATCAGTCGGTGATTTGATTCTTGTTTTTGGAAGGGAAATCGCGCAGCGATATCAAAGAGCGCTTGGATGCTGTGCACAGTGACTCTTCTCCTCCGATGGCGACCGTCAATATAATTGGTTTAACGAGCTTCAGCGTGGTCGCACGTCGGTTTTTGATGAACCACGCCCAGATGCCCTGAAAACGGCTACTACGGAGGATAACATTACAAAAATCCACGATCTCGTATTGGCCGATTAAAGGTACGCGAGATAGCTGAGACAGTAGGCATCTCAAAAGACCGCGTGGGTCGTATCCTGCATGAAATTTTGGGCATGAGAAAGCTGTCGACGCGATGGATGCGCAACCGTCAGACCACTTCAGAGCGGTGTTTGACGCTGTTGAAGCACAATCCTAAGGAGTTTCTGCGTCGTTTCGTGACCGTCGACGAAACATGGATCCACTACGTGGTACACGCCAAAAACCAAGGAACAGGGCAGTTCACTTGGCGAACGTGCTCCGAAGAAGGCGAAGACTGTCCTATCGGCCGGAAAGGTGATGGCCACCGTTTTCTAGGATTCACAAGGTGTGATCTACATCGACTGCCTGGAGAAGGGCAAAACGATCACAGGGCTGTACCATACCGAATTATTGGGCCGATTCGACGCCGAATTGCAGAAAAAAGCAGCCCCATTTGGCGAAGAAAAAGTGCTCTTCCACCATGATAACGCACCAGCTCACACCTCCGCCCTTGCCACGGTCAAATAGGTCGAATTGGGCTACGAACTACTGCCCCATCCACCGTATTCTCCAGATTTGGCCCCGTGAGACTTCTTTTTATTGCCAAAGTTGAAAAAGTCGCTCGCCGGGCCTAAATTGGAGTTGAATGAGAAGGTCATCGCCGCCACGGAGTCCTATTTCGCAGACCTTGAGAAAACGTGTTTTCAGACGGGTAAAGAAGTGGGAGCATCGCTGGGTCAAGTGTATCGAGCTAAAAGGAGACTACGTTGAGAAATAAATCGCCACTTTTCCAAAATTTTCGTTTTTCTTTTGTAGGCTAAGTACTTATCGGACCACCCTCGTAAATATCTTGTTCATCATCATCATCATTTAAGCCGATAGACGTCCACTGCTGGACACAGGCGTCCCCCAAAAAAATGGGGGTTGCCATAATCGCCACGCTTGGCAGGCGGGTTGACAATCGCAGTATGGTGGTAAAATGCATAGAGAACGCTGCTGCCCACTCTAGTAAGTCCCTTAATTGCCTTCTACGACACCCACGAGAAGAAATGCGATAGTGCTATTTTTTACGTCCGGCACCATACGGAACACTTACAACATCTTGTTACTCAGTTATACAGCGTGTAACGGAAGGGGGGTATCAACCCTGAAGGAGGTGAATGTGCTCATGAAACTCAACAACTTTCCCCAAAGAACATAGGTCGAAATATGAAAAAAAAATTTGGCCCTCCCATAGTAAATCAATCAGCTGATAGTCAGTTTTGTAAGGGAGGGCCAATTTTTTTTTCGACATGTATTAGCTACTTTGTTAGCTTACAATATACACGCAGTTATTGATAATTTAACTGAGACTAGGTTTAGTGACGAAACAGTTTTATCTAGTTCTTCTAATAATACTGTAATTAATTCTTTAAACTTTTAGACACGACAACAGAGAAGCATAATAAGGATATTTTACTGTATCACCAAAATATAAATCGCTTCCCTGGCAAAATCCTAGACGTGGAAATGTTAATAGATAAATATCATATGGATATCCTATGTTTTTGTGAAACTTGGTTAAAACCAGATAGAATGTTGTTTAATGTAAATAATTTTTCAGTTGCCAGTGCGTACAACAGGTCTTCAATAGGGGGTGGTACTTTGATATTATGCAATAGTTGTTTTAGATATAAGGAGAGAAAGGATATCACTGCTTGCTCTGTTGATCGCTTATGTGAGGTAGCATGTGCAGAGGTTGAGGGCCATACTTTCTTATCTGTTTATAGACCACCAGCCTCAAACTTGTCATCATTTTTGATCATAATGGAAGAAATATTAGGTAAACTTTTTAAAGATGATAAATTAGTCTTCGTGTGTGGTGACCTAAATATTGATCTATTAGTTAATTCACCAGAAAAATGTAAGCTTATCTCATTGTTTAAATCATTCAATTTAAAATGTATATTTAATGAAGCAACTAGAATAACAGCAACCACCGCTTCATGCATAGACAATGTATTTACTAATTGTAAAATAAAGGACTCTTCCTTAATTAGTGGCGTCAGGTCAGACCATACTGGTCAGCTTGTATCGTTTCACGTAGATAAAAAGTTACACCTAGATAAAACCATTGAATTGAGACCTCTGACTAAAAATAAATTGGAAACGTTTAAAAATAATATTCTTAGCAATCTCTCAACAGCAAGTTTTGATTCACAAGACCCCAATATAAACTATAGCACATTTTTTTCTACAGTATGCCAAGAATTCAATAAAGCATGTCCTGTAAAAAAAGTTACAATCACTCCTAAACCAAAATTTAGCGAATGGGCCACAGCTGGCATTAGAAAAAGCAGAGATGTCTTATATAATTTGTACCACGAAAAATCACTGACTTCTGATCAGGCCCTTCATAATTATGTAAGAAACTATTCTAAGATATTCAAAAGAGTCTGCGCTCAAGCTAAATCTAAATTAATAAGTAACAAAATTAATATTTCTAGAAATAAAATAAAAGCTGTGTGGCAGGTAATTAACAAAGAAACTGGAAACACAACAGCGAGATCAGAATGAGTTAGCTCTAAAAATCGATAATGAAACCATTTCAGATAAGTTAAAAGTTGCTGAGACTCTAGAAAATTTCTTTACCAACATCCCAATAGAGGTTACGAAGTCTCTACCCTCATCATCTGTATTAGCTGAATCTCTTCTTAAAGAAAACATCAGTAAGGACATTCCAAATTTTGAATTCAAACCCATTTCTATTGCCACAATTAAAACAGCATTCAAAAGTCTTAATTTAAAAAACACTGAAGACTTATGGGGGATTTCCGTTAAGGTTCTTGAAGGTATCATTGACACAATTGCCCCTGTCCTAACAGGCATATTTAATCAATGTTTAGACAGCGGTACGTTTCCTGACTTAATGAAACATAGTAAAGTAGTACCAGTTTTTAAATCGGGTAGTAAGAGTGATCCCTCAAATTATAGACCTATATCTGTGCTTCCAGCAATGAGCAAAATTTATGAAAAAGTCATGCTAGACCAGATGTTGTCACATTTTAACTCAAATGGGATTTTACATAGTCGACAGTTTGGTTTCACGAAAGGTAGGTCGACGACTGACGCGGGAGTAAAACTCGTCAGTCACATTTTGGAATCCTGGGAGAAGTCCCAGGATGCAATTGGCATTTTCTGTGACCTCTCAAAAGCGTTTGACTGCGTTGACCACAACACACTCATCTGTAAATTACACCACTACGGAATTCGTGGACGAGCTGCTGATCTTGTACTTTCCTATTTATCAAACAGGCAGCAAAAAGTAAATGTTAACGGGGCAACGTCCTCGGGGTCTCTAGTTAAGATGGGCGTGCCTCAAGGTTCAATTCTTGGCCCTTTTTTATTTCTAGTTTATATTAACGACCTTCCTTACCTAATGGCAAACTTCTCGGATATAATTTTATTCGCTGATGACACCTCTCTTATTTTTAGAATAGATAGAAAAGATACGGATGTCTTACATGTCAACGATAGTCTAGCTGTTCTCTCGAAATGGTTTGCGGCTAATAATCTTTTACTCAATGCGAACAAAACTAAATGTCTTAAGTTCTCATTACCAAATGTACCCCAAGTAGGGCTAAATTTAAAACTTGATGGCAAGAAACTAGATGCTATTTCGGAAACTGTATTTCTAGGAATTACTTTAGATTCAAAATTGCAATGGGGTGCCCACATTAGAGCTCTCTCAAGTAGATTAAGTTCAGCTGCTTACGCAGTAAGAAAAATAAGGCAGTTGACTGATGTAGCCACAGCTAGGTTAGTATACTTTGCTTATTTTCACAGTATTATGTCTTATGGCGTTCTGCTGTGGGGATCGGCAGCTGACGTAGATTCAGTTTTCATTTTACAAAAGAGGGCAATCCGCGCTATCTATAAAATGGGGCCTCGCGAGTCTCTTAGAAACAAATTCAATGAAATTGATATACTAACTCTGCCTTCTCTTTATATCCTAGAAAATATCTTGTATGTTCGCAAAAACTTAGGTCTTTTCAAAAAAAGATGCGACTTCCATAATCTAAATACACGTAGTAAAGATGAAATCGTGATTCCAAAATTTAGATTAACTAAAACTAGCAAGTCATTTCTAATAAACAGTATCCGCTTCTATAACAAGTTGCCAAAGTCGGTTACAGAACTTAGCGATGGAAAGTTTAAAACTCACATCAAACGTGTCCTTATCAAAAAAGCATATTATAAGATAAAAGACTACGTTGAAGACAGGGAAGTTTGGCATTAATTCCTTCTGCACATGTGGCTTCCCTGGTACCTCATTAACAGCATAACTTTGTGAGAGTCTATTAACTGCTTCCAAATTACAATGTTAATTTTTAATGATTTTATTTTTTACACTTTCTGACATATTCTCGTCATTTTTGACATTATACATCGCTTCAATTAACACCTATTTATTAGTGATTCTCATGGAAATCATGTCACTTTGTTTAAATAGGTTGATCTTACTAATGTAGATTCTTTTACATATTGTGAATGGGAAAACATTGTAGGCCTTACAGATTAGATTTATAGACGATTTTCTATTCTTTATTTTCATTCCTCTAAGTACTTGGTACTTATTGACAGGCCTGCACTGTCCTCCTATACCTATTATCACTGTAATTTGAAAACATTGTAAAACCCAATTATTTTTAAAAGAGTAACCGTGGAGTTTCTTGCCGGCTCTTCTCCATAGGAAGCGACAAATTGGAACCGTGCACCTAGCTTCTGACGTTTCATAAGTGCCCTTGCAGGTTTATGTGAAATAAAATATTTTGATTTTGATTTTGATTTAAAAAAAAAACAGTGGCACTCCGGGAGTGCCGACAGAAGTGAAAACTTGAACAATTACATGTGTATTTTTTTATCGTCCGTACAGGATTTAACATTGGATCCTTGGGTCCTGATTGCTCTCGGTAAAAAAATATAAAACGAGCGAACGCCTTCAGCCATTAAAGGTAACCACAGATTTAACGATAAAAATACAAACGGAAAGAAAGGGATAAAAGAATTGGAATTTCCTAATGAAAGAAAGGGACTTTTCCAAAAGACATCAACGCGCGATTCATCCGTGTGCTCGTTCACCCAACCCCTCTTAAATCAAAAAGCGTTGGGTGACGATGACGCGAGTTCCATGATTTTTGTTCACCCAAAAAGTGCTCAACGCGCTTAAAGAAGTTTTCACTTCAAAAATATCTACCATCACTATAGCGGCATAATAACGTAACAGTATAATGTTCAGTTTTCTTCTATATCACAATCAGTGTTTTGTAATATTGCGAGGAAATGTGATATCCTACTGGCAGCATAAATATCTGATATTGATGTCAGATATTTTGAACCCAATTCGGTATCCTGTCCTGTGTTTTGACGTCGCGTCCTCTGTCTCGTCAGGTAGTTTTGGTGTTATTTCGATGCCACGTATTTGTGCCATTACTTGTATATGCCTTCCACAGATGATCACATTTATTTGCAGTCTTCTTAAGGACAGAGCGTTAATTCCGTAACACCAACAGTGGCTTACATTTTAGTAATAGTGTGTTACGCAATTAGGGCGGGTGCAGATATTTATGAATGCAACATGAATTCAGATGTTATTTCCGAACTTTCCAAAGTGTACATCTCTATTAATACATATTATAAAGAAGTAAAAGTTTGTAAGTAGGGGGTAAACTCTAAGGGACTTAGGAGCCGAACAAAAAAAAAATCGGAAAGAACGCAAAGTGAAATTGAAAGTACAGACGCCAGCACATCAAGTTGCCCCAAACTGTCAAATTGTCCCAATTGAACATGAACCTTATTCTTAAGTAATAAAGTTGAAAATCTATCAAATAAATTTGACAGATTGGTGTAGCTTGATGTGCTGCACCCTAATTGCGTAACTCACGATTCATCTTATACGGTTTCATGTTGACAGTTCAACAAATATTGTTGAACTGTCACTGCGTTATTTACGTTGTTGAGCAGACACATTTTACGAGCATATGAAGCAATGGTTTAGTCATCTGTTTCAAAACGAAACAGATTATGATTAACGTGAGTTACGCAATTAGGGTGCTGGCGTCTTAACCCTAATAGCGCGGGCGAGTGATGCGATGCGGCGAGGTGGATCAGGGGCCAAAAGTTAACGCGGAGGAAGTGCGTAGTAATATATTCTGTGACTGTATGATAAGGATAATGGCGTCGTACACTTTCCTACATATTTTAGACGTTACACTAAAGTTCGTATACTTAAAGTCTAGAAAGTATGACACGGATAATGTATTAATTATAGTTACCTAACAAATGAATACAGGCTGACATCATCCAACGTTTTAGCTGATTGGCGCCGTGAATGTGAATAGGTCATAAGTTTTAGCTCAATTTCGTTTTTTTTAAGGATTATTCTCTTCTAATTATTTCTTCTAGTATGATTGAAACTAAATTATGGATTAAATCAATAAATGAAGTGCAATGTAAGAAAATTGTTTTAATAGGTTAAATAAATTTAAGACTACAGGAATATCTTAACTTTACTACAATCTTTTTGCAAAATTTATTATGAAATGTATTTGCACTTAATTATATAGAACTGCAAATGAATTTACATGGTTTTATAGAGGTTTTATAAATTCATTTGCAGTATATATATGTATATTGTTAAAAAAAATGTAAGTAATCTGACATACAACCATGTAGTATTAGATTTTATATAAAATAAGATTTTACTTTGTAATATTATTGTACCCTAATGTATTCCATAGTTGTGAATTTCTGAATATGTCATGTTTGACTTACATGCCTAGGAAACTGGAAATGACTTGCATGGGCTTGTTTTAAAAGCATGTGCTTTTCTACAGTAAGTAACATGAACAGACTATTTAGTATGCATTGATAAATTGTTGGTAAGTATACATATTAAGTCTTCCTAATTAAAAATGAATCGTAGGAATTAAAGAATTAATCAAATTCTACTTTTTTAATATGTGTTAGTAAATGTTCTTTGAGTTGCGGCATGTTTTTGGGCTTGTATGTACATTGGTTACATTGCAGTTCAGTAGACATCAGACTCTTGTGTAATTCAGGTGACATTTTTTCTATAGAACCTTTCTCCTTTAATTCCGCTAGTACATCTGTAACAAATCAGTGTTAAGGATAAGAATTTCTTATTCAATGGAATAAAAGAAATTTTGAATATATTTATTTTATTTTTACCTTTTGACCATAAAGTTGAGTAATTAACAAAAGTATATTACTATGCACTCACCAGAATAAGGTCTAAAATTTTGAGTAGTGAAACTATTCCAATGCAGTTTTGTTTTTAAGCACGGTGACACCATATCTATGCTAATTATGTGCATGTGTAACCTCTGCATGCTGGGTACAGCGTGGAAACCAGCTCTCAGTGGAAGATCTGTCTCATTTTGCGTCTCCTTGAATAAATCTCCAAATTCTTCTAAAAGTCCTATATGGGACTTATCTAACTTGTAGATACTATTGATATCATCTTGAGGCAATACTAAGTAGTGAATTTTGGCTTTGGGATATTTATCTGTGATAACAACAGCTTGTTTACTTTTCTTCACAATACTTTCGGGATCTTTCATCGATTCCAGTAAACCTAAAGTCCAATGTTTTGGGTTCTTCGAATTTATATTTTTCGCTGCAATAGTTGCACGTCTTTTGCTCATTTTCGTTTTTGCTCCGATTAATTTTATTAAATTTAATAATGATCAAATGTTTCGAGTTTTTAGCACAAATTATTTCTTCATAAATGCTAAGATTGTCAGTGTCAAAATATGACAGCAGGATAGCATAATACGCTATTGCTGGGTAAAAGAGAGATACTCGATTTCAAATAATACAGACCTAACTTTCCGATTTGACAGAAACCGGTGAAAGATTGACGTTTGTATTTTTTTTTTTTTTTTGGCTTCACACGGTTTGTGCATTTAGCCAGTGTCAAGTAATTTTTCTTTTAGATCAAGTAAATGGCCCGATATCGGGCACGAAGTTACAAAACAGTCATAGTCGTCTTTAGTCAGTCAAGTCAGAGTTATTGTAAAGCGGTAGTAACTTTACAACAACCTAATAGGAGTTTTTGGGGGGAACACGAAAAGTCCACGTTAGTCACTTATTTTCACCTTCACTACACTTGTGCACTCACACGTAACTAAATTGAATTATTCACTATCAAAATTATACAATTTAATTAGCTATTTCACTAAATTCCATGAAAATGAAAATTCGTGCGACATGTTCCAACGCGATCCCGCCAAAAACTCCACGTTTCTATTTACCCATTGCTTCTTGTTGGAAACACGTTCGGAAATATTCAGGAGTACCAGTACAGTACCACACTCGCTCTAAGCTTGAAAACGGAAATGAAAGTAGATAAAACTTGAAGATTTCTATCAAGGCGATTGTACCGTTATGGTCACAATCACAATTTTCATAATCGTAAATAGTTATGCAAGTTGTGCGATCGCAAAGGGGGTCGAACTTTTTTGGATGGAGGCTGGCCTAGTCCCAGTTACGCCATTTTGAAAAATAATCAAAATAGCGTTGCGCGATTATACCTGTACACCGTGAAATTTTAATGGTTGTTTTCCCGCGGCGAAATGGTTTTGTCTTGGTAATACAATCGTTTTATATACAAATAAAATATTAGAAATAAAAAATGGCAGAACCATTGTGAAAAATCACCACGTGCGAGAGTTTATTTTGCTTTGAACATTTATCATCGCTGTTCCCTTTGTCGGCGGCGCGTGCGATTCGAGTAGTACCTACAAGTTACCTCTAGTGTTACTATTGAGTAGTGTTTTATCGAGTTGATGAATATTTTTTAATTATTTTAAAACAAAAAAAAAACTTTATTTTTTTACTTTTACTCTATGCTTCGAAAGTACTCCTTTAAGCCAAGTTGTTCTGCCGGAGTTTTTGGCGGGATCGCTTTGGAACATGTCGCACGAATTTTGATTTTCATGGAATTTAGTGAAATAGCGAATTAAATTGTATAATTTTGATAGTGAATTATTCAATTTAGTTACGTGTGAGTGCACAAGTGTAGTGAAGGTGAAAATAAGTGACTAACGTGGACTTTTCGTGTTCCCCCCAAAAACTCCTATTAGGTTGTTGTAAAGTTACTACCGCTTTACAATAACTTTGATTTGACTTGACTGACTAAAGACGACTATGACTGTTTTGTAACTTCGTGCCCGATATCGGGCCATTTACTTGATCTAAAAGAAAAATTACTTGACACTGGCTAAATGCACAAACCGTGTGAAGCCAAAATAAAAAAAAAAAATAAAAAAGTTGTTCTGCCGCGGGAAAACAACCATTAAAATTTCTTGGTGTTTTTATTTAAGGATGGGGGCACATAGACAAATAAAAAATGCCATGTGATATAATGTCCTAAACTGTCACATTACCTAAATAATTCAAGTTAAAAATGGCCATGATGAGCGCAAATATTTTCGTTCCATTCATATCAAAAGCGCGAAATTGAAGCTACAAAGCGCTTTTTCTGTTGAAAATCTTTTGTGATGTGATTATCTTAGTCAATAGTAATTTAAATTCAATGTTAAGTGTATTAGGTTTTTACCTCTTTAAGTAGAAAGCATAACTGATTCGAAGTGCTTGGTTAGAATGCATATAGGTACTTTGTCGTTTATTTGTCTCAGATGGTCATATTTATTAAAAGTTTGAATACCATAACTACACATAGGGAGAATTTTTTCGTTCTTCAAGCCACAGGGTCGATATATATCATCATAGCACCTACCTATTATATAAACAGGTGCATACTATTGTATTAGTTATTAACATTTAGTAGTAATATTAGTTCACTGTACTTTACAATACATACATTGATTCACTCTCTTCACTCATATCAGATGACCTGAATATTTCCTCTAATAAAAACTTTTCCTAAAAAACATAAAAACAACCGACTTCCGGAAAAACACTACAAAGTGAAAAATAACTTTAATTTCGGAAATCGGTGACTTTGGATATGTATTTAAATTTTTTGTCACCGCCTTCCGAAATTCAAGTAATTTTTCACTGTGTAGTGTTTTTCTGGAAGTCGGTTGTTTTTATTTTATACAAAAAGATTTTATTATTCACTTTTTAGTTATAGTACTAACCTACCCCACACCAATTCGAAATGTCATCATCCTTGGGGTCAAAACAATGCATTTTCATTTATGCGATAGCAGCAATCGCGATTGATTTGCTGTCATTTTTTGAAGAGTTCCGTTGGCGGTCTCCGAAACGCATCATCAGATCTATATGTAATTTAAATGAGACCGCACGGGAAGCACCAGCCTTCAAATAAAAAAAGAATCATCAAAATCGGTTCACCCAGTCGAAAGTTCTGAAGTAACAAACATAAAAACCTCCTCCTTTTTTGAAGTCGGTTAAATAGACAGCAGGAGAATGCATGAAGCAGCCCAACGTCAAGAGAGTGCATTACGCACTCTCTTGATGCTGGGCTCACTTTATTTTGTTGAAAAGGCAAAGTCAAAATATTTTTATTCCATAGAATGTCCCTTTGTAGGTCCCACTACCTTAATTACTTTGTAACACATCATTCAGCATCTGATGAAGCGGTATTCAGCGTTAATTAATGTTTTTAATATAATGAGATGAAAATATTAGAAATCATTAAAGCTATCTTTGAACTCGATTTATCTCAGTAATGTGACACTTTAAGATATCCCCTTTATTTATAAACGTTGCTTTTTTTTGTTTTTTTCTGGATGGGAAATCATCAAATGACTTCTCCCGCTCTGGGTGGAGCAGGAGGGCGTGTCTGACTTTTACTGACTAAAACCCACCCGTGTTCCCTGGGTTGCCTGTGTGCCAGGGGCCGCGGTATCTCTTTCGAACAACCCGCACCTCTGGCAGGCATCGGCCCTTGCAAGCCCCACCATTTGGTGCTGACATCTCTTTGAGGCGCGCTTGGAACACAACGCTCTGTCGATCCGGGCTTGATCCTTACCGGACAGCGAGCTACCCATTACTCGCCGTCCGCAAGCCCGCGCCTGCAGTGGCCGGGAATCAGCCTGGGATTCCCGATGCCCCGGGCGTCTCCTGCGGCGACTAAGGCGATGAGGGCGCATATACTGCCTCTCCCTCACGTGCGCCGCCTCCCTCTTCGCGAGCATTACTGCTTCGCAGAAGGAACCAAGGTACGGAGCGAGAGTGCATGGGCAGCCGTCCCCGCTGCCCATGCACTCTCGCTCCGTACCTTGGTTGCGTGCATGTAAGTTGCTTAAAGTTAAATAATGATAGGTGACTGTTTAACCATGCATTTTTGACGTTTAAAGATCTCTTAACTATAATATGCGTTTACAAATAAACCCCATCATGTTATTGACATTTTTTGTTACTGTGCATATCCTCTATCTATATACATAGGTATTACCGTGCGACGCCATTTTGAAAATAAAAACAAAATAGCGGACCAAGGTGAGGCCAATAAGTTTAAAACCGTTCCCTTCATCGACACTCAAAAGGAAAAGTTACTAAAACAAAGTCTATGTTTATTTTTGTTTATTCTATTCTACAGTTTACTTAAAATTATGTAATAAATTAGGTCATAAATAATATTAAATCAATATCTTATTGCTAAAGTGACAGTCATGACTGAAAAAATTACCAAGCTATCCGCTTTTAGATAAACTTGCGATTTTTCAGTCATAAGTTTAATTAACTATTTGTATCTTAATTATAAATTACTTACCTATTACATTTAAGGTTTGTCAAGGTAACCTAGTCTCAAGTAAACCTTTTTTATTGTTTAGAAATATACGTATAGTCCGACACTTTTAATTGTATTCAGTAATTTGACAGTTGAAGGGTTACCAGATTTTGACAAAGAGAAAAGATAGTAAGGTGGTGTAAGAATGAACGAAATTTAATGAACTTGAAATAATGCACAGACGCCACGACATCAAGTTACCCCAAACTGTCAAATTTTCCCAAATGGATATCAACCTTAGACTTAAGTAATAAAGTTGAAAATCTATCAAAGAAATTTGACAGATTGGGGTAGCTTGATGTGCTGGCGTCTGTACTAACATGCAGTTTTTTATTTACTTGTCTTAAAAACATGTTATGCACTATTAAAAATTGTAGAATTTGTTATATATTTTGTTTTTCAGGAGTAAGGTCATTTATTTAGTTTCTTTTTTTTAGAAGAAATAAAAAAAAGGAATATATTTTATTAATAAACGATTAATTATTCTTATAATCCACATCTCACAAATGAATTTTTAAAGTTTTATAAGGAGTGATAAAAATTGTTTAATTTAAAATGAAATCATTTTTATCATTCGCTCTTTACGAAAAATCGTTTACTACCTCAATACTTTTAGTTTTAGTATGGTAACATTAGTTTTTTTTGAACTGTCTAGTTACTGAATACAATTAAAAGTTGAACTATATGTACCAGTAGATACCTATCTGGCAAACTGATATTTCTAGAAATGTCAGTTTAAATTCTTTCAATTTGAGTGGTCGATAATGCTACAGCCACGGAGTACTACAGCCATAAGTAAAAGTTGGCGAAAGCTTTGTGCACTGCACAGTGCAGTACAGGCGCACAGAGCAGCGATAATGAATCTGAATTACCTACCTACGTTACTCATTGAGATTATTTGTCGCTGCAAATAAATAAATTAATGATACCTATCTCAGCTTAAGATTCTTACTTAGGTATGCATCGCAAGCTCGCACGAAGCTTCACAAATTATTGTTTAAGGAAAAATGAGAAATATTCAATTTGATTATCTACTATCAGAAAATAATAGATGTACACACCTTCGAGAAGAAAGATCAGATATATTATACATCAATGAGCACATTTTCCTAATGCTATAAAGAAATAATATCACTGCACGGTTGGACGACCAGTATATCCCGTGTCTGGAAGTGAGTGATGTGCTAGCTCTCGCAAAATCTGCTCAAACCCCTTTCCTGATGGTGACTGCAGATTACTGTTCTTCAACATTGTAGAGTTTAGTTTCGTTGCCAAGTAGCACATCTGGAAAAACAACATTACAAGTTCAGTTATTGTGTAAGGCTGAAAATTGCTGGATAAGTTTATTCGACTCCCGGAAAAAGTATATAGTAGTGTGTAGTATGTAGTAGTGTATTAGTATTGGACAGGAAAGATAAAAATGCTACCTACTTGATTTTATTCGTCTACCTACTCAAAATCAAAATCAAAATCAAAATCAAAAGTCATTTATTCAAACTAGGCTGAGAGTCAGCACTTTTTGAACGTCAAAATTACCTAAGACAGTCCCCCAAAACGCCCGCCCTTCACTACTACTCGTTTAAATTCCCGTAGCTTAGGCAGGCAGTAAAGAATACCTAGGCCTGCCTACCTAGGCAGGTGCCTAAGGCGACTAAGGCATTGACGACGACCACTAGGACAGGTTACCTACCTCGGGCAAACTGTGCCATTGACCACTGAACTAACGTGTCCTACATAACACTAACCGAACTAAAAAAAAACATTAGTTGAACTTACTAGCAAAGCAGACATGAACAGGAGCGCTCCCAATGCCACCGCTACCATCATAGAGGTGGCACACGTAGCTTCTATGGGAGTCCTATGGAACAGTTCGCCGGGCATCACTACAGAGTACTCCAAGTTTTCTTTGAATCGTGTGAATGGAGTCGTAGAGTTTTCACCCACTAATGCCGAACTCGTGATGTTGTGGCTGTGGGAACCCTCCGGCAGCGATCTTCGTCGACGACCGTGTCCTATAAAATAAATAATTACATTTAATACGCCAACTATTAGATGCAATAATATAAATTCATTTGACATGGTCCATAATATAATAAAATGTATTTTCATGTGAGTTCCAAACTGTAATAGACCAACGATTCAAAAGCGGATCGAATTTGCGTAGATATACTTATTTTTTAAGTGCAGATGGAACACCAATATGGAATATATTATCTACGAGATGATAATGTTCTATGGCAAGTTTCATAATATCCAACAAGCAATCGGATAGACTTTTAAAATTGAAATGTAAACGGGAACTCGCTTCCCGTCTTTGACCCAAATTCCATAACACTCATTAGGTACCTGCGATTAATTGCTAAGCGAAGCGATTACCTACTAGTTACGAAATTTTTACCTGAAGGCTCAAACAAGTCCAAGCAGTAGTCAGGTTGGCAGTCAGCGGCGTCCATGCAAGCCTTGATCTGCGAGTGTATCCACAGTGTGGAGCGTTCCTTCATGGAAGCGAGCAGGAAAGCTTCGAAGTCTAGGAACACCTCGTTGTGCCTCTCTCGATAGCGGGCCGGCTGGTGCGGGATGATGGAGGCGAAGTCCCGGTTTCGGCATCTGATGAGAAATATCTATTGATGAGACTTTTTGGAGCTTCACTTAATTTTCTCTTTGGGAATATAATCAGTTCCTAATACTTGACATAGAAAGCAAATACAATTGAATTGTATTATTTGGAACAATATCGCGAATTACGGAGCTATCTCTTAATGAGCAGAATAGCGCAAGAGCGCAAGTGCATTTGTTATGGGACCTTTGGCATGCCTAATTCATGGAGAGTTTTCGTGAATGTAATCCACCGATAATAACAAGCGTGCCTCCGTTTAGTAACTTTCCATAGCCAACTTCGCAGATATGTTAGAAAAAAGAAAGACAAAAAGTAAGTTTTTGCAACACTTACCCATCTTTGACGAGCAGCACGGCGCCCGGTGCGTGTGGTCGATCAGGGTCAGGCGACACGGCCACCTCCAGCAGCTTGATGTGCCGCCACGCCGAGTCTGGGTTGATGCGCGCGCGTAACTGGAGCTTCGTGCCGATTGGCACCGCCTAAACGATTAACGGATAAATTATTATCCATTTGTAGTTATATATAACAACGGAATATTTTCTCAGGTTTTACTATAAGTTTACATAGTTTATTATTGTTTTCTATTTTAAGTTTCTATTCTATGTAAATTTTAAGTACATATACTTTTTGGGATGGGTGTGTCTTGTCTAGGTTTCTCAACAATTATATTATAGTAGAAATACGTAGTACCATACGCCGATAATTCTACGTATCAGTTTGCCGTCAATATCAAAATAAAAGCTCAACCGCTGGGGTATATCCAATCCAGTAGGAAGATGAAAATTCAGCTATTTATGACTCTATCACTTAAGAAAACGGGTCCTCATCTTATCCTGGTAGAATTTCCGCTGCCTGACTCCAACTCGGACTTAGGTATACTATGACTAACTCAGCAGTGGACTGCGGCATTAAAGAAAAAGATAGAAAACAAGGGAACGTACACCAGTTACCTGATCAACAGGCAAGTCAACGGAGTGGTTGTTGTGTCGGGTCACGGGTGGCGCCTCCTTGTACAGCGCCACTTCATACTCCAGGCGGCCTGGCGTCTCCTCCACCACTCCTGATACCCTCGCGCCATGGGGACTGAGTATAAGAAATTGGATTGTGATTAGAACAGTTGCTCATGACATGATAGAACATAAAACAGGTTAATTACGATCTGATCTTTGCTCAGTCCGATACGTAGGGCATGTGAAGGGCGTTCCATTTCGATTTTAATACGTTTGTCAATCGATAAAAAGTTAAGGATTAAGTTTGTTCTAATGTAGAGAGAGGAGCCTTTGGATTTATCTATTTTGATGACACTTCAGAGTAAAGTCTAATTCCCATAAGGAAAAAAACAGTTTTCCATGAATTTGAGATAGGTACTCACAAGCTCCCAGCGAACCCCGCTGCCTTGTTCTCGATGATGGTGGGTTCTGGTGGCTTGCACATAATGATCAGCTCCTGGTCCGACTGCATCACCACTCCAGGGAATTGCGGGAACCAAATCCGCACGTGGACGAAGCCCTGCATCCAAAAAGATAAAATTATTATGATATAATTTGACTGGATTTAAATATAAATGGCGAGATGAAGGAGTATCAAACGCTTTTGCTTACCCTACCCCTTTGGGGATACAAGTGTGTTATTAAGTTATGTATTTTATTTTATTAAGTGAAGCTTGGTTGCACTGGTTCTGCTTAGGTGTTCACAAATAACAGGGTATCGTAAGAAGCGTCTATTAAAGATAACCCGAAACAATTTTGGACTTATGTTAAAAAACGTCATAATATTAATGCAATCCCGAGCACGTTCAATTTTAACAACGAAACACTGCGTACCGGGGAATCAATATGTGAGGCATTTTCAACTTATTTTCACTCCACATTTTCAGATCCCAACCTTATTCATGGAGGTAGCTCAAGTTCCTCTTCCTCATCTTTTGCTGAATCCTCAAACCTATCGTCCGATATTAGTCGTATCACGGTGAATATTGAAGACATAGCCAACTTGCTTCGCAATTTGGATACATCAAAAGCGCCAGGCCCGGATAATATTTCATCCAAGCTTCTCATACATTGCATTTTCATTATTTCAATTCTATTTAAAAAATCTTTGGATTCTAATGTTGTCCCCAAACTTTGGAAATCGGCATTCATAACGCCTGTGCATAAAAAAGGAGCCAAAACGGACATTGCTAATTATAGACCGATATCCAAATTGTGTATCATTGCCAAGGTTTTCGAAAGGATTATTTATAATCAGGTCTATTCTGCTCTGGAACAATCGTTTAGTCCCTTCCAACACGGTTTTCTTAAAGGTAGATCCACTGTCACCAATCTTATTTTGCTTAATGACTACATCACCAACGCAATGGACCACGGTAATCAGGTCGACGTTGTCTACACAGACTATAGCAAGTGTTTCGACCGAATCGACCACGTCATCCTATTACAGAAGTTAGAGGGCATCGGTATACGCGGTTTACTCAGATGGTTTTCCTCTTACATAGAAAACAGGTCGCAAGCTGTGGTACTTAATAATTATATATCAAGCTGGGTTTTAATCCCCAGCGGAGTCCCCCAAGGTTCATTGCTTGGTCCGCTACTATTTATCATCTATGTAAACGACATTGATTCCTGTCTGACCTCATCCAAATTATTGTGCTTCGCTGACGATATGAAAATTTATGCTACCATATCATCGACTGCGGACATGACGGCATTACAAACTGACTTGCAGTGTCTTGAAGTATACTGCCAAAAAAGTAAGCTTGATCTCAATCCCAAAAAATGTTCAGTTGTAACGTATTCCCGTGGAAGGTCAGTCCTAACCACAACATATACCCTTGGTGGCCATGTATTACCTAGATGTAGTACTATTCGTGATTTGGGGGTTCATCACGATTCCAAACTTATATTTGATAAGCATGTTGATGCCATCGTCGCTAAAGCCTCGAAATCTCTTGGTTTCATAATGCGGTTATCCAGGTGCTTCACGCAAGCTAAAACGTTAAAAATTCTATACTGTGCTTTTGTTAGAAGCCACTTGGAATACGCATCTGAAATATGGAGTCCATGCTATCACAAGTATATTGACCGTATTGAGCGCGTTCAAAAAAGGTTTATAAAATTTTTATGCTTCCATCAGAGGGTACCGTATCAGTCCGATAACTATCTCAGTCTCTGTAAAAAATATCATCTCTTACCATTGATTAATCGTCGTGAGATCTCTGACTGTATATTTTTGTTGAAGACGGTTCGAAGTGACATAAATTGTTCAGATATTCTGTCAGCTTTCTACTTTAACGTTCCAAGCAAATCCAAACGGTTCAATTCACCATTACGGGTGCCATTTGCAACTACTAACTACAGACAAAATTCGTACGTTCTGCGTGTAAGTAGGTATTTTAATAATGTGTGCAAGCAGTTCGTCTTTGATCTTTTTAAGACAGGTGTGACCTCGGCAAAGAAGTGTTTAGCAACGAATTTCTTTAAAGCTTAAATTCCTTAGACTTTTCTTTTTCTTTTTAATTGATTTTTTACCATCTTGGTACTCAAGGGAAATAACCTGTCACAATTATATTAGTGTTTATTTAGTTTAGGTGATGGTCTATCTGCTAATTTTTATTTTTCAAATTTATTTTTGTTTTTGTTTTTTGGCAATTTTTGGCAGCTTGTATATTTTGTTCCACAGTACTTTTATACCAGACAAGCTCTAAACGTGAAGACCTGTAATTGGCTGTCAGATTATCATACTGTTATATATTACCATTGTATTTAGCTGTAAGTCTTCCATAGTCTTTAAAAAAATTAAATAAATTAAATTAAATTAAAAAAGAAGCAATAACTTTCAGCTTTAGAATCGTTGTGTGGTGGTTGTAGTTATTACAAGTAATTACCTACATTTATTACAAGTTTTTCCCCACGACATACTTTTAGTTCGTTTGAAACCGTATTTATTGTTTTAGGAGATGATTTTCGGAAAAGCCTTCTACACCTTAACTACGTAACACAGTATTCAGAATCATTGCTTCCTATGTTCGAAAAGATTGTCTGTTCGACAACATAAATAACGCAATTAATGTTGTTGAACTGTCAAAATGAAAACCATTCCCACTGTACATACCTAAATGTGTTACAGAACTACCCACCCCTCTTAATATGGATCCAGAGGGGTAGTTCTGTGACTCACCTAAAGTTGGTTTATGACGTAGCATGGGCTACGACATAAACCAACTTTAGGTGAGTCAATCAGAATAGGTATTCGCTTCTACGAATATCTCGATCGCCAACCCGCCTGCCAAGCGTGGCGATTATCGCAAATCCCCCCTTTTGGGGGAGGCTTATGTCCAGCAGTGGACGTCTTTCTGATGGTGTAAAAAATATACATCACCATGGTAAATTTTCTCAGAAAATGCAAAAAAAAATCGAAAAAAACTTGAATCCGATTTTTTTCAAATAATTAAATTTACACTTAAATTACTCGAAATTAATAAAGTTAAAATTTAGTAAGACATCTACAATATTAAGATAAAGTTGTAGAATCTTCTTTAAATTATATGCGTAGATGCCTATTTATTGCTATTTTAAGATAACTTATATATCTGAGTGACCTACGGAAAATTTTAGCCCATCAAAAAAGCCATCATTTTTTGCATTTTCTGAGAAAATTTACTGTGGTAATGTATTTTTTTACACCATCACAAAATAGAAATTTCAACGAACAAAAAGCACACCGAGGCTCCACTTTCCGACCTCAGATCGCGCGTAAATTATTTTTCTTTCATTTTTGTTATATTCTCTTCTTTTTCCAATGGGTTGCATCCCACAATATATTTTTTTCACTTTTTACCATTTTCAAAAGCTTCAGCCCTGGTCTATAAAACAAGTGCAGTAGATCGTCTTGCCAGTTGCCGGGTGGCCGAAGGCAACAGAGGAATGAATTATCGCTGGTATTTATAGGCAAACAGGTTAACCAGTTCGGTACTTGTTTATCTAGGTACTTCCCCGGCCCCGCATAATTCTTGTATGTCATACGTGCAGGAAAATATTTCGCTAATGGATTTATTAAGTACTTATTAAGTGTCGTTTTCCTCATTTACTTAGCTTTACCAAAGAGAAAGTAGAATTGATTAAAACGTGTGAACGAAACGCCGGCTTGACTAATCTGTGAGTTTAGTGTGACCATATAGGTAAATAGGCTTTATGGATAATTTATCTTAGATACAGATATAAGCACTTAATTAATTAGAGAGATTCGAGACTATATAACCGTTAGGACGGGCATACGGATACGGATATTCAAACGTACTCCAGAACGACGGATTTCCGTTCTTGAGTTATTTAGAAGAAAGAATAATTAGCATAAGTAAGCAGCATATTGTTACAGACACCACATAGATTTCTGTTAACCTAGAACTAGATCGATTGACACAATTATCGGGAATGTAGGCATGTAGATAAGTGAAGAGCATTGTATTCAATCGATGCAACGTTCCCGTATTGACACACGTGTTTTAGATTTCTCTTTACCTCAATAGTTTACCGGTCTCAGCGGTTAATAATATATCAGCTGAGGGGTTCGTTGTGTGTAGACTAGTAAACCTCTACTGTTAGTAACGGAATACGTTATTATCTGCTGATGACACAACACCCGGTGCCTATGTTATCATTATGCGCCTGCGCCCGCTACACGAAACTTAACGCTAACGCTCGACAAACAATAGGACTATTTCGCACGGTACGACACCAAAATGGTCCAGAATATAAAGTCTGGTGTTTTTAACTGCTAACGACACTTTAATTTAATGTGTGAACAAGAAGACAAAAGGTAGAGTCAGTGAAAATGCAAATTGATAGCGAACAAGACCAACTAGTTTGCTAACGCTCCTGAGCATAAAATCATGGGTGCAACCATGGCCAAAAACAGAAGATAATCTGCTGATGCATTGGCACATGTAGGTACGTAATACTAGTATTTATGAAGCTGTGTACTTTTGACGTCGGATTACAGATTCTCATCACGATTTCAAAATAGGTAGGTATTAGCATTTTTCATAAACTTGATCTAACAAGGCATGTGTACCTTCTTCAAATCTTGCAAGGTAACATTAACGACATTGACATTCTTCTTAAAAAAATAAGTACTTACATTTCGTTTGAGTACGCCGCATTTCGTGAAATCTGTGATCTTAAGTCTGTATAGTAGTCCTGTGGGGTCTTCAGGCTCAGGTCTGATTTGGCAGACATTGTCAGCCACAGGGTCGGTGGCCCTGTCATCAGCGAAGAGTGGCGCACCTCGGAATCCTTCCGGTTTCCTTAGCAAAGCTGCGACGGAGTCTCGCAAACCGGTGCCGCCGCTCGCAAATGTGCACTGAATGTCCGTCACTGAAATAGGTAATAGCTACAATCTATCTGGATCCATTCATAACTGTAAATTGTAGAAAGCAAAGAGATTTCCCCTTCGATTTGACCGAGTCAGTGCCTATTGAGTTTTCATAGGTGGCACTGCCGGCGCATATCATTACGGCTTATGGCATACTGAACTTCATATACATAATTATTTTATGGTTTCTGTTGCCTAGGCAATCAGTAGTTAATTGCTTAATTAATTATGTATGGCTACCTAGTGAATTTGAGTATGAATAAACGTCGCTTTAGCAGTTCAAGGTCGAAACCATACTCCAATTAAGAATTCTATTGTCTACGTTATCCCAGGTACGAAAAGAAGATTTGCGTGTCTATTTTTTGATTGATTATAAATTCATAACTTTGAACTTAAAAAAGAAGCCTTGACACAGATATTGAGAACGATGTGGTAGTTAACCAATATGTAAAAGAATGAAGGAATAACGGTGAATACGTACCATCGTAGTCTTGTGCGAATGCAGCCCGGAACTGTAACAATGAGCATTCAATTTGTAGGAAGGAGGACCAACACGCCATAAAACAATTAGGAGGTTAATTGAATGTAAGTATTGTTAGACGCATATACATACATAAAGTTCCTTTCACATTGTGTTCACAAACACTCCGACGCTTATCCGACTAGATCTATTTGGGACTTACAGTAGAACAAGCATCTTCGTTTATCGGTTGGTTATCTCTACAGTTGATCCTGTGCCATTGTTGAACATATCTACTTTTATCTGATGTGTTTAGAAGTTAAAAGTTAATCGACCTCCTTCCTTACTGGCAGATCATGTGTGTTTGTGATAGGTAATCATCAGTTTCTATCGTACGTCTTGCGTCTTATCCAGGTGCAGCTGCACCTAAGTAAGTTTTGTAGAGTTCTCTACAGTGACAATTGTAGATTATTAACAAAAGTACGTAGTTGTGCATGGATCACCATGCACAAAAATAGTATTTTTGTCTTCTAATAATGTTGTAGGTTATATTATGAATTCTAAGTACCTACTGTTTATTTTATTTGACTTTATTACCCGTTTTGTCTAATCTGTAAAAATCCTGACTCGATTTTCTTCCGTCATTTTCGGAAAATCAGCGCAATGCTGTGGGTCCCATATACCACAGCATCGTGTTAAGTGGAAGCCTTCTTTCTTTTCACAGTCACGGTATGCAGCTGCCGACTAAATAGTCGGCAGCTGCATACCTGTGTGCGTAAGTCTGTTTAGAAGAAAGAAGTTTAAGAAGAAATAAGTCTGTTTTTTTTCATGTTTTTATGCGATCTAATCATTTTTGGACGCACGTGTTTCTGTGGCAAATAAATCTACTTCTCTTTCTAGTTAGATTTTGAATTCTCGTCTTTGTTTCTGTAGGCCCATGGAGGATGGTCGATAAACATCAGATATACCTACGTATAGCTACTGTATAGGTACTTCGATATAATTTGCCAACAAAGTAAAAATACTAATGCCCTATTCCGGCATTTTTCCTCTCAAAAGACAGTACCTTAAATAATATGACTAATGGTGGCATTACCCGTGGCCACATATTTTATAAACCAATGTTGATGTTCTTAGATAGATAGACTTATATCGATACTGAATATCGGTTAAGCGCAGATAATTCCAGAAATCAGTGTAATGATAGCTTAGGAGCGATCAAAGCTGACCACAAAGAAAATGTTCGCGATTATCTTACGGAAAAGCTGATCGGATGTTTTACGTGATAATGACACTATAACTATTTTTTATTGGATATGTAGATTTTTAGTACTGTAGGTATTATCTACCTTCATAATATTGTGAATACACCATTCGCATCATCGCATTCACTCGCGAATTTAACAACTGAAAGTGATAGGAACTGAAAACATGGTAAGTGCTTCTCTGGAAGACTGCATAATGCAATGATAAGGTTTTTATAACACTAGCTTCTGCCATCTAGTTGTTTTGCATAGAAGTTGTAAGACACCACAATATACTAAAATAACAGCCACATTTTCCGCCCGCGGTATCCCTACTTTGTTTTCTTTCTGGCTTTTTGTCTTGTTGTCTTAGTTAATCTATACTAATAATAAAGCTGAAGAGTTTGTCTGCTATTTTGTTTCATTGAACGTGCCTATCTCTGGAACTACCACTAAGATTTGTAAAATATTTTTGCATTATTATTTTTAAATTATCTTTCTCAAAAATTGGGCAATCAAAGCCCAATTTTTGAGAAAGATAATTTAAGCTAAGTGAAAACAAAGCTAATAGCGTCTGCAAGCGATGCTATGCAACTTGGTGGATCGGAGGAACAAACAAATTGCACGCGAATGAAGTCTCGGACGGAAGCTAGTAGGTAATGTAGGTATTTAAGTTTAATACCATCCGTGATTGAAAATCCGTTTCTACTGGGTTTTTCAACAAGAACTTTGTTTTTCAATTGGGGCAACAACAACAGCATGACAGTTTTGACATTTAGTTTTTTGACGTGTTCGTAGTAGATGCTTTGGCAATTATTACAATGAATTCAATTTCGCTTGAAAATCGCATTAAAATAATTAAAATCCACTATGAAAATGGTGGTTCTGTTAAAGTGAAATTCGTGATATTTTCGGACAACATAAGCGCCCTTCTGAGACCGCTATTAAGAATTTGGTCGCTAAGTTTGAGTCGACAGGCTCGGTACAAAATGTGCCAACACCAATGCGTGTTTGACCTGGTCGTTCAACTGAAAACATCACAGCCGTGAGCCACAGTGTTGAAGAAGATCCAAATTTGTCTATTCCTAGTCGTTCTCAACAATTGGGGTTATCCAAAACCACCACATGGCCTATTATTGATGACGTGGATAGCACTGACATGTGGTTTCAACAGGACGGTGCTACATGTTACACAGCCAATGAAACGATCAATTTATTGCAAACGAAATTTCCCGATCGCATAAGTTCACGAAATTCAGCGGTTAAGTGGCCAGCCAGATCGTGTGATTTAACACCACTGGATTATTTTTGTGGGGCTATGTTCAGGACAGAGTTTATACGGAGCCAATCGAATCTATTGCAACCTTAAAACTTAAAATCTGTGATGTGATTAACGAAATAGACCCGCCATTTGGCAAAAAGTGATTAAAAACTTTGATGAAAGAATCGACATCTGTCAGCGTGCTCTAGGTGGACATTTGTCAGATATCATTTTTCATTCATAATTGCCAAACTTTTCTCTTCGTAATACAATAAAAATTTGAATCATCTTCATATAAATTCTTTGTTTTATTTTGTTTTAGAAAACAAAGTTCTTGTTGAAAAACCCTTTACAACATGTATAAATGGAAAAGCTTTAAAAAAGAAACTATGCAAAGGCAAAGCACAAGCTATTGGAATATGTTTATGACATCCCCATTTTTCACAATGCGTAATATTTTTTCTGCTGCATTCTGCCAATAGGTCTCTTTTGCCTGACCGGTTGGATGGATGCCTTCAATGGTTTTATGGTAACTAATTTAATCTTATTCGGTCTATAAATACCACAAAAGTTATGCGAAATTCATGTGCTGCATAAACTTCATAGCAGCAAGTAATACATTTCACATTAGCTAATAGTCTAGCATCTTAGCTGCACTGGAAATAGTGTTCATTCTATTCTAGTTTGATTTACAAATTACTAAGATATAAATCCCATAAAACCGAATACAGCATTTGAAGAGGAGCATGGTTGTGGTTTTGTAAATGAAGCGAACCATACCACATCATTTGGTCCGTGAACGTGAGGTCGTCTGATGTGGCGTCGTTGAAAGTAAGTCGATTTTATATACTTTATCACGGTTCATGCTCCAACTGCTGCGGTATATCGTGGATCGCGCATTATACATTGCAGACTCAATATACAAGGTTGGTATTTCTTTGCCTTATGGTTTCGTAATGGATGGTGAGTTTTAAAAGTGTGTCGGTCAAGCATCTTTTTCGGTAAAGTACGCGGGTCACTCAGTTGACCGTTGGCACAGAACTTCGTGCGGAAACGACGAGCGGACCAAGATAATCGCTCTTACTTTGCTTGTATGTAAATTTTTGTGCAGACTGTTAAACGGTTTTTTTTTTCTAAAACGGTTTTACTCTGATTATTAGGCGTGAAGAGTTGTTTCGGGGAACTAATTGATTCTGCGTTTGAAACGGTTTCGTTACGTTGTTATCTGCTTGAATATAAATGTATCTCATAAATGTATCTCATAAATGCATTTCATTACACTTCTTTTCAGAATGATCTTGGCTGTTTAAACAATGTAGTTACTTAGATATATGGACTTGTGTGTGGTCTAATAGAGTGTTTACTGTTTGTGATATGCTGATAGTTGGTCTGTTCCAAGTATTTAACTACCAAAAGGTAGGAAATTATGATAATCTATCTACCCACTAAAAATTTAATTGTATTCTAGAATCGATTACAGCTAGGTCTGACACCATAATACCTGGAAGCTATACTTAAGTAGTTACTTGACTATTCAACCTAGGTTTCGACTGATCACACCAGAATGTGGGTAGTTCGGTAAGTGATGTCCATGTTCAGCAATAAAAGTTCGCAATAACAGCCACCTAAGTACAAGTACAAACAACGGTCACAATCGCTGTACTAAATTACAGTTCTAAGTGCTTGTTCAATTAAGTCCATATTCGTGTCCATTAGATTTCAATACGTTCGCGCTTCATAATTACACTAGAGTGCGGAACTCTCTTCTCATAATATGTCTCATCAAGTCGTTTGCAGTATCTAGCAACAAATTAACACTTCCTTAATTTAGAGATTAGAGTCGGTCGCAGTATCCCACGGTACCTTATCGTATTCCCAGGGCATTGCTTGTATTGTACGTCTTAATTGCCGTGGTGAACTGTTTAGATGTAATGGCTACTTTGAGATACTTAATTATTATTTGCCGTTTTAATTTATAATGTGCCATTACTTGTTTACTACGTTGATGTTAATTAAACACGTTTTAATTCTTGTTTTATGTGAATGTCTTGTCTTGAGAGTTTTCTTCAATCATTTAATTTCTTGATGTTTTTTTTTCTGAGTCTGGTAGGACAACAATCGTTGTCATTGCATTTTTAAATGAGTTCGCCTTAGGTAAGTAGACACTTATATTTGATCCAGGTGTTATCAAAAATAACATGCTTTTAACCACGTGTTCAGCTTCTCTTTCTAATATGCTGAAGTAGTTCGTTCCGATAAGTCCGATAGCAAATTAATCGAAGATGATTCCAATACTTAATACCTACAAAGATTATCCTACAATAAACAAGAGTATGGGCATAGCTTACAAAACCAAAACGCTGAAGATTTGTACTCTGTAGCTGAAGCGAATAAATGCGGCAGACGAGTCCTAGAATAAAGACTGTGGGGATAATAATATAGTATCGCATAATAAAAAAATACAATCCTAAGAAGGTGGAATGCTCAGATTCTTTTGTAACTTTCTAGCTAGTTTGGTTTCCAAGTTGTAGGCCAATTTGGTTTGCGATAAGCTATTGGGCTAGCTTATCGCAGACCAAAGGTTATTAAAAATACCAATTTTTTGTTTTTCCATGAACCCGTTGGGATTTCCCATCTGTCAAATGATGAACTGCCTTACAAACTTTATTTTCTACTGACCTCTTTAGGGGTGAATTTTCTAAAACGCTTATTTAGTGCTCAATTTCGCTTTATAAGGAACCCTTGTGCAAAGTTTCATGCTTCTAGACCCAGTAGTTTAGGCTGTGTTTGTCTAATCAGTGTAGGAATGAAGGCCATAAGATGGCGGGAGCTTTCCAATTCCACCAGGTACCACTGTACTGCACATAATTATACACGCTTTGGTGTATCTACGAATGAACGTTACTCAGAATTATATTTCCTTTGAATTGCGTTTGAAGAAAACTGCTATCCGTTCCACTAATATGACATAAACTGTGCTCATCCATTGCTCATGTTTTGTATCAACACGGCCATTTTATCTTTTACAGTTTTGTTACCAGACAGCTCATAAATCCACCGTTGTTCGATTTGTATCAATTTAATTCAAAAGCAGCCAGCTTAATGTATCATAAATTATTAGTAAGACATTTTTATGCGAATGCTAGTGCACTATTAAATGCGATGCAGTTACGTTTGGTTGGGGCGGACATTGAAAGCGTGTGCGCAGATTCTAATTCAAGCGAAGCACGCATGCGCAAGATCTGTAACAGCCATTACACCCGTCATCATCGATCGATCGATCGTGAGGTGAGTAACCTGTGTGAGCAAGTTATTACAATTGTATACTAATTTGATTTGTGCTTTAATCTGTACTAGTTTGTTGGCTTGATTTAGTTATTAAGACAACAGGGGCAAAGAGTACGTACCTGACAATGAAAGCGTAGAGTATATACGTACCTCATATATTTTTATGGTAACGGCAAGTTTAATGATAGATAGCCCCTTGTTATTGTCATGACTTTGTGACCCCTATGGTTTCTACGATTATTAGTTTGCTTTCTTTTTATTTTCATTTGCCAATGAACGTGAAAGATTGGAAATACATTTAAAAATACTTTCTAAATTCGTGCTTCAACTTTAGTTGTTAATTTTTGGCTGTGTCTGGTATAAATGTTTCCATCTGTTTTTTTTTTGTGCGAATCTTTTAAATCTAATCTGCGTGAAATCTAATTTTTCTAAATGGCTTTTATCAAAGGTTAAACGGTTTGAATATCACTATTTATCGATGAAATATTTTGCTATTATATTATAAGCACCATGAGATAGAATTAAGTATTGATTACATTTTTTATGAGTAAATGGTCTAAAGCCACTAGGTCAATAGGTTGACGATTATCCGCTGAAACTGAAATTTAAGCGTTGAACTATCTAAAAAATAAAAACAAATTGCTGAATTGCTCTGCTCTACTTTTTGCTATCAAATAATAATCTGCTCTAATTTCGCTTTTCTTGTTCTATTACTTTTGCTTTCGCGAGATTATTTTGTATTTTTATTTAAATTAGTAACTTGATGGGATATCGTGGGAATAGACTACTTACTGGCTTCTTGATATTCTTTTGTTTTTAATGCCTACTCAAGTAGAAAAGTAAATAGAGGCTGCATGATGGTATGCATTCGACGGAAAACTAAGTAAAACCATTGCGATTGGCTTCTAGGAATTTTCTCATTCTATTCTTTGGCACGACCACAGCACTCTTAACATTTGGCGTGGCCTGGTAAAAGCTAGACATTCAGCGTATAGGGTTTATTTATAAACGTTGCTTTAAGTTTCATCGTTCAAACGTTTCTGAAACTAAGCAACGTTTATACATAAAGGGATTAGGTTCCCAATTCAGATTGGTCCTTACCTGAAGTTGATAGGACATTGATTTGAAGTTATGGTTAAGCAGACGTTATTCATTACTTCACTTTTAATCTTAACTTTAAGCAACGTTTATAAATAAACCACTATTTTAAGTGTGATAGTTTTTACTTTATTTCGTATCAATCGGCAAGCAGGTACGTACGTAAGTATTAAAAACAGCTATTAACTTAATAAAAACGAAAGTATAATGATTTTCATTTCACCTGACTACTATTTTATAAACAGGTATTTCTAAATCTAGCAAAAATAAATAAAAATAAAATAAAAAATAAACGATTGCAATTTGTAATAGTTTTCAACAACATGAACGAAGAAAAACAATGAAGAAATCAAATTAAAACCATTTTCAGTGGATAGTGAAAGTTTTGAGGGCATCACGTAGTGTCCCAGTTTTTTTATTCTAATTGTTTTTGTGCGCTGACTAACTTTGGATGGATTCGTGCACGTTAGTTTAAAGGTACAGTCAGCGACAAAAGTCTATTACAAACTTCAATTTAAACAAAACTTAGTTCAATTAATCTGCCTAGCCTTTTCCCAACTATGTTGGGGTCGGCTTCCAGTCCAACCGAATGCAGCTGAATACCAATATTTTACATGGAGCGACTGCCTATCTGACCTCAACAACCCAGTTACTGGGTAAAACGATACCCTGTGGAAAGACTGCTTTGACCCTTAACAACTGTCGAACATCCGAATGACAGCCGGCTTAACCTGCTTTTCGAGGTAAGTTCCGCCATCTTTATATACCGAGACCCTTTTTCGGTATGTAAAGATGGTCACCCATCTACGAACCAACTGTAGCATGCGTAGCTTAACTTAATTGATTGGCCTATGCGGCTGTTATTAATAATTATTTAACAAAAATAAACGAAAGATTTTAATTAATTAAATATTTAAGTAATTAAAATCGGACTAAGCTATTAGGTCGTCGGTACCTAGGTATATGAAAAAAACTTTATCGAAGAATTTAGTAACAATTTAGATGATACTGCAAACTATTTATGAACTTCTGTTTCTGATCTTCGTAAAATAATTTACTATGTAGGTATTGTGGTACCTACTGAATCAGAATTGATTCACTGATTAGAATGTAGTTTCAAAATATTGCGCGTGGTTAAAATTCTTGCAGTCTATACGATTACCTAGAAATATACCTACAACTGTAGGTTGAGCCCAAACTATGTTCGTTTTGTACGAACACTCTACCAGTGATAGCTTCATCCATTGGAGTTTGTTAAATTATTGTTTAGTAGCTTAAGTACCTACCTAAGTACCTAGATAATAAAAAGGCAAAATAATCAAGCAAGCAATCGTTAGCCATGGGTTTAGGCATTTGGAGTGTCTGGGCCGAAATATTGGTGGGCAATAACCAGCAATCGGAAGCAGACAGCTGAGGCCGATTCGATCTGGGAGGCTTGTGAATGAGAGAGGTCTGAGGGATGAGTTTAAATGATTGGCTGATTGAAATTACGAAAGTCAATCAAGGAAATCACTAGCTTGACATGAGCCATGTTTGATTATCTGTTAGGAAATTGTAATACTTAGTCATTTATTTCCAAACTTTTGTACATGTTACATCATGAGATCTCGACCCCTTAACTTGGATATCCTGTATGACAGGGATCAAGGTTTCTCCAGTTATATAGATCAGCATAAGAAGACTTAGACTTTATACATTTTACAGTTATTTTTTACAACAATTAAAAGAGAAAGAAACGAAAAATTATAAATTGTGCCTATTACTCTTTCGGAAACCAGGTGTAATTAGTAGATTGATTTCCTTATTCGAACACGTAGCTGTTACTTATGATATAGTGTGAATATCATTGTAAGGAAATTGCTACGCAGCTAAATAAAAAAAAGTAGAGCGTGTGCAATGCTCTGAGAACAGGAGCTCAATTTCTATATCGCTCGTGTGAAAGTTACCACCCGTGAACACCGAATTTATGAGCAATATCTATAAGTGGACTGGATGCTGTATTTTATCTGAAATTCATATCGAGAAAATTTGCAGCTAATGGCCTATCAGAAAGAATTTGCGACTTGAGTGCTCGGAAACTTAGCAGCTGACCAACTGACAGTGCGGAAGTTATGATATATTTATTGAAAACTACCTGTTGCTAAAGGTTTCGCCCGTGTGGAGGTCGTAAATAATCCCACGGGAACGTATTACCGTGATAAAAAGTCTCCTATGTCTTAATTCAGGTATCACTATCTGTGTGCCAAATTTCATCCCAATCCGTTCTGACAATTTTGCGTGACTGAGTAACAAACATCATAACATACAAACTTCCACATTTCTAGTATTAGTATGTAGAATAGCGAAAAGAGATGTTTAAAAAACGAAATATTATGCGCATGAGCACCACTGAAACTAGCAGAAAATAACCAACCGAAGAAGTGGGTCTATACCTAAATCGAAATCCATTTAAATAATTGGGTTATTCATTGGTAGATTCTATAATTGAGAATCTTGATATAGGAGGTGTTGTGTAGTCAATATAAAGAAAATATGAACTCGAATTGCCTCTGCATATACCTTTTCAATGCCTCTGTTCGTGCTACAATAGGCTAAACAGAAGCTTTTTGAACATACCGACTGCTCCATCATCTTTGATAATACACGAATGGATTAAAGGGTCGTCCCTTTCATGTTCGTACATTAACTAGTGTGTAAGCGGTAATTCTGTCCGTATAAACGATAAATATGCTTCTTGTTGATCGTAAAGTATCACACAGGAACTATCAGATACCTATATGGCACGTGGATGCGTATTGTAGGCTATACAGGACATAAACAGTGCGCAACTGTAACCATGAATTCAGCAAATCATTCTAGACCCCCCAGAGCAGAAATTTTTCGTCGGTTATACAAAAAGAAATCAGCTGTACATTTTGACCGCGTAGGTAGTATTGCACTTTTCTATGAAACAGCTGATTTTTTTTGTATAACCGACGATAAATTTCTGCGCTGGGGGTTCTAGAATGATATGCACTAGTTAAAAACTTATCCTGTATTGTCAAAGTTTTACTATATTATTTACAACAAAATATTCAGTTTATAATGTACTAGCTTTTGCCAGCGGCATTGCCCGCGTGGAGGTCGGTGTATTATACATATAAACCTTCCTCTTGAATCACTCTATCTATTAAAAAAACCCGCATCAAAATCCGTTGCGTAGTTTTAAAGATTTAAGCATACATAGGGATATAGGGGCAGAGAAAGCGACTTTGTTTTATACTATGTAGTGATTTAAGTAATTAGTGGTATCATATTTAGCTTTTAGAAGATTTTCGTCTTGTTAATAAATCATGAAAGCTTGGTATTCCTTTAAATGTAGGTAGTCAAACAAATCTAGGTACGTGAAGTGATTTACCTACGAACCTTGAGAAACAATGAAAATTAATTAGTTGTTTCAAAAGCAACTAGGTTTACTATTTTCAAAAACCTTTTAAATTGAGTTAGCAACTTTGCAGAATAAGTTAGTGCGACAAAGTAAACTATCGCAATGTAGGTCAGTTGGCAGTGTTCAGTTGTGGAGATAGCTTAGAGCTTATTACAAACACTGTATTTATGATTATACTCTCGTACAAGCAAACCGGATTCAAATATAAACTTGTGTTCAATACTCTAGAATGGGGACGAAACACAGATTTTAGTACACCGCCAGCGAGCAATACGATTTATAGCGAAATGGAAATAACATGGAAGTAACATTACTTATATTAGTCCATCTCAACTTTCTAAGCTTTTCTGTGCGGAGTTCTAGAAATGCGGATTTCTGAATAATTTTCAGTCAGTAATTAGAGGAAAATATGACTTTGATTGATCTATTAATTGGGGGAGTCATAAGTGAGTGGTTAAATCTGTTTAACATACCAGTAGGAGGAGCACGAGAGCGCAATCGCCGGCGCTCGTCATGCTGCGGTCTGCCACACTCGAGCGCGGAGCCAACCGTTAATGCTATCTGCCCCGATTACCTTACTCGTTCAAATACAAAAAAAAACGCCCAACTATTCGGATTAGCTATCCGATTAAACCAATAAATCACTATTGTTTTTATGCGTCAATATTGTAGTTTATCTTCACTGCCACTGCGTAAGTCCGAAAGCGCAACACAAGCGTCGCCGGTAGCCTTCCCGCGCAAGTTGCAAACAATTCGGTAGCTCTGGTGTGGAGTGTAGCGCGTGGTGCGCCGGTGTCTCGGGACTGCGAGGTGGCGCGCTCGGCTCGCTCCGTTGATGATGGTGGAACAGTTAGCCATGCCGGGGAGGGAACCACCTGCTCGCCTGTGTCTTATCGTTCTCACGACACGATCACCGAACCGCCGCGAACAATCTCGTGATCTATATAGTTGATTGGCGTCGGATTATTGGGAGAATTGGGCTCTACCGAGCGCTGCGACGCGTTCATTACCGTGACATTCGCGTGGAGAAATTGCGGCGTACCTGCCTAATGATTGAGTGGCATTTCGGTGTTGCGGCGTTATCGGGTCATCGATGTTATGTTTGGGTCGCCATCTCCGCGGATGACTCTGGCGGCTGAAGATGATCGCCAGATAAGATAACTAAATAGCTTTATGTCTGACCGAGCCAGCCCCGGTGGCCCAATGGGCACTGGGACTATCGATACGATATAAAATTAAACCGCTATAGAAAGTCAATCAAAGTCGAAGATGAGCAGAGATAATTTTTTAATTCACCTATCCTACATCCAATAAGAAGTATCTATCTATTGGGTATTAGATGAGATCTCAGAGATCTGAGAACAAAAAAAAACATGTTACTTTGTGCATTATGGTAACTGCCGAACTGATGGTCAGAAAAGAAACGTTTTGAATTTTGATTAATAACTTGAACAATTGAATGAAAGCGGTCCGCAGTAGTTTGTTTCAGTTGTTACGTAGGTAACATTAAAGTAAACAAACGGATGAATAGTTTCCAATCAGCAATAGATGCGGTGCAACATACGGAACGGATTTTGATATTTTTTCGAGGAATCGTTCAGTGATTGACCAAATAAACCGCAGAAGATGACGCTCCGCTTCGTAACCAAACACTGAATAATCAAAATAGTCTTAATTTATCAACGAAGATTTGTAGAAGAAGTTAAGTAACTTTTTGAAACAATTCATACAAGTGTGTATGACTGTGGTACCTAAGTATATTGACTGTCTATACCATTTAAAAAAAAAATTGTATTTTTGTAAAATTTTCATTTATTGTTGAATGTTTATTATATGCTATTATTGGATAGAATCAAGTTCTTTCAACTTAACAGACAGCTGTGCTGCTGGGGAGTTTATTGCGCCACTTCTTCTCAGCTAAAGCACTAGGAAGTGGTGAAGGGCGGGCGTTTTGGGGGACTGTCTAATGTAATTTTGACGTTCAAAAAGTGCTGACTCTCAGCCTAGTTTGAATAAAATACTTTTGATTTTGATTTTGATACCTATTGATTTACAATAGCCTACTTAATCGATTGAAACCCAAAAGCATGAGAATAGTCTTTACAGACAAAACTTCCAAACGGAGCATGTTTTTGACTTTAGTATCCTGCAAATGAACAATTTGACGATAACACAAACAATGACTTGAAAAATACGTAGATACTTATCACAAATTGGCCTGAAATTGGTTTTCAAATTTACTATGTCAGACTTTCGAAATAGTCTCTCAGCTCCATGTGCGTGCACTACTGTCAAAGTATAGCATTTCGTACGTAAAGATGAGGTGTCTTCTAGAATGTGGTTGAACTTGGCAGATCATTTCCCAGCAGAGCAAAATATAATGTGAGTTCTATTCGCATGCGGATGAGTTCTGGAGTTCCTTATATTTAAAAAAAATAGTTCAGGCATTTTTGCCTGAAAAACGGTCGAATGAAAATATGGTCTGCGAACTTCTGTTAGCAGATAATTTTTCCAAAATTACAATTTTGAAACTCATTTAGGCACACAGTGGTGAGTTCCATAGTTCCTAATACTTTTTCGGAATAGTTCTGCCGACTTTTTTTTTTTTTTTTTGATTTTGGCTTCACACGGTTTGTGCATTTAGCCAGTGTCAAGTAATTTTTCTTTTAGATCAAGTAAATGGCCCGATATCGGGCACGAAGTTACAAAACAGTCATAGTCGTCTTTAGTCAGTCAAGTCAAATCAAAGTTATTGTAAAGCGGTAGTAACTTTACAACAACCTAATAAGAGTTTTTGGGGGGAACACGAAAAGTCCACGTTAGTCACTTATTTTCACCTTCACTACACTTGTGCACTCACACGTAACTAAATTGAATAATTCACTATCAAAATTATACAATTTAATTCGCTATTTCACTAAATTCCATGAAAATGAAAATTCGTGCGACATATTCCAACGCGATCCCGCCAAAAACTCCTTAAACCTTCTGCCGACTTAGGTCGTCATGAAATAAAAAAAAAAACAGAAAATGTTACCCGCTACAAGAAAAAGAAAATAATTTTGTTAAAAGAGGCGCACACTGACCGACTGACCTGACTGAGACCAGCACTGGCCCGAGCACTTGCCGCCAGCACTGGCCCGAGCACTTACCCGAGCACTTGCCGCCAGCACTGGCCTGAGCACTTGCCCGAGCACTTGCTGCCAGCACTGGCCCGAGCACTTGCCGCCAGCACTGGCCCGAGCACTTGAAGCCAGCACAGGCCCGAGCACTTGCCGCCAGCACTGGCCCGAGCACTTGCCGCCACCACTGGCCCGAGCACTGGCCCGAGCACTTGCCGCCAGCACTGGCCTGAGCACTTGCCGCCAGCACTGGCCCGAGTACTTGCCCCCAGCACTGGCCCGAGCACTTGCCGCCAGCACTGGCCTGAGCACTTGCCCCCAGCACTGGCCCGAGTACTTGCCCCCAGCACTGGCCCGAGCATTTGCCGTCAGCACTGGCCCGAGCACTTAAAGCCAGCACAGGCCCGAGCACTTGCCGCCAGCGCTGGCCCGAGCACTGGCCCGAGCACTTGCCGCCAGCACTGGCCCGAGCACTTGCCGCCACCACTGGCCCGAGCACTGGCCCGAGCACTTGCCGCCAGCACTGGCCCGAGCACTTGCCGCCAGCACTGGCCTGAGCACTTGCCGCCAGCACTGGCCCGAGTACTTGCCCCCAGCACTGGCCCGAGCACTTGCCGTCAGCACTGGCCCGAGCACTTGCCGCCAGCACTGGCCCGAGCACTTGCCGCTAGCACTTGCCGCCAGCACTGGCACGAAAGTAATTCTTTAATTTAAGGTGAATCTTGTCCACATTTTTCCCATACAAACTTCGGGAGTGTATTACTCCACTGTTCGACAATGTACATCAAAAATTAAACATGGTATGGTTTTTCCTTATTATTAATATTGTCTGTATGGAAACAGAATACTAAAATAAAAAGCCATTAAAAAGTTAGGAGCCAACAAAAAATCGTTTTTCTTGCTAATTTAACCTAACTTTAGGCGTGTTTAAATAATAAAAGAAATCTAAAATATCATATAAATCTGAAAAACCAAGTCGGTACCGACAAAGCACAAATATCGAAAAGCTCATTATAGTTTATTGGTCATTGATTTATGCAGTGCTTTTTTGATAAAACCCAGTCTTCCGGAGGTCAGTTCTTAATTTTTTTATGCGCCTGTTGTACTATAAATGATCCTGCATCTCACTCAATAATGTTGTGAGTGTAGACTAGCTTCTAGCTGCTTATCACTGATACTCACTGATACCTCTATCGGACACGATGCCTGGTGAGACAGCGTGCTTTTTAGCTAGGCCCATCAGTAAGTTCGAGCCTGCGACTAGGTTGCCCTTAACGTTCAGTTCATGAGAAATGTTATTGCGAATAGAAGATTCTGCGAAGGAATATGTATTTCGATTATATAAAATAAAAAAATATCTTGAATAATCCCCAACCTAAAAATCCCCCTAAATAAATGTATCCCCTAAAAACCCCCCTGGATATCTTCATTCCCCCTAAATTTGGGGCACTAGCCGCAGCACGCAACACTAGCCGCCAGCACTGGCCCGCAGCACTAGCCGCCAGCACTGGCCCGCAGCACTAGCCGCCAGCACTGGCCCGCAGCACTAGCCGCCAGCACTGGCCCGCAGCACTAGCCGCCAGCACTGGCCCGCAGCACTAGCCGCCAGCACTGGCCCGCAGCACTAGCCGCCAGCACTGGCCCGCAGCACTAGCCGCCAGCACTGGCCCGCAGCACTAGCCGCCAGCACTGGCCCGCAGCACTAGCCGCCAGCACTGGCCCGCAGCACTGATTTTCTTTCATTTTCTTTTTTTGTCGAAAGGCTTACAGACTAATAACATTATAATAATAATAATGTAAAACGAACTTAATTAAAATTAATAAAGCTAAATTGCTAATAACAAGCCCCCACAGATAAATACAAAATTATTACTCCCTCGGAGTCAAAGCTTTCTGTGTACTTATAAGCAAATAAATGATTTCTATTATGTTTAGTTAATCCCTCAAGTTGGTTAATTTCTGTCAATAGTTCATTGTTCAAATTTGAAGCCAATTCGGACAGTAATTGTTCATGTGCCGGCAGGTGCACCTTGTACAAATATGATTTTGCTGAGAGCTTCCTTAGTGTGCTTGCATTGGTGCAGAAAAGGTCAATCCCTTCTTTACAACAAATTTCGTTAAAACTGCGACTGACTATGAAAGTATGCATTACGCCTATAATTAGTGTTTGAACTACTGTGTGTGTGTGGATACTTGTAGAAGTGGTCGCTGTTGCAGCCCCATTTGATTAGTGCGTATCGTTAATTTTGAAAAAAGTTCAGGACAGTTTTTTTTTTGGGTGGGAAATCATCAAATGAGAAGTCAAAAAAAAACAGCTGAGGGAACACGGGTGGGTTTTAGTCAGTAAAAGTCTGACACGCCTTCCAGCTCCACCCAGAGCCATTCGATGATTTCCACCCAAAAAAAAAAACGGTAAACTATTAAAAACTGTCAGATTATAGTGTCACAAATCTTCCAGAGGAACCATAAAACTTCTTTATCAGCACGACCACCGATTTGTCGATGGAAGAATAGACATTACTATTAACTAAATGATGTAAAATAGGAGAATATAGCTATGTTTTTCTATTAATTATCACAGTTATATTATGCGTTCTAAACGAATCATGATTTTGTAGATAATCGTATAAGTGGCCGTTGAGTAGAAAGTTTGTTGTCAGTGTGATTTGGACAGTTTGGGAAGAAATATTCTTCTGAAGTAGTCTGCATTTATAATGACCTAGACAAAGATTGTTAGAAACGAAAGACAAAATGACAGATTGTAAAAGGATATCTACGGTGCGATGTCAAAAATGAAGAAACGAAATGTCACTCTGTATTGAAAAAGCACTGTCTATCCTTCGTAGAAATAGAAAACGTCATGCTAAGCCTGCAGGAAGTATGACTGTTTATGTTGATTTTCTACGATTTTGCACCATAAATACTTAAATCAATGTTCTTTTTTTATATCTCAGTGATCTATAACTCTATGCTGGTTCGCCCCTCTATTGATAGTTTGTCTAATGGGTCAATTCCCTCCGTACAGAGCGGCGTGTTTTTGCTTGTAACAAGAAGTGCATTAGCCGTGGTTACAGTAACTCGGACTTACGCCTGCTACATAAAAACCAGTGTATTGAACCAAGAACTTTATAAATAAAATAAAATTATAAACATTTTCTCTTTTATTCAGTAATTGACAAGTGTTCACTGTATGTAATTACTAACAGATAAGATCCCCTATGGAAAGTTAAATTAACTGTATCGTGTAATAAAATTCACGATATTTTTGTATTATGAAGAGTTTTTTTTTTCCGTCACATAATAATCAGCCTATAGTGTTCCCATTGCTGGAACAAAGGCCTCCTCTCGGTGAGAGGGAGAGAACATTATCTCTACCACGCGGGCCCAGTGCGGGTTGGTAGATGACGCATGTCTTCAGCGTTTTGAGAGCAGTGGTTATAAAAAACATTTTCCAAAAAAGAAACAGCTGACTCCCGGAAAAAATTCAAATCATTAATTTCGGAAGTCGGTGGCTTTTTTTTTGGGTGGAAAATCATCAAATAACATATCCCGCTCTGTGTGGAGCAGGAGGGCGTGTCAGACTTTTACTGACTAAAACCCACCCGTGTTCCCTCAGTTGCCTGTGTGCCAGGAGCCGCGGTATCTCTTTCGAACAACCCGCACCCATATCAGGCATCGGCCCTTCCGGGCCCCATCAGTTGTTACTGATATCTCTTTGAGGCGCGCGTGGAACACAACGCGCCGTCGACCCGGGCTTGGTCCTTACCGGACCGCGAGCTACCCATTACTCACCATCCGCAAGCCAGCGCCTACGGTGGCCGGGAATCAGCCTGGGATTCCCGACGCCCAGGGCGTCTCCTGCGGAGGCTACGGCCATGAGGACGCATGTACTGCCTCTCCCTCACGTGCGCCGCCTCCTTCTTTGCGAGCATCACTGCTTCGCTGAAGGAAGCGACGGCTATCCATGCACTCTCTCTCCCTACCATGGCCTGGACCAGGGCCGGACGCGAGAGATCGCCGCCGCCGATCGCCTCCACAAAGACACTGCGGTGCTCCGCCTAAGCCGGGCAGACCTCCACCGTATGCTGGACCGTATCCCCAGGGCGATCTTCGCAATGGAAACACCCGGGCGTTTCCTCCCGCCTTATGCGAAACAGGAACCTCCCGAAACAACCGTGTCCGGTGAGCACCTGCGTCAGGCAAGTCGGTGACTTTGGATATGTATTTAATTTTTTTGTCACCGCCTTCTGAAATTAAAGTAATTGTTCACTTTGTAGTGTTTTTCCGGAAGTCACTTGTTTTTTTTGGAAAATGTTTTTATTTTTCACTTTTTAGTTATAGTAGGTACCTACTCTACACCAGTTCGAAATTTCATCATCCTGGGGTCAAAACAATGCATATTTATGCAATAGCAACAATCGCTGTTGATTTGATCTAATTTTTTGAAGAGTTCCGTTGTCTGTCTCTGAAACACATCATCAGATCAATATAAAATTTAAATGGGACCATTTTGGAATAAACCCCTTTCGATCAAAAAAACAATATTCCAAATCTGTCTATGAATGACGGAGTTATGCCCGAGCATACATAATAAATATATATATTAAAAGCAAATGAAACAATGTGCTTTACAAAAATAATAAATTTAATCATGAAACTAAAACTTTACTAGAACAATGATTGATTTCGGTCTTCTTGAACCCTTAACAACAAAATAATATTAATGTAATACGATACGTAAGTGATGCGCCAGTCCGCGGAGCTGTCTCGAGCAAAAGTGCGTGTCGAACCGTGTCATGTTGGATACGTCAGTTCATTTTGACAGTTCGGCTAACTACACACTGTTGAAATTCCTTACAATATATATATAATATAATATCTATAATATAAAAATATGCCATAGATATAAAACATGTCGAATTGATAGCCTTCTTTTTGAAGTCGGTGAAAAATAATTTGCACAAACTAAAGTGCCTGTCTGCGGGTTCGAACCTGCGACCGTACAACTCGTAAGTCGCGGCCGTTACCACTGGGCCGCCATTGCTCTCGGTCACCGCTGCGCGGTGGAAGACCACCACAAAGAAATAACTGTTACATAACCCTTAGTAGATTTTTTAAACAGGAAGAGGGCATGCGATAAAACACATTCATAACTAGTTTTCAACAAATGAATTAGAAAAAAAAAACTGAAGTTGAAACTTTAATAATAAACCATTAATTTTCAGGTAACAAAGACCCATAGATAAATACCTTAACCTAAATATACATATTATAATAACAAATTGTATTAGTAAATAAAACTTGAAACTATGTTAGTATCACTCATTTGCACTAAGGCTTTGTCTTTTACTGGTATTACTTGTTTTGGCTTCCGTAGACGATTGCAATACTATGTAACCACTGTATGTTAGGACTGCAAAGATAGGATATAAAAAAAGGTCGGATATATGAAAATATTTCAAGCACACAATAATAACGAAGAAATTGTAACCTACTAAGAAACGAGGAAGAAGACGAACAACTGAAAGGCTTTCCATCTCAACACAACTGTCACTGGCCATGTTTGTGTCCTTTATGCTAACGTCACGGAAACTTGGCGTTGACGCGCTGACGCGGCGACAGAGGGTCAATTTAGTAGTCAGCCTGCGCATACGCAGCCTGTCAACCTCCACCGATTGTGTTTACATACACCGTACGCGCTTGACTGACGCGCTTTCTTACACTTGAATTACGTTTTGATATTAGATTTGTATGCGAAGAGATTTTGCAAAGCAAATTGACCGTGAGGCCAAGAAGATGCGGAAGCACAGTAAATATAAATAACTACTGCTACCTAAATTGTGATACTGGTGGCCCAGTGGTAACTGACGCGACTTACGACATGTAGGTCGTAGGTTCGAACTCAGACAGGCGCTTTTCTTTGTATAAATGATTTCATCACCCCTGCTCTCAAAACGGACAAGGAAACATCTTGAAGAAATCGGCATGTCCTAGAACCAAACATTTCGAAGACATATGACATCTCCGCGTTGTGGATTACAGCCCACTCCCGCTCACCGAGAGGAGGTCTGCGACCCAGCAGTGGGAACGTTATAGGCTGATTTGACTGATTTGAAAATGATTTTTAACCGTCTTTTCTATACTTACGTTCATATTATGGAGTCTACTGCAAGTCGAAGGTAAAACGAGCTTTAAAAAAAACTGTAGGTTCTTCTTCAGGATCTTGGTAGTGGACACAGTTCTCAAACTATGACGTCTGTCAACCCACCCTGGGCCCGCGTGGTGAATTACGGCCCACTCCCTGAGAGGAGGTCTGTGTCCCAGTAGCACAACACAAACAATTACACACAATCTTTATAATACATGGTGGAAGAAGCGATGCTACCTAGATGGAAAGACATACTTACTAGGTGTTATGGGTAGTGCAGCCAGCCCCATGTACACACCCAAAGGTGACGCCAAAAGTAAACTTGTAGATTCCAGATTATGGATATTTTACCTAATGCAGACGTGCCAAAACATACACAAAACGTTAAAACAGGAACTGGCCAGATAATCGATAGAGTCCAAATTAATAAAACATGATGCCAAACAAACCAGATTTCAATTTCAAATAAACTTTGAAAAGTTAGTATAAAAGTTGCTCAAATGCTCGTAACTAACTCGTAAATCGTAATGAATCAAAAGTGCTAATTATAAAGAAACCAGTCGAGCGGAAAATTATAAGTCTTCACTAACGTCTTTGATTAGCAGTACATATAATTGCTATTTTCTTGAAAGGATGTTCACCGCGTTCTTGATCTGTTCTTAAATCGATAAGTTTAATGTTTTTACAACATTTTTTTCAGTACCAACTGGTTGGATAAGCAACCTGCCACCATGGATTCAGTATACGGTTCTGAAATTGAAATTTTTCGTCGATTATTTAAAAAAAATAGCTGCTCCATCATACATTTTGACTGCGTAAGGAAGTATTGCGCTTTTCTATGAAACAGCACATTGCTTTTTTGATAACCGACGATAAATTTTTGCGCTGGGCGTCTAGAATCATGTATGATTAAATAGTTGCAGTTTGCGCGTCGATGTCCTTGATACCCTTCAGATAGTGGATATTAAACATTCTGATGTCTCTGGATATATGTATACCATTCAGGTACAGCCACCAAAAGATATAAGTAACCAGGTTCGATTAATTAAATTTTATTCGAATATCGCGAATATTTCAACTATATCCGACGAATATAGTTGAAATTTGGTAAGAAGGCGATGGATGTATTCGAATAAAATTTATTTTAATAAATAGAAAACAAACAGTTTATTTTCTAAATTAAATTTTGTTTGAAAACAAGCATAGGTTTCTTATAAAGTACATTGCCATCCGAAATCCCAGAGACAAAGCTGAAATGCCTGAATGTGTCTTTTAATACATGAGTTCGTGTGTGTGTGTGAGTACCGTTACCTTTTTATTATTTTAATCTGCTATTGTGTGCCTTTTAGTCTTTAGCACAGCCTGTTTGTGTGTGTGACATTAATTTATTTTTTTCTTTCTTCTTCATCCAATTGCTGGTGAACGCTTCTTTGGTCAAATTTATTCACAAAAACCTGACAAAAGGAACTCCAGCCATTGAACTTCAGGTCCAAAAACCTAAAACACAACGGCTTCCTGCAAAAGGGACTTTCAGGGGTTTCAAAAATAGGACTCAGTGTAATTTGGTGCATGTTTTATTAAATTATTTTTCTGAATTATATTTGTAATTTAGAAGCTTTATAAAAAACCAAAGCTCCGTCACAACATTACAGTATCGACTCTACTATTAACTATATAAAAAGAAAACCTCAAAGTAATAAAATCATAAACCAAACAATGCAGCACTAAAGCCATAGCAATAATGTAAGTGCATTGAAACAGTCAACTGTTACATTATGATGTGACAATCACACCGCTCGCCGGGAAATGCATGGCACGCGCTTTTGCTGGCGGCGTTTTTGCCTCCATTACCTGCCGCCGTGCGCTACGAATCCAATTCTATGATTTATGATCCACGATCTTCCGCATGCTGTAGTGACACTTACTATTGTATAAAGATATTACAGATCGTCCGCCGACGCACCGAAATTAATCCCAACAGTATGTGTGCCCGTTATATAACAGTGTGCGGTAGTGTACATGGAAATCAGTAAAACCGCATACTTTATCCAAGTAGCCACTTTCAGGTTGATCTTTCATAACGGTAACATAAAGGGCAGCGGCGGCGTCATTAAACTGATACAAAAACAAATGAGTCTTTATTTTATTGAGCTAAAAATCGATTTCTTGGATTTTTTAAACAAATGGCGTTTTTTGCTGTTCTGTCTGTAAAGCCTACTACTAATTTTAATTGTCACGGTGTAGTGCCGATTAATTTCTTATGTTCATGGTTAGACTTACGAGGTTTTTTAAGTTATGATGTGGCAAATTTGTTTCTGTTGAGCTACGCTAGGATGAAATACCGACAAGGGACAATAAACTGGCATAGGTAGTCGGAGGTCCACATGTATGGTTCTAATATTTTGTAGCGTTTCCAGGTTAGGAGGTACCTATGATGCAGGCTTAGATGAACATCTGACTGGACGACTTTCGTTCGAATATTTCTGATGGTGTCAAGTTGTAGGCTAAAACAGTGCCAATCAAATCAAATGGAAAAACTACCGGAAAAAAACAACTATGAAAGTCGGAAGTTGGTCTAGTTTTGACCAGAACTGCCCTATAATTTTCTGCTTTAATGCTTTTAAGTTTATACAAACTGTCAAACTGCTTACTTCCGTTTCATCCGAACCTTGAAGACAATGAGCATCTCCACAAACCGCTTAAGCTGTTTGGATAACGGACCGTTCACACGGCCATCCACCACGGATGACCGCATCTCATTTTGACCGGACTAATCGTAATTTCAGACTAGTACGAAATAGGGCAAAAAGCAGAGGCCGGAACAAGCGGGCAACTAGTACAGCGAAAATTTGAATAATGACGATCTAGCGGAATGTTTTGTTCGTTTAACGCTACGGTGGCTGCGTCTACGCAGACCACGTCACTCGCTCATGAGAATTTGTAACAGTTGCGTAGCTTTGAACATCAAATTATATGGCTCTGTTGTGTGATTTAGATCACCGAAATAAGACGCGTAATGAGAGTCTTGTTTGTTTTATTTGGCAATTATAATTATCTTTATGAGTATGCCCCTGTCTTTACCCAGGAGAGTTCATTGTTGAACATTTCAGTTTCAGATGTAATTACCAGTGTCTATTTACTTGATAGCTGGCTCGCTATCAAGAGCTGTTTGAAGGTAAGGAAGCAATATAGTTTGCAGGCTGTATGAGGTATCGAGGTACCTCCCCGCTAATTGTGTCGAATGTGGAGCATGCGGGACATAATGCTACACCGCGACAGAACCGCCCTGCGATTGCTGCGCCGGCGCATGGTGGTTAATGTAATGCCTGTGGGGCTGCGGCCGACGGTTTTGCGTGCACTTTTCGCTATTGAAGCCTTAAGTAGTCGGCACGCACTATATGTTGTTATTGATCATTAGGTTGTAGGTGAAATACTAAATAACTAGTAATAATACATAAAAAACTAGTCGAGTGCAAGTTGAAAATGTCGGTCAAGTGCACAAGTGTAATCATGTGGGTACAGCTATGTGCGCAGTAAGTAGTATTGTTCATATGGCCAAAAAACTGATTGAAGTTCACCTACCTGTCATTATTGCTTTTTCTGCATGTTCACAGGTTGCTAAAATGCTAGCATAAATTAATAAGGTAAATTCTAAAGGTCTTAGTGTTTTAGTTCGATTCGATTATTATCGATATATTCGATTTTGACTTTTTTTCTATTGATGGCAATAGGCTCGCCCCCTATTACATGGAACTTAAACACAACTGGCGAAATATGGGTCTGAGTATACCTCTGCCCATCTCTTCGGGGAAATAAGGCATGATGTTATGTATATGTGGGAGTACCTGTTTTGGAAATATTAGCAATCAAACAAGCCGTATATCTACCTAACAATATCCTATCCACCAATTAGAACCAAAACTAAACTGTTTGCATGCCCTAGTTAAGGTAGTTAGTATAAGGATCATTTTAAACTGAACATCTGTATCATGTACCTACTTCCTGTGCAAATAAAGAACTATTCTATTCTATTCTATTCTTTAGCTATTAAAAAAATTGTAGTCGAGGTGCCCACAATTTAAAATACCATTTTCGTACAAAATAAGTTGAAGGAGAAATAAATAAAATTATCTGTGAAAAACGTAACGGTCCAGTAACACGTTTACGGTGATCTACAGAATGAGACGAGGTCACAATGATACGCTAATAAAATCTGTAAAATTACGATATAATTACAAAATAACAGTATCGGTAAAGTAATTAGATGCAGCTGTCGATGCTACTGGCATTGTTTCCTTAGTAAAATATGCTAGCTATGTATTACCATCGATTGGGGTACGGTATGCGGTTGTCACTAATAACAGCCCGGTAATTACATCGATGTGTTCTAACTGTTTATTAGTCGTTTCTTACGAGTATTCTAATGAGGACAATACTTCCATGGAAATTACAATACGGGGTATTTATTGTAACGGGTGTTACAAATACTGAAGTAGACGGTAAGAAAGTCTTTGCTGGATTGCTGATGGTAGATAAGTAGGTATGTTGTTCTATGAGAAGCATATTTGCTTAAATAGAAACAGAGACTTGACAGTCTTCTGACGTCTTCTTGGTCGCGTACTTCATAACTGAAGCTCGTGTCCCTGAAAAACCTTTGAATGATGTTCTTTCACTCCGTTCGGTTCTCGGCTCTTCTCATGGTGGTCGTAACAAGAGTCCAGTGAGGGCAGTTAGTTGGTCTGACCAGCGGTTAGGTGTTTGGTGGTATCAAACATCTTTGGCCCAAAATTCAGCTTCGCGAACTCCGCTCACTGACGCAGTCATAAGATCGCCAAATGCACAAGTAACAGGGCATGCAGCATATGTTTTCAAGAGACCAATCAGGTTATGGTATTTTTTCGTGATTATTTAATTAAATACAAACAAAAGTACTATTTTTTGTCAGCCAAGAACTAGATCGTTGGTAGTCATAATTATTTTCAACATTTACTCTTTAATAACATTAAATCCTACTAAGTAGGTAATGCAATTATAAAACATTTTATAAGTACGATTTTTATAAGTAAGTACCAAAATAACTGCAAAAAAAATTGCACACAAACTTGAAAATACCAACGATCTAGTGCATGGCTGAAAAAAAAAATTACTTTTGTTTGTATTTAATGAAATAATCACGAAAAACCGCCATAAATGCGCCGTTGCCAGCCCGCTTGGGGAGAACACTTTTAAGTATTTTTGGGGAATTTCGTCGCGGGCTCGAACTCATTGGTGACAGACCACCAGGCTGTCTCACCAGGCTTCTTGTTCGACAGAGGTAGTACCAGTGATGAGCAGTTAGACGCTAGTTTACACGCACAACATTATTAAGTGAGCTGTAGGATCAGCTATAGTAAAACAGGCGCGTCAAAAATTAAGAAAAGTCCTTCGGAAGATCGGATTTTATGAAAAAATCACTGCATAAATCAATGACCAATAAAGTTTATTGAACTTTTCGATATTTGAGCTATGTCGGTACCGACTTAGTTTTGGAGATTTCTTCTTTTATTACTTAAACACGCCCAAAGTTAGGTCAAATTGGCAAGAAAAACGAATCTTTGTTGACTCATAACTTTTAAATGGCTTTTTATTTTAGTATTCTGTTTCCGTACAGACAATATTAATAATGAGACAAAACTACACCATATCTGCGTTTTGATGTACATTATCGATCACTGGAGTAATACACTCCCGAAGTTTGTATGGGAAAAATGTCGACAAGATCCACCTTAATAGATGATTTCTGTGCCTACCATGTTCGAAAATATTTGCTTATAATTTAGTTAAACACCTACCTACTTCTAGTCTCAAACGAACGTGTACATTTTCACGGCAATTTTAGAATACTTACTTATTTAATTGTTTCTTAACGCAATTTAGAAGGGCCATAAAAGCGGTTTACTTATAAACCGAGTTTTCGTCAGTTGAGTGGCGACGTGACTGATATCTCTCGCGATAAAGAAATAGTTTGCCTAAGGACTAACATGAGTGATACCACGTGTGTTTTTAATTTATGCCATCTCATTATAACGGCGTTCGCTGCAACTGACTCATTTAACATAACTGTTAAGTCGGTTAAACAGATATGAAAGAAATTAACGTGCACACAATTTAAAGTAAAACACACATTTTACTAAATGCTCTGTCCCTATTCGTGTGTGATTTAACCACATTTGCCATACTTTAACACGAATGTAGAGCTAGTAACGTAAGTAGGTAGGTATGTGCCACTTATCAGTAAAACAATAAAAATAAACTATTTTACACAATATCTGTGTGAGAAATTATTAAGGGGGAAGCTCCCAATACAACTTCAGTATGAACTCAGGGGTTGTATAGAAGCTTTAATTATGTAATTACATACGTGTTACTGTTGCGAATCATATTTAAATCACACACATCCTGACACTGACTTGCAAATTGGTCCTGGAGCTCCCCCTTAGATGGTCCTGACCTCCGACGTGATTAACTTGCGAGGCCTATGGTGGCATCACAGACGCTCTTCAACATAATATTCATACAAAAAATTGAGTAGGAAGGAACCGAAATAATTAAGCTGATATGAATATTGAACAGGAATGAGATATGTATATTACCAACGAAGATCAAAGATGTGTAGTTGTCCTTTTGGCAGTGTCACCTGTGTGACTTTTCGAGAAAAGGGTCATTGACCACAATAACATTAAACATGACTATGTAGGTACCAGCACCATAGTTTCGTAACATACTATCAATTACAATCTGAATCATTTGGAAGGATATTGATTGTGGGGCGCTTGTGACTAATTAATGACGAAATACGCTTGCCGCGGTTGGTCCGTGGATGAGTGACCATCTTCACATACGAGGTGCATTCAATAAGTACCTAGCCTCATCGCCAGAGGGCGCTGTAGTTTCAAAAGATTTTTACCACAGTGTAGCACATTCTTTTTTAATTCTTTTTTCAAATTTTCATTCCAATCCCTTCATTTGTTTTAATTTGACAACTTATGGAAGCGAACGTGTCGATCGGTTTTACAAAAATGGAAAAAGAGCAATATCGTTCGGTGATTCGATTCCTATTTTTGGAAGGGCAAACGCGCATCGAAATCAAAGAGCGCTTGGATGCTGTGTACGGTGACTCTTCTCCATCGATGGCCACCGTCAAGAATTGGTTCAACGAGTTTGCACGTAGCCTTACGTCGGTTTTTGATGAACCACGTCCAGGTGCACCGAAAACAGCTGCTACGGAGGAAAACATTAAAAAAATCCATGATCTCGTATTGGCAGATCGCCGATTGAAGGTTCGGGAGCTAGCTGAGACTGTAGGCATTTCAGAAGGAGCAGTGCATCATATTCTTCACGAGGAACTCGGCATGAGAAAGCTGTCGGCGCGATGGGTGCCGCGTTTACTCACACCAGAAAACAAGCGCAACCGTGAGACCACATCGGAGACGTGTTTGGCGCTGTTTAAGCGGAATCCAGCGAAGTTTTTGCGTCGTTTTGTGACCGTCGATGAAACCTGGATCCACTGGTACACACCAGAGACCAAGGAGCAATCAAAACAATGGATCCTGACCGGGGAACGTGCTCCAACGAAGGCGAAAACTGTAAAATCGGCCGGAAAAGTTATGGCCACCGTTTTCTGGGATTCACAAGGTGTGATCTACATCGATTACCTCGAGAAGGGTAAAACAATTACAGGGCTTTACTATGCCGATTTATTGGGCCGATTCGACGCCGAATTAAAGAAAAAACGACCCCATCTGGCGAAAAAAAAAGTGCTGTTTCACCACGACAACGCACCGGTTCACACGTCTGCCGTTGCCATGGCCAAATTGGTCGAATTACGCTACGAATTGCTGCCCCATCCACCGTATTCTCCAGATTTGGCCCCTTGTGACTTCTTTCTGTTTCCTAATCTGAAAAAATCACTCGCCGGGAATAGATATGGATCGAATGAGGAGGTCATCGCCGCCACGGAGGCCTATTTTGCAGAGTTTGACAAAAACTATTTTTCGGACGGATTAAAAAAGTTGGAGCATTGCTGGGCTAAGTGTATCGAACTAAAAGGAGACTATGTTGAAAAATAAATTCCCACTTTTCCAAAATTTTCGTTTACTTTTTGTAGGCTAAGTATTTATTGAATGACCCTCGTACCAAGACCCCTCCATGCCACGGAAAGCACGTTAAGCCTTTGGTCCCGGCTCACCGGCTGTCCTTTGTGGATCTTTGACAGTCGTTACGGGTCGTCAGAAGCCGGAAAGTCTGACAACCAGTTTTACCAAGGGGTATCGTATTACCCAGTAACCGGGTTGTGTAGGTCAGATAGGCAGTCACTCCATGTAAAATACTGGTACCTATTCAGCTGCATCCGGTTAGACTGGAAGCCGACCGCAGTATTTTTGGGAAATGGCTAGGCAGATGATGATAATGATGATTGCTAATCCATTGTTTCATAAGTTCGAATAGGTAAAAAGAAATAAAATTAAGCAATGACAGATAAATTAATTTTATGTTAAATAGGTATCTATATGATGCTCACATATTTACAAACATTGTAAAAGTAAGTATACGATTTTCCTAAAATATTAACAAGTACCTACTCCGTCATGTGTGAGTTAAAGTAATCACAAAGTGTAAATCAATGTCATAAATATAATTAATTATGCAATTCAATTAGCAACCGGTTTGATTTTGTCTAGACTCTAGATTGTCCTATGGAGCAGGACCAGCATGTTTCTAAGCATTCTTATCTTGGATATAATCGTCTAATTTGTAATATGCTTGTTTACAAAGTGTACTTTTAATATGAATTTTAAATTTCCTTTCATTTAATTGCAATATATCACAAGGTAATTTGTTATAAAATTTTACACAGTACCTATCCCATAAAAGATGTATGTAGGTACTTTAGCTAATCTTAAAAATGGTTGATCTATTTTGTGTTTGTTTCTAGTATTAAAATTATTTCTATTATTTATTTTATTAAAAAGATGTAGATTTTTTCTTACCTAAATGATATTTTCATAAATTAATTGGCAAGGTACCGTCGTAATATGAATCCTTTTAAATCGTTTTAAATAGTTCCCTGAGGGATTTGCGGCGACGTAGATTGTAAATAGCTCTGATAGCTGTCTTTTGCAAAATAAAGATGGATTCAATGTCAGCAGCCCGACCCCACAGTAAAATGCCATACGACATAATGCTGTGGAAGTAGCTAAAGTAGACCAAACGCGCGGTTTCTACATCTGTTAACTTTCTGATCTTTCTAACAGCATAAGCGGGCTAAGCGCCCGAGCTTAGCCGCCCCGCAAGAGTTGTTATATGAGGTCCCCATTGTAATTTCTCGTCTAGCGTGATTCCTAGGAACACCGTTTGATTAACAATTTCCAGTTTTTCTCCATTCAATATGGCACATTCGCTACTTCTAACATTTGGTCGTTTAAATCGAATGCATTTGGTTTTTTGCCATTTAATACCAAACTATTTACCGTAAACCAATCTTGGACCCAAAGAATAGAGTTATTCACGTCAAGATTTTGTGACCGTCGGTCTTTTTTAAATATCAATGATATGTCATCTGGAAATAACACCATCTTCGGTTGATTTAAAAGTAAATAGGGTAAATCATTAATGTAAACTAAAAAGAGGAATGGACCCAATATTGAACCTTGAGAAACGCCCATTGCCATTTCAGACCCTAATGAGTTTGTGCCGTTTACTTGAACTTGAACTTTTCTCTCTTCCAGGTAATTATGATCTAAGATAATCAAGAGCAGATTTTCTAATCCTATAGTGTTCCAGTTTCAGCAGAAGTGTCTCATGGTTTACGCAATCGAACGCCTTGCAGAGGTCGCAAAAGATGCCAATAGCATCTTTTGCTTCTTCCCAGCGTTAAAAATGTTCTTTATTAGGGTGACACCACCGTGAGTGGTACAACGCCCTTTGGTGAAACCGTATTATTGTTTATGAGGGATGGCATTACATTATTAAAGTGACGTAACATTTGATTGAGTATCAACTTTTTTCATAAGCTGCGATGCGAAACTGAAAACCTCATAATTGTACCACACTAAGTTTTACACACTCACCCTCCTACACACACTCACTCATCCACATTCGACACAAAAGGAGGTCTCCACTCCACTTTACTTCATTTCACTTTATTTGTATTTTTATTGTTTTAGTTGATCTAAAAATAACGAAAATTTGATATAGGTAATCAAAGCAAATTTGAACATATAAGCTTCAAATGTACATTCTAAGGAAAAGCGCTGTTGTCTGAGATACAGATATTTATCTATCTAGTTCAGACACAGATGTCTTGTCGAATTTCTGTTTAGGATATGCTCATTTAAGATTTGTTATTTGTATTGTACTGTCTTACTTGAATTTGAAATAAATAAATATAAATAAAACTTTCAAACACCTAGTAAGGTGTTTGAAAGTTTTGTGTTGTTTGTTGTTGTTTTTTTTTTGTTTTCTCAGTAGAGAACTGGCAGAATTGACACAGGCCTTGGGTTCTTTACTATCACCGAATTTGAACAAAGGAACTACTATACTGTTTTTCATGAGATCCGGGAAGACTCCTTGATCTACACTGTTGTTAAATATGAAAGCTAAATAGGGCGCTATGGTTTCGACAATAGTACTACAGATTTTTACAGACAATCCCCAAAGATCTTCTTTTGATTTAATTTTAAGATCTTTAAAAACTTTTATAACAGCCTGGGGGTTGGTATGCTGAAACCTAAACTCCAAAGAGCATATTACATTCTTCCGGAGTAAGGCAGCAGTACACCTCTCCCTACCCCCCCTGGGTTCGCCCGTGCACACACCTTTACTATTAATTTACATGTTATTACATAATATTAATAGGTAATGAAATTATATACGAATTTCTCAAGTAAATTAAGTCTTCAGGTTTAACAAAGATAGAACACATCGTCTCGACGAAATATGGGGTTTCCAAGTTTTTATTTGGTGACGTTTGTTCCACAGTTCTCGTCTTTTAACACCTTTGGAGAATACACGGATCCCTGTGTTTTCAGTCAATAGCTGTGCTAGGGAGCAAATGATTAATTAAATATGCGTAAAATAAGCTAGCTGTCTGATTCATGGACTAGTGATAGTAGCAACATCTGAAGTGACCAATCTGCCTAGTCTTTTCCAGCCAGTTTTGACGTGAAAACGTCTTTTCGCTCGGAGTACTGGTAATAAATTCAATATTTCTGACCGACAAAAACATATATAAATATTTTCACCGTTAATAACTACGAGAGTTTTATTACTAGACTAATGGTTGAGCATCTAAAAGATAGGTCATATTTATACACCACAACGCACAACGATACACCAACAACATTTTTTTCTACATGGAGTGACTGCCTATTTGTCTTTACAACCCAATTACAGGGCAACGATAAATAAGATACCCCTTGGTAAAGTGCTCATCATACTTTTGGGTTTCTGACTACTCATAAGGACCGCTAAAGATCTACGAATGACAGCCGGGACCAACGGCGTAACTTGCTTTGCACAGACTGTTGCCAAATTTCAGTTGACCTCAAGAAGTTTGGCCCTCTATACGGGTGTCATGCGATGGTCCTTTATGCGGCACCTGTTTGGTCAAATAGGCTGTTACTATAACAGCCTGCAGCGGAAAATGGCCATTCGTATCGCCCGAGGATACCGAACTGTATCCTTTGAGGACACAACTCTCCTTACAGGCTTTGCGCCGCTTGACGTCTTAGCGGAACGCGAGGCATACGGCACCTCGAAGCCTGGCTGAAAAGCGAATGCATCTCTTATAAGTTCACTCAGGTGCTAACCGGGCACGGTTGCTTCAGTCAGTACCTAAACAAGATTGGATGAAGCGCCACGGCAAATTACCAACATTTCGGAGACGGCTTGAATTCTGTACAAAACACACTCGAGGAGTGCCCGGCGTGGGTTTCTGGTAGACAGCTCATGGTCGTCAGAGTCGGACAAATGGAGGGAAACAGCCTCCTTCTGTGGAACTGTGATGATTCAGAAGGAGCCGAGTGGGATCGTGAGAGGGCTGATCCCGTCTCAGTGCGTAAAACGCCGAAACCCCCCGCCTGTAGGCGGGAATTTGGCTTTTTTATGGCTTTATTTTTCCTTGGCCTCGATCCAGCAACATGCAAGTTAAATATTAATATTTTAAAAGTATTAACAAACAGCAAGGTAATTGCGTAACACAAAATAGGTTGGGCACGCCACGATCGCGGCGGTAAGTCCCCTCTTTGGAGTGGTTTGAGAGGCGGCATGGCGTCCTCACCTTCCGCCTTACACAGGTCCTCACCGGACACGTATGTTTCGGGAGGTTCCTGTTTCGGATAGGGCGGGAGGAAACGCCCGGGTGTTTCCATTGCGAAGATCGCCCTGAGGACACGGTGGAGCATACGGTGGAGGTCTGCCCGGCTTGGGTGGAGCATCGCCGTGTCCTCGTGCAGGTGATCGCCGGCGGCGATCTCTCGCGTCCGACCCTGGTCCAGGCCACGGTACGGAGCGAGAGGGCATGGCTAGCAGTCGCCTCCTTCAGCGAAGCAGTTATGCTCGCAAAGAGGGAGGCGGCGCACGTGAGGGAGATGCAGTACATGCGCCCTCACAGCCGCGGCCTTCGCAGGAGACGCCCTGGGCGTCGGGAATCCCAGACTGATTCCTGGCCACCGTAGGCGCGGGCTTGCGGACGGCGAGTAATGGGTAGCTCGCTGTCCGGTAAGGACCAAGCCCGGGTCGACGGCGCGTTGTGTACCACGCGCGCCTCAAAGAGATGTCATCAGCAACTGATGGGGCCCGCAAGGGCCGATGCCTGCCAGGGGAGCGGGTTGTTCGAAAGAGATACCGCCGCCCCTGGCACACAGGCAACTGAGGGAACACGGGTGGGTTTTAGTCAGTAAAAGTCTGACACGCCCTCCCGCTCCGCCCAGAGCGGGAGAAGTTATTTGAAGATTTCCCACGCAAAAAAAAAAAAAAAATAGGTACTTACTCAATAAAATTATATAAACTAGGGTTGTAAGAATGGCTTACATTTTGACGTTTCAACAACATTAAATAAACGTCGTTCAGTATACGGTTTTTTCAGGTACCGCACTAGCAATTATCGCATACACGGTGTAGAAAAATCAGTGGTGTGACAAACGAGAAAAATTATCCTGTTTGTCATACCGGTGTGATATCTGGTGTGACTACGAGTCGGCAAGGATTTTGTTCTGGGTGGATCGTTTTCACACATAATTAGGTATATAATGAATGTATGCTAAATATTGTACTTAAAACATTTTAAAAGAGTAACGGTGGAGTTTCATGCCCATTCGTCTCCATATGAAACTACATTTGGGATGGGGCGACTAGAATCAATTCTATTTTAATGTAAATGTTGACGTTCAAAAGTGTCCTTTTGAGTGTCTATTTGAAATAAATGCTTTGACTATGCAGCTGCAGCCCCCTCTGCATTTTTGATAAGCCAGAATTTTCGTCACTCGCTAATTATACACTAAAAGATTACAGCTCCTAAATTTAAGAAAATGTACGGAGGAAGTACCTACCTATCTTTTATGAATTAAAAATTGTCTCAACAGAAGCCGAACTGTGGCGCACATTTTTTTATTTACAAGCAGGAGAGCTTTGAAACTTTTCAACGGGAAGAGCTCATTTGGAACCCAAAACAGCGCAATCATAAAAATAGCCTCTACCTATCATCCACCATCGTCTGCGTCGACGGTTCTTTTTTACTTTTTTACGGAGGATATCTAAATAATTGTATAAACTCATTAGATGTAGCGCGCATGCCACCATTAATTTCACGTCCTCCATTTTCGTGTGCGAATGTGTGAAAAGTAAGTTCGCGACGACACTCGTATACGAATGTTTCGTCGAATGTTCGTCGAGTGATGAGGCGAATGGCGAACACGATTGTGAAAATGCGGTATCACATTTATCTTGGAATTTTTGGTTCTATGACATGTAGGTTTCCTCAAGATACTTATTTCCTACTTCACCGTTTTGAGAGCAGTGAGGATGAAATAGTTTTCTGAACTTAAAGCGGCTGTAAGGGTTCAAACATCCACTGGTCTTTTCTTATCTATGTCCAAATACAAAAGCTGGGTGTCAATGGTGTGTGCGTTTATTTTATCATAATATATTAGTACTAGAATTAACATCTCCAAAGTCTTTTTTAGGACAGGAAGAGCATCATTGATTTAGTCTTTAGCTCTTAGTAGGTTATCCCTGTCATACGCTGCCAGTCTTCAACAAAAAAATTACTTAAAGTTAACAAACACAGAACGACCTCTATATGATAAAAAATGTACATATTTTTTACTTGCCTACTAGCTGCTTTTTACCGGTTATAGGCGCGTCGCTTATCCTTAGCTTATTAATTTACGGGGTATACGGATAAACACAACCAAGATCCTCAGCTATTACTATAGTTTCACCCCAAATTGCGCCGTACCGTAATGTACAGAGGCCAGCACATCAAGCTACCCCAATCTGTTAAATCTGTTTGATAGAGTTTTAACTTTATTGCAAGACTTTAAGGTTCATGTTCAGTTGGGAAAATGTGACAGTTTGGGATAGCTTGATGTGCTGGCGTCTGTACGTGTACAAATTTTTTTACACGTATTTTTAATCTACACTTATTATGTTTCCGAACAGTGTGTTGATTGTCATCCTCCCAATATACTATCTATTTGTTGTCATCATATCCTTCAGTGAATGTGACAAACGTGCTCCTAAGCAAAAATTCAATTTGGCAAAGCATTTTAACTAAATTTTCTGTGATAAGACTTTATTAACTGATACAATAGACATACGTGAAACCAATAGTGGTGAATTGTGTATTTTTCCTTAATCTGTTGGCTGCAAAACTATGCATGACTATATTTCTATAATAAAGCTGGCAACATTTGATTTCTTTTGACACTGACAGCGATGTACCAAAATTATGTGTACGTATAATCTGACATAACACAAGGTCAGAACTACGATAAAAACATGTGTAATGTATAAAAAGATTTAAGTCGTGACTATTGTCGATAATGTGATGGTTAAGTTCGCGTTACTTTAGAAAATTCGTGCACATAAAATGTTTATGTGATAAGGAGTACTTAATTTAAAATTGTTTACTTAGAAATAAATTATACAAAATGATAGAAGGATACGGTGCCGTGACCCAGGCCCTTTTGGGGACGCTTCTGACGTGGGGATTAACTGCTGTGGGGGCCGGTTGTGTGTTTTTTATAAGAGGAAAACATGTAAGTTATTGTATTTATACCTAATTTGGCCAAAAGTTATTTAACAAGTGATGAAGTCAGACACTTATTGATTTGTTTTTTATTTTTTAGAGAAAATTGCTTGACGTGTCATTGGGCTTTGCGGCGGGAGTGATGACCGCAGCGTCATACTGGTCTCTGCTAGAGCCAGCTATCAGTATGTGTAAAAGATCGAAGAGCTATGGATCAGAGGGACAGTATGCCTTCGTACCGGTTGCATTTGGATTCTTATTTGGAGCTGTGTTCGTTTTTGGAACTGACAAGTTCCTGGATTACTTAGGAATTAACTCTACTGGAATGATGATGAGTAAGTACTACCCATTTACTATTTGTTTACTTACTTTTATTATTTGGGCAATGATTTTACACCTTAATTTTTTCGGTGAAACCTGTGATCCTTGTTAGATTATTTTTTTAATGAATAGGCAGCATATCTATAATTATATAACTACCTGGATTTGAGGTATTTTATCTAGAGCATCTAAGAAAGCTGCACCTACTGAATTAACACATTTGTTATGGATGTTATGGAATAAATAAAGTCTATATCTACTTATGTGTAACCCCAGAGGTTGTTTCAACCAATACAAACTATGGTTGGTTGTTTAGCCATCTGATATTGGTTGATATGGAGAAGTATTATTATTCTTATTTATTTATCAAAACAAGTTAAAAAAAAATCTTAACTTAAGAACTATGCCCCACAAAATCGTTTGCACGGTTTGACTGTGGGAACAGAACAAATAGTACCTATTACACATTAGGTTTATTAGTGCGGTTTATGTTTATCCATTTCTTTTATATTAATATTTTCTAAAGTTTCATGTGTAACTGTTAATTATTTGATAAGCCTGCATAAACATTGTTATTTTCATGGAGTTCATTAAAGATAATGTAGAAAAACATTTCAATCAAACTTATTTATTTGAATGAATCGGGAGTTCATAAACATGGAAAGTTAAGGTTGAGTCAAGGAACCTGAGAAATTGGCTATCTAATAAATCATTTTCTTTCTTAACAGGCACTTCAATTGAGTCAGGTACCTCAGAATTATTTAAAAAACGAAATCTTGAAAGTTCAAAAAAATCGTTTTGTACTTGATAATTTGCTTTTCAAAGGCAAATGCAAACAACACTGCTGAAGTCAGCACTGTTTATTTAATACAGTTATTGTATGTACCTTGCAAAAACAATTAGGTATCTAATTGTTCAATCATCATTTCTCTGGTTGTTATTTTATCAACTACTAACCCAATGAACACAATCTGAGATCTTAATCATTTTTCATTGTCTATGTCCCTGCTGTTATTTTAAGACTAAATATTTTTTGTTAAATCATGCAATAGTGCACTTGTTTTCACCATTAATTTCACACTGTTTTAGTAAATGGGTTATAAAAATTATAGAGAAGCGTGGAAGAAAAAGACATGTGCCAACCCCAAATAAATTGGGATAAGGCCTGGGGAATGATGATTAGTAAATGAGTTATGTCATTAACTGTCACAAAAATAAATTGAATAAAGAAACATAGTTTACTAAGTAACATATTATTGAATATTTGATTACTCTGCATTCCAATTTAAAAACAGTTTAGTGAAAGTTTCTGCTTTAGACCATAGACAACTATAATATTAATTATGTTTGGTAATGACAATATTTAATCAAGTTATTCATGTTTTTTACAATTTTACTGAAGGTCTGCATTTTAACTGATTATGAATGCAAATATGTTGATAATGTTTCAAGTATTATAGTATTTCACTAGAAACAACAAACATTGTTAATCATTATCAATGTGTCTACTGATCTAAATGATTACTATTATGTAGATCAGTTCCAATGTATAAATACAGACATACTAAAATTATATAATAGTTTTCTTTCATTCATAAATAAAAATTATATCAGTTCTCCATGGCTTGTTTGCAGCATTATAATAATAAGTGGGAAATACTATCAGTTGTACAATTTGTAACTACCTTTTACTATGTTTATCATTGAACTACTCAAGATGTCAAATAAAATAAGGTGCTAATTTGATAATTCAACCACATCACTTTATTATTACAACACTACTTAACTGCAAGTTAAATTAATTTATTTAAAAGCTATATAAACATCACTTGATTTTCATAGACTCCAGAACTAGTTTATTACACCAGAACTAAAGGGCTAGTTTATTTTTAACATTTCACAATATTTTTACTTCAAATCCGAGGGACTTTTATGGTCACATTGGTATCTACACTTTTTTAGAATATTTAGATAATAGAATTTAGAAAAATCTTTAAATTTCGCTAAGAGGAAGAGCGGTCACATGAACGTTGGCGTTAGTTCCATACTGACGTATTTCTATGTTTTGTCCCTGGTTAATGATACTAGTCCAAATATTTTTTTACGGTATGGTACAGCTCTGTACCAGTACCATGTCCCTGTTTTATTTTTTGACACATTTCTTCTAAAGTTACTATGGAAATACCGAGGAATTAATGTCAACGATCATATTATGACGGTTTCCTCTTAATGTGAGTGAGTTGACTCACAGTAGGTATTAGTGCACTAAAATCCTATTCCAGAAAATAATCTTCATAAGATCATGTCCCCTCTTTAATTGGGTCCGCTTATACAAAACGTTTAGGAAACACGTTCATTGTACGTAGGTGCCGCCAAAGCGATCAACTACTTGCTGGAGTCCTGCACCCTAATGGCGTAGTTCAGTAACACACTGTCAATCGCAATCCGAGGGTTTTGAAGATAATTCTCAATAATAAGCTCGCAGTTTCTGGATATGGGTATTGACCCTACGTCCAATCTTTTCGGAAGCTTACAAGGAAGGAACAAAAAAGTTTTTTATAGTCGAGCACCAAATTCCTGTGCATTTGTGTGCTTGAGGTATTCAATAAATAATAATAAAAATATGTGCTCAGTGTTTGACAACAGACGGACGTGTTCTAAGCCCAATGGCTCTTCAGTTTCTTGGGAGACGACGGGGATTTCGGTAAATCCCGAAGTCTCCGTCGCTTATGTCATAGACTTTAGACTCAAGAATAACATTCTCACCACTGAGTCAGAACAACAAGAAAACCAAGCATTCAAATAACTCACAAAGTCGCAAACAAGTCAAACCAGCTTTTGGACGACACTCAATAACCTCTCAATATCCTTAGACATTGCTAAGAGCTCATTAAATCAAATTGTAGGTGCCTACTTATTATCTTTGCCACCAAAGTTTTGTATTTGGCCACTACTCAAATATAATCCAGATAACGGTCTGATGGAGCCCAGAAAGCCACATACTGGCCAGTATGCACTCGCTGAACTCTTCAATGTTATACCTTTGCTACCATCAAACCCTTAACCTTCTCCAGGGGTGCGGGTTATTCGAAAGAGATACCGTGGCCCCTGGCACACAGGCAACTGAGGGAATACGGGTGGGTTTTAGTCAGTAAAAGTCTGACACGCCCTCCTGCTCCACCCAGAGCGGGAGAAGTTATTTGATGATTTCCCATCCCCCAAAAAAAAAACCTCTAATCTACTTTTACGTCATTGTTTTCTAGTAAATACTTAAATAGTCATGCCTCGGCAGCCATTGCCGCCGTTAGCTCTTTTTGACAACCACGCGAACTGTTGCTTGTTTCGAGCGGTATAACAGTCAATATCTAAGCAATTTGCATAGAGATAACAGTGCACTCAACAGGTTAACCTTGGTCGACTTTGTGTTATTATATTGTAATAATCCATCATCCATCCTACAATCATTCACATTGTTTGCAGCAAATGCACAAAAACATTAGTTTCATTTAATTACGCATATCTAGTGTATAGATCTCAAAAAGCGAATAATATTTTGAAGCTAGGTACCTAAAAATAAATAAAAATCTTTGTTGACTTTGCTTGTATGCTCTATTCATTTAATAATTTTAAAAGTAACGTTGGCCACTAAGATTGTCATATTTTAAGGCTAAATTATAATCAATAATAAAGAAAATAAAATGGCTCAAAAATTTCCTAATCATTCGTCATGGGTGTTGTTTTCGTGGTTTTCGAGGGTGTTAAAGTCAATAGTGCGGTCAAAATAAAACTCCGAGATAGTGGCTGCGAAAATTCCAAATATTTCGTCATGGGTGTCGTTTTCATGGTTTTCGAATGTATCTAGCCGATAGTAAGGTCGAAATAAAAATCCAAGACAGTAGTTGCAATTTTTAAAATTTTTAAATCAACGTCGACCACAAATTATATAGCAATGTTTTGTCCCTGCTTTACCTTAACGTTGCATGATTTAGCCTACGAGAAACTAGGGATTCTAGCATCACTAAAACAGACGTTAGAAGAGACGTCCAGAGGTTCCAAAATCGACCTAAAAGTTTGATAAATAGCGCTAAATATGTACTAAAAAATTTAAAAAACCAGTTCGTTTGTGACCTCGCCATGTGATCATCTCATTATTAGGGACTGTCCGACTTGTTTTGGACTGCGAAACTTGTTCGGCAATCCCGAAACTATAAAATCGTAAAAACCGTAATCATGAATGTGTTTTACGAAAGTTGTTAACTAAAAAATGCCGCTTGACGTGTTAAGTGCGAATAGTTTGTGCTTTCCGATCCCTTCATAAGGAAACCGCTAATATTTTATTTTTGTGATGTTTTACAAACTATAACTAACTTAGGCCCACTTGCATCACAAATCGCTGAATAAGTTTACCGCAATATTCAAAAACATCGCTCACTTTTTGTCAATCATTTTTTCTATGGAAGCTGGCATAGTGATCCAACGCCATTTTGATCTTCCTTTAAAGTTGCAGCGTACTATGAAACTGGCATACATTTATGAGTAGAGGTCACTTAAACAAACAAAAAATATCATGGATTTATTTATGGTATTCGGAACTTCTCATTTATGGGTAGCGATCTTTTTCTCCAAATATCTCAGCAACGTGACACTTTTGGGTACTTTATTCGGGGATTTTTTTTGTTTGTTTATCTACACTATAATATATAAAATATTATAAAGCTGAAGAGTTTGTTTGTTTGTTTGCTTGAACGCGCCAATCTCAGGAACTACTGGTCCGATTTGAAAAATGATTTCAGTGTTAGATAGCCAATTTATCAAGGATAAATTGGCAATTGGATATAACATCACGCTAAGAACCTTAGGATCCGAGCAAAGTTAAAAAAGTCACGAATACGAAGTACTCGCACGGGCAGGCGAGGCGAGCGACGGGGTGGATCGGGGAGGAAGAAATTTGAAAGAAGTCGCGGGCAGAAGCCAGTGTGTCCTCTATGACTGATTGACCATGCCACTTTGGGGCCTATGCTGATTGAATATGACTTTGACTCATCGAATTAGTTGTTTTCGGTTTTTCCCCGGTGCTTGTAAACACTAAGGTCATTATTTTATGCCTATAAGAATTCAAGATATTTTTTTCCGACAGCGGGTAATACCCTATTCGTATGATTCATATGAAAGTCCTCTCTCAACCTAGCATAAGCATAATCAGCCATAATGTTCCCACTGCTGGGACATAGGATATGCCTCTTCTCAGGCGGAAGTCATATATCTTCAAATTTTTGGTTCTAAAACATGGCCGGTTCCCTCACCATCTTTTGCTTCACCGTTTTGGTAGCAGTGGTGATTAAATTAGTACCTACACAAAGTAACCTTTCTGGGTTCCAACTCACGACCTACAACTCGAAAGTCCGAGCCGATACCACTGGGCCACCATTGCTCTTGGTTACCACTGCGCTCTTCTGCCACAGAGAAATAAGTACTATTTCAAAACCGTATATTTCGAAACAGGAAGAGGGCATGCGATAAAACACGTTCATAACTTGTTTTCATCAAATTAATTTGAAAAAAAAAAGTTAAATTAAATATGTTAAAAACCCCCGAGCAAGAAAACACTCTAAAAAGTAAAAAAATAAATATTTAATGGCCTTGTAGGTAATATTTTGATGCCCATTCTCTAGTAAGTCCCTTAGTCGCCTTCTACGACACCCACGGGAAGAAATGGGATGATGCTATTCTTTTAAGTCCGGCACCACACGGAATGCCGTATTTTACCCGATGTAATTTACGTAAGGACCGATACCCCTGGGCCACCACTTCTCTCTAACCTATCCGTGTGCACATTTTGGTTATAAGTATAGATGGTTATTAATGAATACTTAAATGGCGTGGCATGTCTTGATCCTACATACATATATGGGCTCCCAGCGAGTGACACAGGTTGATGGCAGTCATGAAATTTAAAAAAGAAAACTCACAAACAGAAAACAAAAACGTTATTCGTTTGTGTCGGGACGTATGTCCCGACTTTATCGACTGCCCACGAAAAAGTGGATTTGCAGGTTGCATTGGCAGCTTGGTATTGCCATCTTAAAAATACTGTCCAGTTCCGGTAATAATATTATGCACATTACTTCTATAATTGAATCTATAATATGACTTCAAGAATGGTGAAAATAACTCCTAATGGACATCATTTATATAGCTGATATAAATTTTAAATGTTACGATTAAAATTGTACAATAAACTTTAATAGCCTCCATAAGACATCAGTAAGTTAAGTCCAAGAATAGTCATTTTATTAATTTATGTTGTACATCATACACTGGGAGTATTATTGTGTTCTAGAGAAATGTATAAGCACACTGCATGTAGGTAGCTTTTATTATGATCATAATAGAAGATTAATTAGCTTCAATAGTCGGTAATAGCGCTTTCATATAACTGTGTGAGCATTGTGCGTTAGAAATGTTATAATTAATACTTTTCCAATCGCTAATAAGTTCTTAACATTAGTGAATTTCTTGATTTATCGTGGGAAGGTCTCTTTTCCCAAATCAAAGAACTGTGCGAACCTTACACTTGTAAGTCGACTCAAAATATTGAGCATTGTGCGCTAGAAATGTGAAGGTACCTATGTTATAATTATTGTTTTTCCAATCGCTAATAAGTTATAAACATTAAAGAATTTGTTTAATATTTGATTTTTCGTGGGAAGGTCTTTTTTACCCGAATCAAAGAACTGAGTGAACCTAACAATTGCGAGTAGACACAAAATATTCGGAAGTCGGTTGTTTTTTTTTTGCCAATTTCATCCAACTCCGTTCAGCGGTTTTAGCGTGAAAGCGTAACAAACAAACATACTTACCAAAAAATCAAATGTATTCTCTGTAAGATATTAGTTTAGATCATCAGATTAAACTTTTAAGATTTTCTGATAAACTTTTACTTTTCGAAACCTGTCTTCTCTTATTTTCCTGCTTTTAAAGTACTATAATTCTTACTAACCGTCGCTCACAAAATCCCTCAACGTGTTCTGGTATAACTGGTGTTAATGATTTTCCTCATTTTTATGTAAATTATTAATAAGGCATAAATTACGTACCTTTGGTGTTTTATTTACAAAGTTTGCGATCAAGGAAGTATTGAGTGTTTAATCAAAGATTACCTTGTTTAAAGTGTATAATATGTCGTATCTTATTTTATATTGTAGTGTAGCTTTTTGATTTTAAACTCTCAGAAACGTTATATGAAGGATTTCTATGTTATCTGCAGGACTTAGCTACTAAGTTATATATCTAAACTCAATGGTAGTTTGTTATCACAATATACAAACATGTCTCTATTTATTTTAACAACATAAGATTATTTTACAGGAGTTAGTTATTAACAGCAGTCATAATGGAATTTAACGAATTGACTTAATTACTGATTATGCACATGAACGAATATAATACCTTGGGACTTGGATATTTTATGACTGTATGACTAGGAGAAACGTGTTGAAAGCCACGATCGCGTGAAGATAACACTGAGACGCGATAACGCACCGAAGTACTAATAATAAAACATGGAAGCGTTTTTATTCAACTCTGGTCTTTGCAAAGAAATGACGGTTGTACTCATACTGCTTAGTCCGTAATACCCTGCATCATCGTAATTTCAGCCGAAAGACGTCCACTGCTTTACATAGGCCCTCCTCAAGCTCCGCCACTTCAACCAGTTTTGTGCTTCCCGCCTCTAACGGAATCCTGCGGCACAAGGTCATCGGTCCACCTTGTGGCAGGCTTTCCAACCCTACGGCTTCCGGTACGCGGTCGTCGCTCCAGAACCTTTCGGCCCCATCGGCCATCTGTTCTGCGAGCAATGTGCCCTGCCCACTGCCACTTAAGTTTGGAAATTCTTCGGGCGATGTCGGTTACTTTGGTTCTCCTGCGGATCTCTTTCTTCCTGCACTTTTAACCTTCTAAAATGGTAATTACCCGTGACGCCGTTGAACTTCAGAGGGTCGAAAATGAACAGTCAATAAAATACATTTACGTATGAGACTACTTTTCGAACATGACAAAAATCAAGAGGATTTAAAATTTAGTACCTTCATTTAAATTAGTACAAATCCGAGTTTTCCTATTCATCCGTGTATTGACACTTGGCAATATATGAAACTTGAATTTTTGAAATTGAATGCTCTGAAGTTAAGCTGCTTTTGATCTTTGCCCATTTAAGAAAATATTCAATGAACCAAGGTATGATTAAAATTACAACTGGCGACCCCAGAAAATGCTCCATTAAAGCTAATTGAAATCTCTATACCGGCTAAAGTGTACCTAATGTGCAAGTTGACTATGTAATAAAGACCAAGCTTATCGCTACTGTTATACATACACACTATTATAAACTCGTAATTAATCTATGAACAATTGCCTAATGGAACTTTGCCACTAATTACTCTTTGATTACCATAACCTTAGATGTCATAAATATAAAATGCTACGGACCATTAATACGATCACGCCTGTATTCCCCGTAGGATTTGCAGAGAGTCCAGTCATGAAGTCTGAATAAGGGGCGAGAAATCTGTTCACGAGAAATTCCCATTGGAAATACTCAATTACACTACCCGAATCTGGGTTCGCAACGGCGTCCAATAGGCGCGCTCGCAACAAGCAAAAATCTAACGGACCATTTTATAAATTACAGCTATAACAAAGAGTAAAGACTCAAAGGAGAAGCTAGAAGACTTGGAGATGATGACTGCGCTGAACCGGCGGCCGTCTAACAACACCAGTGTGGTGACCATGGACCCGCAGCAGCCGGCCGACTTCGCGGACTGCATCAGCAATCAGCACACGGCACAGCGGCGCAGGGGACATCATCATTCACACCACTCACTGGTCCGTTACTTGCATAATAATTATTATTATAATCTTCCCTTGCCTCTTTCCGCTTTTCCCGGTATACTGTTATTGTGGGCTAATCCTTTAAGAAAGAATCCAGCTCAACCCGCCATCCCTGCCTGGGTCTGTTGCGTAGTCGTTTCCTGCTATTTAGAATCCACTAAGTGGTGGATTTCGTCCATTGCTCCTCCGACATGCGACTGTTTTGGCCAGCCTAGTTCCACTTGCATAATACTAAACATTACTATCACAACATTATATTTTAATTCCCCGATGGGGTAATAAGACGTGTGTAGTTCTTACACCAGTACCCACATTTCACGCAGCACGAACTAACTAAGAATAGCTCATCATTATTGTCATCAGCCTATTAGCTGGGCATGGAGATTTCTAGGCCTAGAGAGCGTTATGCCTCTCCTACACACGCTATTTAACTCGATCCTCGAGTACTCTCGTTCAGCTACTACTAGCCATCCTGCGAAAATCGTATCGTGAATCGCGAACGGAACGCCACGGCGGTAGGTGATGTGACAGCCGTGGTAAACTTAATAATACTAACTTTTGCCTACATCTTCGAACACAGGAACGTACGAACGGGCTAAAAAAAAAAAACATAAAAATTGTTCAGCCGTTCAGGCGTGAAAAGAAACAGACAAACAGCTAATTCAGTCCAGCCTGTCCCTTGCTGCCCTCCCCAGCGATGCATTATGCCGAGGTCCGTACCGCACAGGGGGTGTCCTTAGGACGTAGTCGCTTAGCATGATTTATTGAAGCATCCACAGGCAAGCCCGCTTAAGCAGCCGACAACCTCCTACGTTGACCTGTGAGATGCCATATTTATAAAAAGACAAGCTAAGTTATTTTCGCAATTATAGTTTTAGTTTGGATAAGCCAGTTAGCAAAATGCCAAGGCTGTCTGCTGACGTTACACTAGAAGTACAATAACCTAAATATCGCCAGTCGAATAGGCTAATGCAGTAATTTTTTTATGAGTTATTTTAGCATCTGCATTATGCAAATTTTGTATTTGTAAACCTTTTCAAACTGAGGACCTAGGAAAATCTTATAATAGAATACGGAATCAAAATAATAAAAGGAAACGCTTTATGACACAAAGGTGTGAAACTCGCATGGATTCGGCTGGCTGATGCGATAGCAAAAGATATTCCGTGCAACCGACAATGCGTTTCTTTCTTCTTAATTAACGGAAAAAACAAGCGATTGATAATAATTATAATCGACTTATGCAAAAGATTTTGTATTTTCTATCTTGAGATGTTGTTCACAGCAGTAGGGATTAAATAAAATTTAAAAAATATCTGCTTAGCATTTTCCCAGCTGTGTTGGGGTCGGCTTCCAGTCTTATGGTGAATCTTGTCGACGTTTTTTTCTTACAAACTTCGGGAGTGTATTACTCCACTGTTCAATAATGCACATGAAAAATTAAACATGATATGGTCTTGTCTCATTATTAATATTGTCTGTACGGAAGCAGAATACTAATATAAAAAGCCATTAAAAAGTTATGAGCCAACAAATATTAGTTTTTCTTGCCAATTTAACCTAACTTTGGGCGTGTTTAAGTAATAAAAGAAGTGTAAAATCTCTAAAAGTAAAACCGACAAAGCTGAAGTATCGAAAAGTTAAATCAACTTTATTGGTAATTGATATAGGCAGTGGTTTATTCATAAAACCCGATCTTCCGAAGGACTTTTCTTAATTTTGTATGCGCCCATTTTATTATAACTGATCCTGCATCTAACTCAATGTTTTGCGTGTAGACTAGCGTTTAACTGCTCATCACGGGTATTACCTCTGTCGGACACGATGCCTGGTGAGACAAGGTGCTTTTTAGCCAGGCCCACCAGTGAGTTCGAGCCCGCGACTAGATTCCCCTTAACTGGATACCAATAATTTGCATGGAGCGACTGCCTATCTGACCTCTACAACCCAGTTACTGGGTAACACAATACCCAATGGTAAGACTGGTTGTCAGACTTTCGGGCCTCCGATCCGTAACGACTGTCAAAGATCCACGAATGACAGTGGGTGGGGCCTTGGTATGTAAATAAAGATCACCCATAGAGGTCACCCATCCACGGATCAACCGCGACAAGCATTACTTAACCTGATCGTTCGACCCGTGCGGCTGTTATTACTTAGCCACAACAAGAATTATTAGTAAAATAATGGTAGAAAATATTACCCGCGATCAGTTTCTTCTTACACCTCTAAGTAACAAACTAGTTTTTCCCGTTGAATCACTGCGTTCACCTTAACCTTTTTGCGTATTGACACGGTTTATTTATCTTTTTTTCATTAAAAGGATTAAAAACCACGAGCACTGGTGCTAAAAAGCAGTCCGATATTATGTTTACAAAAGTCGAATAATTCGTGAATGAATGAATTATGGAGGAATGTTAAAAATTATTTAAAAACACATTCGTTTTCCGTAATGGGCTCATAATAACTCCAAGTTGTATTTATTTCGCAGTGCATTGACACTGCTTTAGACCTTGTCTTGATAAAAGTTATTCGGAAATTTTCTTCATTTAGAGGAATCGATTAAGTGTCTACAATTATTTTTCCTTAGTGATGTCGCCATAAATAAATGAAATCTTTTGTAATTATTATGTTGTCTCTCTTTTGTAGCTAGTAGGTATGCTAAGCTTACCAAGTCGTACGAAAACCTTCAGATGGCAAGGTCTTATCTATTCGTTTAATACGTAGCAAAAAAACTCAAAAGTAATTACCGTACATGATAATAATAATTATTCAACGAATATTTTTAAAACTCGTTTATTCAATTCATTAGCACTTCAGAATGCCCAATCAATTTGATAAGACATCTAAAACTGCTGCCTCCTCGGTTTAGTACCTACTTTCGAAAATTGGAAAATTGATCAATTTGGGTGTTTTTTAAATAATTTGGGCACCTATCTATCTAAAGGAGCATACTTAATCAGGCAGTTTTTACATAGTTGTTACAAAAGCAAAAAAAACCATTGTAAAATAACATAAAATAGAATTAAAATTAGCATTGTATTTAAATTGATACTTAAACGAAAAATAACTGCCTGTGAATGTTAGTACCATTGTAGGCTAAATAGAGAATATAACTGTCTGGCAATTTTGAGTACTTTTTATGCCGCCCACGCAACTATTCTGCAGATCTGGTAGGGTTTTTTTTTTGGGTGGGAAATCATCAAATGACTTCTCCCGCTCTGGGTGGAGCAGGAAGGCATGTCAGACTTTTACTGACTAAAACCCACCCGTGTTCCCTCAGTTGCCTGTGTGCCAGGGGCCGCGGTATCTCTTTCGAACAACCCGCACCCCTGGCAGGCATCGGCCCTTGCGGGCCCCATCAGTTGTTGCTGACATCTCTTTGAAGCGCGCGTGGAACACAACGCGCCGACGACCCGAACTTGGTCCTTACCGGATAGCGAGCTACCCATTACTCGCCGTCCGCAAGCCCGTGTCTACGGTGGCCGGAAATCAGCCTGGGAATCCCGACGCCCAGGGCGTCTCCTGCGAAGGCCACGGCCGTGAGGGCGCATGTACTGCATCTCCCTCACGTGCGCCGCCTCCCTCTTTGCGAGCATCACTGCTTCGCTGAGGGAAGCGACTGTTAGCCATGCACTCTCGCTCCGTACCATGCCTGGACCAGGGCCGGACGAGAGAAATCGCCGCCGCCGATCGCCTCCTGAGGACACGGCGGTGCTCCGCCCAAGCCGGGCAGACCTCCACCGTAAGATCTGGTAGGGTCAAGTGACGAGTCGTAGAGCTCTCTAAAATATTGTTGAGCCACACGATAACTGATGCATGTGTGCCGTCTGTCGGGCCAAGACAACTCAAAGCTACAAAGGCTCTTCCTTCCAGACATGGCCCTGCATTGATAGACTCATACATCTTAATAATTTGTTTTGACTTTAAAAGAGACCACGATATCTGAGTTTATTCGGATCAGTCAGCTAGGAAATGCTGGCGCCGTCTAGTTTTGAAATATTGCCCAAATTGACTTGTAGAAATGGCTTAAGAAACCTACGTACAAAAATATATTTTTTAATTCATGTAGATAGCAATACTCGTACATAATCTATTGTTGCCGGTCGTCAGTGACCCGCATGGTTTTCAATGAAATAGAGTGGTTGTTGCGTTTGAAAAGTGAGTCAGTTATTGTTATTTAAACCTTATGACAGTGACTTAAAAGTCACATGATGTGTGTTAGTGGTCTGCAACTACTTTATTAAGATCAGTTTGAATAAATCCACTCCCCTCAAAAGATGTTCAAGATGTAAACCTCTTGTCAAATATGATGTGTATTTCTGAGTGTTATTTTGGTATCAATAAAAATTTGTATGCATATATTTTGTTCGTTTGTGTAGTTTAGGATCAATAGATTAAGAAAGTGGTCAGGCTGTAACAAACCATGTGGTAGTCCTATTATCGCGTCATATCTGAATGATATCCCTCCAAAGTTGTCAAAAACCGATCATCTTTTGTGATACCGTTCAATATTAATTGATTTCTTGTGCTTTACTATTTTTATCAGGACAATAAAGTGTGTATAAATAAATAATTGATAACTGAATATAGTTGAAAAATTGCATAATTTCTATCATATAAAATAAAAATATAACGAAACATAATTTATGTGGATCTGAATTGAATTGTATGGATGGAGTATTTATCTCGGTGTTTTTTGTTGTTATCATAACAATATTATTGTTAATTTCAGAAAGCTGGTGAGAATGGCGATGGTGACCGCCGTGACAGCGTGACGAGGTCGATGGAGGCGCGGGCGTCCCAGTGGAAGCGTATAATGCTCCTCGTGGTCGCGATCACCGTGCACAACATTCCCGAGGGGCTCGCCGTTGGCGTGTCGTTCGCCGCCGCCGGCTCGTCCCCCGAGGCGTCCTTCCACTCCGCCAGGTTAGTCGCCTCTTGTGATGTAATTCACAAAACTAGACACAACGAGCAAAAAGTAGCTAATCCCAATCAATTTATCATATTTTAGGTATACTAAATTTCGAGGTCCATCACGGTACTTTTTAACAGCGCCATCTAGCTACAAAGCTTAGTGGTATCTTCGAATGGAAGAGCTTACACGACCAAGCGCGAACTTGGATTACTGCCCTCTAGTGGGATCTATGGTTACTCCTAACACTTGTTCCAGTCTACGGAGTGTTTGTGATCAATAGTTGTTGATCACGAAACACTTTTCATGGAATGAGTATAGATGGCGCTGCTGGAAGCAAATAACATAGACTGATAATATTATACAAAGAGATTAGGCTAATTCTGATAAGTTTGAAAATTACAATTAAGAAATATTATTCCACGTTTCAATTGTGACTAGATAGCCCAAATACTCAGAAGTTTTATGTCATTCCATTATCCAGTATAAAGGCGCGCAATGTTAGTACATCATCGTTTCTTAAAAATCTATTGTGTTGTGTAACTGTTCTTTGGAACGTAATTTCGTAGTCATGACACTTCAAATTCAGTACTTCTCGGGAATTATGTTTATTTAATGGCGTATATTGTGAGCATTGTTAATTCTGCTAGCAAATTTTCTATAAATACTTAAATAGGATAAGTACCCACGTAAATTTGATGTCCGCCATTTTGTTACGTCAGAAGAAGGAACGCGAGGCACCGTTGCGGCGGCGGCTGCGCAGGCATTTCATTGATAAGTTGCGGGCGCGAGCGGGATGCAGCTAGCCGTCTACGGCTGCACTATGGCTTGTGCATCGGACCCGCTAGCCGAGGTTAACAATAGCCGATGCGCCAACTTGACTCTCATTAATATCGATATTTAAAACATTAAGTATCCAATCCGATGGGTGCTTACATTAGTCATGTTTGTCACCGATCCGTTTTTAGTTTTCACAAACTATAAATAAACGTATAATTGCGTTTAAGAAAAGCAACGTCGAGAATTGTCTGGTCTCGTCTCAACGAATGTTTGGCATGAGTCGTCACACGCCTACTTGCCTTTTGGCATGGGGATTGCGATATAGATTAGAGTTCGGGATTGCGATATAGATTAGAGTTCATTTTGCCAATTCATTATGAAACGTTTAGTGCTTTGTTTCGTCTAACTTTGTTTTGATAACTGTTTAGAAATGCGATTTTTACTTTCGTTTTTGTTCACGAGCGAGTTGGTTGGTGTCTGGAGGTGGCTAGCTGCCTACAGTCCGGTGGGCAAGGAGATGGAGTCGGCGATACGTGTCGAGACGGTGTTGCGGCTGTGGCTTATCGGTGAAGACAGTTTGAGTGCGGCAAAGAGTCGCAAGGCGACTGTATTGGCAACGTCGTTTCATTTGTAGTTGCGTCGAGTGGAGCCAAATCGCGTGGCCGCGGGGGCATCGACCGGCGCGCCGGCGCAGACGTTGCCGTCACCGCCGCCGAAACCGCCCGATGAAACTATTTCACTGAAAAATCCGCCGGCGCGCGCCGTATCATTGAAGTCAACCTTGGCGATTTGTCGCGTCGTCTATACTGACGCGTGGGTGCCTCCCGAGCATATTCATAACTGTTAAATATTGGCACCTCTCGCTAATGTACGCGACGTTACCGATCTTTTCGAAAGATTCCAACTATTCTCATTTGTTTCAGTTTCCTAGAATGTTTTCGAAATTCACCGTTGTTGTGTCTATTACGAGCTCTGTTGCTATCTTGGTGAGACGTCTTCATCATCACAATAACACGTAGTACCAACAAAACTATAATCCCGGTGTGATTCAGTAGAAAAATATCTATTTAGAAGCTAGGTACCTATTAAGATGTTGAATCATAGACCTCCCAGTCACACGGATCTAGCTTCCATGATTTACACCTCGACTATATAATATTGCAATGCAGAACTTTAATATCTCGACTTCGTAGAAAAAACCTGTAGGTAGTCACTCTACATATAAAAAAATCAATACATGGCCTAATTAAAACACACAAAAATGCAAAAGAACGAACATTGATATTAAGCTGTAGATTTCGCTCGGTGCAGCCTGGCCGTTCGCGTAATGGCAGGTAACGAGGCTACGAGATAGCACTCGGCGTTTCCTTTGTTCCCGCTTGTTATGCAGATCGCCCTCCCGCTTATTACACTCATAATTGTACCTTCTTTAACGAGCTAACGTTTGTTTAATTATTTTTGTAGCTCAAATAGCCCTGTATAAATTTGCAACGTCAATAAACTTTCTTCTATTCTCTTTTCTTTAGTTGCATTCGACTAGGACTTGAGTAGTTAGCTTTTACCAAGCCTCAGTCAAACACTTATACAGTAAATATTACCGATATAGTTTAGTTACTTTAAAACATAAAGCCAGAAAAAAGTTAACCCACGCAATTAGATTTAGGTGAATGTTAACGCCAGTACCTATCATAATTAATATTAACCACCGGAACAATAATTCGGTCCGCGTATATTAAAATGCTACTCATGCTCTGATTTAAAAAATTATACGTTATCCATCACTTCATATTTTTCATAAATAATCCATATGAAAACTCGGAGCGGTCGTTCATTACGATGGCAAGCGATAAGGCGGTGGATTTAACACCGTAGTTGGTGTGGGTAATCACGTATAGGTATTCGGGCGCAGTGTGCCTGGAGGAGCGCGGAGGGCGCCGCGCGGGAGGGGGTGGCGCCCGCGCATAATGGGAGTCGGCAACCGCTTTGTATCCGCCGCTGTTATTATGCAGATTAACACCGCCGGGAATTTGTTCAAATATCGTAACAAGCGCTCTCCTCCCGGCGCCGGCGCCGCTCGCGCTGCCGTAATTTACGATTCAAGCCTCGGGAATGTGTCGGCGTTCGCTCCTTCCATGGCTGCTGAGCCATTTTGTCGATTTTATATTACCTCCTCCTTACCAGAAAATGCCTTAACACGCATCATATCTGATTATGGTTTATTTTAATTTTTACCTCTCGGCGATTAACATTCTTGTTTTAATAAAATACAACATTGTGTTAGATCAGTTGATGTAAACATGACGGACGCTTTTACTGCCTGTAAACCTTTCACAGTAATTTAATTGATTTTCAATCTAATAATCCGACCGTCTAGCTTTAAAATATCTGCAGGTCCAGTTCAGACAAAAGTTAAGTCAGCCTTTATGACCTGCAAGAAGTCTTATTAGCAATTCTGAAAAGCTTAGTCAAATCGAAATGACCTTTATTGATGGTTCATCTCTGCAAGATAGAAAAGAAACCCAGAAATAGCGCTGAAATTGCAAATATATTATTCCTATTAGGTACCAGTACGTACCTCCTGCCATCGCGTGTCATAAAAGAGAGCTTTTCTATAACTTTGAAAGGAATCTGAAAGTTGTGATTAAAGTTTACAAAGTCCATAAATAATGTTTGGCGCGGCGGGCGGGCCAGGGGGGTAGCGCGGGGGGCGGCCGCATTCCTGCGAAGCCTCCGACCCACCGCCCTGTGCTCACGTCCCAGCTTCTGCCGAGTGCCGCTTTCCCTATACCCAATGCAATCTAAGCACTTACATACCACATGATGCGAACGTTGCAGTAGTTACTCACATTTAGGACACTTCTCAATATTATCCCCTAGTGAACCGTATTGTTTTCTTGTATTTCTCGATTTCCAGGTATTTGAGGTTTCTTCACGAATTATTCTGTGTCTGGTTTCATGAATTTAAGTGACTTGATGACCCTGTGACATCTACCAACCCGCATTGAGCCTGCGTGGTAGATTACGGCCTTCTCCCTGCCAAAGAGAGGAGGGCTGTGTCCCAGCAGGGTGAACATTATGTTAGGGCTAATTATTTTTATGCTTAAGTGCCTTGATGGTAATCAGTTAGCGCAATTTAATTTTCCACATTTCAGTAACCCGCATTCTACTTTTGACATGTCAGTGAGCTTTGATGGATTTGGCAGTTCGTGGTACATCGCAACGCTTCTTAGCAACATTGCGGTTTTTGCCGTTTCTTGTCGCTTGGGTCCTTTGGGGATTAATTTAGGTTATTCGTCGAAACACATTCACAATAGGCCTTATCAGAAAGCTCAAAGTCACCCAAAGGGCAATGGAAAGGGGTTAGGCTCGGAGTTTCCAGGTGATCGGATCAGAAATGAAGAGATCTGCAGGAGAACCAAGGCAACCGACATAGCCCGAAGAAATGCCAAACATAAGTGGCAGTGGGCAGGGCACATTGCTCGCAGAACAGATGGCCGATGGGGCCGAAAGGTTCTGGAGTGGCGACCGCGTACCGGAAGACGTACAGTGGAAAGGCCTCCCACAAGGTGGACCGATGACCTTGTGAGGGCCGTGGAAATCCGCTGGATGTGGAAGGCACAAGACCGGTCGATGTGGAGGGGCCTGGGTGAGGCCTATGTCTAGTAGTGAACGTCTCTACGTCTTTCGGCTGAAATGATTCGACAAAAATTCATGCAACTTTATGTCTTTACTAACCTACGCTGTCCCACTCCTGGGCTAAGACCTCCCTCCACTCCTTCCATCTTTCGCGAGCTTCCATCTTTGACGGAACCTATTAAGTTCGTCCCGCCATTTGCTACGTGGTCTACCGCGACCCCGCCTCACTGCCTCAGGGCACCAGTTCTGTGCTTTTTGGGCCCACAGTTTGTCCGTCCACTTACAAGTTAAAAAAAAATCTGCATCGTAATACGTTACGTTTCACTAGTGTATGTGGAAATGGTTGTAACAAGGCTCCATTGGGTATTAGAGATCGCATCGGACGGCATCAGTCATGCAATGTGGATGTAAGATTTCGATATGAGGCGATTTATGTTGAGGGAATTCAAGTAAAAAGCTTTGTTCTTTCATATCGTGAATAGCATTTCAAAACACCAATGCTAAGTCCACTTCTAAAGTTCCCCCATTCTTTAAGATTCTCTCTTTAATTGTCTGTAGATAATCTTGTTCGATATGATAGTCTTATGAAAATCACTCAGTTGATGAGGTCGCATTCATGTACTTATGCTTTCTTGTTTGAGGTGTTCATCTGCGTAGCCTTTTCCCAACTTTGTTTTGGTCAGCTTCCAATCTAACCGGATGCAGCTGCATACCAGTATTTTACATGGAGCGACTGCCTATCTGACCTCCACAACCCAGTTACTGGGTAACACGAAACCCCTTGGAAAGACTGTTTGTCAGTTTTTCGGGCATTTGACGACCCGTCAATCAACTCAGCCTATTGCAGTCCACTGCTGGACATAGGCCTCTCCCAGGCTGCGCCACAACACTCTATCCTCCGCCTTCCGCATCCAGTCTGTCCCACCCACCTTTTTAAGGTCGTCAGTCTGTCTAGCTGGGGGACGTCCCACACTACGTTTGACGAGCCGTAACGACTGTCAAAGATCCACGAAAGACAGCTGGGACAAACGGCTTATCGCGCTTTCCGAGGTACGAAGCGGTCTTGGTATGTGAAGATGGTCACGCATCCACGGACCAACCGCGGCAAGCGTAGCTTAACCGGATAAATCGATCCGTGCGGCTGTTATTACTTAGCCACAAGCCCCTCATTAGCATAATCAAATACTGCAATTAAACAATTTGTCCAGTTAACTATTGTACCTACAGTTCTCTGTCAGTCAGTCTCAGTGCTTTTAAAACTCGTTATGCATGTCACCAACATGAGTTTTCGCAGAAACTTTAGCAGTGGATGTTTCGCGGTAGTGCAATGACGTTTCATTTACTCACGTTATCCTTATTTGTCAATACACTCCTATTGAAAACATTTACTCCGACCGTGAAAAGTTATGTTAATAGTAGTCCTCAGAATTATGTTAAATTTTTAAATTATAAAACTATTTACAAAACTAAATATAACATAATATCACAACCCTTCGGGGACCTTCTGCAAAGCAGTGATGCTTGCGAAGAGGGAGGCGGCGCACGTGAGGGAGAGGCAGTATATGCGCCCGCGCGGCCCTAGCCGCCCTGGTCGTCGAGAATCCCAGGCTCATTCCCGGCCATCGTCGGCGCGGGCTTGCGGACGGCGAGTAATAGGCAGCTCGCTGTCCGGTAAGGACCAAGCCCCGCTCGACGGCGCGTTGTGTCCCACGCGCGCCTCAAAGAGATGTCAGCACCAACTGGTGGGCTCCGCAAGGGCCGATGCCTGCCAGGGATGCGGGTTGTTCGAAAGAGATACCGTGGCCCTTGGCACACAGGCAACTGAAGGAATACGGGTGGGTTTTAGTCAGTAAAAGTCTAACACGCCCTTCCGCTCCACCCAGAGCGGGAGAAATTATTTGATGATTTCCCACCCCAACAAAAAAAACCTTTCAGGGAACATGGCGTCATGTAATGTAAAAAAAAAAAAAAAAAAAAAAAAAAAAAAAAAAAAAAAAAAAAATGTAATGTTGTCACGCCTTGTTACCCGAAGGGGTTGGGTAGAGGTGTACTTAATAGTAGACCCACATTTCGCCAATTACGTTTAAGTCCCATTCCCATGTTATTATAATAGATACTGTTGACATTTTATATTTAAGTATTGATTTTTAATGACATTTAAAGAAAAAACTAACTGTGAATGTGAGTACTATGCAGGCTAGATTGAACACATTACTTTATAACTCGTCTGGTGGTTTTGAGCATTTTGTAAATGGCCTACGCAAATGTCCTGCAAATCTGGTAGCGTCTTGTGGCGGGTCGTTGAGCTCCCTAAAATAGGGTTGAGCTACACGGTGACTGCTACATACATGCCGTCTGTTGAGACAGGTCAGCTCAAAGCTGCAATGGCTCTTTCTTCAAAAGGCCTTTCCAGACATTACCCTGCATTGTTAGACTCACATAAAATTTAAATAATATAATGTTTGGACTTTAAAAGAGACTATGACCTCTGAGTTTGTTTCGGCTTTTCTTCTCAGGGAACAGTCAGCTAGGAAATGCCGGCGCCATCTAGTTTAAAAAAATATTGACCAACAAAATATTGACGTGTAAAAGTGTCTTTTAAGATCTACTTACATAAATAAACATTTCATTTCATAAACATTTCATTTCATTTCATTTCATATTACATGGACTTAAATGTAACTGGCATCAACCGGGGACCAATCCAAACTCCGGGCTGCTACTGGAGACATTCTAGATAGTAAAACTCAATAACATTACTCCGATCTGGGAGTCGCACACAGGATCTCTTACCCAGTAGCGCTTATGGCAACTAAACCAACAAGGTAGTCAAGAAAACTAAATATGATTTTAAATAATTGAATTGTTTGGTCTTGGTTTTAGTCTTCGGCTCAATGCGATGAAATTTAGCACGCAGATAGTTTCTAACCAGGATTAACACATAGGATACTTATCATCCCGGTAGCACGTTCCCGTGGAATAATATCCGGGCCCCACGCGGGCAAAGCCGCTGGCTAAAGCTAGTCATCAATATTTGGCTTGCTTAAATCATCGCATTGTTTGCATTATTTGTCATTAGTCATTACCGTCTGTACTATTGCCGCAAAAAGTTGAGCGTTTGCGTGTGGGAGTCAATATGCAAATCTAACGGAATGACACCTATCTTTTAAGTATTAGCTGCATATCTAGATTGACGGACAAAAATAAATCTGTCTAGCCTTTCCCCAACTACGTTTGGGTTGGCTTCCAGTCTAACCGGATGCAGATGAATACCAGTAGAATAATAATACATGGAGCGACTGCTTATCAGACCTCCACAACCCAGTTACTGGGTAAAGGCAAACAGGCGCGACGCGACTCTCGCAGAACAATTTCTTTGAAAACTTAATTGGAAATTGTTCTACAAAACTCCCGTCGCGCCTGTCTGAAGAAGCCTAACCTTCAGTAAGGTTGGTTTGTTAGACTTTAGGGCTGCCGACGACCCGTAACAACTATCAAAGAAAGATCCACAAATATCAGCCGGGACCAACGGCTTAACGAGCTTTTTGAGGCACGGAGGACTCTTGGTATGTAAAGATCCATCACCCATCTACGGAACAACCGTCCGCAAACGTAGCTTAACCTGATCGATTGATCCGTCCGGCTTTTATGACATAGACACAAGCCCTTGACATGAAGAGACGTAGATTAGAGATAGACGGACATGCAAGTATTTTATTATCTAACTAGCTGCTCTATTTTCTGCGATTTTATTGTGATCTAAAAACAAATACTCAATCGTCAAGTCCACAGGTACCTCCTATCATTATTCAACACGTATTAGACCTCAGTTTGAAATTCCATTCAAATCTGTCGAGAGCGCGAGACACGGCGGCGTGGTAAAGTAGAATCATTGAAACTTTCGCATTTAGTATTAGTGGGATAATAGTGATGTGATTTGATACAGAGACGTCGCTTTCGTCGCTCGGCGCGGCGCGTTTCGGTGAAATGTGCGAAGGCAGGCCCGGATTCGTCGAATCTTGCACGAGGGCAACAGGGCCGGACTCGTTGAGAACGTTGCACTTGTTTTACGCACGCGCGCACTGTGTGGTGCATGACCCCATTGGAATGTACCACGTGCACTAGCCAATGGAATGCGCAACTGTTTGCTTTTTCATTTTTTCTTTGCCGCCACAAACAATACCTTTTCATAGTATTTCATAACGAATTCTTTACTAACGCGATACTTTCTAAAACACTGTGCGCCTGTACGTCTTACGTATTGACATTTTTTGCTTTGTTTGAAATGTGCTTTCGAGAAATGTGACTTCGGTTAGTCTGGGTTTCAATAAAGTATGCATTCTGTATATTTATTTCGTCTATGAAGATAACGAGTCAAATCTAGTATACGAATAAACTTAATACCTACATTCCATAGAATAAAATTATTTTCGCAACATTTAGATCCTGAACGGATAGTTAAAGTAACCTACCGTAGAATCTCAGGCATCTGCTATTAGAATTATATTGATCGGTCTCGGGCAGTTTCGCCTTGCAGTTAAAATATTTCGTTTAGTTAAATTGGCGCTCTTTATGGCTGCGCCAAGAATTCAGCGTAAAATTGTGATCTGTAACACTTCCCGCAACAACGGAACAGGCGTAATGCATGTACCTATCGTAGATATGCAACGTCAAGAAGTATAATTTTGTCTAATAAAGGTCTCTCAATTTCGTTTTTTAGGTCAGCGTCCTTGTATCTTTGAAGTATAGCTGAACTTCAGCTGAATTATCAATATTTTACGCTAATAACTTAAACAGTGCATGCTACATAAGCTAAAGTTACTAATTATTCTCATGTTATCCCGAAATAGAGTTCAGTAAACGCTGGCCTCAATCGTAAAGTATACTATATAAGGCGGAAGCGTGCGCGCGAGACGTCGGAAAGCGCCTTACCGGAAGATGCGCCCGCGCCGGTGTTGTTCTATATGAGCTTTTACGATTTCCTGCCCGCCGCGCGCGCCGGACATTCGGCTCCTCGACCAAAACTGCTCACTCAATCACCGACCGCGGGTCGTTTTGTTTTTGTTTAAACGTTTAGTCGTCGCACTTAGTACTTATTTATTATATTAGACATCATGGCAAGGAGGATAGGGAAAAACGAAATGAAACCGGACTTGCCGTAGGTAATGCCTTTAAGGCAATTACCACTAGTTTTATAAAGCTATATTTATAAAACCTACAAAATAAGAACTTTTCCTTTGAAAACCAATATTTTGCTACATGTGTAAGTACAGAATTACAGATGTGCGAAATGCATTTTTATTTAGCCAACTGTTATTTACTTAAGGTAGTGAAGCGAGCATGTGCACTTGATCATGAGTTACTAAATTAATTGCAGTTTCTTACACGGCATTGTTTAACCGAATCAATTAGTGTGTGGCGGGTGTGCGGTGCGGTGTGCCACACGTCAGACACGCACGCGCATGCGTTATGTGCGTCACACCACAATCTAATTGCCTATTAAACACACTGGTAACAAAACAATTTATACTGTTGCACTTCAGACATGACGTTAGCACACAACTCATTTATTTTTATATCTACACTCCTGTTATGTTATCCAGCCATTCACAATAAAGTAAAAAAGCCTGCACCTACCGAGCTAGCCAAACAAGCAAATCAATAAGTCACGACGCAAATAAATGCAGCACTGATGTTCTCTTGTCGCACACGAGTACAGGGAGTGTAACAGGAAAATCCGTAACTATTTTTATTATATGAATAAGTAATTATTGACTGCAGATATCCATGACTCATGATTGTTTACCATCTCGGACCGGTTCTCTTCATATGCACAATTTTTCCAAGTATAGCATGAATAAGTTGTGCGATTATTAAGACTTATTGGTGAGTAAATCTACCTATACATTCCGAAATTATGTTGCCGGTTACCTTCTTTGGTGATATGAATGGATGACTCAGTTCGCGCATTATACACCTTGTCATCAATATGCTATAACTGCACTGGTTCGGCGCCTCGCCTTATACAGTAGGCGAACTAAATACTAAGTATGAGTGAAGGGCACATATTTTGCTTTAACGGGGTGATTTATTGCCTTTATACAAAATTCATAGTCAAAGTTACTGCAATCGATGAAAAATTAAAGGTTCTATAGCGTTCAACTGTGAATTTGTGATTGTTCAAAGTTTAAACTTGAACTGAAAGTTCTATCTTTATTAAACTTATGGTATTTAACCTTGTATCTACTGAAGACCTTATAAAGAACTATTTATGTCCCTATTATAATAATGATTGTTATGGTTTATCAAATATTTATGGCAAAGGTGTAGGCATGTGGTGTCGGTGGCGCCTGTCAGCGGGCCCGCGGTTCCACGGACACGCACGTGGGCGTAATGACGTGTCCCATTCATAATTCACCTGTTCAACATGCGAACGATTACCTTCGCGCGATTATCGGTAAAACGCGAGGCTGACTAACGACGGACGCTCGCGAGGAATGCTGCACCGCCGAAGGAAATCCGCCATGGCGCCTTAGCTCGTACCTACATAATCTGTGTAACTACTTCTTAGATACCTATGCATATTGCTCAGTCATGACATCATATTCGTTTGCATAAGTGATGTGATCGACAAAGGGCTCGAACATGAATATTACGAAATTAGGTTCCGAATTGTTTCAGCCTCATGCTAATGCTAAACGCTACAAAAAGGTCGGAAGGTTTTGCATATTAGGAATCACTGAAGACTAGCGCTAATTAGTGCATATCCGATTGTCATCGTTTAAATGCTAATGTTCGCTTGTCTACAGGACTCATACACATGCTTTGTATGTAGGTAAACACGAACGCAGACGTATTATATAAGCACTCTGACTAGACTGCTATATTTGCGTTACGACTTTTTAAAACTTACGAAAGAAAGCTTTTAATAAATGTGTGACTATAGTGTCGCGGCATGCACTAGTCTCAATATATTGTAGAGCATTAGTCTTGTCGTCTGAGAGCATTTAAGTATTTATAAATGAGTCTGCACAGAAATAATCCCTGCACTCGTAGGTAACACGAGTTTTGTTTTGGCGAGACATCGTCGTCTCGTTCACGGACAGGGAGACGAGACGACCTTATTTTTGAATTAGAATGCGGCTGTGTTTACATTTTTCTCCTTATTGTGACATTTTTGGCAACAATCCAGGTTGAGATATAAAATAAACTGTCCGTCGCATACTTGAAAGTGCAATCGATAGACAGTTTAGTCGCCATTTAACTCGTTCTAATCTGTAACGATTACTGTCGCACATGATCGTTTATTACTGATCTGTCTGATTGTTAAAACCTTCAAAAGTATTATTTGGTTTCGTCCATTCGTTTGATTTCATTTTACCCGTGGCTATATATTTGGAATAGTTAGCCATTCGAGACGTTGCTCCCTGAAGAGTCATTCGTGGAGATCAGTCTATTGACACTTTTACAATTCGATCTTGTTTTCAGATCTCTCGTTCTCTGTGCTTGCAGAAGTGAGGTTCAATATTGAGTGTGGAGATAAACAAATCAATCAAGGGCTGGATTTGTTTAGAAGCTGTGAAGCAATCACGACAGTGTGTATACAGGGGTCTAATGCTTGTTGCTTTTGAAATTGCAATTAGTTTATACCTTTCGCCAACGACTGGCGTCTCAGTTGTAGTTATAAGCAGATCTTATGAGATCGGTAACTTTTGCTGTACTTACATCTTCACATTTGATTTGTTTTAAACTATTTCGCAGCAACGAATTCTACGCAGGTACCTTTTTGTTTGTTAAATATGCAGCTTTTGAAAACTTTTTAACTTATCTGAAATTTGAGAGACGCAAAACGGAAACAGCTTCTTAGACGAAAGTCTCATTGTTCATTTTGCTCCTATTTTTAGAATTCTCGCTACTGTATTGTGTACCTATGTTTATAGGCGGATGTGACTAAGCGTAACTGTATCGGGGCGACAATACTATTCTTGTATTGCTCGTGAAACGTTTCATGTTTCTAGATACGTGGAGCTGCTAAAAATTTCACGTCAGGTCCTTTTTGTAGCAGTCGGTGTTGTGTATACCTACCTACTTGCCTACATTCCTGACGCCACACATTTTCGCACGAATGTCTAGATTGGTGTGCTTTTAATTCATGTAAATTTATGTCAACTGGTGATTTTTTTGGACTGCATGTTATGCTTATCTATTTAATTTCGTATTTTTTGCTCATTGTCTTTTACTAACACAACAATTATGCGATTACAGGAGTAAGCTATAATCTAGATAAAGCTAACTATTGTTTGGCTGCCAACTATTGTTTACGTTACAAAGTTTATTGCGTATAAAATGAACTAGTAGTCAAGTCCATATTGGCTAGGTGCATTGCGTGCGGTCCGGACACACACAAAGAATTAACGGTAAGGCACCGCACCACCTGACTTGACAAACAACCTGTTTTTCTCACAGGAAACCGGCGATCGATCAAATCACACCGCTAGTATGCAAACAGACGCATCGGTAGATACTGCGCCGAAAGGAAATTCTCTTAGTGAGTGACAAGGACAGGGCTATGCCGGGAAACGGGCGCGAGATGGAACGCGGCAAGTCCGGCATCAAATACGTGCGCGTGCGTCTACGAATTGCGCTCCCATACTGGGTAATGGCGCACGTCGCCTTTCTCGTTCCGTCCAAAGGTCTTGTTGCGACCTCTCGCTCGTGCATAGGGCTTGCAGTCCCGCGCCTAATCTAGTCCCGTGGAATTTGGACTCTTATTTTGAACTCTGCTAATTTATTAAGCTTTTGTAGAGTTATTGCACCTCTCCCTTTTTTTTACGGCGGGTCTTGATTGCGTTTGTGGTAGCTACGAACCAACTACATGTTCACCCAAAAGTGCAGCTTTCACTTATCTCTTTCATAGAATTTGGCCATGTAGCCACTAAAGAACTGTCCATAAATTGGCCGTTACACGTAAAGAAATCTAGTTTAAAAGTTGTTAATCTTCTTGAATGTGAATCAAAGAAAAAATTGTACCTAATTGCAAGCAATGTTGACTAAAGGTCTAACCTTTTGATCTAGGTATTTAATCAATCAAATACCTACAAGCTATTTCTCGCAAAACAACTGCTTATCTTCAAGTAGACCAAAGTTAACCGTTCATGGTGGAATCCCGGGATTCAAGTTGGATTACTGACAGCCCTACTAGCAACATGAATGAAGGCGCCCGCGCCATGGAATGCGGTCGCGTGACGCGAGCGGCGCCGACGCCGATCTCGATGCACTTCACCAAAGGGTTAGTTTTAACACAAACTGTTCTACCAGGTATTACGATTAGTTACCTTGACTTCGTAATAATTGCACTAAAATCTGACAAGATCGATTCATTAATCAATGAAAACGTGGTAAGCACTGTTAAGTATTGTCTTAATGAAGTTATTAGACTTTCTAGAAAGTAGTGGTCGTTGGAGATCAGTTTGGTCTTCTTTCAAACAATTGCACACGTTATTGTTGCATTTTTTTGTTGAATTTCAGTTCGTTGCTTGATTGAAAACCTTTCTAGTACTAGTAGTAGTCGATAATTACACAAGTTTGGCACCGTCTAGCCTTCTACTGGCTCCTTTGACAAAAAGCAGAGCCAGGGCGCTTCTGGCACCAACATCACCATCTCCTCATCATTCTCCGGCACTTATCCCAATTTATTTGGGGTCGACGCAACATTTATTTTTCTCCATACTTCTTTATTGGACGTCATTACGGTAGTCACACCCTTTCTAACCATATCATCATTCACACAGTCCATCCATCGTTTCTTTGGTTTCCCCTACTCTTATAGCCACGACATTTTCCTCATTCCCCCGTATCACATGGCCATTGCATGACAACCGATTTCCACACAACTTTTCACACAAGAACTTATTTTATATTCTATCCATTCGCGTAACACCACACATCTATTGATGTTTTTCGGTTATTGAAATCAAGTCCCGTGCTGCAGCTTGATAGCCGCTCTTTCATCCAGGCATTTCAGACTTGGGTTACAGCCATTACAGGTTAGTAGTAAAGAACCGATGAAATGTCTGCTGTTTTGGGATTTAACAAGGATGGCAGTACTCCAACTTCCGGCTCACCTCCACGGGTTATCAGCGACATCAAACGATCACTCTGTTCGGTACAATTGTCAGAGAACATAACACTTTGCGGCCACATTCCTGCGTGTGCCTTCAAGTTTGATGCATAGTAACGATTTCGCTTGAAGCTATAACTTAAACGGAACTCTTCGAAAGTAGTTCGTTTTGTGCCGTTAACTTGGTGAAAAGCAATGCGATTCTATTTGGTGTTTGGTCAAATAGAGTATTTGACTCTGGATTGTGGTGGTTGTTTGTCTTTCCAAGTTTTCATTTTATTTTGATTTAATACAGAAATCTAGAGTTGCATGTTCTTGTTTTTTGGCTAAGATATGAAATAGTGCCAGCGGCGATCCTTCTTCTAACATTGCTAATTTTGATATCCTGTATCAGTAACACTACTGATTCGCTTTCTCTGTGACTCAGTAAACAGTAACTTAATTTTTTCGATACATTGCCATCAGATAGATTAACTTATTTGCAGCTTTCAGAAATCGAGAGTCGGGAAGCACCTTGCGTTCCTTGATCACTGATCAAATCATCTTTGGCAATCGTGGGATTGAACGTATCTTGCCTTTCAGGAACGGCTTGGTGCGATTTGACTTTATCATAATAATCGACTTTTAACACACATAACTGGATTTGGACTGTTTTTCTGGACCTTTACTTTCTAAACGATTGCGATGAAAATTTACTATAATGAGCACACTTTCTGGCAGACTCTGCAGCAAACCATCATTAGCTGGTTTGCGTAAGTGCGACGGAGATGTTGAAAAGGCTCTTTATATTCAAATCAAAGTATACAGGGTATCTATGAGTACGATCAGAGACTGTATTTTTTATCAGAAGTTTATTCAATAATTTTTAGGTACTACTTGGGTACCTACGTGTTTTTAGTATGTCTATCATTGAAAATACCTCAGAGGCGATATGGCGCACCTGTTGACAATAATTCGTTGCAATTATGTATTACCCAAGACTCCTTTGTACATCAATTCATACAATATGAGCTTGTCGTTTTGCCTAATGATTGTACGGTTAGAAGTGTGCACTGTGCGCATGTAGTGAAGGGCGTCTGACGGGCTGGCGGAGCAGGCCCAGTGACCGGCGGCGGCGGCCAGCGGAGCGATCGGCGCCCGCCAAGCACCACTGAGGTTGATGGACCACTTACCTCGACCGGTCCGTGGGAGCCTTCCACTTCTCCAAAATCGACCCAAACCTCTCTTTTACTAAATATCACAACAAGAATTAATTTTATTTCGAATAATTTCAATAAATTCCGACATATAATTAACATTTACTAGATTCTTGAGCGTCGATCGTTTGATTAGTCATTTTAATGATGCCTTTTTACAGTTAGTGATCTGAATGCGGTGTAAATTTTGTTTGGCAATCGGTTTGTCGTTATTGATGCTTCTCATCTGTCCCGCGGTGAAGTTGGTTAATGTCCTGCTATTGATGAACGCCGCAACTGAACGCGCGCTGCAAAGGAATTCGTCGGCTCTCGTGTAATCTTTTACGCTTTCCAATGTTGATTATTAATTGCTCTCTCATTCAATAGATATTACATTCCAATCATTCCATACATATCTTCATATGGAAATAGTATGTTTAAGTAGGCAAGTTTGGTATCACTCGGAATGTTCACGAGTGTTTGTTACAACATACATGTACCTAAACACATGTACGGTTTGAGTCTTAAATATTCAGGTTAATACTCTTTGTTATCGTATTGAGAATCTGCTTCTCGTAGAGGTACTGGTTGTATGTTGTTCGTTCTGTGTTATGTTACTAAAAAGGTTGTAGTAGTGTTGTTAATAAGTTGAGCGATTGTTGCGACTCCTGTGGTGTAAGTGTGGGCTTCCATCCCGCACAAACTACACCCTTCTGACTATTTGATGTAATTTCTAACTAAGAATATTTCTCTAACGGCGAATGCTCTCTCTTCAACATGCCCACCAAGTTTTCAAAACTAGTTAATGGTTGCCATTCACAAATAAAGTGCACGGGCCATTCATTTATTTCTTCTTCGAGCGATTAGAAATTGAATTTGCATTCCCTTATGGATATGGAATCATTATCTTCGATTGAACTATCCTCACAATTCAAATGCACTGAATGTTTTCGATTAGGATTGTTTGCCCAACAATTGTATTCAAAACGCGTTTCAGTGATCTACATTGGGTTACAATCACACGCTATTTGTTTATGCAAGTAGACTATGGCGCCAAGCTATCATATTAAATAGTAAACGTCTTTTAACTAAATGCCTTTGACGTGTAGACTGGGTATATAATTTTTCATGTGATTAATCTTAATTATCCAATTTCAATATTTATTTTCTTTGTTTGATATTCAAAGCATGTAATACGGTAACAAAGGCATACATAGATAGACTTGACTTTACTTTGTAGGTATTTAGCCTAAATCCTGTTGCTTTTAGCTCTTTGGAACATGTCTTTGTCAACTCAGTAGGTAATGGTAGATTTAGTTTCTTTGATTCCTGCAATGTTTATATGATGTCTGACTTCATGTTTGCTTTAGCACTCGAATTAAGGCTGGTCGCGTTGCCATGCCGTGCATAGTGTGCAATGAGTATTCGATTCTCCTAGATCAACAGAAATGTTTTCACAAGCTAGTTAACACGTTCGTCATTAAAGTGTCGTGTAAACCTGGCTTAATATGCAATTTTAATCAAAGTGGAGCAGTGTTCGCGTGAAGCTGTCGCGACGGTGAGCAGCGAGCGATGCAAGAGGCTGGTGCTAGCCTCCCATGCGGAGCCCCGCTGTCTGGCAGCCACGCGCCCCCCGCCTGCCCCCCGCGCGTCCCCCGCTCGCTGCGATACCTAGCGCAACCACCTCGTATTGCTAATTCATCTACCACCTTATATTCGCTAGGTACAGTAAAGACTCGTCGACAATTCTCTCATTGCCACTTCCCAAGGTTGACTAGATACATCATAATATTATTTTAAATCAGAATATTTCGTGTCTTACAACCTAACCTACTTGCTTACTTTATCCATTAGCGCGGATGCTTTTGTTATTTGAGAGCTTTTACAAGAAATCTAAGAATCTAGATTAGGAGTCTGGCAACGATAATGGATTCAGTCGTTATGGATGATTTGCAAACAGCTCAACTTTTTCGTTTCGTTTTTGTCTGTCATGCCATGTAATCTAAGCTGGTAATTGCTGTAACTAACGGCCTCTTTCCTACGAAAGTGGGAGACATGCATCATTGCATTCCTACGTAAATAGGTAATTTAGACGAAGAATAAGATTAAAACTTTCAATTGCACAATCTGCAATTGCAGATTACCTACTAGGACTCTTGTGATTTTGCGAAGGTATCAGATACCTGCTAGGTCAACGTTGCATAATTAATGTATTATAAAACGTGCGAATTTCATACATAAATTGGATAGGTATAATTAGGACGTGAGAGACTCGATATTGACTTCTCACGTTAATCCTTTACTGATGATACACAGACTGTCGCCTCGTTACCTACTCGTTAGATGATCGCTTCTCGCCAGATGTTTCAGTTTCACATTGAACCAACATTATGTAATTATCATTATACGGTCTAGCTAATTGGTATCTTAATAGCTATTACCTAATGTTATATTTACATGTTCGACTAGTTTTATTTTGTTGAGAATATTTTTTTGGTCGATTGAACATATTATTGGAGGCTCTAATTGAACAAGTGTGGTGATGGTGGTGCGGCCTCGGCCCAGTGCGTAGGTCCGATTGCGACAACGGCTGACACGAGTTGTGTAAGTGGCTGATGGAAATTCCGGTGTCGCCGTAACAGCGGCAAGTGTGCGGGCTAGAGTCCTGTGCGTGCGCAGCGCTGGCGAGGCCACGGTATGAATGGAGCTGCGGTATGTAGGTCACGGTGTCGTCAATGGGCCGTCGGCAGGGCCCCGCGCAGCCGCCTCATGCGCCCCCATCGTGCCGTGAAAGTTGCCACTACTTTCGCGACTGTCGCTCTCACCATCATCACAATTTGCACTCTAGTGCAACAGAACTGAGTCACTTTTGGAGCGACGTCTGCTAACGTTCACATCCGCTTCGTCGTTTCGTGCGTGCCTCGAAGACTTTCTGCGTCGGCTCACTGTGAGAACTCTATGATTACACACATAGAGTCCGGTTTTGCTCGTGTCGCTGAAAATTCGGCCGCGCCGTATGCTCGTGCTTAGGAATTCACTTCCGGGTAGGTCGGAAAGTGAAATGGACCCGTCTGTGATGTAATTGGAATTCGGATGTATCCGGAGTCAGCGTTACTCCATTCACTTACAAAATTCTATAGGTATTGGTTGACATAATAGGCCGCGCACCGCAACCGTTTCCGTGACACAGTAAACAGTTGAAGCGATGAAGCGTAAGATGACTTTTTTCTACCGCCACTGCATAAGTTATAACTTTTATTTTACATACCTCTCTGAATGGCTAACAGTCGAGCGCAACAACCGAGCGACAGTACGAAGCCAATTTGAATTTACAATTAACTACTACCAGTTAGTCGTTGGTAAATCATAGACGAAGCCTCGTAAGTAGTGGTAGCGTAAATCAAGATTAATTATTTACTTTTTCCCGATTAAGTAATAGGTATTTATAACATTGAAACTCCAGCCACAAATGTCCCTTATCGGCTTCTCAACAATCCAAAAGAAACTAGCAAATTTTCAAAACACAATATAAATTACAAGCAGTTCCACAAAATTTTGGCAAGATGAACAGCGATCCCTTTTGTAACATACTGAAAACAATTAAGTGTCGGCGAAATGCTAACCACTAATAAGTACTCTAGCCAATAGTCCTGAAATGTACAGAGTGGCAGAGATATAGATGCGCAACTTACAGCCATGCATTCAGTAAGTACACAATTCTGAAATCCGATTCAGTACATGACTCTAAAAACCCTGCATTGATTTTTTTTTCGGTTGTTATAAAAATTAATAATAGTTTAAAAAACGAAAAAAACACTCTTCAAAAACCAAAATTTAATTATATTTAAAAGCGTGGGGTGCTTGATATTAATTGATTATAAAAATACCTCAAAAAGCACCCCACGCTATTTAACCGAATTAAATTATTTTCTACTTTTTTAGTTTGGATTTAAAGCGTGTTTTTAGTTTTTTAAACTATTATTTATTTTCAATTTTTTAGTTCTGCTAACTACAAAAGCGTGATTTTTCAGTTTTTTTTTTTTTTAATGATTGAATTGTCATCGGTCCTCGATAAGTCTACAAAGTTTAAATGCAATCTGACCGTTTGAAGTGGGTCAAAATCAAGTCCAAAAAAGGAGTCGGTTACAAACAAACAAACATACAGGTGAAGCAAAATAAAAGCGTGTTAAAAAGAGTAGATACTGCACGTTTCTATGAAACAGCATTTTTTTAATATACTCGACGTAAAATTCCTACGCTAGGGGTCTACAACCATGTGCTGAATTTATAGTTACAGTTTGCGCGTCAATGTCTAATGCCACCCTGTAGATCCCAGCATGGCACGAGTTGTTGGCAAAATCAACAAACAGTGGTTCACATCACATAGCTGTTGAGACAGAAATAGCAGTGTATCTAGCATTAGGACTTTTCACAATTGTGGGATGTGTCAGGCTGAAAGGTACAGCAAATTACAAGCAATACATAACACACATTGAAATTCTTTCAGTGTCAATATTCCGACATAAATAGACACTAGATGTATATTAATATTATTTTGGGCTATTGTCGTAAAGTTAGATTTCGTAGCGGTACTTGCTTACTTGAAGTTCATATTAACAGTGCATCCCGAGAGATTTTGTACCACATAGTCTAGACTCCTAAGCAGTTGAATCCTGATCAAGTGATCCCAAGATTCAAACCAAAATGATCTTGGAGCTTGGCGACAGGGGAAGAAAAGCGTGCATGGTTAGCGAAGGCTGATAAACACGGTGTTGATGATGAAGTGCCAGTAGACTCCCCCATCTTCGACTTTTGTACAATTTATTTCAAACAGATCATGTGCAAATGTAAAAAATATGCTTGTGCAGATTTGTACGTATATAACTGTTAAACAAAAACATGTATGCTCTTGTTATTTTGTTTTTTACCATCATTTTATACCATGTGTTACAGGAAATAAAGATTATTCTATTCTATTGTATAACAAGAGAGCGATTTTGAATGCAACTTTCAACCTGGCGTAAGAATTTGATAGGTGATAGCGCTTGGTTGTCTAGATCATATTGACCGCGTCGTCATAATTGATAGATAGGCAGACCCTCCGTGTAAAATACTGCTATTCAGCTTCATCCGGTTAAACTGGAGGCCCTAACATATCTGTGAACAGGCAAGGCATATGAGGATTATGTCGCCTTACAATAATTTCGTGTTGATTTACACATTTTGTTGTATTCCTATTGTATGAATTTCTGAAGTATGGCGATTCCCCTAAGTTATCTTTGCTTTGTATTTTATTATTTTTGTACTCAAGTTCCTAAAATCTGCTCTCCTTCCCCCGAAAAAGCATGAAAATGAATGAGTTTATAATTTCTCAAACAAATTCTAAAAGTGTCTCTATAACAAATACGTTGTATTGAAGTACAGCTATCCTTGTTGGTACCAATGGAGGTTTAAACTCAATTGATGAGCGGTGTACCGTGTGCTGTGTGTCGCACGCGCACGCCGCAGCTTTCACCGAGCTCAAAGGCTCGCGCCGCCATGCATGTTTATTAACTTAACCATTTTAACAGGAATTCCCGAGGCTTCCGTTTACGTCGCTATTAGTACTTTTAGTTGTCATGGTACTTCAATGTGTCCCGTTAAAGTCATATTAAATGAAAAGTTTTGTTTCCTTCTCTTTCTTACGAAGCGAAGTAGAAGAACCTTTACGTCGTTAACTCTAACAGATATCCCAAACAACTCCGAAAATGAAACAATCTTTTTGATTTAGTCAATTCTATAATCTAAGTTCTACTTAACCTTTCGGCTGAAACCAAATTCATTAGTAAATATTCTGCATGTCATATCATTTTTCAGACAAGTTGGTCTGAAATTCTGGCTGTAATACAGTATACATTAGCGAGTACAAAAGAACCTTTGATTGGTACTCCGACTTAGTTAACGGACGCTATAAGTAAGTCGATCGAAATCGGCGAATAGCATGTTATTACGTCATTACGTAATACATGACAAGAGGTAAGTTTTAGCTGCATCGCGGGAACAGTTGAGTTTAACGGTGACCGAGGCTGTGGAGTACAGTTAGTCGCATTCCTAGAGCGGTTCGCGGCCAGGGTGGCAGGCTGGCAGGTGCAGGGGGGAGGAGGGGGCGCCGAGGAATGTGCTAGTGTCAGCACATATCCGCTATTGGTTCTATTTATTACGATACACATGCAGCTTAATGTTAACGTTCCACACAATTTATATTCGTATGATTATGATCTTATTCAGTATTCATGCTGCGTATACTTAATACTAACTTGCTACCAAAGCACACACGGCATTTTTATGCAGTATCTGGAATATGTCTGTAAAAATCGAAATGGCCATTGAATTCAATGAATTAAGTAGTTATTGAGAAATCAATCATATGTGAGGTTCAATTGATTCATAATGTAATATCAATCCTTGATCGGTGTCCAAACATTTTGTGTCATGATTCTAAAGAAAAACAGTAAAATAATCACATTGAGACAAGGTCGTCGCTTTATTACTCAAACATTTTCGCAATCGTCCACGATTTCTCCCTTGAAAACGTCAAACTCATACCTTTGGACGGTGTCATCAGACTGTTTTATTTTTTAGCAATAACACGAATGTAAAACAATATAACTAGGACTTAGTATTAGCGAATATTTTATAGTTACAACAATTAACTAAAACATTAAATTGTTTAATAAATTTCTTGTTTTTCTTTGCCCACAGAAATCTGGCGTTAGGCATCGGCATCCAGAACTTCCCTGAAGGACTGGCTGTCAGCTTGCCGCTGCAGGCTGCCGGCTTCTCCGTATGGAGGGCATTCTGGTAAGGATCACTAGCTTATAATGTTCAACTATTAATCTGAACAGGTCAACGCCCCCATCCCTTAAAAAGAAAAGTTTAACATATTAGGTGAGCGACGTACAACGAATACGGCATTTAAACAAAGAGAATACTTTCAAATTGTCTAGACGCGATTTGCATATTTATGTTAATGCAAAAACATTTCAGTTTTACAAAGAGAACATCATTCTGATAACGCTTTCTTATTCACTGTCATGTTTCATACCTCTCGTTATAACCTCCATGTGTGTCCAGAGGTCACTTAGCAAATTGTCGAAGTAATAATATGTGAATGTTTGACAACATTCCTCGTACTGGTTGGTGGAATAGGGTTCACATGGTGGCAGCAAGTTTGCCGGGCGGCAGTTAGAGCACGGCGCGCGGTTAGAGAATGCGCCCGCTCGTCGTTAGGCCGGATGCCAACGCAACCAGACTGGACGACCCCATTCCTGTTCAGGCTAATTCATTTAGCGACTGTTGCCGGCCCGACCATCTCGACTACACGTCGAGATTTGTGATGTCCCTCCGACAACTAGAAACGCGTATTACTTGTACACTTATGCACATTCTTCCGATGTACGGTATTTTCTCTAATTCGTTGAGGTCTTCGATTTGGTTTTGCAAATTCCTGTAGAAAACAATCCGATCAATGACGATCCAAGTTTTTGTCCCCGAAAAAGTCAGTTTTCCAAGTCCGCGAAAGATTTATTGCTGTGAGATTTGTTAAAATATGCGTCCGTCATGAACGAGCGCACTCTAAATAAGTTTAAATTGTCAGAGCAAAAGGTTACTTAGGCACTGTGGTACGTGCACGCATTGTAAACGTTACCAAATAGGTAAAAGTTGTAAATAGTCGCATTCCGTCGTGTTCTCGGAACCGCTGCGCTGGCGCCGCTTCGCCGGTGCACAGCCCGCGACTAACGAGCTACGAAACACTGTAATGGATATGCCTTTGAAGAATGCTAACAAACTTTTATGAACTAACGCGGTACATAATTGTTATGCCTTTAAAGAATGCTAAAAAACTTATTGAAGAACGCGGAAACGGATTCGCCGTATGCTCAAGAAAGCTACGTTACTTTTATGACGAATTGCCTTTTGGAACATGATTATAGCTCATCTTATTACATGCCAGCTGAAACTGAAAAGATAGACGGTAAGCTGTCATCTACATTAATAATATTGATCTGCGTATGTAGGCGCAGTGGTGGGCTAGTGGCAACTACCCTGACTAACTAGTTATAAGTCGTGGGTTTCAACCCAAGCAGTCACCACCACTCTTAAAACAGTGAAGGAACACATCGTGAGAAAACCGGTAAGTCGGAGAAACGAAGATTCGTTCAGAGATTTGAAATCCACCAACCCGCACTGGGCCCGCGTGGTGGATCATGGCCCATTCCCTCTCCCACAGAGGAGGCCTGTGTCCCAGCAGTGGGGATATTAATGGCTGATTATGCGTATGTAATACGCAACTCAGCTCAATTCATATCCCAAAGCATTATTGTTGGAAGTACCTAGTGACTTAAGAACATTCATACCACGCGGGCTGGTAACAATGCATTTATAGTAGTTTTTCGTGATTATTTCATTAAATACAAACAGAAGTACTATTTTTTTTCCAGCCATTCATTAGATCGTTGGTATTTATAATTATTTTTAATATTTGCTCTTTAATAAAAACATTTAATCGTACTAAGTAATGCAAATAGAAAATAATTGAGGGTATGTCAAGTTTTTTAAGTAAATACCAAAATAACTGTAAAAAAATAGCATGCAAACTTGAAAATACCAACGATCTAGTGCATGGTTGAAAAAAATGTTTACTTTTGTTTGTATTTCATGAAATAATCACGAAAAACTACTAAATAATAAATCCGTTGTTGCCAGTCCGCGTGGAGTGAATGCTCTTAAGCTCGAAAATTTATTTTTAAAACCGTTAAGGAAAAGCGATTTGCCTAACAATGATAATACCTACAGTCATCCATTTTAGTTTTGGGAAAAAGCTTAATGTATCATACAGTTCGGTATACCCATCAGCATCCACTTTACTAAGATCAAAAGACCCCCACACACAGTGCATGCTACTGAAACTAGCATATCCAAAGTGAGGAGAAAGCCGGCTCCTGTGTGGCTACTTCGTAGCTCCTGCGCTGGCAGTGGCGGTAAGAATGTGCTCGAGTGGGAATCCTGGCCGCGGAATAGGCCGGGAATGTGCGCCGAGCGACGACCCCGTCCGACCGCTCGTGCCGTGTACCCCAACCTTAAAGCGAAGCTCACGCTTACACGGGCAATTTTTTCAGCAGTTGTTCGCCGGTTACAGTTGCCTTCGATAGGTACAGGAGCGACCTAGATTAATTCCTAGAATTTGTTTCAATATTCTCGGAAATATCCCAAATATTGCCTAGTTATTGACGATTTCTCTAACAATAATTGCTTGCAACATGTTGTCTATAGCTATAAATCGCTTGATGTTGTCCAGACATCATATTTAGCCTGTATTCTCAGAAATCTAGCGATTTAAGTTGCTCGTGTAAGCGCAGCTTTAAGACACGTTGCATGCGACCGCGGAAAATTAAACGATCATACGTTTTTACAACTAAGCATTTACTCGATGAAACGCAATTACACCGCAATTTATAGAATTCTTGGCCGCTAATAACATCTAACTGAACCGGGTAGCATACCCATTAGTAGTTAGTATGAAGATGCTATTAGCCCGCCAACACTCTGTAACTGGAGTTTGGATGAACGCGATCACCACATCTAAACCGCGTTCAAAAGCTGTCAGTGTCAATAGTCCACAGAAAATAATGACACTGACAAGTTGACAACCTTAAACGTGGTTTACATGCTCATCGCGTTCAGTTTCATTGGTGAAATTCTCCCTATCTACCTTTGGTTTCTTAACAAGAAAAGCTTTGTAAGTTCAAGTTGAGATAAGTAACAATGATTGAACAAAACTGATGGGGTTAGAATAGCCTCTTCGAGCATGAAATTTAAATAAACCCTGGACTGTCTGTCTCGCTGGCTACCACCTACCTGACTGGTCAATATTTTAACCACTGCGTGAAACTTTCTTAAAGCGCCAGAGAGAAGTGACTAAGTTCAAAGAAAACTTAGATTTTAGTAGCTTTTACCTACGCTTGTCACCATGTCTGTAATCGCCTCCCTGTGACTGATGTATTGCATTGCATCTAAAAATAAAAAGGTCGATGTTTTGTTAAAGAGTTCTGATGATAAACCCTGTTCAGTAAATGATTTTATTTGAAAAGTCCAATGTTTCAAGTTCGCCCCCTACGACATGGGGTTGTATACCGTTAATAGGTACAATGTAGTATATATCAACATGCCTACTAATCTTACAGGAAAACTAATATGATGGTCTACGAAAATATCCCCCATAAAGCCTAAAACAATTACCAAAGAAAGTCTCATGTTAAAAATGATGTGAGTACAACTTAAGTAAAGACGTGTACGATAGGGTCTGCGGTGCGGAATTCAAGGGGCGAGGAATGCGGCCTGAGCAAGAAGTGCTCTGGCCAACTCGCATGCCCGATACGGGATCACATTTGCCACCGTTTCGTATATGTTAGGCACCTTTCGAAATCGGTATTGACATTTTGAACGATCTACGTTGTGTAAATTGATGGTGCATCACTGTGAGAATTGAGGCGTTTTGTTTATGTTATGTAGGTCCAGTAGGTTATGCTTTGTCTGATATCTTTTGCTAAGAAAAGCTGATGTTTTCCTATCCCTTCAAAGTTTTTGTGATTGTGCCGTAGCCGTGCTTCTGTGTATCATTTGTGATGTCAATAAATTGATGGTAAGGGGTGTCAAACTTTTAAGCTACATAGAGTTAAGTTTTCGAAGAGGGAAAGAGGATTGAGTTTTGCTTGATTTACTTTGTTAAGCCGCTGTTAGCTTTTCAGTAGTACACTATTTACATTAGCGCCAGAACAATGCTTGATGTATGCAGTGATAAGTTGCTCATTTATACATTGAGAGGCTTTCCTGTAAAGGGACGCCAATCGCTAAACTTCTCAGATTAGACCAAGAATACTCATTCCTTGTCTCGGCCATGAGGTCTCGCGAAAATCTAGTAAGTCTAGGAAGTATATAGCATAGATACAATATAGTCTCTTAATACTGAGACACAAAGTGACTTGGTATAGGTAGGTTTTTATGGCTATTATTAAACAAATTCTTGTCGTTTTGTCGAAGCAACTTGACGCAATTTTTTGTGGCATGATATAATAAGTCCAACCAGTGTAGTGATCCATTGTTGTAGACAATGCGTCTAGTCAACATTTCTCACCGCATGCGCATATGAGTCACAGTGACGTAGCAAACATCATGCTTACGCACCATGTAGGTGCCTCATCCGTTAGAAAACCTAATCAATTAAGTCAGTCTTAATGGCTTACTTAAGTTTTTTCTTATTTAGACTCATTTGTTAGAGTTGAGACATTGAGAGAGACTGTTATTCTTTTATCAAAGTCAGTGTTTGCAATCGATATGAAATCGATTTACAAATATTCAAATTGTTACACCGATTACATATTGAAAGTTTTCGTAAGTGTGGTGGCGATGGCGACGGCGCGGCCAGCACGGTGGACGGCGGCCGGCCGACCGTCGCCGGCGCGGGCCGCGTCCGCGTGTCTGGAGGCCGCTCTCGACGCTATTTGGTCAGATGGTCATTGCTAACTGGACCCGAGAAAGTCGTCTATTTCGAAATTTGAGTGTTGCGTGAGCTCGGTGTGCGATGTGTCGCTGCGGTGCCGTGGAGTCTGGTGCGTTGCGCGGCAAGCGGACGGCGGCGCGCTGTCTGCGCGTTCTTCCGGAGCGCACCCGTCGGACCAGTCGCAGCGCACCGCCCGCTGCCCGCCTCGGGCGATCGGCCTTCACAGTTAAATAATTAAATCGAGAGAGCGACGCCGATACAGCCGCCGCCGCCGCCGCCGCGCGGGCCCCGAAGAAGTCGTCGCGGAAGGCGCTGCCAGCCTTGGTGGCGCTGTCCTGCGCAATCGAGGCCGGTTTATCGGCCACAAATTGCGTTGTTGCCGCGCCTAATCTTCTCGAACACCTTCCTGAATACGTCCTACACCACTGGTTTATCTTTAACGATGACATCGTACCCGCAACTCTATGACTAATATAGCCTTAACATGGATCAATGCGATCATGGTTACTTTTACAGCTACTGTATTTCACGCATGCAATAGAATGTACATACCTCTACGGGTACTGGATGTTCGACCGAACCCTTGCAGCCACACAGCTGAAACATATTACGCCTTTGATAGCAGCAGCAGCATTAAATAGCAAGGAAGCAAGGACTTGGTTACTGCCTCACTAGATATGCGCCAGCAGCAGGTCACTGAACACTTCATATATTAGTACGTAACGTGACCAATATTTCCATCCCGTTGGCATGGAATCTTTTATTCCTGGTTAGGTAGGTGTTCAGACATAACATACCTGTCTTCGAAGCCCACCTACTCTACTAATATAAATGACTCCCAAGATTTTCTGAACAGATTTTCATAAACATTCTGTCTTCACCCAGTATTAATATAATAAGTACTCAAAAAGTTATTATGTAAAAGCAATATCTTACCCACGCCACCGTAAATTCACTGCCAAGTACCATTAAAAACAATGGACAATTTCCAAAAAATGTACAATGTAGGTATATATTTTATTCGTGAGCTTTTATTTAAATTCAACGTAGTTATTGAGTGACGTGTATCCTGTTTTATGGCTCGTCGGCGGTTCAACAGTCGGCGATTCTGCGAATCAGTGGATATTGTCGCAAATTGCCGCTTTCGCCACCCGCTGAATAATGCATGCGATAACATAACATCACGTCGCGCACCCGCCGCGCCGCCGCAGCGCGCCCGCCGCCCGGCGCCCGCCCCGCACCTCACTATTTCATCAAACTCGTTTCCCCTCGCATTCCGCCTAGCATTGCCGCTACACTACTTGTTATCTAATGCAAATTAAACTTCCCTATGTGCGTGTTATCATATCCTTACACAACCAGCCGAACTTTCAAATGTTCAAGCATTTCTTTTTTGAGCGACTTTCTATTCAGTTGCGAACGGTTTTCTGCTAAAGTTCCGAATTCATGAGCAAACAGCCGGATAGCGCTGAATATCTAGGCGGTACTCGAAAGCGTAGTTGAGTTGATCTGAAAACGAAGAGCGTATCCGGGTATCGAAGCAGGCTGCCGGCGGCGGCGGTCGGTTGGTGGGCAGCGCTGGCACTCGGCAGGCAGATATAGGCTGGTCGTCGTGTGGGGTGGCCCTGGCGGCGTTTCCCACAGCAGCGGCTCCTCGACCAGTTCGTCGGAATGTGGTCGCGGCACTGGCCCGCACTTTCACCAAAACAATTCGTTAGCGGCCTCTTTCGGCATCGCACCGCGCGCTGCCTCTACCCCTCCACCCCGCCAGCCCGCCAGCCCGCCACCCGCACACGTGAAAATTAACAACATACTGATACATGACGTCGTGATCAATATTTTGAATACGGCCCTTTTGAAGTTCCGGCTCCCTAGATACGAGGTTTCAACACATTGAGATAGAGTAGTTGTAGGTACGTAACTAAATTGTCGAAGCGGCTAAGCTCTGCAGCCTACGCGGTCTATAAAATCCGTCATTTGACTGATGTAGAAACAGCTCGATTAGTATATTTTAGTTATTTCCATAGTGTAATGTCGTACGGCATTTTGCTGTGGGGAAATGCAGCCGACATTCAAGCTATATTTGTGCTGCAGAAACGAGCCATTCGAGCAATTTATAACCTAAGTTGTAGACATTCACTGAGGGATAAATTTAAGGAAATAAATATAATGACAGTCGCATCTCAATATGTATATGAGAACCTAATTTATGTTAAAAAGAACATTAATCTATATTCTAAACACAGCGACGTTCATAGCATAAATACTAGAAATAAAGATTTACTTATTGTGCCCACGACTAGGCTCCAAAAAATTAGCAATTCATTTAAGTGCCAAAGTATTCGTTTTTACAACAAACTCCCAAGCCATGTTAAGGAACTAAGCTTCAATAAATTTAAACCATTTATTAAACAGAAACTCTGTCAAAAAGGTTTCTATAAAGTTAAAGATTACTTGGATGACAAAAAAGCTTGGGACTAGTTAAGTTGCTCCAATGTACCCTCAAGCAACAAACTGTTATATAAGCTATGTGTTTAATAGATACTGTTGACATTTTATATTTAAGTATTGATCTACGTGACATTATTTTTAATGACATTTAAAGAAAAAAGTAACTGTGAATGTGAGTACTATGCAGGCTAGATTGAACACATTACTTTGTAACTCGTCTGGTGGTTTTGAGCATTTTGTAAATGGCCTACGCAAATGTCCTGCAAATCTGGTAGCGTCTTGTGACGGGTCGTTGAGCTCCCTAAAATAGGGTTGAGCTACACGGTGACTGTTACATACATGCCGTCTGTTGAGACAGGTCAGCTCAAAGCTGCAATGGCTCTTTCTTCAAAAGGCCTTTCCAGACATTACCCTGCATTGTTAGACTCACATAAAATTTAAATAATATAATGTTTGGACTTTAAAACAGACTATGACCTCTGAGTTTGTTTCGGCTTTTCTTCTCAGGGAACAGTCAGCTAGGAAATGCCGGCGCCATCTAGTTTTAAAAAATATTGACCAACAAAATATTGACGTGTAAAAGTGTCTTTTAAGATCTACTTACATAAATAAACATTTCATTTCATAAACATTTCATTTCATTTCATTTCATTTCATTTCACCTTTTAGAATCGTTATAATTGCTGCTAAGGAAGGTCCTTAATAAGCTTTCAGCCTGAAAGATGTAACTACGTGGCTGTGTACTTGTTCATCTACATACCTGTTTAAACACTATTTACTTCTATAACTCAGTCAAATTCTCTGAAATCGGTGTGTTTAAGCACGAAAGTTTGACTTGACTTGGCTAGGTTTTACGTCTTTTGGTTGCAGAAAGATATTTTCCGGAATTTCAGTCATCGATTTATAATATCAATCGACATTAACGGCAATTTTCACCATAGCTAAAAGTTTAAATTATACTTAAACTTTATTTTGGTTTTATGCTAGGTATTCGGTCATTCCGTACAGTAGAAAGCTTATTTCAGGTGTTACCTACAACAGCTATATGATTAACTTATTTTAAAATTCGGTCCGACTTATTAGATTTTGGTTTTCTGTTTGTAATTTAAATAGCCTTGTAAGTATTATGACATGATTGCGATTAACAGAAGCTATAAAAAGCTCTTCATTCCTTTGAAAACTATAGACCAAACGAGACCCAACCGACTAGCAGTGCAAACTGTTTAGTGAGCGGAATTCCTTCGAGGTTGTCTTTGTCCAACTCGCTATAGTTTTATTTTTTAAACTGTAAAGTTTGCATTAAACCCATTGTGCTTTCAACATCGAAGGTTACAAACGAAGATTTACGAAGATCCACGAATAACACTACATCTATTCAGACAAATATTTCAGACGAACATTAATCATAACATCTTTCTTTTAATAACGAATTAATTGATATTATAAAAGAATGCACGATGTGAGAAGCGCCGACAGGATGTTGTGAAAGTTGAAACGAGAGCTTACAATCTAAGCGTCGAAAGAATGCTTAAGATAGAGCAAAGCGTAGAAGATTCCAACCCGATTTTATAATTATCTTTTATGAATGGCCCATGCTTCTTGAAGTAGTCTTGAGTAACTATTCAATTTGAAACCCTGCCACATTTTTGGGTGATACGTTTATATGTAGGTAGGTTGAAAAGCCATAACTAGCTCAAATACCTACCGGTTGTAAAAGCGTCAATGCCTTAACTTTTCTTGCGGAAAATCACCAAATTAACTACAATTATATAACTATACGGCAAAGGTTTTTGTAAGTATAAGTAGATCTGTCCTGCTAATTGGAAATGCAGTACTTGCAAAAAAGCGGTTTCGAGAAAAACGCGAAAATCTATAAGTAAAATTTTCATGCAAGTACTGTGAATCTCGCTATCAAAATAACATACTTCCAGTGCCCAGATATTTTTATTTTTTCCATATAGGTTTGCCCCTAAGGATGCCATTTCTGCAAAATGTGTCGATTACTGCAGATACAATTAGCAGGGCAGAGGTATATTCAAAAACAACAAACCTGCGTCAAAGTAACAATAGAATACCCTGTCCAATTTGAAATAGTAGGTAATTCTAAGTGCATATTAACATCATCCTATCCCATTTAATTTACGGTCGGCGCAGCACAGTTCTTCCGTCCATAAATCTCTATTAGTCGTTATCTCAACATTATTTTCTTCCTAAACAAATCATCAGCCAGCCTTTCTTTGTATTTTTCATTTGTATTAGAACGTATTTGTATGTTTTACTAAAAATAAGTAAGTAATAGCAAAATATCGACTTTACATAAACTACCAGCTTTTACAACTGGTAACAACACCTGTATTTTCTGCAAATAAATAACTGTTATTCTTTGTAATCAATATCCTACTTCCTACTAATATTATAAATGTGAAAGTTTGTAAGTTTGGATGTATGGATGTATGTATGGATGTTTGTTACTCTTTCACGCAAAAACGGCTGAACGGATTTGAATGAAATTTACACAGGTTTTTTTGAATGGCACACAGGTAGCCTGTAACCTGGAATAACACATAGGATATTTTTTATCCCGGTACTACGTTCCCGTGGGATAATTTCCAACCACCACGCGGACGAAGCCGCTGGCAAGAGCTAGTTACAAATAAAGCTTGATTCTTAGAACGCATCCTTTGTATACAATTGTTAAATACAGTTAGTATTTAACAATTAGTTTTTCAAACTTGAGTAGATGACAGTGACGCTTCGCGCACCGCGGGGCTTTCATTTCCTGTTGTCATGTCAAACCGAGTTGGACCCGCCCTAATGTTAGGGATGGTTCTTGTCGGCTACGCCTACTTTAGAACAGTTAGGTCTAGGCCTAGGCTTTGAGCCGTAACCTATCATGACATTTAGTAGAGCGAAGACAGCCTATAGAGGAAGCAAATACAAAACTATAATGCCTACTTACGCAACGGTCACTTCAAGAACATTAGTATTTATGTTTGTGAAGAATGTTGAAAATAGATTTTCAGATGATGATATTGCAAAAACGGAAAATATCTTACATACTTCTCCGGCCCTTGTCCCAATTTATTTGGGGTCGGCGCAACATGTCTTTTTTTTTAGTTACGAAAAACGTACGAAGGGCCCTACTATGTGAAATGATGCATATTCTGTCCAAGCCTGCTCTGGTTACTAAGAAACATAGCTAAATGTACCTACATAACTGTCTTTTCCCGTATTGTCCAGTGTCTGGCTTGCCCTGTCCTATCCTGACCACAGACTGGTCTACTGTCGTGTCCTGTCCTGTCCGCCATGAACTAAGTGTTCCAAGACATACGTAGCTTAAATAATACTAGAATATAATATCTGGGACACTTTAGTGAGGGCCTAGGAGATTTAAGCTTAAACGTTGTAAGGTCCAATAAATGAAAGCTCATTTGTAGATCTTTGACAGTCGTTACAGGTAGCCATAAGCCCGAAAGTCTGACAATCAATCTTACCAATGGGTACTTACGGTATTACTCCGTAACTGGGTTGTGGTCAGATAGGCAGTCGCTCCATATAAAATACTGGTATTCAGCTGCATCGGGCTCCGACTTACAAGTGTAGGTCCATTCGAGCCCAGGCGCTTTACTTTGTGTAAATACAATTTCATCACCACTGCTCTTGAAACGGTGAAACCAGAACCAAAAATTCGAAGGCATGTGAGATCTACCAACCCGGACTGGGCTTGCGTGGAAATAGTTTCTTTCCTCCGGAAGACAGGAAGCCTGTGTCAAAAAGAACATTATAGCCTGATTATGCGATTAGACTGGATACCAATCCGAACATAGTTGTGAAAAAGCTAGGCAGGCGATGATGATGATATATTTTCTAAGTATCCTGTGTTTGTCACCCAGGTACGGCCAGCTGTCTGGCATGGTGGAGCCCGTGTTCGGCGTCCTAGGCGCCGTGGCGGTGGCAGCGGCCCAGCCCGCACTCCCCTACGCGCTGGCATTCGCCGCCGGCGCCATGATCTATGTCGTGGCTGACGACATCATACCAGAGGCAAATGCATCGTGAGTACTACTTTAATCCTTGTGTTATAGTTATTTTGTGGTTATGTTATTGTGGGACTCCTATGGACAGAGCAATGAGGAAGAATAAGGGTGAAAACTGTGCCTGAAAACACCGAGAATATATACAGGCTACAGGACAAGGGATATTCATAATGTTTACAATTCAGTATTCACAGGCGTTGTTGCCGAGCCCACGTAGAAAGTACTTATATGTGTACAGATGTTCCCATGCTGAAAACACTTCTGTTGTTTCGAGTATCAATATTGTAGTAGGCGTTTAGGAAGACGCGGATGGATGGACCTCACCGTAAAGATCTCGTAGTCGCGTTTTATAACGTCCATCTTAGATTCCAAAGGACCCATTGGCGACAACAATAGATATCCGCTACATCTGTGTAGGTCTGCTCCTAGTAATCATCAGCTCATATATGTCCTATAAAATATCAATCTCGACCTGCCGGCTGTACCCATGCAAGGGCCAAGAATATTTTGCAGTTAGGTATTACCGCAAAAGCGCTATGATTTTGCAAAATAAACGCGTTCTGAGTTCCACCATTGCTATAAGGTTTAAAACCACTCAATTCCTTTCAATTAAGCAAAGCAAATAACAATTTGTCGAGCTGGTTGTTTAAGAATCTAGCTAAGGTGCAATATTAACTGTTCTGATAGGGTTCCTATGAACGACGCGCCGCGCTTTACGCCCATTACATTGATAGCTACATCGTTAAACGCCCTTAAATAGCCACATCCTCCTTATACTGTTAATGGAATTACTTCTAAACAATATATCTTTAGCTTCATGTTATGTGTTAAGAAGAATTTTTATGACATCGTTAAGGTGACGGACACTCTTAGAGCAACGTGCTCTACGATACAATACATTACCGGAACCGATTGGGACCCCACACAAGGAGGTAAACCAGTCTTCAGTAACTTGCAAAAGTACCAAAATCTTTCAAATCCAAATAAAAGATCAAATCTCAGAGCAGACGTTCACAACGGTTCACACAGATAATGCGCTGTTATGTGTGAGTTTCCCCTTCTGTAGCCGAATTAAAAAACTTGCCCTTGAAAATTACCCAAAAAGATCCTGAGTACGAAAACGTTTTTGTTGTGGACCCCTGTGAGACAGACACTGCCCCCTACCTTAGATGGTAAAGGATAATGTCGCCCTTTATTGCGCATCTCCTTGCTCATTAATAATGCTCCCATATTCTGATCGAAATCACTGATATACTCCTAATGGATGATTTCAGTATGGTGGTAGATACAAATGATACATTTTATTGTCAACTTCTGCAAACATTATAGGTCTCATTTATAGCACGGCTGCGTCAAATACCTTGCTAAAGCTCCCAAAAGAAGCTTTCGTTATGAGTGCAATTACTTGAAAGGTTTAGTATTAAAGAGAACCCAATATTTGAGTAGAAACACGTGTAGAACATGGAAAGACCCAATTCTTTGTGCATAAGTAACATATAAGGAAGGACCATTACATTAGGTAACGTTACATATCGATATGAAGCTACATTATAAAATTAAATCTCCGGGCTCTTGACAAAATTGGACTGACGAGGGTCGTCTGTGTTCGATTGTTCTGATTCACGTCAGTATTTCGGCCGATATAGATTGTTAACCGTCAATATGTGAAGTTCAGTGGGGTGAGAATTGAGAGCGAAGGACATGCTCCCCCTTAGCGACAGTATTGTTGTCTATCTGGAGTATTGTTCCAGACCGGTTGCGACTCCCTTCCGGAGTAGCCTGTCTGACGACCCCGTTAAAGACTAATTGTTCTGTCCTGGGACCAAGCAACAACAGCTTTCAAAGCGGTTACCACGCTGAAAACTTTACTTCTTACTACTCGTTTGAAGCAACACGTTTTTGCTGCACGGAAGAACTAACAATTGTTGTATTTGTAACAAAACGGAAAATGTTTTGCTGTCAGCCGTTGAAGAAGTTGTACACTTTTGTGTAGCAAACTTGTCCGATATCTGAATGACAGATACATCAATGGACTTTCGATAAACTCTTGCGATTTTAATGAACGCAAGCTATTGTCGGGCGACTTATTATGTCTACGGTCTGATGTCTGATGGCTGGACTGTCGGGACGTCTAGACTAACAATTTACCAGTGTAATGGTGAGAATCACATTCAGACATGCTGAAGCTTTCAACGGTTAAAACTTTCTGGTTCAATGTACTTATGTGGGAACGTTTATTATATTGCTACAATATTTGCCACCTCAAATGTTTTGGGGCAGCTGTAAGCAACACTGTTTATTTTGTAACCCGTTGATTGAAGTTGTACATCACTTTTTTGCAGTTTAGAATTCTTGAGTAGGTATCCTTTCCGGGATTCAATTACGATTCACTTTGAGTCTTATCGACGAACGAAGTCAATTTGAAATTTTGCCTCAAAAACAATAGAGATACTTTTTACCACTGGTAGGTATCGTTTCGTTGTGGTTTTCCTACAACTTACTAAATATTATAATGCCTACTACTACCGTCTTTGAAAACACTTCTCTTACCTTTAAAAAGTTCCAAAACTAGGTACTATAGTAAAAGTGGAACCGGAGCCTGCATCAGATGAAATCACAAATAACGGAAATAAATAATAAACAAGTGTGTACTGAGCGTGCGTGCGCGCAGCACCTGACACTCCCTCGTGAAGCACGCGCGCGCATCTCTTAGCCTGATTAGCATTATCATAGAAGACAACTGTTTGCTCGCCACGAGTGCTCTTCCGTGCCTCTTATCGTTCGAGAATATTTTGACCAAATCATATTTATAGCACGTCTACGATTTTACTGTTATTTCCTGTATTTACCCAATACGTTTTATTCGGTTGATTAATATCTGATTCGCGTGATAAGGCATGAAGAGACTTCTATTTGTATTATTTTCATATTTCTTATTAATGTTTGACCGTTGCGTTTCAAATATATTTATTACCTTACTTATGTCGCTGTATACTTTAAAGACTGAACGGAATTAAAGGCAAAATATATATGCTCTTAAAAGTAATCATTTTCAGTCCGGAAAACTGGAATATTTTCACGCGCAAAAGCTTCAAACGCAGTGGCAAAAGGATGACTCTTTATGTGAAGCTTTGTTTCAAATAAACAGTAGAACCGATTCTTTTAATACAATCTGCAGTCTACTAGCTTGCAATAATAGCAAGTGAGACAATAGTTTTGCATTGCAAGCGGCACGTGAAGTGTAGGCGCGCGGCGTCGAACGTCGGGACACAAATACCCTGCCCAAAATAGCGGCGCGCCGTCTAACACCCCGGCGCGAAACCGCCGCGCGACAGCACAGCCCGACGTTTATTACCTACCAACATGCCCCACTATTTGTTACTCCACATAATAAAAGTAAATTACGACTAAATCGCCAGACGACCCAATTTTTTGTAATTCCAATTTGTTATATGCATTCGAATGTAGAGCGTTGGGTTTTAGTTTGTCTTTCGAAGTTATTTGGGAAGTGGTTAGGTAATGAAAGGGGTGGTTTTAAGTTATTGGCTGCTTACTATACAGGGGGCAGGGGCATTGATGCTCAACCTGTTACCATAGATTCAGTACATGATTCTGAAATTTCTATTATTTATTTGGTTATTTTAAAAAATTGCCATTCCATACATTTTGACCGCGTAGGTATTGTACTTTTCTATAAAACAGCAGATTTTTAAAGCGACATAATGCGAGTTAACAACAAAAAATATTTTCATACATAACAAACTTCAATGTGACATTATATTGACTGATGGTAGCCTTATGAAAAATGGTTCATGTCACGAAAATGAAAAACCTTGTAACATGCACAAGACTCCCGAATGTCGTTATAACATTCAGTTTATACCATCTTGTTCCTTTCATGGCAAATGCCTAAATCAAACCAAATATAAAACTTATGCAAAACTGAAACATGCGAAGAACGTAAACTGTTTCTATATTAATCAGTCAACCTAAACAACTGTAGGTACTAATGAGCCTGCCAATACGAGGTAACTTGTCACAAGTTGTCAGTTGCCAGTACAATCTAGTAGGGCCTCGTTAGAAGTATTGAAAGATGATCAAAGTCCCCACTAAGGTAGATTCATGCCTACTTGTTTAATATAGTTTTGGGTGTATCCACGTATTTTTAGGATCAGGGCCAACGAAACAAAGGTTGTTGGCATACGTTTTGTCAACTTGCTTGTAAGGGTTCCGGACCGTCCGGGCTTTGAATTTTCCGTGGCATACTCTTCTTCTTTTCATGTCGCTACTACTCAAATTTTGGGGACCCACACAAGTAATGAGCCCAGGCAACCCGTGTGGACATCGTCTTACGTTAAAACTAAAACGTATTGGGCATATTGGGAATTGACTAGATGACAATTATATAGTTGTGCTCAAGAAAATTTCCGGATTTCGCTTTCGACTTGTTTCGAAGTGCGCTATTTGGAAATTGCGGAATCAATGAATGAATGAATGAATGATATGTACCGATCCCAGCGTGGCTTGACTAGACTCGATTAATCGAATGAACCCCAAGATTTGCACTAGCCCCTGGAGCCTCATGCTTCATGGTGTTACAGAGGCCATTGCATATCAAGAAGTAGACCGGGGGGCACTATAATGGTCAGGTAGACGTGCCCTTAGGATAAGAAAGGATTGCGAACCTTGGACCGTGCTACTTGGAAATTGACGTAAATGCAAAAATAACTTTCGCATGGAAAACAACCGTGGTCATAATCACTTCATTAACGAAAGCGTGTTTTTATTCAGCAGTGGTGGCCCAGTGGTATCGACCCGACTTATGAGTTGTAGATCGTAATTTCGAACTTCGAATCCAGGCAGGCATTTTCTGTAGGTAATTAATCTAATCAAAACGGCTGTCAAAACCGTTAAGGAAAACATTGTAATGAAACCGGCATGCCCTCAAACCACAGAGAGGAGGCCTGTGTCCCAGCAGGAATATTACAGGCTGATTATACAGTTTTAAATCATTATTCCTAAAAAGATACTTTCAAACAAGAACATGTCATATTCTTTTCATGCCTGAAAACTAGGTAAAACTTAAATACCTACAGAAACGTCTAGTCTAGATCTGAAATAATATATATAGGTACTTAGATATTGAATGTTATAAAAAAATTGTTAGTCCACGAGTAACATAATGTGAGGATACAGAACTCGATTCTGCGTGGTTGCGGGTGCGGTTTGGTGGTCGTCGCGTCTATTTGCAGCGGGCGGGCGGCGCGTGCGCAGGGCGGCGCGGCGCAGCCTCGCGCATTATGAAGTAAATTTGGTGCGCGCCGTGCGTGGGCTTGTCACCGTCTCGCCACTGTCAATAACAATAAATATAAGAAATAACGCGTTTGTTGCTGGGATAAAGACGGTGACGACGCTCTAGTTTGTCTATGCGCTGACGTCACTGTCTGGGAATCCAGTGCGCCGCCGACCGACACTCCCTGACCTACCTCCAGACATCGCGCCGCATGTACCCCGGTCCCCGACTATATGAACTTTACCACAAAAATAATCACCCTCCCAAAAATATTTTGCATGGCAACTGCGGCGGTGCCTAATCATTTCCTCAATCAATCACTTCAACAAAAGTAAACTCTATTCGGGAAAATTGCCGATGAAAATATAATCGCGCTCAAAATGCAATTCAACTGAATTTTAAAATACTTACATAGTTCCGACAAAATATCTACTTAGATAACATAACCAGCACACTTCACTACTTTTCAGCGTCAGTATGCGTACTGAAGATCAGTATGAACTTAATATGGAAGCATAGAAAAACGCTGAAAATTAAGACATTTCAGATATGTTCAACTCCACATTTACATATCAAGTACGAACCAACTAAATTAATTGCGTATGCAGAATGCGTTATTATTAAATAACTAGAAAATTCCTTTAATATAACTTGATTAGTTTTCACGTCAGCTTCGATTTTGTGTTGAAAATTCCACAGTTTTTGGGCGTGATGTCAGCAGAGGTATTTAGGTGCATGTCGTGTGTCCAGTCGGGGTTCCCCACGGCACGTGAGCAGAATGTGCGCCGAGCTGTCATACTTGACATGGCGTACTGCGAGCATACACCTCGTCACGAGCCGGATGTCTAAACTCTACCCAGCTAAATAGATTTACTGTACTACACATTGAGCAATCTATCTTGCAACCTAAAACCGTATATTCCCGATTAGGTAAGGAGTCAATTAGGACTCATGTTTCAATGTGGATAAACCCACCTTACCTAAGCTGCTGTTTAAATTCTTACTTGGCATTAGGTCACCTACAAACATTGATAAACAGACGTAACCAGAATATTATGAATTAAAATGAATGTCCTGCGCAATCACATCAACAAAACAACGTTTTGTTGAATATACAAGATAAAGCATAAAAGAAATGATTGAATTATGACTACAGAGTTACATCATGCATACTTCTTACGTTTTGCACAATGTACCTACCACCTCTGTTTCTTACTAAATAAATCTATTTCGATTGGGAAATTTGGATTCCGAGATACTTAAGAAACTTGTGAATTTTAAATATCGACATGTATAACATTATTCGCTCCTAGATTATTAATAAGGCGATGTGTAGATTTTAAAATAACGTTCAGTTTTCCAATAAAATGATGTATGTACACAACGTGGTATGTACCTAAGTACTAGGAATCGTTTTAATGTAATGGCCCGTAATTCCAGTTAGCGTATTCCGGCCGGTCGGTTCTGTAAATCCGAGTGCGTGAGACGCAAGCGCCATCGGCGGCCTTTCCGATATCGTAATTTTGCCACCTATTTGATATTCAAATATCGTTTACTCGTTATTTCTCAATGGCCGGCATTGTATGACGACAGCATTTTATAACGGACCCCTATATGTTATTATGTACATACCATTATGTATATCGCAGTCAAAGTGCGTCAGTAAACATATTACTGCCTCCTTAACACGAGACATACATTTTAATGTGTTTATGATGTGTCCGTTTACATTGTAATGTAAAGTTTCCGGCTGTCAAAATCAACACCTTCACGTTTTGGTAATCTGAAATCTAGAAATATAGGGAGTCGTGTTGGGAAATTTTAATTAGCAATGACTAATTTCAGCTGGTTATAAATTTAAATTGTCAAAGTTTCGCAATACTTGCCTGTGAGAATGAGAATAACAATATGCATTTAATTTGTGACGTTGTGTGTTAAATGCCCTTTTAAGTACGAGCTGCAGTTAGTCGCAACCTTCGTTAGCATGACTCATAATTCCATCGTAAGGTTTTCTTAACGCATTTCATTTCAATGAATGACTAGCCACTTCACTTGCCAAGCGTAGTAATTTCGGTAATATTCGCTTATTCTCGGGACATACTCGTAGGTCCCTGCGAGCCTGTTTTGAGCTGTAAACAATCAAACAGATGTCAATGTATGACTAAAGTTAAGATATAAATTAAAACGGTTATTGTTGTAAATAACAGGTTAAGATCTTATTCTAGGTGAATGGCTACGGTTAATTTTGCTAATAATGAGCAGCTGTTGAAGACAAATGCTACAAGGATACTAAAAGTAACGTTTGTTCTCAGTGGTAACGGCAAGCTGGCGACATGGGGCTGCATCATCGGCTTCGTGGTTATGATGTGCCTGGACGTGGGGCTCGGGTAAGCGAACCCGTCTTCTCTCACGCCGTGCCTTCGCTCCGCCGACTTAATGCTGACTAGTATTAACGCTCTGAGATACCCCCTTGTAACTTAGATGTAGATATTTTTGTAAAAACTCAAGTGTCATCAATCATCGTTCGATTTTGGATACGTATTGACTGAAAAAAAACGTAACATTCATAAAATGTTCTTGAAATTTCAAAACTTTTCAATTAAATCAAACATTGGTTAGGAGTCTGAATTGATCAACAATTTAATTGCATAATGAAGCGATGTCAAGTCTTTTAGCCGGTCATTAAAAGGTTAAGAATCCATTGGTCGAAATAGTTGCACGGCACACGAGTGTGTACGTGTCTCAAATTTTGTACGTTTTCTATAATTGGTTGTATTCAGTCCTCTAATTGGCTCGCTACAGGTAGCTGTGGCGGCCAAACGCCGATGATACTTAATAAACTATATCGTGTGTACTAAAAAGATGGTCGTCGTTTAAATTTTCTATCGATATGAATGTCAATTGTATCCAAAATCATTTGTATACATCATAATACAGATTATAAGTGAATTTATAAGCTAGATACTTACTGTCTCTTCAGAGCTTAGTAAGACGTTGATAAGTTTAGATAATGAGTGATGTTTGTTGATGTGGATCATTGCATATTCTTCCAATGTGTTCGGTCCCAGAATCTAATGCACTATGTGTTTCATACTACTTTATAAAAACGGTTGTTTTACCTCTTTCCTATTAGTAGCTCCTGTAATAGAAATCATTACCTACTCCTTTTAATTAATCTATTAAATAGGAAAACAGATTTGTAATATATTTGTGAAAGTGTAATCTATTGAAGCCGCAGCCAACTGAGTTTATTACTTAGAGGTGGAATTCGTTGTAAATATGTAAAGTGTATAATATGTTTTGATGTATGCAGAGTGTTTCATATTCAAGCAGCTATAGATCAGAGTTAACTTAGCCATTCACACAAGCGTCATTTACTTTAAAATGATGTTTTCGCGAAGGCAGCTCTTGTCCACCGTACGGACGTCTCTACTGGTAACCGACCTGCCAGAAATGATAAGTCCCAAAGTGACATAGAATCTACCAGAGTTTGTGTTATACACAGATGGAATACAGATTCATACACTCCAATAGCATGCCACTTAGTATATATACTCGATTAATGATATTCAAAAGTAAGATATTTATGATCCGATCCTGAATAGTTCGTTGAAAGTAGGTACTTGAATTCACTTTGCCGATGACGATGCATACGTTTCATTACTTAACACTTTAAAATAAATGAGAGCTTTATCCCACAAGAGGTGGTCAAATGTGTTATTCCAAAAATGATATTAATGTGTTATATATCAGAGTATTGTTTAAGTATCTGTAAGATATTTGTGGTATTCCGGTTATTTTGGTTAGTGTAGATAAATTTATTGCGTAGTTACGAATTCCACCTGTTCCTGCGCCCTGGCTGTTGTTGTCGCAGTATTTATTCGTTTCTTTTTAGTTTAGTGAGAGTCTACTGCCGCGACTACATTCAGGAGTATTTTATTGATTTTAAGCCAACATTTTAAGGCCTCTGCTTGTCAGTTAGTCGCAAGCGCAGTAACGCGAACGCATACATATGCATGTTCCCAGTTAAGTCAATTAAGTCAATGATTTCACTGTTCAAAATAGCAGTGACAGACCTTTCTACTGTTTCACAGAATTAAAAAATTCCTTGAAGTATGTCTATGGCAGTTTCTTCGAAAACTACATTCGTTTAATTAATAAAGCTAAACGATTGCCTCGGATATGATTTCGTACGTCGATTCGCTAAGACTGTGACAAATACAGGCCTAATATTTAATTTTATATTTAATTAGAATAAAAATTAAAAGACAGTATGAATGTTTTATTAGAAATCAAATAGACTAATAATCTGAATTTCAAATTGTACATTGATCTACATATTTAATTAAATTTAGTGTTAAGTAAGTAGATACTGTAAAGTGGCGTGGGCTTCTCTGTGCTGACTGTACTTAGTTCAATTATTGATTGGGCAAACGATATGTTAATACTTGAAGAAAATAAAATGAATTTAAGTCAATTGTATAAGCCTGAAAGTGGCATCTGCGCTAACGTATAGTTAGTCTAATAAATGAATACTTACAAAACATAAACTAATCGATGTAAAATATTATGATCTTAAAACTATTTCTAATCTAAATTAACAGTAGATATTTTCAAAGGTTCAAAGGAGCTCACATCACTCGATATTTGCATTCAATTTGGCCATAGATTATTACCCGAAAAAAAAAAGATTATGAATTTATTATGTTTATTAAAGGTTTTAATAAATGAATTTATTTTTATGTGCTTCCAAAGTGAACATAGTTGTTATGTGAATTCGAAATGTTTGTTTTGCATTTATATTCATTCATCCTCTATTGAGTTTTGTCACAATAGCACAATTAATAGTTCCGATTAAATTGAACTTAAGATTACTTTTATTGTTTTTATATTATACAAAATGCAGTGTCAATATGTGGTATTATTTTAAGGCTACCCACCCTCCTTCCATATTAAGTTAGGCACCCTGAAGCACATAACTTAAGATCTAAAATCAATCGACATTTTACGCACAGATCTTAAATTCTCAAAGTAACTTTTAAAATATTCCCGTTACTATCCGAACATAGCATGTACTACGAATGGAATGTGATTTTACCTCGCAACAAAAGTTTTCCTTATCGAGTGTATTTAAATGGAACGGGACCGATAAACGGGGCCCGGTCGGGTCGGTAATAAACCTGGCCGTAGATATGTACCAGCGACACCACTTCCTCTTGTGTTTGCTGTCACATGTCACCAAGTAGATGTTTCGAAGGATTTTGTGGTTTACTCGTAATTGTACAAGGATCTTTATGCGGTTAACCAAAATTGGAACTGACGCCGCCATCGTCATCATCATTTTTTCAATATAAATTCACAAAACAATTTAACAGATGTTAATTAACTACACCCCTGAAAAACGCTGAAGGAAAACGTGAGGAAACTGGTGTGACGTGTGTGTGTGGTCCCGGCAGTGGGAACATAGGCTAATTACGTATGTAACGCCTCCCTATAAATGTCATTCACATGCCAAAAAATCTTTGTGAAACCATACGACATCCGACTGCAACAGCTCAGCGACTTGACTTAACGACCACATAACACGGAAGTACTGCAGGCTTAGCACGAGCACCGATTTGTCGACGGAAGAATAGACATAGCAATAGTCATGTCTATTCTTAGAGTAGAAATAGAGAGGGTCATACTAAGCCTGCAGTTGCATTAAGCTCTGCAGGTTTAGCACGAGCACCGATTTGTCGACGGAAGAGTAGACAAGACTATTAATTAAATGATGTACAATAGGAGAAGATAGCTATGTTCTTCTGTTAATTGTCACAGTTATGCGTTCTAAATTAATCATGATTTTGTAGATAATCGTATATTTTACGTTACTTTGTGGCCGTCGAGTAGAAAGTTTGTTGTCAGTGTGATTTTGACAGTTTGGGAAGAAATATTCTTCTGAAAAAGTCTACATATAAAAGGACCTAGACAAATATCGTTAGAAACGAAAGACAAAATGACAGATTACAGAAGGATATCTACGGTGCGATGTCAAAAATGGAGAAACGAAATGTGACTTTGTATTGAAAAAGCACTGTCTATTCTTCGTAGCAATAGAAAGCGTCACGCTAAGCCTGCTAAAATAGATACGAAAAGAAATATAATTACAACTAAATTGTCATGATAAATCTTCTCTGAAACTGTAACGAGGTAGTTGATGAGGTTAGGATCTGAATTGCTAACCACCCGATTTCAACGAAAGGGGTGAGTGATACCAAGCACAGGGATGCGAAAATTTGCTGGACTCAAGTAGTCGTAGGTGTCTACAATTCCTTAGATGGAATTCTGAAAGGATCTCAATAGAGAAATCGCCAAAACTTATCAGAAATCTTGGCGAATGAATTTGAAAATTATTGCACGTGTGTTTAATTTAGCGCGGGAAGATCTTGCTGCCCTTTGATATAATCGTTTGGCGTCAAAATGATAGTCTTGCTTATTATGACTAGGTAGGTTCCTATGAAGTAATTAAGGTCTACATGGCCCAACGGCTAAAAACATTTATTTTAGTTCATGTTTCTGCAAATCTCACCGAGATATGCAGAAAGCCTTTCTCTGCGAAGAGCTTCACGGGAATGCAGAAAGGAATCTGCTCGTCATTATCGCAGTTACGTAAACGCCTTTCGATACCGGCGCCTAATTAAGGCGAATTTCAAAATTCGCCTTCGGAGTTCTGATACCTTAGAACTTAAAGAATTCAAAACATTTTAATTAGGTAGCTATACTTTTGTCATTAACTGTCGTAATGCTGAAACAACAAAGGTAAACTATGCAGGATTGTAGACGATGCTTCCGATGTTTATGTGAAAATCATTTACAATTTAGATATACCCAGACGGAGGGATTAATTTAATATCTGGACAGACCGCATACGTAGCATAAAACTGTCCTCAGAAAGACCTTGCGAAAACCTAAAATTTAAACTGGAACAAAAGAGGTAACTGCCTTCTCCGTTGTTTCTACCTCCAAATCAAATCAAATCAAAATATTTTATTCACACTAGCTTTTGCCAGCGGCTTCGCCCATGTGGAGGTCGAAAACTATCCCACGGGAACGCAGTACCGTTATAAAAAGTATCCTATCTGTTATGCCAGGTTACAAACTACCTATGTACCAAATTTCATTCAAATCCGTTCAGCCGTTTTTGCGTGAAAGAGTAACAAACATCCATCCATCCATCCATACTCACAAACTTTCACATTTATAATATTAGTAGGATTAACTCTCCCTTGCCTTTACATTTCAGACATAATCATGTTTGTAAAATCAAATCGGCTCTTATTTCCACGTCAATCAGAAGTGGTCCTGCAAGGGCACTTATGAAACGTCAGAAGCTAGGTGCACGGTTCCAATTTGTCGCTTCCTATGGAGAAGAGCCGGCAAGAAACTCCACTCCACCTAATGCCAGGAATAAGCTTCAATCACTAGGTTTAACACTAGCTAACCATCGTCATCTGTATAGCAACTACACCTTAGATACTATCATACTTAAGTAGCCAAAGTTGACAATGCATCTGTTTTAAAATACAGGATAAGTTTTTATCCAGTGTGCAAACTGTAACCATGAATTCAGCATACCATTCTACACCGGCGTAGAAATTTTTCAAGTTTTACAAAAAAAATCAGCTTTTCTATGAAACAGCTGATTTTTTTTTTTTTTTTGTAAAACCGACGAAAAATTTCTACGCCCCCCAGAGTAGAAATTTTTCGTCGTTCCTAGAATGATATGCTGAATTCCTGGTTACAATTTGCGCACTGGATAAAAACTTATCCTGTATACAGCCATAAACCTGAAATGGCGCTTGCAATAGCGTAGTAATACCGGAAGCTCATAACTTATACTGATCCCCCTTCTGGGATACAGGCCTCCTTTCTGTGAGAGGGACCAGGCCGAAATCTACCACGCAGGCCCATGGTGGGATGGTAGATGTCACATTCTTCGAACTTTTGGTTCTAGGTCATGCCGGTTTCCTGTCAATGTTTTCCTTAACCGTTTTGAGAGCAATTGTGATTAAATAATTTACACAAAGTCAAGCACCTGTCTGGGCCCGAACCTACGACCTACAACTAGTAAGTCACGGCCGTTACCACCGCCATTCAAAATATAACTGTGTACTCAAAACAAAGAAAGATTGAACAGTGGATAAAACTAAAATCTAATTCTACGTCTGAGACCTTTTATTTTACCAAGATCAAAGAATAGAGGAATTTGTCAATTAAATCCTATAAATAAGTCCCTACCTATTACCTATTTGCGCGGTAGAATCAGTGGCTAATTAATAATAAGGTAAGTACCTACCTACTACGCTTTGAATTTGTCATTAATGCTTATAGGCCACAGCCTGCAGTGAAAACCTACACAGAAAATCAGCTCTGAATCATTGCTCAGCATAATGCTAAACGGAAAACCTTCTGCTACCTAACCCACCACTATAAAACTAGAACTTTTCGGCCCCATCGGCTATCTGTTCTGCGAGCCAAGTACCCTGCCCACTGCTACTTAACTTTGGCAATTCTTCGGGCTATGTCAGTTACCTTGGTCCTCCCAAACGTACAACATACAATACACAATAAACAATATCAAACATACAATATTATTTCCTATCCTATTAATAATATAAATGTGAAAGTTTGTATCTTTAGATATTTAGATGTTTGTTACTCAATCACGCAAAAACGGCTGAAAGGATTTAGATGAAATTTGGCGAACGGATAGTTTGTAACCTGGATTAACACATAGGATGCTTTTTATCCCGATAGTACGTTCCCGTGAGACAATTTTCGACCCCCACGCGGGTGAAGTCGTTGGCAAAAGCTAGTATTTTGAATAAGTGGCTCTAAAAATTAAATGGGCAAGGTTGCTATTATGTATGAGAGATAAGCGGTATCTAAGCTTGAAAATCTATTAACTTGCACCCTGAATAACTGGCTAGGTTTGGTTATCTAACGACCTTTCGTAGTTTTCTATGATTGATCGATCCACCACTGGATCATTTTGAAATAGGTACTTAAGTTAATACCAGCAGGCTTCGCATGACGTTTACCATTTCTATGAAAAATAGACAGTGCTTTTTCAACACAAAGTGACATTTCGTTTCTCTATTTTTGACATCGCACCGTAGATATTCTTCTACAATCTGTAATTTTGTCTTTCATTTCTAACGATCTTTGTCTAGGTGACTATTTCAGAAGAATATTTCTTCCCAAACTGTCGAAATCAAACTTCAAAATCATCTTTCCACTCGACGGCCACAAAGAATATACGATTATCTATCATGATTCGTTTAGAACGCATAACTGTGATAATTAATAGAAAAACATAGCTATCCTCTACTATTGTACATCATTTAATTAATAGTCTTGTCTACTCTAGCGTCGACAAATCGGTGCTCGTGCTAAACCTGCAGAGCTTAATGCAACTGCAGGCTTAGCATGACGCTTTCTATTTCTACTCTACTGTAGAATAGAAATCGCTTCTCTACACTTCTCTGTGTTAAACTGTCAACGTTCTACACGGAAACGACATTTTTGTCTACTCTTCCGACGACAAAACGCTTGTCTACGGTCCTTGTGCTAAGCAGATAAGGTTTATTCACCATATAAACACTCTTAAGGTGGAAGTTCTGGGGTAGCCTGGCGGAATTCAAATTTCCTTAAAGTAAACATAACGTCTTTTGTTTTTGATCAAATAGTCATGCAATGGAATTGGCTGTCATTCATAGATCTTTGACATTCGTTGCGGGTCGTCAGAAGCCCGAAAGTCAGTCTTACCAAGGGGTATCGTATTACCCAGTAACTGGGCTGTGGAGGTCAGATAGGCAGTCGCTCCATGTAAAATACTGGTATTCAGCTAAATCCGGTTAGATTGGGAGCCGACCCCAACGTAGTTGGGAAATGGCTTAGCAGATGATGAGTCACTCAATGGAATTAAATGAACTTAGAGGTTGTACGTGGAACACTCAGAAAGTTTTGCAAAAATAAATGTTCTTTAGGTAAATATATTTTTTTTTAAACTTTTTAAAGTTCTCTCCACTAGCCTCTATACAAAGTTTCATGCGTCTGAACCAGTTTTCGAAACACTTTTTCCAGTCCGCCGCAGACACCTCGTTTACAGCCTGCTTCAACGCTGACAGCGCATCTTCCGGCGACGAAAATTGTATCCCTTTGAGCTGTTTTTTTTTTCTTCGGGAATAGAAAGAAATCACACGGTGCTGGGACAGGGCTGTAAGGAGGGTGACCCAGGAGTTTGACCGGCGTGCTGTCCAGGAAGTTCCTCTTTTTGAGCGCGGTGTGTGAAGGCGCGTTGTCGTGTTGGAGCAGTAGCCCCGAAAGCTAAAATCTTCCCCCGCTTCTAGATTGCTTCACTTTGGTAGGCGTTAATTCGTTTTGAAACACCCAAACCGTCGACTGGCGCTTCGTTTCTAGATCGTATTGATAAATCCAAGACTCATCACCTGTAATGATGTCATTGTTTATGACATCATTACAGGTGAGGGCGCCGAGACGAGCCTGCTTCAAATTTGTTTATCATATCACGGCACCATTCCACAAAGAGGGACTATTTCTTTCTTCATCCCCCAAAGTTAGCCGACCGCACTTGAGTTCGTTATACCAACGATACACGGTTGCCTTAGAAGGGCCTTCATCCCCATGAATGACATTTGAAGTCTATCGTACGATTCTTTCAGTTTCAGGCAACACTTGAAATCGTAAAAAATCATAGCGCAAAACGTTACCCGGCGCAGATACATTTTTTAATGAGACAGGATCATTTAAATTAGCTCGCAAACAATGTGAAGGGAAATTTTGAAATTAGAATGTACCTATTTTAACACGCTTTTATTAGCTTCACCTGTGTTTGTAAGCATGTTCGTTTGTTTATAACCGACTCCTTTGGACTTGATTTTGATCCACTTGAAAAGGTTAGATTTCTTTTTAAACTTTGTAGACTATCGAGGACCGATGACAATTCAAGAATTAAAAAAATTAAAAACTGAAAAATCACTCTTTTGTAGTTAGCAGAACTAAAAAATAGAAAATAAATAAAAGTTTAAAAAACTAAAAAAAATCGCTTTAAAAATCAAACTAACGCTTTTAATAGAATCAAATAATTTTTAGTTTTTACGCTCTATTAACATATTTTCAAAATAGATTATAACTGGCCAGTCTGTCATACAAAAAAACATATTTTCGCAATACTTTCCGAGTGGCCTGGTATTGACGATTTTAGTGATGATAATTCTATAAAGGCATATTTGTTACGGTCACGAATCATTATTTTAGTGATGATAATTCTATAAAGGCATATTTGTTACGGTCACGAATCATTATTTTAGTGATGATAATTCTATAAAGGCATATTTGTTACGGTCACGAATCATTATTTTAGTGATGATAATTCTATAAAGGCATATTTGTTACGGTCACGAATCATTATTTTAGTGATGATAATTCTATAAAGGCATATTTGTTACGGTCACGAATCATTATTTTAGTGATGATAATTCTATAAAGGCATATTTGTTACGGTCACGAATCATTATTTTAGTGATGATAATTCTATAAAGGCATATTTGTTACGGTCACGAATCATTATTTTAGTGATGATAATTCTATAAAGGCATATTTGTTACGGTCACGAATCATTATTTAATCAACATACAATCTGACACTGACCTGCAAATCGCAAAAAACGGTAGAATATTTGAATTTTGCGGGCTATCCTACTTCTTCCTCTTTAAAAGGCACTTGCAACAAAATTAATGCAACCATCTAGGTATTTTTTTTTTTTTTGGGTTTTGGCTTCGCACGGTTTGTGCATTTAGCCAGTGTCAAGTAATTTTTCTTTTCCATCAAGTAAATGGCCCGATATCGGGCACGAAGTTACAAAACAGTCATAGTCGTCTTTAGTCAGTCCAGTCAAATCAAAGTTATTGTAAAGCGATAGTAACTTTACAACAACCTAATAGGAATTTTTGGGGGGAACACGAAAAGTCCACGTTAGTCACTTATTTTCACCTTCACTACATTTGTGCACTCACACGTAACTAAATTGAATAATTCACTATCAAAATTATACAATTTAATTCGCTATTTCACTAAATTCCATGAAAATGAAAATTCGTGCGACATGTTCCAACGCGATCCCGCCAAAAACTCATCTAGGTATTTAGCCTCACACTGTGTCTTAAGGTGCGCTTACACGAGCAACTAAAATTGCTCCATCTTGGGTAATTCTCGTCAACTATGACGCCACGACTGCATCCAGCGATTTAGGGCAATGGCAATATGTAGCAACCTGTTGCCAGAGATACGGCCACACAATATGGAGCAACTTAAAAAACTAGGCAATGCGCCTCCCCCGCCGCCTGCGCCGCCGGCAGGTTCCTTTCGCAAAAACGAGACGTAGTTATACGTACAAACGAGATAGAAAGAAAATTGACTAGAAATTGCCAAACCGATTGGATATTCGGAACTCATGAAATATATGGAGCAATCAGAGCCGAAACACATCGGCAATTTATTGTTGTTGCTCCAGATTGCTCCACTTAATTGCTCCGGATTGATCCATTAGTGTTGCCGAGCAATAATTGCTCAAAAAATTGCCCGTGTAAGAGCACCTTTAAGAAACAGGCCTCCAAGTTTTGGAGAGAGGGTTAATATCTTGTTTATAACTAATACCTATACAGGCAGGGACATGGACGCGCAAACTGTAACCATGAATTCAGCATATGATTCTAGACCTGAGCGTAGAAATTTTTCGTCGGTTAAAAGAAAAAACAACGGTTTCATTCAAAAGTGCTTATACCAATGCGGGCAAAATGTACCTACTGGACATTTTCTTTTTTAATAACCAAAGAAAGAAGGCAGTGACAAAAAATTAAAATACATATCCAAAGTGACCGACTTCCGAATTTAAAGTTATTTTTCACTTTGTAGTGTTTTTCCGGAAGTTAGTATTTTTTTTTCTTATGGAAAAAGTTTTTATGAATACCAATTCGAAATTTCATCGTCCTTGGGGTCAAAACAATGCATATTTATGCGATAGCAGCAATCACGGTTGATTTGTTGTAATTTTTCGGAAAGTTCTGTTGTCTGTCTCCATAACGCATCATCAGATCTTTATGAAATTTAAATGGGACCATTTCGGAATAAACCCCTTTCTAACAAAAGAATTTTGCAAATCCATATGCCCGCACATACATAAAAAAACACATGTCGAATTGACAACCTCCTTCTTTTTGAAGTCGGTTAAAAATCAACGCGGGGTGGTTCAAAATCATGTACTGAAACCATGGTATCAGTTTGTGCGTCGATGTTCCTACCTCCCTGTACATTTTATGCAGCCTTTGAAGCTTTTTTCTTTCTTTTTTTAATTATGTCTCAAAATTGTAGCTAGTAACCCATGGGAAGTTGCGAGGTAACCCCCATCACAAGTATCGTTATAACTTACCGGGGCTGCCTCAATTTTGTGCTGTAAAACAATTTTATGAGAAACAACAAAAACTTTTATTTATTTATTATTCACTAGCTGTTGTCAGCGGCTTAGCCCGCGTGCAGTTCGGAAATTATCCCACGGGAACGTAGTACCGGGATAAAAATCCTATGTGTTATTCCAGGTTAAAAACTACATGTATGCCAAATTTCATTCAAATCCGTTCAGCCGTTTTTGCACAAAATTTCACATTTATAATATTAGTAGAATTTTAACTTTTGTACAATGCAATACATTACTTTGGGTAAACCTAATTATTATTGCGATAATTATTAATTACAGGTCCGTGTGGTACCGGACGTAAAGAATAGCACCATCCCATTTCTTCCCGTGGGTGTCGTGGCGACTAAGGGACTTACTAGAGAATGGGCAGCAGCGTTCTCAATGTATTGTTCCACCATACTGCGATCGCCAACCCGCCTGCCAAGCATGGCGATTATGGTAAACCCCCCACCCCCAAAAACCGGTTGAGGTGGCTGTGCTTCGGGGAGGCCTATGTTCAGCAGTGGACGTCTTTCGGCTGAAATTATGAATGATGAATTATTATTGCAAGCGCAGGGGCTTCTGCCGACCGACTATGTTACCGGCTCTGTGAACTACGCAGGGACCAGCCGGGTAATTGTGTAACTCACTAACACTAACAATGGCTTTCATTTTGACAGTTCCACTACATTGCCTTATTATTGTTGTTCAGCGGATAAATATTTAGAATACATAAAGTATTGGATTAGCAATATCTTTTAAAATAATTCAGATTGTGTTTAAAGGGGGTTACGCAATTAGCGTGCTGTGAGTAGAATGATCACCCATCGACGAAATGACCGTGGCAAGTACAACTTAACGAAGCAAATTGATCGATTGTCACTAAGCTTTGGGCTTAAAGCTTGTTATAATTCCAGCTTTTCATTAAAACAAGGTAGATTTTTAATACCACGCTGTTTTATTGGACATTTTATCAATGTTCCGAGAATCGAGTACGTAATCTATAACAGGAAACAATATAACTGAGACCGTTCTCATGGCGACTTCATTTATTTAGCTATAATGTAACAGCATCGAATAAGGTCAATTACAAAATATTAGAATTTAGCATTTGTGTATCGCAATTTCTTAAGATAAAGCATGCTTTTTTTTGAGTGTGGGATATCATCAAATAACTTTTCCCGGTCTGGGAGCGACAGGGCGTGTCAGACTTTTACTGACTAAAACCCACACGTGTTCCCTCAATTGCCTGTGTGCTAGGGGCCATGGTATCTCTTTCGACCAACCCGCACCCCTGGCAAGCATCGGCGTTTGCGAACCCCACTTGTTGTTGCTGACATCTCTGACGGCACGCGTGGAACACAACGCGCCGTCGACCCGGCCATATTTTTTTTTTTTGTGTAGCACAGTAGGTATAACTTGTGGGACTGTAACCCACCTCCCTCGTGTCCTCCAGTGCCGCTTGAGGCGGGAACACGGAAACGCGCAAGCCATCCCCGAGCCCGCCGCGGCTGTCCGTCACCGGACCCCCTGCGACGGATCAGCACAGTGGCCCCACCGCCTACCACTTTTCGGCCGCAGGGGATAGGGAGAGCGGCCAACGCTATACCGACACTTCTCCTCCCTTGCGGCCCCACCATGTCCGCCATAAAACGGTGGCGGCCTCGTCCAGGCCACGGAAGGGAAGAGCGCTACTCAGAAGTACCAGCACACCTCCTCCGCCGCGATGCCTCCCATTCGACATCGCGGCCCGCCTCAGTTGCGATGCACCTCACCGCAACCTACTTTTTGGCCGCTACGTCGTCGGCTTGGAGGCAAAAGCCCTAATGAGCGGCCCCACCTTGGGGTTCCTCTTCGCTTCACCGTGGGAGAGTGACCACGGCTACTGAGCCCCCCGCAACGACAATGCGGGAACCCACTGGCGGGGGAAGATATATCTATGCTCAAGTGAATAATATATATTATTTTTGAGCTCGCGTTTTTGCATTAATAATTTATTTGCTGATTATTTTGACCTGCATTTTTAATGAAGAAACTAGCATGTCCTTGAACCAAAAATTCGAAGACATGTGACATCTACCAACCCGCACTGGCCAGCGTGGTGGATTATGGCCCACTCCCTCTCATAGAGAGGAGCCCTGTGTCCCAGTCCCAGCAGTGGGAACATTATAGGCTAATTATGCTTATGCTTATGCATTTTTATGACAGAATCATAATGCATTCTACTATATGTACATAACTAGGACAGATATGTTCGGGGGGAAAATATATAGGTACAATATTTCCTCTTGAAAATCTCCGTAGGTATTAAATCGGAGTTATTAAATGATATTGATTTTAATAGTTTCCCACATTACCTATTAGAATGAATGGTGACTGATGATTGGTTACTGCGTACTAGTTAACTAACCACTGCGACGCGAGAAAATGTAATTAAGTAGGTACGTACAAAATCCATGCATTTCTGTTAACATAACAAACAAACAAGATTCTGAAAAGAGAAAGTAACAGAACTTACGAACGAATAGGTTTCAAGCAATCTTGCTCAACTTTATCATGCGCAGAGCGATAACTGAAGTCCCTGCGCGGTCGCCGCTTCAGCCGGGGCGAGCGGGCGACGTCGTCGGCTACGCATTAGAAAAATCGCTTAAAGGGCGCGCGGCGCTACGCGGTCATCGACCCCTCTGCGCGCACCCAAACACCCGAATACTTGCGCGTACGCAGCTCCTCTCTCCGCCGCCACCGATAAAACCCTCTCAATGGAATCCGAGGCATGCCTGCATGTGGCCGCTGAGCAGCCACGCGCGCTCACTCATTGGTTTTTGAAGATCACACTTACGCCCGCATCACGCTACCTACTCACAGTAATAACTAAAATGAATACACGCATATATCTTCCACGTTCAATTAGATATAATGCAACTCTAAATTGGTATCAATAAAACGAATTAAGGATTTTTCGTGATTTTCTCGATTCGTGTTGATGCAGTAGAAGGGTATATGAACAAGAAAAAGTGTGATTTGCCACATAAATACTTTGCTAATTTAATGCAAATATTCGGCGCGGATGTCTACGAAACATTAGTATCGTTTGTAATATAATCCACTTTCTTTTATCTCAAACTAGATCATTTTGAAATGTGTATCAACAAGTCTGTAGTCGAGATGCTACGGAAAGAATCATGGGCGATGTAACGTGAAGAAGCCCATCAAAGTGATTTCCATTCATTTGTTGACAATATACGGTGGTGGCGGTCAGAGGGCGCGGCGGGCGCGGGGTGCCGCGTGCAGTCAGCGACGCGCGCCCGCGCCCCGCGCACGCTGCACGCTGCACCGCGGGCCTATGCACCGCGCACGCGTTCTCCACCCGTTTAAATTCCAACCAACTTCGGTCAACAGTAACTCAAACCAAACTCGCCCTTAAGGAGTGCGTGATACGGACCACCATGGCCGCACCATCGAGCCACACGAACTGCATCGACACAGCGCCAGCGCCACCATCGATCATAGGTTCCCTGCACTCCCCGATCGATGGACTATTACAGCTTTGTTTACGTACCGTCGCCTGCGCATAAACACGTAAGTTATGCATGTGTTACATGTCCCGTGTGTGCATTTCACAATGCGCTCGATTCGATGCGTGACTTGTTTGTTTGTTTACATACTTACTGCGTCGCGTCGCTCCACGTCACATTAGTTAATTAATGTCTCCACTTATATTTTGTGCTCAACGGTGAGTGTTGTCAAGATTCTTATGAATTCTCAGTCTGATTTGTGATCGATTAGACATTAGTTGCTTGCATTAAATTAAATCAAAAACCGTTAACGTAATGAATACACGCGGCGCGGTGTGAGACTGGATAACGGACTCTATGTGGAGGGGTGAAGGTCGTGTTTCGCGTCAATTGATGGTTGTGAGAGTGAGCCGCAATTCGCGTTGCAGTCGTCGTCGGAAGTGGATGCCAAAGCAGGCAGGGTAGCAGAGGGGCTGCGCCGGCGCACACACCTGCCCAACCCGCCATATTTGCCTTACAACGTGGATTATTTCGTTTAAATGGTGCATTAAGGGACTACTTACACTTATTCAGCTCTGTTCAGCTTCTGTCCCCAAAAAACAACGATTTTGTATAGATTCCGTTCAGCTTTCCACGGCTGAACGGATGCGGACGCATCTCATACAAAATCGTTGTATTCTATGGACAAAAGCTGAACAGAGCTGAATAAGTGTGAGTAGTCCCTTAAGCGCTATCTGTTGCAATAGATGCACTTTGCGTCACAGGAAAATGAGAACATAAACTGTGACGCTTAGACATACCTGTTTACTTTGTAAAGTTGAGATAATTTTGCAGTGCATGCATAACATTTATGTCGGGACGTGTGATAGGCAATCATCGTGGGAATGTGAATGCTCCAAAGATACGTATCAGTAGATAGCATCTTGCTTGGCTTTGTAAATAGATACTAAGATACGTCGCTGTATTTAATGTTTATCTCCATTTAAGAAAATCATTTGGCATGGGTTGTTGACTTTCTGGCTCAACTAGAATTAGTCTCAATATATCTATCTCGTTATGCAGTAATTGCAATTTATAAAATGAAAAAAGCTTAAAAAATTCTATAAGTATTCAAATAATTAGTGTTGTAACAGTTATTTATTTTTACCAAACAATAGCATGAACATGGTTTATTGAGAACACAAAACACCGATGCAATCAAAGCGATTGAAGTAGCCGAGCCAACAATATTATCATAACATCACTCTAGTACTCCCCGATGAATTAAGCAGAGGTGCACCAAAACTACACCCACATTTCACCAGTTATGTCTAAGTGCCAAGTACCTAATAGAGGGCAAGTCTACTGCCGGGCACAAATTCAGAGTCTGGGCGGCTACTAAGAATTTTCTGATGGAAAAACCCAAAACAAACCCAGAATATTAAAAAAAATCATTTATTCTATCTATCTCTGCTAGTGAATCGGTGAATTATTCTAGTTTTATCTATTAAATAAAGTCCAAAGCTTGTTTTCCAAGAGCTTCATCTGCTTGGTACTCTATCCATGTACCTACATGTACATTACTAATAGGAATTAACTAAGCATTCACATTCTATGTTAAATGTATAGATAAACAATCGGATATAAATCACATACTACTTTTACACATATATACCTACTTATTGTACTGTAGGTGCTACCTAGTTAAATTCTTTAAAGACTTCCGCAGATAGGCGCAATGCAACTACGCGACGCGACTTTAGTAGAACAATTTTTATGTCAACTTCCGAGAAGTTGCTAATTAGAATCGCGTAGGTACACTTTCGCGTGGCGTCTGTCTGTGGGAGCCTTAAATCCATCATAAATACGAGTCTACATCAATAACAACGCAAGTCTAGTCTCCAGACAGGTTCGGTCGCTTTATTTGCATTGAAGATCACTTAATTTGTTAACACCATCACATTATTTTGATGATTCAATGATTTCTCTAGCCAAGTCTCTAAGCATCCGTACATTCGGCCGCAGTTACGGACGTTCCCTACTCCGTACCACCTACGGATAGGTATAAGCTTCCTTCTGGGTACGAACTAAGAATGAATGACAACACAGTTTACCATTTGTTCTTACACCCAACGTGTTTTTACTTGTCCGAAAATATTAATAAATCCGAAGTAGGGTTCGTATGAACCCTAAGTACATCGGTATCGATGTATCGAACGGATATTGATCTAATGAAGCGAACGATGATTCATCTTTCAGGATAGGGACAGTTTTAGTCTATTGCCTAAGATTAAAACTAAATCTTAGTGGTGCAGGTCATATCATACAGGTGATCGTCCATTATAAAAGACGTGTACCTAAAAAAAACATATTTAGCCGTTGGTCCCGGCTGTCATTTGTACATCTTTGACGTCGTTAGAGATAGTCGTAGTAGGGTCATCATTATCATCATTTCAACCGAAAGACGTCCACTGCTGGACATAGGCCTCCCCCAATAGGGGGGTTTTGCCATAATCGCCACGCTGGGCAGGCGGGTTGGCGTTCGCAGTATGGTGGTAAAATGCATAGAGAACGCTGCTGGCCATTCTCTAGTAAGTCTCTTAGTCGCTTCCTACGACACCCACGGGAAGAAATGGGATGTTGCTATTCTTTTTAAGTCCGGCACCACACGGAACTCATAGTGGTCGTAGAAACGTACCTATTAGGTATAGTAGAAGCAGAAAAGTGTTGACAACTAGGCTTACCAAGTGTTAATACACTCGGGTTAATACCCAGTAACTGGGTTGTGGTGGTTAGATAAGCAATCACTCCCAAGTAAAATACACCTGCATGTGGTTAGACTGGAAGCCGTCCCCAACAAAGGTAAATCTTAAAGCTGTCGATATTTTTCTTGTCTTTAGTTTAGGCCGCGGCTGTCGCCCATTTTATCATGGTTACCATTTTGGACCAGTGGTTTCTTCTTCATCAAAAGAGACCACATAGGTCTCTTTTGATCTACATTTTGCTGTTATTGGCTGGTATTGTGGCAAATCTGAAATATGTTAACACATGCACTCAAAATTACGCAAATAAATTATCATTTCTTCAGTATTAATAGGTACTGAATAAATGATAATCTAATTGCGTAATTTTTCCTCGCTGAAATGTCCTGAAAATTCATAAGCGTTTTCCCTAGCTTAGTGCTGCAAGTTCATTGGCTAGATTTCACAACTTGTTGATTCCGTTTTTTTAAGAATAGTTACTCGTATTAAGTTTGGATAGTAACCAAACAGTTACTTCCCGTTTATTTTCATATTTTGAACGGAGTGAATGAACTTCAAGTACACTATCTCAAATCGTCACGTTGGATATGAAGTTGATGTTTCTGCCAATGTCACACTGGATTTGAATAAAGAACCATAAGCTATTAGAGCATAACTTAAACTTAAATCATCCAAAATTAAAAAAAAATCAAAAGCCCCTAAAAGTTTCGGTTCAAAAAACAGTACTATTAAAACAAAAGACATCAACGCATTTTTGGCGAATTTTGCAAATGCATTTTTGTGTTTTTTTACTTTTTTACTATTATCTATATAACAGCCTCTTGAAGCTTTCACGATATAGTAAAACCCTTTTGTAACCGACTCCTGTTTCCGTCACGCCTCTGTTCTTCGAAGGGTGGAGGTGTGAGAACTGTCTTTTATTTACAAACAGTTTGTCGGTTGCAGCACCATGTAGGTAATAGGGCGCAAAAGTGATGAGCAGTTTGTGAGACATTTATTCATGTTTATGCCAATTTCAACTGAAATGTTACACTTTAGGTAGAAACGACAGAGGGGCCCGCGATTCTTACGTTTATACACGACCGTAACACGTATGTATTTATAGAATGATAATCTTCAATAGGATTAAATTAACTCAAAGGGTGGTATTGACGCCGCAGGAGACGCCCTGGGCGTCGGAAATCCCAGGCTGATTCCCGGCCGCCATAGGCGCGGGCTTGCGGAAGGCGAGTAATGGGTAGCTCACTGTCCGGTAAGGACCAAGTCCGGGTTGACGGCGCGTTGTGTTCCACGCGCGCCTCAAAGAAATGTCAGCACCAACTGGTGGGGTCCGCAATAGTCGATGCCTGCCAGGGGTGGGGGTTGTTTGAAAGAGATACCGTCGCTCCTGGCACACAGGCAACTGAAGTAACACGGGTGGGGTTTAGTCGGTACATGTCTGACACCCTCCCGCTCCACCCAGAGCGGGAGAAGTTATTTGATGATTTCCCACCCTCAAAAAAAAGGGTTGTATTGCGCTTTTATTGATTATAATTCTGTAAAGCCATATTTGTTACGGTCGCGTAATCAACATACAACCTGACAGTGACCTCTAAATTGCAAAAACCGGAAGAAAAATTTAATTTCTTGGGCTACCTTAACGTATACACCCGTGTTTATTAGTTGCAATTTGGCTAATTGTCAAGCTTTTCTTAAAAAAAGGTATATTTTCAATCCTATGACCGCTGTCTTCATATTTAATGTAGCTTTGTCTGGTTACAGATTAACAGTGCTATTCTGTAAAAATCTCACCGTGATGATTTGGGTGAAGTGAGCTTAAAGTGTCCTGTCAATAGTATCAATCCAAGTGCCAGCAGTGTTATTCTGGAAAAATCTCACAGTGAAAACGAAGGTGAAATGAGCTGTCAGTCTCCCTGTTTTCACTTTTGACATCTCACGTCAACAAAAAGCAGAATTAACGTACAGAGCATAGCCAATTGCGAAGTTGTACAGAGCTATGTCTACCTCGGCTCTACTATCTCCAATACTGGAGGATGTGACGACGAGATAAAACGACAGTGCGCCATCACCAGGTCGGCAGTGGAACGGCTGGGAAAGATTTTAGGGGACAGGAGAGTTACCAAAAAGACTAAGGTCAGATTGATGAAATGCCTTGTCTTTCCGATCTTTCTCTATGGTGCCGAAGCTTGGTCTCTGCGAAAGCAGGATCGCCGTAAAGTCGACGCTTTGGAGATCGCCTCCTAAAGATCTCGTGGACATCGTTTCGTACCAATGTTTCCATCCTCATAGAACTTCATATTAAGGACCGGCTTTCGTCTACTGTACAACTACGAATATTAAAGTTCTTTGGTCACATCACTACAAGTGAAAACTCCACGGAGAGACTGGTGGTTCAAGGCCAGGTGGAGGGCAAGAGATTACGAGGCCGATCACCAACTCGCTGGACTGACCTGACCAAGAAAGCTGCTGAGTCCACCATGGTCTAGTGTACTAGCAATCGGTCGAAATGGAAGCACATCGCTGAAAAGGCAATCCTTGGGGAAGTCAACAACCCACCGAACATCTCTCCGTGTACCTCGTCTGCGCAACCACGACCACTCTAACAAGAGTGTTTCGACTAAGAAGAAGAGATCTCACATCACCTATTGAGAGTTTTACAGAATAGCACTACAGATGGAATGACAGCTCACTTCACCTAAGTTCTCACGGTGAGATTTTAACAGAATTGATCGGCTGATCATTCATCGCTAAACAGGACAACGTGAAGTGTAGTCTACTATGAGTTTATTTACGTGTGAATATTTATTGTTAATATTTTACTAGCGATATTAATAGGTAGATATAGGTACTTAGTCTCAGATTGGCCCGTCAGATTTAACCATCAGAAGTAATAAAACAATCTTATATTTAATTTATTACCCGCCTATCCCTCGCACGGGTGCAACCTAGGCAACATCAAAATATCACAATTTCTATGCTTCATTTAAGTTTAATATTAATTTCTGTAAAATGTTCTAAATAGTGATGAAAACCACATCAATATCCAGAACTAACCGGTCACACGTACAGACACGAAAACCGACTATGTCTGTACTATTTATATAGAAAAAGCATCGTCTGCTAAGATTGACAATATTTTTCTATGACTTCTTCGCTACATTTTATTAATAATGTTACAAGTTTACCTGCTTAGCGGGGTTCTAAGAAAACGTATCCTTCTAGAGTTATACATCACGCCGTTTTATTGAAGACCAATGTTCAGTTGTGAATATTTACGAGTCGATTTGATTCTTTTTGCATACTTCATTACTAATTATAACTTCGGGCGTAAATGTTAGCCTTCAACTTTGCATATTTGAGTCGTTCATCGCCAATCGAAATCTACATACTCTGGTCTAGAATTTACGGCGAAGCCCTGTACATTTGCATAGCTTTTTTATAGAAGATCCCTCGTTCAGCGCATCATCAATCAACTAGTGTTGCGCTTCAGTGGCATAACTAGAGATGCGCATCATGTAGGGAATTGCAATTGTTTTTGAAAATATATTCTAGTTACAGTTCTTTATTAGTGGTTGATGTTGAAACATTATAAAAAAAATATGGTTAATTTTCAAATTTCCTGATGAGTTGTCCTAAACAGATTTGCCAAATAAATAAGAAGCTGCAAGCATTCTACAGGTAGCTTCTAATAAAATCAAAACCTACTTTTCGAATCTGGCAACAATTTCTAGACAGCAGGCGTCGTGATGAAATTCACAGACATCGTGTAATAGGTACATTGTGACGTCAAAATCGACTGAATATACGGTCGGGGCCTCCGCGCTAAAAACTATCAAAGGTGATAATTAGATATGCAATAGATCGCCTGTGGTACCCCAGTCAGACGAACAAGTCTCCATCAATTTGCAACTAATTTGCAACTAGTGCTGACAATGACAGCGATCCTCTTCCAATCATGATCGGACTAGTGTTTCCAATGTCTTATCGTGATGTGACAATTTTCGTCGCAGCACCAGACATGTTACTTTGTCCTGTCATACAAATTTAGAACTTCGTGACCATTGTCGTGTTTCCAGCCAGTAAGCAGTTATTTTTCAAATGATTGCGGTCTAATGGCGCAATTAAAGGGCATCATCGCGTTTAAACATTTCAAAAACGTGTGATGTAAGGTTCGTTATGTGGTAAATATAAAATAAGCAATGGTCTAACACTATTGCGCAGACATACGCAGCGAGTGCGTCACACACACAAACCCCCACCGTTTGTACAGAGGTACATAGACTACCTGCAAGTATGAATTAGACAAGCGTAAGCGCTCCGAAATGTAACTAGTTTACATACAGCCAGAACAAACATCTGCGCTATGAGATTGATACCAAACCGGAGGATCAAAACAGACACGGCTTGCACGAGGACGAATAAAAGTTAGGGATAATGATATTCCTAGGTTTGACTACTACTAGGTATAAATATTATTAACGGCGAAGGTTTCTTGATTTCTGACTTGTGTTCTTCCCATACTGGCAGACTTTTCTCTTATTTTCTCTTGCGCTAAACACTTCTGCGTTCTCGTATCGTCTTCGGAGACTTACTTACTTAGTTTGAAATGTTTTTGACATAATATTATCACTTAAAAAAGAGATACAAAGAAATATTGAAAGAAAACCGATAAAATTAATACCAGGTACTCAGAACCCTACCATCTGATATTTTTTTATTGGCTTCCTTAAATATTTTCGTGTTCATTAGACGAATATTTTATGAAAACTATTGTACAACGATTTTCCTGAATCATTTCCGGGTAAGTTTCACGATCAAAATCCAAGTAGCAGCATCTACAAAACTGTATGGTTCTAAGGTACATTATCAGCTGTTTTCTCAAGAAACCGTGCGTCGCTCTACTGCTTATCTCATTTATACTCTCTGGTACTTACCGTCTAGATACGTATTAGATGTAGATCAACGGCCTAGCCGAGGTTATGAACGGCGAACAATATATCCGTGACGTCATCGATGATAGCCGATTCCTTGTCGTACCTTCAGAATTTTCGATCATTGCATGGAAAAATGCGACGTTCATATGTATAATAATAAGATACACTTTGGAATTTTATAGCCTTCGGAAACTGAAAAAAAAATTAGTTAAACTTCATTGACCTGCAATATTGGTAGAACCCTTTTTGCTCTAGTCTTCTAGTACTTTTTTCGCTAATTGAATTAAAAGCAATTTCAGTTTAGAATATTACTAATATTCTATTACCATAGCGCATTAAACCTTATGTATTTGTCACGTAGAAATCGACTGAATTGTTTATAGAATTGCCATTTCACACCTTCAACACCTTCAACACCTTCCTGAAAATTTAGTGCATTTCTATCCGCGGTTGAAGCAACTTCCCCACACACTTCCTTCCATAAAATAATGATTATTTCATTATAAAATATTTCTGTACCTCAGTAATTATTTCTGTCTCAATTAAGCCACAAGCACTTCAAAGTTGAAACATGCATTAAAATCCTATGGTAGTACCAAAATATTGTTGCTCTCATTAAATGATTTCCTGTACAATTAATATTAATATAGGATAAATAATCAAAGCCGTGGAAAGTGATTATAAAGCTGATAAGTACCAGCCGTCATCTTTTCAATCAGTCGAAGCTTTATCAGTCTCGAGGTATAATGTCAATATTGATAATGTACTGTATTGCAAGCAACACAAAAATCATTTTTATTTGCACGCTGCTCACATAGTATATGCAAAATTCCCAGACAAGTAAGTGAGCTCAGAGAAATAGTGTACAGACAACATTTTTAATAGCATGATATGTGTCCGATTATTAAGAAAATATCTACCGTTCTTCTTTCTAAAAACACTCTTTTGCCCAATTCCTTACTACCATTGTCAAAAACTATATTTATATATTTAAAAAAAACTTACAAAATAATTTAGAGTGATCATGGTTTCCATTCATTATTTAATTATAATACATAATTAAATCGATTCATTTGCATCTATTTAGAGCGTGATGACATCATGCCTTTATATATTGTATATGTATTTATGTCAAATACATTTCTTAAGTTTATTTGAATTATATGCGCGTAGATATTAAGAGTAATTAGTTCAAATTCACACCCTTCGTTAAGTTTAAGTTATTATGGTGGTTACAATGCTATTATCGTGTATAGTATTGTTACAGCAATTAAATCATTACAAGTGAGGCATCGCACTCGGCATACTAATGTGTATCGCAGTGTGCGCGGGCGCAGCGCGACAAGGAATACATTACAGCTCGCATTGCGTCATCGTTGTATCTGTGACGACACAACGTAAATCCCGGCGTTGACAAACACGCCGCTTTTCATGTAATCTCTATGTACACGCTTATAAATTAAGACGTAAGGTTTTCACACAGATGTGATATATTAATAGTCTGCGGGCGAATTATGATGACACCCCCGAATGTGACGTAACGGAATGATTAACAAAGTTAATGTCGAGCAGTGCGCTGTAGGTACCTACTATAACATCCATAAGCAGCCAGCCAAGACAAGTATTCTGAGCCAATCTCATTCATTGCTTCCCCGCCGTCATGATGTGGCCTACGAGCCGATCTACCCATTTCGCCTAACTAAATAATTCTATTTTCTATTTTATTCAACATGTTAATTTCTTAGAGCAAGTTTTAAATAATGTTCTAAAAATAATTTATGGTTATTGAATCAACCATTGGCTATTTTCTCCTCGATTTAGTTTTCAAAGCAATGTCAAAATATTAATACTGATAATTTTATTACCTCTACATGTAATTTGTACTGGGACTGTTCTCACTGAGGTCTTGAATGTAGGTTCTGCTTTCTTGCATCATTATTGGTAAAAAGAAAACCAAGGAAATCAATTATCGATTTTAGCTGCGGAATGTGCTGTAAAAAGAAAACGGAAACTACATAATTAATTCAGCGGAAATTAAATATTGTTGACGATTGTGCAATATGCCTGTAATAACTAGTTAGTCACGCGAGGGTAGGGTATCAATCTAAATCACCAAATATTTTAAGTGGAGAGTAGGTACAGCTATGTCTTTATCAGCTACAATCTGGCAGCGCGAGTACCTATAGAGTGCGCGGGCGCATAGAGGCGGCGTTCTCATCGATATGGACATCGCGAATTCGCAGACAAATCTGACAAAAAACCAGTCTGAATATTTCGGTCGGATCTATTAGTGAGTGTGTCTTCGAGTCGAGAGGCGATAATGAGGAGTGCAATGGTGACGTCACGCGGGAGTGCGGTGCGGGGGGTGCGCAGGAGTGCGGCGCGGGGGAGAGGGGCTGGCGGAGTGGCGCGGGGGGTGGCGGGCGCGGGACACCGAGGACGCGGAGCCGCGCGCCCGTTCATTGTAGTTTTTCGATTATTGTTTAATTAGGGCGAAGCGGCGGCGGAGCGGCGGCCAGGGGGCACCAACGCGCGGCCCGCTACACTCTATATGTAAATATTACTTTCATTTCATTTTTTTTTTAATTCAATTTGTGCAAATTATTAACAACACTTGACAGATCCATGATAAGTCGTCTAATCGATATCGCAATCGGAAAATGAAAAAGGAAATTTGAAAGAAAGTAAGATGGGTATTTCTGACTTCAGTCATGTTCCAATCTGGATTTCAAATGACTACTATATAATACGTTATCATCATCTACCAGCTGGGTTAGGGCCTCGGGGCTTTTTATTGTACCTACTACGAAATAATATAATAGTGGCATTTGAATTCCCTGGATCTTGCCAAACCATATCAAACGATTCGATTACAGCATCCTGAAACAAACCATTCACCACTAAAAAAACGCCAAACCAATGATTAGCGCAAATGTATATTAGAGATATGTTCGAAATAAATGGTTGCGGTGCAGACATTGAATCGGTTGGTCGCGGCTGGCTCGCTATCTGCGGGCGGCGACCGCGCCGGGGGCCCGCGGGGTTGGCGGCGGCGGCGGCGCGCGGCGCGGGAAAGAGCGCGTAAAAAGGCGAGCGGCCGGCGCGCGCGCGGATCCGCCGCGCGCCTTTCACGAGGTCGACGGCCGCAGGGGCCCGCCGAAACCGACCCCCGGCCCCCGCCGCCGCCCGCACCCCTGACCCCCTAACAAATTTCCCCATTTCGCCAACGTCTGCTGCAGCAGCTCACTTTAGCACAACCACTGCTACTGCCTCCTTCGTATTAGGGAGTTGGCGCTTCGTCTCAAGGTGAGTCGAACTGACTACGACCCACACAGACACGCACCCTCCTTGATATTGTCTTTCCAGGAACCTTGAGTTCGAGGCGAAAACAAGATTAGCCCGGTTGTTGGGGCCAAAATAAAATGTTTTATGACACGCCTACTGTGCTCAGTCACATACAACAATAGTTATTGTCGAGCCGGAGGTTTGGACGTGGATGTAGACCATGTGATGTGTGGTAGATCAGGCACCTAGTCTAGGATACTATTTTAGGATATTATCGTGACATTCGCAGCCACCGTGACTAATAGCTTACGAGTTTACGAGGCAGTTTAAAGTAGACTAGGTTAACAGAATGAGACAAGTTATTGCAAATCCGTAATGACGGCATGTCTGTAAGACATTCCAATGCGGTATTAGGAGTCCTTCTCGCGGCTGTAAGTAGCGAGTGGACGTGCGCACTCATCGACAGTATCCAGGCCAATGCCAGCCGACAGCGCCGTACCTAAACTAGAAAAGTATTGTCCTCGATGTTCCAAGCGATAACCACAAGCAGACTCGCACCGAATTGGAACCTTACATCCGGCGGGTAAAGTCGGTATTGGCGTGGCTTGCGGGCGTGGAGGTTGCGCGTGAGATATGTGAAGTCGCGGCATGCGGGTCGCGCGGCGTTCTCACGCTTTGAATATTCCTGCTCCCGGCTGCCCCTCCGGCGCCCCCCCCCCCCGCCCCCGGTCGTACCCGCCGGCGCCCCTTCGCCCCGCTCCACCAGCGGCCCTTCAATGACGTCCCCTGACTCCCACTCCCGATTGTCCTGACTCTAATTGAATGAACCTCACTAAGTCTGTTTACATCCGCGCGGTCTCCTTCGTCTACATTCACTACACACATACAATACTGCCGCCACAATGGACGACGTACTTACTGCGCACTAAATAAAGATTACTTCGAGTGATTTTAACAAAAAACTGAATCTCAATGCTATAGATAGGGATATTAGGAGATACGTGTTAATTTTCTTATCTCTACCGTTTCGAAACTATGAGTATAACGAAGTGCGCAATATCTGCTACTTATTTTAGATCTCCGTTCAAAACTCGGAACTCGATGCCAAAACTTGTTCACAAAACGAATCTATCTAATATAACAGAATACTAGATATCTAAATAGAAAAAAAAGACATCAAAATGCAGAGAGCCGCGCATAAACAAAGACAGATAAAATGTCGTTCTTGTAGAGACAAGATGAATGAAACACGTATAAATTATATAAGTGGGAGCGAGCGGGGCGGGGCGAGCTCGCTTTCCTATGCTTCGCTACTACTACTCATTATTTTCTTCCTTTTCAAAGGTCACAATTATTATTGACAACAATTCTTCTAGCAGCCTGTAGTATTAGTGACGTAGCGAGCTACGAGCGCCAGTGCGCCAGTGTGCGGGATGAGTAACTCTCCCACGGTTCTTAGACACATCGTAACACTAATCATCCTTGACTTACATTTTGAAAATCGTACCTTTTGTGTGGGACTCAGTTTCCGTGAGAACTGAATAGTTCAAATTTCACGCGGCAGCCTGGAAAGATTAATGTGGTATTCAGAACAAAAGGACATGTTCCATACTCTTGTGGAAAAATTCCGGTTGACTCTGAAGCACATAGGCATCAATACTAATGAATAGTACCTGATTTATATCGAAAATATTTAAATGTATCGTAAATGTTATAAAATTGTTATATCTTTGAGAAGTAAGAATAATTAAGTATCCTATATAAATCTAGTTTTTATTAGATAGGTGTTTATATCTTTAAATAAATGTAAATATCACTTAGAATAAAACCGCCTTCTTTGGTTCGTTCTCTTGAATGTTTGAACTTGAAGAAATAAACTACAATAACAACTGTTACATATAGAACGCGCTTGATATGATTAAACGATGTTAAATATCTTGTAGATGTAGAGATTTTATAATTAGCAGCAGTTGGTATTTTACCTGCCGTCAACAAAATAAAACTTGTAAACATCTTGGCTTATCGCAACAATACAAAATATTATGTTTAGGGATATGAATTAATCTTTCGAGCTAATTATTTATAAGTCATGCGGTTATACCTAATTTCTTACTTCTTTTTCTTTACTATTTCACGAGTATTTATCTCCAATTATCATGCACCTGAAATATATTCTTTTCAGCCAAAAACAGCCAAGAATTAAGGCTAATTAACAAAATATACACAGGATGTTATTATTATCATCAACATCAATGAACATAAATTTATTTTATAAAATCATTGCTAAATTAAAAGACAACAAATTAATGTTCTTCCGCCAAATTGCCGAATAGTTTGTTTTGTCTCACAGCCACATAAAAATATGGGAAAATATAAGCTCCCACGAGACTGCTCGGAGCGCGGCCATAATCGCACGGTCAACAATTAATAAACAATATGTATACAATCTAAACCTAAGAACTGTGTCCTGTGTAAAAAGGAATTAGTTAGCGGATGTGTAATTAATGAGGCGTAGGATAATTGATATAGATTGTAGATAAGTGTGTGATTTTTTATCAAGTGCCAATTTGAAAACTGCATTTTACTTATCCTCAAATAAAATATTGTATAGGTACTCGACCCCTGTAATAGGGGCTTGTGGCTAAGAAATAACAGCTGCAAGGGTCGATCAGTCAAGTAAAGCTACGCTTGCCGTGAAGAAAGCACGTTAAACAGTTGGTCCCGGTTATCACTCGTGAATCCCGACAGTCTGACAATTAGTCTTACCAAGGGGTATCATATCTGTAGGTGTAGAATAAATAGGTTGTGGAGGTCAGATAGGCAGTCGCTCTATGAAAAATACTGGTACCTATTCAGCTGCATCCGGTTAGACTGGAAGCCGACCCCAACATAGTTGCAAAAAACCTAGGTATATGATGACTCGACCCTATAAAGTCGGACTTTTGATATAACTGGCAAAGTATGGATGGGCTACATCCCTCTTCGGGAAATACATACGTGATCTTTATGTACACAAAACAAAATTGCTTATCTGAAATAAAACTTCATCTTATTGATTTGTTATATTAATATACTATACACTTTAAACTGCATCTTCTCTCCATGTGTCGATGTGCAAAACTGACAGAAGCAGAAGTTTTTTTTATTTTTACACGCTTTATATTAGCTTCACTTGTATGTTTGTTTGTTTGTATGTAACCAACTCCTTTGGACGCTATTTTGACCCACTTTAAACGGTCACATTTCATTTAAACTTTGTAGACTTATCGAGGACCTATGACAATTCAATAATTAAAAAAAAATAGAAAAAACACGCTTTTGTAGTTAGTAAAACTAAAAAATAGAAAATAAATAATAGTTTAAAAAACTAAAAAAACACGCTTTAAAAGCCAAACTAAAAGTGGAAAATAATTTAATTCTATTAAAAAGCGTGGGGTGCTTGATATTAATTGATTATAAAAATACCTCAAAGTGCACCCCACGCTTTTTTAATAGAATTAAATTATTTTCTACTTTTTAGTTTGGCTTTTAAAGCGTGTTTTTTTAGTTTTTTTAAACTATTATTTATTTTTATAATACACGTTGTTTATCTACTTTCATCACCATACCTTTGCACCTAAGGAAATAGTCCGTAATAGTCATAGATTGATAAAATCACCCTCTAGGCAAGACAGAGCGCTAGAGCGTGGCGCCAAATTGATTAAACGAAGGGGGAAAGGCTGGGAGTCTATTGAAGGCACTTAAATTCTTTGAAACCACCATTTCTTGTAAATAACCTAAGTACACTTGTATTGCAACATTATTGTATTCTAGTTTTTGCATTCTGCCTCTGGGCGAAAACGTAAACAAAGTAGTAAACCGCGTTTAATAAATTTTCCATTACTTAATCCAAATGAGAAACCCAAACGGTTCAAGATCCTGCAACATTCATTTATCCTGCGACTTTGTAACAAATAAATGCAATTGCCCGTTTAACAAACCATGATACAACATCAAGTTCTGAATTTGAAATTACATCACATAACATTATTTGTGTTCCCGAAGGTGTAGAGGTGAAGGTATCTATAGTACAACCACATTTTGCTATGTTTAAGTCCCATGTAATAGGGGGCGAGCCTATTGCCATCAACCGCGCACAAATGCAAACTCCGTGCTGCTACTGAGAAATTTCAAATAGAAAAACCCAATAACACTTTGGCCGACCCAGGACCTCCTCAGCAGTAGCACTTTCGACCACTAGACCAACGAGACAATTAATTTGAAATTGTTTTCAGGAATTCAGTCATCCTCACATATTTTATATGACCCGTGCCCACTTCGTTGAGCGGTAAACATTTTTACTTGTGATGAAATTATGAGTGTGATTCGGTTATAGTAGTGTAGTTTATAGAAAAAACTACTTTTTCTGACTTAAACTTAAAAGTTAGACATATGTTGTCACTGCCTTTTTTGTAGGCATTATTAAGCTCACCAACTTTTCTCTAGAATTCAATCATATATCTCTCATCGTTAAGGCAGCGTTCGTAAGAAACGTTTTCGTTCGACCGTTTTTTCTCCGATTTACTTTGCAAATCCGATTACCAAGAAAAAGGTCTTTTGATTTGTCGGGTTAATATATATATTGACCCGACAAATCAAAGACCTTTACACCCACAAATAACGCGGCTTTCTATTGGTAAAATATTTTTTTTAAATTGGTTTAGTAGATCCAGAGATTACCTCCTACAACTTTACAAACTTTACCTCTTTTTAATATTGTTATATAGTATAGAAGTATAGATCATCACATCACCCACGACTCGTCGCAATTAGGTACCTACATACCAGTGGCGTGCACAGAGCTTTTTGACAGGGTAGGCAGACTTAAAATAAAAGCCAAAATAAACAGAATAACCGATTGCTGTACCTCCACAGCATGTAACCTGTGAGGCAATTAATGAATCATATTGTTTTGCGTAAGTAATTTACGATTGACTTTACCTTTAGTTTGTATTAATTTCGAATCCGGTGTAGAACTACTTTTCGCGATCACTTGTTTGATTTTTTTCTTTACCGAAAGATAGTTTTGAAAACGCATCATTTTTTCTATTCTCTATACACACCACCTGAACAACTTTCACAGTGAATATTATCTATTTTTAACACTATTATCAAGGTTAAAATCTTAAATACATACTATCCTAGCTCACAACCAAAACAAATGAATCAAAACAAACAATGGCGTCGGGATATAAAATAATACGACAAATAAGTAATGGTTGTTTATGACGACAATACCGAGACAATGCTATTTTTTAAACAGTCGCAAACTCTCCTCGAAAAATTTCGGTAAGTTTCGTCATTCGTCGTGTCAAAAGCCACTGACTACACTGTACGGTTGTGTGCGTTATTTGTTACATTGTGTGCCACGTATGTATAGGAACGCACACCCAATAAATCTGTATGACCACGAGAGCACACGTATAAACATTAAGACGCCAATAATTCGTGTCTCTCCCGAGGCACTCAGCGGCGCTAGTGCATCGCAATGGGAAGTTGCGTCAAATTGAACGAACGAACGGGTATTGTATCGATGATACTAATGATACGACCGCCGCTCGATAGGTGGAGCTGATTCATGAATAAAGATTTTTTGTTTATTGATCAAATAATATTAGTTTTAAATATTTATCTGATTAAAATAGGGTAGGCAATGTTTTTCTGTCTCTATGGACTGCACGCCACTGCTACATACCCAAAATGAGCGTGATCGACCTGAAAGGCTATGTTACACTGCCAAGATTTCTATGCAAGCACGATATGACGGCAGTACCGGTTGTCATACAATATGTTCGTATGCAGCATTCCAACGGTCTTTACAGGCAGACTGAATGCTGTTAAGTGACAAACCTCCAGTTCCCTCGGCACCATAAGTACAACCACCGTTCCATTTATAATTCTGTCAATAAATTGTATTTAGCTGTATTGAAAACCGATTCCAACATACCTATTAGGCAAGGCTGACATATCATATAAATAAGAACTATCCCAGCAATGTGGATCGTCATGACGTATGCCTCGTGTCGAATGCGCGTGCCTATCGGGCGCGGAAGGCGACACCCTGCTTTCCGAGAAACGCAGCGAGCATCCTACTAGCCCGACAGTCCGACACACTACTCACTTACAAATTACAACAAACTGTTTATAGATTTATAATTATCGTTAAAATACGTTCTATCACCCGCATATCGGCCGAAAGACTTCTGAAAATATAGGTATCTGGCACCAAGCATTGCTACTCGCAACGACCGATACGTTCAAAATCCTTTATCGTCTTAATATAAAACGAAGTTGATCTTCAAACCATGAAGTCGTTTTTGAATTTCGAACTTAATTCCGACTACGGTAGGGTTCTGTTTACAAAACTGACAATTTAGCATCGGATTAAGTTGTAAGTTCTTTATAAAGAACTGTATTTCTATCACTGCTAGGTGTCCAATACAAACACTGGCTCGGTGAGTTTCAGCATATCAGAAGAAAAACCGCGCATTTCCACACCTTAGAATACTTTTTGGAAATAATGTGAGATAATGTAAGATAGCGAACCTAAAACAACCCAAGTGAACGCTGATCATGCGCACTTCCAGCGCTTAAACAAACTGTGTATTACCAACTCTCGAACTGACTAGTAATTTTTAGTTTATTTTGTCTTCAGAAAGGGTACCGACGAAACCAAGAACCATTGATTGATCTGTAATTGAGAGATTGCACGTGGACACACTTGTTTGAATGGCCCTTGGTCGAAACCCAAGACTTAACTCTTTTTTACATTACATTACATTCCTCAAATTGTCAGTTTAATATAGGTATAGGAGCTATATAGGAGTATATATAAATAACACTTCCAAGTTTACTAAAGATCATTTTCGCCAGCTCTTTCTCCATCTGCTGTGATGAAGTCATGTTTTAAGCAATCGATCAGACGGATAGGGATGAATCGGAAAAACTTGACGTCTCAATCTGCTGATAATAACATAGCTCATGATGCTACGTATTATGTGGTACAGAAACACATTGTTGTCATCTCAGAATCAAACTGACTCGATTCTATACATCGCATTAGACTTTTTCCATGCACTAAAGCTTGCCAAGAAGATTTTCTAAAGGCGTCGCGTTGTCGTATTGTCAGATATGCCAAAGGGTTCATAGGACGTGTTGCGTCTCTGTGGATTTCTCGATAGCAGTTCATGGCTTAGATGGTCTACAAAATTAACAGCCACATTCTCTAGCTGTACATCAACCACTGTTTGACAGTCTGAGTATTGTCTGTTGTAATATTTGGTTTGCTGTTCTCTCAAATCTGATACATGGAGAAGTAGTCTATCAAATCCCTTCATCATACTTCACCACAAAAGACTTTCAAATAGTAACATTTCGAACGATTCTCTTCTTGATTCCTCGTTTATAAAAATATATGAACGTATAAAACTAAAATTAGAATCTAGTTTCCATGTTTTCAGGTCAAATATGAATACTGAAATAGAATTGGATCTATTTTGTGTCAAAGTCAAGGATTTTATATCGAAATTCTGGATGCTGATAATCTTAGAAATCATCAACACAGTCTGGCACCTCGTAAAATTTGTACAAAACTGGTTGGAAACTGGAACAATGATACAATTTCTTTGAATCTTTCTAATTGTTACTTCAACAAACTTTATTCGCGATCGACGACATGGGAACGAGGTGGAATTGTACCAATTTTACGTCAATTCTGTATCAAAAAACATTTCTCAATCATGTAAAAACCTTTATAAAACATAATAAACATATCAAGATGCGTGTTATTATCCATTTATAAATATAAAACTAAACTCGACCTATAAAACTATCTCGGTGCGTTCGATACGTACGCGTTGTCCTAATTTCATACAAAATGAGTTCGCGTAGATATGGTACGCGGGTACGCGGTACTGTGAGCGCACCATTATATGATTGCCTAATTTCTTAATGACAACATTACAACAATGCTCCAGTGCGTTAATGTTTCTAACACATGTTACCTTTGCTTTATGTTATTGTTCGTAATTGGGGCTGTTTCATTCTGATCTGAATGTTCAATTAGACATTGTTACAATTTTGAATAGGAAATTGACTTATGCATTCTCTAGAATGTTATTGTTTGTAGTTTCTGTGTAATGTCTAGCTTGTGATAAACCTTAATGGGATCAGGTAGAGTTAGACATACTCTCCTCTAGAATCTAGAGCATGTTTAGTTCAAATGTAGAGCTACCGTCACCTATTGAAAGTAGGGTAAATCCACTAAATAGTGATAGATCTTCAGTTATCACTAAAAAGTCAAACATTTCCTGTTCAACCTTTAAATGTTTCTCATATGCTTTCATTCAAATTTGAAGCAAATGCATATTAGAGAAGCCGGCTAGTTAAAATAAGACATAACTAATAAAAAATGTTGTAAACCTCTGTTATCACATTTAAATGACTAAATCTGATAAGCCCTGAGATAAGATAAGATTCAAATCTTCATAAATATTCAATAAGTCACATTATGTGATTTTCTGAGTTTATTATTAAAAAAGTTTATATCCAACTGTATTTAACTTATTATCAACAAATTATTTAATAATTATAGTCCACTATTTATGCAATGAAACCTGAACAAGTTGTGCTTAGGTATTTTGAAAATTATTTTTCTGTTAAGTTTTAAATTCATCGGCCGTTAGAAATTCGTAGCGGCGACGTAGCACTTATTTTTGTACATTATATTCTCAGCAAACTTTTTGATGTTCCGTATATTATTCTGGAATAATATATACGGATAATTGAATAGAATGGTGATTTAAATAAAGCATATAGCAATAATATGCGGCAGTGCTTGTGGCGGTGGTGCGTGGCGGTAGGGCGCGCGTAGGCCGCGCGGCGTCGCCACATGCACGTATTTTTAACCCGTGGGGCCGGCGCGCTCAAGCTCACCTTTCGATCTATTCCTGGCTGTCTTATTTTTAAACTTTTGTCTATATTACTTTCCTTCCGTCTGCTTATTAGTGGATGATTGAGATGCGTCGCAGGGGGCGCTCTTCTCAAAATATATCGCGATGATATTTCCGGTGTGGCGATCCCCGCGACCACGTGGCGGCTGTGTCGTTGCTCGCTTTTGTCATTATAATATTTATAAATCAGGGGTGGTTCCTCCCTACTATCAAAATAGAACGTTCCTTTAAACTTAGCTCCGCGCCATGTGTGGTGAATTATCGAGAGGGAAGTATTTGTGTAAGATTATGGTTGGTTTTCTATAACCGTAAATGGATCACAGCTAGCTAAATAGAACTTTCGACGTGATTAAGATTTAGTAGGTTTCTAAATTAGGGATTTGGTTTGGTAAATCGATAGAGTAGATAACGAGTTAGAACTGTTAATGGTATCGCTGCGTTTTATATGTAGTCACAGATAATATAATACCGTTTAGTGCAGTTTTATACTGCGTTACTTTGCAATACGCAACCAATCTGTTTTAATTGCTGCTTGATAATTTCTAACTGTCGTATATTAATTGACGTTCGTTCGAGACAAATAAGCCCAAGATGAGTTTTCTAAAGCGACCAAATACGGTGATATGATTGTTAGTTCATTATCTAACACCATATTTGTTTGTCGAACCGATCTTAAATGGTCTTAAATGCGTCGATATGACGTCCCGTGTTTACGTTTTGTGACGCTTTCACTCGAAGAGGTTAAATAACTTTAGTGTAGGAGAAAAACAATCCGTTGTAAACAACTTCGTCCCTTCGAGTAATGATGCAACGACAACGATGCAGCAGAGTCGGTCTGTTTGTGATCGCTTCAAGATTATCTTTTGCAATTTGAGAAGGTCGTTTGTGCTCAAAGTAAAGGCGCACGTTAGGCAGCGCTGCGAAAATAGCTAGCTTAAAAAAATGTTAGTAATTTGTCTTTGAAAAGTACTAAACTATTGGATACAAACGTCTATTGACTTTTAGCTAAGTTGTACTGTTTAAGTTTCACTTACCCTGGACACAATGTAGTGCTGACTTGGGCATGTTCCAAGCTGTTTATTCCGTGAAGTAGGTACTACACATAATACCAATTCTTTCACGAGAACGTTCATGTTATTTCGGGCATAGGTATATAGCTAAGAACTTTAAGATAGACAGTCGTTCTATATAAAGTTCTGCTATTTAAATGCATACGGTTAACCTGGAAGCAAACCGCTACATAGTTTGAGCACGCCACGATTGCGGCGGTAAGTCTCACCTTCCGCTTGACGCATGCAGGTCCTCACCGGACATGGTTGTTTCGGGAGGTTCCTATTTCGGATAAGGTGGGAGGAAACGCCCAGGTGTTTCCACTGTGAAGATCGCCCTGAAGACACGGTGGAACGTACGGTGGAGGTCTGCCCGGCTTGGACGGAGCACCGCCGTGTCCTCGTGGAGGCGATCGGCGGTGGTGATCTCTCGCGTCCGGCCCTGGTCCAACCCATGGTATCATATGGTATGGTATGGTATATTATTTGCCGAAGCTAGCATAACGTCTTCAATATTATACCATACTGTATTTCTTCAAATGGCATCCATAGTTCTTATTCTCAGCTACAGAACCGTTATTACTCATACCGCTCATCTTTGGTAACTTGTTTTCTTCATTAAGATAACACACAAGCTGGCACTAATGAAACGTCATGGGGCAGAAGTGTTAGGATTTTGAGCTAGCTGCATCCAAACATATTCTTTCTCTTAAATTTAGCTAGAAAATGTTTGACAGAGTGTTACGAATATCAAGACTTAGAAATTTCTAGCTCATTCCTAATTGAATGAGAATATTCTAATTAAGGTACCTATCTCTCATACATTTGGCCCATTTCGGGACTCATTAAGTCGTTCCAGTTCTATTAAAATTCTCCCAATGACTCAATCGTGGCTCTCCAGTTTCCTCTCTCATAATTACAATGTGATAATGTAATCAGGAAACAAATAGACGTTTCCTGCGTGCTGGGCGCCACATGTGGAGCCGTCCGTGGCACCCTATCAAGTGACGTATACACGCACATCTGGTGGACTCGGAACTGAGTCTACATCTGTCACTACCCAATATCTAGCGCCCATGTAACGACACCAACATCTCGCTACTCCCCACACTTTAAGGAACACATTTGGCCCACAAACTTCATTACATTTTTTGCCTCATCAAAATAGAAAACGTAGGTCGTTATGAATGAACGGCCCTTGGACGTGTCCTTGTGACTTATGAATGATTATTATGTGAATGAATTTGTTCGGGTGCGTCCGGATCTCAGACCCATGTCCCAACCCAACACCCAGACCCGCTCAACCTCAACTTTTCAATACTTTTTGGTTCATTTTACTACCGATAAAAGTACTATCAATTCTTTAGTGACATTTTTATTGAAATGTTAAAGTCTCGCCTGGCTTTCTAGTTTGTACAATGTAAAATTGTTTATAAATAGAAGTACGAAGTAAGCATCGTAAAGATGTTTCCTTAATGGGTGCTTAAAGTGCTTTACGCAGGTATCGAGACCGTGGCAAATGTGCGCGCGACGTGTTTCCTAAAACGAAGTATGCAGGCGGCTAAGTACCCGGCTTAGTGGGTATCAATGTCATCATTGCAGGCCGCCCAGCCCCTTAATGGCTTCACAAAAGTTTATTATCAGTTTTCGGAATTAAAAAAGCAAAAACATAATAGGCATCCGTTTCCGTTCGAGGCGCACAAGTTTGAACTCATTTCGATATCGATTGCCGACAATCGATTACGTCCCCGTAGGTCTCACTCGTGTATCACAACTAGTGCGTCGAGCCAGGTTCACAGTCACCGAGTGTCGTGGGCGAAGTACAGATAGTAAAGCGATATTAGGTAAAGGAGGTCCGGGTGCGTGCAGCAGGTACTGCAGATAGAATGCGCTGAGTCCGTTCGACTGGTTTCTAACTCAATGTCGTGTGGAATGCAGGTGGCGGGCGCGGGGGGCGCGGGACGGGGCGGCGCGGGCGCATCGGACGGTGTTGTCGCAAGTGGCCGCCGCACTTGTCGGCGCGTTTGACTGCCGGAGATATTCGGCGCGGTAACGGGCCGCGGCCTTCCTGGAATTGGTTACCTGTCGCATTCCTCCGGCGGTCGTCGCAGTCGCAGCGCTCTCCGCTCGCTGCCTGCACCCGCGCCGCCCGTCGCCCGCTGGCCGCCGCTGCATAGCAATGCAACCTCTAATCGTGCTCGCGTTCCTGCAACACGTTCGACTTTGTCACACGTCCTTTGCGATAACATAGAGCAACTTTGTGGAATTCGCATCGCGTTCTATTTATAGAGAATTTGAGAAGTTGTTCTTTAAGGTCCAACCTCTTCGGAACTTTGCTGTTCAATATTGTAAGCTATTCCGGCTAAACTGAAAGATCATCAGCAAAAAACAGAAATAAGTCTGGCAACTGTATTAGAATTGAAAGATCAATGTATTAGTCATAAAATAAATTGAACGCTTTCAGAATTAGGGACTACTCACACTTATTCAGCTCTTTTCAGCTTTTGTCCATAGAGAACAACTATTTTGTATAGAGTCCGTTCAGCTTTCCGCGGCTGAACGGATGCGTACGCACCTAATATAAAATCGTTGTTTTCTATGGACAAAAGTTGAACAGAGCTGAATAAGCGTGAGTAGTCCCTTACAGAGCCATCTCCAGGTATTGAAACTTTACAAAACAATGTGCAATTTTGTAAGTGCATATTTACAGTAATTTCTGCAATCATTTTAGGTTCTCTCTCATGTATTATTATTATAATAATAAAAGAGTAACTAACTTTTTTACTGAAAAAAAAGCTGAAATAATTTAATGTATCAATAGGTACATACTACTTCATTTAGAAAACCAATAATTAAAAATAATTCGGCAGATTTCTCTATGCTCTCTTTTTATTTAAATTTCGTTAAACCGTTATTGAAACGCGCAAATAAAATTTGAACTGGGTTGATACACGAAATATCAACCTTAATTAATATGTAGTTTCTATTCCAAATAATTCCGAGTGACGAATACATCTTAAGAAAATAGAAAACACGCAAATTTGTTGTATCTACCTACAATTTTTTTTTATCTACCTTTCAAGTACGTTACTCCCGTGACTACTTTATCCAACCGTTCGGCTTGTCCTTTATATTGATACCGGTTCGGATCAAACACTAACGGTTACGTCACGGGTTGTAAATAATACTTAGATGATCGTGATCAGAGAGAAATCATGATCGCTGTACGCATTTATGCGCATTTTTTTACTTTACGATTCATAAATTGATAACCTCGTCGGTCGGTGGCAGTTGGTGGGCCTTACGCACACTGGCGCGTCAGAACGCTCTAATAGATCTCACTCACACCGTCCAAACTACTGGTCACTATCATCATCCATATTTTCTTCAATTGCAATTCATACACGACCAGTCATGTGCGTGCGTTTCCGCCGCGTACAGAACATTCCGCGCAATGTAACGTTTATTCTTGAGGCCTCTGCCCGATCCTCGCAAAATGGCAGAAACATACCTACGGGGCGCATGTGCACATGTGTGCGTGTTACTACTCGTATATGCGTGTATTTTATATATGTACAACCATTGGTTCACGCAGGCGCGTGTGCGTAAGGAGGCCGAACTTTCCGAGAAAAGTTTTCAGTGCCTGTTGCAGTAGCTCGCTGAAACTATGCCAGCTAGGTTTCTCCTGTCAAACTAGATGGGTGGAAACACAAGAGTTAGACTCGTTATTAATGAGAAATAATATGATTATGAATTAATATTGGGTTTGTAAATGTGTGGTGTGCGTTAGGAGGCGTGTCGGCGCGTAACGGCACCCTCGCGGCCCCAAGTAGGTAGCCGGCGCACGCGCACACTGCCGACCGATTAGGGAAATTGACTACGCACCTACTCGCAATCTATTGTTTTAATTGAACCACCACGCAAATGTAAAGAGTTTTGTTTTAATGAGTTACCAATCTCATTTTCCGCACACATTGTATGTACCTAAACTACCGTTGAACGTAACGAGGAAACTAAAAATATTATTTAAGGTCACTCCGAGTATTCACTTATTAGTTTTATTCCATTGATTCGTCGTTCTAATTGTACCTAGTGGCGAATTAGAAATTATATACGATTTCAAATGAACAATTAACATTAGATTACCTATATGGATGCTTGAATTTTAATAATTAAACATCTATCCGAAGTGCATATTTTGATATCTAATAAGCTATTAACATTCTTTGATGTTACTTAAGTGTATCAGTTCAAATTAATGCCTTTTAAATGCCAACAAAATCTATTTCAAATGTCTTTCCCACTTAAATGTGTAATATCAAAAATATCTACAATTGTTCATAATTTACTACACCATTACGAGTATTTTTTTTTCTTTTTATATCACAATTTTAAAGATAACCTAGGTACGTCATCAATAAACACAAATAAATCCCTTTTTTGGGTTTCTAATGTTCAATATTAACTTAAATTATATTAATAAGTAAATAAGGCAACATTTGATGACCATTTATTAAAAATTTGAAAGTTTTTATTCAGAACATTAAATATTCATTCATTTGGAAAAATAATCACATTTAAAAATCAATAATCTACTTAAAAAAGGCTGCTCATTTTTTCCAAGAACATTAGTTGCAGCATAATTTTTATTTGACAAATGAAACATGAAACTCCCTCAGTAAAGTAATAAAGTTCCTTGTTCGCAACAAGCTTTGTAGCGTAGCTGCGTAGCCGCGTAGCATGCAACGTAACGCGTAGCACGCAGGTCTACGCATAACTCGTAGCACGCAAAGCTACGCCTAACGCGTAGCACGCTCTGTAACGCGCCACGTAGCATTGCAACGCATTATAGGCTACATTGTGTGTTGCACAAGGGTCACTTTAGCTTAGTGATAATGCAACTAGATACGTTCAAGATTACAGTATAAAATATACTGTCAAATTCAGCTCAATTCAATCAATAGTTATTTTACCGGTTAAAGAGTAGCAATGACCAATTGACCACCCATATTGCCGACAAGATGCAACCGTGCCACGAACAAAAAATGTTACCGTCTTTTTTAATACTTTTGAGATTTCATAATTCCAAATATTGTACCGAAAACCCTACACAAAACTTTGATAAAATAGATAAGTACTAGGTACCTACTTTCTAGTATATAAGAGATAGGTAGCACAGTAGGCGAGTGATTAGCGATTATATTCCTAGGCATTGTTGTAAACAGCACCTTATTTACTGACTATCTTTGTTTTTTATCAAATACTTAGAGATATAGCGAAAATTTGCCAGCTTGAGCGATTGACATCTTTGCATAGATAACAATTGATATCAATGTCCGACCAATCAATAGGTTTTGTCATCATTATATTACTCACTCTAAATCTAATCTTAACTGTTTATGTATTTCATTATTTACTATATTATCTAAGTCTGCGATTCAGATATGTATGTAAATAAATATGCCTAAAAATTTTTTTGCGAGACAAAGCATGCTTAGAAAAATATTTTTGAGGTAATCTGCTTAAAAGTCTGTCACTTAGAAAATTGCCATAACTCAGTAAGTTTTCATACTACAATCATTTTTAATACACCAAAACTTTCCCTGAAAAGTGTTCTAAATGTAAATCAAAATCAAAATAACGTTAGTGTATTAGATATAAGTCCAAACATACTACATAGAGAAACAGCGCGTTAAAGTCTGTTACTTAGAAAATTGCCATAACTCAGTAAGTTTTCATAATACAATAATTTTTAATACACCAAAATGTTCCTTGAAAATCATTCTAAATATAAATCTAAACAATAACAAAATGAAAAATAACGTTAATTAAAATTTCTCGGTGTATATATCGTCCAACTATACTACATGGAGAAACAGCGGGGAGCTCTGTTTAGAAAATGTAGACACCAGTTGCCCATACCCTCAGTTTTGTTACCGTGACTGTTACTGAGTCTCTAACACATATATTATTATACTAGATTTTTCCAGCGACTTCGCCCGCGTGGAGGTCGAAAACGATCCCACGGGAACGTAGTACCGGGATAAAAAGTATCCTATGTGATAAAAAGTATCCTATGTGTTAAACCAGCTTATAATCTATCTGTGTGCTAAATTTCATCTAAATCTGTTCAGCCGTTGTTACGTAAAATAGTAACAAACATCCATACATACATCCATACATCCATACTTTAGTTTAGTAGGATCATAATCATCTTCTTGCCCTTGCCCCATGTTATACCTCTTTCAGACGTCACTTGATCATCCACTTCTTTTTCATTCATATCATCCCATACAGCTTCCATGAGTCTCTACGATATTCCTACTAGTGAAAATATTCCTTTTTTTGTCTAGAGAATTAACAGTTACTCATTCGTTCTAATATCTTAAGTTTCTTCCATTTATCTCTTCCCGGCCTCACGTGCCACATATTTCCTTGCAAGCTCATCTTGCACGCACATATCATCTTTTCATCGGTCTCTTTTCTTAAAATCCCACCCCACAGTTCTCAGTTTTAGGGGACTGTCTCATGTGTTTTGACGTTCGAAAAGTGCTGATTCTCGACCTAATTTGAATAAATGACTTTTGATTTGGATTTTGAGTTACATCCATTGAAAAATACTTTTCTTGTGGATTTCTTATCAACTTCTAGGATTCTAGAGAATATAAACCCGGTACATTAGAACGGCCATACATGACTGATGTTGGCTGAAATTGAACTATCTTACTATGTAATAGGTACCTATATAGCTTTTAAACACAAAACAGTGGTTTCTGTAAGATACCTAGGTACATGCAAACTTGGGCTGGTGCAGTTCAAGCTTGAACTTATCGATACATTTTCTTTTATTTTAGTGTCGTGGTTGAAGAGGCACCTGCTGGCAATTGTACTTATTTTTTTTTTATATTCGAATTTTTAATTTTTTGCTTGTTTTTTTATGGATCATGCATGTGGTCTGCAATAAAGATTTTTATTTTATTTATTTATTTATTTATATGACGTATGCCTGATTCACAAGTTATTTAGATTCACAACAGATATACTCTGTAGAGCTGTCACTCCACCCTCATGGAATGACAGCTCACTTCACCTAAGTTTTCACGATGAGATTTTTGCAGAATAGATCGGCTGCGTCGCTATAGCCTGTAAGTAAGTATATCACTTAGCACTAGCATAAAATATTGTGTTACTACAATAAATACATAATTAAGTATTTTTAGAACACTAATAGGTATCGACTATACACAACACTTTTCATAAAATGCAAAGGGTGTTCTTAAAACAGTTGGCATGCATCATACTTTAGATATTATTCAAATAAGCTGTTTTTAATCTGCAAAAAATGCAAAAAGCCGTTACGGTATGTCTAAATAATAATCCTGATTAGAAACAAACATGTAATGAGTACATTAAGGAAAACATGATAGTTCGGTATTGTTAGCAACGTAGTTAATATAATACTTCGCACGGCCACTCCGCGTCAGCATTCGCTCATGCTATAGGTATTTAGCTCCCTACTCAGTTACTCGGAACTACTTGGAAGTGCCTTCCACGTGCAGCACCTACCTACCTATCTACCTACTCGACGGTATCATTTTCCTCTATACTTACCCGCTTACAATGACAATATATTTTTCCTTTGCCACCAAACTATGCATTTTGTTATCGGATGTACCAGACCCCACCTTCAAAGAAATCCAAACTTTATCATGACGCTACAAGGTACATTTTAATTATTAGTATTAGAAATATTTGGCAGCAATAGCATAAAGCATCGTTATCGTCGCATGTGGTACACGTGTGTCTAAACTCTATTTCCGCCCTTCGCTTCCCTTGGGTAAGCCAAGGACAGCAATAAAAGTCTTACTTAATTACTGACGTTATAATTAACGAAGAGTTTCTATTTGCTTAAGTTGATCGGTGATCGAATTTAAACCTTATTGGGGAAAGAAAAAGGTTATTTTCCCAATTCTCCTGTTTGTTCCAAATTAATAAAAAGTTTCGAAATTTTTGGAATAAACTTTTGGAAACAAGGAGCTACACTAAACATTAATAAATAATGTCCATAAACTTAAAACCCACGTTTAATTAGCTAAAAGGGATCTTTGTTCTTTAAACAAACCTTTGGCGCGAACAGTCCCACAGTAAAGTGTTAACAAGCTAGGTACTGCCATTTGATTATGGAATAAAATATTTGCGAGGTATTAAATTGAGAAAATTAAAATTGTAAAAAGTTTATAGGAACAATTAAGTATCATCTTTTAATGCTTTACTATTTACGCCACGCTAATTCCTAGAGGTACCTGATAAAGAAGGTCTAGTGGAATCTAAACAGGTGGTTTAGGTCTACAGGTGGGCTCTGCCACGTCCATATTTATTTTAATGTGCAAAAAACTAACTAATTAATTATTCATTCAAAAACAAATTTATTAAAAGACTATTACTGCAGCTTCTAAAATTTAAAAACCGTTTATTGCGTTATTAATAGCGAAATAAAATTCCATCTGATATTAAAATATGATACGATAGTGATCTGATGGCAATAAAAAAAGCTAAATTATTAATATAATTAAACACATGAACGCGCATGGATCGCATTATTGGCGGCAGAGCATTTCTACACGACACCTTGACGCCACGTGTAAACTTGCAACGTGGAACTACTCTATAAACCGTATAGGTACGTAACTATGCGCGTGCGCATAATCCCACAATACTCATTGAAGGCTAATTTCTTCATCAAATATCAAAAAAACTCCACCTGGCCTGTTTAATAGCCTATTTAATATATTATTCTGTAACAAAAATACCGTCAAAATTCCACTCGGCACCTGCGCATGATAAATTAAAAAATAACAATTGCCAAGGCGCTGGCTCCCGTTCCGGGGTCGACGCACTCCACCCCTTCCTACTCCCCACTGTATGATAATTAATTTTATCCACATCGTATAAATAGGCACTTGTACTACATGGAGGTAATCTGCATCCACGTCTGTTCATTTCTTTAGTAAGCGGCTAATCTATAGCGCCAAGTTGTCATGTTTTGCCAAGCATGTTAATTTTATGCAATTATCTTGTAAGTGCTCGGATGTACTTAATTTTTCTATGCGACTATAATAATTGTTGTCAGAAGCAGAGATCAAAGGACAAGTGGCTGTCTGTCTAATTATTCTATGATAGGTTCTTCTTTTGATACGGTAAGGCCGTATTCCAAGAATGGTAAATAACAATTTGTAATTCAACAGCAAACATAAACACATTTTCTAATGTGAAGTGTTCTCAAAACAAACCGTTAAAGCTTTTCTAATGAATTCCTGACTTATCTGTGTTTGCTTTCTCTAATATTCTTGCAACTCAAGTTTTAAATCCTAGAGCTAAGTGCGAATAGACTCGCAATGTCTTATTGCGAATGTTATTGTAGAATAGCAAACGTTTACGAATCGAAACCTTTTAAGTAACGTAAGTATAATATTCTAAATTACACTTTGACGCAGTTTAGTAGTTTTTTAAAGCTCTTATCTCCGCGTTTCACTAATAGGTGATCTAGGCATTGCGGAATTACATAATTTGAACCGAAAAATAATTTTTAAATTCTCTTCTTATTCTCCTTTTAAAATATGTATGTGCGTAGGTAAGAATCAGACCATTTTATGTACCTATAATTTTATTTCAATTACCTATCATTCTCACCATATCTAATTTTGCAAAAAATATTTCGATATAACCCAAGAAATATAGGACCTATCTCCCAGGATCTCTAGAACTGTCAACATTTTTTCATTACTTAAACAAATTACCTTTCAAAAAGTTTCTCGTATAAATTGTGGTGTTGTATGGAGCGCTAGCGCAGCCGGTGGCGCAGGCGTCACGAAGGCGGTGTGTGTTCGCGCCTCTAGGATTAGTTCCCGGCATTCCGGGAATCTCACCCACACCGACGAGCGCTGATAACATTCTTTGGCCCATCGGTTTAAACACGGGCCCGAAAACTAAACTCTTTCACACTTATTTATTGTGCTTTAAATTACTTTTTGGTGTATTTGTTTAACATTTCTTCAAATGAATTGATTCGATTTATTTGGGTTTCTATCCCTCTCTACCTTTGGGTAAGACGTTTAAAATCGAAATGTACCTAAAGCTCCTAAAAATATATAGGTATGTATAAATATAATGCTTTTTGCAAGAAATGATAATTTTTAAAGAGATGATGGTCTCTATAATATTACCTTTTCTGCAATGGATACTGTCTTCTGATACTGAAATTACACTGCTGAAGTAAGGCTTCTCGCCAGATTTTTCGGTCGTTGCCGACTTTTTTTTGTATATCATATGCCCAAGTTACATGCGCTTAAAAATATTCCCTTGATTTACCTTTATTTCAATCTTAATTTTAGATGGGCAATTATTGTTCGTGCATTGGTAGATTTTTTTTTAAAACCTGACAGAATCATATTTTTTTGATCTTTGAAATTCTTTCTAGTCAGGATTTTAGTCCAAATGACACCTTTTTCGGAAAAACGCTTTTACCTAGTTCATAATTTTAAAGCACCTTAAAATAACCTAATTGTTTTATTATTTTAATCTCGCTTCCAATATTCCACATAATATAAGCTTCGTAAAGTTAACAATAAATAAATAGACCGGTCAATATCGATGGGCGGAAAATGGCGCATTTGAAGATTTTAAACGTTTTTTCTTAATGTTGTTAATTATTTTACCACCGAATTTAACAACGTATTTAAAATAATACCTATCCAACAATAAACAAAATATTCGGGACCGAAACTAAACCGAAAAATCATTGAAAATACCCCGAACAACGAAAAGCGTGCATTTTTTGCCGATGCGTTGCGTTCGGGGCGCAGATCCGCTGCGCTCAGGACACGCGCACAATGAATTGCACTTTTATGTGCTCTACTACAACTACATCATATGCGCTATCTAATAATGTATATTTTGTACCAATATTATTCATCAATAATTTTTAAATAGCGGTCAACCTATAGCCATTACGACGGTGCGCCGCCATAGACATTCCCGATTGCTTTAATTTATTTATTTCGCGTTTCTGTAGCGAAATCTAACTTTTTATGCACTAAATGCAAAAATAGAATTTTAAACATTAATTTAAATTAATTTTTGTAAATCTCATTACGATGGAAGTCGCGGGTTCGACGTCAAACCCACCGTGAGGTCGGAAAATTTTCACCAATTTTCCTCGTAATACGCGCAAATATTTCACAGCTTTTATTTCACAAAAGTGATGTATAGACTTGCGCCTACACGTTGGTGGCAAAAGGTTCGGGGTGAGAAAGTTTTTTTTTAGCACTTATGTGCGAGTGCGAGGGCGCAGTGAAGCCGCCGCCCCGCGCCCGCGCGCCGCCGCCTGGGCGGGCCCCCGCGCCTGCGCCTGCATGCTAAAGCTAATAGTCTTACTTCAAATTTTATTTCGCAAAAGGTTCCTACAGGATCTCCTCCAACAAAATAATTTATAAAAACCTAAATATTTTTCCTTCGGGTCGAAATAGAACACTCGATATAGATGTAGAGTTCAAAAGGGAACATTTCATTCCCCCGTTTTGTGTTCTCAATCTATTTCTACTCATTCGGAAGCGCGTTTCGGCAGCTATCCGAACATGTAAAGCAATCATGGAAAAAAGTTCAGGAAAAATGCTGAAAATTTCTTGAAGTCCGCAGGGCGTCGGTCAGAGTGCGAATATTTGTGATTTTTTTTCTATGTGTTCCGAGGGTGTGGAGTCGTGAAGGGTGGTGGTGGTGAGGCCGGGTGGCGTGCGCGGGGGCGTCCGAACCCTAAACGTGCACAAAATGAATTCGTTTTTCGTAAGAAAACTAGGTTTATGGCATAGCGGGTGTGCGGTGGTGTGCGTGTGAGAGGCGCGGCGATTGGCGGCGCGCGGCTGTGTGTGTGCGCGCCCCCGCTCGGCCTCTCACCATACCTACCGCGCGGCGCGGGCGCCACCACACGCGCACCTCTCACGGACACACACATACACACATGCGCACGCACGCCGCGTAATACAACCTGCGCCCGATATTAATGTCATTTTATTTATTTAAATGCTATTAAATATTTTTGCTTCAATTTTAAAATGTGATGATAAACATTTCTTATTTCTTTTTTAATACTTAGATTAAATAATTTAATTTACCCTAGAGAAAAATGTGTTCCTTTGGAATAGTTTTTTTTATGATAATAATTTTATAACCCCATGGAGACAATGATTATTTTCATGGCTGGATGGGGGAGACTGGTCATGCATTTTATGGATTATAAATGTTTATGAAGGAAACTATATTTTTATTAAATTTGACCAAAATAAATAAACCAGGGCCGTTTAATTAAATTGATTTTTATTACAATAAATTATTTCAAAAGCACCGAAGACGCTTCATTGGTTTTAATCTCTTTCTCTTTTATTATTTACTAGCGACCCGTTCTTCCTTCGCACAGTTTTTACTTTAATAATAATAATGTATTAAATAAATTAAGTTCCGGAATATTTATTCACTTAATAATGATGAAAAGCGCATCAATATCGGTTGCGTTGTTTAGGAGATGAACAGACACAAAAAGCGATTATAATTTATAATATGTTTAGAAGGCATTTAGGGTTGATTTTTCAATAGACAGTCGTCTTCATCTGCAGTATTATTAGGACATTTTGACATATTTTCCATATGATATAGAAGCTGTTAATCCGTCAGTATTCATTTCTCATATAAAAGTTATCTGACTATAGAATTAAAAAATCAGCTCTCAGTACGTACCACGTAGAACCGAAACAGAAAATTAGTTTTTATTTTAATAAAACATTTTGGTTAAGGTAGGTAGATAATCACTAGAAGAGTTCTGGATGCATCGTTTTCACACATAATTATACAATGAATGTATGTTAAATCATTTTAAAAGAGTAACGGTGGAGTTTCTTGCCCATTCTTCTCCATACGAAACTACATTTTGGAAGGGGCGACTAGAATCAATTCTATTTTAATGTAAATGTTGACGTTCAAAAGTGCCTTTTAAGTGCCTATTTGAAATAAATGCTTTGACTTTGAAGAGAGAGTAGAATTATTGATGTAGGTATAGTTTATTTTAAATTCAACATAGTTTTAGTTCTGTGATGATTTTTATTAAGATTTTATCCAACTTAAGGGAGGGCTCATTATACTAAGGCAATTTTCATTATTTTTACATGTCGCATCAATTTGTGTGAAAAAACGATGAAATACTTTCTGTTAATACCATCAACAGCTGTGATACACCCCGTATACTTAGTCCCCCTTGCCTTCGTTGTAATCGTCCCTCACTTGAACCCTTCAATAGGTTCAGTGGTAGTGACCTTCAGTTTAATTACACGACTAGGTTGGAATGTTGAATTACTATAATCTCCACAACTAGGTAGGTGCAGCTGGGGCGGACTGTCCATTCCCCCTTCTGATTACTCTTTCATAGCTTCATAATTGCTTACTTTTTACTGGCAACCCGTTAATAATTTAGCTAGGTACTTGTTTATGTGGGGTTGATTTGTGTCATTCGTGGTTCTTTGACAGTCGTTACGGCTCGTCAGAAGCCCGAAAGTCTACCAACCAGTCTTACCAAGGGGTATCGCATTACCCAGTAACTGGGTTGTGGAGGTCAGATAGGCAGTCGCTACATGTAAAATACTGGTATTCAGCTGCATCCGGTTAGACTGGAAGCTGACCCCAAAATAGTTGCGGAAAGGCTAGACAGATAATGATGATTGTGTGGGGTTGATCAGCACCCTAATTGCGTAACTCACGATTAATCATAATCTGTTTCGTTTTGAAACAAATGGCTAAACCATTGCTTCATATTTTCGAAAAATGTGTCTGCTAACCAACGTAAATAACGCAATGAATATTGTTGAACTGTCAAAATGAAACAGATTACGATTAATCGTGAGTTACGCAATTAGGGTGCAGATCGGATTTGGTCTCATGTTGTGTAGGGGCGTCACGTTGACCAATAATTTTGGTGGCGTCAGTCAGTGTTATGTGTCGTTAGTCAATTAGAAGACCGCGTCCTCCATGGGGTGTAGCCCAGTATTTTCTAGTACGAGTTGCAGCACACTTAGACCCAAACTAAACTTATGAACACACAGCCTGTCTGATTATCCCCGGAATTATAAATTCTCCCAGTTTGATCCTCTTAATAACGAAATAAAGCGATAGGACCTAGTTACAATACGTATATCCTGTTTAGTCGCGTTTCTAAGCTCATGAAACTTGCTTAGAACTTTAAGGTTTCTGATGTTACAGTTCACAGCAACCAGGCACCAGGGCCCGACCTAAGGGAGGGCAAGCCGGGCTAATGCCTAGAGCGGCAAAATTGAGGGTGTCGGGCGGTTGCACGAAGTCTTCAATTTTATCTGTAGGAGTGGACAATCTTATAAAAATTACCATGCCTAGCAGCCTCAAAAAATAGTATTTTTTGAGGTTTTCTTTTAAAAATATCTTCTTTAGCGTCAGTAAATCCTTATACTTGTTTTATAATTTTCTTAATGCTGTCTCCTATGAAAATTATAATACAGCACTTAAGCAGGTCAAGCCGAAAGAAAGAAGAAGAAATACCTAAATAGGAAAGAAGGAACCAACTTTAATCGATATGTTATGATTTTCGGCTTGAGAATACAAAGAAATTCTCCCAATTTTTATACCGATTTATCATTTATGAACTGGCAACCCTTTTCGTTCCGTTTATGTTTGACGGGGATTCCCCACAAACGTTGAAGTGAGTTATTATATCCAGCAGTTTGTTTATAAGTACTATATTATTTTTGGGGGACTTCCCTTTTATAGTACATTCCTACAAACAACGCGACATTTTACGGGAATCCTAAAATATCGTAAACAAAAAAATTTTATTATTTCTTCACACGTTTTTCTGAAGTGAAGATTCCTAATACAAATTTTCTGTGCTGGAAACTAATTGCCGTCATATTTGTACCTAAATAGTGTATCGGTAGCCATGATAAAAGTTTAAATCGTCTCAATCGTCAAAATCAATAGTCAGCTGATCGATTTTGTATGGGAGGTCCGAATTTTTTTTTTCTTCATATTTTGACCCATGTAACCCTGATAAATTTGGACGGTGACTAAAAAATCACCCTGGATGTACCTACATATATACTTACAAACATACTCTCATAAATTTTTGTATACTTGTTCAAAAGCTGTAGTAGACTAATGTTTGTGAATATTATACAATTAAAACGATTTCACATAAGTATATGTATGTATATATCTATCCCATCTTTGGAATAGTAAGCTCATGACTTACGTACACCACATATAGTGTTAGTGTAAAGAGCGGCGAATATTATTTTTGCCCCGAGCGGCTAAATAGTTAGATCGGGCCGTACCTTGCTTTTTGGGATATATTATCATCAGAAACACACGCTACGCATCATCATCAAGGCGTGAACGTTTCATGATTAAGAAATGTTCTTGAATGTAGGGAAACCCCCATTTCAGGTAAGGTGTTATAAATTTATAATTGATCCACAATTATTACTATCCAATAATCACTTTAGGCTACGCATGTTCTGCTTCAATTTATTCACTTTACCTTTATAACACCAAAACAACCCTATATTAAGTTAAATCCTATAATTCTGGAAGTGAAGAACGTTCTGTTGTAACGTTAAAATGTCTTTAATGGGATTATAGAATGTTCCCTTTTATCATTACATCTCAAAGTCTCCCAAATATTGCATTTTCAGCATTGAATCTTGCTCACTCATGTATAGATCCCACGAACCTAGATGCTGGTGGTCAGTTACATTTTGGTATTCAAAGCTCATAATCGTTCATCTCAGTCTATCTATCCATAATTTCCCTTGAGTCTCCCATTCTCCAATCACAATGACCAAACATTTCTATGCTGACAAAAAGTGTTTGAGTTAATGTTCTACTCCGCTTTATTCAGCCTCCTCCCAAATTATTTCGGATGAGCGCATCATGTCTTTAGTTTATTGTGCTTTACAAACGGTACTAGATAACTTGTTGGGCAAGCAGATAGGATTGAGATGTAGATAACAGCCATGTTTATTACGGGTAAGGGGAAACGCTAACCATTTAAATGGCAGTCTAGAATGCCGCCGATCGCCTCCACAAGGACACGATGGTGCTCCGCCCAAGCCGGGCAGACCTCCACCGTATCCTCAGGGCAATCTACGCAGTGGAAACACTGGGGCGTTTCCTCCCGCTTTATACGAAACAGGAACCTCCCGAAACAACCGTGTCCGGTGAGGACCTGCGTCAGACGGAAGGTGAGGACGCCGTAGTGCCTCTCAATCTACTCCTCAAAGAGAGGACTTACCGCCGCAATTGTGGCGTGCCCAGCACTGGGGTGCGCAGATCGCATGGCGATAGTTACCAGGATTAGTTATCGTTCAGAAATTTTAAAAGGCAATTATTTAAAACTCCTGAGTGTGATTGCTGACAGGAATTACTGTCCGTTCTTTAAAAATCGTATGCGTTTATGTGTGAACTAACATAGTTTTAAGCACTATTTTTGACTAACAAAATGGATCATGTTGTCTGAATAAATAACTAATTATTTTTATGTTTAAGTCCCATATAATAGGGGGCGATAGGGACGAGGTGGGCTATTTCCGAAGCACCAATCTTTGCCATTCGTTCGTATTATAGATATTTTAATTATAGTGGTTTGACTTAGAGAAGATCTGAGCATACCTCATCCATACGGTCGTTTGGATGAGGTATGCCCGTGAATTGCAACATAAGGTATAAGGCATATCCAACGCTACAATGGATTCTGGGATGTAAAGATTGCAGATTTTAGCATGATATGACTCAGCGAACAGGGTGAGTCATCTAGGGACGTCAGTGATGTCCATGACCCAAGGTAAAGTCACTTTTGCGCTAATGCAATGAGTAAGCCATGGTTATTTATAAATCACCTTAGCTCAGTATTTCAAGAAGTTGGGTCAGATTAAGTGCTACTTCATATTTCTGGGGCTGTTCTCTAAATCCCCTGAGATATGATGTCCCATATTTATACACATAGTTGCATTGCAGCAGAATCTTTCTCCATAGTCCGTATATAGTAAGGTACTATATGATCTATCTGTTCTCGCATAAACCCGTTGATTAAATTGAAATTGATACTTTGATTAGGTATCTTTTAATCAATTGACCAAAGATTATGTTCTTCTACTGCATTATCGCTACCAGTATTACGTGACATTTAATTATTTACACAATATAGTGTACCTACATACTTGCTATCACCATGCATACGCATATTGAGACAATGACTGACAACCGAATAGATATTTATTTTACTTCATCATGTATTCGCATTTTCTCCATTTTAATGATACAGCTCGTGAAGAATTCGCGTCATGTTCGTTAAAAAAGTAACAAAGTCGACGCCCGGAGCGCAGAATACATTATTATAACCGGATTACAGGTGGTAACACCAATATTTTGCAAATGAAAACGTGTCGATTGTGGCGCGAGACGAGCGCGTGGGTTTTCCTTTGATTTTCTCAAAGAGCGCGTCACATAGACACCTGCACACACAGCGGCGCTTGCGCAGCTGTCACTACGTCATCACGTAATTCAATTATTGTAATCGATTAATTGCAAACTGTCTGACGGCCTGCTTCTACAGTTTCTGGAGCACGGAACGGGGGCCCAGCCTTGATACAAGAGAGCATCGTCTACCGTGCGATCCTTAAAAAAATATATCGGGCCCCAAACAATTTAGAACCTCGTTTGTATCTCCTAGAGCTTCGCTTGTATACAATTGTCTACCTTTACTGAAATTGTTTTTTGTTTTTGTTTCAGATGTCCTAAACAAACTTGTCGATGGTAAGTAGTTGTCTCCTTCAATTAGCATTATTTGTAGAATTCAATCAAACGAGGAATGACTGTGCAAGTCCAGTATCAAATAGGTAGGTGTTATCTATCTGCATTGACATATTTGGCGCCAGTCCCGCTGATTAACTATAAGTATTAAAATGTAATTAGATTCAATTGTCTTCGTATTAAAAACAAATAGGGACCTCATATACAGCCGTGTTTTATCGGCCGTGTGATTAGTTGATTCGTTTGTGTCCGTAATGTTCGCTAATTATGCGTCCTAAATAGGTCGTTGATAATTGTGATGCGTGCTTACGGTACTAACGTCATGGACATCATTGTTTGACACCTCGACGAATTAACGCGACCGGTGACGGGAACACACGATTGTAAGTAAAACAATAGTTAATGATACTTCGAGGGTTTATTGTTTTGAGGGTGGGAAATCGTCAAATAACTTCTCCCGCTCTGGGTGGAGCGACAGTGCGTGTCAGACTCTTACTGACTAAAACCCACCCGTGTTCCCTCAGTTGCCTGTGTGCCAGGGGCCGCGGTATCTCTTTCGAACAGCCCGCACCCCTGGCAGGCATCGGCCTTTGCGGGCCCCATCAGTTGTTGTTGACATCTCTTTGAGGCGCGCGTGGAACACAACGCGCCGTCGACCCGGGCTTGGTCCTTACCAAACAGCGAGCTACCCATTACTTGCCGTCCGCAAGCCCGTGCCTACGGTGGCCGAGAATCAGCCTGGGATTCCCGACGCCCAGGGCGTCTCCTGCGAAGGTCACGGCCGCGAGGGCGCATGTACTGCACCTCCCTCATGTGCGCCGACTCCCTCTTTGCGAGCATTACTGCTTCGCTGAAGGAGGCGACTGCTAGCCATGCAGTCTCGCTCCGTACCATGCCTGGACCAGGGCCGGACGCGAGAGATCGCCGCCGCCGATCGCATCCATGAGGACACGGCGGTGCGCCGCCCAAGCCGGGCAGACCTCCACCGTATGCTCCACCGTGTCCTCAGGGCGACCTTCGCAATGGAAACACCCGGGCGTTTCCTCCCGCCTTATGCGAATCAGGAACCTCCCGAAACAGTCATATCCGGTGAGGACCTGTGTCAGGCGGAAGGTGAGGACGCCATGCCACCTCTCAAGCCACTCCTCAAAGAGGGGACTTACCGCCGCAATCGTGGCATGCCCAGCATTGGGTTGTGACAATCGCACTCTCCAAGTCGCCATGAGATCCTGCCAGAGCTATGTCCGCCGTGCCGCGATTTCCCGCGGCAGCGGAGTTACGCCCCGGCGTTTGGCCTCCTCGGGCCACTCCCAAGTGTTAATTATGTATCTTGTCATCTCTTTTTATAAGCCCACATTCTAGTCTGACAGACAAAGATTTCAATCCGATTTCAGGTTTTTCAGCAGATTTCACGAAATTCTTGCTGAAAATTGCAAATGTTGATAGATTTTCGTGCCATTGTATAATGCGGTGACCGATTTAGCTCCGACATTTTTAACTAACGGAACTCGCGTTCATAATTCGGAAGTTTCCGTGGAAATGACGAACATCCGGGTCGTCGGAGTCACTCCTGACATTGTCCTGGTGAAATTATTAACATTGTGACTCATAAACGGAGAGTTGTATATTTCTGGAAACACTTTCATACTTTAGTATGCTACCTTTATGCATGAGGGGCTTGTGGCTAAGTAATATTAGCCGCACGGATCGAATGATCAACGCTTGCCGCGGTTGGTCCGTGGATGGGTGACCATTATAACATACCAAGACCTCTTCGTGCCTCGAAAAGCACGTTAAGCAGTTAGTCCCGGCTGTCATTTGTGGATCTTTGACAGTCGTTACGGGTCGTCAGAAGCCCGAAAGTCTGACAACCAGTCTTTTCAAGGGTATCGTATTACCCAGTAACTGGGTTGTGGGGATATATGGGGCAGATAGGCAGTCGCTCCATGTAAAATACTGGTACTCAGCTGTATCCGGTTAGACTGGAAGCTGACCCAAACATAGTTGGGAAAAGGCTAGGCGGATGATGACTTTAGTATGATTCCCTTAAAAACATTGCTGTAGCCCCTTTCTTTGGAATTTACGGTAATTTACCATAATTTACGGCTTTTCCATGTTTCCATGTCCTATGTTACTCCAAGAGGTCCTCAGTTCCTCTCAAGAAACTTGAAGAAACTTTTTGCCACCGCAACCTTTACCACTGGCGTTGAAATTGGCCAGGCCACCTTCTGAAAAAAGGAAGGTTCGCCACTGCGTTGCTCCATCATTAACAGTCGGTATTCAACTAAGGCTTATAGGGCAGAAAATTTCATTGAAAAAAATAGTGCCAGTTCTTTTATTTATCTGATATACCCATATCCGGACACTTGAAACAGGCCCTTATTATCATTAAATATAAAATTGATATTACTTAGATCTGGGCACCGATATCTGTAACATTGTCATTAGAACTACGCTACATCCGGTTGGTACACTTTTCGTAAGTAGGAGCTAGTTACCGTTCCCTTATCGTATTTGTTTAAATGTAACAACTCGAGAGATAACGTTAAAAAATATTGGATTGAACAGAGATTTCGGTGCCGTATCTATTGGTAGCGGGTCCGATGATGTTTATTATACGCCACTTACAGTTACCGGTTAGAAGGTTTCACGATACCTATAATATAGATAATAATAGAAATATTGAAGTCAAATGTTAAACGTTATTTTTATTGGAGACGCTAGAAAATTTCCAATGGAAATGATGGTCAAGTCAAAATCGTAAAATTCTCCACTTGTTTATTTCCGGTCCAAAATGGTCCAAGATAAGCCGTTTTTTGCCGTCGTATAGTTACAAAAGAGCCCCTTATCATCAATATTAAGTACCACAGGTGCTTCCAAAGTGTTAGGCTAATAGAAGATCTAGCTAAACCCTTAAGAGAATGCACTATCGCCTTAAATAGCATTCTAGAGCAAAAACACACGGCCTTTGATAATAAAGGTTAAACAGGCTGACACAAATTGATTTTTTATCACAAAAAAGTGACGAAATTTCATTCGTCCGTTACTCAATGTACTTGTTATCTGTTTCATTAACGTCAATCCTATTGAGATGTGCTGTAACCGCCACTTGGGAGATTTTTCGCCACGTGTGGCTCGTGACGAAAAATCACCACTGTAATCTCCTCGTATAACACTGAAATACTGACATTATGACAGTGCTGTGGTACCAGGACCAAAAATTCTCTATTCAACATTAAACAAAACTCTCTGCTGGCACTCAGTTTAACAACGTGTAGAATTTCATAAAAACGCAGGCATCAGGTGTCATCTAAGGCTCGATTCTCATTGAAGCAGAGTCTAACCGCGACGAAACAACACTAAAATTTCACATACCGTTTGCATTCGGTTTTTTTTTTTCAAATATGATGCCGATATCCTGGCATGGCAACCTTATGTTACCTGCCAGTTTCAACTGTTTTCCTGTTTGTTCAAAAATATTGCAAACCACAAGCAGTTATTACAATCAAACTACATTAAAAAATGTAATAGAAACCAAACGACATTTTCCTGTATTTATTCTACCTACTGGCCCCAAAAAGCAACAAAATAATTGAACAAACAATTCCCTTCGCAACACTTAACTAAAGCCAATTAACAGAACAAAAGGAATATCTATTAATAAGAACAACTTATTGACATAGGTATATGTCCCGGAAACGACGTTCGTGTAATTTACCGGGATGTGGCTGGTATTCCCCCGGGGAACATACAGCGGCGCGTGCGCACGACGTCGCTGAAACCTTAGGATTTTCCTTTTATTCTCGATAAGAAATGTATTTATAACTTTGTGTATTATTGTTCGCATTAAGATAGCCTAAGCTGGAATTTAGATAAGTCCTTTATAATTAAATAACCTAACTTATTAATTTAAATTAACCGGGATTGGTCAAAGGACTTAATCAACGTATAGCTTTTGAATTTTTTGTAATATTATAGTTTTGTTCGATTTGAGGGTAGGGTACATAAAATATACACGGAGAGTTGTCGGAAAAAAGAGTACATCAGGTCTGCCAAATGTCCATACAATACGAGAAAACGAAGATGCAAACGCATAACAAGACATTGGATTAAAATCAAGAACTGCAGAAGAAGATTGCTACCTAGATAAAAAAATGTTCCCATGATTTGTTATCCTGGTTTCCTACAAACAGATAACTTAACCAAAAAATAAGAACGGACAAGCTTCAGAATATATACATAAATAGGTTGACATTGACAGATTGACTCGTAGGCAGATAGAGAACAAACCTAAGTACCATTTGCTCTTACACTGCTAAAAACAATTCCTAAAAAACGTTTTTCAGCATTTTGTTTGTTAGACATATAAACGTCTGCTCTTACGTGCAGCGCAAAAATGTATGTCATTACGTAAGCCTTCTGAAAAGGGTTTCAACGCATTTTCATTTATTACTCTCACACCACCACCGGTATTGTTCCCAGTGCTGAGACACAGGCCTCCTGTCTGTGATAGGGAGTGGGCCGTCCACCACGCGGGCGCAGTGCCGGTTGGTAGATGTCACATGTCTTCGTTTTTTTGGTTCTAGACATGATTTCTACACGTTGTTTTCCTTCACCGTTTTGAGAGATGGTGTAATAATTTACACAAAGTAAAGAACCTAAGACCTACAGCTCGGTAAGTTGCAGCCATCGCCACTGGGTGACCGCTGCTCTCACACACCAAAGCGTTGTGTAATTCTACGAATGCCCAAAGTTTTTGCACCTCAAATTCTTCGCATTGATGAGTTTACGCCTTAGAGAAGATAGAATTCAAATCTTAAATGACGTCTTATCTCTTACCTTTTTCCTGATGACGTCACCCGGTCCTATGACAAAGTGCACTCGTCCTGCACTCCACATGACTCATCAGCAGTAAAATCATGCAATACATGTTTATTTTCCGGTTCCGTATAAACATGACACACTCTTGTCTTAAGTCATCTTTCATCTGAGTGTTCCTTCCTTTGATTATCTAAATGATCAATCGGTTTTCATGATCGGCGAATCGGTCAGAATTGTCCATCATTAACAAAATTGTTTCTGTAATGGCTATAGTGTCATTCAAAAAAGGATTCTTCTTGTTCGTGTTGATGGCACGAATGATTTTCAGGTTTGGTTTCTGAAAAATTTCGCCTGTATTAAAATTTTCCATAATCTGAGACATCAACCTGAATCTGAAGTCGCTTCAGGGAGTGATCGCTTTAGCCATCATAGACGATCTATCTTTTGGCCGTATCAGCCACACATGGTATGACTTTTTTGGATCAGAGGGGCTACCACGACGTCTTAAAGCAATACTATATACTGTTTTAATCTTATTCAAGAGTGGGAAAGAGATGGAGCTAGACATCCTATATAGATCCATCTTTTTCCCACTCTGGAATAAGATTAAAGCAGTAAGACGTTTGTTTTAAGACGTCATGGTGGCACCAGATTTGAAGATAGAACTGACCATGTATGGATGGACCTTTAGTGTGGAACAAGGCTTCCTAAACTAGGTGGCCGTTTATTAGTGAAGTACATTACATAGGGGAGCGGACGCCACCGCAACACATCAAAGCACTATCGACTTCCGGTGCAGACGCGGGTTATCGGGCGACCTCCGAAATTCCCGGCAATTAGCTTGCGCGTGCGTCCCTTTCCTCCCGCTCCTACTCGCCACTTCCGCTCCAACCGACACCTTGGAAAGCAAACAGACTTGTAAAAATAGATATCGGTGGCTTATTTTGTATGTTAGCCTTTGTCTCCCTGATAACAAACTAAATGGTGTGACTGTGAAATAGTGGGTTAGTCGATAGATTTCTGAAAAAAAAAAACTATTCAAACGGTCTTAACAATTCAGTTCTATAACGAGAGTTCATAAAACAAAGCTGGCTTCGAAAATAATTTTATTTTGTCAAGAATTGTACTCGTATACACAATTCGTATCACCCTTCACACGCATGCAACAAAGGACTTTGAACTTTCTTTGTCATCAAACAGCGCATTCCAACGCATTGTAGAATTTGTCACTCCTTCATTCAAGTACCATCGTGTAGATAAAGCAATAAACATAAAAATAAACTAGGTGCCTTAACTGTCTGAAGTCATTATCTGAAGAGCGCGGTAGGTACGGTTGCCCACTAAATAAATACGTAGAACATGAATGAACGTTTGCTCGCCGGATCGAGTCGAGCGCGCACTTCCGTCGACAAGTAATAAGGACACCACACGATACCGACGATACAATTTCGAAACGGGAGAGTCTAAGGAGGTCACCGGATAAGATTACGGTTAACTGTGTAAACAAACCGTTTACATTGATAACTCGTTAGAATTTAGCGATGGCGCCTGTGACGTGCTACAATCGATGGATTTTGTTGGTCGATAAGCACCCTCGTTGGAAGAATCGCCGATAAATGATGTCATGAATGGAATCCTTTATAGGCGGGTTCAAGTTGGATCCATCGACGTCCGGTCGTTGCGGTAGTCGGCGTGAGGTGCGCGACAACCTGGCTTTTAGATGTTTAGTGCATCTGCTGTTCTTGAGATCTCAGATTCTTATGTTACTGCATCAGTAGCCTTTGTGGCCAAAAATTGAATGTATTTGTAAATATTAAAAGCAAAGATCCGATTGATATTTTCCCCCGCTATCGGCAATCATGCCTCTAGGTATCAAAAGTGCTGAAAGTATTTTGAAAATTGTTGTCTTAACTTAAAAACCTTTAAAAAAAACCCTTTAAAAAGAGTTAGTTAAAGGGTTTAGAAAATGCCGTCTTTCTATGCGTTTTTTCTAATTACTGATGGATTTTTATCTGTGCTTAAGACGTAGTTGCTAACGATACCTAAGTATGTGTAGACAGTCAGCACAATTGACCACGCTATGATAGGGGCGCAGAATCTGACACCTCAATTTTGCTGCTGATTCTCATTGTGTTGCCTACTTTATGGTTTTTCCAAAACATTAATATTTCCAGGCCACAGAAGTGATTTGTTGATCAACTTCACTTGGGTTTCATCTCTCGATCTTCAATCTTGAGTTTCGATTCCTTGCTGTAGTGTCTGTTGAATTTGAGCATTGATTCGTTTCCTGAACAACGAAGTGTCAGCTCAGTTTACGTTAAGCTGTCCAGGTGCCAAACGATGGATCGGGGAAGTGTAATATATACCATTGGATAAAAAATGCGAGGCATTTATTTTCGCTGAAGCATTTGTTTTTGCCGATTCCTACAATTGATGTTTAGGAAAGGTTATCTACTAATACTTATCTACTGTCTTTTTCGGTCCCACTTGGCAAAGCCGAGTGATAGCCGAGTGAGTGTTGTTGCCGACTTTGCCGTTATTGGTAACCGCGTTCAATTGAGGGATAACTTGTCAATCACAATCTGTTGCACTTAGGCGCCACACATCTTGCTCTGGCAATTTAGACCATTGTTACACTATGTACGTATGTTATTACGCAGTGACATCGGCAGATCAAAACAATAATTTATACAGCGCTATATGCACTGATTAAGAGCTATCGGCGCAACCAAAACAAAGCCTTGCATCACAAAACATAAAGTTATTTTTCTAATGATGATGACCCTGAATGCATTGCAAAGAATGCCACAGATTGCGCGCAAAACGGGGACATCCAATTCTGTAATCCATTTTATCAATTGCGTAGGTAAATGTAGTATATTTTGCACGACACAATGAAATCGTTTTAAATACTTTGCGTCGTGTCACAGAAGCATGAATGAGTGATACTCGCGAATAACGGACACACGTAGTTTGAATGATACATTATTTGTTAGATGATTCAGTACGCAGCGATGTCAAAAGTCAACAGGGTCGGCTCCTGCAAGTTTTAGCGGAAATTGTTACCATATTGTACATATGTGTCATGATTTTACATGATCAATGAATCAATGATGTATATTAAATGAAGTGACGTAAATAACTAATAAGTACAATTATCTACCTATTCATAAGTTGTTTGCAGGACGTTACTTTAGGCTACCATCATTGCTCATGTGACTTGGTGGTTACAATCGGTGGTGTAACCAATACAACGTGGTCCTGTATTAAAATCGCAAAACATAACGTTCTGACAATTGATGGTTCACTTTTAGTGACGTAACTGCCCTTTAATCAAAAGTTAATTTTAATAATCACTTTTTATGCATTGAGTTGCTTAAGGTTGATACTCTATGGGCTATGGTACACCGCGAAATTCAAATTTTTATAAGTTTTTTGCAATTTGCAAATTGGTTTAATTTTTTTTTTTTTTTTGAGGATGAGAAATCATCAAATAACTTCTCCCGCTCTGGGTGGAGCGGGAGGGCGTGTCAGACTTTTACTTACTAAAACCCACCCGTGTTCCTTCAGTTGCCTGTGTGCCAGGGGCCACGTTATCTCTTTCGAACAATCCGCACCCTTGGCAGGCATCGGCCCTTGCGGACCCCACCAGTTGGTACTGACATTTCTTTGAGGCGCGCGTGGAACACAACGCGCCGTCGACCCGGGCTTGATCCTTATCGGACAGCTAGCTACCCATTACTCGCCGTCCGCAAGCTCGCGCCTACAGTGGCCGGGAATCGGCCTGGGATTCCCGACGCCCAGGGCGTCACCTGTGGCGTCTAGGGCCGTGAGGGTGCATATACTGCCTCTCCCTCACGTGCGCCGCCTCCCTCTTCGCGAGCAGTACTGCTTCGCAGAAGGAGGTGACGGCTGCCCATGCACTCTCGCTCCGTACCATAGCCTGGGCCAGGGCCGAACGCGAGAGATCGCCGATCGGCTCCACGAGGACACGATGGTGCTCCACCCAAGCCGGGCAGATGACTACCGTATACGCAATCAGGGTGCGCTGTATATTGATAAAATATGTTTCGCGACCGTAACAACTATGACTTTGATGAATGACAACTACATGAAAATGTCATTAATTAGGATTAAATGAACTAACAGGGTTGTATTGAAGATTACATTCTCTAGACACATACGTGTTACGGTCGCGTCATATTATGTTCAAGATACAGACTGAAATTGCAAAAAACGTAAGACAATTTGAATCGCGCGGGCTAGACTGGCGCTTCCCCCTTAAGTCGGATGTTTTCACTAATTCCTATAAATGTTAACAAAATGAAAGAATCGCTTTATGGCACATTTTTTAAGCATGCTGCATTTTTAATAGTTATGAACTTTGAGCGGATAATAAAGATCAAAAGCGCGATTTCATTAAGTTTACTATATAAATAAAGAAATTACTATACAATTACCAAATAACTGCCGTTGTTTTCCACACTCTACATTAAACCCTTATCAAGTTTAATATCACGCACGCAACAAATGAATGGGACAGTTGAACTTTTTATTTGTGACATATTTTCTTTATCGACGACACAAAAGTAAGAATTCATGTTGAAAATATTTAATGGGGTGATAATTCAATTCTATGTACGTTACATTTTTTAGATCGTGTGTATGTGTGCGTGTGGCGTGTCCATGTGTTAGGTTGTTAGTTGACTCGATGGACGCCATCGACGTTTATCGGGCGCCTGCAATCCGCGCTGACCCCGCGATATCCTCGATCTACATTACCCGTCGCCCCACCGCCCCCTCACATCCCACACACGAATTTAAACCCTTTAATGAACGTCTTAAGGACCATATTGGTCCGAAGCTGGCGGTGGGAGCAGACGCATGAATGGACAGGCTTGTGAATGAGCGGACTATGTCCCGCGGGCGATAAGCACTATCGTCGGGGCCAGCTGACGGTCCATGTTGACAAACCCTGTTCCACTTTCGTTGCCCGAGTCGACTTAGGTTTATCAATCGAAATAATGCCGTTGTCGCTTTAAGGCACTGGATTTTGTCTTCAATGCTAGAACGCAGCGAGGTGAGACCTTCACGAGATTTATAATAATGCGTAGATCCGCTAGTGCACACTGATTGTGAACCACATTCGCTGAAATGTTTGTGCTACTAAAATATGGAATGTTTCATGTAATGTCATGGGAATAAAATTATAATAATATCAAAGTACTTGATTGAAAACAAAAAGCGGCTAAGCTACTTCCTGCACATTGTTCCTACTGCCTGCGGATACCGTGATCCTTGTTTATTTATGTGTATGCAAATATCTTTCTACCATGACTGAAGTGATTTCATGGGAACGTATTAATTAGCTCAGAAATGGACATAATCGTCCGCAAACGTCATTGTTTCGTTTTATCTACTGTACAAAGGCGAGTAAAAAGGTCGCACATCGCAATCTGTACCGCGTACGATGTGTCCCTATGAGGCTATGACACACTCTACATGCGCAAATTATTTAGTAAACAGTAAATATTAACTTAGTTATAAACGTACAAAAAGATAACATGACTGGAAAGGGGGCGACTACCAAGATGACGACTAATAGAGAAGTATGGCAGAAAAAAACATATTCCGCCGACCTCAAATAAGGGCAGGGGAATGATGATACTACCCACAAATATGTAGTTATTAGATCATAACATCACGTCTTGTGTCCCAGAAGGGTTATGCAGAGTTACACCCACATTTCGCCAGTTAAGGTGTGATTCCGAACTCCGCTGCACACAGCAGTGCTGCCACTGCGGTGCGCGCAGCAGTACTGCCTGCCGCGCTGATTCCGAGCAAGGCAGCAGTGTCGCGCTGTCTGCGCTTCTGAATCAGAGAAATTCATCTTACTGCGGCCAATTTACTTGTCAAAATTCACGTAGGTACTATCGTTGCGGCGGTAGACTCGTCACTACTGGTCTATCGCGGCAGTGGGGCGACACTGCCGCGCAGCAGTGGTGCCGCTGCATTGCTGCCGCGGCAGTGCCGCGTAGCTCGGAATGTAATCTCATATAAACTTAATATCGAGAACAGTAGTACTGCGGCAGCGCTGCTGCGACAGCACTGCTGCGTGCAGCTCGGAATCATACCTTTATGTTTAAGTCCCATGTAACAGGTGGCGAGCCGTTGCCCAAATCCAGACGCCGGGCTCCTATGCTACTGAGAAATTCCAGATAGACAAACCCAATAACACACTCGAACCCAGAACCTCATGCTGCACTTGCGACGTTGAATACTTTTAAATCGTATTACATTTAAATCGCGAACATTTATTTCCAATCGATGAAATTTAACAATATGTGGAACAAAACACAAAGATGTGAGCTATTTAAAAGTGAAATAAATTTGCATTTCGGGTCATTAGGTTGGGAGATTAGGACCAGTGGACGATAGCCAATTTTTACTGTTCTTATAATTGTAACAATAATAGTCCGATAGTTAAATTAAATTACCCTATATTAATGAGTTTTAAAATGTCTCGACTGCTCGTTACTAGGTAGTTTTACTACTGGCAATTTTATTGTGTTTTGTAGAAATTTTATAAGTGTTCTGTTTTTTTTAGTTCGTACCTTCCCTAACATTTTGTTTTACGGATCTAGATAAAATACCACAAAGTAGTGTGACAGGGCTTTAGGTAGAAAACCTTGCTTTTGTTTGGGGCCACTTTCAGAAACTCTAAGTTCTGTGCAATGATGCCACCCACCTTTCGTTTTGTTGCAAATTAGCGTAGGTACCTACGTACCTACTAAAATAATATCAACTCTGGATTAAACATATATTAGCGCCATGAAAATATCAGATAATTAAAAAAATGCGGAGCTATCTATTTGGGTTAACGATTTCTGTTATATACGCGAACAAATTAACATTCCACAGATAATTTTGCAGTTTATTCCACTTTTCAGCGCTTTAGGTCGTCGACGTACTCAACTCTAACCGAATTTGTCTACAAATAGGGCACTGAGAGGACTTAAACTAAGAAAAAATAATACTTAGAAAGTCTGTTGTCTGTCGTCTTTTGTCCGTATTTCAACATTAGTAAATTATTTTCATAGTGCGAAACAACAAAAAAGACAAAGCAGAAAAAAAAAGAAAGATAAGGAGAAAAAGACATGTTGCGCCGACTCCAAATATATTGGGATAAGGGAGAGAGAATGAAGATGAATGCGAAATAACATACTTACTTCGAAAAAATAACATACTTACTTACCTACCTATTACGAAAAAATAAACATACTTACTTCGAAAAAATAACATACCTACTTACGTCGAAAAATAACATACTTAGTTCGAAAAAATAACATACTTACTTTGAAAAAATAACATACTTACTTTAAAAAAATAACATACTTTGAAAAAATAACATACTTAGGTACTTTGAAAAAATTTACATAGATACTTAGAAAAAATAACACACTTACTTTGAAAAAATAACATAATTACTTTGAAAAAATAACATACTTTGAAAAAATAACATACTTACTTTGAAAAAATTTACATAGATACTTTGAAAAAATAACACACTTACTTTGAAAAAATAACATACTTACTTTGAAAAAATAACATACTTACTTTGAAAAAATAACATACTTTGAAAAAATAACATACTTACTTTGAAAAAATTTACATAGATACTTTGAAAAATTAACACACTTACTTTGAAAAAATAACATACTTACTTTGAAAAAATAACATACTTAGGTACTTCGAATAAATAACATACGTACTTCGAAAAAATAAAAAAACCTAATATCAACTGCAAATCAGTGGTAAAACCTGCACTATGAAAATCGCCCAATACTGCTATGTGTAGCTGACCCAATGGCTGCATCAGCGAACGGTATTCGCGTTGCTGAATTTTGGACCAAACAAATATAACGTTTTACATATACATACAAATGTTAATTTTTTCGTGTTATTTTTGCCATCGGAAAGCTTAAAAGAAGAAACTGACTGTACCGCTACCCTTAATTAAAAGTTTTTAGTAATATGCATATGATGAGGGGCTTGTGGCTAAGTAACAATAGCTGCACGGGTCGATCGATCAGGTTAAGCTACGCTCGCCGGGGTTGGTCCGTGGATGGGTGACCATCTTTACATACCAAGACTCTCGGAAAGCACGTTAAGCCGTTGGTCTCAGCTGTCATTTGTGGATCTTTGACAGACGCTACGGGTCGTCAGAAGCCCGAAAGTCTGGCAACCAGTCTAACCAAGGGGTATCGTATTACCCAGTAACTGGGTTGTGTAGGTCAGATAGGCAGTCGCTACATGTAAAATACTGGTATTCAGCTGCATCCGGTTAGACTGGAAGCCGACCCCGTAATTGAGAAAAGGCTAGGTAGATGATGATGATGTATATCATGACTCCAAACTCCCCACATTTAACCCTCCACTGAACAAGCTAGGTATAATAAATACTGTAATTATCTATAATGGCACCGACATGCTGAATCATCGTTTGATCCGATGCAGATTTGTTGCAAACAAGATTTTGTCAGTTAACTGTTATCACACGTCAAGGGATGAGTCATATTGTTTTTTTTTTTATTTCTTAATATTCTCCGAAAAGTTCAATGCAAAACAAAAAACAAAATTGACTCATGACTTATCTGTGACTATTTATATCAAGTATGATATTATGCATGGTGATATTTATAGTTATTGATACTAAGAACAAAAACATTAGAAGTTTTGAGAAGGATTTCCTAACGTTGCCTGAATATTTCATCATTCGCAAAGATATCATGAGATTACTTTGAAGGAAAAATGGCGCGTGCAGTTTTATGCCAGTATCCTAATTCGAAAGCTAACCTAGACATTTTCGTAGAACATTTTAATTGTCACTAACACATATAAAAGTGAAAATAGATCCTTAAAACGCCTTGATAAACCCTGCATCAGTTACATATAAAAAGCAAATACCTGCCCTATCCATAAGGTACCTATAGCGCGTGCATCCTTTCATACCGTATTTTTTTATATCTTAGCGTTTCCTTTCAAATATTTTATAGTCTCTGTCATTTTTTTAAAGTTCCTAGCACTCCAGCGCTTTTTACCCATTAGAAATCTTCGCAGCGCAGCGTAGCAGAACCTTTCACCCGTTAGAAATCTTCGTAGCACAGCGTAGCAGAACCTTTCATTCTTTAAAATCTTTGTGGCTCAGCGTAGCGGAATCTTTATTTATTAAAAGTCTTCTAGCACAGCGTAGCAGAACCTTTCATTCTTTGAAAACTTCGTAGCGAAGCGTAGCAAAAGCTTTCACCCATAATAAGTCCTCGTAGCAAAGGGCAGCAAAACCTTTCATACATTAAAAATCTTCGTAGCATCTGTTGATCACATTTTTATGATGTTCCCGTAAGGTTTGGAACCATTGGAAAATAAGAAGTGTCCATGGCGAATCGTTGTAAAATCTTTGAGCCATAAGAAAAGTAGGATATTTTATCTTTAGTGTGTATATAGTAACGGGGCTGCGACAGCTACGCGACTCTTCATTATTTCGTAACTAAACTGTAAGGGTTCCATATCATATTCCATATCCTATCCTTCCCATTTCATATCCAACGTGCCTATCTCCGAGTACCTACTGCACTAGGAAAGCTAAGCGCAAAGCTAAGTGCAAAACTTAGCTTAGAGCTCGTTTCTGTACGTAACTGTAATCGAGAAGAAAAGACGAATTTCACGTTTAATGTATCTTTAAGTCTCTGCAAATAAGGGGCGCTTTAAGTTTGGCCACGATTGTAATAAAAATTTGCTAAACTGTCAATTTAATACGGTGAGTGCTCTGTATAGCAACACAGACGCGCAGCTGTAGAGCCTCACCCTTTGTGCAAATTGTTAGCACCCTAAAAAGTAACATCGTAAGGGCACTATCTTATATGGATCATTCTTAAGGATGGACTAGACAGTGTGCGGAACGCGGAGGGTCTTATTTTTTGACGCTCGTATGACTGTAATAAGCAGACAATTTGGCACAAGTATGCGGCTTTCCTTTATAAGACCGGCTCGCTGTTTTCGATCCTAAATGATACCCAATTTCGCAATTATTCATGTACTGGAATGATAACTTTTAATAATGATAACTCATAACTTTCACAGACTCGAATGCCTCTTCATATGGTCTCGTAAGTAGTAGCTTTTAATGAACCGTGTCTCTCAGAAGAACATGCAGCAGCTTGCATGTGTCAACGAGTCTGACGTACTACAGCGATGGCGCACCAAAGAATGTTTAATGAAAATGTGACATCCGATACTTGGGTTGCCAGTCTTAGGGATGATTATCTCAACATTCTTGATCCCATTGAGATAAAAATTAATGTCCAACACTCACAATCAAAATACTCTCCGTCGTTACAGCGATGAAATGCATATTCTTTAAAGGCTTACGAGCTAAATAGTTTCACCACTAAACGGAATGGCGACTATTTACCACATTTTTATTACGAACATACATTAGACAGGTTATTTAATTCATATCAAAACGATTACAAGTGCTATAAGCCGCGATGCCTTCACAGGGAGCCGATTGACCATAAAAAGTGGAAGAATGATCGTTCCTGGGAACTTGTAATGGGATTACGATGTGTCCATTAAGAATGCTATCTAAAATGCAAATACCGATAAAGTACCGTTCACTTTATCTAACAAAGGAGCACTCTACGGCGACATCTGACTTTTACATTGTAGTGTTCATTAAAGAGGAGTCCTTATTGAGATACGTTTTCAATTGTGAAGTTAAATTAATTGAATCTATTCTTACTAAATGGTTGCGCAATTATTTTTTCTTTGGAGATGCTTTCTTGGGACATTTTTTCTGGTTTACTGGTGGATTTTAAAGGACCTTTAAAGGTGTTTTTATTGACTTCTACAGTGTAGATCGTTTGCTTCTCCTATTTAGCAATGCTTTTCCTATTGAGTGGACGAGCTTCTTAAGCTATCGGTTTATAACGAATACTGAAATACAAAAAAAAATGTTACAGTTTCACGTCCGCTTGTTTAAAATTCTGCATAATGTAGATTACCATTTTTACTAAGGATGGCAGATATTGTTGGTTTTTTGTTTGTATTCTTTATAACGGCGAATAATGTAACTAACCAGGCATAATGAAGAGTATTTACTACAACAATACTTTAAGGTGTCTTAATTAGAGCTTATGACCGAACTTTTATTTACGTGACAAAGCCGTCCTAAAAATTACTTTCGTGTGTCACTAAAAACTGGGCAAAAAGACTCTTTCGATTTTTTATCTCATCTAAGGGTATAATTTCCACTTAATTTCATTTTTCAGATCTTCAGTTGTTACTTAAGAAACTACTTATGTTTTGATTCGCGGTTGATCTATATTCGTTTTCTTTTAATAACTTCGTTCTTTTTAACACGCTTTTATTAGCTTCACCTGTATGTTTGTTTGTATGTAAGCATGTTTGTAACAGACTCCTTTGGACTTGATTTTGATCCACTCCAAACGGTCAGATTTCATTTAAACTTTGTAGGCTTATCGAGGACTATGACAATTCAATCATTTCAAAAAAATACTGAAAAATCACGCTTTTGTAGTTAGCAGAACTCAAAAATAGAAAATAAATAATAGATTTAACAAAAACTAAAAAACACGCTTTAAAAACCAAACTAAAAAAGCAGAAAATAATTTCAAAAAAGCGTGGGGTGCTTTTTGAGGTATTTTTATAATCAATTAATATCAAGCACACCACGCTTTTTTAAATTATTTTCTGCTTGTTTAGTTTGGTTTTTAAAGCGTGATTTTTAGAATTTTTAATCTATTATTTTTATTATTAACACGCTTTTATTGGCTACACCTGTATGTTTGTTTGTATGTAAGCATGTTTGTAACCGATTCCTTTGGACTTGATTTTGCTCCAAACGGTCAGATTTCATTCAAACTTTGTAAACTTATTGAGTACCTACCGATGACAATTCAATAATTTTATAAATTTGTTCCATAATGTTAAAAAAGTAAAAAAAAACTGAAATATCACGCTTTTGTAGTTAGCAGAACTAAAATTAGAAAAAAAACACGCTTTAAAAACCAAACTAAAAAGTTTGGTTTTTAAAGCGTGTTTTTTAGATTTTTTTATCTATTATTTTTGAACTAAACTCACACGAATTTTTGTTTTCTATGCAATATAAATTCATAGAATATTTCATAGATTTCATGTGCTTTCATGAACTATTAATTGTACGTAACATATCAATATTTATATATAATATTAAAATTAAATTTAAAATTTTAAAATTTTAAATTAATATCTAGTACGAAAACATACCTATTGACAGTTAATTGAAACCGCGAACAGTAGGTTCAGTGCTGCGCGGATTTGTGAAAACTAAATAAACCATCATCAAGCTCACTTAATGTGTTATTCGATATCGGTAATTAAATGATTTACGATTTATATCGGTCGGTAACAATCGATCAAAGATTAATCTATCAATCAGATAAATTGGAGTTTGTCAATAAATAGGAATTATGTTTGCTAAACTTCGTTAAGTATTTGAAATTTAATTAACGATATCATTCCTTTTAAGTTTAATCTGCGTAACAGTTATAATGCCAATAAAAGAAGACTTCTCGTACCTACGGTATGCCACGTAATAAAACGTTTAGGGATCCTTAGCTTTTTCTTGTTCATCTACCTAAACTCAATCTCTAAACATCTATTTTAGTTATTATTAGTTAAATAGAAGATAAAAGCAGTGATGCCCAGCAGGCTTAGAATTAGCACCGATTTGTCGACGGAAGAATAGACATGACTATTAGATAACTAAATAACGAACAATATAAGAAGATAGCAATGTTTTTCTATTAGCTATCACAGTTATGCGATCTAAACGAATCATGATTTTGTAGATAATCGTATACACTTTGGCGGTCGAGTAGAAAGTTTGTAGTCAGTGTGATTTTGACAGTTTTGCAAGAAATATTCTTCTGAAATAATCTACATTTATAAGGACCTAGACGAAGATCGTTAGAAACAAAAGACAAAATGACAGATTGTAGAAGAATAACTACGGTGCGATGTCAGAAATGGAGAAACGAAATGTCACTTTGTATTGAAAAAGCACTGTCTATTCTTCGTAGAAATAGAAAGCGTCATGCTAAGCCTGCTGTAGAAACGTCCGCGACTTACGATTTGAAGGTCGGTGAGACGCCCTGGGCGTCGGGAATCCCAGGCTGATTCCCGGCCACCGTAGGCGCGGGCTTGCGGACGGCGAGTAATGGGTAGCTCGCTGTCCGGTAAGGACCAAGCCCGGGTCGACGGCACGTTGGGTTCCACGCGCGCCTCAAAGAGATGTCAGCAACAACTGATGGGTCCCGCAAGGGCCAATGCCTGCCAGGGGTGCGGGTTGTTCGAAACAGATACCGCGGCCCTTGGCACACAGGCAACTGAAGGAACACGGGTGGTCTTTAGTCAGTAAAAGTCTGACACACCGTCCTGCTCCACCCAGAGCGGGAGAAGTCATTTGATGATTTCCCTCCCAAAAAAAAAGGCTCGAACCCAGTCAGGCGCTTGACTTAATGTAAAATATTTCATCTCCACTGCTCTCAAAACGGTGAAGCAAAGCATCGTGAGGAAACCGGCATGTCCAAGAACCCAAAATTTGAAGACATGTGACATGTACCTACCCGCACTTGCCCAACTCGCTCTCACCGAGAGGACACCTTCGTCCCAGCAATGGGAAAAACTATAGGCTGATTATGTGATTGGAGCCTGGTGCCCTTTTTTGTGGGGTTATTCTGTCGGCCTTGTACCGTCTATAACCCCATAGTGGTCCTTATGTTAACATGACTTAAGGGCGCGGGGTAAAAACATATTACCCACATAAGCTCCGAGCCCCAAAGCTGTGACAGTGTGTGGAGAAAGACTCATTAGCTTTTGATTGGTGATTTGATGATGATGATCTAAGAATACTGGATTGCATGTATTAAAAGTGTTTAATAAATTTAAACATAACTGCATAATAATATTATAAATTAAAGTCGCTTTTAGCCTGTTTGTCTCTGTGACTGCGTTGTTCTTCTAAATTAGGCAATTAGGTTGATGCTGTTTTCACTATAATTTAAAGAGTTGATACTGGATGGTTTATTATGTACCTAAAATACATTGATATTAACTTTACATAATGGGTGGCAGAGACATTGACACGTAAACTGTAACCATTAATTCCACAATGCAGGGCCCCAGTTCTGTATGGTTGTTAAGATTCCCCGCGGAATCTTACTACGTTCAAACTACGTCAATATCGTGTTTTATAGAAACCATTGTAACGGTAAGGAATCGAAATGTCATATTCTGTATGTTCCAAGTCAATTTGTCGATATTTATTAGCAGATGTCGTGTGTTATCTAAGAAATTGACGTGGTTTCGAAGTAAGGGCTCGTTAAATGGTCATAGTGAATTAGGGCCCAGAGGGGTTCAAAATCTTGTATACAATCGATGGTAAAAGGTTGCGTGTCGATGCCCCTGCCACCCCTTAAAGGTACTCAGGTCCAGTGACGCTAGTTTCTGACAGCGCACTTTACACTTTTTGTTGGTTTTTTATCTTTGTTTTTTATTCTTTTGCTGTACTGTATGTTGTGTGCCTTTTTAGTCTGTGCTAAATAAATGCATTTTCTTTCTTTAGTTCCTGCACGCTACTTTTTCTGTATGAAATTTCTTGTTTTAATATAAAATATACTATAAGAGACAACGCTCGGCATTGGCATTACTGTAGTTTCCTATTTGTGAAATAATTTTCCGAATCGGATCATCAGTTCCGAAGATTATCCCTACATACAAACCCACAAATTTTATCTCTTTTTAATATTAGTATGCATAGATAAAGAAGTATTGTCAAGTTGGAAAACCCGTACGAAACAGAAGCGGATAAAATCCCTAATAGATGTAAAATTATAACGAGTAGGTTACAGAAAAACAATAGCAAGTACCTATAAAGACACCTTTTACTTACGAAATAAATAGTGATTTAGATAAATATTTGTAGATACTAATACTTCAACTGCTTCAACAGATATAAAGTTTCTTATGAATTTAAAGATTAGTGTCTCTTTATTTATGAAATCAATCATTTTATCAAGATAACTGGCTATTATCTGGATATAAGTAATTTTGTATCAAGGGCTGATGTCACAGATACAGATTTCCTTACTAATTTATATAACACTTACCTAAGTGCTAACAATCCAAGAACTTTCAGATCATTTGCCTAAAATGCTTAAAATGTTCGAAAACGATAAAGATCAATCAGTGTTGGCTGCAAAAACCTATAGAATACAGAAAAGATTACCTTCAAATTTGAATTGAAGTAATACAAACTTTGAACCACCAAAATTATCCAAATGCGAAATTAATCCTACAATCAAAAGATTAGCAATGGCAGAGGACAAGAATCCAACAACTTTTAACCCACTTGCACAAAAAAGCTTAAAATGTGAAAGAATCAACATCAAGCCACCTGCACCAACAGTCTGCAAAGACTTTTGCTGTAAAGCCAATAAAAATCAGAAAAAAAACAATATCCTCAAGCACTTCAATTGAAACTTGCAACCCTAAGAATGATCCAAATGCGAAATTAATTCTACTAGCAAAAGATAAGCAAGGGCGCAGGATGGCAGGATAGGCTGAAGGATCCCTAAAGGGTCGGTAATTACAACGGTAGGGAATTCTCACACGGCGGTGTAACAAGCCAGCCGGGTGTACGCACACCTGCCGCGCACGCGCGCAGCCACCCGCGATCACAAGCTGCAACGCCACCGTACCTTGTTGCACCACGAACCTCTTACCCGACACTGACTTACTTAAGCTTTTTGATCAAATAATACTGAAGTTTTTACTATCGAAACACTAACAAGGCTTCATCGACTGCGGATTGTGTCAGTTTTAAATGGAATGTGATAGAAACTTTAATCATATATTGGAATGCCTTTGCAAGAAAACGTGGGCTTCCAACACGTGTGCTGTTTACACCTTTATGAAATTTCTATCAGCTTTATAAACTGGCAAAACGGATGAAGACTTTAAAGATTATGAAAAAGACTACAGCGCCCGCAACATGCATTCATATTTACCACCTTATCATCACCTAAGTAGGCTTCTCACATGATGTAACTACCCTCAACATTTATAGCCGCCTTCCATTACTCACGTTTATGATCAGTAGCATGTGTACTTTAACAAAATTTTGTTGCTTCGAAGACAAATTCCTGTCTCATAAAAGTCTCGTAAAATATCATAAAAGTTGCTATCGAAACATCTTTGGGGAATTTTGAACGCTTATCGTAACGGACGATCGTTCAACTTTTAACGCAGCTTTGTTACAACAGAAGGTAGTGTTAATAAACCTTAAGTCCGAATGCGCCAAAGTTATTGTTATTGAATAACAATCATTTAATTTGGTAAACCTTTAGACTTATGCTGAACCTCGGCTTTCGGCCTAACCAAAGAATATTGGCCCGATAACAGTCCCTTGGGGAACTCCAATCGAAAATGGATCGGATAATAGCTAGGAACTTTCTATTACTACAATAAACTTACTTAATTACGTTAATTTTCTTTATAGTTAGTTATCTATACAAATTGGCGCCACGTAAATGGATTTTTAATGTGGTACGTTAAAATATTTTAGATAAAGGCATGCATAACCTTTATCTAAAATATTTATATCCCAGGTAACTTATGATTCTTCGGATATTTCAGAAGTACCGAAATATGAAACTCGTTTCAACATATTTTTAGTTTATACTGATATATTATACTTATAGCCATTTATACACATTTCGCACACTCCCTACAAAATCGCTCCCTCTATTGCTTCTGATTTTGTTTTTAGATCTATTGCAGTCTTCATTCGGTAGCACTTTGAATTGGATTTTTCTTCGCTTGCATATTTGACCAAAGATTTCGGATTCTAACTTGCTGCATCTTCTTGTCAGCACAATAATCTTGCATGCCTAAAGCAGAGTGCCACAGGAATGTGATCTCTTTGCAGTCACTATTTAAAATTGATCATGTTGATGATTATTATCTTTATTTGCGATGCTTCCAAAAATCTAAGCCTTGTCATGTTACATAGCTCGTTGACACAATCAAGACACGTTAGGAGGACCGCCATCACAGCTCTAACAGTTGATTCCAGGAAGCATCCGCATTCCATTAGAACATATGTAGCACTTTAATAAAGATCGCTGTGAGTCATTTGCGACACTGCACCACATTCATTAACATTCCAGTAAACGCGAGTACCTCTAGTAGCTCTTCAATCGACGACCGCCGCTGACCACTGATTGCCTCTATTCGGGTTATTCAATCAACTACTTAATGAGCAAATCAGATAGCTATATTTTCTGATTCATCAATTGGGTTTAATTAATGATTTCGACTTTAGTGCGGAAATTGTTCGAATTGTAACGTAGTTCTGAGAAAATTCGGAAGTTTTCATTTCCGTGCGCATCCGGGTGAGTCAGTTCCATGTATGGTCTTGATTGCTCATAGTTCAGCTACTAGCAGTTGAATAGATGTTGACTATTTATTGAGTTGTCTCGTTTTATGACTCACGATGTAAAGCTAAAGTATCGTTGTTTACAAACCCCTAATTAGAGTTATTTGGAAGGAATCTTTTAATTACCTAATATGTTCGTAGTTCGTATCGAACTTCTTGTTAATCCGAAGGGCTTTTTCGTGACGTGTGATTGTTAACTAAGCCCAAAATTGGTCTGAAGTGGACACCTGTTAGAATTGGTTGTAGCGGCTATTTGTCGCAGGCAGGCGCACGCGCAGGCATGCGTACGTGCTGCCCCTCTCCCCCCTCGCGTGCCCTCGTCCCGCTCCATCCCCCCTGGCCCCGGCCGTGTCGCGGCGCCCGCTCACCATTCATCGGAATGCAGGGACTGTACTTTGGTACATCTCATTATGAATAAACGCTATTTAACCGTATTTGGGTTATAGTTTAGTAAACTCGTTATTTTTACTTTTAAACCCTTATTCGAAAATGATTTCTCTTTTGCTGTTAATTATGACATTATCCTAGCTATCACTAGAATACAAGTAGATTCTGAAATCTAGATTCGGAGAAGGGCATTTGCTAAGAGTTAACTGCTACGCCAACGGCTACGAAATTGCTACGAAAAAGGTCGGCTAGGCTGAGATCTTAGACCCACATAGTAAATTTTCCGTCAAATTAATTCTTACATATTTTTTTATAAACAGCAATATACAAAAATAAATACACCTAAACATTTTAGTATCAGTTAGAGCTTTCGTTCGATAACATTTACAACTTCATATAAGGCTGAAGAATTTAACGAAATCTTCTCAACAATATTCAGTGTTTGACAGTTACAGTAGCATTGGTTTAAATACAACGACATTAGAGTTCAGAGTCGTGTGTGCGCGTTGGGCAGATGACTGTATCGCCGTGGACGACATACACTGCTGCAAATGTAGGGAAAATTAGAATGAAGTAGTAGATGTTAGCGGTATTATAGGCGGTCACCGATAGTGGGTAGTGGTAGTTCCGCAGCGGAGAGCGCTCGGGTGGCGCGGGCGCAGGGCACGAGGCACGCTAGGAATGCGCGGCCCTCGGCGCCGGTTTACAAATAGAAGGGCCGCTAGCGCGGACTGCACGTGTGATACATTGCCACGATTAATCTGTTAGCACTGATGGCTGCGTCCGCGCCGAAGAAACGATGATATCGCACAACAATGATCTATTAACGAGACACAGCCCCCCGACTTGAAGATATCACTTCTCGAGAATCCCGCGCGTGTTTGTGTACAAATAAATAATAGTGCTGCAAAATGTGACAAGCTAAGTTCCGGATACTTCCTCCTTCTCCTACTTATTTGGGAGCAATGCAAAGTATCATAGGGCGCGCGAGTTCGGTGTCGAGGACGGGACGAATAATCGTTTTGAAGTGTCAGCCCGGGGAGGGGCGACAGAAAACACGTGAGTGACATCTCGGAGGGTCGTTTGTCGGGCACAAGAAAGCTATCGGCGGCCCTGCGTTCGCTGACCCCGGCCGGACGTCACGCCTGAGAGAAGACGAGTGCAGCTCACGCCGCCCGCCGGCTGCCCTGCGCCGCACTGCTCCCGCGCCTGCAGCTGACTAGCCCGGATCACATTCAAATCGACTCTTATAAATCATGCAATCAGCCGAACCTTAATCGAGCTTAATGGCCTTCTCCAAGACATTGTAATCATAAAAGAGGGTGGAAGCTGGCGCTCAAATAGAGGATTCATGTGGAGTGTTGGTGTATATGTGACTACCAAATTGTTGGCCGTAGCTAACGGAATTTGTTATTAAATGTGTCTTTTTCGAAACTTTCGTAGACAGTTGGTTACGGCGACCAGCTGCCCATTTATTGTTCAGTGAGATTTCACATTTTTTGGAAAATTACTACTAATTGACGGGACATTATCAAGTGCTGTTTAGAGGTCTCATTTTCGTGAACTGACAGTGTGGTGATTTATGTGTATAATAGACAGAACAGTCGGTTACGTATGAATGTTGTGAAAACTGTGAAGATACTTCTAACGGGTAAGTAAATTAAGTAAACGTATTGCGTTAATTAATTAGAAACCATTTTATGTGAACGAAAATTCAGTTGGCATGGAATACATTTTAATAGTTGGTCATTTTTATAGAAGCTTTTATTTTACCTTAGTATCTAATTTTTGAAAACAGGTATTTAAAATGCCTCTCAAAACACACATTTTAGTGTTTTACCAAGTTTTTAAACGTTCTAGCATCTTAACTTATACTAGTAATTTACCAACCAAGTTTGCGCAATTTACTTTAGATAATTAAAATTCTTTTTATACCTCTGATTAAAACTACATTAGGTTAGACTACACTACATACATTTGCTTTCACCATAATACCAAAGTTTACAACTACTATGTACCCACTTATTCCTGTCTGACTTTGTTGTACTACCTACCTACCTAGTTTTCCAGTCATGAATGTATATATCTATCGTTGGGTATTCCCCATCTTAGTGTTGCTAGTTGAACTCTTAAAAACCTACTAACAATTTTAATGCCTAGCTTTTTCTAAAAACCTTTCGTTTATTTTATCTTTGGCATATAAGTATATATAGTTGTTTTTTTTTATTTTATCTTTTAATTTGTAGCTGTTTAATTATTCAATGTTCTGAATTCGTTGTAAGATAGGTGTAGAAGTGTTTTTCTTTGGTTTTTCTTGGTTTTTCTTAGATATATTAAGTAACTTAAGATCTAGATACCTACATTTAAAATACCTATTTTATTTTAATATTATAAGGTCTACTCTGTTCATTTTATTTTTAAATAAAACTGGATGTTATCTTTGAGATTGCCAGTGGCAAATATACCTAGTCATAAAAGTAGTAAAAATATTTAGTTTCAGTAGGCAAGTTATTATACCTAAGTATAGTAAATTATTTTCTCACATTTTTTAGCTTAATCTATAGGTTGATGCAACTTTGTTTTTTTTTTGCATAAACTAGGTATATTCGATACCTTCATAAGCATGGGTATGGAATTATGAGAGAAATGTTGAATTTCAAAACACCTGTGACTTGAACATAGTGTTTTATTCCTTTATGCTAAAAATTACTTGCAGTAGGTATCTATAAAATGTTCTTCAACTTGTTTAACACCTTTTTCGCATATTTTTATCATTTATTTGTTGCAATAATATTTTATTTCACTTTTACAAATACAGTTTAATGTAATAAAAATACAAAGCGGTAGTTATAGTTTATTAATATTAAAATAAAGTGAAAAGTGAATGATTGGCGCCAACATGTGAGGTAAATTGTTGAAATATGTTTGAAAAGAAGTGAATATTATCTAAGAGCTAAAGTGGGAGCAAGATTAGATAGGCTCAGCCCTACGTGGTGATAACGACACCGGATTCCAACCGATTTACACACAAACACATTACCTTACCCACACTTACATGCACACAATATGATTCTATGTGTTATATACATGTTTAGGTACAGGTATCTGTATTTTTTTTAAATCCCTCACTTCTCTAGTAACCTCTCTAGTACCTAAGCATCTACCTAGAGTATTCAAAATTGAGTCAGCGGTTATGCTCAGATTCATAAAATGTTCTGTTTTCATAGATATTTTAACAATTACATCAATTGAAACTATACCTAATGCATCATTTATGATAAAACTAATCTATAAAAGATTATCTTTGTTACCACAAACTGTTTTTCATAGGGCATTTGGTAGGTAATTTAATTTTAACAGACAAAAATAATTATTTTGTGATTGATTTGAATTTATTAAGGCATGAGACGCTGAAAAATAGTATCTGTAGTCGTATATACTTAGGTATTTGCACAAATAATTTCAGAATTTCAGTTTTTAAAAGCTCCAAAAATGTGGGAATCCCAAAAATCAGTTTTTAAATTATTGTATTTTGGATGGATTATACATTAAATAATATTAGAATTATTTCAATTAAAAAAATAATATAGAATGTAAGTTGGCAGTACTATAGCGCGACATAGCGCGCGCGGCACTCCGGCGCCCGCGCATGGTTACGGCTGCGTGTGGCAACACTGGCACGCACTTCCTGCGTACTTCTTCCACATCTACCCGCACTATAACTCAGCGCCTATTAGAAATTATCAAAAAACTTAACACTTTCTCATAATTTTTATCAAATATACCCGTTTTATTTTGCCCTAGTGAAGTCAGTTTTAGTCCAGTGGAATCAAACATATATTTTTCGATTTATTTAGAATTTGATGATTTAAATTATTTCAAATTTATTGCAAACGCTAGTTTAATTATTTTATAATATAAATAAAAGCGAAAAGTTTCAAAATAATTGCTCTATAATTTTTTAAGGGCCATTTTTCTCCTGATTTTTGCACCAAGTCATTCTCTTTGCAATATACCAAAGCTATCGTAATTACATATTTAAAATAAATCATTATAGTTTTAAATTTCCCACATTACTGTAAGGAAATCATTTTAATATTATTTAAAACCATTTTATTATCTAAGTATAATTTAGAACTATGTGACTGTTACTAGTATGAAGCAACGTACCTATATTTAAAAATAGAGATATTTTATTGTTGAAAGATAAATTTACGCTTTCAAGAAACCGAACAATGAGCATTTCTCTGTAATTCAATTACTGGCATAATAGGTAAGAAACATTCTCTATTGTGTCCTCTGAATAAAAGCTACTATTGAACAAACGGGGACTTGTATCTTTGAAAAAATCTATTATGTAGTGAAGTACTAAATAATACCTAAGCACTTAGTATTATTTTAAAACTACTACATAAGAGCGAACATTTTTATTAATAATTATTAACTTTAAAAAATATTGTCTGTAGATAGGTACCTAAAATGGTAGTTTTATAAATTTCAATAATTTTTTATTGCTTCACATATAAATAGATACACATTGAACGTTATTTTATAAAATTATTACCTACTTGCGAATTAGTATTTTAACTATTTAAATATATTTTAAAAGTTTATTATAAATAATTGAAAATCGAATTAGTTGTATAGCCCATTTAAAAAAAAATTTGTTGATGAAAAATCTTCAAACCAAAATGTCCTAAATTATTGTATTAAGGAAATTGATTGTTTTTTTTTTATCTAATAAACCTCTTTATTTATCCCTTGGAACTCGTACCTACATATATGACATATTTATCAACTGAATGCAAAAGAAAATGTGACCTAAAGTCACATGCACAGTTAGATGTAACGGTGCATGTAACTTTTAGTAACATTTTCCTTCATTTTTCTTAGCCACTTACTTCTTCTTCTTTTCGTATTGTTACATTGATTACTTTTATATCTTTAATGGTCTTCATATATAAAAATAATTACCTACTAATTAATGCAGGCATGTAGAGATGGAATGCTTTAAAATGTATGTGGACAAATTTTTGTTAGCCACAAATAAATTCACCATGATTGAAACAGTATAATATAATAATGTTTTTAAATAGCGACAGTATAAAGTAATAGTACCTAAAATTAAGGTTTTTCGAAAAAAATTCTAATATCTTCGTTGAATATAATTTTTCATATTAGATGGTAATCTTTTGTTCCATATAAATTGATTGTTACTAAATGTAGTAATCCTTATCAAATGTGGTTGGAATGTGCCGTCGTCAGTGAGTCGTGTACATAGTCGCCGGCGGTGGTCGCTGGTCGCTGGTAGTGCTGAGTGCCAGCCACGTGGCACGCGGGCGCGCCTCGTCCACGGTGACGGTGCATGTCAGTTTTCTGGAAAAATTGTCAAATGTAGCACACCGGCGGCGCGGCGGCGGCCGCGAGCAATTTGCGAGGAGCGCGCATGTGTGAGGAGCTGTCGCGACGCGATCAGCGCACGCGCTCGTGTGCGTTGTGAAGTGAAGGTCGAATATTTTGTCCCTACTCCTCGGTCTATTGGTGTTCACGAGTCGCCGCTGTGATAATGAGTTGTCGTCGTCCCGCTCGCTCCGCAGCGGCGACACGCCCGCGGAAAGGGACGGACGGCGGTGTGCGCATGCGTCGGAGCCTCCGCCGGCGCCGGCACGGCCTGCCCTCATCAGTCTCCCCGCAGCGGGGAAGCGGTTCGCGTGTGCAACTCCGTGTCGGCTCGGGCTGCGGGCTGCGAGCGCTCTGCGTCGCACACGAATATTTTTAGATAACAGCACGAATAATTTATTCGCAAGGTAGTGATCGCGCGCACTTTTGCGGATATCGGTATCGGCGCATGCGGGCTCGCGTGCGCTGCGCGAAGCGGTGGACGGCGGCGGGTGTCGGCTGCACCCGCCGCCGGCGAAGACGTCCCGATAGGTAAGCTGCGCACTTCCTGCGCGCGCGCCGCCATGTTCGTTCGGAGCGTCACTTCCGCCGGGGCCGGAACCGGCGCCGGAGCGGGCCCGAGCTGTGGGCCTTGCGGCGGCGGTGCTGCGCGCGCGCACCGTCTGCGCTCGCCGCTCGTCGCGCTCAGCTCAATGGGCGACGGCTCTCGATTCATAAAATGTCGGTCGTTCCATTCACGCCGCGGCGCGATGCTACGACGACCGTTCACTCGTGACCCTCGCGTCTTCGAATATTCATGTCTCCCTCGATAACATCGTAACCTCTGACTTCTTTTTGTATTATCACGTTGTTTAGTGAATGCCGCTAGTTGAGGCCGGACTTCGTGCGTTGTGTTGGAAACAAGTGTCCGTTCAATCGCTATACCGAAATTAACTGTGAAATTTAGTGCATAGTGAATTTAAATAGTGATTTTCCGTCTGTATCAATGGAATGTTACACCCAGTAGCGTAAGATTAGAAATATATTTTTGTTGGTTTTTCTATTCCTTATACTTAAACTACTACCTTAACATCGCCCACCCTCAATATCTTTCTAAAACTTCATTTGAATTTCGAATTCTAACGTCTCGCGATTTATCATTTAGTTTATTTTATTATTTTATAAATGAGGGTAGTCAAATTTTATTGCATTGTTTGAAAATGATTGAACTTCTTACTTTTTGTGTTTGAATTTAATTGTACCGTCAAAGTTTATTAGTCTATTGGCAATTCGGGGGTTGTGTGTGATAGTTGAGGGTACAGTGTTGATGGTTGTGTCGGTAACAGTGAGCTGTGCAGCGGAGTGTGCGCGGGCGGTGCAGCACGTTGCCGACAGGACGTACGTCACCAGAGCATGACGTCTGCTCCCGCGTCCCTCTCGCACACTAGCCCTACACTCCTCTAGTTTTGTTTAACCCCCGGCTGTTCATTGCCCTCCGGCACTTGCTTTGCCCTACCCTCGTTGTGCATATTTAGATGATTTTCTTCGCATTTCACTTCTACTGACATGGTAGTAAGTTAAACTTTCCACTTTCTCGAAAATTCAAATAGACAGTTAGTTGCCATAACTATTCATCAGCACCAATGAATTAAAGTGAACTTCCATTATATCCTAGAGTGAATATATCTTTGAACGTTTATAATCATCAGTTAAACTTATTATGTTGTATTGTAGGTAAATGTGTTTATTAAACTTTGTCAAAGCTTCTCCTAAATTGAAAAAAAATATCATAACTGTCGAACTTGTATTTATGTACCAAACACAATTAAATTATAATATAATGTGGGTACTTAGTCAGTGGGTCGTATTAGGGGCGGAGATACTTAACAAAGCCTAGCCTAGTATATTAAAGCACTTTTACAAGTGAAGTCAAACAAATTATTCAATCATTTGACTTAACAAAAACAATAAGTACAGCAAATTCAATGTTAGACAAATATTACTAATACAATAAAGTAACTTCAAGAATTGTATTTTTCCTGAAGTTACAGGATAACCAAAAGTGTATTTTCCGGTTAAAGGATCAAATATTTCATTGATAATTTAATTTTCTTTTGTTTTTTAACTAAATACTTCGCTATGCATTGAGTGCATAAAGCAGGGAAAAGATTCTGTTAGATAAAAATAATTATTTAGGCGAATATTTAGGATTAGTCAACATAACCGATATAGAATGCAAGTCGTCCATTGACTGGTCGCCGGCGGCAGCGGGCCTCACAACGCGCATATATTATAACACTGTCTTTCCCAGATCATGAGTACGTGATGAGTCAGGTGCATGTGACGTCAGCGACACGTGTGCCCTCGTCCCCGCTGACTCACAGCATCTCTCTGTGACGTAGCCGGCACACATGACGCCCTTCGGTCCTCTCACCGTTGCTCTCATTTTATCGCGCATTGATTACGTTGTTCCGGCGCTCGCACAGGTCCGCAGCTGCACGCATGTGAGCGCCACTTACCGCCGCCTGCCGCCACTGCTGCCGAGTGTGCGCTGCGCCGGAAGCGGAGGCGCAGCACACGCGGCGTAGGCGACCATTTCATAAGCGCTTCCTCCGTCACGCTTCCTCCCATCGAGGACGTCCCGTACACCTCGCCACCGATGGATACACTGTCCATAAACGCTACATTAAACATTGACACGAATTGCACCACACGTCGCGACTGCGTGTAGGATGAATCCAAGTGTAATATGCAAATGTCACGTTACTAAATTGGTCAGTCATTGTTGTATCCGCAGCTATTACTGCGAGAGTTCCGTCATTCACGCTGGCTGCTATAGAACACGGAGCACGCTTCCGCCATCGCTACACTCAATCTCCACAGTTGAATCTCTAACCGATTGTCGATTTCCGCTCGGCCACATCGTCGGGCCTCGCCAACTAATAAGGTACACGTCGCTTCGCACTGTGCCAACATTCTCAGCCCCACGATAAGCCATTAAGGGTCGCTCCACAAAAAAAAAGATCATTATAAAGGATGTAAAGACTGCACCGGCGCCGAGCCTTCTCAGAACTGGGCCCATTCTTATTTCACGCTCCCGCCTTATTCATGGACTTTTTTTTGTATGGTTTTGGTCATTTTTTTTTCACGGGAGCGGTTCTCCTGTGAGAATTTCAAGGAAATGGCTTATTGGGTTTCGTATAGAATGGGGCTTATCTCGGGGCGTCGATCGAGCGCTCGGAGCCTGGGAACGCGCGCAGACGTCGCGCGCGCACCGTTATGCGGCTAGCGCGTCGCATGCCGCATACCAGCGCCCGCCGCGCGCCGCCCTCACGCATGACATCATCAACATCACCGTTCGTGACGTCCGCCACCACTCGATACTACCACTTTTCCGTTTTAAACTGCCAATAATAAACATATAAACTAAATGGGCAATAAAAACTGAGACGGTCACTTTAAAATTGGATTTAACGGTAGAGGTATACCTACCAGTAAACAAAAAATTAAAGTGAAAATAATGTCAGAGGGTTTATTAACATGTCGCGTTCTGTATGATAACGGTATTCATAAATAAACAATAATTTTCTAATAGGATCAAGATTGACGGGGTCGAGTATCGTGGCTCAGCTTGCCACGCTTGACGGCTCGAGTTGTCTGAGGAACGTTCGCGGGATTGCCACTATCATATCATTCCGTGATTCCTGGTTAAACATTTATTCAATTGATTTCTGTGAAAGTTGTGTTTTATGCTGCATAGTAGGTTAGTTTCTGTGACTCCTGCATGTGCACGGTACACCAATTGCAACATTATGATTGTGTTCTTGTATAGGTACGTTCCCACTAACTATAAAGTCAATAAATACCATAAATAGCAATGGAAGGCAATTAACCAAATACGATATTTATTCGCACAAAAAAGTCCTAATGATTGGACGTCACATTAGTGGAGTCGCAATGGCACCAAGTGGAATTTCTCACAGATTGTCTAAATGACTGCTGTGAACTCAATCCTTATTTTCAATAAGAAATAAATAACGTTGATTGTTTTTAATATTTCCGTCATTGTTTTGTACTAAGCATTTGTGTTTATTTATTTCAAAGAGTTTTTTGTGACCTTTTCAGGTGCGTCTGGCGAAAGATGTGGTTGTGACTGGCGCCTGCGCAGTGCACATTGATTGCACAGTGCGATAGTACCACACTCGCCTATGACTGGAAGAGCCGTTCGCCTGTTATGAGGTATTCTATTATAACTATTGTTATTTATTTACTAAAAAGTAATATCATCATATTTCAATTTTCAAGAACCGATATGACATTAATAGCCAAAATATTATTATTTTTATAATCATTATTGATCTTCACGTAAAAGGTTATTTTCATTTCAATTTGAAATAATCCAAACTTTCTGTTCAATCGTTTTCAATTGTGATTTGTTTTAAAACAATGTTTTGTTCTTAAAATTGGAGCACTTGGTAGATAAAAGAAGGCAAAATATCGCCTATACCTATTTGTGTTTTTATGCATTTAAACTGATTTTACTACAATTCCTCCCAAATGTAATTCAAACTAGATTTTGGTTGCGGCTTCACCCGCGTGGAGTTCGGAAATTATCTCTCGGCAACGTAATACCGGGATTTAATTAAGTATCCTATGTGTTAATCCAGGTTATAAACTACTTGTGTACCTTATTTCATCCAACTCCTTTCAGCCGTTTTACGTGATTGAGCTATAAACATCCAACCAAACTTTCACATTTATATTATTTAGTAGGAAGTGTTAGGTATCAATCAACCTACCTAGGACATGTGAATTTTTCAAGAGAGGAATTCCTTTTATGTAAAAGGCTAACTGAAAACAATTTACTTTTCTAAGATTTATCCCATCCCACATTCTCAGTAGACACGTACATAGTACCTAATCCAGAATGGCATCCTCTTTGGCATCTCAGGTCATGAAGGAATTTCACGATCACTTCTTGTGACTGTCTCCACAAACATTAGGAAGCCCACCACGGCCTATGTCCATACATTGGAGTGATCATTTCACGTATTTGCGTTACTTAGGAGCGTAAGGTGTGCGCAGGTCACGGGCCCTTATTGAGGGCAAAGGGAAGTTATAAATCTGTCGGCGCTAACAATGGCGCGATAACGTGCACCTTGCGCCCGCGCCGATACTGAGCACCCCCCCTGCCCTCGCGCACCCGCCCCCCTCGCCCACCAAAACACTATCAACCGTAGACACGTATGGGAAATACCCTCATTTACAATACAAACAATTACCTATTCCTTTTGAGAACTCGCTAGTCCGTGTGCCCTATGACGGTTGTAAGATTCTAACCGCAGTTCCCATTGACTGATTGATCTAACGCTACTGCTATGTTTTCCCTGTAAATAATCCCACGAGCGATAACAAATCGAGAACGATTCGAGTTTTAACAAATATCACGCAAACGACGAATGTTTGAACCCGGATTATATTATGAGCTGGCAACATCGGTCACATACGTATTGAGCTCACCGGCCGTCCTACACAGTAGGTATTTGGCAACATATTTGCTGATAGGTCGGTTGGCGATAGTGGCCGAAGTGAGGGGAAAAGAGAGGTCGACGTAACGCCAACCTTATCGGTCATTGACCTTCACACCTAAACTGAGCCTCTCATCACATCTCGCTCGGCGCGCGTTTACATGTGCTTAAACAAATTTTCAGGGACCATCGCGTGTACGTGCCAACTTTTTATATTGTAATATTAACGTACGTTTACATACTTCCGTCGGCCGACTAAACACAGACAGGCCGATGATCATTAATATTAAGAAATCAGTTCAGATACACAAATCTTCACCCTCTTTCATTGTGTATAGAGTCTGCTTTTGATTTTAGGATAGGATCATAAAAATTGCGTAAAGTTATAGTGACAGATGTGTGCTATTTAATTCGATACGAGGTATTGGCGTATATAAAGTAGGTAGGCAGTAGTGTTGTGAGGTAGGCGCCAGTGAGACCTTGACCTGTTTCCCGCTGTTGACTGCGGCGCGCGCGCACAATGGACTATTCCGCGACACCGGAGCCGACACCCGACCAGCCGCCCCCCGGCCGCGTTCACGTCCACATACCTATGAGCCCAACAACTGTACTTGTTATCTATTGCACTACGAAAAACTAGCCAATAGCGAAAATCTGCAGCAACATGCTTCGTACTCTTTAAAAACTGAAAATTAGCCTAGATTATTCGTCAAACCGATAAATTCATTCACATGTCCCAAAATAAATATGTCCTAACTACAACATGGTAGCTGGTAGTTTATAAAACAATTTCTGTCGCCACAAGTTGTTGACTTTAACGATAATCGAAATAATCGTGACACAGTAAAGTCGGTCACGATAGCATGTAATTAGAGACGTCTGTGGGGCGCGCGGCTAACAAAATTCGGGGGCGGCGCGGGTCGTGGCCGCTTGAATAATGCATGGAGCGCCGCGACTTGGCGCCACCGCCGCCGCCGCGCGCCTCTGCACAACACGAATGTAGGTGCAGACGCGCCGTGGCCTCCGCCGACACCTGAAACACTACTGATAGCCTGGAAACGTGAAAACATACGTCGCGCACGAACTGAAACCACTCTCGGGGCCACATACTTAGTAGGTACACACACGTACCTACGTGAGCCACCTCAAAAAACCGCTTACACCTTCACATTCCTTCATGAAAGTATGTACATACAATAAAACAAACAATCGCCGGAAAATTAGACTACAAATGCGATAAATATTTTTTTTTTGTAAACGATACCCGCTGGTTATATGATCTGACACAAGAATGTCTATTCTGTGTAAATAAATTCAGTAAATGAGTACGCAATCACCGAGAATGCGAAGTGTCTGCAACGTGTTGTGTTGTGAAAGCATTTTGTATTGTTTGCTATTTACAGAAAAAATGTCTAGGTATTCACTCTGACTCGCTGGACATATATTTTTGTTATATTTATTCATTAAACTTGAACTTTTTTGTGCTGGGTGATTTTTCTTTCTATAAATGCGTTGAAGACCACGCAAACTGCATGTTTCAGACAAACGATCTAGACGTAGCTCGATTGCTACGCAAGCCAAATTCTTTCAACAAAATTATTCCAGGAGAACGTTAAGATGAAGCCTTATATATTATAAGAGCCTCAGTTATACACATCTAGTTGAACAAACAATCAAACCGCAGTCAGTTCAATTAAATATCCAAGTTACTCAAATTGTCTGTGAAACTGTTAAATTCTCGTAGCACTTTCGTAGCAGTGTCGTAGCACAGCAGAGCGTGAACTAGCCAGCCGAAGTAACAGTACCTCGCAACCGTTTCCCACGAGGAAGCTCGCGGTTAATTATTTAACAGCTTCAAAAATCATGTCATATTTACATTGAATGCGTGGTCGTGATTAACAGTTTAAAAATGTAAAATGTTTCGACTTAATTACCGTGTGTTGATATGCGGGACTCGTACTGGCACCGACAAGTTATTAGCTACAAGCATCGGGACAATGGTAAATGACGTAGTATCTTAAATGCAACACGAAAGTCGTGGGACACCGTCGTGGAGGTGCTACGCGACATAGGTGCTCAATTGTTCATTACTTCTAATTACTAACAACAATAAAATTCAGACTATTTATCAGACTGCTGAGCAGTTTTTCGTCTTTAGAAAAAAACGAAATGTTGACTAGAAAAACTTAGTTTACTCTTCTTTTTAGGAATAGGTCTTTTCGTTTTGTGTAGATAACACCGACTAGATTTATTTACTTTCTAACGAATATTATACTAAATGTAAAAGAGTGCGTCTCTATTACACCATGTCCTAAATGCTGACGAAATAGAAACAAAGAATGTTTACGTGAGCTAGCGGCTTTATGTGCTACACATAGTTATTAAAGCATATTGTAGTAATTGAATGTATGATGTAATGAGTTTCTGATGCTCCACACACTGCACACGGCGTGTTTCCTTGTATTTCGGTAATTGCCCCGAGATGTTATCGCGCTTACTTATTAATTATGAGGCACAGAGCCGCGCATTTATTGACCTTATCTCCGGTGGAGGCCCTTGCGCTTTCTTTACCTGCTTATTCGTTAATGAGCAAGAATCCAACAGCGGAACGAACGCGGCCGCGCGCTGGGAACCAACTAGCCCTACAGATTGAGTTATTACATCCATGTTTTGAAACACTGTCACAATAACACCACATTTTCCTTTTATTACTGTAATCATTCTTGCGGTTTTAGAAAAATTATACGTTAGACAGACAGCCGAGTGGAACAGGCCGATGGAAACAGTGAAACATGCGCCTCCCCGCATCGAAGAAACTGTCATGTGTCAGTGTGCTGAACATCCGCCCGACAGATTGACTGTGGGGTCCCTCCATTACGTTTGGGCTCATCCTCTTAATGTTCCGTACAATTTATAGTTATTCGTTTAATTTTAGCTTACCAGTAGATAGTTTCCCGCCGCGGGTGTCCATGCGGGCAAAGGGATCGGTTCCGAAATAAGCTCATTACATCACGCTCCCCACACGGCGTGCGCCCTGCGCGGTTATAAATAGCGCGGCGGCGGTCCCTTAAGGCGCGGGCGCACATTTCCGGGCTGGAAGTGTGTCGCTTCCGTTGCGAGCGGTCGTTGACGCCGTGCATTGTCGTCGCACATTCCCCGCCACGCGGCGTCCGACGACGTTTTTAAATAGAGGAGCGATTACGAGCGTCTGGCTTCGGCGCCGGGCACATGACCGCGCGAAAGTGCAGCGCCCGCCGCGTCACGGGCTATTTGCGACACCGCCGCCGCCAGCGCACTCGCCCCCGCGCTCGCTCCACGCACCCAACACGCTCTTTCACTACTCTATCATACTCTTCTTGGTCTCCAGTTCATTTTTGTATATCCGAGTATCCCAACCCAATGCAGCGGTGCGCTTCGTGCGACTCGGCTTCTCCACTTCGCTTATAATCTTTAGTCTCAGCAATCAGGATAGTTGTCATCGCCTTTTTCCATTTTGCATCTACTTGGCAATCGAGACGAAATTCCTTTCACAGTCGTTCATAATATTGTGCGGAACCACAACAAAAGGATCGTCCTTACCAATTTCCGAAACCTTAATGTGCGTTGAAGTCTTTTGTTAGAATCCTTGATAACTCACTACCAAACGAAAACTGATATTTTATCAGATAGATATAATTAAGTACCTATACCTGATTGTCAATGATTTCGTATGGGTGAATCATAAAATCACTCATGTTGTACCTAGTTAGCGGCGTGCCAATTCGATTACGTATGTATGTAGGTACGGCTAATATGAAACAAAAGTCGTTCTGCCGAAGGGTGCTCTTGTGTTATGACGAGCAGTGGAGGGTGGACGGAGGAATCCAGGTGTATCGAGTGTGTTGGTGCTGGTGCGTTGGGTCGTGGCTGAATAAATTGGGAGGGAGGCGCGCTGGAATGCGGGAGGCGGCGCGGGGCGAGGGGGCGCGGTGCGCGGGGGTGGGGGGCGTGCGACTGGCGCGCGCGCCGCTGTCCCACGGTCGCGCGGCCCCGCGCCCCGCGCCCCACACACTTTCTTTCGCGCCATAAAGGTCGTTTCAAATATTTCGGAATGCTGTTTGGTGACATTTCACCTGCGGGCGGCGGGGAGAGGAATGCAGCCTCCGGCATTCGGCCGCGCGCCTCGCTCGGCGGAACACCGCCGCACGCGCATCCCCCGCCACACACATGACCACGCGAACCTCGGCACTACACTTGTGCTTAGACATGTTGACTAGAGACACTGCTATCATATTAACGGGAAATCCCTCTGCGAAGTGCGAGCTATCAACTTTATTACAGCTTAGCCAAACCTGACAAAGGTGGCGCAGTTTTTAATAGCACACAATAGTCTATAGTGAATCCAGTTCCTGTATCACATGAGATCGATGACTTGGTTACCGTGTCTAACTTAAATTTTAATGATTATTATTCATAAAGGGCGCTTGCGTGTCGTTTTACCTCTTTGTGACTCGGATAGCTAAAGCTCATCGGTCTACTTTCCACGCTCATGTGTGAACTGAGTTTCTCCAATTAATAGATTCGTTCCAATAGCAAACACTGAGTCGGAGAAAGCAGTGGCGGTATGGGTCAACGTCCGGCGGAATTCACACCGGCCGACCGCCGCCGCCGTGACGTTCACGAACAAATGTGGCGTAACGCTCTTAAATTTCAAAAACCGCGCTCGTTTTCCCATTCCGGGAAGGCGAGAGCCTCCTCGGCCGACCGCAGCCGGACGGACTGCGGCCCGCAGCGGTCACAAGCTGTGTTTATCGAGTCGCGCGTCGCTATGAATGGAATGCGGCGACGGAGGTTGCGCAAGCGACTAGCTTCGCGGCGCTCGACGCTCGGCGGAATGCGCACGCGGCGGCGCGGGGCGCGCGGTGCCGCCGAGACGCGAGGGGGGGCGGCGCGACGCAGCCTGTGGCGCTGCAGCGGAGGCTGCATCTCGCGGCCATTCACGCCGCTCACTACACCCGCCGCCCGCCAAATAACTCACCGTTACTGCCGCGGAATGCCGCTCTATCTCTATACCCAACATTGTAGCCAATCATAACTCATCATGCTCTTTGCCTTTTCTCGTGTATGGAACCGGCTTTTTGTCTTAATAGATGCGCCTGAACCACAGTTTTTGTAGCTGTTCAGAAGTTTGTCGCACAGTTGATGCTTTACAGCACAGACGATGTCATCTTCAGTTGTCATTCAAATGATATATTTCTGACGACGTAGGCATCTCTGCTATACAATACAAAATTAATTGTTAATTGTTGTGACAATTCCTGTTTTCATCCTGAGTTTCAATTCAGCATTTATGGTACTACTTGTTGGCAAAAAAAATCTCAAACATCAATAACACATTGAAGAATTTGCGTGTCATCCGCAAAATGCTTAGAATTATTTTTTTCTAAACAATTGCAAAATTTATACAAAATAAATACCTGTAAAGGACTTCCTAATAATAACAACTTTAAAAACCTTATTGCAAAAACGCATCTTTATACTGTGTAGACCCCTCTACGAACTGTCTACGAATTAAGGCTTTTCGTAGCACACACGGTGAACTCCCGATTTTTCATTAAAAGCAGACTAGGTCCGTGTACGCACATAATATATTTAACTTATGCCTAATAAGCGTGATAAACGGCACGACATATAAGGCACGTCGGCGTTTGTACAGTCCGGTTGTAAATAGAACGGTTATAGATCCGCTTGCAGGCTCACCACGGTACCGCACTGCATTCTAGAGCACAGAATTGTAAAGAGAATAATGGTAGTTGTTGCAGCGTCGGCGTCGCCGCGCACTATCAATAGTCGGCGCGTCACCCGCCCTACATACTTGTCGCGACGTCCGCCGCAGCCGGGACCACGTTTCGTCACCTCATGCGCTAAATTCCATTTTTAAGTCCATTGTTCCTCGTCTGCGACGTCGGCGTCGGCCGACCCCGCGTCTCTCGGCCGCTCGCCGCTCTCTGACGTAACTACGATTCTCATCGTCCCACACCGAAGCATTCGATACGACAATGTTATGCCGCGGACCTGATGTTTATTATTCACACGATCCAATTCTGTCAAAAACGTTATACACTTCCGCTCGCCACACATTCTTATTGGGGCGCCTCGCTCGTAACACTTGCCGAGTTTTAGTGTTCTAAGTAGTCGTATTTATTTATTTTATTGTCTTTAATACCTGTCTCCTTGGGCTATATTAGTTGCTGAAATAAGGTCTACGTTAGCGGCGATAAAATGAGTATCTAAAGACGGCACATTCGTCACTATCACAAGTGTAAACACGCTTCGCGATAAAAAGTAACACATTTGCGCTATTTCCCATAGTTGTCAGCAATTAGAGCGACGTTTATGTGTGTGTGTGTGTGTGAGGGCGACAGGGGGGACATGTGTCGGGGCGGGGTGAGCTGACACGTGTGGCCCACATACTGCGCCCATTGAGCTTCTGAGCCACCGCCACCGCGCCGGACGTGACGTCAGCGTCACCAGCGCACCTGCGCCCCCACATCACAAGACTACCCACCAGCGCCACCAACACACTTCCCATCACTAGTCATTATGTAACTCCAACTAAGCAACCTTCACCAAGGAACTTGGTTTTACAACATGTCCCCTCTCTTGGAACATATTGCATATATCACCAACGTAAACCCTCGTAGACCATGGCCATGACTAGGCGAAGTTTCATCCCACGCTCACAGCTGATAGGAGAAATACTTTGTAAAAATCGAAACATGTCGTAATGTGTCCGGCAATCAAGAGCATGCAGATTTACAGTCATCGTAGGTGGAACGTGTGTGGTACAACCATCGATGTCAATAAATTGGCAAAATAATTGTAGTGGCGCCGACTCCCGCGCACGGCCGAACAAGGCCGAAGAAGGCCGAAGCCGCTATCCGCACCATTTGAGGCAGCAGCAGCGCACTGACACCGCGTCGCCTAATTAGCGGCGCGGTGTGGGTGAGCCCGCATTGCTTACCGCGGACCCTGCCGCCTTCGTTTATTACTATTTTAGTCAATTCACTTCTATTCTATAAATATAATAATGAGCTCTATTTGTCAAAGGACGAGCCGCAGCGACTCCTACTCGCGGCCGTCAGTTCGTATTTTGTTTCGTATTAAAGAACGGTTTTATGTGTTACAGATGGATGACAATTATCGGAGGAAAGAAGCGTTGTAGTGCGGGTGCACGCCTGAGTCAGCATGATGTCATAGCAGGCGGTGATGCGGCTAATGGGAGCGTCCCGCCGGCCACGTCACATCCCATTCCCGCCGCATACTTCACCCAATCGAGCGATGACAAATCCATTCATATTCTTCCATTGCTGCTAACTATTGTGTTAAACATTGAATTCTTGCAATTCCAACGTAATTAAAATCTATAAAACGAAACGGCATACGACGTTCGTTGCTAACCGACTGCGGTTTTCCTCTCCTGATCGAATGTACACTTTAGGTAAGTAACTAATAATTCAGGTATTTTTCCTATAGATGTTGTGTTCTTGCTTGTGAACAGGCGCGACGAGGAAGAGTGAACAAAGAAGCGTAAAGAACACGAAGAAAGAATAAAAGGAATTACGAAACTGGTTTTCATAATGATTTGACAGATTGTTCTATATTCTGAGATCATTGTGAAAGCTGATTTTGTTCCTATTTCAACGGGAGCCGTCGGGTCCGAAAAGAAGACTGAATTTTAACGGGAAGATTATGTTTTGTCTTTATTATTCTTATTCACTGTGCTGTGTATGTGTGTCTTTTTCTACATATGTATTGTATATTTAACTGTTAAAAGATCACATTTCAATGTCGATCCCCACTTTAACAAACCAGAAACCGCCGTTCACTTCCAAATGGATCGACTGAGGGACTAATCTAAGAAGTCAAATCATTCAGTTTGTTCTAAATCGGCATTGATTAACAAGTACTTATATAAATGCAATGTAATCGGGAATATTCAATTTAGAAAGTCGCCGAAAAAGTTAAGTTTTCGTTTTACCCTTTTAAAATAATTTTCTTTCCCCATTTGCCTCGCATAAGCGAGCGAAAACAATACATATTTTGATGAGTTGTATACCGCAAAAGCGGTAAACAGATGACGCAGGGAATTTAATTCCATACAGCAATTCAATTGACTGTAGTCTCCGTAGAAAGAGAATTACAATTTGGAATATTTATTTTGATCTATGTTTCAAATGATGCATGTTTATTCTTATAATTTTCCAAATCTATGTAAAAGCCTAATATTTACACCAGTTTTGTTGTATTGTCACTCTTTAAATGAATATAATATCTATGTCTGTTGATTACCAAGTAATGGATGGCCAACCACTGTTATTTATACATCAACCTGCTGTTATCCCAAATATGACTGATCTCTTTATTTCTTAGAATCTACAATATTATACGTGAAACAAAGACGTGTATTTTTTACGAAAATTACGCGGATGAATAATATAAAAAATAATTTGGCAGGGTTAAAGTTTATATGAAGGATTGCAGAAAGCTAAATTTTTTTTATAAAATAATGCATTAGAAATGTATTAGGTTTAAAAAAAAAAATAGTCGAATTTGGACCATTGGTTGCTAATGTAAATAATTACATGTTAGTGAAAATTTATTTAACGTCGCAGTATTTTCTACGTTTCGGTCGTCAAAATATTAAATGTATTTAATTTAACATGAGTCGATTACAAATGCACTAAATTAATAAACTTATATCTATCATATAAAGTAAAAATGTTTAAAAGAAAAATATAAATCGTCTATACATTTTCAATCGCCCGTCATGTCAGTGTTCACTTCCTCCCTGATCATACACCTACACTTTAACACAATACATGCGCCTTTTGCTTGTGGTGCCACTTTTCTTATAGCCATTCCATCTATGCTTAATACTTTTCTTGGCACATGCTCCGTGCATACTCACTAGAAATTTTAAAGAGGAATTTCGAAGTAAGTTGCATTGTATTGTATAACTGACGAAACAATAGAAGACGAGCTTTGTGTAATATGTGTGTGTTTTACTTAGTATTGTGTAACTGATGACGACGAAGTGTGTGTAATTATGTTTATATGTTCTAGTACTGTTCTCAAGTAAGTGACATGTATGTCTTTATTGAGAATAAAGTTTCTTTAAACCTATGTGGCTTCCACGCAAACCACGACAATCTGTTAGTCCTCAATTGCACTAGCTACTTTCAGACTTCCCTTACATACTGGTCATCTTTTCCACCGTCGTACACAACACAGATCTTTTCACAGAATTCTTATTTAAACTACATTCAGTCGCCTATAAAATCAATAGTCATAGTGAGAAGCATTTATTCATAAACAAGTAACTTGTATCGAAACTGCACTGAACGTACACACAAAATTAAACAATTACATTAGGTATATACGCTAACATAAATTGCATTTGAATTTCTTAAATTCCATCATTCAATTAAAAATAATAAATTTACATTCCTTCAAAAGTGTTTCAACACGTAAATGAACTAGTATAACTGACACCTGAAAATTTAAAATAAAAACAATTAAAAATGACAAATTAACATATATTGATAAAATCAACCAAACAAATCAATTCAAAATCATAAGTCATTTATTCAAACTAGGCAGTCAGTTGAACGTCAAAATTACATAAAGTCCCCCAAAACGCCCGCCCTTCACTACTTCCTAGTGCTTTAGCTGGGAAGAAGAAGTGCAATAACTAAATCTCTTTTGTAGTCCAACAATGCGATTCATTAGAAATAAGGTTCCACAAACCAATAAAACTATTAGGTAGCTATCTTAAATACCCAAGCTCATTGGGTAGGGGCCAATATCGCCACAGACATGAGATCAGCTCGTCTCTTACATTGCTTGCTTTGCTTGGGAAGCGACATAATTATCAAATGTATGCCTACCTACAATTTCCATATAAATACAAGTCGATTTCTTATGTAGGTATCTATGTGACCGCGTTGTTCTTCAAAATAACACTACCGATTTTGATGCACTTTTCACCAGAATTTAGAGATTTTATTTCGGAAGTTTTATATGTATGGTAACCTAGCTATTGCTAGCAGCTTCGGCCGCGTGGACGTCGAAAATTATCCCACGTGAACGTACTACCGGGATAAAGTATCATATTATTATGTATTAATCCAGGTTATAAGTGCCAAATTTCGTCCAAATCCCTTCAGCCGTTTTTGCCTGATTGAGTAACAAACATCTAAACTAACAAACTTTCACATTTATAATACTAGCTTTTGCCAGCGGCTATGCCCGCGTGTAGGTGGAAAATTATCCCGCAGGAAGGGTAGTTCCGGGATAAAAAGTATCCTACATGTTAATCCAGGCTATAAGCTACCTATCTGTGTGCCAAAGTTCATCCAATTCCGTTCAGTAGTTTTTGCGTGAAAGAGTAACAAACACCCAAACATCCAAACATAAAAACTTTCACATTTATAATCAAATCAAATTAGTAGGATGATGAATATAAAACTTAAATATAATAAAGAAATCTAGATTTTTGTGGAGTCGTAAACACTGTGCGAAGCAGGGGCAGGCCTTTAATGTCCAATAAAAGTTTGAGAAGGTAATTTAAAGCTCGTTTAAAAAAGGTCTGTTTTTTGTAGCAACGGATATGACAAGACCATAAATTGGGGATGCGCACACCAGACTACGCAGTGCAATAGCCGCTGGAACCTGCGCATGCACCACCGTTATCGTCATCATAATTAAAAGTTTTTAAAGTTCACGCAGTCTGAAGAGGCCCCAAAACGTATGTTTCAGTAATCAAAGCGGAAGACATTTATACGAAACTTGTATTTGAGTACACTAACAAGTTCGAGCCCAGACGGGCGCATTACTTTGTGTAAATTAGTTCATCACCACTGCTCTGAAAACGGTGAAGAAAAACGTCGTGAGGAAACCAGCATGTCTAGTACTAAAAAATCTAAGACATGTACTCATCTACCAAACCGCATTGGGCCCGTGTGATGGATTACGGTCTACTCCCTCTCACGGAGGAGAGGAGGCCTGAGGCCTGTGTTCCAGCTGTGGAAACGTTTCCTCTCTGAAATCTTCGGCAGTTTCTACAGAGTTACTGTAATTGTTAGCTTTTGTTGTTGTTTTTGTAAGTTACTGTAATTGTTAGCTTTTGTTGTTGTTTTTGTAAGTTACTGTAATTGTTCGCTTTTGTTGTTGTTATTATAAGTTACTGTGATTGTTCGCTTTTGTTGTTGTTATTGTAAGTTACTGTGATTGTTCGCTTTTGTTGTTGTTATTGTAAGTTACTGTAATTGTTCGTTTGAACGCACGTAAGGAAAAAGTAGCCACCATTCATCATTCTTTCTGCCCCTATCTCAAATTATTTGGGGTATTGCTTCTGGTTATTCATTTTCCATGCATCTCTATTAGCCATCATTTCAGTAGTCATCTCCTTTCTTTCCATATCATCTCTACTTCACGCAATCCATCCATCATTTGTATGGTTTTCCCCTTCTGTAACAGCTACCTTCAAGACCTTTTCCTCATTCCTCCATATCACATGCAAAGTACAAGGATATCTACTATTATCATGTGCAATAAAGACCACTATTATAATTCCATATAACTTATCTTTTTAGATTTAATTCATGTTCAATCCTTCCCTACTTACCTACCTGTAGCCCTAATATAAATCGTAACTAAGTACAAATGTTTGCAATTTATTAACGAATTAAATGAATAAACTAGGTATATCAAGAAGGAAAGTTTTGTTTTCTTTTCTGTGAGCAGAAACTAATTATTGAAAATGGAAGCTGCTTCAACTCACGTTAAATATCTCACATATCCATTCATTTAATGTTAGTACCTAGTGTATAAATAATATAAATATTGGTAGATATATCTACCTATATGTATAAAGGTATATAATATATATGTATGATATTGGTGTAAAATAAAGTAAATTCTATTCTATTCTATATGTCTAGAGCCGAAAGACAAAGGTTACGAAACCGCATTAATAATTCCACAGATTATTGATATAAAGCAGCAACTCCGAGTACAAACATTGAGATAAGCCCCAGAATGCATCGAAAATTCATTTTCTCTCTATTTCATTTTCGATGCACTCTGGCTCTTATGTAGGATGTTTATCTGCAACAAATGTAGAATAATCACGAAAAACAAATGGCTTTTTTGGGAGAAGAAAGTCACACTGTTAGCAACCGCTGAAACTCTTGATAGCCAGAATCTGCAGTGGCTACCAACCTGAAAACACCGAGATATAAGGCAAGTGTTTTGTGGAACCAGCAGCGAAATCGGTAAAAAAAACCAGAGTATACCTAAACAATCGTTTCCACATCACTCTATTGTATCAGGCAGTTGACGGAATATAGCTTGGCCATAAACGGGCAATGGGACGTTTACAAATGGGAACTAAAATGCAGAACCTATTGTAACTGTAAAATGTCGGAGGTTTTAATTGTAGGAGCATGAACAGTATCTGGAACTGATACGGACTATAGGTAAACACAAAGCTTTTCCCCCTCGAGTGTAACCGCAACCGTATAACTGGCGACACGAACTGCGAATAGATAACTAACGAGAGAATTACTTAATGACTGGGTATAAATTGATTAACCATGTACCATCCTAAACACAGGTTGCGCAATATGCCAGCCAATGTTCAGCCTATGAACCGGAAAATACCATGAAACCGTATTACATGGTATTTTACTTGACTTTTAATAATACTAATCATATTAGGAACGCTAACACCACAAAATCATCATATATTCCCATAACAAATTCCTATAATGGCAGAATAGTTAGCAGGCCTATGCTCTGTGCGCAATTCTTTCGCCAGAATCTAATTGTAGTCATCTGCCTAGCCTTTTCCCAACTGTGTTTTGGTCAGCTTCCAATCTAACCGGATGCAGCTGCATCCTCCCCGGAAGGCGGTGACTAAAGTCACTTCCGAAATTAAAGTTATTTTTCACTTTTTAGTCTTTTTTTGGAAGTCGGTTGTTTTTTTTTATTTTTCACTTTTTAGTGGTTCACATGTGCTTTCCCCTTCACAGCGTCCCGGCGTGATGTTATGTTACGAAGTGGTGTAAACAATAGGCAGACATGTGATTTCTGCAATTCCAGTCCATTTGCTATCATTTATTGAGGAGTTCCGTTGCCTATATCCGAAGTTCTTCATCAGATCTTCACCAAATGGAAATAGGATCACTCCGAGATAGTTCTCTTCCAAAAACTATCCAAATCGCTTCAAGTGTGCCTACAAAATTTGAAGAGTTCTCTCTATTTCTCCAAGATCCCATCATCAGATCCTGACTTGATGATCATGGGACCACCTGGGAAGTATACCCTTTCAAACAAAAAAATAATAATCCAAATCGGTCCAGCCATCTTCGAGTAATCGGGGAACAAAAATAAAAAAAAGGTTCCAACTAATTGAGAACCTCTTCCTTTTGGAAGTCGGTTAAAAATAAGACTAAGATGGCAAAGTGCACTTTAAATCCATCATGACATTAAATTAACTAGAAAATGATGTACACGTGTTTGAAACATTGAACCGTTCTCCTGTAAAATTTGTCATTTGTAGTTAGGGGTTCATACGTAGGGACCGTCGATATTATTCCTTTCTACTGCTTTTAGTCGTTACGGGTAGTCAGAAGCCAGAAAGTCTGACAACCAGTCTTTCCAAGGGAAAAGTTTTAGTGATACCCAGTAACTGATTGGTTGTGGAGGCTCAGGGTCAGCTGCATACGGCTCAACTGGAAGTCGACCCCAATATAATTGGAAAAAGGCTAGGCAGTTGATTTTAACATTTTACTGCTTTAAAATAAGCTCCGCGAGAGAGCGACAGTTGTTATTTAGCTAGCTCGGTAGACCGGTAGTTACGATCAGCCCGCCTCGGACAGCCCAGCCCACCCTCTAGCTAACTGGCAAACATGTCTTAAACTATTCTTATCTGTGCCTTTTATTTTTGCCGAGAGAAGATAATCATGATCTTTATGTTTACCTAGTTAGATAATAGTTTTCTACCTTCAACCAAGATGTTAAATTCCCAGAGAAGACACACCTAACTGCCTAAGGCCCAGAACCCATCATAATTAATGGGCTACCCACAGATCCCACAATGTCTGCTGCGACTGCTGCGAGCGAGTGTGACTATTTCGGAAGCGCTGCAAAGTTGGCGAAGTAGCTCAATGAAGGCATTATTTAATGCTTTGAAAAAAATATAGGTAATATAGATATACTAATTTGTCAAAACTTTTAAAAATACACAAAAAATCTCACTAATACTTTGTTTTTTCGATAGATAATCACCACTTATTTCAACGCAATACCGTACTACAAGCTCCTGAAATATAAAGCTAGGATTTCTTTTGTGTATTTTTACAAATTTTGACAAATTCAAATCTAGGTTTTATAAAAAACTTCAGAGCTCTGCGATTTTTTTTCAGCGAGATATCGGCGATAACGTGTTTTTCACCGTTTCAATGGCGGGACCATGGGGTTTTAGTCTTACAGCTCCTGAAATATTAACCTAAGATTTTTGTTGTATTTTTTGTTAAATTTCAGGCTCTGCAACGCTTAATTTTAAAGATCTCCGTGGCCGCGCGGTTCTCTGCGTTTCAATTGCGCGGCCACGTTCAAAACCTTATAAGTTTTTAAACATAACTTTAGCAAATTTATGGTTTTGAGAATAAACTTTTACAAATTTTAAAAAAATCTTGGTAGATTTTTAAAAAATCTTGGTAGATTTTTTTAAATTATCGCCGTAGCCGCGCCATTGAAACGGACACAATTTCTGTTGATCGGTCCAGTGCCTATTTAAGTCCCTAGGTCAACAGACCTACGAGGTACCTGCAACTGCAACCTGAGAGACAGCGAGGCACCCATCATCGTCATATCAGCCGAAAGACGTTCATTGCTGGACATAAGCCTCCCCTAAAGAGGGGGATTTGCCATAATCGCCACGCTTGGCAGGCAGGTTGGCGTACGCAGTATGGTGGTAAAATGCATAGAGAACGCTGCTGCCCATTCTCTAATAAATTCCTTAGTCGCCTTCTACGACACCCACGGGAAGAAATGGGATGGTGCTATTCTTTTACGTCCGGCACCACACGGAACCAGCCACCCATCATACATTCATAAACTCACGCCTTTTTTCCATGGGGGTACGCAGAAACTACAGAACGCCACCTGCTACGATCCTTACATACTCCTTTTGCCTCGTTTATGTTCATAAATCATCTGGTCATACACGCACGCCGGTTGCGAGTACTACGCACCTGACCTTGCTGAAGAACATATTGGCGGTCCAAAGGCTCCAGTGGATTCTTTTACGGTAACAAAGTAGCTATTAGCTTAACTTGAAAAGACAAGAATTTCCAGTAGTGAATTGGGATATTTCAGCCGTAAGACGTCCACTGCTGGACATAGATCTCCCCCATGCTCCTCCATTTCGACCGGTCTTGTGCTTCCCACTCTACGTCTTCCGGTACGCTGTCGCCACTCCAGAATCTTTCCGCCCCGCTTTCGGCCATCTGTTCTGCGAGCAATGTGCCCTGCCCGCTGCCACTTAAGTTTGGCAATTCTTCGGGCTATGTCGGTTACCTTGGTTCTCCTGCGGATCTCTTCATTCCTGATTCGATCGCGTAGGGAAACTCCGAGCATACCCGAGCATAACCCTCTCCATTGCTCTTTGGGTGACTGTAAACCTTCTGATAAGACCCATTGTGAGCGACCACGTTTCGGTCAAAAGGATGGATGGAATGAAATAAATCGCGGCACGTAAGTTAAACCAAAATCAGAACAAACAACCGAAGTTAGACGCGCGTGCACTCGTTGCCTCGATTAAACTCGTTGCCACGGAAAAAGAATGGGCATAGTCGCCTAGCATAGTCGTTGATGTAATGTGTCTTGAAGTTTGGAAACAACTAACAGATCTTGGCACGTAAGTTAAAACAAAATCCGCCATTTTGTTTCAACTTACGTGTCGCGATCTATAACGACTTTTATTGTACCATGTTAGGTATGTAGCCGGTCATAAACAGCGGTAATGAATTGCCTTAGATGTAGGTAACTAGGTGGATAGGTAAGGTACAGACGGCAGCACATCAAGCTACCCCAATCTGTCAAATTTCTTTGGTAGATTTTCAGCTTTATACCGTAAACATAAGGTTCATGTTCAATTGAGAAAATTTGACAGTTTGGGGTAGCTTGATGTGCTGGCGTCTGTACATTTATGATTAACACTATGGCTTCACGTATTGTGCATTTGTGTACGCACCTTATTACGTGGCGTGGCGTGTACTATGTTTAGTTTGTATAAGTTTTTGTGTTAGTTTGTTAAGTGGCAACACTAAACAGGGCACATTTTTTTCTGGCTAGCATTCCAACGGATGCCACGAAGTCTAGTCATAATTTTAGTCAAATCGACCATAAAACCACCGGTGAAATCGAGGACATCGTCACCAACTCAGCCGCCGTTTCTTTATAACCGATCAGGAGACCAAAAGTAATTTTTTTACTGACACCGGATCGGACTTATGCTGCTATCCTCATCGCTGGCTTACAGGTCGTAGGAAGTTCTCCGACTGCGAACTCTGCCCTACATTAAAACATACTGCACCGTGACCTGGACTCTCAAGTCTCAACCAATTCATTTGGACTTTTGCCGTTGCGGATGTCAACAGCGCTATCATCGATGGGGATTTTCTAGCAAGTTACCATTTACTGCCAGACTGCCGTACCAAGCGTGTGATTGACGGCATTACGAGTCTTATCAATCGTTGGCTCCACGGCTACATCAGACTAACCGAGTGTCAAGGCCCTGGCGAATTCCGCGTCCTCGCCGTCAGGCACCTCAAAAATTGACATCTGCCAAAAAGGAATTTGAGGACATGGTTAATTCTGGCACAGCACGACCTTCCAAGAGCGCTTGATCGTCTCCGTTGCACATGGCCTTGAAAAAGGACAACACTTGGCGTCCCTGTGGCGATTACCGCGCACTTAATGCCCGAACTGTACCGAATAGATACCCTGTCCGGCACATAAACGATTTTGCCCATAACCTTACTGGTCTTAAAATATTCAGCATCATCGACCTGGTGAGAGCATACCATGAGATTCCTGTGTCTGAAGAGGACGCCCCACAGACAGCCATCGCTACTCCGTTTGGCCTCTTCAAATTTCCTTACATGACCTCGGTCTCCGCAATGTTGGTCAAACATTCCAGCGATTTATTGACAGGGTCACACGAGGTCTCGATTTCTGTTTTCCACACATCGATGACATCCTCGTGCATTGCGAGCATCTGCGTATTCTCTTCGGATGCCTGCGAAACTATGGAATCATAATCAAACCCTCCAAGTGCGTCCTTGGTGTACGAGAAGTCACATTCTTAGGATACCACATCAGTCCCGAGGGAGCCCGTCCTCCTCAAGGTCGTGTACAAACCATCCTAGACTTTCCACCTCCTAAAACAGTTCAAGGTGTGCGGCGTTTTGTTGGCATATTGAAATATTATCGCCGATTTGTGCCCCGCGCAGCACTGTTCCAGGCTCCGCTTATAAAATCTGTGGTTGGAACCAAAGGCAAGGGTGCCAAACCATTCATATACCTTTACTTTTAGAACAATTTAAAGCCTGCAAAGAGAGTCTAGCTAATGCCCTAATCGGATATTGCTCTTCTGCAATATCCGATCAACAGGGCGCCTCTCGAATTGTTTACTGAGTTACTGGCGGTGTACGAAAGCGTACAACATTTCCGCCACATTCTTGAGGTCCAACACGTAACCATTTTCACGGACCATAAGCCGCTTCTCTATGCTTTTATACAGTGCCGTGAAAAACTTCCCCCTGCTCAGTTGAACCAACTGTCCTTTATTAATCAGTTTAGGACTGACATAAAGTATATCAAGGGAGAGGATAACGTCGTCGCTGACGCTATGTCACGTATCGACGCTATCGCATTTGACCAGGACTACGAAGCCCTCGCCGAAGCACAAAAGTAAGACCCAGAGTTATCTTTTCTGCGTACTCAAGGGTTTTTTTTTTTTTTTTTTTTTTCTGGGTGGGAAATCATCAAATAACTTCTCCCGCTCTGGGTGGAGCGGGAGGGCGTGTCAGACTTTTACTGACTAAAACCCACCCGTGTTCCCTCAGTTGCCTGTGTGCCAGGGGCGGCGGTATCTCTTTCGAACAACCCGCACCCCTGGCAGGCATCGGCCCTTGCGGGCCCCATCTGTTGCTGCTGACATCTCTTTGAGGCGCGCGTGGAACACAACGCGCCGTCGACCCGGGCTTGGTCCTTACCGGACAGCGAGCTACCCATTACTCGCCGTCCGCAAGCCCGTGCCTACGGTGGCCGGGAATCAGCCTGGGATTCCCGACGCCCAGGGCGTCTCCTGCGAAGGCCACGGCTGTGAGGGCGCATGTATTGCATCTCCCTCACGTGCGCCGCCTCCCTCTTTGCGAGCATAACTGCTTCGCTGAAGGAGGCGACTGCCAGCCATGCCCTCTCGCTCCGTACCATGGCCTGGACCAGGGTCGGACGCGAGAGATCGCCACCGCCGATCACCTCCACGAGGACACGGCGTTGCTCCGCCCAAGCTGGGCAGACCTCCACCGTATGCTCCACCGTGTCCTCTGGGCGATCTTCGCAATGGAAACACCCGGGCGTTTCCTCCCGCCCTATCCGAAACAGGAACCTCCCGAAACAGCCATGTCCGGTGAGGACCTGTGTCAGGCGGAAGGTGAGGACGCCATGCCGCCTCTCAAACCACTCCTCAAAGAGGGGACTTACCGCCGCAATCGTGGCGTGCCCAGCACTGGGTTGCGACAATCGCACTTTCCACGTCGCCATGAGATCCTGCCGGAGCTCTGTCCGCCGTGCCGCGATTTCCCGCGGCAGCGGAGTTACGCCCCGGCGTTTGGCCTCCTCGCGCCACTCCCAAGTGAGCGCGAGGACGTTTGCCTCCAGATCCCATGGCGGTAATCCGGCAAGGAGGCCCGCGGCCTCACCGGAGATCGTGCGGTATCCCCGGATCATCCGGATGGCCATGACCCTATGGGCCGCCTTCAACCGGCGTGCTGGTTGGCGCCTCAATGTAGGCGCCCACACCGGCGCCCCGTATAGGGCCATGGCCCGCACGACCCCCGCGTAGAGCCTCCGGCAGGAGGCGTTTGGCCCCCCTAGATTGGGCAGGAGCCGCTTCAAGGCAGCCCCGGCCCGCTCCAGTCTGGGAGCCAAACGTCGGAAATGTTCCCCGAAGTTCCACCGGCTGTCGAGGAGCGTACTCAAGGGTCAGGTCTGCAATTGACCAATGTTAATATTCCAGGAACGAATATCTCTGTCACCTGTGATGTAACCACGGGCAAGCCTCGTCCCTATCTAACCCCGAGCACATGAGTAACTAGGATACTCATGTGCCCTTAGCGTCTCTCTCTTGGTTGTCAACCGTCACGGGACACGGACTAGATTTTAAGTTATTCGTTTATTCTGAACTAGTTTAATTAGATTTATAACTGTGTTAACGTGTGGACCTATCTAATTCTAAACTATAAGACGTGTATGACAATATATAATCTTACTATCAAGAGTTTCACTTTGCTCCTCGACCACAACCTCACGTCCAAACAACTTAAGAGGACACAGGTAGAATACCTTTCATCTACGTCCCCATAACACTTTGAAAAAAGTATAATCAAGGTGAAAGACGAGTCTCTTGCAGAGCAGCAAACATACCTATGACTTTTAAATAAAGTAGGTACCTATACGAATACATACTATAAAACGATAAATCAACAATAATATGTAGGAATTCGAAGGCAAATATAGGTACCTACTTAAGTACCACTTATACCTTCAAAATTTTTACCAGAAAAAAACCTGCCTGCGAGCGTCGTGATTATCTTTTACTCTTCAGCGCCTGCCGATTTGTGCATTAGTCAAGTAGTTATTTATTTTATTTTTATTGCGAATGTGTACCTAGACACAGTTTACCTAGACGACAGTTAGGACAATAGGCCACTGCGCTTACGCTTAAGGCATCTGTCCACCGCCCACGAGGAAGCGGCTTGCCATCAACGATTTTCTCGCTCAAGAAACGTACAAAAGATTAGCATCCTAGGAGTTTTTTTGTATATCAGTGGTCTTAAATAAGTAAAAGAGATACTTGACTGTTCACTCAGTCACACCGCCAACGAGTACTTGTTTATCGCAGCGACAAGAGCTATCAAAGAGAGTAGGTACTCGCTCAGCAACGCTCGCTTAGTGAACAGAACACTCGCTGGGAGACTCGCGCTTGGTACTTTGTCAGCGTCCTCCACTCGTTTTCCACCAACTCGTTTTTCTTGCTAACTCTACTCGCTTCTGGTTAACAGGCAGTGGGACAGGTGCCTCACTCACCAGACTACCTCACAAGAAGTACAAGAAAACTGATCCAAGCAACTACCGTTTAATAACAAAATAAATCCTTCAATTATTTTGAGCAAGCTAAATTTCTCCACGATTTCTCTGCTTGCCAAAAATGCAAAAGACCCTCTTGCAGCCGTTTACCCACAACAAAAAACCAAATTACCCATTTGTAATAGCAGTTTGACGAAACACAGAGTACAATAACATATATTGACGAAACGAAAGAACATGTTTATATAAAACACGATTTTACCGACTTGGACAATCCACAGAAGCAGAAAAAAGAAACATGTCCAACGGAACGATCTTTTTGAGAGTGGCTACAATCGGTACTACAAACATACCAACAATGACAATAGTCAATGTAACTCAGGCGCCAAAAGTCAAATATCCTTGACGTTGTACAGACGCCGGCGGTGGTAGTGACCAAAGGGACAATTCTCGTAATTTTAAAGAACGTTCACAGTCTGATCTGTATCAATCTGTCAAAAATACCTCGAGTTTCCATACATTTTTGACAAGTTTTTGACATTTGCTTGTCGCCGAGATGACATTGCGACTAGATTTTGAACGTTTTTAATTACGAGAATTGGCCTTCTGATCGACAGTAATGACTGCCGGACACTATGTCAGGCTGTCAGGGCGGTTGAACTATCCGCCATAAGTAGGGAGGCTGATCTCCTGTTGGGGCTGTCCATGTTAGCAAAAGTAAAGAGAAACTTTTACTTTAACATGAACAGGCAAATGGTTGGTGGTCTTTATTTTTCTAATTATATTCCGTAATATCGTAATACCTATTAAAAACCAATAAACACTGCCCCCAGCAGGAACTTGTTGAGCCAACAGGGCTAGTATAGATATAATTTTGTAAGCTGTAAACACCGATTCGCGCAACTTCAAAATTCAACGTGAAAGGCCACTTTCCGAATTGGAAAAATAGCGCTGTGAGCGCTCACATCAATAATTTGCGTTCCGAGTTAGATATCGCGATTATGACAGCTAAGAACTGTCATTTTTGTCATCAATACGGAACGCTCGTGAACGCGCTAACAGTGCTCACTCAATGTTAAAACCTATTTACACCATATAAAACTTGTATAGACCACAAATTTCATCTTCTTATTTGATTAGGTGGCGATTCTAGCCAGAAGCACTATTTATAAGTTAGCTAAAACTATGATACGAATCAAAACATAACAGCACAAGTGTCATTTTTGACAGCGCTCACGGTGATATTTTCGGCACGGGTGTGAGCACGCTCAAATCGATATTATCGTATCTCGGAACGTAGCCAAAATATGTTGACAAAACGATAACAAGACAATAGACATTGACATTTTTGTTTTGAGGTTAGATTGCTGCAGGTTTACTTTCATTCGGTATTTTCTTTTTTTACAAAATCAAAATGTATGCTTTCTATTATTTCAAATAAGTTTAAGTGATTAATCAATCAAATAAACGATGGAAGCAATGGAAGGAACAGAATTTGATGCCACTATAGGTGGCACTGAACACCTCCCGTTTGCAGCGAATAGTTTAAAATTTGCGTCTTCTAGAAGCGTAGAAATAGCTGCAATGACTGAAAGTATTTTAAGGCCGAGCAAAACGAAACTTGTATTCCAAACACTACCCGTACACATGAGGCGACGTGTGATGAGCCACAACAGTAAAAGACTACCTCGTAAGTTAAGAAAAGCTCATTTAGACCAACTAAAGAAGAGTGGTCTACCACCTAAACAAAAACGACCATCCAGAAAATACAGACGTCGTCCAGCAAATCTGTTAGAAGAGTATAATCGACGAAAAAAGCAAAATGTTTGGCTAGAGACCCACATATGGCATGCAAAGAGATTCCACATGACTGAACGGTGGGGACACCGCCTGCCATACGCACCATGTGATAAAGCATTCAGAGCATGCTATAGGGGTAGCTCAGCACACTGCCTCCTACAAGATATATCTTACTACACACCAATTCAACTAACAGGGACAGTAAAACTTATCAAAGAAGTTTTTTCTAAGATAACTAGTTCTGTATGTGGTCTGAGCGTCTGTGCTATGGCATATATAAATGGTATTAGACAAGGGACTATACATATTTATGGGATAAACTCATTTCCATTTGGTTATATTGGTAAGGTTCAGTTCATTTGGGTACCAACTGACAGTACTAATAAAACTCTGTGGCTGTTTGTACACCCATCCCAAGCTAATCTAATTAAATCAGTTCTGATGGACGCTACCTGTGTGCAAGACAAAGATGCTTATGGAATTGCCAAAAAAAGGAGAAAAGTTGAAACCATTACAGAAACTATTCAAGTAAAAGCTATGCCAAATGCTTTTAACAGGTTTCGATTGACAGGGCCAAATAGTCATGCAGTGCTGGTCCAGAGCTTGAAATGTGTAAATGATAATGATGGTATTACAAAAGACAAGTGGGTGTCATTGCATACACCTTTCAATTTAAAAGATAAGCATGAGTACTGGCGTACAATGAGTACAGCTAGCTCCCCTGCACAATTACCTTCTAACATGGTTGTTGGGTTGGTTGTCAAAGATCCTCGCTTGAGCCGTCCGTCACGCCGCACAAAAGCAAAACAAGATACAAATACTGAAATAAGTACAGCATCATTACTTTGTATTCCACCTTTTATTTCAAATTCTCCTCTGTGGGATACTAAAATACACGAAACAATAAAAAAGGAATCAATGACTAATGGCCAGTTTATACAACATGTAACTAAAAATCAATTAGTACCAGGTGAAGTAGATGAGAACGATACAGCATTCCAGAGTGTACCTGTCGTATTGGTGCAGAGGCCTGGATCTCAGAATCCTGAATTTAAGAAAATTGGTCAGTATTTTATATATTAAAACTAAATAATTAAATAGCCAGCCAAGCCAGCTAAACAATGTTATTGTTTTATTATAATATTTTTAATTTCAGGTTACGGAAGTGGTTGGGATATCATTTTGCCTTCTGGATATGCTTTACCATTCTGGTTAACTTTTGTAATGTTTGGAGCAAGATCAGGAGGTCTGCGGGAAACAGAAAACTTAGCATTTGAAATGGGAGAGTGCTATCTGCCACCAGATGCAGATGCAGGGAAAGACAATGAAAGGAGAATTGAACAGGAATTACGAGAAAGATACTTTAGACTCCCACCAAGCAAGAGGGTTAACTACACAAAAATAGCTATCAACAGTCCTTTCATATGCCCTTGGAATGTATTGCTAACTGATTGGAGTGACAATAAAGTTAATGACTACTTCGTTTTACGGAATAGGACTATCTTGACTGATATACAGGTAAGATGCAGTTAACAATTGCAAGCAAACAACCAAAATGGTGATCTAGCCAATTCAATGTTTCAGTTTTGAATGAATTGCTTTCTGTTTTAGGATTGTATCATCAAGAAACGAAGTCTGCCAAATCTCGAAAATGCAGTTTCATGTTTAGTTCCAGTCTACATAAGATTAGTAGCTAAAGGTAGTCTGCAAAAGCACTCACTCATTTGCTTACCTGAAGCTGGTGATATTTCTAATGTGAACACTTTATTTGAACCACATCATGAAGATCCTAATGAAATTATAAGAAAATTCAAGCGTTCTGAGCATAAAAAGTTGTTGAAAAAGATAAGAAAAAGCAAAATAAAACTTAAAAAAAGGGAACCACCTGTAAGTTTTTAACTACCTACGTAACTAGTGTTTTTACATTAATCCTCTACAAGAATTTCAGTCATTTTAATAGTTTTTTTTTTTTTTTCAATATTTCAGGTATGTGCACAAAAGTCCCATAAAATAACACAGCATGAGCCATCGGAATACACAAAATCAATGAGAGAACTATGGCTTCCATCCGAAGTTGCAACTGTCCGTAATGTCGCCTCGAGGCAGGCCATGGGGTATGTTGCGCAAGGAGCTTTCAGTTTTACTGAAGCATGCAGTTGTGGTGTAGGCTACATTGCTTATAACGCATTGGACCACTTATTGAACAATGGCCTAAATCAAATTCTTGTAAGGAACACAACATCAAGAAAATATAGACTCGCTAATATCACGATCGTAAAAGAAACGTAAATAAAAATCATTTCTATAAAATTATGCATTTATTTTTTTACTAATTACGTTATTACATATTCTAATTCACCATAAAAACCTACATGTCTAGGTTCCGCCTTCAGTTTGAGATGAACAGTAAAAATAATTTACTTTTCAAAACACTTGTCAAGTTAAATTGATACACCCGCTTTCTCCGTCAGCACAGGAATTATTTAGGAAAAAACTCGTATGTTAACATAAAATTAAATACTTCTCACAATCGTTTCTTGTTTATGAGATTTCATAATTATATTAACACGATATTGTTACATTATAGTAATGTAAATGCTTACAATTTGTACGAGGTCAACTCTGCTTGGATAAATGTTCACTAGAACTATACAGATTTTACAGTAACATGCGTACATCGAATTTATTGTGATAGGCCCGCGGTTACAATGTGTACAATTGATGCTGCTACTGACAGACACCCGGCAAAACAATATTCGGCAGTATTTCCGAAACTTCCTATGCCATGAGCAGTACGTAAGCCCATCGTATTGCTGCCATTAGATCTTGGACCGCTTCCTAGCTATAGCATCCTCGACTGCCTTCAATTGTTTCAACAGCTCTTCTCGTCTCGACACTGATTTCTTAGCCGCTCCCGAGTCTACTGGAGATGTCGCCGAACGTTTCTTGCCGCCCGATTCTGAAATGTTATTATGACTATCATACCTAATTGCCTCACATAAACTATAGTCTACTTTCTCTTTAGACTTAAATTACACCCTCAAGGAGGGATGCCGTTTCTTATAACGCATACGATACGTAAAGCTTATTTCGCGACGTAATACTTGGAATATAACTATTCGTACCTTTATCACTGGGAACTTCCTTCTTGCTTGTAACAGTCGTCACAGCCGCCGCTAGACCAGCACCCGTTTTAGCATTCAACCTGTACAGAAAATTTACCATGTGAATATACAATATGCCTTCAGGAAGGATGGTATTGGGGCCGACTATTTCGTGACCTCATGGCGTCTGGTGTTTCGAAATTTACAGTGTAATCTGTAGCTTGGATTTTAGAAAGCGGTACCGTTTATTTGTTTGTTGTGTAAGTATATAACGTATTTAACTATTTATGTTTTGGGTCTTGGTTGCCTAAACACGGCCACATAATGATGGCCATTCATATCTTTGGTGACGGCAGTTAAATGATGGTTCTTCATACCTGGGTCTAGCAGCCGCATTGAGCAGACGAGCGTGGCGCGCACGACGTGCTCCGGAACTGCCCGATGATGACGACGAGTGAGACTCGCTCTCCGACTCGCTCGAAGACGTAGATGATTCTAAAAACAAACGTGGTAGTTATAGTATGTTCGCGTTTGGACATTCAAAGCCTACATTAGTAGAGATTTGAAATATTTATGCTATATGTATCATCATCATTTCAGACGAAAGACGTCCACTACTGGACATAGGCCTTCCAACTTTACGTCTTCCGGTACACGTCGCTACCTTTCGGCCCCATCGGCCATCTGTTCTGCGAGCAATGAGTCCTGGCCACTGCCACTTAAGTTTGGCAATTCTTCGGGCTATGTCGGTTACCTTGGTTCTCCTGCGGATCTCTTAATTCCTTATTCAATCACGTAGGGAAACTCCAAGCATTGCCTTTTGGTTTACATTAAGCCTTCTTATGAGGCCCATTGTGAGCGACCACGTTTCGGTTCCATATGTCATCACTGGTAACACGCACTGCTAAAGACTTTCGTCTTGGGACACTGCAGTATGTGGCACGAGAAGATACTGCGTAGCTTCCCGAACGCTGCCCAGCCGAGTCGGATTCGACGATTGACCTCTTTCTCGAAATTGGACCTACCTAACTGGACAGTTTGCCCTAGGTAATTTACTCGTCCACAACTTCGAGTGCAGCGCCTCCGACCGTTATGAGTCCTACCTTTTTAACATTCATAACAAAAACGTTCCCTCAAAATCTTACCTACTATAAATATAGCTCATTAGTATTAAATTCATACATACCAGAGCCCGATGATGAAGATCGCGAATACTTCTTCCTATCCCTGTTGCGACTCGCTGGCTTGTTGCGCCCGTAGGGGTCCAATTCATCCTGGTACACAAATAAAGTGTTATCACCAACTGTTTGTAGTGTGAATGGAATAGAATACTCTTCATTTTGTACCTACGATATGAATTACAGATGTAAATGTAGACATTTTACATACAATACCCATTGTATGTAAAATGTCTGTAGATGTCAAAAAGCTTTCTTTTGAAGTCAACTTTTGGATGGACCTTTATTATTCGTTTTATTAGTGAGCCGCATCATCATCAGCAGCATACATCATGTTGTAGATATTAAGCAAGCGCTTCACCAGTGCCATAGTTTGTCTATAAAGTTCACTTTGACAAAAAGCCTTCTTCGTCGTTGGATAAAGACTCACCCTCGTTCATATTCAACATTTAGTAAAAAAGACCATTATGTCTTATTGTATGCTATATTAAAGTTTATATATTGGCTGGTTATACAACGTGGAGACGATAATACGACAACAAATTAAACTGCTCATATCTAATGTTTCCAGTCTGCATACAAAAATTCAAATAAATAGGTTTATTGAATATTTTAGTCACTATACTTAGTCAAAGATTGGCAAAATCCATAGTAGGTCCATAACTACTACTTACTTTATTTGAAAAATAAATTTAAAAATAATTTCGTTGCTAGTATTCATTTGATAGTTCCAAAATACGCATGGATTAGTATTGCCCGAATTTTCGTCTAGTGTCGCATTGTCGTCTCCACAGCGCGGCGGTACCTTGTGCCGGTGCGCGTGCGAGGCGTGCGAGGCGGGCGGCGGCGGGTTGGCGGCCAGCGCGCGCGCGGCGGCGGGCGAGGGCGCGCGGCGGCGCGGCGCGGGCGGGTTCATGGCCGTGGCGCGCGCCGTGGCCAGGCGGCGCTCGCGCACGATCACCGACGGCGACAACCTGCACCAAGGCGCCACGTTACGGAGGGAACACCCTGCCTACTGAGCCTGCGAGTTCCTAACTGCCGTTCGGAAGAAAGATATGGAGGACCGGGTGTTGTGGCGCAACATAAGAGAGGCCCGCCAGTGGACGCAGAAGAAGTATAGCGAGAACTTTAGAAAAACTCGAATTTTAATCAAAAGAAGATGGGCAGAAATAGCAAAAGAATAATATTTCGAATGTAGCCAAGGATGCGAAGAAATAGCGGATGTAGCGCTTTTAGATTTACGCGAAGAGCCTCGCGTTCCCGAGATTCGAATTTAGGAAGACGAACCTATGCATATTTTTATTGAGCGTTACCGAAATCGTAAAACGTCCATCTCACCTTTGTCTCGAAGAAGAGGATGCCCTTCTCTTGCGCCGCGCGCTCGGCGATCGCGAACTTCGGGAACTGGAATTTGAAGAGCTGCGGAGTGAGCGGGACGCGGGCGGGCGGGGAGGGAGGGTCTCGCACACGCGCACGCATGCACACACGCACGCATGGTTATGTTACATGTCACATGCGCACACGGTCGCGACCATAGTGAGTCCCACAGGTGACAAATGATATCAAGAACGAGCATGCAGTTATAGTTGTTAATATCGAGATTAAAATGAGAGTCATGAGAAATCGAACACCGCAAACACCACAACATTAGACGAGTTATGAAAGCGAAACCCATCGCCCAAGGGAGAGGGACGAAGCAGGAGAAATGCCGAATTAAAATTTCATGAATAAAAATTATATGGATTTATAAATACTTCTTATTACAGAGCTATCTAAAATTATCGTTTCCTCCATCAGATGTCACAAAACTATAGAATTTGGACCCATATTTGTATAACGCACCTTACGCACTCGATAACTTTGCCTACACTCACGAGGTGTCTTTCATACTGACGCCAGCCACCAATGCATCTACGTCTTATTCCTGTTTCATACGCTGCAAATCGTCTCCTTAGATAGCCACTGACTCGCGCCGGAAACATCAACATTTGGTCGAAAATCAAAACCACGATGGATCACCAACATCTATGAGCTCGCTTGACTACAAAGTACTTACTTTTACAGCATTGCTATATTGCAACGCGGTTTTGAGTTTAGACCCGAACAGCATTGCACCGTAATGCGGACGTATTACGTGCGCGATAAAATCCCACCGCGATTTCATTACGTCCAACGTGTGGACGTCGACTAAGGCAGCAAAGAGGTGTAATAGCAAGCGGCTGTTCAAATGGCGCATGGAGTTTAGACCGATACAATACGATCGATGAATTATGGCCGGTCTCTGAACATAGGCTCCCCGAAGTTTAGTACATGTTCACTCACCTCATGTCACCAACCATTTGGTTACGGTATAAATATGTACAGTATGGAAACTAGGCCTATTTGTTGAAATAATTACCTACGCTCGCTCTATTGAAGCGTTAGGGTTGTAGGTTGTACTCTTAAAGTTTCTAAAGTTGAAATCTGTTGTATTGGAACGAAGTTCTATAACGCGGCTTGCGGTAGGAGTTGATTGGTAGAAATTGTCCCGCATTTTTTACACCCGTTGTGTAAGAGTGACAGAGACAACACTCTACCAAGCAGAACTTTTTGTAAAACTCCATGTGCCTTATTAACAGCATAAATAAACATAAATAAAGAAAGAAAATCATACCTAGAAGATGAGTATGATTCATCAGAAGAAGGTGGTTTCCGTCGCCTAGCAGCCGGCTCGGCGCGCATCCAAGGGTCGGCCCAGTCGTCCGTGCGCCCGTCGGCGCGCCGGCCCTCGCGCCCCTCGCGCGCCTCCCCGCGCCCCTCGCGCCGCTCCACTTCAGCACGTTGCACTATCACTTCACGAGAGGGTCGGACGCGACGCTAATATAAAAGAAATTGTCTTGAGCATACAAACCTTTGGCAAACTAAATGATCTGATGACCCACCATAAGTAATTAACGATGGAAAATACAGAGTAGTGTTTAAAGCAGGTTCAAGGTATTTATTAATTTAATCAATAACACCAACAGCATATATCCAATTAGAATAGATGGTATATACACACAACAACCAATATGCACAGATTATAGGTGTACGCCGCTTTTAAAAGAATAGATAGTAGACAGAAGCAGCATATAACCTAGAAGAAGTAGACATTAAGACGTACTTAAATATTTACAGCGGTTCTGCTAAACTACTAGTTACTCCTTACTAACAGTCCATGTAAGATACTAATATTCAGCTGCACCTGGTTAGACTGGAAGCCAACCTCAACGAAGTTGGAAAAAGGCAGATAAATCATTTCTCTTTAACAAAGATTTTCATGAAACTCATAACAAGAACATGTATGTTTTAAAAAATTACAATTTAAGTACTTCCAGGGAGATACGATGAGGCGTCCCGCGAACTTCTTACGTTTTTAGCAAATACAGTCAAAAGTTGTTTGTTGATAAAGATATGATTTGCGACCGTAACAAATATTTATTAGCAGAAGTAAAATCATAAATACAACTCACTTAGAATTGGCCTCAAATGTCTTCATAAAATACTAATTCATTAGTGAAATTTGTTTAAATGACTTGTTATACAACGTGTCCCAGAAATCAACGTCAAGCCGAAAACGGGCAATTGGCCAAGTCGTGAAACTTAATAGAAAAATATAAAAAAAATCTTGGTCATGTACTTTTCAAATTTTATGGATTCAAAAATAAATCTCAAAAGTGACACCTTGTGATGATCTTTCAAGTCCTGTGACTACAAATATTAACTTTTCGTCAGTTTTTTTTCTGTGACGTAACCATGAATAACCCTTCTGTAAATTACAGTTAAAAGTTAAAACATAACTACCTCAGTTTCAAATAAAATGTTAGATTTTTGCCCAACATTGAATTCAAAATTATTACATCACCCAACTTTAACCGCGTGTAGTGTAAAAAATGTACTACACTATTTTGGCAAGTAACTTTAAAAGATGGCGCGTTTAGTCTGGATTCCAAAATGGTATGCCACTTACTACTTTTTGAGATTTATTTTTGAATCCATAAAATTTGAAAAGCGACTTGGCCTATTGCCCGTTTTCGGCTTGACGTTGATTTCTGGGACATATTGTATATAAACCTAAACCATACCTTATGATAAGCCCCTTCCTCCGGCGCAGGCGCACGTTCGTCATAGTGCGGCACTCGCTCGTAACCGGCCCGCTCCCGCTCGTACATATGTTCACGGTCGTAAAAACGTTCCCGCTCGTCTACTTGTGGTCGCGGGAAACGAGCACCACGGTACATCGGACCGTAGGGCCTGCAAATAAAACTTTTATGATTTAGACTACTATTATTACAGAACATGAAAACACTGAGCTCATCAGATGTACGGTATCTAGCTGACCCCGAAACTATAGCCAGTATATGCGCCCACACGGCCCTAGCCGCCGCAGGAGACGACCTGGATGTCGGGAATCCCAGGTTGATTCCCGGCCACCGTAGGCGCGGGCTTGCGGATGGCGAGTAATGGGTAGCTCGCTGTCCGGTAAGGACCAAGCCCGGGTCGACGGCGCGTTGTGTTCCACGCGCGCCTCAAAGAGATGTCAGTACCAACTGGTGGGATCCGCAAGGGCCAATGTCTGCCAGGGGTGCGGATTGCTCTTGGTGAGTTTTAGTCAGTAAAAGTAAAAGTCTGACACGCCCTCCCGCTCCTCAGTTATTTGACGATTTCCCACCCAAAAACAAAACCCCGAAACTAAACACCGAAACGTGTATTTGTTCATACTGCTAGCTTATGGCTGCTTTCGCCAATTCCAAATATGTATAATACATACATGATAAATGATCATTATTTCTGTGATGGATAAAAATGTAAGTGTTTTGTGAAACACTTAGCACAGTGAGTACGTACCCTCCCCTGAAGGCCTCCGCGTCCCGGTAGTGCGGCGGCGCGGGCCCGTCGTGCAGACGCGGCGGCGACGCGCCCACGGCCGCGGCCGCGTACGCCAGCTCCGCGTCAGGGTCGTGCACGATGCCGCCCACAGTCAAGTGCAGCTTCTTCTCTTCAAAATCCATGTCTTGCTCCTTACGTTTGTTCGCTATTCGCAGCATCTGTTGGTAATATATATAATTATTTAGTTTTTAATAACAATATTTGTAATCGATGTGGCGTGCATCGTGAGTTGGTTCCTGTCTCCAGAGCTCTAACCACTGCACCGGTAGCTTAAACCCCGCACCCGACACCGGTGGATCACAATTTTTTATATTTTAAAATGTTTTTATAAATAATAAAATAAATAAACTCACCTCCTTAGCAGTGCGCAGTCCTCTTTCCCACGCAGACTCAGGCGGTGCGACATCCCTGGTTGGTGGAGGCGGGTAATTCCCTCCCGGGGGCACGCCCCTTACTACGTCGAACATGTTATAGTTGCCTTTGTCCGTCACGCCCGGGTGGAGAAACCTGGCCAAGGAACACGTGTTAATCCAGAAGTTTCACTCTTGTGTATAAACAAGAGTGAAACTTCTGGATTAACACTCACGCCTAGTTCATGCTGTCTATTATCATAATCACTGATCAGTAAATACATATCGAGGGGTGAAAGGCTATTTGTTTGAAGCGACATTTTGGACGATATTGAGTTATATAAAGTATTGAGTTAGTTATTGGGTATATAAGTCAATATCGTCCAAAATGTCGTTACAAACAAATAGCCTTTCACCCCTCGATATGAAAATGACACTAAACTTGTCACACATAGGTAGAAACCTTTACGTATTGTAACAACCAGCTTATCTGTTATTCCATGCGCTTTGTTGTGGAGTTACGTATAACCACACCCACTAGATACTATTTCAAGTGATACCAAAAACTTTTAGCCTTTTGGGTACTACTCACGAGGAGTCCATTGTAATATAAATAAAGTTCCTAATTAGATATGGCAATAAATTGAATGTGAATGAATATCTATGAATTATCGTCCACAGCATTTATACACTTGACCGACACCATCACGGGATCCCTATTCTGGGAACTATTGTTACACCTGGCTACTGCCACCTAGTGGCCTACCTGCAGCTGACGCCCCACGTGCAAGCGCCCCGGGAGAAGAACCGGCACACGGGTCGCGGCTCGCTCTCCTCGGGGCGGCGCTCCGCCTCGTCCGACACCTCGCCCTCCTCCAACGACGAGCCGCGGGACCGCCGAGCCGCTCTTACGTACTCTGTTAATACGAAGCTCCATTTTGTTACCGATGTTTCTAAATTAAGAAATAAAATTGCACAGAGACGATCCACATATTTATTTTCGCAATCCTTTAGTATTTGTATAATATGTCAACTGGTGAAAATATAGATGTACAATAAGAAAAGCCACATAGCACAGTGTAGTGGGTTGCTTATGAAATAGACCTTCCTCCAGCCACTGTCAGACCATAGCCATAGATTCCACAGATTCTAAAACAGATTATTACCACGAAATAACAGTTGCTAAGCTGCCCACTTGGACTGTCAGTTAGGACTCAGGACGAGATTGATGTCGAATCGATGTTAAATCAACGCCCATCCCGTAACTGTAGTAGGTCAGGTTGATAGATGCCACTTGTAAAACACGTTGACCTGTTGTGGAGCTTCTTGCTGGCTCTTCTCCATAGGAAGCGACAAATTAGAACCGTGCACCTAGCTTCTGACGTTTCATAAGTGCCCGTGCAGGTTTATGTGAAATAAAATATTTTGTTTCCTTAGGCGTGAGACTCGCGGCGATATAAGACTATTCTCCCATAACTGAAAAGGCGTCTACTAAGACTACTATGACTTACTGCATATTCCTTCAGAAACACCTAAAAACCAGCCTATTACTCTTTACTTTTTCTCTACTCTTTATGCATATCCTAAACTCGGTGAAATCGCGCCTCCAAACTTTAGAGTTTATGTTAGTGTTTTACTAATTTACCTTTTTCCATTCCTTTTTCGTCAGCATCACCATTAGATTTTTCTACAGCTTTTGGTTCTACACATTCGCCTTCTTCTGCTTCGAAATCTAATTGTTCTTCCCCATCTTCTGTATTACTTGTTTTTTCTTGTGGTACCTAAAGATCCATAGTGAAAAAAAGCTTTAGAGGGGTACTTTGCTCAGTGGTAACTAAGCAAAATGAAAATAATGTAAAAGGCCAGTTAACTGTAGTAAAATTGGCAAGTATTTTGAATACTATAAGAAAAGTAATAAGTTGCAGTCATTTTCAATTCTTACTTTTTCCATTTTAGGTGTATCACCCTTTCCACTATCTGAATGTGGTGAGGACTGTCTGCTTGCTCCATTAACAGGTTCTGCTTTGTGTTCTGGTGATGCTGGTTGAGACTTGGGCTAAAATAACAAATAAACAGAACATGAACCAACACTCCCTTCAGTCTTTCTGACACAGGTGCGACATGTCATGTTGCATCTGATTTCTTCTCGAGTCAGGTCGCCCTTGTATCATAGCAATGTATTAAAAACTGCAAAGTTGTGTGTGGGAGCTTGAAATAGCCATCAGTTAGTCTATTGTTGGATTAAATACCTTTGATCCTTTCTCTGGTTCTTCTGGTTCCATAGAGTCCAAGTCAGATACGTCAGATAGATCCTCATGACTTATATTAAGGTCTTTTCGATCTGGCTTGTCACTTGTCCTAGATTTACTTCTAGATTTTCTGTCTTCTTGGTCTGATTCCATTTCCCCTAGGGACAATCAGAGTTATTATTATTGTTTTGAAAATAATGTGAAGGGCCTGCATTTTCATACAGATTACAGCAATGAAATAAATTACCTTCTGATATTTCTTCTGTAGCTGGGTCTTTATTACTCCGTTTATTGTATGATGAACTCCTACTGGACCGGCTCGAATCTGACCTGCTACGGGCTCGCGGAACAGAGACCATTTTTTGTTCAGCTTTTGTGTGTCTTCTCCATTTTTCATTTCTTTCCTTTGGGCTCCAATCATTTCGTTTAGCAGCAGGAGACGTGCGAGGGGATCTATAAGACTTTCTGTCAGGAGAGGGACTTGAAGAGGGTGATCGTCTGTTGGGATTCCTTACAGACTCAGGAGAAGCAGGTCTTGACCTATTGTCTGGGGAACCAGGAGCAGATCTAGCTGAGCTGCCTGGACTCTGTGGTGTCTTTGGACCATCTCCTGCTGCTGGAGCTGACAAATACGGATCAACATGCCCTGGTGAGCCTACATTTGACCCCACTTCACTTGGCGATTTAGGACCTACTGGTGAACCAGGTATCGAATTTTCCGGTGAATTAATGTCAGAATGTGCTCCACTCAGGTTATCTGGTGACTGTGGTGGCTTTCCAAGTATTGGGGATTGTGACTGAGACCGACTTTCAGGAGAAGGTGACCGTGGCCCCTGAGACCTAGGAGATTTTGGGGAGCGTGGTGGAGACTTTGCCCCCTTTTTGGAGTGTGCACTCCTGTCTGATGATGAGCTCCTTCGGCTCCTAGAGCTTGTACTGCTACTACTCGAGGACGATCGGTCTCTGGAGTCTTCTGAATCCATCTCTGTAAAAATGGGAGTGACATATGAAGCTAGTGGTATTTTATAGTTAAGACCCAACCCAAACAAGCACTCTGATTGTTATTTCATTTATTAGCTTCAACCAGTCAAACTATGCAATACTGTATCAAATGTTAGTACAAACATTCTTAATTTACTTCAACAGAAGCAAATATCCATCAGACTTTTTCACTTTGTTAACTTTATTGAACCCATAAACACTCTATGAAAACTCTATGATACTCTAGGAAAACTCAATTATCAAGGTTATATTTCTGTCATTATTTATTTAAATATAAAAAATGAATCAATAAAAAGTAATTTAAGAAATGGATACAAACATACCTACTCTGCCCCTAAGACGACCCACTGACTGAACATTTTGGTGCTATGGAATGTAACCCTATGAAATATCCCAAATTTAATAAAACCAAAATAAATAAGTAACAGGTAGCATATCTAATGCTTTAAACAAACAGGTTAAAGTTATTTTTGTTAAATAAATACCTATTGTAACCAATACTTTAATAAATAAGTCATAGAAAACATGCATATACTGCTAATAACTTACCTTTTCAATAATTTACGAAACAATAGGAAAATATATAACAACCAAAAATAAAACAAACTGGGCTTTGCGATTCTTCCTTTACACCTACCTACTTCTGTCAATTCCTTGCTATGAAATGTTACTTTACAGTTTACAATGAAGACCAGAACTTTTCATTATAAGTATCTGTATTATCTGTATGACTCAATAATCTAAAAATTATAGTAGAATGTATCAATTTATGTTGTAGATGTATTTCGTTACTTTTACACAACTGGTAAATGCTACGTTGTGATGTATATTGGAAGACACATCCAGCCTTACCTTCACGACGACGCCTCGAAGCCAGAATTGGTTGCACTTTGTAACACTTTTCATATTGCAAAGACTTTCAACTTTATAATCACAACACAAACGAAACTTAGGTCTGTCACATATACTTGTGAACAACTTTTAACTTTTTTGAACGATAAACTGACGAAAACTTAGTAAAATCAACACTACTTCAACATGGCTGTGATACTGAAGGAAATATATGAACATAATAAATAATCACTTTCCAGTACTTCCGTAGGGTTAACTTACGCCCTTACCTTTACTGAGATGGATTAGACGGTTAATTTCTTGAAGTAATTGTAATTTATAATAAAAATAATCCTCTATTTGCGCCGCTAACAATTCTCTCTCAACGAAGCGAAGTCGAAGTCATCAAAACCATAGACTAAAAAATACAAATCAATCAAAAATCAAAGTGACGCTGTGCAATAGAGTCGCATTCAGAAAATGTTACTAAATAGCTTATGCTCACAATCGGCAAACCAGCAAGTACAACATTCGAAAGGGAATAAAACATTTTTGTTATTATAAAAACCAATGGTATTTTTTTCAAATTCGTCACTAAATATCTTTTTTCTCTGAACTCTGGAAGTAAATGTCCTTCATTGTTATTACATTGGGTTCCTAATATTTAAACGAACCTTTCTAAGCAACCAAATATTCTAAAACTTCAAATAGTCAAAAGTTACAGGAAGAATTTGTACTAACCATTTTCAAAAATAATCTACGTACATACATGAAATTTTATACCAGCTATCTCAAAAATGTACATGCATTAGGAGTTAAAATTACGAGGAAGACATTTTCTTTAAATCAGCTATCCAACACGATACAAAGATAAAAACAAAATTTAGATCATGCAATTTGAGAGTTTATTTCAGTTTATAATATTGGGTTTTCTTGTATCCCATGAATTTTGCCTAGGCTTTATAGAGTGCTTAATTGTTGCAAATGGGTCACACTATCACGTCCTAGAAGAGATACGTCAAATTACAAGTCACCCTATTTCATAGAATAGTAATTCAATGGGATAGCCCAGGAAATCCTAATTTTCATACGTTTTCTACAATTTGCAGATCAGTTGTCACACTATCATCATTTCAGCTAAAACACGTCCACTGCTGTCACTGCTGGACATAGGCCTAACCCAAGCTCCGCCATTTGGACCAGTTCTATGTTTCTCGCACCCAGCGGATTCCTGCAGCCTTCACAAGGTCATTGGTCCACTTTGTGGGAAGCCTTCCAATCCTACGTTTTTCGGAAGTCGTGTTAGGTTGTATGTTTATTAAGTTAAATATGAGGAGTCATAGGAATAAAACATTTACAGAAATTATAATTATAAGAATCATCAACAGCATCATTACAACAGTTACTATTTTGTAGCGTTCCCTTTAAACGAACCTTACCAATCGAGTGGTGGTGAATAGTTTTGGGTTTCAGTCAGTAGTTCCGCACGGTCATCAAGAAGTTTATAGGTATATTGGCAGTCATTTTCATTGAGGCATGTAAACTAAATGAAAAGATGCCAGAACCCTCAATTTCATTGATAATTTTCATGAATTTCCAGCTTTTACAGCGTGGAGACCAGTTGCCGGCTTTTTCCACAAAATTGTATGGTATGATCGTCTCGGGCTGTCTTTAGAATAACGCCTTCACAAATTATAATACATGAACCTTACACTGTTATAATAAAGTTGAAAATCTATCAAAGAAATTTGACAGCTTAGGAGGGTACAGTTTGGCAAGAAAGTCCTGAAACGGAACTAAAATATTTAACTATTGGCAGCACTCGCTCTGCCTCGTCGAGTAAGGTACATAATCTGTCATTTCTTGTAATCGGTGTCTGTTTCTCGTGTTTATTTTTATTTATTTGCGTTATTGTGGTGATACTGGTGACCCATTGTGTTCATAATGAACAGATCTGTTATTCGCAGCTCCGCAAGAGCGATAATTTAAAAGTGTACGTGAGATGTTTGGTGAAACTCGAGACCGGACAAATTTTATCCGATCTCAACGATTTGTATAAAAGAACCGCTGAAATGACAGGTAAAATTATATTTTTTACATGTAACCGCATGTATAGTGTGTATTTCAAGGTGTAATATCTAGTAGAAACCTTTAAAACAATTATTGAAATGTGCATTCATGAATTTGAGGCTATGTTTACGAAAAACATTCGGAATGCAGCGCGTTCATATAACATTGATACTTTTTGTTAATATTGCATAAATCACTGAACAAAAATAAAATAACTGTGGTATTTTTTAGGTAAATCCATCAGTACTATATGGCGAATTGCAATAGAAGGACAAAGAAACAAAGGTGTTTTCTCCACGCCAGGGAAACGTAGACTGACTGGAAAAATTCTTGTCAACATGTCATGAAAATAGAAAAAGGTTATTTTCGAAGGGGGCAAACTCCGTATAGTGACATTGAAAGAAATATCATAAACCTACAAGATGAAAGCAGCAGTAGCGACACATCTGAAGACAGCCAGCAGAGTTTTGGTGAAAGCTCACAACAAGACGTGGAGGAAGACTTTTCGGGCGTGGAATACTTAGAGAAAAACATTTTTGATTCTGATTAAAATTTTTGATTCTGATTATTTTCTTAGTTTTTGTTTAGAACACCAACTATGGAACATTTTGCCTGTCGTTAGAGGAGAACTTGGATTTGTGGGACACAGTCACACAATAGTCAGGCTTCCAATTTGTCACTGTGATCTAAACCCTATTGAATTAATCTGGGGTCTCGTAAAACAGAAAATTGTCTCACATAATGTTGGATTATTTGACATCAAGGTATTTATAAATACCTAATAATTTTAGTTTTAATTCATTAAAATAAATAACTGCAAATGTTATCGTTCTAGGCAGTGGCTGAACAAGCGTTTCAGAGTTTCAGAGAAAAAAAGAATTTTTTCATAAAACCCGCCAATATTCACATTAATTGTCAAAAAAACTAAGTATCAAAACCGTTTTCGTTGTACTATATAGGGTTACAACATGCACGATAGTGGCGCCACCATTATTTTCACGACTTTTTGGCCAAGCTGTAGCTTAATGTGCAGGTGTCTGTACATACATACACTTTATACTAATTCCATATTATTTTTCCAGTGCCTCCCCTTTTTTTAAATGTGTTTGTCTATCTCCGACTAGTTTAATATAGATAACTGTGTTGTCTATGAGCTAATAATTGTGAAGTAAACGCGCCAAAATTCGTAATTTTACTGCCGTCCTAATGTAAAGCTTTCTAATTAGTTTAATTTTGTGCATTTCTATTTTTTATTTGTTGTCGTAATGATCGAACAAGCTCTTGACGATAATATATCTGAAAATGACGAAGAAGAAAGTTACTTTCAAGACGTCGACTTATTACAAAAACATGGAATAAACGTAGCTGACATAAAAAAATTAAAAGGGGCTGGAATATGTACGATAAAAGGGATTCAGATGTCTACAAAGAAAAAATTATGCAATATCAAAGGATTTTCTGATACAAAAGTTGATAAAATAAAAGAAGCTTGTCAAAAAGTTGCTACCCTTGGTTTTATGACTGCGTTGGAAGTCAGTGATCGTCGAAAACAGGTTTTTAAAATCAGTACGGGAAGTACAGAATTAGAGTAAGTGGCAAAGTACCTATTTTTTAAATTTCGAAAAAAATTAAATAAGCACCTAACACAACAAAAGTCGATGGCAACAATAACCGAAAATATTTAATATAGTTTTTCAAATTTGTACGGCCTAAAACGTAGTAACATTGGAGATTAACTACGGCCTAAATAGGCAAAGGCCGATGCTCTCAGGTTCAGTTCGCCCTGCAACTGAATGCTGTGTTTTATATGAACACAAAACTGTTAAGTAAGTAGGTATTGACTGATTGCACTTGCCCAATTTGTCGCACCCACACACGCTATCGATAAATCAGTAGCATGGGCATTACACGATGTACCTACGTTATTGATAGTATTATCTAATAATTTGTAGTACAACTTTTAAAAAGATAAATGTTACGATGATAAAATAAATAAGTAAAACTTTACGAGTCACCATGATCTTCAATTTTAGAAGGATTTGATGCCTAAAATAAATAGTATTCGTGTTTTGAAATCTATAATACTGTATTTCGAGTGTTCTGACTAGTTTCGAGTCATATTATTCTCCTAATATCTGGATGACCGGTTTTTTTTGGTTTGACGTTTTCTAAAAATGAAACCTTGCTAGATCGATTTATCGCCCCCGAAACCCGCTACTAGATACTACATTTATAAGCATACTACTTAAATTTCATTAAAATCGTTGGAGCCGTTTCCGAGATTCAGATTATATTTTTACAAGAATTGCTCGATTAAAGGTATTAGATTAGTCACGAGCTCTTCACGGGCAATAGCGGTAAGAGAATATAGACTAATTGGGTTTGGATAAATAAAATCATTATGAATTACAGCAAACTACTGGCCGGTGGAGTGGAATCGATGGCGATAACTGAAGTTTTTGGTGAATTCCGTACTGGCAAGACTCAGCTGTCTCACACCCTGTGTGTCACCACTCAAATACCCAACTCGACGGGCTACCACGGCGGGAAGGTCATGTTCCTGGACACTGAACATACTTTGTATCCTTCCTGTATTGATGATAATGAGTTCGACGACTTCAACCACTTGACTCACTTGAAGTCACACAAACCCACAAATACCTACACCCTCCCTATTAACTTAAGTACCCGAAAGACTAGGAGTCTAGCTAGAGAGAAAGAGATCAGTCAAGTAGTTTGTATGACCAGCACCCTAATTGCCACATTTTCAATCACATTCTGGATCATTTTGCAAGATATTGCTAATCCATTGCTACATATTATGTTCGAAATACTTGTCTGCTCGACTACGTAAATAACGCAATGATCAATGTTGCTGAACTGTCAAAATTAAAACCATTGCTAATGTTATTGTGTCACTCAATTAACCCGCAGTATTTAGCGACTTATCCGGATTCATTTGTGGCCAACATGATTATCGTTTTCTTCCATAATTCTCTGTTATTTGTCATCGGTAATCACTCCTTTCTAGCTATATCATCTTTCACATAAGTACTCTATTTATCGCTTCTTTGGTCTTCCCCTACTCTTATAGTCATCCAAATTTATACTCAAAACTTACCTCAAGGCATTTTCCTCAGCCCAAACAAAATAACTTTAATTTTATCTAAAAACCTTTTAATAAAAGTAGATAGGTTTCAAATAGATGAAATTCCTATCAAATTACCACCAGCAAAAGATTCTAAAAGTTGCTGCTTATCGAACAAAGAAGCACGTGGATAGCCTACGGATTAGTTTATTATCATTAGAAAAACATAAATAAACCTTATTTTAATATTCATTAAAATGATGACTCGATTCATTAATATTTCCTCATACGTTAGATAGAGTGACTTTTGCGTCATACAAATTTACGAGCGCGAACGATTATAGCTTTAATTAATATCAGGTAACTATGAATAATGGACATTCTCTAATAGGTTTTGTAGTTTTGGGGTTTAGGTGTATGAAGCAATATAAAGAGGTTCTACTTTTGTGATTAGCGTGAAAAAACTGCACTGACTACAAAACTATTTTGTTTTACCAACAAGCGCCATATTCAAATAATTTTGAAAATTATTCTAAATTCGCTTGAGTAATCGAATGCAATAAGAATCATTTTTCTGCCAGCCTGCATGATGTAAGGTTACCTTTTGCAGACAACCTTTATAGTAAATAGGTAGGTACCTAAATCCTAAATAAATAAGTCGATCACGTTGCCGTGTTCCGTTTGGTGCCGGACGTGTTCCGTGTGGTGCCAGACGTAAAAGAATAGCACCATCGCATTTCTTCCTGTGGGTGTCGTAGAAGGCGATTAAGGGACTTACTAGAGATTGGGCAGCTGCGTTCTCTATGCATATTTACAACCATACTGCGATCGCCAACCCGCCTGCCAAGCGTGGCGATTATGGTAAAACCCCCCCTTTGGGAGAGGCCAGCAGTGGACGCCTTTCGGCTGAAATGATGACGTTGCCAGAACGGATCCGCCTTTTATTGCAGCTACGACCATTCTTTGCAGTTGCATTGTGGCCACTAGACCCTAGTTATATATAATTCCTTAACAATACTCCAGCCGCCCCGACCGATTGCGGCCAATTGCAGACAGATTCAATTTAGACCAAACTGCAATGCTAGATAATGTTCTCTACGCCAGGGCATACACCTCTGAACATCAGGTCAGTGGGTCTATGAAGTACTTACATTGACAACACTAAATATTTAACCATTTGCATAAGTACCTATGAAAAATAGGGCAGGTACACACGGCTACACATGAAGCATTTCCAGTATAAGCTGATCTCGCATTGTATAGGATTTCCGTGCAGTGCGAAATCAGCGTAATCTGGAAATGTATAGCTTGATATGTAGGCCGTGCGTACCTACCGGTCACCAACGAAAGTACCGACCGTCTTCACTGACACTAAGCGACACCTAAATGAATGCCTAAGTACAGACGCCAGCACACCAAGCTACCCCAAACAGTAAAATTTTCCCAATTGAACATGAACCTTATACTTACGTAATAAAGTTGAAAATTTATCAAAGAAATTTTAGAGATTGGGGTAGCTTGATGTGCTGGCATCTGTACCTAAAAGCGCGCTGTTGGATTTTACGGCGCTGAGCCGATCGTAAAAAATCTAACAGATATTATACTTTAGGTCTCGTTGTAATGTTAGTGAAATTGACATAAGACCGTAAAGGAAAAAATCTATGGGTAAAAGTACACTGCTTTTCAGCAATTCATGTAGGGAATGGTGGAACGGTCGACACTTTGCCTTACATCTAAGTATTCAGAATTTCCCGTTGGTGACAATACAAACACAATTATTTTTATTTAAAAAAATTACTAGGCGGAACTCCTAGACTTCGTAGCAGCGAAGTTCCACGAGGAGGCTGGCCTATTCAAGCTGCTGATAATAGACTCGATCATGGCGTTGTTTAGAGTCGACTTCTCTGGACGCGGCGAGTTGGCTGACAGGCAACAGAAACTAGCTCAAGTTCTCTCACGGTTACAAAAGGTTTGTTTAACCTTAAGGTCGCTTGTCCACCGCCACCGTCAACGGGACGTCAACAAGAACGAGATGCCGACGGCACCGAAGTCTATAAATGTACATTTACTGTGACCACGTGTCCGTGTGTCGGCCCCCGAATTTTCGAATAATTTGGCGCAACCACTAGAACTCTGCCCGAGGTTGTGACGCGTGACGGGCCGATGTGGCTACACTAAACACGTTTGATTTTGTCCACACGACGCTGGTGGGACGTTACTGTCCCACCAGCGTCGTTCGTTTGACGTTTATTAGATACACAAATACAGAACTGTCGAGTTCAGTCGCGGTGGACAAATGATCGCCGTCACTGGGATGTCACGTTCGGTTCGAATAATCTAATTTCTCGTTGACGATGACGGCCCGTTGACGGTGGCGGTGGACAAACGGCCTTATTTTTTTCTCAAAAACTTGAGAAAAAAATAAGGCCGTTTTTTTTTTTTAGGTAGGTAGGTGTATCTACATCGTGAGTTGTATTCAAATAGGCGGCCCACCAGACCAGTGAAATCGCAGATGCGTAGTCATTCTGAAACAGGGCTGAAGTGTCTCATGATGACTGGCCCCCGTACACTTCAAACCAGAGCCTTGATACGCAACTTGGGTGAAATAGGACGTTACATAAATTTATTTATTTCGGAGCACCAGGTGCTCCGAAATAAATAAATTTATGTAACGTCAACAAACGGGTACAAATTGCTTAGGGCCGCAAATTGCGCAGTTACGCCAGTGCCCCATCTATTGGACGGAACAAACAAATAAAATTGGGCTCGGCTCCAAGGTAACGTTTAAGTAATATCAGTTTGAAGGATAGAATTTAAGAGGCAGTAAGAACAATTTCTATCGGTAGTCCACATCGTCCATTTCGAAATTCTTATTATTTTGCCTAACATTGTATTATTTACGAATCGGTCTAATATAAAAACTGTGTCTGTCTTATTTGTAGCGTTCGTGCCACGTAATTATTTTCTGCGTCGTAATTTTATGCGGTTTATTTATACGCGTAAATTTTTGAAGAACTCGTGTTATGTACAGACGAGTTCAAGATCACGGCGCGCCAAGTTTGACTCGTTTGGTCTTAATAGATAAACATGCATCCGGTTTTCGACGTCCAAACCACGTTTATTAAGCAGTTGAGATAAGACAATAGACTACATATAATAATCAAGATTATTTGTCATAATTATTATTGTAACTCTCTAGGTTTTCATTGTGTGTTTAATTTAACTATTGAAGAAATTTCTCATGATCAGCTGTGACCGTGAGTAACATTGTGATCGCACCCTGAATCTTACAAAAAAGATCAATTAAAATCACAAAACTCATGATGGTTCAACACAAAATAAAAATAAATACTGTTTGATAATGGATATAAATTAAGCCATGTTTAGTCGACATTCACACAGACGTAATAAAATCGCGGCGGGATTTTTCACGAACTCCCCGAGCATTGAGAATTCAACTGAGTGCATCTCAACTCGTCAACCGAACAGTGTTCGAACGTTCGATTTTCAAACTCTTGGCGTCACTAGGTACTCACTTGCGAATTATATAGCTGTAAAGATATTTTGATATTATGCGAAATAGTTACCTAGAACTCTAGTTCACTTTAGTAAGTTCATTTAGGTACCTACTTAATCCTATTGATTGATATATGAAATATACATTAAATAGAGTTATATGAAGTTAGAGGCGAGTTGCCTTGCTGATTTTAATTCCGTAAGTAGGTACTTGGTTACCTAAAACCTGGCTTCGTATTTTAATCAACATAGAACGTGATACTAACCTAAATATTGCAAAAAAAAATCGCGGGCTACTTTAGCTCACTGCTCCTAAGATAAGCTGTGTGCAAATTAAATTTTGTATTAAATACATTGTCTTACAGATTTCAGAAGAATACAACGTCGCAGTATTCATAACAAATCAAATGACAGCAGACCCTGGTGCAACACTGTCCTTTCAAGTGGATCCCAAGAAACCCATAGGAGGCAACATTCTTGCACATGCATCCACCACAAGAATATCCCTGAGGAAAGGCCGCGGAGAAAACCGAATCGCTAAAATATACGACTCTCCTGACTTGCCTGAGAGTGAAGCTACGTTTGCCATTACAAATGGAGGTGTGGCCGATGCTAAAGATTAAAAATATATTTACTTTACGTTTAGTATTTGATGTTTTATTTTTCCTATATAGATAAGCATGTGATATCGTCGTGGTAGGTAAAATTGTCAATAGCCAAACGTGAAAAAGCCATGGAGCTAAAATACCCCTAACAGTCCCACGTTCCCATGGACATAATAAAATCGCGGCGGGATTTTAACGCGCACTGGATTTTCGACGCACTGCTTCGTGCCGAGAGTTAAAAATCGAACAGTAAAACACACTGTTAGATTTTTGAGGAACTGAGATCTAATCTGTTGAATTCTCAATGCTGGTGGGCAAAGTCGGGTTCAATACCGCGATTTAAAAAACATTAAAAAAAAAAATTGACCTCCGGAAAAACACTAACTATAAAGTGAAAAATCACTTTAATTTCGGAAGGCGGTGACCAAAAATTAAAATAGATATCCAAAGTCACCGACTTCCAAAATTACAGTTATTTTTCACTTTGTAGTGTTTTTCCGGAAGTCGGTTGTTTTTTTTTAAGTTTTTATTTTTCACTTTTTAGTTATAGTACACACCAATTCGAAATTTCATCATCCTTGGGGTCAAAACAATAAATTATTTATGCGATAGCAGCAATCGCGGTTGATTTGCTGTAATTATTTGAAGAGTTCCATTGTCTGTCTCCGAAACGCATCATCAGATCCATATGAAACTTATATGGGACCATTTCGGAATAAACCCCTCTCCAACAAAAAAAGAATTTTACAAATACGTCTATTATATGACAGAGTTATGCCCGAACATACAAAAATAAATACACATGTACGCATGTATAGAAACATGTCGATTTGATAACGTCCTTCATTTTGAAGTCGGTTAAAAATCCAATGGTTGAAAAAATCCCGCCGCAATTTTATTACAGCGACTTACCTGTCTATGTAATGGACCTACAACTACTTACTTAGGTAGATAGATAATAAAAATAATAAACACCAGCAGAGGGATTACCTACCTACAACAATATACTAATTAAAACACCATCCGGAGCATCATTTGCTGACTAAGAAATTCAAGATTAGTAGCTAATCAGAATCAATAGTTAGGTACCTACTCAGTACTCAGATAAGGACATTGTACAGTCGTCAATGCTATAGCACACTCTAGTGCGCTATTTATTTGATTGATTTCTTATTATCTGATAAAACGTTGTTAGGCGCACTCATTTGATATCTAATTATCTAACTATAAATTATGTTGCATTCTACTCATTACGCGTATGTGTTATAAAAAATTATATTCCTGACGCTTCCGGTGTATTTTGTGCTTCCGGATTGTAACAGTAATGCTTTAATAGATAAGTAAGTCTTAAATTAGTTTAAGCTTATCGATCACGTAAATGTTCTTATCTTCAGCATTGAACTGCCATAGGCAAGGGCTGGGTTGATTGACCAAGCAAGCAGACTGACTATAGACTTCCCAAAAAACCTGATTCTGAATAAACCTAGATACCTACTAAGTAGGTAAGTTACTAAAGAAATGTCATCGACCTGTAAATCGGAAGATTGAGATAACTTCTGTAACCCGTGCTCGTCTTCGCTCTCCCACTTTATGCAGTCAGCCGAAACCAAAGTCCAAACGCTAACGAAATCGTTTTGTTTTCGTCATTCATAGTGGCGTGATTCAAACGGACCAATTAAGTTTCTCGCTTCGATTAGATAAACAGTACCGAACTACCATACTCTCATGATTTACGCTAAACGTTATTTATTACGGTGTGGACGTGTAAACTAATTATAGGTACTTAACTACATTGACAAACGAGACCAAACATTATTCAATGGTTCTCCACAGGCTCGAGATAAATTAAATGTTTCCCGCCACGATTATTTTATCGTCAACTTAAAGTACATAGTCTCCGTACTAGTACTAGGTTCCCATAAAAACCTTGAAGTATCTACTAATTAGGTGTTCGAAATTTTTATATTACCTATTTACTGGCTGGTCCAGTTGGTTTCGCTGTGGCATGGTCCTTGCAAAAAAGAAAGATCGTCAAAAAAAAAATGATTTGAACCACCCATTTCTACCTTTGTAAACATGAAACTTTAGATCAATCTATTGACCATTCATCACTCCTCCTTCCTCCATCATTCGTCTTTAACAACTTTTTATACGTGCATAATAATGATTACTAGCTACTGCCCGCGACTTCGTTCGCGTCAAAGACTACAATTGTATGTTCGCGTCAAATTTCTTGCTCCCCGACCCACCCCGTCTTGTCATTCAATTTCAATTATTAACCCATTGAAATCGCATGATGTAAAGGGTAATTTTGTTTTAAATTAAATACTTGTGAAAAATAACGTATTTATTTAGTTAAGGATTAATAATCATGTTTTTAAAACACCTTCGCAATTTATAATGTATTATTTTAGAACAAATTTGGTTAGTATAAAAAAGGTTATAGTGAGCCAACCTTAATAGATAGACATAAACTGTCAGGAACTTTTTTTTAGAACTTTTAAAGGGGTACAACTCTGTCATAAATGATTTTTGCGAAACTTTAACCGTCTGCGCACGCAGCGGAAGCTCTCAAAAGGAAAAAATACCCCGATTTTGAAACATTCTTCATTGGTGCTCCGCTCCTATTGGTATTAACGTGGATCACCACGTTATATCAATAGCCTTCCTCGATAAATGGGCTGTCTAACACTGAAAGAGTTATTCAAATCGGACCAGTAGTTCCTGAGATTAGCGCGTTCAAGCAAACAAACAAACAAACAAACTCTTCAGCTTTATAATATTAAAATATATATATATTAAATTATATTAAATATTAAGTATAATTATATATTTATAATAATAGTATAGATATCACATATTAGGCAGTTTAAGGCCCGGCCTGTTTGCGGGAGTTTGTTTTATTCTACCAGTTTATATTTCTAAAATACCCTAAACATAATTATTTAAATAATACATTGACTTATTTAAATATTATGTATGTACGTAAATAAAAGAAAAATCTTTGAGAAAAGTTTGGTTATCCAGGCGTTGCCAATCTGTTTTAATACCGAGAATACCAGTATTCGGATTTTGACAGATGACGTCTGAGGTTGAATGAAAACGTGACAGCTTGTTTTAATCAGTTGTTTCGTGAATCTTTCGAGGGGCGGAGGTACTGTGAGTTTAGCAATCGGTTTCGGTTTTAATTCAATTACCAAAAATTATAATTGTTAAAGGTGTTCAACCCGTCTGTGGTTTCAATAAAATCATACTGTTTAACGATGGGTGAAAACAACGAAAATAAAAAAGAAGTTAATGTATGGTGCGATGGCTGGTGAGTAATATCGAGTTTTTATTTTTACTTCATGTCTTCGTGCTTGGTAATTGGAAACATTGCACACTAGTTGTTCCGATGTTAACATTTAGTGGCGGTGGTGTTTCTCACCAGAAACTCTCGATATACTTTCATAAATTGACTTGAATGAGCAGTAGCACAGTGTGGGATAATTACAAAGCATCCGGCGCCAACGATTTCAGTTCGCAATCGTTGTGTACACATGCATTTCTCTAAATAATTTCTCCTTGGGATCACAGTATGGTATGGATTTCTATTTCCAGTTATGACATGGTGCATTTCGGTCACGCAAACTCGCTAAGACAAGCAAAAGCACTGGGAGATGTGTTGATTGTGGGAGTACATACAGATGAAGAAATCTCAAAGCACAAGGGTCCCCCTGTGTTCACACAAGAGGAACGGTACAAAATGGTGCGTGCTATCAAGTGGGTGGACCAGGTGGTGGAGGGTGCACCCTATGTGACCACTCTTGAGACTCTGGACAAGTACCAGTGTGATTTTTGTGTGCATGGAGGTAATTCATTTTACAGTTTTACTGAGAAGAGGCTATTAGGGTAATTGCTAGTTATTACACTTGTGCTGTAAACATACTTGATAGTTTAGATTGCTGGTTTCATGTACAATCAGAATAAATACTTGCTAACAGGAAAGATTTTGTAAATAAATCTAAATGTACTTACTTAAAACTTTTTTTTGTTGGCCAGGGACAAGTATTATAATATTTCCCACCTTCAATATTCATACAAAAAATACTAATGCTTAATAAAATTATTCTGCTTATGTTTATGTACCTTGAAACCAGTTTTTGTTGGATTTATGCTGTCACAAAGATTTTTTTAAAGATTCTCATGAAGCTTGTTATGTATAAAATGGAATCTCATTCTAATTATATTCTTTGCCAATAATCTCATAATTATTCCAATAATGTGTGAAGAACTGATTAGATTAAATAACAAACATTTACTCTCTAACTATTTTGAGCAAAATTGAAGATTCATCAGGCACGCTAATATCTAAGCTACCTCAATAATATATTTTTAGATTTTCTTCCGCATATAGAGTAAAATACCGTTTCTCAATTTTCTTTGATAACAAAAATTTTACAAAACATTACAATGCTTATTTTTCTCAGATGACATCACAGTGACTGCTGATGGAATTGATACATATCACTTGGTGAAAAATGCTGGCCGATACAGGTAATTCTAGCTCTTTAAAAAACCTTTTATGTAATAAAACTTAATAACCCATTCACAATCTTGAAAGAAAATTGACATTTCACAGTTTATAACACAATAAAATTTGTATCGTGCATTGTGATTTAGTATAGCAATATGAAACGCTGAAATGAAAAACATAACATCACACTTGTATTCTTTAAAGAGTTGGGCAGAGCAGATTTTTTTTATTTAATTGGTGGGAAATCATCAAATAACTTCTCTCGCTCTGGGTGGAGCAGGAGGGCGTGTCAGACTTTTACTGACTAAAACCCACCCGTGTTCCCTCAGTTGCCTGTGTGCCAGGGGCCGCGGTGTCTCTTTCGAACAACCCCTGGCAGGCATCGGCCCTTGCGGGCCCCATAAGTTGGGCTGACATTTTTTTGAGGCGCGCGTGGAATACAACGCGCCGTCGACCCGGGCTTGGTCCTTACCGGACAGCGAGCTAAACATTACTCGCCGGCCTCAAGCCCGCGCCTACGGTTCCCGGGAATCAGCCTGGGATTCCCGACGCCCAGGGCGTCTTCTGCTGCCCATTCTAGTAAGTCCCTTAGTCGCCTGCTACGACACCCATGGAAAGAAATGGGATGGTGCTATTCTTTTACGTCCAGCACCACTCGGAACGGAAGGGGTATCGTATTACCCAGTAACTGGGTTGTGGGGGTCAGCTAGGCAGTCGCTCCATGTAAAATACTGGTATTCAGTTGCATCCGGTTAGAATGGAAGCCGACTCCAACATAGTTGGGAAAAGGCTAGGCAGATGATGATGTTTGTAATTTCAAAATAATAGCTTTTTACTAAATGCATATCGTTATGAAAGTATAGTATACAGTACTTATAACAAAATAAGAAAAAAAAATTGTCTGTATTTGTTCCGGCTAATCTCGGCTAGACCGATATTGATGGGACCTTCGTTTCACTGGACGGTAGCTGATAAGGAGTAAATATAGGCTACTTTTTGTGCCCGTAGCACGTTGCCGTGAGATAATTTTCGAAATCCACGCTGGTGAAGCTGCAGGCTCGGCTAGTTAACACGCAAGTGCGATAATCACCTGTAAAGTTTCACCACAAAACAGGCGAGGAACTATTTCTGTGTTAATGATGGATATTTATAAAACAGGATTCCAACTTACCGGCGTTATTTATAAACAAAGAGCCTGCTCACAAGGAGGAAATAGGAATCTCAAATGAATAACTAGCTTATTATTGCAGTACCTTTTATTTCAATAGAGGCCTGCATTGTAGCATACGGTGGAGGTCTGCCCGGCTGGGGCCGAGCACCGCCGTGTCTCAGTGGAGGCGGTCGGCGGCGGCGATCTCTCGCGTCCGGCCCTGGTCCAGGCCATGGTACGGAGCGAGAGTGCATGGGAAGCCGTCACCTCCTTTTGCGAAGCAGTAATGCTCGCGAAGAGGGAGGCGGCGCACGTGATGGAGAGGCAGTATATGCGCCCTCACGGCCCTAGTTGCCGCAGGAGACGCCCTGGGAATCCCAAGCTGATTCCCGGCCACCGTAGGCGCGGGCTTGCGGACGGCGAGTAATGGGTAGCTCGCTGTCCGGTAAGGACCAAGCCCGGGTCGATGGCGCGTTGTGTTCCACGCGCGCCTCAAAAAAATGTCAGCCTAACTGGTGGGGTCCGCAAGGGCCGATGCCTGCCAGGGGTTCAGGTTGTTCGAAAGAGATACCGCGGCCCCTGGCACACAGGCAACTGAGGGAACACGGGTGGGTTTTTAGTCAGTAAAAATCTGACACGCCCTCCTGCTTCACCCAGAGCGGGAGAAGTTATTTGATGATTTCCCACCCTCCCTGCACGTAGAGCTGCTAGCTCGTTACAAATAAGTTGGTGTTTTTGGGAAATATACTGGCTGAATACATCACCTTGTCCGTTTTTGACGACGTTTAAAAATGGGTTGCTTATCTCAGTCAGCAACCTATTTTTAGGTTTTGCATTTTTGAAGGCAAAATGGAACCTATATAAAACCACTTTTTTCCGTCTAACACAGGTTATTTATAAAAATAAAGAGCCTTCTCACAAGGAGTGATTGAAAACTGACAAGTTACCTTCGTTTTCGTTTAATCGTTTCTTTTCAGCCCCTCCTTAATATGAGAAGCACCAGTCTCACCAAACTATTGCAAGGTTTTATTATTCATAGATTGCAAGTCTAATGTGTTTTATTAATGTTTTCAGGGAAGTGCAGAGGACTGCCGGAGTGTCGACGACAGATCTAGTAGGACGCATGCTGCTGCTCACCAGAGAACATTTCAAGTATAAAATTACATTTATTTTTATATTTATACGTTTTTCTGTAAAGATCATGAGCAATAACAGTACCTATATGATTTCGTGGGTAGTATTTGTGATTAGGACTAGAGATGGGTAACTCAGGAGAGATAGATACAAAAGATATGAATCAATCCGTTTCCATCAATCACTCTTTATATCCATTCACATCCGAATGTATCAGTGTATCAGTGTATCTTTACAACTCACTCACTCACGGAGTCACGGCCTTTTTCTTCAACCACACTCGTAAACAAATTTTCGGAAAGTCCAGGCGTCTCTTTCGCACCTCACCATTTAGAATGTTCTGTCGCGCTTTCGCAAGACGGAGAGAGTGAGTTGTTTGACCATTATAAACTGATATACGTCGGCACAGAAAGGTAAATTAATAACTCTATAACTGGTGCGTAGGGCATAAAGTCGTTAAGCGGAACGTGAAAATTTAAGTACTATACTGGTTTTAACTGTACGTGTACTTTTCCTTTAAAAAGTTTTAGTAAACTATGCAATCTAAGTTCGGTCATAAAGATATCGTTTTTAGGATCAGGATAGAAAAAAAGTAGATTTGCGATTTCGAATTAAACAAAATATCAGTTTGCGTCATTAGTTCAACCTTGACCTTCGTTCGCTACCGTTCGGGATCGGGTCAGTTCGATGCGCTGCGTGTCGTGCGCGCGAGCGTGATCTACTGATACATATGGATATAAAGATATAAAAGAGTGATACATATCCCAGTGATCGAAAGATACATTTCAATCTTTTCTTTTTAGTGATACATTTTGCCCATGTCTAATTAGGACAGAATCGGCAGTCATTAGAACATAAAGCAAGGTGAAATTCAAAACATTTGAAAATATGTACCTTTTTTCGTAGAAAGCTTTGATATGTTGTCATTAATGCGGAAGCGCAAAGGTCGCGTAGGTTAGTGCCTATTGTAAAATGTAATTAACATAAAAAGACACTTTTAGAATCAAAACTATTACAATAAACTTAAGAGGACCTGCAGGTTCTCTTAAGTTCCAACCCATTAGGGTGATTGCGTAACATACTAACAGTAGGTATGGCTTTCGTTTTGACAGTACAACAACATTCATTGCGTTATTTATGTTGCTGAGCAGATAAATTTTTCGAACAAATGAAGAAATGGATTAGCATTATCCTGCCAAATGATCCACATTGTGATTGATAGCGTATTTTACTCTATATGAGAAAAAATCTAAAAATATATTATGGAGAGAGCTTACGCAAAATGCATTCGGAAAATGTTAGTTTTAGTTCATGAAATAACAAAATATTTTTTTAAATTCAATTCAAAGATTTCATATTTTTAAGCTGTTTTTGAACACCATGAAATAGTAGCTGCCATGTTATTACGTCAATACGGTGTGTCAACGTCAATTGAAGAATTTTGTACTTTTAATATTTTCGTAACAAAAGTAATTTTTTATTTAAATAATATTTTGCATTCAGGAATAGCAAACCTAGCTATTATTCTAGCATAAGTAGAATAATACCTCATTTTTTAAATAATAAACAATTATCATATAAAATATCAGCGCATTTGTCTATACAGCAAACTGACGTCATACCCACAGAGCCGAAGACAATATGGCGTCCACTGCGTCCAGCGTTTTCATCAAATTACGCGCGAAATTTGAAAATGTTGTTGTTTGGAAATGTTTGAAAATGTTTGTTATGTTTGTTGTATGTTGTTGTTATGTGTTGTTATGTTTGTTGATTGTTAATGTTATTTACTCGATTAATCGAGTAAATAAAAATGTTTTATTAGTAGTTTAATAGCAGTTTATTAGCACTTTAGAATCTAATTAGGACACTTTTCAAAAATGGGTGTATTACCCTATTATTAATGGGCCTAAGTTTTTACATTACTTTTCTTTATCATTTGTGTCACCTCAGATTAGTTGTATTAGAACAAAGTTTGGAGTTACGGGTGGCCAAATCCTTGCTTAAAATAATAATAATCATTTATTTCCCCGGTTATACAATCCCATTTGTTGGTAATTAGATAAACAGCTTAAACACTAGTGTTAGTACATACATTTGGATATGCCCAAAACATTTACCATGTCATCTTATTCTAGGTTACACTTAAGGCATATTGATTTCCAGGAGAGGTGACAAAGAGTACTCTGTGGCCCTCGAACACTCGTCAAACCTCGGCACCGACTCGACTGCCCGATCACCATACACTGGCTGCTCACAGTTCCTGCCCACAACACAGAAAATTATCCAGTTCAGCAGCGGCCTCTCTCCCAAACCCACCGATAAGGTAGGTTGACATTGACCCTAAAGACAAAAAACTAATTAACATGTAAACAATATTAATTTCAACTCTACCTGCAAATTATGTTGGTTTAAGTTGTAGTGGAACTTAAACTTTGTGTGTAGGTGTTAAAGTTACTTTTCGGATATCACATAAATTATGGTCGCAGATGTCGCAACTTAAAGCAAATTAAGTTGCTTTAAGTTGTAGTGGAAATTAAACTTTGTGTGTAGGTTTTAATGTTAATTTTCGGATATCACATAAATTATGGTCGCAGGCCGCAAATTAAGTTGGTTTAAGTTGTAGTGGAAATTAAACTTTGTGTTGTAGGTTTTAAAGCTACCTTTCGGATATCACATAAATTATGGTCGCAGATGCCGCAACTTATAGCAAATTAAGTTGCTTTAAGTTGTAGTGGAAATTAAACTTTGTGTGTAGGTGTTAAAGTTACTTTTCGGATATCACATAATGGCACATCGATTTTATTTTAAATTTCGGCCTTTGAGAGCGTCGAGCATCCTACTAATACCTAGCTAATAGCTGTTCAACCTTCTTCACATTCCTAAAACCCCTTCCTATCTCCGGGACCGTTTTTCCTCCGCCCGTCCTTCAGATGCGCCTTGCAGGTCGCATCTTCGAAAACTCCCCACTCCACTGACTTCTACTCCTACTCCTTCACTGTGCACGCGGTGTGGTTGTGGAATGCACTTCCGCCCGACATTAGGGACTGCCAAACTGTTGCAGTTTTTAAAAGAAGAGTGAAAGAACATTATCTGTCCACATCGTCATAGTTGTGTATGTATTATTTTATTTACATTATTATTATTAATATTTTAGTGATATTTATTTATGTATGTATGTATACAATATGTATGTATGTATGTATGTATGTGTGTATGTATGTATGTATGTTTGTAATTATGTATATTAGTATATTCCCATATCATTTGTTAATTAATGTAGTGTATTATTGTTTTTGATCATAAATGTAGTTTATTTTCCCTTTTACGCTGTCTAAATCTCTTTATCTTTTCTCCCATCGCAGGTATGCTGGAAGAGATTTCTTTAGAAATAAGCATCACCTCTGTACATATTATTTCTGTTCTAATCTTCTTGTCTGTTTATATATGTGTATTTATATGGTTAAAGAAATAAATGCGAAAGTTTGTATGTTTGGATATTTGTTACTCAATCACGCTACAACGGCTGAACGGATTTGGATGAAATTTGGCACACAAATAGATTGAAATCTGGATTAACATATAGGATACTTTAATCCCGATAATATGTTCCCGTGGGAAAATTTCCGAACTCCACGCGGGTGAAGCCGCTGGCCAATAGCCTGGAGTCTGGATTTGTGCCCGGATGGTGGCAAGAGATAAACAAAAGTGGCGAAATATGGGTATACCTACAGCAGAGGAGTACCCATAGTAAGTGCACAGGTAGGTCTATCGCGAGAGCAAGGCGTTATGTAGTATTTAAAACAAAATTACGTCTATTCCAGGTTGTCTATGTAGCCGGCGCCTTCGATCTCTTCCACGTAGGACACCTGGACTTCTTAGAAGCTGCGCACGCGCAAGGAGACTTTCTTATCGTGGGCCTACACACTGACCTTGAAGTCAACCGCTACAAGGGCTCCAACTACCCCATCATGAACTTACATGAACGAGTCCTGTCTGTACTTGCTTGCAAGGTAATTACCTAAAACTTCACATAAGTTATTGTCTCAATACCGCATGACATCGAAGAGACACAAAAACTATCAACGAGACAAGCGATACCAAGATATAGGATGCTGCACCAGATTAAATGATGTATCACCTCTTAGAATGCAATAATGTCGGGCATGTCTTGCGTTGTAAATATTTGCTTACACAGTTAAATTCAGAAGAATGTCATACCTCATGCAGAATATATGAAATCACTTTGTCAGCATAAATCACAGACAATGGTTCGAGCCATTTCTATATTTGTATAAAAGTTAAAGTCGGTTTTCGTGTGTGCAAGTGCTGTGTGTGTGATCGCGTTGTTCGCTATTAATTATTTTATTTTTTGCATTGATTACCAAATTAATACTCACTGACGGGTAATTGGTACTGGCCGAACAGTCGACATCGGCTCAGTTGCCAAAAAGAAAAAAAAAACGCTTATTATGAAATTTTTGCTTTCAATCATTACTGTCAGATGGATATTACTACATTACTTCAAGTGAAATATCATAAATTTTTGCAATATGAACGGCACTCATTGCGTTAAAAAAGAACTCAAAACACCACACTGTATGGTTGTTATGCTGCCAAAGTGATGTCATTCTTCTGAGTTTAACTGAGTAGCCCAGATATTTATTAATATTGCATTCTAAGAGTCGACATCTTTTTGAACCAGATGCAGCAACCTATCTTTTTGGGTCGCTTATCTCGTCAAATGGTTTTGATGTTCCTTCATGTCACATATTTGTGCTGCAATTTGTAACCTTCCACACATGCTCACATATTTATGAATCATGAAATCGGATATAATTGACGAGCTGTCCATGGTAAATGTATGCTTGTGACTGTACTATCACTGATGAATTCTTAAAAAGCTATTTATCATAAAGACTTAAAAAAATATTTTTTTATCTACTAAATACCTTGACTAATGCCCAGATTTTAGACCTTGACCCATTGAGATAAAAAAAATGGGGGCATAATTATAGTAATCTGATAAATTTGCGATAATTTTACCCTGAAAGTAACACCTGTAATTTTATTCACGCTACCTGTCGTTACTTAATCACAAATATTTAATTTACACATGGTGATGAACTCAAGTCCCTGGTTTCTGACAGTCAAGCGGTTGTAGTTGGCATAGCAGATTGATTGATCAAAGATTTTATGAAGCTTTCAAAAACGGGAAAAGGATACTTCCTTTCGGTTTTAGTTTCTGTCTGTATTTTGCACCCGAAATATCGGGAGCCAAAAAAAAAAATGAAAATTAATTAACTCAAACTCAGCATAAATGTTACAGTATGTGCACGAAGTGGTGATCGGCGCGCCGTACAATGTGACCGCTGAACTCATGGACCATTTCCGAGTGAAGGTGGTGTGCCACGGCCTCACCACTATAGCCACCGACGCAAATAAAGCCGACCCCTACAAAGTGCCCAAGCAACGCGGCTGCTTCAAGGTAAAAATCACGCAAGAGAAAAAACAGGTGGAAATGCAAAGTAGGCGTGGCACGCGTGTCACAAATAAGCGTTGTTACGCTTAATTCGTCCCAGTCGTTTTCTAACATCACGTCGAGCTGCTAGTCTCGCGACAAATTTATTTTTCCATAGCTATGCCGTATTGTTCCATTTTGGAGTGCAAAAAATATATTAGGAGAATAAATCTTAAAAATGGAGGTGTTTCGTACCACAGAAATGAAGAAAACCAGTAGAAGTCGCAAGTAGGCGGGGCCCGCGTACCCCGAGCTTTGCGGAGATTTGCATAGGTCTGCTTCCACGCACACACCACGCACATCAGTCTTGTTTCTACCGCCACGGAGACAAAAAAATACAAACATGCTTTATTGTGCTGTTTTACAATGTAAACATGATAGCAGAATTAAAAATGTATCAAATGGAGGTATATCATACCATCGGTAACTCTTAATTGATTTTATTTCGATAAAAATTTTAAAAACAATTTTTTTTTTTTTTTTTTCAAGTAAAAGTTGGCTAAACTCAAACATATTGTTCGCGAAGATTACAACTATGTACATGTTACAGTCAGCTACTCAATTAGAGATAACCGTTATCGATAAGGAGTTATCGATATTTTAAACTTACAATGTTCTCTGGGTCCTATGATTAGGGAAAAATTTGACCTTGCGTGCGGTTTGTTTTTGCAGTATTAGTAATCGAACACATTTCCATTAATTGCTCATACCTTTTGTTTTCTAATTCTACTTAAGTTTCGACCATGCGAAAAATAATAACAAATGAACATAGAACCTCCTTCTTTTTTAAGTATAAAGTGGCATATGTGTTAGCACAGAACAGAATACATAGACGTGCCCCTACATTGGCTAAGCACGGGAACCAGTGTCTCACACATTTGCATATCAAATTGTTAATTACACTCATAAAAAACAGTGATATGATTGGCTACAAATTGCAAACGCAACTTTTACAATTCATCTTCTTATTGCTTTCAAAAATTAAGTCTTATTACAACGAATGAAAGTTGTTATTATTTGACATGACGCAAACAATAAAGATGTTTTTCGTCTAAAAACCTTAAATATACCAATTTACAACGAGTTCAGCTACTCAACGCTAGATGGCTCCGTAACCAATTCATTATATTCAGAACGCTAGCGCTTTTGAAATAGATGTCATATTCGCATGCACATGTAATCTCTTTTGCTACTCAGTTAGAGATTTAGACAGATATCGATATTTTAATATTGATGTTACGTATTTCATTCGGATGAGCAATGTAATAATTGGTTAACACTATACAAATGCTGAATAATGGAAAAGTCTTAGTAGGTATTGCTTTGTCGTTCAAATATCTATATCCTTTCTTTAAAATTTGTATATCCTGATCTTCGAAATGCTCTGAACATATAGTGCTTGATTTAGTTGGCATCCAGTTTTGTCTTCCCGTAGCTTCTATCCATTTTTCCTTATTAAAAGAATCTTGGCGAAAACTGAAATATTTAAATACTTAACTTTTTTTGAGGTCTATCTATACAGAAGTTAATGTATTACGGTTAATATTACGTAATATTATATTCATTAACTATTAGCTGCTGTCAGCGACTACGCCCGCGTGAAAGTAGAACATTATCCTAAGGGAACATATTTTCGTGACGTGGTCTGGTCTACCCATGTACCAAGTTTTATTGAAATCCGTTCAACCTTTCGAGCGTGAAGAAGTAAGAAACACACAAACTTTCGGCTTATAATATTAGTGTGATTAGCAACCCGCACCTGCCTCGGACGGATGCAGGCTACGTGTTGTTATAACCTCGAGATTTCTGTGCAATCTTATGATTATATGATTTTAAAGATGACGACCAAGTGCATTTAGACTTTGTGTCAATGAAAATAAGGTTGTTTATAGTTTGCATTGAAGTCATAAAATATAGTATTGTCATTAAAATCAAATATATTAAAATTAACAAAGTTTAGTACTTACCGATGCTACGATACACCTCCACAAGATACATTTTTTCCTGCCTTCGTTTTTGCAGGTCAAAACCGCACAACAAGGCATAATTTGTAATGTTTCGCGTATTACTGAGACAACCAATCGCAACAAGTATCTGACGGCGAATAATCTAAATGTTGCGCATCTCGGCTTAATGTTGACACGCGCGCGATATCTGAGGGGCAGTTCCTCTACTTTTCTTTATTCCGTGTGTGTTAGTCTGACATCTAATATACCAAATTGAATCAAAGTCCGTTACGGAATTAGTCAAGCTGAATATAATACGAGTGTATCCGCAGGCGAAAGTGCAGGCTGCCAATGTCAGTAGGAAGTAGTATACCCGTATTATCTAATCTAATCTAATAGTATAATATCTATCGCATAAAATAGAAAGGAACACCACAGGGTGTATCTTTCTATCAATAAAATAATTTAAAAAATCGGATCAGTGGTATAACATAACAATTCTTAATTATACTTTCTGTAAATCGTAAGTATGTATTAGAATAAATATATATAAACACTTTATTTCAAACATAATAATATTTATCTACTCTAGCTGTTGACTATATTTTGTTTGAAAATAAAACGGAATGTCGATAAATAAGTCAACGATAGTGGTACATCTCTAGACGAGTACGAATAGTAATGACCTCGTTGCGCAAATATAAATCTTATCTGTAGCAAAATACAACTTTAAATTGAATGCGTTTACTAAAGTGACATCTAGCGGCGAGTAGCGTAACTTGCTCATTAAACTATTCCGTGTGCGCTTTAAACGGGAAAGTAATAAATATGTAAAAAGAGTAGACAAAAACATCTCTATAGTCATTTTTTTTGTGGTTTATTATCAATTATACGACGAATGACAGATTTCCTTCTTTCATTCAATATTAAACTACCAATCTGACCAAAGTTTTCTTAGTGTTAAGAAATACAAATAACTTGTATTCGTGTGAGTTTGAGTACGCTGGTTCCGATACTATGAGAGACTACCGATACTATATACGACTTCTACTGGTTTTTTTATTTCTGTGTTTCGTACCATCGATTAGTACGGTTTTATTTGTTTTCTAATAAAATCTTATTACTAAAAAAAAAATATAACGTCTAGTTAAAATCGACCTTATAAAATTAAAATAAACTTTATTTTGCATTGATTTCGTTCTACAAAGTACTTGGCTACTCAATTAGTAATATAGTTGGGTCGGATGTTGGTTTTATCGATCGATATCGATAAAAGAAAATTACAATACAAATATTGGTTACTTACCATTCATACACGAAATTTATTTTAAGAAGTGTATTAGGTTGCATAGATGCTTTGTAGCCAAACTTTTACATAATAACGTAATTTTATTATTATAATTATTTAATGTTCAAATAATAAGTACTACGTCATTCTACCTACAGTTTTATTACTAAACTCCCAACAAGACTTACCCGATTTTTTGTTTAATTAGAAAAAGTATCTATCGATATCGATAATGTAATTCAAATTTCAATGTATGCTGCACTGGTGCGACCTTGGTCGAATAGCACTAGATATTGACCTATGACGCGAATGTCAACTTTATGATTTACAATTAAATTTACAATTGCGACCACTGACAATACTGCTATCTATGGTCGAGTAGCGGAATCTACTCGGCAATCCAATCTGGTTTGACTATAAATTACAAAACGTTGTAAATACTTTCTGAGCTAAAGCAAAATAAATCCTATCTTTAGAGCATGGAGGTTTATTTCCAGACGTAGGATCTGTGGCTTATGCTAGTTTTGACCAAAAGTAAAACGACAAATCAAACTAATTGTTTATTTGTAGTACATTATATGATTATCGGTTTATTTGTGTGAGTTTGGCGACACGGGTTCCTATAGTAATTTTGTTGTTTTGCATTTCCACTGGTTTTTTCACTTCCCTGGTAAAAATATTGAATAGGGTGAATGCTGTAGTAATTGGCCACTTAACATGAAATTAATTTTTGGACATCAATAAAAAACATGTTGATAAAGTGACATACACATATTACATACCAAATAAAAGTGAATGAGATGGGGTCATAGGTAATAAAACAAATATAAATAAAATCACATATTTATTGGTGAAAAATGTCAATCAAATTGAATCACTTAAAAATTTAGCAATTGGCCATAAAATCACAGTAATTGTCATAACAAGCCACAGTAATTAGCCAAACAATTTATTTGTGAAATATTAATAAATTATCGACCATTTTAAATCTGAATTAAAATTTTACGCAGCTCCAACCTAATTCTTTCTGTCCTGATCTCATTATATTAAAAAATTCCTGATTTTCTTCTTCAGTTTCACTGTCCTCGTTCTCAGAAATACTATCATCATTTTCCGTACAGAAGCAGTTATGGCATAAGAAATTGTCTACTTCCTCCTGAGGTATATGCATAAGGTGATACTTAGGAATACATAATTTATGATATGGTTTCTGACATTCACAACATCTCAATTTTATGCTCTTTACAATTCTTTTACACACACCACAGCAAGAACTACACTCAATTTTTCTAGTCTTTTCCAACTTTTTTGACTTTATTTCCTGTAGTTTCCTCTTCCTTTCTTCTTTTTTTTGCTCTCTTACAACTTTCTTTGCCTTTTTTTCCTCCTCTAGTCTATTCTTTTCTTTGGATTTTTCTTCTAATATCTTTTGGTATTCTGGTCCTGATATGTGATAAGGTAGCCTTTCAATGTTACGTTTCCCTTTTCTGGTTGGTCCTGAAGATATTGCCAAAAAATCTTTAAGTCTTGTTGTTGAACAAGATGGTAGATTTTTGTCGTGGTTTTCTGCATTTGCTATTCCTAGGTCTTCTAAAGTTACAAGGTCTTGGTCGTTATTCTGTAGATCACTAGTAATGTTGATTTGTTCATTATTTGATGGTTGAATGGTAAAGGGCACTTTGTCATAGTGAGGAAAGTTTTCTAATTCACAGGTCTGGTGGTCATTTCTCGCGCTATTTTGTTCATCCTGGATATTTTCAAGGCTTTGGTGTGTTGCTATGATTATATTTTGACTTTCATTTACAGAAATATTGTTATCAATCATTGTTGCGTTAAAGCTTTCTTCTTGTGCATTTGTTGATTCTGGTTCCATGTCATTAAATTCTCCTTCCTCACTTTCATTAGTATTCTCTGTCGTATTTTCAGTATTTGAATGATAAAAGTTCCATATTTGATAAAGAGTGAAAAATGATTCGTCGTTTTGGACATCTTGCATTATATTTTTAATATCTTTAAATTTATTAATCAACTCTACGCCTACGATTTCCGAAAATTTTGTTAATGTTAGTGATTTTTCAGGTTCATAGTTTGAAATGCCTACAGTGTCTTCTGATCTGGATGCTGACTTTGCTAAGCATTTAGAATAATCGACAGCATTTGGATCAAAAGGGTAGAGGCCGCAAGCTCGAAAGCCATTTACAATGCAAGCAGAACTAATTTTGTCAGTGACTTTTTTTAGAACGAAAGCAAAATTTTGCTTAGAAACAACTTCACCAATGTTCTCTAGCAACCATTCTCTAACTGCCGATTTCCAAAACTGTTTTACGGGTCTAAATAGTGACACATCAGCTGGCTGAAGAATCCTAGTGGCGTTTGGATACAGAGCAAATATTTCTATTTGAAGGGAGCGAGCTAGTACACTTAGGTCGTAGGTTAAATGAGATTTGTGTCCGTCAACAAACAACAAAACTGGTAACTGAATGTTATTTCTCACTAAAAAAGGGTGAAAAACATGCTCCATAATATACTTAAATGTATCCGCCGTCATCCATCCTGAACTGCTAGTTGCTACACCCCAGTCGTCAGGTACAGTTTGCTTGATTCTCTCAGGTAAACGTTGATAGGGGTACACAATCGTAGGCAACACCATCTGTCCATCAGCAGATATTGTAAAAAGTACTGTCATATTTTCTTTAGCTTTTCCTTTATCGATAATGTAGACATTCTTTTCTCCTTTTTCAGCAAAGACTTTTCCGGTAGATGGACAGCTTTGAAAACCACTTTCATCAGCATTAAATATTCTGGAAGGGTCATCTAAAATGTGGGTTAGATTAGACTTATTTATCTGATCCATGATTTGACCAAACCAGTTTCGGATGTCAGATTCTGATACACATGCGCTCGCCTGCGTAACAGCTTCACACGTTCTTTTAGTTATTCTAGGATGGCGTTTCAGAAAACCTTTTAACCATCCTTTTCCAGGTCTATTTTCGCTGAATGGAGTCTCTCTGGGGTTTTTATTCAGAAAGTTTTGAACAGAATCTAGAATATCGTCGGCATTTCTAGGAAACCCTCTTTTGCCCATGTCGCACAACCATTCTTCTAACTGTTTTTCTTCTTCTCTAGTCAAGTAGGGTTCTGGTCCAAATTCACTCTTGCTATATGGGTGTTTCAATTTAAATTGTAGTGTTGCTCTAGGTATACCATATTTTTTGCTTACTGTACGAATTGATATACCTTGACTAACGTCTTCTAAAGCTTTGTCTAATTGTTCTTTGGTATATTGCGGTATCTTTGGCATGTTGAAGCAGTCTGAAAGAAATTAAAATACTATTTAGTAATTGGCCAGGTTATTCGCCAGCTATTGGCCACCCCCGGCTAATAACTGATCCATTGAATTTAGAACTGTAGAAATTTTGTATACCGTGTATTATACCCTTATAAGGTCGAAACTGCTTTGAAAAAACGTATAATGGAAAATTAGTAATTGGCCGGGGATGGCCAATAACTGAAATTCAGCCAAATTTGAATTTAGTTATTAGCCAGTAAACATTTAAGGTTATGAACGAACTTACGAGCTTCAAAATACATAAAATTAAACTTCACCTAATATACTAATAGATTCACATAATCTTTAGGCACTGGAAAAGTAACTTGCACACTAGATCAAATTGTTCCAAGACTCTTACCTTATTTTTTTCTTAACAAACCACCCACATCTGTCAAAACTTTTCGAAACTGTCGGTTCGAAAATTCGCACCGCCATCTAGGTCACATTTTATGAACTAAAACGAAAATACAATAGATACAGCAGTATTTTTTGTCCTTTTTATTCATGGGCTTGCTTACATTACCTTGTTTCTATCTCTTTTGTTTTGATTGGCCAGTTACTATAGCGTGGCCAATTACTATAGCAGTTACCCTAACTTTTTTGATTTTTTCTTTCTTGCAAAAATTTCGACAGTGTTATTGTTATCATCATGCATTATATTGTTGGCGAAAAATGTAGCAATTTTTGAAAAAAAAAAACCATTAACAGTAAAACATGAAATCAATATGTATTATTACATCTGTCATACCGAACCACTACGAATATTCTCAAGCCATTTTTCTCAATTAAATATTTCTTTACAGATTCTAAATTCTGGTAACACTATGACAACAGAAGACATTGTACAACGAATAATACGTCATCGGCTTGAATTTGAGGTACGGAACACACGTAAAGAACAAAAAGAGTTAGCAATTACAAAAACCCTGAAAAAAGACCAGCATGTGAAACAAAATGGCAACTGCGAAATTGCAGTTGAAGTAAACAGTAGCTAAAACTACACAAGCTGTGAATTTTAATCTATTTACCAAATATATGTGTTAGATTGTGCTACTTAGGTGTAGAATTAAAGAATAAACCGGTTCACTATTGATAGAGCAAAGCCCCCTTTTATTACCTCTGTTATTTTTTTTCACATAAATAATGGGAGGGAATGTATTTTTCCTTGGTTCTTGTTTATTTTAGAACCAGTGGAAATATTCTCAATATAATATTATTTCAATAGTTGATCAGTTTATTCTAACATTTTATCCTCCATTGCTTCTACGAATATAATAATGCAAAAAAGCAATGTTACAAATGTTGCGTTGTTTTTTTTTTTTTTTCTTTAAACTTTGGAACGCTAAAACAACAAAATACGTTGTTTTTGCCTCATTAAACTTTTAAAAACTATTTATTTATGTTCCAAGGCATTATTATATGTAAATACTTAAAATTATGTTTCTGATAATAGTTATAATGAAATTCCAGTTTTTGCCCGCCTATTAATTACAACATAAATTACGATAATATTTTAGTGTATTCATAGGTTGAATAAAACGTGTAATTAATAATGTACCTAGCCGAGATAATAAGACCTACAGACTATTAATGTTATTATATCCTCTATAATGTCAAATTCAAGTACAGTGAAATGTCGATGTTTAAAATTTTAAGGCGCTTCAGTTGTTTCTTATGCGTAATAAATTTAAATCTATAAAACATCGATGGACTATGGCAAACATAGTATAATTTTAATGTCACCCTAAACTTAACTTATTATATTGAATACAGCATGGCAAAAAAAGTCTAGAGATGAAATATTGGCATCAAGTGATTGATTGAAGAATTTGAAGAGCATGAGTCTTGAGAAAAATGTTATAATTTAGTTTCTATATATACCTGACCACAGGAATTAATTAATAATTTATTAATGGTCGTATTGAGATTTGACATATAAGCGATACCGGAGCTTAGATTGTTTTCTTTTCTTTTTTATCTTGTAAATGAATTGCATTTTTAAATTACCTACGTCTTAAAGTTAGTTAGTTAATTAATCTCTATTTATTTCATTCTATCCATAAATATAATACAATGCGCAATAATCGTGTTTTCGATAAACTTAATGATTATTAAAATTTATTTATATAATTCGTAATCTAGGATTTTGTGGCTTTGTTCAAAGTTGTTTAGCAATTTATTGTTACTATGTTAGAAAATTAATTATAATTTGACGTTATGTACAAATTGTTTTTGTTGATATGTTTTATTTCTGTTACTAAATTTAATTTACATCATAAGATGAAGTTTCTATTAGCTCTCTTAAAATGTATTGAGCAAACAAGGTTAGTTGAAATTGGCGCAATAATTTTGTAGACTTAAGAGGCTCGCTCGCACCACAAATCAGTAATTGCGTTTAGTGCTAAATGTATTTAGAAAGTCACTTTTTTCTGTGTCGCCTTTAACCGATTTTCAGACACAACAATGTTTTAAATTGGTTTAGCGTTAAATGACGGTTAAATGTATTTAGCTATTTGTGGTGTAAGTAGACCTAAATCTACAACCTATATGGATAAAAATAATGTTTACGAAATAAAATATGTTCTATTTCAAAATAAAATTTTGAGGATAAAAATAATGTTTACGAAATAAAATATGTTCTATTTCAAAATAAAATTGTATCAAGATAGTTTGTGTTTTTTTGTTACTTAAACCCATAGACATAGACTGAGTGTTCCATATTCAGTTGTGCAGTGAATACACGCCAAAAAGTAGAATCCGTTCCACTAAAAGGTGATGTTGGTAGTACTGAAACAGGCATTTTCTCTAAAGGAAAGGGCAGCCAAGATTCTTCTTTCGTGAAACGCACTTTACGAGAGAGACCATTGCGGCCAGTTAAGTAATTGAGGCAGCCATAGGCAAGTCCGGTTGAGAGGCCAAAAACCTGGGTTGAACCTGGGAGATGCCATTAAAATAAGAGATACTTCAGAAACGTCAGATTAAACGAGGCCAAAGGAAAATGTTAGTATCGTACTGACGCCAGCACTTCAAGCTACCCCAATTTGTCAAATTTATTTGATAGATTTTCATCTTTAATATATAAGCATAAGGTTCATGTTCAATTGGGAAAATTTGACAGTTTGGGGTAGCTTGATGTGGTGGTGTCTGTACCTTAGGTTGCGTTTTGTAGCCTACCCCCATGGGAAGTTGGCGTGAGTTTATGTATCGTAAGTAGGTATTTATTTTGTTCCTATGCTGAAAAGAACGCATAGTTTAGATCAGTAATAAACTAAACTAAACCAACAATAAATAAACCTGCAACAAATGTTAAAATTTATTGAAATGTTAATAATTCATTATGAACTAACTCATGTCATGAGTAACTGTAAGCCACTGAGTACTTTGTATTATACTGAACTGTGTACAGTCGGCTAAAACCATCGACTAGCCGGCTTATTTTTTTCTCGTATTAATATGCTTAAAGATTTTAAAGATGGTGATTGAAATGAAATTCAAACCTTTAGTACTGCTATATCTTTTATTATAGAATCAGTTTTACAGTGTACTTTCAGTGCAATCAGGAAATTAGGATAGGAACCCTTAATTTTTTCCATGAATTAATTCTAAAATATCAATGATCGGCTTGGCCGACTAGCCGGCCATTTTGCAGCCGACTACTCGACTAGTCGGCCCATCTCAAAGAGTTTAATAATATTAATGGCCCATCTCTTTATGGAACGTGCACGACGAAGGGTCTGCCATCTAATCTAGTGGTGCAAATCCAATTTTTTCTCGGAATCATTACCTACTTGAAATTGATACTTCACGTAATAAAATAATCTCATAAAAGAAGTGAAAAAACATAATTACTAAGTAAAAATGTATTGTTGTGTTTCTGGATGCTCGAACACTTCAAAGAAAAAGCAAAATAAATCAAATGTTGTGAAATTCTATTACTTTCAAGGATATTACTTACTTTCCTGGGTTAAGTACGTGATAAACGTTAAAAGTCGATAAATGCAGTAAAAAAAATGTGTGAGTATGAGTTTCAAAACATTTAGAAAATACTCAATAATGTTATTTGTGAAAATAGCTGAGTTTTGTATGTAGTAGTACTATTCAAAACAAACAAATGTAAGTAAACATAACCTCAAATATTTTTTTTTAGTTTTCGCTATAGCACTATCTGGAGAATTTTTAAACTATATTATAGCACAGATGTGCTTACATTTTTCAGATAGGCCTACCTTACATTTGTAATTTGCTCTTCTAATATTTATATTGCAATCAAGCTGAAAAGAAGGCGACATGAACATAAATAATAATATAGACAAAAATATATTTAAGTGCAAAATGAGTTCAGAAAATACTTTACAGTTATTTTGACATCATAAACGTTAGAAATCGTCGTTTGAGCTACAATTTTGCCAGTTGTTACTGCATTTCAGGATTCATAACTGTTTTTTCTACATCTAAGATATGACCAGACTCGGAAGAGTTTTTGGCCTTTGGACATATTTTGATCACGCTGACGATCATTATTAATGGGCCGAAACCGATATTTTATCATTTTAATCATTAGAAACGATAAAAATATAATGTAAACATTGGCGGCAACACGATGACAGGTCTAAAGAGTTTCTTTTCTTGACCACACCGTGGCTCTCGTGTCGATTTGTGCTGCCATCTATAGTTCGTGCACGTTCTTATAAATGAGGCTGTTTTTTATTCTAAAACGATGCAAAAAAAATACCTTTTTTTTATTCCTTCATATTCAAAAAAAAAAAAAATCAAAAGTCATTTATTCAAACTAGGCTGAGAGTCAGCACTTTTTGAACGTCAAAATTACATAAGACAGTCCCCCCAAAAAGCCCGCCCTTCACCACTTCCTAGTGCTTTAGCTGGGAAGAAGAAGTGGCGCAACAAACTCCCCAGCAGCACAGCTGTCTGTTATGTTGGAAGAACTTGATTCTTTACAATAATAGCATATAACCATCATTCAACGATAAATGAAAATTTAATTAATAAAAAATAAAAAATGGTTTATGCAGTCAAGTTAAATAAACAATGATATGAAGTAATTCATATGACCTGTCAGTAGTCAAGCCAATTCTGGTGAAAGAACATAAACGTTGTCTTGAGTTAATCACAGCGACCAACAATTCTTATCGTTTAAGTAGTCGTTGGTAGAATAGTATGCCTTCGAACAAAGATTTGATTTTACTTTCGCTTTAAACGCATTAAAATGTAAATCTAGCAAAGAAGAAGGAAGCTTGTTATAGAAGGTTATACCAAGCCCAGCAAATGAGTTATGAACCCTATGAAGCCGGTGAAAGGGAGCACGTAGTTTGTCCTTATTTCTAGTATTAATATTATGAGTATCACTGTTTTTAGTGTATAAGTGTATATTTTGCCTAATATATAAGATGTTAGCGAAGATGAATTGTGATGCCACCGTGAGAATACCAATATCTTTAAAAAATTCTCTCAGAGAAACTCTAGCACCTAGTTGGTAAATTGCACGAACAGCTCGTTTTTGAAGAACAAAAATATTTTGAATGTCAGCCGCTTTACCCCACAGCAGAATGCCGTAGGACTTAACGCTATGAAAATAACTAAAATAGACTAACCGAGCTGTATCAACGTCAGTGTATTGTCTTACTTTTCTGACGGCGTAAGCGGCCGAACTGAGCATAGTTTAATGTACAGACGCCAGCACACATACATTCACAGAACACGGGTGCTTTTTAGTTAGTAAAAGTCTGACACGCCCCACACTGGTCCCAAATTAAAAAAAAGTGGACATTGATAGTAGACCGCTGATATTTTTTTTTATTGTTGATATAATGATAACAGATAAGGCAAAAAAATATTATTGTCCTACTTCAAATACTTTTCTCTATAAAAAATATTTCTTTTTTTTTTGTATGGGAGTGATTACATTTTACTCAATTTCTCAAAAACCTTAAGCGATGTCGAGATGGCATTCACATATGTTAGAAAACTAATAATTCTGAGTATTTGGCTCGAAGAAACTTATTGCTTATCTCTGCGTACTTTCGAGATAATAGTGACAGAAAATAACAATTTTTTTTAATGTTAATTGTTCGCTTTTTTTTAATCATAGCCTTACTCATATCGCAATAGGTCCGCTGGCCAGCAAAATGGAGCTTCGACGCGAGTTTGCCGGGATAACAAGATGGCCGCCTCTCATGACGTAACGTAATACGGTCACGAATCGCGCGCGTACACCTCACTCAGTGTACAACTAAATGTGGTTGCGATAAGACGTGTCCTTATTTTTTCTGTGCGCTTGAAGAAATGCTTGTTGTTTGTTTGTTTTGTTATTGTTGTATTTTGAATCTTTGGATTTTAAAATCAAATAATTTTTGTTTGTCTTTCTTTCGTCGAATTTGTTTTCGTAATTTTTTTTGTTAAAATCAAAGTCACTTTGTCTTTGATATCTTTGATTCTAATTTGTTTTCAATTTTCCTTAAAATTATAATATGTCCGCATTTGTCACCAACTTAGACTTATACGTTGTTCTTAAATCAGGAGGTGGTTTTAAAAATGTCGAATTTTTATTTAATGCCCTTATTGAACGTATTGGTGTTGAATTGTCTTCCGAAGATTTGAGTAATATTAAATTATTTTGTCGTAATTTTTCAAGTAATATCTCAAAAAGATGGTCTGCTTCCAGTAGAGCTCAAAAGACCTTTCTTAACAAAAATTCAGACTGGTTACAATCCCAAATAGTTTGGCCAAAATGTCAAAATATCGATTTAAGCAGCATTTTTAAAGTTGCCGAGGAAGTAATTCCACATTTCGAAACGCAAGTGGATACTCATCAATTAAGTTATGGTAAGTACAAGTAAAAAACCATTTGTTGATATATCTGATAAACAGAAGAAAAGGCGTTCTCTAACACTTCTAGATCACACAGAGGAGGAATTAGTTTATGCTTTATGTGCCAAATTAAAAGAGTCTAAAAAAACAAAATTAGCAGCTATATTAAACGAACTCAGCCAAAACAAGGAAAAATGTGAGATGGTACATGATGTACTATTCGCTAAAAAGACTGACAAACCGTGTTTACCAGATGATAAAACGTTAGCGCTTTACACCTCAACAAATTTGTCAAAATGGCAATATCGAAATTTAAGAACTATTCTTGCTTCAGAGAAAATGTATGGTCTTCCATCCTATCAAAAGCTCCTGGAAGCTAAAAAAACTTGTTATCCTCCAGAGTCAGACATAACTGTAACTGAATCTGATGCTAAGATAAGACTTCAATCGCTTCTAGATTTGACAACTAATAGGATATTAAAAACAATTCAGCACAACTCTGCCGACAAAAAATCGCTAAAACTAATAAGCAAATGGGGTTTTGACGGGTCATCTTCTCAAAGTAAACAAAACAAAAGTCACACTCCGACACTAAAATTGACGATTCTTCAGTTTTCATGATTAGTTTGGTTCCGCTTCGTTTGGAAGAAGAGAGTGGTACTATCTTGTGGCAAAATCCTGCTCCCTCTTCAACAAACTATTGTCGTCCAATTGGCTTTATATTTGCAAAAGAAACAAATGAATTGATAAAGAAGGAAAGTGCATCCTTAGAGGAAGAAATTCGTAATCTTGTTCCCACAATTGTAGATAATTTTGATATTAAACATGATTTGTACATGACTATGATTGATGGGAAAATTTCTACTGTGATTTCCAATACTTCTTCTGCAGCTGTTTGTAATATTTGCAATACCCCACCTAGCAAAATGAATGACTTGGACTTTGTATCCAAAAGACTCATCAGAGAAGATATGTATAAATATGGTCTGTCTTCGCTTCATATGTGGATAAGATGTATGGAATGTATTTTACACATTTCGTACAACTTAGACTTCAAAAAGTGGGCTGCACGAAAAGAAGATAAATTGTTAAAAGAAATTAAAAAGAATTTGACACAAGAAGAATTTGACACAAGAAGAATTCCGGGAAAGAACTGGTTTGTTAATTGACATAGTAAAACAGGGATTTGGTACAACCAATGACGGTAACACGGCAAGAAGGTTTTTTGAAAATTATGAAGTATCTGCTGAAATAACGGGTATCCACCCTGATTTAATCAAGAGATTTGCAGTCATTTTACAAACAATTTCATCTGGTCAACTTATTAATACCAACTTGTTTAGGGAATATTGTAAAGAAACAGCAATGCTATATGTAAACTTATATCCATGGTATTACATGCCTTCAAGTGTCCATAAATTGTTGATACACGGTGCTGATATTTGTGAAAATTTCTCCTTTATTCCGATAGGCATGCTTTCCGAAGAAGCTTCCGAAGCGAGGAATAAAGATTTCCGGAATGTTAGAATGGCACATACAAGAAAAATCGGTAGAGTTCAGACTAATTTAGACATTATCCACAGCTTTCTAATTAGCTCAGATCCTTACATCAGCCATATCAAACCAAAGTTTGCTCGTTTACATAAACAGTTGTTTCCAGAGGCTAGTGCTTTGATCTTGAACAATGAATTGCTTTCGTTGGAAAACGAGGAAATAGAGATTTCTCAAGAGAATATGGACCCAAATATTAATCTTTCACCATAATATTTTTTCAGAATCGTTTGTGAACATATTCAACTTTATGTTTGCAGCTTAATATGTCTTCATTTTGATTGTTTTTTAGAACTGATGAAAGTACTCCTTCAGAAAGGTCATAGCTTTTCAGTCATTAGTGAGCCCCCATAACCTCTTTTACAGAGAAGTCTCTTTTTACTTATTTGACATTACGCATACATTATAATTATGTGCTAAAGTAAGGCTATGATTAAAAAAAAGCAAAAAATTAACATTAAAAAAAAATGTTATTTTCTGTCACTATTATCTCGAAAGTACGCAGAGATAAGCAATAAGTTTCTTCGAGCCAAATACTCAGAATTATTAGTTTTCTAACATATGTGATTGCCATCTCGACATCGCTTAAAGTTTTTGAGAAATTGAGTAAAATGTAATCGCTCCCATACAAAAAAAAAAGAAATATTTTTTATAGAGAAAAGTATTTGAAGTAGGACAATAATATTTTTTTGCCTTATCTGTTATCATTGTATCAACAATAAAAAAAAATATCAGCGGTCTACTATCAATGTCCACTTTTTTTTAATTTGGGACCAGTGTGCGCCCTCCCGCTCCACCGTAGAGCGGGAGAAGTTATTTGATGATTTCCCACCCAAAAAAGAAAAAACCGTCCCCCGACTTGTTTGGCTTGATCAAAATATTACCTACAACTCAAACGGCCAATAAATATTATTTTTTAACTTTTTAGTTTTTGCTTGGGTTGGGGGTTTTTTAATTTTACTCTTATTTCCTACTTTTTAAGCTTAATGCCTCGCTTAAATCTGCGCAGCATTGCGTATGTTTCCCACAGTGAAGTTTGTTACTAATTTATCCTCATTCCTCGTCCTGATCACCATTTATCCATAACCTATTCATTGAGATCTTTTCAATGAGCCCAAACACGATACTTCTGCTGTTTGTTGGTGAGTTACTTGGGTATCCTGGAAATTCCAGGTGTTGCTCCAGCATCATTTCAAGGTTACTTTGTTCGTCGAATATCATTGAAGTAATAGAATACCAAATTTCGACTTGATCAGACCCGTGGAAAATGCTCAAATCCCTTCAACAACCAGAAAAGAGCAGATAATCTTCAAACGGCTGAACCGATTTTGATGAAACATGTCTAAGAACACTCCCGACTAATTCACTTTTCAAACAAAAAAAAAACAAAATCAAAATCGGTTCATCCGTTCGGGAGCTACGATGCCACAGGCAGACACACACTCACACACAGGCACGTCAAACTTATAACACCCCGTCGTGGCGTCGTCTTTTCGTCCGGGTTAAAAATAATGCCAGCGAGAAAAGATCATTTTGATTTGTTTCAGTCAGATCGGATTATGGAATTAATAAGTACTATCTTGGATTTTACTAAACTGACGCCAGGCTTATCGTTTACGGTCCACTTAACAACCTCTAATTCTTTTTTACCCACAGAATGACAGAACATATAAAACCGTGTCGGGTTTTTACCTGTCTATGCAACCGAGCGCAAAGACAGGGTTACCTATGTTTTTCTTGCGTATCTTTGAATGTGGGATTATTTATACCTTCGAAGTATCAAAAGGCTGGATTTTAATGCATGCGATGTCTATTGACTCGTCTGTATCGCCTCTAAGACGACCCGAGGCCGATGGTTATTATAAGCCAAGTTTTGTTTCACAGAGTACATTTCGACAGTCCCTACGTAAATTCCCCTAACTACAAATGACGGAGAGCGCTTCAAAGTTTATCATGTTGCAGTTAATTTATTGTCATGTTTGCCATCTTAGACTTCTTTTACTACACTACTAAACGATAGTATAGGCCGGCCTGCAGGTCACGAAAACAAAACATGCAAATCACGTATCTACTACATAGGGGATTGTACGTAGAGACCGTCGATTTAATATGGTTTTCTATATTGGGTTGTTGGATATTTTCAATTTTTTGCATGATACTTCTTACAGTTGTGCTATCAAAATTAAGAAGTACTAAAAGACTAGTATCCTTATTTATTATAAATATTATTGAGAGTAGGAGAGTGGCAACATTTTTCAAAAATTCAAAATGGCAGGAACGAGTAGAAGTATTGTTTCTGTTTGTGAAATAATAAATCATTGTGACGTGGTGTAACGGAATTATAGTGATTTTGGATTGATTATATCAACTAGTTTATTTAGGTATTGGATTTTATTGAAGCCACCAACATTTTCAACACAAGGTAAGTTTTCTGCGTAGCCTCCTACAGTATTATTCAATCTGTTTCGTTTTATTCTATTTCTAGTTATTATTGCTATGTCACGTTGTATTATGTGCTTTTTATTAGTAGTACCCATAATAAACATTCCTTTTGTTGATTAGAAAATTTGACATCCGCCCAAGGATAGTCGTGATATCACATTGCAAACAGTCCAATTGTTATAGATTTTTGTTCGGTAACCAGACACTACGCAGTTGTAAGTTATTATTAACTTGTGGTTCCATCGGCTGGTAACAGAAATAAAGTATTGTGTTAGAAGGTACACACCAATTATATATTTTCAGCCTGCTAAACAAACTCATGTGTTACATGTACGTGCGCCGGTAAAATTACGGTCATTTATATATCTTATTGGAACTCAGCTCGTGTTACTTTATCTCTTACCTATTATAAATTTCAAAACCACTTTTCCCAAAACAGACACTGGCTCAGTAGCTTCAAAGCAAGGTCAAGAACAAAATGTAAAAGTAAACAGTATGAAGTAACATAGCATAATGTTTGTTAATACAATCCATTGTTCACAAAAATAACATTTAATTTAACTAGCCTGCATTTTTGTATTGTGGGTACTCAATATTTCTATGTGGAACTAATAAGCCAGGACATATAAAACAGGATAAATTTTTATCCAGTTCCATCCAGCAGAAATGTTTCGCAGGTAATACAAAAAAAAACAGCTGTTCCATACATTTTGACCATGTAGGTATTGCACTTTTCTATGAAACAGCTGTTTTTTTTTTTTGTAAAACCAATGTAAAATTTCTGCTCTGGGGGTCTAGAGTGATATGCTGAATTCATGGTTACAGTTTGCGCACTGGATAAAACCTTGTCCTTTATGTATATGTAATAAAAGAAAAAATATAGAATATGATTTTGTCCTACTATTGAATGAAATCAGCTATTCATTTCATGATGAAATCTGTGTTCACAGCCTATACTTTTCAATCATGAATAAGATTTACCTTAATTTCTGGAAAAGTGAGGCATCTTCCCATTTCAACTAACAAGAACACCTGCTTCATAAATGCCAGAATGTAGTGTTTCTGTTGGCAGCATACAATTGTCTACACGTCTCTTCTCTAAATAGTATATAGTAAAGTTACTGTTTTGGTCTGTCTGATCCTCTGCTTACTTTAAACCACACAATGGATTTTGATATGGTTTTCACTATCATTTAGATCATTTCTTCCCAGGGTTTATATTTATGTATAATACATGCATATTAAATAAGAGAAAAGCTGAGAAATGCATGGATTTGTAATGATGTCAAAAAAAACCATAATATATGTTTGGGCACTTACATTGCTAATGTACTACAGAATTAAAATCATGTACTACGGAATGGTAGGTAACCCTTTTTTGTCTTTTAAATATTATAAAAAAATAATGGCTATTTTAAACAATATATTATTAATCCTCATCCAATTAACAACTTTAGATACATTATGCATTTACTGTAGGTCAAAATTGTCCGAAATAAATGAATATCTTAGAAAATGTCACAGATTTAAAATTATGAATTGTACGATGTGAAACAGCCGGTCGACCGGCATGTCCCGTTGCCGGCCACAGAGCGGGGAGACATTCTATAGTTATACAACCTCTGTCACATCCACTGTACACTGTGAAGCTAGGGTATATCGCTAGTGATTCTATAAAAGAAGATATTAACTTGTTTTGTACTTAAAAATTCCTGATTTGTTTTAATGAACTTATATTATTCATAAATTCTGTGGAATAAACAAGTATACATCACTCATTTAAGTACCCATGAACACCCAGATTTATATCTATAGTATCATATACAGAAAATGTTTTATTAAGGAACATATAAATGGTTAATCTGTATGTTGGCTTGTAGTAGTTGGTGGTAGTACAATTATGTCAATTATTTGTTGGTAAAGTTCATCAAATTATCAAATTGAAAATTTTCCAGATGATATTATAAGGAAATTAATAATTTTATAAATGTTGTGACACAATTTATAGTTTGATACTTTCCTTAATGAATCAATTATTGTAATCATTTTGTCTGTTTCACTAAGTATTACTTTTAACATCAGCTTATGAAGCTTCAAGTAGTTGTAGTGAAAAGGCTTTGCAATGGAATTGTCAAGTATTCTATGACCGCTTTAAATGTCCACTACATTGATAGCTTGTTACAGCTAAGTCATCTATCTATAAATCAAGTAGTGGAAAAATTGCATGTTCTGTAACAATCATTTTACAGTCTCATGTAAAATAAAAAGCTAAAATCAGGAACGTAAAATCTTTGTGATTTCTCAGAACTGCCTAAATGTAAAAAAAAAAACGTAATTTTTCTGTAATAAAGATAAATAAATAGTTAGGAAAATTACAAAAATAATTGACCAAATAATAATAAACCGCAATTTTTGACAACATATTAAACAATATGTATAGCCTTGAGTGACTGATAAGGGCGAATCAAGCTGTTAGTAAATAAATGCAGTAGGACACTGCAAGTGAGCGTACTGCGTAGGCTTAGGCGGGATTCGCCGCACAGCCTGTGATGCGCAGGCGCCGCTCGCCTCGGGCAGTTCGAGCCATGAGTCACAGCCGCCCAAAATAACTTGGGAATGGGCGCCGCCTACCGCCCGGGGCGGGCGGCTCTGGTTGGGCTCAGTGGCAGCTGCGACGCCGCCGCATCTAGAGAGCGGTCGAGGTGGAGCGCGCGAGCCTCGTATTGACACACGGGTGGTTGCGGCGCCGGCGCGGGATGCGCCGCCATGCCGGTACGACACCGCGAACTCGGCGACGAGCTCGCACCCCCGGAGCCCAAGCGCTGCAGGCACTGCGACGGTACGATCACATACATTGCTTTGCAGCGCAGGACTCTCACCAAAACATTACACCAACTTATCTAACACTTGGTGTCTTAACCTACTTGTTAACTAATCAGCTTCAGTTCGGAAACTATCAAGGATTTCCTTTTGATTATTATTGATAACATTATTTTGTAACTCTTGTAAATACTTACTTGGCTGTCTCAAGTCGCAAGTTGGTGCTTTTCTGCTACAATATAATTTACCTTCTGCGTTAAGTATAAATTAACTAGATAGAAGTGTTGTGTTTACTGGAATTGATAAACATTGAATTAATATGCATCTGAATCAGTAACCCACTTACTTTAAAACATAAATACAATGTGTGTTCAAGTTAATTGGTTGTTTGCATTCTAAGAACGTACTTAACGGTGCAAGTTAACGTTTACGTGCCTAAGCACTTTCTGCATAAAGTATTAAAACTAAATTATTAATTAATCAGAGTTTATCGTTTTGATTGTATTCTAAGCTGACATAATCTTAATCACAGTCTAGTCTTATTCTCAGAATATAAAGAATTTAAATAAAATATAAAATGAAAGCATTTAACCAAGTACCAAGGCTAATGATTTATATCTAAGTTAGTTGTTAGAAGCGTTTTTATGAGATACTAATTGGATCGTTATCACTTGCCGTCGGCATCGTGCGATAAAGCTGGAGCTCGGTCCTTCCGAATTCATGTTAAATGAAATCATGCAATTAAATAAATAATGCAATTGATAATTCTGTTAATTTTATTATGAAAACCAAATGAAAAAAATTGAATAAAAAATAAGAAGACACATAAAAATAAGAAGGTACACATCTTTAAAAAAAACTTAGCCCGTCGATGATGCCTTATGTGTAGGTATGGTTACCATCTCTTTGTTTACATTGAGACACTTTATAACACGTGCTAAACTAAATTATGAAACGATCATGCAAATTCGGTTAGTGGTTGAGCTGCAGGAAAATTATCTTTAGCCCGCCCTTAGTCACTGGAGTAAGTAATATGTGTCACGCAGTCGGGAATGGAAAGAGCGTATAAATAGGTGTTCAGACTCCACTACGAGTGGGCCACATTCCCCACCTTATGTAACAGAAAGCTCGTAAACAAATGCGTATTCTGACTTACCTTCACATGTTGCGATTTGCTCGCACATTGCGTATTTTGCTATAGGGTTCGCAAATCGCAGACGCGTCGTCGGCGCACGTTATTCGCGCACTTTTGTTTCGCTTTCAACTTGGCGTTTTAGCATGTCGATGACCCTACTAAGTATGATTCATTCATCTTTGTTTTTTCCTTATTCCACTGAAATGATTAAAACGTACAATTAGAGGCACTACGTTTGTAGCAGCAAACCCAGACCTCTTGTTTCAACTTTCAGACTTTCTCTTGGGAGAACTTCAAAAAACAGAGGTCACGTTTTGTTTGGGGACACAAATGAACAGTAGGCAACTTTTGACAGTATTCAATGTTGGTTAGCGCCGTAAATTGCAAGGGTGTGTTGTGACTGTGTCGGTGTTGTGACAGATGCTGCGTCACTCAACGACGGGATCTGGCGAGACTTGCACGTCGATTAATTAGTATCGCCTGTCGAGACCACAGCCGCAGACCGCGACTACTCGAATGAAATCATCGGTCATCATTATGAATCTCGCCAAAATACATAGTTGCATATTTTGGCCAAATTATCTTTATAAACCTGAATTGGGAACAGTTATGTGCTGCTCAAACAGATTTGTATGGGATCTTTAAGCCTTAGCAGCGATTTTCTTAGTTTCTATACGACTGAAATTTGGCAGATCAGATTGACTGTCGAACTTCAGTTCGTATTCCCAAATGTCTCGAAAATTCTGATTGTCGGTGAGCTTCTAAATAAAACTCTGCTTTCCCACGATTATTTATCAGAAGAGTAGAATCATTCATAACTATCGTTGTTCCCGTAGTACTATGAGGCTAGTAGTCATTGCCAAGCTGTCACTTCTCTCTCACAGCTTTACGATTAAACTGGCTCGAGATACTGTCAGCTCTCGCTTTATTAATTTGTGATTTTTGTGAGACGGAAAATTAAATTCTCATCACTGACTTTATTTTATTAGTTTTAAAACCGCTAATACGACTATAATAAACACGGCACCTTGGTAAGTTCTTCTATTACACTATCTAATTGTACTAAGCCATGAGGGATCTAGGGATAATATTGAATTAATTGACCATCTTACAAATATTAAAGTACATTCAATTAATTATTTCTATTATGACATTAGTAATTAAGCCAGGCAAATAATTACGACCATTTGTCAATGAATAAAATTTTAATAGTTATTGTATTGCCAAGTTTACTAGCTGGTCTAGCGAAAGCCCTGAAACCGTCTGTGGAATAATAAAGTTATCTTAATGTAGTTATTTAGTCTTCTTAGCATGTCGATGGCAAAAGTAAAACGAAAAAAAAAAAAAACGTACAGACGCCAGCACATCAAGCTACCCCGAACTGTCAAATTTTCCCAATTGAACATGAACCTTAAGCTAATGACCTACAGTTAAAAATCTATCAAAGAAATTTGACAGATTGGGGTAGCTTGATGTGTTGGCGTCCGTACATAATATGTACAGTTATTTATATTTGCTTGGCCCAAAATTCAGCAACGCGAATACCGTCCGCTGATGCAGCCATTAGGTCCTCACGTGTGCAAGTAATAGGGCATGCGGTGCAAGATGGAGGTGAGCCATTGTCTGTGGAGAGACACCTCACACACACCGGAGATCTGAGCCGTCCATGAATCTCCACTTGTAGACGTTGTCCTTGCTGTGACTTACTTGGGTTCGAAGTCTGTTTAAGGTTTTCCAAGTAGGCCACGGTAACTTGTGGCCGGATGGGAGGCTCTTTGATGGTTCAATGAAGAAATCAGAGGCTTAAGTAGTTCTTGCCAAAGATTGCGTCTTTATCGCGTTGCCATCGGCTGGACTCGCGCATCCAAGATTTTTTTTGCGACTTTTAAGCCTCTTTGGCACTAGACTAGAGTTGTGCATTGGGGCCAGGCGTAGGTCTTCCTGTAGCTTCGCCATCTCGATGCTGCTATTTAGTGCTAATAAAGTCATCTTAAAATATAGCTTTTGCCACAGTATTTTCTAGCCTGAACCAAAAGATTTTGCTAGCTTATGTCGTTTCCCGTTTCTGGGCAAAAGGCTTCCTTTTTTCTTACATACCTCTCTATCTTGTGGGATCTCTGGCCAGCAGGCTTAGCACGAGCACCGATTTGTCGAAGGAAGAGTAGACATTACTATTACCTAAATGATGTACAATAGGAGAAGATAGCCATGTTTTTCTATTAATTATTACAGTAATGCGTTCTAAACGAATCATGATTTTGTAGATAATCGTTTATACTTTGTAGCCGTCGAGTAGAAAGTTTGTAGTCATTGTGATTTTGACAGTTTGGCAAGAAATATTCTTCTGAAATAGTCTACGATCGTTAGAAACGAAAGACAAAATTACAAATTGTAGAAGTATATCTACGGTGCGATGTCAAAAATGGAGAAACGAAATGTCACTTTGTATTGAAAAAGCACTGTCTATTCTTCGTAGGCATAGAAAGCGCCATGCTAAGCCTGCAAGTTTGCCCCGAATCAAAACATGGTGAGGGTAAATGGAAATGTCTGAATAATCAGAGGGTTTGTCCTGAAAAAGACGTCCAAGGGTAAGGATAACAGTTGTGCAGACTTGTAACTTACTATAATAGACAGATGGGTTGGCATTTTGGCAAGCTGTTAGTACATACTGCTACTGCACTCATGCCAAACGGAGCTTTGTGTATTTCACTAATTGGAACTAGACATCTGATTAACTTGTCATAGATCATGAGCATACCTCTGCAGTTGAATAACTACTGGCTGGAAGCTTTATTGATTCACTAGCTTTTGCAAGCGGCTTCGCCGGCGTGGTGGTCGGAAATTATCCCGCGGGAACGTACAACCGAAATAAAAAGTATCCTATATGTTAATCCAGGTTATAAACTATCTGTGTGCCAAATTTCATTCAAATCCGTTCATCCGTTTTTGCGTGATTGATTAACAAACATCCAAACATCTGATCATACAAACTTTCATAGTTATGATATTAGTAGGATTTCGATATTTGCATCATTCTCTAAAGCTTAACGGAAGCTATGAATGCACTGAAAGACATTTGAGGATAAATTGGTGACACTAATTCTCCCTGCGCCACCACTTATTTTCCTTAGAATTTACTTCGTTTGGTGAGGCGAGTGCGCGCCTATAATTTCGAGAGTAGGAACACCTGTGAAATCGTGTTGTCATTCTTTCTTAGTTTGGGCCCCTAACTATTCAAACCTCTGAAAGTGATACGGAGTAGGAAACGCCCGTTACTTCGACCGAAACTACGGATATCTTGCTGAGAAAGTTAACTCCCTGGTACGAGTGCACAACTAGCTCAACTAGGGACGACTACACTTGTGTTAGCGGTAACCATCATAAAAGTAACAGTTATGATCGATCAACTTAACATTGAACAGCATAAGATAGAAACATTAACACAAACTTAGCTTTTATACAAAAATATTCTAAGAAGTTTCTTTAAATCCATGTGTGATGCATGCATTCAGATTTTGTTTATTTCTGCTGCTAACCTATATACGTTCACGTTAGAAGGTTCACGAAAATAGTTATATTTCGTCAACACATGATCATCCATTTAGGAATTTTATTTTGCGTCATCCTTTGGCAGTACTTTTGGTAAAAATATGAAATAAGGGTATATAAGTGCTCTTTTACTATGCAGCAAACACGTTAACGTAGTCTGCGCTCGTCGTCACTATACAAAGACACCGAACAGACAGCTGTCATCTTGCGTGATTGTGATAAGTGTTAACTGATGCTTTGAAGCTAATCGCAGTTATGTTTAAATTGTTTAGATCGTTCGATCATTTGAAACTCTTCAGGCGCCACCGCCGCTCAATTATCAGTTTCTTTCATCCATTCCATTCAGGTGATTTCGTCACAAATGCGATGTTGGCGCTAATTAAACCCATCTTTAGCACCCATCTGTTGCAAAATATCCGTCCGATACTATCAGCGGTCTGTCCATGATACCACGGGGTCGACGTCGCAACATAATTGTTTTCGCATAGCAGGGCGGTTACGCGCCCAGCTCCCACGTACGGCGGCGCCCGCCCAACATGCCAGCGCAAATAAGTGTACAAATATTCGCGTTATATCATCGTGGGTCTTTATTTACCTTGTTAAACTTATGTTATTTTATTTCGTTAATTAGTTTGTGGAATTTCTTGGTAAATCGATATGATATTTGTTGACATTACCTGTTCTTTTGTTGCCCGTCCTGGGCTCCAAATTAAGACTCTTATTTGCAGTTTCTAGCGTTTGGTATGAGAGACATGTTCCTATCTTTATATTAAAACACTGAATGTCTTTGAACAAGTCTTTGGCCGTTGTTCATCCACCTAATTTTATGCTCTAGTCATCTTGTGACGCCCACGAAAAAGGGTGTCCTATTATTAGTTACTAACCTACGACAATCAATTATGACTGTATCGTAGAAAATAGGTTTCACTCATTAGTACGGAAGCTGTGGCAATTTTTTTTGTCGGAAAGCTGCTCTGGGTTAGTACCTACTACCTCTTTCTGCAGCCAAACAGTGCAGACGGTGAAAATATTAACTTTGTGCCAATGCTTGGCAACGCTTCGGAACACCTTTTGGTGATTCAGGTGTCTAAGGCAATAACCCCGCATAAAAGTAGGCATGTCGGCTGTTTTGCCAGCTTAATATAAACTCGGATGAGTAGTTAAATAAAGTTTTCCTTTCCAGAAGACGCTACCAAATTCTTCATTTGTGTATTTTATTATCTTCATTACGTTTTCTTGGCTTATTCGTGTTTTGGCTGTTGAAAATAACTGTGTAATGCCGTCACGGCGGTCTAATCGTATTTTTTTATAGTTTGCTTTCATGGCGTCATGCCTCGTTGTTTTTCACGAAAATTAGTACAGTGGCTATGACTAGCTGACTACGTTTTCGTAGTCTTTGACGATGGCCTTAAAATAAAAGTGAATTTCCATCCAAGAAATGAATCTATTTATGCAACAAGCGTCGGCGTCCCGACTGTAGTGTTATAGGTCGTGCGTACCGCACATAGGAACGGAATGTTTGGTTTGAGGAGTCGCAAACAAACTCATAATTATTCCAAGAACAGTAGCTCATACACAATGTATGGTTTAAACGGCATTATCTCTGACTCAAGCTGCTTAAATTGCATTATGTGGCAGTTGTTGTTGCTGCACTGTACTTTACATTGGAAAATTGAGTATGGGGTTAATTTTGAGTACGTCATGTACAATACTCGATGGTACTTAAATTATAATACCTTGTTTAGTTTGTAAATGCTACAAAATTGTGCAAACATTGTTGTACTTAACATTGTATTTTTGTGCTGCCAGGTATTTTTATTTATTTGAAACAAAACAAGCAAGCACAGTGTAACTAGCCACATATCCATCGTCAGTCTAAAATCCTACGCAAGTTTTTAGATTTAGAGTAAACTGTAAGAAAATGGGTTAGCGTTGCTCCGACTTGGTTTTAAGCTTTACACGAGAAAATGTACAGATATGTAAAGAAAAATAAATGAGTAAAAAACCTAAAATATTTCAATTTACTAGTTGTAGAAATTCTCGTTGTTATTGTCTGTTAGTTGTCTCCGTTGATGTGGATCTTGTCCTGTTTGATTGTTTTGTGTGTTGTCGGAGGTAGTACTTATTCGACAGTTTATGGGTGGCAGTTAAATATACCCGTCTCGGTTTGTCGTTACAAATAGAATTTTGGCACTGACTGTCTGTAGTTGTGTAATTCATGTATAAACCACTTGTTCGATCCAAACTATCTATTCACATTAAAACGTAACAAGTATGACGTGTAATAAATAGTTGGAATGCCTTTAATTAATGTGGACAATTAATAAACAGTTCAGCTATTGATACAATAATACTGTCATCACCTGGCTATTGTAAATTAACAGGAAATGTTGCAGCAATGCATAATTATCTTCTAGGAAATAATCTGCTTTCTGTATCTCATGCAGATATGTGTTTTCTGAAGTATTTTGCCCTAAATCGATGTTGTCCGTCACCACTGTTATTTTCCATGGCATATGTATTATTGACGATGGCTCAGTAATTAGCCGGCTCGTCCTCGTTCTAAATCGCCACCTTGACCTCGTTGTGTTACTTTACGATGTATTATCTGGTTTTATACTTTTCTTTTAGAAAAACTCATAAAATGGCAGGTGGAAGTTCTGCTGACAAATAAATATTTCTCAAATCGTATTTTAGTTGTTGTCATTGATGTTGATTCATTCCATTTTGATGGCGTAATCGTATGTTGTTCTCGAAGGTAATCGACAACGCTATACTACGTTATACACGAATTGTACACGGCCGTGGTTTACTGCCAAATGCATTACCAATAACGACATGAGCTTATAAGCTCCATACGTTTACGTACTCGTAGAGTCGGTCGCTCAGTACCACGACCGTATGATTAACGCAGAGGCGTCGTCGAACGCGATTAGCATTAGGTGCGCCGACCACATGAACCATATTACCGTTATCTGCTGACAGCATCTTGGACCCGTGTCAACTGGACTCCGACGAAACACTTTCAGTTTCAGACTTCATGATATCAACCTATTTGTTTTAATAAAGCTAGGCAAAAGTTTAAACCAGGCAAAGCATGGAGATGTTACAGTAAAAAAAACAAACCATTAAATTGTCTTTTCGCGGAGTGTTATGGAACTGTCTTGAGAGTGATAAAAGTGCATCTGTAACCACATTATGTTTTAAGACAATATCTTGGAAATTATAATAAATGTGAGAATGAAATTCTTCACTGAATTAAACCTGACGCCCATTAATTATGCAACATGCAACGTGTAGACATATTTCGGTCGGCATCTAAAATAATATTCTGGAATCTCAACATGATAGATTTTCCCATTCTCGCCAATGTAAAATTAGAAAAGAATTTGTTTTATTGGGGAGAAGAGATTCCAAACACGATTTTATGCTTATGTTTATTTTATACAGTGGTTGAATCTTATTCGTATGAAACAAAATGATCAATCGATTTATATCTAAGGAACACAAAAGTTCAGAAGGAACCTTCAGCGCTATAACAAGCTCCAAGGCGTGCAACGGTGCAAGAAATATAAAAAGCTCGTAAGCAGTTGAAAATCAAACTTAATGGTGCAGCTAACCGCTGAGTCACGAAAGATTGCAATGGTGCTGAAATTACTGGTCCGTAGAATAACCCAATTTTTCAGTTAGTTAAGCACAAGTGCCAAATGACAATCATCATTAGATGATTACAACTTAAAACACAGAAAACTAAGTACACTTAAGTTCTACTAGTTAAACACAAGTAAACACAAACGAATTGCACCTGTAAAAACGGTGATAAAAATTAAGTTTTTAATGAAGTGTTCTCACATATACGCCCAATAAAAATACAGCTCGCCGCGCACGCTTTCGACCGGGGGCGTCTCGCAGGATTTCATAAGACAAATCTGTTAAATTAATGTGTTGCTCGGCATCTAACGCTAAGCATTCCCAAATATATTCTAAAATAAAGAGTGTCTCAGACGGTACGACATTGGAACTGATTCTATTTGGATTATTTTATCCGGTCGCTGTCGCGTATACATTTTCTTATGAATTTTTGTTAAACTAAAAGTTTTACAATTCGTGACTAAGTGCCTGTTATTTTCCTGCGAATATGTACGTCTTCCGTAAAAAAATGTTTATATTTGAATCCAAACCATCGAAACTCACTTTAGCGTTTAACTAACAAATTCAATAAATTGATGTAACTTCTCCATTAAATTCCAATTTCCTGACGTAAGAAGTTCCTGTTGATAATATCTCTAATGTAAACTGTAGACTCACATTCCCTCCCAGGTGTTGTATACTGGATCTGTTTGGACATCATTTATTCCTTCCTTGACGTAATATAAGTGCTAGAAGAAAACAGATTTTGACGTCAATATGTAAAATGCAAGAGAAAAGATGCTCGTTGTCTTGCTCTGTGAATCAGTGGATTGAATCTATTTCACGTCTATCTACTACAGATGGCGTATTATCTTTTTCCGACTTTATTTTCGGGAATTATGTAACGTAATTCTCTTTTGTAATGTTCCGTAATCAACCGTGGACGGCGATAAAAATAACAGTTTTATACAATGTTTATGTTTTGTTTTGTTTTGTTGCCGATCCATTATACACCGTGACATTTAAGTCGTCTTACAAAGGTGCTCCACTCAATGTATCCGTCATAAAAAAACCTCTAGGCGCGATTAAAACATTGTTACCATTAATTAAGATTATAGGTACAAAGAAAAAAAATGCTTTAGAATTATGAAACACCAGGTAATGTTTACGTATCAAACGTTAGAAGATAATCTACCTACCAACTATTACATTTCATCATTAATTCCATCTCCATAACTGGGTGTTTCAAACTACGTAATATTTTCATTTTTTAAATAATGCAAATGTTCAAAAATATCATTTTATTTTTTATAAATGACTAGTAGTCATTGGATACATGAAGTGGGCTGCCGTTGTAAGACGACTAAAATGTCACGGTGTATAGACGGAACATAAGGCCATTCCATAGGAAGAGCAATAATATTACTTTATCTGATTATTTATTCATCCTCTAATGTTGGAATTGAAACAGTTTCGTATATTTTACCAAAAATGATTTCCACATCCCTGGCATGCCAACTAGACGCGGCGTCAATAATAATCCTCATTTTGGCAAACATGTAGTTCGGTCGTCACACCGTTGTGGCTATAATTCATGCATAGCAATAATTTATGTAGAAGTAGATGAATTGTTGCCAATCTGTTCCCCAATGACAGCTGGCATAATACGTAAATATTGAAAAAATCCCTATTTGAATCAACTATTTGGAGCAAAATATTAATATATTTTAATTTTCCTGAAAAATGGAGAACCCAAATATTTGTATTAATGATTTATGTAGTGCAGCTGCGGGGGCTCCAGTCAACTGCACATATGTTAATTCTGTACAAATGAGTCAGGAGCGAAGACCAAGCCAAGTTACGTAATAACGCGCCCATTCATGGCGCATCGTCGCCAAAAGTGAAATTTCGTCGCGCTGACCACCAGGGCGGTACGCGTTGTAAGCTTGTAACCGGTATGCAATTTAGGTAAATAAATGTAATTGTGTCAGCACACACGTGTTCGCCGGAAATGCCAGGTTTGTTTAGCTTGCAGATTTATTTCTGTCTGTACGGTGTCATCTGGGGGCGTCATCCTCTGAGGCAGTCCCGCCTGGGTGCGTTTGGCGCTTGCTGACGTGAATTTCGCAATGTCTCTTTCGATGCGCTCCTGCCGATGGAAATACAGGCCATACGACTGCGAAATAATTATTTAATTGGAATGGTATTCACCATGTCCCATTAAACGTGTCGATTAATATGGATTTATGACTAATGCATTTGATAATATTATCATGTGTTGGTTTAGAATTTATATTAGGAGGCCGTACAGAATATTCAGACTATTAGTTTCCGTGGCAACCGAAAGTGATATTTTTTAAAGAAAGGCCTCCACGACAGTCGCCGTTTCTGGCGGCAACTCTTCATATTCGGTAATTAAAATGATGTATCAGCTAAGATGGGAGGGAAAAATAATATTTTCTGCCACATTAAAAGCTAGGATCAATTGTTGGTTAAAGTTGTGCTCGTAACAGATTAAACTGAAAACCCAACTAACGATTATTACTAATTTCTTATTGGACTAAAGGTAATTTTACGACACATGTCGTGCACATCAGCAAAAAAAAAAGAATATAATTCCCAGATTATGCAGCAGTCGGTTCCAAGACCAACATGAATATGCGCTACGATTGTATCTGAAAATATTACGCTCTCTTTTAGAACTAGTACACCATAACAAAAGGAATGCAATATTCTGTTAAAGAAGACTTTATTCTCATCTCTTTGACATTTTAACTTTTTCATGCATGGTAGACGGTAGATTTAAGTTTAGAAATAAATGCTTATGTGAATTGGTCATCCCTGAAATTCAGGCTGGCATCGACATCGACGCACAAGCTGTTACCATTGATGCAGTACATAATTCTGAACCCACCAGCGTCGAACATATTCAGCGGTTATAAAATTTGCTCTGCCATACATTTTGATCGCGTTACCTACTCGGTCCAAACTTGCGCTTTTCTTTGAAACGACGGATTTTTCTTTTGAAAACCGACAAAAAATTTCTACGCTCGGAAGTCTAGAACCATGTGCTGAATTCATTGCTTCTTTTAGCGCGTCGATGTCTTTTCCAACCTGGGGCTGAATTCACTATGACCACTTATCGATTCCTTACTCGTAACCACGTCAATCACACACGAATTCTGCTAATATCGTATTTATAATATCGACAAATTGCCTTGGAACATACAGAATATGACATTTCGATTCCTTAGCGTTACATTGGTTAAAAAAAAAAAAAACGATAATGACGTAGTTTAAACGTAGTAAGATTCCGCGGGGAATCATTATAACGATACAGTTTTGGGGCCCTGTATATCATCACGTTTCAGCTTTCCTGTAACGTTAGACCGTATCTACAAAATGACCTCAAATGTCAATGTCATGGTCTCCTGCCCTTATTCTAGTTGCTATTATGTATTGACTGAACATCAAAGCTGCTCGAATAAAGTAAACAATATTGCTACACACCTATAACGCGTCACGCACACCATGTCCCCGACATCAACGTAGTATTTTATTTATTGCATATGTATCTAATTCTTACAATGTTGTTATTTATGAACGTATCATTAGAACGCTGATGTTTGTATTAATTGGTTGCCCTATATCCATAGATGTTTTTTAATATTTAATATGCTGTAGTGTATTTTCGAACGTGGCAACCTTGCACTACAATTTGTCCTTATCCCAATTAGAAACCCCTAAAACCAAGTGATTTAGTGTGTGTATGTACATAGATCATGCTGACGTGCACGTTTTTAACACAGATGTCGAAGATAGAGCGAAGTGGAGGAGAAAGACGAGGGACGCTGTCCGCATCTTCATATCAGACTAACAGCCAGGAAGAGAGAGGTTGGCAATAACAAAAATTATACGTTAAATTTTGGTTCTTTTTACTTTGCTACGGGACCCTGTTAAATTCGTATACATCTGGACACTTATTTTTGAATTACAAAATTTGATTGGAATTCGGATGCCAATGCGCTGCTTTAGTGTTCATTTTTCACAGCATCCGATTCTGCACGAATAGTTTCCAAATATGACCTAATTACAAGGACTATTCTAGATAAATTATTGGCAGTGCGCTTCTTAAATATTACGACGCTAAATAAGAAAGCTGTTTCATCTTCGTAACATGACATGATGTTGATTAATGGCGAATAAATGTCAATCTATTTACTAGTTCATTTCAAATATGTAAATTTTAACAGGGTCATTGCAATTTATGTAGTCGCTTTATTTTATGTTATTTGGCAGTTTTGTTAAAAAAATATTTCTTTTTAAGTGTAGGTACTTTATTTGCCAAAAATGGCGTGTGAGTAAGATAAAATTATGGTTTTGAACAGAATTATTAAGTAATTTAAATTCAATGAGCAATAGCAGGACCCCTGCTATAGCTGCAAGTTTCCACTATATTATAAAATAAAACTGTCAACAGACAGAAAACTGATCTTCAATATTACTCTCAAGAAATGAGTAGCAACAGAAGTAGTAAGTTCACTACACCTTTCGTCTACCCTATACAGTTGGAATTTAGTCGGTTACCGGACAAAATGCCAACTTGGGTCTCGAAATGTACATTAGTTAAACCGGTGTTCGCGTTCCTTGGTACACCGCCAGAATGACCGATCCTTTTGGCTTGTCGATACGCTCTGGTCGTAGCCCGCCGTCGGCTAAAATAATGTCAGTTCAGAGATTAACGAACTTCAGCCGCCTGACCTATAAAACCGGTGCAGGTAAATTCATACCTGCAACTCATTGACTATATCTGCCGCAACTGTATATATTGCGGTATTTTCCATTAATATTTCGATGAGTTTGTTTGGTGATGGGTTTATGAAATCACCCGATGTTGGAATTATTAGAAAAACGATTTTTTATATGTTGAAGTTTTTAATCACCTCGTCATAATTCACCTTCATTAAATTGGAACATAGTTGCGTAGGTACGATACGAGCGAATAAACGTCTAGTCCTGGAATCAAAACACAATATTTTCTTGCGTTAACTTTTATAACGTTTCGTAGTATGGTCGGGCACATAATATTGTTTTCTTTAGGGTTTCGCTCGTGCAGACGGCTGGAGCGTAGGTGGGTCGTATCAGTCGATGCTGTCAAACTTGTTTACAAAGTTTTGTCTATTTGCGTGCTCCCCAATTACTGTACTGCTTTCTGACAATCGTATTCAAGCGCCAGCAAACGTTTAAACTTTTGCCAACGCATCGTGATGTATTATTATGATTATTTTTAGAATTAATATTCCTAATCCGTCTGTAAATTTATCACATTCCAGTCGTTTTGTTATTGTAGCCTTCGTTTTTCCCGCAATTCCCTTGTCATGTACTAACTGTACCGGGCAATCTGGATTTAGGCCCGAGCCCCTGAAAAATGTGGCATGGTGATTTCTTTTGATTCAAAGCCCAAAAACACTGCCGAGATTAGCTCTATTTAAAATTTAATGATACTAACATTATAAAAGCGAATGTTTTACACATTTTCGTTTCCCAGAGAATTTGCTGTAGACAATTTTACTATAGTTAAATCTGTAGAGTGCAGAAAGCTCATAACAAAATAGTTTACTTTGTTTTCAATCTAGTAGGTGTTCCAGTAGTTACTGGCAATTTGCGCGAGTTCACAATTTTGAGCATATTGGTTTAAGGAATGTTTATATTATATATCCGTGCAGTTTTAGTTGGTATTATTTAGGCCGTAGCAGTACGCAAGTACTAATTCTTTATTTTATATTTTCAGGTAATTAACCTTCACGTTCCTTCTTTCTGAACGTCTAAATGCTTGGCACAATATTTCGGTAAGTCTGGGGAGGACAGTATTACGTGACTAGTTGCACTCGTTGAAACGCTATCTACGCGCCGTGACGCTATTGTTAATAGGTATGTTTAGTTATTGCATTCAAAAAACTGTTATATTAGTATCTGAACCGTCACACGACTAAAATGTCCGGAAAAACGTATTTGTGACACAAAAAATTCCGTTAACTGAAAGAACGTGAATTTTCTAATGTATGTTAAAATGTTGCTAAATAACTAATACGTCTTCGGCTGTACAATAAATACACAAGTAAGCAGAATTCTTCAGTGTCTTAAATTGCTAGGAACTAATTTACGTGACAGGTGTACAAATGAAACTTCTCACCCGACCGCGAAGAGGTTCTTTGAATTCTACGTTGTAATTAACGTAGTTTGTTTGTTGACAATATTGATAAAATAATGTACTAGTATACGTAGTACAATGTTGCAGGAAGCAGATAATCGTTCGAAGTAACGGTGCTTGGGAAGGCCTATGTTCAGCTGTGGACGTCTTTCGGCTGATATGATGAGGATGATTCAGTAAGTGGGTTTTTCTTCAGAAGTGTCACCGTTCTTGATTCATTACTTCGAAATGTGAAATGCCTAAACTAATTTCCGTAGATCCTTATCAGAAACGATACGATCCGGTAAATGTCAGCCTAAATTCGAATCGACTTCAAAAACTAAGAACCAGGGTTCTTGAATTAGATATAAAGTCAGAGTGTTCTTCAATCTTCTTAAATTATTAGGTATATTAGGCACACCATACTGCCCCACTGCTGGGCTCAATCCTCCCTCAATTTTTTCCAATTATCAGGGTTGTTAGATGTCGGTTGTCTAGCCTTTCCAAGCAATTTTGATCACCTCTTCATCTATGTCTGGGTTTTCCGCGTCAAAATCAAAACATGTATTTAATTTCACCTAAACCTAACGTCTTCGGTGTTACTCCTTTATATCTATACCCTTTCTGTTAAGTCTACAGACTTTTGAAACTCGGAACATGTCTTCTTACTCTTGTAGCTTTCAGATTATAATAGTCATATTAACTATCTTCATATAATTAGTATCCATTCTATATCTCGCGTGGGGCACAGGTGGCTCAGATACAGATGAGTGTCACTCTAATAGAAAATTGTGATTGTATAGTACATAAAAGCCATTGTACTTCAAGCAAATGGCAGCGTTATTTCTTGAGAAAACAGCTGTTATTAATTCTATTATCGTGATTCGAGTGATATCCGCAAAGCTGTGTAAAAATGTGGAGCGTTTTATTTATCTGGTCGCTAAGCGCATTCGGCTCACCCACGCTTGCGCACCGGCCAAACCAGCATTTTTACTTCACTAATCATTATCTTGTAATACAGTTTTATTGACTTCCGAGACGTCTTCGCTAAGTATTTTCTTTAAAATTAATGGAAATTGCGCTCACGTGTGATGTTAGTAGGCCACGGTCTTCGAGCGCGATGACTTGGTGCTGTTCATACACGTATGCTCGTTATTAGCAGGTCGAGTATAGATGTCATCCATGGGAGATACATATAGCTCTTCTATTTTGTTAATTTATTCTTTAATTCAATACTCGTTTAATAGAATATGAAATGATTAAATCAATTAGCATAATTCTTCATGAGTCTGCATCAAAGGCAGTGTTGCATGCAGCTGCGGTTCCGTTAGTCGTCTTATGCTGAGGCTGTTGCTCCGCTTCGCGTGCTGGTTTCATTTTATTATTACACTAACTTTTACCCTCGGTTTTGTCCGCGGGACTATTCACATTGAGCAACGATGTTTACGGCTCAAACCCATTTGCACATCAGAAAGAAAACAAACATGTTTGTTGGGCGAAGTTAAGAATATTTCTGCCACGGCAACAGGAGCGTTAAAGCTGCTTAGTCTAATTTATTAGTTAAGCGCAGTCAGAACAAAATGCCTGATTTATTTGTTACGTATGACTCAAAATTTGCTGGAAAATTCAAGTTTTATCGACATGTAAACGCTCGTAAACAAAAAGAAGTCGTTTTACTATCATGAAAAAACAATTCTGTGTATTTTCCGGTAGTTCTGTAGAACTAGTCCCTCGAGGAAACCAAACCAAGTAATGACCGACAGTAAAAGGTATTTGTTTATACATATAACATGTCCTATAGACTAAGAATAGCGCGACAAACGCATGCATATTACTAAAACAAATTCAATAGTTAGTTTTTTTTTTATAAATCGACGGCATATTTTGCGGGCGGTTGTTTTTCGCCTCACCGAAATAGACTAGTCCACTACTTTGCTAAATAATAAGAAAAATCTCGGGATTGGCCGTGTACGAAATGACCATCCTCATCAATCAGCTGCTTGGAGTGAGTCCAAGATTTTTTCCACGTTTAGGTTTCGTAGATTAGTTCGATAATTCAATGTACTCCTTGTTGCCTTCCCTTGCTGCTGCAACATACCACAAATCTCTTTATTGTTTATATCTTTAAACTTTTCCCATTGATCTAGACTAGACAAAGCAATTTTTAAAATAGAAAAAGGCCAATCCTCTTGATTTTTATATCGTAAAATAAATGTATTTCGGCTAACTGCGTCATTACGGTTTAACATAGTTAACAGTAATATATTAACGTTCAAGATATTTACTGACGTTTGTAGAGGAAGTGATGATAATTAATTTTAGGTTTATTTCGATAGTGAGATTGTTCATTAAGGCTAAATGAGCATGAATCAGTCACAAACTTTGAAAGGAATTGAGTTTTGAGGGAATTTTGGTCTGAAGTAATTAACAATCAAGCATTAGTGCGAGTATTTTGAACATACCAAACTATTTTGGTTGTTGTTGACGGACGCTAATGGTATTTCTGTACTTTCGTTGTCGTGAAAAGTTCGCAGAGACAGTTCGAATGAAGTGTTCACGACACCTTTACGCAATTCCTGTCTCACGCTTTAGCGCTTGCCAAGGCGCGACGTCATAAGCGTCGCCATTCTCACACGCTGAGGAAAGTGGAGCTTCGAGACATTTGACTTTTGAGTCTATTTTCTTGTGGAGATAAGCACTTGTAAACGGCACAGGTGACTTCAGTTCAGGTATATTGACCTAGTTTTTTAATTACAATTCATGATTTAGAGTTTATTTAGATTTTTTTTGTTAATATTATTGACTTCACATTTATTCATGGTTCTGAATGATACTTCGACAATCCCCGTAAGTTATAAATAATATTATTTGTATGTTAAACATGCATATGCTTTCGATATTATTGTGTTAAACTGTCATCGAATCAATGATGTAGATATATAGACTAGTTACATACAGGCAATGTCAATCAATGCATCAAGGTTTGTTAACAGTCATGCAGAAGAATCAATTTCAGTGCTAATATAAGATTATACTGATGAAGTTGAGCTGATTGGATTGAACTAGAAGAAATTAATTATACCCAACTCTTAGACTTCATTTCTTATTTATTCTGATTAAGCTTGTTCTCGTAGCAAATGATCATTTGTGGCTATGAAATTATGACGTTGTGTACATATAGTCACATAGAGTAAATTATCGGGTCGTGGATTCGTCTATTTAAAAAGTGGACAAAATAGTGTTGTAAAATACCATGGTGACTTTTGTCGGTTTCTTCCTAGTCTGTCGAGTCGGGCCGTTGAACTTTTGCTCCTTATTTAGATTATAGAAGTGGAGACGACGACCACGCAATCGGGCCGCCTGGCCCGCTCTGCGAAATAGATACGAATGATCACTTCCGCAATCTGTACTGAATCCAACCCTTCATGTCCGATTCATGCATTACCTATAAAAATTGCTCAGGTTATTGTAAAGCAAATCAGCAAAACCTAAGTTGCTGGTGACGCTAAATATTGCTTGGTTTCGGTTGAATCCAAAAACATTAAGATATTCTGCCGTTAGAACACGATTACTTGAAAGGTACCTATAAGATAAATTATTGATCGTAAATCAATAAAACTACCTGATGTTTATAGGTACGCCTATAACGCGACTCTACAATAATTGCTACTCATGGTTGGAGAGTGTGTGACTGCATACGTCGCGAAAGTCGCGACAGTAACGCCAGCAAAGTCCTCATCGTTTAGATGCAGTTCAGAAATAGACCACGGAAGCGTCCGACCGACCCGTTTGGTATTTGTTCAACGTTGACCTAAAACAGTGCTCGCTTTGCTCGTTTGTTATTCGCGTGGCCGACTAGCCCGTCGGGAATATTGTCAGAACGTATAATAACATCCACCTACTGAGCATTCTGCCATTACTTTACAATCATCCGAAATATTTTATGTTCTCAATCGACATTTGTCATGGCATTAGATCACGGTATTGACTTATGGCGATGGCGAGGCCATAACAAATAATTGCCGATGTAGATGGCGTAAACATGTGGAGTTTTTGTAAGAATAGCCACATTTTCCAACAATTGTGGTGTGATCTCGTCACGCGGCACAGTGCCAGAGCAGGCAGAGCCGGATCACACGTGGAACATGACGGATGAATGGGGGTCGCCAGAGTCGTCACGTGCGAGTTCGAACCACACACCGCGGTACAAACGCCACCTGTACAATATGTTGGAATTTATTAGCTGTGTAATCTCTGTCCGATATACCGTTAATGTGTTAAAAGAACTGTTAGACGTTAAGATTTAGATCATGAAATAATAATTCACTCCCAAGTGAATTAAGAAAATCGAATTATAGAGTAAAAAAGCCTTCATGATTATAAGTGTCAAGTACGCATATTTGTGAAGCTTGTAGCAACAAATATCTCCGGCTAAATCAATACCACAACAGTTTTAAATTCTTTTGCGAGATTGGTGGAGCGATCATAAATCATGAACTTCGCCGTGCTTTGGGTTGTTAAATACTGTGAATGCTGAACGGATTGTTTGGCAAAAGGATTTTGTTTATGGGCAACACAAAACAGTTAGGTACTTTTGGCTTTCGAAATTTAGTTCACCTTTGTTACTGAGTCATAAAAAAACACGTATTAATTATTTTTACCTCAATCTGGATTAATATTTATTTATCTGATCTTATGTAACAGCCAGCAAGCATACGTGAGTATTTGAGACAAAACAATTTACTTAAATATTATGCATGTAGTTAAACGTGTTTTATTTGGCACTTTATTCCACACAGGCAGCAGCCATATTGCGGCTGAAGATACAACGTTGCCAACGAAAGTTATTTCCTACTGTCTCCGTGAGACAATTTAACAAGTGTTACAGTTAATTGTCTGGTGTGAGTTCCACTCACTTGCCAATATCTATAAATTCTGATTAATCAGCGACGTGATAGTGTCGGTGTATTCTACCAGGGTCGCGCGTCGCCAAGGTTGCGATTTACGACGATGGATTAAAAGCTCTGTTATGATTTTATCTTTGCTTTGCTGTTAGGTAGTTAAAAATATTTTATTGAGAATTGTTTTTGAAACTCCTGCAAGAAAATTAATGATTACTTCGAACATGAAAATAATGTTCGTACGTAATGTTGAGGTGGCAACCCTGATACTAAACATAAACAGCTGTTATGTTTCAGTTACAAATAAAATTGTTAACATCTTTACGTAGTTGTTGCGGGTTCTCTGAATTTAGAGATTCTTATTATACGGTTCTAAATCGTAAAGTTTGTAGATTTATGCCCTTTCAATATAACCGTAAATAAGTCACTCCATTCGTAAAATCGTCTGTTTACAGGGACTCTAGAACTTTTATCGCCCTTTGTAATAGTTCATTCACGTATTTATCTCGAGACTAAAAGTATGCTAACACAGAAGTTTATACGGGAATTAATAGTTATTCACTTATTTATAAATAAAAAGAACGTAGAGCCACTTGTGAACGAACCAAAATATTTTCACATAATTTATGTTCAGAGATTTGCGTCAGTGACTCTTAACATTTTTAGAAAATACCTATACTACAGTAGGTACGCGTTTTCTTTCTATATTTTATCTGCTTCAATATTCTAAACAAGCTAAAGTGAACCTTACTGATGTGTGCGAAAAATAACGTTTATATCTCAGAGTAGGCGACTGATCAAAATAATTTAGAACTATTGCAAACACGTGCAGGAAACACGTGATAATAATTATGAGAAAAGAAAAGATTTTATTGAAAGAAAAAAAAAAACAATACAATTGCCAACAATTTTTTTTTGTCAAAGAAATCTAAAACCTACTGGCGAAAGTCACATTACTAAAAAAATATTCTTAACTTTTTGATTAACTTTTAATTTTTAATTGTCTGCGATAATTTTATGAAACCGAAGCAAAATAAGGAGACAGAACGCATTGCAATTAGCATATAATAATACCTATACATAAAAGCTCATACCTTTTTCCATATCGCAAATAAATAGGTAGAAAATCGTTTTCCTACTGATTTTCATGGAATCATATTGCACGGAATCAGGGAAACTGATAATTAATATAATTTAAATACGTCCTTATAAAAATATTTAATTAAAAATTAGGAAACAAAATAAATCCTGTTAATATCCAGAGCGCATATATCGTAAGCTGTGATGTCGCCGTAAGTCTTAAAATATGATTTACTATAAAAAGTATAAAAAACTGCGCGAACGCGGGATTATAACTTGATATATTAAAATGTGTATAATAATAAATTTTGGCGAAAATTCTAATTGTATGTGTGGAAATGTTTATATTGCCAGAACAACTAAAATGTCTCCAATCATGCATATTGCGTAAGAGCCATTTATTTTTTCATATGTATAGCTCGACTTTTATTTAGATTTATTTTTATGCGAAATCGCGCATAGTTGGCATTATGTTAAGACGACTAGAACTAGTGTTTTATTGCTATTTTCCTATAAAATTAAATAAAAATTTGACAGATTGTAAGTTTGATAGTTACAGGTGTGGTAAATTTAGATGAGAAATTTAGAAGACCCTAAATTAGATGTAATTTGTTGTAACTCATGATGAACAATTTCTAGAATGGCTTACTCTCTCCAATGACATGAGAAAATTGTAATGGACTGGTTCTATTGAAATAATTTAAAAACTTTTCCAGTAACGCGTGATTGGCCGTAACAGCCTTGGTCAGGCAATCAAGAGTAGTGTTTATTTAGTCCAAAAAAAATTCTCAACACATCAAGGACCATCTATTGAATTTGTGTATTTCAGTTCTTGAGCTTTTAATAAGTTTTTTATTTCCCGAAGATTGTCCTGTCGTTCATGCCTACCTTTGAAGAAGTGAATATAATTCACATTCCTACAAGTATAGTAAGCCCGATGGTGTTGCTCTATCATAGATGATATATTGTATTATACACGTACGTCAATAAGCATACATTGTTGGTTAGCCATTTCTGTGGGCTCCGTGAGTTGCGTAACAGGCATTCTATGTACATTTATTGCGATCGGCAGAAGTGGTGTAATTCGTGTGTTTTTACAGCTGCAGTTCGGCATAGGCCCAGACTGGGTGTAGCTCTAACTGTACTCCGACGATAAACAGACGGCCGCTGTTGCCGACTCGCTGAAAACATCCTTTTACGTCATCGCCTCGCTATGGTTTCTGCCTTCAGCGGAGCTATATGTTCTTATATTATGTTTCTATGTTTGGAAAAAGAATTTACATTCTGGAATTAGGTCTGGCGTCATAGTTATCAACAGTGAGCTATTTTCTTTTAGCAATCCGACGTCGTATTTCTCAAAGAAGATTTTCAATTTTAATTTTCATTTGTTTGTACAAATGATAATTAAAACTCCAAACAGAATGCAGAGAGACTCTAATGTGGGTATGACGCATCCTAAGATCAATTCATAGAATTTGATGTTTTTGTTCAATTTTGACTGAGTGCCTAATTAAATGAAAATTCTTTTCGGGGATAAAATTTAGGTCGCTCTCAGTTCATGTATCAGATGCCCGCTTTCATTAACGCGGCTATTCCAAGACAAACAGCAATAGTCACAATTCTCCATAGTGCTAGGCTAAATATGATTTGTGGGACGCATCTCGAACCGACGGCGACAGAGAAGTGTGGCGACTGACCCCGTTCCGTCGTCCGCCCATGCCACAAGATTGTTATGTTTTTGTATTTTTCTACGATTTTCACTAAAATATAATATGAAAATAATATGTTACAAATATCTTAACGATGCCAAAGTGTCGAAAATATCCGCTTTATGTGTCCATTCTCATATAGCACACATTTTTAGCGTTACAAAATTTAACCAAACGGTCTGACTAAATAAAAACTGATTTGAGTGTGCTTGTAAGCAGCGAACAACAAAGGTGGTCCATTTCAAATCAAATTAATACTGTTACATACCATGTCTATTGATACACATACATCAAGGTTTGTTGTGTTTAGGACCTCAATTAAACTGGACGATATTTTTACCTCAACGGTGATTCATTGTTTGGATGGATAGGCAACGTAATACATTTCAACAAAAGTCAACAGCTAACCGTGAATGTTTATACGATGTTTAAAACAATGGGTCATTCCGTATTCCTCGGTGTCTGTGGGTTTGCCTGCCACCAACCAAGGTGATATAAACCTACTCTATTTTTTGTGATATTTACTTTTCGTTTCTTAGTTCCCTTGCTCGCATTTTTATAGCACTACTCTTGCGTAAGTTACTATTAACAAATATAAGTGACTGAAACTGCGAAGTAATGGTTATGTTGATGTGGACTGTCTGTAACGATACTCTGTCGTATTCTTTCACTGCAAAAAGCAGCATTGATTACTTGCAACGTGTCTAGATAAATTTAGCCTTACCAACACGCTAAATTCTCTTCGGATTGACTTCCCTGAGTCGATATATGAATTCCCTTCGCGAGTCGTTGACTGACATCGGGGCAACTCGATGATTCGTGTTCACTCACTATGAGCCCACATTTTATGTACATGAATATACAAGTGATGATTGGTCCACAACATACATACACTTTAAGTAGTGACTAATATCATGGTGAACTAATCTCGTAAATATAAAACACTAATTAAATCACAAGAATGGTCTTCATTGCAGTAAATTTGAATGTGTCAGCAATTTCGAACTAAACGGATTGTTTGTATTTTTCAATAGCTGCAGAATCCAGCAACTAGCGAGCTACCCAGCAAATATTAAAAAAACTCAACCAAATCATACATGCATGGTACTATCAGACACTGAAAAGGCTTTCGATACACTTTAGCAAGTGGACTCACTCTAAAAATTAATAAATCAATCACGTTCCTAATAACTCTTCTGCAGATTATTCAGTAATTTTAAGTTAAACGTACTTTTTCTATTGCTTCTGGAAATTACACGTTCAAGCTGAGGCTACAAGGAGCTGGAGTCCCACAAGGTTCAATGCTATGTGCCTCTTTATTTTGTACCTCCCTCAATGATATTTCGAATGAAAGGCTAACGCATCATGCTCTGTACTCCGATGACACTGTAACCGCGATGTGACGGCCTGGCCTAGACCTAGTCATTCAACGACTGCAACTTACCCTTGAGCGTCTCCCTAATAGTTTTTTTGTTGACCTATATTGTGTCCCTCTGCTGGGCAAAGTCCTACCCTTTTTCCATCCAAACCTCCCTGCCTTGTGCGATCTCTGGCCATGTTGGCCCTGAAACCCTATCAGATTTTCACACCACCTTCGACTTACCTCGACGGCGATGTCCTTCCCGGTGTTCCGTCTCTCACTTGCACCGGGGATCACGGGAACTAGTGTGACTTCCGCGATTCCCGGCTAGTGCCGGCCTCTGCGGGCCACCTCGCGATAGGGGGGGAGTGAGGTGTTAAACTCCCCCTTACGTCATAGAGAGGCGCGCGTGGAACACTACGCGTCGCCATCTCGGGTCCTAACAAGTAGAGGGCGACAGATTTCCCCGGATCTGTCGCCCCTGGACCCATTTAGGGGGGCTGGAAGAGGGCGTTGTCCGCCCTCCGCCGACGCCCGGTGCGTCTGCTGCGGATCGGGTTAGCGGAAGCAATCTCCCGCTCCCTCTCCGCAGCCTCCTTCTGCGACATGACTGTTTCGCAGAAGGATACCACCGCGTCCCAGGACTCCTCGCTGCCGACCATCGAGTCGACAACGGCCGGCAGCGACAGGTCACTGCCGACTCCTGAGATGAGGGCACGGCGTGGCTCACTCTGCCAGCGTGTGCCACGCCGTGTCCGCCCGACAGTTGACGCAGCGGTGACACCGAGCGTCCGGCTCCCTGTTTATGCGGCGATGTCCTACCTCAAGCTTCCAGAGAGTTGATTATTATCTTTGCCTTTCTCTCCGGGTGCACTGGCGCGACGTTTCCGGCCAACACCCACTTCAGCCGGTCTGTTTCTGTGCAACAAAGTTGAGCAAAGATCTCTCTTACTAATTTAAATTAAAAACATCTCTAATCACAAGTAGAATCTAAAATCACATGACATCAGAACTTCTCAGTCCCAGAAAAGATGAGCACACGAAATGATAATGGTTGTGTTTACGGAAATTACCGCGGCGTTTGTTTTGTCATTTAGTTATGCACATTGAATTAGTAAAGGGTAACAAGATAATTCTAAGCATGCCTATCTGTTCTAGCATAGTATCTTAATGCGACACTTTACGTTAGTCTGTTTTAAGTCCAGATCTAGGATTATATTTTGCGGCGAGTAATATGGACTACAAGATAAGTAGTCATGTTTAAGAAGTATCTCAATTTTTATGAACTGTTCGAAATGTCAATTCAAAATGACGACGGTAGTCATTCAAGTTTGTTGTTCATATGTTGTGGGTGGAGGCAGGTGCTTGCGCCCACGCTGGCCCAGGGCCGTGTGCAATCTGACGTCACCGCGACAACCTTCCGATGACGTACCATACGGAACCTACCTTAATTTACATAAACATTACTTTCAATTTTACTAGAGTGTGAGTTTCAAACGGGTTCTAATCTATATTTTGCGTATCTATGAAAACTGCATCATTTATTGAAATTATTATTTCTTTGAATTGAGTTACACCGTGTATAGTTTGTTCTTTGATTAATTAAAGTGATTAAAGACACAGGTGATTCATTTTTAAACGGTTTTATTAGTATAGTCGACTTGTAACCATGAGGCCTTTAGCACTTCCAGCTTATCTTTCATTTATCTTAATAGCTATAATTTCTACAAACGTACTCAACGTTCATTACTACTGATAGCTTTGATAACAACCCGATACAGATACAAATTGCATTACAAGAGTACGAATGAGTTGTAAATAAATGTTAAGCCAATTTATTATTGGCAAAATTAAATACGATTAACGCTTGAATAGTGTGCGGAACAGGGCAATAAATCAGATACAAACAAAATTGAGACTCGATGCGACGACTACGTGACTGCATGCGTTAGCGGGCGTCTGCGGCGTCTGCGGCGTCTGCGCATCCACGTTGACATTTTGATTGACGTGTTACGTTACGCTACGCGCATCACGCATGCGACCAGCCAACCTACTAGTTCATTTTATTTCATCGTAATTTTCAGCCACTTAAAAACGCGCACTCACATCAAAGGAGCAAGCCTTGACCTATATCAAAAACAAAAATCTTTTCACGTAAATAAATCCATGATCTTAGTCTACTGAAACCGGCGGTGTATTTGTTTATGTTTTTCAGTAGTTTTCGTCACGTTTAATAGCAGGACATTAAAAAAGATCTCTCTTAACTCCGAACCCTTGTAATTAAAAATGACATAAAACAATCGAGACATTTTTAGTAGGAAGAGCGCATCATTTTAAATAAACGTATATAAAACGTGATACAACTTTTCTCAAAATGGAATGTATATATTGAATATGTATTTATTCCGTGACTATACCCAATGACCGATTGACTACAAAATTATGATATGTGGTACAAAATTATGATACAACTTCGCGTGGGAAGCGCCGACATGAGACAAATCAGCTGCGATGACTATCACGTCGCCACCTCGTTCAGTGGGAGAATTATGTGCATAATACGTTTTACCATCACAGAATATACTAGAACCGTAGAACCACGTATACGTGAACACTCACTGGAATGTGGGAGTGCAGAGAATGTTATTACTTATTTGTCATTGTCTTGTTGATACTTACTAAAGTACGCAGTGTACTATGTAGGACATACATTTTTTTCCACTAAATGTCTACCTACTATATTTATCAATATGGCCAAAAATAAGAGTAATAGTTTTGGCGAGGTATGATGCAGTTTTAAACAGATTCCAAAAGTACAAAAACAGAAAGGAGGATTTTATTTTTTTTCTCCATGCTACGTATGGTGTTCCATGTGATTGGCAAAGGCCTTATGTACATCTGCCCTCATAATTTCCACCAAATTTGTAATGAATCATCAGTGCGCACGTGCGCCAGATTGTTTACAAAATTGTGTTTTGTAACACCGACGCAGAATGCGTAACAGGCATTTACACTCTTATTAATTTACAGTTGTTTAGCTATCGAAATGATAACATTTATTACACTCTTTATCTGTTATATAAACGTGCTGAGATAGTAAATTATTTCTCTGCATTACCTTTGCCTTCAATGTAAAATGATTATGAACTTGATAATTTTCATTGATTCTCGTCATTGCATGGATGAGGTCATAATCTAGAATTTTTTGCATTTATTACAAAATTGAATGCTGATTTTACGTTATTTGAAGTCTGCATTTGTTTACCTTACTTTTAGTTTTATACATATTGTGCGTGACTCACAGACAGATGTTTTATTTTCAGCTCGTATTTTCTTTTCCTCGTATATCCAGCTTTATGAGAGTTTTAAACATTACATAATATATCCATCTTTCCTCGGCTATGGTAACAGTGGCTATGGTAGTTAAAACGTTCTTTAAACGCATAATACAGATAGATAGCTTTTTCTTGATTTTAAGGCCTATTTTTATGGTTTTGTTAATGCGTCTTACAAGCAATTTATTTGATTGAAACTGAAAGTTAAGCGTAGAAGTCCCGTTATTTAAACAAATCTAATATAAACTACTTTTTTATGTTTATGTTACGTTACTACCTACATATATTTCATATTTTTTCCAAATGGGTTCCAGTTGTTCAAAATATGTAGGTACTTGCAAAACACAAATATTCAACATCGCGCCAAACAAAGTTTCTAAACACTTACAACAAATGCAGTAAAGCGATGTTGTTCTCACCCTATTCACGTAATCATAAAACTCAAACGGAATAACGTTCCCCAGCCGTAATGCAGTAAAGTAAGTAACGCACCTTCACGCGCATAAACTCGTTCAAGGACCCGAAATAATGAGGGCACCGTGATCACAGCGCGCTCCATTGGTTCGCCTCACCCAATTCACCTCACCCAGCGTGCTGAGAGCACACACACTTCCTGCTCTGTTTATGTGCGTTGATCTTGATTGAGTCACATTTAGTAACTATTTAACATTTAAATGTTTGGATAAACAGAGAGCCGGTCAACGTGTGGCGGAGGCGGCGACTCGGAGGGTACGGAGGGGCGCGCGTCTTGGCGTGTCACGCTGGACCACGACCTGGTGGAGACGCTGAGCGCCATCTACCCCGAGTGGTTCAAGCCGCAGCACCGCCGCGAGCGGAGCCGCGCGGCCTCGCCGGTCTCGCCCGCTTCCCCGCCGCGCACTCCCGCCACACCGCCTTCTGACGACACTTTTAGGTAAGGAAATCTGAATTGGCCAGATATTTACATTAAAAATTATCAGTGCCTCCGCATTATTGCTGCAGAAATACATTAGTACAAAACATATTATCTCTGCCAAACTGCAAAGATAACTAAGCTATAACTAAGCTGTTATCAGCTTAGTTAAACCTACTCCTGGACATAGGGTTCTCTGTTCTCTGGATAGGGATAGGCTTCGCACCTTGGAAGGGCACCGGTATTATTGTTCGGTACACATATAACTTTTTTTAAGTCATTTGGCAAAAACCTCCGCCTTGAATTCCCACACATAAGCCGTAAGACGTCCACTTCTGGACATAAAGGGGGAGGGGATTTGCCATAATCGCCACGCTTGGCAGGCGAGTTGGCGATCGCAGTATGGTGCTCAAATGCATAGAGAACGCTGCTGCCCATTCTCTAGTAAGTCCCTTAGTCGCCTTCTACGACACCCACGGGAAGAAATGGGATGGTGCTACTCTTTTACGTCCGGCACCACACGGAACAGACACAAAATAGACGGATACTGAAGTGCCATGAGATTTTGTACCATGTCCAATTGACACCTTAATCTACTCTGCAAATGATTATAGCACGGACCAGCCGTAGGACGATGAGATGACATATGATTTAAAGGCAGCATTTGTAACATAATGCCTTGTTTCCCCGAAGAGTCGAGCAGAGGTGTACCTATAGTACACCCACATTTCACCAGCTATGGGTAAATACTGTGGCGGCCAGCTACAATGCCACATGCGAACTACAAAATCAAAGACTTGAAAACACAAAAAGTGATGTGGCGCCATCTACAATGCCACAGGCGAACTACGCAAGACTTCACGTCACTCATCCTGCATCGCACCATCAGAGTTTACCGCGCGACTCGCATAATACAACATCCCGACATAATTGTCGGGCAGTTGCCCACCAGACACAATACCCGTCTGGTCGGAGGATCCTCCCTTTTCCATAAAGTATGAGTGAACTTTACACCCTGTTTCTCATACCTCTATAATACCATGTAATAGGGGGCGAGCCTAGTGCCATCGACCGGGGGCACAAACCCGGTCTCTCACGACCTCGTGCTCAGCACTAGCGCTTGCGACCACGTAAACGAACGTTTATCGGTTTAAATTAACTGCGTTCCATATTTTAGAGCTAATTAACCATTAAGGAAGGATAAATGTGTGCTTGATATTAATCCTGTAGTAAATTTGTCAGTAGTTCCGGCGCGGAGGAGATGGCCGGCCGGCAGGCGGCCAGCAGCGGCGCTAGCGAGCCGCCCAGCTCGCCGCGCGTGTCGCCGCCCAAGGTGGCCGTGGACGACAGCCCGCTGCAACCTGCCATGGGGAAACATAAAGAATGTAAGCATCCTTAAACATTTAGGACGAATAACACCAATGCAACTGGCCGCATTCAATATAACTAAGTTCATTCTCCGTTCAAGAGCTGTCAGTGTCGACTACAATGATGACACTGACAGCTCTTGAACGCCGTTCAGATGAGCAGATCGCGTTCTGTTGCATTGACGAAATTTGCCCATAATATCTTACTTAAAGCTTTTTCCAGCGGCTTCGCCCATGTGGAGGTCAGAAATTATCCCACTGGAACGTACTACCGGGAATGATATAAACTATCTGTGTTTTGTGTGATTGACTAACAAACAACCAAACGGACAAACATCCACCATATAATATTAGTGTAATTGTACTGTGAGATCGGTGTCTTAGTTTACCGATAACTATAACCTGGAGAGTCTTAAATCCACGCGTGAATAGGATAGGAATAGGTACAATAAACGTCGACTATCATCGCTTACCACTAGGTGATAAGGTGGTTTTACGCGAGCAATATCCAGAGGTATTCAGTTGCGTATCATCCTGGCGATTAAGCTGAACAGCCATGTGTCATGTGGTTTTCCTAACCTTTTATACCCATAGCAGTCTTTGAAGCCCATACAGCATTTGAAATAGTACAATTCTCATAGAAGACATAAATATCTATAGAAATTATAAAAGAAATTCATAAGTTTTACCTGTCATGGAATCTGTAACAGAGAAAATAATTAATTTCAATTAGCGATCATCCCGTGTGAATGGGGGCACGTTAATTATGATGCGGAAGCTAAACTACTGAATAGCTATCTTTTTTCATGTTTTATATCTTAGGCATACCTTACTTTGAATTATTTCGTCGGTTATTAAAAAAAAAACAATTCCAGTCATTTTGACTAAATCTGTTTTAGATTTTTTATTTTTTAATAAATATTTTTAAACACAAATTCTGTTCAAATAGGTTATTTTTAGGATAGCTAACTAATTCACACTAAAGTCGATGATCTTCGTGCTGACGAGGTCTGTAAGATCCGAGGGGCACTGGCCCCGACCGTCTCGCAGATCGTCTGTTGTTTGCATTAGTATGCCGATGCTGTCGGTACTTCCGGCCATGTTTGCATAGTCTGCGCTTGCGCGCATCCCGCATAAACAAATTCTCAACCCTTGTTCAAAATACTTAACTCGTTATTAAATATAACTTTAGGCAAATAAATATTGCTGGTAAAACATTGACTGTCTACGTGACGCCACAGTTAAATTCTTTAAGAATATGTCATTTACACCTGCCCGTCTAGGTTAAAAAGATTTCCTGAAATTTTGTAACAGAACTGTAATATTTTACACCAAAACCGAAAATAAAATTAATTTATTGGTTTAAAAATAAATAATGTAGACATTAATATAATTTCTATAATTGCAAGTATGAGTAAACCTAAATAGAGTGGGCATCGCGGTAAAGACGCCCAGTAACCCACAATATTCGGCCCAGTGGTAGTGAATGTTTCGTCTGTAATACGGTCGCGGCATAACACTAGTTTCCTTGTGCAGTGTTTATTTATATTGGCGTCGCGCCAGCGTTGTCCGCCCATCGTTCGCTGCTCGCCGCTTGTCTACGCGCAAACAAGAATATAGCCCCACTCCTACGCTCTACTGCGAACTTTATCGATATAATCTTGTATCGGTATACAAGATCGACGTATCGATCACGTCGGCTTCACACGCGACATGCTACGTCAAAGTTCGTCACCTGGCGTCATAACACACTATTCTTCACGACGATATGCCATCTATTCAATCAGTGTCCATTGTTGTATGCAAAAGGTAACCGGCAAACATCGGCATTCAGTCGCTTATGTTCCTATCAAATTGTATTCTCTGTCATGTTGTCTGTTAATGTTGGAATTGTTGTGCGATCCAAAGGAAAAATAGTAAGGAAAACTTGTTTAGGTAATTCAATTCATAACATTATTAACAGTTGACGACAATGTCTGATCGAGATTTTTGTTTTACAGCTTTAAAAGTGAAGCTGATGATGAGGCGGCCGATCAACCAGCTTGTGGCTCAAGGAATTATGCCGCGTAAGTCATGTTTTATTTTCATACCGGTTTCCTTTGATTAACATTCGCATATTTTAATAATTGCGTATACTTTGAAATAGCAAATTAGTGTAGGACCGTGCCCGGCGCTGCGGCACGCGCCCGCCGTGCACAGAGTTGACGTGCGTGGGATGAAACAATTTTTATATACTATTATAACGATGCGTTGATGAGAATTACTTGGTGACTGAATTGAATACATTGTCTAACTTTTAGAAATGATTAGTCATCCTACACTGCTTCAAAAGTTATTGTAGGCATAATTTTAAAATTGTCTCAAATATTATTTAGCTCCTATGCTTGACCTAGTATAGATATATTTTAGCCTTGGAGAGTTCTAACACTTAATTTAAAGCAATTTAAACAGAATGCTATTTATATTTTACAGCTTTAAAAACGCCTCCAGCCTATTTTGAGCAATGCAAGCAGCTTGAGAGGGCGAAGACTGGAGACTTGTTGAAAGCAAAAATACAGCGGCGTCCAGACCGACAAGAACTAGAACGAAGACACATATTGGAACAAGTAGGTGTAATGTCACTTTTTCAATTTTTCTACCTAGTGACTAATGATCCTGTTTGTACTATAATTCAAAACCGTATTTTTTTTCCTTTCAGGAGAGTCATGTAGATCCCAGCCTAGCCGAAAAACAGCGCATGCTCAAGAAGGCACGTCTGGCTGATCAGCTCAATGACCAACTGTCGCATCGACCCGGACCGCTCGAGCTAATAAAGAAGAATATACTACACACTGAGGAGACCATAGAGACTGCTGTCAAGAGCGGAACCCTCGCGTTTAAGGCGACCAGCGAGGGCGCGTCGGGCCGGCCGGAGCACCCGTCGTCGTACTGCGGACCGCCCGAGGAGCTGTCACCGTCGCCCTCGCCGCCATCCACGCTCTCGCCGGTCAGCGTCGCGTCGCCGCCGCAGCACGCGGCGCCCGGCAAGGACAAGAACAGGAAGAAGAGCAAGCAGAAACAGCAACCGAAGGCGAGGTTTAAGTTCCACGAGTACAAAGGGCCCCCGAATGCTGCGAAGTCGTCGTCCCCGCCCGGCTCCGTGGAGACGCCGTACGAGCTGCTCCTGCAGCAGCAGCAGCTGCTCCTGCAGCTCATGCTGCCCGCGTCGCCCGCGCCCTCGCCCGCCGCCTCCGACTGCTCCGACGCCTACGCCGCGCCGCCGCCGCCGCCGCCGCTGCCCGTGCTGGCGCGTTTCGAGGACATGAAGGTGTCCGACCTGCGCGCCGAGTGCAAGCGGCGCAACCTGCGCGTGTCCGGGCCCAAGCCGCAGCTCATCGACCGGCTGCGACCTTTCCTGCTGGAGAAACAGGAGGAACCGCCCAAATCTCCCGCGTCCGTCGCTTCGGTCGCGTCGGTCGCGTCGTTCGTGTCGATCGCATCTCCGGAGGTGAAGCTGGAGCCGGAGCCCGCCGAGGACATCGTGCAGTCGCAGCGGCGGCAGATCGAGGAGCTGGAGCGCAAGCTGGAGGCGTCGCGCCAGCAGCTGGAGGCCGTGCGGCGCGACGCGGCCGGCGCCGCCGCCAGCGACCAGTCGCGGCGCCTGCTGCAGGCGCACCTGTGCGTGTCGCAGCTGCGCGCGCAGCTGGACGCGCTCACGCAGGCGCCGGCCGCGCCGCCGCGCTACGTGCTGGCCGCGCACGACGCCGCGCCCGAGCGCCTGGTACGCCTGTTCACGGTGTCGCCGCCCGGCGCGCCCGACGACGCGCCGCAGAAGGCCGCCAGCCCGGCCTACATCCTCAACGGCGTCAAGGTGCTGCCCATCGCCATCCTGCCCGGCGCGCCCTACGAGCCCGAGCGGCCCGCGCCGCCACCGCCGGCCCCGCCGGCTCCACCGCCGCCGCCGCCGCCGCCCATGCCGCAGGCCTGCCGGGCACCGGACGTGCACGACGCTGAGAATAGTCAAATTATGGATGACGTTCTCGAGATCCTCGTCGAGAATGGAGAGTTGCCACCTTCGGCCGTCGGCGAAGCGACAGCCGCTCCGTCGTTGGATACGAGCTACGTATCTAACGGCACGCCAGCTTATGCTCCGACAGATGTCCTGACGGATGACGTGCTCAACGACAACCACGTGCGAGACTCGCTCGCTGCCGACGAGCTGCAGAGGGAACTCGACGATATTCAAAATGAAATCATGAGTCATGCAGATTTGCAAGCGGTGAATGCAAGCAACCGATGCCAAGTCGATCACTCTGCTACGGACATAGATACGGATATTACTGTCGATTTGCTGTCTAATGGGGAATTTCACACCGACTTTGGTTCTGATCCTAATTCTGTCGACAACGATGATTTCTTCGGCAGTCTACTATCGGGTGACGGCGGAGACAGATTAGAAGATAAATCACAGGCAATGGATATCGGCGGGGACGTCCCGGAGAGAATGAGTATGACACCACTAACCAACGGGGACATATTGGATCACACAAGGACTGGCTTCGAGTACATGGACGATCTGTCGCTACCGTCGTTCCAGAACGAGGAGTCCCGGCACGACGCGTTCGACGAGCGGGGCTGCGAGTTCGACCTGAAGGAGTTCGGCATCGAGCCGAGCGCGCACATGCACGTGGACGGCGACGCCTACGACTACATGGACACGGAGCTGGTGCCCAACCTGTTCGGGCGCGGCCACGTGCCGCAGTGCGACCCGCTGCTGGGCGGCGCGGCCGGCCCGCGCGCGCCGCGGCCCGCCCGCAAGCACTACTCGTGGGAGCGCATCGAGTTCGACGCCACCTGACCCGCGCGCGCCGCCCAGGGCCGCCGCTCTCTCACGATGCTTACTCTATGATCTCTCGCCGCCTCCTGTCGCCGTGGCTTTTCATTTTCGCCCGCGATGGATTCGTGTACATCAGAGTGACCTCCGACGATTTACACGTTGAGCAGGTGTTATGTGAACGTACGTTTCTTATCTTCGGTCGGTCGCTACGAAAAGGTGACCGTCGAAGCCCTAGTCTGCTGTCGTGACTCGTTCTTCCATAATGATGACTTTTATTAAAGACTAGACTTAAGAGATTGATGTTGTGTAACACAAAGTGTTTACATTTACATAGAACTGTATGATTTAAATTATTAGTATGTATATGTACTTAACGCTGTACATAACGTTTGTGTCGCTAGTTGATAATAGTTGAATGTTTCATTTACTTCACTAGTGAGTGATCGCGCGCCGCCGCGTGCGCAGACATATTTGGCTCACATAATATTAATAAGTCCGTTTTATTTACTATTTATAGGCATAATTATTATTATCTACTTATGTATATATTGAGAATAATAATACTCAACATAGTTGTGGATTTCTGCATTCCGCCCGATGACTAAAACTTAGGGAAAAAATTATCATAAGAAAAGTTGTTTTGTTTAGGCACAGTCAATCTATGAGTCACCTGGTCACGTACACATTGTGTTAATTATAATTATACGATATAAAAGCTTAAGATTGATGTTGTGTCAATTATTAAAATCCGCTTGACGCTGTCCCTAGCGCATGGATAGCTATTTCCCGAATCGATAAGTGACATTCCAGTCTTGTTGAAGTGCAAAATGTGGCACAAGAGCACTTGTCTCTCGCATTACGATTATTTATTTTACCAAATTTGACAAAATTATAAAATTCACGTTTATGTTTAGTGAAAATTGTAAAATTTAGGAAAATATTAGAGAACAAGGTGCACATTTACAAGCCATCGTCATGGGTGGGACCAGCTTGGGAACAATGTTAGTTACGGATTCATTTAGATAACATAGGGAGATGGCTCCTCGCGCTCCAACAGTTATGCAAGCTCTCTTGTAATCACTTGTTACTAGTACACTTCACTATCTCTTATATTAATACTTGCAGACCTTCGACGTTCTTTAATTGTAGTGTTTTAACGTCTTGCAAAATTATCGTAATTGTTTGAGTTTACCTAGAGAATTATTTTAATTATTGTAACACAACATTCTTAAAAATGTATCATTCCATTATAATGTCTAAAATGTAGGATAGGTGCGCCGTTATCAATAAGTTGTCGTTTGTACTCGATTACGCAATGTTACCAGAATGTGATGGTAATTAGTTATTATCTTAGAGACCCTTAAACGACTGGACCAATTTTGTTTATGAGGCCTGAAACTGCCCGTACCAAGAGATAGCTAACCAAATCTTGCATACTTAAATGATAAAGCCATATTTCAATAAAAGGGCATTTTTTGCGTAGTCAGGATTTAGTCATGTATTAAACTATTAGCTCGTTAATTATTGTCCTTAGTTCCGTACAAATAAATCTAAATAATTATTTTATAAAACAAATTCAGTCTGCTTGCATAATTGTTTGAGCGCGTAATTATAATTTATTTGTTTATAGTTATGAAGTCCTTCAAGTGTACTTACAGGTTTTTGTTTCAGTTGTATTCATTACTATGTGTGAGTGTTTTTTACTAATGTATTTTGTATAATATCACGTGTTGTTTACCTTTGCTTCATCAAGGAGGATTAGATAAAGCAAAAATTGAGAATCGAAAATATATTGCCATTTTTTGCATTTACGATTAATTTAGGTTTTGAATACTTGTTACTACAACGAATAATTATGAATAACTGCCCTGCGTGTGCCAATATGTTCAACATCCAGTTATTAATAATATGCGTGACACAATTGACACAGTTCAAAGCAAAGAGGCATGGAAATATTTTCTTAAATTGAATGTATAAAATCTTGTGTATTGGTTGCAGACGGTGAATGGGTATGCGTGTGTACTTTAATTAAACGTTTCATAATAGCATTAGAGTACATTCGCATACGGAATGGTGCTATTAAAAGTAAACATTGAATTTACATAAAATATTTTAACTTTGCATAATTTGTATATTGAATTTGTAAATGTGTGGCTCTATAAGTAAAAGAAAAAACAATGTAAACATTTTTTTTTTAAATCAAGGTCGCTAGTTTCGGACTTGTTAAAATTTATAGTACCGAGCCAGCGAGAGGCTGCGTTCAAAATTAAAACAGGGCTGGCAAATTGTAATTTGCTTTATTATTTAAGTAATATTCCATTATCTAAGTGAATTATACGGAATCTTTACACTAGATTTAAATATAAAATCTATTTGCTCATTATCAAAATTGTACCCATATTAGTCAAATATATTCGAATCATAATTTATGAGGGGACGATTTCCATGTCATCTCCTATATTTATATTAACAGGCCTAGTGTGTTAATTAGCTTTGTATTCACTCTTCCGCGAGAGTTTAGTTTAAATGTATTTAACGAGATACTAAGTGAGATTAATGTTTGATAAATAGCATATTATCTGCATATTTGTTATTATTGTTGTAATTATTTTAGGAGAATTTTAATATTTGTTTGTAAACTAAGCTATATCCAACCCGACGTTATAAATATTGTGCACCTAATATTTATGACACCTACCTATTTTGCTCTCTGCAATAAATATTTATAATATATGATAATGTAATGAATCGGCTTCTTTAAACTTGCTAAATATATTTTACGGTTGAATACATTTTTACTGACTTAATGGATATAATTATATACCTTAAAGTAAGCGATTAAAGCACCCGGCTTTAAGCCATTGGTTTGTAGTAGAGCCAAGTATTCAATAAATTTAATATAATGTGATAACCACAGGAGTCGGATTTGTAGTGTAACTGGATAGTTTTTTTACCTTGCCCTGTAATGAAGCCTTGTAAATAATTACCAAGCCTTTATTAGCATAAGGAGAGAATGTTGAATAAAAAGTTTTTGACATAAAATAATGTTTCATTGGTCTGATGGTAATTAGCTTGCTCCCTAATGAGATGCCACTGCAAGGATGCAACACAATTATCATACTTGTCTATTCCACACAACTAATAACACAAATTGTGTTGAAAATAAACAAGATAGCGGCGTTTGTTCCGATTCTGGCTCCGCGCCAAAAGATCCTTGCATAATTTTAGTACGATGTTATCCTCTATGAACGTCTGAATATAACGTCTGTGAATATTCACAGAGTAATTTTTACTATATCACAGAGTACGTTTTTATATGTACTATATCTTTAGATGAGGCAACTTCGACAGCGATTTCTTGGATTCGGATCGCCTTTTGATACTAGCTTTTGCCAGCGGCTCCGCCCGCTTGGAGGTTGGTGTAGTGTATTATACAAATATAAACCTTCCTCTAGAATAACTCTGTCTATTGATGAAAACCTGAAAACCACATTAAAACCGTTGCGTTGTTTAAAAGATCTAAGGGTACAGACATGAAAAGCAAATTTGTTTTTATGTAAAGAAGAGTTTCAACACTCACCTTTACATAATCCCATAAATATGGAACTGCCTGCTTGAAACATTCGGTTTAAAAAAAATAGACTAAAACTGAATTCTAACGATTTTTGAAAGTCTTACTTAAACCGAGAATCGAACCAATCAAATAAAAAAAACGTGTGTATTTCAGAACTCACGTACGACTGAAGTTTACTTACAATTGGTTATAGTAGACTCGCTAAACTAGCTTGTCCTGTAATGGGGGTTCGCTTCGCTCGCTCTTCGCATGCGAAAGCGTGTTCCGCCTAATCGTGGTATAGTTGAGCTAGCTGCGCTTTTTTTTTATAGCGTCCTTGGTCCACGTGCTGGTTATGTGGGGGCGGGCTCGCTTCACTCGCTCATTGATTAAGTGATCGCACTGCTCAGGCCTGGGTCTCTGTGCTCGCTACATTAGCTTTTCTTGTGAATGAACTCGTTTCTTATGCTCTTGTCGTGTGTAAGCATGCTCGGCTCAGTTGTTTGTAAGATTCACTCGGTTCACTTGTTGCTGTAATGTGAGAGCGCTCGTTACGCTCAGTCTTCTTTTGGGTAAGCGCGCTCCACTCGCTCGTCCGGTATATTCACAGTTCTAAACTAACCTGTCTTACCGAGGAAGGTATAAGTGAGCTGTAATAATCTCTGGCTAATCGGTGCAAGCCTTTCACCAGTAGCTGCCATGATATGCTCGTTTCGCTCACTCAGATCGAGCGCGGATGTTACAGTTCTAAGGAAATCCTCACCTAAATAGAGCTAAGTTCCTAACCACCCTAAGTCTACTGCCGTTGAAACCTCTTAATATTCTAGTAGTGCTCACGCAAAGTTTTCTAGTGGTACCCTGGTTTTTGTATTATCTTAAAATATGTTGCTATTAGCAATAGATTTTATTACGGTTTCTGACACTACCGTAGCTATTTTGTGTTTGCTTATCTCCATGACCTGATCCCACCATCGCCTTTTTACTACTGGATTACCGGACGCACTACAGGGTACAATATGCACTTGGTTGATAACCCGACCGGTAGTACTCAGCGCTTCTCCTCCCCATTACACGCACAGTCAAAGTGTGGAACACTCTGCCTGCGTCTGTGTTCCCTTTCACAAAATGGAAGGGAACGCAGACGGAACAATTCAAGAGTAAACAGACATCATAGACCTCATCCTTCGCTTTCCATCAGGGGTGATCGAGGTAGCGCCCCGGGTCGTACCTTAGTGTTGCCACTTAACAAACTAACAACCTTTCAAAAACGTATACAAACTACAGCGGTAATCTAAGGCGCACAAATGCATAATACATGATGCCGCACTCTATTTTGGCCAACATTTTTATTGTTTCTGTTCTAGTATTGCTTTGTAAATTCTTGACAGCGACACTAGAGTTATTGTTCTAACTAAACACATTTTTTGTGCTCTATAGAATATTATGTAAATTATATCGTGCTAAAATTGTTTTAAACCTATCGTTTGAAGGTTCAACCATTACTCTAGAAATAACACTCTCGTAGATATTAGCGGTTGAAATCTTCCATGTTTTTTTGTCGGTCAGAAATAATGAACTTTACCACTTGTACCGAGCGAAAAGACGTTTTCACGTCAAAAACAATGGACGGATTTAATTATTTATTATTAATTTGGAATGTACGTACTGCTAGTCACACACACAGTGACTTTTGTCGCCTGCGACTCGCTGGCCATTTCAAAATCTCACCACAACCACAACACACAGACATAATTTTTGACAGCAAATTCGACAGCCGATTCATCGTTATCGATGTCTAATGTATAAAACCATGAGTGGATGTGAGATTTCAAATCTCCAGCGAGTCACCGTCTAAGTCACTGCATGTGGATCATTATAAATTTCTAGCTTTTCCCAGCGGCTTCGCCCGCGTGGAGGTCGGTAATTATCCCACGGGAACCTACTACAGGGATAAAAAGTATCTATAACGTAAAAGTACTGAACAACTTTGTACTTTTATTAGTTTCGTAACCAAAGTAATTTTTATTGAATTAATACATTCAGGAACAGCAAACCAACGACAATATTAGAGTAATGACTCATAAAAAAAATCTAAACAAATAACATACAAAATATCAGCGCATTTGTTTACACCGCAAACTGACGTCATACCCACAGAGCAATATGGTTTCCACTGCGTCCAGCGTTTTCGTCAAATTACGTGCGATAAAATATGAAAATGTAAAATTTTAATGCATTTTTATGGCACTAATCCATTCAATAAAAATGTTGTTTTTTTAGTGGTTTACTAGGATTTTATAATCTAATTATCTAAGTATGAAACTTTTCAAAAATGGGTGTAATAAGTCGAAATATAGAAATAGTCTACATATTCGTCGGTCACTTGACATTTCGACATCTTGATAATAATGCTTGACCACCTTTACCATCTCATTTGACAGTGACATGATGACAGCAAGCGCAGACTCACAGAGGGAGGAGTATGTAAAATGTACTCTGTGGGGAGGAGTACATTATATTGACAGTTGCTACAATGAACAATCTCCGATCTCGACTAACTCACAAATGGCGATAGATAACTGTTAGAAGAACACTACCTATTTTGGCTGATTACTAATTTAATAGTAATTGAAATCTTGAAGCATTGGCATTGGGATCATAACAATTTCTTAACGTGTTGAAGTGACGTGGTAAAATATTTAGTTATGGTATTAACTGATTCGCTTCTGTTTTCTTTGACATTGATCGACAGTGGCGGTATATTATTCCTTTTAGTTTACTACATAATAACACTATCCGACCTGGAGTGCGACTATTTGAATGCTCAAGAATGTTGCGATAGACTCAATTACTGGGTGCTTCCAAAATACTTAGCCCATTCTTTCATTACGTTCATGTTCTTGTTACATAGTCAGGTGATTTTATTCATTTTGAACTTGCCTTTGTTTATTTGGCTAACGTACGAATTTTTTACTATTCCGCGTGGTAACTTGGGTGCGTATGATCCAGCAGAAATCCTCAATCGGGGCCAACTAAGAAAACACTTAAAAGATATTATGATATATGTTGGTTATTATCTAATTTCCTTTTTTATTTATCTTTATTGCTTTATACTAGCGTTGCTCAAAGGCGATCCCCTCCAGAGGTCAGCAGACGACCAAATTGTAACAGAAATCTAAGATAGAAGATGGATGAAGATCTAGCAGATCAGAATTTGGCTGATGAGCTGGAGAGAGCTGGTGAAAACGCTAGATGTATAAAGTTAGACTTACCAGATTACATAGCTGCTTTCTTAAATCGCCGAGAACTTCATAGAAACTGTGAACAAATACTATGTGACCAAAGTTTGTTGGAGAATGTTGCTGCTAACTATGTAATTGTAAAGAAAATCCTCAGTTCTTTGCCATGGCAAGATAAGTTAATATGTAAGAATGTTTGCTCAATGTGGCGGGCTGCTGTAAATACACTGCAGAAGGAAGAAATAGGCCCTTCTGACTTTGCCGTAAGCATGAAAATAAGTCATATTAGAAATGGTATCATGTTACTGAAGTCTGACAGCTTCTATACTGAACCATTAGCTGTGTTCGCTTTTACAAACTCCTCAGGCTTTTCAGTGGCTTGCAAATGTGATGCGTTGAAATCATGTCCCTGCGATCCTCCATGTGGGAATGATCATTACCGTGAGTATTTATCATTCTAGATGAATGTAGAAAAGATTTCATAAATATACCATTGTTTTTGTAAAATGATGTGTAAACTAATGTTGATTCTTGGGAAGATTGTACAGCTTACACTTTTTCTGTTTTACAGTTGCAACATAATTTTGTACATTGATTGATAAAGTCAAAAGCTTGATAAATCTTGCCATAACACCTGTTAGAGAAGCATTTATAACTTTCCTTATTGAAATGCCCTTCTTTCAAAACCATTGAAATATGTCAATTTATTAAAGAATGTTAAACATAGACTTTTCAGTTCTAGATGTGGTGAAAAACCAAGTGGTTATCCCGAAGACATGTATGCTAGCAGTAAAGGCCGCCCACATATCCTACATGCCCCTGCCACTCTCGCTAACCAATCAAGTGTCACCAAGCCAAAAATTTGGAAGTCACACTCCCTTTCTAGGAGGAATTTTTATACCAGTCATACCAAATGTAGAATACCAAGTTATTAATATAAAATTATTAGGTGATATTCAAAGAAATTTCTTTAAAACCATTGATAATTTGTCAAAAACACGCTATGTCAAAGGTGCACTCGTCTTTGTCAATGGAAGTTTCATCCTCCAATCTGTGGATGATATTGTATTTTTAAATTATTTGGCAACTGTGTAAGTATTACCTTATTTATTTTCTACTAGCTGTGCCCGCGGATTCGTCATGTGTATGTCGGAAATTATCCCATGGAAATGGGCTATATGGATGTAATGGGAGGTAATTTCATTCCATTTCAAGACAGTACGAAGTTTCCCTAAAGGGACAAGAAATATACTGATACTCCTTATACTCCTTACATCCACCTTCAAAACAAGAGTGAACAGGTATTTTCTGGGCACACTCGATCCACCATAGACCTCATCAATCGCTTTCCATCAGGCGTGATCGAGGTCAAGAACAGGCCCATTTAGTAATAAACAAAAATAAATAACATTATCTGTCATTGAAAGTCCCGCCAAAATCGGACCAGCCGTTTCCAAGATTAGCTGAACAACAGACTGATTATTTAAAAATAGTTTTTTTTTCTTATTATTACTACATAAACTTTCATGTTTTATGTAAAAAGCTGTTAATTTGAGATTATAAACAGACACTTCAATTTTAATTATTTGATGATGTGAATACTGCTGTTCATAATTCTTATTTTGTACATCATATTGTTTGTTGTTTCAGACAGCCTAATGTGCCATACGCGTTAGGAGGGTGCCTAGTTGACGACACTGTGTCTGACAGTGAAGATATGACTACTATGATTGATGGAACCAATACTGAAAAAGATGTTGTGACTGAAAACCTTGTATCCATTGGACTGTTTACAGTTCCCAAGGACTTTGTTGATACTCAAACAGAGAATGGTTGTAATTTTGATATGTTCTCACTGGTATTAGAATCATCCGATTGGTCCAAAGCTAAGATGCAGAGTGCAATTAACGAGGTAAGATTTAATGTTCTTGTCAAAAAAAATAAAATTTTCAAATAGAGAAAGCATTAAAATGTCATAATATTTTTTGTGCTGCAGTTTTCGAGGAAAGTACCTCACTTTGAACACAGTGTGGTGATAAAGCTGTCGTGCGTGGGTCGCGATAGTAGAAGTCAGTACGAGCAGGATTTCTTCCGTGCAGCGTTCCCGACCACGCGCATTCTCGGTTGCTATGGGAACGGAGAGTTAGGGCTCAACCTGCCGCCGCGTATGCAGCCCGAGTCACTCGCCTCCACTGTGAAACGCCACCGAGCGGACCCTGGAGCCGCATATGGTATTTTACACTCATACGCCACAGTTTTCGTATATATAGGATGGGGCAAAATTATAACACCAGCCGAATCTACCTAGAAGCATTGCTGACTTAAGCAACTATGCATCGATTGATGAGATGACACAAGGACGATGTACGCATTTTTTACTTCAACATTCTAAACATTGTACATTTGGTCACATACTTGTCATAAATCTATAAAATTAAGTGTAGCTATAAGTATGTATCAGTGTGTTTTATACTTTTTGGTATGGACGTTTTGAGAGCTTGTTTTACTGGATAATCTTTGGTGTATTCACTACCAAAGGGTGTACCTACAGTATAAGAATTTATAGAATAAAACTGTAGCGTAGTTGTAGCCACCAAGGGCCATAGTGACGCTTAGGTATTTTTGGTAAAGGAAGATCAAAATTTAGTTAATTCACTCAGTAGTAACATTATGCTTAAAGAAAATTTGCTAAAATAGAGTCTACTACGCCAACAAACTGAGCATTACATTGGGAGTTTCTTTGGTGAAATATTTACGCCACTCCCTACTCCCGTTAAAAGAACAACGGTATGGTTTATTTCTAACATAAATATAGTAGCAGCAGGTTACTGGCAACTTGAATGTCGCGATGTGTCGTAGCGCTATCATAGCATATACTTATCTAAGAGTTTCGTTTAAATACCACTGTGTAGGTAATATAATATACATTCATAAGCATAGATGACTATTTTGTTTGGTCTGTTTTAGCGCTTCCATTATGTGGTATTTATTACCTATTAGTATGGCCCTGGAATACAGGAGGACGGAATAGATGGGGTTATAGTGGTTTTTACGACTATACGTGGGAGCGTAAAGGGGTTGGAGGCTGATTCGCGGAATAAGAAAGAAAGGGGTCGACATCATATTGAGTTAAACCGATTTTTATTGTTGATTCTTACTAATCGATACTACAGCCAGAAAGTACAGCGCACTAATTGCGTAATACTCCACAAATCACAATCTGAGAGATTTTGAAGGATTGCTCACATGTTCGAAAATTTAAATTTGTCTGCTCAACAACAAATTTGTTGTTGAACTGTCAAAATGAAAGCCATTGATTTGTCACTGTTAGTGTTTTATGCAATTACCCCGCTGCTTTATGAAACAAAAAAAAAGATAACTATTAGGAACGAAGCCTGACTGACCTTCTTCACTCGTATTGTATTGCGTTTTTGACACCCCACGCCAAAAAAAGTGGTGATATTACTTGCAGGTACTCTTGCTTCTACGAGTGTTCATCCCACGCGGCCTGGCACCTGCGCTTTTATTGCGGTTTTTCGTGATTATTTCGTTAAATACAAACCAAAGTAAACATTTTTTTTCAGCCAAGCACTAGATAGTTGGTATTTACAAGTTTGTATGCTATATTTACTTATAAAAATCGACATACATCGTCAATTATTTTCTATTTGCGTTACTTAGTACGATTAAATGTTTTTATTAAAGAGTAAATGTTAAAAATATTTATAAATACCAACGATCTAGTGCTTGGCTGAAAAAAAGTGTACTTTTGTTTGTATTTAATGAAATAATCACGAAAAACTACTATAAATGCGTTGTTGCCAGCCCGCATGGTATGAACGCTCTATTAATGTTGAGATGCAACAATTGTTTAAATTGAGGCTCTATGAGTATGACTGGTTGTGCTTTAGTATGTATTATTTTGATTGTTTCTTGATATGGGCCCGGTTTATGGCAATAGCCTCGTCTCCTCTATGGGACTTGAAATTTATTGTTTTGAGGGTATTTGTACACGAAGTTCTCTCTCTGTCTCTTTCTATTATACAGGATAAATTTTTAACCAGTGCGCAAACTGGACATTTTTCGTCGGTTATACAAAAAAAAAACTCAGCTGTTCCATACGTTTTGACCGCGTATATATTGCACTTTTCTATGAAACAGCAGATTTCAGACGCTAGGGGGTCTAGAATGATGTGCTGAATTCATGGTTACAGTTTGCGCACTGGTAAAAAATTTATCTGATATAAGACTGCGTGTACGTGCAAGTATCGCGTACGGAACTTTGGACCGCACACGATTTTTAAATCTTTTTTTTAAGTTCTTTGACGAGGAGTATAGCCAAACGTTACTCCACTTATCCTCACTAGCCAGTGTTACCTTCACTTTGGGACAGGTTTTGTTAAAGTACAAAATAGTTTTAGCTTTTCTATGTTGCATTTGCATAACAACTATTTATAATTTAAGCTATTTGTGTTTTTCTTATTGATTTATTATAACTATTTAATTAAGATGTGATGTCATTTTTGTGTGATATAGAATGTTAGTTCAACTGGTATTGAACATTGTTATCGAAAATAAATATTAAGTAAGTAACCTTTAGTAATTTACATATGAAGTGAAAATTAGGCGAACAAATAATTTATCGTAAGTTTTTCAATTATTGTGTATTAATTATTGTATATGACGCGTATGTATTTGTATGGTGAATGTAGGTACATGTACAATCGATATGTAATCAAAATATTTAAAATAACAATGCGTTTTTATTTAATTAGGTACAGACGCCACCACATCAAGCTATCCCAAACTGTCAAATTTTCCCAATTGAACATGAACATTATGCTTCTGTCATAAAGTTGAAAATCTATTGAAATTTGATAGAATGGGCTACCTTGATGTGCTGGCCTCTGTACTAGCGACCAGTCCCTACTTCGCACGGTTTTTTAATTTCACACTGCAATCTCATGGAAACATAGCTACCGATGAAGCTACCTTCTAGCTATAATAGGCCGAAAACTTAAAAGCGTCTGCAGAAAAACCATGGTAAATTAAAACAGACCGTATGTGTTAACTCTGCTGATGGTGCATTTTACCACAATACTGTTCTGTGCTGTTAGAATGTCAGACGCGCGGAAATCTGATAATTTTCTTGTCTGATCTCAGAAGGGGGTCGTAATGTTTCCGTACTTGAATTCACAAGCTCACAAGTGTTTGAATTAATAATAATATATAGTTTATTTCTCTCATAAAGGTACATTGTTACAGTATTTTTTTTTTAAATCCAATTTTGCCTTAGTCTAGAACCTTTGTGAGAGCTGGAGTCTGAACTAGGTTCGGGACCTGTAAGACAGATCTCCAGGCTCACACCCCTTTAAACATGATAATATTTTACGGCATTTTAATTTTTACTACCTACATACTGATAATTACACTGAACAGAGATAAACCTCATAATTACCGACCCATATCAATCTTACCTACACTATCAAAACTGCTAGAAAGGCTCATGAATAATAGGCTCGTCAAATTCCTTGAGCGAAATCATCTTTTGTCTTCTAGCCAATATGGTTTTCGTTCAGGCGTGTCCACTAGTAATGCGGTTTTAGATCTTACGAATAACATTGTGTCTCATCTAGATAATAAGCAGTGTGTTATTGGCATCTTCCTAGATCTGGCCTTTGATACAATCTCAATTCCCATGCTTATTGCTAAGCTTGAGAAGATTGGTATCAGAGGTGTTCAGCTCTCACTCTTCACGAGTTATCTTACAGGAAGACGCCAATGTGTCAAAATAGGTGACTGGATGAGCAACGAACTCCCTATAACCTACGGTGTGCCCCAGGGTAGTATCATTGGTCCGACCCTATTTCTCATCTATATTAATGACCTCTGTCGTCACATACTTTCTAATGGATCCATCTTTACCTACGCCGATGATACTGCCTTAATATTCCACGGGAATTCCTGGGAGTCGGCATTTCAATTCGCACAATTAGGACTCGACCGTGTTACTGGTTGGTTGTCACAAAACTTACTCACTTTAAATGTAGACAAATCTAAATATCTTACCTTTTCTCTGTCAAAAGTTGGCAAACTTTCATCATTCCATTTTTCATTAATTGTACAGACGCCAGCACATCAAGCTACCCCAATCTGTCAAATTTCTTTGATAGATTTTCTTCTTTGACTTTATAACCTAATCGTAAGATTCATGTTCAATTGGGAAAATTTGACAGTTTGGGGTAGCTTGATGTGCTGGCGTCTGTACATTCTTGTAATCCATCACTACAAACACCATGCAGCGGTCCTCGTCTAAGCCGCGCAGATAGTATAAAGTATTTGGGTGTTCAGATAGATGACTCACTATCATTTTATAATCACATAGACTTGCTTACCTCCCGACTGCGCAAATTGATATTTATTTTTAAGAATCTCCGCCATGTGGCCGACACACAGGTCCTTAGGCGAGTATATCTTGCTCTTTGTCAGTCAGTTGCACAGTACTGTATAGTTGTTTGGGGTGGGGCACCAAAAACACATTTGTTAAAACTGGAACGTGCCCAAAGAGCGATCCTTAAGGTAGGCTGGTGCCTTCCTTATCAATTTTCTACCACTGAACTTTACAAAACTTGTAAGGTCCTCTCTATTCGGAAATTATTCATTCTAAATTAAATTGTAACAGTCCACTCGCGCAATTCATATAATCCCAAAAAGTTCGAAGCCGTGAGACGAAAGCATACAGTGTGTTCGTCCACTTCTGTTCATTCAAAGCTAGCACAGCGATCCTATATTTTCCTTGGTCCTTATGTATACAACAGAGTTAATACAATCTTACATATGTACTCAATGGTTAAATGTAAATGCAAAACTACAGTAAGTAACTGGCTGCTCGATTTGGACTACGAAGGTGCAGAAAGTATCATCCAAACCGTTAAATAATTTCATCCTACTCAGTTCTGCTAATAAGCACAAACACTTGCACCGGACTTAGATGCACACACACAAAAAACCCTCACACATTCACACACTACACACAATCCTACAATAATATCACCTTATGTTACACTGCACAAATATAACCATAACTTTATTTATTATAGTCTTACCTCTCTTTCAAAATTGTTTTCTAAAAGTATTATTTATAGGTAGTATGAAACTTTTCTTGATTGACTCGTGAACATCATTATAACATTATTGTAAGTATACTGCACCTACCAAATGATGTAAGTATTAGTCTAATTGTGGTTGGCATTGCATGGTCAACCAGTCTTAGGCTGCCTATTGGTTGGCATTGCATGGTCAACCAGTCTTAGGCTGCCTATCCACTGGAGCGGAAAAGAGCTGAGAGGAGCGGAGCTGTGCCTATATTAACCCATGATTTTATATTAATCCCTGCGGAGCGGATTGGAGTTTGAATTCTATTGGTTAAGATTGGCGCAGCTCCGCTCCTCTGGGTTGTGGGGTTAAGATAGGTAGTCGCTCTATCCACAGAGAGACCTCTCCGCCTGCCCCAGGGCGGAGGACATTAATGAGGTTTTTCCACCTCGGAGCACTAAAAAGCAGTCGCTCCATGTAAAATACTGATATGCAGCTACATTCGGTTGGACTAGAAGTCGACCCCAACATAGTTGGGAGAAGGCAGATTGATTTTTTAGGGTTCCGTACCTCAAACTGTAAAAAAGGAACCCTTATAAGATCACTCTCTTGTCCGTCCGTCTGTCTGTCCGTGTGTCACCACCGATTTTCTCAGGAACGGGTGGACCTAGCAAGTTGAAATGAAAATAACAGATACTGAGGTCTATAGTATTAGGTGTATAAAAATCAAGGTCCTGAGTTAACACGATAAAAAGATATGGGCAAAAAAAAAAAAAAATTGTACGGAACCCTCGGTGGGCGAGTCTGACTCGTACCTGTCCGGTTTTTTTCTTGATGATAAGATGTGACTGTTCCGTGCCGTTATTGATATGCGGGCACATTTAATTAATAATTATTGGATCGACCGACGAGTTCGTTGCGCAACGTAAAATATCTGAATTTGTACCATTCAGATATGTTGCACTGGTAGCGGCGTGTAAAGTTACTACTTGTAGGTCGTAGGTTCGAACCCGGACAGGTGCTTTACTATGTGTAAATTATTACACATAGTACAGTATCCACTTCTATAACAAGTTGCCAAAGTCGGTTACAGAACTTATTAGGTAAAACTCACATCAATCGTGTCCTTATCAAATAAATAATAGTTTAAAAAACTAAAAAACACGCTTTTTTGAGGTATTTTTGCAATTAATCAAGCACCCCACGCTTTTTAATAGAATTAAATTATTTTCTACTTTTTACTTTGGTTTTTAAAGCGTGTTTTTTAAACTATTATTATTTATTCACTATTTTTAGTTCTGCTAACTACAAAAGCGTGATTTTTAAGTTTCTTTTTTGTTTTTTTTTCATTTTTTTTTTTAATTTTTGAATTGTTATCGGTCCTCGATATGTCTACAAAGTTTAAATGAAATCTGACCGTTTGAAGTGGGTCAAAATCGCGCCCTAAGGAGTCGGTTACAAACAAACAAACATACAATTGAAGCTAATATAAAGCGTGTAAAAAGCATAATAATAAGATAAAAGACTACGTTGAAGACGGAAGTTTGGCATCAACCATGTGGCTTCCCTGGTACCTCGTTAACAGCAAAACTATGTGAAAGTGTATTAACCTCTCCCAAATTACAATGTTAATTTTTATTCTTTATAATTTTTACAATGTCCGACATATTTTCTTCCTTATTTAACATTATACATCAATTCTAATACCGATTATTTGTGATTATCCGTGATACCGATTATTTGTGAGGCCAAGTCTCATTGACGAGTCACTTTGAAAGAGAGCATCACACAATCCATCACACCTTAGTAGTATTCTCATTGTTCTGGGTCTCGCAACGTAATGAGCTTTAATGAGTTGTTTAGCAGACATTAAGTGTCTGTCGTGTCGTCGTCTGGGAAGTGGGATGCGACGCGGATTGCGAAGTGCGTCTGACGCCCCGACCGACGTAGGTGTTTATTTGTAATAAGAATTACCTCTGTGTAAAACGTTACGCAGTAATTAGTAGTCGTTAAGTTGTCATACTTGGGTAGGATACCTGTCTAGCCATTCTACTAAACTCTGTTGTAATGCGGAGCTTCATCACCGCTCCTGACAAGTGCCTAGGTTCTGTTTCTTCTAGGAAGCTTCGTTTGGAGAGTGGCGTACAATGGCCTGTTTTTGTCTTTCCGTGTTTGGTCCGACCAAAACCCTGGCCTGCCTGTATCTACACGAATCGGCTCCAAACATAGGTAGGTCAGTAGTCAATGCAACGTGTGTAACGGCACGGTGAGTCAGTTCAAATCCCAGTTGTCCTTTAAAAAAATAACGAAAACGAAAACTTTTTAAAGATTTTCCAGACAGCTATACCTAATAGAGGAAGTAGAAAGTTTTATCTAATTAGCACGTATCTAATGAGGAGGTAGGTTTAACTGATACCCGTATTATGCCTACTTACCTCAATTGAGGTATCCTATTATAGCCTTTTAATGATGTTAAGTTCATGTAAATTCCAATCATTCGTCGCTTTCTTAAGCCCCTCAAATGTTGAAAAAGTAGACGGAATTACCGTTGAATCTACATAGTTTAGCAGTTTCCTTGTAGATGAGCTACTATTTATGTACTTAAATGGTGTTCTTTCACATAGCTTTATTTTCAATTAGTAGTTTAGTCTCCTTTTTACCGATTAGTTAAGGTTTTTTTGAACTGAGCTTACTTTTAGAAGCTGTGAGGATAGGAAGAAACTTACTAAGTAATTAATTGTTCTCGTAGTAGATTAGGTAGACACATTATACATATTAGGTATAAATTATGATTTATTGTTACGGATTTACCCCGATGGGTTAGGTGCCCAAAATATTTAAGTTATCGCTGAAACCGAAACACGTTTCAGACTAATGAGTGTAAGTATCTAATGCTACATTCTGAAATGCCTATTCATCATCATCATCATCTGTCCAGCCTTTTTCCCAACTATGCTGGGGTCAGCTTCTAGTCAAACCGGATGCAGTTGAATACCAGTATTTTACATGGAGCGACTGCCTATCTGACCTCCACAATCCAGTAACTGGGTAATACGATACCCCTTGGTAAGACTGGTTGACAGACTTTCGGGCTTCAGACGATTCGTAACGACTGTCAAAGATCCACGTAGGTAGAGAACTCTGCAATATGGGAACCATTTATGTTAAAGATTTGTGTTTTTCTTTTCCCAACTGTGTTGGGGTCGGCTTCCAGTCTAACCGGATACAGCTGAATACCAGTATTACACAACCCATTTAACACTATACCCCTTGGTAAGACCGGTTATCAGACTGTCAGTCTTCTGAATACCCGCAACGTAACGACAGCCAAAGATCTACGAATGACAGCCGGGAACCACGGCATAACGTGTTTTCTGAGACACGGACGGAGCTTGAAATGTTATGAATGCCACCCATCCACGGACCGACCGACCGGATTGACTTATTCATCATCATCAATTCAGCCGAAAGACGTCCACTGCAGGACATAGGCCTCCCCCATGCTCCTCCACTTCGACCGGTCTTGTGCTTCCCACATCCAGCGGATTCCCGCGGTCTTCACAAGGTCATCGGTCTACTCTGTGGGAGGCCTTCTCACTCTACGTCTTCCGGTACGCGGTCGCCACTCCAGAACCTTTTGGCCCCATCGGCCATCTGTTCTGCGAGCAAAGTGCCCTACTCACTGCGACTTAAGTTTGGCAATTCCTCGGTCTATGTCGGTTGCCTTGGTTTTCATGCGGATCTATCTCTTCATTCCTGATTCGATCACGCAGGGAAACTCCGAGCATAGTCCTCTCCATTGCCCTTTTGGTGACTTTAAGTCTTCTGATAAGGCCGATTGTGTTTGATTCAGGCGGCTGTTATTAGGTATTTAGTCACGTACCCCTTTAAACCGGAAGTCCCAACGTAACAACGAACGAATAAGGCAGGAAACGTACAGGGTGAAAAATAAGCCTGAGTCCAATGAAAAATCGATAAAATGTTTCTGCACACTTACATAGTATGTAGGTAGGCATGACGTCTCACCTGCATATGCCTACCTAGCCACGAAAGTGAGATGTTTCACACCACGAGCTTTAGCACATGAGAAGGAAGTGTCAGGTGAAATCTCGCGACCGTAGATTGCATGTTAGCATACCTTACAGCCTGTGATATTCATAGATATGTGTAATAAAGGCCGACACATTATGCTAATATTTGATCGCGTGGCAACATGCTAAATGTCATAGTCATTATAACTTTCTCTTAAAGGCTTTTCAGTTTCCGATTGTAACTAAACAGCTTTGTTAATTTAATGCCGATAGAAGCAGATTTCATAATAGTGAATAGGTACATAAATGAGAAGATAGCAAAAAGAAAACAAAGAGGAGAAAAAATTGGTCGGTAGTTAGGACCACGTAACATAACATATTCACGCTTGTAATCCTCGAAGGGTAAGGGTAAGGCAGAGGTAAATCCATAGTAGGTACACCCAGATTTCACCCGTTATGTTCTAGGTAAGTTCCATAAAAGCAAAACGGGGCGAGTAAAGAAAGAAATAAAAGTATTTTATTTGGGACACGCTCAGAAAATACAAAAAAAAAAAAAAAATCTAACAAAAAAAAGAAAACAAAAAATGGAATACCTGTGCGAGGCCAAAAAGGCTCCTAGCTCAGCATAATGCTTGGATATACGAAGCAAGCCAGCGAGCGAACTTAATGCCATCCACGAGGCACAGACCCAACTCTGGACTGCTTCTGAGAAATTGCTGGTGGAAAAATCCAATAACACTGTCCGACCTGGGAATCGAATCCACGACCTCATGGTCAGCAGTAGCTTGCCACCATTAGACTATCGAGGCAGTCCAGTTACGAAGGAGGTGGTTAAGAAGAACCCATGTTTTACAAAGTCAAAATTGAAGCAAAGACTGGCTTCTGATGACCCGTTACGACTGTCAAAGATCCACGAATCTTAGCCGGGACCAACGGCTTATAATTTCACACAACAGTATCTATATAAACAACAAAAAAAAAAGGATTTTATTTCAGCAGTGCTCCAGGCAATAGCCAGTAATGAGCAAATAATAACTAAACAGGCTGAACACGAGCATGTTTCCACTATTATTTGATGAACATCGCTAGTTACACCACACCTATCGTTATGCCAATAATCGCAGTCACCGTTAACTAGTAAATATATGCTTACGATGTTTACGATGCGCAGACGCAATTAGACCGAAAAGTATTAATTCGAATTAGAAATCTCTTACACAAACCGGGTATTGAAAACAGGTGTAGCACGGTTTGGTTGGGACAATGCGACTGCTGGAAGAGGGATCCTTGGTTTGGATCCTAGTTCGAGCAAAGTGATTTAGGGTTTTATCATCAGGAATTTGTCAGTAGCAATAAGTCTTGACTTGTGACCGGTTAATGGGTATTCGACTCGACCCCTATTTACATTGGACTTAAATATAAACCGAAATATGGCCAAGTATGTAAGTGCTACCACACTGCCTACACCATGGTCGAATACAGCCGTGATGTTAATTTTAAAAAGACTCCCCGATCGCGTGTGTCCGAGACACGCAATTTAAAATGTGATAATTTCACCTTTGTTCGAAATGACTGACGTATCTAGACTCCTAATGATTTAAATTAAACATTTTACAATACTCTTAAAGTGTTCATAGGTGCTTTACTTGAGATGTTTTTAAACTATGTTTATGAATATTAATACTAATAGGTGCCTAGTAGTTACCACAGTTTTTTAGATGCTCCATTTGAGTTTTAGAGCGCTAAGTAGTGCAGATCCGTGATCATTTCAAAGACTGGTTCATCTCATCCACCTAATTGCTGAGTACCTACCTAAGGTCAGTCAGGCAAAGAATAGCTAACCGCATATTGCGACTGGGCTCTAGAGGTGGGCCTGGTCGTCCTAAACCGGGGTTCTGTCGCCACGTGTGTGCGGATGCGGGGTGAGTCGGTGGTGGACATTTCGTTCGCCAGCCCCGCTCTGTCACCGCGTGTCGTCGACTGGCGCGTCATGGAGGGGGTGGAGACGTATTCCGACCACCGGTATATCCGGTTTGACGTCTCCGCCCAGGCCTCGAGCGCGCCGGTCCAACAGGCCCCGTGTGGTCCGCGGTGGGCGCTGAAGCGGCTGGACCGGGAGCTACTCCTGGAAGCCTCGATCGTGCAAGCCTGGGTGTCACCACCGGACAGGCCTGCCGACATCAACGACGAGGCGGAGTGGTTCCGGGAGGCCATGTCCGAGGTGTGTGACGTGGCAATGCCCCGGGTCCAGCCAGGACGTGCTTCACGCCAGGTGTACTGGTGGTCGCCGGAGCTCACAGCTCTGCGCGAGGCGTGCGTTGCTGCGCGGCATTGGTACACCAGGCACCGCAGGCTCCGTATCCGCCCTCCGGATACGGAAGCCATTCAGGCGGAGCTATACGAGGGGTACAGAGTGGCGAAGACCGCCCTCCGAGCGGAGATCCTGCGGGCCAGGTCACTGGCCCGCGAGGAGTCGCTGGAGACTCTGAACAGAGACCCGTGGGGACGCCCCTACAAAACGGTGCGGGAGAAAATCCGCCCGTGGGCTCCCCCGCTGACCCAGAGTCTCCGGCCTCAGCTCGTGCAGGACGTGGTGAGCGCTCTGTTTCCCTCGCGAGGGGAGCATGCTCCCCCGCCCATGGCTCCGCCTTCTGCGGTGCCCGACGCGGACCACACCGACGACGACAACGATGCTCCAGAGGTGACCGAGGTAGAATTGAGAGTGGCGGTACGTAGGCTGAATGCCAAGAATACCGCCCCAGGACCCGACGGCTTGCCTGGAAAAGCCTGGGTCCTGGCCTTGGAGGCTCTCGGGCCTCGACTAAGAGGGCTCCTAAGCGCATGCTTGGAGGAGGGCCAGTTCCCACGTCACTGGAAGACGGGGAAACTGGTCCTCATCAAGAAGCAGGGGCGCCCCGTGGACTCTCCGTCCGCTTACCGGCCCATCGTGCTGCTCGACGAGGTGGGCAAGCTCTTTGAAAGAGTCATTGCAGACCGCCTCGTCGGGCGGCTGGTGCGGGTGGGGCCGGATTTGGCGGAGAGCCAGTTCGGTTTCCGCAGGGGGCGCTCCACGGTGGACGCCATCATGCGCGTGCGAGCCCTCACGACGGGGGATGCTGTGGCCCGGGGTGGGGTCGTCTTGGCGGTGTCTCTGGACATCGCCAATGCCTTCAACACCCTGCCCTGGAGTTGCATAAGGGAGGCACTCCGGTACCACCGGATGCCGACCTACCTCTGTCGTGTGGTCGAGGCCTATTTGACGGACAGGGCCGTCATCTACCCCGGTCACCTAGGAGAGTGGAACCGGCGAGAGATGTCGTGCGGTGTCCCACAGGGATCGGTCCTGGGGCCGCATCTGTGGGACATCGGATACGACTGGGTGCTGCGCGCCGACCTCCCTGGCGGCGTCAGCGTAGTTTGCTACGCTGACGACACGCTGGTCCTGGCGCAAGGGAGGTCGTACCAGGCGGCGGCCGACTTAGCGACACACGGAGTTGCGACAATCGTCGATAGGATCCGGCAACTGGGACTCGAGGTGGCCTTGCACAAGTCCGAGGCCATGTGGTTTCATGGTCTTCGGAATGCGCCACTGACGGGTTCCCAGATAACGGTGGGAGGGGTTCACATCGGCGTCGAGTCGACGATGAAGTACCTAGGACTCGTCCTCGACAGCCGGTGGAACTTCGCGGAACACTTCCGACGTTTGGCTCCCAGACTGGAGCGGGCCGGGGCTGCCTTGAAGCGGCTCCTGCCCAATCTAGGGGGGCCAAACGCCTCCTGCCGGAGGCTCTACGCGGGGGTCGTGCGGGCCATGGCCCTATACGGGGCGCCGGTGTGGGCACCTACATTGAGGCGCCAACCAGCACGCCGGTTGAAGGCGGCCCATAGGGTCATGGCCATCCGGATGATCCGGGGATACCGCACGATCTCCGGTGAGGCGGCGGGCCTCCTTGCCGGATTACCGCCATGGGATCTGGAGGCAAACGTCCTCGCGCTCACTTGGGAGTGGCGCGAGGAGGCCAAACGCCGGGGCGTAACTCCGCTGCCGCGGGAAGTCGCGGCACGGCGGACAGAGCTCCGGCAGGATCTCATGGCGACGTGGAAAGTGCGATTGTCGCAACCAAGTGCTGGGCACGCCGCGATTGCGGCGGTAAGTCCCCTCTTTGAGGAGTGGCTTGAGAGGCGGCATGGCGTCCTCACCTTCCGCCTGACACAGGTCCTCACCGGACATGGCTGTTTCGGGAGGTTCCTGTTTCGGATAGGGCGGGAGGAAACGCCCGGGTGTTTCCATTGCGAAGATCGCCCAGAGGACACGGTGGAGCATACGGTGGAGGTCTGCCCAGCTTGGGCGGAGCAACGCCGTGTCCTCGTGGAGGTGATCGGCGGCGGCGATCTCTCGCGTCCGACCCTGGTCCAGGCCATGGTACGGAGCGAGAGGGCATGGCTGGCAGTCGCCTCCTTCAGCGAAGCAGTAATGCTCGCAAAGAGGGAGGCGGCGCACGTGAGGGAGATGCAGTACATGCGCCCTCACAGCCGTGGCCTTCGCAGGAGACGCCCTGGGCGTCGGGAATCCCAGGCTGATTCCCGGCCACCGTAGGCACGGGCTTGCGGACGGCGAGTAATGGGTACCTCGCTGTCCGGTAAGGACCAAGCCCGGGTCGACGGCGCGTTGTGTTCCACGCGCGCCTCAAAGAGATGTCAGCAGCAACAGAGGGGCCCGCAAGGGCCGATGCCTGCCGGGGGTGCGGGTTGTTCGAAAGAGATACCGCCGCCCCTGGCACACAGGCAACTGAGGGAACACGGGTGGGTTTTAGTCAGTAAAAGTCTGACACGCCCTCCCGCTCCACCCAGAGCGGGAGAAGTTATTTGATGATTTCCCACCCAGAAAAAAAAAAAAAAAAAAACCGCATATTGCGATCACTAATCTTGTCAACCTTAGTGTAATGGCAGTATTTTATCCGGCTGGTAATTGCTTCCTACTTATTCCTACTCCTTGGTAAGCCCAAAGCCACATTCAGCAGTGGATTTTGGGAAAGAAAATTATTTGGTTCTGAATTTCACACTTTCACAGTAACGCTAATATTTTTCGTAACAGAGACTTTAAGACGTGTATGTGTAATGTTAGTACATAATGAGTGGACGGACTGGACACTTCTTCCCAACTAAAGCACTAGGAAGTGGGTGAAGGGCGGGCGTTTTAAGGGAACTGTCTTATGTAATTTTAGCCTAGTTTGAATAAATGTGTTTTGATTGTATCAATCTGTGTTGTAAAAAAAGGGCTTTTCTACAAAGTTTTGGAATATACATATATATATTATGTATATAACAAGTAGTAAACAAAACTTAATTACATTGAATTAAAAAAACAGGAGTTCATGAAAAGCGGACAGTCAGTCTTTGCTGAAAGGTATGTTTTCAGTGATGGACCAATCCACCTGCTTGCTCACGAGGGCTGTCTCAGCCGGCAGGGGATGGGTTGCCGGCACCGGCTGCTGACCGGCTTCAGTGTTCCGTCACATGGCCCCGCGGCCGCACGTCCCGAGCCGTCTCGAATACACGCACGCGGTAGAAAGTCGCGCGAAACTCACGTTCTACTACAAAAGTAATTTGATTTTTTTATAATATTTTTGTTTTGTTTTAGTGACGTGTGATTTTGTTTTAGGCAAGTTTGAATTGATGGATGTTTATTACTTAAGTAACTAGTTCTTTTTTCCCGTAAAAAAAATACGACAAAATTTATCAAAAGAAATATTTATTCATAGCATAATAAATGTGCCCTTATTGCCTGAAAAAAATATAGTGCAGCAGTTAAAATAATTAATGCTAAATATTTTCACACATCACGCAGGTGGAGTAATTTTATTGTGGAATGTAATTAAGTATACGTTAATAAGTTCTCGCATGTTGGAGTTTCAGTAAAGTATTTATAATATGGCATCATTATGAACACGACACAATAGATCAGTGTCACCGTAAGGTGACACTAATATATAATTAATATTAAATTAGAAACTGGGACACAAACAGGTATTTGATTTTTACGTTGGAAAGCCGAAAAAATACTTTCATTTTAAATTTTATGCTTACCTACTAAAACAAACCTGCTTTAAAAAATAAGGCATTAAAAATCGTAAATAATTATAAAATGTTTGGTTCCCCGGATAATATACCTACTATTTATTTATTTATTTATTATATTATTTATGTACACACAGTAATATTTATAGCAGATACGGCATAATCAAACAATTGAGTACAAAGGTCCTGCTTATTTCTTTAGAAATTTGCTATGTATTATGAATAACAACCTAACCTACAAAACAAGAAAAAAGTCATGAACTCAAAAAGTATAAACAGCTCTAAGCACAAAACAACAAATTAGGTAACAAAGTTTTCATTACTTTTCTTACAAGTACCTATATATTGTGTGATAGTGGCTGAGTTCACAAATAAGAAACAAACATTAATATTAAACGTTATCAAAGCTGTGCTCGTGATTAATGTTAATGTAGCGAGAGGAGCGCGACTGCGCCGGCGCATCACACGCCTTCACTTTCTCCCCGCGAATGTAATCGCTGCCAAAATGATATTAGATACCATCAATTAATTCTTCGTGTCGTTGTCTTCGCTCCAGTTTTGATTAATTGCTCTCTCGTGTCACTGGGAACAAAACATTCAATAATCTTGACGACTGACGAGATAAATAAAGTGTAATTTATTATATTATAGTTATTTAACTGTTTAGTCAAAGTAACTACTTACTTTTAAATTTTAATATTTTTTTCTGTATTAATTTAAATATTAAATAAAAACTTATCGTTACACAAAAAACACGGTACAATATTTAAGAAAACTAGTAACAGATTAGGTACATTCATGAGCTTTAGGTGCTAGATTTTTACAAATGCCCTAGACTGGACCCCACACTAGAATTCCCTGTGTCGTGGGAAATTTCACGCACTGTTATGTAACGTAATGTTAGCGTCAAAATTAAGTCTTCCTTTTTTGTTGCAGATTGTACGTAACATTGAAGAACAGTATCCTAGTGGTACAGTCCCGGTGCCACTGGACCGTGTAAAGTTATCAGGAACACCTAAGGGTTGCAGTGGACCAGTGTGGACAGTGATTCAGTTAAAGTTCAAAATAAAACTGTGGATGATCCGGAACAAACATAAGATTAAGTGAAAGTTTCTAATTTCCTATATTTGTGTGGGAGAGGCCGAGCTAAAGTGTAAAGACAAAGCAGAGCTCAGGAACAATGGATCACCTGTTCCGGCAGCGGCGGATTAGTGTGCCCAAGAGGTAAGCACTTTCTTAAGCTACTTTTATAATGATTATAGTATTCAAGTCTGAATGTTCTCATTGTTCGAATGAGAGTCGTTCACTGTGTTATTCCATATGCTAGTCCTATATAGGCTTCCGAATCGAAAATGACACATTTTCGATTACTTGATTTGCTAAGTCCCCGAGAGCAAATAGCTCTCGGAAGAAAAGTGGTCGTCTATTTGGCTAAAACTATCAACATTTTCGGGTTTGTAAACAGTGTTTAGAGGATTCTTCGAACATTGACAGATGCTCGATTCGTCTCGGTATCGAATGTTTGTGAATAGCTATGCGCATAGAAAATAATAATATCAAAAATTGTCTACGTATCTTTTTATCTCGGAAATCAGCGGTTAATTTCTTTCCGGATCCGCACGACTGGCGTTGTTAATTACAATTAATACCAAATAAACGAATCATGAGGATAAAATATCTACACAAAATTTGATTCGATTGTCGAATCGATTTAAGTCGGAGATGTAAACATCGATTTCCACGTTCGGGTGAATGACACGCAGACAGTGGCGGTTGCGCTTTTTGTCAACTTTATCTCGAGCATTGTTGCTGCCGCTGACAATGGTGCGTTGACTTCGATGCTAACGTACTTATCTCCTGTTCTTTTACATGCCTAACTGTGGGTGTGGTACATGGAAGGCTGTTCAAAATGCGTCACAAATATGTAGGTAAATGTCGGAAAACTGTTCAAAAGCTAGCCAAAGGCACTACAAAATCATTAAAATTCCTAAATTAATATACAAATTGGTAGGGATTGTAGGAAAACATTCAGTTAAAGTAGGTAGGATTAAACTGAAACATAACAATGCCAAAGTCACGATAAACAATAAAAAATATTCTTAAAAAGCAGATAGCGGACTGTTTTCTTACCCTTAAGTTATTTTCCACTAACTTTAAATCAACGGTTGAGTAAGGTTAAGTTAAGCAGGGTCGAACTTCAGGCTGTGTAGTTGAGCCAAAGTTTAGCGTAAAGATCAACTTACGCAGACTTTAACCAAATCACGTGGATAAGCTAACAAAGTTCCAGCTAACTTCCAGTACTAACGCGCTGTTTAAACTGTAAGAGCCTCATGTGGCTTCGAGCCAACACATCAAGTTTCTTGCTCCTCAGAGCTTTTTGCACTGCGGTAGGACCTAACCATGATCAACTTTCGTTTCAGACATGTTTTTAAACATAATATAACATGTTGTATAACCAACCTCCGATGGGCAATTGGCTATAGCAAAGATAATCTCTATTGCTTGTCTACGCAGTGCATAACAATAAATGAAATTCTTGATAAAAGTCGGGACGATGACTCTAGTTTCTAGCTCCTAAGAGCTTCTTGCATAGCGGAAGGACCATGCCATGATCAAGTTTCGTTTCAGATATGTTTTTAGACATAACGAACTTCCAATGGGCAATTGACTCTAGCAAAGATAATTTCAATTGCTTGTTTTATGCAATGCGTAAGAATTAATAAAATTTCTGGAAAAAGTCGGGACGGCGACTCATAGGTAATGAAAGCGTAGTTACAGAGGTGATAAACTTAAGAAATAAAAGTTTTATGGTTTGTTGCTGACAGGCTGTGTGGTCCTTCTTGCTAATGCCAGATCTAACAAGACTGCAAGACAAGGGTGTTTCAATAGGCCGCAGCTTCGCAGATATTTCCATAAGATACATGATTCTATTCAAACAAACTGAGTTATTATGCAAAACGAGGTTCGTCCTATTGAATTATTTATTCATTGTGTTTTCTTGTAAAGGGCATGAATACTAGTTTTTGTCTTCTAATGCTGTCAGCATTTTATGTATTCCGTGTTCATAGTTTATGATGACGTTTAATGCCTTATTTTGAATGTAGAATGTTTTACAGATTTTTGAGCTTAATCCTTTTACCATATTGCTTGGTATGGTTTTCCGTGGTGGTCATAGAATTTTAAGATTTGCTTTTTGATCGATGAATCGTTCTTAGTACTATTGATATGGTTCTATATTAAAGCTGATTTGAGATAGAATATGTGGTCGTTAACACAGAGATCTGTTTATGTAAATGAGGTTAGCAAAGTTCCATCGTAATACAGTTCATAACTAGTGCGGGGGTCAGAGTGAATCGCTTTCGTAATAACCTGAATTTATGATTGTGCACTAATTGGCATCTAATCTTTTATAGAACATAAGTACTAGTGTTCATTTTTTGTAAGGTGGTTATTCTTTTGGAAAAAATAAAGATTTACTATTATTTATTATTTTAAAAGTAAGCAAGCAAGCCTAGTGTGTAAGCAGTCGCTTTGATTAAATATACCTACAGGTTCATACAGATACCTACATTTTCTGCGGTACAGTTTTACTGCATGTGGGATATGCTCTTGTAAGTTACGCCATAGCAAAAATCCTTAGGAAGACTGCATTGAACTTGTTGACTATGATGATTAGCGTTAATGAATTTAGAATTCTGTCTATGGTGTGAACACATTTCTTTTCCCCTTCTTATCGAAACGGAAGAAGGGCGCCGACACAATGAAAGGAGTCGGTACAAATCACACACTATGTAGAATGTTTACACCATTACAATACAAAAAAACACAGTTATTCCATCTATAAAGATCTGACCTTTCAGTGGTAATCGAAAATCATTTGTTCATTAATTACTGCCATACCTAATTGACATCCGTCTTAAGGGGAACCTAGTCTCGGGCTGGAACTCAATGATGGGCCTGGCTAAAAAGCACGCTATCTCACCAGGCATCGTGTCCGACAGAGGTAGTATCAGTGATGAGCAGTTAGAAGCTAGTCTACACGTACAACATTATTGAGTGAGATACAGGCCCATTTATAGTACAACAGGCGCAAAAATATTAAGGACAGTTCTTCGGAAGATCGGGTTTTATGAAAAAATCTCTGCATAAATCAATGACCAATAAAGTTTATTGTACTTTTAGATATTTGAGCTTTGTCGGAACCGACTTGGTTTTTCAGATTTTACACTACTTTTATTACTTAAACACGCCCAAAGTTAGGTTAAATTAGCAAGAAAAACGAATCTTGGTTGGCTCCTAACTTTTTAATGGCTTTTTATTTTAGTATTCTGTTTCCGTACAAACAATATAAATAATGAGACAAAACCATACCATGTTTAATTTTTGATATACATTGTCGAACAGTGGAGTAATACACTCCCGAAATTTGTAACGGAAAAATGTGGACTAGATTCACCTTAAGAGTTATTTCTTTGATATTCTTCCAATGTTCCTCATTACTTTTCTCCGTTGATTCCTGTTAGTCATCATTGTGTGTAAAATGAATGTCATCAACAATCAATTGTTCTTCGAAGTAGACGGAAGTTAATTACCGTTGTCGTGAGTATGTTATTTACTTAGTTTTCATTTAAGAAAATTCTTTTGCACACATATGTGGCTACACCGTTCTAAGAGATGAATGGACCACACTTTCTTCGGTCTTAGGTAGGTATCATAAAATACTTTGGTAACGATATTCTTGTGTAATACTGCGATCGCCAATTCGTCTGCCAAGCATGGTGATTTTGACAGTCACCAATGTACCTATTGGTAATTCGAAGGCCCAATAGAGGATAATCATATCATAATAAGCCTATAACGTTCCCGCTGCTACAGCACAGGCTTACTTTCTATTGGAGGGAGTGGCCGTAATTCACTACGCGGGCTCAGTGCAGGTTGTTAGGTGTCACATGGGTTTAAATTTTGGTTCTAGGACATGCCGGCTTTCTCACGATGTTTTCGATGAAATAATTTACACAAAGAAAAGAGCCTACCTGGGTTTGAACCCACGACTTACAACTTGTAAGTCGCGGCTGTTACCAGGCACTGGGTCACAACTGCTCTGGATGGTATATGTCCTCTCAGTAGATGATAACTTGATGATAAATAACTGACATAAAAAACACTTTCAGTATCCATGTTTAATTAATTTTGAGATGTAACGAAGTGTAATAAAGCGAATTTACTTGATGTTTACATCGCAAAGACCGTTGTTAGCATCGTTAATTCAATTATTAAGTACTTGTTTCCTTCAACTTGACATTGATATCATTAACCTACTAGCGGGATGTTATAAAGCAGAAAGCAGATTAGCAACATTATCCAGGCCTTAGTCGAACTCTTTACAGACAATGTCGATTCGATTGGCAGTGGCAAAACTGTGATGGATCGATTAGTACCTATCTCACTCAGTACCTAATTGATTTAAGCGCTATAGGTCACAGTTTCTCCGGGTCAACATAGCTATTCACAGCCATTCAACAGGCAATCGTATTGGAGTTTTGAAGTTTCTTGCCGGGTGAACTCTATAGGAAGCGACCAACTGTAACTGTGCACCTAGCTTCTGGCGTTTCAAGTGGACACTTGAAACATCAGAAGCTAGGTGCACAGTTACAGTTGGTCGGTAAAATATTTTATTTCACATAAACCTACATGGACATGTAGGTTTATGTGAAATAAAATATTTTTGAATTTATCGAAAATGACACATTTCGATAACCTGATTTGCCTTGACCCCAACAACCAACTGCTGTCGGAAATCATAGCGGTCTATTTGATTTAAACTGAGAAAAATGTCGGGTTCTGGATTTGTAAATAGGGTTTATAGGACTCCTACGTTAACATTGTTTCATGTTCAATTCGGTACGGAAGCGTATGGAATGGTTGTGAATAGCTATGCTGTGTATCTGTTTGTATATCTGAGGTTCATATTAAAAGAGTGGCTTTTATCCACATTTGGCCATATCTTTGGACGCAGAGATTGATCCACAAATCTTCAAAATGTCTTGTGGTGGCGGAAGTGGGCGTTACTATTGTACTCTCTTTTCAAGAATAGTTGCTCCAGAATGCATGCCACAGTTTTTCTTCACACAGTCGCGAAATCTAATTAACACGTCATATTCCTGATAGTAATCACCATTAAACATTGATTATTATCTCTTCGATATACAAGCTCTTGAACTCTCAGTGCACCGTCTCTCTCAAGCTGCAAGTAGCAATATACGTCAATCAGCGAAATATTTCTCGTCGAGAAACTGCGTTCATGCTCCAGTTGCACAACAGCAGCGCCGGCGTCGCGAGACGGCCGTTGTCGTCGCAAGCGCATCGTCTTCGTGTTGCTTCGGATTTCTTCGCCAGCTCTCGGGATTTACGAGCGTGAAAGAAATCTCAATAATTACAATGACCTTAATTTCGAGCTATAAATACTCAATGTCTCGAGTATAACATGGCAGATAGTAATTATGACTCTTTTAATATATTTGCAAGAATTAATAGTGGTTGTCGGTAATCTAATTTTAGTATGAAAGCCACTGCAGTTATGAGCCACTTTCTTTCAGTTCCTTTCATCTAATACCGCAATCACTGAGAATGACCAACACTCAACGGGAAAAGGTTGAAATGGGGATGATTAATGCAAGTATGCCGTTTTGAGACTAAATGTAAGCTCTATATTCTACCCATTTGTAGACAAATGATCTGTTTAGTATTCAAGAAAACTGCATTTCATAATCCTTTAACAGAATATTTTCCGTAAATTACGTAAACGTAGTATTGACAAGCTACAAGTAGTCAGGTTTATTAACCTAACACCTTAGATATCCTAATGGCTGAGTTGTGTAATGTTTAGGGGAATATGTGTAGAATGCGAGTTATTTGCTATGCAGTCCAAGTTGTAAGAATTAGTGGCACGAAGCAGGCAGGTGGCTCTGTGCTCATACAGGACATGAATAAGTTATCACATTACATGCTACTAGCTGTACTTCATGCCGTGTTTGTATATAAAGCTTTGCAAGCTGATAGATTTATTACGTTCTCCTTTTCAATGTAAAGCACTGAATATTTGTTTCCAAATATGCAATATTCACCTTTCCTCTGTTACCGTACCTATCATTGGTTCTTCATTAAAATTTACATTACAGTTAGTCTAGATTTTCTAAATTGGTAGCTAATACCTATTTTTCGCGAAATGATGTGTGGGCACATTGCTCGCAGAACAGATGGCCGATGGGCCGAAATGTTCTGGAGTGGCGGCACAAGGTGGGCCGATGATCGGCGAAGGCCCAGGAATCCGCTGGATGCAAGAAGCACAGAGCCGAACAAAGTGGCGGTGTTTGGGGGGCGCCTATGTCCAGCAGCACTGGACGGTTTTTGACTGAAATGTTGATATTGTGGCAAATGCAAAGCGCCGTGTGAAACGCGTGTTTTTAACAATTCTGGAAAATACTTTCTAATACCACAAAAATGGAATCTAAGTAGATAATATTAATACAACTAATGCCATATAATAAAAAAAGTCGCGAATTGAGAGAAATCGGGCATTAGGTCTCCGAGGATACAATCACAGCCGGCAAATGTCGCGACGTTACGCTCTCTGCACCAACGGGAATATAGGCAAATGTCGACTGCTGCCGAGTGCTGCGTCTTCACACATCACCGTCCACGAAAACACGCTTACATCAGCACTTTCTCCAAACATCCATTATATCATATTACACAGATATTGTGGTAAAATTACAAGCATTTTGTAGTTGTTTTGTAATAACACCACCGTGGTGAACACACACGTAATGCCAACAATGACGATGAACTTCGTATAATTAAATAATTACGTGTGCGGGAGATTTTTCCTTATTCCATCCGGCATTGATTTCATGACTTAATCTACAGTTAATTACCTATATATTGAGTAAGAATCTACGCGTTTTGCAATCGCTGCACCGCTGCATTATACCTACATACATAGTTCAAGAGCAAAAAGAAGTCATTTGTATTCACAGCATTTTTAGTGCATTTTATTAGTATTCCTGTCCATTGTTCTAGTGTTAAAGTATCTGTTCTGAGGTCTAGGTCGTCGCTCGCTCGACAGTTATCGTCTCCACGCTTCACTTCCTTCCCTCGCATCGGAAAGCATTTCTTCAATAATTAATAGGCAGCTGACGCGGCGGCGTGACCGCTTGGAACAGTTTCATGAACCAGTAGGTAGGTCTCAACTGCTTATAAATACATATTAACCGGTGTACGAAGAAGTCTCCGTAACAAGCTTTGAAAGAGACATGCATGCTAGTAGTGAGGTTTGTTTAGACTAATCTGACATTGAATTGGAACATAGCTAGAGCTTCATATGTTGCTGGCAACATTGTATTATTGTATCTTTGTGTACTTATGTATGTTCTTCTATGTGTACAAATAAACATTTTATTATTTATTATATATTTTACTAGCTGCCCCGGAGAACTTCGTACCCCCTCAGAATCAATAAGTTGTGTTAACCTATTTGCAAAACATCTTGACTCATCAGTGCATAATCTCCTACTAAGTTAGGACAACCTAATAATACTTTGAAGGCATAAAGCGTTTTCTAGCTGACACACCTATGTTAGATCCTACCTAGTAATGTCAACCTGGTACTTCGAAGGCATAAAGCGTTTTCTAGTTGACACACCTATGTTAGATCCTACCTAGTAATGACAACCTGGTACTTCGAAGGCACAAAGCGTTTTCTAGCTGACACACCTATGTTAGATCCTACCTAGTAATGTCAACCTGGTACTTCGAAGGCATAAAGCGTTTTCTAGCTGACACACCTATGTTAGATCCTACCTAGTAATGACAACCTGGTACTTCGAAGGCATAAAGCGTCGTCTAACTGACACACCTATGTTTTTTTTTTGTTTGGGAAATCATCAAATAACTTTTCTTACTCTTAGTGGAGTAGGAGGGAGTGTCAGACTTTCACTGACTAAACCCCGTGTTCCCTCAGTTGTAGTTAGTCTAAGGTAGTGAAGACAATTTGATTTTATAATCGATTATTAGTCAAATTAGGTAAAAGAGTGGATTTCATAAAAAGTTCAGTTGGTTCCTTCTACTTTGCTGCCATTATACTGTCTACACGGAACGTCATTTTTGTCTACGCTAAGCCTGCTGGTAATTCGCAAGCATAAAGCGTTGTCTAACTGACTCACCTAAGCTAGATGTGCTCATACCAAATTATGACAACCTGATATTTCGAAATTATAAAGCGTTTTCTAGGTGACACACCAATGTTAGGGACCTACCGAGTTATGAAAACCTCGTACTTCGAAGGCATAAATCGTTTTCTAGCTGACACACCTACGTTAAGTGTGCTCTTGCCGAGTTATGATAACCTGGTACTTCGAGTCTGAACGCACGCGTAAATTGTTTGACAGGTAGGAATAGTTTGTATGGAAAAATAAAATTGTTGCTGTTTCGATTTTTCATGCAATTTTCCCATAATTTCTCACCTTTTAAACCTTCCCTGGACTGCCACACATATTTCAAAACCAAAATTAGCCAAATCCGTCCAGCCGTTCTCGAGTTTTAGCGAGACTAACGAACAGCAATTGATTTTTATATATTATAATATATAATATATAATAATAATATATAGAAGATAGAAGATAGAAGATAGAAGATAGAAGATAGAAGATAGATAGATAGATAGATAGATAGATATATAGATGGATTATATTATTATATTATACTATTGTCGGTTTATTTAAGCGAACATGTAGTGCATGCCATGTCTTATTTTTATTATAGGTACTGCTACCCTTATGTTTCTAGTACCTCATGACGGTTTTTTTATTGTTCTGGGTTCGATTCCCAGGTCGGGTTGTGTTATTGGATTTTTCTATCTGGAATTTGTCAGTATCAGCCCGGAGTCTAGATTTGTACCCGGATGATCAATCGGCTCGCTCCCTATTACTTCTTAGGACTACATTTGCGAAACGTGGGTATACTATAGGTACACTTTAGCACAACCTTTAAGGGAAACAAGGCGTGATGTTATGTTTATTATGAGTGGATCAGGTGAGCACCGGTAGAGCAAAAATCGCGGGCAAGCATACCTTCAGAAACTCTTCTTTTCCAAGACATTACAATATACATAATGTCCAAGAAATCATGCTGCACACGTAGAACAGTGCCAACATGAACAAGTGATTTTGATGATTTTCGTCATATTGTTCGAAAAACAATGATCGTCTCTCGCGCAACACATCTTGGTAAATCGCAAAGAAGTGGCATTGTATTGTCTGCATTACGCGCTGTAACAAGGACCGTTCCTTTGTATCGAGCTCAGCAATGCGAAACTTTTAAATCTATTCATGTCTGCACAATGTCGTTACACGTAGAGCTAACTACTTCGCACAAAAGAATTTGTCTCTGCAGCACATACAAGAAAGTTACAGTTTATTTTGTTTTATCTTTAATTTAAAATTCAAATTCTAACGCCTAATGGATGTTTTGTAAAGAAACATACGTGCTCTGCGTTCGGAAATTAAGTGTTGAACAGTTAGATAATTTTGTTGAGGTCAGCACATGAATGGAGTTTTTGTTGCCTTAAATAGAGTTACCGTTCCATATTCGTTGGTCGTCGGTATCTATCGTTTACGTCGTCTGTTTATGGGTAATCGCCTGGTGTGTGAAACTCGGCTATTAGGTCGGCAACAATGTGCTTCCGTACGGCGGATGGAGGTGTTAGAGCAAATTACTCAATGTCCAGTAGTTGCTCAGGTTGCTCTCCTCTCACATTCAATTACATTCGAATTTGATAACCACAAAGAAAGCTCGAATGACTTTCTACATTTATTACTATTTAAACGATTGTCATTCGCGTTAATGACGTTTGGTAATGAAGTGTATCTGAATGTGGTAAATATTCGGTGCGCGTGCGCGTGCCCGCAAGTGTGGCACCAGGACAAATGCCGGGCGCTCTCGCGACGATGAAAGTTTTGACATTTAATGCTTGAACGTAATTTTGAAAGCATGTAGGTATGTATGAAAGTTTTCAAAGATTCATGACTCAAAACATTTTAAAAGGGAAAGCAGAATATTGTTGTGTTTCGTTTCAGACTTTTGTTTTAATTAATCACGGAATCTTAACAGCATTTTATAAGCCGTCCGTAAGCCCGCAACATTTTTATACATGGATGGTATACCTACCATTATCAGAATAATAAATCAATCGAAATATCACGGAAGCAGAACCTTGGCAGGTGAAATAAATCTAGAGAAATACTAGAGCCTCCACAGTTGGCAGCAAATTGACTCATCCTTCTAATCCCAACATAAAAAGCAAACGAGCCTGATCGAGACCACGGACGCAAATTGTATGTAAACTATAGAAGTACTGAGTTAATTGTGGAGGAACATGCACTGAGTTAAGATACCCATCATTAACATTCCCAATCAGGTTAATATGACAGCACATACCTGCTCGTATTCAATCCACGTGCTCGGAACAGTCTGTATAGCATCGCGTGGAGAACAATAACATCCTATGGATGGATGACGCCTCAGAAAGTGGCCCGTTTTACATTTTTTGTCGCTTACGCCGTATTGGGTCTGAACGGCAACTTTCCATGAAAGTATCCGTTGAGATCACGGACTGTTTTAATGTGTTCGGAAATACCGTTTTTTTTGTGGTTATTGATCTGTAACATTAAAAAAATGAATGGGTCAATTGGTGCAATCGTTTTTATGAATGTTGAATGCGATGTCGCCGTAAAGGGCCGTGGGAAATGATAATTTATGTATGACCTTGAACTCGACGCGGCGGCCGATGCAAGGACGCTTCAAGTCGTCTGACGAGGTGACATACTGTTATTTATGTCTTAATGTCTTTCGTCGTTATGTAAGGCTGCTATCAGAATAATATTATGGATTCTCCAACCATGTTTTGCCTCTGAAACAATTGAAATTGAAATGTTTATTAATATTTATGGATATATTTCGGTTTCAATAACTTGGGTGTAACAATGGAATAAAGGCTTAATTATAATTGAGAATGAGGATCCATTGTCCATTCACTTTTAAAGCAGGTTTCAGGGTAACATGTTTAAAAATATATATAAAACACACCGATGAGAAATTTTAGGAGAAAATAAACATCACACGAAATAAAACTAAAGCGTAGTTATTTAAACCTTAAAGATAGTTAGGTATTAGCAACATAATTGTGCGAGGAATTCCCGTAATTGCGAACAATTTGCAAACCATTAGCGAGCAACTACTGAAATACGGAAAATTTAACAAAATCAAACAGAGAAGTTCATGAGCATGACTTTAAATTAATGGCAAAAAGATCGTATAAATAACCTTTCTGAAACTAGTGGTGTGTCGTTCCGCAAATACCGTAGTTACCGACTTTCAATGTTGAATGAATGGATGAATGGAAGATATATTTATTTGCCAGAATATAGGAAGCTAACATAAGTTCTTAAGGTCTATGGATTTCACTATATTCGGCATTTCAGCCGTGCAAATGTTTATATTTTACAGCTTGGTTATACTTAGTTACTTGGTTTTAGTGGTCGAACTCACGTAGCTTTTTTTGCCATTAGAAATTGCTGATGCATTTGGCTTTCGCTGCATCAACGGTTAGTCGGTTATCAGATACGGCTAAATATCAGTATTTTACGTAAACATTTTACATAATAACTTCCATGTGGTATTCATGCTCACAAATGCATTGCAAGTGTGCAAATGCAAATACATATCTAGGTATATGCGTTTGAAGCAGCGGTGGCCCGTGAGTGGCCTAGAGGTAACCGCCGAGACTAACGAGATGTAGGTCGTAGGTTGGAATCCAAACAGGCGTTTTTCTTTGTGTACCTGATTTCATCAAAAATGCTTTCAAAACTGTGATGTAAGACGGTATGTTCTAGAACCAAACATTCGAAGACATGTGACGTATTATACCAACTCGGACTGGGCCCGCGTGGTGGATTACGTCGCACTCTCTATTGAAGAGAGGAGGCCTGTTTCTCAGCGGTAGGAAAATTAAATGCTGGTAATGCATTTGTTTGTGTTCCGTGTGGTGCCGGACGTAAAATATTAGCACCATCCCATTTCGTCCCATGGGGGTCGTAGAAGGCGACTAAGGGACTTACTAGAGAATGGGCAGCAGCGTTCTCTATGCTTTTCACCACCATACTGCGATCGCCAAGTCGCCTGCCAAGAGAGGCGATTATGGCAAATCCCCCCCTTGGGAGGCCAGCAATGGATGTCTTTCGGCTGATATGATGATGATGATGATGATGAATGCATTTGTCAATCATGCTTATTCTGGCACAATCAATCAATGAATAATAATAAATAATAAAAATGTTTATTTGCACCTTCAAAATTAACATAAAGAAACAGGTTTACAATAAAGTAGGCCGAAAGATAGTTAAATAATTTTTTACATGTTAGAGTTGCTACTAATACCTTTTTTTTTTTTTTTTTTGATCACGGGGGGAAATCCTCATGGATGTCCTCCGCCCCGGGGAGGGCGGAGGGGTCTGTCAGACTCTTACTGACTAAAACCACCCCGGTGTTCCGTCTCTCACTTGCACCGGGGATCACGGGAACTGATGTGACTTCCGCGATCCCCGGCTAGTGCCGGCCCGCCTCTGCGGGCCACCTCGCGATAGGGGGGGAGTGAGGTGTTAAACTCCCCCCTTACGTCATAGAGAGGCGCGCGTGGAACACTACGCGCCGCCATCTCGGGTCCTAACAAGTAGGGGGCAACGAATTTCCCCAGATCCGTTGCCCCTGGACCCATTTAGGGGGGCTGGAAGAGGGCGTTATCTGCCCTCCGCCGACGCCCGGTGCGTCTGCTGCGGATCGGGTTAGCGGAAGCAATCTCCCGCTCCCTCTCTGCAGCCTCCTTCTGCGACATGACTGTTTCGCAGAAGGATACCACCGCGTCCCAGGACTCCTCGCTGCCGACCATCGAGTCGACAACGGCCGGCAGCGACAGGTCACTGCCGACTCCTGAGATGAGGGCACGGCGCGGCTCCTCCCAAGCGGCACACTCTGCCAGCGTGTGCCACGCCGTGTCCTCCCGACAGTTGACGCAGTGGTGACACCGAGCGTCCGGCTCCCTGTTTATGCGACACAGGTACTTCCCGAAGCAACCATGCCCCGAGAGCACCTGTGTCACCCGAAACGACAGGGAGCCGTGCCTCCTCCCGAGCCAGCGCTCGAGTACCGGCCGGACCGCCCCGATGGTAGCGGGGCCGGCGGTAGGGCGTGAAAGCCTGTCCCGCCATTCCGCCACCAGGGCTGCGCGAAGCTGTGACCGACGCAACTCCAAATGTCGCTGCGTCAGCCACTCGCCTCGCGCCCTGCTACTAATACCTAAGCTAACTTAATGTCTTGTGATATAGATAAGAGCGCCCACCCTCATTTGCATTCACATAATATTAAATATACATTAGAGCCAGAAAGCTTAATATTATACTCATAGTTTTATAATTTAAATTTTAGTTTTACAATTTGACAAGAAAAAGGAACATTCTAGGTACAAAATAAACAGGTAAGTGAAAAAGTTTTTTTAAAATAATTTTTCAGGCTTTCCTCTTGGAAAAAAAAATCAATCAATCAGTTTATTTGTGAAACATTACATAAATAGGGGGTGCGCTATGTTTTGACATAATTAAGACATTTTCAGTGATCCATTAGGTGTCATTAGATTATGTGGCTTAGAAAAAAATATATTTTAAATTAATTAAATACATGAAAAAAAAGAAACATCAAATACGATAAAATCAATAAATAGTACTGTGTACTTACTATCAAAAGGTGAAAAATGCATCATTACAATAATTGGTCGTTCAAAAATTCGTCTAAAATGTAATAACATTTGACAATTAATAATTTAGTAAGAGCTTTTTTGAACTTATATAATGTCATGTTTTTATGTCATCAGGAATTTCCATGTCCCATGGCTGTACAGCTATCTAAGCGGGTATATTTTTAGTAGAAGGATACAATGATTGTTATGTAATGTGGGTTCCTAATCTGCTAAGACATCTCAAGGTGAATCAGCCTGTTTCTGCTGTACTCCAAATCCGGTAGCGTGCTAGCGTGACAGTAAACAAACGTATCAGTGTTATCTTTGCACGCTGGCGGACGCGCGGACGTGTCACGCCACCGTCGATCTTATAACAGTGACATATATCTAGAATGACAGTGCAATACAATGGCATTCTGCGGAAACCGCAGTCAAGCGTTGCGATAACAACCCACAACAATAATACCCTCTGTTTCTTCCACCATAAGGCTCGTTTTCGCAAACCAGGACGAAAGTAGATGTCTCCGTATCAACCGCAAGTGTTGGTAAGGCCTTATTTCGCGTGAGTTCCTCAAGCCCTAGTTTTTAAACATTGCTCTTAGCATTGTTTAGTGTGTAATTATAGTTTGTTTCATATGATTTGGAATTTTCAGTGGAAAACAAATCTTAAAACAATGACCATAGAGTTTGGTTTCGCGTGTGCGAATGCTAATCAGAGCGTACCGTGCGTGTTCCGAGGTGCAACGGAAGGTTGCATTGTAGGATAATCCAATTAAGGCACAAGTTGACAAAAACTTACCGTTATGAGTAGATATTAACGGCTAAATACCGTACACGTATTTGTACTTGCATTTCCTAACGGTGACTGTATTTCACTAAGTTCCCATAGACAAGATTTCATTTCCTTTGGTTCGATTAGTGTGAGTTTTCTTGTAATTGTCGAGCTCCGTGTGAAGGCCTTCGGACCTATTTATACCGATAAGTATGCGTGTTCCTGATTAAATAGTGGGAGCGATAGTGCTAGCAGGGACTTGTGGCTAAATGATAACAGCCGCACGGTTCGATTGGAGGTCAAGTCACGTTTGCCGCGGTCTGTTTGTGGATGGGTGACCATCCATTACATATTTTCATTGGTCCCGGCAGTCATTCGTAGATCTTTGATAGTCGTTTAGGGTAGTCGGAAGCCCAAAAATGTCTGACAACCACGTCTTACCAAGGGGTACCCAGGTACTGGGTTACTGAGGTCAGATAGAATAGGATTCAGCTGCACCCGGTTAGACTAGAAGCCAACCCCAACATAGTTGAACAAAGGCTAGGCAGTGTGCTAATGTAACTGCATAAAAAAAATTACAACCTTGCCTCTAATTCCGGCCACACATTAGCAATATCCTGGATTGTCAAATGCCGATGGTCACCAAAAACCACTTAGCCAACCCACGACATAAAAAAAAAACAATTTAATTAAACGAGTCTTTGAGTTGCAAAAAACCCACATGTCAGTTGTATCAGAGCAGTGTTTTTTTCATATTTCCTTGCATTCACCGCCTGAGAAACGCGTTGAAGTCTTTTGAATGCAACGTGGCATCGTTCTCAAAGTAACATTTGCAACCGGCATTATTAGCGGGAATATCACAATACTACAATCAAACAAACTGTTTTGTATTATGCCTCGGGTATTTTTGCCTATAGGCAAAAATATTCGTCTTTCCAATACACGTAAGATCACGCCTGCTGTTGTTGTGATTGGCTCATCGCAGGTTAACCTAGGAGTTTTTGGTTGCTGAACCACACTTGCCTGTGGTTGCCTTATTTAGAGGTGTACGTAAAATGTGGGGCGAGCCTATTACAACCAGCCGAGCACAAAATCCAGACTCCGGGCTGCTACTGACAAATACCTTCTGGAAAAGCCTAATAAAACTTTGGCTGATCTGGAAATCGAATTCAGGATCGAATGTTAAGCAGTAGCTCTTGCGACCATTAGCCTACGAAGTAGTTTTGCTGCTACACTGTCATTAATAATTTTTATCGTGTATTGTTTAAAAGTAGTTGCAAGTTAGCTGCCTGTATACCTATCCCTTTGTTCGATTGTACATTGTATTGAATTCAAATCCTTAGTACATTAATTTAAGCTTAGTTTAGATAGCTTTACCTAGACTGTCAAAGGGCCCGGGTCTAGAGTTGTTCATTGGTCTCGCTCCCATTGTTTCTTCCACAGTTATAGTTTCCAAACTGATTAATGTCGGCGTGTAGAAAATGTATGATTCGACTTATTGTGTGTTTGCGTTCGGTTAGCCTAGAATCTATTATGGAAGCGCCGTACATATTGAGCATTGTTTGATAAACGTCAAAGGGAATAAGAAGGCTTTTGGCCTAGTTTAGCAGTTCGCCCTTTAATGTGACTCGATTTTACAATGTTTCCTTAATCCTTGTGTACTTATTTATATTTTTCTATGTGTACAAATAAACATTCATTATTGTTATTTTTCTTTTTTCTTACATATTATTACAATACCTTTACGGAGATTATTGCTTTTTTTTTGGGTGAGAAATCATCAAATAACTTCTCCCGCTCTGGGTGGAGCGGAAGGGCGTGTCAGACCTTTACTGACTAAAACGCACCCGTGTTCCCTCAGTTGCCTGTGTGCCAGGGGCCATGGTATCTCTTTCGAACAACCTGCACCCCTGGGAGGCATCGGCCCTTCCGGGCCCCATCAGTTGGTGGTCTCTTTGAGGTGCGCGTGGAACACAACGCGCCGTCGACCCGGGCTTGGTCCTTACCGGACAACGAGCTACCCATTACTCGACGTCCGCAAGCCCGCGCCTACGGTGGCCGGGAATCAGCCGGGGATTCCCGACGCCCAGGGCGTCTCCTGCGAAGGCTACGGCCGTGAGGGCGCATGTACTGCTTCTCCATCACGTGTCGCCTCCCTCACGGAGATTATTGTGCATCTTTGTTTTTAATTATATACGATACAAGCTATGCCCACGGCTTCGCCTGCGTTGATGTCGAAAATTATCCTATGGGAACGCGCTACCGGGACTAAGAGTACTCTACTCATTATAACATCAGCTCTGCCAGTGAAAGTCGTTTCAGAGATAAGCCGAAACAAACACCGATAGACCAAGTTAAAAAATAAAATGTTAATATACTTATTTTCATGCATTACTTTGACATTGCGAACAGACACTTCAATATTATTTATTTTTATGTACATGTTTAGAAGATAATTTTATAGATTTGCTGTGGGATGGGAATAGAGTCTAAAAAGTCCTAGATTTCTTTTTTTTTCAAAGACGCATATCCTTTGCATTGGCTTATTAATTTTCTTATTTACTTGGTTTTATTATTCCCGTTTCTTTATTCCAATTATTATTTTTAACAGCTGTTCAGTCGACATATTTCATCTCCTATACTCTCCTGTTGTAAAAATTATAACTATCTAACGTATTCTTTTCAATTGAGTGAATCTTTCGCACTATAATAAATATTTTTACAGCCAAGTGCGATGCTCCCACGATGATACACACAACTTAACTTTGCTACTATTTTATCTGTTCATTAGTTATTGTTAATTTAGCAGAAATTAAGTAATTAACATTGTCAGTGAAGTATAAAAGGTGATTCAATAAAGCTATTATAAAGCTTAGGTGTCGGCAAGCAAATTAAGGGTCGTGGGTTCAAATCACCGTTCATCCATTGTGAGCACATGCATATAGCGTAGCTTAGCTTCAGCTGTTTAAATTGTTATTATTCAGTGGTTTGTCGAAAATTATGTGGTTATTTGGCTAAATTGTTTGTTGCTAGTAGTTTGACTTTAGACAAATAAAAATAATCCTTCGAAACCGTGGGCTTTTCCATGCTCGTTTTAAATTACGGTAAAAAGGGTAATTGCTGTAATCATTATTCTAGAGAAGCGAATATTTGTGTGCGAATCGACTAATCTATACTAATATTATAAGAGGTAAAGTTTGTGAGGTTGTAGGGAGTAATCTCTGGATCTACTGAACCGATTTTGACATTTATTTTACCAATAGAAAGCCACGTTATTTGTGAGTGTCATATTATTATATTACAAAGAGGTAAAGTTTTTATGTTTGTGAGTTTGTTTGTAGGAAGTAATCTCCGGAAGTACAAGTCGGATTTGGAAAATTCTTATTGCATTTGATATCCCGATTATTGGGGAAGGTTATACGTTATTTAACATCGTTGCGTGATGTGCCCTTACGAGCCGAGAAAAATAATAAATAATAAAAGAAGTCGAATAGACCGTTAAGTGTGAACGAAGTAATAGCGCGGGTGGGCGATGGGATACGACGCTATGGGTTGGGGCCAAAATTTTGCGCGAACGATGTCGCGGGCGGAAGCTAGTAAACCATGTATTAACAAACAAGCGAATCCTACCACTAGCCATCATCCTTTGGTTTTATTAATGAAATAAACCTCTTAATTTCTCGTCATCAGACCTATCTTTATCTAATGATGTTTAATGGGTACACAAGCTTGAAAATATACAGCTTAAGTATTTATTACAAGATTTAATTTTACACCCGATCTTTTAGACATAAAATGAGTCAGTATAAAAACGTTTTACGAAGTTTCAAATTCAGAACGAACTTTTAGTACTCAAAATCGTTATTGTCGTCTTATTTAAGTTTTCTCCATTATTTTTAGTGAACGTATTTTTGATATTGATAAATAGAAAAAACTTCATCATTTCAATTTTTTTATTTTCATCCGTCAATAGTTGTCTAACTGTGGGACCTAACCTCTTTCCAATTGCACGCCTTTAAGCCTGGCTTTTTTCTGAAATATTTTTGAAATACTTAATTCTTTATACAAAAAATAACAACCGACTTCAAAAGCGGGCTGTGCTGGTGCGGCTGCTGGAGGTGCCGAAAGCCTCAAACGGCGCAAATATAACAACCTTATTGGGGGCTATATGTTTGAGCCATTTGGGGTTGAAACACTAGGGCCGTGGGGTCCGAGTGCTCATCGAGTATTTTGAGACATCGCCAAGCAATTGGTCGACTTTTCACGTGACCAAAGAACTGGCCTATTCTTAGGTCAAAGAATCAGCATTGCCATCCAACGTGGCAACGCTGCCCAAATTGAAATGGGGGTCATCTGTGAGACATGCTATATTCATTAAAAAAAAAAACAAAATCGATATACAAAAACCGAAGATACCGCGACATTTATACAAAAAAAAAACAATCGAATTAAGAACCTCCTCACTTTGAAGTTGTTTGAAAAAAGAAAAAGCTTAAATACTTTTTTCTTTAAACTCCGTTTCGTTTCTAAATCCTCTAACAGTCTCGTTTGCTCCTCAAACGTGACTAAAATGGAGTAACTCTTCGTTTAATTGACTGTTACGAGCGACGAGGGAGGATTCCCAGCTAATGCCTTTTATCTTCACAGAAAACTTTATATAATAAACGGTCTTACATACACATTACATAATACGGAAATGTACACGCCTAATTAGGCAATAATACCTGTCTTACAGCGGAAATCAAGCGGGTATTGATAATTAAATATTCTCTTCTAATAAGTGATTAATGCCTAATTCATACGTAATACTCTTCCGATTAATTTAATTGAATATTTATTATTGTTGATTGATTGTAGTGAAAAGCTTTTATATTGTGTGTTTTGTAATTTCTTGACTTTATTTTCATGCAAATGAGTATACATAGTCAGCCTTTAATGTTCCCACTGCTGGGACACAGGCCTCCTCTCTACGAGAGGGAGTGGGCTGTGTCCACGCGGGCCCAGTGCTGGTTGGTAGATGTCACATGTCTTAGAATTTTTGGTTCTAGGACATGGTTCTGTGCGACGTTTTACTTCACTATTGTGAGAGCAGTGGTGATGAAATAATTTACACAAAGTAAAGCACCTGTCTGGGTTTTTTTGGGTGGGAAATCATCACTTACCTTCTCCCGCTCTGGCTGGAGTAGGAGGGCGTGTCAGACTTTTACTGACTAAAACCCACCCGTGTTCCTTCAGTTGCCTGTGTGCCAGGGGTCGTGGTATCTCTTTCGAACAACCCGCACCCCTGACAGGCGTCGGCCCTTGCGGAGCCCACCAGTTGGTGCTGACATTTCTTTGAGGCGCGCGTGGGTATACATACGCCGTATACATATAAACAGAATCTCGGAAACGGCTCCAACGATTTTAATGAAATTTAGTATGCAGGGGGTTTCGGGGGCGATAGATCGATCTAGCTAGGTTTCGTTTTTAAAAAACGCCAAACCAAAAAAAACACCAAGCTGAGCTCGGTCATCCAAATATTTATTTTAATAGGACCAGACGATCATCGTCCCCTATTTAACTGGTATGGGTCCGCGCCCACTCGACCCGCTTAGACTCGACCCGAACAATAATATCTCGATATTTCTGTTTTGATAGGCGTAAAAACATTGATGTATAGTCAGACAGAAAAGTATGTTGCGCCCGGGTCGACGCGCCATCGACCCGGGCTTGGTCCTTACCAGACAGCGAGCTACCCATTACTCGCCATCCGCAAACCTGTCTGGGTTAGGGCCTACGAACTTACAACTCGAAAGTTGCAGCTATTATCACTGGGCCACCACTACTCTGAAAATTAGTAAATGAAAGGAAATTCAGAAAATTCTGCCAATACTTGAGGCTCCCAATTCAAGGTTCAACAAGAAGGTCGTGAGTTTTGTTTAAAAGACTGAATAAAAAAGCTCATTAAGTGACACTACCATGACCTCACTAGTAATGACTAAAATGGCCAAACATCTGACATAAAAAAGTACATGTACCTACTATTACAGCCATCGCATCACTCATCCCAAAAAATATTAGTCACTCATATCTGTCAAGGGTAACATTAAATTTATAATAAAAAATCGGACAAGTGCGAGTTATACTTGCCCACTGAGGGTTCCGTACAAATTTGTAAATACATAATTATAAATAGTTCAGGAATCGAGTCTCACATTTTTTTATGATTTAATTACAGTATATATAGTTTTCAGATTTTCCCTGTACTCGTAGTATAAAGCAATATTACGTGCCAAATTTCATAGTTCTAGGTCAACGGAAAGTACCCTATAAATGATTCCCCTGAGAGTGTCGAAATATACGTTTTTTGCGGCATAAACTGTTGTAAAATTTCATTAAATTAACTTGGAAGTTTGATTTTTCACAGCGTCAAGGAACTATAGACCTGAGTATATGGTATTAATTTCAACTCGATACCTCGAGGCGTTCCCGAGTTAAAACGTCGTGATAGACGGACAGACAGACGGACAACAAAGTGATCCTTATAGGATCACTTTGTTGTCGGTTCAGTTTTTTCCTGTTAACACATTCGATGCCAAGGAAGAAAAATAAAAATAATTAGTTCGTGTGCCCACAACTCGCATCCGAGTCGTCGCTATAAGTAGTCTCGCTAGTCGGGTCCTGGGCATGAACAGAATCATCAATAGCTACTTATTGCGACGACTCGGATGCAAGTTGTGGGCACACGAATCAACTATTTTTCGACCCATATGCTGGGTGCTGGGCATGGAATGTGTTAAGGTACGGAACCCTAAAAACGAACAGTAATAACATGTAACCTTGTGATCCTGCAAATGGTCCGACTAATTGTGACAAATGAGGTGCCCTGTCATGTCATGTTTTGTTTTAATCTCAGTAAAAAACAAGTGACGGCCGCCGCCGGTACTTAACTGTACTAATACATAGACCAGTCATGTGCATACGTAGGCAAAAATGTAATTGAGTTTTTCTGATATAAAATTTGCCTATTGTGTGTGGCTCGGAACCATTTGAGGCTAGTGATGGTGATATGATAATGAGGCTTTTTATCGAGACTTGTAGAATACGGGTTTGGTGGTATCATCCAACGACATCTTGTACGCCTATACAACGTGTAACATATTTAACGCAAGGCCTCATACATCCCAATTAGAGTATTGCATTAAATGCATATTACACAAACACGTTTGTTTTTATAAGCAGTTTTAGTTTTCTTAATAATACTATTATAACAAAATCGTGTTGATCCTTGCATTACTTTATACATTTAAAATTGAGTCTGATTGCCTTGAAATAAGATTGAATTTTTTTGGCTCGAGCGGCGGTAAGTATGGCAAAATATATAAATTAAAAAAAAAAATACTCGTAATAAACACCGTGACATTTTAGTCATCTTACACTCGGTGGTGCACTCAATGTATCCGTCATACAATACCTCTAGGCGCGGTTAAAACATTTTTACCATTAATTAAGATAGTAAGGTACAAAGAAAAATAAATGATGCTTTAGAATTATGAAACACCCTCCCTGTTAATAATGATTACGTATCAAATGGTAGAAAATATCTACCTACCTATCATTACATTCTATCATTAATTTCATCTCCATAACACTGTGTTTTAAACTACGTCATGCGTCTTAGTGAATGATGTTTTCATTTTTTAAATTATGCAAATGTTCAAAAATATCTTTTTTTTTAAATAAATGATTAGTAGTCATTGGATACATGAAGTGGGCTGCCGTTGTAAGACGACTAAAATGTCACGGTGTATATAAGTTACTGAAATCGATTCAGTAGTCAATTAGGAAGAAACTACTTTTAGGACTTGCGTTCATTCTGTTACAACTTGTATATCAAAAAGTACATATGTAAAAAAAAAAGATTTTTCAAATTGCATTCATAGTACAGATTTTCGACAGTAAAGGCTTCTTCATACATGCGCGACGCTTCACTTGTAGAACAATATCCATGAAGTTTTCATAGAAATTGTTCTACGTGAGTCGCGTCACGCTGTCGCATCGCGCCTGTTTCCAGGAGCCTTAAAAGCACACAGTCAGCAACTATTATTGCTGACTGGTAATAAAAAAATACATTAAATAAAATATAGCAAATTGAAACACATCCATGCATAGCGTGACGTGAAACCATAAAATGAACGAGCACAACGCGATTCTTAACACCACTTAAATTACTTAAATATCATAAAATTACACCAACATATATAAATAATAAATATTCATTAAGCGCGTCTGAATCTACAATTTGTAATGGACACCATAATAACATATTTAGTTGAGACTAACATCTGACTAATAGGAGGCTTAACGGTTGATTACAAAAAGGTGTTGTTGATCATGTCAGATTTCACAGTAATTTTTTATACTGTGGTAATATTGTGACGGGTAATATCGCGAAGTGTTTGGTTTCGCGCCTTAATGTTACATGGACGCGTCATGTCACTGTCAGCCAATTGAGCGGAAAAAAGCGACAAAAAACTTAAGTAGTTACGACTGGAGTCAGTGCACCTTGTTGATAATAATGTGGAGCTAGAATTTGCGCCGAATCATCCGCTTTGAAGCTAACTATCTGAGCACGACATTTCCGAAGGCGATCTAAAGTATACAGACGGTTTTGTGTGAAAAAATAACAAGTGTGAATTGAGCTGTCCTTCAAATAAAATCAAGTGCTTAGAGCAACTACTACAAGGTACTTGCAACTTGTAGCGTAGCATTGCCTGTAGCACACTAGTGCAGCGTAGCAATGCTCGTAGCACTGTTGTGTAGCGGAGAAATGTCCGTAGCTCATCAGTTCAAGTGTAGCGTAGCATTCTCCGTGGCGTGGCGTATAGTGTTGCAGCGTAGCACATAGTGTGGCTGCGTAGCGACCAGTGTAGTACCGTGGAGCACTGACTGTAATATAGCGTGTAGCAATATTGTCCTCTGTAATGTAACTTTTACTGTTTTGTACCATAAGCGTAGCGTGTATCATAACAAAGTCAGAATCAAAGATACGCATCCAATGTACACTCGTAGTAGGTACTGCTCTACTGAACTGAAACAAAGTGTAAAAGAGAATCTCACATTGTCGGCACGCAATAACAGAATAAATAATTGATATCTTTTGAAAGTACAAGTGACAAGAACAAGCAAATTGATCTTCTACAAAAAGCTGTATTCATCAAAATGGGGAAATGATAAATGTTTTAATGTGAAGATACTTTGTCTATGTGTCAAAACAGTAATGCGAGTACAACATAAATAAATGTCGGTTAGAATAAATCAAAATACAAATGCATTTTATATTGTAAATAATTGCAGGACGCCCTTATTAATGTTTACAAGCGAACAGGGAACATGTATCAGTGTTGCGTGAATTAAAATAAACCTTAAAAAAACCAGCTGAAGGGATAATAAATGGCGTCCACTTACATCACCTCGGGTCGGGCTCGCATCACAAATAAAAAGAAAGAAAGGAAACAACTAGCCGAGAGGTGTCGGGAAAAACCACCAACACCTTACGAGAATAACGTTGATTAATTTAAGCAGTTGCCAGTAATTGAGTGTGGCGAGATATGAAGATATCAGAGATGCGATCTACTTTAGATTGGATCCCGATTGACTATTAATTTGTTTATGTCGGACGCAGCGCTGCGCGAAATCGGCAAAAAATCTGAAACCGTCAAAATTTAATGTCGATTCATTCATGCAAATGAACCGACAAACAATGGACCGTGGAGGAGATAGATTTTTTCATCGAAACGCGTATATTATTGACTTGATATACATATGATTAGGTTCTCCAACGAGCCGCGACGTAACAAAACAGCTTCCAACTTGACTAACTAGTTATTTTACGATTTTTTGCGAATGTAGAAAGTGTGATATTATCATTAAACAAGATCTTTTGATCACTTAGTTACGCTAGCAGTTAATTCTTTTCTTCCCATCCTCGTTTTGCCTAGATTTTAACATTGTATAATTATGCTGTTCAAAATGTATAAGTTAGCATCAAATTATCGTAAAGTTAAGTTATCTAGACCACCTCACCAAAATGGTTTAGGCTGCGGTTTAGACTTTAAGTTGTTTTCGTTTCACACCCACACTCACTTTTATTCACACTCTCTCAAACCTAGACAAGTTTTATTGCATTACATTTAATTTAATTATTTCCTTCAGACCTAATGCCAATTTATGATTGCTTTCATTTCTGCTTTGCTTGACTATAAACTCGTTCGTGGTTGCCAGCTGAATTAAAGTTATGCCCTAAAGGCAGGGTATTATTCTCGGTCGGCGCTGGCGTCTGCATCTAGCCCACAAACTATCTCATTACATTTAGATTCCTGCCATGATATTCATGCTCACGTATGCAGTATCTGAGGACTCAGCGCATACCCGACTAACACTTCTTAGAAGAGAATTCCCGAGTAATCGCGAGATAATGTTACATATGACTCGTACCGTAATTTGATTTTAAACGCACGATGCTTAGGAGTCATTTAGAACAGTTTACAATGATAGAAAGACTGTTAAGATGCTTATAATTCAATTAGGGAGATCGTTTGGTTGGTGTTATAATCAGGTTATTATTTGTTGTAGCGTGCCGTTGTATGTTTTTATTAGAATGTATAAGTAATCCCACGGAATTCGCTCTTTAGCGTAGGTTCCGATCACGTGACGGAGGAGAAATCAAATGGAAAGGACACGGTTATCTTGCATCTAGATGTTATCTAGGCGGCGCTTTTAGACTTACATAAGTTATTTATTTTATTTATTGTGATTGTGGAATGATAATAAGTAATGCATGATGAATCAAAATGATAAATTACTTTTATTTTAAATATAGTACATAGTAACTCCATGTTCTAAATAGATTTTGATATGTGTGAAGTTTATATATAGTTTTATTTTACTTTAACCGTAATATTGAACTAGCGCTAAAAAGACACATTTTCTCCCACACAACTTTTCTTAGTTATATTTTTTCGTACACAATGCATATTCATCTGTCCGTTTGTTTTTGGCTTTACAGTAAAACAGTAGAAATCAAAACTAATACTATAAAGAGAAAATATTTGATTTCTTGTATAATTGTTTCTATCACTCTCACGTTAAAACGGCTGAACAGATTTGGATGATAATTTAAATTGGCAAATGGCTAGACCATGACCTGGAGACGGACATAGGCTATTTTTCATCCGTGAACTGAGACAATGCGATGTTTTCTACAAGAAAACAAGTGTACTTATACAATTGTTCAATAGAAATCTTGCCAAAACGCACCGGTACACAAATTGTTTTCATTGTACATCAGGGAGTTAAGACAAGTAGAACAGATAGAATAACAAAGCCAGTATTGTGTACCATCTAGTCGACATTGCACCGTTGACATTGATCCGTGTCACGTCACACGCACCGTCGTGATTACATCGATACCATCATCAGATAAGTAGGTAGGTACATCTGTCGTGTGCCTCACGCTAATATTAATAATAATGAAAGCGAAATTATATCGCAGATACTAATTAAGTCTCGGTACAACACACACTTGAAATGAAATGCCATTTTTGCAACGGGTAACATTGAATGTACAGATATCGATTTAGCGCGTCTTTGAAGTTACGCAACGATGTACTTTCTAAATAATTTCAAGTAATCTTAGAGAGTTCAACCACTTCGACAAATGTGGTCAAAAATTAACTGGCTGACCAGTTCATGTAATACGGTGATGTCATGACGAGTATTTTAACTCTTCAACTAAGATGAGATAGAAAGTAAAAGTGGTTGGATTGGGCAGCTGCGGGCTTCTCAATAGAATAGATCATAAAAGCTTGTTATGTGTTATCCCACGCGGCCGCGCCGCAGAAAGTGAGAGGACGAGTCAGCTGATAAAATTCATATGTTGCGACTTGCTAGTCACATGATCGATGCTGAAGATGCTTTTATGCGAGTTTAAGTGCCTTCACACCTTTTAGAAAGTCGCATCTTTAATAGCGATTAGGGATTCTTTAGATGTCGGTTCCTTCGTCTTTTATTTGTATTATCGAATCCTATTCGCTGAATGCGGATGTCGTTAAATTCGGAATAACTTATGGTTTTTGATTTTTTTTTGCATACTGCTTTTCAGTACCGTTATGAGAATTAACTATTTTACTTCTCAGACGCTTTCTCATTGTCTTTCCAATTAATAGAGGCGTGTTCTGCCACGACCATTGTAATTTCGCGGACGGTACCATCTTTTCTTTTATGTACCGCACTCTTGTCTGTTCTGCTGTCTAATGAAATAAGAGTTCTATTGTACTTGAATTGAAAGTTGCATTGATAATAACTACATCCTACAAAGCAGAGCAGTATAGGCATGTCTTGATCCCCGACTATTTGGAAAGCGGTGCAAATCATTCAATTATACCTATCCATCCACAGTTTAATTACCGATTTCGCATCGCTTTAGCATGCCAAACTTTTTCGTTTACAGACACATTATTTTAAACAATTAGCTATTCATGTTTTTTTAAATTTACTGACAGTAAATATCACTGATGTTTGTTTAGCTGCTCTTCTGGTTTTTTGTCTGAACAAATCAGTATCATTTTTGAGTGCACGGAGATGAAGAAGTGGGAGGTGAAGTACCTATAACGTCGTCGTCTCCGGCTCCAGATTTTATTTTCTTTTTATCCGACTGCCGAGTGTAGAGTGTTTATTTTATCGTCTGCTTGTGAGGCTGTGATGAATAAAAACGATAAAAGGCTATGGTCGGGGGACACCCAAAGGAACGAAGTTCCATAAGCTTTTTTTTCAACGCCAAACTTAAACGTCGTTTAGTCTATGAGTATCTTAAAAATAGTCAAACTTTATTTTGACCTCACTATCGGTTTCAGCACCCTCGAAAACCATAAAAACGATATCCATGAATTCGCATTGGTATAATATTAGAAAACTTAATATGGTTCGTAAGTTTTCTGAAATTTTCTAATGTTACGCGCAACTTTCAATTTTTTCTTTTATAAGTACCTTCTCCTGACAATAACAACACAACAAAAAAAGAATTAGCAAAATTGGTCCAGCCGTTCACGTGTAATGCTGTGATCAATGGAAATAGGGATTCATTTTTATATATGTAGAATATAAAAGTCGCAAAGATAAGAGAAGAGGGTGTAGTGCTCACCCTCTTCCTTCACTCTCATAGTAGTCCCATCAGACATGAGAGATTAGGCCCAGGACCAACGATTTTACGTGTTTTCCGAAGCACTGGGGTGTCATACCAACAACTTCCAAACTTCAGACTTGTGATAAATTCTTAATGGAAAAAATACGTTGCCTGAGCTGGGAATCTACACTAGGCCACGAGACCAACGGGCAGTTCTAGACGATGTAATTAAGACGTTACCAACCTTGTTTACTAAAGCTATTTACAGAGCTATATTACAATCAGTGTTTTATCGGCCGGTATTGGATGGATGTGGTTTACAGTTTGTCGGCAAATGGCAGATGGGCGTATGGTCCACGTCGAACAAACGAACAACGATTACCGAGATCCGTCAGTACAGTTGGATAGATTTAAATTGCTTATAGTTCGTACCGTTAGCAATAGGCAGGAGAGTTTCTATGATTATTTAAATTGTTTTGTGTATATAACCGTATCTCAGCCATAATTATGATGTATATTCCAACTTAAGGCCTTTATCCACATTCTTAATGAGGTAATCATATGAATCGTCCTTTAATTAATTTCACGTTCCGCAGAGCACAGGTTCAAAGACCTCTGTAGTAAACATTCCGTAGAAAGAATCTAATTTGGTTAAATAACGCGACATGTTTGCCAAATTACTGAAGTACCGTAATGCGGCAATTAAAAATGTAATTAAAAAAGCGGATGTGTTTAGTTTCATACTGTACCACTAATAGGTGTGAATATACAGAATCATAAATCAGTTTCACGATTAGAATTGTAAATTAAGAAGTCGATTAAGGTTTTGGCGATTTTTTCGTTTGTAACTAACTGACCCAACTGACGATGTCCTGTCAAAATTTAAATAATTCATAGAAAAAAGGATATTCAGTTTTTCCCGATTAGAATATTTCTCGGGGAACTTTTTCAATTTTTATTTCCATAAAAACCAGATTCAGACTACTACGGCCAACTTTGGCATCTTTACTTTCCATTACTACTTTACCCATGAATACTATACTTAAGTTTCCCTCGATAACTAAAAATCCGTTGCCGCCATTTACATAATATCGATGCTATATAGAAGTAGAATAATCTACTATTTGTACCAATTTTTTAAGTAATCGAGATATATTTTAATACAGTTCTCATTGGTAAAGTTGCTCATGGAAAGTGAAGATATTATGCCACACTTGACGGTACGACAAAATTGTAATACGAGCAAAAAATAGCCTAATCGGTTCAGCGGTTCTCAATTGATGCGCTTACCAACGAACATCTTTATACTATTTATATAGACTTAATTAATATTGACAAATCTGTCTGATTAGAAGAATAATGTCGTAGAGTTATTATACAAAAATACTGTTAGTATAGATTGTGGAGATGTTTTATGATTTTGTAAGTAGGTATAAAATAATAGTCTATATCAAAGAAAGCAATAGGAGACAAAGCTTTATTCAAAAAGGGGTAAAATAATAATGATTATGTACACTAAGTTCCTCAAAAATAATCATAACCGTAATTGAATCTTAATGTCAAAAGCCTTTTACTCTGTTTGCCCCCTACACAAACGCGTGATTAATGAACGGTCGCTAATTACTGTGGCCGCAATGCGCGGGCGCACGCCGACAAAGGCGGGCTCACCGCGGGGCACATTGCTGTTGTCATCCCGGATAACTTGTGGATACGTCCTGATTCCTGCATAACACCATCCTTTATTTTGTACGAGGTTCGTTTCCGTCATATCTATGAGTATGAATGACGTACTAGTTTTGCTTGCGGCTGGCGTCGGTTTTGCTTGTGTATCTTGAATAAATGCACTATATTTTATGCGCCTCATAAGAAGGCTGATGGTCACCCAAAGGGCAATGGAGAGGAACATGCTTGGAGTTGACCTACACGATCGACTCAGAAATGAAGAGATCCGTAGGAAAATCAAGGTAACCGACATAGCCCGAAGAATTGCCAAACTTAGGTGGCAGTGGGCAAGGCCCATTGTTCGCAGAACAGATGGCCAATGGGGCCGAAAGGTTCTGGGATGGCGACCGCATACTGTAAGACGTAGCGTTGGAAGGCCTTCCACAACGTGGTTTTTGGCTGAATTGATGATGATGACTTATAATTTCAGCCGAAAGACGTCCACTGCTAGACAGCATATTCCTCCATATTTTAAAATAGTGCATTTATTAAATTATTAAAAAAAGTAGATCGGTACAAACACAGCGATCATTCAATTGTGATGAGATGAAATATTGATCTAGTACTCGCGAGCGCTAGTGCTAGAGTAGATTCCTGGGTTCGATTCGGCGTGATTTTATGCTATGTTTTGTATATAAAATATGGAATTATTCATTAAAAAAATTACCTGACTTATGTTTTAGGAAATACTAATAAAAAGTAACACGCTACATTTTTGATATTTTAATTTTTGAGCCAGCAACTAGACAGTGGTCCCAATTTGAGATACATATTACCTGAAAGTTTTTACGTGTTCTTGCGTAACTTTTCAATCGAAAAAACTACAAAAGGAAGAAAATTTTAATTTCTTTCATACACTTTGTGAAAGGAGTTCCAGATATTAATTTTGGTTACAGTTGTAAAGTTACAAACAAAAGGTAATTTTTTAATAGCTTATTTTCCAAAATTTTAAATGTTACATAAGTTTTTGTCAAAATTTTTCCAGATATTAACTTCGTTTCAGTTCAAGATGACTATTAGAAGTTGCACAACGAAATCCATTTTATCCCGAGTCTCTTAATAATAATTTTATTACATTTCAAGTTTATTACAATATTGGTCGTTACTCTTGGCCTTGCGTGTGGAGTCGTTTTATTCATGAGAAAGTTCTCTTTGGTATCATTTTATTGAAGAGACTACATTTTCTGCCAGGGTTTAATGTTACCGAGGTAGCTTCAGGCATCTTGATGGTTTTAGCTTCTCTTTGATTTGGCAAAACTGTTCATGATACTCCCAGTAGATTTTAATTTACCTAAACCATTGCATAAAATTTCGTATGTTAAAATATAAGTTGTAGATTTTGGAAGATAGCAAAAAATAAGACATTAGTGTGATAATTATCTCCAAAATTGCCCAATTAATTAATAACTAAAATACGTGGGAATATGCATATATTTTTGCTTAAAACTTAATGTCATCGTCCAAATGTGAATGGCCGAAACTATCTTATGTAAATAAATGACTACTATAAAAATAAACATTGCATTGCATCCGCTTTTTATACTAAAACAAACATTTATGTTAATCTATCGGCCATATGAGTTAATATATCCTATCTAGTAATATAATTTATGATGTTGTACTCCAAATTCATATATTATATTGGGAGTAGTACATTAATCTCTAGTTACCGTTAGTCCTCATGATAAGACATGAGGTGGAGGCCGCTCGCCTTGGATAATGATCCTCGTCCTGTAATCATGTGAAGGCTATTGTAGACTATTGTTGCTACCTACGTAGATATAGAACATGTCATTATTGTTAAGTATTTCTTTGGTATAATGTTGTTTGATATGTCTTGTAGTCGTACATAGTCGATTCGACAATCCATATGCGGTATGTATGTGTGTACGCAAGATTGTCTGGGCGGGTAATGAGCTTTCGGGTTTTTTATTACATACTAGTTGTTGCCCACGATTTCGTCTGCGATCCAGGATTAAAAGAAGCCTATGTCCTTTAGGTCATGGTTTACTCATGTGCCAGATTTCATCCAAATTCGTTTTAGCGTGAAAACGTGACGAAGACACTCACTTTCGCATAAGTTTCGATAAGCAAACTTATCTAATAGCAACTCAAAACACTAAGAATAGTATACAGGATAAGTTTTTATCCAGTGCGCAAACTGTAACCATGAATTCAGCATATAGTTCTAGGTCTAGAATTATATGCTGACGTAAAATTTCTGCGCTAGTGGGTCCCCTAGCGCAGAAATTTTACGTCGGTTTTACAAAAAAAAAAAATCAGCTGTTTCATAGAAAAGTGCAATACTTATGCGGTCAAAATGTATGGCCGCTCTTTTGTGGAATGCATTGCCAGTTCAAATAAAACGCGCGCAATTGTTACCTATGTTCAAGAGACTCGTGAAGGAGCAATAGATGTTGTTGTGATTTTATTGTAGCTGTTCTAATCTGTAGCCATCATTTATTTTCTTTGCTTAAATAGTTAGTATGTACGTATATAAGTATCTATTATACAGCATATATATGAATATATCGATGCGTCTATTACAGTAAATTGTATCTATATTTTGCACCATTGACAACCCCATTTTAATGTCTACGCAATCATTGTCCATTTCGAGGTTGCCTGGAAGAGATCGCAGAAAGCGATAAGGCCGCCCATTGTATGTTTTTAGTGTTAAATGTTTTATTTTTGTCATGTATTTTCGGGTGTATAATAAAGCATATATAAAATTAACAACTTATGCCTGAATTTTTTTACAAAAAAAGCTCATAGTCTTTAATTTGTCCTGCACGAACTTCAGAATTTAATTTCTTCAGAAGTTTAACATTCAGTCATCATTCAGTCACGTCGGATTAATAGAGTGAGTATAAAGTTGCATACATTTTTCATACAACGGTACTTCCCCAGCACCCCCAATGGGAACATTTGAATAGTAATTATTTACCGGCCCATGTCTACAAACTTAAGTACTGATTGCGCCGATTACTACATGTACTCCATAGGTACCACTAATCGAGTCTAACTAGCTCTTTAGCCGAGCCTATTCTTCAGATAAGGCTAAGACAGAACTGCGAGCAATTTTAATTGCCCCAGTCGATGAGAGCTATGCTGCGGTATGTTACGCTAAGTGAGATAAAGCTATGTCTAAGAGGTTTAATTGCTTCAATTATTTAGTTGGGATAGTGTCGAAGTTATGAGAAAAGTATTTACCTGAGGTGTGGTGTTAGGAAGGTAATTTAGATAGACAGATAAATAGATTAAGTTTTCTCAGTAGCAGCACACTGTCTGGATTTGAGCCCGTGGATGGCGTTAGGCTCGCTCTCTATAACATGGGACTTAAACATAACTAGCGAAATGTGGGTGTACTAAATTCTGCCCAACTCTTCAGGGACATAAGGCGTTATGTTATGTGTTAATAAATAGAATAATGTTTATTGGTAAGCCAAATAAATAATTTTCATAGCGGAAATTCAACTTGTTGTAGCATTTTGTGGCTTCTCATTGGTAAATAGTCGAGTGATAGATCCTATAATAAAATAAAATAAAAATTAAGAAAGAAAAAAGAAAAGAAAGAAAAAAACGAAAGAAAGAAAGTTTGTGAGTATGGATGTATGAATGTTTGTGACTCTTTCACGTAAAAACTAAGTACAACGGATTTGGATGAAATTTGGCACACAGATAGATTATAACCCGGATTAACACATACAATATTTTTATCCCAGTTGCACGTTCCCGTGGGATAATTTCCGAAAACCACGCGGGCGAAGCCGCTGGCAAAAGCTAGTACTAAATAATTCATAATTAGTAAGTTGCTAAGCACATCACTAGAATCATGGAACAACACTTATTTTCTAAGAACACTCGGCCATTACAACATGCGCAGGATTACCTAGCTGAAGGTATTCCCTGGCCGGCAGTTTCAGTGCAGAAATATTTAAAACATAGCCATATACTGATCTACATCTAACCAACTCTATGAGTAAAATCTTTCTACATTTTTATTTTTATTTTTTTTATTTATTTTATTTACGAAAAGTTACATAGAAAAATACATAAGTCTTCTGCCAAACTGCTGTACAGTTTGTCGGCAGTGTTCTCGTGGATACACTTTTGTACACATAAATCTCCATAAGCACCATGGGTACACAAATGCCTCATGGGTACCATATTTAGGGCACTCAACAAACGTTACCCGTCATGTTACTGTAACTCATGAATTACGATACTGAGTAGGTTGTTAGCTACAACTACAACTAACCCGAGTCTGTCAGTTAGCTAACTACTAACATTACCGAATTAACTGTGTGTTAACGACTAAGAACTAAGAAGCTAATGAACTATGCTCAGTTACTTAGTTACTGGTCTATGTATTTTAAATGTCGTGTCGTGTCCTGTTAAATTGAATGATTATAAGCTGTTGTGAACCACCATATTTAATCGTGTGTTTACCTACTTATTTTTTACATGGGTGTTTACTTCAAATATCAAGCTGTTACATATTGTCTAAAAATAGGTAATATTTCATTTTATGGCTTACTAGTAGTGCCCTCGGCTTTGCTCGCGTTGATGGAAGATAGTATCTCACGGGAACGTGCTACCCTACTGGGTCTATGTTACTCTTTATAACATCAGCTATCTGTCACAATCAGTCCAGCCGTTTCGGAGATTAACCGGAACAAACAGATAGGCAAACATTTTTTTTTGTTTTTGTATGTTATACTATTTTCTTGTGCATTTCGTTTACTAAAAGCTATTATTTCGACAATACAAAATACATTTTTTTTTAATTTATTTGTATGTATAGATAATTTCTGCATTACTTTCATCTCCATGGTTGAACACCTTTTGCTTTTTACACGCTTTATATTAGCTTCACTTGTATGTTTGTTCGTTTGTATGTTTGTACGTAAACGACTCCTTTGGACGCTATTTTGACCCACTTTAAACGGTCAGATTTAATTTAAACTTTGTAGACTTATCGAGGACCTATGACAATTCAATAATTAAAAAAAAATAGAAAAAATCACGCTTTTGTAGTTAGCAAAACTAAAAAATAGAAAATAAATAATAGTTTAAAAAAACTAAAAAACACGCTTTAAAAGCCAAACTATTTTTTTTAGTTCTTTTTAACTATTATTTAATCTATCAAACACCTACTTACGTCAAGTTACGTCTAATGCACCTTGGCCAATAAGTTCTGCTAATTACTTTGCTAAATGGGTACTCATTCACCGCAACATCAGCTATTCATTTTGCTCATGAACACAAGAGATAATTAACTCTCAACAAATTGACATATGAATTCAGTATGAAGATACCTAGTTCAGTATGTTTCTTCTCAAACTTATGTCTACGAATTTTCCTAAATTTATCTTAGTTTTGTAGGAGGTCCATAAATTATCTCCATAGATATTATCTAATACACGACGACAGGTAACTAAGCCGTTAATCATTTATCTCAGCAAGATAACTTCGAAACCCACGCAGTTATAAGGTGCCCATAAGTAACTTAACCACATTTAACGTAGCAGTTAATTTTAAACTAAAGTTAGCTACCGTTTGTAATTCATAGCTTACAGAACATGACACGTTGAGTGGATTACCATAATCAGACCAGTCGGGATGCTTATCGCTACATTAAGTTATTAGTATACATGAGAATGCTCCTGCTTACCCATCAAGTATAATATATCCTTTACGTGAGACGTTAAAGTAAAGCCTTTTTATTTATGTAGTAAAAGCAAAAGGTGCTTGTTGTGTCGTCGATACCGCCGCGGGGGTTGAGCGTGTCTACGTTTCGTCCTTTTACGATGCGTTATTTTTAATACATTTTAAGTAGCTGAAGTCTTCATAATAATCTTCCTGCCAGTATTCCAGTTTATTTCGAGTCGGCGCAGTACGTTAATTATTCTCAGTGTCATCTTATTAGCTCGATAAACTCATCATCTGTCTAGCCTTTACCTAAGTACTTTGAAGTCGGCTTCCGTTTAACCGGATGCAGCTGAATCTCAAAAACCAGTATTTTACATGGAGCGAGTGCCTATCTGACCTCCACAACCCAGTAACTAACAGACTCGTTGTCAGACTTTCGGGCTTCTGACGACCCGTAACGACTGTCCTTTGACAGTCGTTACGGGTGACAGTCGTAATAGGTTTATGGACGAATGACAGCCGGTACCAACGGCTTAACATACTTTCCGAAGCACAGGGGTGTCTTCGTATGTAAATATGGCTGCCACCCATCCACTGATCAACTACCTGATCGATCGACCCGTGCGGCTAGTAGTGATCTACATATATACAACTAACTACTAACACATTGATATAAAGTTTGCACACAAATATTCCATGTTACACGCATTCTTTTCAAAACTATTATCTAGGAATACTTATAATATTATAAAGAGGTAAAGTTTGTGAGTTTGTGAGGTTGTAGGGGGTAATCTCTGGATCTACTGAACCGATTTTGAAAATTCTTTTACCAATAGAAAGCCACGTTATTTGTATGCTATAAGCTATATATTAACCCGAAATATTAAAATACTTTTTCGTGGTAGTCGGATTTGCAAAGTAAGTCGGGGAAAAAACGGTCGAACGAAAACGTTTCTTACGAACGCTGCATTAACGATGATAGACATACGAGGGTCATTCAATAAATACTTAGCCTACAAAAAGTAAACGAAAATTTTGGAAAAGTGGGAATTTATTTTTCAACATAGTCTCCTTTTAGTTCGATACACTTAGCCCAGCGATGCTCCAACTTTTTTAATCCGTCCGAAAAATAGTTTTTGTCAAACTCTGCAAAATAGGCCTCCGTGGCGGCGATGACCTCCTCATTCGATCCATATCTATTCCCGGCGAGTGATTTTTTCAGATTAGGAAACAGAAAGAAGTCACAAGGGGCCAAATCTGGAGAATACGGTGGATGGGGCAGCAATTCGTAGCGTAATTCGACCAATTTGGCCATGGCAACGGCAGACGTGTGAACCGGTGCGTTGTCGTGGTGAAACAGCACTTTTTTCTTCGCCAGATGGGGTCGTTTTTTCTTTAATTCGGCGTCGAATCGGCCCAATAAATCGGCATAGTAAAGCCCTGTAATTGTTTTACCCTTCTCGAGGTAATCGATGTAGATCACACCTTGTGAATCCCAGAAAACGGTGGCCATAACTTTTCTATTTTACAGTTTTCGCCTTCTTTGGAGCACGTTCCCCGGTCTGGATCCATTGTTTTGATTGCTCCTTGGTCTCTGGTGTGTACCAGTGGATCCAGGTTTCATCGACGGTCACAAAACGACGCAAAAACTTCGCTGGATTCCGCTTAAACAGCGCCAAACACGTCTCCGATGTGGTCTCACGGTTGCGCTTGTTTTCTGGTGTGAGTAAACGCGGCACCCATCGCGCCGACAGCTTTCTCATGCCGAGTTCCTCGTGAAGAATATGATGCACTGTTCCTTCTGAAATGCCTACAGTCTCAGCTAGCTCCCGAACCTTCAATCGGCGATCTGCCAATGCGAGATCATGGATTTTTTTAATGTTTTCCTCCGTAGCAGCTGTTTTCGGTGCACCTGGACGTGGTTCATCAAAAACCGACGTACGGCCACGTGCAAACTCGTTGAACCAATTCTTGACGGTGGCCATCGATGGAGAAGAGTCACCGTACACAGCATCCAAGCGCTCTTTGATTTCGATGCGCGTTTTCCCTTCCAAAAATAGGAATCGAATCACCGAACGATATTGCTCTTTTTCCATTTTTGTAAAACCGATCGACACGTTCGCTTCCCTTAGTTGTCAAATTAAAACAAATGAAGGGATTGGAATGAAAATTTGAAAAAAGAATTAAAAAAGAATGTGCTACACTGTGGTAAAACTCTTTTGAAACTACAGCGCCCTCTGGCGATGAGGCTAGGTACTTATTGAATGCACCTCGTATGATTGAGTTTTACAGAAAAGTTATAGAACTTGATAATGCCTACAAACAAGTCAGCGACAGCATATGTCTAACTTTTATATTTAAGTCACAAAAAGTAGTTTTTCATATTAAAAAATAGTTTAAATCGATAGGTCATTTTTATTGGTCACATTATCAACAATTATGAATTCTTATAAAAAAACAAAGTGGGCACGGGTCAGCTAGTTATTTCTAATATGACAGGGCCAGTCTCCTAATGAAAACTTTTTGGTGAAGCAAACTTGCTATTTGAAGCGTGTTTATGTTGCAATAAATCATAAATCATTCTCGACTGAGAACACGACGATCTGTTCTTCCGAGCAATATAAAATGTACTCTGTGCTGAGTGGCAGAAAATGGAACTACAGATTATGCGAGATGGCCTGCAGACTGCAGAAGCATTCTCTTTGTGTTATAGATGACAGATGGCCACTTTAAGATAAGTTATGTAAATCTCTTCCGGATAGTACCTATTGTTGTTGCCGTGATATTATTATATCCTTTTATATTGTTCCAAAAAGAATAGGTGTTGAGTGGATGATATAATTTACTAGTAACATTTAAATTATTATGAGCCGTGTAACTGGATACGTGCATTTACATAAAAACATTCTAATCATCAATCATGTGTCAAAAAAGAAGGCACTTTCGTACGATTGTATGAACATTCAGGCACCTGTGCTACCGCCGACGATTTACGAGAAGCGAGTAGAGCTAGTAACTTCAAACTAGTTGGTGGGGATCAAGCAGCGAGTGCGCGACAGCGACTAGCGAATACTCGCTGGTATACGTAGTTTCAGCGAGTTTTCTGTCCGCCAAGCGAGCGTCCCTAAGTAAGTACTTTCTTTGATAGCTCTTGCCGCTGCGACAAACGAGTACTCGCTGGCGATGTGTACGATCGTCTTATAAGTCGCACGTAAATAATATAATATTTTCTAACTATAAAGTAATTTATTTATGGGCGAATCGACAATTCCAGAAATGCGTATTAGGCAAATATCTACACTTATATTATAAAGAGGAAAGATTTGTATTTTTGAATGCGAATAAACTTAAAAACTACTGGACCGATTTCAAAAATTCTTTTGTCGTTAGAAAGCTACATTATCACTGAGTAACATAGGTTATATTTTATACCCGTATTCCTACGGAATCGGGAACTACGCGGGTGATACTGCGGAGCGCTGCTAGTGTATAATAAGTTGGTATACTTTTTCTTAACTTTTCGTTATTTACTTAACGCTTTATTCAAAACGTGCCAGTTGCCTGATACGTATGTCTGGAATTGTCCAGCGTTAATTCGTGCTAGTCGAATAATAAATCGAACGGTCAGTGATCAATTTGGGATCCACAATGTTTTGTACGTTTCTTGAGCGAGCAAGTCGTTGATAGCTATAGTAGCTTCCTCGTCGACGCTGTGACAGGTGCCTTAAGTGCGTCGTAAGAAGAAGCACCCAGATAGCTCGGTTGGCACTAAAGTCCTATTCTCAACACTTCGCCACGATTTCTCGTGATGTTTACTATGCTAAGCTCTGTTCACATTGGTATTGAGAGAAAACAAGAACAATGAATATACGAAGTACAGGCTAGCATGGATGCAGTACATGATTCTGAACGGCCCCTTGCGTTAAAACATTTCGTAAGTTATAAAAAAAATGTTTTATTCATTTTGACCTGTTGCATTTTTCTATGAAACAGCTGTTTTATTTATTATTGACTAAAAATTTCTACGCTTGGGTGTCTAGAATCAAGTGCCAAATTCATGGTTTTTCAGTTTGCGCGTCGATTTCCTGCGACCCTGTATATTAATCGATGACATAACTTTCAATTAATTATTATCTACCTATCATAAAATGATAAGACGAAGGTATATTGACCATAGGCAGTCCTCATATGAATAACTACTTAGGTCCTATCTACTGTAGGTACTCGAAACCTTCGTCTACAAGACAAATCTTTTAAATTAGACTAGGAAATTTTAGTAGGTTCTCAAACTTCCTTATTGGTAATGTATTCGACTTTCAAGCTTAGCACAGTACCAAAGTGTCAGCAAAAAAGCCGAGTTCACATCAATATACATTACATTGCCCCATTGAGGCACCGACTACCATTGTGAACTTGTCTTTACTCTCGCATGCACCTCGTTAGAAACCATTTAAGTACAATAAAACGATTATTACGGCCGTTAGGTGTATCTTTAACCTTCTGTTCTGCTTCCACCATTTATGGATGAGGATGAGGGTAGGTACTTTATATGGGCTTACATTGTATGTTATTACGGCAGTTTTCTTTACCAACGTTGTTACTTAAACTGAATCTGTGGCTAATCTGGTGGTAATAGAGATTGGAGAAGAATTTGAATGCGACGAGGTTTTTAAATAAAATCTATCATGAAGGCTTTTTTAAACAGGCGCATTGCGACCGCGCGACGCGACACTCGTGGAACAATTTATATGAAACCTTCATGGAAATTGTTCTACAAGTGTCGCGTCGGTGTCGCGCCTGTCTGAAGAAGCCTTATCTTCCCTTATGCTGGAGGTAGGTGTAAAAGGGACGAGCTTATTGGCATAACCTGTCACAAATCCAAAATCCAGATTGTCATTCAGAATTTTTCCAAGGGTAAAACTTACTTTTACCGATGTAGAGATCGAACTTAGGACCCCGCAATAAGAACGGGCTGTTTGCAAATACTGCTTTACCAAGAAGGTAGTGTAATGCATTGCAATGGTTCTTGGAAATATACGTCATATAATATGACTAAGCCATTATAAGTAAGAAACACCTCATGCGTTGATTGTCTGGATTAACTTGAGAATCAAATTGGAAACTTCGCGCTCGCAGCTGCTCTGAAAATTGCATTACACAACACAGCCACTGTTAAAAGAACATTAAAAACAATTTAATTCTGAGTTGCATGCATAGGTAGGATTTAACTATTTATGTTTATTTTATGGTTCCAATAATTGTAGTAAACTCATAACTTATCTTTGAAACAGTGGTTAGATTGAACAACAGTGGAACTTGCTCTGTGTTAATTGTATCAAGAACATTGCAACATTATACGATGCTTCCTACCGCTTGCTAACTCATCAATATAAGTGACAATGCAGCACATTTGCCAGTATATAAAGGTATTTGATATCAGAAAGCGCATCTCGCCATGGAAAGCTGCTGCAACCCGTTAGTGGACCGGCTGCACCCAGCTTTCCAATCGCGCCTCCAGCCAGACTTAGTTTAAGCCTGCCACGCATTTATCAGAGCTTTCTACGTCTACGCCTACTTTATGTGCCCTAATCTCCAGAGATAGGTGCTAAATTATTTCACTTTATTGATGAACACTAACACATTAATGCCTGATATGAAAAGCTTGTTGCTAAGCCGCACGGGTCGGTCTTTTAAGTTAAGCTGCGCTTGCTGCGGTTGGTCCGTGGATGGGTGACCATCTTTACATATGAAGACACCCCCGTGCCTCGGAAAGCACGTTGAGCCATTGGTGTCGGATCTTTGACAGTCGTTACGGGTCGTCAGAAGCCCGAAAGTCTGGCAACCAGTCTTACCAGGTATCGTATTACCCAGTAATTGGGTTGTGGAGGTTAGATAGGCAGTCGCTCTATGTGAAATGCTGGTATTCAGCTGCAACCGGTTAGACTGGAAACCGACCCCAACATTGTTGGGAAAAGGCTAGGCAGATGATGATGTTTGATACGAAAAGCAGATGTACCTTCTTTAATATTTCGCTTTAAGGTGGAAGCTCCAACGTAGTCCGCATTTGCAATTCAAATTTTCTTACGTCTGTTGCAATTTGCAGGTCAGTGTCAAGCTGTATGTTAATTAAAATATAATTCGCGACCATAACACGTATGTATTTACAGAATTATAATCAACTAGCTTTTGCCAGCGGCTCCGTCCGCGTGTAGGTCGAAAATTATCACACGGGAACGTACTACCGAGATAAAAAGTCTGTGTGCCAAATTTCATTCAGATCCATTCAGGCGTTTTAGCGTGTATGGATTACAAACATCCAAACATCTAAGCATCTAATTATCCAAACTTACAGACTTTCACATCTATAATATTTAGTAGGAAGTAGGAATAGTAGGATAAATTCATCAATACAACCCTCTAAGCTCATTTAATTCCATTGAAGGATTATTATTTCATGTAAACGTCTTGGACCTAGCACATGCAAATTGCAATAGACGTAAGAAAATTTTAATTTCGGGCTACCCTGGTGCATCCACCTTAAAGCGCTGTAATTCATTTTTAGCGAACAACAAAATTGTTGAGGAAAACAGAAATTGCATTTTCTTTTTTCGGTTATCGTAAAAACTGAGACACAATATCTTCTTTAATAATATAATGTCGTTACAGCATGATGACCTGCTCCACAAAAAACAGTGCAAAATTCTTGACATAAAGCCGATCGGGGTAATGATCGCAAGTCATTGCGTGTAAAAAAATAACAAGATTTCGGCTTACAATTGTGAAAAAAATGTCATCAATGTTGACAAAAAATTACCGGCATTAAACGGAAATGTGGGGAAAGAGGCTGTATCGTGCCGTGGGCCAGATTTCTTTTTAACTTTATGCTTATACTTTATGGGTTTTTTTTTATAAACGTTGATTAAAGTTAAGAGATGTTTAAACGTCAAAAATGTATGGTTAAACAGTCGCTAACAATAAAGGGGTAAATGACATGTTGTAAACTCAGGCAGAAAAGCCATAAGCACAGAGTTAAAATACTGAAGTATTTGAGATCATTATTACAAAATATCACGTCTATTTGTAGTACACCCACATTTCACTAGATATGTTTTTAGGTCCCATGTAACGGGGGGTGAGCCTATTGCCATCAACCAGGCTCAGATCCAGACTCCAGGCTGCTACTGAGCAATTTCAGATAGAAAAACCCAATAAAATGTTGCCCGACCTGGGAATTGAACCCAGGACCTCCTGCTCAGCGGTAGCGCTTGCGACCACCAGACCAACGAGACAGTTTGAGATCAATGCCCTCGTAAACCAGGATTACGAGTACTTAGCATTTAAGTAAAGCAAATAATTCTCTTAATTATTATTGATATTCGCGTTCGCATTTCTGCTCGCGTTTAAATAGTAAAACCGAGATCTAAAGTGTAATTAACGATTGGTAATGTAAGGTATTGATGATGATAACTTTTACTGGGCAGACGCGCGCATGCGCATCGATTTTACTTTATTTATAGAATGTTTTAATTGAGATTCGCTAACCCGAGAAAACTGAGGACGATGATCTGGTTTTTTTGCGGCCCTCGCTCCATGAAGAGTCAATAATACTGAGCGATTGGTTGCGCACCAGGTTTGTCGAAGAAGTAATTCAATTGTAGCTTTTTATCACCTTTTTCCAGCTGTAATAAATTTGTCTTTTTATTCTCTGCGGGCAGTCTGATAGGTTTGCGTTTGGTTGCTCTTAAGGCTCCGTCTGATGTATAGCACATCACTAGAGCACTATGAAAATCACGCTTACAGCTACGACATACGCTGCTGAGACGTGGACGCTGCGTGACACCGAGAAGAACAAGAAAGACGTTCTGGAAATTTGGTGCTGGCGACAAATGCTTGGGGCGTCGTGGATCGGGTTTCGCACCAACACCTCTAAACGCCAAGAAGTCGATATCAAAAAGCGTCTACCTGTTCTGGTCCAAACGCGCATCCACAAATACTTCTGACACGGCTCGAGGCGTGAGGGTAACTCTGTAGAGCGCCTTGTCGTGCAGGGAAGAGTGGTGGGCACTAGACCACGCGCACGCTCGTCCATGATGTGGACTGGCCAAATTAAATCCGCAGTGACCGATCCCTTATGAGTAGAGATCGGATATTCGGATGCATATTTACCTAAAGTTGCGATGTTGGCTAATATGGAATGCGCTTTTGTATCGTAATAATCTTAATTTAATTTATGTTTATTTTTTTTTACTAACATACACCACCCCCTCCCTTATGTAGGGTACATACATATATGTGTATCGGGGCTTAAACATTAATTCTAAATAAATATGCAACTGAATAGTTTTGCAATGGTAATAATTTAGAAGTCGCTTCCATACTATACACCTGACTAGTTATGCATTCCCGGTGTTCCTGGCATCAAAATATGTTTTTAAAAGCCGCTTCCATACTTTCACAACAAAACATTAACTTTAGGTAAATATGCATCCGAATATCTGATCTCTACTTATGAGTACGCATTAAATTTCAAAAATCGGAGTACTTAGAATGCGAGAAATCGTGAGGCGATTCACTTCACCCTAGACAAGACACTACATGAGAAGCACGACCGCTTTGATAAGTGTGTTACAAAGAAGAAGAAGAAGACGACATATAGCGACCCAATGTCATACTGTTCCCGCACATTAGCGGTTGGCTGTAGTATGAACGTGAAACAACTACAAATTGCAGTCTAGTTTAGCTCTTAATAGCTGTTAACCCTTTGAAAATCTAATCTAATAAAGGGGTTAACAGCTTAGTAATATACGACCCGTATTGTTATGGTTGGGCTCCTGTAAAACTAGATACAACTCAATATAACTTACAAGAAGCTGTTGCCATGCTACTTCTAAAGTTACAGGTCAAAAATATGGCTAGCAGAAGTCTGCTTCCGTAAGTACAAAAATACTCGTGGGAAAAATTATAACACAAATCCAACTAATATTATATTTGTGAAAATTGGTATGCTTTGATGTTTCTTACTTAATCACGCCAAAACGGCCTAACGGTGGATGTGGCACACAGATAACATGGATAAACGCATAGGATACTTTTTATCCCGGTAGTACGTTCCCATGGAACAAGTTTTGACATCCACGCGGGTGCAGCCGATAGCAAAAGCTAGTATAACATAAATCGATGATTTATTACCGTCTAGGATGGTATACTTTCGAATGAGTCAAACTCTAACCTGTATTCAAATAAAAATATGTAATATTATGTATTGATGACGACCAATAAAAAAATTATGTAATAAACCAGATCTATAGTTAAACATATTTGAATGATTTAGATTTATAAGATGAGGCTTTCGCGGGTCTACGCGCCGGGAGATCGATGCGCTTGCGCCGCCTGTGAAAGTTATTTATAGGTTAATATAACAAGTAACTAGTGATGCGTTGTAGTAGCTAGACGTAAGTAATTGATGAAGCATAGTAACTCATTGCATTTATACGGTGCCGGGATTTGGATCAGTGCGTACGAATGATATTGATAAATGAGGGAAATGACACTGATTTTGTAAGTAGGTGAGCAGGTGCTTGTTTGGTATTGTTTGTAGTTGTCAGGCAAATATTATGTGCAGTAGTAGAATGCGGTACTGCTGCTAAAGGAGGAGATGACTCGTTACATTGTTTTTTTTTGGTTTAAATTAACACATATATGCTATTGTCGCAAATCCGTGTAGGTACATGTAGGTACGCATGCACTTGTAAAGTCAGGGAAATAAATTGGTAAACAAATGGAATTATAACTTAAATTGTACGTTCCTAGGTATATCCAAATTACTACTGTCATTCTTTGACATTTGTTTGAAATGGCTAACAGAAAACGTAGCATACAAAATTGCTTATCAATTAATTTTCATCACTGTACATATTTTGTTATGCGCTCATGGCGGATTTGTTGCATTTTGCCATAGTTATAGTATGTTATCTGGTCATCGAAATAGCTTTTTAAATATTCGACTATCTTCTTGTTAACCATATCTCTTGGGTTATTGCAAGCCTTTTTCTCATGCATCACGTAAAGTGGGTCGCTTGCTGGCACTTCCGAAGTTAAGTCATTTTCAAAAGATTTTTGGGGCTTCAGTAGGCTCATCGTTCTTGCTGGAGTGCTACATTTTTTTTAATGACAAAGTAAACGATGAGTTTTCAAATCAAGAAGAATTTGGCCTCAGATTAATGCTGCAGTAGGATCTATAGTACAAGGGTCAAATTCAATGATAACCAGCCTATGTAACAGCGTCTGCTCATACGTCATGCTCTGAATATTATGTAAGTGCTAACAATATACTAACCTACATAAAAATAAACATACTTAAAATAAGCAAGTTCTTGGATTCTGTGCGATTTGGATTCTGTGCGTAAGTAGATAAATGATGGTTTCAGTAATCATTATACAAATAGGCACTCATTGAAAGTCAAATCTTGTGACACATTTGGGTTCTGCAGACAACTTTCCTTATGGGCGACATTGCAAATTGACACGGAGGTACTACTACCACATACTGACCACAGTCTATTGGAATCCAGCATGCTGCATGCGGTTATAAGAGACGATCTCGTTTGTTCAGCTTTCTTGTTATAACAATATCAAACTTCAAAGGAGAAAACCAATTTAGGTGTATCTTTAACCCACTTATATTTTACGATAATTGTGCACTGTGGTTTTGTTTCATTTCGAAGATATTTATCTCTTTATTATTGGTGTTAAAAATAACAAAAAAGAGTATGTAAAACTGAGCCATTACATATATAAAGTGCAGTTTTAATGCTCCGTGTGTTTGCAGGTTTATCGGTTTATTTTATTTATTACGTTGGCCGCGAAACCAGATTTGTGCCAAGTATGATTTTATGCCGAGATGAAAATGAAACAAGATTTTATGTAGATAATTAAAATTATGACTGCTTTTGTTTAGTTAACGAAGAAATACCGTTTTAACCGTGTCAGGGTGAATTTTACGGATAAAAGGTGTGACAAGTTGTATTACTTTCTATCTGATATGGTCTAAGAATCGAGATTAAGTTGTTTGTGCCGTGTTCAGTGAACAATGACAACAATTAAAAGTAATCTGTTTGTGATTTCGCCGTGAACTTCTTCGTGCTGGTTTCGTTTTATTTTATTTGTTAATTCAAGCGAATGAGATCTTCTAAATTGCTCTGTGAGCACACAAAACGGCCTACTCTTAAATTAAATCGCGATCCATTGCTGAAAATACTCGTAAATCTTACTTAGAGGAGAACACCCACTGTCAGTCAAAGTTTGCTGTATTTATTTACCTAAATTGACTTTCCAACAATTAAACGATTCTTTAACCGTGATAGAGATAAGAGTTTCCCTTTTAATAATTTTTAGTCCTAATGAAAACTCCATAAATCTACTTATAGCTATGTTCCTAATCGTTAATTAAACATTTTTAACGACAGACAAGGAATTTACTGCACAATTAAAAATATCGCAGCCAACCCAATAATTACTTTGTAACAATGTTAATGGTCTTTATATAGTTTGTGTTAGATCTGAGATTTTCCTTTTTAATACACGTGCGTGTGACATGAGTGGTGGCGGCAACAGGGCCGTTTGTCTCGCGTCCTGCGCCGGCGCAGGCACGTGTCGAGTTAAGTTTAGTGTGCACGCGATCATACCTTCTGTTTACATATGCTACATGAACAAAGGTAGATAGGTATTATGTTTTATGTGTATGGTGCAATGTAGTCTGTGATTTTGAATAGCTACAAGTGCAAATACTATTGTTAATACATAAATAGGGCGGTATACATACTTACATTACTAACAGGCGCATGCGTCCATTGAAGAGGTTAAGCTACGCCTGTCGCGGTTGGGTGCCCATCTTTACGTACCAAGATCTCTCCGTGCCTCGGAAAGCGCGTTAAGCCGTTGGTCCCGGCTGTCATTTGTGGATCTTTGAGTCTTTAAAGTCTAACAACCAGTCTTACCAACGGGTTTCGTATTATCCAGTAACTGGGTTGTGCAGATCAGATAGGCAGTCACTCCATCTAAAAAACTGGTATTCAACTACATCCGGTTAGGGAGGTTCCAGATGATAATGACACCGGAAACATTTAATTTCTCGTACCTACGGTAAAGTGGGCTTTATCGGTATCTGCAGTTAATTTTTCGATTGGATTTTGGATAATCGAATTGCCCTCGAATTTAAAATCAGAACCAGGACACACTCAAAAACCACTGACCAATGAGGCAATTTCTTTTTGCTTTCTTTTAAAATGTTATCGAACAAAAGCTGTTACACACGGCCTACTTTTATTCGTTTATGACAATAACATGCTATCGTCATTGTCTACCAAACCACGTAGAGATGTAATAAAATAATAATACAATAGTTATTCTCTTTGGCAGCGGAGTTTGCAGTGCCATATGTGGCCATTTGTAGTTTGTACCACGTGTGGCCCGCAAACATGCGACTTCCACTTTCTATTTTATTTACTCTTGTGACTTGTCCATCCATGTGGACGTTTTCTATCTTCAAGGAGAAATATTATGTCCTTTCAAAGTTTTTGTTGGAATTTAGTGAAAGTAAGGAGTTTTAATGGAACTAGTTCTTGGCTTCATCCGAGATATATTTGACTTGGTTGCAGGTAACTAAGTTTAACTTTCGTAGTTCCGATAAAGTCGAGATTTAGTAGGTCTCTCTAGTTATCTACGTGGAATCGCAACATCACTAAGGCCACTAAGATCAAGCTTGTCCGTACACTCGTATTCCCCTTATGACTGTACGCAGCTGACAGTCGTGGTGCTGTCAGTCGGCATCGAACAGTGTCTATCAGTTAGTGCTGATAGACACTTTTTGATGCCGACTTCTTGGACGTTAATTCGGAATTTTGTTCATGACACCCCAAACATTCTTGTCCAGCACGCGTTTCTAGAGAATATATATACTTTTCTTTTCCAGTACTCGTAATGTCCAAGTTCCTGCTGCGTACAGTCTTATGGGGAACACGAGTGTACGGTCGAGCCGTGATTTTACCGGCCTTAGGGCTGATTTTACAACAGTCAGATAACTTTTACCTGAATAATAAATCTGACAGTTTGGCATATTGACAGCACGGTTGGCGCAGTGGTTAAGCGATTGACCGCTGTGCTGCGTGTAGCGGGTTCGATTCCCGCACGGAACAAATATTTGTATGACCTAAAAGTAGTTGTTCCGGGTCTGGCTGTTTGTGTATGTGTATTTAAATGTTTGTAAACGCACCCACAATACAGGAGTAATTCCTAGTGTGGGGCAACGTTTAAAAAAAAAAATCTATACAACCGACATATTTATTCGTCAGGTAAAAGTTATCTATCTATTGAAAAATCAGCCGTTAGTGATGTAGATAACTATGTAGATAGGTACCTACTAAATCTTGACTTTATAGGAATTACGAAACTTAAATAGACTGTACCCCGAATAGTGAACTTCTTTGGTCATGTCTCTGACTCCATAGAGCGTCTCGTGGCGCAGGGCAAGCGGGAAGTCACCGATGAGGTGGACCGATCAAATGAAAGCACCAGACTGTCATCTAACAGAACCAGATGGAAAGATATCGTAACGCAAGCTGCACATCTAGAATTGGACACAATTCATCGTGCGAAGCGAAGAGCAAAGAAGAATCTAGCTATCTAGGTAGAGAAAGTTATCTTTAATTTAAATAGTAGGTACTTATGGCATATTTAGCAGCTAGTGTCAACACATCTTCCTAGTCTACCTACACTTAATAAATAGGACGTAAAATTGAATGCGAAATTCTGTACCCAAACATGCTTCATTTAAATGTAAACCATTCGCGTAAATTAGCAGAACCCATTAACTTTATCTTCTATGCTTACAGATAAATAAAATTGGACTGTCTGTTTGTAATATTAAAATAACCGCTTTTTACTTAATGGATGTATACACGGTACCATATACCAAAATAACATTTTTTTAAATTTTTGTCTGTCTGTCTGTTTGTTCCGGCTAATCTCTGAAACGACTGGACCGATTTTAACAGGACTTTCACTGGCAGATAGCTGATGTAATAAGGAGTAACTTAGGCTACTTTTATTTTAGAAATGTTATTTATTTTTATTACTATATATTGGAACAACTGGACCGATTTTGACGTGACTTTCACTGGCAGATAGCTGACGTAATAAGGGGTAACTTAGACCACTTCTGTTTTAGACATTTTGTTTACTTTTATTAATATATACTTTTTTGTCAAATTCCACGCGGACGAAGTCGCGGGCACAGCTAGTAATTAATTATAATTAGAACATGAAGGAGGTCTGGCCTGCGTTAATTTCTTAGCAAGTTACGTCAATAATAATTAAGGGCATTTTATGCCGCGGGCAGTAAGTACCTACTATAATTAATTTAATGATGGAATTAAAACTTAGCGTGTGTCCGTCTTTCAAATAATTATTTCCAACTTGTATGCAACCTGTTCAATTACATGCAAGAAGTTAGAATTTAATTTTATAGCTTTAAATCCAGTGAATAGCTTCGAAGAAATTCTACTAATGTTGTAGATGTCAAAGTTTGTATGTTTGTTACTTAATCACACAAAAACAGCTGAACAGATTTGGATTAAATTTGGCACACAGGTAGTTAATAACCCGGATCAACATATAGGATACTTTTTATTCCGATAGTACGTTCCCGTAGGATAATTTTCGACCCACACGCGGGCGAAGTCTCTGGTAAAAGCTAGTAATCTCTAAAGGGAACAATACCTATAACGTTTATCAGTCTCAAAAGGAAATCGGACATGATTATTTGTATTCATAGTTTATTACTACTCCTATGCGATATTTACTCTCTGTGGAAGGCTTGATTTAGGTGCCTCACTGCCGCAAAGTATAAGTAATTGAGGGTCCGTTCAATTCTCACATATAGAAGCAACAAGAATAATATTGTCCCCAAGATTTTGTAATACCTTACCCTACTTGATTTAAAAGAGTGTCCGTGGAGTTTCGTGCCAGTTCTTCTTCATAGAGATCTACGTTTTGGAAGGGGCAACTACATAGATTTAACTTTCCGACTAACTGATCGACTTTTGACATTTAAAAGTGCCGGTTTAATTGAAATAACGTCGCTGTAGAATGACCTCGTATGTCCAGAGATCCAAACTTTACAGAAAACCTAAAAATCTTAATTTCGTCAATATTCAAAACTTTTTTATGTGCTTCTGTCTCATGTTTTGAATGATAAAATTTATATCATTCAATATATGACACAAAAGCACATAACAATGTTTTAAAGCTAGCTTTTGCCAGCGGCTTCGCCCGCGTGGAAGTCGGAAATTATCCCGCGGGAACGTACTACCGGTATAAAAAGTATCCTATGTGTTAATCTAGGTTATAATCTATCTGTGTGCCAAATTTCATTCAAATCCGTTCAACCGTTTTTGCGTGAAAGAGTAACAAACATCCATCCATCCATAATTACAAACTTTTTCGTTTATAATATTAATAGGATAACCTTAATATTATCAGATTAGCTATTATCGCGACATACCTGTCTCCTCAATTTCCCTCCACTCAGGTACTTCTATCTAGAGCTGTTCTCCGCCAACCTTTTGGCAGATCATCCTCCCACCGTTTAATCTGCTCTACGTCATTTTCTGTTCCTTGGGTACAGGCACTGCACGTAGATACATGGTAACTATTAGACATTGACAGCGCCTTTATTTCGTTCCTGTAATGGCACAATACTAGTGCGGTTGACCTTACTTAATAACATAAACTCTTATTATCATAAAATCGAGACGGATACTGAAAGCAATTTCCCCAGATGCAATTTTTATATCTTTGGACCTAATTTATATTTTACTGCTTGTTCTACTTAAAGCTTTCACAAGTTATCGTCTGTTTACAAATTTTATGAATATAGGTACTACTTATGTTCAGTAGGTTTACGAACCTGATTGAATGGGAGGGGAGAATGGTCAATGAAAATCTATAAATCGTGAGATCATAGAACAGTTACCATTGCCTTTAAGTGACTTTGCTTCAAGACTAAAGCCCCTCTTCCTCTTCTTTTCGTGTTGACGGCAAAAATAAGTTCAAAAACTAAAACCCGACTACTTACCTACTTACTTTTTATTTAAATTATTTTGGGGTAAGGTAACTATATATAGGGTGTAAGGGGAACGCTTCCGAAGCCAGAACGTAGGTTATATACCTATAACCTAAATGCAAACGGATACCAATAACCTTTCTTCTTAAATTAGTTATTTTGCATCAATTTAAACGTTTGACGCTTCCGTAATGTTTCTACTTATTTTTATTTTGGCGGCGCTTTACAAAGGATGCCTAAATCTGAAGTCGCCGCCTGGACTTGGTGTCGTTTTTAAATGTGTTTAATCTCAAATAATGGTTCATTTAACTGTTCTGACGGCATAGTGTACAAACAATGGTAAAAAAATAACTCAAAATTGTACAAAAAATCGATTTTTTGATGGTACTGTATCGAGAATCACTAGCCCTATCACCTGTCTGTCTTCGTTTTCGGAAGCGTTTCTTTTACACCCTGTAGGTATACATATTTAAAATGTGCTTTGATTCCCAACACGGCATCGTAAAAAAAAGGAATTGTTCATGACTTTATGTCTAGGGCGCCGATTTCATATGACGTCACATAACCATACATAACCATACGTAACATAACCTATAGGCAGCGGACGATCAAGAGGTTTCCAATGATACCTCATAGGTATATGTTTGTACTAGCTGTTGCCAGCGGCTTCACCCGCGTAGAGGTCAAAAATTATCCCACGGGAACGTATTACCGGGATAGAAAGTATCTTATATGTTAATCCAGGATATAAACTATCTGTGTGCCAAATTTCATCAAAATCCGTTCAGCTGTTTTTGCGTGTTTGAGTAACAAATATCCAAACATCCTCATAAATTTTCACATTTACACGGGCTTGCGGACGACGAGTAATGGGTAGCTCGCTGTCCGGTAAGGACCAAGCCCGGGTCGACGCGACGGCGCGTTGTGTTCCACGCGCGCCTCAAAGAGATGTCAGCAGCAACAGATGGGGCCCGCAAGGGCCGATGCCTGCCAGGGGTGCGGGTTGTTCGAAAGAGATACCGCCGCCCCTGGCACACAGGCAACTGAGGGAACACGGGTGGGTTTTAGTCAGTAAAAGTCTGACACGCCCTCCCGCTCCACCCAGAGCGGGAGAAGTTATTTGATGATTTCCCACCCAAAAAAAAAACTTTCACATTTATAATATTATTAGTAGGATAGTTAAAAGTTATGAGGTAACAGATAAACATACATACATACTGGGTAAAATCATAACCCTCCATTTTGCTTCGCCGTAGTCGGGTAGTGATTAAAACAAATAAACTTCATTCATTTTTGAGACTAGAGCACGTTAGGTCTAGTTATTGTAGAGACAGAAGTCTTCTGCTTTAAGAGAAGTCATCTTAAAGTTAGCAGCTTTATATTTTGGTGTAAGTTTTTATTGGTAACACGCTTATTTACCTACCCTGATTAAATTTTCCTGACAGGAGTGACAAGTCGTCATCAACTACCGACAGTGTACCATAAGGAATCAAGAGAAGGACTATATTATCTCTGAGTACATCATAGACAGTGGCATTGCATGAAACCCGCATCAGACGAACAATTTTTTCTTTTCAAAGGACGTGTAACAAAACTTTTTGCACAAGATCTTCTTACACACTGGCAGTTACTGTCCTCATCTATTAATAGGAGGCTTACAGCGACGAGTGACGCCTCTGCAGGATACCTTGCACGCATGACTTATTGAGAGGAATGAGACCGCAAAAAAGAAGACATGGTCATCGTTCGCAGTAGTCCTCGCGTTTTTATTGCACTGTACACTCTCGTGGTTACGTTGTACATAGGTATTTTATTTTATTTATTTATTTAGGTTTGCCTACAATTGTTTACACGTTACATTTCAATTAAAAGTACACTTTATACATTTATAAGCCTAACAATTACTTACAGGCTAACACCACATGCACTAATTTATTTATATTATAAATTTTCATTAAAATAGTGTAAAACAAACTATAAATCTATCAATTTAACTTACATACACAAAACATATTAAGAAAATCGAATAAAATAAATTATATACAACATGTAAAAACAAACCCTGTTGTTCCTTCTACCCATGTTTTCATAATCGGTATAAATACGTAATAAAGCAAGTCATTTATACAAACTGTTCAACAAAAATAATTAAAAATAAATGTTTAATTATGGATATTTATAAATAAAAATAAAAATAAATAATCATAATAAATTGAAATCAAATTCAAAAGTCATTTATTCAAACTAGGCTCAGAGTCAGCACTTTTTGGATGTCAAAGGGGTCGGGTTGGCGACATGGTATAGAAAACCTAAATTACATTATTTCAAAATCGGATTGAAAAATTAATAACAATTGGATCGTGCTCCGTCTAATTATTTAAAGTAACTAACCAAGTGTTCAAATTGGTTTTATTTACAGTAGACTGGCTTTTGCACGCGGCGCCGCCCACGTGTATGTCGGTTATCGGGAAAAAAATAGCTTATGTCCTTCTCCATCTCCCAGGCTATATCTCTGCGGAGTTTCATGACGATCGGTTCAGCGGTTTAGGCGTGAAAGCGCAACAGACAGACAGAGTTACTTTCGCATTTATAATATACTAGCTTTTGCCAGCAGCATCGCCCGCGTGGAGGTCGGTGTATTATACATATAAACCTTCCCCTTGAATCACTCTATCTATTAAAAAACCTGCATCTAAATACATAGGGATATAGGGACAGAGAAAGCGACTTTGTTTTATACTATGTAGTGATATGTAGTGATAGTGATGAAGGGATGAAGGGACTAAGTAGGGATGAGTAATTTCAAGTCTGCAATAGATACCTACACAGTCATGAAAATGTAGGTCTCTGAAAAGTGAGAGTTTGGCACAGTTTTGGTAATATGCAGGTAAGTATTATTCATTTCTAATAATAAATCTTTCAGTTACGCGCAATAAAAGATGCACTTCCTTACACACTTTTGTGGAAAGCTGTCATTAAAATGAATGCGAAAAATCTTAAACGATTTTATATGACAAGAGAATCCTCTTTTCAACGATAATTCTGATTTATCTTTCGGTTTCACTAAATAAATGATGTACTTTCACACTTTTTTTTTTGTCGTAAATAGCATAAAAAATTCTATGACAATTTAAAAAGACAAATGAGAAAAACTTGTTTTTAGATATATTTAGTTAGTGATAGAAATAATACGTAGATAGGTTGGTTATAAATCTTTGTGTTTAGTAAATATCACAAAAAATTGTTACTTTTGAAAGCATTTGAAGAATTCCTGCTGTTTTAATTTTAACCAAAGATTTTCATATTTTTTAGTTTAAAACAATCTGCCCAGCCTTTTCCTATGGTCGGCTTCCATTCTAATCGGATGCCGCTGCATACCATATTTCTCATTTAAGTAACGCATGTCCAAATTGTCCAACATCTCTTTGTTTGCTTACATAACCTACACTACTCGAACAACAACGGATTATTTTTATTTTAACGACAGAGAGTCGAAAGTGTGTACCTGTTAGTGAAAGGATTATCTACCGGTAGCTTTTACTTGAACGTTTTGATGGCACCTGACCGCCTGTCTAAGCCGGTATAAGGGAAAGGGAATTAGCACTAGCAGTGCAAAGTGGAATGGAGAAGCGCTGGCTGTCGTGACGTAATCCCATTAGTCAGGTGAGAGACTTCTTAGGACTTACGTGGGTTTACTTCTGATAAGTACTTGCTAAATATTTGCCATGTAAGTACCGGGTTTTATACTTCCTTAGTGCTTACTTAGAATTTTCCATAATCGTTCTTAGAAGGTTTGCTATTTCATGGGACTATAACTTAACTTACACATACATACTTTTCTGCTGAACTTTTCGGTAATACATGCCATCTGTTTTATTAATTTAAACTTTTACCAGTCAATGGCAATTTGTAACTTGAATGAAGAAACCAGTGTTTTGGCCAAAGGTCAACCAGCCCGATGAAAGCGATGAATAATAAAATGTATCTCGACTTTCGGCACAATCAAAAGAGTAAAACATGTTATCTCCCCTAAAATGTCAGAAGCACCATTGATATTACCAGATACTTTGTTATCCGTGGGCTTACTGTACAATTGGAAAGTTTATTCCAAACAAGGCAATAAAACTCCATGCTTTCAAGGCTATCAGAAAAGGTAAAAGTGCATTAAAGAGAACTCGTGCTACACAGAACACGATGTCGCACCGTACTGTAGTCGGGCGTGTTGCTTGGTTGGAAGTAGGATTCTCTGCATTGCGCCGGATATCAGAGAGCTGTCGGAATATAATCTTCGACAGAATTTTGTCCGTCACATAACGTCACACCAAGTAGTATAGTACCTGCACACACAATTTGCTGATACTTTATACTTCAACTAGCTTTTGCCAGCGGCTTCGCCCGCGTGGAGGTCGGTGTATTATACATATAAACCTTCCTCTTGAATCACTCTATCTATTAAAAAAAACCCGCATCAAAATCCGTTGCGTAGTTTTAAAGATTTAAGCATACATAGGGATATAGGGACAGAGAAAACGACTTTGTTTTATACTATGTAGTGAAGTGGCGAAACTAGAATTTTCTAAGGGATAAACCCAATAACATTTACCCGACCCACAGATCGAACCCAGGGAGCTTTCGAAGATACGGGCCCGTCCGAGAGTGATTAGAATCTTCGGTGTGAACCCTACACCCGATTAATTAACTATTTTGCACGGGCAAAAATAAATTAGGAGGGGGTAACTGTCAAATCTTGGAGTCGTTCATTTTTAGGTCGGGCCCAAACTAATCTTGTGTCGGTAGGTAATAAGGAGTAGGCATCGTTCGTTACTACAGCCGAAAATACGGATTATAAGCTTAGGGGAATAGACCTCTAGAACAGCTCAGCAGTCGCTTGCTACTATTAGACCAACGAGGCAGTCTGTACCAGCCCTAACACCAGACTTTTTTATAACAAAGCCTAAAATGATGCCTATCGTAATTGGCTTAAATGTCAAGAAATTGGATACTAGCAGAACCTACCTTTGTACCTTTCAGTCGATATTTCGCAACTCAGAGTCTAGATTGGGCTTCGCATATTAGACTAATGAACCGATGCCGAAGTTGACAAACGAGTAGTCGATGGAATCGAACGATTATTCGAGTTGCGAAATCGATTTATCTTCGAGCCTTTCAAGGAGCGTTAATCTCACAATCGGTATTTTCAATTATCGTACCAATTAGAAAGATGGTTTGTTTATTAAGATTGAAACCGCTTATTACCACTATGAAATCATCAATATCGGTTAACGAAGTGACGAAGTTGACAATAATAACATCCGTGTGAACTAAGAAGACAATAGTTTTATGAATATCTGTATTATTTACTTTTCGATAAGTAACTTTGTTCGTTTGTTTGTTACGCTTTCACGCTTAAACGGCTGAACGGATTTGGATCAAATTTTACACATGGGTAAACCATGACCTGTAGAAAGACATAGGCTACTTTTCATCCTGGATCACAGACGAAGTCGCGGGCAACAGCTAGTCTAGTTTAAACTTGTTAATGATTATTTTCTGTTCATGGTTAGTTCATTAGTTAGTTAATTGAGTTCTTGACCATTGTGTCTTGTAAGTCCTGAGAACACCGGATAGCTTAATTTCTGGCCTGGGTTGGGTAATGATGTGCTCAGATAGGATATGTTTATTTTATGCTACAAAAACTATTTGCCTTTAATGTCGTGGGATCTGTAGCTAACTGCTATTTAATCTAGCTTTAAGGGAATAATTTCTTAATAACCTGAAGAATTGCCAACCTTAAATGGCAGTGGGCAGGGCACATTGCTCGCAGAACAGATGGCCGATGGGGCCGAAAGATTCTGTAGTGGCGACCGCGTACCGGACGACATAGCGTTGGAAGGCCTCCCAGAAGATGGACCGATGATCTTGTGAAGGCCGCAGGAATCCGCTGGATGCGGAAAGCACAGAACCGGTCCAAGTGGAGGAGCTTGGGGGAGGCCTATGTCCAGCAGTTGACGTCTTTCGGCTTAAATGATGATGAACCTGAAACGTCTGTTGGAACCAAAACATTGTCAATTTGTCACAATTCGCAAACTAATTAGTGGCCGTAATCTTAGCTTATACATAGAATACACATACACTACATAAACTCACGCCTTCTTTTCATGGCAATGTAGGTAGAAACTAAACAACCGTCGCCACCTGCTACAATCCTTACATCTCCTCCTTTTACTTCGTTTACGTTCATACTCGTATGTACATCTTGTCATAAATCACTCGCCGGATGCGAGTACTACGCATAGAGTATTTGTACGTATTATAAACTTTGTCTGACCAGTACACTCATACAGCAGGAAGGAGGCACCATGTTCTGTAAAGTTTTCTTAAAAATATAACCGTTATCTTTAAAATGAGAATTTGGCAGAACCTCCTATTTCGTCACATTTAGGGAACGAGACCTTTTATTGTTTGTTTATTGATGCACTCACACATAATGACCTCTGAGTATTTTTCGGTGTTTCTGCTCAGAGTTGTCAAATAGGAAATACCGAATTCATCTAATTTTTAACCAACTTCAAAAAGAAGGAGATTATCAATTCGACATGTTTATTTATATATATATATATATTTGTGTATGTTCGGGCATAATTCCTTCATATATAGACGGATTTGCAAAATTCTTTTTTGTTCGAAAGGGGTTTATTCCGAAATGGTCCCATTTAAATTTCATATAGATCTGATGATGCGTTTCGGAGACAGACAACGGAACTCTTCAAAAAATTACAGCAAACAAACCGCGATTGCTGCTATCGCATAAATATGCATTGTTTCGACCCCAAGGATGATGAAATTTCGAATTGTGTGGGGTAGGTACTATAACAAAAAATGTGAAAAAAAAAATCAAAAAAATTAATAACCGACTTCCAAAAAAACACTACAAAGTGAAAAATTACTTTAATTTCGGCAGGTGCACAGTGGAACGAATGTATGGGAGCGGTTGGACGTAGACATGTCCGAAAAAAAAGAGTAAAATTATGCCAAACTAATGATGCCATCTTATTCGATTACTTAATGCCTTCATAACTTGTGGTGATGAATTTCTTCATAACTCCCATATTTCGGGAGTAATTTGAGAAAATGTGAAATTTTACTATGAAAATGAGTGTATCGAGCTCTCTCCCTCCTGATTCCGGGCTTGTTTCAAGTAGCGGTCTCTAATATCATAATGCTAATACTAAGAGCTATATTTAATACTAAGACACATAGTGCGCCAAATGTGCACTTTCTGGGATAAAGAGTGATGTTTATTTTATAACACAATTTTTTTATTTTTTGTTTATTTTGTTGATTAAAACCGTTTTTCTAAAGGTTTACCTTATTACAATAACATTTCTGAGCAGCCAATTAGAGAAGATATAAGCTAATTAGGATATATAATTAGGGACTTAAGGTTTACATATAAAACTGATGCACTAATGATTACTGATAAGAACATTGCTATTATTTAATTACTAAATGGCTCTTAATACACTAATTTAGCATGCATCATTTACTAATTATCACAATAACTAATTACCTTGCAATATTTAACAAAGGATACCTGGGATACCTGGATTTTATATAAATAGGTCACTATTAGTAACTTTAAAATCAGTGTTGATTTACACCTCGTTGTATCCAAGCTAATCTCGCAATGTATTTTCCAAATTTTAATACAAATCTTGATATTCACGTTGCTTTATGCGCACGCGCACATAAAGATTTACGCGACTTTAACTATTTGTTCAGTGTTTTAAAAGATAACAGTTGTGTTCAGTTATGTGAAAGTGCTGAAACAAGTTTAAAAGACTGGTGTCGTCGATTTTGCTACCGCATTTATGCAAAATGGACACAGTCTGGAAGAAGCACAGATAAGTTTCGGAAGAAACATGAGATTTGGCTACAGGCTGCAATTCAATGGCCGGAATTACAGAATGAAAATATGGAACCTTCTACAGAAAATATAAGTGACGTCATCGAGCCCATAATTTCTCCTGCTAAATCTGATGCTTCAACTTGTACACATCCTAGTCCTCGTAAATCTTTTGAGGACCTTAGTAACCGGCAAAAAAGAAGACGCACTGAAGATAGTCTTTCATGCAGCAGTAGCAGCGCTGAAATTATGTTTTCGGCCGAAAGGGCGCTTCAAAAGGCAGGACAAAGCGATACAGCTTATGTTATGAAATACTTGACGGAGAATCCAGAAGAGGCCTCAAAAATCAAAGCCTTCATTGAAGGTAAATCAATTCAGGTACGGGAAATATCCCCTTTGAAGGCATTGGCTCTTTATGTATCGATGAACTTATCGAAATGGCGCTATAACACTCTTCGGGATTTCAACACTCAAGAAGGAGCTCTTCAATACCCGAGTTACTACATGTTGGTTAAAGAAAAAATTAAGTGCTATCCGGCCAAAGAAGATCTCACAGTTACAGAGAGCTCTGCAAAAATCAAATTACAAGCCTTGATGGATTTAACCTCAAGAAGACTTATTAGGTCGTTAGAAACCCCTGTTGATCCCAATCAACAGCTCGTATTGACCAGCAAATGGGGTTTTGACGGATCATCTAGCCAAAGCATTTATCATCAAAGGACGAGTGAAGATGAGCAAATCGATCTTGCTAGTAATTTTATGATTAGTCTTGTACCACTGCGGCTCGTCTCAAAAGGTGTAACAATTTGGGAAAACGAGCGACCATCTTCCACTTCATTTTGCCGGCCAATATTGTTTAAGTTTATAAAGGAAACCAAAGAAAATGTGCAGAGAGAGATGGCTGAAATCGAAGCAGAGATTGAAGCCTTAACTCCATCCACCATCACTGATGGAATTAGTGTCAAACACCAACTGCTGTTGACAATGATTGATGGTAAAATTCATTCCATTATATCCAATACAGCAGCTTCAGTGTGTGACATATGCAAGGCTTGTCCTAAAGAAATGAATAATTTAGAGTTAATCAAAGATAAACACGCAAACGAGGACATGTATAAATATAGCTTAAGCACCCTTCACGCTTGGATTCGCTCAATGGAATGCTTATTACACATTTCCTACAAATTAGACATAAAATCATGGCAAGTAAGGGGTGATATAGCAAAAAGGCAAGTTGATGACAGGAAGAAAAGAGTTCAAGAGGCTGTAAGAAGAGAAACGGGCTTACTTCTCGATGTTGTGAAACAAGGCAGTGGATCCACCAACAATGGCAACTCGGCAAGGAGATTTTTTGAAAACTACACTAAATCTGCTGAACTGACCGGAATAGATGCTATGCTTTTAAGAAAAATCTGTGTGATCTTGCAGTGTATTTCATCAGGAGAGAAGATCAACGTAACTAAATTCCGAGAGTTCTGCTTTGATACTGCTAAGCTTTACGTGGAGTTATACCCATGGTATTATATGCCTTCTTCACTTCATAAAATTTTAATGCATGGGCCAGACATAGTTCAGAACATGTCAATTGTGCCCATTGGTTTTCTATCCGAAGAGGCATCTGAGGCTAGAAATAAAGATTTTAGAAAATATAGAGAGGGGCATTCTCGAAAGCATAGCAGTATCTCATGCAATGAAGATATTATGCACAATCTTTTACTGTCTTCTGATCCACTTGTTACAAGTATCCGTCCAAAAGGAAATAAGTTTGTAAAAAAATCTTCTTTTAAGGAATTTTATGAGCTTACGGATTCTGAGAAAAGTGATATCGAATTTGTTAACATAAATGATTTAGCGGACATCGATTCTGAATTTGAATTAATTGATGATGATGATGATGACGAAGATAATTAAATGATGTTATTGTTTTAAAATGTGTAACTTAGTAAATTAGAGCTTACATCTTAATTATTTATTGTACTTTTAATGAAACTAGGTAATTTATTATCAACTTACTTAAAAGTCATACTCTCATCAGTTCTTGTGAATATTTTTGTTAATATATATTTCTGTATATATATAATATATTTATAGACCTCTTAATAAGTCTGTCTGCGGTTTAAAGTAAATACAAATGGGGAAAAAACGTTTTTTTTTTTAAATTTTCATTTCCTTTTATCCCAGAAAGTGCACATTTGGCGCACTATGTGTCTTAGTATTAAATATAGCTCTTAGTAATAGCATTACGATATTAGAGACCGCTACTTGAAACAAGCCCGGAATCAGGAGGGAGAGAGCTCGATACACTCATTTTCATAGTAAAATTTCACATTTTCTCAAATTACTCCCGAAATATGGGAGTTATGAAGAAATTCATCACCACAATTTATGAAGGCATTAAGTAATCGAATAAGATGGCATCATTAGTTTGTCATAATTTTACTCTTATTTTTCGGACATGTCTACGTCCAACCGCTCCCATACATTCGTTCCACTGTGAGGTGGTGACAAAAAATAAAATAAAATACATATCACCGACTTCCGAAATTAAAGTTATTTTTCACTTTATAGTGTTTTTTTGAAAGTCTGTTTTTACATTTTATCGAAAAACGTTTTTATAATAATGATTGACGTGTAAAGTGTTTGTACAAGTCTACTAACTGAAATTAAATAATTTATTATTAAAATTGCCTTTGTGCTTACTTCCATTTGATTTATTTATTTGCGTTGTTTCAGGACGAGTGAGCTCGTGGCGCTGGTGGCCGTATCATGCACACTTTTTCTGTTCCTCCACACTCGAGACCTGAGCACCAAGCTACGCCGGATGGAGGGCAGGCTCAACGATGACGTCACCGCTTTCAACCACCTCACTGACAGTTAGTATCTATTCATTCATACTTACCTATGTAGGTACATAGTTACCTAGTTACATAGGTAGGGTGTACCTAGTTGAAATAACACCTGAACTAACGATGACTGTATTTAATTGATATGGCAAAAAACATAAAATGAAAGAAAAGTGAGGAAAGTAACAATGATTAGTCACTGTCCCTCTTACTACAATACGCGATCTAACATTAGTTCTAGCGTAAAGCTCTGCGCCACTTTTTGTCTTTCCCACCATTTTTCCATTTTATTTCGATTTTAGGCAGTTAAACTTCTAAATACAAAAATGACAACTGTCACTAAGTTGTCAGTTTTTGTATAAAGAACTGCATTTCTATGGGAGTGATATGAAGATTCGAATGACGTTATTGCGACGCTCGCTATTTTGATAAACTTTACGAGTGGTACACCTGCCCGAAAACATATTGAGTCGAAAACCCCTATATCGTATGACGTTGCCGCGAATGCGCTGCTTCGAAAAACTGTTTGAATTACCCTAGTACGAAAATCTTGGTATCGAGATCCACTGTTGTGAGTTGCATATTCCAATCTGAATTTGTCTGGGATCGAACTCATGACCCCAATAAAGCCTTTTCTTTGTATTGGGTTTGGGAAACAAAAGCAATGACCAGTATAACTTAAGTTAACTTTTTAATTTCCTTAAGTATAGCTAGTACCTAATCAACAAAGAAATCAACAAATCAAAATTAAATGTGGTACTAAATTACCAAAAGTAACAGGACTGTCATGATGACGAAATGGTAGATTCAACTCAATATTGACTTGGGCACGCCGCGATTGCGGCGGTAAGTCCCCTCTTTGAGGAGTGGCTTGAGAGGCGGCATCCCCTTCCGCCTGACACAGGTCCTCACCGGACATGGCTGTTTCGGGAGGTTCCTGTTTCGGATAGGGCGGGAGGAAACGCCCGGGTGTTTCCATTGCGAAGATCGCCCAGAGGACACGGTGGAGCATACGGTGGAGGTCTGCCCGGCTTGGGCGGAGCACCGCCGTGTCCTCGTGGAGGTGATCGGCGGAGGCGATCTCTCGCGTCCGACCCTGGTCCAGGCCATGGTACGGAGCGAGAGGGCATGGCTGGCATTCGCCTCCTTCAGCGAAGCAGTTATGCTCGCAAAGAGGGAGGCGGCGCACGTGAGGGAAATGCAGTACATGCGCCCTCACAGCCGTGGCCTTCGCAGGAGACGCCCTGGGCGTCGGGAATCCCAGGCTGATTCCCGGCCACCGTAGGCACGGGCTTGCGGACGGCGAGTAATGGGTAGCTCGCTGTCCGGTAAGGACCAAGCCCGGGTCGACGGCGTGTTGTGTTCCACGCGCGCCTCAAAGAGATGTCAGCAGCAACAGATGGGGCCCGCAAGGGCCGATGCCTGCCGGGGGTGCGGGTTGTTCGAAAGAGATACCGCCGCCCCTGGCACACAGGCAACTGAGGGAACACGGGTGGGTTTTAGTCAGTAAAAGTCTGACACGCCCTCCCGCTCCACCCAGAGCGGGAGAAGTTATTTGATGATTTCCCACCCAGAAAAAAAAAAAAAAATACTCAATATTGACTAGTGGTAAATGCTACAGCTCTTATACATTCAAAAGTGCTTATTGTGTTTTTGTTTTGTAAAATCGCTTGATAACATTTTTTTTCGTGTTATTTTTTTTTGCTAGTAGCCTCTGTGGGATATTAGCCAAAATTCTCTAAATTTTGCGGGTGTGGGATTTTGTGTTCGTCTTTTGAATTCAGATTGGAATATGCTATTCGCAACAGTGGATTTCGATACCATGACTTTCGTACTAGGGTACCATTCAAACAGATTTTCGAATCAGGGTGTTGGCGACAACGTAATTCGATACAGCGTTTTTCAACTTGATGTGTTTTCGAAGTGGCGTACCACTCGTAAAGTTTTTCGAAATAGCATGCGTTGCAATAACGTCATTCGAATCTAATTTATATCACTGCCCATTTCTATACATATGGGTTCTTAACAGACTCGTTGACAAGACCGTGAGTTTCCAAGTTGTCCCATCGAGTCTATTAATCTAGTCAATCGTACAGATCATATTGAACATAGTAACTAAGAAATGACTCAATAATTTCTCGATTCCGTCTAGATACAGGCTAATTGTACCGAGGATCTGTTGCGGTACGTTTGAGAAGCTAATGATCAATGATCATTCAAGGTGTCAGTTGGAACACGTTGATCACTTTCAACTGAATCGAATCGATGTAAATGGGAGTCGGTTTCAACCGGCTGCCCGTTATGGAGTAGCCATCGTAATTCTACATTCACGCCGAAGTGCGAAGACTTTGGCTGGTATAGACTGAACCTAGAATTAGCCAATAACAGTGCGTTGCCATGGTAACACAATTCTTCTTGTACTACGCTTGTAGACAACACAACCTATCTCGAAAATCTTACATTTTTGCTGACGTACCCTAAGGGGTTCATTCGTACCTACCGAACCTAACTATTGACGATAGTTAGGCTCGGACGGCTTAACGTCAAGGATCGTATGGATAACGCAGCCTAATTTCGCAGACAGTTTGATTCACTTGGTAGGTACTGTATTACCAAGAGATGTTCTATCTATCCGTATGTTCAGTTCAATATTTACGCTGAAGAATATTTTTAGCCATAACAACTCCTTGTTGTGATGCGCTTCCGCCAGTTTCGATTCGTCTAAAATACACACTTCCTATTCCTATAAGTCTCACAGTTAATATTCTAAATAGTGCCATTGTTCTTACTCTAATAACTGCAAAAACTCGTACAAAACTATAAATTATTTTATCTCAACACTGCTTCGTAATCGTGTTCAAAGTCTGAGATGTATTAGATAATGATACACGACATGAAATTCAATTTATTCTCTGTGTTAGATCGTAACAAGGGGGTATCTCCGGATGTACTGACAGCCCGTGAAATGAGCAACAGCGGCTAATAATATAATAAAGATATGTTAATTAACTGGCGGTCCGTACGAGATTGTACGTCGACGTAAAGCCTGTCTTATACGGCGGCGCCGGTGTGTCGAAGTTAATCATGTTTGACACGAGACTAGAAAATGTTTTAAATAATTTATTTTTGTTTATGTCACGATCACGTTTGTTTTCTAAAATGAAATAAAAAAGCCAAGTTGTTTGTGTTTTAATAGCTATGCTAGAGTGGATATAACACAATACCAATATCTGTCCCCTGTGCACTAGATGATCTTAAATGACTGCGTCAGCGAGCGGCGTTCGCGTAGGTTTTGTGCTAAAGATGTTTGAAGTTTTTGCCATCGATACTCTAGGAAGAAGAATACAATACTTACTTACTGATATCAGCTGCACCAGGTTAGTGTCACACAGAAAGCTGACATCGACATAATAACGTTGATACTTAATTGGAAAAAAAACTAGTTATTGATGACGACTTCGCTAGGTACAGGCCCCTCTGAAGTCATCTACGTCAGAAAATATACTCCATCTTGCATTTAGAAGTAGCAAAGTAGTATACATCCGCATGAGTTTGAGATGACTACATCATACATATGAAAGAAAAGCCCCTAGGATTACTAAGAATTGAAATCGAAGAATTTGAATTTCGAAGCGCGTGCGCATTTCCTTACGGAGGCGAAATACCGCATAGCATGACAAGCAGTGACATGGTGTGCCAGTTTTAATTGAGTGGAAAATAGAAACATTACGTACATAAACGTCAGTAGGTAGGCAGGTACATTATTTTGAGCCCCAAAAGCTGATACGCACATCAAAGTTGAACGCGCTCTCATTCAGATTTAACTGTATAGCTTCCGCGATAACCATCTAGTGACAAATGAAATATTTTTCAACATTTAATGATGACATCAACATTTATTTAAGATTCTTTGCTTTTTTTAAGCAATTAGCGAAATTCTCACTGATTTAATTAAGTTTTTCTGACATTTTTGGACAGCCATTAAAACGTTATAACAAAGTTGCTTTATAAAAATATCAAAGTTGTGAAAGTGAGCAATTTCTTTGTATGCAAAACACACGAAAAATGATTTTGTAACAACTCACCTGTATGTAAAGACGCCAGCACATCAAACTATCCCAAAATGACAAATTTTCCCAATTGAACATTAACCTTACACTATTGTAATAAAGTTGAAAAACTATCAAAGAAATTTGACAGACTTGGGCAGCTGAATGTGCTGGCGTCTCTACTCATTCTATGCAAATAAACATTTTCTATTCTATTCGATACAAACAAATTCATTTCGTCTAGTTCCCTCATAAATAAATCGTTTCTCTCTAAATTCATACATGTTTTATTACGTAATATTGTGTACTTGATATCAATAAGATGTTTACGCTAGCGTGCTCACACAACCATTTAAAAAGCAAACAAAGAAAATGAGGCTGAATTCGAAAATTGTTGCCATCGTCAAAAAAATCGCGTGACGTTATTTCATTATGCATGATGCTGGCCTATTGTCTGTGGCTTGCACCTGACGAGCCTATCGCGAGAAGTCGTCCGAACTTTCACTTGTAAAAAAAAAAGAAAAAAATGATGGTGTCGTGATCCACTGCGATACCGTTCACTGACTTAACTTACAACTATTTTTCTTTCACCGAGCCCTGGCCACAGTGGTTGCGGTTTTTAAGTAAATCGTTCTCCATTTTCATGCGGCTCGTTCCGTTCCAATGACTTATTCGATCAGTTACACAATTAACTTAATTGCATTTATTTGCATCTTGTTTCGGCAAAACCTGTGCGTTGAAGACTTGCCATAAATTAAATGATCCATTCGTTTTTTAAATGCTTAAAGGAGGTTTAAATTCTCCGTTATAGCTGCGGGGCGGTATTAGTGGATGTTCCCACGTGGTCACTTTAACCGCAGAATGCAATGGGATGGACATGCGCACGCGCACCGCACGTACAAACGTCGCACCACTTCCTCATTGACTGCTCCCGATTGAGACGATTAGATTACCTACACCGAACAAGTGTATAGCCAGTATAGCGTAAGATCTTTATTTACAGTAAGAGTACCTATGGAAGAGTGATGTAACATTACATGTGTCAATTATAAGATACCAAGATAAATGCATACATATCAGAAAACGCTATATCTAACCACTATGTAGACGCAGAAATCCACCTGTATTGTGTAGTTTTTTATACATTTTTTACCGACTTCAAAAAGGAGGAGGTTAATCAATTCAACATGTTTATATATATTTTTAATGTATGTTCGGGCATAGTTCCATCATATAAAGACGGATTTGCAAAATTCTTGTTTTTTTCGAAATTTCATACAGATTTGATGATGAGTTTCTGAGACAGACAACAGAACTCTTTAAAAAATAACACCAAATCAACAGCGATTGCTGCTATCGCATAAATATGCATTGTTTTGACACCAAGGATGATGAAATTTCGGATTGGTGTGGGGTAGGTACTATAACTAAAAAGTGAAAAATAAAAACTTTTTCCATAAAAACAACCGATTTCAGTTTTTATTTATCGTATTTTTGTGGTGGAATGCATGGAGGCTTTGGCAGGAACCGATCTCCAAAACAATATAACATATACCTGGCGTTACTTGACAACATCAAAAATGAGGAGGTTCTCAATAAGACTGTATTTTTTTTTGTATATATGTTACGCGTTATCTCCGGCAATTGTGGATCGATTTCGTTTGTTTTTTAATGGATAGAGCTACCATATAAATTTGATTTACTTTGCTTGGGTTGTTTTTGAGTAAGCTTGAATAGGTAATACATAAGTATATTTTTTCACTTAGTGTATATTGATGTTGTTATAATACAAAAATTAAAGTTAAAATTAAGTTATAAAGTTGTGTTTCACTTTGTACTGTTTTTTTTTTTGGTACCCTGAATAGGGTTTTCAAAGTCACATAATTTTTATGACGACGAAAATAGGCATGGGCACCCATTTATTATTTGAAAATACAGTTACAGTCTATATCTACATAATTACAGTAATGTTAACATTAGAGAATACCTAATCGTTATTAAATTATCGTATACACCATACTTATCGCTTATGCGCGGCAATTATTTGATGATTGCCGGGGAGAAGCACAGACACTGTTTGTATCGCAGTGAAAATTGCTGCTTTTGGTAGTTTCTACCCTATGATTGTGTTGTATAACACGGATCATTATGTTAATGAATGCGGTTCGTTGGAGCCAGCAAGTGCCGGCCACTGCTGACCAAACCGTGAAAGGTTCTTGTACTGTTCTCGTACAGCTTGAACAAATAAGGGAACGGGTTCGTGTGGTTTATTCAATACTAAGTTCGCTTTGAGCTTTTGATATCAATAGTACCTTTGCTTAGTTTCGTGAATAGAGCAGCTCTATGCGAAATATTTGTAAATGTTTTTTGGGTTGTAGAAACTTTCAAACTAATTTCATAAAATCTTGTTAGAATTTTGAATTGAAATTCAGAATTATTTGCGTACTAGCTTTTGCCAGCCAATTCTCCCGGGTTTATGTCGGTAAGTATCCCGCGGAAAAGTAGGTACTACCGGGATAAAAATGACCCTATCCAGGTTATAAACTATCCGTGTGCCAAATTTCATCCAAATCACACATTCATCCATCCATCCACACAAACTTTCACCTTTATAAAATTAGTTGAATTATTAGGATAAACACCAATCTATAATGAAATGACTACGACATGATGAACTGGACTGTAATCTCTAGAATCACTGTAAATTAAAGTACTGTTAATTTGTCATAAGTAAATCTGTAACAATGAACGTACACCAAATACTTTCCGGGTACGTGCACATCACATGATGTCCATCACAAGATAATGAGCTGGTTTTATCCTTTTATCACCTGGTGTCTAGTCTAATTAAAACGATACGGGTTTATGGGAGACGAGATAAGTCTAGCTAGACAAACAACTTGTCTCATAAGCACATTAAGACTTCGCAGTAGACGCCCTGGGCGTCGGGAATCCCAGGATGATTCCCGGCCACCGTAGGTGCGGGCTTGCGGACGGCGAGTAATGGTAAATGGGAGCTCGCTGTCCGGTCGCCAGCGCGTTGTGTTCCACGCGCGCCTCAAAGAGATGTCAGCAACAATTGATGGGGCCCGCAAGGGCCGATACCTACCATGGGTGCGGGTTGTTCGAAAGAGATACCGTCGCCCCTGGCACACAGGCAACTGAGGGAACACGGGTGGGTTTTAGTCAGTAAAAGTCTGACACGCCCTCCTGCTCCACCCAGAGCGGGAGAAGTCATTTAATGATTTCCCACCAAAAAAAAAACAAGCAATCCCCATCAGATACTAGCTTATTAACTTTATGCATCTTTCTGGTCCTTGTGCCATTTTGTATAACTAGGTACTAAAGTGCTTTGAAGCTTGGAAATATTTCTAGAAACTGTCAAATAGTCAATTGTTTAGTGATATGATAAAAACAAAGTAAGAAAACCGGGGGATAAAGAATTATGGAAGGTGGGATAAACCCTTCGAACGCAACTGTATAGTATGTTTGTTATATATATGCAAGGAGCAGCGAGGTTAACAGCGCATCGAGAGGTGCTCATGCTCATACGCACGGCCTCTCCCATGCAAGTTCACGTTAGCCATTCAGCTAACGCCGTGCCGTTTCAATTCGATTCATGATTTCCAACTTCTATATTTTTTACTAGCTTTTGGTATCCCGCTTGGAGGTCGGAAATTATCCCACGGGATCGCATTACCGGGATAAAAGTATTTTATGCTATAAACTTTTTTGTGCTAAATTTCATCCAAATCCGTTCTGCCGTTTTCGCGTGATTGAATACCAAACACCCCAACATACAAACTTTCACATTTATGATACTATCAGGATATCTCCATCTAGATATTGATAGCTATACAGCATCTCTGAGCATACAATGTAATGTTACTGAGTAGTTAGAAGTACCTCGTTGAACATTACAGGGGAAAGGACGGAAACGAAAACATACTCGTATATAAATCTATTTGTAACGGGTCATAATCACCGATCAGGTGGCTCAGTAAGTCAGTAATCGGTCAATAATAAAGATGAGAATAACATTGACGTGCTTACATACTCTCAGTATTAAATTGCTTTATTAAGGACTTAAGGCCTTTAGTTAGGTCTTCATAATAGAGTTTAACAAAACAATAAGCAATACATATACTTTTTTTTGGGTGGGAAATCATGAAATAACTTCTCCAGCTCTGGGTGAAGCAGTAGCGCGTGTCAGATTTTTACTGACTAAAACCCACCCGTGTTTCCTCAGTTGCCTGTGTGCCAGGGGCCGCGGTATCTCTTTCGAACAACCCGCACGCCTGGTAGGCATAGGCCCTTGCGGGCCCCATCAATTGTTGCTGAAATCTCTTTGAGGCGCGCGTGGAACACAACGCGCCGTCCACTCGGGCTTGGTCCTTACCGGACAGCGAGCTACCCATTACTCACCGTTCGTAAGCCCAGCATACATATACTTCATATTATATCCTTATTTATTATTCGTATTTAGGCTTATGCATTTATACGAGACTTCTGATGCCTGTGCATCGGAAGATTCGTACTCTAAATTTTCCCAAAAGTGGCAGCCACGCTATCCTGCGAATCTTTGTCCCAGAGAATGTGCCCAACAAAGAAACATACATTAGGCACGGAATGTTTGAATTAGCAATAAAGCAATGTCTTGTAAGAATTAGAAATAAAACAATTATACTTACTCACAAATGGTCATCACTGTTTACCTAAGGCAGCAATCAAAATAATTTGAGGCCATTACAGAGCAAGTCTTTATTAGGCAATTTCTATCCCAGAGCATTTTTCCTACTGTAGAATATATTCCAAGAAGAGGTGGCGAGACGACCTATTGTAAGGGTTGGATCGAGGTGGCCCTGGAAAAGGATGCTTGGATAGAACTGGGGGAGGCCTTTGCTCAGCAATGGGACAGTGTAGGCTAACTAACAAAAGAAAAAAAAAAGAATATTAAGGAAAAATGGAGTGACCAGCGATCTACAGTAACAGTAACAGATCTCCGTCACGTAATAACTATTCATTTTGACCCACCAGCTAACTCATGACGGTATTTCACAGCTGAATAAAATCCGTGTTAATGCCTTCCATAGAATTAAAATTAAGTAGCGTTCTTATTCTGAATACAGAGGGAAGGACGGTTAAATTTTATGATGAAACGCGCGTGCGTAAACATTGCGGAGTCCCGTTACTTGATGTTGCTCCACATTACGACTTATTAAGCTCTATGCATTACAATGCGCCGTATATAGGGCAAGCCCTCAGTACGTGTCTTATTAACGCGACGTGAAAAGTAGGTGTACTGCAATCAATGCGTATCTAAACTCTAAAGGTGCGTTTAAATCGATGCATGGCGAGATCGTGGGTTCTGCTCAATGTATATCTTGTTATTCGGTTTCGATGTTTTTAAATGTACCACTATAATATATCGTCATCATGGTAGTCTGTAAAATGTCGTAATGACTACACTTGACGGACAGATTAATTGTACCTACCTTATTGTTTCTGCACCAATTAGTAGATGGGAAAGAAACTGATGACCCAACTTGAGGTAAACACATAAGAAAATACGCATTTTCTTGATTTCATTTAAAGCTACATGCATTGATGTACCTATGTTTATTCTGCGGGGACATTGAGTAACACACTAACAGTAGCTATGGCTTTCATTTTGACAGTTCAACTATATTCATTGCGTTACTAACGTTGTTAAGCAGACACATTTATCGAACATATGAAGCAATGGATCAGCAATTTCCTGCAAAATTATTCAGATTGTAATTCATAGTGTGTTACGAAAATAGGGTGTGGGTACAGTATTCTTTACTTCTTACGGTGTTGCCAATTGCTATCTTTAGTCAGTAGCTAAAACTTTTCAAAAAGTTGTTACATTGTCAGATTTTTTTAGTATAGCTAGACGCTACTTAGTTGTAGATTACACTAAAAATTGCCAAATTTTGACAATCATGTCTCGAATAAAACTCAAAAAAAAGTCAGTAAAATTTTTATTACTAAAATATCAACTTGGTCATTGAAATTAATACAATAGTGTTTATTCACCAACTAAATTAGGTGATAAGGAATATATCAATGGTTGCGGTTTAATATTTTCTTTTGATGTGTATTTTTGTTTAGCTACAAGTTTTGTGAAATTGTAGCTGCCTGACACCGAAAAATTGCTAGATCTAGCTTTAGAGTTGCTAAGTTATCAACTCTGACTTCTTAACGCGTACAAATATTCAAACCAATTTTCGACAAAATTTAATAAACGTGACGAAAACTTCAGCATCAGATAATGTAATACCAACAAAGTTATAACAACTATCAGATTCAAGATTTATTGAATAGTTCCAAGTTTAATGACTTCGTATGCTTCGTTCACATTGTTTCAAACTCCATTGTTGTTTCAAGGAGGCAAGAGCAAGAATAATTTAATTTTACTTCGCCTTAGTAATATAAACGCCGGTCGTACACGTAATATGGAGATTATAGACAAGATTGGAAAACAAACAAAGGACTGTGAGTGATTATAAAGTGACGTTCAGTTCGCGCAAAAAGGGAAGCCGCATGTTGACATTGAAAACAGATACTGTAATTATGTATAATACAGAATTGAGGACATATTAAACGTTGTTTTGTATGTAAATTATAGAATAGTCGGTGTTATTATTGTAATTGTGAGTTGTGACAGTCCTTGAAGCTGTTTTGTAGATCAATGTTACGATAGGATCATAGGAGTAAAACAAATTGTTTGAGAAAATTAAATCTCAATTCAAACCAATACTTGCCGAGCTTAGTGCTAAATATAATTATAAAGGCAGCCTTCAATAAACCTTAAATGCTATTATTACCTATAGGTGGTCTACTCATAAATACCTCAGTTTCAGTAAATGACGAACGGAAATTCTTACTGGTTGGATGATCTTATCCATTTATTTTACAAATATGTTTAAAGACAAGAAGAAAAGAGCAGAAAAATAGGTACAGAGGCAATGCTTATTTCTAAAAAAATCTCTTCCAGCATACTCGTACCTGCTATAGGAAAGTAAATGAAGAGTTGTAGACAGCGTGTGTAAGGAAAGAGAAAAAAATACATACAATCAAAAACAGTTCAGTATTGTTTTTATGCAAGGAGTTAAAATTTAACAACTGTCCTAGTTTAACTCTCACGATTGTTACACGCACAAAAACCAACATTAATACAACTACGAGTAAATTGAATTTCGTGAGCTTAAGATATAATCAATCAGTTCTCAGCTGGATGGTCGTGAAAAAATAGCACAGTGTCACGGAAATTGCATGTTTCATACACTTTTATAGTGGTCTGTAACGGGGCGTGGAACAAAGTCGCTTTAACAGTAAATATGAATGAAAAACACAATTTCATTTTGTGCTCAGTGAAAAACATGGCTATATCTGATATCATACGACGGAGTATGTTATGAAAAAGTGTAACAATGTCAGTAACAACGGTCCCGCTTATAAAGACATATTTTATATTACGTCGTTATTATACTGACGAGCATAAATCAAATGCCTTTGTTGAGGTTTTTGCTGTATCTACTTATTTCTGAGGTCAAAAAGCGTTGAGATTCATTCCAGCTAGTAACTCAGCTGCGTTTTTTTTTTTTTTGTGGGTGGGAAATCATCAAATGACTTCTCCCGCTCTGGTTGGAGCAGGAGGGCGTGTCAGACTTTTACTGGCTAAAATCCACCCATGTTCCTTCAGCTGCCCGTATGCCAGGGGCCGCGGTATCTCATTCGAACAACCCGCACCCCTAGCAGGCATCGGCCCTTGCGGGCCCCACCAGCTGCTGCTGACGTCCTCCTGCGACGGGTCAGTACAGTGGCCCCGCCGCCAACCACTTTTCGGCCGCAGGGGATAGGGAGAGCGGCCAACGCTATACCGACACTCCTCTTCCCCTGCGGCCCCACCGCGTCCGCCATCAAACGGTGGCGGCCCCGTCCAGGTTACGGAAGGGAAGAGCGCTACTCAGAAGTACCGGCACTCCTCCTCCGCCGCAGCCTGTCGCCCTCAGCCGCGATGCCTCCCATTCGACATCGCGGCCCGCCTCAGTTGCGATGCCCCTCACCGCAACCTACTTTTTGGCTGCTACGTCGTCGGCTTGGAGGCACAAGCCCTGACGAGCGGCCCCACCTTGGGGTTCCTCTTCGCTTCACCGTGGGAGGGTGACCACGGTTACTGAGCCCCCGCGCAACGACAATGCGGGAACCCCACTGGGGGGGAACTCAGCTGCGTTTATATGATCTAATTTTGTTACGGGATCGTTTGGCAGAAATAGTACAAATTTTTATTACAGTCATATGTATTGTACTGTTGTTCTATTGTCGTGAATATAGATAGTGGATCTGTATGTCGTCGTTGCTTACGTAGGCTTGGTTCCACATCAGTTATTGTAATCTACAGTTACGATTTAAAAAAAATCCGCAATTACAGAGATGAATTACAACTTTCTTACAAATTCGACGATTTAAACACCCACATGTTGACTAATTGTGCCAATGGATTATTCTATACATTTTTCCTGATACGGGTGTATAATAACAGCTGTGGTACAGCATGATGTTTCGCGCCTCCAGTGTAATTGCGCCGGCGCGGGCGTTCTCCTCCGGAAACAAATAAAAGACGATCGCGTTAATTCTATAGAAAGCTTAGAATCGAAGCGCTTTCTTGTGAGATTACATGTTATGGCGACCGCGTTGGAGTCTATGGATACTTCGTGATTACATATTGGGTAATCATTTAATTTGTGAAGTTCTATCGAGCGATTGTTCGGTGGGATCACTAGGAACTGTACTCTAGTGAAGGTGTGGGTGAATTTAAGTTTCGTATTGTTCTATAAGGGAAGGGCAGTTTGATTTACTATTATTTAAGGTTGCGGTTCTCACGCACATATCTGTTGGCCATACACATACTTATATCTATAGATATAATATATTGGAACCATATCTGGTAGGTCATCAGCGATATTACAAAAGACTTAATAATTGCATGTCTAGCTCACTAAGTAATTACAAAAATAATTTAAGAGAGCTTTCGGGCTTCAGATAAGCTGAAATATTGCAGATAACAGAAAAGGTCATGTGAAAAATCTTTTAGCACAGAAGTTTCATTAAAAATAGTTGATTATGGAAAGTTTGTTAACAGCATCGTGACTGTCCCAATGGTCATTAGTATGCCTAGGACTATAAAAAAGCAACAGGAAGAACATTAACGGTTGTTGTAAGGAGAAAATTATGCTTTTTCTAACCTGAGTGGCAAGTTGGAGATCAAGACAACTTGATACGACACTTCCTAATTTGGCCCGCGTATGTACATGTACATTCAAAACCAGATCGTTACGTACGCTAAACGACATATCTGGCATATAAATAGTGCACTTTATCGATAGAGAAAGTCACATAAGGATGGCACAATCGACACACATATCATTTCTGACATACTCGATCCAATTTGCATTTTATATTGGTTTATTTATTCCAACAAAAAGCACGAAAGTCTAATAACAATGCGTACATTTACCATATGTGTGAAATAATACTCATTTATTAAAACAGTGGGAGTATTTGTAGTTTCTATGCATGTGTGACTATGGTTTGCCTACTTTCATTGACCTTTGTGACGACAATACGCCACGCTGCACGATGACAATACGCTTATTAAACCTGGGTAATTGTACATTTTGTGAGTTGTATATTAACGGATTTGATTGTATTGTATGCGTGCCATAAATTTGCTGTACATAAATTTTGCGGGCACAATGTGAAATGTATTGCGGTTACAATAACTGTCGTATTTACTTATTTTATTGATCGTAACCATTGGCAATTATATGCGAACGGAGAGGGTGTCTGTCGAGACAAAATAACATGACGTTGGCAAGTTCACGACCTGTAATTCTTTAAATTAAGGCTCCTACAAGTAGGTATGCAATGCTATGTGCATTACTAAGCTAAATGACACCAAACATCACGCCTGTATCCTCGAAGGGTCTTGGCAGAGATGTACTTAAAGTATAATCATATTTCGCGAGTTATTTTCAAGTCCCATAAACACCCTGGGGACTTAAACATTGGTAAGTACATCGACCCAAAATCTGCTACCATAGATTCAGTACATAAATCTGAATGCTTCTCTGTTGAAATTGGTCGGTTATAAAAAAATATAAAAAATTGTTCAGCCATACATTTTTACCGCGTAGGTAGGTATTGTACTTTTCTATAGCAGATTTTGTATGTTAAATAACTGACGAAATCTTAATGGTTTTAGTTTTTGCATCAATGTCCCTGCCACTCTGTAATAGGGGACGCCACGATACTACTAAGCTAAATAATTACGTTTGCAATAGGAATCGGATTGAGTTAGCATCACTAATTCAACGAGTGAATTTCTAACTCACGACTTCGCCTGACCGCTGCCCTACCCTAAGCTAACACCATCAAACATCCATCCATCCATATTTGGTACAAAAACATCCACTTAGAACTTCAAAAGCTATACACCCATTACTTATACCAACATAGTACCATTGGGCCAAGTTCATTGACACCAGCCGCCTCTAAACTCTCGCCCTGGGTCCCGGAAGGCTTGTCGTGACTCCTTTATCGTCCGGCGCGGTACCATTGTGTCAGGCCAACCTAAGGCCAAGCCGTACATGGCCAGTATACAAGCGCCTAGTGGATTACGCCATTAACGTTATACACAAACTAGCTCTGGAGTTAGGATGCGTTTGCTGAATTTGAATGAGGAGCGTTTGGTCTGGCATTGATAAGATCAAGTAGGAAATACTACTTCCATTGCATTGTGTATTAGAGTAATAAGTAGAATACAGGTATAGTAGGTTTGACGCCTATGTGTAATTGTAAATATTCGTATGCCACTTTTAGCAGCAGATGTGTCCTGAACATAGTTAGGTATACTTATCCAACTTTGTACATACCTTTGTGAAAATAACTCGCGAAATATGATTATACTTTAAGTACACCTCTGCCAAGACCCTTCGAGGATACAGGCGTGATGTTTGGTGTCATTTAGCTTAGTAATGCACATAGCATTGCATACCTACTTGTAGGAGTCTTAATTTAAAGAAATAGAGGTCGTGAACTTGCCAACGTCATGTTATTTTGTCTCGACAAACACCCTCTCCGTTCGCATATAATTGCCAATGGTTACGATCAATAAAACAAGTCAATACGACAGTTATTGTAACCGCAATACATTTCACATTGTGCCCGCAAAATTTATGTTTTATATCAAATTTATGGCACGCATACAATACAATCAAATCCGTTAATATACAACTCACAAAATGTACAATTACCCATATCCGACGAATAAATGTTTTTGTCTTCGTACTGTCTACTAATCTTATAAATGTGAAAGTTTGTGAAGATGTTTGGATATTTGTTCCTCAATCACGCAAATACGGCTGAACGGATTTGGATGAAATTTGGCACACAGATAGTTCATTACCTGGGTTAACACATACGTACTTTTTATCCCGGTAGTACGTTTCCGTGGGATAATTTCCGACCTCCACGCAGGCGAAGCCGCACGCAAAAGTAAATCTACTGTATTTTATTACATACTCAAGGAGCTGTGTTGAACAGAAAACCAAACAGAGATATCGAATTTTCACACAAAAAGTTTTAACGATATTTTAAGAACAAACGAAAAGTTTGTATTTCCGGAACTGTGATAAGTTATGAACTTATGACATTAATAAGAACCTCAAATATTTCCATTAACTTTAACAAACATGGAAGCTTATGTAATAGTAGGTACATATATGGACATCTTTATCGTTTTTCATTCAGTCACACCCTAATAGATGCGTTTATATCGCCCACTTTCGTTGGATCGTAACAGATCTAGTTACATAATCCGCTTTCCTTAAAAGTATTTGCTAATTTATTTGTATTCGTAACAATTTCCTTTACGTAACTTGCATTTTTCCAAAGCCATCTGTTTTAGGTACTGCCTTCCATTTTACTGTTATGTAATTTTGTATCGGGAGACTGGCCGGCCACAGTTTAATGGAGTGTTTTCCTATAAATAACTACAAATTGATCTGCAGTCAGGTAGCCAAAATTGGTTGTTTTGGAAACGTTTGGAAATCCGATTGAGCATTCACTTTGTTGTCTATATCATTCTACGGAAACTGTTTTTTTTTTTCAAATATCATTACGTTAGTTTAATTGACTTAATGATACACTACAGATTTCTTGAGTAATTGTCGTGTACCTACAATCACCAAAAGAAACAAGTAACCGGGGTCGTCGGATATAGTTGAAGCTTAGTAAGAAACCGAAGCATGTTTTCGAATCAAATTTAATTTGATAAATGATCTGTTGAATAATTTAAATTTTATTCGAACGTATCCATCGGTTTCTGACTAAACTCCAGCTATATTCCACGACTCTGGTTACTTATCTCTTTTGGTGATTGTACTGTGTTACGAACTAATCTTGTACTTTTTCTACTTTGACTCTTAGATCGGCAAGATATCGGGTATTAGGTACCGGGCGTTGCAATTGTCCATGGACACTAGTAATAGTATTTCTAGATTCTACATAAATCATCACGCTTGTGACCCGAAGGGCTAACCCTTGGCTTGGGCTTAGCCCACATTTCGCCAGTTATGTTTCAGTCCCATGTAATAGGGGGCGAGCCTATTGCCATCAATGACAAATTCAGAGCAGCCTGGACCTGCTACTGAGAAATTTCTGATAGAAAAATCCAAGAACGATGTGGGAATCAAACTCAGCACCTCAAGCTCACCTCACAGCTTCTGGATTCTGTGTTCCATTAATTAAAGTCAAACCATTTCAGCATGGCTGACTAATTTACGTATACAAACATCCTAAATAATACGTTAATGTCTAACAGAATTAGCAAGGTACGAGTATTTCAGATATAGGCCCTAAGTCCCGTTCCCTAGATCTCAGTATAGATTGGATAGAGCGATTCAACACGACGATAAAACGTTCACGATTCAGTAGACGCTGTAAAATTAGCGCACAGAACTATTTCACTGCGATTTACTGCGCAATAAATTAATATACTCGTTGTTCCCATGCGCTGTTCTCGAGAACTTACTTTAGTTTAGCATCCCTGGAATCTGTGGCCGTACGGTACAGCCCGCCTGCGGGTCACGCCTCTAAATGTCATTACCGTGGAACACTCCCGTGAAATCTCGTCGTAAAAGGCTTCACTTTGCATAAGCACGTGTTGTCGGCGCCGGCGACGGTTCTCAGAACGTTTGTTTCTGATCTCAGCCGTGTGTTTCCAGTTTTGCACATTATTTATTGTGTAATGTTCATGTTCAGTCACAATTGATGGTTGACACATGTAGAAATGTTATGTAATTTTCGGCTTGAGGTTGAAGATGTGTTGTTAAGGCGTCATAAAATCTGCCTGATTGTTTTAAATTAGTCCTTTTTTCGTCTTGATTTTATCGGCTTATTACTCGATTCGCTCGATTTACTCGCCTGGAACGGGAGACTCGACACTCTCAAATGATATATAATTTTATGTAGGCGATTCGCATGAAATTAATTTATTTGTGTGCAAATCGACAACTCCACGAATACGGACTAGGCAATTGGCACATTTAGAATTATATGCAAGGAATTGAATTTTAGGCGAGTCGACTTCGATTTCGTGCGAATCGACTCATAAGCCATGGTATCACATGTCGTTTAATATTCACTTTGCCTCTCACAGGCCGTCTTTCCCGTTCTTCTTTCTGCCGTCTTGCGAATATCTAACATTCCATTTGTCAATCCTATGACAGCAGTATCCTAGTTAGGTTGCGGGGGTCAGGCGGTAGAGACGCTCTCTGAATACTGATGTACCGTATTTGGCTGTTACTGAGAGAGGAACTGAGGAAACGAACGCCGGCGTAGACTTGGGAATTAAGTATGTGATGGTGACACAACCATAAAGTTTTGAAATATTTACTCGTTAAGGACATGTAAACATGCAAAAATGTGATGCTATAAGACATGAGAGGCGGAGATTTCTTGAAAACGGTCAAAGAGGTGGTTTTTTAAAGCAGTGTATCTCTTTAGCGGTAAATAATTTTGAAAGAAAAATAAAATACGATATTTTCAAGTCTTTTCTGCATACTGTGATAGAACTCTAAACATAATTAAACATACTTTTGTGCATCAAAAAAATCATCAAAGTCACCTCTTAATTGTCTTTAAAAGCAGTTTATCCCTTCAATAACAATTATAATTATAATAAAAAATATACCATAAAATTTCAAATGCCAACCTGCATTCAGTGATGGATTATTTATTATTAAATAGTTAATATCTAATTTTATACGATTTAATTTGCATTTTTACGACATACGCTTGCTCATTTATTATTCGAATTTATTACAACAGATTTTAACCCGTATCGGATTGCAATAAAAACTATTATCGTTCATAACGACACTATTTAAAGTTAACATGGCCTTAAGAAATCATGATGCAGAGAAATATTTTGACTATATCTGGCACTCAAAAGTGCAAAATTAAATAATAAAACTAATAGTAAAAAAAAACTATTGACTGCCTCTTTGGTCTAGTGGCCGCACGCTTTACTCTGAGCATGAGGTCCTGGGTTCGATATCCAGGTCGGGCAAAGTGTTATAGGGTTTTTCTATTTGGAATTTTTCAGTAGCGGCCCGGAGTCTGGATTTGTGATCGGTTGATGGCAACAGGCTCGCCCCCTACCTACTACTACATAGGATTTAAACATAACTGACGAAATGTGGGTGCACTACAGGTAACCTCTGTTTAACCCTTCGGGACATACAGGTGTAATGAATTGCAATTGAAAATTGCGGTTGCAATTTCAATAGAAAAATAAATTATTTTCCAATTGAATAAATTGCATAGCAACTTCAAAGATATCTTCCTGTCCAAGCGCCTACGATCAGAATCACAATTCACGATTGACTTAAGTAAAGTTGACCTTTGAAGCGGCGGGCGCGGAGAAAATAAGAGCGGCCAAGCGTGAACGATTACATCTATTATTAAAAGGTTTCCACGAAGAAATCGAATTATAAATTGTGCCTATTTCGTTAAAAAAACATCATATATAATTTTTTGTCACCACGGTGGTTTGATAAGCACTACGGAATTATGTCGCGGATTTAATCGAGTTAAATACGAGTAATGAAAAAATTCAATGCGAGTTGTAGTCATGTCGCTGAGTAGACCTAGATACATTTATCATAAAGGTGATATATTCAAATAAAAACTCCTTGTTATTTATAGTTTACCTTTTTAAGCATATGGAATTAATAATATTTTAAATGTATGTTTTTAAGCAAATGGGCTAGCATCTTTATAAAAGGAATACTTAATCCAATGAAATTTTCCGATACAAAAAAGTACTCAGTTCTATTTATTTTAACGTTATTTTTTTATAGTTTTTTAGTTACACTTTTGGACACTAGTTCTGATAAGTTTGTGGCGGTGACTTGGCTGCCGCTACTACTTTTTCTGTTTCAAGGTAGGGCCTTAATTCATGTAGATATTCTCTAGTTCAATATTTCCGAAATACGAAGTATTTATAACAAGTATTTTTTTTAAAGCAGGAATTCCGTATTTTATTACATCTAATAAATAAATTGTCTTTAACTGACTTTTTCGATACAAAACGCAAGCGCAGCTTGTTAGTCGACTGAAACGTTAACGAGTATGTAACTGGTGTAAAATACCTTTCCACCAATTAAAACGTCTTACAAAAACATTGATCATAGAACGGATTGCAGGCATGAAGTAGTGGAGACATTGGTATTCCATACACTCGTTTGTTAGTCCGACAGTCCCACAGTCCCACTAGCCCATCAGTGGGCCAGATCGCGCTAGGCTCTGTACCTCGTTAGCTGTGACCGTGTATCGGCTAACCTATCTAACCTCAGCTTTATACCATGTAGGTATAGCATGTTCTTGTGGTGTTTCATTTGGCTCCCATAGAAAGATGAGAATGTTCAACAGTTATGCCTTGAAGACGGAAGTGTTGAATGTACTTGTATATAGTATTTGAAGATTTTTTTAAGAGTATGCGCTAAAGAGGCCCGCGAAATTCAAATACTCTTAAGTTTTTTGGAATTTTCAGTCAGAGTCAGGTGTCTAGGTGCACGGTTCCAATTTGTCGCTTCCTATGGAGAAGAGCCGGCAAGAAACTGCACGGTTACTCTTTTAAAAATAATTGGATTTTACAATGTTTTCAAATTACAGTGATAATAGGTATGTGACGACAGTGCAGGCCTGTCAATGTACCAGGAACTTAGAGGAATGAAAATAAAGAATAGAAAATCGTCTACAAATGTACAGTCTGTAAGACCTACAACGTTGTCTCATTCACAATATGTAAAAGAAATGTCAAATAATGACGAGAATATGTCAGACGTTGTAAAGAATAAAAATTAGCATTGTAATTTGAGACCAGTTTATAGACTTTCACATAATTACGCTGTTAATGAGGTATTAGGGAAGCCACATGTGCAATACAACGCTCTAAGTCTAAGCTCATACGTGTTAAAGTCGCGAATCATATTTGTTCAATATATGGCTTAGCACTGGAAAATGTTGTGGTTATAACATTGATTATGTTTTATATGTATCCCTTACTGATAAGTGTGATATGTAATGTATTATCGTTTTTTTTCCAAATAAAATAAAATAAAACACTGACCTACAAATTGTAAATAAACCTAAGAAAATTTAAATTTCACGGGTTACCCTGGAACGAAAGTCGAAACAGCAAATATTTAATTTTCACAAATAGAAACTATTCAAGTAACCGGGGTTTACTAATAAACATTCGCAATAAATTGTAAATGCAGTCTGTAGTAAACGTTCACTTATTTGTTCTAACTAATTAAGAAATATTCATTAGTAGTTAAACTTTTAACTACTAATGAAAACGATCGAATCCGTTTATTTATACGAAACACAAAAGCAATAAACGGTAAGGGAAATTAGTTGTTGAGCTACAATTAGCTTAACAATAAATTAATCGACGTGGGGTGTCAATATACCCTACGTCGATTTGACGTGATATACTTAAGCCATTTAATACAACTGGCCAAGAATGACAATTATAATTTGATTCATCATCATCATCATCATATCAGCCGAAAGACGTCCACTGCTGGACATAAGCTTCCCCCAAAAGGGGGGATTTTCCATAATCGCCATGCTTGGCAGGCGGGTTATAATTTGATGGTACTGACAATTTAATTAGTAAATTTTTTTGAAAATTTAAACTAGAAAAATTGATAGTCAATTTCCTTATCAATGAATTTAAAGGTTATTTTAAATTGACTAGCTGAACTCCACAGACTCAATGGGTATCGATATCTGTAATCACTATAAAATAAAAACATTTAAGGGTTTGTGTGAGGTCACCGCTGTTAGTGTTGTTACTTGAATAGGCCAGGTTCCTTGAGTTGAGAAAAATTGTTTTCGATAATATTTTCACGTCTGTGAAGATTACAAAAATAAAACAGATTTTGAAACTGATACTTCAAGTGACTAAAATAACGGCGGTCGCAGACCCCACAAAAAATCATCAAATTAATATTCGTTTTGTTTTATCATGCTTAGACATCGATACATCGCATTTTCGAGTCTTATTGAATTTAGCTACTTAGCCAATTTAATAAAAAGGCTCTGCATAAATACCTGCACAGGTGCCTACTAGACAAGTCTTGCTACGTAGGTAGCGGCAAATCTTGTCTTATGAGCGAGTATATTATATCATTACGTAGTGTGATGTAATGTCCCCGGTTACACGCCCATCCTATATGTCATCGTCCAAATATCGTCCCATTATATACTCATTACTTTAATGTACGCTTTTTACGCCTGTTACAAAAAACGTTTCCTTAATAATGGAACACAATTACTACAGTTTTTGCTGAACTCTATTGTATTTGCCGTGACTGACACGAAAAAATTTGCAATTTGATCATTACCGTGTGTTTAAAAAAAAAAATTAAGTCAGCCAAGCTTACTAAGGTCATAGGTACTTATGTTATGTAGTCATGATTGTAACGATAAATTCAGTAGCGATGATAATTGTTATATTTATTGCCTTAGGGAACCTCCCTAAGGGAACTCCCTTATATAAATACTCCTAGAGTCGTCGATTTTTATCCGACTGTGCGACGCAAAGGGGGCTAATGTGTTTATCAGCCTATGTAGGTTTGTTCCTTTGAAGACGTCTAGAGACAAAGCGCGTGGGCAGATTTTGATTATTCTAGTGATCAAAATTCAATAAGGCGACAACCCGATGCCATATTGTGAAAAAAAAAAATTAAGTCGACGAACTGTCTCAAGTGGGGTCTTATTAAAAAAGTCTTTGCAAATCATCTTTTTTTTTTTTGTTTTTGTTTTGGGAAAATCATCTTTAGGTTTTTCCTGGTTTTTCTAATCATTTCTCATTTTACAAGGAAACAATGGAGATATAAAAAAAAAATGATTGTCTTTTCTTTTTCTTTTTTTTAAAGTTCATTTTTCGCAGTTGGGGTATTTTTTTGACTTTGTTTATATAACTATTAATGAAGTCGGTGTTTCCTATGTGACTACTCTGAGAAGCAACATTGTAACGCACTCACAGATTACAGTCTCAGGGTCCACACATGGTCTTGGTCAGATAATGCGAGGGGCTTGGGAATACAGGTCGTCTCTAAGTTAACCAACAAACTAAGCGTTCAAAGTTCATTCAATGCTCGTTCATTCTTTGTAAGACCACAGTCATTGTAGTAAGAAAATTAACGAAAATCATGGTTTTCAGAACGAAGTATATCATTTTTTTTTTAATATTTTGTATAGAACTGCCATAATCACGGAATTTTGAAGATTTGAGAAGACTTCTTACAAAATATGCGAATGCAAATAACATTAACAATGATCTTCTTATTTAGTGACAAAAATATAAAACATTTATAAGAACAACATTCTCCGATTTTCATGCTCTTGAAGACGTGTGTTTATGATAATGTGAAGGGGAATGTTACACGTGCCTTGGATCTCGTTTCGTTTCTGTTTATCTTTCAATAGAAATGAGGAATATCATAAGGAAAAGATGGTAATAATTTGTAGTTTTCCTTTTGAGATGACGTACAAATATGGGAGAGATGAAAACTGCTTGAACTTTAGGGAAAAGAACATGAAACTGCGGAAAGCATGATTTGTTTTTACTTTCACTAGTCTGCTTGATATATTAAACAGCGTTATTTTATTAGTCTTTTAATATTTCGGTTAGATAGGTTATGGTAACGTAAAGCACATAGTTAGTCATTTATTTCATTTCAATTTTTTTTTCAGGTTTCGTACATAGAATGTTAACTTTGAAAGAATTTTGGAAGAATTCTTGATAAGTTTTAAATCTCTAAGATTACTGACAAATGCGTGCACTGACTGCACAGGGCCCTGAGACAAAACACATTTCTGTTAGCGTTCATGCCAAACGCTACGCCAAAATGTATGGGAATGACATTATCTGCGGAAAGGACACGACGTAATCTTTCCGCAGGTAATGTCATTCCCGTACATTTTGGCGTTGTTTTTGGCGTGAATGCTAACAGAAATGTGTTTTGTCTAGGCCTGCAGGTCCACTCGATCTGTGTGGTTATTCTCTCAAAAGACCATTTCAGACATCAATCTCCATGGTCGCCACTATGATCGCACAAGATTATGTCTGGACTTTAAAAGAGACTGTGACCTCTGAGTTTGCTTCGGTTTTCCTTCTCAGAGTAGTCAGAATCGAAACGCCGACCTAATCTAGTTTGAAATATGATTGACTTGTAAAAGTGTTCTGTACAAACCTACTTACAGAAATAAAATCGCTTATCGTTTACCGTAAGGTTTTAAAGCTTCCCAAATACTACGGCGAAAATGAGATTTCCAACTGTTAGTGTTACATGTGCTTATTCCATTAGCTTATATAATTACTGTCTTTCATCTGTCATATTAATTTAAAACAGTAGGTTTGCAGCTGCACTTGTTACCAAGAACTGTGTCATTTAATATGCATGTTTTTGCTCAGATGTGTCCATTGGATAAATTATATTTTAAAACACTATTGTATTGTGAAGCTTATTTTAGTATTCGTTAGCATTTAATACTTAAAATATGAACTGTATTTTAAAAACAATCAGTCATCATGTTTCATGTTTAGAGAAACAGAAGTGAAAATACTTTTTGACGTATTGTTTCTTGTGGTGAATGTGAATGCAACTGTGTGGAAAGTGAATGTAGCAGGTGCAGAAAGTATCGTCTTTCTATGATTCATAAAAATAAAACCTTCAGCTCTAATGTAATCACATTTTTGCACTCCGTCGGATGATGCCGAAGGCATTAGTCGAGACGAGCTGAAAGATTCATACGCATTGATTAAAACTATAAGATACGCTTCATAATGGCCTCCTCGAGTTCTCACAAGGATTGCTTGTTACTGCCTAAGTGCCTTCTTTCAATGGCCTCTTTTTCAGAGGGCCCAGTTTAAATTGACAGGTGGCGCAAAATAGAACTAAATTCAAATGTACTGGATTTCACGTGTCGTTGATAGTTGTCTACGCAAGTAGCGCCACCATCATCTGCTAAGTTATACTGGCCACTCTGTTCTCGATCACCCATTTAGATATAACGTGAAGGTTGTATAACAGTGCTGTACAAAATATGCGCATAATTACAGATCCTCGACTGTTTAGTGAGAACTAACTGATCAGTAAAAAGTTAAACATTTCTTCGCCATATTTTCCCATTGTTAAAGGCAATTTATATTCAGATTCCAAAAGCAATGATCGTAATTGATGTTTATTGCTTGAGTAATTGAAAGATCTCTATTGTATCTAGATATCTATTTGCGTAAAAAATTGGTTAATTATGACTTCACAAAAGAACTTAATGCGGAGTAGAAATAGAATAGGAGCTAGTTAGTGGTCAGTAACCTGAGTATGCATTCCTCTTGTCTGCATTTGCCCTTATAAGTCCTTAACAAACACTCGCTCGTCTGTTTGACGGCTATCAGTGGGGTATTGACTTGAACCATATGACGTGTACTCAGTTCCAGACCAACGAATAAGCATATATTCAGGAATTTCTAAAGCATCCCTAGAATGCTGAATGGTATACGACAAAATCCAAAAAACGACAACAATATTCTATTTAATGAGACTATTTTATGAAAAATACTAGCTCGTGCCCGCGACTTCGTCTGCGCAGGATTAGTACTTTCAGTAGCTTATTTTCTTCTCCAAGGTTCTAGCTATCGTTTATCTATCATTAGAAATAAATCATCAATTTTTATTGTATTTATGGTTCACTATTTCGGCGATAATGGCTTACACATAAAAGATAGATATATATATACTGTCCCGGGCTTTTTTGTAGGACTATTTAAGAAAAACATTTCCACCAAAGTTGTAGGATGGAAGAATTATAAATGGTTAACAGAAATAAACACCTTTAGATAACTTTTTGATAATTTTTTATTCCGCCTTTTAATTTTGCACACCTGTCACTCTTTTCTTTTCTTTCGTTCCCCTTTTGTTTTTCCCGCTTCCCCTCGTCTATTCCCATACCTACTGGTCGAAAACTTTAAAAGTAAATTAGAAAAAAAAAAATAACATATAATCGACTAACAATACTAAATAGCCCACAACTCGGCCTTCCTGCCATAGTCTGACCTCAGACTATGAACTTACTTCGCTGCGTACCTATTTTAAGACCACTACTTAAATATTAGCTAGCAACATAAAACCTTACAAATAAACCAATTTACCTTTAACAAACATCTTACTACCTAACATCTTAAAATTAAATATCATGGAACACCAGAGATCCAATGCCTTATCTTACTCTTTAACAACTGTTATTTTAAATTAAATAACCAAATCTAGAACATCTAAAAGAACAAATAGAAAGCTTAGTAGCTAACCCCTGGCCATCTTTTCATGTAGTCGGCTGCAGTTGATGTTCTTATAGGGCCCTCAGCAGTAACTTCAGCTTTTTCCACCTCATACCGGTCTTTTCCAAGTACCTTCACCACCTTGTAAGGTCCCAAATACTTTGCTTTTATCTTCAAAGTCTTTCCGAATTGTGTTCGTCTAATAGCTACAAAATCTCCAACAGCATACCTTAAACTTTCCTTCCTTTTTTTGTTAAAATTCTTTCTATTCTCTTCTTGTATTTTCAGAATCTGTATTTTAGCATGTTCTCTCAGCTTTTCTCTTTCCTGTACATACTCTTGTCGTTCTTCTTCCTGTAACATGTTAATTATCTCCATATTTTCTTTAAGTTTCATTTTAGTACCAATCAATAACTCAAAAGGAGTTGTACCTATACTGCGCTGAAAGGTACTATTTAGTGATCTTTGCACCTGGCTTACATGACGGTACCATTGCTTCTCATCTCCTAGACATAGCTTGGCAAGTATGGAGATTAAAACTCTGTGTACTCTCTCCACCTGGCCGTTACCACGGGGAACACCGGTGGTAACTGTAACGTGTTGTATGCCTTCAGCCTGACAATATTCTGAAAAATCATTGCTAGTGAATGCAGCTCCTTTATCTGTTATCATTCTGCTTGGGTTCCCAAATGCTTGCTGATGAATCCTTAGTTTATTAATTAGCTCTGCAGAATTTGTAGTTTTTGTTGGGAACAACCACACAAACTTAGTGAAGGCATCTACAATAGTCAAAATATAATTATATTGTTTCTTAGTTTCTGATAGAGGACCAATATGATCACAATGCAGAGTACTAAGAGGTATACTTTCCTTCTCGATACTGTTCAAGAATCCTTTTGAAGTGCAACTTTCAACTCTTCAAACGTCTTGTAGCATTTTTCTGTTCGCAACCAGAGCTCAGCCGTGCCTGTTAGAGATCTTCGGGCGATAATCAGCTTCTGTTGAGGCGTCCAGCTGAAGATCTCTGAGTTGTCCTCTATGTCTTGAACCCATTTTGAAGACGAATACGTCTTGTCATCGCCACTAAATTTTGCAATACCATCTGTGATGGATTTGTTCGCGACACCGAACATAGCCTTGTCATCTTGCATCTTTAAATAAATACACCTTTTACAGTTTTGCCACAGCGACCGCCAATGGGTAAGCCACATACGTGAACCAATTCTTTTGTTTCTTCCGATCCCGGACGAGCCCCCAAAGTTGTAGGATGGAAGAATTATAAATGGTTAACAGAAATAAACACCTTTAGATAACTTTTTGATAATTTTTTATTCCGCCTTTTAATTTTGCACACCTGTCACTCTTTTCTTTTCTTTCGTTCCCCTTTTGTTTTTCCCGCTTCCCCTCGTCTATTCCCATACCTACTGGTCGAAAACTTTAAAAGTAAATTAGAAAAAAAAAAATAACATATAATCGACTAACAATACTAAATAGCCCACATACATTATATACGTAAATTTTTGCAGCGCACGCCAGAATAGCTCGCAGATAGCAGAATTTTTTCCTACTTCCTTGACACTCATCGTTATATTTGAACAATTCACACAATATCTTTATAAATTATAGCATATGTGTTATTCTGACGTATAAGCTAAATTATTGTAAAGTTTCATTAAAATCCAGTAGTTTTTGCGAGAAAGAGTACCAAATATCCCTACATCCACCCATACATCCATACTCACAAATTTCCAAGTTTATAATATTAATAGGATTTCAATGGGATTATGAACTAAGATAGTTTTATTGATGATTTTTATGTTTATAATACGTGTTACGGTCGTTTTGTTCAACATACAACCTGACATACATACCTAACTAGCTCTTGCCAGCGGCTTTGCCCGCTTGGAGGTCGAAAATTATCCCACGGGAACGTACTACCGGGATAAAAAGTGTTTTTAAGTTAATCTAGGCTATATACTATCTGTGTGCCAAATCTCATCCAGATATGTTTAGCCGTTAATGCGTGATTGAGTAACAAACATCCAAACATCCTCACAAACTTTCACATTTATAATATTAGTAGGATTTCGGTATTAAATAACCATTCTAAACAAGACTTGATACTTATTGTTATTTTTCAATTGACTACTCTAGTTGCAAAAATACACAGCAGACGTGTACTCACTTTGCTGTTTTGCTATTATTGTTTGCTTTAGTAAACTTATAAAACAAGTCCCATTGCAATTAAAATCGCGTTAATTGGTTGGTGTTCGCTTACGAAGCAAAAGGTAACAAATAGTAATCCTATAGTGATGCAATCGGTTAGAATCACAATGATCAAACATATTTGTAAATAGAGAATAAGACAAAGAATTGATTGTACAGTTGTGTTGTCTATTAGCAAATCTATGAGTTAACGCTGCGGTGGGAACACGCAAGCAATAATCTTGAACTTGCTTGCATAAATAATGGCTGTCGCGGATAATTCGATCTTAGATGCGATCTCGATGCGCGCCTCCGGCTTCTACTCATGTATGTTGGGACCGTGCCTTGGGGTATGAAGGGGGAAATGCTGTTCTTAGTTTAGAGAAAAAGTATTACATAAGCTACATTTGTAGATATGAATGAATAAGTGAAATGCACCGGGCCCAGCGTCGATTAATCGAATGAACCCCAAGACTTGCACTAGCCCCTGAAGATCATGTTTCTTGGTGCTACAGAGGCCATCGCATATTGAGGAGTAGACCGAACCGGCGGCGGGCGCTATAATGGTAGGGAACACGTGCCCTTGGGATTGGAAAGGATTGCGAACCGTACGCGTACCGGGTTTTACATAAGCTACATTTGTAGATAATTCTATTATCAGTCTGAAAATGTGTCGTTTAGTTATTGGGCATCTGAGATCAGCAGGGCTGCTCATCTGCTACTTGGATCACATTTTCGCCTGTCACGTTATTTATGTATTTAATTTCCTCTTTTTGTTCACTGTAGCAGTAATTGGGGGAGTCTTTTATTATGTAGTTGCTATAGATATATATACAGTAGTATGGATCGCTAGGTAAAATTACGTCTTTATTTTATCTAGCGTTCCATAATTCTGTGAGCGCGCTCTACATCTAGATTTTCCGATTCATACTGCAAGGTTGCACCTATTATACAATGCAAGGGATTGAGGCCGGAGACTATTCTTGTCTAGATGTCTGGTGCTTTTGACTATCTGAAGCACCCTTGAGGGTTGTCGGCATTTTAATGTAAACAGCAAACAAAGACTGGCTGTGATAGATCCTGTCTGTATTCGATATCGTCCTAATAGTCTACACAATGGGCCGTGTTGGACAATCTTTGTTCTCATCACTAGCTTTGTATTTAGTAGATATACGAGGATTGTGAGATCTATCAATGTTAGTTACGAGATCTTTCATAGACCGTTGAATTGTTGATCCGTTGATGTGTATCTTAAATTGAATGCATTGCTTGCAAGGTATGGTGAAATCACGAAAGCGATGTCTGAGTATTCATCATCATTATCATTTCACAAACATTACACAATTTGCTTAACAAAATATAAATTAAAATTTAAAATAAAAAACAAAGTCATGTACGAGGCCAAAAGACTCCTAACTGAGTATGATGCTGCGACATTTTAAAAAGTGTAGCAGCGCTGATATTCTAAAAGGGCCCACTGTGATGTCACGGACTGTTATAGAAATAAAATAATAAACAAACTGTTAAAATAAGATAATAAGTGTAAAATAACTAAACAAAAATACGTAAATAGTACCACGATAACTGCTCCATGATAACTGCTCAACTCTTGTGCATTGGGAACTTGTTTTCTAAGTACCTACTTAGGTATATCAAACAACATTATATTTGCACATACACTATGTATACAACTCACAGTAAATTGCATTATTCAAGCTCATGAGTCACAGCATGCGAAAAGTGTAAGGAAACAACTTTTTATTAAACAAAAGGTTTTAATGGCACACTTGCGCATTCGCAAATTATAGTAAAGAACAATGAGATAATTATCAAGTTTACAGATCCATTTGTTTCGTAATTAAAATCCTTTTCCTAAGGTAGTTAATTAGTTAAATTGTTGTCAATAAACTACTACCGAATTGCCAATTGTTGCCTATCGTATGTTGGTGACAGTTGTCCGCTAATAACAAATTAAATTGGAGGCGCTTTTGTGTATTTTTTTAGTTTTAGGGCTGCTTTTTCAATAGTCAGATAACTTTTATCTGATGAATATTTATGTCAATTTGACATATTTTCTATACAAGAGCTATCAAACCGCAACATTTATTCGTCGGATATAAGTTATGTAACTATTGAAAAATAAGCCCTTAAATAACCCTGCCAGGGTGGCAGATTTGTTCGAAAGAAATACCGTGGCCCCTGGCACTCAGGCAACTGAGGAAACACGGGTGGGTCTTAGTCAGTAAGTCTGACACGGCCTCCCGCTCTGGCCAGAGCGGGAGAAGTAATTTGGGATTTCCCATCGAAAAAAGCCCTTAAACAACAAAACAGAAGATCCCAACTTAAGAATTCCCTTCTTAAGTTGGGATCTTCTGTTTTTTTTAATCTAAGTATGAAAGAAATATTTTTTCATTCTTATTAAAAATGTTGGTAAAATGGGGTTATGCACATATGTAATACCTTTAAACGAGCAATTTTTGTGTATATACATAATCTGAATCTCGGAAACGGCTCCAACGATTTTCATGAAATTTAATACGCAGGGGTTTCGGGGGCGATAAATCGATCTAGCTAGGTTTCATTTTTAGGAAATGTCAAACCAAAAATAAAAAACCTAGCAAAGCTCGGTCATCCAGATATTATATCATTACCGACTCGTAGTCACACCAGATTATCACACCAGTGTGGGAAACAGCATTTTCATTCTCGTATGTATAAACAAGAGTTCATATTGCCTTGAACTCAGCATTTTCTTTTCTCACAGATTTGTCACGCACTTTTATTTTTTTTGCGTGGTCTACAGAACCCTTGCAACAAAACTCATTTACACATCTTAATTACTGATTAGAAAAAGAAAGAAACAACGATCCTTTGAAACGTTAGAGACGTCATGAAACTCAAGTAACAGCAGGATCTTAATTATAATGTAGAAAAAACCGGTCAAGTGTGAGTTAGACTCAGACACGAACGGTACCGTACCACAAGGTAAAAACGCCGCAAAAACACGTTTCTCATATGAAGATCCTGTATTTTTTAAAATTTTATTATTTGTTGCTATAGCGGCCACAGAAATAAACATTCTGTGAAATATTCAATTGTTTACGTATTACGGATCATGAGCTACAGCCCGCTGACAGAGAGACGGACGGTCGGACAGCGGAGGCTTAGTACTTAATACCATCCCGTTGGTTACCCTTCGGGTACGGAACCCTTAAAACTAGTCTCCTAACACAGGATGTGCAGACGTGATCTGTGTTAATGATATACTAAGAGCCTTTCCAGGTATTTTCTATAACAGATGATTGGAAAAAGGTTAATTATGATTCTTATCTAAGGAGTCCGCATGTGTTAATTACAGTCTCATGTCTTCCATAATGGGCTAGTTAAACCTAGTAGAAAACGAAAGTTAAATTAATTAGACTAATTGTTACCTGTTAAAAGTTAAAATTACTTATCTGTAGTATCAATTACTTCATTAGGTAGTTATATTAGGTAGGTATAAGAGGTTAGGTTCTTGGTACTTATTTTGTTTAGGCTAAGGGATGAAAGACCATACCATACGCATCGATAATTAGCCTAATTATTGGTTATTCTCTCAATTAGTAGATGCAGATAAAATTTGCTGAAGCTAGCTCAATGACATACATACCTTCACGCACTGAAGTGAATATAATTAGTCGAACAGAGGAGAAAATCTCAATTTTCCTGTTGGTTTTTGTTCTAGCACCCGAGGCTATAAATAAAAACAGTCCGTATTCATAGCCCAGATAGTTACTGTCTGCGTTTTGCGGTCTATCATTAAACGTCAAATAAATGTTATTAGAAGCATCACGCAATCATAATAATAACAATTTTTCCAAATTAAATTATATTTTTCAAGCAAGCTTCAAGGCATTTATATAAAAAAAACTAAATCACTGCGAATGCATCTCATATTGAATTAAATTGGATCAAATTTTGATAGAATACGTAGTTATTGCGAACTCTGATGAAATTCTGTAACTGTTCTTTTCAGTTCAGTTAATGGATTTAAGTATTCCAAGAAATTATTTGAGTCATCTTTAACATTAGGGATGCATTAATGATTTGCAAGTTAATATTTTTTATCGGTTATTGTTGGAGAGAGTATAAGTTGATTCGTGGTGTCTATGGTCATTATTTGGCGCGCGATCGTCGTTTAGGTATCAATTTTCATGCCAATCGTGATTCGTGCATGCTCATTGGGGTCATCACTACACCGTGACGTCACCCCCACAGCTCCCAGCCACCGGATGTGCTCCGCTACACTTGATTCGTTTTTCTCTCTTCAATATCATTATTACTAACATTATCAAAGATGCCGTCTTATTTATTTTCTTAGTTGCCGTTATTATTCGGAATGAAGATGTAGTTTTTATGATTCCATCAGGCACAGCCTATTAGTATAGTTCACGCTTTAATGGTAACCAAGTAGTTTTTGTTCTATTTCTTATTGTTGGTTTTTCGGATGATAAAGTGATTTAGCATTAGAGGTGTAAAGCATATAGAATGAGTTGTAATGACAGGAAAAAACGGGATATGTTGAATTTGATTGTGATCATTAATATTGCCCGAAGGTTCAGTAAGTTAAGTTACGGTATAAAAGCATTTTATAATGTATTAACGCCAGGGTTGCCCGCAAAACTCACATTTTTTCATGTTTTTTTTTTCTATAATTTGTAACAGAATCTTATCGACATTTTTTCCATACAAACTTCGGGAGTGTATTACTCCACTGTTCGACAATTTACATCAAAAATTAAACATGGTATAGTTTTGTCTCATTATTAATATTGTCTGTACGGAAACAGAATACTAAAATAAAAAGCCATTAAAAAGTTATGAGCCAACAAAGATTCGTTTCTCTTGCTAATTTGACCTAACTTTGGGCGTGTTTAAGTAATAAAAGAAGTGTAAAATCTCCAAAACCAAGTCGGTACCGACAAAGCTCAAATATCGAAAAGTACAATAAACTTTATTGGTCATTGATTTATGCAGTGGTTTTTCAGTAAACCCGATCTTCCGAAGGACTTTTCTTAATTGTTTACGCGCCTCTTTTACTATAAGTGATCCTGCATCTCACTCAATAACATTTTGCGTGTAGTCTAGCCTCTAACTGCTCATCACTAATACTACCACTGTCGGACACGAAGCCTGGTGACACAGCGTACTTTTTAGCCAGGCCCACCAGTGAGTTCGAGCCAGCGACTAGGTTCCCCTTAAGATCGCAAATAATTTTATGTTCAACATACAATCTGTCACTGACTTGCAAATTGCATGAAACGTAGAAATGTGATTTTAGCGAGGTACCCTGGAGCTTTCACCTTAAGAACCTTGTTTTTATATTTCTTAACCCCACCTTATTTAACGCTGATCAGTCTTTGTTAACCAAACAATACTTGAGAACTATACTATCACTAACGGGCCATTTCTTATCATTTCCAATCTTAACATACTGTAACAATTTTTCGCTTAAGTCAAGTGTCTCGGAGTTCACTTTTACGAGCACATTTGAACAAAAGGCCATTATACTGATCATTCGCTTTGTTCTGTAGAAAGTTGTCAGGTCTCACACCTACGTCTGCTTAATTTTCATAATGTACGAGCTTAACTACCGGTAAATAAGTAACTGCACTAAATTCTAAATGTAGGTAGGTAATAATGGTAGTAAATAATAGGTAATAATTTATTTCTTCGAACTCTTAAAAGCCATGAACCTTAGACTTTTATTTCCAATATAACGATTTGTTCCTAGTTCAAATCATAATAAAAAATATAACAAACATCGTTAAACAATATTCGAATTCGCACAATAATGACGACAACGCTGCTGTTTTTTTTATTTAAAAGTTCCAATTTAAATTTTAAGTAGGGTAGGTAAGTACCGCTGTGCAGCCTGTTGAATAGTGATATTTATTTAAATAAAATGTCTCATTGTGTATTCCGAAGCTTTTTTTTCGTTTTTTTATTGTGGCTCCTTGCAGGTGGTCCGCAGACCACAGTGATTGCAGGCGAAAGGTCCAAGTAAAAGTTAAGTAGCCTAACTAAATTGTAGCCGAAGTAAATTGCTTTGGAGATATAATTTCAGTCACAAAAATAACAAAAAGTGCCGAGATACGAATTTAATCGATAACTTGCGTTTATGCGGTCTGAATTTTTTAAAACAGAGATAGAAATATTCTTGCGTAGCTAGTTATTTCAACAATTTACTTGAAAATGTTCGGTCTACATTTCCCTATGATCCACAAATTGTCTGAGTATCTCCACGTAAAATATAGGATCTATTTACAAACCGCTAACATGAAGTGAACAGCCATTTCCGCAAAACACAATAACTTATGTGCAATACCATGTACTCAGATAAAAACGTACACATACATACAACAAACAGGTTGGTTACAGTAAATCATAAATATCATAGCTATACATTAACCCCGAAAGCTTTGACAAGAAAGCCATACAGTTATATACAATGGTAGCACATTACCGATTTGTGAAAGACAATTTCCATCGGTTGGGTCGTGCGAAGGAAATGCAATCTTGTTGATATTATTGTTGTACTATCTAACAGGAACACTTTATGGAGTGTATTTTCAAAGAGGTTCGATATGGTTTTGATAAAATGTTATGGACGATGTGATTTGTAGACGCTAGACGCAAATAACTCTAGTTATTCTGTTGACACAAAAACAAATGAAGCCCTATCAGTTCCCGGCTGAAATAATACAGGCAGTAAGTGGTCACAGTCTGTCACAGTCATATTAAAAAACAAAAGTGGTTTTCTGTTCGAATAAAAAGTTAATTAGTTTAAAAAGAAAATGTTCTTAATTTAAAGTTCAAGATAAACCCAAAAAGTGTATAGCAACGTAGAACCCAGTCTTTTTGCTATTATTTTTCGTGAATAGGTAGCACAGTCGTTTTTTTACCCGTTGAAAACGCCTGCTAAGTCCCTCGGAATTACTTAGTTGATACGTAACCGGTAATTTCATTTCGTCCGATTAGTTCTAGAGTCATCAGCCGCGCATTTCGCACAAACCACTAATATAATTGTACGTAGGTAATGGACATTATAAAGATGTAAATTATGTGTTAGCGTCCATTCCATTCCATTTGGGGATTCTGTTTTTGTCTATACGACTGACAAAAAAAAAGTAAATACAGTGGTAACGCGTAATCTTGTATCTTAATATTCATTTTGGTTATTAATTTTAATGGGTTGTTTCTTAAATCTTTCGGAATTGTTTGCAAATCATAGACAAAATACTTTTTAATTAAAATATTTACTAACTTTATTCATTGCTCTTCCAACATACAACAAATCTTTTATCTTCTAACAATAGCCATCTAAATCAACATTTCAACGCATCAGAAAGCCAAACAATAACACTTTTACTAACAATATGTTAATTTGTTTTTTCCTAGGAGTCCCGACGGACCGCGCGGAGCACGCGTTCGCGTCTGCACAAGAGTACAAAGACGCTCTCGAGGCGATACGGAGGCACACCGGCGCAGTAAGTAACACTTCACATTATGCATTCGTAGGGCTGGTACACATCAGTGTTCATGTAAGAAAATTTTATGAAAATAGCCTGAAATAAGGCGGATCACACACTGCTACGCACCACGCTCCGCGGTGCGCGAAACGAGCCAAATTCTCAGTGCTTTTCCAGCGTTTTTATTAAATTTGTATGAAAATAATCAAGCGCCGGAGCGCGTTACTTGCACCCCATTGCGTGGTGCGTCTTAGTGTGTGAATCGCCTTAGGGCCTAGAAAGGATGGTACTTCAGTTAAAGAGGAAGCGCCAGAGGCCTTAGCGTGAGTTTCTTTAATTATCTCGATCAAACGCATCGAGCGCGTTTGGCGCTCTGATTGGCCCTGGATTGGTGACGGACCAATCGGAGCACAGAACGCGTTCGATGTGTTTGATCGAGATGGTTAAATGAAACTCGCACTAGGGCCACAGGTCAGCCTGCCAAATTCAAATTTTCTAACGTTTTGTTTGCAATTACTATTTCATGAAAAATTCATTCAGTGAGATTAAATAAACTGAAATGGTTGTATTGAGAAACAAATATGGTTTTACAGAATAATAATTATTATTCTGTAAAACCATATTTGTTACGGACGCTTAACATATTTTAATCAACATACCTACAACCTGTCACTGACTTGCAAATTGCAAAAACCGTTACAAATGTTGAATTTCGCGAGGTACCGTCGCGCTTCCTCCTTAATATTGGTGACATATCAAGTGAGTATTTTCAGCAAGCAGATAAACTTTAGTAGGTAGGTTTTCACAATTAGAAAAATTAAAAATATATGAAGTATGAAAAGTGATTTTCATTCTGCGCCTATTTTTCTGTTTGTTTTAGCAGGTATGTACTTTAGGAAAAAAGTGAATAGAGTAGCTTTAAAGTTAGTGCCTTTCTACCTGTGTGTATCTTGTCTCTAGCATCTCTATCTACTCTATGGGTAAATGGGCTGTAACATAAAATAGAGGCTATACATATTACTCATATTATCACCTCGACATAGCTATTTGAATAGCACTTATGAATGTACCAAACCAATTTGTCACTAGCTTGCAAATAAAGAACTGATTTATACACTCATATTATTTTGGCGTGCAAACAAAACATTGTTTTTCAATCTTTATAAATTACGGAATTTTAAGTCCTGGCGTTTATTTCGCAAATTATTCTGAATGACTTATTATAAACGATTTGTCATCATTTACAGCTCAATACTTATACAGTTATAAGAAAACCTATCATTGAAAACCAGGATTCTTCGGGTTACTCACCTTTGATATCATCAATAAACCTGTCTTCTTTGGGAATATTCCTATCCACCAAAACCGTTAACTGCTTACTCCTGACATTAACCAGTTGCTTTTGGATCTATACCACATATGGATAAACACCCCTTATTTAGTCTGGACCCTTAAACTGAAATAGCATTTTTTTTCAGTTTGTAGAAAATTTTACGCCTTGTAATAGAGGGTGAGGGAGGGGAAGGGGGGTCTTTCCCCTCCCTCACCCTCTATTACAAGACACATTAACGAAACTGGCGAAATGTGGGCGTATACTATAGGTACACCCTGCCAGGGGTGTGGGTTGTTCGAAAGAGATACCGTGGCCTTTGGCACACAGGCAACTGAAGGAACACGGGTGGGTTTTAGTCAGTAAAAGTCTGACACGCCCTCCTGCTCCACCCAGAGCGGGAGAAGTTATTAGAGATGATTTCACATCCCCAAAAAATACTATAGGTAAGTACACCTCTGCCTAAGCTTTCGGGGAAAATAAACGAGACATTATGTATAAGATTATCATTTGAAGATAAAATCCAATATCGATTAGACAACCCTACATAACACAATTATACTAACTTACATTGCGTACGAATTTCTAAAGTAATAGTCTATTACAGTCGTATTGTGGAGCGAATGCCTCCCCCATTGACAGGTAATGGAGTTGGAACCACAGTCATCGTGATCACGCCTGGCCAGTGTCCACTGTGTGTCTCTAATAGAAATACTTGTGTGCCACCATCATAATAGGATCAGTTTCGACTGAATGCCATCTGTAAAAAAGCTAAAATCCGTTAGAATCCGAAGTGCCTACTTGACTGGTTACAAATGTTACAATATTTCATCAGCACATATATAATGGGTAGATTCCACTGACGGGAATAGGCCTCTTAACTTCAGAAATGCTTGGCCTCAAATAGAGACACTTTCTGTCGAGGCCAGCTCATCGAATTATTGATTTTCAGAATAACTGCCTACCATGGTGAAATTTAAAATACGAACTCTTTTGGTTATAGGCTGTCAATACTTTCCTGAGCCTAGTTTTACTTCTTTATTTCGTTCCCGCTCTTTTACGAGGTATTCTTAAGTTTTTGCAATGCTGACCTTTTCATTGGTTTTGTAGAAGTTATTGAATTTAATTATGTACAATATCATTTATTTATTTATTATTTACTTATTGTCACTGTAATAATATCAAGAGATCATACGTTGTAAACCTCTATTCTGGTAACTAAATGAATTTGAATTTAGTAATGAAAGCAGTAGACAAAGACAAAGAAAACAAAGATATTTATTCGAGTGATAATATTTATTAGAATGATGTTCATCATTCTAAATATAATATTTAATAATAATTCATTCAATGTTTGAAAAACGAATTGAACTCACTCTCATATGGAACACCTAAATATTAATTAAAGGTAAGCAGTATTCTCTGTGAAAATAAATTTTCATTCAAACACAAACAGTTGAAAATATACATTTGCATCAACTGATGCAATTCCTCTTAAAAGTAAATACTTTTAAGAGACTATTACAACCATTCATATAACAGATTCTAGCTTCACTACTGCACTTTACTGACACTACGAACAGCAAAGGAAAATGACGTACCTAGGGAGCATCATAATATAACAAAAACGCAATAGCAAGTTTTTTTAAGCACAAAATAATTGAGCCCTGAAGCTTATAAGCTATCACAGAAACATCATGTTTATGCTGATTTCTAAATAAACCAAGCTAACAGCCATTATCTGTAACATACGATAGTCTTAAAATAAATATGAGTCTGTAATTTATGCGGGTTCTCGATAGACTTTTATGCCTTTACACCTAACGTTGCAAGTTATATTCCTTTTCTGAACTGGTTTATTTCTTCCTAGTAATCGAAGGAAGTTGTAAAAAGGTGAAGCGCCCCTGAACACTTTATTTGTTTATTGATCTGATACTTACATTTTTAATTAGAGTATTGTTTGTTGTTGGTATTATATCAGCCGACTGTGTTTGTTACTCCTGCCTACAACTAAGTAGTAGTAATTTTAAGTATAGAAAAGGAAGGAGGCTAAGTTTAAGGAGGAAGCACCCGAGTAGGTCGCGAAATTCAAATTTTCTTTTTAATTAAAAAGTCATTCAATAGGATAAAATGAACCTAGGGGTGTATTGGTCTGCCAGGGCTGCGGGTTGTTCGAAAGAGATACCGCAACCCCTGGCACACAGGCAACTGATGGAACACGGGTGGGTTTTAGTCAGTATCAGTCTAACACGCCCTTCTGCTTCAGCCAGAGCGGGAGAAGTTATTTGATGATAGAAACTACCCATGTGAAATGTTTGAATTCGGTGAAAATGTATTCATTCAATTCATCGATGTACTAAAACTCCAAGTAGGGCGATTGCGCCCTATTTATGCGGACGTTTTTGAGACGCTGGTGCGCAGGTGCATATTGATGAACATTGGTGCGCAGGTGTCAAATAAAAAATGTGTTTTATCATAACTATAACCACAGACGTATACTTGGGGACAGTTTTGAGTGTTACTTTTGTTCGAAACTGTGCATCTTGGGTGTTTCGTATATCAATGATTCAATTCAACGTTTTTATTAATCGACATTTCAGCATGAGTCTCGATTTAAAAAAAAAGCTTCACATTGTTTGAAAGAGGTTTGTTAGTTGTTACTTGGTAAAGTTTATTTTCATTTATCAGTTTAGTGAACTTTTCTCGTTAGGAGTATCTAATCAGTGAAGACTACTAGTTTGCTAATATGCATACACAACTCGTCCAGCGATGTCTTTATCGGTTGGTTTTTCTAATTTCATACAGCAGAAAAGGTAAAAAAAATCTATTACGGCAGGTATAGGGTTAAAAAACTCTACTTCGACATTCCATATTCCATTATAGTTTCAGTTTTTATTTTATGTAGAATCAACACACGCTCTTATGAAAATTAATTTCATGCACGCTTTTACTAAGTGGTAGGTATGTTCCGTGGATGGAGAAGAGCCCACAAATGGGCTTATTCCCAGGCGCTCCATAGTTTTATGCCCGGAGGCTCCAAATTAAAAAAGCAAAATAATAATATAAAATAAAATCATTCCCATGAGCTCCAAAAATTTGAAAGTACTATTTGCAAAAAAAGTAATATTTGCAATTTATATAAAAATACACGTGAACGGCTGGACCAAATTTGCTAATTCTTTTTTGTCATGTTTTTTATTGTCAGGAGAAGGTTCTTATGAAAGTTGCGCGTAACATTACCAATTTTAAGAAAACTTAACTACCATATTGAGCTGACATACCTACATATGTGAGGTGTACTTTTACCGAGTTATGACAACCTGGTACTTCGAAGACAAAAAGCGTTTCGAAGCTCACATACCTATGTTAGGTGTACTCCTACTGAGTTTATGACAGTCAAGGTACTTCGAGCGTTTTCTAGCTGACACGAAAAATATATGAAAAAATTAATTGTCCTCTTTTTTCGTGTATTTTTCCCATGTTTTAATGGTTATTCTGCTATTCGGGGCGGAGACGAATCAAAAAAATAAAAGATTTAAAAAACTGGTTCTTTCTTTCTGCTTGAGTACACGCCAATATACCAACAAAACATCTATAGGTTTTGTTGGTATATTGGCGTGTGCTAGCTGACGTATGGCAAATTTAATGGTTTTTGTGTTTAGTAATGTTAATTACCTACTATTGTATAGAATCAAGTTTTTCTAACTTAACAGACAGCTGTACTGCTGGAGAATTTGTTGCGCCACTTCTTCTTCCCATTTAAAGCACTAGGAAGTGGTGAAGGGCGGGCGTTTTTGGACTATCTTATGTAATTTTGACGTTCGAAAATAGCTGACTCTCAGCCTAATTTGAATAAATGACTTTAGATTTTGATTTTATAAATAAGTGGTGTAACTAACCCAACTTGCAATTTGTGTTATGTTGACCTTACGCAATTGGTTTTGGAGCCGCTGGGAACAATTTTAATATTTTAACTAATAAAATTATGGAGCTCTTGGAAATCAATTTATGGAAGGAAATTGTTTGGAGAACAATAGATTTGGAGCTCCTGGGAATAAGCCCACAAATGGTTCATGACAACTGTACTCTGCTTTTTTATTTAGGCACTACTTAGCTTCTGCCCGCTACTTTGTCTGCGTGAAATTCCCTGTTTTCCCGACGGACAGTCAATGCGATGCATTTTTCGCTATGCGTTCGCTGTGACTTTTAGTTTAGCTCGGTCTCTAAGGGCCCTAGCGTGATGTTAAAGAATTTTGTAAACCCGACTGGTAGTTCCAGATGTTAGCGCGTTCAAACAAACAAACTTTCAGCTTTATTATTAGTATCACTATAGACATAGGTCGAGTCTTAGACAGTATATAGTATAGTCTATTATACAAACTAAAGTACCCCTACCTCTTTCTCAGGAACGCAGCAAGCCACAGCGAACACTAGAAGCAGAGCCAGATGACTCCCAGCAGGAGACAGAACAGGAATACTTGGATGAGCTGCTGGTGCCAGAGCCCTGGGAGCTGAACAACACCGCCCGAGCTGGCGCGGAGATCCTGTTCTTCAACAGGGTGCCCAAGGTTGGCAGTCAGACCTTCATGGAACTGCTACATAGGCTGGCCTATAAGAATCACTTTAGTGAGTGAAAAACTATTATATTTTTCTTATACATTTTTTTCATCTCTTTCATTACACAATGAAAGACTACTTAGACTCATCATCATCGCGACTTGTTTCCCTGAAGGGTTGGACAGTGGTGTACCTATAGTACGCCCACATTCACGCCAGTTATGTTTAAGCTTACTTAGACTATTTTAATAAAAAACAGCTAAAAATACAAACCGCGAAATAAATATATTTTAGGCTGCAAACAGATGTAATGATGGAATAATGAATAAGAACATAATATCTTGGTTACATAGATTGGTTACATAAATTACTTTAACCAAGATATTATGTTAGATTTTCTTATCTTAATCTCTTAATCTTAAGATTATCTTTTTTTTACATTTTTGCCTTAAACTGTAAAGTTTAAGGCAAAAATGTAAAAAAAAGATAATCAACTAAAAATGTTTCCTGTTTTTATGACCAGTTTGTAAGATATAAAATACACAGATAATTGTACAAAACGGTACACCGTGTATGACTTCCGAAAGTATTTAATTTACTTAATTTATCTTGATCGTCATTAATGAGACCGACTTAGTTTATTTAAGTTAAAATTCCTCTCTTAATATTTCGAGTAATAAAGCCTTAAATAAAATATATATTTTGAGGTTGGTTACCGTGTGACGATCGCGTCACACGGAGACGCAAAGAGATCGCTCTTTCTTGCCAATTACCGGTCGCCATTAGCGCGGGTTTATTGATTCATTAAAGAAGCTGGAATTTAAAGCCTAACATTTTTTAAATTAAATACATGTAAAATTAATTCTTTTATTGTGAGATCTACCAACATTGCAATTACAAACATGCCGACTAAAAATACCTGTAGGTATAAACTATAATAAAAACATTTTATTTCAGATATCAAGATCCATGGGTACACTTACAATTATTTAAATGCAAAATTTAAATTAAAAAACGAAATGTAAAAAGAAGCTGTTAAAGTAACAAGACAGACAATTACCAAACTAATGAATTCTTGCCTTTTAATACATTCACAGGTCAAGTACACTATTTTCTTAAGCCGTAGGTAACTAGAACCAAAAATAGAAGCCATAAGAACTTAATACTCTTGTCTTGTAGGTATTAAGTATTAGGCTAGTCAAATTATCCATTCTTCAATTAATTATACAGGGTGGTATGGACATCGACGCACAACTCGTTACAACGGATTCAGTACATCATTCTGAATACACCTGTGCTAAAATTGTACGTCGGTTATTAAAAAAAAAGCTCTTCTACCCAATTTGAACGCGTAAGTGATGCACTTTTCTGTGAAACAGCGGATTTTTTTTTGATAACCGACGAAAATCGTCTACGCCATAGGGATTCTAAAATCATGTGCTGAAATCATGGTTCAGTTTGCGCCTCGATGTATGCCTCCTAGTATTTTTATGTCATCTTCTCATAATGGTATCGTTTGATTTTATGAGTCTTGCACTAACATTGGTAAATGAAGTAAGACAAATTTTAAGTCCCTTATTCGATCACATACAATCTCATAAATTATTGATCATAAACCTTTAGATCATTATATACTATAACTAGCTGACCCAGCAATCGTTGTTTTGCCTTATAAATTATTTAGGGGTGGACTACCCCTAACATTTAGGGGGATGAAAAATAGATGTTGGCCGATTCTCATAGATACCGGATAAGCACAAAAAATTTCATCAAAATCGGTCAAGCCGTTTCGGAGGAGTATGGCAACGAAAACTGTGACACGAGAATTTTATATATTAGATCATCGTACACCTTAAGCTACTGTAGCAAAGTTTGCAGCAGCCCATCGTAAGCACTCTAATCACCTAGTTATAATGATTGGCTAGAATTATCCAGCTCCCTAATTAGAAGCACTAGTAGTTTTATCGAATGAACGAGATACTAAAACGCAGCTATTCTGGATTTGATAGCCAGGGATCTTGTTACCATAAAGACATAAGTGTAGGTAATTTTATTAGTTTAAAACTCGTAAAAGTAAGGATAGAGGGGCTGCTTTTATGAAAATCATAACGATTATAACTATGATCTAAAGTTTATTCGGTGTGTTAAAAGTAGTGTTTGTGAAGGTTTCCACCGGGATCCTGTGCAGAGGGTAGAGACGATACGCCTGGCGCCTGCAGATCAGGCAGCACTTGCTGGTCTGGTCTCTGCGTATGACCCTCCCGCTTCATACATCAAGCACGTCTGCTACACCAACTTCACCAGGTAAACTGATGTTTATTTATACTTAGAAGTTTCAAAATCAAAAGTCCTTGACCTACTCAAATTAGGCTCAGCAATTCTTAAACGTCAAAATGACATCTGACAGTCCCCCAAAACGGCCATCACCCCTTAGTGTTTTAGCTGGGAAGAAGAAGTCGCGAAACAAACTTCCCAACAATACATCTCTCTGTTACGTTCCTTAGAAGCATCTGATTGTATGCAATGCGACGTTCAAAAGTGCCTTTTAAGTGCCTATTTGAAATAAATGCTTTGACTTTGACTTTGAATAAGTTCAGTTCATTTAAAAGCAGGATCAAAATACCCACAAATGACGGACAGGAAGGAGCACGTTACAGTAAAAGGAATGTAACTACAGTTGTATTATGAATACGACCTGAATGTTTTTTTTTTGCGTGGGACATCATCAAATGACTTCTCTGCTCTCTCTTCTTCTGCTCTGGGCGGAGCGGGCGTGGTTGGGCGTGTCAGACTTTTAATGACTAAAACCCACCCATGATCCCTCAGTTGCCTGTGTGCCAGGTGCTGCGGTATCTCTTTCGAATAACCCGCACTACGACCTGAATGTTCATGTCGTATTCATAATACAACTTTTACATCCACCAGAAAACCCTTGAAATAAAAGCAACACCGAGCAACTTTACAATGGAACAGTCAAAACTTATTGCGCTTTTAGAGTTTGTGAATTTTCGGACTACTTCTGGAGTTCTATTTAAGTTTTAGTACAGTGGGGCTATTGTTAGCGATTCTAATAGCACAGTGCTCGAAAGACGTAAACTGCCGCCGGTGACCCGCCATGAAATGAGCGGAGCGAATCCAAAATAAATATCAAAACTCCTCGCTGAACATTCATGTTTGCAACTTGTTAACCCGAAGCCGTAATGGGTTAACTTCGGCAACAGAACTATGCCAGCATCTAGTAATTACTGCAATAAAAATATATCGGATATGATCTAGGACTTTAACAATCAGAATGCAGCTATTATATTCAAATCCAATCATTACTTTGAAAAGCATGCAAAGCCACAAATCAAGCATAAACTAGCGGTATCTGGCGCTAAATCTTCATCGATGTGAAACAAAAACTTCGACAGAGCTACAGGTATCAGTCAAGACATTGATACTCATATTAACGCATTGACTCACTGTTCCAATTGCCTTAAGAGAGAAGCCGCCGGCTCTGTACATCAATCACATTGCGCCAAACTTTATTGGTTGTATAGACGTAAACATAAACCATGATTAATGTATCTAGAAGACGTTAATTGCGATCCACTATTACCTGATAGGCGAGGCTCTTGTTAGTGTTAATTACAGAACAGCGGCGCGTGCAAAAACTATGTTGGATGTGTTTAAACGCCATTGTTTAGCCGTCGCCGTCGGTCGTTGCAATGAGAGCTGAATGATGCTTCTCAGTGTGACGGTTTTTCATTTTAGTTTTGATTGCATTGCATTTTATCTTTAGAACTTTGTCAGTTAGTGCAAAAACGTCTGTTGATATCAATGAATGACATCGGTATTATGTTTTGCGAGAATTGTAATTAGCTGAAAATTGTTGACTACTTACAAATAAAGAAAACGTATTGTTAAGAAAATTAAAGAAATACGTCGTTGTGAGGACAAGCCATTTCTAGAAATTACCAAACAAACGTTTCAAAGTCTCTACTTACCTTTCAAACTTTCCAGGATGGGTTTCCCGTCTCCGATATACGTGAATGTGGTGCGTGACCCCGTGGAGCGGGTCATCTCGTGGTACTACTACGTGAGGGCACCCTGGTACTACGTGGAGAGGAAGAGGGCCTTCCCTGATCTGCCGCTGCCTGACCCCGCTTGGTTGAAAAAGGTTTGTAAGCTATTGTTTTAGGAAATTGATGATTTTCGAAGATTCCATTACTAGTTTCATGTTTTTTTGATTTAGCAGATAGTTGAAGTGCTCATTAATAATGATTTCGATTGAATGGCATTCTTTTGAACATTTTACTTGAGATACTCATAATCTGACTAGACTTTTTCCCAGCTATATTGGGGTCGGCTGCTAAGCTTACCGGTTGCAGCTGAATACCAGTATTTTACATGGAGCGACTGCCTATCTGACCTCCACAAACCAGTTACTGAGTAAAACGATGCCTTTTAGTAAGACTGGTTGTCAGACTTCCGGGCTCCTGGCGACCCGTAACGACTGTCAAAAGATCCACGAATGACAGCTGGGACCAGCCGTTGGTAACATGCATTCCGTATGATAAATGTACTAACTAAATTCTTTCTCATGTCTATAGTTTAGAATTTAACGTCTTGCATACAATTGATAATGATGATGTATTATCAGCATCTTAGTACCGATATACAGGTGTTTTGATGAACGTCTATTATCTGAACACAGCAATAGACGTCAGTGTATAATAAGCACTAACCCAACGTTCACAAGGACGTATTAATATCGAACAGCTTGTTTTTTTGACGCTCTGAGATACACTCTTTTGGATTTTCAATGCTCGTTTCAACACCGAGAGTCGAAAATCCAGTGCGCGATAAAATTCTGCCGCGATATTTATACGTTCGTATGACCGTAAGCATGGTTCATCGTTACCTTTGTACTCATTGTAAAACGCTCACACTCCTAAAAAAAATGACACGCAATTATTCACTTCATCGATTAATCATTACGCTCGTTCTGTTATCTGTTGGTAGAAGCAGGCATAACGCGTGTCAATCGGTTCATGACGGGATAGATAATAGCTACGATATAAATTACTACGATATTTTTCATAATTTTCTTACGTCCTCGCCGTGAGAACGTATCAGCTATTAAGTAGATTTTTTTATTGTTTCATATAGCAATCGTGACATGATCTCCATTCACGAGATGCGTTTTTATTTGCTAACGGTGAAAATGATTTGTTTTGAAATGAAGCGCTTGAGTCGCTTCATGTAGCATTTCCGTTCATGCAGCGCATATTGTTCGTACGATAGGTCTTCGGCTAAAATTACATGGAACACTTTATGTGGAGCCCGCGACGTATAATGTAACAAGATTATCGTAACTAGGGATCTATTAGGTTGAATTATAACATAATCTGGAAATCTAGACTGTGTTATGATCGCGTGGCTTTATTTGTATATCGTAGATCCTATTATGGTCTGGTTTTATATGAACAGGAATATTTACAGTTTAAATTAATATTAATGATCTTGCATTTCATTTGAACTAAGTACTTTACAAGTTTGGTTTCAAAATCTTACTTGTAGATATGTTAAAAATGTTAGCCGTACTGCCTTTTTTTACTATCTAACTTGAAAAGATTTTGCCTAAGAAGCGTGGCAGCGATCGGGTTGATCGGCCACCAATTTGCGGATGAATGGGCTAAAATTGACCACGTGCCGCCCCGTTATCTGCGCAGGAGTTGATCCCTGGCAGGGTTACCATTAGTAGGGAATGTTTATGGCGCTATCTAGACTTGATGATATAATCGTGTATCTTGTACATTGTTACTGAAGTGAGCTCGGAAATTTTGTGTGTTGAAGGTGTTTCTTTAACGATCGTGATTTATGAGTGTGAAGTGCCACGGAAAGCATTGGTCGCGGGTGCTATTCGTAGATCTTTGACAGTCGAAGCCCGAATGTCTGATAACCAGTTTAACCAAGGGTATCGTATTATCCAATAATTGGGATGTGGAGGTCAGATAGTCTTTCCATGTAAAATACTGGTATTCAGATGGATCCGGTTAGATTGGAAGTCGACTCCAACATAAGTAGTTACGAAAAGGCTAGTCTGACGATGATTTTATGAGTGAGAAGAGCTTCAACTGCACTATGATTCTATTGGTCCTTCATTTTACTTTAGCCGTTGGCGCTACAGTTCGGGCCTTGCTTTTAAACTTACCAATTTACTGAAAGAATCGTAAAGGTGTAGGTGTAGGTGTAAAATTTCAGCGTTCCATCTCGAACCATAGTAGGTAACAGCGGCGAAGTCTACATTTTTCTGAGAGGGAAGCCGAAGCGAAGTCGGCTTTAATTTACTGACTTATCAATAAAGAATACTTACTATCATTGTAAAATTAATATAGGAATGTAAAGAATTAAATACAATAACATATAACAGCTAAAAAACAAATAAAATGTGCAATATTCCTCCATCTCATTCACGTTCATGCATTTTTTATATATCTGTCTCTGTCATAACCCGTTGTACAGCGGCTTGCTCTCATCAATATCAAGTGGTGGCACCACTCGTGACTCGCTTTTGTATGAATTTTTAGTTCCTGATTATGACGTTTTGGTGCCGAGTTAATTTAACATTTTTTTAGTGTAAACCAAAAGCTAAAAATAACCGTTTTTGTTGTTTTAATGTTATGGTGAATTAAATACCGGTAGTGTAACTATATTTTTTGACATTAGTAGCCACTATTGACATGATATTTTTTTTAGCGATAGAGTTGCCGTTGCGAATCCCCGAAGGGAAGCCGGTAGGAATCGTGTTATATGGTGCTTTCGCCACTGGTAGGTAACCTTATTTATTTTAAAATTCAATGTAAAGTAGCTCAGTAGGTGCAAAAGTAAGTACAATAAAAACAAACATTCAATTACATAGATCATTAAAGCCAAACATGCGCGTACGCAAACAACCCGTTGTTCCTATCACAATCTCTCTCGAATACAATAGCTGAACAATTATATCTTCTCGCATCTCTCTGCAGTATAAATCAATTGTTAATGCGACCGTTAGCACCATGATCATATCAATAGGTAATAACCATAAACTATTACACACCGACCACTGCCCAGTAGAATCTCAAGCTTTCGCCATTTCCTTGCTCCGTAAGCCTACTTCATGGCCATCAAACACTATCCGGATTTTAATTCGGAACCGTTTTTCCGATTTTACACCATTTGCTGTGTCGAATTACGCATTTTTAGGGTTACTTACCGTATCGTGTGCATTAGCTTACTCCGACTACGTATTGCCGACTATCAAAAGTTGCTGCTTTTGAACCGTAACGGATAAAATTCATACTCAAAGCATTTATCTATACTAATATTTAAACTACTTTTATAATAATATAATATTATAAAGAGGTAAAGTTTGTGAGGTTGTAGGGGGTAATCTCTGGATCTACTGAACCGATTTTGAATATTCGTTGACCAATAGAAAGCCACGTTATTTTTGAGTATCATAGGCTATATAATAATCCGAAAAATGAAAAGACTTATTCGCGGTAGTCGGATTTGCAAAGTAAGTCGGAGAAGAAATGGTCGAACGAAAACGTTTCTTACGAACGCTGCCTTAACGATGAGAGATATATGATTGAGTTCTAGAAAATAGTTGTAGACCTTAATAACGCCTACAAAAAAGTTACCGACAGCATACGTCTAACTTTTATATTTTAGTCACTAAAAGTAGATTTTTATATTTAAAAAATAATTTAAATTGTTAGGTCATGTTTATTGGTCATATTATCAACAATTATAAATTCTTATAAAAATAATATATTCTTATTCTTATAAATGTATCGTCTCAAGTGTTTAAAACAAAAGACTTTTCCCTTTTACTGCATGTAATTTGGAGGAATGGTTAAAGAGATAATACGACATAGGTATCGAAACGCGACCGTGTCGTAATTTATTGAATAGCACTCAGTACCAACAGAACCACACTCGTTTGCAGCTGAATACCAGCATTTCACATGGAGCGACTGCCTATCTGACCTCCACAACCCCATTACTGGGTAATACGATACCCCTTGGTAAGACTGGTTGTCAGACTTTCGGGCTTCTGACGACCTGTAACGACTGTCATAGATCTACAAATGATAGCCGGGACCAACGGCTTAACGTGCTTTCCGAGGCACAGAGTAGTCTTGGTATGTAAAGATGTTCACCCATCCAATGACCAATCGCGGCAAGCGCAGCTTAACCTGAACGATCGACCCGTGCGGCTTATATTACTTAGCCACAAGCCCCTCCAAAAAAATGAAGTAAAAGATGTAGATTAAGATGTATGATGATTAGGCCTTTATAAAATAATCATTTCAAAACAGAAGACTGGTGATCCCAATACTTAGGTATTCAAATCTGCTGTTAGCTCTATGGTACGGAATCCTTTGCGCGTGAGACCAACTCGCGACCAGCCTACTAAGTGTGACGTGCCCCGTTAGGGCTGTCAAAACGTTCATTCAGTAGAATCAGTAGAATCCCATGGTCAAGAGTTCAGATTGTTCAGATCAGTCGGTCACGATCAGCGTGCGGTTAACACGACACGAATCAATGCTCACGATCGAATTACAACGAAAGGTAAATCGAAGCAATGCGTCTAACGACTCGTGAATTAATTGGGTTAATGTATTGATGGGAATGAATGGAATGATACATCACTTTAGTGCAGTTAACGAGTTAATAGTGATAGTACACTGTTCTACTAGATTAGTGTTGCGCTTCATAACTGCTGCCATCAAATATTTAATAGGTTTATGATGTTTTTAGTACCTATTGGTATTAATGCATTTGGGTATCTGTGCTGCAGTAGCATGCTTTTTTATTAATTTCATGATTTGGTTACTTTTATATTTTAATAACCAAATTGATCGTTATCTATCAATCTTACACTAACTTACTATTTCGTGTTACCAATAACAAAAACTTAATTAGAGTTAACTCAAGTGTAACAATAAAAGTTGGATGTTATTATTTTAGTGGACCTTATGAACACAATGTGCTGTACCTACTATTTAAATCCAATTTCGTTTAGTTATTTTTTTTAAGTCTGCGAGGTACAGAGAAAGAAAACGAAAGGCAAAGCAATGAAAGTTGTTACATAAATCGTGATTGTTATTAAAGTCCCAGCACTTTAGTATTTAAATTCTTAATCTAAAATCTAAACTGATCACTTAAATTGCATATTCGCACCTTCAGCGAGATGGCGTAATCTTGATCAGGTCTCAAGTAAGTATTGTATTTTATGAAAATAGCCGGCAATAGCACCATTATGGATATTTATTATTCTCGTAAAATGAATATGCATGTAAGAATAACCCAACTAGACACTTACCTCTTGGCGATTTGAGTGCTATTATGGTACAAAAATAAAAGCGAAAGTGTAATAAAAAGTACCTACTGACAGCCATAGGTTAGTGCAATTTTGCTGTTTCACGAAAAACAAGATAGCAGAAACGGTGAAGGGTCCCCCATTAAACATGTCACTTTATAGTCTATAGGACATTCAAAGACATTATCAATATTGTCTTAAAACTATTGCGTAAAAAAAAACGTAGTAGGTATCTACACCAACAAAAATGGCAGACCACTTTTAAGTTTTTGGCCGTTCGTCCTCTCTCTTTCTTCCGTTTATGTATAACATAAAAAGCACCAAGCTTAGACATTGGGTTAAGTACAGAATCATTGGCAAACACCAGTCAGACTGCGATTGACATAGGACCGATAAAAAAAACGTTATCAGGCTTATAAAATGCTTAGTAATGATGAGCTTAGTCGCCGTCTCAGTTAGTTTTAATCTTAATCATGGTCTGGCAGTTTGAGTAATGTATGCGGCCTACCCAACTGTCCTTTCTTTGGTATTGTTCGTCGAATCGTTTAGCTTATTAAGCTTTGAGTTGAGTTGCACGATTGGGTGACAAATGGTTGCACTGGTCTACTCAATCTGTGGGGTTATTTCCTCAAAAGACCATTTCAGACACCAATCTGTCTGGACTATAAAAAAGTCTGTGATGTTACCTCTGAATTTCTTTCGGCCTCTCTTCTCAGAGTAGTCAGGTACAAAATGCCGATTCATCTAGTTTTAAAATATGATTGACGTGTAAAAGTATCTATACAAACCTACTTAGAGAAACAAAATCTATTTTCATTTAACCCGCAGTCCCGCACTAGGCCCGCGTGGTGGAACTGCCCTCTCCCTCTCACAGAGGGAGGCTTGTGTCCTATCAGCGGGAACATTATACGTAGGCTGATTGTGCTAAAACAGTATTAAATTAGGTGATCAATCAATCACAAACAAATGAAAGAAGGAAGTCTCAAACAAAAACTAATTGCAAATATATTTTTTCACTGTAAACGCTCATTAAAATCTGAAACGGTAAATTTTCGTTTTTTTTTTTTAAATGCTTATGGCCTAGATCTATTTCGGTCTTTGTGTGAATTGGCTTCAAACTACAACCAGACAAAACAATTAGCGCCCATGTATTAGAAAATTAATGATAGCAACATCGCGGGCTAGACCGCTGCGCAAAGATTTTTTATTGAAGCTTATGTTAGTAGGTAATTTATCATAATTTCAGCCCGTTAACTTTCATTGCAAAATACAGGTCAGTTAATGCAACCATCGCAACAATGGCATCATCTGCCTACTTACCTTTAGATTTTTTTTGCATAAAGTAGGTAGAAACCTACCTATGGTAATATTAAGGGTCCCGCAGACAGGCGAACGCGACAGTGCGGCGCGATCCTGGTAGAATTTCCATGCAGTTTTCATATAAATTATTCGTCGCGTCCCGCCTGTCTGTGGGAGCATTTAAGTAGGATGTGGCTCCCCGCAGCATATGTATACGTGAGACACAATTACACAAAATGATATGCAGGTGCAAAAATGGCGGACCACGGGCTTTTGTGAAAGTTAACGATTTTGAAAAGGAGAGTGGCCATTAAAAAAAAAGCAAATACCTACCCTGTAATAGTAGATACCTACACAAACCAGAAACCTCTCATTTGAAAAGTCACGATATGAAGTTAAAACCCCTTGTGGATGCGTATATGTGCGCAATAACATAACTTTCAGTTCATGGAGACTATCTGCAAACCTAGTTAAGTTACTCGTATGAGTTATAGTCCCTGTAAGGTAGCCCACGTAGATAACTAAATAGGTATCTATTTCATCGTTCATCGCTTGATCTGAACACGAAATGTATATCGAAGTAGTCGGTCATCCATCAATAGGCTTCGGAAATGCATAAACGAGGTCTATTCTCTACTCGAACGTAAACTTGTCGACATGCTCCCGATTCGGGAAGCTGCGTCGTATCGAATGGTCAGTGGTTTCTATGAATATTACGGTCAACGAGATTTTCTTTGTCGAATAAAGTGAAATAGTGCGTAGCTTATTTGCTTGACGCACCAAAGTCGAATTCTTCTTTGATCCCTGCCATCTTTCTGTGAAAATATTCGCAATAAGTATACGACTTTTGTCGTAAATTGTAAATGTTCTAGACACGCATCAAAATAAAATAAAATATATCTATATTTTATTTCACATAAACCTGCATGGGCACTTATAAAACTTCAGAAGCTAGGTGCACGATTCCCATTGGTTGTTCCTTAAGGAGCAGAGTCGGCAAGAAACTTCACGGTTACCTACTCTTAAAAAAGTAATTATTAATAGCCTTTCAAAAACAAAAGCAAAATCAAAAGTCATTTATTTAAACTAGGCTGAGAGTCAGCACTTTTTGAACGTCAAAAGTACATAAGATAGTCCCCCAAAACGCCCGCCCTTCACCACTTCCTAGTGCTTGAGCTGGGAAGAAGAAGTGGCGCAACAAACTCCCCAGCAGCACAGCTGTCTGTTAAGTTGGAAGAACTTGATTCAATACAATAATAGGTGAGTAATTAACATTCAACAATAAATGAAATTTAATTAATTTAAAAAAAATGGTTTATACAGTTAAATAAAATAAACAATGATAATTATGAAGTAAGTAAGTCATATGACCTGTCAGTAGTTAAGCTAATTCTGGGGGAAAAAAACGTTGTCTTGAGTTAATCACAGCGGCCAACAATTCTTATCGTTTATGTAGACGTTGATAGAATAGTATGCATTAGAACAAAGATTTGATTTTACTTTAGCTTTAAACGCATTAAAATGTAAAACTAGCTAAGAAAAGGGAAGCTTGTTATAAAAGGTTATACCAACCCCAACAAATGAATTAGGAACTTTATGAAGCCGTAAAGGCATGTAGTTTGTCCTTATTTCTCGTATTAATATTATGAATAGCACCGTTTTTAGTGTATAAGTGTATTTTGCCTAATACATAAGATGTTAGCTAAGATAAATAGCGATGCCACCGTGATAATAACAATATCTTTTAAAAAATCTCTCAGAGAAACTCCAGCACCTAGTTGGTAAATTGCACGAACAGCTCGTTTTTAAAATGAAATATTTTGAATGTCAGCGGCTTTGCCCAACAGCAGACAGTAAGACATAACGCTAAGAACATAACTAAAATAGACTATTATAGGGTTTATTGTCTTACTTTCCTGACGGCGTAGGCGGCCTAACTGAGCCTTCTCGCTAGGCTTGGTATATGTGATCCCCACTGAAGTTTGGCATCATCTACTTTTATGCCCAGAAAAACTGCCGAGTTTACAGTTACAAGGACCTCATTATCTAAGACGACGTTGGGTCCCAGATTTCTTACATTCGGTAAAGCAAACTTTATACATTTAGTTTTCTTGGCATTGAGAACTAGATTATTCGTGATAAACCAATGCGTAACCCTTGAGATTGCACTGTTTACGTCGTAAAAATCTTGTCTATTCCTGTCTACTTTAAAGATAAGAGAGGTATCATCAGTAAACAGTACAACGTCACACAGATACCCCTTGAATAGAAATGAATAAGAATGGACCCAGTATTGAGCCTTGAGGTACACCTAACTGAACTGGTAGCCCGGAAGATTTCACACCAATAACACCTTTAACATTGTTTTCAAATTACAGTTTTAATAGGTATGCGAGGACAGTGAAGACCTGTCAATACGTTCCAGGTACATAACATTATCAGATATCTTTAGATGCTGCGTTTAACTTTAGACTTTTATTCATTCAATAATGTACTGATATAGATCACTTTAAACACAACGTAATAATCAATTAATAAGTAATCAAATAAAAACTAACTTAGTTAAACCTATTCACAACTTAAAAAATGGCATCAAAAAATTCATCCGCATCGCTGTCGACTGGTAATGTTCCCAAGAGACTGGCAGCATTACCATGTTGTATGGCAATACTTAGCCGCTGGCCAAGGTACAAACCAGCCCTTGGGTCACGGGAAGTTGCAACCAGCCTTTTTGAGATTTCCCTAAAGAGACCATGAGCACTCGGACCCCACGGCCCGAGGGTTTGTACTTGTTAACGAGGGTAAATGACAGTTCAAGGTCGACACAAACCAAATTAGGGTTCAACTACTTCTGCAAAACGCATTTCTGTTAACATAAAAATCTTTCAATACACATTGGAATTTCTAATTAAACCGATAGATCTAATTCCGATAAACTATGATTAGGTGCAGCCACATACCCAATCACTTTTCAGCACAAACATATTATGGCCAAACGCGCCATAACAAGACAAGATACATTAACTCCTTATTTACTGACTGAATAGGTCTCAGCTTACGTCTATCTATTCAAGCCAGCCCCTCGACTTAGTCAGCGCAGTAGAAAAAATAAATTAGTTTCGAGTCAACAAAAAAATGATGATATAATTAGTTTAGTTTAGAAAAAAAAAACAACTCTTATGTGCTTAGTATTTAGTCTTGATAATAAGCAGTCGATAAGTAATTAAAAGTTTGTTACATAAAAAAGATAGGATAGGTACTGAGTGTAACGTTATGTTACACAAAGATGATGTACAAGCAATATTTGACTATTAACATCTTTATATGATACCTACATCTATCATATCTGCATCTTATTGATGAAAAAAAAAAACAATCCGTTATTCAAAGACGTCATGGCGTCAGGATCGTATTCAATGTGAATGTTGTGAGTGAAACATCATTAGCAAATTGATGGAATAGACAGCAACCATCAACTAAATAGGTGCTCAGAACAAATTCAAGACGAATCTACAGCCCCGGCCGTCATTTGTGGATCTTAGACAGTCGTTACGGATCGTTAGAAGCCCGAAAGTTTGACAACCAGTTTACAAAGGGGTGTCGTATGACCCAGTAGGTAACTGGATTGTCAGATAGGCAGTCGCTCTATGTAAAATACTGGTACCTATCCTGCTGCATCCGGTAAGACTGGAAGCCGACCCCTATATAGTTGGGAAAAGGCTAGGCAGATGATGACTCTCCTCTGTGTACTCGTTCAAGGAATAAAACGGCTGTATCATTTTTACCTACATAATATACTTACATATACAGAGTGTAACAGAAACCCAATTGCTATCCTTAAGCACATAACGGCTGGCATAGAATCACTATACATAGTTTCAGTACAAAATAAAATACTCTAAGAATTTATACGAAATTTCCGGTTTCATATGTTTCTTAAATTCTAATCATAACAAACGTGTCACCGCACTACGTAGGTCAATAATTTTCCACGTTACTTGCCAATATCACGATAAATCTCTTCCGAGTGATGATATTTCAATGTGAAAAGTTCGGTTTCTGGTATCAATGTATTAAAAATTCTCATAACTTCCGAACATGTAGATATAGGATTAAAAAACCCTTCCAATATCGTTTGATATCATCCCAAGAAGCCGTGCCCTTGGTATGTAAGTATATACCCTTTCCGTTACACGTTGTATAGCTTAGTACCTAATATTAATTTTTATGTTATTTCAGGACTTCGAGACCTGCGTGCTGAGTGGAGACCGGGAGTGTCGCTACGTAGAGGGTCAGACTCACGAAGGCATCGGTGACCATAGAAGACAGACGCTGTTCTTCTGCGGACATGAACAACAGTGCACGTGAGTATTGTGCCTAGAATGTTGGCCCTAGATTGTGTAGTGTAATGTAAAAAAACAACTACAGCAACTTCTACTTTTTAAACATAATGTAGTTTGTTCTCTACTCTCTCTATTGATAGTATTGATACCCCACTAACCACACACTTTTCTTCATAAACTTAGCTATGTAATGCGCCTGCGCATGCAGTACTGTCTGTCTAAACATTGCTATGACTATTTGTATAGGTGCAACGGATCTAGGTAAACGTTCTAATATTTTTTTATTTTATAATTTCAGATTTCCTATAGATTTTTTTGTGAATATTTTATAGTCAAAGCCGAGTTCTATAGTAAACGGACGTGAAACTTATAAAGGTTTAGCAGGTTACAACATTAACAGCAACATTCATCGATATCTACTGGAGAATTAAGTAGCAAATTAATTGAGAGTTTTAACTAAAGAGAATTGAGGAGAATTAACTGGAAATTAACTAGATAGTAAAATAAGCCGGGCAATCCTATACCCCGGGCTTATTTTACTAGTTTATGTGTAACGAATGTTATCATTTCCGGACCCATACGTCTATTATTATTCGTAATTGTCTCGTCAACATGACCGACCTTATTGATAAATCTGCTGGATTCACAGTCAACCCTTGTCTAAGGCGTGGATTTTTACCATTTTGGATTCAATAGGAACACCCATTTTTGAAAAGTGTTTTATTTAGATTCTAAAATGCTAATAAACCACAAAAAACACAACATTTTTATTGAATCGATTAGTTCCATAAAAATGCATTAAAATTTTAAATTTTCACATTTCGCGCGTAATTTGACGAATACGCTGGACGCAGCGGACGCCATATTGTTCTGTGGGTATGACGTCAGTTTACCGTGTAAACAAATGCGCTGATATTTTGTAAGATGATTGTTTAAAATTGAAAAAAATTAGATATTACTCGAATTAACGTTGGCTTGCTGTTCTTGAATGTAAGATATTATTTCAATAAAAATGACTTAGGTTAAGAAAATAATAAAAGTACAAAGTTGTTCAGTTGATAAGTTTAAACAGCGGTATGACGTCATAACATGGCGGCTACTATTTCATAATGTTCAAAATAGATTAAAAAACTGAAATCTTTAAACTGAATTTTAACATTTATTGTTATTTCATGAACTAAACACTTTCCGACTGCTTCTTGCCTAATCTATCTCAATAATATACTTTTAGATTTTTTCTCATAAACTTAGGGTAAAATACCATATTAGATACCTTTACCTCACGACGAATACATATTCTTTGATTCCAGGCCATTTAACAGCGTGGAAGCTCTGCAGCGCGCCAAGCGAGTGGTGGAGGAACAGTACGCAGTAGTGGGAGTCCTAGAAGACATGAACTCGACGCTGACAGCGCTCGAGCGTTACGTACCGCGGTTCTTCAGAGGAGCACTCCGACTATACTGGGGTTAGTAACATTGAGATTAACGCCATCTGTGAGATAGATGTAGTACTACGTAGTCGGCTAGTGAACAAAGGTTACAGATGGAGCTACTATCACGTCACACATCGCGCAAGCAACTTTTTTCTGCGAAGTTACAATACAAATACTGCTCTCTATATTGCAACGGAGTAAAAAAATAGACCAGCTTACTTACTAGTCTATTTTTTTCTGTCTATTTGTCACTTCTAACTAACGATACCTACTCACTGATAACGAAGGAGAGCAACCAGTCTATTCAACCTTCAATCTCGTACTCAATAGTAGAGGGCGTTAATAGCGCCTGTTTTATACTGCTTGTTTTTGTGGCTTCTTACACTGTTGAAAGTATTTAATTTTGTCTAGGCTCCACGCAATAGGAAAATATTTCACTACTTGACAGCGTTATGACCGTTATTACCACTCTACTTGCAAGAGACTCATAAAGCAGCAAAAATCAAAACACCGTCGTTTCACTCTTTTTATGGCATATTAAACCAATGCATTTTTATTTGACGGCGTTGAGTAAATGGACGGCTTGCTTCCTTCCAATTAAATATAAGACAATAAAGATTGTCATGTAATGATTATAACATAGGTGAACTTGAATGAAATCATAACCCTCACGGGCTTTCAATCGCACCTTTTTTTAAATCTCGTAGACTAAACCATTAAACAGTAGACCTTGGTCGTTTGGCCCTCAATATCATCATATCAGCGAATAGACGTCCACTGCTGGACATAAGCCTCCCCCAAAAGGGGGGGATTTGACATAATCGCCACGCTTGGCAGGCAGGTTGGCGATCGCAGTATGGTGGTCAAATGCACAGAGAACGCTGGTGCCCATTCTCTAGTAAGTCCCTTAGTTGCCTTCTACGACACCCACGGGTAGAAATGGATTGGTGCTATTCTTTTACGTCCGGCACCACACGGAACGACATTTGGCAGATTGGCACATTGAGCAGACGCATTTTTCGAACATATGAAGCAATGGATTAGCAATTTGTTTCAAAAATGATTCAGATTATGATTGATCGTGCGTTACGAAATTAGGGTTCTGGTCGGGTTCATGCAATCGCTACCGAGTACCGACATACCGACGTCTTGGGAATAAGGTGCATGTTCGTGTTAAAGTTTTTGTACAATTCCAGATAACACATTCCTTTTTTCTTCATTACAGAGGAGGTGAACACATTTGCCCGGATCAACCGCAACACCTACAAGCCACCAGTTTCAGAAGAAGTGAAGAACATCGTCCGAGCGAACTTCACCAGGGAGATAGAGTTCTACGAGTTTTGCAAGCAGAGACTACACATGCAACTGCGCGCCCTGCGGGACCCCGCCATCACGCTGCCGGCGCCGCGCAGCGCACGGAGGCGGCGCGCGCGCAAGTCTACCAGAGTGTAACCATAAACAACTGATGGGTGTCCCATCTCTTCTAGACTGTGTTAGGTTAGAAGTTGTTTAACCGCCTAATATAGGCAGCGTGGCGTATTCAGAGCAGTGACATTTTATCGTGAATTTTAGGCTCTGTGTTATTTTGAGTTATTGTTTCGTTCTGCTTAACGTTTTTGTTTTAACATCTCTTAGTTTTGGCCACACACGCCCAGTTATAAATCTGGCTTTCTGAAGTAAAACGGTGCCTAAGTCTTCTGGACCTGAAAAGGCAAATTAACTTGTGCGTGTAGGGCCAATAGCTACTACTCCAGTGCAGTCAAGATTTTCCTTTATTTTAACCAAGTAGTCTAGTTTATTTTTATTTATGTGAATATGAATTTAAGAGATTTGTATAGAAATAAAATAAAATAGAAACGTTGTAAATTTTTCCAGTAAATTGTTAAAACTATTGACGAATTAGCTTTGAGTAAATTATTAGCCACCCGGATTGTTGAGATATTTAGTTTTATTGTTGAGTCGTGATCGCCGCCATCTTGGCTATTGGCGCGATATTGTGTCTATTTATTTTAATTTGTAACTAATTAAGTGATGTCCATATTTTATTTTAAGCAGCAACCAATATAAGTACAGCTTCTATTTTTATGAAATTGTATATTTTAGGTAATAATTACTTCGTTTTAGAATATTGCTACTTACTAAAAAGTCGCACTTTTATATTTTAATGTTTTCCAGTTAACATGATCTGAAAGGTGACAAGTTTCTTACTATAAGTCTATTCTACCTGATGAACTGTACCTTAGGCTGCATAAAATAATTTATTATGAGATCAAAATAAAGTGTAATTGTGATATACCTAATATTTCGCTTATTGATAAGATTCTGTAATTAAAGTACTTGCATAGAATCAAACTGGTTTTTTTTATCCCTTTAATAATAACAATAGTCTGTAATTTTGGATTGTAAACAATGTTCCACAATCATTCAAATTCCAACCATGGTCCCATGTTGGGCGCCATTATTACTAATGAATTTGGATGCATATTTCCCTTTTCGTGTTCAATTCGATTCACCGGTTGCGTACAATCCGTACAAACTGGGTGTAAGGTTACTGAGGCCGAGATCCTATGAACACCTTCCTGTGCTCCATCATCATCCATTACTTGTACACTATCACTACTTACTCATCGAGTCCCATTTAACGAGCCTAATCACTATGACTAAGAATAAGGGACTTATCTAGAGAAGGGGCAGCAGCGTTCTCTATGCATTTGACCACCATACTGCGATCGCCAACCCGCCTGCCAAGCGTGACGATTATGGCAAACCCCCCATTTTTTTGGGGGAGTCCTATGTCCAGCAGTGGACGTCTGTCGACTGAAGTGATGAATCACGATGACTGCTGTCCGCTATTGAGGAGTTGGTTATTTCATAGACTTTTCTGGCGTTAAGGCTACCACATGATTACTGTGTCATCAAATTAATATAATACCAGCTTATACCCGCAATTTCGTCAGCAATCCAGGTTGAAAAGTAGCCTACGTCTTTCTCCAGGACCCAAGGCTACCTGTCTGTCAAATTTCATGTATTTAGGTATATAGATCGACTCAGTGGTTTGGGCGTTAAAAATAACAGACAGACTAGAGTTACTTTCGCATTTATAACATAGATACCCAAATTAAAGAAAAACTGTAGATTTTTAAAAAGAGTTCATTTTCGAGGTCAATTAAAATTCATTCATTAATTTGTACCTGTACTAAAACAGCAGTGCGCCATGCCGTGCACATCGGAAAGACTGGTTTGAAACCAGTCCTCAGCGGACAACTTATGTGGCGCGAACTGTGAATCTCACAATTATTGGCAAAGGTCCCGGTCAAGGTCAATAGTCATCCATGAATTATACAAGGTGATACAAGGGGGTGATGAAAGTTTCATAATTTTTCACCTAGTACGTCTAGTTTCTGAGATAATAAAGAAAAACTGAAAATTCCTAGTTTTACATTACGCGTTTCAAAACATTGTAAAAGTCAAATCTTTTTAAAAACACTTCAAATTAGAACTAAAATAATTTATTTCACGTAAACCTGTGTAAGAAATTCCACTCTTTTACAAATAGGTTTTTGAACTACACAATAATTTCAACTTGCACTGTTTAGAAATTAGAATCTTTTTAAATATCGATCAAACTGACAGCTGCAAACCCTATTTCCTAAAACATAATATTCTAACCCTCCCCAATATTTACATTCTAGAAATATGTAAATTTGTCCGTAAGCATCAAGAGTTCGACACTAAACGCGAAGACATCCAATCACAATACACACTTAGGCACCGATCTAGACTAAACATACCAACATCCAAGCTAAAAATGCATTCCACAAGTCCCTACGTAATGTCTATAAAAATATACAATAAACTGCCAAACATAATAAAGAAAGAAGAAAAGTTCAATTTATTTATCACAAAACTTAAAAAATTACTGATAAACAAATGCATCTTAAAAAATTACTGACAAACAATTCATCTAGTGAATAACAAATTCACTAGATGAATATTTTAATGATAAACATAATTAATAGAAAAAAATATATATAGTATGCTAAGGAAATTACTAATATAATAAAAAATAATTTAAGAATCATAATTTATAACAATAATTAATCATAATCACTTAATCTATAGGTATGTTTATTATATATTAATATGTATTAACGAAATGGTCATTTTTAATAAATAATATTTGAATATTAAATAATATAATAACAATGAATTCTATAAGCAATAATAATATATTAAATAAAACAGGGCTTCCTCTCTCCTACCCTTTTGCTGCGCCCTACAGGGTCCATAATGATCTCAATTATATAGTTACCACCTAAGTACACATTATGGTAAAGCAATAAAGATATTGAGTATATTGAGTATTTATAGGTATGAGAGGTCAATGTAGGCCTGCCAACAAGTACCAGGTACTTAACAAAACAGAACTACTACTAACTTCTCCGAATTCATATACGACACTTGTGCCAATACAGGGCACTTCACCAATCCAGGGCCAATCGGAGCGCCGAACGCGGTCGATGCGTTAGATCGAGATGGTTAAAACATACTCACACTAGGGCCTCTGGTGCCACGAATTGAACACAAAAAGGAAAAGTTACCTGACCTTTCAACGCTTTAATAATTTGAATTTTGATCACTTGGCTGCTTCGGTGTTCTGAATTTGAAATAGTGACAAGGACAACTTTTCCCTGGTATAGTGGCCCGGTAGCGTAGGTTTTTTGTTCAATTGTTTCGTGATCCCACGTGACTACCAATTTGCGTGGGTTAACACCGCAATTAGAACCTGCTGAAGCACCTGATACAAGTCATACTTTTAGTTCATTGGCAAATTATCAAATGTTTAAAATACATGTCTAAATCTAATTACGTCTATTCTTTGTCTACCTTTGTTTTGCGACTGGAGTAGAATTGTACGACTGATTAGCCAGGCGACCAGACTTACTGCAAGTAGTAATATGAATAAACTAGAGATGAGCATATTGGTTGAAATTGTTTATTGGTTATTAGTTAATGGTTAAAAAAAAATATCGATAAATTTATTGGTTGAAAATATTGGTTAATATTTTTATTCAAGTAGTTAACTGCAACATGGTTAATGGTTAAATATTGTACTTATGCATGTTGAAATTGTTAAGTTAAACTCAATGAACTTTCCTTCATAGTTGAACAGGCTTAGGACTGACTAGCATTTATTTTGGTTAGATATTCGAATATTTTTAACACGTGAGAATATCATTATTTTGTTTATCGAATATCATAGTTAATATAAAATATTAGTTAATTGTAATGGTTGATGGTTATATTCAACATCGCTAAAAATAAACTACTTATTTTATTCATATTTCAATTGTAACATGCGGGGCATTGAATTCATTTCACCACTACCGGCTAAACTATGATTATAACATATTTTGGGGTACCTATTATCTGCTAAGAAGTAGATAATTTAGTTTTTCCTCGCACGGTCATCCCCTATTGTGGGTCTCAGCCCTTTCCATAGGAGTCAAATTCGTCCCTTCTTCTCCGTCCTGGGGCCAGGTTTTATGTGGTCTGGTCTTATTAGACAAGTATCAGAATCTGTTTCCATGCCACGTTAGGCCCGTAATTCGCTTATAGATTTTTATCGTCACTGACTGTGGCGTGTATCTTGTAGACAAACACGGTTTTAACAGTTTGCTTAACCATTTAGGTATTTTAAGGTTTAATTTAATATAAACAATTCATAATTATTCACATAAATTTATTAGGTAGGTATTTATAATAAAACAGGAGTCAATTATACGAGAAACAATAATAGTTCATAAGGGTAGCATTCAAATTGTGTAAAATTAATATGGCCACATTTTAAGAATTCAGGTACATATACAAAATAGACAAAACATCGGCCTAATAAATAAATTATAATATCGCTTAAAAGTAACAATAATTTAATTTCGTAATTTCTAATAGTCTCATTTATTAAAATCTCAAAACTGAATCAACAATTGACTATTATTATCAGTTCTCACGTAGGAAATATGTCATGATACCGTGATTATAAAAATATAAAATATAGATATATCCAGATTATAACATCGGTATAAAATATTTCAGTTAGATTATTATTCGCATAGGGTTCATAGTTTTGAAACATTTAAATAACAATTTTCGCATCTACTTTAACAATTCAATAACTTTACAACGGTCTAAAAGGGAAGATATTATGTCGCCACAGATACTATAGCTAGAAATATTCGTATTATTTACAGTTCATATGGATGGTAAGTGAATATCTTTATATCTAGGTGATACTCCTAATTCGACATATAACTATTACAAAGGTCTAAATAATGTCATAAAAATTGTATTAAAATATTAATTAATATCATTCAGAATTCATCTCTCTTATTATGTACAAGGAGAAGAGGCGCGGCTGCGCTCACCGCCCGCGCCTACACGCACACACATCACATTTTATTGTCCTACGGGACGCTACTCTACAATATTATCATAGTATGAAACGAAAAAATTTATGAAACATTATCATAGTATGAAACGAAAAAATCTATGAAATATTATACACATAACTCAAAACGTCGTTTTACTGCAAGATGGCACTCTGAGAACGAGTCGCTCACTCGTCGTTTACAATATACTACGCCTAGTCTAATTTATATCACAAGTACGCTTTACAACGTGAAGCCTCATCGACTCAGGAGCTCAGGACGCCCGCGCTGTCTCGCGGGAGGCCGGGCGCGCTCGCGGGCGGCTGGCACAGGAATGTGTTCGCCAGCCCGGGCCGGCCGGCCAGCCGACCGCGCCGCCGAGCCGCCCGACGCGCACTCGTCGTTCCGACACTATCACCTCTCGGCTCTTCGTGGCCGCGTCAGTAGAACGACGGGTGCCAGTCGACCGAGGGATGCAGCGGGCCTGACGCACCCACCGCAGTCGGTGCGCCTGCCGCGGTCGTCGAGCCCAGCGCTAGGCAATCGAAACAGTAGTTGGAGCCGCTGTTGCTGTCCCAGAACTGTTGGCCCTTGCACAAGAACCTCACGGCTAATTCTAGCCGTTGTCCCGACGATATCGCCGGAGCATACAATACGAACTGAAAGCGGTCGGAGAAGCCGTCGCACGAACCTTGCACATAGGTTGCTTGCAAGTCCGTGTACGTTTTCCATCCGTTCATTGTGTAGCGTATGTGTACAGTCTTGTGGAAGTCCAGGTTTCGCACGCGTACGGATCCGCACACGGTAACGTGCACGCCGTCGCATACGCGTGCGCTTTCAATGCACACGTTCTGCGTCTCGAGTTTGTCCGTGATGTTTACTGGAAGTTGGAACAGTGGAACGAGTGTTAAAGCCCCGAGCCGCTGCGTAGATCGCGCTGGTGTGGGAGTGCTCTGGACATCGCATCCAGTGAGGTCATCATATGCGGATTTGGGTACAACTGGAATTTCATCCATAAAAGTTTTCACATCCGCAAGATCGAGTCCTAAAACGTCCGCAAAACGTACAATTTTCTTGCGACCAGGCGTGCCGGGTGGCGTTTTTCCAGTTTTGAGTGAAGAACAGCGTCGAACACGTTGAGGCCGGTCGTCTTCTACTTCGACTTCTGCTTCATCCTCAGGCTCAATTTCATCTTTAACTTCTGCACCCAAAAGGGGCAGCTCCGTTTCACTTGCAGGCGATATTTCATTTTCAATAGGAACTTCACTGGTTATGATTTCTAAAGGTTCCACACTTATTTTGTTGCATACAACTGGTTCTGGTTCGAGGATATCTTCAGAGGCTTCCGTCGGCGTTTCCTCATCAACTGGAATTTCAACTTCCGCAAGTGATAAGTTTTCCAGGCACTCTGTTGTATTAGTTTCAGTACTTTTTTCATTTTGAAAGTCTTCTTCAACTTCCACACCATCTGAAGGCTCGCTCTTTGCAGATTCAAATTCCGAGTCACTGTCTACTGTGGCACTTGTAAAGTTAGGTAAACTAAAAGAGTCTGTATCTAGGGCGGTGATCGGTTTTGCTGCACAGTCGATTTCATCGAGGCTATTTTGTGGCGCACAACCCTCAAATGTGATCGCAGAATATAAACGTTTGTTTGCGTGACCATTTTCACGCGGGATTGGTTGAAGTTTCACTGGTGGAGTGCACTCCGTATAAAAAGCGGTAGAAAATATAAAACCATTTTGTGTTCTGTCCGGTTGTTGTAATAAAAACTTGGTTTGTTCTTTAGTTTGTTCTGGTTCAGAATCAACATCATAAAAGGGTTGTTCTTGATCTTCGGTGGGAGATTTTTCCGTGAAGGCTGGTTCGTACTCGTCGATGGGGCTGGAGGGGCTCTCACACTCGAGCTCAAAGTCGTAGAATGTGTCGAGTTCCCGTGTGTTGGCGGCGGAAGTGGTGGGCCTGTGTGGCGCAGGGGGCGCCTCGTGCGTGAGCCAGCTGCTCTCGCAGTGGTCGTCGTGCGCACCCCCGAGGTTGCTGAGGCGCGAGTGCAGGTCCCGCGCGAACGCCGCGGCACGCCTGCCGCACGACATCGGCAGTAGCGAGGTCAGTCCGCACTGCGACCCTGCACGATCTCCGCTCATCTGCGTCTGAAACACATAACATCAACTATTAAGCATTGAACCATTTGTATCTACATATTGTTTTCTGATGTGGCGGTTATTTATAAATCAAAGGTGACCTAGATGGTTATTTTATTCATTTTGGCACCACCAAACATCGTAAGTAAGCGTAATAAACAGCTGGATGCAAAATGCAAGAATGCTTAACTTTCAACCTATTTTGGGACCGTAAGAATGGAAGTCCTGTCCTAATCTCCTGGCAAAAGTCAGATTTTCTATTAATCTTGCAATAAGTCGGTGGTCATCTGTTATTATTTTATTTCTCTTTATCACATCATGAAAGTTGAATGTCAAATGTGAACGACCTCGATAAGATAATTAAATTACATTGCTTTTCTGTGATCAGCGGGACCCACGGACACATGTACCAGATAGTGAACATACACAAAGCGCAGCTGATATTTAAAATACTGTTCAATATTAATTGAAATATGGAAAATAAATCACAGTAATAACGCAGAGCTTAAGCTTTTCAGATATTTATAGGCCGTAATCAAAATAAATCACTGATAAATATTTGTATTGGCGTAAGATTAATGGAAAAGTCTTGAAGTCAGGGAGATTCAAGGATTCTTTCTTACAGGTGCGTTGCAATCACAAACACTGTGAAGGTCAGTGCCCGACCCATTTTAGAGGCAACGCTAAAGTGGGACGTCTTGAGCCTTGACCTCAATGTCAGCAAGCCAGCTCTCGTGACATACGCTGATAAAAATCAAACTACCAACTAATAAGCTGCAATTGTCATGAACATCTTATGAGATGTTCATGACTATTGCAGCTTATTAGTTGGTAGTTTGATTTTGTTTTACTATGGTAAAAAACAATAATACTTTGATTATGAATCAAGCAATGAGAACGTCGATAGCAATAAGTCTGCAGTAACTCGATAACTTGGCAAAAGAAACGCGAAGAGAAGTTGCAATTGCAATCATTTCATGAATGTGCTAGAATGTCAAGAGGTCAGATTATTCCAACTACAAAAACACGTCGGTGCTTACATTTGATTTGCTGAAGCGGATGAGCTCGTTTATTGCCTCAAACGTTCTGTTTGTTGTCTTCAAAATTTATCTAAATTAAAGTGAGCTGTTGTGTAATTGAGTTGGATGCGCGTGACAGTGACGAGAGTGGAGCACTCATTTAATAACAGTCCATTTATCCTGTTATATCTGTACCTAAGCACGTACATGTCGAGAATTTAGGAAGCTTAATACATGTAGTTGACGATGTTTCGTAATTAGATTCAAGTGCCAAAAGTAATACGTCAAGAAAGCGGGGGCGGCCTACATGAGCATCTGGCGACGACGGCGGTGGCGCAAGTCCGGTCCGATGACGAGCGGGAACTAGTAGCTTTCGGAAGACGAATTTTAGATTTGTTTCGACAAGCCTGGATGTTGAGGTTTGCTAACTAGGAGCTATAACTAACATCCGTTCTGGAAATGAAAACAAGCAGTGCCAAAAAATATAACATTCGTGTAGATACGGCAGTCTGAAAGAGGAGTTACATAAGTTACTGAGCTTATGAATATGATTCAAGCAAGCCAATAATAGGCCACCCACCCAAAGGCAAGATATTGATGTTTGTTCATACATTGCCAGGTGAATGAACAACAACACCTATGATTGAAGTTTGATAACATCGTAATGGAAAACATTTTAGGGAGTTTCTCTATTAAAGTTTTTGATGAGTTTTGAGTATGACAGCGAACTGAATCCCTCGGTTGACTAACAGTACTGGCACATATTTTAAACAATTTAAAACTATTCACAGAATTACAAATAATACATATTTAAAATTAGTCAAATTCCTGATAGCGAACCCACTACAGTCATGCACGATTCTATTTCCGAAGACTCCTTAATGCGTAGGATCAGCACCCTAATTGCGTAACTCACGATTAATCATAATCGGTTTCATTTTGACAATTCAACAATATTCATTGCGTTATTTACGTTGTTGAGCATACATATTTTACGCACATATGAAGCAATGGTTTACCCATCTGTTTCAAAACGAAATAGATTATGATTAATCGCGAGTTACGCAATTAGGGTGCTGGTTCCACAGACACTCGTGTATGGAATCACGTGAATCTGCGTCACTTTAGCGTTCACCAAAGAGAACCGACACATTTTCAAGTCGTAGGAGGTACCTCCTTCATTTTCAGTTAAATATAGTTCAGTAATGCATCGCAGCATCGGTGGCCAGCTCGCCATTATCCAATCAGGGCGAGTCGGTCACCGCTCCGAGGCTCGCAACCACGCCACTCGTTATTGTTCGTAAATAATGGCCGTCTCAATTCTCTTAATGTATTATTACTACACGATTTGCGAGAAACAATACGAAGACTGCGATGGTGGTCCGGGACGCCCTTATGCAGAGAAATTAGAATTATTACGCATTTTATTATGGGAGATAGTGAGATACTGCCTTTCGGGAACTTTGGATAAAAAAATATTCTAGTGATATGTAAATCAACAAAACAAGTAGCGTCAAAAGTTGATGATAATGTCCAAGTATTTACAGGCACAAATAAATAATTAATTACTATAAATAACTTCGGCAAGACAGTAAACACATTCTATAATAGGATCAAGCTTAATAAAAGCCTCAATAGCTCCACACTATCTCAAGTATGTTTTAACAAAGTACATACACGGTAAGATAACAGAATAACAGGCTACAAATGAAAGTGGACAACAAAGGAGTTATCAAAGAAACAACAGTTATCTTTAAGTGTGTATAAGAATAAAGTCGTATGGTTGGTGGCGTTTGTAAACATTAGCAATGTCTTTCACAGGTGATTGGCGACCAAGGTGACTGAATTAAAACAGAGAAAGTACTCATTCATCAATACGATAACCTTTTGTTATAACATCTTTATTATTGACATAATGGCTTGAAAATGTTATTAATGTCCGAAGGCTAAGTGGTGGACAAGAAAGGCCATAGAGATTGTGACTCAGAACAGGACGTAAAAACAGGGCGAAGGAGAAAGAGAAGGCGGGAAAAGCAAAAGAAAGCGGGTAATAGAGATACTAATGTGTATTGTTGGATATAGAACCTACCATTGAGAACGCTGAAGCAAGCCCATACTTGAGAACGGCTTATTAGGCAGATAATTATAATTTTTTTCGATCTTGACTATATGATAAACTTTGGACCCAAACCAGACGCCAGTGGAAAAATTATTTAACTGACGGATCAAGTTCTTAGCTATACATATATGTATTTTACAATTGCCACAAATCTTTTCGACATTTCTTGTAACCTTTTATTATATCTTTTGGTGAATCACCAATTGTATCGTCATTCTTCAGTTAATCATGATAAAAGTTTGATACAACTTCTAAATGCCTACGTAATACGCATGTTTTGATATCTTTTAGCAATTAGTATATTAGACCTACTTTTTTTAAATCTAATCATGAGGAAAACTTACGAATACTTTGAACGCGCAAGATATCTAGTGACACTTCTATAACAACCAAGCCTGAATTTCCAGTTTCTTTCAAATGCAATTAGAAGTACCAACATAGTTAGGTGGCATATATAGCATCTTTTTTCAAATTACTTCTGCACATATTTGCGAACGAAAATACTCTAGACTTTGGATCAAGTGCAAAATGGTTAACATCCTATTGATCAACCTAGAAAAAACTGTTCAACCCATTTCATCGTGATGAACAAGGCTCTTCAATTTAAGTGAGATTATTTCAAATGTTTGTATCAAGGATTCTATGAATACAGATATATCTCCGCAAAGACTTCACGCGTAATAGAATGATTGAGCTCCACTGCATGACATAGTATATCTGCTGGGATGTCCGCAGCAAACAATCAGGCCGATTATCCTCGGCAAATCCTTTATACTATAATAGTTCTTGCATTTATTCATAGAACTGTAGTTATGAACCGCGCGACGGGTGTCTGCGCACACCCACCGGTTACGGTTCGGCGTAGAAAACTAAATTGCTTTAAGTACTTGTGGAATATTTTGCCTACAAGTAACCACGACGGAGGTTGCCCATAGGAATCTACGCTTTGGAACCTAACTTTTGGACTAACTTGGCAGAAAGTGCTTTTAAATTACTTACATCTAATAAATTATAATAGTTAATGTGGTGACTTTTTTACTTTAATTCCTATCATCCTATGTCTGTACTAACAAGAGCATAGCTTTACAAAATTGGAAATGAATTGGGAATGAATTCATTTCCAATTTTGTAAAGCTATGCTCTTGTTAGTGCAGATTTTCCACTTTACAGCTTGTACACATAGCATTTTGAATGCCTATTAAACGATAACATTACCGACGTACGCTCTACAAAAACTAGCCGTTTTGAAGAAAGTCGTTACTAAAATCAACAGCCATTCATACATAAGGTCTGCGCTTTCCTTTCATGACTTATTTTATGTATTTAAAGTTATATGTGAAGTTTTAACTCTCTTTCCTACTATTCCATCAACGGATGCGGTACTGGTATTCATTAATAAAGCTAATTGTCAACTCACCATGGATAGAATCAAGTTAAGATAGAGATATCTTTATAAAACAAACATATCAAGAAAGACGTGATTGATATTATCAAATCTTCAACAAAACATAAAAGCAAAGGCAAAGATATCAACGAACTACTTTAACTTGTAGTAAATGAAACAATAAATGACGTTATTTATCTTTATGATCTTATCCGAGACGGAAAAAATTGCAAACATGTTTTTGGTTTCCATAACAACGTAAATCCAGCTATGCTTAAAAAAGAAACAAATAATCAAGATAATAAAGCATTCCTCACAACATGCCTACAAGAATTAGAAGTGGCTACGTCATAAGGCGCTCAATGAAGTTCGATAAACGCGGTCATTGAACCGGTAGATAAGGCACAATTGCTGCACGCGACATCGTCCGATATTAGTAAGTATCGCCAATGAGACTATTGTGCGGTTGACTCTGTTTAGCCTGCACTTTAACGTTGCAATTATGATTGATTTCGTAACTGCCCACTCGATAGCGCGTGACATAGGCACTCATTGACTCCATTCAGAAGTAATAAGAGGACGTAGCAGCTATTGCTAGTGATCTAATAAAGTGTACCTTCGTGCTCTTCAATTTATTTACATTTATAATGAGCTGCATTGTGCCCTCTCTTGTCGTCAAGGTACTTCTCATATACATTTCACAATCGAGGTAAAACGGATACGAGCTTCATTTCAATTTTAATATTCCAAGTGGCAATTCACATTTCAATGTTACGACGGCGACGCAGTGTCTTCATACATGTGTCGGTGAAGATTTAGCAAGCCATTGACTTGACATGACTGTAAATATTTTAAATAATCCGTTGATTTTAATGTCTGCTTTGTAGAAGAGCAAGTTAATTCTGGAAAATATTTCCTACTATCTTATCTATAAATATGGCCATTATGATGGAGTATCGCGCATTTTTGCTGACATTCCTCAAGGGAACTTTAAATATATTTACCCCACGTAACGACCGTTGCTATCTCAACTGCTTCCTCATTTATCAAAATCATTAGATGCTTATGATCAGACTTTTGTTATTATAGCAGCTACACTGCAAACAACATATCAGTTGGATCTGAAAGTATTGTATCTACTTTAAAATGTGTGATTTTGTTCACTGACAGTCACATCGTTGTCATCAGTGCAAGTTTTGGGAACAATTATGTAAAAATTCTCAACACCTTTTTCTGAAATCTTTGTTACAGCAAGTTTCTCAATATTTAGTATTGAGAAAGTTGCTGTAACAAAGATAGGTCATTCTTTGCACGTTGAATTAGGAACTCTACAAAATAGAATTCCTTCTTTATGAACTTCTATTATATGTTTTTCTACTTTCGTTTCGGGGCAAGATTCTTCATACATTTGGACTATTCGCTCATTATTTATATAAGCGCGGTTTGATGCACATTTCTTTTCAAATTTCCAATTGCTTTGCTATTGTAACTAGGGTAGGAGGAATCCATTTATAAAATATTGGCCACCTTGTAAAATTTAAGGATAAAAACATAACTTATTTTGGCGTGATGACTATGTTTTATACATTTATTATTTGTGAAAGGCGTGAGATTACCAAAAGCCTCGTTTGAAACATTGCCAGTTTACCACAGCAATTATTATATGTATAGAGCTACTTTATAGATACAATGTACTGTACTAATCGACGTATAGGTCATATCGTATGATCGAATTCTTGTAGTAGTCAATAGATAAAGAAAATAAAAGGAATACAAACAAGTAATTCATTTAAGATATATCTATGTGAAAGTACCTATAATTTATCAGAGGATAAAGAGCCTTTATCTTCACATTATTTATGTCATATAAGAGATATGGAATTTTATTTCTACATAATATATTTAATAGACAAGATATTAAATAACAAACAAATATTTTGGACACCGCTATGGTTGTTAATTGATATCGTCATACTTAAAAAATACCAATAAGTAATGTATTGGGACTAAAATACAATACGTACGCAAATAAAGACTAAATGTGTGAATGTGCTGTGTTTAATATTCATTAAATCTATGTACTTTAGAACAGGCAATGACCTCTAAAATACATATTATTCTACAAAGGTTAACCACGATAATCCACTCAGGTGACATTTTTCTAATGAATATGTAAAACAAGTGACTCACCACAACTGATATAGAAACAATTTTTTTCAGGCACTGAACTACAATATAACATTGATTTCATGAAATAAAGACCTTGACATCCAAAAAAGGATATATAACAAACTATTGATGCTATTTTCCCGTTATTAACGAACTTATCTCCATTTTTTCGACATCTTTTTCCACTACAATATACGTAACCAGGTGAACTAGACTGAGTGAATGCCCACTTGTACAAAGATAAGATTATGTACGCATGATTAAACATCAAACATGACGACAAACTACTATTAGGGGAGAAATTACCTTAAAACAAACATAAACACACTATTTTGATATTTGGAACTTGTACAAAGAAGACCATTAGTGTTAATATGACAGTTAATACCATGAAACAGGTTGACCAAAAGTGAGAGAAACATCAGAGGACGAATAGCGGTCATTTCGCTCGTGTGCGTTGCCATCACGTCGGGCACACAACCACGCGGAGTGCGAGCGCGTTCTATGAAACAATGAACACAGTGGAACTGACGGAGACTCGTCGCTCGACCTTATCACTAGTCAAACAATACTCGATTAGCGACTCGACAATCTTGCGATCGACGAAAGTGGACCGAATAGAGCGAATGAGCGACTCTATCTAGAAATATTTTATCTCGTTACGATTACGCATATCATCAGCGTTCGATCAGATATATTACTTTCATTACATATTATAGACATTGGCTATAAGCCAACATAAATACATGCGTTAGGTTTTTTATTGATAGAGGATTAATCAATTGCAAATTGGTATTTGAATGGATTTCAAAAGTCAAGTCGTCAGAATAATAATAAATAATAATTGCGAGTCTTTCGAAAACATTATAGAAATCATAATAATATGTTCCTAGATCTAACCAGAACGAATTGACGCTCAAGCTGGCGAGGAAAAATGTTCGAACCACATATATTAAATCGGTGCCAAAAAAGAGAATTTTCAGGGCATAATTTTGTAAAATATGTATAGATTTTCCCTAACAAAACCGCAAAATCAGCATGACGATGATGTGGATATAGAAACAAAAAACCTGCGCAAAATACTTATTTTAAACACTATTAATTGGTTCTTCGGATAGCAACCGTGTCTTGAAATAGCCAATGTCGTGAATGAACGTAAAAAATGTTAAATAGAGGCAGGAACATCCTCATCCACGATATTCGAGTCGTGACTTTCACTTTGTGTACTAAAATAGTGCGCAGACACATCCAGACGTCACAGAGATATATATAAATAGGAATAATGATCACGCGCCTGGCACTAGACATACGTATATTGCCTTGCTATGCCCCCTCACTCATCATCAGACCATTGTAGACTATGGTGACTATTCGTAAACAGATAGGGCGCGGCCCCCCTAACTTCCTATTCGTGAAATTTGGCAAGAGAGTGCATCTACTACAGCTGTTTCTGTTTACACCCACGATTGTCGCTTCTCTGTCGGTACTCAGCGGCCTTGTCCCGTCCTTGGACTGACAGGTGAACAGACAACTACATAGTTTTGTAATTAGGTAATCTTTTTATTTTGGTATATGGGGTAAAAAATAATGTAGATGTGATTTTGATTGTTGATATCTCATTCAAAAATGCAAAATACCGCTTCGGAACAAAGCAACTAGGTGGGGCTAGTTAAAAACACTTCAACATAAATCTACATTTCACTTGAAATAACGTAAAATGTAATTAGAAACAAATAAATCAGTACGCTAAACTTATTAGCCCAACATAAACTCATAAAATGAACTGCAACATTGCGTGACTCTGTTGCCAGTTCATCCCCAGGCCAACAGCACCAGCCCACGACATAACGGTACTGAATAACTACGGCTTTATTATTATTCAAAATACCGGGAGCGAGATGGAAATTAAAGTTTATAAGCGCGACAAGCTATTACCGTGATCGTTACTGAACACCGCAATGATTCTATCAACGTGGCGGTAATAGTAGGGTAGGCAGCCGAGGAAAATCGCTTGACAGATTAAAGGGCTGTAAATAAGGATATTATACTTTAAAAGAGGCTGATTCGAAGTTAGACGACTCGGGTATAGAAGATATGAATCGTTCGGACTAAGTAGATCTTGTAGACAAGATTGCAGTAATTATGGAAGTGTCTGCAGCAGCAAATTAGCTAAGATGAATGAAGGAGGAGAATTCATGTCACAGTCAATGAAAGAGATTCTAATTATAATTCTTAATTAAAACACGCAGGAGGAGTAGCCGTTGTAACTTGTTCTGACATCAACGCCATAGTTGGGTAAGCTGTTTACATCTCAGATATCCCATGTACGAGTATACATGCTCAAAGTTAATTTACAACGTTCGACAGTGTAGCTGTGCGATGGAATGGAGCAACTGCGCTCGATTGTCAGCCCACGACCGGTTCTAAAGAAAATTCAATGCGCTTTCACAAACACGACAACTCATTATAGGTTTCCCATAAAGAATTTCATATGGGATTTAAACCTACATTTCATAAACATCCAGGATGATATGAAACGGAGTTACTAAAATATTTTCAGCCTTTTTTAAAATTGGTTTCTGTGATTGCATTCACGCGTTTGTTTAATTCTCAGGGAGCAATAACATTGACGGTCAAGAAGTATTTTACTTGTCAATTCCGTACCGTTGCGACGCTCTTGTTTAAATATTTGAGTAAGTGAAGTGGCCATCGCACGATCAATTATGAATACATTGGGCACGCCCCATCGCGTCGCCTTTCTATTGTGTTTGTAAACATCAATTGAAAATCTGACATTCAATTGCGAACAACCACTAAATAAGCTTCTCATCTTTCTAAACGATTTTTTCTATGTGATAATTTGACAAATGAATAATGGTTCTATGAATCATTCGTCAATGGATTTGTACTACTTACATCTGATATCGTATCTCCTGTATTTTTATAGTTCCGGAATATTATATTACTTAGGTACCGAAGGTGAATATAAGATCTAAGAAACACAGAGCCATAATTCAACGTCAGCTAACTAAATCCATAAGTAGTAAGTACGTTTCAATGTCCTGGTACACTTCAATGCTCTTCTTATTTAGCTCTGACATAAGCTTGTTTATTTACAATTTGGTCTTGGTATTCAAGTATGTTCAGTTCAGTTCACTTTTTACGTGATTTCTTCCTAAATATATAATCTTCGTGCCAAATAAATGTTTACAAGACTTCTTTACTTACAGTTTGATCATCGCTCGTAAAAATTGTTTGACGTTATAAAATGGTGTGAATTTAACGTTAATTTCTGATTTTATGGTTGATTTCCGAGCGGATTTGCGTCAAGTTATCGTCATGGCTTGTTATATCCTCTCTGATGTAAGATATAAGGGTGTATTCACGTAGAAAGTTGGTAACGGCATCCATATGGCCAGTGTTTGGCCAAAAGCATGAAAACTGCCTACACCAACCAGCGCCGACAAACACTGGCATATTGGTGCTGGTGACCAGCTTTCTACGTGGATACACCCAATGGCATAAAGTGGTCTTGTAATTTTGCGCCCTTGACAGCCGTCTGCCTTCCGCAGTGTGCAATAAGAGAAAGTACCTATCTAGTAATAAACCACCTATGCAAGTGCAAATATAATTGCGTCCTATTGTTGTATTGTGTCCGGGTTTATTTCGTATTCGTGATAAATGGCCACATAAATACAAGTGTCATAAAATGGGGTTTTCTTTTTGAGTCTGTCTTCAATAGTTTGATGCAATCTATATAAATGTAACTGTTCGTTGTGTAAGCGTACCTACCACATGGAACGGCTGGACCGAATTAAATACTTTTTGTTTAAAACTATGTTTTACGGAAAGAAATTTTGGGAAAGCTTCTCGGAAAATATTTATATTCGGGAACTGAACGTCCTTTTTCTGTAGGATTTTGTATGAAGTATTTTAACAGGACAGCGTCTGTCGAGGGCAAGCCTGAACATAAATTGAGTTGACTATAAATAAAATTGAAAATTAAAATGATATCAACGTTAACTTTAAACGTTGTTTACAAAATTAAATAACATGCTCTTATTAAAGAAAGTGTTACAGCGTAGTCAATTAATTAGATAATTGCCGTTCATATTTGTTTACTAACATCGAGTTGTCATTGTTTTACTTTTAAGGTTGTAAATTATCTCTCTTTACATGTGGCCTATCTTCACAATGATAAATACCTAATTGATAAGAAATCAATGACAGAAAAAATGTAAACAAAGTCATGTTATGTAGGTATATAAAATAGGTAGGTACAATAACGCATACGTCATAAATTATAATGGCGGGTAAAATAATTGACGAAATCAATAAATTACTTACTTAAAATTATATTAGAAAGAAAAAGTGTAGAAATTATTCCACTTTTAGCTGAAAATTATAATTTCAATAAAGTATTATACGTGTTTTTATTATGTATAGACACCATAGCCTGCACAATACACCCAACCTTAATGTTTAATGCTTTTTGAATAAGATATGAATGGCATTTATCTGTTTGGCTTATGTTAAAATAAAGAAATTTCAAATCAATCAATACAAGTAGATATTATAATTTTTGACTATTACTAGATTTTCATTATTTTTGGTGAAAATCAGTTTTTCTTCAATAGAAAGTAGATGTGAAATGTGGAGCTAAAAGATCCAATTAACGGTACAATAAAATTGTTTTTAAATAAATGTAAATCAGCCATGATATATAATAGTGATGCTCCGTCAGAATAAATTACCTTTTATTATTTAAAACTGTATTCTTTCCTTAGCGCCATGTCCTATACACATGCTTCGTTTTGTAAGCAACGACACGTTACCCAATCAGTGTTTAACAGATTATTTCCTGTGTCACAATTTGTTATGTAACCAAAAAGTCCACGTTATACCGCTCTAGAATCCGACCAAGTTTCGTTTTTTATTTTATTTTTTCGGCAATTTTCGGCTGCAATATCCATTTTGGACAATACGCGCTAAATGCCCCGTGAAATGATTAAAATATGAGTCGCTACTGTAACAAATAAGGCTTTACAGAATTTTAATCTTTAAAATAACTAAAAACCCTCAAAATTCATTTAATTCCATTGAATGACTATTTCATGAAAAAGACGTTCAATTATATCAATATACACTTATACAGCCTGACACAGACCTGTCAATTGCCAAAAACGTAATACAATTTGAATTTTTTTTTAGTCGGATTCTTGATCCAAGTTCCTCCTATCCTCATGTGTATGAGGCTCATTCACTCAAATTCTAGAGATTCTACTGAAAAACTATCACTATTATAATTTAAAGAATTACAAATTATCATTGTGTAAGTAGGTAAGTATACCAATTAGAAAAAATGACAATTAATTCAATGATAGACTTAAACGACTTTGTTGACTGAGACGTATACCTACTGTTAAAATTCATTATCACTCTAAGATGAATAAATACTATTCGTAAAATTCGTATTCTACCGGGCCTCTCCCAGTAGAATAAAATCTACTAGCGGCGCAGGAGGCGGCGCCAAGAATCTAGAATCGAATTTTCCTATTTTTGATACAAAAATGTTCGAGAGTCACGGTAGACATTTAGATTCCATCACTATTTCGAGCGGGGTGAATGACCGCTTAGACTTCGCTACTTCGAAGTTATTTATGTGACATTTAAATGCAAACGTTAAACGTTTATACAATAAAGTTAACATTGAACTAATTCAGAGGCATTAGGCAATACAAACTTATATTTAGATAGTATGCCAGTCGGATAGTCAGATCTACATATGAAACGGATTTTTCCAAGCAGATTTCTAACCTAAATATTGCAAAAGAAAATCTTAATATAGCAGATATTTTGATTTGCTTTTCCAATATTTAGACTGAAAATCTTCTTGGAAAAATCCTTTGCTCTCTAAATAAGGGAAAAATTTACAAGTAGGTAATACTTATTCCTGTACGAATGTTGGCAATAAATCTCAAAATCAAAGCTGAAATTACATTTTTTTTTAAACGTCTTCCCAAAGTCCCAACTCCGAAATACTAGTACAATTTGTAGATGCCAAAGCGATGACATGAGCAGCGTTGGCACGAAACGAATATGTACTTAACCTTAGCGATAATTGCAAATATTCGACCTTTCTTCGATTAATTTGCATTTATAACTCAAGACTCTCAAGAACACTGAATACTGTGCTTATTTCGTTCTGTATGGAGGGTATCTAAAGCTGTGGATATACTTTGCAAGTTGCAGTCAGCTAGGAGTTAAAAATGAATAGCCAATGTATTCATCCTACTAATGTTCAATTCAAATAAATATTACAGTCACGATTATCATTTGTAAATTATTTTATTTTAGCAAGTTGGTTTGTACTAACACTTTTACAAGCACAAGAACTTTTACAGATGATACCGGCGTTTACTATCTGACTACAGAAATTCAGAGGTCATATTCTCTTTTGAAGTCCAGTCATAATCGACTTAAGTAATCATGTGAAGACCATGTAGGTAGATAGGTGTCTGAAATAGTATTTTGAGGAAAGAACCAAACAGATTGAGTGAACCTTTCCAGTCATTGCACGCATTTGTCAGTGATTATGCAACTCAACTCAAAACATAAGGAGCTGAATGATTCGGCGAACAATACCACAGAAAGGACAGTTGGGTAGTCCGTATAAATTACTTAAACTGCCAGATCATGATTAAAACTAACCGAGAAAAAAAACAAGCAATGGCCCACTTTGTCCTCACATTCACACCTAACACAAACGCAAACTCAAAAGCAATTTTCTACTGAAATAACGATTACGATAAAACAATCTTATTTCATGTTACCTAATAGTATGATTTCAAGAATACCAAATTCGTAACACACAAAAAATTATATCAATACTTTAGGAGAAAATTGCTTTTGAATCTTGCCTATCTAAGTGTAACCTATTTTAGTATTTATGCTGGAGACTATACCTACCCCTGGATATACCTACCATACCCAATCCCCAATTTCCCTGAAGTAACTTAAAAACAAGTATTGATGGCAAATGATCGATGTCTGTGGTGGGTGTGAATATCGATTTGAAGTTTATCAATACAGACTGATATAATATTGCAATATCTGATATAGGGTCTAATCGGGAAGTCCCTCAAAAAATGTAAACCATTATCTTACAATTTATCACTGAAATATATACCTAAGCACGCTCACAGCATTCCACTGAAAGTGTTTGTTCATGTAAAGTTGGTAGGAAACATGCGTGCAGCGTGTTTGACAATAGCAGAGATATTATAATATGCAATCATAACATATGAGTATATGACCTGTAGCCTTGCTCTGTGATATGTGATTGATAAGAACATACACAACAACACTGTCTGAGTTCTAAGTTCCTAAGTTCTATGTTCCAGTCAGCAGGAACTACAGCAATCAATTTGTATTTCGAACTACACCTCGTTTTTTTAAATCCCAAAAACGAATCTGACATTTCAAGACTTCTGTTTTCTTTTTTACAGGAGCTTGTCATAAGTTTGACATTACACCTGTCAATTAGTATCTGGATTTAAAAAACGAACTTCAGATAACTCGTCAGACGTCCTGTCAAAATTTCAATAATTCATGGAAAATGCACTTTCAGTGTTCCGAATTTACAATTTCCCCGGCCACTTATATTTTTTTCTTTACACAAAAACCGGACACAACAAGGTACATATTACGAACATTTGAAACAAACACCTGCCAAATCGGTCCATTCGTTCTGAAGTGATGCGTTTACGAACGCACAGCATTTCATTTTAAATAAGTACCTGTATGAACTCATAGAAGATTGCAACTTGTCGGTGATCAGTGATCACAAACTCTCAGAATCTATAGACGTTATAGCTGTTGATAGTCAAAACAAACCATAATAAGCGAATTCAACGCCAAAAACATCGAACTTCGAACACATTTTATCATGGTTAACAAAAAAAACGCAACATGCTAAATTTAACCCTCAAAAGATAAATAAGTATGACCTTAACGTGTGAACGGTTAAAATTGTCGTAAATATTCGCTAGCCATGTGTAAGCTAGCGTGCTTTTACAATGATCGAGATACTATATGGCTGCATTAATCGTAATATCTGACCCGTCACTGTAGTCTGTTTTTCTGATAAACAGCCACAAATATGTCGTCGCATCGTAAGAGAATGACATAGGGACGGTAAGTGACATCATGCATTACAATTTTGATGAAAGTATAACCTTAATTGTGTCATTTGTGTAACTCTAAATTACACTTATTAATCTTAATTATTATTTTTGTGTCACTTTAAATGAAAGACAGTTTGAATTTCATTTATTTAAATCCAAGCGACCGCTGGTCTTATTCAAATGTTACAATGTCAATTAAATTAAAATTTATGAGTATCAATGCATCTCTGCTCAAAAGATTGTTTTTACCAATGATAGTCTCTCTAATTGTTATTAATTTAGATATCCGTAATTGTCTTCGGGTTTTCCAAGAGCCCTCAAGGGTATCATTCGTGTCCAGAGATAAATGCGTCTGTACACAGTACATGCAAGATTGGGAGATACTTTATTAGGTACGGCTTGTACAATATGGCTACCGAAAATGAAACGATAAGGTGGAACCTTAGCGACATGATCAGAAGTCTCGTACTACTCGTCTCGTGGTACTTAAAAAGTTCAAATTCAAGTTGCGATCTCATGTCAGCGACAATCAATGCCAAAAACTTGTCAAAATTAAGGTTTAAAGGTTGTTGAGAGAGGTTTGGGACTGTGATTAAAATTGCGAACGTTCTTGACATCCTAGAATTGCCCCTAAGATTACCTTGTATTAGCGACCCAATCTTTTTGGCCTATAGATTATACATATCTTACATAATATTTTTGCAAACAAAAAGGTTCATCATTGAAATTGACATCAAGAATGGAAATCAATGTAACTTATAAATATTTTAAACTTATTGAAGTGGTTATTTCGCGAATAAAAATGAGCTGCAGTTATGTAACCGTTTCTCAGTCTGTAGCGTGACAACATTAAATCCTCAATAAAACAATGATAAGAAATGGGGTCGTTCTCTACTTTAGCTTTGAGTAACAGCTAATTAAGTAACTACCATGCTTGTTGCAGTAACCTTGAGATCCATCTCTCTTACAGGTATAGTGATAGTTCTCAGTATTTTTTTAGTACTTAAGTATCACGGCCCCAATTCTGTATGGTTATAATTATTCCCCGCGGAATCTTACTAAGTTCAAACCACGTCAATATCGTGTCTTGTAGATACCAATGTAACAGTAAGGAATCGAAATGTCATATTCTGTATGTTCCAAGACAATTTGTCGATATTATTAATACGATATTAGCAGAAGTCGTGTGTGATCGAAGGAATTGACGTGGTTTCGAAGTAAGGAATCGTTAAGTTGTAATAAAGAATTAGGGCACAGTTTGGCTCGCATCCTGTCCGACTGCGAGCGCTGCAACCCAAGGAGTTGTTCATCATCAATATGATTACATGCTGAGCCGCCATAACTCGACCGGTACCGTCAGCCCAGTTGTTACCGTCCTCTACATAATAACCGCACATAACTCAGCCCGAGGAACACCTAATAATTTACAGCGAGATCCTGAAACTGGATAAACTGGCAACTACCGAGGTGGTTTGCATACTAAGTTGCGGTAAATAGTGTCCACTGTTGGGATATATTACATGGATGCGCTTGCGCAGCCGGTCCTTGTTGCATCGCTATGCGTTAGCGCAACTGCGATAAAAAATGATATTATTTTATTGCTACTGTCTGTTGTTATGTGAATTCGTTAATCACAAAAAAAAAATTAACAAAAAGGCCGAAAAAAATACCACATCAGTACTAAACAATATTCTGTTAACAACAAAGATAGGACTCTTATCAATAAGCTCACTTCATATCAAAACATTCACAAAGATCTCAGATGTGTCACTTTATTTATTTTTAATTAAATCTCCGTCACTTATCGTTATTTTTACTAATAATTGCAATACCAGACTAATTATTGAAACAATGTTAAGACATCGTTACAATTAAGTGACCCAGAGCCCAAGAGGTCAAAGGCTAATGACAACACAGTTGACAAATCGGATAAATGTTTACTTGGTTACCTTTTTCATCAACACAGGGATCTGGTGTTCCAGGGACATCTCCAGCTTGGGAGAACTCATGGAGCTTCTCTTCTTCGGTAAACACGGGCTCATTTAATAACACCTTAAAGTCTCGTCCTGTTCCACTTAGTTACAATTTATTTATTTACAGATACATTCATAATTAATGAAGACACTAAAGATAACTGTCACTCGATGCCGGCGTGTTATTCACGTTTTATATGCGTTTTAGGAAACTTTTTTAAATGTTTATTTGTCTTTAAATTTTATTTTTTTGTGATTTATTTCCGTTTGTTAGAGTTCGAGGGTAGATTAATAAAATATTAAGAGTACGTGTCGTGCGCAGCCACCCGGCGCTTGCGCTTGGTGCGAATGAGCGGCGCGAGGTGCGCGGCCGGGCCGATGCGCGCCGCCCGCGCACCACTAGACAAAACCTATTTGAGATATTTAAACTATGCATCAATGTTCCGCATCGTTAGTTTTGTTTATGTACATTAATGTTAATAATCCACCGAACCTTAATGATAAACTATCAGTTACAGGGTTTTTGAGCGACTTGTAAATATATTTATACTGTCACGCCGGCAGCGCGTGCGCATCACGTATCGAGTGTGTGATTCGGTGTTGGCGCCCTCGGCAGTCGGCACTTCGACGGTCGTAAGAATGCCCGACACAGACGTGTAAGCACAAACATCAAGACATGTGTTATGTAATCAAAATAAATGCAATAACTCGTCAAGTTTACCGGTTATTACCGGTCCACACACGGGTGAACTAAATTATGTCAAGAAAACAAAAATAGAAGTAATTTTCATCCTACCCCTTTCATGCCCGTTTACTGTCAAGCATCTTATGTAGCACAATCAAGAAGAGATTACAAGAACTAGTTTATGTTTATTTAATTAAAAGCAATAAGAAAAATACATAATTCTATTTACTTGCTTTATTATTTTTACGATTCGCATGTTGAGATCCCCTATCAATATTGGGGAAGAATTTCCACCGGCTAACGAGTTGTTTTCATCCGGATGAGAAAGTCGTTAAAATAGTAAACAGTGTCCATCTTACTACCGTATGGTAGATAATGTATTAATTAACATGAACTTTGATTAGAATTAATTACGATTTAATACGATACGGTCACCTATTTACGGTACAGATGACATTAGGAACAGTTGCGAGTTCAGCAGTTTCATCCACACGAGTTTGAAATTGTTTACCATTTAAGAGTACCTAGTTAATTTGTTATCGTTACTTTCTAATTGGCTCTGAGTTAAGTAAATATCCTGTTTTGTTGGAAGTAGGCATATGTGCATATTATTCGAAGAAGCCTGAGTGTTGTCTTGATCTTTATCGTGAATCGAGTGCTGTGTTCTTAGCCTAATATAGCCCAATAATAATAAAAAATCCAGTTAGTAGTGATTGTTTTTAAAGATTTTAATCGATGTTCATAATAGTTTCGGTTCACTTACCTATTCCAATCGATACGTGTATCAAGGGATTTTTGAGTGCCCATCACTAAGGGACTGTCTCTCCGGAACATTGACTTTGATGTTTATAGTTATAAGCAGCGGAAGTCGTTAAAAATAACACTGTTATAAAATATTTATAAAACTAAACTAAGTATGTAGTCCGCCTTGACTAATACGTAAGGTACTGACAGCATAGACATGGATAAACGTGATTAACTATGTGTCTTAAAGTGATTATAAGAAGGTACCAAGTTTAAGGTAAGAAAATAAATAAGTACACAAGTTTATTACTTTATGTTTATTAGAACAGTTGGCGCCATCTTTTCGATTGTTTTTCTTTTTTTAAACAAGCATCTTCTCGCAAATCACTTCTGCAATCTGCATTATTTATAGCCAGTAAAATGAGTGAAATACGTTCGAAACTTAAAATTTCCACTGCGGCAGGCTTCCAAACCTGTCAGTACCGACTGTTTACTGTGGAAAGTGTGGCCATTCCTAAAGTAGCCGTAACCAGCCATATTTAGGCTTTCAACCTGGTATTTTTAGCTTCGGGAGCAATGCACTGAGTCTGGCCTTTGCTGATAGCTTGTAGACGTAAAATGAAATATCTCTTATTTAATACAAACGTAATTGATAAGATAAGAAATTGTAACACTTTGTATTTGGGTGATTTCAGATGTTTTTTTTTTGCAAATTATTATCAATGACCAGTTTCTAGCTGTTAACCCGGTCTAATACTTGTCTTGTTATTATGATTTTATGATAATTTATTTTAAAAAGTAATATCACTTCTACTAATGAGCAAATTCGTTTCGATTTTCACCATAATGTGAAACACATTTCGGGCTTGACAAATATGAAATTATACCACAATCTAAACCGATAATTCCTTATTAGTAAGTAAATTCAATTACAAATATCGAAACTTTTGCAAGCTTTTTATACCATTCTCAAAGTTCGCACGAACGGATGTTACAAACGTATTATTTTAACACAAAAAAAAACCTTTGAAATACGACTAGTTCCTACTTATAAGGGATACGCATCTACCTATACTTAATTTTTTGTTGTTGTTTATTTAGCCGAGCGACATTCGTCCGCTGGTGCAGTAGTGAATAGTGATGGATGACACCCCTGCTGCGCCGGCGCATCGTACTACACACCACTGAGAACGCGACGGATACCCATCACTAAAAATATTCATAGAATTTTAAGCCCACGACAAGGCTTGTTCTTTTTAGCTTATAATAGTAAGCGAATAAATACGTCTACAATATTTTTGTCAGTTCTATTTTGTTTCTCATTTCATGGAACCAAAAATATGACACTATTAATTACCAATTAATTTTATATTAATAGTTATAAACTACAGAAACTAGCTTAGGAAGTTCCAAAAAATTGTACCTAGATAATCTCATCTCAATATTTTCTAGCAATAATTTATAACATATAATCAATAATGAAGCAAGACAGTCATAAGCAATAAAGGTATAATGTGGCGCTTATGAATAAATTAAACTGTTAATATCTACTACATTCGGAGCATCTACAATTAAGCCGGTATCTGGTCAATAAAACTTTAACTTTAAATGTTTTGAGTAACATTTCTACGGTAAAAATGCGGCAGTTTCAAATTACTTTTAGACCGTAATCCACATTTTTACGATTTGTTACGTGTCTGTTAAGTTTATTGGTATCAAAGTTGTATGGGGACGTATCCACTCTATTCAAATACTCTACCTGCATATCGACAAAAAAATCTAGAAAGAGAAAAAAACGACTAGCCGAGGGAGAGCTTAGCTATCGATTTTATGATGTGATTAAATGGTTCGTATCTTTTATGATTTATTATCCCGATTATCTCGGTGCATCCCATAATTGGGTAACCACTGCATGCACTAAAATGTTACAGCGCTTATTGTAATGAATAATCTTTGAAATTTGCCGTTCAAAAATGCCTTTTATGTGCGTAAGTACTTATTTAAAATCCGAATAATATTATAAATGTTTGTGAGGATGTTTGTATGTTTGTTACTCAATCACGCAAAAACGGCTGAACGGATTTGGATGAAATTTGGAACACAGGTGGTTTTATAACCTGAATTAACATATAGAATACTTTTTATCCCGGTAGTACGTTCCCGCGGGATAATTTACGACTCCACGCGGGAGAAGCCGCTGGCAAAAGCTAGTAAATGATATAACTTTGACTTAGTAACTTTCAGCAGTGGAGAAGTAGTGGCACAGTGGGAACAGTAGTGACTTACGAGTTGTAGGTCGAAAGATCGAACCCAGGCAGACGCTTTACTTTGTGTAAATAATTTCAACACCACTACTCTCAAAACGGTGCAGGAAAAAATCGCGAGGAAACCGCAAAAATGTTCTAGAACCAAAAATTCGAAGACATGTGACATCTATTAACCCGCACGGGGGCCCTTCTCACAGAGCGGAAGCCTGTGTCGCAGCAATGGGAACATTATAGACTCATTCTATCTAGTATTCTGTCCTTACTTAAATATTAAAAACATATAGCTAGAACATCGTAGTTTCCTTTTTATTGCAGGTAAAATGAAATGAAATCCATATTTAGCCGATCCCTAGATATTTATATTTATAAACTTATTCGAATCAAGGACCACATGGATTGCAGTCTCAATAAACTCTCAACGAAACCGGAGATATAGAGACAAATCTATGGTACTTATTCCATGTGCGTATGTAAGTACTATATATACCTTTGTGAGAAAATTTCATATGGATGCATTCCCAAGAAGCAATAAGATTGGAATGTGAAAGCATCATTCATTTTGTTTTTCACAAAACCGTGATAAATCGTTTTTCTTCGTAGCGAAGCAAGCAGATCCACTAACTTGCTTATTATTCATTTGCGTCATGTTTATATGATGCAACTAAACGATAAAAATATTTACGAAACATTTAAATTGGTATTGCAACCTAGTTCAGAAATACATAATGATATTGTTGCAAAATTCCAGAAAGGCACCAATATTTAGGGTATAAATAGAAACAGTTTATTTGTAAGGAACTGCGCAATGGGCGTTTATATTTAACATAGCCTACTCCATCGCTTTCAGCTTAAACGGATATGTATTAACAACAAACATTTATTTAAATAGGGCACTAAGTTGTCACTATCAAGACAGCAGACATTGGAATTCATCGTAAATGCAACAACGATATAAATTCCTTGTGGCCGTCGCCCTGGGCTTGCAATCTGTGCTGAAAGCCGATACAACTTCCCCATAGTGTGCCCAATGAATTTAGTTGTCTTGACGCCGACAAAGAGCGGCCTACGCTTGCGGTAACCGCAGCTAAGCCGACACTGTATCGGTGAACTGTGATAAACGTGAAATGAAGCCAGGTGCCGCTAACCAAACATATCTGCCGTGTGTCTAATGCTGGCAGATTCTGATACGAGAGCTAGAATCGTGTATTTATTATCTGCAAGTACAAGACAAGTTGCAAGTCCAAGATACGCGACTGTGAAAAAATCTGAGAAAATGACATAAAAGTACGCCTCGTCTGTTTAATCAGTAATTTAAATTAAAGTTACGATCTTAAAAGTAAGTTTTTTTTTCATGCATTCTTCTCTATCTCGTAGAAAAATAACCTACACTTTTCAAAAGCTCAAGCTCAATCCATAATTCCAGGAAATATAGGTACTTAGATAGTTTGTCACAAGTCATTACTAATTAGTAATTATGTACCTCGCGATGTATCTTCATACAAATACTTAGGTGGATGCACGTGGTGGTGGTGATTAGCAATGAACTGTAGATAATAAATACATAAACGTGCAGTTAATTATTAACTTTGACATCTAATTAATTTGCGCAGGTATATGTAACAACATAAACAAATGACGATCTGAATATACTGATAAAAACATTGTAGGTAGGCTAAAAGCCGGATAGTTGCCACACTTTTCAAAATCACTCTATACCTTTCAGAACAAATACTTCACTTGAAAAACTGGCCGATACTTTGGTTTTTTAGCTACAAATTTATGAAAAGTAAAAACAAGAATCTTTAATATTTCTAGAGTATTAGCGATTTTTGCGGACCTCTATATTTTGGGATATCTATCCCACATAGGGGATACTTGCCTAATCCATTTTTATTAAATTACGTTTAGGATAGATGCCCCACCAAGAAACCGGACATCTATACCGCAAAAACTTTGATCGCATTTTGCCTTCCCATAAAATCACATATAGACATGCGACACGGTCAACTTAGTGGTAGTTGGAGAGTCTTTCGATAGATTAACAAAATAGCATGCAATTCATCCGCGCTTGACTGGCGATCTAGCTGCGTGATAAATTCACGATTTAAAATCAAGTCATATATTCAAATTAGGATGGAATTAACACTTTTCGAATGTCAAAAATATATGTATAAGACAGTCCCCCAAAAACCCCCGTCCTTCAACCATTTCCTAGACATTTAGCTGGGAAGAAGAAATGGCGCAACAAACTCTCCAGCAAATAATTTCCTATAATAGATGATATACATAGATGTATACAAATAATATTCTTCTCTTATTTTGATTGTACCTATCTTGAAAATTAAAATTACTTGCACGAGTGTTTTGTGTTTCGTACTTGTATGTTACAGTAATTTCGGGAAACATCGGCTTATTCTAGAGTAATAACTAGATTTACTTAAATCACCGTTTATTTTCCAAAAGAATCCGAAGCTAGAAATTATGAAACAGAACATAAATTTATTAGAAATACTCAAAAAAAGTGGTCCCATTCATTTCAATACTTGTGTTAAATCTATACCAATAAGGAAAATATAGGTCCATATTAGGTAAGAGTACGTAACCTTATCTAGCCAGTATGCAAATACTAGACTGAATTAGGGACACAGAACACAGCCAATCAAGATAGCAAATTACAAGACAATGCTACTAAAGTGTGAATTCCTTAACTGTCTACTGGATTTGTTTCTGAATAGGGTATTTTACTCTACATATATGAGAAAAAGTCTAAAAATATATTATTGAGATAACTTAGGCAAAGTGCAGTCGTAAAATGTTAGTTTTATTTCATGAAACAACAAAATAAATTTTAAAATACAATTTAAAGATTTCAGTTTTATTAATCTGTTTTTGCACTTCATGAAATAGTAGCCGCCATGTTATTACATCATACGGCATGTCAACTGAGCAAATTTGTACTTTTATTATTTTCGTAACCAAAGTAATTTATAGTTCAATAATAGTTTGCATTCAGGAATAGCAAACCAACGATTAGTAAAAAATAACTCATTTTTTTAATTATAAATAATTGTCTTATAAAATATCAGTGCATTTTTTTTTTTTTTTGGTTTTGGGTTCGCCGGTTGTGCATCCAGCCAGTGTTAAGTAATTTTTCTTTTTGATCAAGTAAATGGCCCGATATCGGGCACGAATTTACAAAACAGTCATAGTCGTCTTTAGTCAGTCAAGTCAAAGTTATTGTAAAGCGGTAGTAACTTTACAACAACCTATTAGGAGTTTTTGGGGGAACACGAAAAGTCCACGTTAGCCACTTATTTTCACCTTCACTACACTTGTGCACTCACACGTAATTAAATTGCATAATTCACTACCAAAATTATACAATTTTATTCGCTACTTCATTAAATTTCATGAAAATAAAAAGTCGTGCGACATGTTCCAACGCGATCCCGCCAAAAACGCTCTATCAGTGCATTTATTTATATAGCAAACTGACGTCTTACCCACAGAGCAATATGGCGTCCACTGCGTCCAGCTTTTTCGTGAAATTACGCGCGAAATTTGAGAATGTAAATTTTAAATGCATTTTTATGGCACTAATCGATTAAATAAAAATGTTGTGATTTTTAGTGGTTTATTAGCACTCTAGAATCTAATTAAGATACTTTTTAAAAATGACTGTAATACCCTATTGGAAAAAAAGGTACTTGGAGTTAGGGTGTTAGACTACTAATAGTGTAACATGTACTTAGAGTTTCGATCACATATTGGTACCAAGTCGCTAGAATCAAGTGGTGGAGGACTGCACAAAACCAGACTTGGTGGCGATGCTTGGAGAAGCCGTTGTCCAGCAGTGTGCAGTGTTTTCCATAATGTCGTATTGTTTCTAAGCTTTGTAGTTTTCCGTTTTTAGCTCAATCAACTTACGGGTACATACTCTTAACTGCGTAATTCGAGTCTTTTTGCTTAATTTTTTCATGCATTTATGGCTCTCTTTACCTACATAAAGTTAACGAAGCTTTTCTCAGTCTAAATGACCACTCAAATTAAAAAATATAAGTCAATTATTTCAATTAGGCTGAGAATCAGCAAAAATTTAGAAACGTAGAAATTTCAACGTCTAAATTACATAAGACAGTCCCACAAAAGCGCCCGCCCTTCACTACTTTGAAGTGACTATGAACAGAGATAATCTTAAGAGAAACCTATTCACTTTTAGTTGTTACTCTAGAGTGAATGTAAATCCTAAGCATGCGGGCTGCTGTGCGGAATGCGTGCGGGAACCGGTCGCAGGCGCACGCAATGCACCCCAATACTCTTTCATACAGCCAGACTGCGACTAGGCTCAGGAATGTCTGACTACGACTACTATTATAGAACATTATTCTAGGATCTATTATACCTACAGTGAATTACACCTTATGTGTTTGTCAATGGGACTGTTAAAATAAAATGATTAATTTTTTAAGGTGGAAATCCTATGAGGATTATCCTCTTTGAGGAAGACGAAGCTAAATCAATGGGTGTCTAGTTTCAGTTATCCGTGTAAAAAGCATATACCTACATTCATCGTTGAGGAATGCAAAGTCTAATAATAAATGCTGAAATGATTTTTCATAAGGAAAACCAAAGCTTGACGTTACTTTGGCCAGGTGAAGACTGGATTTTTCCATAGAAAAATAAGAACATTAAGATATTTTCACATGGCCATCATTCTGCAAGCAACTAAAACCATCGTGTGATATGACGCAACACCGTGAAATTCTAATGAAAATAAATGGACGGATGCAAAACGGAATATATACAGCTGAAGATATAGCTTGAAATAAAATAAGTCAAAGTAAGAGAAGTCTGGGTGCCATACTTTTACTTACTTTATTATACATTCGTTTATACTAAGTATCGGTAAAAGTCATAAATTATATTGATACGATTGACACCGTGAACCTCTGTGCAGTTTTATAATAAATAACCCAGATATCTCGCGTTACAATTCGCAGCTGCACATATTTTATTAATTAATTTGTTCCAGAATGAAGAGCTACGCCATATATGCTGTTATCGTAAGGCTATATTAATCTCGAAAACAGCAGATTTTTACAATATGAGGCCAAATCATACACATTACAGGCACAAACACGTTAAACAACAAAAAGTAATTGTCAAATGTAACATCTTTTTTGTAGAGTCGAATGTACATATAAAAAAACATGTTACATTTAACAATTGCATTTTGTTGTGCAACGTAATAGGGTAGTACACAATTTTTAGTAAATTGTTTATTTTATTATTTTAACAAACTGATAATAATTTGGTACCTAATAACCGCTGTACGCTGCACTATTTGATGTGATAATATTTGTTTTGGTGTTTTTTTGTTTTCTATATTGTCTTAAGTCCCATATTTATTTTTTTTGTTTTAAAATTGTTATTTTTTAATTGAAACGAGCGGCTCGCTATCATACAGATAAACCCTGAGAGGTTTTCGTTGTGTAGCTAAAAATCACTGGTGAAGTGTTTTGGAAATAAATAAAATAAAATAAAAATAAATAACTTGATCGTCACTTCGTGGCGATCAGGTAAAAATGGTGTACCACCCTATTACGTTGCAGAACAAAATGCAATTGTTAAATGTACTACACAGTGTGTACCTACTCCATAGTGGCGATCAGGTTATCACATCAAATAGTACAGCGTGCAGCGGTTATTAGCTACCAAATTGTTATCAGTTTGTTAAAATAATAAAATAATAATTTATAAAAAAATTAAAACTGAATTTGTCAAACAAAATAAATAGCGTGATAATCGTCACGAAATAAACCACACTCGATAATAAGTTAATAAATAATAAGGCATTAGACATGCGCGGGGTGATGGTTATATCAACAATTCAATACCAACTTTACGGAATTGTCACCAAAGAATTACAAATTAAGTATAATGTTGTTAAAGATTAAACGAAAAAATATATTCCACGGCTAGAATGTTAGTTGTTATTTCATATTTTAATTGTGTATGTCTTAAACACCTAATGTAAATAAAATACGTGGTTACATTGTAATGTCATAAACTTATCGCCACACTGTATATGTATCTGTCTTTTCTTTTATTATTGAGTATTTGAAGGCATTTATTTAACTACTAAATAACATTTTTTAACATTCCGCAAGGATTAAGGATGCAGGATTAAATATAAGACATGAAGAAAAATCTTAGATTAAAAAATATATAAATGTTCAACACAACACAGGCCTTTTTGGCCACCGTATCCGAAAATCGCCATTACTCAGTGAAGTGAAATGAAAAACCAATGTTTAAGACAGTTTAATGTGTCTAAAATGTTTAAGATGACACATCTAAAGCAAATGATTTGTCGACAGACAAGACTATCAGTACCAAATTAAGTATTTTTAACTTCTGAATAACAAAGAAAAATATTCGGTATTTATTTTTGGTGCATACCGTCGTGCCCAGCCTACGCTTTTGGCGTAGTTTGCACTGTAATTGAACGTCATTGGTTCAAAACATTCATCTCACTTGGGGACTGTTTTTATGTCCATTGAAATAAACCGATAATATTCCTGAAGTATTCTGCTAAGAGTTTTTTTTAAGTATGAAATTCCTAAAAATCTTGGCTACAAACATGATTTTAACCATCCATGTCTAATTGTTTTCCACGTGCTCTCGTTAGCTAACATAAAACGAAATGATTATGTTTCAGCCAACAGCGGCGTAACACATATCAGTAGGAATGGCTTTAATTTTGACAGTTCTACAGCATTCATTGCGCTATTTACGTTATTCAGCAGACCAATGTTTCGAACATTGGTCTGCTGAATAACGTAAATTTTTAACGAGTGCGCAAATGTGGTTACATACCATGAATTTAGCATATCATTCTAAACCCCCCAGCGCAGAAATATTTCGTCGGTTAAGTATATTTAAAAAAATCAGCTGTTTCATAGAAAAGTGCAATACCTACGCGGTCAAAATGTATGGAACAGCTGATTTTTTTTGTATAACCTACGCTGCGCCGGTTGGCCTAGAATGATATGCTGAATTCATGATTACAGTTTGCGCACTGGTTAAAATGCATCCTGTAGATTTGTGTTACCCAATTAGAGTGATGGACAACGATGATTTTAATTTGTTTGATTTTATTTTCGAATTTTTACCTTTTAATGGGAGTGCTAGAAAATTCTACTCCTAGCTTGAAATAATGTAGGTAGATACAAACGGGCTTGTTCGTATAATATAATTATTATAACACTATGTAACATAATAACTGCTTTACTATCATTTCTGTTATTTCATCATGACTAAACAACTCGAGCCAATACAATCTAAAGCCCGTTTTTTACTCAAATTAACCTTCGTTCCACCATAGTTACTACTTTTTATATGAATAAAAACACGATACTTGTATAGACTCAACAAGCGCCGTTAGCAAGACCACTAGAACTCCAATCTGTGTTAATTACTCGTACCAAAATATTCAAACAAGGTAGTACCACCAGCAACTTGATCTACCAGCCTGTTGTAACGAAATTCTCTTTACATAAATCGGTTCTGCGTCAAATATGGACTAAAGGCGACTAGATAGGGCTGTGCCTTAGCGTGCCGTGTCCGGTTCAGGCACGTAGGCTAGATCTCGCAGGGTGACTTATAGAGCACGACCCGGTAATGTATGTGCCGGCACCGGTAAACGATGTCGTCCACGATTTATGCCCCGCAGTGCCCCGTGAACCGTCTCACGATCCCAAAAACTGCAGGAATGTGCGCCGTTAGCGGAAACAATGCGTTTGAATTATGTTTGATGTGGTGTGCTTAACGCCTCACGATCGTGTTTTGTTTGTTGATGTGAATACATGGTGCATGTGTTGCAGTGCGACAGTCGGGTGTCCAAACAGGCACACGATGCTCGTGGAAATTTGCTGAAAAAGCAAGCCCACGACGCCAACGCAACGGTTTGTTGCATGTAATGTCATCATCATCATATCAGCCGAAGGACGTGCACTGCTGTACATAAGCCTCCCCCAAAAGGGGAAATTTACCATAATCGCCACGCTTGGCAGGCGGGTTGGCGATTGCAGTATGATGGTCAAACGCATAGAGAACGCTGCTGCCCATTCCCTAGTAAGTCCCTTAATCGCCTTTTACGACACCAACGGAAAAAAATGGGATGGTGCTATTCTTTTACGTCCGGCACCACATGGAACGGCATGTAATGTATTTGATGCTAATTTATCGTTGGTTGCCTTTATCGTGATTATGGGCCAAAGAGAATCATTGTTATGGGCCAATTTAGAGACTATGGTGCAGGTCCTCAGCTTGATACACCATTTTCTCCGTAGGGTAGGGCACAAGAAAATTTCGGGTCGGTAAGTATAGATTACAATCCGCGAAGTCGTCCATTTTTTGTTTTTGGTTATTGTCAATAATTGGTGCAATGGATTTCAATTAAAACAATCGACCAAGACAGCCGTATGATTACTTATTTCCTTACTTCCAATTCCACGTGTACGGTTGACTTGGGGTTTTATAATGACTAAAGACGAAAAAAAGAGATTGTTGAATATATCTTTGGAGTGACTTTCCTGTTTAATTACAATATCAGAATCGTTTTACTTGTTTACGAATTATATCAAGTTTATATAATATTGATACCTACACAATATTTTTGTTGTGGTAATCTTATATCTATATCCACACATTATGTTTACAAGCAGTAAATAAATGCACTTTAGCAGTCTTGCCATCTGAGTTTTGCCCTTGCTCATATTGGCTGCTCATTTTGGCTTTTGCAGCCTACAGATAATTTATTTAATTAGTAACTATAAATAATCATTGTCGATCACATTGGTCCAAGATGATATCTTCGAGACTTTGAGGTTTGTTGTGAAGAAAAACAAAGGCCGGGCCATGCAAAACACGACTAACCCTTACAGATTAATTAATCTATGATATAGATATAGTCGTACGAACCCAACAAAATTTAACTTTATACCTAGGTATCAGAAACCGCATTCCTATACAATTACTTTGAATTGGAAGATTGTCTTGCAAAGGAGAACGACACAGCGATACAAGCACTTTAAATGAACGAATAACATTGCAATCCATTCAGTAATAAATCGTGAAGCGGTATATTGATGACGACACTAATTTGTTCAATATAAAGGGTTTAAATCAGCGCTCGGGCATTGACCTCTACTTGTTTGTGAGTGGGCGGGCGGCGTGTGCGCATTTCGCGCGTGACCTTCGACGACATTCGGCGGAAAATAGAATTAGATCCTAAAAGTTCCCGCTGAACGGCTGGACTAATAAATAACAAGATGTTCTTATAATTTTCTTATGAAACATAAACATAGGATGATATTTGGATGAAGTATTTTTAGTTTTAGTATCTGATTTAGTTACCAACAAAATATGTATGGTGGGAAAGTTGGATTGGGTTGTGCTTCCGAGCAAGGACTATGCATAATATTCCAGTTTCTTTTTGCTGACTCTAAGATAACGAATAAAACAAAAGTTTGTAAAAATAGACAGACCGTGCTACGCCGTAGGCACAAATAACATTGCTACGGAAATAATTTAGCCACGTGATGATAATGATGAATTCATAATTTACAAGGACCTTTTGTTTATTAAGGTATCCCCATTCATTGTTGTTTTCTTCTCTGTAAACAATTACATTGAAACCTCGATTATAAAAGAGTACCTATTTATATTTAGATAATGCAAGCAGAACTGTCCCGGAGCATCTGCCTCCAGGACGTCCAACACACCTTGACATGCGGTGAAATAGGGAACTACATTGAAAATTTGACATGTCACTGCAAGTGGCGCCACCACTAAGTGCCAGGCTGGAGTGGGCACGGTGCACATTGTGACGCGGCACAACGCAGCGTGACGGTGCAGCACCGTGACAAACAACGACATCACTCGACACACTTACCTTCTACACGCCTAAAAATTATACAACTATATTATAAGCATCACAGACATAGAGAATTATATTAGAATTATGGTCATTTCTAAGGAGCTCGCTGGAGTCGGGATTTGTTCCCGGTTTGTGGCAAAAGGTAAAGCCTCTATTAAGCGGGACCTACCTAAACATACCTAACTGGCGAAATGTGAGTGTACAAACACCTTTGCCTGGGTAAACCGATCTTAACATTAATATTAACATTAAGTCATAATTAGGAAAAAACGTTTTTTTTTCAGCCCAGGTTGATTTAGGTATATATTGGCGATATAGGTATGATTTTATGCAACACTTATGTCAAACTATTGCTATGTACAGGCTATGTAGCCTGCCTCTCCGGTTTCTGGCAGCCGGTTAATCTCCTGTCAGATCTCATGTTAGTTATTGTGATTGTTGGACAAAGATAACAACCACCAAGCTTAAACACTGACATGAGATTAACAACAGATGAAAACGATAACTAGCTAGTAGGAATTCCAATAAGTATGATGAAGTTCCAGAAACGAAGGTAAAAAGACAACTTTTGTCTAATTTACTAATGAGACAGTAACACTTGCGTCCATAAACGTTACTATGTGTTGGTACCTATATATTTCCCTTCAGACAAATGACCGAGTTCGACAGGAAAATGTTACCTGATGGATATTTAAATACTCTTTCTAATGTATTTTTGAAGTCGGTGTCTTTCTTGCCACCAACTTCCGAAACTATCTAGTTATATTTTTCGCGTTTTAGCTGTGGTGCGGTGGTACCCCAAACAAATTCGTTTTTCAAAATTAATCATAGGTGACGTGGCTTTCACCATATAAATACTGAAACTAGGCAGTTTTGAGTCACGAATCACCCAGAACTAAGCCATACCCTCGAAAATGTTCGAACACAATCCTTTCAGCAAATGACAACTTACGTGATAATACTACGTAACACATTATCATGAAAATTCCTATCGTTAATGGGGTTAGCGCCAAAAACCGCGTTTGTAGAGACAGCCAAACGCGTCAGTAGTAATTGTTATCATCACTCAATACAATCATTTGTCTTATTTTTTTTCTACATGCGAGGAATGTTAAATGTAACTACAGCTTGTTTTACAAAAATCAGTTAAATTTATAATCAAACCTACGGCAAAACCCCGGGCCCCGACCTGCCGTCACTAAAATTAAATAATTACTTCATCTTCTCATTGTAAGTGATGATAACAATTATTATTTTCATTATTTATTCATTATTAGTAAAAATAGACTCATTATTAGGTACACAATTCCAATAACAAAATACATACAAATATACGAAGCCTTAGTTAAATAAATTGAAATTATGACTATTTTTAAATTAAAATTTATTCAAGTTACTACTGCTCAAATAAAATAGATTAAAACGAATCGAACACAATGTTTTACTGACTTATTTTAAAAACCATCCATATTTTTTTTCTCGTCTGTCCTTCACGTATACATTCACGTTATTTTTTCAAGAACAAAGGCGGTCCACATGACTAATGTGGACTAGTGCCCTTGATAGGAGGCATTTATTGAAGGATTAAAACCTCTGTGAATAATAGCACCCCTATAATCTTATATTCTTACTTCTCCATCCGCCACCACACGTTGACCTTAGAACTGTGCTGTGTGGTTATTTGAAGCTATTTTAAGACTGAACTTGCAACATGACTGTATGAAGAACATAAGTGAACGAATAGTCGTGTGAATAATAAAATAGATATCTAAGTATGTGAGCAAAGTCGTAAAAGTTACACAATGGTCTCTTAATTTTTATGTATTTGTGTGAAATCATGAATTGAAAACGTAGCACGTTAGCATTCTCAAAAAGACGACAGACTTCAGTCAATTCAGATGCTCATATTAAATACAATGTTTTATTCATTATTATCCGGTAAGCTTAACTACGCTGTTAAGTTTCCCGATAAAATGTTTCCCCGAAGGGTTGGACAGTACCTTTAGTACACTCTTGCCAGTTATATGTATGTCCCATATAATAGGGGGTGCGCCTATTGCCATCAACCGGGCACAAATCCGGAGTCCGGACGGTTACTGAAAAATTGCAGATATAAAAATCCAATAACAGTTTGCCAGACCTGGGAATCGAACCCAAGACCTCATGCTTACCAGTAGCGCTTACGACCACTAGATCGACGAGGCATCAGTCAAACTTAAGTCAGTGACTACTTCTTTACTAACCGTATCGTACGGTTTTGTCCCGGCCACGAGATAAGATCCTTAAATCTTTCCCCGGTACAGTCACTGCACGTATTTACTTACAACAGTTAAATATTACAAATATGGTAGTCAACACTATCATGTAAGATCGTAATTAAGTGCTATCTACATTCACAATCAAGTACCGAGCTATTGGAGGCACGAAGTAAATGTCACTACAGATAATTTGGACGCTTATGGCAATAATGAGTGGTCCCGATTCCGGATACAGCCACCCAGCCGGCTTTGCGCGCCCTTATACAGCAGCACCCATTCCATAGAAACTGGCGAAGTAACAAGTGAATGCGACAAGTGCATATGAATAATAAAATCCAGTGCATTTGCATAAAACATCAATAAAATATATATATTTTTGTAAAGCCTTGAGACAGTTAAAAAGGCGATTGTAATGTTTTTAATCCTCAATGAAGGATACGTTTGCTAAATGATTAAGGATTTCGCGAAAAAAATGACATGTATTGATTACTATACGATTGGTATTCAGATAGCTATCTTATCAATGACTAAACCAGCACGAAGTCTATAACTACCTTACTTATTCTTAAGTTATTCTCCACGCTTAACACATTGATTTAAAAACAATATGTAACGTGCAGTCTACGATCAGAATTCGCAAACATTTCTGCAGAAACCAAAGTAATGCGGCCGATTAAAATGCATCCTGATACAAGTTCCATTTCATTGTATTTTACATTCCCCAGTAGATATATCTAGGCTGATATAGCCAGTCCAGTATATCTGGAATGACTGGAGACTGTGTGGGCTTTCTCTTAGAATAACAAGGCGTTATCACGGGTGGAATAACAAGGTAAATCTCATCGTGTTTTGTGCTCCGAGGTCGGGTCGTCTGGTGAGGTCGTGTGTACCATTCGCTAATGAGTGGCACTACCAGATAATACGGGCTCATCTTTACTATTAGTTACATGTTATTTTGCACATCGTTGTTACAGTGTAATAAAGCAAGCGGTATTACGTCTCGACAGTGTCCTTGAAATAATTACCTATGGCTGCTCGGTAGATAAACGCAATAGGGTTCCCACTGACTGTGTCTCTTTATAAGTTGAATACTGGTGTACACCGATATTTCCTGCTGTACACTTCGATTCACAAACGTCAGTATAGCCCTGGCTCTTGTACTAGGAGCACAGAATAAATACCTTCTGTGCTAGGAGTTCTTGTATCACACGAGCCAATAAATGTAATAATGTATGAAGACGTAATACTGCTTACTTTCTTATACTGTGTCGTGGAGTGAACGTATTAAAATAATGACTAATTAGATTTATGATGTCTTATTTATATTTTCTAGTTAGTTTTCCTCGAGTTTGTAGGCAGAAAACAAGCAGAGTGGCCAGTGGCACTTACTTACTGGATTACATCAGAATCATTTATAGTCAAGTGCATTAAAAGGCTTAGTATCAAGAAGTGAGCGAGTGACGTTTGATGTATTCTGGCTTTCTTTAGATTCCGCACCAGAGCTACCAATGACGGCATTACAGGGCCACTTGTAATAAAATTGCATTGCAGAAAAGAAAAATAATTTCGGATTCGTTCATGTTAAGACACGGACCACAGTCAAAATAAACATGCTGTTTTAATGAGAAAGAATAGTTCACCTATCAGATCAGAACCCTGCCTTTCCGCGTCGAATTCAGGATTTATTTTAAAACTAGATTTTGCCAGCGGCTTCGCCCGCGTAGAGGTCGAAAATTATCCCACGAGAACCGGGATAAAAAGTATCCTATGTGTTAATCTAGGTTACAAACTAAATGTCATCCAAATCCGTTCAGCCGTTTTTGCGTGATTGAGTAACAAACATCCAAACTTTCACATTTATAATATTACTAGCTTCTGCTCGCGACGTCGTTCGCGTCAAATTTCTTACTCCCCTGACCCACCCCGTCGCTTCGAAACGCCTGCCCGTGCGAGTACTTCGTATCGTGACTTTTTCTCTTTGCTCGGTTCCTAAGCGTTTTAGCATGATGTTATGTTTTAAGTTTATGTTATAAGAATATTTCAATTCGAACCAGTAGTTCCTGAGATTAGCGCGTTCAACCAACAAACAAACAAACTCTTCAGCTTTATAATATTAGTATAGAAGTATAGATTATTAGTAGGATTATAATATTAGTAGGATAGTAGGACTTAGGACCTACCCGACCGAATTTCGTTTTAGGATTGGCTTATTCCACTTTTCCCCCCTGAGAGAATCCCCCTCAGGGGGGAAAACTGGACTCTAATATAAAAGATGTCCAGAAAGTCCCCTTTTAATTTTAAGTGAGTCCACTTTTCCCCCCTGAGAGAATCTCTCTCAAGGGGGAAAACTGGACCTTTTCGGCATTTTCGACCGAGATATCCATATATACTGGGACTGCCTTGTTGGTCAAGTGGTCGCAAGCACTAGTGCTGAGCATAAGGTCCTGGGTTCGAATCCCCTTGGGCGAAGTGTTATTGAGTTTTTCTATCTGAAATTTTCGGTAATCACAGAAAAAAATACAGTGCCGGAAAACCAATACTTTCTATTTTATTCAGAAAATACGTATAATTTCAACAACTTAAAGCATAACAACTGAGAAAATGGAAAAATGTTTTTTTTTTTTTATATTTAATATTAAGTGTGTCTTTGAGAAAAGTAACTATAAAGTTTCGTTTAGTTTAAGTTTAAATAGTTAAAGTTATTGATGAAAAGATTGACACCGCATTTCTTTCACTTTTACCAAAGAACAACCTATCGCCAAACAAAAAATCAGTTTATACGTTTTCGATTTTCGGCGGAAAATGGAAATAAGGCCGAATTACGTTTTTCTTTTCAGCCGAAAAATAAAATCCGCTTTCTGACGGACGACTTATAAACATTGCATAATAATTATTGTGAGGTTCCACGTTGCCAGGTGGAAACTTAAGTTTTGCCGGTTCTAAATTTAGTAAAATAAATGATTGATTCCTTTAACTTGACACTTCTTACTTACACATTATCTCACATAACACTACAAACGCTACACCTATACAAATCAACTCATTTACACTTACACATGCACACAACACAGTTAAATTCACTCTTGGAAGTTCCATTATAGTTTTGTTATTTTAATTACTTTACGTTGTTTTTATCTTATTTGTATTATTTCTTTCTTATACTGTTAATTCTCTTCAATTTCATAAAAGCACCCAATTCAAGCTTGTAAAAACGAAGCGTCTGTCGTGGGGCCCACATTGCTGACTTTACCACATGCGTTGCTTGCAATGCCTAATTCAAGCACCAGTCTCTCACAAATGTAAACTTATACTTAAGCTAGTTTTAAGCACTACTACTGTACTGTATGTTTGTGAAGAGAAAATAAATGTACTTATACTTATATAGGTATAAGTAATTAACTTCGTTCATACTTATCGCGTTTATAATTAATTGCATATAATGCGGTGTTTTCATAAAATCGATGGCATCTATCTCAACATATACAAGTGCTTACCTATGCTAATCAACGTTGTTTTGACAACAATATAATCTTGCACCTGTTGCCTGATTACCTGGTGCTTAAACCTGCACAAATTTTGTAATGTTACTTTTGTATTTTCGTGTAGTTTGTAATGTCAAAACCTGCATTGCTATTCTGTAACAATCTCACCGCGTGAAGTGAGCGTGGAGTGAACTGTCAGTGTCATTCCACCTGATAGTTGGTCAATCCCTAGCATCAGTGGGATGACACTGACAGCTCACTCTACGCTCACTTCACGCGGTCAGATGTTTACAGAATCGACATGCTGAGGACTTAAACAAGTGAAACTTTCAAGCTTTCCTAGCGTTTCGTTCATACTAACACTAGGAATAGCTTTCATTTTGACAGTTCACGCACATTCATTGCGCTATTCACGTAAGTTGTTAATCTGACAAATGTTTCGAACATATTAATTTATGATTCAGATTTTGATTAGGTAAGTGATAGTGTGTTACGCATTTAGTGTGATCGCTGATAATTTTATCGTCAGTTTCTCCGCCTTCTGGTGTGTCTGTGAAGTGAAGGACATTACGAAAACGTCTTCAGAAAAATGAACCTTAGCTAAACTACCAACCAGACTGGACAAGCGTAAATTTATGCTCGTGCCTTCTTTTTTATAATAAGACAAGCGACCGGCCCTTTCGCATGATTTCTACGACTTGATAAAATATCAAGAAAATAAACATAAGTTATGTATTGATGATTATTTTTTTTACAAAAACGGCTTCAAAATACATTATACATACATTACAATTTAGAAGAATTTAATTTATAATATGTATCTACCTACTTATAGAAGATATTAGATACATATAGAAGAGGTTTTTGTCATGCAATGGGATGTACAGACGCCAGCACATCAAGGTACCCCAATCTGTCAAATTTTCCCTTTTTTTTAATAAACTTGAAAATCTATCAAAGAAATTTTACAGATTGGGGTAGCAAGATGTGCCGGCGTCAGTACATTACAAGTTTTTTCGTAAATGGTGTGTCACAATAGCCAGATCTATATACAGTCAACCCCCAATTTAGCTACGAGCTTGGCACCTTCAATAGCGTCCATCAACTCCTGTAGCGTGCAGACAACAGGACACGCTGGCCACGATATGAAGTAACCCATTGTTTGTGGGACAATTTACAAGCTATATTGGTATTAAAGTAAGACTATGAACATACTAGTAGTACCTATACCTACCATGGCCTGCCGGTCTATGATTAGTTAAATAACTTAGATAAATCGTGGGTCTCTTCCATATCTAAAACAAATGTGTTATCATTGTAACTCGTTAGAGTACTCGCACTTTAATGATATTATGATATTTGGGTCAATCAACTATTTTACCCACACTTTGGACAGGTTAGAGATATATTTTTTAATAAAATAAACATTAATGATCTTTTAGGTAATTTAGGTTGATTTGATTAAGGCATTAGCGATATCATCTCTTTTTATGATTTAGAAGGACAGCGAAGTTAATTGGAACACACATACCCTCAAAAACTGTCAGCTGTTACCAACATTCAGCGTCACATAAATGGTGAATAAAACAAGTATTTTTTATTTATTTAATTTTACATGCATATTCAACGAATTTGGCATAACCAGAATTCAAGAATTATTAAAATTTACTATTAGACTTACCAACGTTTTGTTTTTTGCGTTACCAAAAGACAAAAAAAGAAGCACTCTTTTAAATAAAACTAACTGTAAAAGAAATACGAATGAAAATGAATGCACGGCCATCATTTTAAATAAGAACTACTAATTTAAACTCAGACAATCCAATTATGAGCATGTTATAATCGAAAATGTAATTTAAAACTCGAACTCCAGAGACAAATTTGGGTAACGCCTAAGACATACAACAAAAAAAATAACCAATAGACTGTTTTCTTTCTTCATTTGTCTATGGAATCAGTTTTAAAAAGGTTTTTAACAACATTTCCTCTTTGAGGCTCTTATCCTTGCACATCGCTGTTTGATTAAATTTGTCAGTAGCTTATACATAGTTTCGTTTCTTTTTCTGATCTTCTACTCCTATCTTTTCTTACATTTTTTCGACACTCAACCAATACCATCGAAAACTCGGTTGTGTTCCATCCACGATCGATTGTTAATTCTTCCTCTTCTTTTTGTATTCCCTGTATCTCGTCTTCCAGATGATATTTGCTTGCTTCTTTTCTTTTGGGGTTAAGTCTTTTGCAGGCCTTTTACCTTTATGGTAATGTAATGTTCACGGTGATTTATTTTAGTCTCCTCGTATGTTTCGGTATTCTGTTTGAGTCATTTCCTATATCTTCTTTGTTTTTCAGCCGTCGACAGTCGCGCTATTTCAGGACAATTAATATTACTGAAAATAATAATAACCATAGTTGTAAGCTCCTTACCAATACCTTCATAATTTATCAATATCAATCGAACTAAAAATGTTGATAAGCCCAAACATAATCAATCTTCTACCATCCATCATCATCCACCTTCCTTCACCAATACCAGAACAGCTCAGCTGTAGGTAGGGGTAACATGAATAAAACTAACGTACTTACTCCTTATTGATAATTGGTTAAAATAGTTTTAATTTACGTGCTGCAAGCTCATTTCACTAAGTACGTAAACTTCTTAGGAGTTACCAAGAATGTATGTGGAGTTACCGCCAAAGTAACTCAGTATATACGTAATTCAGCCGACAATTGATATATTTTTATCAAAAAGTACTTTAAGATTTGGTTAAGGTACATGGCGTGAACTTTAGTTGAATACACATGTTACGTACTATTAAAATAGATGATTATTAGAAATAAATTTATAACTTACATCGAGAATTCGCCGTCATTCAAAAGACGACACAAAAAGGTACGCAGTCCTTCCGACCATTCTTTGCGGAGTGGCTCCTCGATGTCACTATCAAAAGGCCCCGTCGCACCGTGCGAGCGAAGGCAAAGAGAATTGAAGCTACTTACGATAAAGAGAGCCATCTATGTGTTTCCTGGCGGAATTCTTGAACGTAACTCAGTATACGAAAGTAAAAGTTTTTTTTTTTTTTTTTGTAAAAATGGTTTATCTTATTGCAATTTCGTATTACACACGATTAACTGTGTTATACTGTATTTTTCTATAATAAAAATCAACCAAAATCGAGAAGTAAAAGTTCTTTTCGACGGTCCCTACGTACAATCCCCTATGCATATTTTGCTGTCGTGACCTTCAGGCCAGTCTATACTATCGTTTAGTTTATCAAAAATAAGTCTAAGATGGCAAAATGCACTTTAAATCTATGATGACATTACGTTAACTAGAACATTATGTACACGTTTATGAAACTTTGAAGCGCTTTCCTATAAAAAATTGTCATTTCTAGTTAGGGGATTTTACGTAGGGACCGTCGATTTATCATGATCGTGCACAAGTGAATGTGGTCTTCAGACAGGAATATTTTGTACCTATGGTGCGAATATTTCGTATCCTGAGTTACCATAAAATTTTATAGAAATTAAAGAATTTCAATTTCATTTTCAAGTTTTCCGTTGTGCCTAACAATCTAAGATACAATTGTGACATTTCTTTTGTGTATGACTATCGCCAATTTCTGCTTAATTATAATAACGTGTCGGGGACAGCAAAGTGTGGGTAAAATAGTTGATTGACCTGATTTATGACCATAGAAAGGCGGCTAAAGGTGCTCTTACACGGGCAATTTTTTGAGCAATTCTTGCTCGGCAACACTAATGGATCAATCTGGATCAATTAAGTGGAGCAATCTGGAGCAACAACAATAAATTGCCTATGTATTTCGGCAATATTGCTTCTGATTGCTCCATATATTTCATGAGTTGCCGAATATCCAATCGGTTTGGAAATTTTTAGTCAATTTTCTTTCTATCTCGTTTGTACGTATAACTACGTCTCGTTTTTGCGAGAGGAACCGGCTGGCGGCGGAGACGGCGGGGGAGGCGCATTACCTAGTTTTTTTAAGTTGCTCCATATTGCTCCATATTGTGAGGCCGTATCTCTGTCAACAAGTTGCTACATGTTGCCATTGCCCTAAATTGCTGGATGTAGTCGTGACGTCATATTTGACGAGAATTGCCCAAGATGGAGCAATTTTAGTTGCTCGTGTAAGCGTATCTTAAGTCTTTGTTAGTAAACAATTTTATCCTACACTTATCATTTCTCACTTTACAATAATTAAAAAATAATTTAATGAGAAATGGGTTCTGTAACATAGGTTTTTGATTTCATTTCAGCAAAGCAAGACAAAAATGGGAATAAAGTAAAATCAATGAATGAGACCAGTGTTTCTACCAATACACATATATGTATATCAGTGCCCTATACGCCCTAAGTAATGTGTATTGTCAATTTATGTCATACATTTATGACGAAACTTTGGTAAATACAGCATGATTGTGTATTTATAAAGAGGGAAACCATCCCAATAGCAAAGCGGTTTCCCCAATAAATGAATCAATCTTTTTGCTTTCGTCATTTCGGTTATTTTTTTCCCGCTGTTATCGTTGAAATTTTGATGCGGTAAAACAAATATAAATAAGTTGGTACCTGATAGACATAATACAAATTTTAATCAGAACATATTCATTATAATTAAGCAATTACATAAAAAAATTCTCTTGCGCAATAACTTATCTTATAGTTATCTTGGCACGTACCTGTCAATACAAAAAAAAAAAAAAACATTTTAAGAAACACTCACCCGCAGATCCATTTCATGGCAAAACACTCACACATGCACAATCGTCATCACAATATAACTCGATATAAATAAATACACCACTTATCAGCAAGCAAGTATGTGAGAGTGCCTGACTATAGCGATAGCTGGTGCGATGTGTTGCCCTAGTGCGCGCGCGGCAGGATGCGGTCTGACAGGCGCGCGCGCAGGACCCGATGATTTAGGGCAGGAGCCTCCCGCACCCCGCGCAACTATAAATACACCATTTATATTGATTCCCAACATTTACATTGTGACTTCTTATTTGAGATGTATCGAACATCTGGACCTTGGTTTGACGACGAGTACATAAATCAATGATTCTAGAAATGACTGGCAGTTTATATTATTTCCATACAAACCAGGATATATTATTTTAATGGCACAAGGCGCGCTACGCCACACGAGCATGCGCTCTCTCCAGTTATCGCGCTGGGGTTAATGATTTTCGCATGGAAAAGTACTAGTATGATTACGCCTGCCTGTGACAAATAAAACAATGTCACATTTATCTATAAATAGTGGATCGCACTATGCAGGGCGGGTGCGCCGGAGTGGGTGGGTACGTACGGGTGGGCGGACCCGCGCATGCGCGAAAATTTGGCACACGCTTTTGACATGCATCTAAAATTGACTGACACAAATTTATTGATAGTTAACAAAATTTGTATGAGATGCTGTCTGGAGCGCATGTATGACGTCAGAATACTTGAATACGTTAAAAATACACCCCTTTATGATTCAGATCGTGTTTGAGAGGCACGGGATGTAGATGTGTCTGTGTGTGTATAATCGCGTGATTAAAGTGCTTTCACTAAATGTGCATAGCTATAGCAGTACGACTATTTTGACGAAGTCATGGCGCAACAAAGTCTGATCAAGACTAAATTGGCTTTCATGCCTACGTGAGTATGAGCACGTGTAAATTTTCAGTTGAAATTCCAGCGCTCAGACACAGAATATATTTGGGAATATGAAAGAGTTTAGGCACGTTGAACGATAAACACCACACCGTAACTCGAAACAGTTTTTTGTACTTAATTAAAAACAAAAGCAACCCTTCGCAAATGATCAGACTGTTGACTACACGATCAGTGTACCTATTGGATATCTTAAGTGGAATACGTAATAGTAAACAACATTTAAAATAGATATCTACAACCTCTACGTTCACCTTAGATTGCGTCCGTTTGATAAAACCAATATCAAATATGTGTCATTCTATATAATGATGATGTAAAGGTAAATATTTCGAATATGCTCTCTAATATTTGGTAACTTGTCTTATTTATTGAACACTAACACGACGGATTTCGCATGGGTAAAAATGTTAATACACTTAAACCTTCCTCAGCAAATTCTCGAAAAAATGTTCGCGAAAAGATCGTCAATATCCTACAAGAAGTTAGACAATATACAGATAAACGACTTTATTCTATGTCTATATAATTTCGAAAAAAGAAGCCTATCATTGAAGTCATGTTCGAATTTTGAGCAACATTCCAAACTCAAACTACAAGCACTTATTTCAATTAAACCATAAACACGCACTTTTGAACAGTTCTCACAGAAGCAACAAGAAAAATGTACCCAGGATGTCGCACTTTTGAAAAGTAAAAAAGTCGGTCAGTTAGAAAGTTGAAGCTATAGCTAAGCTAAGATCCATTCCAAAACGTAGACGAGACGACGAGACGACGTAACCCTATGGAGAAGAACGGGTAAGAAACTCCAAGAGAGAGTGATCTTTTAATGTTCAAAAGTGCGAAATCCTGGGTACATTATTCTTGTTGTTTCTGTGAGAACAATGTACCTAAGCAATAACTAAGAAACAATCCATCCAACATCCAAAATTATATTTGAGTCGATTGGTATCAAAATTGGTCAAATCCATTTATTTTACATGCATTTTGACCAATTTTGATACCAATCGACTCATTTGATAAGATTAAAAACAAGCCCTTGAAGTTAGGAGATGACCGGTCTCAACCGATGGCGCCACGATCACGAACATGACGCGTGGATCAGCACCATCTAGCTCAACCATTTTTTAGGTAGCCGAATCGACGAATTTCATTTTGACGTTTCCATTCTAGACAGGTCTGTAAGTATAAGCATTTCTGAAAAACACTTGAATGCTGTGCTAATTCCAAGAACAATCAGCAAGCCGGTCGCTATCTGCACAGCGGACAAATAACGTCTTGCGTCTGCGCAAATATTGGCCGGTTGCACACGAACGACCGCTGGACAACTTATGAGGTGGGTGTGAAGTGAAACTCGGCATTAACTTGAAGTCGTGGCTCGTGGATAAACTTAGACATTGTTGACGGTAGGTACTTGGAACTTACAGAAAAGTTTTACTTTGATTATACTGTTTACTCTTGTGCAAAAGGCAATGAATGACTACGCATTCCTTCATTCATGAAGGCTTAATTATTAGTCGTTTCGCACGAATTTAGTCACCCGAATCGAGCGAATTATACTTAAATAATTTTCTACAAGCGACTCGCACGAAGTTAATTAATTTGTGGGCGAATCGACAACTCCTGAAATATGTAAGTAATAATTAATTGGCACGTTTTGAAGTTGTGGATTCGCCCACAAATTGGTAAATTAACTTCGTGCGAGTTGCCTATAGAAAATAAAGCCCATGAAGACAATTTGTACAGAAAGATGCTTAGCTTTTGTCCATAGAAAACAACTATTTTGTATAGAGTCCGTTCAGCTTTCCGCGGCTGAACGGATGCGGACGCATCTCATACAAAATCGTTGTTTTCTATGGACAAAAGCTAAACGGAGCTGAATAAGTGTGAGTAGTCCCTAAATGTGTGCTAGTATTTCAGCAGTTTGAAAGAGGCAACGATGACAGAAAAGCTGAGGATATCGAGGTATGGTACATGTGATGAAAATGAGAAAATGTGCGGAACGACGAAGAAATATGTATTACAATAGGTACGCCCTTAGATGACGGATAATAGAGATATAATATAATACTGAAATGCGCCTAATCTAACACATGGTTAACGCAAAAGCCAACATGGTACCATGGATTCAGTACAAGATTCTGAAGAATCCCCTGCGCTTAAATTTTTCGCCAGTTATTATAAAAATAATTGTCGTTCCATACTTTTTGACTGTAAAAGTAGGTACTTATTACACTTTTCTGTGAAACAGCTGATTTTTTTTTTTTTGACAACTGACGAAATATTTCAGCGCTAGCGTCTAGAATCCTGTGCTTCACAGGATCCACAGAGCACTTTTTTATATATGACAGGATTCTAGACGCTGGCGCAGCTGACTGTTGTATAGGTACATGGTTTCATTTTCGCGTCGTAGTTCCTGCCACCTTGTTTATAGGGTAAGGGCAAGAATTATGACAGTTCTAATTCAGCACAAATACTTATGTCCATGTTCACTATTCACTGTACAGATATTTTTAAATAGCCCTACTTTTTGGTAGAATGCTTTATAGTCAAATAATGCTTTCGAAAACAGTAATAACTTAGAACAATTCAGTAATGCCAAGCCGCAATAAAATATGAGTGATTGTAATGAAGTTGCATCGGCCGAGATTCGAACCTGAGAACTGCGGTTGACCACACGCCTCCCGCTCACGCACCCCCACGACATGCGACACCATCGCGTATTGTCTGATCTGTTGTAATAATCAATATTGTGTAGTTCTTATTGATTAGAATATGAGTAATTTTACAGCCTCAATTTTCGTCGATGATTTTTCAATTCCAATTGAATCATGTTATTCAAAGAATTGATAAAAGGGGTGGAATAGAAAGTTGAAAGTTCCAAGACTAGAGTTGATTTTGTTACACTTTACATATATCATTGGGTACGACAACTGACAATGAAGCTTGCGTCCCACCTCGTCCTCCTCATGGTCAGTTGTTACGGCATCAATCATTACATCTACAAAAAATCATCGGTCTTGCCCTTTCCCAACTACGTTGGGGTCGGCTTCCAGTCTAACCGAATGCAGCTGAATACCAGTATTTTACATGAAGCGACTGCCTATCTAACCTCCACAACCCAGATATTGGGTAATACTTTAACTCTTGGTAAGACTGGCTGTCAGATTTCGGGCTTCTGACGACCCGTAATAACTGTCAAAAGTCCAGTAATTCGGATCCCATCAATTGATGCTGACATCTCTTTGAGACGGGCGTGGAACACAACGCGCCATCGACCCGGGCTTGGTCATTACCGGACAGCGAGCTACCCATTACTTACGTACTCACCGTCCGCAAGCCCGCGCCTACGGTGGCCGGGAATCAGCCTGGCATTCCCGACGCCCAGGGCGTCTCCAGCGGTGACTAGAGCCGTGACGCTGCATATACTGCCTCTCCCTCACGTGCACCCCCTCCCTCTTCGCGAGCATTACTGCTTCAACGGCTACCCATGTACTCTCGCTCCGTACCATGGCCTGAACCAGGGGCGGACGCAAGAGATCGCCGCCACCGATCACCTCCACAAGGACACGGCGGTGCTCCGCCCAAGCCGGGCAGACCTCCACCGTATACTCCACCGTGTCCTCAGGGCGATCTAAGCAGTGGAAACACCTGGGCGTTTCCTCCCGCCTTATCCGAACCAGAAACCTCCGGAAACAACCGTGTCTGGTGAGGACCTACATTAGGCGGAAGGTGAGGACGCCGTGGCGCCTCTCAAACCACTCCCCAAAGAGGGGACTTACCGCCGCAATCGTGGCGTGCCCAAGCACGAAAGTAGGTAAAACAGGAATGACTCCTGCAGAATCTGGGAATAATAGCGGCCTAACTACGTCAGAAGAAGTCTATGAAATAACTAATCTAGCCTGTTCTGCCTTGTTTATTTATTTCATTGCCCACTGGGACTGCTCACATCGACAACGTTCTCGCCTGATGGAAAATGATGGATGAGGTCTAAAACGGAACGAGCGTGCCCAAACAAAAGATCCACATTTAATTTGGCTTTAGGTGGATTTTAGGTGGAATGGAAGTATGACGATGGGAGAGACTTGCACATATTTTTGTGCCTATGTGTTGCTAATAATATCTGAATATGCATGTACAAACCTATTCTATATAATAAATCCTTTCCACAATCTCCTATTTACTAAAACGGTACCGATCTTTGTCTTATATAGACATTAATTTAAGGCTCCCACTGACAAGCGTGACACGACACCGCAACAATTCAATTCAATTCAATTTCTTTATATCAGAGAATACTCCATATATGGTTACAAAATTCAAAAACAACATAGAAATCATAAATAATAGTTAGTGTGTTAGTAACAAAAAATAATATTAATAATATAAATGTACGTACAACTATGTTAGTATTGTTAGTAAGATACCTAACTGTTGCCTATGGCCGTCTTTATCCAATGATTTTGGAAAGAACAGTCAAAAAGGGCAGCAATAACATTTAGGACGCTGTTGTTGCTGCTTCGTAGACGGTGCAACAGCGAGTTAGTTTTCTTGCGCATGATGGCTTGAAAGCCATCCTTACGCGCTTTAGCAAACAGGCCAGACGCGCTGCAGTACCACGGCAGCCCCAACTGCATCCTAAAAGCGTTGTTGTTCTGTATCGCTACGTATGTTCCCACCCACAGGCCACTCGAGTAGGGTGACTGGCAGAACGCCTTAAAAAGTGTAATTTTCACCTCTTTGGTGCAACGTGCAAATCAGCGAGCGAGCATATTGCCTCTCACCGCCAAAGCCCTGCGCTCCCTCTCTATGTCCTCGTCATCCTTACTGTCGTCTGTCACAATGTGACCCAGATACCTTAATCTGTCCACCACTTTTAAGGCTGACCCATTAAGAGCGTTCATCCAACGCGGGCTGGCAACAACGCATATATAGTAGGTTTTCGTGATTATTTCATTAGATACAAAGAAAAGTACTATTTTTTTTCAGCCAAGGTTTGGTATTTATAATTATTTTTAACATTTTCTCTGTAATCAAAACATTTAATCGTACTTAGTAATGCAAATAGAAAATAATTGACGGTATATCGATTTTTATATGTAAACACCACAATAACTGTAAAAAAATTGCATACAAACTTGTAAAAACCAACGATCTAGTGCTTGGCTAAAAAAAATGTTTACTTTTGTATGTATTTAATGAAATAATCACGAAAATCCGCTATAAATGCGCCGTGCCACCCTGCGTGGAATGAACGCTTTTAAGCATGACAGGCGGAACATATGCGAGACAGTATGCACCCGCTCTAAATACAACGAGTTCGCTTTTTTGGAGTTGTATTTCAGTCCGTGCGACAACGCGAGTAGAACAATTTCCTTGAAAACTTCATTAAAGTTGTTCTACCAGAATCTCGTTGCACAGTCACGTCGCGCCTGACTGTGGGAGCCTTTAAGAAGATTGTGTGACTCATTTTCCATACAAATTATAGCCGAATAAGCAAGCAATATAAATTCAGCATTGAATACTATGAGGGTCGATAATTTACAATGAGGGACGAATCTAGGTGAAAGATGCCTTGACCTATTTGTCTTTGGGGCAAGACCTTGTCCTATCGTCGGAAGCGCTAGCAGCTAGCTACGTCGTGAAGGAAAAGGAGGAAAATAAAATACAGCAGTGTATCATTGATGTTCAAGATCACATAAAGTGGTGATAAAGGGTAAACGCTGGAATTGAATGAGACAAATCCGAAGTGTTTTATAAGCTTAGCTTGGATTTTTTTTCCTTATATCCTTGTTTAAATACCTTTGTTATATATTAGTCTTGGAATTACCTATCCCCTATCACAAGGAGTCGGGCGTTGGTAGCTGCGCCACTGTTTAACTTTTGCAGCTATCATCGTTTAACATTGTTTGTCTTTGCATGTTTATGTTTTTTGTTCCCAATAAAACTATTATTATTATATGAGTAAAAATGATCAGAGCTTTTGTGAGCAAAAACAACGTGGCTAATGCTGTGCACCATTTTAAATTAGGATAAAAGTTGGACTCGAATGAAGGAAAATCCTGGCTTTAATAAGCTCCACCAACGAAATAATTTTTCTATGTAAATATGTACCTATCAACAAATGTCGTCTGAATGGCATTGCAGACATAAGTGTTTTACTAAAGGATTTCAAACTTTATAAGAACTGAGGGGAGCTAGCTAATTTACACAATCAAATCATTAGAATTTATTTGTCTGCCAAGTATCCAAAATGAATACTAAATTGATTCTGTCAATAAATCCGACAGTTGAATGTAAATTGACAGAAGGAAATATATTTTTTGACGATGTCGACAAGTTGCTTGATAAATGTACCTACCACTCACAGTTGCTAACAAATTTCAATATTACATCATATCATTTGAATTTTCCATTAACATTTGAAAGGCATTGCTATTTTGGCCGGTGAAATTACAGGACCATATAGTTTACGGATCCAAGTCCCACTCAGGTACCCAAACCCAACCAAAACCACTTCAGGGTCCCATAAAACCGCAGGCCACATCGAGTCAGAGTCGGAGAAGATGGCGGAAAGAGCTTGACGCTTGCAGACAAGTTTGGTCCACACTATCTCAAGACTGAGTGGAGTGGAAAGGATAAAGGGAGGTCTTTGCCCTAAAGGAGGACAATATAGGCTAAAAAAAATATTATACTTGTTTTTTATTTATATATAATTTTATTTTTTATAATTATTATAAAGTTGAAGAGTTTGTTTGGTTGAACGCGCTAATCACAGGAACTACTGATTCGAATTGAAAAATTATTTTAGTGTTGGATAGCCCATTTATCGAGGTAGAATATATGCTATCTAACATCTCGCTAGGACCCTTAGGAGCCGAGCAAAAAGAAAAAAGTCACGAATACGAAGTACTCGCACGGGCATGCAATTCGATACAACGGGGTGGGTTAGAGGCGCAAGAAATTTAACGCGGATAAAGTCGCGGGCAGGAGCTAGTAAATAAATAAATAAAAACACTTTAACTTTGTAGCCAAATAAAGCAACACCTGTTTGTCCTGCATGTCTTAAAAGTAGCAACTTTCTTTGATAGGTATGTGTTGCGTCGGAATCCCAGGCTGATTCCTGGCCACCGTAGGAGAGGGCTTGCGTACGGTGAGTAATGGTAGCTCGCTGTCCGGTAAGGACCAAGCCCGAGTCGACGGCGCGTTGTGTTCCACGCGCGCCTCAAAGAGATGTCAGCAACAATTGATGGGGCCTGCAAGGGCCGATACCTGCCAGGGGTGCGGGTTGTTCGAAAGAGATACCGCGGCCCCTGGCACACAGGCAACTGAGGGAGCACGGGTGGGTTTTAGTCAGTAATCGTCTGACACGTCCTCCTGCTCCACCCAGAGCGGGAGAAGTCATTTGATGATTTCCCACGCAAAAAAGAAAATAATAGGTATGTGTTTTGTTTGACAACCAAAGCCTACTTATATGTGGATAGATAGGTATCATCTATCAATAAATAACTAATAAGTGTCTATTATTAAAATATATTGAAATGTAATGTGCATTTTATAAAGCGATTAAGAATAAAATTATGAGTCACTTCACGTGATTAATTTTGTTGTCGTAGACTGCTTAGCAACTACATATAAACAACTACCCCCTTACTGATAAACACCGGAATAAAGCTACACAACAAGTTACAATAGTGCTTCCTTTCGATTACAGTTTAATCAGTGTGGGTGTTGGCAGGGCGCTTCGTAGAACTACCAAGGCTACGATAAAGTCTCTCGCTACTTGTTCTTTTTTCTGGTGTAGACTTAGAGGCACGGCCGCACGGGATATAGGTACGAAACTTAATACCACCACGCCTTAAAACCATGGCAAAACTGGAACACTTAGAACTGACAGCCCAAGGTGCGCCGGATAGACAAGCGTAGAAATATAATCATAATTTTTAGGGATAGGTAAAACAAAGTCACTTATCGTGTCTGTGTTTTATTAGTAAACTCGCACGAATTATCTCACTCGAATCGTCACTTTTAAATAATATAATGTATACTAATAATATTATAGAGAGGTAAAGTTTGTGAGTTTGTGAAGTTGTAGGGGGTAATCCTTGGATTTACGGAACCGATTTTGAAAATTCTTTTACCAATACAAAGCTACGTTATTGTTGAGTGTCATAGGCTATATATTATCCCGAAAAATGAAAAGACTTTTTCGTAGTAGTCGGATTTGCAAAGTAAGCCGGAGAAAAAACGGTCGAACGAAAACGTTTCTTACGAACGCTGCTGTAACGATGGGAGATAAGATATAGGAATGAGTTCTAGAGAAAAGTTGTAGAGCTTGATAATGCCTACAAAAAAGTCAGCGACAGCATACGTCTAACTTTTATATTTTAGTCACTAAAAGTAGTTTTTTTATATTTAAAAAATAATTTAAATCGTTAGGTCATGTTTATTGGTCATATTATCAACAATTATGAATTCTTATCAAAATTTAAGTACATTTATCGTCTCAAGTGTTTAAAACGAAAGACTATTCCCTTTTACTGCATAAAATTTGGACGAATAGTTAAAGGGATATTACGACATAGGTGTGGAACCGCGACCGTGTCGTAATCTTTTGAGTGATATAAAAATGTTTACCGCCCAACGAAGTTGGCATGGGTCAGCTAGTATTTTCTATAGCGACTCGCACGAAGTATTTGTGGGCGAATCTGTAATTCCATAAATACGTATTAGGCAACAGAGGCCCTAGTGTGAGTTTCATTTAACCATCTCGATCAAACGCAGTGAGCGCGTTCGGCGTTCCGATTGGTCCGTCACCACTCCAGGGCCAATCGGTGCGCCGAACGCAAACACTGCGTTTGATAGAGATGGTTAAATGAAACTCACACTAGGGCCTCTGATTATGAATAAAATGTTAAGGAATCAACGAAAAGTTAAGGAAAAAGTACACTAACTTTATTACATAAAACACAAAACGTCCATCATCATCCGCCTAGCCCTTTCTCAACTATGTTGGGGTCGGCTACCAGTCTAACCGGATACCGCTGAATAGCAGTATCTTATATGGAGTGACTGCCTATCTGACCTCCCAGTTACGGGGTGGTACCATACTCCTTGTTATGACATAATAACCTTAACATCAATAATCATAATCTTTACTACTACAATATAATTTTTTGGTCTGTTATCAAAGCCCGTTTGTTCACAAAGCCTGAAAAATGTCTCAGATATGCCTTTCAATTTCCTGTGTCTCATATAAAAACTAAATAAAAATTAAAAATACAATACACATACATTAATTATTTTGTTTTTACAGACATTAAAAAAAACTTTTTTCAAAAAAATAAACAACCGACTTCCAAAAAAACACTAAAAAGTGAAAAATAACTTTAATTTCGGAAGTCGGTGACTTTGGATATGTATTTTAATTTTTTGTCACCGCCTTCCGAAATTAAAGTTATTTTTTCACTTTTTAGTGTTTTTTTGGAAGTCGGTTGTTTATTTTTTTGAAAAAAGTTTTTTATTTTTCACTTTTTAGTGGTTCACATGTGCTTACCCCTTCACAGCGTACCGGCGTGATGTTATGTTATTAACTGGTGTAAACAATTGACAGACATGAGATTTCAGCAATCCCTGTCCATTTGCTATCATTTATTGAGGAGTTCCGTTGCCTATCTCCGAAGTTCTTCACCAAATTGAAATGGAACCACTCCGAGAAAGTACTCTTCCAAAAACTACACAAATTGCTTCAAGTGTGCCTATAACATTTGAAGCGTTCTCTCTATTTCTCCAGGATCCCATCATCAGACCCTGACTTGATGATCATGGGACCACCTGGGAAGTATACCCTTTCGAACAAAAAAAAATTATCCAAATCGGCCCAGCCATCTTCGAGTAATCGGGGAACATACATAAAAAAAAATAAAAAAAATAAAAGGTTCCGACGAATTGAGAACCTCCTCCTTTTGGAAGTCGGTTAAAAAAGAAAATTAATGTGATAATCTGAAATGAAAATTGAGGTTAAAATTTACAAATTTAAGTAAAATAAAATAAAAGTTAAATTGAGCAAATTTGAATAAAATAAAATTAAATCGAAAAAATTAAATTAAATTTTAATTACGAATACTTATATGACTGATTTAACAAGGGACCTCCAAAGCGGGGATGAGATCCCATTAGCCACAGTCTTCAGGGTTTCATTGCGGCTGCCACGCATTCTGCAGATGAGGGATACCGTCTTTTTGCGAATGACGGCATGAAAGCCATCAGTTCGATACAACGCGAACATCCCCGATGCACTACAGAATCGTGACAGCTCACAGCCTCAACAACATCCTGAAGATATTATTATACTGGATGCGCAGGGCGTCCAAAGATCTTATGGTGTGGCAAAGCCACAAACTTTCCGTGTAAAGGCTCTGACAGTATGCCTTGAAAAGCGTAATCTTCACTTGTAATCGTAATCTTCATATGTCTCTACTACATACTTTTATTAATGTCCACGCTGACCTGCCCGGCTTCGCACGGATGTTAGTTTTAAGACTTCCTTGATAAAGCTCAGCTAATTTACAACAGATGTGCATTAAATATACAAACTTCAAGAGTTACTCTATCTACTGGCGAAAAGTTTAATAGAAATCGCTCAGCACTTTTGAGATGCGCGCTTACAAAACAGACAGACAAACTATTTGGACCTTACGGTTAAAGCTGCTGTCATATAGCTCGTGCCGACAAAAGAAAGGGAAAACATCAGTTAAAATCATAGACTTGTCATAATCGTAGTGTGTTTGTACAATGATTTTAGTAGCTGGTAATATTCCACACAAGATATTGATTGATATTATTATTGAACTGACTATCCCGAGTAAATAACATGTTAGATACTTATGCGTTTATTTACTTAACCATTTCGTAATAGGATCGTGCGATATGACCCTATGTGTCACAATTTACTTACTCATAGTTCTTTGGAAACAGTAATTTCTCCTACAATAGTGAGAGAAAAGCAATTTTATTATGATGTCATCATTATGTGATTAAATACATAGTAATCTGGTAATAATCCCCTATTGTTATCGATAAGTTTACGATATGGTAGTGAGACAATATGTCATATCTCAGTGGTATCTTAATACTAAATAGAAAATATACTAAGCTTAATAGTTTCGAGCAATTTTCACTGTTTGACACGCACAAGACTGATGGTAATTCGTGGAGCCGAATGTACCCTTCAATCCAACCATTTTTTTTATTAGTCTACAATGTCGCACTGTTGAACAAATGCGTCCCCCAAATCTTTTCAAGCATCCTATTCCACGCTAGATCGTCTAGCCTCCATTTCTTCTAAATATATTTAAAAAAATGTAAGTCTTAAATACGCTTTTATAATACGCGGCAGTTATTAAGCACTTCAAAAATATATGCAGTTAAATATAGAGTACCTAATTAAGTTTGCATATAGATTGCACGTAGCTTGAACTAAAATGTCGGTGGATTGTCAACTTAGAAACGAAATGTGACAAAAGTGAGTAATTTTGTGAAATTTCGTTTCTATGTTGTGCCCGTGGGCCCGTGGCTAAGAACTACAGAATCTGCGAAAACATATTAAGTATGAGCACAAAGAGCACCAAATCATGATAATTCCCCTGCCTCTAATAACCTTATACCTTACAAATTTTCTTACATTTTGTTGCAGTTTGCATGTCGGTATATCTAAGGCTGTACGTTGAACAATGATGTTTTGACCGTAACAAATATGGCTTTTCATCATTTTAATCTTTTTATTGAATGACTTTTTCAACAAATAGTCACTCTACGGAATTAAATGAACTATGAATATTTGAATTTCAGCGGCCCTGGAGCTTCCACCTAACGACCGAATCATTGCCTTCACAAAATCTAATAAGAATACAGGCACCGTTTGGAATGCACGATGGCTATTCGAACACCTCATAAACAGTATGATCTATCGTCACTCGATGCCATAGGTGTCGCAGCAACCAGCTACTTTGTAATATTTCAGAACAACAGTGGAAGTTTTAGAATCATCAGGTTTTTACGTAATGATCATCAGTGGGCCTTTGCACACTCCCTAGTAGAGATGCATCTCGAGACAGCTCAGCTGATCGACATAGTTGGCAGGCGTACAGACGGCTCGTGCCAAGGTACGCGCTTCCTAATTTCCTGGCTGTAAACATTAGACGGGATCGTGTTCCAGTTTCATTTAAAAAGTAATTCGTAGGTTATTCGAGAGAGCTTAAGCTTTCGGGAAGAAAGATAACCAGGAGCCTACTCTCTAGGTCCGTCAACCAAGATACGTGCCAGTCCGAAAATAGTTCGATAATTCAGAAAGAACCCTGCTCCCGATTAATTAACTTTTTCGGACGGGCAGAAACACATCGGGAATAAAGACAACTGTCAAAAACAAATGCCCCAAACTAATCTAATGACCGTAGATGATATGAGTTGGAAACACCCGTAACTTCGGCCGAAACTACGAATATCGTGGTCACGGATGTGAGCTACAAGTGCAGTGGCAATTGAAGGGATCGTGAGTATCAAGCTATTGCTAAAATAAGGAAAAAAGCGATCATTGATAGGCTCGTATAGTATTTTTGATCAGACCATGACAATATGATGCACTTTAGGTCTCCAAAAACGTAATTAACGTGACCCGCGTTTTGGTCCTCACAATTGAAGTAGCACCTACGTAGCGATAAAAAATATGGTTAACCATACCAGTAAGTAGTCAATATGAGTTACAGCATCTCCCATTCAATACAATATTGTGATCATTGTACTTTTGCTGACTATTGAAAACTTCACTTCTCGGTTTTTGACTGAAACACATCAATGCTGCTTGGCTTTATAAATATTTTAAAGGTTACATGGTGCCTCTAAATAAGTCCAATCTACCACGCACGGCACGAGTTTAGTTTAATTTTAATTTAGTACTGACAAATATGTGCATGTGTCAGGAGTCAGATTTTTACGACAGACAGACTGATGACTGCTGGGTTGTCAGTAGCATTCCAAGTGCTTTGTTCCATTGTAGAACCCTTGAACCCTTCGACTTGTTAAAAGACAATCAAAACCACGAACGATTATAAGAATAGGTACTTACTCGTATGTTAGTCCATAATTATTTAAATGGGTTTCAATAAAATGATTTCCCTTTTTGATTGAATTTTCCGAATGATTTCCGGAAACACTGCTGGACATAGTTTGGTATAAAAGCATTTTAAGAGCTTATGGAGAACGATATAGTCTGGTATCACTAGTATGTGTGATATAGCAGGTTCTTATTTGTAACAAGCTGCACAAGTGAAACGCCTTATAAACTGCAGTGTGCAATGTTATGGGCGCGAATGCAATATCGTCAAAATACTCCACACATGCGTCTGGGCCGGATTTAAACCAAAATAAATAACGCACGCAAATGCAAAAATCTTATCATTTTTGGAAACGGTCCAATAACGAAATACGTGAATAAATGATTTCGTCTGGACCGTTGAGTATTTTTAAAATGTCCACAATTTATATTTTGTTTCTTTTGAAGTCCTACTGTCATCAGAATAGTTGTTTAAGGTCGTCTATTTTCATACCGGTTACAATATAAACATACCTTATTTTCATAATTACTATCTACTATCAACACTGTGCATAAACCTGCATTCACTTAGTAAGTACATACAGGCAGAATCTTTATCACCAACAAAGGAAAGTGCATATCGCACCTCCGATAAAATAGGGTTACAACTCGAAAAGGACGTATTTTGAGTTAACGATACATAAATACTTAAAATTTTATTAACTATCTTCTCCAACATGGTTACATCTGTAACTCTAAAACTCGCCGCTAGATAGAGTTGTAACGCTACAAGACGCTATTTCGACTCCAGAATTATCTCAATTAGTGTTATATTTAGTTTTATGAAAGGTGGACGTGCGTTTGTTGAGACAAGTAGTGTTACAATTTAAAATATAACAGTATTTCAGACAGGTAAAATCTTGTTGCTTACATCAATTTATCTAATGGACAGTTACAAGTCGAATTATTACAGTTTATTGTTAAAGGATTGAATAAAACGACTTTATTATTTCTATAATAAAGTGATATATTTTGTATTGTATCAGTATTTTATTTAGGATTTATTGTAATATAGTGTTACTTTTCACGTTGTAACAGTATTTGATGAAAAATGTACATGACATGTTTGTGTTGTCTAAATATTTCGACTTACACATAAATTCAATCCTCCGTCTAGAGCCATTATTTGAGACAGCAAACTGAAAGAGAGTTCATCGAGGGTGGAAAAACTTTAGCTGATCTTCATCGTGAGTACGTAGAAGAATGTGAGCGCAGCAGTGAACCTCACAGCAATTATGTTGTGTACGCCAAAATTTTTAACACAGAGTTCAATTTAGGTTTTTTGTGCCAAAAAAGGATCGCTGTGAGCTGTGTGTTGCTTATGAAAATGCAGAGGACAAATCACTTCTTGAACAGAATTATGATCAACACCATAAGGAAAAGCAATTGTCACGACAGGAAAAACAGTGCGACAAAGACCACGCTTCTGAAATAAATATAATAGCGGTTTATGATCTGCAAGCTGTTCTGCCAGTTCCAAAAGGTGACGTATCTGTTTTTGCAACAAAAAAAAAACTGAATTTTACTTCTGGCACGAGGGTACAGGTAATCGTGGTTCAGATGAAATTGGAAGTTGTATCCTCCAGTTCATAGAAAAAAGATTGTCTCTAATCAGTGATGGTTCTGCCATTGATATCAACTTTTTATTCGGACAACTGCGGAGGACAAAATAAAGACAAGTATATAATGGCTCTATACGCCTATTACGTCCTCAAATACGATAAACTGAAATCTGTTACGCACAAGTTTTTAGTGTGGGACATACTCAAAATGAAGGCGACTCAGTTCATTCGGTAATTGAGAAATGCATTAAAAGAAGTTTAAAATCTGGCCCAATTTACGTGCCTTCTCAATATGCACAAATTATAAGAACAGCCAAAAAAGCTGGACCCCCATACTCGGTAAATGAGTTTTCCTATAATGACTTTATATCCCTGAAGAAGTTACATGCAGAACTACGCTTCGGTATGGGTAACATGAAATTGAAAGACGTCAGAGTTGTTAAATTCATGAAAGAAACACCTTGTGTTCTTTATTACAAGAACTCTTCTGAACACGAAGGATTTTCGGAATCTAATATTTGGCGAACACACCCTGAGGTTCTGCCTGGACTAAAGCCTGCTTACGTCAGACAGCTCTCAATAAGCGAGAGGAAGAAAGCTGATTTGATGAGTTTGATTAATAGTAATCATATACCACAGTTCTATGAGCCTTTTTACAACCAATTGTAATTGAATATTGAATTACCTAATACAAATACCCACATTTTTTATAATTATACACCCTAATTATGAGACGACTGAATTAGACTTTATCTGTGATTTTGATTTTTAAAGTGATGATTGTAGTTCCTACGTAGTATTTAAAAAATATTTTATTAAGGAGAACAGTCAAAAAATATTATTTAAGCCTAGCTTAATTAGAGACTACCTAAACTTGTATTGTAAAGTGATTCATTGAAATTGTGATGACTAGTATAAATTGTTTATATTTTTTTTTTATTAGAATTTTTTAATGTTTTTGTTGAAGTTGATTTTGTTTCCAAGTCTACAGCTGTATGAATACTTATTAAGTTAAAAAGAGTTTAAAGAACTGCCTTATTTTTATTATAATAAGAATTGTTACATTTCGATACCTCCTAAGTATAATGAGTCAACTGACATTATAGTTATTTTATAGGAGAGTGATTTGAAGGCAAATCGTTTATATTTTAATGAAATCAAATTAATTCGAAATAAAGTAAATGTTTTTTTAATAAAAATTGTAAGCTCTTCCTTTGGTATAAAATGATTTTGCTGATTTTTGTTTTTAAATGACATTTTATGTACATGACTGGGTATACGCCGGCGGGACACAATAGTGAAATGGTTTAACTACCAGTTATATTCATATACGTTGTCCATCAAAATCCATCGTTTACACCAAAATCACATGAAATATGAATGTCATTTTATTAATATAATTTTACTTTTGTTTGTTTTAGGGGTTTTCTGTCTCACTTAATAATAAAATGTGAAAATTATATCACTTGACTCATTATACTAGGAAAGTACTTAGCAATGTTAACATTTGAATATCAACGTATACTGGAACAATGTAATTTAACGAGCTTTTTTATTCGTATTTTTTTTTTGTAGCTATTTATAGCTTACTTAGCTTGCTTAATGTGGGATAAATAAAAGCTAGGAAGAAGAACAAGAATCATAAACCAAAAACAACTCATTTTGAAGAATGACAATGTATTTTTCGTCATAATTAAGTAGGAATATCTTTTAACATAATAGTTTTACTAAAAGCTACAACGTAAACAAATCACTATTAAAAAAAAAATATATCAATGTTCCATCATTAAAGTTTCATAAAAAACAACAAACAATCAATCAAAATAAAAACTAAAACAGATACTTCTTTAGTAGGTCAATAAAAATAATAAGAACTAAAAATGGTAACTTACGTTAAACAATAATAAAAATTATAGAAATTAATAACGTAACAGTCTAGGCATTTCTAATGCTCAAAAAATAGTTATAAGGTTTAACAAATTAGAAATCAGTCAGAATCGCTGTCGTTAGATCCATTAGAATTAGTTGAAATCAATTAATTTATTAAAAAGTAAATGAAATTCCTATTTTTCGCTATAATTAAGTACGAATTTCTTTTTAACATAGTAGTCTTACTAAAAGCTACAAGTAAAAACAAATCAACATTTAACAAATTATCAATGTTCCATCATCAAAGTTTCATAAAAAACAATAAACAATCAATCAAAATAAAAAACTAAAACAGGTACTTCTCTAGTACGTCAATAAAAATAATAAGAACTAAAAATGGTAACTTACGTAAAACAATATTAATAAAAATAATAGAAATTAATAACACAACAGTCTAGGCATTTCTAATGCTCAAAAAATATAAGGTTTAACAAATTAGAGATCAGTCAGAATCGCTGTCGTTAGCTGCATTAGAGTTAGTTGAAATCAAATTATTAAAAAATAAATGATACTCCTTAGGAATTACCAGTGTCTTACAAAGATCCATCAAGTCTTTGTGCTTATTTTGGTCAATAGGAATGGGTGTCTGATAAGCTAAAGGAATATTATCTATATCAATATTTAATTCTCTTCGATTTCGTGTAGCTTTAGGTTTCTTTACACAATCTATCCACTTGTAAGCATCATCTTGGTAACTCGTTTTATAAAACAGCCTAAATGGATATTTCGCTTTAACTTGTACTTCCGTTACTTTATTCCAAGGCATTTTTGATCCATCGTTGGTAGTTGTCCAGTTGTTTATAAGTTTTAGCTTTGATTTAAAATCTTTAATTAAATCCTGAGACACTTCAATAACTTTGTATGGCTTGTCATCGGATTTGGCAAATCTAAAAGCTGTATACCATTGATCAGGCGTATAAAGCATCTTATCTTTCGTCTGTCTTTCAATTAAAGCGTGCATACTGTCGCCTTCATTTTGAGTATGACCCACTACTAGAAAGCGATGAGTAATATCTATAACAAACTTCGAACTAGCCAACATATACATTAAGAATACAATTCTGTTTCTATTTTGGCCTCCACAGTTGTCTGACCAGAACCGGTAATCTTTGACGCCATTACCCACCGTATCCTCTATAAACTTGAAAACACAGCTGGAAATTTCATTAGCGCCTCTCTTTGCTGTCTGTTGATGCCATGAAAAACAATAACCCTGACGAGAACCCAGATTGAATATTGTGAAATTATACAAAGAAAGTTTCCGTTTATAATAAAAAGTACTAACGTTACCGTGAGGTACATTGAGGCACTTTTGAAGATCAAATGCTGCTGTAAGGATTTCATTATTTTGTAACGCTAATTCTTTATCTTGTATTTTCATTTTCCTAGCTTTCTCTTTTTCTTTTAAATGCTCTTCATGCTTCTCTTTATCTGTCTGTGTAACTTCCTTGTTATTTTCATAAATGTGACATTGTTCACAAACATCTTTTTTGGGTTTATGAAAACCAGTATTGATATTTTTATTAATGATATCTCGGTATTGTCTCACCGTAGTCGCTTTTGAAGAGTATTTATTAAAATCTAACCATTCGTTATATAACTTGAACATTTTTGGGAAGGATAAAGAGGCCTCAAGATATTTTTTACTTGATTTTTGGCGAGTGTAGTGTGATTCTACAGGGGAAAATGCTTCAACGTGATCTATAACACTACAAATGATATCTTCATTGATAATCTTTGGATGATTAATATGTCTACCACGCTGATCTGTTTCAATAAATCCATTTCCTTTATCGGACTTTTCTAAAGCTGTATAAACAAAATTAAAACTGATAGAAAGGGTTCTTAAGAACATGGTCTTGCAAACCGGTATTTTTGTAGTTTCAATATTATCTCCTTGACTGCTTGGAAGGTAATAAGAAATAGTATGAAGACGTTTTGAATTTTCTTTATCCACAGTAATTCTTTTTTTTTCAGCTCTTACAGCATACCTTGCCAAAAAATCCCATTGTCTTGAGTGGTCTCCAATACTCCAAAACATATCAAAAATTCTTTGCCGAATATCTTCTGTTAATTTCTCACTGCATTTTTTCCGACAAGTTACGGGGCAAGAAGTTTTCATATTTCTCTTACCATGCACTCTTCCGTTTCTACTGACATATTCCAAACCTCTATTAACATTATATTTCCGCTCTTGATCTTTCCATTTTTTCTGAAAACGTTCTCTTAGCCTTCCTTTATCTTTTTTAGCTATGGAAATCCGTTTACGACGACGTTTGTCATTATTGCACGGTGAGTATGTGATATCATTAATGTCAGATGCAGGGGTGGCGACCGCAGGACTGTCAAATAACTCGAAATTAACAGGTGATGGGGCAAAAGAATTATACGGCGACGGTACTGGAGTGATATCACAATAATTTTCAATAATAAAGTTACTCTGGATTGGCGAATTGCCCGGTGTGTTTTCTATTACTGATGGCGATCGATCTCCGTTTTGAGTTCTATTATGATCTCCATTTGATACCCAAGGCGACGAGCAAGGAATATCATCCGGGAATAACATGGAAGCGTTAGAAGGAATATTTTGCAATACATCCTTGCTGTCATTCAAATCAACATCATCAAGTATTGATAGCTCCTCTTCCGTAAAATTTGCATCAGGTGGTAATGGAGACCCTAAAACAAACAAAATATAAAATTAAAAACATAAGAAATCATATGTTTGTATTAAACATTACAATAATAACTAATACATTATTTATTTAACTAATAAAAACAAATATAATAACACAATTAACACAAAACTATAAAAAATTAACTAATACATTATTATAGCCAGATGAGTCAAGTGTCTTCTTTTTATAGGTTGTTCGCCGTATACTGGTGTAACTGTAGTTGTATCAGTATACGGCGTACTAAGCGACGTGAACAAGAATTATTAAACAAAAATAACAAAATCATACTTATACACATAAATAAAGATAACTTACCATCTTCATCCCTCGTTTGAATCATATCATCGATTCCTGTGTTATTGTTTATTGTATCAATGGTATTATTCACATTTTCATTGAGTAAATTTAAAATTTTTCGCGCCCTGTTTGACTGCATTCTGTTACTAATATTAATTTAAGATGTACAGATGTATATCAGACACATACATCCACGATATATTATATACGAATAATAGTAACTTTACGAAACAGAATTATTACCTAAAATTGCGTGCGCACTCGCCGCCATTCATCGTATACTGAGCCGCAATAAACTTGTATCGATGCGTCCCCCCTCACGCCCCGCGTACACTGGTACGATGTTATTTAGATCAGTTTACAATGTACGATTTTAACTGATGTTGAAATTGATTTAGTATACGTGAAATTATCTCGGTAATTATTGTTCTTTTTAATTTTTTTTTAACACAAACGTTAAGATCACAATTTATCATGTACGTTTATATAAAAATATAAAAATACCTAAATTTGTTAGTTGACTCAGTATACTTAGGAGGTATCGATTTGTCATATTGTATTTTGTTAGAAGAAGTTAGAAAAGTTATCTAAAATACTGTTACAATTGGGAATTTTCAGGTTGTTTTTCAAGAAAATTGAAAAACAGCGTATGCCATTAAACCATATATTTTGTAAGTGTTTCAAATATAGTATAATTTTGATTAGATAATAATAATAGTGTAAGAATAAAGACTGATTGACAAATTCGTGAGTTTATTTACGCTTTCCTCTAAATCTAGGTTTTTCGAGTTGTAACCCTATTTTATCGGAGGTGCGATATACTTACATAAGTTATATAGTCACACGAGTTAATTATTATATGTAATTCTACCTCAAAAGGCCTCAAAAGATTAGTTAGGACTAATCTTATAAGGTTAGTCATTCATTTCTAACAAAATTCATAAACCACTTGAAAGTTTTTAAAAGTCCAAACACAGCAAGCTAAAATGAATACTAGGAACGCCATCTATCCACCACTCGGAGCAAGTAAATGAATTGCAAAACAAAACACTGTCGAAATTCTCTGTACCGAAGAACCATTTTAAAGAACCCACAAGACCTTCGCAAGAGCTACAATTCAGAAACCAAGTAGTTAATGTGAGTAGCTTACTTAACGAGATAGGTGTACTCATTTATCGTAGGTACTATGATACTTACATTTGAATATTAATATACCTACTCGTGAAATTGAACTCACCTCTAGTATAACGTGGCCAGCATCGGAGCCCCGTGAACCTGTCGCAAGAATAATGCAACTTGTTAGGAGTTTACATATGCTTTCAGATATAGCTAGAAGAATGTAAATTAATAAGTACCTAAAAAGTAATTATAGAGTTCTAAAAAGGTACTTAGTTTTAAATCAGTTAGATTAATAAAGGCACCTAATATGTTTACCTACTTATTATACTCACTGAAACGAACTGAAGGATAAAAGGTGACAGACGCCCGCATTAATTGGGTACTCCTGGGATTATTTTAATTATAAAAATAATCGATCGGTAAAAAGGTATTGCAGGCGTCCGAAAATAAAGTTGTCACAACGACAATTTTCTATGAAGAATTTTTGTTAGACCAAGAAAAATATCGCTGCTATATCGATTAAGAAAGACTTAACAAATAAGTAACTTTTTAAAATTCACATTATATTAGTCAGTAAATGAAAAAAATATTCAAAATTGTAATTATCTGAGAATGCATTCAACACTAATGATTAAGATCTCCTAATTTAGCTTATTCGTGTTAAATGCATTATCAGTAGTAAGTATGCAATATCAGTTAGCTAGATATAGCTTCAGATTGCACTGAAAAATTAAACGACTACAACAATGGCCGGTAATACCGTAATAACCACCAAACTAACGAACATACGCAAAGATCACACGACGATACTCGCTACTAGATAGGCCCTAGTTTCCATAAATAAACCCAACGTACCGAATCGAAGTAAAACAGCCGCATAGATAAGATTTGTATTGGAAAGCAGCTCCGGGCATTCTAAATAGCATATAAACCAAATGGCCATGCACTTGAGCAGACTCAACTATAATTGAATCTGTCGATAACCGTCGTAAATAACAATTAAGTACTCCGCACGCCGTCAAGTAATGAATTGAACTGCAAAGGTAGTAGAAATCGGATGGGATACATGGGTTGACGGGATGCATGGGCAACAACAAATTTGTCATGCCCTGGGAAAATGTTGGGCCAACTGCCTGGTACCGAAGTAATTATTTTAACTGTTAAAGATGGTACTCCAATTATCCACAGTGCGATTGTGGAGTCCTCTTGTGTAATAACACCTGCCTGCACTATGGTTAAATGCTCTTTGTGAAATAAGATCTTTGCGAGGCCAATGTAAACGCTGTTGACGTGGTAGAATTCAAGTTGAAATTCATATAATTTGCAATCATATCGATACGACGAAGATTGTCAAAGTTTGCTAACTTTATCAATCTGATGTGAAAGACTTTTGCTGGTTATCCACTTTGTAAAAAGAAGAAAAGGGCGTCAATTTGACGTTTATTTTAAAAGCTAAGCGCATTGTTTGTGCCCGCATTTGTCAATTTTGTTGATCCTCTAATAAAAGTTGATTACAAAAACCGGGTTATAGGCGAACCATTTCAGTATAAACAAGAGTAATGACCACAATGACTGATTTATCATAGAATCATAAAACTAAATTGTAGTAAGATGAATTTGAAGGGAGATCGTCGCCAGACAGATAAAATGATGGAACATGCAGATAGTTTTACTAAACCTTAGTCAGACTAGCAGACAGGTCAACACTCTCATATACTCGCACATTGGAGCTTTCACAAATTAAATTTTATTTCTCTGTAACAAAACTATAAATCTCATATTGTTTTTATGGCACATCATAAAGTATTGATGTAATGAGCATAAACTGAAGTCTTTAAATCTAAATTGGCTTTCTGAACAAAGGTTTCTTAATGGTAACCCTTGATGTAGCAGAATATACCGTAAGGTCTCGGCCATAAACTACTACCTATACATACTAGTCTCGGCCATGGCAGCGATTGGACCCCTTCTTGATGGTAGGTACAAGAGTTGACGAATAAAACCGTAGGCGATTCAGACGATATTCTAAAAAAAAAAACAACTAGCTTTTGCCAGCTGCTTCGCCCGTGTTGAGGTCGAAAATTATCCCATGGGGGCATACTACCGGGATAAAAAGTATCCAATGTGTTAATACTATATACTACTTATCTGTGTGCTAAATTTCCTCCAAATCCATTCAGCCGTTTTTGCGTGATTGAGTAACAAACATCCAAACATACAAAACTTGACATTTATAATAGGTATTAGTAGGATTCACTACGCCATTTCGTCTTTGACATCACTCTCTCACATACAAGGTAGGTATGGCTGTCGATGTTCACTTCATCAACTTTTCTTACGTTTTCTTCATATAAAAAGGGCAAATTCCTCTCATATAATTTTTACCAACCTATCCTAACACCTCATACTAAATAGGTATTAGTACTTTTGTGAGTGCCGCCAAAAGATGAAGATAACAATACAAAATCACAGTACCTACGCCATTAAGCCGTTATTCCGTTTCAAAGATATGCCACACTACAATAACATATCAATTTATCGCCATTACATTGGCGGCCGGCCAGCGTGGAGTCCATTGCCCACGCTGGCTGCACGGCCACATTGTCGGTTAAAATCTAACCCTGTCCCTTTTAACTGTTATTTATGATCAGACCTTACTTGACCTCCGTTGTTTCATCTTCAGTGAATCGAGGAGGACCATTTTATCACTCTCTTCTTATTGTCGGGGACATTCGCCTTTATGACAGACACGACCATAAATAATGGCGGTAGGTATAATGCCATTGAAAATCGTTTCGTTACAATTTCATTTTATTTGGCCTTTCGTCACAATACATGGATTCTTTCTTACTATAATATTTACATAATAACTAATAGACTATTAATAACATATAGTTAATATTCATATTAGTAGTATTAGTGCATAATTAAAAAAGCGGGAAAAGAATCACAGGGCATCAAAAAATGCGTCCGCTTCACTGGCAACTGGAAGAGCGCCCATAAGGCAGTAAAAAATAGACCAGCCCTCTGGTCACGTGAAGAGTCGACTAGGAAATTGAATTAAAGGCTGGAAAGACAACATCTGGTACAGTTTACATAAGTTCTTTAAAAAGCTATTTAGGTAGCTAGTGACTTGAAACCTGAAAACTTAGGATAAGGCGCTGCTCATTCACCTAGGGTACCTAGACTGGGTTACTTGTTTGTAACAACTCAAATATTTCAAAAACTGTACCAAAACTGTTAGTTGCCTGATGAGGGGCATACTAGGGGATAAACACACAGATTGCGGTTCCGAAATAGTTCACTGGGAATTATGTTCGGACCTGCGTTGTTGCGTTTCGCGTTTCGCGCGCTGATGTTTACGCTTCCATAACAAACGTAGGTCATTTAGCAGCGCTATGCGCGATCCACTGAAAACTGATACAATTACAATCCAACAAAAATTGAGGATAACACTGGGGAGTATAGGATTTTACCTCACTTAAACCAACCCTGTGTTCATCATCTACACACGGACGGGGCACCGTTATCTCTCAAAAGACCCTTCCGAAACCCTCTGTTCAACGCCTGTTAGGGCACATAGCTGGGGAGACTGTAAAACGTTCTCCCCGAAACCAAACTCTGCAAGTGACCACTGTGCACCCGTTCCCTAAAGTCACGCAGTGAGTGAACAGTCCCTATCTACTTAGGTACCTACTACACAATTTTACATTAACTTAATAAATATTTAAACCCTATTAAACAACATAGGGACTGTATGTACTACGGTCCAAATGCGTACGACGGAATTGACCTTTACCTCATATTGTGTAATTTTTTAGCAATTTGATAATATTTCTATTTCTGACGTTATCGCAATATCGCAACACGTTAGGTAACTTCAATTCGATTCTTATACGCCTGAATAATTTTGATTGAGACATTTTGGGAATAAAGGCAAGTAAATAAATGAGAAAAATAAAAAGCTTTTTTATGACGGCAAGTTGAAAGCAAGACCGGTCCAGTTGATGAAATTAATGTAGTAGGTAGATAGGAAGTTGGTAACTCCGGCAGAACTTATTGTTTACATGACCTATGCCAGGGGTTCAAGGTCATGACCTCAAATGCTTTCGTATCATTTCCGTAGACGATATCGGACTAATCTAGACGCAAAAATTAATGAACGACCCTCGTGGCATCACGTATCTAGAATAACACTGATTGTTCTACAATATTACTCTTAATGCGTGCCATATTTATCAACATTCTACCAACCTGATTTTCACGCCGGCTCTGTTATAATACCACTATTCAGTAAACCCAGGTCACGTCACCATGTCACTTCACGATCAGTCTAGGTACCTACTTAGTTGTGACGGGGAGGATCGCGATGACTCGGACGAGAGCAAAAGTGGATCGGTTTATTATTGTTACCCCGTATTTACATGTGTGACCGCGCGGCGTGAGCCGTCGACTGGCGATGGCGGATTGGCGGTAAGGACGCGGGAAGGTCGCCCGCCTTTGCTGCGCATGCGTCGTAATGGCCATAAAGCTGCCAAACACTGACAATTTTCTGACCTCTGGCAAACTTTCGGCAGCAACAACAACGAGAACGTTATCATAATCGGCTTGTTGCATTTCAGATAATCTAAATAAGTAGAGGAGAAGGTAGTAATGTAGCCCCCATTTTGTTTTTGAGGTCTAATGTAAAAGTAAAAGGAATACAAATCTAAATAATACATCACCAGTTTTCGTATTTATTTACTTAAATAGGATTTACAATGGAAAAAAAATGCGACAGAATTTAAAAAAATATATGTATTCTAAAAGAAACGATAATTTAGCAATTCCAGATCAAGTGAGGGTTATATGGCACTTTGGGGGCCAATTTAAATGTATTGAACTTTACGACAAAAATCGCTGCTATAATATTCGCCTTCAGGACTTGCACAGTCGGTATGAGCCCATAAGTTACAACTTATGGGCTCATACCGACTGTGCAAGTCCTGAAGGCGAATATTATACTGAATACTGATACTGAATCCACTCTTCTCCACGTCTGTCGCTGGAATAACTGGTGTCACAAAATATACAAATTGTATCTAAGTCCTCAGGTACTAGTAATGGACGGACATTTTCATCACATTCGGACGAGTCGGTTTCTACGACTTCTTCATTATCGGAGCTACTGCTGGATATCACGTCTCTTTGGTACCGGTTAGAACTACTGGCATCATCCTTTCTATCATCTCGGCTGCTTCGATACTAATACGGTGGAATCTATAAACAAACCTCAATAAATATAAAACATCGAATACTTTGGATGTTTACTTTACGAAAACTTTAATTAAACACAATGTCCAACTATCTGCAGCTACAACTTGATATTTACAAAATTGTTGAATTAATTCAAAGTATTGGCGAGAGCAGATTAAAAACTGGATTGTAAAACACGAGAATGTGCTGCCCTCTCTCAGATTTTTTTGGTATTATCTCAAAGTCTTATGTCATAATAAATAATTTATTTCCTAACAATAAAGGTACATTGTGTTGAAAATTTTTTAAAATTAATATTGTACAATTGCAATTAAAATAAAATTCAATAAATACATTTAGGAAAGTCATTAAAAACACTAACAGTCAACTAAGAATACAAGATCATAAATAATAACGGATAATAAATCATAAGTAACAATGTCGTACGTCATCTAGGAATTCACTGATACTGGAATAGCCTTTCCCCAATAAATAGGTCCTCAATTTGTTTTTAAATAAGTTAATACTGTATAAGTTGTCAATTTATTGTTCCCTTTTAAAAAAAGTTTCACTAGATGGCGTGATTATAAGAAATATCAAAGGGGACCATAACGCCTGCGGGGACCATATTACCACCTTCTCCTCTAGTAAGTAAGCGTTAAAGTTTGTTTATGTTACCACAAACCACACACGCAACAACGTCCCTAATTCGTTGTCGACCATTGTGCCTAGCATATCTACATAACTAGAATCTCTTAGAACCCCTTCTCTTAGTTAAACCTGTTCGTATGTTTCTCAACTGATAGGTACTTAGAGAATTTCTTTCAAAATCCTTCGGATCCATTGCGATTGACAGTGTGTCACGGCTAGGGTTCCCAACCATACTGTTAAAAACATTATTATACTATTTTTCGTTCGTTAATACTTTTTACTGTTCTTTAGAAAAAACGTATACAAAATACTGTTTTTATGTCCGCTGATATCCGGAGCCATACATAAAGTCTGTTTATAATGTAAACGTCCTTAAACAGACTATATTTCAAAACGAAACTGTCAATGTCATGTGAGTGCCACGCATGCGCAATTGCTCAGCACAGAACGCTTAAACACAAAAGATGACCGTTTCTTGTTTTGCAATTGTACAAGAAGCTCCAAAAAATACGTTTTTATAAGAATAAAATACTGTTTTCTTTTGTAAATACTGTTTATTTTATTTCTCCGATCTTAATATACCTCATTTCTCGTACAAAAAGTTGGGAACCCTAGTTACGGCTTACGGCTAAAACCTACAACCCAATTGATTTTAGAACTTTGTGGAGGAACCGCTCCTAGGCTTCTACCATGGAGTGTATACGTTTTTTCCTCGTACTCCTGTACGAGGCAAAAAAAACGTATACAGTCCATGCTTTAATTAGAATACGATGGTAAGAATGAGAATTTGCTGCTAAGTCAAAGAGTCAAAATGTTGTATGGTTGCATAATCTTACTACATCAAAATAAGGAAAGCCCATAATACTGTTTAAAAATTCAATCCCGAATCGAATCAGCTCAAAATAACGCGTTTTCCAGAACTTCCATCTGTACGAAATTCTAAATCAGCGCCATCTAGTTTCGTTTAGTGTTAATTCAATTAGTAATGCTAACTATTTTGTTCATCTTTTTGTTTATGTTAATGTAATAGTTTTGTGTACAACTAGGCATTACAATTTGTTTTATGTGTGAACGACAAACAAAACTAGTAACCACAACATGTAAAATAGATGTTTTATACCTTGGTGCACAGCCAAAACAAATTTTCTTACATTTTTAGCAACCCGTTGCTTGCTGCCAATCAAATTGAATGTCTGAATGGCTGAATGGTAATAAAATAGAGAATTCAAAAGGACCATTTACCTACATAAGCAAAAAGCCTTTGTTCAAGACTTACAAACACTGAACAACCTCTCTAATACTTGCCAATAAGAAAAACATACAATAAGGCGTCCGTACATACGTTGAGAATATAAGTTATTTGTCAAATAAATAAATAAATCGTGTCGATATTTAAAGATTACATAGAGCTAGGCGAGGCGGCACTCTAGCACAGTCGCCAGACGGCCAGACACTATCATCTCACGGTGTTGTGTGTTCTCAGTGTTGGCATCATTTTTTACATGTTCCAGTATACTGGGCACACTATACTTTAATAATCTTGGTCCTATCTCATTTATAAGCCAAGTTATCGAATATATCTACTTTGGAAAACGGGTATTGACGTAAATAAACCGTCTTTGTAATTATTAATGTGTAATTGTTTGTTTTCCCCAATTAATAAATTAAAATTTAACCTCCTTAGTTTTGATAAGTAAAAATAAACTAAAAATACCGTGCGAAGCCAAAACCCAAAAAAAAGCCATCAAAAGAATGTCATTTCCCTCTTGAAACTTTATCGTCAACTGTTTTCTGGATATTGTTTTTTTCGTAGACAGAGAATGTTTTTTTCTCGCTTTTTATTATTTTGTGTATTACCGCTAAGTGAAAACATCTTAATTTAAAATATCACAGATTTAAAATGACCACATTATCCTAAAAACATCTGGTTTTATTATTATTTATTTTATTCTCCGAATACCTACTTTAAAAAATATTAGATGCCATAGAAGGTTAAAAATAAATAGACAAATGAAACGATCAAGTTACGTTTTCTATCACATTTCTAGACCAAACTAGTTAGAAGATTGGCTATTGTTCTATAATATGGCACCACCATTATGAAACGTATGAAAACCTACGTAATTTTAACAATAAACGAAATCGGTCAACGTGGTTATGGTAAACACTTATCGATGAACGATCTTTGTCTAGGTCCATATAAAAGTAGACTAGGTATTTCAAACGAAAGCTTTACTGTTTTCTATCCCAAACTGTCAAAATCACACAGATAACAACTGACAGTTGTCTATGGTAGTGAAGACAATTTAATTTTCTAATTCTAAAACTTTCTACTCGACGGCCCGAAAGTAGCAAAATAAGTAGTAGTTAAAAATAAGTAAGTAAGTAGTAAAATACCTATGGTTATCTTTGTTATCAACAAAATCATGATTTTACCAGAGAGCGTTTTGGACGCAAAACTGTGATAATTAATAGAAGAGCAAAGCTATCTTCTCCTATTTTACATCATTTAGTTATTAGGGCGTTACCAAGAAAATTGTTAAGGCCAATAACACTGTAATATTTATTTGTTCCAAAACGTGGCCGCGCCATTGAAACGGACATTCGTTTCAATGGCGCGGCCACGGCTATATTAAAAAAATAATCTACCAAAATTTTGTAAAAATTTGTAAAAGTTGATTCCCAAAACCCTAAATTGGTCAAAGTTATGGTTAAAAAGGTACAGGGTTTGAACGTGGCCGCGCCATTGAAACGCGGAGAACCGCGCCGCCACGGAAATCTTTAAAACTAAGCGTTGCAGAGGCCTAAAATGTAGGTAAATGTTAGATTGAATTTGTAAAAATTTATAAAAAAAGCCTAGGTTTATATTTTAGTAGCTGTAAAACTATAACCCCATGGTCGCGCCATTGAAACGGTAAAAAACACTAAATCGCCGATATATTGCTGAAAAAGCATCGCAGACGTCTGAAGTTTTTTGTAAAACCCAGATTTGAATTTGTCAAAATTAGTAAAAGTACAACAACAAATCCTAGGTTTATATAGCTGTAGTATGGTATTGCGTTGAAATAAGTCGTGATTATCTATGGAAGAAAGTAAGTATTAGCGAGATTTATTTTTTAACAACAACTATAAATATACTAGAACTACCGATAATATGTAAAACGAAAAAAATGTTTCGTTATGTAAAGTTCTAAAAATATATTTTGAATTTGTCGATAGGATCACCATGGTTTATTGTTTACAGATAACTTTCCACCTATTTGTGTTAGAAATTATATCTCAGATTCTAAATTAAATTAAACAATAAGTTTATAAACATAATATATTTATTTCTTTGAAATCATATAAAGCATAGATTTATGCGATTTTTAAGATACAAACAAGAATTTCTAATACAACAGGTGGAAAGTTTTTTGTAAACAATAGGATGGCTTATTGTTTACAGAAATGTTTCGATCATTTAAAACATTGCGATACCATACTACAGCTCCTGAAATATAAACCTAGGAATTTTTGTGTATTTTAAAAGTTTTGACAAATTCAAATCTAGGTTGTACACACAGCTACATATCAAGCTATACAATTCCAGTACAAGGTGATCTTGCATTGTATAGGACTTCCGTACAGTGCGAGATCAGCGTAAACTGGAAATGTATAGCTTGATGTGTAGCCGTGTGTACAAAAAGCTTTAGACCTTTGCGATACTTTTTAACCGACTTCCAAAAGGAGGAGGTTCTCAATTCGTCGGAACCTTTTTTTATGTATGTTCCCGATTACTCGAAGATGGCTGGACCGATTTGGATTTTTTTTTACTTGAAACGGTATACTTCCCAGGTGGTCCCATGATCATCAAGTCAGGATCTGATGATAAAATAAAATTTGAAGAGTTATCTCTATTTCTCCAGTATCCCACTGGAGAAATAGAGATAACTCTTCAAATTTTATAGGCACACTTGAAGCGATTTGGATAGGTTTTGGAAGAGTACTTTCTTGGAGTGGTCCCATTTCAATTTGGTGAAGATCTGATGAAGAACTTCGGAGATAGGCAACAGAACTCCTCAATAAATGATAGCAAATAGACTGGAATTGCAGAAATCCCATGTCTGTCTATTGTTTACACCAGTTCATAACATAACATGTGTGCGTTACCCAGGCAAAATGTTTTGCTTTAGAGAGATGAGACTTAAACAAATAATTAGTGTATCATGAGGAGCAATTTGTTTACTAATAGCAAAATTTGTTTGAATTGTAGTTTTTAAGTTATTTAAGAAAAACAAATTTTGCTGGAGTAACGTTTGAAACGTTACCCAGGCAAAATCGTCTTTCAAAAATTAGTTTCAGCACGGAACCAAATACATGAATAGATAGCTTTTGTTGAGTAGTAAATGTTTATAAATAGCAAAATTTGTGTGTGGTATAGTTCTTTAGTTATTTAAGATTTTGCTGCGGTAACGTTTTGGGATTTCCCAGATCTCGAAAACGGCTCAACGCAGAAGTTTGAAAAAAATACCAATAAAAGACCTTAATTTGTTTAAATTTGTTTAATCATTAGTTTTTGATTTGGTTGACGTAAACCAATGTAATTAAATGGTTTCAAAAATCAGAAGAAGCGGGTTTACATGTAAACCAATACACTTATAACCAAATAAACAGCTGTAAAAAATACCCGTGGTTCGACGCTTGTTTACAGCAGACATTTTAGATTTCATACTTTACACGTTAAGAAGATAAAAACAAATTTGATTTATTTTAGACTGGTCGTACTTTAGCGATCGAATACGCAGTTCCCATAAAATTAAGAAACATGGCATACTTTAAACAAATTAAAATGATTCATGAAAATTCTTTCCTGTTAATTTCAGCCTTGAATTACGGCTCTAATGAAAGTTATCTCAAAAACAAGAATATGTCAGCAATTCTCTAATAAGCCGACCAAATTGAAAAGGTCACGTAAAAGCGACTGCACCGTACGTACGGGTAATCTTCGCAAATTAGCAGCTTGGTAACCGATGTTTTGTACAGTTAAGCAGAAAAACGTTATTCGTGAAGCCGATTTTTTAATATTTTTTAAGTGCAGTACCATATTACACAATTTTTACTAGTTAATAAAAGTGTAATATCATAGTGTATAATTTATAGTGTGATTTAAAACAATACAAACATATATACATGTAGCTATATTTTTAGTACTTAATTTGTTGTTTCTGTTAAACCAAATGTTTTATTTTGATACCACAACGCAAAGCCACGCTAAAAACGTTTTAACGTTCTTGATGCTAGTCAGAGCAGCGCGCATCGCTGTGTGCAATGCAACGCAACAGCTATATGCCTTGTCTTACTTACTCTTTAGCTGTGAGTAGTTGAGTACGCTCTATCTATGGGTACGCTAGCTCCGACCGAACCAATGAAACAATCAGTCGTGAACCAAGTGTTTTGGAGAGAAGTGCTTGTGGTTTATGTGTGTGTGTACGACGACGTCTTTGAACGATGTGAGTATTAAATGTTTTTATTTTACAGTACAGTTGTGTTTCAGTATAAAATAGTCATTCAGCGTATATTAATGTACGCTTTTTGGTGTGAATCAGAATAAAGAAAACTCGTCAAATGTGACCCAAAACACAATTAGCCCCGGCACAAAAAAAAACTTTGCCATTTTCTTCATTACAATTAGGAAAATATAGTATATAGTTTTTTTATCATTTCAATGGCTATCATGGAAATATTGAACCAGAATATCGCGCAAAATATGAAATATTATTGTTTTACGACAGACTCATCTCTTTATTGCTTAAAACTGTGTGTGTGATTATTGGCTAAAATAACAACGTGGCGGTCTCAGTGGTAGGCTTTAACTTTTAATTATTCTATACCTACGCCATGCTAGGCAATCGCGTTGTGATATTGCTCTTAGACTTAACGTAAACAAAACAAAAAGGATACAGTTTTTATACGTTTAAGCTATACTGTCATAAAGTTTCAAGCGCTTTAACGAATCTAGTATTATTCTCAATTATATTGAAGTGTGTTTGACAAGTCCGGTGAGTATTCGGTAATGATAGTTTATGAAACTTGTATAATGAGGGGTATTATACACGAGTGTTACAATACCTAGTTAGATATGTGCTGTTTCATACACGGTACTTTATATACACATTAATTGCAATCAGATCACACGAAATTCAGTATACGTACAACAAAGCGTAGGAATGGCGCCACGCCTAACAAAACCCAGCTCATCACTGCGCAAGCGCTTAAGCGGTTTATCTTTAGCCATCTTGGATTTTTTACGGCATTTATCGCATATTGGTAATTGGCGATCCCAACCTTAAAAACGACACCCTTTTTAATCTGCTAAAATGTCCTTTCGCGCAATATCTTGAGAAGACTGAAGGTACTGTACACCTACAGTCTTTTTACTGAAGTGTGCATTCGCAAATGTCTTTATGCGCAAGTATCCATTCGTGCGAATGTCTTTCTGCGCAAATGGCGAGACAAGTGTACTAGATTTTTAAAATGATAGGTAATGAAAATATTAATGTAAATGTGATGTGTGCCTTGCTTTTTTTTCAGGTAGTTGCACTTCATGGCTTCGGGAGCAGAATGTGCAAGCCTCAACTCACACCGTTGTTCATGTCAGTTCATTTTATATTCGGAAAATCACACATACCAGTGAAGTACCAGCAGGTACAATAAAATGGCAGGCCGAAAAGTAAAAGTGCCCCTTGACGACCTAAGAGTTGTGTTCTCCAAATATAAAGATATATTTAATGTTTCTATTCCCCCAATCTCAAATGAAGTTTATGACCACATACAACAAGAACTGCGTATTCAGTTTAATCACGAAGTCAGCAAAGCAGCCCTGCAAATATCTGCGAAGAGAAATAAAGTTTTATTTTTTAATTCTCGCGGAGATTGTGAAGATAATCGAACACAATTGCATGCAGTTGTAGAAGCTCCTTCTGATTTAACAGTTTCTTTTGAAATGAGTAAATATGACTACTATAAAATTGCGCCTATTGAATCCCACCATCTCGCACAAAATAAGTGGACCAACGAAATGCAAGATCATATATTTTTTAAAACCGATTTAGAATGCACATTCTCGTTTAAAAACAATTACGTGCCTACTGATCTCAAAAATAACGACATCACATGTACAGGAAGTTGTACGCAATGCAAAGCTAGTCTGTTCTTGACAATATCCCCCGAAACAGCTGATAATTCTTATAAAGTAACGCTTATTCTTACAAATTTGAAAAAAGGCTTTCGGCATGACCCTCGAATTAAAAATAAATTAACTTCACACCGGGTTAATCTGCACAAAGAAAAACTTAAAAACATTAAGGCTTTAAGGGTACGAAATTCAACGGCCGATGAAGTTATGAGCATGGATAATCCAAAAGAACCGCCAACTTTGCCTAAATTATTAAATTTGAGGAAATACCGGCATGAAGCTAGAAGCGCTCTTCAGTTTGATAAAAATATTATTTTATCACTGTATGCCATGACCTGTAGCCCACCGTATGACAGTTTCATAAAAAAAATGTCTCTTGTTCCATTTATATTGTATTTTTGGACTACTGAGCAAAGTATATATTACGATGACATCTTGGAAGACAAATATAAAATCCTGTCTATTGATGCCACTGGATCTTTATTTAAACCAATAAAGCCACCCGAAGCAAACGATTTTTTAAAATATAAAAATCCCAAACATGTTTTCTTATATGCCATCGTAGCATATACCTTGGGTGCTAGTGTTCCAATTTGTTATATGTGCTCTGACTCACACACAACAGAAACAATAGCCACATGGCTAAGCACATGGTTAAACAGAAGAGTCCTTCCAAATGAAATAATTTGTGATGATTCTTCTGCTTTAATAGCGGCCATAACGAAAACTTTTTTAAAAACGGACTTGAATAACTATTTAAGACAATGTTTTGCAATAGTTGAGGAAAAAAAAGGCAAGATACCTGCTTGTTACATCAGACTTGATAAGTCTCATTTTTTAAAAAAACTGTATACACAAAGTTGTTTTGACAAGACTTCTGAAACATGCAAATATTTTTATATCAATTGCATCAAATTGATACTACAATCACGAAGCTATGACGAAGTAAAACTAATTATTAAAGATGTAATCACACTTTCTCTTCATGAATATATAAGTACCGATCTTGATTATACGGCATCGAAATGTGAACAAGCATTGAAACGATTGAGCGACCAAATAAAAACATATCTAAGACACACAGACGAAATTGAAAAGAATGAAAGAGAGGACAGTTCCGAAGAAATATATTTTGTAACAGAAGATGAAGAGAGTGAGCAACACGGTGGCCCTATGCCTTTGATAAAATATTATGATGACATTATGAATACAGAACTATTATATTTACAGTTAATTGAATCTACACCAATGAAAAATGCTTTTTTTTTGCCGGAAATTAACAACACTCTTAAAAGACTTTTGAAAAAATTACCTTTGTGGGGCAATATTATGACTGATTATTTTCCTGGAGCCAAAGACTATGCCAGCAGCTCAAATGTAGAAAATCATTTTAAGGACATCAAAACTATATATTTTGAGACCAAAGTTGAACGCGTCCGGTTAGACGAATTTCTTATACAACATTATAGTTTTATTAACGGAACCATAAAATTAAGCTCTAGTCAAATTTTACACGAGAATACTAAGAACAAAGAAGAACAGGCCTTAAAACTAAGAAACAAAAAGGAAAAACGCAAAACAAATTATGAGTATTTCTCACGAAAAATAGTAAAAATTAGAGACAAACACGAACAAAAACGAGATTCATTCTCAGCAGAGTTAATTATATCTGATTCTGCACCGAAGTCAGTTGAAAAAGAAGAAGAAGAAGAGAACCTAACTGATACGTCAGATTTTGATATTCAATCAATTTTTCAAAATAAACCTATAGAAGTTGAAAACTGGCGGGGACTTACCATACCCACTCCTAAATCAAAAAAAGCTACCTCCATATACATATTACAGAATGGTAACGTCGCATATTCTTATGTACACCAAAACAGGGTACTTATAACAAACACTTGTGCTTTTGATTCCCTCGCGCAAGCATTCGGTGTAGCTTATCAAGACAGGCCTGCTTTCAGAGAAAAGTTAAATAGTGCTAGCGATGGTTTAACAACATTCATAAAAGTATTATCTAATACGAGAAAAACTTGCAAAAGATTATATGAACTTCGTGACAAACTATTGATTGACCTTTTTGATAAAACAAAGTCACAGCAAAATATTATCAGTTGTGAATGTAATATAACAATGATTTTAGAACAGGTATTCATGAGCAACATATACTTTTCTGCCACCAGACAGAGGTGTTGCTCAAATGACACATGCTCAAATGCATTACAACCAAAGAAAATTGATTGTAAATATATATCTTTAAATATAAATATTATAACACAAAAGGGTATTGACTTCTTGGAAGAATCTGCCACATCGTGTATTAATAATGATAATGTTTCACTGTGTCCTGTATGCGAGACAGGAAATGTATATTTTACATATGAATTAAAACCATTACTTTTCTTCGAACTACATGACATGTCTGTTAACCTGAATGATATACCCATTAATATAGAGTTAAATGGCCAACAGTATATGATTTTGGCAGTAATTGATTTTGACCCACCATCAAGTTCCACATTGATTGGACATTACAGAGCATACTGTTACAGAACGAAAACTCAACAATATGAATGTTACGATGATCTGTACTGTAAACTACAGAAATGCAAAAACTCCATAATGCCACATTTGATTATATATTCATTAGTGTAGGTAATTAAAACGTTAGAGACTGGAAGCATAAAACACATAATTTTATACGGTCCCAATGACCACACAAATTTTATTGAATTAGGTACGAATCTGTGATTATGAGTGATATTAGTAGTTATTAATGATAAAAACTGTACTGTTTCCTATATTTTTAAATAGGTACATAAGTGTAAAAGTTGTTTATTTTTTATATAATTGTTGGAAGATTTTTATTATATTGTTGTTTTCTCATTTAAAAGTTTTATGATTATATACATTTTTTATAGAATATGCTCGAAACCGTCCCTCATAAGGGCAAGAAATATAGGCAAGCCGATAATACATATTTTGTAAAAAAAAACATTAAATGTGCTTTGCACATTACACACACAACGCCGACTCAATTCCAACTCAAGTCACACTGTGGTATTGAAATATGAGCTTTATGTCGTGTTACTTAGAGTGGATATTTCAACATTAAGTTAAAAGAAGGTTACGACGGTTTGACAATGATTGGTTCACGGGTTATCCACCTGTGGCAGTCACATGTAATGTTAAAATATTCACTCTAAGTAACACGTAACAAAACTCATATTAAAATGCCATACTGTGAGTCGAGGTGAAATGGAGTCCACCTATCAACCTACGTTATTAGTACCTCCTAAGGAAAATTGTACAAACTATTAATGTATCCAAATATTAAAATTAAGTAAGTAGGTTATAACTTATCTGTGATTTTTCTCTAAAAATGTTGATGCTAAGGCAAAGCAATACATATAATTTGTATGAGACTGATTTTTTAAATAAAAATAATGAATCTTAACCATTTTATTATTTTAACTAACCTGACCAGAAAACTTTTGTATTCAACTGTACTAACAAAACATCTATATTATCCTGTTCATTTCAGATGGTTGCGCTTATGTATGGTGCGGTCGCTTTTATGTGACCTTTTCAATTTGGTCGGCTCATTAGAGAATTGCTGACATAATCTTGTTTTTGAGATAACTTTCATTAGAGCCGTAATTCAAAGCTGCAATTAACAGGAAGGAATTTTCAGGAATCATTTTAATTTGTTTAAAGTATGCCATGTTTCTTAATGTTATGGGAACTGCGTATTTGATCGCTAAAGTACGACCAGTCTAAAATAAATCAAATTTGTTTTTATCTTCTTAATGTGTAAAGTATGAAATCTAATATTTCTGATGTAAACAAGCGTCGAACCACGGGTATTTTTTACAGCTGTTTATTTGGTTATAAGTGTATTGGTTTACTTGCAAACCCGTTTCTTCTGATTTTTGAAACCATTTAATTACATTGGTTTACGTCAACCAAATCAAAAACTAATGATTAAACAAATTTAAACAAATTGAGGTCTTTTATTGGTATTTTTTTCAAACTTCTGCGTTGAGCCGTTTTCGAGATCTGGGAAATCCCAAAACGTTACCGCAGCAAAATCTTAAATAACTAAAGAACTATACCACACACAAATTTTGCTATTTATAAACATTTACTACGCAACAAAAGCTATCTATTCATGTATTTGGTTCCGTGCTGAAACTAATTTTTGAAAGACTATTTTGCCTGGGTAACGTTTCAAACGTTACTCCAGCAAAATTTGTTTTTCTCAAATAACTTAAAAACTACAATTCAAACAAATTTTGCTATTAGTAAACAAATTGCTCCTCATGATACACTAATTATTTGTTTAAGTCTCATCTCTCTAAAGCAAAACATTTTGCCTGGGTAACGCACACACATAACATCACGCCGGGACGCACAGTGGAACGAATGTATGGGAGCGGTTGGACGTAGACATGTCCGAAAAATAAGAGTAAAATTATGACAAACTAATGATGCCATCTTATTCGATTACTTAATGCCTTCATAAATTGTGGTGATGAATTTCTTCATAACTCCCATATTTCGGGAGTAATTTGAGAAAATGTGAAATTTTACTATGAAAATGAGTGTATCGAGCTCTCTCCCTCCTGATTCCGGGCTTGTTTCAAGTAGCGGTCTCTAATATCGTAATGCTATTACTAAGAGCTATATTTAATACTAAGACACATAGTGCGCCAAATGTGCACTTTCTGGGATAAAAGGAAATGAAAATTTAAAAAAAAAAACGTTTTTTCCCCATTTGTATTTACTTTAAACCGCAGACAGACTTATTAAGAGGTCTATAAATATATTATATATATATACAGAAATATATATTAACAAAAATATTCACAAGAACTGATGAGAGTATGACTTTTAAGTAAGTTGATAATAAATTACCTAGTTTCATTAAAAGTACAATAAATAATTAAGATGTAAGCTCTAATTTACTAAGTTACACATTTTAAAACAATAACATCATTTAATTATCTTCGTCATCATCATCATCATCAATTAATTCAAATTCAGAATCGATGTCCGCTAAATCATTTATGTTAACAAATTCGATATCACTTTTCTCAGAATCCGTAAGCTCATAAAATTCCTTAAAAGAAGATTTTTTTACAAACTTATTTCCTTTTGGACGGATACTTGTAACAAGTGGATCAGAAGACAGTAAAAGATTGTGCATAATATCTTCATTGCATGAGATACTGCTATGCTTTCGAGAATGCCCCTCTCTATATTTTCTAAAATCTTTATTTCTAGCCTCAGATGCCTCTTCGGATAGAAAACCAATGGGCACAATTGACATGTTCTGAACTATGTCTGGCCCATGCATTAAAATTTTATGAAGTGAAGAAGGCATATAATACCATGGGTATAACTCCACGTAAAGCTTAGCAGTATCAAAGCAGAACTCTCGGAATTTAGTTACGTTGATCTTCTCTCCTGATGAAATACACTGCAAGATCACACAGATTTTTCTTAAAAGCATAGCATCTATTCCGGTCAGTTCAGCAGATTTAGTGTAGTTTTCAAAAAATCTCCTTGCCGAGTTGCCATTGTTGGTGGATCCACTGCCTTGTTTCACAACATCGAGAAGTAAGCCCGTTTCTCTTCTTACAGCCTCTTGAACTCTTTTCTTCCTGTCATCAACTTGCCTTTTTGCTATATCACCCCTTACTTGCCATGATTTTATGTCTAATTTGTAGGAAATGTGTAATAAGCATTCCATTGAGCGAATCCAAGCGTGAAGGGTGCTTAAGCTATATTTATACATGTCCTCGTTTGCGTGTTTATCTTTGATTAACTCTAAATTATTCATTTCTTTAGGACAAGCCTTGCATATGTCACACACTGAAGCTGCTGTATTGGATATAATGGAAAGAATTTTACCATCAATCATTGTCAACAGCAGTTGGTGTTTGACACTAATTCCATCAGTGATGGTGGATGGAGTTAAGGCTTCAATCTCTGCTTCGATTTCAGCCATCTCTCTCTGCACATTTTCTTTGGTTTCCTTTATAAACTTAAACAATATTGGCCGGCAAAATGAAGTGGAAGATGGTCGCTCGTTTTCCCAAATTGTTACACCTTTTGAGACGAGCCGCAGTGGTACAAGACTAATCATAAAATTACTAGCAAGATCGATTTGCTCATCTTCACTCGTCCTTTGATGATAAATGCTTTGGCTAGATGATCCGTCAAAACCCCATTTGCTGGTCAATACGAGCTGTTGATTGGGATCAACAGGGGTTTCTAACGACCTAATAAGTCTTCTTGAGGTTAAATCCATCAAGGCTTGTAATTTGATTTTTGCAGAGCTCTCTGTAACTGTGAGATCTTCTTTGGCCGGATAGCACTTAATTTTTTCTTTAACCAACATGTAGTAACTCGGGTATTGAAGAGCTCCTTCTTGAGTGTTGAAATCCCGAAGAGTGTTATAGCGCCATTTCGATAAGTTCATCGATACATAAAGAGCCAATGCCTTCAAAGGGGATATTTCCCGTACCTGAATTGATTTACCTTCAATGAAGGCTTTGATTTTTGAGGCCTCTTCTGGATTCTCCGTCAAGTATTTCATAACATAAGCTGTATCGCTTTGTCCTGCCTTTTGAAGCGCCCTTTCGGCCGAAAACATAATTTCAGCGCTGCTACTGCTGCATGAAAGACTATCTTCAGTGCGTCTTCTTTTTTGCCGGTTACTAAGGTCCTCAAAAGATTTACGAGGACTAGGATGTGTACAAGTTGAAGCATCAGATTTAGCAGGAGAAATTATGGGCTCGATGACGTCACTTATATTTTCTGTAGAAGGTTCCATATTTTCATTCTGTAATTCCGGCCATTGAATTGCAGCCTGTAGCCAAATCTCATGTTTCTTCCGAAACTTATCTGTGCTTCTTCCAGACTGTGTCCATTTTGCATAAATGCGGTAGCAAAATCGACGACACCAGTCTTTTAAACTTGTTTCAGCACTTTCACATAACTGAACACAACTGTTATCTTTTAAAACACTGAACAAATAGTTAAAGTCGCGTAAATCTTTATGTGCGCGTGCGCATAAAGCAACGTGAATATCAAGATTTGTATTAAAATTTGGAAAATACATTGCGAGATTAGCTTGGATACAACGAGGTGTAAATCAACACTGATTTTAAAGTTACTAATAGTGACCTATTTATATAAAATCCAGGTATCCCAGGTATCCTTTGTTAAATATTGCAAGGTAATTAGTTATTGTGATAATTAGTAAATGATGCATGCTAAATTAGTGTATTAAGAGCCATTTAGTAATTAAATAATAGCAATGTTCTTATCAGTAATCATTAGTGCATCAGTTTTATATGTAAACCTTAAGTCCCTAATTATATATCCTAATTAGCTTATATCTTCTCTAATTGGCTGCTCAGAAATGTTATTGTAATAAGGTAAACCTTTAGAAAAACGGTTTTAATCAACAAAATAAACAAAAAATAAAAAAATTGTGTTATAAAATAAACATCACTCTTTATCCCAGAAAGTGCACATTTGGCGCACTATGTGTCTTAGTATTAAATATAGCTCTTAGTATTAGCATTATGATATTAGAGACCGCTACTTGAAACAAGCCCGGAATCAGGAGGGAGAGAGCTCGATACACTCATTTTCATAGTAAAATTTCACATTTTCTCAAATTACTCCCGAAATATGGGAGTTATGAAGAAATTCATCACCACAAGTTATGAAGGCATTAAGTAATCGAATAAGATGGCATCATTAGTTTGGCATAATTTTACTCTTTTTTTTCGGACATGTCTACGTCCAACCGCTCCCATACATTCGTTCCACTGTGGGACGCTGTGAAGGGAAGGGAATCACATATGAACCACTAAGAAGTGAAAAATTTCGGAAGGCGTGTGACTTGGGTTTATGTATTTTAATTTTTTGTCACCGCCTTCTGAATTTAAAGTTATTTTTTTTATTTTTAGTGTTTTTTTTGGAAGCCGGGTGTTTTTTTTTGAAAAAAGATTTTATTCAGCGAGCTATCGGCCAAAGTGTGTTTTCCAGTTTCAATGGCGCGGCCATGTGGTTTTAGTCATACAGCTGCTGAAATATAAACCTAGGTTTTTTTCTATATTTTTACAAATTCCATCTATCATTTACCTAAATTTCAGGTCTCTGCGACGCTTAGTTTTCAAGATCTCCGTGGTCGCGCGGTTCTGCGCGTTTTAATGGCGCGGCCACGTTCAAACCCTTCTAACTTTTTAACCATTACTTTAACAAATTTATGGTTTTGGGAACCAACTTTTACAGATTTTTACAAAATCTTGGTAGAATGTTTTTTTTTAATACCCCGTGGCCGCGCCATATTGAAACGGACACTCCAAAATACGGTAGGTACACACTTTCAGAAAAATTGTTGTAGGGTCTTTATATAAGTGAATTAATATCAGAAAATTGAGAATGTAACAGAAAAAAAATCGAATGACAAAAAATGAATTCTGAGTCGAATTATGTAAAAGCGTGAATTTTGTAAAAAGTGCAGCTGACTCTTCCTACTTTGGTGCCGTCGTAGTCTACTTGAAACGTCATTTTTGTCTACTCTTCCGTCAACAAAACGGTGCTCGTGCTAAGCCTGCAACATAGCTATTCACAACCATTTGATACGCTTCCGCACCGAATCGAACATCAATCAATGTTATACTAAGTCCCATAGTACAGAACCTCAGTAAAGACTCGAGTATTACTTAAAACTAGTTTCAACCAATCAAATGGCTCTAAACTAGTTTTAAGTAATGCTCGAGTCTTGAGTGGGGTTCTGTAATACGGGCCTTAAGAGTCCATATGCTGTTGACAAATCCAAACGTCCGAAAATTTTATCAGTAGAAGACCGCTATTTTTTCGACAGCTATTTGCTGTCGGAGGCAAGGCCAATCAAGATATTGAAATGTGTCATTTTCGATACGATAGCCTGTCGGTGTCGAATGCTTGTGAATAGCTATGGCAGGTGGAGATTCATAGACGATTCCACCTTAGAGCGTAAATGTGGCGCTGATCCACAAACGATGGTACTTACACATAAAACTATGTCCTGCATGTTCTACCAGCACCACAGAAACCGCTAACCGAACTTTGCACTAGAACATCATAATAATATAATTTAATTTACCTTTACATAACTAGATACCTACTAGAGATCATAATTAGGAGAGTTAGTATGGGCAAATGTTATTATCAATGTTTAATTACCTATAATAGGCAAATCTAGATTGACCACTTGTTAATAGTAGGTCTAGGTAGGTATCTACCTAACTGTAAAAACGCAAGCTTTCCGCGAAAATATCGTGGCCGGATTTTATCGTGCCCTGGATTTTGAACTCTCGGTGTTGAACCGAGCATTGAGAATCCAACAGAATGTATCTCAGCGCGTCGAAAAATGCACCGTTTGATATTCAATTCTCGGCGCCAAGCAGTGCGTTGAAGATCCAGTGCGCAATAAAATCCACCCGCGACATTGTTACGTCAGTGTGTACGTGTACTGGAAACTTACATCTGACCAATTTGATAAAAAAAAGTCCCGTGCACACAATGACCACAACTGTATGCAAGCGTTACTATTGCGGCTGAGCGCTGCAAGCAATAATAGTCCTTACGATGTATAGATGTTAGTTTCGTCGAAAGTACTTAGGTACCTAGTATTTATCATTTTGTTGGTTCGGTAGTAGGTACAGTAACTTAAACATTTTATATAACACTAGCGACCCGCTCTTATTTCACGGTTGCAATGGCGACATGTAAAAAAACATTGATATTTCTGTGCTTTATGTATCTAATTTATATATTCATGCATTGTACACATAAACTTTCTGGAATAAATGGTCTGAGTTTAAACGATAGTGAAAACCGCATCAAAATTCATTGTGTAGTTTGGAAGACCTATGCGGTCACACAGAGAGTCACGTAAAGCGTATTAAAATTGGTTTTATATCTACAAAATAGATACAGAAGCATTGTCAAGTCATGGTCTGGATGATTGTGTGGTATATCCACACTGCAGTCCGCACCTGCACACATGTACCAAGAAGTATCTAGTTCTACCTTGTGGCAAATAAAGGAATGGATAACATTGTTTATTCAACACAATGTTCATACCTACATACCTGTTATAATACCTACAGCGTAGCAATGCGTGCGCGTTACCGTAACGGGTAAACGGGTATCACACTCGCGTCACAATACTGAGACCTAGACACAATGACTTGCGGGAGCAGCCAGCAATCCTGACAATAATATTTCCGGCCCCACCTTTACGCAGTATAAATACCTATAAATACTGACGAATTACATTATTATGTAAATTTTCCAATAAGAAACTTAACCCAAAGATTCCTGATGTAAAAATCATTCTTTTGTACTATTAGGAGCTAGTTTCCGTCATACAATCAAGGGATTATTTAGTAAGTAATAGAGAAGAAATTTAACGTAAAATAAAAACAAAAAATAAACATAGTAACAAGCTCGTTTTGACATTTTTATTCATGTAAATTTTTGCAGATATAATTAATACAAATTATGGTCATGTAAATTGGGATCTATGATAAATAATATTATTACTATCAGCTGGTTTAGAGGACACTGTCTTGTACCATCTCCGAATAGCTTAAGTCCAGCCATTGTTCAATTTTGATGACTCATCGAAATATAAAAAGGCAGTCTCGGAGGTGTGGCATTACAAATACTGTCTTACTCCTAAGTTTACATAATGAGATTTTTATTGTGATAGTGATAAAACACAAACTTAAACTATGTGAACATTCTACTTCCTGAATGGCTACTACATGCATGCATGACTCCTTTATATTAGGTTCCTCACCTTCTAGGATGTTGTATAAGTGCAGAGCTATGTTATTATGTCAACTAAATTTCTAAAAGATTAATGTGACGAAACCTATATTGTCTACATGTCATACATCACAATTTTTCCTAAAGTTATCTGTACAGTTTGGGTAATTTGAGATGGTTAATAAAATGCCAATTACTATACATTATGTCCAAATAATAACTTTACGCTGAGCAGCTGATGTATTATATACTTTGCCGCTGTTCCTTTGCACATTGTGTTTCAGAAGTTCAGCAACATGTCTCCAATAAGTAGTCATACACAATTTCTATTTTCAAACAATTCAGGATTGCTAACAAAACAATCTAGATACAAAGTAAATTATTCACAAAGAAATCCATAAATAAACTTTTTATTAAAATTGTATAAGACTGAAATACTTTGTATGTCGACACTACTGATTTCATGAATGTATGATCATTCATTTCAGAGAGCAATATAATATTATTTGTCAGACTCGTTTTGTTCAGGTTCAAGCAGTTTCAACCATGGGTGCTGAAGGCACTCATAGGCAGTGGCACGCCGATTTGGATCAAAGTCGAGCATAGGCTTTAAGAAATCAGCAAAATCTTCTGCATCCTTCTGACTCCACTCATACTTCTCAGTTAGCACGGATACTAAGCCCCATGGTTTTAAGCCAGTTATGTTCCTCAACTCACCCTTTTTATTGAAAAATACTTTAGAATATTTTCCTGAGGCTGCAATTCGTTTTGGAATATCACCTAGAAGTTCTATAATGTGAGCAAGATGATCTTCATCACGGCTGTAGCCATCACCAGAATGAGGCTCAAATAAATAGTCTCCTGTGGCCAACTCAAAAGCCATACATGCAGTGCTCCATATGTCAGCTGAGGTCCCATAGCCAGCACTCAGCAACACTTCTAGAGATCGGTACTGCCTAGTTTGTATATCTTCAGTAAAATGCCGGTGGACCCAACATGCATTACCTAAATCTGCAATCTTTACTTCTAAGTCACAGATATCAAAAGCTGGATCAAATTTTTTATCAAGAGATTTGCCCTTAGTAGACTGAGAATTAAACGAAGGTGGAGTATCAGTCATTTCCCCTTCAGACATAGGGGTTCCTGCATCATCTCCACAGCCATATTGCTTAGATCTTACCTGAACCGCATCAGCGTCAGTATCAAAAGCTTCCTCATCAGCTCCATCATCTCTGTCATCATTACAACCATTGATATTAGTTTCGTTGTCAGAGCGGGTAGTCTCAATCACACTTGCCTCTTCAGGTGTTGGAGGTGAGTCATCATTGTCTTGCGACATGGGGGCTGACTCACTGTTATTGACAACTTTTTTCTGTTCTTCTATTTCTTCTATTTGTTCCATTTGCTTTTTAAGTAACATAGACTGACGCTTTGCTTTCTTCTTTAATTTTTTCTTTTTATTTCTACTCATTTTAGCAGTGACTACCTGTTCTTGAAATTCCTTTGGTGCAGTACTAATCAAGGAATGAGGCAGTCTCAAGCCTAAGGAATGTAATTCAGTAGCCTCAGCTGCCAGCTTGCGGATGTAAGATTCATCAACACAAACTAATACATTCTCAGGCTTAATATCTGTATGAATAATCTTACATTTAGTATGGAGGTAATCCAAGCCTTCAAGTACTTGGCGTATGATTGTTTTCACATTTTCCCGCGGTATACCTCTATAGTTGGACTTGAGTATCAACTTCAGTAAGTGGTGACCCAGAACTTCAAACACCATGCACACATGGGTTCCATTCACACCAGTTATTTTAAAGTCATTAAGCAACTGAACGGTTTTATTCCTCTTGGGATCCGCTGGATCGCTGTCACGAACTGCTTTCAGGATTTTAATTTCATCTAAGGCTGTCTCCGTGAAATGAGGCGCCGATTTAACGACTTTTAATGCAACGAAACGCTTATCAACAAGATCCCAACACAACCACACGGTAGAAAAGTGACCCCATCCCAGTTTTCTAGTGACGTGGTACCGATTCAGGAATAAGTCTCCAATTTTGACAGGATGGTAACCACCCTTACAGTAGTCGGCGCTGTCCTCCTGTTCCTCGTCGTCGCTTGCATATTGCTCATCTTCATCCTCTTCGATCGTTTCATTGGAAGAGCTATGTGTAGGTTCTAAACGATTCTGATTCTGGTTGCGCAGACCGTTTCCTTGTACACCAGCCCCGTGGTCCTCCTCGCGATTTTTCTTTTTACCGAGTTTATGCCGTTTCTTTTTCGCCTGAATGGCGAGCACTCTTCTATTTACATCTGATTTAGAACTCATTTAGTAAATTAAACACTTTCAACAACGCCAATATATATATAAATTTATCTTTTCATCTCAAATCTTTTTGTTTGAGTATGGCGGCCGGTCGCAGAACAAAATGCGCTCGAACATGAACTCAAAAATGTTGCTAGTACAAAAATCTAACTGAATCCAAAGACAATCATGTTTTAGATTTCACTTGTCGATGTCCCGAATGCAAACACAAACTATAGCGTAAAAATATGGGTCGTTCAGACAGAAGTGGCTTGTGAAATTTCATCAAAATCGGTGCAGCTGTTTCGGTGATTAGCCAGTCCAGGACGGGATGTGACCTATTTGCAACAACTAAGCACTCCATAAAACCCAGTCGAACATTCACGGGTTTTAAGAAAATCGATTCTTTATATATTTTCTATACATAACTTACTCTAACCTCCCAAATTGAATGGCCTTGATTGCTAATCTATTCGGTACATACCTAATACTTAAGCTTGAAGCTCCAGAGTACCCCGCTCAATTCATGAGATTTTTTTTTTAATTTTAAATATTGCCGCAAGCTCACCACAAGAATGCAACTACATTATTGGATGGGTGCCAATTTGAATTCAAAATAGATACTTTGTGTGGAGTGGTCCATTGTTAAAATCATACATGTGGATGAAACCGACCACATCAAGCCCACGTCGCAGCCACGGTTGTGAGCGCGCCCTAGCGGCCGGCGACATCCACCGCACAACCAGTCTGTCAGAAAACACAATCGTAACCACATCACAACTAATAGCGACAACGCACCACATTGAAATTATGCCATAACGCAACTGCATATAACTGAAGCGACACTATTCAAGCATAACTACTGCTTGCCCACATTTTATTGCCGCGATGAGATGTGGCTGTAATGTAATCGGGCGCTTATTTATTTATTTAAATATTCATTATTGTACGCTATAAAAATACATTACAAAAAACAAATTACACTATAAAATATATAATGGGTGGCCTTACCCTTATCGCTTTCCGTGATCTCTTCCAGGCAACCATTGAATGGACAGTGATTAACCTGGACATAAAATAAGGATGTCGTTGGTACAATACAATAAACTAAAATAGATACGCAGTTATAAACTTACAAAATATATTATTTTAAGGAACGAAAATTAAAGACAATACATAGATTATTATGTTGGGTACGAGAATAAGATCACAACAACAAGTAATGTTCGTTTATGAGTCTTATAAAGAAATATAAAGACTGCGTGCGTTTAATTTCAACTGGCAATGCATTCCACAAACGAGCTCTTAATCATCCTTAAGGATGGTAAATCTCAGTCTTAACAAGATAATTATGTGATAAAAGAACGAGAATATTGTCTGAGGTCTCCATTTTAAATGAATTCAATTTAAGGCAAGGTATTTCAGATTTCTTATAATCGCGCGTTTTTGACATCCAGGCTCGCTGGCTATTTTTAAGATTTGCAGCGATTTAGTCGCTGCATCAGCATTGCATATCCATAAAATCGTTGCTAATTATGGTCACGTCCACCGGTTGCCGGCGACTAAAAGCGCTGCGTGTGTGCCTAGCATAATAGTTTGTATAAATTGACATCGAATTTTCTTATTACAAGTATTTCTAAAACATCACGAAGTTGAACTTTTGAATCAACTTTTAGATTTGTGTTTACCTCGCTAGTAAACGTTACAAGGATCTTTTGGCACTTTAATAAAATTGGCAGGTGCTATATCCTTAAACCCTTTATTGGATATGGTACCTGCCTCCATCTTCCTAAAGTTCTGAGTTGAGCTGCATGATTAATGACAAATGCGTGCACTGACTGGACGGGTCCACTCAATCTGTGTGGTTCTTTCCTCAAAATACTAATCTACATGGTCTTCACATCATGTGACCAAGATTATGTCTGGACTTAGAGACTGTTGTGTGTGAGACTGTGTCTTCTGCTGAGTTTGTTTCGGCCTTTTTTATCAGAGTAATCAGATAGGAAACGCTGATCTCATCTAGTTTAAAAAAACTTTTTCCAAAAAAAACAACCGACTTCCGAAAAAAACACTACAAAGTGAAAAATAACTTGAATTTCGGAAGGCGGTGACAAAAAATTTAAATACATATCCAAAGTCTCCGCCTTCCGAAATTCAAGTTATTTTACACTTTGTAGTGTTTTTTTCTTACTTTGATCACACCCTGTGGTGAATAGATCTGTGGTGTTAGGATAATCACGCCGTTAGATTTATTAATTTGACTTGACCGTTATTCGAAGCTTATTTAATGAGATAGGCTGTACGGTTCCCGCCTTTGCTATTGTTAGACAAATAAGAAGTTAGGTTCAAACTAGATATTGATTGCATTTATCTGTATATATTACTAGAAGTCTGAAGGAACAAAGTAAATAAAATACATTATATTATATGTTAACATTCAAATCACACGTTTATTCTCATTGTCATGATTTCTCATAAACTTTTCACTTAAATTACTTACAATACTCATTACTATAACATGTACCTAATTGCTACGTAAATTATACTACTAGCAATAGCTACACTATAGGATCTAAAATTTAAAACAAAATAACGGCCACAGTTTAAATCATAGTATGATATTTTAAAGAATAGTTATTAAATCAGACTGACTTACAATAGGTCCTCCATTTGATACTATATGACTTGTTCTCTTGGTGGTCCGTGCTCGAATGCCCCCAGGCCCCAGGGCTCCGATGATCTCAACCTCGTTAGTGAGCGTTGAAATCCACGGACAAAGAAAACAAACTATCGTTGTCAATTGACAGGCAAAGGAAATGTGGCTATTCAGCCAATATGATTTTAACAAAATAAAAATTATGTAAACTAAATGTACTTCTTGTGGCGAAGTGATGAAATACAATATTAATTCTCTAACAGACGGCCGTCCTGAGAAAGCAATGGCCCCATTGCTTTCCGGCCATTCGAATATATTTGTGTGTCTCTATACAAAGTAGCACTTATTTGATACAACTTAAAATACCTTAATAAATTTGTAGACAAGTTTAAAAACTAGTAACTAGTATAACGTAACAAATAAAGAGAGATAAAAAAAAAGTTATTACTTGTAACTTAACAAAGATTATTCAAAATATAATAACGTAACTAATACATTGAGTTTAAAAACTAGTGACTAGTACAAAGTAACAAATAAAGAGAGATACAAAAAAAGAATTGATTACTTGTAACTTAACAAAGATCATTCAAAATATAATAACGTAACTAATACATTGAAAACTAGTGACTAGTACAAAGTAACAAATAAAGAGAGATACAAAAAAAAGAAGTTATTACTTGTAACATAACAAAGATCATTCAAAATATAATAACGTAACTAATACATTGTTTAATCAGTTCCAAATAAGTATAATACTTAAAGTAATATGTACACAAATCGGGGTGATCCCGTTAAAGGTCTTAAAAATAATTAAAAGAATAGACCAACTAAAACAATACCTTCTAACTTAATAACAAAAACCATGAAAATATCATAACTTAACTTATACATTACGTATTTATTCTTGAAGTAATTGATTGAATAGGTACAAAAATAAGGGTGATCTCGTTAAGGGGCATCGCACACATCAGCCTAGTATTGGAGCATCATCACCTCGCCTCCTCTGCTCCTTAGCAGCCAGGGGTCCATCAAATGTAGCGGCAATTCTCCGGAACAGCTTTCAGCGTCTCCCGAGGTATCGACGCGGTTACGCGACGTCGGCGACTTGAGCGTGACCACGCGCTTATGGCTGAACGTACGTGTGTGCAATGAGCCCTAACGTGATTCTGTAGGTTATGTAGATACCTGGAAAACAAAAATATATTAGTAGAGCTCTATTTGCATTCCTGCAAAACAACGATTCTAAGTTCAAATACTGATGAAAATAAACTAAATAAAGGAAAGATTAGTCAAAGTAAAAATTTTTTACATATACATAATGTATATTATGTAACGAGTATTTCAATATATTTTTTTTTTTTTTTACGAACACCGCTTGTACATCTTGTACTTGAACCTCGGCCATCGAAATAGAAAGGGTGAACACCGCTTGTACTTCGGCATCCGTCAATGTTACGGAGTACCGCTTGTACTTCGGCCTCGGTCCACTTAATAGGTGGCGTGAACACCGCTTGTACTTCAGCATCCGTCATTGTTACTGACACCCGCTTGTACTTCAGCATCCGTCATTGTTAATGACACCCGCTTGTACTTCGGCCTCGGTCCACTTAATAGGGGGGCGTGAACACCGCTTGTACTTCAGCATCCGTCATTGTTAATGACACCCGCTTGTACTTCGGCCTCGGTCCACTTAATAGGGGGGCGTGAACACCGCTTGTACTTCAGCATCCGTCATTGTTAATGACACCCGCTTGTACTTCGGCCTCGGTCCACTTAATAGGGGGGCGTGAACACCGCTTGTACTTCAGCATCCGTCATTGTTAATGACACCCGCTTGTACTTCGGCCTCGGTCCACTTAATAGGGGGGCGTGAACACCGCTTGTACCTCAGCATCCGTCATTGTTACTGACACCAGCTTGTACTTCGGCCTCGGTCCACTACTAATACTTACAGGCAAGCAGCTCCAGAGTAGCTAGATGCAGCCCATTAGTCACGTAAGATTTATTCTGTAATCATGTAACTGGGAAGGATTTGGGAAGGAAAGTCAGTATTTGTCATGAGTCTAGCAACGAGAGTTTAATTAGGTAAGTATTAGTCATAATGTAAACATTGTATGCCTTAATTTGAATCGGAACAGTAATTATCGCTGTCAACAACCGCCTTATTTACAATGTCATTGTCTTCGCCGTCAGTGTAATTACTAGATGCGAAAGTTATCCAATGTTTTAACTGGTCTGCTGGATAAATACTTTTATATTTACGTTTTGAGTGTCCTGTAATGCTAGTGACTTCATACCGATCGTTTTCTAAAACTGCAGTTATTTTTAAGGGGCCCCGAAACTTAGGACATAACTTTTTGCTTTTTCCATCTGCTGGATTGTGATGATTGGGAATCATCACCAAATCATCTCTTTGAAAGAATTTTGTTGGAGCCCTACCGCTATCAAATTTCTTTTTCATATATTGTTGACTCTTTTCGGTGTTCTCATGAGCAGCCAACCGTATTGCATCTCTAGATGAACCCGATTCAGAGGTATCGATTGAATCGGCTAGTTCGTTCAAAATAGGACCTTCCCCAGGACAGACTGTGCGACGTCCGAATACTATCTCAGAAGGAGATTTGCCTGTAGTTTTATTGATTATGTTATTTAAACTCCACTGCAATTTACCTACTCTGACATCCCAGTCGCGCTCCGCCTGATCATAATTGGTCGCAGCTAAAGAATCGAGAATTGTACGATTATATCGTTCAATCTGCCCATTGGCTCGTGGTGTTGCTACAGCATTCAGTACATGCTTAGCACCTATTAATTTAACAAAGCTTGTGAATGCCGCTGATGTAAAACTAGTACCACGATCGGTTATTACTACGTTTGGACTACCTATTACGTCAAATATTTCCTGCAAAGTTTTGATAGTAGTTTTTGTTTTTACATCTTTAACTGGTCTTATAAAAATAAATTTACTGAAACCGTCAATTACACCGAGTATGTAAGAATTCCCCCGTTTGCTCCTAACAAATGGTCCTAGATGGTCCATGTGAAGAGTGTGAAATGGGACATTACCTTTGGGGATTGGATGTAAGTAACCAGTGGGTTTGGTAGTAGATGCTTTATTGTATGCACAATTAAGACATGCTTCCACGTATTTGCGAACGAATCGTTTCATTTTTGGGAACCAATAGTCTTGTTTTATTTTATCAAGAGTCTTTTCGACCGCAAAATGCCCCATCTCATCATGGCATAACTGACAAATACGCCATCGTGCCCCATTAGGTACAACCCATTTTTTTCCATCCCCCACTATCCTGTAGATCTTGTCATCCTGAAGGAGGAAATTTGTGTGAATATCCTTAACCTCCTTTTTATTACTTTTTAAGATCAATTTGATGTGTTGCAGTTTAGGGTCAGTCATTTGAACAGTTTGGAGCCAGTCGGTGGTACTGATATGCATGATATCATACTCCCTACCATCTAACAGTTCCCGCGAGTCTCGATAAGCAATAGGATTTCGGCTTAACGCGTCAACATGTTTCATGTTGTCACCTGGTCTGTACTCAATGCTGAAATCATATTCTTGTAATAATAACCACCATCGAGCTATCCGTGGCATTAAATCACGCTTTGTTAGGGTAGTCCTCAATGCGTTGCAGTCCGTGAACACTTTGAACGGTATACCAATTATATAAATGCGAAATTTCTTCAGCGATAGGACAACCGCAAGAGTCTCCAATTCATAGGAATGTAGGTATTCTTCTTCTTTAGTGGTTTGTTTGCTAAAGTATGCTACCGGCCTGGGAGGAGATTTTTCGTCAGGCCTTTGAAGTAGAATTCCACCTACTCCTAATTTGCTAGCATCGCAATGTACCTCAGTTATGTACTTTGTATCATACAGAGCCAAAATGGGACGTTCGATTAACTTAGTTTTAATTGTATGGAATGCTTCCTCTTGGAGACTACTCCAAACCCAAGGGATATTTGCTTTTGTAAGAGAAGTTAAAGGTTTAGCTATACTTGCGAAGTTGGGAACAAATCGTCTAAAAAAACTAGCGAGGCCAACGAATTGACGGACCTGATGGACGCTGCTTGGTGTCGGGAATAAAGCTACTGCCTCAGTTTTTCTACTACCGGGCCGCAAGCCATCTGTAGAGATTTCATATCCTAAGTAATCTAGCTTCGTTTCAAAGAAGAAACATTTGTCAATATTTAAAGTCAATCCGGCTTTACGAAGGCAATTAAAGATCCTCCTTAACTTTTCCATACCTTCGTCTACGTCAGTACAGGGTGACAAGATGTCATCCATATAGGGCAAGGCTAGGTCGAATCTGTCCTTCCCTAGGGTTTTATTTATCATATGTTGAAATACAGCTGGTGCGTTGACCAAACCGAATGGCATTCGCGTATATTCGAAATGACCGTCAGGAGTTACGAACGCTGTTACATGAGTCGAATCTTGCGCCATTGGAATCTGGTAGTAGCCTGATTTTAGGTCTAAACTCGTAAAGAATCTTTTGCCGTTAAGTCTATCTAGTTGGTCATCTATGACTGGCATAGGGTACGAATCTTTGACGGTCTTTTTGTTAAGTGCCCTATAATCTACGCATAAACGATAATCGTTATTCTTCTTTTTAACTAAAACTATAGGGCTTGCGTAAGAAGAATTAGATTCTTTAATAATATCGTTATCTAGAAGCTCATTTACAAGTTTTTGAACTACTATGCGTTCGCTATAAGGTAATCTGTATGGTTTGTATGAGACTGGAGAGTTATCAGTAAGTGTAATGTGCATTTCAGAAATAGTCGATGTTCCCAGCTCGCTCACGTTTAAAGCAAAACAATCACGATTTTCATTAACCAACCTTAAAAGTTCTTGTTTTTGTTTGTCAGTAGTGTCAGAACCTATTTTTAACATATCTATTGTCAGGGGATCAGGATTGTTGTCGCTAGGTTTGTCAACAGTCAGTTTGTAGACTCCTAATTGGTCAGCCTTTTGGAAATCGGTATAAATGTCAAGTGAGATCGGTAACAAACTAGCCCTTGCAACAAGCTTTCCCTTATGCAACACATGTTTATCCCCAGATAAGTTTATAACTAATATTTTTCCCATGCCTTCTTTTACTAAATATAATCCTTGCGGAATTATAATTTCTTCCCCCTTCTTAAAACAAGTGTTTCCTGGTAAGTATACTAGCCCCGTGTGATTACTTCCTAAATATATATCTACGCCTACTACCCCATTAATCTCAACATCTGATTTAATGTAAACTTCCGATTTAACTGCTTCGGCCACCGCTGAGTATAAAACCAAATTACTGTTTGTCTTATAAACTCTAACCTCAGGTAATTCAGTTAGAGTCTGACCAACAAGTACATCTGTGTTAAGGAACTCATTATGTACAATAAACACTTCTACTATGGCTGTAACAAAGTCCACGCTTATCTCGACGGATGTCTTCGCTAACGGTAATACTACACCAGTTGCAAAGCCTTTTAATACAGGTAGTCCCTCTGTCGAGGTATCTAGTTTTAATTCGTCTGCAGTGCTCTGTTTGATAAGCGTGCACTGGCTACCGAAATCGACAAATGCAGTTTTAGGTATGCCGTTCACAGTTATATTTTTTGTATAAATATTGTGACTATTTTTACTGGCTTCGATTAACTGTACCTTATTGACGGGATTCGAACTATTTTTAACTTTGTCTGCATCCTGCTTGCAATGTTCGGCTAAATGGCCCATTCTGTTGCATTTTGGACATTTTTGAAGAGCTTTCGGGCATTTCGGAACAGTATGTCCCAGCTCTGAACAATTGTAGCAACGGAGTTTAAACGAAGGGTGCTTATTGTTCCGTATGCTTTCTTTAGTTTGCATAGGGGTTTTCTTTATTTCTTTTAGACTTTTGCATGAGATATTGCGTAGATACTTGAGTAGCCTACTCGGTCGTCTTAAATCTGAGCCTAACGCATTCAGACGGATATTATTATCATATATGCCCTGTACTATGCAGTCTACTGCATCTTTCCCCTTGATACCGCAATGATTAACAAGCTTTGCTTTATCATAAAAGTACTCCTCTAGAGTTTCATCCCTCTTACTCTTCCGGTCTAGCATTTCGATGAGTTTATCCGCATAATTTCGATCGTCTGGAAAACTTTTTAATAACTTGGCCTGCCATTCCTTCCAGTTAAGCTTAACCGACGATAAGCCTTCATACCATCTGCGTGAAAGACCGGCGAGCTTAGGTAATGCGTTATAAATAATTTCTCTATCATTCCAGTAATATATTTGAGCAGTTTCATTCACTTTCTTTAACCATGATGCCATAGTTTGATTTTTTTGACTCGGATCAAAGTTTGGAATTACATCTTTGGCGCCTACGAAGTTACTTTCATTACGTTTATTTAGCGCATCTATTAACTTTTCTACTACACTACTTTCTTTAGGTTTAGGAGTAACGCTTTGCTTTCGGTATTTAGTTCGTTTCGATTTCACTGGGGACCGTCTACGCCTGTTGGTGTTAGATTCAGAAGAACTCGATTTTGCTGTAGTACTACTCGTTACTGAACTTCTGCTAGCATGCCGTATCTTTTCTACGTGTTTGCGTTCACGGCGCGAGCGTTTTTTGTTTTTACGCAGTCGTGAGCGCGAATATCCCCTGTATGCTCCGGATGATTGTGAATCTGTGCTACGTGCCCGCCCAATAGAACGAGAAAGTCTGGTGCGGTGTTTTCGCTTCAACGATCTTTTCCTATGACGTGAGTGTTCAGCATCGGAAGAGGCCAATTTTGAGCTCCAAGAGGTGTCCCTACGTATTGATCGCGAGCGTGTCCGTGGACGTTTGGATCCGCGAGACCGAACCCGCGTGTTCCTCTCCTGAGATCTACTCGCACGCTCGATTACATGTGGAGGTGTAAAGGCGTCTCTAGCAGATGTCCTATCCGACATTGTCACAATCTTTTATGATTATTGTCAAGTCAAGGTCAAATTGGGATCAGGTTAGTAGGAAAATATTGATATGATTAGAATAGTAATCATAATACCTTAGTACATGTGAAATATGATACAAATTGTATAAGGACTAAAAGAACATCATGTAAGAAAATCAGCGAAACAACATTTTCAGCAAATCAATAAACAGTTATTCAATTAAATATCATTCAAGTAATCAATAATATCATTGTATTTTACTGTCTAATTTCCTCACGTTTCACTGTATGCTGTGCATAGGTGCATTCGCTCCATTGAGCACAAAATAAAACGAACAGCAAGATGCAGTAGAATACCCGTGCCTATAGGACACGGGGTATCGACACAATCTTTGTCGGATGTTTCCAAAACGAATGCACATTTAACCAAAGAAAATATCCACACCCAGCCCGGAGGGTAGCCCCGGCAAGCTGAGAGTGGACACTTGGTCACCGCGGTGTTTCCACCTGTACTTCCATAGAGTAGCCATGGCAAAGTATATGCAGGAACACCCAGCAACGAATAATATGCATTTGTTCGATGCCCCACATCTGCATCTCCGTAAAGTGAACAGAGAGATGCTTGCATGGTGGAACACTACAATACCATCCCAGCGCCTACGTCTCCATAGAGTAGCCATGGCAAGACGCATGCACGCTGAAACATCATTATACCGCTCCGGAAAACAAGTGTACCCCGGAGTGTAGCCCCGGCAAGATACACAATGCCTTCACAATCCATGCCTACATCCCCCGTAATGATTTAAACAGGAATAAAGCACACAGTGAAACATTTTTTCCGTTTATCAAACATGTGGCCGTTATTTTATTCAAATAGCAGGTAGAAAAATATTTAACTTTATCATGGGCGATGAATTATCCCACTTCTGATTTGTTAGACAAATAAGAAGTTAGGTTCAAACTAGATATTGATTGCATTTATCTGTATATATTACTAGAAGTCTGAAGGAACAAAGTAAATAAAATACATTATATTATATGTTAACATTCAAATCACACGTTTATTCTCATTATCATGATTTCTCATAAACTTTTCACTTAAATTACTTACAATACTCATTACTATAACATGTACCTAATTGCTACGTAAATTATACTACTAGCAATAGCTACACTATAGGATCTAAAATTTAAAACAAAATAACGGCCACAGTTTAAATCATAGTATGATATTTTAAAGAATAGTTATTAAATCAGACTGACTTACAATAGGTCCTCCACTTGATACTATATGACTTGTTCTCTTGGTGGTCCGTGCTCGAATGCCCCCAGGCCCCAGGGCTCCGATGATCTCAACCTCGTTAGTGAGCGTTGAAATCCACGGACAAAGAAAACAAACTATCGTTGTCAATTGACAGGCAAAGGAAATGTGGCTATTCAGCCAATATGATTTTAACAAAATAAAAATTATGTAAACTAAATGTACTTCTTGTGGCGAAGTGATGAAATACAATATTAATTCTCTAACACTATTCTTCTCTCTTTTTCCTGTATTGCTATCTCTTTTTAATACGTCATATCCACTTGGCAGTGGCAAGGGAGGCTTGTGAAGCGAGCCTTGCCATTTCAATTTCATTGGCGTCTTGTTCACAGAGTACATTATTAGTCTTGTTTCCCGCCGGCCTCGGTCCAACAGTCGTTACAACCGACACTTGGCTGCAAGACCTACCTACCTTAATTAATATTTAAAAAAAAAATCGGTTTGTCTACAATTAAAAGTTGAACAAAGTTAATATCTTCGAACAAAGTTAGTATTTAACATGGCAGAGTCGTGTAATAATGCCGAGAATGCGGTTAATAATGTGTTTCCAGGCCCTTCTTCGCCGTACAAGCGACGAGCTCGGTCAAGTAGTTCCAGCAGCTCGAGTTCTAGTAGCTCGAATTCCAGCAGCAGCTCCTCGTCGTCTAGCGTAGATAAACCGAAAAGAAATCGCCATAAGAACAGAAAAGGTGGTAATCGTAAGCATCGCTCCAATCGTAAGATTCGAAAATTATCTAAAGAAGTACGTACTCTTCGGCAGCAAATAGGTCGCAAGGAAAGCGATTATCGCGTGAGTAGTAATAATCTTAATTATGAAAACCATGTAATCTCACTTATGTCGGGTGTTAATGAAAATCATTACGATGAAATGCTTATTGTTGAACCTGATAATGTTAGTGCACGTGGCGATGAAGATTTTACGAATACTGGTGCACATGGCGATAATGATTTTACGAATACTGGTGCACATGGCGATAATGATTTTACGAATACTGGTGCACATGGTGATAATGATTTTACGAATACTGGTGCACATGGTGATAATGATTTTACGTTAACACTTGAAACTAAGCTAAAGGAAACTTCGATGCCTAAAACGTCTGAAACATATTTGAAGTTACTTTGTGATTTACAACATTTAAATAAAACTGAATGGGGCGGAATTAGGTATACAGACACTCAAAAATTGTACAATTATTCACCGGGTTATACAGATATTGAAATGAATGAGGAAGTTAAAGCGTATGATTCTCCACGCCTCATATATGCTGATAAGACCTTTGCAGCCCTGGCCATGTGCGTGCTCAAACAAAGAGAGGCGCTGCAAGGAAGCCTTCAAGATTTATTGATGTGGGCAAGGAATAGTAACTCGCTCAATTAGGACACGTTGCTTCAAAAAGTTAATGAGCTTTTTTCCACAGGGGACTATAATACGTGTTCCTCAGATTTATTACAGATTGTCTGTGGACATCGTGCTGAGATTCTCCAAATGCGGAGAGATTGTGTCACTAAACAGGCAAAGGACCCCCTGGTGAAGGCCTGCTTAAAGAAAATTCCACCGACATGTACAAACCTGTTCGACACAGAGAAGTTTACTGCTGCTATCGAAAAAGTGGGTGGCGTAAGAAAATGTTTTTGGCCGTTGCAAAGGGAGGCGCGCGTCTTCGCCTGCCCAGCGGAGTAATGACATCAAACGACGTAAGTATTGACTCGTTCAGAGAGGACCGCCTCCTACAGTTTCGAGACCAATGGGAACAAATGAATGCTCCAGATGTCATTCTAAAAATGATAACCGGGTATCGCATACCCTTTCGTCAGAAGCCACCACTTGTTCATCCAAGTATTGTCAAAACCAATCTAACTGTCCCAGAATCTACCGAAATGACATCTGTAATAAACAAAATGATAGAACAGGGAGTTCTAGAACGATCTGTAGTTTCACCAAGCTTCCTTTCATCGATGTTTCTTGTTCCCAAAGGCGACGGCTCGACTCGACCAATATTCAACTTGAAAGCACTGAATTCTTACATCATAACAGATCGATTCAAGCTAATAAATGTGAATCGAATCCCCGACTTTGCACAACCGCAGGATTGGCTGTGCAAAATCGACCTCTCGCAAGCGTATTTTCATTTGTCTGTGGCTCGCAGACACAGAAGGTTTTTGCGCCTAATTAATCGCAACGAATTGCTAGAAATGACTTGTCTACCTTTTGGCCTCAGCACAGCGCCAAAAACTTTTGCTACACTCACAAACTGGATAGCTCAGACTCTCAGGCAACGAGGTGTAAGAATAATAGTGTTTCTAGACGATTTCCTGATTGCTTACCAAGACGAAAACAAGCTTCGAAGTCATGTGAGTATTGTGCGCGAAACTTTGCAAACATTGGGCTGGCTAGTCAATCACGAAAATTCGATCATCACACCGTCGAAAAGACTAGTGTTTCGGAATTCATTGAGATCCATGGTCAAATCGCAAACGACTTCCCGACGAGAAGATTCCTGTACTGTTGGACAAAATAGGCCAGATGCTGCAAAAGCAACGCACAACACTCAGGGGTCTTCAGAGTCTCGTGGGTCTACTAAATTTTGCCAGTTTTGCAGTTTCGAAAGGAAAACTCAACTTTCGAGCGTTTTTGAACCTACTGGACCTAATCTTGAAGTCAGATCGCAGGACATTACACACCTTACCTCAGGCTGCTATAGACAATCTAACGTGGTGGCGAGAGAATTGTCAATATCCGTCGACCATACATACGCCGCCGCCATCCCATTTCCTGACTACGGATCCGTCAAACATCGCATGGGGAGCTCGCCTGGACAGTCTGTCACTCTCGGGTCTTTGGTCAGAGGCCGAGACAAATCTCCATTGCAACCAAAAAGAAATGTTAGCAATCCTAAGAGTTTTGCAAGATCACTGTCAGCTCCTGAGGCACAAGACGGTTTTGATTCAGAGCGACAACAAGTCAATAGTCGCATATCTCCGTCACGAGGGCGGCACCAAGTCGGCTCCTCTCCTGGACTTTACCTACAAAGTTTTGCAAATCGCAGAGAACTACCACATTCACATGAATGTCTTTCGCATACCCGGTATATACAACGGCCATGCCGATCATTTGTCGAGATTTCGGGTGAGTCCAGAGTGGCATCTAACTCCAGAATGCACGAACAAAATATTCTCCAAATGGGGCTTCCACTGATCGACCTGTTTGCGTCCAACCAAGTGCATGTAGTGACGAATTACGTGTCCTTGGATCAAAACGACGACCAAGCCCTGTTTTACGACGCGTTCTCCCAGATGTGGAATTACAACCTAGCGTGGGTGTTTCCTCCACCCTTTCTGATCCCCAAGGTCTTGAGTTATCTCAATCAAGCACAGGGAACGGACCTACTAGTAGTTCCACGATGGGAACGGGTTTTTTGGCGACCCGGCATCAAATCGCGTGCCCTAGCAGCTCCATTCACTCTATATCACCTAGACAAAGTCGTGATCGACACGACAACGGGACTACCTCCATCGACCGTCCACGACATGACTCTGGAAGTGTGGAAATGTGGGGGTGGTCTGAGACGCTAACATCCTGGAATAGTAGTCAATTAGAACTTCTTGCGAAGTCATGGCGGCCATCTACTCATAAAGTTTATAGCGTTGCTTGGAAGAGATGGCTAGCTTGGTTGGAGCTCACCAGGTTAATCACTCGACTCCAATAGCAAGCGATTTGGCGAGATTTTTGTCTGATCTCTATTTAGTTAACAAATTATCGTATAATTCTATTTTGTTACACAAGTCTGTGGTTTCTACCCTTAGCAACCCAGAAACATCCGGCCAGTTAAGTTCGAATGTCCTGGTAAAACATGTTCTTAAATGTATAGCATTACATAGACCGATCACCCAAGCCAAGGCTCCAGTTTGGAATATTGACGAACTCGCTGTTTTTCTAGAAGGAAAACGAATTGATGAAAATAATACTTTTCAGGTGCAAAGACATACTGCTAATCTACTTCTCCTATGCTCGGGAAGACGAATCCATGATTTAACTTTGCTCAAAGTTGATTCTAATAATTATTCTATACAAAATAATTTCGTAAATTTTTGGCCAGTGTTTGGATCGAAAACTGATTCTGTGAATTACAGACAATCCGGCTGGAAGTTAATTTCTAATCAAGATAACAAAAACTTAGACTCGGTCTACTGGGCTAAGCACACAATTCGCTTCTTGAGAGTCGTAGAAGTGCTGCAGGATCCAGTAATTTGTTTATTAATATCAGAGGCGAACCAAAGCCTGCATCGAAAACCCTAATTGCAGGGTGGATTAAGTCTTTATTAGCGGAGAGTGGTGTTAAGGCAACTCCTGGGAGTATCAGATCAGCCATGGCCTCAAAAACATTGGCTCGATAATTACCCTCTGGATGAGATTCTTGCTAGGGGTAACTGGCGTTCGCAAAATACCTTTTGCAAATTTTATAAACGCGAGGTTATGCCTTCCGCTGTTAACCAACTCTCGGTACCCTCTTTATTTAATCCAGTTGATTAAATATTTGATTATTGATTATAATAATTATAAACCCAAGCTGTGTATTTTTTGGTTCAATATATCAGTGATATGAATTTTAGCTTCTTTTACTTATTAATTACCTATAGCCGATTTGGTACCTATCTGCATGATAAAATACTCACTGGTTTTAAACATACATTACATAAATAGTACATTCATACTATGCTAAAATCATACTAAATACTCTCACATTGGCGTCTCCGTCACTTCCACCAGGCGATAACAAACACGTCTCATTAAATAAGCTTCGAATAACGGTCAAGTCAAATTAATAGAAACGTTTTACCTACCAATAAAACGCTTATTAATTTACTTACCTTATTCGAAGCTTATAGTCAAACTCTGCCTGGTAATTAGTCTCAATGAAATTGAAATGGCAAGGCTCGCTTCACAAGCCTCCCCTGCCACTGCCAAGTGGATGTGACGTATTAAAAAGAGATAGCAATACAGGAAAAAGAGAGAAGAATAGCAAAGGCGGGAACCGTACAGCCTATCTCATTAAATAAGCTTCGATGGTAAGTAAATTAATAAGCGTTTTATTGGTAGGTAAAACGTTTCTATTATATTATGTAGAATGTTTTGAGTCAATCGTTTTGGAGAAATTCATTGCATACTATGTTTTGAAGCTTTACATGGAACCATCTTCTTATTTTTTGAGGATTTTGTTTCCAGTCCTTAAGATGGAACATTGTGCGTGGACCATGGCCGCCGTCGGTGGTTATTTTAACCAGCCCTCCTCCATTAGGAAGCTGATTAGATCTTCCTGGTCTGCTGAGAACATCTGTATACGATCAGGAATACTGTGAGGGTTTCTGTCCTTACCTGGGTGACGCTTGTGCATTCAAAGAGCACTTGCGCAAGGGTTTCCTCAGCCCACATGCAAGCCTTGCATAGAGGACTGTCCGTTGTGCCTATTGTGTGAAACTGTTTATTTAGCAACCAGTGTCCCGTGATGGTCCCCATCACCAGGCGCAAGCCGTTCCTATGCAGGCGTCATAAACGACTGGTTAGCCCGCCATCTAAGGATAGCATAGTTTCTCTGAGCTGCCTACAACCCGGTGCTTGGGTGGAGCACCGCCGTATCCCCGTGGAGGCGATCGGCGGCGGTGGTCTATCGCGTCTGGCCCTGGTCCAGGCCATGGTACGGAGCGAGAGTGCATGGGTAGCCATCACCTCTTTCTGCGAAGCAGTAATGCTCGCGAAGAGGGAGGCGGCGCACGTGAGTGAGAGGCAGTATATGCGCCCTCACGGCCTTAGTCGCCGCAGGAGACGCCCTGGGCGTCGGGAATCCCAGGCAGATTCCTGGCCACCGTAGGCGCGGGCTTGCGGACGGCGAGTAATGGGTAGCTCGCTGTCCGGTAAGGACCAAGCCCGGGTCGACGGCGCATTATGTTGCACGCGCGCCTCAAAGAGATGTCAGCACCAACTGGTGGGGTCGGCAAGGGCCGATGCGTGCCAGGGGTGCGGGTTGTTCGAAAGAGATACCGTCGCCCCTGGCACAAAGGCAACTGAGGGAACACGGGTGGGTTACAGTCAGTAAAAGTCTGACACGCCCTCCTACTCCACCCAGAGTGGGAGAACTAATTTATGTTTTCCCACTCAAAAAAAAGACCTCCTGTAGCCACCTGCGTAGCTAGTTGAAGTGTCCTTTGATACATTGTAGTGTCACTGTATTGCGGTAAGATACCGTAACTTGTTACCGATACCGTAATACGTCGAGTAGTATCTTTTTTTTCCCTAGGATTGGAGAACTGTGGCACTGTCGAAGAATATTATTTTGTATATGAGTGTTTGTATCTCTCCTGGTTTCTATGGCGTAACCCACACACTCCGCCTGGTGGTGATGATGTTTGACACTCCCATTGGGGTTGATATATTTATCGTATGATGGATATATAATATGGAAGAATGGTTGTAGATAAAAATAAAATTGTTCCTTATCTGCACATTCATCTATTTTGAGGCTGACTGTACCAAGATCTGTTAAGTTTTCCATATATTATATTCTTTCATCAATCAAATTGAAACATACATCAATCTAACTGAAACATACATAATTCTGGTGGGTTGATACTTATGGGTACCACGCATACAATGAAATGCTTCATTCGGAAGTTTTCGTTAGGTATTCTAATTACAAAGCGTGTGCGTATGAGTGTGTCAGTTGAGTGTACAGTGAACCGCACATTGGTGGTGCAATCGCATTACGAAAATCACCCTTACGGCTAGGACATAAAGACGCCAAAAAAGTTGTCAAAATATTACCACTGATGTGTGGTTGACTGTACCTATGGGATACCCTTAAGTGAAACAATGAAATTCAAGTTTGTTTTCAAAGTTTGATCTGATTTTATATCTTTTTCGGCGTTGCCGTAGGCGTAGCCTTAGCCGTAGTAGGCGGTACATCTATCTTACTTTTCTCCTTTTCATTTAATTTACGAACTGGTATTAAAACTAACCCACTAATAAGAACAAATGCCCCGGCCACATAGAAAGACACTGCGTATCCAAACATATTTTTTAGTACACTGGAAATCGGCGTACTTATTAAACTTCCAAAACCTTGAAACATTATCATTATACCAGTTCCGTTAGTTAACATTTCTAATCCATACAAATGTACTATTACTACACTTCGTACGCAGCTTAAACTAGCAACATGAAATCCAAATATTACGCATACGGCATACTGATAAATTAGGTTATATGAAAAATTAAATGCGAGTATCGATATTCCAGATATTATACACACAACTAAATACAAAGTCACTGGATTATATTTCATGGCCATTGTCCCTATAACGAGGCGGCCTAACGCATTTGCGAAACCGATGACACTTACAAACAAAGCACAATGTTCGGGAGCAATGCCAACGCTCATATTCCTATCTGGCAAAAAGACAAAAGGCACTAAATATCCTAAATACGTGAAGAAACCACTGGTACATAGCAATAAAAATGAAAGTCTTTTAAGTAGTACTGGGTCCATCATTGTAGCCAGAATTCTTCTAACAGCAGTTGTGAAAACACCCCTATTTTCCGTTAACTCCGCAGCAGTTACGGCACGTGAAACTGCCATTTGATATTCGAGGCCAGTTCTCTCTTCCGGCGCGGTTTCCATCATACTTTTTTGATAAGCTGGTAACTGATCTAGTCTACCTGCATAGAAAGCATCATCTCGATACATTGGTCGAGCTTGGGACACCTCCTCCTCCCAATGAAATAACTTTTGCCACCATTTTTTTTTTGGAGTTTCTTCTTTAACAATCAAATTTATTTCTTTTTGTTTCTCAATTTTTTCATCTTTATGTCGAATACTTGACCTGGATTTGGAAATTATAGATTTAACTTGTTTTAACTGTCTACGACTTACTCCGTCTTGGGGACCTTGAGCTGTTAGTGTAAGCCTCGATGCAACTGCTGTGGATGGACCCGCTTTAGTCGGTGAAGGTGTCGGCACTGCACTTTCGCCAATCACTGCAGCTGCAGTTGGAAAGTGGGCATTTGATATTGCACTAAAGAGCCGTTCTGCACCACTTGGCATAGGGCTTTCATTTTTCGTGTCTCTTTTCGTGCCGGATGGTGGCGCCTTAATAACAGCCAAACTTGGTAAATAAGTTACTGTACGAGTAGGGTCTGTATCTGTATCTGTAGGAGCTGTCGCCGTTACAGTTAAAGAGAGCAACGGTCTATATGTCATAGCATAAAAATAAATTGTGCCTAAAAGTCCAGCATGCAGCAACATAAGTACACGCCATCCAACTATTTTTATTATCTGTGTATTTACGGAAAACATAATCATGATACCAACACTGGAACCAACACTGGATATCGCCATTGCCAAGGATCGAAGTTTTTCAAAATAAAAACCCACTACTAATCCAGAGGCCATACTCGAGAGGCAAGCTCCGAATCCACCAAAAAATCCATATAATACAAGGATTGCTAGATAACTAGTGGAGAAATATGTGCACAAGAAAGCCATAGACGATATAATTGAACCACTCATAGAAATAGCTCGAAAGCCAAATCTATTGATAAGCGCAGACGCTAAAGGACCTGCCATAAAGTACACTGCCACTGCTACAGAATTGGCAAGAGCCACCAGAGATTCTCCAACTCCAAGATCGTCTGCCATATCGTGGAATATACTGCCGAACGTGAAAAAAATTCCGTCTAACATGAAAATAGTAATAAAGCTTGCTGTAACTACTACCCATCCCCATCCTCCTTCCGGTGGTAATGATATTTGTGCAGTGATTTCTGTTTCTTCAACGCCTTTAAGGTCCTTAGGGTCCTGAGGAGTATAATTGTGTCTGCTTGGTATAATTATACTTTTTCTTCTATCGTGTTTGGTTCCAGGCGTTGCAGTTTCCTTAGGTGGCATTCTTTTATTTTTTATTTCATCATTCACTACGTATCAAAATATTGAAATGAATTCCACAAGCCAACAGGAATCGTCAAAAAGTCATAATACATTTTGAATCTTTAACGTGTTCAACAGAAGGCACAACAGCAGGCAGGTGATGAAGGCATCAACAATGTCAAAGACTACAATAATACACTGAACAATGTCTTCAACGGTTGTTGACAGTCTATTTAACCGATAAACCACAGAATAATTAGGATCATGTATGTCACTATGTCAGAATTCCTCAAATTTAACCTTATTAATAGGCGTCGTTTAGACGGATCTTATTCTTATGTAAATACCATTTTTCCGTAGTGAAATCTTCATGGATAGCCCATGGTCTGGAAAAAACAGACGGTTATATCGGGGGGGAGGGGGGAGATACTTGTACATTTGCCGCACCCCCGATTACCTAGAAAAATAATACATTTCCACCAAAATTACCAAGTTCGCCAACAAAATAACTACTACCTGCAACTTGGCAAGTTTTCAACTTCTCAAAAGTTACTAGGTAATAAATAATTAACGTTGAAAGCCTTGCCAAGTTGCTTTCAGTAGCAAGGAACATAATAAACTTTCTTTCAGCTCCAATGAACTTGTAATCCATCCCATTTAGATTCCCATTCTCTTGTTGGTGAACTTGGCCCCTTCTTACATTTATGTTTTTGGTGGGGATAGATTTGCGAACAAGGTTAGGTCGATAGTGCACTTTACCATGGTACTCCTTTACATGTAGTATTCATACGCTCAAGCAGGGTATATATGCATGAAAAAGTGTATCATACATACAAGCATTGCTTCTCGTCACCCTCTCTGTCCATCTCCACCAAAAAACAATCCCACCTACCAACCCGGTCATGCCAAAGCTATTATATGATATTTTTTACTAAGTATTATCATGGGACAATTAAAGATTTATATTTATGTAATTGTTTATGTATTTTGGGTATCTACCTACTTCATTTTGAGTGGTAGAAACAAAACACGGACAAAAGACGGATCCTCACGGATCCTCATAGTACGGCCTAAGTAGGTTGTCTGTTGCTGGTCTTCTTTCATAACATAAAGTTACCGTTCACATGACGTTGCGATCGACCTTTTTTGAAAAAATGACAGTCCAGTCAGAATGCTAATAGCCAATAAGCTATTAGCATTTTGAAACAAACAAACTAAAAATCATTTTAGGTGCGCCATATAATTTGAATGTTTTATCTATGTTCGCCGAATCGAGTCAAATAGAATCACATAATTCGCCTCCTACAAATTAATTTTAAAGCCTAATTACAACGAGTTACCTAAATACCGCGGCCCCTGGCACATATGTAACTGGGGGAACACGGGTGGGTTTTAGTCAGTAAAAGTCTGACACGCCCTTCTGCTCCACCCAGAGCGGGAGAAGTTAATTGATGATTTCCCAACCAAAAAAAAAAAAAAATCACAACGAGTTACGTCTATGTCTATGTCATGATGACCCAGGGCTGCCAGATCGTATAATTAGATACAAAATTTGTATAATATAGCTGTCTGATGTATCCAATATGTATAACAGATTAGTTTAATTGGATACAAAAATAAAAACGCTTATTGTATAAATAGGTCCGTAAAGCTGATCGTATGAAGTGTAATCAATAAAAATAAGATATTTAATCACTATAAAAGGTACAAACGCCAGTACATCAAGCTACCCCAATCTATCTTTCTTTCTTTTCAAGTTTATTCCAAAAGAATAAGGTTCATGTTCAATTGGGATTTGACAGTTTGGGATAGCTTGATGTGCTGCCAGTCTGTCCGTCAAGATGATAAAAAGTAATAAAAATATTTGAAATCACAAATCATTTATTTCGCAATAATGAACAAAATAAGATGTAAACATTGTAAAAGCAGTTCCAGCACACTCCACCTTACAGCATGGAAAAGTAAAATTATATATGTTCTCAATTAAACAACTAAATAAATACAAAAATAAAATACAAAAATATAGATCTACAGCCTCCCTACGTAAACTAAACACCAAAAACAACATTTTTATTTCAATATTTTACATAAGTTTGATTATATTGATTACTAGCTTTTGCCCGCGACTTCGTCCGCGTAGAAGACGAAAATAGTTCTAATAGGATTTTTAAATTATTAATTTTATTACAACATATAAATCATTATGTTAAAATGTGAGCGTTTTTTAGTTGACACAACTATGTTAAGTGTGCTCCTACCGAGTTAAGACAACCTGGTACTTCGACGGCATATAACGCTTTTTAGCAGACAATTATGTTAGGTATGCTCCTACCGAGTTATGACAACCTGGTACTTCGAAGGCATAAAGCGTTTTCTAGCTGACACAATTACCTATATTAGGTGTGTTTCTATTGAGTTTGAGAACTTCGACGGCATGTATTGCTTTCTAGCTGACAACTATTTTAAGTATACTTCTACCGAGTTATGTTTATTCGTGTACTAATAGGTACAAAGCGTTTAAAAAGCTGACCAACAAAATGTATTTACCTATATTATAGATAGAATATAGATAGATAAACAAATGTTCGACGTGATTCTTTATATTGGCATAACTTTTTTATTTATAAACCGATTGACATGAAACAAAAACTAAATATTATGTGAAGTTTACCGCAATATATTAGTGAAGCCTAAATCTAAATCGGATAAGCCGTTTCTGAGATCATCGAGCACAAACGCACAGACAAACAGATAAACTGACAAACAGACAAAAATTCTAACAATCATTCAACTAATCATTGACGCAAATAGCACCCAAAACGGGTGCTATTTGCGTTGATAAAGGTCCCAATAATATTTTTTCTCATATATCTAACATGTACAGACAGCGATCCGTTACATTTTTATTATATGTATTGATGATTTATACTTACATTAGAACAAAACAAGTTATGTATGTTATGACATTTGACATATAAAGAGTAAATTAATATAATGATTTTATACTCCTATTTGTTCCACACTAATTTTCAATAGTTTTGTTGGTTTGTATATTAATATTCGAAATTGTATAATTTCAGAGAGATGGCGGTATAAAATAAGTTGGCCCTACTGGCGGTTATTATAACGATCAAAATGTATTCTATTTTTGAGATAACTATGGTCAAAAGACCTATAAAATACCTAAAGATCGTTTCACAGATTTTTGTAATAACTAATGAACGAAATACATAAAGGAGAATTTAACCTACGGTTAATTCACCTACGGTTTATTCAGCTACAAATAATAAACCTAAGGTTGATTGAACTAACGGACTATCCACCTACTGTCGGTTTTTGTGCTTTTGAACCAGAAGACAACGGCGACATCAGAGGCACCCCGAGGTTCGGTTTGGTGAGGTTACTTTAAAACCTGCAGACAGAAATAGGAACCCCACGCAGTGGGGCTCCGTCGACCTGACGTCGACCGTCTTCTTCTGTAATATAATAACCTACCACTACCTACCCACCACTTTAGAAATAAAACGACCGCATAGTATTAATAAACTGTAGGTGAGTCGTTCATTAGGTATTTCATACATACTTGAAATATCCAATATCTTAAAAAGTCATTAGATTAATTTTAAGTAAGTATATGTAACCTACTTGTATTTGTCAATGTATCTGTGTGTCTTGTATTATAAGTAGGTACTTAGATAAAAGATGTGAAGGTAGTCCTCCCATTAATATTATTATACTCTTTGAGGTAGTCCCACAGAGTATATTTTTTAAAGGGTAGTCCTGTAGAAGATGGCTCACGTCGAATAAATATTGTATACCTAAAATAATTGTTTTTCTCTAGCATTACCTATGCTATCAGCAATATCATAAAAGGTTATGGGCCGCATATTTGTGTTGATTTAAAGAAGGAAAAAGGTAAGTGAAATGAAAATATTAAAATGAGAAGAAAATTTTGAGCTGTCAGATAAAACAAAAAAAAACAAAAAATGGAAATGAGAAAATATGAAGCGATACCATTTCCGAAAGAGGAAGTAAATTTTCAAACTTGGAAATTTCGATTAAATTTACTGTTGGAGGAAAAAGGAGTTGTAGAAGTGAGAAAAAGTGAGAAATCAACCAAGGAAATGGATATTAAAGCAAGGTCAATAATCGTACAATGTCTATCAGATAAGTACCTACACATCTTATATAAAGAAGTGTACAACATCATTAGACATGATGGAATGTTTAGAAGCTATCTTTGAACGAAAATCTGTTTTTAATAAATTGCAACTAAAGAGAAGATTGCTGAATTTGAAATGTCAAAAAGATACAACCCATACAGCACTTTTCTGTCACAGAATCTTAAAAGCAGTAACAAGTTGACTCAGTTTCGTAACTGCTACGAACACCCGTGTTCCCTCAGTTGCCTGTGTGCCAGGGGCCGCGGTATCTCTTTCGAACAACCCGCACCCCTGGCAGGAACAACCCGCACCCCTGGCAGGATGTACCCGCACCCCTGGCAGGATGTACCCTACGGACAATTAATTGGAGGTTTAACGTTTTTTAGCAACGGTATCAAGACCTGATATTGCCTTTAGTACAACATTTCTGTGTCAATACTTAGATAAAACTACTTTAAATCTGTGGACACAAGCAAAACGGGTTCTACGTTATTTTAAAAAAACAAAGACAAGTGGTTTGACCTTTGCCAAGAATAACAAGAAGAATGTTATTGAAACCTATTCTGATGCAGATTGAGAAGGTAACTACATTGACAGAAAAAGTATCAGTGGATCTGTTACTTTGTTAAACGGTCATGTGGTAGCATGGTTCTCGAGGAATCAGAACAGTGTAGCTTAGTCGACAGCAGAAGCTGATTATGTCACTGAAGCCACTAGTGCGTGCGATTTAATAAATATAAAGGGACTATGCAAGAATATCAACAGATGTCAAGACGTGAAATGTGTTCTCTATGTGGACAATATAGGTGCTATTGATATGACTAAAACTTTTGAAAATACTAAGAGAACGAAACATATTGATATTAAAAGGTTTAATATTCAAAAAGGAACTAGCAATTGATAAATACTGATGTTTTAGCTGATTTTTTACAAAAACTTTAGGAGTTGATAGATTCAAACAAATGTGTGAGAGGTTAATTATGTGCTAAAAATATATAAGTAAATAGGTTTTCATGTAGTAGGATGACCATAATATAAAAATTGTATTTTCTTAGAGTGTAGACCATTATATTTTCCTTGGATAATTAGTGTCACCATAATTTTATTTTAATGTTATTGGAAAATGTAGAATGCATTGATTTGATTTTTTTTAAGCGATCAAGAGTGTTTGATTCAATAAAACACTATTAATCGAGGTGAGGTGTTAACAGGCGCGGCCGCAGCCAAAGACTTTGGGGGGGTCACAGACAAAGACTACCTACATATTAATAAGAAAATGTATTATATTTTAGAAAAAATACTATTTTAAGCTTTACGTTTACGGCTTTGGGGGGGGGGGGCGGTCATGACCCCTAGGACCCCTCGCCCCCTCGGACCGCGCCTGGGTGTTAAGTATATGTAACCTACTTGTATTTGTCTGTGGTCATGTAAAAATATTCTATGTAGTTAAAAGATGTCAAGTCCTGTAGAAGATGGCTCACGTAGAATACAAAAAAAAAAATACAAAATACAAAATAGTTTATTGTGACAAATAGAATATTACAATACATTTAAACGTGTTTGGAGCCTCCTTTTAAGCAACGATGCCTGTATTAGAAGGCTCCGCTCTTTAATAAGTTTTGTATACCTAAAATAATTGTTTTTCTCTAGCAATATGCTATCACCAATTTCATAAAAAATAATCGTTAGTGCAATTAATTTTAGTTTAATCAAAATTAAGTACCTAAGTAAAACAGTAAAACTGTCGACCAATATGTGATGACCTACAATGTGAATCAACCTTATTTATCTCGAAAATAGTTAGAATAACTTTAGATAAAAGCGTAACCCTGCTGGTAGCCCTGTCCTAACTTTTTTGTTTTGTGTTTTTTTTTTACTTTTTTGACCAGTGTTGTGATATGGGGGCGTACGATAATTTGGCCAATGGTACGAGATGTACGATAAAGATTGCCAAATGTACATACGATAATTTTAAACTTTGAAAAAAATTGTTCCATGAACAAAACGTATTTTACAGACAAAATAAAACGCAGAAAGTCTACAAAAAGTCAACTTCAACTGACAAGTATGTCAACATCAACATGTAAATGTCTCTCTCTCTCCCTCACATTTCTTTCAAATGAAAGTAATAACACTTGTTTCCATCCGACTGCGACTCCTCGTTTTATACTGTAGGTATTCTTCTGATTTTCTCAGATAACTTTATATTTGCTTCTAGCTAGCTTTATGTATCGTGGGCTCGTGGGCATGTGTGAACACATCGTAAAAGAAAAAAGTAAATAAAGAATCTTGTGACCGAAGAAGTTTGGCGGTTTGTGATTCTAGCGCTACTAGTGGTGAAACTTGTCATATTATCCCCCTTTGAGTAGACATTGTCGTTTGTTAGCAATGTTATAGGTTTTTATTTCGTGATTTTTTTTTGTGTGTTCATTTTGCCCTTATTACGATAATTTCGACATAGGAACTCGATAATTTGAACTTTTGGAGTTGGCAACACTGTTTTTGACGGTTATGAAGAGAACACTCACTGACAAGCATTTTGGTTTTGACAGGCGCGCGCGATTTTGTTCCGTCGCGTTCGCCTCAACAGCTCAAGCGTCCGACAACAGTCGTTTTGGAGGGAAAAAATTGCTGCCGAATACATAATCAGGCTTCCTAAATATTCTTTCATAAATTTAATTGTATGTAATAAAAGTTACCATGTCACAAACATCCATCACTTCGTTTTTCAATAGTAGAAAAAGACCCGCTACAGAGGATCTTATTACTGCTAAAAATAAAATTCCGCACATCGACCGGACTCTAGAAAAGAAGATTTTATCCACTGGTACGGCTCCCTTAAAGAAGAGATATGAAATCGTTACTAGAGAATTCAAGCAACCGGTTAAATCAAGTGAAACAGTAAAGGAACAATTAAAACATGTTGATAGTCAGCATGTCGTGTCATCTAAAGATACGACTCAAATAGCGCCAAAAGTTTCAGCAGTATTTGGTAAGAAAGTGAATGCTTCTAACAAACCTAAAATCACAGAAAACTCCAAAGCGGAAGTTATTAACACTTCTCGCAAAGAGCTAAGTCTTGGTGACATAAGGAAGAAATTGGCTGGCAGTTCGAGGTTAGCTGAATTAAGGGCAACCGCTGATCGACTGAGCAAAGGCATACATGAACTGAAACAAAACAGCGAGAAGCGTAATCTCCGAGAATTCAAGTCTATTGATGTGGAAGTACCAGTAAGGTATGTAAAAACAGCTTTACTTGTATCTTGTAAGTCATCAATTTTAGTGTTCTGTACTGACTAATAGACAGTACAGTTAACATATATTGAACAATTTGCAATGAATTTAAACATAGACACCAATCAGAGAAAAGTATAAAAATCAATAACAAAATGTCCAAACTGTGTAGGGTAGATATAGGTTATAATAACAAAGGAACTATATTAACCTATCTAATGCTGATAGCTACCACTAAATCAAGAATGTAAGGTTATTAGATTGTTATAAGATTCTATCATAAATATCACTAGGTGTAACTCGAGTATGTACCTTATAACCTTGGTTGCTAGATTTGGATTACCAAATGTGAGTCTTACATGTTACTGCTCCTTACGGACCCCAGTCAGTATATTTAGGTTTTTCCATACATAAATACTTACTCCTTTTCCCCATGGGGGTAGGCAGAAACTACAGAATGCCACCTGCTACCCTGTCTATCCATACATACTGCTTTTGCCCAGTTTTTTCTATATCACTATAGGATTGCATTGCCTATGGCAGTGGAATTTAAAATCCAACTTTATTTTTATTTTTTACAGTCCAAGCAAGAAAGCACTCATTCAAAATGAATTACTATCACCAAAGAAATGCACATCAATGCCTGCACCTCAACAGAGGCTTCTTCTATCACCTAGAAAAGTGGTTATCAGTCCCATCAAGAGTCCAAGCAAGGTTAGTATTATAAAGTTTAAAATAATTAAAAGTCAACAAGCTCTATGGCATTACAGTTCTTCTCTTTCTTAACTTTGTTTTAACCTATAGTGAACTAGTGGTTATCTCTGATATTATTGTTTCGTCAAAGAACTCCCACTTGCACTTGCACTTGGCCATTTAAAAAAATATCTGATATCTTTTCAGGTTCCTGCATACATCCGGCATGCAGCACTTGCCACAGCCTCCAGCAGCTTGCCGCTGCCTCATCACTACAGGTTCCTTGCTGAACTGTTCCGTGGCATGGAGACTGTTGTTGCTTTACTCTTTAACAGAAATGAAAAGATAACCTTTGCTAAACTGAAGCCCTCTGTCCAAGAGATGCTGAAACGTTCATTTACCCAAAAACATTTGGCCCAAATAAAACATTTAGTGCCTGATTTTTACAATTTCGAAATTCAAAAAGTTAAAAATTTCTGTGCCTCATCTCATAAGGAACAATATGAACTAATAATATCACCAAATTTTCCCAATGAGATTAAGGTTATGAATCCGAGTGTGCTACTTGAGAGGCGCAGATACTTTTACGATATTTTGCTTCAGTTAGTAAAGAAACATCACGCACAATATTTACAAACAATTGATCCTCCAATGGTTATTCCTGATGATAAATTGACTCGTTGGCATCCTGAATTCGAAATTGAAAAGGTACCAGAAGTTGAGACTGGAAAGTTGCCTGAAATGCCAAATGTTGAGAAATTCTCAAGTGCTCAAGACGTGTTAGCCAAGGCGCGCGAACTATTTAAATGTAATACAAAAATGGAGAGAGCTTTAGAGAAGCTGGCTCAAGCTAAGGCCCGTGGACTCACTGAGCAAGAAAAGGCCGCAACTGGTATTACAGATAGTAAACCAAATACTTCTGTAAATGGAGTGAAGAGTAACAGTACACAGACAAGTCACCCAAGCACTAGTGCAGTTACAATATTGAATCCAGCCCTTCGCAATCTGCCTACTGCTCTGCTAGAGAAGGTAAAAGCTAAACAGGCTGCTAAAGCCCTTGAGGCCATGACTAGATCTTCTGATAATGACCAAAAGTATTTGGTGTATTGTCGCCTACCAGATCTTGCTCGCACACTTCGTAATATCTTTGTGACTGAGAGGAAAAATGTTCTGGCACTAAACATAATCCTCTCAAAGTTGGATAGTAGCTTCAAGGCAAATGTTTCAGCAAATGATTTACAAAGAGATATTAAAGTTCTCACAGAGGAGCTGCCAGATTGGGTTAAGTTACATGAAATAAGAAACAATACTTACCTGAAACTAGATAAAAGTGCTGACTTACAAAAAAATATGTCCAAGTTAGAGGCTTTAGCTAATAAATACAAAAATGAATAATTGTAGTATAAAACAATTTGACATTACTAATTAAGACTGAGTAAGTATGAAACAATGTTGTTTAAATTATGAAAAGCTAACTCTTAAGCCTCGGTCACACACAGCGAATACTCGCTGCGAATACTAGTCGCAGCGACAATTCGCTGCCTGCCTGTCACACACAGCGAGTTATACACGAGAATTATAATTATAATACTCGTATCTCAGCAGCGACGAAACGACCTGTAGCATAGATGTGTAGTCTAGAGCGACGCGCTGAGCGGAATAGCTATTCGCACTCGCAGCGAGTACCCTGTCACGCACAGCAAATTCTCTCGGCGAGTGTGCACTCGCCACTAATCGACCATATTCAATTTTACTCTCTGCGAATGTGCATTCGCAGAGAGTAAAATTGAATATGGTCAATTCAAACCGCGGCAAATTCAACTCGCGACGAGTGAATCTATTCGCAGCGAATATTCGCGGTGTGTAACCGAAACTTTAATCAGTTTGTTACCAACTAAGTTCTGTTGTTTTATGTCTTAATGCGCGTGTACAATAAAATATGAATCAAATGGTTTGTACATAGTATATACGTACTGTTATGTTCTAATACGGTACTAATTGGTCAGTTATTCTGCTTGGCAATCCCAATAAGTCCACCTATGGATAAATACTTTACAGGCTTACGGTGGATTCTAGGACATGGATTTGGATTGGATTTACAGAATAACCCTAATTGGTTAATGTTCAGAAGAATAGTAAATTGACTTGATATCAAACCATTATACCAAAAATATATATTGACATGGTTGAATCTTGTAGATTTAAGCTGACATTTTATATATATTATTTGTATTGTAATAATGATTAAAACCACCATTTCTTAGCATAATTTAATATATTTCTCAGGACATGAACTGGATAACTATGTGAAACCTTTGCGTTTGTATTGATTTAGTATTAGAATTAATTTTATTTTTCTTTACAGTGTGGTATTCTTTCTTTAATTACATTTTTTTTCTTCATCAAAGTGTGTTTATTGACCTGCATATCCATATTACCAGTATATAATTCGTAGAAAAGAACTTAGATACTTGTTATGGAATCTATGTAAAATCTAATATCTAAACATACACTGCCGGCTAAAACTTTGAGACTAAAATACAGAACAAGAGAGTTAATTATTCATTAAAATACTTATTTACTAATACACGTACATCAAGGAGAAAACAAAGAAAAAGAAAAACAACCATTTATGTACATTCAAATGCCGTTCATATTTAAACAATGCAACAATGCCGGTCAAAAAACCCTCCCTTACATTTGATTACTTTTTTCACTAGTCTCGGCGGCATAAAATCAATCACCAATCAATTTGTCGATCGAAAACATTTCGCATGTCTTCTTGTCAGGAGAAACAACAACTGCGTACATTTCTATCAAACTCTTCCCACAAAAGCTCAATCGGGTTGGGATCCGGGCTCTGAGGGGGGGCCCACATCATGTTTTTTAACACCCCTTCTGTTTCTTTATGTTCTAAATAACCCGTGCATAATTTTGAACGATGTTTTGGATCATTATCTTGTTGGAAAAAGAAACTATTTTCTAATTCACCTTAAACCAGACGGACCGGCATTTTGCTGTAGTATTCGTTTATACTGCCCCTTTTTTATGATTCCTTCAACTCGTACCAAATCTCCAGTTCCATGGCCCGAGAAGCATCCTCAGACCATAATGGAACCACCACCATGGTTGACTGTTGGCACCACACAGTCTGACATCATCTTTTTCTCGGCGCTACGTTGAACAAAAATTCGTCGTTTTGATCCAAATATTTCAATTAAGCATTCATCTGTCCAAAGATTTTTTTTTACGTCTTCTTCAGTCAAGTCTCGATGGGTAAGGGCCCATTGCATCCGTTTCTTTTTGTTTTGTGGCCCAAACAACTACAAATAGTTGTTTTCGGCCAGCGAAGCGACTTAATAACTTAGCATCTCTCAATCGTCTTTTTAATGTAGTCAATTAGATCGGGATTTGATCACTTCAGCGCGGTGTTCTGGTGCTATTATTAGGCGCGGTCGCAGCCAAAGACTGGGGTCACAGACAAAGACTACCTACATATTAATAAGAAAATTTATTATATTTTTCAAAAATAACTATTTTTAGCTTTACGTTTAGGGGACGGTCGGGCAAGACGGGCCCCTTTAAGTTGATCAATTGAAATCCATAAAAATTAAAAGATATTTACTGAACAAAATAAACACTCTTGAATACTACCTCTTTGGCTATCTTAATCAACATAATTAATGAAACAAATAATCAACAGTTTTGGACAACATCAACTTTTTTAAAATCGCAAAATAACCGTTTGGCCCTTTTAGGGGGTTGGTAAAACGGGTATCCTAGGCTGGCAAAAAGAGTACAATATCTAGCTTACATTCTAATCAAAACAGAGATCGCAGAAGTAAGATCCTTGCCCACTATAGGAAGAGTATGAGTCATGAGCCCACTCTCGACATTGTGAGCATTGAATCCAGTCCTCCGAGGGGGACTTACGTATTTTTCTTTGCATATTATACAATAAAAGTCGCCATTTTCTTTTTTTGCGTTATCCATTCCCTTCTTACGTTTTCTTTGCCCAGATGATGACGGCTTCGGATTATTAACTTTCACCTGTCTAGGTGAACTTTTTTTTGTTGTCATTTGTTTGATCAGGAGGGCTTTGTCTTTTTTTGTTTGTGATTTTTCAAATTTATCTTTTAGTTGGGATTTTGATGGAGTACTAGCCAGAATTTCAGATCTTAGTGGCTGTCTGCTTCTGTTTGTTTTTCTGTCAGTTTTTTGTGGCAATGGGTGAATTTCCTGAAGTCGGATACTTGTATTCTTGTATCCGATTGGTGGTGGTGTAGTTGCTCCATGTTCTACGTTTGTAATCTCACCCGTTTTGCCCTCTACCCCAAAGTCTGAGCTGACGTTAAAAGAACACTCACAAAATGAAGTACTTGTTAGCTAAATGTACTTACATCAGATACCTACCTACATTAAAAACTAAGCTTTATCGTGACCAGCATAAATGCACAGTTTTCACATACATCATAAGATACACAGCGTACTCACCGTTTGTTTTTTTATTTTTTAGCGCTAAACTTGTACAGACTCCGTTGCACTCGACTAGCTCATGCTGCTCTCCACGGCGTACCTACCTACTGATTTGCCAGCGGGGGGAATGCGCTAGCGCTATACGTAACAATATATTCCCGCTCTTGCATTAGAACGGAGATAGAAGAAGTAGGTACCCTTTTTGCTTACTGTCACCTTGCCCGACCGTCCCCTACGGCTTTGGGGGTGTCATGATCCTATGACCCCCCCTCGGACTGCGCCTGGCTATTAGGCGTCTTTTCCGCTGGCTGGTGACGACGATGTAATTATTCTCGTTAGAAGTAGTACCTTTCGGCCTTCCGATCTTGATTACTGCTGTTGTGTAAAACAACTATGTCAGAACGAGTTTCACTGCAAATTTTGCGCACTTTTCCCATTTTAAGATATCTTCACTGTAACACCGTCGAGCTCAGACTAACCAAGATATAGAAAGATTTACTCTATACTCAGGTAGTAAATAAGATTTTTACAAGTGGCCTCAAACTTTTGGCCGGCAGTGTATAGGTATACAATAAAGTCGCTTTTCATGTCTGTGATCGCGTTGTTCTTTTAACGAATTTTGATGCGGTTTTCACGGTTTTTGAACGTTCATTGCGTTATTAACCGTGTTGAGCATGCAGTTTTATTTTTCGAACATATGAAGCAGTGGATTAGCAATATCCTCCAAAATCATTCAGATTCAGATTGATAGTGCATACGCAATAAGGGTGCTGTTCTATGAGGACTGAAGGTGCATGTCATTAACTTTATTAAATGGAACTTTTATCGTTTTGCGCACAGAGCATCTTTACATAGTATATTTTACGAAGTCGCTTTTCGTGTTTATTCGCTTAGATCTTTTAAACTACGCAACAGATTTAAATGCGGTTTTCATCAATAGACAGAGCAACACGACAACCTGCCCCAATTGAATTGTGCTTCTTGCTTATCTATCTACCTATGCCAAATGTTACTAGAAATCTTGATAATGTTTAATCTTAAGGGGAACCTAGTCGCGAGCACGAACTCAATGATGGGCCTGGCTAAAAAGCACGCTGTCTCACCAGGCTTCGTGTCCGACAGAGGTAGTATCAGTAATGAGCAGTTAGAAGCTAGTCTACACATACAACATTATTGAGTGAGATGCAGGATCATTTATTATAAAAAAATAAGAACAGTCCTTCGGAAGATCGGGTTTTATGAAAAAAACCACTGCATAAATCAATGACCAATAAAGTTTTTTGTACTTTTCGATATTTGAGCTTTGTCGGAACCGACTTGGTTTTTCAGATTTTACACTTCTTTTATTACTTAAACACGCCCAAAGTTAGGTTAAATTAGCAAGAAAAACGAATCTTTGTTGGCTCCTAACTTTATAATGGCTTTTTATTTTAGTATTCTGTTACCGTACAGACAATATTAATAATGAGAGAAAACGATAGGTACCATGTTTAATTTTTGATGTACAATGTCGAACAGTGGAGTAATACACTCCCGAAGTTTGTATGGGAAAAATGTGAGCTAGATTCACCTTAATAAACAATCAAATCGGATTAATTCGGCCTCTTTATCTTTATTTCCTACTTGTAAATGACTTGTACAAACAAGTCTGTGCTAGTCTTATCCTCATCATACTTGACATAAATGCTTCCGCCAAGACCCACCCTAATTGCGTAACTCACGATCAATCATAATCTGTTTCATTTTGACAGTTCAACAATATTCATTGCGTTATTAACGTTGTTGAGCAGACACATTTTTCGAACATATGAGGCAATGGATTAGCAATCTGTTTCAAAATGATTCAGATTATGATTGATCGTGCGTTACGCAATTAGGGTGCGGTTCTGTGCCTCTGGCATCAAACGGGTTCCAGGTCATCGGTCCAACTTGTGGGAGGCCTTCCGGTTGCGGTCGCTATTTTTTCGGGCTCATCGGCCTTTTGTTCCGCGACCAATGTGCCTTGCGGTGGGATAGGCCGCAACAATCCAACGACTGTGTTCGAGACTGCTCCTAAATCCGGGTCGTTTCGTAATTGTTCAATATGTTTTGCTCCTGAATATACTTCAAAACTATAAGCGTACCCCATAAGAACCCCCACTTGTTTTGTAGGGTTTGTTGGGCAAATATTGATTCATAAAATGTCCAATTTTGGTGGCACATATTTTGCTCGTCTAATGATAGCCGATGGTCAAATGGAGGTACCATTTGACGTGTTGAGGATAATCAGATGGCAAGTGTCATCAAACATCATTCATATGGAAAATTTGTCTAATTTTGTCACGGTATGTGCTACTGGGTCAAAAGACATGGCCGGAATTTGTGAAGAGCTTTGCCCTAACAAAAAATATGCATATACATTAAAATTTAGTAGGTACATCATATTAAGCTTGCAGGTATGTCTTTAACATCGTTTAAGTTTTATGATAAGGGAAGAAGCGAGAGATACTGTAAAAAGGATTTTTTATAAAGTGCCTAGATATTTTGAATAGCAATGAAACGATCAGTACTATTCAAAATATCTGAGTTTGATATAAATTCTGAGTTATATAGACGAAGCAAAACGAGTAATACAATGTTATCAATGGATATTATAAAGTCCGTTTAGTTAATGAACTACGCGTCAAGTCAGTTAGTGAAAAAAGATCCAGAAATCAAAATACCACGTGAAACGTATTGTTAATTATATTGATTATAGTCTCTGACTAGAGCTTTCAATCGTCGTCTTAGGCTAGCCATTATAGCGAATAACTCGTCGTGTACAGGTATTTCTGGATATTATGAATTCCTCATAGCAACTTGGCAAAAATATAGACAATTGGATAGGCAATAAAACACTAAAATAGCTCTTGAATTTTTATTTAAGGATCTAATTCATTTGCAATTACTCAGACAAGACACATTCATTATTTACTCTATCACTGTAAGTCCCGTCCAGTGATGACAATTAATGTGATGCGACATTTGATCCACGTTATTAAAGTCAAAAGCACTGGATCTCTTTTTAGAAGTCCTATTAAAACTTCTGACCGTTGAACAGTAAAAGAAAATGAGATATTTGTGTCCTTAGGTAACAAATGCCACTCATTATTAGTAAATAAATGTAAGTATCGATGGGAACATAATAATTGCGTTCTTTAAACAACATTATCTGATTGATTATTACATTGATATGGCCAACGCAAAACTGTTTATTAATGTACTCTGTGGCACGGGGCATTGAGTGACAGGTGACAGACAGTAGGGGTGAGACGTAATACTGGAATAGGGTTTTGATATAGGTTTTTGGCTGGACACGTCAAGACTTATTCCGAGCGCACCACATAAACGCATCTCGAGTATTTAGTAAAGCGTATGGTGTTTGACACGTTTAATCTAATATTCATAGGTACCAACAGAAAACAAAATCTCTGTCTATTAATATCTTGTTTATAAAATACGCTGGCAGTCCTAAGCCTGTTGGTAAAGTATGAAGGCAAGTTTTCAATAAGATTTAATTTTAAGTGCATATTTTAAAATGTAGAAAAGATACGAACACCAACGCGTAGTATATACGTTAATAGTCAATAAACCGAAAAATACTCTACTCCAATTACTCGATCGCGATTTTATGAAGACTCGGTACCTTTGGAAAGAAATGGCCTAAATACTCATGAACCTAGTTTTTGGAATAAGTATTTAGACGGACGCATACTTCTAAGACTCAGTATGTATTTAGCTTAGTACGTCTCACCTCTAACAGACAAAGCAACGTGAACGCGCGGCGCGCGCACACGTCAAAATGGGACGTTTGGGAAATTAATATCTACACAAAATCAATTAACACACATATTTTTTGGTATTTTTTGTCACCTGATCTGGAGAAATGTAGTTGTTGCGATTTATTTTAGTATATTTAAGAAGTAATTTTCATATATTAATAATTACTGTACATTTATTTATTCTGAATTGATTCTGAGGGTAGAATCCGGCCATGTCATTTCAGGTTGTTCGACCAGTACCTACCTATAAAAATGCATAGTGGTTCAATGTGGGCGTCCGGGTGTGTTTATACTTTTATACATTCAGGTTACGCAACTATATTTTTGTGTAGGTACAACCGATAAAAGTAAAATAAAATATACTGTTGGTTGTAAATCAGAGTTTTTTACTTCTATACGAAACACAAAATACAAGTATTTAGAAGAAGCAACATTATCAACATTTAAATTTAACTTTTATTTCCTGCTTTTCAATTTTAATAGTAAACACGCTACGATCGACACATGCCCATGTGTGTTTCCCACAGTGAAATTTGTTAATAATTGATCCTCATTCCGCGTTACTACTCCATCATCAGACCCTGAGCACCATTTATCTTGACCTACTTATTCAATGAGACCTTTTAATGAGCCCAAACACGATACTTCTGATGTTTATTGGTGACGAAGTTGGGTATCCTGGCAATTCCAGGTGATGCTCCAGCAACAGTTATAGGTTGCTTTGTTCGTCTAATATCATTGATGTAATAGGATACCAAATTTCGACTCGATCAGACCCGTGGAAGATGCTCAAATCCCTTCATCAATCAGAAAAGAGATGATAATCTTCAAACGGCAGAACCGATTTTGATGAAACATGCCTAAGAACCACCGCTGTAAAACCTACTTTTAAATAAAAACAACCGCAAATCGGTTCACCCGTTTAAGCGCTGTAGCGCTTAAACGGGTGAACCGGTTTGCGGTTGCGGTTGCGGTTTGCGGTTGCGGTTTGCGATTTGCGGTTGTTGTTGCACTGTAGTGCTACAGACAGACACACACATATAGCGGTCAAACTTACAACACTCCTCTTTTTGCGTCGGGGGTTAAAAAAAGAAAATATATCTAAAAGAGAAATATGCTTTCAAACAGTACGGAATGCCTGAAGTTTCAGAATTGATACCGACACAAACCACATTATTTACTTCTAAAAATACTGTCATAGTAAAAACAAGATATTCACCTATCGCAAATATATTTTTATTTTGCAGAAAACACAAAAGAAACAAAGATTTACATCAATACTTTTTTGCCAACATACCACGGTGTTGATGAACGCGGCGGGAAAACAAAATATCTCGGAGGTTTTTTTAAATTCAAACTTGAAGAATAACAACAATAGTAACAAACATACAGCCAAACATAAAAAAGAACCGTTTGATAGCGCGAAATGAAATTTAAATGTCCGGTATCAAATTTGAAACTTGAGGCTTTTAAGGGTTAAGCTTAAAATACCTTAATAAATTCAAATATTTTATAAAGCGGAAACTAGGTACTAGGAAAGGTCTCTACTGTTGTTAAAAAATTATTGAAGACAAAAAAGCTTGGGATTGAGCTGCTTCAATAAATTTACACAGTGAATCTTGTTTCCTTTTTAAAAAGTTTAGTTAACACTTTTCTTAGAAAAGTGGGCTGGTCTGGCAGTTTAAGTCCTTACTACGGCCTACCCAAATGTCCATGTCCATGTCAATGTTTTAGTATTGTTCGTCGAATCGTTGAGCTCCTTATGTTCTGAGTTGAGCTGCATAGCTATTGACAAATGCGTGCCCTGACTGGACAGGTACACTCCACCTGTGTGATTTTTGCCTCAAAAACTCAAGCCTCAAGCCTCAACTCAGACACCAACTACATGGTCTGCACATGATCTGACCAAGATTATAATAAGACTAAATAGTAAAAATAAAATTATTAATTGCAGACCACGTGAAAAGAAAAACACAATTCAAAAATAACAAGTTAATAAAAGAACAAAGTACAATTAAATGGCTATACTCCATAGGTTTAGGTAGTTAAATAAAGGTAAACAAATCGTAAAAAGGGTTATTTATAGTTAACACTTTCTTGTTTAAAAATACGGTGTAACAAAATCATATTTATTTTCGATTTATACGATAGTTTCCTCTTTTATTAATAAATATTAAACTTTATCATTTATTCGTGAACTACTTTTCCTAAATGTAACTACTTGATCACAAAATTTTTGTTAGATTAATTACAATAATATAATATTTTGTAATCTGCCTATTGTAAAGAGCCCAAAATGACAGGTTCCCTAAACCTTTTAGAAAATACAACGAATTTGTTAAATTGAAAAGTAAAACTGTTTGTGATGTAGTATGGCAACTGAAGTGGCAGGTCGACATTTACGATTTTGCGAGTGCGTTTCGATTTTGTTAAATTGAGTGAGATTGCTAGGAAAATAATTGATGATACAACGGAACGATTTATTATTAATGTGACAGATAGTCCATCAGATTCTGATTCAGATTCCGAAAAGAGCCTCTGATTATATGACTATAAATAATATGATCTTAACATTTGAAATAAGGTTTCGCATCTATGAGTCACGTGGTTTTTTTTGTTTACCTTTATTTAACTACTTAAACCTATGGATTACACATAAACACACAAATATAAACTCACGCCTTTCTTCTCTTGCACATTAATAGGCAGAAACGTTTTACGCGGCTATTTCCAACCACCGCTTGTAGGTCTTAGTGGCATACTTCCTATCAGCAATGTCTGTAACTATAGTGCTTCTATACGTACCAACGTACCAACCCTGGATATGAATGAGGCAGTTCTGCTTCTCTGGATGCCATTGAACGCGTTTAGCTTTGCCTCCGCGAATATTCCAGAGCCTCCATTAGGTGTCTGTAGATGTTATTGAATACGTATGCCATCCCAAGACTTTTTGTACTGGAGACATAATTTAATTGTTATTTCAAAATTCTTCTTGTAAATCCTGTTTAAATTAGTTTTAATAGATACTTACCTGCCTAAACTGCATTCCGGTGCGCGTTCAGCGAGTCCGAGTCCTGTTTGGTAGTTGTTATTCCTGGTTTTGTTCAAGTTTTCAGTTGAAATCCACGTTTTTCGACTGAAACTCAAAATTTTTGTTTAACATAATTTTCCGCCCGCGTGGAGACGCGTCTTCTGACACTTCGCCCGTGCGCCTAGCTTATATAGATACTTTAATACATAGAAATTTCCTTTGTTCTACGTAATTCGTAGGTACCAAAATCCTCCTAACCAAACCAAGTTTGCATACAATCGTCGTATCTTTACATCCAGGTGACGCACGTTTTGACGCTGTTTACGTACATTCTAACAGTAGTAAGCGATCACGTGCTTTAGAACAAAATGGCATACGATCACGGCTTTCAGACGAGAATATTTTCTTGTTTCATACTTAAAGCGTGATTTTTCAGTAGTCGAGTTTTAGATTTAGAAGTTATTTTTATTTTTTTATGTGATTGGCCTGTTAAGTGTTTGTTCAAACCCACTTATAGAAATAAAATCATTTATCATTTAAAAAATCTTGATAATACGAAGCCTGTTTCAACAACTTACGCATCAGTTGTTATCATGATAAAAATGTGTATCTGCATACTTCTTTTAGCAGTTATTAAAACGATTATCTAAATTACAATTATCAGTCTTGTAATATGTATGAAACGTCATGTGCAGACGTATAGAACTGCTACAGTGAAATGGTATACGTAGCCACAGCCATTCCGGCTACGGCGTAGGTGCTACGCCGTAGCCCGTAGCAATTTCACTAGAAATGGGAACTCTTTAGATTTGAAAGCAACGAGATATCAAAAACCAAACATCACGCGGTGTGTAGAGGAGTATTGTTTATTACACCAACATTTTGCCAGTCATGTCAAGTAAATATAATATAATACGAGGCGAGCCTATTACCACATTTTAACACTAACTGGGAAAGATGTATCCGTTGACTATTAATATCTGAACAGAGGTAGTAAGGTACAAACAAGTATCAACCTGCAAGGACCAAAATCCTAGATAGTATATCTACTTATGAAGATCCATTACGAACGCTGGCGACTTATGAAAGCCGAATTACGACGACGATTAGATACGTCCTCGCACGAAGATTGCACAGAGATCGTCTAGACTAATTAATCCTATGATCAAGTCACTGTTTTATTTAAGGGGGCACACGGTAGTCCCCAAAATTCAAAATTCCTTACGGTTTTCGCAAATCACAGCGCTGTTTTAAGTTACATGTAGAAATAATTCAAAATGAATCGCCCTAGCCCTTTACATGGAGGGACTGCCCTTTGGTAACACTGGTTGTTTGAGTTTTAGGGTTCCGACTACATAAGTCATAAATAATTTATTCATTTGTTTAACATAGGTACAATAATGATGATATATAAAGTACCTAGTACCCGTTTTTTTTGGTTGGGAAATCATCAAATAACTTCTCCCGCTATGGGTGGAGCAGGAGGGCGTGTTCTAGCACGCCTTCCTGCTCCACCCAGACCCTTTTACTGACTAAAACCCACCCGTGTTCCCTCAGTTGCCTGTGTGCCAGAGGCCACGGTATCTCTTTCGAACAACCCGCACCCCTGGCAGGCATCGGCCCTTCCAAGCCCCATCAGTTGGTGCTGACATCTTTTGGAGGTGCGCGTGGAACACAACGCACCGTCGACCCGGGCTTGGTCCTTACCATCCGCAAGCCCGCGCCTACGGTGGCCGGGAATCAACCTAGGATTCCCGACGCCCTGGCGTCTCCTGCGGAGGCTACGGCCGTGAGGTCGCATGTAATGCCCCTCTTTCACGTGAGCCGCCTCCCTCTTTGCGAGCATCATTGCTTCGTTGAAGGAAGCGACGGCTACCCATGCACTCTCGCTCCGTACCATGGCCTGGACCGCTAACCTGGATCGCTTCCACGAGGACACGGCGGTGCTCCGCCCAAGCCGGGTAGATCTCGACCGTAAGCTCCACCGTGTCGTCAGGGCGATCTTCGCAATGGAACACCCTGGCGTTTCCTCACGCCTTATCCGAAACAGGAACCTCCCGAAACAACCGTGTCTGGTGAGGACCTGCGTCAGGAGGAAGGTGTGGACGCCGTGCTGCCTCTCAAGCCACTCCTCAAAGAGAGGACTTATCGCCGCAATCGCGGCGTGCCCAAACCTAGTACCCGTAACGACTGTCAAAGTACCTACTATCTACATACTCCAACTGATTGAATCTAAATTTAAATCCTGTATAACAAGCAGACTATGCACCAAAGCATATTATAAGTTAGCTCAACGCTGGTACGCCTGGTACTCATTTGATTAGCTTTCGGAAATACTGTTGGAGCTGCTGAAGATCGTAAAAACTAGATATCTTTACATTGTACCTATAAATCCAAATTCTTAGTACTATATAATTGCATGGCACATGTGTGAGCACGATGTACCTACCATTTACTGGGTGTATTTACGGCTCTAATGTGGCTGAGAATATGTTATGCTGACTCAAATTTCTTGCTGGTGGTGGCGCACAGTGGCGTGTGTTGGATCATTAAGTTCCCATAAATTTGTTTGTTGTATTTTAGTTTTTTGCTATGGACGCTTTTAATGTTCACGTAATTTTACATCGTTCTCACATGTATAATTTCAACCTCTCAATTTTGTATAACAACATCGTGATTTAAATATTGTCCGTTGAATTTCTTGCCCTTTCTTCCCTGTAGGTACCTAAACGCTTTGGAATGGACAACTAGATTCATCTTTCTACTAGGACCGAGCCCTTGATAATTTAAAAGTGCCTGTAATTGAAAGAACTGCTTTGGGTTAGAGTTTGAAAAATCCACGAATGACAGCCGGGACCAACTGTTTAAAGTGCTTTTAGATACAACGAGGGGTCTCGTCTTGATATGTAATGAATGTAATCTCCCATCCATTGACCGACCGTCGCAAGCGTAGTTGAGCCTTCCCAGGCCCCTCAAAAATTAAGTACTAGGTATGTTATTTTTAAAACATGAGCTCCGTGCACCCACTTTTGTCAATCGTTTATTTCTGACAATAACAATCCATATTTTATTAGCAGGTACATATGTAATGGTTAGAAAACTTGAAATAATTGAAACATTGAGTCTGTTTGACTATAAAAGTACAGTTTACGTGGCGCTGAACCATTAGTATCACACCACCAGCTAATAGTTTCATCACTTTTGCGCTCTCGAAAACATAGTTTATTTCGCCTTTGACTTACTTAATGAAGATATTGTATTCATCATCATCATCATTTCAGCCGAAAGACGTCCACTGGCCTAGCCGCCCCCAAGCTCCATTGAACTCATGCGGCGTTCACAAGGTCATTGGCCCACCGTGTGGGAGGGAGGCCTTCCAACTCTATTGTATTATCATAAGATAACATTTTAATTTTATTTCAAGGATAGCTGAATACTTATGGGTCATTTTAAATTTCTTGAAATGGTTCGCTAAAATATTGGGGTATTTTTTCTAATTATATTTTACATAAAAGTTGAAAAAACAGGTCCAGCCGCATGCAAGTAGACCATATAATAATGTTGATAGTATTTTTGAATGTTTAAAATCAAAAGTAATTTCTGTAAAAAACTTTGTTACGAATATTTAGTGGTTTTTACACGAATACTTAATTTATTTGAAAATCTCTTTCTGCCACATGCAAAACAAAGCACTCGTTTTTTAAACCCTACTGCTGCATAATATTTTGAATGTAAATGTTTGTATGTTTAGATGTTTGGATGTTTGTTACTCAATCACGAAAATTTGGTTGATCGGATTTGGATGTGCCACACAGATAGTTTACACTTGAGAAATGAGAAAGAATTTGGAAATGACACACAAAAACTTGAGAAATGTTTGAATTTTGCGTTGCATTAAAGTTGATTTCCGATATCGATTAGAGTTCCTTAGGTTTCCTTTTATCTACCTATCATGTTTGGACAGGCCAGCACAGGTCAGGACATGCCGGCCGCATGCTAAACGAGTTGTAGGCCTGTAAAATACAGGAGTGGTGCCCTGAAACAGAATTGATTATATCATCGCGTGCTCCATTACAGCATCAGTACGAGATGGACGGCTCAGTTATACCACGCGTATCTCATGTTCGTACAGCTGGTTTCTGAGCTGACATTCCGCATAGATATAGTTGAAGTGTGCGGCAGGGCTTTTAGAAATCTTGGTTTCATCTTAAAACAGTGTAAGGATTTTACAGATGTTGGAGCCGTTAAGGTTTTGTTTAATGCACTCGTCAGGAGTCATCTGGAAACAAGTGCAATCCTTTGGAATCCGCAAGAAGGGAAATACAGCCTCATGTTGGAAAAAATCCAGAACAAGTTTACCAGATTTTTGTATCGGAAACAGTACGGGGCCCCTTCTATCCCCTGATGTACCCGAGTCTGTTCGTCCTGGGCATGGTCGGATACACCAGGCTGGCAGTAAGAAGGGACGTCGAGCTGGTTAAGTACGTGGCTCACGTACTGCTAGGGTTGCTGAACCACCTGGAGGTGCTGGCAGCGCTGCGGCTGCGCGCGCCGGACGGGTGCGTCGACGCGCGCCGCCTCCCGGCTCTATTGGACGTGTCCGCAGCTAGGACTAACCTGCTCAAGTTTGCCCCCTTGTCACGAGCTGCACGCATGATTAACATTATTAAGGTATCGGAAGATATATTCGGGCAAAACCTGCCGAAATTAATTAAGATGGCACCATAATTGAGGGAGGTCTGAATACCTAACTACTTGTAATTTTTTTTCATATGTTGTATTTTATTTTATTTTTTGTAAATTTAAATAATCTTAAACATTGTGTCTTATAAATCTTTTATAAATCTTATCTTGGAGAAATCTGTAAAGGTGTTAGAAAAGGAATTTAAATAAATAAATAATAAATAAATCATGACAGTATGGCCACTGTTGGACAAAGGCCTCCACCATTGATTTCACAATGGTCCGTTCTGGGCCACGCGCGTCCTCATCGTCCCGCATCCGCCACCAGCCGATCTATTCTGTAAAAATCTCACCGTGAAAACTTAGGTGAAGTGAGCTGTCATCTTACCCGACTCTAGGGAATCTAGGGGTTAATAGTTCACTTCAAACTCACTTTCACGGTTTCACGGTGAGATTTCAACAGAATAGTACGTACAGCAGGTCGTGTGTCCACCACTTCACCTAGTTGTCGTATTGTAATTTATGTAATCCTAATTCCTATTATAGGTAATTCTACTAATTTTACAACTATAAAGAAGAAAGAAAGTTTGTAAGTTTGGGTGTTTGTTACTCAATCACGCAAAAACGGCCGAACGTATTTGGATGAAATTTGGCACACAGATAGTTTATGACGAATATTAATAACTAGCTGACCCAACGATCTTCGTACTGCCTTATTTATATTATCTCACCTTTTAAACCTTCCTTGGACTTGGAGTTTTTGTGAGACTAACATTTATAGATGTGAAAGTTGGTATGTTTATTACTTAATCACGCATAAATGGCTGAATGGATTTGGATGAAATTTGTCACACAGAGAGATTATAACCTGGATTAACACAAAAGGTAGGTTTTATCCCAGTAGTACGTTCCTGTGAGATAATTTGAGACGTCGCAGGCGAAACCACTGCCGAAGCAAGCAGTTAATAAAAATGTCAATGCGATTTGAATGAAGTAATTGGACAGATGTATTGTTTTTATATAAAATCAAGGTCGTTCTGATAAGTAGTACAATTTTAGGATTCCGCATATACGTAGTAGGTATAACATAGGTTTGATTATGTGCAAATTACTGGAGCAATTTAGTAGTACGTCCATCTAACTGTTTGTATGACAATGTTGATTACTTATACCGGAAATAACGTCATTCATTTTAATCGCAACAATTGTATTGTTACAACTTGAGAAATCGTTAAAACATTTAAAAGGCACGAGGAAATAGATAAATTGTTACTGAAGATACTCATTTAAGTACAGAAAAATAAAAACAGGAAATTCAGAAATAAAATCGGAACAGAATTAATTTGATTGTTACAATTTCAGAAATAGTTAAGGTAGCTAAAATGAACGAGGAAATAGATAGATAGTTACTGAAAATTCTAATTTAAGTACGAAAAATAAAAACTGGAAATTCAGAAATGAAATCGGAATAAAATTCATTTTATTGTTACAACTTGAACAATAGTTAAAACAGTTTAAAGGGATGAGGAAATAGATAAATAGTTACTGAAAATTCTCATTTAAGTAGGTATGGAAAAATAAAAACTGGAAATTCAGAAATAGATGTCATTCAGTTGAGAGAGGCCTCATACATAGGTATGCGGTACGGAGCCCACAGCAAACAGACAATTCCTACGAAGGTCGAATGGCATAAAGTTGCGCAATAATAAATTTGCTGATTTTAAGTATTAAATTCAGATATGTGTGATAGATAATGTAATATCTGATAAAATACAGCTACACGATACGAGATACACGATTTACACCATAAATAAACTGGAAAGCATATAGGTAGGTATAGGACCTGAAAGTCGGTGATCATCAGACGCATGGAATGGCAAAGGATTTTAAGCGGAAATAACGTTGAATCTTATTTTCATATCCTTAGCATTCACATTTCCTTGATATCATCATAAGGGGACTTAAGCTTAAGCCTGCTTTGCCGTGACTTGCCGTGTCGTGAGGACGCTGCCTTCTGCCGTCGACTACTCATAATTATCTTGTGCTTTTCCAGACTACCAGACTGGCCTGTAAGACGTCCTTAGAATTTTTGGGAACACAGCAAATGGTGAAGTCACATCAGCGGGGTAATTTCACAGTTCATTAACGATAGGAAAGGCTTTCATTTTGTCAGTTCAACAACATTAATTGTGCGATTACGTTGTTGTTTACAAATTTTTCGAGCATAATAGAACACAAGCAATGGATTTTGCAATATCTTACAAAATTATTTCAATTGTGATTGATAGTGATAGCGCAATCAGGGTGGTTTGGGTCTCATTTGCACAGCGGACAAGGCATGAAAACATTGATAAACACTATCACGCCAATTACTGCAACAAGACGCCTTTATTATATGCCTCCTTTCGCGACCACAGTACCCTAACCAAGAGAACCTAGAGTCCATCAATTAGTCAGTCTAGAGTCTGATATGACAGAAACCAGTACCTAAGTAGGTACCGTACGTAAAGCCTGCGCGTTAATGATTTTGCGGAGCCAAGAATGACATTAAAAAAATATCGCCAGCATTTTTTATACGAATTATCATTATTAGGTCCGGTTATGTAAAGAACCGTTTTCACACATCATGAAAATAAATATAGGTAGGTAAATGGACAAAAAACATACTATATATATATACTATATATATATACTATATATATTTCCCATTTTCTTAGCTTTAAATGAATTGTGCATGATTATGTTATATTTCACGTAATGTTGTTTTACAAAATAATCGTGACGTCGAATTGTTTTGTATGAAAAAAAAATCATATTTCATATGCCAGTTGATTCTTTGACATGGTCAACTATAAATAACACTACTATGTGGCCTACCGTTTTTTACTTGAATGGCATTTACAAATTTTTATTATGATGATTAGAGACTTTGACCGCATGAAGTAGAACTACATGTCAGTACCTGTATTGCCCACTGAGTGACGTAATTATCTTACAATGTGTGTACATAAAGTCTGTCAATTTTGGCTCGCATTCCTTATCTGGCCGGCGAACGGGCAAAAGGTGAATTTACGTTTTAAGATAACCGCACAATTATCAGAGCCTAAGGAAGCGAAGGACCTGAAAGAAATTAATTTTAGAAATACTTGTATGAAACCTCGCATATTTAAAAAAAAATCACACTATGGCCTCCGTGCGCGTTTACCTTTAGGCTGCCTGGTGCCTATCTATGAGGTAGTAAGCAGTACTTAGCACCTGATAGTGCGGAGCAGCCGAAACAGAGTAGCGGAATGTAGTCCACGACAGCGTAGAAGCAGAATCCTGCAGGGTAATTTTTGCACGTCTCCATTCGTTCTCCAACGGATTGGCAGACCTATAGCTCAGAAAACCTTCAAACTGTTACAGAAGTAGGGAGGCGTACAGGCATGGAGTGTGATTTAAGTAATAGTCACCAATTAATCAAATCAGAGGAAAACTGTTATATCTAACATTTTTGGGTTTTTATATTTTATCTATTGCCTTATGATTGCGTTAAATTGTGTAATAACGAATTAATCGTGTAAATTCACTTATCTCCTCACTAACTAACTGAAATTACAAATTTTATTTAAACAACGATTAACTATCTACGGTATGCAAATAAATGGTTTTAGTCATGTTTTAGCGAAGTCTCATCCAAGAGGGTTCCGTATGTTTCGCATTAAGGCACTGCTCTACAGTAACCCACGGCTACGCTATTTACAGTCACCAAAAGCAATAAGTAACCAGGGTCGTGGAATACAGTTGCAGTTTAGTAAGAAGCGATGGATATTTACGAATAAAATAAAATAAAAGGAAAACAAAAAGTTTATTTATCAAATTAAATTTCAGTATATTTTTTGGACGTGCTGGGATGCACTCTATTGAATTACCATTGCTCGGTTTAACACCCAGAAAGCAATAAAAAACCATCGCGTAAAAAAATCGTACGTAGACTGAGTGGCCCGTGCACATCCTACGTAGTATAGTGGATGGTCGACTTTACCCGTTTTGTCGTCTCATAAACTACCTACTTTTGCACAATAATTGGTTCTAATCTAATCGATTGGTTGGAAAGTTAGTATTCGAATGCACAAATGATAATTCTGCCATTGTTCCAAAAAAAAAATTAGATACGCCAGTTAGGCCAGGCCACGAATTAGTTAGGCCAGTCCCTATTTTGTAATCTGGCAAACCTAACCCGACTGAAACTAACTTTTCAGGCACGTCACTGTAATGATGACAATACGAAATCACACCGATTGTAATGTAGGAAATCCACGGGCATGATAAGACGTGCGCACGAGTATATATATTGTGCTGAGTAACCTAAGTGTAGGACTTGCCATCAACAACGTGTGTCAGATGTCAGTGCGGTATCAACGCTCCACCCGGTTAGACCGTGGACGCGATTTTCTAAATTTATATTTAATATTAATTCAATATTAATGAAGTAGCACAATTTAATATAATAGTCCAGCATCACATGGGATTTTAAAACTTGTGCTTTAATATTTCTGTGAAAAGTTCATTTTTTTTTACATTACTTTCAAAAAGTTCGAAATTTTGGAAAGTGAGAGTTTATTTATTTTTACTCGGTGCTTCAATAATATAGCATACAATATTCGACCGTTGTCGTGGTCGTAAAATTTAGAGTGCAACCAAAAGTGCAACGGCTTGCTTATAAATCGCATGTAAGTATTTTTTCATAAAATTTAAATTATCACCGCAACCTAGTAGTCAACTTCTTCTACGTTTTCGATTGATGGCAATTTAAAAATATTATATTATGTGACTAGCTGCTCCCCGCGGTTTTACGTGCGTATGTCTCGATCCCGTGGGAGTATCGGGATAAAAAGTACCCTATGTCCTGGTATTTATTTTTAAGGTATGTTATGGTTTCACGCTAAAACGGCTTAACGGATTTGGATGAAATTTGGCACACAGATAGACCATGATCTGAGTAAGAAAATAAGCTACTTATCATCCTGGATCGCAGACGAAGTCGCGGTCAACAGCTTGATAAGAATAAAAATGTCTCCTTTCTTTTGGCGTTTAATAACTAGACAGACCCTATAGATAGGCTATTGTCGCAATGCGGCTGGTTCTCGATATTGATAAATATAAGGTAAGTAAAAAAAAACAGCGGTCTTACCAACAATGTTTTACATCAGGCACCAATAATTGCTTGAAGAGGGTAAATGTTAAAAAATATTTGAAGTTAGAGGCATTACGATTCTAATGGCTCCTTTTCATAATCGGCGATGATTGTTAATCGCGTAATTGTCTGTAATCAGCACGCTCATCGTGCGAGCGTCCACATATTTGTCGTTGATCGTCCGTAGTCATTTGTTGAGCGGCAACCATTCAAGATTCCCTTTTATGTGGTCCCAAAAAACCGACAACTCACGAATCGCAGCGATCATATGGCTAGCATCGACGATGACCGGCGACTAAAGACGAGTAAGCCCTCCACACAATCGTGCTCGCGGGTAATTGAACAGGATTAAAGGTTTGCGAATGGGCACGCCACGATTGCGGCGGTAAGTCCCCTCTTTGAGGAGTGGCTGGAGAGGCGGCATGGCGTCCTCACCTTCCGCCTGACACAGGTCCTCACCGGACATGGTTGTTTCGGGAGGTTCCCGTTTCGCATAAGGCGGGAGGAAACGCCCCGGTGTTTCCATTGCGAAGATCGCCCTGAGGACACGGTGGAGCATACGGTGGAGGTCTGCCCGGCTTGGGCGGAGCACCGCCGTATCCTCATGGAGGCGATCGGCGGCGGCGATCTCTCGCGTCTAGCCCTGGTCCAGGCCATGGTACGGAGCGAGAGTGCATGGCTAGCAGTCGAAGTCTCTTGATGATTTCCCACCCAAAAAAAAAAAGGGTTGCGAAGAGGCGCCATTAAATACATGCATGATTCGCCGCCAAATGTCAGGACGATTGGCGCATTGACTGAGTAGTTGGTTGCTGCGCTTTAGGCCCGGGTTCGATCCCCACTCTGAGTAATGAATCGTATGATCTACAGATCAACGTTTCGGGTATGCCCGACTGTTTGTGACATGAGGTTGTAAGACGATACTCCGCACAATACAGGAGAAAATCGAAACCCAAAATTCTTCATTCAGTTAAAAGAATTTGGGATAACTTGTGATACACCTCAGTAATATATAGGAATATGCAACACACGCATAAATAAGTTTTTAATACATAAAACGATTTCAATTCATAAAAATACAAATCAATAACAAAAACTGAACTTGAAAGTCATCAGTGGCGTATTAATTGTAGTGCTTATTTACTAAAAAACCAAAAAACCACGGTATAAGGATGATCAGTACCTCAACTAGGCACTCTTCGTGAACACAAAGCTATGCTCTAACAGGTGTCAAGGTTGTCACCCAAACGTTTTAATTAAAATGCACTAGACGTCGAAAACGTAAGAAACAGGTAGTTACGTTTGGCCAGTTGGTGTACTGGTTACCTGGAGCATGCTTCGACTTCATTAAAACGTATGCGTGAGGAAGTCGATTCGACCATTTGTTTCTTGTTCGAATACTGTGTATGTGTGTGTGTATGTAGGTATGTGAGAAGAGAGCCCAGCGGGTTTTTTAGCATGCAATATGCAGGGCGCAAAGTTGATAGCTGACAACAGCACACTACAGAAATAAAATCATTTATCATTTACATCAGATTTCGGAAATGGACCAAAAATAAAGTGATCTTCAGGGCCGTTGATTTTATTTTGATCGTGTGTGGCCCCACATAGGTGTGGGTGGAATAGGTTAATCTGATGAAGGCTTTGCTTAAATCTGACAACTTTGAAAACTCAGATTTGGACAATTTTTGATAGGATATTCAGGGCGAATAAAAGTTCTTCTCTGCATTAGTGTTAGATATATATCTGATGTATTGACGGAGTCTTTTGGCAAATATAAAGAAATTTAATTGATTCACAAAAGTACCCAAAAAATGTTATAATTTTGTATTTATCTCTAATTCAAGCTCGAGTAGCTTTGATTGCTATTTTAATTTGAAGCAGATCTTTTTGTGGAGATTTGTCAGCATTCAGAAGTTGTAAATATCAAACACTTAAAAGTAACGATTAAAAGTATAGTACCGCAAAACATTGTCGGAGTAGGTACACCATAAACAAAGTTGTTTATATCAAAACAATTCTATGACGCTAAGCAAATCAATTAAATGAAAAACGTCTAAATCTCATAGGCTATCCAACGAACTATTAACGTTTAAAAAAATATTCAGAGATACCCTTTAAAATATTTGATAAAGCTAAGCTGGCAAAGATGGAAAACCATACTTCTTAAAAAAAATATCTAAAATTATAACTAACGAAAATACAAATTACCACGAAAAATTTTAACTAACGAGTTGTTTACGTCGTAAAACTTTTCTATTCAAGGTTTATCGCTCGATATAGTTACTGATATCGCCCTAAATTCTCTGTGATAGTTAGTTATTGTCAGTTTTATTAAAGAAACCTCGACAGTTTTGCATAGGCCGCCAGTTGCAAGTTAACTTGATCCAATCAAAGATCATGGGATAATTTATTTCTAACCACTTTCGAACCGATTTTTAAATAAAAGAGTTTATGAATTCGTCTGTATATCGTTATTTGAAACTTACTAAACATATTTTCGGTTTCTCTCATCATGCCGCACGTACTCAGCTATCAACTTATCGTACCAATCAACCTATCATACCTGCGTATATGTTTGCCCAAAAACCCTCTGGGAAAAAAATAAAGGGCCTGTTAGAATAGTAGATATCCCGATTTGTTTTCCATAAGTTTACCATTTCGTGATTTTGACGCGTAGTTGGTAATGTAGCCTAAGCGTAGCGAGCTACACCGTAGCACAAGTGCATTTTGAACCGACATAAACTAATTTTATTTAAAATAGATGATTTTATTTATTTATTACATACTTCTACCTACATACTTTTGTTACTAAGTATGTCCGTTCGTCGGTTATCGTTTGAAATTCGCGAACAATTGGCCCATTTTCGTAACGCCTTTCTTAGAATAGATATTATAAGTCGTGCTGTTGATAATACATTATGAAGAAAAGTAATTCCCCCAATTATTGCATACCTTTCGTTATGTAGTTTATGCTGCTAATATATTTTATTTATTTATCTAGGTCAGCCGGCAGTCTTCGCTGATCTTCAGTTTCAATACACAGCTGCTGTGGAAGCCAATAGTTCAAATATATATTTAGAGCAATCTTCGCAGCGCTATGGAGTCTAAAGTAATATTAACGGAGAAGAATCCTCATGGAAAATCGAACGTGATCTCCAATATTTTTTTAACGTAAGTATTCTTGGCGTTTTCTGGGTACCTACCCAGAGAGCAATACTACATACACCTAGTTTTTATTTTCAAGTAGTCCCCCAACTAGATGGTCTTCTTAAGAGTTTGTTACAAAGAATTATCACCATTGGATGAAGGCCAAAAATGCTACCTATTACGTGAGTAGGTAATCACTTTCTTTTTAAGAAATCACTCTAATGGCTGGTATCAATAAGATAATTTCAGATACCCCTACGAGAACGTTAGATTTCTTCAAATGTGCCACTGATTTCACAAATCTGTCAAAACTTCTAACAGCTCATCTTCGATCCGTCTCTCAAAGATTGACACCAAACATGGATAGAATTGTTAAAGAGACGCGTAAGAAATAATAATATAGAACGTTCAATGTACAAAATCAATGGTAGATTTAGCAAGGGGGGATAAAAAAGCGAGGGAGTTAAGAATATAATTCAGAGTACGGCGAGGGATTCAAACTCGCCCAAGCCGGAGACACCTTTATCTCGAAGTTCAAATCAAATTATTAACCAGCAGGTCATAATGAAATTCAGGACAAATTGCCCAGCAAGACCCGAGGTCAATAATTACTTAGTTTAGGTTAAGTTTGCATGCCATATAATTTGCCATCATCGAGCAGGTGGTGTGAACATATATATAGATTCTTAGATTTTGCCTTTTGGTATTGAGAAATGTCTACTCAGCAACTCAGCATACGCATAACATGACTTAAAAATATTCAGGCGTAGTTAGCTGCCTACAAATCTACTTATCTCAGTTGTAGACACTTGTTGGCTGCTTGTCAATCACACTTATCAGAGAATACCAAAAATATTTCTTGAACGAAGCATTCGTTTGATAAAGATACTATAATCGCCTAAAGACCATGATAAACTTGAACATGAGCATGCGTACTTCGTGCCAAAAGAGCTAACATCTCGTGTACGATTTTATTATATGTACAGACAGATATTGAAATTATATGATCATCTCCTAATGCATATTTATTTATTTATTTCATAAACAAAAATACATTTGTGTTGAAATATAGGAATACACCATGAACTTAATATTACCATCGTGATTACACTTTCCAAAAACAAAAAAACACTACAGCAAGAATAGGTACATAAATATAAAATTTTCTTAATTATTACATTTCAAAATATGACATATGAAATTATTGCAATATATTCTAAAATTAGTCATTTACCAATTATTTTTTATCCTTACAAAATTCGTCAAAATCAAAAAAATCAAAATCAAAATATTTTATTTCACATAAACCTGCAAGGGCACTTATGAAACGTCAGAAGCTAGGTGCACGGTTCCAATTTGTCGCTTCCTATGGAGAAGAGCCGGCAAGAAACTCCACGGTTACTCTTTTAAAAATAATTGCATCAATACTATAATAACACTTCTGAACCAATAATGTCTGAAGTTTATTTCTAAATACATTTAATTAAACTCGGTATATTCTTTAATTCTGGTCGTAATTTGTTAATTATATTAATTGACTGCTCACTTGATGAGTATTTTACAACATTAAGCTTTGCCTGGGATAGAAGGCAGATCTTTTCTCCGAGTTTTTACTCTATATTGTCCCTCAGTGTCGGTCTCCAGCTTATTTAGATATAATACCTGTATGTAATACCTGCATGTCTTTTTAGTTGTTTTTCCACTGATCGATTAATGTAACGTCAGTTATTACATTCTGTATAATATTTATATACCATCATCATTATTATATAACTACATATGAAAAACAATATCAAAATATAATAAACACATCTGATGCTAAATGAACATTGTGATCATGTACACAATAATTGCTCATGACTCAGCATGTCTCGCAGATTCATTTATACTTTATACTCCATCATTATTACCTACCGATGAGATAAGGAAAGAAAACATTGAACAGTGATTTTTAAAAACGGTATTCGTGATAAATGGCTTGCTGATACTATAATTACACAACGTGTAGATAACGTAGTTTTATGTAAAAATCGCCACGCGGAAGCTAGAAATAGAACGGATTAGATAATTCGTTTTGTTACAAGCGCGCCACTTCATTTTATTTGTTTTATTGGAAAAGCATTTTTAGTGCAGCGTACTTACTTAAAAGTAGCTTGATCTGACGATCGCATAAAACTACTGTAAAAAAGGAACCAGTAGTAAGAAGTTTCTCGTCGCCTTAAATATATTGGGTCATTTCCCTAATGGGTGTTTAGGCGTACAGCACAAAAATTGCTAAACTTTTGAATAATTCATTTTGGTTTGAATACTAGATTTTTGTAAACAGTGGCACGTTTTGAATAAGTACATAATTTATTTATATTTCTAGATGGAGCTTCAGGCTATTTCGGAAAGGGTTCAAGCAAGGCCTGACATTGACCGACTTGTGGCAAGGTCGGAGCGAAGACTCGTCCGGCCGCCTAGGCGATCGCTTGGAACAGGCCTGGCAGGAGGAGCTGGATAATGCGAAGAAAAATGGCACCAAGCCTTCCTTCACGAAGGCGATAGTCAGATCCTTCTGGGTTGAGTACATGCTGATCGGTCTTGTGGTCGGCGTGCTTATGATCGTCGTTTGGTAAGCACAGATCCGAATTAGAAAACGCCCTGGCGTAAGTTCTCTTGAGCCGTGTTTGACCATTCCATTTTATTTTTATTTCAGGCCCCTTATCCCTTTTACTTTAGCCTTATTCATAGAATACTTTTCAAAAGAGAAGACTCCAGAAAGCTACCGCAACGCACACATCTTCAATTTCTTGATGAACTTGTGTAGTACTTTGTCAGCTCTGATGCTGAACCATACGCAGCTGTCCCAGGGTCGGGTCGGCATGAGAATCAGGATAGCTTGCTGTTCTTTAATGTATAGAAAGGTGAGGATAGCTCAAAATTATGAGGCTGAATAATTATCTATCCCCTAAGAGGCACAGCAATATTAACCTCGTGTTTCTTTAATTTTTATAGATACTAAGACTCAACCGCGCCGGTTTGAGCCAAACAGAACCCGGTCAAGTGATCAACTTGATGTCAAATGACGTGAATCGATTTGACTTAGTGACCTTATTCCTGAACTTTATATGGATAACGCCTATTGTGGTGCCTGTGGTGTGCTACCTGGTGTGGCAGCATATCGGCATCGCCACCCTCGCTGCTCTGCTCGTTGTTACCGTGCAAACCATTTTTGTACAAGGTAAACTATAATTTGATAATTTTTATCTATTAGATACTAAAAGATTGCCCGGAGTTATAGGTGGGTATTATTATAAAGATGGCAAATAAGTTTTGAACCTAATGTGACCCTCAATTAAAAATTATAATATTCCTTTCGTTTCTAATCCATAATAATCGTTCGTTTCTTTCTAGTATATTTGAGCAACCTCCAAGGTAAACTCCGCGGTAAAATCGCTAATCGAACAGATCAAAGGGTGAAGGTGATGAGTGAACTGGTTGAAGGAGTACAGGTGATCAAAATGTACGCTTGGGAGAAACCCTTCGAAAAACTAGTCCACCGATTACGAAAGTAAGTACCCTTTTACATACTCCCTAATATTATAAACGCGAAAGTTTATGAGGATGGATGGATGGTTGTTTGTTACTCTTTCATGGAAAAACTACTGAACAGATTTTGATGAAATATTAAAGTCATATAGCTTATAAACACAAAGTCTAAAACATTATCACTTCGTAATATGTTCTTACAAAGGTACACGGGCCGAGGTTTCGTCCCATGTTATCCTCTAACTAAAGCTGGCTCATCATCGGTGCCGAGATATAAAAATGTATTTCAACAAATGAATAATAACACAATGAATTATTAAAAAAAACCGGCAGTCAAAAACAACTTTTTACACGAAAAATCATAAAAGGAACCTTAATGAAAACAGAAAAGATTAAAGACGTACCACCTCCACCGCAGAACCCTCAGATTTTTGTCTCAATTGCTCTTTTCATTTATGACTGTCTATATAGCTCTAGTATTTGAGGCTACATCCACCAAACCCCAAACACAAAACCCACATACGACATTATGATACCCAATGTGTTTATTCTTTCCAGATTGGAAGTCGGCTACATTCTAAAAACGTCTTTCGTCAAAGGGTTCTCTACAGCCCTGGGCGTGTTCACCGAGCGATTCATTCTCTTTTCTGCTATCGCAACATTCGTCCTGATTGGCGGCGACATCCGAGCGCAGACTACCTTCTCATTGGTCCAGTACTTCAATCTGATGCAACTTGTTTGCAACATCTTTTTGCCTATGGGACTTGCGTACTTGGCTGAAACAAAAGTCACCATCAGGCGACTGGAGGTAAGATGTTTTTTTCTGATATTATTCGTCATCGTCATAATTTCATCCAAAGGACGTTCAATGCTGGGCATAGGCCTCCCCCAAAATCCGCCACTTCCACCGGTTCTGTGCTTCTGGCATCCAGCGGATACCTGCAGCCCTCACCTTGTGGGAGGCCTCCCAACTCTACGTCTTCCGGTACTCGGTGTGGCGGTTGATATTATTACGAAACCATTGTAGAACTTACATTCTCTAACCATTTGTAGACTGCTTATGTTAATGTTTACTTTTCTCTTCAGGAATTCTTAATGTTAGAAGAAAATGAACCAGAGACAGAAAAAATAACAGCGAATATCGTACTGGGCTCCAATTCCCTGTTGGCCAATGGAGCAGAGAAAGAGAAGAAAGTTCAGGAGAAGCCGAGGTTGACGGGTCTCAATATATCTAATGTGACGGCGACCTGGCAGGAGGACTCCGTCGTCGACACCCTCAGGAACATCACCTTGAAGGCTGCACCTGGAGAGTTTGTTGGCATTGCAGGACCAGTCGGCGCTGGCAAGGTTAGACTTGGAAAAGCTATAACAGATTTCAATTTTGTAAAGAAATACGAAACTAACAGCATTTTGTTAATAATAAACTTTTCTGGCGAGCCACCGGCTCCATCAGCATAAAAAGTAACCAAGTTAAAAGGTAAAAAACTAAAACTTTTTTTTTGTATTAACAGTCATCTCTACTACAACTGATCCTGGGTGAGCTAACTCCTAAAGATGGAACGTTCTCTTTGGGCGGAGCGCGAGTGTCGTACGCTAGTCAGGAGCCCTGGCTGTTCGTCGCCACTGTACGAGAAAATATTTTGTTTGGCTTGCCCTATGACCGCATCAGATATAAGAAGGTACGTAGATATTTTGACACCATTAAGTCAATGGTCCTTGGCACCTCTGGATAGAGAGAAGTGAAAAGACAGTAGGGAGGCCTTTGTCCAGCAAGTGGACATTAAAGGCAATAATTAAGTCTAAGTAGCTCCAGAAATTCGAAGAAGAAAAAAATGTTTAGCCAAGAAATTGGCGACCTGGGACGAGTTTTTAAATACGTAAATAAAACTGAAATCGAGCGACAAAAAAAAAGAAATGAAAAACTGAATGAAGGCCTCACCCAATAAATGAAAATATAAATAAACATATGCATGCTAAGCTGTGTAATTTTAAATAATCTTCGTCCTTTCGCAATAGGTGATAAGAGCGTGTGCCTTGGTGAGGGACTTCGAGCTGCTGCCTCATGGTGACTCGACTCTGGTGGGCGAGAGAGGCATCAGTCTCAGCGGTGGACAACGAGCGAGGATTGGACTTGCCCGCGCCTGCTACAGACAGGTAGGGCATGGTCTACTTCCGTTGTTCTAACAATTTACAACAAACCTTAAAAAAATCTCATACAACTGGTATAAAGTTTTCGAGAACCGGTGACCGATAATATAGAATAAGGTTGATCCAATGCATGCCGGAGATTTTAAAATACAGGCCAAGTTTAAAATATGAAAACTATCTTCGACTGCATCAGGGTAGACTGGAAGTCAAACCTAAAAGATTTCCATTATGATTTTTATTTAACCATTTTCCGCAGGCTGACATCTATCTGTTGGACGATCCACTATCAGCTGTGGACACTCACGTTGGCAAGCACATGGTCTCTGAGTGCGTGATGGGTCTTCTGGAGAAGTCTACTCGAATCGTGGTAACGCACCAGCTGCACCACCTCAAGAGCGCAGACAAAGTCGTTATATTACGACATGTAAGTACAATATTGACGTATTTTGTCGCTGTACTGTAGGTAGACAGAAGTTTTCCAAAGTGACGTATGTTATGGTGGTATGTTATGTGAAAGGAAGTTCAACCTCATATTCTAGGTTGCACACCGTTGGACGCGTACTATTTGCTACATGCGCAACTCAACTCGAAGCATTTATTTCGAATAAACCAATTACAGGCACTTTTGAATTGTCAAAGGTCGATGTCGACCATGTGTTACCGTGGATTCAGAACATGATTTTAATCCCCCATGCGTTGAAATTTATCGTCAGTTATTTAAAAACAAATAGCAGTTCTTTGCATTTTGACCGCGGAGGTATTGCACTTTTCTATGAAATAGTAGTTTCTTTTTCATAACTAACGAAAACATTCTACGTTAATCACGTACTGCGATGATGTTGCAGCCACCCTGAATACACAGGCTTTTGTCCAAAGTTAGTTCACAACATAATACCATTCTAATTAATAATTTCATTTAACAGGGTGCAGTAGAAATTCAAGGATCGTTCGACGAAGTATCCCGGACGCCGCTGTTTTCCGAACTCTTACAAGACGAAGATGAAGAAGTAGCGCCTGCAGGCGAACATATGAAGTTCCAGCGCAGCATTTCTGTCATGGTGAGTGTCTTATCTTATCTTTAGTGGGTGGTTTCCGACCTTAGTCCTTCAGACCTTTGGACCATTGAGCGTGAATATTTGTAAAACATAGATTTGCCCAGATAACGTTAAACAATAATGAGAATACAAAGGTTCAAGATGCATAATGCACACGACATGCGAAGCAATAAATGATGGATGTAAAACCATTTGTTTTATTTTCAGTCACATGCAAGCAGCATAGGGAAAGGAGACGCTATTGAGGATTTGATAGCACAAGAAGAAGTTGAAGAGATCACAGGAACAGGTACGTTCACGTCTTTATGACAATCTACAAATCTTCAAGTTTCCTAAAACTTTACCTTAAGTACAGCTATCAATTGAAAAACAGAATGGTGATCTCAACTCAAAAACTTGTAGGTTTTTTCTTTCTATAGTTTAACATGATACAGGGACCACAATATGTTTTGTTTTTACATTAATTGTAATGTCCCGTAATTGGTTTCAGGTCGTGTCCCAGGTGCAGTGTACACCAAATACTTCGGTGTAGGAAGTGGCTGGTTCTTACTCAGCTCCACAGTATTTGCTATCATTCTCGCTCAGGTCATCACGTCAATCAGTGACCTGTGGCTGACACGCTGGTAATTTATTTTTTAAAGTATTTTAAGTTGGATTTGTATACAATTTTATAATCTTATAATAAGGATGCTGTACCAATTTCTCTTCAACTCATCTTTGTTTTTAATTTCAGGATGAACGACGTAGAAACACAATACGTAGGAAATGAACCTCTTTTCCGCCATTCAAACGTTACCGTTGGCAACACAACTGATATACCGTTAAATATCACGGAGTATACTGTAGCCGGAGACCCTCTGAGCACAACTATAGCTGCCATCACTTCAGCAGTTACGTTTAATGAAACAGCTGACGTCTGGTCTAATAATGGTACTGTGCTTGATGCTGTAACTGTGGCACCGGCTAAACTTGATGACCTTTTCTACATCTACATATGGGCAGCTGCCATTTTTGGATGCATTATTATCACTTCTGGAAGGTTTGCACATTTTATTTTAACCTCGCTGCTGTCACTAATTCTAGTCCAACCAAATTTCGCTCAGATCAGTTCTTTATCAATATTTTGGTCTATTTCAGAGCCATGTTGTTCCTGTGGGTGTGCATGCGCAGCTCGATCAAGCTTCACAACCAGATGTTCAGCAACATCCTGAGCGCCACGATGCGATTCTTCGACACCAACCCTTCCGGTCGCATCCTTAATAGATTCTCTAAGGACATGGGCGTCGTCGACGAAATACTGCCGAAAATGTACTTGGACACTATTCAGGTATATTTCAAACAACTTTTTTGCAACTAACCATTTACAATTATTAGCCTAGTTGAAAAGGTTAAGAAGTTAGAAGAATTACTGGGTAAAATAATAATCTGGGCTTTCGAAATCAGTTACAGGTGTGATGTTGATTGGAGCAACCAATATTACACTAGACAAATGCGATTTTCTTGATGAAAAACAAAAACACACAACTTTCATTTCTCCCGTATTTATAAAAACTGTTCGTCGCTCAGTGGTCGGAATTCGAGCATAATTAATTTAAAACTATTGAGTTTGAGTACATTGGTACTTAATAGTATAAAAATATTAGATTTTTGAACTCCTTCTCTGTTTAAACTTGAACTGTGCCAAATTTTAAACTCCTCTGTCCGCGTAATTGTCGTATGTTACAAATACAAAGTGTTTGCTTCACATATTAAAATATAGATAGTATTAAAACCCTCTCTGTACAGATTTTAATGGTAATGATGGGTATTCTGGTGATGGTGGCCATCGTAAACCCCTTCATGCTGGTGACGACAGGCGTCTGCGCCATTTTCATGTATGGCATGACCGTCGTCTACCTCAGCACAGCGCAGGCTATCAAAAGGTTTGTTTATTTAAATACTTTTAAAACTTGCAATATCTGAAAAGCAAGCTATTTGCAATTAGTAAAATTTGTTTTGATTTTGTGTGCAGACTGGAGGGCGTATCCCGCAGTCCAGTGTTCTCGCACGTGACTGCAACCATGTCAGGTCTGAGCACGGTGCGCGCGTGTCAGGCGGAGGAGCTGCTGAAGATACAGTTTGATGACAAGCAAGACGTGCACACGGCTGCATGGTGAGTGGGGAAACCTTTTCCTAATTTCGTTCAGTAGAACCATTCGTTTTTACCTAAGAATATAAATTATTGTTCTGAATAGAAGTGGTTGGACGATTATTATTGTGATCAAGATTTTACTTAGTCTCGTAAAATAAATGATTTTTTTTCTTCTACAGGTATTTAACCCTAGTCACCAACACTGCCTTTGCCATCTGGTTGAGTCTTATCTGCAGCATGTACGTCACCGTGGTCGCTTACACTTTCCTACTCAGGGATGATGGTAAGTTCAATACAGATAAAAATTTCAAGCATGTTTCAAAACGATACTATTCCTCTGATTGTTGGGTGACAAAGATTTAACAGCATTCAAATTAACCCAAAATATTCTCAATACAGGTAACACCAAGTCGGGCAACGTCGGCCTGGCTATCAGTCAGGGTCTGATTCTGGTAAACATGGTCCAATACGGAGTGAAGCAGGCAACAGAAGTCATCTCGCAGATGACGTGCGTAGAGCGAGTGATTCAGTTCACGTCGCTGCCGCAGGAAGAGACAGACGGTCCGAGTCCGCCTGCGGACTGGCCGCAGAAAGCCCGAGTTGTATTCAAAGACCTCACCCTAAGATATGACAAGGATGCCGATCCCGTGCTTAAAAAACTGAACGTCGAAATTGAAAGTGGATGGAAAGTGAGTATAAATTTAGTTACAATTACCCCTTTTTTGTCAAAAGTATGATTCCAGCGTGAAATCAAACTGTACCCTGGACCGTTTAGTCCTACCACGTAGAATATTTAACTTCACGAAAACCACTAACATTATCTCTTTCACCTCAGGTTGGAGTAGTTGGACGTACTGGAGCTGGTAAATCATCTCTGATCTCTGCTCTTTTCCGTCTGGCGCCGATCGAGGGCAACGTCTTCATCGACGACGTCGAAACTGGAAAAGTTGCTCTTAAAGTACGTATCGTATTTGTGTAATGATAAAGAAATTAGTTAAAGGCTTTTGTATAATGAAAGTACATACAACAACACGCCCACTCACACACACGTTCAGTGTGGTGCCGGACGTAAATAATAGCACCATCCCATCTCTTCCCGTAGGTGTCGTAGAAGGCGACTAAGGAATTTACTAGAGAATGGGTAGCAGCGTTCTCTATGCATTTTAGCACCATACTGCGATCGCCAACCCGCCTGCCAAGCGTGGCGATTATGGCAAATCCCCCCAAAAAATGGCAACCACCAAATTTTTGGAGGAGGCCTTTGTCCAGCAGTGGATGTCTTTCGGCTGAAATGATGATGATGATGACAACAACACAACATAACATAATCGGCCGATTATGTTCCCAGTGCTGAGACACAAGCCTTCTCTCTTTTTGGCTCATTCAAGTACATACGCCAGCACATCGAGCTACCTCAAACTGTCAAATTTTCCCAATTTAAGATAAACCTTATCCTTTTACAATAAAGTTGAAAAACTATCAAAGAAATTTGTCAGATTGGGGTAGCTTGATGTGCCTGTTCAACAAATTATACTTAAATTTGTCTTTCTAAAATCCCGAATTGATTTTGCAGGAATTACGTTCGAAGATAGCCATCATTCCACAAGAACCAGTGCTGTTCTCTGCCAGCTTGCGCTACAATATGGATCCTTTCGACAAGTACTCCGATATTCAGATTTGGGAAGCTCTGGAACAGGTAACTTATAAGTTCGCAATACCAGAAGTGAACAAAGACTTAGTGCTAAGTTTGTTAAAGGTTTTCCGTCTGTTCTATTCTATAATACCAAATTGTTCGTACCGCAGGTGGAGCTGAAGGACAGTATCACCGCGCTGTCGTCGGCGGTGGCGTCGGGCGGCTCCAACTTCAGCGCGGGTCAGCGCCAGCTGCTGTGCCTGGCGCGCGCCGCCCTCGCGCGCAACAAGCTGCTCGTGCTCGACGAGGCTACTGCCAACGTTGACCCTACGTAAGTCATATTTCACTCATAGTCATATATGTACTCTACTAATAGACGTAGATGAAGCGGTTTCTCAGGTCAAAGTGCTTTGTCGAACGGACTTGCACATACTACATTTGTCCTGATACAAGATACAAGATACAAGATTCTTTATTTGTGGAAACATGAGTACACATACAGAGCATGCAAGTTATTAAATTACATTATAGTTTAGATAGCGTTTCGTAATTATTCAACTGGAGACTGTAAACCTCACGAAACTAACACAGAAGTCGTTCTATTACAGCACGGACGCTTTGATCCAAAAGTCTATTCGCCGACACTTCGCGGACTGCACAGTGATCACCGTCGCACACAGACTGCACACCGTCGCTGACTCCGACAGAGTTGTGGTAGGTTAACTGAAAAATACTTAGTTTATGCTATAGTTTGGTCTATTACCTAAATTTTACTGCTTACTTACTTACTAGTCTAAGTAGCCTTATCCTCCAGGAGCCATAATTAATTTAGTAGTAAACACGTTTTAATTTGTAATATAAAAATACAATTGAAAAGCTATACAATTTCGATAATACAACATATTTCATGTGGCTCCTCAATCCTGGCGGTCTATAGAAAATATATGTACGTACTACTTAGCAGCTAAAGTTGTTGATCAAATCGGATAATAGTAGTACAAATGTTAAGTGGAATTTTCAACGGTGTAATGGAGATTATAATGGAGATTGTAATGGTGAAGGGTGGGCGTTTTGGGGGACTGTCTCATGTACTTTGACGTTCGAAAAGTGCTGATTCTCAGCCTAATTTGAATAAATGACTTTTGATTTTGATTTTGATTTATAAGTGAAAGTTTAAAATTAAAATTTCATCATATAATTACAGGTTCTGAGATCGAAAACGTATTTATCAAAGTTTGCGTAATTACGTACCTGGTCTATGTATGTCATTCAAAACAACTGACTTTGAATTATTGCGCACCAGCAGTTCAAGGTCGGTTAGTTGTTTTGAATGACACATGTCGCAGGGCGCATGTCATTCTATAAAATTTATAAGTGCAACATCAAAAATTAAGTTATCTCTTTCTTTCTTAACATACATTTTTTTCTTTACCAAATCCCTCTTTTAATTACGATATTTGGCCAGGGTTTCGTATTTTTATAAAAGTGTGATGGTACGCTAACTTGTACAGCTGTAACAGCTTGTCAAGCCTGTCACAAGTTACACCATGCATGACTATACCTTACCAGCTGCAAGTGGCTTTAATTCCCTTTTGTAAATTCCAGGTAATGGAAGCAGGCGAGATAATTGAGTGCGGTCACCCACACGAGCTACTTCAAGACGAAGAGGGTCCCTTCTCGAAAATGGTGAAACAAATGGGACCAGCCTCCGAACAGAGTCTCCGAGATCTGGCAAGCAAAGCTTACTCCGAACATAACATAAAGAACGCGATGAAACCTTAAGACTGGCTTAGGCTTAATAAATCGATGTATTTGTTTCGAGTAAGTAGACGTTATAAAGTCATGATAAAGAAAGAACGTCACTCACTTTAAAGGTTGTCCGTTACTAATGCCTGCATCAAAAAATCAAATTGGGGCTTAAACTTATGGTGAGCAGGCCGAAACTAATAACTGCACTCTAATTTTGTAACAGACCATCAGTAACATTCTAAATCATTTTGACGGATATTGATAATCTATTGCTTCATATGTTCGAAAAATATATCTGCTCGAAACCGTAAATAAAGCAATGAATGTTGTTGAACTGTCAAAATGAAAGCCATCCCCACTGTAAGTGTGTTACGCAATTACTCCGCTGTTCCTATGGGTTTGGGCAGAAACAGAGATCAGGGTTTTATTACGTGTACTAATTAAGAAATAGTAATTTTAAGATTAATTTAAGGGAGAAAACGCCAGGGTAGACCGCGATATTGAAATTGTCTGACGTTTTTTGCAAATTGCAAAAAATGTCAGAAGGGTACGTTAGCGCATCCACCTTAAGTTCATGTAAATAGTTGATGTAGGATATTTATAATTTGAATGGGTATGAACGATACTAAAATTATCATTGTTGTGCCATCTAATGAGCAATTAGGTCATTCTCCATTTGGGAATTAGAACAAAATAAGTGTGTTAAGTTATTTTAATAAGAATTGAATGTTGTTTGCAAGTTGATATTAAGTACTAACTAAATACCAGTATCAAAATATTATCTCGAGTATTATTAGTAGGTAGGTATTGTGCAGTCTTCAATTACTTTTAGCCCACGTTCCCATGGACATAGTAAAATCTTCCAACGCACAGCTTAACGCCGATGGTTGAAAATCGAACACTGTGTTTTTTCGACGCGCTGAGACTCACTCGCGCTGCACTCAGTTGGATTCTAAATACTCGGTTCACCACCGAAAGATCAAAATCCAGTGTGCGATCAAATCCCGCCATGATTTTATTATATTATATGTGTGGACGTCGGCTTACGGTTAGGTATAGAGATGTCAGAACCAACTGGTGGGGTCCGCAAAGGCCGATGCCTGCCAGGGGTGCGGGTTGTTCAAAAGAGATACCGTGGCCCCTGGCACACAGGCAACTGAAGGAACACGGGTGGGTTTTAGTTAGTAAAATGGTGACACGCCCTCCCGCTCCACCCAGAGCGGGAGAAGTTATTTGATGATTTCCCGCCCAAAAAAAAGAACGCTTGGGTATAAACATTTTTAGTTTTAAAAGAACACAACCCTTTTTTAAGTAGGTTGTGTAAACTTGTGTAGCTTTAATTTGTGAAAGGTTTTGGCAAAGGAACTTAGGAGGCCTTTCGATGCCAAAGTTAGATTTATAATGTACATAGTAACATTAACATTAAAATTATATTCATAGAAAGTAGGTGTTATCGAATTTGATAGTTGTATTTAATCAATTATTAACTAATTTTAAGACATACTTATAACAGAACTGCGCATTTATTTTAATTGATCCCAGTGAATTGTTAACTTATCCTTAGGTACATTATGTACCTTCCCAAATTACTTATGTTTTCATTACTATTTATGCCGTTTAAGATAAATTCTTAGCTTTACATGTATTTATTTGGTTGTAAATATTATTTTAATATATTTAAATATAAAAACAGACATTTATTCAAATAAATACATATATTTTGTTGAACAAAAGTGATTTATTTCATTACCCGAGACCGGACCGGAACGCATTTTCTTGTTTGTCTATGCTGAAACCTTTTTGTACAGTATGGCTGTTGCCTCTCACCCTGATTTCAAATTAGAATGTATGATAGGTATATTACTAGGCAAAACTGTACTAATACATTTTAATGTGTTAGCTTATATTATAACGATTCCAATGACCTAAGTTTTATATACAGGTCCCATATAAAACTTTAGAGAAAAATCTTTATTTATAAACGTTGCTTTAAGTTAAGTAGGTACCTAAGTAATGATTAGTGACTGTTTAACGATACGTTTTTGACGTTTAAACGTCTCATAACTTAACACTACTTACCTACCTACTTTATGCAACGTTAATAAATACTGCCCATAGTCATTTTAATCACACGTGACGTATTTATTTTTTTGGGAAAGACATCTCGCAGGTCAACCTAAGAGATTGTTGGCTCCTTAACCGGAATTGCTTGTGGTAACCTTAATAAATTAAGGCTTCCAGCTAAGGTTTAAAAACTTAAAACTACACAGCGATTGCTCGCTAAGGGCAACCCCTGTGGGGTGCGGACCTCGGCATCGCTGGCAGAGCAACAAGCAACAACGGACAGGCTGGATTGGACTGAACACGTGACGTATCGTGCGAAATAACACAGAAATAGGTACCGCGACATTTGCACGATCGTGCAAAATCGCCGCGATAGCCGAGCGATTCCTCAGTAACAGCTTGCACTTAGGATTTGTACGCGGTTGATGGCATTAGGCTCGGTCACATACATGTGACTTCACATAACTGGTGAAATGTGGGTGTCATAAGGTACACCTCTGACAACCCTCCGAGCAATCATGGCGTAATGTTACGTTAATAATAAACTCCCATCAATTTGATTGCCTACCATAAAAATGAGTTCATATGGGGTGGATTTAATTAACGACGCGAATTGATTAACTGTATTGTCCTTCATAGGAGGCACAATTTGGGACTTGACTCGAACTACCGTAAGCTCAGAGAGAATACTCCAAGAATATGCTAGAAACTTAGTGTAAAATGACTAAGTATAGTAGGTACAACTATTTTTTAATGACCCTCGGGAAACTTCGTGTTTCGTCAGTCGTCGGATTTCTATTAGTTGCCCTTTGCACTTTGTGCAGACTGGACACCGGACGCTCTCAATCGACTTGGAAGTATACAGCATAAAATTTCAACCAATGCGCAAACTGTAACCATGAATTCAGCATATCATTCTAGCGTAGAAATTTTTCGTCGGTTATACAGAAAATCAGCTGTTTCATAGAAAAGTGAAATACCTTTTAGGGGGTCTTGAATGTAATGCTGAATTCATGGTTACAGTTTGCGCACTGGTTAAAATTTTATCCTGTACGAGTATACTTCCAAGTCAATTGAGGGCGTCTGGTCTGCACCAAGAGTACCAAAATCTAATTTATTAATAAAAACTTTTTCCAAAAAAAACAACCGACTTCCGAAAAAACACTACAAAGTGAAAAATAACTTGAAAAATAACTTTTTTTGGAATAAGTTTTTATTTTTCACTTTTTAGTTAAAGTACCTACCCCACTAATTCGAAATTTTGTCATCCTTGGGGTCAAAACAATGCATATTTATGCGATAGCAGCAATCGCGGTTTATTTAGGTACTGTTATTTTTTGAAGAGTTCCGTTGTCTGTCTCCGAAACGCATCATCAGATATATATGAATAGAAATTGGGACCACACGGGAAGCACCAGCTTTCAAATAAAAAAAGAATCATCAAAATCGGTTCACCCAGTCGAAAGTTATGAGGTAACAAACATAAAAAAGAAAAAAAAACATACAGTCGAATTGAGAACCTCCTCCTTTTTTTGAAGTCGGTTAAAAAAATTAGAGGTAAGCTCCGTACCTCCGTAGCTCAGTACCTACTTTGTTAGGGCTAACTTAATTCCGTCCTGCTGTAGCTAAGCAGGAGGAGGACGTGAGGACGTAATGGCTGCATCAGTGAACGGTATTCGCGTTGCTGAATTTTGGGCTAAACAAATATAATAACTGTACATATTATGTACATGTTTTCGTCTTATTTTTGGCATTGACACGCTAAGAACAAAAAGTAGCTAAGTGGTAAGGTATTTTGAAAGTCACTTTTTAGCACGCTTGTATATTAGCTTTGCCTGTCTCTATCTATCATCTATTGTATGTTTCGGAATCTTTAAACGTGATTTTCACCCATTTCAAAACGTCAGATCAAATTAAAATTTAGGACACCTATCAAGATCAAAAAATCAAAATCAAAATATTTTATTTCACATACACGACACGTCGACCGAAAAAACAACGTGATTACAAATTTACATTATTTTGCAGTTAGAAAATGTAAGTTTGTAATCACGTTGTTTTTTCGGTCGTCGGAAGAGTTTCGCTAATTTAATTTGACCATGTACTACAACTTTTTTTACAGGATATGCTTTATTGAATTCTTGGCATACTGTAGAAAAAAATGTGCCATAGTTTATATTGGAGTCTTGTGAATCAAAACTTGCTATTGAGAGATTGCTAAGAACATCATTTTTAAACGTTATCAATTTATTTATCGTCAAAGGTCTATGCCAAGAATTCAATAAAACATGTCCTGTAAAGAAAGTTACAATCACTACTAAACCAAAATTTAGCGAATGGGCCACAGCTGGCATTCGAAAAAGCAGAGATATAAATCATTGACTTCTGATCAGGCCATTCATAATTATGTAAGAAACTACTCTAAGATATTCAAAAGAGTCTGCGCTCAAACTAAATCTAAATTAATAAGGAACAAAAATTGTATTTCTAAAAATAAAATAAAAAAGCTGTGTGGCAAGTAATTAACAAAGAAACTGGAAACACACAACAGCGCGATCAGAATGAGTTAGCTCTAAAAATTGATAATGAAACCATTTCAGATAAGTTAAAAGTTGCTGAGACTCTAGAAAATTTTCTTTACCAACATCCCAATAGAGGTTACGAAATCTCTGCCCTCATCATCTGTATGAGCTGAATCTCTTCTTAAAGAAAACTTCAGTAAGGACATTCCTAGTTTTTAATTCAAATCCATTTATAGTGCCACAATTAAAACAGCATTTAAAAGTATTAACATAAAAAAACACTGAAGACTTATGAGGGATTTCCGTTAAGGTTCTTGAAGATATCATTGACACAATTGCCCCTGTCCTAACAGGCATATTTAATCAATGTTTAGACAGCGGTACGTTTCCTGACTTAATGAAACATAGTAAAGTAGTGCTAATTTTCAAATCGGGTAGTAAGAGTGATCCCTCTAATTATAGACCTATATCTGTGCTTCCAGCATTGAGCAAAATTTATAAAAAAATCATGTTAGACCAGATGTTGTCACATTTAACTCAAATGGGATTTTACATAGTCGACAGTTTGGTTTCACGAAAGGCAGGTCTACGACTGACGCGGGAGTAAAACTCATCAGTCACATTTTGGAATCCTGGGAGAAGTCCCAGGATGCAATTGGCATTTTCTTTGACCTCTCAAAAGCGTTTGACTGCGTTGACCACTATACACTCATCTGTAAATTACACCACTACGGAATTCGTTGACGAGCTGCTGCTCTTGTACTTTTCTATTTATCAAACAGGCAGCAAAAAGTAGATGTTAACGGGGCAACGGGAATTCATCCCAAGAAAAAACTGAAGATTGTAGTTGAAAAACATATTCTTCCAATACATCGTTACGTTCATTCATCCCAACTACAACTTCGGAACTTCGGAATATCTGATTTCATGATTAATTAATTAATATCTGCTTTTAAGAATGCAGCATTCATTTACGTGATCATCTGTGGAACGGAAGTTCAAGTAGCGGCACAAATAAAATGAATGTGTGTTATCGAAGAAACGCCATAACTAACTGACGAGGCAAGCGAGGAAGTCTAGTAGGTACCTAATCTAGGATGTGACGGAATGGAAGGGCGTCCCTTCCATTTCTTCTGGCTTCTGCGTACATGACCTTGGGAGTTCGTAAAGTCTGAGAGAAAAGGCGCCTCTTACGTAACACCGGTTAATCGAGGTAGACTAAATTATAACTATAAGTACAGTGTGTAAAATACCTAGCTGAAATCTTTGACCTATCTGAAATGTCCTTATTTTTTGTTAAAGAAACTTGGGTATAAAAATTATAGCAACTCCGGCTTGTCTTACGTGAAAAAGAATATTTAAAAGTCCGAAATGAAACCTGGACGTTCAATATAACCTATTCGTTTTCAGATATGGCCTAATGTAAAACAAATAGTACCTTTGGTGACGGATACAATCTGTGGCTCTCGACATCTTTTTACCTTTTCATACGCGCTAATGTAGCCTGCGAAATTCAAATTTACTTATGTTTCAAAAAACGTAAGATAATTTGACTTTCACGGCCTACCCTGGAGCATCCCCCTTAAGCTAGTCGTAGCTTGACAATGCAATGATTGTGAGGAGGAAATTATCCCACGGGAACGTACTACCGGGATGAAAATTTCCTTCTGCACATGTGGCTTCCCTGGTAACTCATTAGCACCATAACTTTGTGAGCATCTATTAACTGCTTCCAAATTACAATGTTAATTTTAATTATTTTATTTTTTACACTTTCTGACATATTCTCGTCATTATTTGACATTATCAATATAAATAAATAAATATATTATTATTATTATTATTATTATTTATTTATTATATTTTATTATTATCATTATTATTTTTTATTTAATAAATTGGGATAAGGGCAGGAGAATGATGATTTGACATTATACAACCCTTGTAATATCGAGTATTTATTAGTGATTCTCATGGAAATCATATCACTTGGTTTAAATAGGTTGATTTTACTTATGTAGATTCTTTTACATATTGTGAATGAGAGAACGTTGTAGGCCTACAGTTTCTATTCTTTATTTTCATTCCTCTAAGTACCTGGTACTTATTGACAGGCCTGCACTGTCCTCCCATACCTAATATCACTGTAATTTGAAAACATTATAAAATCCAATTATTTTTAAAAGAGTAACCGTGGAGTTTCTTGCCGGCTCTTCTCCATAGGAAGCGACAAATTGGAACCGTGCACCTAGCTTCTGACATTTCATAAGTGCCCTTGCAGGTTTATGTGAAATAAAATATTTTGATTTTTTGATTTTGATTTTGAAAAGTATCCTATATGTTAATCCGGGTTATAGACTGTGTGCCAAATTTCATCCAAATCCGTTCGGCCTTTTTCGCGTGATTGAGTAGCAAACATCCAAACTTTCAGGTTTATAATATTAGTAGGTTAGGAATTTTACAAAGGTTACACCTTCGTTTATTGATAGTTTATTACGGATATAAATATTTGCAGGACTGTTTATTTATTTTGTAAAAATATATATGTATGTATTTGTAATGTAATATTTGTTTCGGGCAAACGTTGGGCGGAGCTATCAGTATATTAATACGACCTAGGACAAAACACACGTAGGAATGTACAATCGTAATACATGTCTACTTATGTACGTATGTAACAGTATTTTTGGTTTCGCGAGCACCTTCTCTCTTCCGTCAATTATGTACAATAATCATGAGTACTTACTTATCCACCCATTTGGCAATAAAAGAACGAAATATAATTTATTATATTTAATTACATACTTTTATTATAATAAGTAAATTCTGTATTTATACTACGATTAACCATGTAAGAAAGGTAAATAAATGGTATGCCGGCAACAGTTTTTAAAGTAAAAATGCGCACTCGCATACCAAGGTCTAAACACAGAGGTTCCGTACTTACTACTTATTTATTATTATGTTAGATTTCGGGCCTATTTCGCGAAATGTAGGCACACACACATTTCACCAGTAGTCATAGGGAGCGAGCCTTTGCCATTAAAGCCTCCGGGCTAAACACAGAAATTCCTATTGATAAAACCTATACCCATTTTGCCCGTATAGAGCGAATATTGTAAGTGTTGATTAGACGGCGCCAGTCAATTGTTGAGAGCAGAGAGCAGTGGTGGCCTCGTGGTAACGGCCGCGACTTACAATTTGAGGTCGTGGGTTCGAACCCAGACAGGCGCTTTCATCATCATCATCATCATTTCAGCTGAAAGACGTCCACTGCTGGACATAGGCCTCTCCCAAAAGGGGGATTTTGCCATAATTGCCACGCTTGGCAGGCGGGTTGGCGATCGCAGTATGGTGGTAAAATGCATAGAAAACGCTGCTACCCATTCTCTAGTAAGTCCCTTAGCCGCCTTCTACGACACCCACGGGAAGAAATGGGATGGTGCTATTGTTTTACGTCCGGCACCACATAGAACTCGGACAGACGCTTTACTTTGTGTAAATTATTTCATCACCACAGCTCTCAAAAAAGACATGAGACATTCACCAACTCGCACTGGATTATCCGCGTGATGGATTATAGCCCACTTCCTCTCGCCGAGAGGAGGCAGTGGGAACATTATAGGATTATTATGATGAGTCAATTGTAGCTTAAATTTTATGGCATACCACAGTCAATAAACTTGTCGTGTACCGTGTTAATGTGGCTAGGTAATAAATACCACTTCGCCCGATCTAGGGATCCAACCCTGAAGCCTTCTCTCAGCGATCGTGGTTGCAATCCATTTACTATTTATAAAAGAATTAGGTATATTGTTGGTATTTTATTCGATATTTGTTTGAAAAGAGGTGTGATTCCTTATCAATCGCTGAGAAGGATACTTATTGCATCACTGCCGAATTCAGATTTCCACTACAATTACGTAACCCTAAAAATCTGGCAGTAACGATGACACAACGGAATCGCAGTGAGTGGAATCCACAAGTGTGATAAGACGAGTTGCTGTTCGTACTAGTATATAAGTATGTATATATACCTAATGAACTTAGAGAGGTGTAGCCGAGAGTTAACATACTAAATGTCAGTGCGTTATCGGCGCTCCGCTCATTAGTACGTAGACGCGAATTTATATAGATACTGTGTGCAACATTGTAACCATTGATGGACCAAATTTGAAATAATACAACCAGCTAAAAAAATTAGCTGGTAATGCAATATTATTTTTGGGAAACCAAGCGACAGTTTATACTACGCTCAAAATAATTTATTTTTAAAGTGCGTGTGTTAAGTATAGAACGTCTTGAACAAAATTACTTTGCAATTGAATAATAATTTACTCAGAAACTCGAAGTGCATTCAACAAGTGCATCGTCTATCCAGTAAGTATTGGTTGATAACATAATTGTGCTTAGGTACTCTTGCCAAAACGGCTCAAAACGATGAAGGAGAACATCATGAGAAAAAAATCGAACACATGTAACATTTGCCAATTCGCACTGGGCCCGTATGCAGCTGTGAATGCCAGAATGGAGCGCCAGCCTATCTGACCTCCACCACCCAGTTACGGGTAACGATATCCCTTGGAAAGACTGGTTTTCAGACTAAAAACATACAGTATCCTGATGTAATATATTTCCATGACTCAATTTAATAGAAAAACAGATTTTGATACAGATTTTCCTTCGATTGATTTGACTCCAATCTTTTGAATTGACTTGTAAGTATAGTGCTTACTGGCTATTTACCATGCGATTCTCTGCTCTCTTTTGTCGATAAATGATAACAGCTGTGTTGGCACTCTATTTATGTGTATGTTGTAGTCAATGGTCGATATGTAGCCTCTTCGCGGAAAAACTGGTTTTTCCTAAGCTTGCCCAAATCCTTTCGGCAAACCCCGAAATAGATTCTAATTTCTACCTTGGACTGATTTATTTTTAGGAAAACCTTAGAAGTACCTAACTTGTAAGTCAAACGTTGTAAGAAAAATAGTCTGTTTCGGAGTTTGCCTAGTCTATACTAAAAGTGAGTAAGGAATATTGATCATACATTAATTTGTAGGTTGCATGTTTAAATAGGTTTATAGATGTTAACCAAACTCTTTGCAGACGTCCAATAAATTCATTTGTTATTCCATGTTTGCATATTGCCTTTTTTTTGTTTATTAATTTTATTATTGAAATAACCATTTTTATTTTTACTTTCCCGAATAATTATTACTAATTCATCTCATAATAAACAATGAACGTATCTGTTTATTTTAATGAACAAATGATGTTTTGTTTACACTAAAGTCTAACAAACTAACACATTCTTGTAGATAGATACAGGAATGTGCTAATTTAACGAGTCAAACCTAAATGAGGTCTGACTGGTGAAAACCCAATTTGATCGTATTGAGTTCCGGCGTTTGACTGTCCACGTTGGCCTCTCCTAGGATAAGACATAAATTCTTTATTCGAAGGCTGAAACACGTTATTGGTTTGGACTTTAACCACTAAGACTTCCTGTAAGACTTAAGGTTTGACTAGCCAAACCTAGGAGCGCCGGAGCTTCGATGTTGAACTATTACGTATGCAAATAATTGTAATAGGCAGTTTAATAGGACCAAACTTAGTTTCTTACAAATTATATAAAGTTGAATCACGACAGATAAACTCTTATCGTATGTAATGGGTAATAATGCACTTCATACTTAAACTAAAATGAAAAGACTGTCTGACAATAAATCAACAAATAAACCCAACGTTTTTGCAACAAAAAAAAAATGTAACCTGGGAAACTAAACGATAATGAGTTTTAGCTTTAAATTGTACGGCTATTCAAACATTAAATCTTAATTTTCTTAAAACCGATGCTATACTGAATTTACTGGTATGCGGTAGTATTCAAGCAAATATAGCAAGGTCAAGACAAAATAATAAATAGTTCCATAAAAAAAAAACTTTCAACTATTCATTTTTCTTTCGATAATGAAAAAACTGTTCCGTGTGGTGCCGGACGTAGAAAGAATAGCATCATCCCATTTCTTCCCGTGGAAAAAATGGGAAAACCCATTTCTTCCCGTAAAAGGCGACTAAGGGTCTTACTAGAGAATGGGCAGCAGCGTTCTCTATGCATTTTATCACCTTACTGCGATCGCCAACCCGCCTACTAAGCGTGGCGATTATGGCAAAACCCTCCAAAAATTACAAGCTTGGGGGAAGCTTATGTCCAGCAGTGGACGTCTTTCGGCTGAAATGATGATGAAAAAACTACGTGACTGTACACCTACCCCTATACTTCTTACTGTTTGTCTTGGTCTTTGCCATTCTGTCCTTTAATATGATTCCATATTCTCTCTCTCTGTCTGGGGCGGTGCTGGTAAAACTGCATTTATCGAAGTCGAAAGAGCACAAAAAGCCGTCATTAAAGTAATGCTCAAGAAGCCTTTCTTGTACCCAACCAACCAATTCTACAATGAGTTCCCTGTCCTCCGTGTTCGTCAGATTTTTATCCTCAATGCAACCCTTCATATGCATAAAAATAAAATTCAGGACCGATTACCAAGAAATAATGTCAAAGAGCACAATCAGGATTCCCATTCCCCAAGTAAATTCCCTTATAGCTAGATGTTCCCCAGACTACTTATTTCAATAAAGCCATATACTGCTGCAATATAAAATACGTAAAAATATCCCTGTGCACAAACCTAATAAAGAAATGGTTTTTTACTCTCTCCTACGACAAAACGGAAAATATTAGTTAAATGTAGATAATTAATATTATATCACGTTCAAAATACACACAAACCCAATCTCACTCACACTCTCTAACATATATATACTCACGCTTACACTTCACATTTAAATTTCTCAAAGAGATTTTAAGATACTACTACTACTTTGATTAATATTTTTGTTTCGAAATTATTATTTTTATTTTTACTTAACTGATCTCATATTTATTATTTTATTTTGCCTTGTGTGATCTCACGCTTATAGCAAGGTATACTTTAAGTGTTTAATTTGAATTGATTTTAGTTTAGTTAATTTTTTTTTCTTTAGTTTATGTTTTCTTGTTATGTAATACTACTATGAAAAAGTACCCGACCCCCAAGATACAGGCAAATGTCTAGTTTGGGGTCACCGCCCATTGTTTTTGTACAATATTATTACTTATCAATAAGTAAATAAAGAATTTGAAATTTTGAAAATTTAAATTTGAATAAAATACGACGATATCTCTAATTATCTTGCGTAGCATTGTCTCGCGTAGAGCTCAGCTACGGCGTAGTCCGTAACAATAATGGAGTCGATGCAATTTTACGATATGCTAAATTCTATATTTTTATATCAAAGTGACTATTGTGACAAAGTAGTGGATTATTGTGGATGGCTAAATTGACTTTAAACACAATTATCAGAATTCAACACATAACGACAAACTTAGGCCACTTTCATGTTAACGAACTACATGGATAAAAAGTACTTATCGTATGTCCTAACACTGGCCATGGTCGACCTATGTGTCAAATTTCAACGATATCCGTTTAGCCGTGCAGGCGTGCAAAGGTACAGACAGAAGGTTACTTTTGCATTTATCATAACTAGTGATAAAATTATATTCTAAGTAAATTATAGTCGAACTGCGAGAACTGGGCGACCAGTTCTCGCAATTCGACTATAATTAATTTAAAACTAGATACTATTTCAAATGCATTATTATATAAAAATATTAGCTTTCTGCACTAGTTCTCCCTATAAACTTTAACTGTGCCGAATTTCACACTGCTCCATCCGCGTAATTTTCGTAAAAAGGGGTACAAAGTTTTTGCTTCACGTATTAATATTTAGATTTAACACAGCAAAAATTACCAGTGCGCAAACTCTAACATGAATTCAGCATATGATTCTACACCCCTTTTTTATTTTTTTGAGGGTGGGAAATCGTCAAATAACTTCTCCCGCTCTGGGTGGATTATATATATGGATGGATGGATTATATATGCCTTCTTGAGGCATATCAGACTTTTACTGACTACATAAAACCCACCCGTGTTCCCTCAGTTGCCTATGTGCCAGGGGTCATGGTAACTCTTACGAACAACCCGTACCCAGGTAGGGATCGGCCCTTGCGGATCGCACCAATTCTAGACCCCTAACGTTGAAATATATCGTCGAATCTGCTGTTTTATAGAATAGTGTAATATCTACGAGGTCAAAATGTGTTGAACAGCACATTTTTTTATAACCGACAAAAAATCTGCGCTATCCAGAATCATATCATTCAAACAATGGAACTATCCTTTTCTCAACTATGTTGGGGTTGGCTTCCAGTCTAACCGGATGCAGCTGAATACCAGTATTTTACATGAAGCAACTGCCTATCTGCCCTCCACAACCCAGTAACTGGGTAATCCCACACCCCAGGCTGGTAGTCAGACTTTCAGGCTTCTCACGACCCGTAACGACTGTCAAAGATGCCCGAATGACAGCTGGGGCCCTTTCCTTGTTTCATTTGTAACATACGGATAATTCAGGGCCAGTGCGCGTCCGTGATCCTATCTTTTATATTGCTATTGACGTAGATCGATTCACAAATTTTTTATCAGAAATTTAATGTAATGATTTTTATTTTCGTCTGTTAATCGGTTTTCAGTTGAGATTTGCAGACTGCTAACACGATTACGATGACGCTTTATCGCTATCAACATTCAAATAGTTTTTTTTTTTTTTTTATTGATTTTGGCTTCACACGGTTTGTGTATTTAGCCAGTGTCAAGTAATTTTTATTTTAGATCAAGTAAATGGCCCGATATCGGGCACGAAGTTATAAAACAGTCATAGTCGTCTTTAGTCAGTCAAGTCAAATCAAAGTTATTGTAAAGCGGTAGTAACTTTACAACAACCTAATAGGAGTTTTTGGGGGGAACACGAAAAGTCCACGTTAGTCACTTATTTTCACCTTCACTACACTTGGGCACTCACACGTAACTAAATTGAATAATTCACTATCAAAATTATACAATTTAATTCGCTATTTCACTAAATTCCATGAAAATGAAAATTCGTGCGACATGTTCCAACGCGATTCCGCCAAAAACTCCAAATAGTGTTAAGAGAGGTAGGTACTATTTGTATGTTGGTAGTAAATGTCATAGATACCTATTTACATCATAGAGGTTATCGTACTAATCCTACTAGCTACTATCCTACTTTCCTATTAGTATTATAAATGTGAAAGTTTGTGAAGATGTTTGGATGTTTGTTACTCAATCACGCAAATAAGGCTGAACGGATTTGGATGAAATTTGGCACACAGTTTATAACCTGGATTAGCACATAGAATACTTTTTATCTCGGTAACACGTTCCCGTGGGATAATTTCCGACGTAGACGCGGGCGGAACCGCTTGCAAAAGCTTACCTACTGGCTTTTGGTAAATAATTTATGGTATCTTTATTGGTATAAAAGTAATTCTCGTAACACTTTCACACCTCTCGTTGTGTTACTATCAATATATGGATGACCGAGCTTTGCCCGGTTTTTTTGTTGTTTAACGTTTTCCAATAATGAAACCTAGCTAGATCGATTTATCACCCCCTAAACCCCCTGCATTTCATGAGAATCGTTGGAGACGTTTCCGAGATTCAGATAATATATATACATATATACAAGTATTGCTCGTTTAAATGTATTATTAGATTTTATTTAACACTTTTTAATTTGCAGGTATAAGCGGTATCTGTTGGTATCGTTAATGTATTTTCGCTGTGAATGTCAAAAGTTCTAAAAAAACAGTAGAAAAGACTACATCACGCCATGGAGTCCCGGGTGATATTAACGGAGAAGAATCCCCATGACAGAGCCAACCCTATCTCCAAACTATTTTTAACGTAAGTCATTCTAAATACTGGATTATCATTATTATCATTATCTGCCCAGCCTTTTCTCAACTATGTTGGGGGCGGCTTCCAGTCTAACCGGATGCAACTGAATACCAGTATTTTACTTGGAGCGACTGCCTATCTGACCCCCACAACCCAGTTACTGGGTAACACGATACTCCTTGGTAAGACTGGTTGCCAGACTTTCGGGCCTCTGACGACCCGTAAGGACTGTCAAAGATCCACGAATGACAGCCGGGACCAACGGCTTAACGTGCGTTCCGAGGCACGGAGGGGCCTTGGTAAGAAGGTCACCCAATTGTAATTACTGGATATGGAACAAAAATTTACGGTAAGCACCTGGCCGTCATGATATATCGATCTGTCACACACACACACACTTGGATACAAAGTGGATAGGACTCTCTACATAGCCGGAGTTTTCCTATACCATACCCTTTATGTCGGGCCCCTTCGAAGGTGGTTCGAAACTTCGAAGTAAATCCTACAGCCGATTAATTAACTTTTTTTGACGGCCAAAAACACGTCGAGTGGGGACAGCTGCCAAACCGTGTTGTCATTCACCCTTAGTACGGGCCCTGATCTAGTCTTATGTCCCGTAAGTGCTACGGTCTTGAATACAGCCTTCGGCTACTACGAAAACCACGGACTTCGTGCTTAAGGAGTAGGCTCCCAAGACTGTATATTTACAGTTTACTGCACCTAAACTTTTACGGTGATATTTTTACAAAATACATATCAAAATCAAAATCAAAAGTCATTTATTCAAATTTTCGAACGTCAAAATACATAGCACAGTCCCCCAAAACGCCCACGCTTCACCACTTCCTAGTGCTTTAGGTGGGAAGAAGAAGTGGCGCAACAAACTCCCCAGCAGCACAGCTGTCTGTTTAGTCGGATAGACTTGATTCTATACATATATAGGCAAAGTAATAATCATTACGAGACACAGAACATTAATTAAATAATTAGTCAAAATGTCAGCTAGCCATACCAATATACCGACAAATAAAATGAAATTGGTTGATGTGAATAGATCGGCTGTACTCGAAGTTTTCAAGCTCAACGAAAGAAGTTTCGTATTCTTCCTTGCACTATTCCCGATACAATTTAATTGTAGGTGTTTATTTATAAAAATGCTTTATCTCTATTGTTGACTCTCAACGAAACTTATCAAGAATTACCAATGACTTATAATTTTTTTTACTCTCTATATATTTCTGTATCCTGTATTCTGAATAAGACGATGATAAATAAAAAAAAAGATGACAAAAGGTTGAACAATTTTTTAAATCATGATCAAAATGTGTAACTAATCTATCCAAGAAGAAGCAATCATCATCATGACATGCACAAAATACTACTATCATTCATGTCATGACGTTTTCTTAAGGTAGTTCGTGAAACTAGCCACGAACGAAGAAGACGTATGATTAAACTCATGTGATAGTCCACTATCACATTCACACGAGTTTAATGATAAGCGGATGAGATACATATAGAAACAGTGATTTATAAAAACCGGTATTTTTCTGATAACATTGTTATTAGTTTTGCATAACGTAAAGATAAAGTATTATGTTCCCCCCCAGTGGGGTTCCCGCATTGTCGTTGCGGGGGGGCTCAGTAACCGTGGTCACCCTCCCACGGTGAAGCAAAGAGGAACCCCAAGGTGGGGCCGCTCGTCAGGGCTTGTGCCTCCAAGCCGACGACGTAGCGGCCAAAAAGTAGGTTGCGGTGAGGTGCATCGCAACTGAGGCGGGCCGCGATGTCGAATGGGAGGCATCGCGGCTGAGGGTTACGGGCTGCGGCGGAGGAGGAGTGCCGGTACTTCTGAGTAGCGCTCTTCCCTTCCGTAGCCTGGACGGGGCCGCCACCGTTTGAGGGCGGACGCGGTGGGGCCGCAGGGGAAGAGGAGTGTCGGTATAGCGTTGGCCGCTCTCCCTATCCCCTGCGGCCGAAAAGTGGTTGGCGGCGGGGCCACTGTACTGACCCGTCGCAGGAGGACGTCAGCAGCAGCTGGTGGGGCCCGCAAGGGCCGATGCCTGCTAGGGGTGCGGGTTGTTCGAAAGAGATACCGCGGCCCCTGGCATACGGGCAGCTGAAGGAACATGGGTGGGTTTTAGTCAGTAAAAGTCTGACACGCCCTCCTGCTCCAACCAGAGCGGGAGAAGTCATTTGATGATTTCCCACCCACAAAAAAAAAAAAAAGTATTATGTTCCTTAATTTTATTAGAAAATCACCCTAAATCTGATGGTGCGAGCGTTAACATCGATACCGTAGGTACTCCTATTCAACATAACGGGAGCCATCATGGAATTGATGTAGTCTTCATCAGATACACTTGCTTTTTTATTATAACATAAGTTATATAAGGTTTTTTATATATAAAGTTTTTTTTTTCAGATGGAGTTTCAGCCTATTCCGCAAAGGATACAAGCAAGGACTGACGATAAGCGACTTGTGGCAGGCCCGCAGTGGAGACGCGTCCGGCCGCCTCGGAGACCGCCTTGAGCAGGCCTGGGAGACAGAACAAGAAAATGCAAAGAAACATGGCACCAAGCCTTCTTTCACAAAGGCGATAGTCAGATCCTTTTGGTTAGAATATCTGTTATGCGGTCTTGTGGTAGGACTGCTCATGATCGTTGTTTGGTAAGCATAGATTTCAATTAGAAAACGTCCTGGCATAAGTTCTCTTACGATGGAAGCTCCAGCAAAAAACGTTATTCAATTTTAATTTTCTGACGTTTTTTGCAATTTGCAGATCGGTGCCAGGTTGTATAATTATTAAAATATGATTTGCAACCGTGATACGTATGTACTTATACACAGAATTATAATCACTCAAATCAAAATAATTATTATAATTCTGTGAAGCCATATTTGTTACGATCGCGATTCATATTTTGTTCAACATTCGTATATACCAGTGGCGAAAGCACCATACAACACGATTCCAACCGGCTTGCCTTCGGGGATTCGCATCGGCAACTCTATGGCTATTAAAAAATGGCACGTCATTAGTGGCTACTATTGTCAAAAAATATAGTAACACTACGGGTATTTAATTGACCATAACATTCAAATATTGCGTGTGGTGCCGGACGTAAAAGAATAGCATCATCCCATTTCTTTCCGTGGGTGTCGTAGAAGGCGACTAAGAGACTTACTAGAGAATGGGCAGCAGCGTTCTCTATGCATTTGACCACCTTACTGCGATCGTCAACCCGCCTGCCAAGCGTGGCGATTATGGCACATCCCTCCTCTTGGGAGGCCTATGTCCAGCAGTGGATGTCTTTTGTCTGATCTGACGATGATGAACATTTAAACAACAAAAACGGTTATTTTCAGTTTTGTATTACAACAAAAAATAATGTTTTAAATTAACCCGGCGCTAAAACGTCATAGTCGAGAACTAAAAAATTCATACAACAGCGATCCCTCAATGATGTCACTTTAGGTCACGTGGCACCGCTTGATATGAACGAGAGCAAACCGCTGTACAACGGGTTATGACAGAGACAGATATAGAAAGTTGCGTCAGCGAGAACGAGCTGGAGGAATATTGCACATTTTATTTGATTTTCAGCTGTTCAGTTTTATTGTATTTAATTCTGTACATTCCTATAATAATTTTAGAATGATAGTAAGTAAGTAAGATTTATTGACTTATCAATAAATCTTACTGACTTATCAGTAAGTTAAAGCCAACTTTGCTTCGGCTTCTTTCTTAGAAAAATTGACGCCTCGCCAGTGGTATATACATATATTTTAGCCTGGCACCGACCTGCAAATTGCAAAAACACGTAAGAAAATTTTAATTTTGCGAGCTACCCAGCTTTCTCCTTAAGCCGTGATTGACCATTCCATTTTATTTTTGTTTCAGGCCCCTTATCCCTTTTACTCTAGCTTTATTCATTGAATACTTTTCAAAAGAGAAGACTCCAGAAAGTTACCGCACCGCACACATCTTCAATTTCTTGATGAACTTGCTCAGTGCTCTATCAGCTCTGATGCTCAACCATACGAACCTGTCTCAGGGTCGGGTCGGCATGAGAATAAGGATAGCTTGCTGTTCTTTAATGTACAGAAAGGTGACGGATCTTATTATTAATATGCGGCATATCGTATCTTTGCAACTGAAAAGTTTTAATAAATATGTCCACTACCCGACTATTGGAAAACACATTGACCCTATTTCCAAAGGACGGGACGGTCAGATATTACTGTTCTCTGTAAATGTGGGTCCCCCATAGCACAGCATCATGCTGAGTGGAAGCCTTGCTGTCAGAATCATGACGTGCAGCTGTCGATTATTAGGTACTTTTTTGTGCTCGTGATTTTAGAATTAGATATTTTGTTTCAATTTTTCTTTAATATTAGAGTTTCGTCTTTTTGTATGTACGCATTTCTGTGGCAATTAAACCTGTTATACTTTATTTCCTTCTTTTATATTTTGGACAAATTACCATGAGTTGGCAGAGCAGTCGCAGATAAGGGCTGACGAGGCTGGTGCCTCGAGTTTACTAACCATTAATACTGCAGTGTCACAAAATGAAAGTCGCATGAAAGGGCAATGGAGAGGCCTATACTCGGAGTTTCGCTGCATGACCGAATTGGCAACAAACCAAGGCAACCGCTCTCGATTGCAATACGTTCTAGTACCGGCCACAATGTACAGGAACAGTAAGAATAACGTAGTATTTCATTTTTAGATACTGAAACTCAACCGCGCTGGTTTGGGTAAGACAGAACCCGGACAAGTAATCAACTTGATGTCAAATGACGTGAATCGGTTCGATCTGGTGACCCTATTCCTCAATTATTTGTGGATAACGCCTATTGTGATACCTGTGGTGTGCTACCTGGTGTGGCAGCATGTCGGCATCGCCACCCTCGCTGCTCTACTCGTCGTTGTTGTGCAAACAGTTATTGTACAAGGTATTAACCATGATTTACTCGTTTATCTTAGCTATACATAGGTACAGGAAAAAGAAAAAACAGTGCGCAAATTGTAACCATGAATTCAGCATATGATTCTAGAACACCCCGTCAGTAGAAAATTTCGTCGGATATAAAAAAAGCAACTGTTTCACAGAAACCATCATTACATCAGTAAAAACTAACGAAGAATGTATACCCTAGGAAGTCCTAGAATGATCTGCTGAATTCATGGTTGCGCACTGGTCAATTATTTTTCCTTCACAATAAAATAGTAACGAAGAATTTAGTCCGTTTGTCTGGATGTATGCTCCGGATTGGCGCAAAAACGGCTGAACGGATTTGACTGAAATTTGGCACCCTATAGTATAGGGCTAATTAACCCCGGGAGTGCGTTCTGACATCCAAGCGAGCGATGCCGCGATCCAAAGCTACTGATCAGTATAATAGAAGCTTGAATTATTTAAAGATAGCAAATCAGCAACTGAATTTAAGTGATCCTAATTTGATCCTCATTTAAAAACAATCGTTCTTTTGTTTCTAGTATATTTGAGCAACCTTCAAGGAAAGCTCCGCGGTAAAATAGCAAATCGAACAGATCAAAGGGTGAAGGTGATGAGTGAACTGGTTGAAGGAGTACAGGTGATCAAAATGTACGCTTGGGAGAAGCCCTTCGAAAAACTAGTCCACCGATTACGAAAGTAAGTACCCACTTACCCAGAAAATCTGCAAAGCTACCTTCGGGAAGATAATTCTTAGTATGATCTGTGGAGATACCTAATGTGTGCATTATTTCCAGACTGGAAGTCGGCTACATTCTAAGGACGTCTTTCGTCAAAGGGTTCTCTACAGCCCTGGGCGTGTTCACCGAGCGATTCATTCTCTTCTCTGCTATCGCAACATTCGTCCTGATTGGCGGCGACATCCGAGCGCAGACTACCTTCTCATTGGTCCAGTACTTCAACCTGATGCAAATGGTGTGCAACATCATGATGCCTATGGGACTTGCGTACTTGGCTGAAACAAAAGTCACCATCAGGCGACTGGAGGTAAGATATGGCTGTGTCAAAAATCCTCAGAATTATTATATATTCGCCTATCCCAAGTTGCACAGCCATTTTGAACTCAAAACCATATGCAGACTTCTAATGTTAATGGTTACTTTTCCCTTTCATCAGGAATTCTTATTGTTGGATGAAAATGAGCCAGAGAAGCTAACATCTAATATCGTGCTTGATCCCAAAACCCTGTTGAGTAATGGAACGGAGAAAGAGAAGAAAGTTCAGGAGAAACCGAGATTGACGGGTCTGAGTATAGTTAACGTGACGGCAAGCTGGCAGTCTGACTCCGCAGTGGAAACCTTAAAGAACATCACGTTAAAGGCTGCCCCTGGTGAATTTATTGGCATTGCAGGACCGGTCGGCTCTGGCAAGGTGAGATTCTGTACTGCAAGTTCCTCTTGCGATGTTGTACCGAAATAATAATGATGACAGACCGCCTCTTTGGCAGTTAGCAAGTTTAACAAAGAACGTCATTTATATTTTCTTAATAATCAAGAAAATGTTTGCAGTCATGCAGATAACAACCTAAATCTTCTTCAAATAAGTAGTTACTTTATAATGATGACTGGCTTAGGTGCGAATTACTATTCTTACTTCTTATTTTTTATCTATTGTAAAGATTAGTTAATGTTATATTCCACTCATTCACTATTAAGCTAGTTATCAAGATTCCTAAGCAACGTAAATATTTTTTAAGTTTTGTATAAAAAAATCGTATTAACTGTTTCGTAATAAAGTATTATATTCGGAATATAATACGTACTTAAATGTGAAATTTAGGTTTTTCTGTCTGTATTAGGTAATAGGTATATTATTAACGTCCTTTTCTTGTTTAATTTTATTCAGTCATCTCTCCTACAACTAATTCTGGGTGAGCTGACTCCTAAAGATGGAACGTTCTCTCTGGGCGGAGCGCGAGTGTCGTACGCTAGTCAGGAGCCCTGGTTGTTCGTCGCCACTGTTCGAGAGAATATCCTGTTTGGGCTACCTTATGACCGCATCAGATATAAGAAGGTATGTAGCAGAACAAAATGTTTAAAAGGCCAAACAGTATTGCGAAAATATATGGCCCAGAAGACTTGAGGTCTTAAGGTTCTGACCTCAATATTAGAAGAAAAAAAATGGAGAAATATTTATTTCCGGCCCTGATTCACCCTAGATAAAAACGTGTACTAATTAGGTATGCATAAATTCTCATAAATTCTTCCCCAGGTGATAAGAGCCTGTGCCCTAGTGAGGGACTTCGAGCTGCTGCCTCATGGTGACTCGACTCTGGTGGGCGAGAGAGGCATCAGTCTCAGCGGTGGACAGCGAGCGAGGATTGGACTTGCCCGCGCCTGTTACAGACAAGTAAGTCATCAAAATCTGACATAATGGCCGGCGATAAATTAAAGGCGACATGAGTAATTCATCATTAGGATAAGTGAGAGATTCAAGAAAGTTATGACGCCAATACAGGCCGGTCAACTACATAACTACTTACAAATGAGTATGACGATGTAATAGTTTTGATGCCAAATTTCGAGCACGGAATCTTGAACTTATGAAGTGGTTCCGTAAAATTAATACGAGTGCTAAATAGTGTTTGATATTCACGTTTCTGTTGTTAATTATAGTGTAAACACGTGTCTTTGAATGTGACAATCGTGAGTGTTTAATTGTGTGTAAACAGACGTACATGAGTTTATTACCTGATAGTAGTTTGTTGTTTCCTGAAATGGGGCATGCCCAATTTAATTTTTACACTTCGAAATAAAATTGGATAAAGTTAATCTTAAAATATTCTAGCTACATTAACCCCTTTAATATTCTACTTATCCTTTTCCGCAGGCTGATATCTATCTCCTGGACGATCCACTATCGGCAGTAGATACTCATGTCGGCAAGCACATGGTCTCCGAATGCGTGATGGGTCTTCTGGAGAAGTCTACTCGGATCCTAGTGACGCACCAGCTGCACCACCTCAAGACCGCAGACAAAGTCATGATATTACGACATGTAAGAACACAGATAATATATCCTATCGCTATTTACGTTTGACAAATATTGCAACACTGTGCAGGTCATATTCATTATTTGAAGAAGATAACAATTCTAGATTTTAAAGTAAATTTAAATACAGCCTGACAGACATTTAGATTTATTTTCTGACTGTAATAATATTATTGTCCAAACATCTTTCTTTATTGATGGACCCATATTCAATAAACGATGGATGAACTTGGTGAAGTAAGGAGCTGAACACTGAATTACCTACAGCTGATAATTGTAAATGTCCTGCAGGTCTGCTGACTTGCCTTACTCCCGAAAATAGGGTTGAGCTACTATGACTGATGCAGGTATGCATGCCGTCTGTGGGGACAGGTCAGCTAAAAGCTGCAATGGCTCTTTCTTCATAAGGCCCTTCCAGATATGGCCCTGGATTGTTAAACTCACATAAAATTCTAATAATATAATGTTTGATTTTTGAAGACACCTCTGAGTTTGTTTCGGAATTAAATCTCAGGGATCAGTCAGCTAGGAAATGCCGGGGCACTCTAGTTTTGAAATATTTCTCAACAAAATATTTACATGTACAACGCTTTAGAAGGTCTATTTACATAAATAAACATTTCATTTCGTAAAATACATGGAAAAATACAATACTGCGCCGGCCCCAACTATATTGGAACATTAAATAAAAGGACGACTATGATGAAATCCCAATTGTCAATTAGAATTTCTTCTTACAGGGTGAAATGGAAATTCAAGGCTCATTCGACGAGGTGTCTCGAACGCCACTGTTTGCCGAACTCTTGCAAGACGAAGATGAAGACTTAGCGGCAGCAGGCCAGCACGTCAAGATGCAGAGAAGCATCTCCGTTAGGGTAAGCCTAAACACACATAGATTTTTTTTAACTACTTTTGTAAAGAACATGCACACTCGACTGTAGATAACAAAAATGGTTAATGCTAATGACATGATAAATACATACAATACGAAAACGCACACGACTCACGACATTTTACCGCGGAAGATACTAAAATTCTAACCATAATGGGGATAACATTAAAAATATAATATTTTCTTTTTCAGTCACAAGCAAGCAGCGTTTCACATGTGGAAGGTATTGAAGATTTGATAGATGAACAAGAAGAAGTTGAGGAAATCACAGGAACAGGTGTGATTTTTTTTTAATGATTGATTTAACACTATACTCCGCCACATGTCATGGTAAAATCAGTAATTACCAAGGATTTTTCTGGTCCCATCACGCCGTCTGCTTTACTACAAATCTCACATAATATTGAAAATCTGAATATCAGCCACGTTTTTGACAGAAACAACTGAAAGGTATCTGCCAGGGGTGCGGGTTATTCGAAAGAGATACCGTGGCCCCTGGCACACAGGCAACTGAGGTGACACGGGTACTAACTAAAACCCAGTTAGTAAAAGTCTGACACGCCCTCCTGCTCCACCCAGACCGCGAGAAGCTATTTGATGATATCCCACCCTCAAAAATAAAAAAAGGCTTACAACGTCTCGATGCCCGATTTCCACCTAAAAACTTAGATCGTAACTCTTTAGCATGTTGAGCTGCAACATGCTGAAGAATCACGTTTGTCACCAAGTTTGGTTTATTTTGTTATTCCAAATCTTCAAATGACAAGTTCTTCCTGCACTATTGGTAGGAACATTATGTCTAATGTTGCGTTTAATTGGTTTCAGGTCGTGTCTCAGGCAAAGTGTACAGCAAATACTTCAGCATCGGAGGTGGCTGGGTTCTGCTTAGCTCTACAGTAATTGCCATATTAGTTGCTCAGATCATCACCTCCATTAGTGATCTATGGCTTACACACTGGTACTTCAGTTTTTTTTACATTATTATTTAGTTGCTTTTGTACTCACCTATCATATTTTTTTGAAAGCAGGCCGCAGACCAACTTCTCTACATTTCTCGCATTTGAACATTTTTTTTTAATTCCAGGATGAACGATGTAGAAACTCAATATGTAGGAAATGTACCTATGTTCCTTCATTCAACTGAAGCAAACCTGAATATGACGGAATATTCTACGACCGAAGGCCCTCTGACCTCAACTATAGCTGCCATCACTTCTGCGATTACGTTAAATGATACGACTGACGTCTTGTTGAAGAACGGTACTGTGCCTGATGTTGTAACTGTGGCAACAGCTAAAATTGATGATATATTCTACATCTATGTTTGGGCAGCTACGATCCTTGGATGTATTATCATTACTTCCGGCAGGTTTGTACATATTCCTTACCTCGTCTTAATCTAGTCAGTAGTATTTACAAAAACGTAATCTTTAGGGTTAGGCTTTTTATAAATAGTTTCTCACCCTTTATATACTTATTTCTTTCTAATTACCATAATCATCAACTTTAGATGCTCATTTCCTTCTTGCTAAATTGGACTAATCAGTCAGTTCTTTATTAATATTTGGTCTATTTCAGAGCCATGTTGTTCCTGTGGGTGTGCATGCGCAGCTCGATCAAGCTTCACAACCAGATGTTCAGCAACATCCTGAGCGCCACGATGCGGTTCTTCGACACCAACCCTTCCGGTCGCATCCTTAATAGATTCTCTAAGGACATGGGCGTCGTCGACGAAATACTGCCGAGAATGTACTTGGACACTATTCAGGTATATTTCCAATAGCAAAACTTCACTAAATTGTAATCATTTTATCAGTCTTCATCTTGAATGTAATACTTATCCAAGTAATATTCTGAGTATTAAACGCTTGTTGTACAGGTTTTCATGGTGATGATGGGTATTTTGGTGATGGTGGCCATCGTGAGCCCCTACATGCTGTTGACGACCATTGTTTGCGCCATTTTCATGTATGGCTTGACCGTCGTCTACCTCAGCACAGCGCAGGCTATCAAAAGGTTTGTTGATAAAACATTTTCAAAACTTACAATATGTGAAAATAAAACTTTTCACAATAAGTAATGCAATTGGTGCACTTTGTGTACAGAGTGGAGGGCGTGTCCCGCAGTCCAGTGTTCTCGCACGTGACGGCGACCATGTCAGGTCTGAGCACGGTGCGCGCGTGTCAGGCGGAGGAGCTGCTGAAGATACAGTTTGACGACAAGCAAGACGTGCACACGGCTGCATGGTGAGTGGGGAAACTTTTTCCTAATTTCGTTCACTAAAACAAAATAATTAGTGTCGGTTCGACGATTATTGTTGTGATGTCAATTTGAGTCACGTAGACATTTCATAAAAATATTTCTTCTACAGGTATTTAACTCTGGTCACCAACACTGCCTTTTCCATCTGGTTGAGTCTTATTTGCAGTATGTACGTCATCGTGGTCGCGTACACTTTTCTACTCATGGATGATGGTAAGTCAAAAAGATCTAAAACAAATAATATTTAATATATTATAAGAAGATGATATTGCAAAACTCCAATGTTTTAACTAACCCAAAATATTCTCAACGCAGGTAATACTCAGTCTGGTAACGTCGGCCTGGCTATCAGTCAGGGTCTGATTCTGGTAAACATGGTCCAATACGGAGTGAAGCAGGCAACAGAAGTCATTTCGCAGATGACGTGCGTGGAGCGAGTGATTCAGTTCACGTCGCTGCCCCAGGAGGACACGGCTGGACCGAGCCCGCCCACGGACTGGCCGCAGAAAGCCCGAGTTATATTCAAAGACCTCTCTCTTAGATACGACAAGGATGCCGATCCCGTACTCAAGAGACTCAACATTGAAATTGAAAGTGGATGGAAAGTGAGTGTAAACTTAGATAAAATAAACATTTTTTTTACAAAATAAAAGGTTGTAACTGAAAATAAACCCCGAGCTGATAAGTTCTTCCATGTAGAGCTCTTTTTTTTATTTCGGGGCGGAAATTCTCATGGATGTTTCGGGGCGGAAAATATTTTAATCTGGTTTAAATGAATACAACTAATTAACAAAATCTGTTTCACCTCAGGTTGGAGTAGTTGGGCGTACTGGAGCTGGTAAATCTTCTCTGATCTCTGCTCTCTTCCGTCTGGCACCGATTGAAGGCAACGTCTTCATCGACAACGTAGAAACTGGAAAAATTGCTCTTAAAGTATGTATCGTGTATGTTTAATGATAGCGAAATAAGATATGGAAAATTTTAAAAAGAATGAGTCTTTCTAAAATCCCGAATTTATTTTGCAGGAATTACGTTCGAAGATAGCCATCATTCCACAAGAACCAGTGCTGTTCTCTGCCAGCTTGCGCTACAATATGGATCCCTTCGACAAATACTCCGATATTCAAATATGGGAAGCTCTGGAACAGGTAACTTATGTGTTCGCAATACCTGAAGTGAACAAAGATTTAGTGCTAAGTATGTTAAAGCTTTCCCGTCTGTTCTATTCTATAATACCAAATTGTTCGTACCGCAGGTGGAGCTGAAGGACAGTATCACCGCGCTGTCGTCGGCGGTGGCGTCGGGCGGCTCCAACTTCAGCGCGGGTCAGCGCCAGCTGCTGTGCCTGGCGCGCGCCGCCCTCGCGCGCAACAAGCTGCTTGTGCTCGACGAGGCTACTGCCAACGTTGACCCTACGTAAGCCCATTATAATAAATAATAGTTTAAAAAACTAAAACAATACGCTTTAAAAACCAAACTAAAAAGTAGAAAATAATTTAATTCTATTAAAAAGAGTGGGGTGCTTGATATTAATTGATTATAAAAATACCTCAAAAAGCACCCCACGCTTTTTAATAGAATTAAATTATTTTTTACTTTTTAGTTTGGTTTTTAAGCGTGTAAAACCAAACTAAAAAGTAGAAAATAATTTAATTCTATTAAAAAGAGTGGGGTGCTTGATATTAATTGATTATAAAAATACCTCAAAAAGCACCCCACGCTTTTTAATAGAATTAAATTATTTTTTACTTTTTAGTTTGGTTTTTAAAGCGTGTTGTTTTAGTTTTTTAAACTATTTTTTATTTTCTATTTTTTTAGTTTTGCTAACTACAAAAGCTTTTTTCTATTTTTTTTTTAATTCTTGAATTGTCATAGGTCCTCGATAAGTCTACAAAGTTTAAATGAAATCTGACCGTTTAAAGTGGGTCAAAATAGCGTCCAAAGGAGTCGGTTACATACAAATATACAAACAAACAAACAAATATACAAGTGAAGCTAATATAAAGCGCGTAAAAATAAACCATTTGTTAGTTGGTCAAGTTCATACGGCAGACGGCAGTGACCTCTCTAATAAACGGGATGCAAGTGAGCTTCATGCTACTTTCAAATTCGGACGGGCTCGCTCGAATGTTCTTACCTATCTTCATGGCACGAAGAGCCTAATAGCTTGAATTATCGATAGCTTTATGCATATTCTGGAACTCGCACTGAATTTTTCAAGATTGTGAATTTACTTGCAGTATTTATAAAATAATAATTCCTATACAGCACGGATACTATGATCCAGAAGTCTATTCGCCGACATTTCGCGGACTGCACGGTGATCACCGTCGCGCACAGACTGCACACCGTCGCTGACTCCGACAGAGTTGTGGTAAGTAAACCAAGAACCAACCTTTCGACTCCAAGAACTAACTAGACAGAGTCCTACTAGTCACTGTGTAGGTAGTGCATCTAAGCGCTAGGCATCCAACACTTGACCGTTCAGATACGCTTTTTTTATGACGCGTTACACACAGTCAATCAGTTACATCTTATGCAGTAACTCTGGATAAGATGTAACTGACTGACTCTGAGGCTCACAGCCAGGATGGTGGCTCATTTTGTGCATGTTTGATGACCATCGAGGATTCTTTACCTTTCAAAGCTTCACAGGGATCGGGTCTTCTATAAGTACCTTACATTTTTCTTTTAATTCCAGGTAATGGAAGCAGGCCAGATAATAGAATGCGGTCACCCACACGAGCTACTTCAAGATGAAGACGGTCCTTTCACGAAGATGGTGAAACAACTGGGACCAGCCTCCGAACAGAGTCTTCGAGACCTGGCGAGCAATGCCTACGCCGAGCATATCAAAAACAACAGGACAAAAGAAGCCTAGAGACTAAAAACGAAATAAATCAATAAGTCTATGCAAAGTGGATGGATGTATCTGTAAATGCTAGAGCTTTAGAAATAACGAGGTCCGTCTCCATTGACTGCCCGCAAAAATATAGTTAGCGGGTTTTCACTAACCTAGGCTTCACTTGTGGAAAGTTCAACTTATCTCAGATGTACATATTTTTTAGAAAGAAACTGAGATGAGGAACTTCGAATTAGCAATTTAAGTAAACGTATGAAGTTTGATGAATGTTTGTAATTTGAATGGAAATGATTAAATACTTATTTAGTTACTGCAAATTAGTGCCATGAATCTGTAGTTAAAGTGCTTAGTTTAGGGACATTTTAATATAAGTGAGTCTTGTATAATATTGCCATCGAATATGCCATAATAAAATTATGTCCAATGGAAGTATTCAATATTTATAATAAGTTGTTTTGAATTAAATTCATTACTTACTACATATACTTTTGTTACTACCTATGTATATCATACATTCATTTTGAGTTTTATTTCTAATCTTTAATAATCATCAAATTGCTTATATTATTTAGGTAATTTTTTATAATAAGTCACAAATTTATTATTAGTACCGACCCTTTTAGGGCTGAAACTGCGTTAAGCGGGCGCCCGCGCGGTTCCATGTTCCAAGTTCCGGTTCCATGGCTGTGCATGCACACCGATAAAATTGAACTAGCGACACTGCGTAAATAAAATAATCCAGACTCCGCGACGGGTACACGCGACGGGGCCCGTCGCGTTCTCACGGAGCCTATCCGCGTGACCACGCGCGTAGACACGCGACGGATGCCCGTCGCGGGCGCCCGCTTAACGCAGTTTCAGCCCTTAGATGAGCTAGTCAAATAGGTCTATAGGGTTTTTCAATATTTGCCATCAGATTTTTTGACGGTTATTTATTGTACAGTTGTGTAACAACAATCGTTAAATTAAATGGTTTGTTGAAAAACTTCTTTATTTTTATTTAACTGATTATGTTTGCATGTTGCCTTAACCCAGCAGTGCGCATTTCTTTGGTCTTTTCCAGTTTTCCCTTACTATTATACCTAACCATTCACATCAAGACGTTTTCCTCATTCTCCCGTATCACATGCCCATCCCATGACGACCGATTTCCACACCACATTTCAGTCACAGATCGATACAGTAAAGATCTGAAAATAAACAACGTGGCACCTCCCTAAAGTAACGATTTGCTACATTTGTGTACTTAATTAAGGCCGTACCTCTCTTTGTATACCCCACTTAGGTAATTGATAACGTTTAGATACAATGTTTAATCTATTTTATGGGGGCTGCTAAGAGCTACGTTGAAAGGTACTTATGTAGTTGGTATATGGGCTAGGCAATCTAATATTCTTAATAGAGGTAACAATGGTCATCCAAAAAACAATTAGGTGATTCTGTCGATTACTGAACAAAGGTAAATATCTCATGTAGGTAAGTGTAGGTACCTACAGTAATATAGATTGAATAAGTTTACTTATTTGAAAAAGCATGAAGGGTGGGGGGACCCCGACCGTCTGTAATGAAGTACTTTACGCTTTTTCTTCAACTCCGATCGTGATGTCGTTTACTCTATCATTAAAACTACTCGAACTTTATTTTGACCCCGCTTTTAGCTTCAGAAGCCTCGAAAACCATAAAAGCGACACCCATGACGAAGAATTTTGTAAATTTTCGCAGCCGTCATCTTGATTTTCACTCAGCCTGCAACACCCTTTTCTGTTTTTATTTAGTGGGGAAATCCTCATGGATACCTTCCATCTGGGGAGAACGGATGGCTATGTCGGACTCCTACCGACTAAAACCACACTGTTCCTTCTACTAACATATGTTGAGCGCCCGGGAAGTACTTGTACATTCGCCGCACCCCTCCTGGTATCAGCCGCCATGCCTAGCGGGCCCCGGGCCGTCACTAAGTGCGGCCGACTGTTCGAGCGAAGATACGACCTAGTTTCACCACCCACAGGCCTCTGGCTTCAGCAACCTCGTAAACCATGAACACAACATCGTTGATGAAAATTTTTTTTTTAACCTCACTACTGGCTTCAGCAACCTCGAAAACCATGAAAACTATCTAACTCTGTCTCTGTCTCTTTCTATTATCTATACTTTTATCAAATATAATAAAGCTAATGAACACGATAATCTCAGTACTCAAGACTTAATACTCAATTCTTTATTTTTTCTCTGGAACTACCAGTCAGATTTGAGCAGAGCAACGAACCTTATAACGAAGACGAAGTACCTAATAGCGCGGGTAGGCGATGCAATGCGACGCGGTGGGTTGGGGAGATAAGAAATTCCACGCGGACGAAGTCACAGGCAGAAGCTAGTGGATAAAGTCGCATAGATGTAGTATAACGCTTTTTTGTTACATGACGATTTCTACAATTTTACTCCTACCGAAACCTGCGTTAAGTACTTCATTCCAAAAACGAACGTTTATGTTTTATTCAATGTTTGAATATGAGTAGTACCTGTTTTGCATTTGCATATCTTTAACAGAAATTTGATATACCTCTACGATGACATATATGCTACGTCGTAGCCAAGGGATGGGTTTTCGTAGCACGGCCTAGCAATCCTCTAGTAAATAAGCTTTTTTTTCAAGCTCGGAACATCGGTTATAAGAGTGTGAGTTTTATCACGTTACACGTAAAGTTTAACTAAAACGTTTACTTGTTCGTATTGATACAAAGTTGGAAATAGAAGAAATTAATGTAATTTAAGGACGATGCACTAACGTAGCCCGCGAAATAAAAATTTCGTTTTTTGCAATTTGTAGGTCAGTGTTAAGTTAATTATTAATAAATTAAGAGAATATTGATTTAAATACGATTCGCGAACGGAACAAATATGGCTGTACAAGTTTACAGAATTATAATGATTATAATCAGCAATAAGACCCTCAAAGTTTGAATAATGCAAAAAACGTCAGATAATTTGAATTTTGCGGGCTATTCTGGCGTTTTCCATTAAAGCTCCTGCAAACAGACGCAACGCAACAGCATGACGCGACTCACGTAGAACAATTTCTATAAAAACTTCATGAAATTGTTCTACAAGTGTCGCGTCGTGTCTATTTGAAGAAGCCTTTAAACGAAAGCCACGACTCGATGGCTAAACTAATTATAGTGCATTGACTAACTTGGGTGGGTAAGGGTATTTTATAACTTCATAACATAGTAAAACGAAAACCATAACGAAAAAAACAGTTTATTCATTTCATGAACGTTGATATAATTAAAATCATGCTTTACATAAAAGTGAAGCTGCATTTAATTTAATTTTGGTGCTTAAAAATATCCTTACAAATATGTCAAACAAGTAATACTACAAAGTTAAAATGGAAAAAAAATATAAAATTCATTACATCATGAACAGTGTACTCAGGATGTGATTACTTCTCAAGAAGCAAGTCGTAGTTGGGTTTCACCTTCACGCGATACGCGGTCTGGAATGCCAGTAATGCCTCTGTGGGCAGCCTGTACTCGGCTATGACGGGGTCCTTGCCCAAATTGTCGATGTACGCCAGCTGTAATAAAGAAACAAAGCTTAGAAATAGAAGCAGAAGGCAATTTTTTTCTAGCAGTAACCTGCAATTAGTGGTTGCAGTTCTTGTTAGGTTTCCGGAATCTTTATTGAATTATTATAAACACCTTGTTTTATAAAAACAAATAAATCCAGGATATTGATTCAACTAGGTCGGTCAGCCCAACGATATACTATCTAATTATTTTGTGGAAACTGACCGCTGCGCTGTTCAATATCATAGATTCTTTGCGCCCTAGTAGGGTAACAAATTATAAATCAGAATCATCTGAATCATTTTGAAGGATTTTGCTTATTCATTGCTCCATACTACATTCGAATTTGTCAGCTCAACGCCGTAAATAACGCAATGAATGTCGTGGAACTGTCAAAATGAAAGCCGTTCTTACCGATAATATGCTACGCAATTATCCCTTTGTACGTTTGTAACGGCCTGATATCATGAATAAAGCATATACTAAGCATGAACGACATTTTTAAATCAGATAACAATGTTTGTCATGATTTTAGCCGAGATTTAACCAGCGATAATTATAACAACACTACATGTGAAGTGAGCGTGCCATAAAGGGCTGCCAACCGTACTCGAAATTAGAGCATTGTACTCTTTTTTCTTATGGGTAATTATAACCCTAATAGACTACACCAAAATACTCTTTTTTCATAAAACTGACTTTTTTGAAGCAAGATTTGATTTCCTTTTTCTGCTGTATTTCTAAATTTTCCACTGTGAGAGTGGACTATTTGTCGGTCATGAATGTGAAGTGACGAGAAGAGAGGAATAGAGCTTCATAAATATTCGTTAAAGTGAGCTCCTGATCTTATAATAACGTAGAATTAGGATGTTTAGTAAAATCAATAAAAAATTGTGTACAGCAAAAAGTTTTAGGAAATGCATAAAGAGAAAGGAATAAATGGTACTATATTTTAATAATCTGTACTCTTTATTTACTCTCTGAAATCAGAAATACTCTTCTAGAAGAAGTTCACAACCCTAGTGCCATATAAATATTGTGCAGTCACTCTAGGTCTAAAATTATTATCACACAATGTTCTACAGCTGTTATCTAACTAAACGTTGCGCAATAAATGTTAACTGATCTTTATCATAAAAATACCAATTACTTAGGTAAATACATGTTCGTCGCATCGGGTTCGGCCAACGTTATTTCCGGCTAGGCAGGTGATTCAAGAATTTATCAAGCAATCAACTAATTGATATCTACTGTATACTTCCGATTGAGACGTGTTAAACGATGCACAGTTTTTGCAATTAGTGTCCCTCCCGACTACCTACTGTCGTTTTAGAACATTCCATATTATAGATTCTGCACAAACAACGATAGAACAACGAACGAACGCTCTGTCTCTGTTTACATCAAGCTAATGTGATCGAGCGGGACTAGAATGAGCATTTGCTCGTTTATAACGATGTAATCGATACAGATTAATAAAATTGGAGTGTCTGTTTGTAATATTAAAATAACCTCTTTTTACTAAATTCATATGGATGTATACACGGTACATATACCAAAATAATGTTTTTAACAATTTTGTCTGTCTGTCTGCTTGTTCCGGCTAATCTCTGAAACGGCTGAACCGATTTTGACGGGACTTTCACTGGCAGATAGCTGATGTAATAAGGAGTAACTTAGGCTACTTTTATTTATTTTTATTAATATAGGTATACTTTTTGTTAAATTCCACGCGGACGAAGTCGCGGGCACAGCTAGTTTAAAATAAATGCATCTACGAGTATGTATGTTTAAATAAAAATCAAATGCTGTTCATTGGTTAGCCCATCTCTTGAGAACGGGTATTGGTAACGGATTTGGGTATTTTTGTTTTATTTAAAAAAAAACGATTTTTATGGAAAGAAAAATTTGAAAAGTTAACCGGAAAATGTGCATATTTGGGAAAATGTGAACGTTTTGTATTTTTGTATGAACTAATTTGGACAGGACCACGTACGTTGGCTCAGCTCGGTCAGCTAGTGACCTATCAATAGCAATATTTGGGTTACGAAACTTACCACCAACTTGTAGTTCTTCTCATCCAGCCTTCCAACGTCGCTGTTGATGACAAGCAGCCTCTCGAACCAGGGCCAGATCATGTAGTCTCCATAGCCAGGTTGCTCTCCATCCAAGAACTTGGTCCCTCGCTGCTTTAATTCTGACTGAAGCATGTCAATTGCCTTGAAGTAGGCAGCGATGTTATCTTCCGTGATGGTGTCTGGTCCTCTCACCAGTTTGAAGTACAAAGAGTGGACCTGAAATGAAATATCGTCGTCATGATTCATCTTTTTAGGACCCGACTTAATTAACGCATTAATGATATACGAATACAAAACTATTCATAATCTTTCATCGGTTGGAATGCCTATTTAATAGTCGTGGAAATAGTATATAGGATGGCAGAGACATCGCCGCGCGAACTGAAACTTTGAGTTCAGCACAAATTATTATAGGTAAGATATGATTAGACCTTTAGGGCAGGGGGTTCAGAAACATGTACTGATTCCATGTTAATAGTTTGAGCGTCGGTGTCCTTGCCACCCTCTGTTCGTAAAGTCGAAGCGAGGCTAACTGCTCCATTATTAAAGTATTGCCACTCATAAAAGCTATTATTTTTAATGCATCCTTGATCAAAAACGTCAGTGCATGATGAAGCACTACAGATTTTACACAGAGTTGGATTGCATGTAATTTTATCGGGAACGAGGTAAGGTAATATCACTGCAATTGTATATGTAACTACTTAGTCGTTTTTATCTCTTAGTTGCAGTTTCACATTTAATTGAGTGTCGAATAATAATTTTCCTTTGTTTTCATAATACCTAATTAAACTTTGATGTGATATTAAAAACAAGACTTGCGATGAATAGAATTTATGTATTTTTACAATGCAACAAAAAAACGGTTAGGTTATATTTTGAGTTGTTTATAGTTAACATAAAAGTTTCTACAGACAGGCGCGACGCGACTCTTGTAGAACAATTATAGAAACTGTTCCAAGAGAGCCTCGTCGTGCTGTCGCATTGCGCCTGCTTGCGGGAGCCTTAATGTTGTCTAGACGTGAATGATTAATCATATTATTACTTAAATAAACAAAACGTAATCGTGCCATAACACAATTTGCAAGTCACAATATCTAACAGGTAGTTATCCCACCCAACTTTGCTTTATTTACCATGATAATGCAATGTGAAGCCGGGCGGAGAACAGACAAAAAACAACTACCGGTTTTAATAAAAACCACGAAGCTGCCTGTTCGTTTTGACTTAAGACGGGTTTGTCTGTGCACGGCTTGATAAGGCATAAAAAAAACAAAAGAAAAATACTTACACCTCCCCAAGCTTCAACAAGGATCTTGTCTTTGGCCTTTAGCAGTGGGTCTTTAGGGAGAAGAGGCTTTTGTGGGTATACTTCGTCCAAGTACTCCACGGTCACACCGCTCTCGAAGATAGATACTCCTTTTGATAGCTCCAATGCTGGCACTTTGCCTTCGGAACACAATTATGTGATAAGTGAAAAAGTAGATATAAAACTAAGACACAAGCAAGCCAGATGTTGGTTCTTGGGAAATTTCCCAAGAACCAACATCTGGCAGATCACTACGGTGCTCACAGCTTCAGCAGGGAACCTAATTGCGTAACACACCCAATAGGAATGGCTTAATTTGACAGTCCAACAATATTCATTGCGTAATTTACGATGTTCCACATCCAAATTTTTCGAACATATGAAGCAATGGATTAGCAATATCCTTCAAAATGATTCAGATTTCAACCCCACTCAAACAGAGTTTGACCTAGCCTATAATCATTAAGCGCCATTTACATAATGCAATTTGCTTGCCGGTATACAATCAAATTAAAGTAACCATTGACTTTATTATTGCTTCAACTTATGGTTGCACCGTGTATACGAATACGGCCATCACAGCTTTGAATACAAATGAGAGTAGAATTTCTCTTACCAAAGGCACTAACGGTGGGGAGCCATTCGGGCTTGTCCTGGAGGTCGATGTTGACGATCTCATAGTCGATGTTCTTCGCGTTCAGAGCAAGCATAGTGCGCTGCGCGTATGGGCAGTAGCGCATGTTGAACACGCGCAGCTTACCGGTGAATGGCGGGAAAGGGTCACCTGTGTTAGGAAAATAAATAATTAAGTTTTTTTTTTAATGTTGCCCCACACTAGCAATTTCTCCTGAATTGTGCGTTTACAAACATTTAAACGCACATACACAAACAACCAGACCCGGAACAACTACTTGTAAATCATGCAAATATTTGTTCCGTGCGGGAATCGAACCCGCGACAAGCAGCGCAGCAGTCAATCGCTTAACCATTGCGCCAACCGTGCCGTCCAATTATCAGGTACCTACTAGTTTCTGCTAACGGCATCATCCGCTTGTAGGTCGAAAATTATCCCACGAGACTCATTCTCCGTGGGATAGTGTTTAAAAGGTTCCAATAAAATACCTCCCCACATACTTCAATTGAATGAACCGAAAATAAAACGAATATGCAGCCAAGCACACTATGCTTGGCTAAACGCTCGGGTCCTGCTCCACAAGGTCGCATAAACTAATTTGAATAACATTCGAATATATTTTTGGAGATGCTGAAGAATAAAAACTAGATATCTTTGCATTGTATAAATTCAATCTCTTAGTATAGTATTGCGCAGCACATGAGTGAGCACTATGTTCCTACTAAAAAGCTACAATTTACTGGGTACGTCTTTCCTTGACTTGAATGTGCTCTGGCAGCTGAGAGTATTATCATGCTCTCTCAAATGTCTCGCTGGTGGTGGCGTGTGCGTTGGATCCTTAAGTGCCCTTCAAAAGCTGGATGGTGCTGATCCATACGTCATGGTCGTGAACGAGGGCCGTCAGTAGGGAATGGTCATCTCTTAGCTATCACGACTTATTTTAATTTCTGAATTATTATTTTGTTTTTGTTTTGATTACGGGCGCTTTTAATGTGCACGTCTTTTTTTACATCGTTCTCACATTTATAATTTCAACATAAATTATGCAATCAGTTTTTTGTACTTTTTTTTGACTGACCGATCTCTTGACAATTCAAAAGTGCCTGTAATTGGTTTATTTAAAAAAATTGCTTTGAGTTTGAGTTTGTGTGAGTGACAATGAATATTTCGTTTTGTTGTGCCCTTGAAGGCTCCATATTTCTGTACCTAGCTTTAAGCCCTTTGTAACATCTTTTTTTACAATATGGAATGCAATAAATGAATATGAATATTATGAGGCATTCCTCATTATTTTAATATTAACATCATTATGTGATAAGACAATGGTGCGGTTTAAAGGATGATGTAGTGACAAAAATTTAAGAGATTATGCATAGAGATGGTTTGGTATAAGGATGAATGAAAGGCGACTAAATAGAAGTCATTTACAAGGCCGATGTGAGTGGGAACGGTCTAGGAGGACATATATAGGGACCTCATTGGTGATGTTTTTCAGAAAGATCAGGTGCGTAGTATTCGCAACCGGCGCGCGTGTATGACCAGATTTATGAACGTAAACTTGGCTAAACGAGTATGTAAGTATCGAAACAGGTACAGTTCTATAGTCCGTTCAGCAGGCTTGGCACGAGCACCGATTTGTCGACGGATGAATAGACATGGCTATTTACTAAATGATGTACAAAAGGAGAAGATAACTGACGGCACGGTTGGCGCAGCGGTTAAGCGATTGTCTGCTGCGCTGCGTGTCGCGGGTTCGATTCCCGCACGGAACAAATATTGGTATGACCTACAAGTAGTTGTTCCGGGTCTGGCTATTTGTGTATGTGAGTTTAAATGTTTGTGAACGCACCCACAATACAGGAGAAATTCCTAGTGTGGGGCAACAATAAAAAAAAAAAAATATGCGTTCTAAACTAATCATAGTTTTGTAGATGATCGTATAAACTTTGTGGCCGTCGAGATTTGTTGTCAGTGTGATTTTGACAGTTTGGGAAGAAATATTATTCTGAAATAGTCTACATTTTTATGGACCTAGACAAAGATCGTTAGAAACGAATGACAAAATGACAGATTGTAAAAGGATATCTACGTGCGATGTCAATAATGGAGAAACGACATGTGACTTTATATAGAAAAAGCACTTTCTATTCTTCGTAGAAATAGATAGCGTCAAGCTAAGCCTGCTGGTGTTTCTGCCAACTCCTATGGGGAAAAGGCGCAGGTTATAGTTACCTATGTGTAAGTACATTCTATATCCTAACCCATTACCCAGGTCAGTGTCCACCTACTTCTGTGCCAATTATTATAGGTATAAATTCGAAAGGTAACAGCAAACAGCATTTATAATATAAGTAGGTATGGATAGTATTGATGACATTACCACTTAGTTATCTAAGTGGTAATGTAGATATAAACTAGTTCATCAATATTGACATGCATGCAGCAAAGTGCATGCGCCTTCTATATACTTTTTATTTTTGGGTGGGAAATCATCAAATAACTTCTCCCGCTCTGGGTGGAGCAGGACTGACAGGTGTCAGACTTTTACTGACTAAAACCCACCCGTGTTCCCTCAGTTGCCTGTGTGCCAGGGACCGAGGTATCTCTTTCGAACGCCTTCTATATACTGAGGCATAAACGCAGCTAGGATTTACGGTACCCTACATCTACATTGAATGACAATAATAATCAGTTTTTAGAACATTTTCATGAATGAATACTTGCCAATGAAAAACCTATGGTTTTTCACAGTAACAAATGGTTTAAAACCTATTGTGTTGTCTGTTTTTTTTACAAAAACTGGTATTGGTCGATTTTTTGCCAAGCTTTATGACCAGTTGTTTATTGACATACATACATACTTACGTATAATATGTCGGCGCCATTAATACACTCTACAGTCACTACATAGGGCCCATTTCTTTTTATTGTGTCACTACCCAGTCTGAAATAAAGCTGGTGAGCTCTTAGCATACCAAATTTCAGATGAGATTTATGAATGAAAACTTACTATCTCATACTTGTCTATTTTTGTCCATTCTATAAAGTTCGTATCAACTTTATAAAGTTCAGGTTCCGCAAAAGAGACTTTTTAAAAGAAACTTTAAACATCGAAATAGGTTTATTTCGATGTTGAAATGGAATGTTATGTTCTATAAAAGTGACAAAAACTTGTTTGCCGCATTAATTATTACCTACTTAAAGTCGAATTTCCCACTGATTATATAAATACGTGCCTACTTCTAACACGTGTGAGCTATAGTAGCTTATAAATATACTTCACTATACTTAGCTCACTTATCGCGTTTACCCCTTTGAAACTTTACTCCAGTTTAGATCTTACTAGAGGAACTTTTTAAATTTCGCGCCTAGCAGCAAATGATACCCGACACAAAAATAAGGTTTGCGATTAAGTCATTCCAAAATAAATATGTTAACATTAACTTGTTCGTAACACCTTGGTTTTACTACTTTAAAATTTAGGTACCTACCTCTATTTAATTCTCAGCTTTATTTATCTACGCAATTAAATTAAATATCTCTGGCACATTTTATAAGCCACTTAAAGCCACAGCTAACACTACCTAAAGATTACTTTATCTGTGACTTGTTTTTATCAAAACATTGTTGTTTGAGTTTATTATCTATACTTTACTACGTTCACTTATCTACCAGAGACTATATTACACTCATGTATATGAATAAATGTACAAATAATATCACAACTAACCTTTTGTCAGGTGCTTTGTGTTGAAGTTCCTCTTGACCTTGATTGATGCCATGTTGCTATAAGGTAAAACGTATCCAAGCGCTCGTCGGAATGTCTGCACTCCTTGAAGCGAGGAGTATAAATGCACAGCGAAACTGATTGTTGACGATAACATAGCGACTATTTAACACTGCCCCAAATTTGTCTCACAGCTATGATTCGACAAAATCTAAAACCCCTAGTACCTACGACGATGACTCGCAAAATTGTCTGTCTCTTTGTGTAGTCACATCACATTTCAACTTTGCCGTGATAGGTAAATCTTTTTATTTATGTTTAATCTTGCGATCGCACCAAAATACTGGTCGTGTTAGACGTGAATAAACAGAAATCGAATGTAAAATAAAGATATATCATGATAAGAAGGTTTTAAAAAGATGAAAGTCATTATACCACTGTTGTAGGAAGCTTCAAATACTAACTTATCTACCTACATTATTATATCACGTTTATTGATGCATGGATCATTCTGACTACACTAGAGTACAACAAAGATTTGTATCACAGTTACTGGTTCGATAATAAGAATTAAGAGTATGATGACTGGAGTATTATGGAAAATAAGAAAGTCACTGACTGACTGATCAGTTTACTAATCTTATTATTAGTTGGTAATTTTACTACCTACCCAACGGTAGTGAGTTAATCCGGACCAGTCACAAAGCAAAAAATTACAATCTGAAAAATTAAAATCACCCTGAATGAAAACTACTGCATAACAGGCTGGCAACTGGTAGGTAGGTACCTACTTTAGACTTCTTCAAAGGGCTCACATGTCAAATAACTTCGGAGAAAGTTATTTTAATTTTTGTGCGAATCGTAGTTAGCTATTGGGTGTTTTAGCATAAGGATTATAAGCATAGCACAATCAGCCCATAATGTACCCAGTGCTGACACAGGACACAGGACTCCTCTCTATGAGCACGAGTGGGCCATTATCCGCCACGTAGGGTCGTGGACGTTCCATGTCTACGATTGTTTTCTTTCTTACACATTCCGATTTCCTCACGATGTTTTCTTTCACCGGTTTATGAGCAGTGGCGATGAAATTAAATACACAAAGTAAAAGGCCTGCCTGGGTTCGGACCTACGACCGTAAATTGGGGCCGATACAACTGGGCCACCACTGCACTAAGGGTGTTTAATGGGAACCTAAAATAGGCGTTGGCTGCAGTAGTTCATGCTTATTAGAAGTACATACAGAGGCGTAACTAAAGCGGGGCAGGTAGGGCACGATCCCTGGGCGCCTATCGAAGGGGGCGCGAAAAGACGCAAAAAAATCTTAAATAAACCATTTCATACTGTTGTATCTTAAAAATCTGAAGATCTACTTGAACGTATTGTGCAGTATGGGGATGAAAGCGTATTTCCGAATTTGCGCATTTCTATTAAAATTCTGGTCAAAATTGCAGCATTGCAAGTTGTGATCGATTTTATAGCAGAGAGAGATTTCAAGAAAGGTTATGCGACCTAGCTTTGCTCAGTGTAGACCGAGAAGATAATTTACCAAGGGGCGCAAATGTGATGCGTGCCCTAGGCGCCATTTTCTATTGGTACGCCTCTGAGTAAATATACTTAAGTAAGTAGACAAGAACATGACTGAGTACCAGAATTCATTTAAACACTCGGAAATAGTACCTACCTACTTCTAAATAATTCAATTGGACTAATGGAAGCAAAATGCCAATTCATTTTGCTGCCTCATCTAAGTTAATTGTATATCTATGGGTAGCGACCTAGCTAATTTGTAGAACGCAAAATGTGACCGATGATTTTCAGGCTTTATGTAATAGCAGTCATCGAAGAAGAACACCATATCAGACCTCCCAGAAGCATTGTTCATGGAGGATTTAGGGTTTGCCCCATAAATTAGTTTTTTTAGTAGCAAGTAGGCCTTGCTACTTGCTACCAACCGGATGCAGTGGAATACCAGTATTTAACATGGAGCGACTACCTATCTGACCTCCATAACCCAGTTACTGAGTACACGAATACAACACGATACCCCTTGGTAAGACTGGTTGACTTGGTAAAACTGGTTGACGACTGTCAAAGATCCACGAACGACAGCCGGGACAACAGCTTAACGTGCTTTCTGAGGCACGGAGGGAGTCTTGGTATGTAAAGATGGTCACCCATCCATTTAGAGACGCAGTGATGAGCAAAATGGCAATGGTACGAGTGTGGCGATCAGCCTATTACAGCGTGTCTGAAACCAACACCTGTTGTCAGGTTGGTAGGTAAAATTCGTTTGTTTATAAGTTTGTGTGTAATCTCTCATACAGGTCTGATGATGCGTTTCGGAGACAGACAACGGAACTCTTCAAAAAATGACATCAAATCAACAGCGATTGCTGCTATCGCATAAATATGCATTGTTTTGACCTCAAGGATAATGAAAATTCGAATTGGTGAGGGGTAGGTACTATAACTAAAAAGTGAAAATAATAACTTTTTCAAAAAAAAAACAACCGACTTCCGGAAAAACACTACAAAGTGAAAGATAACTTTAATTTCGGAAGTCGGTGTCTTCGGATATGTATTTAAATTTTTTGTCACCGCCTTCTGAAACACTTTGTAGTGTTTTTCCGGAAGTCGGTTGTTTTTTTTTTCGGAAAAAGTTTTAATTTACTCTTTAGTTCTAGTATCTATAGCCCACACCTATTCGAAATTTCATCACCCTTGGGATCAAAACAATGCATATGTATGCGGTAGCAGCAATCGCGGTTGATTTGCTGTATTTTTTTTAAAAATCCGTTGTGTCTCCGAAACGCATCCTCAGTCCTCAGATCTATATGAAATTTAAATGGGACCATTTCTGAATAAACCCCTTTCGAAGTTAAGTTTGCAAATCCGTCTATATATGACGGAGGTATGACAGAACATTCATACAAAAATACCTCGAACTGATAACCTCCTTCTTTTTTAAGTCGGTTAAAAAGAATCATTCTGCATTTGATAGCCCAATTCTTTGAGAAAGGCTATATACCTATAGGCTTCATTTAACATCTCGATAGGACTCTTAAAAGCCTTAGCTCTTAGAAGAACGCTATCACCTACTTCATTTTTACTTCGACAGGTACAAAAAATTTCATGAGGACGAAGACGTGGGCAGAAGCTAAGTAGTACCTACCTAATACTAAAATGCCCATTTGCGGCTTTCGTTACATAGTTAAGTAGGTAAACAAACCCTGTCCCGAAACCCTTTCTTAATTAAGGTGAGGTAGATTTCAAGTTCCAATTAAGTAGGTACCTACTTACATACAGGTACCATTTTTTTTGGGTGGGAAATGGGCGTGTCAGACGTTTTCTGACTAAAACCCACCCGTGTTCCTTCAGTTACCTGTGTGCCAGGGGCCACGGTAATTCACGGTATCTCTTTCGAACAACCCGCACCCCTGACAGATATAGGTACCATTACAGTAACTACTTTATAGGTACCATGGAATCTTTATATAAACACAACCCACTCAATCCAGAAACAATAGAGTACTTTACAATCTTTCCAGCTTACCTACTTGAATAACATTTTCTTGTAACCTGCGGGGGTACTTGCACAACAGTACAACACAAGTACTAGTAGAAAAGGCTTTTATTTTGACAGTTCAGCAACATTCATGGCGATATTACATTGTTGAGCAGACAATTTTTTGAACATACACCAAACAATGGATTAGCAACATCCTTTGAAATGATTCAGATTGTGGTTGATGTGTTGGTGTGTTACACAATTAGGGTGCTGGACCCACAATGCATGTACAGACGCCAGCACATCAAGCTACCTGAAACTGTCAAATTTTCCCAATTGAACATGAACCTTAAGCTTATGTTACAAAGACGAAAATCTATCAAAGAAATTTGACAGATTTTTACGGGCTAGTTGATTTAGACGGGTTTTTTTTTTGACGATGGGAAATCCTCAAATAACTTTTCCCGCTCTGGGTGGAGCAGGAGGGCGTGTCAGACTTGTACTGACTAAAACCCACCCGTGTTCCCTCAGTTGCCTGTGTGCCAGGGGCCTCGGTATCTCTTTCGTACAATCCGCACCAGGGTGTCTACTCTCTAACTTCGTCAACGAAAATACGGGCCCGTCCGAAAATAGTTCGAATCTTCAAAGTGACTCCTACAGCTGATTAATTAACTTTTTTGGACGGATAATACCATTTCAGGAGTAGGGACAACTGTCAAATCGTGTAGTAATTAATTCTTAGTCTGGGCCCCAAACTAATCATGGGTCCGTAAGTGATACATACGGAGTGGGAAACGCCCGTAACTTCGACTGAGATTACGGATTTCGTGCTTAGAGAGTAGACCCCCAGAGCAGTGGGGTTCCAGTGGTATCGGTCACCCCGACATACGAATTGTAGGTCGTACTTGGCGTTTGAACCCAGATAGACACTTTACTTTGTATATACAATTTCTTCACGACTGCTCTCAAAACGGTGAAGGAAAACATCGTGACGCAACGGCATGCGGCAAGTACTAGAATAAAAAGAATCTAAAACATGTGATATCACATCCACCTACCCGCACTGGGCCTTCGTGGTGGATTATAGCCCACTCCTTCTCATAGAGAGGACGCCTGTGCTGTGTCCCAGCAGTGGGAACAATATAATTATGCTGATTTGACAACACATTAGAAGCACATCGACGGAATGATCAGCATGGCTCCTTTCGGTCAGTGGGTCGTCTTAGAGGCGGTCTTATGTTACGGCTACATTGTCACTAGGGCATCGGAACCGGTTTTCCCGGTTCCAAAAGAACCGGGAATTCCCGGTTCTGAAGGTCCCTGAAAGAACCGGTTCTGTAAATCGGAGAACCGGTCGTTTCGATTCTTTCGGTTCTTTCTTAAAATAAATTTAGAAATACATCTCTTTATGCTAAATATCAAGTTATTATCATATCATACAATAACGAATCGCCACCACAATCTTTTAGAAATCATCAGCTTATATTTAATGTACGAAAAGTGGTAAAAAAATTCGAAAAGTCACCGACTAAAAATAATGACGTCCTTCAAAAGCATGTCAAAGCTGATTTTGGACAAGACTATTCTCTGCTTTTAGATAGAAAGACTCGCTGGAGCCGCATTGCCACCATGTTAAGCCGTGTTCTAAAATTAAAAACATCTATCACATAAGCACCAATAGATTTAAACATCGATATTCAGTTTACTGACGATGGCTGAAGACACATACACGAAGGAAATAATATATTGGATATTATAAAAACTGTCGTGGAGGCGCTATGTCACCATGATGCAACATTGCAATTGCAATTGTAACATCTGATATTTCCCTCAAATTTGCAATAAAAATATTGCTTGAAATGAACACTCATCTGAGCAATAGAATGGTGGCTGTATTGCGTAAACAATATGCAAAACGACGAATAGTCCAAGCAGCAATATTGCAATATTTGACCAACCCGGAGAAGTATTTTGAAAATATTGAAAATGAAGATAAAACGGTCTTTTTACGGCCTACGAGTGATGAGATGCTGCGGGAAATCGTAAACCTCATTCAACGCACAAAAAAGTGTACCTCTTGTGGGTATGCCTGATTTCAGAAGACACGATGACTTACAAGTATCTTCTTTAACAAATGTAGAGGAACTTAATAAGGAAATATGTTAAGCTATTGCTTCTGCTCCTGAATCGACATCAAATGACCTAAATACTACAGTGAGGGTAGAAATGGGTCTGTTTGAGAATGGTCAGAGACAGCGAGGACGGTACCTATCGCTGGCTTACCACCATTTATAATCCATTCCACCCACAGTGTGGAGCCGGAACGAATGTTGTCTTCCGCCGGCATAGTCTGCAATAGACTCCGTTCCTCGTTAACCGACAAAACCTTAGACGCATTTATTCTTTTTACGTTCCTTTTATTTAGCAAATAAAAAAGACCCAATAATGCTCAATTTAATCATTAATTTAATTTTATCGTTTTTTTTTTAAATCATTTATTTACTACTTTTATGTGTACAATTGTAGAGCGCACGCAAGTTGTTGTTACCTTACCAAGCTTATTGATTTATTTTGAGTTGATATTAATTTTATTTTTTTATTTCCTATTTCTAGCGTGTAAAATTGTTAAATTAATTGAAATTTAATTTCAATGATTTCAAAGATACTTTTTGATCTCGGTGGTGAATTATAAACAACTACGAATAAACTGATTTAAAGAACTGATTATTGCTAACTAATACTTAAAAACGATTTTGTAATTTTGAGTATAATTACAAAAATTATAAATATTGTAATTTCCAATAAAGTGTGTTTTATTAAGATCCATTCTCCTTTATTCGTTTTGATAGTAGAAAATCTATATAAAAGATAGCATAGCTTATCAACTAGAATTTATCAAAAAACCGAAAGAACCGAAAAAACCGGGTACCCGGTTCCGTCTTGAGTTTAGAACCGAAAGAACCGGTTCCTAAAATAGGGCCGGTTCTCGATGCCCTAATTGTCACAGAGCTCGACGTCTCCATGTACAGACGCCAGCACATCAAGCTACCCCAATCTGTCAAATTTCTTTGATAGGTTTTCAACATTATAGCGTAAGCATAATGTTCATGTTCAATTGGGAAAATTTTATAGTTTGGGTTAGCTTGAAGTGCTGGGGCCTGTACAACAGAAAGAGCGCTACTTGAAGTTCGCGATAACGCAACAATGTAGCCGTAGCATTAGAAACCCTACATATCGTTTGCTAAATTAGGTACGTAGGTAATGAAAAGGAAAAACCGAAATAATATCGTTCCTTTAATGCCGCAGCCACACTACGGTCAATGCAATGCCCAACACCGCGATAAACAACGCGGTAAACATTCCGTTATTTAAAGCGATAAATTCAGTGACCACACTTGACCGCCACCCGAGTTATCGCCTAATGTCAAATGGCATTGTGAATGCCATTGTAAAATTATCGCGATAAATTGTGGCTACACCTACGGTTAACGTCCAACATCGCGATAATCAATGGCATTTCTCGTAGTTGTAGCCGCGGCATAACTGAAAATGAATGCAGAATCTCCAAAATTTACTTAATCTTTTACGTATGAAGGCGGCACCATCCACCCTCAATAACATTGCCATGGCACCCAACATGCGAGATGGCGTGCGTATACGTGGATACGTGGTGTGTCACAGGCATCGGATGACATTGGATTTCTGGATTTCGATTCAGAGACTGAGTGATGAGCAAAAAAACAATGTGCCAAGTCATGGCGGTCATGTCAATTCAATAAAATGTTGCCTGGTTATGGGTTGTTACCATCGAAATGAGAAATGTATTTATTAGTGGTTCTTGGGGTTTTCATGAATTGAGATTTTTAAACTTCGGCTTTTAAAGCGTGAGCTAATTGAGAATGTCAACTATAACAACAATGAGGTCTCTACATTTATTTATAAGGGTTTTAAGGCTTTCAAGGCTTTTGATGAAATAAAAAGTTTTTTTTTTTAGCCACATCCAATTTCAGACTCATAAAATAGGTAGAATTAACCAATTACTTTATTATAATTTTGTTTTACTAGAAAATACAGTTCTGAAGGGAGTTTTCAAACCAGTGAGGAAATTTGGTTTAGATATTTGGCAACACTAAAAATATCCCTGCTGTCAAATCAAGTAGAAAGGAGGAGGTCTCGAGGTTTATATTTGAAGGCCGATCACTTCAAAAATTGAATCACTGCGAGTTGTAAAGCTACTGCTGACTACCGGCGCGTTAATATTGTACAATAAATTAAACAAAAAAGAAATCTGCAACAAAATGTCTGAAAAGCATTTACAAACCGGTACGTTGTTGCTTTAACACCGAATTGCATATTTAATTGTAAGCCGAAAAACTTCGCGATAAACATTAACCTCATTTGTTTTTATCAGGTGATGCTCTCCCTGCGTACGGAGGCAAACTTCGCTTGTTTGCGATGAGATTCTGCCCTTACGCCGAGAGGACTGTTCTTGTTATGAATGCAAAGAATTTGGAATACGATACCGTATTCGTTAATTTGGATAACAAACCCGAGTGGATTTTCAACTACAGCCCTAAAGGTAAGTTGTCATTGCATATTTTCTAGAATAATCAGAATAGTTAGTTGTGTAAGGTGTAAGGATAAAAAGTGTTGTGTTGATTTGCCACTATGATGTCAATTCAACTTGTCAGATACTGAATGGCACATAATTAGTATTTGTTGCACATCTGTCAGCGACTCTGTACCTACTATATAATAATACAGAGAATTATAGACCAGTTGAAAATTGATAAAAATGGTGGTAATGTAATCTATAGTAGATAGGCACTCAGATGATGCCACAAGTTTTTAAATAAATGTTTTGTTCGAATGAACTATACACAAACATTGTCTAAGATTATACAAGCATTTAAATACACTTGAAAGAAAAGAAGGTCATGACCAAAAAATATGCTTCAATTATTGTGTGCATGAGTGAAGCAACAGGATAGCCTGCAAATCTTTTTTTTTTTTGCATCTTGTCATACTAACCATGTTGAACAATATATCGAGGGGTGAAAAGCTATTTGTTTGAAGCGACATTTTGGACGATATTGAGTTATATACCCAATAACTAACTCAATACTGTATATAACTCAATATCGTCCAAAATGTCGCTTCAAACAAATAGCCTTTCACCCCTCGATGATTCACAGTCCCTAACAAATATGGCTTTACAGAATTATATTCATTAAAATCATCAATCCTCAAAGTTCTGAGGATTGATCATTTTAAACGATTCCCCATGTCTCCTCTAAGTTCATTTAATACCATTGAGTGCCTTTTTCATGGAATAGATGTGCTAGGTGCAACTATTCCATGAAAAAGTCACTGACAGTCCTTGATTCTATTATTCATTTGTCTAAAAATCATGCTACCATTATAATTTTTGTATATTCCAGGCACTGTCCCAGCTCTGGAGTATGAAGAGGGCAAAGGCTTATTTGACAGCAACATCATAAACTTTTACCTGGATGAGAAGTACCCAGATGTGCCTCTGCAGTCAACTGACCCACTGCGCAGGGCTGAAGACAAGATTATAGTTGAACTGTTTTCTGCGGTAAGCATTCTCATTACTCACTCCACATTACTTATTTCAAAATAATTATTTGGTTATTTCAATTAAAAAATCTAAAATTTCATATTAAAAAAAATTAAGAAAATTCCTGACTCTTCCACAAAATCCAAAAATAGACCATTTTAATCATTATTTTATTTATTAATAGGTACATATCATATATTTAGTACAGCAAATTAGCCATTAGTAATAAATTAAGAGAAAAATAGTAAATTCTTCTCACAGAACCACAAACATTCATAAAAAGTTATAGGTACGAACATTGAGATTGCTGTGTTGTTTTATGAATTATGTAACCTATAGGGAGATTTCTTTGAAATAAATAAATTGAATTGAATAATATTATAAGCAAATCGGTCTAATCTCCAGTAAAAAAAATTTACAGGCTCAATCAGCATTTTACGCTGCAGCTACTTCACAAAATCTGCAGCCAGGTATGTTAGAGAACTACCACAAGGGCTTGGAAGCTCTGCAGGCACGACTGAAGGAACGTGGCACCAAGTTCTTACATGGAGACTACCCTGGATTAGTGGACTATACTCTGTTTCCATTCTTGGAGCGCTTTGAAGCCTTGCCTCTAATTGGCAAAACTGAATTTGAATTGTCCAAGACAAAATATGAATTATTGGTGAGTAAGCTTGGCTTTTTAACCCTTTGTATACATACATTGATAGATATATTATAGATTGTGAACCGTAACATACTGCTTACAATTTAACGCATTATTTTTCGGTAGATTAAAATTTATCGAAGTGAAACCGTCAAATTGAGAACTGGTATCAAGACTGATAGTACCTTGCGCTATTACTAAATAGTCACATAACTGCCACCACAGAGACTGCCACTAACTTGGAAGTAGCGCTCGCCGGCCGCTGCCGCGGCACAGCTCGCGCGCGGTTGGAAGCAAATCTAACCTAACCTATTCGGTTGGTAAGCAGTATGGTGCAGTTCACAAGTTATCGGCAGTTTACAATCTCCCGAGATAGATTATAATCTAACGGTATTTACAATTTTACGGTGACATTATACAACATGGATCCACATTAGACAATGACTTTTTGACTGTTTCTGTAATTACGCATTCAACCGGTTAATTATGGTAGGGCATTACCTGTCACTCATACCTATGTTACACTCTCCATCTAATGCTTGACGAGGCAATGTTTCTCTAAAATGTTTATTGAATTCTACATTTGAATTAATGCATTGATGACCAAAACATCTCATCATTCTATGATGAGGATTCTAGAATTGCATTAAATCTGAACACATTGTTACAGGTGACCTACATTGAAGCTATGAAGGTAGTTCCTGCCGTCAAGTCGTACTACTTGGCCGCCGAGACTCACGCTAAGTTCATCGAGTCACACAACAAGGGTGACGCTAACTACAACATGCTGGACACCCCCGTGTGTTGCATGCGCCCAAGAAAGAAGAAGGAACCCACAACGAATTAAAACGACCACTAATATTACTCGGAAACAGTATTAAATTACTTCATGGCAAATTACAGTAGTACAATATACAACTTTACAATAAAATACCTTTTTTTGTCGATATTTATGTTTTTTTTTACATAGCTGTGATATCTAATAATTACTGCCTACTTATGTCTTATCAGTTTGATAGTGGAAGGGGCATCATAGGTCGATATTGTATTTTTTCAATGACCACATTACCAATGGTATCAAGTTATATCGACCAGCAGCACTTATCGCTGCTATCATTCTTCCTTGGTTTCCATTCAGTTACACTGTGACCCATTGGGAGAAAATATCCCGACAAGTAACACTGTAACTGAACAGTATAGTGTTCCCGTTAGGTAGGTAACCACCGTTTTGGGTAAAATTATTGCACGCCCGCTCGTCTAACATGTCGGAAATTGCTAATGTGTATCTAGATCGAGGGCCCTTTTTTTAAAACCTTCCGAAACTAAATAAATCGTATAGGGAAATTAGTAAAAACTTAAAGCAAAGGGCCAAGAATTTCTTAAACGTGAATTTTAAAGAACAAAAATGTTGGCTTAGCTTTACCTATGTAGACAGATAATAAACTACTGAAAACAAAAAAAAATGGATTTTGGAACTCAGACGCGACGCAGCTGTCGACGACGTTAGATCTAATCTTCATAATTTTTGACGAGTTTTAGGAATATGGTAGAAATGTAGCAGCACCACCGGAACCAGTAAATTTCTAAATGGTCTACGAGAAAAAAGTTTGGGCACCTCTCTGGTTTAGAGCTAGCGGAATAAACAAAGTATTTACCTACTTTTACGCTATGGTTCGCGGGCTCAAACAAAATACTGATTCGGATCTCTGTGTGTGCATCATCATGCCATCAATTCATACACATCTGTATTAGACATAAATTAAATATTACTTCTTGATTTTAAAAGCAAATGAACCGAGTTGACAAAACATTTGTATGCTCCAAAAACTATAATAAAAGAAACAATTAGGTAATTTTAAATGTCGTCAGCCAATTTATTTTTCTGAAAGCTTGACTCAGCTTATTTGTGATATCGTCATAAGGGTGTGTCCAGACCTGGCGAATGCGCAGCTCGCGAACTGCGCATTCGCCAGGTCTGTACACACCCTAATAGTTTTCGTCTCTATTCGTCATTGGCCAATTTAGTACAGTGATTATTTCTGAAAGACTTATTTCAAAACTTCGGAGTATACCCTCATCCTAATCAGCCTATAATGTTCCCACAGTTGGGTAGGACACAAGCCTCCCTCTATGAGAGGGACTGGGCTATAATCCCTCACGCGGGCCCAGAGCGGATTGGTAGATGTCTCATGTCTTCGAATTATCGGTTCTAAATTCTCGCGATATTTTCCTTCACCATATTGAGAGCAGTGGTGATGAAATTAAAACACCAAGTAAAGTACCTGCCTGGGTTCGGACTCATGACCTACAACGCGTAAGTTTGGACAGTGTCGGGGCCAGTACCACTGAGCCACCACTGTGAAACTTACACCCAATTATATAATAAATAATAAAATAAAATAAAAACTTTTTATTTCGGACTGACAATAATCCATAGATGTTAGTAGAGTAAAACTTATGAAAACTAGTGTTAGTATATTATAATTACTTATATCCTAATGTGGGTATTAACCCAGTGCTGGACGTATCGCGTGTCCAGCCTGTCCGCAATAACAGCCAGGATGCTGTTGGTGCTGGCGCGCAACCTGCCGAGCGCCGCGGCGCATCGCTTGCGAAGCACAGCGTGGAAGCCGTCAACGTGTGCGTCCGCTAACATGCCCGACGCACTGCACCAGCGCGGCAGACCCAACAACGCCCTGAACGCATTATTATATTGGACCCGCAGGGCGCTGAATGATCTTTGAGTATAATGAGCCCACAAGCAGCACGTGTATAATGATGTACAATGTGCTCTAAACAGTGTAATTTTAACTTGAGCTTTACAACGATTAAACCTGTGGGCTATCATGTTTGCTCTGATCGACAGCGCCCTACGCTCCCTGTCCATGTCCTCATCGTCACGTAAGAGATCGGTGATTATGTGCCCAAGATATTTAAAACAGGTGACCACTTTCATGGGTGTTCCATTCAAAGTCACGGGAGGAACCTGATCAGGCGACTTGGTACCTGCTTTAAATACCATGAGCTCACTTTTTCTGACATTATATTTGAGGCCATGACTAGCCGCGTACGTCTCACACACATTAACTAGTTTCCTAAGTCCGCCGATCGTTGGGCTCAATAGCACCATGTCATCTGCATAACTCAGATTATTTATACAAATGTTATCTATGTGACAGCCGACATGCATGCTGCTGAGCTCAACGATTAGCGCGTTTATATACAGATTAAACAAAACTGGGGATGACAATCCACCCTGTCTTACTCCACATTGTAGTCCATATGGATCCGATAAGATGCCAGCCCACTTTACATAATTGACCTGACTCTGATACCAAAACTTTAAGATACCAATTACCTCACCAGGTAAATCGGTTTCTTCAAGCTTATAGCTTCAAGCTATATAACTTTTATGGATGGGGAAAAACATCGGGTCAAGGAACGACTGGGAAATCGTGGTGTCATTCATTCCTAGTTCGGGTCCCAAACTAATCTTATATCTGTAGGTAACACGGATATAGGTGATGTAGAAGATACGCCCGTAACTTTTACCGAAACTACGGATTTTGTTCTTAGTGAAGAGAACTCTAGGCTCTACAGTAGGTATAATACCTACTTATACCAGATCGCGTTCTAATACAAAATCTAATGTAGCCTTGAAAGTGATTTCATGCTTTAGGTATTTAGTTAAACTTTATTAAGAATACTGCTAACACAATCATAAACCTTCAAGTGTCAAGTAATTAACACAATGACTTTTCTATTGTTAGCAGACTCAATGAGTCTGCATAACAGTCGACGGGCGCGCGAGCACGCAAGTTGCCTATGCCAAAGAGTAGCATATGCGACAGTTCAGTGGAGACTAATCGATATTTTTTTACCAATAGAGTAATTAATAAAGTGGTAAAAACTTTTTTCCGTAAATAACATAGAAATAATGAAAATTTACCTTATTAGGTTTTGCTCTAACTTAATAATAGTGATGTACCTACATAATAAGTTAACTATGTATGTCACTATTTTTTAAACTTGTATTAAATATTGTTAGGTTCTGAAATCTGATGTCCTCTCAAGTAGAGCACATGGCTGTATAGTCACAGGACTACAGAATTATTGAAATCTCAGCTGTTTTGCTTTCTGTGCAAGGACTTAGAAACCGGCTCCACAGCTCGAACAATTCCAAATTATCTAGCTCTAAGCATTAGCTCGAGTACCTAGTTTGTTTTAATTCGCTAAGGGCAAATTTTTCAACAGTCAGATAACTTTTACCTGAAGAATAAATCTGACAGTTTGGCATATTTTGTATACAAAAGCTGTCAAACCGACATAACAGCCCTTAGACAGCTAAAATTTGTTTTATGGCTTAGTAACGGCTTTAGAATATCTACAAAGACAATGAAATGTTTAGTGCAAGTGCTATGTCACATATAATGGAACCAGTCAATCCCAATTTTTCACTACAAGCTTCTACCAGACAACAATAAACGCACAATGGTGACGGTTCAGCAGGTTACGCTTAAGCTTAGCAGGCTTAGCATGACACTTTCTATTTCTACTCGAGCGATTTCTATTCTACGGTAGAATAGAAATCGCTTGTCTACATTTCTCGGTAGAAAACTGTCAATTGTCTACACGGAAAAGTCATTTTTGTCTACTCTTCCGTCGACAAAACGGTTCTCTACGGTTCGCGTGCTATGCCTGCAGCTAAAACAAAACAGGAAGAAAAAATTAAAAACGATTTTATAAAATAAAATTTATATATTTCACAAATGTTAACACAACCTCCAATAATGTTTGTGTGCCAATCTCTGATGTGTTCATACAAAGCACTTTGTGTCCCCATCTCCTCCAACTGCGAGTTTTACATAACATACAACATTATAGTACTACGCTATGACCTAGTAAATAACATTTATGCTTGAGATTCAACTATTCAACGAGTACCTATGTAAAATACGCGAGGATAAACACTATAAAATTAATACAATAAATAGTTTATAGTATTATTTTTGATTTTATGTACACGACATTTATAGCTTTAAATTATAAATCGAGTATTTGTTATATAAAGAAGGCATATTATACAGTAAAAAAAACGATCACAATGTGTTCATGGTTAGATAAAATCGTACATATGAAGAGCACACATTTATTATTACTACCATTCTAATTATGGTAAATGAGATCTCTGATACAATGTGTCCGATACTCGAGTGTATATCAGCAATCTAAGTCGACATTCACACGTACGTAATAAAATTGCAGCGGGATTTATACGCGCACTAGATTTTCAACACACTGCTAAGCGCTTAGAGTTGAAAACCGTACAGTAAAAAACAATGGTCGATTTTCGACGAGCTGAGATGCACTCTGTTGAATTCTCAATGTTCAGTTTAACTCCGAGAGTTGAAAATCCAGTGCGCGAAAAATCCCGCCGTGATTTTATGACGTCCGAGTGAATATCGACTAAGTATATAAATAGGGAAAAACAGCGTTATGCTATTACCATACTACATGTATTTGCATAATATTATCTGTAACACTTATGAGACGCCATGAATCAGAGATATCATTGTATTCATACAGCCCATTCACAGTTACCTCTTATTTTTCATCACTGTCTAAATCACAGTTATCTTTATTCTCGTTAACATAAGGTTGCTTTTGGGTTGGTGCCACTGACAAGTATGTCAAAAGAACAGTGATCTTTATTGCCGTTGCAATAAGGTTGCTGTTGGGTTGCTTCAGTCAGAGGTAAATTAACTGTGAACGGACTGTCACTCTCACTGACTCCAGGTAGGCACAGATAATGATCCTTGTAAAGATAAATCGTTAAGTACATCGCAAGTTACATTTGATAATGGAGATAATAAACAAAAAATAATGTCATAACGAGTTGTATATTGCACTAATTTGTACTATCCTAAGCTAAAACAATTACTAAATAATACTAATTAAGTACTTTTTTGAAAGAGTACTAATTTAACGTGCTATTTGGCGCTGAAAACGAGGCCAGAAGTATTTGCGCCAATTATTTTTAATTGTGTTCGAGACGTTAATATGACTCGGCAATATTCTGAAGGACACTTTGGTTTTGACTATGTAAAATCAGAATAAGGCTTCCTGTGCATGATGACGCGCACGGACCGCATGTTTGTCTACGAGGTGTAACAGAATAAACGCAAGACCTGAAAGTAGTTTGTTCTTAATTGACTCCTGAATCGATTTCAGTAACTTTTAATGTGGGTATTTTATGTTTTTTTTTTCGATACCTACCGCCGATTGAGTCAAAGAAAATTCAAACTTATTTCAAGGCGATTGGACTCTTTTTAAATGCGTAATTGATGGGGTCAAAACGTTTTTCATAATAATGTAACAGCATTGTGTCATGTTTTTAGCTCAATACTTTAATTGGGCGGTATGAGGTCTTGCGTTAATTTATGTAACACGCCGCACTGCAACCGCGTGTACACCGCATTGATGCCGAGTTTTAAATATATAGACGAATATAGATGTAAAAGACAATTTTGGGTACAACCTGATTTAGCCTGCTGATAAGATAACGGTGAGTTTCACATGCATTTTGAATAAATAAGAAATTATGAAGCAACATAAGAGTATCTCCTGCCAGGGGTGCGGGTTGTTTGAAAGAGGTACCGTGGCCCACGGGCAACTGAAGGAACACGGGTGGGTTTTAGTTAGTAAAAGTCTGACACGCCTTCGCCTTCGCCTTCCTGCTCTACCCAAAGCGGGAGAAGATCATTGATGATTTCCCACCCTCAAAAAAAAAAGAAAAAGAGTATCTCAGGATTAGCGTAAAAACTTTTTTTAAACTCTACAGCTTTGTTGGCAATGCTTTGTTGGCAATGCTTTGTTAGACTGTGATCGTTGATTTACAATGTAACTCGGTATCAATGCGGTGTTAACGCGTCATGTATAGGAAGCCTTAGAATAACATAATTAAATTAACGACACTAGTTAGCAAGAAACTAGTGTTTCGTCATCTCATCGACATTGTCTCGATGTGATGATATTTCAGGTTTTATAACCTCACAAAAAACATACTGATGCGAGCTCTGACCTTCGTTGCATTAGTTGTAACACACATTCAAATAATACTCTTTAATAAATAAAAATGATATTGGAGTAAACGAGTAATATCATTAGGAATGTATAATTTCGAACGTTATCGACTGACTTAGCATTTAGCAATATAGTAACAATAAAAATCTTCTAAAATGTGGAGTTGAAATGTGTCATGCAACGGGTTAAAGCATTCAATTACTTTTATTATTACTAAAAATGTTTATGGCATAATTAAATGTATTGGTTTTATTGTTTACGAAAACAGGAAACTTGATTGTGGTTATTATTGTAATATTAATAACAATTTCCTGGTTAATGTGTAAAACAAACGCAAACTATTTGTATATTTTTGTATTCATTTTTATCGACCTTTATTTGATTGATCGATATTGCAATGTTTTTTAACATAACGAGTTTACCGCACTAGTATACAAAAAAAAACATAAAATAATATCATTTTGTTATTGGACGCGAATTGATAAGAAAACGGTGATCACTATGAATATGACAGCTTGCTAAGCTGTGACAGCGTAGCACTATTCTGCAAAATTATTGAAATATGATTTGCACTTTTTTACGGAAACATCATAAAATTCGGTTACGTCATGCTTCACGTTTCGCTTAAGTGGGCTATTACACTGCAATGTTATTAGGGTTACCGTCCAAGATCCGTACCGTGTGTGGCGATAACTGCCACAAGATCTACGCGAGGATCACGGCTTCAGTGAACAAAACATTATGCGTCCACTCACATCGAAATGGCTCCTGTTCATCTGTTTACTTAAATTGATCGTTCCATGTATGGGTAGTGTTTAGGCAAACCCAACTTTATGTAAATGGTAACTCGACAGGTATTCACTTATCATTGCTTACCTGACTTGTTCACGCTAAGGTTTTTTCTTGAATATATTCTGTAAGTTCATATTAGATTTGGACTGTTGGAACATCTGCGTGACCCTCCGGCCGACCTCCTGGGCGGCCTGCAGGTTGGTGTTGGGGCGCGGCGGGGGCTCCCGGATCATGTCTCCGCTGCTCCCGATGCCCGCTACGTTGTGTATTAGGGCTTCTATTGCGGCCTTGTATTGGGATAACGCTGGAGCTTGCACGCCTTCTTCTAATTTTCTGTTTGGAGAGTAATGGAATTAGTGTTATGTGAGTAAACTGAGATGAAAAAAGTTACATTATAAATTTTAAAAACCCCCGACCCAATCAAAAACCTCTAAAAAATAAACAAATAAAATGTATTCGCCTTTTAAGTTTAATAAGAAATTGTAGGTAGTATTTTGATCAAAGCATTGTCACTTCGGGGGACGGCTAATGTAAATGTTATCCGTCTGTCTGGCGTTTTCATTGAACGTCCCCCGACATGACAATGCTTTGATAAAAATACTAACTAAACTTTTATTTCCTGCTTTTCAAACTTAATATAGTAATAGTAAACGCGCTACGATCGACACATGTCCATGTGTGTTTCCCACAGTGAAATTTGATAATCATTTATCGTCATTCCTACTCCATCATCAGACCCTGATCACCATTTATCTATAACCTATTAATTGAGACCTTTTGAATAAGCCCAAACACGATACTTCTGCTGTTTGTTGGTGACGAAGTTGGGTATCCTGGAAATTCCAGGTGATGCTCCAGCATCAGTTAAAGGTTGCTTTGTTCGTCTAATATCATTGAAGTAATAGAATACCAAATTTCGACTCGATCAGACCCGTGAAAGATGCTCAAATCCCTTCATCAAACGGCTGAACCGATTTTGATGAAACATGTCTAAGAACCACCGCTATAAAACCTACCTTTATATAAAAAAACCGCACCCAAATCAGTTCAACCGTTTAAGCGCTACAGTGCCACAGACAGACACACACATATAGCGGTCAAACTAATAACACCCCTTTTTGTGCATTGGGGGTTAAAAAATAAGTATGCGATAAGAAATCTGCAGTAAAATTGGATGTAATTTGTCGCAGGATGCGCAATCCAGCGGCCTATTTTAGAGGATGATAAGATCAAAGTCTTGTTGAGTGATAGTTGTTTAGTAATATATCGGTCATGGGCGGCACAGAACGCAAAAACGCTAACATTACGCGGCTTTTCAAATTGCACATGGAGTTTCAGAAAAAATAAATCGGCGTTGTTGAGCGCCGTCTCCGTCACTCTTACATGTTTGTCCCTTTCTAAAGCTCAAGTGTACCTGAGGGCTGGTAGTAAGGCAGGGTGGTGTCGGCAGTGGTGGACGGCCAACTGCAGGCCGGGCGTGAGCGCGGCCAGGACCTCGCGGGACAGCGCGCCGCGACAGACCACGCATAGCAGGGATACCGCTGTAGGGCAATAACATTACGTTTTACAAGAAATCGACATATTACTTTTAAGGTGCAGCCGGATAGTCGAATTTTGTATGCACGAATATAAGACAATGTACGACGAATGTGTCATGGGACGCAACGTGCGTGCAAAACTATGCTCTAATGATCGCAAAAGCCCATTAAACGTACACTGAAAGCAGCGCGGGGCAGTTTCCACCGTTTTTATCATATTTAAAGGTGCGCTTACACGAGCAACTAAAATTGCTCCACTTGGAACAATTCTCGTCCACTACGACGTCACGACTACATCCAGCAATTTAGGGCAATGGCAACATGGAGCAACCTGTTGGCAAAGATACGGCCACACAATATGGAGCAGCTTAAAAAACTAGACAATGCGCCACCCCCGCCGGCCGGTTCCTCTCGCAAAAACGAGACGTAATTATACGTACAAACGAGATAGAAAGAAAATTTACAAAAAAAATCCAAACCGATTGGATATTCGGCAACTCATGAAATATATGGAGCAATCAGAAGCAATATTGCCGAAACACATCGGCTATTTATTGCTCCAGATTGCTCCACTTAATTGATCCAGATTGATCCATTAATGTTGCCGAGCAATAATTGGTCAAAAAATTGCCCGTGTAAAAGCACCTTAACTACTAAATTATTAAATATCTCTCTATCTTAACTATCAATAAATATCAAAGCTAATATCACACCTTTCTCAGAAACCGCATGGTTATCAACAGTAGGCAGCACAAGCAACGCCAACGCCTCTGCAGTGCGCGCAGCTTCCTTCACCGTGAGCACCAGGTTCCCTCCCAGCATATCTTCTACGGGCGCCCAGCACTGGGCTTCGCAGTCTAACCCACGGATCAGACATGTTCGCGTCACACTGCCCCATGAGGAGATCGCTTCCTCGCGGACAGACCTTTGAAAATATAAAAAAAAAAAAATAGTTTTTGTGGTCTCGGGTGACAGACCACTGGTTATCAATCTGTATGTATCCCAAGGGTTAATGGCACCGTGTTAAACATTAAGGTCAGGTAGCACGGAATTAGGAATGTCCTGGGTGGGCCAAACGTGCGATTGAGCTATTTTTACGCATCTTTAAATACGAGTGTGTTTTGTCTTTGGGCATTATTTGATTGCATTTCCCAACTTTGACGAGTATATTTTTATTTATTTTCACGAGTTATTGGTCAGTGTGAGAGAATAGTGATGGATTTAAGAATATAATGTAATAACTTACACGTCTTCATCATGCAAGAGCGCCATGACAGCGGGCAGCATTTGTCGCTCGATGCATTTCTCACTCAATTCTGTCGCATTCAGTAGCTCAGTGATCAGGTTAGCGATATACATGCGAATAGTACTGCCGCTTGAACTTTCACAACTGCTTGCCGCGACTGTTAACACAATTTAGGCTAATAATAATAATTTAGGATCATAGGTAAAGTGAAAAATGGAATTAAGAAAACGCCTCCACCACTTATGTGTAGGTGTGTTGTTTCTGTCGAGCATGACGATTTTCAAAAGAGTCGTTACACCGTATTGCTCACAACATAAAGATCAAAATCGAAAATTCGTGGGAGTTTGAGGTTTTGAGACCCACGTCATGCTATTTCGCTCTTTATAAAGTCAGCATTTCGGTGTAAATTCGCTTGAGAAATAGTTGCGCCTAAATCGAAATAAGCGCCTGGTGATCCGACAATTACTAAGAATAGGATTAATGAGGTGAGGAGTCGTGCTACGTTGTATAAATATGATAAAAACAATATGTATGTAGTTCAGATAATATACACTTTTACCAGTCATTTTGTAACTTGATTAGGTCATCATATATCATATTTTCTAATAACACCTATCACTATGTTGCTGATATCCTTTTTTTTTTTTTTTTTGGGTGGGAATTCATCAAATAACTTCTCCCGCTCTGGGTCTCACCTAGCACAATTTAAGAACATTTAATTGATACGTCTATATATTACGAAATCGACTGTGGCCGGGCTGCGTCGCAACACACATTAGATACATCTAGTCATACACGCACGCAGGTTGCGAGTACTATGCACCTGACTTTTCTGACGAACTTCAGGTGTTCTCCTAGAGCGTTCGCTTCCGGCAGTGTTTCCACTCACATTTGCTTTGTAAATACCTTTTTTTAGCCGCCCTTCATTTATCCTCTCAACATGACCGAACCATCTAAGCATACTCCTTTCAATTTTGATAGTAAAAAGCAATAATCTATACATATTATAAATTTAAGTCGCTTTTCGTGTGTCTGTGTGACCACGTCACGCTGTGTCTTCTAAACTATGCAACAGATTTTGATGCAATTTTCACCATAATTTAAAGACTTCCGTCTTTAAACGGAAGGTTTATGTGTATTATAAAATTATAATAATACCAGCCTATTATTGTCCCACTACATTACTATTAAACCAATGAATACCAGTATTTTACATGGAGCGACTGCCTATCTGACCTCCACAACCCAGTTACTGGGTAATACGATACCCCATGGTTGAAGACTGGTTGTCAGACTTTCGGGCTTCAGACGACCCTTGACGACTGTCAAAGATCCACAAATGACAGCCGGGACCAAAGGCTTAGCGAGCTTTCCGAGGCACGGTCTTGGTATGTAAAGATGATCTCCCATCCTCAGACCAACCGCAGCAAGCGTAGCTTAACCTGATAGATCGACCCGTGCGGCTGTTAATACTTAGCCATACCGCCGCCGCCGCCTTACTTAACTAAAATATAATAAAAAAAATCTTGATGTTTTGTCAAATCATAATAACCGTACGAGGTAGGGGCGGGTCGCTAGTGCCAAATAAAATAACTTTAAAAGTTACTATAATACTTACATTCCCTAAGATGCTGTAAATAAAAGTCAAGCGACTCTTCTCTGTGCTCCGCCACCCATTTCAATGGTATGGAGAATATCTTGACTGGAAGACTGCGTATGCTGCTGTACATGATCCATCTAAAAGAAAAACATTTTTGAGAATCTACCACTGGTGGAAAAATGTTGCAGAGATTGCCAAAAAAACAAGAAAAAAATAACAGTGATTAGCATTTTTACTATAAAAAAGAGACAGCACTCCAAGAAAGCATCGTTTTTTTAACTTTAATTTCTTCTTTTGCGGGACAAAACAGGAAAAGTTTCCAACTATGTTTATCCCACAGGAAATTTATTTAGTTAGTAAAACGTTCATCACGAATGGAACGTTTTTAGATCTATAATTTGTGCATTTTACGAGCGAGTGTCAAATATTACTACATAACCTTAAATATGTCAATGATATGAAAGGCATAACGCGCGCTCGTGCTTTGTAACCACTGTAGTCTTAGGGCGAATTTCACCAATTAAACTGAAAGCCTTTTATATTTTCTGATCGCGGTCAGTTTAATTGGTGAAATCGCTGAAATAGTTGACTGCTAACTTACTTTTGCAAAAACTCTCCATGTTGTATCCTATCTTCAAACGCAGGTAATATGGTGACCAAGTATATGCCAACAAGAATAGTGGTATCCACATTCACAGGGTGTAGTTTTTCCATCTTTTGTTCTAACTCGGATATACTGTCATTAAATATAGGCTTGAGTATGTGAGTAGTGAATGGTACGCCGAAGTTGTCCACATAACTATTAACCAGAGATATAAGTACCTCGTACATCAATGTGTGGCTTAGAACTTTAGTGTTTGTTGCCACGTCTAGAATTTGCTTTAATCTGTAACAAAATGTGCCGTTTTTTCATTACAAGTCTTTAATTAACTTGCCTTGTTGTCTACGGTGTTGTCATTTTTACCTGTCTTTTAGGGATTGTAATTTATAAATAGTTAATTATTATGCTATGAAATTCTTGTTATTGATGTCCAAAGTTTTTACTGCATTGTTTATATTGTAAAGGAGTAGGTAAGCATGGTAACACTCGGAAAACTGACAATGTTGTCAAACGTCAACATTTTCAGAAGGGCTGCAAACCCTTACATATTTTTCCAGTGTACAAAGCTCACGAAAAAAAAACAATGAAGGTATTTTAATACTCACGTGCTAATAAACCAACTTAACTCCGACCATCTCACTTCTGGCTTCTCCTTAATAATATTACTTGCAGCTACTAACAATACCTTCGCATCAACATTATCAGTGACGTAGCACTGTAGTTCCATAAAATACTCCATTTCTTCTAAGGGTACTTCTTGTAAATTAACCGATTGCATATCACAGTTGCTGAGGGTAACATCCCTGACTATTTGTACATTAACTACGTAGGCCAGTTTGGCTAACACTAACACTCTCATTACGTCAAAGTATAAGAGCACAGTCTTCCATTCGTTATCACTGCTCGCTTTAGTTAAATTCGTCATTATTCGACTACACAAGTCCGTTGAGAATTTTCCTGGAAATCAAATTTAACATCTGAAAACATTAGAAAACCGGCCAAGTGCGAGTCGGAGTTGTATAAGAAGAGTTCCATACCACAAAGCCGAAAAAAAGTTTCTTGAATGATTTTTAAATTTTATTTTTTTGTTATTAAAGCGGCAATAGAAATTCGGTTCACACACACTCACACACTCTGTATTTCTTTTTTACGGTTCATGAGATACAGCCCGCTGACAGAAAGATGAACGGACAGCGGGGCAGCGGGGGCTTAGTAATAGGGTTCCGTAGGCTCCCTTTGGGTATACATTTGTTTGTTGAACCCTAAACAGGTTTTTACTCAAGGGTAAAAAGTGTTCAGGGAAAATATTTTCACATGAAAAGATTAGACGTTACATTTGTTTTGACCTCGTAAAACGCTGTAGTTAAATTTGAAGTTATTTTATGCTTTCATTTTCTTCGTCAAAATATAAAAATAAATAAAGAAACACTAATTTACCTGCAATCAAAGCACTCCTCGCGAGAACAGGCACAAATATATTAACAGTATCCTTAACACACTTTTCGACTGGGTCCTTCAAGAAATTGAACATCAGGCTTTCTAGCTGGCTGTACTTATGATCGGCGACGGGACATATGAGGCAGGCAGACTTGAGTCCTAACGTCCGGATCTCGAGTTCATTGGACTCGCACATAAGGACCACGAGGCTTAGGAGTAGGGATGTGCATAGCTCGATGGGCACGTAAGGAGCTATGGCCATGCATACTTGGCTGGCTAGGACCCTTCGTTCTATGGATCTCGACGCTAAGAGCTCGGCTATTGAAGACAGGACTTCGCCGCTACCGCCCCATTTTACTACGAGACAAGTTGCTGAAAGAAAATATAAATGGTTAAGTTTTTGATTGTCAAAATAGATCAATTTAATCAAATCATTGTTATCATATCAGCCGAATGGCGTCCACTGCTGGTAACCTTTAACAGTCGCCACAGCGGCCGGCCGGTCCTGTGCTTTTCGAATCTAGCGTCTTGCGGATTCCGGTTTTAGAGTTGCAATTCGGTCTAAACTGAAGCAATTACTTGGAAGTGTCATTGTAAAACACAACAAATTAACAGACACAATACCCAGTTGTTATTTTTTTAATCATAAAATTGGTATAGCTATGGTCATCCATACTTTTTTGATATCCAAGATAGTTTGCATAGTTTGGGGCTGTTGATGTATGTGTGCAAGGCGCGCGCTCCTTTCGCGCGTCATTTTTTGTAACACTGTCTCACAGACTCACTCTCGAACTAACCAGTGAGTTGCTGGAAGGCAACTAAGGGAGCTTACTAGAGAATGGGCACCAGCGTTCTCTATGCATTTGACCACCATACTGCGATCGTCAACCAGCCTGCCGAGCGTGGCGATTACGGCAAACCCCCCCTTTTTGGGGGAGGCTTATGTCCAGCAGTGGACGTCTTTCGGCTGATATGATGATGATGAGCTTTGCTCGGTACTTTTTTTGGTTTGAGGTTTTCTAAAAATGAAACCTACCTAATCGATTTATCGCCCCCGGAACCCCCAGCATACTAAATTTCATGAAAATCGTTGGAGCCCTTTCAGAGATTCAGATTATATATATAAACATATACAAGAATTGCTCGTTTAAAGGTATTAGATAACTTTTATGGTGTACTTACAGAAAACTAATTATACTTACAAATTGTATAATAATTTTCCATTTTTATGATATATGGTTCAAATTTGTCTGTTCTGGCCGACTATTGTAGGAAACTTTGGCATCCTCCTTTTACCTCTTTCTAATGTTAGTCATAAGTCCAGGTTACCTCATGATGTTTCACCTTCACCACACAGCATGTTACAAGATATATTTATTGATACCTTCACAGATAGCCCGTGTGTCAGCCCGGTCAGGTCTCTTGACGAGTGTAAGTAGCGCGTGCAGTGCGCGTGCGCGGCGCGCGTCCCCGCCCGGCAGCAGCGCCGCCGCCGCCGCCACCAGCGCCGCCGCCTCGCTGCGCCGCGCTACCAGCGTGTGCGGTAGGATCTATGCAGAACATGTGGGTATCAATAACTGTTTGTTTTTTATTACAATTTCATCAATATAACACATAACATCATGGCTGTAATCCACAAAGAAGTGGGCTTTTGTTTATATGTAGTACAGTACACCCCTTTACGAAAAACTAAAACTTTTGGAGACTCCTGTGAGAGAAAGACTTGTCAAAATAAATTGCACAATATAACTTAACATAGCCATATTAATATCACAATAACACACTCTAGATTCGTGATGTTGTTGCACGAAGGTCAGACGCGATTGAAAGTGCAAGTCACCACACAGGTGGCAATGATTGTACTAATAAGAAAATAAAAGTAACTAATGTATACAAACCCGAGGTAACGTGTCTGCGACAAGTGTGAGTAGACCGGGCAGAGTGATAGGCTTGTCGCTGCTGACTAGCTCAGCGAGGAGGTCGTTTGATAGGGGCTCGTTCAGATTCAATGTTTCACAACACCAGTTCAAAATTGACACTTTGAGCCCATTAGGTATGCCACTGTAAACAAAGAACTTGTGAAAAAAACATGCATCTATAGACTCTACATAATTATCTCAAAAAAGATGAATTCTATTGCTAGGCACAGCTCTCAAAAAGCCTTACAATAGACTATATGCACTTACAACTCTTTTCAATCAGTATAGAGAGATAGAGAAAATAATCGGCACATTTGGCAAAACCTCGCTAATAAACTTGCTTACTAAATACTCATTTCACAGCTTACACACCAGAGAAGACTGTAAAACTACTTTTGTCACATTTTACACGACACTGGGAAAACGTTGCAAATTCTCTGACAACAGTCGGTACAGATATCCCAAAAAAAAAGTATGCGATTCGGGAGTCATTATTTAACTCCCAAAATACGAACGCGCGATGACCAGATCTAATATAGAGTTTTTACAACCATGCAAGTTCTTATCTATACACCGTGACATTTTAGTCGTCTTACAAAGGTGGTCCACTCAATATATCCGTAATAAACAACCTCTAGGCGCGATTAAAACATTGTTATTATTAATTAAGGTAATAGGTACAAAGAAAAATAAATAAGCTTTAGAATTATGAAACACCCTTCCTGTTAATAATGTTTACGTATCAAACGTTAGAAGATATCTACCTACCTACCATTACATTCCATCATTAATTCCGTCTCCATAACAGGGTGTTTCAAGCTACGTCATGCGTCTTAGTGAATTATATTTTCATTTTTTTAATTATTCAAAAGTTCAAAAATGTCATTTTTTTTAAATAAATGATTAGTAGTCATTGGATACATGAAGTGGGCTGCCGTTGTAAGACGACTAAAAAGTCACGGTGTATTGCATTACCATGATTACAAAATTAAAGATGAACAACTCGATGACACACCATAAAACTGCTGTGATAGAAAACGATCTCCGATCGGAGAAGGTAACCCGTCAAAGAGAAAAAAAACTTCATAAAAACGCACATACATAATAGACACACTACCAACGAAGCACGGCAGTGTAAAACTTAGATTCTTGGCCTCAGTGAGGGATCAGTCTGTGGCGCAACGGTCGAGCTAAATCGATACACGAAGATACCTTTGCTGGTTTAGCTGTATTTTATGTTACCTGTCGATCCACATCTCTTTGCTGTTGGTCTCGATGCTGTTATACTCGTATTGCACGCGCGTCCACTCGCCACCGTCGTTGATGCTAAGCGTCTCATCCAGCGTCGTCACGCTGCCGCGACGTAGCGGTGAGTCGCGAGTGCTATTGTCGCCGACTACACCCTCGCCAGTCGCCTCGAACGAACTTAGGTTTGAACCTTTTCTTGTTCTGTGGAGATAAAGGGCAATTTTTTTTATTAAATACCCTGTCAAATTAAATAAAATGGGTAAGAACAATACTTAGAAAATAAAACAAACAATATAAATTAATCGTCATTTGAAAAACAATACATGTAAATTTTTGGTGGTAACAACTTATTTTTAAAGTAATTTCCTTTTCTTGAAACAGTCTGTCTGTTGTGAGTCATGAAACGCCTATGGTGAGTTAGTTTTATAGCACGCAATAAAACACAAGAGCTACATAATTATTGTACATACATTAGCATACAATGCATATTGTAATATGATAATGAATCTGGTGCTGGGTGGATTTTCAAAATGGCACGTTATTTGTGTTATTCTATTTTTTCGCAAAAAAATCCACTACGCGTTATGTAAGATATACCTAAGAATATTCTTTATACATTTGTTTATAATTAGTAGGTAATAAAATAACAAAATAATTATACTACCATACTCAAAACTTAAAAATTGTATCGCGGAAATCATTTACTTCTCCGTTATTTTCATTACCATGTTCATAAATTTTACAAAATCTCATATTGTTTGGCTAAATTTTATTTGATTTAATCTCGTATGTAATGTTTAAAGTCTAAACTGAATATTTATTTCTTTTCTTAAATCGAGATTTACCCCTCACATTGTTATATAACGATTTAAAAGTTCGTCACAAGAATATCATCATTCATTTCCACGATTTTTGTTTCAAGAAATTTGTTTAACGAAAATATTTGATACAAGAAAATAAACGCATTTGGGATAGCTTCCCCCTCGCGCCACCTCAGTCGTCGTTGAGATTCGTACGAGTCTGCATGTCTAAATAGTAAAATTACGTTGTGAAGTGAATTGATTTTAGTTTGTCAACAAATTTCGTCATTAAACGATTAGAAGTATTGTTGGTAAGTATATTTTACTTTATATTAATGATACATGAGCATGGATAATAATGAATTTGTATTAAATTTGAAGAACAGTGTTATATTGTAGGTTTTCGTTTGTTTGGACAGGAACGTGTTTCATCTTGTTTCATCATTTATCGTAACATCATTCATCGTGTATTTCTAGATGAGTTGAATGATTCCTGTTGAGGAAAATGACATTTTTGTTACGTTCAATGATGCCTTATAGAGGTTAATGATTTAGGTGCAATCAATTCAGCTTTTCAAGAGCAATATAATTAGGTTCTTAAACATATATATTACTGTACAGTAGAATACTAGTTATTAGATTTAAATTTATAGTTTTAAACTAACTTGTTTTACTCTATTTCATTACGCAGATACAGCTATGGGTAAAACGAAAGCAGATCGTATAGCTCAGCAAAGGCTATGCAAAAGACGCAAATATTTAGAAATAAAAAAAGATCCCTGAACTATTGCTTTAGAAAAAGAAAAACAACGTGCCAAATACAAAAAACGGAAAGAAGAAAAGAAACAGACATCTATCACAGAAAAAAGTCCACGTCAACAAAGAGAACTGCGTAAACAGTGGAAGGAAAATTCGAAGAAATATAGACAGCGCCAAAAAGAACAGACCTCATCAGAGTTTCCAAATGTAGTTATTAATGTTCAAGCTAATGAAATTTCTGAAGAAATTACCGATTCTACAGAAGACCCTATCGGTTTATTTGCGAAAGAAGATATACAAAAAGTAGTAAGGAAGATACGTTATCGGGAATTGAAGAAAAGATTTCAATTGATAAACATTATAAGTATTAAAAGACAACGTTGAAAATATAATTATAATAACAGTAAAAGAAGACTCTATAAAAGAAAGAGAAACTCTACTTCCAAAAAAGCTTAAGGCTTTCAAAGGAACCTTTTCCGTTCACCAAGTGCTTTGGGATTCGTTCTCTACTAAACTTACTTTAAGAAAAGTAAGCTGTTCTTTATGTGGTTTTGATGAGCGTTGCATACACGGCAAACACCTTGGATTCTATGATATTATGCAAAATTGTAATGCTAAAAAGAATTATAAAGAATTGGAAAATGTAACGATGTTATCCGCAACTGCACGTAAAAGATGTGTGAACAAAAATAAAAGAATTGTCATATTACAAGATTTAACTTTTAAGAATCCAAATGATATAAACTTGCATTGTTTATTTAAATCAACCATCTACATGTAAATCAACACAGCCTTTCTATATATAAATCATGTTAAAAAAATATTTCGTGACGTTACTGAATTACGCTTGAAGGCTGATTATTTTACTTTGTAGAGTATTTTTTGTTTAAACAAATTAAGATTGTTTGAGATTTTTATTGGAAGTTACGTGTTAGCAATTAAAATGATAATTAAATAATTATTTTGTAGACGAGAGTTGTTTTTTGTTAAAAAAATCAAAGCTTTTTGTGAATTTTATTTCGTTACATGTTTAGCAATGAGAAATAAGACCGACGCTGATTATTTAATAGAGGCTAGGTAGGTGTTCCTTGTTAAACAAAGATTTTTGTGATTTAAACCATTTACTTGATTATTTTAGAGGCTGGTTGTTTTTCATTGAAACAAATCAAAGATTTTTGTGATTTACATCTTTAGTTAAGTAATTATTACTCGTATGTTCATTTTTCTTCAATAAAGAGCTGATTGTAATAATAGTGTTTTATTTGCATCATTAACGTCTACACCTTATCATTGACTTCAACAGAACTTATCATTTACGTCTACACAACATCATTAATTTCAATGCGATATTTATATTTCATGATTTTTCTTTTAAATATGTTATTTATATTATAGTTTAAATACACCAAACTATTAGTTTTTCAAATAACATCGTAATATGATTGATATTTTTTAGTTATTTAAGTAAAACGTAATATCACACAAAAACTGTCATATTAAATCATAAAATGAAAATCCACCCTGCTATTAGCTATTAAATGGTTGAGATAATCAAACACATTTTAGCAAGCTTAATAAACCTGTAGCTAAAATGTTTGCACAACAACAATTTACATTCATGACCAACATTATTACGTCACAATGTCGTCGATCAACCTCAATCTACACTGGTCAGCAAATAAACCGAGCCACCCACTACCTAGGAACTCTGATTCGATTTTCTCAAAAAGTATAAAACTTACAACTATCAAAGTTATACCTACAAAAAGTGCGTTTCATGGTGATTAAAATGACTGCAAATTAATTCGAAAGTACCGTCAACTCACATTAATCAAGCAACAAACACAATTCTAACGATTTGCTCTGTTTTCACCAGAGTTTGAAATTAGCGTTCTTTTTCTCTACAATGAGGGTAGTCGGATATTTCTTATCATTTCTTTAGTTTTTGTCCATCGTTTGCTCAGACGCGTGTGTTTTTGCTACTTTTTTCGATTAATAATGGATACAACACCTCAGGAAGCAGCTCAAGCTGTAGCATTACTTCAAGCAGGCATTGCGCAACGTGAAGTCGCTCGAAGGCTTCGAATCAGCAGATCTTCGGTGCAACGAGTTTACAGACGATACCTAGAGACTGGAGCATTCGATCGCCGTCCAGGTACGGGCAGACCTAGGGCTACATCAGCAGCAGATGATCGATATATCCACCTTACTGTTCTGCGAAATCGCCACCTCAACGCAGTTCAAGTCCAACAAAGTCTGCGTGACGAACGCCAAGTGGTCATAAGTTCAGATACCGTCAGAAGGAGACTTGCTGAACGGAACCTGACCCCAAAAAGAGCTGCAACAGGCCCAGCATTAACGGTAGCACACCGTCGAGCACGACTTGAATTTGCTCGAGAGCATAGGGATTGGACATTAGAGCAGTGGAGTAATGTACTCTTCACTGATGAGACCAGGGTGAGTCTACATGGAAGTGATCGACGTCAGAGAGTATATCGTCGCCCTGGAGAACGTTATTCTCAGTGTTGCATCAAGGAAACTGTTGCTTATGGAGGAGGATCTGTAATGGTCTGGGGCGGCATCTCGTTAACAGCACATACAGCGTTAGTTTTCATCGAACCGACGGGCCGTACACGTGGACTGACTTCTCATCGCTACATTACTGAGATCCTCGCAGACCATGTGGTACCTTACGCAGGATATATCGGACAGGATATGCAATTGATGCATGATAATGCACGGCCTCATGTTGCTCATGTGGTGACCCAGTATCTACGCGACGTCAGCATTCGTACGATGGACTGGCCAGCTCGAAGCCCGGACTTGAATCCGATAGAACACTTATGGGATGAGCTGAAACGTCGGGTTCGAGCCCGGGTACCTGCTCCAACAAGGCTTCCAGAGCTGCGAATCGCAATTGAAGAGGAGTGGAATACAATTCCTCAAGATTTTATCGTCAGGCTCGTAAGGTCGATGAATACAAGGATGCTGGCAGTTATCCGAGCAAGGGGAGGGAATACGGAATATTGATTAAAAACTTTTTTTTGACTTTATCTTTGTTTTTGGCTTTAATTTTTTTTTCACTTTATCAGTACTAACGATTGTCACGACTGGAAAACGACTCTTCTTTGTAAAATCCTTAATAAACACTGAAATATTGATTAAACCCAATGAGTTTCCTTTCATTTTAATCACCATGAAACGCACTTTCTGTAGGTACAACTTTGATAATTGTAGGTTTTTTAGTTTTTGAGAAAATCGAATTAGAGTGCCTAGGTAGCGGGTGGCTCGGTTTATTTGCTGTCCAGTGTAGTTGCGCCCTAAGATATTTGAATGCGTGACGAATATTCAGCTGATAAAAGAGTCTGTACAGAGTTGCCAAAAATATTTCACGTCACATATAAGTCCATTGTGGCTTGCCATTTGTACATGGCTATATACTTACATTACACTATTTTTCTCACTATCAATAATCTCAAACTGTTCTGGTGTGGCACTATGAGTGGAATGACCACTTCCATAATGATTCTCTGTGGCTGTACAAGTAATAGGCTTAGCTTCTAAACTCTGTTCTACCGGTTGTACTGTTAACAGCTTATGTTCAGGTATATCGAGGTCTAGCCCTTTGCCCTCGGAGGCAGGACTTGTGAGTGAATTTAAGCTGACAATAGCAGCATCATATAATTTTTGGAAGTTCAGTTTTTCAGTCTCGAGTGCTATTATTTTTTGTTTCAGTAATTCTATCTCTTCGGCTTGGATAAGGATCTGTGAATTAGAAAAAGAAACATTAAAAATTCTTCATTAATATTTACTGGGGAGTTCAATAAAGCATTTAATTGTGAGCACTTGTGAATACATCACAACCATGGATAAAAAAATGGGATGAGGGCAAGTGAATGATAAGTCAGGACGATAGATAAGTATTCAATGACTTTTAAGCGCCTGTTGTTTATGAGCTGAGTATTTTTGGCCAAATAACTGATTCCTTTGCCGACAGTACATTTCTTGCAAACAAAAAAATTGTTAAAGCTAATAATAATAAAATATGCCTCACCTCATGGCTCCAATCAGTCTCATGCTCCAGTGAAGTCTGGCAGCTGACACATACATTCCCTTCATCCAGATCCGTCTGACAATCCACTTCTATGTATGACCAGTCCATTTCTGTAGACACATCTACTTTAGATGGACTGATACTTGAATTCCCGCGGAATAATGACACCAGCCCAGCTGGTCGAGGCATATTGAGACCAACATCATCCCAATCTTCAAACTCCTGAAATCAATGTCATTATTTTTTTTATAAGTCAAGCATCTAATTTTCGATTAAAAGATATTGCAGAACATATTTAAGACATACTTTAACAGCAACATTTAAAACTTCCAGTATTAAAAAAGTACTTTATTTAGTTAAATCCTGGATAAGGATATATTCCCTAGCAGTATAAAATATTGTTCCCAGCCACTTTCATCTGATTGATTTGTATAGTATTTGTATTACTTGCTTACATGCAATATTTAGGTTTTTCCCACCTTGTCCTTGAATAGTCCGACAAGTTACACAATAGCAATAAAAATGCTCTTACATGATGACTTGTTTATATTTATATGGAAGCTGTAGTAATGCAACTCACAATGCTAGTAATAGAGTTTGATATATTTGATGTCAATACACAAGTCCTATATGTTATTATATTTTTGTGTTTGTACATATTTATTAACAAGTACTGACCCCTGTTTCACAAGCTTTTATGATTTTATTTATTACATGTAAGTTAATTATAAATGTGAAATGAACATAATAATTTTGGTAAATATTCTCTAAATGATCCATCAAAAACCCTTGCATAGCTTGGAAGAATACTGGGTCAAACAGACAGACAGAAAATGCAACTTTCATTAATTTATAATATGATGATGATGAACAGAGGCCCTAGTGTGGTGTGAGTTTCATTTAACCATCTACACCAAACGCAGTGAGCGCGTTAGGCGCTCCGATTGGTCCGTCACCAATCCAGGGCCAATCGGAACGCCGATCGCACTCACTGCGTTTGGTGTAGATGGTTAAATGAAACACACTAGGGCCTCAGAAGCTCACACCACTCCAAGTTAAGTGTAAGAATGAATATTTAAGTGACATAATTCTATGTAAATGAAAAACTACAAGTCATTACAGATGCCACATGTCTAGATGATCATGTTTTTTTATACTTACATAATGAAACCATACGAACCTGATCAGGATTTTCATCAGAAAATGTGATAGAAGTGAGTTTATAATCTTGAAGGAGAAGGTATTCGTTGATAAGGAAGTTCAGAGCTCTCTTTTCGTGAGGCTTTAGAGAACGCTGGTTGGACAAATCTTTTACACTTTTGTCTAATGTAGATTCTCCATCTGAAATAATTGTTTTATGTTTCATAGAATACATGTGACTACTGGCCGGCTGGCTGGGGTACTGGCAGTACCAATTGACATTGCATGTTGTTTGCTTTTTTTAGTAACTAACAGTTGTGTCGAATAAAAGCGATATCTTTACTCATGCATATATTTTAATAAATAAACTCCTCACCATAGAAAACCTTATTTTAATTTGTTGTGTTTATTCAGATGTTGACACCAATAAAGCTTGTTACTCTGTTTCAAGGCACACAAAGTATTTCCTTTTATTTTTTTATTTTTTTTGTAAATGATAAATGATAAATGATTTTATTTCTGTAAGTAGGTTTGTACAAACACTTTTACACGTCAATCATATTTTTTTAAACTAGATGAGGTCGGTCTTTCCTATCTGACTACTCTGAGAAGAAAGGCCGAAACAAACTCAGAGGTCACAGTCTCTTTTAAAGTCCAGACATAATCTTGGTCAGATCATGTGAAGACCATGTGGATCGGTGTCTGAAATGGTCTTTTGAAGAAAGAACCACACAGATTGAGTGGACCTGTCCATTCAGTGCACGCATTTGTCAGTAATCATACAGCTCAACTCAGACCTTGAGGAGCTCAACGATTTGACGAACAATACCAAAGACAGGATATTTGGGTAGGCCGCATAAAATACTCAAACTGCCAGATTAATATTAAAACTAGCTGAGAAAGAGATGAAACACAAAACAGAAAACACAAAAACAAACAAAATATGACCCAAATAGTCCTTACATTCACAATAATTAAAACAAAAATAATATTATACTTCTAAAGTAAATATTCATGTCAAAGTGTTTATAATAATTATCAAATGTCAGAGTATAAGTTTGCAAAAAAAAAACAACATTTAGTATGTAAAAATTGGAGCAAGTCAATCCCAAGCTTGTGTCCTCAACATAATCTTTAACAGTATAAAAGGCTTTCAGGCACAACTTACTTTTAATGAATGATTTAAAATTATTGATACTTAGATCTTGAACATGGCTTGGAAGTTTATTATAAAAGCGTATACATTGACATCTGAATGACCCACCTATTTTCCTGAGCCTTGTTGATGGTACAACAAATTTGTGTTTGTTCCTAGTATTTATACTATGGATATCACTGTATTTTTTAAACAATTTAATATTTTTATGGGAATGTATGCTTGTTATTGCAGCTGTTTGCATAATTCTTTAATTTTACTTGGATATTATCTAATGACGAATTTGTAGAGGAAACAACAAAATATTTGTTATTATTATTGTGCAACTTCAATAAAAAACTAATATTAGGTATAATAAGGTAAAGTACCCTTAAAAAAATGCTAAATAATTAAATGTGTAAGTATTTGAATTAGAAAACAGCTCAATATGCAAATAACCACAAAAACTATCCACCTAACTATGTAAATAACTTTCTCACAGTACCTTATCAACAAAATTAATTGAATTTATATCCCAATTGTAAAACCTTCACCTACATGAAACATAATAATTACCAGCAAATTGAGTAAGGTTTGCTCTCAGTGAGTTGATAGTTTCTCTGGCCTTTCTTAGCTCAAACTCTAACACTGCAACATCACCGCCACTGCCACCTCGGTCACCACCGCCATCTTCAGAGTAGCGGGCAGTGTCCAGAGAGTCAAGTGTGGCCTGGCTTGGGGACCGATCTAAAAATGAAAATTACCTTTCTTATACTAATATTACTATTATACACAACAGGATACTTAAGAACTCTATCTTCAAACGCAATTTAAATTAAAGTTCGGAGATAATAAGTTCTTATTGAATGGTTATGAAAATAGTCAGATCAGCTAAGTAATGGCTTGTACTGTAAAAACCAATATGTACACTGGAGAAAGGACCTTAATAGTCTTAAATACAACTATTTGTCAGTTATACGCAAAAAACATACGCATTGAAGAAAATTCGGATGCCCTAGAAACATGTTGCTCAAAGTTGCCTGGATTGGAGAAGAATTCTCTTAGTTGCGGCAGTTCCTTGCCACTCTCTACGAGCTCTGTATGAAGCTCCAAGGCTGTAAGGAAGTAATTATCTTTCAGCAGTTTCGTAGCTATATCCTCGTAAGCTAAGTGAGGTGATGCTGCAAAGGAACTTTCTTCTATGTCCTTATACGGATTCATATTGCAACAAACGACTGTTTACATGCCACATGTATATAATAATTGTGGTTTACACGTCAACTTTTTTCAAGATTCATTCAACGTTTTTTCTGAAATTATATTTCACAAAAACTGAACTTGACAAAATAACAACACAGATTGTGAATAATACTGAATGACAGATGATTGTACTATCCTACCACAGTCAACACAGACGCACAGACTATCACAGATTTTAGTTATGTGCGTAGGAAATATGTGGTCCACGCGGATGCCGCTGCCGTGGGTAAAGGGATAAATGGCTAGAATAGGTAAAATAAATGATAACATTTTATGCCCGGTAAATATATAAAGTACCTGATGTTGTTTGTCTATTCGTAAATTCGTAATAACTCGGTACAATCAAAGTTGGCTATAATGTATTGGCAGCCCTGCACAAACGTCACTCAATCAAATCCAAACAAAACTTGAGCATCGTTTGGAATTGAATTTTGTAAATATTTGCAATAAACAGAATATTATTATGTGTATGTGTCCAAAGGCACATGTAAAACATTCAGCTATAAATATATTACGGGTTTTAGAGTGAGCGAACAGCGAAGTCGTGAGAAGAAACGTGCGAAATGGGTGAAGCATATTTTATTTTGAAGGAAAAACTGGAGGATCTCGGTTATAACATCTCGTTACCGATAGACGCCGTTCCTTTGGTAGAATGCATACTAGCAGATCTCTTACAAACTACTCGTAGTTTACAACACTACATGGATTTGTCTAAAGAAGCTCTAATGCAACGCGATTCCCTGATGATGGAAGCCGAGCCCTATAAATGTGACAACGCCAAGTTAATTCAGGAAAATAATCGACTCCACAAAGAGATTATGAAATTGACAGAAGAAAATCTCAAACTTTCGAAAGAATCCAGGAGAAAAGTCAAGAGTTTATCAGAAGAGCTCATAAAGAAAGATTCAACAATTAGTAAATTACAACATGATTTACGAGACTTAAGTCTGAGAGGTTTGTGTGCAGAAACTTTAAGTACACGAAATAAAAGTAAGAGACGAGATGGAGAGGGCTCTAGTTTATCCAAAATATGCATTTGTAGTGAAAGAAAGAGTTCCTCCAGTGATAAAGATCTTACAGAACTGACAAATAAGATTCACTCACTTGAAGAAAAGAATGAAGCTTTTTGTGATGAAATAATAGTGCTAAAGAATCAAGTTGAACACAGAGACAATGAAATAATACGCCTGAATATGTTACTAGAAGGTGGTAGACCTTTAACAGCGATTAGTAGAGACTGTTGTAATATGAGCTCTAATGAGAGACTTCAAAAATTAATGAGAGACTTACGTGAACTAGAATCTGCAAATGAGATTTTGAAAAAAGAATTTGAAAATGGTTTAGCAAAACAACATGAAGCCATGCTCCGTGCACTAAGTCTTGCAGACAAAAATAAAAAATTACAAGAAGAGTTACAGAAAGTTGACACATTAGCACTAAAGGTTGAAGAAGACTGCAACAAGAGATTATCCGCAATGATGAATGAAGTTAAAGTTATGCAAAACAGAGTAGAGTGTTTGGAATCAAGAAATTCTGAATTAGAAAAACAACTTTTAGAAAGACAGTCAAATAAAGAAAACACACCTAGAATTATTAAATTGCAAGAAGAACTGAGAATAGCTTTAAAAGAAAATGAAGCATTACACAATGAGATTAAAGATCTTGTAGATCTTAATAAGAGTTTACAAGACAAGATCACAACATTGCCCCAAATGAGCCAACCATTAGAAGTTAATGATAAGTTTGGATGTAGTAAAGACAAAATGTATTGTCCAACTAAAAATGAATTACAAAACCTCTTAAGAGAAGAAAGAAATAAATACGAGATTCATGTGACTAATGTTCATGATAAGATGACTGAAATAATGCATGCCTTCAACAAGCACTTGTTGAAATGCAAAGACAAGGATAGTTCTAAATTGAATAACTCGAAAGAGAATGCATTTATAAGAGATTTGCACACACAGTTATGTGAATGTGAGCAAAAGATTTTGATGTTAAAGAAAGAAAATGATGAATTGAAAAGAAAAACTAGTTATGTGGAACAAAACAGTAAGCAAAATTTTAAAGATGTTATTAGTCATTTGAATGTGGAAAATGCTGAACTATCAAAAGAAAACATAAACTTAAGTAAGCAACTGAGTCAGTACAAGAATTTAAATACAGTGAGACACAGTGATAGAGGTGATTTCTACAGGAATGATGCTCAGAAACTCAAAGACCAGATAAACAAACTAATTAATGAAATTGAAGTATTAAAGAAAGATAAACAGGAATATAATTTAAGATACAAAGATGCATTGGAATTATCTGAGAAATTAAAAATGGATTTGGTGTTTAAACAGAAAGAAATAGAACACCTTGAAGAAGAAAATTGTTCATATAAAATGACGAGTAGAAATGGAAAAGCTTCTACTGAACATCTTAAAGATGAATGTAATTTTTTGAGAGAGCAACTAAAGAAAATGCAGTCTGATGTTATTAAAGAGAAAACACTTTCAAGTCAAATTAAAAATATACAAATAGAAACTGAAAGAAGTGGTAATGAGTTACACAATGAATTGTTGAGTGCCCAGAAAAAACTTAGTTTATCTAATGACACTATAGATTCATTAGAAAGAAAGTGCAAAGATCTACAATCTGAAATAATGTCATTAAGAAATGACAAATCTAATCTCATGGATAACATACGAAAGGTTGACCAGGAAAGGGATAAACTGGTAATGGAGCTGGATCATAAAACTGAAAGTATGTGTATGCTTGAACAAAAGATGAAATCTCAAACATATGAAATAAGCAAATTAGAAAATGAAATCTCAGACTTGAAAAGAAAATTAAATTCAAATAAAGTGTCTGAACACAAGTTAGCAGATCATGAAACACAAATAACTTTCCTCAATGGTGAAATTGTAAGACTTACTAAACAAAATGATACTGCTATTATGGAAAATAAGCACCTGCAGAATAGTTTAGCTGATGCTAATGGTGCATTAAAACTGACGAAGATAGAATATGAAAAATCTCGAAAAGAAGTTGAAGGCTTAAGACAACAATTGCAGCACTATGTTGCTGAAGTCAGGCGTATTGAAGAGTTGTTATCACAGAAAGAAGCTGAGAGGTCTGATATGTTAGAACATTTTGCCAGTCTCTCTGTTGAAGCTAACATTTTGGAAAATACTAATCACTCTTTGGAGAGTGAATCAGCATCTAAATCAATGCAGTTGCAAACTTATACAAGCAAGATTCAAGGCCTTGAAGAAAAAGTATTAGACAAGGATAATATCATTGACAGTCAAGCTGCACGTATAGCTGCTATGCAATGCAAAATAAATGCGTTAGAAAATGAAGTAAAACTAATTTTTGAAGAAAAAACTATTCTTGAACAGAACATTTCATATTTGAAAAAAATGTGCAATAATTTGCAGTCAGAAACCTCTAACACAGTCAGAGGAATCAGTGAAGCTGATTCAGAATTGAAGCTCTATGAGACTAGAATTAAAAGTCTTACTAATAGAAGGACTAAATTAGAAGTAGAGAATGAGGAAGTAAAGAAAAACTTAGCAACTACAGAAAAGTTATTATCAAATGCAAGAAAAGAAATTGTAGAGCTAAAATTGGTTTTGCAAGATGCTACCTCAGAAACTAAATCTTTGCAAGAGAGTGTTAGCAGATTGAGTAGGAGAGATGAAGAACATCATGAGGTAATTAATATGTATATCTTTTAAATACCTAATTTATATTGTATATTCCTGCAGATAACTAATTCTATATTACATATTTCCACAGTTGATCATTTCTATTTTGTTATATCTTTATTTTTTATTTCAGTGGTAGTGTTGTCATTTGTTTAAAAAATATATTGAACCTTTTTTTTACATTTCAGACTACATTGGTGACGGAGCATGAATATGAACTACCTATTACCCTGGAGGAGATTCATGAAGGTAGCCATGAGGATGATGAGGAAACTACGCGTTATCACAGAATCAACCAAAATTTCTTAAAATATTCTCACAGTAGCAGCACTCTTTAACAATGTTCTATAGTTATTTATGAACATTCCAAATACAGGGTAAAAGGTATACTAAATTAATTTGAATATTTCTGTACTTTTACAAAAGTCCAGTCAATAGGCTATTACATGGACCTTAAATATAACTGGTGAAATGCCAAGCCCTTCTGTGTTACCCTTCTAGGAATGCAGGTGTGATGTTATACAAATTTATATGTAAATATAAATACATGATGAATACTTAGTAAGTATCATGATATTGTAGAATATTTTCTGTGATGAATATGAATTTGTTTTTAGCTTAATTCCGTTCTGTAATATACCTATATAGTTGAATTATAATAAAAAGATCTAATATATGAATTTGACTCATTACAAAAAGTTAAGTTTTATTTTTACCTGTAAAATGGTAGTGTATTCGTAACCATAAATAAATGTATGAATAATTTAAAATAGCTGAAACTGAGTAACATATAATAAGAGTAAGGCAATGGCAAACTTAAACTCACTTATGATGGTTCTAAATAAAAGGTTTTGTAATAAAAGCACTTCAGTTAATATCCAAACCATTTATTTCCTTTGGATAATATTTATATTGAAGTATGGAAAATGATTTTTCCCTTTCCAATGTTCCTCTACAATACATCTATTTACAACATTATCACACTAGCTTTGCATTTATAATTTTGCTTCTACTCGAAGTGATATTTTACTGTACAATATAAGTACAAACTTATGTAAAAATATGGAGTTACAAATAAACCACATTACATACTAACACTGCGGCTTTGACAGTAGGACCAGAAACTTAAGTGCTATGTATACCTTGCCTTATAAGTATGTAGTATCCCAATATATTTTGTTTCAATATGTTTTATTTGTGTTTATTTTCTTTTGTTTAATTATGCTTTTATTGCCACACCTATACTATACATCTTATCACATCTTCAAATAGCCACTTGATAATAACACCAAAACCACAGAATAAATTAACATTAAAAGTACATATTATCATCATAATCTGATTAACTTCACTACACTGTATTATATATTACATTTTCTAATCACTACATAGTATAAAACAAAGTCGCTTTCTCTGTCCCTATATCCCTATGTATGCTTAAATCTTTAAAACTACGCAACGGATTTTGATGCGGGTTTTTTTAATAGATAGAGTGATTCAAGAGGAAGGTTTATATGTATAATACACCGACCTCCACGCGGGCGAAGCCGCTGGCAAAAGCTAGTAATTTATAAAGAATGAAAAATTTTACATTTTTTCTCAATTGATTACAAATTAATTAATCCAGTAAATAAATAAGAACTCATTAATAAATAGTGGAAATAAATGTAATTATATGGTACATTGTCCAATAAATTAGGATGCAAGCAGGCCTTGCTACATCAAAAAATTCACCAGTTTCAACATAGGTACATAGTTCTGTTTCTACAGAGGGGTAAATTATTATGGAATCAATGTCAACACAGTTGATCTATTACGTACAGGTACATAAGTACAAAACCAGATAATATGGACATAATAATGCTTAAAGAATGTTTTATTCAATCATTTAATTTGCGTACTACCCATTTTATGAAATATGATGTCTGAGGAGATAATTGGTGAAGTGAAGTGGTAATTGTTTTATGTATTGTAGTTGTAGGCAACAAGAGATGAATGTAGAGGTGTTAATACCAATACCAACACATTTATTGTAGGACTGAAAGAGTATTCTCGGTGGGCCTAATAAATCACATTCACAAGTAATGAGCAAATATACTAGTGTCACAAATAATACATTCTATTAAGAATTTCTTGATAATGTCTCTGCTAAAAACTGTTTCAGTTACAATTTTTAGATGGAATGCAACAAACATTATGATATAAAATGAAAATGTACAGGTCAGGTTTACAACTTATCACCATAAACTCATTCATAGTGAAGTGAAGATATTATTTTAATATTTAGGATTTATTGAACATATTATTGCAACTATATGGTCGCATATTTTAAGTAGAAAAACTAATACTAGAATTGGTTTTTTTTTTGTGAAACATCAGTCATTATATCTATAGGTAGGCACATATTTACATATTAAAACAATTCATTTTATTGCATAGTTACATTCATAGTGAACTTTATATTTAATATTACTGTTATTTTATACAAATATGCGAGACATGAAAGTTAGTCCATACAAAAATTAAGCACATTGTGTAATATATGCCGCCCACTACATACAATAAGGAATATGTATTTACAGCAGATAGCTAATGAGTATTCACTATTGGGAGTACCATAACAACAACTAGATGCTACAACATATTGCAGGAAAATAATGCATGAACATTCAGCACCTTTCATTTCACTACATTCCCATCACTATAACTCTATGTTAATTGACTCAGAATTTATTTGATTTATAAATATATTCTTTATAATATACTGTGAAGTAATTAGCTAAATAGAACTAGTTTTTATTACAAAGTAGCCAAAATTCTTGTGAAACCCATCCCAGCTCCAAGCACAGTTTGTCCAATACCCCAAATCATTGCATGAATAGGGGGCATTGTTAAAGTAGCGGCCCGGTATATGAACGCGATTGCGGCACTGGTGGCTACACCTGAAGTCACTGGGGTCACAACACCCATCACAATCAACAATACAGGGAAAAACTTCCCGTACTTGTGCTTCCTTAAGGTTCCGAAGGCGACTAGCGCCGCACACGTATGCACAAACACTGAAGAGAACAAAGACCACAAGAACACGGGGTACCACATCTCACCAAATGTATCTAAAGGATCACCTGGAGTCAATTTCAATATATCCACGAATGAATCAAATTCTGATACTCGAAACTCGGACAACATGTCATACATGTTGTCTTTCGGTTTTTAAAGCTTACAGGCATCGGGGCAGTTTTAATTATCGAAAATTTTCTTACGACACAAAGTAACTCTTTGAAATCGTTTGACATTAAACGTTTAACACCGTTCTTATTTATTTATTCAATTATGCACATGGTTCATAATCATTTTCATTATTGGATCTTATCAATTCTAGGAGAAGTTACTAATGTTTATTTGATCAAAAATACGGCTGATCGACTGATTCGAAGCTGACATTTTGTTTTGTTTGACAGTTTGACACTAGATGACATGTCACAGAGTACTTTTATAAAGACGCTTGGGCCACTTTCCGAATTAGAAAAATAGCGCTGTGAGCGCTCACATCAATAATTTGCGTTCCGAGTTAGATATCGCGATTATGACAGCTAAGAACTGTCATTTCTGTCATCAATACGGAACGCTCGTGAACGCGCTAACAGTGCTCACTTAATGTTAAAACCTAATTACACCATGTAAAACTTGTATAAACCACAAATTTCATCTTCTTATTTGATTAGGTGGCGATTCTAGCCAGAAGCACTATTTATAAGTTAGCTAAAACTATGATACGAATCAGAACATAACAGCACAGGTGTCATTTTTGACAGCGCTCACGGTGATATTAGTATAACGCATGGTCGGCGTTATCGCAAGATGGCGCATGTCATGACGTCATCTATGACGATTCACGGGACATCGTTATCGCGCTCACGCCAATTCGGAACGGGTGTGAGCACGCTCAAATCGATATTATCGTATCTCGGAACGTAGCCTTGATGTCAAACTCATGAAAGGCCGCTTTCCGAATTAGAAATATAGCGCTATGAGCGCTCACATCAATAATTTGCACACAATATGACAGCTAATGCTCACTTAACGTTAAAACCTATCTACACCAAAACTTGTATACAACACAAATTTCGTCTTCTTATTTGGTTAGGTGGGGACTCTAGCCTGAAGGACTATTTCTAAGAAATCCAAGTTAGCTAAAGTTATGATAAGACTCAAAACGAAACTACACAACTGTCATTTTTGACAGCGCTTACGGTGATAATATTATCACGCATGGTCGGCGTTGTTTTTAGACAAAGTAGTCACAAATAAAAAAAATGCAATAAAAAACCAGACTCACCGATTGCTGTACCTACATAAACAGTACGCAACCTGTGAGGCAACTATGCTAAAAAGTTTTAAAGAAATTTGACAGATTGGGGTAGCTTGATGTGCTGGCGTCTGTACAACTATTTTTCACGGAGTTTTTGTTGGGATCGCGTTGGAACATGTCGCGCGAATTTTCATTTTCATGAAATTTAGTGAAATAGCGAATTCAATTGTATAATTTTGGTAGTGAATTATTCAATTTAGTTACGTGTGAGTGCACAAGTGTAGTGAAGGTGAAAGTAAGTGACTAACGTGGACTTTTCGTGTTCCCCCCAAAAACTCCTATTTGGTTGTTGCAAAGTTACTACCGCTTTACAATAACTTTAACTTTGACTTGACTGATTAAAGACGACTATAACTGTTTTGTAACTTCGTGCCCGATATCGGGCCATTTACTTTATTGAAAACAAAAATTACTTGACACTGGCTAAATGCACAAACCATGTGAAGCCAAAACCCAAAAAAAAAACTATTTTTCACGATCACCTTGTTTTTTTTTTCACCGAAAGTTAGTTTTGGCATTGCATCATTTTTCTTTTCTCTATACACACCACCTGAACTACTTTCACAGTGAATACTATCTATTTGTCACACTATTATCTGATTTTATTATTAAATTGAATCTCATTGAATCACCTTTTCATGAAATAGTTGTTTGGCGTGAACGCTAACAGAAATGACGACGCTGGAACCAGAGTGATCTAGGGCACAATAGTATGTTTCTGAGAAAATAAAGGAAATGCGTTACGCGTTATTATTGGAAAATCTATGAGCTTTTTATTATTATTTTTTAGTTATATGTACTTCTAATGAGTTTTAAATAAAAAAATAACAATTTTTATCAGTATGAGTTATTTATTAAAACTAACATTCTTAGTTTTACAAAAAAAAAATCACTTAGATCACTATGGCAGTTCACAAATTTAAAAAAATGTGAGAATAGTGTAAGTTTTCACTTTGATATTGTAAGAAAAAATCACATTAATCATCACCAAATACAGCAGGCAAAAAATTATCATCTTGTGCTTCCTGATTGCCGCCTCTTCTAGGAACATGTGGTATGGTCAAGTAAAACTGATGATGGATAGGAGGTACAAATTTTAGAGTTTTTCTTATATCTTGCATTTTTTGATACGATATTAGTAGTAGTTTTTTATTTTAGTTTCAGGGGCTTTTTCTGGTATATAATTCTTTAGGTTACAAAAGAAAGTTTCAGAATCCATATCATTTGGTTTCAAATCAACCGTTTCATGTTTCCGTGTAGTCATCATTGTAACTAAGTATACCTTTACATAACTTTATCTTCCGCATGTTAGAAATTTTTGCGCCTTAGATCAGTCTGGCATGTCTCCATTTTGCAAATCGCACCGATTCTATAGTGAGATGTTGTGATTTCTCAAGGAAAAAAATACTGGGAAGCACTTAGATCAGTATGGCCTGAAAGAATTATGATTTTTTCCTTGCAATTGTGTAAAAAAACCATTTTTGCCAAAAATGTCACTTAGATCACTCTGGTTCTAGCATCCTCAAATGTGTTTTGTCTAGGCCTGCTGTACCGTTAGTTTTCAATAAGCTCCTACGAAGTTCCTCACAGTTTGGGTTAGTTGTTTTTTTGTTTTTTTTTTTTGAGGTCGGGAAATCATCAAATAACTTCTCCCGCTCTGGGTGGAGCAGGAGGGCGTGTCAGACTTTTACTGACTAACCCACCCGTGTTCCCTGTTGCCTGTGTGCCAGGGGCGACGGTATCTCTTTCGAACAATCCGCACCCGTGGCAGGCAGTTTGGGTTAGTGAGTTACGGTTCTGATTAGCTGAGATGTCAAATATAAGATAAATAAAAAAACATAGTAGTCTTTGATTCTTGTGTTGCCATTTGTAAAAATTCGGTAATCAATCAATAGAAAAAAAAGTTTGAAATGAAGTGAGCAACAAGTAAATAAAGCAAAAGCTTGTGAAAAAACTGGGAATCACCGGAGAATTCGAAGTTTTGTTATAATTATTTTAAGGTGGTGTTTTATAACTGCATTTTAAAATACTTCTTCGTAAATTGCAAAATACGTAGTAATAGGGGAATTGGATTCCTCAAAATCGTAAGTAATTTTGAAGTATCTTACCATTCCACTGCAGTGAAGTTCGTTCGTTGCTGTTTGACACAATCCAAGATCATTCCGCGAACGTTGATAACCTTTATTTTCTTGCGTAAACCGCGTGATTAGTAAATTTTGTAGTATTATTTAAGTTTTGCAAGTGTTTTAACTGTACGTAGCAATGGGAAAAGTACGATCAGCAACGGGTGCCCCCCGGAGACAAGGGATCAATAAAGCTGCGCACTCTATGAACCCAGATAGACCGACTGAGGGATTAAAAGGAGTTGCGAAACCCAGAACTAAAGCAACCATCAAAAGGTTGCAGATGTACAGGAACTTTAAGGCCAAGAGGGATAAAACTGGTAAAATTTTAACACCTGCACCATTTCAAGGTTGGTTACCGTCAGGAACTGTAGCTCGTGTTGAGCCTAGCCAAAGGTGGTTCGGAAACTCACGAGTGATCTCACAGAATGCTCTACAGAAATTCCAAGATGAATTTGGGGCTGCTGTCAGAAATCCTTATCAAGTAATTATGAAACCCACCAATCTACCAATCACATTGCTCAATGAAACGGCAAAAAACGCAAGAGTACATTTGTTGGACACTGAGGGATTTGACAAAACGTTTGGTCCAAAGAAACAGAGAAAGCGCGTTAATTTAAAGTTTAGTGATCTTAACACTTTATCAAAGGCTGTTGAAGAAAACACAGATAATTATGATGAGAGTAAAGATATAGACAGAGTTCGTGAAGACACTGGAGTGAAGGAGGGACAGAGAGACTGGGTATTTGGAGCTGGCATGAGCAGGAGGATTTGGAGTGAGTTATACAAAGTAGTAGACTCCTCCGATGTGCTTTTACAAGTGTTAGACGCCAGAGATCCTATGGGCACTCGTTGTCCTCATGTTGAGAAGTTTCTCAGAGATGAAAAGAGGCACAAGCATCTAATATTTATCCTAAACAAAGTAGATTTAGTTCCCAACTGGGTGACACAACGTTGGGTGGCTATACTGAGCGCTGAATACCCCACTATTGCCTTCCATGCATCAATGACACATCCCTTTGGAAAAGGCTCCCTTATCAATCTGTTGCGCCAGTTTGCAAAATTACACATTGATAAAAAACAAATAAGCGTTGGATTGATTGGATATCCAAATGTAGGCAAATCATCCGTTATTAATACATTACGATCCAAGAAAGTGTGCAAGGTTGCCCCAATTGCTGGTGAGACTAAAGTTTGGCAGTACATCACCTTGATGAAAAGAATATTTTTGATTGATTGTCCAGGAATTGTGTATCCATCTGCTGAAACTGACACTGAGAAAGTTTTGAAAGGAGTTGTAAGGGTTGAATTAGTTCAGAATCCAGAAGACTACGTAGAGGAAGTAATCAAAAGAGTCCGTAAAGAATACTTGGTTAAAACATATAAAGTAGATGCCTGGGATACTGCTACTGAATTCTTGGAAAAAATGGCAGCCCGTACGGGGAAGTTATTGAAAAAAGGCGAGCCTGATATTAGCCAGGTTGCCAAGATGGTTCTTAATGACTGGCAAAGAGGAAAACTACCATTTTATGTGGCTCCAGAAGGTTTTGAAGTCCCACTTTCTAAGCAACAGAAAGAAGACGAAACAGTAGAACCTAAAAGTAATGCAGATGACAAGAAAGAAGATGCTGTTGAAGAAGCAAAGCAAGACACAGAAAATGAAAAGGAAGAGAACCTAGAAAAGCCTGTTTATATTAATAAACTCATTGTAGCCCAAGATTTTGCTAAAATTAGAGTTGGCCTGAAGTTTGACAACGATGATGATTATAAACCACTTGAGAAATTTGACATTCCTGAAGAACTTAAAGGAATTGATGATGAGAATGCAGAGAATGATGAATCAAAAAGTGTTATTGAAGAAAATGATAATGAAGATCCTGATTCTTCAGACATCAGTGACTTTTATAGTGAAGATGAAGATAAATGTAGCGATGTCGAAGATCACTTGACAAATGATGCAGAAACTGTCAAAGAACTAAAACGTAAGAAGCTTGAGGCAGCAAGCGGTGAGTTTACAGTTGAAGAAATTAGACAAATTGGAAAGAAACGTAAGGCTGGTGCTGACAATGGAGTCAAGAAATTGACAGCAAAGACCAGAAGAGCATTGGACAGAGCACAAAAACGCACTAAAACTGGAAGCAACTTCTATGAAGTTTCTAATGTCAAAAATAGAAATAGAGCCAAGAAACCACTTGTCTGAACTCAATAAATTTCTTGTAATATCAACTGTTATAATTTAATTTATATCCCAAACTTTTCTAATATGGTATTGTCATCATCATCATCATCATCATCATCATCATCATCATCATCATCATCATCATCATCATTTCAGCCGAAAGACGTCCTCTGCTGGACATAAGCCTCCCCCAAGCTCCTCCACTTCGACCGGTTCTGTGCTTCCCGCATCCAGCGAATTCCTGCGGCCTTCACAAGGTCATCAGTCCATCTTGTGGGAGGCCTTCCAACGCTATGTGTTCCGGTACGCGGTCGCCACTCCAGAACCTTTCGGCCCCATCGGCCATCTGTTCTGCGAGCAATGTGCCCTGCCCACTGCCACTTATGTTTAGCAATTCTTCGGGCTATGTCGGTTGCCTTGGTTCTCCTGCGGATCTCTTCATTCCTGACTCGATCACGTAGGGAAACTCCGAGCATAGCCCTCACCATTGCCCTTTGGGTGACTTAAGGCTCCTACACACATGCCGGCGGGTTTTTGCCTTGCGGATATGCTGCAGGCGTTATTAGGCCGCCGAAACCGAGTATGCCGCCGGGCTTGTTGGCGGCATGCCCGCCGGCTGGGCCGCCGGCATAGTGTGTAGGAGCTTTTAGCCTTCTGGTAAAGCCCATTGTGAGCGATCACGTTTCAGTACCATATGTCATCGCTTGCAACACGCACTGGTCAAAGACTTTCGTCTTTAGACCCTGCGGGATTTGAGACGAGAAGATAGCTGGGCAGCGTTCGGGAAGCTACGCAAAGCTTCCCGAACGCTGCCCAGCCGAGTCGGATTCGACGATTGACCTCTTTCTCGAAGTTAGACCCACTTAACTAGACAGTTTGCCCTAGGTAAATATAATCGTCTACAACTTCGAGGTAGGTATTTTCATTTATCAATATTCTTAGCCTTTGAAGAGTAACCGTTAATCAGTAAAATTACAAACCCTATCTCCAGGCTCAGTGGGCAGATTGGAAATCACTAGTTGTGCTTGTTTATCTTTTCTATTAGCCCATTAATTACTCCTGGAATCAAAAATAATAATACTTATTGCTCCTCATTCTCTCCATATTCCATAATTGCACAATATTAAATCATGCATGTGTAGATACTGGCCTAGCTTATTTGATTCTCAGCCGAATTTTTCCCACAGTAAAAATTTATTTATAAAAACGACACAAACATTGTAGGCGTTTATTTTAAATTTAATTTACTGCATACATAACACGTAATGTTTTATTACCTGAAAGGGTTTAGCAGCGGTGTATAGTAAGACCCAGCTTTCGTGACTTGGTGTTTAGGTACCATGTAATAGGCGGCGAGACTTGCCATCAACCGACCACGAATCTCCGGGTGGCTACTGGGATTTAAAAAAATGGAAAAACTACTTTTCGTGGCCTGGGAATGAAACCCAGGATCTCGCACTTAGCAGTCTTAGCGCCTGCGACCAGTATAGTAGTCCGATGAGGCAAACAGTTGAACTAACCAATGACCATATTGTAATTATGTGGGAGAGATCTTAAAAGATCTAAGAAGGTAACTAACCCCTGTTGTCGTTGTAATTCACGAGCGCGCGCATCATGGGACTGTTCAGTTTCCGCTCTCCGTGTATATCTGGGTGAACGCGTTGGTTGATTGCGATCAACCGGGCAAGAATCCAGACTGCGGGTTGTTACAGACTAATTCCGGGTGGAAAAACCTGCCCGACCTGGGAATCGAATCTAGGACCTTTTTTTCAGCAGTAACGCTTACGGTCACTAGAACAACGAGGCAGTCACGGTAAAACTCACAGCAACTTAGTCGCTTTTCGTGATTGTCCGTGTGACCGAGTTGAGAGAACAACTCGGTCGCACAGACCAAATTGTTCTGCTAAACTACGGAACGGATTTTGATGCGTTATTCATCATAATTTCGAGATTTTATTCCTGAAAGGTTTATGTGTAGGCATAATACATTCTTATTGTACTTACATTTAATAAAGTAATCATCAACGTCTTGTCCCCCGTCGCTAGTATTATTAGGTATAAATTGCAATTGTTCACGCGAGTTCGTAAAATGTAACAACTGAACTTTTACCTGTGGGTCGGCCAATAGGCTAGGTACTAATCTAGTAATTCTATGAAATGAATATTCATAATTATAATAAATGTGTCTTCATGTCTTGTTTCAGATGTCGTCATCCGGTAGCGAGAGTGATGATGATTACGTACCCGGTGAGCCTGAAAAAGTGTCAGAAGAGGAATCCGCGAACGAAGAAACAGACTTACAGTTCGAAAACGAACTGGACCAGAAAGCGAAGAAACGGAAAATAGTTAAAGAAACAAAAGGTACAAAGAAACGTAAGACAAGAAACGGTGGATCAGATGAAGAAGATTCTCCAGTAAAAGCAGAAGAAATCGAGGAAATAGCAAACCCTGAAGTACAGAAGAAAAAAGAAGATGATTTATGGGCAATGTTTTTAGAAGGTACAGATAGCAAACCTAAACCTACCTCTACAGTAACCAGTTCTACCATTGACACCAAACCTGTAGCAAGTAAGACAGAAACGGTTAAAAAAGATGTACCTAAAAGTGATGACCAAGCCAGAGAAAAAAGAATATTCGAGTTTGCTGGTGAAACTATTGTTGTAGAGAATAATACGATCAAGGAAAAGATTAAGACCGCCGATAGTCCTGCAACAGGTAACCTAATTATTATATTCTTGTATTATTTTTGCTGAAGGCTTTGTGGCTAAGTAATAACAGCCGCAATGGTGGGGCTATGGATAAGTGACCATCTTTATATACCTCGGAAAGCACGTTAAGTCGTTGGTCCCGTTTGTCATTCTTAGATCTATGACAAATCAAAATCAGAAGTCATTTATTCAAACTAGGCTGAAAGTCAGCCCTTTTTGAACGTCAAAATTACATAAGACAGTCCCCCAAAACGCCCGCCCTTCACCACTTCCGTCGACAGTCGTTATCGAAAGTCTGACTACCAATATAACCTTACTAAAGAGTATCGTATTACCCAGTAACTGGGTTGTGGAGGTCGTACAGGCAGTCGCTTCATATAAAATACTGGTATTCAGCTGCGTCCGGTTAGATAGGCAAATTGATATTTTGGTTCAAAAGGTATTTATATCAAGCCTTAAACTTGTGTAAACCAACCGCAAAAGCTTATACGTACCTACGTAAGACAATACATTTGTCTGACGCTCACGTTCATATAATTATTCAAGTCGTCACTGCTGCATCTTATTCTTTATCAAACTTAGTTGCAACCGGCGCGGCGTCGACGCAAGGCGAGCTCTGCCAAGAAAAACTTGAAAATTATTTATGCACAATGCCAACTTGCAGGCAACCGATTTCCATTAAAACTTTAAAATCACTAAGCTTTGCATCGACTTTTGTATTTCAAAGTAGATTTTAGTTTAACAAGTTTAGCGCTAAGTCGCACAAAATGTATTTGAAACTGATTGGAGCGAAGATTGGATTTTGTTTCCACCTTGTTTATTCATACCAACTGTTGACAATTTTTATACTTTTCGGCGAAGGCTAAGAAAGGGTCGAATTAAGTTTGGAAAAGGTTTGATAAAGTTTAGCTCTGAAGCACTGCGTAGGTACAGTAACTTTATAAAAACTATACCGAATGATTATTTGTGCCTACATAATTAGTTTATAATGTTCCCACTGCTGAGACACAGGCTGCTTCTCGCGGAGAAAGAGTGGGCCATCCACCACGCGGGCCCAGTGCGGGTAGATGTCACATGTCTTCGAATTTCTGGTTCTAGGATATACCGGTTTCCTCACGATGTTTTCCTTCACCCTTTTGACAGCAGTGGTGATGAAATAATTTATACAAAGTAACGCGCTTGTCTGGGTTCGAACCTACGATCTGCAATTCGTAAGTCTTACCGCTGAGCCACCACTGCCCCCCAATTCGTGCCTATAATGTTTTACATATTCCAGAAATAGGTAAATTAAAATACCTATGCCGCGTAGTTATCGGACTAGATCCTTGGAAATATTATGTTACGAATGTTATGATAAGCTGCATCCTTCCATAACCTAATAAATATATACACCGTGAAATTTTAATGGTTGTTTTCCCGCAGCGAAATGGTTTTGTCTTGGTAATACAATCGTTTTATAAACAAATCAAATATTAGAAACAAAAAATGGCAGATTAATCATTGTGAAAAATCACAACGTGCGAGAGTTTATTTTGCTTTGAACATTTATGCATCGCTGTTCGCTTTGTCGCCGGCGCGTGCGATTCGAGTAGTACCTACAAGTTACCTCTAGTGTTACTATTGAGTAGTGTTTTATCGAGTTGATGATTTTTTTAAAATAATTTTAAAACAAAAAAATCTTTATTTTTTATTGTTAGTCTATGCTTCGAAAGTACTCCTTATGGCAAGTTGTTCTGCCGCGGGAAAACAACCATTAAAATTTCACGGTGTATAATTATTAAGGGGTCGCCCAGCGGTCGAAATACAACCATGTTTTGATAATTAATTTAATGTATTTCTAATGAATTCATCATCTGCACGCCTAGCCTTTTCCGATGTTGGGGTCGGCCTCCAGTCTACCCGGATGCAGCTGAATACCAGTATTTTACATGGAGCGACTGCCTGTCTAAACTCCACAACCCAGTTACTGGGTAACACTTTACCCCTAATATGTATTTCTAATGCATAATTATACAAAAATAATAGCTTTCTGCACTCCTTCTTCGTACAAACTTTAACTGTGCCAAATTTCATACTCCTCCGTACGCGTTATTTTCGTAAAAAGGGGTACAAACTTATTGCTTCACGTATTATAGATTTGAACAAAATATGTCTGATGATATAAAACGCCAGCGGAGCCATCCTCTAGGAAGGCAGTATATGCGCCCTCATGGCCCTAGTCGCCGCAGGAGACGTCCTGGGCGTTGGGAATCCCAGGCTGATTCCCGGCCACCGTAGGCGCGTGCTTGCGGATGGCGAGTAATAGGTAGCTCGCTGTCCTATAAGGACCTCGATCGGGTCGACGGCGCGTTGTGTTCCACGCGCACCTCAAAGAGATGTCAGCACCAACTGGTGGGGTCTGCAAGGGCCGATGCCTGCCAGGGGTGCGGGTTGTTCGAAAGAGATACTGTAGCTCCTGGCACACAGGCAACTGAAGGAACACGGGTGGGTTTAGTCAGTAAAAGTGTGACACGACCTCCCGCTCCGCCTAGAGCGGGAGAAGTTATTTGATGATTTCCCACCCTCAAAAAAAAAGCCATCCTCTAGGACAAATCTGGAAAAGTTTGCCCCCTTGTCACGAGCCATAAGATTGTTCAATATTATTTCTATGAAGGTAGATAGATATATTTCGTTGCAGCCTGAAGAGGTTCACAGAAGTAGCACTGAAGTGCATTGAAAATATTTAAAGGCCAATTTCATGTTAATTTCTTGTTAAATAATGTAAGTAAGATGTTTTTTGTAACTGTATGTTTATAGTAGTACCTTCTAATTGGCGCTTACATCTATATATTACAGTTAGGATGTTCTGTACGAAATTTTAAATCAATAAATAAAAAAAACTTTACAAAAAAAAAACAACATTTTCAGTAAGCAATCTGGAAGGCCCGTCCCGAGGTCGACCCGGATTGGGTGGAGCTGGCTTATCCGGTGTCCTCGGTCAGCTCAACAAAAAGAACAAGTTGTCCACACTGGAGAAGTCGAAGCTCGACTGGTCTACCTACAAGCAAGATGAAGGCCTTGAAGAGGAAATACAAAGCCATAATAAAGGAAGGAATGGGTATGTTTGACTGATTTATTTGTCCTTAAGTCTATGTCTTTGAACTAGATTTCCAACTCTCGGTGTCGAACCAAGTATTGACGTTCCAACAGACTGCATGGCAGTCGAAAAAACGGTAATTTAAAAAACTAAAAATCCCGACTGCTTTTCTGAGTATTTATGGAAAAGCCCTAAAACAAGAAAGTCGTTGTACCCGATTGCACTTAACTTAAAAATCGCCAGTTGCTAAGGCGATGCTTATAAGCAGATAAATTGTAGCAGTCTGGACCTATTCTAGAAAGTCAGCCGTCTAGTCAGTAGATTGGAGTAATCTGCCTGGGTTCGAACCTACGACCTACAACTCGTAAGTCGCGTCAGTTTCCACTGGGTCACGACTGCTCTGACTCCGGGCTGCTACTGACAAATTCCATAAAGGAAAACCCAATCACACTTTGCCCGGCCTGGGCATTACATGGGACATACATTGGCCTGTCTTAACTATGAATATTGATATATGTTACGCGCAACTTTCTTAATTTTTTCTTCCATAAGAACCTTCTCCAGACAATAACAAACACAACAAAAAAAGAATTAGCAAAATTGGTCCAGCCGTTCGCGTGTGATACCGTCACCAAGGGAAAAAGGGATTCCTTTTTATATACAAGGTGCTATTTTAATGACGTTTAACCTCATAAGGGGTCATTGTAGTCATCATTATGAACAACTTTTACTATGGGACCAAACCTGAAATCGCGAAAATAAAATCAGCTGTTTCCCACATTTATGTTCGCATAACTCGTCAAAATGTAAGGAACAGCTGATTTTATTCTGATTTTATGAGGTTGGCGGTCATTAAAATTACACCTTGTATAGAAACACCCAAAATTCAAAACGGTGAAGGAAAACATAGTGAGAAAACAGGCTGTTCTAGAGCCAAAAATTCGAAGACATCTTCAAACCCGCACTGGGCCCGCGTGGTGGATTACATCCCGCTCCCTTTCACAGATAGGAGGTTTGTGTCCCAGCAGTGGGAACAATATAGGCTGAATGTGATGACCCAATATTCGCAGTTTCGCATCTAACCATTAGGTACTCAGAGAATCTAGCTGGAATGTCGATGACGTCAACTATGAATAAACGATTCGTTCGACGATAGGTTTGTTACAATTGTATCTACTTTTGTTTCAGTTATTTGGACAAACGCGATTTCTTGGAACGCGCAGATGTTCGGCAATACGAGCTAGAGAGAGATATGCGGCTTACTCGTCGCAGCAATCGATGAAGCCATATAACAAATTGTTATTAGCTGTAATGCTTACTTCACTATTAAATACCAACTTTTAATCATTAATATTTTAATTTGAATTCTTATTTCCCACTGCGTTTAGACGACAATTTATTTATTTATTGTTAAGTTTATTGGACTTGAGGCATTACAAATTATAATAAAATATAAATTAAATTACTAACTATATAAACAAAACCAAAGGAGGCCTCGAAGTATTCGTCCACATCGCCGCCATCAGGAAACGTGCCCAGAAGACTGGCAGCATTGCCACGTTGAAGGCCAATGCTGATTCTTTGGCCAAAGAACAAATAAATTAAATTTATTTTTATGTTATTATCGTAAGTATACGGTAGGGCATAAGTGTGTATAGTGATTGATTTATTAGTCATTGTTAGCCAGGACAGCCTTCAGCAACCATCTTCTCACTTTTATGACTAAACTACGAGATGTCCTCGCTCTGATTTACATTGATTGAACGTTGCAGAATGGTATAGTTCGGTTTGAAAAGTTTGGTTGGTAGAAGCGTTAAATACAATACTTACTGCTATAATTTGCGGGTTCGTATTACATTATTAGTAGGCACTTTTATTCCGAGAATAAAGCGGTATCGTATAGTAAAACAATACCATTTCTCCTTACACTAAGTTTTCTTCTAGGCAGGAAAATATCTACCCATCTAAGATTTTTTTTATTGCGTGGTCGGAAAATAAATAATGAATGTTATCTCGCTTTATTTATGTAACACATTCCTATTGCTCTAATTAATAACAAAACACTGGCACACAAAGCAAAACACAGGTACCAAACTACGTGAAAATATGTGTGTTTGACACGGTACCTCTCACAGTAATTGTGTACAATGTATTGAGGTGCATCGGCTGTGGCTCCTTAATAGTAACAAACTGCCTCGCAAGGACCATTTCATCCATTCTACTCAATCACTTCAATGAGTGCGCCTCGAGATCGGACAATCAATTTCAATTTGTAGGAGCTCGGCGACTCCGAACGATTTGCACACGTTGTGCTAATCAAGCACTAAACAGTCTATTTGTCGAGGCCGCAGTGTCACATAGCATAGCACTCTGCACTATTCAGTACGGAGTTTGCGTCCGTGGCGCGTTCATGACCAACGGTTTTTTTAAACGAAGTGCAGTTCAGACTGTTATTTGTGCAAGGATTTAATTTAGAATTCATGTGAAGTGCTGTTACAATGACTACATATGGAAGATGGACGATGTACGATGGAGGAATGCGAGGTGTTCAGGTGAGTCCTATTTTTGTGGCAAGAGGTGGTGAGGATCTCAGAACTTCGAAAAAATCTCTAAAATCATTATTGCTCGCATAATGTATGTAAGCAAGGGCAGTTATGTGGGTTTTTGTTTTTATTCCCACAAACTCAGCTGTACAGGCTTTAATATTTTCAATCTTTGTGAACATGTGATGAAACGTTGTGACAAGTTTATAGGCATCTGACATAGGCCAAGGTAGAGCTTGTACTTTCAGATGTATCTTGTAATGTGTGCAGGTAGTTAATACCTAATACCACTGAAGGTATCGTAAAATACTGATATACCTACGGTTGAACTTATCTTCCCAAAAAAGTCATTCAGTAATGGTGAAGCAAACTGATATGTAGATACTTCGAGTTATGAAATTAGGTCGCCAGCACATAAAGACGAATCATTATTCCGTCCTAACTCTATTCCACCCACTAGGTACTGACTGCTAAGTATTCATTCTTGCACTGAAATAACACATAATAGAGTACATATTCATTCATGAAATACCATAAAATAGATACATATTGATCGTATATAAGTACTTACTCAGATAGGAAAGGTCGATTGCATCCAGAATGAACAATGAACACCAACAACAAAGTTCTCTGACTATTGAAAAATCAGCCCATAAACGCTAAGTACATTAATATGGCAACCGAGTGGCGAGCGTCAGGTTCACAGAACACTATTTACTCCTAGCGGAGGTTCGGTTCTCAGTTAAATTTTCCCGGCTGAGCGCAGTGTACATTGTTTATGTGTCAGGTTTAGTTAAATTGGGCCATTCATTTTCAAGATCCCTTACCAGAATTGAACCTCCAAGATACCAATGTTGTAATGTTTAGAAAATATAGAAGTTGTCAACATTGATATTTGTTGCTGAAACAATCTGCTTTTGTGCGATTTTCTATTAGTAAGCTCTTAAGCATATAACTAAAATCTCGAGTGGTAACGTGAGAGCCTAAGATTTTAATGAAAAGTATCAAAAGTTCATTCAAATTAGGCTGAGAACCTGCACCTTTGGAACGTCACAATTACCTACATAAGACAGTCCCTCACAACGCCCGCTCTTCACCACTTCCTAGTGCTTTAGCTGGGAAGAAGTGGCGCAATAAACCTCCCAAACAGTAAAAATAAGTAGGTACTTACCTAAGTATTAAAGAGTAAATTAAGCATGTTGTTCTTCGACGATGAAGTACCTAGGACTCGTCCTCGACAGCCGGTGGAACTTCGCGGAGCACTTCCGACGTTTGGCTCCCAGACTGGAGCGGGCCGGGGCTGCCTTGAAGCGGCTCCTGCCCAATCTAGGGGGAACGCCTCCTGCCGGAGGCTCTACGCGGGGGTCGTGCGGGCCATGGCCCTATACGGGGCGCCGGTGTAGGCGCGTTCATTGAGGCGCCACCGGCACGCCGGTTGAAGGCGGCCCATAGGGTCATGGCCATCCGGATGATCCGGGGATACCGCACGATCTCCGGTGAGGCGGCTGGCCTCTTTGCCGGATTGCCGCCATGGGATCTGGAGGCAAAGGTCCTCGCGCACACTTGGGAGTGCAACTCCCAAGTGTGCGCGAGGAGGCCAAACGCCGCCGGGGCGTAACTCCGCTGCCGCGGGAAATCGCGGCACGGCGGACAGAGCTCCGGCAGGATCTCATGGCGACGTGGAAAGTGCGATTGTCGCAACCCAGTGCTGGGCACGCCACGATTGCGGCGGTAAGTCCCCTCTTTGAGGAGTGGCTTGAGAGGCGACATGGCGTCCTCACCTTCCGCCTTACACAGGTCCTCACCGGACACGTCTGTTTCGGGAGGTTCCTGTTTCGGATAGGGCGGGAGGAAACGCCCGGGTGTTTCCATTGCGAAGATCGCCCTGAGGACACGGTGGAGTATACGGTGGAGGTCTGCTCGACTTGGGCGGAGCACCGCCGTGTCCTCGTGGAGCTGATAGGCGACGGCGATCTCTCGCGTCCGGCCCTGGTCCAGGCCATGGTACGGAGCGAGAGTGCAGGTCTAGCAGTCGCCTCCTTCAGCGAAGCAGTTATGCTCGCAAAGAGGGGGGCGGCGCACGTGAGGGAGATGCAGTACATGCGCCCTCACAGCCGTGGCCTTCGCAGGAGACGCCCTGGGCGTCGGGAATCCCAGGCTGATTCCCGGCCACCGTAGGCACGGGCTTGCGGACGGCGAGTAATGGGTAGCTCGCTGTCCGGTAAGGACCAAGCCCGGGTCGACGGCGCGTTGTGTTCCACGCGCGCCTCAAAGAGATGTCAGCAGCAACTGATGGGGCCCGCAAGGGCCGATGCCTGCCAGGGGTGCGGGTTGTTCGAAAGAGATACCGCGGCCCCTGGCACACAGGCAACTGAGGGAAAACGGGTGGGTTTTAGTCAGTAAAAGTCTGTCACGCCCTCCCGCTCCTCCCAGAGCGGGAGAAGTTATTTGATGATTTCCCACCCAACAAAAAAAAAACATGTTTTTCTTGGGCATCATCCTCACAGTGCCTAGGTCATCTTTAATGTTCCGTCAAAAGGTAGAAGTAGAGAACACAAGAAATATATACCTAATATGAAAATTCAAGCTTTCAGTGAAGTACTTACCTATCTAGGTACATCTATGTCAGGTATTACATCTGCATTTGCCTGCTTCGTCCCACGGCGGCGAAGGTAACGAGGAGTCAACTAAACACCGATACCTAGTATAGATAATGACGTAATCTGGAACAGTGAACGTAGTAGAAAGGAAAAGTGGGCGAACCGATTGAGTAGGTATACAGCCTCGAGCTGCGCCCACGCAGGTCCACTCCTTGCAGTCTGCACCCTTCCAAAATATGCAATTATGACGGAAACATCACTCAGGAAACTTAGTGCTTCGTTCTTTCGATTTTATAAATTGCATTTTTCCTGAAACGTTTTTGGGGCATGGAAGTGCGCCCTATTGCGCCAAGTTCTAAACAGCACTAAGTCATAAATTTATGGCTTGCAATTTCTTACTTTTTAAATTAAGAATCATTGTAAAGTAAGAAGGTAAACTTAATCTTAGTATACAAAAGCTCATTCTGGATTGCAACAATTTTACGACAATCTAACGTTTAATGAGGCAAACAAATTAAGCTCCAGACTGCCTGCCTTGCTCCGGTAATTGTACTTACATTTCGAAACAACGGATCTATTGTCGTCCAGTTCCATAATATTTGCTCAGGTGTGCGCTATTCGAGGCGAGACCTGTACAAATGAATGAGCCACGACGGTGATAGTGCTGCCCACTGCGCATGTGTACGCGCGCTCGATAACCGCACTACGCCCGTGTCCACAGCACGTGTCCATGTGATCAACCGTAAGGATTCTGAGCGTACCGCCTGAGATGAAGGAGGCTGTACCGCGACCCCATACGAATGGTTCGCGAGCGTGTCGAACGGCGCGAGGGTCTCTTACGAAGGCGCGGGGTGAACGATGCGCGCGGCGGCCGCGGCTTGTGGCGGCGCGTCAGTCGCACGCTCGCGCCTCACGGGGTGGCTGCTAGTCCGGTGCGTGAATTTTATCGCGCTTTTTAACACTGCCGTATTCTGATTATACATATGCATCGAATTAGTTATATTTATAATTGATACTTTTTATGAATGAGGATTTGCTCGTGATGTGTGGAATTGTCTCTGAGATACGTCAAAGCAGTTGAGGTGCTGGAATCCTGAAAAGTCGTGAAAAATCGCGATATCGGGAAAGTGTTTTTCTTGTTTGTGGTGAGCGTCGGCGGGAGCCGGGGAACGGGCGTGCGGCCCGTGGTGGCGGGTCGGTGGATGGTGCGGCGCGGGCGGGCGCCGGGGCGCGGCCGGCGGCGCCGCTAGCAAAATGTCGATACCCCTGGGCCGGGAGACGGTGCTACCCACGCAGGTGAGTCCAGCTCGACTCCTCCGACGTCACCGCCGTGCGCTGTCCCGGGTATGTGCCGGACCGGTGCTGTGTATGGATGCGTTGTCAATAATTGATTAATGAATTGAGTAGTTGAGTTGTATTCTGTTGGTTGCAGAATAGGCAATGGCTTAGGCGAGGCTAAATTGTAGGTATTTGCCTAATTTTTGAGAAGAAAATGATTAGTTATGAAACATTTTTTTTTCTCCGAATAGCTTAGGATTATTATCAAAAATACGAAGGAGCTTTTCCGTACCTAACTAAGAATAAAGAGTATTACCTAAATATTATATCCAAATAATAAAATGACCATGGCTAAATTACTTTTGAAAAAATGAAATTGAACTCGAAAGTGATTGTTTATAATTATCATACAAACTTGAACAGGTGGAAAAATAAATACATAACTATCCACTTGACATCTTTGATAAAACTGGTATCTACTTAGCAAATATATAAATATCCAGATACCTATACCTATTTATTTATAAGTACCTATGTATTGATAATACTTTCACATGAGTACCTACATAAATGAACATTTTCGTGTTCATATACCTACGCAGGTAGGTATATCGATTGTTGCACATTTTCAGGGTCTCTTACCTACTCGAACAAGCATTAATTATGCCAAAAAGGCGTAATATCGTTACTTGATATTAATAATCTATTTTGATAATATACGTGAATTTTTACACGTCGGCATTGTAGGCACCTGATACCGAAAGATAAGTAGGTAGGAAGGTAGGTACCTAGCCAAAGTTTTTCGTTGCGTAGCACTGCAACGTAAACAGCGTGACTGATCGTGACAGCCGATAGGACGTATCTGCGCAAACCGTTCAACCTCTTATCAGGCGTATTTCACACAAATCACTGATGCTTACGCACAAACATTGAAGTCCCGTCGCTGTAAGTCTAAAAATAACTGCCTATTATGCAAGGATACAATGACAGGTTTATTACGTAAATGTCGCCTTACATAGATTCTAACGTCAGAGCATTTATCTACAATAAAATATCTAGTCTCTATCGATTGTCTAATCTAATAAATAACCTTCTATTGTGGAATACATGATTAAAGGCTTTTTATGATTCATTAGAAATTTTAAAGAAAATAAACGCGGGCTGCGAACTTGGACCTCCACTACCGCGCTTCCCAAAACAAAATTTATTAATTAAAAAATTTAATACTTTTTATGACGGCACATCTTCCCTACCATTACGGCGCCCCTCGGTCTACTCCTTGATATGCAATGGTCTCTGTAGCACCACTAAACATAAGGCTTCTAGTGCAGATCTTGGGGTTCGTTCGGTTAATCGAGTCTTGTCAAAGCACGCTGGAATCGGTGCATTTCATTCAATCATTCTTAAAAAATAACATGTAGGTACCTCCTTACTTAGGGGCCCCACAACGATCATTTACTTAGTTTTTAAAGCAGCGTATCTTTTTAACCGTAAATAATTTTGAAAGCAAAAAAAGTATATGATATTTTTAAGTCTTTTTTGCATACAGTGATGGAACTATAATTAAACATAGTTTAATGCATCAAAAAATCATCAAAGTCACCTCTTAATTATTTTTAAAAGCTGTTTATCCCCTTCAGTAACAATTATAATTATAATAAAAAAAAAATATACCATGAAATTTCAATTGCCAAACTGCATTCGGTGGTGGATTATTTATTATTCAATAGTTAATATCTAATTTTATACGATTTATTTGCATTTTTACGACATACGCTTGCTCATTTGTTAATCGAATTTGTTACAACAGATTTTAACCCGTATCGGATTGCAATAAGAAGAAGAATAAGAATCGCTCATAACGACAATATTTAAAGTTACCATGGCCTTAAAGTTGATGTAAAGTCAATTTATAACGCATCCAAGTCACACGACCCTATCTAACTCTCAGACAGGTTGTAGACTTGTAGAGCTCATTCGAAGAATCTAAAAATACGTATTAATACGTGCAATTCTTAAAACATGATTGGACCAAGCATGTGTGAGTACGTCTAACGGTTGAAAACATGTGCTATATCACAGAACACTACTACATATACGAGAACATATACGAGAACCGTCTATGTTTGATCATAAACTTGACGGCGACATTTAGCAGAATTGGGCCAAAGGATCAATGCGGGCGATTGTGCCAGTACAAATGAAATAGATTGGTTATTGACCGCACAACCGAACTAAGTACAAATTCCTTATAGTGCCGAAAAAAACAAAGTTCAAAATTACCGGTGCTAATGAAAGCTCTCCAGAGTTCCAGCATCCAAATTCTTTTTTTTTCTGAATTTTTCTAGGAGGCTTTTATCCACAGTGGCATGTCGGCCTCATCGAAAGATTGCAAGTTGATGACCTAAATGTTAAAAGGTTACAAATATTTTGGACATTAAGGCCATCAAGGTTTGATTCTTTTTTTTAATGTTTGAAAAAGAATGTTACCTCAGTGCTCTGTAGATATAGTACGTACATATTTACTTACCGTAGTAACTCCGGAACCAGCCAAACTGAATATTTCGGTCTCCAGGAAGGCCGAGCTCGACCGCATCAGAGCGACCCAAAGCTAAGCAATATCAGAAAGCTTTAGTTTCTATATATGCTGCAATCAATTTTGTTTTCGACTAATTCAGTCCAGATTAACAGGAGAAAACAAACAATATTATTATTATAAATTAATCTCTATGTGTTCATCACACAGGATGTGGGCGAAAAATTTGTACTGATATTGACAAGCGGTGAGCGTGACCATTCCAATTTATTTGTTAGAGCACATGATTGTTAGGGGGCCGAAACGGCCAAGATTAACACTAATAATTAAGATCTAAGATACAGCTCCCCACAAATGCTTCTAAGAAGATTTATTATGAGTTTAGCGTCCTGATTCTATTTTCGATTAAAATTGGTATTTGCATATTGGACTCATGTCCTCGCGAAAGTAGCCCAAAGAATGAGATATAGACCTTTCTAAAATTAATCTTATAGATAGACTGAGAATGTTATTGAAGAGAGAGTTGATAAAACTATGAATCAGTAGCTTTTCCCAGCAGCTTCACCCTCGTGGAGGTCGGAAATTATCCCACGGGAACGTACTCCCGGAATAAAAATGTATCCTATGTGTTATCCTACTAAATTTAATTTAAATCCTCTCAGCCTTTTTGCGTGATTCAGTAACACCTAAACATACAAACTTTCAATTTTATTAGTTACCTATTAGAATAGTAGGATTATAATCATTTTATTTTATGTTAATTATTGGAAAATAAAAACCTGCTAAAGGCGACAAAATAAATGTTAGATAAACGATTGTTAGACTATAATTATCTATGAGTAAAAATAGATCACAAAAAGCTGTTGCTCATATTGAATGTAAGCTAAGAAATAGTTCTACTTACCAAAATAATGTAGAGCTCCGTTTGGCTGCGTTCAGTTCCGCGCGGCGCTAAGTTCAAGGCTCTATTGATCCACCAGGCGGGTGCAAGGTTGGAGACGGCTATTTTGGGCCACTATTTTCACATTTCTTTAGTTTGCGCTGCTTGGGGACGCCATAACATTAACTTAGGTAGAATTATAGCGTGCATTTTGTAGTGAAACACGTCTTGCGGCCATTAAGCTAGTTTTCTCGAACTAAATACGATGTATAATTGGAAAAACGGGAAGTAGATGCACGAGGAGGCAGTCCTACTTTCCCTAAACAAGCAAGTTTAGTTAAACTGCTTGATCTAATAATATGAGACGGTTGTTACGGCGAACGATGAAGAAACCTGAAGTTTTCTTAAAAAAGTAATTAATTAATTATCTACTTGAATGAATTTCGTCATTTGGCTTGAAGTAAATAAGGTCATACCTCTAGATAGTCAGTTCGATGTCCGTGTAGGTACATCTAACAGAAACTTGCACGGTTCTAACGTGACTCACAAGTTCTAAGAAGCGACTGCGGCGTTTATCTGTAGACCGAGTTACCTTTATGTGTTCAGGGCTGAGACGGATTTACAACCTCAATAATATTAAGTCCTTATAAATACTTATTGAACAAGAAAAAGCGTTAGAACAAGTAGCATAAATATCTTACTATCTCTGTCTTTTAAAGAATTTAGAAAAAAAAAAAAAAAAATGAATTTTATAACGACATTATTTTCAGGTTTATTAGCTACGATATTTCATAAGTAACAAAAGAACTAGTTGCATTTATTGGAAGTAAAGCTTTGTAGACGCTTTTACGATGCTAATAAAATCTTTATGTAGAATAATTCACAGTTTATTGTGTGCCGTGTGGAAGTCTGCTTGTTTTTCTGTATGCTGTATAAGGCAGCTAGGGTCGCGTAAAAGTCCGCTCGAACAAAAAGTTAGCCTCGAAATGCGTGACTTTGCACCGTGGAAGAATGTTTTTCCATGAGCTTATAAGGGAAAAATATTTTTTACACGAAGAGCGTTTGCTATTTGTATACAATCACATGTTTTTGTTGATTTGCTGTGATTTAAAGTTTTCACCGATGACGACATTTTTTTGTTCAATGGTGACAGAGCTGATGTCTTTTTTTTTTTTGGGTGGGAAATCATCAAATAACTTCTCCCGCTCTGGGCGGAGCGGGAGGGCGTGTCAGACTTTTACTGACTAAAACCCACCCGTGTTCCCTCAGTTGCCTGTGTGTCAGGGGCCGCGGTATCTCTTTCGAACAACCCGCACCCCTGGCAGGCATCGGCCCTTGCGGGCCCCATCAGTTGCTGATGACATCTCTTTGAGGCGCGCGTGGAACACAACGCGCCGTCGACCCGGGCTTGGTCCTTACCGGACAGCGAGCTACCCATTACTCGCCGTCCGCAAGCCCGTGCCTACGGTGGCCGGGAATCAGCCTGGGATTCCCGACGCCCAGGGCGTCTCCTGCGAAGGCCACGGCTGTGAGGGCGCATGTACTGCATCTCCCTCACGTACGCCGCCTCCCTCTTTGCGAGCATAACTGCTTCGCTGAAGGAGGTGACTGCTAGCCGTGCACTCTCGCTCCGTACCATGGCCTGGACCAGGGTCGGACGCGAGAGATCGCCGCCGCCGATCACCTCCACGAGGACACGGCGGTGTTCCGCCCAAGCCGGGCAGACCTCCACCGTATGCTCCACCGTGTCCTCAGGGCGATTTTCGCAATGGAAACACCCGGGCGTTTCCTCCCGCCCTTTCCGAAACAGGAACCTCCCGAAACAACCGTGTCCGGTGAGGACCTGTGTCAGGTGGAAGGTGAGGACGCCATGCCGCCTCTCAAACCACTCCTCAAAGAGGGGACTTACCGCCGCAATCGTGGCGTGCCCAGCACTGGGTTGCGACAATCGCACTTTCCACGTCGCCATGAGATCCTGCCGGAGCTCTGTCCGCCAGCGGAGTTACGCCCCGGCGTTTGGCCTCCTCGCGCCACTCCCAAGTGTGCGCGAGGACCTTTGCCTCCAGATCCCATGGCGGCAATCCGGCAAGGAGGCCCGCCGCCTCACCGGAGATCGTGCGGTATCCCCGGATCATCCGGATGCCCATGACCCTATGGGCCGCCTTCATGTCTTGAGTTTTCTTTATTGGCATTGTTAGGTTAGGTTATAGTCTCTGTCAATACTTCAATGGGCATTGTGTCGCCAAAGTTGATTTACCTTTGAATGAGGTTAAATAACAACTGTAGATTGGTAATGGCACTGATTATATTTTGATGACAACTACAGTCTTATAATTCTATCAATAATTATAATGCAAATCATCAGAATATGGTTGATTCCCACACTTTCAGATTGAGTTATGAAGTATTTATTACATTTATTAGTTTTAAGAAACATGATGTAACAATTTAATTATGATTAACGTAAAAAGCAATTATTCTGACATACAAATATTTATAAGTATATAACTGCACATGTTAAAAATAATCCACACTTCTACCTAATCCAATTTTTTGTAACATCCCATAAACCTGTGTAATGCAAATATTTATTTGCATTACACAGGTTTATGATTTTGAATTTATAAAAGTGCAAAAACTAAGTAATAAGTTGAACTTCCTTGAACAAAAATCTATGCGGAAGTTATTAGCATTTCAGATAAGCTGGTTTATTGTAGTTATAAAGTGCTGTAAATGAGCTGCATTTGCTTATTGTTTTTCAGTGTTAACGCCTACTCTTTTAAATCAGTAAGGAAGTAATACTCACTCGTAAAGCTGTAAAATACAAGCTTTTTATGGAATCCTTTGCAATTTCATCGAATACGTTCAACATTTTAAGACCAAATGTGAAGTTTTGTAATAAAATATGAGACAAGTCAGCTTATTTTCTTTTTCAAGAGTACACAGGGTAAGTTTTTATCCAGAGCGCAAACTGTAACCATGAATTCAACATATCATTCTAGACCCCCTAGCGTAGAAATTCTACGTCGGTTTTACAAAAAAAAATGCTGAATTCATGGTTACAGTTTGCGCACTGGATAAAAACTTTTATCCTGTATAAATGTAGAGAATTTTATTTTAAGTCTTCTTTTATTACGTACGTCTAGACAATGTTAAGGGCACTTTAGACGATGCATACGAACATAAGAAGCCTTTCGGCTAACTAGGTCATCCTGAGGCAGTATGCTTATCATAAGTACATTGTCTGCATCTTAGCTGGCTGTATTAACGATAATGGACCGAGCATCGGCTCCGAGCATTAAGCATGATATTATTGGCTCATATGTCCTGCGCGCATTACGTGCATGTTCGTTTAGCAACCGTTCGCGGACTGTTATTACTGGATATGGTAATATTGGTAATTGTTGCGGTAATATGTCTCGTGTCGTACGTACCTAGTTACTATTCGAGACTGACCGAGATATTAGCTGCGGAATATTCATTGGGAGCAACTCTATCTGCCGCCGGAGTCTCCACATTTGATAACGAATTGGCTAGGTAGATAACATACCTACCATATGTATTTCTGCATAAGTGGTTATCAAATGAATATCTAGACTCAATGTGTGACTGTTAATCATTTAGAGCATCGCTATTAATACAACTGAGTAAGATTGTCTTGAACGCGTCCTTATTTATGTTGCATTTCTTGCATTGCGACGTACGGAGTGTTCACTCTCAGTCCATACGTTATACCTGTATATTGCGCGCTTATCTCGTCCGATTCGTAGATATCCGCACTTTGTACGGTTCCTTTATCGATGCTGATAATGTATCGATAAAGCGATAAGTGCGCGGTTCTGTTTTGGTTATCGAGCAATTAATACTTTATGTGGCATTTCTTACCTACTGAACATACTTATGTTAGTTCGAAGAAAGTACTCTACCCCTGAATGTAGGTAACGTAAACTGAACGTGTCACAGATAAAACACTGCAGTATTTTTGTTCAACAAAGTTCCATAACTCTGGAACATAAACACGATTTGTGACAGCGATATCACTAACGACGTGTGAAGCGACCGACGTTCGTGTGACTTTATTCCAATTTCCAATTAACAGAATTGACATTTTAAATATTTATGTATTCTGTGGCTTCAGAATTCGTGCATAACAGGACAGTTCGAGTAATGTTTTCCTGCGGATTCACAGAGTCAAAGCCAGTTTTGAGAAAACGGCAAAAAAATAAAAAGCGTCCAAATTACGATAACTACGCGCATCGCGTGCGTGGTTTCGCAGAACTGCTTGTTCCTTAAATAACCGCGACCAGTATTCGGCTGGTTCTTGTGCGCCCGCATCGTCCTCGGCGGCGTCCTTTGGACCAGTCCGGGAATGCTCCGGCTCCCCCTTATTAGGCTTGCTCCTGTATCTCCCGACGCTTCGATTGTTCGACCTAGTTTGGACATCGGTGACATTTTTGGCAATGTCATTAAAACTGTTTTTGTACGGTAGTTGACGATTGCTTTTAGGAATTTGTCCTTAGTATTTTTCTTAGTCCGGTTAGGAATCTTATTTCTGTACGCAACAAATATGTCTGTCACGATTGAAATGTTGTTTGAAAACGTTTAACTGTAATCAGAAGTGATTAATTAAGATCTCGGCGGCAGGTTGCAATATTAAATGCAAGTGTAACACTTGTTAAGTAGCGCCATGACATTTTAAATGAAATTAAATGCATGCGAGTTGCACGTAAACAATTTAGGGCCTGAGCCTAAAATACCTGGCCTGTCGCAAGTTGCCGAGCCCGTCGGCCGCCAGCGCCATATAAGGCGTTAGCACATCGAGGCCGGCGCGGGCGCAGCGCAGCCCTCTCCCGCGCAGCCTCGCGCCTCGCCTAGCGAGGACTTGAGGACATCTCCGCACGAGTCACCACAATCGATACAAACCATCACAATAACCCTGTTAACCTTTTAACTTCGTCCGCAGTACTTATCGCGAGTCAATAATTTGCACAGCAATTATTGGCGAGATACTATCTCGATGTTAATTGTAGGGCACGAGAGAGACATAAATGAGTTTATTATTACTTTTTGCAGAAAGAACCAGATTCTTGTAAGGGGGTTATGTAAACAAAAGCTATCTGCCATCAGCACAGATTCATATCACGTATGTATTGCTCTTGTGAGATGATATAGGACGACGGTCGTGCATAGATAGATAAGACACGCCGCGAAAACCAGAGCAAATACTCGGTGTAACAAGCTAATCAAACGCTGGCCCCCGGCACGCGGGTCGTCTCACCGCCTCCACCGGCCTCCGGCAATCTAATGTCGACTTAATAGCTTCTTGCACTTAAGCCGCTATATCATTGAAAGCTAATACAGGCAAGTGGCAATTGGGCACGGATTGTGATCCATTCCGTAGGAGCACATGTGGTATGTTATGCGGTGGACTCGGCGACACGTTGCCATAAAGATATTATAAAAGTGGTTATGGTGTACATTCTAAGTATTCCAACCAGTGGATATTTTTTTTATCTAACGTCACTCGTTCCTATGTCAAGTGCTACTGCAAAACTTGAAGGACTCGCGACAAGTTTGCAGATCTTCTTCAGTCTTAGATCTGCAGTTTATAGACAGATATTGTGTACGGTGTAAAAGATGAAAGTGTATATTTCTCCGGGAAGTTCGGTAGCACTTCAACTTCTGTAACAGGTAGCTCGTGTCGATAGTGTTTAACAACTTGTCAAGGCTTATTTTGTGTTCCACTTTATATGTAAAACTATTCATGAAGCAGCCGAACTAAACGCTGAGCCCAGTTTGATTACAGCGCAAGTATTCGCAAGTCTCCCCGAAAATTGTGTTGCGGTTAGTTTAATGGAGTTCGGTTTATGATACAATTCCTGTTTTAAATGAAAACGAAATAAAGGGCCTCCACTGACCGTGAAGGATTGGTAAAATATTGACCCGTGGGCACTGGGCTGCCCAGTTGCCCACAGAGCCCGCACAATTATTATTTCTGACCAAACAAACCGTTAAAACAACAAAACAAGATTAATATGGTTCGTTACAATTTTGCAACTAGGTAAAATTATAAGAAAATACATATTAATATCCAGTTTTATCAGTACAACTGGTTGATTTTACATAAAGTCATACCAACGGGTCATGCAAAAAATTATAGAGTCGGAAGATCACCGATCACCTTCAAATGTTATCGTATCTCGTATCAGTAACCCAGATACACTCAGCTCAGCCACAGACTCGTAAAAGACGATCTTGACTTTGCTAATAAACGTTCAAGCGGTTTTATATGACGGGTCAATAGATCAGTCGAGCTCGCACGATTTTGCAGCGCTACGCCCGGACCTATCGACCTAGATTGTGAAGTTATAAATCAATAATCCTAATCATCAATCTATCTGAGACGACATTTATTGCTTAGCAGGTAACCGTGACAAATAACATTAGTGGACTAAGTAACTACGTGCAAAATGCAAATAGGCAGAGCTCCTACTGTGTAAACCATTTCACAGTCGCCCAGACTGAGCCTTGTAATGGATGTATGTAGGTAATTCGGTCGGACATTACCTACACGTATCGATTCGCTCCAACTGCTTCAACCAATACCTTTAATGTTCTCGTCAAGTTGTTTATCCTACCAGCAAAAGCCTTAACAAATCTTTTATCATCATCATTAATGTTATGCTGGGATTTAAATTGTACAAAGTTCCTAATTAAAATTCATCCAACGACCCCTCTTAAGGTGCTCGTAGAATAATTTCTTAACTGCTAATTGCGGTTCATTGAACTTTAAATGGGGAATAAACAGCACTTTTACAAAATGGCACTGCGTTTGTGAACGTTGGACGTTGAAGTTGGACGACAAAGTTTAAATGAAATAAGGGCTGTCGCGAACCGCATCGCGGAATAAGGGGAGATATCGTCTTTACGATTGGACATGGCGACAAGTTGTCGCAATTAGAGTGCCTATACAAGAGGATGATAAATCGCAACGGCCGTGCGGCGACAGCGGGATGACACTCGCTGTATTCTGATGACTTCTTGAACCGGTCCATTTTGCGATGTCGTTTATCATTTGATCTTTCTAAAGCCACATGTAGCCTTTGGAAGCATTTCTAAGAATACATTAAGATGGAAAGACAAGTAATATATTGCAGTAGTTCTTTTATCTTGATTGCATATTTTGTAACAATTAAGCTGGCTACGACCGCTGCTTTTTTTACAGGTTAAACACTGATTATAAAATAACCTTTAAGTAGGTGTACAAACCTGCTCCACACGAAAACAACAAAGTCGTTGGCAACAACAAAAAAGTGCGTTATTGCGATATAAACTCTGCTGATAATTGAAAATTCCAAAAGAATGCATTAAAATGCATTCTTTTGGAATTTTCAATTTTAGTAGGCATGGCGTAGAATTTAGTTTATCGTTCAGGCAATACAGTATCTATGGCTGATACCGTTTGGTGCACGTGCAGATATTGCACCAACAGCTTGAATATTGACACTGATATAGGATATCTAGAGTATGGGACATACAAGGCGCGCACGCACACTTTCGCAATCAAACGTAACCAAAAATAAATGAGGTTTAATTTTTAGAACAAAGCAATCGATCCTCGGAAGATGTAGGTAGCTCTCGCAATCTAACAATGCCTAATTGTAACGAAGGTCGGATGTTTTCCCAGTGCATTGACATCTTGCAAGTACTATGTGTTGTTTAGTCTGCAGTCAACGACCCCGAATGTGTTATAAAAAGTAACGTGAACCTGCCCGCCGCATTACTGCAAATTGTCTCCATATCTGACGATAGCGACCCAATCAACTGAGCTGCGGAGCTACTGCCCGCTAAGTATATTGGCTCTCTAGATATGCACTTGCGTGGCTACCTATTCAATTCAATCGAACATTTATGATAAACTATTGCTACCTATCTATCTTATCATTTACATAACATAGTTTACAAAATGCTTTAGTTTCTAAAAGTATATTTGAGAATATATACGTATATGAAAACGGTTTGAAGCCGTTTTGCATAATCGTAAAAACAACGTAGACAATTTTTATGATTAGGAACTGAATATCACGATATTCAGTTCCTAATCATAACGAAAATTTACGATTTATTAATGTCCATAGAAGTTGATAAGGGGATTTTAATGGAACGATAACAACATGATTTTAATGCTAATGGAAATGTAAATTGATCTATTGCTACAAAAGCACTACGTCTTGAACCGACGGCAGTAAAAGTCTGTAAAGGAGAAAGTTTAAAACATAATGGGATCTTTTGAATATCGTTGCCATCTGATAACATAAGGTTGAACGAAGATCCTGTGTGTTCGGAATTTTTCAGATAAGTTAATATAAATGACTGTTGTTACGTCCGCAGTTATCGCCGCGGTGAAATATTGTCTGGTCTTTTGAAGCGACCGAGGAGGACAACACATACATTTTATCTTTTGATAATTAAATGTGCCGTACTGACAGCATTAAAAAGAAAAAGGAAAGGCGACCCGTCACGCAGCAAGCCGGAGATATTGCCGATCAAAGCCATCTGAGTCTACGAGCTTCCATTAATAGTAAAGTGCTACTTTGGACGCACGACGCACATAAAACATCTTATGCAAAATCTCTCTATTAAAATTTCGATGATGTATGATGCAGTTATTCTAGCGAGACTATCGATTAAAGTAATCAAACGAACCCCTGAGAACGGCGCGGGCGCACTCTACGTATCACTCTTGACTTTCACTGATCAAATTTTTGCTAAAAGCCGGTCCACGTTTCGCGAAAGTGGTTGGTCTGGTGGCCAAGTGTTTATGTATCGGTGGTTAGAGGAGAGCTGGATAGACACGCCGCGGTGGCGTCGCCTGCGCACAGATCCTGTTACAATTACTTTTATTAGCGCACCATACGTTCATGTAATCTTGATTACCTGACGACACACAGACAATAATAAAGATATTGATAGTGCAAGCGGTTTATGTGTTTGTCTATTATCGTTTCTAATATTGTGCATAGTATAGTTATGAATCCGACAAAGAATTTTGTGCGAAAAACCTAGATACTTATCTACCCTTTATGACAAAATCTTACTTACTACAAAAATACCAGAATTTAGAAGAAGAAGCGTAGTTTAATAAGATACATTTGACAATAATAAATGTGATTAGACTCTTCTGCCCTAAAATTTCCAGATCATTTTACAACAGATAAAAATACCTCATCTTAGGCACAAGGCACGTGCCGAAGTGCTAATATTACATTCATAGAATGAATTTGTCGAACTGAGAAAACCTATCACGTTCGGTACGTTTCAGTGACGTGAATTGTAAAACGAGCTGGCTAGATATTGGGAACTGATAAAGATAGCAAATTGACAGTCTATGAGGACGTTGATGTAATAGAATGGGAAAAGGATGATATTAGAAAAGGAGCCTGGTTGATGCCAATAGGCTCCCCCCCTATTACATGGGACTTAAACATAACTGGTGAAATGTTGGTGTACTAAAGGTACACCTCTGCCCAACTCTTCGGAGTAACAACGCGTGATGTTATGCTGTGTATAGAAAAGGAGAAGAAAATAGGCATTTTGTAGACACATGACAAATAAAAAGCTCAATAGCATAAACATAATCAACGTATAATGTCCCCACTGGTGGGATACAAGTCTCCTCTCTTCGAGAGGAAGTGGGCTTTAATCCACTTTTATGCCGGCCCAGTGCGCAAACTGTAACCATGAATTCAGCATATCATTCTAGACCCCTAGCGCAGAAATTTTTCGTCGGTTATACAAAAAACATATCAGCTGTTTCATAGAAAAGGGCAATACCTACGCGGTCAAAATGTATGGATCTGCTGATTTTTTATATATAGCTGTTTTGAAAATCTGTGCTTACTGAACATAAAACAAAACAGGATAAAGCAAAATAAAAAAGCTGATGAAATAGATGAAGCAATTTACTTTTAAATCTACAACGGTGCGAACAAACCGCAACATGGAAACTTTCTGTCAACTGTCAACGGGCTGCGGTAAATCACTTGCGTACATAAATACTTCTGGGTCCATATATACACTAATGTATATTATATGTAGCTGGCTATTAACAATACCATTATTCAGGACGGGACAAAAAGGGGCTTTGGGTTGTATGCAAACAACTGCTAACTACCCTACCCAACCAGCCTTGGGTGTTCAAACTTCCCCGTTTCGACCGGACGTTACTCCGCCGTTTCAACCAGTAACTATGTTACAGATAATTGAATTTCCTTTTGATAAAAGGAGGTTTTTTATTTTCATCCCTGCTAAAATGAGCACAAAGGTTTTATCGGCTGACAAGGATATTTCTTTGTGGAGGTAGTACTTTTAATTTTTTTATGATCGTTTTTATAGTAGGTAGTACGATTTTTTATTGGATTTTATATAAATTAATTTTCTTTTCAACTGAAGGCTGGCGTTTATTGGTTACCCTAATTACCGGGTTGATTTAATTAAGCTTTGTTTTATAGAACTCTGTGTACTTTCTTTTTTTTAAACGTCTGGAATTTGTTACTCGAAGCACCAACAATAATAATTTGCTCTACTTGAATATCATTTCATTTCATCACAGCTTTAGTAATTTCAATCGGCTTGTAAGTAGCAAGAACATTTGACAATATAGTGACGAATTTGCGAGTGAATTAGAAAGCTTTTCTCAGCATCGTTAATCATTCGCTAAAAGTGCCAACAGCAGCCATTCTCCCTTCATGTGTGGCTCTATTTTTTCGGATTACAGTGGCACGAGCGCCCACGCTTACATCATCAAATTCAAGTCACGTCCTAACAAATTGATATCAACGCACGATTTTAAGAAATGACGTGTATAAAAATACACTTTACCGACTCGATTAACATTCGTGCTCGCCCTAAAATGATAAAGAGCCGATGCACATTGAATGTATAATGGGTGGAGGCGTCGCGTTAGACTTGTAGCGAACTGAATCGAATGGGATTCCTTTTTAGAATTCCGTGTTGGGCGCCAATATCGATACCATCCGTCTTGTCGTATATTCCTTCGCTTTAATCTTCGTGTTTTATGGCTATTTTATTGAGTAGGAAGATGTGATTAGATTATACAGTTGTGATTTGTCCGAGTCTGATTAAATTGTCCAATTCCAACAAAATGGATTAGCATAGATTGTCTGGAAGGCCGGTTACGTAATAAAGGTACACATTTGCATAAAGGACACTTCGTTTTCTAAGTAGTTTAGATTCGTGTTGGTCGCATTGTAGTCATCTTGCAAAGTGAGTGTCCTATTACTAAGAGTTCATATCAAAGGTAGCAGGGCTGTATAATGAAGAATTCGTGTGTGAATGTAATCAGATAGACTGAATGCATCAGTCGTGAGTGTCGTGAGTCCATCTGGAAATACACGCAGCTTCTGTTTTGCTACCGTCGTTTTTAGGATACTGTACCTCAAACGGTAAAAAAAGGAACCCTTATAAGATCACTCTCTTGTCCGTTTGTCTGTCTGACCGTGTGTCACCACCGATTTTCTCAGGAACGGGTGGACCTAGCAAGTTGAAATTTATACCAAATACTGAGGTCTATAGTCCCTATAGTCCCTATTAGGTGTATAAAAATCAAGGTCCTGAGTCAACACGATAAAAAGACATGGGCAAATTTAGATTTTCGCGAAAACTTATAAGTACCAAAAACCTTAATTTTCAACTTTTTTATTTTTCGGAATTTTCCCTTTACTTGTGCTAAATTAAGGCAAATTTTGGTACTTGCAAGTTTTCGCGAAAATCTAAATTTGCCCATAATTATCTTTTTTATTATGGCGGTATAATGAGTAGGTACGGAAGCCTCGGCGCACGATTTCGACTCGCACTTGACTGGTGTTTTGAAATTAGAAAAGCTTTAAAGCACATTAAAATAAAAATCTCTTTTAAACCTTTCTGGGATTACATCGTTCGTATTCATAATCTTTAATGATCTGAAAATCACAAACTGAATGAAAGATAAAACAGACTTTATATGGATACATCTTTAACTGAATGGACTATTAATAGACTCCTATTCGTACCTCTAACACGTTTGCTAGTCGATAACTTATCAACGGCTATGTAGCGACATCTGGTGCACATCGGAACTGGTCTGATGATATGCAAATAGAGCACCGATACCATGTCGAGACTGAGATACAACCTTTAATTCAATCGACGCTACAACTAATGAATTATTCAATACTAGCCAGAGATGTCGGACTGCCGACAAATTTTTAATGTCATGCAAAGTCAGCGTAGACAGCGTATAACCGATATGCTTTAATGCAACAATAAAATGTACTCAAACAGAAACAGTAAAACTCATGTATTTAATGCACTTGCGAGAGCCAACAGCGTAAACTGTTATCCAGGTTAATTAGCAATGTAGTAAGTAATAAAACTCACGAGTAATTGCTGAACAACATGGACTGCTTGTAATGGAAATGTAGCAAATTGCGTCGCTTGAGCTCTTGACTCGGGAGACTTTCCCGTGTTTTTGTTTTGCGTAATCAGGGATGGAACTTAATGTAGAGGAAAGCAGTTTTCCCCGAGAGGTTTTTCGTCGCGAAAATCGTTTCTTTTTTTACTCGTTGAAGTGATTGGTACACATATAACATTATGTATATTTGTTTGTTACGTAAGCGTAATATCGACGGCGAATTTGTCTTGTTGAAAAGGGCAAGCACTTTGCCTACATTCTCGTGCCTACATTGTATCTCTTGTGAGATACAATGATATATCTCCGCAATAAAACAAAGTTCTTCCAGCTATATTTCTTTTTCTGAGAACTAGTCTCGTCATCTTTAAATTGCAGGCATTTGAGAGACGATCCTTGTACTGATTTTATTTTCGTAGCGTAGACGTAGATAGTTTAGTTATATAGGATAGCTGGGAATAAATTACTGCATATGGCGCCGTCGGGTTAACTTATCGTCTTAATAGTGGGACACATGTCCTGTGTATCGGTAATGTTATACACAATATCGTCGGTAATTATATGAATGCCAGCGCGTATCGATAGCTGTGCTGTCCATTTGCTATGAAATATAAAGAAAAGTAAGTAAAGCAATCTATATAGATTACGTTTCTCATAAATATTGATAAAAACATCACGTCGAAATTCCATAAAAGTTCAATAAAGTTGACCGCAAACTATTCAGGCTTCGATATTTGCACGCAAATCAGTTTATTTGCACTCTGCTTTTGGTGTTCGGTGAGAATAAATTGCATTTTCAATCGATACCGACCGTGAGTCCAACCACTGTGTAATCCGTCCTAGGGAGTACTAATGTACCAACACATTAACCTCATATATGCGTTACACATGTTTCCATTTGCACATCGTTAGGTAAATCTAGTCAAATCTGGATAATTAATTCTGACATTACAAAATTGAGGACGGAAGGACGATAAGTTGGCTAGGGTATGTTAGATACAAGCGGACATAGATAATACTGGTGATCAACAAGAATGAAACACCCGAGACTTTAAATCTAAGACACTTTCATATCCCTAGGGAGATGATTCAACGGTCTTAGAAACCGTAGCGAAAAAAAAATTGGATGAGTAGGAAATAACACTCCTTCGAATCAAGCAATAAGTCAAGCCGTACGTACGTACGGTCCTTCATAGAACTGAAAACAATTCCACGTAGGCGTAGAGTTGCTATATTTGCTACACTTTTATAGAAATTACGAAGTAAGCTCCTGTTCGTTTATCTCCGCGCGGTTACAATAAAAAACGAAGTTTATTGCAGAACTGTATTCATAGTGGTCGGACAACAAACGTTGCGGGCAGTGCATGGAGGCTGCAATTATATTTAAAATAGCCACCGTCGGCAGCCCGCCCAAGTCGGCTACTGGCGCTATGTTGTATCTGCGGCGTGTGAAAATACCATCAATGGGACTTGCTTCAGGCAGAGTTGCTTGTTGCTCACTCGTTTTATCTCTGCACTTAGCTACTTCAGATATTTTGTGGTATGACTTTTCAAAACAACGAACGCTCATAATGGATTCTCTTTGCACTTGAGTAATTATAGTTTCTGCCTAATATCTAACATCGCCATTAATTTCCTTGTTTTCCCAGGAAGTATTGTTACCTACTGACACTATTCGTACTTCTTTGTTAACAGTAACTTTAGAACGACTTTATAAATAGAAGTTCAGTGAAAGCAGTGTTTAATATCCATGTTATCATTGATGAAAAGAAAGACGTTTGCTTTGGATAGCGGTATACACTCTAAAGTGGGTTTATTATTAGAGCAGATAATAAGTCCATCACCAGTTCGTTTATGAGGTCTATCGGCGAGCCGGTAGTTTTAGCTCTTGTTTATGTGTTCAGCTTCGATTGCCTTCACCGAGATCAAATGTAAACGTTCTTAGACTTGCGTACACTACTGAGAGATATTTCATTGTATGGCAAAGAAAGCGGGAGGGCCGTATTTGAAAGATTAACTCAAGTCTTGGGTCGATACAGATTGTTTAAGGTCACTAGAAAGCCGAGGGACGGTCTCGACTCGAGATAAACTTTTTTATACGAATACTTTGTTTTTAGAACGACTTCTACCACCCAGTCGTGCCAGAAACTACAATATTCTTGTTTACACGAATAACAAGGTAACTGGTCACAACTTCGCAGCGTGGACACCATTTCGGTCAACGCATGTCCGAAAACATACTGCGATACGTTTTAATTTTATTTATGAGAACTGCACTGTCATTATGCCTTATGAATTTTGCGGAAAGCGGTTGTGGTCTCGTTTTACGAGGCGACTCGGATTTACTCGTATCCTCCCAGACTTATGGCTGTATGCAAATTTTACGACACGATGATTATTTACAGGCGTAACAACTGCATGTTACTGAAGCATATGTTTACGTTTGGCAGTGATTTATTGTTTTAATATGTTCGTCCACATCTGAGAAATAGGGCCCTGTTCGGAGCTTTGGTATATAAAACCACTTATCTCCACAGAAACTAATTTCCATTTTTGGAACCGCCTCATATTCGTCATTAGTTGCCATATAGGGTGACTGATTAACAAAAAGACCCTAAAAGGCGGTTAGTGGAGTAAGATATGCATCCGGAGCTATCTCACGGTGACGAGTTATCTCGACATCCTACAGGAGGCAGTAGCGGGGTCAACGCCCCTTGGAAGTCACGTTTCTCCACAAAAACTCCGACGCAATAAAACATTGAAATACCTCTCATCTGTCATCTGATCTAGTCGCCACTCGCCACCCCGTGACGCTTATGTGTTATAACTTAAGGCTTACTGTCACACCAGTAAAGGCTGTTTATTGAGGCTTTTTATTGTGCCGGCAGTCAGCGCACCCTTTTGTGTTGCGCACAATATAAATGTTGTTACTTTATTTAATGCTAGTGTGATATTGAAAGTTGTTGTGTTCTTTGTTGCAGGTACGTGTCCAGATAAAACGGATTGGATGTTGGGCGATCATTTGTAAGTACTCAAGGTTGAAGCTGATCAACTAATGACATTGTTAAATTAAGGAAAAAAACACGCATATTTGTTGAGTACCCTAATTTTCTCAATGCTGCCAAGGTATTATTGTAAGACAAACTCATTCCATATTAAAGAGCTGAATCGTTCTCAGTCGTATCAGTTACGGTGGTGAAGGTTATAAAGACGTTGTCCGTTCGTTGTTTTGTGAAGCTCGCAGTTCGCGTTGACTTGTGTCGTGTACATTACGAGGCTCGGCGCCGACAAAGTGCGCGTCGGCGTGGACAATCAAATCAGTCGCGACAATTTCTCTGGCGACTGTACTTTTGTCCTTTGTGCTCTCAGCCACATCTCTGTTACCACGTTTATGTCACACATTTGTGACGCTATTCACAATATATTTTGTCACAGTACAGTTTCTTGCACTGACAGCCTAACGGTTTTCTACATAACTACATACTTGTATAATTATTTTGTCATCCAGTACAGTAACAGATACTTAAGCAGAAAAAGGAAATAACAAAAAGCTACAGACACAAGTTGTATCATATCTACAGTATCGGATAAATGTATGCAATCATGCACTCCATGGTTATGATTTGGCCCATATAAATAAGATCTACAGGCCGGTTGCATAGCACCACATGGCTTTGAATATGCATTTATATCTGTACATCATTCCGTCGGGATTCTGGGTCACTTCCATACAGTATAATCCTATCGATTTCGAAAGGTCGTCAAATCCTATTGCTTCTAACGGTCCACTGATCGATAATCAAACAGGGTCGGGTTGCGCATATTTGTGAAGCCCTTATCTCCGCTATAAAAAGCAGGTAGTTGCATTCCCAGAAATGAAGAGCCACTCGAGGGAGCACGCGGGTACGAGCATTTTAATGGATTCGTTTGAACAACACGGCCGCTTTTGGTTTTTGCGCAAAACTTAACAAAAAATTTGCGAGAAAAACATTTTGACACCACATGTGTGTCCCTTTTTATGCGTTTTAGTTTTATTAGCACTACGATTGCTCTGCTTTCGAGTGTGGCCGAAGCCCATTCATTCAACCCTGGCGCATTAGCACTTGCCCCATTCAAAGTTTTTCTGCCGCTTTTTGTGATGACCTTCGAACCCAAAGATAAAACAAATGTAGCGGCATGCGGTTTCTGTTGAAATCTGATATTTGGTTTGTCGAATTCCTTAGTCGGTGGTCACAGTAAAAGGTGGTTTTTTTATTGTCGTCTTGGTTTTTTGGTGCCATATGCTCGGTCGAACGATAATATCTTAGAAATAGTAACCGTTTGTATCGATTTCTTATTGCCAACTTAATGCAATTTAAAACACCTTTCTCTTTCCTAATAATTTTGTTCTTAATTATATATTTGAAGCGTTACTTATAAATTATTAAATAATGTTCGTTATGTAACTGCCTGGTTACTGCTAGCTCCATGTATGTGTGTCGCAAATGGCTCGCAGCTATTTATATCCGGATTTACCTAGTTCTTTTTTAATCTCCTTTTTTGGTGCCTTCCACCAACATAGCTGAGTAAACAATGTTGTTCCAGTATAATCCACATGAATGGGTTCTCATGTAGTGGAGGTGGTTGGTAGAGAGATCAATATATTAACATTACGTCAGATTACGAGGTGACCGGGCGTGACTCAGCTGGTCGAACGTACGCGAACTTAACCACCCTGCCTAGGGTTGCCGACCCCTCCCTCTAAGTCCAAGTATCAGGGGTATTCGGCTAGAATTTTATAGGCTGACGAAGAATTACCATGACTTGAGTCACTACAGATTTCATAAGTTAGGGGAACTTTTAGAAGTCGCCAGCAACAATACAATACCGTATTGAGTCTAATATCATGTGCACATTTGCATTTAATATCTTGCATAGCTTATCGCGCACGGCACCGAAGTAACCCATTTCTCTGAGCTGGTCTTTGTGTGAACTGATAAGCAGCTTAGTACCTACATTCATATTCAACTCTCTATATTTTCCATACTTACTATGATACCTACCTGTTGATTGAAGCGCCTTCGAAATTTCTTAAAATTTTTACAGTTTTCGGGTCAGTGTCAGGCTGTATGTTGATTAAAATATAATTCGCTAACGTAACACGTCATGTATTTATAGAATTACTAACTTTTGTCAGCGGCTTCGCCCGCATATACGTCGGAAATTATCCCACGGGTACGTAATATCGGGATAAAAAGTATCTTATGTGTTATTCCAGGTTACAATCTACCTGTTTGCAAAATTTCATCCAAATACGTTCAGCCGTTTTGGCGTGATTGAGTAACAAACATCCAAACATCATTACAAACTTTAGTTTCGATTTAAATGGCTCCTTTTTTTTATGAAGCACTTAATTTGTTGGTGTATATTAAAGTTGCCAGCCCTACCTGATTGCGCCCTGCGGCAAGGCCTGACCAAAGTGTCGCCACATTGAACCTCGTTCATGAAAGGTCACCGAGCCTTTAAATGAAAACTCTCATTTTCATTTTGATAGCATAATTATGTTAACGATGCCAGCAATTAGTGGAGATACGAAGACTACCGGAGATAACAAGGTGTAAATTGGTTTAGATTTTGATGAAAGATGAGATGAGTAAGAGAGGGACAGCAATTATGTTCGTAAAAGCTGTAAATATGGTCCTAGTATTTTTTACATTGGGATGCGTACAGCATTTATTAAAAATCACAGCTTCTGTGGTTAAACTGTTGTTGATGATTCTATAGGAATTCTGAAGAGGATTGCACGACAGACCGAGATGAATGAATTTGCATCCAAAGATGTTGCAAAAAACACCAAACTTATCAGACAAAGAGAAGAGTGATTCAAAGAAAGGTACACATAGGAAACATATAGGTATGTAAATCAGTATAAGGCTAGCACGAGTCTCTTGTATGTATAAATCAAGGCTCGATCAGTCACGCGCCATGTGCGAATTCGTTCCGGCCACGGCTGGCCTCTGACTCAAACTCGTAATCACCGGTAATCATGTTCAGATTGATAACAAACTTCGCAAAACCTGCTATGAACACTGTTAGCACAAATTAGTAGGTCAAACTACGCACAACGCTGTTTGTGTTTCCGCTTACAGCTTACTTTCTTGGGCATTTGTATGGTACCTATTGTCGATATGTTCCTTAAGCGAGACTTCAAACTTAGCCTTTACCAAACCTTTTTATAAAGAATATAATCGGTAATCTTTTATGATTCAGACGGATCTAAAAACATAAAGAACTGTGTCCTTCTTATCCATCTTTAGCTATGCTCATTCCGCTGTGATTCATTTATGAAAAATCGGCGTGGGAGTTTTACCACCGTCTTCCGAAACCGCAAGATATTTGGAATGCTGTATGCAAATAATTAATTATAAGCTAAATGTTTGCTGTTACTTCACACGGTGTAAAAGTTTTCGAAACTAACTGGAGTCAATATCCGAATAATAACGGAATCTTTATCTTTACTTGACTGAGAATGTAAAACGTTGATGGCTTTAACATTATACTTTTGTAGCTATTCCATTTGCATTTTATACCTTTCTTCTGCAGACTCGTTATTGTCTAAATCGATACGTTTGTTCTCGTCCCTATGCTTTATTTATTATTCAACAACAAACATTGTATTTGCGCGAGCGGAAGGATATTTCCCGTGGCGCGGTGCCTATGTTTATGCCACGACAACTCCATATGTTGGAATCTAAACCGAAGCCAATAAAAGCACAAAGCTGGCTCCATGACGTCTTTGTGCATCGTACATGTGTTTATTGCGGATACCACGCCCCACATGGGAAATATTTACGTTCATATGTTTTCTCAACTCTTGCCATCAAACAATTTTGTTTTGCATACTAAATATACTTTATTCATTGGAGCGGCAAATACAAGTTTAACGGTAAAAGTATTTGCAACGTTTGTTTCATAACTTGATTAAGTTTGTTTGCAAGTGCATTTAGTTTCAAAGATAAAGTTGTTCTATGAAACTGAAATTCTTAGCAAGCCTTCTCTTCAAGTGAGTAGCCGTATTTATACTAGCTCGATTTACAGTTTATTATTTTATTGGCCTTTTACTGCGGAGTTATCGCGTGATCAACCAACTTTTATTTAACTTAGCAAAACCCTGTTCAACGTCACTCGATGTGCGGCTAAGTTGGGAATTACATTCTGGTCAAGAACCATTCCTGGCTATCCGTGTTTAGAATAAATAAACATCGAGATGTATACCAGGAAGATTTGTGTAGAACTGGACCTTCTCAATCCAATGTGGCTGACTGCTGAAAGATATACAAAGATCTTTGTATGCCTTAGTAACGTTAGTAGGTACACCAGTATCATGTTCATTTTATTGCAGCTAGTTTTGTTGGAACAATAAAAGAGAAACTGGGAAAGACTTTGACTGTGAATTAATTGAATCGTTAAAGTGGTAATTATTATCTTGAGCCAATGTGTAAGCAAATTGTTAAAACAAACATTTCTTTGAATCGTGGTGCGTGACTAAAATGTTTACGAGAACCTGACAATCTAATCAATTTGTAATCGATCAAGTATATTTTCTTCATATCTCATTGTCTTTTCACTTTTTATATAACGCTTAATCATTGTCAAGATCATTGAATAGTGCATCATTACCATGGAATCATTTATCGCACAAACGAGAATGTGCGTCTTTGCAAATCAGCGTCCATCCTATATTGTGGGGCATCTATTGTGTAATAGTCGTATCGGAAAGAAAATAAAATTGTTAGAGGCTGTTCCCTGTCCCGTGTCAATACCACTGATTGCAACGAACACACCTTTTATGTACCTATTTGCTGAAGTCACACATGTAAAATATGCTGGCATGAACCCTTCTTTCTGACGTAACTCTTTTTCTGTTTACTACATGATTTCGTACTTAAACCAAATCAAACAAAGTTCTATGTTTGGAAGGGAATGCTTTCGCTGCGCTTTTGAATCGTGTTTTAAAGCTTCTCCGAATTTCCGATATGGATTTGTCGCAAAATCTTAAGTCTTCTTTACTTGTTCAAGCGAACAAGATAACCTACTTTGCGTCAAATGTTATTGGAGTCTTTGTTATTAAATGTTCTTTATCTTATTTTATTATTAAATGTTTAAATAATACCTACTTGTTTAGGGAAAGACGTATTTGACTTCATTATGATATCTTCTGTTCACATTTGTCTTTATTGAAATATCGTCGATTCTTCAACACGAACATATAAATAATAAAATAACATAATGTTTGTGGTTTGGATTCTTAAATCGTTTAAAATCATCAAAATCAAAAGTCATTTATTCAAACTAGTCTGAGAGTCGGCACTTTTTGAACGTCAGAATTACATAAGACAGTCGCCCAAAATGCCCGCCCTTCACCACTTCCTAGTGCTTTAGCTGGGAAGAAGAAGTGTTGCAAAAATCGCTCCAGCAGCACAGCTGTCCGATAAGTAAGAAGAACTTGATTCCATACAATAATAGGTAAGTAATAAACATTACTAAACACAAAACATAAAATTAAATGAATCGTCATTGCGTTACATTTAAATGTCATTTTCGTGTTTTTACTAAATACGTAAAGCTTCGTACTAATACTATGTATTATCCCTCAGAACATTTAGTCACATTCATCAAAGTACAGATTCTCTCAGTGGGTACCTGCGGAACAACACATTTGGTCAGGAACACAGAAAGATACATTTCTCTGACCTGGCACATAAAACGTTCGTCAGAAGTGCGTAAAGAGCGTTTTTGTATCCGAGTCACATTTTAGTTGACATTATGAAGTGTTGTGCTCTATCATGAAGGGCGGAGAGCGCTATCTGCGGCGGCCAGTCGCGCGTGACCGCTCATCTCGTTACCGCCCGCCCCAGTGGCTCCCTGCCGCCCTGCGTCACCCACAGCCCCTTCTCACCACGTTATAAATTTAACTTAATTATCGACACTGTTGTCCCCTTGTTCAGGTTTAGAAAGGGTTAATATTTTAATGCATACTCTCAGAGGAGAAAGCGATGAGTTATGACTAGGAGTTAGAAACACTTAATGGCACCACACCCTCTTTCCACTCAACTCTGTGATATGATTTAGTGTCTATGCAGTAATTAGTGTGTGAGTTGAACTTCCACGGTGACGTGGTCAGTATGGCCTACTCGCTCCTAATCGCCCAGTGGTCGGTTGACGGAGACTTCCGAGCTCATTAGTGTGGACACCGACGTGGTTACGTAACCCGTCGCGACCGTATTCCCAGTTAGCGTTCAGACAAACTTCAACGAACAAAACCCCAGTTTTAATTTCCGGAATACTGATTAGCATAGAGCATACGCCTGAGGCTGAGTACCCAAACTCATTGTTTTCCTACGAGCTAATTTCGCGATGCACACGCCTGAGTGGACTCCCCATTTTTTAACCACCCCCGGTTCGATTAACGCCCTTGTTATTATTAGCCCAGATACTTATTTTAGGCATGTACGTAAGGTACTACATAGCTATACTTTTGTATTTACTCACATTATTAAAGAAGAGTTACTTTCGGAGAAGTCTGAGCACTTCTACAAGCATGTTAGTTCTGTAAAACTCCTACTTAAAGTGCTCAGCTCAAGACACGAACAAGTTTTAGTACTTCTCAACATTAAGTTTTCACGCGGCAGACAAGCGAGAGTCTGCAAGTCGCACTCTCACGCGCCGTGTATGAATCTCCAAGCATTTCTCCGCTGGCTGTAACATCGTGTTGACTCAGCCAACGCTCTAATGCATTTTGCAAGAAAACCTTCCACTGAATGAAAATAATTTCATGCTTTTAATTACCGCTCCAGCTTCTGCTGCCCGTCCGAACAGTAATTTTTGTTTGGTATTAATTATTTTTGTAATGATACGCGGTTGAGAAACTTCGCACAATAAGGTTTATATTCCTTTGTTGTCGTACACTTTACAATGTTTTGCGTCATAACCAAGTGTATAAACAAAACCTTTAAAATGTTTTGAGTGTTTATCATCATTTTCGAGTTCTAAAAATAATATTATGATTTTTGTCTTGTTCGAATTCATTATTATTGAAAGGAGCTCTTTGTGCTCTGTTGTTTTCGCGGCCATCTTTAGGGAAAGCGGGGTTTCGAGTTTTCAGTGTGAATTTGATTATATTCACCGGTCTACACAATTTATTTCTCAGGTATCTTTTGCATCGCGTTTTCTGTAGGTACCTATGTCCCACAAAAAAATCTCACAATTGATTTGAGTTCTTTTTGTTTTGAAAACAAAGGCTTGTGTGTTAATCACAGATTCGCCACGCGAATCAAGAGTCTTTGGTAATATTATTACATTTATTTAAAGGCACCTTAGCCCGTTTGTAGTCGGTTTGCAAAAACAAATTGATGATTGTTCACACCTCTACACCTGTTATTTTATGTGCAACTTGATTATCCATTGTGATCTTTGTCGAACGCTAAATTCTTCACAACGCACATTACGGTATAGGAGACAATAAATTCGCGATTACTTTCTAAAATAAAACTGTGTCCGCAGGCGGCTGGCTACGTTAGATCCATACCTAGATTGTGTTCATAATCTAGTCAGTGTACCTTGTCAGCAGTATTTACTAAGGACCCTTCTGAAGAAGCTTGGGGTTAAAAATAATCCTGCGTCTCGCCTCTATCTGAGATTGTAACCTCCACCAGATCAGACCATTTTGCACCTTATTACAAGAGGTATTTGGTTTCATACCCGTCGTTAGGTTTTAATACAAAATCGATTAGGCTTTATTGTTTACGGAGCGAATTTGTATCAGAATTGTAATCTTAGCTTATGGCTTGAGTTTTGCATGTATCACTATCTTATCATTAAACTATGATGAGCCATCTTTAAAAACATAAAGATACACCACAATTTAAAAGTTCCTAAGCGAACGAAAGCTCACTATCTCTTCCGTGTGTGAAATACTGTGAAAGGTCCTGCATACGTAATGCATGCACACTTTAATTGGATATTTGCTTACTTTTTAAAAGCGGCGGTTTGTATTCTTTTGGCACACAATGGCATGTTTAACATGTTAGTATGGTGGCTGGCGGCGGGCACGGCGCCGGCGCGGGCGCCGCGTATCTTAGTATTCCTTGTATCGCATGTCGTTAGACTATTTCTCTTACGCACAGCGCCGACGACGCGCCGCCGACGCACGCGCAAGGTCGCCGGGTGCTCGTCTATCTCTGACGGCGCCTGCCATATCCTGACACTCGAATAACTATCCTTTGTCTATACACATGAGGTCTGCTTGGTTCCCCATTCCTATAATCTCACATTAGCAACATTTGCTTAGCGCGTCGTCGCCCGTCCGTTAACTCGCTTTCGCAATTCGTCCTATTTTAAATAACAGGATTCGTATGCATCAATGACGGTGTTAGCTCCTGAGCCAGACTGCCGTTGGTTCTATTTTGATCATGCTATTGAACTAGCTGGGCCCAGCTATTCTTGGGGGGAATTCTGCATATTCTATTTTGAAGTGGCGGATTTCCAAGGCACACATGGTGCTTTACCGCCTTCGGTAAAATAACTCAAAAACATTTCTGTATATTGGCGTGAGGACGTTGACTCACAAGTGCCGCACCTACTCTGCCTTATTTGTCATACGGATAAGGATAGCTTGGTGTCGCATTGACAGTTGTTTCATGGTCGGAAACTTGGCTTGTTTCGTCTTTCATTGATGTTTCGTTTTTAAACGAACTTTATTGAACATATTGACTAACTACAACAGAAAAATAAACGTTTTCTGAAACGTGAAAACTATGTTGGCTAAAACATTTGTGGTTTTTGTGGTAAGACAGGACGGCTCCTCAGAGATGACTTAATTATTTTAGATTTATTTGCTCTAGGCGTTTACTTTGTATCGTAGGTACTTAATTGTCATAGAATACCCACAATTATTTATTCTATGGTAGTAGACGAGACGATCTAGGCTTGTCACATTGTTGTATATATGTCTGGCATTGAGCGACCAATCGATGATAGATAAGCGCCAAGTGTTTGGAGTATTTTATTACTGGGGCGTTAAATATTCGCATTCCAGTCTGTTTTGCGTTACATGCAGATTAATGTGCTGTGCCACGTAATTGCGCTCCGTAATTTATCCTTACACAATTTGCTATTGTATAATATCTATTCGTTTTATCAATACTTTGTCTTATGTATGTGTTCCTGTTTCTGCAATTACAGGAGTCTTCTTATTATTAGTATCATATCTGGAAGACATTTAATTGCCATTGGCGTGAGATTCATTAGTGTTTCTTGAGAAAATAGCAAGTGATAACTATCTCAAAAAAATTCTACATATTATCCATAGCAGAGAGGTTAGTGGCTAAGTAATATCAGCCGCACGAATCGATCGATCGGGTTAAGCTACGCTTGCTGCGGTTGGTCCGTGGATGGGTTACCATCTTTACAGACCAAAACCCCTCCGAGCCTCGGAAAGCACGTTGGTCCCGGCTGTTATTTGTGGATTTTTGACAGTCGGTACGGGGCGCCAGAAACCCGAAAGTCTGACAACCAGTCTTACCAAGGGGTATCGTATTACCCAGTAACTGGGTTATTGAGGTCAGACAGGCAGTCGCTCCATGTAAAATACTGGTATTTAGCTGCAACCAGTTAGACTGGAAGCCGACCCCGACATAGTTGGGAAAAAGCTAGGAAGATGATGATCCGCAGTTTCAAACAGGGGAATAATAACAGTGTCTACGTGCAACAGGGTTTACACATATTCTATGACCCTGTGTAAGTTTATCCCAGAATTACTGATACTGACCCTGAATATTTTCCGCGAAAAAACAACATGTTTTTGACGCGTGTTCCTTTAACATAAACATTGTTATTATAAGCTCTTATCAAGGTTGGCTCGCTAAGGATAATATCGTCTGCTTACGGGTAAAAAGTAATAAGTGCAGTCTGTGTCATTTCGAGTAAATGACATTTGAAAGTTTATGTTTTAATATTATCTATTTTAAACACATTAATTTGAAAAACTGTTAAAGCAAACTGTTGCACTAATTACCCTTCTTTTAAGATATACTCTTATCTATATAATATTTACAAAATGTGAGAAGATATCATTTTTACAAACTTACTATCTCAGCAGCCATTGGACATTGCATTTTTTGATTTTACCAGCATATAGCCCGTTAAAAATTACACGTGACTGCATTTTTAACTCGATTTAGTAAAAAAATGTATTTAACTTGTTTTACCAGTAAGCAAACGATATACAAACATGTGCCATTCATAGTTTTATGAAACGTGTATTAGATATTTGTAGTGTAGTAATTACCTAAGTATAGACAATTACATATTGCCTGCCGGTTTTCCTGTGAAATCACTAAGTTTTCTTGTTTATAAATATTGTTTGGTCTTTATCCTTTTGAAAGAATTGGTAATTTTCCTTGTAGTTTGTAGTTATTTTGTAAAGACATTTTCGGAAGTGTACCGTTAATTTTTAGTTCATTGGTTTCTCGTTAACCTCCTTTTCTTTATCTGGGTAATTGACTCGTATATTAATATTAAGCCTTTACCCTGCCATATATGCTTCAGAGTGACATGTGCAATTAACTAATTATAACGTTTAACTAATTATGGCGGTTGTTGTTGAATATTTTTAATTACTTACTTACGACGAGGCTAATTTCTACACAAATGTACATGGAACACGATACTTGATAGGCAAGAGACCTTCCAGCATAAAATTAATCCATAGAGTGTTTTTTAATTAAAGATAGTTAAAGCAGCTCTGCAAAAGGATGGAGTAGACTGCTGATCTATTTTTCGAATTGCCTTCATTTCTATGATAGGTCCATATCAAGAAGTGGTCAATTAGTGTTTTTTATTGGTGAATGGGCCTGCCTGCCTGTCTTCGATAATTTCTGATTAATGATGTTTATGATGGAACGAGCATACACAGAAGATGCCTGTTCACTCTTGCTTTAAAGGCCGACGGGTTAAATATGGAAGGGAAAACAGAGTTTTTACCTTGAAAATTTTAACGAATAAATTTGAAACACTACACATCTATAAACCCATCTGTATCATACACGAGGGAGTGATTCTGACTCCACAATTATTACATTACGGAACCTACCCTTAACATGACACTGGTATTTTTATACAGAGAATCGGGTAAATCCGCCATCAATCGGAGGGACACGTGCCCCGGGTAAGCTCGCCCAGATTACGCTGACGATGAATGAACGGAACGAGTGAACATATGCGACCCTCTGTTTGTCCGTGACGAGGGAAATTGTGATTACATTCGCGTTTATTACGCTATTTCCTTCCATTAGGGCAATGTTTTTATGGATAAAGCCTGATAGCGCATTAAGTAATCCATTGGAATGAACGGTTTAGACAGTTTGCTGACACATGATTGCGTATGAAATTTTCTATACTTGTGTGTTCTTGAAACCAATATTCTGGTACGGATAAGTTGAAAATTAAACTGTTATCACTTTAGTTCCCAAAACACGAGAGTTTCCGGATGGAAATCTGTCAGATTTATGAACAAATTTTGAACTACCCGCATGTTTGCGGCCGCGGTCAAGGGTCAGATGTAAAGCGAGCTTAACTATTTGTTGTATCGACGTCAGAACGAAACAATGGCTAGTAAAATATTAATATTAATAGTGCACGTGGTTGAGTGGTTGCATAACATTCGCATGACAATGCCACACTTCCTACATGGCGTGGACTATCGGTTTTATCGATGTTTTACATTCAGTTATGCGGAACATGACATAATCAGTCTGTGAGGTCTTTAACCAACGTTTGGCCAATCGAGATCGTTCTACAGCCACAAGGCACCAAAGGATTTTATGATAGTTTGTCTATGCTAATTAATAGTTTGGGCGTCAATCACCAGTTCATTCGCGCATCATTTGGTGCCGCTTGCAGCTGTATTCCGATAACAAGAGATAGATACGGACTTGACGGCTGAAGGATAATAGAACCTAATTAAATGCGTTAATTATCGCTGTTTCAAGAGCCGACATGTTGAACGCAGTTTGTGGCATTCCCAACTCTTGCAGCATTGATTCATGATTATGATCATCCACACTTTTGCGCAGCAAGCTTTTAATTCTTAGCTTGCTGCGTAAAAGTGTGGAAGACAGCATATAATTAATCCATAGAGAGTTTTTACAAGCTTTTATTTCTTTGTTTCACCTGTCCCGGTGTCTGTAATCAAATCTTGCAAGTTCAATTTGACCCAATCTCAATTTCGGTTTCCGATGGAGTTGAAATAAAGCATGCAAATGAAAAGTGGACGACAATGCAATATTATTTTGACATGGAGCTGATCTAATGATGGAGCCAGAAGGCGGCCATGGGAACTCTGTAATAAAATGACGCAACCCCTTCGAGTTTTTAGCTCGTTTGATTCGTTTTGACGAATTCAAAGTCCTACCTACCTACTCTGATTCTAAATAATAAAAACAATAAATGTTCGGTTTTTTTTTAAAATTGCTCTTGATTGTTTTTAATAATATAATTGTGTCTACATTTATAAGCTATTATTACTATAACTACACTATTGTATTAGGTGAGCCTGTGATGATAGCTGTATGTGTTTGGGGAATAAATAAATAAATAAATAAATGTTGATTAGATTGAAGTTACTAAACTAGTTATTTATCATCATCAACACTAAAAATAAAAAATAAATACCCACTTAAATGGTTTTTAAAATTATATGTAACGAAATATAATAAATTATTTAGAAACTTTTAATTATTTTTGGCGTGAACGTCCTTCTTATACATGAAGTTAAGCGTCAAGCTTTTAAGAACATATTAAAGTTCTATGTTCATGTAAGAAATTAAAAGCTGGTTAAAACAAAAACATTCATTATCAAACATAAATAAGAGTTGGAGTAGTTCTGCCAAACATAGGTCTCCTGCAAGAGCTACTTTTCGAATTGCCTACGTTTCTAGGATCACACTCCGTCAATACAAGTGGTCAGTTTTAAATGAGAATCTCATCTGAGTAACTAACTTGCACATTGTTTCGTATATTTAAGTATTCAAATATCCATCAATAGCATACTGCCCATAGAAACTTATTTTCCATCTACCTCGCCATCGGTCTTCCTTCGTTCTGATAACGAAGGACGACGTTATCTAGTAAAACAGCATAGTTGGTTCAAAGTTACGTAATATAAGTTATCTAAACTGATTACAAAGTTAAACGCGTCGATTTCCTATTTAAATTACATCGCTGTTGTAGCCCGGAAACTTTCATAGGAATATCGACCGCGTCCAAAACGGTTGTACCTACAAGATTTCATCACGTGTACTGAACAGCTCCCCTTTTCATCTCGAATCCTTTTAAAGGGGATCGTCGAGGAGCAAGCGAAGTGATTTTTAATCTTTATTTACACCCGAAAGAGTCGATTAGCCGATTTGCTTCGGTTTAGCGTGAGTGGTTGTACGCTTGACTGAATTCGACAATTGATTGTTTTTTTCTAGTGTATCAATCAGAGTATGGAAATACACCAATCTTCGTCAAGGCTAGATAGGTTACCAAATAACTGTTACTTTATCTCTGTTATGTCTCTGACACAGCTTTATGATTTCAGATAAATTTCTATCGTGAATGTTAGATTTGAAAATCTTAGGTAAAAACTGGACACGGTTTACCAAGATTACCAATAGTTTTTGTTAATAATTTTGACACTGAAACTGGAAAGTTAGAAATACCTAGGTAGGTATTGTGTAAACCTAAGTATTTTAGCGTCTGAGTAGCTGTCATTGCTTTAATGGTGAGGCATTACTCATTCATCCATTCTTTCAGCTCAGCAAAAATATGTTATGCCTACATATTTACTTACCTACCTAGCACACTCACCTTTTGTGACATATTTCGTCATCTTTTTATTAATAAACTATTGTTTTCGAAAACAACGGTGTTTGTCTTTACTTTCTATAGAGCATTGAATTACTCAGTGGCGTGCACAGAGTTTTTAGAGAGGGTAGGCAGAAATTTAAAAAAAGGCAAAAAAAAAAACAGAACAAACGATTGCTGTACCTACCACAGCATGCAACCTGTGAGGGAATTAAGTGAATCATATTGTTTTGTTTTGTACTTATTGAATTTGCGATTGACTTTAGATACCTATAGTTTGTACCTATTAATTGCAAATCCGGTGTAAAACTACTTTTCACGATACTTGTTTTTTTCACCGATAGACCGTGCCATGTATGTATAGGAACGTACACAGAATAAATCTGCATGCCCACGAGAGCACACATACAAACATTGAGACACGAATAGTTCGTGTCTCTCCCGAGGCACTAAGCGGCGCTAGTGCATCGCAATGAGCAGTTGCGTCAAATTGTACGAACGAACGGGATATTGTATCGATGATACTAAAGATACGACCGACGCTCGACAGGTAGCGCTGATTTATGAATAAAGATTTTTTGTTTATTATTGATAAAATAATATTAGTTTTACATATTTATCTGATTTTGTTAGGGTAGGCAGTGTCTTTCTGTCTTTATGGACTGCACGCCACTGGAATTACTGTACATACCTAGAGAGGTTAAGTAATTCAATCCTCCATCTATGACATGACAAAGCGTTAACAGGTTGACATGTCAGATGACTTGAAGCATATTTTCAGTAAGCATAAAGAGAATTCAAGCATTGTCTTCTTCATATAATAAAACAAAACCGAAGTATACCGGATATAGTCAGCCACGTAAGATTACGAAAGTGCTCCATTTTCGGTGACACGCAAAAAATATAGAAGCGATGGTGAATATTTTGCACGTAAGTATTTAGTAACGTGAACGTTATGCAAGTATGTGAGTGTGAGTGCGTCGGCACACTCGCCACTCGAGTGCGTATCGCAGATTGGAGTGCTTGCCGCTGTCACGTCAGACGAGTGCGATGGGGATGTCAGCCCCCCGGCCCTTCTGCTCCTATCTGTCTGATGCGCAGGGCTGTCTCTATCAAGTAAAAGTAGAAGTTGTTCTAAAGAAAGACCAATTTTTTGTTGATGTTCTTGCCATTTTAGTATGAATAGACCAGCGAAAGAATGCTCTGTCTGTACACAAAACTAATTTGGTGGAGCGAGGGCAGATTGTACAATCGTTAGTTGGGTTAAATTTCTAACTGTTATGTCCATCTCCAAGGGAATTGGGTTCTGTATGCACCTAAGTATTTGTGTCGATAGTACCTAGTTAAGTATGCCTACCACAGTTTATTGCTTCAAAGTTTTAACTGTATGTCAAACCGTAATGCGCATAACGAATGGCATCCTGTGCGGTTATCATAATCTCATAAATATGCAGACATTTGGTACTCGTAATGTTAAATAATGTGTAGACCTACCTTGGTACCTACTCATGTTCGATACAATCATACCGAAACACCTATTGTGCAGAAGCAGAACGTTCTTCGATATGAAAGTAGGTACCTATAACCCGATTATTCTAACTGTGTATTCGGGGCTGTCACAGAAAAAAGATTGGCAAGATTTAATTCACCCGCCCGCTTCCCTTCCTACCTCACCGCTGACGCCTACCAGTAAGATTTTCACTCCCGTGTCGTCTATTTTCGTTTAAATACTGTTGCTGTCGTTACCAATGCAGCCATCATGTCAATATTTTGAAGTTGACACCAAGTTGTCAACGTCAAAAACCCCGGGTGAAACAATTTTGTTATCTGTGCACCTGCACAGTTATATTATTATATTAATTGTGTTATAGGCAGCAGTTCTTTCCTGAAAAATACGAATTTTATATTCAAAATTGAAACTCCAAACATTATTAGCAAATTAACGTCTGCCAACCCTAGACACGAATCACGCGAACATTTTATATTTACGTCTATGGATACGGGTTTAACGACAGTTTAGGGATGATTGAATATTATCTGTGTTTGAGGAAGACGCTGCGTTATGTTATGTGCAATTTGTGCTGATTTGCAGTAAGTACATGAGTATTTAATGTTTATTTAGGTATGTTATAATACTGGGAAAATGACTCTAAATGCAATATCTTGAGGTACTTTCCCGTTAAAGTTACTACTTAGCGTGGTAAGTACCGACAAAACCCAGTGATTACAGCAGCCTAATTGTGTGTTACAGTCAGAATCAGAATAATTTTGTAGTAAGTATATTACTAATCCATTGCTTCATAAGTTCGAATAAAAATCTGCTCAACAATGAGCAATGTATGCTGTCAAACTGCCAAAATTAAAGCTACTATTAGTGTGTAACGCAATTACTCCGCAGTTCTGCCGTTCAGCACAGTTCTCAGCAGTAGACATAAACGAACTAACATAATGACCCAGAGTTGATACATTGCCTGCTCAATAATTCTGAACTTATTTGTTACACTACCGTTATTAATTTCAATCACAAAATTTAATATCTTAACAAGTTCCAGCAAACAGTTCGAACGCGAACAAATTGCTCGGCAATTCTATTTCGTGTTTATTAACGTCAGATAAATTGGTCTAACACGAGCACAAGTTATATTAAATCGCGACATCGGAGCAAGTCTATCCAATTCCGACCTCAATAGGAAACCGAGGACGTATTGATGAGTGCAATATCACTCGCAAACGCAATATCCTCCACAGCAGAAAACTATAAACGTATTGAAACACTGAGGGCGAATTTCACAAATGTAACTAAACGCATTCAGCACATCTTAACCGCGTTCAAGAGCTATCATATTAGATAATGACACTGACATATCTTGAACTCGGTTTAGATGTGCCAATCGCGTTGAGTTCCATTGGTAAAATTGTCCATAAACTTTGTATTTACGTGTTGTTTAAACGCTCCTTTGAACAACATTGATGGCGGCTAATATTTTTGTTAGTTTCGTAAACATTTTGGTTGAGCACGCAACTATCATTAGCTTGTAAAACAAACTGATTGCCTCAATTATTATAGATGAATCATGCGATCGTTTATTTTGTTTCTCTTTTGTGTCATCCATCACTCAAAATCTTAGTTCATTGGCTGTAGACATTGGAGTTAGACGCATAAAATTGTGTGGCAATAGTCGGCGAGAACAAACAACAGTACAATACCAGTTTATATATAAGCAGGTACATCACTAATGCTGTTGATGGACGTACAGAAGCGACGACGCGACAGGCAATACATCAAAACGTCACTGGCTGGAGTGCTCGTTTTGCCTGTTTGAACACCCGAACATCTCCGATGGGTGCCGATTGCCGATGGGTTATCGGTCCGATTGATCTCACTAAGTAGCTGTGTTCCCACACACAAGATTATCAACGTTATCAACTCAAGTTACGTTCGAGGATGTTTACGATTATGATACGCATGCACGCGCATGAGCTTTAATTAAGCGACTAAGTCCACACGGTTGGACGCCTACAGTACAGCCATTCATACAAAGTTACATGACTTTATGACTTTTGCAGTAAAATCGAGTTAAGGTTTATAAGTTGGGATAAGATTAGCGTAAATTAATGTAATTAATGAGTTTCTAACATTACGTAAGAGTGTCTCCGCACTGAGTAAGCTCTACAAAAGTGTTGATGCCACGCAGAAACGCAGCTCCATCGCGTTGGCGCAGCGGCTAAGCAGGTACGTCGCGTTTTCGTAGCTGCTACGCAGCTACGCCGGAACAGCGTAGTAGCAACGTAGCACCGTCGCGTTGGCGTAGCGGCTACGCATCTATATCGCGTTTTCGAAGCGGCTACGTCGCTACGCTGGAGAGCCGTAGCAGCTACGTAGCTACATCGCGTTAGTGTACTAGTGCGCAGCACTAGTGTACTATGACGTGTTGCTGTTGACGTAGCGACTACGCTGCGTAGTTGTTTGCCGAAATTCTGAGATATTCCACTAAGGGCACAGATTTGAACGGCACGTGCTTGAATGGCACGTGAGCACTTCCACTAACGGCACTGAAACAAAATTTCGTAACGTGTCTTTCAGTGGAACAGTTTATTCATATTGATTTTAGTGTCCGAACGGCACATGTATACAGCTTGTAGTGATGGGACATATCTATTCTTTGTTCAGGACATTACCAACATAAGTACGGCAAGTGCGTGTTGACCCACGCACAGTCAATGGTTCCGTTGTCATGCGTTATGAGTGCGGTTAAATGTTTACGTATGCATTCGTTTAACGTTGGATTTAAATCACATAAATGACGCCTGGGTAAATGACGAAGAAAACTGTTAAAATCGCGCTAATAGCTAGCTCCCAAAACCATTTAATAATACAGGCGTGAGCTGTTTTATTTTATTTTGTGAAAATTACTAGTTGTTGTTTTCCTAAATACTCTGATATTGGGGTACACCATTTTGCTAAATGCCGTAAAATTAGTACACTGTGGCTTAAAGTCGTTAGTATATTTTTTATCGTGAGTTTGATTGAGGTTACGTCAGAAACATCGTGAAGTGATTGTTACGAGAAATAAGTATTAAGTATAAAAAATATTAAAGGATTTCATTTTAGACATTTTCCATGTCAAATACATAATTGATTTAAAATCACCGAAAATAACGAAATAGTAAAATAAAACCTAACTCAAGAATATACACGAAATTTTTTTATGCACAAAATGACATATTTATTTCAGACCGTACAAACTAGCTTTAACCATCCTTCCCCATTATTGGAATATTTGTAAAGCAACCTCTGTAGAAATTTTTTTTTTTAATAACATTCAAATATGTAACGCCCGTGAGCACACCTACGCCGAAAAAGGGTTTTTACTTCGAAGGTGCGTTTAATCAATTGATGGTACCCATGTTACCTTTTTGTTAACTTCATAATCTCGTAGACTGAATTGACTGGCGCTACATCGTATCATTGAGTTGTTTGTATGATGCCGCCACGATGAATGTCCAGATCCAGGACAAGAAAACTAGCTCCATACAACTGTTAAGTGGGGTGAAATGGGGATGTGATACCGAAACTGTTCACCGACGTGTTGGAAGACGTGTTTAAGACGCTGGACTGGACGGCACAGGGTATCAACGTGAACGGCGAGCACATCTTTCTGCATTCGCGTCTGTGTCGAATAAATGCTTTCTATTCTATTTTATTTCTATAGATGGTGCACAGCCTAAATGGAGCCTAAAGTCGGGTTGTCCTCGAAATAAATTTGAACAAAACGACAGTCATGTACAAATTAACATGTCTTGCCGATACCAATCTACATCAGATTCATTTTTTGAAGTTGTGAAGGCTCTGCCTAGGTAAACTCATTAGGCTCACAACTTTGAGAAAGAGGGTTCCAGTTGGGATGGGCAGCGTTTGGATATCTTCGTCAAGTCTCCCCGTCACCTATCCCGCAATGTTTTAAGACTAAAGTGTTCAACCAGTTCGTCCATGCCCGTATGCCGAAACGTGTACATACAGTTTGGCTGGTCCTCAAATTCAAGATTATAGAGCGGCCTATGCTCGGAGTTTCTTTGAAGGACAAGATAAGAAATTTGTATGGATATGTGTTGTTTCATAAAGCCTTGAACAAAAAATTATATCCCATCACTAAAAAAATATTTAACGTAGGTGCCGTTCGGACACTGAAATCAAAATCAATAAACTGTTCCACTGAAAGGCACGTTACGAAATTTTGTTTCGGTGCCATTAGTGGAAGTGCTCACGTGCCGTTCGAGCACGTGCCGTTCAAATCTGTGCCCTTAGTGGAATACCTCGAAATTCTACGGTAGGCCAACACTAGATGCAAAGAAACTTATCTCCTTGTTTTTTCAGCGATGGTGACGAAATATTAGTAACAAATAGAAATGATTAAACGTGAAAGAGTAACAAAGTTGAGTTGTATATTTCATCCTGTCCACATGAAAATCTCCTAACGACTCCAGGGAACATCAACAAAAGTTTAAGTAACTCGGTAAACAGCTAACCTACTTACTTAAAACTTTTTCTGGTAACTTTGGAGGAGGCTTCGTTAGACCACGTGACTTGTGAGCGAGCAACAAAATGTAATTGGACTTCAGCTTTACGTTACAGATCACAGCGGAGCTCAATTACTTGAGTTAAAACAAAAGAAAGTAATTTAACTACAGCCTACTACTTTCGGTGCGATGGATTAGATGTAGGTAGCAGTGTCATGATTTATGATAAGATACGAAGATCTTGGTATGATAACATCCTCTCATTTTTAACCGGCTTCCAAAAGTAGGAGGTTCTCAATTCGACTGTATATTTTTTTGTATATATGGACGTGATATCTCCGGAAATTGTAGATCGATTTAAAATTTACTTTTTTAATGGATAGGGTATGCCTCAGTAGGAGTCATAAAGTTTTTGAATTAGTTTTAATAATAAACACAGAATAAAGTTATTCCAGGAATAACAAAGGAATAACCAACCATACTTACCTACATTTTCATAGGTTCAAGCTTTGAACAACTTTATTCTGTGTAAGAGGGATATCCTCTTATTTATAAACGCTGCTTAAACTTAAGAGATTATTAAACGTCAAAAATGTATGGTCAAACAGTCGCTAATCACTATTTATCTTTAAGCAACGTTTATAAATAAGGGGGTTAGTGTATATTGATTATGTGACCACGCTGTCATTTTTGATTTGTACGTTTCTCTTTTTAAATTTGTAATTCCAATGTTTATTTTTGATTTTTTATTAGGAAATGTAAACCTTTGCGGCATGCAACGGTAAAATGTGGAGAACTTTATTATTATAAAAAACATCTATGTACTATAACCATGTTTGCAAAGAAATAAATGATTTGATTTGATTTGATGTTATAATAAGTTGCTGTCACTGTCATTTACATAGCAACTAGTGGTATACGAATTTGTGTGAGGCAGGTACCACCTAAAAACAATTGATTTCCAAAAAACACTACAATGTGAAAAATTACTTTAATTTCGAAAGTCTTTGGTTTTGTATTTTAGTTTTTTACCACCAACTTCCTTTGACTTGTAGTAGGAATATAACGCAAGATAAAACAGAAAGAGCAGTGGCATAGTAGGTAAGTATGTAACACAAAACAATCTTAATGTGTTGAATGAACCTATCCTATAGATGTATACTATTATATTGTTTGTAGCCGTAGGGGAGCGAAATGGTACAGTAATGAGAGTACTCCACATCGGCCGTTCGGGTAGAAAAAACGCGGAGGGTGCCAAAGACTTTCATCCCACCGGGAGACGGGTCGCGGGGGAGTTGAGTGCGACACGGCTTCAGTAAGTTTGGAACAGCTGTCCAAATGTTCAAGCTTTTGACATTATAATACTTCTATCGTAAAAGATTAATACCTTATTTGAATAAATATTTAATTCATTACTTTTAATTTAACCACGGAGGAAAATAGAAGTATTCTTAAAGAATATTTTAAGTTAGGATTTGTTGTTTTGCTTAGGTATTATTATTCGCAATTCAGACAATATTAAAAATATCTTCTCCGTTTCAATTAGTTCGGTAAATTATTAAAAACTTTGCCTGAAAAAATAACGATGATTCAGACTTCTCCAGAAATTGGAAATCAAACGGAGGACCAAACTGTATATAGCCACCTAAAACAATCCCAGTAAGTGAAAAATACAATCACTGATGCAGCAATTCCTAGACATTGTAAAAGCAAACGGACCCGGAATGCATTATGTAGATACCTTAAATATTGATGAAAATACTACAAGTTAATAACACTATTTCAGTGCAGGACCACTGTAATGTATAATGTAGAGGCGTCTAAATTTCTCTCTAGAGAGTAATGTCGCGCCCGTCTACGGACAGCGGTCGCCAAACTTTTCAATGTAAGTTCTAAGTGGGACCGCACACCAGAGTACCGCTTTGTTTCGCGATTAGTTGCAATCACTTCTCTCACTGATTAGTACCAGTTTGCGAACCTGTTCATTGGTTTCCAGTAATTTATCTTGCGGTGGTCGCATGGGCGAGCTTGTAATTATTTGCCGGGGATTGCTGTTCTAAGGCAGAATGAGTCACTAGTAAAAGGAATACTTCTATACCTCTGTGAGGTTTACTGTACCGCATTTACCGCTAAGCAAGAGGATAAAGTTACTGAATGAGCCATTGTTTTATTTTAATTTACTTTCATTTTAATTTTTTTAATTACCGGATCTCTAGATTCTCTAGAAATGATGATTGAAAAGTATCAAGAATTCAAGAAACCCTTAGACATGATTTGCATAGACTATCAGAAAGCTTTTGACAGTATTCTCCACTCATCAATATGGGAAGCTCTACACTCTCAACAAGTAGAGATTGAATACATTAGAGTTCTGAAACATCTATATGGCAATACCACGAGCCGAATAAAACTGGAAACCACAGGACCGCCTATACACATAAAGAGAGGAGTTAGACAAGGGGACCCTCTTTCTCCAACAATCTTTATAGCGGTGCTAGAGTCAATCATTAGCAAACTAGACTGGAGAAAACTCAGTTTAAATAAAAATGGCAAGTTGAAAAACCATTTGAGATTTGCGGACGACATAGTCTTGTTTTCTGAGGATACAAAACAGCTGCAATCAATGGTAAACTCATTGTACGAAGAAAGTAAAAAGGCAGGCCTGGAGATAAACCTAAGTAAGACAAACATCATGACTAATTACACCGAAGTACCCATATACGTCGAAAGCACGCCTATATGTTATGTTAGCAGCTACATTTACCTTGGAAAACAGAGATGCAATTCTCGTAATTTTAAGAACGTTCACAGTCTGATCTCAGTGTCAATCTGTCAAATATACATCGATTTTTCATACAATTTTGACATTTGTTTGTCGCTGAGATGAGACTGCGACTAGATTTTGAACGTTTTTAATTACGAGAATTGGCCTGCTGATATCATTTGACTGACAAAACAATGAGATGGAAGTCGAAAGGAGGGTAAAAAATACGTGGAAAAGTTTTGTAGTCTTAAAGAAATACTCAGGAGTGGTATGCCTATGAAAACTACGAAAACAGTCATGGATACCTGCCTACTTCCCTCATTAACATATGCTTGCCAGACATGGAAATTTACCCGAAGAACAAAAACAAAAATGACGTCATGTCAAAGGAGCATGGAAAGGAGTGTCATGAAAATACGAAAAATTCAAAAGATACCCCACCTTCGTATAAGACTCAAAACAAAAGCCATAGATACCCTCAAATATTCGCAAAAGCTAAAATGGAAATGGGCTGGACATATTGCAAGACCCATAGACGAACGCTGAACTTCAAGAGCAACGTCATGGCCAGGCCCATCAGGCCAAAGAAAGAGAGGAAGGCCCACAGCTCGCTGGGGCGATGACATCGTTAAAGTAGCTGGCACTTGCTGGATGCGAACAGCAGAAGATAGAGACCGCTGGTCATCTCTGGAGGAGGCCTTCACTTTCGAATAAGAGGGGTTCTTGCTACTAAAACTTTTATGAGTCGTTTAAATATTTACAAAAAAAAAATAATAACGTATCAATCAATTAAATAATCTTAATCTTTAATAATAGTAAAATAATAATTTGATTTATTTTTTATTGTGATAATTATAAAATAGGCATTGTATAGAAAAATGAAAACCATTTTATATTACGAATTGAAATGTATAATTATGATTGCATACAGTATTTATATTTTGAATTCAAACAGCAAGAATTAAAAGGCTATTTTATTTTATTTTATTAATTACTGGATCTGTGTAAAATAAATGACGAGCAAGTCATTTTTACGACTCAGCAGAAATATATTGAACTTGTTAACGAGCTATTTTATTATGAAGTCGTAAACTATTGCTTACTTTCTAAACTTGATCGCAAAACGCATTTCTAGTAATATAACCCGGGTTAGAAAGTTTATTTAGTTAGTAGAGACGTTTAATGTTAAAATCATTTACTTACTTTACTCACCGGTTGGCTGACTGAAATGGCAAAGATGGCCTATAAAACATCCAATAAAGCGTCAGTGTAAGTTTATGTTTGAGAAACGCTGGTCTTTATTTGGTGCCAACCATCTAATGCATAATTTCAAAGTGGTGGTTGCCGCGCTAACGCCAAATTTATGTCATACGCCACATTAATCTAGATTAAGCGTTATTAAGGAACAGCACTCATAAGTTTAAGTTATGATTATCGTAAATATGAAGAGGGTAACGAGCACTTACATCTTCATCTCGTAAAATTTAGTGCTACAGCTAGGTACTTACCTACTTACGTGTCAAAAGATCTACCTACCTACTGGTAGCAAAGTTTGAAGGACCGAAATAAACAGCTTCCGCCGTTCAGTGCAACATTTCCAAGCACAGTTGTGAAAAATAAAGCAATCCTCGACGACACGTACCAGATGATTGTCGCGGAAATATTCAAGCAGATGTTTGAACTAACTTCGAGGATTTTAATGAAACAGCAAATAAAGCAAAACCCGAACGCGACTGTGGCGGGCTGAGTTTAATCAGAGGCAGTGCTCTCGAGACGAGGGCACAACTGTGCATCAGACGAAATTGTTTGAAGTCGGCTCGAGGGTTCGGCTTGCCACGACCGCCACTGTTCGATTCGAGTTGCGACGTTGACTCGTTACACTAATTTATTAGGACAAAAAGTCCCGACCATCACGATTCACAAACGTGCTGGGACCAAATGACACGAAACGTTTTAGATCTAATTCATGAAAGCCTTGCTGCTAATTTGAAACTAATACTATCATATAATCAACGCCTATTATTGCTTGTAAAGTTATATAATACTGAGGTATCCGTTTCCCAATTACTTGATAATTACCTGCGCGCTGTAAAGGCTAGAAATCTCAATGAAAGTCAAGTTTCATGCCTTTCGGATTGGGAATTTACTTACGGTGATGGCATGAACATGAAATTTGATATTGGAATACGAAGGAGGAGAGGTAACCAATAAGAAGTGAAAGAAAATTTATCTCTGAGTTACTTTTTATTTCAAATCCATGTTTTACAATCTCTCCGCCTCACACAGCTCTTAATTAATCATATTAAAAGTTCATTTGGATTTAAATACAAGTTAAATTGTGCTGGTTCTAAAATCCAATCTAATTGTCTGAATGTAATGAATCTGTAGAAAGAAAAGGGTAAATGTACAAATATAAACTGAATTAACTTTTTCCATTTGTACAAAAACGAGTCCTTCTCCTTCGCCAAAGCTGCTCATGCAAAGTTTATAAATTACGGGCGCCATTTTGGAGCCTTATCGATATGTTTGTAACATTTTCACCAAAACACGCGTTAATATTCGAAGCACGTCGTCGCATATAGTTGGGCCACGGGCTCCGCGCGCGAATTGTCCGCGCGACTTGCTACAACGTGTCGTTTGGGTGGTTGCCAAATCTACGTCGTGACACAAGCTACAAGTGTCAGACGTTCACTGGTGCCAGCCGACGTTTCTTCCCGACAGATGCATAATTGGGACAGAAACGGGGACACGATTAAAAGTTTAAAATCATTTTTCCAGTGAGTAAAACAGCGGGCATTTTTCAAAAGCCCGGGAAGCTTTCTTCGCGGAGAATTTTTACGATCAAATCGCCATTGTGAACGTGCCGTTTCTAGCACAAAAAGTCGACGAACCCCTAAAGAATTGTAACCGTGGTTAAAGAGAGGAAAAGAATCCTTTCTATTCTTTGGCGTCTGCATATCTATAAAATGCACTGCAAAATTGCACCACTCGTCCCTCCGTCGCCCCTCGCCCTCTCGACGGGACAACGGAGGGAGATCTTTTCAATTCGCCCCCTTGGACCTGGTTGCGCTGTTCGCCTTGTTGATGCGGTGATGTTATTAAATTCACCAAATGAATAGCATTTTCTAATTTACATTTTTGACGTGACTTTTTCATCATAACTACGTTAAGTTTATGGTCTCAATTTGTTGTCAGAGCTTATAAAAATCGAATAAAATAAATTTAACCAATTTGGGCACTCATGTCTACGTCATAAAAATAATTATTATCGTAATGAATATGAGGCCCACGTATAGAGAATTGAATAGGTAATCGTTTGATGACGTGGAAGTTACTCAACACGCGTCAAGCTATTAATTGTTTGATTACATTCATATTCAATAAACGTCTAAATGAACTCGCTTCTGCCCGCGGCTTCGCTCGCGTGGATGTCGGAAATCATCCCACGGGTACGTTACTGTCGGGACAAAAAGTAACCTATTTAATCCATAAAACATCAGCTATATGCCAGTAAAAGCCCCATCAATCGGTCAAGCCATTTTAGAAATTAGCCGAAACAAACAGAAAGACGAAAAAAAAAGTACCTATGATGGTAGGTACCTATATTTTAATATGCATTTAGTAACAACCGACTTCCAAAAAAAAAACACTAAAAAGTGAAAAATAACTTTAATTTCGGAAGGCGATGACTTTGGATATGTATTTTAATTTTTTGTCACCGCCTTCCGAAGTTAAAGTTATTTTTCGCGTTTTAGTGTTTTTTTTGGAAGTCGGTTGTTCTTTTTTTTTGAAAAAAGTTTTTATTTTTCACTTTTTAGTGGTTCACATGTGCTTACCCCTTCACAGCGTCCCGGCGTGATGTTATGTTATGAACTGGTGTGAACAATAGACAGACATGAGATTTCAGCAATTCCAGTCCATTTGCTATCATTTATTGAGGAGTTCCGTTGCTTATCTCCGAAGTTCTTCATCAGATCTTCACCAAATTGAAATGGAACCACTCCGAGAAAGTACTCTTTCAAAAACTATCCAAATCGCTTCAAGTGTGCCTATAAAATTTGAAGAGTTCTCTCTATTTCTCCAGGATCCCATCATCAGACCCTGACTTCATGAGCATGGGACCACCTGAGAAGCATACCCTTTCAAACAAACAATAATCCAAATCGGTCCAGCCATCTTCGAGTAATCGGGGAACATATATAAAAAATATAAAAAAAGGTTCCGACGAATTGAGAACCTCCTCCTCCTTTTTGAAGTCAGTTAAAAAGCTGTTTGTAATGTATGTATGTTGTGTGTATTCGTATAGATTATATTGATATGACAGTTGTTAGGACTTTAAGGTGTTACACGGGAAACCATAATAATCTACGAGCTCAAGCTATTTGTTAGTAAACTCATTGTCTTACAAGTGTCTAATAATGACCGTTCACAATATCAAGTTGATATTCGTAGAATAAATGTTACCACTACGTACACAATCAACAAGTGTCTTCTTCTACTTTGTCCTTTGACGAGCACACCGTAGGTATAGTCACTAAAAGAGATAAGTATCCAGGGTCATCGGATATAGTTTAAGTTTAGTAAGAAACCGATGGATGTTTTCGACTGAACTTTAATTTGATAGAAAAACTGTTTATTTTTTTATTAGTTCAATAATTTTGATTTCGAAAACACCCATCGGTTTCTTACTTATTTTCAACTATACATTTCCGACGATCCTGGTTACTTATGTCTTTTGGTGACTGTACATAAGTGAAATTATCAGTGTAGAAGGCAAGACAAACATTTGACATTGGGATTCCCAATGAGAACCCAAAAAACGATAAAACAGTAACACCGCTTGTTTTAACTGAACAACAAATGCATACAAGATCTTGTTTGTTTATTGTGTAACGCGTTATCTATGGCAACACCGGTATAATACACTGGTGCGATGTATCCGAACAATATTGACCAGTGTCTGGCGCGTCACATGTCAAATGACGCACTCCTGGGAATATCAACACTGGCCTGTTTGTGTGGCTTATTAGTGGACTCGCACGAATTAACTCGGGCGAATCGTCACTCTTAAAAAGTAAAATATTTTCTATATGCGACTCTCACGAAGTTAATTTATGGGCGTTGCCAGTTGCCGAATACCTATTTCTGGAATTGTTGATTCGCCCACTAATAAATTAACTTCGTGCGAGTCGCCTGTAGTATAATCAACCTATAATATTCCCACTGTTGAGACACAGGCCTCCTCGCTTTGAGAGGAAGTGGGCTGTTATCCACCACGCGAGCAAGTGCGGATTGGTGGATGTCAGGACATGTCGGTTTCCTCACGATGTTTTCCTTCACCGTTTTGAGAGCAGTGGTAATGAAATTATTTACACAAAGTAAAGGCCTTGCCTAAGTTCGAACCTACGTTCTAGAACTCGTAATTCGGGGCCGGCCTATACCACTGGACCACCACTGCTCCTCGTCCTCGTCCTGGTAGCCTATAGAAAATAAAATATTACATTATTCAAAAGTGTGTTCAAAAGTTTATTGCGCCACTTCTTCTCAGCTAAAGCACTAGGAAGTGGTGAAGGGCGGGCGTTTTGGGGGACTGTCTTATGTAATTTTTACGCTTGTGGCGGACATCTACAATGCCTCACATACGAAACATCAAACCAACAAATGTGGAAAACACAAAAAGGGAAGTGGCGCCATCTACAACGCCATATGCGAACTACTCAAGGCTTGACATCACACCGCAGCTACATCACGCAAGCAGAGTTTACCACGCAATCTACACATATACAAGATCCCGACATCAATCATTGGGCAGTTGCCCACCAGACACAACACCCGTCTGGTCGGAGGATCCTCCTTTACCATAGTTACACCCTGTTCCTCATACGTCTATACGTTCAATAAGAGCTGACTCTCAGCCTAGTTTGAATAAATAACTTTTGATTTGATTTGATTTGAATGACGATTCGCCAGATTCGGGCGAGTTAATTCGTGCGAGTCAACTAATAAGTTGTTTGTGTCGCGTAACATCACACACACCTACGATACTGTCCACACGCATACCATTCATGTTTCTTAATTGCTACTCAAATTAGTATTTCATCGAATTCAATTTACCGAGTCAGTATTACTCAGTCACTAGGCATAATGATTGCCATGCACCGTAATAGATGTGATATTAAAGAGCCATGATAGTTATACGATCATAGTTTCGGATAGTTAGTGATGCGTGGGATGTTTTATCTCTTGGGATAGGTCATTGACTGAGCGTCAGTAGCGAGGCAGTGTCGAGCGTCGTATTATGATAAACATCACTGCATTGAAAAGGGAAATTCTATAGGCGATTTATGAACAGATGTTATTGTTAAAATAAAATAGGGAGCTATTCGTTGAAACCTCAACCACAGGTCCGCTTAAGGTGGAAGATGATTTAAAGAATTATAATTTATGTAAAGCCATATTAATTGGTTACGGTCGCGAATCTTATTTTAATTAACATACAACCTAGCACTAACCTGAAAATTGCAAAAAACTAAAGAAAATTTGAATTTCGTGGGCTATCCTGGAACTTAACCTTAAGAACTAAAAATTTGAGTGCAGCTGTACACACTCCAAGGAAGATTCGCGTTACCAAAATATACCTATACTACATAGGTTTAGGTAGTTCAATAAAGGTAAACAAAACAAAACCATGTGACTCATAGATGCGAAACCTTTTATTTTAAATGTTAAGATCATATTATTTACAGTCATATAATAATAGGCTCTACTCGGAATCTGAATCAGAATCTGATGAACACATTAGTAATAAATCATTCCGTTATATCATCAATTATCTTCCTAGCTATTATATTATAACACAATTTAACAAAATCGATACGCACTCGCAAAATTGAAAATGTTTGAGAGCGCTGTCAAGTCTTCAGTTGCCATAATACATCACACACAGTTGTACTTTTCAATTTAGCAAATTCGTTGTATTTTCTAAAAGGTTTAGGGAACCTGTCATTTTGGGCACTTTGCAATAGGCGGATTACAATATATTAAATTATTTTAATTAATCTAACAAAAAAATCGTGCTCGTGAGTAGTTACATTTAAGAAGAGTACTTTAAGAATAAATGATACGGTTTTATATTGATTTAAAAGAGGAAACTATCGTATAAATCGAAAATAAATATGATTTTGCTACACCGTATTTTGAAACAAGGAAGTGCCAACCATAAAAAAACCCTTTTTACAATTTGTTTACCTTTATTATCTACCTAAACCCGTTGTTAGACAAGGACAGTCGCTCGGTTGCCGCAGGGAAAGCCGCTTCGTTACGTTTCTCAGTTCGAGAGAACTTATAGGGACCATGTCACGAAAGAGCATGACGGGCATAGAAGATGGTACCTCCTATCGTATGGACTATGAACCAGCGCGCAGCGGGGTACCTAGTTACGTAATACCCTAACAGCTGGAATTGCTTTTATTTTGACCGCTCGACTACATTAAATTGCGTTATCACCGTTGCTGAGCAAACACATATTTTAAACATAAATATAAAGCAATGAATCCTTCATAATTGTTCAGATTCTGATTGATAGTAAATTACACAATTAGGGTATAATAAACGTCGCACACCTAGATCTAAAGGGAGCTAAGTCAAAAATTGGGAGATTTGACTTATGCTTACCATTGAATTCCTTAACTCACTACCTATCGACCAATAAAACAGAATTTTAAATATTTTTCTAGAACTTGCAAAGCAAATATGTATACAGATAACTTCTCCAGTGCACAGGAACAAGGTAAACAATTTTTGTGCTTTTCTGAAAAAAGTGCTTTTTGAGTTAACTCTGTTTAGATCTAGGTGTGCGATATAATCAGCCTATATTGTTCCCAGTGCTGGGACACAGGCCTCCTTTGTGAGAAGTAGTGGGCCTAAGCTACTACTCAGGCCCATTGCGTGTTGGTAGATATGATGACGAAAACGTCATGTCGTAGAACTTCTAGGACATGACCTTTTTCCTCATGATATTTTCCTTTACCGTTTTAAGAGCAGTGGTGAAGAAAATATCATTTACACTAAGTAAAGTGTCAGTCTGAGTTCGAACCTATGACCTACAAGTCGCCGTTACCACTGAGCCACCACTGCTCTCACTGCGGCATTTTGCATACACTGTTATTATTATCTGTTGTGATCATCTTGACGGATTCCAAAAGGATGTCGCGGCGGCCACTTATGTGTCGACAATAAACACTTCTCGCGTCTATCTGTGCTAGTGCTAGCGATTGTGATCTACTCTATTTCTTGCGAACATCAACCTACCACCATAGGTACAGTCACCAAAAGTGATAAGGAACCAGGGAAAAAAGTACTTTCACAAATCGTGGGCCGTGAGTTTTAACAAACCCTTCGCATCTTAGCCATTTGGTTGGGATAGAATTGTTTGGACCATACCTGCATCAGTTCTGTTCAACTTCAGGGACCTTACTAAAATATTGCTCTTGGACTTATCTTAGACGTATATAATTGAAGTTTAGTAAAAAACCGATGGATGTTTTCAAATGACAATTAATTTGATACATTAATTATTTGTTCTTTTATTGATTAAATACATTTTATTAAAAACATCAATCAGTTTCTGACTAAAGTTCAACTATATCCGTCTATCCTGGTTACTTATCTCTTTTGGTGGCCGTACTTACTTATGTAGATATACTTTGAAACCAACACAAATGGTTGACCACCTTTTCTATAGTTATGTAAAAAAATATCAAGAGAAGAACATAACGTATTTTACGTCTAAAAAGGCGTCCCAATTTTTGATACGCTCGTAAAATCTTGGCAGTCATGAGGATAAACTTTTCCTTAGGAACGTGTTCCCATATTTGTACGAAACGACGTGCAATTTTTCCTGTTGGATGTTCAACTTTATCGTTTGCTACAGTTTAAAGTTTTAGGAATGAAACATACCTGAGATTTTGAATTTTTGATACATACTTACGTTAGAGTTACAGTGTGTAGATCCGCTTCTAAAACCTTCAATGTTTTTCATAGTAACTGACATTAATCAAAAGCTTAAGTGGGTGAATGTTATAGGATGATCCCTGGAAATACTTTTTCATCAATACGATAGGGAGGTAGGTAGACCTTATCTAATTTAAAACTCACGCCCCTCCATTCCGGGTGTTTCCATTGCGAAGATCGCCCAGAGGACACGGTGGAGCATACGGTGGAGGTCTGCCCAGCTTGAGCGGAGCAACGCCGTGTCCTCGTGGAGGTGATCGGCGGCGGCGATCTTTCGCGTCCGTCCCTGGTCCAGGCCATGGTACGGAGCGAGAGGGCATGGCTAGCAGTCGCCTCCTTCAGCGAAGCAGTTATGCTCGCAAAGAGGGAGGCGGCGCACGTGAGGGAGATGCAGTACATGCGCCCTCACAGCCGTGGCCTTCGCAGGAGACGCCCTGGGCGTCGGGAATCCCAGGCTGATTCCCGGCCACCGTAGGCGCGGGCTTGCGGACGGCGAGTAATGGGTAGCTCGCTGTCCGGTAAGGACCAAGCCCGGGTCGACGGCGCGTTGTGTTCCACGCGCGCCTCAAAGAGATGTCATCAGCAACTGATGGGGCCCGAAAGGGCCGATGCCTGCCAGGGGTGCGGGTTGTTCGAAAGAGATACCGCCGCCCCTGGCACACAGGCAACTGAGGGAACACGGGTGGGTTTTAGTCAGTAAAAGTCTGCCACGCCCTCCCGCTCCGCCCAGAGCGGGAGAAGTTATTTGATGATTTCCCACCCAAAAAAAAAAAACGCCCCACCATTGCTGATTACATAGACATTTCAAATGTTTGGATACAATTTTTTGAGAAAGGGTGAGCGCTTTTAAATTAGACAAAATGTACTGGCATTATTTGAGGAAAACGCTTCGAAAAAGGTCTTATAATATTATGAAACTTCCTGCAGCTAAGTACCAAGACACCAGCAAGGGACCTAACGACGTAAATATTTGAAATAAACATTACTCACGAGTACGTATAGGTACAATTGAAAGGTAAACAGCTCCTTACCCTATATATTTTTCCTTATTTAGAAAAGTCAATATACATTAGCAGAATTTTCAATTTATTAAATGACAAACAACTACATAATACATAATTATGTAGGTGCCATTATGGAATCAATATAAAGTCATCATAACAAAGATAATAAATGTAAGTAGGTAAAAATTATTAGGAATTATTCCAGCAAAATAATTCGAAATTACTCCAAATATGAAATGAGTATAAACGATGGATAATTGACACATTTCACACTAATAGTGACATTTCAAAGTTTTCACGAACAGTTAAATACGTAGGTACTGATTCTTTATCTGTACGAACTATTACCGTTCCAACTCATAATTTTCTTAATTAAAATAAAATAATGGCTGTCTAGACACGAGTAGTTAGGCGCCTGGCTACCGCTATAATGTCCGGTGTTTTAAGACTATTTTAAGTTAACTACCAGCTTCCTGATACCTATATTTTGTTGTGATAATCATCTTTTACTGTTGAAGGAAAATTGGCTTGAGAACGATCCGATTGCTTGTTAAAAATGTTTTCCACCTTTTACAAAACAAGGTCTATAATTTCGACCAGTTTTTTTTAAATTTAGAATCCAATATGTAGTTCTTATTACAAAACCGACAACTTAGTCCACTGCTAACTTGTTTTTTTGTATTAAAAACTTTACTCAAATCGAAATAAAGTTGGAAATTCAAAAACTGGCTAGAAGTTAGGTCGTTTTTTGTTGTGTCGTTAACAAACACATTTTTCATAAACAAGCACACAACTTATTTTACAGAACTGTTGCATTAACGAAAGTTTAAAATGAACTTTTTAAAACGAACGTTAGAGAAATGTACCTATTTTTTTAGCAAGGTTCGCGCATGCGTGTTAACCCTTCGCGTACTACGGGAGGCGACCTTCGTAGGTCGCCGCCCCGCCATTCAGTTCGCTGCCGGTCCTCATTGATTTTCGACCCACTATCATATGGCGAGGTCTACTAGAGCGCGAGGACCATCCATTCGGTTGACTTGGCAATATTAGTCACACGTGCCGGTTGCATAATACATCTAGGACAAATATTCGGGAAGGGAACTGTCATGGCCACTAAGTCACTCATTTCGCTACGAATGTGGGATATATAGATAGGTACGTACCAACATAAATATTTTAAAAAATATACTAGGTTTTTTTTAGCTCTGACTCTGACGAAATGACCATTTAAAAAAAAAACATTCATAGAAGATGCGTGATTCATTCAAATAAATTAGTTGTGAACTAATTGCATTTCATTAAGCAGAACTTGGTTTATTCCAATTTATTTTATTCACTGATTGAATGCTCGTAAACAATAACACCATATTTACTTTGCGAGTATCTTGTGTCATTTTGTGGTCGAGGAGTGGTTTCGTTATGGAGCTATTTTTTAAACTGTTAATGTTATATTAATAGCACTTATTTGTCGATCGATTTCGTCTTAAATGAGACCAGTGAACTGGTTTATTTCTGTCTTTATTTTTGTAATACTAAATATTTATGTATTAAATGTATGGTTTACGTAGTAAATTGTTATAAGAAAACCACAATAATAAATATACATTTTGCAAATCGGTAGGTACCTAAACTACTTTCGGGAGGATTTGAAAATACTATAATATCTAACTTTTTCAGTAAAAAGTCCTTTAATGGTGGTGATGGTGGTGCCTCTCACTAACCAAGAGTAACTAAGCTGATTTTAGATTATAATGAGGCACTAAACAGTAAACCAATGTTCGGTTAAAAGTTATATTAGATTAGATTTTATTAATTCTTATTTAAATAATTTAATAGAAACTAACAGTCTTAAATTAATAGTATGCACAAGAAAAATAAAAAAATATAATAGATTTTATAGGTTTATTTAGAAAAGAGACTAGAGAGTAGATAATTAACTGGCATTATTAAAATATAGGCGCCAATTCGGGTCACCACGACGCTCGACTAAAATCATTAAATAAAACAAAAGCTTTTAGTTCCATTACGTCCCCGTTACTTGTCTAGACCGTAAAAAATAAGGAAAAACAATATTCACGAGAAGTCTCGCTGATTGGCATAGGATCCATGTATTAAAAGGTCAAGCCAATGACCTCATCGACCTCGCTGGCACACTCCGCACTCACGGGTTACGTGCGGTGCCTATACTTGGCAGAACCCTACCTGCGATAGGCGCCCGCGCACTATAACGTGCAAGAAATTCTGCGAATCGACGCGTCATGATTCACGAACATCCGGTTCCTCAGCATCTTTGTCAACTAATCGATCAATGGGGTCGGTTAATTAAAGAAAAGGCGTAGAGAAAGTACTCATTTCTATTAATTTCTAGTCATTTAAACGCTATTATTCATTTGACGTTGCCTTGGTATCACTTATAGCACTTAAGAGGTTGACAGCTTTCGTTAGCTTTTAGCACAGAATAAATAACTTGACTTTGAACTATAAGTTTTCATAGAAAATCATATCTAAAAATCATAACACTAGCTAGTACTAGTAGTAAGTAAGTTCACACTTATAAAATAGTAATTTGGCCTACGTAAATACAAATAACAAGTATTGGCTATTTGGCTATAGCTGTAGGCGCTATGCTATAAGCTAAAAACTTCACAGTCGCTTTTAACTTAACAGTTATTATCGGTTACAATTGTTTAGCCGACTGATCAGAGGATGAAGACGATGCAATAGGTATCAAAGATGTTAGTTGTTTACCGATATTGTATAAGGGCAACTGAATTAATCACCGGTTTTAACCTATAAATACATTATTTCTATTTGAAATTTATATTAGATCAACACACAGTCATTGATCATCAATACTTTGAACTTTAAATACGTAGTATGTCATGAAAATGAGCGGTAGGTATTTTCCAAGACGTGGAAAACTAGATATTCAAAAAAAAAATTACTGATTTCTGCGCAATCTCTCAATTTTTTTATGAACGAGCAAAATCTTTAAAACAAAAGAAAGTACTATGTACCTATAATTACCCAAGTACCCAGTTTAAGTAGATTTTCCTTCCCAGTTCGGTGCTTGTACAATGTTCATACGAGAGTACCTCCATTAAACTAAGTGAAAGTTTAACGTAATTACTGAAGACTATGTTGATAACTTTAATGAAGATTCACTTTGGTATGTTACTTAGTCAATGCTATTATATTCAAACTTTATTCAATTATGACAGAAGTTAATTCTCAATGAATGTGCATAAAGTCGTATATTCGTTCTCCATTACTATGTCTATAGGTACACGTCTGCCTAACCCTTCGGGGATTACAGGCGAGATGTTATGATATCTTCATATGGAATCTTTCTTCCTTCGTTCTTTTTATAAAATCTCTACCTGAATTATTCAGGATTTTTACCTATATTTTTATCATACGAGAATGTGAAAAAAGAGTAACCAATGTACCTATGGAATAAAATGTATCTAACTTTACTTAACTAGAGGTAGATAGAGTAGAATGCTATAGGTAATGATTTATTTATTTAAAATTTCGTACATAACACCCTTAACAGCTATAATGCGCCAATGCGATGTTACTACTGTAAACAAATACATTCTATATGAACAAGAAATTAACATAACTTTGCCTTTAAATATTTTCAATGCACTTCAGTGCTACTTCTGTGAACCTCTTCAGGCTGCATTGAAATATATCAACCTCCATAGAAATTATATTGACCAATCTTATGGCTCGTGACAAGGGGGCAAACTTGTTCAGGTTTGTCTTAGCAGATGGCTCTAGTAGCGTTGGCGTCGGACGACGCGCGCCGCCGCATGCGGCTGGCGTGCGCTGCCCCAGCTCTGCCAGTAGTTCGGGGTGGTGCAACCAACCGCGGAGTACCCGAAAGACAAAGCTACAAAGAGCGACGTCCCTCCGCACAGCCAGCCTACTGTACCCTACTACACCGTACTGTGACTGTTAAAACCTAACTTATTATCAACACTCCACTGCATTACCCTATCAACATGCTGTTGAAGCCGTCCACAGTCCGAAGTATTTGCTACCGACAGGAACAACTTGAAGTCGTCCGCGAATAGAAAACACTTCGCTTCCTTTACGACTTCAGGGAGATCATTGACCACCAGAATGAATCCTAATGGACCAAAATTGGTACCCTGACTCATTTTATTATATTTAGGTCTACAAGTTGTGTCGTAGCCAAAGGTAGATAATATACTTAGGTGCCTACTATTCGTTCATAAATAATACCCAGAGACAGTGACATTATGTACTATTAATTTATCACACATGTCTAGCCAGTTTTATCAATAGATAGATACTTAATTGTAACTTTGTAACCTACTATTTATTAAGTTAAACATTGTTTCATAAATATAAACTAAAGCAAAGCATACATTTTATTGTAAGTGCATTTGTTTAGGTGTCATAAAAGTGATGCACCTTCCATCCAACAGAGAGATGCTTATCTAAGTAAGGTAGGTAATTCAAACGAGTAAAACCTTCGATCAACAATAACACACAGGTCATGCCTTGTTTTTGTCTTAAGTGCCAAATCATAATATTTCCGTTCCGTTAATAAGTACTATAATGACGCACTATGGAGAATTAGGGATACATTAAGGAAGTTCAAAACTAAAAGTGAAGATGTCATCTGGAACAGTTTTGAGGTTAATGCATCGACTCGTGCGCAAGTATGACGTAGCCGCCTGACTCAGACGCATGAACGACCTGTTCTAATAAATTCAATACAAATAATATTTATAATTAACTTGTTTTCAAAAGCTATTATTTCGATCATTACGTCTGGACTCATCGGAGCGAGTACATGTGCAATTGGTTCAATTACGCTTACGTTTTTGGAAAAAACTCAAGCTTTTGTAGTACTTGAATTGAATTGTTTGTTAAGTGAAGTGTTTTGAGTAAAATATTCAAGATGTGTAAATGCAGAAGATATATTGAAGTTAGAAAGATTACAGCCATTTGGACTAATACGGTAAATAACTATGATTTTTAAAATGATCAATTTTAATTATTTAATAATTAAAACCATTATTAGAAGAAAAAAAATGGTCTATTACAATGTGCACTTAGGTGCCAAAGGAGTGCACTGATATTACGATTTTTTAAGAAAACAACTATTTAATAGGTAGTATAACAAAAAAAAACTGCAACTGGGATCCTACGTTCCTGGTTTTTTGAATAATAATTTTGTTCTGTAACATCCAAACAATAATTGTACCGTAAATAAATTACCCTACTTAATTAACATGACAAAAAGTTCGCCAAGTCATTGTCAGTCTCTTATCGGTTGCATAAATGATTGCGTTGATCGGAAACGGACATGGCCTGCCCCAACACGCGTCGCCCACAATCTCTCGTTGCACAATGCGATCCGTCATTATCGGCAGATTTAGGACGCGCCCGTTCCGCTGCAGCTGCGCAGACGCAACATATGCGCCCAAACGCAACGTGGGCGGGTGTTGAAGCTTAATATGAAAATTATGGGGACTGGGTGCTGCTGTTTCTGTTTTGGCTAAATGTCTAATGTATGATCGATTGACTTTAGTTTGCAATATGACAGTAACTGTTCGGTTTTGCAGAAACTTCTGTTACGCGTAGGTACTTGAGGTAGGTGAGTTTATTGTTAAAAAGCTAAAGTCCATTTGCTAGAGATGATTCAGTGAATGTCGAAGCGAGAAGTAGGTACATTAGTCATTAACTTTTTTTTAATGTTCTGTAAGACAACCTGGTGAATGAGCAAAATATGTAGGTAGGTACTCCCGTACTCTATGTACCTACTGCCAAAGATAGCCTTTTTAACTGCACGCTTAAAGTGGCTACAAAAGGATCCAAATAAATACACTGCCTACAGTGGAGTAAGTACGCAGTGTGCGGGATCAAGAAAAGTTGTTTCTTCTAACTTTCCATTTCCTTTAATTCTGAAGTATTTTAAAAAAGGTAAACCGGTAGGGTCGTAGTTATTTTATCTTACTTATCAGCGATAGGTAAAAAAATACACTTATTTACGTAAACTGTCCAAAATAATTAAATATGTTGATATACCTATCAACATATTTAATTCTTTTGAACAGTTTACGTAAATAAGTGTATTGATAGGTATATCAACATATTTAATTCTTTTGGACTGTTTACGTAAATAAGTGTATTTTTTACCTATCGCTGATAAGTAAGATAAAATAACTGTTACCTACTTAAGATAAACCCAAAAGTTTGGCGAGTACAGTAAATCCTTTTAATCTTAACTAGACAACAAGATTATGGAAAATGTTTATTCTTCGGATACTTTATTAAAATGAACTTGAAAGTTATAATTTGTTAGCTTCCTCGGAAAATGCGGGATAAAAGTTGAGGATATAAAGCTTATTATTAGCTCTTGAACCTTGGAATATTTCTTAGCCAAAGTCGTTAGAAAGCCAGTTAGCAAGGCAAGAAGACGTTATAATGGTGGATCTCTCTTGATTTTCTTAGCACCGTTTTCCGCCGTAACTAAGTAAGTATGTACCTACAAACTATGCTTAGGTATAGCCTTCTGCGAGTCATCACAATCAGTATTAATCGGCTTATTTTGAAAGAAGTTATTGGTGTTGATCTTTCGTGCGTATCGATATTTCTTTATTAACAATGACGATTTATGTCACCAATTTATTGAATGCCTCATCAATATTTGTGATGTACAGAATCAAACTGTTTCTCATGGGTATTTGAACCACCACCACGTCGGTTGTAAAAAAAATGTGACCATGCCATGGTCTTCTTCATATTTGTTGTTATAACGAAGGTTTCCTTGTTACAGTGTATGGCGCGTGCGTTGTACGACAACATAGCCGAGTCGCCGGACGAGCTGGCGTTCCGTCGCGGCGACCTGCTCACCGTGCTGGAGCAGAACACCGGCGGCAGCGAGGGCTGGTGGCTGTGCTCACTTAGAGGAAGACAGGTAACAACTAATTACCAGTTCATAAGCGCTAATGCCCAAAGTTGAGACTTCCAAAAACAAATTCGGTCTCGGCGACATCAGATCATTGAGCATAAGTTGAACTTGGAAGCGGTTGTGCTCAGCTTATGCTAGCTGCCAGTAAGGTAGTTAAAAGCGGTGATACCCACCAATGGTCGAATCTTGCAGAAAACAGTTCCGGAGTTCTCGGTATCATTATGATACAAAAAAATATGTTGGACCAGCACCAGGATATTGCTAGTCCATTGCTTCATATGTCCAATCGTCTGGTCTACAACGTAAATAACGCAATGAATGTTGTTGAACTGTCGGGGGATCTATCACTACTAACTAGCGTTAAGGTATTCGGAATGTGCATGGTTGGATGTTGATCTCAACACATCTGCCAATAGGTAGTTATCTTGACTTCGGTTAACCAGAACCCAATGAGAAGACAAACGACCGAACGTTCTGACATAACCGAGGAAGTGACAATGAACATGTCACGCTTTTAACGGGTTTTACAAATGATGGTGGTCCATCCAAATATAGGAACAAGGGCCACTTAGAATAAGTGTTACAAGTTCAAGCAAACAAGGCATCTAGGAATTCTTTTTACTCAGATGTGTCAAGTAATGCTAATTGTGATGATAATGTTCAAAACACTTAACACGGATGACTCCCATTCATAAACTTGTACCTACGATATAATAATACGACTACCTATTATGCTTATTGTTTCCTGAAAGTACATTATCTTAATGGTGACGCATCTCACGTCCACGTTTGCCTACGAGAGTTTCACGGTCAAAGTCGATTAAAACAATATTGTGTTCTGAGGTTCATATTCACGGTAAAATAGCGTCATTTTCAGGAAAAAGACGAACTTCCTAAGTCTGGATGTGTACGTGATGTTTATGTAGGTATATACATCTCATGGTGGCTGTAAACATCACGTAGACACGAAGGGATAATCCCGATGTTATCATGATGGTGTAATTGTTTGAATCTAGAAACAAATTCGGAAGAATTTTGGGCTTTATTCTTGTATTTTTTCTTTCCAGGGAATATGTCCCGGCAACAGGTTAAGGGTAGTAGCTGGTGTGTTCGACGCCAGTGGTGGTATGCAGCGGCGGAGGACAAGGGCGCCGACACCCGTTGCTCACCAGCCCATGCCTACACAGCAGTCACCTGCTTTTACAAAAGTAAGCTCTCGACATCTGGGTACTACACTTCAAAGCAAAAACGGTCTTAAATCATCAAAATACATTGAAGTTCGCACTCTGAATTACTACTGTTGTACGATTCCCATTATCAACTATTTGCTCTTTCCCATCAGATCGAAGAGTGCTCACACTACGACGTGCCTCGCGCACCAATGCCTGTGCAACGTATTGGCATGTACGACTGCCCACGACCGCTGGTCGACTGGTATGACGCACCACGCGCTCCGCGGCCGGCCAGTGCAGACTCAGCGTGTAGTGGCACTGGATCCTTAGCCTCGGCGACCTCCAGCGCTTCGGCGAACTCCGGCAGTTCGGTCCATTCGGCTGCTTCCGCCTCCAGCACGTATGATGTGCCAAGGTCACGGGCGCTGCCCTTGCCCTGTGATGCTGCGCTTGAAGCGCTCGATAGATTACAGGTTGGTAGACCGTTGGATGCAACTTCTTTGTAGACACCTCCACAGAAGGTATAGGGGTCAGACACAGTTAGCCAAAGAAACTCACGAAGACAAAGAAGATCTTGTCAATTTTTTCCTAAGAACCGCCAAGCACATAGACTTTTATGCCAAAGTCAAATATCTCCTCTCTCTCATATTGCCTGGTAAATTGATTATGTTCAATTATACATACATACACATACACAGGACATACTACATAGGTATTTCAAGAGGAAGTGCTTTCCATTCTTAGTTCATCTCCCCAAAAATATGCAGTTAGAAGAAGCTTAACTAACGCTTCTTACCTTTGTGTGGTCCAGGAGGAGGCATCAGCGGCGGTGTCCCGCCTGCTGTCGTACGTGTCGCCGGGATGGCGGCGGCGCGGAGCGCTGCGTGCGCGCGTGTTGGACGTGCGCGTGGCGGGCGCGCGCCTTCGGGCCGCGCTGCACGACCTCGCAGTCTTCGCCGATGCCACGCTCGCCAACGCGCATGATGCACAAGATAAAGGTAAGAGTAACATTTGAATATTCTGTCTCATTATCATTAATCCGAAAGGTGTACCTACACTGGAACTTGGGCAACCAGTTCTATGTTCCCGCATCGTACTTTCGCGACCTTTACCAGGTTTCCGTGGATTCACCTTGGAGGTTCGATCTTGAAATCAAAGGTCATTGTGAGGTAACCCATAACGTTCTGAAGAAAGAAAATAATTTGCCTAACTATACTGAATCGTGACTAATAAGTACCTACCTACATACCCAAAGTAAGGTGATAAGTAGGATATTTTCAAACCTCAAAATGCATGACAACGCATTTTTGTCTAAAGATGTCTGAAAGAATCATCCTACTTTGTGAATTGGCTGGTTTTTTTGTTGAATAAACTTGTTCACGTATTACGTATTTTTTCCAGGTATCGCAGTAAAGCTACGTCCTCTAGTGAAGGCCTTGAAGGACGCTGAGCGCATAACGCATGAGGCGACAAGTGCGCTGGACGCAGGAGACTGGGCGCCCGAACGACTGGAGCGGGACCGGGAGCCCACGGATGGGACTGAAGACGCACTTGACCAGCTCGTGTCGTGTGCGCGCTCCCTTACCGAAGATGTTAGGAGAGCTGCCTCCTTCATCAACGGAAATGCATCGCTGTTGTTTAGGTAGTTACAATTTTCATTTAGAAACCGAATTAAGAAATGTAGGTATCCTAAAACTTATTTTGTCCTCTTCTTTCGTCTAAAACTAATGAAAATCATCAATCAATTGCAGACGGTCACCTGCAGTACCAGTTCCAGAACACGAGTGGACAGAGGAGTACGACTATGTAAGACTGGAGTCCCGCACGGCGGTGGGACGGCGCAACGCAGAGATTAGGGCTGCGCTGCCGGACAAACTCAGGGCTTCCTTCGACGCTCTCGTTAGAGACGCCGATCATGCGGGCGAGGTGAGCCTTCAACAACTGGTTATATTATGACTTTAAGTTCAATTAAAACATTAAAATATTTGAGATCCGACATTTCGCCCGACATAAACCTTGGAACAGAATTGGGTTAGGTAGAATTTCTTGAAAGATCAAGAAATTCTTTTTTTTATTTCGAATTGTGGCATAGTTTAGATGGCTTTAAACGTTATTATGATTATGTTGCTTATAAAGCTGTCATTTGTCCAGGTGAGCGCAGTAGCAGCGGCGACCCGCCTGCCAGCTGATGACCGTCAGCTCGCCGCATTCTACGCCGCGCAAGCCGCCACGTATGGCGCGCATTTAGCCACGGCCGTGGAGGCCTTCCTGCGCACCATAGAGATGGGCCAGCCGCCCGACGTGTTCCTCGCTCACGGCAAGTTCGTCGTGCTCAGCGCGCATCGGATCGTGCACGTCGGCGACACAGTACACAGGTAATTCACGTTTCAGATGACCTGCAGTTTGATTTTAATTTTGGTGCTCATCGTTTTGTGAATCCAGTCAGCTTCGTCACATTTATAAAACTTTCTCTTTGCCTATAGGAGTGCCCACCACGCTGGACTAAAGACCCAAGCGCTGAGATGTTCGGACGCACTATCGGACGCGCTGGCGGCGACCGTGGCCAAGACGAAGGCGGCGGCGCAGCAGTACCCGTGCGCCGGCGCCGTGGCCGCCATGGCCGACGCGGCGCGCTCGCTGGCGGCGCGCGCGGCCGAGCTGCGCCGCGTGCTGGTGCGCGCCGCCGACCCGCCCGCGCCGCCCGACGTGTCGCACGAGCCCACCACGCCGGTGCCTCACGAGCCCGGCAGCGCGCCGCTCACGCCCCTCACGCCGCTCACGCCTCTCGCCGCGCCGGCCTCGGCGCGCGCCACGCTACAGATATAAACTGTACGGACGGACACGAAGACCGTTCGTGTGGCTCGATGCCGACAAACGCCTTTCCCGTTCCGACGGACGGCGGAGGACAATCTCGCGGTGGAAGCTGTTCCGCTTCGCAGTCCTCGCGCTCTCGACGAGGTGATGAGAAGAACTCAGTGCACCGGTAGTGGTTTTTGTTCTGACCTCGCCTCCGGGCGGTTGATTAGATGCGCTAGGCCCGGCGTCCGCTTTGTCGTGAAGCGAGTTCGGGCCGAGTGGACGCCCCTGTGGCACCCCTATGAGTGTAGCATTACCAAAGAAGTCGAGATAGGCCAAACGATGCCTATCGACGTAGACTGCCGGTACAATGAAGAGTAAAACGCAGAGTTTCTATTTAAATGTTAGTATTTATACGTTTACGATAAATCGAAGGCTGCTACTAGAACTTTTGTTTGGAAGCGTTACGCCGCGACCTAGCAGGGCGAGATTAAAGTTGCTGGATGCTCATTTTGCCGTAGTGAGTTGAGTTGTCCGTCCAGTTTTATACAATTTTGCATCAGTACTGTATTCGTAGAACGAGTTAGTGAATTGCAATGTGATGTGTGGCATTGATTCTGTCGAGATGTATTCAGCCATTTTAATTTTAATAACTCTTTATGTGGCGTTTGTTACTTAACAAAACTCGTGAAAACGAGAGGATGCAGTCAAAAGCAAGTGACGAATAATCGTATGTGTTCATACGTATATGCCTGTGCTAATGAAACGCTGTTGCGATGTCTCATCGCTTTCTTGCTATTTCACCAAGCATTCTGAGCTAGCACAGTTGTGCGCCTAAAATCATGGTTAAATGTTTAGACAGTTAAATCTCGATGGATAAATTAAAATAATAATGAATGTGCAACATTTTATGATCATGCCTAATAGCACTATTGAGATAAATAAATTGGACCATAAGTGTAGAACTATGGCTGCATTTTGCCTGTCTCGTGGGAGTTTAATGTAAGCCCTAATAAGGACATCTAATACGTCGCATACATGAATTTAACAGTGACAATATTCTTTTACTATTAACGACTAATTAATTGTTTGAATGTTCCTTGTAAGTGGCTCAAGTTGACAACGAGTGTTGTTACATTCGTTTAGAAGTCAAGTCTAATGGGAATGTTTTCATTTGCCGCCGCGACTGACTCAACAGCTCAATTATACTAAATTATGTTGAAGCTCATCTTTATATACCTACTACTCGTGGCTTGTCATTACATAAGGTGAAAGCGTCAGGGTAGGTCGCGAAATTCATGCAAAAAACTTAAGTTTTGAATTTTGCGGCCTACCTTAGCGTATCCCCCTTAACTACTAAGGGGCTGTTCATTTATTACGTAAGAGTACGATTTGTAGGGGGAGGACGTCCGAATAAGACTTATTTTTCTTACATAATATGAAACCGGGAGGGCTCTAAATTGTCCTTATGTAAGATCACAAAAGTAAACAAAAATTATGTTTTAATATTTTGCTATGTGGCGACATCTACAACGCCACAAGCACATCACGTCAGGGTCACCAGTATAGAGGTATGAGTAACAGGATGTAAGTTCACTCATACTCTGTGGAAAAGGGAGGATCCTCCGACCAGACGGGTGTTGTGTTTGGTGTGCCCGACGGTCGATCGCGGGATGTTCTTTATCTACCAGTCGCGCGGTAAACTCTGATTGCGCGATGTAGGATTTGTGTGACGTCAAGTCTTTGATGCGTAGTTCTCATGTGGCGTTGTAGATGTCGCCTCAGTTACATTTACTTATCAATTTTGGTGGATAGTAATCTTACGTAAAATTTAAAGAAGAGGCGGGGCAATAAATGATTCGAAAAGTCTTGCGTATGAAATGAACAGCCCCTTACCGCAATAGCGTTACTGTATGTACGTACCTACGTTTTGTACTTTATACATATGACTCTAGTAGATAGACGTAGGATACGATATCAATGTAAAAAGCATGTTGTATATTAGCGATGTGTAATATATTTTAGACGTTGTAGTTTAGTTAGGTATAGATGAAATTGTACAAATGCATATTAATAATTTTAATATTAATTTAATCATCATGTAAAACGCAATCAAGTAAAATATACAAAATTTTCGTATCTATAACTATGTTTTAATTAAATACCCTGACTGAACCTTACCTTTTCAGAAAAGCTTAGTTAACCTTAGGTAGCTCGTAGTCCTACCTATACCTAGGTACGACAAAAAATTACCTGTGAGAGAAGGTGACGGGTTTTACCTTAGCTTCTAGTAGGTAGGGGAGACCGAGGAGAGTTGTGACAGAAGAGATTAGCGACAAAGACAATTTCTCGGAACCTATGATCGTAAGCGAGCTGGCAACAGCGTACGATTATTTCTTTAGAGGCGCGCTCCTTGACGCAGAACGCGCCAGAGGTGTAGTCTCTCTCTCTGTCTCCGTGAGCAAGCGGGTACGCGAGTACCTACGACGTCTGCGTGGAAAAAAAACCGAAAAGTTTTTTATCAAAATTTTGTTTGTATTTATATCGTAACATATTACATTCACGTGGTTTCGCTGTTTTTTCTTTTATTGTGTAGTTTCTGAAGTTTGAAAGCGTGGCAGTTTCTTGCTGAGTTTGCGCGTGTTTTAGGCGAAAAAAAGAAGAAACCTAAAAAACAAACAAAAAGACTAACAGGAAAAGTGCAAGTGACGACGAAGAAAAAATTATTGTTTTTGCTTGTGCTGCTTTGAATCCTATGCCAGTAGCAGATCAAATGAGAAGTGGGTTCAGTGTCTGGAATTCAAAGTCTGACTTCTCACAAATATTGCACTGTGGGCGAGCTGCAATTCTTCTGTCATACCTTATTGTTTATCAGATTAAACTTTTGACTGATTTTAAAACTATTGATCTCGTAATGATGCTATATTTACTTCTAAAAAAATGTATACCTGTTAAGTTGTTTCATGTTATTTTAGTTCCGACAATTATGCCAAAACAGAATTAAAGTATTTTTATGCAAAAAAAACGTGTTTTTTTTTTATCTATCAAATATAGTCTAGATACACAGCTGTCACAACTTACCTTGGCACAATCTATCTTATCACAATTTATCTCGCTGTTAGGAGGGTTGTGACAAAAGGAGTAGTTTTAGTTTTCATGGAATTTCTCAGAATCCTTATAACTTTCATTAACTTGAATGGCTGTTTTTAAAAGGGTAAGGATTGGGTTACATGCCCACGGTTGATGGCACAGAGTTCATGATCGTGGCATGTTTCTTTGTTAAGATATGTTCTTTTAAGTAAAAATTGTCACAACCCTCCTCGGTCTCTCCCCTACTCTGCTTCAGCAGTGTCAAGGGCCAATTTATTTACCTACATTTAGGGATAAAACTCACGAGACTGGCAAGGGTAACAGTTGCTCAAAGTAAGCAAGTAGGTAAGCACAATCCCCTGTTGGAGGCTTAATCAGTGTTTAGTAACAACATCATGTCTGTTGTTAGGCACAGCAGGCTTAGCATGACGCTTTCTATTTCTACGAACATTAAACAGTGTTTTTTCTATACAAAGTGACATTTTGTTTCTCCATTTTTGACATCGCACCGTAGATATCCTACTACAGTCTGTCATTTTGTCTTTCGTTTCTAACGATCTTTGTCTAGGTCCTTTTATACAGGATAAGTTTTTATCCAATGCGCAAACTGTACTTAACCATGAATTCAGCATATCATTCTAGACCCCCAGCGCAGTTTTTCGTCGGTAATACAAAAAAATCAGCTGTTCCATACATTTTGACCGCGTAGGTAGGTATTACACTTTTGTATGAAACAGCAGATTTTTTTTTTGTAAAACAGACGTAAAATATTTTTCAACAGATTTGCTCAAAAAATTCATTTAAGAAGCCTGTATACATTGTTCGAAAGTTAAAAATTACGCACCATACGACGAAAAGTGCGGTAAAATTTACAGGTACTCTCACCTAAGTAAGTATCTATTTTACCGCATTTTGGTTACTCGTGCCCCCGCATACCCCGTTGTATAGCACCGTGCGTATTCTTTACGGTTTTTTTTAATTTCCATAAAATATTATATGAATTCCACCAAGGAGTTTCACATTACGAGAATAAATAACCTGACTGATCGAACCTCCTTGGAAGCGCTTTTGCTCAATACGTTTGTCTCACTTTAATACTAAAGAGTAAATGAGATAAAAGATGTAGTTCTAATTTTCACCGCGTGCATGTGGCGCCATTTACAAATTCGCGCCATTTTATTATTAGAAACGTCAAAGATTGTTACCTACTGTTATTCATAAACAAAATAATATTATGAATTCAAGCGAGGATTCTGATAATAATATGGAATCTACTCCACCTGATATTTTGAATGAGGCGCAAATTGCAGAAAACGATCTCTTGCCAAAATCGCGAGAGCGCTATTTAATGATTTACAATAATTTTATAGCATGGAAGACACGAAAAAATACTCAATCATTCTCTGAAAATGTATTGACGGCTTGTACTGTTTTCTCGCAAATATTTTGAAAAACATCGTATGACACACGTGCAGAAATTGGTATTTACAAACTCGTGACTATGGTAAGCCACCAACTTACCGCACTAGTATCATAAATAATTATTGCGCTATGATGTATGTAATGTAACTATGCTGAATTCATAATAGTTTGCGCACTGGATAAAAACTAACCCTATAAGTAGACTATTTCAGAAGAATATTTCTTCCCAAACTGATAAAATCACACTGACAACAAACTTGCTACTCGACGGCCACAAAGTATATACGACTAGCTTTTGCCAGCGGCTTCGCCCGCATGGAGTTCGAAAACTATCCCACGGGAACGTAGTACCGGGATAAAAGTATCTTAGGTGTTATTCCAGGTTACAAACTGCCTGTGTACCACATTTCATTCAAATCCGTTCAGCCGTTTTTGCGTGAAAGAGTAACAAACATCCATACATACATCCATACTCATAAACTTTAACATTTATAATATTAGTAAGATTATCTACAAAAATAGATTTAACTTCCGGACTGCAATCTGCCTCACCCTCGAGCTTGCGCCATAGTTTGTCATATGACACCAGGTCGAAAGCTTTTGAGAGATCGAGAAAGAATGCAAAAACGGGTGTTTTCCGATCACTATAATATTGAACGGTCTGCTTAAGACACATAATAGCTTTCCGTTGACAAACCAGCTCGAAATCCAAATTGTGCGTCATGTAGCTTAATATGCCTGCCCAGTTGGTGGTCAAGCAGACTGGCTAATACTTAGAAGATCTTAGAAGAACATAGCTATCTTCTTCCAGTGTACATCATTTAGGTCTATTCTTCCGTCGACAAATCGTTGCTCGTTCTAAGCCTGCAGTTTCGTATTGTACACATACATTTCTAATGTCCCATGCAATAGGTGGCGAGCCTCTTACAATTCACCGGGCATTAATTCAGGCTCCGGGCTGCAACTGAGAAATACCTGATGGTAAAACCCAATAACAACTTGCCCGAACTGGTATCGAACCCGGGACCGCATGCTCAGCAGTAGCGCTTGCGGCCACTAGACTAACAAGGCAGTATAAAACACTGTTAAGTAATGACTAACGTTGTTTTGTTTTTACTTACAAAATATTTATTTAATTGATAAAGTATTATATGTTTAACTTACGCAAGCTGCACACAATGCAGGCATTGATTCTGACGAGATGTATTCAGACATTTTAATTTTAATTACGATTACACTTCTGAATTCTAAGACGTCAAAATTCAGTTGCCGAATGACCTTACAACAGTGATAGATAATGTATCTAAACCCTCATGTTATATAAATTCAACAAAAATCGGTTTATTCCAGAAAACCCCACCAGTGGGGATTATTTTTTTTTCCAGAAATCCCCACTGGTTAAATAAACTCAGCCTAGTAGGGATTTTTGGAAAAATAAGTAACAATCCCCACTGGTGGGGATTTGTCGATGGATTTTTCTTTTTAAGACAATGTTGATGTCCCGCACGCACAAGATTTTTACTGTTTTGTTTATGTATGTCATCATCATCATCATCATCATTTCAGCCGAAAGACGTCCACTGCTGGACATAGGCCTCCCCCATGCTCCTCCACTTCGACTGGTCTTGTGCTTCCCACATCCAGCGAATTCCCACGGCCTTCACAAGGTCATCGGTCCACCTTGTAGGAGGCCTTCCCACTCTACGTCTTCCGGTACGCGGTCGCCACTCCAGAACCTTTCGGCCCCATCGGCCATCTAGTTTATGTATGTAATGAAACATAAACTAGAAGAACTTTCTCCCATTATGGTTAATTTACTTATTAATAATATTATTTTTATTTCACCTAATATTTCTCTGCCATACAGACGTGAGGTAAGGTCATCCATTAATCAGTGGGTAAATATCCCAGGTAGTATCACTCAAGGGGGAAATGAAAATTTCATTATTTTTGACCTAGGACGTCTAGTTTTTGAGGTATTTGCGAAATACTCAAAAAGGGGATTCTAAGACTTTTTTTTTTTGAATGGCCCTGCTCTTGACCTCGTTTACGCCTGATGGAAAGCGATGGAGGAGATCTATGATGGAAAGAGCGTGCTCAGACGAAGCCTTTTCTCTTTTGATTAGAAGGCAGAAGGGTTAAATGTGGACGGGAATACAGAACCTGGCATAGAGTTCCACACTCTATGCATATAGTAAGGAGAAGCGCTGAGTACGACTCGTACTCAGCGCTTCTTCGTACTGTAGGTACGACTGATCGGGATATCAACCCTGCAGTACGTCTGGTAGCATTTCCAATGCATTTAAGGACTCACCTTACAATGACACACATCTGAATTCATAGACGACAAAATGCAGTTGCTGAATGAACTTACAACCGTTTTTTTTTTAATTTTTTTGTGTGGGAAATCATCAAATAACTTCTCCCGCTCTGGGTGGAGCCGGAGGGCGTGTCAGACTTTTACTGTCTAAAACCCACCCGTGTTCGCTCAGTTGCCTGTATGCCAGGGGCCGCTGTAGGTATCTGTTTCGAACAACCCGCACCCCTGGCAGGAATCGGCCCTTGGGGGCCCCATCTGTTGCTGCTGACATCTCTTTGAGGCGCGCGTGGAACACAACGCGCCGTCGACCCGGGCTTGGTCCTTACCGGACAGCGAGCTACCCATTACTCGCCGTCCGCAAGCCCTCTCCTCTGTCATCTTTCAGTCAGTCTTTTTGGACATAGCTTTGTAAAAACCACATTAAGTCATGCGTGTAAGGTTGAATTTGCAAAAACATATATTTTATCGTTTTATCATAACTATAAGCACTGACGTATAATTGGAGACAGTTTTTAGTGTTACTTTTGTTCGAGACTTTGCATCTTGGGTTTTTCGTTTTTCAATGATTGTATGTAATGAAACAAAACGTCACCTTAATTCCACATTAACTTTTATTTTTATTTATTACAGCTCTATGGTATTTAAACAAATATTTCAGGTTTATGAGCGACTGTTCTACACTCGATATCTAAAAAATAGTGAACATATCAATTAATATGTTTTAAACAAACTTAAAATTTAAATAATTAATTTTCTACTCTTCACAACAGAATTGTTACTGCACACGGCGTGTTATAATACGTCACATGCGTGTCAATTTTTGTTAAATTTCTTCTCGCAGGTCAACCTATGAGCAGGCGCGGTCTGAGGGTCCCCAAGCCGTAAACGAAAACCTGGTTTTTGTGCAATAAAGTATAATTTACTTTTTTTTTCTTTTCTTATTAATATGTAGTCTTTGTCTGTGACCCCCCAAAGTCTTTGGCTGCGACCGCGCCTGCCTATGAGGTGGTCGCTTGCTTAATAGAACCTGAGACTGCGCGTCGAAAGCGAGTTCTCTGCCTTAAAAAAACAGCGCCAGCTTGCGTTTACGCCTATTGACAGCGAGTAAAAATAAGCTGTGTGTTAGTTTGTATCAAACACTGCGGGAATCACACAGTCAGTCGGATGCCGCAGTTCTTGCACTCATTCAAATATGTACTGCATATGCGTCAGGTGAGCATTTCTACTGCTAGTACCAATACTCGGTCAAAACTGGTGCCAAATGCAATACAATAAACTTCCAAGATGTTACAAGAATGTGTATTAATTGATGTAAAAAATTAATTGCTGTCAGCAACTGCAAGAATGACAATTGTCTCTTGCAACATTTTCAAGTGGTGTGGTACTGGTGAATGTAGTGCTGGGCACGCGTCTCCTCCGCGGTGTAGACGAGCGCGGGGTGTGCGGGAGGAAGCTTCATCTCTGCAGCTATTGCTTCCAGTCGCGCAGCCCGAAGCTTCAGCGAACTTTCTCTAGATTTAGTCTCGCGCTCCGCGGCATCAGCTTGAATTAGATCTTCTATCCTTTTTCTTTTTAACTGTAATAAAAAAAAGATAATTGTAAGTTGGAACTCTTGAATGAAAGATTACAATTATATGATAAAAGAATATAAACCTTTTCAGTTTCCAATTTGTACTTTAATAATTCTATTTTTAATTTTATAACTTCTTTATTTTCTAGTTGAATGGAACCTGTAATAGAATAAAAGTATTAATTAGATTAGACAATATCAGGAACCTAATACTTAATTACAGAAGACAATGTGTATTTCCCCGAAATGAATCAGTATCCAAAAGCTTTGCTTCTGCATGGAAACAAAAAAAATCAAGGGCATTGTGGTAAAGAATGTTCGTCATGAGTTTCAACAATCAAAAGCTTGTGTCAAGAGAAAAAGGTTAGTGGATGAAGGTATAATACGCATTATCTTGTTATAGTACACTATCCTAAGTTCCTGACTAGAATTAGGTACAGTGAAGCAAGTAGATATCCCCGCATTCGTATTACTCCATTCTATCCACCACGCCAAAGAACCGTGTATGGAGTAAATTCCCCACTGCTAAGAATGTGTAGGCTCATGAACAAGTGTTGTGATTGCGTAGATTGGACACACTTGGTCGGTTTCGATCTAAACTTCTTGATCACTTGTGTTGCAAGCAGCGTTGCCAGACGTCCCGATTTTTAAATCAAAATTAAATGTCCCGCGCGGGACAGGCTCAGTTCCGCTTTTCGGGGATAACTCGACCGTGCGTGCAGCGTGCTGAGGAAGCGCGTGCGGGTAGCACAGACAAGCATGGACTGGCCGCCCGCCCGGTGCGTAACGACGATAAGCGCGCGGGAGAGAGGGGTGCGTCACGCAATCGGTGCGTGCGACCGCGACATCGTCTCTTTCTTTTTCTCTCTTTTCTTATTCCCATTTGTTTATAAATTTCTATTTCACGAGAACGTACGATTACGTGCGAAGGAATAACTATTACCATTTGTTTTAGTGCTGGGAAAGCGGTGAGCAAGTAGTGAGTTGCATTGCGTGCATAATTTTTTTTTACATTCTCACAGCAGTTTTTCCAATCTTGAACTGTTATTGAATTAAAAGCTTCTATGGTTTGTGAAGCATATTTTTCTGAAGAATAAAACTTTTTTGATTTTGCTTTCTGTTTTTTTTATTCAGAAGACGAATAAGAATCAACTATTTAACGATAGGGTAAATCTGATTTAAAATATCATATTTTTATTAAAACATATTTTCTATGGTTATTTTTGCAATCTATTGTCACTCACGTAAACGTAATTTGAACTCAAATAAAAAGATAAATAATTAAAAACTTCTGATTATATACTTTGTTTTACTATGTCTTGCTTTCGACGACAGAATCCCGCTTTTTTCACTCAAAAAGTTCCAAAATCCCGACTTGGCAAAAAAAATCTGGCAACGCTGGTTGCAAGTTACAATCATTTTAATGCAGTTTTTTTTTAAAATTATGTATTAAGTTGTCAGACGGCTGTATTTATTTTGTTATCCAAATAATTTAACACTGCGTTCCAGAACAGGTATAACAGACGTAGGCAAGAAGGCTGCCATGCTTTTTTTTGTTTTTGGGTGGGAAATCATCAAATAACTACTCCCGCTCTGGGCGGAGCGGGATGGCGGGTCAGAATTTTACTGACTAAAACTGTGTGCCATGGGGGCGGGGTATCTCTTTCGAACAACCCGCACCCCTGGCAGGCGTCGGCCCTTGCGGGCCCCATCAGTTGGTGCTGACATCTTTGAGGCGCGCGTGGAACACAACGCGTCGACGACCCGGGCTTGGTCCTTACCGGACAGCGAGCTACCCATTACTCGCCGTCCGCAAGCCTGCGCCTACGGTGGCCGGGAATCAGCCTGGGATTCCCGACGCCCAGGGCGTCTCCTGCGAAAGCTACGGCTGTGAGCCCGCATGTACTGTCTCTCCCTCACGTGCGCCGCCTCCCTCTTTGTGAGCATCACTGCTTCGCTTGAAGGAGGTGACAGCTAACCATGCACTCTCGCTCCGTACCATGGCCTAGACCAGGGCCGGACGCGAGAGATCGCCGCCGCCGATCGCCTCCACAAGGACACGGCGGTGCTCCGCCCAAGCCGGGCAGATCTCCGCCGTATGTTCCACCGTGTCCTCTGGGCGATCTTCGCAGTGGAAACACCCGGGCGTTTCCTCCCGCCTTATCCGAAACAGGAACCTTCCGAAACAACCGTGTCCGGTGAGAACCTGTGTCAGACGGAAGGTGAGGACGCCATGCCGCCTCTCAAGCCACTCCTCAAAGAGGGGACTTACCGCCGCAATTGTGGCGTACCCAGCACTGGGTTGCGACAATCGCACTCTCTACGTCGCCATGAGATCCTGCCGGAGCTCTGTCCGCTGTGTCGCGATTTCCCGCGGCATCGGAGTTACGCCCCGGCCATCGGAGTTACGTTTGGCCTCCTCGCGCCACTCCCAGGTGTGCGCGAGGACCTTTGCCTCCAGATCCCATGGCGGCGAAGCTGCCATGCTCAAATGGGATTGGGCGGGTCACATCAGCCGCATGCAGGATGACCGCTGGGCAAAGGGGCGAGATGACCTGGACGCGTACCGCGTGACCTGGTTCGAGGTGGAGCGGAAAAAGAATTCCTGGAAGAACCTGGAAGAGGCCTTTGCGCAGCAGTGGGGCAGCACACATAAAAAAAAAGATAAACTGCTCTAGTTTATGATTGTTCAGGTGAACATACCTACTAGGTAGTAGGTTTTAATAAGAAAATGCTGTATTTACCTATAATTGTTTGTTACATTTACTACTTTGTTTTCTGTTACTTCCTGTAATTGCTTTCGCGATTACGTACGTAAATAAAATATTCATTCTGACAAGAGAATGCTTCGAGTAACATAAAACTTGCATCAACTTACCTATACCTAAATCACTGTTGAGAACAGTGCTCAAAGGATCCAGGGTGGTATTAACATCACTACTTGATTTATTGTCAGGCTCTATGTAATCATCGTCGCTGTCGTTGTCTGCGTCCATACTGCTCTGGCACTCATATAATGGCTCCGTTTTAATTTTCTGGAAAAAGACAAATACATGGTTCAGAAAAATCTTTAGACAAAATCCTGCATCGTGCAAGCAGAGTTTACCGCGCAAGTAGGATCAACGTCCCGACTTCAATCTTGGGAAGTTCTTCAGTAAGCTGACGATATTGCATTATTGGTCACTGGCAATTCTATCCAGGATGCCACTCTATTCATGAATGTATCTCTGCCTTCTTTAAACCAATGGTTCCTTTATCACGGGTTATCTTAGATTTTTACCCGCAAGCGTTCTATTCTCCATGTAAATATAAGTATTGATGGACAAGTCATTCCAGTCTGGGAGTAACGTTGGACTCGAAAATGTCTGGAATTGATCATATTAACAACACGGTAAAAACATGTGAACGCTCCTTATCGGTCCTTAAGGCTTTGGCCGGGGTGTGGTGGGGAGCTCACCCCTACACCCTCAAACTGGTCTATAATGCGTTGACTAGGAGTGCTTTGGACTACTGTTTCTTCCTTATTGAAGCCTTGCAACAAAGAAGCGCTAAAGAAACTGGACAGCATCCAGGCCAAATGCCTGAGAATTATTGGAGCCATGAGATCCTCTCCCATAAATATTTGAATGTGCAGAACCGCCCTTATTTACTTCAGAAGTCAGTATTTGGCAGATCGCTTCCTATTTAACGTATTCTCTCTTTCATTACATCCTTTACTCCCAATTTTAGAGCAAATCGATCTTTCCTTCAATAACTCTCCTTATTGGAACAATAAAGTAGTTCCTCTATTGATAAATAGGTACAGAGAGCTTAAACACCTGTCATCGCCTATTTGTCAATATCCAATTCTCCCCATCTTTTCTGCTGCATATGAAACGATTCACTTCGAACCAAAAGCCGTTTTGGGACTAGGTTGCTGGACATAAGCCTCCCCCAAATGGGGGGCTTTGCCATAATGCCCACGCTTGGCAGGCGGGTTGGCGATCGCAGTATAGTGGTCAAATGCATAGAGAACGCTGCTGCCCATTCTCTAGTAAGTCCGTTAGTCGCCTTCTACGATACCCACGGTAAGAAATGGGATGGTGCTATTCTTTTACGTCCAGTACCACACGGAACGGGACTAGGTATTTCAAAGAATTGCCAAAACGCAAGACGCGACTTCGACTTAGCCGTCAAACGTTACTGGGAACGTTGGAATTTTTTCTTTACTGATGCATCAAAAATATCACAAACAAAATGTTCAGGAGTAGCAGTATATTTTCAAAATTAAAAAAATGATCAGTTTTGACAGGGCATTTTAGAAGTCATACATTATATCAAATCATATCAAATAACAAAAGCAGTATTTTTTTAAAATTCCCGAGGCCTTAAAACAAAATCAACTTCACAGTGAAATCCATTGTAAAATAGTTGTAGAAATTAAGAGCTTGTTGTTTGACTGTTCCCAAAACGGCTTGGACATCAAGATAGCCTGGATTCCTGGTCATTCGGGTATTGTTGGCAATGAGTGCGCTAATTCGTTAGCCAAGTATGCCACATCAAATCCAGTTGACCGAAAGCACTACGTAGCTCATAACTACGATTTGCGAAATGGTGCCAAGCCCAAATTGTACGACTCGTGGACCAAAAATTGGAATGAGACCTCAAAAGCCAAGGGTGCCTACTCTGCAGCTATACAGTCCGACATCCAGCGGAAACTTTGGTTTTTTAAATATCCAAAATTGACCAAAATAACTATTTCTTCACTTTACAGAAATAACACTTGGACATTGTTGTAGACTTGTAGCCCAGTGTTTCTGAATAAGATCCATGTTCCCTTTGCGAATGCGATCTTGCGGACGGTACTTTAGACCATATATTTTTCTCCTGCTCCTTGAACTCCAAATCCTTCAACCTCTATATCAAAATTTCCAAAAATAACTTACCTCTCCCGACTAACTTCTGTACCCTCTTATGCCACTTTTCTCCCAAAATTATTAAAATATTAACAATTTTTAAAATCGAAAATGATATTTAATATGTAGACCTACCACAAAGTGCAAAGTCGACGGCCAGCCGCTGCGCTGCCGTCTAATCGCGATGCTGGCAGAATAGGCGAAATCGGCTCAATTGCCAAAAAGGATTTTTTCACAAGACGGGGTGTCTTGTGAAAAAATCCTTTTTTTTCTGGTCGCAAATAAAGGCAAACACTAAAGTTAAGTATATCCACCTAGTGAGCTGAATCTGGCCTATGGCCGAATTATTCAACGATTATGCTGCCCGTACCGGCTACGCACGGGTGGGATCCCTATTTTTTTTCGTTCGACCGTTAAATCTCCGACTTACTTTGCAAATCCGACTACCACGAAAAAGTCTTTCCAATTCTAGGGTTAATATACAGTTTGTAACAAAAACCCTGTCCGATCCAGTAAAGGCGTATTCCTGGTTCAACATACGTACTCGAAAAAATTGTTATAAAAATGTAACTCATTAAAATCAAAAGTTATTGATTTTTTATTGTTATAATCCACGCGAAATTTAACACTGAATATGGAAAGAAAGAAAGAAAGAAAAATGGATTTATTTGTCACAGAAACACGTGCATATAAAAAACAATTACATAACATTAAAAAAAAAACATGAAAACAACATAGATATTTATACATCGGCTTAGAGAACATAAACAGTCGGCAACTGCACGCCGTGACTGTGACAAGAAGGCTTCCACTCAGCATGATGCTGTGCTATGGGACCCACAGCACAGCGCTGATTTTCAGTGGTTACCCGAAACCGACGTACGAAAATCAAGCCAGGTTTTTTACAAATTAGACAAAACAAAGTAACAAAGTAAAATAATTATAATAATGAGTACATAACATTTTACATTACCCTATAACACAAGGTATAAAAATGCTATAGAATAAAGCAATGAAATGCATACCTAGTTACACAAAAACATACAAGTACCTACACAAAAATGTACCGCGTTTTGTCTCGTTCCCACTCTCACCTTCGCGTCACCTGCGCGCGCGCTCACAATAAAATACTTTGTTGTATTCAATTAGGTGCATTTCCTTACTGCGCCTATGAGCGTGATGACGTACTGTGAGTCTATGAGTTATCGAGTCATCGGGCTCACGGCTCGCGCGCCGCGGCGCCGCCGCCGCCGCCGGCTCATCGGCGCGGCGCACGAGACCTGCGTGATCACGTGTGACTAGTACAGTGTAGATGCGTGGCTAGTACGTGCGTCTCAGTCGACGCTTAATAGAAACAGGTGTTTAGTGTATGTACTTCGATCATAGACCACGATGTAAGTGGCTATACGTCGCTTTCACCGCGACGCAACCGACGACGCATTGCCCATCACGCCATCGAGCATCACCAAACCAAACACGATGCCGTCTCGAGCCGCTTGGATATTGATGTACCTTGCCCATAGATGATAAACCTTATGTGAGTATAATTTATTTATAAAATAATTGCTGGTCATACTTCTGTTTTTCTAGTAGACTTTTTTTTAGATGTAATTTAAAATTTTGTTTTGTTTGCAGGGATCTTATGGGAGGTGGTAAATCATTCCAGCAGCGAGAGGCGGCATATTTGAAAGATCCTCTGAAGGCTGTGGTCTTATGCCGAGGCATCGAGATCGGGTTGGACGTTGAACGAGCAGAGTAGCTGTAGTGCTCGTGCCTCCAGCGAATTTTTTTAAATAAGTATTCCGGTTTATGTGTTTTTATTATACCGAACATTAGAACGGCTAGATGTAGTTTCCGTCGTGCAGCCATTTTTAGTACATTGTGTTCATTTAAATACGGTGTAATATGGTGCCTCCGGGGTATGCCAAAGCAATAACGAGCGCACGCATTTTGTACACGCTGTATTAGACGTTCTGTACGGGAAAGGAGACAGGGCCCGTATACACAGTCACAATAATTAAGTTTCGAGAGTACTAGACTATCCACCAATCTCTTCCTCATAGCGATGCTAAGGAAGTCCCTCACTCTGTACAGAACCTTTAATCTATAAAAGCAGTTTTTGACTACATCATTAATGTGCGCCTCAAAACGAAGTTCCGGATCGATGATTAGGCCCAGGTTCCGCGCGACTTCTACTCTTTCTATACTTTCGCCCATGATTCTTACATCTGGTTTCGCAGAAAGAATTGTTTTTATTTGATTTCTGCTCCCCATGACATTAAACTTAGATTTTTTAGGGTTCAGTACTAGTGAGTTGGCCATAGACCACGAAGCAATCCTATCCAGTTCCTCATTTAGGGTACGTACGGCGGATGCTGTGTTACTGGCGTTAAACGACACATACAGTTGAGTGTCATCCGCGTATATGTGAAATTTGCAGTTCTTGATGCACGTGGTCATGTCGGCGCTATAAAGTATATAGAGAAGGGGGCCGAGTAGCGATCCCTGAGGAACACCCCTTGTTATTAATTGTGGTGAAGAAGTTACTGTAGAACCATCTTGCATGCTTATCTCAACCCGCTGCGACCTGCCCGTTAGGTAACTCTTAAACCAACCTATTGTTCGGCTATCGAAACCGTAATACGACAACTTGGATAACAAAAGGGAAACATTTATTGAGTCAAATGCCCGTGAGTAGTCGAGTAGTACTAGTATAGATCCCTCACCACGATCCCGCGTTTCAAGGATATTACCCAAGACGTCAAATATGGCAAATTTTCATAAGTTGACAACACTCCACCCGCCGGCAAAATCTTTCTATTTTTACCTATTTTTATTTCAATTTTTGGCCTAATGTTTTTATGTCCGATTTTAAAATGACATACTTTTAAGATGACAGAATTTTATTTGGCATAATTACCTTTGACAAAGTTAAAACTTTGCATAATTTCGTTTAGCGTAACGTTTATTTAGAGCGCAGATTACTTGGCGTACTACGAAGATCACAGAATTTCAATTGGAATAATTTAGTAAAATGACTAAGCCATACTAAAAAAAAACACACTTGAGAGGTGTCAAGGGACACCCGGATGGAACGAAGTTCCTTTCGATTAATTAGTGGTAGTGATTAATTAATTGGACTTTGTTTGATCTTTTGGTATGATGGTTTTTTGATCCGACCGATCCGACCGATCCGACCGATCCGACCGATCCGACCGATCCGACCGATCCAACCGATCCGACCGATCCGACCGATCCGACCGATCCGACCGATCCGACCGATCCGACCGATCCGACCGACCGATCCATCCATCCATCCATCCATCCATCCATCCATCCATCCATCCATCCATCCATCCATCCATCCATCCATCCATCCATCCATCCATCCATCCATCCATCCATCCATCCATCCATCCATCCAAAAAAAAAAACTTGAGAGGTGTCAAGGGACACCCGGATGGAACGAAGTTCCTTTCGATTAATTTGTGAAGGAATTGTAATTAAATTTTAAAAATTGTACATATACGTACACACACACACATATATATATAATATATATAGTCTGTGTCGCTGTCTGCAGAGAAACACGCGTACGCCGCACGGCTTACAACAATGTAGCAAAAAGTGTCGTTACAACTTTTGGTCTTAATTTTTTCCGTCTAGCCCCCTTTCGCAACGCGCGATAAGGAACTTCGTTCCAAAAAAAATTGTCTTAAAAATCATTATGATGTGCTACGAGAGTTAGTGACAGAAGCGAATCGCTGCTAAACCGACTTCACGTAGTCTTGTCTGCCGTACACCTAGAGTGTAATCTAAGCCCGCGTAGGCGCGGAGGGGCGAGGCGGCCCGCGAGCTGAGGAGCAGGTGGTGAGCGTAAAACCATCTGCGACGATTAGCTCGCGTGGGACCGCCGGAGCCCCGCAGCGACGGATCCGTGACAGAAACTATGCCTGCTGCATGTTGCATGCTTGGTTGCATGCTGCATGCTTGCTTGCATGCTGCTTACATTTAATATACTTTAACTTTGTTTTGTTCAACACAAGAATATACAATATCGATATGACAACTAATCTTCGATCAACAATAGCAACTAGATATCGGATCGGCGCAAAAAATACGTCTCAGTAAATAACAGCGCACTTGAAAAGTGAGCTCTTATTTTGTTTAGTTCGCTTGAAACACAGCCAATGTAAACACGTCTCACAATGCCGCAGTGTGTTTTCAAAAGTTGCAAAAATAATGCCCGAAAAAGAAATTTAACGGCCGGAGTGTCTTACTTTCGGTAAGTACTTGAAGAATAAATTATATTTTAAGTTTTAACCTGACAAAAAACATCAAATAAAGAACAAAGTTACCGATTTAAAAATATAACGGGAAACAGTACTCTATTTGTTACCGCTTAAGGTTGATTTCACACTAAATGTTGTTTAACTTATGTCTTTTCATTTTTAAGTAACAGGAGATTTGCTCGTTTTTTGTGACGAATGATCGTAAGTATTAAATAATATTTCAAACATTTGTGACTTTATTACTAGGGTCCATGGTTGTAATTAGGTTGAACTTAAAACTGTTTTAAAACGTTTCTCTCCGTTTGTTAGTAAACAAATGTAGCTGTATAGGTATATATTCACGCGGACAGCATTTAGCTTTGATTTTGTACGTGACACGGTATCTAGTTGCTATTGTTGATCGAAGCAACTAATAATGATTATTTTTATAACTACCTCCCACTAGAGCAAAAGTTAATGATTTGAATAACGCCTGATCAGAAAAATGTAGCAAAAAACATTTCTATCGTAATGTGGCAAAAAAAATTGTGTTCTTTCAATTTACTATGGATATATGCCAAAAGATGATTGTGGCTGTAAACTTAATGCGATATGATGGTTCCACTTTTCAATATTATGGATATGAAATATACACCAAAAGATGATTCTGGTTGTGATCTTTCTGCTTTCTGCTTATTGCTGCTTGCTTTTTGCTTTCTGTTTTCTGGTTATACTTTTTGATTATTAAGGATATGAAATTTGTGCCTAATGATGATTCTGACTTACAAAATTATGGATTTCAGTGTATGCTAAATAAGTGTATGCCAAACGATTATATGCGAAAAGAGGTTTATGCTATTAGTTGTTAGGCAAAATAAAATTATGACGCAAAAAGTTCTGCTATATAGGATGTACCCGTTTTAATGATTGTCTGGCAGTTTCCAACAAAACCAAGAAGTAACATGCCCATGTGTTGACTAGAAACTCATGGCTAAAATTTCCCTTGGAACTGAATGTACATACATTGTACGCCTTTGCTAACCGCTTTAAAGAATAGGTACGTAAACGAGTTGATATTAAAAGGTAAGTTATAATGCTTACTTACACTACCAGAGTCTTCGAACTTTTCGTGTTTCTTGTTAAATTGTTTAAAATATTCTTTAATGTTACTACTTTTGACCAATCTCCTCATATTTGTAAACTTCGTGCGCAATACTTTAGTGGAACGGTTTTGTGGACTCAATTTATTGTATGAACTTGTTATCTGAAAAACAAAATAAATCTTAATATTTTTTTCAAACCTCTTTTGTATTTACTCCCTGCTCTTAATTTACTTTTGCTACATTACACATATTTTAATTTAGTAAAAATTGCCTTTGCCTTACCCTTTCCCAAGCTCGATTTTTCATTTTGATAAAGCTAGATGTGTTTGTTTTTGAAAATATTATGTTCTTCTCTTGTCGTACGCATTGCAGGAGTAAATTACATTCATTCAGCGAAAAATTCATTGACCGGCTTATAAACCTTAAACAAAACAAATCAATTAATTATGAGAAGTGACCAATCATACCGTAAGTAAGACCATAATTCATTTATAATTTTTGGATTACATTGATTTATTATAATATATGAGAAAAAAAATATAATCACCTGTCATTTTCCTTACCACCATCTGCAAATGGAGGGATTGTTTTAATTATTGAATATCAGTTCATCAAATACATTACTTACGTTACAATAATTAGCTAAAAATAAAATAAAAACATAATTTACAAAATCAAAAAACTCGACTGCCTAAAAAGTGAACATTTAAAAAAAAGATGTTTTAAAAGGATGACTATTAGACTGAATACTCTATGCAATCTCATGCAGTCGGAGGCATCTTCCGCATCTCCCCCTAACGCAGAAATATTAAGTCGGTTTAAAAAAAAAATCTGCTGTTTCATAGAAAAGTACAATACCTACGCGGTACAAACGAACGGTACAAAATGTATGAAACAGCTGATTTTTTTTCTATTACCGACGAAAAATTTCTGCGCTGGGGGGTCTAGAATGATATGCTCAATTTATGGTTACAGTTTGCGCACTGGATTAAACTTATCCTGTTTATTAGACAGAAATATATATTTCAGTGAACACCTCAAATTAATCTTGTTACTTTATTTCATGTCTATAAGTCTATAGTTATAGACATGAAATAAAGTAACAAGATTACCGCTAGATTAACCCAGGATTGATTTTGACCGATTAGATTGATGCTTATGCTATCATAAGCCTAATCAGCATGTAATGTTCCAACCACTCTGCCATTATCCAGCATGTGGGCTCAGTGTTGGTCGAAGAAGTATAGGCATTTCATAATCTACAAACCCATAGAAGAGTCATTAGAATCCTTGTCTTCATTGGCATCCCAGTGTCCTTCTGTAGAGTCTTTGTGATTTTCTGTTTCTGAAATTATAAAAAAATAACTAAGTTAACTATGACAACATTTATTTCCTGTCTTTTTTCTTAGCGTTTCAATATCAATCCAAATACAGTCAGCCCAAAATTTGGCTACGAGCTTGACACTTTCAGCAGCATCCATCAACTTCTGCAGTGTGCAGACAGCAGGACACGCTGGACAAGATATAAAGTGCTCCATTGTTTGTGGATTTCCTATCATTTATTATATGAATCATGTAACATTGGTACTCAGTCTAGTTAACCTTTCCTAAACCTGTGGATAGATATTCTGACGAATATGGATCCAAGTGAGGCATAATGGCTTTTTAATAAAATCGTTTCTGTAATTATAACTTTCAACTATTTAAGAATGGTTGCTTCAACTTATCTTTATCCTTACTATCCTACTAATATTATAAATGTGAAAGTTTGTGAGTATGGATGTTTGTTACTCTTTTACGAAAAAACTCCCGAATGGATTTGAATTAAATTTGGCACACAGATAGATTATTACCTAAATTAACACACAGGATACTTTTTATCCCGGTAGTACAAGGTTGAATATCTTAATTTAATTTCATCATCATTCTCCTGCCCTTATCCCAATTTATTTAGGCCAACAGCTCTTCTTCTTTCGTACTTCTCTATTAGATGTCATTTCAGGGCTTGAATTCACTATGACTACTTAACGATTCCTTACTCGTAACCACGTTAATCACACACAAACTCTGCTAATATTGTGTTAATAATATCGACAAATTGTCTTGGAACATACAGAATATGACATTTCGATTCCTTACCGTTACATTGGTTTCCAAAAAAACGATATTGACGTAGTTTGAATGTAGTAAGATTCCGCGGGAAATAATTATAACGATACAGAATTGCAGCCCAGCAGTCACCCCATTTCTAGCTATAGTGTATTTATAGCCAGAAAGAGGCTAATAATAACAGCATAACAGCATTTAATTTATACTCTATGTTAATCATAGTTTGATTGCAAGCTAATTACCATTGAGGTCTCCATCAGACTCCACTGGTTCCTCAACAGCGCCCGTGTTGTTCTCCACCTCGCACATCATGGCCACCATCTGACTGGTCATCTCATCACACTCACTGTAGCTAGGATCCATCAGGTTCTTAGACATCATTCTTGCCCTCTTCTTCATATTATCCCATTTTATTTTTAAACAGTCTGCACTTCTTTTGTGGCTGAAACCCTGTCTGTTGAATATCTTAGCTATTTTCACCCACGCCACTTCTTTAGCATGACAGGCAGCAGCAGTAGTGGATTTGTTAAATACTATCGTTTTGTATTTCTCAATTATGTTCAATAATGATTTTATTTCTTCTGTGCTGAATGTAGGACTCCTGTGCCGACTGTAAATTAGGTGACGAAGGATTAGCGTAGACATATGGTTGATATTTCTATTTCTTCATTATTCTATTTCTATAATTAGCATCACTGTTACAATTATTACTTAAAAAGTTCCAATCGGCTGACCACACACTACACGATACACTTTATTATATTGAATACATAGAGACCTGCCACTAACCACCTCGACAACAGTGCAAAACAGACAATGGCGCCCCCACGTGAAACCTATTTTCTTCGACTAGCCGTGCAATAGACTTTCAAGGTAAGTTTTGTATAAAACATTTTCTTAGTCTGACTATGGGGCCTAATCATTTTTAATGGTAAATTAAGGTTCCAAGATTTGGTCTAGCCTCACACTGGCAAGATTATTTTCAGGGAGTTGGGGCTTTAGCGCCACATAATGTATTCCTTCCGTATTTATCTAACAAGAAAACCTACGAACTGAAAGCAACCGTAGCGAGCTCGAAAACTTTTACACACCAACTCTGATAGGTTAAGTTTACTTTTGCCCATTCATTGAGAAAGAGTAGAATTAACTTTGTCAACATAAATCCAGGAAAACGATTTGGTAAAAAAAGAAAAAGACCGTCGGTTTCTAGAGCGAGCGGAACGAGCTCGAAAATTTTGCACCCCTCTCGGATAGGTTAGATTTTCTTTTATACCTACAGATGACTATAATATCAAAAAAGGACACCATATCAAATCACTAACTGTTGTACCCACTGCTCAGGTACGCCCGCGTGCATCACACGGATTGCACCCGCGGTCCAGGCGGGCCTGCCTACATGCAACAACTAGTTATTTATTTATCACATTTTTAACACATTTTTTGGAGAAAGTTCCCTCACTCTTAGATTTACTTACAAGAAAGCAGAGGCTGTAGGTTCTTCCTGGCCATCATCTTCCATTCTTATAATTTTTGTAAGAACGAAGTCGATACAAATTTCTAACAATTAATCAAATCCGCGATCAGAAACAAACATCCATTGAATTCGTTTTGTTTTGACTTTTGAGTTGACATTGACCAAAGCCAAACCATCAACAAAACTCGCTTGCCATTGACAAATTATTTTTTTTTTGTATTCTGGCTTGCAGGCTTTTCGTAACGATCTTATTAAAGTTGCAAGAATTGAGATCCATAATTTTCGTTTTCGGACGAATACATTAGTGTCACAATTTAGGGGTTAGATTTGACGAAAATCTTTATTTTGAAGAAAAATAAAACATAGAAGTACGTATAATTGTATTTTTTATATATTAATGAGCGAATTTCACACGTCTTTGATGCACCAATTCCTTTCCCAAGTGGGATTATCTACAAATAATTAATGTATTACGCTTCAGGAACCAAAATGGCGCTGTAAAAATCACGAGCGATAAACAGCTCACGTTTAAAATCTGACACGCTTCTTACGACTGATAATTTAAGTAAAGAGATAGTGGTTGTTCTGGTAAAGTGGATGCATTAACTTCGTGTTCATAATTATTAACCTATGCTTAGTGAGATATGAAGGAAGTGATATTAGCTATTATAACCTTCGTATGTAGCGTATTTTTAGTTATTGTCTTTGTGTTATTTTGTAAGTAGCCCAATATGCCTGTCATTTCAATATGGTACTAACTACTATGATCGCAAAAATACGATGATGTAAAAGTTACCTAGCGTGTATGTATGACATTGTTATTGTCCTTTGTTCCAGGTTGGTACATTGTGTGGAAGTGTTGTTTGTCGAAGTTCCGATTCGTGCGTGAGCTGCTAGGTGGTATGTCAGATACCCCACCAGCATCTGAGATCAGGCAGCCAAGTAAAACTAGGAAGATTCGAAGGGAATAATTTAAAAAGTAAGTAATTACCTACTTCAACATGTTAAATGAATTGTCCATAGACATGGTTTACATAGTCATGTTTACAACAGTAACAAAGATTCTATTCTAATGGGAGTCCATTTCCTCCCTATTAATTTCTATTTTGCTTAACTAGTATTATTTTTTGTTTTATATTTGGTAAACAATACACTTCCATACTTATCATTATTTATATGGCATTTTCTCAAATGTTTCCAAGAAAACTCAAGATGAACATCCGGTGCGCTAGGCCTAGCGACCTCATGAACATGCAGCACTGCAACTTGCTGTGCTTGCCAGAGAACTACCAGATGAAGTACTACTTCTACCATGGACTATCATGGCCACAGCTCAGCTATGTTGCTGAAGATGAGAAGGGACACATTGTTGGTAAGTTGTGAGGCAAATCCATTGCTTCATGTTTGCAAAAATTGTCTGCTCAACAAAATAGTGCTCATTGCACTATTTTGTGTTGTTGAAGTGCCAAAATTAAAGCCATTCCAGAAGCTAGTAGTAGTAGTAGTGGCTTTAAATTTTATTGATTTATGCAGTGGTTTTTTCATAAAACCTGATCTTCCGAAGGACTTTTCTTAATTTTTTACCCACCTGTGTTACTATAAATGATTCTGCATCTCACTCAATAACGTTGTGAGTGTAGACTATCGTCTAATAGCTCATCACTCATACTATCTGTGTCGGAAACGATGCCTGGTGAGACAGGGTGCTTTTTAGCCAGACCCATCAGTGAGTTCGAGCACGCAATTAGGTTCCCCTTAAGCAACTCTGCTGCCCCTACACATTTTATCAATCAATTGTATTCCTACTACAATGACTTTACACCACGCCTTTCCACTTCTATCAAGAGCTGCTTTGGAAGTCTATAAAAAAGGAATCCAGAAGGGTAATGCAAACGCACTAACTACCGTTAGTGTAAATTAATGAACTTTTTGATATTTGAGCTTTGTCAGTACTGACTTGGTTTTTCAGATTTTACACTTCTTTTATTACATGCCCACAGTTAGGTTAAATTAGCAAGAAAAACGAATCTTTGTTGGCTCCTAACTTTTTAATGGTTTTTTATTTTAGTATTCTGTTTCCTTTCAGACAATAATAATAATGAGACAAAACCATAACATGTTTAATTTTTAATGTACATTGTCGAAAAGTGGAGTAATACACTCTCGAAGTTTGTATGGGAAAAATGTGGACTAGATTCACCTTAAGCTCTGCTTCTGATTTAGTATTTGCATTGCTTACTTGTGCCTGTGTCCCAGTGGGAAAATTTCAGGCTGGTTAAACATGCATTATGCATTGATCACCAGAAGACATCTGTTGAAGAAAACTTTTCCTTTATAACTGGAGAAATCTGAATATTTCACAGGGATGATATCATCATTTTATGTAAAACTAATATCTTTTAAATTATATTTCAGGCTATGTATTAGCTAAAATGGAAGAAGATGGTGAGGACCGTCATGGACACATTACCTCTTTAGCCGTCAAGAGGTCTCACCGTCGCCTCGGACTTGCACAGAAACTTATGAATCAGGCTTCACTTGCTATGGTGGAGTGTTTTAAGGTAAATTATTTACATTATAGACTTTCTGTAGATTGTATAGATGAATAATCACTAGAATTATATGTTTACACTTTTAATGAAGTAATAATTTTTGGATGATTCTTTATCTAACAGCACAATGTCTGTGATTCCAGGCTAAATATGTGTCCCTACATGTGAGAAAAAGCAACAGAGCAGCACTCAACTTATACACCAACAGTCTTGGTTTCAAAATACTTGAGATTGAGCCCAAGTACTATGCTGATGGTGAAGATGCGTACTCCATGATGCGCGACCTTAGCACCTTCGCAGCAGAGAGCGAGACAGATCTCCCGCCAATAGAGAACTTGGAAATCAAATCTGAATCTGCAATTATATCACAGTGCTAACAGATATATACATGTAAATAAAGCATTTAACAGTAATTTCATGACTTTTATTGGTCTTAAAGCATTTAACAGTAATTTCATGACTTTTATTGGTCTTTGCCGTCATCTCATTCCTTAGACCTTTAGTAATTAGGGCTGCCTGCCTGCTCATTACGAAAGGTCTAAATAATCTGTATATATAGAATGCAATAGTGAATTTGGAAAGACAGTGGTCAGGCTATGTGAGCTGTCATAGCAGCCCTTGCTTGGAAGACATAAAACTCCTTACAATCATGATTTCCTGTAGTCAGGTCATTAACACGTTCAGTGCTCTCTTTAGGGAGTGGAAAACTATTAACATGGTTCCAATATATTCACAAAAAATACTTATTCTGAGATTATAAAAGACGATGGCGAGTTAGAATAGAAGAGGCTTTTCAGGGTCCCATAACAAAACAGTGAAAAAGGAACACTTATTTCTTTTCTCAGGTATCAGATCTACAATTATACTTTTCTCCTTTTTACACGATTTCAATGCCCGGCCTAGAACCCTCCTTGAGGATTCACTAGCGCTAACATAATGCCAGCGAGTCCGGTAACCATTCGGGAAGTTCCACAAGCAAAATGCATGGTGGCATGTGGCATGGCATGTATACAAGCTCTATGAAAAGTGAGCGGACTCAAATGAGTGAAAATACTTAATATACAGGGTGATTGGCAGAATCTTGAACATACGAAAACGGTGGATAGGTGGGGTCATCTGCTACTTACTCATCCCTAATATATGTGGCTGGCCTCCAGGATATTTAATTATTTTTTTTGCTTCTAGTTTCACCACTTTCTTAACTTTAAAGTGTAATTTTGATTAAAAATGGGTAAAACAGGCAATATTTTTGTTAGATTTTAGCTAGAAAAAAGTTATGAGTCCTCAAACTTACAGAAAGATGTAAAAAATACTTTAATCTTAATTTCAACTTGCATTAAAAAAAAAAATATTGAGGAGTTCCCATTCTAGCAAAACATCAACATCCCTAGTGTGTGACCTTTCTAATGGTGTGTAATTGCTTTTATAAAAAAAACCTTTAGAGTTATTTCATTTTTTTTTTTGGCCAGGGCCAAATAAATTAGGGCTGAGTAAGTAGCAGATGACCCCACGTATCCACCATTTTCGTATGTTCAACGTTCTGCCAAACACCCTGTATGTATAAGGATTGGTTGATGCGGCGGCGCTCGCTAGGGGTGGCATATGTCCAGCTGTGGACTTCTTTCAGCTAAGATGAAAATGATGATGATTATTATAATTTAGGCTTCTTATTGTACATTACGTGGTGTACGTTACTCCAGCATGAACGTGACTCCTAGAGTAATGTGAATGGAACGTATAATTAGTGCGTAATCTGCTGCAAATGTGCGCTAAATAAAAAAATTGTGCGGTTTGTGGTTTTGGAGAAAAACGGGGAGAGAGCTTACATTTATGGAAAAATGTTGCATTTTTCACAACTGTAAGCTCTCTGCCCATGCACAATATTACTCTCTCCGATCATTAGTTTAGAATTTTCCTGCCACAAAACGTACAATTTTTACACCACACAAGCGCAAGAGCTGGTGGACCCTGACACCAGGCTGCAGGCAGTCTAGGGAAACAACGCCATCTTTGGATGGCAGGCTGACCAGACGTCTGTTACGCCTGGACAGAAAGGATCTGCGTCTGGTGACTGGAACCATGATGGGATAACGGACAGCCTCTTGTGCAGGGCTTCCACGGAGGTTGAGGAAACCGTTGCGCATGTGCTTTTCGAAAGCATAGGCGTAGCCCAGATTAGAACAGAAACCCTCGGGGATTATCCCCATGTACAACAGACTGAATAGGTGTCCAAATGCAGAAAAGTAAGTCCCATCATCATCATCAAACCCCCAGGGCACCCAAATGTTACATGGATATTCTCAACAGACCAGGAGTTATAGCTAACTTCTGGGGGAGGTGGGCTGGTTGGAATAAACAACCAACAGCCGCCATGGCTCACACACAATGGTCCACTTGAAGGACTAAGTGCGGATACCAAACCCATAACATAGAACATAGAAGTTACATCCCTGGATTCTGGACTATGTTCCTAACACTCCGATATAGCAGAAAATGATCCATTTATAAGCCATTTTATTAGTATAAATTAATCATAATTACAGAACTAAAAACTATTGTAAAGTCAAGTACAAAAGATTATTCATCTTCTTCAAAAAGATGATCTAGTTTCAATTCCACCTTTGTGCAAGAATCTTCAGACTTCTGTGACAAAACTTTCTTTATTACGGTAACTTTCTTATCTTTTTTCCTTGTTACTCCCACAACATATTCTGGCATTATAATTTTATTGTGTTTAAATACAGGTTTTTCTTCTGGCTTAGGCGTTGGGGCTTTCCTTAGCAACGATGACATGTGGAAAGTTGGTTTTTTGAAAACACCTTCATCTGAATCCATTTCTACTTCCATTATTGACTGAGCCGCGTCTCTTTCTTCCATTTCACGAATTAATGCTAATGCAGTAGCAGTATTTGTGGAGTCAGACATCTGTTCTGGTGTAACATCAGCTAGTGAATAATACTTGTATCTCTGAGGGTTCTTAATGTGGTCAGGAATGGTTCTTGCCTTGAGGCATTCGCGAAGGTTGGCTTCAGGCCTCTTGTATATACTCTCTCTACCTCTAAATTGTTTCATTTCGTGTTTCAGTTTCTTGTATGTGTATTTGTCTATAGTTCCGTAATCTTGGGGTGAAGCTTTATTTGTTTTAGAATAACCATATTGATCTTCAGCATCTTTTAACTGGTTAAAAAGGCTTTTTTGCCTGTCTTGAAAAGATGACATCTTGGAACGGCTTGGAAACACTGAAATCAAATAATATCAATGATTTAATTGCATTGAGACAGGAATTGCTTTAAAAAATTGTGACTTTAGGGGCTTTGTATTGTGTTGTGATTAAAATATTTTAAAAGCGTAAGGATGAAGTTAGCTATTTAACCACTGTACACTTTATGAAGAATTTTGCTATTCTTTGTCATTACCTATGTATTAAACTAAAATAATAAGTACGATGTATTTCTATTCTATTCTTTAATTCATTAATGTGTTTGGAAATAACACATTGACATTTGCCAAGTTTTAAAGTTTGACACTGACAAGAAAATATTTTGACAAAAGATTTTTGACGCTTGACATTATAGAATTGCTAGTTGAAAAAATACTGAAGGTATGAGGCAGAAAACCTTAAGGCGCGAGACACAGAAGAGACGAGAGACGAGCCTGGGACCCATACGCGTTCGTCCCTTCGCGTATCTATATATTATTTTCATACAACATGGATAACACGATCTGGCATAAATGAAAGAAGAAGATTGCGTCGCTTTTCATAACAAGACGCGGACAAGGCGCAAGGGGGTGCGGAGAGGCCGTTTGGTGACCGCTAGTAAGTCCGATTGATAACCACCATCTTCAGCAATGAGCAACAACATTTTCCTACAATCGTGGAAAGGGGCCACCGTAATTGGTATCCCCAAGCTCGGAAAGCCCAAGTTCAAGCCAGTCCAAGCCTACGGGCTACCGTTTCATCAGCTTACTCAATGTCTTCGGTAAGATCTATGAGAGGCTTATTTATAAGCACCTATGATTATTACGCGACGAAGGGCCTTTTTTTGAGGAGGGAAATCATCAAATAACTTTTCCTGCTCTGAGCGGAGCGGGTGTCAGACTTTTACTGACTAAAACCCACCCTGTTCCTTCAGTTGCCTGTGTGTCAGGCTTAGAGCATTTAACCTAGTGCCAGGGGCCACGGTATCTCTTTCGAACAACCCGACCCAAGGGTTGCTCCGAATAGCCGGACAGACCAGTCAGTTTAGTCGAACATTTGGGTTAAAAGGCCGGACACCCTTAATTTTTTAGTCTTAGTATAACACGACAATTAAAAAAAAGTAAATATAGCTTTTATCATTTAACATAAAATCTTCTTGAATTCTAATAAAATATACAACAATAAAATTGAATGAACCAGTCTTCTTTATTATGGACAGTGCTAGTCCGCTTGCTTCAAAAAGCCTAACAAAAGCCGGTCAGGCCAGACACTCTAATTTGACCGGACGCAAAACCAAAAAGCATGATCGGGTCCTGCTTTATCCGGACGCCTAGCAACGCTACCCACACCCCTGGCAGGTTCGGCCCTTGCAGATCACACCAGTCGGTGGACATCTCTTTGGGGTGCGCATAGAACACAACGCGCCGTCGTTCCGAGCTTGGTCCTTACCGGACGGCGAGCTACACATTACTCGCCGTCCGCAAGCTCGCGCGTACGGTGGCCGGGAATCGGCCTGGGATTCCCGACGCCCAGGGCGTCTCCTGCGGTGACTAGGACCGCGAGGGCGCTTAGTTTGCCTCTCCCTCACGTGCGCCGCCTCCCTCTTCGTAAGCATTACTGCTTCGCAGAAGGAGGTGACGGCTTCCCATGCACTCTCGCTCCGTACCATAGCCTAGACGGCCATGAAAATACGGACCCGTCCGATAATAGTTCGAAACTTCAAATTGACTCCTACAGCTGATTAATTAACTTTTTTGGACGGGTAAAACCATATAGGGAGTAGGGACAACTGTCAAATCGTGTAGTGATTAATTCTTAGTTTGGGCCCCAAATTAATCATAGGTCCGTACGGGATACGGAGTAGGAAACACCCGTAACTTCGACCGAGATTACGGATTTCGTGCTTAGAGAGTAGGCCCCCTGGGCTGGACGTGAGAGATCGCTGCCGCCAATCGCCTCCACGAGGACACGGTGGTGCTCCACCCAAGCCGGGCAGACCTCCAGACGTGTCCTCCGGGCGATCTACGCATTACGCAAAACAGGAACCTCCCGAAACAACCGTGTCCGATGAGGACCTGCATCAGGTGGAAGGTAAGGACGCCGTGGCGCCTCTCAATCCACTCCTCAAAGAGGGGATTTACCGCCGAAATTGTGGCGTGCCCAATAAAGGGCCTTATTCCCAATGAGTAGTTCCGTTGTTGAACCCAACACTTTTGTGTACAACGGGTCCACCGTAATATAGAACACATTAACGCTAGTTCCCAACATGGTTTGGTGATGGGTGTCGTATTCTGCGACATAGTGAAAGCGTATGACAAAGTCTGCCACAACCGCTTTTTGAATAAGCTCTTAAAACTCGATGTGCTAGACCGTCTCGTGCTTATCTTACGAGACTTTGTCGAACCGCACCTACCACTATCGCATCGAAGGGGCATTATCCTCCCCCATCCTATTCGCGCAGTAGTCCCTCTGTACTATCTCCCCTCATTTTCACGCTGTTCACTAACGATAGCCCTAAAAGCAAAGAGGCACAGTTGGCTCTGTTCGCAGACGACACAGCCATATACTTCACCGGCCACGGCCAAGACTTCGATAGCTCTCACTCTCCGCACCGCAATCGACAAGCTCGGCGCGCCTGGATCAGAAAGTAGAGAATCGAAGTCAATCCCGGCAAAAGTCAAGCAGCTTTTTTAAACCACGTCTTTAATTCTCTCACCCCGACCCATCTCCATGTTCGGCAAGCCAATCCCTTGGGAGAAGCAAGCCAAATATCTAAGGTACCTCTCCTTTTCTGAGCACATAAAGACGGCTCGTCGCGCGCCACTTTTGCTCTCGGTAGGCTCCATTCCGTCCTGAATGCACCGTGGACGTAGTAAATATTGTCCCTCAAGTATAGGTAAATTGAGCATTTACACAGCGTGTATTCGGCCAATCATGACCTATGCCTGTGCCGTCTTCGTTCACGCAAAGCCCCACCATATCCATAGGATACTCTTCAAAACCGTTTCCTCCGCAAGGCTACGTGATGATTATGGGTAGGTGGTGATACGATACAATTCTTCGACGCTGTACCGTTAGCCCACGTTCCCATGGACGTAATCAGTGGCGTAGCTAGGTAATCAAAGGCCCTGGAGCAAAAAATAAACTAGGGCCCCAACTAAACTATTTAAAATCGTTTGTTCAGTATTCGTCGTGTTTCGAATTCAAAGTACTCCAGATTTGTCGTAATCCAGATTCGTCGTACTCCAGATTCGTCGCTAAAATGAAACGCGACGCACGCTCGACTCGAGCGTCTGGCGGGGCGGGTTGCCGCATTTACACATTCGTGCAAATCGCGAAGCGAATGGCGATTACTTTTTACACATTCGCCTGAATTCAGTCAACAGCTGCCAACAGCTAGCGCCCGACCCCACAGGACGTGTAGACAAAATGGAGTGGAGTAAAGTGCAAATTTTAGAATTCCTAGAACTTTATCAAAAGGAAGAGCTCATTTGGAACCCAAAACATCGCAATCATAAAAATAGACTATATCTATCATCCACCATCGTCTGCGTCGCCGGTTCTTTTTTACTTTTTTACGCAGGATATCTAAATAATTGTATAAACTCATTAAATGTAGCGTGCATGCCGCCATCATTTTCACGTCCTCCATGTTCGTGTGCGAATGTCAAAATAATTCAACCCGCGAATGTGTGAACAGTAGTTCGCGACGGCACTCGTATACAAAAATGTTTTGTCGAATGTTCGTAGAGTGACGAACACGATTGTGTAAATGCGGTATCATAGGTCCGCCTTGCGCCAAGAGCGTGCTGTTGAAACGCGGTGTTCGACGGCGCGACTGTGAAACCAGCCTAAGAATACAGGGGCGTTCTTCTCAAGTTTCAAACAAAGATGTTAGAGACTTGTTGGGAATTCCCCTGTATTTTTTCTAATAAGTTGCCATTATGAAAGTCGTGTTCCTGGAATCTGGTTTATTTATATTCCGAATGTGGGAGAAATTTTCACTAGTTCAATTTATAGTTTGTAAGTCAAAGCCCAAGGGGCTCCCTGAGCTTGGGGGCCCCGGGGCACTGCCCCGTCTAGCCCTCCGGTAGCTACGCCACTGGACGTAATAAAACCACGGCGGGAGATTTTCGCGCAATGGATTTTCAACGCATTGCTTAGCGCCGGGATATTGAAAACCAAACACCGTGTTTTTTCCGACAGGTAAGTAGGTAAGTATTAGTTCCAGAGTTTTACACGTTCAAACTAACAAACGCTTCAGCTTTTATTTTGATTGTTTTTATTTATAATAGGTAGATATGTATTACTATAGATAGATATTTTACCTACAGTTAGGACGTCCATGTTTTTTTTTTTTTTTGGGTGGGAAATCATCAAATAACTTCTCCCGCTCTGGGCGGAGCGGGAGGGCTTGTCAGACTTTTACTGACTAAAACCCACCCGTGTTCCCTCGGTTGCCTGTGTGCAGGGGCCGCGGTATCTCTTTCGAACAACCCGCACCCCTGGTAGGCATCCATGGTAACAATTTGACTTTGGTAGCGCCTTTAATTCTTTATGTTAATTCATATAATTAGTGTAGTACCTACCGTTTTAATAACTTATAAATAAATCGATTAGTAACAGTACCTCAGGGAGTTTTTCGATGTTCGTGTTTGAGTTCAGTGACAAAAGTCAATTGCGACGGCTACTTTTGTACATCATCTACATTGACAATAGGCCTACCTACTAGGTGTTGAATAATATCAAAGACATTAAATTAAATCTCTGTGAATAATACCTACATTGTCTTTCAGCAATTCATATATAACATTAATTACGCTTTTAGTTTGACTTTTGTTACGATTTTAATTACTTACAATAATAATTAGCTAGAATTACGATTTATATAACTGAAATGTTAATCGACTTTGGTCGCTGACGGTACCTACCTACTAAAACTTGAACTAAATATTACGTAAAGCTCTCTTAGCTCTAAGCTCTTAGCTTAATTGCTAACGCTCCCGCAGACAGGAACGACACGATCGCGCAATCACGCGACTCTATTATAACAATTTATGATAACTTCGTGGAAATTCTTCCACTAGAGTTGCGTTGCGCCTGTCTGTGGGAGCCTTCACCATGGACTGGACGTGCTGATTATAGGTACGTCACAGCTTTGTTTTATAAGTACGTAAGTTGCGAGATTGAAGATAAAACTTGGTATAAGTACCTACACAATAGTCGAAAGGATTTTATGGAAACACGTTACTCATCGCCACTCATTGCAGACAAAAAAGATGATATGAATCACCCGTATGATCCCGTTGATGGTCGTGGTAGGTCAAAAACTAAGTAATATCTAAAAATAAGTATTATAACAAGGAGTATGTTGTATAGAACCTATGACTAACAAAAGGCCACCTCCTACTCTCTTCGGGTAAAAAAGAACGAGGTCGTAAAGCTGCATTGACGCAAGTTTACCAAAAAATACAAGATATAGGCAATGTTGCTGTGTTGGAAAAATGTGCATTCTAAATTATTTAGCTTGCACATTTTTGAATGGACCGCGTTAAGTATACAAGAATCCGTTCTATTACAAAAGTAACTGATGTCACTCAGAAAGCTGTCACGCTTAAATGGAATTGGTCTGGACACATCTGCCGTATGTCAGACGATCAATGGGCCAAACTTACGCGACCCAGTGGGTCATGCTTAATGGCAATCGACATCGCGGCAGGCCCAGACGGAGATGTTGGGCTGAGCTGGACTCCTTTAATAAAGATTGGTCCTTGACAGCTCTGAACAGAGAGCCGTGGAGGGGAGGCCTTTGCCCAGCTGTAGGACGTTAAGAGCATTCATTCCACGTGGGCTGGCAACAACGCATTTATAGTAGTTTTTCGTGACTATTTCATTAAATTCAAACAAAAGTACTATTTTTTTTCAGTCAATCACTAGATCGTTGGTTTATTTTAAATATTAACTCTTTCATAAAAACATTTAATCGTACCTACTTAGTAATGCAAATAGAAAATAATTCACGGTATGTCGATTTTTATAACCAAATACCAAAATAACTGTAAAAAAATGCTACAGCTACTTTTAACAATGACGATTAGCGGTTAGATGCCTTAGTTGGTAGCATTCCGTGCTCTGCAGCAGACAGGAGACGAGTAATTGATGATCTAAGGGCTGATTTTTCAAAGATAAATTTTATCTGAAGAATACATATTATGTCGGTTTGACAGCTTTTGTATAAAAAATGCCAATGCCAAACTGTCAGATTTACTCTTCAGATGGAAGTTGACTATTGAAAAATTAGAAGTTACACAAATTGATTTTACATAAATAGTAGGTACTAGGTTGCACCGCTAAGTGTAATCATATTTTGTTTAGACTAACATTAATTTACAAGGCGCGTGGCTGATGGCATATCCCATCGGTAAAAATTACAAACTTTCATACAAACTTTCATTCCCCATTTAACCCCTTTAGAAAATTAATTTTCAAAAATCCTCTCTATTGCTCCCTTTCGGTATAAAGGGTGGGGCAGGGACATCGACGCGCTATCTGTTACCATGTTATTCAGTATATAAATCTGAACGTCGAACAATTTCAACGCAGGGGACGTTGTAATTGTTCGACGTTAAATACCATTTTAACAGGTATTGCAGTTTCCTATGAAATAGCAATTTTTTTTATAACCGACGAAATCTTTCTACGCTAGGAAGTCGAGAATCATGTACGGTATTCATGGTAACGTTTTGTGCGATAATTTTCCGTATGATGAACTTTTGTGCAAGCATTCATCCTTTTAGAGCCAGCGGTTTAGGCTGTGTGTTGTCTGCCAGTTATTAAGTAGAAGATAACAGAAAGAATCCTTGGCCTGTTTACTTAATTCATTAAGATCACCGTAACTGCCGGCTAGCTCGGATTACACTAAAACAATAATGTGTGTCGAGTTATTACAGCGGCAGTAGGCGCAGATTAGATAAAGTTATGAGTAAATATTATTTTACACATAGTGTCATTACTTAATTTGTTTAATAGGTAAGTACGTGTGACCCGGTATGGGATTAAATGTATTAAGAGCATTCATTCCACGCGGGTCGGCAACAACGTATTTATGGTAGTTTTTCGTGATTATTTAATTAAACACAAACCAAAGTACTATTTTTTTATTGCCAAGCACTAGATCGTTGGTATTTATAATTATTTTAAATATTTACTCTTTCATAAAAACATTTTATCGTACTTAGTAATGCAAATAGAAAATAATATGTAAGACAGCTCGTGCTGTGTTTAAAATCCTTACTAATATTATTAATGCGAAAGTGACTCTGTCTGTCTGTCTGTCTATCTGTCTGTTTCGCTTTCACGCCTAAACCGCTAAACCGATGGGCATGAGATTTGGCAGAGATATATAGCCTGGGATATGCAGAAGGACATAGGCTACTTTTTACGCGATAACCGACATCCACGCGGGCGGAGCCGCGGAGATAAAGCTAGTAGTTAATTTTAAAAAATACAGCACAGTAAAGCTGAAGTTTAAAATGCGTAGGCACAATCTGTCAATCCCACCAAGACGAATGTCTTCATGTCATTAATGGTAACAAGTTAAACTTAACACTAACGTGTAACATTTATGTAAAAGGAATTGTTGTTTACTACGTACTACTGTATTTTATTCTGTAGGTAGGTATACCGGAACAACCTTTGGCAAACAAATAGAAACCGGAATTAGTTAGCGGTCAAATTATTGAAACATATTGGAAAACGATAATGTAAATATGGTAATAAAAGAGACAAATAAGCGTCGAGATTAGAACCTCGAGCACAATGTGAACGTCCTACAATGTTATTGTTATAATTTTAAATTGCGCGTGAGTCAGTGACGGCGCACGCTGCGCAGTCGCTTCGCGGAGTACTACGACCGGTGCTGGAGTTAGAGTATACATTGAAGAGGCGAATTTAGAAGTTTGTAAATAGTTTTATTTTGGCAAGGTTACCTTTACCGTTGCCTTCGCTTCTCGGCGCGGCGTCGCAGTTCATTACTGCTTTATGCTACCAGGAGATGGTGGTCACCAACTGAGAGGTCATCCCAGTGCTAACATTAGGTAGGTATTCGTAGCGCAAAAGTCCTCATAACTTCCACTATACCTCTAATACCACCAACTGCAACGCGAAATGGTGCATTTAAATGTTTAAAAACACGCATACGGTCACTGTTTTCTATATCTTATTCATACCCTGGCCTCGGTCCTATCGTAACTTAGGTTCTCTATACCCTTTAACTACGTGCTCCAAAATCACGGTAGTATTTGTTTACAACGACTTCCATTCAGCATGTAACAGAATCATTTTTCTAATGGAGTAGCCATGACTGTGGGTAGGGTTCCCAACCATACTTTATAATAACGTATCCTACTTTATTTTTTGTATTTATACTTTATATTTTTAATAAATTTAATTAAAAACGAATTGTTTATTTTTTAATTTAAATGTTGATTGTCAAACAAGCTTTGAATTTTTTAAACATAGCAAAAAAAAATTAGCATGTGCTAAAAGCACACAAAAATACGTTTTTAAGCCAATTAAAAACATGAAATTTGAAAAATATTTTGTTTTCCTTCCAAATACTTTATTTTTTTCCTATTCAAACCATTTCATACCTTATTTTTTGTTAAAAAGTTGGCAACCCTAACTGTGGGGTCCTTTTACGAAAACAAGGAAGCCATTTATAACTATTGGTTCTTTCTTAGAAATATTGTTATTAAGTAAAGCAAGGTCGTGTTTACATAGTATGGTTTACGGTGATCGCTTTGTATTAGGTCGTTTGGTTCTCTTACTAATTATTGACCTAATTTATTTTGATGAAGTTTTGAATGAAGTGGCATTTTGTCATGTTTTCAGAGATGGAGTTATAGTATACTAACACATCTAGCTAGGTGGCAAATTCACCGCTTTCTGGCATGTAGAGCTTGCCTTTATCGGGTTCCCCTCGTTAAAAAACCTTTGAGATGCGGTCGACCAATTAATTCAGGCGACTGAACTACTACTACTGACTAACCCTTGCGTGAAGGCTGTATGAAAAGAGCAACACGACTCGAAGGTCTGAAGTTATCACTCGCCAGTAATTAGTTATCTACTTAATAACGTACTTACCTACATAATGATCAAAGCGAATGGTCATTCCTTGTCTGTTTGAGAATGCATTCGTTCTGAAGTTGAAAAATAGCAGGTTGATTTCATCAATAATTCAATCGGCCTAGCCTGTTTTGTTAGTGTTGGCGTCCAATCTAACTTGATGCAGCAAAATAGGTACCCCCCCCCCCTTATGTAAAATGTGCTCTTTTCCCCTTCCACCCCTCTCTATCTCTAAAATCGTTTTCAGTTTCTTTGTGACTCCCACACGAAATTCTTAAGGTCATCAGATAACTTGAAGCTTAAAATGCCTATGCATTCCACAACTTTCCTCGACCATTCCTTCACTGTCCAGGCCGCTCGTTTGTGGAATGCATTGCCAGTTGAAATTAAACGCGCGCAGTCGTTATATTTGTTTTAAAAGATTCGTAAAGGATCATTACCTGTCCTTGTGATCTGGTTCTCTTCATCATATCAGCCGAAAGACGTCCACTGCTGGACATAAGCCTCCCCCAAAAGGGGGGATTTGCCATAATCGCCACGCTTGGCAGGCGGGTTGGCGATCGTAGTATGGTGGTCAAATGCATAGAGAACGCTGCTGCTCATTCTCTAGTAAGTCCCTTAGTCGCCTTCTACGACACCCACAGGAAGAAATGGGGTAGTGCTATTCTTTTACGTCCGGCACCACACGGAACTGGTTCTCTTACCTAACTGTAATTATAATTTTCGTTCCTTATATACACTCGAGAGCAATGAATCCGGGTCACTTAAAGAATGTTAAAAATCTCGGAAACTAAAAATGATAGGTTAATGCAATAAATTGTATTTAATAGACAATGTAATACTCCTTAAATGAAAGTAAAAAAAATATGAGTCACCATACATTTTATTAACACAAAATTACATAAAGAAAAAAACTGCTGATCTCTCCTTAAAACAAAAATAGGAAACATGAAATTTTTGAACTTTATTACGATTTTCTTGAATTTTAATACTTCGTATTGCCTCCTCGTGCTTCCATTACTGCGTTTACGCGGTTTGGCATGCTGTACACCAAGTTCCTTATACGATTTTGGGGAATATTCTCCCATTCCTCTGTGAGAGCAATTTTGAGCTCACGAAGCGTGATTGGGGGAGGGTTTCGTTGTTTTACGCATCTGCCTAGCTCGTCCCAAGCATGCTCGATCGGGTTGATATCCGGGCTGCGCGCTGGCCACTCCATACGAGTAATGTTCATCTCTTGAAGGTAGTCATTCACAATCCTACCTGTATGAGGTCGGGCATTGTCATGCATAAATATAGCATCCTCACCTAAATTGACCATAAATGGACCAACGTGATCATTGAGGATTTCTTCCACATATCTTACGCTAGTTAAAGAGCCGTTTTCTATGATCACCAGCTCTGTGCGACTTTCAGAAGAAATTCCGGCCCACACAAGTACAGACCCACCACCGTAGGCTACTTTTTCTTCGATGCATGCTTGCTTGAATCTTTCCCCTGGTCTTCGATACACTCTGTGTCTTCCATCGTGCTTGTAGAGCATAAATTTTGATTCGTCGGAGAACATAACTTTTGACCAATCTTCAATACTCCAATTTACGTGGCTCTGGGCATATCTTAGTCTTGAAATACGATGCCCACGCTCCAGTTTAGGGCCGTTTGCAGGTCTAAGGGGTTTTAAGTTAGATTCAGCAAGCCGACGTCTTACTGTCCATGCACTTGGGTTACTTCCTCCGAGGCGTCGAAACTGATTTGTGAGTTCAGTTCCTGTGAGAAAGCGATTTCGAAGCATGGTGTTCACCAAGTATCGGTCTTCTCGTGCTGTGGTACACCTGGTTCTGCCCGTTCCTGGTCTGCGTAGGTTAGAACCAGTTTCTTCGTAACGTCGGAGAACTCTTTGTACTGTTGACAGCGACACACCGACAGTCCAGGCTGTATCGCGCTGACTCCGGCCGGTTTCCAGCATTGTAAGTATTCTGGTGCATTCTTCAGGCGTAAGCGACATAATTTCAGCTTGAATAATGAATATAGAGCACTATCAACATGGTTTATGTACCCACATAAATGACAGATTACAAACAAAAGCAAAACCAAATGCTGTAATTTCGTAGTTCCATCTTCGAAAGTGGCCCTTTTTCAAATTTGATTTTTTTATGATATAACTTTACAATAACTAAGAAGTTTTAATACCTTCATTTAAGGAGTATTACATTGTCTATTAAATACAATTTATTGCATTAACCTAGCATTTTTAGTTTCCGAGATTTTTAGGATTCTTTAAGTGACCCGGATTCATTGCTCTCGAGTGTATTTAGTATGTATGTATTAATGTATCTATTATATAGGATATGTATATATTTGTGTATCCATTTTAGTATATGGTATATTTATTATTTGCACCAACGACATCCCCATTTTATGTCCGGAATAATCACTGTCCTTGCCAGGATTTTTTCTGTCCATTTCAGGTTGCCTGAAAGAGATCGCGGAAAGCGATAAGGCCACCCATTGTATATTTTGTAGTGTACCTTGTTTTTTTGTTATGTATTTTTGTGGTGTACAATAAAGTATATATAAATAAATAATAAATACTTACCAGTATTTGACATGGGATCAGTGGCGTACCGATAGGAAACGGCGCCTTGGGCACACATCACATTTGCGCCCCTTCGTAAATTATCTTCTCGGTCTACACTGAGCAAAGCTAGGTCGCATAACCTTTCTTGACCAATTATAGCCTTCAATAACTAAGGTATTCATTTCAACTTGCTAAAAAATAGCTTGCAATGCTTATTTACGAGAATTTGAATAGAGATAGGCAGATTTGGAAATAAACTTTCATCCCTGTACTGCACAATATATTCAAATAGTTCTTGAGATTTCTTAGATACAGGTAACAGTATGAAATGGTTTATTGATTTATTTTTATTTTTATTTAATAATTGGCGTCTTTTTGCGCCCCCCTTCGATAGGCGCCCAGGGCTCTTGCCCTGCCTGCTCATCACTAGTAACGCCACTGCATGGGATGCCCTCCACAACCCATTTGCCTACTTGGTACCACGATACCCCTTGGTACGACTAGTTGTCAGACTTTTGGATTTCTGACTATCCGTAACGACTGTCAAAGATCTACGAATGACAGCCGAAACCAACGGCTTTCTCTGAGACACGGAGTTGGTCTCTATGTGTAATGAGTGGCCACCCATCCATGAACTGACCGCGGCGTAGCTTAACCTTCGATGGACCGGTGAGGCTGTTATAATTTAGCCAAGAGCCTTCCTTCATTTTCCTTTTGTTTCGTCCTTTCATTTCAGCACTTCAGTCAAATGAACATCACGAAAATGATTTTAACCGACTTCAAAAAAAGGAGGAGGTTCTCAATACGACTGTACGTTTTTTTTATGTTTGTTACCTCATAACTTTCGACTGGATGAACCGATTTTGATGATTCTTATTTATTTGAACTATACGAAATTAAAATGGGACCACACGGGAAGCTCGTGCTTCCCGTGTGGTCCCATTTTAATTTCATATAGATCTGATGATGCGTTTCGGAGACAGACAACGGAACTCTTAAAAAAATAACAGTAAAACAAACCGCGATTGCTGCTATCGCATAAATATGCATTGTTTTGACCCCAAGGATGATGAAATTTCGAATTAGTGGGGTAGGTACTATAACTAAAAAGTGAAAAATAAAAACTTTTTCCAAAAAGACAACCGACTTCCGAAAAAACACTACAAAGTGAAAAATAACTTTAATTTCGGAAAGCGGTGACTTTGGATATGTAGGTATTTAATTTTTTTGTCACCGCCTTCCGAAATTAAAGTTATTTTTCACTTTGTAGTGTTTTTTCGGAAGTCGGTTGTTTTTTTTTGGAAAAAGTTTTTCTCTTTGTAGTGTTTTTTCGTAAGTCAGTTGTTTTTCAACTTCTAATTCTTCATTTTCAGTTTCAAAATTGTAGGTAGGTGTATGTGGCCGTTGAACTCTCATAAGTTTCTGTTTAAAGATTTATTGTTTGGCAGAATTTTGTACTCTGCGTTAAGGTAAAATTAATGCTTGAATAAATAAATTAAAAAAATGTCAACCTGAATACTTTGCGTTGTGAACTGAAATGCTTCACTGGACCTATGTAGCTTTTCTGTCAAAGCACATCTGCATAACTAGGTCACATCTACAAACAATAACGCAAGCTTGACAGCAGGCGGGAGATCGATCACTCCGGGCTCTTCAGAAACATGATGGGTACCTGATCAACTTATCTTGAGCCTTCAATAATATTACCATATTACCTATTCTAATGTACTTATTAACCAGCAGGGACTACTTATGAGGACCTAAGTTGAGTTAAGTTGCAGTTGCAGCGTGGGGTCAAGTATAAAGATTGCAGGTAAAACATCATGCTGTCTTCATGAAGCTCACGTAGAGCTTACAGTCATTTAGTCAATAATGTCTGGTTACTATGTAAGTTGAGCGGCTACTGTTTGTTGTGATGTGTGCGCGGCGCATGCGCGCTAGCAGGCGGCGGCTGCCCAGCGCTCGCCAGCCAGCGACCACTTATCATCGGAGGTTCGGCGTGAGCGCGCCTCTTGTCCGCGCAAAAATCCACTGCTAATATTAGCATGCCACAGTGCGAGCACACTGCGAGTTGCACTGCTTGGATCGCTCGCTCCGCTGAACGCTGATCGCTTGCCGCGCGTACGGGCGAGGTCGCGCAGGGCGGGCGGCGCGCGCACCGTGCGCCCCGGGCACCCTACCTCGCAATACAATATCCACCACACGCACAACAAGACGTGCTCCCAAGTGTCGACAAATAGATATACTGAATCATTTACTATTTCATCAAATCCAGTTCTATTTCGTATACGGTGAAGTGCAGTATTAAACTAAAGTCTCGGGGCGGAGCAGATTTTCATCGGGACTTATGATTCACCACTGAAATGTGAACAGCTTGCTGCTGTTTGACAGATCAGCGCACAACACAACAGGTAATCAAATTTTGTTTTGTTTTGTTCTAAGCTTTGTTATACGGTGAAATGCCTGAAAGTTATCCAGTTATTGATAATGTTGTGAAAAGTGAGCGTGAAATGGCAAGGATGTCCAATATGTTTCATGTTTGCAATAAAAATACCTGAGTTAATGTATGGCGGCTATTGTCAAGGTGTGTATTATACGTGAACACCTAATTACACATAGACGTAGGTTTTATGAAATTGTTTATCAGGTGTCGTGCTTCTTATTATCAATGGCTGGTACACACTTGGTGCACACTTGTTGAAGCTTACTTTGTCCACGTATTATATGTACCTACGCATAGGTATCATTGATTCGCGATTGCAATATTTGGTTCGATATTAGGTACCTACTTATATACCTACGTGTTCCGTGTGGTGCCGGACGTAAAGAATAGCACCACCCCATTTCTTCCCGTGGGTGTCGTAGAAGGCGACTACTAGAGAATGGGCAGCAGCGTTCTCTATGCATTTTACCACCATACTGCGATGGCCAACCCGCCTGCCAAGCGTGGCGAATATGGCAAACAGCCCCATTTTTTTGTTGGGGGAGGCCTATGTCCAGCAGTGGACATCTAGCGGCTGAAATGAATGAACGAATGATACCTACGTGGGTTAAAACATGCTACGTATACAATCTACATGATGGTATCCACCACATAGGTACTTAAGAGAAGTTGATTTAGAAAAAATCAGAAATCATTCCTTCCTTTGTGATATTAATATGATATAAAGATACAAGAATAAATCACAAATAAGAGTGTCATTGCTTTTTTAAAATATTACTGAAGCAAAAACACACAACACTGATATTTCACTGAAAACCTGAATCATGTGAATTTGGCATCACTAACATCTGGGAAATCCATAGAAAATTTCAATTTCCCACTCATTGTGAAATGACAAAACAGTTTATTAATACCCAGTTCATTAGAACTTTACGGTTATTCATATTTTTGTACTATTACTCTTATTATTGGCACATCTCCAAAACGCGAATCATTTGAATCATACTCGAAGTATCAACATCCATTCAAACGTTCTAAGAATTTGTAATAACCTGTATATGATGCAGAATGCGCTCGCTTATGAAGGGAATGGTCGATATTATACGTGCGAGGACTCGGAGATTCAATAAGCGAGAAATACGTGGAAAATTGGCATCATAAAAGAGTTTCCACGACAAATATTTTTTCCAATAAATAAAACCTTTGAGTTATTTATGGGTAGGTATTCAATGGTCGAGAAAAGCGTATCATTTTCTACGTTTTTCCGTCAGTAGAGGTACAATATGTGTGTTGTGAAGTTGTCTATTTTTAAAACGAGTTCGGAATATATACAAATTGCCCATGATTATCATGACTCTTAAAAACCGTGACCAGTGCTCTGTCTAAAAACCTGATCACACGGTGACCAGTGCACTGTCTCAGCACAGTACTGCCTTGATCACACCTGACCAGTGCACTGTCTCAGCACAGTACAGTACTGCCTTGATTACACGTGACGAGTTCACTGTCTTGATCACACTTGACCAGTGCACTGTCTCAGCCCTGTAGTGCCTTGATTACACGCGAGGGGCACTATCTCACCACTGTCTCAGCATAGTTGTGCCTTAATTACCTACACCTGGTTAATAATGGCGTTAAGTTCTGTGGCGCGACATCCTCGTTAGGGGTCATAAAAGGCATTGGGTAGTTGGTTGGGAGCATTCAAATATACTCCAAGAGTGGCGACACATAAATGTTACTACCTACAGCAAACGTACCTTGGGCAGTCGCTCCTGCTACCACCTCGTTGACTGGCAATTTTTAAACTAAATGAGCTATCCTTATGAAGTTAGAACCGATACGAGAGAAAACTTTACGTAGGTATTACGAATATGTAAGGAGCGAAGCAGGTCGAATTCTGGAATCACTGCCTACCCGCATGAGGAAAAGATGTGTGTTTTTGAATGTATGTAAAACGTAAATTAACATAGCAAAAAGTCTTCTGCAAATTAACTTGAGACTTCATTTGCAGGAAAGAAATCATTGGAAGGTTAGTTAGTAAGCTAATTCACTGTAAAAGTGTGAAATGAATTTAGTCGATCATAATGTTTCGGATCAATCAATCGCGAGGCATCCTTTCGAGTCAGTAAATATGAGTCTTTCAGGCATACTTACCAATTAACTCAATGGAGCGACGCAGACGTCGCTAGAGACTACGCTCATTAAGTCCGCTGATGAAGCTTTTACTATGAAATATTTATGGTTCGAAAAATAAGAAAATGTTATGTTTTTCATGCTAGAAATATTATAAAGAAACTAGACAGAACACATTAACGGTAGGAATGACTTTCATTTTGACAGTTCAACAATATTCATTGCGTTATTTACGTTGTTGAGCAGACACATTTTTCGAACATATGAAGCAATGGATTATTATCAATATCCTACAAAATGATTCAGATTATGATTGATAAATGTGTTATGCAAAAAGGGGCAGTATCTAAAGGGTACCTCCTATTCTTCTTCTTAGTGGGTTGATGATCGCGCTTTAAGCGCTGGCTACCAGTTTAGACCCTAAAGGGAACGGGGGGGTTATGAACGCAGGCTGATTCCCGGCCACCACAGGCGCGGGTTTGCGGACGGCGAGTATTGGGTAGCTCGCTGTTCGGTAAGGACCAAGCCCGGGTCGACGGCGCGTTGTGTTCCACGCTTTCACGCGCGCCTCAAAGAGATGTCAGCACCAACTGGTGGGGTCCGCAAGGGCGGATGCCTGCCAGGGGTGCGGGTTTTTCGGAAGAGATACCGTGGCCCCTGGCACACAGACAACTGAAGGAACACGGGTGGGTTTTAGTCAGTAAAAGTGTGATACGCCCTCCTGCTCCACCCAGAGCGGGAGAAGTTATTTGAAGATTTCCCAACCCCAAAAAGAAAAAGAAAATGGTATTATGAAAAAGGTATAGGTTAAGTATTTCATGAAAATATCCTATACTTATCAGTCAATATGTAGGTTCCATTGTTAGGCAGAAACTTTTTTTTCCTTTATGAAAAGTGGCATTTCTTTAAAATAGAGTGATTCGTTTTTTTTTCATATATCGTGTAGCTACAGTTATTTTAACTCTGATGACGGTGACAGCAGCAACCCAACAGAATCCTTATTGTAACAAAAATAAAGATCACAGTGATATTGATAGACTTGTTAGTGGCAGCAACGCAAAAGCAACCTTATGATAACGGGGACAAACATTACTTTGAATTTGACAGTCATGGTAAATCAGAGGTAAAATAAGTGTGAACGGACTTTATGTATCGCTATGGTATATTATGGGAATGGAAAAGTAAATATAAATACAAGAAACCACAACTTAATAGGTTTATATGCCTCAAGCAATCAAAATTGTCATCATGTACAGTCACCAAAAGAGATTCTCAGAGGTAACCAGGGTCGTCGGATATAGTTAAAGTTAAGTAAGAAACTGATGGATATATTTAAATTAAAAAAATATTAACTTACATTTTATTCGAAAACTTCCATCGGTTTCTTGCTAAACGTCATCTATATCCGACGACTTTGGTTACATATCTCTTTTGTTGACCGTACAAGTCAAGGAAATTAATTTTTAAGCAAATTGACTACAAACTTCAATTGCGCGTATGTTTCCACGCGGGCTGACAACAACGCATTTATAGTAAGCTTTTCGTGATTATTTCATTAAATACAAATAAAAGTAAACATTTTTTTCAGCCATGCACTAGATCATAGAGGGGCTTGTGGCTAAGTACCTAATATTAGCTGCACGGGTCGATCGATCAGGTTTAGCTACGCTTGCCACAGTTGGTCCGTGGATGGGTGACCATCTTTACATACCAAGACTCCTCCGTGCCTCGGAAAGCACGTTAAGCCGCTGGTCCCGGCTGTCATTTGTGCATCTTTGACAGTCGTGACGGGTCGTCAGAAAGCCCGAAAGCCTGACAACCAGTCTTACCAAGGGGTATCGTATTACCCAGTAACTGGGTTGTGGAGGTCAGATAGGCAGTCGCTCAATGTAAAATACTGGTATTCAACTGCATCCGGTCAGACTGGAAGCCGACCCCAATATAATTGGGAAATGGCTAGGCAGATGATGAATCACGAACAACTGCTATAAATGCGCCGTTGCCTGCCCGCTTAGGATGAACGCGGATCACAAACTTCATTCTTTGACGGTTGTATGACGGAAACTTGACATCGTCTTATCAATGTATTTTCCCGACTTTATGATGAATACCGACACAACCTTGCTGTTTCGCACTATTAATATAATTAGCGCTGTGGTTTGTACTCCGATACTCCGATTATAACATAACAACATTATGACTAAGCTCACTTTGGACTGACATTGATATTGGGAAAAAATTAAGCGTAATACAGTGGCTAATCATGTCTACAGATCAAGTATTTGAACTTTTGTAAAAATGTCGATTTATATTTATTTTTATGTTCCATACATTTTAACCGCGTAGGTATTGCACTTTTCTATGAAACTGCTGATTTTTTTTTGTATAACCAAAGTAAAATTTCTACGCTGGGGGTTCTAGAATGATATGCTGAATTCATGGTTACAATTTGCGCACTGGGTAAAAACTTATCCTGTATAATTTTCTCTCTTAGAAAGCTTACCCTTTTAGTAATCTTTTGGTAAAAGCTTTTGCCATTTCTTAGTGACATTGTTACGGCTCAAGTAAGTTACCCTTTGACTTTTAAGAATGAGGTAGAAGTTTTCCTGGATGGTATTTATTTATACTTGTGACTGTCTCACCACTGCACTGCCTCGTTGACACATTAGGAGGGTACTAGGTCTAACCACTGTCTCAGCAGATTCTGCCATGATGCGACCTACATTTAATCCTAGAAAAAAAAAATTTCTCTTTCACTCCGAGCCCGTCTTTTGCTGCCCTCTTCCAGCGAAGCTTTAAGCCGAGGTCCGCACCCTACAGGGGCACCCCCTGCAGGGTGCGGACCTTAGCGTGTAGTCGCTTTATTTTTTAATTTTTGAGCCCTGGCTGGAGGGCTTAATTTACTAAGGTAGCCACAGGCAAATCTGGCTCTACCAGAAGTCCTTCTCAAAAATAAAAATAAATCTGGTGCTGAGCTCAGCGTTGGAAAACAAACAGTGTGCTTTTGTTTAGGCATTGCATTTGGGTGTTTTGTTATGATACGGTAAACAGGTATTCGTTGTGTAGTTTAAAATGAATAGGTACCTAGTAGGAAGCATTCACGCAGCTTAGTAACAAGTAATAACTCCAATAGTTTGTAAAATAATAGCTCGATATTGTGGAAAGGAAAACCAAACGATAACCATTGTACTGAATAAGGAAATACGACTGTTTATCATTATAATTAATAAAATTACATGTAAAGGCATTATAAGTTAATCCTAATAGTTGAACATTAATTTTAATGGAAAATTGTTTTCCATATTTGAGTTTAGATATTCAAAGCTAGTGATAGTGAAGAGTTTCATTTTCATTGAGCATTATCGGCCTATAATGTGCCCATTGCTGGGAAAAAAGCACAAAATACTGGTAGTCAGCTGCATCCGGTTTGACTGGAAGCCGACACCAGCATAGTTCGGCAAAAGGCTAGGCAGATGATGATGCTGGGACACAGGCCTCCTCTCTTCGAGGGTGTGGGCTGTAATCTACCATGCGGGCCCAATGCGGGATGGTAGATGTCACTTCTTGAATTTTTGGTTCTAGGACATACCGGATGGTTTCAATTAACATGCAGTTATGAAGAAATGATAAGTCTATCATCATCATCATCATCATATTAGCCGAAAGACGTCCACTGCTGGACATATGCCTCCCCCAAAAGGGGGGTTTTGCCATAATCGCCACGCTTGGCAGGCGGGTTGGCAATCGCAGTATGGTGGTCAAATGTATAGAGAACGCTGCTGCCCATTCTCTGGTAAGTCCCTTAGTCACCTTCTACGTCACCCACGGGAAGAAATGGGATGGTATTATTCTGTTACGTCCGGCACGACACGGAACGACACGGATAAGTCTATAACTAAGTCTTTTGTAGTTTTCATCAGGAACGGATAAAACTCGTGGAAAGTTTTTTTCAGTTTTCTATTGCGTAAATGTCAGCGATTTCATTCACTCTACCCGACTATGAATGGGATATTATAATTCTCGTAGATTACGCATTCATGCACTAAGTCCGAATTAATTATTTTCCGTGATGTAAACAATTACCGTTTATAGCTGAATAATTCAAGTGTATATGTACTTAACGTACCGATGACTGTACATCGGCTCGTCTATTGGTGGAACTAGTAAGAATGTAAGGTACGTCATCATGGACGAATTTATGGGAACTTGCCATGGAAATGTTTAATTCAGTTCTATGTGAATTCTATCCAGAAAAGTTTCCTTTCAAGTAAATGTAGTGATTAATATATGGGTTTATAAGCCCATCGCTCCGAAATCCTCTCGCAGTATGTTGTTTGATGTCTTAATGTAACTGTGGTCGAGAGGGCGACTTGTGCTGTTAAAATTGAGTGAGTACTTTTACGTAATCATTGTATCAAGAGCTTAGGACTTGTTAATGTTGTTTATTTCTATGTGATCGTGAGTCTTGAACCTAACCAAACCTAAATTAAAGCTAGTTGAGTGTCAGGTCACAAGAATTGCGAAAAGGAAGCTCCTTGTAATTTAAGTACGGTCATCTGTAAAGCTCGCTAGCTGAGACTTATGAAGACATTTTGTGTATTAGGTTCTTAGGAGAACAAAGGGTAGTTCTTTCCTGTTTGAGATATTAATTAAAATGTTGTGAAAAGATATAGAATTTATTGCCATACAACGTGGTAAGGGCGCCATCCTCTTGGGTACATTACCAGTCGACAGCGATGCGGATGAATTTTTCGACGCCAATAAGTATATTTTAGTTTGTGAATATTTAAATTTGTTATTTTTATTAATTCATTAGTTGTTATTTACGAACATTGTGGCCTATCTATCTAAAATACAAATGTAACATTTTGTTTTACTATAAGAAGTCTAATTATATTTAACAGTATTTCGACTTTTAATCTTCAGGCAGACTAATTTAAGTACTTACCTAAGTAATTCAATTATAATTTGTCGGTGTAAGCTTTCGGAATAAGCCAGAATAAATAAAATAAGCTTATGTTTGAAAAGCTCGTGTTAGAGATTAGAGGCATTAGCTGCTTAATTTATTCAATTAATTTATAGACTGGGATGTAATTTTCTTATTAGTCTTTGTTTAAGCATATACAAATACAATTGTAAAAGCAGGTACATTTACAAAAGGATTTTATGAAAAATTGTAAGAACTTTTGTAAGATTTCAGAGTTACGTGAACACAGATATAAGTTAGGTTTTCATTGAAAAAGTTTGAATTCAAAGTACATTTCATTTACATATTTTGGTTGTTAAGGTATTTATAGTAAACGAGCCCCTTTTATAAATAAACGATTTATTATATTACTATTATTTATTATTAGCAAATCACTTTATGATTTCGTGCAATATTGGCCCGAGTTTGCTTTTTGATAGTTTACTTCAACGGAATAAACTAATTGCGTAACGCACTAACAGATAGCTTTAATTTTGATAGTTCAACAAAATTCATTGCGTGATTAACGTTGTTGAGCTGAACATTTTTTCGACCCAAAAAGCGATGTATTAGCAATATCCCTCAAAGTGATTCAGATTGATAGTGTCGTGTTACGCATTTAGGGTACTGAAAATAACGTCAAAACAGTCATCGTTTATTCGGAAGTCCGTATTACTACACATGTTACTTATTAGGGATTTGATATTGAAACAAAATTACTAAAGTTCACACCGGTACATACGTACCATGATTCATATGTACAATACTGTGTATAGATGAAGCGTGAATTAATTCTGATCAGTATCGCTCAGAATATTGACCTTCCCGTTTTATTACCATTTTTACGCCCAAGTAGATCTAGTAAATTTTAAATTTAGCAATAAATTGGATTTACGATGAGCATAACCCACATGGTGAGAATATCAACTAAGTCGTCTTGAATGTTGCCAATAAACAAAGAAATGACTAAGTAAAATGACACATCGTTCTGAAAAATGTAACTAAATTATAATCTTATGTATTCGATGTTATGTTTATGACCGGTCGTTTGTATTTTGGCTGTAGCAGCCTGGGTTATCTTAATATGACCATCGGTAATATATTTCTTATTTTTATGACTCGTTTAAAAAAATACTTGACGTGGTATAACGTTGGTTGGTACTTACAATATTAAAGGAAATAGGAACCACGGGAACATAGAATCGACTTCTACTAGTGACCTCAGAAAGGATTTCTTCTCGGTTTTAATAATAATGTAACTAAACTAATTCAACGTGTTTTCTCGATTATGCAATGCGAAACTAAAGAGCATAACTATTAAGTTAGTAGGTAACATTGTATGCTTAAATGGTATTCAGTTACCTTCCGCCGAAAAATAGCAAGTATCTAAGTACTTTTTAATTTCATCCGCTGCGCTCGCAATCCAAAACTCTTCCTTCATGCCTTTACTCCCAAACCCTATTCCTACTTGCTGTGCCTAATAGGGTATTACACTAATTTTTGAAGTGTCTTAATTAGATTCTAGAGTGCTAATAAACCACTACAAAAAAGACAACACTTTTATTTAATCGATTAGTGCCATAAAAATGGACTTAATCTAAAAAAAAAAAAAACAAATTTCGCGCGCAATTTGACGAAAACACCGGACGCAGTAGACGCCATATTGCACTGTGGGTATGACGTCAGTTTGCTATTTATACAAATGCGCTGGTATTTTATAAGACAATTGTTTATAATATTTAAAGAAATATTTATTTTTCTACTTATCGTTGGTTTGCTGTTCCTGAATGCAAAATATTATTTAAATAAAAAAATACTTTGGTGACGAAAATAATAAAAGTACAAAGTTGCTCAGTTGACATGCCGTATGACGTAATCAACATGGCGGCTACTATTTCATGATGTTCAAAAACAGATCGAAAAAACGAAAAACATTTAAAACAAACAATATTTTGTTGTTTCATGAACTAAAACTAACATTTTCCGAGTGCATTTTGCCTAAGCTATCTCAATAATATATTTTTAGATTTTTTCCCATATAGAGTAAAATACTCTATTGTTTATTTAGTCAAAGCTCTTCATCATTTGCCCTTATCTCAATTTATTTGGGGTCGTTCCACAACGTGTCTTTTTTGTTCTATATTTCTCTATTATTCGTCATCTCGGTACGCAACCCCTTGCTAACCATATCATCATTCACACAGTTCATCCAACGTTTCTTTCGTCTCCGTCTACTCTTATAGTCATCGAAATTCATACTCAAAACTTTCCTCACGACTTTTTCCTCATTCCTCCGTATCTCATGTCCATACTATGACAGCCGATTTCCAACCAACTTTTCAGTTACCGGTGCCATATTCAGACACCTCACCCCCTCTTAAACACAGCATTAGTGACTAACCCTTAGCTATTACCTACTTTAAACAGTATTATTATCCTCGTTATTTTATCTAATTTAAGCATGATACTCTAAAATTCATTTATTAAAAATGACGAAGCTTTTATTTCAAAATGAGTGTATTATTTTCCTTTTTAGTCAGTAAATAATGTTGTTAGTAGTTGCATTTATGTTGCGGTTAGTTGATAACGCGTTAAATAACAATGTTGCTGTTATATTCATCACTGTTCACATTAGGTATTAGTAATGTAAACACAACAGTAATTATAAACATGATCCAAATAAAAGCAAATCATGAATATTGTTTAATATCAAGTGAAATAGTAATGAATTACTTCCTCGAAATCAATGGAATACCGCTAAAGTCTGTGCTATACGGCTACAAAATTTCCCGATGCGATGACGCAGGATTTTCAGTGGAGACCATGTACACTTGACCCAGTTGGCCGTAAGTAGGGCGGCCCGGCCACCCGGGGCCGGCCCAGTCGGAGCTCGGCTCCTGTACCCACGCATGAACTATCTACTGTGTCATACAGTAGCCTTAACACATAACATAGGTAACATAACGCCACGCCTATTACCCGAAGGGTTAGGCAGGGAACTTCTACTTCGTGTCCCTGGCACGAAAACGAAGGCCTCTACGAAAAGATCTCAAATTTTGATGGCCCAAACTTCGCCAGTTCCATAGCGTCGTCGCTGGCAGCGCAGAGGTCATTTCGCTGGTGGCAGAGGTGCGTCTATAGTCTGGTATGTAGGTATTGGGGGGCGAGCTTATTGCTATCAACCGGGTACAATTCCAACTTCGAGCTGCTACTGCAAAATGACTAATACGAGCCTGTCTCGGAAACCGATCCCAGGACGTCGTGCTCAGCAGTAGATCTTGCGATCATTAGACGAACGAGGTAGTCAAAAGCTAAAATATGTATCTATATCCCTTGTTTATGTAAAAATGAGGAAATCACGTTACGAAGAACGAGGAAATTAGATTTCGCAAGAGCAAGCTTGTGAGAGGCTTCTCCAATAAGGGAGACGGGACTTTCTGATTTTTCTTTTGTAACACAAGGCGCGACTTTCCTAGTAACTTTACGACTTCTTTCATCTCAAAGTTTAACCCCAGTTTATTGTTTATTTCGAAATGTCCCTTCCAATTACTAGCCGCGACCTCAAAGGCTTCAGTTTTGTCGGAAAAATCAACGGAAATACCTTCCATTTCCGCTAAAACTGTAAGATTTTTATGGTGTGCGACAAATTATTTGTTTATTTTAAGTTTCAAATAAGTAAAGTGTTAAAACTATGTTAAGTAACCGTTACGCGGCGCAGTTAAGTAAATATTACGTGATTACTTGTAATATTATGTTCCGTTAGTTGTAGGCATTGTGGTGTAGAAAATGAATCGGTTGATAACATTTAAATACAAGGAAAAGTAGCCAACGAGCTACGGAAGTGGCTTTGCATTATATTGTGAATACAATCAGGCGTTTGCTCAGATTTAGTAAGTGGTTTTGCTGACGTAAATTCTTGCCTAGAAAATGAACTTAATATTCCATCTGAAACAAACTAATAAGCAAAATTTTTTACATATCTTAGTTCTGTTTCAAACAAGAAGTCGTAAATAAATCTATGTAGGTACCTGCAGTGATTTAAAACAATGTAAATTGTAAATGATGAATATGACATTAGACAGACATCATTCATTGTAATCTGTATGTATTCTTCTCATTTCGACTCCACTTTGAGGCTGTACAAAAGATTACTTAGCACAAACGACGTTGTTGGCAGGTCTCATCTATAATTTCAATGTCAAACTCCGAAAAATGTGTTATTATGAAACTCAGAACCGTATGAACAAACAACATTCGGTTATTCTGAAAATAATGTTGTTTGCTTGGCTTTGTGCAGTTATCGTGTCAATATTGGAAGAACTGTAGCTGCTAAATGACCTTTAGGTAGATTCAACATACCTACATAGATAAAATTACTTGGGCAACATAATATAAAAATAATACAACACTTTGTAAACATAGCCCCGTCAGTTTTAAAACGGATCTAAAATCTCTAGGGTGCATTTCAGCTCGCAAGCTCTACCCGCCATGTAATAGAATATTAAATTAATCATGGAGCTGGATCCTGAACACGTGTGGCGTGTGTAGAGTGGATATATCTCTTCAGACCTAATCTTGTTACTGCTGCATGCGGCTGCGACCCATGTGGATTCATTTTATTACGTGAGGCTCTGTTTTATATCCAATAAGGCTTATGGTCTCGGCTTATGAGGATCACATTGTATTTAATGACAATGCCCACTTCCCATACATTTGAAAACCTGATAATTCAAGGTTATGTTTAAGGTAGGTGGTAGTTGAAAGACTACCTGTGAGCTCATTCAGTCATCTTCACGATTTTAACGCTACGAAGTCCAAAAAATATTAATGTTACTTTTCAGATTAGGATCCGTTACCAAATATTTAGAAGTAAATGCGCTAGAACTAATTATTAACGCTCGAAGTTCAGTCTCGAAATCCAGGGGCTGTAAATAGGGTCGTAAAAAGAAGTAACACACACAAAATGGCACAGTACACAACGAGACGCAAATGCAACAACGAAGGACTACGCCGATGCCAATCGCAGAACTTTCAAATGTCAAAAAACTCCGTTTCAGCAGTGCGAACTCGATTACATACTACATGATTAATTTATTTAATTATAAATGTCAAGCTTTAGCACCAGTGTTCCATTTTGTAATCAGTATTTTGAAACTAAAACTAGACCGGACCAAGTTCATTAAAACAAAGTTTAACTGAAACTGAAAGCTCGTGAAATAAACACCTTTTAAGGCGGAGATTTCTGGAAAACGCTCAAAAAGGTGTTTTTTTTAAAGCTGTGTATCTCTTTAACCGTAAATAATTTTGAAAGCAAAAAAATATATGATATATTCAAGTCTTTTTTGCATACAGTGATGGAACTCAAAACATAATTAAACATACTTTAATGCATCAAAAAATCATCAAAGACACCTGTTAATTATCTTTAAAATCGGTTTATCCCTTCAATAACAGTTATAAACATAATTAAAAATATACCATAAAATTTCAAATACCAAACTGCATCCAGTGATGGATTATATATTATTAAATAGTTAATCTCTAATTTTATACGATTTTATTTGCGTTTTTACGACATATGTTTGCTCATTTGTTATTCGAATTTATTACAACAGATTTGAACCCGTAACAGATTGCAATAAGAACTATTATCGCTCATAATGACAATATTTAAAGTTACCAGGGCCTTAACTCAACAAGCGCACACGTAACGGGTTCATTTAATATTAAATGTTCCGGGCTGGAATACCGAGTACCTATTTAAACATTTTTAATGTAGTTGCAGGCTTTTCGAGGAAACCTGAGCTGTAATTCCGTCGTGTAAATATTTGATACCGTGTTCGTTTATCCGCTTTTAAAACCTATCTGATATATTTTAAATGGAATAGGTACTTACGAGCAATAAAATGGCGAGCTCTAGCTTAAATAATCCGGTAACTTGCTTTGCAAACATTCATCATGATATTGATTAAATGTAGAATTTATATTTCAAACGGTGTAAACTAATAGGTAATCTACTTTTTTGTAGGTAATGAAAATTTTACGTCGTTTAACATTTACACGTTACAGTAGAAGCACATAAGATTATTTTTCTCTTAATAACAGCTGTGTAGCTACATTCTTGCAATATTGGTTTTAATTCTTGGTATGGATTATAATGTTTGCATGCAAATTGGGGACACTGTTAAAACTGTACGCGCTTGCGCCTGGTGGCCGTATCTGCGCCATGTTTGCACATGCGCGGTTACGGTGCGCCGGAGTCGATTCACTGCACATCCATTTCCGCATGTCGCAGCCGCGTTCTATTTCAGAGACACTCCTGCTCCAATCTGCCTTGTTTCTTCTTATGCGATTTAGTGAAGACTGACTTAATTAGCGCAATTTGTAATTCTCTGTTGACAAAGATTTTCTTTGCAAATGAAAGTTATAAACTGGTATAAAAATATGTTCTAGTACCAATATAGGTACCTGAATTAGATTGCATATTTTTTTTCCTTTATTTTAAATTAACATTATATCTCACCGTTAGATATTTAGAAATCTCGGGATTTTTTTGGAAATATCGCCCCAATTTTTAGGTCTACGTAAAATACACACTATAATAATACAATTAGAAGTAGAACCTACTAGTTCAGTATTTATACAGAATATCCTGTCGATGAATTAAAACGATAATGTTGAGATGGTTTAATTGAACAGCCTTGGCTGCGTTGCAAGGCCACCACTCACTGAGTTATCGCTGCCAAGTGAAGTTAAGCAACTCGTAGGATCCACGCATGGCGGGTGTTGAGGGCGTCACCCAACCGTAGCAATCATAATAAACAGTATTTTTGTTAAAGAAATGTATGAAATATCTCTCAAACGCATTCTGCAGAAGCAACATTGTGTAAAGTGAACATGGTGAGAGATGGAATATGTCGAGACCACTGGCTTTAGAGCCTTTTGATCAGAAAACAAAGTCAGTAAACAAAGATTCAAAGTTAATTATTTTCAAAGTACCTAAGTTAAGTTCTCGATTAAATTCACAAGAACAAAGGAATTTTCTATAAGCATTTTAACAAGAAATTGCCTTTGAAAATCCTCTCTTTACAGCAGCTGCAGTCTATTTAATTTGAAGTATACAACAAGCTAATAAAAGTTCGCGACATCGTAAGAAGTCCTATTACTACTACAAGATTTTCCGAGCGAATTTTCTAACAGGCAATTGATATTATAATAACTTGTTGAACAGTGCCTCGAGTGAGCAGATATTACAAAGAAAACAGACATCTAGTAGAATATTTTCGTAAAAGCTACCCGAATGTTACACGAAATACGAGGATTATGGAAAAATACGTTAGCTATGGTAGCTGGAAATCGAAACAAAGTGGGTTTCATTGTCTAAACGAAAATGGATCTCCTATCAGATACAGTCAATCATATGCGTAGGTTGTTACTACATTATTCTGAAAATGTAATAATAAAAATAAATATTAGCGTACATGTCTAATGTAATCAAGAGCTATATCAACGTGACTACCAGTTTGTAACATTATGTCGACCTAGAACTTCTACAAGGCACTGTCCTTTCACAATGAACGCACAAATTTGATCGTACAACAAAACGTGGAAAAAACACCTGTTATTAGTTTATCGACTCGCACATGTATACCTATTGTGCTTTCGTAACATTCCACCAATGGATTACTGTCTCTAAATATAGGGCAAATCCAGCCGGCGTGGCTATGCGAATGTATGTGGGTTACCGGGGGCATCACAAATAACCGCGCTCTATCGTAAAATGTCCCTACGTTTCGACATTAGCTGCATTATACTATGTTTCTAGCGAAGTAGGAAGTTGATCAACGGGATGCGTTGCACAACTGTATAGACCTGAATTGGTCAAAACATTTTGATGGTCTGCTTAACATTTTTGGTGAATAAACAAACAATTAGTGACAAGATAAATACTTTTGTTTACAGAAATCTTGGAAGTATTAGATGTCGACTTTAGTTTCAAATTCCTACAGCTCACAGTTTTAGTTGACTTCTGGGATTCAGGACTGTTATTCGAAATGATGTTATTTCTAAAAGAAATTGTGGTTGCGTCAGTACCTACATTAGTAGCAAGAGATAGATCACGTTTTGATCGTCGAACAATTACCTACATTAACAACACAACTTGATAAGATTGTTTATCCCATTAATGTAGAAATGAAGGACCAACTTACCTACCTACTAATAGGTAGGTTGGTAGGTAGGTAGGTTGTGTCGTGATACGAATATTTTGATATCATAAAAGAGCAAGATGCTCTGATGATTTCCAGCTTGACTTTTTGAATCATCAACGTTTCGCTTGTCAATAACATTGATTAAAGATCACGGGTGCATTATTTTCCACCATCTGTGTAGTACTAAACTCTGTTTATTTATCAAAGCACTTGCGAGAAGCGCGATCGTCTTCAGAAGCATTTCAATGTGTATTTTTGTTTACGCGCCAGGGAATGCGCGAGGTGACGCATGCGTTTACATGCGTTTCGCAAAACGGACGTGGCGCGCGATCTTACTACTGGAATTTACAGAACAGAGCTAATTGTTCCGAACTAACATCAATACAATACACCAGTAAATTAATCTGTTGCTAAAATTAACAGAATCCAATTAAACTAATTAAAACGGCGCGTGCCTCGCTCACTAATTGGAGGATTGCCGCCAGCTTCCAAGTAATCCCGACAGATATTTAGTTTCGTCCTGATAGTCAATCAATTTGTCGGAATTGAAACCCTTATTACATTAGGGGTAATAAATGGTTTATTTAATACGTATTAAGCTCACTTCAGGACGTAGATAAAATATAGGTAGGTAAGGTAAGCCAGCTTCCGAGTAACTAATTCGAAAACCTTAATAATATCCAATTAGACAAGGTATTTTATATTAACTAACATGCCAGAATTCCAATCGTGTTTGCAAAATATAATTTAACATAATAATTTAAGCTCATGAATTCTTCGTTATCTTTGGTCAAAAGGTTATCGGTCAGTGTTCCAAGTTTTAGAAACGGGAAAGACATTCACGCCGACGTAATAAAATCACGCCGGGATTTTTTCACGCACTGTATTTTCAACTCTCGGTGTTGAACCGTGCATTGAGATTTCAATAGAAGTGCATCTCAGGTCATCGAAAATCGAACAGTGTGTTTTACTGAGGCCTTAGTGTGAGTTTTATTTTACCATCTCGATCAAATGCATCGAGCGCGTTTGGCGCTCCGATTGGCCCTGAATTGGTGACGGACCAATCGGATCGTCGAACGCGCTCGAAGCGTTTGATTGAGATGGTTAAATAAAACCACACTAGGGCCACTGTTCAATTTTCTAGTCTCGGCGCTAAGCAGTGCGTTGAAGATGCATCAGTACGCGAAATATCCCGCCGCGATTTTATTACGACTGTAGGAACGTAGTCTTATAATTGTTTGGCACAGCCCCACTTTATTTGATGCAAATGGGACTGATTCTGATAGGAAGAAATGGGACTAAAGTATGGCATAATGAACTTATTTGCAACGTAGCTCGCAACGATGACAAACATGCAGGAAGCATTTTTACTAGAAACGCAGACACAGTAGCATTCATTATTGAATATTGGAACTAGGAAGATCTACCTATAAAAAATCGAAATCATGTTTATTGAACCTAAAGGTTAAAATTCCAAATAATTTAGTCTATTTATCTTTCGAACTCGAACACCAAGCTCAACTGCCCTTGGTAGTGTATTTAACACATAAAGATGATTCGTAATACAAACTGAGTAATAACGATTCTTTATATGGTGCTGATATGTTCATACAGGATATAATAAGAGGTATTAACTGTACGTTAACTGGCACTGGTTAGCGTCCTGCACAAGGAAGGACTTGAACACAATAAAAGTAACAATACGTTTAACTTATTGCGGTCTATTGATTGGTTTAGTCATTTACCGTAGACAATACTTTACTGTTGTTGATAAACTAAATATGAACATATTATTAGGTATGATGTACTGTGTTGAAGAGCAGAATAACTTAGTGGTTGTCCTAATGAAAGCATTTCTTTAATTCCAGGTAGTGCTATCCTAATAGAATCACAATGACGGTGGTGACGAACCCTGCGCGGACCAACTCCGACGATGAGATCGAGTCGGGGCGCGAGAGCGAAGTGGAGCTCACCGCCGCCATGTTGGACGAGCAGGAGCATGCGCGCCTGTACGACGACGAGAAGCAGTCCGACATCGTGTTCGTAGCAGGCATCAACGGCGACACGTGGCGCTACCCTGGCCACCGCCGCGTGCTGGCCGCCACCAGCCCCGTGTTCGCGGCGTTGCTCGCCTGCAAGACCGACGTTATCGTCGTCGACTACATCGACCGCCGCGGCTTCGAGCAGCTGCTCCGCTACCACTACTGCGAGCCCACCCAGCTCAACTCCGTCGGCACGGCTCGCTGCGCACTGGACGCCGCCTACAAGTTCCTGTGCTCACCGCTGGCAGAGCGATGCGCTCGGCGCCTAGACGAAATGCTGGATGCCGGTGTCGCGCTAGAGATACTACGCGACTTACGATTCCTCTGCGCCAGGCTGCCCGGAGCTGCCTCCGCACCACCACTGCCCGCTCTAACAGACGACGCGGCAGCTCGCTCGCTCGCACAATGCTCCCGCTGGTGCGACTCTCTGGCTCACAACGCTCTGTTGGTGCTCGACAGTGACGCAGATACAGCTCTGCTTGATGAACGTCTGGAGGAGCTAACATATGAAGACTTATCGCTTATAGTGAAACGAGATACTTTGCGTGTGTCGAGTGAACTGGTGCTGGCGGAGGCTCTGTCGCGGTGGGCCACAGCGGCTTGCAAACGCACCAAGCGTGAGCTGACGCCTGGTAACAAGAGGGCGGCTCTCGGTGAGCTCGCGTACTGCCCGCGGTATCTGCTGCTGTCGGGCGAGGAGTTGGACCGCGCTCTAAGCTTGGAGCTGCTGGAGCCAATGGAGCGTGCGCTTGTGACGGCACGTGCTCGTAAGCTATCTGCACCGGTTCCGGTGGGCGCGGAGCAGGAGGCGCTGCTGCGGCGCTGGGCCCGGCCTCGGCCCGCTGAGCCGGCGGCGCTGCCCGTGCACCTGAGCGTGCGGTCGGAGCCGCCCGTGGAGGAGCCGCAGCCCAGCAAGCTATGCGCGCGCCGCCCCAAGCGGCCCAAGCAGCCCAGCTTTGCGCCAGAAGAAAAAGGCAAGAAGAAAGGATGCTGCGCATGTTTCGGAGAGGGACTCTTACGTGCTTTCATTTGTTTGTTCGACTGAGACAGGGAGCCTACCTATGTGTAAGGTGGATGTAGTGCATTACGAGGAGTGTGGACTAAAATAATATTAATTAAATAAGACTTTCGACTGAGTGTTAAGTACTGAACTGACAAAAACTCTTAAATACTTATATCTACTTCTCAATCTTTCCTCTCTATCTGACTTCCTATTAAATGTGAAAATCAATGTTGAATAAACTTCAAAACAATGCAATTTGTAAGTACATGTTACGATATCAATTAAACAGTTAGAAAGATAACAATTTGGGTCATATTTGGATAGATTTGGAGAGGTTAAGAAAATAAAGAATGCCATCTTTTGTATTTTTTTACGAATCTAAATTATAACTATTCGTAATAAATTTGACTATTTAGTATTTTTAGCATTTGGTACTTATGATTTACAGTTACTATTAAGTTAATGATGAAATTAGACTTTAATTCTGCAGCTGAAAGATTAAGAAGTTTTAAGTAATTATTTTGATGTCCATTTTAAGTCTGTGTTCATTTACATTTTATGAATAGTTTACTTTTAGCGGGAAGAATTGTGTGTTAGCGAATTGGTAGAAAGAATAATTAAATATAACGCATTACCGCGTCTTCATGTAGTAGAGTATGTGTATGTTGTGATATTTAATCATTAATTTTGGATTACTGTAACGCGTTAATTTGAATTGACAACATATCAAATTGTTTAACAATTTGCATTTATAAACATTTGGTGAAATGAATTGGTGCACAAATTGTCATTGTTAAGTTACGTTTCTATTAGTTGTTATTAACTTTGTTGCATTTATTGACAATTGTGTGCAATATAGTATTAGGACGTTGATTATACCTAATATCAGCGATACAGTTTTGATTGCTGACAATTACAAAAATTGTACCAAGGTACCTTCTGAATCCAAAGAATTTTCAACTAAAATAAGTTTCTCATATTTGAAACAAAGCAACATTAGATATTTTGGGTAACCTCCTTATTAATTGAGAAGCTTTGCTTATAATAGTTATATTTAGATGAATTGTTTAGTATAATTCTTCCATAATTTAGTAAAATAGTTACCTAAATATTCACTAGTCGTATACCAAGTACATTATTAAGGCAAGGAGTTTTATGTGAATAGGAATTTGTTTGAAACAAACGTTCGCAGAACGAATTACTTTTGTAATTTAGCTTCAATTGTAATCAATTTTAAATTGTGCCATATTGGATGTGGCTTTATCAAATATAAATGTTTTTGATGTTTTCAATCATCTACTTGAATTATAGAGAGTCACTCTCCATTCATAACGTCTTTAGCAAATGAAAAAAAAAACAAGCTTTTTATGTAATTAAATTACCTATTCAATGTATGTCCGTGACGTTTTAAACGAATATAAATGTGAAATGAGATTATAATGGAGATTTTTTTGCAAATGTAATAAATTAATTTATTGTAACCATGAACTATGTGTTCGGCTCAGAGCTGTTAACAAAGGAAAACTATCCTGAGACAAATATATAATGTTAAAATATGAAACGCCTTTTCATTGACTACCTTAAAAGTAAGTAGTAACCTAACCGAACTATTTCGGAACTTCAAATCGAATAGACTACAAAGCACATTCAGGTAAACTTACTAGGTAAGTATGTATCACTACACCGAAGACATCCCGGACGTTAGCTTGTACGAGATTAGGATGGCTCTGAAACAGCTTAAAAACAACAAGGCGCCGGGTGATGACGGCCCATCTCACTTCTGAGCCATGTCTACAAGCTGTTTTCGAGAGTCATTACGAACCGTCTCGCGCGCAGGTTTGACGACTTCCAGCCTCCCGAACATGCCGGATTCCGTAAAGGCTTCAGCACCGTAGACCACATACATATGCTGCGGCAGGTTATACAGAAGACCGAAGAATAGAACCTGCCCCTCTGCTTAGCGTTTGTGGACTACGAAAAAGCATTCGATTCGACCGAAACATGGGCTGTACTGCAATCCCTTCGACGGTGCCAGTTCGACTATCGGTACATCGAGGTGCTGAAGTGTCTGTATGAAAACGTCACTATGTCAGTCCGATTCCAGGACCAGACTTCGAAACCTATCCTTCTGCAGCGAGGTGTGAGACAGGGAGGCGCTATCTCTCCGAAACTGTTCACCGCTGCAATGGAGGATGTCTTCAATGTTCTGGACTGGAAGGGGGCGCCATCATCATCAATGGCGAGTACATCACTCACCTTCGATTTGCCGATGATATAGTTGTCCCATGACAACTAAGACCATGGAGGACCTCAGTGCAATGCTCGACGTCCGCACTAGAGCTTCCGAAAGAGTGGGCCTAAAAATGAACATGGACAAAACAAAGGTCATGTCAAATGCCCAAGTAACACCCACTCTCGTGACGATCGGAGGTGCTATGCTCGAAGTTGTAGACGAGTACGTTTACCTGGGACAAACTGTCCAGTTAGGTTGGTCCAACTTCGAGAAAGAGGTCAATCGTCGAATCCGACTCGGCTGGGCAGCGTTCGGGAGGCTTCGCAATATCTTCTCGTCCCAAATACCGCAGTGTTTCAAGACGAAAGTCTTTGACCAGTGTGCGTTGTCAGTGATGACCTATGTATGATGTACAGAAACGTGGTCACTCACAATGGGCCTTATCAGAAGGCTTAAAATCACCCAAAGAGCAATGGAGAGGGCTATGCTCGGAGTTCCCCTACGCGATCGAATCAGGAATGAAGAGATCCGCAGGAGAACCAAGGTAACTGACATAGCCCGAAGAATTGCCAAACTTAAGTGGCAGTGGGCAAGGCTCGCAGAACAGATGGCCGATGGGGCCGAAAGGTTCTGGAGTGACGACCGCGTACCGGAAGACGTAGATCGGGAAGGCCTCCCAGAAGGTGGACCGATGACCTTGTGAAGGCCACGGGAATCCACCGGAAGTGGGAAGCACAAGACCAGTCAAAGTGGAGGAGCATGGGGGAGGCCTATGTCCAGCAGTGGACGTCTTTCGGCTGAAATTATCAATGATGAATTATATATGTTAGTAGCCAAAGCTAATTAGGTAGAATTTAGTAGCGTTTTCTTAGTACCTTAACATAAATGTTTTCATCCCACTGAAAGATACATTTCTTGACCTGAACTTTATCCTATCGATAGGTACCTATTTAGGGTATTGAAGATTAAAAAAAAACGACTCAGCCGTTTGGGAGCTACAAAGCCACAGACACACAGATAAATACTACAAACTTATAACACCTCTCATTTTTGGCGGGGGTTAAAAACATGAGTTATGAGAGAGACAGAGAATACCGACGTTGGGTTTGATTCCCAGACTGTAGAAGCAATGAAACAATGTTGATACCTACTTATTTACAACTTTGTTCAAAGACAAATAATAGCGATCGATAGGCTCACCCTTTGACCTCGTAGGGTCCTTATTTATACCCTCATCGGTAAACATGATATTATTTACGTCTTTGGGAACTATACGGTCTATACACCGTGACATTTTAGTCAGCTTACAACGGCAGCCCACTTCATGTATCCAATGACTACTAATCATTTATATAAAAAAATGATATTTTTAAACATTTGTATAGTAAATAAAATATCAAAATCATTCACTAAGACGCACGACGTAGTTTGAAACACCTTGTTATGGAGATGGAATTAGTAATGGAATGTAATGGTAGGTAGATAGATATCTTCTACCGTTTGATATGTAAACATTATTAACAGGGAGGGTGTTTCATAATTCTAAAGCATTATTTATTTTTCTCTATACCTATTATCTTAATTAATGGTAACAATGTTTTAATCGCGTCTAGAGTTATTTTATGACGGATACATTGATTGGATCAACTTTGTAAGACGACTAAAATGTCACGGTGTATAAGGGATAGTGGAATTTAGGTGAGTGTTTTTGCAAAGCTGGTCTTCAATAGAAAGAACCAGAAGGAGCTGCATTGAAAAGAGCGTAGTTCTTTAGTTCCAAGCGTGTGCTAAATGTGATTTGCCATCAATGAAAATGGCGAACTTCCATGCACGTTTGGGATGCATTTTTAAGAATGCTTCCTTTGTGCTCACTTTCGTTCTATAGGAACTTGTGTTCAAAGTTTCATGATTCTCGACCTAGTGATATAGGCTGTGCTGTGAGCCAGCTTAAGACATTGAATTGGTCTTAGTTTGGTGACCTAGCATTTGTAAAGTTCTGTATGATATAGTTCTGTTGCTACACTATACTTTACCTGAAAATAAAGAGTTACATGTGAAAACATTTTCATAAAATGTAGTAATTATTAGAAAGTATGGACAGCCGTCGATAACAGAACAATAGCATAGATATTGCACTCCAGCAAATGCATTATAATTGTAAAGTAAATAGTACGTCATGCCACTAGAAAGCTAAACGTGCGTTACTATTGAATCGCGGTCTTCGCATTCCTCCGCGATGGGTTCCACAGTCTTAAATGTCGTTATGTGAGATTGTTGGCTTATATCAGCAAGATAATTGATGAGTTCTAATTTGTCCACTTTTTCGTTCATGCCCACTATCATTAGCCTCACATCATCTAACTTCTGATGAAGTTCTGTCACAATTTTCTGTAGTTCTACCATCGAGTTGATTTTAGCATCTAGTTTTGTGAACTTTCCTAGAATTCGTTCACGTGCATTATTCGTGTCATCCACTTCTTTATTGACTCTGGTAGAGATTGCGTCACTCAGTTCTCTGAATTTCCTCTCGAAGGCGTTATCTTCGTTGCTGTCTCGTTTTTTTCGATCTCCGGTGTTCGTGGACAGAGTCCGATACTTGTACCCGGAGGAGCGAGCTGTGTAACAGCCTTTGGGAAACGTTAATTCTGACATTATATGAAAATATTTTTAATAAATATTATTTTATTTTACACTTGTTTTATTTACAAAGATGGCATTGCTTCAGTTTTTGCATGACATCAAAGACAAATTGTCAAAGAATCTAGCTACCACAGAGTACTTTTTTATCCTAGCTACCAGTATATAATAATGTATTCTGTGACTAGCTACAAATTACATTATTATTGTAGCAATGAGGCAGCGAGATAAAGCTGACTTCGACGCTTTACAAAGGTTTATTGTAAAAGGCGTTTATATACTGGTTTTAGCTGTGAACAGCGATACATGCGCCATCTGGCGGATATTTAAAGTTTTAAGCTATGTACTCACACTCCCGTCTACCGTTCTCTCTTGTTCTGTGACATCGAAGTAAACGCTGTTTGGTTCCTCACTTATCCAAAAGAGGGCATTCAGAGGCACGTTTGTTCAATATTCTTGATCTAAAAGGTGGCCTGAAAATGGGAAATGCCTTCAGAATAACATAGTTCGAGCTCTTTGATATCTGCTATTTCAATAATTTATTTTTAATGCTGTTAATGCATGTTAACACTTAAAAATCAGCTAAGTATGTACCAGTGAAACTCTCGTCAAAATCAGTACTGCCGTTCCGGAGATTAGCCGAAACAAACAGGCAGACTGACAATTTTTTTTACGTAGGTGTCGTACCTATATCCTTCCATATGCATTTAGTAAAAGCTGTTATTTTGAACGTACAAACAGACACTTCAATTTTATTTATTTGAGTGTTTACATGACATCAAAGACAAAATGTCAATTGTCAAAGAATTTAGAGCTTGATATAGCGAGTTATAAGTGATTTCGTCGCTTGACAAAGCTTAAATGTAAAACGCGTTTATCCTGGTTTTCACTGTGAACAGCGAAACATGCGCCATCTGGCGGATATTTAAAGTTTTAGCTGTGTAAATACACTACCGTCTACCGCTCCTTTACCGCTCTCTCTTTGTCTGTGACCGCAACGTAAACGCTGTATGGTTCATCGCAAATCCAATAGAGGGCATTCTGAGGCATATTTGTTAAACATTCTTGATCCAACAGGTGGCCTGAAAATGGGACATGCCTTCAGAATAACATTGTCTGGACTCTTTGATATCTGTTGTTTCAGTTAAATATTGTTGATGTTGTAAGAAACAACGTTACACAGAAAGATACTAAACATTACCGTATGTTACGTTTTATAGTGTAAAATACCCCTAAGTATTTATTTAAGTATTAACACATACTTGTTATTTGTAACAATGCTCTAAATTAAATCTTTGTTAAGCATTCATATTCGTAGTTCAATAGAATCTGCTTGGAGAAAAAAAAACGGTTGGACAAGGTAATGTGGCATTTTGAATTGAACAAACAATGAAATGGTCATTTTGAAAAGAATCTATTCATAGGCCACTCGAAAACGTCTCATAAAAACTTGGTTAAAAACAATAATTCAGTTTAGTGTATGGCTCACAATGGGGTGCAAAAACTCTGAAGGTGATTTTTTTCAAGGCATTGTGTAGATACGAACAAAAAGGGTCCAACAGGTTGGGACTGCATTATTTCCAGATAAATTTATTTTTGATGAAGTGCAAAAGTCGGTGTTGGCCTTTTGACAGTATTTCGGTAAAATCTGTTATTTGAGCACAATGAGGACACAATCGTCTGTGAAGTGTTCTGCACACACGTGGGCCCAATATGGCCATTGTGCTTTGTGAGCTGCACATGGGCCCAATATGGCCAGTGTGCTTTGTGAGCTGCGACTAATTAATGTCCGTGTGAGAACTCGCTTCTTACACTAGTTTTTTTTGTGATCTTATGAAGTTCACATGAAAGATGATTTGACCAAAAATGTTTTCATTGTGGATAGGTTGTTATGTTATGATGTGTAATATTAACTAAATTGCGTCAACCTGATACAAATACAATTTAAATGTATAGATATATCCTTAAATAGATTAAACAAACTTGACATTGAAAAGCAAAGTTAAACAGAATCCCAAAAATGTTGCCATAATTTCACAAAGGAAAATTGTACATGTAAAAACTTTTGTTTATTAAAATACACGGAGTTATAATTAAATGTCAAGCTGGACGTATAGCTGTTGGAAAAGAGCGTGTCTTCCACGCTTGCTATTCATACAATAAGTACCAATTTTAACTGTTGGATAGTAATTATCCTTGTCTATTTGTAGGGCACACCCACACTGCGTGTATTGTCGGCGACAGCGAATTTAACGGGCCGGCGGGTACTGGGCACGTCAGGTAGGTGTACCTGGGTACCGACGGATCATAATAGAACTGCCGAATAGCGCCGCTCTCAAGCCACTCTACTTATTGTGAGCTACACAATAACACTTACAACTAAGCGCCACCTCATATAAAATTGACAATTTTTTTCTCTTCCATCGTAGTTTCGTAGTAAATCTGACAGGTTTCGGTGACGCCAGGAGACAGGTAGTATTTTTTTCAGAAGGGTCTTTCCCAAATTTAGATTTGGGTAGATACGGCTCAGGTAAGTTAGCTGTGATTGATTTGTGCTAATGATACGTTTATAATTTATGATATCAATGAAATACAATTCATTTCATCGTTCACACGGTCTATTGTGAATAATCTGTGAGTATTCTTTATTAAATAATTCCATGAGTGAGAGATAAATTATGTTCACTATACTCCAATTACGAAGTTGTGCATAACGAAATGGTTATCGAACCGATTTTCAAAGATCTAAATCAGAAGAAGGGAGGAAAGTCTGTCCATTGTGAATGGTAAACATCTATTCTTACGAAATTAGCAATTAATTTAAAAATAAATATATTTTAGAGAGTACTTAAATAAGTAAATTCGTTTTCTTACTCGGGGAAGTCCATTTCCCAGCAAAGACGGCATTTTAGATTATCTTAATTCTAGATTCATTGAATAAAATATATGTATTTACCGAATTCGGCAATGAATACTCAGTTGGCTTTTGACCAGATTCAGCATTAATCGAGACAATTAACATCTATTTACATTAATCCATTAAAACTATCTTAGGAATATTTTCAAATATGTAATAAAACACAAGGTCCATGTTAATTTTGTTCTATTTAACACAATTTAGGAATAATTGTGCAATTTTCGCAACTGGGGGCCACTATATGGACTGATTAGTTTGCATTACTGGTGGCTTTATTTCTTTAAATTCGCATTACACATAGTTTCCAATTTATTAAACACGTGTCGTGTTTCACTTGCATGAAATGTTTAGATAAGTGCCATGAAATGTTAAGTATCATTGCTAAGTTATTTCGTTAAGCTGTTAACAAAATTACATTCCAGAACATAACATTACGACTGTAATTCCTGCAGGGTTAGACGGAGGTGTATCTATAGTAGGTACACCCACATTTCGGCAGTTATGACTGAGTCCCATGTATTAGAGGGGCGAGCCTACAATCATCAATCGGGCATAAAATCCAGACTCCTGTAGCAATAGCTACTTAATTCAAACATAAACAGAGGTGTTTTAAAAGTGTCTGTTCTTAGTAAAAATTCGTGTAAGAAGATGTCACATAATCCCTAAGAGGAATTTAAGGGGCACATTCCTGCGGCCCGTCGTGTCTAGTGTCTGCCTCTACTAAACATTCCGAGGTAGTAATTCGACACCACTTTGCCGCAGAATAAAAAAAAATGTAAATAATGTTGATGGTGCACCCCGGGAGTTAACTTTTTGTGATGTGCTTTCGTAGGGTTGCCAGTGCCGGACATCTGAAAACCACCAGCAAAAGCTTTTTAATTTAAGTAGAAAGTCCGAATAGTTTATTAACGTTTAGTTTTGATTGTAATTACGGGAGGTTTACATTATATTACAGACAGGGAAAATGAGTGTCCTTTCTAACACCTAAAGCCCAATCTAAAACTTAGGTAATTGAAAAACAAAGTTGTTAAACCCACTTTATTGGACTAGATGCCTATATTTCAGTAGGTATTTTAGTTATAAAATAATAATAAATATTTGCGCGATATCTCAAGTATTTCTGTCATTAAAATCATTAAAATTGCATAGCCAGGGCCGTACGACCTAAATCGTAGACCTTTCGTAGGCAAGGTCTACGATTTTCGTAGCCTTTGTCCCTTAGTGCTACGAAAGTATGTTTTTTCCAATTTTGTTTATTTTTGTGCATCAAAGTTTTTTCCTTGAAGATGGGTATGTTTCTAAGCAGTAGCAACACCAAGTCTGTGTTGATCGGTTTTATTGGCGTCAGTGCTCGGGGCCACGTTCAGCCATAAACTGTTCTTTTTTACTTTTTATTGATACATTGTCCGACACTAGGCCTCCAGATTAAAACGAATCGATGTGACTAATCAAACCACTCCAGAATTAGAATGCAAGTGTTTTTTTTTAACTTCCTTGAACCGATTTATTTTCCATTGGATACTGAATGTCAAATTTGAGATCCATCCAATGGCAATGTGTTTTGCTGATTTTATAAATTTTTAGTTGAATTATTCACTTGTTTCAGAAAATGTTTACAAGAGGCTGAGCTGATTAATTCTTACGTTTTCTTTACTTGAGGTTTTTAAAAATGTAGGTAGGTACCCAAGCTTACGTATATTATATGTCCACTCTTATATAGGTAGGGAGTTATTTGTTTTTGTTTACTTCAAAATGTCTCCGGTAAGTGCTAAAAGGTTTTTCATTCTCTTAGGTGTCGTGTAAGCGTGTGTATGGTTCATCGGCGAGTAAACAATAGCGCCGCGCCGACACAGCGGCGCCACCGCTATTACCTATTACCTCACATCAATGGGAACATCTTCTTTCAGATAAACGAACACAGAATGTGCATAATTCAGAGTGTATATTTGTTTTTGTGTGAGCGCTGCCAAGATCGTCCAAGTATTTACTGCGAGATAAAACTCTAAGTAGTTATAGTGTGTCGGCGGAGTCGGAGCGGGCGCAGCCGTGCTGTCGCGGACAATGCGCGATGTTAATTCCTGCCGTAAAAGCTCTAATTGGTCGTTTTTCACCGGCGAGGAGGACGGCCGGCCGAGGCCGAGCAAAAAGTGGAGCCGGCGCGGAATGCGCGCGGTTGAATAACCAGCCGTCTGTTGGGCGACGTTACCAGCTATAAACAAAGAGCCTGTTGCGTAAAAATACGTTATCCCGAGCGTACCATATCGACGTGATTTATTTTCCGTGCCACCGCCGTCGGTCGCCGCCGACCGCCGCGCAGTCGCCGGAGTGCGCACTTTCAACTCCGAGTGGGCTTATTTACGTTGGCGCTCGTTTATTTTTTTCTCAGATTATCGGAGCTGCGCCAAGAATGTCGAAATCATTCAGGCCAGTAAGTGGGCAGAGGAATTCGCCATTCATATTGCCGGTGCTTTTAGAATAACAAATATATTTCGGAACAGACGTTTCAGACGTCTGAATAATAATTGTCGGCAGGTAATGAGATCAAAACTCGCTTCCTAATAAAAATAAGAGGACGTTGTTCATGTGGAAAAATACAACTAGCAGGAGATATTATTCAACGGACCATTTAATCGTGTTTGATCTTGACGTGTAAAAATAAACAGCGATTCATGAACACCGGAAACGAGGCATTCTTTCGCATCATTATACATATCTACTTATTGAGGTAATATATCTACGAGACATCACACGAGGGCTCATCAGCTCACGTTAACATTACGCAGATTCATACAGAACCATTATTTAATTTGAGCTTGCTGGTACATACATCGCTTGTAATTTTCCTGGAAACCCATAAAATGAAAACATTGTAGGTACGTTATTAAGTAAAGTTATTTATTTTTTAACGTTATACGTAACTAATAATTACGAAATAAAAAGTTAAAAGACCTATTATTGTTTACAACTAGGTACGCGACGAGACTGACTTATGGGGTTTTAGAGTAAACATTTTGCCTTTAATAAGGATTACCTGCTAAATTATCTGATGTTTAGTCTAGTTTATGGTAATATAAAGTCAGGTTAACTATTCCTTTGCTATTTCTGTGTACACACAAAAAGTTAGAAATAGGTGTGGTCTAGCTAAACTGTGCCATCTCTGCGTACAAAGTGACATCATGGAGTATTTCCTAATTCACATCGGGTAGGTTTCCCCATCATCGCTATATTTAAACTGTGCTCAACGAATTGACCACAAACATCGAATCAAATATATTTCGCGGTCAGAATGATAACGGATTAAGCATGAGGACATTCAGTATAAGCATGATTGCACGACTCATTTAGCATTCGTCAATGATATATTATCTCTGTGAATTGGTACTAGAACTTACACAATATTAAGTAGGTGTGTCATAAATGTGTATGTGGGTATTGTTCGTCGTTGTTTATAGTACAAATACCTGCGTGGTATTGTGGCGGGAGCGGGCGCGGCGGCAGGCGCGGGCGCACGCTCGCGGGTCATTATCCTGCGCCCGCCTGCCCATAGCGGCTACAGTAAAATTGTAGTATTTACGCTCGCCCTACACAATGGTGTGTTTACAACTTATTCGAGTAAATCATTGGAGCTTAACTTACCGGGAATTGATTACGCGGCGGCCTTGTTATTGTTGTTCACTTTGTCGGTTCTTACTTACATCACGCGGGTTTCGTTGCTCTCGTGAATCATGATTCCGTGGCTGTATGTAAAACTTTTGCGCCGATTAGGAAGCTACATAATGATATTTGAATGGTGCTTTATAAGAGAATAAGTAGAGATTAAAGAGTGTCTAAAGTCTTGGTGCGACACTTTCGACCATTCACAGATAGTTATGCTGGCTTTGTCTTCCGAATCGTTGTAGAGAAAAAATCATAACATTGCGCCTTCTATCTTTGAAGGGTTAGGCAGAGGTGTACCTATGGTATCTACACCCACAAGTTGTCAGTTTAGAATCAATAGGTTATTGATTGGCAAACTCTACTACTGCAAAAAGATAAAACCCATTATGTAGAGTCGTAGAAGGTGAGCAATTATGTTTATAGAGTTGTTCGAAGAACATCTTTCACCGTTTCAAGATAATTACACAAAGAGACCGACCCAATCTCAGCAAATCAGCCATCGCGTAATAAATAACCGAATACAGGAAGCTCGAAGCTGTTAATCTCGAAATTTCATCTTAGAAAATGGGTACCGACAATCAAGCGAAAATGATCATCTGGATATGCAGGAGATAATTTAAACATATAATAGTGAGTAAGGGAACATTGTTGAAATTAATTGGCATAGCCAAGGTTGCGGGGGTCGATGTCCTTGTCGCGCGGCGTGCGCAAACGCAGCGCGCCCGCTACCCTCGCGCCGCCGGTGACGTGCCGCCTGCATGTCGATACTTACATCTAGCTCATACGTCACTCGATATTTGGCTATTATGTTCTACGAAATTTAGAAACTAAGCGAAGAATTGATGGAAAATAGTGTGCCCCAGCATAGTACAAATAATTATTTAATTATCTATTTGCATTTGGTAATGTTTAGACCAATGTGAAATGTAGGTACTACTTGGATGGACGCGGTTGAAAATCCTTTGTAAAAGATGAAACCCTGGATTTCTAGGTTGTAACGTCGTTTAGAAAGAAGAAAAATAATTCGAAGAGAAGTGAAGATTGTAAAAAAAACTACGGGATAAACTGATTTGTTTTTAACTGAAAATATCGACTTTAACGTAATAGAACAAACTAAATTAATAGTTAGGTTAGGTTAGGTAAAGTTACCAAATATCAGTGAAAACAGTCCTAATGACTGTTTTCACTGATATTTGGTAACTTTCAGGGCGGGAGAAAGGTCTGTCAAACATTATTTTAGATACATACTTATGTATAAATACTATATTTGCATCTAAAATATTGTTTGACAGCCTTTTCAGATTTAAAAAAAACATACATTTATAAATGTATGTTGTTTATATAAATAAAACTTGCTTTTTCAACCAATGAGGCATTACATCATTTATCAAACAAAAAGTTTTTACAACTTTGTTACAACGCTCTACTTTCTGAAATACATTTGTATGAAGCTATTTTTGTCGTTTCCTGCTAAAAGTGAATGGAACTTTTCCCAGAAAAAAGTAAAATAATTTAATATTCATCCAGCTTTTTAATTTCAGGAGGAAAATATCCGAGTTGATTATATTACATCATTTTTTAAGGGAAGTTGGATTACATTTTCCTTCGAAAAGTCCAGTTTAAGTCCAGTTCTCAGAATTGATCCACAAGCCTGTTTCTTAATCCATATACGTGAATACGAAATCCCAAATATCGAACTCGGCCCACAATTCTCAGAAAAGCCTTAACGTTCCGAATGTAGCTATAAGAGCGCGCGCAACCACAAACTTGTTTATGTGCCTTGACTTACAAAACTACTCGTAGCCTTTACGTAGGTGCCAATTATAATCACTCGAAATTAGCATTAGCAATTATAATGGAAATATAAATCGATGATAGTGAACGGCATTGGTGCCGCGCGGGCGACTACCGCGCTACGCGGCCCCGCGGCTCCGCGCAGCCCGCAATAATTGTCAGCAATCATTTGTTTATTGGCGCTTATGCTTCATCATTTCGCACTACACTCAGTAACGATGCTATTTTAAGAAAGCCCGTCTGTTAGCGTGTCCCACATCGGGTCTACGCTACTATTGATATAAATGTGAGTTCACTGAAATTAGGATGTTTGATAAACACTGACCTCTTTCCTTGTTTTCTAGAGCTAGTTTTTAAATGTATGATGAAATTGCACGTTGTATTTTTTTCGTTCATTTACATTTTACATTTTTATTTGTATCGTACATTGCAAGGGCATGCCGCGTCATACAGGCCCCGCAGAAAGAAGACACGATTTCTGGTGCTCGTAGTCAACTAGTCATAGAGCAAACGTTTGAATTAAGTGAAATATAACCGCGTATTCAACTCTTTAATTACCAACAAAAATATTAAGTAACAGATCGACTAATAAAATCTTAGATTGCTACGAGCGATGATAGAAATTTAAAGATTGTTTTTGCAAAAAAATAGAAACTGTCGTATTACGTAAATATTACTAAACTGGTGACGTAATACCGAACTATCAACTCGGATGGCTGGACTAGTGTAGAGACACCTACTTTTGTTTACCTAGGCTATTAGGTGCGCTAAGAATTTGTTGGTTGCCGAATGACCGTTCGCCGACCCGGAAGTAGCGCTCTTTAATAGAAAATAAATTGTTGAGTAGCTGCTACGTCGTTCAATCATATTATTGTTGTTTATTAGTGTGAAATTACAAACTACGATTGGTTATTAGAGTCTTTTTTGGATATTTTTGGTTCTCTATGAATGCAGTCTATCACAGTTTTTTTGTTGAAAATTCTTAGCCTACAAGTTTGCCACATCACTAGCATCCTGTCAGTTCTTTGTCCTCACTTAGCTTTCGTCCTCAAATCTGTTAGGTGTCCAAAAGCTAGAGCTATCATTAATCTGTCTCTGTACTTTAAATTCAACCGTTTAGTCTCAATTTGGTACGAACGCAGTGCACGAAATTGGCCACAGTGTTGCGTGTTCAGCGCACGTGATTCTCTCAATTCGTGTGGGCAGTCACAGAACAAGGACTGTACTTGTGTGTTGTGATGTGACCCATTAAACGAACAAACACAGCCAACCTGTTCGTGTCGATATTCGCAGCATTCGCCGCCGACCCGATATCGGCATAACACACGCAAACAACCAACGATGCCCTCCATAACCCCTTTTATCTTTCCATACAGGCAACTTTTTCTAAGAATCACCTTAATTCACTCTTTTATTTTTGGTCTCTATTTTTGATAAAGGTTGCTATTTTAGCCCAATAACATGTAATGTATTTTTCTAATTTCAATTGGGAAGGAACAAAAACAGGTAGGAAATTGTTTTAGGTGTTACAGGTTACCTAAATCTTTGAAGCGACTTTCAGTATTTATCTCACTGAAACTTAAAAGAATTTTAGTGATGTCCTTTTAAGGAGATTCTCACGCGGATTGCGCGGGCGCACATCGCGTGATCGCGAATGTGAGGCTTCCCGACAACCTCATGGGAATCTGCGCTGTTCGGTGATAAGCACGCCAATGCATGCTTTTCATTAGGCTAGTTAATACTTATTAAACAAATCATATTGTAAGCCAAAACGATCAACAATCATTCAAGTGTTTATTATTACTAAAGCTGTTGGCCGGAGCAAATCACACGATAGATCTCAAAGGAGGTAGATAGATATGCTACGGATTTATGGTCTCGTAGACACGCACCGAAATAGAATTTATAGTAAATATAACTACATAAATGTACAGATAATTGAACTAAGCTGCTCGGTATTCGCTACATTGCTCGGCTAAAACCATAAATAGAAGTTGTTTTGTCATCACATAATAAAACAAGCTAAGGATTGCAGACGACGAAAAAAAAAGAATGGCACAAACGCCGGCGGCCTGCTCAGTGCTGCTTTTATTACTTCACGAGCGAGGCGTTTTCTTTTTAAAATTTCAATGAAAAATCATACACACACGCACTGGCATTAAAAACTTGCATTCCACCTTACCATTAAAGAAGTGTGTTCCCAGAAAATGTTCGCCTGGAATGCAGCTGTGCAAACTACTTCATTAGGGGACCGCGGGCATAGAAAAAATCCACCGTCATTATTTTTAACTTCAGAAAACATTACCTACGAACGAGGATCTAGAGTATTTATCTTGGTAATTGTTTGCTGTAGTTTTTCACGGGATTAAATTATTTTTAAAGAGAATCCCGACTAAGGAGAATCCCTACTATAAAGATGGAATGCAAGAAAATATCAGCAGTCCTAGGTACCGATGTCAACGAAATAAGGGCCTGTTACCAGGACTGGGTAATAGAATCTATATTTGAAAGTAAGGACCCGATAATCTGTCCAGCCAGACAGCCGGGACAGTGAGAACTTTACACTGAGCTTTAAGTACAGACGCCAGCACATCAAGCTACCTCAATCTGTCAAATTTCTTTGATAGATTTTCAACTTTATGAGATATACCTAAGGTTCATGTTCAATTGGGAAAATTTGACAGTTTGGGGTAGCTTGATGTGCTGGCGTCTGTACATCGGAGTTCGCGCAGCTGAATTTTGGGGCAAAGTTGTTTGAATTTTTTGTTATAAATACGTTAAGAAGAATACTGAGCTTTTGTACAGACTTCACATTTATCAATAATTTTATCCTAACCTAAACCTACTTCACAGGACCAGATATCAAAAGAATAGCTAAGATTTACTACATCAGTTTGGGCTTTGCTGGAGCTGAGAACTTACCTGGTAGGTACTAAAATTGTGCACACCTAACATAATAATTATTGAACCTCTTTAATCTGTTATTTCCTAGGTTCCTCCGCCAAATACGGGATTGTTGCATCATTTCACCCATTTTGTAGTAATTTGCGACTTGTGTAGGTATGCGTCATACATTTGGCTACGTTGAGGAGAGTCTGTAGCAGCCACAGGAATGTGCTTCGTGACCGGTCAGTTAGTCGGTCTTCCCACGATTCGAGACCTCAACAAATTATTTTTATTTCCACCGCCACAATATCGCTACATCTCACGTTACAACCAATCCAAGATTAGGTTAGGTTCAGAGGTCGAGCACATCCAGGAACAAGTCCCGACTTGTCTGTTACAAGTATGTCGGAGTAAGTACATAAGCATTGTATTATTATATATCACATATTTTGTAAGCTGATAAAATTGTAACGCGCTGAACCTGAAGTTGATAAACACTTATGGAGCTGCACGAGTAGATCTTTTTTTTGTTTCGCAGGAAAAGCTTCATTAAAATAATGTGCACGCATTGACTCTGGTTTGACGGATTCGATTTGAGTCACTCATTCATTATCACCGCTAGTATAAAATGCACGTCTTTCTTTACCCCTCCAGTTGCCTATTATGTAAGCCCACACAACGATACTTATGTAATGATATTGAATCAATTACGACGAGTATGGTGGAAAGTACCGCGAAAAGCAAAAAGTAATTGACGCGAATAATTCATGGTGTGTGCGCTCAGCTTTACATTGAATGCTTTCAAATCGCACAAACAATCGAGTGTACGCATCGAATACCTTTTTCAAATATTTCTTTTTCTCATTTCGCCGTTTCCTTTTCTGGCTTAGTGCCACATGTTTTATTGATGGCCAGTTCATTGATATGGCTGGCTCGTTCAGGCGGTGGGTGAGTGGCCACTTATATGAGCCATAAAAGGCCTAGCCTTGGCCATATGGGGAAGCCGTCACACAGTGAATGCATTCATGCGCGCGCGCATATCAGATCGACGGGTTACAAAACAAAGTGACGGGCGAATTTGTTATAAGAGATTATACCTACGTGGTCCCTTGTGGCATTGTTTGTGAACATTTTAAATCACAGGAAAATTCTTTGAAAAACTGCGCACTGCCAAAGAAGGCTATGATGTGGAAAAAGGTAACTATTGAAGCATCTTCCTTTAATGAATACCTTGGCGTTTAAATCGGTGCGCCGTGATATTTACTGGTGTCAATCAGTTCTGAATTTTCTACTATGTGTATTGTGCTCCCGAATTTTCGGTTCAATGGTTTATTAAATAAATTTAAGGTACCTACTATTTTCAGGACTAAGTAAATGTTAAAATATTGTCAGTAAGAGGATAATAGGTATACACAAAGTTGTCTGAGGAATTAATTTAGGTATGGTCGACCTTTTATAATACTGTAATCTCGATGAACTTTGAACTCTTTGACGACTATAATAAATAAGGTTTTTATTCTTAGAACTATGGTTTGAGTTATGTCGATGTGTTTATTATGTAGGTACCTAGTTGACCGTTTTTGTTCATTTTATGTTTTAATGTTTAATAATCCTTACCTCAGTGGTACGCAAGTGAAACAAACCATTATCTGTCTAGCGTTTTCACAACTATGTTAGGGTCGGCTTCGAGTCTTATCGGATTCAGCTGAGTATTTTACATGGAGCGACCGCCTATTTGACAACCCAGTTACTGGTTAATACGATACCCCTTAGTAAGACTAGTTGTCAGACTTTCGGGCTTCTGGTGATCCGTAACAGTTGTCACGGATCACCAGAAACCGAGGTATATTCAGTTGAATATACATATAAATAAAAAAATAAAAAAGTAAAAAAAAATCCTTGTATTCCATGCAACACATAGTACAGTATTTTTTACATTAAAAATATGCAACATATGAATATACATATAACAAACAATATTACTGAAAACGATAAAAATCTAATTTTTGGTTCTAATTTAGAAGTCTGGTCCGAAATTACATGTAGTGAATTTGAACAAACTGTTTGAAATCGACTTCAATCATTTCTAAAAGTTCTACTGCTGTAAGTAATTTTACTCCGGATAGTTCATTCTAAGTAACCGTTTTGGTCAAACTGTCCGCTATGTAGAACAGCTAAGAATGGAAAACGAGATCAATAGTCCTACAATGCGGTTTCTCTCAGTCCAAATCTAGTTTTGGCCTATCCCGAAAGGGGTATACAGTAATGCACATTTTCCATATTAATATTAAAGGTGAATGTGGAAAAGTAAGACAGCTTTCACGGCTAAACAACGAAACCGATTGTGTTCTTTTTGGCACACATAAGTCTGTGCAGGACAAGTGGTACTTTACGTTATCGGTATGTACCGAATTCACTTACTGGCAGAACCACAGGTACAAATGATACATTTTTGTGGGTCTACGATATGGAGGCTTAAGGTGAATCTAGTCCACATTTTTCCTATACAAACTTCGGCAGTGTATTACTCCACTGTTCGATAATGTACATCAAAAATTAAACATGGTTTTGTCTCATTATTAATCTCATTATTGTCTATATGGAAACAGAATGTTAAAATAAAAAGCCATTAAAAAGTTAGGAGCCAACAAAGATTAGTTTTTGTTGGTAATTTAACCTTACTTTGGGCGTGTTTAAGTAATAAAAGAAGTGTAAAATCTGAAATCCAAGTCGGTACCGACAAAGCTCAAATATCGAAAAGTACAATAAACTTTATTGGCCATTGATTTATGCAGTGGTTTTTTCATAAAACCCGATCTTCCAAAGGACTGTTCTTAATCTTTTACCCACCGTTTGTACTATAAATGGTCCTGCATCTCACTCAATAATGTTGTGCGTGTAGACTAGCGTCTAACTGCCATTCATGGGTATTACCTCTCGGACACGAAACCTGATCAGACAGCATGCTTTTTAGTCAGGCCCATCAGTAAGTTCGAGCCCGCGACTAGGTTCCCCTTAAGTACCATTACGAAATTCCGGAGTTTCCTACTCCATATCACCTTCGGACATAAGATTAGTTTGGAACCCAAACTGAGTATGAATGACAACATGATTTGACAGTTGTCCTTACTCTCAAATTGTTTTTGCTCCTCCGAAAAAGTAAATAAGCGGTAGTAGAGTTAATTCTGAAGTGTCGAACTATTTTCGGACGGGCCCGTGTCATCGTTGGCGGACCTAGAGTAGGCTCCCAGTCTATTTTATTTTTGGTCCTAGATTTTGTGACCTCAGTAATGGCACCAATAGTCCAATACTATCCGCTTCCAATGTTGTAGAGAAAAAATATGGTTTCAATGTTTTTTTTTGTTGAATGAATCAAAGAAGTGAAGTGATATATAATATATATATATGTATAGGTAGAGCAAAGCTGTTTCCACATTTAAGAGCGATAGTGGAGGTTTTTGATAATTTTATTCTGCTGTCCCAAATCTCTCTTAAAACAGAAAATGAAATGAATCGGTGATTTTTATAGTTTTTGGCTTGCCCAAACCTAACCTACGAAAAATAGTAGCGATTTATCAAGAAGACCTCAAAAAAGCTTAACGAAGGCGGCATAAATAAATGTTTCAGCCACTGCACTACTAGGGATGCCGATTTTGCTTTGAATCGATCTTCTGGATCGTAACCTCGTGAATTGATTCACGATCTTAATCATATTGTATTGCATCGATTTTCCGAGATCGAGTAAAATGGTATCGAAATTTTATAAAAATAATGAAAACACAGTATGCATTCCAAATTATTTATGTTAAATTAATCTCCAAAATAAATCTATTACAAAGTGTGCCACGGTGCCTTTGTGATGACGTCTGATATGATTTCTTAAATTGGTAGTATGTACTTATTTCCTTTTGTTTTAACAATCTGTTTATACAATTTACATTGTCCACCCGCGTCACATTTAATAAAAAATGTCCATATATTTGATTTTGTTGGCGGAGCCATATTAAAAGGTATTTTGAAAAAATAGGTCACGCTCACAGAACAGATAAAAGAACTCTTCCTATTGCAGTACCTAATATAAAGCATGAAAGAAAACAAAATCAGAGAATGCTTACATACCCGACAATCAAATAAACAAAATATTAGCAAGGCATCACCTACCTTCATATTTCATACAATACCGCTTTTGATTAATGTAGCTCGAAACAGTTGAAACTAATCTCATTCAATGTTTATGTAGGTAATCTTACTAACTTGTTGTAGTTCTTACGGTATGTTTCGGTTGGCGTTTAGGTTTTAGTTGATACGATGTTTTCATACGATCTGTAGCGCACACGATTCGATCTGGGTGAAGATCGCGTCTTGTTAAATCGATTAAGAAAATCGGTAGATCGTATGGACATGAATCGATCTTCTGGAAGATCGATTCAGATCGGGCATCCGTACTGTAATACGGATGCCCGATCTCTTTAACCCATTCCATTTACCTGCGTACGTTATATATAATAACATACATATATAATAACAAATATTTGGAACAACCGCAAAACCTACACTGTCTGGGCAAATTGGGTTTCTACAATTCTATTTCTACCAAAGTTTCAGTTTCGTACATCGATGTTTCTTTCAACGGCGCTGTTAAGATCACACCCAGTTTTACATATTCACAATTTTAAGGAGCATGTAGGTAGGTAGGTGTTTATGTATTACGAACGATTCCCAAATGGTGCTCAACAATTTACATAACATGTAAATGTGTGTTGTGTGTAAGCAAACAGCGGAGCCGGTCGAGTCGGCTGGCTGACCTGTACGCTTGTAGTGTTGGTGTACACTAGACGAAATAGTATATGCGGTGCACGTGTCGCTCAGCTGATAGAGCGAGAGGAACGAGGGGAAGACACCCTCCGCCCGCCGCCAAGCCCGGCCGCTCAAAGGGAAGGGAACTGACGCTCTATCGATATACGATGAAAACTTTTGGGTTTAAGAGATCATTTTATGCGGGAAAAGTTTACTAGGACTAGGACCATCTGTGGACCTAAGCTCTCCTCTTACTACAAAAAATAGAATATTTAATATTGAAATCAGGTATGCTTTTTTGAGCAGAATACCAAATAAAAACTTTACGCTCTGTCTAACCTGGCAACTCATTCGGGTACTACTAGGAAATGAAGGTGGTTGTGGCACTTATTCTGGCAAAAATACAATGTCTATGGTCGGGATTCTACTAGACTGCTCTCGTTACTGAATTACAATTAGAGATGACCTTCTAAAAACGCGGCCTTTCTCGTATCTTAAAAAGGAAATCCATTTAAGTAACACACTGTTAGCACTATTTAGTCGCTTTAATACTTCCCAAGAGCCACAAACAAACATTCTACACTGATTTTCTTTGCAGATTAGGCCTAGAATAAATATAAATCCATTATCAAAAAAATATGAGTCACAAGAAAACTGATAAAGCCCACTGTCGCATTAACATAAAAATGTTACCCATTCAACGTGATTATTGCATAATGGCTTATGCAATAATCACGTTGTATGGTGGCCCATAGTACACAAATAAAGTTATACCGACTAATAAGAACAAATATTTGATATTCTTATGAAACATTTTATATTTAAAATGACTACAGAATGTCGTTAAATGTTCAAGGCAAAACGTAGAAGCTGTGTTATGGTTATGTCTAGTGGACATCGATAGTAGGCTGTCGTAGGGTCGGGGCACCGCCCTACTGACGCACGTGTCTCGCGGCCAAGGCTGCGTCGTGAAAGCTCTGTGTGTACACCGCCCACGCTCGCTCTCACACAGCCGCGCTGCCTCCACACTCACACAGACACAACGCCCGCGCCTGGCCGTGTGCATAGCCTTTACCGTCTCTGTTGCCAGGCTTCGTAGCGTAGCTTCGTACTGTCATACACTCATTGTGTAGCGACTATCACACACACCCCTTGCCTCTGTGTGAGTCAACACGGATTGTTTACATGTGTGTTTGTTCTTCGAGCTTCGTAACTTGTTTGGACAAATTCTTAGAATCACACTAATGCCAGTGCGGTTTATCTGGCTTGAATTTCGTTGATCGTTCTTCCTTGTCATACTGACTGGACAACGTAAAACACATTAGAAGTGGTGTGATAAACATTCCACGTCTACTGATACCTGTTGAGGTAGTTGGACTCATACAAAAAGTTATAACACTAAAATAACTCATAATAAATACAAAGCATATATTAAATTCCTGAAAGTTTTTTAATAATGAATAGGTAACAAAGCGTGTAGCAGTTTCAAAAACTTTCAGTCCTGAAGTTGAAGCATAAAATAAAACAAAGAGTTTAAAATAGAAACATTTTCGCAGTCGGCGTTTGGTTTTTTGTGCAAAAGATAAAGCTTTTTAATTAACGGGTAGGAAACAGGCAATTTAACGTAGACTGGACAATGCTGCCAACTTGTTTTGACTTGTTCATAATAAAATGATCTCATATTTCCATGCCTACATCCTACGTCCAGTTTAGTCAGTAACTACGACGATAATAACGGCTCATAGTAACTTGTATTATAATTAGTCATTCTATACCTTTAACTACATAAATAAACCTTTTTTTATATTTATAAATCACATGGTTTTCCGGTTCATAACTTGGGAAAGAGACACTTTAAATCATTACAAAAGTTTAACCTAAACAGCACAGACCTGCCATTGTTTATTCAAGAAGATGGAAAAATTCACACCTCTTATCGTCACTCATACAAAATCCAAGAGTGTTAAGTACTTTTTCTCGTAGCACTTTACTTACATCCAAAAGTAAAAATTAAATCTCCGTAAAAGTAAAATCTCTATCAAAAACTAGATTAAAAGTCTTCAGGCTCTTAAAAGCATTTTACTGGGGGCTATCATTAGGAAATGCAGTCTCTTGTCAGGTTGGTCGCGCCACCAGTGTAAGTGTGTCTCCCTGGGTACTTGCGAGTTTCCCTTAGCTGAGTACGTCCGACAGGGTGCTGATGTACGAGGTCTGGGGGCTCTTGTTGAGTGGTTTTTGGGGCGAGGGTAGCGGGGGTTGCGGGGCAGCCGGGCGAGGGGTGCGGGCGTGCCCTTGCGCGCCTGCATCTGGGTTACCGGGGCGCCGTTGCATCCAGCCCCTGCCGAGATATCGCGACCTGACCTATATTTCGACAAGGTATGTAAATAGACCCTGTTTGCTGTGTTTACTCATTGGGACATAATGTTTACCATCCCGTTTTTATGCCTATAACATCACCGGTATTCCTTCAAACGTGATTTTATCATAATTTTATTAGTGGCCGCCCAGTTGTTGATTTTCATTTAAAACTGAATGTATTTCTAATGCCTTATTATTTAAAACTATCCGCTTTCTGCAGTCCTTCTCCATATAAACTTTAACTGTGCTAATTTCACACTCATTCGTCGTGCGTAATTTTCATGAAAAGGAGTACAAAGTTCTTGCTTCACGTATTTATATATGTTACCAGCCAAACCCAATTTCAGGCCAAACTAGTTTGTCCCAGGCCATAAAGAGTTATCCTACGCGTGATATGTCGCAGCAAAGTAGCTCAATTAGCCGTTTCGTTAACAGCCTATGGAAGTAGCGCTCGCCGGCCGCTACCGCGGCACCGCTCGCTTCGCTCGCTCGGCTCGTGCGCTTTTGGTCACAGTTCTGACCTAACCTAACCCATTTAATCGGGGTGCCCCGGCTTAATAAACCAGTTTGGCCTAGTACAAACTAGTTTCGCCTGAAATCGGTTTTGGCCGGTAACATATAAATTTCACAGAAAAGCGAAGCTATTTCACGTTCCAACATAATAGTCATGGTTATTATGTAAGCTCAAAGCTTTTCAGAATAACATATGATATGAAACTTGAAACTGTTAAGTTTTCTTTTCGTGGAAATTTTATATAAGTTAATTTTATATAAGTTATTTTTTTAGTATCTTTATGAATTTTCATGAATGTAAACATTTCCATAAACTTTAAACTGAAATGTGTAGATATCTACCTACCTACCTACCTACCTACAGTGTAGTTACATATTTGCATACCAAAGCTGGGCTTGCGCATTTTCTAATGTAAATAAACACTAGTGTTTACACAGCTAGTAATATCCATACTAGCTATAAAATCTAGGTTCAGTACACCGCAGATCAGTGGTAACATTTTCACTACGAAAACCGCCCTTATTGCTACCACATAAAGGCGCTCTCCCTGTATTTTTTTACCAATGATGTGAACGATACAAACATCAAATATGTAGTTACGTTTGTATATTGTATTCCAGACCACAAATACCTAGATGTATACTGCTCTGCACACTTGTAGAGAGCCTACTAATACAAAACACGGTACTATTTTCAACAATACTCATTCAAAGTGATAAACAAAAGAATATTATTTTTCCCAATCGTCCTAATGACCCAATTCCAGGGTATGAATGATACCCGGCGGGCACGAGGAGGAGGCACCACCCCTTGCGGGGCGCGCCGCATGCCTGGGAGACGACGCCTCAGCGGAATGTGCCCCTGAAACCGCATGCTTTGTTATTTCGGCGACGTATATTTAGCACAGAAACTACTCCACATTTCCAGCTCATTATGAGTGTAGAAGCCAGAATTTCAGACGTTTATTTGGTTTCCAAACAATCACTTATTCTGAAAGGATTTGTAGAGAGTCTGCCTCTCGAGCCGTAATTGGGACAACAGTGTGGTTTCCACTCCTACGTTGAAATTGATAGTTAGGTACCTACGTAGTTAGGTAGGTCTTTGAACAGGCGTATTATTAGAGTGGAGTGTGTGGCGGCTAACGATCCATTAGGTATGATGGGGTCCTTCTTAATATTTTGTCCCTCTTCCATTTACATACTTTGACTGCAACATGTAGGTATTGCTACTGCTAAAGGTCTAAGAACTAGATTCTCTCAAAGAGTGTATACTTTCTTAGTTTCCCATAAATAATAAAATAAATCGCATTAACACGATCTATCACCTAACAACAAACGCTTGTAAAAGTGCTCTAGTTAAATAGCACCATCCAACTTAGATTATAAAGCAACTGAGGAATTACTAAGTCATCCAAAATACTTTCTCCCCCTAATTTCCCTACACCTAATGAATCACCCCAATATTTTTCCACTTCTTCTGTTTGTTTTATTACTTTTAATCTGTGATTTGACTATTTTTATGTAATGCCCTTCTCATTTACTAAATAACTAATTATGTTTATATATCGAGTCATGGGACTCTGGTGATCTGCTATACAGCATTGCCACATAGGTTTTAAGCTTGTCTAAATTAGTATGACGTCATGAATCGCCATGACACTTGCCGCCTCCTCACACATCCTATTATGCCTGAAGGCAACATATTTATAGGGCGTATAAGTTTCCTTTGTCCTGTTACGAATATAAATATCTGATATCCTAATAATGATACTTTCTACTTAATATTATCACAACACAGGGAATCCTAGTGTGGGGTCCAGGGCATTTATAAACATCTAACACTTAAGGCTTAAATTGAATAAAAAATTTATGTATTATTATCATTTATTATAAATGTAAATTTTTTATAATTATAATTTTTGTGTGTCTGTGTGTGTGGATGTTTGTTCCACAATCACGCAAAAAAGGACTTATTGGGATGAAATTTGGCACACCGATAGTTTATAACCTGGATTAAAACATAGGATACTTTCATCCCGGTAGTACGTTTCCCCTAAGTCGCGGAAATCAACTTACTAGAAATTCAGCGTCTCTGAAACGCTAATATTACGAAGTAAACATTTGTCATCCCCCCTTTTGGGGGAGCCTCATGTGCAGCTGTGGACGTCTTTCAGCTGATATGATGATGATGATGAAACATTTGTGTACCGATATTATGCTATATTCTTGTATTCATAACGGTATGTTATGAAAAAAACTTTTTTCAAAAAAAAAAAACAACCAACTTCCAAAAAAATACTACAAAGTGAAAAATAACTATAATTTCGGAAGTCGGTGACTTTGGATATGTATCTTATTTAATTTTTTATCACCGCCTTTCGATATAAAAGTTACTTATTTCTCACTTTGTAGTGTTTTTTTGGAAGTCGGTACCCTACCCAATTTGAAATTTCACCATCCTTTTGAAACAATGCTTATACATATGCGATAGTAGTAATCGCGGTTGATTTGCTGTCATTTTTGGAAGAATTCCGTCACATGAGTAACCTGTGGTTCCGTTGTCTGTCTCCGAAACGCATCATCAGATCTATATGAAATTTAAAACATTTTTGACCATTTCGGAATAAACCCCTTTCGAACAAAAATACTTTTGCAAATCCTTATATATGACGAAGTTATGCCCGAAAATAAATAACAGAAAATATAAACATGTCGAGTTGATAACCTCCTTCTTTTTTAAGTCGGTAAAAAAAGATAATCGTTTCTGTGAAATAAATCACAAAATTCTGTAGTAGTCAAACAAATTCAACTGAAAATCCTATTCTATATCCTTAAAACGTTAAAACTATGTTTTTTTTTTACAGTCCCTTACAGTTTAAAGCGCGACTGCTGAGCGTGGGGTCATGGGTTGGATTCTTAGGTCGGGCAGTGTTAATGGTTGATTTAACAACAGCTCGGAGTTTATAAGTTGGCGGTGTGATACTTCGTTGCCTCGAAAAACACGTTAAAACCCGTTGGTCCTGCGGTCATGACGGATTGCATGCCGTTCCGGACTATGAGAATGAAAGAAGAGAAACTTCACCTGTGTCTGCGCACACACTTGTGCACTATAATATATCCCGCGCCGAAGGCTAGTCACCATTGAGTTTGGCCACTATGGTCGAAATACGATCTGGAGGATTACATATTTTTTATCGCAGTAGGTAGTGCCTTCTGTTATAAAGTGAATCTATTTATAATATGTTCTTGTTTGTTGTTGTTACGTTATATTTGTGTTGTTATAAGTATATGATTCTCGTACGCTTTACACTCCCTCTCGAAGAGAGGAGGCCTGTGTCACAGCAGTGGATACATTATAGGCTGATTATGTATTTATGTATTTATATGCTTGTGTATATTGTTGTTGTATGGTAAGCTCTAAAAGCCAAGGGTTTTGCGATTGTGCCAAAGGGTAAATAAAGTCAGCCAGCCTTTTGTGCTTCCTCTAAGCATAGGCTACTATACAATTCTGTTCCTCACTTCTTAGTTTGTAATAATGTATTAATAATTAATGTCCTGTCCTGAACCAACCTTCAGCAGAATAATCCTTCGAAAATATTTAATGTAACCTCAAGGATTTAACGTAATTATTTAAATGATTATAATTTACACCTACCTACAGTGCTAGTTTACTTCAATATGATTCTTAGATGGGACTTATTTATCTCGAAGGGATCCTATCTCCCGCTTCTGTAGGTAAATAGTTGTGTATTACAAAATCTGTTTTCCTGTTGGGTTCCGTCTTACTTATTAATATATATTTAAAGGTTTTTCAATATATAATATGTTCAATCATATATCACCTTAAACCATACAGTACAAATGGATGACAGACAGAGTAACCGGAACGCATACGAACGATAAAAACCTTGTAAAAATTGCGACAAAGATTCTTTAGAGTAATAATAATCGTTTACGAAATTAAGAAACACGCTTTAAAAACCAAACTAAAAAAGTAGAAAATAATTTAATTCTATCAAAAAGCGTGGTTTTAGGATATTTTTATAATCAACTAGCTTCCGCCCGCGGCTTCGCCCGCGTGGAAGTCGGAAATTATCCCGCGGGAACGTACTACCGGGATAAAAAGTATCCTATGTGTTAATCTAAGTTATAATCTATCTGTGTGCCAAATTACATCCAAATTCATTCAGTAGTTTTTGCGTGAAAGAGTAACAAACATCCATCCATCCATCCATCCATACTCACAAACTTTCGCGTTTATAATATCAGTAGGAAGTAGGATTAATATCAAGAATTAAATTATTTTCTACTTTTTAGTTTGGTTTTTAAAGCGTGTTTTTTTAGTTTTGTAAACTATTATTTATTTTCTATTTTTTAGTCCTGCTAACTGCAAAAGCGAGATTTTTTATATTTTTTATTATTGAATTGTAACCGGTCCTCGATAAGTCAAAATCAAATTCAAAAGGAGTAGCTTACAAACAAACAAACAATCTGTATGTTTACAGGTGAAGCTAATAAAAGCGTGTTAATAAAAATATACAACTCCAAATCATTATGATTGCACCTGAGTTGCATCATATGATGTAAACTTGCAGTAATGACAACAATTTACGGAACCACTCCGACATTTCAAGTACAACTATGTATTTAGCCAGTACGCCTACGCAACAATTTTTATTATCAATCATCACGTCACACTGCAAACATAACAAGATTCGTACAGAATATAACATTTGGATAACAGAAAATATACAGACAATAATTAGAGTGTTCATTTATTATTGGATCTTAGCAATCAATTGTGAAAAAACTGCTTTACTGTCTGTAAAGTTCAACAATTCAATTAGTTCCTTTTTAACTGCGCACTCGCAACTCATTTGTCAACGTCAACGGATTATCAGGGATGCAATTCATACGCTAAAGGAATTTTAATCACTCGAATTAGTTCACGTACAATTAATTACTACATCTTGATTATCCTTGATAGTAAATAAGTTTATCACACCAGTATCAGTCATTGTTTGATAATGAAACAAAAGTGAAAATACCAGTTTCTCACAAAGGACTTATTTAGATATTGTACCTAATCTTCATATATTTAAGGCGCCTTTGTGAAAGAGAAAATAAATGTTTATTTATTTATTTATTATTTATTTAAAAAACAGGCAGGTTTTTGTTATCTATTTTCCTTAAGTCAGAATTTCAGTGTAATGATAAAAATATATTGATAAAGCTAGGATATCTTTGTAACGAAATTGCTAGATTAACGATTGCGTCTGCTACATTTTATCAGGAATTATTGCTGTCTGAATCATATATATTTCTAACCACGTCTAATCTTTATGAAATCATTAATGGTCGAACAGAAAGAGATTTAATTTGAAACTCTTAAAGTTATATATTTATAGCAGGGCTGCATGGATCGCTTCGCGCAATCAAACGTTTGGCATCGCCGGGGGCTGACTGGCAGTGCAGCCACTGACATTAGTACGTGTCATTAAGACGCGATAATAGCACGATTAATCGTCGCCGGAGTTCAACCATTCACTAAGAAACCACAGAAGGACTCCTGCAAAGTTTAAAATTTAGGCTGAAATTTCAAGTACTGGGTTTGAAATCTCGTCGATTTTAGTCCTTTAAAATTGCGTAAAAGGTTAGATGAAATTAACAGAATAATGTAAGTTTTACAAACATATAACATTGTAAAAGCCAATTTTTTTTTAAGAGTAACCGTGGAGATTCTTGCCGGCTCTTCTCCATAGGAAACAGACAATAGGAACCGTGCACCTAGCTTCTGACGTTTCATGAGTGCCCATGTAGGTGGTATGTGGAATAAAATATTATGATTTGATTTGATTACGCCTGTAATCCCAAGGGTTAGGCAGACGTGTAGCTTTAATAGCTCACTTACATATGCCAGGTACTAAAATTTCTTTGTTAAAACGTTTTTTTTTTTTTTTTTAGTAGTTTAGTAGTAAGTTTTCTCTAGCTGGTATTGAAATGAAATATACAAAAGAATCTGGTAAAAATAAGTATGAAGTGTGCTGCGAGAATATGGATCTACCTGCCCGGTATACGCCGGACATAGGATACATCATATGCAGGTTGAACAAATATCTTTAAAGGTCCTCTTATTTCTGGTTTGGCACGTACTGTTATGGATTAGAAAATAGAACAATAGAAATAGACTAACCAGACCGAGGGATACAAAATATAACAATTTCAAAGTGTAAACTTACTACATACACACCGATAGATGTTTATTTTGTAATTTCTGATGATAATAGCCAATTCCAACGTGGAAGGATATTATGTCCATATAGCCATGCTGAATATTTTGACTCAGCTGTAATAAAGCCAGTACTTTCAATTTATTCTGCCCTATGACTGAGTATAACTACGTTGGCATAACCAACAGGTCTTCAGACATTCATTGATGACAACGGTCCTAGTGAAGGTCGTTTCAACGTCCTAAATGCATTCTATGCAGTAGATCTTCTGTTTGTCGCGGTTAATTGGTATCACAGTATGCGCACGCGCTGGTGCCACTACTGTGACATTTGCGCGGATCATTCGCAGGCAGAACAATGGAGATCATGTAGTCGCCGTATTTACCTACACATTCATATAAATAAGTCTTATTTAACCGTTTTCACTGTGACTCACACAATCCTTTCAAAAGTCTTAAAACGGAACGCCACCAAATTAACATAACTCTACATAAAAGCTAACTTTTTAATATTTTCGAATGATGTAAAAGTGCATTCTTTAACTCTATTTTTAGCCTATGTTATGCATATAATGTGTAACATGTTTTTTATTTTAACACTAAATCTCTGTTTTTAGTAGTTTCGCCCTCAAACGGCCACTGTTGCTAATGTTGGCCTGTTCACTCAAATAAATGAGCATCGTTTGATTAACGAGTCTTAGAAATTCACGGAAATATTTCAGCGCTGGAATGGTTTGGGAACTTGCTATCTATTGTATTATTATACTCCTCAGACCTAACAGCTTTTATACAGTTACACAAACAATGGCTACTGTTACTCTTCAGAATATCCTTTCTTTGATATAAAGTAATTATGCTGATACCTACTAAAAGATTCACATCTTAAAATAAGCTTAATGAAGTCAAAATCCGAGTACAATGTGACAATCTAAACATAGCGTGTGTTCACATCGTACAGTGCGCTGTGCTGGCCGGCGCTGCTCTTTCGTTTGAACGTAGGTACACTGGCTGTAATTAAAATAACTGGTAATGAGTGGCGCATTCTTAGTCGTGGACACGACACAGATGTATTGCCAGTACTCGTACATTCTCAGCCACCTTGGTTGTCACGAATCAGCCGTTTGTTAACACGATCAGGATATACGATGGGTGGTCTCACACTCTGCTAGATATTAAACTGGATTTATATAAGGAAGTGCACGTAAACATGGCGAGCTCGTTCCTAATGAGCTAACACGTCGCTTTGAACTCGTACCTATTTCAGTCAAAGAACAATGTTGCTTTGTCGTTCTGGGAAAAATAATCTTCACACGGTTGGCGCGTCGCTGTGTTTACTATGAAAACTTGCGGCTCGTGTTTCTTTCGTTACAACACGTATAGGTTTTGCAGTATTGCTATTGTTACATATTTCAGTTGACATTATAGATCGTCTTCACGTTCTCACTTTACAGTTGTAGCAACACGCACTAAATGTTAGCGGTACTAAACTAGCTAACCAGACTTGGTAGCTACAGTATGTATCGAACGCTCGATACTCTCATAGGTAGATAAGTATATTTTTTGGCTTATTGCAATGTAAACGCAGAAGGAGTAGCCAATAAAGTTTACGTTCGCTCCGATTGTAAGGCCTTGATAAAAAATCAAACGCTTATATTGTACAGTCTAACAAATAGTGAAACTGAAATGTTTATCTAACGGCTTCGCTCAACGCGTCGTTAAAAATATATTGCGGCACGCACCAGACTGTAGACTGTAGTGTAAATGTAATGATAGCAATTTATATGGCAAACAAATAGAAACTAGACGGCGATGCGTAGGTTTGGTCGGAAATAACCTAGCGGCCGCCCAGACTGACTGAACGCCCTCGCCACTCGCCAGCGCAACAAGAAGAGCTGCGCACTGGCGTGGAGCTGCCAGCCTGCCACCGCGCCGCCTACCGCCTGATTAATTATATCATAACATGTAAAGGGTACATGAATATCTTCACTACCGACATTAATCTACACCGAATATATCCATATTTCAGGTTAAAATGAAACTACTGTACCGTTTAGAAACATTTACAAAAAGTATTTCAATAAAACTGTACAGGTAGATCTTTATCATGTAACTTAATAAAAATGCCTAGCTGGGGTTTCGTCCGTGACTGACCACTGCAGTTTTCCCGCCCACATCTCCACGCCTCATATTAGGTATATCTCAGGAAAATAATATAGAATAAACGGCAATTCATAATTTAAGGCCGGTATAATGAGGTCAGCTATCTCAGTTTTATTTAAACAAGCTTAGTTGATTAACTAACTAATTAGAAATAAAGAAGCACAATATTTTAAGGTTTTTGTTGGATCATTCTGTGATTCGCAGGTAGGTATGAAGGACTAGCCCTTGCTCTACGTGCATACCTCTACGAATTTGATGCTAATCCATGAGTTAAAATGGATAAGAACCGAATAATTTAAAACCAATCTGCATCTTAGCAGGTCATATTATTTGCAAGACATAGATTTTACTAAAGTTTCGTCATGCCCTTTTGCTGTAAGAAACGCGTAGAATTTAAAGCAGTACTTGGACATCTTGAATTGACAAAAGCGGCAGGTAGTAAGCTAACCATCTACAGTCGACAACGATGATCATAATTCTCTTCAGAATTTTACAACTTAATTATCAGCACTCTCTTTGCATACAAGTTGTTTCTGCAAATGGCTGCGAGGCATGCGCTGGCACACACCTTGAATTCCTTTCCATAAAATAAAAGAGGCGTGACATTCAGATTATTTCAGATATTTTTCCTTGCCTATGTAGACGTAAGTGCGTAGGTATAAGTTTAAAGTGACGTTGTTAAAGTTAGCAATATTTTTGTGAATTCGGCTGCTTAGTGTTATGTCTAGGGTTCAAATAGGTCCAACAAGGTTTTCGGCGATGTTTTTATAATGTAATTCTCAATTGATTAGATTTCTGGTGACATTAGGGTCCGGATAAACGAACAATGATTCTTGGTTATAGATTCACTCCCCAAACACTTAAAAGCAGACCAAGAAAGGGTGTGTTCACAGCGTAATTCCTTTATCTACCTGCATTGCTTGTACGTTTAGGTATGATAAAATTGAGTAGTAGTTCCATCAGGCATGTCAGGTATAATGGTGCAGATTATGCATTCAGTGTTCATATTTGCATTCTGTCGACACGGCGGCGCATATAATTCGGCATAACGTCTGGCGGGCAACGAACAGGAATAGTCTAAATGGCAGACTATAATAAACCCCAATATATATTACTCTACGCTGTAAATTAATGTTTAAGACCAACGAACTATAGAAATCTGCGAGTTATTATGCTGTTACGTGTCTAAGATTATGCCGAGAGAGCACGTTCATATCTCCTATCATATTTATCCATAGCCGGTTCCCGTTAACAGGTTAACTATAGTCTAAGAAGTTGTTTTGACCCATTCCTTTCCTGGACAAAGTGTCAAAAATCTCTTTCGTTTCCCAAAACACCGTGACATTTTAGTCGTCTTAAAACGGCAGCCCACTTCATGTATCCAATGACTACTAAACATTTATATAAAAACAAAGACATTTTGAACATTTGCTTAGTTAAAAAAATGAAAATATCATTCACTAAGACGCATGACGTAGTTTGAAACACCCCGTTATGGAGATGGAATGTAATGGTAGGTAGGTAGATATTTTCTACCGTTTGATACGTAAACATTTATTAACAAGGAGGGTGTTTCATAATTCTAAAGCATTATTTATTTTTCTTTGTACCTGTCATTGTCTTAATTACTGGTAACAATGTTTTAATCGCGCCTAGAGGTATTTTATGACGGGTACATTGAGTGGACCACCTTTGTAAAAAGACTAAAATGTCACGGTGTATAAGAAATCAAATGAGCTTGCAACCAGAGTATTTTCTCACTTAATTGAGAATTAACTTGAGTCCTGCGTATGTAACTACTTACTTTAGCTATATTTCAAGAGATTTTTCAGAAGAAATGCAAGCTGTTTTACATATCCGAGTGCCTGCTTTACTAAAGCATTGTATTTTTGCTTCAAAGCATACATTTTACAATGCTTTTGCCTACAGACGTCGTACTACAGTTTCGTCAGCGCTTAGACCGTAGTGCATATAGGTCTATCTAAACTGTGGTTGGCACCATACTTATTGCAAAGTTTGACAGTAAGTAACTGAGGCAAGATAGGTTCGTAAGAATTAAAAATAAAAGCTTTTTTAACAATATTCTTGTTGTAGAAGCCACAGAACATTTACCCCTGTTCAAATTAAAGAAACAAAGAAAGCTTATTTTTGGAATCATTTCTTGTGTATAATGTAATAAGGAGAGTAATATGCAATAGAAATCAAATCTTTTATGTTACGGAAGAGATTATGTCATAACTATTAATAGTGTCAATTTGATATTTAAATATTAAGACTAGTTCATCTGTAACAAGTTTAGAACACCATTGTTACTACTTAGGATTCAATCACTATTTATACACGACATTTTCAAACACATAAGCTTATCTACCTATTTTACTACACTACGCTCAGTGTTTCAGTGTGTGAGTCAAGATTGTAAGATGATTGCCTACCGTTTCCAAAAATTTATATTTGAGTTGTCTGAACATGGCTTCAAAATTTCAAATTCATAAACTTGGACTGCTTGTCTTGATTCGCGGAATTGTGGTGATTCTGCTATAGAGAGTATTCGGGAAGTAGGTTTCCTCGAATCGAACATTGGGTATACCGTTCATAAAATATACAAACTGGCTTAATTGTAACGAATTCAGTGGCGTCCATGGAGGATATACTTTTAATGATCTGAATTAAACTTTTGTCTACTTAATAATATCTGACACAGGTAATATGATAAATAAATCCATTTTTTTAACGTTTCATGTGCAATCTCAAACCTGAGATATTTAACATTCACGAAGCATCAAAGATTTTTCAGCCAGTCCTTGAAAATCGATGGCAATTCGCTTGACAGCCAGACACTTAGTATCCATAACAATAAGAAGACTAACGAATATTTCATATTTTAAAAAACATCTTACGGATGGCTCGTAATTAGAGATGGCTCGGATAGTAGTAGGTATACCTGCAGTTATTAGCGATGAAGCGTGGGTAGGTAAACAGACGTCTGCGCCCTGCCTCCGACACGAGCTTAACAATAGTTAACAAAATACTGGTGAATAATAAAGATAACAAAGTTTATTAAAGTACCTACTACCACCGTCAGGTAAGCATTTATTGTACAAATAAAAAACAAGAGAAACTGAATCTGTATTTTGAATATTTGAGTAGGAGTTAATTGTATCTAGAGGATCGTCATCTGATATCTTGTTGTTGTATCGATTTCTCTGAAATTCTTTGCTTTGGAGAACGATAGGCTCATAAATAATATTACAATTAGGTTTGTTGTAGATGATGGGATGTAGGTACCTATTATTTAAAGTACGTGTTGGAAGATTATAGGTAGGTGGAATTTAGTGAAGGTTGAATGCATCCTGAATTACTTAGCATAACTTCTACTTTAACACGGTTTATTTTAACCGCATTGCAAGCAATAAAAGTTCAAAACATTTCTCGTTGATTATCACTAAAAGGATCAAAATAACGATGAGAACTGCGTTCTGATCGATGGGCTTGATAAGTAAAGTAATATAGTAGTAGGTAGATCACATATGTCGCTATGCGCGGGCGCACCTGCTCGCGTCACGCACGGCGCGACGTTGTACTGGCTACCAACATTGTCCCCACAAAGAGTACGCACGACATAACGTACTAAATTATACTTTTAGCGACCTGGTCACAGGATTATAGGTGTACCTAAGTACATGCCGAAGGCCTCTTCTCATACCCAGAAAGGAATTTCCTAACCAATTTTTCCAGCCCTACGAGCTGATAGCAAAGTACGAACCTATAGAACGGCTACCTATAGAAAAATTCAAATAGCATAGCCAGGTGTAAATCCGAAATATACTAATATTTTATTTTGATAATTTTTTCTAGGCTGGTACGTAGGTCTAGTACATCGTACTAGGTAGGCCTAATGATCCATCGAAATAAACAAAGTCCTAGGAGGTACAATATAATGCTAAGTCATATTAACCATTTCAATTAGGTACCTAACTTATTCTTAACTTAAAATTAGATGGAACATGTCAAGTGGTCTTAAGTTGGAAAGCATTCATTTCAGATGCTGTTCAATTTAATGTCAAACTCATGGTTTAAAAGTCCTAAGCATTTTTTACATTTTGAAATTTGGCATTCCGTATTGTGATGGTAGAATACATACCGAAAATAGTGGCCCTGTTGGATATTTGAATGTACCTTTAGTAATTATTAATTTAAATTAATTTTAAAAGTTTTTATAAGTTAATTTCCTTTTTAAGTATTCTACTTAAAAAATAAATTGCTATTTTTATTTAATGCTAACATAAACGTAACTTAAACTTAATCGACCTAAAACTTTTTCGTTAGACTGAAAATTCAACTTTTCTAGAAAAACTTGCTCTTACGCTGAAGTTAGTTTTTTAGAGCTTTCGTTTGAATAACTGGGTTCTGAGAAAACCACATTTAAGTCGACTGATTTCCCTACATGGAATTTAAATTATTCCTCTAATGTATAATTTTAATGATTTTCCGGAATTGTTGAGTAGAACATGAAAACTCGTTAGCTCTATAATGGGTGACCTTAAAATAGCTCATATATATGTCGCAGCCATCTGGTTAAATTAGCCAGCTAATTGGACACCTAGGCCGTTCATTAAATCCGATTAGATGCCTAGGCCGATAGTTAATTGAATTAGAATCATTCAACGTTTAACAACTTGGCGTATTGAAAGTCAGCCCTTTGAAGATGGCTGACCAAGACTCACCCAAATGATTCAAATTTAGTTCAGTTTTTATCCACTGCGGCGCTAGTAGTTAGTAGTCACCAAAACAAATATAGCGTCAATATCGCAAACCATGAATGTTACTTTTCGTTCTTGTGTGCAATTTTAAGTGAAATTACAGTGTGATATTGTCAAAATAGTATGAAAACATGGAGGTGCCAAATAATACTACGTCTTCTGCAAGTATTTTACTAGTTACTTAGTGGCAGGTATTAGTAAAAAGACCAAACATCACAAATTCATCAATATTCAATTTAGCTAAATGACTACATGACATTCAGCCATCTGGTTAAACGTTGCGCTCAATGACTTGGCTAGTAGTCCTTCAGCTATTTAATTGGATGCCGGCATTTAATGAACCGCCTAGGCCTTAAATTAGCTAGCTAATTTAACCAGATGGCTGCGAAATACACATAACTAACAAAAAAAAAAACTTTACATCACGACGGAGGGTTATGCAGAGGTAATTTACAGTACACCCACGTTCAGTTATGTTTAAGTCCCATGTAGGTAATAGAGGCAAGCATATGGCCTTCAACCGGGCACAAACATAGATTCCGGGCTAATACTGTAAAATTCTGACGGAAAAACCCAATAGTATATTGCCCAACTTGAGAATCCCAGGACCTCAGTCGAGTCGAGGATGTGAGGGTTAAATATGACAAAATTATAGTTTTACTATTTTGCAGTCTCTCAATTTTAGTTCATTTAGATCATGCGCATCACTGCGTAGAAGGTTCCTCCATAATTACTAAGACTATCTTCTTCTCTCTTCTATCATCATCAAATCTTGTCTATGACGAACGAGCGAACTTCATACCGCCAATAAAATTGTCAAAATAAAATTAAAAATTAAAACACTTTCTGACCTTTTAAACCTTCCTTGGACTTCTACAAATATTTCAAATCGGTTTAGCCGTTCTCGAGTTTTTGTGAGACTAACAAATGTCAATTCATTTTTTTTTTTTGTTTTTTTCTTGAATTTATATTTTCTCACTTTGTCACCTTTTAAACCTTCCTTGGACTTCTATAAATATTTCAAAACTAGCCAAATTGTTCTATCAGTTGTTGAGTTTTTGTGAGACTAACAAATGTCAATGCATTTGTATATACATATAAACAGATAGATTCAAAATGTACAAGCCTCTTGTCTATCTCAGAGCTCAATTCCACCACAACATCCATTGCACAATTTCTTCATTCCCATTTCTTCGTTTCTATGTCCAGATAGTTCTTAACCTTATAGTCTTTTGCGGCGGTAAGTCCCCTCTTTGAGGAGTGGCTTGAGAGGCGGCATGGCGTCCTCACCTTCCGCATGACACAGGTCCTCACCGGACACGGTTGTTTCGGGAGGTTCCTGTTTCGGATAGGGCGGGAGGAACCGCCCGGGTGTTTCCATTGCGAAGATCGCCCAGAGGACACAGTGGAGCATACGGTGGAGGTCTGCCCGGCTTGGGCGGAGCACCGCCGTGTCCTCGTGGAGGTGATCGGCGGCGGCGATCTCTCGCGTCCGACCCTGGTCCAGGCCATGGTATGGAGCGAGAAGGCATGGCTGGCAGTCGCCTCCTTCTGCGAAGCAGTTATGCTCGCAAAGAGGGAGGCGGCGCACGTGAGGGAGATGCAGTACATGCGCCCTCACAGCCGTGGCCTTCGCAGGAGACGCCCTGGGCGTCGGGAATCCCAGGCTGATTCCCGGCCACCGTAGGCACGGGCTTGCGGACGGCGAGTAATGGGTAGGTCGCTATCCGGTAAGGACCAAGCCCGGGTCGACGGCGCGTTGTGTTCCACGCGCGCCTCAAAGAGATGTCAGCAGCAACAAATGGGGCCCGCAAGGGCCGATGCCTGCCAGGGGTGCGGGTTGTTCGAAAGAGATATCGCCGCCCCTGGCACACAGGCAACTGAGGGAACACGGGTGGGTTTTAGTCAGTAAAAGTCTGACACGCCCTCCCGCTCCACCCAGAGCGGGAGAAGTTATTTGATGATTTCCCACCCAGAAAAAAAAAACCTTATAGTCTTTCTGTAATAGTAAATTCATCCATATGTACTGTCCACCCATATTAATATTATAAATGCGAAAGTAATTTTGTCTGGTACTTTTTCACGCCTAGCGGTTGGATTTGTATGACATTTTCCCATGATCTGGGTTAGGACATAGGATACTTTTTATACCAGCAGTACGTTCCCTTGGAAAGGTTTTCGAACGCCAAGCAGGCTTATTCATGGGAATTATAGTAGATATTCAGTTTCGGTACTAAACTGAACTTACATTTTACATAATCTTTATCTTTACTAATTACTAATAATAAAGCTGAAGAGTTTGTTTGTTTGTTTGCTTGAACGCGCTAATCTCAAGAACTACTGGTCCGATTTGAAAAAATCTTTCAATGTTAGATAGCCTATTTATTGAGGAAGGCTATATAGCAGCACGCTAAGACCCTTAGGAGCCGAGCAAAGATAAAAAAGTCACGAATGCGAAGTACTCGCACGGGCAGGTGAGGCGAGCCACGGGGTGGGTCGGCGAGCAAGAAATTTGACGCGAACGATGTCGCGGGCAGAAGCCAGTAAATAGTTCCTAATACTATTGGTCGCCCGGTGGTCGAAATTTGACTCAAAATCAAAAATCAAAATATTTTTATTTCACATAAACCTGCAAGGGCACTTATGAAACGTCAGAAGCTAGGTGCACGGTTCCAATTTGTCGCTTCCTATGGAGAAGAGCCGGCAAGAAACTCCACGGTTACTCTTTTAAAAATAATTGGATTTTATAATGTTTTCAAATTACAGTGATATTAGGTATGGGAGGACAGTGCAGGCCTGTCAATAAGTACCAGGTACTTAGAGGAATGAAAATAAAGAACAGAAACTGTAGGCCTACAACGTTCTCTCATTCACAATATGTAAAAGAATCTACATAAGTAAAATCAACCTATTTAAACCAAGTGACTATAATTCTTTCTTTGTCCATATAAATTTTAACTGTGCCTTGCATTCTCCTCCGTAACGTAATTTTCGTAAAAGTTTTTGCTTCACGTATTAATATATAGATGGATAAACCCATTTTTGATCCATATAAACACACTTAAATGCAGCCCGACTTGTACAACAACCACTACAAAGTTTAACATGCAACATGCATTCAAAGGTTTCCATCAGCGCAGCTCTGGGATAAAAAAACGAGTTTGATTGTGCTCTGCGCCTGAGCGTGGCCAATCGATCGATGGCCCTTGCAGAAGAGTTCAACGCGATGCTTGCTTACAAGTACACCATTACAACCTACGCCATGTTGTGTACTCTCTAGTGCATTTTTATTACGGGTCATTTTTTGAATTAAGATAATTTTGGAGATTTTTTTTAATCGAAGTATGTGGCGGAGCTTTTGGTTAGTTGCTATTTTTGTTGAAAGCAATTTAAAGTATGTTATAATTTGTAATCCTTGAGGAAAATAAGATCTGTAGGAATTTGTTTTTTGGTCACATTGTTTTTATCCTTTCGATGATCCTCATGTTATTTTGGCCACATCTTACACTCACCACTGCCTCATTTTTGTTTTTTTTTTGGTTCCATATCTATGTTTCTTAGCAAGACTGCTCTAGCAATTCGTTTGTGCTTGACAACCATGATGAAACTTAATAAAAATTTAACATATTTATGTGACAATGCCATGTCTGCCTGACCATTTGTCGTAAGAGGCCGGGCCATTATTGTGAGATAAGTCTTTTTAAGGCTTATCTTAGTAACCGTTTCTCAAACACAATGGGAACAACCAGGATTACTTCTAAGTGCTCTGCTACCGACAATTGTAGTTACAAGCTAAATGTTTTACCCTTTTTTGTTGTAACTCTATTTTAACTATAAGTATGTATTCTTTGAGTTTTTAAGTGGCATTGTTGCAATTATTGTAAAGTCGAAAACAAACTTCTTCAACGTAGGTAGAGTGACAAATCTAAGCCAGGGATGTGCTCTATTTTATGTCAGATTTTCTACTAAGCTATGCCATGGGTAAATCTTATCATAATGTCCATAATAGTGTTAAGATTTCGAAACAGAAAGATTTGATAGAAAATACAATGCCAAGATGTTTGAATGACGCACTTCATAACTTGGCTCCAAAATATGTTAACTAAGTTGTAATTCCTAACAATGATGGGGCAAGTACATAAACTGTCTCGCTTCACTATTTTAAGTTTGATATGATATCTAATTAACGTAAGTTCCAAAACAACGAGTACATTGTATATAAATAAAAAGTAGAAAGGTCCCAAAGGTAGGTATCATGAGCTCGAGGCATGCAGTGACGTCAGCGACATAGAATTGTAGAACCGGTTCCAGAACCTTTCCACTGGAGATGTGTGGGAAATACCTGTTGCAGAGAGTACATGCAATTACACACAGCACAGAATATTGTCACCAATCCACACGAGCGCCAATGCCTGGCACTACTGGCAGGACAGGAAACCGCTCAATGAGCGTGCTGTGGCCATACACAGCATCGTCACGGAAGTAAACTTTCATATTATGTTGAAACGCGAACACTCGTCCGACGACTCTACATAACAGCATCTCTCGAGCTGATTGATAACTTACGAGGCGTTTAACAGTACCATTGCATCATGGGTTTACGTGGCGGAGCGCGACGCCCGTCGGCGGCAGGCGGCGGCGGCGGCCCACGACATTCGGTGGCAATGGCCAACGCTCACACAAGAATTCATTTCGCCCGAGAAGTGTTCGGTTTCAGTCTGGCACGACGAGCGCTCATATTGCATTTAGTATTTATTTATGTATCGGTGGAGCGCAGGTTCTATCGGTGGCGGCGCCGCGGGCGGTGCGGCCCGGGTGCGCGGCCCGGGAGGGGGGGCATACTTACTACGTGATTAATCCGCGCCCCCCGCGCCGCCGGGCGCTCCGTACTCGCGCCGGGTTTCCTCGTCCCCGCGCCTCACGGCCACTCACTACGCACGCCGCTTCGCGTAGTGCCGCCGCCAGTCGCAGCGCGACCCGCGCCGACGTCGCACTCCGTTCGTGTCCGTCGTCAGATCGACCCATGATATCATTCATGCTAATCTCCGCCCGTTGATTTTCCTGCCGAGTGACCGCAGTGAAACCGGCGCGCCATACCGCGAGTGCCGAATGTTCGTGGACGTTTCGCCCGTGTACTTTTCCATCGGAATCCGAGCGTACGAAACCAGTTCGGTGGCGGACAGCGGCGCCTTCCCTCGGATGAGATCTCCGACCGGCGAACGTTGCTGTGACCCGCGGCCTGCGATGCTGCGCCCGTGACCGTCTTGCGACAGTGCCACGAAACGTAAGGATCTGTTAGTTGATTTGGCGACTCGCGTGCACGGGCCGCCTTCCTATTTGCATGGCGCATACGAGTGGATTTTATTTTCGTCTGGGGGTCGGTGTGTGCGTGCGCGCGCGTGTGTGCGGCGCGCGGTGGTGTGCAACGCGCCTGTGTGCGTGTTCCGCGTCAGCCGCTGCTCCCTGCGGCTGCTTTATTTAGGTTGTTCTTGTTTCCGAGCGTGTCGGCAGCTCGGCAGCTCGGCCTGGCGCCTGCCCGCTGTGCCTACTGAGCCCACCGAGCCCGTTGCCGACACCGTCTATCGCAATCTGTGTCGTTCACAACGCTCAAGCCTCCCTCCCCTATTCACTCTTCTACCTTTCGTACGTCAACCTTGAAAACGCTTGTATCCAGTATAGGGAAGATACATAGGTATATCTTGAGAATGTAACAAACATTAGGCATTCTACCAAATGACACGAGTTGACTTTCAACATGATCATTATTTTATGATAAAACACCGGTAGCATTTTGGACCAATAACGAGTTTTCGTAACTGGCAACTCGTGGCGTGAAAATAAGTATACCGGTGTATATTATTATTATTATGTCACTATGTTGGCAACATTATCATTTTCCACTATTCATTCCATGTCAATGATCTTAGAACAATGCTACGGAGTATCTCTTCATGTGCAATTTTGACACTTTGTACTCTGACGATGCATTTTTACTACCCTGGGTGCTAATTATGACGAAACAGCTTTCCACATGATTGGTATCCGGCAGTATCAGCTACTTAATTAGCTTACGATTACGACTGAGCGACTCTTTATTATTATGTACATAATTATATTGACATGCCCTACTATCTCGACATGACCTTTTAGACCGGTCGTCACAACGTCTCATGCGTGATTTTTGTTTAGTATTTTAAGGACACTAAAAAAAAATGTAAATGAATGTAGAGACTGTTTGAAAAGAGTCTCTATACGGCTGAATCCCATTTAGTTAACCTCAGTTTATATCTGGCAAAGATATGTTTTTGATTGCAATTTTCGATCTCAATAAAATGTTTATTGCACCGAATTTCCCAATCAAGTCATAATTCGCTAATTTTATTAGAGATTTCTTAGGTCAGCTTAGGTAGGTACCCACTTGTTGAACCATTAGAGTATATTTTTTCTAAGAAAAAGTTATCAGCCTGTGTACTCACTAATGCAACACTATTGAACTGATTATCTTGTACTAATAACCACAATGTACCTACATATTTTATTTGCTAGAATTATAGTACAAATCAGCAATTAACGTAAGTAATTAATAGTAATACAAATAAAGGCATTGTATTGATTGTGTTCGCCGAGCTTCGGGGAATTATCGTTAAATAATTATCGTGACATTATGATAATAAGTTCTTATCACGTTACTACAATGCACAATTTTCAATTTATAATTGATGAGTTAAAATTAGAACAAGTAGGAAAAGTACAAGTGGCCAGTTAGGTCGTGCGATAACCTCCGACCGACTGCTGTAGGAGATTGTACACGCAATACTATGTACTACCGCTTATTAATATATCTTTGTTGTCAGATAAACGTGACGGACTAACTAATAGTAATAATTACTAAACACAACGTTATCTAGTGTGTAAGACAGTTCAGTTTGACCAAGGTACACTCAGCGGTCACGAGGTAGGAGACCCACACACTTTACAACTCGCCTTCTACTTTCCCACGGAAAAAAGACAGGTGCACGGCGGCGGAGTGCAATATCGTCAAAAAATACTTATAGAAACGGTACAAAACTTTAGGAACTCAAGATGGAATTATTTTCAACATTTTTCAGCTGTCCTATTTTGTAGAAACTTATATTTTAAACTAGCCTATGCTATGCACAAAAATGTGACTATGGAGGTACTAAATAAATACGTCGTAGTAACAAAATAATAATAAACGCGATGCAACACGAACACTTTGCCCCGACGATGACGCAAAAAAGTCGTAAGTCGCGAATAATATCGGAAAATCCTTAGATAAAACTCACTGGACTGCCGACACGTGACATTCTCTTAGATATCGAAACACGTCAATGTAATATCTAGACAAGCCGTCCCGAATCAAACATGCGCATGCAATACCGATTGTTTTTATAGGTAAGTACCAGGCAATGCTATTTTTCAAATACAAAACTAGCACCCGTTTGGGAGAGTCAAAATGCTTTTCTACGTCACTATTTAAAAAAATATAAGTACAGTAGTACAGTGGTATCGTTGGATGGATCAGATTTTTTTGGCATATGAAACATATGCGATTGGAAAATCATAATCTTACAATAAAGTATGGATAATATATGAACCAGTTCCGTAAATAATAACTATTGTTTAAAAAGATTCCAAACGATTTAAAAAAAAAATAGAAGATCTTGCCAAAATGTTATCTCAACTTTTCTTTGTTCTGAAAAGCACACCATATTCATATGACTGTGTCGTAGACGCCTGCTACGGCGTAGCTATCAGACTGTAAACTAGCTTCTTGTCTCAAATCAACTAGGCGAGTTTACTCTTTACTCATATTATTTATTTTTACAATGCTTTGAAAGACCTGCTATGTTTATCTTGTTAATGTCCTATGTTACATTAAAGGATTTCTTAAATAGCAATTAGCAACTAAATTTGTACCTTTTCCGTAGCACAAATAGGCCTAAATCTAAACGAATCTATTTTAAAACATCAAGCGATTAGGGTTTCCCATTAAGGTCTCCTTTCGGTAATACCTCAAAGAAACGCCTGAAAAGTTCATGTATGAGTTAACTTTGAATTAAGTAACGGCCATACTCTTTTAACTTTTACTGAAAGTAATTTTGCGTGGGCGGCGCCGCCGCCGGCGCCGACGGCGGCGGAGTTTTTACTTTTTACCCCATTTTGCTAATACGTAATCTGTTTTTTTCTAAATATGGATACTTTAGTAAACAATTCACAATTTTGTTCAGAAAGGTGTTATGCTTGGTCCCTTCTCAGGTAAATAGACAGTTAAGCAGATTCACTTGAACAAATCAGGTAGAAAACGGGTTATAGGTATGAAAGGGATTTTATAACCAGAATGTTTCTAAATCGCACATCTTGCTTTTAGTAATTGGTAATTGTTTTAATGAATAAGTACCTACTTAAGTACTGCTGTTACATTTCAGTGATCATTATTATTTTTTAACCGACTTAAAAAAAGGAGGAGGTCCATTTGATAACTTTGTTATTGTGATCCAGTGTATGTCTGTAATTCCATTTTTTTAAATCTGAAGTCCACCGCTGGACATACGTATCGAAAAAGCCGAAAAGTCACAAAAAATCTCGACACTGCCATTTGGCCGCCACATGAAACAGCTTGGGTTCCACAACAATCCGATGGTTTTACCTACGTGTATTTCTAATATCCAAATACTAACCAGTTTTATTGTTCTTAGTCCTTTTTTGTGTAACAATCATGTATTCAAAACATTTTAAATGCAAAATGCTTCTTTGTAGCGATATCTTCTTGTTTTTATTACATCTTATTAATACATCTGCTTCTAATAGATGAGTGTTAAGATTTGCTTAATTAATCTTCTTACACTTTCTTTTATAAAATTAATTAATAAGTAGCTTAATAAATAAGAAGATAAGCGTTATTACAAACAGGTGTTATTAAAATAATTCGCGAACTTTTATCAGCAAAATTATCTTTTTCAAACTGAAATTATATGGATCAGTCGACGAAATGATAAAATAAAACAAATATTTTCTTTTAAATATGATTGCTTGATGAGTGTCTAATTTTAACCAAGCTGCACTTGCACCGAGTTCGTTTTCTTATCTACAAATCTGCGGGGTAATTGTATAACACATCAACAGTACGAATGGCCTACGTTTTGACAGTCCGACCACATTCATTGCGGCTTTTACGTTTCTGAGAAAACACATTTTTCGAATATTTGAAGCAATGGATTAGCAATATCGTTCAAAATGATTCAGATTCTGTACGCAATTTGAGTGCATTAAACACGAGTAACCCTATTCACTACGCATTAACAGTTAATCGATTTCGTCCTGTATCAGTCATACTAGCTACACACAGTATTAGCCTGTTATACTTACTGTCAATCTACAACGTGAAATTACGGCGCGCATTAACTAACTGACAGTAATTCTACTCCGCTAAGGGTGCATGATACCTATTAAATAAACGAGGACCCATTTGTCAGATAACAAGCGGCGGTTGCAAAGAAAACAAAGAGATATCATAGCTTGTGTCACAGATAGTGTTACATACGCACACATGGACATGCACGTAGACCATACGTGTGCGCAAGTGTGAGTTATCAGACTGCCAGCTACCGAGCCCGCCTACGTAGCCATATCAGACGATATCAGCTGTATTAGCCACGATAATACCTCGCATACCTGTATTCGTATGCATACACGTTTTATTTTTGTACATAGCCACATGTATACTCATATAAATAGTTAGCAGACATGAATGAACGCTACGTTTCAACTGTACATAAAATTAGTTGGTCAATAAGGAGTCTTTAAATAGACTCCGCACTCAGGTAGGCCAAAGTAGGAGATTCACAGATGACTCCGCCTTGGAGTGTAATTGTGGTGCTGTCCCGCAAACAATGGGGCACTTAATATCTTGTCCAGCGTGTTCTGATGTCTGCACGATACAGGATTGATGGACGCTGCTGAAATTGCCAAACTCGTAGCCAAATTCTGGGAACGCTAAGAAGAACATTAGGCGCTGGTACCGAATCATGTCCAAAGTTCATCTGATTAGTTCGCCAATTAGTTTATTCGAAGGGTGTAAAACGTAAAGTAATCTTGAAGGTGTAGAAGGGGTAGATGAACCATATCCAAAGGAAATGAGAATCTTTATTGCCGAAGTTTATCGACAGACTGACACGTTTCTTCACAGAACTGTTCAGTTCACTGGAACTAAATAACCATCTTTTGTTATCTGTCAATCACTTTTGTAGCCACGTTGGTATCTCTTTATCTTAAATATATTATAGGTTAATACTGGCTGTAGTATTAACCTAGAGGTGAAGTTATAGATAAGTATGTTATGAGATTTACTTATATTTAATATGTCAAATGCTGGGTAAGTACAGCCCAGATGGCTCTACGTTATGAATCTTTATTGTGTTAGACGATCGATTGCTTAGTTTTAAAGTTAGATAACTTAATAATAATAACTACAAAAATACAATATACAACCATTAATTGTGATAAATAATAATATAACAAAAAACTAAACTACCTTTGGTTTAAACGTCAAAATCAAAAACACTATGACTATCGAATTTTATTTAGAAACACCCTAACGAGAATTTACCGGATAGTCTGTATTTATTAATAACTTTGGTAATTCCCCAGGAGGAGGGCCTCCGGAATAAGCCTGATAATAATCCGCTCAAAACATGAATTACCTACAAAACAATGGTAGAGGAAACCAAACGTACCGTAAATAGAGCGTTTGGGATTTCGGCCACGTGATGATTACATAAAAACAACAATGAATATTTTAAGTTCGTCAAGTTCATAATACCACAATTTAGCAAGTAATTTAAGGAAGGATGTTGTGTTGCTCATGCAGAAAAATATGACTGAATTATTTTCATTATTTAGTTAGTAGTAGAATGGAAATCCACTCAACGTTTACCTACTACACGTTGATAGTTTACCTATTGCATTATGTGTATTATTAATAATACCCTCAACTAGCGAGCTAATGATTAAACAGCTTGCTTTATTAGCAATAATATTAATTACTTTTTAAGTCTACATTTTGATTAACAGTGATTTACATAATGAACTTGTTATGTTTATTACTCAGCCTTGGAACAGAGTCATCTTTATTAATTATATTATTTTAAAACAATTACTTATTCCAGTTGTTATTTATATAATTAAAAATCATGACACACAGAATTAAAAAAAAATTGTACACACGATATAATATTACAATAGAAACATTATTGTATATATCATATTTAAATGGAAGAATTTAAACACAATTTTCAAAGCATTTTATATGTCCCTACTTCAGCCGATCGATCTGTAAAAATCTCAATGCAGTGAGCTGTTCACCTGCTGATCTCTTCTGTAAAATAGTAACCATGAAAACTAAGCATCAATGGAATGACAGTTCTCTTCACTTTAGTTTTCACCGTGCATTTTTTACAGAATAGCCCTGCAGATGATACTTTTGACATCTTACTTCACCTTTGTTTACAGAATATTTCGGCTGGTAGATAGCTATCACCTACATTATAAAAATGGAATTAAAACGCAAAAGCCATAGGTACTTTGAAGTTTATGAAGGATTAAAAGCTTAGCCTTATCGGAAAATTCATAGGGTACTTTGAGTCTTACAATTCGAATATTTTCCGTCGGGTAGCAACCTATTTATTCCTCTGCAAATATACTCTGGCTACTTGCTTCTTTACTATAAATATAAGTAATGGTAACTAGTGCGAACTCACAATACCGTTCATGTTATATTTGTGTTCTCACGAGCGTAAAAGAGGGTATCTTATTGCAATATGTAAACAATCAAAGAGGTTAGTTTCAGTGTTTCGTTACGGCGATGCGATGACGGTAACGTCAGCATCACTTCTTTGTTATCATATCGATGCTACTCGACCCCACGCAGCCATGAGACATTTACTTGGTTACAGAGACTTTCATAAGGCATGTATTTTCAAAAAATACCTTCGAGTTTCAAGGTAGATAGAACAAACTTTACTTATAGTTTTAACTGCTTCTATACACATTGAATGACCCTGTTTGTGTTAATTCAAAGCATCTTAGAAACCCAAAATAAATAACACAAGACTTACGTATTTGTGTAACACTGTGGCGGATAAAATTACTTAATAATACAAAATGAAATACAAAAGGAATCCGTATAATACTAATTTTCTTTCAACCCCAAAACTTTTCACGGAACAGCTGGTGTCGCGAACTCTTATAAAATATATATTTACCTTTACGTAATTCAGAGTTCCAAAGTTATTATTAATTTCTTTATTAAGTAAGGAAAGACGGCGAGTTTCTAATAATTCGCATCAGGATAAACAAGCGTCTTTTGATCTTAAATACATTTCCTAAAACCCCCATCATTAAACTAAGGTGGGCGTGGCCGTAAGCAAACACTCCCATAAGTATCTATTAAATCAACTTGTCATTTTAGTTTACCAAACATTAGAGATAAAAAATTATGAAAGTAGGTTACATTATATCCGCTTAGTGATTCGACGAAACCCAGTAGTGATATTCTGTAAAAATCTCATCGTGAAAACTAAGGGGAAGTGAGCTTGAAGTGAACTGTCATTCCGCCTGGTGTTAGGGATAGACATTATTGACGGCCTACTTCAAACTCACTTCACAGTTTTTACGGAGAATTTTTTACAAAATAGACCGACAGGATAGATAATCACTAATTTAATAAACCTACCAAGATAGACACGGAAAAAGGCATTCAGAAATCAATACACGAATTGTTGTTATCGTGTAAATGAACGTAAGTTATAATTATATCCGCAAAAGTTACTTAGGTACTCGTATAATTTACAGGAAAATCTGCATATTGCATAGTATTGTCACGAGGCACTCCTGTATGGAGACAGCCACAGATATTTGTTTAACAAAAAGCTAAACGACAACTTTCAATCACGAGCTATTTCTGGTTCAACTGAAACAATGAAAATCGTGAAACAATTTGCATTTAAATAATATTCATTACAAACATACATTGTTGCAAGGTAAACAATGATTATATTAAAGGGTGTTGTTTGTCAACACGGCCCTGCACAGTTGGATGTTTGTACTGTTACCTTCGTCTCGACCAATGTATAGATACATCTGCTACAAACAATGCCGGAACTATTATTTTACTTTCATTAACCGACGATGCACATAAAAGGTGACAGACCTTATGTGTGGATCTGAGGAGCGACGCGACGCAACGAGTCCAAGTACCTCTTTATCTGTTTACTGTTAGTTGACATGTTTTTTAATCGCTGTCATTAATCTACACGAGTTTTTACATTAAGTAATTTTGTGATACGAGTTATGATACGATAAAGTAACATAATTATGAATACTCGTCAGTCCGACTTAAGTTTATTCATAAAAATTATAGGTAGAAGTTTATTTTAATGAACTAGTATTTCCCGAGACGATTGAGAATATATATGGTAACCAACTGTGTAAATATCAATTGTTATATCCAGAACTCCCATGTAACAGTAATTTTACAGAACAGAATATTGGTTTTCCAAACGATAAAGCATAGTTCTAATAAGTTTTGCTTAGAACATAATTATAGTTGGTATGTGGGAGGGCTGGACTCTGACAAGATAGAGGAAGCAGTGAATTTAGCTGAAACCAGGTGGCCGTAATTCAATCTGTCGTCCTATGTTTAGACTGGATATTCTCTGGGACTATGCTCAACTTGTATTGACACATGTCTAGAGTGACATGCAGTGAAGCTCTTCTTGTTATCCGTGTCAACACTTACGTTCACGCGGCACACCATCTGAAATCAGCGGGACTATTCTGTAAAAATCTCACCGTGATTTCTTAGGTGAAGCAAGCTGTCATTCCACCTGATGCTAAGGATTGACACAATTGACAGCTCACTTCACCTACGTTTTTACGGTGAGATTTTTTACAGAATAGATCGGTTGGTTTATTGAAAAACAGTGTGCCTGATGCGATTTCGCATTGGCCAAAAAGATCCCTTGAATTTTCTAAAATCCATGAATTGAATATAGATTTTTTAAAGATTTCAAATTGATATATTATCCAGGATAGTAGGATAGGTACATAATCCAGGTATGGTCGAAACTGATTATTTAATAAAAATAAAGTAGGCTGAATTTAGCTGTACCTTGTTTTGACTACACAGCTGTCGTGGGATATTCCACGGATATTCCCAGCATAGCATTATCCGCATTGACATTCAATTGTAAAAACCGCACTAGGTAGAATAGTCTTAAATATATTCGTTTAGCAAAATTTTATAATCTGTACCTAGTCACATGGTTTAGCAGAGATTTCCATAATTTCACCGTATGTTGCTTGGTACATTCGTATATTTTGCTTGTACGTATGTACTTTGTGCTTCTCTCAACTCGATTTATTCGAGACGCACTTTGATCGATGTTGTTGACTAACCTCTTTTGCATGAACATTTTTTAACACCGACCTCTCCATGTTTCTCCATGTTTTTTTACAAGTACAAGTTACGAGAGGTAACTTTGCCAGTATTTCCTTAAACTGCGTGGGTATTTGTTCAAGAAAATCTTACACGTGGAATACGGTTTCGTGTTTAAATATATATTTCGTGACGTTGCTAACCGGGTAGACCAGTACCTATACATAAAGTTATTCAGTACTTGTCGCATTATCTGTTACATTGTTGTATGTCCATTGACAACATATGAATACCACTGTTATTACTCAGTGATAAAATTGAGAATAAGAGTTAGGATTAAATAACTGGTTACATTCACAGCTTGGTCTAATCAATGGGTCGGCAGCGCCTGCGCAGCGGTTACGTCACAGCTTTCGCGGCTACACTGTAGTAAGTTGTTGCGAAATACGCCACTTATGCAAGAAGTACGATACGCAAATACGCCAACTGAGCGAATATTGCATGCACCGTGTTAATATGTTACTGCATTGCAGCTGTGCACTCATGCTAGGTACGTATCGGACGAAGAATTGTACTAGTATTAATTTATTTCATGGTCTTATCAATTGTTGTAGAAAGATGTCCCGGAGACCTTTAACACAGGATAAATATTATCTTAACAGAACTTGAATAGGTAGATTTAGTATTGTACCTAACTAATATGAATGAAATAGCTCAGCAGGCAGTTCATTTCTGTAATAAATTATGAATAATATTACATAGTAGGTACTAATCGCTAAGTTTTTGACGGAGTAGAAGCACTCAAATATTCAGGTGTAATAAATAGCACCATTTTGTACATTGACAGCTTCAATATCTTTTGAACTCGACCTTCATGATTTCAGAGGCTTTCATAATCGTACCAGGTTTTGCAATATCCTTTGCGATCAAAATTCTCAGTTACATTTTATCAATAAACCGTAGTAGTCCAGTAGCCAGAAAAATATGCCCTTCGATAATTCAAAAGTTTTTTATTTTCTCTGGGTGGATAAATTTAGTGAATTCAATGCTATGTACAAAAATGCTAACAGTTTAGACTTATGCAATAGGTATGAGGTAGGTATTTCCTATTATTTCGTGTTATAACAAGGATATAAAACTTAAATTAAAATGCTTTACTGATTCTTTATTAATACTATCTAAACTATATATTAGTGAAAATGCTAACAGATAGGTATTGTGGAACAATGGAAAACTGAAAATGTCCCGTAACTCATTCAATAAAAAATTTAAGTTTTTTAAATCATCTCCTTTACGGGCATAGGTATTAGTTATACCTTACAACAAAAGTGCTAACAACTAAGTATTATGCTGCACAAGCAATTGTATTTTTACTTTACGATATGCGCAATATTGAATTTAAATTGATAATTTTGCGCCTACATATTCGTAATAATAAACTCAGCTTCCACACAAAAGTTTCAACAAATATGTGCTATGCCTTTTGTTTAATAAATAAAATACAACTTTGGTATTGCGGGGCGCGGTCAGCGCGGTGTAGGTACGATAATGCGTGCGGCGAGATACGACGACACTCCACTGCGGAAGTGCAGATGTATTGAATGAGGCACGAAATCATTTCAATATTCTCACTTCTCACAAATCACTATACTCCGTTCGAAATAAGATTAGACATTTAAATAAACCTTTTGTACAGTCCATTCAACTGATTTTGACTTCTATTGCTTTGGTAGCATGATAAATGGCAAGTGCAGTAAGCAGTTGGTATTGTAACCACTTTTAATGTCATCCTTATGCATACGAAATAAAAAACGAAATCGGTTGGTCGGACTGTAAAAAGGTTTGTTTAAATGTCTAATTATATTTCAAATAGAGAATAGGTACTCTGTTCCGGTCCGTGATTTCGCCCGTGTGTAACTAATTATTCATCAACAATTGTCAGAATCCCGTCACTACCGTCTATAAAAGACTGTTTTGAAAAATACGCTGTTGTTCTGTTCTTTATTTCAAACAACTTAATAGGTACCTACCGACCAAGATCGTAATAATTATGTACACTTTCACTATGTAGCTACTTGTTATAGTGATAGGGGAAGGGCACAGAGACAGAAAGTGGAGATTCCCTTACAATTTTTTTTCGGGATAGTTTTCCCGGGAAAAATACATTTATATGTATTTAATATATTAAAAAAATAATTATATTGAAGCGGTAAAATAATTGAATTCAATAAGTAGGTACCTGTTTTTGTTCCATCATTTTAAAAGTACCCTTAAGGTGATGTCCCGAAAACCGAAACAAGAAATTCCCAAAAAAAAATGCTACAAATAATTTCTTAATAAACCTCTTTGTTATTGAGAAACAATATATACTTTATAAAAAGCTTTCGTCTCTTAGTAGACGTTGTGTTTCATGTTGAAGATTCCAGTTCTCCGAGGTCGCAGTTCGCTTCATAATCTGTGCATTCGTTTGGTTTTTATTTTTTCTGGGTGGGAAATCATCAAATGACTTCTCCCGCTCTGCGCGCCGTCGACCCGGGCTTGGTCCTTACCGGACAGCGAGCTACCCATTACTCGTCGTCCGCAAGCCCGTGCCTACGGTGGCCGGGAATCAGCCTGGGATTCCCGACGCCCAGGGCGTCTCCTGCGAAGGTCACGGCCGTGAGGGCGCATGTACTGCATCCTCACGTGCGCCGCCTCCCTCTTTGCGAGCATCACTGCTTCGCTGAAGGAAGCGACTGCTAGCCATGCACGCTCGCTCCGTACCATGGCCTGGACCAGGGCCGGACGCGAGAGATTGCCACCGCCGATCGCCTCCATTAGGACACGGTGGTGCTCCACCCAAACCAGACAGACCTCCACCGTATGCTCCACTGTATCCACAGGGCGATCTTCGCAATGGGAAACACCCAGGCATTTCCTCCCGCCTTATTAGAAACAGGAACCTCCCGAAACAGCCGTGTCCGGTGAGGAACTGTGTCAGGCGGAAGGTAAGGACGCCATGCCGCCTCTCAAGCCACTCCTCAAAGAGGGGAATTCCTATGCTTTACGTAATCTCTCAAAGGAGGTAAATCAAAAAGTTTTGGTTACGGCGTGTCATGCAGACGTAACATAAAACGCTCTAAATACTGTCTCCTTGTTGGTGGAACTCCACCAACAAGGAGCACAAAAGAGATGTGTGAGGGCAATATACGGTATTCAAAGCACGGAAAGCTGCAAACCGTTCTTTCTGAATTTCCGTATATTAACAGCACCCTGCCTATATACAAATATGAGGTGGTCGAATTTGTCAAGACAAACTTCCATCTTTTTGAAAAACTACACAATTCGCGACATAGAAATAAAATAAGCAGTAAGCAACACAAAAAAGCAGTATTCCGTAAAAATTCCTAGAAATGGCACCACATATTTATGATAAGTTACCTAATGCTTTGTTAAGTATTAAAGATACCCATTTATTTAAGAAGCAACTCAATAATCTACCCCCTCTGATAGAAATTTGTGTGTGTAATACTAATAATAATACGTGTAATTAGGGAGAATACCTGAGTTCGTTTTGTTTTTACTTTTATTAAAATTATCATATTTGTAATAGACATTACTTAGTAATTATGACATTATATATTCTGACATTACTTACTTATTGATTAGAATTTATGACATTTTCTATGGTATTATTTTTAGTTATTAATGAAATTGTAAAACATATTAAGGTGAATTTATGAAATAGTATAATTTTATTGGTTTAATATCATTTTGCATGCCTGAGTTGGTGCAACACAGTGGACTGCGTATTCACTTGACATCTAGAAATGTATGATTATGTACTGTGTTGAGCAAAAAATATATTATAATTTTAATTTACCGCCGCAATCATGGCGTGCCCAGTGCATTCGTTTGGTTAGATGACTAATTTGGAGAGGTCCAAATTAGCCATCTAATATAATGATGTTAGATGACTACTACTACTATCAATGGATAGGGCGGGAGGAAACGCCGGGTGTTTTCATTGCCAAGATCGCCCTGAGGACACGGTAGAGCATACGGTGGGGGTCTGCCCGGCTTCCGCGGAGCACCGCCATGTCCTCATGGAGGGGATCGGCGGCCGCGATCTCTCGCGTCCGATCCTGGTTCAGGCCATGGTACGGAGCGAGAGTGCATGGCTAGCAGTCGCCTCCTTCAGCGAAGCAGTTATGCTCACAAAAAGGGAGGCGGCGCACGTGAGGGAGATGCAGTACATGCGCCCTCACAGCCGTGGCCTTCGCAGGAGACGCCCTGGGCGTCGGGAATCCCAGGCTGATTCCCGGCCACCGTAGGCACGGGCTTACGGACGACGAGTAATGGGTAGCTCGCTGTCCGGTAAGGACCAAGCCCGGGTCAACGGCGCGTTGTGTTCCACTCGCGCCTCAAAGAGATGCCAGCAGCAACTGATGGGGCCCGCAAGGGCCGATACATGCCAGGGGTGCGGGTTATTCGAAAGAGATACCGCAGCCCCTGGCACACAGGCAACTGAGGGAACACGGGTGGGTTTTAGTCAGTAAAAGTCTGACACGCCCTCCCACTCCGCCCAGAGCGGGAGAAGTTATTTGATGATTTCCCAAACAAAAAAAAGTAGCGCTGAGTACGACTGGTCGGGATATCAACCCTGCAGTGTGTTTAGTAGTCCGGTAGTAAAAGGGCGATAGTGGGATCATGAAGCCCAGCCACCAACGTTTCGTCACCTATGAGCCTTTTTTGCTCTGCGTTCCACCGAGTCAAGGGCAGCAAGCTGGTATTTTGCTGAGCCATCCCATAAGTGGCTGCAATACTCCACACAAGAACGCACTTGAGATTTATACAGGCTCAAAAGCTGTCCAGGTGTGAAATATCGCGTCACCGTATGTAGGATGCACCTTATTTAGTTCCCATCAAAACACTCGACCAACCCGCACCTGACGATATACTGAAAGTTATATCTTGCAAGTGCAAGTTAACCTGCAAAGGCACTTGTACGTGTATGAAGGCCGGATTGTAATGTTCTGCTTTGTGCGTCTACTGCATAGATAAACCATGCAGCACAGCACACATAATTACAAGCGAGCCTGATTTGGACTCGGCAACCGAGGTCCAAATTAGTCATCTAACTAAACGAATGCACAGATTATGAAACCAGGTGCAACCTCGGAGAACAGGAATATTCAACATGAAACACAACGTCTACTAAGAGACGAAAGCTTTTATAAAGTATATATTGTTTCTCAATAACAAAGAGGTTCAATAAGCAATTATTTGTAGCTGATGCTGAACCTTCCATAGCTTCCATGCTAATCCCCCTTATAGTCTTCTTAAATATTTTTCGTTATGTTATGATAGTAAAACTTGTAATTTCTTTTATTTATTATGATTATTTTTTATTAATCGTTTATTTCAGGCTTTAGCACCCATAAAATTATAATTTAAACAAAAGATAAACTTAACAAACGAACATAAAAACAAAGTAAAGAAAATAACAATACAGCAACCCACCATTTCACACCAAGGAAGCCAAAACAAATGTAACAATGGTGAGTCCATTTATTTTGTCTCCCTCAGTAAATGCACAGTATGAAAAACAGCTTTGACAATACTATTTTGACTTGCCACCAAACGCGAAAAGAACAACGCCCTGAGCTTCCCCATGAGCGCAAAGAAGTCGGTTACTCAACTCTCAGCAAACATCTCAGTCGCACTGCACCGCCAGGGCAGGTTGAGCATGACCCGAAATGCGTTATTATATTGTACACGAGGCGTGTTGTATGCACTCTTCGTGTACTTGTACCAAAGTTGATTGGTGTAGAACGACTGACAGTAAGCCTGGAACAGAGTTATTTTACTTGTTTCGAGCAATGGAAGAAACGTCTATTTAGCATGTTACTTCTATATGCGATGCTACGTCTTTGCCTCTCCAGGTCATCGTCATCTTTTAAATTTTCCGTTATGATGTGTCCGAGATACTTAAACTGACTAACTATTTTTTATTTTAAACCACACAAAGTAATTGGCAAGACCTTATTAGGGCCATTGTCGTGTTTGAAAATCATTACTTCTGTCTTTTTAACATTATAGGTTAATTGGTGTAAGGGAAATTAGTTTTCTGAGGCCGTTGACCGAGGGGCTGAGCAGAACCATGTCATCTGCATAACTGAGCTTATTTAAACATTCACCGCCAATATGGCATCCGACTCTTGTGCTGCTCAACTCTTCAATCAGGTCGTTGACATATAGGTTATACATATACTGTCATATTAGTTAAAGTTGGTCTTCTTAATTCGTATACGTAAGTCTATTTATATTCGGGTGTTGTGCATTATGTCTTAGTTATTTTCGCTATTGACAAAATGCAGCTGTATGACTGATTTGGTTCTATAATTTTGATTATAATCAAAAATTATAATAGCATTATTATTTTATTGCTCCTTATTCAGGAGCTTGATTCATAATAGCAGCATTGCCGTTATCACACTTTCCTACTGCACATAGTAAATTTATCGTCAACTAGTGTTGGGAGTATATCGTAGGAAGGCTGGCAGATGCCACACTATGATACGTAATATTTCAGAGCAGTAGATACTAACATAACAAAGTGATGGCCGCCATACTAGAAAGTGAAACTGTAATTTAGTAACAATTGTACCCAAAAGCACTAGTGTTCTATGAAAATTGCAAAGCACCATGTTTCAAACATCACAATAGGAAGACAGTATTTAGTAATGGACAGGTCCACTCAATCTGTGTGGTTCTTTCCTCAAAAGACCATTTCAGACACCGATCCACATGGTCTTCACATGATCTGACCAAGATTATGTCTGGACTTTAAAAGAGACTGTGACCTCTGAGTTTGTTTCGGCCTTTCTTCTCAGAGTAGTCAGATAGGAAACGCCGACTTCATCTAGTTTAAAAAAATAGGATTGACATGTAAAAGTGTTTGTACAAACCTACTTACAGAAATAAAATCATTTATCATTTATCGTTTATCATTTAGCTAAACTTCGAGTAGCAGAGACAAAAAGTGTAGACTTCCTTACGACAATCTTTTTTTTTTGCAGGAATTTCTTGTTTCGGTTTTCGGGAGATCACTTAAGGGTACTTTTAAAATGATGGAACAAAAACACGTACCTACTTATTGAATTCAATTATTTTACCGCTTCAATATAATTATTTTTTAATATATTAAATACATATAAATGTATTTTTCCCGGGAAAACTATCCCGAAAAAAAAATTGTAACGAAATCTCCACTTTCTGTCTCTGTGCCCTTCCCCTATCACTATAACAAGTAGCTACATAGTGAAAGTGTACATAATTATTGCGATCTTGGTCGGTAGGTACCTATTAAGTTGTTTGAAATAAAGAACAGAACAACAGCGTATTTTTCAAAACAGTCTTTTTTAGACGGGCGTGACGGGATTCTGATAATTGTTGATGATTAATTAGTTACACACGGGCGAAATCACGGACCGGAACAGAGTACCTAGTGATTTCTGAGAAGAGACGATAATGAAATGATTTCGTGCCTCATTCAATACGTCTGCATTTCCGCAGTGGAGTGTCACCACACTTCGCCGCACGGCGCGGCGGCGGCGGCGGCGGCACACGCATTATCGTAGGTACCTGTACCGCGCCCCGCAATACCCAAGTTGTATTTTATTTATTAAACAAAAGGCATAGCACGTATTTGTTGAAACTTTTGTTTGGTAGTAGAGTTTATTATTACGAATATGTAGGCGCAAAATTATCAATTTAAATTCAATATTGCGCATATCGTAAAGTAAAAATACAATTGCTTGTGCAGCATAATACTTAGTTGTTAGCACTTTTGTTGTAAGGTATAACTAATACCTATGCCCGTAAAGGAGATGATTTAAAAAACTTAAATTTTTTATTGAATGAGTTACGGGACATTTTCAGTTTTCCATTGTTCCACAATACCTATCTGTTAGTATTTTCACTAATATATAGTTTAGATAGTATTAATAAAGAATCAGTAAAGCATTTTAATTTAAGTTTTATATTCTTGTTATAACACGAAATAATAGGAAATACCTACTTCATACCTATTGCATAACTCTAAACTGTTAGCATTTTTGTACATAGCACTGGATTCACTAAAGTTATCCACCCAGAGAAAATAAAAAACTTTAGAATTATCGAAGGTTATGTGGAAAAATTATTGTATCTTTACTGGACTATAGCGCGCATTTGTCGAACCTTATATTATAGGTAATTATAGCACCTGAAGAATTATCTTTTGCCTGGTATTTAGTTATTTAGTTACATATATTACTTGGAAAACTAACAATGCATTTAAAGATTTTGCAATCTTTTTACAATCAGAGGATTTTTTACATATTAATAATCAGCATATAGAAATATTGCTTTTCAGCGCAGATATGAAATTATACCAAAATAACAAATTTGAGTACTTAGTTGGTCATTGTAGATTGTTGTAGATTAACTAATAAAAATGAGGAAACGACATTTTTTCCGTGTTTATAGATATTATCGTAAGAGATTCTTACACTAGCTAGGTACATTTTAGTCGCGTGTCCACCTTAAAACACGCTTATATAAAGTTGTTTTCCGATATAGAGATATAAAATCTAAGATCTTCTTTGCAGTTAAACGACAACTCTATGAAGACATACTGATAGAGTAACAATACAAAATGTATTTAAAATACATATAGCTACATCCCTTTTTGTCCATACACTCATTATTCTGCATGATAATCCCATTAACACGATAGAAAATTACCATCTAATGGTAAACAAGTTTTGCTTTCAACATAAACAGTATCAGATAGAATTAAACCAATAAAGGAGATACCCCATCGGGTCTCATTTATGGAAAGATAGTAACTATAATTATCAATATATTAGACAAGACACATGCAATCATGTGTATTCATATTATGCAAGGTAAATGAGTTTGTAACGATACGTTACAACACCACCGTAATGGACTCAACTCCGACCTTAGAAAGGCACTTTGCATAATAAGTTGACTTCAAGTAAAAACCGCAGTCTCTGTGATCAAACACTTGTCTTATCTGTGATTTGAATGCCACTCACGTGTTTATGCTTAATTATTATCTAGCATTGCATTAATCTCCTTCTACAACTACTATTACGACTTTTTTGGGTAGGTATGAGGGCAATTCTCGTAATTTTAAAAACGTTCTGTCAAAAATACTTCAGTTTACCATACATTGTTGACAAGATTATTACTAGAGAGTAGATTTTTTACGTTTTTAATTACGAGAATTGGCCTTCTGGACTTCTTTTAGGCTTCTTCTTCTTTCTTTTACAATCGTATAGCACTATCGATAACAACAACGGTTCCAAGTTACAACCAATTTGATTTGGGCTCAGATTATAGAATAAAGGGCTTTGGGATCAAATTCCGGTCAAGCAAGGTGAAACACGATAAAGTTAGCAACAGTCTCTGATGAACTTCTGTAGCGGACTGAGGCAAATAGTTGCCGGCTGCAACTTCCACGAACCATGGCACAGGGACTACCTAACATTGTTAACTGTACTGGCTTTTTCGCATTTTAATTAATTCGTTTTCAGAATATCTTTTAAAATGGATTTCAAGTAAAATATATTACAGTCCAAATTAGAGAACGGATCTTTCCAAAGTTTCATTTGATTGTTCTTACTTCTAAATTTGGGTTGGCTTCTTATAATAACAATGTCTGCCAGAGTGCCAGCAATACCTTAATGGTGTGGGGGTCTCTGAATAGAAAACGTGGGCTGTGGAGTCTCAAAAAGTGTTTTCATTTTCATTTCCAGTTTCTCGCTTTAATATCTTTATTTTCTTTTATGACCATAAAATAAAATATATAATTTTATCGTCTGAGAAAAAAAAACGCGATTACTTACCATTATTATCGATATCGATTATCACATAAATTTACATAAATACCTATACCTGCATTATTTATCACTGTTATCAATGATGTTTCTGATAACCTTAGTGTAAATTTCCGCGATATACGTACATTTATCGATTTTTGTGCAGATATAAACAGTATTCTCGTATTGTGAATGTATGATACAGAGCTATATCCTATTAGCCGTGAGTAGGAAAATGCTGCGTCTTATTCTTACTTGTTGCTTTTTGTTCCATGTATCTCAAAATCTCTCACAGCTTAGGGTATTTTGTGCGTTTCCTCCATTTTAAATAATATAAATACTACAATCCACTACGAATTTATTAAAAATATTTACATATTTTTATCTCTCTCATTATCTACTACTACTATATACTAACATTATTGTGTCCATGAATCAGTCAATAACTTCGCTATAATTGAGCAAATAACTGAATTTTGCTATTTGCTGTATATTGCAGAACCATCTGAATGATTAATTAATTCTCAGAATGTGTGAGTTTAAATCGGCTTTTCTCGTGTTGAACGTAGCAGGCACTCGGCGTGTGTAGGTATATGGCTATATAATATATGTAGTTATGTACACATGTGAGGCTGTGTTCACGGTTAGTTAGGCGCGCACGGTGGCACGGCGGTGCGGCGCGATGTGGCCGGTGCGATAGGCAGCGGCCTTGCGGGGCCGCGGCGCGAGTGGTGCCGCCGCCTCGCACGTGTACGTGTGAGTGACGTCATCCGCACGCACCGCAACACACGTTCAAGTTCAATGTTGCCTATTAATTTTACCGTGCTTTACCACCAACTAGCACTAACAATAATCGTCAAATGTAATAGAGCGCCCGACAAGGACGTCTACAACACTGTACCTATGGATAAACCCTGCCTCTAACTAGGCGTTTAGAAAGGTGAAAACTGAACTCGCAGCACGCATATTTAGTACGCTGTGAATCGTTCGTTTCCTGAGCTAGCTTTCGTTGTGTTTACACAACATATTCACGCTCTCGAATCCCAGTATAGGCGATTCTGGCTAACGTTTTGAAAACAGCGAGTGGCATCTTCCTCGGTCCATTGACAGAGGGTTCTTCCTCGAAGAACGCGTGCGCATGTGTCAACAAGCGCATAGCGGTGGCCGCTGGTGGTGTTTTGTGGCGTGTGCCTCTATTGTGACGTCAGCCCACATCCGCATGCGTTGCTCTCACTTCCAAATATTTATTATTTACTCTTCCAATTGACGACGTACCTTGTTTCTATGTCGACCTCGGTCACATCGACGTTTCTGTTGATAATTTGAATTAAAAACTTTTTGTTGGCTGATTGATTCTATTCGTAGCACCCGTAAAAAGTGATAAAAGTAGTATTTCTTGTTTACTGGGTGATTCTTCATCCGTGTTACTTGTCAATGTTATCGGTAGTTAATCGTTTTAAAAATACCATCGCAACTAAAGCGCTTGTTTTTTTTTTGTCAGCAAGGTGCGATTATAGGCAATTAGTCAGAACACGAACCGATATCTTGCTCAAAACAGACTTGTTCTATTGCAGAGTGTAGTCTGGTTGCTTTTTTTCTGTAGGTATTCTCAATATTATCTGTGTGTGAATATGTTGGCGAGTGTGTACGTAACCGACGGTGTCGGCACAACTTATCGGCGAAATATGTATTTAATTAACAAAAAATCTGCAAACCGCACTCGGTCAAATGGAAATCTAGAGCATCACTGCTGTTCCGTCTACAATAGAACTCTTCATCACTAGTCTGATGCAAACTTTTTTATCAACATCAAAGCGTAGCAAAAAATAGGTATTCATTTTTACCAAGGCAATACTGGTGCCTGCGATATAGGCAGACAGGTTATTACAAAAAGACCTAGAGAATAGATTAAAATAAACAATGTTGCTATTTATCACGATGAGATTCGCGGAACTTGAAATACATATTAATGCGAAGACTATTCAAGTAGCGCAGCCTTCATTCTCAGTAGAGTTTAAAGTTCGCAACACTGCAGTAGCTAGATCATCGGTATAACGATAAAAACAAATTCGTTGTCGTCAAGAACCCTAGTGGGTCAAAATGATCTTAGCACGGGTCACTTGATAGCACTCGTCCAGTTGGCAACAACAGCTGGTATAGGAATTATCTTATCTGAACCAATGCCGGTTAAACAAACATCGAAGTGATATTAAGCGCTGTGGCCGAATTCACTCGAATTAACCCGGGAAGTGCACAAACATGCTACTGATAACAAGGTAATATTCAGTGGGTATACACTGTTTGTTTTTCAATCAACTGTAAGTACCTTGATACTGTAAATGGGAAGATATCGGAACATCGAATCAGGAGTTTATTATTACTGATATAGTGTTACTAAGGGGCAAGGACCTCATCAGTTCGGAATTTTCCAGAATATACCTACGACAAGTAAATAAAAACTGTGTTTACATTTTTGTAGTAAAATAATCTTTTTATTGTACTGTGATTTGTGTTACCAACATAAGTCCGTACACGTGCCTCTACAAGATCTATATTAATAAAACCAAACTTATAAACATTGATAACAGTATTTGTTTTTTTCTACAGATAAATTGGTAACGGTTGAAAAACAGAGTGATTTGTTACATCACCAGAACACATTTAAATATTTATGATATTATTATGTACACTTTTGTTTAAAAATAAATGTAAGAACATGTTATTCTTTTAAAAACGGAATCAATCAAATGTAACTTTCATTTAACCTTGGCTCGTCTTTGAGCTGAATTATTGAAAGCTTACACTGATATGTTTCTGATATGCGCGTGACCTCGTTGGCACTAACTATGCAAATGTTTTAAAAGGAACGCGGTCACTAAAACGACTGCTACATGTTTCAAAGAAACCATTCTAGGAAGCATCGTAGTTTTTACGATTGTCAGTAAACAATAAACACTATTATACCAATTAAAAAGTTAAAATTTTCACTAATAATCATTATAAAATGTGCTAGGACCACTAATAGGTCTCACGGAGAGCCTTCAAGCGAAACTTAATCGATATCAAATTCATAAAAAACCTTCTAATTTCTCCGCTGGAAGTAAAGTTGAACGTAAGAGGTTGAAAGTCCATTTGAGACACGTGTCTTAGATGGCCATTCTGTTTATGTCAACAATTCTTGTTACCAAGTCAACCTCATTCAACCACTGCATTTTGCAAGCATAGTCAAAACCACAAAATGCATAATAGCACAATAATAAACTATTACGTAATGCAGTATCGGATGAATAGACTTACTCATAAGTTCCGTTTGCTAATCACAAATGGCAACTATGTTTGGTGCGTATACCAAGACTTTTATGGCGACAAGGCCAGTATAATTGAATTTGGCATTTGTTAATCACGTCAGATCCTATCGCCGCGGGTGTATAAGTACTGTCGGACGATCAATGGTAGTGGCGCGGGCGCAGTCACCGCTGCTTAGCATACAATCGATGGTAATTCCTCCTGGCAGGTTAGTCACGCGGGCACTAAGATCTGCTCTTTATATTCAAGGGACGACGGCGTTAGCCTACGCGTGTAACAATCACGAATGGAATCTAAATAGAGAAGCAATAACTGTTCACACGAGGTCAGCATCGATATGTTTGCAAATATATTGCAAAATAGGACACGCAAATAGTTTATAAGGCAAGTCATTTATCAACTTACTTTCTACTCTGTTCCAAACGAGCACGATAGCAAGTCATAAGTATAAATCATGCATATACATATTTTAGGTGTTAAACATATTTGATTATGCATGTAGCAAACATAAAACAAAGCTTTTAATGAACACAACAATCTGTGTGATAGATAGCTGTGTGACCTTTGGCGAATTAACAATAATTGTAATTGTTATTATCAAGACAGTGTTTGCATACACGACTAATATATTAGTCTCTACGATACAGGCATGTGCTGTTATCATTTATTTATGTGTGAGGAATGAACGGGCAGCGCCGCGTGTCCCCTGGCCGGCTGCCGGCCGCCAGCGTGCCATGGGAAAGCACTTGGCACTCTAGCACAAACTCTGTCTATAGAGCATTGACGCGACGCTTTGATTGATGTCCGCTATTCTCGGATAAGCGCGCTTATTTTCCGAAAGTCTTTGGCAGTCGGACACAATATTTGCGACATTGTGAGAAGAAATAAAGCTGGTAAATTAACGATCGCAGTTTCTAAGAGTTTGCTATACTTTGTCCCTATGTTTCATAATGGAGGAAAAGTTACAGGTTTTCAAGTTGTGGGCCCATCCCTGATGATTATGATATCTTTGAAAGTTAAAGCCTAATTCACATTGTTATCACAATATCTTATTGCAGCGGATTAAAATAAATGAACCGCTAATTGGCCGAATCCTGCATTAGTGGATTGTTGCGCTGGATCAATGTAACTATCTTCGATGCGCTTCTTAATTTAAACTCTTCACCGTTTTTTTTTACGCCAAGAGTGCCAAAACAGAAAACAAATGACAGTCCCGCGTTCACTTAGTACGGGAAATATATCATTAGATACTGATGAGTAATTAATTCAATTTGCCTTCACATATTCTCTACAGTACTTTTGAGCCTAAATAATCGTGTCCGTTTCGATTGCTCGGCCACAAAGTCGTAGAAGATAAACGACTACGTCAACATTACGAAGGAATTTGTAAAACACTAAAAGTGAAAGTCGCAAATTCGTAGATCCAATATTCAGAAAGTTGTAAAGGTTTAACCATGGCCGCGCGGTCGAAACATGGAGAACCGCGCGGCCACGCAGTTCTCTATAACGGAGCTTAGTAGAGGTCCCATTCTTTTTGCTAACGACTGATACGATTTCGAAGAAAATGTAGACAGTACGGATATGGTCCTCATGTTAAGACTTCACGACCTACAGGACTTATAACCTGAAATGCATATTAGAAGAAGGGTGACCAAGATTTATGGTGCGTCAAGAAACATTTCCAAAAGTGTCGTTTTTATATCACGTAATTACCTATTAATAAAATGAGGGAATAGGTGTGGTTGATTGGGTGAAGTGTTTATACGTAATTAACACCGTATTCGTAAATACGAATTTTAAAACTTTGCTTAAGAAAACACATAAATAATCATACACTCTTTTATATTAATGTGAATTAAGTACATATGCAGGGACATAAGATTTGTATACAATTATTTTGTTATATGTATATATATTATTAAGTACATATAGTGTAGGTATCAGAGTTGAAGTGAAAGTTGAATTTTAATAGAATATTTTTATCTGATTTCAGAATGCTTTCGCATTGCGATACTGTATGCGATATCTTTATCACTGATCTCAACTCTGGCACCGAAACGTACTTAAACTAAAAAAAGGTGATAGGGAAAATATAAATAAGCCAAATAAATGTAGCTTCTTTCAAAGCTAAAACCTAAAATTAAACAAAAACAACAAAACACATAATTTAAAACTAGACAACGACAACAACACCAACATTTTTAAACATAAAATTACGTATTAATAGACAGAGAGTTTTATTAAAATATTTCTTTTTATCACTTAACAATCACAGTTCCTTTTTCATATTTGTAACTACAATTATAATTTAACAAGCATAAGGTACCTACCTACGTTGTATTGATTAAAATCATAATGCAAGCTTAGATATTTTTTCACAGACATCTAAAATCACGAGTTTCACCGCGTAAGTATTGAATTTTTTATGAAACAGCTGATTTTTTTTGTATAACCGTCGAAAAATTTCTGCGCTGGGGGGTCTAGAATGATATGCTTTTTTTTTTTTTTTTGTGGGTGGGAAATCATCAAATGACTTCTCCCGCTCTGGTTGGAGCAGGAGGGCGTGTCAGACTTTTACTGGCTAAAACCCACCCATGTTCCTTCAGCTGCCCGTATGCCAGGGGCCGTGGTATCTCTTTCGAACAACCCGCACCCCTAGAAGGCATCGGCCCTTGCGGGCCCCACCAGCTGCTGCTGACGTCCTCCTGCGACGGGTCAGTACAGTGGCCCCGCCGCCAACCACTTTTCGGCCGCAGGGGATAGGGAGAACGGCCAACGCTATACCGACACTCCTCTTCCCCTGCGGCCCCACCGCGTCCGCCATCAAACGGTGGCGGCCCCGTCCAGGCTACGGAAGGGAAGAGCGCTACTCTGAAGTACCGGCACTCCTTCTCCGCCGTAGCCTGTAACCCTCAGCCGCGATGCCTCCCATTCGACATCGCGGCCCGCCTCAGTTGCGATGCACCTCACCGCAACCTACTTTTTGGCCGCTACGTCGTCGGCTTGGAGGCACAAGCCCTGACGAGCGGCCCCACCTTCGCTTCACCGTGGGAGGGTGACCACGGTTACTGAGCCCCCCCGCAACGACAATGCGGGAACCCCACTGGGGGGGTAGAATGATATGCTGAGTTCATGGTTACAGTTTGCGCACTGGATAAAAACTTATCCTGTATATGTAAGTAAATGAATACTAAAAAGATAATGCAATATTTATTCTAAATGAGTAACAAATCCTTTTATAATAAATAAATAAACATGATACCTACATGCAAAAAAACTTACACAACCCTTCCTTGGCAGTTGGGTAAAAATAAATTAAGTATCGAAAAAGCATTTAATAAAACACAAATAACAATAAATAAATAATTTTATGAACTAACGTATTAACAACATATTGAATCGCATTCAAATACCTAGCGCACTTCGTCCTCTCTTCTACTAAACTGTGCTTTGCCCGACAGGGTACCTACATTATTAATGCCATGTTAAGACCACTAATTTGCAACACGTTATGGAATGCAATAAAGAATTGAGAATTGGTTGCACATTACTTTTTCATGAGGTCGCTCGGTCGGTCGCGAAAAATTGACAGGAAAAATATTGTTTTCTCTTAATTGAAATAAAAAAGAGATTCAGAGGATCGAATACTATTTAGGCAGCATAGAAAAATAAATCAACGAATTAATGTCACAATCTAATGAAAATAAAAACTTTTTGAGAAAAAAATACATTTATTAAAGGAGTTAATAACACCAAAAAGTGGTAAATAGCCTTTTTGCTATAATTGACGCTTTACAATTTTAAAGAATTTGTATTAATATGACATCTTAAACCTTAGTGTGCATAGTGTGAGAAGGAACCAAAATTGATCTTTGATAAACATTTTGAGACATTTTAAATACTTACAGTTTGGTATGTTTCCTTCTTTGATGATGACCAGCAGCACAGATAATATGTGTTTAAATGACGCAACCCCCGCCCCACTCCAGTGTTTTGTTTTGTTTTGGGTGTCGATACGTCTGGCTCAGAGTGCAAGAATGGAGGTTATTTAAAACGGCTTACCCCACGGATATCGATCGGATATCTATGGCTTACCCGCAAAGCAAGCACACTGACATACAAATGCGTATTGCATTTGCAAAAACGTGTGTAATTTTTTTTAATACTAAAAGTGCCTGCTCTTGACCTCGATCATGCCTAATGAAAAACAATTGATGAGGTCCATTGCACTACTGCAATATTGCAGTAGGTAATTTAAGTGTAATCATTAAAAATTATAGGTGAGTAAATAAATTTTTTAAACGAGCGCTTAATTTATTAAAATAGCAGTGTCTACGTTGAAAGGAGGTATAGTTTTTTGTATAGGTACTAATCAAATAGACAATCATTAATCCTTTTTACAATAAAAAGTGCTTACCTATCTATCTTAATAAAATTGAAAATTCCTGATTGACGCACCATAAATCTTGGTCACCCTTCTTCTAACATGCATTACAGGTTTTAAGTTCTGTAGGTCGTGAAGTCCTAACATGAAGACTATATCCATACTGTCTACATTTTCTTCGAAATCGTATCAGTGGTTAGCAAAAAGAATGGGACCTGTAATAAGCTCCGTTTTAGAGAACTGCGTGGCCGCGCGGTTCTCCGTGTTTCAACCGCGCGGCCATAGCATTTAAGTTCTGTAGGTCGTGAAGTCTAAATATGAGGACTTTATTCATATTATCTACATTTTCTTCGAAATCGTATCAGTGGTTAGCAAAAAGAATGGAACCTCTACTAAGCTCCGTTATAGAGAACTGCGTGGCCGCGCGGTTCTCCATGTTTCGACCGCGCGGCCATGGTTAAACCTTTACAACTTTCTGAATATTGGATCTACGAATTTGCGACTTTCACTTTTAGTGTTTTACAAATTCCTTCGTAATGTTGACGTAGTCGTTTATCTTCTACGACTTTGTGGCCGAGCAATCGAAACGGACACAAATAATCATGAGGTACCTACCTATTTACCCTTTCATTAAAATCATTATCAATACATGTAGTTTGCTTTTTTCGAATTATTAATTGGTTGCCATTTACTTGTCCTGTAGCTATCTATCTTTATCTATTAATACTCATTTATATCATACAAGAGGAAAACGTTTGTTTGTTAGGTATTAACTTAAACGGTTTATCCCCAAATATAACCGTTTAATCGGTTGTTTTCCTTTTAAATATGGCCCCAATTAACTTACAGGGATATTATTTGCGATAAACACCATACAATTCCTGTTTTGATCAAGAATTTACAATCCAAACAGCGTTGGAAATGAATAATGAAAAATCGCAAATAGACAATTGAATAAATAGCAATATATACTAACAAACTTGTTATGAATAGCCAGACAGTGTTAAATTAATCTAAGCCTACCATTTTTTTTACATTTCTAATCAATTTAGTTTCAGTCATTCACAAAAAAAATGAAATACTTATCTGATATTCGACACAATATTCAATGGAAATTCTGAATAATCAATCGCGACCGATAACAATATCTATTTATGAATTACTTGAATAATAAAACAAATGTTAGGTACGTTAGAAATGAAAAGGTAATATAAGTTATAACAAACTCGCCACTAGAGTTATTCGAAAGCACCGTTAATGAGAAGTCAATTTTGATTGGAAAATTGTCTAGCTGGCCTGCGTTTAAATCTAAATGAATACTTATTTCTCGTGAAGTTGTCGTTACCAGGTATATCATATCCTGTCCACGTGGCATAATGATTGCGAATTTGAGATCGTGAACATTATAGCTGTCTGCCACAGTATCCGCCAAGCTACTATAGCACCTATAAACGTTCCATCAAACCGGCCGAGGAGACGGGACAGCGCCGATTACGTCACTCACACCCCGATGACTGATGACACCAGATTATAACTCGTGAAATGAATCAACTTTATATTAATCAAACAGCATTTCGTGGCCTTCACATTGCCCTCTAACGAGTCTATTCCAATTTAATCTGCGGCTCACGGTTGCGACTAACACACGACTATGTGGACGACCTCTACTATTTCATTGCTTCAAAATCGTTGAATACCAGTCCAGATAAGATAATGCTCGATCATAAAACGCGTGACTTGAAATGTTATATAATTAGATACAACATATCACTATTTATTAAAAAATATATTTTATCATTCATAAACAAGTTACACATTAACTAATTATTATTAAATTCCGTGAAGTGGGCTGAAGAAATATTTTCATAATAAATTAATATTACCTACGCTTTTGTGAAATTGCTCATTACTCAAATATTTGAGTCGACAGAACGCTCCAGCGACGTCGCCGGCTCTGATTCTGATTCAGATTCAGAATTCATTTTCTGACAGTGCTCATTGTATTTATCAAGATATTAATCAGTAGACAATTACTGTACCTATCTACTAAAATTTCCTTTTGTGTGAGAATCCATCAAGCTTGCTTGCCTAAAGAAGTGATTATTTTTTATTTTGTTTCTCATTTCACACGTCAATGTCCGCTGCTAAAGTGGCTGTACAAGTATTTTTACTTTTGTCGTAACATGTAAAAGCTATTGCTATTCCGAGTGGCCGTGTCGGTAGGCTGTGAACCGTACAAGATTTTCACGGTTCAGTCGCTTCATTTTCACCGTTATAAAGGATCAATGGAATTTTTTCGACAAGGTAGGGTAGGTAGCACCTACCGTGGTGAAAGTGACCAGCTGCTAACGCTCGGATGCTTAGGCTCAGTGCCGAAAATAGTCACTCCAACAACATTCATATTTTTAATACAAAATTGATTCACTTCACATTACATATCTCCTGCCATAATGGTTTAGGTAACAGTGGTTTTTATATCGAGATGATGCAAACCATGTAAGAATCATTCGAAATTAAGTATAGAGCTACGTACCGGTAACGAAAGCACAATATTTTCAAATACCAAATGGGAAGTCAAAGCTACGGCTGCAAACTGAGCTAGTTAAAAAGATCCGATATAAATGGCACAGGGAAGAGGGATTAAAATTAGAAGTGACCCGGATTTCAAAAGGCTATTCCGTGTATCTAACTAATGCAGCCTAAAATAAAGTCCATTTAGCGACGAGCGGGCGTGGGCGGAGCTGACAACCGTCTAAAATCCGCACATTTTCAACAATGTGTCGGTTTTCGAACAAATTCCACGAACACAGATTCCACTATTGCACAATTTCAGGTATCACATAATTCCTATTAACCAGTATGACGTTAGTAGTCAGCTTAATCCTGTTAATTCCCGTTACGTGGGTATTGATTCCGATTATTTATTTTGCCATATCACTGCAAACAAAATTATCTATCTCCAAATAAAATAAATATTTGACTAAAGTTTGTACCTAGTTGTAACAACAATTTATGCGGCCTACCCAAATGTCCTTTCTTTGGTACTGTTCGTCAAATCGTTGAGCTCATCAAATTCTGAGTTGAGCTGCATGATTACTGATAAATGCGTGCACTGAATGGACAGGTCCACTGAATCTGTGGTTTTTACCTCAAAAGGCCATTACAGACACCACTCCACATGGTTTTCACATGATCTGACCAAGATTATGTCTGGACTTTAAAAGAGACTGTGTCCTCTGAGTTTGTTTTGGCCTTTCTTCTCAGAGTAGTCAGATAGGTAACGCCGACCTCAACTTGTTTTAAATATATGCTTGATGTGTAAAAGTGTGCCTCGGAAAGCACGTTAAGCCGTTGGTCCCGGCTGTCATTTGTAGATCTTTGACAGTCGTTACAGGTCGTCAGAACCCCGAAAGTCTGACAACCAGTTTTACCAAGGGGTATCATATTACCCAGTGACTGGGTTGTGGAGGTCAGATAGGCAGTCGCTCCATATAAAATACTGGTATTCAGCTGCATCCGGTTAGACTGGAAGCCGACCTCAACATAGTTGGGAAAAGGCTAGGCCAGATGATGTTGATGATGATGATGTGTAAAAGTGTTTGTACAAACCTACTTACAGAAATAAAATAAAATCAAAAGCAAATGAAACAGGTAGATAAAGGTCAAAGTATTTGTACTTAAATCCATCCAACATCCAGTGTAGGTTTAATCCTTGACATTAACGTTTTAGTTAAAGCTCATTTTATTTTCTTTTGTAATAAATGATTTTAAATATTCTCAGGGAAAGTTATGCATGGTTATTAATATCTACGGACGGGATTTTTTTTTAAGACGAGCGTCATTTCGTGTTACAAAGTTAGAAATGCAAAAAAATTGGCGGCCATAACACTTTAACATCTACTCCCTGCGTAGGAGAAATCGAGGGTCAAAGCACACCAATCCAAAAATGTTTAATGTACACACCTTGAAAAGTGTGCTCGACCCAACCTACCAATTATATGACAGGTTTATAACTAAAACTTCACATCAATAAAGTTTAAGAATTCATTTGTTATCAATAAGTCGAGTTTCACAATAAAATAAACCCAACATTTTAAGAGTAAATCATTCAGAAACAGTTAATGGACCGTAAGTGTACACTGACCACGTCATTATTTAAATATCAGCCATGTACACATCACATGATAAGCATATAAACCCGTATTTTACATCCTAAAGTTAGTAGGTATTTTTGATTACACAGTTGTAGCTACTTAATATGTTTATAACGTAATTCATTAAATTCATTGACGAGTTCTGTAGTGTCACAGTGTCACTGCAATGAGCCAAAATCGTAAGAAAATTGTACCTAATACATAGTTTAACAACGGTTGTTGAACTCACTAATTAATGCTAATGCAGCAGCAATTCAATTCGACATTCACGCGAAATAGTTGCTTTGATGTCCCATGAAAAATTTCGCCACAAGGTACCTACTTTCTTTTTATATAAGTTTATTAGTACTTAAAAACAACAACACAGTACATAGCATAACGGAAACAGTTTTAAAGAGCTAGACTCATCGTACATGCCCCCACCATTCTCCCGGAAATATTTATTACTAGCTTTTGCCAGCGGCTTGGCCCGCGTTTAGGTCGAAAATTATCCCACAAGCACGTTAGCAGGTACTACCGGGATAAAAAGTATCCTAAACTAGCTGTGCCCGCGGCTTCGTCCGCGCGGAATAGTTTTTTTTACTATTATTTATATATCAATAAAAACAAATAAAAATTCTAAAATAAAAGTAGCTACTCGTAAGTTACTCCTTCTTACATCAGCTACCTGCCAGTGAAAGTCCCGTCAAAAACGGTCCAGCCATTTGCATTTACAAAAATTGTAAAAAATGTTATTTTGGTATATGTACCGTATATATATTCATATGCATGTAGCAAAAAACGGTTATTTTAATAATACAAACAGACACTCCAATTTTATTTAGATGTATAGATATAGATGTTAATCCAGGTTATAAACTATCTGTGTACCAAATTTCATCCAAACTCGTTCAGCCGTTTTTGCGTGATTGAGTAACAAACTTCGAAACACAAACTTTCAGATATGTATAAGATAAGTAGGATTGTTTGCAAAATCTTTTCTGAAAGCCCAAAAATACATTACAAGTTTTTGAATGGACAAAATTATAAGCCTTAGATCGACAACACTAGTATCGCGAATACATGCAAGATAATTGAAACTGTCTTTACAAATACAAATTAATCAGCGCTAGTTTTTCATACAATTCGCTTGGCATATTGATGGCGCCTGTGCACACAGGTGGCGCACACATTAACACCACTTTGTCGGTGTGTTGCCGCGTGGGCGACGCGACGGTGGCCGCAACTTAACAATAATGAACACTCACAGGGCTGCCAGAGGTTAACACATTTTCAACTTCCGTCTCTATAACTTTAAGAAAAACATTTGCAAATACTATCGTCATCGTTCGTCCACAAATAACATTCCCCACTGCATCATGCAACCATGCTGATTAAATAATTCTGACATGAACGAGAATAAACTCAATGCTAAAAATGTATTTTTGAATGTTACTTCCACCGCATAATAAACGATATTTACGTTGTTACACACGATTTATCTGGCAACCCTGACGTGTATGTAAATAGAAGTCTGTCGGTGTAACGTCGCGAGTCGCGAGTGTAGGCGGGGTTGTTTGCCTCGGCTCTCCTATTGCGTGATACACTCAATAAAACTGTTGTTGGACTCCAAATTGGTCGTTTAAGCGAATACACCGCCTCCTTGTAGGTTCGACGCAAACCGTGGCCATCAGAACCGGCAATTACGCGGGATAATTTAGTTCACCACCTTGTCATTATTAAAACTAGTGAGTTCATTTACCACAGGTTGCTATTCACTTGTGATTGCCTTTTATATCGCGAAATGGCTACTAGTTCTTTGCGAACAATGGTGAATATACGATTACACCAAGCGTATTTTGTTAACAACTCAGAAGTTACACCAACCCATCTTTTACATTTTAAATTAATGATACATTGACCTGAAGTTTTTGCCTCAATTTTGTTATAACCACAAGTACATACACGTGCGGTACTGCAAACGAAACTCGAAATAACTGTCCTTAACACACCGGCGCCGGTTTCTCGATACGAATCAAAATGCAAGTTAATATTATAATTAGCAATACTGCAATGCAATTAACACGTCAGTTGCCTTTTTACCGCAAACAAGTAAGCTAAGTAATATTGTGGAAACTCGGCTTTACGTAACAGGCGTCGCGTGACTAGCGCGGTTCATTCAGCCTCGCCAGTCGCAACAGAACTTCAACATCGCTTATACATTTATAAATTGTTCCTCTTTATCGCCACCGCCACACTACTGATTCAAACCCAATATTACATCCCTATGATTTATATGTATAAAAGCCGGTGTTAAGATCTTTTCGAAAGAATGCAGTAAACACTTCATAAAAGTGACAATGAATTTTGATCTTTCACTTCATTTAATTCAGGAATTTAACATTGTGACGAAAACGCTTCACTGCCACCGAGGAATTCTTATCGTAATTTTAACACTTACATTACAAATATTTTCATAATTTTCCAGACATGTTTGAGATCTCTCACATAGGGGCGATGCTCATCTAATAAACATGAAGAGGAACAGAGGCGCGTGCAAAAATATACTTTGTTTGTCAGCAAAGAAATCTTCTTTCTGACTAAGTACCCACTTTTTATATCACTTTGCACATGCAAATGTGGTGGTGAGTGATCTGAGTTAATGTGTTTTTCTTGAGTTAAACATAAACGTTGAAATGTAAATATTTAAGTTTTTGCTCGCTACACTACTACATTGTAAAAGAAATACTGGTGCGCATACAAAATATTTTTTGAGCACAAATCCAACGCCTCGATGCAACTTAAAGATCTGAGTGTTCAAAATAAAATAACATTTTTTGTTGATGTAATAGCCACTTTATTTTATGGACAAGATAGACACGGTTTAAGCCGTGAAATCATTGAAAGAGCATTTGAAATTGAACTCTAAACTCGACTAGCAACGGGTCTGACTTAATTTAGGTATACTAAATTTACAATAGCCACATTGACGTCAATCATGCGTGTTGTGTTTGACTAAACTAATGGATGCTAATGCTGGACATAATTCTCAATATGTTACGTAAAGTAGTGACTGATAAAGATGTTACCTATCACTTAAGTTAAAGGGGAGTGTAAACGTCAATTCACGCTTTTGTATGTCAATAGGACGCACATGTATGTATAGAGCGTGCAAATGCACCACAATTTATGTTATCATAGGAAATATTAATTGGACGGATAAGATTAATTAAATGCAAGACCAAGTTCTGCAGAAACGTATAAAACTAGTAAAAAAAGTATCGCAGATAGTAACTTAACTAGGTACAGGAAAGCACCGCATAACCAACCACTTCGTTCAAATATGCTGCCTACCACACTGACAAACCTTTCAAACACCTTAAAAGTCAAATCGTCATCATCATTTCAGCCGAAAGATGTCCACTGCTGAACATAAGCCTCCCCCAAAAAGGGGGTTTTGCCATAATCGCCACGCTTGGCAGGTGGGTTGGCGATCGCAAGAAGGTGGTGAAATGCATAGAGAACGCCGCTGCCCATTCTCTAGCAAGTCCCTTAGTCGCCTTCTACGACACCCACGGGAAGAAATGGAAAAAAATCAAATAACTTCTATCAAACCCGGAGGATGTTTGCTTTCTACTTTTTTTAAATCCAGAAGTTAGTCTCTGAACCAAAATGAATATAATCATAACAGAAGTAACTAACCAAACAACAGATGTGGTCTTTCGAGGTCACCAACTGAGCTCCACCGAACCGATCCTTACAAATTGTCATAGCCTTGTAGGATAACAGAGGCAATTGCTACAGTCAGATTTAATGCTATTACACAAAACGATACACATGCATCTTTAAACATTCTGACGAAATCGTTTTTCAATTAATGAAACGATTATTTTAGCTTAGACCATCTGACGGCAATTGCTATCATAGAAACTTTTAAGAAGATACCAAAATAATCTAAGTAGTACTATTTGTACTAGATACGAGTAGAACGAAAATTTATTGATGGACACACCGACAAGTGACAAGTAATTCATTCTTAGATGAAAGAAGATTACACCTTTTGCTCTCTAGATAATATCAGAAATGTTAGGGGCATATTAGTCACAATCGAACTTATACGTGTAAACAACTTCTTAGATAAAAAGGACCGTTCATCCTGAGTCCTGCTTAATAATACGAATATCAATAGCTGTCCTGATAAACGCAATTCAACATTGGTTCGCAACAATGCGTGGACTCGATATAATTAACTGTTTATTCTTGATTTCACACTACGCCAAGTAATGCTTATCGTACCTACATATGTACGTAATTACCGATTACATGTTACGTTTGCATGTCGACTCGTTGGATTCGTTAGGGTTGGCTTCTTTTCTATTCAAGGATAATAGGAGTTTGTAGACTTCATCCCTCCAATATTAGAATTCTGAAAGTTTGGATATTTGTCACTCAATCACGCAAAAACGGCCGAACGGATTTGGATGAAATTAGGCACACAGATAGGTTATAACCTGGATTAACACGTATGATACTTTTTATCCCGGTAGTACTTTTCCGTGGGATTATTTCCGACTTCCACGCAGGCGAAGCCGCTGGCATAAGCTAGTTTTAAATAAGCTCCGTTGCTAATGGATAAGCTTTTTTTTGTAGAGAAACATGGAGTTGGTTGAAAGAATATACAGATTCAAATTTTGATGAAAAGAAATGTTTACTTTAATCTTTGCTTGTTAAGATAATTAAATTGGTTCTAGTAAACATTTTATTTATTTTCTTCCAAACAGGAGATTATCCCGACTGTTGCTATGGATTTAATGACGTATAAATCCTAGATACTTAGGCCAGACGTTACGTAATCAAAACACTCGTCTGGCATCAGTGTCAGCCCTAGATATAATGTCTGCGACAGCTGGCCGGAACAGGTGGGCTTCATATCATATTATAGCATTCCCGCGGATTGGACACTGCTCCTGTACAATTAATTTAATAACTAATGCAAACATGTCTGCTATGACACAATATAGTAAGTAAGTAAGTAAACTAAGTAAATTTATTAAGACACGTTTTTTTGACATAGTAGCGCAACAAATAAAAGATAACAAAAAATAAAAAATAAAGATAAAGTGCAATAAAGTATCCCTAGATCCCACACCAGGATACCCTGTGTCGTGAGATCTAATTATTTACAAGTTAATAGACCTGTTACAAGTACACTAGTAGTACAGAGCATAATGGTATGGGTAGTTCAGAACATAATTATGAAATAGATAGAACTAATATTAATGTGAGTGATGTGCTCCACCGCGCCAGTTTTTAGGACTTCTGTATTTTCATTTTCATGTCTAGTAGTTTTGAGTACCTAGTCATGTTTAAGTTTATTTTCTTCTTCCTTTTTTTAGATTAATGAACTGATTCTGTTATAGTTTTTTAGTCTTTTGCCCGCGGCTCCGCCCGCGTGGATGTCGGTTAACGCGTAAAAAAGTAGCCTATGTCCTTATCCTTTTCCAACCGATCCTCATGAAATTTGGCAGAGATATAGCCATATCTCTGCCAAATTTCATGAGGATCGGTTTAGCGGTTGAGGCGTGAAGGTGTAAGACACAAACAGAGTTACTTTCGAATTTATAATATTAGTGGGATTGGTCAATCTACAGCCTTTAAATGTTATGTTGCCTGATCAGTTGTATTATGAATCAGGAGTTATCACAGTTTTTATTAGAAACAACACACCTATGTTTATTTTCCTGTACATTTTGATTCAGGATCTCCTAAAGTTTTGATAGAACTTAGTTGGCATAAACAGATGTTTGATAAACATCCCAGCGAGTCGAATCAAGCGTAAAGTCAAAATAATCCGACCATTTGTAAGTTTCAGCAGGGCGGCGTGCGTGACGATGGGTGAAGGGGAAGGGGGGTGTTAGGGGGGTGAGGATGTCGCCGCTAGGGAGGGGAGGGGGGCTGTGCGAGGGGGGTATGGCAGCCGCTGTAAGACGCGGCGTGAATGGCGGCGGCAAGGTCAGGGGCGTCGGAAGTGGGTTACGGGCGGCGCCCTATCGACCGCCCGCCGCCCGCCCTGGCAGCCACCCGCCACGCCGCCTAATAACACCATAGTGTTATTATGCTACTTTATAAACGATACTCTACTCTCGTAACTTTCCGCGTCTTTATAAATTGTCGTAAAAATCTCAGAGTGGTGTGTGTACTGTTTCTATTTTGTGTTGATGTTGTAGATATGGCTCTATTACCTCACTACTCGATAACCCCTTTCTATGTTTTAAACATCCATTCTAAAAACAAATTCTTTACATTCAAGAATGGGTAAAACCCAATCAGATCAATGCCGTTGTGGTATGCTTGTCATACAAACAAAAGTCTTAAATAAGGCGCAATCGCGCTCTATTTGCGACTGTTCAAACAAAAAAGCAAATAAGCGGTTGTCAAATATTTTAACAAATAATAATTAGTTGAGCGTTACGGCGGCCATGTTGAGCGCGTGATGTAAGCGCTTCCGCCGAGAATCGTTCGCGAATTTGGCTCGCCATTCATACGAGGTTTTTTACCGCGCGGCCGGCGAACTCGCGGCCTTGCTGCCTGCGCCTACGCTGATACGATCACAACCGACAGACAGCGCGCCACAAACTCACAAAATTTGAACATTCTTAATATTTATTTATACTAGCATTCCATTATATCCCAATGATCAAATCTATTTTATGTATTTTGGACTCTGGAACTATTTAAAGGTCGCAGACGTACATATACCTACCGTTTGATTAATCACCATTCACTCGCCCATTTAAATTAAAGGTGAGAAACAAATCTCGAGTTTTTTAAATTGATTTAATGAGTTATATCATTGACAACGTGACCTTAAATATTATATGTTTAGCATCAAACAACATCGTGATCAATTATGTAATTAGGTAGCAGCTTATCGTTGGTGTACGCGGCCAATCTAGTTCTCAGTGGCAAATTTCCGTTAAAAACAAGAATAAAAATAGAACCTAATCTGTTGTCAGCTATCGAGAGTTAGGTTGCGCTGCGGCGCATCGTGCCCAGTTGCCGACACTGAGCCGTGGCTGAGAGCTAGCTAATTGACTTGAATTTTTAAAGCCTTAGTCACGACACTCCATCTCTCATTGTTTTTGTGAGTCACAGTCGCAAACAATGTATGCGATCTTGTTTCCTCGTTCGCGAAATTTAACTTTAAACACAAACGTTATTTCTGTGTGTGTGTAAAAAACTTCACGCTTTTGGCTATTACGTAACGAAATTAACTATGTTTGTAATTATGCATACATAACATGCGTTGTGTTGTTGACTGAATCAGCCGGCAATGCGATATGAAGCTAAGCCTTAATGTATTCATATTGTTTCTTGATTTTCCATGAAACCAGATAAGGAAAAATGAAGTAGCTGTGGACCGATACCTATCTCTGCGATGTTTCCTTAAGATACGTTTCGTTATGTCACTGCCGTACTTTACAAAATGAGCAATATTTTCCCTAAGGCATGACTAGCTTTCCTTCAGGCAGTCTGAAACAGTTTTACTCGGCCAACAAGGTCACGAAAGGTTCGTGACTAAGTCTAGAAAACGTAGGCTTGTGTAATGTTTCGATACCTATCGAGTTTCACGACTTTTATCGAGAATTACGTAACGTTACTGAGATTGCAGCTTAAAATAGGTACGTGGTGTGTTTAGAACTGTGATTTCATTATGAAGTTTTTTTGTTTTGCGTGGTACCAAAATGGGCTATTAGCAACTTAGTGGACAGAAAAAATGTAGGTACCTACTTTATTTTTATTCTCGACCCCGAGTTAGAGCCTGGTTGATGGACTTAGATTCGCCCCTTATTACAAGAGACTTAAAAACATAATTGGCGAAATGTGAGTGTACGCCTCTGCCCAACCTTTCTGGGAAATAAGGCGTGATGTTATGTTTATTTGATTTTTTGTGAAAGTGTGCGTGACAGCACGTATCGTCAGGTTCTTCGCTAACAAGTTTTTGTCAGGCACATAATGTATAGGATGAGAGCTAGTCATCCCCTACAGTGAGAGGTGTGCTAACTGGGAAAGAGCTTATTGTTTGCGCAGGTGCGTCGGCGCATTCTTTGTTCTTCAAATTATCGCCTGCAGCACTAACATGCACGGGAATGCTGACGACCCTGTCAACATAAACTTATTTCTTACAATTTTTATCGGACATGGTATTTTTAGAATAATATTTCTGTTAACAAAACCTGTGGGATCGCGTTGTTGTTTTAAAAACTTAAATTTTATTCGTGCTTAGAAAATTAAAGATACTTCACCGTCCACGCAACGTAACATTTGACCGACCATTTTAAGCTGCAATAACAATTTATTAGAATAGACACTTATTATATAATGTTTATCTTAATATAATAAAAGATTTACGTTATGAACGTAGACATGATTACATTAACGTTAACGTAACGTATATTTAAACGGAACGAAACAAATAGCCGTAGTGTAGAAAAATTAAACAAAGTAGAAAAATATTTACTCGTGTACACGTGTTTCATGTAATAGTGATAAGTACCCAAACAGCCGAGAAACCGTTTGTATCGGTTTGAGATAACCTTGTGCCGACGTATGGCTGCTGAAATTAGAAATAATTTATCTACTCTGCGATATTGGTGCCTCGTTTTGAGTACTATATAGTGAGACCTAGTTTTTTTGACTGACTATTGATACTTTTGTCTAGTAAATTCGTTTTAATTTCACAAAACAATTTTATTTTTGTCACGTGTATTCCGCTTTCAGATGTAGATGAGTAGTCAGCTATGAGTAAATAATTAAATCACGAATGAAAAGGAAAAAAAAACGTTTCTTTTGTTTTCCAGAATAAGACTGGCTGAAAAAAAGGTCAGCCTCGACGTTGCTCTTTAAGCCTGCACCCACGTTATAGGCTAAATATATCACAGACAGCTACAATAATATGTCACAGTAATTTGCAAGTTACTTGTATGAAACAACAATAATTTATCACGAGTGGCGTTTGTTCCACGCCAGTCCAGTTGGAGCGGCTCCGGATAACGCGTAGTGGCGACGATAAAGCAACAAAGATCGTTTTATGTGTATGGTAGACCGGACCCTAAAAATAGAACAAAAGCCGTGTTTATACGACAGACTACTCCACGTCATGTGGCGTGCACACTGAATTACTAACTTTTATGTACGTGAATAAAATCTATTTATAATGTTGACGTCGGCCGCTCCACATTCTTATCTTGTCGCGATACTAAACACTCGATCTAACGCAGATGCTGGACGGTAACTACTCTGCTCGTGAAGACAGGAACTTCTTGCTGTGATCTAGTTTGTTATTCATCAGTGTTTTAATGTGTTTGTAGTAATACGTGTTCCATAATGTGATTTGTAGCAATGACGCCGCGCTCAAGTAATAGATGTTGACATGAGAATGTTATTCAATTGAGCGCCATCTTTTGCCAACTTTGTTGTTAACGTTAATTGTTAAGACTATAAACATAACTAACAGTACGGTTTCTCTATTCCAGCCCGTCCGATGATCTCAGCGAGTCTCCCCAGCGAGGCGCTGGCCCAGCTGGGGCAGCTCGGGCAGCTGAACCTGTACCCGCCGCCGCCGGCCGGCATGACGCCCGAGTTCCTGGCGCCGCCGCCGCGCCCCTACGCGCGCTACGCCCCGCGCCGCCCGCGGGATGCCATGCCCGCGCCGCCCGCGCCCTCCGCGCCCTTCCCGTCGGTGCCCGGGGCGTACGCGCCGTTCCTGCCGCACCCGGCGTACGCGTCCTACCTGTACCAGCGCCAGCGCGCGCCGCCGCAGCCGCCGCCGTCCAACTACCCTCTCCGGCCGCGCGCCACCTCCGGCTTCGTGCCGCCGGCGCCGGCGCCGCACTCTCCGCCCGTGTCCGTCGCTGCGCCTGTACCACCACCCAGAGAGGTAATAATTAAACTTTATTTATATCAAAGCACAAAGCACAAGCAAATTAAAAAAGCCGATATTTTAATCCTTCTCTCGTGAAAAGCAAATTAAAACATGCACATTGACGAAAGCAAATCTTCAATAATTAACTTTAAAAAAGCAACGGATATTCATGCAAATCAGCAAGCTCAAATACATACCTTGAACTCACAAATTGCTTCAATGATTCCAGGAACCTCCTACGTCACCTGAGCGGGGTGCGCCGGCGCCGTACTTCTGCCGCGGCGCGCTCATCCGGCTCGAAGACGGCTCGCTCCGGCGCGTGGAAGAGATGCGCACGGAAGACTTCGTGATGAGCGCGGACCGCAGCGGTGACCTTGCGCTCACACAGTGCACGCTGCTACGGCTGGACGAGCGGGGCGACCGGCTGGCGCTCACGCTCACCTACGACAGGAACCGCTCACAGGTACTAGCTGATTCTTTAAAAGCGAAAGCACCATTGCCCGTAAAAATCAGTATGTTCATCAAAACATGATTCAAGAAAATTCAATGCAACCCTTTTAAGAGAACTTTCATGCCTTATGGCTTTCATACCTTTCATACATTATCTCTGTTTTAAGTTTAGTACCACTGACTTTTAAAGATTTGATAAAAATAAATTAAAATGTTCCCATTGGAGACTATAAAGCAAAATAATCATACTTTTAATGCAGCGCGGATTAGGAAATTGCAAACATGCAGCATATAAAAGATTCAGAACCCCAGAACATCGAAAAAAAGCAAGTTTAAGGCAGCGTACCTAATTAAACGGTTTATAATTCCAGGTGGAGCTGGAATCCACGGTGGAGCACCCGTTCTTCGTGTACGGGCGCGGCTGGGCGTCGTGCAAGCCCGAGCGCACGCTGGCGCAGTACGGCCTGCGCGTGCAGAGGCTGCAGGTGGGCGACGTTTGCGTGTCGCTGGTGCCGCGCCGCCACGCGCCCCCCGCGCCCCCTACAGCCGCACACGCGCCCCCCGCGCCCCCGCAGACACACCCCGAAAACCTCAGCGTGAAGGAAGACGCGCGCAAGCGGCGCTGGTCCGCCTCCGACGTCTGCGAAGACAACCCGCCTCCCCTCAAGAAACGCTGAAACGAACCTGAGCTTCGTATTCGTATATTTGGAGGACCGGAGGAACTGTCCTGATCGTGTTGTGATCGTTGCGACTCGCTTCTGACTCAGTTTCGTTGTTCTGTGTGCCGCACCTGCTGAACTGTTAGTGAACGGATGGACAAGTGATAAAAAGGATGACTTGTTCGGAAGGAACGTTGTAGATAGATATTAAACGGCCCCAGTGAGTTCGGTTGCATGTCGCGGCATGCACTATTGTTAAATATTAATTTGCACGGTTTCTGCAGCGATCGGCAGTCCATAATAGTACGCTTATGAAATTCTATTGGGGAACTCTAGGTGCTTTTTACTGTCGGGTGCTTCTGTACGCGTTCGTGTACGATGTTGTAAATATGTATGTACATAGGTCGAAGTTGAACTTTAAGCTCCATGACTAACCTAACGTGTCACAAAGGGAAGGGACGTTCATCACTTCTCATTCCTCTACGGTACACGAATGATATATAACAATATACGGCATACAAAGTAAAACGCTTTAGACATAACTTACACGAAAACAATATTATAATTTTATATTCCACAACCATGGAGTTAAACATTTTTTTAAATAATGAGCACAAAAATAACAATGTGTAAGTTTGTACCAGATCTTAAAGTAGGTTAGATATTGTGATAACCAATGAGATTTTATCGCCAGTCTACTTTGACACGTGGCAATGCATTATAAAACAAAACAAAAGGTACAATGAATGTTAGATAGTAGGTAGTAGTAATGGGCTGACGTGTGCTTAAATCTCGACTGATTTCTTTCTATACGAGTATTCTGAATGATTATGTTTGTAAAGGACGCAGTCATGTCAGAGTTCCATTCTCCTCCGATGGTTGTGACTGCAGACATATCCATGACGATGTAATTGTCGTGTCGCGCCGCCACGAGCCGTGCTCGCGTGGCGATCGCTTCGCTGAACTGTACTGGCAAACTCTTCTGACAAATAATTTGATCTAATATAAATGTTGATAGGTATATATTGTAAAATAAAATGAAATATGTATAATGATCATGGTTAATGTGTCATCTATTTAGCTTTTGACGTCCATGTGTGATACACATAACTTTTCTATGAGAAGATGTATACATAATAAACACACAGTCTGTGATATTTTGTAGTTATTGGTCAGAGTAGGTATGAAGCTTGAATAAAAGAAATATATGTTTTAGACAAATAAGTGCGTTATTGGTAAGAAAATGTATAGTTGTTGTATACTCAAAAATAAAACGCTGAAAAACTAAAACTGAAAACAAACATAACAAGTAGCGTCTGTGATTGATATACATATATCGTTATGAAACATAACGACAAATGCATGGCCATATCAAAAATAAATACTAAGTCAAGATACATTATTTTCGTATTGGCTTGAGATTCAAATCCATATTTATGTTTGCATAATAAGTTTATCTCGAACAATTACGTTGTCAGATGTAATCGAGTCATGGATGTTCTCTAACACTTGGCAGATAGCCGAGTGTCCCGGCCGGGCCAGCCCACTAGCGCCGCGCGGCGGCCGGGCCCGACAGATACGGACAGTAGACTTGCAAGGGTTGGTTTCATTGTACCGCATGCTACGTGCTATTAATCATTATTGTGTTAAACGATAACCGACGACCATAGAATACGGACACCTCAATGACGACGGATGGTGTTGTACAAAAGTTAATAATTTGTTGTATAATGTATGTAATTCTAGTTTTATCGTCTTTATATTAATATTTGTAATTGTAATGAAAGATCTCATTTTATTAATCGGTATTTTCTAACAAGGCGCTTTCATTAGATCATGACTAAGCCTACCTCACAAACTATAAGACTACATGTCTCGCGGCGGCAACGGGCGGCGTGCGCGCGCGCCTGTGACGTCTCGCGAGCGAATGGTCGCTATCAAGTCTAAACAAGATCTCAATTTGATGAAAATAAACTTTTGAAAAGACTGGGACGCTTTACTGAATGTTGTGGGATAGTAGTTTCTTTGAAGATATTACTTAAATTATGAGCTAGGAGCATTTATTTGTGGGCGCGAGCTCGTTCCGTCGTTTAACTAAGAAGCTCCGCTATTAAACGCTGGACAAACATTTAGTACAAAATTGTTACAAAAAGTATTATTTCCCAAAATCCAAATTCAGAAAGTATTAATTTAATTTCAAAAAAAGGTGCTAAGTAAATTATTTTTGTGGACGTAATTCAGGCACAATCATGATTGATATTAAAAATAACATTTTGTTAAGGAACACTTTGTTGTAATATTCGCCAATCCATAGTATATATTGGCACAATCGATGTTCTTCCGCGCCTCCTAGTAGATTTAGTGAGTCAATTATACGTTAAAATATCGTTATGTGTAGGTACATATTCAGTCAGCACTTGTTACTTGACTATATGCTACATTATTAGGGTGTATAATATTTACCATCAACTTATTACGTGCATTGATGTTGTTGTAAAATGTATTAATTAGACAATATGCAAAATGTTGTTTGCAATACGTTTGATTCCGTCAGAGATATTCGTTATACGTAAACTAGAGGCTGACATTTATAAAAGGAATGATTCTTTACAACGGGCTACCTAAAACTAAATCTATTCCAATACAATGCCTTCCAATGAGTTTTTACAAAACAAAGTCGATTACAGATCGTAAGCAATCGAGGATCGATGTCGATGATCGACTTTCAATGTCTATAGAAGTATTTTGTCTATTCCATTCGGTAAAAACATTTACATCGATCCGGTCATAGAAAATGCCAAAAGACTGACATCAGCTATAATAGTGTTAACCGAGTTGTAAAGAATCGTTACTTTTATTATGGCAATTTCTTCCGTTTACAGACTTTTATAAATATCTAGATATCACCTTCTGTTTCTTCCAATACTTTACTAAGAATGTTTATGTGTGCGAGACGCGTCTCTATTATTGTGATTGAACGATATTTAGGTGTTACAGAATATAGTGACAATAGATAATAAATGTATGAAGAGATTCATAATATTATGTTGATGTTGCCAATGTCAGGCAAGGCCAGTTAGTTCACATAGTCCACGATCGACGACGTAAAAACATCGCGGCGGGAATTTTAGCTACTGGATTTTCAACGCACTGCGTAGGGCTGTTAGTTGAAAATCCTATTTTGTGTTTTTTCGAGGCGCAGGGATGCACTGTTGTTGGATTCTTGATGCTCGGGTCAACACCGCGAGTTGAGAATCCATCAAATCCCGCCGCTATATGTTTACGGCTGTGCTACGTGGTCAAAGACCGTAATGTTAGTACACAGTGCCCTCACTAATGAAACATTACTTGACACAAATGATTGTGCCATCCATAACAGATTTTCAATATTTTAGTATTCCACAGATATTGCTTAGTTGGAGTTGTTGTCCAAACACTTCACTACCTCTTAATTATACTAAAAGTTATCTTATCGTGGAAAGTTATACAATTGGGAACATAAAATATATCCGTGGAACTTCCAGACCAAATTTGTACCAAGTATTGTACACTTTCCAATGTAATAGCGTACTGTAGACAGGAAATGTTGTGTCATTTAAATTAATAGATAAATAACTATAAAATTGTTATTATATGACAGATATCGCAAAAATATATATGTATATTTTATTGTATAGCGGAATGACTACTATTCAGATTTATTGTAAATGGAAAAATGTTATAGATCGAAATATGTTAAATAAGTTAACTGTTTGTAAAAAGAAGAGAAAATATGTATAATTGAATATTTGCTATACGTTTGTTTTATTTCACCAGCCTTAATCAATTTAGTTTTCATTATTCTTTGTGACCCAATTAAAGAAAAACAAAGGAAAATACACATCAGCAAACAAAAACAGATTCAAATAGTGTCGCTCAACTGCATCCATGATACCAAACTTGGAAAAAAAAATGTAAAAAGGTAAAAGTTAATTAGTTAATATCTGGTTTCGAAACGGCAAATCAACAAAAAATAAGCTGACCGATTGTTAAACTCATGCCAAGTGATTTGATTTTATTTCAGACAATCATAGTACTTAGTTGAATTGAAGGGCTTTGTGGCTAAGTTATAATAGCCGCAAGAGTTGATTGATCACGGTTGGTCCGTGGATGGCTGACCATCTTTACAAAGCAAGACCGCTCCGCGCTCGGAAAGTATGTTGTCACCGGCTGCCATTCTTAGATCTTTGACAGTCGTTACGAGTCGTCAGAAGCCCAAAAGTCTGACAACCAGTCTTGCTTTACTCAAGGGTATATTACTCAGTAATTGGAATATGGAAGTCAGACAGGCAGCCGCTCCATGTAAAATGGGGAGCTAATTTTCAGCTGCATCCGGTTACCGGAAGATTGATTGATAGCAGTTGACGTAAGTTTGATGATATGTTTTCAGAAACCGGGTGCTATACATACTTTATAGGTACTTACTATTTATAGAAAATAAATCTACATTAATGCAACTACAACCAACTAAAACTACAGTACGAAATACTCTACTGATTATATTCGAGGAATCACCCATTATCAACCCCCAAAGACAAAATCAAATTACAGAATCGACTTATAAATTTTATTGAAAGCATAGAATCACAACGTTTGTATACATACTAGTACCTAGTACACTGGAGACTGAGAGCTTCGTCTGAGATTTTTCATATATCTGACATGAGATCGAGCTTCACCTTTTCGCCCGGCTTGAACGCGGGCATGCCGAGGTACGGGCACGTCGCGCAACGGAACGCGTCGCCGAGGTAACACTGGAACGAGATAAACGAAGCTATATCAATTTGTAATAAACGTCAAAGTTTTTATGTTTGGATATTTGTTACTCCAATCGCTCCGACAGCCCCGTTAGTCTCGCGGTTGCAAGCGGGTTCGATTCCCAGGTCGGGAAGTGTTTTTAGATTTTTCCATTAGGAATTTCTTAGTAACAGCCCGCAGTTTGTAAGTTGGCGGTGTGATACGTGCGTACGTTAAGCCGTTGGTCGTGTCGGATTGCCCTCCCATCGGACTATGAGAGTGACGGAAGAGTGAGTGCCCTTGTGTCTGCGCACATATCTCCCGCGCCGAAGGCTAATCTCCGTTGACATTGGCAGCCATGGTCAAAATACGGGTGTTCGTTTCAATGGCGCGGCCAAGGCGACATTTAAAAAAAATCCGCCAAGATTTTGTAAAAATTTGTATAAGTTCCCAAAACCATAAATTTGACAAAGTTATGCATAAAAAGTTATAAGGGTTTGAACGTGGCCGCACCATTGAAACGCGGAGACCGCGCGCCCAGGAGATCTTTAAAACTAAGAGTTGCGGAGACCTGAAATGCAGGTAAATGATAGATTGAACTTGTCAAAATTTGGAAAAATACACAAAAAAATCCTAGCTTTATATTTCAGGACCTGTATTACGGTGTTGCGTTGAAATAAGTCGTGATTATCTATCGAAGAAAGTAAGTATTAGCGTAGAACTACCGATAATACCTAAAAATTCATACGCCACCACGCGGGCGTAGCCGCTGGCAAAAGCTAGTTTGATATAAATAAATTAGGAACCCTAGACTATATGTAATGTCTACTAGATACTTTCTGGTGGACTTAAGATGGTAGTAACTTTATTTAAGATAATTGATACACAGTCCAACAGCTGGAAGCCAACCACAATTTTTTGGCGATGAGGCTTATCTCTTTTGTCTAGGAAAATGATGATCAAATACACCACGTACTTACGGGAATGAATATTGTACTATCGCCTTTGCGTATTTCGCAGATGTTACAAAATCTTACGATCGCACATTCGATGGCTTAGGTATTAGGTGGAACAATCCCAATTAATAATTCCCTCATACCGTTCGCCGCAGGAGTCTCAAAGTTCAGAGACTGATATGATTACTGGACACAATACAGAAATGACTGTCTAAGATCTGAACATTATTTAAAGCACAATTTATGCAAATTCATTGGGGATTCTCGATTCGGAAGATTATTTTTATTATACTTATTATTTCTTTCATTCTTACAAACTTTTAACACGACACATTAAACTGTAACCGTTCAGTTAGTTAACACATTCCACATGTATTAGTAAATGCATCAGTGGGTCGCTTGCATGTTAATTATGCAAATCATATTGATGCATATCGTAGTTGTAATTTGCAGGTGAGGGGCGATGCAACTTTATTTATTTGAGTATTTCAACACGATATGGACTCTGCAGACAGCAGTGGTGGCCCAGCGGTAACGGCCGTGACTTACGAGTCGTAGGTCGTGGATTGGAACCCAAGCAGGCACTCTTTGTGTTAATTATTTTTCTCAAATTATCATCATCTGCCTAGCCTTTTCCCAACTATGTTGGGGTCGGCTTCAAACCGCGGCAAGCGTAGCTTAACCTGATCGATCGACCCGTGCAGCTATCGTTACTTAGCCACAAGCCCCTCCAATAATTTTTCTCAAATATGCATGGAAATATTGTCATTATTTACGATAGAAAGAAAACGCGAAGTATCGAATTTACGGACAAAGAAAATCAAATCCATTGCAGGAGTGTTTTTTGAATTTGGAACATTACAACGCTCCAGCAATGTTGTATGAAACGGCGTGCTGGGGTTATTAAATACTCTTTGATTGGATCTCTTTTATCATTCTTGGCATACCAAAATGCTTAAGTACAAATTGCGTTCTCGTGGCTGTATAGCTATTAATGCGTTTACCTTTCGGCACAGATGATAAATAGAAAATTGGCGGCAAAGCTGAAAATTCGTCTTGATTTGTTATTTACATACTTAATCAATATAAATTTAATAATTATAATGACTTCCAACGGTGAAATGGAGATTGATTGTACTCCACCAGATTTAAGATCAGAAGCCAAATTGGCAATGGAAAACTGCTTCCAGCGAAGTCAAAAGAAAAATACATGAAAGTATATGAAAATTGTATGATTTGGAAAAACGAGAAAAAAGTGAACGTTTTCTCCGAAACAGTATTTTTGGTGTATTTTAATGAGATTGCTAAAACTAAAAAGCCATCTACATTATGGGGCAATTTCACGTTAAAAACGGCATTAGCTTGAAAAATTATAGAAATTTAACTACTTTTAATATTAATTAAATTAAATGTATAGTATAAAAAGTAGCTTTTATTTCCCTGCATTCTTTTGAGAAAACCACTATATATGCCTCGGCGGAAATGGCAATTCCCTGTCTCGTATTAGTGAAGTTGTCGCCTACGGATCGGCCTTCAAACTTATACTCGACCTGCAATTACCGATTTCACGGCCTTTGCAATAATGTACTATAATTACCACTGCTGTCAAAACTGTGAAGGAAAACACATTGAGGAAACTGGCATGTTCTAGAACCAAAAATTCGAAGATATGTGACCTCCGCCAACCTACACCGGGCCCTCGTGGTGGATTATGGCCCACTCCCTCTCACAAAGAGGTGTAGGTATGTCCCAGCAGTGGGAACCTTATAAGCTGATTATAAATGCACTGGCAATATTGGGTATGTTAGCGACTATAGTTTAAAAAAAAAATCTGATGTCAATGTAAATATATAATTTTTTTCTTAGAATAATTCGCCATTTAGAAGACACATCTCGTAAATAGCGATTAGGGAAGTTTGTCAACAAAATGGAAAGACAGTATTTATGGGTGCTATAGGTAGCCTCGTTTCAACTTATGGATATCTAAAGTCTAAACTTGATATGGCATTGGCGATAACTATTTTTGTGATACTAGCTAAGTGCCACACCACCTGTACCTTAGTGCCATTACGGAGCTAACGAGAACCGCCATCGGTGACTAATAAAGATAATAATTTCATAATCTTCCCTGTGTGACTCAGAAACGCGTTAACTGTTCGTTCAAATACTAGTTTATATGTGCATGCTTCGACGCACGTACTCACTCAATGTTTTGGAATTCCCGGTCTAATTCGGTGTTCTAAATTAGAATAATGTAGCATTGTAAGGCATTCCCTTAAAGTAAACGTACATACTGATTGCGCAACGCACTCGAAACCGCTGTAACTTTCAATGGAACTAACTTTTCATGGAATGTCCATTGCTTTGTGGAAAATCAATTGCTATTGTTTGTTTCGCAATTAGCGTCAAGTTTTTAGACGATTCGGGTTTCTGACTGCTCGTCACGCATGACTGTCTCCGGAATGACTCATTGCTACTGAACAGTAGAAAAAAATTAAGCAGGCGCAGTTCGACTCCGCGCCGTTTGTTTTCGAGAAAACAGGATATTTTTACTTAAGGTTTGGTAATAAAAGTTCCTATAGGTCCCGATACACCTGTAGTCGATATGACACGGTCTGTGGAGTTATTTTGCTATTTTCCACTTCAAATAATTTTTTAACCCTATTTTGGCCAATATTTTTGTTGTTTCTCTCCATGCCCTAGTAGTGCTTTGTCAGCTCTTGACAACAACTCGAGAATCAGTGTTCTAACTAAACAAGTTTTTGCGCTACACGAATTGGAATTTCGACTCATTGTGAAAAATAGAGGGTCGCGCGCATGCGCATGCACACGCAGCGTGACGTCATAGGCAAATTATATCCCGCTTAAAAATTGTTATAAATATGAACTACTTTTAAATGTTCAAACATTACTCTAGCACTAAAGCTCTCGTATTTAATAGCGTTTGAAATCTTATGTTTTTGTCGGTCAGAAATATTGAACTTACCATCAGTACTCCGAGCGAAAAGACGTTTTCACGTCAAAAACGAGTGCGGTCAGGGATACTCGTCATTGCCCGTCAAGCACGAAGATCCTTATGCGTTACTCGCACGCACACAGAAACACTCGTATATCACAGAGAGGGATAGAGAGAGTCGCAGCGGGGGCATAAAGCTTTTTCTTTACATGACGATTTTACCAGTCAACTCCTAAAGCAAAGCCGCATTAAGGAACTTAGATCCAAAAGATGAACTTAGTAGTGGAAGAGAACGATTGAACGACTCGTTTTACTCTAAATTTGAAATGCCAATGATCGTCACGTATCTTCCAAGAACTTATTAACATTAGCTGTCTACATCTAAGTATACCTACATATTATAAATTAAAGTTCCTTATCGTGTATATCTGTGTGATCGCGTTGTTCTTCTAAACTACATGATTTAGAGAATTTAGTCCGGAAGTTATAATACTTACATTCATATTAAAGTAACATTTAATAAAGAATTCTTGTTGTTTGATCAAGTCGTCAAAACCGTTCTATGCAGGGGGCGGGTCACTAGTTATAATACAAAAAATTCTTACGCTTCCACAGGAAGATTTCGGAGTATCCTTGACCTCTCCCTTGAGTTCCTCAGCTAGGCCACACGAACAGTCCGCGCACGCCTTTCGTTTGCCAGTCGTTGCACAAACTGAAAACATTTGTTTTAAATTAATAGATGCTTCATGTAATAATCATATTAATTAAGATTCATTTAATCTCAACATCATATAATAAGTACTGATTAATAGATACAATAGAATGCGTCTTAAAAAGACAAAGTTTTTGACGGTTCTGAATCATTACAGATCACCCAGCTCCCTTAGATAGGACTTGTTATTTTTATAACAAGTCATAGCAAAGTCAGCCTAAAATGCTCCCATCCCTGAGACACAGGACTCCTCTCTATGAGAGAGAGTGGGTCGTAATCCGCCACGCGGGCCCAGAGCGGGTTGGTGGATGTCACAAGGACATGACATGTTTTTGAAATTTTAGTTCTAAGACATGCTGGTTTCCTCGCGATGTTTTCCTGCCTCGTTTGAAAGCTGTGGTGATGCAATTAAATACCCAAAGTAAAGTATCGTTTGTCGGGGCGCACGGGCCACCACTGCAAAGTTATATTCAAGTTACTAGTCTAAAATTACAAGTAAACAGCCATCAGATGTAACCATGACATAGATTTGATTTTTTTTACAGGATGAATAGAAACCGAAGTTCTGTCCGAAATTTCACCCGAATCTTTTGAAAGTTCTACCTCAAAAACATACTATACTGTTATACAAATTCTATTTTATTCATAGGTGCACTTACATTATTCAAAATAATGAGTCAGGAAAAATTCTATCTCAAAATCATACTACACTGACATACAAATGACATGACTCTTATGTAAAATCAAAAATCAAAATCAAAAGTCATTTATTCAAACTAGGCTGAGAGTCAGCACTTTTTGAACGTCAAAATTACATAAGACAGTCCCCCCAAAAAGCCCGCCCTTCACCACTTCCTAGTGCTTTAGCTGGGAAGAAGAAGTGGCGCAACAAACTCTGTAACATTACAGAGTGAGGAAAATAAGAATTTCTTTCTTCTTATTAAATATATTATTATCAAAACGGATGACATTTTTGTGCCCTTTATTAAAATATAGGCGTTGTTGTTTTTTTGTGTGCACGATACGTAAAAACGTACCTTTACTCACACAAAAATAAACCTGTTCTACAACTTATACCTACTGAGCCATTGACCTTGCTTGAATGAGCTGCGTCATTGGGAATAGTCGCCTCGCAACACAATACCTCAACCGAATCATTCTAAGTCGGGCCAATGAATGCGGGCTCGGAACACGAAACCTCATGACACGGCGTTGTTTTGTTATCAAGATAACGCGCACTGTGGGCAACAACTGATAGTGTTTCCTTATCATCAAACTTATTATTTTATACTAAATAATTGACATTCTTACTGTTACAAAGCATATTTTGATGGTGATTTCATAAGACATTCTATAAAAAATAAGGTCATTAAAATCTAGACTGTAGATGAATTTGGAACAGATAAAAATAAACAAAAAGATGGTTCAGCTAAAAATATTTTGCCCTACATTTTATAAAATTATGTTTAAAAACTTTAATATATACCTCTCAACGAGCTCTGGTCTGGTTTCTTCAGATCATTTTCATCTAGAAGCTGATTATCATCAATGATGTCATCATCATTAGCACCTGTCCATGCTTCTTCAACTGTGTCTTCTAGTTTCCAAACTGTTGGTTTCCCATTCAGTTTTAAGGATGCTTTAGAACCAACCTGGAAAGATGTGGATACAGTTTCTTAATCAAAACAAATCATAGTAATTTTCATCGATATGCTGCAGAGTTCCTATGTTATACTATATGAGTCTGCCTAGCCTTTCTCTAACTGTGTTGGGGTCAGCTTCAAGACCTACAGCTGAATACTAGGATTCTATATGGACCCACTGCCAATCTGATCTCCACAACCCGACTATCTGACTACGCGTAACAACTGTTGTTGTTTTCCATTGTTATACAAATACTCCAAATTCTAATAATATTACATCTGTTACTGAAGGCAACTTAAATGTATGAATTTTAAGATATATTATGCTTGATTAGGGTCTCTGTCATCACATACTATATGTCAGTGTACAATGAGGATTGGCTTACAACCACCAATAATAAACTTCTTGAAACTGTCCTATAATCAAACATGCTGTAACTTTATCTTCATTGATAATAGTAAAAGTTATGAGGACAGTTCAGCAGAACAAACTGTCAAAATAAACCGATTCCAATCCCTAAGTGTCATCACTGTTGTTGTTATACATAGGTTTTGGCTTCAGGAAAAGCACACATTCTTTTTTCAATAAAAGAGAACATAGAAATGTTGAATTAAATGTTCTTGAAGTGACACTTACCTCAAATTTAGGTTTTTCTGCTAAATATAAATTATCAGACGACTTTGTGACATTAATAAATCCATTTATTTTGAGAGTGCTGGTCAGGTCTGTTGTATCCTTCAGAATTAGTTTACCACTGGGCTTGAGGAGTTTCACAATAATCGCCAAGATACTGTCAGTGTGTCTCACGGTGTGTGGGGACAACCAGTTTGATAACACAGCCTCATATGATGATGCAGGCCGTGATGCTAAAATAAACAAGAAATCAAAAGTAGATCAGATTGAAAAATAAAAAATTAAATTTTGATGCAAAGAGCTGTTTGACAGCAGATTGTTAATATTGACTAGCATTTTGACAAGCCTTTTGCATGTCATTTTTTTATGACATGATTTGTGAAAATGGGAATACAAAGAATCTCTTACATTCGGTTATCATTTCCGAGTTTTCCAGAACAACTGATCCATTTCCAATGACTGCTTTAATCTCTTCCACCAAGCTACTGATGCTGCCCTGGTTATCGTTGTTCCAAATTATTAACACGTGATCACCAGATTTCACGTTTTCCATGATTTTTTTTTTCAGATTTGTTTTAGCTGCGATTTACGAAATTACGAATTAAAGACGCGATGGCTACTAAAATATCACCAACATTCAACAAGATATATCCCCACTAAGACTTTTTGCAGCCTCTCCTCAAATGTACGATATTGACACTTCACAGACCAACGAATACTGAATTACTGACCATGTATATGCCTTTTTACCAAATTACAGCGCTAACTAAAACCAATGTCGAAAGCTGAATTATCACCACAACTCCGTTAGCACGGTCAACATGACATTTGATAAATCTGATTACAGATAAAATATATGGAACATTCCATCCTACGAATAAATACTCAGGGTTTTAAATTGGGCCCCTAGTACTGTTCTTTAAAATATTGTAACCAAATTACATAAACTCAATTGGAATTTATTTTTAGCATAAAGAAACATTTATATTTAGTACAAACAAAGCAAACAATACAAAATAACATGTCACAGTTTATTATGAACACAACAAAGCTAAGCTAGAGTTCTTCGTAGATGGGAGCGTTGCAGTTTTTATGAATAAAATCGATTCTTTATTCATAACCTAAACGTCGTCAATTGTTTTGTTAAATGTTTTTATACCGAAATCATGTTTTATGAAGCATTTTTAGCAGGCATATGGGCATCAGCTGGTAGCACATTGGGAAAATTATCAGGAACCGCCAGTGTTGTAGTAAGTTTGTTTATTTATTCATTGGTGAAAGTTTGGCAGTGCGATAAGAATAAGTGTATACCTACTACGCACTCATACCATACGGCAGTGCCATAATTATGGTAAAAATCTCAATATTTTTTTATGTTCAGTGTTTTGTTTTGTTATGGGTACCTCTGCAAGAAGTGTACTACATTTTACGGTGAATTCATTCATTTTTAGAAAGAGAGAACAAATAGTTCTATTTGTTGCACATAACGCCAGATGGCGCTATTTCACAAAAACATCTTGATAGTGGATTGCAGATAAGCAGAACACGAAGCTGTTATCTTAAAATTACATATGGGTACCTATCTAAATTACTTTACAAAACAATTATTTCCGTTAATGCTTAATATTTGAACTATTTTTTAATATTATAACTGACGGTCTTTATCTCCTTGATCTTTTTAGTGGAGTGGTGCAAACATTGCCAAGAATGGGTTTACTGCTATCGAAAATCTGGAGCTTGTTCGGTAATGAGGAACACAAACTGCTGTTAGTGGGCTTGGACAATGCCGGCAAGACGACGATCCTGTACCAGTTGCTGCTAGGAGAGACAGTTCATACCAGACCAACCATAGGCTCTAATGTGGAAGAGTTTGTGTGGAAGAACCTACGCTTTGTGATGTGGGACCTGGGTGGACAGCAGAGTCTGAGATCAGCGTGGAACACGTACTTTACGAATAGTGAGTTCGTGATAATGGTAGTGGACTCGACGGACCGGCAGCGGCTGAGCTTATGTCGCGATGAGCTGCATCAGATGATGAAACATGAGGAACTCACTAAAGCCTGTTTGTTAGTGTACGCGAACAAGCAGGATGTGAAAGGCTCGATGACAGCCGCAGAGATATCTGAACAGTTGGAGTTGACGTCGATAAAACAGCATCCGTGGCACATACAGGCCTGCTGCGGCCTCACCGGTGAAGGATTACATTTAGGTTTAGAGTGGATTGCTAGTAGAATTAAGAAAAAATGACACGGCGCAGCCCTGGGTGACGACCAGATAATATTTTATTAATTAGGTGGAATGGTGGATACTATTGTAAAGGGTCTTTCACGCAGGTGGGATTTTCTCAAAGGATATTGCTTATTTATTGCTACAATGAAACTAACTTTCTAAGTGTAGACGAAGGCCAAGACCACGTTCGGATGGACGTATAAATGTCGCGGCAGGAATTTATCGCGCACTGGATTTTCAACTCTTAGTGTTGAACCGAGAATTGAGAACGTGATTGAGCAGTGATCCATCAGTGCATTTCGGCGCGTCGAACAAACACACTGTTGGACTCTCGGCGCTCAGCCGTGCGTTGAAAATCCAGTACGCGAAAAAATCACGCCAAAACTAAGGGGCCATCCATAAATTACGTCACACGTTAAGAGGGGGAGGGGGTCAATGAAATGTGATATTGTGTGACAAGGGACAGGGGGGTCAAAAGCTTTGTGACGTCATATGTCAAAATCGAAAATACTAAAACTCGAAATTTATATGTTAACCAAAAACATAAAAATATATCTAATTCGATCTATTTTTATAAGGCTTATGAAGGTTTAAGTCGTCGGAGATTGCACTCTTGTTGATAACTTTAATTTAAATAAAAAATGTTTTTTTTCTAAATGTAAATACTTCTAATTTAAAATGAAAAATATGTGACATCACACAAGAGAGAGGGGATTTCACAAGTGTGACCACCTGTGACAAGGACGGGGGGGGGTGATAAAAACCCATAAAATTTGTGCGACTTAATTTATGGATGGCCCCTTATCTGCCCTGCTACTATATCTGCAGTAATCGACACTTATGGGTTTTCACTTTTTTGCAGAAATGGCATCCTTAGGGGCAAACCTATGTGGGAAAATATAAATATTTGGGTACTGGAAGTATGTTTTTTTGATAAGGAGATTCACAGTACTAGTTTGCATGCAAATTTTACGTATAGATTTCCGCGTTTTTCTCGAAACCGCTTTTTTGCAAGTACTGCATTTACAATTAGCAGGGCAGTTATGACGTCCATGAACTTACTTCCCATAGAAACAACGAGTTTTGAACACTGTACTTTAGTTACCATATTCATTGGTCATTTCAGACTATTTGGTTCAGGTCATAATGTTATTATCTCATTTATTATGATAATTTTTATTACGTTTTTTTTTGCAATTTGCAGGTCTGTGCCAGGTTGTACGTTGATTAAAATATGATTCGCGACCGTAATAAATATGGCTTTACCTACATACAATCCTTTAAGTTAATTTAATTTCATTAAATTTCTTTTTCATCAAATAGTCAAAAGAGCTTCCACCTTAAGTTAAAACAGCGGAATTTTCATTTTCACTTGACCCTAGACACTAAAATCTGCTTCAAAATACTCGACCTAATCTGTGCAATATATATATTGGTAAATAATACATACTTGTATGGGGATCTGGTGCAAATTATGTCCACATCGAACTATGATAAATCGCATCTGTGCGGAAGAGTCGTAAGATGGAAACACGCGTGTGGCGCATCGCATGCAAAGCACGTGCGTACTTTCTTGGACTATTAGAGTAATTTCAGAGTTCAGACGGAACGGAAAAATCGGAGTGCAGGCTCGAGCCTTCTCTGGCCGCAGTTGAAATCGAGAGCAAACAAGTAGCGAGCATGCGCAACTGTGTCAATATACATAAAATTTTCTACTTTAGGTTATAGTAATACAGTCCTATTTTCAATGAAGCCAGTAAATTGCTCGGGCATTTTTCCGTTCTGTCTAAACTGACACACACGCCTCGCAAAGTGTGTATCCACCTTTACAAGTGACTTGTAGGGGAGAGTTGGACATTACCGTGCCCCTAATGGAGTAATCTTATAACTCAAGGGAGGTTAAAATAAAAATATAATATAATTATCAAAGGATATGCCTGTTATTAATCATACTAATACTGTGCTATACCTAGTTATCGACTTACCTATTCCAAGACGCGAAATCCAATAATATCCAATTCTTCCCTAACCCTAAGTTTTAATTCATTACGTTTGCATAAATTTTGCTATTTAAGGATAAACAAATACTATCAGGATCTATACGTCCGTTGTTTTGCATTAATTGCCTATTATAATAAACATGTTTCTAAGAGTAATCTTGGTTTATTATTCAGCCCGCTTCAAATTAAGCAAGTACCCACAGCCACACAAAGTGTAAGACATCGTCTACTTTAAAACTGTACGCCCCTCCACTGCAGGTTGGATAAATGGATACACATTGAAAATGTTTGTATCGAAATTTTTGTGGAGGGGCGCACATACGGGTATTTGATACAAAAAACTGGCCAAAACCTTTTTTTGGTAATTTTGGGTCAATTGTGCCTCCTAATTATTTTTCATATTAATTTTAGTATAACCCAATCATTTCTATACCCTTTTCTCCAAAGGGACTTACGTGTGAAATAAAATCGAAATAAAATAAAACATTATTTTCTATTTCAAGCATTATGGTGATTTATTTGTACAATAACGAATAAAAAAAGCATTTAAAAATACACAATGATTTAAAAATAACGCTTACTATTTACATAACCTTACAAAATACATAAATGAAAAGCTATGTACAAACTGTAATTTACATCGAAATAAAAGTTAAATATACATTTTCTTGTAATATTTACAGAGAAACTTATACAGCTAATATTCGTCAGACTCGCTATCGCTATCTGCTTGATCAGTACTAGTGCCCGGGTCAGCATTATCAGTGTCAGTGTCCGCGGGACACTCGTATTCAACTTTAAGAAATTGTAGAATTTCTTGCGATAGTGGTTTCCTGTTCCTTTTGAATTGCATTCTGCTGCTGCTACTAAGAAAGACATCAGAGGTCAGAAGAAGGCGGTTCATGACATCTTGGAGGCAATCCTTTCGCGAAAACTTTCTTGCAAAGTTTTGCCTGTATAGGCGGAAATGTTTATTCCGCGACTCAGCTGCCTCCTCTGATAATTGTCCAATCGGCAAAAGAGCATGTTTGATTACCAAAGCCCCATGACACAAAACTTTATGCAAAGTTGGCGTCATGGGGTGCCAGTTGTATAACTGCACATATAGTTCGGCTGTTGACTTCAGAAACACCGAAAATTTTTCCGTGTCAATAGAGAACCCACTCGAAATAACTTCTAGAATCAACTTGAGGTTCTTAAGGAAGTTTATATCAATCCCTGTTATTGAGGCAGTTGTTACAGGATCGGCAAAGAACCTCCTAGAAGTATTTCCATCGTTAGTATTTCCAAAGCCAGCTTTCGGCACGTCTACAAGCAAGCCCATTTGCTCTCGAAAGGCCTCTTGAATCTCTTTCTTTTTATCTGCCGAAAGCTGCTTTTCCTCCTTGTTAAGCCTCCATTTTTTGATAGGTAGTTTGTAGGCTATATGGAGACATGTTTCGAGAAATCTAATCCGAGCGTGCAATATTGATAGTCCAAATTTGAGCGAGTTCGAATCTATCAAACTTTCGTCGGTTTTAAGATTGTTGAAATCTTTGCTGGTCTGCTTGCATATGTAGCACTTCATTGTTGACGTGGTATTAGTTGCGGCATTGCACACTTTACCATCTACCATTGTAAGCACAAGTGTGTGCGACACCTTTATGACTTTATTGTCAGCCTCAACTTCAGTGGGGTTTATGTTTTGTGCCTGGTTTTCAATGTGTGCTATTTCGGATCGAGTCACTTCATTATTTTCATGCACAAACTGAATCCTTATAGGACGGCAAAATCGGCAAGATGAAGGAGCTGGATTCTGCCACCAAATCTTCAGTTGGCCATTCATATTACTTGTCAGTCGTAGGGGTACTAATGAGCTTATAAAAACATGGGCATCGGAGCCTGACTCATCTTGGAATTTTTGTTTAAATTCTTGTGCTTTCGAGCCATCACATCCCCATTTGCAAATGAGTTCCATATTCTGCCCTTCAATTTCTGTTGCTGTCATTAACACTTTCTGGAGGTACAGGCAAAGGCGTTGAGTGGTGTGGTCAAGAAGATCTTGTAAAGTAATTTCTGCTATCGATTCGGAGACAATAGATTTAGGATAGCACTCCTTTTTCGCTCTCTGTAGGAGAGAATAACAGGGGTATATATCCTCCTGCCCATCTCTTATCACATTATATTGTTTGCGCGTTAGGTCGGCTTCCACGTATTTAATCAGTGCTTGTGTTATCGTTAACTTGCCGCTTTTTGAACTTTTGTCGGCTGAACTTATGATTTTGCGGAATCTAGTGGCTCGTGTCGGAGTCGCTGAAGCCTGTTTTATTATTTGAGACAAATCATTGTTGCCTGCGGCTCGTTCACTCATCACAGCAGCATACGTCAACTTTTCATGCGATATTTCTGATCTCACGTTCTCTGTTTTGCGCCTTTTGCTTCTTTCACTACATTCTTGGAATTCCTTAAGAGGTCGGCCGGGTTTATTGTGTCGCCAAACAGGTAGAGAAATTTTTTCTTTAAGCCATTGTTCATTCGTTTTTCGGAAACGACATTCTTTGTAGCTTGCTGAGGTCCATTTTAGCTTGTAATGATGTTTAAATGATTTTAAGCAATCGCGGAGTACTTTAGTTTTGTCCTCGGGGCATTTGGTCATTTCAATTAGTTTATGCTCAAGAAAGTCCAGTTTTTTATCTAAATTTTTGTAGTCGCACTGTTTTATTACGTTAAACATATCCTCTCTTGTTATTGTCATCGATGACTCATCATAAGGACCTGCCAACAAGAAAAAATCTATGTTAAAATCAAAGAAACACAAAGTGTTGTTTTTTTTCGAAAAAAACCTATTTTTGTTCAGAGGCTATAATTCATAGGGGCGGAAAGAGGCGGAAGGTTTTTCTCTTGATATGAAATCTAGAAGGTTCAAAGAACACGATTATGTATAAACTTTAGCTTAACTATGTTTATCTGATACTTAATTTGACAAAGGAAACCTATTTTACGTGTTTTTTTTTGCATAAAAATACTCATGACTTTATGGTACAATTAAAGAATGAAAAAGTGATCCTAACAGTAGCACAATAGATTCAAAATAAAGTACATACCTGTGCCTGAAGATTCCATGATGGTTTTTGGGGTTTGCACTAAACACAACAGTATGATTAGTCTTAAACAGCAATTGAAATTTGCGAGCGCCGAGAAAACAAACGTGTCACTAGCACAACAGATGAGTTCCGACTGACGTTGAGGGCGCATGGAGCGCTCTAGCCCCTTCTGGGTACCGGTTTCTTAATGAATAGAGTGTCCCATTGTTAAAACATAACAAAGGATAGCTGCGCGGTTACTATTGTAAAAATGACTTTTGGCCAGTTTTTTGTATCAAATACCCGTATGTGGGGCGTGCAGTTTTCAATTAGACCATCTCTACTTAAGTACCTACCTACCTACTTATATGGTATGAGTAAAACTCATGTCCGTTTTCACTAACGCTGAGTAAAAAGGGCACTTTTGGATTTTCAAAGCTCTGCTTCGGACCGAGAATTGCATTTCCAATATTTCAATAATATTGAGGCTTTCATTTAAGTGTTGCTTAGTGTTAGGGATAACGTGCATTCCTCTTAAAGCAAGTAGGTCACCTATTAAGACTAGCAAATTGAGGTGCACCGACTTATCGCCAGGTTAACCAATCTGTGCCTACCTATGCTAGAGCTAGGTTACCATACACAAGCGTGTTATATGTGTTATGCTATGGAAAATGTTTAAAAATAGTCGAAATAATGGTAGTAATATATTTGTATCAAATGGTGCTGCTGATCATAACCAACGAAAAACTAGATCCAACCAGAAAAGACTTGATTTCTCAGTTGGTTCGTTGTAGTGTGTTCCAAAAGTATCTGATAAAACCAAACGAATCCTCCGAATTATTATTCAATAACTCACTAAAAGGAAATCAGTATTCGGTAACACATTCATCTGTATTCAGAGGGTTTTCATAAATCTCACAATTTTTTAAACAATTAAAATTATTATTTCGTACTTAGGTAATTAGGCTAATAATCAAGTCATAGTACTCAATTTGTAACTGACACTAGAAATAGGCATATATTGTGGACAATTCCAGATAGGTACTTACCTACCTACATTTGAAACTTTTGGAACAGATCAAAGCTATCTACGCTATCAGTTACATACATTTATCTACACAGTGCAGACTGCAGTATGTAGTGTAGAATACACTACATACATACGTACATACTTAGGTGTACCATAAAATGTCTGATCGATAGTTTTAACCGCTAATAAATATTCCTTAAGCGTCGGCCTGTTACTAATGACTCATGCATTCATCAGTGAACCTTTACGGGCTGATGACCGAGAGAATAATTATCGTGAGTTCAGTTCATTAACCTACTAGGTAGTATGTTACTATGTAGTGTAGGTATATGTCCCTGATGATAAGCATGAGCGGTCAAATGTGGCTGCAATATAAAACTGCGAGGTTCTCCCTATTTACCCAAAATCCAAGGTACGAAATTCCAAGTTACTGCCTAAAGCAGAATGCTAGTCTGTGAAGTTCTTTGGGCTTTATTTTTCTTTAATCTGTAACCACATCGGAAGGAAAAGAAGTATCTGAAACCATATCTAAAATTACTGTGGTAATGACTAGCAACCCAAACAATACAAAACTTCGCGTATATACGCGAAGTTTTGTGTTGTTGGCTTGATAGCCAACAAATTATCAAATGGCTCCCACTCAATGCTTGAACTTGACCGCTCTCGCTGTAACTTGTGGTTGCACTTAACTTAGATCGACAGATCAAGGTTGATTAGCGTTACTCGGCAGGTTATTCTTAATAAAAACCATACTTATGTTCGCTTCTCCCCTATCAACAGGGCGATAGTTACATCATATGGGGTGCCTTACTAGTGACAATGGTGCTGGCCAATACGTGGGGCTGCAGACACTACCTCCGGTCTCTAGACGCAGCCACAAACTCAGCAGCACCCACCGTCATATCAGCGGCTTCCAGTTATGTGCTATCGGTAAGTAAATCCAACTTGACAAATCCGAGATTTCTCTAAAAATTTACATGTAAGTTTAATATTAATATTTTATACACACAATCTCTCTCACGCTCTCTTACAGAGTGGAGGCCTGTCTTCCAGTAGTGGTAACAATATAGGGTAATAATGTAGGATAGATAGATTGTAACCTACACACAATCTATCCGGAATAAATTATCTAAATGTTGCTGAAAAACGCATCAAAATCTGTTGTGAATTTTAGAAGAACAACGCGATCACAGAAACACGAAAAGCGACTTTAATTTATACTATGCATAGATATAGATTAATATCGTAAGATGGGATAGATCATGAAATAGTTTGTAAAGAGCAGTAGGTCTTAATCTAATACCTTTAAACGGGCAATTCTTGTATATATGTATATAATCTGAATCTCGGAAACGGCTCCAATGATTTTCATGAAATTTAGTATGCAGGGGGTTTCGGGGGCGATAAATCGATCTAGCTAGGTTTTATTTTTAGAAAACGAAAGAAAAAAATACCGAGCATAGCTCGGTCATCCAGATAATGAGAAATAATCTGCCAATGATCGGGTGCAGACAGGGTAAGCACGCACATCAGCTTCTGTAGTGTAGCTTTTTTAAATGACCCGTGGTCTATGTTCGTGTCCAAGTGCAATGAAACAATATACTCTATGTATTTGTCAGCATTCATTAAAAAAAAAACAAATAGGTAGGTAGGTCTTAACATTGAAATTGGATGGTTACGACTGCCCGGCCACCAGGGTACGTCGTCCAATTTTCGCAATGTTCAGTGAATCAAAAAAGCTGTCACAGTCAATGGCTCTCCCAAAAAAGCGGGTCCGTTGTAGGCCGTTGCCAGACGTTATTTTGTATAAAAAAACGAATTCAATTTTTATATTTGATATATACATGGGTACTGTAAGGTAGGTCTTGTTTTGGGCTGTGCCGGAACTTGTGGGAGAAACTTACGAATAAAAACTAATTAATGTAAAAAAAGGAATAGGTACTTTTTTCTTGTAGCCTCTTTTCTTCCTTTCTGTGGCAACAATAGCCATATAATGTCAAAATCTATCTCAATGCCATTAAGATTTATTTTTAGTAAGTAATGGCTGACTCTTATTTGTTTGACCATGAATGGCCAGTTCTGATTTATTATGTTACTAAAGAGGTTGATCGGATTGTATAAACTGACTTCAGAGTAAACTAAGTAGCTTCGTTGGCAAAAAATATTCCGATGCCACGCAATTTTTTTTTTTTTTTTTTGACACAAATTGGCTTGCAGGTAATTTCTTTGCCCACGGATGGCCAGTACAAATTAATAGATGTAACCAAAGAAGTTGCTCGGATTGTTTAAATTCAAATGGAGCATAAAATAAAAAATCCATCGTCAATTGAGGGATTAAGGTGAATCTAGTCCACATTTTTTCCATACAAACTTCTGGAGTGCATTACTCCACTGTTGGACAATGTACATGAAAAATTAAACATGGTATGATTTTGTCTCATTATTAATATTGTCTGTACGGAAACAGAAAACTAAAATAAAAAACCATTAAAAAGTTAGAAGCCAACACAGATTCGTTTGTCTTGCTAATTTAACCTAACTTAGGGCGTGTTTAACTAATAAAAGAAGTGTAAAATCTCCAAAACCAAGTCTGTACCGACAAAGCTCAAATATCGAAAAGAACAATAAACTTTATTGGACATTGATTTATGCAGTGGTTTTTCATCAACTCGATCTTCCGAAGGACTGTTCTTAATTTTACGCGCCTGTTGTACTATAAATGATCCTGCATCTCACTCAATAATGTTGTACGTATAGACTAGCTTCTAACTGCTCATCACTGATACTACCTCTGTCAGACACGATGCCTGGTGAGACAGCGTGCTTTTTAGCCAGGCCCATCATTGAGTTCGAGCCCGCGACTAGGTTCCCCTTAAGTGTGTACCATGGTTGCTGAAACAAAGCCAAACGATTCCAATTCGAAAGGATTTTTTTAATAGCCGAATTATTGATAGCCTAATATAAAAGTTGCTGAATGAATGAAAGCTATATGCTATTATTGTATAGAATCAAGTTCTTCCAACTTAACAGACAGCTGTGGTGCTGGGGAGTTTGTTGCGCCACTTCTTCTTCCCAGCTAAAGCACTAGGAAGTGGTGAAGGGCGGGCGTTTTGGGGGACTGTCTTATGTAATTTTGACGTTCTAAAAGTGTTGACTCTCAGCCTAGTTTGAATAAATGACTTTTGATTTTCATTTTCATTCTGAAAGGTGGCTAACAAAAGGTATGGTAAAGGTAAGGTAGGTAAGGTACAAAGCAAATGTGAATGAAAACGCCGGGAGAGAACGCTCTAGAATTTCTAAAAGGACATAGTAATATGTCCTTTTACGGTGTCCCCTGCGTTTCAGTATATTATATTATATATTATATTAAATGCAGATCAGTATATTAAACTGACCTTATTGGTGGTAAGGACAGGTGCGTATTAAGTACTCACAACCGCAACCAGGTGCGTGTATGAACTTAATAGAAGTACCTATGTTAGTATCGTAGTAGGTGGCTTTCTGTAGTTTTACCTACTCCCTTGGGGAATATTTTGATGAATTTATGCATATTATCTTATGTTAGATTCTTATGAGTGAGATTTTTTTTTGAGTTCGGTACCTACGTATTTATCTGATGGATTACATTTTTAGAAAACATTACCACCAATATCTGCTTTTCCATGAATGGGGCCATTTACTCAAAAGCTCCTACCTATGTGTTGTCGTATGACTTGTTACGTACAGTCACCTTAAGAGAAGTTACCAGGGTCGTCGGATATAGTAGAATTTTTTAAGAAATCGATGGATGTTTTTTAATAAAATGTAATGTGATTAATAGAGAACAAACAGTTCATTTATCAAATTACATTTCATTCGACATCGGTTTCTTACTAAACTACAAGTATATCTGGCGACCTAATTGAACGAATTGTGTACTTAGGTATAATGCGCTGTGCATCTCGATAAGTTGCGTTGAATATTTTATACTTAACTGAGAATTTCGTATCAGTAAAACTCAATAGCACGGTCGTTGAGTTTCCAACTGAAATTGGCTCATAAAGAGACCTCATAACTTTTAATATTAAGTCAACATTATTAATGTGTGTTTTAAATTTCAGGGAGTTATTGGTATTACGTTGTTTGAAGAAGCTTCGTCCGTCAAATGGTGGGCCGGCGCTTTGTTGATCGTGTTCGGTCTGGCTTTGGTAGCCCAGCCTAGGACCAAGAATAAGGAAGAATGAGCATCAGGGTGACAGGGACATCGACCGTAATCGTAATCTGTTACCATGCATACATGATTCGGAAGCGTTGAAAATTTTCGACAGTTATAAAAAAAAAACGAGACAATGACGGCCCAGTAGTAACTGGGGGCCTAGTCTCTAAGCACGAAATCCGTAAGCTCGGTCGAAGTTACGGGCGTTTCCTACTCCGTATGACTTCCGGACCTATGATTAGTTTGAGGTCCAAGCTAAGGATGAATTACTATACGATTTGACAGTTGTCCCTACTCCCTATATGGTTTTACCCGTCCAAAAAAGGTATTTAATCAGCTGTAGGAGTCACTTTGAAGTTTCGAACTATTTTCCGACGGGCCCACATTTTCGTTGACGGAATTAAAGAGTAGCCCCCCAGACGCGACTTACGAGATATGTAGGTCGTAGGTTCGGACCCAGCCAGGCTCTTTATTTTGTGTGAAATATGTCATTACCACTGCTCTCAAAACGGTGAAGGAAAACATCGTGAGGAAACCGGCATGTCCTAGAACCAAAAAATCGAAGATATGTGACATCTACCAACCTGCACTGGGCCCGCGTGGTGGATTACGGCCCACTCCCTCTCACAGAGAGGAGGCCTGTGTCCCAGCAGTGGGAACGTTATAGGCTGAATATGATTTAAAAAATTACATGTTCCATATATTTTTACCGCGTATGCATTGCACTTTTCTATAAAACACTTGATTTTTATTTTGATAACCGACGAAAATTTTCTAGGGGTCGAGTATAATGAGGTGAATTCATGGTTACAGTTTGCGCGTTAATGTCGCTTTATGGGGTAGAATTAAATGATAGCAAAAACTAAAACCATACAATTAAGATAACACCTCCTAAAAGCTAATGAAATAGCTGGACGAGAATGTAAGAAAAGTTAATTATAGTTACGATATCCGAAAGATATTCTACTGTACCTACAATGTGAAATGAATAAAGTGACAAAAGGCTCCCACAAATAGGTGCGACGCGACAGCGTGCCGCGACTCTTGAAGAACAATTTCTTTGAAAACTTCATGGGAACTGGGCCTCAAGTCTGCTATTACAATAGTGTCAGAATGGTCTATCATTGATTTCAAAATTGTTGATTTTGACAAGTTTGGTAATCTACTAATATAATGGCGTCATTATGACTTTCCAATGATCAGCCACTGACATTCCATTGAAAGAAATGGCACTTATTGGTAATCTCGTACATAATGATAAATGAATGACTGACTTAGGCGGTAATCTACTAAAATTGAACACCAATAAACTAATAAATAATGTGTAAAATATATATAAATGAAATCAGACAAGAATAAATGTTCAAATTTAGTAGTCGTTTTTGACAAATCATTTCTACTATAACGGGTTTTATAATAATGGCCATACGACAATGTCATTATAACACGATTCTATTACGAGACCATTGACCGACCAATGATCGACCATTATGAATTTAGCAGATTACGAACTTTTTGCAAAATGACAATGGGATCGTGTTGGAATGACGAATTTATAAAAATAGCAGACTTGGGCCCCTGTTCTACGAGTGTCGCGGCGCGCTGTCGCGTCGCGCCTGTCAAAAGAAGGCTTAAAACGAAAGGGCTTTTCCTTAGTTCTTATAAAGAACAAATACATGGTAGAACAAATTAAGGTTTCGTTTTAAAAACAGGTCGGTACATTCTCCATTTCTCTTATTAGCTGTACGATAGAGTCCGTACCACAAAACAAGTCCAGTGGCTATAAGTGAAACTAAGGATTTTTTTAAATATAGTTAGCAAATATTCCTACAACAACCCTCACGCACCTTTCTCTATTTAAGTTTGTGCATTTTATTAACCAGTGCCTATTATGATGTTGAGAAAAATATATAAAAAATCCGGCTACAAAAAAATCACTCTAAAACAAAATTACAGAAGGCTTACGATACCTCATTTGTCAAATTATGATAAGTAGTTTAGAATAATAGTTACGTGGTAACAGATTATCATATACACACACACACCGATCAAAATTATAACCCTCCTTTTGCTTCGCCATAGTCTGGTAAATAAAGATTTAGGTATGTCTCCGTCGCATGCCTGTGGTCTGTGGGACTTCTTTCGTGGGACGATCTCTGGTTTAGCGTTCCCTTAAGCAATAACTAATCGACTGTGCGGTCTTTTGGGGTAGGTAATAATGAACCTTGTTTCTAGTGCAGTAACTTTGTATTTGCATTGTTAAATTTTCACTCGAAAAGACACGTAATAATTAGTAATTATAATGATTATTTCATTCCATTTAAAATAAAAACTAGATATAATTTGTAGTATAGAATTATACCCAGATAAATATTTTATAATGTATATGTGAGGGTCAGTATTATATAACTACTTATCAAAATAAACTAATTTTACCTTATTTGAAAGTTTTTTTTCTTTATAACCCGAATTTATAACGTCAAATTAAAACTGTTAAATGTCAAAACAATAAATCTCTAATTTATTAATTACTAGCTTTTGCCAGCGGCATCGCCCGCGTGGAGGTCGGTGTATTATACATATAAACCTTCCTCTTGAATCACTCTATCTGTTAAAAAAACCCGCAATGGATGCATATGGATGTTTGTTACTGAATCACGCAAAAACGGCAGAACGGATTTGGATGAAATTTAGCACACAGATATTGTAATCTGGATAAACAAATATGATACTTTTAATCCTGGTAGTACGTTCCCGTAGGATTATTATCGACCTCTACGCGGACGAAGCCGCTGGCAAAAGCTAGTCCTACTATCCTACTTCCTACTTTAATATTATATATGTGAAAGTTTATGTTTAGATGTTTGAATGTTTGTTACTCAATCACTCAAAAGTGCCTCAACAGATAGACAGAGAGATAATAGGAGTTGTAGACTTCATCCCACTAATATTAGAATTCTAAAAGTTTGGATATTTGTCACTCAATCGAGCAAAAACGGCCGAACGGATTTGGATGAAATTAGGCACACAAATAGATTATAATCTAGATTAACTCAGAGGATACTTTTTATCCCGGTAGTACGTACACGTGGGATCATTTTCGACCTCTACGCGGCCGAAGCCGCTGGCAAAAAAGTAAAAAAGGAACGCCTTAAGCGAAAATGAAGTAACAGCGCAGGCGATGAGCTGCGATGTGGTGAGTTAAATTGTGGGGCCGTTTTATGCAGATGAAGTCGGGAGCCTTAGTGTGTTTCATTTAACCATCACCAAACACATCGAGCGCGTTTGGCGCTCTAAGGCCCTAGTGTGTTTCATTTAATTTAACCATCTCGATCAAACGCAGTGAGCGCGTTTTGCGCTTCGATTGGTCCGTCACCAATCCAGGGCCAATCGGAACGACCGACGGATCACTGCGTCTGATCGAGATGGTTAAATAAAACTCACACTAGGGCCACAGAAGATTTTAGCACACAGATATAATATAATAACTTTGTAGATATAATTAAATAATTTATTTGCATCATAAAAGTACAACCATATAACAAGGTATTTTTAACATTTGGTAAGTACCTAGACACTACATACGTAAATAAATGGGTTCCTGCATTTAAATACTAAACAATAATGTGATATTATATTTCTCATCTTTCTAACGTCTTAGGATTGTACTTACGTCACTTGATAATTATTTCGTACGTGTTTAAAAGCACTGACCACTCACTAATAATTACTATACTGATATTGTTATTTAGGGTTATAACATTCGATTGACACTGTCCTTCGTTTATGTGGAAACTATATCACGGTAGGACAGTCTTCCTCTTACACAATTAACCAGGAACCATAAAACCAAGTCTTCTAAAATGCTCTTGATTCAGCAAAGAAAATTGAATGTAGAATAATGTGTTTAAAACTATTGAAAGATTCTATTTCGATACAGACCAGTCTAAAGCAGAAATACCTAAGATATTCAAATATGGCAAAACGTAAATTATCAAAGGAGTTCTAGATTCTAATTGTAAATACAGTTAATGAATGGTCTTATACAATTTGTTGTAATATTCTGAGCTCCATTAAAATTGGATTGTTGGATGGTCGGATTGGCAAGACGCTCGGTTGTCCCGGAGTGTTTTCTATCCCATCTGCACCGCATTTGATGACCGATATAGCTGTGATATTAATATCGATGTTTTTTATTGTTTTACTTATAAGTTATATTTATCAAAGACAAGCTGATCCGACAGACATTGTCCTGGCGAAATTTAAAACAAAGTTCCCATAAAAATACAGATTCTGTTTTCCCGATTTTACGGCTATTCCCATAGGTTTTTCCTAATTTTTTAACTTTTTTTTTCAAACCACCCCTGTATTAACTTATAAGGCACAGAACATAAAAAAACAACCGGTTATGCCGTTAGTGAGTTTAAGCGAGACTTGCGTACAGAAATTGATTTTTACATTAGAGATATCAAAATTAAATAGTTAGGTTATTTTAGTACTACGTTTGCTGTCTGTTGTGACCAGTTTGAAGATCAGGGTTCGGTGTTGTTTCTAGGACAGCAACGCAACTATAAAGCATCTGTTTTACAGATTTTCATAGGCGGTCATCACCACTTAGGTACCATCTGATGACCCGTTACCCAAAACATAAAAAATCGTGTGTATTGAGTATGTACTGACCTTAATTTTACTTCGCTATCTAGAATACACTGGCCATTAATAAATCGCATAATTATACAAATCCAACAAAATCTTTAAAGCCTTCAAAATAGACCAGCAAAAAATCCGAGACGAAAACTTGTGTACGTGAAGACATCGACATAAATGAATCGACAAACGGCCATCCCTCCAGGATTTTATAGACGCAGTGTCGCCGGGCCAGCGTACTGACGGCTCCGACGGCAGTGGCGCGCCGCCAGCCGAGCCCGCCGCACGTCCCTCGGGCACTCGTCGCGAGCACAGCCTCACTCACACAAACACGATCGATAACACAAAGACGCGATAAAAAACTTTAAAACCACCAACGTTCAAGCTAAAGTTACCAAGCCAACCAGTGCTCAACTACTCATCCCTATCGCCATGTTACACTTTTTATGTAACTGATCTTAGATGGCAACATCGATAGCGCGTGGCGCACCGGCGTCAACAATGTAGTCATAGTGACGCGAACGTGTTGACAGTTTGACAGAACATGACGCTAAAATACCGTTGATTTTTAAATAAACATGTTTATAAAACGTTGTGTGTTCGTTGTTATGTATTGTTAAGATGACGACAATAATTTTGTTGGTTTGAATAGTTTGTATAGTAACATACGAAAATGGGAAATGGAATGAACAAGGTAATTTTTCTTTTAGTAGTATTTAGTTTTTGGAAATTAAAAATGCGCGAGGAATGTGCAAGCGGCAATAGTTACGTAACGATATCGTAGTCCGTATCGGCTCGTATCTCGTAGCGCCCGCGTAGGGGCCGTAGCGGCATGCAAGCTACGGCGGCTACGGCGACGGTCGCAGAGGTTTTTTTATGATGGATGAAAGAACTTTTCATTTTATAGTGAACTTGTACCATTTAAAATAAACATCTATATCGCCGCATATTGTAATAATTATTTGATTTTATTTAAATTTACTTACAATTAATGATTTAATTTTTTTTTACCACCCTAACTGCGTGAAATCTTTTGCGTTAAATATATAATAATCGGAGCAATATTTTAAACCGTGTCTACTACCAGTATACCTAATATTTTATGACATAAGTAAGTATATTATCATTTAAATGTATCTATCTAATTATTATTAAAATACCTTATAGGTAAGAAAACGATTCTTTTCTCTATAAAGCATAAATGAAAGAAAAAGTTGCAACGCTTTTCTATATTAAACTTATCTATCTCTTTTTTCACATTTATAAGAAAATTATTAAACTTCGCTAATCATTTCCACACAACTTTGACCTATTTTTCAACGTTGGTTGAACTTCGTCTACTGTAAACACTTGAAACTTAAAATTGTATATAATTTTTGGTGATTAAGACTCCGCGATTTAAACTAAGCTACACGTAAGCTTTTAACATTTTCAGTACACTCTGCACTGTTTAAAAAACAAAACAATCTACTTACAAATTATCTAATCTGTAAGTAGATTGTCTAATTTATTTAATATTATTTATAATTTCATCTTGTAAGAACAGTTGTGAGTAATAAAGATGCGAAAGCGACATGACATTTTCTTAAAATATTATTTAATTTATTATTTTAATAGTCTGATAAAATAAATTACACACGTACTGTACCCACACCTATTTATCATCTGTTTTGTTAAAACACAAAATTTATAATGTTGTTGCTTACTATTGCCATTAGACTTAATTAAGTCTACAAACTTTCAACTCCATACAACAATAACTTACAATTATTATGGCTTAATAATGTTGAGGTTACATTTTAGTTTAATAACTAAGTACCTATGTACAAGATTTTAAGAGGTTGATATTTCTATCAACCTCTGAAATGAACCTAACAAATATACATAAAAAAAAAAATGGTTATTTTTTTTAAATTCCAATCATTTAAACATTCGTGACATACCAGGTATGACGATTATGATAAAGTAGGTATCGTATAAACCATTCGATAATGGAACTGTTACGAGATGCAATTTGACATAGATAAAATATCTTTCTCCCACAAGAATCTATGTATCTATATTTCCACATTAGCATACCACTGTCTGATTTATGGTCCAATACCACAGTAACTCAGGTCATAACATTTGACATACCTTCCATAGACAAGTCACGTTTCCATGGACAACTCATAAAATTGAAAATAGGCTAAAATGCCATAAATTTGATCGTAAATCGATGGTTATTGGGCAATAAGACCTATTTAAGTGCAGTCGTATTTGATTACGTGAATATGGGGTCGGTTCAACGACTTTTCATAAAGAGAATTGAATAAGGTGTGAAGGCTCATTGGTCATCAAACCGCTCGGTCAATGTAGTTGGTGGCTATGGGAATTACTTCCGCTTAATGTACTGTTGTATCTACATGTATCGAGGTAGAGTATACAATGTGATACAGCCATACACAATGTATACTATGTAATGCCTTTAAACGAGCAATTCTTGTATATATAATCTGAATCTTGGAAACGGCTCCAACGATTTTCATGAAATTTAGTATGCAGAGGGTTTTGGGGGCGGTAAATCGATCTAGCTATGTTTCATATTTAGAAAACGTCAAACCAAAAAAAAAACATTCATATATTATTTATTTGTACAGTTTCAAGAACTGATTGCGGTTTGTGTAGGTACCCAACCAATGGAATGATTTTCTAGTGGTTTGTTAACATTGTAAATGTCGTCTTTTTTTTTTTTTGATGGTGGGAAATCATCAAATGTCTTCTCCCGCTCTAGGTGGAGCAAGCAGGAGGGCGTGTCAGACTTTTACTGACTAAAACCCACCCATGTTCCCTCAGCTGCCCGTGTGCCAGGGGCCTCGGTATCTCTTTCGAACAACCCGCACCCCTGGCAGGCATCGGCCCTTGCGGGCCCCACCAGTTGTTGCTGACACCTCTGACGACGCGCGTGAAACACAACGCGCCGTCGAACCGGGCATTTTTTTTTTGTTTATCGTGGAGAAATGCCTACTGCGCTACCACGGGGAGATAGCTCAGTTATGTGAGACTGTAACCCACTAAAACTCCACGGTGTCCTCCAGTGCCGCTTGAGCCAGGAACACAGAAACGCGCAAGCCATCCGCGAACCCGCCGCGGCTGTCCGTCACCGGACCCTCCTCGGAGGTGAATAATCCCTATCACCGGCGCACCAGGACACATGGCACGCCGTGATAACCCCAGGAACCAAATAGCATAGGGGCCCCAGACGACCCCGTGTATGGCACCCTTGGTCCCCCTGCGACGGGTCAGCACAGTGGCCCCGCCGCCTACCACTTTTTGGCCGCAGGGGATAGGGAGAGCGGCTAACGCTATACCGACACTCCTCTTCCCTTGCGGCCCCACCGCGTCCGCCATCAAACGGTGGCGGCCCCGTCCAGGCCACGGAAGGGAAGAGCGCTACTCAGAAGTACCGGCACTCCTCCTCCGCCGCAGCCTGTAACCCTCAGCCGCGATGCCTCCCATTCGACATCGCGGCCCGCCTCAGTTGCGATGCAACTCACCGCAACCTACTTTTTGGCCGCTACGTCTTCGGCTTGGAGGCAAAAGCCCTGACGAGCGGCCCCACCTTGGGGTTCCTCTTCGCTTCACCGTGGGAGGTGGGACCACGGTTACTGAGCCCCCCCGCAACGACAATGCGGGAACCCCACTGGGGGGGATTGCAAATGTCGTTTTGAGTATGAATGTCGGTGGCTATAAGAGTATGGCGAGTCCAAAGAAACGATGGATGGACTGTGTGAATGATGATATTCTTAGAAAGGGTGTGACTTAGGAGATGACGACTAATAGAGAAGTGTGGAAGAAAAAGACATGTTGCGCCGACTACAAATAAATTTGGAAAAGGGCAGGAAAATGATGATGTTAACATTTTTTTTGGGTTTTGGAAATCATCAAATAACTTCTCCTGCTCCGGGTGGAGCAGGAGGGTGTGTCAGACTTTTACTGCCTAAAATCCACCCGTGTTCCTTCAGGTCCCTGGGTGCCAGGGGCCCCGGTATCTCTTTCGAACAACCCGCACCCTTGGCAGGCATCGGCTGTTGCGGACCCCATCATTTGTTGCTGACATCTCTTTGAGGCGCGAGTGGAACACGCGCTGTCGAACCGGGGTTGGTCCTTATCGGACAGCGAGCTGCCCATTACTCGCCGTCCGCAAGCCCGCGCCTACGGTGGCCGGGAACCAGCTTGGGATTCCCGACACCCAGGGCGTCTCCTGCGACGACTAAGTCCGTGAGGGCGCATGTACTGCCTCTCCCTCACGTGCGCCGCCAACCTCTTCGCGAGCATTACTGCTCATGCACTCTCGCTCCGTACCATGGCCTGGACCAGTGACAGATGCGAGAGATCGCCGCCGCCGATAGCCTCCACGAGGACACGGCGGTGTTCCGCCCAAGCTGGGCAGACCTCCACCGTATGCTCCACCGTGTCTTCAGGGCGATCTTCGCAATGGAAACACGCGGGCGTTTCCTCCCGCCTTAGGCGAAACAGGAACCTCCCGAAACAGCCGTGTCCGGTGAAGACCTGTGTTAGGCGGAAGGTGAGGACGCCATGTCGCCTGTCAAGCCACTCCTCAAAGAAGGGACTTACCGCCGCAATCGTGGCCAGCCCAGCACTGGGTTGCGATATTTTCCGTGAAAAATGGTAAAAATATTTATGACTAGGTAGCCAGCGGCTTCGCCCGCGTGGAGGTCGAAAGTGATCCCATGGGAGTTATCCTACTACCGAGATAATTACCGTATGTGCTAATCAATCCAGGTTGTAATCTATCTGTGCGCTATATTTCATCCTACTTGCTCCGTTTAGCCGTTTTTGCATAATTGAGTAACAAATGTTAAAACATCCAAACAAACAAACTTTCACATTTATTATATTAGTAGGATTTTTATCTTTAACAGTGCACAATACGGGATCTCAGTATTACAACGATTTTTGTAAGTTTTTCAACAAACCGCTTAGAATAAGCATCACCTCAAAACCAGCAGTGGATTGAAATAGTCTGAATGACAAGAAACTTAGCACTTAGAAAGATTTATGTGTAAAATACCCTCTCACCGAAATCCGATTCCGAAACGATTACCCTACCGGGATCTCTCAACGAATTCCGTAAGTAGATATCCAAAAGGACTTTTATTTGCGGCTAAACCAAATACCTTCAGTTGTTTCAAAGTAAACCGAGATACAGAATAAGTTGTTTCACTGGGGAATCCGGTAATAAACCATTTATCTTACAACGAGTAATCGATTCATTCGGATCTTGACTCTGAGGTCAAGACTTGCCGCGGTATAGTGCAGTCGTTCAAAGTTACGACGCAAGAGATGCACTCAGTGTAATATGCGCTCCTTTGTTTAACTCTGCATACTTTGAGTGGAAAGAGACGATAGATGATAACTTTTATTGCTTTTGGTATGGTAATTTGACATCTTAAAACAATTTGGAGAGCATTATTGGCCCAGTGGTACCGGCTTCGACCTACGAGTTGTGGATCATAGGTTCGAACCCAGGCGGGCGGTTTATTATTATATATTATTTTTGTGTTAAAAAGGAAAACGTCGTTAGAACCAAAAATTTCGAATACATGTGACATCTACCAACCCGTATTGGGCCTCGTGCAGGACGTGGTGAGCGCTCTGTTTCCCACGCGAGGGGAGCATGCTCCCCCGCCCATGGCTCCGCCACCTGCGGTGCCCGACCCGGACTACACCGACGACGACGACGATGCTCCAGAGGTGACCGAGGTAGAATTGAGAGTGGCGGTACGTAGGCTGAATGCAAAGAATACCGCCCCAGGACCCGATGGCTTGCCTGGAAAAGCCTGGGTCCTGGCCTTGGAGGCTCTCGGGCCTCGACTAAGAGGGCTCCTAAGCGCATGCTTGGAGGAGGGCCAGTTCCCACGTCACTGGAAGACGGGGATACTGGTCCTCATCAAGAAGCAGGGGTGCCCCGCGGACTCTCCGTCCGCTTACCGGCCCATCGTGCTGCTCGACGAGGTGGGCAAGCTCTTTGAAAGAGTAATTGCAGACCGCCTCGTCGGGCGGCTGGTGCGGGTGGGGCCGGATTTGGCGGAGAGCCAGTTCGGTTTCCGCAGGGGGCGCTCCACGGTGGACGCCATCATGCGCGTGCGAGCCCTCACGACGGGGGATGCTGTGGCCCGGGGTGGGGTCGTCTTGGCGGTGTCTCTGGACATCGCCAATGCCTTCAACACCCTGCCCTGGAGTTGCATAAGGGAGGCACTCCGGTATCACCGGATGCCGACCTACCTCTGTCGTGTGGTCGAGGCCTACTTGACGGACAGGGCCGTCATCTACCCCGGTCACCTAGGAGAGTGGAACCGGCGAGAGATGTCGTGCGGTGTCCCACAGGGATCGGTCCTGGGGCCACATCTGTGGGACATCGGATACGACTGGGTGCTGCGCGCCGACCTCCCTAGCGGCGTCAGCGTAGTTTGCTACGCTGACGACACGCTGGTCCTGGCGCAAGGGAGGTCGTACCAGGCGGCGGCCGACTTAGCGACACACGGAGTTGCGACAATCGTCGATAGGATCCGGCAACTGGGACTCGAGGTGGCCTTGCACAAGTCCGAGGCCATGTGGTTTCATGGTCTTCGGAATGCGCCACTGACGGGTTCCCAGATAACGGTGGGAGGGGTTCACATCGGCGTCGAGTCGACGATGAAGTACCTAGGACTCGTCCTCGACAGCCGGTGGAACTTCGCGGAGCACTTCCGACGTTTGGCTCCCAGACTGGAGCGGGCCGGGGCTGCCTTGAAGCGGCTCCTGCCCAATCTAGGGGGGCCAAACGCCTCCTGCCGGAGGCTCTACGCGGGGGTCGTGCGGGCCATGGCCCTATACGGGGCGCCGGTGTGGGCGCCTACATTGAGGCGCCAACCAGCACGCCGGTTGAAGGCGGCCCATAGGCTCATGGCCATCCGGATGATCCGGGGATACCGCACGATCTCCGGTGAGGCGGCGGGCCTCCTTGCCGGATTACCGCCATGGGATCTGGAGGCAAACGTCCTCGCGCTCACTTGGGAGTGGCGCGAGGAGGCCAAACGCCGGGGCGTAACTCCGCTGCCGCGGGAAATCGCGGCACGGCGGACAGAGCTCCGGCAGGATCTCATGGCGACGTGGAAAGTGCGATTGTCGCAACCCAGTGCTGGGCACGCCGCGATTGCGGCGGTAAGTCCCCTCTTTGAGGAGTGGCTTGAGAGGCGGCATGGCGTCCTCACCTTCCGCCTGACACAGGTCCTCACCGGACATGGCTGTTTCGGGAGGTTCCTGTTTCGGATAGGGCGGGAGGAAACGCCCGGGTGTTTCCATTGCGAAGATCGCCCAGAGGACACGGTGGAGCATACGGTGGAGGTCTGCCCAGCTTGGGCGGAGCAACGCCGTGTCCTCGTGGAGGTGATCGGCGGCGGCGATCTCTCGCGTCCGACCCTGGTCCAGGCCATGGTACGGAGCGAGAGGGCATGGCTGGCAGTCGCCTCCTTCAGCGAAGCAGTTATGCTCGCAAAGAGGGAGGCGGCGCACGTGAGGGAGATGCAGTACATGCGCCCTCACAGCCGTGGCCTTCGCAGGAGACGCCCTGGGCGTCGGGAATCCCAGGCTGATTCCCGGCCACCGTAGGCACTGGCTTGCGGACGGCGAGTAATGGGTACCTCGCTGTCCGGTAAGGACCAAGCCCGGGTCGACGGCGCGTTGTGTTCCACGCGCGCCTCAAAGAGATGTCAGCAACAGAGGGGCCCGCAAGGGCCGATGCCTGCCGGGGGTGCGGGTTGTTCGAAAGAGATACCGCCGCCCCTGGCACACAGGCAACTGAGGGAACACGGGTGGGTTTTAGTCAGTAAAAGTCTGACACGCCCTCCCGCTCCACCCAGAGCGGGAGAAGTTATTTGATGATTTCCCACCCAGAAAAAAAAAAAAAAAAAAAAAAAAAAAACCCGTATTGGGCTCGTGTGGTGTATAACATCCGACTTCCCTCTCGAAAAGAGGAGGCCCCACTAGATTGGGTAAGAGCTGATTTTATGCTTAAACAATTTAGATGTGAAATTTATAATAATCAAAACAGTTTGCATCTAATATACATACACGTCTATATTACATCATGCCAGTAATGCTCGAATGGTTAGGCAGTGGTGTAGCTTTTTCTCATGGAGGTAGGGAAGAAACTTCAGAACTTTGCAGATACTTAGAGTAGGTACTTAAACATCTCATTTTGGATGACTATCACTAAAAATAGGGGTGACAAACATGGCTAATCGAAGGATTTAAAGCGTAGAGTCATAGGCACACCTGGTGTACAATATGGTAAGAAACAAACCAAAATAGAGGGACAGACTGATCCAGTAAGATCATATTTATTTCATTTTCCGGAGCCGACCCGACGGCTCAGTTCCAAATTCCAATCTCAGAAGATTTAGCCAAAGATCCTATACAGTCCCATGTCATACGGCGAAGCCCAGACGTCATTTGTCGGACATCATTCCAATTTTGGCCCGCCACTGCGATTTTTTCTATCAGACAAAGTAGATTACGGTTTCGTCTTTTGTCTGTCCTGGGATTTGATCCCAGGAATTTAGCAGCTTCTATTTTATGACATTGTCTTTACTAATATTTTAAAAGAAAATATTAGATTTTTTATATGTTTGTTTATTTCGCTTTCGAGCTAAAACAGCTGAAAGACTTAGGATGCAATTTGACTCATGGGTAGACCATGACCTGGATTAGGACATACGGGATCAAGACTTATGCTTGTCAAACCGCTAGCCGCAGCAAGTTCTTAATATGACTAGTAAGTAGTAGTTATTAGAATGGAAAACGACAGAACCTATTTACTTAAATAAAGTATTCACATTTCTGGGAACTAAACTGGTTTTAAAAGTATGTCATAATATGAATCTACATATTAATTTAAGATGTCTAAAGTAAAATATAATTTTACTTTAGACATGTCTAAAGTAAAATTATATTTTGATTACCTACTACAAAACTAGGCAAATAGGGTAGTGGGTCTACCTAGCACAAAAATAGACAAAGACGGTGAAGTTATATTTTGATTAAATTATATTTTGATTACCTACTAAAAAACTAGGCAAATAGAGCAGTGGGTCTACGTAGCACAAAAATAGACATAGACGGTGATGTTCTGCAGTATTTTGATGGCGCCTTCAAACTTCAAATCCGAGTTATCTTGGTAAAGTTAAGCCATTTACGGAAGTTAGGAGTGTCGTAAAACACTAAAAGCAAACATTTTTGCTTAATCTAAACTTTGCGGCGTAAGACGGCAACAATGATGAGGACAGTCGAGACGAGGAAAATACTAATTGTACAACATAAGAACACAACTGGTGCATAACTAGTGAAATGTGGGTGTACGTACACCTCTAGCTAACCCTTTAGAGTTTACAGGCGTTATGTTATATGTGTGTGAAAATACTATGTAGGTACCTAAGTATGTATGTATGTATAAGTAGTAAGCCTACGTAGGCATTTATGACAAATATCGCGGGGGTTTTTATCGAGCACTGGATTTTCAACTCTCTGTGTTGAGCTGAGCAATGAGAATCGAACAGAGTAGATCCCAGCGTTTCGAAATATCACACTGTTCTATTTTCAACTCTCGGTACTTAGCAGTTTGTTGAAAATCCAGTGAGTGAAAATAGTTGCCGCGATATTTTTACGTCCACGCTAACGTCGGCGAAGTATCTACCTATGGAACTGACACGTTCTTTAGAAATCGTTTGTATACTTGGACAGACGTTCCTACAGTACCTATAGGTAGGTATACCGCAGCTCTAAAGCTTTTCTATTTCCAATACCGTTAACCATCCGTAAACACATCAAGAGACTGAACATTTCAGAAACGATTTCCAACTGGTTCCACCTGTGAGTAGGTACTTATGAGTGTACGTGGGTACAGACAGAGTGTGCCTGTATTTTTTGTTACTTGTCTTGCTAAACAAATAAGTACTTACGGTGTACTAAGATTTCTTAAATATTTTTGGAACTAAAATCTTTAACGCAGCTCGCGGTAGGAGTAGACTGTCGGAAAACGTCATGTAACGAAAATGCCCATCCTTGTAACTCTACATTATACATAATAGACAGAGATCTGTCTCTTTGTGTGGTCACTAACTTTTTTTTTTTTTTTTTTTGGGTTTTGGCTTCGCACGGTTTGTGCATTTAGCCAGTGTCAAGTAATTTTTCTTTTTGATCAAGTAAATGGCCCGATATCGGGCACGAATTTACAAAGCAGTCATAGTCGTCTTTAGTCAGTCAAGTCAAAGTTATTGTAAAGCGGTAGTAACTTTACAACAACCTATTAGGAGTTTTTGGGGGGAACACGAAAAGTCCACGTTAGACACTTATTTTCACCTTCACTACACTTGTGCACTCACACGTAACTAAATTGAATAATTCACTATCAAAATTATACAATTTAATTCGCTATTTCACTAAATTCCATGAAAATGAAAATTTGTGCGACATGTTCCAACGCGATCCCACCAAAAACGGTCACTAACTTTGAGTGTGGTCAAAATGAAAATCCAAGATGGCGGCTGCATGCATTTTCACATTACTCATTTTGGTGACATTTTCATGGTTTTCGAGGATGTTTAAGTCAATAATGAGGTTAAAATGAGAATTAAAGATGACGGCTGCGGTCAAATTTTTCGCCATTTTTACATTTTCGCAGCCACCATCTTGGATTTTCATTTTGAACATCGTTCTTTCCTGACGCGACCCCACAATTTTTTTTTATTTTTATAAACTGATCGAGAAATGATATACCTACATACATAAATTGTTAGCAGTTTTGGACGTAAATAACACCGTCAAGTTTCTTACAAAATCGAGACGCTAAATGTACCTATGCTTGCTGCGAAAGCTTGTGATTTTTATAGTGTAGGTATTCTATTTAGTCAGGTTTAACTTGCGAAAAACCACTGTAGGCTTTCACGATAAGGTTCACCCGTAATGAAGGTGTCATAGCACTCATAGCATTAATTCATTACATAGAACACAAAAGTACAGCCTAGATTAACCATCAGGTGGGCAAACCTTTTAGCCTAGAACATTGAATTTTTGACGAAGGTTTCCATTCAACGGACTAAAGATAACGCGAGTTTTGATGACGCGCCCAGTGCTGCCCGTAGAGAATTAACTTTCTAAGCAACATTATTTTTGTAACCTCAGCTCTCGGACTTAACGTTTAAAAATAGAATGCCCTTTTTATGTGGATGCTGGAAAATTATACAAGGTGAATTTTTAGTCACCGTTTAAATTCTTAAGGGTGATAGAAATATGAAAAAATTTCGGACCTCCCATACAAAATCGATCTACTGACTATTGATTTTGCATGGCAGGTCCGATTTTTTTTCATATCGACCCATGTTCCTTGGGGAAAGTTGTTCAACTTCACGGGTACTATCACCACATGAGTATTCCGTTTGGTTTACTCATGTGCCCGACGTTTCACTACCCTGAAAAATTAAAACGATGACTAAAAATTCACCTTGTATTTACGTAGGATAGCATTGGAGCGGAGGAGATTACCTAGTTATGAAACTATGTATATTGAAAGAGTAGTGATAGCCCAGTTGTAACGGCCGCGACATACGAGTTATAGGTCGTGGGTTCGAACCCAGACAGGCCCTTTACTTCGTGTAAATTATTTCATCACCACTGCTCTCAAAACGGTGAAGGAAAACATCGTAAGGAAACCGGCATGTCTTAAAACCCCAAATCGAAGACATGTGCCATCCATCAACCCGCACGTGTGGTGGAGCACAGACCACTCCCTCTCACAAAAAGGAGGGCTGTATCCCAGCAGTGGGAACATGATAGGATTATTTGCATACTTATAGTTTCAAACAACAGCATCAGTATAGCTGTGGGTATAGGTACGCATTATCGATACCTCTGCCAAACTCTTCGAAAACAACTGCCGTCATGTTATGTAGCTATGTTGTGATATCATTTCAAAAGTTTTTAATAAGCAAATGGGTAGATACTAGATACCAAAATAGTAAATGAAAACCTTTATTTCACTAATTGCCATAAATTCTCTAACTTGCAAAACAGCCGTAATACTTTTATATATAAATTGTGATTTTCTTTTGTTTTTACCGTAATGTCAGCGCCTGCGTCTCATTACTTGTCACAGTGATGCCATAGTGTCACAGACAATAAAGGCACAGACAAGTAATAGATGTTACGTGGGGTGCAGACACGCGGATTACTTTAATTACTATATATATACATTATTTTATACATAGTAAATATTTTTTAATTTATTTTTTATTTCTGTATCTGTCCGTGACATTCACAGTGGGCCCCATCAGAATACCAGCGCTGCGACAAATTTTTTTAAATGTCGCAGCATCATGCTGAGATAGGGGCCTTTTGGCCTCGTACGGGACTTTGTTTTTTTTTTTACTTTTTGCTTTTCTCTAATTTTAATTTATATTTTATTAAGAATGTTATTTAGTTAAGTTTGTGTTATTCCTGTGCGAGTCTAATAAATACTTTTTCTTTCTTTCTTTCTTTCTTTAAAACTAGCAATACATCATTAACACGTTCCGGGATACTTGACTATTTGCAAACTATACATTTTATCATATCGTCTACAGCCATACTACCATAACACGCACGTCGTTTTTTTTTTGGGTGGGAAATCATCAAATAACTTCTCCCGCTCTGGGTGGAGCAGTAGGGCGTGTCAGACTTGTACTGACTAAAACCCACCCGTGTTCCCTCAGTTGCCTGTGTGCCAGGGGCCGCGGTATCTCTTTCGAACAACCCGCACGCCTGGCAGGCATCGGCACTTGCGGGCCCCATCAGTTGTTGCTGACATCTCTTTGAGGCGCGCGTGGAACACAACGCGCCGTCGACCCGGGCTTGGTCCTTACCGGACAGCGACCTACCCATTACTCGCCGTCCGCAAGCCCGCATCTACGATGGCCGGAAATCAGCCTGGGATTCCCGATGCCCAGGGCGTCTCCTGCGAAAGCTACGGCAGTGAGGGTGCATGTACAGCCTCTACTTCACGTGCGCCGCCTCTCTCTTTGCGAGCATCACTGTTTCGCTGAAGGAAGCGACGGCTACCCATGCACTCTCGCTCCATACCATGGCCTGGACCAGGGCCGGACGCGAGAGATCGCCGCCACGAAGACACGACGGTGCTCCGCCCAAGCCGGGCAGACCTTCACCCTATGGTCCACCGTGTCCTCAGGGCGATCTTCGCAATGGAAACACCCGGGCGTTTCCTCCCGCCTTATCCGAAACAGGAACCTCCTGAAACAACCGTGTCCGGTGAGGACCTGCGGCAGGCGGAAGGTAAGGGTGCCGTGCCGCCTCTCAAGCCACTCCTCAAAGAGGGGACTTACCGCCGCAATCTTGGCGTGCCCAGGCGCACACACCGTGACACTTAATATCAACATCATTGTACTCGAATGGCTCAGCCTACGCCTGTCGCCGGTGTGAGAGTGTTGCATTGGTGTATAATAAGCACTGCGTATGTGTGTGTTGCAAAATGACTCAAAAAGAGTTTGCTGTGATACCTACGAACGAATGAAGTCGCGTGATGCTGCACTAGATCATGTGCTTATTAGGAGTGTTATGGGCAAGCAACGGCCATCGACGGTTTGCCAAATCACATGAAATAAAGTTCACCGCCCTTAGCCGTACTGTCACGTAATTATATACCAAGATAACGTCGAGGGGCGGTTTGTCCCGGAATGTGTCAAGTACTTAAAGCAAGGTATTATGTTGGAGGTCTATTGCAGATGTAGCTCTGGCAGCTTGCCATGTTAGTTAGTCGACTCGCTATCTATGAAACCCACTACCGGCTTCCAAGATTATCCATTCGCGTAATACACACTATTCGTGTGTTACCACAGAATGTTTAATTTGTCATAGAATCTGTTTCTGAATTATTTCCTACCAATATAAACTAAGTGGATATAGTACGTATTATTGAACCTAACTTAAAAACCACTAATCAGAACTTGACTAAAGTATTATGGGAACACTCGGAAAGTATGCCTACGCTTTCAAACCAAAAGCAATTTTTTCAAATTGGTGTGTATGGGACTACTTACACTTATTCAGCTCTGTTCAGCTTTTGTCCATAGAAAATAGCGACTTTGTATGAGATACGTACGCATCCGTTCAGCCGCGGAAAGATGAACGGACTCTATACAAAATCGTTGTTTTCTATGGACAAAGGTTGAACGTGCTGAATAAGTGTGAGTAGTCCGTAAATGACAAAATTCAGAGGTAGCAAACATAAAAAAACAACCGAATTGAGAAACCACCTCCTTTGGTCGGGTTGGCAGTTTTGATGACATGGGGGATGGGGGGTCTGGGTGGTGATTACGTCAGCAGTATTATATTTTTAATTTTTTGGTTTTTCTTCAAAATTTAGTCGATTTTGGTCCGAACACATATGGCAACCCTACTTGTTTATGAATGGCTCGAAGAAAACGATGACAATGTTCCAAAATCACACGAAAGTGAGCAGACACACAACATTGAGCATCCAATGCTCATGTCATCGAAGACAGAGTCATGGATTCGTATGTCATGGACTGAATTCTGGTAATTTGAATTAATATACCAAAATGTTAAAAGAAGTTTGTTTTGTTCGTTAATATATCGCACACCTAGATCTAAACAGAGTTTACTCAAAAAAACACTTTTTTCAGAAAAAGTCGAAAACTGTTTACCATCTTCCTGAACACTGAAGAAGTTTTCTGTATACATATTTGCTTTGCAAGTTCTACTAAAAAATAGTTTTAAATTTGTTTTACTGTTCGATAGGTAGTCAGTTAAGGAATTCAATCGTAAGCATAAGTCAAAACTCCCAATTTTTAGATCTGGGTGTGTGATATATAGATTATAATAACTGAATACCATCTCAAAAGAATTTGCTTAAATAAATATTAAACGCGTTAAAGTCCTCTATTCCAAGCCTATTCCTTATTTCTAGACTTATAACTGCTGCTCATGAATCAATAAATAAACCAGAACACATTGCAAAATGCATGTACCAATGTTTACGTGAGCATGGGAGGGGGGCGGGGTAAGAACTTTGCTTACTTTTGCTAATACTTGAATGGCCCCTTAGATTGGAAGCTTACCCCAACGTAGTTGGGAAAGGCTGGGCCAATTGATAGATCAATCTATTATGTTCCCACTGCTGGGACACAGACCTGCTCAACCTAGGTAGGTCTCCTGTCTTATAAACATAGGTTCAGATTTTAAGGGATCCCAAATTCATACGCACTGCAATAACAGTAAAACGTAGGCACTAGAACGTTCTTTATTAATCAACTAGCTGTGCCCGCGACTTCGTCCGCGCGGAATTGTTTTTTTTTTACTATTATTTATATATCAATAAAAACAAATGAAAATTCTAAAATAAAAGTAGCCTGAGTTACTCCTTATTTCATCAGCTACCTGCCAGTGAAAGTCTCGTCAAAAACGGTCCAGCCATTTCAGAGATTAGCGGGAACAAACAGACAGACAGACAAAAATTGTAAAAAAAAATATTTTGATATATGTACCGTATACATATTCATATGCATGTAGCAACAACCGGTTATTTTTATATTACAAACAGACACTTTATTTATATGCATAGATGTATAGATGTATAGATTAACGTACATCTTTAGTACCTGCAAATTGAGTAGCTTCTTACTTATCGTAATTTATTGACGACTACAAGGTTAGGTGGCCTAATTTCCTAGCCTTCAATTTAGCACTTTTGTATTATTGAAGCTAAGAGGTCGAAAATTGAAGCCAAATAGGCTTAATTATATTATTGCTACTATTCTTTTGCCAGTGACTTCGCCCGCGTGGAGGTCGATAATCATCCCACGGGAACGTAGTACCAGGATAAAAAGTATTCTTTGTATTAATCCAGATTATAAACTATCTGTGAACCAAATTTCATCCAAATCCGTTCAGCCGTTTTTGCGCGATTGAGTAACAAATATCCAAACATAAAAACTATCACACTTGGGAGTGGCGCGAGGAGGCCAAACGCCGGGGCGCAACTCCGCTGCCGCGGGAAATCGCGGCACGGCCGACAGAGCTCCAGCGGGATCTCATGGCGACGTGGAGAGTGCGATTGTCGCAACCCAGTGCTGGGCACGCCACAATTGCGGCGGTAAGTCCCCTCTTTGAGGAGTGGCTTGAGAGGCGGCATGGCGTCCTCACCTTCCGCCTGACACAGGTCCTCCCTGGACACGGCTGTTTCAGGAGGTTCCTGTTTTGCATAAAGCGGGAGGAAACGCCCGGGTGTTTCCATTGCGAAGATCGCCCTGAAGACACGGTGGAGAATACGGTGGACGTCTGCCCGGCTTGGGCGGAGCACCGCCGTGTCCTCGTGGAGGCGATCGGCGCTGGCGAACTCTCGCGTCCGGCCCTGGTCCAAGCCATGGTATGGAGCGATAGTACATGGGTAGCCGTCACCTAATTCTGCGAAGCAGTAATGCTCGCAAAGAGGGAGGCGCGTTGTTCTCCGCGCGCCTAAAAGATCAACTGATGGGGCCCGCAAGGGCCAATGCCTGCCAGAGGTGCGAGTTGTTCGAAAGAGATACCGCGGCCCCTGGCACACAGGCAACTGAGGGAACACGGGTGGGTTGTAGTCAGTACAAGTCTGACACGCCGTCCTGCTCCACCCAGAGCGGGAGAAGTTATGTGATGATTTCCCACCCATGGAAGCACTGATAACCAGACCAAATCGAAAAACTTCAAATATGTAAAGAGTGATCTAGGCCCTCCTGTACCTTTTCCCTTAACTCTGCCGGCCAACTCTATTGCATTAATTGGGGCTAGGTATTTAAAACTAAATTCGGTCTGGCGAGTCATATGCAAAAGGTCGCCGTTATCGAAATCGATAAGAAGAACTATTTTATAGTTGGATTAGTTAAACTGCTAGTTCGATACAACATTAATAACTGCTGAGTATTTGAACCTGGTTTCGATTCCTGGGACGGGCAGCTTTGTGGGGTTTTCAATATGGAATTTCTTAGTAGCAGCCCGTAGTCTGGATGTGTGCCCGGTTGATGGTAATAGGCTCGCCCCCTATAACATGGGACTTAAACATATCTAGTGAAACTGGATGTACTATACAGGATATAACAGAAACCCTATTGATATCCTTAAGCACTAATGATAACAGCCGGTAGAGAATATCTATACATAGTTTCAGCTCAAAATAAATACTCTAAGAATTGATACCAAATTTTCGGTTTCATGTGTTTCTTAAATTCAAATCATAACAAACTTGTCGCCGCACTACGTAGGTCAATAACTTTCCACGTTACCACTTGCCAATATCACGATAAATCTCTTTCAAGTGTTGTGTTTATTTCAATTTGAAAAGTTCGGTTTCTGGTATAAATGTGTTAAAAATTCTCACAACTTTCGAACATGTAGAGATAGGATTAAAAAACCCTTCCAATATCGTTTGATATCATCCCAAGAAGCCGTGCCCTTTGGTATATACCCTTTCCGTTACATGTTCTATAGGTGCACTTCTGTCTTATCCTTCGGAGATAATAGGCGTGATGTCATGTTAATAATCCCACTACATATACTATATTATATACTACATGTAACGTACATGTTGATCAGGTTAAGCTATGCTTGCCGCGGTTGGTCCGTGGATGGGTGACCATCTTTACATACCAAGACCCCTCCGTGCCTCGGAAAGCACGTTAAGCCATTGGTCCCGGCTGTCATTTGTGGATCTTTGGCAGTCGTTACGGGTCGTCAGAAGCCCGAAAGTCTGACAACCAGTCTTACCAAGGGTATCGTGTTACCCAGTTACTGGGTTGTCGAGGTCAGATAGGCCGTCGCTCCATGTAAAATACTGGTATTCAGCTGCATCCGGTTAGACTGGAAGCCGACCCCAAAATGGTTGGGAAAAGGCTAGGCAGATGATGATGATATACTACATGTATAATATTAGCTGTGCCCGTGACTTCGTCCGCGCGGAATAGTTATTTTTTTAAATTATTTATCTATATTTTTAACCGACTTCCAAAAGGAGGAGGTTCTCAATTCGTCGGAACCTTTTTTTTTTTTTTATGTATGTTCCCCGATTACTCGAAGATGGCTGGACCGATTTGGATAATTTTTTTTTTGTTGGAAAGGGTATACTTCCCAGGTGGTCCCATGATCATCAAGTCAGGATCTGATGATGGGATCCTGGAGAAATAGAGAGAACTCTTCAAATTTTATAGGCACACTTGAAGCAATTTGTGTAGTTATTGGAAGAGTACTTTCTCGGAGTGGTTCCATTTCAATTTCGTGAAGATCTGATGAAGAACTTCCGAGATAGGCAACGGAACTCCTCAATAAATGATAGCAAATGGACAGGGATTGCTGAAATCTCATGTCTGTCAATTGTTTACACCAGTTAATAACATAACATCACGCCGGTACGCTGTGAAGGGGTAAGCACATGTGAACCACTAAAAAGAGAAAAATAAAAAACTTCTTTCACAAAAATAAACAACTGACTTCCAAAAAAACTATTTATTACTAACTAAACTATTTATTAAACGTTATTTTTCAGTTTTTAGTGTTTTTTTGGAAGTCGGTTGTTTATTTTTGTGAAAAAAGTTTTTTATAAATATTATAAATTTCTAAAATAAAAATAGCCTAAGCTACTCCTTATTACATAAGCTATCTGCCAGAAAAAGTCCCGTCAACATCGATCCAGCCATTTCAGAGGCTTTGGATGAAATTTGGCACACAGATAGTTTGTAACCTGAAATAACAAATAGGATTCATTTTTATCCCAATACTATGTTCCCGTGGGATAATTTTCCAACAACACGCGGGCGAAGCCGCTGACAAAAACTAGTAACACTGTACAATAGAATATAGCGCGTCAATTATTATTTTGTGAGATGTAACAACTATATTGCGTGTTTGGCCGACGTAAGTGCTCACACTCGTGAACTTAAAGCTTGCGTGTATATCAACACTTGAAGCTATTCATATGTCTCTATAACTTTCATATTTAATATATCTACTCACGATGCAATGTCTTGCAGTCATGACAATTCGCCATTGTCTAAGTAGATAAGTACCTACCTACTTTCACAACAAGTCAAATATAGTTTCATTGACATAAGTAAACTAAGAGGAAAAATACGTAATATTGATCAAATTTAAATGGGGCCATGCGATAAGTATACGCTTTCAACAACAGAATTTTCAAATCGGTTTATAAAAACAGCGTACATACAATCGGTTTATAAAACAGAATCGTTTGTGTAGTGTATCTCAGTATACAACATACAACTACACAAGAAAAACTCAAACATAACTTGTCAAAATAATTACACGTCAATCTTTTCTACTTATTTTATAATTGACTGTCGCTGGCATTCCAATCTCTGCGAAAAAATGCTGACATAAAGTCAAACTACACAATTACCTTCGATCATTATTCTAGGGCGCCATCAAAACCGTAATTTCGATTCCCTGCAGACAAATAAGGGATGGGTGAACCGTTGTTTTCCTAGTGCGGTGACCGCCATTGTAGGACAAGCCCAACCTTTCCACCTGTTTACTCAAACGGTGCTAGATTTAATTCGGACCGCGTTATCCGCTGAACCATACAACCTTTTACGTAAACAGAATACTTTCAACCCACAAAAGATACGATACAATCACTTCTGGTATCTTTTTACGAGTACAATGACAATAGGAAAGTGGTTTGTGACTCTTTACCGTAAGTAGATAGCGATCTAAGAAAACGGTTGTAAATATTTGCAAAGTTCTAACAATATTAGACAGTGGCGTAGCTAGGATATGGTAGGCAGGGCAAGAGCCTGGGTGTCTATCGAAGGTGGACGCAAAATTACGCCAATTATTGAATAAATAAAAAGCATAAATAAATCATTGCATACTGTTACCTATATCGAAGACATCTGAAGAGCTACTTGAATATATTGTGCAGTACGGGTGTAAAGCGTATTTCCAAATCCGCCTATTTTTATTCAAATTCTCTCAAAATTGCAGCATTGCAAGCGATTTTTTAGCCAGTTGATATTAATAGCTTCGTTATTGAAGGCTTATTATTGATCAAAAAAGGTTTTGCGACCTAGCTTTGCTCAGTGTAGACCGAGAAAATAATTTACCAAGGGGCGCAAATGTGATGTGTGCCCTAGGCGCCATTTTCTATTGGTACGCCCCTGTATAAAACTCTTATGGACAATTTAATTTCTTGACTAAATAACTTTTAATGGCTTTATAGAGCAAAATAACTCGATAGGCGACCGCGAAACGAATTTGGTACTAAGGCTTTGCTTCGTGGCAAAATTACTTACGCTCTGAGGTCATCGTAAAAACTATAAGTAAATTGATATTTTATTTGCCAATAAAATGTCGAATATCAACTTACTGATATGAAAAACGGAGAGCTTCAACATTATGGTGCAGTGCACAATAAATAATTCATAAAAATATATTCATGTTTACTGAAAACGTTTGTCGAGTGTGTCAGCAAACATTTTTTGTAAATACGGGTCATTCAAAAAATGTTCGTCGCATTCAACGCTGTCGCTATTTTGACGAATTTCAAAGCATTTCGCGACGCCCGCAAAATGTTGACGCATTGAAAGACAAACTTAAAAAATAAAGCTCCCCACATAACCGCAGCAAAAAAAAGTTGAGTTCGAAATTGAAGGCAGAAAAATGTTGTCAGCACATGTGGCGTGGAAGAGAACACTTACCTACTTTTTTTTTCATTATACTTCGTTAAACGAAGTTCGTTGTAACAAGTTTAATACAGCTCTTACTGTTGCTGACATTTGTGACATATTGCGAAGATACAATAGTGATAATCCGTAACATAAGTAATACATGAGATCAGTGGTGGCCCACTAGTAACGGCCCCGACTTACAAATTGTAGGTCGTGGGTTCGAACCTAGGCAGGTGCTCTAAAATCAAAATCAAAATATTTTATTTCACATAAACCTGCAAGGGCACTTATGAAACGTCAGAATCTAGGTGCACGGTTCCAATTTGTCGCTTCCTATGGAGAAGAGCCGGCAAGACACTCCACGGTTACTCTTTTAAAAATAATTGGGTTTAACGATGTTTTCAAATTACAGTTATAATAGGTATGGGAGGACAGTGCAGGCCTGTCAATGAGTACAAGGTACTTAGAGGAATGAAAATAAAGAATAGTCTCTCTACTATCCTACTTCCTACTATATCCTACTAATATTGTAAAGGTGAAAGTTTTTACGTTTGGATGGTTGTATGTTTAGATGTTTGTAACTCAATCACGCAAAAACGGTTGAACAGATTTGGATGTTTGGCACACAGGTAGTTTCTAACCTGGGTTAACACATTGGTTACTTATTATCCCGATAGTACGTTCTCGTGGGATTTTTCCCGATTTCCACGCCGGTGCGGTGGCGTTGCTACTGGCAAAAGCTAGTGTGATAATAGCTTCATCACCACTGCCCTCAAATCGGTGAAACATAACATGATGAGGAAACCGGCATGTCCTTGAAACAGAAATTAGAAGACATGTGACATCCACCGACCTGAATGTGATCCTCGATGAGCGAAGGTCTGAGTCCAAGCAGTCGGAACATTAAAGGTCGCTGCACACAGCGGGCGCGTCGCGTCGCGTCGCGTCGAGCGGGACGGCTCTGTGTGGCGTCGTCCGTTATATCTAGTACATTACAACTGCGTCGCGTCGCCGTCCCGTCCCGTCGCGCCGCGCCCGCTGTGTGCAGCGACCTTTAACCCTGATTATGCCGTAACATAAACTCACATATGTATAGGTATATTCACTCAGTACTCACATGCCACTGCCCCGGAAAATATCGCTTTCCATTTTGTTGGCCGTGAACCAGTGAGGATGAAAGACAGCCTATGCAAGCCTTGCCAAGTAGTTCAAGGAAAGTGAACTGATCACGCGCTGTCGTGCACTGTGACGATTTGGGAAACCGAACACGACTTTCCCCCGGCTCGGAACGTTTTATACGGCGTAATATAAGGAAAGGCGTGTGGTTGCTTTTGGAAGGAATCTAACATAACCCGCCGCTCTGTAAGTGTCCGTGAGGATTTGCACATGACAATAATAGACGAAAAATAAAACACAATAAAAAATATAACCTCTCATTTTAGGTTACCCGTAATCGGGTAAAAAAGGTTATTTTTCTAAGGTGTGGAAACCAATGCGCGATTACTATTTTTCATTTCAACAGTAGGTACCTAATTCTCTGGCGTTGGCGTTTAGCCAATAAATGATTGATTCATCCTATGTTTTTTATCGAAACTTCCAAAGGAAACAATGTTATTATTTTATGTTTGAAACTTCGTACGTAAATTCCTCTATTTTTAGTGCTTTTATGTTGGTAAGCGAGCAAATTGTGAGTGAGACCGTCTGGTTTGAGCGGCGAGTGTCACCTGACACACGTTGCCACAGTGTCACACGCTATGCTCAGTCACGCGAATTGAACATGTTTTATATCTATTGACGGAAATTTCTCGGCACACAGTAAGTAATAAGTATTAATGCTGAAGAAACTATTAAGTAAACGTAGCTAAGTTCTTGGCTCGAACCATTAAGAATATTGCCGACTCACTGAAAGAAGGAGAGAAGGTAACCAGGTTTGTATATGATATTACACCGTTGGTATCTGATCTGTTATCGCTGGTATCTAATTTAAAAGGGGAGTAGGTAGTTACAGCGAGCCTTCGTTTTGTATTCATCGAACAACAGCGAATCAATTTTTCCAGCAACATCTAAAAACGGAAAAAACACCTACGCAGAAATTCAAAGGTTATTTTTCGACCTAAATCTAAAAATATTCGAGTTTGGAAGGTTTTTAAACTAGATATTCTCAACCAATACCTTTATAGAGGGTCCAAGTGCCCCAAAGGGACTCTAAAGTAAAGGAGCTCCGCGAAACACTCCGAGAGGTCAAAGTACGATGACTTCCCAACTTAGTCCCTAAACCCCAAAAGAGCTCTATTCTAAATAAATAAATTCAAACACAAAATCTCTCATTTTCTTGCTAACACAATTCTGTTAAAGAAGAACTAACAAACATTGTTTTACATAATAAACTTTCCAACATCATTAACGATACCTGGGAACTTAACAATAATAATACCTTTAAAAGAGCTTTAACTATTTAATGGTGTAATAGCTAATTGTTTCTAGTTTTTCTCTCTAATTGTATAACTTATGCTACATTTCCCATCGATCGATATCTTTCACTTTCTCTTCAAATAAGTAATTCTTAAGCAATATTCCAAATGAAATAACATTAATAACTGCAACAAAACGTTATAAAATATTGTATCAATTAGCAAACGCCGCATTCCGTCATGTGACATTATTATCAGCAGTACTAAAAATAATTTACACATTATCACTTTACTCACTGTACTGACCTTGGTAACTTAGTTACAAGCTCATAGTATACTGTTTTGTATAGATACAGAGTACAGACCAAAGTAAGATAGAATTATATGGTTTCGAAGCATTATAGTAACGTTTTTCTCAAATCCCTACGTATTTTTCTCAAAGCCAAATAACAATATTTATTTTGGGTTGAAAAAATTATACAAACTTTTTAATATCAGTTCTATCTCAGAAATTGCACCATATTTCATCATTTTTATATCCAATTCCACGCTACGAAACTAACAGGATCGATCGTTATAGAGTTTCGTCGGGCAGAGACAATCTAATAAACTTATACCTAGTACGTAGATAGGTATAGTTGAATCTTAAATCTAAATGTCAAAATCTTACTGATGAAAACAAGAATAAATCCAGCCCAAACGGTAATATTTTGGTATCTTATAAGCCAGTATTTGTTCCTCCCATGCATGGCTGCATTCCTGTGTAATAAAGCCGGCCCAGCTGTCACTCGGAAGTCGGGCTATGAATCGCGATGCCGCAGACATATTGCCTACCTGTTCGCTTTGTTGATTCCAGTCCCGCTATGCAAAACCGACGCATCTGCGCATATTTTCGTAATATTTTCTGAATAACAGTTTTCTCGGCTTATGTGAGGCAACTTTTATACATGAGATAGGTTTTTCCCGTTTGCATTCACGGGAAAAATTTCTCAAACCAGCAACAAGAAAAAATACATCGTACTTACGTCGTTTGACTACAGACTACTATCCCCAGTTAAATTTAAAAATAAAAGCGTTTTAAAATGGAACAGAATTTGCATAATATTATCTACCTACCAGATAACTTAACCGTAACTTAATCTAGAGGTGACTCGACAAGCCTTGAAGAATATTCCAAATATTCAACCTGAAAGTATAAACAAAATCGTTTGCCAAATCTAGTCTATCACTAAAAATAGGAGGAATTATTAAATTACCGCTGCCCTCCATAGTAACCTCGGTAGTATAGGTCAAAGCTGTCAAGAGACTTGGCCACAAGTCAATTGTTTTGAACTTCTCACGTTAAGTTAAGCCTGTAACGTAGTTCCCACTACACATTTATGAGTTAGGTAGTTTAGTATTAATTAGATAGGTCACGTCCCACGTGATTAAGACATTTCAGGCCTCAAAATTTACCTAGTTTTAGCATAAAACAACAACGTAAAATCCAAGATAATGTTAACAAATTATGGTGTGAAAGGTAAAAAAATATCCAACTATGCCAGGGATATAACCATAAAAATATAGTACAGGCATTTTATTAAACTTAAGACATTTTAGGCCTCAAAATTTACCTAGTTCTAGCATAAAACTACATCGTAGAATTTAATATAATGTTCATAAATTATGGAGTAAAAGTAATTATCCAATCATAGCAGACTCACTTTCCATTTTCACTCCTATCGCGGCCACAGTCTCAAGTGTATACTTCAATAACATTTTATTAAAGTTTTTGGTCCAAAATGATCACAAGTTAACATTATCCAGTCGTAACTGTTACGTTTATCAATGCAAGTGCCTCGTGTCGTCATTTTGGCACAAATTCTAGTTTACGAGCCAGTTAAATTGCCGCTCCAATACTTTACAAGAAACCGAATTGCAGAATCAGAATTTTGAACGAACATACTGATTTGATTACGATCCCATTGTGTCCGATTGTTTTCGAAATAATTTGTCACTGGATTTCGAAAATTGGAATTATCCGGCTTCGGGTCCCAATTGAGGTTTTTAATTAGAATTAAAATACCTATTCAATGAATGTGCAATGATTTCTGAAACCTTATAAATACGAAGCAAAAATGCATAACTTAATAACTTTTTACCTGGCTTCGTAGGTAGGTAATCTGATTTATGAATGACTAATGTTTGCATGCGGCTTCGCCCGCGTGGAGGTCGGATATTATCCCACGGGAACGTAATACCGGGATAATAAGTATCCTGTGAGTTAAGAGAATAAAATAATTTTATTTTGGACAACTAAAATCCATAAATTGTTAATAACAGATTTGCTTAAAACACTAATTGTTAATAACTTAATCTAAAGACAAATGAATGAAAATACCGCCCAAACACCCAACAACAAAACATACCGACATATAGTCACTAGGGTTTAGTTAATCCAGGTTATAAACTATCTGTATGCCAAATTTCATCCAAAGCCGTTTAGCCGTTTTTGTGTGATTGAGTAACAAACATCCAAACGTACATACTTTCACATTTATAATAATATTAGCCTAGTAGGATCATTTCGTAGGTATTCTATTTATTATGTTGAATAATCTAGTTAGTGATTTAAATTTCATAAAAGATAAATACTTCAAATGGATATGTAAATTCACACAGGGTTTAAATTTGAAAATGTGGTGTCGCCGCGGTCTTCCAAAATACGTGCTCCAACCGCTCCGAATTTATATTACCTCCGCATTTTATAAATTCCACAAATATCCGTCACATAAGCCTTAAAGCGTCGTTCAAGGAAGCAAACCAGTATTCTGAAACCGTTGAGAGCCTGAAACATTCTAACCACGCCACGACCTTTTGTAGCAAAAATAAGATTTACATCAAAGACGAAGTTTCCCAATTTGAGTAAAGTTATTTCTCGCCGATGTAGTTGAGTTGGCGGTACAGTTTGCGAATTATTGTAATACAAGGCGATGAATATTCATTATCACGTTGTAATAAGCAGACTGAGCCTTTATAATTTCTCATTAAGTTGTTAGCTTGTTGTTGACTGTAGGCTGTAAAATAACTGAAACTGCCAGTTAAATTCGACTGTAATTTCAGCGAAATAGCATTCTTTTTAAAGCGTTTTAGTTATAATAAAATACGATATTTACTTACCGTCCGCCAACCTACATAAGATAAGTACCGTCAACATATTATATGAACTGCTGAACATGACGTCCCTAATATACGATAACTTGTATGTGAAAACAAGCCAAGTTTGAACTTCAATTTTTCCAAAGTTATCTGCTTTGTGTAAATAATTCGATTGTTCTGTTTAAGAAGTTATATTTTAAATAAAATAGCAAACATTGTTGTGTAGCAGAAAAAACAAGAAATTTTATTTTAAAGCACGATGGGCAAGCGACTTATGGTCTCCGACCCAATATTTTTTTGATCCAATAGACCTAATTTTATCTCATATTTTCCGTTACGGGTTACATACTGACGAGCCGTTAATTCCAAGTCTTAAATATATGGGGTTTCCTGAAAAAAGTTATCTTTCAGTTTCAGTTGTCTAACGATATACGGGTTGTAGGTGCACTATCTCTAAATCTCTTCCATCACCCTTGGGGGTATACAAGAGTGAATATGTTAAGTATTTCATTGAAAATAAAACTACTAAGTAAATGAAGTACTTTAAGTAAGTAAAACAATTACAATTTTCACTTATTTTTTAATAAACAAACATATTTTGTACTACAGTTGTACCATTACATTTTCTTATTTTCCCTGAAAACCCCATACTTTTGACGGTCGTTGCCATTGTTAGAAAGATCAGTAAGCTTAAATGTGATACGTCACAAGTCTGTTGACTACGTTTCAATTTCGGGGACGCTACAGTCCATCGTCCTTTATTTTAGAATGTTGAATGTTCTTATAAATTTTCAGAATTATTTTCAGATCTTAGCACCCATTCAGATCTCATTTTTTTTTGTCGGCGATATCAACTACCACGCATATTCTTAATATTATACTTGGCTCCCATTTTCACATTTATATTTTTGATGTGATAACATGACATGGGACTGTAAAACATAACTGGGCCCTGATTCACTATGACCACTTAACGATTCCTCACTTCAAAACCGCGTCAACTCCTTAGATCACACACGACATCTGCTAATAAATATCGACAAATTGTCTTGAAACATTCAGAATATGACATTTTGATTCCTTACCGTTACATTGGTTTCTACAAAACACGATATTGACGTAGTTTGTACGTAGTAAGATTCCGCGAGGAAACATTATAACAATACAGCATTGGGGCCCTGGCGAAATGTGGTTACACTACAAGGCATAATATTATGTTATGTTATATTATAAAATTATTTTTTACTTACGTACTTTATTGTTGAAAGTTCAAATTAAAACAAAGTTTTTCAAGATAACACATTGCCGTCTCTGTAATTCTACCGGGCCTATATTCACGATAGCAATTAGGGTCGGTTTACATCGCGACGCACGCTGCGTGTTCGATTAGTTCCGCTAGCAAGTATCCCATAATTGCATTGCATTGTCAGTGACTCAACGCTTACATAGGACGTATTGACACGGCATGCCTTGATTATGGTTTCATGACGGTTCAGTGTAACACGCACGGAATAATGAATTTACTTAGTTGGACTAGGTACTGATAAAGACTTTTCATTTATGATGAGTAACTGAATTTTAGTAGGTAAAGCAACGGGATCGAAGCCGATACTGGTATTATGTTTAAAGTTGTCCGAAAAGCATAGTTCAAAGTATTTGGTTTTGTGTATTAAGTATTATTTAGCGGTCGCTCAGTGGTCGAAATTCGACCATGATTCGTTTTTCGTTTCATTTTATATTAAATATAATATATACACTTTAACTGTACCAAATTTCATACTCCTCAGTCCGCGTAACTTTCGTAAAAATGGGTACAAAGTTTTTGCTTTACGTGTTAATAGATAGAAAGAAGAAAAAAATAGATTTATTTGTCACAGAAACATAGATCACGTATTAATATATAGATTACTAGCAGATCCGACAGACGTTGTCCTGTCTTAACTAAAAATATTGATTTCGCGTTGGTATAATATTAGAATAGTTAATATGGTCGTTAAGTTTTTTTTTTAATTTCTAATGTTACGTGCAACTTTCTTAATTTTTTCTTTCATAAGAACCTTCTCCTGACAATAAAAACACAACAAAAAAATTATTAGCAAAATTGGTCCAGCCGTTCCCGTGTGATGCTGTGACCAAGGGGAACGGATTCATTTTTATATATATGGATAGATAGATTTTGGATATTTTGATTACAGTAAAACTCATAATTGTCTTCTGTCGGCCTCTTAAAATGGAAGTCCATAATAAAAAAAAAATAACGTTTTGAGCTGTAGGTTTTTGTAATAAAATCCGGATTTATTTAGGCAAATACGTCATAAAGCTTTGTTTTCATAGGTGGACGTAAAAATATCATGAAAAATTCGTTCTAATTAGTTAATGGGCATTCGTTTTAAAATATTCAAAGCTATTTATAATGAAGTAACATTGAGGTCACGCCTAATTATGGTAGGTGTTGCCTAGTGCTCAGTAATGTTTTTATAATTATAGGTACCTACACTGTAGCTACTACCTACTTAGCCGTGTAAGTGCTAAAAAGGTTTGGGTGGGGTTACAAAATATACCGTATATACAGGGTGGTAGGGACATCGAAACACAAACTGTATCTATGAATTCAGCATTTCATTCTAGAATTTAAATTCAAAGGATTCAGAATCATGTACTAAATCCATGGTAAAGTAAACATCTTGCGCGTCGATGTTCCTGCCAGTCTTTATTAGGTAGCTACCGACTTTTGCTCATAAGTAGATAGGAAGTGCGGTGTTAGGCGATAATAATATCTTTTATTTACTTCTTAGTCACCTTATGCACGTTTCAAGCATTTAGTAGGAACTAATATGGTATGCACTTATGTGCTTGGCCCCTCGCATTCCGTCGTTTTTTCCATGGGAAAACGCATGGCTTCGATTTATGTATTATTTCAACAGACACCCATTAACATAACAATAAGTTAATGTATTATAGATTGATATCTTCTTGTCCGAAATGTTTCCATCCTGTAATTGATTACTGAACAGACATGATTGCTTAACAAAACCAATGTTGGCACTGTATGAAGTATTATGATGAGGGTTGCTTTGTGTCTTCCAGTTCGAAAATTAATATGTATTACGCTTGGTAAATAAAATGTGTATTTACATGAAACAGGACTGATTGAATACCAAGTTGTAAAAAGGGACACTGGCGCATGGCAGTCATTTTGCCTACTGATTGAAAAGTGCAACTTTAAAAACAGAGGCGTAAATGCGTAATACACTTACAGTAGGGCAAAAGCTGTCATTTTGACAGTTCAACAATATTCATTGCGTTATTTATGTTGTTGAGCATACACATTTTTCGAACATATGAAGCAATGGATTAGCAATATCCTTCAATCAGATTCAGATTCAGATTTATTAATCAGAATATGAATCATTTACGTGTGTTACGCAAGGGTGCAGGAATGGGCCGAAAAACTGAACATACATTTGCTTTTTAATAACGATGAGGTTCGATTGGAGTATTCAATAGTTTTGACTGAAATATGTAGATATTACTTACATGGTGTCGAAATTGAAACTTAACAGTAACAAAAAAATTTGGAAACATTACGTTTAGATCAAAATTAAAATAGCTCGTATTTACTGCATTAGTAAAGTTTAGCACTCTGTTTGACGGAACCTTCACAAAAATGATACCTAGGAACATGCCAGTTAAAAATAATAAGAACGAGAGTTTGCTGGGATCGTATAGTGGTGTCCACTTTAACACCATGGAAAAATGGCGTAAATAAATGTATCTACCATGTATACAGGGTAAGTTTTTATCCAGTGCGCAAACTATAACCGTGAATTCAGCGTATCATTCTAGAACCCCTAGCGCAGAAAATTTTCGTTAGTTATAAAAAAAATCAGCTGTTCCATACATTTTGACCGCGTAGGTATTGAACTTTTCTATGAAACAGCTGATTCTTTTCAAATAACTGACGAAAAAATTCTACGCTGGGGGTCTAGAATAATATGCTAAATTCATGGTTACAATTTGCGCACTGGATAAAAACTTATCCTGTATAAATATAAATGAAATGCTTTTCGTTGATAAGCGCATCACTTGAGAACGGCTGTACCAATTTGGAAATTTTATGTTTCAAACTTTTGTTAATAATCCGAATTAGGTTTTGATAGAAAGCTTAAGTTTATATTTCCCGGAAATCCTTTTCCAGGAAAAACTGAACGTCCATTTTTATTTGGGATATGTAAATGAACTCAAGAACAAATTGAAATGTTGACTGGACAACGGTCGGGTCAGCTAGTACCTATATGGTACGAAAGAAACTGTCCCATTAGCATACTTAATCCTCACATTTTGTTGGCAGGTGCTCCCCGGTCTGTACGTGGGCAACTACCGGGACTCTAAGGACACCGTGCAGCTGGACAAGTACAAGATCACTCACATACTCTCCATACACGACGCCGCGAGAAGACTGCACTCCGTAAGTTAATTTACTAAACCTTTTTTGACGTCATCGTATCGTATAGGCTTGAAAATGTCCAGGTATCGTTCAGTACTTACCTAGTAATAATTGACATCTTTCCTACAAAGATCGAACTTGCTGTTCGCTTTACCAGATAGAAGCATGCCTACCTATTCGTATCTCATAATCCTTAAAGCGTATCATATACGTGTACTACGCAAAGGCTTGAAAATGTTCATGTACCTATTGTCTGGTACCTAGTACCTCATCATATCAACCGAAAGACGTCCACTGCTGGACATAAGCCTCACCCAAAAGGGGGTGTTTGCCATAATCGCCACGCTTGGCAGGCGGGTTGGCGATCGCAGTATGGTGGTCAAATGCATAGAGAACGCTGCTGCCCATTCCCTAGTACCTAGTATTATTATAATCGACTACTGTGCTCCAAAGATCGCACATGCTGTTTACTTTCCTTAAATCGCTTTGTTGGCTAGTACAGAAAGAAGGTTGGACGAGTACCCACAGGTATATATTTTCACTACAATTGAAGGTACATACATATCTTTTCATAGTATAAAACAAAGTCGCTGTTCTTGTCTGTACGCTTAGATCTTTTAAACTACGCAACGGATTATGACCTGTCAATCCCGGCTAATGAGATAACAATTAATTTTCTATTGTATGGGCACGCATGTGTGCCCTCGCGGACGTTACAGGTTTTTTTTTTGGGGTGGGAAATCATCAAATAACTTCTGCCACTCTGGGTGGAGCGTGTCAGACTTTTACTGACTAAAACCCACCCGTGTTCCCTCAGTTGCCTGTGTGCCAGAGGCCGCGGTATCTCTTTTGAACAACCCGCACCCCTGGCAGGACGTTACAGGTTAATGCGGTTTTCATCAATAGACAGAGGAAGGTTTATATGTATAATACACCGACCTCCACGCGGGCGAAGCCGCTAGTATAACCTGGTTGAATGAATGAATGAAATGCACCGATCCCAGCGTGGCTTGACCAGACTCGATTAATCGAATGAACCCAAGATTTGCACTAGCCCCTGGAGCCTCATGCTTCATGGTGTTACAGAGGCCATTGCATATCAAGAAGTAGACCGGGGGGCGCTGAACTATTAAAAAAGGCCCCCGCCGCGTCTGTCTGTTCGCGATAAACTCAAAAACTACATATCGTATTTTCATGCGGTTTTCAATTCCAATAAACAGAGTAATTCATGAGGAAGGTTTAAGTGTATAATTTGTGAAGGTTACGTGTAAATTAGTTAGCGCGGGCGAAGCCGCTGGCGAAAGCTAGTAAACTTAGTTCTAAAGCTTACCTTCTATTACGTGGGAGTTACGACAGCTGGCAAAGTGTGGGAATACACCTTTGAAAGAAAGAAAAAGTTTTTATTGTGACTCGCACAGGAAGATCACATACTAAAATAAAAACACAATGGTACAAAAATGATAAAAAACAAATTTCTTGGAATTAAAAAATAACAAAAAAATAATAAAACAGAAGGTCCTGCACGAGGCCAAAAGGCTCCTACCTCAGTATGATGCTACGACATTAAAAAAAAAAGAAATGTCGCAGCGCTGGTATTCTGCATTCCCGAGCGTTGTGAAGCAAACCCCTCAAGCCAAAAGGCGCTGAACTGCAGCTGTACACCTACCTATTCTAGCTTTATATCTTTTGTTACACTAGTGGGTTCATAAGTGACCCAGACTAGGAGCTTGACCCGTTCTCCAACGAAGGAAGGGTGTCAATTTGTGAAGAAACGTGACCCATCCAACACTTGACTGTAGTAACATTGTTTGACCTCCGATCGATATACACTGCTGTAGATATTTTGCAATATGCAGCTCAGTTATTGAGTTAAGAAGCTTTAGCAGAGGTTTAAATATTTAAACAACGAGCTTGAAAACGAGGTTTTGAATGAATCAAAGCAATATAAACTCAGTTTCCCAACAAAGAAAACACTTTATAGCGTGAATAAACATTTTGGCCGAGCTATTACTATTTTATGGGCAGTAATGTGTGGTCGCATAGATTTATTCGTACAATAATTGCACCCCATATACAGTGAGAATGGAAGTTTTTATTGGTAGGTCTTATTCGAATGACGTCATTTAAAGGGCTTAACTTTTATTGCCAGCAATCAAAGCGTAAATTTTCTCGGCTAATAAAAATGCTGGCAGAGAAAAGGGAACGCGCGGTGTGCTGCAATTCATATGAGATATTCAAGCGATTTATATTCTACATTGTACTCTTCCGATATGTGTGTATACCAGCGGCGAGGTGTGAATTTTTCTAAGGCTGACTTATCAAAAATTATACTTGCTATCATTCTAAAATTAATATTAAGAATTAAATACAATAAAATTGAACAGCTGAAAACCAAATTAAATGTGCAATATTCCTCCATCTCGTTCTCGCTGTTGTATTTTTTCCATATCCGTCTCTATCATAACCCGTTGTAGGTACAGCGGCTTGCTCTCATCCAATATCAACCCGTGCCACGCTACGCGACCTAAAGTGACATCATTACGAGATCGCTGTTGTGTGAATTTTTAGTTCCCGATTATGACGTTTTGGCGCCGGGTTAATTTAGAACATTTTTTTTGTTGTTATCGTAATACAAAGCTAAAAATAATTGTTTTGGTTGTTTGAATGTTACGGCGAATTAAATACCCGTAGTGTAACTATATTTTTTGGCAATAGTAGCTACCATTGACGTGCCAATTTTCAAAAGCGGCAAACATGCGAATCACCGAAGGGAAGCTGGCAGGAATGGTGTTATATGGTGCTGTCGCCACTGGTGTATACCTTCTTAATTTGAATAGATTATTATTCATACTATGACCTAGTCTATGAAGTTTCTGAAACACAGGGGAGGGTGTTGATTAGTTTACTCATATTCATAAGACAATCTGCTCGACACGTAGAAAATTAATCCTACTAATTCCTACTATCTTAGTAATATTCTGAATGTGAAGCTTTGTGAGGATGTATGGATGGATGGATGCTTGTTTGTTGCTCTTTCACGTAAAAACTACTAAACGGATTCGGATAAAATTTGGCACACAGTTAGTTTATAACCTAGATTAACACATAGGTTACTTTTGATCCCGGTATTACGTTCCCGTGGGATAATTTTCGACCTCCACGCGGGCGAAGCCGCTGGCAAAAGCTAGTACGTTTATAATATTAACAATTGCGTTGTTCATTCCCTCGGTGTACAATTTAATTGTGTTTAAAGCCAAACATAATTCGTTTTGAACCGCAAATCGCTGCTGTTTAATGAAATAGGCGAATATTATTATTGTATTCTCGAATACCGATTTATGAAACAATTTTCCTGCGTCTTTTCTCGTTCAATTTTTACTCTGTGAAGAATGTCTTGTATTTTTATGTTGGGCTTTTTGCAACTCGGCCTATCATAATCTGTCAGTGTCCGTTCAATTTAGCGGCGCAATTTCTTACTATCTAATAATATAGTAACTTAATATTATAAATGCGAAAATAAGTTTCTTACCTTTTCACGCCTAAACCACTGAACCGATCATCCTGAAATTTTTCATATACTTTGTCAGGTGTACAGAAACGGACATAAGGTACTTTTTATCCCCAAAAAATTTACTGTTCCGAGGAAAACAACAATAACGTTCTTATGATAATAGATGGCGCCACGTGTCTTTCGAATTATGATTGAATTTTATTATTACAAGCAGAGTACAACCCGTTTTATTGTCAAATTCTAAATTAACGCGAGCGAAGCCATGGGCGAAAGCTAGTAGCAACGATGAATGACACGAGTTTTATTAAAAAACTCAGTATCTCATTTTGACCAACCTTAATCTTGAGAAGAAGGTAAATATTTTGTCATGAACAATTCTATAAACCCATTTCTTTGGTCCTCTATTTGATCTTTCTAACTTTTCTTTTCCAAATGCTACAACAACCTACACGTTTTCATTTGCTTTTACAAAGATAAATCAAGCTTAAAATAGATTACTGATCAAAAAAGCACTGCTAATACGAACGGATCAATACACTGAGAAAAATGTCATTTTGGCATAATCTTAAAATATCGTGACGTTGGTTTAAAATAGATGCGTTGTCTTATAATATGTTGATAATAAGTAAATATTACGCTAGAACTGAAATGTGTTAAGATGGAATCGAATTTTTTGGGTAAATAATGCAATATTATGATACTTGTCATCGTAAAAATTTGTAATTATGAAATAACATTGTCTTCTTCAAATAATAACACAATGTAATAGAAAATGGTCCACTGTCCCATAAATTAGTATGATAATTATAAATAAGATTCTAATTAAAAAACACAATGACAGTCACCGTAATATAAATAGATTTCATAGTTTAATATGAAGAAGTATCTCTAAAAATACGATGACCTCCCCCTAATGTACTATATTAAATTATAATGCTTTAAACTTATATTTTTAAAGTAAGCATCATTTTTTAATATTACAGTCATATTATTTTATGTGAATCCTATGATAATACGATTAAATAATCTCATATTTTTAGAGTAAGCATCAAAGTTCAATAATATAGTCATATTATTTTATGTGTATCCTACTAAATTATTATTACAGAGACCCATTTATGAGTAGCATTTGAATGATGTCCTACAAATTTAAGGTGACGGCATTATATAATGAGGTCTCCCTCTCTCACTTCATTCCGCCGCCGCGCCATTTCGGTCGGCCATTTGTATTTCACCGCTACAGCCGGCAAGTCACGACTCACGACTCGTTTAATTAATAGCAATAACAATTCCATTAGTGCCAGTGAACGTGTTTGATCAGTGCAAAAATGGATATGGCTACGCGTGATCTTTTGAAGAAGTGGAATTTGGAACGCTACATCGATCGTTTTGAAAGTAAGTTGACAAACCTACCTAGTAAGTTGCTAGCATGAGCTCACACATTACATTCACACATTCTAATTTCTAGCAAGAATAGGGTCAGAGTGTCGTCTTAGAGGCACTATGAAAATAAACTTACGACAAACGGTTGGTCGGAGACAAAAAACACCCAGACACTTTTAGCCTTTCTAGGTGTTACATACTATAGAATCGAGAAAATAAACGATTTGCGAAAATAACACTTTTTTGGCCGCTGTACACTCCAACCAAGAATAGTCTTGTCGTATGGTACCTACCCACCTACCTAGATATACGTTCATATTTATATTATACACTAGATTCGATGTGCAACTGCAACCCAAAAAAAAACAAATAGGTAGAGTGCGTCTAAACTAAAATGACGCGCCCCACTACCGCATTTACCGTAGTGTACGTATACAAATTTAAGTAGTGGGGCGCGTCATTTCAGCTTAGACGAGCTCTACCAACCTACATTTTATAAAGTCGATGCGACGTAGTGCATTTCACAGCTGCAATCAGGGCGCTGTGAAATTTACCTTTTTTTTCAGCTGAAAGAATTGATATCGCAACAATGCAGATGCTTAGTAAACAAGACATACATAGAATGTTCCCTCAAATAGGGGACAGACTCCGGTTTAAAGCAGCTCTGGCCATGTTAAAAAGCGACCAACCAAAAGATATGGTTTGTTTTCATGTTAAATTGTATTTCAAAAAAGTAAATTTTGTTTTAAACTTTTTGCTTACACATGCCCTGCGTCGCTTAAATGCACATTCTCCTACTTGCATGTAGGTAGGTAGGTACCTACTTATTAACTTTTATTATTTTAAAGTCTTCTTAAGATACCTAACAATTTAACCGGTGCAGTATTTATTTAAAAAGTGGAATAAAATCATAACTTTTCATCAGTCTTGTTAGTTTACCAACTAAGTACATTATTATTACCTTTTTAAATTTCTTGTTAAATTTCAGGATAACTCCTACAATTCATCACTCTTTGAAGAGGTCCTGAGGAATGACTTGTTAACTAGTCTACCTTGTAACTTAGAGCCTCTGCCACCGTGTGAAGGACTGCAAAGCTCAATCCTCAACCAAGACTGCGAAGCAGGACTTAACCAGGAAAATTTGGTAAGTTCTGCAAAATTGTAGAAAAGTACTCGTACTTACTGTTTTTTGGTTCAAGAGCAATATGTATTAATTTGTAATTACATCCATACTAATATTATAAATGCGAAAGTAAGTTTGTCTGTCTATCTGTCGGCTGGGGCAGGACCTTTTCACATTTTCATACCTAAGACACTGAACCGATGCAAAATTTGGTATAGACATTCTTTGAGACCAGGATCAGTCCTGATCTTGATCGATTAGTTTTTATCAGGGCCGGATCAAGGGACGAGGGCAGGACCGTTCACACCTGCAATGCTGAACCGATTACTAGTAAAAAAATATAACACTTCCCTTGAGTTATCTCCGGCTAGGGCTAGCTATAGCCTGTTAGTTAACGGTCGCACTCGGACACATTTAGTGATTATTTCAACGATTATTGAGGTTAATTGACCGTACATACTCATATTATCACACCTTTTTGTTACATGTACTATTATAACATTGTCTCAAAGTAAATATTATTTTAGGATGGTGACATACTGGTGATACCACTGGACTCGTCGTCGTCAGTGGGTGAAGCAGTTAGACAAGAGTCCACCGGGAGCAATTTAGTAAGTTATTGCCTATTATCCTGTACTTTTGATAAGGAATTTAAATTGACATTCAATATTGTTAACCCCCGGCGTAAACAGATAAGTTTAACGTCTGTACCTGTCCTGTCCTGTATGTGTGTACGGACGGCCGTTTAGGAGCTATACTATATGTCACAAAGATCAGTAATATATTTGGAGTTGGTGACAGCTATAACTAACAACTAAATGCATGATGCCTAGACTGGCACCGACTCCAACTGATCATTATACTGAATGGAAGGTAGGTATTGAACCTGTATTTTCAACATTTTAGTGACATTTTTTTTTAACTTTTACCTTGCATATTTAGTTTGTAATGCCATACTTATACTATTTGTGTTTCAGGTGAATACCATACTGAATTCATCAGTCGAGGGAAAACAAATAATAGCAATTGGGCAGAAAACGGGCACCTTACCCTCAAACGTGCGTGGGCGTTTATGCAAGCTGCTTATGGAGAAGCTCATTACGGCCGAAAACCCGGTACTTCTGACAGATTCGCAGCTGCTTGCTCTATCCTACGACATTGGCAGATTATTTAAAGAGGAGTCACCACCCCTATACTACGCGCCGTACCTGCCGGCTGATGCTTACCAGGCTAAGCGCAATATCTCTGGCTGGTTAGTCACCGCCAGAAGGGCTCGACGGCAGCATTTAGTTTCGTTGGGCCTTATTGAAAAGCCCAAGTCACGTTCTCGCTCCAAGTCCAGTCCTAGGCTAGACACCCCTCCACTCGCTGGAATCGACCTGACCGGACTTAAAGAAGGTAACTCCTTTTCAAGAAATTTTATGTTTTCAGATTGAATTAAATTATCAAGAACAAAATTATTGAGAAAAATATCTGAATTAGTATAAATTTTCGTTACAAATTACAAAATATCTGAATCTAAGAACCGTTATTGTCATTGTACTAATTATTAATCGTTTTAATTTTTGTGTGCAGGTGAAGTGGAGGACGTAGCGTCAGCATTAGAGCAGCTGTCAAGTCCTTCAGCTGGTCCGTGGCAGGAGGTCAGTGCCCTGTGGCGGGAGACGGTGCGAGCTCGCCTCCGGTACTTGTACTACGAGGAAGGGACATTACAGGAGTACTTCAATAAGTATCCTATCCTGAAGTCAAGTGATGGATGGCGACTCCTGACTCATGACTACGAAGCACTGTTCCCTGATAAATCCGGGGGCCTCGACGCCTTGGATGCTTCATCGGAAAACATACTAAAAGCTGCTCAGCAGAAGCTTAACACCACAAAGGACTCGTTTCTTCGTCGAAAAATAGCTGATACATTGGCAATTTGTGACGGTAAGGAAATGATTCTGTTATATAGTTCTAGGTGCTCGACCTCCCTGGGTCGGTGAACCCGTTATAAAATATATAGACAAAAAAGAATTTAAAAATTATCTAACATGGTGCAGTCGTTCAGAAGTAACGGGCGGGCGGACACACATTTCGGCAATTCATTTTTACTTATATAGATAGATTTTATTTTGTTCTGATACTTTTCCCTATTTGCTCAGTTACTGATGATGTGTTGTGTCAAATATACTATTATTATTTTCTTTCCAGATGAACAACCGGAGACAAAATTAATAGCAGCGATATTGCTACTCGGCTGTCTCTTTAATATTCCTCCTGCCCGTCGATCTAGAAAAGACTGGCAAGCTTCACGAGCGGAGATATTGGATGGATTTGTGACCATCGTGGATGATGACGCAGACGTGCAAGTGGTAATTGAGGAGCGTCGCCAAAAGCTTCAAAACCTAGGTATTAGCCTCCAACCATTTATAATTTGGTGCCGCCAGTCAGGTGTCTCCTTCACAGTATGTGACAATACGTTTTACAAGTTCACAACACTAACTGAGGCTGTTGATGTGACTTTTAAAATATTTCATGCTACTGCCGCCGAAGGAGGCGAAGGAATCAAATTTTAGAATTACTTAAATGAAGTCCAATGTAACTTCGCACACTTATCCGCACCGAATCGTACGACCTTATTCGTCCGATTCGGTAAGTGTGCGAGGTTCCATAGGATTTCATACAAGTAATTCTAAAATTCGATTCTTTCGCCTCCTTCGGCTCTGAAAAGTGTGCGTTCACCTTTAGTAATAGATTTTAAAGTAAAGTATTTGTATGAGGGATAGATTAGTCTCATCGGAGTGTTTATAGTAGCACTTTACTTGAAAATAGATATTTACTATAATAATATAACCAATTTATTGTATGCAGCTTTAAGGTGAAAGCGTCAGGGTAGCCCGCGAAATTCAAATTTTCTTACGTTTTTTGCAATTTGCAGGCCAGTGCTAGGTTTTGATTGAAATGTTAGACGCGGGTGTAAGACGTATGTAGTACAACTTATGTACTTACACCCGCGTGCAACATTTAATTAACATACAACCTAGCACTGGCCTGCAAATTGCAAAAAACGGCTACCCTGAAGCAATCACCTTAAGGGCAAAAATGTTTTAGTTATAGGTACATTAATGTAAAGTTTGTTATTTTTTGTAAATTAAATTTCTACTCGTCTCAACCTTTATTTTAATTTGTAAAAACTAGAATTATTGAACATAATGTATATAATGATTCTTTATAATGACCGACAAATAGATACTGTAATCATTAAGGCGAGGATGTTTCTAAACAAAACAGTCTTCTTTTATACTGAATATAAATGTTTAGAGTATATAATAATTATTCATTCATACTATGGAAATAAAAATACCATTCAATTTTCTGTTTAATTTATACATACATCCCTTTTCACCTTCTTACCATTCTTGCCAAGGTACTTTTTTCTATTTTTTTTACTTACTCTCCATTTTTTTAAGGTTCAAGTTTAGGGTTCTTCAGTTTTTTTTAATGTTGAGCTCACACCTAATAATATTTAAAAGGAAAGAACCAATATTGGATACTTAAAAATAAGGGGATCATGTAAGTCCAGTGGCGCCCTCAATTATAGGAGGATTGTGATTTCTAATAATCCAAACAATTTCTGTGTAATCCACCAGTATTTAGTTGTAGTCCTACTGATGGAGAATGAGTAGAACTACAACTAATCACTGGTGTATTATAGAGATATTAATTGGTTTATTAAAAAACACAATCCTCCTATTGAGGGCGACCTCCGTAAGATAATAGGCTATAACCAGAGATATGAGGAAATAGTAGGAAAAGTAAGAGGACCTAACCTAAAATACGAGGAGGTTACCGAAAAATAGTAGGAAAAATAATAGGATATAACTGGATATATGAGGAAGGCACCGAAAAATAGTAGGAAAAATTGTATGACATAACTGAATATGTGAGGAAGTCACCGAAAAATAGTAGGAAAAATAATAGGATATAACTGGATATATGAGGAAGGCACCGAAAAATAGTAGGAAAAATTGTATGATATAACTGAATATGTGAGGAAGTCACCGAAAAATAGTAGGAAAAATAATAGGATATAACTGGATATATAAGGAAGGCACCGAAAAATAGTTGGAAAAATTGTATGACATAACTGAATATGTGAGGAAGTCACCGAAAAATTGTAGGAAAACTAATAGGATATAACTGGATATATGAGGAAGGCATCGAAAAATAGTAGGTAACTAAAACTAAATCCATGGTGACACATCATCTTAAATACTGTTATCATCAACATCAGTATTATCATCGTTCTTTTTGGTGAATCACTATGCTCCGTCCTTTGAGTGAATTCATCATACTTTAAGCTGAATTCACCTCTTTTATGATTGTCAGTTTTCTCAGTGTACTATTACAACTCACTGAAGGTATCTATAGCATACTTATTCCTTTAATGAGAAACCACCACATGGGCTGAACAAGTGGCCCATTCCCACGCCTATTTGCTTATAATATCCTGTTGCGGTTCAGTTCTGCTTGGTCATTTAGCCTTTATCTATTCATCATTATAATTATACCGGTAGCTAAAGCTCCTACTCTATAATCCTGAAACATTCAATCAATCAATATTTCTAGCCTATTCCTAACTATAGTGGGGTCGACTTCCAGTCTAACCGGAAACAGCTGAATACCAGTTTTTTACATACAGCGACTGCCTATCTGGCCTCCACTCCACACCCAGTTACTGGATAATCAATACCCGTTTGGTAAGACTGGTGGTCAGACCCTGAAACATTATCTGTTTTATAATTGTAGTTTTAGGCAAAGGATACCGCGGGGTCATTTCTGTGAGAATCATAAAAAAAATACTCAATTATATTCCAAGACAGTGTAAGTATCTCACCGTATAAAATTACTAATTTATTTTCGCAGTTTGTTTATGCCCATGTTCTTACGCAATCGCTCACTCTACGATTTAAGTACACTGTTTTATATACAGCATTGAGTCTATATGTGAAACAAACAAGCCATTAATAAAATAATATTAGGCACTTGCTTCTGCTTACGACTTTGTCTCCGTGGAAGTCAACTGTATCGTAATCATCATCATCTGTCTGACCTCCACAACCCAGTTACTGGACAATACAATACCTCTTGGTTACCCTTACTGGTTGTCAGACTTTCGGGCTTCTGTCGACCCGTAACGACGCGCGACGGTCAATTAATACCAATCTGTCTTGTCTTCTATGTCTTAGTATAATTAGCATAGTCGTATGTATATTTGAGGGTTAATTACGTAACACACTAGCTTTCATTTTGACTGACCTGTCAACACCACATTCATCACGTTATTTTACGTTGTTGAACCGACAAATTTTTCGTACAAATGAAGCAATGGATTAGCAATATCTTTTTGGATTGCCATCTTGGTGAACAGATCAGATGACTCCGCCTTGGAGTGTAATTGTGGTCCTGTCCCACAAACAATGGGGCACTTAATCTCTTGTCCAGCATGTCCTGCTGTCTGCACGATACAGGAGTTAATGGACGCTGTTGAATATGCCAAGCTCGTATCCAAATTCTGGGCTGACTGTATTTAGATTCCTATCGACAAGCTAAGAAGAGAAGAAGCTAAATATCCTTCAAAATTATTCAGTTTCTGATTAATAGTATGTTACAAAATTACTACCAGAACTACCAGACCTACCTTTATTAGGTAGTACTTCCACAGATTACCTCCTACAAACAACCAAACAGTTTTACCTCTCTATAATGTAACCAGTTAAGATTATTTTATATTTCCACAGAAATTCTCTTAAGTATTAAGCACACCTCGGGACATAAACCGGTGGACTCCACATAAACTGAGTTAAAAATAACCGCTAACACACCTTCCCTCGCGTGCAACTTATCTATATTTTTATTGGCACTGCAGCAGAATATTAAAAGACGCTATAATTAAGGTTACTAATATTTTAGGTGAGGGTTTCTGCAGTTCTGGCGCAGTGGTATCGGCCTCGGCTTACGAGTTTTACGTCGTGAGTTCGAACCCAGGCAGGCACATTACTTTGTGTATTTAATTTCATCACCACATACACACATCGGTAAACGAAAACAACAAAGTGAGGAAACTGGCTTGTCCTAGAACCAAAAGTTCGAACACATGTGACTTCCCCCAGACTGCCTTGGCCCGCGCGCTGGATTATGGCCCACCGATTATGACTCACAGAGAGGAGGCCTGTTTCCCAGCAGTGGGAACTTTATAGGTTGCTTGTGATGTTTGTTATGTTTTAGGTATTATAGTGAGAGTACTTTTACTACTTACTCGTACAATGACGATGCAATTTCAAACTTCCTAACTCACCTATTTATAACGCGATATTTTTCTGTCTAACTGGTAAGACTTTTACACAAAACGAGAAGACATACAAACAAGATACACACTTCGACACAAAACACGATTAAAGTACCGATATCCCGTTTAAAAATGCACTCATCTAGTCCACTGATTATGTCGATAAAAATGTATCACAAACTACCCGAGGTACTCAGAAATGAGAAAAAGTTTGCTGTTTTTACAAATAAATTGAAAAAGTTTTTAGTAAATAAATATTAATAAAGCATAAATGAATATTTAATTGACAAATCTATAGAACTGATATATGATAATATAAATTCATAATAAAATTTTAGATTAAATTAAGCATAATATACATTGTGGAATGCAATTAATGATTGAGTTTTGAGTATTGTAGGTTTGGTACCTATACCATCAAGACACAGATAGACCATAACCTAGGTAAAGACATAGACATACTTTCATCCTGGATTGCAGACCAAGTCCCGAGTAAGAGGTAGTAGAAATATAAAAAAACTAATCTATCTATTATTTCTTATATCTATGGTATCTACGCTCATTTGGAACTTAAAGACCACAAGGCTCTTCTATTTAGCCGAAAGTTTTAATTCAGATGTGTTCTCTAGTAAATGCTTTACGTGAGCGAAGGCGAGGGCACAAATTAGTCAAAAACAAAACTTTTCCGTTATCTAACGCCGAAGTGTACCTACCTATGACGTCGTTACTAGCAAGTCCAGACACCATTAAGTAGTAATTAACTAGAAGTTTTTATTACAAGACCATCGTCAACTCAGCACTAAGATAACCTAGATAGATCTTCACTTTATTAATAGTTCTAGAACCTTTTATCTGTTCTGTGTCTAGAACCAATGATAGAGGGCTGTTTTCTTGAAAGGATTTTAATTAAAGAAATAATTTCATTTGCCTGCAAAAGTATCAAAAGATACTAATGCATCCATTCATTGTGCAAATCAAATCATTTATTCGCATAGAATGTAGGTATTGTACAATAAAATTGTTATAAAAATATAGTGAGCCGGGTACATTCTGCCTGAGTTTTGGCATGCAAAATTTAACAAATAGGTAATGTCACCTATGTTATTATTATTATAAGGTCATGAGCAAAATTATAAAATAGTTAGTTAATTTAATCAATCATTTAAACAAGTTCAAATCGTGCACAAAAATGTTTCAAATAATGTCAAATATCTGAATGTTCGAGCCTTGCTCGGTTTTTTTTACTTCTTCTAAAAATGAAACCTAGCTAGATCGATTTATCACCCCCGAAACCCCCTGCTCACTAAATTTCATGAAAATCGCTGGAATCGTTTCCGAGATTCAGATTATATATTTATATTAAATCATTATTATGACATTAAAAAAAAACTAACTGTGAATGTGAGTACTATGCAGGCTAGATTGAACACACGACTTTATAACTCGTCTGGTGGTTTTGAGCATTTTGTAAATGGCCTACGCAAATGTCTTGCAAATCTGGTAGCGTCTTGTGACGGGTCGTTGAGCTCCCTAAAATAGGGTTGAGCTACACGGTGACTGCTACATACATACCGTCTGTTGAGACAGGTCAGCTCAAAGCTGCAATGGCTCTTTCTTCAAAAGGCCTTTCCAGACATTGGCCTGCATTGTTAGACTCACCTAAAATTCACATAATATAATGTTTGGATTTTAAAAGAGACCATGACCTTGTTTGTTGAGTTTCTTTCGGCTTTTCTTCTCAGGGAACAGTCAGCTAGGAAATGCCGGCGCCATCTAGTTTTTAAAATATTGACCAACAAAATATTGACGTGTAAAAGTGTCTTTAAGATCTGCTTACATAAATAAACATTTCATTTCATTTCATTTATATACAAGAATTGCTCGTTTTAACATATTAGATAATATTAAACTGTTGAGATGTCACACACACTTGTTGGAACAGCATTAAGTAATGTATCATCAACATCATCATCATCTGCCAAGTCTTTGCCCAACTAAGTATGATGGGGTCGGCGTCCAGGTTAACTGGATGCAGCTAAATAGCAGTATTTTACATGGAGCCTTTCGGGCCTGCCTATCCCTGTAACTAAATAACATGATGCCCCTAGGGAAGACTGGTTGTCACATTTTCGTGCTTCTGTAAAAGGTAATATAATTTATGTTAACTATTATTTATGTATTCAAAACAAAAAAAATATATGGAAGATTGTTACAAGATAAGAGTTTCTTAGAAGATAGAAAAGAGTTTCTTAGAAGATAGAATACTCTGTTATCGTTATTTTTCTATACCTACTAATATTATAAAGACGTCAAATTTATTTGAATGTGGGGTGTAATCTCCGGAATGGCTGGACCGATTGTGATGAAATTGGGACTGGAAAACTTTGAATTCTGGGGAAGAGCGTAGGTAAATTTTTATCGACATTTCATTCGTGCGAGCCCGCAGGCGGAAACTAGTTCTGAATAAATTTATAACGTGCATATTTGCTGGTACACATACGCCAGCAAATCAAGCTACCTCATTCTGACAAATTTCTTTGATACACTTTCAACTTTATTCCAAACCAATAAGGCTCATGTTCATTTGGGAAAATTTGACAGTTTGGGATAGCTTGATGTGCTGGCGTCAGTACATTTGACTTTCATTAAATAAGTAAATAAACCCAATAACTAAAACAGTCTTAAACAAAGACATCACACCATAATATTTCGTATCTAATGTCGTGCCAATACATTCACAAACCTATAATACGATTGTACAAATAATACAATACTATAAGAACCACGTGATTTCCGACGAGCAGTCAAAAAGAAACCGCTCGAGCTTAGCTAACAAAATTGATAGAAAGGGGACTTTCACTGGGGTATTTGTACTTCTCTCCCGGCAAACTCCCGCAGATGAGGCTGTAAGGAAAAATTACGTCTTATAGGATCTACCCTCGCCTTCTCACGTCATACGCCTTTATAGGGATTACATTGGATTTTTGTAATATTTTACCTCACTTTGTGGATGAAATGTGTCTTAACCTAACCTTGATAATATAAATGCGAAAGTGAGTTTCTTTATTTGTTTCTTACGTTTTTATTTGGCGCAGAGATAGACCTGGTAAGGACATAGGCTACTTTTGATCCTGGATCGTAGACGAAGTCACGGACAACAAGTAGTAATAACGTAATTTGAGGAGTGAGGTTATCTTTTTGCCACATACGGTCTATGAAGTTTTTTCAGTTTATTTATTTAGTAAATCCCGAAACTCTACCGCGTCTGTAAAACCGTTAATAATCATAAACGTAAATAGTACAGCTATATCACGAAATATATAATGACATACCCCTAATTACTGACAAAAAAGTAAGATCAAAAACTAAAACCCGACTACTGAAAAATCACGCTATTAAAAATATGAATCAAGAAAATCCTCGTCCGAAAGCCGTGGTTATATGCCGTTTTTTTTTTATCATCACTTTATGACTTTTAGATGTCACTATATTCAATGTGACGTCACGTAGCCTATAACCAGTGGACGATCAAGACGCTTCGAAAGATACCTCATTTGTCTAATTATGATAAACTAGCTTTTGCTCGCGGCTACCTCCGCGTGGATATCGGTTATAACATAAAAAAGCCTGTGTCCTTCTCCATATCCCAGGCCAGGAATATGGAGAAGGACACAGGCTTTTGAATATAGCGACATCTAAAAGTCATAAAGTGATGATCTTAACAAAAACGGCATATAACCACGGCTTTCGGACGAGGATTTTCTTGATTCATATTTTTAATAGCGTGATTTTTCAGTAGTCGGGTTTTAGTTTTTGATCTTACTTTTTTGTCAGTAATTAGGGGTATGTCATTATATATTTCGTGATATAGCTGTACTATTTACGTTTATGATTATTAACGGTTTTACAGACGCGGTAGTGTTTCAGTGCCAAATTTCATGACGATCGGTTCAGCGGATTAGGCGTGAAAGCATAACAGACAGAGTTACTTTAGCATTTAAAATATTAGTAGGGATAGTTTAGAAATTATGAGGGAACAGATGAACAAACACATATATAGCGGTCAAAGGCATAACCCTCCTTTTTTGCTTCACCGTAGTCGGGTAAAAGAACACTAAACAACAAGTATATGGACTAAGGACACCTTGACGCCCCTTGGCATACAAAATAGAGTGAGACATTATTAGATTGTGACCCTCTTACAGGTCACCTATTACTTTGTAGAAACACCACGTGTACCACGTAACCGTAAACATAAAAGTACTTTCCTATATCACCTTTATATTACCCGTAACAGCCTACGAATAGGCAAATATTCGTAGGTAAATGCTACAGCTACGAGGCTACGAGGCTACGAATCACCGTAGTTAGTGCTACGAAATTCCGTAGATATTGCTATTCGTAGCAAGAAATAGATAAAAAGCAAATTGTTGTAGCTTTTTTGTCCTTGACGTGTTTATGTGAAAAATATATAGTTATAGGTATATATAGTTTTTTTATATATTTTTTAACGGAGAACATATTAACTGCAATGCCGTAGAATATAAAATATTATATTTTATACAAAACAAATCATGTTCAAAATGTTTGGAGAGTAATATTTTTCAGAAGCTTCGCTGCTTGACTTATTCCATTGTTATGAAACGGCCGTGAAGGCCCAGCTGAAATTCATGCAATATTTTTGTACAATATCCGAATGAGAATAAAGTTTTTCAGAATCATTGTTGTGGTAAATATCACATCGCTATGATATTTTTTTAGTTTTTACCCGCCTACGGCGAAGCAAAAAGGAGGGTTATGATTTTGACCGGTATGTATATATGTATGTATGTTCACCTGTTCCCTCATAACTTCTGAACTACTTATCAGAATCTTACTTATCGTAGTTATTTTCAATTTTTTAGTTCTGCTAAGTACAAAAGCTTGATTTTTCAGATTTTTCTTTAAATTATTGAATTGTCATCGGTCCTCGATAAGTCTACAAAGTTTAAAAGAAATCTGACCGTTTGAAATGGGTCAAAATCAAGTCCAAAAGAGTAGGTTACAAACAAACATACAAACATACAGGTGAAGCTAATAAAAAGCGTGTAAAAATGGCATACGACGACGGCTTTCAGATGAGTATATTTTCTGATTTCACATTTTCTAGAGCGTGATTTATCAGTCGTCGAGTTTTTTTGTATAAAACGTTCTGATACATCATAACATTTACAAACTTTACAGTTATTATTTTTGGATCTTAATAAAAATTTATAATATGATCAACCCTCGAAAGTGTTATCTTCAGGGCAACGCACTTTCACATTGAGAAGATACGGCCATAGATTAGGTTAGCTTGCTCACTGTTAGAAAGACTCAAAATAACTGACTGACTGACATACATATACAAGGTGAATTTTTAGCCATCATTAAAAATTTCAGGGTGATAGTACCCGTGAAATTAAGCAACTTTCTCCAAAGAATATGGGTCAAAATATGAAAAGCTATAAAATTTAAATGGCGACTAAAAATTCACCTTGTATACAGTCTGAACCTGAACACAGAAGCATGTAATATGAGCATTCCTTTGATGGAAGAATCGACCCACAGCCTGATTACTGAAGCTTCTACACAAACGTAGACTTGGAGTTACATAGTATGCAGTCATCAACATCTCAATTCTCACTCACCATTTCGAAACGTGAAAAGTGTTGACAAAAAATAAAACAGGACATTTGCAAAAAAAGTCCGGGCCTTTTCTTTTAATTCAACTTTTTTTCTATCCGACTTCAAAAAAGGAGGGGGTTCTCAATGCAGTTGGTTTTTTTTTTAATATTTGTTAAGTACCAGAACAGGAGTTCTAACGAAGATTTTTTCAAATTGGCTTACAAATAGAGGACCATTTGTTAACCAATTTCAAAATTCTTCTTTGGTTTGAAAGGGTATACTTACCGAGTGGTCCCATATTTTGGTCAAGTTCTGATTAGAGGTTTTTGAGTTAGCTTCAATAATACGTATTTTTCCACTTACTTTATGTTGATAACTTCTTGTCACTGATATTTACTTAGCTAGTGAAGGTAAACGATGTGTACGGTATGCAAAAATAAAAAAAATAAAAAAATATTGAAAAACCTACCGACTTCCAAAAAACCACAAAAAAGTGAAAAATAACTTGAATTTTTGAAGTCGGTGGTAAAATAATCGAAGATAGAAAACCAAAGACACCTTTTTCTTAGTACTCATTCTATTCTATAAATAAGTCGAAAAGCCCGGATGTTGGGTGCCAAAAAACCGGACATATCCAGACATATACGATGGCAACCTCAACACGTACCTTCAAGACATCACCATCATACTTTTTGCGTCACATTTAGCGTAAATAAAAGTACTTTATTTCTTTCGTTTCCCTCTGAAAGTTCTCGCCACGACACTATAACCTAGCGTCTAAAAGCAAAACTGTGTCTTGCACGGTACCTGACAGCCGCGGTTAATTATTGTGCGCGGTTCGACTGCGTAATTTACTTTACCTGTAATATCGCCACGGCTCTAATCCTGCGTTTTGCTGGCAATCTTGACTTTACTTTGGGGTTAAATAAATAATTATCTGTACAGTGATGGGAACTGTAGGTGTTGTGTTTACTGTGGGTTTTCTCTTTGTCACATTGTTTTGTTAATATCTGACATAGGTAAACCTACTAGGGTAATTAATATGGTTCCCCATTTGAATTTCTCCACGTACGATTTGGAATTTGGTCATTGCACATCATATAAATAAATCAAATTGAAGTGTCGGTTTGTAATGTCAAAATAACTGGATTTTACTAAATGGAAGTATAACGGTACTTAAAAAACGAATACAAATAAATTTAATTTCAAGCGTTTGTTCGTAATGTCAAAATAACAGCTTCTTACTGAATGCGTATGCAAATATTACGAATATTATAACAAAAAAAAAAACAATTTTTAAATTTCTTGCCTGTCTGTCTGTTTATTGTGGCTAATCTCCGAAATGGCTGGACCGATTTTGACGGGATTTTCACTGGCAGAAGTGGCAGATAGCTGATTTATAAGGAGCAACATATGTTTTTGTCTAGGTACCACGTTCCCGTGAGATAATATCCGACGTCCTCGAGGACGAAACCGCGGGCACAGCTAGTTAGGTACTATAGTTTCTTGCAGGAAACAATCCATTTAGCAGAAGCGCATAACGTAATTCTCAACTTCGACACCAATCCTACCAAACTATAAATGTGAAAGTTTGTGAGTATGGATGTATGGATGTTTGTTACAATTTCACGCAAAAACGACTGAATGGATTTGGATGAAATTTGGCACACAGATAGATTATAACCTAGATTAACACATTTGTAATACTTTCCCGCAGGATAATTTCCGACCTCCACGCGAGCGAAGCCGCGGGCGGAAGCTAGTCAAGTCATAACGGAGAATTCCTTCGTCATGGCTGTAAGTAGCAATTGCCCATTACAAACGTTCATAATGTAATTCTGTACTTGTTTTATTTTTTGCATAGATAAAACATATCATAACATCACGCCCGATAACCCCAAAGGGCTTGGCAGAGGCGTACATATAGTAGTTATACCCAGATTTCACCAGTTATGTTTATGTCCCATGGAGACGAACCTATTGCCACTAACCGGGATCTAATCCAGATTGACACACATTACACATAGTCTACACATTACACACAGTCTACTACACATTACATACAGTCTACACATTACACACAGTCTACACATTACACATTACACGAGCACCTATATTTGATCAAATCGTGAAAGAAAGACACTTCAGTCCAAACCGTCCAATAAAATCCTTTAATGGCCTTTTAACAACACTCACAGCTTCTACATATTTTTAACCATCTTTAAAAAATAAAGCAGGTTATCTTTCATCTCTTTCTGGATTTCAATCTGCCAGTAACAACAGCAAATAGTTCAAGTTATGTTTATTCTGTGCACAATTGAATCACCACTATCGATTAAACTTTCATCCATATTAAACAGTTGATTTACGTAAAATCTCTTCCGCAAGGTTTTCGCTTTCCACGTTGATTTAACTTTTGCATTCAATTTCATTGAAGTTTTAATAATTCTTTAATTGAATTAGAATACTGAAACAAATACTTATCTACATCTTAGTATGCAAAAGCATGCTGCTACTGAACTTTGTTATAGGTACCTTCAGATTGGTAAAAGTAACACAAATAAGCCATCCAAATATAAACATGGTATAAAACCATGTTTAAAGCAAATAAAGACTTATCTTATCTTATCTTATCTTAAATTAATGCAATGCAGCATGAAATGTAACATAATAATATTTATATGAACACATGTAGCGCATGAGCCTATGGGCACGCCACGATTGCGGCGGTAAGTCCCCTCTTTGAGGAGTGGATTGAGTGGCGCCACAGCGTCCTCAACTGCCGCCTGACGTAGGTCCTCACCTGACTCGATTGTTTCGAGAGGTTCCTGTTTCGTATAAGGCGGGAAGAAACGCCCGGGTGTTGCCACTGCGTAGATCGCCCTGAGGATACGGTGGAGCATACGGTGGAGGTCTGCCCAGCTTGGGCGGAGCACCGCCGTGTCTTTGCAGAGGGGATCTCTCGCGTCCGGCCCTGGTCCAAGCCATGGTTCGGAGCGAGAGTGCATGGGTAGCTGTCAGTATGTGCTGTCATATGCGCCCTCACGGCCCTAGTCGCCGCAGGAGACGCCCTGGGCGCCGGGAATGCCAGGCCAATTCCCGGCCACCGTAGGCGCGGGCTTGCGGATGGCGAGTAATGGGTAGCTCGCTGTCCAGTAAGGACCAAGCCCGGGTAGATGGCGCGTTGTGTTCCACGCGCGGCTCAAAGAGATGTCAGCATAAACTGATGGGGTCCGTAAGGGCCGATGCCTGCCAGGGGTGCGGGTTGTTCGTAAGAGTTACCGCGGCCCCTATCACACAGGCAACTGAGGGAACACGGGTGGGTTTTAGTCAGTAAAAGTCTGACACGCCCTCTCGCTCCACCCAGAGCGGGAGAAGTTATTTGATGTTGATGATTTCCCAACAAAAAAAAACACATGTAACGCTCATGCATTACATGTGAAACCCCCGCCACGATATTTTTAGGTTCATACCTAAAAATATCGTGGCGGGGTTTTTTCGCACACTGGATTTTCAACGCACTGCTTTGCGCCGAGACTTGAAAATCGAACAGTGTATTTTTTCGACGCGCTGAGATGCACTCTGTTGGATGGATTCTCCAGCTTGGTTCAACATCGAGAGTTGAAAAAATCCCGCTGCGATTTTTTTACGCGAACGTGGGCGTTACATTCTATGATACGTTACAGAAATCTGTACTCAGCAATATACGAGTATGTCTACGCAGGAATTTGTCATACCCAGAAGTAGGATTATCCATTTCAGTTAATATCGTACTAAAGTACTTAATTGAACGTGTTCTAGAATTTATGCAGCAGTAAAAATGTCGTTAATTGGGGGAGGCCATTTCATTAACTTGATTGCTATAAGACACATCGGCGATGATTGGAGGGGTACTAAAAAATGATTAAGTAAGACGAATATTGGGAATTGATTGCCTCGTCATGACTAACATCAGAAGTTATTTAAATACTAACAAAATATGGACGAAAATATAGCTAGTTGAACTAAAGGATTTTTCTATGATTGTATTGCCAACGTATGGATTCGAAAAAAAAATAGCACTTGGTCTGCGTGACGGATTCTGCCCCACACCCTCTCACAATGAAGAGGCGACGTTAGAAGCTGATTATGATTATAAACAAAATAAACAAGCTTGAAAGTATTCAAAATTAAAAGAACATGCACGACTTTTACCCTGACACTTCTATTCCAAGCCATCTCTGCAATTTACTTAAAAACTAATTTGCATTGGTCCGTATCTAAAACGACCTTCTATCTCCCGTTTACTAGGTTAAGAAATACATATAAGGTTCAGTTCCTCAGTACAAGGCCAGTACAGGGGTACGTCCTCAGTCCTGCCCAGAATAAATAGCGCTGCATACGTGTCGCTGAAGGCCTCGATTAAAATAATAATAGCTTTTTATAAACCGGGTATGTTGACACAGTAGTTATAGTGAGGGTTTATTAAATAGGTATTTTATACCTTACTATAGGCATGAGCAGTGGTGGCTCTGCGGTAACGGCCGTGACTTACCGAGTTGTAAGATCGTAGGTTCGAACTCAAACGTGCCTTTGATTTGTGTAAATTATTTCATCGCCACTAGTCTGAAAACGGTGGAGGAAAACATCGTGACCTAGAAACAAAAATTCGAAGACATGTGCCATCTACCAACCCGCATTGAGCCCGCATGGCCCGCTCCATCTCACAGAGGAGGCCTATGTCCCAGCGCTGAACATGTAGTTAATCGAACCCCAAGTAATTCCCTTTTTGATTTCCTAAAAATATTAGGTAATGAATACTGTAATAAATGTGCCTCCTTTTGTTAGTCTGAAATAATTCCCATTTTGGTGTATATAAAAATGCTGAATCAGTCGACTAAATGCGATGTAATGCGGTGTTGGTCATAGTTCTAACCTAATCTAGCCCATTTGGTCGGGTTCACTAATAGCTTGCTCGCTGTGACCAACTTTGAGACAAGGTCAGAAAGTAAAAAAAGAGGCGCAAAAAATATCGCAGATATTTCATTAGAAGATCAAAAAGTTATTTTTTTAGGGCCCAATAAGTTTTTATAAGATCGATCCTATCCTTTTCCTACCGAAAGTTTGTATGTTTAGATGTTTGGATGTTTGTTACTCAATCACGCAAAATCGCAGATTTGGTTGAAATTTGGCACATAGATTATAACCTGGATTAATATATAGCATACTTTTTATCCCGGTTGTACCTACGTTCCCGTTGGATAATTTTCAACCTCCACGCGGGCGAAGCCGATGGCAAAAACTAGACAAATATATTTCATAGCTTTATCGTAGTATGTGATTGGTTGGTTGTGGATTATTTGCGCGTAACTAGCTATATTATGTATATGTCACCGTAAAATTGTAAATGTCGTTAGATTATAATGTATCTCGCGAGATTGTGAACTGTCGAAAGATTGTGAACCGTAACATACTGTTTACAATTTAACGCATTATTTTTCGGTAGATTATAATCTATCGAAGTGAAACCATCAAATTGTGAACTGGTATCAAGACAGATAGTACCTTGTGCTATTACTAAATAGTTAAGTAACTGCCTCTAACATGGAAGTAGCGGTTTCCGGCCGCTACCGCGGCACCGCTCGCTTCGCTCGCTCGGCTCGTGCGCGGTTGTTCGCAATACTAACCTAACCTAACCTATTCGGTCGCTAAACAGTATGGTGCAGTTCACAATTTATCGGCAGTTTATAATCTCGCGAGATAGATTATACATTAGTGTAGGTGTTTACAATCTTACGGTGACATATTCATAAGAACCCGATGTGGCCTCAAAATAGTATTGTTTTCCTTATAACAGTGTTATTCTTTTTTCCCCTCAGCCTCACTAATAATAATCGAGGTATAAAGTTGCGAACCTTGAAATTACCGACGGTAAACGGACATCTTTCTTGACATAATTTTCTTCAAGATTTATTAAGAGGATTAAAAATAAACCTCGTTTTACCCGTCTTCCCCTTTAAAATTACAGTAATTTTCACGGATTTAATGTAAATGACTGCGTGCGAACTGAGTTCCCCGAATTGCTGGTTCAACAAACTCAATTCCGTGAAACTGTTTAACTTTGATTAATTCGATAAGCTTGTTTATTCTTGTCTTTGTAATAAAATATGGTGGATAGAAGACACCTGCTCAGCAGGTAATTAGGTATCCGTTCAAAAACAGCATTATCAGCCTATAATTTCCCCACTGTTGGGACACAAGCCTCCTCTCTATGAGAGGGAGGCGCAGTGTGGATTGGTGGATACCACATGACTTCGAATGTCCGGTTCTAGGACTTGCCGGTTTCATCACGATGTTTTCCTTCGCCGTTTTGAGAGCAGTGGTAATAAAATAGTTTACACAACGTAAAATGCCCACCAAGACTATCTATCTAATAATGCAGATCTAAGAGATTTTTTCAGAATCAAAAAGTTATTATTTTTGTGGTCAAAAACTTTTAAAGGATATAATGCAGATCTAAGAGATTTTTTCAGAATCAAAAAGTTATTATTTTTGTGGTCAAAAACTTTTAAAGGATCCTGGACTGTGTATTATTGCTTGCTCTCCAATGCTTTTTAAAAGGTATTAAAGTTTTTTCAACAGAAAATAACAGGGGTTAACTTTGTAAAACATAAACGATAATTATCTATCGTTAATGGCGGATCGTGTACAATGTTGAGAGGAAAGAGGGCGCCTGCCCTGAAGCGTCGTTTACTCGTTTTTATTGGACAAATGTTTTACAGGTGACGTTTACATTTCCGTACGATTCTCTCGTAAAAGGTGCGTGTCGTTCCATTAGCGTTTATCAATCTGGGGAGGGGAAATCCGGCCAAGTGTGACTTTCGTTTGGTTTTAATGTTTTTAAATTGCGCTGAAATCTTGTCAGTGATAAAAGGCAAAAAAGGTATCTTATTCCGTGGAAAAATATTGTAGAATGACGACGAAATATGTATTCAAAATAGCCATAATTTAAACAGCTAACCGTAACCTAAATTCGTCTATTCGTTGAGTGTTTATCGTAACAGTAATAACCAATTCGAATCCACGAATCGAAAACAATTTCAATACTTTTTCCACCCAACAATGTAAACCATTTTCACGACTCATTGTGCATAATTATTAACGAGTCATGCTTCCATGACCTTTAGGGTTCAGCTGACAAAATATTAAAGCCTTCATTACAAGTTGGTTCAAGTGGTTACATTAAATAAGCATAGGGTTCCCCACACGGCTGTTTGGTGAACGAGCGAAGTGAACTCTTTGAATATTCAATGGCGGACAGAGCTTGGATATGCAAATTAATGCCTCTAACTGAGCACACGGGCACTGACCAATGTGGGGGCATGACAGCCGATACTTTTACACGAACTTTGTTGCATTTTAAATAGAATGGAGTTCTTGAAAGTGAAGCGATAGTTTTTTACTCATTCTTCACTGTTCATTAACTAGCAATATTAATGCGACCTTTTCATCGAAATAGGTATTTGTAGGAACATTTTTTCAAGACATACAAACTATCCTTATCCTTACTTAGTTTAAAACAAAGTCGCTTTTCGTGTCTGTACGCTTAAAACTTTTAAGCTACGCAACGGATTTTAATGCGAAGCCGCTAGTGAAAGCTATGGATGGAAGAAGCTATGGAGAATGTTTGTTACTCTTTCACGCAAAAACTACTGAACAGATTTGGATTAAATTTGGCAAACAGATAGTTTACAACCTGGATTAACACAAGGGATACTTTTTATCCCGGTAGTACCGTTCTCACGGGATAATTTTCGACCTGCACGCGGGCGGAGCTGCTGGCAAAAACTAGCAATGTATAACTATTACTTTAGGGGATAAAAGAATCCCGAACTTCCAAACTGAATATATTTCATACATAAAATACACAAAAGATGATTTCAGCCACTTCTAAAGCTGGCCTCATACATTGTTCATACTTCATAAACAAGTTTTTTATGATCTGACACACAGAGAGAAATCCTGTAATGTTCCTCATACATTATGAATTATATTGTTATTGTCGTGCGTCCCTTGCGATGTGGTTTTGTGGAATCTCTTTACTTATTCAACTCATCGACAGATTCTCTGATAACTTATTCCATCTTTGGACCCTTTTTAACAAATTTCCGATACTGAATTACTAATGCCTTTGCAAAAAGTTTCTGTGAGGCCTTTTATTACTCTGTAACGATGGTAAGGCTAATTGCTGTATCTTCTTTCACGGCGGAACTGAAGCTGTACCGTCTAGTTGCGTGAAATTTACCTCTTCTAGTTCATCTTCTTTGTTACCAACAGTAATCACAGCCAACTTCCGATTAAAGTTATTATTATGTAAGTCATTAAATATATGCACACATTACGGGCTAAGCTTACCTACATGATATTCGGTTTTTACGACCTTTGTTTCCCTGTTCTCAGACTAAGGCAAGGGTTGATTTGGTCGACTTATAAACAGTACCTACCTACTTAATCTCTTCTGCCTAGCCTTTTCCCAACAATTTTTGGGGTCAGCTTCCAGTCTAACCGGATGCAGCTGAATATCAGCATTTTACTTGACTTCCACAACCCAGTTACTGGCTAACACTATACCCCTTGGTAAGACTGGTTGTCAGACTTTCAGGCTTCTGACGACCCGTAACGACTGTCAAAGATCCACGAATCATAGCCTGGACCAACGGCTTAACGTGCTTTCCGAGGCACGGATGGGTCTCGGTAAGTAAAAAACAACCGACTTCCGGAAAAACACTACAAAGTGAATAATAACTTTAATTTCGGAAGTCGCTGACTTTGAAAATGTATTTAATTTTTTTGTCACCGCCTTTGTAGTGTTTTCCCGGAAGTCTGTTGTTTTTTTTTTTTGGAAAAACTTTTTATTTTTCACTTTTTAGTTATAGTACCCACCCCACACCTATTACAAATTACATCATCTGTGGGGGTTAAAACAATGCAAATTTATGCGATAGCAGCAATAGCGGTTGATCTGCTGTCATTTTTGAAGAGTTCCGTTGTCTATCCCCGAAACTCATCATCAGATCTATATGAAATTTAAATGAGACTATTTGGGAATAAACTCCTTTCCAACAAAAAAGAATTTTGCAAATCCGTCTATAAATTACGGAGTTATGCCCAAACATCCTACCACTCCTAACCGTTAAAGAGTTGTACCTTCCTTCATCAGCTCAGCGTCATGAGATAATGATGACCATACGCAAATGTCTCTATAGCTTTAGAAAATATATGAAAAACATTGTAATACCTTTAACATTTGAGGGTTGCACTCGATTTCCCTGGATTTCCATCATCAAATCTTGACTTGGTGCCAATGGGACCACCTCAAGAGTACCTATACTCTTTCAAATAAAAAGGAATTTTGAGAATCGGTCCACAAATGGGGAGAAATCTGTGAACATGCATAAAAAAAACATACAGTCGAACATAGATATTACCTCCTCCATTTTTGGAAATCGGCTAAAAATTGTCACCCATCCATGGACCAACCGCGGCAAGCGTGGCTTAACCTGATCGATCGACCCGTACGGCTGTTTATTTTTATTTTTATTACTTAGCTACGACACCCTACCTAATTACTTTAAAATAATTAAATCCTTACCTTTCCTCGTTACGATTCAACTGCTTTAAAATCGGCATCACAACATTCGCAACGTAATGCTGGCTTAGCTCGCATAGCACTAAAACTATAGTTATTTCTATATGATAACAATCTCTTACATTTTCCCTGACGTCGTGTCGTTGCATGCTTGATTTCAATCTGGGAGCTGGCTATAAATTGTCAAAACCACGTCATTTCAGACAGTCGAGGTTTACGACAGATTTATACTTTGATTTATGGCTTGTAGTTATTTCTGTATAGTTTGTGTAACGTATCTTTTGCGAATAACTGGATTTTTATCATGACACAAAATACATTGTTTTTATAACCAACCCTATTAGTTTTATTGCGAAGATCGCCCTGAGGACACGGTGAAGCATACGGTGGAGGTCTGCCCGGCTTGGGCGGAGCACCGCCGTGTTTTTATGGAGGCGATCGGCGGCGGCGATCTCTCGCGTCCGGCCCTGGTCCAAGCCATAGTACGGAGCGAGAGTGCATGGGTAGCCGTTGCTTCCTTCAGCGAAGCAGTGATGCTCGCAAACAGGGAGGCGGCGCACGTGAGGGAGAGGCAGTATATGCGCCCTCACGGCCGTAGCCTCCGCAGGAGACGCCCTGGGCGTCGGGAATACCAGGCTGAATCCAGGCCACTGTAGGCGCGCGCTTGCGGACGTCGAGAAATGGGTACCTCGCTGTCCGGTAAGGACCAAGCCCGGGTCGACGGCGCGTTGTGTTGCACGCGCGCCTCAAAGAGATGTCAGCACCAACTGGTGGGGTCCGCAAGGGCCGATGCCTGCCAGGGGTGCGGGTTATTCGAAAGAGATACCGTCGCCCCTGGCACACAAGCAACTGAGGGAACATTGGTGGGTTTTAGTCAGTAAAAGTCTGACACGCCCTCCTGCTCCACCCAGAGCGGGAGAAGTTATTTAATGTTTCCCCATCCTCAAAAAAAACCCTACTAGTTTTTGCCCGCATACAACGTACTGTCAAGATAAAAAGTATCATGTGTAACCTTGGTCATTGTGTCATTCAAATCCGTTCAGCCGTTTTAGCGTAAAAGTGTTACAAACAAAACAATTCACTTTCGCATTTACAACGTAATAATGTGAGGATTTATATATCTCATTGCTAAGCAAGACCTTCGCTTTCGTTTTTATAGTAATTTTTTTCGTGCTACATTTGTCTATATCCGTCCCACAAACAGATCGACATAGCCATCCGTGTCACGGCCATCCTAGACTGTAATGTCCGATATAGAGAGCAAAACAACCTATTGTGAGAAATGAATCCGTACCTACCTACCAATATTAGGGTTACATTACTATAAGTTAATTTTCCAAATACTCGATTTTTCGTTCATACCGTTCGGTACGAAATAATTAGACCTATTATAATTTAGATTTTGACTAGACTTCCACAAAAAGTTTATTGGTTACACAAATACCAAAATGCCCAACAACAAGGCAATTACTTACCTACCAAACTTTTTAAACGGTTCCAAACATAATGCTGTGTTTCAGGTTAGCTGTGGTGTCTATTTTACCCTGAAAGTTTTTTACAAAAAACATTAATCATGCTTTAATTCTGTTCTGTAGAATTTACCAACTTTTAATGACTGTGAAATTGTAAATAAAATGAACTGAAATAATAATCACTTTTAACCGACTTCAAAAAGGAGGAGGTTCTAAATTCGTCGGAACCTGTTTCTTTTTGTTTGTATGTTCCTCGATTACTCGAGATTGGCTGGACTGATTTGGATTTATTTTTTTGTTTGAAAGGGTATACTTCCCAGGTGGTCCCATGATCATCAAGTCAGGATCTGATGATGGGATCCTGAAGAAATAGAAAGAACTCTTAAAATTTTATAGGCGTACTTGAAGCGATTTGGGTAGCTTTTGGAAGAGTACTTTCTCGGAGTGGTCCCATTTCAATTTGGTAAAGATCTGATGAAGAACTGCGGAGATAGGCAACGGAACTCTCCAATAAATGATAGCAAATGGACTGGGATTGCTGAAATCTTATGACTGCCTATTGTTTACACCAGTTCATAACATAACATCACGCCGGTACGCTGTGAAGGGGTAAGCACATGTGAACCACTAAAAAGTGAAAAATAACTTTAATTTCGGGTGTCGGTGACTTTGGATATACTTTTTTGGATTTCAATTTTTTGTCATCGCCTTCTGTGAACCACTAAAAAGTGAAAAATAAAAACTTAAAAAAAAAAAAAAAAAAAAATACCAAGGGCGAATTTCACCAAACTTTTGTACCTAGATTAAGTCTTATCCTGAGAATAAATTTTAAATTTTTGACAGATCTTCCATAGCAGAATTGTCAGACGTAAATTTTATTCTACGGATAAAAAATATCTGACTTTGGTAAAATCAGCCCTAAAAAGTGTAAAATAACTTTAATTTCGGAAGGCGGTGACAAAAATTTAAAAAAAATACATGTCCAAAGTAGTAGTAGTAATAGTGTTTTTTTGGATGTCGGTTGTTATTTTTATCAGTAGCAGAGCCTTTATTTAGAAGTATTTAAGATTGACGCTTTATATTACCTACATCTATTATATTACCATATAAAACCTAATATATTACCATAAAATATTTTACCTACACCTAATAATGACATGGAGGATAATAACATGTAGGTAGATGTAGATGGTGAATAGTAGGTATTTATGTGGTATGGACTGTTGTCCACTGTCCTGTCCATATTGTGACACGTTGTATTCAACGTGTCACATAATTAACGCAAGAGCTCATACACCCCAATTAGACATAATCCAATGACGAAAACGTATTTTTAAAAGCTATGGCAATCGTGTTGACCCTAGCATTACTTTATGAATTCAAAAATTGAGTCTTATTGCTTTTAAATAAGATTGTTTTTTTTTTGGCTCAATCGGCAATAGATATGGCAAAATATAAATATTTTTTTAAAGAAACCTAAGTATATTAAAATTTACTTCAATCGATTCAGTAATCCATTACGAATAAACTACTTTCAGAACTTGCGTTTATTCTGTAAAACCTTGTATAATGTTGAATTTCTTTTCCAATGATTAGAAATTCATCTTTGGTCCAGTCATAAAATTTGTTCACCTGGGTGAGTTAGTGGGGACATGAGACATTCCGTACACGTAGGTACTGCTGAGGACAAGAAGGTTACAAGTTTATGAGGGTCTTCCGTCGCTACAGAACCCTAAAACTTGAATCAACATGTCTCTAGTAATGCGAACGGAAAGTTGTCTACGAAGTAAAACATTATGTACTTAGATGTAATGTCTTGTGGGTAGATTTATATATTTGTCTATGGTGATGGGATATTTTACATACTTATTTCAAGATGTTGGTCGTACATATGTAATTTATTTATGTATACCTATTAGAAATTTTTTAGGACGGGGACTCTCACTGTCCCAACACTTTGCTTATTTCTATCGATTTATTGTTTAAATCGGTTTTCTTCTATTAAACGCTGTAACGATAAGAAGTCATGATAATTTTCACTATACCTAATATGTAGGTCCCTAGGTATTTCCTTACCATTGAAACCACTTTTATAGCTGTAGCTCCATCTGTAGGGAGACTAAAATTAAAGTAGTATATTTTGAAATGTGACTTAAGTCAGTTGCCTAGTAGTTTTTTCCGGGTCTATGTTTTTTATACAAAGGAAACAGTCTTAAATATTTAAGTTTATTTATTTACTCAAAAAAATATAAGAAAACTTTAAAAAAAGTATTAATGTTGTACAAACCTACATTTAAAACTCATTTAATACAGATAAAGTCAAAAAAGTCTCATGTCAGGCCGGAACTCACGACGGCGCGCGACTCTCAGCCCCTTTTTTGAATTTCGAACGAAGGGTCCTACATCGCGCAATCAAAGTTTTCGTGTTGCGTAGCACCCATACGACATTTTGCACAATGTCAGAGGGGAGTCCGTGTCTACACAGTAGGACAGTGGCTAGGGGCAGGGCTGTTCTGAACCACCCCTACATTAATGTGTATTTAACCTATTGTGTGTACAAGGTGTAATTGAAACTATTAGAAGCAAAAGACCCAACGGGGGTATTAATCGTGGTATTCAAGCCGCCATTCTATTTGTATTTGTGTGTATTTGATGAGGTCCTGTTGACCGATATATAAACGTGTACCTTTACTACCTATTTACCTATTACCTGAAGGAATCTGTTCCTTCACCCACTGCTGTAGACAATTTGACTTCCCTTTTGCATTTTTTTTTTAGTTTGTACGTCTTCTACAAAATTTAAATTATATCCAAATATACATTATTTTTGGACTAGTTTTGGTTTTTGTGCAAGCGTCGAAATATAAACATAAGCTACATAGGTGCCTAATACATAATGGGCCAAAGTAAGTAGAAGCACATACCGTCTTATTACGAAACGTGATCTGAGTTTAGTCCTAGCCTAAAAGCTCTGAGTCAGTTTTTGCATTTCCAACTTTATTTCGATTTGGGTAAAGTTCTAATAAAAAAAATGAGAACTTAGCACCGGACTAAGTTCTCAATTTTGTAAAACAACTGTATTTCTATACGTCATACAAAAATTGGCTTGGTGGTCTAAATAAATAAAAATCTTGTTTAGTAATAAAGTAAGATAAAGATCAAATACAACATCAGTTTATCGCAAAAAAATATGCAATACATGGAAACGAAATTGTGACCTTTCGTGTTTCGTCAAAAATTATCGATCATTCGGATAAATAAGTAAGAAAATTACATTTCGTTAAGTAGGTAGCTAATAACAAACTGACAAACCCACGTCTTAATTTACCTCTTCGCTTCTGTCTTAACTTCATTTAAAATATGCCATTTCGATAATAACGTTATCAACTTAAATAAATTCTCTCGATCGTAAGCTCCAATAAATCGCTATAATTTATTTTTTCACCGAGTTTCAGTAAGCGTCGACGACGACTTAAGACTCTTTGGACGCGAACGGCTGAATACTTTATTTAAGTTTTTCTTTTTCTCAGACCGGCTCGCTAATGTTGTTTTTCGTGCGGGTACTAAAATAATACGGTGATATGTTTAGTAGGTATGTACCCACTAAGGTCTGGTATGTACGCTAAAGTACTTACTATTTATTTTAGTTAGGTTTTCTTGCAATTAAGGTACATAAATCCATTGTTCCTTTTAGCTTTCATTGTATGTAGGTACAAAGTAAATACATCCAGTTTGTACCTATGTTATGTATCCACATTTTTTTTTTTGGATGAGAAGTCATAAAATAATATCTCCCGCTCTGGGTGGAGCAGGAGGGCGTGTCAGACTTTTACTGACTAAAACCCACCCATGTTCCCTCAGCTGCCCGTGTGCCAGGGGCCACGATATCTCTCTCGAACAACCCGCACCCCTGGCAGGCATCGGCCCTTGCGGAGCCCACCAGTTGGTGCTGACATCTCTTTGAGGCACGTGTAGAACACAACGCGACCCGGGTTTGGTCCTTACCGGACAGCGAGCTACCCATTACTCGCTATCCGCAAGCCAGCGCCTACGGTGGTCGGGAATCAGCCTGGGATTCCCGACGCCCAGGCCGTCTCCTGTGGCGACTAAGGCCGTGAGGGCGCATATACTGGCTCTCCCTCACGTGCGCCGCCTCCCTCTTCGCAAGCATTACTGCTTCGCAGAAGGAGGTGACGGCTACCCATACGCTCTCGCTTCGTACCATGGCCTGAACCAGTGCCGTACGCGAGAGATCGCGCCGCCGATCGCCTCCATAAAAATACGGCGGTGCTCCGCCCAAGCCGGGCAGACCTCCAACGTGTGCTACACCGTGTCCCCAGGGCGATCTACGCAGTGGAAACACCCATGTATCTACACGATCAATTGCCACTTCCGGCACATTCATGGTTCCACAATAGCCGGGTACTGTTCGGTTTTCAACTGTCGACAATAAGCAGTTCCTTGATGATCCCAGTGCGCGAAAAAATCCCGACGCGATATTCGTCCGTACGAAATGTATTTACACATGTTGTCTACATCTCTTTATATTTCTTAAAAAATAAGCATCATCTTTGTACACACGGCTAAACATCAAGCTGTGAATTTCCAGTTTATGCTGATCTTGCACTGTATTTAAATCTTATACAATGCGGGATCAGCTTATACTACAAATGTATAGGCTGATTTGTAGCCGTGTGTATGTACGTACGTTTTTTCTGTTATTTTCTTCTTGTCTGTTTAAGTATGTCACCTAAATGGTTATGTGAGTAAATGGAAAGTAATTCTACATGTTGTCACTATAGTTTGTATGTGTTTAACTTCGGAATATAATCTAAGTCTTATAATGATGCCTAAGCATTTAACGATGCCCATGTGTTGAAACACTGATATCACCAGACATTATAATCAGCCTATAATGTGCCCACTGCTGGGACACAGGCCTCCACCTTGTGAGAAGGAGTGGGCTGTTATCCACCACGCCGGCCCAGTGCGTGCTGGTAGATGTCACATGTCTTAGAATTTTTGGTTCCAGGACATGCCGGTTTCCTCACGATGATTTCCTTAACCGTTTTGAGAGCAGTGGTGATGAAATAATTTATACAAAATAAAGTGCCTATCTTGGTTCGAACCTACGACCTACAATAGGTAAGTCGCGGCCGTTATCACTGGGCCACCACTGCTGTCGACATCGCCAGACGTGGGTACCTACGACAAGGTAGAAAAATAAAAAACTGTAATTTTAAAAACTTAAAAACCCGACTGCTTTTCTCAGTATTCATGGAAAAAAGAAAGTCGTTGTACCCGATTGCACTTATGTTAAGAATCGCCAGTTGCTAAGGCGATGCTTATAAGCAGATCAATTGTAGCAGTCGGGACCCATTCTAGAAAGTCAGCTGTCTAGTCAGTAGATTGAAGTTATCTGCAATGTAATATAGGTATGTGCTCTCAATTCACTAAGCCTCCATTTCTAGAATGGGTCCCGACTGCTACAATTTATCTGCTTATAAGCATCGCCTTAGCAACTGGCGATTCTTAAGTTAAGTGCAATCGGGTACAACGACTTTCTTGTTTTAGGGCTTTTCCATGAATAGCGTGCATTATACATACATACATACTCTCGAAAAACATAACCCTCCTTCTGGCGCAATCGGGTAAAAAACCATAATGTCAAAATGATCTCACCACAAACATTACTAAAACTCGTCCAACGACGCCATTCATCATAAATAGTAGGTGTGTGGGTAGTTGGTATCTAGCGGTGGTACAATCACATCATCGCTTGCTCGCTTCATTTCTCCCAAGGGAATTTTAACTACGAAATGGAGTTTCGCAGTTTTATTCGCCAGGGGAATGAGGCTGGCCAGATTGAGCACAGATTATGAGTCTTAGTAAGTAACTGAGCATAGTCTATGAATACTGAGTCAGTTACCTGCCAATGTGAAGTTGAAGTTGTGGTGTATTATACACGGGTGGCAGGGACATCGACGCGCAAACTGTAACCATGGATACAGCACATAATTCTAGACCTCCTAGAGAAAACATTTTACGTTGGTTGCCAAAAAAAGACCTGTTTCATAGAACAATGCAGTGATCTACGCGGTCAAAATGTATGGAACAGCTAATTGCTTTTTTAACAATCTGCAAAGAATTATCAACTCATGAGGGTTCCGAAACATGTACTAAATCCATGATTACAGGGCGTGCGTCGATGTTCCTGCTATCACCCTGAATACCTACTAGCTTTTGCCCGTGGCTTCGCCCAGTTGGAGATCAGAAAATATGATGACTAATATTGATAAAAACATGTTATTTCAAAATAAATAAGCAATAGCGACGTCTCCTTAGGAGCCCTACGACTGACCTTCATAACACGGGTGACAGGAATTTTAGACCCCTGGAGAAGACATTTTTCGTCAGCTATCAAAACAGAAAGAGCAGTTTCATAGAAAAGTGCAATACTTTCACGGTCAAAATGTCTGAAAGAGCAACTTTTTTTTTAATAACCGAAGAAAAAATCAACGGCGGGTTTAGGATCATGTACCTACTGAATCCATGGCGACAGCTTGCGGGTCGATATCCCTGCCATGATATATAAGGAAACAAATACAAAGGTTTCGTAAGGAAACTTACCTATTTATAAAAAATATTTCGAATTCCTCTATTTGCCAAGAAGTTTCAGTACCGAAAATATTGTAGCATCCAAGTTTCTGTCCGAAAACCACAAAAGGACTACAAAAGCTTGGAACTTAAAGTTCTCATTTCTATGGACGGTATAAAGTAGCTACCTAGTATCCGCTATAAATTTTATTAACTAAAGTTTGTCGCGTTCCTGCTCCGTTCACAACTTAAATCAAAGTTTTAAAGAAAGGTTTCAATGGACGACATTTGGAGGATGTTGGAGGTTAGAAGATAATTGTGGGAAGGATCTCAGGAATACAATCAGCATTTTCTTTGTATTTACCTAGTTGAACTACCCCGTTGGACTTGTGGGCGTAACCGCGACTGCTGAGCACGGCGGGTTTTTCCACTAGGAATTTCTTAGTAACAGCCCGGAGTTTGGAATTTAGTGGTGTGATAGCCCTGTGCCTCAGAAAACACGTTAAGCAGTTGGTCTTGCTCCTGACCAGTTTCCGGTCGTGTCCGATTACGTGCCGTCCCATCAGACTACGAGAGTGAAGGAAGAGGTAGTTCACCTGTGTCTGCGCACACACTTGTGCACTATAATAACTCCCGCGCCGAATGCTAGTCTCCGTTGAGATTGGCAGCCATGGTTGATATATGGTCTGGAGGTCTAATTGAGTTCACGAGAACTATGCTCCCGAAAAACACATGCAATTTCACTGTCATTTCAACAGGATGTAACACAACCCATCAACTGAAATCTGGTCATAAAATTAATCAAAGGTCTTCCAGAAATAAATCGGTTAATCCAGTAATCCTCTCCCAGAAGCCACACGACCGAACACCAAATAATAACTCCTCATAATGATTTATGTATATTAACTTTGTACCGAAGGCTACAGTCGACTATTTTGATTGGCTTACAAGGGGTAAGTTTATAAAGCAGATTATATTAATGTTTCCGCAGCTTTGAGCTTGTTTAGGGATCGTTTCAACAGATTTATGGATTGTAACGGTAACTTAAATGTTGTAATACTTACTTATTTGACGGCGGAGCAACCGGCACCCGCCGTCTAGTTTAGTCACAATATTATTGAAGAGCAGTGGTGGCCTAGAGGTAACGGCCGTGAGTTACGAGTTGTAGGTCCTAGGTTCGAACCCAAGCAGGCGCTTTCCTTTGTGTAAATTATTTCATCACCGCTACTCTAAAAACGGTGAAGGAAAACATCGTGAGGAAACCGGCATTTTACACATAAAATACTTTTCATCCCGCTAGTACGTTCCCGTGAGATAATTGCCGATCTCCAAGCGGGCGAAGCCGCTGACAAAAGCTAGTTTCGTCGGCTCCGTTCAACCTTTGTCAAAGTTAAACTGAAGAAAGAAAAGTTCCTTCGAGTTTGAAAATAAAATTGCATTCTTTTTACCTACTTTAATTTAAAATATGTAAGATAGATACGGACAATTAAAATATATATTCTTGCTCGAGACCCCGATATTCTTCAAATGCTTGAGCAATTTATTGTGGTCTGACCTCTTCAAGTTACAAGAGAATTGCGGCGGAGTTAGCAAAATTATTCAAGATTTGATTAAGATCCTCTTGAGATAGGAATCTTTATGGGAGTTTCGTGCGGTACCAATATGAAGACGAGTCGATTTTTGTTGCCTGTGGGGTGCTAGACAAATGTTCGTATCGGCATGGATCGCCACTGGCCGGGCGGCAAAATCAAATGTAACTATATTTTGCCACCCGGCTGGTAGGCACAGCCGGGTGGCAACGAAAAAGTGTGTAGCACTAAATATCATTATGTGCCTAGTCATTTCCCAACCATGTTGGGGTAGGCTTCCAGTCTAACCGGGTGCAGCTGAATACCAGTATTTTATTTTACATGTAGCGGCTGCCTATCTGACTTCCATAACTCAGTTACTGGGTAAAACAATGCCCTTTAGTATGACTGGTTGTCAGACTTTCGGGCTTCTGACGACCCGTAACGACTGTCAAAGATCCACGAATGACATCCGGGACCAACGATTTAACATGCTTTCCGAGGCACGGAGGGGTCTCAAGCCCCTATTTTTTTCCACTTATATTAACGTTTATTTTTCTTTGTTCGCAGGATAAGCACTACCTGTGTATAATGGCGTCGGACTCCCCTGAACAGAACCTGACGCAGTACTTCAGTCTGTGCAACGACTTCATACACGCCGCTCGACTACGAGACGGCAACGTTCTTATACATTGGTCAGTAGCCCACATGTCGTAAGTAAGGAGATAATACTATTATATAATCTTTCTGTAGGTAATATTGTTATAATAACTGGCTCGTAAAAATCCAGTGTTCGAACATCCTGATTGGCGAAATTTGTTATCGAATGGACACTGACAACAGAACAGTTAATGCTGACCAGGGTATCAATTCTTAATGGGAAGACCATTCTGGCCAAGTAATAATGAGAAGAATTGGCGTACAGAAAATCCTATAATAATCGTTCTTAATATACATATATAATTCTTCTGTACGTGTGTACACTGAACTCCACCTAAACGGCTGGCCCGATTTTGATGACTTTTTGTGTGTACGTTCGAGTGGATGCTTTAGATTCACAATTGGACCCGGAAGGTGGCGCTGTTCGGGCAAGGCAACGTCTGATAGTTCAACTAGTACTGATAAATCATACCATTATATTGTTAAAATCCAGTGTTCGCTCATCCATAATGGCGACATTGGTTATGGATGTGAAACTGACAACAGAATGTCACCTTAAAGGTATTCAATTCTTAGTGCTCTTCTTCTGACTAAGTAGTTAGGAGAGGAATTAGGCTTACAGAAAATCTCTTGATTATATGGAATAAAGATTTTACCTGCATGACTGACTGATACCTTATCTCGCTAATACCTATTCTTAGGTCGTTAAGTGTTTTTTTTTGTGAAAGAATCAAACTTGATAAAGAAAATGTAACATGCAATATTATTGTTTATGGATATTTGTCGACTGGATTTCTTTCATCGCCGTAAAAATAAGAAATGAATTTCCACCCCACCTATGTTATAAATTGTACCCTTCTGACGGTTCAGGGCCAACAGTGCCCTTCCCTTTTAGGCGGTAATGCACTGCGAAATATTTTAAAGGAGACTTCATTTATATTTTATTTTATACAAGGTGTAACAGAATAATCGCGAGACCTGTATGTAGTTTGTTCCTAATTGACTACCTACCTAATCCATTTCAATAACTTTTAATATGGGTATTTTTTTTAAATTATGCATATTGCCTACCGCCGATTCAGCCAAAGAAAATTCAATCTTATTTCAACGAAGTAAGACTCATTTTAAATGCATAAATTAATTATAGGGTCAACACGTTTTTCTTAATATAAACAGTTGGCTTTAAAAATAAGTTTTATGTATCATTATCATTGTATTATGCTTGTAACTCAATTCTCTAAAGGTGCTCTTACACCGGCAATTTTTGAGCAATTATTGCTCGGCAACACTAATGGATCAATCTGGAGCAACAAAAATGAAATTGCCGATGTGTTTCGGCAATATTGCTTCTGATTGCTTCTGATATCCAATCGGTTAAGAAATTTTAGTCAATTTTCTTTCCATCTCGTTTGTAGATGTCTCGTTTTTGCGAGAGGAACCGGCTGGCGGCGGAGGCGGCGCATTCCCCAGATTTTTAAGTTGCTCCATATTGCTCCATACTGTGTGGCCGTATCTCTGGCAATAGGTGGCTACATGTTGCCATTGCCCTAAATTGCTGCATGTTGTCGTGACGTCATAGTTAACGAGAATTGCCCAAGATGGAGCAATTTTAGTTGCTCGTGTAAGCGCACCTTAACTGGGGTGTATGAGGTTTTGCGTCCCAATGATATGACGAAATAATAGGTAGGTAGGTACTAAACAAACCCGACTCGCACGAATCAAGTGTCTCGAGTCAGGCGAATCGTCACTTTTAAATATTATAATATTTTCTTTAGGTGATTTATATTTGTATTTTATGTAATGAAGTGTACATTTCATTGTCACCTTTATTCAAAACGTGCCAATTGCCTATTACGTATTTCTGGAATTGTCGATTCGCCCACAAATATATTAACTTCGTCGCCTATATGAAGTATTATAATATTTTAAAGTGACAATTCTCTCGATTAGGGCGAGTCAATTCGTGCGAGTCGACTAAAAAGCCTAAAATTGATATGACCAAGTAAAATCAAACAAAGAGCAATCAATTAGGTAGTTAGTTACTATCTAATTAACTGCCTCTCTTTGTTTGAGTGCTAATGGATATTTCCAGTACTTTCCACACTACTTTGTTCCATCAAGTTTTCTTCAAAGAATTTTCATTTTCATTTAAGCAGCGGTCTTGACCTGTTATTTTAGTCTAGAAAGAAGTCTCTCCAGCTATCTTCTTAATTTACAAACCACTTTTTTACTTATAACAAATAGGTTCGTAGATCAACATCAACTGCGAGTAAAATTTATTCGCTTTCAGATAAGAAAAAACTGGAATTGGAAGCAAATAGGTATCCATTTTAGGCAAAATACGACAAAAAAATATATTTTGCCAGCGGCTTCGGCCGGGTGGAGATCTGAAATTTTAACACAGGAACTTTCTACCATGATATTAAGTCCCTATGTCGTCTGCTTACGGGTAAAAAGTAATAAGTGTTGTCTGTGTCATTTCGAGTAAATGATATTTCAAAGTTTTATGTTTTAATTTGATCTATTCCAAACACATTAATTTAAAAACTGTTAAAGCAAACTGTTGCACTAATTACCCTTCTTTTAAGATATACTCTTATATACTTAATATTTACAAAATGTGAGAAGATATCATTTTTACAAACTCACTATCTCAGCAGCCATTGGACATGTATTTTTTCGGTTTTACCAGTAGATAGCCCGTAAAAAATTACACGTGACTGCATTTTTAACTCGATTTAGTAAAAAAATGTATTTAACTTGTTTTACCAGTAAGCAGACGATGTGTTAATCCAGGTTATAAATCGTTTTTGCGTGATTGAGTAACAAAATTCCAAATTTTTACATTTATAATATTAGTTAATATATTATAGTAGGATGTACTAATTTCGGCGACGTGGGAATCGAACTCTCCACAGAGCAGGCGAATTACTCCGCCATTGATATATTCAGGCCGTTATTATGTTGCTCGGCCGCCAATTATGTAGGCCATTCCTAGCATACCGTAGCGGAACGAAACCAAAACCTTTAAAATACCTTTCAGTTCATCTGGCCGAGCCCAACAGTGACAACAGCACTTTTGCCGATTAGTGGTCCCTTTTGAGTTGTATCTAAGGAGGTAAATGTGAGGCTACGACCAAATGCTGATAAATTGAGGATCTTTTCACTGAAGGTAGATAGAATATTAAGGTGAACGGTTTTAAGGTCGTCGGTAATGGGTTCAATTTATAATTCAAATTCTCTATCATCGATCACGCACATCACAACTATCCAATTTTCGGCCACTATGCCAACAAAACAAAATGAATCGATGAGAAAACAACAAATCAGGACAAAGCTAGATTCATTTATTTTTTTGGGCGACCAAATAAAGCTGACGACGACGGCATTTCTACAATTATAGAGACATCTGCAACGTTATCAAAGGAGAGAAACAAGTCTAATTTGCGAGTAACAATGCTTTCCAGGCGACTGAAAAACATAAGTACAATTCAGACGAAACGAAGTCTTTACAGTATTATATTATAACTGTTAAGTATCCGTCCGACCACGGCGACCACTAAATGCTTGTCACATCACGAAGTTTTGTAAGTAAACATCCACGTCCGAAATATTAGAATAAATAATAACATGTCGAAAGTTTGGAAGAGCCTCATTTGTCCTCCAGGGATTGTCGTTATGAAAACATTCACATAATAGTTAGGGCGCGGCGCCGTTATAAATCGTAGATATAGTTATGTTTATTGTGATTGTCAGAACTCAGCATTGTATTCTATTGAAGGCACTTTTATCTATGTATATATGTATATTTATATATAATCTGAATCTCGGAAACGGCTACATCGATTTTCATGAAATATAGTATGCAGGGGGTTTCGGGGGTGATAAATCGAACTAGCTAAGTTCCATTTTTAGAAAACGTCAAACCAACAAAAATACCGAGCAAAGCTCAGTCATCCTGATATTTCTATTTAATAAAGTGTCACCCTGTCTGAAGTGACTTGATAATAAATACATGAAACAACAACACATCACACACACAGGGTCATCGTCACAGGATCTCGGTTAGAATATTCTGGTACTATTCGGTATTCGGCCGAATTTTACTCGCTATTCGGCCGAATACCAAATACCAAATCATGAAACAAAAAGTAAGAAAACTATTTGTTTTTTACAAACCATTGCACTTTTCCTTCTAAAGTATAGGTACCTGCTTCTGAAAACAGCCTCTCACAATAAACTACTGCTGGAAGACGATAGATAAATCTTACCGAAACACCGACTTCTGTTTGGCTTGGATACTGCTTTGCGTTTGCTGAACACGACTTTTAAGGGTCTGCCGTCTGATCTAGGCGCACTGTTTTCAAATAATGCGTGTCGTGACACGATCTACTCCCAAATGACAAAAACGCCTGCAGTGCTGCTACCACAACCACTGCAATGAGACAGTCTGTAACCTATCACCCGCGAAATGTAGGTACACATATTCAGCAATATTTGTGGCATCTCTAATCTTAATGCTTCATTAGTTAAGATTCATTTTATCAACAGTATCTTCCAAGGAATTCCTCTTCTTTCTGAAAATAGAACAACACTAAAGTTATTATAAATGAGCAAAAACTTTTATGATATCTAATATCTATAGTAGCTATGTAGTTTCGATTTAAAGACGAATATCCTCCCCTAAAAAAGAACACATCAACGTTCCAAGCGAGCAACTCTTCGTTAAAAGTCAGTTCTGATTAATCGCCCTACAGTGCCATTTAATTCATTTCCTGTTCCTGTCAGCACCGCGTGAAAAGGTCGCGTAACTCGGTCCCGTTGTGCGATTGCACGTCATTATTGATTCATTGCTAATCGTATCGTATCGTATCGTCGCCGTGTCGGTTAGTTACACAATTATCTCTCGTCGCTTGGTTCCCTAGCACTATTAAAACAATGTAAGTGGTTATTTTATGTTAATTTGAAAGTGAGAAGCAGAGCACAGACGACTTTTCCACCTGCTCATATAATATATTGAGCATTTCAAATCTCGCTTATGTTAAGCTGCTTGCTGTAACAAAGCATGTGATGTAAAATATCTGTCTAACTAGATATTTGGCCCGAAAGCTGTGGCTAACAGTGGCCTGAACTCGTGTTAGGGCGGCATAACAAGGTTTTTTTTTCTCTGGGTGGGAAATCATCAAATGACTTCTCCCGCTCTGGGTGGAGCAGACTTTTACTGACTAAAACCCACCCGTGTTCCCTCAGTTGCCTGGTTGCCAGGTGCCGCGGTATCTCTTTCGAACAACCCGCATCCCTGGCAGGGACATAACAAGGTTTAAGTATGTAGGATTGTAGGTACTAGTAAAAGCTCTGCGATAAAAAAAGTAGTTTTATTTGCACTGTCATCCTTTGTTCATAACATTAAACCTCCATAAAAGCAGAGCAATTATATTCAGGTCAAAGGTATGCCTGACTATTGTTGGGGCGAAAATCTGCGGCTAAATACCACTTTCCTTAGACGGCACTTGAGCAAACTGCGCGCTTCCTTCGACTAATTTTTACACAGAAGCCTTCCAATTAAGTCACTGTAAAACAGTGTTTTTATTTTTACCGCCACCCTTATTCTGGAAAATTCAAAAATTTCTTGAGAAACAGCGTTGTTATGACAAAAGTGGAGCAAGGAAAGATTTTAATGACGCATCATTTGCCGCGGCTTTGGTTACAAGTATCACCGACTAGTGCTACCGCTGCAAGAGATAGTTAATGACGAAACTGTGTATACTTTATGTACACAGATTTATATAATGACACATAAGTTACCCTGACAAACTTCTGTAAGTAGCGTGTATCTAACTAATGCAGCAATTTAAGCTTAACGCTTCTCGGCTTTAAGTTTCAAGGTTTCAAAATCTCTAGGTCCTAACGTTTATTCTGGCATTTGAAAGTATTCTGCCTACATTACCTCCAGAATCACTTAGTCTACGGCCTTAGAAGGGGATTAATCTTTTTATAGTTACTTAGTAGGCACTGAAAGAAATCCAGTTCAGAAATTTGAAAATGGCAGGTTAAAATTAAAGTATCATTGCTAGGTAATTTATGGAACTTATCTAATATTAGTGTTGGGATCTTTTCTTATGTCTGCATCCAAGAAGTAAATATACTTAACATAAGATTTTGCTATGTAGAACCTACTTGAAAATCATCTTAATCCGCTCCCTCAGAACTGAGAATCTTGAATCTTATCTTATACGCCTCAGTCGATATCTCCAGGGCCCACCTTTCTCGGTCAAGTGTTAGTCGCATCGCTTGCAGTTTGAACTCGATCAAGAGCTGTCGACGACACGCCGCTATGGTCTGTGCCAAAAGTAGCTGGTGAAACTGTAAACAAATCGATCAGAAAACGTACCTGTGGATGCAAATTTGCAGTGTCACTTACAAATTGAGAGCTTTGATTTGATTATTAGAACACTTTTGTATCACTTTGAAGATGTTTTTAATTTGACAATTGAGGTTAATTTTATAACTTTCTATATTTAGATGAATGTAGGTAGGTATTACAAATTCCCTTTAGTAAGTGACTTCGTAACAATTGAACCTTAACCGGGTTTGTTTACAATTTCATTAGATCATTTTGGTATAGACTATAGTGATGTCGACCGGCTTAGTTTGAACGTATACCTTATTAGAACGTAAAGGGACAACGGTTCCCAATCATCTTATTGGAAGCTTGGAATGTTAATATTTAGATTCATTTCTTCAGTTGCGGTTAAGAAATTGTGTGAAGGACCATGTGGTTAGGCTTGTATTTTTCGGTCAAGTGTCACTCGCAACTCAATCGAGAACTTTCGACGGCACCCTGCTATCTCCCGCCGATCAGCTTAGCTTGAGCGTACACACAGCTTTAGAACGTAGGGGACGACGGTTTCTGAATCAACCCAGTTCTTCAATCAATCTTGGTGCTTTGAGTGTTAATATTTAGATTCAATTCTCCGGTTTTGTTTAGGACAAAGTATGAAGGATCCTTTTTGTAGTTTGTTCAATGAAGTAATTATGCTGAAGATCGCAAAGTTAATTGATTACTCGGTTACCAGAACAGTCCCGAACGGAATTGCCTGATGATTTATTGTTAGCTGTGCTTTTCATACCGAAATCTACATTTTTACGAAACAGCCAATCGGGCACGTAGTCTGAACATTGGACTTTTACAAACTGATGCAAAGATAAAGGCTTTAACCAAAGATAAAATTCCCGAAGTGGCGGGAGAAGGATATATGAGATGTTGGAAAACTACTATGGAGTTTCTAGGTATATACTGATTCTGACTATTCCTGTCTCTTGAAACGGTGAAGGAAAACATTGTGAGGAAACCAGCATATCCTAGAACCAAAAAAAATCGAAGATATGTGATATCCGCCAACCCGCGCTGGACCCTCGTGGTGGATTACGGTCCGCTCTCTCTCACAAAGTGGAGGCGTTTTTTCCAGCAGTGGGAACATTATAGGCTTGTTCTGCTGTCTACTGATTATCATCCTAAATTGCTCTCTTGTCTCAGTCTAGCAGGGATGTCACGCAGCGTGACGGTGGCGGTGGCGTACATAATGTCGGTGACACCCCTAACGTGGCGCGAGGCTCTGAAGGTGGTGCGCGCGGGCAGGGCCGTCGCCAACCCTAACCTGGGCTTCCAAAGGCAGCTTCAGGAGTTTGAGACTTATAAGCTGGTTGAGGTAAGGAAATCATAGTAATAAGGAAGTAATAAAATCGTTTAACCCAGTCACTTCGTGATGGATGTCAGATAGGCAGTCCTTCGTTGTAAAAACCTGGTGTATTGTGCTGCATCGAGTTGAAAGCCGACCCCAAGATAGTTGGTAAACGGCTGGGTAAATGACTATATGTATTTATTAAGATGATGAAGATTGCTCCTTAATAAATACGGCACAGTTTTTGAGGCGACTTATTGCTGTCCAATTTTAAATAAAGTTATAAATGTAGGCATTAAAATGCGATCCAATTTCAGGCATAATACCTTAGAATGCCTGAAATGGAGATCGGTAAACTAAATACGACATTATCGAAAATAATCTCATCAATTTCATATTACCATGCTAATAGGAATGAATACTTTATCTTGATGCCTGTTATACGTACCCTGATCCACGTAGGTACGTACTTAGCACTCGTCCCGACCAACACGCTATAAAACGCTAAGCTATCACTCAGTCCAATCAAATCAATACCTATCGCGAGAGATTTCAGTGAAATGGAAAGCTTTATCCTAGTGTACATCAACTTGTGGACACGCTGTTCCGAACTTTAACGAAACACATTTATTAATTAAAACTTACAAGCACAACATTACAGAATAACGTTGTACAATTACTTTAAAATAAATGTTAATACGAAAAAATATCAAAGAGAACAACAAAACACAATACACACACTTGTAAAATAAACAAAATGCAATCAAGTGAAATAATAGTTATTTGTTATGCAAGGCTGAAAAGTTGTTTTTTTTTTGGCGCGAGTACCTACTTGTATTGAAAGCTAAGCAAGCGAAGGATTCTAGGATTGAACCATGAGTGAAGCGAGTGGTTCAAATATATAATCCTGAGCGTAGCGAGGGTTCAAAGGTACGAGACGTAGAATAGCTTTGCTGCCGAGCAAAACACTCAATTTTTCACTTCACTACAGCGAGGAAATTGCTAAGTGCAAGAAAAACAGCCTAAATAATATATTGAATTAGTGTAGTTCAATGAAGTATGATAGCATTGCATTGTAGTCTTCGAAAACATGTTCACGCCATTAGAATGTCTCCATGCATTGAACAAATTTATGCTGCGGTTTTATGTGCTGTTCGCGCGATTTTTCCGGAAGAAAACTAAATTCGAAATTCGGCATTATAGTATCGCTTGCACTAACGCAGAGTTAAAAAAAAGTTTTAGATAGTAAAGGTGTTAAATTTATGTCTTCATTTTAAGATTTCTTACGATTTTATCAAAAAACTAACCGAAATTATGGAAAGTGAATTAAACAGAGACGAAAAAATTTCAAGATTTTTTTTTTCATGCAATCGTCGTGCTGGCCAGTGCGATTATTCTCAAAAAGGACTTGGTGCACTGACAAGAAATAAGTTTTAAGGTGAACCTAGTCCACATTTTTCCCATACAAACTTCGGGAGGGAGGGTATTAGGTACTCCACTTTTCGATAATGTACATAAAAAATTAAAAATGATACTGGTTTTGTCCCATTATTAATATTGTCTGTACGGAAACAGAATACTAAAATAAAAAGCCATTAAAAAGTTAGGAGCCTACAAAGATTCGTTTTTCTTGCTAATTTAACCTAAAAAAATTCAATAAACTTTATTGGTCATTAATTTATGCAGAGCCACTGTATAAATCAATAACCAATAAAATTTATTGAACTTTTTGATATTTGAGCTTTGTCGGTACCGACTTGGTTTTTCAGATTTTACGCGTCTTTTATTACTTAAACACGCCCAAAGTTAGGTTAAATTAGCAAGAAAATCGAATCTTTGTTGGCTCCTAACTTTTTAATGGCTTTTTATTTTAGTATTCTGTTTCCGTACAAACAATATTAATAATGAGACAAAACCAAACCATATTATTTTTTGATGTACATTGTCGAACAGTGGAGTAATATACTCCCGAAGTTTGTATGGGAAAATGTGGATTAGGTTCACCTTAATGCATTTTCAGTGGACTGGCTGTATACAAAATGATTGAACAAAATGGTTCGAATTTCAAAAACTCTTTCCACGCTAGCGGATAAAATGCACTTTTGCACGCAGATTTCGGATGACAAACAGAATCTTTCCGAGGTTGTGAGGTGAAACAATCATAATCCAATTATTATCTTCTTTCATTCATGTTCTCGCAAAATCTAAAATATTCACAACACACATCTATCCATCTTCCGGCAAAGAAGTCACAATCCGGTGTTAATGTTAGAGGAGCATTGAGGATAGTGAGGGCTGGAACGAGGATGCTGATATATGGACTGCTGTGTCCACGTTAAAGTTTTTACTATTCCTACTCAGTTATTTTTGCCTTTCGAACCCAAAAAGACGGAACGAGTGATTCACAGACGGATTGTTTGTTCTGTGTTTATGTATAAAGTTTTGTGATAGCTTGCTACAAAACAAGTATTTGTTGTTCGGTTGGAACAGCGCATCCATACTTTGCCAATGTTGTAAATCCAAGTAATTTATACGTCGGCTAGTGACACACGGTGGGATTGCGGCCACCTTGCGTGACACGCTCGCGTGTCAGTTCTCCCTCTAACCACTCGCTGAAATTCGGAATATTTTCTTTTCTCTTATAACTACGAAAATTATCCTCACTCTATACAAAGACATTTGACTTTATATTAAAACGTACGTACCTGTACCTACCTATTCAAAGTATGACTCAGTTGTACCTAAGTCTTTCTTGAAATGGTATTTCAGTTAGTGGAGACTAAAGTAGGTGCTGCTATCAAAGGAATTCGAACCGTCACGGAATTTATTCGAAAAGCTAACTACGTACGGTTACCTTAATGAATCATTCGCGTGACCAAAGCGAATCGATACACAGCCTATTTGTCAAAACTGGGGCTGATTAAAGTCTAATTACGTGTAATTGTAGGGGGTATACTAAGCTGTTATAAATCACTTCTTCCGTGTTTGTAAACACAATTTTTTAATTACTTGAATACCTTTATAAAAAAATATTCTTTCTAAACACAAAACGGTTTTGTACCTGATTCGTTCACTAATTGACAGGCCTTAATTACAACTTGAGACAAATTATTTAGATAGGTATACGTTTTTACTCGATCAGCGCTAAAAAAGCATTTCCGATACTCAGCAGGTTAAAGAGCGTTTGTATCCGAACAAAGTAGCGGGCAACAGTTAGTGCGTTATAATGGGGAAAAGCACAAACCATAACCCATATTAGACACACCCCATAACTTTTCGATGGCGAATTAGGTCACATAGCGGTAGCATGAGGTCGTTTATTAGAACAATTTCATTCCAGACCAAATAACACTTTCTCCATATACTAGACTGTTTCGTTGGTCTAGTAGTCGCAATCGCTAGTTTCTGCTGAGCATAATGGTCTTGGGCTCGATTCCCAGGTCAGGGTTTTCCATCAGGATTTTGTCAGCAGCATCCCGTGCCCGGAAGGTGGCAATAGGATCACCTCCTCAACATCATTATCTGCCTAGATTTTTCCCAACTATGTTCGGGTCGTCTTCCAGTCTAACCGGAATCAGCTGAATACCAGTTTTTTACATAGAGCGACTGCCTATCTGACGGATGGATTGTCTCCCATTACTTGGAACTTCAGTGTGAGTAGGTACACCTGGGAAATACAGGAGTAATGTTATGGAACATTTCTCCCCATAAAATTACATTTTCTCTGACCAAATTGAAAACAGAACCCTCTGCTAATTACTCATTAAGAACTTTATACTCAAGGAAAGAAGAAGATTGAAGGAACGATACCCGTCCTTGGCATTAGCTGACAGAGACCTGTCGGAATGCCGCGTCATGCTGGACTCCTACCAGACGATGCTGAACCAGCGCACCATCTGCGAGGGGAAATGCTCCATGGGCCGACAATGTCCTACTGGTAAGAGATAGTACTAGACTTATACTGTATAAATTAAGAGGTCACTGATTGCTTTTCCCTGAAGATTCAGTAACGCGGCGTCAGCTTCAAATAAAATCCTCTTTGTGAATATTACCGAGCTCAATGTTGATTTATCAATGTCGCTATAGCTGTTAATCTTCAGCGAAAAAACGGTCCAAAATGACTCCCGTGACCTCTTAGAGTGCTCTTAAAGAAAAACTATTGTTATTCCTCTCACGTATTTGTACATAGTTCAATTTGGTGTTGTAAGGCCGAACGTAGTTTTAATTCAATCGCTGGACGCCCCACTTTTAGTGTGCCTCCACAATCTAACATAATTCGATTTTGCTTAAGCAAACTCATATTAATATCGTTTGTATGTAGATTGTATGTGCCGTAAAAGGTTGAAATAAGCGAATCTTTGATGTTTCCAAATAGGATTGAATGTTTGATTTTATACTCACAATATCGGAATTCTATCTTTTGATTCATAAGGACGAGTTCTGAGAATGTTATGTAAACACTCGTTTAAAACATTTGCTTGTTTATCGTTAAGAATTTATCGACTGTATTTGCTTTAGTCCAGAATGGTTAGCTAGTTATGAGCATGTACAAACAGAATTGAAAACGAATCAAAATAATATTGAAAGTACCTTACTATAAGGCGCGGTCGCAGTCAAAGACTTTGGGGGGGGGGGGGGGGAGTCACAGACAAAGACTACCTACATATTAATAAGAAAATGTATTTATTATATTTTCGAAAAATTACTATTTTCACGCTTTACGTTTACGGCTTTGGGGGTCATGACCCCTAGGACGCCCCCCCCTCGGACCGCGCCTGCATACCTACTATAAAGCACCATTTTCGCTAGCAAATCAATGCTTTTAAAACACCTGAAAATCAAACCTGGCCACCGACTGCCACCCACAATGTTATAACACCTGAGCACTGTTTATCAATGTAATTGTTCGCACATTCACTACACTATAGAAGTATGTGTTGCCTTCTCTCACATCAGGGGTATGCAGAACAGGGTCCAAGCGGCAGCCGCGATCGAGGAAGCCGTCAGTTGCCGCAGGGCCCGGGGAAGGCCCAGGGCTGAAGAGGTCCCCTTCTACTCTGTCCACCACGTCCACCGTCTCAGGGTATCGACCCAGGTCTTCGCCGGCTGGACTTTATAGTTATACTGGAGGTAAGTAACTATTTTAACATAAACTACTTATATTCAACATAAAATAATTTGGTCAAGCATGAGTTAAATTACGAGTCTTTCCTTAAAACAAAATATTCCTGGACACTCGACTACGCGTAGCCGGTCTGAAACCGTAGCATCACTCTACACGACGTAGCACCTCTACGTGCTACGCCGTAGATTTTCCTACTACGAGCGTTAATCTACGTTAAAAGTTTAAATTAAAAGACAACAGAATGTGTTCCACTTTCGGTCACCGTATTGCTTCCTAACCCTTAACAAGATTTAAATAAAATCACAGTCCACTATCTAATGAAGTATGGAAGCTTGTGACAATCTCCTTCCCACCTCTAGAAAATGATCACGATGGCTGACTGTGGTTTTAGCGTCTAGATCTGACTTATGCTTTCTCAGCTCCGTCTCGTCCAACCCGTTCAGCGTCAGGCCTTAGCGTGACGCGCGTGACGGACCCTGTGGGCGGCGGCACGGCCATGGCGGTCGGGGGCACGGAGTACTCGCGCCGCCGCGCCGCATCCGCGCCCGCCACACCGGCGCTCTCTCCCGCATCGTCGCCGCCCGGCTCTCCGCATCGAGCACCGCATAGGTGAGCACTGGGAACTAGTGTAGCTTAGCTTTACCTTGGATAAGTCATGTAAGAAAATCTTTTGCAGTTTTAACAATGTTTAGTTGCACATGGGACGCGTCATGGTTGTGAAAGGCACGGTCACTAAAGCTGATGCGGGACGTTTCACTATTTGAGTGAAAGTTTCACTCGAATTAATGTTTATTTTTGTTTCATTCCACGCTTACACAATAAAATTATATATGAATTTAAATTCATCTGCTCCGTTTATTAAATTTTTTCGATCATTCGTAGGCAAATTAAAGATATGTATGTTTTATTAGATCGAAAGCTGAGTGCCGAAGTCCAAAATCGGCATTGTTGGTTTTGATTCATTTTGTGTTCACACGTTTCACGACGAGTGAAACTTAGCGAAAGAACGCGACAAATGAACAAAAAAGTGGAACGTCAGAAAACTGCTATGCAAGCTGTCGCCTTTAATAATGCCATCATTCTTACTTGAAAACTCGCATGGCAACAGCATTCGCATTCCGAGCTACCTGTTCCGTACGTTGCACCTGCCATGTTTTGTCTCGGCATCACCCTAAGGTTGATTGGTAGAAAATGCCTCTATACAGCATTTTTTTTTACTTGTTCATAAAGTTTTAATAAATAAATAGCGAGTCATGTGCTGCACAAAATTCTACACGCAATAACATAATTTACTCAAGAAACACTGATGGTGCAGCATTATTAAACCTCGCATTGAAAACGTCCTTGTGTCCTTGTTTTTTTTATTCATATTCAACCTCCGATCTGTATTTGCATAGCGTAAAGCGAGAATACATGCACACTTTTGAATAGTGAGCTTTTAACGGGAAATCCGCACGTCATTCACAATTCGATTACCTACATGCAATCCAATCAATATTAACACAAAGGTTTTCTATGTAGAACACCCACTAGTTCTGACTAAATTACCTTTCAGTTTTTTAAAGCATTTCAATCACCTCAGCAAATAGACTGTACAGTCACGAGCATAAATATATTATTATGAACAGCTCGCTCGGCAATAATATCTGATATCATGATTGATCCATTAATATCTGTTATCAAGATGACAGCAAATATATGTGATCATTTGTGGAAGGCGTATACAAGCGATAGCGGCACAAATATGTGACATCGAAGAAAAGCCAAAACTATCTGACGAGACAAGTGACGCGACGCCAAAATATAGGATACCGAATCGGCTTCAAAAAGATCAGGTCACCTCTGAGATTGCAAAAATATCGGACATGTCTTGCTTTTATGGCTCTTAAACTGTTTTTTTCTGTTCTGTGACACACACACATACACACGAATTATTCAACTGTCAAATAAAAAAAATATCATTTGTAATTTCGAATTCTGCAATTATGGTTGTATGTTAATTAACTTTAGTAAAAAAAAAAACACTTGTTCTGTCTGCAATTATTTTGTGTAACTAAAATATGTAAGGGCTGTATAAGTATACCACTGCCTTTGTTACAAGTTATTATATAACTTAGTAAGGGTGCTGGTTGCAACACCTACCTGTCTGTTAACTAGGATAAGTCAAGTGTACCCATATATGTTACCATTAATTTAATGTTAACATTATTATTTGATTAAATAAATATTATTAAAAAAATATTAAAACAACTGCCGAAATGTGGGTGTAATATAGGTAGTCTTCTGCCCAACCTTTTGGGTAAAAAAGGCGTGTTATTATGTCTTGCGTTATAAATATTTGCCTACACAGTACAGTTCAGAAGTATGTAATACCTCATTGAGATCAAAAATGTCTGACATCACTTTGGCAGCACCTACCGTAGGTATGCCCGTGACTGTACCTACCGTAAATTTTTTTGTTGTTATTTTGGCATGTTTTAATTTTCCCATTTCATGTCATATAGGCCCGGCGTTGCTTGGGTGATACCCTCGGTGCAGTGGGACCCCGATTCGATGTGACGTCACCAGGGGCCCACGTCTCAGGAGGTTTTAATCACTCTCGTCGCACCCCGCCTTGCCACAAGGTTATGCATTGTTTGTTTTGTCTGTCACGCTTATTTTACAATCATCGTAGCACGTCCGAATAGACGAGCACCTAGTTCAACTTTTTGCCACTGTTTTGTGTACAATTGTGTATTTTTTTTATTGAACTGATTTGTGTCTGAAATGACATGTTACACCACCGGGCACTACCTACCTCCGGATAAATTATAGTTAACTTATTTTTCTTGCATTAACATCAAATTCTGTTCTATTTCTTATTTTATCTGTGAATTAGTGCTGCGAAATAGATCATAATACTGATTAATGTATCAACTGTGGAGTATGAATTATTATTAGACAGTTGACGAATGGCCGTAGGTTTTGTTCCGAGCATAGTTGCTTATTTAGTAGAGGCATAATGTGGAGTAGCTTCACTGGTAATCCCACAAGTAGATTACTTATATCAGACAGCTGCACTCGCTTCGTATTTTCGGGCACATTTAGGAGCCGACCGCAATGTGATTGCTATAGGAAAAGCTGCCTTAATTGAAAGCGATATCCGAGACTTGACTTGTCAATTTTAATTCCGTACTCCTACTGCCATAATAAAAACCGCAAATCACTTTCTTTTCCTCATTTTTATTTCAACAAAACAAAACATAATTGAAAGGAACTTCCTTATCATCCCGACGAGCGTTGAAATGACGAAATTAATGAAGCGTTCTAAAAATATAATTGCCGCTACAGTACTGGGAATGAATAGAGCCTCTTACGCCATTGTTTCTTATTCTGTGTAGCATTATCTTTATCTGAGAGGAGCTGACTCGGCGTCGCTTTCATTCTATTGCCGCGAAAAGTCGGAAACACATTTCATCGCGTTTTCGCAACGGAATTTAAGTTCCGTTATGAACATCTGGAGAATTGTGCAGACAAATATTACGCGGTAAGCTCCAGTTCGAGATAGTACTGTAATGGGATTAGGAATGTTGCTATATATAGATATTTCGAAGCAGCTGTGGTATCGTACTTGTGCTGGCAGAGGTTATGACCTAGTTTAGACATTAACGTCTCACTCTCTACCTAATTGTTGAACGTTTGCACGATATTTTAATTTTGTGGCTTGAAAATAACGGTATTTGTTTTTGCAACCAATTGTTTGCAAAATTATTATTTTGTCAATACCTTTGGTATAGGTATCACAGCAATAATAGCTCGACTGTTTCCGTCCCGCGGGCAAATACTTACTTAGCGGTAGTCTATTTGAAGCCTCGGCATCACCTGAGCTTAACTTTAAATTTCATGTATTCTTTCATCATGTAGATAGATACCAATTCGTTTACTTTTCCTTTTTAACCCCAACCATTAAAATTGTACACGTTAAGCTCAATTTCAAACATAAAATATAATTGGACGAGTCGTACATACCGTATGAAGAGCGTAGGGGAACCGGGGAGCCCTCCATATTTGATTCATATTTAACGAGGCAGGGTCGTGTGCGGACATCATAAAATTTTACGTACTGCTGACGTCCGGGACTGCCGGGACAGACGCATACCGAGGGACGTCAGACGAACTCATTTGTGTTAATATCGCCCGCATGGCCGGAGCTAAGCCTCCGCGGACATAATAACATCGTACAATGTTAATTGAAAGCTGCCCTTTTAACATGAAAAACTGGTGAAATTCCTACCTAAATTTGAGTTATGTAGGTTTGTGTTGTTAGAAATTCATGAAGGCTTAGTAGGTAGGTATGCAAATGCGAATCAAGTTTCAGCAGGGCAGTGGCTGATTACTAGAACAATATTTGGGTCATGTTGAGTGGTGACACGAAACCATAATACAATTTCAACTAATGAGTTTATCGATTGCTGGAAGTTCGTCTCGTAAAATGTTTTTTTGCATGTCATAGCCTACGAAACTTTATATTGTTACTTTTTATGAACGGTTTGATTAGCACAGTGTCGATGACTTTGGCTTCTACGCTTGTGTCTGTCGTAACATGCGGGTTCGACATCCACAAGGATCAATTTGAGCATGTAAGATTTGTGTCTGTTAACGCTCCCAAGGTACAGGGGAAAATCCTTGTATCCAGAAAATGTAGATGTTTCTATGTTCAAAGTAGTGGATGACGTGTTTCAGATCGCGTCCCCTGCAGCGGTGTTCGTAGCAGGAGTCCTGGCGACGTCCAGCATCCGGCCAGGGTCGACCGCACAAACGGCAACCACTCACTCCCACGTCCTCTAGCTCATAGTTACGTGCACACACGCGGACCCGCCTCGCTACTCGCTCATTTAATTTCCAGGACTAATCTGACAGACTAACCCTCATTCCAAAGTCAGAAACCTAATTTTAGTTTGTTGTGATTGGTGGACCAGATTTACCAATCATAACATTTGACCATAGATAATGAATAGTCTGAGCAACCGGAGGTTATGTCATTGTGAGAGTACCATCTATCAGATAAGGTCCAGACCTTAAATCGCTAGCGAGTGGTAAGACAGGTCCTTATGCTTCTGTGGCTTCAAAGTACGCCAAACGAAGCTTCTGTAAATGTAAGCAATTTTGAGACGGTAGGTAAGTGTTGGACGGCGAATTATTATAATAGTTGGGGAATATTTGGCGATGCAAGGTACTTTTTAAGATTATGATGTTTGATAACGTTTAAAGTTATGGAATTGCGACAGTTGTACCAATTCTAAATTGTTGTTTGCCTTCGCGGTGTTGTCGTGATATACATTTTGTAATGTTATAAGCCACTGATCAACGAAACTATGCTAGGTGACCATTTACACTCAGTCACATCAAATGTGAAGTGATTCTGTCCTGATAAAGCAGTGTATAACAAATGTTGGACTTGAAAAATTGCGAGTTTGAAGCAAACATTTGTAGCAAGTTCCTTAAAGTGTGAAAATGTGGCAATTTGTTCAACACGCTCGGTCTGTAATCTTTTGTGCGACTGCGCTTATAGAAATGAGTTTCGAGCGCAGCTAAACGGAACTTAGCTTATTTTGCATAGCATTCGCTACGCTGGGAAACAACTTCTTCGCTAACTAAATTTAAGTAGAACATGATCTAAACCTTTTCAATGCAGCAATGTAAGCCCAAAGGTGGAAATGGTATAATTTAAGTATTTCATTCTAAATGTTACCGCGAAATGTCTTATTAGTTCAATTATTTATAAAATAATGACGGAAAGTACAATGTGCTTTTGTAATGAAGAATATTATAAATATATTTTAGTATAGCCGTGGTGGGCATGCGTAGATGATACCTCTAAGTTTGTATAAGAAACGCTCTGGCTGGTTCAGAATTCTATTTCTAAGATTTCTACCTTCTATTAATACTATAAAGTTAGCTCGTATTTTTTATCTATTGTAGCTAGACTGTAGCTAATACTTATTTTAATGATGCATTTAAAAATCTATTTACTAGAGAAAACTTGAGAGATCTTACTGTACATTATTCCTTAAAGTTTTATTTAATGTAAGAAAATGTTTCGTGTTTATTCTAATAACAAAACTAAATTCTATTTTTCCGTAGTTCAGTTTTGAATAATAAACACGAAATATTTTTCAAATAGACAATCTCTAATGATTTAATAGTACCTAAAGAATATACCTACTTATATAATTTAGCCTTAAGTCATCACTGTAAAATATCCCACTTCGTTTTAATATGACGATTAAAAGTTCAACTACAAATACTCTAAAAGGCGTGCTACATACTTGTTCGGCACCCTAATTAGGTAACACGACACGACACTTTCAATCACATCACAATCGTAATCGTAATCATTTTGGAGGATCCATTGTTTTACACGTTCTAAAAATGTATCTGCTCAACAACGAACCTAAATGAATGAAGCAATGTATGTTGTTGAACTGTCAAAATGAAAGCCGTAGCTACTGTTACGCAATTACCCCGCGGGTCGGCACCAAAGCCGACCCGATGCAATTAGGTACCTACCTACTAGCTAGATGCTAGCTGCTAGCTGCTTCCCTATGCAATTTTGCCGCCCGGCTGTGCCGCTTAATGCTGACCCGAACAAGTGGATCGCATGCCTAATACAGCCTAATACATACATCTTAAGTGTATATTCCTCTTAAAATATGATAGACCCTTGATCCCATGTGTAAGACATCACTTTAATTAACTGCATGACTACCCACATTCCGACTAAATGATGTCTTAACTACCTCTGGTTTGCTCTAAATCCTTTTGCTTCAACTTCTAATGGTGAGCTTAGGAGTAACGTATGTAAACGTTTTAGATAATAATTGCTCAAAAAGGGAAACTGAATCCGTTCCTAGCACTGCATATTGCACAAGCTCGGCACGTGCATTTTATTGCTCGCTCAGTACTTTATTTACACGGTAGAACACAAGTCTTAGGGTCAAACTATGTTGTGATTTTTTGCATATCTCTATCTCTCTTTCTCATTCTTACAAGGCTTAGCCTGATTTAGAAAATTGTGATTTACTTAGATGCCTTTAGCACGGTGGCATATGTAGTCGATTAACATAATACATCTGTTTATGACATTGATTAATTAAGAAATGCTGCCACTGTAGCTTTGTTATATCTCGTTTATAAGTCTGTAAATATTTCTAATCTAAGGCAATATTCCCTGCAAAATCTGTTTCAATCAATTGGTTCGTTCGTCTGGTGGATAAGATCGGGGAAATTGCTTTTCCGGATCTAAAATCTAAGTCGTAGCCAGAAAAATGTTTCGTAAAGAAATATAGATTGTATTCTTGAGTCTTCGGATTTTGTGGCCCTAATGGAAGTTTTGTAGATATTTTGTTCGTTCATGAGATTGGAAGCAACAGACGAAAACACTTAAGTACGGTCGGCAACAAAAATCGATTAGGTAACACTTTCGTCAATCTCAAGACTTACCTATTGAATAACTGCCCCGTACTTGAGATGAGTGAACCTAATTAAGTAGGGCCCCAAGTTCAAACAATACAAAGGAATGTAATCATCACTTAACTGCCTGTAACTTGATTAAGTTAATCGTTCTCAACGTGATTAATCCACTTCAGCTGAAACAGTTAATTTGATCAAAGCAATTTAAAAGCTATTATGTTAATTGAATGTAAAATCCCTTCGTTGAACATGTTTCTTTCGATTCAATAAAATCCGTCTCACTGAATACGGCTGTGGCGAATACCCGAGTTAGGTACCTATAGATAGGTACTTAGGTAGGTAGGTATCTATACAGATTGGCCATGAGGTTATCACGTTAAATAGTAAAGAAGTTAATACAGTCTGTTGAAATAATAAAATAATCAAATAGGTAAAAAAGTAGCCACCACTGACCTGTCAAACCGGCATCGGCGAGCACGAAACTCGACACCACCTAGTACAGGTACATTACACCTATACATAAAGGATCCAATAAAATTAGTTGGCAATACTTCAATCCCGTGTTGGCTATCGATATCGAAAGTTAATGGAACAAAAAAACCATTCCAACTTTGTTCAAAACTTTAAATGGCACTGTCACAATGTCTAAATTCCACATAAAATTAGAAAAACAGCTGACCGATTACCGATTACCTTCGCCCATCGAATGATGAACGTTTTTTTTTTTTTCATTACATTTCGATATCGATAGGCAAAATATTGCCAGCGAATTTTACCCTGTATGAAAAAGGAGTGGTCATATTCAAGGGTGTACAAAAACCGTCAAACTGAACAACTCTCCATGGAACCGACATCATCAATCGCGAAACAATAAACAGCTTCTTATCCCATACATTAGGTCGAGGAGATATTGAAGTTTTTTATGGGATAGTTGATCAGCATAATTATAACATACATGCTGCATAAGCTCTGTTTTAATTGCTCATCTAAAGCAATCGACTCTCACTAATTTTACCAAGCGTATGTTTTAAATGAACTTGAGAAGGATTTTATTGAAACAGAAAGTGTTTTATTTTTTGAGGACACTTTCTCGTCTCTACCTAGGAAAAATCAATCAAGTCTTTCATTTTATGTAGTAACTAGTTAAGTTTATTACAAGATGGAAAGACGTATTATGTACATGCTTGGTTTTTATGTCCTTTAAGTACCTGCAGGTACCTATCTGATCTGGTATTTTATTGTAATATTCATTATAGGTACCTGTAGAAATTGTGTGTGGTATGATTGATTTTATTGATCACCTCTTAAGATGTATTTCTTTTACTAACTCCTATTGTTCTTTACATATACATATTATTATTTTATTGTTTGAATGGAAAGAACAAACAGGTAGTTATGAACCTACCTACTTGCGTAAAAGTACCTTTCACTAAAAACTTTTCAAACTCACACACATCAGTAATGTTCCATCACAAATGACAATATTTTAAGAAAAATTTAATGAGCACTATTTTTCGTGAATTTTGAAAGTTATTTTGTGTGAAAAAAATATATTAAAATGAACTTATAATGTATTTAAAATTAAATTAAAAAAAAAAAATACGTAAAGAATTTTGTAATTTATTTGGTACTCATTTAATTATTGGTCAATTTGTGTTTTCTCTGTTAGGAAGCGTGCGGGACCATGGTTGCTATCTTATACAGGGCCTGTCTTGATTATTGGAAACATGGGTGCCTAATTATATACATGGGCTTGTGTTAGTTAGGAAGTTAGATGCTCAAAAGACTTATTAAGCTTCAAACAACTGACCAATTCAAGTCCATAAGAGACCAGCAGGGGTCTAAAACTTCCTATAGCTGAATGAGAAGAAAGGACCACTCGGCTGGACCTAGCACCTACAGTTTGTAGGTTTTAGTAGAGTTTTTAGAGTGAAGAATAAATGGTAAACGCGTGGATTAAGCAAAGATAGGTAGCACCGCACCTATGTTGCAAGGATAGAATTTGACCTCAAACATTCCAATAATGACCGAGTACCTTATGATTTCTTTAGTAAAGTATAGATAATAGTTATTGCATTGTTAAAACATTTTAGATCATATTTATGTTATGCACTCAGAGCGTAGTCCGTTATAATGATTGTATTGGAAGCAATAACACTTCTGTGTGAACGCAGCAGCAATGGGAGAGAAAATGGTTATTATGTAACTGTATATATTTTTAATATAAAATTTAATAATATGACTCGTTTAATTTTTTACTATCCTACACCTGAAAACAGAACAATAACTAAACCTACAGATCAATTATTTACAGCCCTACATATTTTATAACCGACCTAATAATTAGGTACTTTATGGTAATTTTAGATCACGGAGCGACGCTCATTTTACTTGTTGGTTACCAAGTGTACGCAGGAACTGCCCATGCCGTCCGAGACACGTGCGAAGTTGGAAATGAGTGTGTTACGTGCTGACGCTACTCGTCTTCACGCACATATTGATCTATACATATTTACAGCGTGTATACAGGTACACTTAGTGACCAAATATAAAGCGCGCGTCGCTTCGTGAGATAAAAAATATTGTACCACAATAAGGTTGAATGTCACTTGCACGTCATAAAACCACAAGGTCTATTTGTCTTGGTGACAATTACATAGTTTCAACCTTAGTGAAGTTTCGATCTACAGGGAGTTTTGCTAAAACGGTAAAGTACGTAATTAAGGTCAACTATTCCTACAAGGTTAATAAAATGTTTTTATTATAGTACTTGCTTTACAACAAATCAAATTATTATCATGGGTGTTAATTTTCAGACCTGTAATAGAAAGAAGCCAGCTAGCCTATTCATTTCCAACAACCCCACAGAAAGCAACACTGTCAAATAAATAACATAATTGTTATATCAATATCTTTATTTATTTATACATATACTTAAAAACTTGGAGCTAAAACATTTTTAATTAATAAAATATCTAACGTTAAGTAATTCATGTTATATTTTTTTTAACAATCATTTAGGCGAAACGTGTTACTGTCACTCTACACTTTCTGTTACAAAAATAAATCTTTCGATCCAGAAAAGAAAGCCTCTTATATTACAAAATTGGCCTATATGTCACCTACATAGATTACGTTAAAAGAAACTGTTAGATCATACAAAGACGCAAATGCATTTTAACTCTGAAAGCAAAATCTTGAGATCAGTAAATCTTTATATTTATTGTAAACATGTACAGAAGTAATTTAGGTACACAAAAATAAGCAAGTTGACGGCTACGTAGATATTTACTGAATAATTAATCGATTGAAGGACGAGACAATAGAACGAGACATTTGAAGTTTTAGGGTCAGTTCAAAGAAAACGGAAAATTCCTCGCGCAGACTTGAGTCTTCTCTGGCCGCAAGTCAAATCTAGAGCAACCGAGTCGCGAGCATGCGCGAGCCTACTGTGTCGATATTCATACAATTTTCTACTTAAGGCTATGGTAATACGGTCCTATTTTCAATGGAGCCAGTAAATTGCTCGGGTATTTTCCGTTCTGTAGAATTGACCCTTATTGTTATTACGTCTGGAAGCGTTAAGTGTCTTTGAACGTGTTAACTTCACCAGTTGGAGGTTGAAATCCATTTAAATGGTTTTAAGTCTCTGGGCCCATGCCCCAAGACTGATGTCGCACAATACGATAATGAATGAATGAAATGTAGCGGACCCAGCGAGGTTTAAGCCAGACCAGACAGAAGCCTCATTTTTCATGGAGTTACAGAGACCATTTATATCAAGGAGTAGATCAGTCGGCGCCGTAATGGTAGGGAAGACGTGCTGTTTAGATAGGGAAGGACTTGTGAGCCGTACAAGATATGCATCCTTAGACAGGCGATGGACTAGTAGAGAGGCGGGTGGTATTATTATCTGTGGGTGGGCATCTTAAATAAATGCACTATTTTCAAACTAACTCTACAAATTACGTAGTTGTACGTACTTTATGATTCTTTATATGATCTAAAACAGGTTACACACCTAAGGAAGGTAATTGACTAAATAATTGGAAAATAAAAGGAATCACCCTAATACAACAAACAATATTCCTAAGCAAAAATAATAACATTATAAACTATGTGTTGTTTTAGTAATCAAGTGTTATTTACAATTAACGAGGATCCGCGAAGGTAACCCCCCAAATTCAAATTTTCTTAAGTTTTATTGCAATTTGCAGGTCAGGTTGTAAAAAAAATAAGAAAATTTGAATTTCTTAGGCTACCCTGGCGGTTCCCCCTTAAGTGAAGGTAGGAATAATATACTTACAGTTTATTAAATTAAATAAATACATACAGTAGTTACTAATCTAATTTAAAATGTTAATTATACATTACACAAAGTTAATCTTTACAACAAAACAACAAATATATTAGAATACATTTAACACATACAATTAGGTATAATTTAAGTGGTTCTTAAAATATAAGGTTTTGACCAACTACCAAGTAATCCAGGGTGTATTATGCTAAGGTAGCATAGGGGTGCGTTTATTATACCCAAAGAGAAAGCAAAAGCTTTCCTCAATGTTCTAAAAAAAAATTGTTCAGAAAAGTGAGGAATGCCAAGCTGGTTTAGTGTGAACACACCGTTACAGCACATTCTGCAATTTTTTTTTACATCGACTATGTAAGGGCTTTATCTTTTTAAATTTTGGGAGCCTAAGCAATTTTGGACGGCGAAGCAGAGGTGAGCATTGACAATAATGCTTCAATGATAGACTTCAATTTTGACTACTCTAATACACTGCAAATTTAGGAATTAAATCGCAAAAATAGGGAATTCTTTGGCAGTGATTCTTTGGTATTTGGCAAGAAGGAATGTTTTTTATTATTTGTGCATAACATTTATAGCAAATGATGACGTTTGCACAACAAGACTTAACAAGAAAGATGTCTTTAATAGCATAGCAATAACGGCTATTTTATTTTAAAAGCGGAGCTAATTTAGCAAAAGGCACATTCAAAGAACTTGTGAATGGATTTCCATTAAACAGTTTATATATTTAGATAGATATGTGAAAACGGGGCTCCATGATTCCAAGATTTAGTGTTAAAATACCGTAAAATTAAACGAATTATCTCATTAGGGGTTGCCATTAATTTCTTAAGGCCCTTACAGCGAGATAATAATATCTATCTATAGAATAATAATTCCTTTTTACCTGTACAATTGTAATGCATCAATTGTTATTTCATTTACTTCTTATTTTACATAACTATACAATCTTATGTTCCTATGTCGAGCCGTTGTCGCCGTGGTATCGCAGTATAACCTCTACATGTCGAAAGGCAATGACGTATGTCGTACATTCATTTTACTATATGCCGCTGCTCTTCTTACTTCATGGTTACAATGCAGAGTGTTTTGATAAATCTTACAGCATTTAATTAAATGCATTAAAAAAACTGTTAAACAACATTAAAATGCAATATTCAATTAATACTTCACGAAACAACTAAAACTTAATTTAATTTTAAATTATCTATTACACTTATGAATAATGCTTTTCATTATTATTTCCTTTTTATGAATTTTATATCTTTGATAACAAAGGTACATTGCTATGGGCCAGGCATTTTAAGTAGATAAATTAAGGTTTAGAATTGGTAAATGACTCCAAGTGATACATAAAAATATATTATTTATCTTTTAAAAATGAACTTCCTTCAATTAGCTTTCATTCCTAAATTTTTAAGCAATATAATTTGTTGTTATTCGACAAGATTGACTAATTTGCATGGTAAATAATTTGTGTCAATTCTGAGCGTACCTGTATACTTATTAATTCAATGTGTTAGTAACAACCATTCAAACTCCTACACAAGCTTTAATATGGCACATCAAGTTTTTAGAAAGAGACAACGCTCTATAAAGCCGAGTGCTTTTAATCCAATTATACAGCTGACTTAAATTCCATATAACATTAAGTCCAAGTCTCTTAAACTATTAAGAGATTGGACTCCAGTCGAATAACAACAAGGAACTGTCTGGGGCTGGTCGTGTAGTGACGTGCGTCATGTTCACTGGAACTCGTCGTCGGAGCTGAGCAGAGTGGTCTTCTCGTGGTAGTTGGTGGCGTGGCAGATGGTGGCCACGCGCTGCGGCGGGGGGCGCGGCGCCGGCGCGGCCTCGTCGCGCTTGCCCGCGCCTGCTCCCGCGCGCATCACTATTTACGTCAGATATTAGTCACATTTGAACGAGTTGTTTGAATTTCCAAGGTCCGCGCAGACAGAAGTGTAAGCTCTCAGGGTTAGAGCGAAAAATGGTGTATTTGTGGCCAAGGTTAGATCAATTTTATATTTCCCACCACCGAATGAGGTATTCATTGAGAAAGTTGAGGAGTTTGAGTAGGCATAATAATTAAGTACATTCACCAAAAGAGTTATATTATAGTTGAAGTTTAATAAGAAACTGGTGGATTATTTCTAATGTTTTTTTTTAATTCATAGAAAACATACAGTTAATTTATCAAATTCAATTTCATTCGAATACATCCATCGGTTTCTTAGTAAACTTCAACCATATCCGACGACTCTGATTACTTTTCTCTTTTGGTGACTGTACGTATGTAGGTCCACTGCAGCTGTAGCCAAAGCATATTCTGTTACTTAAATCTGACATAACACATTGGTTCAAAAATCCCCGTAAGGCTTTAATATTTTCTGTCTGCGCGACATCATTTATTGTGGGGATAAGTGTACGCATCACTTGTGTTATTATATCCGTGCTTTCATTCTCTATACTTGGAAAACGCGGAATTAGTGACAAACTATCAGTGCGATTTTGTGAGTAGCACATATCGATACTGGAACTGATTTGTAAAGCTACTTTTTTTTAGATCCAAAATTTTAATAATTAATTACAGATTTCCTGGTAACAGGACTCGAAACAGTTTGTGACTCAAGCGTGTTTGTAGTGTAGGCAACACTTCAACCTCAATCAGTGTATAATTTGTGCATACTACAGTGTTATCAAACACAAAATGATTACCATAAACTCAATAATATGCACGCTTGACTATAAATACCAGAAATCTAAATTTTCTATTTTATACTCAGTAGATTACTGATTTAAAGCAGATTTTTATGTAATAAAATATGACGCAAAAAATGACGTTGTTCCTGAATCTCTGAAGGACACATTTATTAAATGTTATATTATAAACATGCAAATCACACCCAACAAAATGTTAAAAACGTCCAAACGTGATATTTTAAGCATGCCAGCAAATAAATGATAACAGCGAACTTTAAATGTCTTACCTTTTGTCTTCGTAGTGTGTTTAGTCTTTTTAGATGTGTGTAGATGTCTCTTATCAAATATAATCAATAGTTCAGTAATTAAAATCAAATGTAATTAAGTAATATCCTTTATTTATTATTAGTGAGAGGCAAAATACAAGTGTTTAAAAAATCAATCTGTGGTGACTGTAAAAAATAATTATTATAACTTAAACCTACCAGAACTATACGTTTAATTTTACTCAACGCTAAAATTAATGTTAAAGAATCTCCTATTAAAAAAAAAATATTATTATAACAATATTAATGAAATGAAAACACAAAGTATGGCTTCACAGGTTGTTAGTTAGGTTTTTATTTAATTAATTTATCGTTACATGACGCACGTATTATTACATGCAGCGGCAACTGGTCTCGACAGTAACTAACTGAATGTGGAAACATAAAATGCCGTTCTTTGGTTTGGCAATTAAAAGTGCAGGTTTCACTTCCATAGAGTTCAAAAAATAATTGATTCAAGTGAAGAATGTACAAAATCAAAACAACCCGATAAATGCCAGATATTGATATTACAAAAAAAAGAAACGTTTTCTCAAGATTTTCCACTAATTTTGAATGCTAGCATGAACTAAGGATCACATCCTAGAACTATAAGAAAAGTAACAAAATACTATAAAAAGAAAAGTAATATAATCACAGAAAATTAACATTTACACTAATCTTACACAACACATACTAAAGGCATAAAGTACAAAGTAGTTACTAACATTTTATGGCAATGAATAGTCCGAATTATTGTAATCAAGTTTTATTTTATTTTATTGTGGTAAAAAATGCAGGCCCTTGTGGGTAAGTCTTATTGATATCGGTATTAATTCCTCCCTACACGCCGAAATACGAAAATGTATTTATTGATCGTATGATTACCAGAAAATACCGAAACTTCAAAGCATCATTACAATATAACAACATGTTAATTTTTATTTGTAATGAGGCATTACGTGATTTCCATAATTTTAGATTAGATTTAGATTTAAAATACTTAAAGCCACTTTTTCCACTCGCTGATCCCAGGGAATAATATTGTTTCTTGTATTTAAATCCCCCGTATAATTTTAATATCATATCAGTTCTATAATTTATGTCTCCCTTATTTTTCACGACTGCCGCGGAACCCAAAAAGAAGATAATGTTTTTTGTTCTATGTTGCCTTCTGATATGACACCTACCTAAGTTTTTCGTAAAAATTCGTTATGCGATTTCGGACTAGCCAAATACCTCGATAATATAAAAATAAACATCTTAACTAACGTGGGCTTGCGACCGAGCACCGGAAACCGATTATCTAATTCACCTTTTTCTGTGTAAGGCACTTTATATGAAAATGTTTGTGGGTATGTATATGTTTGCGGTTCTGTGTACATGAGTGTGTGTGTACGTGAGTGTGTGTATTTGAGTGTGTATGTGTGGGTGTCTGAGTGTGTAGCTGAGTGTATGTGCAAACAAAAAGTCTCGGAATGTCCCCTAATAAATAAACAATAATATTTTTCGCATGCCGTTTTGACACTTTCCTGTCGAATGCAGTCGAATTTTTCCGTGAGTCACAGAAAATATTTCAACTAGATTTGATCACGTAAGAATACTACGTTGTTTTGAATACTGTCTGACATAATAATATTTGTAAATACAATACTGAACAACAGAGATGCATGCAAATGATTATTATATTTATGATATCAATGAATTCTCATCATTTCAAGACGCACGAAAATAAATTCGAGTGCATCCGATATTAATTCTGAACATGAACACACGCATTTTTAATTGGTATGATTTTACAATATTGTTAGTGGTATTTTCATGCTCGGGCGTAATGTATTTATTATTACATGTATGTATAAACGGACAGACAGCAATGCACTTCATGCAGAGCACAGCTATGGCAGAGTTTATAGTTTCTCATAAGGCAGTTGAGAAGTGACATCTGAAAGAAAATAAAACCAAATAATAAAAACGACCTAGCCTACAGCATATGGTACTAAAATGAGGTTAATGTGAAGACTGGACGCATTTAAGATTATGATCAAATCTGTACTGATGTGTAATGTTTTTTTCTGTTTTGACACTGAACAATTTATTTGTAATTTAGTGTCGTGAATCTAAAAATGTTAACTACAATCTCTCCTCAACAATTTAACAGCTATGTAATCTTATCATACCATTAAATAATTTAAGCGCAGATTATATCCAATCTAGCCATAAACAACGCGAACTAACAACACAATCGTCAAACTAAATTTGAGGGCAATTATTATTATTACCAAAAAACATACCATAAACCATAACTCTATACTAAAACACGTAATACCTATTTACCTATCTAACATTTAAAATGAGTCGGTATTGTATAATAGGTAAGAGAAAAAGACCCTAATCGAAACCGATAATCACATATTCCATGCATCATTAGGTACGAAACCGTCAACCGGTATTAAGTCAACCCAAAAGACGTTATAAATGGTGGTTTAAACCTTATTTACACAGATACAGGCGTTTGTAACTTTACATTGCGCGCTACAGATAAAAAAGGTCCTTTCATTTCGACAAAAAAAAAATTGTTTCGCAGCAATAATTATTTCAATGCAGATTTCGGCTTCGTCAAGGGTCTTTTTACACCCTTTAAAAATGCAAATAAAAATGCGACCAGGCAGCGAATGGGCATGCTAACAAGGACAGTGCTACGTCACTCACCGGAGCTGTACTGCGTGTACTGCTGGTACTGCGGGTGGAAGTTGTGGAACGCGTCCGTCATTATGTCCTTGGGGTTCATCGTCTCCTGGAAATGTTGGGGGAGGGTTAATAAAATCGAATACCTTAAACGAGCAATTCTTGTATATGTACAGAATACAATTTTAACCAGTCCGCAAATTGTAACTATGAATTCAGCATATCGTTCTAGAACCCCTAGCGTAGAAATTTTTCGTCGGTTATACAAAAAAACGCTGTTCCATACATTTTGATCGCGTAGGTATTGCACTTCTCTATGAAACAGCTTTCTTTTTTTTTGTATAACTCACGAAAAATTTCTACGCTATGGGGTCTAGAAAGATATTCTGAAATCATGGTTACAGTTTGCGCACTGGTTAAAATTTTACCCCGTATACTCGTAATCTGAATCTGGGAAACGGCTCCAACGATTTTCATTAAATTTGGTATGCAGGGGGTTTCGGGGGCGATAAATCGATCAAGCTAGGTTTCATTTTTAGAAAACGTCAAACAAAAAAAAACCGAGCGAAGCTCGGTCATCCATATATTGTTAATGGTAGTTGCAACTAGGATCTCACCTGGTGGAGCCTATCCGGAAATATGGAATGAACTAAAAAATAAACTCAACTATACGTTTGCTGCGAGATAGTTTAAATCATTAAGGAAACCGGTGTCGTTGAAAATGTAATGATTTTTATAACCACAGGACAGCGATAAGAATTTGAATCTGGCATGACTCGTCAATGGGCAGTGTTTTATGACGTATGCAAATTAGATAACACTTTACACTGAAGGAATGTTGTAAGTTTCATAAAAGTGGTGATTATTTATATACTCTTGAAATTTTGATAAAATACTCTCAGAAACGTTTATTCTATTCAGGAAGCTTACAGCTAACTTTATCAGTATTACTAAACAATATGAAACTGAAGGCCATTTACAAATTTCAGCAGGTGGTTGGCTGGTTGGCATGAGTAACCCACCATTGCTGCTCAACCCTGTCTAAAGCGAATTTTACGTATTGTAAAATGTTAATCATTGGTAAAATGATAAGTGTACGTATTATATATACGAAAAGAAAAATGTATTTCTTACCTTGAGGCTACTAGAGATCGACTGCATAGTGACAGAGCGGTGCGGGTCGCGGTGCGCGTGGGCATACACCGCGGCGGGGAAGGCGTAGCGCAGCGCGATGGCAGCCGCCAACATCTCGAGGCAGATTAGGAAGTTCTGATAGCCGGCCGACACTGTACCAGCTGTGGTGGGCACGCCGTTCGCGTCGTGGATCGGGGAGATCACTTCAGCTTTCTCGAGAATGGCTAGGGCTACACCTGTGGGGAGAAAAAGGGGGTAGAATTATTATGTTTTGTTTTTTTTTTGTTATGGTAGTAACATGCGGGAGGCGTAGGATTGTGATTAGGTCCACCAGTGGACGTCTTTAGATTGAAGAACTCCTCAAATCGTCTTGTAGAGCAATAAAGTGACTCGTGTCTTTCCGATTGACGCAAAATATAACTAAAGAAGGTTGTTTTACTGCTCACTAAACAAACACTTCCACACAATAGGCATAACGGACAGCCCCCTGTGCAGGGCCTGCATGGAGGCTGAAGAAACCGTTGCGCATGTGCTTTTCGAATGCACAGGTGTAGCCCAGACTAGAACAGAAACCCTCGGAGCGCCCAAATTTTACACGGATGTTCTCAATAGACCAGGAGAAATAGCTAACTTCTGGAGGGAGGTGGGCTGGCTGGAATAACCACCGATGGCCGCCATGGCTCACGCACAATGGTCCACTTAAAGGACTAAGTGCGGAAACCAAACCCAATAACATAGAACATAGAACATAGGTTGTTTTAGTTTAACATTCGTCCTCACTCTTCATTCCTAACTCTATATGGTTTTCTCAAGCTTCTGTGATTAATTTTACATGTCCTCTGAGCAGGATTGATAGCAGCTAGATCTGAAAAATTGTAAAACATGTTAAATGGTGTGGGATAGGGGAGGCCTTTGTCCAGCACTAAACTGCTGATGATAATGAAACTAGGATGTAATCAAAACCTGAGTAGCTCACTTACCTTGCCAAAACGAGAGGAAAATAACAGACTTCACGGTAAAGAACTTGAGTACGGGATCAAAAGGCTTCAACATCTCCCTGGTGGCTCCCAAGAACAGGAAGAGACTGTAGAGAGATAACGTCACGGAGAAGTTGTACACGATGGTGATGTAGATGTAGCCGCCGTCCGGGCTCCAGTCGCCGTCGTGGTACAGACCTCGGGCCTGGAAACATTACGAATAGGTATTTTTAGAAAGAAAGATACAAAAAGAATTTTTTGGGCGTCGTTCAGGAAGATAATTACATTAACAGATTTTTTTTAACAAAACATTATTTGTCTAGCCTAATCCCAACTATTAACTTTTGGGGTCGGCTACCAGTATTAACGAATGCAGCTGAATACCAGTATGTTACTTGGAGCGACTGCCTATCTGACCTCCACAACCCAGTTACTGGGACCCCTTAGTAAGACTGGTTGTCAGACTTTCGGGCTTCTGACGACCCGTACCGACTGTCAAAGATCCACAAATAACAGCCGCGACTTTACGTGCTTTCTGAGGCACGGAGGAGTCTTGGTATGAAAAGATGGTCACCCATCTACGGACCAACCGCGGCGAACTTAGCTTAACCAGATTGATCGAACCGTGCGGCTGTTATTACTTAACCACAAGCCCCTAAAATAAAAACAAAACCATAACCTAATATGAAAATTGTAGCAAAAATGTTTGTAGTAATCGTCGTAAATAAAAGCAAGTGAGTAGTATTTATGTAACAAACTATGTAATCTAACGTTGTGCCTACGTGAATATTTTTAATTGTTGCAGGATAAACGTGTAAAGTTCAAGGAAATAGACGGATTTCGAAGGAAATTTGCAAAAAAAACTATAAATCGTAACGACGTAAAACCCTTTCCCTGTTCACGTTCATAATAATTATGATTAAGCGAGCTTCTTGTATTTTTTTAAAGTACGATAGACTGCCTGAAGCAATTACTAAAGGAACCTACTTATATCAAGTATAAGAAAATTTCTGTTTGACCGAGTTGGAGTAATTTAGCTATTTATCCAAAGAAGAAATCGTAAGAAACAGTGTACAAAATTACGAAATAAAGTACAATACGTGAAACATGACTCAAACATTCGACCAATCATACACGTACGAGACAATTCCTTATCTTTAAGGTTAATCGATAGACGCTGACTGCGCATTTTACTATTAAATTATCTTTTAAATCCCAGCTTATGCAATACTATAATTACTTACTAGGTCAGATTTATATGAATCCTACCCCAAACCCGAAGATACATATTTAGTCCCGTATTACACAGAACCTCAATTTGGTTTTGGGGACTGTCTTATGTAATTTTGACGTTCGAAAAGTCCTGATTCTCAGCCTAATTTGAATAAATAGACCTTCAATTTTGATTGGCTAGGATCAATATTGCTGGACCAAATCAAACTTGGCCAATCGAACCCAATGTATTGGCCAACCAATCAAATGGTTCTAAACTAGTTTTAAGTGATGTTTACGTCTTGAGTGAAGTTAAGTTATACAGGCCTAACTACCTAGTTTGGGGGCTCACTGTCACTGTCAAATAATGTATTGTATGTAACCTAGCTGTAGGAAATATTGTAGCCTACTCATGTCTTCGCAACTTGGTGTTATGTTAACCTGCGAACTTGCTTACTGTGTGGACAGTAAAATATTTTCGATTTCTATTACTATTTGCTGAGATTAAAAGATGGGTCGTCAGAAGCCCGCCCACTCACAGTCGCTTCTTATAAAATACTGGTACTCGGCTGTATCCAGATAGACTGATAGATAAAAGATAGGGAAAAGGCTAGGAAGATGATGATGTTTTGCTGAGATTTACAATACGATTTGATAAACATAACATAGTGGAACCTTAACTTTATCGGCCTGAAATGTCTCATCAAAATCAAAAACTCAAATCATTTATTTCAATTAAACCATTTACAGGCACTTTTGAATTGTCAAAAAGTCGATCAGTTGGAAAGTTTAAGCTAATTGCCCATTTCAAAACATAGATCTCTTTAACAATCGTACCTTGCTTAAAAATAAAATAGATCACCGCGAGGCATAATGAAAATTGCATTGTGTCTATGTTTGCGGGAGCTAAGGTCTTAAACCGCATAATAACACTATTGTTGCAAACCACAATCAAATCGTTAGTATTAACCTTTTGACCGCCACCGTCGGGTATAGCCGACAAATGAAATGTAGTCCAACACGCCACCGTCGGGTAATGCCGGACAAGAAAACAACATTTTAGGGCAAAATAAAATAGTGATATTAAGAGTAATATTTAAAAAAAACTAAGGGACGAAAAGCAATGATTGATTGGTTATCGATAAAATTGTTGAATGCCTATTTTTTTGTAAGTATTTGAGCCGAATTTGTGGCCTGGCGTGGGAGGGACGCCGATGCGTTTACGCTCTGGCGGTCAAAAGTTTAAAATGTTATAAGCCTGTAGATAGCCAATCAGGTAAGTAGAGAAAACGTGTATTGAATGGTATTTGTTCTCAATAACTACAATTTCCTTGTGACCTATGACTTCCTTATCAAAGAGAAAATTCTCATGTCGAAATTACTGCATTATTTTTTTTTTCCTGTTAAAGAGTTCCTTTGTTCCTGTTGTTCCTTGGGTTTTAAATGAGGAAAACCTTTACTTGAATGTAATAAGTTGTACATTTTATTTAATTTAATCGCAGAACTGCTTCCATTTTCATTTTTCATCATTATCTTCTGCCTAACGTCGTCCCAACTATGCCAACATAGTCGGATTCCAAAAAATTCGAAAACATTGTAAAAGCCAATTATTTTTAAAAGAGTAACCGTGGAGTTTCTTGGCGGCTCTTCTCCATAGGAAGCGGCAAATTGGAACCGTTCACCTAGCTTCTGACGTTTCATAAGTGCCCATGCAGGTTTATGTGAAATAAAATATTTTGATTTTGATTTTTGAACGGAATGCATCTGAATACCAGGCTTTTACATAGAACGAGTCGCCTATCTGACCTCTATAACACACTTACTGGGTAATACGATACCTCACCCCCCCCCCCCGCCATCCGCTTCCATTTTCTCTTTTATTACTAGTTTATCTCAAAGATACATCATTGCTATGATAATAATTACACAGCTATCTTATATAGGTCGCGAGCACACGCTGCTGTGCAGTCATGCGTCTTGCTTTCTGTTATAAACCTTTGCCGCTACTAACTATCTAAGGCTATAAACCACGGCAATTTTAATTTATTACTCATTACCCATCAACTCCTTTACTTCATTAAAATCTTTAATTTACTGGTAGTAAACGCTTAGCCATAGAGAGCATTGATGGCCCACTCGTAAACTGCATAAAAGTTGTTAGTCGTGGTACGAACTCGTTTTTTTTTGGATGGGAAATCATCAAATAACTTCTCCCGCTCTGGGTGGAGCAGGAGGGCGTGTCAGACTTTTACTGACTAAAACCCACCCGTGTTCCTTCAGTTGCCTGTGTGCCAGGGGCCGCGGTATCTCTTTTGAACAACCCGCACCGCAGGCGCTTTACTTTGTGTAATTTATTTCATGTCTTAGGATAAAAAATTCGAAGAAATGTGACATCTAGCAACCCGCACTGGGTCCGCGTAGTGAGTGACGGCCCTCTCGTCGAGAGGAGGCCTGTTTCCCAGCAGTGGGAACAGTATAGGCTGAACCGCTGGGTTTGGAAGCTTGAAATTTTGCCCAAGCATTCCTTGTGTATACAAATATCGACGGTCCCTACCTATAATCCCCTAACTACAAATGACAACTGTTTCAGGAGAGCGCTTCAAAGTTTCAAACACGCGATATCATGTTCTAGTTAATGTAATGTCATGATGGATTTAAAGTGCATTTTGCCATCTTAGACTTATTTTTGCTAAACTAAACGAAAGCGTAGGCTGGCCTGAAGGTCACGAAAACAAAACATGGAAATCACGTATCTACCACTTAGGGGATTGTACGTAGGGACCGGCGATATGAGGGTGAGCATTAAGGGTTTTTGAAAATTCGTCCTTTAAACAGGTTATAGATTATGAAAGGTTATATGGAAGCTCGTAAATTTTGTCCCTATATTTTGATGAAAAATCTCAGACTACCTAGACATCTTGTACGCCTTGTACAATAACTAAACGCCGACTCCTTGCTGCCGCGATCATAAAACGTGCGAGCAGGACGGTCACATGTCGTCTCGCTCCCTCGCTTTATGACCACGACTGCCACTTTCGCGTATACCAACTCCAAAAACTTCAAAATCAACATACCTGCAAGAATATAATAATGAAAGCGCAAACGGGCTTGATGAGACAGAACTGCAGCGTGGCCTGCTTGCAGAACCTCAGGAAGCCGATGGTGTAGGTGGCGCCACTGAGGCAGCATGTCCCGTTGACGCAGGACGCGCGCACCGGCCGGCCGCGCAGCTCCGACATTATGTTGCCCTCGCCGCCAAGGTACTCATAGCAGAGGGAGAGGAAACTGTAGATCACGAATGCTAGAAAGAGAATGGTATACAATTTATTTATGTAAAGAAATGTAGCTTCTTAATCGTCACAATAAAAAATATGGACCTAGAAGAACAAATAGTGACCTTATTGAAGATGTTCTTCAGAAAGGTCGGTTGCAGTAGTCGCAACTGGCGAGCGTATATGACCGGATAGATGTATATAGATGGTCTATGGACGTAATCGACGCAAAATAAGTATATCAGGTACGTAGTAGGTGGCGTTGAAATTGAAATTGAAATTTATTTATTTGTCAGAATATAGATACTTACATGGTAACATGGTAAAATAATTTTTGTCTCACTATATTCGACTTATCAGTCCTGCAAATATTTCTAGTGCATGCATAATGAGAATATGAAATTACATCAATACCACCTCATTAAATGATGTCAATATCATACACATCATAATCATAATCAAATTTACAGTCTTGCTTCTTTAATATTAATTAGGTTACATTATAAAATATATTAAATTAGAGATTATTTCTCACAGTTGAGACAGTTCATCAATTTAATGATAAAATCTACTTTCTTCTTTTTATTGATCTGTAGTTACTGCCGATCGATAAAATAAAGAGAGAGATCTCGCTGTCTTGTCAAGTCGTAAAAACAGTGCATAGCAGTAGCGGGTTGCTAATAGGTACCCCTATTGGAAAAACGCGTAGGCTTAAGTATGTGTATGTTAATTATGTAACACTAGAAACCAGCTACTGCTATGCACCGTGTTTACAACTTTCAAGACAGCGAGATCTCTTTATTTTAATATTAATGTATTGTATTTAACATCATAAAAACCGCACCAAAAACCGTTGCGGAGTTTCGAAGAACAAGGTCGCCAAACAGACGGACAGACACGAAAAACTTCTTCACTTAATTTATAATATAGCTATAGATTTTTTACATTCGACCAGCACATCTAAAAACACCAGCTAAAAACCAATTAAATACAAGACTTGAGAAAAATGGACGATGTTTGGAGAAAGTTGGTTTAACGCAATAGATAAAAATGATGTTATTCTCTTGCCGAAGTGCTCATCCTCTTTGTTAGATATAGGTCAGTGGGTGGGTTAAACTAATATTTGCAAGAACCAGTCTGCTTAGACCATGTACGCACGAACGCAAAAATATGGCAGTGGGATTTTATCGAGCACAGGATTTTTAACGTACGAGTTTTGACGTTCTAAAAGTGCTGATTCTCAGCCTAATTTGAATAAATGACTTTTGATTTTGATTTTTTGATTTTGATTTTGATTTTAACTCTCGGTGTTGAGCCGAGCATTGAGAATCCAACAGAGTGCATTCCAGCGCGTCGTAAAAACACACTGTTCGATTTTCAACCGCGAAAAAATCCACCCGCGATATTTTTACGGCCGTGCGTACCCACGTACGCGCATAAGTCCACACTTACGTCTATTTTCATCATACATTGATGTATCCACCCACCACCCATTATACCTATTACAACAGCGGCGAGGTGTCAAATTTTCTAAGAGAGAAGCCGAAGCGAAGTCGGCTTTAACATACTGACTTATCAATAAAGAAATGTAAAGAATTAAATACAATAAAATTGAACAGCTGAAAACCAAATTAAATGTGCAATATTCCTCCATCTTGTCGATTTTTTTCTATATCTGTCTCGGTCATAACCCGATATACAGCGGCTTGCTCTCGTCCATATCAAGCGATGCCACGTGACCTATAGTGCCATCATTACGAGATCGCTGTTGTATGAATTTTTAGTTCCCGATTATGACGTTTTGGCGCCGGATTAATTTAGTTTTCTTTTTGTTCCAATACAAAGATAAAAACAACCGTTTTTGTTGTTTGAATGTTAAGTGATGGCGAATTAAATACCCGTAGTGTAACTATATTTTTTAACAATAGTAGCCACTATTGACGTGCCGTTTTTTAATACTGTAAGAATTGCCGATGCGAATCCCCGAAGGGAAGCCGGTAGGAATCGTGCTATACGGTGCTTTCGCCACCGTATTACAATCAATACGCTACCGAAAACTCAGTAAAAACACAAGTCTGTTGACTTATATAATATCCAGAGTGTAACAGCAACCCTATTGCTATCCTTAAGCACTAAAGATAACAGCTGGTTTCTATACCAGCTGTTATCTTTAGTGCTTAAGGATAGCAATAGGGTTTCTTCTTCTGGGAACTATGTATAGTGATTCTTCACTATACATAGTTCCAGCTCAAAATAAAATACTCTAAGAATTAATGCCAAATTTTCGGTTTCATATGTTTCTTAAATTCAAATCATACCAAACGTGTCACCGCACTACGTAGGTCAATAACTTTCCACGTTACTTGCCACTAACACGATAAATCTCTTCCGAGTGATGTTTTTATTCCAATTTCAAAAGTTCGGTTTCTGGTATCAATGTATTAAAAATTCTCACAACTTCCGAACTTGTAGAGATAGGATTAAAAACTCTTCCAATATCGTTTGATATCATCCAAAGAAACCGTGCCCTTGGTATGTATATACCCTTTCCGTTATACGTAGTATAAGTCAAAAGACTTGTGTTCTTACTGAGTTTTAGGATGATGATGATAAACTGACGATGTTCTTAATGTTACGGTGATATGTATTATGTCACCGTAGCATTATGAACATCGTCAGTTTATAATCTATCTCGGGAGATTATCAACTGTCGATAAATTGTGAACTGCAAGAACCATTCTCAATTTAACGCACTATTTTTCGATAGTTTATAATCTGTCCGTCAAATTTTGAACTGGTATCAAGACGGATAGTACTTGAGCTATTACTAACGCGGTTGGTTGCAGTTCTAACCTAACCTATTCGGTCGGTAAGCAGTATGGTGCAGTTCACAATTTATCGACAGTTTATAATCTCGCGAGATAGATTATAAACTAACGGTGCTCACAATCATACGGTGACATATACATGATACGCTGAGAGGCACAAGCAATATTTTTAGCTACATGACAGCACATCATAAATAATGTCTGAAGTAGCGTCCGTCTGCTAGCTATAAGAAGTGACCTATTTTGCGCCAACCGAGCCGTTTTACCTAATTTAACGGTAAGAAAACTATGCCGACATCTTTTAAGAATTCTTATGCTTGTTTTCAATAATACCAGGGCCAGATTGAACCTGAATGAATGCTAAAAAGTGCGATACTGTATTTTGTACTTTCGGCGCTGAGTCGAACCGTGAAAATCTAACAGGGCTTTAGGCTTTCATAGGTGTAACAGTTAAAATGGGCATCCAAGCAGAATAAAACATAGCCGGTCAGATATCTATAACAATCTAACAGGCAATTTTTTATCTGTAGCCTTGTTAGGCCGTTGTTCAAACGTTGCCATTATTTCTTAAGTAGTTAATGAAGACTTTTGACAACTATTAAGCTGTATTGATTAATATATTGCTCTTAAGTTTATAAATATATGGAACAGAGGATTTTACTCAGGGAGATGCATTTTCGATGACTCAAAAAAACCACATGCAGTATATTACAAGAAATAATATAATTAGCCTTAAACTTTTTGCACAGACAGCCGTGACCCTAATATGAAGATCACGAATAGACTGCATAGTGAATAGATGCTTGTATAATTAGCTATACGTATATATGAACAGTAATCAAATATTTACTGCGTCGTGGTCGCAAGCGCTACTGCTCAGCATGTGCGCGTGAGTATGGAACTGGGTCCGATTCCCAGGTCGGGCAAAGTGTGTTTGGGTGTTTCTATCTGGAATTTCACAGTAGCAGCCCGGTGCCTGGATGTGTGCCCGGTTGATGGCAATAAGCTCGCCCCCTATTACATGGGATTTAATAATAGCTGGCGAAATGTGGGTATAGGTACTATAGGTTACACCTGTGCCCAACCCTTCTGGAAAACAAGCCGTTAAGTTATGTAGTCAAATATTAACACTGAATATTGTTGAATGAAATTAATGGAGTCAAGTTTTCAATGGATTTGCATACTATGAATGTTGCCTTTATTATAATGAAAAACCCAGATTGTCAAGAAACCAAGCATTGCTAAATATACATTACTAGCTTTTGCCAAGATATAACTTTGCCAAATATATCCTGGGATATAGAGAAGGACATAAGCTACTTTTTTACTAAATAATCGACATCCACGCGGGCGGAGCCGCGGGCAAAAGCTAGCAATGCTTGGTTTCTTGACAATCTGGGTTTTTGACGATCAGTTTAGCGGTTTAGACGTGAAAGCGTAACAGACAGACAGAGTTACTTTAGTATTTAATAATATTAGTAGGGATATAACACCATTCATCCCGACATGCTACGTACTGAGAATTTAGAAACGCCTGCTGGACCAGAGAGATCATTTTTTTGAACTCTAGATCGGCTAGTTTGAGAACAGTCTTCTCAAAAAAACAGGATTTGAGAAAAACTGGAACTGCTCATTGGTTATAATCAAAACCAATAACAGTCATTTTTGTTCCTTCTCGGTTCTTTTTGATCGTTTCCGTTTCGTTCAACTTTCTATAAAATTATTGTAAAGTCTATGTGACTCGTTAAAAGGCGAGGAATTTGCGCTCATATATTTTTATCGCAATCCCAATTGCCATATACAGGTCAACTGAAGGAGCCTTGTTATAAGCGTCACAGTTTCAACGAAGTATCGAGTTATTTATACTCGTAAATACATCGCGTAATTGATTCTCCTTGTTATTTAGTTCGATTAAATAAATCGATTCAGCTGACGACGTCCAGACGCACAACGAAAGGAAAAACAAACATAGTTCAAACTTCAAAATGTGCATCTTCCTCGGCTCAGAACATAGAAAAGAGCTGTATTTATAGAACTAACGTAATCGATGCATTATTTGTTTAAGTCACTTCGCAGACCACAGACTAACAGTAAACATAAAAATCTCTTGGACGCTGGATTCTAGAACAAATAGTCAATTTATTCTGCCACATGATACGCTGACCGTTATTTAGCTGTAGTTATCTAATCTGCTTGCATAGCCTTCTGACACAGTTGTATCTACTTATCTTCATCTATAAAGGATATCCTACACAGTTAATAATTTGGTTCAATTAGAGAACCGATGTCCTGATAACCCCTAGTCGTAGAAATAAAGTCCCTTTAACTCAAGAGCTGACAAGCAGCGCCTATTGTGTAGGTACTAGAAACATATCGCGTTTACCAATATTTAACTGACTACATTCGTCAACCTCTTACTAACGTCATTTTCAGTGATCTACTACAAGGCCAACATTAAATACATTTATGTTCTTACAGTCTTGAGAAACTTAAGAGACAGCCTTAATACTGCGAACGATAGATACTTCAAAAGAGGAACAATCTAAATGCAAATTAAAATATACAAAAGTGAGAAAAGCTATTACTTTACCTTCATAGCAATCTCTGACGGTAAAGAAGTATACATAGTAGGAATTTCCATTGAAGAACAGCAGTGAGATCCAGCTGTAGCAGCCGTATATTGGTACGATGAACAGGATGCGGACTATCCAGCGCTGCTCTGAGGGGTTCGTGTACCAGCGCAGGTGCTGGTAGATCTGGAAACGAAGATAAACGATCGTGAGCATTTATCAAGAGTATTTTTCAGTCAGGTAGGCAAGAGTGTGATCAATACAAATGTTGGTAGATGGAGAAAGGGCACTTAATACGATGAATGGATGAAAAGGATTTAAATGACAAGGCCAGGGCTGAAATAGAAAATTAAAGAGAAAAACATAATGTGTCGATCCCAAATATCATAGGACCAGCAGGCCTAGACAAAACACATTTCTGTTAACGTTCACGCCAAAAACTATGCCAAAATGTACGGGAATGACATTGCTTGCGGTAAGATTAATTAACAGAAATGTGTTTTGTCTCACGGCCCTGGGCAGGAAAAAGACAGGGGCCAAGAACAACCAATCCTTGGTAAGCTTTCAAAGATACGCGAACATATAAACATACACGAAAAGTTAAATAAATGTTTGTGAAATCATTGGCGAAAGCTGTTGAGTGGTTATGACGTAGGTATAACAATAATTTACTGTGATCAATGTTATGTTGAGACAGCTGGGTGAGTGCTTGGGGCAGCTCTATTATGGCCTTAATTATTGTCATTGTTTCTTTGATAATAATTTATTATGAAGCACCGCAGTTAAATTATAGGAAGGCCAGTGTAGGAGCTGTTTGTAACATTCAATTAATTATTTACTATGTTGTCTTACTGCAGCAGGCTTAGCACGAGAACAGTAGAAAAGCGTTTTGTCATCGGAGGAGTAGACAAATATGACGTTTCCGTATAGACAGTTGACAGTTTTTCACCGAGAAATGTAGACAAGCGATTTCTATTCTACAGTAGTGTAGAAATAGAAAGCGTCATGCTAGGCCACCAATGCCACCATTTTCTCCTTTTCACTCCTCTGTCTTGAGCTAGTGTGGAGGGATCCTATCTGTAAGCATCAAGCTCGTCCCGTCATTTTCTCTAACATTGTATTCGGAAAAAATATAAAATTAACATTGTGTTAGATTTTCTGTAAATGCATTGCACAGTAATTCTACAAAGAGCAAACGCTATAATTGACATTTTCCATCCATATTTCCCGTTATGGCTCAAAGTTATTGGCTGGTCATGGCATTGCCCACTGCTGTCACGACTAAATGCGTGCAAATTAACCAATCGAAAGTTGACCGATTTGTGACGAATACCGAATGAATATTATGTTTAAACATCACCCGCTTTTAAGAATTGGCATGCATGGAAATAGAAACCCAAACTCCTTCGTGCATAATTTGTTTTCCTTTGCAACTTATATAAACATTGTTCGATATTTTGCGTCATTCTGATATCAATTTTTCAGCATTCAAAGTTGACGTTTCTTTATTTTCATAGTAGCTTTTGCCCGCGGCTCCGCCCGCATGGATGTCAGTCATCGCATAAAGAGTAGCCTATGTCCTTCTCCATATCCCAAGCTATATCTCTGCCAAATTTTATGACGGTCGGTTTAGCGGTTTAGGCGTGACAGCGTAACAGAAAGACAGACAGATAAGATTTACTTTCGCATTTATAATATTAGTAGGGATTGCAACCGAATATTTCGAGAACGTAAGATTATTACAATAAAAATAATTGATTACGGAATATAACTAATGGGTCAGCAGCACGTGTACGTAATCACACAGCTACGCTACGCTCTCTTCGTTTACTATTAAAATCATTAGATGAAGTTGTATTCATTGACCAACTTGTAACGGTTATAATGCTGCTACACGGTATACAATAAAATAACGTTTCTTGTATTTATAAGTGGTTTACAGTTTGATGGAAAAGGCAGGTATATTTTTAACTTTGATAAAAAGAGGCAGTATGTCTAGTATCCCATGATTATGTATTCATAGGGCTGTACAGACAGAATACCTTAAAAATCTATTTTCTAGTCTACGTATATCATTCGTGTAGACGTCCGAAGACTAGGTACCTATGTTGCTAAGTCATTCAATTGTTCCATAGCGTAAAAAGGTTTTAGATTTGTGAACTTATTTTATGGCACATTTACATCAGTGATTATAAAAAATTACCGCGTGGAAAGTATTGAACTACTGTAGGAAACGGCAATTAAAAAAAAAAACTTATCTGACAAAAATATTCAACGCAGGAGGTTCCAAAATCATATACTGAATCCATGGTGATAGTTATGCGTCGGTGTCCCTACATACTCTGCATACTAATAATAATGCTGAAGAGTTGCGAGAGCTAATCTCTAGATGCCAATCGGATTTGAAAAAAAAAACTCTTTGCATATGATTGCCCAACTCCTGAGGCTATAGGCTAAATTTAACAACGCTAGGTCTCTTAAGAGCCAAGCAAAAACAACAACAGTTAGAAAGGACAGTAAGCAAAAACGAAGTTAGCTGATAGGCGATGCGATACGACGGGGAGGGTCAAGGGAACCAGAAGTTTCACGCGGACGCAGGCACAAGCTAGAGGGTAGTTTTTTTTTAAGCAGAATTTCAAGTCTGGTGGTTAATATCGTGCTTCGAGAAAACTTTAAAGAGAATACCAATCTACTTCAGTGTTTCTAAATCATACTTTGGAGGCCGTTTCAAAAGGCAAAAGTAATAATTTGCGCATTTTTGATAACCTAGCAAGATAAAAGTAGAAAGCATAAAACGCGCCGCTCATTGGCTAATGTATGATAAAATTAATTAGGAAAAAACACAATTTTTACGCAGTTGTAGAACATAAATGTTCCATTTATAATGATTGTTAAAGATTGGCGTGTGTTCCTATTACTATAAAGAAATAAAATAACAGTTAAGTTTACTTCGCAAAAACATCTTCCTTGTGTAATCTTTGTCTCATCTTTGCAAATCGTTATTTCCGTCTTACTGAAAAAACTGTCAGCCAAAATGATTTACTTAGGCACGTAACAGCAATAAAGAACAAACGTCTTCTGCGTGCCCGGCCTGTGCCCGCGTTACCGCTACATCACCAGGTTAAACTTCTATTCCCACATAAAAATGTAGCTTACCAAGTATAAAACATTTTCGTACATTATTAAAGGCTGTTCAACTACATATAACAGTAAAGTACGCACATTTCCCGTCCCGGTGGGAAAACAGAAGGTCAAAAAACCGAATACATCATGGCGCAAACTTCGCAGCTACTCTCTTGTGACTAAAAAGTCATTATTCATTCTCAAACCATAATAACTCTTTATCAGTTGGCAAATACAACGGAATATAGCCCATAACGAGGTGCGATAAGAGACGCTCTGATACTGGCACAAAAGAATTGGCTAATGCCGTAATTTTACATTTGCGCTCTAGAACGCTTATCAGCAAGAGAACGTGGAAATACTTTTCTTGTATGACTATTTTATCTGTCTAGTATCTGATATATTATTATTTTATTAGACATTAATGCCCCACTGCTGGGCAAAGGCCTTGATACACTCTTTCCACCTCTCGTCCAGAGCTGCCAAGGACGAATCTTTATTAAAGGAGTCCAGCTCATATCGCCATCTCAGTTTGGGCCTGCTGCCATGTTGGATACCCACTGGGTCGTAAGTTTGGCCCATTGTTCGTCTGACATGCGACAGAGGAGTCCAGCCCAATTCCTTTGAGAAGCTTTCCGAGTGACATCACTTATTTTTGTGATGAAACGGATTGTTGTATTCTTCACAAGTTTATTACCCAAACTAGTAAGTATCTGATACTATAACAACATAATAACAATTCAGAGTATAAAGTTAGTTTAGAAACATCAGGTTGAAAGGGCTTTACAAAAACAGTATGAAATTAATTTGCCTTTTCCGCCAAACCAATGCCAGATGTGGCGAATTGCCGAATCCTTGTACATAGTTATTAAATATACAAATGGAGTTACAATACGTACAGAAGCCCCACGTATGCATAGAATTACCTTTATAATGCCTTAAACCAAACCGAATGCCTAGATTAATAACACCTTGAACTTCAGACCAGAAGTGAAAACGGTTTTAGTAAAACCTGCTAGTTTTCTATCGTCAGCTTCTTGTAGCTACACAAAGGTGTTGACAGAGTAAAGTCTGCCTCTTCTAAAGAAAAAGGGGAACCCTTTTACCAACTTGTGTATAATGAGTTGTATATATACAGAACAAGATGACGATACTAGACTAAAAGAATGACTACATACATTCTTAATATAACCGGTCACCGCTGAGGTAGTGACTAAATACGATGATCGCATTATATCATCAACCATCTCTAATTCATTGGCGATTAATAAATTGAATAAATTTCATAACTGGACACTATTAACCTTTAGTTACAATCAGTCAGTCAGTCTCGAATGATACCATAAATAAGACAGGATATTATGAGGAGAGGATAATATCAACAAGCCACTTTTTTTATTAATTCCCATGTCAAATAATTTGGTCTAATCGTACAATTTACATACGCCTTCTGAATACCTTTACGACGAAATTATGGACACCCTTATAGACACTCTTGGGGATGCCAGCCGACTTAGTCGCTATTTACACTCTCGCGGGAAGCGCTGCGAGAGCATCTACTGCGCTGGGAACTAAGCAGGCAATTGATGAATAAAGACTCATACAAAATGGAAACATAGATCCCACGAGAAGGTTCATATTCAACTGTGGGTAAGACGAGAGGAAAAGAAGAAGAAACCAATTCCATTTCGACAAAACTTACAAATCAAGCTATAAGTATAAGTACAAGACATTGTAACTTGAAGCTCATTAAAAATCTACGTTATCCCGCATACATGGCACTCCACTATCGATTTTACGATAAACGCATGCGGGAATACCTTATCCGTCAATTAGTTTCCGTTAACACGCGAAATTCCATGAAATGTATAATAAATAAACAGCACTTCGTGAATTCACGGTTAAGAAGGCATTGTGTCACCGTGTTCTCTACACATGGTGATTGGTGTTAAGACGTCCATGTTATTCGAGAAAATAATACACCCATACATACATGGTTTTTCTTACATATTTTCTCATTATGTATTTATTTAAATATATTTTAATTTCCTGCAGTATTTGTGTAAGTATATTTTAGTTTAAGACGTCACATATTCATATTTTCTCTTCTCGTTCTCACACACTACTACATTTCTTTTTCATTTCTCCTTTCGCAGGTATGCCGGAAGAAATTTCTAAAGAAATAAGCAGTACCTTTGTACTCAATTGTTTAATTATGCCGGATCCCGTATGTATTTTACTGTGTGTACATAAATAATAAAATACATTAACTCACGCCTTTATCCTTTTGCCTCGTTGCGTTCATACATCAGCAGGCCTAGACAAAACACATTTCTGTTAGCGTTCACGGCGTGAACGCTAACAGAACAGGCGTAGCGTTTGGCGTGTACTTCACGCCAAACGCTACGCCAAAATGTTCGGGATAATATTACCTGCAGAAAGATTACGTCGTGCCCTTTCCGCAGGTAATGTCATTCCCATATATTTTGGCGGAGCGTTTGGTGTGAACGCTAATAGAAATGTGTTTTGTCTCAGGGCCGTGGTCATACACGTACGCCGATTGCGAGTACTATGCACCTGACCCTTCTGAGAACATCGCCAATAAGGTCACTATCCATATGTCCTTCCAGGGCATCCCTTGCCGGCGTTTCCACTCACATCTGCCTTGTAAATTACCTTTTGTTAGGCGCCCTTCATTCATACTCTCATCATGTCCAAACCATCTAAGCATACTCTTTTTAATTCGAAAAGAGCAAAATAATAATAATGAAAAATGAATTCTCATACACTTTTATTTTGTAGTCTATAGCATCTACGACAAGCCCTCGTACTATTATTGAACATTTTTTTATGAGTTGTTTGCAATATGTGTTTAGTTAGCGACCTCAAATTGATCATATTATTTTTTAACATAATCCAGCATCGCAAATGTAAGCGGGCGTCCCCCGCTTACATTTGCGATGCTGGCCCTTTATGTCTGAAGTCTTTTACCTAGGTTTAGTTCTGTTTACGTTTTGATTTCTGCTTGAGTATAGTTTGCAAAGTTTTTGTTGGTCATTGGTTAATGCTTTGTGTTTCATAATGTTAATTACTTTGCATACTTTTGTACAGAATCAAGTTCTTCTGACTTAAAGAACAGCTGTGATGTTGGGGAGTTTCATGCGCCCCTTCTCAGGTAAAGCCTCTATTCTCTCTCTTGATTCTCAGCCTTCTTTTTATGGATGAGTTTTGATTTAAAGCTCCTCCATTTTACATAGTTACGGCTGTCCAATTTAAAATTCTAAGTTTCCCATCAGACATGGAGACTATACTCGCTGCTACACAACAAAAGATCGTCTAGTCTGAATCATTATCTTTTCCACGTAAACAAACGATTAAAAAGAAACCCCATTTCTGTCATTTCTGCTTATCATAATCGGAATTTACGTGACATGACCACACACGGTACGGCGCGGCGCACGATATTTTTTTGCTGATACGTCAAACTTCTGAAATATAGGTGTAACGTTTCTAAATTACATAACGACTTGATACGGTTACTTACGTGTTACAGCAGCAAGTAATGTAATATTTGCAACTGCATAGCATCATCTACTAAACGTAATACATATCTGAGTATTACATAGAACCGAGTCATGTATAAGTACTTTTAAAGAGTGCAATCCTATGAAACCGTAACTCAGAACTATCCTCGCCCTAGTTAGCCGTTTATGTTGATATAAGTGTTATCTCCATTCTCCAAGGAAAACGTAAATAAATATTTTCCATTTCCATGTCGTATTGGGCCATTTTCTCTATCCTTACTTAGTTCTGGTCAAAACATTTAGAAAATCTGTTTGGTTCAGCTGTAAACTTTGTTGTTAATTCTAATCTAATAAATTACAGACGTTGAATCGGAAATAAATTGACAAATCTCTGCACATTCTGCATTTTACCGATTATAGTAATTATGGTCACATAGAATGGAAGCTTAATAATATGTTACCCTGCATAATGTTGGCATTAAACACGACAAATTAATGCATGATAATGATACCTAATAGTTTCACACTTTCTACACCCGAATATGGAGTTATGTGAAATTATATGAGGTGTAACGCCTATGAGTGTATGGCCAGTTGACCACCTAGGTAGTATGCAATTTCAAAGTCTGCTGCAAACTGCAGCAGGCAACTGGTGCACATACGTAAGCCACGGCTGGAAGTGATTGTCTTTAGAGTATTGTTAAAGTAAGCTCGAATTAATCCTTGGATTGCGGGGGCAGACTGAAACTGACAGCACTTATAAGTAGCTGAGCAATTTAGACTTTTACGCACTGCTATACTGTTGCTTTCTTTCTCATTTTACGTTACCTGAAGTTGCTTCATTTACTAACTCCAAATTCTAACTTGTTTCTAAATATTACGACAGCATCCTCTGCCTTTTAATCTATGATTGCAACAAGGAAACAGTTTAACGAATATAATTGCACCCAAACACGGTTTAATTCTACGCACGGAACATGTTTAATGAATTCGATTTATTTTCTGTCCGGTGATTATTATAATTTGTCTAGAATTCAGCCGAGCGCAGTAAACGGTTAAGAAAATTTATGTAAACAAATTGTAGCCCCCGCTACAATTTGTTTACATAAATTTTCTTACCCGTTAGGATTGGTTTATTCCTTACTTGAAAAAAAAACGGCAGTAACACATCTTGTGATGGCAGGGAGCGATACAATTTAATAAAATATTGATTTTATAAGCAACAAGCTGCCCGCATCGCCCTACCCACGCTTGAACTTGGCCTGACTTAGAAGCTTTTTATATTTCTTCTCCTTAAAAATCATTGAAAGGTTCATTCAATTATGTGGATGTAATTTTCTGAGAACTGTTTGTTACCATTTTCATGCCTACTCATTGTAACGTGTGATAGAGAATAGGTAAAATAATTGGAGTCGTTGCGCTACATCATTCGGTCATTCATAAGGAAAACTGTTTTGTATACCAGTGTTGTAACTGTACCTATATGTCTAGGACGCAGGTGCGTCATCCTGACGCAATTTTCGCCGCGTAAACAATCTAGAGTCCACAGATATCAAGACTAAAGTAATATCCGATTCTGACGTCACCCACACACCCAAGTATCCGATGTGAGCAGCTGTTGCGTTCTTTTAGGCTCCTATACATTTACTTCTAAATCTAATTACTTAATGGACCGCAACATCACATCGTAAACACTACAAATGAAGGTGATTAAGTGAACTAATTACTTCCTGCTTTCGTGGAATTTCATTTGGTCCATAACACCGAATACATTCCCTGCTAATAGGTACACAAAATTACAGCAAAATATAGTCACGCTCTCTAAAGTGAAGTGTCGTTCGTTGAAGAGCAACTATTTCAATGGCATCAATTAAATTGTTTGTGAGATTCCAATGACAATAGTTAACCATCTATGTTCGCAAGCATTTTTTAGTCTCTATTGACTATTCTACTCGATTCGTATTGAAACTTTTTGCACAAGATCTTCTAAAAAAAATTGTATGACGTAAGCACACCTGTGGCGACACAGACAGCCTTAACAAAGACACCTTGTCTTTTGTATTGTTGATATTGAGACAAAGATCCGAAAGTAACTTAACAGTAAAATGTCGTCAGCATAAAGTACAATATGACAATTAATAATGCTCGACTATGTGGAAAGGTGAATAAACCCCAGGATCACCTAAAAGATACTTAAGCATGTCCTGCTCCGGTAGTACGACCTTTTTGCAAATTAAGTTTTACCTGAACGTGTGAAAGAGGTGTAATTAATTTACCTGTTGGCAAGTAATGAATAGCGCGGCAAACACGAATATGCCGGCGATACCCTGGGCACCTGGAGTCTGTAGAAACATGCCCTTCTCGTGCGGTACCTCGATGATGGTCTGGGCCGTCACGTTGATGGTCTCCGTCGTCATTCTGCAACAAATAGTGACATTTATAATATTTTTCGCGATTACTCACACTTGGAATTTATTAATCTGTTCGCAATCTGACTGCAAACATGTAAACAGCGACAAGTTTTTCAAAAAAAAAACTAATTTTCTTCATTCATAAAGTTCAGTTTTCACTACAAATTCAAGCAATTTTATGATTAACTTTATTTACGTCAAGTTAACGTTGATATTTTTACGGACTTGTAAGTTAATGAGTCAAAACTAACGCGAGTGGTAATTACACACAATACCATAATATTGCTACGAGAATCCCTTTCGACAAAAGAGTCTTCATCTCCATAGATATTAATATATAAGGACACAAAAGTTAAAGACTTAAAATGAAAGAAAAATCATTAGTGTTGAGTGGACAGAGTAACGTTTAATTAGTTTAAAATGGAATGGTTCTTTGAAATGGAGATTTTACATCAGATGTGACTCATTTAGGGTTATTTCTGCGTTATTAGCGCTGGTTTAATCTGGGTTTTTAACACGTGCAATAGTTTTAATGGCTCTGAATTTGTATGCGTTTTCAGAGCGTGGATTGTTAAAAACTTTAGATAAAAATCTACTAAAGATAGCACAAAAGCGACTTTAAAATCTCTCAATAATTTACATTTCTTTTTCATTCAATCCAACTATTCGATAGTCATCAAAAGACAAACTATGACGGTATCTATTGTTGCACGAAAGAACATTGTACTCGCACTATTAATTCGTGTATTCTATTCCAGTAGGCTTGGTAGCAAGGCCTGATCTATAACAACGAGATATGAAAACAATAAAATTGAATCCCAGAGGCGTTTAAATAATCAAATCATTGTGGCTTTGACCACTACGTGCGGTACAGTCAACCGCTAGTTGAACTACAAAAACAGCCTATACTGCAGCGCTGTCAATGTCAAACTACTGCCACGTACGTGCATTTTACTGTACAGTATGTACAAATTTTACATGTACGTATACACAATGCTTCTGTGGCCGTATGTTAATTAAACAGAGGTCAATTGACGGAGGATTTTATCTTTAAATCGTAATTTCATACAAAATGAATAGAGGTCTAACTATAGCCCGCGCGCAACGCAATTAACCCAACAAGAGCGTTTTCGCAAATTAATCTTGAAGAGCTTTCGAGGGGAATATTCTGTGCAGTCCTTTCGGGGATATGAGAATGAGTTATTGCCCTGATTGCCTGACCTGCCTAAGGGGTTAGGGGCCCATATACGCGCTGAGTTGAAACACATGACTAGATATTTATATAATAGACTAAGTAACCTAGCGTCATACATTCGCGCTTCGTAAGTACAGTGCTTACTATGGCATGGCCATGGAGATTTCGTAATCAGTTATTTGGTCGCGTCACAGGGCAATTGCGGAAAAAAAATGTGGGAAATATAGGAATTTATGATAGCCTATGGATAACCAAGCCAATGAGTTATCAGGCAGAAATCAGTGTTCAGGTATTTTTTATACAGAATGATGTTTTCTTGTAAGAGGACATTTATTTATTCGTACGAAGTTCTTTAACGCAACACGCGGTACTAGTAAAATTGTAGAAATCGTCACGTACCTACCTAACGAAAAAAAGCGATAAGTAACGAAAAAGCGTTAGGGACTCCATGTGACTTTTTATTAGAAGTAATTGAAAGAGGCAAAGAGAGAGAGTGAGATTGGTTACTTTGACATATAAAAATATTACTAATAATAAATATGTCAAAGTGACCTTGCCACGACTCGGCTTAATGACTGAACAGTGAATATAAAAATAAACTATCTCATTCTCTCTCTCTCTCTGTCTCTTTCTATACTACTAATATTAAGACTAATATTATATTATTATGGATGGGATATCAACGCAAAAACAAAAATATGCTAAACATAGAGCAGTGGTCAAATGACCCACCCATAAGCTTAGTATTGGGAATTGGGAAAAAGAAGTTACACCTTGTATAATTTTATAACCGATTTCTCTTTACTATCTCAAGTATTTACACGCTTACAAATGCAACTGGCAGGTTTGCATGATATTTTGTATGATACCAAATACACAATATTGTATACTCATAAAATTAATAATTTGTCTAGAAATAAATTCTTGACCATTATTTCTCAGCCTTGATGTTTAAATCTCCATACAGCTTTAAATCTGTTCATATAAAGAATACATTAGTCTATCAAAATGTAGTGACTCACTGACCTTGATTTAAACCAGACTAGTTTTGTTTTTAATTTACTCTATACATATTCAGGAATCAATGTGCTTGACATAATGGTCTCTGTGCATAATTTAATTGCGAATTTTAGGAAAATTTTGGAGAACTTAAATGTTACCTATACAAATCATCCCTTGCTAAGCAGAGACTTTGGAAGAGGGTCCAACAACGGAATGGTAGTTGTTTACATCATTATCACGATGGCTTGTCAAACATACATCATCCAGTCATCCACTAATAACATGAGCAATACTGAATCCTAGATGAAGATGAAAACATGTCCTTGTCCATGTATTTATTTATTTACAGGTTTTCAACAAGAGATAAGGACATCTTATATTATTTATAAACAACAATATTGGCCTCTGAACTGATTGCTACCAATGGAAGTGCAACATTTCAAGATACAATTACACAAAATAAAAATAATGATAAACAAAGAGATCTCTTACCAACAAACAAGCTGATTGGTTAATCCTATGACCAATTCTTCAGATATTCTACAGGTATAGCAACACCAGTTATTCTTTTTATTGTGCCACCAAAAGCTATTTATATTTTAATCTCTAACTTGAAAGAAATAAGATTGACTTGTTTTCAATCTTATTTCATAATCCATAATAACACTTTTATCTAAACAGCAAAACTAACATTTGAAACTTTCCTGACTTATCTATTAATGAGTAATGTTCTTGATATTTAGTTGATAAGATTAGTCTGTGACTAATTGAAATCATTTAAAAAGGAAACTAAACAAATCTAGAGTACATATTATGATTTTACATATTGTAAAAATCAAATTAGGCCATTAAACGCACTTTTGTATGTCAAAATTTACAAGAAAATGAAATGGATTCTTAGTACTTAGTTGCCACTTCCAAAAGATAGCATAATTATGGAGAAGAATGGGAAATATTCTATCAGATCTTTCCTTCAGGACTTCTTTTCATCTTCAAACTAAAATTTTCATTCATTAACAGAAACATAGTCTTAAAAAAAATTAGCTGATGATACCTACATAATATACACTACTTTAAGGAATGCAAGAACATTTTTAGCAACAATTAAAATTAAAACATGCCAAAAATTAATTCATAACGTACACAAAGTGCTGTAACACAAGCATTGTCAGACTATTGACTTGTTATTATTAGAGACTAATTATCAGAAAAACGTTACAATGCTTGTTGCTCACAGACTTCCATTGGTATTTCCAGACAAATAGTAGGTGTCAGTATTTACAGGTTCAAATTTGAAAGCATGGCTAAGCTTTGATCGCACAGTAGAGGTTTTTGGTCAAAACATTGATGATAAATTTATGTAAAATATAAGTATGTAAATATATTTTATGTGGCATTTGTTACTGCAGCAATCTAAAATGCAAAAACTAAGAACTCGAGCCTGGTATTTCCTTGTGCAAGAAGGAAGAGGTGAACGATAATATAAATAATAATATGATAAATACAAAGAGTAATATTATAACTCAATTATAAACAACAAATTTTATACCTAGTATGTTTCGACATCAACATACAGAAATGTTTCTAAATAAACAATTGATTAACGCTTAAACCATACCCATAAAAACCTTAAGTAATGATACCAAGGGGTACTGGAGTACCCATAATAGCAAGTATGAAATAAAACATCATTATTAAACATTTATTTAAATCTACTGATATAGCCTTTTATGACACTAACAAGAACTTTACTTATTAATAACTAATCTTTATCAAAATTAGTTATGTTAACAAGTTGCAGCATATTTTATTTGGTGCTCTAAAAATACAAAAGTTTTACATTTATCACATTTTATTTCATGATTTACTGTTTTTGAGCTTGGACATAATGAACATCTCCCAGATTGATGTATCTGATGACCCCTTTTTCCCAAGTATTTTCCAAATACTTATTTGGAAATGCGTCAGCTAACAGTTGTACCCAGGATACTGGAGTACCCCAAGCGCTGCATACCACAAGCACATGCTCACAGGACTTGCACCCGTCAAACTATTCCATGCTGAAGTAACAAAAAAGCTATTGCAATTTTTTTTTTCATTTATACCCCAGGGTAAGGTTCTATGGTTAAAGAATGTACAGTGCCAGAAGCAATCACTTTATGATCTCTGCTGACATCATTGTTTCTAGTAAACTACTGGCTTTGTAAACAAATATGTTATTATTTCAATCAGTATACAAGCAATGTGGATATTATGATGTACCTCAGTGGAATGCAATACACAATTGAAATTCACTCCTCCCTCTTGAATGATTGCAGCAATTTTCTAAATTTGGTATCTGTGTCATCTTTCTCTTCATGAATACCTCACACAATTATTGTGATGTTTATTAAGATCTTGTATTAAGATATTACTAGAAAGCTGATCATAATTTACAAATCATAATCTATCTTTTAGGAATATCAATTACTACAATTACGAATTGGTGAAAAACTGTTTCTTAGTAGTTGTTAATTATGTTGCTCAATCACCATTTCATTTCACCTACATGCTCAGTGGAACAGTGTTATTGCAAAAAAGGGAAAACTATAGTCTCCAATGAAAAGCACCTCATGGTTTATGCTACAAAATCATACATTATTACGGAACTCGAAAATTGGAGGTCACACACGTCTTGACATTTTCTTGTTTGGTGTATAAAATACAGAGTGAAGGGCGATTCGTTTACTGACGCACTGAGTAGCAATGTTGCAATACCCTAAGCTTACAAATATCGATTGTTGAGTTATAGATAAACAAAGATGTGGTATATTTACCTGAATTAAGATTAACAACGTCTGTATATTTCTGTTTTCCTTTTGTTAACAGATGTCATTCGTAATCAACACTCTGCGCATATTGTACACATAATCACGTAGGTTTCCTACACAACAATGTTCACGCAAACTATCTTCAAGTAAAATGGACACAAACGTATAAGTAACGAAACACTGCAAAAACAACAATTTCACTTTGCTTGCTTTCCCATCATTTACTTTGCTCACCACTTGCACAAATTCGTGATTTCGTGATTGTCTTCGTGACGAATTGACATTTAGATTTTTTTATCAAACTTACCAATAAGCAATAACCATAGACAATCAATTTTTGTATTGGCAATGATAAAAAATGGTAGAAATGAAACGCCCAAGAAAATTATAAAATCTTTGGAAGCCACTAAATCTTCAGAAGTAGCTTTTTGATCAAATCCGTTAGAAACTTGCTAAATTTTTCGGGGTTCACTGCGCTCGCTCTTACATTCTCATAATCTTCAAACTTTTTTTCACACATATGTATAAAAACTAACTGGGTGCTCACTCTTATTACTATTCCCTTACTACTCAGTACTCGCTCTTATCAATATTCTCTTATTTCTAAGGCTTTTCTGCTTACCTTAGTCGACAAAATAACTGCTAATGTATACGCATGTTCAAAAGAAACCAAATTGAGAATTTACGACACAAGCTGTTTCAAATTTCGAGCTCGCCTCACTGGCTCTTCTACGTCACATTCTTGCTTTTCGATGAAAATGTCCATGCTGGATGCGAGGCTCATGTTATTAATAGAGAAGATACAATAAACTTAGTGTTTTTCGTCAATATTAATTTTCTGCAAAATGTTATGTTTCCAAAAAGATAGCGGGGCCTCATTTGTTTTGCCACCCGTGGTCCCCGATCCTCCAGAGCACGGGTGGCTAAATGGGTGTCGCACAGGTTGTTTATAATTATCTAGGTATTTTCTTACTAGGCACAGAAGTTTCACTTTACCTATTTCGTTGCGAAACGGACGCTTTAATATGCACGTCTTTTTACATCGTTCTCACATTGATAATTTCAACATAATGATGTAACCGACATTTTGTAACAATACCATGATTTTAAAAGAGTGTCCATGGAGTTTCTTGCCCGTTCTTCTCCATAGTTACCTACGCTTTGGAATGGGCAACTAGCTTCATCTTTCTAACTCACCGACCTTGACAATTCAAAAGTGCCTGTAATTGGTTTATTTGAAATAAATGCTTTGAGTTTGATTTTGAAACCAGGTGGACCCAAGAGTGGTAGTACTTTGCCGTGGAGTTGAATTAAATAATCTCTTAAAATACCTAAGCACACTCGGCTTTAAAAATAATGGGTTGACCGTTGTTTATTTTTTATACATGAGAAGATGTATTTTCTGTCAAAAATTTGTAACATGTAAGTAAACAATTAGGTAGATTTAAAAACTGTTCATGTAATTTTTAAATTATACCTATTATTAGTAATAAATTGAAGCTTTTTGTGATAAAGTGCTGGCAATACATTTATCATAGACAATTATCAAAAATGAAAATGTCCGTCGTAAAAGATACGCTCTAATTTATTTTGTGACTATAATAATCGTTGCTTGCGATGTGAATATTTTATAGTATTTACATTCACAGAAGTGCATATAATCTACCAAAATGATTGTTCAAGAACCTATACAGGTAAGCAACAAATTGATTTTCTTAGGAACTGTCAAAGTATTTTTGCAGAGACGTTTCAATTCGATTTCAATTCCCACAGGTTATCGTTTGGGATTGTCTGAATAATTATGAATACGACAATGCTACATTTCTGGCTGAGAGACTACACGCCGAAGGTAAACATAAAAAACATCTTTTGACCTTAATTTCATACTTCTAGTCATTGTTTAACACCTGCATTTTGTGTGCTGTTATTGATTTTTACGTAATTCCTGATTTCGAAATTAATTAAGCACTTGGCATGCATTTGATGATTACCATTTATGTTTCCTTTTCAGTTGCATCAGAGGAAACTGCATTTCTATTGGGAACTTGTTACTATAGAGCTAGCAAAATAAATGAGGCCCAATATTTGTTGCAAAACATGTCATTAACTTTACCACAGGCCAGGTTCCTATTAGCCAAATGTTTCTTGGAATTAAAATCGTAAGTTATCCTTTTGAAGTCATTAAACCTACTAATGATTAATTTTGTTTCGAACTACCAAGCTAGATTACAATTTTCGTAATCAGAGACAACTAATTATTTCAGATGTTAGTTTTGCTACATTCATTATTAGAACGATTTTTTTTTTTCAGGTATAAAGATGCTGAACTTACACTTGGAAATAATTTAGATATTGTTGCTACTGAGTTTGGTGAACAAGCCCCATACGCATTACAACTACTTGGTAAAATATATAACCTCACTGAAAGAAGAAGTAAAGCAGTTGAAGCTCACCGGAAGGCACTCTCATTGAATCCATTTATGTGGAAATCTTTCTCTCAACTGTGTAATATGGGTGAGAAAGTAGACCCTCATCAAGTATTCCAAATGAATAATTCTGACTTTACTTTTGGTGTAACTGCATTAGTGAATCTAGTCAGCAATTCAGAAAATATTTCATTTGTTAATAGTAACATTCCTAATAATACTGCTCTGAATACTAATGTCACACCAAACAATGTAGCTACGAGAACCCCTATGTCAATGTCCACAAGCATCACTCCTGAAACTCAAGCTCCTGTAAAGAGAATGCACAGTGTGTTCAGTGGCATGGCACCCATTCCATTTTCACCATCTTTTGGTATGCTACCAATGGAAGAATCTCCTGTATTATATACACCAACTCTAACAGACTCCAATGAGCAAAAGGCCATACCGAAGATAGTAAATTCATTACGAGCACAGATGGGACAGTTAAAAGATGCAGTATTTAGTCCAGCCCCTAGGTGTACTCTTGGACCAGCTCCACGGCGATCATCCAGATTATTTAGTAATAATAACAGCAGTTACTCAGTCAAAGAAAACAACAAATCACCAAGTAGAAAATTTGTAGCTCCTAAAAGTCCTTCAAGGAAAAATAAACAGCGTACAGCCAAAAATATCAAATCAAATTCAGTGGATGCTAATGAAAGGAACAAATGTGTGGAGACAGGTACACCAACAATCCCATCAAAGAATTCCAATGGTGTAGCATTGTTAAATTTAATGAGAGAGTTAGGAGAAGCATATAAGTCACTGGCTTTCTTAGACTGCAGAAATGCTATTAAATTATTCCAAGAGACATCACCAAAGCAACTAGCTTCTCCCTGGGTCCAGACTATGATAGCAAAAGCATATTATGAACTAGCTCAATATGAGGCAGCTGCTAAAATATTTGCTGAAATTAGGAAACAGTATCCAAATCGTACAGAAGGAATGGACATCTATAGTACTTGCTTGTGGCATTTACAACGGGAAGCCCAATTATCAGCATTGTCGCAAGAGTTAGTAGAATTGGACAGAAAAGACCCCATTGCTTGGCTTGCTGCTGGAAATTGCTTTTCACTCCATAAGGAGCGGGAAACAGCATTGAAATTCTTCAAACGGGCAGTTCAGCTTAATCCTGAAGCAGCTTATGCCCATGCTTTGTTAGGTCATGAGTACGCAGTAGCTGAAGAGACAGACAAAGCTCTTTCGAGCTTCAGAGCGGCAGTAGCAATAGACCCGCGTAATTACGTTGCATGGTTTGGTATAGCAACAGTATATGCCCGCCAAGAGCGCTGGAAACCTTCTGAAGTGCATATTCGTCGAGCTCTTACTATACATCCCCATTCAGGAGTATTGAGATGTCAGCTGGGATTAGCACAAGCTGCTTTGGGTAAGATGGACAGAGCCCTTGCTACCCTAGAAAGGGCTGTTGCTTTAGACACCGAGAATCCTCTGTGCCGTTTCCACAGAGCTTCTGTATTATTACGTGCTGGTAGACCAGAAGATGCTTTAGCAGATCTCCATCACTTAAAAGATATTGCTCCAAGAGAATCATTAGTTTATTATTTGCTTGGAAAAGTCCACAATAAGTTAGGTAATTCTCATTTAGCGCTCATGCACTTTAGCTGGGCTACAGATTTAGATCCCAAAGGTACAGGAGGACACATAAAAGAAGGTTTTGATCCTTCCAAACAAGAAGACCCACCAGAGAGATCTACCTAATAAATATGACGAATTTAAAAGGATTCAAAGGATTGCAGAATAGCCTGCACTGTTGTGGTTGGCATTGCAGTCAATACCTGACTGATCCCATGTAAATATCGCTCTCACCCGTCGAGCTCTAAACTGACACCAAATTCTTCCAACAAAGCTTTATGGAGTTAGATGGGTGTGTGGTGGCATTTAGTCGCTGTAGTAGTAAGGGCGTATGTGGATATGTTAATATAGAGTAAGATGTGGATATTCGTAATGTTATCCTAGTTTATTATATATATATATATCTTGTATAGCTAATAACTTCTAGAAAGATGAAAGAATATAATTTTTAAAAAGATGATGCTTTTGAAAGTTAATTAAAAAGACTCAGAGCCTTGATCTCAGTGGGATGATGTTTAAATAAATAATAATCATTTAATATACAGCCATTTAATAATTGAAGTTGCAAATTCTTACAATGCCATAATTATGAATTCCTGAAATCTAAATTCTACTAATAAAATTGTTGTCCTCAAATTTGTACATAAAAATCTTGCCGTATGGCATGTAAAGAGGTTCAGGGAAACTGCTGGCGGTATAATAATATTCTAGACATCTAATAATCATGTTTACTCAATGTTATTCTGAAATCCTTGCATGTAGATTTAATTTTTGTGACTGAATCAGCTTTGGGTGTTAGTTTATAGCTGGGGGTCATTAAAATACAACATGAGAACCAATCAAAATTTTTGTATTCAACTCTTATTGAGTAAATCCAAATTTTAGTTCTTAGCATCAATATAATAACTGTTTCGTGTGTATGTAAATATGTAATAACAACTGTAAAGCACTGTTTGTCACTTGGAAGTCACCAATGAACTGCTAGCTCTGTGGACAATTTGTTTAGACCACCTCTAATTATGTATGAACTTAATAAATAAAACTGATATAACATAAGGTCGAGTTTTATTGTCAGTAAATGCGTTAAAAATACATTCTGCATCTACTGAGAGGAAAAAGCCGGATTTGCTCAATTTAAGGTATTGAGGTAAATTATTACTTTTATAAAAAAATTATAACCAACTTCCAAACAACCTTTCATATTCATGTAATGTTATTGTTAGGTAATTGTTTTTATTGCATTAATATTAATAAAATTTGACAAATGAAATTGAGCATATATCCATTTACAAAGATATTACGGGCTTTCTCGTAAAATTGCACTTACACAAATAAAAATAAATTCTATGTGAATTTTTGTAGTATTGTATCTAAGGCTTTTCTGACAGTGGGATCGTTTAGCAGCTTGCTCTGTGCTGGCTGCGCGGGCGGCGTGGGTGCGACAGGTGGCGGGATCGGTTCCGCCGGGGTTGTTACCTTCTTTTCATTCAGTATACTTAGAATTCTCTGTTGGAGGTCTACTTGTGTTTTGGTAGTAGGAGCCGTACTGAGGGGCTCCCCGAGTTCTATCTTCACTTGCTGCTCCCTGCGTTCCTGTAATGATAAAAATAAATACATAAAATCTAGTGCTGATACTTCAAACATCGTTAACAATAAATAGTTCATAGCCTTCGTGATATATTTATAACATCGCGCCAGGATTTCCGGAGGGGTAGGCAGAGGTGTTCAGAACACATCCACAATTCACCAGCTGTTCGAGTGACAAGGCAGTCCGTGAATAATAATACAGAAACTCGCGCCTTTTTTCTGTTGGACTAACTAACTGGTAATCATCGACAAGACTGCAAAACCGTGCAGTTTCAAAGCGAAGGGAAATTGTGTTTTTGCTTTTATTAAAACAAAACTTAGCATATAACTATCTTGCGACCTAAACGAGTCAACCATCCAGTATTCAAATCCATCCAACCATTAGGATGCTTGTAGTTAAATAAAGAATCCAACACATAAAAATACATACATCCGCATGAAAAACATAACCCTGTCTTTGCTGTCGTGCAGCCAGGTAAAAAGGTGTAAAGCTGACCTGTAGGTACTCGATGACTTTATCGTACTGCATGACGGTGAGCGTGCGCCCGTCGGCGAGCTGGCCCAGCAGTGCGTACACGGCCTCCCTGCCGGACGGCCCGCCGCGCTGCACCTCCTGGAAGTTGCGTGACAGCAGCTGCAAGGCGTCCTCCAAAGGCATGTTGCGGTGTTCTGTTACATACAAATCGTTAATAAGTACAGAAATCTGTTTTTTACTTGAGACAGGACTTGCATAAAGAAGCGGGTTTTAGGTTTAGGACCCGACTCGGAAAGAAACGGTTTCATGTTTTAGCTAGTTTATTATGTGCGAGTGCATAATTTAACCTTTTGACCGCCAGAGTGTAAACGCATCGGCGTCCCTCCTACGCCAAGCCAAAAATTCGGGCGCAAGAACCTACAAAAAAGAAAAGGGATTCCAAAGTTTTATCGACAACCAAAGAAATCATTGCTTTTCGTCCACTATTTTTGAAACAAAATATTACTCGTAACATCTTCACACTCTTTTATTTAATTTGACCCTAAAATGTTGTTTTCTTGTAGGCATTAGCCGACGGTGGCGTGTTGGGCACGTCTTCATTTGTCGGCTATACCCGACGCGCGACGGTGGCGATCAAAAGGTTAACACGGAACTATTTCACTTGCACCGACTTGCACGAACTCGCTTTTTTATGCACCCTAACAATGGGTTAAAACTTGTTTTTGTTGAACAATTTTAATAGTTCTTACAAATACAAAAATTATTTATTGACACCAAATTACAGATTTCTCTGACTCCTCGAGCAAATAACATAACATCACGCCCTGTTCCCCGAAGGATTGGGCAGAAGTGACCTTTAGTACACCCACATTTCGCCAGTTATGTTAAAGTCCTATGTAATAGGGGGAGAGCCTATTGTTATCATCCGGGCGCAAACCCAGAGTCCGGGCCGCTACTGAAAAAATCCAGATAGAAAAATCCAATAACACTGCCCAACCTGGGAATGAAACCTAGGACCTCATAGTGCTTGCAACCACTAGAACGAGGAGGCACACAAAAGGGAGGAGAGGGATGGGGTTTTCAGCAAATATGTACAAAATACGGAATTTCGGATTCAGCTCGGATCGATGGATCCAAGCTGAATCATAATAAAAGAAGTTTAGTGTATACGGTGGCAGGGGCATCGACACACAACCTGTTACCATGGTTTCAGTACATGGTTCTGGTGCGTCTGGCTTGAAATGTGACGTTTTTTTTTTTAAATCTGCTTTTTACATAAGTAAGGAATAGCTAATAATTGTTTATACCCGACGAGAAATTCCAACTAGACAACTAGTTCTAGAATAATTTAAGTACTAATTCCATGGTGACAAGTTGCGCGTCGATGTCCCTGCCTCTCTGTTTATCTATTTTACTCACCTTGTGGTAATCCATGAAGTATCGTAAGAGTTAGAGATCTATTTTCCTGATTCTGTGGCATGACTAGTATAGCGTAAAGGCAACCGCGCGACGCAATGTTTCCTAGTACTTTTCCAATAGGAACGTCTTCCATAGGGAATAGAAGATCAACCACAATACCCAGTCTTTTGAGGCGACCTTCGATATATTCGGCGTACTCTCTGAAAATCAGAAAATAATAGTGGTTAAATGTTTTACATTAATTTATAACCCAAGTGACATGATTCAAAATACTAAATACATTGGCATACGTAACATTGAGGAACGATCGATTTATTTGTATATTTATTTAATAAGTACCTATACCAACCGCATAATATACACATAACATAGCAGTATTTATTAAAGTAAGTCAATATTTTAATAGATTACGAATAGTGATCAAAATCTTTAAATAAAAGCATGCAAATAAAACAAGAAGTACGTACGTATTTTCCCTAGTGATGTAGAAAATAAAACAAAGTTACATTAAATGTGTGTAAAGAAAATAAAATGGTTTATACGACGTTTATGTAATTATAAAACAATCGGAGAGATAACAATTATGTTTAAATTATTCAATGAATACTTATGAGTGCGACAAAATCGAGGAAAAAAAAGGGCGAGATGTGCATCAAGTCAGAGGTCGCGCTTGACTTGTAAGGAACCGCGCCCTGTGCCCCAAAGGTTTCTCAAATGACACCTTATGATGATAGTTCGCGAACATTAAGGTTATTTAGTCTCCTAACAGGCATTGTTTGCTTAAAAGGAGGCTCCAAACATAAAAACTTTTTTGTAAACTGAAGCATTTATTTATTTTACAAGGTATTACAGATCGCGGCACGTATTTTGAACTAAAATTGCGGTTTTATTTCAATTTACCTGCCGCGATCTGTAATTTATTTCCAAACTTCAGTACAAGTTACATCAATGACTGCTAGATGTTGACCTAATTCTTTTTCCGGGCGAGGTAACGAGTGCACGGCCACGCGTTCCTATCTTCGGTTGTTTGTTCTGATTTTGGTTCAACTTACGTGTCGCGATCTAAAATGTTCTCATGACAGACTTTGGTACTTACGTAAGAGTTTTGGAGACCACAATAATCTCACAGTCATTTCTCTCAGTGACCGGCAGTGCTCTGGGATAGTCTGTCATCTGTTGTTGGTAGCGCTCGAAGTTTCCTCGGTCTTTCCAGTCTGAAACTAAGTAGCAGTGATCAGACTAAACATAAGTAACTATAATAATGATTTACTTTTGTAAAAATTAATAAAATTAACATAAAATTCACGATTTATGTGTAAATAATATCTGACTGAGCAACAGTGAGATAACATATTAGCAACATTACTATACTCTGTGAAATTTGATATCGTCTGATATGTTAAACATTGTTTAGGTCCCAGGAATATCAAATAACATACTGATGCAAGTCAGTACTGCTGATGCGACTAATTTTGTAAAATAGTGGTATTTGATTGAAATTGAAAACACTACAGCATAGCGTCAAGCTTTAACACGCATGGCGTTCACCGGCTAGTCGGATGAAGCGAGCTGTTTATCGACGCACAAATCTAACGGCTAAATCCTATTTCTTACTAATATTATAAATGTGAAAGACATCCAATGTTTTGTTACTCAATTACGCAAAAAAGGTTGAACCGATTTGGAAGAAATTTGGCACACAGATAGTTTATAATCTGGATTTAGGATACTTTTATCCCGGTTATTCCGGTAGTATGTTCTCGTGGGATAATTTCAGACTCCCAAGCGAGCGAAGCTACTAGCAAAAGCTAGTTTTGTATAAAATTGCGCTAATAAAAGGCGCGCCGTGTCACTGTGTGGAGTACGACGCACAGTGTTTTATGAAGCCCGATTTTCGGACATCGCATTTTTATTGAAAAAGTTGACAGAAATAATAATTGAAATGCAAGATTTCGTATTCTTCTTTAGCTACCAAGTCTAGTTTTCGAGTTATATTTTTTTGAAAATCGACCAATTTCTATCTCGATATTAGGAAAAAAAAAATATTACATTTTAACTAAGCATGATACGACATAATGATGTTAAGTACATTGATGCCGTATCTTATGCAGAGTATTTTAGTGCACAAATGAACCTCGTGACTTTGTTAGATCCAGATATATACGTAAGTTTGATCCGCATTTTACGTCGTCAGGGTTGTCAAAATCTCGGATAATTATTTATATCCGGATTTTATATAACTTTGCCAGAAAATATATCTACCTGTTAGTAAAATTGGTAGTTTAGATTATCTGACGTGAAGACGCCAGGATACCCAGGAAAAAGGCCTGGTAGATGCTCGAAAAAAAGCTAGTCAGCAACAAATGAGGGAGAAATTAGGTATACTAGTAGACGTTGTTCGGCCAAATTCTGGCACCACTAATGACGGGAATACTGCGCGAATCGCTTTGTCCGACAAGAATCGTCAATTTTTTTCAGAAAATCTTGACCTCGATCTGTACTACTGGACGACTTACACGTTATTTTAGCTGTTATGTCCAATGGTCTACCAATCGATGGTAATAAATTTGGCTATTTTTGTAAACAAATCGCCTACAAATATGTAGAAAATTACGACTGGCATCCTATGACAGTAACTGTACATAAAATATTGGTGCATGGGGCTGTAATAATTAATTCAACATCGCTTCCCATTGGAGTGCTCTCAGAGCAGGCGTCGGAATTGAGAAATAAATTTTGGAGAAGCGATTGTGAGAATCACTGCCGAAAAATGAATATGGTGAAAACGATGACTGATTTATTCCATAGGGCTGTAGAGTCATCCGATCCTGTAATATCACATGCACAGCTGCTCCAACGACAAAAAAAGCAATGTAAAATTCCTTTTCTGCAGTCGCAATTACATTGCTAAAACCTCTACCAGACCCGAACATGATGGAACAGCTTACCAGTGCTTATGAAATTGAAAGTTATGGATGCAGAAGAATGTGTGGTGCTTTGCAACGAAGAAGATATAGAGAGTGAAGTTTGACTGAAATACAATTTGATGTATATAAAATATAAAGTGAAAATCGGAAATCGGAATCGTAGGCTGCGGCTAAATTTGAAGGTTTTCGTATCATATCACATCAATAGCATTCAATCCTAACTTTATATGCACTTGATATGTATTTCCTAATCTCTACCAACAAACAAACAAATGTAGTAGGTAAACCTGAAGGGGAATTGTAACTTGATACTTTTGAAGGACCCCAGTAGGCTGCCAGTAAACTAGTGCACGTTATTTTTGTCATTGTGACTACGGAACTTAACAACGAAAATTTTATCCACAAAATAAGGATAAAAATTTGACAACCCTAACAAAAATAGTTAAATTGGAAAAACTTGTAAGTTCCATGGATTTGGGATGTCATAATTATGTGGTGTATTGAGGAAGTAGAATTATTTCTGTATAAAAAACTTTTCCCGAAATGGCGGAATTTTCGAGAAAAACTAAAAACCAAAAATTTCGAATAAATCTGGATCTAATAAAGTTGTGAGGTTGATGTATGAACTAAAATACTCCGGCATAAGATACGCCATCAATGTACCTAACATCATTATTTCGTATCACGCTTAGTTTAAGCGTAATTATTTTATTTATTAATATCTGGATGGAAAAATTACGATTTTCAAAAAAATATAACTCAAAATCTAGACTTGGTAGCTCAATGGGGATACGAAATCTTGCATTTAAATGATTTTATTTCTGTGAGCTTTTTTAATAAAAATGGGATGTCCGAAAATCGGGCTTCGTAAAACACTGCGACGGTATCCTTTACTACAGAAAAATGCTATTTTTCCCCATTTTCTTTTGTTACATAAACAAAAAATCAAGTTGGCAGACAATATGCGATATTTTTACTTAGTGCCACGTTTGTCACAAATAAATGTATTTGTGTGTGTCGGATTTTCTTTTTATACAAATAAAAATGCGTCTACAAACATACTTCGTGCGCCTGCAACAGGCGACCGCTCGCGGAAGCCGGGCGCGCCACCGCGGCCTCGCACGCCACGCCCGCGCGCGCCCCTCCCGGCCACATGCCCGCGCGCTCCCCCTCGGCCCTCCCAGACTGGCGGGGCTGCATACCCTTCGTCAAATTCTTCATAATCTGTAAATTCAAATAATTTATTTTAATTAACCCCACTTGCACTTGAAGTCGGATCGAATAAATAAATGTTGAGTTTGTAAACTTGGTGTCAAGTAATTAACATTTTAAGGCCCATTTGCACTTTCATGGGTTATCCTAAATAACTATTGAGTTATCAGCTAATTCAGGGTTCGTAAAATAATTCATCTTGCACCAGCAAAAGTTAAGAGGTAGGTACTTAGAGTTAACCTTCTTAATATTTAACCCACTGACCCACAATTACATTCTTTTTGTCTGACTAATAACCTAGATTGATGAGGAAAGTGGTGTGACGACTGGTACCTAGGACCTAACAAATTATTTTTTAGCTTTTAGTCAATTATATTTCATAATTATTTTCATCAAAAGTGTTTTTAAGGATATAACACACAACCATTCAAGGATTATTTAAAAAATTACTCACTCTGCTCCCCTATAAAGTTTCCAAAACTATCATAAAGCTCCTCATTCCCTTCATCACCAGTAGCCAAGGGTTGCTTATCATTAGGGGCTCCTGAAGGGGACATTTCATGCATCGAATCATCTCCATGTCGGCTATAAACAGTTACAAACATTATAATGTACACTGTGACATTTTAGTCGTCTTACAACGGCAGCTAACTTCATGTATCTAATGACTACTAATCATTTATTTAAAAAAAAAATGATATTTCTGAACATTTGCATACTTCAAAAAATTCAAATATCATTCACTAAGAAGCATGACTTAGTTGGAAACACCCATTTATGGAGGTGGAATTAATGATAGAATGTAATGGTAGGTAGGTAGATATCTTCTACCGTTTGATACGTAAACATTATTAACAGGGAGGGTGTTTCATAACTATAAAGCATTTTTTTAATCTTAATTAATGGTAACAATGTTTTAATCGCACCTAGCGGTATTTTATGATGGATAAATTGAGTGGACCACCTTTGTAAGATGACTAAAATGTCACAGTGTATAATAGTAAACATTAATTGCAAATGATGCACCAGGTGATTGTATATTGTTGCTATTTAGGACATTTTAAGCATTTTAACGTTTATCCAGCAGGCTTAATACAAGAACCGTAGAGAAGCGTCTGGTCTACAGAAGAGTAGACAAAAATGTCATTTCTGTGTAGACAGTTGACAGTTTTTACTGAGAAATGTAGACAAGCATTTTCCATTCTACGGTAGAGTAGAAATAGAAAGTGTCATGGTAAGCCTGCTGGGTTGAATGCTAGAGAGCTGAATAAATCATTATTGTATCTTTTTGTAACATTTATGCCTTTAGCAGCAGTTGTCTGTAAGTAAACGTAAACATGTTGTGCTGTGATATGTTTGAGATGTACAATTAAGATGTGTTGACGCTGCAGTACTGCTGGACTCTTCTTTGCATCATGTTGATGATTCCAATAATTAACAATTGACGTCTGGGAGGGCACCGATAGGTGCCCACACAATAGAAAATTAATTGTGTCTCATTATCATTAGCCAGGATTTAAAGGTTAAGTTCAAATGAGCTTTAACAGAACTCTGCCACAATGACAGTAGATTAGCTACTAGCTATACAGTTAGGTCTCGGTCACTTAATTTTTCAAACAGGTGCATTTTACTGTTATTATGGCAGAGAATAAGTTCTTGTATCAACATATTAGTTAATTTGTTCATTTATTTTCTAAGTTTGTTGTATGTGACTTACCTTTTTTCAATTGTAAGGTTTGCCTGAGCGGTTTTAACGTTAAGGCTTTTACCTTGGAACATACTTCCATTGCCTTTAATAATAGCTTCCTGAGCACTTGACTCATCTTGAAACTGCACAAATCCAAAGTTTCTGTTAATAACAATGCCATTAATTTGTCCATAGGGTATGAAGTGATCGTATAAGTCGTCAATATTTGCGCCGTCTTGTAAACCGCCGACGTAAATACGAAGATGGGACGTTGCCCGGTCTTTCATAGCATATCTGTCGAGGGTTAATTTATCTGAAAATCAATGGAACATGAATTAAAGCACTTTAATTTCGACGTGACCTTATCTGCATGTATAAACTTCGGATGGTTTAAACAGTTCCAGCGTGTTTTACACAATAAACAAGATATATCCGCGATTCAGGGCTCGCGTCAATTGGCGGCTAAGCCGAGTAAATTAAAAATATCTACGAAATCGACGAGACAGTTAAGGAATTTATTCTATTATGTTTACCTGCCATTGTAAATGTCTATACACTTATTTAGAGCCTCAAAATTCTATATTAGACACAAAATTCAGTCAAAATCAACAAGACGCGAAAACCACTCAACAAATTCGTGAATTTATTTGGAGTATTTGGACCATAGACTAATAAAAAGAGTAGGGCTGGACGTTGCAGAAGAATATTGTTGATAGGAGTGAGGCGTATTTACCGTAACAGATATAAATAACAGATCTAAAATAACAAATAACAACTGTTACTACCAATATAACTTATCTGTTACTTAAATAACAGACCCTCAAAGACTGTTACCACGGCTGTTACTTTCTCTCTCTCTTCCTCATTAAAGAATGACCCTTGCTAAAAAGAGACACACCTATTATTTTTATTTACTTCGATATGTTTACTTCTCACTCTTGCTAAAGCGGTTAAACTACGCTAAGAAGAGAAGCACTTAGTATTTATAATCCGTAAAATACAGTTGAAGGTCCGATAAGAACCAACATTTTCTAAAATGTGACTCCTAAATTTGGTCGCAGTGTTGCCAACTGGGTGCCAGGTTTTGGGGCTAAATCGAGTTCAAAAAAGGGCTAGATTAGCCCAAAAATCCTAAAAAAGGGCTAGATTGCAAAAAAAAAATCTAGCATAAATGTTTGCTTAGATAACGACTGTGTAGATTTTTAATAAAATACAAAATTCTGGATTAAAACATTTTTTTAAATCATAAAATTACCTACAAGATTACTAAATACCAATAACAAAACTTTGCTTATTAGAAGCAGCTCAAAAGTCGTAGTCGTCATCAAATGAATCTTCATCTAATTCATTTTACGCTGACGACGACGTTGATGGTTGGGGTTGGGTCTCACTGCGCGCAGCCTTGTTGAGAATAAATTTATATTTTTCTTTAGATCCAACTTTCTTTAAGAGAGCCTCTGGGATTTCATAAGTATAGCAGGTTTGGTTAAATTTGGTAAGACCAGTTCGTATTAGTAATAGGGAATTTAGAGATTCAAGGTTCATCCTGTTTCTTAACTTATTTTTAATCACGTTCATAACAATGAACGAACTGCGCGAAAGAACTTCAGACCGGACTTGAAGTTTGGCGCGATCCAACCATGATTTAAAGTACGTGCGTTTAGTTTTTGCTAAGATTTTGTTTAAAACTTTGTTTCGTTCTCAACGTAGACCACAAACAAAGATTGCCAGCTCAGTATTTTTGGTTTGACAGACGATCATATTTTGGGCTAGATTTCGGGCTAGGGGCTAAATCACTTTATTCGGGGCTGAACAAGAAGAAAAAGGGCTAGATCTAGCCCCGAAGGGGCTAAATTGGCATCCCTGTTTGGTCGTGTTACTTATCTGTTACTGCCCAGTGACCATTACAAAAAAACTTAAAAACATATTCTATTTTTCTTTATGGCAATTTGCCCGAATGCCTATATTATCTTTGGTTTGACGGAATTCATCACAAAATATTCCTGTTTTATACGATTTTCTTGATAACACAATAAAGATGAAATCAATTTTATTGAGCGTAATTTTCCAGGTTTGAAATAAACAATATTTTAATTCCATAATAATTTGAAAGAAGATGCAACCAAAAAATATTTGTGATCGTGTAGGGACCCCTTTTATCTAAATTGTCTTTGGTTTGAAGTTTGACGGGATTGGTCGCAAAATATTCCATGTATGTACGACTTTATAGTGATGGAAATAAAGATGATATTCAATTGAAAGTAATTTAGCTGATTTGTTTGTGAACATTTTTGAAATTACTAAGTTTTGAAACTTTTATTCTACTTTCTTTCTTACGAAAGGTGAACTAACTGGTGGATTGTAATTGTATTTTTTTCGAAAATATTTGTCAATGTTTACGGCGTATTAGTGTTTAAATTCGATTTATGTATTAGTATAGTTTTTTAGTTTAGGTTATTCGTTTTATAGTTAGCTAGTTAGTTAGTTTAGTATAAGTTGTAGGTTGTAGCAGTAATATTTTATATTTTTTTAAATTTGGTAGTTAGTTTGTGAATAGTAAAACGTTTGATAAACAATGGCTAATGTAAATAGAATAGTTAGTGTTGTGTGGGACCATTTCGTGAATATAGGTGGTTACTATGCGACCTGCAATAAAATTAAAGCTAAATTGTCAATCAAAAACAAGTAATGTGCCCGCCTCGTACAATTATATTGGGGTCGGCTTACAGACTAACCGGATGTCTAAAAAAGATATAAATAAACGTAAGTCTATAATTTCTCATTACCCCGTCATTCTTTCCTAGTCAGTACTTCGGAAACGATTTTTGACTAACATCGAAACGAAATAAAGAAGATATTCAATTGAGATTTTAACACGTATTTATCGTCCGTACAAAAATAACAGGCTGTTATTTAATAACAGATATTTGGATCTCTTATTTTTGAGTAACAGTAACAGTGATAACAGATATCGTGTTTAAGTTGTCCAGTTCGCACTTTAAAAAATTGTGTAATCGAAATGCTTTGGCACCAGGCTGTTCTTTCTTAAATTTGTCAACTGACCAGGGTGCTTACTCTCGCATATAATTCCGATAGATCGACATTGGAATTGTCAGTCAAATGTCAGGAATTGGCTGGACTCACTGAGTCTAGCCAATCCCTGACGTTTAACTCAACCAACTGACGTTTCCCAATGTCAATCTATCGGAATTATATTCCAGAGTAAGCACCCTGCTTTGGAAAAAAATCTCTGAGGGAACGGAGGTGGCCGGGATTCACGAATATTTTGAATGTAATTTGTAAAGATGCGGGTTATTTGTTTCATGCTCTTCCAATAATACAGTAGAAGATTGCTTGTCCTCGCAAGTAGAGGCGATTCTAAATATTGTCATAATGTTATTATATTCTCAGTTGAAGATAGAGATAATGCGATAAAATTTGATTTCTTTTGTTCAAATGATCCCAGATCTATGGTATTGCAGTTACTTGCTCAAGCTGCTGTGGCTGTGTAACTACAAGCTCACTAGTCCCTGTAATCCTGTTTCTAAAATATGCAACCATAACTTAAATGTTTTTCTCCCAATAATCGATTGTTATCGATTATCGAAATGATAATTGATTGCAAACAATCATCTTGATAATCGAATAATCCATCTTTGAAAATCGATTCCGCACACCATTACTTTAGTACTTACTAGGAGTGGGTCGTTCACGTATTTACCGTCGACGAAACGAAACTGGTTTACCGCATACAATAAACTAGTTGATAAAACAGTTTAATTTTCGACTAGTTTACATAATAGACTGAACAGCATATAAACGAATTTATGTTCACGGAGTTTATCCACCGTTTATTGTACGATCAGATTAGGTCATTTAGTTGAAACTAGTTTACTAATCGACGGATAGATGAACTGTACTTAGGAATCGAAATGAACTTCTCTTCATACTTTTTCCAGGGTTAGGACTGGCAGGCTGACTAATAAACTTGTATGTATGATAAACTAATTCAACGAAATAAATAGAGATCGGTATCTATCGTTTTGTTATAGAGTCTATTTTCATTTAACAGCGTTCGCTCAGTGAGATGAACGTTCGTTTCTGCATGAGAGAGAGAGAATCAATAACAAACGGCCTTCGGCAGTGTTCGTGTTCACTCGTTCCGTTCCGTCGAGCGTCGACTACGTGTACGGCGAAATCAAGTTGTCGCCGCCGCCGGTCGCATGCGTAAAATGTCGTTCACGAATAAACTGGTTTATCTGTGGACAGTAAACTAGTCTAACAGTTTATGTCGAATAAACAGTCTAAAAAACCAGTTCGTTCATTCAACGCTCACCACTAGTACTTACATTTGCTTTGCCGACAACTGACACTTGTCAGCATGGGTTTTTTGGGGAAAGTTGTAATTTGTGAGGTTAGAATTTACCTGAAAAATCAAGTAATTTAATTTCAGCATTGTTATATAATACTATAACGAATATAATATGTAAAATTTTTGAAGTCTGCTATGGAAATTATATAAATTTAATATTGTTGTTTGTTTGCGTCGTTACTATAAATGTAAGTATTTTTTTATATAATAATTAGTAATGCAGGTTTTCGAAATCAAAGAGAACTTGAACGACTTATAATAATTGTTGTTAATGTTACAGTTAGAACTCTTTCCAATTGAATATTTGTCATTAATTATGTGCATGTCCGTCAGTCAGTCAGTCATGACCATAGGGAAAACTTAAAAGTACCTACCACTGCTTTGGTGAGGTCCTTCAAAACAATATCTGCGTGTTTTAGTACATACAACCCGGTACGTCTAGTAGCAGTTGTATAAACTTTGGGACAAGCAAAAGTACTTCATTTTGTCATAGCAAAGTTTTGTAGTTTCTGACTAACTTCTTATGAAGATGTTAATGTGAAGATAGTTTTAACTTCAGTCACTGGGATGATATCAGCTGAAACAAATTTTGTTAAAAAAAATTTGCCAGAAACTTAACTCATCTATTAACATCTTCATTTTATATCAGTTGCCTTACCCCCGGTGCTCAGCTCATAAATCAATAAATAAATATCTATAGATGACAAAAAGGGTCGGGCGATAAAAAAGCAATACAATCTATGTATTTTACTGTGTGTAAATAAATAATAAAATTAATAACATAGGTTTTCAGTCTTAATAAAACTAGGCAGCACGGGCATCAAAACATGCTGTATTAATCCGACTGGGGCAGTCAATAGGTTTAAAAAGGTATAATAGAGAACCTGATCCTTTGGTATTCTTAATGTAAAAATTTAGTACTTAAATGGAAGTTACAGGTATTATTTTGTAATTTCATAGTATGTAGAAAATATTGTAAGTATACTGATTCCGTAATTGCGTTTATACTCATTTGTTTTAGATAATATTCTAATAATGGTAATGAGAAGAATCTTTTCCCAAAGTTATGATTCATATAAACATGCAATTGATCATGCATTTCATCGCAAGAATCTACTTTATACCAATATGTTGATATCTATGGGAGTATCAACCTGTGGAGACTTGTTAGAACAGACGTATGAAGTTCATAAAGGAGGGAATGATAAGTTTGATTTCAAGCGCACTGGGCATATGGCTTTTTCAGGGAGCACAGCAGGATTCATATGCCATCATTGGTATATTTTTTTAGATAGAGTAATCGTTGGCAGAACTTTTGATATGGTAATGAAAAAATTATTACTGGATCAGTTTCTCTGTTCTCCTGTAGTCATTTTATCTTTCTTTGCCACAGTAGCCATATTTGAAAGTGACCCTATAGCTAACTTCACTGAAGAAGTGCAATCCAAGTTTTGGACTCTGTACAAAGCTGAATGGGTTGTGTGGCCACCTGCCCAAATTATAAACTTTTATTTTTTGCCAACCAAGTACAGAGTAGCGTATGATAACACAATATCTCTGGGGTATGATGTCTTCACTTCTCATGTGAAGCATGCAAAGCCAGAGAAGTCTGAAAAAGAAAAAAAAACAAAGACTGAATAGCCAAATGAACGCAGAATATACTGACCTGAGTCAAATAACAAGATTTAGATTTTCTTCTGTTTTTGTAATAAGTATTAGTTTTAACAATAAATTGTTCCTGTGCATACAGTTTCTTTTTCCTAGATTAGTACTTTTTAGTTCATCCTATGTAGATCATAACTTGTTGGCTGGAGATAGTTGAGTGGCCTCTGGCACCCGATGCATACTTGGGAGGGTTGGCAGTTCCTCTATGCACATCACCTCTTTCATAGAAAAAAACATACCTTATATGTATAGATGCTTCGTATTAAAAACGAACTCAACGCCTTGAAACTGTCATTGGATGCGTTGAGCCGGACTCAACACATTCAAGGCGTACGTTTATACTTCTAATAGTTTGTATAATCCTGACATATTGAACGTAGGGATCTATCATACGCATTGACCTTTAGTGCGTAAGTGCGTATGATAACCATCATAGAAAGAACCACGACTTAGCAAAAGTTTACCGTAAGTTAGACAAAGAGCGAAGCGCTCGTAACGATGGCCGATACTACGGATTTCGCTTAGGCAGTAGGCCCTCTGGTACGGGTTGGTCTACAAGATCGCGGCCATTATGGGTGCCGGCACGTTTATTTTAAGGAGGTGCATCTTCGGCTCCAAGAGTCGAGCTCGATCATTTTTGCACTTCATGTCGGAAATGTTAGACTATCGTTTTGCCATTTATACAAGGAGTAACTTTGTCGACTTATGCAGAAAAGCTTAACAATTGAGAGATTGTAGAATGCAAGAGCGAGCAAAGCGAGTCGGTAATTTTTGCATCTCGCCTATTTTATACATGATTAGAGAAAGAGATCTAACTGTGATTAACCCGGCCACCGTAGGCGCGGGCTTGCGGACGGCGAGTAATGGTTAGCTCGCTGTTCGGTAAGGACTAAGCCCGGGTCAGCGGCGCGCTGTGTTCCACGCGAGCTTCAAAGAGATGTCAGCACTAACTGATAGGACCCGCAAGGGCCGATGCCTGCCAGGGGTGCGGGTTGTTCGAAAGAGATACCGCGGCCCCTGGCACACAGGCAACTGAGGGACCACGGGTGGGTTTTAGTCGGTAAAAGTCTGACACGCCCTCCTGCTCCACCCAGAGCGGGAGAAGTTATTTGATGATTTCCCACCCAAAAAAAAAACTGTGATTAAGATAGCGTAGGATGCTCTTGCATCCTACGCTATCTTAATCACAGTTTTTTTTTGGAGCGAGCGAAGTAAGCTCGAGAATGTTAGCTTAGTCGATTAGATTTTCGGAAATATGAGTTCAGTACTTTGTTGAGTAATGCACAAAAGCTTGCTAGATTACAGATTGTAACAGCGAGCGGAGCGAGCTCAAAATTTTTAAAATGTCACCTCGAATTTTCTATCATTGGTTAAGCAACCCTTTAGTACAGTCAACGGCACATCAGTGGTACTAAAAAAACACTTTGCCCTATGAAAACGGGCTTACTGCTATGACATAAAAGCGCTTTAATAAACAAATCTTTACCACTTGTGCTGTTGACTGTAGGACAACCTTTACAATATCTATCTAACTACCTGAGACAGCTAAGCCCATAATTCTGACAATGTGTTGCCCGTTAAAATAATCAAGTCAATGGTTATTTCATTTACACAATGTGTTTATTTACAGATAATGAAATTACTAAGTTCCACTTGGAGAAATTTTGCCGCAAACGTAAGGAGAACAACTTCGATACCAGTTTTTAGAAGATTTATGAATGTAGCCTTTAGTGACAAATATTTATTATACACAAATGTTTCCATATCATTAACTTTATCGTCGGTAGGTGATCTAATGGAGCAGAGTTACGAAATATACACAAAAGAACAGACTCATTATGACCTAAAGAGGTGCTCACACATGGCGTTCTCTGGTGTTGCTGTGGGCATTCTATGTCATCACTGGTATAAAGTTTTAGATAAGTTTATAATAGGAAAAACTGTGGACATGGTTGCAAAGAAATTGTTGCTTGATCAATTTATATTTTCGCCAGTTATGATAGTAACATTTTTTGGAAGTCTTGCCCTGTTTGAACCTGATCCTCTTGAAAACTTCAAGGAAGAGGTAAAAGATAAGTTTATTAGATTGTATCGCGCAGAATGGATGGTTTGGCCACCGGCGCAAATCATCAATTTCTATTTTCTACCGACGAGATACAGAGTGTTATACGACAACACGATATCACTGGGATATGATGTCTACACCTCTCAAGTCAAACATACTAAACCAATGAAAGCTGGGTCTGAAGTTATAACAAGTAAGATCATAAGTAACAAATCTTGACATAGGTTTTTACTAGCATAATAAATCATGATTGTATTAGTAAGTCAAATAGTTTTAAAATGGCACTTATCGTCAATATTGTCTACACTTGTGTAGTAGATCCTCTCAGTTTTTTATTTTATTATTGCCTCGACATAAGCTTTGCTGTGATAAAACGTTTACCAACGTACAAAAATAGGTACTTAATATAATTTTATAGGCAATTATTTAAATAAAAGTATAAGTATTTTTATTGTGTATTTATTTAATGCAAAATATACAGGATAAGTTTTTATCCAGTGCGCAAACTGAATTCAGCATATAATTCTAGACTCCCCAACGCAGCATATGAATTTGAGGTAGGAACCAATCTTATTTACATAATCTTTCAATGGTAAGCATATGTCAAAACTCCCAATTTTTGACTTAGTTCCCTTTAGATCTAGGTGTGCGATATGTGCAATCCAACAACCGGGTTAGATAGTTAGGGTTCTCAAAGGTATAAAATGATGATGGGGTAGGTACCTAAGGTACCTAACTTATACAAGCAAAGTTATGCCAATCCAAGTTTCTATACCTACATAATATAAATTTGTCCACTCATTTCACTAAGTACATGGTACCATAATTATAATGAGTTTCTACTTGCTGTAAATCGTCATAATAAGTAGAACCTATCTACTTAGGGGTCATAAAAGCTTCCTCCATCTGCGAACTTCGTTTGCTAGCTCGCAGATTGCTGATGACGCTACGAACTACAGAATCCTCGAATATTCTCTCTGGCCACGATTCCGATCGCCTTCTGCGACTGTGTCCAAACGTGTCTGGTGCATTTCTTGGAATTCGACTGGACCTAGGAGTCCCACGGTGTGAAGCAAATGATCTACGCTTGCTGTCTTTTAGGCCAAGTAACGAAGTTAGCAGTTTGTCCAATGCAGCTATGTCATCAACATTCGAAGGTTTGGCACCAGTGGGAGTGCTAACCCCAGAACTCAGCTGACTTGACAGCAATGAGATTGGAGTCCTCGATAGGCCGAGAGTGTGAACAACCTGAAACATTAAAATGTATAATTAGTAAGGCCGTGGCTAAATTTGTTTTCCCGTTAGTTAATGCACGCCTACGTCAGTATTGTGATATTTGACTCATGATCGTGAATATTCGTGACTGTGTTATACATCTTTTAATTTCATTTAAATAATTATATTACGTAGATATTTTTAAAAGGTCTCTGGCCTATTTCGATTCGAAATCGCTATCCTTGAAAACGGGTAAGTACGGGTTTATAAATTTTGCAATATACTTAAGTAGGTAGTTTTTTAGTAGGTATCGACTCATAATACCTACCTAGGTACTGCATATTAACATACTTGAAATATCTAACGTGTATAGTAGGTAAAACTCCAATAATGTTTTGCTGTTAAAAGTTTTATCTAACTCGGAACAATCGTTGAAGGTTGCGCATCTCACCACATCATACGCCATTTTGAAGAAGTATGTATTGCATGACGATAAGGTTAAAGTTGAACGAAGACTATACATATGGCTTGTGAAGAAGCGACAAAAAAAAATCACAACGAAAAAAGTAACTTCATTTCGTCAAACATCTTTGAAAGTCTACGCTGAGCCTTTCCTACCATATAATTCTATGTTCTTCCTTAGGTAGGTACTTACTAATTAATTTAGACATTGCATTATCAAAACATGACACAGGCCTCCTCTCTGCCAGAGGGGATTTCGCTATAATTCACCACGCGGGCCCAAGGCGGATTGGTGGCTGTTGCATGTCTTCGAATTTTTTGGTACTGGGACATGCCGCTTTCCTAACGATGTTTTCCATTACTGATTTGAGAGAAGCGGTGATTAAATAAATTACACAAAGTAAAGAGGAACCCAAGCAGGGTTGGATGTTTGGAACCCATGAGCTACGACACGTAAGCAGTATTACCTCATCAGCGAAGTGACTCTGATAGCTCATTCTCTTCACTTTCCTATAGGTGTCATCGTCCAATGCTTCTTCTACAGCTGCTTCTAACTTCTCCTTTATATCTTCATCAGTATCTTGATTGAGATCTTCCAGCACCAATCTAAGAGAAATATGGCTTTAGGACTTATGTACATTTATCTACTTCTATTATGGAATATCTCCTTGCTAATAGGTACACCCTGTGTACTCGACGCGCAAGCTGTTACCCTGGATTCAGTACCTACATGCTTCTGATCCTCCCTGCGTTGCTATTTATCGTCAGTTATAAAAAAATAACCGCGTAGGTACACTGCACTTTTCTATGTAACAGCAGATTTCGTTTTTGTTGCCCGACGAAAATTTTTTACCCTAGAATCATGTGCTGATGGGCTCCAAGCAGTGCCAGTAGGTACCTATTTGCTTGGAGCTGGGTGATTCTCTACCTATAACAACATCATGCAAATTTCTTATAACATCACGCCTGTATTCATTGAAGTTTTTGGCAGAGGTGTAGGTATTGCATAGTAGGTAAGTACTCATTAATTTCACCAGTTCTAAGTAAAATGTAATAGTGGTTGCCATCGCCACTTTGCGTCCTACATTATGCAATTGGTGTTGTTTACTACGAAGACGAACATAGCACTTAATTAAGTAATTAGACCTCCTTATCTTACTATAGTATGTTTCACATCTGACCCACACTATCGAGACCTTCCACGCAACCATTAAAGAGATAAGCAACGCCTGTATCTACAATCACAACAGTTGCAAAAATCTTAACAGAGAAGATAAGATAGTACCTATGGTATTATTATTATATTGCTGTGATAAGACATTGGCAAACTGCCATGCAATACAATATTATGTCAATTCATTAGAAGTTACACGTGGATAACACCCCGGATCCCTATCTACAAGTCAGCTCATGTCATTTGCATACAGGGTTAGTTTTCAAAGATCTGCCAAATTTAAGACTGTGATACAGACATTCAAATACAAAAAACCCAACTTACACAATCAGCGTATCAAAAACGTCCGCATATATAGGGTGCAATGTACGCAGGTGTCAATGGTGTCGTCAGTCATCTTTCAGTCAGTATTTTTGGACATTGCTTTGTAAAAACCACTTTAAGTCATGCGTACGGTTGAATTTGCAAAATAATATGTTTTATCATAACTATAACCACTGACTTATAATTGGGAACAGGGCCCCAATTCTGTATCGTTATAATGATTCCCCGCGGAATCTTAATATGTTCTAACCAATGTAACGGTAAGGAATCTAAATGTCATATTCTGTATGTTCCAAGACAATTTGTCAAAATCAAAATATTTTATTTCACATAAACCTGCAAGGGCACTTATGAAACGTCAGAAGCTAGGTGCACTGTTCCAATTTGTCGCTTCCTATGGAGAAGAGCCGGCAAGAAACTCCACGGTTACTCTTTTAAAAATAATTGGGTTTTACAATGTTGTCGACATTATTAATACGATATTAGCGGAATTCGTGTGTGATTAACGTGGGCCCTGTGCATTTTGGGGTTTTGTATATCAATGGGTATAGAACATCAGACTGAACAATTTACTTCATGGGCGAATATCGTAATCGCCGCAGTCACACCCTTAAATTAGGCAGATTTCGAAAACTAACCTTGTAATACGAATGATTAAATTCGTTATTCACGGGTATGAACGAAACTCTACAAGCGGTTGGTTGGGTTGCATCCCACTCAATTGTCTAATCTTGGTCGGCTATTATAATGGGTTCTTACTCGGCACGTTCGTCATCTTCAGCCTTGTGCAAGTTGGCTCGGTTAGCTTCCCTCGCCACTTTGATGTCCTGCTCCCAAAATCGTCTGAGGTCCGGACTTGAGGTGTACGGTGCTGCCACCTCCTTGATCTTCAGGAATATGATGGCCGTGATGAATATACAGATCACGTTCACTATAGTTAGGCAGCAGCTTACTATGCCTGGGTAAAAAAGAAACAGGGTTAAAGGTAAGGTAACTGAAAAGGGTCACAAGTGCGAAGAGTGACTCTGCTGTCATTGATAACTTCTGAGTTCCACTCAGTACTGTCATCATCATCATAATTTCAGCGGAAAGACGTCCACTGCTGGACATAGGCCTCCCAGAAGTACGCTTCTGGGAGGCCTATGTCCAGCAGTGAAACGACCGGTTCTGTGCTTCCCGCATTTAGCGGATTCCTGCGGCCTTTACAAGGTAATTGGTCCACCTTGTGGGAGACCTTCCAACTCTACATCATCATACAGTCATCCGGTACGCGGGCACTACTCCAGAACCTTTCGGCCCCATCGGCCATCTGTTCTGCGAGCAATGTGCCCTGCCCACTGCCACTTATGTTTGGCAATTCTTCGGGATATGTCGGTTACTTTGGTTCTCCTGCGGATTTCTTCATTCCCGATAGGTACACCCAGTACTGTTCTGTTATAAACACTGATCGATCATAACAGTGCCTCTACTTAACGGGTGTCACCACCACTTTGTGCGATTAATCGGTTATATTTACTGAGACCTACGTAGGCCTTGTGTATACTCGTACCTGGAGGCACTACCTTTAGTTGTTTATTATTTGCCCTATGTACGGCTTCTGCTTTTAATAGGTGCAAGTAGAATGTTCAAGCAAAAACCAATCATATTTACCATTAACCGCAAACTCAATCGGGAGATAATCATGGTACAGTGGCGTATAGGATGTATTGCCCGTGTAAGCTTCACCAGTTATATGGGGAACCTTGACTCCTGGGTATAGTAGCCATATGCAAGCCAATGCCCAATATAATCCCTGAAAAAAGATAGCAACATGTCTGACTTTTGACAAAAACTGAAACACCATTATTTTTTTCCAAAGGAGTAGGCATATCAAGAGTGCTGAAGTCCCAAATAAAACGGGGCGAGGCTTTTGCCGCTAACGGAATAATGAATAGAACGGTGGCCGTAGTGTGACTTCACGCATCCACCGCGTTGGCGCCCCGATTGGCTCTTCACCAATCCAGGGCCAATTGGAGCGCCGAACGCGCTCGATGCATAAAGTCGACATGGTTAAAAGAAACTTACACTAGAGCCTCAGAATACGGGCATATAAATCAGTTTGCGCGATCTGGAGAGCTAACACCTAGGATATATTGGTAAAAGGTTGCGCTTGCGTCTACGTTTACCTCTCTGTCTCTCCTTTCCCCCTCTGTTTTACCTACTGGACGAACAAGACAGTCAATGAGCAGTCACAATACTTACACAATTGACGACTGGTGGTAACAATGAGGCTGAAATAGCTATACCGATGAGCGGTCCGGCACTGCCCTGAAGTAAGGCCAGAGCTACTCCTGTGCCTGACGTCAGAGCCCATAGCACAGCCATCCATAGGGAACGAATGTTACCTCTAAAAACAAACCGTTTCATGATTGTTTTATTAACCTAGGTAGGTATTTAAATGTTTCATATAATATTAATAAGTATTCTGAAAACTGAACTCTAGGGGCTAGTTTACTTGCAATCGTTTCTGGATTTAATGTATTATTACTATTAGCTTTCAAAGTTATTAATATTGACGAAGACATGTTTCCAAGAATCAGGCATTCCCGTGTTACTTACCGTCCCTTCATTTCTTCCGTAGGCCAGTCCCCAAAGCCCCAAGGCATGTCAGTACTCCCCAGTATTAGTCCGAATATGAACCCAAACAGCAGAGAAACGAGCATTCCTACGACCAGACTCTCGAAGCCACTCCTGACCAGGCTCCAGTCAGCTATGATGACCCCGAATGTGATGGACATTACGGGTGCCATGAGTGGGGAAACCAACATGGCCGCCACAATATTCGAAGCATTATTTTCTACCAGACCTAAGGCTGCGAGGGAACTGAAACATAATTTACGTTAGTTATTTATCATTCTTTTAATAGCTTTATACCTAAATTGAAAGTGAATCGTAAGATAATAAAATGTGTCGTGGTGCCAACTCCGTCATGTATATGACTATACCAAGTGTGTTGCGAAAGAATTCCCTTCGCCGTAATGTTGGCAGCACTGAAATTCATTGTTTTATTTTTTTCTGTTTGTAATTTGTGTGTTACGAACATAACAGTGAAGGGAAATCTCGCAATTTCGTCTACGTGAAATTTCTTGACCCCCGACCCGAACGAGATAGCGATCGCTCAATCAACTTTCGATGGACTGCTAAATCTTTCATACCAAGTCTAAGTCAAATTAATTTTGTATAAGCGTGATTGTAGTAAGCATTTATAATTACAATAGAGGTTTATTAGAAGGCCGCATTTTCAGCTGATTTCAATGATGATGCATGTTAAACTCACTCAGCTGTTATAATTAGCGTAAGGTAATCGAAGGACAGCTCTCCTCCACTTCTCACTCCGTCGACAACTTGCTTGACAGTCAGTTTAGATCTGATGGATTCCACGAAGCTTCTCCAACGCGTGGCATCTTCAGACTTTTGTCTACGAGAAAGCATTAAGTATACTTAGATGTGCAAAGCAGATTTGATTGATGAAGGTAACTAGAGATAGCGTTACTTACAGTGCTGAGTCGTCAGTGATTTGTTCATTCGGTATAGCAGAGTGTACAACGGTACAGGGAAGTACACTGTAAAGGAACTCGTTTTAGGTAATTCAGTTGATAGGAAATGGCCCAACGATATGTCTCTGCTTCAGTATTTTTATATGTATCAATCTGAGATCCAACGGGACCAAGTTAGAACATTTTCTGGTGAATTTGGTTGTTGATTCCAATTTTATAACATTTTTTTTTTTTTTTTTTTAAAAACGTTGCCCCACACTAGGAATTACTCCTGTATTGTGGGTGCGTTTACAAACATTTAAATTCACATACACAAACAGCCAGACCCGGGACAACTACTTGTAGGTCATACAAATATTTGTTCCGTGCGGGAATCGAACCCGCTACACGCAGCACAGCGGTCAATCGCTTAACCACTGCGCCAACCGTGCTGTCAAATATTATTAGTCTGTCAGTATTATTTTATATGTAAGTATAACTTTCTTTGTTGTGGAATAAATCATCTAAATAAAGACTAACTTAACTCAATGTTGCAGTGGCGTAACATCTGCCCTTTTATGGTTTACCAATTCAAATCCTAGGTCGAGACGTACGTAGTACATTATAACTCAATGGTCGAGACAAATAAACATTTTATCGCTGCATTGTGTCAGATTATCGTCAAGATATATATTTATGCGGAGGTACTAGCTCGTGCAATGCAACAGATTTGTAATTACTCCAGTCCTACATAACAGAATATCTATCTTGTACTCCAGACAAAGCTATTCAATGCAGGCATGCAGAGAATTTAGTGCTGTCTGTGCTGCTTTATAGGATATACCTAGAGCTTTAATGGTCAGTCGTACTCGTGTTACCTGACAATAGATTTGCAACGCACGCCGATGCCGAGCTGCGTGAGACAGTGCAGCATCGTCTCGCATTGATCGCCAGTTGGCAAAGGGAATACTATCTCGAAATAATTGCCCACTTTGTCACTTATCCAAACATCGTGCTCCACGTGTAACTTGCAGAGTAATTCTTGAAGAATCTGCATACAATGTTAACTATTTTAGACTTTTTCTTCTATTTTTTCTTGCATCCGGGGTGAAATGATGAGGGACCTATCTACAGTGCGTTGGTGCTTTGTAGCTTTTGAGTGGTATTCAAGTACTTAACCATATGATTATTAATTATCAAAGACAAAAGGGGTCTTGTAGGTATAGAGTGGTGGCTGTTACCTTCTGGCCACCCGGTAAGGAATTAAACATCTTCTATGTGAGCCAAGTATGCAAGAGATGCTAGAAGACATGTGATATAGACCCGCAACCCGAGGCCCGATCGGTGGATTACTCTCAATCACAGAGAGGACACCTGTGTCTCAGCAGTGGGAACTTTATAAGCTGATTATGCTTATGTTATGCTGGAAATATTTTTATGTTGAATACGATAACATTCATGTCAAATGCCCATGTAAAACCCACTGTCATGACGATCGGAGGTACTACTCGCGAAGTTGTGGACGAGTACGTTTATCTAGGACAAACTGTCCAGTTAGGTAGGTCCAACGTCGAGAAAGAGGTCAATCGTCAAATCCGACTTGGCAATGTCTTCGCAATATCTTTTCGTCCCAAATACCGCAGTGTCTCAAGACAAAAGTTTTTGAATAGTGTGTGTTGCCAGTGATGACCTTTGGAACAGAAAAGTGGTCGCTCACAATAGGCCTCATAAGAAGGCTTTTAAAGTCACCTAAAGGGCAATCGAGAGGGCTTTGCTCGGAGTTTCCCTACGTAATCGAATCAGGAATGAAGAGATCCGCAGCAGAACCAAGGCAACCGACATAGCCGGAAGAATTGCCAAACTTAAATGGCAGTGGGCAGGGCACATTGCTCGCAGAACAAATGGCCGATGGGGCAGAAAGGTTCTGGAGTGGTGACCGCGTTCCGGTGGACGTAGAGTGGGAAGGCCTCCCACAAGGTGAACAGATACCTTGTGAAAGCCGCTGGAATCCGCTGGATGTGGGAAGCACAAGACCGGTCGAAGTGGAGGAGCCTGGGGGAGGCCTATGTCCAGCAGTGGACGTCTTTTGGCTGAAATGATGACCATAACATTTGATTTGTTTAGTGCAGTTACACCTAGATTTATTGCAATCATAAATAGATGATGCCCAAATAAATTGGCAACCGCTATGAAATCGAATGCACTTACACTTTCCATAGTGAAAACTTCGTCACTCTCGTCAATGTTGTCCAATGGTTGATTATATCCCTCGTTATAGTAATGTTGCGTCAAATGTATAGGAATACTTCTCGACTTCTTATTTCTTAGCTCGACAGCTATTCGAGCCGGCTTCAGTGCAGTATCCCCGACTGGTATTAGATCTTTTGGCTTCCCGAATCTTAGAATATGTTCATAATTACTTGAAGGTATATAGACAACAAAAATGACTCCGGAAGGCATTTTTACTGCACTTGAATCGTGGGTTGACTGAAGGTGTCCCGATGTCTGACGGAAATAAACGAGTCGTTTAGCATAGGTGCGACACTTAATTAAAGCCTTTGTTAAATAATTATCGCTTCGAAGCGTAATCATGTTGTCGCATTCGATTACAGCGTGGGTCGTTATACATATAGGTTGGTATATCTATTTAGATGGCCATGACTCATGTCCCATGGCCCATGGGTCATGGGTCGATACCCATATGGGGATGTTAGGAGCCATCATAGTCTGGGCGTGTGTGAGTTGTTAATGTACTATTAATGTAGAGGGATGTTTCTTGGATATTAATTATATCTACGTGTCGTTCACTTAGTATGCAGTGTCGATTTCAGCTAAAAATAGGCCAAGTGCTGAGCATGTTCCACTCTCGAGTATGTATGTAGATCACTCAGTTAACTGTTTACGACCTAAAATCTAGTGATGGGTCGTTGACAGTTTTTCCGTTAACGTAACGTCAACGTTGATTTACGTTCGTCAACTAGTTGATCAACGAGTTAACGTGCAACTAATGTCGACTTGTAACGTAAACCATTCATTCATTGAACGGTTTTTATTCAACGCTGCGACGTTCAACAATTCTACATCTCCTAAACTCATATAGGTACCTAATGTTATTTTATAAACAATTTGATTCTATGTACCTATGTATCTATTGGAAAACGTTTGATTGATGGTTCTACTTAGAAGACCTTACCCTTCATACTTTTTATTCAGGCATAGGACTGACTGAACACAATTCGCTATGAAACACATTGGTTCTACTCAGGCGTATAAAAAAAAAAAAACTAGTATCAACTGGTTTCTCTCGGGCGGCACGACGCGCGCCTTTTTACCAATATATTGGTATACTTTTCTTAAAAGAAACATTTCAAAAATAAACTCTTGCATACGTTAAACTAAGAGTTCAAATTCTACGACATGAGCGTCGCTCGGAATCTATGATGGTATTTTCAACGTAGGTTTTTTGCTCAGTTCGTTAGGTACGTTTGGAAATTTAGTTTAGTTGATTATTAAACGAGTTATATTCATAAACGTCGTTGACAAAAACAACTAGTTGATTCATAAACAGTTAACATTAATACGTTGACAGGAGATCAACGGTTGATTCAACTAGTTCGTTGATTCAACGCCCATCGCTACTAAAAACGTTTCTCGTATGGAGACCGCTTCAAATTTTAACTTTATTTTATTTTTATTATTTGTGTTATAGCTTGAGTAGGTAGGTACTAGAGCTCTATTAATCCGTATTTAGTCAATGTATACTTAAATTTAAATAGCTTTCCTTATTTTAAATTTAAAGTTATTTGGATGAAAGTTTTTTCTAGATGAGGGTATTAGGTAATAATACAAAACCGCTGTACTGTTTATTAAAGTTCAGTTTTATTAAAATGAATTAATTATTTGAACTATTTTTAAAATGGATACAAAAATAACTTATACTAGATAGGTACTTAATTAATAATTTCAACGTAATTAGAGCATTATACATCGTAAGACTTATTATGTGAAAGTACTCCACTCTTTGGGTTCACTGTGTAACTTAGCGAAGGATCTATAGTAGGGTACTCAGGTTCAGGCACTTCTATAGTTTCACTCTTCTCGAATCCTAAATTATAATAACTGTGGTTTATGTCTTCTGTATTTTGTGGGTAATTTACTTTATTGCCAGTCTCACTCTCCAAAATCTTTGTACTGTCACTTTCACCAGTTTTGCTGGTATGTGCCTCGAGGTCCGCACCTATTTGCACGTCTATTGGGATGTAGATGTCTGCTAATCTGTAAAAGGTATTCAAACATGAGCAAGTATTAGACTGAATGAAGCAACCTTAAGGCAAAAAGGTTTTTTTTTAAATATAAAACGTTGCCTCACGCTAGGAATTTCTCTTGTATTGTGGGTGCGTTTACAAACATTTAAACTCATATACACAAACAGCCAGACCCGGAACAACGACTTGTAGGTCATACATATATATGTTCCGAGCGGGATTCGAACTCGCGACACCGAGCGCAGCAGTGCCGTCAAGGTGGAAGTTGCTCGTGGCAACATGATGAAATATTATAAGCAGGTGTTCAGAGGCCCTAGTGTGAGTTTCATTTAACCATCTCCATCAAACGCATCAAGCGCGTTTTGCGCTTCGATTGGCCCTGGATTAGTGACGGAGCAATTGGAGCGCCAAACGCGCTCGATGTGTTTGATCGAGATAGTTAAATGAAACTCACACTAGGGCCACTGTAGTTTCATTCTACACCCAAGATTTCATAAGAATATTCTAGGGCCTATCTTTTCTTAGCATTCTAAGAAAAGATCGAACAAAATATGGGTCTCTGACTTATATCATTCTTTGGGGACCTGAAAATAATGTTGAAGATAGAAGACGCCAATTCGATATCTTCGATGTCCAACGGTTAACCGTAATTCGTTCAATTTAATTTCTAAATCAGAGAGCCTTCTTCGGATTTCAGCTCGTGATTGTGAACAAATTTTTGCTTTTAACTCGAAATGCTGGTCTTCGGGACCAAAAGTAGGTTCCGTAATGTACTAAAACCATAAGTATAATCATCCAATTAGGTATACTATGTTCCCACTGCTGGGACACAGAACAGGCAAGAGGGAGTGGACCATAATTCACCACACGGGCCCAGAACGGGTTGGTAGATGTTACATGTCTTTGAATGTTTGGTTTTAAAGCATGCCGGTTTTATTACGATGTTTTTCATCACAGTTTTGGGGGCAGCAGTGATGAAATACATTAAAAGTTCTACACATTGGAACCTATTATGTATATAAGAAATTATAAAGTTTAAAGGTTCGCTATGGACACCGTATTAACGTAGTTTACGCATGAGCGTCTCATGGTGCACGCAATCAAAGGCTTTGGAAAGATCACAGAAGACTCCTATAGCATATTGCGATTTCTCCCATGCGTTAATTAAAATAAAGAGACTGTTTGCGTTCGAACCCACGATCTTATAACTCGTAAGTCGAAACCGATACCACTGCACGACAGCTCATAATATAGTTCTACTTACTGTGAAGGCGTGCAATAACCGTTTATATTTTGTGATCGCAGTTTCTTGATGATCGTTGGCCGTTTTCGGAATGTAACTGTGCTATCGTCTAGTCCAGGACTGGGATTTGTAGCAGTAGTTGGAAATACTTGTTCTTCATTACGTTCTTCTTTTGTTTTTGATTTTTCGTCATACCATTTGCTGCAAAGAAGAAATGAAATGATTGTTATTATTTGCACTACCAATTTTTTCCATGATTCCAGTTCATTTCTAAAATAATGAACGGTGCTGAGAGGCAACTGATTTCGAGACAGATTAGTAATACCACCAAGCATTTTATACGTAGGTAAGTCGGAAGCATAGAACATGGAATAAAGAGGTCTTTATATTTAGATATACTTACTTGTAGGCATCCCAATTTGACTTGTCCTTGTTTTGTTTGGCTTGCATGCGAGTTCTGTTGGCTTTCCACCATGAAATGTCCTTTCTGTCTAGGGGACTCACTTCTTTTACCTGAAAACATAGTTTATGATCAGAGTTACAGGATTGCTTTTGAGAACTCCGTTTTATGATATGGCTATACAATCTTATGAGGTTCTTAACAATTGCCAAACAATTCCTCTATCCTACTTTGCTGTGCCTGACAGAGTCCACGATGACCATTTCTTTGTAAATCTACCAACTAAGTTCGCATTGTGGAATGCAAATGCAAATAATTATACACCTGCCACCCAGTAGGGACATCGACGAGCAAACTATTCAGTACCTATATGATTCTGAAATTTCAAATTTGTTGAAATTTTTTGCCTGATTTAAAAAAAAAAATTGCTGCACCATGCATTTTCACCACGTAGGTATTTCATTTTTGTAGGAAACAGCAGATTAAGAAAAAAATTGTGATGAGAATTTCCAACGCTCCACAGCGTTGGAAATTCTCATCGCGTTCGCATTCATGTGGGTACTGAATCCATGGTAACACGTTGTGCGTCGATGTTCCTGCCTCCTTGTACATATATTGAGTATCGATTATTAAGTATTAAACCAGAGGCCTTAGTGTAAGTTTCTGTTGACCGTCTCGATCAAACGCATCGAGCGCGTTTGGCGCTCCGATTGGCCCTGGATTGGTGACGGACCAATCGGACGGTGCGCTCGATGCGTTTGATCGAGATGGTTAAATGAAACTCACACTAGGGCCACTGAACTACTGTCCAGCTACTGTTAAACTATTACGAAACTAAAGTTTGTATAATCCTCGTTCTCATCCCTAACTTTACCATGGTAGTTAGGAACTGAAACTTGCAAGAAGTTTGAATAACACGTTTAGTTTCAAAGAAAGTGTTGAAGTTAATTCCGTAAGTAGGTCCGTTTACTTAGGGGATCTTTTTATTTTAGAATGTAAGTAAGGAACGGAAGGCGGGATTTTTTCTCGCATTGGATCTTCAAAGCACTGCTTAGCACCAATCAATCTACCTAGCCTTTTCCCAACTATTTTGGGGTTGGCTTCCAGTATAACCGGATGCAGCTGAGTACCAGTGTTTTACATGGAGTGACTGCTTATCTGACCTCCACAACCCAGCTATTGGGTAACACGATACCCCTTGGTAAGACTGTTTATCAGGTTTTCAGGCTTCGGACGACCCGTAACGACTGCCATAGATCCACGGCTTAACGTGCTTTCCGAGGCACGAAGGAGTCTCCGTATGTAAAGATGTTCACCCATCCACAGACCAACCCCGGCAAGCGTAGCTTAACCTGATGGATCGACCCGTGAACAGTGTATTTTTTCGACGCGCTGGGATGCACTCTATTGTATTCTCAATGCTCGATTCAGCACCCGGAGCTGAAAATCAAGTGCGCGATAAAATCCCACCTCGATATTTTTACGTCCATGTGAAGTGGTCGAAGAGTCTGGGGATATCCAGTCAAAATAAGAATCTAGAAGGACAATAAGAAATAAGAGGTCCTTGAAAGTATCAACTTGAATTACAAACAAAGTATAAGTACCTACAGTAGGTAGATACGTACTTTTGAGCTCTTTGTATTGTTGTGTTTGACGAAGGGTCGAGTCTGGGTTTGTATTATAAAGTACGTTTTAGGGGCTATCATATTGTTTGGCCGACTCGGTTGGGCAGCGTTCGGGAAGCTACGCAATATCTTCTCGGCCTACATACCGCAGTGTCTCAAGACGAAAGTTTTTGACCAGTGCGTGTTGCCACTGATGACATATGGAACCGAAATGTGGTCGCTCACAATGGGCCTTATAAGAAGGCTTAAAGTCACCCAAAGGGCAATGGAGAGGGCTATGCTTGGAGTTTCCCTACGTGATCGAATCAGGGATGAAGAGATCCGTAGGAGAACCAAGGTAACCGACATAGCCCGAAGAATTGCCAAACTTAAGTGGCAGTGGGCAGCGCACATTGCTCGCAGAACAGATGGCCGATGGGGCCGAAAGGTTCTGAAGTGGCGACCGCGTCCTTGAAGACGTAAATTTGGAAGGTGGTTGTGGGAGGAGGAGCGCTGGATGCGGGAAGCACAAAACCGGTCGAAGTGGCGGAGCTTGGGGGAGGCCTCTATGTCCAGCAGTGGACGTCTTTCGGCTGAAATGATGATATTGTTTGCTTGCTTTAGGTACTTTAAACATGTTTGGAAATAATACTGGCGCGCAACTTAGCGCCGATTTCACCAATGAAACTGAACGCGATCAGTGGCCCTGGTGTGAGTTTCAGTTAACCATCTCGATAAAACGCGCGAATCCGAGCGCGTTCGGCGCTCGGATTCGTCCGTCACCAATCCAGGGCCAATCGGAGCGGCAAACGCGCTCGACGCGTTTGATCGAGATGGTTAAATGAAACTCACACTAGGGCCACAGTACCACGTTCAAGAGCTGTCAGCGTCAATATTCCACAGAAAATAATGACACTGACAGCTGTTAAACGTAGTTTCTGCGCTGATCGCGTTCAGTTTCATTGGTGAAATTCGACCTTGGTGTTGATTTTGTTAAAAGTTTTGTTCAAGAGCTGCATCACCTTAGGCAGAAGTATAATACTAATTCGAAATCGGCCTATAATGGTCCCATTGCTTGGACACAGGCGTCTCGGTGAAAGGGAGTGGGCTGTAATCCACCACGCGGGCCCAGTACGGGCTGGTAGATGTCACATGTCTACGAATTTTTGGTTCTAGGACATGCCGGTTTCCTCACGATGTTTTTCTTCACCGTTTTGAGAGAAATGGCGATGAAATATTTTCACCAATTAATGCGCCTGTCTGAGTTCGCACCTACGACCTACAAACTCGTAATTCGCGGCTGTTAGCACGGGGCCGCCATTGCTCATGTAATTCTTATAGAGATTTGAGGAACAGGGTGTAAAGTTCACTCATCCTGTATTGAAAAGGGAGGATCCTCCGACCAGACGGGTGTTGAGTCTGGTGGGTAACTGTCCAACGATTGATGTCGAGATCTTGTATATATTTAGATTGCGTGGTAAACTCTGCTTGCGTGATGTAGCTGCGGTGTGACGTCAAGTCTTGAGTAGTTCGCATATGGCATTGTAGATGGCGCCACTTTACTTTTTGTGTTTTTCGCGTTTGTTGATTTGTAGTTTTTGTATGTGGCCTTGTTGGCCGCCACATTCTAATTAGTTTTATTTAAATTACAGGCTAATCTCTTACGAGTATGTTGTGTGCTTAAACTCCAATTGGAATATATACTTGACGAATATTTCCAATAGAAGAGACGAGCGTTAGATGCCAATCACTGAGAGTCCTGACATCATCAGACTATAAATTACCTTACCTTATACACAGCAACTCCTGCAAGGAATATGCACGCAATGTTGACGAGCGTGAGACACAGTGACGCAGTACCCAGCACAGCCAGCTCTGAAGGTTGCACCACTAGCCAGCGGTCTTCGTCTGCCGTCACCATCAACCGGGTCAGCGCCATGGCCCATAGTAAACCCTGGAATTGAAAATATTGAAAAATGAGTTATTGTTTACAGAAAATATACGAAAAATCTCAATGAGAGGTATATTATCAAGTAGTGAATTCATGGTTTCAGTTTGCGCGTGGATGTCCCTGCCAGCCTGTATAATCTAAGATACACATCATCTACTACCTCCGCACAACACTTCTATAGCTACAAAAGACCATTTCAGACATCAATCTACATGGTCCTTAATATAGTCCTTACATTATCCGGCCAAGATTATGTCTGGACTTTAAAAGAGACTGTGACCTCTGAGTTTATTTTGGCCTTTCTTCTCAGATATCCGCTGACTTCTCCTAGTTTTTAAAATATGATTGACGTGTAAAAGTGTTTGTACAAACCTACTTACAGAAATAGAATCATTTATCATTTGCAACACCACGGCCATGGCTTCACTGCCTAGCCCTTCGGACAATACCTCCGAGCGTGTTGTTATATTTAAGAGGTGTGTGTGTGTATATAACCTGAGGTCTGCGACATTTTCTTGTATTGTTAGTAACGAATTGTCGTAACAGATAGGCCTGAGAAACCTTTGATAAAATCAATAACTGAAATAGTTTGCTACAAACATGTGATCTTTATAAATATTTTATTTATACACCTCTCATACTAGGTGTATGGTTTCACAAACTTTCCAACCACTCTTGGGCTTGTATGGCATCAATCAAGCCCGTATTTCAAATTGGTTTATAGCAAACTTTGTTTTCGTTCCTAAATTGCACTGGTAGGACCTAACTCAGCCCACCCTCACAACCTAGTCTAAAAAAAGTTTCAGATAGGTAGGAATATGTATTTCCATTTTAGTATAGCTTGATCTAATTTTGTTAGGACGTACGTCACTCAAATACCTGATTTAGACCGTCCCTAAATATCATATTCTAATTTAGGTGTGGAAATTATAAACAGTCCATAAAAGCCGATTTTTTGTAGGTGTTGAGTTGATGGGAATATAAACCCAGCAGGTATAAAGACAAGTTTAAAAGATGAACAGCCAATGCCATTTTATGGAGGTACATAGATAAGTAGTAGAACACCACTTCAAAGTCCATAAAAAGTTAAAAAAAAAATCCAAATACACAAACAGACGCTACCGGACTTGACTTCATGTTATAGGTACCTAAATAAATAGGTATTTCGATTTGATGCCAGATTTTATTTTGTTGTAAGTTAACTGATAGGATATTTTAATATCCCTAGTTTTTTAAGTGTATAATTAGACTATCATATAACTTTAGCGCCTAACCCATCAGGCATGCGGGCTTGCGGATGGCGAGTAATGGGTAGCTCGCTGTTCGGTAAGGAGCAAGCCCGGGTCGACGGCTCGTTGTGTTCCACGCGCGCCTCAAAGAGATGTCAGCACCAACTGATGGGTCCTGGAAGGGCTGGTGCCTGCCAGGGGTGCGGGGTATTCGAAAGAGATACCGCGGCCCCTGGGACACAGGCAACTGAGGGAACACGGGTGGGTTTTAGTCAGTAAAAGTCTGACACGCCTGATCCATCCAGAGCGGGAGAAGTTATTTGATGATTTCCCACCCAAAAAAAACCCATCAGGCATTATAGGTGTGACCGTTAAGCAGGTGTACCTATATCTAAAGTACGCACACATTTCGTCATAATAGCAGGCGAGCGTATTGCCATTAGTATTATCATATACTCACAGCATTAACAGCAGGAGGTAGCAGCGAGGCGGATATGGCAACACCGACGAGTGATGACGTGTACTCGCCGAGCACGGCCAGCGCCACGCCAGCACCACTGGGGATCGCCACCAGAATACCAACCCATAAGGAACGGTACTCGCATCTGGAAACCAGAAGAATAGGATTACGAGGGCGGGTCAATAAGTCCGTGACTTTTTGAATTTCTGACCTCTTTACTGAAAAAGCAACACTACTCCTGTCAACAGGCATCTGTCAGTTGACTCCTATCAAAATTTGAACTTCCTGCGTCAGTTAGTTTGTGTTTGACAGCTATCTTTATCAGACTACCCAGTAATTTGAGGAAAAAATGGAAGAAAGTGAATTTCGTGTGCTTATTAAGCATTATTTTTTGCGAAAAAAAACCATTACCGAGACCAAGGCTAAGCTTGATAAATACTATGGGGACTCTGCATCATCGATTTCAATGGTAAAAAAGTGGTTTACTGAATTTCGTTGTGGCCGTACAAGCACTGAAGATGCCGAACGTCCTGGACGCCCAGTTGAGGTCTCTACACCCGAAACAATCGAAAAAATTCACGATATGGTGTTGGCCGACCGAAGATTGAAAGTGCAAGAGATTGTGGAAGCCGTAGGGATCTCGCATGGCTCAGTGGTTTCAATTTTCAATGATCACTTGGGCATGAGAAAGCTTTCCGCAAGATGGGTGCCGCGTTTGCTCACAGTCGACCACAAACGCAATCGTGTAACAACTTCACAGGAAGGTTTGGCGTTGTTTAATCGCAATATGGAGGAGTTTTTGCGCCGTTTTGTAACCGTGGACGAAACATGGATCCATCACAACACACCAGAGACCAAACAACAGTCAAAACAGTGGGTTTCTAAGTGTGAATCGGCGCCAAAGAAGGCCAAGGTGGGTTTGTCAGCCAATAAAGTTATGGCGACTGTTTTTTGGGATGCACATGGGATAATCCACATTGACTACCTTCAAAAGGGAAGAACAATCAATGGGGAATATTATGCCAACTTATTGGACCGCTTCAATGACTATTTGAAAAAAAAACCGACCTCATTTGGCCAAGAAAAAAGTTCTTTTCCACCAAGACAATGCAAGGGTGCACACATGTGCAGTTGCCATGGCAAAAATCCATGAATTGGGCTATGAATTGCTCCCTATTCTCCAGATTTGGCTCCGAGTGACTACTTCTTGTTTCCAAACCTGAAGAAATGGCTTGGTGGAAAAAGATTTGACTCCAATGATGAAGTCATCTCGCAAACAAAGGCCTATTTTGAGGACCTCGACAAATCATATTTTTTGGAAGGGAAAAAAAATTGGAGAAGCGTTGGACAAAGTGTATAGAGCTCAAGGGAGACTACGTTAAAAAATAAAATGATTTATTTATCAAAAAATCTGTGTTTTATTCCAAAAGTCACGGACTTATTGACCCGCCCTCGTATATCGGGTTATCGAGGATTTTAGATTTTCTTTGCTAATACCATCTTCTTCTTTTCGTTTCGACGTTACATCTATGTTGCTTATCTATATTGATGGGGCCCAGGAGTTAATTTTCTTTAAGGGATCAACTCTGAAATCATGGAAAAGAATCTGCTGTTTCCTACATTTTGGTCGAGTAGGTATTGTACTGTTGCAGGAATCAGCTGCTTTTTTTCTATTGTTCATATTAATGGTTAGAACACACCTTGTCAAAATTTGGAACGCGATAAAACAGTCTTCCCGTATTATGTATCAATTTTGCTCCGACGTTATGAAAAAAAGTATGAGAGTGTGCAACGAAATGAAAACCATTTCGGAAGATGTTATACATATAGTACTCTGCATCATTGTTTTTGATTTTCAGTTATTATTTTTGTTCTACCATCTAAGTACTGTTATAATAGAATTTTAAAATCCTTGTTTAGCTGTGGAAATCCATGTAGGTACCTAAATACCTACTGTTAATACAATATGCTGCTTATTTTATTTACGTCTGTGTTGTTGTTTATTTTGTAAAAACAACATTACTCATTTCCATTTCCACCGCCGTCGGGGAAGAGGGCCCCCTAAAAAAATTGGTTAGGGGCCCATTTTGGACTAGCTACGTCACTCCAAGTAAATTATTTGAAGGCCGTTAGTTTTTAAATTACGTAGGTACATATTTTAAGTATTTCAATTACTCAATTTAATAGTAAATATATGTGTTATAAAAGCGATTACAAAGAATAAAGGCTTATTTATTATTTATAAAAAATTACGTGATGTTGAATTTATTAATGGAAACAGGAAAATGATTCATAGTTAATCTTCCAATACAACCAAGACCTTGTCATTTTGTCAAGTTTGAATGGAACGACTAATTGCAAATTTTCCTTGAATTTTTTCATGAACAGTGCCTTTTATCTTGTCGTTCATTTTTAAAGAAAAATTGTTTTATTGATGATTATGATCTTGATTTGCTTGATAATTAAATTTCAATAATAAATCACGTTGAATGAGCTTGTCATGCAAAAAGTGTTTTCTACTTGTTTCGCAAAATCCTGTCTTTTGGTAAAGAGTCACCAGTGAACAGTGAGCTGTTCTATCAAAAATTTCTTCAAGAAAAAAAAAATGTCGACCTAACCTATACCTACACTTAAACAAAAATGAAAAGATGTTCATTGGTAAGCGCATCACATGAGAACGAGTGCTGAACGAATTCTTTAAAAAAATGTTCGTTTATTAGTCAGAATACATTTTTGGAAGAAGAAAAAATGGAAAAGTTGCCAGGAAGATTCGGAAAAAAAATAAAGTGATTTTTTCACTAACATTTTTGCATGAACTCAAGATTTTATTAAGGACAGGACAACATCTATCAGGTCTGCTAGTATTCACTCATTATTTTGCAGCTGTGATGTATAGGCACTTGGCTGTGTGATAATGATGATGATGTGATTTGTGATTATGCTCTATTCGACTTGTTTAATATTCTGTTGCTGACATTTATATCTTGTTACTACGATATCTACTTCATGAGGAAACCAAGATGTTAAAACAACGTTTGTATTGTTCTGTCAATGGAGTCAGACAGCAGAATGATAGATGTAATAAGGAATGTTTCATTTATCACGTTTTATGAATCAATTAATCAATCAAAAGTCATTTATTCAAACTAGCCTGAGAGTCAGCACTTTTTGATCGTCAAAATTACAAAAGACAGTCTCCCAAAACGCCCGCTCTTTACCACTTCCTAGTGCTTAGCTGGGAAGAAGAAGTGGCGCAACAAACTCCCCAGCAGCACAGCAATGTTGACGTTCAAAGGTGCCTTCTAAGAGCCTATTTGAAATAAATGCTTTGAATTTGACTTTCACTTTGACAGATGTCTGTTAAGTTGGAAGAATTTGATTCCATAAAAAGACAGTGTCCGTATCCAATCGCAGACACTGTTTAAAAATAAAACACAAACATATACAACAAAACAAAACCCAAAAAGTGAAACAAAAAAACAAGACAAAAAAAAAAAACCATTCCTGTTAATAATGTTTACGTATCAAACGGTAGAACATATCTACCTACCGTTACATTCCATCTCCATAACAGGGTGTTTCAAACTACGTCATGCGTCTTAGTGAATTATATTTTAATTTTTTTAACTATGCAAATGTTCAAAAATTTTTTTTAAATAAATGATTAGTAGTCGTTGGATACATGAAGTGGGCTGCCGTTGTAAGACGACTAAAATGTCACGGTGTATACGGTATTTTATATGGAGCGACTGCATATCACACCTCCACAAGCACAACCCAATAGATGCGTAAAACCCTTGGTAAGACTGGTTGTCAGACTTTTGAGGTTCTGACAACCCATAACAACTGCCAAAGATCCACGATTGGCAGCCAGAACTAACGGCTTAACGTGCTTTCCGAGGCACGGCGGGGTTTTGGTATGTAAAACCCGGTCATTTAGCCACGGACCAACCGCAGCTAGCCTGATCTATCTACCCGTGCGGCTATTTTTACTTAGCCACATGCCCTTTGAAAAATTATTGAAGTTAATGAAAAAAATTCAGCGATGTTAATTCATTGTTACACATGCTGTGGGAAATGCGATGATGCACATAGCTATTAAATACTGTAAAGGTTGGTTTTTTACCGAGTACAACGTCATCATCGTACCGGCAGGCAACGAAATGGCTTTGTGCCATTCGAACTGTCTAGGAGATCTAGAACAATCCTTCAAATACTTTAGCATAAGGAGAACCTAGACGCGGGCTCGAACTCACTGATGGGCCTGGCTAAAAAGCACGCTGTCTCACCAGGCATCGTGTCCGACAGAGGTAGTATCAGTGATGAGCAGTTAGAAGCTAGTCTACACGCACAACATTATTGAGTGTGATGCAGGATCATTTATAGTTCAACAGGTGCGTAAAAAATTAAGAACAGTCCTTCGGAAGATCGGGTTTTATGAAAAACCACTGCATAAATCAATGACCAATAAAGTTTATTGTACCTACTTTTCGATATTTGAGCTTTGTCGGTACCGACCTGGTTTTTCAGATTTTACACTTCTTTTGTTACTTAAACACGCCCAAAGTTAGGTTAAATTAGCAAGAAAAACGAATCTTTGTTGGCTCCTAACTATTTAATGGTTTTTATTTTAGTATTCTGTTTCCTTACAGATAATATTAATAATGAGACAAAACCATACCATGTTTAATTTTTGATGTACATTGTCGAACAGTGGAGTAATACACTCCCGAAGTTTACTAGATTCACCTTAAGTTTTTGTTTCGGCAGAAAAAAGATAGGCGCAGAACTGTAAAGATCGGTTAAAAACGTGGAATAAACGATGTTATTTATATTTACACACATACAAGTGTCTCATTATCAAATCTTGGTACCAGGGACCTTTCAGTTCCTACAATACCATGGCCAACAACACCATAGATTGTCAGTGTTGTGACCATGCTAACAGCTGAGGCGAACTGGCCCAAAAGCCTTAGTCGCGTTACGGCTTTTGGGCCAGTTGTTACATTCGGCAAACAATTTGTCAGCGTTCAGCATCATGTTACTACCTGAAGTTTAAAGATATGGACGCATGCCACATGTATTTGGAAAACTCGCAGTTATTATAACTTACCTTGATATCATCTCAGCAGTAGGCCAGTCCTCGACCACTCCGTAGCGGTCGTCAATGGCACAGATGGTGAGGCCGAAGAGGAAGCCCATGACGAGGGACAGGAACAGCCCTAGGAACTCGTTCTTGACACCCATAAGTTGTAGGGAGCGGTCTCTGACAGCTGTGCCCAGGGTGCCTGCTGTGATTGGACCCTGGAAGATCGTTTGATCGTGTTGATATGAAAAATTTTGCACTTGTGACAGTGTCAACATACCATGGCATGTTTTAGAGCCATTATCATCGAGATGATTATGCATTACTTAGTAGGTGATGTTTTTAAACGTAATAAGCAAAGTGACAATTTAATTAAAGAACTAAAGTGACGGCTGGAAGTCGTCATTGAAATGACATTACCTTTAAATTTTTTTGGGTAGCCCTTTTGCGTCAAAGAATATACCTACTTTATCTAGGATGGTGACCAATTTGTTGACGATGATTAGATTTTAGTAACTTACTACGTACGAGTTGAGCAAGCGAGAGATGGGCTATCCCTTATAATACATATCTATGGGTGAATGTGTATCCAATGGATTGCAATGTTAGAGACTGATCAAGGCAAAATTGACCAAACTCAAATGAAGGCCTACACTCAAAACATTATTTCAATTAAACCATTTACAGGCACTTTTGAATTGTCTAAGGAACGGTCAGTTTATAAAAAAGTTGAAACTAGTTGTTCAAACGTAGATCTCTATTTGATCTATGAGAAGAACGGGCAAGAAACTCCAAGGACGCTCTTTTAAATCAAGATAATGCAAAATTTGGGTAAATTATTCTTGTTGCTTCTTTAAGTGAGAACAATATAAATCAATTGAATATATGACAGTAAAGATCAGCACCCATTAGTCTCATATTTTCAATTGATATAAGTAGGTATATTAAAAAAATTGAGTATTTGGAAGTTAAGAAATGACCAGTCGCAACTGAAGCCGTCCGTGATGCGTGGGTCATCACCATCCAGCTTCACCATTTTGAAGGGGACCGAATGATCAAACACCCAACATCAGCGAGACATTTGAGTGAGCATGCCATACTATCAACTGCCATGCTCTTTCAAGTCAAACAAACATCATGATATCATAATAAACAGATCCCATCAAAGTATATGTATTGCTTACCATAAGCGGCGAAATAAGCATGCTCGCGACTAATATGACAGTTGAGTTCTCCACCAGCCCAATGGCAGCGACAAAAGCAGCGACCAGCAACAAGAACACCCAGTCGAAGGTGAGGGCTGCGTCTGCGCGCACGTCATGTAGAACTTGTGCGAGGTTCGTGCGTGCGCGCACGGAGGATGAGAAGCGAGACCATGCTGTCTTTGATACACCACTGGAATAGAGGATTGCAACTGTTTTGAAAATTGCATATTGATAAGTAACACAACATAACGTCACGTATTGTTTCCCCCAAAGACTTGGGCAGACGTGTAAGGGGCGAGCCTATTGCCGGGTACAAATCCAGACTCCTGTTGCTAATGAGAAATTCCAGACAAAGAAACTCAATAACACTCTGCCCAACCTGGGAATCGAACCCAAGATCTCATTAGCGACCATTTGACCAACGAGGCAGTAAAGATAAGTACTGAGCAATTGTTAAGATCGGCCTATGGTGTTAGTCGCCATGATTGGCGTAAAACATGAGGATTCATATGAGTTTTTTTCGCCCACATAGTCCCTCTTGTACGAATCCTTCGTATTAAAGAAATAAGATGGCCTACAGAGATATTCCTATTCCATTGCTTTACATGTTTGAAAACTTTGTCTACTCAACAACGTAAATAGCGCAATGAATTTTGTTGAACTGTCAAAATTAAAGCCAATCCTACCGTTAATGGGTTATGCAATTAGGTACGCCTCTGAAGTGTGAGTTGACGGATGTAGGTGAATTCGTTTTGTACCAATACTGCAACGTGTTTATGTGTCACCGTAAAATTGTAAATACCGTTAGATTATAATCTATCTCGCAAGATTGTGAACTGTCGAAAGATTGTGAACCGTAACATACTGCTTACAATTTAATGCATTATTTTTCGGTAGATTATAATCTATCGAAGTGAAACCGTCAATTTGTGAACTGGTATCAAGACGGATAGTACCTTGCGATATTACTAAATAGTCAAGTAACTGCCACTACTACTACCACACTGGTCGCAATCCTAACCTAACCTATTCGGTCGGTAAGCAGTATGGTGCAGTTCACAATTTATAGACAGTTTATAATCTCGCGAGATAGATTATAAACTAACGGCGTTCACAATCATACGGTGACATATGCATACTTAAATACAGTTTTTGAGACGTTGTTAGACGGTACTAGATGTGTTTAGAAGTGAACGATCTTTGGTTAACATCGTAGTTGACATAATGATGCCAATGCCTTATGGTAATGACAAAATGATCGGTTCAACACCTAGCTTTCATGGTTAACAATGACTCACGTTTTTTTAAGACTTCACTACACGAGGCGTTTTTGAAGCTAGGATATCAAGTAAATGTGATCAGTGATTTTATTTCTGTAAGAAGGTTTGTACAGACACATCACACGTCAATAATATTTTTAAAACTAGATGAGGTTAGCGTTTCTTATCTCACTACTTTGAGAAGAAATGCCGAAAAAAAAACAGAGATCACAATTTGAGTGGACATGTCCAATCAGTGCACGCATTTAGTATCAGTAATCATGCAGTTCAACTCAGAACTTAAGGAGCTCAACGCTCTTTGCTTATTATCCTGGTTTAGCATACGCTAGAGCTGTTTTACAATGCTAGGAATTCTTAAGCCAGTAGCATTGCAGTGACTTAGTTCGTAGAATAAAATGCGCCGTTTGCATACTAGCTTTCTTGGTCACTCGAGGCTAGTACAAAAGCCAGGACAGTAAAAATATAGATGAGGACGATATTATGGTATTTCAAAAATAAAATCCTATCTTATTAAACTTAGTCCGTAGAATAAAATGATCCGCTTGAATACCAGCTTTACCGGTCACACGAGGCTAGTATAAAAGCCAGGACAGTAAAATGTAGGTGGGGAGACGATATTAGGATTATATATCAAAAATAAAATCCTATCCTATTAAACTAGCTTACTAGTCCAAATGAGTTAACTTGGTAGTCCAAATGAATGAGTTAATTTACTAGCCCAGTTCGTTCTGTACATACACGACGCCAGAGTAAATAGCATGCTAGCTTACTAACAAAATCTTGATATCCTAGCTTGAAAAACTAGTCTTTCGGCAATTATTCAAAGATTTTTGTATATTACAGTTAGTTAAATAAATTGTTTATAGTAAGTAATTTTTGGTTTTACTTTTAAGTTATAACTATGCGGGTATACAGGCGTGAATCATCACGCCTGCATACCCTAAAGGGTTAGGCATATTTCCACCTAGAGTACACCCACATTTCCCCAGTTATATTTAAGTACTATGTAATAGAGGTCGACCCTATTGCCATCAAACTAATGTACCTTATGTATGTTATGTACCGTATGCTTCACTTCTAGTAGGATTATACTTCTAGTACCCACCAACTTATTTATCAGGCAATTTTGCAAAGTACTGATGGATCTATTTTTAGCTCGCTAAAGTGATAAACAAGGGATCAATTAAATACTTACCCAATTTATTCTTAGTTTTTAATTAACCACGGTCATTACCGACCATTTGCTGAAAGTCAAGATCAATTGCTTGATTACAATAAATTAGTAATTCTTGAGGACTATTGAGAAGGAATATTGGTAGGAACGTGGTTAATTTTAGAACAAGACTAAGTTGTTGTTTTACCTACCTACACCTCGACCTACGTAGAAGTGTATTGTAATGAGGAGGCATAGCATAACCTGTAGCTCTTGAGAAGAAAAGCAGGTAACGTACAGACGTCAACACATCAAGCTATCTCAAACTGACAAATTTTCCCAATTGAACATGTACCTTATTCTTTTGAAATAAAGTTGAACAACTATCAAAGAAATTTAACAGATTGAGTTGGCTTGATGTGCTGGCCTCTGTGCATTGTGAGATGTTTCTCTGTTCATTAGGAGAATTTTTACAGATTTTTTAAAAATATCTTAAAAGTTCTACTTTACCATTATTTTCTCTCGTAAATGACATACACGAGTACACATATTTTTTCAGTCTAATTTTACAGACATTCGAAAAAGTGTCTAACTATTATTAAAATACTTACTCCTCATGTCTTGACCCTCCTGCTTCGGAGTCAGGTGGGCTGAGCTCATCGTTGGACTTGTAGAACAAGGCACAAGGCAGCAGGCTCACTGAAGACTGGTGCCTCGCTCCGATGCCGAAGGTCCTCAGTACTTGTAACAGCTCCTCGCTTAGATTCCCCGATTCAAGGGAGAAAATGACCTGTAAAAACGTACTCACATTATAGCCATAAGAAACACAACCCTGCTTCTGTACCGTAGTCGGGTAAAAATAAATAGGTTGGTAAAAGATTATGTAGGGCAGATTACGGGTAGCCAAATATTTTTTCTACGGCTAATTAGTTATTAACGAGATCACTTAATTGGCTTTTGGACTTCTGCCATTTTATCTTATTGCGGGTTTCAGTACCACATATCCATTATCTCTGGACAAACCTTATAAAAGACGAAGTGTACCTAAGGAAAATCCATTGCCCTTTGGGTGATTTTTAAAAAGGCCACATTTTGATCGACCACGTTTCAGTGCCATACATAGTGCCATTGGTAAACACGGGCAACACGCACTGGTCAAAGACTTTCGTCTTAAGACACTGCGGTATTTGGGACGAGAAGATTTTGCAAAGCTGGAGAGGGCTATGCTTGGAGTTTTCCTACGCGATCTAATCAGATGTGAAGAGATCCGTAGGACAATCAAGGTAACCGACATAGCCGAAGAATTGCTAAACTTAAGCGGCACTGGGCAGGGCAAATTGCTCGCAGAACAGATGGCCGATGGGGCCGAAAGGTTCTGGAGTGTCGAACGCGTACTGGAAATCGTAGCATTGGAAGGCCGTAGGAACCCGTTGAATGCGAGTAGCACAGCACTGATTAAAGTGGCGGGGCTTAGAGGAGGCCTATGTCCAGCAGTGTATGTCTTTCAGCTGAAATGATGATGATGAAGATATTCATTTCGCATACGCTGTTATATTTTAAAATATGGGAATCCATAGAAACCTTTAAACTAAAAATTGTTTTTGGAAGTTAATATGATCGTAATCATAGGACTGTCATGATTTTTTCTATGTGATGTCGCTTTATAAATACAATATGTAACAAAAACCCTGTTGTTCCCTCTACCCACGTTTTCAGAATCGGTATACATACGTAATAAGGCAAGTCATTTATAAAAACTGTTCAACAAAAATATTTAAAATAAATATTTAATTATGAATATTTGTAAAGTTTAACTGATTTTGATTAGATCAAAGAAAGCCGCCGAGTTCGTAGTCTATTGTGCGAAATAAGGATACTTGTAAAATCACATATTGTAAACATTTTTTTCGAATATGTCGATTTTAATAGTTATTTGATACTGAACTCTCGACCAGCCAATGCTTATTTTTTAAATTATAACTTCGTAAATGTTGTGCTTGTAGGTAAAGTGTATACGTCCCTAAAAGGAACAACAGGGTTTTTGTTACATATTGTATAATATAATACGACTTTGGAAAATATTTAGTCCCGGAGGATCCTGGGGAAAATACAATAGCAACGAATCAAAAATTGGAAAATTCTGATATTAAAGCCAAATAACTAAACATCTTATTTTCCGAACATAGTGTATCAATCATTTCTTTCCGCAAGCAATTAAGAATTAATATTAACACTTTAATCTTACTTTGGATACCTATCAATGGAAGTCTCAAACGAGTTTGGTTTGTTCTATTGTGTTTTTGTATGGGTACAAACAAGGCGTGTTTGTACTGAAACGTTAATACTGATGTACTTTGAATGACTGCCGCGTACGTAACGTGCAGTTATGACTAATGACTGAGATCCATATCTGTCTAATAGAACCTACACGATGTAAAGACGTTTATTAAAGGCTGAGGGGAAGGCATGACGTCATATTATAAGTATTTGGGTCACATTTACATTCTGAAGTTGGTTTTGGGAATTAGAAATATAGGCTATTTTAGGGACAATATATTTATCTATAGACTATGCCTCTACCACCTAATTAGGATTTATTTATTATTGTTTCGACCTAAATTCTTTTTTTATGGTTTCGTACTCCTGTCCATATTTAAATTATTTAAGTAATCTAGGCCCATTTATATAACCTAAATTCCACTACCTACGTTGCCGCTACAAGTACAAAATACCAACCTGCCAAAATTTGTCATCTTTCGTTGAGCTCCACGCTGCATTTTTGATGTCCAGTCGCTCCACAATTTCTGACAGGATCTGCGAGCATGTCATAAATTATTTTGATTTAGAAAGGGGTTAAAATATAGGCTCGGAGCTTGCTGACTTAATGGGCAGCAAGAGACGATAAATTCTGGGAAGAAACTCGACCAAACATTTGAAACAGACTACTTACCAGATGTTATCAGTCAATTTTCAACCTTATGAGTAGAATTTAATGAGGTGTGTAATACGATGATATCGTCAGCAACCAACAGCAAAAGTAATAGTAAAATTGTTATTATAAACATCACCTTACAAATTCAAAGTTGTTATTACCTACTACGATTGCCAGTTATTCTCAATCTCATGACGTAACTGTTTGGTTCTAGATGCATATGTAAGTGGCCATTTATTTTCTTGGTAAGTAAGTATAGTAAACATTTTTCATGTTGTGGAAATAGCTACGATTAAGTAACGATTACATAATGGCTACTATGCGTTAATGTAATACAAACTAATAACATACTAAACTAGGTATTAAAGCAGAGAAACATAGATTCCATATAATAATTATTTACGTAAGGAAAACTGTTTTTGGAAATGCTTTCATATTCCTATGTTGCTAATAAAATATACAGCGTTGTATTATTATTAAACATAGCTACATACCTAATAATATACAAGGTGGCGATGATCCATCGACGCGCAAACTGTAACCATGAATTCAGCAAAAAATCTAAAACCCCATGGTACAAGGTAGCGCGTCGATGTGGCCACGCTGTATTTTGCGTCAAAACAACTATATTTTCTTTTAATTCCAAGTTGCTTAGCAATATAAGTATTAAGTATCCTTGTGTTCACCATTGTGATAAAACATTGGTCGACCGGTAAATAATGGGAAATGATTACCTAAAGCGACCGTTTTGTACTTCCTAAATGTAAACAAGGAAAATATCTCGTGTTTATTGAAAAAACTACACCCACGTTTCCACAGACGTAGTAAAATCGTGACGGGATTTTTTGCGCACTGGATCTTCAACGCACTGCTTAGCGCCCTAGAGTTGAAAATCGAATAGTGTGTTTATTCTACAAGCTGGAATGCACTCTGTTGGATGTTCAATGCTCGATGCAACACCATGAGTTGAAAATCCAGTGCGCGATAAAATCCCGCAGCGATATTTTTACGTACGGACGTCAAACGAGAAACATGGAAGGCTTTGGTGAAAAGTATTTAAAACGTAAGGAATGTTTTGTATTTAAGGCGCTTAAATGTGTCAATGGCTAAGTAGTTTTGTTTAGGTATTTCTAGGTTTAGACAAAAATCATCTAGAATGGCTGGTTTATCTTTCTGAGAAGTCTGGAATGAAGTCGAGTTTTTAAAACGTAAGGAATGTCTTGTATTAAAGGCGCTTAAATGTATCTCTCTAAGGCTACTTTTGTTTAGATATTTCTAGGTTTAGACAAAAACCATCTAGAATGGCTGGTTTATCTTTCTGATAAGTCAGAAAAGTAAAGTATGAATGTACTGATATGGCCACAACACAATAGTTATTGGTTAGGTTATTGGATTATTATTATTATTACACCTTTGTGGTAACGACTTTTTGCCTTTTTTTGGATCATGGTGAGTGTTCTGAGTGGAAAATAAAGTACAATAAAGTTATTATTTATTTAAAATAAATGAGCCAAGTTTCTGATTTATAATTTGAAGATGCATAATCAGCCTATATTGTACCCACTGTTGGGAGCACGCAGGCCTTCGAATTGGTTCCAGAACATGCTGTTTTCCCCACGATGTTTCCTTCACCGTTTTGAGAGCAATGGTGATGAAATTATTTACATGCCTGGGTTCGTACCCACGACCGACACTCGTAAGTTGGAGCCAATACCACCCATTGTAAATATTTATTGCAAATAAATAGGCAGGTAAATTAGCCGTAGTACCGTAGTAGATGTTTACTCATAGGCATCAATGATAGTTATCAACTGCGGCAATTTCAAAATATTATGAGAATGATTGTTTAAACACTCCATTGATTGTCTATTTAGAACAATAGTACTGACTTAAATGCTCGGAAATGTGATCAATGGACGGCCATTATGATCAAGACAGCTGTGTACAGGGCCGTGTTGTCACACCGGAGACATTTTAGCACTTTTTAGCAGGAAATCAATTGTTGTTTGCATTTTATTTTGTAATTTTTCCGCATTGTCGTCAGATGGCTTGACAAATTGTCGGCTGTCGGAATCTTGGCCGCCATTACCATATGTCTGCAATTACTTTGTTCTAGGATTAGCAATATTATGTCGAAGCAGGAGGGCCTTAAGTGCCAGTTCCAATTTAACTAAGTAAACTTTGAGAAGATATGAATTAAAACATTGTGTTACTTATGTTCCATTAATGCAAGATTCTTGAAAGAGTGGCTCCTTGTTATTTATAATTAGATTTGGCTGCGGCTTCGCCCGCGTGGATGTCGGTTATCGCGTGAAAAAATAGCCTATGTCCTCCATATCCCAGGTTATATCTCTGCCAAATTTCATGATGATCGTATCAGCGGTTAAGATATGAAAGCGTAACAGATAGACAGACATAGTTACTTTCGCATTTACAATATTAGTAGGGAAGTAGACATAGTAGGGAAGGGATATAGTTAGTACTACTAGTTTACCTACACAGTATTGGAAACTTAAACAGAGTTAAAATATCCATTGAATGACTAGGGAGGCACGTTTGTCAAATTGTCGGCTGTCAGACTTTGTTGTAAGATTAAAAATATTGTGCCGAAGCAGGGATGGCTTTAAGTGCACCGTACGAATTACCTACTGCTATTATTTTAACTAAGTAAATAAACTGTGAGAAAATGAATTTGAATTACAACATTGTGTTAGGTTTAATCAAAGCAACATTCTTGTAAGTGGCTCCTTGTTGTTTATAATTATAGTCACTCTTATTTTTTCTTTCCTTTACCTACACAGGATTGAAAGAAAAACTGAGTTCTGGTTTTCAATTAATGACTGGAGTGGCACATTTTTGGTTTTATAATATCGTCATTTAACAGACGACTAGGCGACGCAACGCCGGCGTGACTTGGTAGTTTGTTGCACCATTTAAATTTTCAAACTTAAAATAGTACATGCACCTTTCATTTACACGATTTTTGAAACGAACTTTGAGAAAAGACCAATCACTACATATTATAAAACAAAGTCCCCCGCCACGTCTGTCTATCTGTCTGTTCGTGATAAACTCAAAAACTACTGAACGGATTTTCATGCGGTTTTCACCAATAGACAGAGTGATTCATGAGGAAAGTATATGTGTATAAAAAACGCGGGCGAAGCCTCTGGCAAAAATATGTTTTAAAAATTTCTATATCCGCATAGAATTTCTTCATCTTCCCAGCCAGCTGGCAAATTACTTCAAACTAGCTAGTTTTCTAATAACCAGCCTTGGAATTTTGTTAGTTTTATTACCGACCGGAAAGGCACAGAAGGACGAATTTGCGAGCCTTTTCCCTATTCGTATTCAAGGAGTTATCTCCCCCATAGATTGTGTACTGTACAGTAGGGCATCATGTATATTTCTTGGCTAGGAAAACTTTCCGGGGTCAAAATACTTACCCGTTTAAACAAACACCTCTTTTGAGCAGAAGAAGTCTATTCTGACGTCATTTCGCATTAGATAAATATCTTGTATAGGTACCTACAATGGTTTGAACAAAAAGCAGAGTTCTCAAGATGCTGATTTAAGTAATTGTTACAAAGAAAATTGAGTTAGGTATTAGGTAAACCAGCTTTTTGCTGCGAAATTGAGCGTTTTTTAGGTTTTTAAACTATTAATTATTTTCAATTTATTCGTTCGGGTAACTACAAAAGCGTGATTTTTTACTTTTTTTTGTATTGTGAATTGCGGATCATCCCTGACAATTGTCGATCGTTCTTGTTTTTTTTTTTAAATTGGTAGGTTATGAATCAGGGCTCAGGGGTGGTCCCATATAAATTTTATTAACTGTGCTTGGGTAAATTTTACGTTAGTCTCGAAAATATGTTTTGATCCACTTTCTGTATCTTGATTACATTCTACTACTTTCTGTCACTGATGTAGCAAGTAATGGTTTACGAATAGGGTATTTCACTATATATGAGAAAAATAAAAAAAATATACACCGTGACTTTCTAGTCGTCTTACAACGGCAGCCCACTTCATGTATCCAATGACTACTAATCATTTATAAAAAAAAAAAATGATAATTTTGAACATTTGCATAATTTAAAAAATGAAAATATCATTCACTAAGACGCATGACGTAGCTTGAAACACCCTGTTATGGAGATGGAATTAATGATGGAATGTAATGGTAGGTAGGTAGATATCTTCTAGAGTTTGATACGTAAACATTATAAACAGGAAGTGTGTTTCATAATTCTAAAGCATTATTTATTTTTCTTTGTACCTATTATCTTAATTAATGGTAACAATGTTCCGTGTGATGTCGGACGTAAAAGATGGCGATTATGGCAAAACCCCGCTTTTGGGGAGGCCTATGTCCAGCAGTGGACGTCTTTCGGCCGAAATGATGATGATGATGATGTTGATGTTGAATGTGTTTTTGAACACCATGAAATAGTAGCCGCCATGTTATTACGTCATACCACTGTTTTAATTATTCAACTGAACAACTTTGTACTTTACTTATTTTCGTATCCAAAGTAATTTTTGTCGAAATAATAACTTACATTCAGGAACAGCAAACCAAAGATAAGTAGAATAATAACTCATTTTTTAAATGATAAACAATTATCATACAAAATATCAACGCATTTCTTTATACCGAAAACTGACGACATACCCACAGAGCAATATGGCGTCCACTGCGTTCAGTGTTTTCGTCAAATTACGTGCGAAATATGAAAACGTAAAATTATAATGTATTTTTAAGGCACTTATCGATTCATTAAAAATGTTATGGTTTTTAGTGGTTAATTAGCATTTTAAAACCTAATTAAGACACTTTTCAAGGCACAAGTAGGCACCATAAAATAATTAAAAAGTAAAAAGTTTTACAAAAAAAAAAAACAATCGACTTCAGAAAAAAACTCTACAAAGGCGGTGACAAAAACATAAATACATATCCAAAGACACCGACTTCCGAAATTAAAGTGATTATTCACTTTGTAGTGTTTTCTTCGAAACTCGGTTGCATTTTTTGGAAAAAGTTTTCATAGAAATTACGTTGTTGTCTTGATTGTGAATATTGCGTATGCTGCCTGTAAATTATAGGCTAAGTAAACGCACATCCATGCTATTAGGGGCCATCCATAAATTATGTCACACGTTAAGGGGGAGGGGGTCAACGAAATGTGACATTGTGTGACAAGGGCCAGGCGGGTCAAAAGCTTTGCGACCTTACATGTTAAAACCTAAAATACTAAAACTCTACTCTGACTTATAAACATAAAATTGAAAAATATATGACGTCACACAAAGGGGTTTTACAAGTGTGACCACCTGTGTCAAGGACGGGTGGCGAAAAAAAACGATAAAATTTGTGTGACGTAATTTATACACTGCTCTCAAAACGGCGAAGGAAAATATCGTGAGGAAACCAACATGTCGATGAAACAAAATTCGAAGACGTGTGACAACTACCAACCCGTACTGGGTCAACGTGGTGAATTACGGCCCACTCCCTCTCAACGAGAAGAGGCCTGTGTCCCAGCAGTGTGGATTATAGGCTGATCTTGTAACGCAGCGTTATTCAGAAGGAAAATGTAATGTTCAATATCTAAGATAACATCTTAAAAAATTCATGAAAAGCGACAAAAACAAAAAAAAAAAAAAATTGGTAAACTTGACATGCTCTAGGTTCCATATTGAATTAATGAACCTCAAAATGATTTTGCGAAAGAATTTAATAGGTCTTGCATCGACGCAATCGATAAACTACAATAGTTTTTAATGTTCAAGATAATAAATGTTGCGTAAGGAGAGATCTAGGATACATCGACAAGAATTTATTTGACTTCCCAATGCCTACAATATTGTTTTCCATAATACTGTAAGTATCACTGTGTAGCTACAATTAAGTACCCAATATGTACTATGTGTTAAAAATATTGTGGAACATAGATTGCAAGCAATTAAATTAATTGTTAACGATGTATACATATTTTTGAGGCTGATTGTGTTGTTATGGTAGTTTATAGCACTTACAGTTTCAAGCGGGGTGTCCCAATGAAAGGCTGCGAGGATGTCGACTCCTCGCACAGGCCTAGTTATTTTCAGTTTATTCTTCCGCGGCTTTATCACTTGTTTTATTTCTTCCCAAGACGCCTTCACATAACTTTTCCCGTCGCCCGGCTGTCCCTCTGCTAAGCAACTCTCACTTCGGCACTTGAACGAGTCCATTCTTATGTTCTGATGTAAACAATCAGTTGATCGGCACTTAGATATAATAATAACATTGTCCTCGTCCTGTGCAAACGACTCTTTCGATCCTAACTGTTTTTCTTTCAATTCCTGTATAAGTTTTGTAGCCGTTTCATATTTTTCTTTTTCGAAAATTAAATTTGGAATGATGTTCCTTTTTAAATAATTTTCATATTCTTTTTTTGGAACGTTCACAATAAAGAGTACACCGGCCATAATTGTAACAACATAAATTTATATCGATCGTCGATGAAGGTGCAGTGTGCGCCCGCGCTCGCGCCTGCTAGCGATCTAAGCTAACGCTGTCACACTACTAACTAATTTAACCCTAGGATCCATTGTTTTATTTGCTGTCGAAATGTAGCCTCTATGTGCGGAAAATTACAAAACAATCGGCTTCCGTTCTTGCCAAGTGGACAGCATTAATGTTGTTTTTTCTTTGTAGATTAGTTTGTTTTGGTTTTGTAATTATTATGTAGATAAGAAATATATTTTTACACCTGGTCCTGGTAGTTTAACTAGCAAAATCTTTATAAATCTGGTACAAATTTCCTACTATACATTGTACCTACCTACTACATTGTTCTATAGACCGTACCTAGTTGTTGTATTTACTAACATTGCTCAGTATGCATACACACATTAAAATGAGTGCTCTATTCTTTTCTTAAAACAATGAAGACATTCAACATTGTTGGCGTCTTAATTCATGTTTAGTGAATCAATCTTTATGAAATAAAACGAAATGTGTCCTTATAAAACAATATAGAGCGCTGAAGTTTATTGACAATGTTCACGTGGCTGTTTCATCTTATCACGAGCATACCCTCGGCAACGGTTGCGGGTCAAAATAAAAGCTTGCCGCGCAGCTGAGGTGGGGGGTGGGGCGGCGTGGCAGGGCGGCCGGCGGCGCCCGCCCAGTCGCGGCACAACCTGCCGCCCGCGCGCACCACGCGCCCTCCGCGACCACGCGATCAATAACCGTGATAACCACAACTAATATCACCAAAAACCTTCTTTACTAACTGAAGGCTACGTCTCGCCAACGCGTCCAGTCGTTCCCGCTGACTTCACGTGGGTACCGCACTTTGTAACGCCGATAGCTATTGTCAACACCATAAAACATGGCTACCTTCGGAAACACATGATCGCCATCCGTTTATTGGAACGTGAGTCTATTCTCGTTGGGCCACAGTACGACGGGCCACATGTAACCCCAGTATCCTATGTATTTGTGTTTTTATCGTAGGGTTACATAAATGCTACGCTACTGGCTTTTCAAATCGATAAGTTATTAAATCTTTGTGAAACGATTTCATTGGCGTCTGTTACTGTAGCGTCTTGTGCACGTCTTTGATTTAAATGTTAAGTATTTATAATGCTTTTTATGTAAATATTATGTTATGGTCTTTGTCTTATGATCTTTGGTAACTAATTGGCTTTCACGTGTCGCATAGTCGTTGTGTCGGTTCCTCAGGGGCTCGGAGTCTCGGATGTTGTATAATTGCCCAAAACTCGCGATGCTTGTCGGGATAAACTGACATTATATAACGCTATCCTTGTTGTGACGTAAGTGTCGTTGCCAGGTGAGATCCAGACTGGAAGGATTTATTTATTACCAACTACGTAGATAGATAATAATAACAATATGCGCGCTACGGTAAAAGCATTAAATTCAGTCATAATTTTAATCAATTTATTCACGTTTTCAACCGAAAAACTAACCTCAGAAGGTACAAAAACAAAAGTTAAGTTACATAAGCTACAGAAAACGTTGTATTTACGTATATTTATTAATAAGTTGGAGGCAGTAACGCGCGGCTTTAGACAGACGCCTGGGGATGTACTTTAAGGGTCGCCGAGTTGAGTCAATGTCAATATAATACATGTCTGTACGAATTTTAAGGGAGTAATAATAAGTAAGGGGTGCTAGCCAGCCGTGTGAACCCTTGCAAGCCACGTTGACACAAACCACCCCAGAAAACTAACCCCGATTTCACGATAGTCAGTATTTACTTCACACAAGCTGGCTTAGAAAGCCAACCGTTCTAATTCATTGCATATTTCGTTTAATGTAATCATCGGTATGTATGCTCATAGTCTATCTCCGTACACATTTTAACTCTTAGTAAAATTATGTATCTAATTTGTAATAACTTCAGAGTATGGCCATATTTTTTTTTTTCAAAACTTTGCGCGGTTTCGTAACTGGGTTAGCTACTAATAATAAGGCTTGGCAACTTAAAGATACAACATTTATGAATATTAGACAATTGACCATAGACTACACGTTATAATATTACTTATCCACGTAAGCACCCAAATTGCCAGCAAGACAGACATAATCAATAATTTTCCCATTTTATTTTCTAACCCCTACAACACACAACGCTTCTCTTACATAACAAGATAATTTTATAAGTAGTTTGCACACTATTTGGGTGAACGAAGAGAAAATATTGTATGGTTTTATAAACGTTTGTTCAATGTACAACAATGTTTTCAAATAATTTGATTGGCGCTTACAATGTCAAGATCATAGACAATGTTCGAAGTTTGAAATTCTAATCAAGGGTTGTTGTGACGAATAAAAAAAGAACTAGCTATTTTTCTTTTAAATAACGATAAATTCAAACCTAACCTTTTTAATGATTGGTGGTACAAATGTAGGCCATGGAACCATAGAACGATAATACCTTTTGAACGAAAATGTCGGGTTTATTTTATGGTAGTCCGAAGCCAGTATTTTATTAAGTGGTTCTTTGTTAGTGTCGTTAACGTAACCTAAGGAATTGTGCGGTAGCGGTGCTGAAGGACTGATTGTTTCATTTAATTTTCTTCATTTTCTTCGTCATTAATTATTAGCGTCTTTCAGTAACTTTACGTTGCTTTTATACCTAGCTCTTAAGTTTTCTTGACAAGTCAGCAATAATTAAAGTAGCTTTTGGTTTTATTGCTCGTCTAGAATATAGATTTTTATCTTCCTAACGTAAATAACGTTTTCTTGCCTCCAATCGGAGAAGTGGTTTTCAAAGAACTCAAGTGATCGTTTTCGTAATTGAGTTAAACTATCAGTACCACATCAGTCCATTCAATCTGTGTAGTTCTTTCTTCAAAAAACCATTTCAGACATCAACCGGTCTTCACATGATCTGATCAAGATGATGTCTAGACTTTAAAAGAGACTGATCTTTGAGTTCGTTTCGGTCTTTCTTCTCAGAGTAGTCAGATAGGAAACGCCGACCTTCTGTAGTTTAAAAAAAATGATTGAATTGAAGTTTTTATACAAACCTACTTACAGAAATAAAACCATTTTATCATTTAGGAGAACCACAGTCCACAACAAATGTAATAGGCTCCTTTAAGTAACGAAGTAGCGTTTATAAGTAGCCCGTAATTAAAGGCTTTCGTGAGCGTTAATTAAAATCTTTATCATATTATGAGATAAACATAAACCTATCCTGCAGTCCTGAGTTGAAAGGAGCTTAATCTCCTGAAATATTAATTCAATTTAACACGTTTAACAGGATAATGGACGGCGTGATTTCGCGTTTTCTATGCAAGGAGAATGTAGAGAAAATACTAGAATGTCGTTATACTTCGGTCGTGTACTTTTAAATTCTGAGCGCAGTCTATAATGTAGTTTGCAAAATGAAATGCTTGCAGCATCTTTTATTAAAACGTTACTAATACAGCGCAGAAATCTGACTATAGTTATTAAAATGGAAACTGAGATAACTCACACAACATTAATCTTATTATGATTACAAAGACGTAAGGGTTGAGCGACACGATGACTGATACATACATGCCGTCTTTTGGGACAGGTCAGCTCAGAGCTGCGATGGCACTTTCTTCAAAAGCCCGTTCCCGACATGACTCTGCATTGTTAGACTCACATAAAATTCAAATAATATAATGTTTGGACTTTAAAAGAGATCATGGGGCCTACTCTCTAAGCACGAAATCCGTAAGGTCTGTCGAAGTTACGGGCGTTTCCTACACAGAGTAGAAAACGCCCGTGCCCAAATCACTGACGGACTTAAGATTATTTTGGGGCCTAAACTAAGAATGAATTACTACACGTTTTGACAGCTGTCTCCACTCCCTATATGGTAAAGTAGGAGTCACTTTGAACTTCCGAACTATTTTCGGACGGGCCCGTATTTTCGTTGACGGAGTTAGAGAGTAGCCCCCAGGACCACCGAGTTTGTTTCGGCATTTCTTCACAGGGAACAGTCAAAATCAAAATCAAAATCAAAATATTTTTATTTCACATAAACCTGCAAGGGCACTTATGAAACGTCAGAAGCTAGGTGCACGGTTCCAATTTGTCGCTTCCTATGGAGAAGAGCCGGCAAGAAACTCCACGGTTACTCTTTTCAAAATAATTGGATTTTATAATGTTTTCAAATTACAGTGATATTAGGTATGGGAGGACAGTGCAGGCCTGTCAATAAGTACCAGGTACTTAGAGGAATGAAAATAAAGAACAGAAACTGTAGGCCTACAACGTTCTCTCATTCACAATATGTAAAAGAATCTACATAAGTAAAATCAACCTATTTAAACCAAGTGATATGATTTCCATGAGAATCACTAATAAATACTCGATATTACAAGGGTTGTATAATGTCAAATAATGACGAGAATATGTCAGAAAGTGTAAAAAATAAAATAATTAAAATTAACATTGTAATTTGGAAGCAGTTAATAGACGCTCACAAAGTTATGGTGCTAATGAGTTACCAGGGAAGCCACATGTGCAGAAGGAATTAATGCCAAACTTCCTTGTCTTCAACGTAGTCTTTTATCTTATAATATGCTTTTTTGATAAGGACACGTTTGATGTGAGTTTTAAACTTTCCATCGCTAAGTTCTGTAACCGATTTTGGCAACTTGTTATAGAAGCGGATACTGTTTATTAGAAATGACTTGCTAGTTTTAGTTAATCTAAATTTTGGAATCACAATTTCATCTTTACTACGTGTATTTAGATTATGGAAGTCGCATCTTTTTTTGAAAAGACCTAAATTTTTGCGAACATACAAGATATTTTCTAGGATATAAAGAGAAGGCAGAGTTAGTATGTCAACTTCGTTGAATTTGTTTCTAAGAGACTCGCGAGGCCCCATTTTATAGATTGCGCGGATTGCCCTCTTTTGTAGAATGAAAACTGAATCTACGTCAGCTGCCGACCCCCACAGCAGAACGCCATAAGACATAATACTGTGAAAATAAGCAAAGTATACTAACCTAGCTGTGGCTACATCAGTCAACTGCCTTATTTTTCTTACTGCGTAAGCAGCTGAGCTTAATCTACTTGAAAGAGCTCTAATGTGGGCACCCCATTGCAATTTTGAATCTAAAGTAATTCCTAGAAATACAGTTTCCGAAATAGCATCTAGTTTCTTGCCATCAAGTTTTAAATTTAGCCCTACTTGGGGTACATTTGGTAATGAGAACTTAAGACAGCTAGGAAATGCCGTCGCCATCTACATATTTTTTTTTACTAAATTAAATTTCATGGGCATCATCATTTCATGGGCAAACGCAGAGATGTGACGTGAATAGACGAAATCTATATATGGGGGTCGCTTTTGGGGGGCAAGAGGGAAATTAAAAAACTGCATCGTGTGACATATCAAATGAAAGGGCTTGTTGTGAGGGTCTCAAATATTTTTTTTGTAATTTTAAAATAAATAGTTTCTAAGTTATCCAAGAAAATAGACGAATTTTTACCATTCCCCCATAACTCCGAAACTACTGAACCGAAAATTTTGAAAAAATACAGAAATTAGTTTCCACCTGTAGATTATGGGAAAACCTATAGAAGTTCATGATTTTAAAATAACATTGTAAATCACTCAATATTGTGCGTTACCAACTTACATTTGCAGTTGGAATGTGTGGGAGAACAATTTTTTTTAAACTTACTACCCCTTTCCTCATGAACGCGTAGAGGTATGAACTGAAATTCATAACTTTTGCTTATATACCTACAGGTTTGTACGGAACCCTCGGTGCGCGAGTCCGACTCGCACTTGGCCGGTTTTTACTGTGTGACAACTACCACAGAACCGATTTGAACGATATTAAAACCATCGACGGTTACCAAGGTGGATTATTTTCTTCAAGATTGTAACAGCTACTTACTTAAAAATGTTTTAATATTAATAAAAGACACACCGTCCCTTTCACAAAGCAATAAAAACAAATTAGACATTTCAGACATATAGTTAAAAAAATGACGTGCTTACAATATTCATTGGAGCTTATTTTATAGCTCAGTAATGAACAAAACTTTATGCATGACAAAGAGACTATTTGAAACTGGCAATGCAAAATAAAAAGCACTTGTATTTTAAATAACTTTGCATATGAAATATAAATATATAAATTTAAAGCGAGACTCAATACACATTTAGTGTATTGAGTCTCGCTTTAAATTTAGATTAATATTAAGTACGGTCAGCAGTGGCATCTTTATTTTCCAATGGAAAATAAAGATGCCACTGCTGACCGTACTTAATATTAATCTGAAATGGAAAATTTCCATAGCAACTTTATAATAAAACTATACTCATGGATGAGTACTGTTCTGTTTTCTGCAGTAAGGCACAAATTGATTTGTTTCTACTATAATATTGGTTCCCTCTACATAAATCTAATTTGCTAATGGGGTGACTCGATTGACTGTATCTGATTTCCCCGTTGGTTTAGTGTTCGCAAACGCGATTGTGCAGCGTGAGGCCCTGGGTTAATCGGACTTTTAAAAGTCCAGATTTGTGCCTCGTTTAATAACAAAACGGTCGCCATTAACTGGCTATTATAACATTTACCGAAACATAACTGCACTACAATAAATACAAGTAATATACACCGATACCTACCCACCTTTGGGAAACCGAAACGTGTTGTTTAATTATGGTATAAAAGCTTTTGTGGATTTAGAATAATATTTGCTAAATGTAATTTGGTACTAGAGTATTGAATACGAATTAATTTGTATATTAGTCAGTATTGTAAATAGTTAAGTATCATGGTATAGTGTACCTTGCCATCCGTAAATTATAACTAACTAAATAATTAGCTTACTTGTCATCATGTACCATTGATTATTGTGTGTTAATTTTATGCTGTTAGAAGGTAAAACTACATATCTGTCATAAGCTTTAGAAGGTGAGCCACAATTGTTATGGGTTAATGTATGTAACTTAGGATAAGTGCATTTTCTCCATCGTTTCGTTGGTTAATAAAGATATTTGAAATTGAATGAAAGAGTTACACATCTGCCCATCTAACAATGCCAATCAATTTGGTACATTGCCAGAGTAATTCCTGTATCGTATCGTCAATATTTAAAGTTCAAAGTTAATTAAATTTTACGCATCGTTTCGAGCTTACCCCACATTTTCCGTATTTAATAAACACGGTAATGGAATTTGAGAGTCTAAATACTTTGTGAACTAAGCTCTAAATTCCCAGCTTATTTGCACTCAACATGTTTGGTTTGTCTAATAAAAGCTAAGGTAACTTACAGATCAGTCACAAGAGACGGTTAAAGCAAGCTTTGTTTATTTACTGTGCTTAAGTACCAAGTGGTAGCTAATGGCTAAGATAACAGCCCTGATAAAGTTTATCTGTCGATGCGAGTGACCAGTGTTCTGGAGCCAGACCGCTGGCTTCAAGTTGCAGACGTCTGGCACAGGGCATCGCACTATGATACTTTAAATGCTGAGCTGGGAATATACGAGAGTTGAATTTTAAAGTTTGTAAGGTGCTGTCTTAAAGACGTTTAGGGTTGTAACTAGAATTGTCTACAGTTTGCAACTGAGTAAACATGCCATAAAGACTGATATTGTTCCATCACAAAAATTCTTGCTATTTTCTGAGAATTCCCCGATAAAAGTATCATAGAGGTTTTTGTGGTGAGGCTCGAACTAAATTGTAAAATAGGCTAAGTGTTTTTCAAATAACTTAAATAGTAATAATTCGTCGGCAGTGTTAGTTTTAACTCATGAAAAAACTCGCTAAACAAAATTGGCGAAAGCAACAATGTATTTTTGTCTCGACGTTCTTCAAAAATCGATACAATCAGTCGTTTGTGTAAATTTTCCATCAATCAATTTTCACAATGATTGCGTCGGACGGGGCAGCCATTTATGTACCTAACTAACTCTAGGATGTGGTTGTAGATTGGACGCCCACAGAAATACGTAGGAAATACAGTTTCTCTAGCTTTCTTTAATAACTACACACTTATCATAACATAATAATAATTAGGAATAAAAATAATAAATAGGAATGGATTGGAATGGTTAATAATGAGGAATGTACAAAAATAGAGCTACGTCTGACAACCAACTGCTATGCAGTTTGGCAGAGGGAAATGTAACTTACAATTATTTTTTCTGTGAACATACACTTTTTACCCGACTGCGCCATAAAGAGGGTTATGTTTTTAGAATATATATATCGCACCTTTAGAATTATAGAGACCTAATTCGAAATTAACCGCAAGCAAAATAGGTCTCTATTATTCTAAAGGTGCGATTATGTATGTGTGTATGTATATTTCTTTGGCACTCTCTGTAGCCTAAACAGCTTGATCGATTTCAGCTGGAGAGGTGTCGTTAGATTCGTCTTAATTGTGAGAGTAACACTGGGTATATCAAAATTGAAATAAAAAATGGCTGACTTTTGGCGCATGTTAGAATTTTTTTTCTCAAAACTTATTGAGTGGGGATTCAAAATAATTAATTTCATAAATAGGTCTCATTAATGTCAAAAATGATTATATGAACTAAAAACTGTGAAATAACAAAAAAAAAATACAAAATCAAAAAACCCGACTGCCTAAAAAGGGAACTTTAATTAAAAAAGATGGAAACAAGAAACTTGTTTTAAAAGGATGACTATTAGACTGAATACTATAAGCAATCTCATGCAGTCGGAGGCAGTAAAGGTCTTTATTGTTAAATTTAAGAAGACGCCTGCGACTGCATGAGATTGCTTTTAGTATTCAATCTAATGGTCACAATTTTTTCATATTATTTTTTGTTTACCCGAACGATTAGTCAGGGGTGACACACCCCTACCTAATCCTTACACTTATACAGGGTGTAACAGAAACCCTATTGCTATCCCTAAGCACTAAATATAACAGCTGGTATGGAATCCCTGTACATAGTTTCAGCTCAAAATAAAATACTCTAAGAATTTGATACCAAATTTTCGGTTTCATGTTTCTTAAATTCAAATCATAACAAAAGTGTCACTGCACTACGTAGGTCAATAACTTTCCACGTTACTTGCCAATATCACGATAAATCTCTACCGAGTGATGTGTTTGTTTCAATTTGTTCTGGTATCAATTTATTAAAAATTCTCATAACTTCCATTCCAATATTGTTTAATATCATCCAAAGAAGCCGTGCCCTTGTTATGTATGTACCCTTTTTGTTACCCGTTGTATAGCACACTCACATTCCGCCAGTCATGTTTACTTCTCATGTAATAGGCGATTCTATTGCCCTCTAATGGGCACTAATCCAAATTCCACCCTACTACTGGAAAATTCCAGATGGAAATATCCAAAAACACTTTGCTCGACCTAGGAATTGAGCCAAAGACCTCAATGCTCAGCGGTAGAGTTTGTGACCACTCGACCAACGAGCCAGTCGATTTTTATAACTCAATCTCCCTAACCTTTTCCCAACTGTGTTGGGATCGGCTTCCGGTCTCACCGGATGCAGCGGAGTATTACCATTTTATATAGAGCAACAGCCTATCTGACCTCCATAACCCTGTTACTGGGCGCGATACCCCTTGGTAAGACTGCTTAACAGAGTTTCGGGTTGCCGACGACCCGTAATGTCTGTCAAAAATTCACGAATGACAGCCGGGACCAACGCCTTATCGTGAAAGCATCCACGGAACTTAGCCACGAACCTTTTTTATATATTTACGGACTATAATACTGAACAGAGTACTTATAAACTTACATATTCATTTCTAGTTTATGCTGATCTCGCATTGTATAAGATTTCCGTACAGTGTGAGATCAGCGTAAACTGGAAATGTATAGCTTGATGTGTAGCCGTGCGTACTAACGAGTCTTTATATACTATTTCGATTTCAAACATGAAAGGGGAAACAAAATAACAAAGTATTGTTTACATCGAAAAAGCAAAATATTTGGGAAAGATCTAAGCGATACATACATCATAAACATTGCTGAAATATTATCTAGTAATATTATAAACATGAAAGTTGTATGCTTAGAGGTTCGAATATTTGTTATTCAATCACGTAAGAACGGCTGAACGGATTTGGATGAAATTTGGCAAAACAGATAGTTTATAACCTGGATTAACACATAGGATATTTTTTTTATCCCGGCAGTATATTCCCGTGAGATAATTTCCGAACTCGACGCGGGCGAAGCCGCTGGCAAAAGCTAGTTGATAAATAAATCCAGTGTGCTCTAGATACCAACCTATAGGTAACAACACAAGCAGAGATTAATGGTGGAATGTCAAAAGTGTCTGTTGTCTAGTCGTTATAAATAATTTATGTTCTGTAGGTAGGTACCACCTTTCTCTCTCTCTCTCTGTAGAGCTCTCATAAACAATTACCTATCTAGAAAGGTATAAAAGGAACATGTTTGAGATGAGACTTGATGCTGATAACTAGAAAAGTGGACAAAGGCAGTCCTCCCTTTGTCCACTTTTTTCGTTATCACTCCACTTTTATAGTTACGATTTTATGGTATTTACTCAAACCCATTGTTTTCGCAAAACAGCCTACGTATTAGGACTCTAAAAAAAATGGAAGTGCATATATTTTGAAACAATTGGGTAATCTGAAGGTTATTAACACACAGTTTTCCCGTTAGAGTCGTGTAAGACTTCCTTCGCTAAAAGGCATTATAACGTCAACAGTACGAAACTTTACAACCAGTTAAATAAATTATTAAAAAATTTCCCTAAAACTAAATACCAGTGTAAATCTGAGTTACAACAATATCTCCAAAAACTTACCTACCGTATGACTGAGGATCTTTTGATTGGAAACTATTCCAACCTCAACTTATAGGATTTTATAGCTCAAAATTAAATACATCCCTAAGTCGAATTTAATATACATACATCTCGCTCACAACACACTTTTACAAACACCTACTCACACACTACACTTACTCACAAATACTCTCACTCACTAAATAACAAACACACACTTCTCCAATTAGTTAATCAAAATCAGTTTTATTTTTCTTTCTTTTATTATGTTCCTGCTTTTTATTATATTTCCCTATACACCAGCCTAACTTTGCATTGTATCTTTTATGTTTGTTTCTTAATATTTTACTTTGTATATCATCGTGCCCTATCTAGGTAAATTATAAGCTTATTATATCCATGTATAATTTGAAGGTACACTGACTTCTAAGATACAGGTTTTTACCTAGTTTAGAGGTCAGGGTCTTTTTTACTGTGAATCACTTAGCTTAAGCCATTTTGTTTATTTGTTTCTTGTTCATTGTAATATTCGTGCATTTCTGGGAGTAATAAAAGATTTATTTATATATTCCATAAAGGTCAAAGACAAACTTCATTGATCTCGGTATTCTTAGACAGTACTAGATTGATTTCATTAGCCTTGTCTGATGTCTGTAGGTTTTTTCTTGGTTAGAGGTATAATCGAAGAACGAAAGAATCGGTTCTACCTTAGCTATACGACGTACAGACATCCCTAGCGTATCTTTTGCCCTTGGTAGGTCTTGGCAGAACTGCCGAAGCGTATATCAAATTATGACCACATAAATAATGTTTTTGTATCGCTACATCGCAACATTATTGTACTCGACATATTTCAACTTTATCCTCTGTAGTGCTAGTTTTTTCTAAAAGAGCAAGGAAACTTTATATGGCAAGCCATTGTAAAAACAAAAAAGATTAAAACTTTGTTTTTATTATAAGAAGATTCCCTGGAAAAAGGTGTACCCTTTTGACGTAGCCTTTTACTTCGGAATGGCCTTACAATTGTCCCACGGGATTGTAGCTGATAAAAGCAATTTAGGATCCTTACCTATTTATTTAAAAATAAATACTGAATTATATCTTTATAGTTGTAATAATAATAGTGCTTTTGTCGAAATGTCGGGTACGACAGCCAATCTTATAGGAAGACTAATTATCTACGCCGAAGATATTATAGTGCACAAGTGTGTGCGCAGACACAGGTGCCTGTACATTTCCCTCACTCCCATAATCCGATGGGACGACAATTCAATACGACCATAGCGAGATCAGGCACAGCACCAATGGCTTAAGGCTTCCGAGGCACGGCGGTATCACATCACCAACTTCCGAACTCCGGACTGTTACTAAAAATTCCGAATAGAAAAGACAAAATAACACTTTTCCCCGACCTGGGAATCGATACATACTTCGATAGTGTAAAGCATAGAAGCCGATATAGAAGTTGTATTAATTGGTAGGCACGTTACTTGACACGTTCAACAAATATTTAAGTGCTAAACAAAGCGAACCAGCATTGCCTGAGCTAATCAACCAAGTCTCGGTGCTATCGGCGTTAAAATCACAGTGCAATAATTATCGGAGCTACTAAAATAGATCGAGGCAGCCGCGCACTGCCACTATATACTTACATCAGTGTCAGCTGTGAAGGTACCTTATATAAAACTAGGTTTTGCCCGCAGCTCCGCTTGCGTGGATGTCGGTATTCGCGTAAAAAAGTAGCCTATGTCCTTCTCCATATCCCAGGCTATATCTCTGCCAAACATGACGATCGGTTCAGCGATTTAAGAGTGAAAGCGTAACAGATAGACAGACAGATAGAGTTACTTTCGCATTTATAATATTAGTAGGGATTTGTAGGGATAACATAACATCACGACTTGATTCCCGAAAGGGTTGCGCAGAGGTGTACCTATAATACATCCACGTTTCGTCAGTTAATATTATAAATAAAGAGAAAATATTTGATATTTTTTAAGTTTATTTCGCTGTTACACTAAAACGGCTTACCGGATTCGGATGAAATTTGGCACATGGGTATATCATGACCTGGATTAGGACAAAGGGTGCTATTTATTCCGATATTCTCACGGGATCCAGACCTATACGACTGAAACCTCTGAGTGCAGCTAGTGATAAATAAATGAAAAGACATCCCTTTACTTATGGGCTCATTAAAATTTAAATAATTCTTGATTCTGTAGTAGAATAACGTATACAAATTCTTTTCTAAAAACTATTTCAAAGGTACATACTAAAATACAGTCAACAAAGGATAAATTTCTTTGTATTTAAGCATGTGTAATAACTAGTAGGTACGTGGGCTTATTTTGTCAAAACATTAGAACTTCAGTTACCACAACACACCTTTCCGAACACATAATATTATCCAAACCACGGCCTTGCGTGGCAAAGAGCTGAAAGTTAACATGTTTTCATTTCACTTTCATACCTGAAAGGTTAAAAGTAAGCACATCAAAAAATAATGCTGCATAAATTACTTATGACTATAAAAATGCCAAAAGTCTAGGTCATAACTTTTATCAGTTTTTCAGAGGTGTAATTTCTAGATTCAGGTATAATTAAACTCGATAGAAGTTATTTTGTTGCTTATAATGATTGCAAGTTTTTATGGAATAGATCTTAGTTTTTTTTTTTTTTAACTCGACCTTTTGGTTTTGGTTATCGAAACATACAAATAGATTGAATACAAAGGCGATAGCCCATCATTACACCTTCTATTGAAATTGTGGAAACAATATGAAGTTTTTAATAGACATAGTGGCAATGAGGTTTCATATTAGAAATCTAAGCCCCGCTCTATTCATGCACACTTGACATTTATAAACCTTTTAGAAACATTAGCTGTCCTTGTCATTTCCATGTCAATGAAGAAAGAGGGCAATACGATATGAGGGGCCATAACACCATTTTAGATAATAATATGATAATGAATAAAGAGGTCAGACGTTCTCCCTTTGCCGCCTTTTTCGACACCCTTAGGTCAATTTAATATGTAGGATATTATTACGATGAATTTTCCTCTAAAGGCGCTATAACCATATCATTAAGATTATACGTGGCATGAATAAAGTCTTGAGTAATATGAATTTGTGTGACAAGGTAAAGTTTGTTTTGAATTACGTTTCTTATACCGCAATAACGTTAAATGTATGATTTAAAATGATTATAAATGCGGTCGAAAGCTACCTACTAGCAGTGCAAAGTAAACATTCAACAATATTGTAGAATTGCAGAGAAATTTCTCCATTCAAATCAAGTACAATCTTGAAGCTCTACGCTCCAAATCAAATCGTAGCAGAAAGCTACGAATTCAATAAACGCTACGCCGCGTAGGCGCGTAGCATTAGGTCTACCGTGAAATAAAACTCATTTGAATTAAAATTCCTCGTAATTGAAAAGCATCTAACTAGGTTTTAAATGGCATTGAATTCGTATCGATTCCCTGAATTGTGCTAATATACTGCAGCGGGTCATCGAGCTAGTGAATTGGGAAACCGCAGTAGATAACATGTATGAACTGCAGATATACAACGTATGACATAATTAACGGAAGACCTCATACGCCTCAATTAGAGTATTGAGTTAAAAGCATAATACAATGACCAAAAAACTTATTTTTTAAAATAGATTAAGAATGAAAACTTTAATTTCGGAAGGCGGTGACAAAAAATGTCAATTCAAAATTACCGACTTCCGGAATTAAAGTTATTTTTCACTTTGTAGTGTTTTTCCGGAAGTGTGCTGATTTTTTTTTTGGAAAAAGTTCTTATTTTTCACTTTTTAGTTATAGTACCTACCCCACACCAATTAGAAATTTCATCATCCTTGGGGTCGAAACAATGCATATTTATGCGATAGCAGCAATCGCGGTTGATTTGCTGTCATTTTTTGAAGAGTTCCGTTGTCTGTCACCGAAACGCATAATCCGATCTACTTATATGAAAATTGGACCATTTCCGTATAAAATCATTTCGAACAAAAAAAGAATTTTGCAAATCCGTTTATACTGTGACGGATTTATGCCCGAACATACATAAAAAAAATACATATAAATTATGTCGAATTGATAACCTCCTTCTTTTTGAAGTCGTTTAAAAAAGTGTTGACCCTAGCACTACTTTATGTATTTGAAATTGAGTCTTATTGCCTTCAAATAAGATTGAATTTTATCAGACTCAATCAGCGGTCATATAAATAATTTTTGAAAAAAAAAAAAACCATTATTAAACGTTCCTGAAATCAAATTCAGTAGTCAATTGGGACCAACAACTTTCTGGGCGTCTAAAAAGGCCGCTTTGACAGAATCATAATAGGATAGTATTATGATTTATATTTAAAATCGTAAAATAGTCACAAACTGACAATTCATAATATTATCTGTGGAGACAGACAGCAAGCAATTCATCTACTTGACAGTTTTGTATGCAAATTGGTAAAATGGTCACCAAATTACGAATTGCTTTATTAAAGTAAAATGTTAAATAGCAGAATCTTAATGGAATTCAGGAAGTGAATTGCTTTCAGAGGAATCGCTTAATGTGTCCTTTTAGGACCCCAGATCTTGCGTTTATTCTGTTGCACCTTGTATAAACATAGAATCATATGTGCTAGTCTACAGCGGCCCTTTCACGTGACCAGTAAACTTAATTAAAATATCGATAGGTCATGCAAAAGGTATTTCGGGATCTGTAAATGTTACGGCGTGACGTAATTGGTACCGTTGCTGCGTGTTGAATGTTTTGCTAGTTCCCAGCGGTTTTGAGTCGCTAGTTAATGTTTGTTATGTTTGTATGCTTGTATGTTTTGTAAAGAGTGGTTTCCGAGGTTTTAAAGTTTATAAATTACTAGCTTTTGAGGGTCCGAAATTGTCCCACGGGATGATGATGAAGATGATAGGACTGCCTTTTCTGCACGTAGACTCCCATTCGGTCCGTTGTACGTGGGGATTCTGGCTAACAGAGCTAGCCTAGCTCCGCCCAGATGCACAGAAGCTTCCTGGGAGCTTCGTAGGCTTCGCGGAGCGACCTCACTGTTCCGAGGATTTCTTCACGTTGGGAAGCCACGGCTTCGCATTCCAGGATGACGTGGGTGGCTGATTCCTCGGCGTCCAGGTAGCCCCTGCAAAGCGGGTTGTCTGTTGTCCCACGGGAACGTACTACCGGGATGAAAAGTTTCATTTGTGTTAATCCAGGTAGTAAACTATCTCTGTGCCAAATTTCATCTAAATCTGTTTGGCCTTTTTGGCGTGATTGAGTAACAAACATCCATCGATCCATCCTCACAAATTTTCACATTTTAATATTAGTAGGATTGTTTGTAACTAATACTAGGGATATAATCCAATGTTAATCCAACGTATTGTACGTAAAGTATTTTTACAGTACCTCTACAATTGAACATATCACAGACATTCTTTGATTCTATGCCAGTATCAGACATGGAGTATATGTACTCAAGTAGTTCAAAAATAAGTACTGCACTAATTAAAAGACTTACGCACAAAAACATTCCAAGTTTCTGAAGAGGTCCGATTGCTATGCAACGTGCTCGTAATGCCAACGTCAATATAAAGGCAAGCTGGATGAATGCCGACGTCAGTAAGCCGGCGTTTGTATGAAACACAATTATGTTGCTTTCACCCCCCCTCTGACGTCACGACTCTCGCGTTTTGTTTCTGAACAGATGAGCAGGCTTGCAATGACGCATTTCTGTTGCTTTCGTTCATTACTGCATGCGTGCTTCTATTTATATGAATGAAATATATGGAGACCAGAAACTTGAAAATGGGTCCCTTTTTTGCATTTCGTTCGTATGCATTTGCAATAGGTAGTGTTTATAATTCAGTCGTAGAGTTTCTATCGTTCTATCTTCATTCCATTTTCAATTTTAGAAAATGCCGTTGTTTGCGGTCTTTGCTTATTTATTTATTTATTAGTCTTGTATTAACCAGTACACTTGCAACAAGATACTTAACTTTGCAATGTACTGATAGTATATAAAATTAAGTGTAAGGGCCGCATTATTTACAGCAAAGCACACACCACATTCATCATCATCATCAGATAATAATACAATTAATAAATTAAAACTAGTACCTAATATATAGTTTGAAAAAGAAATACAATGAAAAGATAAATAGAATAAAATTAATCAAATGAGACAGATTATATTAATTATATTTTATTTTTATGCTTAGGTCTATAATTGATTTTTGACTAGAGACACCCATTTAATGGCTAGCGCGGCTTTTTAGGGTTGATGGATAGAAGTTCAATACATGGAATAAGCCATCATATAGATTATTCAATATTGGACTCTTTTCCAGTCGGGAGTGTTTAACATTTACATATGTACCTACTAGCTTTTGCTATGAGCCTTGTACGCGTGGAGGTCGGAAATTATTACACGGGTTAAAAAGCATCCTATGTATTAATCCAGGCTCTAATCTATCTGTGTGCCAAATTTCACCCAAATCCGTTCGTCTGCTTTTTCGTGATTGAGTTTTTAATCCACTTTATGTACAGTCAGCGTCAATAATATCGGGACGAACAGACTGTTCAAAATTATATAAACAACTATGAAAATTAAATATTAACTCAATGACACAAGGAACGTTTCAGAATGAACACAATACAGGACAAATGTCATTCTGATATCCAATTGAGATAAAGTTTAATTTTCTTAGTTGTTGAGATCATTTTGAACAGTCTGTTCGTCCCGATATTTTTGACGCTGACTGTACATCGATGACATTCTGCTGCTTTCTGTCACAGTTGTTTTACATAGCAAGTAGTGGTATACGAATTGGAGTGGGGTAGGTACCATAACTTAAAAGTGAAAAAAAAAAACAACCGTCTTCCAAAAAACACAAACAAATTAAAAATAACTTTAATTTCGGAAGTTCAAAGAATATTTATTTAAAATTAATTTTCATTTTTTATGAATTATTGAAGTTAAATTAAATAATTAGACATTATGAAAAAGTATATAAAGTAAAAAAAAAAAAGAAAGAGCTTACTGGGCATCAAAGAATTCGTCCACATCGCTGTCAGTGGGAAAAGTGCCCAAAAGGCTGGCAGCATTACCACGTTGGATGGCAATGCTGATTCTTTGACCTAAGAATAGGCCAGCCCTTTGGCACGTGAAGAGTCGACCAACCGCTTTAATTTCGGAAGTCGATTCACATTTCAATTTAACATTATAGTATACAGAAATACCTGCCTGCTGAGGCTACTATAATATCCTACGATTTACAATAATTACTACTATACCACTATACTATAGTACTATGCTACTATACTGTAATACTATCTACAATAATTTGTGCGTGGAGTTTTTTAATAGCAAGTTTCGTAATCCGCCTGTGGATACAGTTGTCTCCACGCCGTAAATCTATGTATATTTCATAATTTTCATCGATCTTTATGGTCGTATATCATGTTTTACGAGGAAACTTAAAGTGTCATATCGATCGAGGTTTTATTGGTTTGAAATACCGTTTAAGAGGAAGTACTAGGAAGAATCTCTCCAGTAAGTAGGGCACTTCTATTTTTATTACTCTACTCCAAAGTGTTTTAGGAAATGTGATGGATTTTTGGTATACTTTTTTTAGATTTTGGTTGAGTGTTTAAAGAAAAAAAAAAAAAAAAAAAAAATTAAAAATACTCTAAGTACTATGAAATCTGAAATGAACAGAATGGTGATAAAACTGTTTAATAATTCTGCTTCTTTTTTTTTTGTAACTACGCAACATTTTTCCGAACTACATACCAAAGACGCCAAGTGCGAGTTCAACTCGCACAGGAAGGGTTTCGTACCACCGTACAATATTTAATACTACTTATTAACTAAAATGCTTTTGTAAAAACTATAGGTACCTGTTTTCATGGCGAAACCCCCTTGACTTTTAACTTTTTTTGTTGTGTGAACCTATTACGGTTCGGAATGTCCACTCCTGTGATAGACGGCCTGACGGACGGATAGCGGAGCCATACTATTTAGGTTTCGTTGGCACCTTTTGGGTACGAAACCATAAAAATAGCCTCCGTTCATTTTTCATAAAGATAGTTGTCGTGTCATATATCTTATACTCTTATTCTTAGATGATATTGTAATAAAAGCGTTCCTTTCCTTATAAAAAGCGGGACACGGTGTTGTATTACAAACTCAGGATACAGGATCCTTTGTGGCGCTCGTCCATCTCTCTGTCGCGACGGATAATCTTTTAAGTAGCCTTAACTTTTGTTAAGGATTCGAGATTTGTAGCTTTTGTACTAAGTATGACGTAATCTCCTGAAGATAGTTACCTTAGCAATTGTGGTTTGGAAAAATTGAGTACTTAACCAAAATTTTGGTAATTGGAAATGAGCGGGCACATAAAAATACGTGTGGGGTCGGGAGAACTCCCGTCAGGAACGAAGTTCCTTACTCTTTTTCTTCAACTTCGAATGTAACGGACGTTTACTCCATCTTTAAAATAATCAAACTTTATTTTGATCTGACCATCGGCTTCAGCACCCTCGAAAACCATGACGAAAACATTGATTTTTTTACAGCCGCCATCTTGGATTTTCATTTTGACTTCAGCACTCTCAACAACCATGAAAACTATCTTACTCTCAAATCAAATCATAATCAAAATGTTTTATTTCAATAATACACGTTGTACATTATACAGTTGGTGGTGTCTCCTTTTAAGCATATAGGTGCCGCCTGTGCCAGGAGGCACCGCTCTTTTAAATCTTACAATTAGTGCAACATGTAACTAAAAAAAGTTTATGAGTTAATAATTCTTATTTATTATAATAGTCTGTTAGTGTGTCTGTGTATATATGTGTGCGTGCGTGCGTGTATGTGTGTGTTTGTGTCTCTCACTCCATTATATAAAATGAAAAGTCGCATGGAGGGGTAATAGCACTTTTTAGTTAGGTACGTGACGATTTCTAAAAAAAATCTTCTACCGCAAGCTGCGTTAAAGAACGTTGTTCCGAAAAATGCAAGCCAGCAAGGTTGGCCGACCATGTGAATATCGCAGAACTTGGTTACTCAAGTACCTTTAAATAACTAGGTTTTCACTACGAAAGATTTGATTAAAACGAGTAAGATTGTAGAAAAATAACACCAAAAAGAAAAATCGTTGCTGTGGGTTTTTCCAGAATGATTTAGGAATACGTCATAAGATGTGAATATTATGTTATATGTCAATAAGTTCTCCTGTGCCGCTTCGTCTAGAACTTTTGTAAGAAAATAAACAGGTGGACCGCATTTCTTTGTCTATTTACTTGACAGACATTAAACACGCCCCAAAGCCTATTTAATTTAGTATTCAGTGCGATGTATTCTTTTTAGTAAGAAATGTGTAGAGTCCCGACTGCCATTCGTAGATGTTTGATTGTCTTTGCGGGGCGTCTGAAGCCCGAAAGTCTGAAAACCAAAGGGTTTCGTATTACCCAGTAATTGGGTTGTGGAGGTCAGATATATCTGTCGCTCCATGTAAAATGCTGTTACTCTGCTGCATCCGGTTAGACTGGAAGCCGATGTCAACAAAATTCGGAAAAGGCTATGCAGAAGATGACTTACTTGTACGGGTGTATTTTGTTACGTCCATGTTACTTACCTACCCCTACCTACTCTCGTGTTTGCAAAGGCGAGCTGGGCGTGGGGTCCTATTTTCCATGAGGAAAAATCCAATTTCCAACCGGCTGGTAGACTCTTCATGTGACCAGAGGCCTCGTCTATTATTTGGGCAAAAAAATCAGCATCGCCGTACAACGTGGCGATGCAGCAATCTGGGCACTTTTCCCATTGACAGCGATGCGGACGAATTTTTTGACGCCCTGTGATTCTGTCTGCAAATATACCTATATCATGTAAGTACTCGTATTTATCAAGAGTTCTTAGTAACACCTCGGAGTTTTTCGGGTCTTGTTTTATACGTTTTGAAGCGTGATTTTTGAGTAGTCCCAGTATTGTTCCCGTGGGATAATTTCTGACCTCCACGCGTACAAAGCTGCGAGCAAAAGCTAGTCATTCATATTAGAGCCTCAGTTATCATACATTTTGTATGAAACAGGCCTACATCGTTCTATTTACGTTTGAGATGTTAATTAGTTTAAATCAGCCTCGTTTTATCTCGTGCCTGGCACTGTTTGAAGTTGAATGTCAGATCCCAAGAATTTGCATGTTGATTCACAATTTGAAGAAAAGCAGTGCGACTTGCGAGTTGGAATCTGATTAGCGTGCTGAAACTTGAAGGTGAATGAACTGTGATTTATTTATGTAGTTTGTTTGGAACTCTGCAATTGTATCTAATATTTGGTATTGTTAATTATGACTTTACATGAGTCCTCTGTATTAATTTCTTATTATTTGATACTGTGGCCGCATCTACACTGCTGCATGCAGTCTGCGCATCATAATGTCGTCACGTAAAATCCTGCATCGCGCAAGCAGAATTCACCACGCAACTGGCTTAGATACAATGTCCCGACATCAATCTTCGGGCAGTTGCCCGACTTTTGCTATGGAAGATGAGTGGATGTTTCTTACTTTTCTCCTACGTCTAAAGAATTATTACCTACATGGGAATTAAACATAACTAGCCAAATGAATAGGTACACCTCTGCCTAACCCTTCGGAAAAAGCAGGTGTGATGTTATGTTGTTATGTATATAAGCACCGTAGACGTACCTTCACAAGACATACATAACACACATAACATTTCGTGTTCGTTAAAAAAAATCTTCCAGTATCGACTGGCATTAGGCAACTTATTGTAACATTTGCTTCAACCTTAACCCTGCGTACTTCCCTATGCTATTGCATAGGGGCGCAAAATTCCGGGGTTGACTGACCTCACTGGGGCCGCATCTTTTTATTTGTAACTAGTTTTTGCCAGCGGCTTCGCCCGTGCTTTTTTTTTAGTTATAACGCCTTTCGGTTTATTTGAATTTATGCGCATGCCTTTTGGATTAAGAAACGCCGCACAAACTTTAACGTTTCATGCATCATACTGTATTGCAAGGCTTAGATTTTTTATTTAACTATGTAAATGACATAATAATTGCACCAGAAAACGAAACGCAGCATAAACAGCATCTAGAAAAAGTTTTTAAACGATTTAATGAATTTGGCAAATGTGGCTCAAGTAGACACCAAATTGAATATTATTGGCATAGTTATGTTAGTAACCATAGTACTATTGGCCATGTTGTTAAGCATACGGAAATGGTTAAAGAGAGAAGTGGTGGGAAGTTCAATAGGTTTACCAAGTATTAAGGTGGAAACAGTCCAACCACCACAGCTACCAACTAATCCCAAAGTCATATACAGTGATAACCTGCTCATAAATCATCGTCCATTCAAATCAAGTCGTGCCGAAATATGTGTAATGGTGTAAGTGTATGTGAATTTTTGAATGCGTTTTTACTGGCGTCTTCATTACGAATACTGAGGACTCTAAGGGGTGGAAGATTAATTATAGCAGAGTATGTCGTGATGGTGACTACCCTTAACTGAAATTATTTTTTTATTTTTTATGATGATAAACATGTCAAGACGGTACCATTGTAACTAAGGTAACCGCACCACTGTATGATATAGGCGAGTTGATACTCTCATTTGATGAGTTGTTAGTATTAAGATTATTTTTGTGGCAGTTCATATTTTGCTAGTCATCTGAAGACATTCTGTAGTTTCCTTTATAAGATTCGCATAATTGATCAGGTTTTCGGATTCAGAAATAAAAACGAATGTGTCAGCGTTCCTACAAACTAAGTTGATAAAACGACGCGACGGTAGCGGTTCCGGTTTCCGTTCATTACGAGCCGGAATCACGATTTTGGCGGGGTCGTATACAGGAATCGGTGCCCGTAAATCCCGGCCTTACCTACTTGTTACACTTTAATAGCCAACAATTCATATTTACGGGTAGAAACAAACGTTGTGTCATGAACAATGATTGTGATCTTTATCAACGTGTTATTATTAGTGGAGGTATCAAGGTCTCTCACTCACGGTGTTGGCACTACTAGGAACTCATCGCACCTAATGACCTACCTAATAAAAAATTGAATAGGTAGTTTGTATTTAAATAACGTGTTTCGGCTATCTGTTTTATGGGTGTGGCTAAACTAATCTAGCTAGAGATATTCTAAAGAAGATCCTGGTGTCAGGATTTGTTTCTAGTATTTTATCAAAATTATTTTGGAGTTTGCTAACAAATATATATATATTTGAAATGTGCTACATAAGCCATTTCATTATAAAAAATGTTCAAGAACTTATTTATGTCTTCCAGAGGGCGCCATATTGAATGTGACGGATATGCCTTTAACCAGCGGACGATCAAGACGCTGCGAACGATACCTCATTTATCAAATAATGATAAGTAGTTTAGATGTTATGAGGGAACAGATGAACATACATGACATACCGGTCAAAATTATAACCCTTCTCTTTTCTTCGCCGTAGTGGAGTAAAAAGAAGATGTGATTGTAAACCTCGTAAAAACCAATGAATGACTTTCCTGTATTGAAATAATGAGGATAGACACTTACAATTATGTCTAATTTAAGTACACTTTAACAAATTACAATAGAACTTTCAAGAGTATTACATAGGATATTGCAATGGCTGCCCATTTTCTCGTTAAAAGCCATCGATCAAAGTACCTATTATATTTTGATCCAATAAAAGCAATCTAATAAGGAGGGAGGGGGATGGTCAAACTAACGCAAATCCGATCGCAAGTTCGACTCATCTTTTCCTTACTGGGCCACTGATGTAAATCGGTTTTAAAAGACTAGGCAGACATGACAACGGGAAATGAACAGCTCAACAAAGCATGTTTCCGTTATCCATCCAAAGTCCTTCGCAAACCACTCGAGACGGGCTGGCTATGCATTTTAGAAAAACGGAATCTCGTAGAAATATCCTACTACATCCTATTCTTGTTATGTTGTACGCATATTGAAATGTCTGGCACGTTTTCTGCACCACAAAGCCGGTTGCAGTCTAGTGGTATCGACATAAGCCGCGTATACGACACGACTCGATAAAAAGATTGCAAAAATGGACGATAAGCGACAACTTGCGGTTTGCATTTAGACGGTCGTGAGATTATGGGTGGGACACTCAGAAAGTTTTGCAAAAATAAAAGTAAATGTTCTAAAGGTAAATATTTTTTTTTTAAATCTTTTCAAATTACTCTCCACTAGCCTCTATACAAAGTTTCATGCGTCTGAACCAGTTTTCGAAACACTTTTTCCAGTCCGCCGCAGACACCTCGTTTACAGCCTGCTCGAACGCTGCCAGCGTTTCTTCCGGCGACGAAAATTGTATCCCTTTGAGCTGATTTTTTATTATAGGGAATAACAAGAAGTCAAACGGTGCTAGGTCAGGGCTGTAAGGAGGGTGACCCAGGAGTTTGGCCAGCATGCTCTGCAGGAAGTGCCACGTTTTGAGCGCGGTGTGCGACGGCGCGTTGTCGTGGTGGAGCAGTAGCCCGCGGAGCCCTGTGTTTGGCCGCTTGTTGCTCACAACAGCGAAAACTTCTGCCAAGCATTTGGTAGTATACCATTCAGCGTTGATGTTTCTTTGGTTCCGTAAAGGAATTGACACCAAGTCGCCAGGCAAATTGAAAAAGCTCGCGATCAAAATCTTCCTCCCGCTTCTAGATCGGTTCACTTTGGTAGGCGTTGATTCGTTTTGAAACACCCAAACCGTCGACTGGCGCTTCGTTTCTGGATCATATTGATATATCCAAGACTCACCACCTGTAATGATGCCGTAAACACGCCGAGACGAACCTGCTTCAAATTTGTTTATCATATCACGGCACCAATCCACCTGGGCCTGCATCTGAGCATCGGTGAGGTTGTGCGGCACCCAGCGTAAAACTATCCTTCCTCACGCAAAGATGTACGTGTAGAATCTCGTGGAGTTTCGTTCCAACCTGCAGTATGTGCTGAATCTCTTGATATGTAACTCGCCTATTGTCATGGATCAAAATTTTTCTCTGCTACCACTTTTTTTTTTCGTAACGGCCGTCAAAGGGCGACTACTACTTTCTTCATCCCCCAACGTTAGTGCATAAAGCATGATTGCCATTTGAAGTCTATCGTACGATTCGTCCGGTTTAGGCGACACTTGAAATCGTAAAAAATCATAGCGCGAAAATGTTAATGTGGGTTGCAGCTGAAAATCAGCGTCAGGTGGTGCATACTGTGTAGCCACTTGACATTATGCTGAGCTGAGGCCCTTTTGGCATTAATAACATTGTTGTGTTTTATTTATAGTTTTAAGATTTTATAAGCTGTAATGCCAATAAACGCACTTTTCTTTCTTTCTTTCTTTCTTTTCCCGGCGCAGATCCATTTTTAATGAGACACGATAATTTATATTAGCTCGCAAACATTGTGGAGGGAAATTTTGAAATTGGAACGTGCCTATTTTTACTTACAAATAATCATATTTTCAAAATAGATTATAACTGGCCAGTCTCTCATACATAAAAACTTTTTTCGCAATACTTTCTGAGTGGCCTGGTAAGTAAGGTGTAGCTAGTAAGGAGGATTTGAGGGAGGTTTCAGCTTTTAGAACTATTGTTCAATGGCTTTGTCGTCGGGAAAACTGTTGTTAGGATTTTCTATATGGAACTTTTTAATAGGCTTGCCCCCTATTACATGGGCCTTCAAAATATGGGTGTGCCTACTTCCATTTCTGCCTAACCTATCGTGGAGTATAGTACCTATGTTATACTAGCTTTTTCAGAGGACGAAACCTGTCCCACAGGAAAGTACTACCGGGATAAAAAGTATGTATCCTAAGTGTTAGTCCAGGTTATTAACTATCTGTGTGCTAAATATCATCCCCAAATCCGTTCAGCCGTTTTTTGCCTGATTGAGATACAAACATACAATCTTTCACATTTATAATATTAGTTGTATAAGTAGTAGGACTTCTTAGAAAACTACGATCTTCTAAACTAAAGTATAGTTAAGAGTTTGTACCGATTTTCTTTCCATTTTGTACGTACTTCGGAAAAGAGTATTAAACATCTCATCCGGCTTATATGTCTGCGTTAGTTTTTGTTCCTTCCTCCGCCCTGTTGAGCTCAACTAATGCAGACGAACACAGGCTATTTATTTTCTTGAGTAGCCTATTTTTTCCGAACAACCTTCGGGCTGAGCCGGAGTGATTCGATTATTTAGTTTTATAAATACTTTAGCACAATTTTCTTCCTCAATGAATTATTTCCAATAAATTTCTAATATTCTAGTCTCTTCGCTGTAGATACTTTAAAGCTATTTCACACGAGCCAACCAAATGTAATCACTATGGAGATTGAATGAGTGGATCATTCAGTGTTCATAGTGATTCAATTTGGTTGGACCCGTGTTTGAATACATGTTTGCTTGACCCTATTTTGAAAGACAGATGACCCGTGAATTAGTTTCCTGCTTTTCTATGTTCATACATATTCTGTGTGAAAGTCGCTGTTGTTGTCTGTCTGTGTGACCCTAGGCAACGGATTTGCTGCGGTGTTCACCAGTATTTCGAGAATTTATTACTGAAGGTTTATAGTTAGTACACTAATATTGATATAAAAAAAAAACGAAACTTGATGTATTGTCAAGTCGAAAAAACCGCGCAAAGCAGGATCACTAGTTTTATAAATAAAAACCAAAAATGTCGGTCGTTTTCAAATTGATTTTGTTGTTATATGCAGTTAATTTACCCAGATAAGTTTTAAGGCTGTAATTACATGCCAGCCAAGTTTGTAGGCGCTCGTTTAATTAACGGCTAAGAGAATAATATTTACTTACGCGGACGAGTTGAGAAGTCGCTTCGTCTGTATGGCGGTTATACAACAGTGTGTACTACCCTAGTTTAGTAGATTAACCCCGTCTTTTGAGCTAGCATGATTTATTTTTTATTGAAGTTGGTTTTTTGTACCCATTTCAGGCAGAAATACATATATTTGCGTTTCTTCTTTGAATCAAAGTTTAAATGACAGTGTATCTTTTTTTTTTTTGAATAAATTCTGGTAGGTCCAACCTATGTAATTGTCGGCTCCTTAATTGGGCTTGCAGTGACTGTGTATCAAATTAGCTGGCGCGTTTATATTAATCTGTATGTATACGTCGCAGCCAACTGGTTAAATTAGCCAGCTAATTGGACGCCTAGGCTGTTCATTAAACGCTGGCATCCAACTGGATGCCTAGGCCGATAGTTAATTGAACTAGAATCTTTCAACGTTTAACAACTTGGCGTATTGAAAGTCAGCCCTTTGAAGATGACTGACCAAGACTCAGCCAAGTGATTCAAATTTTTGTTCAGTTTTTTTCCACTGAAACTGACTGAACTTACTGACTGACTTAATTATTATTCAGTAATATTCGTGTTATATACTCTTTTGAGAACAAATATTTCACTATTACAAGTTACTTAGTGGTAGGTATTAGTAAAAAGTAGTCGTACATAATTTGTGAACTCATAGTCACGCAAACCAAACATTACAAATTCACCAAAATCCAATTTAACTAAATGACCACACGACATTCAGCCATCTGGTTAAACGTTGCGCTCAATGACTTGGCTAAATGTCCTTCAGCTATTTAATTGGATATAGGTATCCCCAAGCTCCGCCACTTCGAACAGTTCTGTGCATCCCGCATCCAGCGGATTCCTGTATAGTACCTCATACATACATACATACATAAACAGTCCATAATGTCCCGCTGCTGGGACATCAGCCTCCTCTAGATGAGAGAGAGTGGGCCGAAATCCACCATGTGGGCCCAGTGCGGGTTTGTAGGTATAGCACCGCAGTTCCATCAAAAATAAATTCCTCAAAATTTGTTGCAGTCAAAATCATAGAATATTGACCATAACGTTTACACGATGACTCAACAATATTGGGTCAAATAAATTCAAGCATTGCATCATCGATGGCGTTCTTGCGTAGTTCTAGACCTAAAGTCTACAACTGTATCAACTCGTTGACCCAGTTAATCCTATCCCATGAATCGTAAAATGTGTTGGTGAATATAAATACAGTATCCCCGTCCGCGTTAACTGTATTTATAGGTTATGACTTATGATGCTGTAGTTATATTTTATATCTGCAAGGTACTGTTTTACCGTTTATGTAGGTATGTCACCGTATGATTGTGAACACCGTTAGTGTATAATCTATCTCGCGCAATTATAAACTATCGATAAATTGTGGACAGCACCATACTGCTTACCGACTTATGCTCGCGAGCCAAGCGAACGGTGAGCGCTACTTCCAAGTTAGTGGCAGATACTTGACTATTTAGTAATAGCGCAAGGTACTATCCGTCTTGATACCAGTTCACAATTTGATGGCTTCACTTCGATAGTGTAGCGATAGAAAAATAATGCGTTAAATTGTAAGCAGTATGTTACGGTTCACAATCTTTCGACAGGTCACAATCTCGCGAGATAGATTGTAATCTAACGGTGTTTACAATTTTAGGGTGACATATATAGCAAAGTTAGTGTGAACAAGCATCTTCTGGGCACGTTCGGTCTCATCAATCGCTATCCAGCAGGCGTGATGGAGGTCAAGTTAAAAAAAAGATGGTTTCTATGATATCTGCAATTAAGAACTTATGAATCAGAAATGAAGAGATCCGCATGAGAACAAAGGTAACCGACATAGCCCGAAGAATTGCCCAACTTAAGTGGCAGTGGGCAGGGTACATTAGTTATAGAACAGACTGCCAAAGGGGCTGAAAGGTTTTGGAGTGTCGATCGAATACTGGAATACGTTGCGTTGGAAGGTCACCAACAAGGTGGACTGATGACCTGCTGAGAAGCACAGAACCGGTCGAAGTGGCGGTGCTTGGGGCCAATGTCCAGCAATGGATGTTTTTCGGTTGAAATGATGATGATAGAGATTTGGTCTTTGATCAGACAGTCCATGCAAAATTTGGTTGTTGAGGCGTATCTAGGTGCTTGAACAGCTATAGTGAGGTGCAATCTATTTGTAGTTATTGGCACAGTGAAATAACGTACATACTGTAGGTATAGTTATTTATTTTGAAAGTACCTAGTTATAGTCTAGTAGTTAATTTAGTAACTCAAATGTAGCTGAATGTTTCACCGCACCTTTTATTTCTGCTACCATAAAGTTGTTAGGTACACACGAGATCAGCGTAAACTGGAAATGTGTAGCCGTGTGTACATTGTTCAAGAGTAGTAAATTTTTTTATAGATATATATTTTTCGAGTCAGCGAACAGACAGTTTCTGCTATAAAATTTTGTTGAATTAGTAATAAATCTACGAGGAATATACTCATGGGGATTTCTACTTTTTCATTTTCGTCGAACAGACGGCTTTTAATAAAAAAGGTAAGGTTTATGTAGTGAGAAACAAATATTGTGACCCTAAATATTATTTATTATCCTTTGCCAGCGGCGGGAACGTACTATCGGGATAAAAAGTATCCTACGTGTTAATCCGGGTTATAAGATATCTGCGTGCCAAATTTCATCCGTTAAGACGATTTTCCCCGATTAAGTAACAATCATCCAAACATCTAAACATCCCATTGTAAAATCTTTTTATAATAATTATGAAAAAATGTCTTTATAAATGTGCTAATTTGGCACATTTATAATGTGTCAAGATCGGAACTGTCATCATTCCATTTTGAAATCAGAATGAATCATAAAGCATGGCATGGAGCAAAGGTGTTGCAAGTCAAAATAAAAACAAAACTTTTCAGTTTGCCGTCTACCACTGCTGTGAGTTCGTCGAGTCGAATCGAGCAGTTCGTTCTAAATTGAGTCGACGTCCAATGGGGCGTAAATAAACGAGGAAGCTTTCACGTCACACACGGCCGCGGCCGCTGCAGTGGCCTTGAACTGCATTCGTATTGTCATGCCTCACGGCACCTGTTTACATTTTTAAATACCCACTTCAAACAACAAGCCTTTGTGCTAACTAGTTATGTATAGTTTAAACAAAGACATTATCAATATAATAATATCATACGTAGGTATGTCAGTTCATAAACGTGTCCCTGAAAAATGTTGTAGCCTTGAGAAAATGCTTCCATCTCTAACTGCAGTAAATTGGAGAAAATAAAGCGCAAGTTGCTGCAAACTCAGAAAAAGCTAGCATTTGTAGGAGAAATAAATGTTTTTTACTGTTTTTATTTTTTACTTAGTTACTTATTGTTAGACAAAAAAAAACTCTCGTGTAAAAAAAAATTACCTTACGAAATAGGTACACCGAAGGCTGGCCTGCTGGAAAAATAAATTGAAAAGTCATATAATGTTTATTTTTAATTTTATTTGTTTTCATTTTGCCTATGGCTTTATAAAAACATTTTCATCAAAACCAGCACGTGTTTCAAAATAATTAACGTAATTGTAATGTAACCTTTTTCCTTTGATATAAAATATAGACGTGGCTGAAAAAAATAAAAATATTATTAGGCTTTCTAATGAGTCACATTATATGTATGTACTAGCGATCCGCCCCTAATTCGGTTTCGGTTTTTGCTGCTTGTCAAAACATCGTAATTTCTTTAATAATTGTAATTTAAATTTTAATGTATTTTACACATAAACCTTCCGGAATAAATTCTCCGTTATCTCCGTCCGTTAAATCATGGTGATCAAGGCGCATCAAGATTCGTTTTGTATTATAGAAGAACAACGTGGTTACACGGACAAACACGAAAATCGACTATGTATAGATTAACAATTCATAAATCATAGAAAACATAAACAAATAGTCGATATCTCTTCCTACTATCTGCAGTTTGTTCCTTATTTATTATTCACGCGGCTCTTTTTATGCTCCATTAAACACTGAGTAGGATGCCTGTTACCAAAGACTACAATAGTATACTGGCCTGTTACGTAACATGAATGGAGCACAGATCCCTCTATAACATAGCTAGGTAATACCTAATTTAAAATACAGTTATTATTAGTAATACCTCATTTGGTACCTGTCCAGGACAAAAGCTACTACGTAACTAATTGACCAAACTAAACAGTCCGCGTTACGTGACTAAAATTCTAAATACAATAGGCACTTACGTAATTCGGTTCGCAGGGATAGAAGAAAATGTTCAGCCTTTCGTTGCTAACGTAATCGTATATACACACATATATGTAGTCGGTACGTACCTGCTAATGTAAGAGTTCAAGGGCAATGCAGTATAGACATGCGACATTGGTCGAAAAAGCATTCTTCTGAGTGAAATAAACTTTCAAAATTATGAATTTGATTATATTATTGGAACTGTCTCGTTGGTCTATTAGTCGCAAGCCCTACTACCGAGCGTGAGGTCTTGGGTTCGATTCCAAGGTCGGGCAAAGGGCTTTTTTATCTGGAATTTCCCAGTAGCAGCTCGGAGTCTGTATTTGTGCCCAAAAGATGACAATTGGCTCGCCCCCTGTTAACATGGGATTTATAATTACATAACTGGTGAAATGTGGGTGTACTATCGATACGCCTCTGCACAACCCATTCGGCTAAACAAGGCGTGATGTTATGTCATGAATTTGATTACTGGGAATAGTTTACAGTTATTGAAAATTCATTTTACAGAACCGCAGATCCGTTTTACGTGTAAACGGCTTGATTTCGGAATAAAGAAGTAATATTCTTTGAGTGAAAATGTAAAGCGATTTGTAAGCTAATTTTATTTATATAGAGGTTTTATTTGAATGGTTCGGAGTGTTGAAACAAGAATACAAAGATTTGCCAACTAATTTCCAAACCGCAAGGCTAAATATTTGATATGGAAATTACCTTATTGAGTTATTTAATATTTCTCAGAAAAGAGGTCCTTCAAGACCTATCAAAGACCGCAAAGTATTATTTAAATAGTAGAAACGGAACTTTTGGTCGCAGTACAAAAGCTACCTAATAGTTACATAATAGCTTCTATTGAATACCAAGAAAAAGTACCTACTACACATTTAAACCCGGAGTTTATAAAGCCTTATATACTGACCAAGCCATGTGTTCTGCTGTGAAATATTGACACAACTATGCCCTACGACCTCCATGAACAATGGGACAACCGTAAGTTACTATAAATTTAAGTATATTGTGCGTCTAACCAAGTCGGGTGCGGCAATGCGGTCAAGGATAAGTAGATATTTCAAGCGGAAATGTTCTAGAAATTTTACAAAAAACCTAGATAGCTAAGGGCTTGAGGATCTCTAAGTTTAATCTGGTAATATCATCATTTATTCAAACTAGTGGTCGCCCAGTGGACCATAATTAATTAAAGAGAGACCATAATTCATTTAAAAAAAGAAACAAAATTCGCTTTCTGCTCTCCTTCCGCACATAAACTTGTGCCAAATGTCATACTCCTGCGTCCGCGTAATTTTCGTTAAAAGTCGGTACTCAGAAAGTTTTTGCTTCACTTAGTAATTATTAGATAGATTAGGCTGAAAATCAGCATCCTTAGGCTACAAGATTTTTTAATGGCCCTACTAAATGCAAATAAGTATCTCAATTTCTATAGCAGGTAGCTTAATTTGGGAACTACTTAGTTTATTCCAATGGCTAACATAGAAGAAACGGAAGCTTTCCAAATAGATAATGCATTGGGGCCACGGATATTAGGCTTATTTCTGAGATTGAGGCCGCTGTATTAGAATAGAAAACTTTATTTTTCAGACCGGATTCCATAGGTTTAGGTAACAATTGTATTTATCTTCTAGTGTTAGTAGGTGACTGACACAGATAAACATATAACAATTAAACTTCAGCCTGGAGCTGGATCCACTTCCGTATCATCGGGGAATCCCACTGATCTGCGAGTACACTGAGAATACTGTTGGTGCTGCCGTGATCACGCGTTATCGGGGACGCATATCTGTTCCTAATAATAGCGGCAAAACCATTCATTGCAGACATCCCTGATGCGATACAACGCCAGGGCAGGCGCAGCAGTACTGTCAGTGTCATTACATTGAACGCGTAAGTCGCTGTATGGCCGCTGAGTCAAGTTGACCCACAAGCTGCACGTGTAGAAGGACTGATAGTTACCTTTGAAAAGCGTTTAACCTCCATGTAATAAAAGTTTAAAACCGGGCTAAGAGAGAGTATAACCGTTACATTTATCAATACCGGATATTCGGCAGCGTTCTCAAAATTGAAACTATGATCAATAAGTATCAGACATAGTAGGTACTAACAGATTCAGTTGAGTGATACCTAATCGTCTATGCCAAACTATCAAAATGTTTATATTTGATTCACACGTACCAAAAGAACAACTAATGATTGGCATTGTATCAGTCGTCATATTAGTACAAATACTAGTTTACTGTAGACATATTTTCATAGTAAACAAAGCAGTATTGTTTACTCCGTCGAATGAAGCGTGCGGTATGCAGTATAGTTGGGAATTAGCGTAACTCGTTTACAAGTTTACCATTTTGCATCGTTTCGATTTATTTACTGAATGTGCTGGTATCCACGTGCAGACGAAACGTGCTGGCTTTTGTAATGCTCTACAGAGACTGTTTGTGTAATAATAGCATTGGCTAGTTCGTTACAAATGAAGTATTTTTGGATGGATAGTGTGCATTTTATTGCAAGTTTACATAGTCGAGGGTGATGTGATCCAGAGCATGGCATCGCTAGTCAGGTCTATTACTAGGTTTATATGTTATATACATGGTGCGAGGATTCACGAGAGATTAATTTTGGTAAATTCTCGTCAACTATGACGTCACGACTACATCCAGCAATTTAGGACAATGGCAGCATGTAGCAACCTGTTGTCAGAGCTACGGCCACACAATATCTTGCAATATGGAGCAACTCAAAAACTAGACAATACGCCGCCGCCGGCTCCACCGCCGGCCGGTTCCTCTCGCAAAAACGAGACGTAGATAAATCTATAAACAAGATAGAAAGAAAATTGACAAAAAAATTCCAAACCGATTGGATTTTCGGCAACTCATGAAATATATGGAGCAATCAGAAGCAATATTCCCGAAACATTGCTCCAGATTGCTCCGTTTAATTGATCCAGATTGATCCATTAGTGTTGACGAGCCATAATTGCTCAAAAAATTGCCCATGTAAAAGCACCTTAAGGGATTGTGTAATCATGAAAATGATCAACTTTAATTGAACTTTGATAAATCACCTGCTCCACACATTTATATCCGCATTAGCTTCTGTCCGCGGCTTTGCCCGCATGGATGTGAATTTGATGGTTTTTTTTTCTATAATAATATTATAAGCCGTTTATACCTACATTCATAAGCATTCATTTAAAAGCTGTGATTTTGACATTACAAACAGACACTTCAATTTTATTTATTTGTATGTAGTACAAAATTTAGGGAACAGCTGACTTTTTTTTTACAGAGTTGGTCCCATAGAAAAAGTTATTCATTTTCATGATTAATATACTCCCTTACAGTATGTCCGTCGTTTAACCTGACGCCCTGTAGGTACATCCAAGAAATTCGTAAGTCGTGCTAAAACAAGAAGTAAAATAAAAGTATTCTGATGCAGAATGTTTAAATATGTGCATTTCAGATTGGTTATTCGAGGATCTGACCTAGTCGCTAAACTTTCTTGGTAACCCTTGAAAAACTTGTAAAACCAATTTGCAGGGTAAACAGCTAGATCGATTCTGCATCTAAAATTCACTGTAACATTGCAGGATTTCTTGTACGGGATTGTTAAGCTTAGCTTTCCATAGCAGAGCATCAGCAGTACCTTTATATTTAGGGCGAATTTCACCTTCAAACTGAACGCGATCAATACTTCAAAACTGAGTTTAAGAGCTGTCAGTGTCAACATTCCAGACTAATGATGACACTAACGTGTTACACAGTATCGATCATAATCTGAACCATTTCGAAGGATATTGGTAATTCATTGCTACTTACTACTACAAGCAGTGGTGGCCCAGCGAGAGCTGTGGTGACCCAGTGGTAGACCGTGAGTAACGAGATGTAGGTCGTAGGTTCGAACCCAGACCGACGTTTTGCTTTGTGTAAATTATTAAATCACCACAGCTCTCAAAACGGTGAAGGAAACATCGTGAGGAAACCGGCATGTCTTAGAAACAAAAATTCGAAGACATGTGACATCTACCAACCCGCACTGGGCCCGCGTGGTGGATTACAGCCCAAGTAGCATTGCAAGCTGTATACAAGCAGTATTTTAGTTCGTTTTGATACTAGAAGCTGTATATTCAGACTGTATATAGGCTGTATAAACGCTTATACAGTGACATCTACCAACCCGCACGCGGCCCGCGTGGTGGATTACAGCCCACTCCCGTTCATCGAGAGAAGACCGGAGTCTCATCAGTGGGAACATTAAAGACTAATTATGTATTGCTACTTGTGTTCGACAACGTAAAAAACGCAATTAAAGTTGTTGAACTGTTAAAATTAAAGCCGTTCCTACCGATGATTTGTGTTACGCAAGTATCCCGTAGCTCTTGAACGCGGTTTAGATGTCCTGATCGCGTTTAGCCTAACTTTCAGTTATTATTATTAAGTTCAATATACACCGTGACATTTTAGTCGTCTTACAACGGCAGCCCACTTCATGTATACAGTGACTACTATACATTTAAATAAAAATAAAACTATTTTTTTGAACATATGAATTATAAAAAAAAAATATCATTCACTAAGCCACATGACGTAGTTTGAAACACCCTGACATGGAGATGGAATGAATGATGGAATGTAATGGTTTAAGTATCTTCTTTGATATTATTAACAGGGTATTTCATAATTCTAAACCATAATTTATTATTATACCTATTATCTTAATTAATGGTAACAATTTTTTAATCGCGCCTAGAGTTATTTCATCTCGGATACATTGAGTGGACCACCTTTGTAAGACGACTAAATTGTCACGGTGTATAGTATAATAGAATAACTATATAAGGAAAGGTGTTGACAACAATCGTGATAAACACAATTGTTCATGTATACCTACGTTAGCACCTTTTATTTTTCTTGTTACCTTTTTATGCGATGCAAATGTAATTAAAACGAAACACCATGAAAAAACCTTACTAGGGGTGCTATAGAATGATATTGTGTGTAATACAGCAAAAACGTCATGTTATTTTGCATTTCAATATAACCGTAGCACGTAATAACAAATATATTCTTCTACATAATCTCAAAATCAGCGTGTAATGTTGACACGGTGGAGCATACGGTGGAGGTCTGCCCAGCTTGGGCGGTGCACCGCCGTGTCCTCGTGGAGGCGATCGGCAGCGGCAATCTCTCGCGTCCCGGTCCTGGTCCAGGCATGGGCATGGTACGGAGCGAGAGTGCATGGGTAGCCGTCACCTCCTTCTGCGAAGCAGTAATGCTCGCGAAGAGGGTGGCGGCGCACGTGAGGGAGAGGCAGAAGATGCGCCCTCACTGCCGTAGCCTTCGCAGGAGACGCCCTGGGTGTCGGGAATCCCCGGCTGATTCCCAACCACCGTAGGCGCGGGCTTGCGGACGGCCAATAATGGGTAGCTCGCTGTCCGGTAAGGACCAAGCTCGGTCCGATGCCGCGCTGTGTTCCACGCGCGCCTCAAAGAGATGTCAGCACTAACCGATGGGGCCCGGAAGGGCCGGTGCCTGCCAGGGGTGCGGGTTCTTCGAAAGAGATACCATGGCCCCTGCCATTCAGGCAACTGAGGGAACACGGGTGGGTTTTAGCCAGTAAAAGTCTGACACGCCCTTCTGCTCCACCCAGAGCGGGAGAAGTTATTTGATGATTCCTACCCGTAAAAAAAAATTTGTTTGAATTTGTTTTGTTTGTTACTATTTAGAAAGAATGATTTGTTTTGTTTATTTGTTTAAGAAAATTCTATTTTATTTTTTTCTTTTAACTTTAGGTACATAACTTTTAATTTGTGGAAGCTTGTAAATGGAAACTGTAAGCGCTAAATGTTATTATTTACCTAGATATTAGACTGTTAGCTTTCTGAAGAATAAATAAATAAATAAAATACAGTTATGTACTGCCTCAGTGCCTCTGTTTATTCAGTACAACAATATCCAATGTCGTTTAGCTTGTAGACATGGGATCATATGCCAACACACTACCGTTCATGTTAGTAAAGTCAATTCTATGACATTTGTGTAAGTCCTGTGGAGTCAATATCCTTGGAGTTGGCACAAGGGCGTCACGGCGCCGGCCCGACGACGGCGTCGCGACGCCCACAGCCCATTGCCATATTACATTAGGATTCTCTGAGACCATCAAAATACTCATTACTCATATAAATGAAAATCATGTTTTGCTCTGCGACAGTTTTTTTTTAAATGTCGCAGCATCATGCTGAGATAGGGGCCTTTTGGCCTCGTACGGGACTTTGTTTTTTATTTTTACTTTTTGGTTTTTCTCTAATTTTAATTTATATTTTATTAAGAATGTTATTTAGTTAAGTTTGTGTTATTCCTGTGCGAGTCTAATAAATACTTTTTCTTTTCTTTCTTTCTTTCTTTCTTTTCTTGCTCTTTAGTAACAAGTCCATAAATCTTCATGTAATGCCAGTGTTTCAACGAAGAATGAAAAAAATATTTTAGTCATAATCGTTTGTAGCTTTCTTTTCGTAGCATTATGTCTGTGATGTAGTCTCCGTAGCGCAGACTACGTAGCCACCCGGCTGCGTCGTAGCCAGCGACCATAATATGGTCGCTGGTCGTAGCGTATTGAATGAGTCGTTGTCACTGTAGCAGAGTATTCGTGGCGTAATGTCTGTGGCGTAATCTCCGTAGCGCAGACTACGTAGCCGAGTTTTCGTAGCGTATTGAATGACGCATGCGTGGTCACTGTTGCAGAGTGTTAGTAGCGTTATGTCTTATGACTAGCGCATTTTCCGTAACATAGGCTCCGTAACGGAATGTTCGTCGTAGCATAAAATTCGTAGCGTAGTATTTAAATGGCTTACCCTTCACTTCTGGGATCTTATAGTACTGTTGACACATGCAGCGTAATTTTTTAGGGTAACTTTGTATTAATAAAGTGCCAGTCTATTTGCATTTGTAACGACAATAACTTTGTAATAGTATGTGCGGCTCCAAAAATAAAACTAATGTGTTTGTACTACTTGCGTAGGTACCATCTAAATGTGTATTTTGTTACAAAGTAAAACTCGAAATATGCTAGTTTATGTAAATAAATTAAAATTATGTAGCCTATGTAGGTCTGTAGATGCTACTTGGCTATGTCTTGCACGTACGCACTGCTCAGAGCCAAAAGGCAGTATTTCCGCCCTCACGGCTCTAGTCGCCGCAGGACACGCCCGATTCCCGGCCACTGTAGGCGCGGGCTTGCGGAAGGCGAGTAATGGGTAGCTCGCTGTCCAGTAAGGACCAAGCCCGGGTCGACGGCGCGTTAAAGTCAAAGCAATTATTTCAAATAGGCACATATAAGGCACTTTTGAACGTCAACATTTACATTAAAATAGAATTGATTCTAGTCGCCCCTTCCAAAATGTAGTTTCGTATGGAGAAGAATGGGCAAGAAACTCCACCGTTACTCTTTTAAAATGATATAACTACAATATTTAACATACATTCATTGTATAATTATGTGTGAAAACGATGCATCCAGAACAAAATTACTGTACCACTTACTGTACCGTTGTATTCCACGCGCGCCTCAAAGAGATGTCAGCACGAACTGATGGGGGCCGCAAGGGCCGGTGCCTGCCAGGGGTGCAGGTTGTTCGAAAGAGCGGGAGAAGTTATTTGATCATTTCCCACCATCAAACTGCTCAGAGCCGAGAGTTGAAAATTGAACAATGTTGTTCTTTCGACGTGCTGGTATGCACTCCGTTGAATTCTCAATGCTCGGGTCAACACTGAGAGTTGAAAATCCAGTGCACGGTAAATCTCGCCGTGATATTTTATCGTCCGTGCGATCGTAGTCACTTCGATTTCAATTAAATTAAATGACCATATCGTTAACCCAATACGTAAAGGTACGTTTACAGCATTCAATTGTTTCTGCTTCTTATTAGGACATCATATGACAAAGGGTGCGTCCAGATCTGGCGAATACGCCGCAAATGCGCCGCTCGTGAGCTGCTTGCGAGCATTTCATGTTCGTAGCCTACGTACATGAAAGGCACGCTCATAGTTCGCAGGCGGCTCGCAAGCAGCTCGCGAGCGGACACACCTTTAGGCTTCTGCAAGCTTGCGGGGTTTGGCATGCTTAAAACGAAATTTTATTTATACATTTACTCTCCAATCTAACTGTGGAAAACAAGAATACTTTAGCCATTTCAATCATGTGTATAATACAATAGTTATCGGCGTGGCGTTACGAATTGTGAGATTACAAAGTAGGTAATGTGATTATGAGCAGTTGCTGAAGTAAAGCCGTACGTGTGACGGTCTAGTGTCATAGTGTACTGACAGTGGTTGTGATATCAATGTTGGCGAGGTGATACTGGCAACAGTATGACGTCGTTGAAGCATGGGGTCAATTTGAGCCGGCGGGCGTGCAGGCGACTGCTCCTGTGGGCTGCGGTAGCCCTACTGTCCTGCGCACACTGCAGTCCTGTTGAAGTAAGTTGGCTTTCATTATTTCGTTCAAAATCAATTAAATAATCCTACTATATCCTAATAATAATATTATAAATGTGAAATTTTGTATGCTCGGATGTTTGTTACTCAGTCACGTAAAAACAGCTAAACGGATTTGGATTAAATTAAGAGCGCAGATAGTTTATAACCTGGATTAACACATAGAACACTTTTTATCCCGTTAGTACGTTCGTTCGTTTTGTCAGCGGCTTCGCCCGCGTGAAAGTACCGTAACTTTCACGCAGGTGAAGCGGCTGGCAAAACCTAGTAAATAATAAAAACATTATTGCTAAAAAAAATACTTACACAGATTTTACGCTGGCCCCAACTAGGCAAGTATGAATCTTGGGCTCCAGTATGGTAGGTAAAAATCAAAATACTTTGTCTCACATAAACGTACATGTGCATTTATGAAACGTCAGAAGCAAGGTGCACGGTTGCAATTGGTCGTTTTCTATGGAGAAGACCCGGCAAGAAACTTCACGGTTACTCTTTTAAAAATAATTGGCTTTTACAAAGTTTTCAAATTACAGTGTTGATAGGTTTAGGAAAACGGTGTAGCCTGTCTTATATTATTAAATACTTAATACATGTTACCAGATGTTTAATAATATTAAAATACACCTATTTAAACATGACGTTGTTGACGTTGACGTTGTTAATTCACATTACACACTTTAAATCTTTTTAAGTAAGTTGGTTTCCATAAACACTTTTAAACGTCAATCATGTTTTAAAAACTAGATGAGGAAGGGGTTTGTTATCCGTCTACTCTGAGAAGAAACACCGAAACAAACTCAGAGGTAGAAGTATATTGTAAAGTCCAGATTTAATCTTGGTCAAATCATTTGAGGACGATGTAGAGTAATGTCTGACAGGATAAGTATTACTTACCGACTTAGTTGTCTTATAGTTTTGTCTCGGTCCCTTGGAAAGCGTACGACGGGCCGAAGCCAACTCTCAAAGGCCTCTTAGACAATTTTAATGAACACCAACCGATGATTATGTATGAATGCACTGTGCAAGCGTACCCATTTTTTTTATTTTTTATTATGGGGTGAAATCCTCATGGATGTCCTCCGCTCCGGGGAGGGCGGAGGGGTCTGTCAGACTTTTACTAACTAAAACCACCCCGGTGTTCCGTCTCTCACTTGCACTGGAACTAGTGTGACTTCCGCGATCCCCGGCTAGTGCCGGTCCGCCTCTGCGGGCCACCTCGCGACAGGGGGGGAGTGAGGTTTTAAACTCCCCCCTTACGTCATAGAGAGGCGCGCGTGGAACACTACGCGCCGCCATCTCGGGTCCTAAGAAGTAGGGGGTGACAGATTTGTGCAAGCGTACCCAAGGACAACCCCCGTTTGGTGTTGAGGACTGCAGGGATATGGAAAAAAATATTTATTGGACTATGGGTTTGGGTGGTGAAAGCGGACTGGTTACCACTTCTCTTGGTATTATTGTCGATTGAGATACCAAATCATGTACGATTCACTTCATTTCAAAACTGAGTAGATCATTCTAGAGCTAGATCTTATGAAATATACCTACAGAGTTTGATACTTTCTAGATAGTTATGAGCCTACCTTCCTCTTGAATAATCTTATACTATTCTGCCCGCGACTTCGTCTGCATGAAATTCCTTATTCACATGAAACGATATTTAAAAGATTACTTTGTCATCTCTTAGCGTTCTTTTTGGCGTTTTTTTTTCTTATTACTTGGCTCCTTAAGGTCGTGGCGTGATGTTAAATATCGTGATTTTTTCGAATCCGACTGGTAGTTCAAGAGATTCCTCCCTACAGGCAAACTTACAAATAAATAAATCTTCTCTTTATAATATAAGCATATATGTTTTTTGAATCTAGGCCTCTTTGGACAGCTGAACTGGGTAACCAATGTTGGGTCAGAATACATTAAAATAAGACAGGATAAATAGGCGTCATAATTTCGACGTTCCCAGGTCTGGAACCCATTTCAAAGTTAAATTGTTGGAAATGACAGGGTTCTACGGTAGAGTTATTTTTAAATAAGCGGGAATGCCGAGACCTATTGTTTACTGATAAATTATAGGATGAATAAATGAAACACGCAATAGATAATAATTATTTTTAAATACCTTCATCCGATGACTCCGCCCTGGAGTGTAAGGTGGTTCTGTCCCACAAACAATGGGGCACTTAATATCTTGTCCAGCGTGTCCTGTTGGGAGGATCTGATGGGCGCTGCTGAAAGTGCCAAGATCGTAGCCAAATTCTGGGCTGACTGTATTTAGATTGCAACCAACACGCTAAGAAGAAGAGAAGAGATTTCTATAATAATGACTGGTAAATTATGGTAATGACAGGAACGGTAATGATATTTTTGCACTTTCTTTCAATTTTCTCCCTAATGCCAACGTATTTAATATTTTAAAACTATTTGAACTCGATTATGATTATGGTGGCAACAAAAATACTCCAACACAATAAGTAATTTTCTCTCAAAATCGCGAATGGTATTGAAAAAAAAAATACCAAGCTTAAAATCTTGTGTTGATAAAATTTCCAAAAAAAAAAAGGCGCACGGTTTCGTCTTGTTCAATGTTCGTTGGTCGAATTCTGGGGAGCACCTTGAACACCATGCGCGGGGTGAAGTACAAGAACTTCGCTCGTTCGTATATCTACTGGCCGTTTTTCCCTATTTCAATCTGCATGAATGGTAATGAAATTTGTTATCCACAGCGACAAAACCTAAAGGTCGCTGTGGATAACAAATTAATTAAATTAAATAAACAAAAAGTTCCGTCCTTATTTTAAAAAGTACCTTAGTCATTTATTAACAGGGCTAATTACTTTAGTAACAGTTCTATAACAAAAGTAAGGTAATATTGCGTTTCTTGAAACTGACAATGTAATATTCAATCTTTTCGACATAATTGTCGAAAGAATTGAATATGAGATTGTTCATGTAATGATCTTGATCGATATCCCAAACATTATTGATGAAAAAAACCTCACAATAAAGATTACTTGTACAAGATAAGTTTAGGTAACTGTTCATTACCTAAAAGTCAGTAATTATCATTTGATCCTCGTGTCCAATCGTATTAAGATATTAATTGGAGTAATGGCACAGGATACGATGTCTAAATCAATCTACGAAGACGTCACTCTACTACGTCACCTATTCCCGGCTGACATTCAACGTCAGGGTGCTGGAGTATCTGTAGAAGGTCAATCCATTTCCTCTTAGACAATGACAATTACTGTAATGTAAAAGGTTATTCAATCACAATATCGACGCTTGAAAGGCAAAATTTACCAAGCGACATTTTGGCAACTTTACAGTAGAGCATTTTAAAGATTTTATTTTTGGAAAAAAATACGTTAAAAATCACCTATTTGTCATAACTACTTAATTCTAACGAATATTAAATGCAGTTAGACGAGAAGAAGAAAGACTTAATAAAGTGGCATTTAAAGATTATGAATTTTCTCAGTATGAAACTCAATATCGTCCAACATGTCGCTTGGTAATTCTTGCCTTTCAAGTGTCGATATGGATTAGTACCGTCAACTGTTGGTATCTTTATTTCTATGAGCAAGTTTACCCATTAGAACTGTATTAAAATATCTCTGGATTACTAAAAATTTGTCACAAAAATAAGTAGTATATTATTCTACATATGTATCGCTTTGATACTAAATGGCGGCAACAGATTTTTGTTATCGATAGAAGTAGTTACAGTACTCATGGGTTAAGATGCTAAAGATGTTGAAAGTAAAGATGACCGTATTTAATTTTGTTCACTTAGAGGTAATTTTCAATAAAATATATACAGGGTGGCAAGGATATTGTCGCGCAACTTGAAGCCCAATTCTTATAATTAAAAACATCTCATCAATCTATCCACAGTCTCATCGCACCGACAACCATGTCAAAAAAATATTAAATTAGACGTATTTTTGACAGATTGAGACTGTGATTAGAATGCGAACGTTCTTACCATTCATACAGATTCTGTACATTAATGTGAAATTCCCAAGAGTTGAAACTTTTGGTCGGTTAAAAAAAATCATGTGGTTAAATTCAGGGTTACAGTTTGCGCCTTGACGCCACCCTGTACCTATTATTTAAATACAAAGTATTATCGAGGGGCTCGTGGCTTAGTAATAACAGCCGCACTGGTCGATCGATCACTTAAGCTACGCTTGCCGCGGTCGGGCTGTGGATGGGTGACCATGTTTTTTTTCAAGGTGGGAAATCATCAAATAACTTCTCCCGCTCTAGGCAGTCGCTACATGTAAAAGACTGGTATATTAGCTTCTCCTTTCTAGCGTGTCGATAGCAATTTATATACAGTCATCCCAGAATTTAGATACGAGCTTGGCACATTCAGCGGCGCCCATCAGACACGCCGGACAAGATATTAAGTGCCCCATTGTGGGATATCACCACATTTACACTCGGAATTCAGCTGCATCCATTACACTAGAAGCCGACCCCAAATATAGTCGGTAAAATGGCAGGCAGATATTTATAAATACAAAGTAAGATATTTTAGAGCAGAGTGGTGGCTCAGTGGTAACTGCCGATAGGTTCGAACCCAGGCAGGTGCTTTACTTTGTGTAAAACATTTCATCACCACTGCTGTCAAAACGGTGAAGGAAAACATCTTGAGGAAACCTGCATGTCCTAGAACCAAAAAGTTCGAAGATATGTGACATCTTCTCAGGAACAGTCAGCTAGGAAATGCCGGCGCCATCTAGTTTTTAAAATATCGACCAACAAAATATTGACGTGTAAAAATGTCTTTTAAGATCTACTTACAAAAATAAACATTTCATTTCATTTAATTTCATCTACCAACCCGCACTGGGCCCGCGTGGTGGATTACGGCCCACTCCCCCCTCTCACATAAAGGAGGCCTGTGTCCCAGCAGTGGGAACATTATAGGCTGATTATGATATTTTCGGCTACAATTTTGGCCAAATAAAGTTTTGTGAAGTTATAAATGCAAATACACTGCGGTTGAAACTGTCATCAACTTGATAATTAATTTATTATACACTGGGAATATTTTACCTTCTGTTGCATTCAAGTTTAAAGTTAGTGTCTGCAGTAGACAGTACCTAGTAAATGTAATGTGATTTATTTGTACTTATTTTTGTTTTTGAAAATCTGTTTTAAATAAAATACAAAGCAAGTTTTTACTACAACATGACTGAGAAAAACTGAAACATTAAAAAGGGAATAAGTGAGTACAAAAGTGAAATTATTTAAATTGAAGTAACATCAAAATAATTAGTTTAATTGAAAAACTATCCATGAATTATAAATATGTACCTACGAATTTCATTTGAGGATTTTTCCATCAAAACGTTGGTCGCCCGAACAGGGACTTGAACCCTGGACCCTTGGATTAAAAGTCCAATGCTCTACCGACTGAGCTATCCGGGCCGTACAAAATTCATCGAAACAGCCATTCATATAAAGTAAAGTATGGAACAGACATGCGAGCGAAATTGAAAAAAAAATAGGCCGACAGAACAGTCGGATATTTGACTTGCTTATTTTATCGTACCCCAGGCTGCTTCCCCATTCATTTTTATTCTGTTTTACACATTCATTGTGGAGATAAAGAACAATGTAATACTTATTGGGTATAATATTTTATGTAGAAGTCGTGTAGTCTCGGCTTTTATTAAAGATTTCGGTCAATGTGTTCAGCTGTTATGCTTATCGTTGTATGACTCGGATAACTCAGTCGTAAGAGCATTGGACTCCCAAGGTTGAAGTTCCTCTTCGGGCAGAATTTTGAATAATAATAACATTTTCAAATGAATAATTCGCCGTAATTTCTAAGAGGAGAATAGGGAACATGGAAACCAGGAATATGAAGAGGCTCAGTATTTCAGATTATTTCGTAAATTTTATTTATGGAAATCACTATATCACAGGTAGCTAAATAATAATAATAATATGATTCACTAATAATATTACAATGGATTCATTTCATAAAATCGTTCAGTAAAGCTACAGAATCGCAATTAGGTATTATGAAAAAAAAAAACAGTTTAATTCACCAGCTGCTTTTATTTTTGAAAATGTAATTACTTTATCTGTTTTAGATTAGTAAATTTATTTTCATAGAAGTTTTAAAAGTTGTCAGTTCCGTGAGGGATTACCAAACGAAAGTTTTGTCAGCGTGGGTACTGCTTTTTCTGAAAATTTTACATTTGAATATACTGAACTATAATATACTTATTCAACAGAAACAATTTGAGTATTTGCGTACCCGTCATATATTAATGACCTCTAGAAGTCTAGACAAATAATAGTTTCAGATCATATAATTTCGTATTTCATTGTTTTATTGGAATCTGTTAAGGTAATAGGTAGGTAAGCAAATACCAAGCATAAAAACCAGTATTAAAACATGCCGAAAGAATCATCCCATAGGTACATTTTGGTAAGTGTCGCCTTCAGTAGGGCAAGAGCGCTGATGTCTGAAATACAGATATTTGATATAGATATTTTTCAGACTGAAATGATGATAATCTTGTTCATAGAAAGAAGTGTCGTGAAGTGTATCACCATATTACTAAATCGTTGTATTTTTTTTTTCTAATACATTAATACTTAATATAGTTAGTTACCTTCTACATATTGATATATATCTACCAAGGAAGTTACACACACTAAAGTAATAATGAATACAAGAAACAAACAAAAATATTTGTAAATTAATAATATTTTCATCTGTTTCAATGTACAAAGAAGCTATTTCACCACTCAACAAATAATTGCCTAAAGACGGCAACAAAAGTGATTCACCGTGATTCATTACTTTTGTACGACTCACGTTCTACGCCAACTTTTTATAAGACCGGTTATTTCGGCAACATTTGTACGGCCCGGATAGCTCAGTCGGTAGAGCATTGGACTTTTAATCCAAGGGTCCAGGGTTCAAGTCCCTGTTCGGGCGACCAACATTTTGTATTATCATTTATTTCTCGAAGCAGTTTTGTAGTAGTATTTATGTTTATAAGGTAATAAAACTATTATCTGTTAAACAAGTTTTCGAATAATCAAACGTCTTCAAGGTCGCGTGTCGATGTGTAGACGTTATCGTTTTATTTTTGTTACTGGATTCAGAAAACAATATTCATTTTATTTAAAAAGAAAGAGCCTTCCTTTTTAAATGAAAGGTATACCTAGTAATAATTTACTAATGAATCTGGTTTAAGTAAATTAGAACATAAGTTATAAGTTAGTTAGAACGCATGATATTTAGCAATTTCTGACTGTTTATTGATTTTACAAATATAATTATAAGTTGAATAAATTAACGCACAATCTGACGCTTATTATTAAATAAATTATATACTTACTTATATACTTGTATAACAGTAATCTTAAATGAAAAGAGTCGCTTTTGTGGTTTTTACTGTCGTTTAACAAATGGAAAAATATGAACACACAATAAATGCGTACGTATGGCGATTGTCCGTAAGAAGAGAAGAATTCGGTGTTGCCATAAGTCAAACCACAAGTCGCATTTTTAACATTGCAATACTTAATATTTCACAACAAACAATGAGCTCCATCTTAGCTCACTCTCCTTTATTATTCTATGAAAAATGTCTATGCTCAAAAAAATCGTATGTATTGTATCGTTCGAAGATCAGTTTTGTTAAAGCTTACAATAGAATCCGAGTTATATCCTTATATCCACAGTAGATACTCCAAGCCCAGCCAATTTGGACATTTTATTCGTTTCTTTGTACAGCCGTTAGACCTTTTTTTATTGACATACTTGTGTATTTTGAGTCAAAACGAATATTTACAGGTAAAACTCGGTACTCAGTCTTCATTTAAAAATCTTAAGGTAGGTTTACTACCCCAATTATTATCTATTCTTTTCATTTTACGGCCTCATAGTAGCTAATAATGTAATAACTAAAAGGTACCTGAAGTATTATGTAGGTACCTCCTCTCTCCATCTCATCTCAATCATCATCATCATTTCAGCCGAAAGACGTCCACTTCTGGACATAGGCCTCCCCCAAAAGGGGCGTTTTGCCATAATCGCCACGCTTGGCAGGCGGGTTGGCGATCGCAGTATGGTGGTAAAATGCATTGAGAACGCTTCTGCCCATTCTCTAGTATAGTGCTCTAGTATTCTCTTTCCATACACTTATTTATTTAAATCAATTCACATATTACAACGGAAATCTTTATTTATATTTTGAAAGCGGCTTCGGCCGCGTGGAAGTCATCCCACGGTAACGTACAACCGGGATAGAAAGTATCCTAGATGTGTTAATCCAGGGAATAAACTATCGTGCCAAATTTCTTACTAAACCGTTCAGCCGTTTTTTTCGTGATTGAGTAACAAACATTCAAACTTTTACATTTATAATATTAATAGGGTAGTAGGATTCATTCTATTTTAGAATATGATAGAATAGAATTAGATTTAATTCTCAGTATAAATGGTACATTGAGATCTTATTTTAAACATTGTTTCACACATACTACTACTGCTGGTATAGAAATATCAAATAACAAACTAGGTACATGCAAATCAGAACTAGGTACATTATAAGAATCTAATATATAAAATTCTCGTGTCACAGTTTTCGTTGCCATACTCCTCCGAAACGGCTTGACCGATTTTGATGAAATTTTTTGTGCTTATCCGGTATCTATGAGAATCGGCCAACATCTATTTTTCATCCCCCTAAATGTTAGGGGTAGTCCACCCCTAAATAATTTATAAGGCAAAACAACGTTTGCTGGATCAGCTAGTATTATATAAAATTATGAAATCTTGGACTTTTAGAAATTATTAGACTGATTAACATTATTTATAATGTCAAAATATCAATAGTTAAATCAAAAATATAAGTCATAATGTCGAAAATATAAACGAAAAATTGGTTGCCTGTAAAGTCGGTATACGGGCGAAAGTTTTACGTGACAACGACTTTGAGTGGTAAAATAATTTTAATGTGAATATTCATTCGTATAGTAGGAAGAAGGATGAAATAATAGTAACAATTTAAAACATTTATTTATACAAAGAATTATATTTAAAACATTAATTTATACAAAGAATCTCGCACTGAATTTCATATTAACAAAATTTTATTTTTACCTTTACACATACATACGTATTTATATACAAATATACATACAATAACTTGCACTTTTTATGTCTGTCTCTCTCGCTCTTAGGCGGGCTAACCATGCCCGAGTGGAAGGGACGCGTGCCTCTCACTCGCTCTCATTGTGAGCGCATAACGTGAGCGGAGCGTAACGCAGTTTCTTGAAGTGTCACCCGGCAAACCAATTTATAAGACGTTGTCACGTCAAAAGAAAATATAATGTTTGATTTAAAATTCATTGACGGAATAAAAACACATTCATGAGTCAATAAACATCTTACATTTAAACTTATTAATTGGTAACAATCTCATGGCAGATTTAATTTATTATACGTTTTAATTGTCATACAACTGGCATTTCTACTGTATAATTGCAATCTCTGAGCTGGTAGGTACTAGTAATTATTATTTAGCGGCATTTTTTTGTTGAGTCTTTCGGAGACTTGTTCATTTAAAAGAAACAAGTGAGGGTGCTTTTTTACAAATAGACAAACCATAAAAATATACAGACATGGGAGAGGGAGACTTTTTAATTTCTTAAATAATGGCCTGCAAAGGTCAAAATATTCCGGTCCACTCAAGGCTCTAATACATTTTTTTTGCACTATGAACGCCCTTTCCACATCCATTGTATCCAAGTATTAAATAGGTACCAGCACTCACTCGAGAGCAGTGGTGGCCCAGTGGTGACGGCCGAGACTTACTAGTCGTACATTCCAACCCAGATAGGTGAGACAGGAGCTTTACTTTGTGTAAATTATTTCTTCACCACTAATCTCAAAACGGTGAAGGAAACACCGTGAGCAAAGCGGCATGTCCTAGAACCAAAAAATCGAAGACATGTGACATCTACCAGCTCACATTTGGCCCGCGTGGTCGATCACGGCCCACTCCCTCTCATCAAGAGGCCTGTGGCCCAGCAGTGGGAACTTTATAGGCTGATTATGTTAGCTACTCTTTTCACACAATTATTTATTCAAATCAATTCACAAATTACAACAAAAATCTTGATTTATTTTTAACTAGCTGTTGCCAGCGACTTCGCCCGCGTGCAGTTCCGAAATGATCCCACGGGTACGTACTACCGGGATAAAAAGTATTCTATGTGTACATCCAGGTTATAAACTATCTGTGTGCCAAATTTCATCCAAATCCGTTCAGCCGTATTTGCGTGATTGAGTAACAAACATCCAAACATCTTCACAAACTTTCACTTTTATAATATTAATATATATTATTTCCTTTATTATTATTAGTACATACAAATTATATTTTTAAATATTCGAATATAAAAAAATACATAAAAACATTTAAAAATATAAAAAATATATTATATTATTATAATATTATAGTGAAATTGGGGAACCAAACCTCAGTTCAATGTCCGAAGCAAAACCAGTGCTTCAAATTAGGGTGCCTAATTAGGTACGAGTACTTACGTCTCATTTTAAACGTGCTTCTGAATAATGAAACGAGTCGGCGCGGGCTAAGGTTGGGTTTATAAATTATGTAAATTGAGGTTATTCTTCAGTTAAACTGTAGGTAACTGGGGCTTTGACTGAGCTGGATATGTTTCACTGGGTTGTTTACATTCTAGTTTACTCATTATAACTTTTTACTGAACATTTTTGGGTGTCTTTTTTACCTTCGAGTAGTTTAGTTAATGAGATAGATAGAAAGTGGTAAATTATGTATGGAACTTTTATTTTTGGTGGGGAATGTGGTTATTTAGGTTTATTTATGCGAACATTTAATGGACAATGATTTGTTTGACTATGGAACTGAGTGTAAGTAAAACAACTTCAGATACCTACTTACATAGAGACATATTAGGTGATAGGTATCCTTGAAGGATACCTAACAGCGAAAACTTGTAACCAAGAAAAACGGAACAACTAAAGTGAAAAATAACTTGAAATTCGATAGTTTGTTTGGTTATGTATTTAATTTTTTTTTAACACCGACTGGCATAGGAATTTGTGTGGAGACACATCTAAATAGGGAAAAATTAAAATAGTTTATATAAAATAATAATTAAATCTTACTGAAAACCTCCTCCTTTTATTGAAGTCGGTTAAAAGTAATTAAATTTAGAGTAAGATTGTAAAACAAGAAATATCCATTGAAACTTTTCAACGACAACGCCAGTATTTTCTTAGATGTTATTAAATTCTTTATTTTAAAGCTAAACATTGTCACACCAAAGCTGTTAGCATCTTCATAAGTAGGGCACTCCACAATTCGGCGAAGGCCGAGGTCCCAACAGTTTCAAGACAAAGCCGTCTGCGACAAGGTCAAGATGACTGGCTGGCGAGAACCTTCGGCCACTTCGTTTAGCAGCCACTAACACTATACTAAATGTTTTGGATTTGAAGGGCAATAAAAGACGGATATTGATTAGACTTGACTAAAGTTTGTTTTTTAATCCCAGTTAGTTAGATACAATGACTATAATTATGGCCTCTTTTCTTTGGTTAGATATCTGACATTTCAAGTCTTTTGTGTTTGCTTTTTGTCATGTTTCTTGTATCGTGCAAGATATTATGACAACAATAGTTGGTTATGAATACGGATTAGTGAATAATATTAGGTACCTAAGTACCCTTTTTACTTGGTTCTTATCCATACTATCGTATATTATCCTATATCTAATATTATAAATACGAAAGTAACTTTGTTTGTTTGTGACGCTTTCACTCTAAAACGGCTGAGCAAATTTGGATGATATCTGGCACACAATATACAATAACCTGGGTCGGGATATAGGCTACTTTACATACTGGATCGCAGACGAAGACGCAGGCAACAGCTAGTTAATTATAAATTCGGAAGTAACTCTGTGTGTATGTTTCCTTTTTACGCCTAAATCACTGGACGGATGTCGATAAAATTTGGCAAGGAGATAGATAAAATTTGGCAAGGAGATATAAAATATTTAGCAAGGAGATAGATAAAATTTGGCAAGGGGAAGGGCATAGGGTACTCTTTGTCCCGGTTCCACGTTTCCGTGGGACGATTTCTGACGTCCACGCGGTCGAAGCCGTGGGCAGAAGCTAGAATTACAACCTAATCTTACATACCCACCTATTTCTACATGTAGGTACTGTAGAGTGTTGAGTGTATGAATTGTAGAACTTGTTGAGTGTATGGGATACTGCACTAACAAAATTATATTCCTTTTAAACTTAATACTCATATTTTGAATTTTAAATCAATATTACATGTTTTTTTTTCATAAATCCTCTTTTTTTTGTCCGTTCTAATGACAATCTATCATTCTTCCTTCTTTTTTTGATCTTCAAAAACTATTTTATTTTAAGCTGCCAGTCCTAACTAGCGGTCAGAATGATCCATCATCATAGAACCTCTACAGTACCTATATATCTGTAATTCATGTAATTGTACATTATAAAGAGTATTCTATTACATTCTACTTATTCTAAAGTGATTTCTTCATCACAGAACGTAACCTTCTGAAACATACAAGTAGGTAGGTTAATAAAAATGTCTAAAGGGTATATAATAATAATAGGAAAGTAAAATAAAACTTTCCACGTTTCTAATAAAGGGATCTCTATAAATAAACCCACTATTTCAGTAAAACGTAAAAGTTCCACGAAATCTCATTCACTTTAAGAAGGAATGTCCAACGAAACGAACGGTTATCTATAATGTTTACTTACCTGGGAATCGTAGGGAAATTGTATAAAAGGAGGCGAGTTTTTCGGACCGTATACGCACAAAAAGACGCCATCTTTGTTAGAGAACTATAAGGAAGAATGAAATTTGATTCCCGAAAGGACCAATGAACGTGTGGAGAGGTCTTAAGTTCTTACCATACACAGAGTTTTATCATTTGACAGCTGACATCTGGTTGACATCCAACAATGACAGTATTCCTAATCAGGATGGGTGACGTATCCATCTTATTATGGATACCTATTTACTTTAGAATCAACATGCATGGTGCAAGTAACATGACTTACCTATAAGAAACTACCTAATGTACCGTAAATAACCGGTTATTACCTGATAAAAAAGGAGAAGGTTCATAAGGCGACGCGTACCCATATAAATATATTTTTTATGTATGATCAGTTGATCACTCATTAGGTACTTTTATCAGAGTAGTCGGATTTGGATCATTCTTTTTTCAATTGGAATGGGTATACAGAAGAATCTCACTAATCCGGCACTATTCAAAACCAGAGGGTGCCGGATTATTGGAATGTTCGGATTACTGGATTACATAGAAAAATTCATAATAAATAAAATAAAGCATTTCATAAAGAGAATACATATAATATATTTGTGTTCATGTTCTACACTTATAACTATAACATATCTAACAATTAACTAGTAACTAGTACTAGACGGAGCGCATACGCGGTGCGTGGCGTAGGCAGGGGCGAGGGAGGCGTGGGCGGAGGGTGCCGGATTATTGGACGTATCGGACTATTGAAGTGCCGGATTAGTGAGATTCTACTGTACTTCGAAATTATTACATATTAAAATAGCAAAATCCACCCCTAACTGTAGAAAAATAAGGGTTGATTAATTTACCACCTACTGAATTTTAACTTGTGAAGCGATTGTGTTAAAACTTGGCATATGTATGTAGTTCTTAAGACGCTTCAACAAAATAGACACATGGAGTTGATCAGCAGGCTTAGCACGAGCACCGATTTGTCGATAGAAGAACAGACTGGACTATTAACTAAATGATGTACAATAGGAGAAGATAACTATGTTCTTCTATTCATTATTACAGTTAGGCGTTCTAAACGAATCATGATTTTGTAGATAATCGTAAATACTTTGTGGCCGTCGAGCAGAAAGTTTGTTGTCAGTGTGATTTTGACGGTTTGGGCAGAAATGTTCTTCTGAAATAGTCTACATATAAAAGGACCTAGACAAAGATCGTTAGAAACGAAAGACAAAATGACAGATTGTAGAAGGATATCTACGGTGCGATGTCAAAAATGGAGAAACGAAATGTGACTTTGTATAGAAAAAGCACTGTCTATTCTTCGTAGAAATAGAAAGCGTCACGCTAAGCCTGCTGATATTCGTCTCTCGCCAAACAAGCATTGAGGCGCCAAGTAAAATAACAACAGCTTGGTTTATCTTCGTAATTGATCTGCGTTGATTGTTTGGCGCCGACTCACAATTAGTCATTTACAGTAATAGGTTCCGTGCTTCCCGTCTCCAGCTGATTCTTGTGTCAGTCACCGGTACGCCTTGTGGGAGGCCTTCCAACGGTACGTCTTCCAGTACGCGGTCGCCGCTTCAGAACCTATCGGCCCCATTGGCCATCTGTTCTGCGAGCAATGTGTCCTGCCCACTGCTAAAATTCTTCGTGCTATGTCGGTTACCTTGGTTCTCCTACGGATCTCTTCATTTCTGATTCGATCGCCTAGGGAAACTCCAAGCACAATGACTTAGTAATTTACATTAAATTTAGCCTAGTTAGACTAAAGTTTTTTTTTTTAAGTCGGTTTCTTTTTTCAAGAACTGCTCATCTGCAGTTCTCAGAAAACACCGTATTTACAGTTTTGTAGCTAACAAAAAACAGACCTTCTTTTTCATAAAAATAAATGGGGCGGAATGTTGAAGTAAAGAGTTGTCATCAGAAAAACTTCATTAAGCGTAACGAAGTTATGAAGAATACAATTATATTCCTGAGGACGACAGCACAACTTAATTGTTTTACCTACGCTACAGATCTATGTACAGTCATGGGCATAAATACCTTACAACTACGCAAGAATCTAAAGTGATTTCCGCTACAGTGTTGATAGAAATTGTATTGTGTTACGAACACAGTATTCTAGAAACCACACTACCTACTTATTACGAAATAGGTCGTTGCCCAATGTTGGACGTTGGAGTAGTGGTGGCCCTGTGGTATCGGCACCGATGACGGCGACGTACGCGTTTTAGATCGTAGGTTTCAACCCAGACAGGCAATTTACTTCGTGTTAATAATTTCTGCACCTCTGCTTTCAAAACGATGAAGAAAAACAATCGTGAGTAAACCGGCAAGTCCTAGAACCAAAAAATTCGAAGACATTTACCAAACACTCCCTCTCGAAGAGAAGAGGCCTGGAGTCCTGTGTCCCATATGCTGATTATGCTCCCCTCGGCTGTTAGGCAGACTCATTGAGTCTGATAACAACAGAAAAGTAATTATGTTATTGTGTTGTTGTGTTCTTGAAGGTATATGCAGTGTTGCAATCGTTACGTCACGAGAAAATTGCACTTGAAAGTTGAGTAGGAGTAAGTTAATTTTGCTCGTGACTGTACCTACATAGATAAAGCCAACACAGTATTGTATGTAGTTAGTAGGTATCGTTGTATTGTTCTATTAATACTCATACGAGAAGGCGGTGGATTGTGAAACACTTGGATTGACAGGCTTATTCATAGAAGCCACCTGCCTGCGTTAAGTCCATTGGGCTTTAGGCACAAGCTTTCTTTTGTCATAGATAAAAGCAAAAGCTAGGTACTTCTGAATATAGATAAAAGAGCCAGTTAGTCAACAGAATATTTCGTACAAATATGATCAGGTTCTGACCATTGGTGTGGTTATTTAGGCATCTACCCAGATTCCCATTATAATAATTGTTCTTGTAACAATAGATACCTACTTAGAATTCATTTATTAGCTAATTAAGTTGGTAAGAAATGTTGTAGAGTGTAGGGTTAGGTTTTGCACTATTTATTGGAATAAAATAGAATACTCTCATATGAACTAAAGACTGCAAAGGATTGCAAAATTACTGTATATATGAATGTCGTGAGCGTTGAACGAATGCCGTAAGTATTATGAAAACGATAATACGTTTACATTTAAAACCAGTTTCAATTTCTTGTTTTTAATTTTTATGTGTTCATGTAAAACCAGAATATCACCAACAATATTCCCAACAACCAACCTACTTATCCTATTCATCATCATCATCGTATCCGCCGAAAGACGTCCACTGCTGGCCATAAGCCTCCCCCAAAAGGGGGGATTTTCCATAATCGCCACGCTTGGCAGGCGGGTTGGTGATCGCAGTATGGTGGTCAAATGCATAGATAACGCTGCTGCCCATTCTCTAGTAAGTCCCTTAGTCGCCTTCTACGACACCCACGGAAAGACATGTCCTTATCCTATTAACAGACACTAATTAACCTTTCTCCCTTCTTTCCAGAGCACCACAAAACAAAGTCCGTCCATAACAGTCGATGGGATCTCCACGTACCCCGGGCTGGGGTTCGGCCCCATGGGCCCCGTGGTCCCTATGCCCGGCGAGCCCCCCGGCACCCAGCTGCGTCAGCACCAAGACACCACCACGAATCTACCCAGCACGGAGAAGCCAGAGAAGAAGATCAAGAAGCTCGTCATCGCCGCCTTTGAGTTCCATCGGGTCGAAACGCCTTTCCTAATAGGATTATGGATTTTCTTCGCTAGCATAGCAAAAATTGGTGAGTTTACTTTTTACTTAGTTCGTCCATTAACTTCTTTTTTGTACTAAGGAAGTGTAAAATTCAACTTTCAAAAACTTTCTGCACAAAGTACATGTGGCCCTAGTGTAAGTATCATTTAACTATCTTGATCAAACGCATCGAGCGTGTTTGACGCTCCGATTGGTTCGTCACCAATCCAGGGCCAATCTAAGCGCCAAACGCGCTCGATGCGTTTGATCGAGATGGTTAAATGAAACTCACACTAGGGCCTCTGAAGTATACTGTTAACATGACCATATATGTATTTATGGCCGCCAATGAGCAGTGGCAATGGAGAGCAGTAGTAGCCCATTAGTACCGGTTCCGACTTACGAGTTGTACGTCGTAGGCTCAAACCCAGTCAGGCGCGATACTTTGTTTAATTTATTTCATCACCATTGCTCTCGAAACGGTGTAAGAAAACATCGTGAGGAAACTGGCATGTCCTACAGCCAAAAATTCGAAGACATGTGATTCTACCACCCCTCACTGAGCTCGCTTGGTGGATTACGGCCCACTCCCTCTCACGAGAGAAGAAACCTGTGTTCCAGCGGTTGGAACATAATACGTTGATTATAAGGCCGCCAATAACAGTCAAAATGAAAACTTAATCTAGTTCACATAGGTGCTATATTATCTTGTTATCATTTTCAAATATATCAATGTAATTCCTCTAGTACGCGAGGGAAATAACCGGCAACAGCTATTGAAAACACATTATTTTCTCCCCATTAGCGATATCTTACCCGGATAGTTTTTCCTTGTTTCCCTAAGGAGATGTAACTGACATTATAGGTAGAACATTGCGCACGCCACGTTCAGATTTGGTCGATTATACGGATCACTGCGAGACACGCATATTAGCTCCGAATCTCAGTTGTTAGGAGGCAGGGATTGAACACGCAGCCACATTCTTTTCAGAAATATGCCTTTTAATTTGCGGCCAGGATGGCTGGAGGAATGTATTGTACCGAAATAAAGCATTTTCTTTTATTGCAAATTTTGTATGCCTATTGTTCTCTTTAACCGTTGCCATAGACATACGATTTTATATTTCTATGACCGTTACTGACTATCAGAATTGGAATCCCCAAATTCCTTCAATGATTGCACATTGAAGGAATTTGGGGATACCTACATAAATAAAAAGCAGCCTGGATTCGGGTTTGAGCCCGGTTGATGGCAATAGGCGCGCTCCTTATTACATGGGACTGAAACGTAACTGGCGAATTAATGTGGGTGTACTAGAGCGGTATACCTCTGCCCCACTCTTTCGGGAAACAAGGCGTGATGTTATGTCTACTTAAATAACTTACTGTCAAAGAACGCTATGTTTCATTTTTTTATCACTCCGATCTTTTCAACTCTTCAGAGAAAAGCACTCCGAAAACACTAATATGAAACATTGAAACGGAGCTCGCTATGTACAGTCGAGTTCATTAATATATTGGCCCTTGCAGACTTCAAAAATATATGAACCTCAAAAACGTTCATAATATTGTGACTACTATAAGCATAATTAAATTGTGGTCAAGATTTAGATATATTAAAATGTGACTGCCTTTTCTCATAATTTTTCGTATAATTGCCTAATGCAGAGGATATATTATTGAACCGTTCACATGAGGACATATTTTTGATGTACCGGATAAGTTTTGATCCAGTGCGCAAACTGTAACCATGATTTCAGCATATCATTTTAGACCCCCAGCACAGAAATTTTTCGTCGGTAATACAAAAAAAAAATATTAGCTGTTCCATACATTTTGACCGCATAGGTATTGCAGTTTTCTATGAAACAGCAGATTTTTCTTTGTAAAACGACGTAAAATTTCCGCGCGAGGGGGTCTAGAATGATATGTTGAATTTATGGTTACAGTTTGCGCACTGGATAAAAACTTACTCTGTATAGGTTCTATAGAATTTATTGAGCTATCTAACGCTCACAATATTTTGAATCCTTGACAGTGCCAATACATTAATGAACTCGACTGTAGCTAAAACATACGAAATGTAAAATACCAGAACAATACTGCTAGCTGTGGTCATCGGGACAGCTATAATAATCATCATCTGCTTAGCATTTTTCCAACTTTGTTGAAGTCGGCTTCCAATAAAACCGGATGCAGCTGAGCATCTGTATTTTACATGGAGTGCATGCCTATCTGTACTCCACAACCCAGTTAAGGGGCCATCCATAAATTACGTCACACGTTAAGGGGCGAGGGGGTCAACGAAATGTGACATTGTGTGACAATGGCCAGGCGGGGTCAAAAGCTTTGTGACGTCACATCTTAAAATCTAAAATACTAAAACTCTACTTACCTTCTCTTACTTTTAAATATATAATTGAAAAATATCTGACATTACACAAGGACGGCTGTCAAAAAACCACATTTGTGTGACGTAATTTATGGATGGCCCCTAATGGGTAATACGATACCCCTTGGGTAAGACTGGTTGTCAGACTATCGGGATCGACTGTTAAAGATTTGCGAATGACCGCCGGGACCAACGGCTTAACGAGCTTTCCGGGGCACGGAAATGTCTTGGTACGTAAAGATGGTTACCAATCCACGGACCAAACGCGGCAAGCGTGGCTTAACCTGACCGATCGATCAGTATGGCTGTTATTACTTTAGCCACAAGCCTTACCTCCTAGGGGCAGCAATAATAATGAACAACCTAAAAGGAAGACAGAATTTGTGAGTTTAATTAACTTGTCGACGTAGTATTGACTTAACAGGAAAAGGGATGGCACGCCACGATTGCGTCGGTAAGTCCCCTCTTTGAGAAGTGGCTTGAGAGACGGCATGCCGTCCTCGCCTTCCGCCTGACACAGGTCCTAACCGGACACGGCTGTTTCGGGAGGTTACTGTTTCGCATAAGGCGGGAGGAAACGCCGGGGTGTTTCCATTGCGAAGATCGCCCTGAGGACACGGTGGAGCATACGGTGGAGGTCTGCCCGGCTTGGGCGTAGCACCGACGACTGATCGGCGGCGGTGATCTGGCCACCGTAGGCGCGGGCTTGCGGACGGCGAGTAATGGGTAGGTCGCTGTCCGGTAAGGACCAAGCCCAGGTCGACGGCGCGTTGTATTCCACGCGCGCCTCAAAGAGATGCAGCAACTGATGGGGCCCGGAAGGGCCGATGCCTGCCAGGGGTGTGGGTTGTTCGAAAGAGATACGACGGCCCCTGGCACAGCAACTGAGGGAACACGAGTGGGTTTTAGTCAGTAAAAGTCTGACACGCCCTCCTGCTCCACCCAGAGTAGGAGAAGTTATTTGATGATTTGCTACCCAAAAAAAAACTGGGTTAATGGAATAATTTGAAACAATAGAATAAAGTAACGACTTCAAAGCTAATAAGGTTTATTTCACAATACATAGACTGGGTTAATTGGTGTAGTTCTAATTTTTACAATGGTTTTCTGTTATTTAAGTAAAAATGGTCTTCAATTAAAACCAGTCTTAACAAGGGGTATCGTTATTACCCAGTGGCTGAGTTGTGGAGGTCAGTGGCCCTAGTGTGAGTTTCTTTTATCCGTCTCGTTCTAACGCATCGACGGTCGGCGTTCCAATTGGTCTTTCACCAATCCAGGGCCAATCGGAGAGCCGCAACCGAACGCGCTTGATGCGTTCGATCGAGATGGTTAAAAGAAACTTACACTAGAGCCACTGATAGGCTGTCGCTCCATGTAAAATACTGGTTTTCAGTTGCAACCGGTTAGACTGGAATACTCAACATAGTTGGGCAAAGGCTGGGCAGATGATGATGGTCTTCAGTTATTATAAAGTCACATAAAGAATCCCTGCAGTCTTAAAAGCAGACATGACTTATAAGTACCTATTTCTTTGTTTTGTAAAACAAAAATAGGTTACTTAAACCTTGTGACAGTGGGTACATTCAACGTTGGTCTTCTAAGGGCTTATCAAGCAGCTTTATCTGAAACGTCAATTTATAAAATGAGGCTTACATTAGACAATCGAGCGAAAGCTTAATAATGAAGTCGGTAATCATAATAACAAAGACACGAAACACTTTTCTTCGTCCTTGTACCAATTTCTCAGTTAGTTCGCGTATGTTCCCTGAATTTCCGACATGAATAGGTACTTGCTTACCTACTTGCAAATCAGAAGTTTATTTGAAGCCTCGAAGGTGATGGAAACTGGGCCAAGTGGTGTTATATCCGTAGGTAACGGTTTACTTAGTAATTTAATTCAGTATACCTACTCTCGTGCCTGAGTATGTGGATACGATAACTTTATATAGGCTGAAAGGTGTTGCTTTTGTAGATTATAAAAAGACAGGGCTTCTCACTTCTAGGTATTAAGTGAGAATAGGGATTATATATTCTTTTGTTTTCGGTACAACTATGTTTATACGTAGGTAACTATAGATACGTTAACAACTATACTTCCAACCACACTAGCTTCTTAACTCTAAAGCCGTCAAAATCCAAAAGTAAAATGAGACAACCGGAAAATACAGGGTCGCAGGGATGGATTCAGCACATGACTCTAGATCCCCTAAAGTAGAATTATTTCGTGGGTTATAAATAAACAAATCTTCTGTTTTATAGAATAGTACATTACCTACGCGCTCAAAATGTCAGAGCTAATATTTTTATAATCGAAACCGATTAACGGATTCAAGCCTCCTGCGTTTAATTTTTTCGTTGGTTTAGAATCATGTTGGTTCTGAATCCATCGATTGTGGGTCTGCCACTCTGTATTATCTTAATAATTAATTAACATGTTTGCTTTAAACAAAGTCCCAGGTACCACATCCAAATTAATTTAGTGACAACTACTCTACAAGTCAACAACATAATTGAAACTGTACTGACAAGTAAACTTGCTTGTGGCATTTGCAAATTGAGAAGTTAGGCAAGATCGGTAAGGCTTCATGCCACGGAACGTGGTGGTGACCTATATTCAAAGTTCAGAAGCCAGCAAACGAAGCTATGTCCCACTTAGTACGTACATTGATTTATTAGAATGTAATGAGAGCTACCCAGGAGAAATGGTGTAAAAACAAACGACAGTATCAAAATAATGATACTTTCTGTGCACTGGTATATGAAGCACTGGGCCCGTATGGTGGTTTATGGCCCACTACCTCTCACAGAAAGGAGGCTTGTGTCCCAGCAGTGGGATCATTATAGGCTGATTATGTTTTTTGATTAGTTTTTGAGGTCCAGATAAAATAACCACATACACACACCCTCTCGAGAGAGAGGATGTGTGTGTTTGTGTGTGGTTATTTTATCTGGAGCTGTGTGAGGTCTGTGTGAGAGAGATCACACACACAAACAACACGCGCGCACGCACGCACACCTATATACACACACACAAACCAACGGAATAATAAATAACAATTATTAACTCATAAACTTTTTTAAATTAAATGTTGCCAAGATTTAATTGTAAGATTTAACAGAGCGGCGCCTCCTGGCTCAGGCATCTACATGCTTAAAAGGAGACGCCACCAACTGTATATAATGTACAACGTGTAATAATGAAATAAAACATTTTGTTTTATTTTTTTGAGTGAGGCAAAGAATATGTACAGACTACAGAGCAATCGTGGCCCAGTGCTAACGGTCGGGTCTTACGAGTTCTATATCGTAGTTTGAACCTAGAAATGCGTTTTCTCTATTTCGTCTCCAGTGGTCTCAAAACGGTAAAGGAAAACATCGTGAGGAAAATTTCCTATAACAAAAAATTCGAAGACATTAGACATCTACCTACCCGTACTGGGTCCGCGTGGTGGATTACGACCTACCCCCTCTACCAGGAGGTGGCCTGTGTCTCAGCAGTCGGAACATTATAGGCTGATTATGATGAATGAGAGTTAACCAGGAAAAATTATGTATAAAACAAACGACAGCAGCAAAATAATTCTCGCGTCTGCGGAGCGAGAGTGCATGGGTAGCCGTCACCTCCTTCTGCGAAGCAGTAATGCTCGCGAAGAGGGAGGCGGCGCACGTGACGGAGAGGCAGTATATGCGCCCTTACGGCCTTAGTCGCCGCAGGAGACGCCCTGGGCGTCGGGAATCCCAGGCTGATTCCCGGCCACTGTAGGCGCGGGCTTGCAGGCGGCGAGTAATGGGTAGCTCGCTTTCCGGTAAGGACCAAGCCCGGGTCGGCGGCGCGTTGTGTTCCACGCGCGCCTGAAAGAGATGCGGCAACTGATGGGGCCCGGAAGGGCAGATGCCTGCCAGGGGTGCGGGTTGTCCGAAAGAGATACCGTGGCCCCTGGCACACAGGCAACTTAAGAAACACAGGTGGGTTTCAGTCAGTAAAAGTCTGACACGCCCTCCTGCTCCACCCAGAGCGGGAGAAGTTAGATTTCCCACCCTAACAAAAAAAAGCAGCAAAATAATTATACTTTCTGTGCTATATGAGCCGTTTAGAAGTAGAGCTTAGTTTTAAACAAAGAAGATGACTCCCGGCTTTTCGTTACGCGTGCGTCGTATGCGTTAACAATAATCCCTGTGCCTTTTAAGAACAATAATAACTCGATTAACTTCAGCCCGAAATAACGTTAACCCAAATCACTCGTCCTAAATGAACGCTAACCCTTCAGTGAGTTCAGCTCGAAACTTCGTTAGTCCGAATCATTGAATAAGTTGCGGGTATCATATTGTTTTCCTTCCGTGATAAGTTACACAGATTTCTATATATAATCCACGGAATTATGGACGAACCTAACCTAGCAGTGATGGGGTGACCTGAATTCATGGTTTTGGAATCAAAGTCAAAGCATTTATTTCAAATAGGAACATAAAAGGCACTTTTACACGCCAATTTTTTTAATTTACATTTAGCAACCAGTTTGATGTTGTCTAGATTCTAGATTGTCATATTGAGCAGGACCAGCATGTTTCTAAGCATTCGTAGCTTAGATATAATCCTCTAATTTGTAATATGCTTGTTTACAAAACGTACTTTCAATACGAGTTTTAAATTTTCTTTCCTTTAATTGCAATATTTCCCTTTTTTTTCTTGGGTGGGAAATCATCAAATAACTTCTCCCGCTTTGGGTGGAGCGGGAGGGCGTGTCAGACTTTTACTGACTAAAACCCACCCGTGTTCCATCAGTTGCCTGTGTGCCAGGAGCCACGGTATCTCCGGACGGTACCGGACAGCGAGCTACCCATTACCCGCCGTCCGCAAGCCCGCGCCTACGGTCGCCGGAAATCAGCCTGGGATTCCCGGGCGTCATCTGCGGCGACTAGGGCCATGAGGGCGCGCATATGCTGTCTCTCCATCAGGTGCGCCGCCTCCCTCTTCGCGAGCATCACTCCTTCAGGAGGTTATGGCTAACCATGCACTCTCGCTCCGTACCATGGCCTGAACCAGGGCCGGATGCGAGAGATCGCCGCCGCCGATCGCCTCCACGAAGACACGGCGGTGCACCGCCCAAGCCGGGCAAACCTCCACCGTATGCTCCACCGTGTCCTCAGGGCGATCTTCGCAATGGAAACACCCGGGCGTTTCCTCCCGCCTTATGCGAAACAGGAACCTCCCGAAACAGCCGTGTCCGGTGAGGACCTGTGTCAGGTGGAAGGTGAAGACGCCATGCCACCTCTCAAGCCACTACTCAAAGAGGGGACTTACCGCCGCAACCGTGGCGTGCCCAATCTGAAAAATAGTTGATCGATCTATTTTGTCTTTATTTCTAGCATTAAAATGATGTCTATCACTTATTTTTGGGAACCGATCACTTTTCCGAATATTTTTTGTTCTGATTTCATTTTACCGAAAACTATTGACCGTCTTTTTTGCTATATGCATTATTTGACATATTTTTAGATCATCGAAGTATCATGTGTCATAGGTATTATTTTACCGAACTAAGTATATGAGATATTTCGCCGATTTACAAAATAACTTTTTGCTATTGGCCGTAAAAAGTTCAAAAGAGGCTTCTCTTTTGAACTTTTTTCTATGCCAAATGATTTATTTGCCATATTTTCACCACACCGAAACAACATTTTACGGAATATTATTTGGTCATCGGTCTGGTTAACTGGTTACGTGGTAGCATTTTTAATATTAAATTAAAATAGTGTCATAAAAGTCATTATGTTGTGCTACAAAATTTTGTGAAAAACGAATCGCTGCAAAACCGACTTCACGCAGTCTTGTCTGCCCTACCCCTAGAGTGTAACATAAGCCCGCATAGCCACGGAGGGGCGGAGCGGCCCGCGAGCTGAGGATTATGTGGTTTGAAGGCCCGTCGCCGCGGCTGAAATATAATACTTCGAACAACTGTTATTTCGGATACGTGTAACTTCGGTAAAAAGTTTTTCGACCAAATGAAACGTCGGAGTAACGAAAATAATCGAATTGATAATAGGTCAACTGATACAGTGGCAGACGTGACTTTGATGAAATAAAAAAAAACGAAACTATAATAGTTGAAAAGTTTTAGGTGAAATGAAATTCGGTCAAATATTTTTTCGAACTTATGATAGGTAACCCTTATTTTTAAATAGTTTCGGGGTAGCAATCATACGGGGTATTAGGGACTAGAGTTATAAGGCATAGCGTTGTACGAGTACAGGTGCAGGGGTTTGGTCTATTGCGTTTGGGTATATATGGCATAGATTTATGATAGGATACAGTATAAGTGTAATATTTCCATATCCATACCTAAATTATTTTATTCTTAAATAACTTTTATAACGGTAACAATCTTTATTTTCAATCATTCAAACATAATATTGTAAACACCAAAGGCAAATACGATACAAAACTTTTATTACTAAAATAAGTATACGTTTTTAAATAACTGATCCATTATCAAAGAAAAATATTATCAAAATGTTTTCTAGTCATACAAACATATTGTTATACAAGATACAAAACTTGAATATACCGGTTAAAATGACTCATTTAGACGGATCAAACACTGACGAATTATGACCAAGGCTACTCATTTTAGATTTCCTCCTTCGTTTCACAGAAAACATCTTTTTATATTTCCCTTTGAGAAAATGTCTTCGAGATTTAACTAGAAATATTCCTGATTTATTATCTTCGTTCTGAAGTGGCTGGGGCTCTTCTACGGAAGAGAATGCTGTGATATAAGCTGCTTTGGGTGTAAAACCCGTTGCTAGTCGGCGTCCGTACGGTGGTCGCTTGCCATGCGACGGACATTCAAACTCATGTTCAAGGGAAATAGAGTTTGCTGACACTGTCGAGAAAGATTGCTCCTCTCCAGATAGCGGACTAGTATACTTATCCTCATACCGCAAAGTGTGAACGTTCGTGTAGTAGTTCCCCATTTTAACGTCAACAAAATCAAATGAGTTACTCGAAACTTTCGTTTCCAATACAGAATCTTTAGGAGAATAACTTTTATTTCTGAATTGACAACCGACATCTCTAATAAATATAACGGCCTCGTTACTTGGATTTTCATTGCATTCATTGGTACATTTGTAATTTGAATAATCGAACTGACAAGACTTATTGGATCTACACGTAAACTGTTCCGTATAACATGTGTTGTTAGGAGATAGTTGGCAAGGGGAAAATGTAGCAGCACCACAGGTTGCTTGGTTTGGATTTAACAAAAAAGCAGGAGCATTCTGCACTCGAGAAATCATGTTAATTTGATGGTTCATTGAGTTTGCGAATGAGTCGTGTTGACATATAGGGATAAATTTGCATCTCGGAATATGCGGGCAGTCAGTGGTTTCCAAATCCTCGACCACTTTATTTGTTGTTTCTTCGTAATGTAGATTTTTAGCCAATGGCACACAAAGTGGTATGTTAATGCACCGAGGACGATGTAAGCAAGGAGGGATATATTCGCAGTTATTTTTCAACACAATAGCTCTTTGACAGGAAGGCACAACCGTACAGGGTGGATGATGCCGACACGCTTTGGTTATTCTTATTACGCGAGGTGTTGATTTAGGAACAGCATTTTTATTGACGCATTTCTGGTTTACGCTATAAAAGTTATCAGTTGGTAGTATTTGACAAACGGGTAATAATTCACATCGCGGATCATGAAGACACAAATCTTCATTTTCCATGGTCTTGCTTCTATGACTGTTTGGTGAAGCAGTAGCTCTGCATGCAAAAGCAGTGGTTGATGATATTTCATCGCTGCGATATATCGAAGAGTGTTCATATTTCAAGCTTTCTTCTTCTTCTGTAGTACTTAGTGTGATTTCTACATCTACCTTCTCTTTGCAATTAGGACATAAAATTTTGCGAAACTTTTTAGGATGCCTTGATTTATTTTTTGCATTTTTATTGACATTGTTTTTATCAGCAACGTTCTTTATATTAGCAGGTAGGTCGTTTTTTTTGTTAGGAACCGGTACTTCGATCATTTTAACTATACTTGTGTTAGTTGGCTTATCTTCCGTAACAAGATCACGTTTATCCTTTTTTGTTTTGTTAGGCTTCGTATCTCTCTTTTGTTCTGGCACAAATTTAGGAGTACTCGTTATTTGGTCAAGAATGGTAAGGGACTTACTGCTTTTTGCTAATTCAGTTAGAGATTTTTTATCCGTGCAAGGACAAGCATAAGAAAATAACTGACATGGACAGGGGTCTTCCGTGCGTTTACCTCGGTCTTTCTTCTTTGCTTTCTTCTCTTCTGGAATGGGTTTAGTGTACTCTGTGCGATATTTTGAATACGACCAAAATTTCTGCTGTCTGCTAGACATGTCTTTGTAATAGCGAGTTTTTTGGTGATCGTTTGTGTAATCATCGTCTCTTAAGCAGATTTCAGAAGAAAGCCTTGAGTGTTTTTTCTTTACTTTCTTAATATTTACTTCAAAACTATCTCGCGGCACCAGTTTTGGGTGCATTTGAGTAGCACACTCCTGGACAATGGCAGTGGAGTTTCCACCAAAAACGTTAACAGGTGGAGGCATTCTCATCACTTTTATAAAATTTGCATTTGATAGACTGGGTTCAGTGAAACAGTGGAATGAGTGTCTTTTAGCAATCTCGTCCAAATCATAGAATATGGTACTCGTAGAGCGTATAATAGTTTTGCAGCTGTTATCGTTCATTATAGGATTGCACATTTCAGACACTACGTATTCATAGTCTACCCATCGTTTGGGTGACTCCCCACATGCAGCAGAATACACTGACTGACCTGTTTCTGGTTTATTGAAGCCCTTCTTAGGAAGTAAACCACCGTATGACATAGCTCCAACTATGTCGTAGAAACTAGAAAAAGATTTAGTATGAAGCAACTTGTTTAGCTTCAGATTTGGCATTTTACAATTTAAATAGTTTGATTGTGTGTGGCTGAGTTTGGTAAAATTTCATACCCAAATATATGAATAAGACTTTGTTTACCATCACAGAAATATTGTAATTTTACGTGTTTTTAACATTTTTAATTTACATATGTCGTCATCATAGATAAAACACTGAGTATGTCATAAACTGACAAATTCATGGCGAAACCAAAAATATTGTAAATCAACGTAGTTTCATTATGACAGGTTATGAAACTTTTTCAGCACAGAGATAAAATTATATTATTTAAGTGAATTACTATTTGTTTGTAAACAATAACAAAATTTCTAAATTCGATTAAATGAATGACACTAACAGAAGGAATAGTTTTCATTTCGAAAGTTCAACAACATTCATTGCATTATTTCCGTTGTTGTACCGACAAATTGGTCCACTGCGCAGATCGCCCCGAGGACACGGTGGAGCATACGGTGGAGGTCTGCCCGGCTTGGGCGGATCACCACCGTGTCCTCGTGGAAGCGATCGGCGACGGTGATCTCTCGCGTCCGGCCATTGTACGAGAGTGCATGGGTAACCGTCAGCTCCTTCTGCGAAGCAGTGATGCTTCCGAAGAGGGAGGCAGCGCACGTGAGGGAGAGGCAGTATATGCGTCCTCACGGCCCTAGTCGCTGCAGGAGACGCCTTGGGAGTCGGGAATCCCAGGTTGATTCCCGGCCACCGTAGGCGCGGGCTTGCGGACGGCAAGTAATGGGTAGCTCGCTGTCCGGTAAGGATCAAACTCGGGTCCACGGCGCGTTGTGTTCCACGCGCGCCTCGAAGAGATGTCAGCACCAAGTGTTGGGGTCCTCAAGGGCCGATGCCTGCCAGAGGTGCGGGTTGTCCGAAAGAGATACCGTGGCCCCTGGCACACAGACAACTGAAGGAACACGGGTGGGTTTTAGTCAGTAAAAGTCTGATAAGCCCGCCTGCTCCACCCAGAGCGGGAGAAGTTATTTGATGATTGTGGGAAATCATCAAATAACTCCTCAAAAAAAAAAAACACAAATTGGTCGAACTTAAGAATAAGCAATGGATTAGTAATCCTCCTCCTCCTTCAAAAAGTATCAAACTCTGATTGGTAGTGTGTTACGCAATTAGGTGCTCTTTAGCAAGACATCAACTTTTGTTTCAGGTTTTCATATGGCACCGAAATTGTCCAAGATGTTTCCCGAGTCCTGTCTGCTGATCTTCGTGGGGGTGTTGATCGGGGCGCTGTTGCTGAGCACGCACAGTGTGCACGTGCAGCCTCTGACGCCAGACACCTTCTTCCTCTACATGCTGCCCCCTATCATCCTGGACGCCGGCTACTTCATGCCTAACAGACTGTTTTTCGATCATCTCGGAACAATTCTTTTATTTGCCGTTGTTGGGACTGTGTTCAACACCCTTACTATTGGTGAGTTGACTTTATTGGCCTGTTTCCTAGATCCTACTTTTTTACACAGATTGGTTAATTTATTACTACCGTGCTGCTGATTATAGTAACCATCCTTACTTTATCTGTCAATGTATGAAAAAGGCTTGTGTCTAAACACCTACCAGAAAAGCACCTAATTCACTAACAAAAAATTCGAAATACCTGCCAGAATGGATCCTGGATCCAAAATGGTGTCTGTTTGTAATGCTAAAAAATAACAGGTTTTTACAACATGCTTAAATACGGTACTTAAAACCAAAAAAGATTTTTGAAATTTTTGTCTATCTGTCGGTCTGTTTGTTCCGAGTAATCTCCGAAACGGTTTGACCGGACATTTACTACAAGATAGCTGATATCTTTAGGAGTAACTTAGGCTACTTTTATTTCAGAAAAATAATTAGTTAGGGGTCTGCGCCGATATGCACGCGAACGAAGTCGTCGATATATTATACCGACACGGTATAATATTTTGAGAAACAATGAATTCTATAATCCTTATCTAATTCCTTAATCTATTAAAATTTACCCTTACTTCTACTTGACACTACTTGTCATGAGTAAGTAATGGTGATTTTTTATTTTAACATTACGTTTGTATTGTTCACAGGGGCGTCCCTATGGGCTTGTGGACAGACGGGGATGTTTGGCTGCACCACTCCTCTCCTAGATATGCTTTTATTTTCCGCACTGATATCTGCAGTGGACCCTGTAGCTGTGCTAGCGGTATTTGAGGAGATTCACGTTGATGAAGTGCTTTACATTGTAGTTTTCGGCGAGTCTTTGTTAAATGATGCAGTTACTGTTGTTTTATATCACATGTTTGAAGCGTACACGTGAGTTCTTACTTAGTACCTTTGGTTATGAAGTCAGGTAAATAAATTGTTAAGTTAATTGTGTACCAACTTAAATTATCCGCTTAATTTCATAATTTTAATAAGAAAGGGCAAAGCACTTATTTCAAATAGACATTAATACGGCACATTTGAACAACAGCATTTTCAATTTATATCACAACCGTCATTCTTTGACGGTTATATGTAATGGTTATCGCGGCCAATGGAGGTAGGGTGTTAATTAGCTTAACAACTGATTTCCCTGACTTAATGATTTTGCTGAAATTCACTATTTAAAAATGTATTTTCTCATGACAGAGAAATGGGTCCATCACGTCTTGAATACACGGACTTCCTTGCTGGTCTGGCCTCTTTTCTCGTGGTGGCAATTGGAGGCACGTTTATCGGTGTCGTGTGGGGCTTCGCCACAGGTCTCGTCACCCGGTTCACGCACGAAGTCAGGGTCATCGAGCCTATCTTTATCTTCGTTATGGCTTACTTGGCGTACCTGAACGCCGAGATGTTCCACATGAGTGGAATACTTGCGTAAGTTACTCTCCTAAAGTTAGACTTAAGTGTGATTACAACCGTTAATTTCACAGAACGTTTAACTTGATTTAATCTGGTTTAAGTTAGCCTTACTCAGCCATAGCATTTCAATAGCTTATTTATAGAGTTATTTTCTTATTCATTTAACAATCAGGCGCTTATTTATAAATATATTTTGTTATTAGTTTAAAATGGAGATGATATGAATTTTTAATTTATAAATTCTGAAATAGCGTACAGTCGCAAGCATAGTTAGATACTTAAAATTCACAAGCGTTTATCGCCCGAAAAAAATGTTGTAACTTTGAGAAAAGAACTTAATCATAAAAGTATAGTCGAAATAATATAAAGTCGTCCAGACAGTATTTCGGCCATGCGGCCAATCTCGAGAGAGACTAGCCTTTTTCGCTGGAGATATTACAGTGCACAAGTGCGTGCGCAGACACAGATGCATTCTCTTTTCCTTCACTCTCATCGTCTTATAAGACGGCAATCCGAAACGACCGCAGACCAATAATACTATGTTCGTAACACCAGAAATTATCCATCAATAGTTTTGGACAAAATTGCTTATGAATCTTACCTTATCCTTAAACGCTTATCGTTTTGTATGTTTTCAGTATAACATTCTGTGGTATAACTATGAAAAACTACGTGGAAGGGAACATATCCCACAAATCGCACACGACTATAAAATACACCATGAAAATGTTGTCTTCTTCCTCCGAAACCATAATCTTCATGTTCCTCGGAGTCGCTACTGTAAATAATAACCACGACTGGAACACGTGGTTTGTGTTGCTGACCATTGTTTTCTGCTCAGTCTTTCGGATCATAGGTGAGTGAAACATCATTAAAAACATCACATATCTTCTCTCTCTTCTTCACAATTCTTCTCTTCTCATAGTATATCTCATAGCAAGTATACAGGGTAAGTTTTTATCCAGTGTGCAAACTGTAACCATGAATTCGGCATATCATTCTTAAACCCCCAGCGTAGAAATGATATGCTGAATTCATGGTTACAGTTTGCGCACTGGACAAAAACTTTTCCTGTAGATTTCTTTAGCAATAAAAACAACTTTTTATTGAGTTCATGTCATATTGTTTGCCACGTACGGTCACCAAAAGTGATAACTAACCAGGGTCTTCGGATATGGTTGAAGTTTAGTAAGAAGCCGTTGGATGTTTTCGAATAAAATTAAATTTGATAAATTTACTGTTTGTTTTCAATTAATGAAATTAAATTTTCTATCGGTTTCTTACTAAACTTCAACTATATCTGACGATCCTGGTTACCTATCTGTTTTTGTGACTGGTTAATATGTTTTCATAAATACACATAAAAAAACAACTTCAAGTTCTTAAACTAAGATGTAAGTAGCCACGTTTTCATTTTAAATCAACTATTTACCTTCATAAATTACAACAAAGAATGGCAAAAAAAAAATGGAAAAGTAGAAGCTATAAACAGAAACAAAGCGACGTAACACAATGTGGATCACGCGTGTACTGTGGCCGGAAAATGGCCGTGAAACTTCAGGGCTTCATCTACACGTGTCGCTCCCCTAACTTTCTGTTGCCACAAAAATTAACACGTGCGCCGTATTTTCTATGAATTATGGGCCATTGTGGCTTATTAAATTGTTTTCCCTGTAGTAAAACTTTAAAAACAAAAAAAAAGACTCACGTGTTTATGTACATATATTATGTGAGCTAAATGTTCTTCAACTTCGCGTTAAACTGGCAAATAGTTTCACAGATTTCCCATTGTTTACTAAATCTAATGGATTATTGATATCCGGACCTTGAAACAGTACTTTTATTGTGTCCAGTCTCAGTCGTCAAGTTGAGGGTCTACGCCGTAGGCGCCTACGGCGTAGACCGTCGACTTGACTTTGCTTAGTCACTTAGCTTAGAGACTGCGGAGCGAAACTGTGATATTTCTAAATAGGTATAATTTACTTTAATTGTTTCAGGTGTGTACATATTTAGTGCAATAGCCAACAAGTTCCGTTTACATAAACTGAATATGGTTGAAAAGTTCGTCATGTCTTACGGAGGTGAGTTGGTTACCTTGTTTGTATACATTTTTTTCGCGTCATTTTCCCTTTGGGGTACGTAAAAAATGTACGCCACGTGCAAGCATCCTTACATACTAGCTACAAGGTATTTAAGATTACATGACTTCAGATTTAACAACATAATGAATACTGAGGTCTCACTAGCAGAGTACCTACCTGATTTATGCAACGCTGACAGCTAGACGAGGTTCTAGAAATCTACACTGTTTAGGTATATCTATCACGTCTAGACGCTTTACTTTAGTAATTATAAATCCACCACATAATGAATCCACGCGATTTTAAAGGGCAAACATCTTCAGACGTACTTGCTGGCTGTATCGAAAATTTTAATATCGAAGTTTTTCGTACGATCTAATTTTTTTTTCAAAATACAACTTCTCCCCTGTATTATAATAAAAAATATTAGTTAATATAAAACATAGGGAACAAGAGATGAGTCAATTTTCTGCCAAGATTGTTTCCCACAGGAAAATTGCCTATAGAGGATTAGACATCGGAAAATGAGGTAGTAAACAAATTTCACTTGAAAAGGTTTTTTCCTCCCTGATATTAAAATTTCTTCCACGATGTACTTTAAAAATATCACTGAATGGCCTATTTAGAGCCTTATTAACCGCCTGTACTTTTCTTTTTTTTACCTTTCGTGATATCTCGGGTTATTGTGGATCGATTTCGAAAAAAACTTTTTTTAATGAATAGGGTATGCCTCATCATCATTATCTGCTAGCCTTTTCCCAACTATATTGGGGTTGGCTTCCAGTCTAACCGGATGCAGCTGAATACGAGTATTTTACATGGAGCGACTGCCTATCTGACCTCCACAACCCATTTACTGGGTAACATGATACCCCTTGGTAAGACAGGTTGTCAGACTTTCGGGCTTATGACGTCCCGTAACGAATGTCAAAGTTCCACGAGACAGGCGGAACCAACAGCTTAACGTGCTTTCCGCGGCACGGAGGGGTCTTGGTATGTAAAGATGGTTACCCATCCACGAACCAATCGCGGCAAGCGCAACTTAACCTTATTGATCGACCCATGCAGTTGTAATTACTTAGCCACAATCCGTCGAATAGGGTATGCCTCACGGATATAAATTTTATAATCTTTGCTTGGGTAGTTTTTGCGCTAACTTAGGTAACACGTATTTAATCCACTTTGTGTATGTTCTAGTACTTATTGGATTGTTGTTTCCTGTGTTTTTTTAGAATCATATAAATTTCCGTAAGTTTGTCAGCAAACAAGTTGTACAGTAACAGTGTACTATAATAAAAAAAGTGTAAATGTTTTTGCTGAACCATCAGATAAACATAAATGAGACAAAGTACAGTCATGAAGACAGTCATGTATGCACTCAGCAACTTTTACTTTGATTTTATTTTGTTTCGAACATAAAATTTTGGAGCCCATACTACATACTAAGGAATAGGTCTTATCTCAAAGTTGCAAACGTAACTCCACGAGAAAATGGTGAATTGAATTGTTTGTAATACAGACGAGAAGACATTTTTGTCACTTTCCAAATTTTCACAGGGTGTTGTACCCATGAATATGAACAACTTTCACTATGGGAACAACTCACGAAACAACACAACAACTGAAATCACGAAAAAAAAAAAACAACTGTTTCATACAAAAGGTTCATTCTCGACCAAATAAAACAGCAGATCTTTTTCGTGATTTCAGAGTTGGTCCTGTGTAGCAACAATTCACTGTTCGATATCCAACTTTATCTACATTTTCAGGTCTTCGAGGCGCGGTAGCTTTCGCTCTAGTTCTCCTAATAGATCCCGAAGTAGTGGAACTGCAGCCAATGTTCGTCACCACCACTATAGCTGTGATATATTTCACCGTGTTTATACAAGGAATCACGATAAAGCCTCTTGTTAAGATGCTTAATGTTAAAACAGCTGAGAAGAGGAAGCCTACTATGAATGAACGGATTCATGAAAGGGTAACGTTTTTTATTTAAAAACCAACGTTGCTATTAACGAGTTGTAGGTCGTAGGTTTGAACCCAGATAGAGAGGTGATTGCGTAACACACTAACACTAGGAATTACTTTCATTTGAACAGTTCAACAAAATGCATTGCATTATTAACATAGTTGTACTGATTTTTTTTCGAATATATAATGAAATGAATTAGGGGGCGTCCATTATTTACGTCAGGCTCCCCTAAGGGAGAGGGGCGTCTCGTCAAATATCACATAATTTATATAATATTTACCGCAAAGAAACAATGTTTAATTGCGAGTAAACTAGGTTAAATTAAGTAACACATGTTTATACACTAATATGGCTAAATGCTACAAAATAATATTTATCGCGGTTATGAGAACGCCACAAAGTAGCACAGTAGCTTCTCGATTGTTATACCGCCACCGGCTAGCCGAGCCAGTCAAACGCAATGCACAAATAGAACGCAAATACGCACAGATTTACGTTTTTACACTAAAAATACGCATTTAGGAATATCTAACGTGAGAATATGGAGAGGGTCGAGCCAAATCTCGCGACATCTCACCAGAGCGGGGGTGGGGGTCGAAAAATCGCCAAAATTGCCTCAGGTAATTAATGGACGCCCCCTAGCATTATCCTTCAATATTATTCAGATTCTGATTGATTGCGTGTTACTTAATTAGGGTGCATGTGCTTTACTTTGTGTAAATTATATAATCACCATTGCCCTCAAAACGGTAAAGGAAAACATCGTGAGGAAACCGGCATTTCCAAGAACCAAAAAAAAAATTATCAAGAAGAAGTGACATATTTACCAAGACATACTGGGTCCGCGTGGTGGATTATAGCCCACTCCCTATCACAGAGAGGAGGCCTTTGTCCCAGCAGTGGGAACATTGAAGGCTGATAATGTCCTATTTAATCATTTGTTTATAAATTCACGTCTATATACGTATTCATTTTTATATATTTTTCAGTTCATGGACCATTTAATGGCAGGCGTAGAAGACATATTGGGAAAACATGGAAACCACCACATGAGAGATAAATTCAAAAGATTTGACAATCGCTTCATTAGACCCTTCTTACTTAGAAACTATCAGGTAGGTAATTCTTTTGTAGAAAGATTGAACTAATTTCAAAACCTACGGAACGTATTTGAAACTTTAACTAATAACAAAACAGGACAAACTATTATTTCAGGGTGCGGAACCCAAGATTCTGGAGACTTATTCAAAGTTGGCTATGAAGGATGCTATAGAGTACATGCAAAGGAATGCCTCTACTATTGGGAATATATCTGGAGCCGAATCCATGTCAGCCATTTTCAAAAACTATACCAATGCCAACTTTAATGGAAGGTAATTTTTTTACTAATCTTTTTCCTGAATATTTATGTAACTGGAAGATGTTTCTTTTTTTTGAAGCTCTTTGTTTCTTTTCAGTCCTAGTTTCAGCCAGCTAGACTCATCAACTTGGAACATAGACATGCAGGAATTGGAATACAATCCGTCGAAGAAAGATCTAACGGATGCGAAGATACACCATCTGCTTGCCGAAGAACTCTGCAAACCGTTTAGACGCGTATGTATATCAAACTTATCAAAGGCGTGAAATTTCGGCCCCAACCCATTGCACAGTCTGCTAGCGTTTTTACTTCATTTCGCCTGGCGTTATTTCTGACTTTTTGCTGGCTCCTATGGATTGTAACGTAATGAAAAATAGCTTATAACCTTTTTCAAGAATTGGACTAGTATGTGCATAAATAATTTCTCTGATTCAACCAGTAGTTGCAGAGCTTACCGCATTCAAAAAACGAACTCTTCTGCTTTATTTTTTAGTATAGTTTAATTATGTCGTGGGTGAAGCTCGGTCAGAGGCTGATCTATTGGCAGAATGTCACCTTATTGCTACATATCCATAGGGAATCTCTCTTTTTTTGGGTCAGAGCCTCCTGGTGAAACATTAATAACGCCTGTTACGCACGCTTATGTCTGCTCTATAAAATAATAAAGGCACTCGCAAGTGGGTTGAATGAACTACTACTTTTTCGAGTTTTCTTGGTTTTATGAATTTTGATCTGCACCCTAATTGCGTAACACACGATTAATCATAATCGGTTTCATTTTGACAGTTCAACAATATTCATCGCGTTATTTACGTTGCTGAGCAGACACATTTTTCGAACATTTGAAGCAATGGTTCAGCACTCTGTTTCAAAACGAAACAAATTATTATTAATCGTGAGTTACGCAATTAGGGTGCTGGTTAGTGGCAAAGACAACCAAACCTGATTAACTAACTAAGTTTAATAGTAGCGAAAAATTATCTGGGTAAGTAGGTGAAGATTACAGCCCACTTAGCGAAACGGAAGCCATATTCGTAACAAGTTCGCCTCGGTTTAACGCCATACCTTGACCTGCATACCGATGGGTCGGCCATCGATGGGCGTTCATTAAAATCAAATTACTTCGGAAATGGGGTAGTCATGAAAGATCAGTCCATAATGTCAGAAAAAAGGTGGTAGACAAAAGAGTTCCATTTGATTATTACTATAGTTCGACTTTTAATAATTGTGTTCAGCAACTTCACAGGGTTACCACATTATGACAAAAAAGAGTGGTGTAAGAATGAAAGAAATTGAATGAACTTGAAAGAATGTACTTACAAACAAATTTTTACTATGAATATATCAGTGATCTTATCAATAAAATGGTCCATACGACACATATCATCTTCTACTTTTAATACGTGAGATACGCAAGTACTCCATGACGAATGGGTCACATTAATAACCCCCTTCTTTAAATATTTTTAGCTTATTTCATCTTAAAATATTTATTATTTTATGCAACATGCCCTTTACCTGTGCCCAAACTAATTCTATTGGGTTGACTTTAAAAATGGTTTAATTTTAAATTAAACCAGTTTTATTATTCGTTTTTTACGCAAAAACGTTCACTACCCCAACACTATTAGTCTTATTATGGTAACATAATTTTTCTTTGAACTGTTAAGTTATTGAATACAAGTAAAAGTCGAACTATAGTCCAATATTGTCTCGCTACAGGGCAAACGGCACTAGGTACTCGTACAGAGAAGGCACGAGCATTGATATCGATATTTGCTTATGACACATTGGCGACTTCAGACATACTCGATATATCTTAGGGGAGCGGCTTGTGGCTTATTAATTACAGCGGCGTAGATGGGTGACCATCTTTACATATTAAGACCCCTCCGTGCCTCGGAAAGCACGTTTAACCGTTGATCCCGGCTGTCATTCATGGATCTTTGACAGTCGTTACAGATCATCAGCCCGAAAGTCTGATAATCAGTCAGGGGTATCGTATTACCCAGTAACTGGGTTATAGATGTAAAGGTCACATAGGCAGTCGCTCCATGTGACACACTAGTATTCAGCAGCATCCAGGTAGACTGGAAGCCGACCCCAAAATAGTTAGGAAAAGGTTGGGCAGATGATGATGATATATCCTGTGATTATCTCTAGCATCGCCGGCTGAGCTACAGTCGTCACGCGGTGAACGATCGCGACCTCGGCACGCAAGTCAACTACAAGACCCACATGAATATACGGCGACGGGTGGGTGACAGGAAGCATCATCACAAGCGTAGTAAACGTGGAAAGCAAGTACGTGTAGTTAACAAAACAATTACAGAGGATTTAGCTTTAATATTCATTGTAAGCTTCAAGTATTAAAATGTTATCTATTACAGAGTCTACTTAGTAAGACTTTATGAGAAGTTACTATAGGTAATTATACCTCTGCCTATGACCAGGCTTTGGTTCGGAGCGAGAGTGCATGGATAGCCGTCACCTCCTTCTGCGAAGCAGTAATGCACGCGAAGAGTGAGGCGGCGCACGTGAGGGAGAGGAAGTATATGCGCCCTCAAGGCCCTATTTGCCGCAGGAGACGCTCTGGGCATCGGGAATCCCAGGCTGTTTCCTGGCCACCGTAGGCGCAGGCTTGCGGATAGCAAGTAATGGGTAGCTCGCTGTCTGGTAAGGACCAAGCCTGGGTCGACGGCGCGTTGTGTTCCACGCGCGCCTCAAAGAGATGTCAGCATCAACTGATGGGGTCCGCAAGGGCCGATGCATGCTAGGGGTGCGGGTTGTTCGAAAGATATCGTGGCCCCTGGCACACAGGCAACTGAGGGAACACGGGTAGATTTTAGTGAGTAAAAGTCTGACAAGCCCTTCTGCTCCACCCAGAGCAGGAGAAGTTATTTGATGATTTCCCACCAAAAAAAAAAGGAAACCTTCAGGTTATAATTACATGCAGATAGTAAATTGACCCCCCTTTTGGGGGAGGCCTATGTCAACGTCTTTTGGCTGAAACGAGGAAATTGGCAAACGCCAAAAATAAAAGTTATTCACGTAAATAATTAAAGCTGAAAATTAAGAGATTCTGAACATGTCTTTCCTTCTTTTCAGGATGGGAAAAATCATGTGACTTTCCCAGAATTCCAGCAAAATGGTTCGGCCAAACAGTTCACGCACGGTAAAATAAAGTATTATAGATTAGGTACTTATTTATTCTTTCTTATTATCACGAGTGTCGATCGCATGCACGTGTGGGTTCAAGTATGATTTAAACTTTTTGTTTATTTTCAAATACATACATAATAATATGTATAAAAAATCATTGTTCATTTACTTTGCGAGCACAAACGCTTCGTTCTACACTAGTTTAATGGAAATAAATGTACCTAAATAAAAACACAACAAATATAATTATTAGAACATTTAGACATAGCACATGTTTATTTTTTGTTTCGTATTGTCTGTGATATGTGATATCAAACATTCCTTTATTCTTTCTCGAACTGAGTTTAAATAATCTAAAAACTTTCAAATAAAATTGCAACAATCTTAGCTGTTTATTTAAAGCATGCACTCAAAAATTTACCAATCCAAATATGGCAGTAATATTGTGTTATTACAGACTACATAGACGAGGTTCTGCAGGAGGACGGTGACGAACGCGAGATAGGACCACGACGCGAAGGTGACGACGGCGGTATAACTTTCACTGCCAAAACCCTGCGTAGGTATTCTGCATGACACTCCCTGAGTGACACACCGCAGTTTGGATTTGAATGGTAACATTGCTAACGCTAAATAACCCGACATATTGTCTACTGGATCAGAAGCACTGTGTAGATAGAGCCAGAGATGTAACAGTAGCTAGTTGAACGTAAAAAAATTGTGTACGTATGTAATTGCATATCAATGTAAAGTATATTCGATTAAAGTGCGCCTTAGGAAGTATGGACAGAAACTTAAAATCAAGTTTTTTAAATTCATCATTGTTTGTTTTCACATTTGTGAAACTAGGTGGTGAATCCAATCCAGTATGAACCTGAAATGATTTACAGAAAACTTCAAATTCAAATCCAAACAAGTCCTTTAGATGTTGTCGACTAACGTTTTTATTTTCCGCACAACCTTTCCTTCATAAACCAAAATGGGATACTTATAATAAGTGAACCGACGTTTACTAAATTGGTACGACTATTATTTGCTGGGTCCAAAGCATTCCTTAATTTTTGACATGGCTACGTACTGTGAGAATGAGCTGAAACGTATTTGTGGTGGCATGTTCTAAATTATTTATCTTTATGTAACTATTTGTATTTTCTAAATTATATCTCTTCTGGAAATTATTTTCATTGAGTTGTTCTGGTTCAGTTGCCTATTTCAAGTTTGACCTTTAAATATAACCAACTTATTTGCAAACCTTTGAGTGAATCAAATTCCTTAACAACTTTGTTACAAAGTAACTTAAGATTCTTTACAAAAATGTTTTGACGCATAAATCTGTTATTTTCGGATACTCCTAACATAAAAGATTTATAAATCAAATTTTTCAAACAAACTTTTTAATTAAATATCAGCTTACTGGTATGGTCTATAACTTGCGTGTGTTACGTATTGATATTTTACAATTAAAATATAACAGCCAACGTATAAAAAATACACTTAGGGAACTGTTTAGTATCAACTTAATATCAAATTAAAATTTAAGGTTTGTCAATGAAGTTGGTTTCAATCCAAAGTTAAATTCTCCTCTGTCCTGAGCCACAAATACCATTCCATTAGTCGTTTAGGAATACCTACTAATCTTGTAATCGCTGCGTATCTGTTCATCTCTGCTTGTTTAATATTCTTTGTGTTTGATCGTCGTTTTCTTCCCTTCTGGCAATCTTCATGTGGCACCACCGCAAATTAACCGATACTCTCGACAACTGGCGATGATAATAATATCAGCTGGATACAAAGAAGTCAGTCCGACGTCCTCGCATAAAGAAAATAGTAGTTCACTTTTAAATCAACTGGCTAACCTGCCCGGATTCAATCCCTTGAAAGCGAGGATCGTTAAGCAGTACGCTAAAACACCCGAAGAAATACTCCCGACAGCTGTTGAGAAATCCTTACCGTGGAGAAGGGACAGATCCACGTATAACTTTGGTATGTGTTTACTTCAGAACTGAACTGTTTTCATAATTGTCACTAGAACTGCGTGCATAATTGCGTCTGATGATCAAGATTTTAATTTAGATTTTGCTTAATCTGACTGTGACTGTGCTACGATTACCGCAAATCATGATTTTACTGTAAAATTACACGCTCAAGGCAGATGCTGTAATTATCTAGAGACATCACTTTAGCGTCAATGATGTAAGACATTGTGTAGCGATGGGCACTAACGTTTTATTACTCAATTAATCAGATTTTTTGGTATCGTTTTTCGGCCACGTTTGTGAACTGTTTTAGCTTTTCGTTCAATTTACATTCAATATTTTTGCTTACATAGAAATAAAGAAAATATTTTTTTCATCAGACGCTTTGCAAAGATATCAATTGGTCATCCGATTCAATGTTACTATTGCATGTTTTAAACACATACTATTTAATATTCTTTCCTTTGTTTATTTCCTATTATCGCTAAATAGCGCTTGATAGCCAATCTAGTAATATTGTTTTTTTTAAATTATTAAATGTATAATAAAACTATAGACACCCACATAGTATTAACTATTGTTAGATTGGCTATGCAGTAAAACTTGGCACTCTATATTATTATATGGATGTATATTTAGTTACAAACAGTAAGTACTGCATGTTATAACAATTTAACAATTATTATTTATGTATTTTTAATATCTACTTATTAGGTACGAAATATTTATGGTATATTGATAGGTATTCCTTAGGTCTTAATGTATAGATTGAAATATATGTTTATTATACTATCTTTTGCCCGTGGCTGCGACCGTGTGGATGTCGGTTATCGTGTAAAAAAGTAGCCTATGTCCTTCTCCATATCCCAGGCTCTCTGCCCAATTCCATTACGATAGGTTCAGCGGTTTAGGCGTGAAAGCGTAACATACATACAGACCGAGTTACTTCCACATTTATATTATTATAAGTAGGTATTACTTGTGGGGAACAGTGAGAAGGGCTTTTTTTTTTTTTGGGTGGGAAATCATCAAATAACTTCTCCCGCTCTGGGCGGAGCAGTGAGAAGGGCTTGTGGCTAAGTAATACAGCCATACGGGTCGATCGATCTGGTAAAGGTACGCTTCCCGCGGCTGGTCCGTGGATGTGTGGCCATTTTTACATACACATACCGCCGTCGGTCATGGATCTTTGACAGTCTCTACGGGTCGTCAGAAGCCCGAAAGTCTGACAACCAGTCTTACCAAGGGGTCTCGTATTTACTCAGTAACCGGGTTGTGGAGGTCAGATAGGTAGTTGATCCATGTAAAATACTGGTATTCAGCTGCATCTGGTTTGATTGGAAGCCGACACCAGCATTGTTGGGAAAAGGCTAGGCAGATGATAAGGAAATAGGTAGATATTTAGCCCCAGGCAGTGCTCAGTTGGCCCCTATTACTACGTATATACAGGGTGTAACAGAAACGCTATTGTTATCCTTAAGCACTAAAGATAACAGCTGGTATAGAATCACTATACATAGTTTCAGCTCAAAATAAAATACTCTAAGAATTGATACCAAATTATCGGTTTCAGATGTTTCTTAAATTCAAATCGTAACAAAAGTGTCACCGCACTACGTAGGTCAATAACTTACCACGTTAATTTATCACGATAAATCTCTTCCGAGTGACATCACTCGTTTGTTTCAATTTGTTCTGGTATCAATGTCCTAAAAATTCATAGAATTAAAAAACCCTTCCAATTTCGTTTGATATCATCCAAAGAAGCCGTGCCCTTGGTATGTATATACCCTTTCCGTTACACGTTGTATACGTACTGTATCCTTGTACAAATTCATATTTATATATTTACTAAAGAGTAGATTTTACATTATAATATTTATGTATAAAAAATAATTTTCGACTATAAATTAGATGCGTATCTTTTTTTACTAACGTAGGTAATTGTTTTTTATTGTATTTTTTTATAGGCATAACTTAAGTTAGTTTCAAAACGCTAAAAAGAAACTATAACGTTTACATTTTAAATATTTTAGTTCCCAATGAGGATATTCTCGAAGAAGACGAAAGGAGAATGTCGGATGATAATGGCAAGTATTAAACATGATGCATAGTTCCTGCATCTGAGAATGCCTATCTATACTTAGCTTTGTACTCACAGACACCTACATGATAGTAGCTGAGCACGCTCGCGTGGCCACCCCCACCGCGACGGAGACCATGTTGCCATGGAAACGCGAGGAAATGGAGGGTTCGGGCTGCGGCGCCCTAAAGCAATCCGAGTTCCCAGCTTGGGCCTCGAACAAAGAGTACCTAGCGTATAGCTCACCCTCGGCTACGTTTTTAGGTAAGTTTGTACAAATTCATTATAACTTCAATATTTTATTTATAAAATTAAGTAATTAAAAAAGTCACTAATTTATATTAAAAAAATAATGGCCAGGTATATTCATGCAGGGCAATTAGTAGCTAAAGCTTTGCAAAAGTCAAAATGTTGGGTAAATACAGCGTAGACCTTCGCGTAGCAGCGTAGCCACGTAGCGCATACAATTTATTGATCTACGAATTCGTAGCGCGTACGCGCGCAGACTTTGACATTCTGGATCACAGAGCAAGTTACGAATGTTGTTTTTGGTGAAGATCGTTCTGAAAAATAAATAGCACTTTCATAAATATTATATTTGCATCGTTCACGTGTTAAAACATTCTTAGCCACATTTAAAGATGTTTTCGATCGAAAGCTATGAAGTAAGTTACATGAGAATACAAATTGTTTAATTCTTAATACCAATTCTATCAACCTTCTTAGATATTTTTTAAAGATATTAGTTTCCATTTAATATGCACAATGCCTACTTCCCTATAGAGATTGTAGCGTGCATTCACTTTTTTTTCGGAAACATTATTTCTTTTCTACTACCACCAAGCTCTTGCATTTGCGTACCTAACACTGTGCAGTGTGCATGTTAGCTTTTTATTTTATTCCTTTTGCTGAAATAGCTCCATTTCTGGCACCTAAAATATGAAGCAATTTAAAAGTCCCTATCATTAAATGTATACTAAATGCTTCTAAAGATTCAACCATTCCATGGCAAATAAAATTTAGTGCTTAATAGTACCTAAACGAAAAAACACATTCAATTAGAACATAATAAACTGTAACGATAAATGACATATCCTGCACTTATTTTACCTTAGACTTTAAAAAAAATTATCAACTTTTCTGACATGGTTTTTTCCTTTCCCCCCTATCCATCCCGCTGTAAAAACACGTCCATTCTCATAATACCTTCCCGGTATCAGGAGGCATAGAGAAGCCAAAACATCCAAAATCTATCATAGGTCTGTTCCGAAGAGAGAGCTCTAGCTCTACACAGGGAGCTGCCGACAGTGTGGTGGTGTCCGACTCGGAAGGGAACAGAGATAGTTGGAGCAAGGGAGAAGGAACATCGAAGGATCCTGTTGGGAGACAAGGACCAAGTATGCTGTCTAAGAGGAGCACGAGCCTGGGGGGACCGTCAGTGTTGTTGATGGAAGACGTGGCGCATTCCGACCCCCTGGGCGCGTCCAGTAGACCAGCCAGCATTATGCAGGGACCACATAGGGGGCAATGTCGAAGAGGATCGATGTTAGAGTTGACTGGGTACGTTCATTTACTGTTTTTCATTGACTTTCAACTATACTTAATATTTATCTTCCTTAGCTTAAAAGTTGGTAGTTCGAAATAATATATTATGTACTTGTGCAGGATAATTTTTTTATCTAAATGCAAACTGCCCAAAGCCATTGCAATGGGAAATGTGAATATGGAGTTTATCTATCGTTGTTTGGAAAAAAGCAAGCAGTGTCCAGTACTTTTTACAAATAGCAATACATGTGAACTCCATGTCTTGGTAACAACCTATCACTACCTTGAAAGATTGATTTAAACCTGCAATTTGTTAAATTTCAGGTCATTATCTCGCGATGCGATCACTGAAGAGAAATGCAGCAAATCGCTGCCAGAGAGTGAGCGCATGGGCGTGAGACGGTTGCCTCTAGGTCAGCAGAGTCTCCCCAGGGAACCATTCATCCGCCAGCTGACAATGGCGTCGAGCCTGCAAACTAGCTCTTCGTCTGACGAGTCCTCAGACGAGAACACCTGAGTGGCCCGCCGTGGTGACCCTGATAGGTTGCCACTGTTGAAGTACAAGACGCTAGAGTGACTGCTATCGCGGACGGTGACACTGTGTAGTGTACATGTCTAAAAATACAGAAACTTTCTAAAAAGTGCTGTGAATCTGTGGTGTATGATATGATAAGTAACATGAGCATAGAAAAAAAAACGAGTTAATTAATCACCCGTAACGAATTTTATTCAAATTGAAATCTGTATTTATATGCAAATATTTAGATGACTTTGCCAAAAACATCTAAACAATTTCAAGGGCTTTCATTATATTGATTCCATGTGATAAACATAGTATTGGGATCTTGACTATTGTTGCCGTCTACGTGTATTTATTAGACAAAGTAAGATGCGTTGATATTATCGGTCAATAATCACGATACGCACACATAAAGCGAGATAAATGTCGTGCGGTAGAGGCTAGGTAGGTTCTTTATAAAACGTAAAATTGCTTGCCAGATGTCCTGTCTGAGGCTTTCGAGTTAGGTATTTTGGTAACTAGGTAGCTGTACGTATATTTACAATTATAAGGTGTAAATACGACGCGTAGCCATGAAGTGCATCATGCAACGACGCCATCAAGTACATAAGTGCTTTAAAAGATAGCAAAAATACTTTCCTATGAATCTTGTCTTTTTTGTTCACGATACTACGAAATCGATTGAAAAGCTCCTAAAAGATATTAGTGTATCTACCTGTGAATAATCAAAAATTTATATTGCTTTAAGTACAATGATCTAAACCAATTTTTATAGTTGTTTGAAGTGTATTTTTGGATGCTGTTTGTAATGTAACATGTAATTACAGTGTAATTACTTTACGTACCGTGCTGGATAGCACTCTAAGTAAAGTAATCGTCTTACAATAATTATATTTATGTAATGAATTTTATGATTTCGAACTTGGCACTTGTTGTCAATGACAATACCACTAGTTTTAATTGAGATGTGATTTGTAGATGTAGATAGTAATATATGTTTGTTTTTGCTACGTAAATGTATTATAAACCACGCGTTTTGATATTTTTTTTAGATCTAGAAAGTCTGCTTGGAAATGAAATAATACACAAAGTCTTGAAATGTATTTTCAATCGATATTTCATGAATACACTATCTACATAGTTACGAAAAGTAGCTAGGATATGAATGTATATGTTCACGACCGTGACGGAAAGTTGCCGCGTTTTTCTTCAGGTCAAAATATAGTAAAAAATCGTTTATTATTTCCGTTTTTTAATAACGTAAAAAGTTTTCGTCGTATAGCTATACAACCAACGATCTTTCGTTTGCACTCTGGGTCGGTAACATGAATAAATGCCAACACTTCGATCGAGTAGGACAATATAGGTTTATTCTAGTATAATTTATTATAGTCATAATTTGTTATTCTCTTAATGATGTCATTGGCGATTTGACGTGACTTTAGTCTTATCCAATCTGTAAAAAAAATCTTGTACCTCTTTTAAATAAAGGCATCAGGAGCGCAATGAAAATGTTGAATTGTTATTAGATTATTAGACATAGGTATCAACCTATACAGGGTCAAATTAAATTACCTAGCGAAACTCCGACGTGACAGGTTTCGATATCTAAACATAATAAAACAATTGATAGTTTATAGTTTTTTTTCTTGGGATCAACGACCGCAGGTGCTGCTGTAACTTGATGTTATGTATTCGATTTTTTTAATCAGTGGTGTTTATGTATAAAACACAATGCTAAAAAAAAAACTGATTTTGTAAACTCATACTTCAAGTACTTAACTAAAATACTTGGGGTCGGTGACCGCAAAAAATCTTCAAGTTATATTATTCTTGTTATAAGTATCATGTTTAGATATCGACAGGTACTTACCCATTGCGTCTACCTACTTTGTCATCTGAGGAATTTCGTTTGCTAATGTGTTTGACCTTGTATTACCTTGTTTATGAAGAATAGACTAATTTAGAACAATAATAGCTGTAGCAATATAGAACGTGTATCATAATAACATAAGTAGAAATATTATTTGTTAAACATTTAATTCAAAAACTAAAAAAAATATTATTATTAGTATCGATCGCTGCTCCATTAAATTCTATTTAATATCCTGACTTTCCTATCGAAAGTATGCAGGTTTAATTTTTTTAAATAATTAGCAGTTGACAGAAAATGGATTTCCAGCCGAAACGAAAAAGAAGCTTCGGCCAACGTTTTATTGCCGAAAACAAAAATATAGCCGGATCGTGAATCGCCGAAAACTAAAACGAAGGTTCGGTCGGTCACTAAAAATAATACCTAAATACACACTTATTAACGTGCCTATTACTGTAACAAAAGTTCAACACACATCTGCCAACCCGCTCTGGGTGGGCCTGCGTGGTGAATTACGGCCCACTCCCTCATGAAGAGGAAGCCTGTGTCCCAGCAGGAAACGTTATAGGCTGATGATAAACAAATAAATAATAAATAAAATTCTTTATTGGCATAAAAAGAGGGTACAAACAAAGTGGAGCCCTGCCTTCTGGGCTAGGTAAAAATACCTCTGATACAGGAGCCAGTGTCTTCTTCTAATCAGTAGGTTCTGGATTTTATGCAATATATAACCATTTTATTGATGATGATGTTGCTTATGCTATGCTGTCACATAACTGACGAAATGTGGGTGTTCTATCATCGAGGAAACTAACATCTATGCACCGTAAGGACTATTATTGCTTGCAGCGCTCAGCCGCTATAGTAACGCTTGCTAACAGATATGGTCATTGTGTGCACGGGATTTTGTTTGCAAATTGGTCAGATGTACCTAAGTTTCCTCGATAGTACACCTCTGACGAACCCCTCAGGAATACAAGCCTGATGTTATGTTAGGTAATAATCTTATAAATATTGTTTCAATTAATCAATTGCTATTCAATGACGAATAATTTAAATACAAATGAACTCTAGTAGTTAGTAAATTAGCAAAAATATACCTATTTAGTTCAATATTCTTATTGTTTGTTAATTATAATCAACTTTAAAAAAAATCTGTGTTATGAATTCTGACCAAACTTAATACCTACTTAGGTATACTTGTAGTTATTTAAAAATACTATTTTGGTCTATAGGTACCTACCTACTTATATTTTGTTCATGGACTCGATACAGAATAACCACAAAAGTTTCAGACGTAAGAATTTAACGGTTTAAACCGTATATAATTTAAAATTGTAGGTATATTAATATGTTATAAGGTATAATTATTTGTGGCTGTGTATTACACCCTGTAAGGGGAACGCTTCCGAAGCCAGAACGTAGGTTATATACAACCACCAAAAATGCAAACGGATACCAATAACCTTTCGCCTTAAATTGTTTATTTTTCATCAATTTAAAACGTTTGACACTTCTGTAATGTTTCTACTTATTTAATTTTGGCGGCGCTTTACAAAAGATGCCTAAACCTAAATATGGCGCCTGGACTTGGGGTCGTTTTTAAATGTGTTTAATCTCAAATAATGGTTCATACTGTTCTCACAGTATAGTGTACAGAAAATGCTTAAAAATTTTAAAAATGGTTTAGATTTTCTTATGGGCTGTATCGAGAATCACTAGCCCTATCACCAGTCTTCGTTTTCGGGAGCGTTTCCCTTACACCCCGTTTGCTATATGTATTCGCGTTCTTTATTTGGGTACGATTCTCTATTTATGATACTTACGTTATGGTGGATGCCGCGACGTCCATTTAATTCCATTGAATGACTTCTTCATGAAATAGTCATTCAATCGAATTAAATAAACTTAGTGGGAACATACTAGGGCAACATACAACCACCGCCGGGAAATTGCAAAATAAAAGTTAGATTTTTTTTTTGTGGGCTGTACTGGACTACCACCTTAATTAAAATAACCGCTGAATCTGCAGGTCTATTCTGTAAAAAATGTCACCGTCAAAATTTTGGTGAAGTGAGCCTGAAGTCCCACCAGACGCGAAGGATTGATAATATTCACAGTTCACATCAAACTCACTTCACGTACCTTAGTTTTCACCGTGAGTTTTTTTTAAGAATAACACCACTGTTCAAGTGTTCTTGAATTATCATCAATAGGAATCTTTGAACGCCACGCTCGCCAAGTGTGTTATGAAGGTGCAAATACTGTTCAAAACTTAGTTATAATTAAATCAAACAACTCTAGGTAAACTACTGTAAACAGCTTTGTATAAAAGGGAGTATGGTGTGTCAATTGATAAAAATAATAGTGCCTAGCGTAGAATATCTACACCGCTCATTGATTGATGATATTGTGTTTTTCTTTTGTACTAAATGATTGTTAAAACTGTATTATAGTAGTACAATAGATTTAAAACGGAAATAAAAATCACATTTGAGAGTTACCTATATCGTATTTTATTTTCTGCTGGAAATTTGTCCCTAACGAACGAACCACAACTCCTTATTGTGATATCTAATACTTAGGAACCTTCCTCTAGCAGTATACGTCATCACATGAACATAACAGGGAGCACGGTAACGGCTCAAATAACCCTTATTGATCTACACTTGCCCCGGTATTGATATCAATACCTATAACAGGGATGGCGAACCAATGGCACGCGTGCCTTTGGTGGCTCCTAACAAAACAATTTGGGCACGGCAGCATTAGTCACAGTAACAAACATAGGAATCCTAGCGTGTTATGTTCATCTTCTTAAGCCTGAGTCACTTTCAGAAACCGTACTTATTTCACATGATTCCAGTACAATTTGCATTCTGCTAAAAGTAATATATGAACCTAATACCAGTTATCAGAAGTTGCACTAATTTGTTCTTTAATTTAAATAAGGTGGTGTGATGTTGATTACTATACACCGAGAAATGTTAATGGTTGTTTTCCCGCGGTGGAACAGTACAGTACTCCTTATGGCAAATTGTTCCACGTTTATTTTTTTTACTTATGGTAAAAGTAAAAAAATGAAGATGTTTTTGTTTTAAAAAAATAAAAAAAATATTCATCAACTCGATAAAACACTAATCAACAGTAACACTAGAGGTAACTTTTAGGTACTACTCGAATCGCATGCACCGCCGACAAAGGGAACAGCGATGCATAAATGATTTTTCACGATGTTTGTTTTGTTTTTGTTTGTTTTGTTTTATTTAAAAAACGTTGCCCCACACTAGGAATTACTCCTGTATTGTGGGTGCGTTTACAAACATTTAAACTGACATACACAAACAGCCAGACCCGGAACAACTATTTGTAGGTCATACCAATATTTGCTCCGTGCGGGAATCGAACCCGCGACACGCAGCGCAGCAGTCAATCGCTTAACCGCTGCGCCAACCGTGCCGTCAAATCCGTCAAATGCCGTTTAATCTGCCATTTTTTGTTTCTAATATTTTATTTGTTTATAAAACGATTGTATTACCAATACAAATCATTTTGTTGCGGGAAAACAACCATTACAATTTAATGGTGTACAAGTTTATTTCTGGTTGGATATAAAGACTACCAATGATTGTGAAAGTATTTCGTTTTTTTTCTAGCAGTCATTATGTCAAGATTGTTTGTTGGCACGTCAATGCCATAATAAATATATTTTTGTAAAGAATGGCTCGTAGACGTTTAGAAGTTCGCCATCCCTGATCTATAAGGCAGGCGCCGTCGCAGCCAGACTTTGTGGGGGGAGGGGGGTCACAAACAAACACTACCTACATATTAATAAGAAAATTTTGTATATTTTCGAAAAAATACTATTTTAAGCTTTACGTTTAAGGCTTTGGGGGGCCTCATGACCCCTAGGACCCCACCCCCTGGGACCGCGCCTGCTAAAAGGAGACTTGGGTATGCGGGTAAACTAAAGTGGGGCGTATCGGGCCAGGAGGGAATCTGATTCCAGCTGATGAGCTGGAAGTTCCTGTATCAGGCAGTAGTCATCATCAACTGACTAGCCCTTTCCCAACTACGTTGGGGTCGGCTTCCTGTCTAACCAGATGCAGCTGAATATAAGTCCAGATCCATTTTAACAACGCATTTAGATTGCTGTTGCGTATGCCTCAGTTCTGTAGCGCGTCATCTATGTTGGCTGAGGCACGTACAGACGGCTTTAATGCTGTACAGCGTAAGAGAAGTGGCCTCGCTGCTAAGCAGACTTCGTGGCAGTCCCAACATGTAAAATGTACTCTGTGGTCCCAACAGCATTCTTCGCGCTATAGCCGGGAGACATGACAGCCCGTTGGTGACGTCACTTGTCACCTGTACACTGTCTATGTTATTAGTTATGTACTAACATAGGTTAAGACTATTTTTACTAACCCAATGGATTTTGATATTTGAAAAAAATAATTAATAATAAAAAGTATTTTACATGGAGCGACTGCCTATCTGACCTCCACAAACTAGTTATTGGGTGATACGATACTCCTTGGTAAGACTGTTTGTCAGACTTTTGGGCTTCTGACGACTGTCAAAGATCCACGAATGACAGCTGGGACCAACGGCTTAACGTGCTTTCCGAGGCACGGAGGGGTCTTGGTATATAAAGATGGCCACCCATCCGCGGACCAACCGCGGCAAGCATATCTTAACCTGATCACTCGACCCATGCAGATGTTATTACTTAGCCACAAGCCCCTCTGTATCGGAAAGTAGTATGGTATCGAATGGGATTAGGCTTTCTGACCCGTTTTATTGGAGGTGTAGGACGAGTACCTACGAGTTATCGAGCTCTCGTAACAAAAGGAACCGTAAGAATTCCGTTCGGTAGGAGTCTCACATAACCATCCGTTCTCACCAGAGATTCTTGAGAATCCCTCTATCGAAAAAAGAAGATATACTTTCACACCCCGCTAACTCCACTTTTCTAAGCCTACCTAAATATTAGCTTCTTTACCAAACTGGAGTCTGCCCCTTCTTGTTAGCTCGATTACTAACCAAAACCATAACCATCGGTCAGAGGTAGTCGCTCCACATAAAATACTGGTATTCAGTTACCATACGTACGCAAAATACGCGCTTTGACGTGGAGTTGCGGGCAACAGCCCGTTTTACCTATTACCTACATCCGTTTAAACTGGAGCCGACCTCAACAAAGTTTGATTTGACGGGATACCCATCAAAATATGACGAGCAATTCCAGGTACGTACCTATCCTAGCCTACCTCCCCAGCTAAGAGAGAGTGAGAAAAAAAAACCGCTGGAGAAAATATCAAACGAAAGTAATAATACCGCATTTAAGTACATAAATTATTGAAATGAAGAGCTTACTCAATAAAAATTTGAAGATCAAATGCGAAAGATTCGTTCAGTAAAAAAAAATTCACGTAATCGAGAACCTCCTCATTTTTTTGTCGGTTATAAAGGAAACTGTTGTTAAAAATATAGGTAAATAGAGTTGTATCTCGTACTTCCTAGTACGAGATACAACTCTATTTACCTCTATTTTTCTATATTTACAACCAGGCGCGGACCGATAGGGGGGGTCCTAGGGGTCATGACCCCCCTCAAAGCCGTAAACGTAAAGCTTCAAATAGTAATTTTTCTAAAATATAATACATTTTCTTATTAATATGTAGATAGTCTTTATCTGTGACCCCGCCCCCCCCCAAAGTCCTTGGCCGCGACCGCGCCTGGATACAACTCTATTTGTATTATTCTTAGTTTATAAATAAGACTGTAGTTTTTTATACTAAGAATCAATGCTGTCATCCATTTTTAGATTACATTTGAATAAATAACTGATTGTGTTGTAACACAATCAGTTATTTATTTTTCTTATAAAGTAGGTTACTTACCTACTTTATAAGAAAAATAAATCCACTATTTATTAAACTTGCAAATTGCTATTCAAAAATGCCGCTGTCTGGCTGCGAGCAGATTGCCCGCTGCCGCGCGCCATCTGCCGCACAATATTAGGACTAATGCAAGTAAACCAGTTGTTCTTGTTTTCATACGGCCTTATTATTAGATATTTCAATCCAACTCACCAAACTGCTTCAAAATTGTACTTACTGTTTTGAAAACTATTTTTTTTATTATGTTATTGAAAATTCTCTGATTATTTTAAATTTTTTTAACATTTCTCTTCAGAAGATCATAACAAAATTGATTTCGCGCCAAAGTGCGAGTATTCAAGTCAAGGTTTTCAAGTCACCAAAAAAGTAAACCCATCCGCTCGTTCGCTAGCCGTCTTGTGATTTTTCTCCTTGTTTCTTATTTTCGTGAAAAATAACGGAAAATAGAATGTAACAGTAAATTTCTCTCACACAATGGATTTCAATTAGCTCCAAATATCAATAATATGTATGTGTGTTAATGACTCCCTTTACTTCAATCTGTTTATCATGTGTGGCAAATACATCAATAGAAGAATGAAACATACTTACGATTTGTAATAAACTAGAACAGCGGTAAGTAGCGTGAAAAATATTTTAGAATAAATATGTTTAGTGTATAGTTTCTCCCGCAAAAGTTGTTAAGATATCATGTTGACCTGCAAAGTTGATTTAGGTTGTAGAAACCAAGTGCCTTTCTAAACTGTCAGTTTGTTTTTAAAACAGAAATATTTGTTGTAGCAAAGAGATAAATATATTTTTGTCTGATTAGCTGGGAAAGATTTTCTTTCTTCTACCATTTACAGGCGAAATTTTCCAAATTCTCAATAGACTTGCTTCAAATGCTAGTAGGGCTGTGTTATCTTATCAGACTGTTGTGAGATATCAATAAGTTTGATGTTAGGTACATTACCTATGTGCTATTCTTATTTACAATATAATATTTACGAATTGTGAGACTAACTTTAGTCTTAATACTACTTCTGTGTTAGTGAATGTAGTTGAGTTCTTCAAATGTTTTATTTACAAACATAACAGTAACGTTACAGAATACAGCACACAATTAAGAATTTAAAAGTCAAATCTTATGAAAAGAAATGTAGATAAAAATGATAAAATAAGCAGAATTACATTTCTTGCTTCCTCTTACATTTATTTGAGATTCAAAGCATATTGAAATAAGTATGTATTTTGGAAAGTTTTACCCTGGCACAAGTACTTGTTAAGTTACTTTCTGTTCCAGCGAAATGAAGTTAAGTAGTGCACTACTTGAACACTGTGATAAGGGACCCTTTAGTAAAGGGGTACTCAAGACTTAAGTGTAACTTAAAACTAGTTTTGACTAATCAAATGCCCTAAAACTACTTTTAAGTAATGCTTGACTCTTTAAGTGAGGGTCCGAATACAGTATGTGAAAAAGTTGTTTTTTTTTTACAGATAGTGTACAAAATGGAGCACTCAGACTTAGTGTCTGAGATGGCACAGGTGGAGCACCTCACCACACAGGAGAGGCTCCACCTAGCCCGCAGGTAATTATTATTTATTTGAACTTGTTTATTTATACATCAACAGCTTCTGTTTAAAATATATCTCAAGTACTATAGGCCCTTGTTCTATTCATATCATTCTACTGTTCTTTATTAATTTATTTGGGATTCATGCATCATCCCTTCTCTTCCTTTCCTCATTCTATATTAGCTGTCATCACAATTGTATTATTTATTTGTTGAGTGATTGATGCACACAAATGTACAGAGGTGCACTTAATGCCAATGGTATTTTCTACCAGTAAACCTTTGGGTGAGACAAACAGTGGTAATTAAGAAAATTATGGATACTATAAATTTACTAATATTTAAAAATGTCATTTAAATGTGTGTTTAATGAAATAAAAGATATTAATATTATAATCAAATATGATACACTTCATCATTTTCCTCCCCGTATCCCAATTTATTTGGGGTTGGCACAATATGTCTTTTTCTTCCTTAATTCTCTATTAGTTTCATCCCCTACTCTTATAGCTATTGAATATACATATACCTACTCGGAACAATGTGGTCGCTCCGGGAAGCCTGTGAAGCTCTTAGGAAGCTTCTGTGCTTTTGGGCGGAGCTAGGCTGGCTTTCATAGCCAGAACCCCAAACCCACGCATAACGGACTAAATAAGAGTCTAAGTGCAGATAAGGGAGTCCCCATCATTATCGTCATCATCATTATACATATTATTATGTATACCTAATAAAAACCATAAATATAAACCTCTGCCTATTCCGCACTTTATTTGAATAGATTGGCACAGAAACCCTATAAAACCTTTTTACTTTTAATAAAGTCATCTTGTTTATCTATTTTCACTACTCTGCATGTCAGTAGTATAGTCTTGACAGCATTTCATCTACATAGCTAACATTATGTCTGATTATTTATCCAATATTTAAGATGAATCCTGTTTAGAAACTTGTTTTACTTGAATGATGGTCTACACTTGATATTTGACTGTAAAAATATTGATTGTAGGGAGACACTCTGATCTTTGATTTATTGCACAATATTTATAGTGCTTTAATTAATTGGAAGAGCAGCAACTTTCCATTAAGTGTTTTTTGGAAAGAAGTAGCAATGGTTACGTTTTTGCACATAATGGAGTCAGTAGCTTTGACTTGCCTTGAGGAAAACCATATCATTAACTGTTATCTTACGCATAAATGAACATACAGGTATAATAAATAGATATCTTTATTACAATTGAACTTAATTATCTCCTCATTGAGTGTGGGATTACCCAGTTTTGATTGGATTTTAATGCATTATTTTATCCCTCTCATCTAAGTTTTGATTTATTTTTCAAGATTTTGGTTGGAATGCAAAAGTGTGTTTGTTGGTTTGTCCTTTTTTCACATAGCTACTAACTATTGGAACAATCATTTTTTGCACATGGATAATTGGAGGGCATGGCTGATGGCATGGAGTGACATACTTTATAATCAACCTAAAAAAAATATGAGAGATTCTCAATATGGTAAATACTGATAATGCATAGGTCTTGTGGGATGGACCATGGAAACAAAGTCGCTAGTAAAACTAGCAGTTTATAAAATATTAAGTTAAAATGCTTAATAACACAAACAGGAGGATATTTAAAACTAAAAACATAATACAAAAGGTTGTTTTTTTTTATAACATGATGACTAGTGACATGAGGGCTGGTCCACCTTCACCCTTGAAATATTGACTAAAATTGCTCAAAAAATTTACAACCTGAATTATATACTTATGACGAAGAAACAAACTGGACAAACTATTAGTAGGTATTCTCTGCTCTTATGTTAGAAAATAAATGTTAAGTGTTGTACAGATGGCTTGAAAGTAGGATTAATGTTGTGGAAAGCATTCCTTGTGTTTAATAGCTTCATAGCATGTATGCTGGGACTTCAAATTATTATCTGAAATGACAATTTGTATCGTATGAACTCAAAATCGATAGGTACCTACATATAATAAATTATTTAGAGTGGTGTAGATTCTATTACTATTTATAATAATTAGGTACATGTGACTATCATAATTTGAATGTAAGTAATTGTGACTAATGTAATCTTGATAAATGTGATTAAAATAAGTAGCATTGACATTATTTTATATCATGTATGTTTGAATGAAAACAGTAATATAACATTGATAGAAATATCTATATTTTTTTTTATCTTAGAAGATGCCAGTCACAGATAACAGTTGATGTATGGATTGCGCTAGGCTGATATGTTTTATACACATGTTCTTCAACAGATTATTGTGATATTGAGCCTTCAGATAAATGATTCTGAGTGATATTTTTATATCCATCTGGATGGGCTATTTAAGACACACACGATAAAGATATACTTACTTTCGCTTTTAACTTTCGAAAGTACTATATAATAACACATGAGCTTTGAGCAAATGAAATACTTACTTGAAACTCGAATAACTATTTACCGACTGACAATATCTGGTCAGTAAATCCATTTCCAGATTAACTAGTCTTTTAAATTTTGATTTCAAATCTGTAAATCTGAGAGAGTAAGAGTGAGACGAGCATACGAATATTGGAAAGTACGCATTAAAATTAACTTAGCGAACTAAGTTTCTTGACTTTCCATTATGTGCATAGGTAGGTACAGTTAGCATAAGTATGGTTTGTATTCTAAAAGTAACAAAACTATTGGATGTAGTTAAACGAAAAGGATCCAATCCACATAAGACTTTGTGTGGATTGCATCCTTTTCGTTTAATTACGTCCTATTGATGTACCTATGTATACTAGTCTATACAAGCTAATTTATGCTGTCTCTCTTTTTGTAAATCTTGTTAATATTCGCTTTTTAACCGATACTAAGATATTGAAAGCTATTGTACCAGATGATCTTGTATTGCAACAAACACACATTATTGTTGTATGTATACACAATCTTTAGCATATGTCACTCGATAGATCTATGTATAGATCTGTATCAACATGAGATATATATCATAAGCACACAGTTCTGTTTGCCTTGCCGTAGGTACATAGTTAATCCTCTACCAGCCGCCGACGTCAGCGGGATTACCGGAGTTAGCTCACGTGTGATAACAGATATCAGAAACAAACGTGCATAGGTACTTCCGATTATATGGTAGTTTAAAAAACAGGCGTCTGCTTTTGATATATTTTCATGACTATCTTTGTTCAGTATCCACGTAAACAGACAGTGATTTATGGCTTTTGCTTCTTTGTTCTAATTTTAAATATTTTTATCTCACACTTCACGTTATAGTGCAGAATGGCACTTAACTGCCCAAAGTGCTAGGAGATTGTCAGTCGAGCTTAACGATCAATAAGCGGAAACAGACAAGATAAAGTTTATTAACTTCATTAATGGTATATTAAGACTCCGGAAGTTTTTCATTGCCATTACTGCACAACATTATGAAACGTATTATAATGTGAAGTGAAACCTTGTTTTCACTTTTTGTGATTGCATGACAGTTTACTGTTAAAATATGAATCCATGTGGGAATAGCCGTTACGCATAAAATGGATTACGAAAATAAGCCGCGGTATCAACGTGCTCGTGTGGATACCTATCGTAGGTAGGTATCTGCATTGCTATCATTTTGAAATACACAGACCATGTCAAGATTGAGTTGGAACTAACAAAAATAAGACGAAGCTACCAAATAAATCTCGAATTCTTTTCGCTGCTACTGCAGCGTTGTCTATTTATAAACTCACTAGCTTTTGCCAGCGGCTTCGTCCGCAAGGTGATCGGCAATTATCCCACGAGAACGTACCTACCTACTACCACCACTATGATGATCTTGTGTTAAAATCTAGGTTATAAATTCTGTGTGCCAAATTTGATCTAAATCCCTTCGGCTGATTTTGCGCGATTGAGTAACAAACACAAATTTTCACATTTATAATATTAGTAGGAATTGGATGAATACCTAAACATAGTGTGCTCACAAGTAGCTCAAACTTACTACTTCCATATTTTTTTAATATAGAGTTGGTACTTTATTTTAAAGTACTCTCGACACGAAATGCCCTTCTTACGCTGTAACATATTTCCTGTCCATCACTATTCTAAATACATACTTCTACAAGTATGTCAGTACATAGTCGTAACTTAGTTTTTTTTATTTCACTTAAAAATGCGCGCGGAAAATCCCAGAGCATTTCAAAGAATTTTTATTATGCTTAAAATGAAGTATCAAGGAGGCTACCCGTTTATGCATAGACTTTTACGAAAGATAAACCTACATGTGAATTAATTTCACAGCAATAAATTCTGCAAATTACATAATAATATTGCCTATTGACTGAGAATAAATCCATATACGCATTGTATTTCGCGTCAAGTGGGCGTCGGGCGCCGCGAGGGCATGGGCTCATATGGAGGTCGATCGCTGACCACTTATGAACAAAACACGACACTGAACCACTTTACAAATTCATACTTATTGAGTGCTAATAAATGGCTAAATTACACCGCGTTTCTGATGAGTCTCAAACTGATGTTAAATGTTGTGATTGGCTGACCGAAATAACAACTGACAATCAAATCACAAGACGTGACTTGAATCGTCTATTGTTCATTAGTCTTTCCGAAATCAGGTGTTGAGGCGAGCACATTTGTCACTTAAAAGGTACTTCAGCTATAAGTACAGTTTTGTTACCTATATTGACTTTAGCCATCCTGCTTTTTGGTAAACAGTTAACATTCGCCGACATTCCCTACATATTTTTTTCATTCAAGCCTTGTTTATTTCAGACGACGCATGCAGCAGTTAAAACTATGGCAGCAACGAGAGAAAGAGTGGCTGCGGTCGCGAGCGAAACGGGAGAAGAGCAACAAGCGGAGCATATACTTTAGTGATAGCGTGATGTTGCTGGAAGCCGCGGCCAGAAACGATATAGATGAAGGTACGTGACTTACATAATATCTCTTCATAGGGGAGCTTTTTATAAATTCTTCTAAATCTTATTTAACAGTGATACAAAAGTGACTTTGTTTGTGCTGCACCCATGACCTTTCTGAAGGACTAGTAATATTATAAACTAGTTTCTTCGACTTCGTCCGCATCAAATTTCTTGATCCCCGACCCACCCTGTCCCTTCGAATCGCCTGATCGTGCGAGTACTTCGTATTCGTGACTTTTTTTCTCTTTGCTCGGCTCCTAAGGGTCTTGGCGTGATGTTATATAACCTATAACCTTCCTCGATAAATGGGTTATCCAACACTAAAAGAATAATTCAATTCGAACCAGTAGTTCCTGAGATTAGCGCGTTCAACCAAAAAAAAAAAAAACAAAAAACTCTTCAGTTTCTTAATATTAGTATAGATGTGAAAGTTTGGATGTTTGTTACTCAATCATGCAAAAACGGCCGAACGGATTTGCATGAAATTTGGCACACAGATACTTACTTTTATCCCGGTAGTACGTCCCCGTGGGATAATATCCGAACTACACGCGTCGGAGCCGCTGGCATAAGCTAGGAAATTATTAAGTCTGTGATTGGTGATAACATGCTTGAATAGGTATAGGTACGCTGGCATAAAGCCAAATTTCAGTCGCTCCAACTGAAATATTGACATTATTTCAGCCGCAATTTGTTTACTTAGGCCGAACGCTAACCCAAACGTAATACAAAAAGTTCCTCTCATCTGCGACTTTTCCACTGACATCCGCGTTATAAATCCTCTCTGTTATCGCTTACCTCTCGGCCAATTTTACAACGTTTAAACGTTTTAAACGCTTACCAAGTGACAAGCAATTATGTTGTTATCCAAAGTAATTTGTGGCTGTACAAAACTTAAGTCGGGTTTCGCACGTCTGAGTAATGCATGTTTTGAGTCGTACAAGGTTCGCACCTGTGCCGATTACGACATCTTAGCCCTGATAACTTATACCGGAGTGAATGAGACCTTTGTAAAGGTCAGCTAAAGTACCACTTGTGCTATATTAATCAATTTGTTAAGCTACTTAGGGCGAGTAATAGTCTCGAGGGATTACGTGGCCTCAACGTATCAAATTTAGTATTTCATAGAGTTTATTGATAAAGAAATGTAAGAATAGGGCGATTTACTACAACCATCTTTGAAAATAAGGAGAAGGAGGACCTTGTGAGTGGAAATACCGGAAAGGGACGCCCTAGGAGAACTGACTTTATTGGTGAAGTACGTCACCTAGGTCGGGTGCGAAGTACTCGCAACTGGCGTGTGTATGACCAAATGTATTAACATATATACGAGGTAGGGAGTAGGCAAAGGTAGTTTCTGCCTACCCCCACGGGAAAAAGTTTAGCTATGTATGTTTCATAATCATCATTTCAGCCGTAAGACGTCCATTGCTGGACATATGCCTCCCCCAATTTGGGGGGGTTTGCCATAATCGCCATGCTTGGCAGGCGGGTTGGCGATCGCAGTATGGTGGTAAAATGCATAGAGAACGCTGCTGCCCATTCTCTAGTAAGTCCTTTAGTCGCCTTCTACGACACCCACGGGAAGAAATGGGATGGTGCTATTCTTTTATGTCCGGCACCACACGGAGTGTATCTTAAAAAATTGTAGGTACATTTTTACATGCTGGACACATAACATTTTGAGTTGCAACTATATGATAATAACCATCTGTTCTTAATTGGTCAGGTGACAGCAGTTTTATAAATAAAGTCAATAAAAGCGACATTATTGTAGTTATTACTCGGTCAATTACGCGCACTATATGTGCCATAACGAGATTGTTAGCGACGCCTAATGACTAGAGCTGTAGTAACTAACATATTTTACCTTTCTTACTAACTTTTTTTGTTATTTTAATTTCACTTGTTTGCCGATATTACTATGTTATCGGTCGAAAGTGGAAATTGCGTAGTTCGAGTTCTTGAATCGATAGTGACGTCATGTTAGTATGACAGCATAATTATATTGATGTTTTGCATGCGATCACACTACAATAGTTTATAGTATTATACGTTTGCATATATTAGGTGATTGTTTGTAGTAAACAGATGTGTGTGATGATTATAATAATACCAGCCTATTATTTATTTATTGTGGCCCCACTGCAGGGCAAAGGCTTATTCTCATCATAAAGAGAAGGCATTGCGCATTGATCAGTACGCTTTCTCGAGGCAGATTGTCGATTTGAAAATTAAAAAGATTAAATCATAAGGTCCAGGTTTCCTCACGATGTTTTGGTCATGCAAAGTCGGTGATAAAATAAAGTCCAAGATAAACGTACAAAGTATAAAATTGAAAAAGTCGCATTGGGACTTGTCCGGATTTGAAGCCACAATCTCGTGCATAAGAGGTGAGGCGGCTGCAGTGAGGCCAATAAGCACTGTGCCATCACGACTGTGGAAATAGATGATTGGCATTAGGTACTGTCTTGTCTTAGGCAATTGGGGTGCTGGTGAAGTCAGTCCTGAAGGCCAATTCTCGTAATTAAAACGTTCGAAATCTAGTCGCAGTCTCACCTCAGCGGCGGTCAGAGGTCAAAAACTGGCAGAAATGTATGGAATTTCGAGGTATTTTAGGCAGATTGAGGTTGAGATCAGACTGAACGTTCTTAAAATTACGAGTTTTACCCCTCTGGTGGTTAGTCTTCAGTATTTTATAACTAATGGTTCACCCTACAATTCCAGTGCGGCGGTTACTGGCTCGCGGCGTGACACCAGATGCGACGAACGAGGATGGCTTAACCGCTCTACACCAATGCTGCATAGACAACAACGAGGCCATGATGAGACTGCTTCTCGACAACGGCGCGAACGTCAACGCCGAGGACAGCGAGAAGTGGACGCCCTTACACGCCGCCGCCACCTGCGGGAACCTCAACCTCGTCCGAATACTCATACAACGAGGAGCTAACCTTCTTGCTGTGAACGGCGACGGAAACATGCCTTACGACATCTGCGAAGAAGAACGGACCTTAGACGCGATAGAAAGCGAGATGGCAGCTAGAGGTGTGACCCAAAGGCTTATAGATGATACGAGAGCTTCGACTGAAATGAAGATGTTGAGGGATGTAGATGATTTGGTAAAGAGCGGCATGGATTTGGATGAGCCCAGGGATGGGCAGGGGGCTACGCTTGTGAGTATTGTTTTTTTAATATAATGTAATAATCCTACTAATAATATTATAAATATGAAAATGTATATGTTTGTTATTCAATTACGCATAAACGGCTGAACCGATTTGGATGAGATTTGGCACACAGGTAGTTTATAACCTGGGTTAACACATAAGATACTTTTTATTACGGTAGTACGTTCCGGTTAGATAATTTTTTACTTCCCCGCGCGCGAATCCGCTGGCAAAAGCTTCTAAAGGTTGCAACAGTATTTTGTGTAATCTTTGCCAAACTTATAAATTTTCGTATAAATGCGTTAAACTTTCCATGGTTTCTGATTGATTATAATGATAATTGATTAAATTCTAAATGCCATCGTGCTATATACATTTATAAATTAACGCACTTATGTGAAGATAAAAGTCACGCCATGTGTATTAAATAGCAATTACACGTACTTTTTGGACACAACAGTAACATTTTCAAGGTCTTGTGAGACATGAGCACTTACCTTAATTGGTAGAACAGAACTTTTAAAACTTTGGTCGGTTTACTTCGTTACTCAGAGAAATAGGTCAAGCTGTAATCCATACTACCGTCACTATCCTACTAATTTTATAAATGTGAAAGTTTGTGAGGATGGATGTTTGTTATTCTTTGACCCACGTGAAGCCGCTGACAAAACCTAGTAGATTATAAAACACAAATCCCCCACCGCGTCTATCTGTGTGAACGCGCTAATCTCTGGAACTACCTGTCGGATTTGAAAAGCTATTGCATTTCATAGCCCAATTCTCCAGGAAGGCTATTTAACATCACGCTACGACTTTTAGAGAGCCGAGCAAAAATTTTTACATACAACATGCCACTAACCTGCAAATTACAATCCATGTAAAAAAAAACTTGAATTTCGCAGACTACCCTTGAGCTTTCGTATTAATTCAATAAAAAAAAAATATTTCATACCATGGATCCATATAGTTGTTAGTATAAACATAGCCTATGTTAGTAACTTATGTTGTAATATTAAAGTTTGTTTCCCTTGTTCCAGCTGCACATAGCGTCGGCGAACGGCTACATCAAGGTGGTGGAGTACCTGCTGGAGCACCGCGCGCCCACCGACGTGGTGGACCACGACATGTGGCAGCCTGTGCACGCCGCCGCCTGCTGGGGACATGTATGTATAGGCTTTTTTATCATTAACAACCACCGGCTGGTGGAATAACTTATAGCTGCTGTCTGCTCCTCATAGTATAAAATTAAGTCGTCTTCCAGGACATTTTTAACTTCTATGAGCTACACAATGACTGATGCATGCATGCCGTCTGTTAAGACAGGTCAGTGAGAAACTGCAATGGCTCTTTCTTCAAAAGGCCCTTCCCGGCAAGGCCCTGCATTTTAGACTCACATAAAACCGTAATTATAATGTCTGGCTTTTGAAAGAGGCCATGACTTCTGAGTTTGTTTCGACTTTTCTACACGGGGATCAGCCAGGAATTGCCAGCGCCATCGAGCTTTAAAATATTGACCAACAAAATATTGACGCGTCAACCGGTCTTAAAACATTACTTCACAAACAAACATTTCGTAGATTTTGTAAAGAAAGTAAGGATTTGAATAATAAGTTAATTATCCTTTTCTTTATCTATTGGAAGGTTTATTTTATTAATAATATTGCGAGAGACGTGCCCCACACAAAGTTAAAAGTATACAATCATTATGAAAAAGTAAAGATTACAGTCAAATTGCAAGGGCGAGATACTTAATCTCATACCTAATCTGAATCTCCGAAACGGCTCCAACGATTTTCATGACATTTTGTATGCAGGGGGTTTCGGGGGCGATAAATCGATCTAGTGAGTTTCATTTTTAGAAGAGGAAAAAAAATACCGAGCAAAGTTCGGTCATCCAGATATTATAAATAAAGTAATGAACTAATATGAGAAAGTATACTCCAAAACTATACTCCAACATTTTAAAGCCTTTTTGATCTTCAGAACTACAATAACATTCGATTTGATCCCTGAAGCGAAACCGATGCGGATCGCTAGTACCTTAATAGATGCCCAAATATCTGACATGCTTCAACTAATGTAATGAACAAGAAACATGGAATCAGCTATCTGGCACAGATAAGTGGAAGAAAGACCTTTTCCCAGTGGGCAAAGTGCACTTGTGCACCACCACCATGCGGGCCCAGTGCGGGTTGGTGGATGTCACATGTCTTCGAATTTTTGGTTCTAAGACATGAGGGCGGGCAGACAGGAGGGCGTGTCAGACTTTTACTGACTAAAACCCACCCGTGTTCCCTCAGTTGCCTGTGTGCCAGGGGCCGCGGTATCTCTTTCGAACAACCCGCACCCCTGGCAGGCATCGGCCCTTGCGGGCCCCGTCAATTGCTGCTGATATCTCTTTGAGGCGCGCGTGGAACATAACGCGCCGTCGACCCGGGCTTGGTCCTTACCGGACAGCGAGCTACCCATTACTCGCCGTCCGCAAGCCCGTGCCTACGGTGGCCGGGAATCAGCCTGGGATTCCCGACGCCCAGGGCGTCTCCTGCGAAGGCCACGCCTGTGAGGGCGCATGTACTGCATCTCCCTCACTTGCGCCGCCTCCCTCTTTGCGAGCATAACTGCTTCGCTGAAGGAGGCGACTGCTAGCCATGCACTCTCGCTCCGTACCATGGCCTGGACCAGGGTCGGACGCGAGAGATCGCCGCCGCCGATCACCTCCACGAGGACACGGCGGTGCTCCGCCCAAGCCGGGCAGACCTCAACCGTATGCTCCACCGTGTCCTCAGGGCGATCTTCGCAATGGAAACACCCGGGCGTTTCCTCCCGCCCTATCCGAAACAGGAACCTCCCGAAACAGCCAAGTCCGGTGAGGACCGTGTCAGGCGGAAGGTGAGGACGCCATGCCGCCTCTCAAGCCGCTCCTCAAAAAGGGGACTTACCGCCGCAATCGTGGCGTGCCCAGCACTGGGTTGCGACAATCGCACTTTCCACGTCGCCATGAGATCCTGCCGGAGCTCTGCCCGCCGTGCCGAGATTTCCCGCGGCAGCAGACTTACGCCCCGGCGTTTGGCCTCCTCGCGCCACTCCCAAGTGTGCGCGAGGACCTTTGCCTCCAGATCCCATGGCGGCAATCCGCCAAGGAGGCCCGCCGCCTCACTGGAGATCTTGCGGTATCCCCGGATCATCCGGATGGCCATGACCCTATGGGCCGCCTTCAACCGGCGTGCTGGTTGGCGCCTTAATGTAGGCGCCCACACCGGTGCCACGTATAGGGCCATGGCCCGCACGACCCCCGCGTAGAGCCTTCGGCAGGAGGCGTTTGGCCCCCCTAGATTGGGCAGGAGCCGCTTTAAGGCAGCCCCGGCCCGCTCCAGTCTGGGAGCCAAACGTCGGAAATGTTCCGCGAAGTTCCACCGGCTGTCGAGGACGAGTCCTAGGTACTTCATCGTCGACTCGACGCCGATGTGAACCCCTCCCACCGTTATCTGGGAACCCGTCAGTGGCGCATTCCGAGGACCATGAAACCACATGGCCTCGGACTTGTGCAAGGCCACCTCGAGTCCCAGTTGCCGGATCCACGATTGTCGCAACCCCGTGTGTCCCTAAGTCGGCCGCTGCCTGGTACGACCTCCCTTGCGCCAGGACCAGCGTGTCATCAGCGTAGCAAACTACACTGACGCCGCTAGAGAGGTCGGCGCGCAGCACCCAGTCGTACCCGATGTTCCACAGATGCGGCCCCAGGACCGAACCCTGCGGGACACCGCACGACATCTCTCGCCGGTTCCACTCTCCTTAAGACCTCAGGTTACCTCACGATTTTTTCCTTCACCGTTTTGAGAGAAGTGGATGAAATTAAATACACAAAGTAATTTGCCTGTCAGGGTTCGAACTGACGACTTACAAGTCGAGGCGGATACCACTGCTCTCCAGCTGCCAGTGGGACGCTATAGGCTTAATAGTTCGACCTCCTGCGAGAACATAAAGTTGAAAAATATATTTTTCTGTTTTCCGGATAGAAAATAACCGACGCATCAAAATTAAAGCAAGTCAAGTGATGCGATTGGCTGTTGATGACTCTTTGAACCAATCACAACAGGTTATATGCGCTTCACAATTGGTTAGCAAATTTTTTAGTTTATTTTCGTTAGTTAGTCGCACGAAATCAAGTCACGTTATAAACACTTACTTTTACGATGTTATTTTTACGATAAACTGTAATGTATCGTTTGTTTTGTTACAGCTAGAGGTTCTAGAGCTGTTAGTACAATATGGAGCTGATCTCAATGTGAGGAATAAGCACGATGAGACGCCTGCAGGTAAAACACGATTTATATTCATTATAATTTAGTACATACTTTTATCGAACTACTTAATTGATTACACGTTATAGTGCAGAGATTGTGACCACTTTTATTGATGCTTACAACTACAAGTTTATGATTCTGACATATGTAGGCGGGTTGTTCGAAAGAGATACCGCGGCCCCTGGCACACAGGCAACAGGCGGGTTTTAGTCAGTAAAAGTCTGACACGCGCTTCTGCTTCCTGCCTAGAGCGGGAGAAGTTATTTGATGATTTCCCACCCAAAAAAATAAAAAAATAAAGATGTGGCAGAAACATAAACTCATTTTAGTTCCGAGTGAGTCGAACGCGTCGGTGGGGGACCGCGTTACAGAAGACGTAGAGTGGGAAGGCCTTCCATAAGGTGGACCGATGACCTTGTGAAGGTTGCAGGCATCCGCTGGATGTGGTAATCACAGAACCGGTCCAAGTGCGGAGCTTGAGGGAGGTCTATGTCCAGCAGTGGACGTCTTTCGGCTGAAATGATGATGAAATGAGTTGAATGCTGCGCGCGATATATTCGTTGTGGATAAAGTATTAAAGCCTGCACGTATTTAGCTTTGTCTTGCACTGTTGTATCACCTTGGTAGAAATTTTGTTCAGAAGTGCCAGGGAACCCCGCGAAATTCCAATTTTGTTCAAAAGCGCCAGGGAAGCCCGCGAAATTCTAATTTTATTCAGAAGCGCCAGGGAAATACGTAAATTCTAATTTTGTTCAGAAGCGCCACGGAAGACAGCGAAATTCTAATTTAGTGCAGAAGCTTCAGGGAACCCCGCGAAATTACTTTTTTTTTAGAAGCGTCAGGGAAGCCCGCGAAATTAAAATTTTGTTCAGAAGCGTCAGCTCAGCCCGCCAAATTAAAATTTTGTTCAGAAGCGTCAGCTCAGCCCGCCAAATTAAAATTTTCTTACTGTTTTTTTGCGATTTGCAGGTCAGTGGCTGGCAGTAGGCTGTATGTAATAATCCCTTTGAATGACTATTTCATGAAAAAATAATTCAAAAGGACTTAATAAACTCCGAAGATTGTAACGATGATTTGAATTATTATAATTTTATAAAGCCATATTTGTTACAGTTGCGAATCATATTTTACTCGATAAAACCCGTCACTGACCTACAACCTGCATAAAACGTAAACAAAATTGAATGTCGCGTTACATTAGCATTAGCGCATCCTCCTTAAGAGAAGCACATCGATTCACATTCGGCCAACACAACCTATTTGTTTTAAAGAAACTATAGTTAACATGTGCCTGTGTTGTGCAGACATCTGCGAGGAGGGCGAGCTGCGCGCGCGCATCCTGCGCCTGGCGGCCGACCAGGAGGAGCTGCGGCGCCACGCCGCCGCCGACAGGCTGCGCACGGCGCGCCGCTCCTCCTCCAGCGCCAGCACCAGCCGGTAACTAGCACTGCCTTATATGTACACTGCGCTATCTTACGCACTCCACTGCTGCGCACGCGCATCCTGCGCCTGGCGGCCGACCAGGAGGAGCTGCGGCGCCACGCCGCCGCCGACAGGCTGCGCACGGCGCGCCGCTCCTCCTCCAGCGCCAGCACCAGCCGGTAACTAGCACTGCCTTATATGTACACTGCGCTATCTTACGCACTCCACTGCTGCGCACGCGCATCCTGCGCCTGGCGGCCGACCAGGAGGAGCTGCGGCGCCACGCCGCCGCCGACAGGCTGCGCACGGCGCGCCGCTCCTCCTCCAGCGCCAGCACCAGCCGGTAACTAGCACTGCCTTATATGTACACTGCGCTATCTTACGCACTCCACTGCTGCGCACGCGCATCCTGCGCCTGGCGGCCGACCAGGAGGAGCTGCGGCGCCACGCCGCCGCCGACAGGCTGCGCACGGCGCGCCGCTCCTCCTCCAGCGCCAGCACCAGCCGGTAACTAGCACTGCCTTATATGTACACTGCGCTATCTTACGCACTCCACTGCTGCGCACGCGCATCCTGCGCCTGGCGGCCGACCAGGAGGAGCTGCGGCGCCACGCCGCCGCCGACAGGCTGCGCACGGCGCGCCGCTCCTCCTCCAGCGCCAGCACCAGCCGGTAACTAGCACTGCCTTATATGTACACTGCGCTATCTTACGCACTCCACTGCTGCGCACGCGCATCCTGCGCCTGGCGGCCGACCAGGAGGAGCTGCGGCGCCACGCCGCCGCCGACAGGCTGCGCACGGCGCGCCGCTCCTCCTCCAGCGCCAGCACCAGCCGGTAACTAGCACTGCCTTATATGTACACTGCGCTATCTTACGCACTCCACTGCTGCGCACGCGCATCCTGCGCCTGGCGGCCGACCAGGAGGAGCTGCGGCGCCACGCCGCCGCCGACAGGCTGCGCACGGCGCGCCGCTCCTCCTCCAGCGCCAGCACCAGCCGGTAACTAGCACTGCCTTATATGTACACTGCGCTATCTTACGCACTCCACTGCTGCGCACGCGCATCCTGCGCCTGGCGGCCGACCAGGAGGAGCTGCGGCGCCACGCCGCCGCCGACAGGCTGCGCACGGCGCGCCGCTCCTCCTCCAGCGCCAGCACCAGCCGGTAACTAGCACTGCCTTATATGTACACTGCGCTATCTTACGCACTCCACTGCTGCGGGCTTAGCATGACGCATTCTATTTCTACTCTACCGTAGAATAGAAATCGATTGTCCACATTTCTCGGTTCAAAACTGTCAACTGTCTTACACGGAAACGTCATTTTCGTCTACTCTTCTGTCGACAAAACGCTTCTCTACGGTTCTCGTGCTAAGCCTGCAGGTTCTCCAATCGCCAACTATTTAACTCGATTCTCATTTACATTCATCAGGCTACAACCAGCAAGCCAGTATTACAATAACCCCAGTAAACACGGCAAATTGAGTTTTAGAAAAAAAATCGGTTTAGTAGCACTTTCTCTGTGTCACTCATAGGAGCCATTCAAATATTACGTAAGCAGATTTTTTGCAATTAAATAGGCTTGGAATAGAGGACTTCATATTTATTTATGCAAATTTATTGATATGTTGTATATTAACGAACAAAAAAAACTTCTTTTAAAATTTAGGTATAATAATTCAAATTAACGGTCTTCAGTCCATGACTCTTCGATAACATTGGACGTTTGCTGCTTAATGTTGTGTCTGCTCACTTTCGTGTCCTTTTGGAATATCGACATTGTTTTCTTCGAGCTATTCATAAACAAGTAGAGTTGCCATGTGTTCAAAAAAAATCGATTAAAATTTTGTAGAAAATCCAAAAAAGTATTTAAAAAAATACTGCTGACGTAATCACAGTCGAGACCCTCCCATCCCCCATGTCATCAAAAATTAGCAAAGCGAAGACCCCCCCGCCCCCCTGTAGTGCTTACGTAATACTTGAATGGCCCCATACCTGCGTGACAGTCTCTTTCTAAATCTTGATGTGCCATATTTACGGGACATACCTATTCCTTGTATAGCTATACTATGCATGCCACGATAGTTTATCCTGCTGCCTGTGCAGGCTATGTGAAGGCCAATTCCCATATTTAATAATGAAATGTTTATTTATGTAAGTAGATGTTATATGACACTTTAACACGTCAATATTTTTGTAAATATTTTAAAAACTTGAAGGCACCAATGTTTTCTAGCGGACAGTTAAGGACTCTAAGAAGACATTCCGAAAGAAACTCAGAGGTCATGATCTCTTTGAAAGTCCAAACATTATATTATTTGAATCCTATGTGAGTCGTAACAATGCAGGGCCAAGTCGGGAAAGGCCCTTTGAAGATAATGCCTTTGCAGCTTTGAGCTGACCGGTCCTGACGGCATTAACGGCAATAAAGTTCAAAATCCAGTAGCAATCTTATGTTAGCGACAATCAGTGTCAAAAATGTAGGTAAAGTAGATTGAGAATGAAATCAGAAAGCAACCGTTTTAAATAATACGTGATTTGCCCCATTAATTATTCAGTAAAGCTTAAATTCAAGTATGGGGAACTGGATGTTGGTTGCTTCTCCTTCACAGCCAAATGTTTTGGTTGATAATTATCTGCGCTGCACGCAGTATGCATGTGATTTCTGAATATTTAAATAAAGTCCGTAAAACACAATCGATCTCAGCAGGGTCCGTTCGGTGCGGAGAACATCACTACGTGAGAAGCAACTTACTGCCAAAGCGGATGTACGTGGTGAGGCCAAGCTACGAGAAACCTTCGACTCCACTGTCGACGATGACCTGCAGGTTCGTACATCATTTCATACTTTATTATAAACGATGTCATCAACAAGTCATCGATGCGCTAACTATTCCCGTAAATTCAGCAATAACCGGAGATAAATTTCAACCTTTCCTACAAGTGCTGAAATTTTTCTTCTAGAATCATTTACTGAATTTCCTTATAACGTAAATAATGCTATTCACGAGCGCGCGTCATATGACTCATGTCATTGTAATAAGGTATTACTATTAACTTACTTAAGTTACGTCTATAAAAAAAATCCAATAAAACAATTACCTACGTTAGTAAAAAAAGATACGTATCTAATTTATCGTCGAAAAATATTTTTATACATAAATATTATAAAATCTACTCTTTAGTAAATATACACCGTGACATTTTAGTCGTCTTACAAAGATGGTCCACTTAATGTATCCGTCATAACATACTTCTAGGCGCGATTAAAACATTGTTACCATTAATTAAGCTAATAGATATAAAGGAAATAATGAATGCTATAAAATTATGAAACACCCTCCCTGTTAATAATGTTTACTTATCAAGCGGTAAAAGATATCTACCTACCTACCATTACATTCCATCATTAACACATTCGATGCCAAGCAAGAAAAATAAAAATAATTAGTTTGTTTGCCCACAACTCGCATCCGAGTCGTCGCTATAAGTAGTCTCGCTAGTCGGGTCCTGGGCATGAACAGAATCATCAATAGCTACTTATTGCGACGACTCGGATGCGAGTTGTGGGCACACGAATCAACTATTTTTCGACCCATATGCTGGGTGCTGGGCATGGAATGTGTTAATTACATCTCCATAACAGGGTGTTTCAAACTACGTCATGCGTCTTAGTGATATTTTCATGTTTTTGATTATGGAAATGTTCAAAAAAAATTTTTTTTATGAATGGTAGTAGATCGTAGTCATTGGGTACATGAAGTGGGCTGCCGTTGTAAGACGACTAAAATGTCACGGTGTATAAATATGAATTTGTACAAGGATACAGTACGTATACAACGTGTAACGGAAAGGGTATATACATACCAAGGGCACGGCTTCTTTGGATGATGTCAAACGATATTGGAAAGGTTTCTTAATCCTATCTCTACATGTTCGGAAGTTATGAGAATTTTTAATACATTAATACCAGAAACCGAACTTTTCAAATTGAAATAAACACATCACTCGGAAGAGATTTATCCTGATATTAGCAAGACAACGTGGAAAGTTACTGACCTACGTAGTGCGGTGACACGTTTATTATGATTTGAATTTAAGAAACATCTGAAAACGAAAATTTGGTATTAAATCTTAGAGTATTTTATTTTGAGCTAAAACGATATGTAGTGATTCTATACCAGCTGTTATCTTTAGTTCTAAAGGATGGCAATAGGGTTTCTGTTACACCCTGTATATTAAAGTTCAGTTTCAAAAAAATATTAATCGTAATATAAAATAATAGTAAAAAAAAAACACGCTTTGAAAACCAAACTAAAAAACGTAGAAATTATTTTTTTTAAAGTGTGGTGTGCTGTTTGAGGTATTTTTATAATCAATTAATATCAAGCATCCCACGCTTTAAAAAAAAATGTTCTGCTTTTTTAGTTTGGTTTTTAAAGCGTGTTTTTTAAACTATTTTTTTTTTTTTTTTTTTTAGTTCTGGTATCTACAAAAGCGTGATTTTTCAGAATTTTTTCTCGTTTTTTTTTTAATGATTGAATTTTCATCCGTCCTCGATAAGTCAACAAACTTTAAATTAGATCTGACCGTTTGAAGTGGGTCAAAATCAAGTCCAAAGGAGCCGGTTATAAACAAACATACAGGTGAAGCTAATAAAAAGCGTGTAGAAATAAAACACCTGAAGGTTTTATTTATTTATCTTAATTCAGACGTATTTTTAACAATTAAACATGCTAAAACATTAAAAATCATTTTCGTTTATTTCATTAAATGTTACTACGGATAGCTACTGACATTTTTATCGAAAGGCAGCCCTGACAATTCACAATAACCACGCGGCCGCGCACAACTACAAAAAAAAACTCTTTTTACGCTTGTAAGGTTAGGTACATATTCGTCCGCAGCGTCTGGCGACTCGAAGTTGTAGGCTATTATTATACCAGTAGGCATTGAAAATTGTTTATGGACTGGGACTGACACATCTGGTAATCTGTCCAAGCGCCTAAAATCGGTGTTATATTACCCTACAGCCGCGGATCGTCGAGTCAGTTCGGTCGGTCACCAACTAGAAGCACCACAAAGCACACCCTACGTTGAACTAGACCGTTACCTCGCTGCCTCACAGTACCATATTTGCGTCTGCTGTATCCAGTTAGAGTTTAGACCCAGTTTTATCCTAATCGTCCATTTATCTAGGAAACGGGGTGCGTTGTTATGTCAGCATAGGTACATCATAATATTACATTGAATAATATACGTTGCCAATAAGTAGAAATAGGCTTTTTTGGTAGCCGGTCAACATTTAATTTAATAATTTCGCAAAGAAAAACAGACAAATTAATAAATCTCATCTTGTTCAATCAAGTTGCCACAACATCATGCGCCACGCAACATTTGAGAAATGCAATTAATTTTATCATAATGAGCGCAGATCTCGTGCTACGAGTTAATTTAAATGGCGACGCCATTGCCCGGTCAAATTAATATTCCGCTTTCGACTTTCGCGAAGGAAAAATATGAAAAACTGGCAATACGATTAAAAGTGTATAAATAATGAAATTTAAACGTGTTAGTTGCACGCATTTGTGTTCCGTACGTATTATAATAATTAGTGCTGACAGAATAATTACCTAATGTAACTATGATTAGTAGAGTTCGGATATTCGGATGCATATTCACCTAAAGTTGAGAGGTTGGCTAAAATGCAATGTGCTTTTGTACCGACTTTTTTAAATTTAATGAAAAAAAAAATGTTTTTACTAACACACACCACCTTTACTACCTACTCTTACAGACTTACACCCTAGGTACATAGGTATATGTAGGTACCAAATTTCCATCGGGGTTAATTTTTTAATAAATATGCGTCTGAATAATTATGCAATCCTAATCATTTAGAAGTCGCTTCCATACTATACAACTGACTAGTTATGCATTACCGGTGTTGCTGGCATCCCAGGATTTTTGTACAAAAAAATATTATAAAAGCCGCTTCCATATTTTCGTAACTAAAAATTAACCTTAGGTAAATATGCATCTGAATATCCAATCCCTAATGATTAGTGACTTCGTTAGGCAAAGGTTTCCTCTGAAGAACATTTTTCAGGCTTTATTTATTTATGTAGTTAATACTATAAGCACAAAAATTAATATTGTTATTATTACAAACATATTTTCTACAAAAACCTCCTTTGGGTGATGCAGAAACAAACAGAAGTAGATGCAATACCGAAAATTGAGAAATTAATATTACCACCCTGTAGTAGGACATTCGTCAGTTATCTAAAAAAAATCAGCTGTTACTTATATACCTACGCGGCCAAATTGTATTGAACGCTAAGTTTTATTTTAAAACCACCGAATAATTTCAATGCAGTTTTAGAGTCATGTAAGTACTGAATCCAATGTCACAGGCCGCGCGTTGATTTCCCTGCCACCTGTATATAAATATAAGTACACATAAATACTGTGTGAATGTGTATATTGCTCACATGTATAGAAATTACACGCACTACTTCTTAGACTCACAAGATAATTTGTACTGGAAAAACTGCAAATTGAAACAATTGTTTAGAAATGTATAAATACAACCCAGCGTATTTCCTTCCTTGTAATAAATAAAATAAAGTGAAAATAATTACACTACAGACTAAATTACATATCGTCGAACGGAACCCAAAACACACTGGTGGTTAGCTGTGAAAGGGAAACTGAGTGGCGACACGACACGCCATGTATACGCATTGTTAATATACAGTTTCGCGTATTATTGTGTAACTACCATTTATACAATTAATTATACGTACCGGAGAGCTCCGCCCCTTAGTCATTCTCATTTCCTACATGCTTACGTAATGTATACTTAATTTTTAACCCACTTCAAAAAGGAGGAGGTTCTCAATTCGTCTGTATTTATGTTATTTTTGTATGTATGTTCCGCAATATGTGCGCCAAATTTTAGATCGATTTCGTTGATTTAAATTCTTTTTAAAGGATAGGTTACACCTCAGGGGTGGTGGTCCCATATAAATTTTATTAACTTTGCTTGAGTACCTAGTTGTTAATCCATTTTGTGTATCATAAGGTAGGTAGGTACCATAACTAAAATGATACATAAAAAAAATACAAAAAAAAACAACCGACTTCCGGAAAACGTTTCCTTTTTCAAAGTGCAAAGGCGTGTAGAACTTACCAGTGTTGGATAATTAAAATATTAATATCGTCTAATAGCACTATGATCTTCACACCAGACCGCCACAATAAAATAAAGCAATAGAAAATCCTCGTTTTTGTTGCATGCTGCTAATAATATTCAAATATAGAAATTTTAATTATGAAATATATAAAAAAACTACATGGAAAAGTAAATATCGCACCTTTAGAATTATAGAGACCTATTTTGCTTGCGGCTATTTAGAATTAGGTCTCTATAATTCTGAACTATACAGATCAATTTTGCTCGCGGCTAATTTCGCATTAGATCTCTTATAATTCTAAAGGTGCGATATGAAAATAAATCAAATAGAATCTTAGCGTAAATTCTTACTGGCGTAAGTATTATGTAGTTAGTACTTGATAGCTATCTCGTATTTCATCAGAAGTTTTCTAGCGTCTTAATGAGCTAATCATATAATTACTATAATTCATCTCAGAATCATATCAAATGAATATAAAACTAGTAATAAAACAACTTGTTAGTTGAGAATAAAACCGTTGCGTTACTTGTTATTTTAATATGCGGATGGATTTTGAGGTTATCGCCATTTTGTATCTGCATGTTGCGTAATGTTACACCTCAGATACTTAAATTAGCTTATTAAGTTACAACTCATGTTTGGAATTAAAAGTTACAGTCGGTACCAATTTTAATGCCTCTTTGCCTGCAGACTTTAAAGAGCGAGACCTAAATAAAAGAGCACAAACTTCATTAGGTATGTTATGGGTGGTTAAAATTTATTATAATACTAGCTCTTGCCAGCGGTTCCGCCCGCGTCGAGGTCGGTGTATTATACATATAAACCTTTCTCTTGAATCACTCTGTCTATTGATGAAAGCTGCATTCAAATCCGTTGCGTAGTTTAAAAGATCTAAGCGTAGACACGTAAAGCGACTTTGTTTTATACTATGGATTCCTATTTAGTTTTGTTCTGAACATTGCAAACCAATTCACGTTGTATGCACACAAAATAAACTAGCTAACTTTGATTACAAATTATAATTAAGATCACACTGTTTTACACTGTCCCCCCATACCTATTAACACTTTATTTTGAAAATATTGCAAAAAGCCAATTATTTTTTAAATAGTAACCGTGTAGTTTCGGGCGCTTCTCCATAGGAAACTACAAATTGGAACCGTGCACCTAACTTCTGACGTTTCATAAGTGCCCATGCACCTAGGTTTATGTGAAATAACAGAATATGTTGGTTTTGATTTTGCTGTCAACATAAATCATGTCATAAGATTCTCATGTAACCAAATCACACATCATTACCAAAGATGTATGCGGTTCCTGTTGTGTATGTAGTACAAATTGTTTCTGCACGAAGTCTACAGCTTAGCTCTGCGCGTAATTGGCTGCCAATTAGATGGGAAGTAATAATGCACGCTTTTACGTTCATATTAGCAGAAGGTATGTGGCGCAACCAGCTGTACTGGATCTAATCTAGGCGTTTCTTCATTGTGCACCACCGGTCTATACTCAACTGTATCCGTAATTATTGCATACTGGGTAATACAGTCCTGTTAAGTTACGTAGTTTTCAGCTATGTAACTAAACAGGACAACCTGAAAACTCGGAATATACCATAGCAGTTTATGTTATCGTCTATTCCGAGTTTTCAGGTACTAATACCAAATTAAATAACTAATAACCAAGATATTTTTTCATGGGAAAAGACTACAATAATAGTGCTGATACTGTTATTTATCCTACTAATATTAAAAATGTGTGTGTGCGTGCGTGTGTGCGTGCGTACGTGTGTGTGCGCGTACGTGTGTGTGCGCGTACGTGTGTGTGCGTACCTGTGTGTGCGTACGTGTGTGTGCGTACGTGTGTGTGCGTATGTGTGTGTGCGTACGTGTGTGTGTGTGTGTGTGTGTGTGTGTGTGTGTGTGTGTGAGGGTGTGTGTGTGTGTTTAGATGTTTCTTATTAAAGTGTTTAGATGTTTCTTATAAAAACATGCAAAAACGGGTGAATGGAGTTGGGTGAAATTTGGCACTAGATTATACCCTGTTTTTTTACAATTCCATTTAGTTATTTGTATAAATATTTACCGAAATATATTATAATTATACCCTGGATTAACACATAGGATATTATATTTTATCCCGGTGGTATGTTCCCGTGGGATTTTTTCAAACCCACGCGGGCGAATCCGCTGGCAAAGGTTAGTTATTAATAAAAGCACCGCTCTTTCACTGTCTAATATTCAACACAAACTCTGACTCTCACAAAGAAACTAGACGAAATATTTTAATTTTATGGCAGCGTTACACATGATTTTATTAATTTATCGCACGAATGACCAAGAGATAGGTATATGAACCAGAAAAAACTGCAATCATCTCACGCTATCTTTACAAGTAATCGGAAATCGTTAGCAATTATAGCAAACTGTGAGCGTGTTATCAGTTTTTATGTCTTTTTGGCGCATCGCTCGGTCAGATTGTAGTCTTTCTAAAAATTCGACTAACCAATATTGTTCGGCCAGCTGCTCTGTTGCGGCTATTATCATCTACAATCCCTGCAAGTTAAAGAGGCAACTGGCGTTGTGACGTTACTTCTTACAGTAGGTACTGTAAGAAGTTGTTCTGTTTTTTTTATTGAGAGTGGGAAATCCTCAAATAACGCTCTCCCGCTCTGGGTGGAGCAGGAGAGCGTATCAGACTTTTACTGACTAAAACCCACCCGTGTTCCTTCAGTTGCCTGTGTGCCAGGGGCCACGGTATCTCTTTCGTGCAGTACGGAGCCGTATTCCAGCGAAGTGTCTAGTTATTGCACGGGTTGTAGTGACCTATATTCAAGAATTTAGAAATTGTTAGGGCAAGAAAACAAGTTAAATAACAAGACAATCTTTAGGGGCAAATAATAGTCTTTTTGGGTACCAGGACACTTGCGCGAACCCATTTGCACGAATAGAAATTTCCATTCGCGCAAAAGTCCAGTCGCGGAAATGTCATTTTGCGCAAGTGTGTTCACGCAAATGTCTTTCTTTAAAATGGCGAAGATGTGAAGGGCTTGTTCAAATTCATGATACGCTATGCGTCAATGCCCTTAAAAACAAATAAAGAGAAAAAAGTGTCTTTCGGCGCAAGAGTCCCAGAGCCGTCTTCTGCCCTGCTAATTGTATTTGCAGTAATCGACACTTATGAGTTTTCACTTTTTTGCAGAAATGGCATCTTTAGATGTAAACTTATATGGGAAAAATAAAAATATTTGGGTACTGGAAGTATGTTTTTTTTTGATAACGAGATTCACAGTACTTGCATGAAAACTTTACATATAGATTTCCGCTTTTTTCTCGAAACCGCTTTTTTGCAAGTACTGCATTTACAATAGGGAATATGCATAAAATTTTAATTTGTCTCAAATATTTTTTTCTAGATTCTTTATTGTCTTTACATTGTACTTAAAAGGTATTTTTTTTATTTATTTATTATTTAAACTTGGAAAATATTAAATAAAAACTGAAAAATAAGGGACAGAAACTCAAACTTACAAAACGCGTCACCATTGGTCGAAACGAAATGTGACGTCAATGGTCACGTCACATCATTGGATTTATCGGCGTCGATATTCATACTGTGTTAGAGAAAAATTGTTTAAAACTGTATTCCTGTGTGATTACTTGTGAATATATATTTGTAGTCAATGTAGGACGATGACAGAAACTGGTCTTCACTATAAGAAGTGCAGGGCTCTGTTTGATGATCATCACATACTTCAATACGGGAAGTAGTGGGTCCTGCTTGGTTAATATTTGTATGGGAAGTACTAAGACTTGCTTCATAACCATTTCTTTGTGGAGGTTCACCAATTTCTAAAATGTTACTACTTTTGATAGCATACTCTGAAAGAGCTACATTTAACAGTGCTAGTCTTTGCCTTTTAACTAGGTACGGCCATTCTTTCAACCGGTGGTGGCATATTCCGTTTTTGACACAAAAATATATGAGGAACAACTCCTTTCTTTAACCGTAGATTACATTTTTCTCCTTTCTGATCCATTATGTTATATTAAATATAATTAACTGTATCTTTCTTAACCTGAAATAAATCATCAATCATCAAAATTTCGTAAAAGCAATAGGAATAAGCAAGCTCTTTAGAGATTTTTTTAATGAACTTTTGTAAACTACGTTAGGTTAGTTTTAAACCGAATCTTCTACTGCTTAATAGCGAATTCACATTAAACTGTACATAAAAATAGCATACTTACGTTAAAATGATCTTCACAACAAATTATAACTGATAATAATAATCCCTTCTCATAACCTTACACCGTTTTTTTCGTACTTTCGCATCGCGTGGAATACGAAAAAACACATTATCGGGTGTACTAATAATAGTGTTTTTGCACTTCGGTACCATACAATACTTGTAAGAAGGTTTTTTAACTTCTTCCATGATTTGTATAGTAATTAAAACTGAAAATAATTCTGAAGTAACTGAAACGCTATATTAAACAAACACGGGACACAACCAATGACGTCATCAAAAGCGCGCGCTAAATGGTGGCGTTTGAACGGCTCAAATTTATTCAATGTTTAAAATTTCACTTTGAGAAATAGTTTGACTCTTTTCAAGCCTGTTTGTATTTTTTTCTGTGTTATAAAGATGTAAATGATTCATTTATGAAAAAAAACTTATAAATTTAATAATATCCACCTTTTTGCCAAACAGTGAACCGTTTTTGGTTCGGTAGTCATCTAACAAATTTTTCTTATATCAAGGGCTTTGATCACACTTAATGGAGTAACATTATACTTACTAATTTTCGTTTTGCAACGTAAGTTTTTTGTAACAATAATTCTTAGTGAAGATTAATTTTAATTTTATGAACGTGTTGCGTCAAATAAGATTGCTTTTACAATGTTACTTTTATTGCTGTTTACAAACAGTATTGCTGAATATTAGTTATGTTTATGAAATTTCCGTGATATTTCAGCGGAGTACACACGACTTGTCTGTAAATTTGCTGAAATATTTCACTTAAAATTTGTGTTAACCCTTTAAGATTAATCGTTGTCTGTCGAAGAATGATCTGTCAACCCCTTGGCATCTGGCAATTGCCAGATATCCCTGTATTAGAAATTGGTCTAGTAGTCGCAAGCGCTACTGCAGTGCTGAGCATGAGGCCAGATTCCCTTCTCTTCCTTCCAGATGGCAGAACCTAGGTTCTTCCATCTGTCTGAATTTGTCAGTAACAGCCAGTCTGAAATTGTGTCTGGTTGATGGCAATAACAAGCTCGTCCCTTTTGACATGGAACTTAAACCTAACTGGCAAAATGACATGTATGTAAGTGCACCTCGACCTAATACTTTCACGGAATACACGCGCGATGTTGTTATGTAAAAAATTATAAATGTAAAAGCCATGTTCTTCTACGTCGTTCCCTCAATACTTAGGACCGCCAACACATACGGCGTATCTCCAAGTTATGCGGTCTTTTGCAATAATAGAGAAACTCATCACCAAGCGGCTATCTACAATATGCCAGGAGTGTGCCTTCAGCTTTTTCGGTCATATTATGATTACACCTAAGCATGGTCTGGAAAGGCTTATGATACTGGGCCGGGTGGAAAGAAAGCCCGCTCAAGGCAGAGCACCGGCAAGATGGTCAGACGCGATCAAGAGGGCTGCTGGAGGCAGCATCTACCGATCGGTCCACATAGCAAAATTCATGTACGACCTGCAAAATTCAGACGTGCTTCTTGAATATGATTTATCTTCTACTCTATTTTCGGAAAGTACGATACTAAATTGGTTCTTAAGAACAGTCCATATCTTTAACTATGTTGTATTCCTGGAAATAATGTTCTTGTTCCAATCCAGGCAACATTGTGCACATGACACATAACAGAAATAGTTTTAATGTTAACAACGCCTATCGGTATTTACGAAGTGAACGATTTGAACATGGGCAGTTGTTTTTACATTCCCCGTGCGGCGTACTTTCTCTGCTTTCATCTCGACTTCGCTAGTAATTAACTGTTCTAGAATAATTTATTACTTACATTGCAGTTGGACCAAGGCCGTAACGTAGAAGTCTAGTAACTCACTGATATCATCAACTGTGTTTTTGTGAGCTAAACAGACGCCGACAAAATAAAATGCAGTATTTATAATTTATTGCCATAATAAAAAAAAAAATACATGTTGAGAATTGCAGATTACATTCAACATGCAAATCTATGCTCTGGTCGTGGTTTTCAGTAGATAGAACAGATATGTATAGAGCTACACATTTCTGTACTGATGATAATCCGGCTTGCATAATTATTCTAATCATATTGAAACGATATTTCTGTACCGACGATTACAGATCACTAGCTCTTTCTAATTAACTGATACACAAAAATGTACTGAAAAGTTTGAGAAATGTGCTATATATTTCGGCATCTATACAGCAGCTTTATTTTTGTATGCAAAATAGTTATCACCTTGAGAACATAGGCGCGTCGTAGGCTTGTCGTGATCAACATCAATAACACTAGTTCCTGCCCAGTTTGATACTTAGTAGAGCGATTGATTTGCACTCGCTTCTCGCTTGTGCACTCTTTATAATAACTTCATGGAATCTGTTTATTTATAACTATTGTTAATGGCTGAAAAATTGGTTCAAAACTTTCTACAGCAAGCAGGTTAAAGTTTCTATATTAACCCTTAGCATATTTTAAGCCACATATGTAAACCAAGGTACTGGAGTGGCAGCCGCGTACCAGGAGGCGTTGTGTTGAAAGGCCACATTCTGTAGCCCTGTGAAGGCCGCAATAATCCGATGGATGTGAGAAGCACAGGACCCATCGAAGTGGCGACGCTTGTGGGAGGCCGATGTCCAGCTATGGACGTCTTTCGTCTGGAATGATGCTGACAAAAACAAGCTTTTATAAACGATCGAAGTTCATGGGACGTGTCATTATCTTATCGAAATAGAATGTAGGCCTTACAAATGTCGTTTCTTATCTGAAACAACAACATGTTGTTTCTACCGTATTTTATCTGTTTTCTGAGTGTTTACTATAGTGAGTATAGTGTCATTGTAAGATGCAATCAATCACTGTGTATCGTCTGATACTGCATCATCAATCAGGCCGCGTTGTCACGAGCAGTGCGCGCAAGCATCCCGTTCCGCTGGGCGCATTGATTGACGACACCCGGCGATTCAGTCAGTTTTCCTGCGATTTCCCTCGCCGCCGCCGCACGCGCCGTCAGTCCGTCTGGTCAGCGAGCTAACACGCACCGCTCATTGTTCAATATTTTTTCTTTCGACGATGCATTTTGATATACAAAAATCTTCCTTCGAACTTCAATTCTTCCTTTATGGTGTTTCATAAAGTGTTGACCATTGTTCTCTCAAAGGATATTATGTGGTTATGTGATACTATGTGTGTTATGTGCTGTTGACTACGGATTGTTATCATGTCTTTGGATATTATGTTTTTGACTAACGACAATTTGCGCCGCATGCGCAAGGAGCCGCAGGTCTTAGGTCTCCGTTATCGGGTATGATAGGTTTTACATTTTTATTTATTTGTAACTTACAAAACAGAGCTTGGAATGTTGTAGATCACTATCATTTGTTTCGTTAACGCTACAATGAGCTTAGAATGCTATTCCTTTCTATTTTAATTCATACTGAAATTCTACTTTACTGAAACTTCGGTCTGAATTGACTGATTCAGTGCAGTTCGTGTAATTTTAGAGTAACCTATTTTTTGTTGTAAATTAATGCTATTACTACTTATTTACTGTCTCAAGTTATATAATTTTGTTTTCACCAAACGCACATATTCCAACAACAAACACGAACGAACCAAACGCACATAATGGCAATGCACGATATCTGTTTCTACCAAAGATTATTGACAAAAAAAATTGCAGACAAATGTGGACGTTTCTAGTTTGGACATTAATTGTTACTACTATGAAAACGACACAAGTGGACCTATCGAGTCCACGTTGTTCTAATTTAGGCATTTATATCAAAATGGCAACTCCTTGTGTCACAAAAGCGAGTACCTACGTATTAGTACACAGTGGTACCTATCTTAGTCCGCGAACGGCCTGGTAGCCAACGAAATCGCAATTTGCAGGTAATTGTCAAGCTGTAAGTTCATTGAATGAGTATTTTATAAATCCTTCTGGCGTAGTCGGGTAAAAAGTCATTCAATGGGAATAAATGAACTTAGATGATTTTATTTATGATTGATTAGAGGGTTTTATTAATGTATATATAATGCTATGTTTGTTACGGTTGGCCACAATTATTTTAATCAACAAACAACCTGGCCCTGACATGCAAAAAACTTTAGAAAATTTAAATTTTGCGGGCTACCTTACCGCATTCTCCTTAAGCCGATCTAGCGCCCTGGCTATAAGCTTAAAATGTCAAGTTAAAGTACTAATACGCAGGGTACATAACAACAGTGCTTAAGTGTGTACTAAAACTAAAATGAACCAGTGACAACGAAACTCGTTGTTGCCCTTGCTCTAAAGTAGGATAGGGTAGTAATTTCTAATCTCTATACATTGATTTGCCTGTTGTCTTCTTATGTAATTCTACTAACCTTAAAGACATTTCATAATTTTGTTACGATTTGTTTAAAATGATAAAATGTCTGCAAATATCTACAGACACCGCTGGTGAAATAACCGCAACCGGATAATCAAAACGCGTGGAAAATCTTATAATTGCACATTTATCGATCGACAATTTTCTCATTATTTGTTCCACCTGATTTCAACAGCCAAAGGATGTCCGCTTAGATTTCGTTCATTATGTTGCAGGGCTTATCAAATGGCGTGGAAAACGACCAAAACACCGCGAACCTGCAGCCGCCGGAGCTATCACACAAGCGGCTCTCAAATAGTTCTACCACCTCCAACCAGAGCTACGACTCGACTGTGGACTACGCGGTGCCCAAGCACACGTACAGTCAGCGCGGCGGGTCGCTCCGCACCAGCGACGTCAGCGAGCTGTCCGACCTCACGCCCTACGGACAACAAAAGACCTCCAACCCCCTGTTCGGAGTCAACGCCGCGTCTCACTACGCGCCCGGCTCCGTACCCGCGCCCCAGCACGAAGCCGTCAACGAACAAAACAAACACTACGAAAGAACGAGCTTACCCAACGGCGTCAGAAAAGCGCCCGAGGGACAGGACAATGACCTCATCAAAAGCGAGGACGCGTTAGACGGTAGGAAAGAGCTCATAGTGAGCCCCAACCAGATCGCGATCACTGAAGGCGGCACCGCGACCTACACCACAGACAATAATGGTAAAATCAATGTTCATGTCACCGTCATGATTAACGCAGGTAATTATATGCATCCTTACGAACTCAAATTGACCGTAACAAGCACATCTAATATTCATACGTAATATATAGCACAGTTTGTAACATTTTGATCTGTAAAGTTAATCTAACAGTTTTGCACAGTGATGGTATATAAATATAATGAAGGTTGGGACTGTGTGCCGGTTTCCAGAATTGATTCACTCTCGAGGATGCATATGAGGCAAGCAGTCTCTTATTGTAGTTGCATGCTGGCTAGCGTGTGGGGTCATTGTTCCTTTTGTTGTGCTAGTCGTTATTGGATTCTGTTTTAATTAGTCCATGTCAATTTGTTTGAGTGCACGTATATTTTCTAAAACTGTCACTTTTTATTGTTCTGTTACCTATCTGTTCTGTTCATTGCACTATTTCTTTTCGAGTTCTTTCTGTTACGGTTTTTTTTACGTCACATTATTTTTACGCAATTTGTAGAAATGCTATAATGAAGAAGATAAGCATTTATTGTTTACTGACAAACGCAATTAAATTAAAGTAACGCACCCCAATTTTGATTAAGAAACTACTAAAGTTTTGAAGAAATATTACATGTAATGGCTATGCTTATCTCATCAAATGTTAATGGTTTGTAGCGAGTGTAACAAGTTTTTTGGGATAGTAATCAGTAGCGCGTGTTCCAGGAACTCTCGCAGATTTAAAAAAGCAGCGATCTCAGATAAGAACGAACGGCAGTCCCGTGGAGAGCAGCCTGGCGTCCAACAACCACAGCCTGAACTCATTGTCGGAGGCGTGCAAGGCCGACATGCCGGTGCAGCTCAACCCGCTGAGCATCGCGGGCGGCGCCGGCGCAGTGCCGCGCTTCGCCGGCAACACCAGCGACGTGGTGGGCGACACGCGCTCGCGCAGGTGCTGCGTCATCATGTAGCCTCCTGGCCGCGTACTACCGGCTAGAATCGTATTCCGATACATTTAAATCGGACGGCAGCTTAAAGTGTGATGGTGGTAAGCGTACAAGTCTGATTGTCATTCCAAAATAATTTTTGAACGGCTTTTGGACCACCCGATCGGTTGACTTTTCACGGTTAGCTATTGCCTAAGAATTTGTGATTTTGGCTCTGAAGAATTATTAGAAGAGATATTGTTTTGTTTTTTTTGTTAGCCCCGACTGACATGTTGCCCGTGAAAAAGTCAATCGACGGATCGGAGGTCCGGTAGACAAAATAATAACCTAATATATTGAACGTTGCCGATAGAGTATTGCCATGTTTGCTCACGAAGCAAGGGCTTGCCAAGGGCTGGAAAACAGTGTGATAGATATATAAGAGCTCAACAACTATTGTATTTTTAGGGTTAAGGAAACTATGTGGTTGCTAATATTTTAGTAATAGAATGAATCCTATATTGCAGTTATTGTCATTATTTAAGTATTGTATTATAATAGCTCTTGTCTTATATTTCCTGAACATTCCATTATTCGATTATATTTAGTTGAAATATTTTATTTTATTGTAAATAATTTAATTTCATTGTAAATTTGAATGTAACAGTATTCTTCGAGTGAAATGTTTCCAATTATTTTATAATGTTACATAAAATGCATAATAAGCATTTTGAACAGAACAAACCATAATTCGCAACAATACATAATAATCGTATCGATTGTTCGGAAGTGCCTCAAGTATTGGTCTTTAATGCTGATCTATGTATAACATAGTATAATTTAATTACTAAATACGATTTATTTAATACAAAACTAATAAATTATTTTTTTGATAATATTAAGTAAATTATATATACTTTACGAGAAGATAGGAAACCTTATTTAATCTTGTAATACAGCTGGAGTGTTGATAATGTCCTAACTGAACATAGCTGCTATAACTGCCTTAGTTTCATTGGACCACTCTATGGCAATAAACTAATATCACTAGATTTATAACAGAGATAAACTTAGTACTTAAAATGGGTATACTTTTATATACGTATAGTACTTTCACAAAATAAACTATTAGATATGCCATAATAATATTCAAAGTCGTAGTGTTCATTAGATTGAAATCTTTACAAAATACAAACTGCTTAAACTTGGAGCTACACTTTCTTTGCTTGACTACTAAAAAACTATAATACATTTATGTAAAACAAAATATTTTTTTATATATATAACTTTTTCATACTAACCTTTTATCAAAATTGAGGTGTTTGAGTGTCAAGTTCAATATTGGCCTAAAGATGATTTGTTAAGTAGGTTTTACATTTATTAGTAGTATACAACCGATCCTATGTGCCACTACAATCGAAGGCGTGAAAACACAGGTTAGACAGGCCCTAGATGCAGGACGAAAATGTCAAATCACAACTTGTTTACATAAATATCTATAAAAAAATTAATTCCATATCATTCACTTCCTAAAGATACACGATACGATAAAATAAAAACCATGGAAAAGAGTGACTAAAATGCGTAGTTTGCCGGTTTTCAAAAATGTATGTTCAGTTGTGACTCAAGCGATAGCAGCGCCACCCGTTCATAGCTTTGCAACGTCTTTCTCATATGGGTAGGCGGGAATTTAAACTGATTTTAAATGAGCAAAACATTCTGAGTTCTATCTGCGCCGAGAGTCTTCCTTACTCAATTACACATGTATTGTGGTCAACACATTAGAGGCGTGTGCAGAATTGCCTGCGTCTGAATGTCTTAACAGGTTTAAGCGCACCAGTGTAACAAACATTTTCGTACTTTGTTACTTTTATGTTGAAACTGGGCCCATTCACATTTTACAATTAATTCAACTGTTAAATTAGAGAAAACATTTTAGTATTCGATTCCATTTAACACGATAATAAATGTATCCATTGGTAGTTCGTCAAATACCTTCCTGTAGTCACAAAACGTCCATTTATTCCTATAAAATATTCTGAACTTTTGTACTGGCACATGTTGTTTACATAAATATCTATAAAAAAATTAATTCCATATCATTCACTTCCTAAAGATACACGATACGATAAAATAAAAACCATGGAAAAGAGTGACTAAAATGCGTAGTTTGCCGGTTTTCAAAAATGTATGTTCAGTTGTGACTCAAGCGATAGCAGCGCCACCCGTTCATAGCTTTGCAACGTCTTTCTCATATGGGTAGGCGGGAATTTAAACTGATTTTAAATGAGCAAAACATTCTGAGTTCTATCTGCGCCGAGAGTCTTCCTTACTCAATTACACATGTATTGTGGTCAACACATTAGAGGCGTGTGCAGAATTGCCTGCGTCTGAATGTCTTAACAGGTTTAAGCGCACCAGTGTAACAAACATTTTCGTACTTTGTTACTTTTATGTTGAAACTGGGCCCATTCACATTTTACAATTAATTCAACTGTTAAATTAGAGAAAACATTTTAGTATTCGATTCCATTTAACACGATAATAAATGTATCCATTGGTAGTTCGTCAAATACCTTCCTGTAGTCACAAAACGTCCATTTATTCCTATAAAATATTCTGAACTTTTGTACTGGCACATGTTGGTCGGTGTTGCGTTTTAATTAAAATACAGCTGACTGTTGACAGTGAGGGGGCCACGGCATTCGTGCTGGTTGTTTCACCATCCTTATATTACAGTGATGCACGAACTATTTGTCTTAAGGATTTTTGCCACATAGAATAAAAAAATCGTATGGAAGCGAAATACATGCCCCGTCAAAATAAACACTTGTCATTCCTGTCCCTTCTACTACGGGTTGTCGATATTGTCAATGGTCGAGCGCAGAGCACCGCAAAAGACCACACAATCCTGAATATGTTTAACGTTTCATTCGCTCCGAATCAGTGGCCCTAGAGTGAGTTTCTTTTAACCATCCCGACTTTACGCATGGACCGTGTTCGGCGCTCTGATTGGCCCTTCACTAATCCAGGGCCAATCGGAGCGTCGAACACGGTCGATGCGTTAAGTCGAGATGGCTAACAGAAACTCACACTAGGGCCTTCAGAAGGCATTTAAGATGCGTTCGAAGCTGCAGTTTCGCTTTTATACATTCTTATTCTATACCACTACTTTAAATATTCCTATTCACTATTGGACAGAGGACACGTTGATCAAAACTTGATTGGTGATCTTAACAACGCGTTTAAATTTAAATAAAATAATTTACTTGCATAATACATGTTAAAAAGGCGTTACAGGTATAAAAAGTACATTGTATTATAACCTAATGATGTGTGCAAATTAATATACAACAACGCGACAACACAACGACAACGCGACGTGCCGATGGCCAATACTGAATATGCAACTATTGTCGTTCACCTCGAAGTTCGGGCTGCTAGGTGGACGTTCTGTAATTAAAATGCGACATAATCACGTATAAATATCACTGCATCACCTGTAATATATGGATCGAGTCGAGTGCCTTTTTCTTCTTCATTAGAGCTAAATACTCAATTTGTGCCAATATGTTTAACTTTTTTTTTAATTGCATGCACAAGTTACTTTTAGATAAAATATCCTAATACTTTGTTACCGCGGATAATTTAACACGTTCTTGTACTTAATTTGAAATACACTCATGTTTTTAATACAATGTGTAAGCAGCTACAAATGATTATTTATTATGAATTACAGTACAATGATTAATTTGTGTTCAACTAAATCGATAAATAAAATATTCGTGGTAACACTGTATGTGTTGATTAATTTCACCATTTCTTTGTATAAAGTGGTAACCCCCAATTTAGAAAAAAAAAAACTTAGAACTAGAAGTATTAGCAACTAACCTTTATAAAATCTTTGTGGAATTTATGTTCTATAAAAATCCAGTGTTCATTGTCTGTGGTATACTTGTTAGGTGAATGTAGTGATTGACATTCCGTTGTATAACTTCTTGTTAAATTTTATAATTATACAATGTAATATATTACGCTTTTGGAGTCGTATTTATCATGTGTAGGCGTCATCTTTTATAGTTCCCATCCAGTAGCAATTCATTCGTCCATATCTTAGTCATTAGTGTAGCTATTTGGTAGATTGATTATATCTTCAGTACTTAAAAAGTACTTTAAAGTAAATGTACTTTATGTAACTCGCGGAAACTGTCGTGAATATATCAAATATATGATTAATGTATACTGAAAAAAAAAACATATTAATATAGACATACAAACAAAGCAATACTGAATGGCCTTATAATTAAGCACAAAACATTTCATATTTATTTTGTAACAGTATTATTTTTAAAAGCATTTTACAGGCGCTAGGCGGCATTTTGTGATACTTAATAGTATTTGATAAATTTTTGGCAGAACAAATACTTACAACATTGTTTTTTTAATTATTAGTACCTATATGTTTATTAAATGATTTGTGCTCTGTGTTAGTTGATTATCTTTTTCGTAAGTACCTACGTGTGGGTTGTGAAGGCACCTCGTCTTGCCGAGAACAGTGAATAGAATACCAAGAATTGAATTAGTAACTATCGTGCTTACATTTTCATAATTTGGCAGCGTAAGTGCGTTTTTTCATTCAGTTTATATTTAATAATAATACCTATTTGATTATATTATGTAAAAATAATTATGTATTTAAAATTCTGAGGTGTTACAAAATCAATACGTAGATTTTTTTTAAATAAGTGAAGATTCGACATCGACTTTTTCCAATCATTTGCATCTTGCCGTATTGTTATAAACATTACCTATTCTATTAACTTAAAAATGTTTATAGAAATATGGTTCTTATTAAGAAAGTGCTAAGTGTGATTATCCAATGTTTGCAGTAGGAATATGAGCAGTGCCTGTTGTGTCTTGCCTTAATAAAGTTAAACTAACTCCTCTGTTGATACCTTTATTGTTATTGTCACGTGATCCTATGTACATAATTGTAGACAAATGTTTGTCGTATAATACTTTACATATTTTGTCGAATAAAACATTGTATCATATGATTGTTTATATCGAGTGGCAGCTAATTCCCACATACCTATCATCCTTTGTATATAACTACCTGTTAGTATAAGTAGTCACTGTTACGCTATTTATATGGTGACGTCACAACTGTTACGTTAATACCAAGTGTTCTTCATGTTACTTAGTAGTGTAGTTGGCCAGCATCACATTAAAAAATGTTGATTTTTATACAAATATTCATTGATGTGGTAGGTATCTCAGAACAAAAATATAAATTTCCGCCTAGGTGTTTGAATACGTTAAAATTAAGTATTTTAATACAAATGCGAAAGGAATTAGTAATTTTTTGAAATACCTAAAGGTAGTGCAGTATTTTACATAATAAATTGTTAACTTAGTGCCCTTGTTATTTCCAACTTGCCCTTGAAAACACTTTTCAACTAAATTTTAATAAAATTACATGAAAATAAAGTAGTTGTTAACATTATAAGAGTTTGAATTCCTTCGTCGGTGTCTTAAAATTTCAAAAATCATCCTCGGACCCCAACTAGTCAATTCAAATAATACGATAGTTCCTTTTTAACTATCTGATAACTTTCATATCAGAACCCCTAATTCTTAAAAGTGATAAAATTACTCCAATACAGGGTACATTTTTAACCAGTGCGCAAACTGTAACCATGAATTCAGCATATCATTCTAGACAGGTATAGAAATTTTGCGTCAGGTTTCATAGAAAACTGCTATACTGACGCCAAATTTCTACACTAGGGCTCTAGAATGATATGCTGAATTCATGGTTACAGTTTGTGCACTGGTTAAAATTGTATCCTGTATAATCGTACTTATTTATGTACTCATGTTGATAAAATTGATGTAGCGTGTTCAATGTGATCTACTATAATAGCCCACATTCCCACAGAAGTAACAAAATCGTGGTGGAATTTTTCCAGCACTTAATCTTCAACGCACTGCGTAGCGCCGAGAGTTCAAAATCGAACACTGTTTTTTTAACGCGCTGAGACTGCACTCTTCGGGATTCTCAATGCTCGATTCAACACCGAGGGTTGAAAATCCAGTGCGCGATAACATCCCGCCACTATTTTTTTACGTCCACTTATACTTAGTTTTGTGTCGTTGTTCAATGATAGGGATGTCGGGACATTAATTTCAGACAAAGTTGTAAAATAAAAATGAACATCGAATGTTGATGTAACTCTCTTTGATTTTTATTGGTATGATTGTCTTCGGTCTTTATCTTCAATAGAATATCATGGGTACAATTTAATATACGTCAAATGGCGGGCCAAGTTTGAAATCTTGAAATATCTTCGTGCAGCTATTTTGATTCGTATTATGGGGCTGGAATCCTATAATTACATATTCTGGCCAATACTGATGCATAATATAATAAACGACTTATTTTAGTCAGTATTATTATCCATGTGTTTTTTTTTTCTACGTACTATTTCTTCAAAACAGTATTAATTTGTTATCTAATCCGGAGACATTCAAGATTGGGACTTGATCGCGCCATCTTGATTGTGATGTATAAATATATAATGCAAAGACAATGCAAGTGTTTTGTTTTTAAAAGAAATAAGATAATTTGTTGCTTCTTTTTGTTTCTAATTACTTCTATAAAGAGGATGATGCGATTCTTCTATGCCCTGTAAACAGTAGTGTAAAGTTAAATTATCTGGAACATTAATAAATCGTTTGTAAATCAATTATCGTGTTTTATTTCTACGATATTCGCCAACTTTTTGGCAAACCTTGAACGTTATAGGCTGGTTTTAAAAAGAATCTGTCTGTCAATGTTTTTTATGATGTCTGGCAGTGTTTGTCTTTGGATGGACTCGCGCAAAATAAATAATTACCTACGTAAGTATTTTCTGTTTAAAAAAATTATGAAGTAAGTACCTATTTAGACAGCTTCTTGGACCCTTGGTTTCAGAAAAAAACGTAGAACAAGGAAAGATATTTGAAAAAATAATCAGAAAATTGGATGTTAAAAAATTTAGGATGTTTTGTATTTAAATGAATGTATTGATTCATCATACGGCGGGCAATCCACCGGGATCGCGGCGCGACAGACACGCGGCCGCCGCGGGCAAGGTTATCCAACGTGTACGTCGCGAAACTGACGCACACGAACTATCTCATCAGTTTAATAATCTTTCTTGATTTAATTACCTACAACATTAATTTGAAAGAATATTTTAAAACTTTTAAAAGACGTTTGTAGAGGAACCCGCTAGCTGCTGCTAGTGTGGAAAACCTAGCTACGTTTTCATCATGCAAATGTAGCACACAGTACGACACAGTGTGTTGTTGGAAAACCGAAGACGGATTGCGGTGGCAAGGTAACGTCGGCCAGTATCGGCTGCGTCAGTGTTCGCCCGACCGCCAGAGCTCGCCGACGCGTCGCGGCCTCACTCGTCACTTAGCGATCTATAACACGCGGAAATCTAACACAACCTAAAATAATCTTCAAGTGAATATTACTACTGCTCAGGTCCTCGCCAAGCTACACGTCTGGGTTAGACGGGTACCTCTTATTGCGGATGTTGAGATTTATTAAAACTTTCTGCACCATGAAGCCACCAGTTAAAGTGAGTAATTTTGTATTATTATTTAATTTATAAATTGTTTTTATTTGCAAGCGAATTCGTAGTAAAATAACCTTAAACACAAAAAAAAATGTGTTAAGATTTGTGTAGTTTTTTTTGCATGGGCATACTTTAATAATATTGTTGCCTATACGTCATGAAATAGTTTTAACGTGTTTATGTAACTTATTGAATTAATTTTATAATATCCAGTAATTTTTGTTTTTTACACATATTCTGATACATAAGGTTCCAATAGAATTATGTTTCCGTTTCCTAGGATCTTGATGCCTAATCATTAAATAATCATGCTATGACAATGATGACTTTTATATTTTATTTTAAAGATTTCTGTGTATTTCTCCTATATATAGCAAATTATAATTCTTTCTTGGTTATTATCGAATGTGGCAATTTGTTTTGGTTTTGAAAACCGGTTAAATACCGTTTTTATGAGGCTTTGCATAGTACCTAGTAACAAGCGATTTTTTATTTGAATGTTGTATGAAAGTTATTTACATAACATTGCATCATTTTTTTCCTCTTAGAGTACAAATAGAACGCCCACATTTTGCCAGTTATATTTACGTCCCATGTAGAGAATACAATCCCAAGCAATCCCGGGATTACGGGATTTTTATGCGTAATCCCGGGATCCCGGGGCTGTCCCGGAATTAAACTAAGTGGTTTTTAATTGGAAATGAAAAACACCTAGACTAATTTCTTAAAAAATATGTTAAATATTGTTGCACCACACATTTTAGTACTTAAGTGAAAAAAAGACAAAACAAAAAAACTAACTTTTGTAAGAAAAAAAACCGGCCAAGTGCCATTATCTATAAAAACGGCAAAAAAATAATGTCTGTTGTATGGGTGCCTCCTCCCTTAAATATTTGTTTTATTTTATTTAATTATTTATTTTTAAAGTCAATGCCTAAATATTCTGTGAATATTTCAAGCGTCTACCTGTTGCCTTTATCAATATTGAGCAAAAACGAGCCCCCTTATATATTTATTTTATTCTGTTTTTTAGTATTTATTGTTATAGCGGCAACAGAAATACATCATCTGTGAAAATTTCAACTGTCTCACGGTTCATGAGATACAGCCTGGTGACAGACGGACAGACAGACAGATGGACGGACAGCGCAGTCTTAGTAATAGGGTCCCGTTTCACTCTTTGGGTACGGAACCCTAAAAAAGACCAAAAAAAACTGAACTTATGTAAGAAATAAAAAGACAAAACAAGAAACTATTTAGAATTTCGAAAACACAGTCGCAGAAATATCGAAGCATCCAATACTGACAATGTTTGACTTACCAAGCCTGCTTCGTAGTTTATAGCCAACATAAGCAGCAGCTGAAGAGGCTCGCTCAGGTTCTACAGTGGTTGGAGGAATATACAACATGATATTTTAGACTACATTTAGACATAATATAAATGCTGTTTCTAAGTGATATCCATGAAATTCTCCATTTTGAAACATGCTCATTTCACGTCTACAATATGAATCGGGGTTGGCAAATAGTATTGTATTTGCCAAACCGATTTATATTGTACTTGTATTTCAGAATATGGGGATTTGTCATTATGTAATAAATGCTATTTATTATAGACTATGTTTTCCAGCCTTTTAGCTTCTAGTTTTAGGTACTTAGCTCTAGAGTAAAGTGACTGGTCTATTAATATATTCTAGGCAAGGTCATTGTCGAGGCGCAACGGACTATGGAATGCAAACTAGTGTGGCAATCAAAAAATCCCGAGATTAGTCAAGCAGTCTCGGGATTTTCGGGGTCCGGACACTGCCGGAATCCCAAGATCCTGGGATTCGGGATTGTATTCTCTAGTCCATTGTCATAGGGGCAAGCGTGTTGTTATCAACCGAGCACAAAACAAATCCAGAGTCCGGGCTGCCACTGAGAAATTCTTGATATAAAAACTCAATAACACTGCCCGACCTGGGAATTTCGATTCCCAGCTCGGGCAGTGCGTTATTGAGTTTCTCAGCAGTAGCGCTTGCGACCACAAGACCAACAAGACAGCTAGATTATTTTTTTTACTTTCTTTTTTATGCCCTGTCCTACCTAGCAATCACTCATTGATGATAGCTTGTCTGCATAAGTTAAGGCGGTTCACCGAGCAAAATAACCTTGAGCGTTCGCTCCCTCTTTGCTGCACCTCACCTCTACAAAACTTCGTAAACTTTACTGACGCCATCTGGCGAACAACTTATGAATGCGCGTAAAAATTACATACTTCGCTGAATCTTAGAATTCACAGACAAGGCATTCAATTAAATGAAATAAAATAACTTTTATATGAAAGACACATTTGTTAATGCGGATAAAAACATTTTGGTCTTGAATTCAGTGAATCTTTATTGTTATTAAATAATTATAATTAAATAAAAATAATTATAATTATCTATTTATTGAATTATTAATTGGTCCAACTTTTCGCCATTTCGAAATCGCCACGTAACGGCTATAAAAACTGAATTTTAATTATGGATACTAATAGACAGAGATAAAGTGAGACAGCCAATAATGAGAACATATTAAAAATCCAAGATGGCGGCTGCAAAAAAAAATTTCGTCATGGGTGTCGCTTTCGTGGTTTTCGAAAAGGCTGAGCCATTATTGAGGTCAAAATGCAAATCCGAGATAGTGGCTATAAAAAAAAACTTAGTTTTCGTCATGGGTGTCGTTTTCGTATTTTTCGTAGATGCTGAAGCTAATAATGAGGTTAAAATGAAAAACCAAAATGGCGGCTGCAAAAGAAACCCAAATTTTCGTCATGGATTCCAAAAAAATCCTCACTTTTGGCTAGAATAATCTTAAAACTATTCTGCAAAAAAAATCTCTAAATCTTTACTTTTAACTATTAACTTTAGTACTTTCATACTTAATATTATAAACGCAAAACTTTGTAGGTATGGATGTAGGGTTGTATGGATGTTTGTACTCTTCCACGCAAAAACGGCTGAACGGATTTGGATAAAATTAGGCACACAGATAGCTTATAATCTAGATTAATACATAGGATACTTTTTATCCCGGTAGTACGTTCCACGCGGGCGGAAGCTAGTATAAAAATAATTTCGACACAATTAAAATCGAATTTGACAATCGCTCCTCCATGATATTTTTTGGCTTCGCAACCCCGCACCCTCATTGCGTAACTCACGATTAATCATAATCGGTTTCATTTTGCCAGTTCAACGATAATTATTGCGTTATTTACGTTGTTGAGCAGACACATTTTTCGAACATATGAAGCAATGGACTAGCCGTCTGTTTCAAAACGAAACAGATTATGATTAATCGTGAGTTACGCAATTAGGGTGCTGGTACTTGTTTGCCCTACCCCGTGATTTTTTTTTGGAGTCGGAGGCGTGCAGTAGGACAGCCTCGATGTGTGTTTTTATATGGGATTTTTCACTTTTTGTATGGAAAATATGAAAAATTATTACCTACATGTTAAGTTTTAGAGGGTTGTGGGCATAATAAAGGGGGTCGAAATTTTTATTATTTTTGCGATAGGACACACCATTTTCGAGATACATTGTAAGCAAAATAAAAATAAATAAATAATAGTTAAAAAAACACGCTTGTTATTGATTGATTATAAAAATACCTCAAAAAGCACCCCACGCTTTTTAATAGAATTAAATTATTTTATACTTTTTAGTTTGGTTTTTAAAGCGTGTTTTTTTAGTTTTTTTTAAACTATTATTTATTTTCTATTTTTTTGTTTTGCTAACTACAAAAGCATGTTTTTATATATTTTTTCAAATTATTGAATTGTCATAGGTCCTCGATAAGTCTACAAAGTTTAAATGAAATCTGACAGTTTAAAGTGGGTCAAAATAGCGTACAAAGGAGTCGGTTGCATACAAACATACAAGTGAAGCTAATATAAAGCGTGTAAAAAGATACAGTACTGTTCTTGCACCAACAGGCTTAGCACGAGAACCATAGATAAGTGTTTTATCGTCGGAAGAGTAGATAAAAATTACGTTTCCGTATAGACAGTTGACGGTTTTTCACCGAGAAATGTAGACAAGCGATTTCTATTCTACAATAGAGTAGAAATAAAAAGTGTCATGCTAAGCCTGCTGAAGTCGAGGTGTGGTGTGAATTTTAGTTCTTAACAACTAATTTTAAATCACATCTTTTTAATCGCGATTAAAATAGTGAGATTTTCGGAGTAAATAACATATAAATTAAATAACATAAAAAAAAAAAACTATTACCAAAACAAATGTCAATTACAAACTTATTAGACTTATATTATTTTCTACTGATAATGTAACGTGGTCGAGCAAGTGCGCTTGCGGCCAGCCGACGCGGTGACAAACGACACAGGTTCCACCCTCGAGGCCTTTTTTTTTGGGTGGGAAATCATCAAATAACTTCTCCCGCTCTGGGTGGAGCAGGGCGTGTCAGACTTTTACTGACTAAAACCCACCCGTGTTCCCTCAGTTGCCTGGATGCCACGGGCCGCGGTATCTCTTTCGATCAACCCGCACCCCTGGCAGGCATCGGCCCTTTCAGGCTTCATCAGTTGGTGCTGACATCTCTTTGAGGCGCGCGTGGAACACAACGCGCCGTCGACTCGGGCTTGGTTCTTACCGGACAGCGAGCTACGCATTACTCACCGTCCGCAAGCCCTCGCCTACGTTGGCCAGGAATCAGCCTCGGAATCCCGATGCCCAGGGCGTCTCCTGCGGAGGTTACGGCCGTGAGGGCGCATGTACTGCCTCTCCCTCACGTGCGCCGCCTCCCTCTTTGCGAGCATCACTGCTTCGCTGAAGGAAGCGACGACTACCCATGTACTCTTGCTCCGTGCCATGGCCTGGACCAGGGCTGAAAGCGAGAGATCGCCGCGGCCGATCGCCTTCACGGGGACACGGCGGTGCTCCGCCCAAGCCGGGCAGATCTCCACCGTATGCTCCACCGTGTCCTCAGGGCGATCTTCACAATGGAAAGCCCCAGGCGTTTCCTCTCGCCTTATCCGAAACAGGAACCTCCCGAAACAACCGTGTCCGGTGAAGACCTGCGTTAGGCGGAAGGTGAGGACGCCATACCGCCTCTCAAGCCACTCCTCAAACAGGGGACTTACCGTCGCAATGGTGGCTTGCCCAACCCTCGAGGCCTTACGGCAGACTGAATCTCAGATGTTAGAATAAAATCGCTATAAAATCAAAATGCGGTCTTGTGAAAAAAATCTACTTGCATATTGTTCATGATTAAATTGTCTATCTATTAGTGTCAGTAACATAACTAAAATAATGCTTACTTCACGAGGAGATGCATGTTATCAATCAGTGTTACTCATATCGTTGCAAGGAGATTTGTTAAACAAATACTACTTAAAAAAAAAAAAAAAACGAAAACAACCATTGTGGAATCAAGATTATGTAAGATGTTAATGTAATTTTTTTAGTTGATATTTCATTTAAATAACGAGTAGATAGCTCCAAAAAACTGCTCATCAAAACACGGCTGGCGCGAAGTTTTGGTAGGGCACGCGCCTTAGGGGAACCTAGTCGCTGGCTTGAACTCACTAGTGGGCCTGGCTAAAAAGCACGCTGTCTCACCAGGCTTCGTGTCTGACAGAGGCAGTATCAGTGATGAGCAGTTAGAGGCTAGACTACACGCAAAACGTTATTGAGTGAGACGCATGATCAATTATTAAGAAAAGTCCTTCGGAAGATCGGGTTTTATGAAAAAACCACTGCATAAATCAATGACCAATAAAGTTTATTGAACTTTGTCGGTACCGACTTTACACTTCTTTTATTACTTAAAATTAAAAACGCCCAAAGTTAGGTTAATTTAGCAAGAAAAACGAATCTTTGTTGGCTCGTAACTTTTAATGGCTTTTTATTTTAGTATTGTTTCCGTACAGACAATATTAATAATGAGACAAAACCATACATACCATGTTTAATTTTTGATATACATTGTCGAACAGTGGAGTAAAAAACTCCCGAAGTCTGTATGGAAAAAATGTCGACAAGATTCACCTTAAGGGGGATGAACGTAGACCACGAATCAAATTCAAACTTACTTAAGCTTTTTGCAATTTCCAGGTGAGTGTCAGGTTGTGTGTTGATTAAAATATGTTCCCCCGACCGTAAAAAATGTGGCTTTACAAAAATTTACTCATTAGATCAGCAATACAACTCCATAAGTCAGAATTGGCCTCAAAGGCATGATTTCATGAAATAATCATTCAATAGGACAATATGAATTTAGAGAGATGTAGGTATTGATGATTTTTATGATTATAATTCTATAAATCAATATTTGATACGGCCGCGAATCTAATTTAACATTCTCATTCAATACAACCTGATACTGAACTAAATTGCAAAAAAAAAACAAGAAAATTTGAATTTCGCAGGCTACCCTGACGATTTCGCCTTAACGGTGCGACCAACCAAGAAGTTACAGACAGGTTTTCTTTTACAAAGTAATGAACCTTCGGTCAGGTTCCAATGAAGTGTAATCAACTCATTTTTTTGTACACTTCGATGAGACAATGACCACGAATTTATTTATAGGTCGTTAAGTCAAGAATGCTGTAAAAAAAATGCTTAGTGATTCGACGGTTTTTTTTTTAATATAGATAACTAGCTTTTACCAGCGGCTTCGCCCGCGTGGAGGTCGGTGTAATATTACATATTATAAACTTTCCTCTTGAATCACTGTCATTAAAATCCGTTGCGTAGTTTAAAAAGATCTAAGTGTACAGATGTACAGACATGAAAAGCTATGTAAAGAAGAAGACTAATAAATTGCATAATTTAAAACCCACCTACAGAGACAGGCATAGGTGTTTATTACACCATTTTCCACTAATTCAGTCTGACCCGGCAGTGGATTTCGGAAACTACTGGGGTACTTATAAATGGTATACTTTCAACACACCAAGGCCTCAAGTCTGCTATTAGGTACAATAGTGTCGGAATGGTCTATCATTGATTTCATAATTATTGATTTTGACAAGTTTGGTAATCTACTAATATAATGGCGTCATTGTGACTTTCCAATGGTCAGCCACTGACACTCCATTGAAAGCAATGGCATTTATTGGTAATCTCGTACATAATGACAAATGAATTACTGACTTAGGCGGTAGTCTGCTAAAATTTAACATTAATAAATAACATGTAAAAATATATATAAATGATATCGGGCATGAATAAATGTTAAAATTTAGTAGTCCTTTTTGGAAAATCATTTCTACTAACGGGTTTTATAATAATAGCAATACGACAATGCCATTAGAACACAATTTTATTACGAGACGTTGACCGACCAATGATCAACCATTATGAATTTAGCAGATTACGAACTTTTAGCAAAATGACAATGAGATCGTGCTGGAATGACGAATTTATAAAAATAGCAGACTTGGGCTCCTGTTAACATTCTATGGTTTCAAATTAATTTGAATGGTTTCTCTGCTTTCTTAAGCAAATTCTACACAGAGGCGCCATGAATTGATTCTTTTCCGACAGAAATATCAATCTTGCGATTTGTCTTAATGTAATGACGTTTTGTTTTTAGACATCTCTGGTATCGTACGCAGTACGTTAGAAATGACTGTTCGAATAGGATGTACCTACATGGAAAAGTTTCTAACACAGAAATAAATTTCTATTAGGAGTCATCTGTACCTATCTACGCCATAGATGCAATCACCTCAATTATTATACGATTTATTTGTGGTTCTTCGTTTAAAGACATTTTTTTCTCATCAACATGTACCTATTATCCCAATGTTGGGCAAAGGTCTCACCCATAACTTTTCACTGTTTTTTCCTGAGGCCCAAGTCTGCTATTTTTATAAATTCGTCATTCCAACACGATCCCATTGTCATTTTGCTAAAGTTCGTAATCAGCTAAATTCATAATAGTCGATCATTGGTCGGTCAATGTTCTCATAATAGAATTGTGTTATAATGGCATTATCGTATTGCCATTATTATAAAACCCGCTAGTAGAAATGATTTTCCAAAAACGACTACTTTATTAGTAGATTACCAAACTTGTCAAAATCAATAATTATGAAATCAATGATAGGCCATTCTGACACTAATAACTAATAGCAGACCTTCTTCGTAAACGACAAATTAGAGTCACAAGAAATTACTCTGCCAATCGTTTAAAAGTTGCTCAACATCTTGTCGAAAAGCTGTTGCGAAAACATGCGACTTGGCAGGTTAGCAATTCTTGGTAGGTCTCGTCTGATTTATTTCTCCGAACAAATCTAACTCCCTTCTTTATTTTCATTCAACAAGTTCCTCCTACTAATTGTATCTCTAATTAGTTATAATTTATCGGTTTGTATTGACTGATCGCATCACCCACACAGGGCGCATAATTAATAGACAATTACGCTGTGCCTTGAGGGGTCCATTGATAGATAACATTCACTGCGCAGTTATTCTATTGTTTTTGAATGGTCATCATTGTTGATCACGACCTTTTGACTGTTGATAAAATGGTATGTTATGAATAAACTCGTCCATGTGGTTGTAACATTGCAACTTCATTGTTTAGTCTTTAGTCGTAGTGGATTTTCGTTGTCTTCTCGGGGCTATAGGGGCTTTCAAAGATCCATCACAACAACAACAATCAAACACGATCAATTACAACGTCTCCTTATCAGTTATCAGAGGCGCAATTCTAGTAATTTTAATAACGTTCACAGTTTGATCTCAGTCTCAATCTGTCAAAAATAGCTCGAGTTTCCCTACATTTTTGACAACTTCTTGACGTTTGTTGTCGCTGAGGTGAGACTGCGACTACATTGTGATCGTTTTTAATGACGAGAATTGGCCTTCTGATGTCATCGCACAATCGTGTAGATATAATAGGATAAAACAGCAATAAAAAGTAGGTACCTACCTAAACTCAAAAAAATATTTCTGTGGACACAGACAATATCACCCATGCGAACTAAACGTTCTGAATAATCTACAAAAATTATATCTTTTAAGTACTTTGTCTGCTTCAGTTACCTACAGCTTCTAATTTATCGATTAGATTACAATAATTGATCATCTGCCTAGCCTTTTCTCAAATATGTCGGGGTCGGGCTTGTGACAGCCGGGTCCAACGGCTTACGGTGCTTTCCAAGGCCCGGAGGGATCTTGGTTATGTAAAGATAGTCACCCATCCACAAACCAACTGCGGTAAGCATAGCTAAACCTAACCGATCGACCCGGGCGGCTGCTATGAGCCATAAGCAGCATCAGACTGGCTAAAGTAGACTCATCCTTCATGGGGTACTGTTTAAAATGTTACAATAAAATACCTCCCCACATACTCCAACTGAATGAAATGAAATTTAAATCTTGTATAAAACGCATGCTATGCAGTCATGCTTATTATAAGTTGGGAGATTACATCGCTGACAAAAATGCTTGGCTAAACGCTGCTTGTTCTGCTCCACAAGGTAGCTTAAACCAAATTGATTAGCATTTGAAAACGTTGTTGGAGCTGCTGAAGACTGTAAAAGACTAGATATCTTTGCATTGTATAAATTCAAACTTCTAGTACCTATTGTATAATTGCATAGCATATGTGTGAGCACTATGTTCCTACTATAAAGCTACCATTTACAGGGTACGTCTTTCATTGACTTGAATGTGCCCTGGCAGCTGAGAGTATGTCATGCTCACTCGTGTGACATGTCTCGCTGGTGGTGGCGTGTGTGTTGGATCATTAAGTTCCCTTCAAATGGTTGAGCTGAATGGTGCTGATCAGTGTGCGTCATGTTCGTGAACGGGCGCCGCCAGTAGGGACTGGTCATCTCCTAGCTCCCTCGGCTTATTTTAATTTCTGAATTGTTATTTTATTTTTGTTTTAATTACGGACGCTTTAATGTGCACGTCTTTTTACATCGTTCTCACATTGATTAATTTCAACATAATGATGTAACCTACTTTTTGTAACAATACCATTATTTTAAAAGAGTGTCCATGGAGTTTCTTGCCCGTTCTTCTCCATAGGTACCTACGCTTTGGAATGGGCAAATACCTTCATGTTTCTAACTCACCGGCCTTGACAATTCAAAAGTGCCTGTGATTAGTTTATTTGAAATAAATGCTTTGAGTTTTGAGTTTGAAGCCCCTAGATAACAATAAAATTATTTATCTAGTACTTTTTCGTAAATAAATAAAAAAGATTCTTCATGTTAACAATTTTTTGTGGTCGGAGCAACAAATCTTCCTCCACCTCGATTTTGCTACCATCACACCTATTCCATCTCCGTGTAGCGGTTTTATTTTTTTCCATCTTCTTAGCGTATCTATAGTAAAAAGTTCAAACATCTTTGGCCCAAAATTCAGCTGCGCGAACTCTGCTCTCTGACGCAGTCATTAGATCATCAAATGCACGTGTCGCATACGCACTTGAGATCTGAGCCGTCCGTGAACCCCCATTTTTCGAGTTTTCTCTTTGCTCCGGCCGACTTGGGTTCGAAGTAGGTATATTAAGATATTTTCAAGTCGGCCATGGTAACGCGTACCCAGGCGGAATTCTCTCAGATGGTTGGTGGTTCTTCAGATGGTTGGATATAATTGTTAGGGGATTTATACAGCTCCCGCCGTATGTTATATCTTGCTGTGGAAGCGTGACTATTGGCTGGATTTCTTGCATAACCTCTGCGGGCTTAGCATGACGTTTTCTATTTCAACGAAGAATAGACAGTATACTTTTTCAATACATACTGACATTTCGTATCTCCATTTTTAACATCGCACCGTAGATATCCTTCTACAATCTGTCATTTTGTCTTTCGTTTCTAACGATCTTTGTCTAGATCCATATAAATGTAGACTATTTCAGAAGAATATTTCTTCCCTATCTGTCAAAATCACACTGACAACAAACTTTCTACTCGACGGCCACAAAATACTTATATACGATTATCTACAAAATCATGATTCGTTTAGAACGCATAATTGTGATGATTAATAGACAAACATAGGTAACTATCTTCTCCTATTGTACATCATTTAGTTAATACTAAACTACACACACTACTACACCACTACTACTACTACTACTACTATGTTTGTTTGACTATTAAGTCATGTCTATTCTTCCGTCCACAAATCAGTGCTCGTGCTAAGCCAGCAGGTCTCTTAATATTATAAACAAATAGGCATGTGCTCATCGGCTGTCGCACCTCAACTAATCTCAGTATTCATTCCGTTTCTAGCCACATCATCTTTTTTTAAACAGACTTTATTAATAAGTTCTTACTTCCCCAGGCCGCTCTCCTGCACAATGTGGACATCCCGACGATGAAGGCGACATTCGGCATGGGTTGCTTCTGGGCCAACGATTCGCTGTTTGGCGTCACTCGCGGGGTGATCCGAACTAGAGTCGGCTACTCTGGCGGTACCACTAAGAACCCTCGTTATAAAAGCATGTGAGTATATTCTGCTACAGCATAGTTTCATATCACCAAATAATAAGGCTAAACGTACATAAGCATGCATTAAGTTCGCCTCAGTCCCTACATTTGTGTGCTTGCACAAGTTACACTATAGAGATATAACTGGCGAAAGGTGGTAGTATTATTATTTATGTTAACCAATTATTTAGCTAACCCTTTTTTTTTTTGATTACGGGGGGAAATCCTCATGGACGTCCTCCGCCCCGGGGAGGGCGGAGGGGTCTGTCAGACTCTTACTGAATAAAACCACCCCGGTGTTCCGTCTCTCACTTGCACCGGGGATCACGGGAACTAGTGTGACTTCCAACTTAACCCTTTAGGGGATCAGAGGCCCTAGTGTGGGTTTCATTTAACCATCTACACCAAACGCAGTGAGCGCGTTTGGTGTAGATGGTTAAATGAAACACACACTAGGGCCTCAGGCGTGGTGTTATGTTACGTTTAACAAGTTTTTTGTCGGTACGTCAATTTATTGTTTATATAAAGACATTCTACTCTGGGGTCTACTCCCTAAGCATGAAATCCGTAGTTTCGCCCGAAGTTACGAACGTTTTCTCCTCCGTATAACTTACAGACATATAACTTGTTTGAAGCCCGAACTAAGAATTAACAGCTGTCCCTGCTATCGATTAAGGAATTTACCACTTGTTTTAACAGATCCACTACTTTCGGACTGACCCGTATTTTGGTTCGCGCCGACGGGTTCCCAAATAACGGTAGGAGGGGTCGACATCGGCATCGAGTCGACGTTGATGTATACCTGGGACTCGTCCTGGACAGCCAGTGGAACTTCGCGGAGCATTTCCGATATTTGGCTCCCAGACTGTAGCGGGCCGGGCCCCCCTTGAAGCGGCACCTGCCCAATCTAGGGGGTCCTAACGCCTCCTACCGGAGGCTCTACGCGGGGTTCGTGCAGTCCATGACCCTTTACCGACCGGTGTGCGCGCCTTCTTTGAGGCGCCGACTAGCCCGCCGGTAGAACGCGTCCCATAGGGTCATGGCTATCCGGTTGATCCTGGGATACCGCACGCTTTCCGGTGAGGCGGCGGGCCTCCTTGCCGGATTGCCGCCATGGGATCTGAAGGCAAAGGTTCTCGCGCCACTCCCATGTGTGCGCGAGGACCACAGGTAACACGCCGGGGCGAAACTCCGCTGCCGCGAGAAATCGCGGCACAGCGGACAGAGCTCCGGCGGGATCTCATGGCGACATGGAGAGTGCGATTGTCGCAACCCAGTGCTGGGCCCGCCACAATTGCGGCGGTAGTCCCCTCTTTGAGGAGTGGATTGAGAGGCGCCACGGCATCCTCAGCTTCCGCCTGACGCTGATCCTCACTGGACACGGTTGTTTCGGATAAGGCGGCAGGAAACGCCCGGGTTTTACCCCTGTGTACATCACCCGGAGGACACGGTGGAGCATACGGTGGAGGTCTGCCCAGCTTGGGCGGAGCACCACCGTGTCCTCGTGGAGGCGATCGGCGGCGGCGCTCTCGCGTCCGTCCCTGGTCCAGGCCATGCTACGGAGCGAGAGTGCATGGGAAGCCGTCACCTCCTTCTGCGAAGCAGTAATGCTCGCGAAGAGGGAGGTGGCGCACTTGAGGGAGAGGCAATATATAAGCCCTCACAGCACTAGTCGCCGCAGGAGACGCCCTGGGCGTCGGAAATCCCAGGCCGATTCCCGGCCACCGTAGGCGCGGGCTTGCGGACGGCGAGTAATGGGTAGCTCGCCGTCTGGTAAGGACCAAGCGGTCGACGGCGCATTGTGTTCCACGCGCGCCTCAAAGAGATGTCAGCACCAACCGGTGGGGTCCGCAAGGGCCGATGCCTGCCACGGGTGCGGGTTGTTCAAAAGAGATCTGACACGCCATCCCGCTCGGCCCAGAGCGGGAGAAGTTAGTTGATGATTTCCCGTCCATTGTAAAATAGCCTATAACCTTCCTATAAACACGGGCTATCAAAGATTACCCCCTACATACGAACAAACCTCGTTAGAATAATATTTGCATACATAGATTCCACACAGAATCCATCTTTGGTTTGGTTTCCTGCCTCTATAATTACATCTATCTTTTTTACATACAATGTTATTTTAACCATAGTTCTTTAACTTTGGTAATGTGAGCTACTATAGTACTTTTCCCTTGAAACTTTATTTCCAACTTCTATAACTACATTTTATGAGCACCTTTCTTTGTAGCTTAACCTCTTGAAAGAATGAAGCGCATGTTATACACATTAAGTACCTGCAAAGGGAATTAATGGATTAACTATGTAGTTAAGTACCATCTATAATGATGGTAGAAAGCATTTGTGTTGCAAATGAAATATGACTAGCAGGATGAAGGGATTTATCATCATTCATCTATATCTATACTAAGTAATACTAAAGCTGAAGAGTTTGTTTGTTTGCTTGAACGCCCTAATCGGATCGCATTAGAAACGAAAAGGAAAACGTAATACTTTTTAAAACTAGCTTCCCCCGCGGCTTCTCCCGAGTGGTATGTCGATAAAATAAAAAGTAGCCTTTGTCCTTCCCCAGGGTTCAAAGTATTCCCATACCAATTTCATCTAAATCGATCCAGCTTTTGTGGACATTATAAGTAGGTACCGTTGTTATTTTGACTTCACATTTCGTATATTTGTTTAGATTCGATAGTTATTTTGCCTATTGTGATGATGAGTTAATGAGTCCAATTCAAAGAGATTCTTGCTTTTGTTCATTGATTTTTACTTATAATTTCTACTTACTTCGTACAAAAGATCTGTAGGTACCCAGCGACGTAACCAGGATGGGGCAGGCAGGTCAAGAGCTCTAGGCGCCTATCGAAGGGGGCGCAAAAACTCGCCAATTGTTAAATAAAAAAAACATCAATAAACCATTTCATACTGTTACCTACTTACCTACCTATACGTAAGAACTTCAGATTTAGATACTTTAATATATTGTGCAGTAAAATTGAATATTTATCAATTCTGTACTTGTATCTATTTCTATATTAATTAATTTATGCAATCAATCAATTTAATTTAATTTATTTTCTTATGTGGGATTGTCAATGTTAATGAATGTTGCTATTATTTTTTTAATTCTTAAGTTGTATAATATTTGCGCACCATGACAATATGGTAAAAATGTTAGCACAACTCCATGTAAGTACCATAAAACCTGGCAACAACCTAAAAATCTGAATTTTTTGCGTCGATTGAGTTATTTTCGATAGCGTTAATGTACGTCACATTATGTTTGTACCACGCAATAGGAATATGTTCATGTCTCGATATTTATTACTAGAAATATCCAGAAAAATGAATGTGTTAGTAAAAATATAATTTTGTGTGCTGGGCAAAAAATCATAGGCTTCAGGCAACTTTGTCAATATTTCCGATAATTTATAGCGTATCATTGTTTTAAAAATGTCAGAATATGAATACATGGCAATGAAGTATTGTATAAAAATATGTGTTGAATAAACATAAGTATTTCGTGTCCTTCAAAATTGCGTGGGCAAAGTCAAAACGCCACGAACCACCTAGAACATTTTTCTTTAAAATAATGAGCAATGTCGAGGGCTGTCACCATTGGTAAATGCTACATTAAATTAATTAATAAAAATCTTTTGGAGTAACATCGGTAACATTACGTCACTTAATTTTGTCAGAAGAATAATGAATATTCTGCCACAGATAAAAAAAAACTTCTAACTATAGACAAATTTCCTAAGTATCGAGTTTTTCAAAAAAAAAACACAACTGGGCAAAGTCAAACCTCAAGGGAAAGTTGCCAGGTTTTACGTTACCTTTAACACCTTGCATGCATTTTTTTTATATGTTTGTACACACATGTTTGAGCAAATAAAGCTGTCTGAATCTATTCGCATATATTTGCCTATTTTTCATTATTAAGACGAATACGCAAATACACCAACATTCTTACTCACTCTTATAATAGACAAAGCTCTAGTGCGTCTAAATAACTGTGTTATCGAAACACGTGTATATGATACTATTCACTTTTACTATCATCTTCATAAATGCATTAATTCATGCGTACAGCGTTGGTAATTAATTACGTAGCACTTGTACCTATGTGTCATTGTCATTTGTTCAGTGATCTACTGATCTTCTTCCTTTGTTGTTTTTGTGAATAACAGCATCTGACGCAGATAATATATGAACTGATAAATTTTATATAAATTGCAAAAAAAAAACTAATTGCGCGAGCTACCTTACCTTAGAGTCTAAGGTATTTCTAGGTAAGTCTAATTGTTTTTTTGTTCAATTTGTATAAAATTAATCAATTCATATATAAATTCGCTTTAAATTAGGGTAAAACCAGCATAGTTGCCCCAGGGGTATAGTTGCCCCAATTTTAATTACTGTAGTTTCGCGGATGAATTGCATGCTATTTTGTTAATCTATCGAAAGACTCCAAAGTTGACCGTGTCGCATCGCATGTCTCTATGTGATTGCATGGGAAGGCAAATGCGTACAAAGTTTTTGCGGGATAGATGTCCTGTTTCTCGGCGGGGCATCTATCCGAAACGTAATTTATATGGCTCAGGCAACTTAAAAAAAGAGGTCCGCAAAAATCGCTAATTCTCTAAAGATTTTTTGTTTTTACTTTTCATAAATTTGTATCTAAAAAACCAAAGTATCGGCCAGTTTTCCAAGTGAAGTATTTTGGTTTTTGTTCTGCAGTCTATCCGGTTTTTACCCTACTATTTCACGAAATAGTCATTCAATGGGATTATTTATGAACTCGGAATGTTGTATTCATAATTGTAAGGCGCCGTCCTATTGCCATCGCTCGCGCGATGATGCATCCGTTCAACGAAAATGATCGTGCGACCGTGCGTTCTAAACTTAAAACATACCTACTTGATATCTACTGATATATATATTGAAGGTCGTGCGATCATGCGAAAATTGCTTGCTAAATTGTTTAGTTTACGTCGCGCGACCAAAATGTGTGTGTCTCATCAAATGTGTCTGTGACATAGACAAATATTCAGAAAAATCTTCTTTGTTCCGTACGTCGAAATACCGATTGTGAAATTCACCGCGCTGTTTTCTGTGTTTATACAGTACATTATGTGGTCTACGTTTTCTTTTTTTAATACTACATATTTACAATTAAAGAAATATTGCTTGACAGCAGAAATTGTGCATCTATGTTAAGAAGAGCCATTTCGAGAGTGATCGCATCGCTCCAAAATAGGACAAACGATTTCTCATCGCGCGAGCGGTTTTATCGCACGATGAAATCACATCGCATCATCGCACGAGCGATGGCAATAGGACGGCGCCTAATTCTGTAAAGCCACATTTGTTACTGTCTTGAATCATATAACAAATCTGACGCTGACCTGCAAATTGGAAAATACGTAATAAAATATGAATTTCGCGGGGTACACTGGCGCACTGGCTGTTCCCTCTGAAGGGCAAAATCTATCACTATCTTCGTGCACTCATCTTTTTCCAGCCTTTATATTTCACACAATCAGTCGACATGTTTTTTCATCTTTGGTATTTTACGTCCAATGACCTGAATCAATCATCATTGTACAATATGTAGCTATATCTAGCAACGGTACCTAATGAAATAACATTTGTCCGACTTTGTGTCTGAAGGACGCAAAGCGATCGATACTTATGTAAGGTACCTAGGTATATACATGAGTAATTCAAAGGTCATGAAGAAAATAGAGCTCTTCGACTGAAGAGTGCGTGTGGAAAAATTACCTACGATTTAAATAAAAGAGTACATACATACAAACTGGGTGAATTGGGAAGAAACTTTAAAATGGATTTAAACGTTGAAATAATATAGTTTGTTGCCAACAAGGGCACTTAATCGTTAAGTAAATCAAATACAGTTAACATATTAGTCCTCTTTGGCAACTAGCTATATTATTTCAATGTTAAAATCCCTTTTAAAGTTTCTTCCCGATTCACCATCGCATCCGTATTTATCCCGTTTTACGTTAGCTAATTAATAATAGCTACCTCAACAATCAGCAAATAACAGAAATTAAAGCGCAAAACTTCACTTTCACGTACGCGCAATTTTTATCAGAATTTAGAATTTAAACCGCTTTATCAATACGTGTATTAGTTGCGGAATTCGCATTAACCTTGGCAGAGGAAAATGCGATAGATAAATCAATAACCTCACTAACAATGACTTGCACAGTTAGGCAAGCCAAGCAAGTGGCAAATCATTTTGTTTTCCCCGGCTGTAATTATTAAGTATTGTGCAATGCGGTAACTGCGTAATCATAACGTCATTCTTTTTTTCTTAATTTTGTTGGCTTGTAGGCTGAAAGCCCACGATGTGAAGACTCGAATTTTTGAAGATAGAACGTAGGTAATAAGAGCCGAGAAGTTTATTGCAAAATTAGAATCGCCGGCTGTCATAGTTATGCATATCTATCTGCCTACTCTTAAAACATTGCGACTAGACTGTATCCTAGACTACTTGGGGGACCAAGGGTGCCAGACACGGGGTTGTCTGGGGCCCTTATGCTATTTGGTTCCTGGTGTGGTCACGGCGTGCCATGTGTCCTGGTGCGCCGGTGATAGGGGTTATTCCCCTCCGAGTAAAGTCCGGTGACGGACAGCCGCGGCGGGTTCGCGGATGGGTTGTGCGTTTCCATGTTCCCGCCTCAAGTGGGACTGGAGAACACCGGAGTTTTAGTGGGTTACAGTCCCACATGACTGCGAGATCTCCCCTTGGTGGCGCAGTAGGCATTTCTCCACGTTAAACAAAAAAAAAATGCCCGGCTCGACGGCGCGTTGTGTAAAAGTCTGACGCCACCTCCTGCTCCACCCAGAGCGGGAGAAGTTATTTGATATTTCCCACAAAAAAAAAAACCTAGACTACTTCCTGAAAATTCACGACCTTAGGTTGAGATTTAAAAAATTGCGTCGAATGAATTACATAACGAACATAATTACTACTCCTTCGATACGTAGATTTTCAGAAATACCTACTTATCTAAAATTTGTGGTAATAAAACAATACTTAATATCTTACGGTTTACTACGCTCGTGTAAACTTAGCAATGAAATTCAACGTAAATAAGCGATAAGAAATTAGTAGATATTTGACATGCTTATGTATGAGTTATAATGAGCCCTTTTCTATTAGATCACAGATCGATCGACAAGTTCTCTTGAAAAGGTCATAACATCAGCACCCATAATGCGTAACTCACGATTAATCATAATCGGTTTCATTTTGACAGTTCAAAAATAATAATTGCGTTATTTACGTTGTTGAACAGACACATTTCACGAACCAAGTTAGTAGATATTTGACATGCTTATGTATGAGTTATAATGAGCCCTTTTCTGTTAGATCACAGATCGATCGACAAGTTCTCTTGAAAAGGTAATAACATCGGCACCCTAATTGCGTAACTCACGATTAATCATAATCGGTTTCATTTTGACAGTTCAACAATAATAATTGCGTTATTTACGTTGTTGAGCAGACACATTTTACGAACATCTGAACCAATGGTTTAGCCATCTGTTTCAAAACGAAACAGATTATGATTAATCATGAGTTACGCGATTAAGGTGCTGCGTTTAAAGATCCAACAAATTCTGAAAGTAGATAAAGAATAGGTAGACAAATCGATCTTTTCCTGAAGCACTACTGTCGCACTTCCATATCAAGGCAGCAGAATTCAATCTACACGCTACATCGCCTGTTCATTAATTTGTCACTGTTGTCAATGTTCCTCCATCCAACCCTTCCATTTTTCACGAACCTGCATCTCCTGCCAGTTTTGACGGAACCTATAACTAGTTCGTCCGGCCATCTAATAGGTACGTGGCCTGCCGCGGCCTCGTCTTCCTTCCGTTATCATTTAACAAACGTAAGATTAGGTCAATGATAAAATTAAATGCCAAGGGATAATTACGTCACGTGATAATCATCATGAGATTAATACAAAGTGAGACAATATCCTGTCCTGGCACCTGTCATTGTTCCTCCATTATAAAACAGTCCCATAATAGTTGCGCCTAATTTAATGATAACGAGAGCCAAGGTTAGCGGCCCCGGCGCGTGCGCAAGGCCAAGGCGCCTCGCGTCACTCGCGTGTTCACACAAACTAGAGACTGTAGACGTTATTTATAAAATACTAGCTGACCGTCGCGTTGGGTCAAAAAATCTTCATGAACACCACGTGCGAGAGTTTATTTTGCTTTGAACATTTATGCATCGCTGTTCCCTTTGCGAACGGCGCGTGCGATTCGAGTAGTACCTACAAGTTACCTCTAGTGTTACTATTGATTGTCACGTTTTCGATTTGATGAATATTTTTTAAATTACATATTTTATAACAAAAACATTTTTATTTTTTTACTTTTACTCTATGCTGCGAAAGTACCTTATGGCAAGTTATTTTGCCGCGGGAAAACAACCATTATAATTTCTCGGTGTATAGATAACACGCACGTGAGTTGTGTTTTTGAGAAATGATGCGTAAATTTAATAAAACGTGATAAAGTTACGTGTGTAAGAAAACTGTAACGCTTCGCTCAATACCAATGCCATGGCTATGAAGCCAGCAACGGGTAGGGTCTTGAGCTAATTATACACTGCACCGAGCTACTCTAATGGGAGAGAGAACTGTTTCTCCTCTAGTAGTGGTTGTGCTGATGGCGCCACCAATGCACTCCGCTTCGCATACCTAGGTACTATGTCTCATCTCAACCCCGATGGGGGTTAAGTTAAGCTCAGCTCCTCTTTCATAAATTATGTGGCCACGGTCCTCTTTCTTTGTCTTCAATTTGTTAGACACCATTACTTGCTGAAAACATGTAATTCCCCACGATAAATATTACGTGGTCCATTAATACCAAAAGAAATAAATACTATCAATCAATATATACAATATGAGTAAGCATTGTAAGGTTTTTCAAATAATAACTATGTTCCTTATTATTTTCAGTGGCGACCACACAGAGGTGATCGAGCTGGACTTTGACCCGAAAACAATCACCTATGTAGATCTCCTGGATATGTTCTGGGCGAACCACGAGTATGGGCTAACCACTAAGCTGAAGAGACAGGTAATTGTTACAAACTCTTTATGAAATGATAAAAATACCACATTTTTTTCTATTTTATTTTGTTATTTTCTAAATACGTACAGACGCCAGCACATCAAGCTACCCCAATCTGTCAAATTTCTTTGATAGATTTTCAACTTTATTACGTAAGCATAAGGTTCATGTCCAAATGGGAAAATTTGACAGTTTGGAGTAGCTTGATGTGCTGGCGTCAGTACATCTGTGCGCTCTAATATTATTAATCTTAGTTTTAGATATTGTTTCTCAGTAAGTGAATTTTGTATGCAATTCTTTATGAGAAATAAAGTTGTTCTTAAACCTAAAAGAAACGAGAAGTGTTCTAGCAAGCTTAGCGATCAGCATAGGCATCTAAATCTCGTTCAGTGGCCACAACGGGGAATATTGAACCTGACAGCCTGAATGCGGTTTACACCTACTGATAACGTTCACTTTCATTGGTGAAATTCGTTCTTAGAAGAGGATAAACGATTTAGACGTGCGTTATTAGCGTTTTTGAGCGGACAATTTTTTCGAAAATATGCTGCAATGGATTAGCAATAATCTTCAAAATGATTCAGATTCTGATTAATAGTGTGTTACACAATTAGGAACAGATTTTGATAATTAAAGGGTATCTTTAGTACCAAAGAAATGGCCTAATATCATGAACGAAGTAATGAACAATTGTAGAAGGACATTCTACTTGCGTCTAGTATTGCTTAACTGGTCCGCAAGGGCCAAAATCGTTAATGTGGCCAAAGATGTGTGAAATGTGGCGAATTATTTGTGAATAGACGTAGGTATGTAGGTACCTTTTTAGAATTTCACAGAAGATATTTTATCATAATCTTATTCTAAAAGACATCCTATAATAAAATGTTTCTAAAATTTCAGCAAAAATCACTTAGGTTTTTATCAAATTTGATTAAAACTAGCTTATCTATATCTTTTTTTATGGAAGAAAACTGCAGCCATAAACGCTACAGTAATTTTAAACAGGTAGTTCATACTTCGGCAAATCGTTTAATCCGCAAGAGACATTGACATTCAAACGTAGTATTAAATAATACACAAAGTCAAAGAAAGTGATCCATTCAACGTTTTTCAATCCGAGAATTAATTTAATGTTATTTATTATACAGTACCACTCCCTGATCTTGTACCACAATGAGGAGCAACGCGTAGCTGCGGAGGCGTCCTACAAACAGACGCAGGAACGCTCCAAAGATAAGCTGCGCACTGAGATCGCTCCCGCCGGGCCCTTCTATCCCGCTGAGGAGTAAGTACTACTACAAAACTTCAAAATGTAGTGAATTTCTTCATTAAATTCACTAATTTTGGCGGACAGATAAACAAATGCAATTTGCAACTTTCTTTACCAATATTTCTATTAAAACTAGAGAAACTTTAAATTTGCTTTTCGCCCGCACTTGCTATTGATAAATCAATAGCAAGTGCGGGCGAAGAATTTTTTAAGTTTAAAAATTTGTTAAGAGCGAATGTTTCAGCCTGTCCTGTGGAATTTAAATTTAAACATATAAACCCTGTGGTCGTTGTAAAGGCATTTAAACAACTTAAGATCAAAATTACCGAAGATCTGTGGGGCATGTCTACTAAAGTTTGTCAATCCATTATTGAGACAATTTCACCGTATTTGGCTTTTTAATATTTAATTTGTTTGTAGATCAAGGGGTGTTCCCGGATTTAATGAAGTACAGTAAAGTTATTCCACTCTTCAAATATGGCGACAGCAAAGATACTAATAATTATAGGCTCGTATCGGCTTTGCCGGTTTTCAGCAAATTGTTTAAATAGTTATGTTAAATCAAATGCTCAATCATTTTAATCGTAATAACATCCTACACGATCAACAGTATGGTTTCACCGGAGGACGTTGCACAACCGACGCCGATGTCACCTTATTAAAACACATCTTTATTACCGCATGGGAAGAGGCGCAAGATGCAATAGGTATCTTTTGCGACCTATCCAAGGCGTTTCATTGCGTGAATCACGAAACACTTCTCTTGAAACTGGGGCATTATGTACTGGGTGAACTTGAGCTTAGCTTTGTAAAATCGTACTTGAATGATACACTGCAGCAAGTTTAAATAAACGGTGTGAATTCCTTGGGCTTAAAAGTCAAAATGGGTGTACCAGAGGGCTCAATATTGGGTCCGTTCCTCATTTTAGTGTACCTATGTAAATGATTTACCTCATTTACTAAAAAAACCGACCACAAATGGTGTTATTTGCTGATGACACATCACTGATTTTTAAAGTTAAGAGTCATGAGCTTGACGACGTAAATAATGCTATAGTTAGGTTGGTCCATAATTGGTTTACTATAAATCATTTGGTATTAAATGGAAAGAAAACTAAATGCATAAGATTCGCGTTACCGAATGTTAGAAGTAGTGAATGTCATGTTGTATTAAATAAGGAGATACTAGAATTCGTCGAACATACGGTTTTCCTGGGGATCACGCTTGACTCAATGCTACAGTGGGGTCCTCACCTTGCAGGGCGGCTAAGTTCTGCCGCTTACGCTGTTTGGAAGATCCACTAATTAACAGATGTGGATACCGCGAGACTGGTCTATTTAAGTTACTTTCATAGCATCATGTCTTGCGGTATTTTGCTGTGGGGACGGGCTGCGGATATTGAGTCGATCTTTATTCTGCAAAAGAGGGCTGTCAGAGTCTCTACAACCTCCTCAGACGCGAACCTCTAAGGGAACTGTTCAAAACAATTAACATCATGACGATACCTTGTCAATATATTTATGAAAATATTATGTATGTACGGAAAAATCGAGTTTATATTTTTAGTAAGATAAGTGACAGGCACAATTTTAACACTAGAAATAGAAAGAAATTAGGTCAACCACGTTTCAGATGGTCTAAAGTACACGCTTCTTTTATAGGGTACTGTGTAAAATGTTATAATAAAATACCAGTCGTTTCATGGTAATAAAACCAGCCAGATACAAACAGTAAATATAGACAGCCGAAGAGATTTTGCTACAACTATAAACGTATAAACACGAAAAAAATCTTTTTCCCCGACCCATAATAAACTTGTAGGTACCAACCTACCATGAGGAGCTTAGTAGCGGAGGCCTCAGCTACAAATGAAACTTAAAACTGCCCATAAACCTACATCCACTTAAAAACATAAAAAACGGTGGATTCATTATTTTATTTTCACGTAGATACTAAACGTTCGTGAAAAAAACGTGGGTAGGTAGGTAGTAATAATAAAATTAATTATCTTTTAACTTTTTACCTACAAAGATTAACCTACTTAAATACATTTAACGAGTAAGTACCTATTAATTACAAAGTTGCCATTCATATAAATATTAATGGGAATCTGCGACATCGCACGGATACTATCGACATAGGTAATAAAAATTAACCTTGCTGACGCGACAAGCAACAGCCTTAGAATGTTTTACGTACGTCTAACAATGTTGTGAATACATAAATAACGGTCGATTATTGCAATAATCAGGCCATGGTCCACTCCTTATTAATGTCTAGGCTCCATGTGTGCATCGCTTCTTATTTTAATTCCGCACATCGATTTTCCTCTCAATCAAAGTAATCAAGATTGACATTATTAATGACTAGGTATTCTAAAAATAGACGGTCTTCGTCTTTCAGGTCAAAGTAATTGGGTCGGGTTGGGACTACGAAAAGTCCAGAAAAGGTATCGTTAAGTAAATAAAACATCTCACAACGACTATAAAATTGTGGTCGACTTTATGTTTTCAAGATCGTACCTGACATTCACGAAAAACGGATAGTTGGGTTCGAGTAAACCAAATAATACTTACTCTATTCAAATACTAGGTCCACTGGTATTAAATTGCACTTTGAATTGTAAGTCAAGTGAAGTATTTGAACTTAAGCTCATATCAATCAAGCCAGTATTCAAGTACATTGGACCGACCGGCCACCGGTCAAACCAAGAGAATTGATTTATTGATTTTCATGCAGCGCAATCAAGTGATCGTTTTGTCACGTGATGTTATATGATGATGTCTACTAATTTTTAGTGATTAGGTACTGTCAAGGTTCTTTTTATTTCTTTGTTAATCCATTTCTTGATGTATTCACAATTGATGTAAGATTAGAACTTTCGACGAACGAACGGTTTCCATTTTACACTATATTTTATTAGAATTTAAGTATAAGCTAACTATGAAATTAACCGATATTGTTATCTCTCTCCACAGCTACCACCAGAAATACAGACTACAGGGCCATAAAGATCTGTGCCGTAACCTCGGCCTGGACTCGTCAAACATGCAGACTTCGCACTTAGCAGCTAGACTGAATGGTTACCTAGGTGGAGTCGGGGGAAGAACACAGTTTGAGCAAGAAGTCCAGGCTTTAGGATTATGTGAGAAGCAAGCAGAGTATGTACGGCGAGAGCTTGAGCGCAACGAGGGCGGCGGTCTGGCTTGCTAGAGCTGCATTATTGTTCAAAAATGATGTCACGTGACTTCAACCAGGGCGCGAACTAGGGGAGGGGGCAAGCCGGGTAAATGCCCAGAGCGGCAAAAATAAGGGGTGGCAAAATATATACTTAAAAACAGTGTTGTACTTCGTAGCACGATCATGAACGCATTCATCATAACTTTAGATGGTAAAAAAAATCCTTATTTGTACTATGTTATACCATATCATACTGGCATAAAAGTTGATGAAACAGACGCATGCCTAAAAATTTGTACTTATTCTGTACTCCTATTTAATTACTGGTAAATTGTTAGAAAAGCAAAAAAAAACATTTTCTGTCTTATGACTGTAGTAGGTATATGATTTTTATACTTGACACTAGATGGCGTTAAATGCAAGAAAATAAATTTACTTACACAAAATAACATATTGAATGTTTGTTTGTCCTTCTTTCACGTCGAAAGAAATCAATGAATTGTCACTTTTTACGGGGATACTTTAAGGTCTGAGTACTTTTTCACTGAAAAACATCTTATTTCCGCATGAAAAAAGTTTTATTATCAATATGTACACGGCGGGAAAACCCGCGGGTAACGACTGGAGTACAATAAAAAAAATGGAAAAAATAACAAACGACCGTATTATCGTTTTATTATTGTTTGAACGTATATTCTTAATTTTTACATTTAACACCATCTAGGGTTAAGTACACAAATCACAAACATAGGCAGAAAATGTTTTTTTGCTTTTCTAACAATACCTATACGACTATTTACCAGTGATGACATATGAGTACATAATGAGTACAAATTTTTAGGCATGCTCTCGTTTCCTCAACTTATAAGCTAATGTTAGCGTGGTCGTGCTGGCAAGATTCCTTAATCTTGCCAACACGACCTGCGACATTCGAATACCAAACATAGAACTCGAGTACTGGGCTCGAATCGCGGAACCTGTATGTCTATGATAGTTGAGAGGTAAATAAATTCTAATTAGTGGTTTAAAATAGCACAAATTAAAAGGATTTTATTACCATCTAAATTTATAATGAATGCGTTCATGGTCGTGCTACGAAGTACAACACTACGAACATACAAACATACTCTCTTGAATTTTTGTATACTTGTTCAGAAGCCGTAGTAGACTAATGTACAGCTAATGACTTTTAGGGTGTTAGTGTAATGGGCGGCGATTATTATTTTTGCCCGGAGCGGCTAAATAGCTAGATCGGGCCCTGACTCACCTGGTCCCCATGACAACCTAAGGTGACACAAGCGCCTACCCAATCGTTGATCCTTTTTTTTTGTTTTCTGGGTGGACCTTCAAAAGGCGCCGGTCTTTAGGGGAGAAGACCGGGGAGAGTGGGATGTTTTACCTCACTAAAACCACCCCGGTGGTCATCATCTACACATGGAAGGGGTACCGTTACCTCTCAGAAGACCAATCCGGAACCCCCTCTGTGCAACGCCTGTTAGAGCACATCTCTGGGGAGACTGTAAAGGGGTTTCCTCGGAATTTAGCTCTGTGCAAGACAGCACGTAACCACTGTCCGCTCTCTTCCCTGAGGTCGTTCAGTGGGCGGTCAGAGTGGTGACCACTCTGCGCGCCCGCAACCCCAAATTCCCGCCTGCCTTAAATTAAGCAGGCGGGAATTTGGGGAATTATACGTTGATCCTGCAGTATAGTCTGTTCGCAGTTATTTTGCCCATGATTTTGCATCATTGTTACAATCAAAGTGAACTTTATTTTCATTGCAATAAAGTTTCTAGTGGGTTGTTGTCTGAGATACAATAAAAACTGTGACAGGACTAGGTAGTATAACACAATGTGGGCGAGCGTTGTCGCGTGTCAGATTTTTGTCCTAGGAACTAGGTGTCGTAGGCGTTTAATTTATGCTGAAACACCAATGTTGGAAAAGTTTAAGCACTTAAAATTGTTAGGAAATTCAGTATAGGTTTAGAAACAATAAGCGTAAAAAGGGTTTAGAGTCGACCCTAATTGCGTGAAACCGATTAATCATAATCGGTTTCATTTTGACAGTTCAACAATATTCATTGTGTTATTTACGTTGTTGAGTAGACACATTTTTCGAACATAATGAAGCAATGATTTAGCCATCTGTTTCAAAACGAAACAGATTATGATTAATCGTGAGTTACGCAATTAGTGTGCAGATGTACCCTTTACGAAAAACAATACTTTAGACTAATAGTTAATTGAATTTATTTTTATTAAGTTGACAAAAGCTCAAAGTAGCCATTTTTGTATGAGTAACAACAGTACAGCATTTTGAACTTAGTTAATAATTCTTTAGTTGTTAGTTCTAATAAAATATGTTAATAAGAAAAAAAATAGTGATATAATATTTTATCCCACTGTTATGATTATTAATTGGCCATAAAATGAATTCTAATAGTATAATTATTATTTGCTTCGACCTCACTTTCATAATTCAGTATTAAGTTGATTTTTTGTGGAAATAAATTATTAATTTTATCTCATGAATGATACACAAATGTATCGCGCATGGTTATGTTTAGTGATATGATAATAAATTTATTTTCTCACTTTTGGAAGTTTTAATTTATCCAAAACCTAAAACTTCTCTGTAGACAATAGTCAAAATATCCTAAAAAGCAGCTTTGAACAAACAGCAGCATTATCACAAACAAGTTATACTGTACACATAACATCACGCCTCTTCCCTGAAGGATTAGGCAGAGGTTGGCGCAGTGGTTAAGCGATTGACTGCTGCGCTGCGTGTCGCGGGTTCGATTCCCGGTATATATTATTGTACTCTGTGGATTCCCGCACGCACAGAGTACTTTTTGCCCGCACAGAACAAATATTTGTATAACCTACAAGTACTAGTTGTTCCGGATCTCGCTGTTTGCGTTTGTGAGTTTAAATGGTTGCAAATGCACCCATAATACAGGAGAAATTCCCTACTGTGGGGCAAGGTTTTTAAAAACGAAAAAAAAAAAAGGTGAACCTATCAAAATCAAAAGTCATTTATTCAAATTAGGCTGAGAATCGGCACTTTTCGAACGTCAAAATACATAAGACAGTCCCCCAAAACGCCCACCCTTCACCACTTCCTAGTGCTTTAGCTGGGAAGAAGTGGCGCAACAAACTCCCCAGCAGCACAGCTGTCTGTTTAGTCGGATAGACTTGATTCTATACATACTGATTGATTCTATATTATTACACTCACATTTCGCCAGTTATCTTTGTCTCATGTAATAGGGGGCAAGCCTTTCGCTATAAACGGGGCATAAATGGGAAATAATGCAAGTAAAAATATTTCAAGCGTAGGTAGCACCTACTTCAACCCACATTGTATTTATATGAGGTAGTTTATTCACTTTCACAAATAAATAATAACACTTTTATTTTACATATAATATTTGGCATCATGTATTTTAGCTGTAGGTAATACGTAAACATAAAAATTGAACATTGGAAAATTATGGCAATAGCGCCATTTATTGACAATTCAACCCATAACTTTTACAAGGCTGGAACAAAAAAAAACGGGTAAACCAGAATCTCAGGCAAGTAAGTGATCATTTTAGCTGAAACTGTGAGTAGTTTCAAAAATTTACCTAATAAAAGGGGAACTACACTCCAATAATAAAAAGGAAACAGAAATTATCACATTATGCATTAAATGCAACTCTTACATTTTTCAATCAAAATACGCTTATCTTTTATTTAACTAACGACAATATAGTTGACTATAATACTAATACAGGGGTTATTTCGGGAGGTTCCCCGGGTGTTTCCATTGCTAAGATCGCCCTGAGGACGCGGTGGAGCATACGGTGGAGGTCTGCCCGGCTTGGGCGGAGCACCGCCGTGTCCTCATGGAGGCGATCGGCGGCGGCGATCTCTCGCGTCCGGCCCTGGTCCAGGCCATGGTACGGAGCGAGAGTGCATGGCTAGCAGTCGCTTCCTTCAGTGAAGCAGTGATGCTCGCAAAGAGGGAGGCGGCGCACGTGAGGGAGAGGCAGTACATGCGCCCTCACGGCCGTAGCTTTCGCAGGAGACGTCCTGGGCGTCGGGAATCTCAGGCTGATTCCCGGCCACCGTAGGCGCGGGCTTGCGGACGGCGAGTAATGGGTAGCTCGCTGTCCGGTAAGGACCAAGCCCAGGTCGACGGCGCGTTGTATTCCACGCGCGCCTCAAAGAGGTCAGCAACAACTGATGGGGGCCGCAAGGGCCAATGACTGCCAGGGGTGCGGGTTGTTCGAAAGAGATACCGCGGCCCCTGGCACACAGGCAACTGAGGGAATACGGGTGGGTTTTAGTCAGTAAAAGTCTGACACGCCCTCCTGCTCCACCCAGAGCGGGAGAAGTCATTTGATGATTTCCCACCCAAAAAAAAAAAACAAGGGTTATGGCCCGGCTACACGCTCCGTCTTGCGAGCATGCCTGTACAAACCAGTTTGCGCAGGTAAGCGCGTGCGTGTAGACGGCAAGACGGTAGCTTGCGCAGTCCCGGAAGCGCGGCTTGTGCATTCGTTGACTTATGGGCCTACTACACGCTCAAGCTTCACCACAGTTTTGCCTGTGCAGGCCAGTTTGTACACGGGCCACCGTGTCCAAATCGGCGAGTTTTACCCAACCACATGCACAGTGTTCCGTGTACAAACCGGCCTGCGCAGGCAAAACTGTGGTGAAGCTTGAGCGTGTGGTACTTAGGGGTGTTACTGAAGATTTGAAATGCGCAAAGTGGCTTGCACGGTTTTACTTGAACGTGTGGCCGGTCATTCAAGCCGCGCATCAATCCGAGGAAATTATTTTCAATAAAGTACACGCCGCAAATAAAAAAAATGAGTGATGTAAGGAGTTATTCAAAGGAATTTTTAACTCTGTTCATAGAACTATACAAATCGTTGCCGGCTTTATGGAAAATTAAAAGCAGTTTGCACGAGCTTACCTGCACGTGTAGCCACTACACAGTGTTCCATCTTTTTGTACAGTCATGACTGCACAGGCCTCGACTGCGCAGGCAAGACGGAGCGTGTACCCGGTGTAAACTAATGAGTTTGCATGCATCACAGAGCATAATCTCTTTGGATGACATGTACCGTTGCTATGGAGTTTTTTCCTAACAGACCTGTCATTCCAGTCTATATTAATGTACTCTGTATGTCATTCTTTCCGTCGATCGCATTGTGTAACATCTATACTATTGTTAATGAATATATTAAATAAATGGCAGAATGGGCAGCAGCGTTCTCTATGTATTTTACCACTATACTGCGATCGCCAACACGCCTGCCAAGCGTGGCGATTATGGCAAACCCTCCCTTTTGGGGGAGGCCTATGTCCAGCAGTGGACGTCTTTCGGTTGAAATGATGATAATGATATTAAATAATAATGGTCAGCTTGAGCGTTCAATCTCGAGTCTCATTATCACCGCATACTGTACCTAACTAGGTACCAAACTATCAATTGGTAGCAGAGAGCGTGGTTTGCTCGTGGATCGATGTCGTCATCTTAACGTATAGAACCACTTACTAACTATGATACCTGAAGGCAAATTCTCGTAATTAAAAACGTTCACAATCTAGTCACAGTCTCATCTCGGCGACTTGTCAAAAACGTATGGAAACTTGAGGTGTATATAATAATGTACTCTGTGCTTGAGGTATTTTTGACAGATTGAGACTGAGATCAGACTGAACGTTCTTAAAATTAAGAAGTTAAACCGTGTTTGTTTGTTGCCTGTAATTATTATTTTACAAATGAATAACGGCAAAACAAAAATGGAAATACAGTTTTTCCTGAACCTGAAATAGATAATACAAAACATAACTCCCAGTTTTACGTTTTATAAAGACACCTTTCGCTTATTTAAACTCGACGTGTTTGACTCGAGTGAGTCGCTTATAAGAAAGTTTGTCTATAAACTGGGGATTCCCCGATCTTTGTTAGTCTCGTGGTCTCGCTCGCTCACATCCGTCATAATTTCATTGTAAGTGCTATTGAGACTACATCACAAAACAATACATAGATCACAATTTATAGATCTTGGGGACGAAAGAAAAGGGGCCACGCTGATACGACTTCGCCCACGTCTATACTAGTTGACGCTACGCCACTGCTGTATAGCCTGCCACAAAGTTTCGAAAATTTCAGGATTGCCATCGAAACTAGAGACAGTTTGCCAAGTCCAGATAATTTAAAAATTAGTATAATTGAGGAAATTGAAGCCAGAAAGAACAGCAGCAATAGAGATAATGCGGAAGATGTTTTTTTTTATAGCAGAAATAAGAGACAAGGAAGCAACAACAACAGAGGAACCTTCAAGTTCAGATGCAACAAACGCAAAAGAAAGGGACATAAGGCTTCTGAATGCCAAGCGATAATAACTCAAATCGTGGAAGTTTGTGTGTGCAACCAATTTGCCTAACGTCTGCGATTACAGAAAAATAATTGGTGTTTCGACAGCGGATGTACATCTCACATGTGTGCAGATGGAGAGAAATTTGACACCATAAACAGTGAGCCTGGGACATTAAAACTAGCTTCCGATCAGTTTGCCACTCAAGTAAAAGGCAAAGGAAAAATTACGATAAAAGTAAAGAATGGACAATACGACATAAATAATGCTCTATAAGAACAAGAATTGTCCATGAACCTGATTTCAGTTGGAAAAATCACTGATAATGGATATACTGTAGTATTCCAGAAAAATCAGGCATTAATAAAGAATAGTGACGACAATATTATTCTCAAGGCAAATAGAGAGAACGATTTGTACTGCATGAGATTTGACGAAGTAGAAAAGGCCAATACAGTAGAAGATACAAACATTATGAAGTAGAGAAAGAAAGAAAGTCTGACATCTAAATGCATCTTACCTACCTGAAATATCTACAATCGGACAATGGTACCGAGTAAATTAACAAAAAATTTAATAATTATTTAATGCAACATGGAATACAGCTCAGACTAACGTCACCCTATACACCTCAAAGTAATGGACTTGCAGGGCCTAAAAATCGGACATTGGTCGAGAAGGCGAGATGCCTTATGCTTGAATCAAGAGTTCCAGAGGAGCTGTGGCCAAATGCCATTCATACAGCAAATTATGTAACGAATAGATAGATGCCCAACTAAAGCCTTGGACAGACCCCCTTCCAAAAATGGATTGGTCGTGAACCATCTGCAAGAGATCTACATATACTCGGTCAGAAAGCGTTTGTCCTAAGGAAAGGATCTAAAAGAGGATGGAAATTTTCTCGTCGATCTACCGAAGGCGTATTTGTTGGATACGCAAAATGTACCAAACGGTACCGACTCTTTATTCCTGATTCAAAAGAATTCATAATAAGCAGAGACGTAATATTTGTAAATGCAACGTTTTACGGAAAGAACTGTACAAATTTTGAAGAAACAAGGGAAAATAGAAGAGATATGAATACAAATATAAAACCTAACAGGAAACAAGAAGAAGAAACTATCGAGAATATAAAAATCGATGTAAATATTAAACATAAATCGCCAAAATCTAACGCAATTCCTAGTTCTTCGACGCAGTATGAAACCCCATCATTGACACAGGTCGGTACTCCTCCACACGATGTGTTCGGACACACGTTCAATGATGGACTTGATGAATTTAATGAAAATGTTGATGAAGTAGTCGAACATCATGAAGAATATGAAGCAACCGAAAGTGAACAAGTACATGATAATGCTAATAGCAGAAGATAATCTCAAAGAAAAACACAATTGCCAGTGTGGGCTAAAGATTATGAGATGAAAGGCAGAAACGACGAGGAAACGACTACTAATAACATGTATCTATGCGAAGAAGACGAAGAGGGAGATGCACTCTACGGCTTGAAACGGTCGACAATGGTACATACCTGAAACTGTGTAGCGAACTAGAACGATATATTGAACCAGTCTTAAAGAAATTTATCACAGAAGACTGCAAGAAAATGTTTACACCAATCTAACTCAACCTCAAATTACAGAAAAATGAAAAGTGTGATTGCCATACTCTCAAACAGCATGGCTGTTCTGCAAGCGCTGAACAGTCACACAATGGACTCTGGGCTAATATACGAGTGCCACCAGCGCCAAAACCAGGTAGGTAGCCTCAGTAACATTACCATTCAATGGATCTAAGGACACAGCGGTTCGCTGGTAACGATGCAGCCGATGAACTTGCCAGGAGGGGGTCGAGTATGGCACCAGTGGGACCAGAACCCATCGCGCCTCTCCCCTTCGGGTATCTACGCACTCTGGTAAGGAAACGACCAGGGACCAACATCTCAAGTTATGGCTGGACCTAGGTGAGTGCAGGCAGGCTAAGGAAGGCCTACGATCGATGCCCGCCTCACAAAACAGGTTCTCCGTCTAACTAAACTTCAGCTGCATACAGTTACAGCAGCTATAACTGACCATGGGTATTTAACAAACATCGCTTTGTCATAGGAGTAACAGACAGTCCGCTGTGCAGGGCCTGCATGGAGGACGACGAGACAGCAGCGCACGTGCTGTTAAACTGCCCGTAGGTCGCCAATTACAGGGCTAAATACTTCGGTAAACCAGGTAACCCTACGTGAGATTGCCAGCAACACCGAGGCGTTGCTGGCCTTTCTCGAGGAGCTGGGGTGGATCGAATGACCAATTCTCCCACCGGTACGCGAAATACGCTCTTTGACATGAAATTGCGAACAACAGCCCGTATTACCTACCTACCTACATAAAGTGTGATGCAAGATTACCATATCAATAATTGATTGGCACAGTGATGTATTTAGCCGGCCTGATATAATGTTCAGTGTGAGTGAGGTATTTGTCGCAGTTCAACAGTTGTTTTGGAGAGGAACATTTTAAGAGCGCGATACGTGTACTTCGTTACTTAAAAGGGACAAAAGGCATGGGCCCTTGTTACAAGAAAACGGAAATGGATTTGTAAGGACAAGCTGATGCAGATTTTGCATCTTGTGCGATAGATCGAAGATTGTACAGTGGCTACTGTTTCTATCACGCCAGTGCTCCCGTTAGCTAGGAAAGTAGAAAACAAAAGTGTGTAGCTTTATCAACGGCCGAGGCAGAGTACACGCATGTGGCTGAAGCTGCTAAAGAAGCAATTCATCTAAGATGTTTGATAAATGATATATCAGAATGGCGGCAATCCATAGCCAAAATATACAACGATAATCAGGCTGCTATCCAAAAGAGAAAACACATTGATACGAAATTACATTTCATACGTCACTTGAAGGAAGTTAAAATAGAATACCGTCCAAGTGTCCACATGGAGGCAGATATGTTAACTAAGAGTTTACCTGGACCAAGGCCTAATGGTTTGAGATCCTCACTCGGTTTAATATAGCGATTATGCTAGTGATGAGGAGGACTGTTAAGAGTTGGCATGCATCACAGAGCAAAATAATATTGTTAATGAATATATTAAATAATGATATAACGTTCAGTTCAGTGTGAGCGTTCAAGTCTCATTATCACCACATACTGTACTTAACTAGGTACCAAAGTATCAACAAGATTATCAGCACAGACAATGTAACTCACTTACAATATTATCATTATTATCCATAAACAATCATGATTAATCTTAGATTATAGATTCTAAAATCTGAGTGATTAATGTTCTTATTTTTAACTGCACACTAAAGTACAAATAAATAGGTTCCTAATTAATTGTAGTCTTTGTTCAAATCTAAATCAAGTCAGCAACTGCACCACACATCAGATTAAAAAATATGCTAAAAACCATTAACCACTAACTGTCACTCAGATCACTGTTCATGACTAGTTCACTGTTTCCTGTGCATCTGCTCAGCAGTAAGCCATCTAACTCATACATGATCTCTTGCCTCTCAGTCTCTGAGAACTGTCTTAGCCTTTTAGCCAACAGCCTCCCATATAAGTCGCAGTCATCTTCCTCTTTCGGGCTTGGTACACTCTGCCTTTTAGAATTTCTTAAAGCCTGGTTCAAAGTATTGAAAGCATTAGTCATTTCATTGCTGACTTCTTGTAGCTCTAGGGGCAGGTTAGCAGGATACCGCTTTACTAAACGTAGTTTAGGCTTAATATTCATCTTCTTTTCAGAGCTGGAGTCTAGGTTCTCTTCATCTTCTTGTTCATCTGGCTCTTCAGTAGCGTCAAGTTCTTGCCTGTATGAAGTTGATGCCTGAAAACAGTACACATGAGTTTTATTAATGAAGAAATATATTCAGACTTTAAAATGCCGAGAGGTGTGGTCGTTGTGGGGCACAATGGACTTTTATTCAGTTTCCATAAATTAAATTTTAGAGCATTTTTCCAACATTTCATAATCCCTTTTCCATTCTACCACACACATTCAATACCTCAGGAATGAAAAAAAGAAAGAAAGAATACAGTTTATTTGGACACAGTTCGTGAAACACAAAATAATAACAAAAAAGTGAATATAATTACTAGGTACAACAGTGTGTGCCTCACGGACGCGCCAAAAAGGTTCATTTCAGCTTGCGGCATGCTTTGAAAGGGCCTGTGCGCAACTTTAAAATGCAACAATATTATTTAATTAATACTTACAAAGGAATCAGAGCCTGGTGGTTCATAAACAGCTCTTAAGAATGACTCTAGTGGTTCATAAAATATCCAGATAGGTTTATAGACTTCGTCCTCATTGGCCCGTATAGACTGCAGTATTTTCTTGTAATGCAATCGGAAAGCGGTCATCAGTGTTTCTTTCTTTTTCTTCAGTTCTGCAACCGGTACCTGCATGTCATTTTCTAAGCGGGTCCATGCTTCTTGCACCTATGGTAAAAAATATTTAATTTAGAACATTGCTTTATTGGTGAATTAGGTAATTTATTAGCTAGCTTATTTAAATGTAAATTTTTCGTCCCAGTGATCTAAATTTTGGTTGTTAAGTATGCCTTCGGTTGTAAAAAAATACTAGGAAATTATTTCCAGGTATTGAATTTGCTTACCTTAGTTCTATCTTTGTTGTGTTCATGTTTTGGATTCCAAATTACGATTTCTCTTTTATACAAATCTATGAATTTGAAAGTCTCTTCGTTTGACCACGACATTGTTACCTAATTATTTTTAAACGCTGTCTTTCATTTTTGTTCACGGCTGGTAAGAAACTGGACATTGGACCATTGTGTAAACACAAATCACAATCAATGCGCCAACATTTACTGAGGTACGCATAAAAATAAACTGATCTCCAGTTGATCAAATCCAGTATGAGCTCAATAAGCACAACACATTCCACGACTTTAATCAATATTTACTCATTGAATGATTATTTGTCGCCAATATTACCGGCAAATGTGACCGTCAATCTTAATAACATACATAGGCCACTTTCCGAATTAGAAAAATAGCGCTGTGAGCGCTCACATCAATAATTTGCGTTCCGAGTTAGATATCGCGATTATGACAGCTAAGAACTGTCATTTTTGTCATCAATACGGAACGCTCGTGAACGCGCTAACGGTGCTCACTCAATGTTAAAACCTATTTACACCACACCATATAAAACTTGTATAGACCACAAATTTCATCTTCTTATTTGATTAGGTGGCGATTCTAGCCAGAAGCACTATTTATAAGTTAGCTAAAACTATGATACGAATCAGAACATAACAGCACAAGTGTCATTTTTGACAGCGCTCACGGTGGTATTAGTATAGCGCATGGTCGGCGTTATCGCAAGATGGCGCATGTCATGACGTCATCTATGACGATTCACGGGACATCGTTATCACGCTCACGCCAATTCGGAACGGGTGTGAGCACGCTCAAATCGATATTATCGTATCTCGGAACGTAGCCATAAACATATTACTTATCCCTCCCTTGTCAGTTGTCTATTAAAATTAGTGATACCAGACAGCAAAGCTCAATTTTCCACTAAAGAAAAAATAAATTCCCAATAACTTTTTGCTTTTCAAAGCTTTTTTTTGGGTTTTCGTTTCGCACGGTTTGTGTTCAATGCTTTTAGTACTACATGTCATAATAGTGTAAAACCTTTACACTATTACGACATCTAGTACTAAAATCGGTGTAAAACTGTAAATAAAATATTATAACGGACTCATGGACAGATGCAATTATGAAATAAATATCTTCTTTCTACCCGTATCCACTACTTGATGCACCGCAAATGATAAGAGTCTGGTCTACGAAATAAGTCCTGCGGAAATAAGTGGAACTAATTAATAATATTATACACCACAATACGTACACAGGGACACACACACCTACCGCTTTGCCTCGCCTTAGGTATGCGCTGCGAGGCGGGGGACGGGAGGCTGTGAGTGGTGAGTAGTGGTGACGAATGAGCGGCTTGCACTGACGAATCAGCGGCCAGGTTAGGCTTTACCAAGTCAGGCTTACTTTTTCACACACCTTTTCTTATTTAAGATTGTGCATTTAATTAACCAGACGGAGAGGATGGATTCGATGTCTTCAATTCTCCCCTGCCTGTCATCATGGTCATCATGTTCCTTTCAAATTTTTTAACATCTCTTACACCAATTTAATTGTTTTTACAAGACAGTAGTTTCAATGTTTTCCTTGTTGTTTTTGGGGAGTTTTCCTTACTTACACAGATAATGGCAAGTCTCACTGCTATGGCAACACAGATAATACTATACGGTACAGATAATAACATAACCATAGACTAAAATAGTTAATGGTTGGTTCTCTGCACGAGTTCTTTTAGTTTGTTTAGTTCAGAAAATAGATGGCGCCTATGTTTAGTTCAAAGTTGTTTTTAAAAATCTCATACGATTAAAAATGATTTTTTTTATGTGTGTACCTAGTACACACATAAAAAAAAATCATTTTTTAAATTGAACTTTATCATGAAAACATTCTTTGTTGTGTGTTTTCTATAAATAGAAATTTAATTTAATTATACATTGTGTTTGAAATTAAAAAATAAAACTAATTTTTATTTTATAAAAAAAAAATAGTAATATTCATAACCCAAACATAAACAACAATTTATGAATAAAAGGTTTTTATTCATATAACTCCTCCCCTGGCTCGAACACATGCCTCCTGGGCATGCTGAGAATCAAGTTATCCAGCATTTCTTGGGGTAATCTGTCCCATTTTTGAATAGCGGCTTCCCTGAGCTCTGGCACTGTCTGGGGACGTGGCTGAAGGTTCCAAACAGCTAGCTTAAGAGCATCCCACGCGTGCTCTATTGGGTTTAAGTCAGGCGAGCCAGGCCAGTCTAACCTTGTGATGTCGTAATCTCGGAGAGCAGCATTGACTCGTTGAGCTCGATGGGCGGGCGCATTATCATCGACCAGTACAAATTGGTGCCCATGGTTTACTCGGAATAGTCTGACAATTACATGCTGCTCTAAGCCTGTCTGCTTTCATGAAGCCTGGATACGGGATCAAAAGCGTTTTAGCTCCAATCATAATACCACCCCAAAAGGACACCGATTTCCCGCCTTGCTGAACTGTTCCAGTGGCAGTTCTTTGCCTTTCACGGTCTCCTGGTCTTCTCCAGCCACGTACACGTCGGTTATCTGGATGAGTATCTACTGATTCCCGATTCGTCAACGAAGAGACAGTTTTGCCAAATGTTTTCTTCTTAATTTTGCCTAGCCCACTGCAATCTCCGTCGTTGTCGTCTCCGGGAATTCAAAGGAGCTCGCCAAGACCTTCGTGCTCGTAATCTAGCCTGGTGCAAGCAATTCCGAATGGTCTGTGTGCTAACTTCAAGCCCAGAGGCGGCCCGAACTTTTGCTTTTATTTTAGTAGCGTTGATTGTTGGGTCACGGGCTGCCAGCAATCTAATATAGCGTTTTTGGGCAGCAGTCAAAACAGTTGGACGACCCCTGCGGGGTCGGTCAGCAAAATTACCCATCCCGTGGTACCTCTGCAACGTGGTCAAGACACAGGATTGGGATATAGCCTGGATATAGCAACTCTGCGTGCCATTTCTATCGTGGTGTATCCTTCTTCCCTCAACGTTACTATTCTTGCTATTAAAACTTCTGATAATCCTCTTGGCATTTTTTCAAACACAACTTTCGAAAAAGTATTTTAAATCCGTTAAAATTGACTAAATCAGATTTCTGAATGAGCGTAAGCTAGGACTGAAAGCCTTTGGAAAAACAATTGAACTGTTTTTTGTTTTATATTCTAAATCTATATTTTTAAATAAAGAATCTAAAAAGAAGAAGAAATCATAATATAATCTACCGTAACAAAAAAGATTTCGATTTTTCAAAGTGATCGCGAACTTTTTTTGATGTGTGTAGTATAGGTACACACGGCTACACATCAAGCTATAGGTAGCTACATTTCCAGTTTTAAGCTGATCTCGCATTGTAGGTATAGGATTTCCGTACAGTGCCAGATCAGCGTAAACGAAATGTATAGCTTGATGTGTAGCGCGCCACGCAGAGCGGGAGAAGTTATTTGATGATTTCCCAGCCAAAACAAAAAAAAATGTGTAGCCGTGTGTACATGAAAACCTATAAATAATTAACAACGGCTTTTAATTATGGTCGCAGGTATGGTATTTTGCAGAGTATTGAAGGTTTTTGTGACTACAACTAGACTACAACTTTTTAACTGGTGCTAGTTCACAAAGTCGCGACTTTGGTTAAAACATTACTAGAGTCCGTCATACGTTCCCTCAGATAATTTTACCATGTATTCATGTTACATGCACTATTAGGAAATTGGAAGAACAGGATGGGTCATAAAACTTTTACAGGAATTTCTAAATAACTGGCAAAATGTGGGTGTTCTACCTATAGGTAGGTGCCTACACCTCTGCCCAACCCTTTTTGGAAACTAGGCGTGATGTTATGTTATAGTAGGTATAAATGACAAATCTGACTCCTCTAACACTGAAATTACATAACCATAACAAAATAACACAAAAACAATGTTGTTTTCCAGTAGGTAATTTAGCATTTGGCTAGTGAGAAATTATTATTCAAGATAATTAAAAAAAACGAACACGTATTAACGTTTATTTTTTGCTTTGAAAACTTCTACTGAACTGTTAAGTGCCTTTTCTCTGCCACGTGACCGCTTATTTCCTTCATAAAATAATTATTATTACCACTGACTGACTCATTCTTTTCTACTTTGTAGGCCCAAGGACGTGTTTCTCTTTTCATAGACGACGAAAGGCGATTGGGGGACAGTACCTGCATATCTATACCATCCTGTGGTCGGTTGGCCTAGCCACCATATTATCGGCTGCCAGGGTATTCGGATAGGTAGGTACTGTAGCATAAAAAATTGAAGTGAAAACACACACTGCTACTAACACGTATAATTTGGTGACAAAAAAAAAATTACAAAATGTACAAAAACAACAGACAAAAATATAAAAAAAAAGGTGAAAATTGTGGAATAAAATTAGATTTGGGAGGTTGATGCGGAGAGACTTGAGTAAAACAGAATTTAAAAGAGAGGAAAAAAAGGAAACGTAAATTATTTGGTACACGACCTATCAAGCGATTGCAATCGGTTAAAACAAGGCCTATGTACGCAAAAGTACGTTTGTTATACGTTATAACATTAAGGGAAACCGGGCGTCTTTATAGGATTACCTGAAATATTGACTATGTTAATCCTTTTTTAAAAAAAACAAACAGTAATCTAATACAAAAAAAACAATATGAAGTAATGATTTTCGATACGCTTTTGAAGTCCGAGAAACCAGACCGGTGGTGGAGCGCGCGGGACGGGTAGATAGAAAGGTCTTTCGGGGGTTACGTGGCTGCAGTGGAGCGACGCTTCAACTCTTGAAGCGCGTCACGTGGCGAGATGCCTCAGGTTTTCAGGGCTGGTGCGCGCCAACGTAGGTCGAAAAGAAACCACGCCGATATTAGGCCCGTGGGGAAGACCGAATCTCGGCCTGTAGCTTGTCTAAAGACAAAGAAAAAGAGCCTTCAGACCACAGGCACAAGAATCCTTGATGAAAGGGGGAATCAACAAAAATAGATCAGAAAAGAGGAAAGGTGACGGAATACATACCCAATAAATGCAGAAGGAAACACTTATTTACACTCGGAAACAGCTTAAACTGGTTGGTTTAACCACACAACACAATAACGTTGCTTTTTAAAACTTGTCACATTAAAATGAAAATTTTCTTAAACGGAATTCATGCCGCCGTCAATGGCTCCCAAATCTGTAGTGAGGGTTTTGTCAAGAGAAAACATTAGACGATTTTTTTTCGATTCGAATTTTAAATTTCATCAAAAGCTATGAAGAAAAAATATTTTTTATTGAAAAGGTTGGACTAGAAATCAAAAAGGTTTTTACCGTAGCGGATTTACGCTACAGTACCTAGTTACCTACTTAGTTAGTGGCTATCCGTCGAGGAAGCTATGCTGCGCCTCTTGATATACCTAACACCCATGACTCTCGAAGGCGACGGCAGTACGAAATGTCAATTCCCACACGATAAATATCCACCACATCTTCCAGATGAACAGGATGAGAATACCGAATCTTGGTGAGAGAACACCTAGCCAGTCATCAGGTGGTTAGGTACCGAAAAACCTCCGTAATGTTGATAGCAACTAGAGCCGGGAACCGGTACCAAAAACACAGTTTCTATACTGGTACTAAGCGGTTCTTGCCAATTCGGTACCGGTTCCAAACGGGTAGTCGGGTAACGGTTCCAGTCGGGAACCGTAAGGCACTTAACAAGTACCGGTACCTTATTTAGGTACCGGCCGCCGCCGCGTATCTACCCTACCACAAATACTTTAATTAAATCGCATTGCATAGTAAAATCATAGACAAGTTGAGAGACGATTAAAAGATATAATGCCGCGACGTTCATGGAAAGAGTTTCATATTTTTTGCCACAGTTCCGCCAACGTCCATACTACGATGAGTACCTACACCGGTTCTGGAGGCCTACTCTCTAAGCACGAAATCCGTAATCTCGGTCGAAGTTGCGGGCGTTTCCTACTCTGTATCACTTACGGACCTATGGTTAGTTTGGTGCCCAAATTAAGAATGAATTACTACACGATTTGACAGTTGTCCCTACCTGGCCAGGTAAAACCGTATAGGGATGGTTTTACCCGGCCTAAAAAGTTTATTATGCAGCTGTAGGAGTCACTTGGAAGTTTCGATTTATTTTCGGACGGGCCCGTATTTTCGCTGACGGAGTTAGAGAGTTAAGCCCCTCGTCCGATCACCGAAGTTAAGTAAAATCGGGCGCGGTCAGTATTTGGATGGGTCAGTACTTGAACACCTCGTGACGTTGGCTTTTTGTTGTTGTACATTTTGATATAAAAAAAGTATTTTTAAAGAATGAGTTTAAATGCTAGGTAGCTGGTACTGTTAGGTACGTATGTAACAAGTTGCATAAAATATAGGTGTGGATGTATCTACATTTAAGCCAACAAGTATTATTATGAAGACACTTCGCGTTCATTTGTTAATCAAATGGCGAGTCACTGGCCGCAAGATGGCCGCTGTGTCGTGAAAAAACTTATTACCCAATCAATGTCTTTATTCACGTTCACTCCAACGTGAAAATAGATCGGATAGTGGATGGTGTTAATCAATAGACAACACAAGTTTGTAATTTATTTAAATGAAGTAAGTAGTGAAAATAACTTTAAGGTGTTGTTAATTGTGCGTAGGTATACATACCCAAGTACCCATCAAACGTTAATTTGGACTTCTGGACATTATAGGGTTTATTATTTCGTATTGAAACCATAATTAAAGTTAAGAGACGTATAAACGTCAAAAATGTATGGTTAAACAGTCGCTAATCATTGCTATATTTAAACAACGCTTATCAATAAAGTGGTTTGTTTAGAAACATCTTTGGGACGAATGAAACAGCATATTGTATTATTGTTTAGGCCTAAATAATTAGGGCCAAATAAAATTCAATTAGGTACCTATAAGTCGTGGTCCCTATCTGATAGACATGATCGGCGGAAGACTTCACTTTGACAATTCGTCACCATAGAATCGCCTTCACCATGGTTAGATAATGCGACTCGTTAGTTAAGTAGGTAAAATAACAAACAAAGTAATCACGACTGAAAACTATAATCACAAAAGAAAAGAGCATGAAAATAATAAAATCCTAAAAATAACATTAAAAAAATTTGCATTTTCTTTTTTAAACATGACAGCAGAAGATATTATTTTGAACCAGCTTGCAGCTGTTGTACATTTTTTTAAGTAAAAAATTGAGCTAGATTTTTATACATACCTAGGGTATTTGTTGCTCACGGTAAATAGCAACTCGGTAATTATTTAGCTATGAATACCATGGGCACATGACATATTGAGGGCAATTCAATCACCCTTTATAATGACTTTGGTAAATATTGGTGTGCTTTACACCCTTTTCATTAACCGGGTCAGTAGTACCTACTCCATATCCAATATGTATTTACTGACGAGCCGTTTGTTTGTTAATAAATTATACCAACCTCTGGCGTATTTCAGTTCATAGCGTAAACAATTTCATCATGATCAATGAACATCTTGAAAATACTACTTTTGTTGCTGATTTTCAGCAGAATAATATACGGGAATCTTTGTTAATTAGATCTGGAAAACAATGAACAGTCCATATGGGTTTCTTCACTTGCAGAACGTGGACATGTGGTAAATAAGATCCACCATCTGTAACAATATATTACTTTTGCTACAGATTTTCAACAAAACAATATTAGTGAATCTTTGATAGTGAAATCTGGAAAACAATGCACAATCCATATGGGTTTCTTCACTAGCACAACGTGGACATGTGGTACGCCCGCCATCTGCTGTTAGAAGTCACGTCAGCGTCATAATCAACAAAGCGATATCAATCATTGGAGCAAAGAGCGCAGTTTACTACGATACGAGCATAAACAATACCTATTCTTCGTTGGTAGTGAAGCAAATCGTGATGGCCTTAGTAAAACCATGTCCGATTTCCACTGATTAAACAGTAACCTACGTACTTACCGACATTCTTATTTAGGTTTACTATAATGCGCTGTTAGGCGGTTAGGAGGGACGTCGCATTAGTGAAGTACGTGGCGAGGGTACTGCGCGGGCTGGTGCACCACCCAGATGTGCTGGAGGCGCTGCGGCTGCGTGTCCCGGACGGATATGTAGGGCGCGCCGCCGCGCCGCACAGTGGATCGTCCCCATAGAAGGGGATGGACATAGGAAGCTTGTGATATCAAAATGGACAAATTAATATTTAAAAAATGCTATTATATTCCTTTATAAAATATCTACAAATATTAATCTGAGACTTTTTCTAATTGGACTCATATTTCAGGAGAAAAACGATAAAATGTGTTTTCTTTGTATGGAAATGGACATTAAAACTCCCCCACCGCCTGATGTTAGCCTTGTTTTGGGTAGGCATTTCTATAAGAGATATAATCGATTATTGTTTTATGATAAAAAAATACAATAACATGACAAAATACCATTTTAACCATGAATTTTCATTTGGCTCGAACCAAAATAACGTATGTATGTGTGCCTAGATACAATTACTTTCAAAATACAGCGCATTATTATAATATAAAATAGGTCAGATAGACTAAATAAACATATGTGGGCGTCCAAGCAAAAAGGGGCCAGTTCTCCGCATTTAGTTTCCGAGATATAACGAGTTTTGTAAAGTAGGGTGAAAAAATTGCATTTCGCGATTTTAATTGATTATTAATAAATGCTCAATTATCTACAATTTCAGATAGTAAATGACTAATCAAGCTTTTCAGAATTTCAACTTCAAATGTCTGATAAAAAAAATACGTGCCAGTTTTTGAATATTTTTTCAATCCTTACTATCAATTGACTATTCTAGATACTGAATCTAGTCTTAACTCAATACCCCATTACTGGACCCTTTTTGCTTGGACGCCCGCCCACATATTATGTTATGAAATATTAGGAAGTACAAATTTGCTTCTAGCTTCTAAGGATTCATACAATTAAATGTATTTATGTACGCTATTTATGCTAATTGTATTATTTAGCTAATTATTTACTAAATAATACAATTTGTAAAAAAAGAGAATTGCTTATTGTCGCGCTAATTTTTTCATCGGAATTGGCTAGTTGGTAATTACGATGAAACAATTAGCGTGACTAGTAACGACGTTACGTATCTGCTCTCTGATTGGCTGTTCTAATAGCAACAGCTTGTTAAGCCAGCCGCTACTTGCAACCCTTATAATTGCAGTGACAACGCCTAATTATCTAGTTACATTTTTAACAATTTCTTCCAAGCGTTGCTGTTGTTACTATGTTATTCCGCGGTTTTACTACGAACCTTGATCTCTTTGTTGCTTTGCAACCAAGATGATTTTAGGGACCATAGACGATTGTTTAATACAATAAAATCAAGTTGTGAAGTGCCATTAACAGAGAGTGTTGAAAAATACTTACAAGCCTGGTGTCGTCAGTTTTGTTTCCGCTTTTACGCAAAATGGTCCCAAGCTAAAAGAACTGTCAACAAGTTCATGAGCAAAAATACTAAATGGCTAGAATCTAACATTAAATGGCCAGATTATTTCAAGGAAAACATACTCATAGAGCCTAATGTTGATTTGTCTGAAGAGCCTTATGTTGATTTGACTAAAAAGCCAGTTACCCCTTCAAAATAAGATGTTTCGACATCAACTGAAAAAACGCCTTGCAAGTTTTTTGATAACCTAAGTAACCGCCAGAAAAGAAGACGCACCAAAGATACTCGTATATCGTGCAGTTCCAATGAAATATTATTTTCAGCAGTGGATGTTCTCAAGGCTTCAGGGAGAAGTGATGAAGCTGCTATTGTGAAGTCCACTTTAGAGAACCCAAATCAACTCCCCACATTTTTGAATATGACCAAAACTGAACAGAACAAGTCAGTTCACGAAGTTTCTCTACAAAAAGCTTTAGCGCTATTTGTCACATTGCGGTTATCGAAATGGCGCTACATTACTCTTAGACATTTTAGTTTAGCTATGCTAGTTTGGCTATTATATGCTACAGAAGGAGAAAACTGAGTGCTACCCTAAAAAAGAGGATATGACTATCACGGAGAATTTAGCCAAAATCAAAACAAAAGCGCTGATTGACATCACAGTGAGAAGACTCATTAAAGCTTTGAACTTCAGCTGTGACGCAGGTCAACAACTACAGTTGATTAGCAAGTCGGGTTTTGATGGGGCCTCCAGCCAGAGTATTTACCACCAGAAAACCATCATTAGTGGAGAAGATTGGGGCATATAGGCATATAGCATATAGCATATAGCATATTTATGGCGAGACTATCTTCAACAGGATATTGCCGCCCAATTTCTTTTAAATTTAAGAAAGAGACTGAATTTAATGTCAAGCGCGAGATGGCTGAAATAGAGTCCGAGATGGCTGAGGTATCTCCAACTGACTGTGGGGGGTTCAAAGTTAGCCATAATTTCATATTGACTATGATCGATGGCAAGATACAATCGTACATATCAGAAACATCATCAGCTGTATGTGATATATGTAAATCGCGTTCTACAGTAATGAACAATTTAGCGGATGTGAGGAAGAAGCCAGTGAATGAAGAATTATATAAGCACGGCCTTAGTTCACTGCATGCGTAGATAAGGTCCATGGAGTGCTTACTGCACATCTCTTATAAAATTGATATAAAATCATGGCAGGCTAAAGGCGAAGAAATGAAGAGAAAGGTGAAAGAACGAAAATAAATTATTTAAGGAACATTCAGAAGAGAAACCGGTGTGCTGCTGAATGTAGTTAAACAGGGGGAGCAATACCAATTGTGGCAATGCAGCAAGGCGGTTTTTTCCAACCCTGAGAAGACTGCCGAAATTACAGGATTAGATATTAATTGAATCAGGAGAATTGCTGTGATTTTGCATTGTGTTTACGCAATTAATGTTACTACATTAATTGCGTTATTTACGGAGACAATTTTTTTGAACTTATTATGAAGCAATTTATTAGCAAACTACCTGTGCCCGCGACTTCGTCCGCGCGGAATAGTAATTTTTTTATTATTTATTTATATTGTATTATTAAATATATATTTATAAAAATCAATAAAATTTCTAAAATAAAATTAGCCTAAGTTACTCTTTATTACATCAGCAGGCTTAGCACAAGCACCGAGTTGTCGACGGAAGAATAGACATGACTATTATCTAAACAATGAACAATAGGAGAAGATAGCTATGTTTTTCTATTAGTTATCACTGTTGTGCGTTCTAAGCGAATCATGATTTTTAAGATCTTGTAGAAGTATATACTTTGTAGCCGTCGAGTATAAAGTTTGTGGTCAGTGTGATTTTGACGCAGTTAGGGAAGAAATATTCTTCTGAAATAGTCTACATATAATAGGACCTAGACAAAGATCGTTAGAAACGAAAGACAAAATGACAGATTGTAGAAGGATATCTATGGTGCGATGTCAAAAATGGAGAAACGAAATGTCACTTTGTATTGAAAAAGCACTGTCTATTCTTCGTAGACATAGAAAACGTCTTGCTAAGCCCGCAGCTATCTGCCAGTGAAAGTCCCGTCAAAATCGGTCAGGCAAAAATTGAAAAAAAAATATTTTGGTAATATGTACCGTGTATATGTTACTGTAAAAGACCGTTCATTGGTCCATCTTAGGTTTTACCGGTAATTTCTTAGGTTTACCGACATGAGTTGGTACATGTAAGGATTTCTAAATAAGGGACGATTTTTTCGGGCTTTTGCCATTAGAATTTAGTACATGCTAGCTAGGTTTTACCACTGACGGCTGGTAAATGTTGGTTTTGGGGATAAAACAATGGGTAATTTTTTAACATTTATTTCAATTAACTATTAGTCAAAATCATAAATATGAGTGTAATTATTAATCTTTTATATTACCAGTGAAATCCTTAACTATTTTAAATAATTTTCATTTGGTATTTTTATTTTTAAATATTTAGTTACTAGTCATTTTAAAACACCTTTAAAATACTTCTTTAAAGTAAAAAATAATACTAGTAAAGTTATCTTCTCACAAACATAACGCTTTACATTGGCTAATGTAACTAAGTAAATCAGTATTTTTATTATTATTTGGTTTTTAACAAACAAATTAAGAAAAAGACAATTAACAATTGTCATTTATTAATAAGTAGAGTAAAAAACCATTTTACTTATTACAACACGGAGTGATATTGTGGCATTTAGAATTACAAAGTAATCCTGATGACTTGCATGTGCATTTTTTCGACAAGCATTTTTTGAGACAGTTACATTTTTTGAAACCCTGTCCTCTAGTCAACGACAAGTTTCCGACAACTTCTCGAAGACTCACTTCTTTATCTTTAACAACTTCTTCTATCTTTATGAAATCTTCAGAGCATGAGGTAAATTGATTCTGTGTGAAAAGCTGCTTAACCACGCCAATTTTGGTACCCAGTTGGTAAGATGTAAGAGAGATCACAACTGCAATAATGCTTTTCGGGTCAGTTTTAGCTCTGTCAATGTCAGGTACTTTCAGTCTTACATTTTGACCAATTTTCACATTTGGATATTTATCAGCCGACATGGTTTTCATTTTTTCAGCTTGGTTTTCCAAATTCAATTTTGCTTTTATTCTTATTGTCTGGACAGATTCTATCTACTTCGATATTGGATCTTCTTTAGTTTGAGTTGCCTTTTCCGTCTCTGAATCGGTATATCTCTAAATCGTTACATTGGTATCATTGGTTATTTGCTTCTCCTTCATCTTTTCGGCTACAATAATTTCTTTTTTTTATGTTTTATTCCTCACATTGTCACTGTTCATATCCTCTTCTGTCTCATTTTCAAAATCGTTGTCTTCCTTGTCCTGTTCAGTTATATTTTCGACGTTAATAATTTGTTCCGTATTTTTTAAGAGTGCAACAAATTTTCTAAATCTTCTTCAGATCTTATAAGTCCAATCATATCTTTAGGAATTGCTGACGTCGCAATGTCCATTTTCATTGGACTACCAAACATTGCTTCGTTGGGGGAGCATTAATTCCTTCGTGATATGCTTTATTTTTCATGGCCTGAATGAATTTCAAACCCTCTGACCACTTTGACAACTGATTGGTTTCCATCCACGTACTGAGCCTATTTTCGATGTCTTGATTGGCACGCTCCACTGATCCTTGACTCTGGCTATGTCTTGGCTTTCCATGTACAATTGTAACTTCAGGCCACATAGAGCATAAATTTTCAGCTACACGGTTACAAAATTCCCGATCATTATCCAAATGAAGGATGTTCGGCGCTCCAAAAGTGGTGAAAATATCCAAGAAATTATATGCAACTTCTTTTGCTCGTTTAGTTTGAATTGAACGAAGGATCACGAATTTAGTAAGATGGTCTTGATAAACTAATATGAATTTATCATTTCCGTCAGCGTTGGTTTGTAGGTCTATGAGATCTACTTGACAACGTGAGTTCATTTCACTATGAATATAGGCTTGATGACAATGCCTTTTCTGCTTCTGTTTCTTTTGACAAAGTTGGCATAGCTTCAAATATGTCATGATAGCCTCAACTGTTATGTTTTTATACTTGCGGTTGCATTCCTTCACTCTTGCACCTTTGTCCTACCACCGTGTCCAACAGAAACATGCGTTTCTGCGAGAATGTTGAATAAATCGTCATAACAAACGTAATACTTGATTTCTCCATTCTCTTCCTTCATCGGCGCAATTAGCTTTTCATTGCCGCCTATAGTCAAAATATTATAGTGCCTTATGCGCCTGTAATTAACAGTTTCCTTCTTTTTCACGTTTTTTGCAGTTTTTACTTCTTCTAAACACTTTGCGTATTTGTCCTTTTCGAGATAAAAGTTATTATCTTTCTTGTTTGCCACGAGCTCGTTCATTATTTCATAAAATCTATGTTTTACACTCATTTTGATTCACAAATTACTTCTAGACATCAAAAACACAAACAGAAATCAAATTAACGTGCGTGTTCAAACGTGTCAAACAATCGACTGAGGCGAGCGGAGACGCGCGGTCACGGTCACGCGGTGCGGTTAGCGGGGGCTGCAGACTACCCACGAGTACGAGACGATGTGCTGAACACGTTATGACATGTCTTTTTCAACATTTACCGTGCCGTTGATGTAAATTCTAAGATTTACCAAGTGAATGGTGCTAAAAGTTCGATTCGCAAAACTGTACGGGCTTTTACCGTTAAGAGTTGGTAAATCTTAGGTTTTACTGTAGTGCGGGCTTTTACAGTAACAACCCTACTTGCTGTATTTTATCTGTGAGGGTGATATTCCGCTACACATCTATCTAAACATACATACATTCTACATATTATATTATATATACAAATAAGTAAAATTGAACTGTCTGTCTGTTTCTGATGTCAAAATATCATCTTTTTACTAAATGCTTATGAATACGCAATATAACTTTTTTGGCTGTTTGTTCAGGTTTATCTCAAAAACAACTGGACCGATTTTGATGGGACTTTTACTGGTAGATGGAGAGTGTGAGGAGTAACGTGAATATATTTCTTTTAGAAAAATATTTAGAGTTCCGCGCAGAAAAAATAATCTCATGAAATTCAATATGCAAAGTTGCAAACGAAAGAAGTTGCGGGCACAGCTAGGCTATAATAATACATATCTACCTATACCTACGCAGATCTTCATTTACTGCTACTACCGATTTTCACAGAACTGAATTTTTATTCTAAATTATGATTATCTTGTTTGGCAAGACCAAGAAATCCTTCCTGAGGATATTTACAGGAACTTATCTACAATAACTAGCTATATTTCTATTCCTACCTTGCCAATTTCGTCAATTAACAGCAATAAAGGAATCGTGTTACTCATGTGTTGCTCTAATGCATTAAATTATTTCATTATTTTATTGAAGGTTCATTATTGTTACTTATATTGTTTTAAGAACTGACCTATAGGTATGTACCATCGAGGAAACTAACATCTATGCAACGTAAGGACTATTATTGCTTGCAGCGCTCAACCGCTGTAGTAACGCTTGCTAACAGATGTGGTCATTTTGTGCACAGGATTTTGTTTTCAAATTGGTCAGATGTAAGTTTCCTCGATAGTACCTATTTATAAAGTCGTAATTCCTGTGGTAAATTGCACTTATTTCAAGTAACATATACACCGCTATTTTTTTAACGTTTTAATCCTTTAAAAGGGTCATTGTACTCATCAATATGAGCAACTTTTACGTTGGGATTAACACTGAAATCGTGAAATAAAAATGAGCTGATCCATACATTGCGTCGAGATATGTGAACATAAAAGTATGGCTCAGCTCATTTTTATTTCACGATCAACCCTTGATCCCATTGTAAAAGCTGTTCTTAATGATGAGTACAATGACCCTTAAAACGATAAAAAAATAGACATGTATAGAAACCTGTTGTCTTCTTTTTTTCCTAGATATACCCGAAGTTTGCCAGTTATGTTTGAGTCCAGGACACAAATCCAGACGCCAGCCTACTTTTGAGAAATTCCATATGGAAAACCCTAATAGCATTCTGCCCAACACGGGAATCGAGCCATGGACCCAGGCCCAACGGCTCAGGATTGTCCAGGACCTCATGCTCCGTAGAATAGCTTGCGTCCATTGGCCCAACGAGAAAGTCCTTTATTCGTTATTATAGGTAAGGGGCCATTCAAGTATTATGTATGCAGATTTTTTGCAATTATTAACCACCATTCCTCCCCCTCGTCAGCAAAAGTAAGCAAAGCTCTTAAACTCTACCTCAAACTGAAACTTAAAGCATTTATTTCAATTAAACCATTTACAGGCTCTTTTGAATTGTCAAAAAGTCGATCAGTTGGAAAGTTGAAGCTAGTTGCCCATTCCAAAACGTAGATCACTATGGAGAAGAACGGGCAAGAAACTCCGCGGACACTCTTTTAAAATCAAGTTGGATATTACAAAATCTTGGGAACATTATTCTGCCCCCGATGTCATAATTACAGTAAGACGTATTACTGTTGTTATGACTTATTTTACAGTATTGTGATCCTTAAATCAAGCCGTATAAGGAACATTTTTCTTTTTTTATATCTAAATTATTAACAAAGTTACGATAAGCACAATCACAGAAAATGTTGAGAAGATTCAACCGTTCGTTAAAATAATGAAAGTAAGTAGACTTACCATACTAAAATTATGTTTTATTTAATATTTTCACTATCATATTTACAGTAACTAATGTCCCGGTAGATTGACATTATTTAAATATAGTGTTTTCGCTACACATATTCACAGTAAGAATAGTTACTCTATTTATAAATTGTATAATTCACAAAAAAATAAAACCAATCCGTAAGCATACATCAAGTAAGTGAGTGAGCAGACAATGCTACGCAAAACGTAACCATAGTCGAATACACTGTTTATTTTTAACAAAGTAAAGACTATTTACTTTAAGTATGCTAAATAAATATAATAGGTGAAAACCAAACTATTTTTATCAATCTAACAGTAAAATCGATAGTTACTGTAAATATGTTTATGGTCCTCGCAAATACGTGAGCGTGCACGGGTGGTGCGGTGGGAGGAAGAAGACGAACGATGATCAAGATGACGAAGACTTTCAAACTTTGGACTTTTTACAAAATAAAGTCTTACAAAATAAAATATTTCCTGAACTTAGGCCAAAAGTTGCTCCACGAGGTATAACAGAGGAAAAGAAGAAAGAGATGAAATGAAGATGGAAAAGCTGGACCCATTGATGCCAGAAAATAGACGAACATTTTGATTGAATATACCAACTTCTAATGCTTCTTATCTTGAAGATTAAAAAAAGATTGTTTCAATTATACTTTTATCATATTTTTATGCGGTTTTTTCTCATTTTTAATATAACATATTATTTGTAAGACTTTGTCTACCAAATGTGATTATGCTTTTAAGACAAACATTGTTTGTTATAATTAGGTATTACGGAGACTGATTTGATTCGTTTGATCTCAAATATGTGAGAGATTTTTATTTAGGTACAACTTAGTGAGAGATGGATTGTTGGAAATCATTATAAATTGATTATAAACTTGTTTTAGATGTTGTTAAATATACTATTGATAAATGGAGGAGGTACAACACTGTAACTGATAATAATTCATACTTACTTTCAGTACAACTTTGACGGCTCAATAAATGTTTTTTTTTTTTTCTAATATAGAAATTGTTTTTTGTTCATAAAATGTTTAAATTAATTGCCTAATACTATTTACAAAGCTTAATGTATCGATGTACGGAAATAGATTGCAGACATGTCCTCTTATTTCCAAAATAAGCGAAGTTTGCGAGAAAAGTCGCTGGAATTGTGGGCTAGATTAAGAGGTTGTAGTAAACATAGTTACAGTAACTTACATCGACAGGATATTTCGTTAAATATAATTACAGTATCTAACCGACTTACTGTAAATATGTTTAAGAAAGTGTTAGTTGGGCTGATAGAAGTGGTAATTATAGATACAATTCTCTAGATAAAAAAAAACATCAATATTTTACAAATAAATTATATTCAGGATTAATGTACACAAATGTATCTTTTGTTATCTGTTTAAATATTTAAGCTATCTGCTGTAATCTTCAAGATACACTAATTTAAACATCTGGGAACAAAAGTGCGATTTTCCACCATTTAATTTTTTTGACTTACTGTAATTATGACATGGGGGTCAGTATTCTTGTTGCTTCTGTATGTGAGAACAACGTAAAAAATATTATAAACAATTCTAAATACAAGATTAAAAATAAGCCCTGGAAGCTAGGAGATGACCCGTCTCAACCGACAGCGCCCGTTCACGAAATTGACGCATCAGCACCATCCAGGTCAACCATTTTGTAGGGAACCGATTGATCCAACACACGCGCCACCATCAGTGAGACATTTATGTGAGCATGACATACTCTCAACTGCCATGCTTTTTCAAGGCAACGTACATCAAAATAATACAAGAAACGGATGTATGGTACTCATTTACAAAATTTAAACAAAATGCTTCTAAATTACACAAAACTATAGGTTGCAATCTATTTGAGTTATTAGTAAAATTTGATTTCCCAAAAGAAAGACAAACATTGAATATAATATTGAAGTATTCAATAACTAACATTTGGTTCAGCAAAAATAAAACATATTCGTAATGTCACAAAAATTATAATAATAGGAACAAAAATGTTCGTAATGTCAGAAAAATAAAAAAGGGAAGCTCCTCTTCCAAATATTAAAATTTTAATTAGGCTGTGCAGCAGGACCAGCATTAAGCCAAGCATTTTTATCTACGATATAATCATCTAACTTATAATATACTTGTCTACATAATGTGCGTTTAATGTATGATTTAAATTTCTTTTCATTTAGTTCAAGAATATCGACTGGTATTTTATTATAACATTTTACACAGTACCTACCCCATAAGAGAAGTGTGTACTTACCCCCCCCTCCCCTCCAATGCTCACGTAAACAATGGTACATCCATTTTTCAATGTGTTCTGGTTTAATTACTGATTCATGAGCAGCAGTAATAAGTCTAGAAATAAGGAATAGGCTTGGAATAGAGGACTTTAACGCGTATAATATTTATTTAAGCAAATTTTATTGAAATGGTATTCAGTTGTTATAATCTATAAGTATTAACGAAAAAAACAAACTTCTTTTAAAATTTTGGCTCTCACTTTCGTGTGATTTTGGAATATCGTCATCGTTTTCTTCAAGCAATTCATAGACAAGTAGGGTTACCATGGCAACTCTACTTGTCTGGCAAATGGCAAATGGCATAGTGTTAATCGAATACATTTTGTAGAAAATCGAAAAAAAAAAACTGCTTACAATCATCATCCAGACCCCACCATCTCCCATAAATCAAAAATAAGCAAAGCCTTCGCTTATTTTTGATTTTGATTTGAGCACTATGCCTTGCTTATTTTTGATTTATGGGAGATGGGGCGGGGGTTTACCCCTCCCGCCCCCTTGTTGTGCTTACGTAATACTTGAATGGCCCCTAGGTACTACTAACTTATCCTTACATAGTATAAAACAATGTCGCTTTTCGTATTTGTACGCTTATACCTTTTAAATTACGCAACGGATTTTAATGCGGTTTTCATTTATAGACAGAGTGATTCAAGAGGAAGGTTTATATGTATAATACACCGACCTCCACGCGGGCGAAGCCACTGACAAAAGCTAGTTCATTATTTATAAAATTACTTATCAATCGATTTCGCTAAAGCTCTAAAGTAGGTAGGTAACTCAGTACCTATGGGCACTTTGATATGCCTTTCAGTAAGTAGGTTCACCGATGTACTTAGCCATGGATGAACCGACGCTATTATTTACATTGAATCGATTACGAAGGTACAAGTGTTTGGAGGAAAACTGAAAAGGTGCGTAGATAAAGTCTGTGTTGACTATGAATAAATGATTCGGGTTAGAGTCTGGCACACGAAAGTTGATCCTGAAAAACAGCGGCAAATTTAAAAAATCCAAGTGTGGTAACCCGGAGTGCAATAGGAATAACTAGTTTTGATATTTGTAAAAAAAAATATTATGTTCAAACAAGGTTGAGACCGATTTTTCGTGGTAGTATAGTATTCTGACGAATGAATACGGTGGATTGACATATTTTTTATACAAAGCTACCAAATCATATACTATATATTAGTAAAAGTTATTTGACAATTGAAAATTCGACCAGTGAATTACGTAAATGAGTTCTGATTAATTTAAATAGATTTCACCAGTTTTATATCGAACTAGCTGTTCGCCGCAGTTTCATCCGCATTTTGGTTACTGAAAGAATTTTTTAAATCGGACCAGTAGTTCCTGAGATAAGCGCGTTCAAACAAACAAACAAACTCTTCAGCTTTATAATATTAGTATCTGTAAACTTCAGTTATTTTATTAATTATCGTATGCAATGATCGTAATTAATGAGGTTCATAGACATCAAGCTATTTAGACTATGTATGTTGATAGAAAAAAAAATAAACGGTTAATTATTTAAATACTTTATTTTATGAATCATAATCAAAATCGGAATCTAAAAATTCCATTTCTAGTGATGCATCCGAATCACTGCTACTATCGTCACCAACATTTATGATAAACCGATCCATTTCTTCATCGGTTATTCTGTCTCTTTCTTTGTATGTATTTTCTAGGATAACATGATCAGTATTTTTTTTCCATTCTTCTGGGGTTACACACTCAAAGGATTCCCTTATAATTCTTTCCACTTCAATAAATGGTAAATTTATATTTTTACTTGCGATTTTACGTTTTACCAGGCTCCAAGTTAGCTCTATGGCATTTAAGTCGCAGTGGTAAGGAGGTAAACGCAGTACTTCATGACCATGCTGTTCTAATAATTGATCAGCTTCATAAATTGGATCTGGTTTATGTTTCTGAACCAGACAGAGCAATTCAGCTTTCGTATAATGACTTTCAAAATCTATGTTATTTTCTCTGAGCCACTGTTGAATTTTGTTTTTCACAGTCTGTGTTGTAGGTGGTTTATTCACTTGCACTGTGTGATAACTTGCATTATCCATGACAATGACACTTGGCTCGTACAAATTGGGTATAAGTTTTTCCACTAACCATTTGTTAAAATTTTGTGAATTCATGTCATGGTGATAGTCTGCCATTTTTGATTTAGTGCTAAACAATAAAAGTGCATTTGGCACGAAGTCTCTTTCTGAACCAGCGTGAACAATTATGTACCTTTTGCCTGCTGATATCTTGTCTATAACACCACTTGTTGAAGGCCCCTGCCATGACTTCTTGGGTCTATAATTTTGGTGAACATATGTCTCATCTAAATAAATTATTGGTTTCCTTTCTGCACGTTTGGAAGAAATAGTTCGTAAAAATTTGTGTCTCCAAGCTACAAGATCAAATCTTTCAATAAGTAAGGACCGTTCATTTTTGTTTTTTTTTAAACTCATAACCATTATTATGTAATATGCGACGCAAAGTTTCACGGGAGCCAGTAAACTCGATAGATTCCCTCAGTTCAGTCAATAAGCTTCGCAAAGTAGGTACTCGTTTTTGTACTAAGTAAAATTCATTAATTTTATTTCTAATAGCATTTATATCGAAGCTGTCCAAATTAGATACTGTGGGCTTATGGGGTCGTTTTTTCCCTGGTGTACTAAAAATTCCATCATTCAATCGTCCTTCCTTTTTAATTCTTTTTAAAGTTGCGACGCTAACTCCTGAAAAAGAAAACAATAAAACATAAATTACATCCCATACATTTATAATACCATAATGATATGAATTCTAGCAGTACATTACACAGTATAAACACTGCATACACAGTTACATACCAGTGATTGACGAAATTTCTTCCAAAAACTGGTTCTGGGTTTTAATTAGCTCATTCTCTCCCAAAGCACTTAGTTTTGCAATAGTTCCTTTAACCGATGCAACTTCGGTACCTTCAATATTCAAATTGTCTGTAAACAAAACATCCATTACATAACTATGCGAATAAGGTAAACATGATTTTGAAGCAAATATTATATTACTATTTAGAAGTATCAAAATTATATGTATAAACTAACCTATAAAGTCTGTTATCGCAAGTAAACATTGCTGTTTTTCGTTGTAATCATCTCGTTTCTTTTGTTGTTTTTCTTCAAATGAATTCATCATAGTAAACAATAACTTCCGCACGTCACTTTTTATTGTTTTGTTCATTTTAAACGTTAAAATTCGAGTATAAATACAATGAAATCCTATGAATAGTCTGACAATATATAAGTCGAATGACAATCATCTGACGTTTTTAGAAAGTTGCCATATAAAAACTTACGATTAAACCCCAGGATCAACTTTCGTGTGCCAGACTTTAATACCGACTACATAAAGGTGCGCTTACACGAGCAACTAAAATTGCTCCATCTGGGGCAATTCTCGTTAACTATGACGTCGCGACTACATCCAGCAATTTAGGACAATGGCAACATGTAGCCACCTGTTGCCAGAGCTACGGCCACACAATATGGAACAATATGGAGGAACTTAAAAATCTAGCCAATGCGCCTCCCCCGCCGCCTCCGCCACCGGTCGGTTCCTCTCGCAAAAACGAGTCGTAGTTATACGTACCTAAAATACAAACGAAATGGAAAGAAAATTGACTAACATTTCCAAACAATAATTGCTCGAAATATTGCCCGTGTAAAGGTGCTCTTACATGGGCAATTTTTTGAGCAATTATTGCTCGGCAACACTAATGGATCAATCTGGATCAATTACGTGGAGCAATCTGGAACAGCAACAATAGTTTGCCGATGTGTTTCGGCAATATTGCTTTTGATTGCTCCATATATTTCATGAGTTGCCGAATATCCAATCAGTTTGGAAATTTTAGTCAATTTTCTTTCTATCGCATTTTTATTCTACGTATAACTACGTCTCGTTTTTGCGAGAGGAACCGACCGGCGGCGGAGGCGGCGGGGGAGGCGCATTGGCTAGTTTTTTAAGTTGCTCCGTAATGGTCCATATTGTGTGGCCGTATCTCTGGCAACAGGTGGCTACATGTTGCCATTGCCCTAAATTGCTGGATGTAGTCGTGATGTCATGTTAACGAGAATTGCCCAGGATGGAGCAATTTTAGTCGCTCGTGTAAGCGCACCTTAAAAGAGCTCCTTAACGGTTCTTATAGCTGTAGCTGCTGTAAGTACATATCGTAAAAACCAATGACTATATAGCCTCCTTTGGTATTATCTGTTAATCTTAAAATAGATTATTATTTCCAGAAATAAAGAATGGGAAAACCCACTTGGTGAAATAATGTTGTGTCATTACATTATACAGTTCTTATCAAATTAAGTAATAAAGACGTAATTATCCGTTCAAAACAAATTAGTCAGAAATCTTTAGAAAAAAATATTATTAATGAGTAGGTACCTTACTTAATTACGATTAAGTTATAGCATCATCTATAATTTCTTGATAAGGTATTTCTAATTGACGTATCTAAAATGATTCTTTAAGTACTTAATGCATTTAGGTTACTTACATGACAAATAGTAGATTGTATGACAAGGGAGCAAAATAATGTTTTTACGGCGAGTGCGCTATTTTGAATGCAGAGCGTAGCGCGAGGGATTCAAAGTACATCGCCTGAGGGAATAGTTAGTTGTTATACAAGAGTGCAGTTGCTTTTTAACCGCGTGCTCAATTTTGATGACCGAGCAAGCGAAGGATTCAAAAATTAGAATCCTGAGCGTTAGCGAGGGAATCAAAAGAGCACGAGGTGAAAAATCTTTGCACTCGAGTGCAACACGCAACTTTTCATCCCACCTCAGCGAGGAAATGACTAAATGCAAAAAAAAAACATTTACAATCACAAGATACTTTTATTTTAGTTTAGGTATTATCTACTACATTATGATAGGTAATTATTACAGAATAATCTTTAAATTAAGAAAAATTTAAAGCAACGTTGCTACAGTTACATAAGTTGAGTGTGATATTTTTGTTAGGTTAGGTTATGTTGGTGTTCGCGCCGTGCCCTCATCTCAGGAGTCGGCAGTGACCTGTCGCTGCCGGCCGTTGTCGACTCGATGGTCGGCAGCGAGGAGTCCTGGGACGCGGTGGTATCCTTCTGCGAAACAGTCATGTCGCAGAAGGAGGCTGCGGAGAGTCAGCGGGAGATTGCTTCCGCTAACCCGATCCGCAGCATACGCACCGGGCGTCGGCCGAGGGCGGATAACGCCCTCTTCCAGCCCCCCTAAATGGGTCCAGGGGCGGCAGATCTGGAGAAATCTGTTACCCCCTACTTCATAGGACCCGAGATGGCGGCGCGTAGTGTTCCACGCGCGCCTCTCTATGACGTAAGGGGGGAGTTTAACACCTCACTCCCCCCTGTCACGAGGTGGCCCGCGGAGGCGGGCCGACACTAGCCGGGGATCGCGGAAGTCACAATAGTTCCGGTGATCCCCGGTGCAAGTGAGAGACGGAACACCGGGGTTTTAGTAAGAGTCTGACAGACCCCTTCGCCCTCCCCGGGGCGGAGGACATCCATGAGGATTTCCCCCCGTAATAAAAAAAAAAAGTTATGTTTGTGTTAGTGTTTTGTGTACTGTTTTTCAGTAAACTATCTGTCATACTTAATAGTTGTACCGATTCATCGGATTCCCTTGGCGTAAATGTTGGCGAGAGAGGGCAATGGTTAGGTGTTTCGTAACGGCTCATTTTTGATGTAGAAGGGCCAGTCCAAGGATCTGACTGAGACTCTTTCAGCGTAAAAGCTCCTACGATGCCTTTGCATATTTTAGACTTATTTTGGATGGAATCCTCTATGTATCCCTCTACAACCGCATTGGACTTCCAGCCTCCATGGTGCTTAAGAGACAGGAGATCAGCTCCTGAATCAGCCAAAAGCGTGGCTGAAGTTCGTCGGAAACAATGACAGGGGTTCTGGAAGTTCAGGAAATGTTGCTTTTTCTCGTGGGATACTGCCTATTTTATTAGCACCCTTATGCTGTCTAACACACTTTCCGTTGCGATATTGTAAAAAAATCGATTGATTGGAGTGTTAGGCGGGCGTAGGGCTTGATATTCCTCAACAATTGTTATGTATTCCTTGCGAATGACAATCAATCAATCAATCATTTATTTGCAACGAATGTAGGTAGGTTACATTGAAATACAGGTAGAGTGGATAAGAGAGTGCCATGTACATTCTGCCTGGAACTAGGCACGCAAAAATTATAAAAAAATGATAAGAAGTTAATTACAAATTAAAATGTCAAAGTTAGAATTATTACAATTTATCATACATTATTTAATATTGAAAAAATGTCAAATTACAATGTTGCTATAGATATAAAATAAGATTAAAAATAAATGTATATTAGGTCCATATTTTCAAGATAACACTAATTATATTTATTATACATTTTATTAATTGTAATTTTTAATTTGTGAATTGATTCAATTTTGATGTTATTTTATTTTTTTATTCAATGTGTATTTTAAAATTGTTTCAACTGTATGGATTAAATTATCTGAAATAAATGAATTTTATTTTTATTTTTATTTTTTTTACATCGCTGATTAAAAACTTTTGTCTCTTAAAAAAACATTCATCAAATAATAACATTTTTCTATTAGGAAGGCCACCAATTTCTTTTAAAAGTTTTTAATTGAATAATTTTTCATTACAGCTGGCAATTTATTGTATATAGTAGGACCCATACAAATAACGCTTTTTCTCAATAGCGCTGTGTTACAGGACTTGATTTTTAATCAATTTTTGTACTGGTTTCGGACAGGTCGTTTTCTAGTTTCTGACATAGTAGGAAATAGGTTTTTATTGGTCTTTACAAACATGGCCATTTCCAGAAAATACCATGATGGAAACGTAAGCATTTTTAGGAACTTAAACTTTGGTTCGTAACTGTCAGTGGTCCTCATACCACACGAAGTTGCGGTCTCTTTTTGTCTTTGTATTAGGTAAATTAATTAATAGTACCTAAGTCATCTGAATGTTTCTCAATGTTTTTGACATTAATATGTGTTAGTTCATTAGTTCGACATGCTCCGTTTATACCAATAATAAGAACAACCTGTAACGTAAAGAGTATTGTAGTAGAGAAATTAATAAAATTGATATGCATGCATAATTATGCCTATCAACATCTACTAAGTACGTATTAAATTATGTTAAGTAGTTGATTAATATACTTAAGTAGATACTGAATATGCAACTGACTTACTATTGTCGCCAAATATACGGAATCAGGTGCTTCGTTAAGAAACTTTTCAATTTCAGATGCTGTGAAAACCTTCGATTTTTTTGGTTGATGACCAGATGAGGCTCTTTTTAAAAATGCCACAAATTTAGGATAGGTGTTAAGTATGTCTTTTTTCATCTTTATTGTTGCTTTTAGCATTGAATACGTACTCCATAGAGTGCTTGATTTTTTGGTCTCGGATAATTCAATAAAATATTCCAGCAAAACGTTTTCTGAGAAAGTTTTGGCTCCTTTAGCTAGTCGCCACGTGTTAAACATATCGTACTGTTTCAAAGACTTCTCGTGTGATTGTTGTGGGAGAAAGCTCATTTGCGCATTATAAACAGTTTCAGTCAATTCTGTTGGCGTCAAATAAACTTCCTCGTCGCTAGAACGTCAATTTTTTTGATTTTTCACTTGTTTTCAAGTTTCTTGTTTTTAACCTAAGGTTTTAACAATATGACGTAAAAAACTGGCGCGCGCAAATCAAATTAAAAAAGTACACCAAGGAGGTTGCGAGTCTAAGTTTTTAACAAATTAAAAAATGCTGTATGATAAATTCGGCACTATGGAGGGAGAAGTAAATAGGTGATGAAGTAAATGATGATTTTTTTTTTGGGTTTTGGCTTCACACGGTTTGTGCATTTAGCCAGTGTCAAGTAATTTTTCTTTTCCATCAAGTAAATGGCCCGATATCGGGCACGAAGTTACAAAACAGTCATAGTCGTCTTTAGTCAGTCAAGTTAAAGTTATTGTAAAGCGGTAGTAACTTTACAACAACGGTAGAAGTTTTTGGGGGGAACACGAAAAGTCCACGTTAGTCACTTATTTTCACCTTCACTACATTTGTGCACACGTAATTAAATTGCATAATTCACTACCAACATTAAACAATTTTATTCGCTATTTCACAAAATTTCATGAAAATAAAAAGTCGTGCGACATGTTCCAACGCGATCCCGCCAAAAACTCCTTAATGATGTTTTGAATTCACAAAGCTAGGGCACACGACGTTCTAAATTCAATTTACTAAATCCTCTAGCAGATAAAAACGGTTTTTGCACTCAGATATTGGAGAGCAAAAATTCCCTTTACGAGAGGGGGGGATGAAAAAATATTTTTGCTCTCGAGTGATATACCTACACTACTTTTCGTCTCCTTCTATGAGAAGATATTTCTCCCGGGATTTCGTAGGTATTAAGTTTTGTATGACGTTATTAGCTTCTATTTGTATGGTTTCAGGAGTTAATGCACTATCACTTTCAGAACTCGACGTAGGACTATTTTTATTTTGCAAAATGAAGCTAGTTTATATACTTCACAGACATGATGGATATCGATGTTTAACAAAAGAAAACTGTTTTTATCAACTAATACTTCAAGCACGGTGATATTATCTATAATACCGTGCCTCAAGTAACTATACCTACTAACAGCCGTTGACCCCCCAAAAAAATTTTTTTTTTCATTTTGTCATGTTTAGATAATCGATATTTCCCAGCATGCAGAGTTTCGCTACAAAATTTAATTTTCTCACTTCAACTAAATTTTCACGGTGAGTTTACATATTATACCAGCTGGTCGTCAATACACACTATAATAGTTGCGGTGAGCAAAAAAATTAGCAAGACCAAAGCATTTTCTCGGTTCTTTTTCAGGGAAATCCATACCCCAATACCTATTGTCAGTATCATTCAAAATTCTACTAATAACAAACACGTAAATATTCGCGAATTTCAGTACTTAAGCATTATTTAAAACAAGTCATACTATTCTTAGAGCTGAGTGAGCGATAATGGAGCTATTTCGAGCGCTCACATTACAAAATTCTGCGTACAAAGAAACCGCGATGTTTTTAAGTGGCATTTTTAACCGTGGGCTCACATGAATGGGTCTTTCATACTTAAATCATCAAAATAGTTTATTTATAGTAGGTTATTGAAAACAGGCATTCAAATGACTGCCACGGAAAAAAAATAACTTGTAAGATTTCATTACAGACACCGGGACAGATGAAACTAAATAAAAGCTTGTAGTAAAAAATCTAAAAAACACGCTTTAAAAATCAAACCAAAAAGCAGAAAATAATTTCAAAACAACGTGGGGTGCTTTCTATTTTTTAGTTCTGATAGTAGTTTTTTTTTTGGATTTTGGCTTCGCACGGTTTGTGCCAGTGAGCCAGTGTCAAGTAAATTTTCTTTTCGATCAAGTAAATGGCCCGAAATCGGGCACGAAATTACAACACAGTCATAGTCGTCTTTAGTCAGTCAAGTCAAAGTCATTGTAAGGCGGTGGTAACTTTACAATAACCTACTAGGAGTTTTTGGGGAGATCCCGAAAAGTCCACGTTAGTCACTTATTTTCACCTTCACTACACTTGTGCCCCATTTGTGACCCACACGTAGCTAAATTGAATAATCCACTACCAAAATTATACAATTTAATTCGCTTTTTAACTAAATTTCATGAAAATAAAAATCTGTGTGACATGTTCCAACGCGATTCCGCCAAAAAAAAGCGTTTTTTTTTTATTGTCATCGGTCCTCGATAAGTCTACAAAGTTTAAATTAAATCTTACCGTTTCAAGTGGGTCATAATCAAGCCCAAAGGAGTCGGTTACAAACAAACATACAAACATACTGATGAAGCTAATAAAAAGCGTGTAATAAGTCGTGTCCCAGAAGTCGACGTCAAGCCGGAATCATGTTAGTCATAATAGTTATAAAAAAAATATTAACAAAAACTAAGTTGCCTAGCCTTTTCCCAACCATGTTGGGGTCATTTTTCAGTCTAACTGGATGCGGCTGAATACCTACCAGTTTTTTAAATGTAGGTATCGACTACCTATCTGACCTTCAACAACCCAGTTACATACCCCTTGGTAAGACTGGTTTTCAGACTTACCGGTTTCTGATAACCCGTACAGACTGTCAAAGATCCACGAATGGCAGCAGGGACCAACTGCATCACGTGCTTTCCGTGGCACAAAGGGGTCTTCGTGTGTACCAAATATGGTCACACATGGACGACCACGAGGAGGAACACGATGAAGATGGTCACGGACTGGTGCAGCCACAAGCGCCTACACCAAATTCAACGCAAGCAAGTCGAAAACACTAAAATAAATATTTTCATTTCCTCGCTAACGGTCAGGATTCTAATTTTTTAATCACTCGCTGCGCTCGTGATTCAATTTTAGAAACCTTCGCTTGCTCGGTCATCAAAATTGAGCACGCGATTAAAAAGCAACTTTGCGCTCTTGTATAACAAATAACTATTTTCATCCCCCAATCTCGAAAAGAGTATTTTTTCTCTTCGATATCTGAATGCAAAAGCCGTTTTTATCCGCTAGAGGATAAAGTAAATTGAATTTAGAACATCGTGTGCACTAAGTTTGTGAATTCGAAACATCATTAAACCTTTTTACTTCTCCCTCCATGGTGCCGAATTTATCATACTTCCTTTTTTTTAATTTGCTTTGCGCGCGCCGTTTTCTTTTCACGTCATAACGTTAAAATCTTAGGTTAAAAACAAGTGAAAAACCAAAAAATGAGTGGATCTAGCGACGAGGAAGTTTATTTGACGCCAACAGAATTGATTGAAACTGTTTATAATGCGCAAATGAGCTTTCTCCCACAACAATCACACGAGAAGTCTTTGAAACAGTACGAAATGTTTAACACGTGGCGACTAGCTAAAAGGAGCTAAAACTTTCTCAGAAAACGTTTTGCTGGAATAGTTTTATTGAATTAGCCGAGACCAAAAAATCAAGAACTCTATGGAGTACATATTCAATGCTAAAAGCAACAATAAAGATGAAAAAAGACATACTTAACACCTATCCTAAATTTGTGGCATTTTTAAAAAGAGCCTCATCTGGTCATCAACCAAAAAAAAACGAAGGTTTTCACAGCATCTGAAATTGAAAAGTTTCTTATCGAAGCACCTGATTCCGTATATTTGGCGACAAAAGTAAGTCAGTTGCACATTCAGTATCTACTTAAGTATATTAATCAACCGCCATGGGATCTGGAGGCAAAAGTCCTCGCGCACACTTGGGAGTGGCGCGAGGAGGCCAAACGCCGGGGCGCAACTCCGTTGCCGCGGGAAATCGTGGCACGGCGGACAGAGCTCCAGCGGGATCTCATGGGGACGTGGAGAGTGCGATTGTTGCAACCCAGTGCTGGGCACGCCACAATTGCGGCGGTAAGTCCCCTGTTTGAGGAGTGGCTTGAGAGACGGCATGGCGTCCTCACCTTCCGCCTGACACAGGTCCTCACCGGACACGGCTGCTTCGGGAGGTTCCTGTTTCGGATAGGACGGGAGGAAACGCCCGGGTGTTTCCATTGCGAAGATCGCCCTGAGGACACAGTGGAGTATACGGTGGAGGTCTGCCCGGCTTGGGCGGAGCACCGCCGTGTCCTCGTGGAGGTGATCGGCGGCGGCGATCTCTTTCGACCGAACCTGGTCCAGGCCATGGTAAGCAGTGAGAGTGCATGGCTAGCAGTCGCCTCCTTCAGCGAAGCAGTTATGCTCGCAAAGAGAGAGGCGGCGCACGTGAGGGTGATGCAGTACATGCGCCCTCACAGCCGTGGCCTTCGCAGGAGACGCCCTGGGCGTCGGGAATCCCAGGCTGATTCCCGGCCACCGTAGGCACGGGCTTGCGGACGGCGAGTAATGGGTAGCTCGCTGTCCGGTAAGGACCAAGTCTGGGTCGACGGCGCGTTGTGTTCCATGCGCGCCTGAAAGAGATGCAGCAACTGATGGGGCCCGGAAGGGCCGATGCCTGCCAGGGGTGCGGATGTTCGAAAGAGATACGGCGACCCCTGGCACACAGGCAACTGAGGGAACACGGGTGGGTTTTAGTCCGTAAAAGTCTGACACCCTCCCGCTCCGCCTAGCGCGGGAGAGGTTATTTGATGATTTCCCACCCAAAAAAGAAAGTATATTAATCAACTACTTAACATAATCTAATACGTACTTAGTAAATGTTGATAGGCATAATTATGCATGGATATCAATTTTATTTTATTTCTTATTATACTAATGAACTAATACAACTTAATGTCAAAAACATTGAGAAACATCAGATGACTTACTGTTAATTAATTTACCTAATACAAAGACAAAAAGAGATCGCAACTTCGTCATTTGCATACATAACAATTGTTGATAAATATCAGGCCTTACGCCCGCCTAACACTCCAATCAATCGATTTTTTCTACAATATCGTAACGGAAAGTGTGATAGACAGCCTATGGGTGATGGCCCACGAGAAATAGCAATATTTCTTGTATTTCCAGAACCCCTGTTGTACACGGGTCATTGTTTCCGACGAACTTCAGCCACACTTTTGCCCGATTCAGGAGCTGATCTCCTGTCCCTTAAGCGCCATGGAGGCTGGAAGTCCAATGCGGTTGTGGAGGGATACTTAGAGGATTCCATCCAAAATAAGTCTAAAATGTGTAAAGGCATCGTAAGAGCCATTACACTGACTACTACTACTTTAAATTTTTCTTAATTATACCTAAGTATTATAAGTTACAATATAAAGATTATTCTGTAATAATTACCTGAGTATCATAATGTAGTAGTTAATACCTAAGTAAACTGAAATTAAAGTCTCTTGTGATTGTAAATGGTTTTTTTTTTGCATTTAGTTATTTCTTCGCTGAGGTGGGATGGAAAGTAAGGTACAAAGATTTTTCACCTCGTGCGCTTTTGTTTCTCTCGCTAACGTTCAGGATTCAAATTTTTGAATCACGGTCATCAAAATTGAACACGCGGTTAAAAAGCAACTTTGCACTCTTGTATAAGAAAGAACTATTTTTATCAAACTATTCAATGTAGCAAAGCAGGGTAGAATAACTTGCACTCGTACGATAACCTAAGTATTTTATTTACTTATATACTTACATTAACGTGTATATTTTTCTTTGTAATTCTCGTCTTATCGCCCTACTATTTTATATCCAACTGTTTAATTGGTTCTTCTAGGTAACCAGTTAAACAGTTGGATTTTTCAACGCGATCAAAAACAACTACTTATTTATAAATAATTAATAAGCGGAAATACCTTACTACCTTCGGTTAGGTGCCGAAATATATACCTATTACATACTCATACCATTCATAAAAAAACGAAGACAGTAAAAATTAAGTCTTTTTATCGGATTAAAATAATCATTCATTCACAAATAATAGGATTATGTAAAAAATAGTTTCTTTAGGTAGATATTGTTACAAGCAATTTATCATAATTCTTAGAAGTAATACTGTAGAGCTAGGGAACTTTTTCCTGCTGCAATGTTTTCCTTGTAAGGTAGCACTCACTTTGATGAATGGGTAAACCCTGCGATCTGAAAGATTTGCTTATTTATATTTCATATTGACCAGTGGCCGAAATTCGACTTAAATTGATTTAAAACTTTTTTTTAATTATGAATTTTTGAAGGAGGCTTTTAGCCATAATGGCATGTCATGTGTTAAAAACGCTCGCTAGGAGACGTCCTAAGGCGACCAAACTCTTTAATTCGCATATTAACAAAATTCATATTATCGTCATATTCTGGTCATATTAGCAAATAGCATAGCAATAGCATTTAGCATACTAAGACTCAAGAATTTGTATGCTAATGAAATTTATGCGAAATCGCATTAATTACCTACCATCAGTATTAAGAGGACTACAAGACCGAAGTGGCCTTGAAAAACGCACGCACACATTTACACAATCGACGTGAACGCCATTTAACGACGACGGCCATAACAATTATCATACAAAACAAATACGAAGTTGAACACTAACGGTTTAGCGAGATTACGCCCGAGTATGCTAATAGATGGCGCGGTAACAGCGCGCAAGTAAACTAATAGACCTAAATAAAAAAATCGATAGGCCAATAAATTATTTTTATTTGTTTTAATTAAGCTCTTTTCGGATTACGATTATGTCACATTTTGTTTAAGCAGGTTGTTTAGGCAGCAATGGTATTCCAGGTTTACGTTTATACGTTTATAAGTCCTGGGATTTGAACCCGAGCCCTCTTCAATGCAAGTTTACACCTCTACCTACACTTCTGTAACAGTTTGCATATTTTCCGTTTTTTCAAAAGTCTATCTTTTGAAAAAACAGAAAATATGCGAACTGGCTGTGCAGTCAGTTCGTACACGATTACTTAGACATTCCAAAAATTGTTAAGCTAAAAGTTTCTAAAAGATTAGAATACCTAACTTTCATACATGATTATAATTCCTATATATTATAAAGAAAATCAATAAAATTAAAGTCTTACGCATTGGAAATAAGTTCCGTGTTGATATTTTCAACTTTCTTGCTCCTGTAAAAAATAATTAAATTTTTAACGTTTTTTCTAGTTATTTATAAAAGTATTTCATAAATATATCTAAATATAGTAGTACTTTAAATAAAAGAAAAATGAAACCAATGCAAGGCTACACCTTTACCTATTATGCTACTGTAACAATCAAGTAGCTTATTGAAAAAACGGAAAGTATGCGAACCGGCTGTGCAGTCAGTTCGTTCACGGTTACTTAGACATTTCCAAATTCATAGTTTTATTGATATAAAAATAAATATTTGGTGATAATAAAATGCTCTCATCTTTTAATATTGTTCATATGTTCGGCATTTGATTTATATGAACGTTTTTTACTGCTCGTAACCGGTTTAACTTTATTTCCCATATTTACAAATGGTAATGATTAAAAACTAAGTACCTTATTTATTACGCTATTTGTAGTAAAAGTATTTTATATTTACAAGAAAGAAGAATTTTTACGGAAAGAATATGTGAAATAAACAATTTACAAAATGGAGTACGAAAACAGTAAACAATCTTAGCGGAAATAATGCGGCGAAAAGAGCGACAATGTCCTTGATAGCAAACCACGGTATTCGAAGAGGCTGATACTGTAGGTATAGTTTTATAACAGATACCCTTTTCCCTACTTCATTCATCAAAAGATTTAAATCTTAATGTAGGTATTCATAACGCATTATTATGTAAAAATATTAACTTTCTGCACACCTTCTCCATATAAACTTTACTGTGCCAAAAGTCATAGGTACTCCTGCGCAATTTTTGTGAAAATGGGTAATTTATGGTAAGGGATAATAGGGATACTATATGGTAAGGGGTAATAGGGATACTATATGGTAAAGGGCAATTGGGGTACTATATGGTAAGGGGTAATAAGGGTACTATATGGTAAGGGGTAATAAGGGTACTATATGGTAAGGTGTGATAGGGGTACTATATGGTAAGGGGTAGGAAGATGGATAACAGCTACTGCATCTAATAATGATTTAGCTTTACGTAGTAACCATAGATTTAACTATGTAATTTAACATAATAATGCAGATTTAATTTATATGCTGAACTGCCGACCAGGTAAATAAATAAACGGGTAACAAAACCATTGATTAGAATAACTTAATGGTTAGACAATTTTAATTTAATTTATAAATCAATTCTAATTTTCTGAATATCTCGCACCCTAGACTTGAGTTGCCTTGGCTTACCTGGAAGTCTTTAAATGGACTTCGGCCTCAGTTCAGGTAGAAGCAAAGAAAACTTTCTCATGTGGAGATTCAACAGAATGTGGTGGTGTCCCACAAACAATGCATGCCCCGTCCTGTTATCTCCACGCTACAGGAGTTGATAGACGTACTGAAAGTGCCAATATCGTAGCCAAATGTTTAGCTAGAAAGTAAATTAAGTGCTTGAAAAAATGAAAAAAATAATCGGAAAAAGATTTTATACGATATTTTCCTGCTATGTTCGGTAGGAACTTGATAATATACCTGTAAAAGTTTCTGTATTGTAGATATTAAATTTTACCTTGAGTAGATTGTGATGTCAGCTTGAGAGAATTATTGTCAGCGCGGTCAAGATCTTTGTCCTGTCTTGTTAAAAATATATAAACACAAGCCATTTATCCTTCTTTGCTATACATACAAAGTAGTTAGTGTATGCAGTGTAGGTATATACGTGTTCTTGCTTGTAAATACAAGTTTTGTAGTCATTAACCGGAAACTAGTCTACCGAGCATCGATTTGCTTTTTTAATAAACCAGATGCGGCTATAAGGGGCTATCTACATAAATATTACTTGCAGAATTTAATTATTTTTTATTGAGCCCTCCCCCATTCTTGTCTTGTCACTGGTGGTCATTTTTTAAATGAATCCTTAATTAGAGTTGAAGTTTAGAGTTTTAATAGTTTAGATTCATAGCGACGTTACAAAACTTATGAGACGTACCCCACTTGCCAGTATACAATTGTAGTCTTTGTACCCCACTAGTCACACTTTGGTGACACCTACCGCTTAAAGTGTGACGTACCTAATTTATGGATTGCTCAATAGGAAAACTGAAAAATCTTAACTAATCCTCATGTCTGGTAAATGTAATCATGTTTGTTCTAAATATATCTAATCTACCGGAAATATTAAACGATTTGAGTGAAGATAATACCGATACACTTATCTAAAGAGCGTTCCAACAGCTTTGTTTAGATAATTCGAGTTATACCGAACAGGATCGACTTCCCTTAGATAATGTGTAGCAGTGTAGTCATAATCGGTTATAGAAATCGATTACGTCAATCGTTCATGTGATTCGGAACTAAATCAAGCATTGTTTGATGTTGAAGAGCCAAAAAAGTATTATGTTAATAGTTTCAAGATTACAAATTACAGTTTATACTGATGTTTAAATTACATTGCAATTATTCCTTACTTACCTAGCAGCACGGTTTATCGAGTAATAAATCGATAAACTGCCAACAAGTGATTAATCGATTTGTATTCAAATAAGTATTGAAGAGATATTTAGTATCTAGATCGTTTCACAATGATAAAGTTTAGAAATTATTAGATAAAAAGTGGCATTATCTAATGGTCCGCCAGTCGATAGTTGTCCATGTCGGTTTAGGCACCGTTCCATCTAAAGCTACGTCTTTCGATGCTTCTTGAGAACTGGTTTTGGCAAAGGTATAGGTACTAGTATTTCCAGCGGCTGTTAATTCTTTTTCACATAATCTCTATTGATCAAGGTAGCTATACGTTTGTCCCACCGTTAAGCATAGGTAATTCGCATAGGCATTTCTAATTGAAACACCACAGATTTGACCTACGCATAGCAACAAGGATCTATTTTATTCGGTACTAATTGTTGCGCGTGACGTCGTCCACGATCCAGAAGGAAAAGTAGCCAATATCCTTACCAAGGTCATGGTTTATCTGTTTGCCAAATTTCATCCAAATCCGTTCAGCCGTTTTAGTGTGAAAGCGTACCAAACGAACAAACAACAAACTTACTTTCGCGTTCATAATAGTAGCTTTGGCTCACGGGTCCGCCCACGTGGATGTTGGTTATCACGTAAAAAAGTAGCCTATGTCCTTCTCTATATCTCTAGCAAATAACGTGACGATCGGTTCAGCAGTTTAGGAGTGAAAGCGTAATAGATACTTAGACAGATAGGCAGAGTTACTTTCGAATTTATAATATCATAGTAGGGATAAGTAGGGATGTTAGTGGAGATTAGTTAGAATTTTGGCATAATATAGTTAGCATGATTGTTAACGGAATTAATAAAACACCCTCTTATTTCATTACTTAGCATGTTTTCGAATCTGAAGTCATGTCTTGACTGCAACTTTTCTGACCAAATCTTACATCTTACATCAAGATATATCTTACATCTTTGCGTATGACACCGCCCCTGCCTCGTGTGGGTCGTTTATTTGCGGACGGCCGTACCCACTTGCACCGGAAGGGCCAGTTTTGCGTAACGACATAATCGCGTCGTGGACACCGTGCCCGCCCCCCCTCCCCGACCAGCTCCTTCCCCTGTCTGCCGCCATGCCGCACCCAGACAGACCCAGCTAAGGGCGCGACCGCCTCAAGTTCAAACTTTATCAACTCTCGTTTATCGTTTAGTTTACGATCGAGCTTGTAATGTCAATGTGAATATTTGGATGTTTGTTACTCAAGAACTGCTGTGACCGTTACTGAGTTGTTGTTAACTTGTTGCCATAGAAAAATAATGTATTCTAGTTTATCAGGTTTGAAGTTTTTTCAATACAGGAAACCGGATTATCATGTAAAAGAGACAAAATGTCTGTTGTTTCTTTTCAATAGTATCTACTAGCAACACAATAATTAGATAAAAGCGAAGAGTTGGACTGTTTTTATCTTTTTCTGTATTTGCATCGCATCGTCATATGCGTCAGAAGCGGCTAATGACTTCTTCATAAACAGGAGATTATTGTTTCTTCGAACCTTCCATTAAATCCTCTTTACCAAGAAGATTTAGGCTAAACATGAAGTGATTAAAAGATTCACCGATAACATAATTTTTTCTGCATGAGATAACGTATCCTGTTGATTGTTAATTCTTATCTATATCAGTATGTCCTTTACCGAGTCATCATTAATCCAGCCTTACCCTAAATTGAGGTCGGCTTCTATTGAAACAGATGCGAATGATGCCCCAGGGTATTAGCAAGTATTAAGCGACTGACCTCAGCAACTAGGCCATAAGTGCCATAACATAACGATGTTGCAAACTGGTTCGACTTTTGGCCTTCTTGCTACCATAGATAGGTATTTGTGACAACGGGACTGGCGGTTCAACGTCTATGAGACAACACCTGGAGAGATATCCATGTGTCTCCTCGATCCTTTTCACCATCTGTCTCACCAACTTGACGTTATAGACTTGACTATTGGGAAAAATGAGTTCATCTTTTAGTTGGTAATGTCTTGTGATTTACATGGTAACTCACATAACTTCCTAAATACTGTAACCTTATTGGTAGATACAGTTTTCTCCCGTTTGGGGTAGAAACGCTCGGGTCATAGTGCATGAGTGAGCGCCTCCTTTTTAAGGAAATTTCTCGCTGACTGGCGACACTGTCTTCACATGACCAGAAGGGGGTGGGTTGTTCGTTGGCAAACGAATTAGCATGTCCATTCAACATGGCAGTGCTGGCAGTCTTCTGGGCTCGTTTCCACAGCGATGTGGACGAGTACATCGACGCTTGAGTATCCTTTTGTTTTTATTTGTATCCATTTATTTAGGTATTCCCAAGTATTGGTATACAAGAGATAAAAAAAGAAGGAAGGGTAGACCTTCTAAAAGATGGAGTGTCGACATCATACAAAAGTATTCCCAAGTATTGGTATACAAGAGATAAAAAAAGAAGGAAGGGTAGACCTTCTAAAAGATGGAGTGACGACATCATACAAAAGTATTCCCAAGTATTGGTATACAAGAGATAAAAAAAGAAGGAAGGGTAGACCTTCTAAAAGATGGAGTGACGACATCATACAAAACCCAGACAGGCAAAGGATAGAGTCATCTGGAATGGTTTGGAGGAGGCTTCCACCGCAATACCTAGGCGGCAACAATACTAAAGAAAACATTACTAACTAACAAACAAATAAATACGCACCACAAAACTACATGTCATCATCTGCCTAGCCTTTTCCCAACTATGTTGGGGTCGGCTTCCAGTCTAACCGGATGCAGCACAAAACTACATGTAAGGAATTAAAATATGCCAGGGGTGCGGGTTGTTCGAAAGAGGCACACAGGCAACTGAGGGAACACGGGTGGGTTTTAGTCAGTAAAAGTCTGACACGCCCTCCTGCTCCACCCAGAGCGGGCGAAGTCATTTGATGATTTCCCACCCAAAAAAAAAGGAATTAAAATAAAGCTAATAAATAAAATTTGTATAGTTAGTTATTTAATTTAGTCTATACTGTAAATAGTTAGCCGTGATAAAATGTTGTATATATCCTTATATTCAAATGTACCAACATAAATATAACAATAGGTACTACTTACTTCATAAACTATTGTTATTTTTCCCCCAAGACTCCTACGGTAAGACAAAAGTGGTGAGACAGATGGATGGGATGTACCGAGTCCATTCATACAGTAATTGTTGTTTGTATTGTCTATGAGTAAGGATACAATAATGTCCATATGTTTATTAAGTAATTTAACGTGGAAATGACAGAGAGATGGAAGATTATATCACACACAATGGACACTGTGTGTTTTTATTTATGACTATGAAGACACCCAGCCGGTCCTGCCATTAGGAACCAGGCGGGAATGACTCAGGTCACACCTGTTCATACACCTACAGCATTGCTTAGCATGACGCTACTCTACCGTAGAATATAAATCGCTTGTCTACATTTCTCGGTCAAAAACTGACAACTGTCTTTATGGAAACGTAATTTTTGTCTACTCTTCCGTCGACAGAGCGCTTCTCTACGGTTCTCGTGGTAAACCTGTTGATGTAAAAATATAGGTGTACTGTATCTACTGTAAGTTTTATCCCTTATGAATGTTAGTGTTCTGTTATAAAGAATTAATGATGTTCCAGATATCCGTATCCGTGTATGCGGATATCTGCAGGAGATTAAAGATGCGTATCCGTATCCCTATCCGTTACAACTTTGACGGATTTTTTACCTTATTAATAATTCCAAATTGCACTACTAAACTTCTTTGTTAGACCCGCTCTGGATGGAGCAGGAGGGTGTGTCAAACTTTTACTGACTAAAACCCACCCGTGTTCCCTCAGTTGCCTGTGCACCAGGGGCGACGGTATCTCTTTCGAACAACCCGCACCCCTGGCAGACATTGGCTCTTGCGGACCCCACCAATTGGTGCTGACATCTCTTTGAGGCGCGCTTGGAAACCGACACCGATTGAGTAAGAAAGTTAAGATCCGTATTCGTATCCGCGGATCTTGCACCAATTATCCGTATCCAGATCCGTATCTGCGGATCTACATTTTTAATCTCTCAGTTCATCTCGTAGTTGACCATGAGAGGCCCTAACTACTTAACCGGACTTTCCTGTGGTTGCTTTAAGAAAACTTAAAGCCTCCAGTCAGGGGCGTAAAACTACTTAGGTTTCTAAGCGACTGCACGCTGAGGGCACCCCCTGTGGGGTACGGGCCTCGGCTCGGGGCGTCACTGATAGGGGGACAGCAAGTTGGGACAGGCTGGATCAAATCATCATTATTATTATTATTATTTCTCGGGGAGTTTAACTCTACAGGCTCAGCTGCGGCGCGGGCTGGCATTTCAACGAGCAAGGGTTGGTGGGGGGTATCGTTGTTAACTCGGAGTCTTCGGGGGCGCGAGGACATCGGCGGTGAGGTCGGAATGACAGTTGTTTTTGTGTGCAAACTGTACTGGTGGCCCTAAGCTGCGTTCTTGAAGGAGAGTAATGGGGTCATCTGGATCGGAGAGAACATGTCTCGGCCGGCGAATTCTACTAATCCTACTGGGTACATAACTAGCGGCCTTCACAATCAGAGGACTGCGATGTTTCTCGGCTTTTAAAAAAACCGCTTCAAGTTGCGTTTCATGAACTGAATGACAGTGGGAAATTTCAGATCGAGATGGAGCATCATTCTGCAGCCCTTATCTTAATTTATTTGTGGTCGGCGCAAAATGTATTTTTCTTCGATCATCGTCATCATCATTTGTCAAGCCTTTTCCCACCTATTTTGGGTTGAGGTCGGTTTCCATTCAAACCGGGTGCAGCTGAATACCAATATTTTACATGGAGTGACTGTCTGGAGTCAATATTTTACATGGAGTCTGACCTCCACAACCCAAAAACTGGGTACTTTATACGAAACCCCTTGGTAACGCTGGTTGTAACACTTCCGGGCTCCTGACGATCCGTAACGACTGTCACAGATCTGCGAATGACAACCGTGACGTCGAGGGGTTTCGGTATGTAAAGATGGTCACCCATCCACGGACCAACCACAGCAAGCTTAGATTAACCGTGGATTAACCTGATCAATCGACCTGTGCACGGACACCCAGACTTACTTGTGTTTTTCTTCCATACTTCTCTGTTAATAGTCATCGTAATGAAACTTAATGGTCTAAAATTGCCAACAAACTCCAATCACCAAAACCGGTTTAGCGTAGAATAACAGGATAAAATAATAGAAATAAAGCAATTTTCCCTAAGTATGGCGCTCATTTTGTCGGTCGTTTAGACTATGTTCGTCAGTGGATATTAGACTGATATGTTTATCTCGGTATGTGAGCCCTCGATCATCATATTAAGGTGTTAATATTTATCAACACATGTACTTACCACGTGGATTCTTATCATTTTATCAATGATCCAGCTATCGGATATTTTGATAACAGTTCATTCAATAGTTGACGTTCGAAAGTGCCTTTTATGTGCCTATTTGAAATAAATGCTTTGACTTTGACTTTGAATAATTTTGGGAGTCACGTGTTTAAGCCAGAAAACTGAAACATCCGACCAAACAACGTTTATGGGACGAGGTGGTACGATCAGCAACAATTTTTCAAACCTTAATTATTGAGTAAAATGTTTAATTAAAATCGGAACCGATGTAAAATTGTAAGAATGTTAACTCTTTGCCATTTATATGGGAAACTAAACAGTTTATCAAATCATTTTGTACCAATTTTGATGATATTATGTAAAAGTGACAGTGTTAATGGCCCTTTAATTTATTTAATTCTTCAAGTACACACAATATTTTTGTTAATATGCGAAACCTGAATATAGTTTGTTAAGAATAAGTAACACTAATAATGTTTACACCATGTTACATTATTTCCCAAAAAAAAATTACAAGTGTCATGGAAAATGTTAACACCAGTAAATTACAATACAATCGCCATACGGTTAAGTACCTACTGCCTAATTATTATCAATGAGCCCAATACGACGCTGGACGCGCGGGAGGCGCGGCGGCGCCGCGTGGTGACCATGTTTATATAGACAAGCTTATTGGTAACTTTGTGATTTTATGATACAGTTTTGAAATTTTGTACGTAGATTATTTACATAAAAAAACAAAAAAAAAAGGTTCCGACGAATTGAGAACCTCCTCTTTTTGGAAGTCGGTTAAAAATACTAGACACGTGTTTCGGGTTTTGCATAAAATAAAACTAGGGTTGTATACACTGGCGGACTTAATACCATAGACATTTTGTACTAGTCAACCATTGTTCCTGACCATACCATAATATGGACGTCAGGAAATATGGAATGTCTTAATCTTGATATTGGACAGGGGCAGCCGGATCGGTCAAGGTGAGGGTTCCTAATGGGTGTTGCGGTAGCCACAGGGCCAAGGGCGAACCCCGTGTTGGGTGTGGCAATGGCTGATACGTTATCATTACTTATTACATCATAAATATTATTTAGCGCTGCAGTATCAAAAACTCCACATACCTAATCTTTGTAGAAATCCGAAGTACATAAAAAACGCGTCGATTTAAAATACGAATTTGTCATTTTATTGTTTTGCCACTTCAGATTGAGATTACAGTTTCTGGCACACCGACAATTTTTTATCTAAGCTGGATTTATTTCATGACGAAGTGAACTCAGATCAATCAGCGCCTCAAATAACTAAATGCTTTAGTGCTAAACGTATTTCAAACATAATTATGTCCCTATCTTCTTCAACTTAACCTACCACAGTTCACTTCTGGACATAGGCCTCTCCCAGGCTGCGCCACAACGCCCTTTCCTCCACCTTCCGCTGTCTGTCCGAGCCACTTTCTTAAGGTCGTCGGTCCATCTAGCCTGGGGGACGGGCGTCCCACACTACGCTTGCCAATAAACCGGTCTCCACTCCAGGACCGTGTTCTCCACCGGCCATTGCTCGTTCGACAAACATGGCCAGGTCACAGCCACGTCAGCTTGCTTACTCTGGCAGCTATGTCGGTAACTCCAGTTTTTTTCCGGATAACTTAATTCCTGATTTCATCCTTCAAAGAAAGGCAGAGCAAAGCTTGCTCCAAAGTATGCTGAGCGACCTTGAATTTATGGACCAGCCCGGCTATCAGAGTCCACGTTTCGGCACCTTCACCGAAACAGAACGATGATTTAAAATCGTTGAACTCTAAATCATTCTCATCATCATTTCAGCCGAAAGATGTCCACTCCTGGACATAGGCCTCCCCAAAGTAGTGATTTGCCGTACAAGCGCCAAGCGTGCCATAATCTTGTGTTTGCTAAAAGGTATCATAGTTTTGACGTACGTTTTTAGGTGTAAGGTAGACATAATTCGATTGAGCTGAAATAATTCTCACGGGACGCTGATGTAAGTTGAGCCGTGAGATTTACCGATTTCAACAATAAGTTTTACTTTACAGAATTCAATCGATTCCCAGTGAAACTATCAGACTACGTAACGACTAAGTAGGTAGGTATGTATGTATGTATAGAAATTGTTTTTACTTCCATGTGTCAGAGCCAACACAATCTAATGTTATAACTGTTATGTTTTGTTGCAGAATATTTTTATGACGACTCATTATTGCTTGCAAAAATTAAGTGCTTTGCTAGCCAACCACTAACTGTTCTTCGTTAATATTTTTGTAACAATTAATTTGAAAATTTTGTGCGACTACATAATATTTTCACCACCAGCTCCATATGTTTCGCAGATAATTTAATTCTAATTCTATTTCATTACACAAATTTGACTTGTGACTGATTATCGGGACACAGAAATGGGTCCTTCATCTCACGTAGATCTTCTAATTAAGTGCACAGGTAACATGCGAACATGCGATGCAAGCTAGAAGGTGGGCCATTGTCACATAGTTAAAATGCCTATTATCACATGACAGATTATAATAATGTTCTAGTCACCTTACGCGTTACCGGTCAGTCAAGCATTTGATACGTTACGTAACTCGAGCGTGTAGACACAGCCCAGCTAATCCAGTTCACATGACGTTGCCAGTATTATCACCATACAATCTGGGTGTTAACTGTGTAACTAACAGGTTTAATTAGCTCACAGTTTTCAAGAGATAAATAAATAAGTAGGCAGTGGAAAAATAGCCAACGTTAGCGTAGAGGCAGCAGAATCGTTGCGGATTTGTAGTATATCCGTAGCGGAAATGTAGCAGCCCCTTTTGAAAGCGTCGCGTCGTTTTGTAGCGGAAGCGTAGCAAACTGTAGCGGAAGCGTAACAGATTCATAACGAAAGCGTAGCAAATCTATAGCGGAAGCGTAGCAGATACGTAGCGGAAGCGTAGCAGTAGCGTAGCAGATCCATAGTGGAAGCGTAGTAAACGTGAATTAAAAAAAAGGAATATGTCAGAATCGCAGCACCTCCATTCTGCCCGCCACAAAACTAATATTTCTGTAGGTATATGCGTAACTGTATTTCCTCGTTAGTATTAAATGTTTTGTTGGTCCAATCACAAACGGATAATTATGTTTAATAGGATGTTTCATTCTACTACTGAACCGAAGTTCCTCAATATTCTTGAATTACCTGGCTTACGCAAGTGATTCAATGATTTCGAAATACTTACATATTTTTTAAATGACGTCACTTAATGCAGTCATAAGCGAGTTTCAATTCTTTCGTTCTAAGATTACTGTTCAGTTTTATTTAGTCAATGTAGTGCCCTCTAAGGTCCTTAAAGAAATACTTAAGTTATATTTGAAGGTTTAAAAAAACGCACATTTTTTTGTGTTCCTCTAATTTTGTGTGAAGGTACGTTTTTCCTTCCTTGTAATGATAGAACTAGTTTTCTCGTAGTGATAGGGAAACCTTTCAGTAAAATATTGCATTTAGGAAAATAACTCCTGATCTCATCAATCTCATTTCCTTGCAAGTTGACACGGTCATTCGGTGATCAGTAGATACCGACAAGACGATTAGCTATAACAACTATTCGTGGCATCTCTAGTAATCAGTTTTAAAATTTCAGAAAAATTAATGCTACTTCAATGTTTATAAGTTTATGTACCTAAGTAAATACTGTGGGAAAGGGCAAAGTTAAATAAAGTAAAACAATAAGACTCAACAGTCGTAGCTTAGACATAACAACTTGGCGGTTCTTTTGATTCGCTATTCGTTAAGCTACAAATGCTACAATTAGTACGGGCGCCACATAAATTGGCGGACAACCAATACAAGCTAGCCGTGAAGAGTTCAATGTCTTAAATTATGATTTGCAAGACTTTGTTCGGTTGCCTTGAGAACACAACATTTAGTTATTTGTAGGCAATGGCTTCAATACTCCAAAGTTCCATGAAGCACAAGATTCCTACTTTCGTAACATAGTATAAAAATAGGAACCAGTGAGGTACCTACTGGTTTCCGCGAGGCGATCAATATTCATGTTCAACGCTTCGAGAATGTTATTCTTCGTAGCTATAAATGTCAGTTTTTTATAGCAACTAACTTTAGATATTTTGGTTCTAAAGGTAGTCTGACGACGAATTCAGATCCAAAAAGAGAACTTATCGTTTATGATATAATACTTTTTATCTTGGGATTTGCAGCAAAGGATATACACACACATATAGGTACCTATATTATATTATTCACAATGATAACAAAAGGTTCTTTTACGTGGGCTCCTTAAATTACAGGAGACCACAGCATGCCCATATAACTTAGTGTCAATACGATAAAAAAAATATTGAGAAAATAATTTATGAATGATAAAAATAAATTACGATTTTCGTTTTTTTTAAGTAAAGCATTCGCATTACAATGGTGTAAACAGTATGAAAATGTGGAAAGTAAAACGATGAAATTTCTGAAAAAAGAAATTGTAAATTTTGAGCATTCTCTACACTATTGTTTACTATAATAATTATTATATTATTTCACACTAATTAGTTGAATATTGGACAGAAGTACGAGGATAATAATGTCGGTGTGAAGGAAAGGTGACCTATGAAGTCATACAGCAGCGTGCACGGTTAAGTGCTTCCAGTTACCTGGTGTTATAAACCGTTAGGTGCCTCTTAGTCACCTACGAAATAAGATCCATTTGATGAGAGTTCATTAGGCTTGTAAATTTTCTTGTAATCTGAGGGAAATCGATGAATTTGTTTCTTAGGTATTTTAAAGCTGCCTGCTGTAAGCCAAAAAAAAAATAAGCCTTTTTTTTTTCTCAGATGTGTTTCTTTTTTGCTTTCCGCGTCAGACCAGTTCCTAAGCTTAGTTACTGTACATGAAAAAACATTGTATTGGTTAATAATGGTACTTAAAGTCATTGAATGGCATGAAAATGAACAAAAGAAATGGACTGTGGACACGTCATTATGTAATTATGCACGTGAAAACATATTAGCTAAGAAGTAATACATTTACGAACAAATTGTAACACGTGTTTTTAAAAGAATAAACATAATGTAAATAACAAGATTGTACGACAGTGAATATAGGTATATCTAGATATCCAAGAAAACGGTCTCTCGTAGTACGAAACGTACGTACCAAATAATAGGCGCATTTCACTTTTTGTTGGTTTTTTATTTTTATTATTTTGCTGTACACTGTGTGCCTTAAGACTGTGCTAAATAAATGTATTTTCTTTATTTCTTTCTTTACATTCAAAACTTCTCTAGTTTAGAAAAAGGTGCCTATTATTTTAACATTCTGTGGTGTATTACGACTTCGTGCGAATCGCCTACAGAAAATAAAATATCATTTTAAAGTGCCGACTCGCCCGTTTCTGGGGAGTAAATATGTGCGAATCGACGAATAAGCTATTTAAACGTGTTGTTAAACCAATCTATACCGCATTTGAGAAGTGAGAATTTTGTGTGTGTTTCAATGGCGCGGCCACAGTGATATTAAAAAAAAAACTCTTCCAAGATTTTGTAAAATTTGTAAAAGTTGATTCCCAAAACCATACATTTGTCAAAGTTATGGTTAAAAAGTTTTGAGGGTTTGAAAGTAGCCGCGCCATTGAAACGCGGAGAACCGCTCGGCCGAGGAGATCTTTAAAACTAAGCATTGCAGAGACCCCCAAATCGGTTCAGCAGTAGAGCTACGGTGCCACGTGCCACAGACAGACACACATAGCGGTGAAACTTATAACACCCCTCTTTTTGCATCGGGGGTTAAAAAGTCATTACTTACTTCTGAAATATTCAAGTTAAAATCAAACCTAATTTGATTAGAATCGGTGTTATCTTATATGTTACGAATAAGTAATTTGGTAATGGTAGGTGGGACCGTTGTCCTAGAAAGACACTGACACTGATTTTATTGGTGATGACCTGCTAAACTGTCAGGGCACAGGTACCATTAGTATCATTACCTATTTAGTAGTCACAACGTATCTACGACGACGTCTATAAATGTAGACTAGGCATTAAGAGCGAGTAAAGTTAGGGTAAGTAATTTTATTGTTAACCAAATTAAATAATTAAATAACTACTTGAATTGTATTGTCCGTATTTTATTATTTCAGTATGAATGAAATGAAGTTGATGATGTATGAAGTGGTGGGGGGGGGGGACGCCTATGTCCAGCGGTGGACGTTTTTAGGCTGAAATAATGAAGATGTAAATAAATAAATAAAATAAAATAGCCGTTATTGCTGTTTCTTTCCTTACAATTAATTATTACATGCCTACTTACTAAAACTAAATTGGTTTAATCTATCTGAGAATGGAGAGCAGCGTTCTCTATGCATTTGACCACCATACTGCGATCGCCAACCCGCCTGCCAAGCGTAGCGATTATGGCAAAACCCCCCTTTTAGGGGAGGCTTATGTCCAGCAGTGGACGTCTTTCGGCTGATATGATGCATTTGAGTGATCGGCAACTGGATGTTTGTGTGTAACAGCTTGTCTATCGACAAAGGCCTCCTCTAAAGATTTCCACGTATTCCGGCCTCTTGCTAATCGGGTCCACATCGGACCAGCTATTTTCTTTAGGTCATCTTCCCATCTTTTGGTTTATCTGCCACTATTTCTTTTGCTATCTCTTGGATACCATTCTGTTACTAACTTAGTCCATTTCTCTATACTTTCTCTTGACATATGCCCCGTCTAAAGCCATTTAAGCTGTCTGTAGGCTGTGTGTGCATTTTTAAATTTTGTTTTCTTTTTAATTTCTTGTAATTTCACTCTATCCCTTCTTCTTATACCTAAAATACTCCTTTCTATTGCATTTTGGTAGATTTTTAATTTAATTTCTTATAGTTCTGTTAACGCCTATGTCTGGCACCCGTATAAATAGTAAGCATGGCATAATGCATATTCCGTATACTTACTTTCTTTTTTCCTTTCATTGGTATATCTTTATCCTGATGACCACGACTATCTAAAGATATGTATAAAATTTCAAATTGATGAAGGGTGTCAATATAGTGAAGGGTGGCTTAACAATGAATTACCCAGACTGTGCCTGGTTATTGCAAAAAGGGGCGTATGACATGACATGCTGGTAATTTCTGTATACAATTATAAATAATAATAATTATTATAAGTTACAGAAGTAAGCTTGGGGAATAATATTTAATTTATTATTTTGACAGGCTTTTTAATGAGCTTGTATTAAAAATTCATTCAAAGGTCATTAGCGGTCGACTGCTCGTTTTTAGTCGACGTACAGTCTAAATCATTCATAATTTAATTAGAAGTCTGTAAGATTACAGATTACGTCATTGTTGTTCGTTCTTCTGACTCAAGCGCGATGAATAATCCGCATTTGTTCATGTATTTAGCGTACTTTGTACCTTCCTGTGTTTCGGAAGCATTTGCCTATGTACCTTCATATAGCTGGCCACTTATCAAACTCTGATTAATTGTTACATAGCATGCACTCGACAAAATTACTCATTTTGATAAGTACTGAACAGCTGGATCGCTATAGTAATTTGATACATCGAATGGCGTATTTAGTTACGTTTGTGAGCACTGAGTTTGCACTCATAGAACTCGTAAAACGCGGTACACCTACTAAGTGTGTACACCTGATAATAACTATGAGGTTTTTCCTCGTTTTAAATTACGTCTAGTATCTTTTCAACCTTGCAATTAGGATTTGTCTTATGAAGCGTTAGCAAACATGCTCAAAAAAATTCATGTTCCATAAATTTTAATCCATGATCGTTTTGATAAAGACGGTTTGAGATAAATCATGCAAGTTCTACGAAGTCTGTGAATAATAGTATGGATCAGTGGCGAGGGGTGGAATTAACGTCAGGGAAAGCCGTTAAAAAAAAACCACCGCGTGATGCAAGCTTAAAGCTTCTTCAGAAGATATAGCCCCACTTTTACTGATCCTCAGTTTTAATCAGAGAATTTTGCAATACTTGGAAATACATTAAAAAAATATTGTACTTTGAAATAATGAACAGTGAATCGGTAGGTGGGATTTCTTAAAGGTAAGCCGATGGGAATCGACTTGTATTGACTCATCGCCACTGGTATGGATTCTTCAAGGACAGTTGTGGGCCAATCGCCTTTTAAAACACGATAAATAATCAAAAAGCAACAGCATCATCTGCTTAGCCTTTTCTTAGCATGATGAGGTCGGCTTCCAGTCAAACCGGGTGCAGCTGAATACCAGTATTTTACATGGAGCGACTGCCTATCTGACCTCCACAACCTAGTTACTGGGTAAAATGATACTTACCCCTTGGTAAAACTGGTTGTCAACAGCGTAACGTGACTTCCGAGGCACGGAGGAGTCTTCGTACGTAAAGATGTACACCCATCCACGGACCAACCGCGGCAAGCGTAGCTTAACTTGATCCATCGACCCGTGCATCTGTTATAATTTAGCCACAATCCCCTCAAACAAAAAGCAATATATCTAGTCAATTTATTATAAACCCCTAGCGTGACACATTTTACAAATTAATTGCCTAGCTATCCAAATAGACGATCTAATTAATAGTATAGTTTATTTAATTGGTCTGTGAGAATTAATTGCTGTCCACATGGTGAACAATTTTGAATGTTCCTGTAACCTTCAGTAGTTCAGTCTGACTGACATTGAACCTACAGTTGTTACAATGATAACAATGATCAAGGTTGCCATTTTGAATGCTAGTTTGCATGGAGTTTGGAAATATTGGAGACGCTATATGGTTCTGTCGTTCAAATGCATTAGTAGTTAACTTTTATAGATTACTAGCTGTGTCCGTGGCTTCGCCCTCGTGGAGGTCAGAAATTATCCCACCGGAACATACTACCGGGATAAAAAGTATCCCATGTGTTTATCCAACTTATAAACTATCTCTATGTTCAAATAATATTCAAATCCGTACAGCAGCGTGATTGAGTTACAAACACCCAAAGTTTCACATTTTTAAGTAGGTAGGAAGTAGGATTGTACGATTAATTGATCTCATAATATAGGATGAGTATCTATGGCGCAGCAATATCAAGCACAAGACCAGAACACTTGATAAAGTTGTGTAAGAAGCTGCATCACCAATTGACTATTAATAAATCTATTGGTTTCGATTCTAGAAGAAATAAGTTGACCTATTCCTACTCCTACGCAGCCAGACTATCTACAAATTAACGACCATCGCCAATCAGTCACAAGGACCGTCAACGTTGCTAAAGATATTGCATAATATATAGATATGAAATGAACTTGCAACATACAACACTTAACACCTCGACTAACTAACACATTGCATTATCTGTTAAGAAGAGACCAGTATATCGACGACGGCGAATTATGGAACTAAGTTTAAAAATGTATGAAATGTGACATTTCATTGACAGTTGTCTTGATCAGCAGCGCCACCATGAAGTATCAAGATCTACTGGTCATCATTTATCGAGCTATCTATGACAATATTGTTATTTATTTTGAACAGTTATTTGTACTTAAATATCAATGTTTATCTTATATTGCTGTATCTTCGATTAGTAATAATGTGTTCTGACGAAACGTGCTGTTTGCATTTTGTATGGTATTTACCTACATACGTGTAGGTATAAATGCAAAATTGTTGTCTAAATTGCCAGTTTGTGGCAATGAAAAGATTAGAATTTAGTCTACGGAGGGTGACACCCCAAATTCTATCATAGAAGGTCAGAGTAGGTCGTGCCTAATATAGGATACATACATTAGCACTTAAGTATTGTTGTTAGATAGCTGAGTACATGAAAACAACAATATTCTGTTATTGGGACAAGATCTTTCTAGAAATCTACACGTAGAAGTAACAGACTGTAGTCTTTGTTTTAAGAGTTAAGATTACCAGACACAAAGAGGCAATAACTAAGGGTTTAGCACTCATGCACGTGTATTTTGTGCAACAAAACAAACATGCATGTTGCTACTAAATTGTTTAACACATAAATCGAGAGTTACTCTGAATCAGAACCCTAACGCCTTCGAACGATCATTTTATTAGGCATGATTATGCGATCAACGACAAAAGAGTGAATCATTCAGTGCGCGCGCACTCAGTTTGCACCGAGCCAAATACGTCATCACCCTTGGTTCGCTTCATTCAGAGCGAACAAGCTATAGAAGATTTTATTTTTTTATTGTTAGACTGTGGCGTGTTATGTACCTACCTTCAATTTCTCGTTTATTTTATTATGAATATTACTTATAATTATGTAATTATGAAATATTTTCCTTGTAATTTGATTGTAGGTTGTTGCGTGTTAAGATAAAGTTTTCGTTGAGGTTAATTACCTATACATTTTTGAGGTATTTTTAGTGCATCGAACTTAACATTGGTGCCGATTTTCTTGTCACAAAATTCTCTAAACTAGACTAAAAATCACCAAAACTTTGTTTAATCCTGTCAAACGACGATTTCCCATTCTGAAATTGACTAAAGTGACACAACTTAATTATATTTTAGTTTGACAGCACTAAGATTGCACCGAGTTATTAATTTAGTGAAAATCGCAATCGCAATTTTACTATTCTGTTGTTGCCAATTTCATTATTCTATTCAACCTGAAATTTTATTTATTTAATTATTTATTTAAAAAAAAACCTAGTTGTTTTTTTTTAATTTTAATTGTCTAACTAAATCTAACTATTTTTTTATCGCGTTTAAAGAGGTGAGGAATAAAATTAGTTGTCAAGAACTAAAATTCACACCAACACCTCGACTTCAGATGCAAAACAGTACCTTTTTTCTTTTCTTTTGCTTATATATCGAAAATGGTGTGTCCTATCGCAAATATAATGAAAATTTCGAACGCCTTGGATAAAACCTTCAAACCCTAGAACTCAACATGTAGGTAATCATTTTTCATATTTTCTGTACAAAAAGTGAAAAATTCCATATAATACACGTCGAGGCTGCGGGCCCTGCGCGCCTCCGGCTCTAAAAGAAATCACGGGGTAGGGCAAACAAGTACCACGTTGCGAAGCCAAAAAATACCACGTGGAGTCGCGATTGTCAAATTCGATATAATTTGTGTCAAACTTATTTTTAAATTTAGAGATTTTTTTTGCAGAATAGCTGTAAGATTCTCATAGCCAGAAGTAAGGAATTTTAGTGATAGTTTAAGATAATTTAGTTAGTTTAGTTCGGTTCACAAGAGAATCGGCACCATTGCCACATTTACGTACATAATTACACTTTTATGAACAAAAACGCTACCTACATAATGCTGACATGTGTATCTTTATACCTCAAAAGTAAATGGTTGAAACAAAGATATTTTCAGAAATTAAGCACCTGTTTAACTCTGTTCCCATTTAAGTTTGCTAATTTGAATATTTGGACGATTTAAGATACTACGAAGGCTTAATTCGGCAGCAAATGTTGCCGTGTTAATAAAATATCGAGACAAAGAAATACGTAAACAGCTTACGTCATCATTTGGATATAGTGTTGACGTAAACCACAGATGAATCCAAACCTAAGTTTTAAAATAAGTTCATACGTATTTAACACATGGACTAGGAATTTGCATTACTTTGTTTCAGTTTTTACAGACATTGTGAACGAACTGTTCAATGAAAATGTTTAGGAATAAATTTTCCTGAGGATCCTTGGATTTGGTACCAAAAACTGGCCTCCACAGGTTAATAAAAACACACTGAGATGTTTTCAACTAGACTACTGACTGACTAGGCCAATTTTAGCATCCTGGGGTCACAGTCCTGCAGCAGCTGTAAGAATAAATGCAGAAGACAGTACATTCTAACTAAATATCAATAAAAGATCCAAGTCCAAGAATGCTTATTTAGATTTACTGCTGCAGGCTTAGCACGAGCACCGGTTTGTCGACGAAAGAATAGACAAAAATGACTTTCCGTTTAGACAGTAGGTACGACGCGACGGCAGTAAAGTAGAAAGATTGACATGATTTTGTAGATTAGCCGTGTATACTCTGTGGCTGTCGAGTACAAAGTTTGTTGTCAGTGTAATTTTGACAGTTTGGGAAAAAATCTTTCTTCTGAAATAGTTTACTTATAGAAGAACCTAAGCAAACATCGTTATAGACGAAATACAAATTGACAGATTGTAGAAGGATTTCTATGGTGCGATGTTAAAAATGGAGAAACGAAATGTCACTTTGTATGGAAAGAGCTGTGTCTATTCTTCGTAGAATTAGAAAGCGTCATGCTAAGCCTGCATTTCCTAAATTACAGTTAGGCATAGCATTTATTATAATTATATAACGAGACCGCAGTACATAAGTTATTGAAGTGATGCCTTTCACTTCTGATAAAAACCTGGGCAGCTAATAACATAAAATACGATTTGAACACATAGACCCGCCATGACAATTAAGCCACATCTTTGGATTTGTTATTTATTTTAATGCAGTTATTTATGTATAAAGATTATAGATTTTATTTATTTATAACAAGACAAATCCGTCTGTAAAGAAAATCTGTAATCACAGATTTTCTTTATGTTACAGTAGCTACTAGCTACACCCCGCGGTTTCATCAGCGTAAGTCTCAGTTCTTACTCCTCCCTTTGGGGATATTGAGTTTAAAGGTTTCCTATATCCTAATCCAGGTTATGTTCTAGCCATGTGTCAAAATTCATCCAAATCTGTTCAGCCGTTTTAGTGTGAAACCGTAACAGACAAATATTTTCTCTTTATAATATTACTTTAGATTACCTACATCAAGAAAATCTGTTTGATCCACAAGAAAGAACTATTGTTTTCCAAGATTAAAAGTAAGAAATTAACTACGTTCTCGGAACAAAATAATGTCATAATTACTTTAAATTTATCTTAAGCATCAGATAAACTAGCAACTAATAAAAAACTGCGTTCATTCGCTAAGTATCATTCACGGAGGTCACGGGTGCGCAGGCGTCGATTGCTTCCTTATTAGACGGCGCCTTACAAGCGCCCCTCCGAACACTGCTGTCACTCGATTAAAACAAATAACTCCATAAAATAATGCGCAGACGGACACGTACAATGCTAATATTATACGCTTCTATCTTTTAACACATTACAAAGTAAAGTCGCTTTTTGTGTCTCTGAGATCGTGTTGTTGTTCTAAACCCCGCAACGGATTTTGATACAGTTTACTCATTATTTGCAGAATTTATTCTGGAAGATTTATAGGTCTACACCTATCAAATACAGGGTAATTTTTTTACCAGTGCACAAACTGTAACCTTGAATTCAGCATAATTATCATTCTAGATCGCCCAGCGTAAAAAAAATTGTCGGTTATACAAAAATACAATCAGTTGTTTCATAGAAAAGTGCAATACCTCAAAATGACCCATGGCACAGCTGATTTTTTTTTGTATAACCGACGAAATTTTTTTACGCTGAGCGGTCTAGAATGAAATGCTGAATTAATGTTTACAGTTTGCGCACTGGTTAAAATTTTATCCTGTATACACCGTGACATTTTAGTCGTCTTACACCGGCCGACAAAATCATTCACTAAGACGCATGCCTTGGTTTGAAGCACCTTGTTATGGAGATGGAATTAGTGATGGAATGTAATTGGTAGGTAGGTAGATAGATATCTTACTATACTAGATACTTACTCTTATCTTCTACCGTTTGATATGTAAACATTATTAACACGGAGGGTGTTTCATAATTCGAAAGCATTGTTTATTTTTCTCTTTACCTATTATTTTAATTAATGGTAACAATGTTTTAATCGCGTCTATAGGTATTTTATGACGGATACATTGAGTGGACCAACTTTGTAAGACGACTAAAATGTCACAGTGTATATTAGAACAAATAGTAAGAGGCTTGTGGGTCGATCGATCAGGTTAAGCTAGGCTTGACGCGGTTGGTCCATGGACAGGTGACCACCTTTACATACCAAGAACCCTCCGTGCCTCGAAAAGCACTTTAAGCCGTTGGTCCCTGCCGTCATTAGTAGATCTTTGGCAGTTGTTACTGGTCGTCAGAAGCTCCAGTCTGGCAATCAGTCTTACCAAGGAGTATTATGTTATCCATTAGGTGGGTTGTGGAGGTCAGATAGGCAGTCTCTCCATGTAAAATACTGGTATTCAGCTGTATCCAGTTAGACTGGAACATAGTTGACAAAGGCTAGGCAGATGAAGAGTCAATAAATCCCTATGTTTTGTCACGTCGTCGTGTTGTAAGAACCGTGCAAAGCAGGGGCGGGTCGCTAGTTTGTTTATAAATGACTAACAGCGCTCCGCAGTTTCACCCGCGTAATACCCGTTCCCGTAGGAATACGGGGATAAAATATAGCCTATGTTACTCAGTGATAATGTAGCTTTCTAACGGCAAAAGAATTTTTGAAATCGGTCCAATAGTTTTTAAGTTTATTTGTTACATAAAAAAATACAAAAATACAAATCTTTCCTCTTTATAATATTAGTGTAGATAAGTCAATCGTTGATTAGGTGTAGGCTTTTTGTTACGTCACTCCTCAGTGACGCTGGCAAACAACATAGGCTATATTTTAAACTCCTCAGTTTCAGATAAGTTTGCCCTGTGATCTTTATGATGTCATCTGACGATCAGCTGTTCTAAGCGATAGTCGTAGACTCGTAGGAAGTAATCTGAAATTGAATACGGATACAAGTCGTTGATGCGTGATGGTTGTCGTAACATTTATTCGAATTGAATTTTTAACTATTTTCCTGAAGGAAGATTCAGATACGATGCAAAGGTGACATGAGATCTGCATTTTACTGTTTTAATAAATACCTACTAGTATTGTATGTATTGTTCATGGAATATGGACAAAGGTCACAGCATATTCAGCCTATTATATTCCCACAGCTGGGACACGGGCTTGCTGTCTATGAGAGGGAGTGGGCCATAATCCACCACACGGACCTTTTGCTGGCTGGTAGAAGTTACACAGATGCACAGGAAACTCGTTCATACGATACCTAGGTCAAAGCAAAAATACAACGCAAATCCCAGTCATTCCAGTAATGATTTACATCTGAAACGTTCTTGAGTGTGTTTACGATTACGACTTAAGATTCAGAAAAACGTCAATAAAATAATATTTATAACAGAGAGTAAATCATAATTAATCTGTGACAGTTCTGCTAATTATTATTCATTCTTCCTCTCCATATTATATTTGCACAGGGTTAAATTCATAAAGTTTTTCCTCCCTTTTTCCAGTGATAATCTACCAACCTATGCACAAGCATAGCATAACTCTATTGGCTTTTTACTATGGTTTAAAAACATCAGCAAAAAGTCAGGCTCTTTTGGCATAATGCGCATGAGTCTAATGAAGTAGCAAAAAGATCTACCAACATAACCTTTAAAAGCTGATTATCAACATTCTAAATCTCAAGCCCAGACTCATAGACTTATCGATGGACTAGTGCTAGCCCAAATAATGGAAAAACAAAGATACCATTGACGTCACTCAATTCTATCATCGTCTACAAAGGTAGGCAAATGTTTGGTACAATTTAAACTTCAACCATAAAACTCATATTAGCGTTCATTCGTTTAATAGACCCAATTGTTGATCCAAGGACGTCTCATGAATATTCATATTACACGGCAAACTACACACCATTTGTTTCTACAATCACAACAAAAATCATTACAGTTATTGATTTGAATATTAACTATGTTAGTACTTTACTTACAGCGTAGTAAGCTAAGCTTGATCTAGTTTAAACAAGTTTTTTTTCCGTTACGATGGTGTTCTCCATTCAAGTATTTTGAATTTAACGGACTATTAAAATTACTGCATATGGCCGACTAATGCTGGAATATTAGCGGTAGGACTATTATTATAGATTTTTCGTATAAATATAGGAGATGTCTTTGCGGGAGAGACTGAAGCAATATTTCCGAGTGGCATCAATAATGGGCAGACAAATGTTGGTAACTCTTACATTAGCTTACATAATGTAATTAAGTGTATTGACGAGGCGGCTCTCACTGTATAGCTTGTTAAATAACGTCTCATGACAGCTTTAGTTCACGCGGCCCCGGACTTGGACAAAGTTCAATGTCCACTAATGATATTGATGGAACTACGGCACACTATCGAAGTGAGCAATAAATGTATAGGATTCTGCCTTTCGATGTAATGGACTTTACTCTGAAAGGTTATGACGTAAATATAAATTGAACTCGAGTGTCTAGACAATCAAAACTTTCACTCGCTGATAAGACAGATCAAGTGACACATGAGAGAGTAATTAAATTGGCAACAGTGCTACTGAATTACAAATCAGAGACAAGATAATTGTTGCGCAATGAGATCGTGTCAACCGCTGCACAGGATACTCAGACAGATACATTACATATGTGTTTTATTAACTACTGCATGTAAAGTAACACAAACACTTTTATATGTCGCTAATCTCCTTCCTACATCACCTCCACACATGACCTTTCGTTGAATAGGTACGGAATTATCATTAATTCGCAAACCACAAGTCACATTTTTAAATCATAACTGTCGATACGCTTTCTTGCTCATTACACAACCATTACATCATTTTGTAGTTTGGTAACACCATCGCCAATAAGCTGTGGGGAATGAAGTATGAAAATAGTCCATTTAGACTTGAACGAAATACAATAGGCACGCACAATACTAACTGTGATTTATAGACTGGCAAAAATGATAGTCTTAAAGTGACTTTGGATTTAAAAGACACCTGGAGAAAGGTCATAGCTTCATAATTCATGGTGTTTCCATCGTAACAGTAACGAAGAATTATAATTGACGACAAATATGATTGTTAATGGTATCGGGTGTCACGCATAATTAAAATTTAATCGACCATTTTTAAATTGAATCTAAAGATGACACAGTTTGGTTTTTGGAGCCTAAATAAATACGTTCTACTAGAAGCTAGGTCATTTCAAATAAGTGTTATTATAACTCAATAATAACCACATGTAACGTTTGTAGACGGAAGAAGTAGTAACGTTTGATATCGATTAATTACAACCACTTCCTTTTTAGCACATGGGTCATAAGGTCTGTTATTAACAAGCAATTATGTATGTGTTTACATAGGTATATGTAAACTTCATTACGTGAGTGAGAAATACATATTTTGGGCAAGTTCTAATAAAATTGTACTTCATATTCGTAACTTAAGATCTTTCTCAAAGTCGGAGACAGAAACGTAGTTTAAAATTGACACATATGAAATACTCAAAATATGCTAGAAATGGCACAGGAGTGTCGAAAAATATAGGGGAATTAAGTAATGGATAACTCTACCAAAGCAAAGCATAACGTTTGCAATGCTGGTCGTGAACTATAAAAAGTTATAAGTAGTGAACATTCAGCAAGGTGCCAAGAAACTGTTATTTTGGCACAGAAGTATATAATTAATCGTTTATATGCTATTAAACTTTACGGTGGACATTTCATTGACGTGTTTAGAGATCCCTAAACCATTTCATATCTAACGGTTCATGGATCATGGTTATAATAAGGACTGAGTATATTTAAATCTTCGATGGCTACGTGCTATATCCTCAGCTGGTATCGGGATAAACATTTGCCTCGGCAGCTTTCGCTTTTGGGCCCGATACCAAAGATTCTGAATTAGACTCATCTATTGATAACATAGTGGAATGAAAACTGCATATTTGCCTGTGTGTGCTTTTTTGCGTTACGGGTCGTCACTACCCCGAAAGTCTGACAACCAGTCTTACCAAGGGGTACCGTATTACTCAGTAACTGGATGGTGGAGGTCAGATAGGCATTCGCTTCATGTACAAGACTGGTATTCAGCTGCGTCCGGTTGTAATTAAAGCTGACCCCAGCATAATTGGGAAACGGCTAGGCAGATGATGACTTCAACTACAGACAGCATACTCATTAATTGATTCGGAAATATGGGAGCGGAGCACAGGAAATTTAAGGTGTGCTTACACGAGCAACTAAAATTGCTCCATCCTGGTCAATACTCGTCAACTTTGACGTCACGACTACATCCAGCAATTTTGGGCAATGGCAACATGTAGTAATCTGTTGCCAGAGATACGGCCACACAGCACCATGAAATATGGAGCAACTTAAAAAAAAATCTAGGCAATACCCCGCCGGTTCCTCTCGCAGAAACGAGACGTAGTTATACGTACAAACGAGATAGAAAGAAAATTTCCAAACCGATTCGATATTCGGCAACTCATATTGGCCACATTGAGAAATAGGAAATATATGGAGCAATTAGAAGCAATATTCCCGAAACAATTGCTGTATTTTATTGTTGTTGCTCCCGATTACTCCACTTACTTGTTTCAGATTGATCCATTTGTGCTGCCGAGCAATAGTTGCTCAAAAAATTGCCCGTGTAAGAGCACCTTTAGCAACGTTTGTGGAATTACTTTTATCCTCACTTGTATTTTTGAATTGTCTATGGAAAAAAAAACATATTTCCTGTGTTAAACATTTATGCTATGGAAAATTACTGAGACGCTAGAAAAATGGTGGAAATGCTTCAAACGATCCTACCTACGTTACTAAAAATAAGCAGCCCAGGTATTTTTTCCATCGTCTACATCATTTATGTGTGTATGTGCCTTGCCTATGTTTCTGTTTCTCGCTTCGAATACCCTTTAGGGCTATAAATAAGTAAGTGATATCAATAACGTTTGCAGGTTTAGTGGTTCGGAAGCGGAAGGAGCGTTGACCGGCCCTCAGTGACGGCCACAGAGCATGGCCTTATTCACGAGCATGCACCACTTTCATGGCGCACCCAATGTGGCCTTATTTGAATTACCTGAGATAAACGATACGTCATCATGACACTTTTTATTCAAGCTATCACCTAGCAGTTATTAAACCAGACAGATGCAATAAAGTTTATTGGGCAGATTTTGTGTTTGTTTAAATATTTTGTTAGTGTTGTTGGTAGTATCTTCCTCAAATGATGAGTCCCTTTGACGTAAGGGTAATACCGTAAAGGTAAACGTTGTGGGCATAAATGTATGATTGTCTTCTGTTTCTGACGTTGCTTGATAGTTGAATATGAGGTTAATTACGTTAATACCCTGTAGGTAGGAAAACCATTTTTACGACATTGTTATTCATCAATAAAAAAATAGTGGTATGGACCTCTTTAGTGCTCCACTTTTAAATAAAATGAATAGGTACCTAAATTCCATTAAAATACCGTTACTGACATTTTTAATTATGTAAAATAGTGTCGTTGTTTATTTGTTGTTTTAAATTAAGAAATATAAACTCAGGATATAAGCTCCAAGATTACATAGCTGTTTCTGGGTATTTTGAATCAAATATTCGGAATTTTAAAAAAGTAATAAGATTATATTGCAAAATATTAGGTACCTATAAAAAATAATAATATGTTTTAGTTGTAAAATGCAATGCAAAATGGCGTCGAATAAAAAAGATTTATGGTCGTAACGAATAGTAGGTAAGCCGCCGCCGCCGCCGTCGTCTTCTACGTTACCGACTAAGTACCTATACAATAGTAAAATAATAAAAAATAAACAAACGTGGTTATCACTGCAGTTACCACTAGTTGATTGTTTCAGATACCTCGCTTGTTTCCGCTTTTGAGTAAATTGTATGTATTTATCGTTGTTCTATTTTTAACATTAGTTAAGTATTGTTGTAAATGTAAACAACAATAATTATTGTATCAAAAAGCAACAGCTGGCTGTGCATTGACGTGATACACCGAGGTTGTTCGAAATTCAAAGTTAAAAAAAGCCAGGTATAAATACGACGAAGTCCCTGTCACTGCCCTTTGGGGACTCGAGAAAAAAATATAATGTCCTAAGTGCCCACTGTGCCTTATTGTCTTGACAAACTGTGTCGCTGAGTCGGGTGTTGTCTCGCATTCCACGCTAACCGAGCAAAGAAACAAATACCCGATATCTACAACGTGATACAACTGAGTCATCTTTCGTCATTCGACGAGCCAGTTGTAGTGGAATTCTCATGGCCACAGTTCGCGTGCACCGGCGTTCGAGCGCGGTCAAACTTATCGTTGCTCGCTCTATTACCGCCGCTATTTTCGGTTGAGAGCCGCTCGATTGATAAGCGCCAAACTACCCTTGTGCTTCGATCGCGTCGCACGTATCACAGCGCGAGAAACGCTAGTTTCAATTCTACGTTCGCAATTTGAATATTATTCGTATTTGCGCCATAAACTCGTGAATTTGAATTTCGGTATTACCCTTGCAAATAGACGTGTGACGGATGAGTGAGTTTTCGTTTCCGAAGTTGTTGTGGGAGCGCGAGTCGAGCGGCGCGGGCGCAATGGAGAGTTGCTACAAGCTCTACACATGGATCAACCACACGGTGCTCATGCTGCTCTTCCAGATATTCTGGAAGGTCAGCCAGATCTCCGACTACTTCACGGGAAAGTGAGTTTTACACCTATTTACTATCTCTTATCTGTACATTATACCTACCAGGAACACGTTATCAGTGATTAAAGTGATTATAAATCTGAATCCCATTAAAATTGTAGGTACTTTTCGCACGATAGAAAGTTATCATCACATTAAATTCAGTACCTAAAAAGTTGGGATGTAAATACCGAAAACTGTTTAGCTTATGTAGTTCTAGGTACTGAAAAGTCGGTACCTAATTTAAACTAAGTTCATTTGTACTGAACTCAGTACAGGTACCTATGTGCTATACGTTCTCTGGAATACCACAGGGAAATGCTGATGTCAAGCTTGTCTGATAATTAAATCCATGATAAAAGATTAGATTACCTTCATTTATTTATTTATAATTCCTTACAATGTAATGTAATTAAAATATATGAACATTCATAGTGAATGACCTCTGCAGAAAAAACCAGATAGAAGTATCTTACTATTTATTAAACATCAGTATGGGAATCTAAATTGTACAATGTTACTGAACCACTTGTTGATATTTTTAATATGGCAACAATAAAATAGGCTGTCTGAGAAGACTTGCAGTACAACGTAAACATACATCAAGTTCCCATAATATGCAGATACAATAGACAGGAGGAGATACAAATGAAAAGCCACGGAGGTACCGTGCATAATCAGCCTTTAACGTTCCAACTGCTAGGACATAGGCCTCCTCTCGATGACAGCGAGTGGGCCGTAATCCACTACGCGGGCCCAGTGCGGGTTGGTGGTTATCACACATTTTTGGACTAACATAAAATCAACTAAATCAGTGTTAAAAAAACTCCAAAAAACTTAAAAAAACATCACGTTTTTTAAACATTCTTATTCATTTCATACACATAAGTACAAAACCTTTCAGAACCCTCTTTATTTGCCTTCGTAGGGGAACAAAAAATAAAAAAAAAGACAAAAATACAGCACAGCACTGAACACGTGTATGACAGCTGATTTCTGTAGGATTTTATAAACACTTCTTTTTTTCTATTTTCTTGGCAACCGTTATTTCTATCTCCACCTGAGCTCACTTCTTTATATTCTCTTTGGTAACGTTTAAAAATACAATGCCACAAAATACACGCATGAATGAAATTTTGAAATAAGAAAGTTCGTGCTGTCAAAGACAAGCAAAAGATTTTGTAACGTCAGCTGACGTGAAAAGTAAATACATAGTGTATGATGGCCAGCGACGATTGGCAGGCGATACACGCCACGACGCCAAAGGGGAAGGAAGTACTTGTTCTGTAACACCGTGAAACCGTTAATCTTTGCTATCGTGTTCGACTTAAACCGATAAATCATAGTATTGGGTTTAAATTTTAATGTTACGAAAAGTTTTTGAGTATTAGAGCAAGCTCTTTGTCGCTAATGTTCAATAGTAAATTATTATACCAGTCAAACTACATTGTATAGGTAGTAAGTTTCTTTTTTAGACTGGGCACCCTACTTCTATAGACTAGAAGTAGGGTGCCCAGTTCAAAAAAAGAAACTTGGGGTACTCAGTTTCCTTTATTATTTATCGTTTAGCCCACTCTTGACCCCTCGGCCCCTAAAAAAAGATTTATTCATTTGTTTCGTCTCAACCCTTAAAGATAGTTCACACTCGACCCCCAAAGGGTGAGATTGTATGGGGGGGTTCACAGACAAATACTACCTACATATTAATAAGAAAAGTACTATTTTAAGCTTTACGTTTACGGCTTTGGGGGGTCATGACCCCTAGGACCCCCCCTCGGACCGCGCCTGTACCTCGTCCACTTTCGAACCCTACCTAAAATTAATATTTTGATACAGTAAGGTATAGACTACTTTGGGGTCGAAAGGAAACTAAAATGTGGCTGGAAAATAAAATCCACACTGCCCCCCAAGATTCGAGAATAAACTGTAGTCAGGGGTCCAGTGGACACATTAAATATTGGGGGTCGAGTGGTCGAGAGTGGACTAAACATTATTGATTATTTTCATAACTCATTCACTCAAATCAAATATTTTAATTCTCTTTATCATCAGAATTTATCATCTCTCATCAATTACGATGTACTTCTTAGCTTAGGCCTAGATCTTTTTGATCGAACATACGAAAAACGGAAGAAGTGGAGTTATCCAATTCTTGCGTCTTTCGCTCTTCTTGTTGTTCTTTAAAATTTCGTCTGTCCATCTTTTTGTATTCCATTAATGTTGCTTGAACAGATCCAGTAAACTTAAGAATTTGTTAATGATCACCTCGTGACTTCAATTTCTTATTGTGTGCCATACATATTCTTCTACGAAGTTTTTAATTAAACCCGTCTCCCGGTGCCAAAATGATCTCGTACTTAGTTTAATAATAAATAAATTATAAGTTGGTTTTCATTACCGCTATTAGTAAGGATTCCTGTTATTTCATAGTTTGGATACTATTTAAGGAAAGTACCCAAGCTTCTGAATTTCTTGGCACTTGGTACTTACACAAAATGTATGTAATTAGTAGTAGCATACACTGGTTTGTTTTTGTTGAAGCTGCTAATACTTTGCTTGTTATTATGCAGTATTTTGAGTAGCCAATAACTCAGTGTTATGTTTATAAATTCAAAGCAAATGTATCAAAAGAGGTAGATTAAAATTACAAACAAGATACAATACAATCTAATATGTCATCGATTATTAGTAATTACAAACTTACGCCTAAGAAACATTCGTCCACATAAGTAAGTACCAAGTAATCAAATGTGGTGTCTTTAAATTATAATAATACCGGATCCATTAAATGTTTTCTAATAAGTATAATATTGATGTTATCTTATTTACATACGTGTCTAGAATATGTTGTGTCTTCCGGGTGTCTGCTGCGTATTTCTTTCTTGTTTTAAATTCTTTTAATTACCTACTGTCCCATCGTCCTGTTCTTTTGAAGTCGACGTAGGACCTCGGTATCATTCTTCTTCTTTACCTGTTGTACCTGTCTTCAACTAAGTGTTTACTTTCTTCCTGGCTACTACATTTTCATCTTCCGAAATCCTGCTTTATGGTTCGTTCTCTTTTCTTAGAGCCATCGTCTAAAATATACTTGACACCTTTCCTGTCACAATTATGCTCCTAATACATCTATCTCAGGTCTTTTTTACCATTACTTAGATATAGGCATCGTTTTTTGTTTGTCCTAGCTGTCTCGATTGCCATTCTCTAAATGGGAATCGAAAATCCACTTCTAAGATCTAGTAATATTATCATACAATATATTTACTTGTTACCTATACCCATTTTTTATACACAGACACAGGAAACCAGTTTAGTAGGTATGATATTAAAATTAGCATACCCAATCTACCGACTTGCTTAATAAATAATTGAAATATCTAGTTAATCTATTTTATACATCTGAATATATACAACACATTTTTAAATATTATGTCATTCGTATGTACCTATTTCTGATCAGAATTTGTTAACAAAGTAAATAAAAGTACCTATGAAACAAAAGACAGCCGCTTTATGTTATGAATTATTTTAAAATATCGTTGGTGTTTGATTTTTTCACAGGTGAACATTAGCAGTGATCATATAAACGACCATTAGCGCTTATCAATAACTAACCTCCTTACTTAAAATTAACAGATTAGGCACAGTTGCCGTAATGAGTATTCCTTTCTTAATGATGATGACCGTGACCGAAATACACTCAATAAATTAGATAAGGAAACGGGGCATCAGTTTGTCTGAAATTAAACTAAAACTATGGGTATAGGAAAAACACCTGAAAAACGCGGAGTAATTGCCTGTTTACCTACATCACCTTAAAAAAAGTTTAAATTGTTTATGGAAAACGAGCAGGTACATAGGTAGGTACTAGGTATTGTTTATTATTCAGTGCATACCACGCGGTCTTGCATTCGATGTGCTCTTTACGTTTCCATTCACTTCATTACAAAATGTATAGGTACTGAGTAATTAAATTCCAGTAGATAATACTAGATTTTGTGTTAGAATGGCCCGTTGCAGAATCAAAATTCAACCATATAGGTATGCCATAGTCAATATACCAAGTTAAAACGTTACTAATTAATAAATAAATAAATAATACAAAAGTTTGCGTTTATTTAGTTCTGTTATTGACACTACCGAATCGAAGAGGGATCTTCAATGTCAAGGAAGGAGCAAAAACATTCGACTTTTAATTAAACACGATGACGTGCCGTCGTCATCATTCGTTCTTTTTTTAAATCGCGAGTGTTATACCTATGCATCCAACCAGTGGTACTTATAATATCGTCCGAGTATATTTTCGTGATGTGGAAAAGTTTTTATCGTTATAAAACACCGGTTTTTAGTTCGTCTAATGTTCTGTGTAAGTTGATTACTTACAAGGTTATGAAATTATTAAATCGATTAGTAGTGTGGAAACCAGTTTATTACTTCGTTAATGCTTAGTTATAAACTACAATATTTTAGAAATGCTTCACAGTATCTACTACTTACTATAGTTTTTGATTTTTACAGATACTTGATTTTAATTCAGGTTCCTAATCCTAAGTGAGTGCCTGATTGAGGCGTACAAATCCTCGACACAGATAAGGGAAAAATCATAGAGAATTAACGATTGAAACAATGAAAATTTGATGCTATCTATGAATACTTCATATAGCCGTTGGAATGTCATGGTTGCTATCGGTTGAATGCTGCCCGCTGACATCTACAGGCTATCCTTTGCCACGATCAGGACACAATGGACAATTAGCTATACCTAATAATTATCGTTTGTAGCCTTCACTATTTTATCAGGCCATCTGAAGGGTGGATGCGTAACACACAAGCAGTAGAAATGGCTTTCATTTTGACATTATAACAAAATTCATTTAAGTTGTAAAGGAAACCAATTAGAACATAAGAAGCATTAGATTAGCCTTTGTACTAGCATATGTTCTATCTTTCATAATGATTTAAATTGGGATTGATAGTGTTTTTAACCGACTTCAAAAAGAAGTACGTTATCAATTCGACATGTTTATACAATATGTAACAAAAACCCTATTGTTCCTTCTACCCACGTTTTCAGAATCGGTATACATACGTTATAAAGCATGTCATTTATAAAAACTGTTTAACAAAAATAATTAAAATAAATATTGAATTATGAATATTTGTAATGTTTAACTGATTTTGATTAGATCAAAGAAAGCCGCCAAGCTCGTAGTCTATTGTGCGAAATAAGGATACTTGTAAAATCAGATACTGTTAATATTTTTTTTGAATATGTCGATTTTAATAGTTATTTGATGTTGAACTCTCGACTAGCCAATGCTTATTTTTTAAATCATAACTTCGTAAATGTTGTGCTTGTGGGTAAGTGTATACGTCCCTAAAAGGAACAACAGGGTTTTTGTTACATATTGTATATATATATGTTTTTTTTTAAATGTATGTTCGGGCATAACTCCGTCATATTAGACGGATTTGCAAAATTATTTTTTGTTCGAAAGGGGTTTATTTCGAAATGGTCCCATATAAATTTCATATAGATCTGATGATGCGTTTTGGAGACGCAACGGAACTCATCAAAAAATTACAGCAAACAAACCGCGATTGCTGCTATCGCATAAATATGCATTGTTTTGACCCCAAGGATGATGAAATTTCGAATTGTGTGGGGTAGGTACTATAACTAAAAAGTGAAAAATAAAAAATATTTTTCAAAAAAAAAAAACAACTGACTTCCAAAAAAAAACACTACAAAGTGAAAAATAACTTAAACTTCGGACGACGGTGACCAAAAATTAAATAAAAAACATATCCAAAGTCACCTACTTCCGAAATTTAAGTTATTTTAAACTTTGTAGTGTTTTTTGGAAGTCGGTTGTTGTGTTTTTTTTTATGTTTTTATACGCAGTTTAAAGTCCAGGCTCTGCCCTATCTCGAGCAAGAATATTGTTGTTTAGACCGTACGATGAGTCTGTTAGGTATCAAAGACATATTGCTGATCATCCATTCCATATTTGACTCTGCTCTGCACTGCATGTAGGCAACAATGAAATCCGTATAAACTTCATAAATACATCCCATTTCAAAGTGCTCAAAATAGAATAATAGACAAAATATCCTCCAAATTCAGCTTGAGGTAGATAAAATGTGGCCAGCAATAGTTTACAATGCATATCAGGTATGCACCCATGACATCATACTGACCTTAGCGTAGTGGTGTAAGGAAACGTGCACACCATAGCATTAGGCCGTAATTGCACAGTGTTTGTATTGCCAGTTTCGCTTTCTAGCACTGCGGGGCCATAGACAATCTATTATGCAGGTCATTGCAGGTGTAACTGCATCAGGGTGTGACGTAGACGACAGTTAGGTTGGCCATAATGGTTTGTTTGTTCCTCGATCGTCATTTGTCTTTGGTAGGGGTTCGGCTAAGTGGTTGTAAGTAGTCCGGATGGGTGCAATGTGTCTGCGTATTGGGTTTGTGTTGACCCTACTATTTACATAAATTAGTATTGACTCGGATCAGACTAAACTAAGCAGCCAAGACTAGGTCAGGTGCTTCGCTATTGGCGATTCATAGGAACTTTTATGCAGCGAACTATAACAAAACAGGTTGTTGACAGTCTGACGAATAGTGTAAACTTATTTTATGCACTAGGTATTGCAAATCGTACTCATTTATTAAGGACTAGCTATTGTCAGCGGCTTCGCCCGCGCGGAAATTTCATCTCCTATTTAACTCCCTTAGGCGTGAATTACAACGGCGTATGCTGCGCCTGCGCCTTAGGGGTTGAATTTCGAAAAATCCTTCCTTATTTATTGTCTACATTATAAAGGGAACCTCTTTGCAAAATTTCAGCTTTCCAGCTCCAAGGGTTTGGGCTGGGCGTTGATGAGTCAGTCAACCAGTCAGTCAGGACTTTTCTTTTTATTTATATAGATGTGCTCAGGTGCGCTAAATTCAAATTTTCTTACGTTTTTTGGCAATTTGCAGGTCTGTGTAAGGTTGTATGTTTATTAAAACATGATTCGCGATCGTAACAAATCTGGCTTGACAATGAATTATAACCATTAAAACTATTAATGAAACCCTCCTAGTTAATTTAATCCCAGTAAATGTTTTTTTCAAGAAACTAGCTTACTGCATCTAGTGTTGCCAGGTCTTAAAACCGAAAGCCGGACAGGCCAGGCTGTTTAGCCGGACGTTTGTGTAAAAGATTCTCATTTGGGTAAGAAGACCCTTCATTTTTTAGTCTCAGTAGGTACAACACTACAATAAAAAAGTAAAAAAAGTATTTTTTATCATTTACCTTAAAACCTTCTTAAATTCTAATGAAACAACAACAACATTTAATGAATCAGTCTTGTTTTTTATGGACAGTGCTCGCTTGCGCTAGCGATACAAGATGAGCCGGGCGGAGCGGAAACCAACACATGGCAAAAGAAATGTCAAATTAAAAAAGCCTAATAAACGCCGGACAGGCCGGACACCATATAATTTAACCGTACACGCAACCAAAAATCCTGGCTGTGTCCGGCTTTATCCGGACGCCTGGCAACGCTAACCGCATCGACCAGGCATCCGGAAGTCGTCTAATATGATTCATAGTATCGAAGTACCTTACATTTAAGTTCAAGTTTAGTGCACTAGTCTAATCTAATCCGGATCATGCACAAAACAGATAAGTTGATTTGTTTGAATGCCTACAAAAGCTTGAATGCCTTTTGGTGCAGAAGTAAGATATAAATGGAATTGTGTATCAATTGGAAATTCAGCTATAAATATAAAGACAACAGGAAAATTATTCGAATTCTTTTCTATATCATATCGGTAAATTAAAGTAGGTATTCTTAGGTATATTTGGTATGCTTTAGATACATTACATAGGAAATAAGATCAGCCTAGCTTGATAAAACGTATCGTATGTACCTACGTATGTGTTGAATGCCTCTAAAAGCTTGTGCACCTCTAAAAAAACTTAAAAAAAAAAAAAAAAACAACCGACTTCCGGAAAAACAACAAAGTGAAAAGTAACTTTAATTTCGGAAGTCGGTGACTTTGGATATGTATTTTAATTTTTTGTCAGCGCCTTCCGAAATTAAAATTAAGTATATTTCACTTTGTTGTGTTTTTCCGGAAGTCGGTTGCTTTTTTTATTTTTTTTATTTTTCACTTTTTATGTATAGTACCTACCCCACACCTACTCGAAATTTCATCATCCTTGGGGTCAAAACAATTCATATTTATGCGATAGCAGCAACCGCGGTTGCTTTGCTGGCATTTTTTAAAGAGTTCCGTTGTCTGTCTCCGAAACGCATCATCAGATCCATATGAAATTTATATGGGATCATTTCGGAATAAACCCCCATTCACACAGAAAAAGAATTCCTTCAGCTCAGCGTCGTGAGATGATGATGATCTTATGCAAATGTCTCAATAGCTTTAGAAAATATATGAAAAACATTGTTAATACCTATAACATTTGCGGGTTGCTCTCGATTTCCCTGGGATTCCATCATCAGATCCTGACTTGGTGTTAATGGGACCACCTCAGGAGTATACTCTTTCAAATAAAAAAAGAATTTTGAGAAACGACCCACAAATGGGGGAGAAATCGGTGAACATACATTTAAAAAAATTACATACAGTCGAACATAGAACCTCCTTCTTTTTTGAAGTCGGTCAAAAAGTTTTTTATAGGTAATTTGTAATAGAGATGGTCCGCAACTCCACGTCAAGGTGCGTATTTTTCGTACGCGGTAAGCTTTCTTAAAAAGTACCTAGTAAGTATCAATGATAACACCACCCTCCCCAATTCTACAATCTTGTTGGCTGGCCAAACTATTTAAGCACACAATTTCTACATTTCGTACCTACCGAGTCGACACAAAATAACTCTAAATTGTCTGGTAAAATATAATATGCAGCGGGTAGTCTAGACGCCAATGCAGTCGTTCCCAATATATGTAGATCAAGATGAGTACGACAATAATTCCTGCTCGAAAAACACAATTTCACATACATAACGATTTTCGTTCAAAACACACAACATCTTTGATGCCGTCGAATACAAAACGCGCGTCCTTTCGTGTATCTATGTCGGTGTCGGCAAAGTTCGTGATCAATTACGAATGCATCTGTTTATTATATATCCATGTAAAAAACCTTTACATTGTGTAGTTAGGCCAATACCGAGGCTGCTTGCTATGACGTCAATTCGATCTATCAGATATCTAGACTATTCAAAGTGCTGCCAAAAAACGCACGCGCGGTCAATGGACACGCGACGATTGGGTCCAAAGTTCATAGGTTTTATATATTTGTAATTTTGTATATCAATTCTTGAAGCACTCGAAGAAAGTTGTCTAATTTCAGACTATTGGCAAATCTGTCAGGTATTTTGGCATGATTATAGTGGACACTTCCACTACGTAGGGAGTATCTGGAAAGTAACCGACAGAAGTACTGGCAACACACAACGTTTCTATTATTTATGGTTCAGCACCACATTCTGTGTTCCAATTTCGAACCATATATAATTCAATAAATTGCTCTGAAATTCTTGACAGCCGGTTGAATTGAAGCATATATCAATATCGCTTAAAAGTAGTCCGCTGGTCACAATACCATCACATTTTCCTTATATAAACTAATTGGGGTTCAATCAACAAACATTTTATGCCTAGAATCTTAACGAGATTGTCATTTAGTTACGTCATTTTGTCGTAGTGTTTGTCTATTGTATATGTCGAATATAATCTCAATATTTAATGGTAAATCTCAATAAAAAAGAAAAAAAAAAACTGTTACGAACAAACATTGGTGAATTCAATCTTAAATGAAAAAAGTGATAAGAAAAAACCAAAACAGTCATCGAATATTGGCATGAAAGTTGAATAACACCTTCCTTTTGAAAGTGTGTCGACAAGATACCCAAATTCCGAGAGCCTACCTAATGTCACCTACTTTTATGACATTAATAGCTAATATGATTGTGTAATGAGAAATCTTACTAAATAGAACACGTGTGTCTTTTGTCGCACTTATGTTATATTGTGTGACAACTGACAACACTCACAATATTACATTTATTACCAGATTCAACTTTTATGTTCTAGATCTAGAAACCTACATCTCTATATTCTCTATGATTAATATTAAAAAGATGTTTTGACAGTTTGTGTATTGAGGGTAATATTCGGAACTTCTGATTCGATTCGGAAAATTCTTTCACTAATGGGAAGCTACATGACAAATCACAATATTAGTGATTCTCATGGAAATCATGTCACTTGGTTTAAATAGGTTGATTTTACTTATGTAGATTATTTTCATATTGTGAACGAGAGAACGTTGTAGGCGTTACAGACTGCAGATTTATTGACAATTTTCTATTCTTTATTTTCATTCCTCTAATTATCTGGTATTTATTGACAGGCCTGCGCTGTCCTCCCACACCTATTATCACTGTAATTTGAAAATATTGTAAAAGCCAATCATTTTTAAAAGAGTAACCGTGGACTTTCTTGCCGGCTCTTCTCCATAGGAAGCGACAAATTGGAACCGTGCACCTACCTTCTGACGCTTCATGAGTGCCCATGCAGGTTTATGTGAAATCAAATATTTTGATTTCACATAAACTTGCTTTTGTTTTTGATTCTCAATCCAATTCATGAGATTTTGATTTTGTAGGTGGAACCTTGCTTCTTATTTCCATTCATAGCATTCATAGTGATGGTGACTGGGGAAATGTGGGCCATCATCATCTGCTTAGCATTTTCCCAGCTATGGGTCGGATGCAGTCCATGCAGCTGAATACCAGTATTTTACATGGAGGGACTGGCGAAAGGTGGGTGTATGTACTAAAAGGTACACCTCTGTCCAACCCTTCGGGGACTAGGCGTGGTGTTAAAAACTTGATGGTAACAAATATGTAAAATTCTTTCCTCATCTATCTTAATACATATATAAAAATGAATCCCTATTGTCCTTGGTCACGGCATCACACGAGAACGGCTGGACCGATTTTGCTAACTCGTTTTTGTTACTGTCAGGAGAAGGTTCTTATGAAAGAAAAAAATAAGAAAGTTGCGCGTAACATACAGGATAAGTTTTTATCCAGTGCGCTAACTGTAACCACGAATTCAGCATATCATTCTAGACCCAGTAGCGCAGAAATTTTACTATAAAAAAATCAGCAATGAATGGAAAAGTGCAGCACCTACGCAGTCAAAATGTATGGAACAGCTGATTGTTTTTTTTGCATTACCGACGACCGAAAATTTCTGCGCTGGGGTTTTAAAATGACATGCTAAATTCATGGTTACAGTTTGCACACTGGATAAAAACTTATCCTGTATATTCATAGTTAAGACAGGACAACGTCTGTCGGGTCAGCTAGTTTTCAATAAATATCAAAAAGTACCAGAAACAACTTTGAATAACAAAAGTTACCTGAGGATTTCAAAGTTGACGTTGGTCATGCTTCAAATAAGCTATTTATTTGCATAGACATAGTAATATTATTCACCGGAATTAGGATAACATTAGTAAGTATAATAATATGCTTGCCGATTACCAACCATGATTTAATTTCGATTATTGCTACAATTAGTCTAATAGTGGTATTCAAGCCTTGGTTACAAATCTCATTACAAGCACAATATAAATATGGACAGTACAGAAACTGCGTATACATGTACGAAACAACACACGCAGACACACGCATCGACAAGGCCCCAAAAAGAGCGATAGTGGTGGTGTCATGGTCTCAGTCGCGGCGCAAGCCGTGTTAAAGAATATCGTACCAATAAAAAACTTTTCCCTTACGCTCCAATGGAGCGTAGGTAAATCATTTTTAATAACAAATAGGCCCAGTTCCCATACTGTCCCTATTTATACTGTGTTACTACTTACTAGTCACAGCGTGTATCACAAAATTGTATCAGTCAATAATGAGTCCTTACTGGGAAGTGTGAGTGAGTTAAATACAAATTTATTTACAGACACAAATCAAGTTCCAATAATGACTTATGTTTTTATTTATTATTGGCTCTGAATCATTGTTCTGCTAAATAAGGCAAGATAAAGTCCATGAGAAGGGTACATGAGTCAGTGTAGACTGTACTTAGCTGTGGCAATAAGGTTACTTCGTTTCTTATGACATTATTATCTTGTGTTATTAAAAAATATTGACTCCTTTGAATGTTTTTCGCTATTTCTTACAAGTAACTAGCAGTAAGTAGTTAGGTACCATTGGGGTAATATGTACTAATAGTACCTGTACCTATAATTGAGGTACTATGTACTATTAGTAAAGGTACAGGTTGAATTTTCCAATAGCACATGGAATGCCAAATCCCACTACTGTCACAAAAAAACGACTTAGGTACCTAACTACTTACTGCTAGTTACTTGTAAGAAATAGCGAAGTACACTCAGGTAGGCATTGAAGTAATATGTACTAATAGTACATATACTATTACCTCAATGGTATCTTTTAGAAAATTCATTGCATTGCCAAACTAAAACACTAAAACTGATTTTTCAATAGTCAGATAACTTTTATCTGAAGAATAAATCTGACAGTTTGGCATATTTTCTATACAAAAGCTTGACGTCAAACCGACATATTTATTCCTCGGATAAAAGTTACCGGACTATTGAAAAATTAGGCTGACGTTTAAAAATTATAACCGTTGTACCTATATTTTAACAAACGAAGTAGTAGGTACCTGTTGTTGAAATTAAAGTGATAAGAATTCATTGTTATACTAAGAATATCATTCTGTAGCTATTGGGAAATTCACTACATTTGCTAAAATACTAAAAATCACTAAGACCTTCAAAGAATATTATATTTTATAAAAAAAATGCGTATTTTTGAAACGATCTTATTAGGGTTGCATTGTTATAATAAGAATTTTTCCCACAGAAAATTAATAAACTGTAGACTTAGACATATCTAAGATATACATAAATAGATAAATATAATCTATAGGTAGTTTATAGAGATAAAACCGTTTCATTAATAACATTGAGCTCCATCGTAACCGTATAACTACATAGTAAAGTTCATTGCCCTCTTCAATAGAGGTGGCCCTGTAAATCAGTAAAGATAACACAGAAATAAAACTAAGACACGTTTAGATCGTTTAATTGACGTAAGACATTGATCATAAGAATTTTTATCGCAGCGTAAGTAATCTTCTGATATAACAATAATAGAAAAACATGTTTATCTTAATAATAATTTGACCTTTTTAGCTGTGAGACCCGATCTATAGAAATACAATTATATTTGAACTACTACTGAACACCAATAGCAGTCTGACAACGTTTATTTAAATGCCATCATGTTATTCTGTTTTGTTTAGATTTAAATTATTTAAATCCTCTCCTACGTGAATTTAAAAAGACACATTTATAATATCTAGATGGACATAAAAAAACGTTGTAAAGAATTTAAAAAGAAATTATTTATATTCCACGTCTGGCATCATTAAAAGACAGTAGAAGTGTTAAAGAGTTCTTCAGACAGGCGCGACACGACAGCGCGACGCGACCCTTGTGGAACAATTTCCATGAAGTTTTTATAAATATTGTTGTACAGGAGTCGCGTGGCGCGTGTTTGCGGGAGCTTAAAAGAGGCCAACAATGATTATGCCTACATACAAATCGGCTATATGCCTAGAAATAATTTATAGGTAGGTTTGTTCATCGTCACCAATTGGCTAGCAAATCTCTCACCAAATGAATCGCTCCTATTCAATAATTTATTCTCGACTCGTCTCGTCGTCGCACGGGTGTTACGACTTGACTAAAAGTCTAGATACCTTTATTAAATGTAAGTTTATTATTAAAATATATTAGACACATAAATCTTCCGGAATAAATTCTCTAAGTTATGGTGAAAAACGCATCAAAATTCGTTGCGAGAACGACGTGACGTTAGAAGAACCACGCGGTCACACAAACATGAAAAGCAACTTGAATGAATTTATCATAAATATGTTTACATGAAGAAATATAGCTCTTCTAAACCGCGATCTATTTCGAGTGTAGGTAGGTGTATTATCAAAGCGTCGTTTCGTTCAATTTGGCACATCGCCGTGAGCTTTGTTTTCGACAATTTACATTTATTTATACAAGCGAGTGGATCTAATTTACGTTATAGTGCGAAAATCTGGTTTATTATGAGCATGAAACTTGTGTGTTTTGGCGGGAATATATTACATGAGTGTGATAATCTTTTAAAGCCTCACGCTCACCAAACGCTTAGCAAGGGACGACGACGCGTCTCTGGTAGAAAAAAAAATGGAAAAATAATCGCGTCGAGGTCGCTCGTGTCGCGCCTGCCTGCGGGAGCCTTAATAGTATTCCGCATTAGAATTCTTTTATTACTTATTTACATACTGGTTGGTTTTTGCTCACTTTGTGTATGTGTTGTGTTAGCTTTTAATTAGGTAAACAAGTTATTAAGGCTAATCTAGTCATAACATTAATTGTCATTAGCATTAACACTATCTTAATTGGTTACTTTCTCTGTAGAATTATTAATATTAGAGGTACCTTTATGTCGGAGAATAGGTACCTACTTAATTCAAATGAATAAAATACATAAAGCGCCTACGGATATCTGGTTAGTAGCAATGTATTTTATTTTTAAACAAGTGAGACAAAAGTTGTGTTCTCTCTCTCATTCTCTGCAGAAGATGAAAAAAATGAAAGCTGTTTTCTCTGGTAATTCGCCAAATGTTCGCAATGAACTAGCTATTAGCGCTTTGTCACATACATTTCAATGACCCAAAATCTTATTTCAGAAACAACATTGTTTTAGTTTTTAGTAGGTACAGCCACACCCGAAAGTTTCAGACTTTTATTAAAGTAGAAAATCGAAACTTGACAGGTAATAGGCAATTAATGTTCAAAAAGTAAGTAAATGTTGTAACACCACTCCCTCTATTCGATTTAGGTAAACGTTGCCGAAGTGAACTGTCGGAAGGTAACTCTTATAACGTCAGTTAGCTAATATTTCTAACAAAAAAAGGGCTACCTTGCTATGCTTCCTATTTTAGGTAATGTCGGGGATATTATTTGATAAGGAAATTGTCCTTTCAAATTGACGTAGGGTGTATTGTGACCAATGACTATGGTAATTTAATTCTCTTTGATTGTGACCCTACGTCAGAGAATATCTATTTTTTCTAACTTTACCTAAGTATATCATTACAGTCGAAAGTAGAAATACTAAAATAAGTATCTTCTGTAAATTATAAAGCATGTCTAATTAAGAAATGAAGGTTGTTCAGGTTACTATGTATAAAAGTAAGCTATCACTTACACCTCAGGCTCCCATGATTTAATAATAAGAAAATTGTTTGATCCAGCCTGTCCCCACTTGCTGCCCTCCCTAAAAGTGACTCCCTGAGCCGAGGCTCGTACCCCGCAGGGGGTGCCCTCAGTGCGCAGTTGCTGTAGGTTTAATAATTAGTTTGTAAGCCCTGGCTGGAGGCTCTTAGCCTAAAAACTAAAAGTCACCGCAGGAAAGCCCGGTTAAGCAGTCACGGCCTCTCAAGGTCAACTGCGAGATGCCATACCCAAAAAAAAAAAAAACACCTCAGGCTATTCGAATTCTTAATAAATCCAACATTGTATTCTGCTAAAAGTAAGTACCTAGATAATTTACTTGTGAATGAATGAAACAAAAAAGATAGCAGGTAGATACGAGTGCTATCTATTGATTAGGCAAACTAAAGCTTTACCGGTGTTGTCTTTAACATTTGAGCCATCACATAAGCTGAGTGAATTCGTGCGAACGGACATAAAAGCCAATCTGTTTCGGTATTTATTTTCTTATTTTGGAGTATAATTCAAACAAAAAACAGACGCTGTTCAGAAAAAAAAAAAATATTCTCCATTTCTAATATGAAAGTGACGTCAGTTAGCGGTGCAGCGAACGGTAGCGGTAGTTGAACGATCGTACATCAGGGCTTTCAAACATGCGCCTACGCAAATGCAGAGTTCAGTTATGCATGTATGCTACGCCGTATATATACTATATTAGCACTTTGCCAGCAACTTTTTCCGCCTGTGAATTTCCTAAAGCGATTCAAATTACTGTGTTGTGTTCTATCGTGTCGCATGTCGTGACGCCTTCTGACGTCTGCCAGGGGTGCAGGTTGTTCGAAAGAGATACCGTGGCCCCTGGCACACAGGCAACTGAAGGAACACGGGTGGGTTTTTAGTCAGTAAAAGTCTGAACCGCTCCACCTAGAGCGGGAGAAGTTATTTGATGATTTCTCACCCAAAAAAAAAATGTTTTTGTTTGTCGGCGCTAAGCAGTTCTTTGATGATCCAGCACGCGAAAAAACAAAACGATTCTGTTACGTATGTGCCCACGTCAGTGGTCTTAGCCAATTATAACTCGTGATTGGACGTAGGTCTGACTCTGAACAAATTCGTTAGATCGGTGTTTAGCGAATCACACATTCACAACACGACACAGTAATGTGTCGGTGGTACCTATATCACGTGGGAATTTCGAAGAATCCGGGCTCATTTTAACCTATGTGTAAAATTTCTGGTTTCTAGGTCCAAAGATTTAAGCTCGGCATTGATGAGTCTATTGAGATAGTGTGGTCAAGTCAGGGCTTTTCTCTTTATGTTTTGATTTCTACCTGCTTATATTTATAGTTCTCAGATTGGTAATTGATAAACATTGAAGTCGTCCAGTCTCTTTCTGATTATGTCGAAGTTATGGATTGGTAACTCCTATCACAAACAATATCCTTTAAAGTTGAAACTATTAAAATAACAATCGGCCGAACTAGGAAATTCCTAACTCATAATTATAAAACCAATATCCTTATAAGTTGAAACTGTTCAAATAACAATAGGGAAAGAATCAATTGCCAGTACCTATATCAGTATTTATTTTAGATATCATTATTTCCTCAGACATAACTGTTTAGAAATAGTAAAGAGCTAATACACCACAGTAAACTTTTACAACATGAATATACTCGTACTAATGAGCCATCTCTGGGGTCTACTTCCTTAGCACAAACTCCGTAGTTTCGGCCGAAGTTACGGTTGTTTCCGGCTCCGTAGCAGTTACCCGGACATAATGATTCTTTCTGTTTCCAAACTAAAAAAAAAAGTTGACACCTGTTTTGACGTATCAACTACTTCCGGATGGGCCCGTTTCTTCGTTGACGGACTTATATTGTAGTCGCCCTTCGAATGGTTTTTGCGAATTGATAAAGATCGAAATTGCTTTATTAGAATTAAGTAAAGACGACGATTTAAATTCACTATTAATTTAGGTAAGTATCATACGCATAAACCTTACGTTATAAATTCCGTAAATGATGGTGAAAACTGCTTCCAATTAAGTTGCTCAGTTTAGAAGTACAGCGCGGTCACACAGCAGACACTAAAAGCGGGGTTAATTTATAATACGCAGGTACCTTTAGATGTACCTACCCACCTAGACTAATAGGCATCCTACTTAAGTAGCTTTGTAGGTGCAGAAAGCCTCAAACGGCGCAAATATAACAACCTTATTGGGAGCTATATGTTTGAGCCGTTTGGGGTTGAAACACTAGGGTCGTGGGGTCCGAATGCTCATCGAGTATTTCGAGACATCGCCAAGCGGTTGGTCGACTCATCACGTGACCAAAGGGCTGGCCTATTCTTAGGTCAAAGAATCAACATTGCCATTCAACGTGGCAACGCTGCCAGCCTTTTGGGTACTTTTCCCACTGACAGCGATACGGACGAATTCTTTGACGCCCAGTGAGCTCTTCCCTTTTTTACTTTATGTACTTGTTCATATGTTATGTTATGTTGTTATATGTCTAATTATTTAATTTATAGTAGCTTTCTGCCAATTTGACATGCTTTTGTTACTAAAACCTTTTTAATATCCCATGGGACGTGATGACACACGCGATCCTCGGTCATGTTCCTATTCCCTGTTGAATATTTTACCGTTTTAACGTAAATTGTATCCCGCTGGTCTATTAAACGATAGCTTTTACCTTATAACAGTGTCTAATTTTATAGTTCCACAATAAATTATACATGTAAAATTGGCTGCCTACGCGATATATTACCATCGTGCTGTTTGTACGCACTATTAAAATGGTATGATTTTTTAAATTAAACCTATACCTAGATCAGTAGCTCTATTCATATTTTCTATATTTTTTATTTAATGTTTTGTGTTTCGTAATGTTAATTACTTGGCTGCCATTGTATAGAATCAAGTTCTAATTTAAGGCGAAGATTTCTGGAAAACGCTCAAAAAGGTGGTTTTTTAAAGCTGTGTATCTCTTTAAACGTAAATAATTTTGAAAGCAAAAAAATATATGATATATTCAAGTCTTTTTGCATACGGTGATGGAACTCAAAACATAATTGAACATACTTTAATGCATCTAAAAAATCATCAGTCACCTCTTAATTATCTTTAAAATCGGTTTATCCCTTCAATAACAGTTATAAACATAAAAAATATACCATAAAATTGCAAAAAAAAATGCCAAACTGCATCCAGTGATGGATTATTTATTATTAAATAGTTAATATCTAAATTTATACGTTTTTTATTGCATTTTTACGACATACGTTTGCTCATTTCTTATTCGAATTTGTTACAACAGATTTTAATCCGTAACAGATTGCAATAAGAAGTATTATCGCTCATAATGACAATATTTAAAGTTACCAGGGCCTTAACAGACAGGTGTGCTGAAGAAGACCGAGTAGGTAAGCAAAGCTATTTATAAAATGATTTCAGTGTCAGAGGAAAACATTCACAATAGCATTATCTTTTGCCTCAAATAAAAAAGGAACCTTGACATTGTAATATTATCACTAAATAGAGGTAGTCTTGCCAAGTTTTTATTTTGCATTGCCTTTTTAAATTACTTACATTGTCTGTCGTGCCAGTAGCTTTCCATAAAAACTCTGTCAAATGTTGTTAACATTCCAGTGGTAAATAGTTAGATACTTACGTCGTCTTTAATTTAACCGGCCTATTTTTTTAGATAGCGCCTTAGAACGGTAGACCTCATGGGGAGTTCAGATGGTTCTGACCTTCACACAAACCTGATTTCCGAGCAATAATGATATTCTCCTACTAAGATAACAAAACACCCTGAAAACTGCGATTTACCTTCAGGCTTCGGGAAACGCGTAGGCACCTAACGTCGAGAAACTGCCATCTGACGCCAGTCCTTTAAGGACGCGTTCGCAAATCTGACAAAAATAAGTTTTTAATAAGTTTTTCGGTGCTTTTTGCAGCAAAATTAAACTAAACCAAATGTAACTAATAATTGCCAAAGATAGATTGCTCCTTCATCTTCAAATGGTTGCAATTGAATACTCGAAAATTTAGGTTTTTACCATTGTAAAAATGATTTCCGTTACCTCTTCATACAACATTGACGATAAAGCGTTGAGTTTAGGAACATTTTTCTTCTATATAATAACATAAATTCAATTATTTAAAAATAATTTATTTAAGCAGATATATTCAACTCAAAAAGGTTGCAAAAAGAACTTACAAAATGTAATAAATAGTCTCAGAAAAAAATAAAAATCGAAACTATTATTTTCACATATAAAAGGTTATTTTACTGGTCTTGATTTAATGCACAAAAATTTGTTATGAAATATTAGTCTGCGCTCGGCCGCCGCCATCCTGAGTGGACACTGTCGCTTGTAAGCAGCAGCTCGTAGTGAAAAAGATCGCTTTGCGAATACAAAATAATTGACATAATACTTGTTACTTCACGTATTTTATACGGAATACGGACAACCAAGGTTCTTACCTTTGATGGAATGACCTGAAGGTGTACTTTGAACACTGTTACTGGAACTAGTAGACGAGCAGAGTTAGGTTTGCCGAGTTTGGAGTCGTTTGACAGTTACGTTGAGATCTTACCTCCAGACCTGTTGAGCTAGGTGTGCCGAGTTTGGGCTCGTTTTGTAAGTTACGTTGACATCTTACGTCTGGACGATGACAGACCTGAAGGTGTACTTTGAAGACTGCTACCGGAACTAATAAACTAAGCATGTTTGTAGTTTAAATACCTCTTATAACGCAATTATTGTTTTAGATGCCAAAGCCTTAAGACGTTTGGTAAAAAATCTCGGAAGCAACTTCCTGCCTGTAGAATTAACGCAGAAGAGCCTTCCAGAATTGATCGATCCAGAATTCAAAAGAAATGTGGAACTACGGGAACATTCTTCACATTATCATAATATAATTAAAACTAAGAATTGAATGTCTAATTATTTAATTGAATTATCTTTAAATAAAAATTTAAATTTCAATCTTGAAATAAAGTAATAAAAATTAAACAAATATTCATTTTTATCATTTACTAGCTTCCTAGCCCGGCTTCCTAAATGCGTAACACACTTGGAATGACAATCCATTCCAATTTGATAGTAGATAATAATACCAATTGGTTTTGTTGGCGTGCAAACTATTTTTAAAGATTTATTTTCTGTATGACAAATAAACGCCTTCTTCTTCTTTGCTCTTTTGTTTCGAGAACCCACTTGCATTTCTACCTTATCAAATTTTACAAAATAACATTAACATTATTTTCTTTTGTTTGTTGCGCAAATATACACCATACGCAAGTACCTACTTGCTTACCAACAACCACACAACAAACAGTTAAAGAAAACGCAACAACAACAACAATTAAATTTAATATTTTTTAAATTTAATTGTTGAATTAAATAAATTGAATTATTAATTGTATTATTATTTTGTTATTGTTGAATTATTATCCGACTAAACAGACAGCTGGGCTGCTGTTTGTTCCGCCACTTCTTCTTCCCAGATAAAGCACAAGGAAGTGGTGAAGGGTGGGCGTTTTGGGAGACTGTCTCATGTATTTTGACATTCGAAAAGTGCTGATTCTCAGCCTAATTTGATTAAATGACTTTTGATTTTGATTTATTAAATCATTATTTTATTATTGTTGTTGTTGTTTGGCCGTTGTAATATGACGACCGCAGTGTTATTGACGGCCGCAGTAATATTACAAACGACAAGCAAACAGCAGCAAAATACAAAGAAATAAAAACGTGAAGTTGAAAAAAAAAAAAAAACTACTACTACTAAAATACTATTTTTAAATAATAAAATACTAAATACATACAGGAAAATAAAATAATTTTAAGGTAAATAAATGTGTGTGAGGGGGTGTGTGTGCGGGTGTGAGGGTGTGTGTTTGTCGCATTGGGTAGTCCGTGTTGTATATGTTTGTGTTAAGATTTTTTCTGTTTCGTCATTTAACTTATTTTGGAGATACACAATCGATTGCACAATTTTTTCGCTTGAGCAAAAAGATTGTGCAATCGATTGTGAAACTCATGTTTGGGGTCATTTTGTTAGTTATGTTGAGATCTTACCTCCTGTCGTGTAGGAGTGATCTGAAAGTGAGTGGTCAAAACTAGTAGACGAGTTGAGCTAGGTGTACCAAGTTTGGGCTCGTTTTGTTAGTTACGTTGAGATCTTACGTCTGGACGATGGTAGACCTGAAGGTGTACTTTGAAGACTGCTACCGGAACTAATAAACTGATAAAGCTACCTGATAAGAATGTTTATAGTATAAGGCCATGGTAACTTTAAATATTGTCGTTATGAGCAATAATAGTTCTTATTGCAATCCGATACGGGTTAAAATCTGTTGAACAAATTCAAATAACAAATGAGCAAGCGTATATCGTAAAAATGCAAATAAAATCGTGTACAATTAGATATTAACTATTTAACAATAAATAATCCATCACTGGAGTTTGGCATTTGGAATTTTATGGTATATTTTTAATTATAATTATTATTGTTATTGAAGGGATAAACTACTTTTAGAGATAATTAAGAGGTGACTTTGATGACTTTTTGATGCATTAAAGTATGTTTAATTATATTTTGAGTTCCATCACTGTATGCAAAAAAGACTTAAAATATCATATCTATATATTTTTTTTTGCTTTCAAAATTATTAACGGTCAAAGAGATACCCTGCTTTAAAAAACCACCTTTTTGAACGTTTTCCAGCTAAAGCACTAGGAAGTGGTGAAGGGCGGGCGTTTTGGGGGACTGTCTTATGTAATTTTGACATTCGAAAAGTGCTGATTCTCAGCCTAATTTGAATAAATGACTTTTGATTTTGATTGTCATGATAATATGATTAAAACTAAGAATTGATAAAAAATATATGTTTTTTTTAATAAAAAAATAACATAAGCTAAATGTATTTAATTATCAGTTTTCAAACAGCTTGTCCCGCAAATTGTAAAAACATAGGTACTCTGGTAACTAGTACTTGCTTACCAACCAATCAGTGTGAAATTAAATTAAATAAATGGTAATGAATCAACTTAAAGGAACACAAAACATTACAAACATTTAGTAAAAAAAAATCAACGTAAGCGTAAAAAAAGTACATGGCTAAAAATTTAATAAAAGTAAGCTCAAGTATCAAGCCGTGTCAGTTTACTCATAATTCTCAACTCATAAGACTCAATACCTAGAATGGAAGCGCGTTAATTCGTAAATGCGTCCTTATGAATGAGTCCAAAACATCCAGCCACGGGCGTGCCGCACAGTGGAACGAATGTATGGGAGCGGTTGGACGTAGACATGTCCGAAAAATAAGAGTAAAATTATGACAAACTAATGATGCCATCTTATTCGATTACTTAATGCCTTCATAAATTGTGGTGATGAATTTCTTCATAACTCCCATATTTCGGGAGTAATTTGAGAAAATGTGAAATTTTACTATGAAAATGAGTGTATCGAGCTCTCTCCCTCCTGATTCCGGGCTTGTTTCAAGTAGCGGTCTCTAATATCGTAATGCTATTACTAAGAGCTATATTTAATACTAAGACACATAGTGCGCCAAATGTGCACTTTCTGGGATAAAAGGAAATGAAAATTTAAAAAAAAAAACGTTTTTTCCCCATTTGTATTTACTTTAAACCGCAGACAGACTTATTAAGAGGTCTATAAATATATTATATATATATACAGAAATATATATTAACAAAAATATTCACAAGAACTGATGAGAGTATGACTTTTAAGTAAGTTGATAATAAATTACCTAGTTTCATTAAAAGTACAATAAATAATTAAGATGTAAGCTCTAATTTACTAAGTTACACATTTTAAAACAATAACATCATTTAATTATCTTCGTCATCATCATCATCATCAATTAATTCAAATTCAGAATCGATGTCCGCTAAATCATTTATGTTAACAAATTCGATATCACTTTTCTCAGAATCCGTAAGCTCATAAAATTCCTTAAAAGAAGATTTTTTTACAAACTTATTTCCTTTTGGACGGATACTTGTAACAAGTGGATCAGAAGACAGTAAAAGATTGTGCATAATATCTTCATTGCATGAGATACTGCTATGCTTTCGAGAATGCCCCTCTCTATATTTTCTAAAATCTTTATTTCTAGCCTCAGATGCCTCTTCGGATAGAAAACCAATGGGCACAATTGACATGTTCTGAACTATGTCTGGCCCATGCATTAAAATTTTATGAAGTGAAGAAGGCATATAATACCATGGGTATAACTCCACGTAAAGCTTAGCAGTATCAAAGCAGAACTCTCGGAATTTAGTTACGTTGATCTTCTCTCCTGATGAAATACACTGCAAGATCACACAGATTTTTCTTAAAAGCATAGCATCTATTCCGGTCAGTTCAGCAGATTTAGTGTAGTTTTCAAAAAATCTCCTTGCCGAGTTGCCATTGTTGGTGGATCCACTGCCTTGTTTCACAACATCGAGAAGTAAGCCCGTTTCTCTTCTTACAGCCTCTTGAACTCTTTTCTTCCTGTCATCAACTTGCCTTTTTGCTATATCACCCCTTACTTGCCATGATTTTATGTCTAATTTGTAGGAAATGTGTAATAAGCATTCCATTGAGCGAATCCAAGCGTGAAGGGTGCTTAAGCTATATTTATACATGTCCTCGTTTGCGTGTTTATCTTTGATTAACTCTAAATTATTCATTTCTTTAGGACAAGCCTTGCATATGTCACACACTGAAGCTGCTGTATTGGATATAATGGAATGAATTTTACCATCAATCATTGTCAACAGCAGTTGGTGTTTGACACTAATTCCATCAGTGATGGTGGATGGAGTTAAGGCTTCAATCTCTGCTTCGATTTCAGCCATCTCTCTCTGCACATTTTCTTTGGTTTCCTTTATAAACTTAAACAATATTGGCCGGCAAAATGAAGTGGAAGATGGTCGCTCGTTTTCCCAAATTGTTACACCTTTTGAGACGAGCCGCAGTGGTACAAGACTAATCATAAAATTACTAGCAAGATCGATTTGCTCATCTTCACTCGTCCTTTGATGATAAATGCTTTGGCTAGATGATCCGTCAAAACCCCATTTGCTGGTCAATACGAGCTGTTGATTGGGATCAACAGGGGTTTCTAACGACCTAATAAGTCTTCTTGAGGTTAAATCCATCAAGGCTTGTAATTTGATTTTTGCAGAGCTCTCTGTAACTGTGAGATCTTCTTTGGCCGGATAGCACTTAATTTTTTCTTTAACCAACATGTAGTAACTCGGGTATTGAAGAGCTCCTTCTTGAGTGTTGAAATCCCGAAGAGTGTTATAGCGCCATTTCGATAAGTTCATCGATACATAAAGAGCCAATGCCTTCAAAGGGGATATTTCCCGTACCTGAATTGATTTACCTTCAATGAAGGCTTTGATTTTTGAGGCCTCTTCTGGATTCTCCGTCAAGTATTTCATAACATAAGCTGTATCGCTTTGTCCTGCCTTTTGAAGCGCCCTTTCGGCCGAAAACATAATTTCAGCGCTGCTACTGCTGCATGAAAGACTATCTTCAGTGCGTCTTCTTTTTTGCCGGTTACTAAGGTCCTCAAAAGATTTACGAGGACTAGGATGTGTACAAGTTGAAGCATCAGATTTAGCAGGAGAAATTATGGGCTCGATGACGTCACTTATATTTTCTGTAGAAGGTTCCATATTTTCATTCTGTAATTCCGGCCATTGAATTGCAGCCTGTAGCCAAATCTCATGTTTCTTCCGAAACTTATCTGTGCTTCTTCCAGACTGTGTCCATTTTGCATAAATGCGGTAGCAAAATCGACGACACCAGTCTTTTAAACTTGTTTCAGCACTTTCACATAACTGAACACAACTGTTATCTTTTAAAACACTGAACAAATAGTTAAAGTCGCGTAAATCTTTATGTGCGCGTGCGCATAAAGCAACGTGAATATCAAGATTTGTATTAAAATTTGGAAAATACATTGCGAGATTAGCTTGGATACAACGAGGTGTAAATCAACACTGATTTTAAAGTTACTAATAGTGACCTATTTATATAAAATCCAGGTATCCCAGGTATCCTTTGTTAAATATTGCAAGGTAATTAGTTATTGTGATAATTAGTAAATGATGCATGCTAAATTAGTGTATTAAGAGCCATTTAGTAATTAAATAATAGCAATGTTCTTATCAGTAATCATTAGTGCATCAGTTTTATATGTAAACCTTAAGTCCCTAATTATATATCCTAATTAGCTTATATCTTCTCTAATTGGCTGCTCAGAAATGTTATTGTAATAAGGTAAACCTTTAGAAAAACGGTTTTAATCAACAAAATAAACAAAAAATAAAAAAATTGTGTTATAAAATAAACATCACTCTTTATCCCAGAAAGTGCACATTTGGCGCACTATGTGTCTTAGTATTAAATATAGCTCTTAGTATTAGCATTATGATATTAGAGACCGCTACTTGAAACAAGCCCGGAATCAGGAGGGAGAGAGCTCGATACACTCATTTTCATAGTAAAATTTCACATTTTCTCAAATTACTCCCGAAATATGGGAGTTATGAAGAAATTCATCACCACAAGTTATGAAGGCATTAAGTAATCGAATAAGATGGCATCATTAGTTTGTCATAATTTTACTCTTTTTTTTCGGACATGTCTACGTCCAACCGCTCCCATACATTCGTTCCACTGTGTGCCGTGAAGCCATTTAGGACCCACTGGGTGCATATTTTTTAAATTCACACTATGACACTGTTGTTTCTAATGATTTGTTTAGGATTCTGATTGTTTGTGAAATAATTGTAAAATAATTTTTAAAATTATTTTACAAACAATCACAAACAACAGTGTCATGTGAATCAATAACATAGACTTACAAGTAATAATAATAATTTACAATTTAAATTTAATTTCATAAAAAGTGGTACAGTACAGTCAGTTACAAAGAAGGAGGCCAACTTAGGAATAGTTTACATCACAAGTGTTACAACACATATTAAAACATTTGTTAGTTCTTATTTGACTAAATTATTGGCATTGTTTTTCGAGCTATACCTACCTACGATAGTAATGACGACTGTAGACTCAAACAAACGTGTAACAGACACAGTAAATATAAAAAAAACTATACAATATCGTACAACGGTCACGTGGGATCTTCTTAATAAAACAAAGATCTTTATTAGAATGATAAAATGCATGTGTTCAGGGTGAACGCCGATCTAAGGCAGCTGTGTTATCAAGGAGTATTTATAGCGTATAAAAGATAGGTTGTCTGGTGATTAAAAATACATTGACTTTAAAATTCCTTAAAAGCATAAATAGCGTGCATACCTACAGTTGTACAGGGTCAAATTAAATTAGCTTGCGAAACTCCACAGACGTGATGGTATGGGATGGATCAATCGATATCTATATCTAAACATGATAAAACAAAAACGAAATTAATTTGATGTTTTTTTTTGTGGTGTCTTCGACTACTGCAGTCTCAGACACTGACTGCCAGTGTTTTCAACTTTAAAAATTCTATGTTAGTGTATTTGAAGAAATATTAGATTTAAAAAATCATTTTTTTTTTTCATACTCAAGTAAGAACACCACCAGCGGTCGTTGACCCCTCAAAGAAACCATCAATTCATTTTTATTTTAATGTTATCGTGCTCAGATATCGACATCCATGATGCGCAGAGTTTAGCTAGCTAATTTAATATGACCTGCATAGGACTCCACACACACAGTCCTCACTCTAGGTACAACTTAACAACCAGCTGTGCTGACTATACCTAGGTAATCTTTTTTCTTGACATGACTTATTGCCACAACTAATTTCTATTGATTCTACTGTAATTAATTAAAGAAACCAATTTATTTGTCACAATACATACTTGAACAGAGGGGTAATTGTGTTACACACTAGGTCAGGGATGGCGTACCATGGCACGCGTGCCTTTGGTGGCACGTAACAAAATAATTTGGGCACGACAGTTTAAGTCACAGTATGGTAGGTTCAGTATGATAGGAGTATGGTAATTTCATCTTCATAAGCCAGAGTCGTTTTTTCAGAAACCGTACCTTCATATGATTCTATTCTATGTCAAATGACCTTAATGCCAGATACCAGAAGTTGCACTAATTTGTTCTTTCATTTAAATAAGGTGGTGTAATGTTGGTCACTATATTATAGTACAAGTCTATTTCTGTTTGCATATAAAGACTACCAATGATTGTGAAAGTATTTCGTTTTTTTCTAGTATTCAATAAGTCAAGATTGTTGTTGACAAAAAAAATATATTAAAAAATAATAATAATATGGATTAAATATTTTTTTGGAAATAATGGCTCGTTGAGGTTAAGAGGTGCGCCGTACCTGCACAAGGTATTCCAGTAGCATAACTAAAATAGCTTTTATTTAGACAGTCCAACAACATTCATTTCGTTATTAAGGGTCAGCACTAGGAAATCGTGTTATGGGATTCCGATAAGTTTATATAGAAAACTTAAAGTAATTGCCACGAAAAAAATATATCTGGCTAGCTCAAGAGTTGTACTATACCGTGAAACAATCGGATTGGGGATAAACCTTGTAGATAATTGTTAAAAAAAAATTGAAAATCACTAAAAACGTGTAAAAAGCACTGCCGTATTTTGATAACTTAAGGCTTAAGTAAGAAGGCACCTATTTAATTTATACTTAAAAATAAAAACAACATAAAACAGTGAATCCAATACATCTTTCAGTTTTCCATAATATTACTTCTGTTTTGCGTAAAAAATTCGCAAACTTTCTCAATTTTGATGCCCGAAATCTCCATACAATTTACTATGGCGACGCGTATTACCCGCTATATGACAGAGTTCGAACCGCGGAGCTCAGTCAACCGCACGTCTTCAAGGTGGGAGCACGTCGCTCTTCAAGTAAAAAATACGCGGCAAATAGTGGCCTGTGCGTACACGAGATTCCCCGCACAGTGGTCAGAACTCCCGGAGTCAGAACAATAATTTATACAAGGTAAGTACTAAAATTTAAGATTTTTACGCTCGAATCTTTTTGCACGTATTTTTTATATTGTGTCATTTATTATTTGTTTGTTATTATTTTTACGTCTCTTATTATTACAAGCTTGCTTCGTTCGCAGGTAGGTATCTTTCCGGTTCATAATTGTAATCTTATTTTCAAGTACTTGGTGTGACATCATTTGTTCTAGGTGGTGAAAAAGACCTAGATGGTGTCCAGGGTCTGATGATGAAGCCATCCGGTGGCCATAGGATCTCTTTAACTACACAACATAGCCCAGTCGCGTTTGGGCTCGTAAGATTTGTCTCGACAAGTACTATATATCTGGAATAATATCCAGGGTCTGATGATGGAGCCAACCGGTAGCCATAAGAACTCTTTAAGCATACAACATAACCTCGTCGTGTCTGGGCTCGTTAGATTTGTCTTTACAAGTACTATAGATCTAGATGGTGTCCAGGGTCTGATGATGAAGTCGAAAGGTGGCCATAGAAACTCTTTAAGTATACAATACAACCTCGTCCTGTTTGGGCTCGTAAGATTTGTCTTGACAAGTACTACAGATCTAGACGGTGTCCAGGATCTGACGATGCAGCCTGAAGATAGCCATAGGCCACCCCGAACTCGAAACGCATGTTTAAAGATTTTAAAGTTTATTGGAACGAACTTCTGCGGCTTACGGTAGGAGTTGAATAGTAGAAATCGTCACGCGAAAAAGCGTTCATACTTGTATGCCCCCACCATGCGACTTTCTTCTTTACACTCTGAACCTCTGAAAGTGTGAATTAGGTCAAAATGTAAATCCAAATGGCGGCTGCGAAAATTTTCAAATTTTTCGCCATAGGTGTCGATTTCATAGTTTTCGAGGGTGCTAAAGCCGATAGTGGGGTCAAAATGAAAATCTAATATGTCGGCTGATAGAATTTTGTATATGGATTTTAAACCATAAGATACGTGAGAAGGAATCTTGTTTCTGACGGGTCTCCCGACCGCACAGGTTTTTTTATTAGGTGCATGCATGTTGTGTGCTCGTAATCGTAAACAATTATATACCTTATAAAAATAATTATTGTTTCTGTAATAGTGAAGTAACATTGGATTTTTTATAGAAAAATATGAGTACGCGTAGTAAATATGAAACGCGTGCATTGGAGTAAAAAACGAAAAAGGTGAGGAGTGTGAGAACCTACCTACATTTTTCCAAAAACAGTATCTTTGACTAACGAAGAGCGTTCCCACTAAATTTTCAGTAGCTGCCGGCCGGTTTTTTTTTATAAATTGTTAGCTATTGTACTATATACCTACTTATGTTTTTTGTCAGTAACGGGTATAAAATTGTATCTTATTTGTTTCAGGGCTGCATTTGACCAAATCCAAAATGTTGATAATAATTGTAATACAGAAGTTAGCACCTATTTACGTTTAGTTTGAAACAGTGAGCGAATTGGAAGGCGAGTAAGTGGACGAATGCTTGAGCGAGTGATACAAGTGAGTGGAGAAATGAGAAAGAAATTAGTCTTGACTTTGTTTTTTAAAATCATAATATAACAGCTAATTGATACCTACATAGAAAACTGTGCAATAAACCAGCCCCTCTCCCATCCTTCCTTACTAAGTATAAATGCAATGAAAAGAACAAAATAGTATCCTCTTATATTTTAAATATTGTCTTCACGCTTCCCGCCGTTCGAACCACTATGTAAGCTTTTATGTGTGCGTAAGCGGGGCGCACGCGTCTATTGCTGTGTGAGTAGCGCTTCAATACCTAATTTTCTCTCGCGCTCGCGGTGTATACGGCCCTTAAGTTGTTGAGCAGACGAATTTTTGCAGCATGAAATTAATATCGTTCGAAATTATTCAGATTCTGATTAATAATGTGTTGCGAAATTAGGATGAAGGTATGGTTTAAGTTTATATTTAAACACAATGTTAATTACTTATTTAACCTACTACCTACTATATAATCTATAAGTACATTTAAATAAAATTGGAGTGTCTGTTTGTAATATTAAAATAACCGCTTTTTGCTACATGCATATGAATATTTATACGGTACACATACCAAAATAACATATTTTTCAATTTTTGTCTGTCTGTCTGTCTGTTTGTTCCCGCTAATCTCTGAAATGGCTTGACCGTTTTTGACGGGACTTTCACTGGCAGGTAGCTGATGTAATAAGGAGTAACTTAAGCTACTTTTATTTTAGAATTTTTATTTGTTTTTATTGATATTTAAATAATAGTAAAATAACTATTCCGCGCGGACGAAGTCGCGGGCACAGCTAGTATTAAAATAAATGTGAAAGTTTGTGAAGATGTTTGGGTGTTTGTTGCTCAATCACGCAAAAACCGCGGGACGGATTTTGATGAAATTTGGCACACATATAGTTTGTAACCTGGAATAACACATAGGATACTCTTTATCCCGATTTACGTTCCCGTGGGATAGCTGTCGACATCCACGCGGGCGAAGCCGCTGGCAAAAGCTAGTAAGTCAATAAATTGAATCCAAAACAGTCTCTTGCTCTATTTTTAGAACGATGACTCCAAGAAAACAATTACAACATTTAATTAACCTTTTTCAAATCGTTTCATAAACTGGCGTCCTCTTGTTATCTCGGAATACTCGTTCAATTACACCATCATGCTCCATTCGACCTTCACATTGTTTAGTTATCAAAGAAAAACTCAAGAAGGTACTAAGTGCAACCGATAACTATTTGAGTAAATCGAATACTCGAAATCCAGTAACGTGCGATTCGATTTAAATTTCGAAATTCGTGAGGGATTCCAGTTATTGACTGTTTTCAAATATTTAGGTTGCCCGGTTACCTTACGTCGTTAGCCATCGATTCATGTAGATTCCAACTAGAGCCTAATTTACTTTGAATCGTTGTCAATAGACGTAAAATGTCAGAGGTCAAAGATGCTCAGCGAAAATCGTAAAATAACGGTCAATTGTCATGTGGAAAATAGGAAAATACTTACTCATTTGATATGGCCTATGTAACGCGACTATCGATTATGTTCATAGATACATCTATAGATAAGTGTGTGAAGGATACACTGGCCACGGGTTGTATTATTATTGCTGCCAATAAATTAATTTGTTTTGATTCTACTGAATCTGCGTCTATACGCAACTCCACTAAAATGGGTGGGATATCTATATATCCCACCCATTTTAGTGGAGTTCAGAATATGACAGTACATTTAATTAAAACATACGTAGAACTGTACTCCATAGGTTTACCTTTATTTACCATAGATGCGAAACCTTTTATTTCAAATGTTAAAATCATATTATTTATAGTGAAATAATAATAGGCTCTATTCTGAATCTGAATCAGAATCTGATGAACTATCTGTCACATTATTAATAAATCGTTCCGTTGTATCATCAATTCATCAATTATTTTCCTAGCTATAATAACACAATTTAACAAAATCGAAACGCACTCGCATGTCGATTGTTGAGAGCGCTGTCGAAGGCGTCTGGTTAACCGACTAAACGTAATACCTGCCATACTACATTACAGTTGTAGTTTTCAATTTAGCAAATGGTTGTATTTTCTAAAAGGTTTAGGGAACTTGTCATTTGGGGCTCTTTACAATAGGCAGATTACAAAATATTATATTATAATAATAAATCTAACTAAACAATTGTGCTCAAGTAATTACACCTAGGAAGAGTAGTTTAAGATTAGGTATGTGATAAAGTTTAATATACATGATTATAAGAGGACACTATCGTATAAATTGAAAATAAAGATTTTGTTACACCGTATTTTCACACAAGAAAGTTTCAACTATAAAAAACCCTTTTTACGATTTGTTCATTTAACTACCTAAACCTATTGAGTATAACGACGAACTTAGAACTTGAATAAAGCATCGACTGATATAATATTTGAGAAATTGTGCAATTACAGTGATAAATAGGCACTCTATTTATAGGCATTACCAACCAACAATGTATACGCACATATCGCTCTGTAAATATTACATTACAGTAATATATGTTATGTCTAGCGTCACGAGTTATCGAACCAATTTTCAATTCCACGTAAACTCCTAGTAAACATTATTATCTAATGAGTTTACTCATTACTACTGTAACGAACAATCTCTCCCGATAAATAAGATACGACGTCAATAGGCTAAGTTAACTTGTAATGGTGATATTTCAAACTAATGGAAATTATTTTCCTCTTTCCAGGTCTCCAGAGCCGAAAGCAGAGAACATGGTTATCACTTTTTCGCCTCTCACAAAGGAGTCAAAACTCAGAAGACACATCAGATCGATGTCGGACGTGCAGAGCAGCACGCCTTACAGAATTCCGTTCAGATCGAGGAAAGGCAGCACGCACACGCTCATGTACGACTCGGACACGAGAGCGAGGAGAATCAGGAGTCACAACAGACGCGTGGAGCCTGACTCTTCCGACTCGAGCGACTACTTCGAGTCACCAAAGAAGATCAGGAGTCTAGGACAGAACATCATGAAACACACAGACTCCATGAGAATACTGTAATACAGTCATTAGAGATCTGATTAAAAATTATAAATGAGGCTGTACAATCTAGTTGTCGACTAGATCGGGATCACGTCGGGTTTCCGTCGGCTTAAAGACAAATCGGAATTCAATTTTAATTGGGACGTTCAGAAGAAGATTTAGATTTAAATGATTGTTCGTTTTATAACTTTAGATATGTTTGTATGTTAGTATTACTAAACATGGCACTGTCACTAATAATATGCATAGTGAATGTAGTCGAGTGGTTGACACGAATTTAGCAAAATAGTTTTGCTATAATAGTGCAAAATTGAACTTGTACGTCGAATAATCGGACGATCCCAAAGATGTTTATCCCAACGTGATTCAGCGAAGTAACAGACTATAGTGATTTCCTTTATGAGACTGTGATGAAGTAGGTTAACGGTTATGATAACTATTTAGTTGTAATTATTCGTTTATAAGTATATTTTCATAGTCAGTGAGTATGGGACTTACCGAAACGACGAACATAGCACTGATATAAAATATTATGTCGAAATATTGTGATTCTGGTGAAATATTTTTCTATGGAAAATGTATAGATATTTTTAAATATATTTAATAAAATCATAAATGAAGAGTCGCAAGGGTTGCAGAAATTGTAGTCGAAGTTCTATTATCAACATTTTACGTGATAATGAGTTAATAAAGAAAAATAAAATACAATACTTACATCATGAGTACTTTTCGCCTGAATGAAATTTATTGCATGTGTAAGGATTGAAATCATGATAAAACATAATAAATAAAATAACCTACGTTTCTCTTACCTTGCGAAGAAACTCGACGGTAGCTATTCGAGCCGAAGCTCTGTTAGTGGCCATATCTACAAAATAACGCTGAAACACTTAGTTTGTAGAAGCACTAGATAGGATTATCTTGTTTTTCTAGGACTTATTAACACACAATCTGTTTTAGTCCGTTTGTCATGAACGAAAAATTTTGCCTATGTGATGACGCTAGCACATCAAGCCACTCCAAACTGTCAAATTTTCCCAATTGAACATGAACCAAACTCTCAAATTTTCCCAATTGAACATTAACCTTATGCTTATGGAGTAAAGTTGAAAATTTATCAAAGAAATTTGACAGATTGTGGTAGCTTGAATGTGCTGGCATCTTTACCTAGATGATGATGAAATGTTGCTAAATGGTGTTTCTCGAACAGCTAAAATATAATGAAAAGGGTTTAGTGTTATTTGCAAAGAAAACACTGTAACGTTTATTTTTAAGCGTTTATTTGAGTTGGTTCTGACATCATGACAGTGGAAAATTGTGACAAAAGCGAAGTGTAAATATGTACTACCCACTTACACACTGCGCTAGTAAGTAAATGTTTAATAATATCTCACACATATTAATTACAAAGGCAAGAGAGGATTTTCTTCTTAATTTGTCCAAATATCTGTGTACACGCCCTAGAAATCTAAAATAATATCTGGTGCAGCGAGTATTCTTTTGTTTTTGTTAAAATAAAATTTATCGAATAGTGTGGAAGTTGACAATACAATGTCTAGATTTAAGTTTTGAGTATTTCTGCTTATTGCGCTGAGCTAATATCTGGACCAAAAGTTATCGATTAAAACGGGACTTTGTAAGCAATTACGTAATTAGGAGATGATGTCAGAGTGAAGTGACAAAGGCCTTCAAATTAACGAATGTGATAAGTAGCAGTTAAAATATCTAGAATATTGTTATTTATTACACATGGAACCGTGATGAATGTCAATAAACAAAGGAATTCTATGCCTATTATTTTGTTTGATTTTTGACCATTTTCTGATAGTTTTTGAATAGTCCATATCCTGATTCGTAATACAATATCAGATGGAGTCGCTTTCATTTTGACAGTCCTACGACATTCATGGAGTTATTTACGCTACTATGCTGACTAGTGATGGGTCATTGACGGTTTTTCCATTAACGCAACGTCAACGTTGATTTACGTTTATCAACTAGTTAAATTCGTCAACGAGTTAACGTGCAACTATTGTCGACTTGTAAGGTTAACCGTTCATTCATTGAACGGTTCTATTCGACGCTGCGAAGTTCAACGATTCTTATATTGGTATAATTTTCTTAAAAGAAATATTCAAAAAATCAAATTTTGTGTACGTTATTTACGACATGACCGTCGCTCGGAATCTATGATGGTATTGTCAACGTAAATTTTTTGCTCAGTTCGTTAGGTACGTTTGCAAATTTAGTTTAGTTGATTCTTAAACGAGTTATATTCATAAACGTCGTTGACAAATTCAACTAGTTGATTCATAAACAGTTAACGTTAATACGTTGACAGGAGATCAACGGTTGATTCAACTGGTTCGTTGATTCAACGCCCATCGCTAATGCAGACAATTATGTCGAACATTTTTTTAATTTTTTTTGAGGGTGGTAAATCATCAAATAACTTCTCCCGCTCTGGGTGGAGCAGGAGGGCGTGTCAGACTTATACTGACTAAAACCCACCCGTGTTCCTTCAGGGGCCACGGTGTCTCTTTCGAACAACCGCACCCCTGGCAGATTATCTCGAATTTATGAAAGAATTAGTATTATTAATCCATTCTTCCTTAAAAATAATTCAGATTCTAATAAATAGTGCGTTAGCAGTTAGGGTGCTGGTCACAAGGTTGATCAAGAAAAATCTGCCGGTAAAATTAGATAGCAAAATATGGGGGTGGGTTCAATCCTTAATTAGATTTCGGGGTGGAGGGAGGGTTGGTGAACACGAAGTAATTTGTTACCACAAACAATGGTTCACTGACGTCATAAAATAGACAAAACGATACGAATGATGTATGGAAAAGTTCTTTACCTCTATGTAGTAAATAAATATCCACGTAGGTACCTAGCTTTATGGGGATTGGTAGGTAGTGATCGGTATTTAAGTTGGGCAATCGTCCCCATAGTAACGATATGATAATGCATAATTATCTCGATAATAATTCGATAACACATGGGGACCATGACAGAAGGAATGGCTTTAATTATGATAATTCAACAATATACATTGCGTAACAGACAAATTAATCGAAAATCTGACGCAATGGATTAGTACTGTTAAGAATTTATATTATTTACTATTTTCAAAATATTTATGTTCATAATGCGTTCATTCTTATCGAGCTGAGATAACCGATATTACTTACTACATGAATAATATTTGTTTTTATATGATGGCAATAATTCGTTTTTGGGGGGATTGTCGATGGTCGATGCGAAGGGCAATCCACAGACTACATAGAGATACTACGGGCAATCGATGGTCATTTGTATCGTAATTGAATTATTGGACAACAACATTAAAGTTAGATTTATATAAAAAGTAGGTATTATATTTACCTAATATTCAAAATGATTTAGATTTGATACATTGTGTGTTACGCAATTAGGGTGCTGATTGTGCTGAAGCTGTGGTCAACTCAGGCGCGGTCCGAGGGGGGCGTCCTAGGGGTCATGACGCCCCAAAGCCGTAAACGTAAAGCTTAAAATAATATTTTTTCGAAAATATAATACATTTTCTTATCCCACAGTCTTTGGCTGCGACCGCGCCTGGGTCAACTAGGTAAGATCTCTGAGGTAAAATTACGTCATAAGTAATGGAGCATTTCTCTGTTTTGTACCTACGTACAGTACATACTTACAGGTAATTGTAGTACCTATTGACCTATAGAGTGAGTGTCAACATTAGGTAAGTAGGTAAGACATAGATGTCTACCTACATAAATAAATATCCAACCACAGCTGGTTCCTTCTTCTCCTGCCGACTTAAATCTAAGGCTTTTAGATTCAATTTGGCACTAATTTACATTCTAAAATGCTTAGGCATTGGCAAACATTAATGGATCAATTCCGACAGATTAATATATAATGATAAAAAGGACTCGAATATGGGAGTAGGGTATTATTGGGCATTCTATACCACTATCCTCCAGTAGCTCGGCGAGTTCGCCTTCGCTACGGACAGTGGTATAGAATGCCCAATAATTGACAATCGACTCGACTCTATACTGTATTACTGTACTCGCTATCGCTCTGAAGGGTGGTACAGAATGCTCAATAATGAACAATCGACACGATCAATGACCAGTAACGCAAAAGAGGTTGGGGTAAGTTTATAAATGTTAACGTACTATATACATTCACTCATTTTCAATCGATTCATTTCCGACAGTAATCATGAAATTTGTAAAACAACCGCAATCGCTACATGTTAATACAGTCTGCGATGATTTTTGTACCACTAGTTTTCGTCATGGAGAATTATTACCTAACTCAGTACGATGTATCATTTGCGGTCCATCTAATTGTGGAAAAACCAATTTATTAATTGGTCTTCTTATACACGAAAATGGATTAAGATTTGAAAATGTGTATGTTTATTCAAAAACTCTGCACCAACCCAAGTACATTTTTTTGGAAAGAGTTTTGCAACGGGTGCCTGGTATTTCCCTCCAGAAATATCATGGAAATGAGGAAGTTCAAAGTGTTCAGGACGCAAAACCCAACTCCGTGATTATTTTTGATGATGTTGCCTGTGAAAATCAAAATAACATGCGTGATTATTTTGCAATGGGAAGACACAAATGCATTGATTGTTTTTATCTAAACCAAACATATACTAAAATCCCTAAGCAATTAGTAAGAGACAATGCGAACTTAATCATACTTTTTAAACAAGATGAAATTAATTTACGACATATTTATGAAGAACATGTCAACACTGATATGACATGGATTGAATTTCGTGAAATGTGTTCGAAAATATGGAGTGAACCCTTCAATTATGTAGTAATTAATAAGGATTGCTCCAAAAATAAAGGATGTTACAGAAATAAATTTGATACTTTTGTTGTCTTTGATTAGGAATACTAGTATTTAAGACCTTTACCCTCTCGATATTATTATTCTTCAAACAACGTTTGATCTATCACGAACTGTTTTTCTTCTTTTATTTTCTTGTTATTATGGAAAAATTACTGAAAAGACAAATAGTTGATGCTGCAGAAGCTGTTAAGAAGAAAGTGCGAAAGATGAGAGATCTTGAGATTAACAATCAGCATGTACTGGAATCAGTTTTCAAACCGGTAACAGAACCACTTAACCTAATTGCTAATGTCAGTAAGCAGACTTCTCTCCTGCATAATACAGAAAATGAAGAAATCGAAGTTCCGTTTATCGATAAAACTTTGCAAAAAGAAGTCCCTATTAGTAAAGGAAGCAATGATAACAACGACAATGCAGACAAATATGAATCTGATATCGAAAGTGACTCTTCATATAAATCATTAATTGAACAAAACCAAGGTTGTGATACGTCATCCTGGTCAGTTTCCTCAGAAGCATTGACTGATATTCCGTTTGGTGTCAGAGTAGAAGGCAAGAAATTGATGTTAGGTTCTGCTCGTATAACGATCAGCGATGAGTATATCATCGTGGCTGGACGCAAATACCGAAATACGCCTGGTTTAAAACAGTTGCTGTTGAAAAAGTACGTAGATTTAAGCTTGGTTACAGAGAGTGATACGAAACATTATAAGTCGATGCTACTTGATACAAACGCACATCGACGAGACTATGAGCCTGGTAAACCAATAAAAAGTAACAAAGGACAAAAATATTTGCAAATTATTAAACCTCTATTCAAACTACAAAGTACAATCCAGGACCACCAATCGACGGGGAAAGGACTACCCTTAACAAAAATGTGGAAGAAAAACGTAGATTTTGTATATTGGGACGATCCAAATGAACTGGTGGATAGATTAAAATTATTAATTGCATCTCAAGATGCTGGTAACACAGGATTAGATAATGAAATTATATCTATCATTGAAGAATTGCGTGAAAGTAAAGTTATAAATAAATAAATATTTTAAAATGTGTTTATTTTATTATCTGCCTCTCGTTACAATACACCTTAAACATGAACATAGACAAATTCGGACACTATATTCACAAAAGAATGCGCTTAGCAGATTTATTTGAATTTAATGAGAATGCATTATTAAAATCAGAAAACGGAGATTTTGATTTAAAAACATTAAGATTGAGAGGAATTAGATCTCCAGTAGAAGCAGACGATGCTGTGAACAAGGATTATGTAGATCGATTGAATGCTAACATGTTAAAAGAATTAAATAATCTGGCTGTGAACAAGGATTACGTAGATCGATTGAATGCTAATATGTTAAAAGAATTCAATAATATGATTGCTTCATTGCGTTCTCAAATCATAAAAGACGCAAAGAGTACAGTTCAGGCTACTTTAAAAGCAAGGATACCTGAGGTTTCAACTCATTTGCAAGATAAGTTTTATACTAAAGCAGAGGTAGATACATTTAAAAAAACTCCGTAATGGCAAAACAGCAAATTGTTAACGAAATACACAAAGCAGCACGAAGAAACTTCCTTAGACGTCCTGTCATTCTAAAGGGGGTCGATGACTTATGGCAAGCTGATCTGATGGACATGCAAAATCTGAGAAAGTATAATAAAGGTCACAATTACATTTTAGTGGTGATTGACTGCTTCTCAAAGTACGCTTGGACAGAGTCGTTAAAATCAAAAAATAAACTTGATGTTACTCATGCATTTAAACGAATACTGATTAACAGCAATCGCAAACCTGTTAATTTACAAACTGATATGGGAACAGAATTTTATAACAACTTATTTCAAACGCTTATGAAGACGTACAATATTAACCATTACTCCTCGTTTTCTACCAAAAAAGCTTCGATCGTAGAGCGAATGATTAAAACTCTTAAAAATAAATTGTATAAATATTTTAGTCTGAATGGAAACTATAAGTGGTTAGGTATGCCGTTAGAAGTTACCTTGAAGATATATAACAACACAAAACATCGGACTATTAAATTTAAACCAATCGAAGTAAATAAATCTAGTGAGCCAGTTATAAAAGAAAATATTAAAAATGCCTTAAATCATGTAACCGTCCGTAGAAAACCTAAGTTCAAAGCAGGCGACTTTGTTCGTATCAGTAAATACAAACACCATTTTGAGAAAGGTTATACACCTAACTGGTCAACTGAAATATTTACTATAAAAATGGTTAATCGTACCGTACCAGTAACATATCATATAGAAGATCAACGAAAGCAAGCCATATTGGGAACCTTTTACGAGCCAGAACTTCAAAAATCTTATTATCCTGGTATTTATTTGATAGAAAGGGTTTTAAAAAGAAAAGGAACAAAAATGTTTGTTAAATGGTTGGGTCTAAGCAACGAAGAAAACAGCTGGATCGACAAGACTGCAATAGTGGATTAAAATAATTATATAACAATTACTTTTGCATTATTTATTTCATTACACTTTGGACAATGCAAGGGGGTGAACTTGTTAATACATTAATTAATAATCTCCCGTTCGAACTTCATTTACCAGGTTACAATTATTGCGGTCCGGGAACAAAACTCCAGAAACGTTTACTACGAGGGGACCGTGGTGTAAATAAGCTAGACGAAGCTTGTATGCATCACGACATTGCATATGCAAACCATACAGACTTACCCAATCGTCACAGAGCTGATTTACAACTACTAAATATGGCTAAACAAAGACTTAAATCAAACGATGCCGGAAAAGGTGAAAAACTTAGTTCATGGGTAGTGAGCAAAGTAATGAAAGCGAAACTGAAATCTGGTTCCGGCGTTAAAACGTTTAAAAGTTTCGTGTCAAAAATAAGAGCAAAATTAAAGAAACTGAAACCAAAGGATGGTAAAACTTTAATTAACGCTGCTTACTCAGCAGCAAAAAAAATATTTCCAAACATTCAGAAAATTCGAGTACCGCGAGTGATACCCTTACCAAAGACTGGAGGTATTCTACCTTTAATCCCTATTTTTGCGGGCTTATCAGCTTTAGGAACTTTAGCTGGTGGTGCGGCTGGTATTGCAAAAACTGTTAACGATTACAAAGCAGGCCAGCAAAATTTGCGAGAAACACAACGACATAATAAGACGATGGAGTCTGTAAAGTTAGGTCAGGGCTTATACATTAAGTCACATAAAAATGGTCAAGGTTTATTCGTAAGATCTTCAAAAAACTGAAAAATGAGCTACCTAATCGTCCTTTAACTAATGTAGACATCCAAAGGCATGCACGCACCATCCCTCACTTTCGAGGAGTCTACATGAAGGATCAGTTACCAAGGACGCCGAAACGGATTGAATGTGGTATCGTCAACTTGGACGATTATAAGAACGAAGGGACGCATTGGGTAGCGTATGTAAAAGTATGCAATTATTGTGAATATTTTGATAGCTTTGGAGATTTGAAACCTCCAATGGAATTAATGCGATATTTTAAAAATTGTAATGTTTTTTATAATTATACAAGATATCAGAAATTCAACACAGAAAATTGTGGACACTTATGTTTAGAATATTTGTGGACTTTTTGGAATAAAAATGTATAAATTGCATGCTTTTCTTTTATTTGAATCATTTGCAAGATGTCACTCACATTATCGATAACTGGAAACTCTTCAACTTTATCTACTTACTATCCTAACACGTTGCAACTATATGGACAGTATGAGTGTGCCTTAATGCATTTCTCGACATTTAATTCTATTCCGAACATTGACAAAACGAATAATAAATTCTATTATGGTTCCAACGAAGTTATTGAAATATCAGACGGCACCTATGAATTGCAAGATATTAATGATTATTTAAAATCTGAAATGAAAGATGCATCAATCAAACTACAGTGCAATAACAATACTTTAAAAACTACTGTATATTGTACAGAAGACATAAATTTTAATAAAGAAGACACTCTCAGGAATTTGTTAGGGTTTAATAAGCAAATCTTGAAAGCAAATAAATGGCATGTGTCACAGTTTCCAGTCAACATTTTACCTACAACAGTGATCAGGATCGAATGTGATATTGTAAGCGGCTCCTACACAAACGGAGAACCGAGTCACATTATCCATGAATTTGCACTCAACGTGCCTCCCGGATACAGGATTATAGAAATCCCGAAAAACGTAATATACTTTCCAATCAACCAAAACAACATTAGCTGCATACATATCAGGCTGTTAGATATAAATAATCGCTTAATAAATTTGCGCGGTGAAGAAGTGCAGCTGTATTTGCATCTCAGAAGGAAAAAATGATTGACTACAATAAATATGTACATCAACAAATAAAAAATATCAGTACCGCTCAAGCTTCCAAGGAAATAATAGCTCGCCCTAAGAAGAAAATAAAATTAACTACAGACAACAAGGCATTCCTCAAAGCGATCGGTTTGCTAAAATGAATATCTTAGACGTTTTATCCGCTCCGACTTACGACAACACTGTTGAAGGAATCGAATTTCATTCTTACAAGCCCTATGTAACTAGTTTCAATAGAAACGATGAAATCCGCATACCTATTAACCAACAAGACTTGTATATACTCCCGTCAGCTAGCACCTTGTATTTGGAAGGAACTGTTAACGTTAGCAAAAATGATATGAAAGAGAAAGCCACTAGTGTTCATTTTACGAATAATGCTCTACTCTACCTGTTCCAAGATATAAGATACGAGCTAAATGGAGTGGAAATTGATAGAATAAAAAATGCTGGTATAACTACCACCATGAAATCGTTAATATCAATGAATGAAAGTGAATCAAAGATATCTAATGCATGGGGCTGGAATATCGATGGTATAAAAAATATTAATGGGGGTAGTTTTTCCGCTTCTATACCACTCTGTAACATCATCGGTTTCGCAGAAGATTTCAAGAAAGTCGTGATAAATAGTAGGCACGAACTAATATTGCTACGAAGTAACACTAACCTGAATGCTGTCAAACTTAACACCGGTGAATTTGTAGACGACGTGCAGATAAATAAAATCATTTGGCGTGTACCGCATGTTAAAGTGTCCGACAAAGAGAAAATAAGTTTGCTAAAACTGTTAGAGAAAGATCGACCACTCCAGATGATATTCAGAAATTGGGATCTGTACGAATATCCTGCTTTACCTAAAACTACAAAACATACCTGGTCTATCAAAACTTCCTCACAAATAGAGAAACCAAGATACATAATTATGGGCCTACAAACAAATCGAAAAAACAATTCAAGTTCTGATATGTCTCAGTTCGATCACTGTCATGTTCGTGATGTTAGAGTATACCTAAATTCAACTTACTTCCCGTATGAAAACCTAAATGTAAGTTTCTCGAGTAACAGAATCGCTTTATTATACGAGCAATACATCAGATTTCAACAGTCTTATTACGGACGTCGCCCGGAACCATTATTAAGTGAGAAACAATTTAAAGATTTGGCACCGCTATTTATTATCGATTGCTCTAGACAAGCTGATAATGTAAAAACAGGTCCTATTGTGGATGTAAGAGTGGAAATTGAGAGTGATTCGGATATACCCGATCAAACTTCTGCATACTGTCTTATATTGAACGACTGTATAATTGAGTATAAGCCGTTGAGTAATACTGTGAGAAAAATATCATGAATCCGAATACTATCATATTAGATGTTCAAGGGTTTAAAGACCTGTACAATAATTTTATAATAAAAGAATTAGCTTTTGCTAGTCATGATTATACGCAAACATTTTTAATAAAACCACCATACTTGTTTAAATACTTAACAAGTGACGAAAAGAGACAAGTTAAATGGTTGGAAAGAAATAGGGGTATTTATTGGAATGAAGGATATATTGACTATAGAGAATTTCGACGTATAATAGTTCCATATCTAGAAAATAAGGAAATCATTGTAAATGGTTTGGAGAAGGTGAAGTGGATAAAGGACCTTTGTGTGAATTGTAAAGTATCAGATGTTGGTAGTGAACAATGTCCTAATTTCTCTGCCTTGCATAAAAAATACTGTGAAGGAAGATGTAATTTTAATTGTAATAAACATCCAAAGCATTGTGCGCTTAAAAATGTGCTTTGTTTAAGGAAGTATTTAGAATGGACATAAAATGTACTTAGGTTATTGGGTTATAGGTTTTCAATTAAAAATCTTTTATAAGGTAAATATGGTTTTATTTTGTTATATTCCCCACACTTCTCCAATTAACACAACCTAATACGACTTTAATAAAAACACTTTAATAAAAATATGAATACTAAGTACAATATATTTACCTCACCAACTAAACTTATACAAACGGTTATCAAAAATCAGTATCTATTAAAGATTTTGATATTTTCTTAACTAAAGACTCAGTCTCATCCATAACACTGTCGATAGCATCTTTCACAATATATTGGGCATTTATAATAACGTTCTCACTGTCACTATCACTGTCTGTGGTTTGAGGATTGTTATTACAGAGATCTACGACCGAAATTTTTATTAGTTTAATGCCTCGTCGCTGTAGTCGACTCATAACGAAGGATTTGGTTGGTTTTTGCTTCTTTGACTTTTCCCTGCATCGTTGTTTTGACTTTTTTTCTTTCGTGACTTGTTTGCTGTGCTCGGGGTCGGGGGTGCTGCGAAGCATCTCAGAGAATCCCTCGTAAGGATCCTGAGCATACTGGCTGAACACAATCTCGGATTCAGAAATCTGGAACAAAATATAAACACAATATATAAACAGTTAGTATAGCGGTCGAAAGCGCTATAATTAGGTTTTCATCGAGGATTTTTTTTTTTTCTAAAGCCATCTGGAGTCTGGATTTGGTTTAGATTAGTGACAAGCTCTGGCGAATTGTAAATGCACTATTACACCCCTGCCAAACGTAGTGTAATGTTTGTGAGTATTAACACTGATGCGAACACAATCGTTAGTTACGAAACAATATTAAAACAAAAAAATCGAGTTAGAAATGTTTTACTTACCGACATGATTACGATGCACTCTAAAATGTTACAAGTACTCCAGGCAAGTAATATTTCGTGAATGACCAAAAAAATAATTATTATTTATACTATCATGAGTAGGTACGTCAATATACACGTCAGAACGCGGTAACCATAAAAATGCTAGCTAAGCATTTGTGTCTCCATGCCGAGGTTATTGAACTGTCGTGTGTTTTCAATAATTATATGATGTACTGACAAACAGCGTTATGATCGTATTACTTGAACGTTAGCTTTTTGAAAATCAATCTTATTGTATTGCGTACATAATGCAATTTACGTGGTTGACAGTATTATAGGTGCATGCTGAAACTTGAGTCTCGGTTTGATTGCATTTTTAACCGACTTCAAAAAAAAAGAGGATTTCTTAAACTGACTCAAATTAAACAAGGTAGTTAGTTATTATTATTCACATTTTATTTCTATTTTTACAAAACAGTGCAATTATTAAAACTAAACCTAAATTATATTTTTATACATTACATTAATTAGATATATTTTCTAAAACTAAAGTGAGAAAATTTAAAAAAGTAAGTAAGTAAGTAGTTCATTTTTAAAAGTAAGTTATTTATTTCAAAATAAATAAATAACATTATTCCATACAAAAGTAGATGAAGGTAGGTTACATAATTAATATTATCAAAAAAAAAAAAAAACTAAAAGTATTTATTACAATACATTCTGAGTCTAACAAACCAACATCCTAATTCTTTAAAATCGAAGAGTGACCCCAGGCTCGCGTTGATATTTGATCCACAGATATCGATCGTTTATCGTCATTACTGGATAAGACAATTTTGTTGACGCTCCGAGTAAATATTTCGTGCTTTATTGATTTAAACATAACATTTCTCCTACGGATAACTCCGCCATTAAATAAAATATTTTGATAATCTGTTATCTTCAAGTCCCTTACTACGCATGATTTTACTCCCTTTGCTTTTTTAATGATTTTATTGGGAGTTTTTATAGAATAAAGTTTTGATCTCAAACCGACAAAATCAGATATATATTTTCCTTCCATTTCATCTTTGAACAGACCTGGAACTTTTTTGTTCAATATTGGTATCTTAAAATAATTTTCAACGTCATAGTTACTCGTGTCAAAATATTGCAAAAAATTAAACTTCAAGTCATGATAAAAATCATTAGTGAATATTTTATAGACAAATGAATCTGTATCTGTGTAACACAACTGCACTCGGTCTTTATAAAAAGGCTTTACAATATTGTAATGAAAATCATACATATGTGACTTAGAAAGTTCTAATACAGTGAACCCAATATATATAGGCTTATCTAAAATAATTTGATCAGGTTTCATTTGTATTGCAACTAAATTTTCAGATAGAATAGAAGCACTATGGAAATAGGGGTTGGCTACAAGTCTCTCGGCGGATATTAATTTCTTGGTTCGATTAGATTGATCGCACCATTGATTAACTAAATGAACGGTTACTCTATTTTCAGTATTTTCTAAAGTCTTGCCAAAAACACTGTTATTTAACAACTTAAAAAAGTCTTGTTCGAAAGAACTTTTAGCTTTTTGTCTTAATTGAGTGTTTAATTCTATGTACTGTTTTAAATAGGGACTTTGTCTGAAAGTAATAGCTCTGTGAACTTTACGTAATATTAAACCGTGTTCTAAACACTTTTTTAAATGAACATAATGTATCACGTATTTGTACTTATTATACAAATTTGCAATTAATTTCTTTGTTTTACCTCCCGGGGGTATACATTTCTCAGGACAAAATGGTAAATCATTATGGTGATTGTGTAAATGATCAGGATACAGAAGATCGACTTCTAATATGAAGCCCCACTCAGCGTCATCCTCAACATGTTCAACGCGAAAATTAGCTAATTCATTTTCACTGAGAAATCTAAAACTAGAATACGGTAAATACTGACACATGCTAAAGCCGTACAGATTATTACAATCTAGATATACTATAAAACACGGAGGCTGTGATACATTATATTCTGGCATGTATTTATGATTCGCTTTTGCATACCGATGGGAACACATACATAAACCCCCCCGTATACCGCTTTGAATCATTCTGACGATAGCCAAGTCCGACACGAGTTCCAACTGGACACCTGTTTTCAGCAACATTGCATCGAAAGATAAACTAGGTGCAGTTATGTAAAACGCAGGATCGAGTTTGTAATATTGTTTACAAGTTTTTCGAAAATTTTGAAATATGTCTGTCAACAAAAGCACATCTGTTTTTAAGTATAGATCTGTATACTCGCCGAGATCATTAATATTGAATTCAGCCCAAACAGTCTGAGCGTGATTATAATCTTCATCGCTAATATCTTCGTTAGTCAAAGAATTATGAAAACAAAACTTGGATGGTAACGATTTTTGTTCGTAACATTTCCAATCGGTCATATAATCATACGGATATATACCTTTACGAGTCAGCAAACTAAATTGTTTCTCATTAGAAAAATGAGATCGAAGATTAACAAAATTTCCTACCTGCAATGTTTTAGCAAGTTTGTCTAAACTTGTTCCTAAAAAGTTGAAAGAATCTAAAAACCTTATTTGTATAAACTCGTTATCAGCAGTAGGAATATACTTTGTAAATGCTGTATATTTTTCCTTGTTCTTGGGTATTATTTTAATTTGCCCTGGAATTTCACCTAACTTTTTTATAAATAAGTGGCAATCGTAGCCAGATAAATTATGAAAAAAGATTGGAACGAATTTTGGTACTTTATGTTGCAGATTACAGTGTCGATGTGCTGCGCCTCGGTATCGACCTGTAATATGACAGTGATCCCTTACTCTATCGGTTAGCAGTAAATTTTCACAAATGTAGCACTTAACAGAGCATTTAAAATCGAGAGCATCTTCCTCTGTGTATATCATAGGCTCGCTTTTGCACAGAATTCTATGTATTGCTTTAACATCTTCAGTCAAAAAATGTACAAATTTGGAAACACAATCTTTTCCGCGATAACTTCTGTATCCGTCAATCCTATCATTAAATGATGATACTACATTATAGGCGAACGCGGTCGGCACGTGACGTTGTGAGTATGACGTGTTAGCGGTGTTGAATTCATCGCCGGAAATCGGTTCGAGTAATGTTTCGAAATCAGCATAAATGACAAAAGGAATGTTTTGTTTTCTATCATAATTTTTAAACTTTAAAAATGATCCCTGTTTTGGTAAAACGGTGACAATTCCCCCACACAGGTGTGATTCAATTTGGCTGTGCGTTGGAAAAAACAATAAGCATGTTTCGCAGAAGTATAGTTTACCATGATGTTTGGTCATCTGATTTCTGACTAAACGAGGCAAATCTTTGATAAGGCAGTAATGAGAATTAGTGTTATTTTCTAAAAGCAGTAGATGGATACTCTTAGATTTATTATTCGTTGACGTATACAAAGGTCCAATGATTGTCTTATCATTTTTTATACCATACACGAATATATTCAGAGAGGGATTATTTTTCTCAAAGACAGCTATGTCCGAAAACGTGATTGGAAATGACAAATCATCAATATTCAAAACATCCTGGAAGTTGGGATAAGACGAAACTCTGTCGGGATGTCGGATTGTGGGGTACAGGGCCGCCACAACACACCATAAAAAGCAATACTCATCTTTGTTTCGAATGTTCAAACAAGCTCTTTTATTTTTTATACATTTTGGCAAAGTTATAAATTTAGATCCGCCGAGAGGTTGATATTTATTAATATTTATTTCTAAATGCGAATTGCACAAAAATGTCCAACCACTATCTCTCTCCTGAAACTCTTCAATTTTTTTTAACAGTAAATCAACTGTCGATTTATAAGTTAAATCAAAATCGTAATTAAAATTAATGATAACGTTTTTCGTAGCGAATGATTTCATTTCCTGTTTATCATTTTTTAAAATAAGAAAAAAAGAAAAAAGTTCAAAGTTAATTTTGACAGCTGCATGTTTCTGTAGTGAACGATCTATTAGATTTTTAATTTGTTCACTTATATTATGGAGAAACACCTCAGGGAAATTATTTATTTGTTCGCTAGTTGCAATGATCTTGTAACTTACGATTCGTGCTTTAAACGAAGAATTAATCATTACAACGTTATCATAAATAGGGCTCGCGCTTTTGTTTTTATGCACATTGCTACGTAAATGACCAGACCATCGACGATTATCTACAAATACTTTGCAAACCGAACAGTGAGGCATATTAATGTTACTTATTGAACTTAATTAACATACAATCTATTCACTAAATTCAACATAGATTAATACTTACAACTAAAATACACGATCTTACCTAGTATACCTATACAATCGAAGTAAGCAGCGTAACAGAATGATCTAATACAGGCCCGTTTTGGTCGCGTTCTCTCGTTTGATGTTCACTTCTTCATGAACTAATGCTCCAACCAAATATTCAACAAAATATTTCTGAAAAAATTAAAAAGGTAGGTAAGTACTTAAAGCGAAAAATTAACAATATTTTAAACACAAAGAATGATTTATTAATTACCTGCAAAATAATTATGTAATGGCATAGGTAGGTTACATAAATTCCAATTTTATATAGTCCAAATATGTAGTAGTCCTATTCTTCAGATCGCCAGACTTCAGTTACCGGTCACAGCTGTTTCAGGAGATGATAAGATCGTAGTTAGGTATACTTTGAATGAACCCACACTTCGGTATTTGCTCAATAAAAATGATTAATATATATATATATGATATATTAATTTCGTTATTCTGAAAAAGGATAGATACTCCGTCTTAGCTTTGAGATAATGTTATGACATTTATCAGTGTTCGACTTTTAAATAATACAAATGTTACTCATAATTAAGGTAAAAATGGTAACAGGATGTTTATACAAGTAGTCATACGATGTTTTACTAATTTTGCAGAAAACATTACACGTGTGCTCAACCAAATTATTTTTTCCAGTCGGCTAAATCACACTCGCAACAATTAGCTATTTTAGGTAAGGTTGACACGCATTCACATTCATGTATGGACAAGTATTTTTTACACACTACATTGTGGCTTAAAATTAATAAAATGTAGTATTATAACATCATGAAAAGTTAACAATTAAATTCATCAAACAACTCGCTTACATCACATCTTTAAACCTTAGTCAAACTAATTAACGTATTTCCTATGCTTTAGACAAGCAAAAACTTAATTCAATTACAAGTAAAACTTAGATATTTGTATGAGATATGTTAAACAGGTAATTACCTACTAGACACCAATGCAATGCTAATTATTTTATTATTTACTTGCAATCATAAATCATTAGCGTTGTTTGTTGTTTACGCGTCATCAGTTTGTCAGCCCTGTGTCGTTTCGCTGCATCGACAATCGATGCTACTTGAATAATCCTTAGTCTTTATTTTTTGAATGGGTATAATACGCCTAATGAAAAAGTTGTTTCATGCAACAGTAACTGATCGGTTGCAGTAATTTTTAATATAGTGAATTATCGTTCATTTGTGACTTATAAGCTACATGTTTTCGGAGTACTCGATACATACTAATTGCAGTCTGTAAGTGTGAAAGTAAGCTTCAAGAAGTGCTCTGCGATCAGTCTTACTGTAAACCACGAGTTACTATCAATATCAGTGTTGGTAGCCAACCGCTGCCAACGTCACTTGCTGCCACCAGTCCCTGCGCCTGCCCTCACCAACCCACCAAACCGATTGGACATAATTGGAAAAATGTAAGTTAAAACATTCCAACCGTTTCATAGTTCAGAGTTGTATTTGTATTGTAATACGTTAAACTAAATGTTTTTTTTTTTGTCTTTATTTCAGGTCTGATTCTGAGTGTGAATACTTTCGGCAAGCTCCGATCACTGAACAGAAAACAAAATCCACCCGCAATCCGGCTGCAGCCAACAATGGGAAACGCAAGTCGCGCACGCCTTCAACGAATTTAACTCGTCCGAGGTATCTATACAAAATATTTAATTACTTAGTGTTAAAAAAGTTTTACGTGTAGAATTATTTCAGTATTAATGAATTATTTATAATTATTATCTTGAAAACTGTGTTTTAGTTCATAATCTTTGAATCATGCACTGTTACAAGTCTGTTGACAGTTTCTATAGACATAACCGTTATATTTTTTATTGTGCGTCTTTCGTGCTGTATAGGTTTCTTGATAATAATTATGTTTTCCAGTGTGTACCTACCTAACGATAAATAAATCATGAAAGTGTGTGATGAACTAACAGTAATTTTCGTTGTTGTTTCAGTAAAAAAACCAATGCTGGTAACGATATATTCGGTATCAGTAACAACCGTGGAACTGACACCGAGCTCAAAGAAGGTTCATCGAATATAATATGTCTATCATCATTCTTCGTGAACCGAGTAGCCAACGGCTGCGAGCGGCGAGCAGCGAGCACCGACGGAGAGTACTACATTGACTGCAAGGTGTACAAGGCTGACGATGCGCGCCACACCGACTCCCTGGAGCTGTGGAAGAAGGCGCTCATCCGACTCAAGTTCCAGACCGATACGGATTCTCCTCAGTGGCGAAAACTACAAGAGTTCATTCGTTCGGCTGATATGATGTTCCTAGAAAAACCAATGTTTTATGACCAATAAACCAAATAATAACTAAAAAGGCGTTTTGAATTACTTCTCAAATAAAATCTTATAAACATTCCCGTTGTTGCTCAATCATAAATTCACATAATCTGATCATTGACCAAGTCGAGCGTTCATTATTGAGCATTGTATAGTCTGCACTACTATCCGGAGCGACAGCGCACTCGCATGATCATTGGTCGAGTACAGTATTACACTAGAGTCCAGGCGGCGTTCATTATTGGGCATTATATAATCTGCACTACTATCCGGAGCGACAGCGCACTCGCATGATCATTGGTCGAGTACAGTACACTAGAGTCGATCGTTAATTATTGGGCATTCTATACCACTGTCCGTAGCGAAGGCGAACTCGCCGAGCTACTGGAGGATAGTGGTATAGAATGCCCAATAATACCCTACTTATGGGTCTAGCCGGAGTAAGAATGGACCTGAAATTAAGATCAAATATCGATAAACATCAGAAATCATTCATACCTTGCAATAAATTATCCCAAAAAAATATCATTCATTCTAATAATGTTCCCACTACTGGGACACAGGCCTCCTTGCCATGAGAGAGACTGGGTCGTAATCCACCACGCGGGTCCAGTGCGGTTTGGTAGATGTCACATGTCTTCGAATTTTAGTTCTAGGACATGCCGGCTTCCTCACAATGTTTTCCTTCACCGTTTTGAGAGCAGTGGTAGTAAATTAGTTTACACAAAATAAATCGCCTGCCTTGGTTCGAACCCACGACCAGTCAGTCAGACAAGTCGTAAGTCGGCGCCGTTACCACTGTGCCACCACTAATCTCAAAAATAATAGCAGTTATAAATCCAGGAATTTACAGCGCAATTAGATTAAAAAAAATGTGTTACTTCAATAACACTTTATGTAGAACTGTTAACGCCATCTATTGCAAACGTTCGGAAGTTTTGCTTTATTCATGCAATACGTCTGGCTACGAGAACTTGGCAAGTGTGAATAAAGTAGTGACATCTAGTTTTAATAACAATAATAAGAGAATCTTGCAACAACTAATCGCAATTCATAAATTCATAACCGTACCATTAATTAAAATAGAATCTTTAGCCTAATTTCATTATTCATGAATGATTAATATCGTTGATGGCGGGTGGTAAGGTCAATGCTCGATAGATGTCATTCATTAATATTTTGTTGAACTGCATTGCACTTCACTCTGTCATTGACATTTGTTTGACATTTTGTTTGTTTACAATTTACGTTATGACTTTTCATTGCTAATTCGGCCGTTTTACCGCAAAGTGTTCACGATTTATTAATCTCAGCAAATTCCATTTTTAGTGTGATATTGATTAAAAATGAAGACGTTATTTATTTTTCTGTTCGTTATCAAATTAATTTCTGCAACACCAACACCCATTGTGTTGTGGCATGGAATGGGTGAGTTTTAGAATTAATTAGACAATTATTTTACTAGTAGATACGTATAATTATCATATTTTGTTATTGACGAATATTATCTATGCCGCTAATAATATTGAAGTAGACATTTCGAATAGATACTGTATATGATGATTGTTGGCTTCTATAATTTGCATATTTAATTAGTGAGACAGTAATAATTGTATTAGATCATAATTAGGTGGTTTACGTAAGCCTGTACTTAGTCATATATTTTTTGGAGTAAAGCTAAACCCCATTATATAGTTTTAACAGATTAAAGGATTTTAAAACCTTATCCTGTACTTAACTAGGTACTTAAAAATAACTTACTTATCTCCCACTGAGGAGGCTCTGGGTGAGGTATTAACTTCCAAATAGATCACTTAGAGCACCCTGTGTGAATTGAGTTTACAAAACAGGAAACTGTGTGGAACGGATAACATTCTAAAAATAAATGTTATTCAAAACATGTATTATTGGTTGCGGCAAGCTAAGGTTATTTTTAATTTATGTATATAAATGTAAGCTACTGCACTACATAAAAATATATCTGGGTAAATATCCAAGTAGTGGGATCTATCATTAATTTTTACTTAAGTGGGATTCAAATCTTTTGTGTAGTCGCTTCACATTTTATTCTATAATCCTATTTAGGTCACATTAAAGAGTAAAATGATGATTGAAATAATTATTTTCATAATTATTAATAATGTGTTTTATTGTGTGCAGGCGACACTTGCTGCATAAGTTTCAGCTTAGGAGGACTCAAGATATTCCTAGAAAAGAACATTCCCGGTGTGTATGTGGACTCTCTGCAAATTGGTAACACCACAATAGAGGACCTGGAGAATGGGTACTTCTTGAACCCTAACAAACAGGTGGAGGGAGTGTGCAAGTACCTGGCTGAACAACCTGTGCTGCAGGAGGGGTTCAATGCCATCGGATTCTCCCAAGGAAGCCAGTTTCTGTAAGGGATTTTGATATTATGTCTGAGATTCAACATACCCACTAATAATTATTCAGTATCTTCCCATATTAATATTATACAAACATACATACTCAGCCTATAACGTCCCCACTGCTGGGACACAGGCCTCTACGTGGGAGGGAGTGGGCCGTAATCCACCACGAAAGCCCAGTGCGGGTTGGTAGATGTCACATGTCTTCGAATTTTTGGTTCTAAGACATGCCTGTTTCCTCACGATGTTTTCCTTCACCATTTTGAGAGTAGTCATGAAATTATTTACACAAAGTAATGCGCCTGGCTGGGTTCCAAGCCACGACCTACAACTCGTAAGTCACGACCGTTACCACTGGGCTACCACTGCTCTCTCTCTTTGATTAATATTGGGGATTTTCTATCTAATAATATAGATAGAAAATCCCTAAAGTAGAAAAAGTTGTTCAGGTTCAGGGACATACCTTCATAATTTAGGCTTACTTCTCATTAGATGTTTTGCATTGTTGGACATTTTACTACTTAGATCTTCTAATCAGGAGGGATAATTACTAGCAGTTGGTCATCTGGCTAATACGTCCATATGACAATTTATATAACATTTCCACTCTAGTTAATAGTGTTCATTTTAAATGCTCAATGACACATTAGTGCAGTGGTAACAATTTCTCTACGAAAATCGCCCTTACTGGTACGACATAAAGGTGCCCTCAATGTCAAATAAATAACACTGATGTTCAAAACATAAATTCCAGACTCCAGACTACCTCCTTTTTGTTCTTATTTTTTTGTAACTTAGCCAAAAAAACATAATGTTTTTTCTATTTTAAAGGCGAGCCGTAGTCCAGCGTTGTGGCCACATTCTGCCTCCGATCAAGAACCTGATATCTCTTGGAGGCCAGCACCAAGGAGTCTATGGTCTTCCCCACTGCGGGGCCCTCCAGCATCGCACCTGTGACTATATCAGGCAGCTCCTCAACTACGCTGCTTATGACAAGTAAGTCAACATCATATCGTCTTAAAAATCATGGAACAAATTAGGGGTAATAAGGAGATTAACGACAGCTTTTGCTGTTATTAAAATGCGTGCGTCACTATTACTCGGGTAATCGTGGCATTTAACATAGCATAACATGACGCCTGTAATCTGCAAAGGGTCAGGCAGAAGTGTAGTGAGGTGGGTGTGGTGTGTATCGGCAACACGGAGCAATTTATGGCCATATATCATCATGTCATGTCATCTTTGCTTCCATGCGCCTTCTTGCGACAACGCACCGACCTACGCACCTTTCCGCACGACAACGCACGCTTTCATGCGAGTACACACGCATCCTTGCGCATATTAACGCGTTCTCTGTCGAATTATCAAAATCAACTGCAAGTAGGTACGTGCAGGTAGTTTGTGCAAAAAGTGATTGCTAATCGGAATGTTCATCTCTTGACCTCCAAACGTGTCACTAGCAACAATAAAGCATTATCTAGGACACTAGAAGGTCCACCTTTAAGGCTAGCTGACAGGCTCAACGCGACAGCACGACGCGACTCTAGTAGAACAATTTTAGGAAAACTTCATGACATTTTCCTCCACCGGAGACGCGTCGCGCCGGTCTGCGGTAGGTAGCCTTTAATCTAAAGGTTCAAGACAATGTCGTGTACGCAATAAGTACAGGGTTGCAGCTGTATTTATCGTTTTGTATGCATTACACGTCGCACCGGTAGCCTGTCTACTCATCCGTTAGCAAATAAGGAGCGGAATATGTGAAGGTCGCTTTTAACGCTCAAGTATCCTAGTCATTTGATTAATTAATATTGTTTGTGCACTTGTGATTGAGGACATAAATATTTGTAACTTTTGTACATACGAAATTATTTTCACCTTAGGTCTTTACATTACAAGCTATTACTATACTGTAGAATTAGATAAAGCATGAAATAGATTCGTCCAAAGCATAATATATTGTGTTTTGTAATTTAATCGTACCGTAGTTTTTCTTTCTTTGTTTTTTTGGTCTTAAATCTTAAATCAGCGTTATAGCGAATAAATAGGGTTTGCTGCGAAAGAAACCTCGATTTCCGATTCTGATGTTTAGGTACCTAAATCATCATCTGCCTAACTTATTCGCAACTATGTTGGGGTCGGCTTCCAGTCTGACCGGATGCAGCTGAATACCAGTATTTTAGATGAAGCAACTGAATATCTGACTTCCACAATCCAGTTAGGTACTGGGTAATACGATACCCCTTGGTACGTTGTACAGACTTTCGGGGTTCTGACGACCCATAACGACTGCCAAAGATCCATATAACGTGCTTCCCGAAGGCACGGAGAGCTCTTGATATGTAAAGATGGTCACCCGTCCACGGACCAATCGAGCCAAGCGTGCGGCTGTTGTTACTTAGCTTACAGTGGCGAAAGCACCATATAACACGATTCCTACCGGCTTCCCTTCGGGGATTCGCATCGGCATTAACATATTAGTTTTGGAATGATAGTAAGTATTCTTCTTTACATAGAATAAAACAAGGTCTCTTTTTCGTGTTTAAACTACGCAACGGATTTGAATTCGGTTTTCATCAATAGACAGAGTGGTTTATAATATTAACCTTCCTCTTCAATCCTCCACCGACCTACACGCGGGCGAAGCCGCTGGCAAAAGCTAGTCATTGATAAGTCAGTAAGTTAAAGTCAATTTCGCTTCGACTACTCTCTTATAAAAATTGACACCTCGCCTCATGTTTACCTAACCTAAATAAACTTTGCAAATGACCATAACTCAACTTATACTACCTAAGAAGTGTTACGGAAATCTAGATTATTTTACCACCATTTGTAATACATACTTTTAACTTCGTTCCGCTTTCTTCAAAAGAAATATCGCCTACAGACATGGTATTTCTGCGTTTCCTTTCACCGAGATCCGATGTTAGATACAATTTATTTTATTTTACTTTGGTGCACTCTGGATGAAAGTAATAGTTCGACTTTTATTTGTATTCAGTAATTTGACAGTTCAAACAAAAATTATGTTACCATATTAAAACCAATGCCGTTGAGATAGTGAGCGATTTTGCGTAAAGAACGATTGATAAAAATGGTTTCATTTTAAATTAAACCATTTTTATCATTCGTTATAAAACTTTAAAAATTCATTTGTAATATGTGTAATATAAGAATAATGAATAATTTATTATTCAAAGTAATCCTTTATTTCTGTTCCTTATTTTAATTTCTTCTTTCTTTCTTTCTTTTTTTATTTAGTTTCTTTCTATTAAGAAAGAAATTACCTTACTACTGAAAAACAAAATATTTATGAAATTCTACAATTTTAAATAGTGCATATCATGTAAGTTCAAGTTCATTCAATTTCGTTCATTCTTACACCACCTCACTATCTTTTTTTTGTCAAAATCTTGTAACCCTTCAAGTTACTGAATACAATTAAAACTCGAACTATAGATAATATGGCAAGTCTATATTTTGTTTTTGTTTTGCACATGCGATAGGTGAAATATTAATTCATTGGATCTCCAACAGAGGCTACACAATTACATGCATGATAAGGTGGATGCGCTAAAGTAACCCGCGAAATTCAAATTGTCTTCCGTTGTTTTGAAATTCGCAGGCCAGTGTCATGTTGTATGAAATAAGTCATTCAATGGGATTAAATGAACTTGAGGGTTTGTATTGATGATTATGAGTCTGTAAATACATACGTGTTACGGTCGCGAATCATATTTTGTTCAGTATACTTACAGCCTGATATTGACCTGCAAATTGCAGAAAATATAAGAATATTTTAATTTCGTGAGCTACCCCTTTAAACATAAACGGGAACAAATAAAAGTGTGTGTTTCCTATTATAGGAGACCACACATATTCACTCATAATCCAGCCGATTTATTCTAGTAAAATCTTACCGTGAGAAATTAGGTGAAGTGAGCTGTCATTCCATCGCACACTAGGGATTGATGCTAATGACAGCTCACTTTAAGCTCACTTCACCCAAATAATCACGGTGAGACTTTTACAGAATAGCTCTGCAGGTAGATACAATAAGAGTGACAAGGACGAAAACATTACGATCAGCTGGCTTAGCATAATGCTTTTTATTTCTACTCTACCGTGGAATAGAAATCGATTGTCTACATTTCTCGGTTGAAAACTCTCAACTGTCTACACGGAAACTTCATTTTTGTCTATGCTTCTCCACGGTTCTCGTGCTAATCCTGCTGGTAGAAGGTAGTAGTCCCCTGTAGGTACTAAGAGAATGTTTTTAATTCATTATTAAATAAGCGCCTTCTTTAGTATTTTGCCGCCTAGCCGACGTTCTACAATGTCTCTTGGTAAACCCACTGGTCTACGTGTGGTGTTAAATCTATGTTTATATACGTGAAGCAAAAATTGTGTACCCCTTTTAACCAAAACTACGCGAACGGAGGAGTATGAGTTTCTATGGAGAAGGACTGCAGAAAGCTAATATTTTTATTTATTAATGTATTTCTGTTTAAATGAATTAAGGTCGAATTTCGACTACTGGGCGACGACTATAGAAATGATAATGAATGATAGTTAGATGTAAGTAACTATAGTGATGATAGTTAGATGTAAGTAACTACAGTGATGATAGTTAGATGTAGGTAACTATAGTGATGATAGTTAGATGTAAGTAACTACAGTGATGATAGTTAGATGTAGGTAACTATAGTGATGATAGTTAGATGTAAGTAACTACAGTGATGATAGTTAGATGTAGGTAACTATAGTGATGATAGTTAGATGTAAGTAACTACAGTGATGATAGTTAGATGTAGGTAACTATAGTGATGATAGTTAGATGTAAGTAACTACAGTGATGATAGTTAGATGTAGGTAACTATAGTGATGATAGTTAGATGTAAGTAACTACAGTGATGATAGTTAGATGTAGGTAACTATAGTGATGATAGTTAGATGTAAGTAACTGTAGTGATGATAGTTAGATGTAAGTAACTATAGCTACACGAGCTACACGGTGACTGCTACATACATGCCGTCTGTTGAGACAGGTCAGCTCAAAGCTGCAATGGCTCTTTCTTCAAAAGGCCTTTCCAGACATTGCCCTGCATTGTTAGACTCACATAAAATTCAAATAATATAATGTTTGGACTTTAAAAGAGACCATGACCTCTGAGTTTGTTTCGGCTTTTCTTCTCAGGGAACAGTCAGCTAGGAAATGCCGGCGCCATCTAGTTTTTAAAATATTGACCAACAAAATATTGACGTGTAAAAGTGTATTTTAAAATCTACTTACATAAATAAACATTTCATTTCTTTTCATTTCATTTCATATAGTGATGATAGTTAGATGTAAGTAACTATAGTGACGATACTTAGATGTAAGTAAGTCTGCTGGACACTTTCCTACCTATAATGAAATCGCCTCTAAGACTACGATTTCTTCATCATCATCTTTTCAGCATAAATACGTCCACTGCTGGACATAGGCCTCCCCCAAGCTCCACCGCTTCGACTAAGATTTGTTATATTTTAAATGACTAATTCCTAGCTTACATTACAGCTGGGTTCAACACGCTCTCGTCCAAGCGACGTACTGGCACGACCCCTTGGACGAGGAGTCCTACATAAACAAGACGATCTTCCTCCCCGACATCAACAACGAGATTAACGTCAATAAGACGTACATACAGAATCTGCAGAAGTTGGAACATCTGGTTCTGGTCAAGTTTGCCAATGACACCATCGTTCAGCCGAGGGAGACGGAGTGGTTCGGGTTCTATGAGCCGGGACAGTCGAAGAAGATTCTTTCTATGCAGGAAACCAGGCTTTACAAGGAGGTTAGTTTAATTTAAAATAAATAAATATTTACGAATCCCACATTGGCACTATATTCAATGCGTGCAGTTTGTATTTTAGCTCTGAGATTTGGTGAAATCTGTACAAATAAATAAAATTTAAGTGTTTGTTTGTAATGTAAAAATACATCATTTTATCCGACTGCGCCAGAAGGAGGGTCATGTTTGAACGGTATTCTCCGTCCGTCTGTTTGGTTGCTCTGGTACTCCGAAACGGCTAGACTGATTTTGACGGGACTTTCACAGGCAGATAGTTGATGTTATGAGAAGTAATATACTTAGTATGTAGAGTAGGTACTTTTCGTCCCTGTAGCACGTTCCCGTGGAAAAAACGTTGACCATCTGCTAATTCTATGCTATTCTATTCTAACCCGCGGGCACAGCTAGTAAATATGGCACAAGGCTCATCTCACTTAGGACCATCCAAAAGAAGGTATTCTCTGGAGTGTCTGTCCCGATATCGAGAGAGACACCACTGGCGGAATTTAAAATCATATTAAGTCGCCCTAGTGTGAGTTTCATTTAACCATCTCGATCAAACGCATTGACCGCGTTCGGCGCTCCGATTAATCCGTCACCAACCAGGTCAAATCGGAGCGCCAAACGCGCTTGAAGCGTTTGATAGAGCTGGTACCAAAAGAGATAAGTAACTGAAAGGTCGCAGGCGCGGTTCGAGGGGGAGGGGGAGGGGGGCCCCCCCTGAAGCCGTAAACGTAAAGCTTAAAATTGTATTTTTTCGAAAATATAATACATTTCTTATTAATATATGAAGGTAGTCTTTGTAACCCCCCCAAAGTCTTTAGCTGCGACCGCGCCTGAAAGGTCGTTGGACATAGTTAAAGTTAGTAAGAAACCGATGGATGTTTTCGAATAACATTTAATTTGATAAATGAATTGTTTGTTTTCTATTAATCAAATTATCTTGTGTTATTCGTATTCTCTGCTTATTTGTATTCTCTTATCATTCCGACTTTGTAGGATTCTTATGTGTGCTATTACGTGTATATTTGTGTCCACTATTTAGCAAATGCCCCCTAAGCATATAACATTAAGATTCCTTTCATTATTTTATTCCAGGATCGGTTAGGTCTCAAGAAGATGGAAAAAGAAGGCAAGTTAGTCCTAATATCAACAGAAGGTGATCACCTACGTTTCTCAGACAAATGGTTTATCGAGACTATTATCAAGCCTTATCTTCTTAATTAGATAGATATAAGTACTAGACTTAAGACAAAAGGTTAATGTAGTAAGCTAATAAGAGATTAAATCTCATTACCACGTGTTAGGTTTAATGCGCATGAATTCGTTAATCATGTATTAATTAAGATGCAAAGTCTACTTTGTTACTGATAAATCTGTCGTTTCCGACTTCTATTAATTGTAGGTACTGATTGTTATAAAGTCTGATTTGAGTCTATATTTCTAACTATACAGGGTGAAATTGAAAACGTGCTGGAAACAAAAAAAACATTCTATAGGCGGAGGTCAATGCCTTTTTTTTACTGTTGGAAATCATCAAATAACTTCTCCCGCTCTGGATGGAGCAAGAGGGTGCTGGGTGGGGATGGATGGAGCTGGGTGTCAGACTTTTACTGGCTAAAACCTACCCGTGTTTCTTCAGTTCCCTGTGTGCCAGGGATCGGCCCTTGCGGCCCCTCCCAATTGATGGTGATATCTCTTTGAGGCGCGCGTGGAACACAATGCGCCTTCGACCCGGGCTTGGTCCTTACCGGACAGCGAGCTACCCATTACTCGCCGTCCGCAAGCCTGCGCCTACGGTGGCCGGGAATCAGCCTGGGATTCCCGACGCCCAGGGCTTCTACTGCAGCGAGGTCAATGCCTTAATCGGTAAGCGAATCGCGTCGGCCGGGCGCGCGTAGTCGATCAGCTGTTTTTGTTATTTTTCGCGAAACCTAGGTATTTCTACGAATTTCCAAAAAACATAACATATCAGTCGTTTGGTTGCTTAAATGTAAATGTCAGAGTGTCCTTTAAAGTTTTGAACAAAGCTCAAATGATGTTTAATATTTTTTTCACTACATTTCCATATCGATAGGTACCGAACACGTAGGTAAAGTATTTCCAGCTAGTTTAATTTGACCCTACAAAGCTTCAGATTAGCAAATACCTACAGAGTCGCAGAGTATTTCAAGCATCTATGCAAAGTTTGATCACATTTTGCACCCAACCTGTCTTCAAAGCAAAGACTTCAAACAATGTGTTCAAATATTTGAACCAATCATAATGCGCCAACACTTGTACCTACCAAAAATTAAGTGTTGAGTACGCCCAGTTGAATGCGTATTACTTTCTAAAACAAAGTTGTATGTGTTCTATTTTGAATCTCCAACCAAAAGTACTGATACAATGATTGTTTTATAATTTTTTTATATTATCACGAATTTATTCATGTAAACATAGATATAATTTTACGATAGGTACTCGTTGAATAAGTTTGTCGACGCCTTTATTTGTAGCCATATGAGTCTCGATGCAATAATGTTGTGATAATAATTGGTTTAAATAAACATTTCTAAAATAAATAATTCTTTTAAAACGCACACAGTATATAATAATGTACTCTGTACGCTCACAGCTAAGTAATCTATACGTGAAACAAACTTTGTTCCCCGTTTAAGGAAAGTTATGTGTATGAAATTTGGCATTGGAAAGATTATATGGTGCAGAAACCTAATATTTTTTAAGCACCTATGGTTTAATTTTGACCACTGGTTGACCAGTAGATAAAAAACAGGTACCTATATCGAATATGCCCCGCAGTGGACCAGTAATGGTTCAGTGGTAACAGCTCCGATTTTCGAGTTGTAGGTCGTGGGTTTGAACCCACAGACAGTTCAATGCAGTGCTACTTTATAATTTATTTGGGATATCCGTTATCTATCCTAAGGTGGCTTTTTTCGAGAAGTGGATAACGCGGGGGGCGTTCCCGTCCCTCTCACAGAGATGACGCCTGTGTCAAAGCAGTGAGAACTTTATGCTATGCCGAATATACGGAAGTATACCTAAGTGAACATTATTTTATTATTGTATACGCAGTTATCATCCTGTTAGGGCATACCAACTGATAAGTACTTGTGTTTTATAGGGTCTTGTGTTACCTACATCATTAGTTATCAAACTCACAATCGGACCCTGGATATGAAGGAGTCACAGATTAAAATAAAACAACGACATAACTATAGCCATTCGTAATAATCAATTTCGACTTTAAACATTCTATTTATATTATATACATGAATGTCATTCTATAAGCCTCTCTAGATCTTGCTGCCTATTTCGGACGGTCGTTCGGTCAACGTCGGGTTGTGATCGTGCATCTACGTAGACGCGTACGCATCGGTTGAATTCGGAATTTTTCCTAATGAACGGAGCGTTCGCACCGCGCACCTTGTGTAGGGGGAACTTCACGATACATTGTAGCATGCAGCGTTCTGCGATCTTGTAACTGAGGAAGAAAAATAGAATATAATTTTGATATGGAGTACGACAGAGATCGTCTAATTTAAAACTACACGCCCCTCCACTAAAATGTTTAGACAAACATTTCTTAAATTGTGTATGCAACGAGCAGTGGAGGCGCGTCCAATTTTTACACGCTTTATATTAGCTTCACTTGTATGTTTGTTTGTTTGTATGTTTGTATGTAACCGACTCCTTTGGACGCTATTTTGACCCACTTTAAACGGTCAGATTTCATTGAAACTTTGTCGACTTATCGAGGACCGATGACAATTCAAAAATTAAAAAAAAAAAAACAAAAAAAAACAGAAAAAAAACAAAAAAAAACTAAAAAACACGCTTTAAAAACCAAACAAAAAAATTAGAAAATAATTTAATTCTATTAAAAAGCGTGGGGTGCTTGATATTAATTGATTATAAAAATACCTCAAAAAGCACCCCACGCTTTTTAATAGAATTAAGTAATTTTTTAGTTTGGTTTTTAAAGCGTGTTTTTTTAGTTTTTTAAACTATTATTTTTAATTAGATGATCTCTACTACTATATTTGTCAGGGGGCGGTTCTAAGCCCGCCTATAAAGATACGAGCCGTCTGACTGTAGTATGTCCGTCAAAACAAGAGACAAATTACATTTTTCGGATGGGCAAAAGCTCATCGGCAGTTGGGATTGGGAGAGCTGTCAAATCGAATTCTCAATCATTATTTGTTCGGTCCCGAACTAATATTATGTCCTTAAGTGATACGAAGTAGGAAAAGGTCGAAAAAGCGGTTTTCGTGCTTAGAGAATAGACCCCCTGATCATGAGTCAGAATGCGAGATCGAGAGAAAAGATGGATTCGACATAAGATTGAACCGAGACAAAGGCTACCCTAATTTTTTTGAAATTTCTCAACATTTTCTCTCTCGTTTAAATGTTACTAGGGCCAGTTTTGATTGAAGGAGGTACTTTTAGATACCTTCTGTCATAAGAATATATATAATAGCTTTACTATGTCATAATAAGTAGGTGCAAGTTGTTATACCGTTTAATGTTCAACAAGATATTTATTTACAATTTATCGAGCAAAGTTACAGACAGACCACTTATGAGTAAGTAATACCTGGAGGACTGATATAGGTACATCTTTATAGTAGTTTTGTATTCTTGATTCTTTGTACTTAGTTATCTATAGGTCAGCCACAAACCGGAAAATCAAAAGCTTCGCCTACACTCCACAGAGTAGAGTCAGCGAAAAAATATCGGGACCAAACGGAAAATTATCTGAAGTAGGTAACTAAGAAAATTAAGCTACTCAAAGAAAACAAGAGGTAATTTAGAGTGAACACAGTTCTTGATAACTGTAGGTACCTAATTATTACAGGAATTTAATAAGAGCCAAGCCGTGTGTCCCCCTGAGCCCCAATTCTGTATGGTTATAATGATTCCCCACGGAATCTTACTACGTTCGAACTACGTCAATATCAAGTTTTTTTAGAAAACAAAGTAACGGTAAGGAATCGAAATGTCATATTGTGTATGTTCCAAGGCAATTTGTCGATATTATTAATGCGACATTAGACGATGTCGTGTGTGATTGACGAGATTTCGACGAAGGAATCGTTAAGTGGTCTTAGTGAATTCAGGCCCTGGGGTTAGCCATCGGCAAAAATTACGCGATTCAATGCAAAGTTCATCATCCACTATTCTAGAAACAGTGGTTTAAGCTATGCCTTGTCTGCCAGTGAATGAACGAACTTAAGATCTTTATTAAGTTAAAGAATGTAAAGTAAGTATAAATTCTTGTCGAACATTTTGAACAATCAGTTCGTTCCCAATTCTGACGCTGACCGTACCTATCTGTGGGCGCTAATTAGCTCGGTCCTTGTCCAAACCAGTTCTCATCAAGACCTTTAAGTACTTTTTTGTTTGCAAAAGCGATACTCACTCGAACGGATTAATGCAGTCCATTCGAATGACGTTGTATCCCTGATCCTGCGCTAGCTCTTTGCTTTTCTCTGCCAGGTATACTGCCAAGCCTTGTCTTCGGAATTCTGGGAGTACTGCTATCATTTTAATCTGAAAATTGGGAGTATTCATTAGATTATGGTATCTGATAAATACGTACGTAAGCATGAAATATTTGCAGCCATAAAGCGTTTATAATCTGGCGTAAGTGTTATAAATATGGGTGCATTTCTGGAATAAAAACGATTTGTTATGATTTGTTATAAGAGATTTTACCAAACCACGTGGTGGCTTATAGCCCACTGCTTCTCATAAAAGGCGGCCCGTGTCTCAAAAAATGGGACATTTATAGACTGATTATATGATAAACGATACTTTGCAAAAAAGTTACTGTTAAGGGGCATCCACACCAAAGTTTCTTTTTGTGGAGCAACTTTTACAAGTGTTTCTGGACAACAACGGATAATAAATTTTTTATAGTAAAAGCCGCAAAAGTTATAGAATGTTACCTGATGTTATCGTGTTGCATTCTGTTGCTCCACAAAAAGTAACTGCGGTGTGGATGCACCTATAGCCTGCATCATCCCTGAACCCACTGCTGGGTAGAGGCCTCTTTCCATGACTTACAGCTCTTGCAATCCAAAGCTAAAGTTGACCACTGTTTGTTTGCAAAAATGTTTTTATTTTTTATTTTCGCAATATAATAAAGCAAACAAGCCAACACCCTTGATGGTAAGTGTTCCCACTATCTTTGGGGATCTGCAATAATAGAGGCATCGCTTTAGACGCCTGGGTGAGGTAGGAAGATAAAATCCGCGTGGATATAGAAATAGAATTTTTGGGGGTTGTATCTAAAACCCCCCCAAAAAAAAAACACAAAAACAAACCCCAATAGAAAATCACCAAAAAAACAACTTGCAAATGCGCTTGTAAATGAAACCACTTGCAGGAACCCTCTCTAAAGTTCGAAGGCATTGCTTGTGCCTTCTTTAGTTTTCGTCAGGAAGAGTCTAATTGTCCTCTCTGCCCGCCCCAGAACGGAGGACATCGATGTGGTAAGTTGACATTTTAGAGACAAAGCTAATCTTTCCAATTCATCTTCCATATTGATCAGATACACAAGTAGGTACCTGCCAGAAATAAAAATAAATTACCTCATAAACTTTCTTTTGTTTGAACACGTCCCACAGATTTGGCGTCTCCTGTAACTTTGCCGTGAAGTATAGAAAATCTTTAGTGTTAGGGTCCTGTGAACGAACAGGAAAAATAGTTCTTTTGAAAAACAGGGACCTTTTATATGAGTACAGGTCTCCAGAGCGTACTTCGGCCATTGGCGCCAATCTCAACGGAGCTAGCCTTCTGCTCAGGAGATACTATAGTGCACAAGTGTATGCGCATACACGGGGACACTCGATCTTCCCTCACTATCATAATCCGATGTGGCGGCAATCCGACACGACCGTGTTGTAATATAGGTAGGTAGGTAGGTAATATATTAGGTAGATAGGTAGGTACACCTTTGCCTAAACCGAATACAGGCGTGATGGTATGTTGTGTGATCATGACATAAATACCGGCTCTACAATTTGGTATACATAGCTGTGTAAAGCTTTATAAGTTAGGTTCTGTTCTTGAACTCAATAAATTTAGGATTATTTTTCTTTGCCTGACTGCCTAGTTGGTCTAGCGGCCACTAGCGCGATTGCTGAGCAGTGCTGAGCACGAGATTCTGGGTGTGATTCTCAGGTCGGGTAAAGAGTTTTTGGGTTTTTCTATCAGGATTTCTCAGTAGCAGCCCGGAGCATAGATTTGTGCCGGATCGATGGCAATATGGGCTCGCCCCATATCACATGGGACTTAATCTGGCGAAATGTGGTTCTAAGTACTATAGATTCTTTCTGTGCAACCCTTCGGGGAAACAAAGTGTGATGTTATGTTCCTAAGCTCAATATAATTAGGATTCATTTTCCTTTACCTGTCTGTAGAAGGCATAGTTCCTTAAATTTCTCGGGTCAACGGGACTACTCGCGAAGCTGACACAAAGGCCAGCTACCGAGCCGTCTTCCGCTCTAGCAAACAGCGAATTACCTGTAGGTAATAAGATAAAATGATAGTAATATAAACGAATTTAATCCCCTCACTAATAAATAAAACTTACAAACAGTACCATCACAATTTGAATCATTTTAAAGGATATCGCTAATCTATTGCTTAAGTTACCGACATTCTAATAAGAATAGACCAACAAAAGTGGAGGTGGACTGGCCACATGATGCGAGACACCAAAGGAAAGTGGAGCAAAGTAGTGACAGAGTGGTATCCGAGGGATGGCAAAAGAAATCGGGGAAGACAGCCCACTCGATGGGAGGAAGAAATAAAGCAGGCAGCAAGAAATGACAGCAGGTCCAAACTGGAGGAGGGTATCTCGCGACAGACGACAGTGGAAATTGTTAGAGGAGGCCTATGCCTTGAGGCACACCGAAATACGAGACATTTTGTGATTTTGTTGTAACCATTATTGTAAATATTTTTTCGGAATAAAGGGCTTTATTATTATTATAATCTATTGCTTCATATGTTCGAAAAAAATTGACAATGAGTGTTGTTGAATTGTCAAAATGAAAGGCATTGTTTTTGAAAGTGCGTTACGGAACTACCCCGAAGTGTAACTTTTAGATTACCATATTTTAAGGTTTAAGAGCGTTCATGCCACGCGGGCTGGCAACGGCGCATTTATAGCGGTTTTTCGTGATTATTTCATTAAATACAAACAAAAGTAAACATATTTTCGGCCATGCACTAGATCATTGGTATTTTCAAGTTTGTATGGTATTTTTTTGACAGTTATTTTGATATTTACATATAAAAATCGACATACCGTCAATTATTTTCTATTTCCATTACTTAGTACGATTAAATGTTTTTAATAAAGAGTAAATGTTAAAAATAATTACAAATACCAAAGATGCTTGGCTGAAAAAAAAAATTGTACTTTTGTTTGTATTTAATGAAATAATCACAAAAAGCTACTATAAATACGTTGTTGCCAGCCCTCGTAGAATGAATGCTCTTAAGTTTGCCATTAATTTACTCCGCGTTAATTAATCAAAATAAAAAGGATAATAGAGAGCTGTGGTGGCCTAGTGATAACAGCCGTGACTTAGTTGTTGGTCGTAAGTTCGAACCCTGACAGGCGTTTTCAATCAACTCAGCCTATCGCAGTCCACTGCTGGACATAGGCCTCTCCCAGGCTGCGCCACAACACTCTATCCTCCGCCTTCCGCATCCAGTCTGTCCCAGCCACCTTTTTAAGGTCGTCGGTCCACCAAGCTGGAGGACGTCCCACACTACGCTTGCCGATACGCGGTCTCCACTCCAGGACCCGTCTGCTCCACCGGCCATCGGTCCTTCGACAAACATGGCCAGCCCACTGCCACTTCAACCTACTTACCCTGCAAGCTATGTCGGTAACTCCAGTTTTTCTCCGGATAACTTCGTTTCTGACAGGCGTTTTACTTTGTGTAAATTAATTCGTCACCACTGCTCTCTAAGTGGTGAAGGAAAACATCGTGAGGAAACCGGCATGTCCTTGAACCAAAAGTTCGAACACATGTGACATCTACCAACCGTCACTGGGTCCGCGTGGTGGATTACAGCCCACTCACAGAGAGATAGGCCTGAGTCCCAGCAGTGGGAACATTATGGACTGATTATGTTATGTATGAAATCCACTGAATTGCGACCAGCTCCGGACTAGTCGATGTGGCAACGGCTGGGAGAGGCCTACGTCGAACAGATGACGTCGACTGGCTGAAATGATGAATGGACTATGATATTATATTGATGGTGCCTACCTTGTTTTAGCAAACCGACGAGGTATTCGTCAAGTGCACAGTCGTTAGTGATGTCCATGTTTCGTGACTGAACCAAGACATGTTCGCTCAAGTAGTATTCTTTGATGACGTCCAGGGCAATGTCGTGGTGTTCACCCTTCACTTGGGACAGCGTAAAGTGATCTGGCTGAAATTGTAATCATGGTAGGTACTTTTGTCCAAACTATGGAACAAATACCTACCTCCAATTACTAACAGAGGCCCTAGTGTGAGTTTCATTTAACCATCTCGATCAAACTCAGTGAGCGCGTTCGGTGTTCCGATTGGTCCGTCACCAATCCAGGGCCAATCGGAGCGCCGAACGCGCTCACTACGTTTGATCGAGATGGTTAAATCAAACTCACACTAGGGCCTCTGTTAGTAAGTTGTAACTATAGGTACATTCAAATTAAATCAAATCAAAATATTTTATTTCCCATAACCTGCATGGTCACTTATGAAACGTCAGAAGTTAGGTGCACGGTTCCAATTTGTCGCTTCATATACTTAGATATAGGCTGAAACTGTGAAACCTGAACAGTAAAACGTTAAGGCGGCTTCCTACGATCCGTTATATTATGGATGATGACGTACGGTGGACGACCACGGACAGCCACGCGCCTCACACCAAGACTCTTCCAAAGTTGCGTATCGATCTGTGAGTGCCTTGAGATTAGATCCTCTTATCATTCCTAAATGAAAAGTGCAAAAGAAGCTCGCACTGCACCTTCGAAGTTACCTACTCGCCACGGATAGGACGCACTGCGACGGACGCGTGTGCGCTACCACGGACGATACTCGTTTCATGGTGAGTCGGTGCGGGCTGGTGCGCGTCCTTCCGCAACACTTAGCACGCACCGAGGGAAGCTAGCTTTACAGAAGTAGCATCCTTGAAAGGCCAAGAGACACTAATTTCACTAAGAGCGTCTCTTTTAGGCTTTTATATATCTTTCTGAAAACTGCATATTTCAGGTTTCCATAACATTAGGCATAATCTAGCATAGATCATGACGCTAGATTAAGGTCAAAGTTATCGAGTGAATGAGGCAACGAGGCGCACTTATGATCCTAGCATGGAATGTATAAACTGATCTTTTTTCAATACCTTTTCTTGCTGAAGCAAATCCATGATACCGAACACAGTGTGACATTTTCTAATTTGTGGTTTAAAAATATTTTTATTACTTTTCGAAAGAGCAGAAGCCCCTAATCTGATTAACGCTCGACAAAACATTACGAGAAATTTTCTTAGTTGTTTAAACTCCAAAATTTGGGTTATATGTTGCGCGAAGAGGCTGCTCCGATGACAAACAATATACTTCACCGTTTGACAGACAGTGTTAAATTAGAAATGGCCAGTAGTAAAGAAACATATTCTGAGTCTCAGCGGAAATACTATTGGATCTATATTAGTGAAATCGATATAAGGGGAAGGTCGTTTAAAGCTTATTGTAGATGGCGTGACCATATAAAGATATTTCGTTCAATCATTCCATTTGGTATTCATTCATGACTTCATGAGTTTCAGTGTTTTAAATATTTGAAATCATCAAAAAGTTGAGCAACATTTCATTTGGGGATCACCTTTCAAATAGCCATGTATGTACTTAATTATTAAATAAATAAATAAGAATGAATAAATAATTCGGGCCTGCGCTGACAATGTCTGATTGAGCTGGATGGTGCTGATCCACGCGTCAAGTTCGTGAACGGGCGCTGTCGGTTGAGACTGGTCATCTCCTAACTTCCAGGGCTTATTTTTAATCTTGTATTTAGAATAGTTTATATTTTTTTTTTACATTTTTCTCACATACAGAAGCAACAAGAATAATGTTCCCAAGATTTTGTAATATTCAAATTGATTTTAAAAGTCCGTGGAGTTTCTTGCCCGTTCTTTTCCATAGAGATCTACATTTTGGAATAGACAACTAGCTTCAACCTTCCAACTCTCCCTATGTAAAATGTACTCTGTGCTTCCAACTGATCGACTTTTTGACAATTCAAAAGTGCCTGTGAATGATTTATTTGAAATGAGGGTTTGATTTGATGATTTGATTTGATTTGATTTGACATGAGGGTTCGTTTCCTTTTTCCCTAAGTATCCACCACAGAGGTATCCACTTAGGCATAAATAAACTCAAACTGCTGGACAGTTTCTTGTGAAACTACTTTTAATTATGGTTTAAGTACAATCCCAGAAATGTTAATTAATTTTAATGTTTCATGTTCATAACATTTAATTATTGTAAGCCGATAAACAGTAACTACTTTTGTGATAAACTTAGGTTGAGGTACGTCGTTACAAAGATTCGGTAATGTAGTGACCAGTGAGACCACCTTGATAAGAATGAAAATATATTTTATAAAACTTGCTACAATATTATGTGAGTACTAGTAGCTTTATTGGAATAATAATTTTGATTAAAGCTAATGTATAAAATGCTTAATATTCTGTATTTTTCTAGGTACAATAGAAATGCTAGTACAGCTATGTAAATGCATAGACTTAATAGATCTGGCGGACATTGACCCATATCGGCCCAGATTCAAAACTAAAACTGAATTGGCCGCATTCGAAGAACCACGATCGGAAAACCTACCACCGAAGCCTATACGCAAGTATTGGTTACTGAATGAGCACCCTAGATTCACGAAGGGTCCAATATCCCGGGTGTATGAGGATGAGAAAGACTCAAATTTGAAGCAGAAAATAGCAAATCTCGTGGATCAAACTATGCGCGATACTCAGAAAAAGATGAAAAGAACTGAAGAAATAAAGGAGAATCATAGGGAGGAGTCCCCTTACAAGGTTGGCTTTATTCTGTGCATGATAAAGAAGTCCAAGAACGTGATGGACGAGCTGTTCAACGTGGCGGTGAAGCATAAAGAGCAGTGGAAGTCTCTCCAGCATTTGAAGGTCTTCGAGCTGATCGTGCACACTAATGTTGATACGACGAACCTGTTGAGACAACTCGTGGATGTACATTTGAAGCATATGAACTCTACGCAGGATGAGAAAAGGGTCATTTTACTTTAAATTTAAGTTTGTATACGTTGGCATGTTCAGTTAGGTCAATATTAAATGATAACTACAAAAATATCTACTGTCTCTTTAATTTGTTATAAGTAGTTGCTACCAGAGGGACTTGTGGCTAAGTAATAACAGCCGGACGGGTCGATCTATCAAGTTAAGCTGCGCTTGCTGCGGTTGGTGCGTGGATGGGTGAGCACCTTTACATACCAAGACCCCTCCGTGCCTCGGAAAGCACGTTAAGCCGTTGGCACCGGCTGTCAATCGTAGATCTTTAACAGTCGTTACCGTCTCCCGCAGCCAGTTAAAATACTAATACTCAGCTGTATCCGGTTAGACTGGAAGCCGGCTCCAAAATAGTTGGAAAAAAAGACTAGGCGATGATGAAGTAGGTACTACCCGATAAAGAGCCCAAATTGTAGATCCGAACCAGCAGAAAACTGGAAGATATATGAAGCGTAATTTAATCTTCACCTAATTAAAAAACAGATTATAATAATTATTGCAATTATATGAAGGGTAAAAAAAACTGGCTCTGCTAAATCGGGTTTACCTAAACATTTCTAATCAGTAGTCTAACACAATCTAGTCGCGGGCTCGAACTCACTGGTGGGCCTGGCTAAAAAGCACGTTGTGTCACCAGGCATCGTGTCCGACAGAGGTACGACCCGTGGTGAGTAGTTAGACAGTCTACACGCACAACATTATTGAATGAACTGCAGGATCTAGAATCTAACTCAGGAAATAGTAAAACAGTCGCGTCAAAAATTTAAGAAAAGTCCTTCGGAAGATCGGGTTTTATGAAAAAACCACTGCAATCAATGACCAATAAAGTTTATTGACTTGTGGATATTTGAACTTTGTCGGTACCAACTTAGTTTTGGAGATTTCACACGTTTTTTATTACACGCCCCAAAGTTAGGTCAAATTAGCAAGAAAAACTAATCTTTGTTGGCTCATAACTGTTTAATGACTTTTTATTTTAGTATTCTGTTTACGTACAGACAATATTAATAATGAGACAAAAGGAGTTTTTGGCGGGATCGCGTTGGAACATGTCGCACGACTTTTTATTTTCATAAAATTTAGTGAAGTAGCGAATAAAATTGTATAATTTTGGTAGTGAATTATGCAATTTAATTACGTGTGAGTGCACAAGTGTAGTGAAGGTGAAAATAAGTGTCTAACGTGGACTTTTCGTGTTCCCCCCAAAAACTCCTAATAGGTTGTTGTAAAGTTACTACCGCTTTACAATAACTTTGACTTGACTGACTAAAGACGACTATGACTGCTTTGTAAATTCGTGCCCGATATCGGGCCATTTACTTGATCAAAAAGAAAAATTACTTGACACTGGCTAAATGCACAAACCGTGCGAAGCCAAAATCCAAAAACAAAAATGAGACAAAACTATACCATTTATAATGTTTGATGTACTTTGTCAAACAGTGGAGTAATAGATACACTCCCGAAATTTGAATGGAAAAAATGTGGACAAGATCCACATTAAGAACGAAATTAGACAAAAAATCGATGACAAAAACACCTCAATTCTCTTTATTCAGATTCTATATTAAACATGGTCGTCAAACACGTTGATTCCCATTTACTCTTTTCAAAAGTGTTTTGTTCCATTTCCAGCCGCATTCGAAGCACAAAATGCGCACTATATTCACTAGACAATACAGATGTGTATTTCGAAACACACATTGTGTACCATCTTCTTAAATAATGAGAAGGCGCATCCCATCTTTTCCGCGCGGTAATTATTTCTCAGGTGGCGGCATGGCGGCGCCACGCCACAGTCATGCCACAGCCACGCCACACCTGCGCCTTGATGAGGTCGGCGCTAGTGCATTAGTTGATGACGTCACGGCTCAACGCAGACGACACGCCACGGGAAGGTTAAGTATGTTGATGTAGGGGTGGTATTGGTTGCTCTTTAGGTTCCAGGTTATTGTATGTTTTTGGTTTTAAATCGAATAAAAATCATCTTTAACACAAATAAAATGAAACTGTCTGTTTGTAATGTCAAAATAACAGCTTTTTACTAAATGCCTAATAGAGTACCTATATAAAGAACTTACAAAAAAAAGATGCCTGTCTGTTTGTTCCGGCCATAATCTCTGAAATGACGGGACCGATTTTGACGGGACTTTCACTGGCAGCGCGGGCGAAGCTGCGGACAACATCTACTTATTCTTAATTTTAATTGACGAGTAATAGCTTTAGTTTTAATTTTTATTACACGCTTTATAGTATTAGCTTCACCTGTATGTATGTTTGTAACCGACTTCTTTGGGCGCGATTTTGACCCACTTTAAACGGTCAGATTTAATTTAAACTTTGTAGACTTATCAAGGACCGATGACAATACAACAATAAAAAAAATAGAAAAAAAACACGCTTATGTAGAACTAGCAGAAATAAAAAAATAAAAATAAATAATAGTTTAAAAAACTGAAAAAACACGCTTTATAAACCGTTTTAAAAGCTTTTGAGGTATTTTTATAAACAATTAATATCAAGCACCCCACGCTTTTTAATAGAATTAAATTATTTTTTACTTTTTAATTTTATTTTTAAAGCGTTTTTTTTAGTTTTTTTTAACTATTATTTATTAGTGCTACACCCGTTAGGAACAAAGTTACTTACGCTTTTACAATAGGTATGTCGCACCTGAAATTTTTGGCGATATTTCAATTGATTTAACAGCGTCATTCAAAATCAAAATCAAAAGTCATTTATTCAAACTAGACTGAGAGTCAGCTCTTTTTGAACGTCAAAATTACATAAGACAGTCCCCCCAAAACGCTTTTTAAAGTAGCTATCCTTTATAACTTTGTCCAACATCTACCATCAACACTCTTTGCGATACTAATTTGTGCCCATACAATGATTGATTAGATCCACCGCCACACACGGAAACCCTCCACTTTATAATAGCCTGCAGCTTTCAAATAGGTACCTATCGTATCAAACAAAAGAGCATCACAATGGAAAACTAAAAAACTTTTTTGGCTTAAATAAACAATGGCGTGTAGGTAAACGTGAAACAGATGTATTTTGGCTGTAGGGCTGTAAGCTGTCGGAGGGTAGTTTGGTTTTAATGTCTATGACGTTTGATGATCACGAAACTTCACCGAAGTTGGGTTGTTTGTTATTTGTTGCTCTATCCCACATAAAAGTCTAAAGGTGTCTGTGTCTCAAAATGATCATTAAGATCTGTTTGCTTCTTACATATTTAGTCCAGATTATGATCTGCCTGCGACTTCATCCGCGTAATATATCCTACAACATCGTATCGTCCACTTGCGATATTACTTCCGTTCTTTTTAACTTTTTTCTTCTTTTTACTCGGCTTTTTAGGGACGCAGCGTGATGTTAATTGCCTTCCACAAAAATAGGGCTATCAAAATACAATATAGCTTTATCCAAATAATTGTAAGATTACCCCCTATATACAAAATTACAAATTTAAACAAATTTTACCTCCTTTTAATATCAATATAGAAAACTACGATGTCTATCGTCTGCTGCTCTTGCTTACGCTTAAGTAGGTACTCGATTTTCTTTGGTCGAACGTGTCGATCGTCAAAAATCGATTCGATATTTGTCACATAGATGAATAGACCGATGGATTGTATTATGTAAATGTTACAAAAAAGACTCCTTGCAGTATTGTCTCTCTTTCTCCCTTTAAAATCCATCCAAAGGTTGTCTGTAAAAGATCGCTTTTACCGATAAGGCCACAGACCACTCATTGTGTCACCCTTTGCAAAATTATAACTTTATTTCGTATGGTGTACATTATAAATAGTACCTATTCTTTTCTATTCTATGATATGGACCATCCTTTAGGTAAGATAATATATTCTAGATGAAAAGATATAATTTTAATAAGAAACTAGAAGTAGGTAGTCACTTTAGTATCGGGTATAGTTATTAAAAGCGCCAACCCTATATCGTTTGTGTACTCTGAATATAGGACCATTGCAAACTATCAGGCAATTTATTTAATAATTGATCTATTATTTCTTTGACATGACTAATCTATTACTATACTTAATAAAAAAAACACAATTATAATCCTAAATTAATTAACCTATCCCCAAATTAACAAATGGGACCGAAAAACTCATCCGCATCTCTGTCGACTGGTAATGTTCCCAAGAGACTGGCGGCATTACCACGTTGTATGGCAATGCTTCGCCGCTAACCAAGGTAAAAACCAGCCCTTGGGTAACGGGAAGTATGTGCTATTTATTTATGAATGTTACGTTACTAGATGAAAAAGTAGTCTGTCATCTTGCTTGAAGACTTTCAATTAAACGGCAACGTATTACCTACTGACAAGTTAGTCACAAGTTGTCGCAAAATACGGATAAGTACCTAGTTTAGTTTAGTTTTTCTCTAATAATAACTCATTATGCAATCTACCCATCTACAGGTAGCTGTAGATAGGTAGACTGACATAATGAGTTATTATTAGAGAAAAACTAGATATTAAAGTTAGCCTTAACGAACGGTTAATAACTAATTATTTCGTATTTTTCTAATTCGCAGTCTACTTGAAGTGTTGATAAGTTATTCATACCATACTTGTATGAAATATATTTAATTACTAGAATTATGGTTAATCCCGTTTGTCTTCATGAGAAACTACGTTAGGGAACGCGAAATTAGCTTCAACTTTTCACTGACCGACCGTCTCTTCGACAATTCAAAAATACCTTAGAAGGTGCAATCTGCACAAAGTTTGATTTTATCTTCAGTTTTCTAAATGTGAGAGAAATGTATTCAATTCAAATTACAAAAATATTTACCTAATTAATCATAATAAATTATGGAGTATGTAGGCTATGTACCTACGTATGCATGCACAAGCGCGATTGCTGAACGTGGGGTCCTGGTTTTGATTCCCAGGTCAAGCAAAATGTTATTGAGTTTTTCCGTTAGGAATTTCTTAGTAAAAGCATAGCGTTCGGAAGTTGGCGGTGTGATAGAATGAAAGAAAGAAAATACATTTATTTAGTCCCGTGCCTCACCGTTGGTCCTGCGCCTAATCTCTCTCCGGTCGTGTCGGATTGAATGCCATCCCATCGGAATATGAGTGAGGGAAGAGTGTCTGCGTACACACTTGTGCACTATAACATCTCTGGCGCCGAAGGCTTGTCTCCGTTTCGATTGCCAGCCGTGGCCGAAATACGTTCTGGAGGACTATTTCTACATCGTAGTACCATAAATAAGAGAAAGAGTAGAAATCTTTCTAATTTTTATTTCTTATTACATTTTAAAGCTAGATACGAAATTATCAGCTACTGCAGCAATATCAATGTTGATTAATATCTAAATTGAGTTGAAGCGATACTAAAAAAACTTTTTTACAAAAAAAAACAACCGACTTCCAAAAAAACACTACAAAGTGAAAACTAACTTTAATTTCGGAAGTCGATGACTTTGGATATGTATTTTATTTAATTTTTTGTCACCGCCTTCCGAAATTAAAGTTATATTTCACTTTATAGTGTTTTTTTGGAAGTAGGTTGTTTTTTTTTTTTGAAAAAAGTTTAAATTTTTCACTTTTTAGTTACAGTACCTCAGTACCTACCCCACACAACTCGAAAATTCATCATCCTTGGGGTCAAAACAATGCACATTCATGCGATAGCAGCAATCGCGGTTTGTTTGCTATCATTTTTTGAGGAGTCCCGTTGTCTGTCTCCGAAACGCATCATCAGAACTATATGAAATTTTTATGGGACCATTTCGAAATAAAACCCCTTCCGAAAAAAAAAAGAATTTTGTAAATCCGTTTATATATGACGGAGTTATGCCCGAACAAACATAAAAAATATATATATATATATAAACATTCGAATTGATAACCTCCTTCTTTTTGAAGTCGGTTAAAAATAAATATGTTTTAAAATATTTTTTATTCCTTGTCCTATTCACATTTTCTTGTCGAATGCATGGCGCTGCATAGTGCGCGCCCATCCGCGACTGCCCGCCCAAAATGGACGATACTACGACAAACTAGTCTTGGTCTCGGAAACGATACTTGGTTACTTCATTTCGAGTAGACTATAATAACGGTCGGTAGGTATTACGGCTGAAAAATTATGATGTTAATTGTAATACTGGAATTAGAAATGTCGTGCTGAATTGAATTGCTTTTCTTTAATATATGGGCGTCCAACAAAAAGGGGCATTTAGTTTCCAAAATATAACGAGTTTTGTAAAGTAGGGTGAACAAAATTGCATTTCGCGATTTTAATTGATTATTATTAATAAATGCTCAATTATCTACAATTACAGATAGTAAATGACTAATCAAGCTTTTTCAGAATTTCAACTTCAAATGTCTGATAAAAAAAATCTGTGCCAGCTTTTGAATATTTTTTCAATCCTTACTGTCAATTGACTATTCTAGATATTGAATCTAGTCTAAACTCAATACCCCACTACTGGACCCGTTTTGCTTGGACGCCCACATATAAATAAAAGTGGATTCTTCAACCTTGTTTGAAATTAAATGAAATCATTTAAATAGGGTTGCGGAATTACTTTCACATTTCATATAAAATGCAAGACGGTTTAAAGGTTTGTTAATTTATGTGAAAACCAGGAATGATTGATTCTGTGGTTAGTTAAATTTCAAATTAAACATAACTTAAAACAATAATTGTGTTGGTAAAAAGTATTAGTCATCGATGCATTGAAGTTATCGAGAAAATACGTTAGTTAACACGTGCTAAGAAACTATAAACATTTTCCTATTATTTTTTATGTTTAGTGTCCAAACATATAATTTTATTAACTAGGTACTAAATGTAATCATGGTCGTAAAACATTTAATTTCATAGTTTGCGGTAATGAATTAGTTTTCACTAGGATGGTAACATGAACATATTAAATTCTGCAATATTATGTAAGTATTTTTAAGTGAATTAACCGAATGAGACTCATACGTTCAACCGAATAAGAGTTGAAATCATCAGATGTCCAAAGAACATATTTAACGTAGCTCAGATAAAAAAATAACCTATGATCTATTTTTGTCACTTTTCAAATAAGTCACGTAACTTTATTTTCCCCTCCTTGAGGAGTGGCTTGAGAGGCGGCATGGCGTCCTCACCTTCCGCCTGACACAGGTCCTCACCGGACATGGCTGTTTCGGGAGGTTCCTGTTTCGGATAGGGCGGGAGGAAACGCCCGGGTGTTTCCATTGCGAAGATCGCCCAGAGGACATTGTGGAGCATACGGTGGAGGTCTGCCCGGTTTGGGCGGAGCACCGCCGTGTCCTCGTGGAGGTGATCGGCGGAGGCGATCTCTCGCGTCCGACCCTGGTCCAGGCCATGGTACGGAGCGAGAGGGCATGGCTGGCAGTCGCCTCCTTCAGCGAAGCAGTCATGCTCGCAAAGAGGGAGGCGGCGCACGTGAGGGAGATGCAGTATATGCGCCCTCACAACCGTGACCTTCGCAGGAGACGCCCTGGGCGTCGGGAATCCCAGGCTGATTCCCGGACACCGTAGGCACGGGCTTGCGGACGGCGAGTAATGGGTAGCTCGCTGTCCGGTAAGGACCAAGCCCGGGTCGACGGCGCGTTGTGTTCCACGCGCGCCTCAAAGAGATGTCAGCAGCAACAGATGGGGCCCGCAAGGGCCGATGCCTGCCAGGGGTGCGGGTTGTTCGAAAGAGATACCGCCGCCCCTGGCACACAGGCAACTGTAGGAACACGGGTGGGTTTTAGTCAGTAAAAGTCTGACACGCCTTCCCGCTCCACCCAGAGCGGGAGAAGTTATTTGATGATTTCCCACCCAAAAAAAAAAAGAAAAAAGAAAACGTAACTTTATTTTATTGATTTTAGATACGGTACAACTAATCGTACAACACTGTAACTGTCTCAATTTAATAGACTTACCACAAAACCTTGAAGCCTTTAGTGCCACATGGAAATTAGCATCAAGAGCACCAGAAATGTATGAGCCATACCCAAGGAAAATAGGAATGAAAACGTATATTCGTAGATACATGCTGGGAAATGATAGACCAAGTGACAAGCGACACTTAAAAGCGTCCAGACGAGTATATGAAGACGAGAAAGATGCAAATTTAAAGAATAAACTATCAATCCTCGTAAAACAGGCAGTGCAGGAAACTGAGGAGAAACTGAAAGAAGTTGATGCCATCAAGGAACGACATTCAGACGAGGAACCTTACAAAGCTGGTTTTGTTCTAAGTATGGTGAAAAAGTCGAGAGAAGTGTTAAACGAGCTATTTAACGTGGCAATTAAGCACAGAGACGAATGGCAAGCTTTAGAACAACTCAAGATCTTCGAAATGATCGTTAACACGAATGTTGATACTAACCAATTACTTAAACTACTGCTAGACATTGAAGCTGGCCGCAAACCAAACGATTATTTTGCACCAACTCGGAAGCCTGCTGACACTACTGATGTGACCACTCAGGCTATTAAAATAAGTCCTAACGAAACTATCGTTTAAAATGATACTGATGTTAGATACATGAAACCTTGATTAATTTAAGTAAAAATACACTCACGGTATTAAAAGAAACGCTATTGTTTTATTTACAAATGACTGAGTTAATTTAATAAAACACCAAGATCAAAGCATTCCTCAGTTTTACTGAACATTATGAAACTTTAATAATTTGTTATGCATTTAATAAGACTAGTCGTTGCTCAGTGGTGGAAATACAACTAGAATTCATTTAACACTTAATGTCTTTCCATATAAAAATACAAATTTTCTGTACTTCTTCGTATAAACTTTAACTGTGACAAATTTCATACTCCTCAGTCGTGTCCCTTCGTCCAGCATACTCACCATGGAATCCTGATATTTCATGAATGTCAAAAAACTGTTCTGAAATAGTGCTAAATAGTGCCCAAAGGAAAAAAATAGTGCTCTTGTACTTGCGAAGTTATAGCCATAGTTCGATGAGTATGCTGGACGAAGGTTTCGCCCAGCATACTCACCTCCGTCCGGAGAATCTGTATACGCTTCAAACATAATTCATACTTCAAAAAATAGTTCCCAAATAGTGCCAAACGGTGCCCAAAAAGAAAAAACAGTGCTCGAATAACTTCGGAGTTATAGGCTTCGTTCAGTGAGTATGCTGGGCGTAGGTTCTACGCCCAGCATACTCACCTCAGTGCGCGAATATCGAACGAGCTATAGGTACAATTTACGTCTCAAAAAATTGTGCTTGAAATAGTGCCCAATATCAGTCCAATTTTTGCTTGACTTTTGACTTAGAAAACCATTAAATTTTAATGTAAACTTCTACATACTAACGTAAAATGGGGTACAGTCGTCGACACATGTTTTTGGACAAAAATATTAAACTTTCTAATTGTAGACTTCATGTTATTGGAAATAATTATGGTATTTTCTCACATGTCAAAAACTTTCGATTAAATGCATTATTATATATTTTATAAATAATAATAAATGAATGAAACTTTAAGCGTAAATGAAGTCTATTACTTCATTGCATTGTGTGTTTGTCTGAATAAAAACAGTCATTTGCAGCCAATAAAATTAATATCTTGAAAAATTGTAAAAAGGAAATTATACAGTTTCTTTTTGTATATATGTTGCAGGCAAAACTTATAACCAGTCAAAACTAGTACTGTGACATAGTTATACAAATTTTTAAAACTCTTTCCAATAGTTTCATCAATGAAAGGTTTAGCAATAAAAAACATTTTTAATTACTTACGTTATTTATTACTATTTAAAGGGCCAAAGTAATCAGAATTCTAGTTAACTAGTTCACAGCTTTTGTTAACATTCATAATATAATCAATGTAAATAGAAAAAATTGTAGTTTTAATATTGTATATAATATACATATAAAAAAATGTTTAGCCAAATATTGGTAAAACTTTCTAAAATATAACACGTAGGTACTTGTACTTTGTTTTACTGCTACAACGTTTTAATCACAATAAAATTATCTTACAAATAAGTATAAATTGAGCAATCACAGTTTATAATCACGTTTTTTTTATTAATATTAAATACCCTATAGTAATTACAAATTAACAATCACAGTTTATAATCACATTTCTGTAAGTTATTAATAAAATAACTTTTACAAGAACAAAAAAAAAACAAACAAACAATAACAAAATAGGAACTAACAAGTTAGGACCGATCTTCATCTTACATTCGCGTATAAATAATGCAGTGTGGTACAGTATATTGGGAATTACTACAAACTTTTTTACTAAGGTCATCATAGCAGTTCCAAGTTCTCTTTAGCAATCGATAGCACTTTGACTTGTAATGCCCCATGCGTCCTGATTCACCATTTGTAAAATCTATTACCGACAGAATTTTAAAGGTGTCACCGTTTATTATGATCTCTTTAGGAATTTCATCAATTTCTATTTCAATTGAAGTATTAATTTCAATAAATACGAAGTCTAGTACTTCATATTTGTATGCGTTTTTACCGTTACATAATTGGTATTTACATTTCCTTTCAGTATCATTTACTAATAGAGCTTCATTAAGGGCTCCAATACCTTGAGTCGTCAATATGTTTACATTTATTGGAATCCAATTACATTTTGTGCCAGAACCTTTATTGATTTCACAGTTCTGGTTTGTACAATTTAAGTATCTATTAGCACTATAAAAACCATAACTTTGTATGTTATCTATTATAAAAGTTACATTACATTCACAATTTTTGCAACTACTAAAATCGGATTCCACAGTATCATATATTTTAGCCAATACCTTAGAACGAGTAGTGTAAATATCTTTTGGTTTTCTAGCCTTCTTAGTGATTTTCTTTAGATTGTCATACGTGATCAAACTTCTGGTCAGTTGTGAAAGATCGTTTTTTTTATCATTGATATATTTTCTAATATTAGGTCTATCTAAATATGCAATTGAAAAACTTTGGACCACGGAATCAAAAGCACACGTATTAATAAACGTGAATCTGTATGTTCCTGAAGTAGAAACACTGCCGTTTTGTAAAATATGTAATTTTGTACGACGATTGATTCGTTTTTTATTTTTCTTCTGTTTAGACACCAGTCCCCGCCAGTCTTCAATATAATTTGGTTCGCTCCTAAAAATTGAGTTTTCATAAAATGATTCATCATTGACGAGAGTATTTATTTGTGGTGTGTTATGGTCACTTATTTCATTTTTTTCATCGACAATATTTTCAGTTCCTTCTTGAACATCAATCAAGTCACTTTTGGCTAAGCGTATGGAACCGGTTATCAAAGGCTCGTGTTTAATAATAAACTCATCTACGCGGTACTTATTTGAATTTGTTTTAAAAAATAACTTTTTTACGTCTTTCATATAACTTTCTACATTTGAACTGGTTGGAGTACAATAATTACTGTTAAAATAAGTCATCATTATATTTCCCCATAGTGGAAGTTTTTTAAGAATCCTAATCAGTGTCCTTTATTTCCGGCAAGTAATAAATATTTTCGATTTCAGTTTCTTGATCACACAATTGTTTAATTAAATCTTCTTTCTCCTCAAGATCTTTATACATTTTCAGAAGCGGGTTTTCTTCTTTATCTAATCCCTCCCATAAAGAATGTTTAATTGGAACGTGATTTTCCGAATCTACATTTTGTATTTCACATTCCTGCAAATTAGTTTTGATCCGGTTTTTTAATTCTAAAATCGCCGTTTCACACCGTGTTAAATTTCCATTTCTACTGCCGCGGTGTTTATTATTTGCTATAATATAAACATTTTCTATAATTTTCTTTACCTCTCCGTATGAAACACATTTTTTAATCAGAATCATACAATCAACAAAAAATTTTGTTACTCTAGTGTCTATATTTTTGAAAATACTTTGATTGTACAATGTTTTTATGAAATGCGAAGTATCAAGGCGAACATAACAGGTTGGAATTTTTTTGGTTCTATTTTCTAAAATATTAAAACATGTATTTAAGTAGTCAGAGGTGGATTTATAACCACAAAATACTTTTACCACCGCACCTACTAAAGCTGCGGAATCATCAGTTACTACTTCATTTGGAGGTTTTCCATTAGCCAACCAAGATTGTAACCAGCTAGCAATAGTATCTAAAGAGTGACTTTCTGATATACACTGTGAAATTGGCACGCTACTTTTAACGGTTGTATCGGTCATCATAACATACAAAAATATAGGACTTTGCGACTCTTGAGATAGTTGTGTGTGTTCATTGACGACAGGCCGAAGATTTTTATTAAATATAGAACCTGTTGCGTCTATAGAAACTCTAATATAATTAAACTCTTTTTGGCATTTTTTATAATAATTCTTTTGATCGTCCGTCCAGTAAAATGTATAAAATGGAAAAGCAGAAACATATCTAACACATTTATCAAAAGGTGGTGAAACACACATACAAGTAAGTGACAATATTGGGTTGGGATGGAAAACATCAACTTTTTTATTTTCATGTTTAATTCGATGTAGTGTTTGTAATTTTGGCAATACTGGAGGTTCCTTGTCATTTTTCTTCATTAAAGTTGAGGCTAATTTATATCTTATAGAAGCTGCTGCTTCGTGTTGTAATTTTTCACCTAATTCCCTTATTTGGTAATACCGTAATCGGTTTTTTTTACTGGTGTTATGAGAGTACTTTTTATTTTCATTAATTATGCAACATTCTAGTTTAATTAAATTTTCCGTTTCTAAGTTAGTTGTTATAATTATTTTTGCGTGACATTGATTACAATATCCTGTGCATTTGATTTCGTAATTGTCTTTCACAATATTATTTTTAAAACACCAAGTGCATAAAGATCTTATTTCTTTCCATAGATGCATTTGAATTACATTAGTCCATTGGTTTGGTTTTAATTTACGTCTGACATTATACAGACTACCAGGGGCGATTTTGCTATTTCGGTGATAAAAATACCTTTGAGGCTTAATACTATCCCAAGTTATTGTATCCATATAAAATGTATGCGTACTGGTGTTCTCCGAAACACTATTAATGCTTTCGTTTGATGACGATGTAGACTTTTGATTTATCAAATTAGAATCATTATTACGAATTATTTCTTTTTTATCAACACCAAAAAAGTATTCGTAATTTCGTTTTATGCTTAATATGATTGATTTAATACTCATTTTGTAATTTAACCGTGTTTGAATTTGTTTATAAATTGAGTCATTTGCGGAAGGAATATTTAAAAAAAAGTCATCTTTGAATTCTGAAATTACTAATTTTTGCGTTTCTAATGAAACCTTTGGTTTAGGCCCTCGTTTTCCTTGCTGATCCATGTCGTTAGATTCACAAGAATTATCACAAATTATTATGCCATTTGTTTTCAATATTAACATAATATGAAATAACAACTAACTAACTAACATATAAATCAACATCAATAACATTATGAACACTTGTGTACTTATACTACCTATATTACCTGAAAATACCAACTATAGATGTAAAAAACATAACGGGCCCCACCGCTCACGCAGTACGAGTCAGAAAAAGTTGTCTTCTAACGTGGTAAACATTGTGTCTTCAAGATAATCTGAAAATAACACGTATTTAAATAATTTAATATAGGTATGACAGGCTCCAGCCTTCCTCTAAAGGTACTTAAGCACTTACGTGTTTTCCATTATTTTAGCGTGATTTCTATTATAAATAGCGAAGGGGCAAAACACGAGGCTGAAGACGATTTCCCGAAGTCACAACTCCCATAGAAAATGTGATGAATAGGTTGACGACACTTAAAAGTTTAAGTGCATTCGCCGGATGACAATCGGTAATAGTCTTCACTTCACGTCATATTATCTAAAAAATACATCTGTGTTAATTCTATAGTTACGTTTATACTTACTACCGACGCTCGCGCTGACTGATTCTACCTATTTCGATATTGAAATGTAACTAACGTGAACTTAAGGGTCAGCACTAGGAAATCGTGTTATGGGATTTCGATAAATTTATATGGAAAACTTAAAGTAATTGCCACGAAAAAATATATCTGGCTAGCTCAAGAGTTGTACTATACCTTGAAACAATCGGATTGGGGATAAACCTTGTAGATGATTGTTAAAAAAATATTGAAAATCACTAAAAACGTGTAAAAAGCACTGCCGTATTTTGATAACTTAAGGCTTAAGTAAGAAGGCACCTATTTAATTTATACTTAAAAATAAAAACAACATAAAACAGTGAACCCAATACATTTTTCAGTTTTCCATAATATTACTTCTCTTTTCCGTAAAAAATTCGCAAACTTTCTCAATTTTGATGCCCGAAATCTCCATACAATTTACTATGGCGACGCGTATTACCCGCTATATGACAGAGTTCGAACCGCGGAGCTCAGTCGACCGCACGTCTTCAAGGTGGGAGCACGTCGCTCTTCAAGTAAAAAATACGCGGCAAATAGTGGCCTGTGCGTACACGAGATTCCCCGCACAGTGGTCGGAACTCCCGGAGTCAGAACAATAATTTATACAAGGTAAGTACTAAAATTTAAGATTTTTACGCTCGAATCTTTTTGCACGTATTTTTTTTATATTGTGTCATTTATTATTTGTGTGTTATTATTTTTACGTCTCTTATTATTACAAGCTTGCTTCGTTCGCAGGTATGTATCTTTCCGGTTCATAATTATAATCTTATTTTCAAGTACTTGGTGTGACATAATTTGTTCTAGGTGGTGAAAAAGACCTAGATGGTGTCCAGGGTCTGATGATGAAGCTATCCGGTGGCCATAGGATCTCTTTAACTACACAACGCAGCCCAGTCGCGTTTGGGCTCGTAAGATTTGTCTCGACAAGTACTATATATCTGGAATAATATCCAGGGTCTGATGATGGAGCCAACCGGTAGCCATAGGAACTCCTTAAGTATACAACATAACCTCGTCGTGTCTGGGCTCGTTAGACTTGTCTTTACAAGTACTACAGATCTAGACGGTGTCCAGGATCTGACGATGCAGCCTGAAGATAGCCATAGGCCACCCCGAACTCGAAACGCATTTTTAAAGATTTTAACGTTTATTGTAACGAACTTCTGCGGCTTACGGTAGGAGTTGACTAGTAGAAATCGTCACGCGAAAAAGCGTTCATACTTGTATGCCCCCACCATGCGACTTTCTTCTTTACACTCTGAACCTCTGAAAGTGTGAATTTGGTCAAAATGTAAATCCAAAAGGCGGCTGCGAAAATTTTCAAATTTTTCGCCATAGGTGTCGATTTCATAGTTTTCGAGGGTGCTAAAGCCGATACTAGTGGGGTCAAAATGAAAATCTAATATGTCGGCTGATAGAATTTTGTATATGGATTTTAAACCATACGATACGTGAGAAGGAATCTTGTTCCTGACGGGTCTCCCGACCGCACAGGTTTTTTTATTAGGTGCATGCATGTTGTGTGCTCGTAATCGTAAACAATTATATACCTTATAAAAATAATTATTGTTTCGGTAATAGTGAAGTAACATTGGATTTTTTATAGAAAAATATGAGTACGGCCAAAAGCACAAAATACAAGGGCTTTTTTGCCCGCCAGAAACGCGTGCATTGGAGTAAAAAACAAAAAAGGTGAGGAGTGTGAGAACCTACCTAAATTTTTCCAAAAACAGTATCTTTGACTAACAAGAGCGTTCCCACTAAATTTTCAGTAGCTGCCGGCCGGTTTTTTTTATAAATTGTTAGCTATTGTACTATATACCTACTTATGTTTTTTGTCAGTAACGGGTATAAAATTGTATCTTATTTGTTTCAGGGCTGCATTTGGCGAAATCCAAAATGTTGATAATAATTGTCATACAGAAGTTAGCACCTATTTACGTTTAGTTTGAAACAGCGAATTGCAAGGCGAGTAAGTGGACGAATGCTTGAGCGAGTGATACAAGTGAGTGGAGAAATAAATAAGAGAAAGAAATTAGTCTTGCCTTTGTTTTTTAAAATCATAATATAACAGCTAATTGATACCTACATAGAAAACTGTGCAATAAACCACCCCCTCTCCCATCCTTCCTTACTAAGTATAAATGCAATGAAAAGAACAAAATAGTATCCACTTATATTTTAAATTTTGTATTCACGCTTTCCGCCGTTCGAACCACTAGGTAAGCATTTATGTGTGCGTAAGCGGGGCGCACGCGTCTATTGCAGTGTGAGTAGCGCTTCAATACCTAATTTTCTCTCGGGCTCGCGGTGTATACGGCCCTTAAGACGAGAACAGATCCTGACGGGTAACGAGGACAAGCTTGTAATAAAAAAATTGAAGAAAAGTAAATTATATCCTAGCAAATAAGACAGTGTTTCATTTCCAGTAGAATTGGAGGATAAAACCAGGCCTCCGCAGAAGTAGGTATATAAATAGGTATTTGAGATCCAATTAGATAAACAAACAAGTTACATTACGTTATTATGTGTGTACCTACCTACATCAAACCTTTAAAAAAGTAACTAAGTAGGTACCCATTTTTAAAACTTCTTAAGCATGTCCTTAATTTTAAGTGTACAGTGTCATATTCAACGAAAAAATGAACGTGTTTTTGTAAAAAACAACTCGCTTGCTACCTAGTTTTACAGTGCAATTAATGAATGAGTGTAAAATCAATTTAGTTAAATGCCACTATTATAAATTGAAATATACTTACTGATTTGGGTGCAGCTCCTATATTGATTACGTACTAGATACACAATTTTATATAGGTAAATAATGACATCACCAACACATTGTTTGGTTTTGCAACCCACTATGTAGTCAAACTCAAAAGCCGGCGTTATTATAATGATGTGCGACGAAGTAAACAAACAAAGAAACTGAGAAGCGCTTGTTCGTTTCGATTGCTTTGTGACACAAAATGGACCCTTATCACCTTCAAAATACAGATCAGTCTTGTCTAATAATCGTAAGATGTTAGGGCAGCGCCATCTAGTATTTAAACATAAACATATTCATTTGCGTCGCGGGCGCCGCGCGTCGCTTTGTGACACAAAATGGACCCTTATCACCTTCAAAATACAGATCAGTCTTGTCTAATAATCGTAAGATGTTAGGGCAGCGCCATCTAGTATTTAAACATAAACATATTCATTTGCGTCGCGGGTGCCGCGCGTCGTAAGCCCCATACCTATTGACCGTACGTGCATCCATTACTGCCACACTATATTGAACTTTATCACATGAGGAATACAGGTCAATTCCGTAAACGTTGTGGTACCGTCCTTGATCCGGAAAATGATTATTTTGAATAATTTTGTCAGTTGTAATGTAAGCATTAATAACAGCAACTTTATTTTTCATGCATGATTTACTTCATTTGATATCTTAATCCTTCAAGCGCCGTGATCTAGACAAAATATATAAAATCATTGTTCCTAGCTACCGGGGTCCCATGCGACGCGCGAAGGCTTAATCATATTATTATAAAGTATTATTAAAATAATGTGTAATTAATAATATTGCGATTCTAAAGTAAATACTCCCTTACATAGACAATTAATAATTTACACAAGACAAAAATTGTTAGAAAGAAAGTTAATAATATTGTATTCGACTGTACTCAATGTAATGTATGTAGAAGTTTACAATCAAATTTAATGGTTTTCTAGGTCAAAAGTCAAGCAAAAATTGGACTGATATTGGGCACTATTTCAAGCACAATTTTTTGAGACGTAAATTGTACCTATAGCTCGTTCGATATTCGCGCACTGAGGTGAGTATGCTGGGCGTAGAACCTACGCCCAGCATACTCACTGAACGAAGCCTATAACTCCGAAGTTATTCGAGCACTGTTTTTTCTTTTTGGGCACCGTTTGGCACTATTTGGGAACTATTTTTTGAAGTATGAATTATGTTTGAAGCGTATACAGATTCTCCGGACGGAGGTGAGTATGCTGGGCGAAACCTTCGTCCAGCATACTCATCGAACTATGGCTATAACTTCGCAAGTACAAGAGCACTATTTTTTTCCTTTGGGCACTATTTAGCACTATTTCAGAACAGTTTTTTGACATTCATGAAATATCAGGATTCCATGGTGAGTATGCTGGACGAAGGGACACCCTCAGTCCGCGTAATTTTCGTAAAAACGGCATATGGTTTTTGCTTATATAGATTATATCTGCCCCAACTGACCAACTTATTTAAAATAATGCGCTAAATATTAAAATAAAGGATATAATTTATAGCATATATCAGTAAAACGATCAAAACTTCTTAGTCTGTATACGCAGTCGTCGGCGACTTGGTCAGTTTCTTTCATCTGGGCAGAATTCGTGGCTAATTGTGGCATTAAACAATAGAACCTCTTAGCAATACAAGTAACGCGCCTCGCATTGTTCCCCGCACACAAATGCTGGCTGAATGTCCGTAAGTTTGTGCCTGCATGCACGGACAATAAAAAATCGAGATATTGTTTTCCCTCAAAAACACCAAACATGACGAAACTGTTTTTGAACAGCATCATTTGGACGAAATGTTTTGTTTGCGGCCGCTCGCGCTGTTTGTCTAAACTTTTGTAGGGAGATTATGTTTTGTCTAAACAGGGCTTCAGTGGGCTTATTATTTAGGTACATACGTAATTTGCGTTTTGAGGCCTATCTGTCAGAGTCTAACTAATAAGCTAAGAGTTAAAGTTCATTATGAGCATGCATAGATTATGGCTGCAGAAAAACAGAAGTTACTGACGAAAAAAACTTTTAGATTTTTAATCGACTTCCAAAAAGGTGGAGGTTTTCAATTCAGTTGTGTTTTTTTTAAATGTTTGTTACCGCAGATTTCCGTCATTTATAAACCGATTTGAAAAATTCTTCTTTGGTTAGGAAGGGTATCCTTACCGAGTGGTCCCATATAAAGTTCTGATTAGTGGTTTTTAAGTTAGTGTCAATATTAGGTTTTTTTCCACTTAGTTTATTTCGATGATGTTATAATAATTTCCTGTCGCTGTCACAATTTACTCAGGAAGTGAAGGTATACGAATTTGTGTGGGGTAGGTACCACAACAAGAAGTGATAAGTAAAAAGTTTATTTAAAATCGAGTTGGTCAAAAATAACAACCGCCTGCCAAAAATCATACTATATAGTGAAAAATAACTTGAAGTTCGGAAGTTGGTGGCAAAAATCGCAAAAACAAAACCAAAAAGACAAACTTAAAGTTTTCACATAGTAGTGTTTTTTTTTGGAAGCGGGTCCGATTGTTACTGTTTCTTGAACCTCCAATCCATAATGGCGTTGGTTTTTATTATAGATGAGGCTACCGTCACAAATTATGATAAGAGTACCTACCTATTGGCTTTATAAAATACAATAAAAGGAACAATAATTAAAATAATCCATAGATAATAAAATATTTCAGCCAACAAAGCGCACATTTTAATTAATTAAGTTCATTCAATGCTAAAACATCACTTGCTTTCCAATGATTCTCAGACAAAGCTCAAAGAGTATTATTTTATAGACAAATTGAAACAGAACGGGATTATGTGCTTACATAATATACTTACTGTTATATTGAAATCATCTTTATCAGTTAAGAGATAGAGTAGATAATGCTTTGTATAATTAATTAAGTTAGGGCGTAACAGCATTGAGTGCGAATATAATAGGGGATGGAAGGGGGCGGGGCCGTGGCTCGGCGCAAATATAATCAAGGACTGGTAGAACTTTGGAGTCGCCATTGTCGCTAATTATTTGCTGATTTTGAATTCTTAATAATGTTATAAACTCAAAAGTGGTGGCTCTATGTGTATATCTGTATGTCTGCTACCGTTTGACGTCCGAGCCAACCGAACTGAACCCTGAAGGAATAGGCTACTTTTAATTCTGGATGTTTGTATAAATAATTAATGAAATACTCGCAAACGAAGTCGCGGTTTAAACTTAATGTATGCATTTCTAATGCATTATTAGAAAAAAAAAATATTATCTACTTGCTTTCTGCAATACCTCTCCGTATAAACTTTAGCTGTGACAAATTTCGTTTTCCTCCATCCGCGCAAAGTTCGTAAAAAGGCGTACAAAGTTTTTGCTTCACGTATTAATATATTATTAAAACTAACAATCACCATCATCATTTTAGCCGAAAGACGTCCACTGCTGGACATAGGCCTCCCCCATGCTCCTCCACTTCGACCGGTCTTGTGCTTCCCACATCCAGCGGATTCCCGCGGCCTTCACAAGGTCAAACTAACAATATATAAATATATGTACAATATATTGTTAGTTTCTGGCGGACGTAATTCATATTTTGTTTTATTTAAGGCTAGCATGAGCAGCATGTTGTTATGTACCCATGTTATGTTCCTTTGTTATGTTATAAGTTATATGCGAGTAGTTCGTGAAGATTACATCAATACCATTACATCGTTGTTGTCAAAATATTACTACGTTAAATTGACCTAAAATCTACTTTTACTCATTGACAGACAAAGTACGGCTTAAACCAAGTAAGCTTAAGGCTGAGGCTACATTAGACCGCGACGCGACCTGCGACACATGAGCGATTAAAACAAATAAATGAATGCTCACGTATATGGCTACACCGTACATCAAATATTACTAGCGATCTTTGATTTCTTTAAGCGATCGGAACAACATTACTGTAATCACAGCATCGGCTACATCAACATATCAGCGAAATTGCTAATTCATGCTAATGCGTTGTGTACCATGTCTACTGTGGCCACGTCATCACCGAATATACGCCGGATTTTCGCTTATAATGTAGCCATACCATGTTTATCTCGTTTCGCTCTTCCAGTCGCATCGCAAATCGCTACCTACTGTAGCCTCAGCCTAAGTCTAGAAACGTGCACAAAAGTTCCTTAAATTACGAAAGTCAACTGAGCATAGATTTGGGAGTTGATAAGGATTTTCGTTATTTTTTCGAGCTTATACTTTTGACATAATGTTTGTAGTGAGAATGTCCTCTCTACGTCGTTATTGCGCTCTAATCAACGCGACTCTACGTCTGTGCGGCGCTCTCTATCTATCACAATGCCGGTATTACATTTGCTCAATAATTGCCGCCCCGCATCCCGCATACCCTATCTGTCGGACGATCCCGCAACAATCAATTTAGGTATTTATAATGTCTAGAATTTTAGGGGCTTGTAGCTAATTAATAACAGCTGCACGGTACAATCGTTCAGGTTAAGCTGCGCTTGCCGCGGTTGGTCTGTAGATGGGTGACCACGTTCTTTACACACCAAGACCCTCGTTCCTCGGAGAGCCCGTTAAGCCGTTGATCGCTGCTGTCATTCGTAGATCTTTGACAGTCGTTACGGGTCGTCAGAATAAGCCTGAAAGTCTGACCAGCAGTCTTACCAAGGAGTATTGTATTAACTGGGTTGTGGAGGTCACATAGGCCGTTCGCTTCATGTAAAATACTGGTATTCAGCTACATCAGGTTAGACTGAAAGCTGACCCCAACATGGTTGGGAAAAGGCTAGGCATGATTGAGTCTTTTATAAAACAAAAGATTAATTACGAGGTAGTTATTAATTTATTGTGAAGTTTAAGATGATGAGACGGGCTTGACTCCTACGGATTCAACTGGCAAAAGATAGAATTGTGTGGAAAAAGGATAGGGATTCGGCAGTACATAAAAATTGGAACAATACAGAGATTAGCATGGCCCCTGCGCAAGGATGACACACAAAATCGTGAACCGTTAAATCCGGTGAGATGTACTGTGTTAGCGTCAGGGCAGCTCTGCAGTTCCGGCGTTAAATCAGGTTAGTTGTACTGCATTGAGATGTGATTCCAAGAAGTTGGGAGGCTTTTAATGTGTAGTTGGAAAATTCAGGCCTATAGTTACATAGACTAGATAGATGATGCCCACAACTTTGTTTGAGAGATGAAGGAGGTTAATACGAGAAACAAACTCAACAATAACATGATAATCTTCCCTGAAATAAGTCGTTTAGTCCACTCTCGACCCCTCGACCCCTAAAAAAAGATTTGTTCTTTTTTTGCTCTTAACCTTTAAAGTTCACACTCCAACCCCTGGGGCTGAGATTGGATTTTCATACAAAGAACATGCATGCATACCTCGTCCACTTTCGACCCCTAGCTCGGTAAGTACCTAAAGTTAATATTTTGATACGGTAAGGTACAGACTATTTTGGGGGTCGAAAGGAAACTAAAACTTGGCAGGAAAATAAAATCCACTCTCGACCCCCAAGGGAAGAGAGTGAATTCCAGCATTTGAGCTGCTGCTGTTTGTTGATGAGTAACTTGGGTATCCTGGAAATTCCAGGTGATGCTCTAGCATCAGTTCAAGGTTACTTTTCGTTTCGTTCGTTTAATATCATTGAAGTAAGATAATACTAAATTTTCGACTCAATCAGACTCGTGGGAGATGCTCAAATACCTTCAACAGCCAGAAAAGAGCTGATAATCTCCAAACGGCTGGACCGAATTTATGAAACATGTGTAAGAACCACCGCTAGAAAACCTACTTGTAAATTTAAAAAAACCCTACCCAAATGAGTTCACCCGTTTAAGTGTTACGGCGCCACAGATAGACACACACACATAGCGGTCAAACTTATAACACCCCTCTTTTTGCGACGGGGTTAAAAATTAAGGCTTTATAAACAAATCACGCAAAACTACAAAATTACAACATCTCACATGTTAATTCACTATTAATAGTGGTTCCCCATTAATTTAATTACAAATCAATTTACCAATAAAGTCCTCAATTGAATATTTTAATTTAGTGAGGACTCTTTTGATAACATTAATGAGTTTTAAACAATTAAAAGGTACATGTCGCCTGCTAGATTAGCGGATTTGCGGTCGCGCCGGACGGCAATTCATTACCGGATTGTGAAAGCTATCCGATTTTCGCGCAACACCGGTTTTCATAGAATCAATAGGAATTAATGGTCCCCTATTTTATTTAAAGTGATGTTAGCGTAGTAAGAGGTCCAGGTATTTAATGAATGGTGTTTTTCCGGAGTCATATTTTAATGGCTATTTTTTACGCAACTTTCATTTAATACGAAAAGACACAAGTTTAGTCTATGCCTATGAATATACAAACCTGTATTAAATTATATTTGAGTAGCTTTTCCGCGCGGCTCCGCCCTCGTGGACGTTGGTTATCGCGTAAATAACTAGCCTATGTTCTTCTCCATATCCCAGGCTATATATTTCCGCCAAATTTGATGACGATCGGCTCAGCGGTTCAGGCGTGAAAAAGTAACACATAGAGTTACTTTCTCATTTATAATATTAGTAAGGATTACTTAGAATTCAACACAATCTACTTGATACATTTCAAAATCGTTTTGGTTGGTTATGTCTGTTACTTTTGTGTCAATGTCTTAGTAAAAAAAGAATGACAGCAATTAATCCGTGGTATTAATTAGATGCTTAAATATAAAGTAGTAGAAAGCTTTCTGAAAATGCTTTTTCCCAACTTATGTTGCATTATGTTGGATTCAGTTTAGCCTTTACCTCTACCTTTCTGACCTCCAAAACGAACCCATTAATTAACATTAATTAAAGAACTAATTATTCAACTAATAACTTTACAAAGTCAACATAGATTGGTCATTGTCAGAAAAAATACGTGAAGAAAAAGGAAAAAATATATATTTAATTAAATAATCAGTCTCTCGTGGTGATAAAATGCTTTTTTTTTTTTGGGTGGGAAATCATCAAATAACTTCTCCCGCTCTGGGTGGAGCGGGAGGGCGTGGCAGACTTTTACTGACTAAAACCCTCCCATGTTCCCTCAGTTGCCTGTGTGCCAGGGGCCGCGGTATCTCTTTCGAACAACCCGCACCCCTGGGTTTTGGTATAAACCGACGGCGGGCGCTTAGATATTTATGCTGTTGCGGCGCTGTACTTGCTGACAGGCATGGCGTTTTTAAAAATATTTGCAGGTTTTTGTACGTTCCCAATACTTGCGTCAACTAAACCGAGGTACTCGGCAGATTACTCGGTTTGGTAAACGTAGTACCGAGGAATATTCTTTACCCGGTTACTAGTTAAAACTTGTACCTACTTGGCCCTATTTAGTTACTGGGTAATACGACACCTAGTATTACCTGCTTGTCAGACTTTCGGGCTTTCGACGAACCGTGACGACTGTCAAAGATCTACGAATACAAGCCAGGACCAATACCGAGGCAGGAAGGGCTCGTGGTATGTAACAATGGTCACCTATCTACGGACCGCGGCAAGATCGATCGTGCGGCTATTATTGGCTAAGTAGCCACAAGGCCCTTACACAGTCAACAAAAACCACTTAGGTAATAAAAGAAAATCTTACACTGAGAAAAATGTCATTTTGGCATAATCTTAAAATATCGTGACGTTGGTTTAAAATAGATGCGTTGTCTTATAATATGTTGATAATAAGTAAATATTACGCTAGAACTGAAATGTGTTAAGATGGAATCGAATTTTTTGGGTAAATAATGCAATATTATGATACTTGTCATCGTAAAAATTTGTAATTATGAAATAACATTGTCTTCTTCAAATAATAACACAATGTAATAGAAAATGGTCCACTGTCCCATAAATTAGTATGATAATTATAAATAAGATTCTAATTAAAAAACACAATGACAGTCACCGTAATATAAATAGATTTCATAGTTTAATATGAAGAAGTATCTCTAAAAATACGATGACCTCCCCCTAATGTACTATATTAAATTATAATGCTTTAAACTTATATTTTTAAAGTAAGCATCATTTTTTAATATTACAGTCATATTATTTTATGTGAATCCTATGATAATACGATTAAATAATCTCATATTTTTAGAGTAAGCATCAAAGTTCAATAATATAGTCATATTATTTTATGTGTATCCTACTAAATTATTATTACAGAGACCCATTTATGAGTAGCATTTGAATGATGTCCTACAAATTTAAGGTGACGGCATTATACAGGGTTATTTGTAAAACACCGGTAACCTCTCAGGACTACGTTACTAACATCATAATCAACAACTTTTGTTCTATGACTTTTAAAAATTCATCATATTTTAATTCATCAGATTTACATACAAAAATAAAAATATTTAAATTCAACGCTCTAAATGTTACGAAGTCTATGCGAAGCAAAAGAAAGCGATAGGTAGTACCGACAATAGCGAGGGGAGCGGGGTAGGGGGCGGCGGGGGCGCTTGAACTTGACCTATTTACGGGCGGCCTTCAGTCATTCGTTTGCTTTGATGCGCTTGCGTCGCGTCATTACGGGTCCTTGTAGTGAAATTCGGCAGTGCAGACGTATACGTAATTATCTTTACATGATGGCGTATCAATATTCCAATGTCGGGTACACGGAAATGGTACGAATGCTAGCTAGGTGTGATGACAATGTTTCGGAAGCGTGTCGCCAATACGCCATACGATTCCCAAACGTACGTATACAAAATACTTTTATCAAGTGCTATAACCGTTGTAACTTTACAGAAAATGTCATTGTTAGTTTGTTTTCATTACGGTGTTTAGTGCATAGGTACCGTGAAATATCAAGGTTATTTCCATGTCAAATGTTCGATTGTAGGTATAATTTGGCTTTTGCGTAAAAAGGCGGGAACCGTAGCGTAGCGAGTTACTAACCCAAAAGTATTACTACGAGGACTGTGCGCGGCAATGTATGTAGGTACAGCAAAATACAGAGTTGAAATGTGTTACATAGGACAACGAAATATTTAAGGTTTGTTTTTGGTAAATGTATTATGTTTTGTAAAAAGTCGTAGAACAAAAGTTGTTGTTTATGATGTTAGTAATATAGTCCTGAGAGGTTACCGGTGTTTTACAAATAACCCTGTATAATGAGGTCTCCCTCTCTCACTTCATTCCGCCGCCGCGCCATTTCGGTCGGCCATTTGTATTTCACCGCTACAGCCGGCAAGTCACGACTCACGACTCGTTTAATTAATAGCAATAACAATTCCATTAGTGCCAGTGAACGTGTTTGATCAGTGCAAAAATGGATATGGCTACGCGTGATCTTTTGAAGAAGTGGAATTTGGAACGCTACATCGATCGTTTTGAAAGTAAGTTGACAAACCTACCTAGTAAGTTGCTAGCATGAGCTCACACATTACATTCACACATTCTAATTTCTAGCAAGAATAGGGTCAGAGTGTCGTCTTAGAGGCACTATGAAAATATACTTAAAAAAATTTCGCGACCAATTTCAAGGTCACAGTTCTAACATAACCTTACCTATGGATCCCTTCGACATCGTTTTTACGACAAACGGTTGGTCGGAGACAAAAACACCCAGACACTTTTAGCCTTTCTAGGTGTTACATACTATAGAATCGAGATAATAAACGATTTGCGAAAATAACACTTTTTTGGCCGCTGTACACTCCAACCAAGAATAGTCTTGTCGTATGGTACCTACCCACTTACCTAGATATACGTTCATATTTATATTATACACTAGATTCGATGTACAACTGCAACCCAAAAAAAAACAAATAGGTAGAGTGCGTCTAAACTAAAATGACGCGCCCCACTACCGCATTTACCGTAGTGTACGTATACAAATTTAAGTAGTGGGGCGCGTCATTTCAGCTTAGACGAGCTCTACCAACCTACATTTTATAAAGTCGATGCGACGTAGTGCATTTCACAGCTGCAATCAGGGCGCTGTTAAATTTACCTTTTTTTTCAGCTGAAAGAATTGATATCGCAACAATGCAGATGCTTAGTAAACAAGACATACATAGTATGTTCCCTCAAATAGGGGACAGACTCCGGTTTGAAGCAGCTCTGGCCATGTTAAAAAGCGACCAACCAAAAGATATGGTTTGTTTTCATGTTAAATTGTATTTCAAAAAAGTAAATTTTGTTTTAAACTTTTTGCTTACACATGCCCTGCGTCGCTTAAATGCACATTCTCCTACTTGCATGTAGGTAGGTAGGTACCTACTTATTAACTTTTATTATTTTAAAGTCTTCTTAAGATACCTAACAATTTAACCGGTGCAGTATTTATTTAAAAAGTGGAATAAAATCATAACTTTTCATCAGTCTTGTTAGTTTACCAACTAAGTACATTATTATTACCTTTTTAAATTTCTTGTTAAATTTCAGGATAACTCCTACAATTCATCACTCTTTGAAGAGGTCCTGAGGAATGACTTGTTAACTAGTCTACCTTGTAACTTAGAGCCTCTGCCACCGTGTGAAGGACTGCAAAGCTCAATCCTCAACCAAGACTGCGAAGCAGGACTTAACCAGGAAAATTTGGTAAGTTCTGCAAAATTGTAGAAAAGTACTCGTACTTACTGTTTTTTGGTTCAAGAGCAATATGTATTAATTTGTAATTACATCCATACTAATATTATAAATGCGAAAGTAAGTTTGTCTGTCTATCTGTCGGCTGGGGCAGGACCTTTTCACATTTTCATACCTAAGACACTGAACCGATGCAAAATTTGGTATAGACATTCTTTGAGACCAGGATCAGTCCTGATCTTGATCGATTAGTTTTTATCAGGGCCGGATCAAGGGACGAGGGCAGGACCGTTCACACCTGCAATGCTGAACCGATTACTAGTAAAAAAATATAACACTTCCCTTGAGTTATCTCCGGCTAGGGCTAGCTATAGCCTGTTAGTTAACGGTCGCACTCGGACACATTTAGTGATTATTTCAACGATTATTGAGGTTAATTGACCGTACATACTCATATTATCACACCTTTTTGTTACATGTACTATTATAACATTGTCTCAAAGTAAATATTATTTTAGGATGGTGACATACTGGTGATACCACTGGACTCGTCGTCGTCAGTGGGTGAAGCAGTTAGACAAGAGTCCACCGGGAGCAATTTAGTAAGTTATTGCCTATTATCCTGTACTTTTGATAAGGAATTTAAATTGACATTCAATATTGTTAACCCCCGGCGTAAACAGATAAGTTTAACGTCTGTACCTGTCCTGTCCTGTATATGTGTACGGACGGCCGTTTAGGAGCTATACTATATGTCACAAAGATCAGTAATATATTTGGAGTTGGTGACAGCTATAACTAACAACTAAATGCATGATGCCTAGACTGGCACCGACTCCAACTGATCATTATACTGAATGGAAGGTAGGTATTGAACCTGTATTTTCAACATTTTAGTGACATTTTTTTTTAACTTTTACCTTGCATATTTAGTTTGTAATGCCATACTTATACTATTTGTGTTTCAGGTGAATACCATACTGAATTCATCAGTCGAGGGAAAACAAATAATAGCAATTGGGCAGAAAACGGGCACCTTACCCTCAAACGTGCGTGGGCGTTTATGCAAGCTGCTTATGGAGAAGCTCATTACGGCCGAAAACCCGGTACTTCTGACAGATTCGCAGCTGCTTGCTCTATCCTACGACATTGGCAGATTATTTAAAGAGGAGTCACCACCCCTATACTACGCGCCGTACCTGCCGGCTGATGCTTACCAGGCTAAGCGCAATATCTCTGGCTGGTTAGTCACCGCCAGAAGGGCTCGACGGCAGCATTTAGTTTCGTTGGGCCTTATTGAAAAGCCCAAGTCACGTTCTCGCTCCAAGTCCAGTCCTAGGCTAGACACCCCTCCACTCGCTGGAATCGACCTGACCGGACTTAAAGAAGGTAACTCCTTTTCAAGAAATTTTATGTTTTCAGATTGAATTAAATTATCAAGAACAAAATTATTGAGAAAAATATCTGAATTAGTATAAATTTTCGTTACAAATTACAAAATATCTGAATCTAAGAACCGTTATTGTCATTGTACTAATTATTAATCGTTTTAATTTTTGTGTGCAGGTGAAGTGGAGGACGTAGCGTCAGCATTAGAGCAGCTGTCAAGTCCTTCAGCTGGTCCGTGGCAGGAGGTCAGTGCCCTGTGGCGGGAGACGGTGCGAGCTCGCCTCCGGTACTTGTACTACGAGGAAGGGACATTACAGGAGTACTTCAATAAGTATCCTATCCTGAAGTCAAGTGATGGATGGCGACTCCTGACTCATGACTACGAAGCACTGTTCCCTGATAAATCCGGGGGCCTCGACGCCTTGGATGCTTCATCGGAAAACATACTAAAAGCTGCTCAGCAGAAGCTTAACACCACAAAGGACTCGTTTCTTCGTCGAAAAATAGCTGATACATTGGCAATTTGTGACGGTAAGGAAATGATTCTGTTAAATAGTTCTAGGTGCTCGACCTCCCTGGGTCGGTGAACCCGTTATAAAATATATAGACAAAAAAGAATTTAAAAATTATCTAACATGGTGCAGTCGTTCAGAAGTAACGGGCGGGCGGACACACATTTCGGCAATTCATTTTTACTTATATAGATAGATTTTATTTTGTTCTGATACTTTTCCCTATTTGCTCAGTTAATGATGATGTGTTGTGTCAAATATACTATTATTATTTTCTTTCCAGATGAACAACCGGAGACAAAATTAATAGCAGCGATATTGCTACTCGGCTGTCTCTTTAATATTCCTCCTGCCCGTCGATCTAGAAAAGACTGGCAAGCTTCACGAGCGGAGATATTGGATGGATTTGTGACCATCGTGGATGATGACGCAGACGTGCAAGTGGTAATTGAGGAGCGTCGCCAAAAGCTTCAAAACCTAGGTATTAGCCTCCAACCATTTATAATTTGGTGCCGCCAGTCAGGTGTCTCCTTCACAGTATGTGACAATACGTTTTACAAGTTCACAACACTAACTGAGGCTGTTGATGTGACTTTTAAAATATTTCATGCTACTGCGGCTAAATATCCTACTGAAAGCTATAACATTTGGCTTATTATCCAAATTGGTTTTTACAAAGTCAAAACATCGTACGATCGTATGTCACAATCTGTGAAGGAGATATTAGTTACTCTCGGAGTCACAATTTAAATTAAGATGAAGTGTCACAGTTGTAAAAGGACTTTTCCCACGTTTTCTTCACTTATTACCCACATAAGGAAAGAATGTGAAAAAATTGATATTACTGGAGTTTATAAATGTGGTGAAGACGCATGCTACCGGTATTTCACGGACGTTAGACAATTTAGAAAACATGTTAACTTAAAACATTTGAATAAAGTAAACACTCGTTATTTGCCATCCACCTCAAACGAGGCTTGCGTAGTTCCTATGTGTGAAACAGAGACTACCAAAGTAGCAACTGAGCACATATACATTGAAGCTGATAGTGAACCGGAAGTCCTTGATAATGCTGATAGTATTATTCATAAAGAAGTTTTGAAATTTATTTCAACGCTCTATGTAAATCCCTCTGTATCTCGATCGTCTGTACAAGCTATGGTTAGTCATTTGCAAACCCTTCTTGACAATATCGCACCGTCTTTAATGTCCGTATTCGGCCCTGTGCTAGCTGATGAGGAAAGCATGTCTGGAAGCGAAATTAATAAACGACTTCATAAGTTCAACACAGCTTTGAAGGGCATCTTTTTTCCGTTTCGTTCAGAATATTTGAGATTCCGAGAATTGAATTTATTAGGTTCTTTTATACCACCACATGAAGTAATCGTTGGTTATTGTCCTGACATTTCACAAAGGAGTAACACTTTAACATTACACACCAAGCCACGTACAATGCAAGTAATTCAACTTCGCCAGGTTTTGAAGAATTTTTTTTCCATTGACACTATTTGGAAAGATGTAACGGATTATTTGAACCACCTAAGGGGTAATTTAATAATCCGTGAAGAAAATCCGATGAGGCCAATGTGTCTAGAAAATGTAATGCAGGGATCTGTATGGCTGGCAATGTGTACACCGCAGGCGTCGGACATTATTCTTCCTTTAGTAGTATACTATGATGATTTTGAAATTGGAAATCCTTTGGGGAGCCACGCTGGGGTGCATAAGCTTGGTGGTGTATACGTTTCCTTGCCAGCACTCCCACCACATTTATTTTCATTGTTGAATAACATTTTGCTGTTAGCTATTTGCCATTCTGCTGACAAAACTAAATATGGAAACAAAGCTATTTTTGACCCTGTTATTGAGGAATTGAATTACTTGCAAAACAAAGGAATTTTTATAGAAAATAAGTTTTTTAAAGGAACCGTAAAATTGAAGGTTGTTGCTATAACTGGCTATAATTTAGGCCTGAATTCAATTCTCGGGTTTACTGAAAGTTTTTCAGCTAACAAGTGTTGCAGAATCTGTAACATTGACAAGAAAGGTTTGCAAACTGCTCTATATGAAAACAGTAACTTGCTTAGAAATATGACTTCATACCACGCTCAATTGCAAGAAAACGATACACCTAACACGGGCATTAAAGAATCATGCTGTTGGCTTAAGGTGACAGGATTTGATTTATTTCAAAATGTAGCAGTAGACCCAATGCATGATATATTAGAAGGTGTAGCTCGTTATGTAATGACCTTTGTCATAAACCACTTCCTTGCCGAAGGTCTTTTAAAGATCTCAGTATTGCAACAAAGAATAATTTCATTTGATTATGGACCAGATAGGAATTCAAAACCAAGTAATTGTTTAGTTGTCCAAGGTTCGAAAGTAAAATTGAAAACTTCAGCATCAGAAATGCTTACCCTTATTAGATACTTCAGCCTAATAGCCGGGTTTTACATTCCTTTAGAAAATAAAGTATGGAAATTATACATTATGTTGCGGCAAATCACCGACAGGTTATTAAGTCATAGGGTCTTCAGTGACACCAATATTCAACTCCGGGTTATAATAGCAGAATTTAATCAATTGTACACGGAGCTAACAAAATCACCCCTGCAGCCAAAGTTTCATTTTCTGACTCATTATCCTACCATGCTAATGAAGTTCGGCCCCGTACGTAACATGTGGGCTATGCGTTTTGAAGCCAAGCACAGGGTATCTAAGTTAGTGGCTAGATCATCTTTTAATCGAGTCAATGTTTGCAAGACTCTAGCAATAAAATGTCAACTTATGCTCAATGACTTGTTTGTGAAAAATACAATACCTACAACAAAAATACTAGGAAAAAAATCTGCATTAAATTCAGGAGACACTGTCAAGTTTTCTCTCGGCACTGGCGTTGTCCTCAAATATTCGGTTACTTCCGCTACAATAGCTGGTGTTATATGGCAGCGGAACTCTATTGTTACTGTAGATATAGATGATGAACAATTCTTACCCACTTTTGGCCAAATTGACGCAATTTTGGTGACAGATACTGAAGAGGTTTTTTTCCGTTGCTGTATGTTTGAAACTATTGAATTTAATTCTCATTACAATTCTTATGAAGTTAAACGTGGTAATGATTATCTGTGCTTTCCTTGCCAAAATGCCGTTTCTCCGTGTCCTAACACGCTCACTCTAATGCGAGGTAACACGTCATATATTACAAGTAGATGGTACCTAGAGTAAAAATTTCAAAATTCTGTAGGTATTCTAACGGCTTACGGTCGCTGCTATAATACCTTGAAAATGCGCAAACGAGTTAACTCGTTTGCTCATTTTTAAGGTGTTTTTATTTTGAATCCAGTAATATCATTTTTTTTTGGAAACGTTTACATAATTATTAATTATGTACTTATACCGTACGCGGCGTTGCTAGTTTGAGGCACTGCAGAATCCAAGGGCAGTTATTTTTTTATAGCAGAGTGCGCTCAACTAGTAATCTACCCTTAGTTACGGTATTTATCGGATATCCCTTTAGGATATCCTATAAAGACGGCCCGATAACGGTGTCCGCATAAAGTAATGGTATGAGCCAGCACCAATAGCTGGTTTAAGGTGAACGCACACTTATCAGAGCCGAAGGAGGCGAAGGAATCAAATTTTAGAATTACTTAAATGAAGTCCAATGTAACTTCGCACACTTATCCGCACCGAATCGTACGACCTTATTCGTCCGATTCGGTAAGTGTGCGAGGTTCCATAGGATTTCATACAAGTAATTCTAAAATTCGATTCTTTCGCCTCCTTCGGCTCTGAAAAGTGTGCGTTCACCTTTAGTAATAGATTTTAAAGTAAAGTATTTGTATGAGGGATAGATTAGTCTCATCGGAGTGTTTATAGTAGCACTTTACTTGAAAATAGATATTTACTATAATAATATAACCAATTTATTGTATGCAGCTTTAAGGTGAAAGCGTCAGGGTAGCCCGCGAAATTCAAATTTTCTTACGTTTTTTGCAATTTGCAGGCCAGTGCTAGGTTTTGATTGAAATGTTAGACGCGGGTGTAAGACGTATGTAGTACAACTTATGTACTTACACCCGCGTGCAACATTTAATTAACATACAACCTAGCACTGGCCTGCAAATTGCAAAAAACGGCTACCCTGAAGCAATCACCTTAAGGGCAAAAATGTTTTAGTTATAGGTACATTAATGTAAAGTTTGTTATTTTTTGTAAATTAAATTTCTACTCGTCTCAACCTTTATTTTAATTTGTAAAAACTAGAATTATTGAACATAATGTATATAATGATTCTTTATAATGACCGACAAATAGATACTGTAATCATTAAGGCGAGGATGTTTCTAAACAAAACAGTCTTCTTTTATACTGAATATAAATGTTTAGAGTATATAATAATTATTCATTCATACTATGGAAATAAAAATACCATTCAATTTTCTGTTTAATTTATACATACATCCCTTTTCACCTTCTTACCATTCTTGCCAAGGTACTTTTTTCTATTTTTTTTACTTACTCTCCATTTTTTTAAGGTTCAAGTTTAGGGTTCTTCAGTTTTTTTTAATGTTGAGCTCACACCTAATAATATTTAAAAGGAAAGAACCAATATTGGATACTTAAAAATAAGGGGATCATGTAAGTCCAGTGGCGCCCTCAATTATAGGAGGATTGTGATTTCTAATCACAAAATTTCTGTGTAATCCACCAGTATTTAGTTGTAGTCCTACTGATGGAGAATGAGTAGAACTACAACTAATCACTGGTGTATTATAGAGATATTAATTGGTTTATTAAAAAACACAATCCTCCTATTGAGGGCGACCTCCGTAAGATAATAGGCTATAACCAGAGATATGAGGAAATAGTAGGAAAAGTAAGAGGACCTAACCTAAAATACGAGGAGGTTACCGAAAAATAGTAGGAAAAATAATAGGATATAACTGGATATATGAGGAAGGCACCGAAAAATAGTAGGAAAAATTGTATGATATAACTGAATATGTGAGGAAGTCACCGAAAAATAGTAGGAAAAATAATAGGATATAACTGGATATATAAGGAAGGCACCGAAAAATAGTTGGAAAAATTGTATGACATAACTGAATATGTGAGGAAGTCACCGAAAAATTGTAGGAAAACTAATAGGATATAACTGGATATATGAGGAAGGCATCGAAAAATAGTAGGTAACTAAAACTAAATCCATGGTGACACATCATCTTAAATACTGTTATCATCAACATCAGTATTATCATCGTTCTTTTTGGTGAATCACTATGCTCCGTCCTTTGAGTGAATTCATCATACTTTAAGCTGAATTCACCTCTTTTATGATTGTCAGTTTTCTCAGTGTATACTTAGATCCGAGCGAGTTTATCTCAATGATGTCAAGTCCAATGAAGTTATAAATATAATAAGATAAGTGGAGATAACTCTGTGAAAGTGTTTGCTCAAACGTCTGTGAATTAGCGAAGAGTGGATCGCGTAAAAGTAATTACTTCAGGCGATGTCTGACAAATTAGTTTAGCTACTGTGACCAAAGTTTTTTGAGAGAAAAGGACTTGTATTCATCTTCTACACATACAATACATAAAAGTAACAACTCTTGGGAACATTACCAGTCGACAGCGATGCGGATGAATTTTTGATGCGATTTTTTAATTTGTGAATAGGTTTAGTTAAGTTAGTATTTTATTTGTTTTTATTTTTGTACTTCTACATACTATTATTAAATAATTAAGATTTAAAACAAAGGTAAAATTTTTATGGAAAAAATGAGTAAATCCATAACAATGTTTAACTACAGTACTTAAAAAAAAAAATATGTGTGTCTGTTTGTTCGGGAACTTACCTCCGAAACCGATGGAACTTTCACAGGATGTTATAAGGAGTAACATAGGCTAGTTTTTGGCCCGGAAGCACGTTCATGTGGGATAGTTTCAGATATTCACGCAAGAGAAGCTGCGGGCAGAAGTCTATCGTGACAGTTTGGGATGCTCACCTACTCATTATTAGCGAAGTTCCCAATGTTCTAAATTCTTCATCATCATCATTTCAGCCGAGAGACGACCACTGCTGGACATAGGCCTCCCCCAGTCTGTTCCAGTTCGACCGGTCATGTGCTTCCCACATCCAGCACATTCCCGCGCCCTTCACAAGGTCATCGGTCCACCTTGTGGGAGGCCTTCCCACTCTACGTCTTCCGGTATGCGGTCATTTTTGGGGGGGTTTTGCCATAATCGCCACGATTGGCAGGCGGGTTGGCGATCGCATTATGGTGGTAAAATACATAGAGAACGCTGCTGCTGTTCTCTAGTAAGCAAAGTCGCCTTCTACGACACCCACGGGAAGTAATGGGATGGTGCTATTCTTTTTACGTCCGGCACCACACGGAACAAAATTCTTACCAACACTCAATTATTTACCCTCATATTCTCGGATGTTAGAGAACTCTTGTTTGATAGATAGTGGCTTTTGTGTACATTAGAATTTACGAATGTTTTTTGTTTAATTATTCATTGAAATTCAAAGGTCAACGGTCTTCCTAGGCCTCTAAAACATGTCTGTCCCAAATTCAGTCAAAATGTAGAGGCACACTACCTCATACCTATCTTTGGCGGTGACCGCTACGGCGAGCTTTAATTAAAGGATTGGCCGTTTTTCCACACGGTCCGGGAGCCGGCACGGACACGATCCGGCGCAGAAAGCCAGTGTTGCCACTGACGAATTTCACCGAGATGAAATGTCACGTATTTATAGAACGAAAATGGATGTGCCTAGAAATCCAATTTTCATGAAGGTACTGGAATCTGGGTCTGGAAATAGGTACTGTGGATTTGGTGAAAAACAATTTTCAGTTAAATATTTTTCGCCATCTATCTGCAAAGCGCGATTGCGATACTCACGTATAGCAGATAGAATCGCTGTGAGTCAGTTTTATTCAGATTAGAAAAATGCCGCCGGCCATTTTCTAGATGTACCGGTAATCGCTTAGTCGTTTTATAAAAACTGGGGAAAAAAGTTCCATACTGGGCACATTTATTACACTTACAGATTATTTTTAATCTAGGCAAGTATGTATTAATATAGGCAAGAGACACACCATCAAGCCACACTATAAAAATGGTCCTTCTACAATATAATTATTTTAAACTAACCGGCTAGATTTTGCCAGCGGCATCACCCACATGGAGTTCGAAAATAATCCCACAGAAACGTACTACCGGGACAAAAAGTATCCTATGTGTTAATCCAGGTTATAATATATTTGTGTGTTTAATTTTATCTAAATCCGTTTGGCTGTTCTTGCGTAATTGGGTAACAATTTGTTACACAATTACTCATTGTTACTAACAAACATTTATAGTTCCCATTTATAATATTAGTGGGATTGTTGACTATTTTTTGTACACAGCGTTCTTTCTCTGCCTATAAGTATAACTAGTAGAGAGAATAGTGAAACATTAAATATCATGAATCAGAAACACACAAAATGTATCCCCTAGTTTTTAACCTGTGAACCCCGACGTCCACTGCGAGCTCGTAGGGGTAGGTATAATTATCCAGATCAAATGGAGTCCAGCCGGATTCGGTTAGTCTGAGGTGTGCCACTGAAAAGTCAGCTTTTTTCGGACCTTTTGCTTCGGACCGTCAAATGAATGTGAAGCTGATATTTCACAGAGATTTATTTTGGGTAAGTGAATGATGGAGAGGTATTTAGTTATTTGACGAGGTCTTTCCTTTTAGAGAATAATACTTTAATTTAGAAGAGAAAAGTTAAAATACTGTGAATAAATTAATGAGCTTCTAATTAGAAGATGGAGGTTAGCATGGAGCACCACGCTGCGTTCCAAAACGGGTATGATAGACGTAGGAAAGAAGGCTGCCAGATGGAATTGGGAGGCAGGATGACAGGATGACCGCTGGGCAAAAGTCTCCACACAATGGGTGCCTGGAGATGGACGGCGCCTCTAAGGTTGGCCCAGAAAGCGGTGGCTAGATGACCTGGATGCGTACCGCGAGGGCTGGTTCAAGGTGGTCCGGGAAAAGAGTTCCTGGAAGGACTTAGGCGAGGCCTTTGTCAAGCTCTAGCTAGGAAAGTAAGGGCTTAAGAACAAAAAAGAACCCGTAGTGTCAGTAGGTAAAGCTACATAAAGGCATCAACATTAAACAACAATTTTCACAAACAATAATGCTAACAAAAATAACAAAGCACAAATAATATACCCAGCACTATTTCAATAACACAACGTGAAGCGAAGTGCATAACCGAACTCACTGAAACAAGTAATTAATGAACGAAACAAAAAACAGAACCCTTTTGTGTGTTATCTTCCCAGCGAATATTCCTCGTTATTGTGCGCTCTTTAACAAACTGCATTCGAAATTAAAATTTTTCATTCTGCGCCCTCCCTTGAGTCCTCAGCCTCCTTCCAGGAGCGAGATCACTTTTGATTATATTCCCTCCCACCGCAACGTAATTGGGATATTTTGTTGGAACAACAATGGCTTGCACATTCATTCGTTTTAGGTATTATAATTTTTTTCCCATTCTTCTCAACTCTCGTCTACGTAGACGTATCTTTCATTTGGGTAATATCTTTTATTATTCTCGGTAGCTATGACTCATACAATTATGAGTACTTTGTTTATTGTGTTTGTTTCGGTTATCTCTTGATTGTGTTTGACCTGCAATCTTGTGAGGTCAGAAAAACAGCTGATACCAATTAGAAGTAATGATAAGTGAATATAAGTAGCTCCGGGATTTCTGTTTATCAGAATTAAAATATGAAGTAAGTACTGCTGAACCAAACAAAAAAATAGGTACTAAAATTAATAACTGTACCTACCCGGGAAATGTAGGGTTAAAAATGGCAACAAAACAAAGCAAATTTTTCGCCTCTTCGCCTTTTCGCTTCTAAATGGTACTTTCAATCTTTTAGAGGAATTAGGCGTGTTGTGGCGGAGTTGGCAGGTGGTGACAATGTAGCAGGCAGAAGTGCAGGGTGTCGGCTGAGCGGCAGTGCGTGACGTCATCAACTAATGCACTACACGTACAGATTGTCGCAGGTGAGCCCGCAAGATAACAACACAGCAATAGGAACAACTAGAAGTGACTGCTTTAGAAACACTTGGAAGACCTTCTGAACGGTTTATGTAAAAGTCATCCATCCATCGTCTTCGAAATATCTTTGCTGTTGACGCATTAAGATGACGAAGAAGACGCGCAACCCCTACGGGGATTTTGACAAAATATTTCAAAAACATCATCATCAATCAGCCTTTAATGTTGCCACTGCTGGGACACAGGCCTCCTCTCGGTGACCCTCTCACCGAGAGGAGGCATCAGAAAATATTATTTGAAATTTACCCTAATTGAATTTCGTAGACATTTCGTAACAAGAAGCGTAGAGCGTCTACGAAAATATATTAATGCTTTTTTAAATTCTACATAACGCATTTAACACGCACTATACTAAAATATATATAATTATTTGCTAGTTTTTTTTTGAGGATGGAACTCATCAAATAACTTTTCCCGCTCTGGGCGGAGCAGGAGAAGTGTCAGACTTATACTGACTAAAACCCACCCGTGTTCCTTCAGTCGCCTGTGCCGAAGCCTCGGTATCTCTTTCGAAGAACCCACACCCCTGGCAGGATTTGCCAGCATTAGCACTCTATGTCCATGTGCTATAAAAGATTGATACACGCCAAAATCTATCACTGATGCAATCGGTGATGCTGCCACCTTTTCCAATAACTCTAACTCTTGGTGCCGAGGTGCAAGACTGATTACTTCTCCGTGTTCGCAGCACGCACCTTACTAATTAACGGAGTCACGCTGACGACAATGAACAGGAGAGGGGGAGGGGGAGGTATGATATGTGAGGAAACCTGGTTGTATGTAGGTACTTATAGGTGGGGAAATTATGCTATTTCTGAGGTATAATTTTAGACACTAATTCCAAATATTGTTTAGATTAGTTTACCAATTTAAGGTTTAAAATTTTCATCATCATCATCATTTCAGCCGAAAGACGTCTACGGCTGGACATAGGCCTCCCCCAAAAGGGGGGGTTTGCCATAATCGCCACGCTTGGCAGGCGGGTTGGCGATCGCAGTATGGTTGTAAAAATGCATAGAAAACGCTCCTGCCCATTCTTTACTAAGTCTCTTAGTCGCTTTCTACGACACCCACGGGATGAAATGGGAAGGTGCTATTCTTTTACGTCCGGCACCACACGGAACTAAAATGTTTCAATGGAAATGGAATTCAAAATATTATATTAATGTATTCGAATATTGAATCTATTCAGAATATAAACATTTTGAATGAATACACCGCTAGAACGAGAGCCGAATGAAAATCAGCAAAAATCCTGGGAGATTAAATTATCTAGCCTGATCACTAATAACTATGAGATGGTTAAAAAAATGTGGTACTACGGTTAGCTGGAACTTATACGAGGATTTAATACATATTAGACACCTGCCATTGCTTAGTAAGTTCTCGTATAATACTGCAGATCATGGATAGCAACACATGGTTTGGAACTAATCTGAATGTGATGGAGTTTTTATGCTAAAAGTGGCTTAGTAAATTCATGTTAAAAAACTGCATATTTCTGCTTAAATTAAAATTTCAAACAAATTTGATATTAAACTTATATTCAATTAATATTCCCTCCAATTTTCTGCAAAAATAAATACTTAGGTATGAAAACAGAACACAAAAAAAACTTAATCAACAAATAAAATATTAAGCAAATGAATACCTTTTGTGTACATTTGTTTGTGAAGGCAGGCGTATTTTAACCGTTTTGCCAGGACTGGACCTTTCATTGGATTCCCCGCCTACCGTGGCTTCTATAAAATTATATGGAAACAAACAATTTGTACGCCAGACATGATTTCTCAAAGTTTATTAGACTTGTATTGGTTTATTTTATTCAAGGTTTTCTTTTATAACATTACAGTCGATTTTAAGATGTTCATGACTACTGAAATACATGTTATAGCAAAGCTCATTTCATCATCATCATAGTTTTTGTGGACTCCTGCTCCATAAACGCACATCAAAGTATAACAGCGACATCTTGTGGCAGGAAACAAAACTACACGCTACGTCATACCTATCTCTCGACCGTGGTCCGTGACTGGGCACGCCACGATTGCGGCGGTAAGTCCCCTCTTTGAGGAGTGGTTTGAGAGGCGGCATGGCGTCCTCACCTTCCGCCTGACACAGGTCCTCACCGGACATGGCTGTTTCGGGAGGTTCCTGTTTCGGATAGGGCGGGAGGAAACGCCCGGGTGTTTCCATTGCGAAGATCGCCCAGAGGACACGGTGGAGCATACGGTGGAGGTCTGCCTGGCTTGGGCGGAGCACCGCCGTGTCCTCGTGGAGGTGATCGGCGGCGGCGATCTCTCGCGTCCGACCCTGGTCCAGGCCATGGTACGGAGCGAGAGGGCATGGCTGGCAGTCGCCTCCTTCAGCGAAGCAGTTATGCTCGCTAAGAGGGAGGCGGCGCACGTGAGGGAGATGCAGTACATGCGCCCTCACAGCCGTGGCCTTCGCAGGAGACGCCCTGGGCGTCGGGAATCCCAGGCTGATTCCCGGCCACCGTAGGCACGGGCTTGCGGACGGCGAGTAATGGGTAGCTCGCTGTCCGGTAAGGACCAAGCCTGGGTCGACGGCGCGTTGTGTTCCACGCGCGCCTCAAAGAGATGTCAGCAGCAACAGAGGGGCCCGCAAGGGCCGATGCCTGCCAGGGGTGCGGGTTGTTCGAAAGAGATACCGCCGCCCCTGGCACACAGGCAACTGAGGGAACACGGGTGGGTTTTAGTCAGTAAAAGTCTGACACGCCCTCCCGCTCCACCCAGAGCGGGAGAAGTTATTTGATGATTTCCCACCCAGAAAAAAAAAAAAAAAAAAAACCGTGGTCCGTGATTGGTTTTCATTTAAAATATTGTTGCCACACCGTTCTCCTTGAATGTTGTACCTAAGCAAGATGGCCAATCCATCTTTTGCTCATTAAACGTAATGCATCGTTTTCATTATAAAATCCTCAACACAATCTACAAATACCTTGGTTTTCACCGAACCTCACCGCTGCTGATACAATACTCGAGTTCTTATTAGAATGTATTCGGGTTTGGCGCAGCATTGCCTTTCTTATATACATCCCTATTAGCTGGTATCTCAGTACCAGTGATTTTGTGTATATCTAGTAATATCATAATGACCAAACCTTTTTTTTTGTTGTTTTCAGGGAGAAACATTCAAAAGGCGCCCGTGGGCCATGGGGATAAGACCGGGGAGTCAGGAATTTTTACCTCACTAAAACCACCCCTGTGGTCACCTACATGTAGTAAGGGCACCGTTACCTCTCAAAAGACCGATCCGAAACCCCCTCTGTGCGACGCACATCTCAGAAGAGACTGTAAAGGGGTCTCCCCGAAACCTCACCTAACGTGACCACTGTGCACCGTCTTCCCTGAAGTCACTCAGTGGGCTATACCTACCTTGCTATTCATTAATTTGTCAAAAAAGTACAACTGAATATAAAACTTATTTATCGAACCTATTTGCTAGGTACACAGGTAAACGTTGAGCACCCCTGTCGGCCCGAATGCGCACTCTGTAAAAATTACAAAATGAAAATTGCGGCCCGGCGCCGCTGAATACATTAATATCGAATATTGAATACATTATATAAAAATATTGAATGAATACACCGCCAGAACGAGAGCCGAACGAAAATCAGCGAAAATCCCGGGAGATTTTATTTGAAACGCGATGTTTGAGTTTCACATTAATGCTTATTAATAAATCCATTCTTTGCTTTTCATAAAGTGGGAGCTTATAGCGAGTTTTGCTATCAGTCGGATTCATTTCGTTGGTAATCATTTTTACATAGGTACCTACTTACGTGAGTACATAGGTATTTACAGCACATAGTACCGAGAGAGATAATGCTGGCTAAGATGGTTCTCTCTCACCGAGAGTGGGCCTGAGTCCCAGCAGTGGGAACATTATAGGATGAATATGAAGGTGGTTCTTCTTTAATATGACACACCTGGTGTTGCTTTTTTTGTTGGGTGGAAAATTATGAAATAACTTCTCCTACTCTGGGTGGAGCGGGAAGGCGTGTCAGACTTTTACTGACTAAAACCCACCCGTGTTCCCTCAGTTGCCTGTGTGCCAGGGGCCGCCGTATCTCTTTCGAACAACCCGCACCCCTGGCAGGCACCTTGTGTTGTCATCTGTCATTATGTTGAGCTGCGGCCCTTTTGGCATTCAATCATTGTATTAAAAAAAAATCGTTTTAAGGTTTTGTTTTTGCTGTAATGCCTTTCTATGGTATGGTATGGATTTACCTAGCGGATTATATCAACACAACTGAGTTGTGAGTTCGCCGTAGCGTTCCCTTTCCATGTACTGCAACCTAATTGCGTAACGCACGATCAATCATAATCTGAACCTTTTTGAAACAGATTGCTAATCCATTGCTTCATATGTTCGAAAAATGTGTCTGCCCAGCAACGTAAATAACGCAATGAATATTTTTCAACTCTCAAAATGACAGATTTTGATTAATCGTGAGTTACGCAATTAGGGTTCTGATTGAGTTGAGATCAGACACCACCGTTTCTTGAAATCGATTGATTTACAAGAAATACTTAAACAAACAAATCATAGACGTAAATGATTTTGAGAAGGAAGCCTTACTTAATTTAAACGTCTTCCTTAGGTAAGGTTTATTAGTAAATAGATATCTTAATAATAATAATATATTGTGCTTGTCTCACAACTACTGATATATGTTCAATAATTGCGAGGACGCTGGCACCCTAAACACAAGTTAAATCTTACATTGGGTGCCAGAGTTCATCGAAAACTCTTTCCGTTTAGTTGTAACGATGCATAGTGTTTATATTAGTGTTTTTGTACAACTGAAGGTAATTTTTTTTTTTTTTAATTGTTTTAAAGAAACAGAAAAAGTTTTCTTAATTTTCTTCAAGGCTAGACACTGACTAGATACTGTATCTAAAGTAGATAGATAGTAATTTCTATATGCTGAAACTTTACACCCGTTAACGGTTTCTTCCAGATAATTAAACTTATTTCGTTAAAATTCTAAATTACCATGTTCCAAAATCCATATCATCATATCAGCCAAAATAAGTCCACTGTTGGACATAAGCCTCTCCCAAAAGGCAGGCGGGTTGGCGATCGCAGCATGGTGGTCAAATACATAGAGAACGCTGCTGCCTATTCCGTAGTAAGTCCCTTAGTCGCCTTCTACGACACCCACAGGAAGAAATGGGATAGTGCTATTCTTTTACGTCCGGCACCACACGGAACCAAATCCATAGACCCACACATCATTAATTATCCAAATCTGCCAAATTATAAATTAATAATAAATATATAATTGACATATAATTATAAACCCTACCGTCACATTCAAAGTCACATTTGACAGGATAATCACATGTTATCACAGCATCCATCAACTGATCTCATTGTATCTGCATCTGTGCACGATCAGTAATCAACTTTGTCGACGAGTGTACGTAGTAGGTACAGTCGGCGATAGCGCCAACAATGCGCGGAGCAATCAATTTGTGTATTCAATCATCTCTCTCTCTCTCCACTTGATTGAAATATGAAAACCTTAATTGAGAATGCCTTTATCGAAATATGGCGCTCTTTGTTGGTTTATTTTTAAATGTTGTATTGTAGGTAAATGTTTTACTGTATTGTTTTTATGTTTTTAGTAAAGGTAATTTTTTGATTAAATACGTGAAATAACTTTATTTTATTATTTTTAAATATATGGCGTACGTTTTTTTTATAGCATTTACATAAAAGCTTTTAATTTATAGAATCGATTTTTTTAAATAATTAATGAAGAGTATCTGAATCAAAGATACACAACAATACGACATTAAAGGCAATACCTACATTCATTTGAAAATAATTCGTTCTCGCACGTACCTAATTAATTAACACTTATTACCTTAATACAGTCAAATACAATGTACTGACTACAAAGCCCAGTAATCTCAATTAACAACTCAATCAATCAGATTACGCTCAACAACTCATAAAAAGCGATGGCACTGAAATGAAATCAGAAATGTGATTAAAAATAACACACCGCCCCTATAATAGCCCGATTACATACCCGTGGGTTCCGCAGCTATAGTGAGAAAGAGTGCAATCACATTAACGGGTGAACCCTAAAATTTTAATCTGCGCCACAATGGCGGCAATCGCTGATTGCAGCCAGCGCGCATATGCATAGTCTTTGGGGATCGCTTAGCGTACACTGCGGGAGCGAGTTATGTGCTCACTGCTACCTTTTTGTGTGGGGATGAAATGTAGTTTCGATGTTGATAGTTTGTTGAGTATTTGAGGTTTAATTTTCAGTTTTTTTTTCTATTTTCAGACGGATATTCTTGGTGTGGTCTTTGGCGACGTCTTGGATGCCAATAGTTCAGATTTCGTTAAGATAACAGAAGCGTTGGGCAGAGGTGTACTTATAGTAAGCCCACATTTCGACAGTTATGTTTTTAAATCCCATGTAATAGGGGGCGAGCCTACTGCCATCATCCGGGCACAAATACAGACTCCAGGCTGGTTCTGTGAATTTTTTGCCTTTATTTATTCTTAATAACGAGTAATATACATAACATATCATCACGCTTGAAATCCCCGAAGACTTAGGCAGAGTTGTACCTATACCTATATGTACAAACACCCACATTTCGCCAGTTACCTATGTTACAGTCCGATGTAATAGTTGGCGAGCCTATATTATGTACACATTCCATTACGGCTACTGCCTTCTATATAACAGCAAAGAAACAAGCAGCTTTACAAAATAAATCTACTTACAATTCTATAGTCAGCCACCTCCAAAACACTGTTACGTTAACTGCATCCCCTTGTCTGTCCCCAAGTGTACCCACGCGACCGGCAAGGGACGAATTGTTTTCATATTAATAGCATGTCGAGAGGTGTATCAACAATGGGCCAACCCTTGGCTAAGCATGTTGTTTATGACCATTTAATCACTCGCCAACTTTTACGCAAGTGTCTTGTTGGATGATTTATGCATCATTTATTAGGGGATGGAGTTATTGGAGAGTATATTTTTTGATTAAATAAAAATGACGGTGTTGACAGCGCATGAGTCAAGAGACAAAAATTGCAACGCCAAATCTAGTCAATGTATCCTTGTCGAATCAAACTTATGCACCTAATTTGACGTATGTAATAGTTTAAAGTCATTTATTAATTTACAATAAATTGTATTAGAATTTACACAAGATAAATTAAATTAGGTAGGTACACATAATAAAAAAACAAACCAACCTTGATATATTTTTATAAGCCAAATAATAATTCTAAATAATATAATAACCAGATAGGAACTAAAAACCTTCAGTGGCATTTAGGATATAAAATGGTTGATAGTGGTTAAAAGGTATACTTACACTTCTGAAACAAGAACCAAAGAAATTTATACTAAAATAAATCAGCCTACAGTAATCAGCAACTCGTCAGCTCAAAGTCGTACAAACAACTGGCAAACTGATTTATGAGTACGCGAGTACGTTGTACAGGTGCGGCTGACGAGGTAGTTTTGTTTCACCCCCTTTCACCCCCCTCCCACCCCCACTAGCTGCACTACAGAACAGTTTCGTCGCGTCTGAAAATTAATTCCTCTACATAATCAGGACTTCCGAGCGCCGCTCGCGCCGCCCCCGCGTTCGGCGTAGCTTCACTCCGCAAATATTATTGAAAATATTGATACTGACTGTACCTACACTTGTGGCTGGGAAGTAATTTAGCTTGTACGCGATGTGGAAAAGCAATTTAGAGTTTGGCTCTTACATACTTTTAAGCTTTTACTACAATGTATGAATGTATCGGGTTCTAAACCATAGCGTAACTGCCATATTGACGTAGATAAGCATAAGCATAATCAGCCTAAAATGTCCCCACTGCTGGGACACAGGCCTCCTCTCTGTGAGAGGGTGTGGGCCATAATCCACCACGCGGGCCCAGTGCGGGGTGGTAGATGTCACTTGTCTTAGAATTTTTGGTTCTAGGATATTCCAGTTTCCTCACGATGTTTTCAGAGCTGTGGTGACGTAGATTGAATACCAAAAATTAAAGAACCAATGCAGGCAGAATTTTTCGATTCAATTTAAATTTTTCGAAGAAGTCTCATAACCTAAACAATAGTTTCGCGAAAATATAAACAATGTATTCTATTTTGGTGGTCACATCCTTTTACACCACACAGGTGTTCATCACCAAAAAAGTCATTGATACCTGATCAGAATATTATTGATTTCAATTTGGTAGTTTTAGTAACACGGTTAGGCATCACCAAATGTTTCCATAAAAGCCGTCATAGTCACACTTCTTTTATTTTCCATCATCTAATTAGAGTTTTTCATCAGATGAGTTTAAATATTTATTTAAGTATATATACTTTATTGTACACCAGAAAATACATAACTAAAAAATACATCTAACGCTACAAACGAAAATTTTAATATTGTTGTTTTAGGTTTGTATTATTATTTTAATATGCCTATTGTCTGTTGAGTATGTTATGTACTAACTGTGTTGTTGTTACGAATAATTATTATAATAATACCTACATAATTACACTTACGACACCCACCCATATTATTCATGCATCCAAACTTTTTTGTCCTGTCCATTTTTCTTTTTAAACCAGAATCGAACCACCACCATCCGGCCAGGTGTTACCCAAGAAGTTGTAGCGACTCATGTTTTACTAAAGACAAAAAGGCTCAACGTCATAATTAAAAAAATCTCGTGCCTGCAAAGAAAGGGGGTAGTAGCGTGAAAGCAAGACGGATGGGGTGCCACAGAAGGGCTCGCAAAGACAATGCCGCGCTTTGGACGCGAAGCTTAATCATAAATATATCAACTGAGACACGGTTAGGCTTGAACACACCTTTGGGGAGTTTGTACTATTTACAGATATGTTTTGTGTCATTTATACAGTCTTAACTATGTCTTAAAGTTGTGAAACTTCGTGTTTGTTTGGCTTACTTTTATTTTTATTTTCATAATAAATTTTGTAAGAATTGCCAAACTTATGTGGTAGTAAGCAGAGCACATTGCTCACAGAACATTTGGCAGATGGGGCCGAAAGGTTCTGGAGTGGCGACCACATATCGGAAAGTATAGAGTTGAAAAGCCTCAAGGTAGACCGATTACGTGCTGAAGGCCCCGCAGGGATTCGTTGGATGCGAAAAGCACAGAACCGGTCCAAGGGGCGGTGCTTGGCGGAGGCCTATGTGCAGTAATGGACGTTTTTCGGCTGAAATTATGATAATGAAACTTTGTACCATAATATCGTGACATTATTACTATACATTTGAGATGAGAAGTACCAATGTGCATTTAAAATAAATTGCTTTCACCATTCTTTCAATACCGCAGCTTAAGATATTTCGTATCTTTTTAATCCCATCTTGACGACTTTATTTGCACCTCAAATAAATTGCGCTGGCTTTCCCTCGTAATGGTAACCGTTGTAGCCATTTAATTTTCGGTATTTTAATTCTGAATTCATTTGCAAGTTGCAGTTAGTACTAATCAAGAACTTAGTTAACAAAAACAATTGGTTTTCAGCTTCGACGTAATCTCGTTAAGCTAATTTTTTTTTAGCTTGCGGCAGAAACTTTCAAATTAAATGACAACATACATGTTGTAATTTGGAAGTGTCTGCTTATCTAATACAGTATCAACATAGTAACGAACTGTCACTAGCAGGTTTAGTTGCAACTCTATCATCGGCAATTTGCAACTAAACCTGCTAGAGGCAATTTACGGCGCGTTGTGTTCCACGCGCGCCTCAAAGAGATGTCAGCACCAACTGGAGGGGCCCGCAAGGGCCGATGCCTGCCAGGGGTGCGGGTTCTTCGAAAGAGATACCGCGGCCTCTGGCACACAGGCAACTGAGGGAACGCGGGTGGGTTTTAGTCAGTAAAAGTCTGAGACGCCCTCTCGCTCCACTCAGAGTGGGAGAAGTTATTTGATGATTTCCCACCCAAAAAAAAAAATCATTGGCAATTTAAGCAATTTATGCAGCGTAGGTACCCAAATGTCCTTTCTTTGGTAATGTTCGTCGAATCGTGTTTTCAGTTGAGCTCCACGATTACTGACAATTTCACTCTGAGTTTGTTTCGGTATTTCTTCCAGATTAGTCAGATAGGAAACGCCGACCTCGTCTAGTTTTTAATAAGATTATTTGTAATTTATTTATTGAATAACGATTAACGTGTATTTGTACAAACCTACTTACAGAAATCACCAATTTCAATAATGACATATCGTCTGCTTACGGGTAAAAGTAATAAGTGCAGTCTGTGTCATTTCGAGTAAATGACATTTCAAAGTTTATGATTTAATTTGATCTATTTTAAACACATTAATTTAAAAAACTGTTAAAGCAAACTGTTGCATTAACTACCCTTCTTTTAAGGTATACTCTTATCTATATAATGTTTACAAAATGTGAGAAGATATCATTTTTACAAACTTACTATCTCAGCAGCCATTGGACATTGCATTTTTTGATTTTACCAGTAGATAGCCCGTAAAAAATTACACGTGACTGCATTTTTAACTCGATTTAGTAAAAAATGTATTTAACTTGTTTTACCAGTAAGCAGACGATATATCCTTTAGTGAGTCTACTAGAAACATCAGAAAAACATAAATAATATTAATCCTTCTGCCTGTCCCCAGCCTAAGGGCGACGAAGGAGGCATGTGAGTGTATGAAAGTTAAAAGGGGTGTTAAGACAAAACGGATGAACTCGGACAAAGACAGGAAGCGAGTCTCCTCTCTTTTGATATCGCTCGTAAGCAATGGGATACCTAACATATTTTGATTAATGAATGTTTTTGTGACATACTCGTACATTACATACTGTGTTCTGTGCTCGCACCCTTTCTGGCTATTGTCTTTGAAGAACGATGTTTGTTTTTTTAGATTTTTTGTCGGTTTGTTTGATGTACCTACCTAGATGTGTATGTATACATGTAGAAGGTATATGAATACAAGGCTAGTTACGTGCGCAGTTATCCCGTTAATTATAGATTCTAATCTCGTTAAATTGTTCCGTTTGGTGCCGGACGTAAAGAATAGCACCATCCCATTTCTTCCCGTTGGTATTGTAGGAGGCGACTAAGGGATTTACTAGAGAATGGGCAGCAGCGTTTGCCACCATACTGCGATCGCCAACCCGCCTGCCAAGCGTGGCGATTATGGCGAACACCCCCATTTTTTTTGGAGGAGGCCTATGTCCAGCAGTGGACGTCTATCGGCTGAAATGATGATAATGATAATGATGAATAGACAGAAGTTTTTTTTTCCATTTTGCAGTCTCTTTATAACAGAGATTTAAAGGCGAAGATATTCATCCAAAACCTAATTGCGATTCCAGGTTGTTTATGGAATACCCAAGTTACATGCACCTGTTAAATCCCCCGCCCGCGATCTTACTAAGGTTTCTTTCTGACTTGTTTTTCTTTTTACTCGGCTCCTTAGGATCCTAGCGTGATGATAAATAGCTAATGATCTTCCTCAAGAATTGGGCTATTAAAAGTATAAATATTTTTTCTAATTCAAGATTCGATGGTAGTTTCAGAGATTACCCGGCCCTACTAACATACAAACTTACAAAAAACAAATTTGACTTCTTTATAGAAATATTAGTAAGAGGTATAGATAGGGTAGCTTCACAGCTGACGGTAAGTATAACAAGTTTAATAGTTAATTATTAATCTGTAGCCTGTAGTGCAAGTTGAAACTTGAAGATATACTCGCTACGTTTTGAGAGAAAAGTGACAATTTAAGTACATCGAAGTCCGAACGCTTCACAGACAGATGTTCACAATACCTGTATGTTTGTCATTATCACTACATAGTATAAAACAAAGTCGCTTTCTCCCTATATCCCTATAAAACTATGCAACGGATTTTGATGCGGGTTTTTTAATAGATAGAGTGATTCAAGAGGAAGGTTTATATGTATAATACACCGACCTCCACGCGGGCGAAGCCGCTGGCAAAAGCTAGTATCAATATAATGACAAACAAACAGGTATCTCTACAAACAAAACTAAATTAGGTATTTAGTCATAACAAAGACCAACTGTCACATACATTAGATACACAATAATTGGACCGATTTATGCAAAAATGATCCAACCCACAATCTCGACAATTTCGAGTTTTTGTGACTTATGTACTCTAAATAAGGTATATTTTAACATATCAAAGACTCGGAACTCTATGTTAATAATTGACGAAAATCCGTATGGTCCAAACCACAACTGTCATAGCGAACATCATTTTTTCATAATGCATAAATGTTTCAAGCTATTAGAATCATTTTTGCATTTTCTTGGTTGCCCTGATATAGGTTTTTTGTTTTTTGCTATAATGATTCAAACTACTTGGAACAATAATGCTTTTTATACAATATGGAAAATATTATAAAAATCATTCTGCTTAAATGTTCCAATAACCTTGAATCATTTTAACTCAATTCCAAATAACATTCGACTACAGAAGTATACTGATTCAGACCACATGACTATTCTATTTAATTAAAGAAAAACGAAAAATTCAATTCTTAAAAAACGATTCACGGTTAAATATAAAATTATCATTAATATCTCGGCTAAAAAGTAAACAAAATATTATTTTTATACCGAAAACTTTAATGAAATACGTATATAACTATTTAAACCTTCTATCTTTTATTGCATTTTTTTGTACCTGCAATAAAATTGTATGTTTTGCATGAAATTTATTCTATTTTTTTAGAATAATGTGGTCATGTAGACAAACTTATTGAAGATCATTTTTGCATATTTCTAAACCAACCATTTCAAATGCGCTAAAGTTTTGCAAAAAAGATTCAAGTGAGGTGGATCGTTTTTGTAAAACTTTAAGGGCCGTATACACCGCGAGCCCGAGAGAAAATTAGGTATTGAAGCGCTACTCACACTGCAATAGACGCGTGCGCCCCGCTTACGCACACATAAATGCTTACCTAGTGGTTCGAACGGCGGAAAGCGTGAATACAAAATTTAAAATATAAGTGGATACTATTTTGTTCTTTTCATTGCATTTATACTTAGTAAGGAAGGATGGGAGAGGGGGTGGTTTATTGCACAGTTTTCTATGTAGGTATCAATTAGCTGTTATATTATGATTTTAAAAAACAAAGGCAAGACTAATTTCTTTCTCTTATTTATTTCTCCACTCACTTGTATCACTCGCTCAAGCATTCGTCCACTTACTCGCCTTGCAATTCGCTGTTTCAAACTAAACGTAAATAGGTGCTAACTTCTGTATGACAATTATTATCAACATTTTGGATTTCGCCAAATGCAGCCCTGAAACAAATAAGATACAATTTTATACCCGTTACTGACAAAAAACATAAGTAGGTATATAGTACAATAGCTAACAATTTATAAAAAAAACCGGCCGGCAGCTACTGAAAATTTAGTGGGAACGCTCTTGTTAGTCAAAGATACTGTTTTTGGAAAAATTTAGGTAGGTTCTCACACTCCTCACCTTTTTTGTTTTTTACTCCAATGCACGCGTTTCTGGCGGGCAAAAAAGCCCTTGTATTTTGTGCTTTTGGCCGTACTCATATTTTTCTATAAAAAATCCAATGTTACTTCACTATTACCGAAACAATAATTATTTTTATAAGGTATATAATTGTTTACGATTACGAGCACACAACATGCATGCACCTAATAAAAAAACCTGTGCGGTCGGGAGACCCGTCAGGAACAAGATTCCTTCTCACGTATCGTATGGTTTAAAATCCATATACAAAATTCTATCAGCCGACATATTAGATTTTCATTTTGACCCCACTAGTATCGGCTTTAGCACCCTCGAAAACTATGAAATCGACACCTATGGCGAAAAATTTGAAAATTTTCGCAGCCGCCTTTTGGATTTACATTTTGACCAAATTCACACTTTCAGAGGTTCAGAGTGTAAAGAAGAAAGTCGCATGGTGGGGGCATACAAGTATGAACGCTTTTTCGCGTGACGATTTCTACTAGTCAACTCCTACCGTAAGCCGCAGAAGTTCGTTACAATAAACGTTAAAATCTTTAAAAATGCGTTTCGAGTTCGGGGTGGCCTATGGCTATCTTCAGGCTGCATCGTCAGATCCTGGACACCGTCTAGATCTGTAGTACTTGTAAAGACAAGTCTAACGAGCCCAGACACGACGAGGTTATGTTGTATACTTAAGGAGTTCCTATGGCTACCGGTTGGCTCCATCATCAGACCCTGGATATTATTCCAGATATATAGTACTTGTCGAGACAAATCTTACGAGCCCAAACGCGACTGGGCTGCGTTGTGTAGTTAAAGAGATCCTATGGCCACCGGATAGCTTCATCATCAGACCCTGGACACCATCTAGGTCTTTTTCACCACCTAGAACAAATTATGTCACACCAAGTACTTGAAAATAAGATTATAATTATGAACCGGAAAGATACATACCTGCGAACGAAGCAAGCTTGTAATAATAAGAGACGTAAAAATAATAACACACAAATAATAAATGACACAATATAAAAAAAATACGTGCAAAAAGATTCGAGCGTAAAAATCTTAAATTTTAGTACTTACCTTGTATAAATTATTGTTCTGACTCCGGGAGTTCCGACCACTGTGCGGGGAATCTCGTGTACGCACAGGCCACTATTTGCCGCGTATTTTTTACTTGAAGAGCGACGTGCTCCCACCTTGAAGACGTGCGGTCGACTGAGCTCCGCGGTTCGAACTCTGTCATATAGCGGGTAATACGCGTCGCCATAGTAAATTGTATGGAGATTTCGGGCATCAAAATTGAGAAAGTTTGCGAATTTTTTACGGAAAAGAGAAGTAATATTATGGAAAACTGAAAAATGTATTGGGTTCACTGTTTTATGTTGTTTTTATTTTTAAGTATAAATTAAATAGGTGCCTTCTTACTTAAGCCTTAAGTTATCAAAATACGGCAGTGCTTTTTACACGTTTTTAGTGATTTTCAATATTTTTTTAACAATCATCTACAAGGTTTATCCCCAATCCGATTGTTTCAAGGTATAGTACAACTCTTGAGCTAGCCAGATATATTTTTTCGTGGCAATTACTTTAAGTTTTCCATATAAATTTATCGAAATCCCATAACACGATTTCCTAGTGCTGACCCTTAAGCGCAGTGAAAAATTACTGTTAAAGTTTTACAAAAACGATCCACCTCACTTGAATCTTTTTTGCAAATAATGCTGCTGCGTGTTTTCTTCATTTAAATTTTAACACAAAATGAACTTCAGAGCTTGAAACGTTTTTGCAATTTTGAAATGAAAACTATATTATACTTTAATTGAATAAACAAAAAGGATCCACTTCGCAATTTATGGCAAATTTGTTTATTAAGTAATTGTTGAGTAAATACTATTGTGTCATTAAATATTTTTCAAAACAAAAAACTGCACTCATTGCAAACATTATTACTTTATTAGGTTGTGGGTAGGTACTTTAAATAAACTTACCTACTCGCGCCGCTGCAAACGCGTAATATGTGCGGCTGCAGCGGGCGGAGTGGGGAGCGGGCGTCGTCATTTCGTACTGATCTCGTCTATTGAAACGTTGTGTGAAATTTATTGCTGCGTAGTAAAAATAAAGAAAAGTGCATGAGTAACATCTCATTGTAATTGAATTTGTTAAATTGTGTTTTGTAAAGTTGGTGATTCGAGTTTTTATCAAAAGTTTAGTCTTAAACCTAGAAATGAATAGAAAAGATTCAATATTAAAAAGTGTACGTAAAAGAACAGATGCAGGGCAAAAAGATGATGGTAAGTAATTTTATTATTGTAGATAGCTACTGGTAATAATTATTAATATGTCTCGTAGATATTTTACGATCGCGTTGTGTTTATGTACCTACTCATATTCTTTTAAATTGTTTTCATTGCAGTAACTTCTGTGGTTTATGTATTTTATAATCATATTTTGTTACAATAATTACTATTACGTGCAGGTGACATTATCTACTTAATCTACGGATGAACTTTTAGGTATATTTAGCCGCTAAATAACCTTTATGCCCGGCTTGCTACCTACACATTTTACTCAGAATAAGTTGGTAGGTACCTAGAAACACAGCTATAGGTGAGCTCCAAATTATTTGGAACTAACCTACCTACTATCTAACTACAGCCGACCGTACGTACCTACTTACTTATTATTTACCTATTTGCATTTTTTTTGTTTTGCCGTAGAAGGTGGCGGTTCGCTTCTTAATTATTCACATCTCTCAAAGAAATGTAAGAGGAGTGATAACATTATAAGGATGGTTCAGAAAGACTATTGCAATAAAAACTCTCGTCAAACCGCTCAAAGTAAGCTAGGTAAGAACACATAATACTAGGTATCTACTTATTTCCACATTGTTTTTAAAGTGTTTTTTAGAAAAAAAAACAGCTGTTTTATACAAAATGTTTATACCTACTTAACCAAAATGTGTGAAACAGCTGATTTGCTTTTTCGCGCTTTGTTTGAGACCCTATATTGAACGTGGCCCGACGTAATTTTAAATAGGTGGAACGTAAAGAGTTAAAGTACTTATCAGGGATACAAAAATATACACGACGGCTCCATATTGTTTCAGATGACGAAAATCAACAATCTTGTACGTCATCGCCAATCAGAGAAATGTCTCCAGAAACGGAAAAAATTTTCAACATTTTGACAAATGAGATGCTTGAAGAACCTTGTGAAGACTCTTTTGTTGAACGGTGCTCTGAAAATCCACTTCAGGGGATTGTTAGTATTAAAGATAGTTCACATTTTAATGAAAGGCAAACATATGTAGAAGCAAGCGACAGTAATGATGAGGAAACGGTATGCCCTTTTAAGCCAAAAGATGTCATAAACTCTATGTCGGGGTCAGAATGCACAGTAGTTCAGCGCATTGACAATACTCAAAGTCGACAAGAAACATATATCGAGGCAAGTGATGACGAGGAATTAGCCTCTTGTTTACAGCGAGATTGCACGAATGAAGTACGTAACTTGAAAGATCGGGAAAGATCTTTTATTTTAGAGAATGCTATTGAAGAAACCGAAGTTAACAAATCGCCAATCAATGTTAGCCAAATAGCTTCTGGTGAAGTTTTCCAAAAACGAATATCTGAAGGTAAGGTACTATTTAATACCAGGACAGTAAAATGTTCGTTAGACTAAAGTTCAAAATACAATAATCAACATCTTAATTTTATTGCAATTAATCTTTCAGATAATGATGATGTCAGTAGTCCAACGCTACTATCCAATTTGTCAATTCCTCCGCCGTCATATTCACCTCTGACTCCACATATAACAAAGAGTGTTCCTAATGATGCGCACATTGCATTTGACCAAATAGTTGAAGAACCAACATCACCGAGATTAGAAGGTACTATTATTTACATTAAAATTCCTAAATGATGACTGTTTTATGTATGTATGTATGTATGTAAAATTATTATTATAAAAACAAAAAACCCGACTGCTTAAAAATAATGAACTGAAAAGGGAAAAACAAGTCTCACAATGTATATTCAAATTAGTTAAACTAAATACTTTAAGGCGCTGCAGGCGGGGACAAACAATACTTTGTTACCTACTGGCACAGAAGGATCTAGCAAAACTACGTTTAAAGCAATCGCGATTAATATCATATTATTGTTAAGAAAATTAAATTGGATTGTCAGAACCACTTATTTTTCATGTTTCAGATAATGATGGCGTTACTAGTCCAACGCTACTTTCCAATTTGTCAATTCCTCCGCCGTCATATTCACCTCTGACTCCTTATATAATGAAGAGTGTTCCTAATGATACGCACATTGCATTAGACCAAATAGTTGAAGAACCAACATCACTAAGATTAGAAGATAATGATAACCTAACATATAACAGTGACGATAGCGTAAGAGATCCAGATTTTATAGCACAAGATACCACAGATTCAGAAAGTGACACTGATTGTGATGAAGTAAGAATCAAAACCACACAGGCATTAATCCATTCTCCGAGTACGGCAACTGAAAAAAGAAAATCAACGGAGAGACTTAATGTTGAAGATGTTATGGAAGAAATAGAACGTGAAACAGAAAATAACACCGAAGGAAGTGAAGAAGCGGAAAAACAAATTAATTACCGACAAGAAATTGCTAACGATATCGTATGCAGTTTAGAGAATGCACCAGAAAACGAAAATGAAGGTCGTAAAAAAAGAGGAAGGAAACTCAAACAAAAATACAGTCGTCAGGAAATTAAAGAAAGGAAATACAAAAATTTACCTTACCAAACTAAAAAGAAGGAAGTATCATCTAAAAAATTCATAGATTTTAAATGTTCATGCAAAAAAGATTGTGCTAATTTAGTTTCAAAAGAAGATAGGGAACGAGAATTTCATAGATTCGTACATCTTGAATCGTACGCAGCTCAAGTTTTGTACATAACATCTAACATTACAGAAAGCAAAAAGAAACGAAGTTACGTTACATTATGCTCCCCGTCGAAGAGGAAACCTCGCGAATTTATTCGCACGTATACACTTGGCAATATACCTGTTTGTCGAGACATGTTTTGTAGAACTCTGCAAATAACACCTCAAAAAGTTACTGTCAGTCTTCGAAAAAAACGCAATGACAGAGAAATAAAAGATAAAAGAGGAGAAACAGCAGGCGGATGGAATAAAACGCCACAAAGACATATTGAGCTTATTATCGATGTTATCAAAAGGTTGCCAAAATACGAGTCACATTATCGTAGAGAAAAGAACAGCGATGCTTTATATCTGCAGCCAGGAATGACGGTACCAAAAATCTACGAATTGTTCAAAATAGAATTCGAAAAAGAATTTGGAAAAGATGAAAAATGTCCATCCTTCAATGTTGTTAGACATATTTTTGTACAAAAATTCAATTTGAGGTGCAAGAGCCTTAAGAAAGACACGTGTAACAAATGTGATCTTTATGAAATGACATTGAAAAATTCTACTACCTCAGCTGAAAGAGCAAATGCCCAAAGAGAAAAAGAAGAACACCAAAAAATTGCCGAAGATTTAAGGAAGAAGCTGAAGGAAGATTTTGAACAGGCTAAAACTTGTGAAGAAACTGAATGTCTGACTTACGATTTGGAGAAAACCTTGCCTTTACCTAGAATACCGACCAATATAGTTTTCTACAAAAGGCAGTTATGGGTATATAACTGCGGTATACACTCGGCTTCCAACGGTGTTGGGAATTGTTTTGTTTGGGCTGAAGGCGAGGCAGGCAGAGGGGCCCAAGAAGTGGGTTCATGTTTGAGGAAATATATTAAGTGCGTGCTACCTCCTACAGTAAAAAAATTGATTTTGTGGAGTGACTGTTGCGGAGGGCAAAACAGGAATATCAAAATCGTTTTGATTTTAAAGGCTTTATTAAATAGACACCCCACTCTCGAGACAATCAGCTTCCGTTACCTAGAATCAGGACACACTTTCCTACCAAATGACAACGACTTCGCTAAAATTGAGACTCGACTCAAGCAATATGAAAGGATATACTCCGTGGATGATTATATTGCCATTATGAAACAATGCAAAAACAAAAATCCTTTACAGGTCCATAAAATGGAAAGTTGTGATTTTGTTGGATCTCAAATTCTAGAAAAGAAAATAGTTAATAGAAAAATATTTAATGATAAGAGCAAAGTAAACTGGCTCAAAACAAAAGAAATTTTAATCACAAAAAAGACTCAACATTCTTTGTTCATGAGAACTTCCTTTAATGAGGACTACAAAGAACTGAATATTAAAAAGAAATTAAAAGGTGTTGATTTGGGTGTCATAGAAGAAGATTTGCAAGAATTATGGCCTTCAGGAAAACTGATTAACAAAAAGAAGTTAAACGATTTGAAATCGTTATTCCATCTCATACCAAATGATTGCATTGGTTATTATAAAAAACTGAAGGGAGACGATGCAATAATAGACGATATAGATGGTTATTGTGATGAACCCGACTTTGATTTGGATGAGGAGTAGGGTAACATTTGTGTTTTTTTAAATAAAATAAAAATAATAAACATTTTTAAGCTTTTATTTTTGTCATAGTTTGGAACATTTTTGCATTTTTCTTTCCGCAGCCTACACAGCTAATTCCATACAAAATGTATTATGTAATAATGATCCACGCGCAAGTTTTCTTGAATATCTACGAAACTATTAAAATTTATTTACTAAATACATGCATGTAAATTAGTTTAGAACACTTAGAATAACATAAAATTAAAAACATAACATTTAGAACTACAAAGCCAGAGAAATACCGAAATAAACTTTAAACTCTATTATCTCGAAATGAGGTTAGTGTGGACTGAATCATTTTTGCTTAAATCGGTCCAATTAATCCCACACATACGCAAACTATTAATTTGTAGTTTATAAGGCTAGTTGTATATTTGACACGTGTAGAGGAAAGTGACAATTCTTCAGTACGACAAAGTCCGAACGTTTCACAGACAGCCATTCAGGGTAGTCTTCGATACATAATGACGGATGATGATACATGGGTAACTCTACAAACAAACCAATACGTTAACGTTAATATGTACAACAAGAGAGACCAACCATATATCACATACTTATCAGACATCAGACAAACAATCGAGCCCACACACACGGAAGCATACAAACATAAAGCCCCGCACACATGCACGACACACCGGTATTGCAGCCACCGCAGCCGTCATCTAATTACCTATCTAGTTAATCAAGGATGGCTTGAAAGCGTATTAATTAGACCAGTGTGCACGCTGCGCGGACGGCTGTATTGTCCCTCTGCTGGCTGCAAATAAGTAAACGCTGTTAACGTTGCTTGTAGGGCTGTCAAGTTAGGTTTGGATTAGACTTTTGATCTCTTAATGACTTACGAATCGTGTGCCGAGCAGCACTAACAGCATAGCAAGTGGAACATAAGTCCACGTTTGCACGGAGCCGCGGACGTAAAAATATCGTGGCGGCATTTTCGCGCACTGCATCTTCAACTCAATGCGTCTGCGTTTTCGACGCTAAGCCGAGAGTTGAAAATTGGACAATGTTGTTTTTTCGACACGCTAGGATGCACTCTGTTCAATTCTCAATTCTCGGTTCCACACTAAGAGTCGAAAATCCAGAGCGCGATAAAATCCCATCGCGATATTTTTACTTCGGTACGAACGTGTTTTGTTTTAGAAGAACGTTTTTAAATCATGACCCCCTACGTTGGACATCGAAGGAAAGAGGAGGTATGGCTTTGGTAGTCAGCATTGTGAACCACTTGCTGTTGATAAAATTCCCTTCATGGTTCAAAACAGCTGAATAGAGCAAATCTCGTTACAAGCCGACACACGGTCAGAAACTAAAAGGATTGTGTCGTTACTGAGTTCACATGTAGAGCTGGGTTTGATAGAAAGTCTGCTAAGTAAGATTTTTGTATGGTTACCGTTCGATAAGCACAAATATACAAAGATACATAAACAAATTTCGGAAAACCAAACAGTTAGTTGCTGCTCATAATACACCTTTCCAATAGGTACTCTAAAAGCCGCCTGTTGACTCCGGTCAGACCTGCTGCTGAAGCTTACATCAAAACAGGGTGGCAGGAATATCGATGCCCAATCCTGTTACCATAGATTGGTACATGACTATTAAAGCAAAAAAATAAAATTGAATTGGTTGAAATTTTTCGTTGGTTTAAAACAAAATAGCTTTTCCACACATTTTGACCATGTAGATATTGCACTGTTCTATGAAACAACAGATTTTTTTTTCTCGCTAGAGTGTCTATAATCCTGTTCTGAATTCATGGATTCTGTTCACCCAATATTTTTTTTTCTGAATGGATTGGCCTTACCTATTTAGTATTTCCTCAATAAGATTTCATGGCAATACAGTTTTCAACTCAATTTTATAATAGTTTGATTGTTCTTACGTCGTCTCTCTATGGGCTACCAGTCTGTAGTATTTAACTTTTAATTTGCGTATGTGGCTCCAATTGAGCAGAAGTTTCCTTACACAGCCACCAGCCCTACGTCACAGAGAAGGGAGTCGTTCCCACCGGTTTGCGCCTCGTTTATAAATGCTATTTTAACGCGGAAAAAAAGATTAATTAACTAATTGAGCCGTCGGACCGCTCCGTGCTCTTTTTTAAGCTTTTTTCATACGACTAATTAAGATGATTGCTTGATATGACAGTGGAATGTATGAATGTTTTAAAGACTATTTTGAAATTCAGGGAACTTGTTACTGAAGAGCGTTTTTTTAAAGTTTAATAGTTCCTATTCTGTGTAAAGTCTTAGTTATTTTCTAATTAGCATTATTGAAGTAAACATGGCTAATGTTTGTTTCAATAATTCTAGTTACTAAACGGTACAAGTAGGAAACGAGATTAGTAGATAGGAAAAGGCCAACCTCATGTAGTTTTAAGAATATGATTGACGTATAAAAGTGATTACATAAATCTACTTTAGAAAAAATAATAATTTATGATTTAGATGCTTAGCACTTTTTGATAAGTAAAATAAGAATGTTCTGCAATATATAGTTTGATAAATTCTTGCATCGTCAGCCAAGAATGAATTAATACAACTGCGATAAAATATCTTAACGTTAAAATTAAGATTAATTTACTTAAGTCATTTTCAAAGTCAGTCAAGTTATTATTATTTGCTGCTATAACCGAGTTTTAATTATAGTTAGTACATAGTTTAGCAAACAACTAAAAATGATTTTTTATAACACCCGAGACTTTTCATCCTTTTACAAACTTAGCTGACACAATAACACAACTCATCTTTTCCTCTTTCAGAGGAGGCCAAATTACTTTATACGCTTAAGCTTTGATTTGCACATGTAGTTCATTTTAGTATTGTAATGTATATATTTTTATGTTTATTCTTACGGGAGTGACATGTTCAAATATACACAAACCTCCATTAATAAATAAAGATAAAAAAAACACAACTCCTTTGTATATCAAAACGGACATAATTACAAAAAATAATTATTAACACATATCTTTCAGGCATTGTGAATTACTGAGTACGAAATACCCACAACATGGTAAGGGAGACAATATGGCTCGAATGTTTAATTAGCGCATTGCAGGCTCTACGGGGATGAGAGCGGGGGTGAAATGAGGGAGTGAAGTGAGGGTAGAGGGGGGGTGAGGACGCGGGAGGTGTTATTCATTAAAATGTTTGCGGAAACTCGTTTAGCGCCGTTGCGGCGGGCGGCCGCGCCACCCGCCCGCCTTCTGCACAGGGCTGGTCCAACAGTCTTAAAGATATTTTTTTTAAACGTATTTATTTGCCAAAACAAAATAAACAACCTTGCACCAAAGACAGCAAGTATTAAATAAGCAGTAAAGGTAAGTAACATTTTTGGTAAAATTGTTGTTATGTACCTACCGGTAGGTATTTACTTATTGTGATTGTTAGCACAGAACTGATTCACTCTGTTCCCCAAACTAGTATAAACTTTACTACGATGGAACAGTTTTCCCCTTTCTCTGTAAATGTACATATAGTAGCAGACGTGTGACAAAATAATTATTTTAGTAATATACTTTCTATGTTTATCTTAGACATCACTGACATCGGTGAAGGAAATCATCATAAGGAAACATGCACCGTAATTGAATAAAACACACTATCAGTCACAATTTGAATTATTTTGAAGGATAAAACTAATCCATTGCTTCGTATGTTCGAAAAATTTGTCTGCGCAACAACGTAATTTATTTATTACTGTTGCTGCTGTGCCCGCGACTTCGCCGCGTGGATTTTTCTAAAATAAAAGTAGCTTAAGTTACTCTTTATTACATCAGCTACCTGTCAGTGAAAGTCCCGTCAAAAACGGTCAAACAGACAGCTGTCTGTCTGTTTGTTCCTGCTAATCTCTGAAATGGCTGGACCGTTTGTAAAAAATGTTATTTTGGTATATGTACCGTTTTCATATGCATGTAGCAAAAAGCGGTTATTTTAATATTACAAATAGACACTCCAATTTTATTTATATGTATAGATGTATAGATGCATAGATTATTATTTATTTAAATCGAACACAACTGATTCATATAGTGGTTAGTAACACTTATAAAACTATGTTAGTAAACATTTGTTAGACTCACACAAAATTCAAATAATATAATGTTTGGACTTTAAAAGAGACCATGACCTCTGAGTTTGTTTCGGCTTTTCTTCTCAGGGAACAGTCAGCTAGGAAATGCCGGCGCCATCTAGTTTTTAAAACATTGACCACTAAAATATTGACGTGTAAAAGTGTCTTTTAAGATCTACTTACATAAATAAACATTTCATTTCATTTCATTTACCCCCTTATTTAAAAACGCTGTTTAATGTTAAGTAGCGAAAAGCGACTGTTTAACCATACATTTTTGACGTTTAAACATCTCTAACTTTAATCAGCGTTTATAAATAAGAGGGTTACTGTAACGAATGTTGTTGAACTGACAAACAGCAATTCCTACTAATAGTGTGGTACTCAATTACTTCGCTTGACTTACAATAAATAAATAATTAATATTAAATACACTTACCGCTGCCTCGAGTTACTGAATATTTTCCCGTTATGACGATAATTTTATTTTTGTACTGGTATATACCTGGGAACGGTTACGGAGATCATCATCATCATCTGCCGAGCCTCTTCCTGGATGCAGCTGAATACCAATATTTTACTAAGTTCTTCTTCCCAGCTAAAGCACTAGGAAGAGGTGAAGGGCGGACGTTTTGGGGGGACTGTCTTATGTAATTTTGACGTTGAAAAAGAGCTGACTCTCAGACTAGTTTGAATAAATGACTTTTGATTTTGTTTTTTATTTTATTTTACATGAAGCGACTGCCTATCTGACCTCCAGAACTCAGTAACTGGGTAATACGATATCCCTTGGCAAGACTGGTTAGACTTTCGGGCTTCTGACGACCCGTAACGACTGTTAAAGATCCACAAATAACATCCGGGACCAACGGCTTACTGTGCTTTCCCAGGCACGGAGGGGTTTTGGTATGTAAAGCTGGTCACCCATCCATGAACCAACCGCGGCAAGCGTAGCTTAACCTGATCGATCGACCCGTGCGGCTAATATTACTTAGACCCCTTACTGAGGAGATATTGAGGGTTAAAGTTCCAACTTTTTGACGTTTTTTTTTAAGTTTTGCATATTAAAGAATCTTAAAATTAACCACGACCCAGGTACCGTTGCTTGCACCGGCTGGTGTTGAAGTTCAACGTGGAAATGGAACACAGAATACCACACTTCTACGATCCTGGCATAGGTACGTACGCCTTTTCATCAAAAGGTACTAACCATAATATTAAGTAATTAAATAATAATGTGTTGTTAATGAGTTCGGGACAGCCCTATCGGCAGCGGGTGCGACGGGCGGGAACGTTCATTTACTCCTCGTAATCGCTGCTTCCGCTATCTCCAACCCACTTAGCAGACTTAATTTAGCTACACAAACAACTTAGTATGTATGACGTATGTTGGAGAGTAAAAGGCAACATTTATGTTTCTGTGTTTTTATTTAAAAAGAGTTTAGAAATAAAGTATACCCACTTATTACTTTAGTAGGGATCTAATGAGGAATTAAATATTTAATAATCATGAAGCCTGCAAGCAACCCCAGTCGATCAAGACTTGCCTAAGCTCTGGGTTAAAATTCAGTGGAAGTGTTTTTTCGTGTGCAAAGTAAATCAATGACACGAACTTCTGAAACAATTAGCAAATACTCTGTGGTGATTGTGACAAAGTAAAAATCACAGATCGTTAAGCACTGTTTAAAATAATTACAATAGATTTGTTTTGTTTACAATTTCATACATATAACCTTTATTTAAAAAAAAAATATTTACATTTTTATAACATTTTACAAATTGCCAATTTGAATACAAAATTTGCACCCTGATTAGATACTGTTGTTTTGGCCCAAATTTTATATATTTTCTACGCTCTTCCCCTATATGGAAGCATCCACAACTCTTGGACAAAATGTACCAAATTATTCGCAGCACATTATCATCCATTCTAAATGTGGCTTTGGACGACCGAGCATGGCTTCAAGCCACACTACCCATCCGTTTTGGTGGCTTCGGCGTCCGTAAAACTACTAGTATTAGCTTACCGGCTTTCCTGTCCTCTGTCGACAGCACTGAAAAGTTGGCTGGGAAAATTTTAGCCCCTTGCCTGGTTGACTCTGAAGTGCCGTGCTTGACCGATGCGGTGAATGCCTGGAAAATGGCTTTCCTTTTCTTCCCAGAGACAGTGGGATGAGCCGCTCTGCAGGTTGGTACGGAAAAAACTTTTTAATACGTCCACTAGTACGGCTGAGCGTGCTTGCCTTCTGGCTGTGGGTGAGTGGGAGTTGGGCTTCTGGCTGCAGGCACTATCGTCACCCAACATAGGCGACTATATAGGCTGGGTGATTCGACCTTTCGGCTCGCTACTTGCCTGCGCCTTGGCGCTCCCTACGTGGCTCTGCATCGCTGCCAATGCGGTGAAGGTGTCGACCGCATCGGACACCATGGCTTATCCTGCAGTAGGAGCGCAGGCCGGATAGCACGGCACGCCAGCATCAATGACATCATCCGTCGTGCTCTTGTCACCGCCAGGGTGCCAGCTGTCCTAGAACCAAATGGCTTGGCACGCGACGATGGGAAGAGACCAGACGGAATGACCAAATGCCTTGGAAGTTAGGTCGGCCTTTGGTGTAGGATGCAACATGTGTCGACACCCTTGCGCCATCCCGTCTTCCTAGTACGGCGGGTTGTGCTGGGGCGGCTGCTGCAGGTGCGGAAAACCTCAAACGGCGCAAATATTCCAATCTTTTTGGAATCCATATGCTAGAGCCGATTGGGGTTGAAACTCTAGGGCCATGGGTTCCGAGTGCCCATTTAGTTTTCCGAGACATTTCCAAGCGATTGGTCGACTCTTCACGTGACCCTTTGGTCACGGCTGGCCTAGTTTTCGGCCAAAGAATCAGCATTGCCATACAACGTGGCAATGCTGCCAGTCTTTTGGGCACTTTTCCCATTGACAACGATGCGTACGTATTATTTGATGCCTTATGATTATTTTCTTCTTTATATAAGTACCTGCACATATTATTATTTGTAATTAAATCTTTGAAAATTGTCTTATTTAGATTACATAGTACTAATGGACCACAAAAAAAAGAACTTGACAATTTTATGTTTTACAATTTATTTTTATACGATTCTGCCATTATTATAAGTCTTTGACAATTATTAATCACAATTTTATTTTGGGTTTTTATCTGTTTTATATTTAAAAATAGTTTATAATTTAATTGTATGAGTGTGAAACTATGAACTACTGTTATGTCTGAAATAAATAAATAAATAAAATAAAATAAAACTAAAACCTAAAATATTTAAGATTTTATTTTACGGTAGCTACCATAAATTGGCCATGTAATAGACCCGCAGTCAAGTAGACCCACAGCCACGTAAGTCCGAAGTCACGGTGGCCCATAGCCACGTAAGTCCGAAGCCACGTTGGCCCGTAGCCATGTAGGTCCATAGCCATGTAGGCCCGTAGCCTCGTAGGCCCGTAGCCACGTAAGTAAAGTTGTACACTGAAAAACTACTGTGTTATGTTTGTTTAATTTATTGTGAATTTAGTTCATAATAGTTTAATTGTATGTACTTAACTATCGCATTAGGGCAACCTGTATATATTTAAGGTTTTTATAATAATAAATGCATACATAAATAACTTTACGTTATATCGGTTGTTACATGCATATTTCGCTAAATACCCATTTTACCGTTTTTTGACTACTAAACTAACAAACTACAACAAACTTACTATTAGTGCTAATATTAAACAGATTTAAATTAAAACATTCGATTTGTTTTTGTACAATAAACTGGGACCCAGCGTCATCATTTTTAGATAGCAGCTCAGAGGCCCTAGTGTGAGTTTCATTTAACCATCTCGATCAAACCCAGTGAGCGCGTTCGGCGCTCCGATTGGCACTGGATTGGTGACGGACCAATCGGAGCGCCGAACGCGCTCACTGCGTTTGATCGAGACGGTTAAATGAAACTCACACGTGGGCCTCTGCTGGCAAGTGAAAAAAAGTATATACTAAACTGGTCGATTTGCGGTTTCGTTGAATTGGATCTGGGCATTAAAGTACACTGTCGTCACGGCCATGTATTATATGTTCTTGCTCTTCAGCACCCACTTCTTAGCAGCACCTAAACTAATCAAGCATTACTTATTAAAGTACTGGTGACGTAAAATAGTGTCGGTAAATGAACCTTTAGTGTAAATATTCATAAAAAATCATAAATACTTTGTTCATTTTCTAATTAACTTCACAAGATGCGTAGTCTATATAGGTACTTAAAAAAAAGTTACTTAATTATTTTTTTTGCCTGGATTTAAGTTTAACACAAAATTAAATACCGATATGAATTATGTTACCAATATTTATCTGTGGGTACCTCATTGGGTCGTTCTTTATAATAAATCAAAATGCTGTATATTGCATCTTTATCTCCATTACGTTTAAATAATTATATGCTCTAAATTTAATTAGACCCTGCATTATAATATACGATCATAATATTTCCACGGTACTTCCCTGCATTAAAAAATTAAAAAACTATCCCCACTATTAATCAGCCAACTAATCAGTACTTTAAAAAGCCGTCGTTCACCGTATTAAATATTTCATTAACAGCTCAAGTTGATAGCACTTATACACCATTTATATTTGCAGACATGCTATAACTTAATCTACACCTATTAAATACAACCCCCATTGCGCCCTCTCATTGGCTGGGATTTTCAACCCCTGTGTTGATCCACCAATCGCGTCCGAGATTTCGGTACCGAGGGGGTGGAGTCAGGGTGGTTTTCATGACGAGATTTTCGCGAAATCAAACAGTACTGTTCGGATCATCTCAGAAGAGACTTCTTTGAGTCGCGGAGTCCAGTGTGGTTGTCGCGGACGAGAAGTTTTAGTAACTTTATGCTAGTGTGAATTATTACATTAAAATCTACGAGAATACATTACATTTTATTGAATTGAAAAATTTAGACATTTAGAAGTCATAATCGAATTATTTTTGTTAAATTACTGACCAAAAAAAAAGAAATGGCCGTTGAACAGTGCTGAACAAAATCCAGCGCTTGCTTTAGAAGAATGGCCAGTACTGTTATCCTAAAACCATCGACAACGAAAAATGATGTTCATAAACCGCCTGTTATTGTAACTAGAATCATCAGCGCAAATTATTAATTAGTATCAAAAATAATATAGTCAAAGAAGAATCGTAACTTAAGGACAAAGACAGAGAGACACAGACAAGGAGACGGACAGAGAGGTCGTTATGGCGGGTCCTTACCTATCTCCTCTACCTGGGGACCTCCTCACAGAGTATATGTTCGGGCGTCGTCGCCAGCGCCGGAACCGCACGACCTTCACCCCACAGCAACTCAGCGAGCTGGAGTCACTGTTCCAGAAGACACACTACCCTGACGTGTTCCTGAGAGAGGAGGTGGCCTTGAGGATCAGTCTGTCGGAGGCTAGAGTTCAAGTAGGTTTTACTTCGTTTGTAGTTTTTTTTTTGTTGATTCGTTTGTTTTAGCCTGCAGCATTCAACGGGTGGTTATGGATCTCCTGATCCGTTCTGATCCTGTGCTGGTTGTGTCCAGGTGTGAGTTGCCACTTGTTTGGCGGTGGTACAGTCATTATGCCTGTTTTAAATCAAGGAACCTTGGTTCAGAGTTTTACAAAAAACTTCGTCTCATCCAATTGCTAACATAGTTGTTGGAGTAAACTAGCCTTTGCTTTTCAGTTTTTCACGAGCTAGGTATTTAACTAGTTAGAATTACTTTGGTACACTATGCTGTTTCTGCTAAGCTCGATCCTCAGCCTCCAGAATAATACGAATTATACGGATGATTAGTAAACTTGCCACCAATGATAATATTTGACGCTTACTAAAAAAAAAACAAAGTTCAAAGCAAAGTTCAATCAAAGTTCTAAGTACTTCATACTTACAAGTAGAAGATTGCTACTGGGAGTAACATGGGTCATTTACACCAAAATAACAGCAAGCAGGATAAATGATAATATCATGTTACAATAAATATGCACTTACGATTGAATTCTGTAAGAAGTTTCTAAATATAGTAGGTACAAGTATTATACATTAAATAACATACTATTACAATTAAAATATAATAACCTAACCTGACTAAAATTATTAACAAACTAAAATATGGCTCCGAAGACTTCTTCCGCATCGCTGACGACTGGTAATGTACACACGCCAGCACATTAAGCTATATCAAACTGTAAAAATTTCCCAATTGAACATGAACCTTACTCTTTTGTAATAAAGTTGAAAAACTATTAAAGAAATTTGACAGATTGGGGTAGCTTGATGTGCTGGCGTCTGTACCCAAGAGACTGGCAGCATTGCCAATTTGCCACGTTGTTTGGCATTACTTAGCCTCTGGCTAAGGTAAACCGTAGAAGCCAGTCCTTGGACAACGGAAGTGTCAATCAGGCGTTTGAAGGTTTGGTTAAACAAACCATGAGAACTCGGACCCCACGGCCCGAGGGTTTGGACCCCAAACGGCGAGTATAATTACTGATAAGTTTACAATACTTTCGCCGCTGAGGTTAGAGTATCGAAACACGTTACGTTACATTTTAAGTAATCATAAGGATAAGTAGGTATATTGGATCAAACCTGTATAATAGAAATCGATATGAATCCTGAGTTACCGACAGTTTCAGTAAATTTCGCTGGATTTTGAAGTCATGGATTCTATAGTGTTCCTAAAAATAAAATTGACACTTTGAACCACAAACACCATAAATGATGTAAATCGATCTTTTTTGGAAATTCAAATAACGGTGTCGGTTGGTTTTGCAAAAATAATAATAATCGTGGTTGCATATTGTTAGAAACATAAATGTAAAATAAACTTTAAAAAAGAATTTATAATGCAACCAAAATTAAAACAAATAAATATAACAATGAAAAGCAAATGTCTAATAAAAGATAATGCGTAGTTTTGGTTATGGTGACGGTCAGTGCCCACATCATTTAAATTAAATAATCAGTAAAACTTGTTCAATAAAATTATAACGGCAACGAATTGAAATCCAATTCAATATTGTTCTAAGCCAAATAATCCAATTCAATATTCTTCTCCAACTGCAGACGCAATGACCGATTACCACCCCTTACATTAGGGGATGAAAAAGTTTTAAATCAAAATTGATAAAAGTACGAACCGGCTGGGGTTCGCCTTTTATTGTTCAGACATCAATAAAGAAAAACTTTGAACATTCTAAAGTGCATTTTATTTTAATTTAGCTAATGATTTTACACAATGAATTTAAATAATTATTTACACTTATTAATTACGTGTGATGTGTAACGTTTATTCGGAAATAATTACGAAAGATAATCCCAAAACTTTATGAAAATGGGTCCCCATTGTCGTAAATTCTTTAAAACATTTTTTTTTGTTTATTAGTAGATTCGCACGAATTTAATTTATTTGTTGGCGAATCGACGACGTCAGAAATACGTATAGGCAGTTGGCACGTTTTATATTTTATGCTATATACTTAGAAGAAATTCGAACAAATCGTGAGCTCTTCTGTACACGGTGTAGCCGGGTTCTCGAGACCGAATTTGGTTTTGCTAGCCATCAGAGATCTCACGAAAGGAGATAAAAGTGGTGTGGGACGCTGTCGCCAGATATGGTGAAGAGGCTATTTCATTATTTAGATACGTACACACATTGCCTACTAAATAACGGCTTTAATATAACCAGCCTCATTACATAAGATAACATTTAGAGTTAGACAAACGTTTTAAAATGTTGTTTGAATTCGGACGATGATTTACCGTATTCAATTCAGACGAGGATTTACCGTATTCAGTTTCCGTCCCACGGGGTAATTGCGTAACACTAACAGTAGGAATGGCTTTCTTTTTGACAGTTCCACAACATTCATAGCGCTAATCACGTTGCTGAGCAGACAAATTTATCAAACATATGAAGCAATGGATTATAGCAGTAACCTACGGAATAATTCGTATTATGATTAATTATTACGCAATTAGGGTGATCCCGATTCTTACAGCCCCTAATTGTGTCATCATCATCATCATCATCATCGTCATTTGAGCCGAAAGACGTCCACTGCTGGACATAGGCCTCGGCGCGTAAAAATTAGGAAATCTGTGTAAATTATTGCGTCTACACGACTAAGCTAACAAATTGATGTGGATTTTTTTGCATTAAGAGTTTTAGAAGAAAATTTCGTGTCGGGAGAGTTAACGGGACACTGTTCTTCTTGAAAAATTGAGAAAAACTTTACTCGCGAAGCAATCGTTTGGCTTACATAATTTTAAACCTGCCTCGCACACAGGTACGTTTTTTACGTTGGTACCTATGTGTTTATCGGCTAAACGATTGTCGAAATAGAATGTAAATGTAACCTAACATGAACACCTTGATGCTTCTTGTGCTTTGGTTTATAAACAGACTAGCGACTTCACCAGCGTAGCGTACCTTCTTGTTCCCCCAAGCCACCATGTCATTATGCCATCGCTTGGCCACGCTAATACTTCGGCCGCTTTCCAAATTAGAAAAATAGCGCTGTGAGCGCTCACATCAATAATTTTCATTCCGCTATAATATATCACGAGTATGACAGGTGTCAGCTGTCATTTTCATCAACAATACGGAACGCTTGTGAACGCACTAACAGTACTCAATGTTAAAACCTATTTACACCATATAAAACTTGTATACACCACACATTTCGTCTTGTTATATGGTTAGGTGGCGACTCTATCCAGAAGCACTATTAAATCTATGTCAACTAAAGATTTGAAACAAAACAGCACAACTGTCATTTTTGACAGCCCTCACTGTGATATTAGGATAAGGCATGGTCAGCGTTATCGCAAGATGGCGCATGTCATGACGTCATCTATGACGATTCACGAGCCATCGTTATCGCGGTCACGCCAATTCGGAACACCCGTTCCGATGAGCACGCTCAAATCGAAATTATTGTAACTCGGAACGTAATCTTTGTCTTGGCGTTCGTTCTGACAATTCTTTTCTTTTTCTCTTCTTCAAGGGCAGTGGCGTTATGTTAAATTACGTATAACCTGACTGAAAAATTGGGCTAAAAATTGCAATGAGAATTCTTCAAATCCGACTGGTAGTTCTACAGACTAGCGCGTTCAAACAAACCAACTCTTCAGCTTTATTACTAGTTTAGATATCGATAGACAGGTTACGGACCGGCTGATGGTATGAGCTATTATATTCATTGAAATATTAGTACTTAGGTCCTGAAGATACGAAAGAAGAAGAAGAAGTGTTCACAACAGCGTGAACACTGCCCACACATACCTATACTTACTTTGGTGTCTCATAGTTCATCTCTTTTCGAGTCAATGGTACTTTTAAAATAGTTGAACACCAGCTTCAGAAATAAATTGTTTGGCTTTATATTGAATTTGACTCATTCTATTTTTTAATTTGGGCTCCCAGAAACAGGCACGGACACTTATAGAACAATTAGTATGAAAACTTCGTGGAATTTGTCGCGTCGGTGCCACGCCTGTTTGCGGGCCCGCCCTTAAGTTTTCCTTCTGATTGTTCTGTGTTTGTATTGTGTATCTTCTAGTATATTGTGTCAAAAAAAGCTTTTATATGCAGTTCCAAATTTTTTTCTTGCCTTCATACGCATCTACACCAAAAGTTTAAACAGCCGCAATTTTCAGGTGTGGTTCCAAAACCGTCGTGCCAAGTGGCGCAAGCAGGCGCGGCTGCAACTCCTGCAGGATGCGTGGCGGATGAGGTGCCTCGGACTGGGCTCCCCGCCGCTGCCAATGTCAGGTGAGAAGTCATCTTTATTCTCTTGCTCTTATCGAGATTTCGCACACCTCGCACTTTTTTTTTGGTTCGGAAATCATCAAATAACTTCTCCTGCTCTTGTGTCAGACTTTTACTGACTAAAACCCACCCACCCGTGTTCGTTCAGTTGCCTGTGTGCCTGGGGCCACGGTATCTATTTCGAATAACCCGCACCTCGCACTTGCGCGTATGCTATCAGCTTCCTCACTTCTTCTGCTGAGTAGATCTCTTTCATAGAATAGGCACCGTGCGAAATAGATATTAATCATCATCCCAATTTATTTGGGTTCGGCGCAACATGTCTTTTTCTTCCATACCATCTATTTAGTCGTAATCTCGGTTGTCACCCTCTTTCTAGCCTTAACATCATTCATCACAGTCCATCCATTGTTTCTTTGGTTTTCCCCTACAATTATTTTACTAAGTCTTCCCCATTCATACTCGAAACTTTCCTCATGACATTTTCTTCATGTCCTCATTCGTCCGTATTATATGTCCATTAGAACCGATTTCCACTCAAACTACCAATCACCGGTGCCATTTTATTCATCACACATCCCTCTTAGACCTCTCGTCTCAGATGAATACTTCATTCGTACTTTTTGTGGCTCAACATTATGATCCATACCAGACAGCAGATCACCATCGTTTTATAAATCATCCTCGTAAGTTGAGGTGCCTCGGACTTGGCTCCACGTAACTGCCGATGTCTCTTCTCTCTGAAGAGATGGTTAATATAAAACAGTCCATGATCGCATCTTCGTAAAAGTGGCTTCTGTTTTATTTGTTTAAAAGTTTATTAAGTTGTTCTTTAGCCCATTACCAACATGCAACTATGATATCGATCACAAACGCGAACATTGCTTTAATTGTAAGGTATGTAATATTAAAGTAGTGTAGTAAGAGAATTATTTCGAGCCCGGATACGATAAGGATTAGGAAGAAGGATACAGTGGAGGGCACTAGACTACGCTGACGCTCACCGATGAGAAGGACTGACCAAATTAAATCTGCAGTGGGCGATCCCTTGTATAAGTGCACATTCAATTCCAAAACTCGGAGTAGATGGCGAGAAATCGTGAGGCGAATGTCGTCAGCCCCTAGTCAAGAAACATCTCGAGGACCAACCACTGCTCTGACAAGAGTGTTACGAAGAAGATAAAGATTGTACGTTGAGCACGCCGCCGGAAAAAAAAGATTGTTGCACACCTACTTGTATCCAATAACTTGGGAGGTGAAAAATAATAGTGCGGATTTTAGACGTCGACAATAATTCTGATAAATAAAATTCGAAAACATGTCATATCTATCAATCCGCACTGGACCCGCATGGTAGATTATTTCCCACTCCCCTCTCACCGAGAGGACGTTTGTGTCCCAGGGGTACATCGAAGGATGATTATTTGTGTGCATGTAGTACTATAACGATGCGGGGTATCAAAATAAAGGATTTAAGGACACTAAATATAAAAATATAACAGCCTAAAAGGTTGAAAAAAAAATTGGAATAAATCAAAAACCTGACTGAAATTAAAAAGTTCAATGCATAGTTCGATGGTGGCATCAAATCTGAAATTGAACTACAATAACTTAGCAGTTATTAGTCCGCTGCAGTTGGGCTACCAACTGAATCGGACTGCTTGTAAAGTAAACTTATTTTGAACTTTCTAGTTCCAGTCTGTTTTATATAATTATATTGGTTGGAGGCACATTCATTGGCGCATGTATATTAAATCCCTTGTATTTTCGTTTGCTAGCATTTATTTGTTGGTTTGCGAGGTTCTTTCGGAAGTTCATTTTATTTATCTAGAATGTATTGTTTAATTTTCAGGTCACGGCAAACCGGACTCTTCACCAGAAGCACCAGAGTCACCAAACGGCAAAGATTCACCGGAGCCTCCAGGTGTCATGGAGAATCGAGAACTAAAGTCTCCCCGCCAAGACCCTTACCTCCACAACACAAACATGGAACCACTACCGACTGGCAATCTGAATGTTCACGAACTACCTCCAATGGGGTACAATGATGATGGCAGGATGATGCAGCAGCCTTTCTCGTTCCCACCATTAATGATGAGCCAGCAAATGGATCCAGAAGTAGTGCCAACAGACTTGAGGGTGATGTCGAAACCGAACCCCTGTCCGTGTGGTACTTCTGTTCAAGATATGGATGAGCCACAGAACCTGGCGTATCGCCCTCAGAGACGCGACAAAGAAACCAGTGACAGTGATACTGACACGGAGATAGATCTGACATCGCATTCCAAAGACGATGACATCAGAGAATCAGAGAGACTGGCCAGCAGGATCGCAACCAGCATCTTCAGAAGTGACACAGTGCTTCATGATATGATGCCGAATGATCTCAGTTTAGGAACAAAGAATGGTAATGATAGAGTTAGGAATAATGTCTCAATCTAATTGGACAGACTGTCTTCAGAAAAATAAACAATAGATTACATTATTCTTTTTGGGCCGATTTTTGAATCGTCACATAACTTTTATGTGTAGAATAGATATGGCGATTTGACATATTTTCTATACAAAAGCTGTCGTATTGCGGTTTGACTGTGATCAGTGGTGGCCAAGTGGTAACGGCGGCGACTTACGAGTAGGTCTTAAGTTGGAATCCAGACAGGCGATTTTCACTGTGTAAATTATTTTATCACCATCGCTCTTAAAATGGTGAAGGAAAACATCGTGAGGAAACCGGCATGTATTAGAACTAAAAAATTCGAAGACATGTGACATCTACCACCTCGCACTGGGCCCGCGTGGTGGATTACCGGCTACTCCCTCACCGAGAGGAGGCCTGCGTTCCAGCAGTGAGAATCATTATATGCTGATTACTAGCTGTGCCCGCGACTTCGTCCATATGGAATTTAACAAAAAAGTATGTATTAATAAAAATAAAATAAAATTTCTAAAATAAAAGCAGCTTTAGTTACTCGTTATTACATCAGCTATCTGCCAGGGAAAGTCCCATCAAAATCGGTCCAGCCGTTTCAGAGATTAACCGGAACAAACAGACAAACAGAAATTGTAAAAAAATGTTATTTTGGTATATGTACCGTGTATAAATCCCTATGCATTTAGTAAAAAGCGGTTATTTTAATATTACAAACAGACACTCCAATTTAATTTATCTGTATAGATTATTGCGGTTTAGCAGCTTTTGTTTAGAAAATATAATAAAATCAATAATTAATATTTTTGTTCATCGGGTAAAAGTTTTATGAAGAATGAAAAAGCAGCCCTTTATCATTTTGGTTTCTATAAAATAGAAAAATATAGATTATGTATTAAATATTCAATTTTGTGAAGTAAGTATGTAGTCGTTCGTATTTTACTTAGACGTTTGAATTTTCGAAAAATTTTTTGACCTTTATATTGATGATTTTACTCGTAAATTTAGAAAACTGAACCGTGATATGTTTCATATTGTGATTATGTTCTAGTCAATGTTACTGTAACATATAATAAGCTATGTTTTTTTAGACAATATGTAAATTAGAGTTATTGTATGAACTGTAATTTAACCGGGTTCCCTAGTTGATTTTGAAAGTTGATGATACGATTTTTATTATATCGAACATGAAGCGTCGATAATTCAGTTGCACGATGTTTTATTCCATCGGTGCTTTATTGGTGCGATGTAAAGTTTGTGCGAAAAATCCTGTTGCGAAAAACCCGACAGCGATTGCACGCCTACGCCTACTGTTGTCCGGGACATTTAATTAATAATATTATTTTGCATTATATATTATATATATACATATAATTATATTTAATTAAAATTATTGAGGTTGCTAAATGCCACGGACAACAGTAAGCGTTTCGAACCGACATAATATCGAACTAATAAATTATAAGCAATCGCTGTAGGGTTTTTCGCAACAGGATTTTTCGCACAAACGTTACATCGCACCAATAAAGCATCGATGGAATAAAAGATCGTACAACTGAATCAAGTAGGGAACCCAATTATACCAACCTACTTCTTGCAGTATTGTATTGTTGTAAAACGCATTTAAATGTATTACATAGTAATAGGCAAGAATTGTACATTAGATCTAAATATTTGTTTACACGATTAGTTTTTAGAAACTTCAGGCTTGCTTATGATCCCAAAAATTAGTTAATTCTAAATATTAAAACGACCAAAACCTTAAAAAAATGTTAAGTTAGACGAAAGTAACCACCTTAGAAATGAAATATTAAACATCTCTGTTTCATTTCATTTAATATGGCGGAAATGCAAGTAATGTTCCAAACAAGAAACAAAAATATTCGGAGGAATTGAAAACCCCCTACTTTTTTAAGAAGTTAAAAATAAAGGCCACCAAATAACCATTATTAGCTTTAATATGTTCCGCTTGTTAGATTACCCAAAAAAAAATCAGGTACCTAGTGTAAGCAGGACCTTCTTTTTTGTAAAAAGGTAAAAACAATTTGTTAATTTCCTTTAAATAATAAGACAAATCTGTATACAGTAGCAATTTTATTAAATAATATTTGTCATAGATCAGTATTACTAAGTATAAATCTAAATTATTATATATCACAATAAATTCGGTATATTTCAGAATTTCTCGCGTATACATTTATTACTTATTTATAACACGGCTAGCAGCAGAAATATTTACATCATAGCAGAACCCTGATTTTATAAAGTCCTGAAAAAAGTCATATTGATTAGATAAATTCATGTGGCTCATGGCACACAATAAATAATGAAATAAATACCCTATACATGATTCAGTTACGATGTTACGATAAAAGCAAGAAAAACTTCAGTAAATCTTAAACGCTCCCGCAAACAGGCGCGACGCGATAGCGCGACGTGACTCTCGTGGAAAAATTTCTACGAAAACTTCCCCGAATCGTTCTACAAGGGTCGCGTCGCGCCTGTCTGTAGAAAAAATGTATGAAAATGTACAAAATATTATGCAAAAAATCCATTATCAATAGCGCCTTATACATCTAATTAGTCACTTGCATTAAATTGCATTGCTATTTCAAATTATGCTAGTTACATTGTTTACTGTTGTTCTACAAATATTTGTAAAGAAGTTTTGGAACAGTCAAAAGTACTTATTTTAATTTTAGGTTTCAGAACTGATATGTCCTTAATAGCTAAACTGGCCCGAAACATAGGTTGACATACTTAGGTCATATCATCTGCCTAACCCTTTCCTATGCTGAGGTCAGCTTGCAGTCTAACCGAATGCAGCTGAGTACTAATATTTTACATGGAACGACTGCAAATCTTACCTCCACAACCCAGTTACTGGGTAGCACGATACCCTTTGGTAAGACTGTTTGATACATGTACTTAAGTATATCCATTAAAAAAATGTAGGAATAGCACCAATAATTTAATCACAATAGATAATGGTAAAATTGTATTTTTCATATAATTTAATTGACGATTATTAAATATTAATGTACGTTGGGCATAACAGTTAGGGCTGATTTCTTTCAATAGTCAAACTATCTTCTAACTGATGAATAAATATTTTGGTTTGACAGCTTTTGTTTATAAAGTATGTCAAATTGACATAATTATTCTTCAGGTAAAAGTTAACTGACTTTAAAAAAAATCAGCCCTTAAATACGGAAACCTTTTAATTACTGAAATAATATGTAGAAATAAGTTTTACGTATCTATGAATAATTATAATTAGTTAATTTTATTTCTTGTTCCGTAAGACCAGACGTGTTTGTTTATCTCATCAAAATAAGTTATTTTATTTTAATAATTTTGGGTATCGTCCATAATGCCCCTCATGCACATTTTATAATTGCATGTAAGTACATTTATAATAATTTATAGTTCCAATACAATAGTGATAAATTATAAAATAAAATAATAAGCTATGCAGAACCCTCATTAATTTATGACTGGCAGTTTGTAAAGCCTCCTTGTGAATATTAGTCAAAAAATCTGGTTCACTCTGAATAAAATTGGTCGATGTGGACATGGACGTAATATTATCGCGCACAGGATTTTACACTCTCGGTGTTGAGCCGAGGATTGAGAATCGAATAGAGTGCATCTCAGCGCGTCAAATAAACACAGTGTTGGAGAGCGCTGAAGATTCAGTAAGCGAACAAATTTCGCCGCGATGTTATGTATGTCGATTAAGTGAGTGGATTCTATTTTTCTTGACTTTCACGCTAATAAAACAAAGCAAAAAAATGAGGGCTCTCGTCACCGAGATCGTTACTTAGCATCTTACCACCGACATGCTGTCAATATGACCTGTGCAACGTTAAACTTAAAGTGAACTGACTAGCTTTCAAAAAGCTAGTCAGTTCAATTCTAGCTACAGTTGTACGTATTGACTTATAGGTGTAGATGTTGACGGTAAGGGCGTGTCATGGCAGTTTTCATTTATTTATTTAAACTGCATTGTTCATCCAAAGATACATAATAAACGAAGATACATTATTTTAACCGCAGAAAATAGAATCGGCAGCCTTATCGTTTTCGCGTTTTTACCGGTTTAAAAGCACTTGGAGTCGTGTTGCGAGCACCAGGCGGGCGAGATGGCGTCGGCGCGGAGCCCGCGCTTGACGAGCCGCCCGCGCTGGCGCTGCATGCGCGCCTCGGCCGCGTACACGCTGGCCACCGGGTCGGCCCACAGGCGCTCTGCCACCGCGGCCGCGCGCGGCCAGATGCGCGTGTCTGGGGGACGTACACGCACATTAGAGTATATCTTCAGTATTACAGATCTCCGCCAAGCTTGTTTTGGCCGAAGGAAGAGACATGGCAGAGACCGTACACCTAACGCCATTTATATTGAAAACGGGCACATATTCAGACTGGAGGCTGCTTCTAATACGATCCGTGAATACAGCTGTGTAAAAAAAGACCTCAATTTGCTTCATTGATGTCCACTTACCTAGACCTTGTTCGTCGACATACTCGGTCCACATGGCGACCTCGCCTCCCAAGAAGTTCTCATCCCTCGGCAGCGTGTGTGCGTACATCTTCCTCCAGTTGTTGTACTTGGTGGTGCCCCAGAACCCACGGTCCAGGTACCATACGTCCTTGGGAATGGAGACAGTTCGGTAGCCCAGCTTTATGAGCTGGTGTAGCAGTGGGCTGCTCACAGGCTCCCATACTTCAATGACATATCTGGAAAATGAAAAAGTGTGTGATGAGAATCTGAATCTCTTCTTAAAGAAAACTTCAGTAAGCACATTCCAAATTTTAAATTCAAATCCATTTATATTGCCACAATCAAAATAGCATTTAAAAGTCTTTAAAAAAAAAACACTGATGACTTATGGGGGATTTCCGTTATGGTTCTTGAAGATATCATTGACACAATTGTCTCAATTGCCTGTCCTAACAGGCATATTTAATCAATGTTTAGACAGCGGTACGTTTCCTGACATAATGATACATAGTAAAGTAGTACCAATTTTCAAATCGGGTAGTAAGAGTGATTCCTCTAATTATAGACATATATCTGTGCTTCCAGCATTTAGTAAAATTTATGAAAAAATCATACTGGACCAAAAGTTGTCATATTTTAACGCAAAATGGGATTTTACATACAGTTGACAGTTTGGTTTCAGGAAAGGTAGGTCGACGACTGACGCGGGAGTAAAACTCATCAGTTACATTTTGGAATCCTGAGAGAAGTCATAACATTTTCTGTGACCTCTCAAAAGCGATCGACTGCGTTGACCACAGTACACTGGTTTGTTAATTACACCACTACAGAATTCGCGGACAAGCTGCTGCTGATCTTGTACTATCTTATTTATCAAACAGGCAACAAACACTAAACATTAACGGGGCGATGTCCTCGGGGTCTTTAGTTAAGATGGGCGTGCCACAAGGTTCAATTCTTAGCCCTTTTTTATTTTTAGTTTATATTAATGACCTTCATTACCTGATGGCTAACTTCTCGGATATAATTTTATTAGCTGATGACACTTCTCTTATTTTTATAATAGATAGAAAAGATACAGATGTCTTACATGTCAACGATAGTCTACCTGTTCTTTCGAAATGGTTTGCGGCTTTGCTCAATGCGAACAAGACTAAATGTCTTAAGTTCTCATTACCAAATGTACTCCAAGTAGGTCTAAATTTAAAACTTGATGGCAAGAAACTAGATGCTATTTCGGAAACTGTATTTCTAGGAAGTACTTTAGATTCAAAATTGCAATGGGGTGCACATTAGAGCTTTTTCAAATAGATTAAGCTCAGCTGCTTATGCAGTAAGAAAAATAAGGCAGTTGACTGATGGCCCAGCTAGGTTAGTATACTTTGCTTATTTCCACAGGATTATGTCTTATGGCGTTCTGCTGTGGAGATCGACAAGTGACGTAGATTCAATTTTCATTTTACAAAAGAGGGCAATCCGCGCAATCTATAAAATGGGGCCTCGCCAGTCTCTTAGAAACAAATTCAACGAAATTGATATACTAACTCTGCCTTCTCTTTATATCTTAGAAAATTCTTGTATGTTCGCAAAAACTTAGTTCTTTTCAAAAAAAGATGCGATTTCCATAATCTAAATACACGTAGTAAAGATGAAATTGTGATTCCAAAATTTAGATTAACTAAAACTAACAAGTCATTTCTAATAAACAGTATCCGCTTCTATAACAAGTTGAGCGAAGAGTCTGTTCTGGTTCATGGCCCAAATATAATTAGAAGCATTGTATTCAGGGTACGATGGGACTGTCATACGCATAGCGGTTGTAAAAGTCCCTAACTAATTTTCTATTCTTTATTTTCATTCCTCTCAGTACCTGGTACTTATTTTACAGACTTGCACTGTCCTCCCATATCTATTATCACTAATTTGAAAACATTGTAAGAGCCTATTATTTTTAAAAGAGTAACCGTGGAGTTTCTTGCCGGCTCTGCTCCATAGGAAGTGACAAATTAGACCGTTTGGACGTTTCCTAAGTGCCCTTGCAGGTTTATGTGAAATAAAATATTTTGATTTGATTTGACGTGTAAAAGTATTTTTACAAACCAACTACAGAAATAAAATCATTTATCATCTTAGTATGCCTTAAAATTAAAAGTCATGGACTCTACAAACCCTTCGAGTTTGGTAGGGTTTGAAAAAAAAAACGCTCGGGGATAAATAGACGTCTGGTACCTTTCTTTGTTAAGATGTTGGCTGATTCTTTCCGACTGGGTGAGTTCAGAGGACCACAGCATGACAGGTTGTTTGGGCGTGCCGGCAGCCTCGACGGCCTCGTCCCAGGCCTTCAGTGATTTGTCATGGAACTCTGCCCACAGCTTGATGAATCCTTCCATCGTGCTGGTGTCGTAGTTCTTCTGTTTCATGTATTCCGTGATCTCCTCCGTTGTGTTCCAACATTCGATGAATACCTGGAATGGTCAGTTGAGGATTAATTACAGCGAGAACAAGTTTTCATCTTCGATTTTTGGTATGGTTTGTGATTTTTTTTTTATTAACTCGGACGTTAATTACTACTTGACGGATCTAACAATACTTTTAACGAAGTCGAGAGTCACATGTCACCCTTAATTCGATCATTTTCATTCGGGTATTATATCTGGGAACTTTTTGGTTACGGTGTTATTGAAGGTATTTTTTTACGAAAACAACGTTTAAATTATATACATTCCCACGATTCCTGTACCTTTACAAGCACCTATAACCGCAATGTTTTGCATGCGTGGCAATGCGCACTACCGTGAATAGTGAATTTTCAAACCAAAGATTAAATTTGATTAAATTATTTTTGCACAAAATGCGTAGATGACGGTTGTCCTTAGCTCACAATTGGATGAGAGTGAGATTCAGGTACGCCTCACCTCGTCCCCTCCCATGTGCAGCAGCGCGGGCGCGGGCACGGCGTCCACTATGTCGCGGTACAGGTCGGCCAGCACGCGGTACACGGCGGGGTTGGCGGGGTTCAGCTGGCCGCACGGGGGCTGCACGCACAGGTGGCGCCACGGCCACTGGTTCACGCACACGGCCAGGTTGCCGAGGCCATACTCCTGGAAAGTGCATTCAGTTTTTGAAAACTGGTAGTAATAGCAGGGATAACAAAAGATGTGTTTATTTAGCGACCCGCCCCTACTTCTCACGGTTTTTGCGACTTTTTATATGTAAGTTAAATATTAATTATTGTGTTAATGTTATTGTGTTATTGTTATTTATTATTGTGTATTATACACATATCCTTCCGGAATTACTGTTGAAACCGCATCAATATTCATTGCATAGTTCAGATTCTAAACTGTTTGACTGTGTTGTTCTTCTACATTAGAAGAACAATGCAGTCACACAGGTAGACATGAAAAGTGACTTTGTTTTATAATACGTTCCTATAGGAGATATACCTGCTGCTCAAGAAACCGATTGATAATTTTATACTGAACTACATTGTGGCTTAGTGGCGTGGTTTTACCTTCATGCTTCTTCATGCAGTCTACTAACTGAAGGCTATGACTTGGATTCAAATATAGGAGACTTCCTTCTGAAGTCATCTAGGTACCTACCTGTGTGTCAAAAAATCTAATCCGTTCAGCCATTAAAGCGTGACTGAGAAACGCACTGATATCTAAAACAGCTGTGCTGCTGGGGTGTTTGTTGCGCCACTTCTTCCTTCCAGCTAAAGCACTAGGAAGTGAAGGGCGTTTTGAGAAACTGTCTCATTTAATCTTGGCGTTTCTGAACTTAGTTTAAATTAATGACTTGATTTTGATGTAGAACAAACACACGAATACATATTATATAATATCAGTAGTAAGTAAGATAGCATGAAGCAAGACAAAGTTCACTCAATTAGTACCTACCTAATAGGTCACACACGACACCTAGAACAAAGAACAGTGATCCGATCCTGGAATAGTAGCATCTAAAGTTCATCAACATGTATTAACGGTGCGACTACTGAGTCGATTCTTAGTAGTATCTCAGGATTGGAACCATGCCCAATAAACAGTGGCAGGATCGATCTTACAACAATAATACATTGTACACAGGGATATGTATGTAATTTTACCTAAGGGGCTCATAATACGCTAACTAATCACTTTCGCACGGGTCGTTCGATCAGGTTAAGCTTAACTTGCCGCGGTACGTGTGTGGATGGGTGACCATCTTGTCATACCAAAACCCCCCTGTGAATCGGAAAGCATGTTAAGCTGTTGATCCCGGCTGTCATTCGTGACAGTCATTACGATTCGTCTGAAGCTCGAAAAACTGACAGCCAGTAATCAAGGGGTATCGTGTTACCCAGTAACTGGGTTGTGGAGATCAGATAGGCTGTCGCTCCGTGTAAAATACTGGTATTCATCTGCATCCGATTTGCCTGGAAGCCGGTTCTAACATATTTTGGAAGGGGCTTGGCAGATGAAGATGTGTAAGTAGTCTATCTGAGTTAATATCGGTATTTCGGCAATGAATAATTTTACATAGAAATAGATTCCTAACCTTATTTTATACCTGGTTTTAGTATGTTTCGTGTGCTATTTTATTATGACTGGCTTGTAACATGTATTTTTAAGTGTCAAATATTTTTTTTTGGTTTTAGTATTTGGAAGCAGAATACCGACATTGGCTACACTAGGTTCATCCCAAAGAGCTCTACAAGTCTTTTACTCATTACGCAATTTTATTCATTACAAGTAATTGACCACTCTCCAATCCCTGAGGGGTTAAATGTGACCAGTTACTTGTAGGGGTTTCAAGCTTATCAGTTTACGGTAGTATTTCAAAATACGCACAATGTGTAGTACAAAACTATAAAATAAGGTAGTAATTTATGAGTAAACTCACTGGTCCCCATTGCCAGCCGTTGGCAGCGTGCGCGGGCGAGTCTATCTCGATCACAACTCGCACGCCTCGCACTTGCGCGTATGCTATCAGCTTCCTCACTTCTTCTGCTGAGTAGATCTCTTTCGCGGAATAGGCACCGTATCTGAAGGAAATTAAAAACAGTTAACAACTAGGCACGTATTAATATTATAGAATAATGCTTATGAGCATTTAACTGTCTTGCCACTTAGGCGTACCTACCAGGTACATGATAAGTAAATACTATACGGGCAGGGACATCGACGCGTAAACTGTAGGTAACCATAACTTCAGCACATGTTTCTAGACGCCCCATAGTTGAAATTTTTCGTCGGTTCTACAGAAAAACAGCTATTTCATAGACAAGTGCAATACGTACACGGTCAAAATGCATGGAACAACAACTTTTTTTTAAATAACTGGCGAAGAATTTCATCGATTCAGAATCATGTACCTATGTCTACTACTCATATAGAAAATCAAAGAAGCTCCAAGCAGGCAAATTGGCAGAAGAATAATTCTGAAAACAAAAAACTTGAGAGGTGTCAAGGGACACCCGGATGGAACGAAGTTGCTTTCGATTGATTAGTGAAGGAATTATAATAAAATTTAAAAAATTGTACATATACATACACACACACATATATATATATATATATATATATATATATATATATATGCACTCTGTCTGTGTCTCTGTCTGCAGAGAAACACGGGCACGCCGCACGGCTTACAACAATGTAGCAAAAAGTGTCGTTACAACTTTTGGTCTTAATTAAAAGTGTCGTTACAAATTTTTGTCTTAATTTTTTCCGTCTAGCCCCCTTTCGCAACGCGCGATAAGGAACTTCGTTCCAAAAAGAAAAAAACACAAATGAAACTTACTTAGTGAACTGCGGTACTCTTGTGGACTCCAGCGGAAAACTATGCGAGTCAGTGACATGCCAGTGGAAGACATTCATCTTATTGGCTGCCATGCCGTCGATGGTCCTCAAGACATCTTCCATGGGGATAAAATGTCTGCTACTATCAAGAAGAAGACCTCTGTGTTCATAGGTAGGACGGTCGCGGATCTTCGCTCCGGAGACCAGTATGAGGCTACAAGTGTGCTGGTCGGAGTAATCTGGTCTGTCTGATGCTACGAGTTGAGCGAACGTCTCCAAGGCGTGCCGAGCTCCATAAATTGTTTTTGCATGCACTTGAACTGATATCTGGTCCTCTGAAAAAGAAAAACATTTTTGTTAGACAATCTATTACTGTTTCGGTCGGAAATTAAAGGCCCGCATTTTGTCATTAGAAAAAGGCCTAAATACTACTACGAGTAAATACGCCTTTTAGTGGAAAAATAACGCTAGATAAGTATAAACATGACTAGATATGATGCAGTGCAGAGGTGGCCCAGTGATTTCAGCCCCGAATTACGGTCGTGAGGTCGTCGTACCCAGGAAAAAAAAACACTTTACTCTTTAACCGATTTCAAAAAGAAGGAGGTTATCAATTCGACATTTTTTATGTGTGTTCGGGCATAACTCCGTCATATATAAACGGATTTGCAAAAGTCTTTTTTGTTCGCAAGGGGTTTATTCCAAAATGGTCTCATTTAAATTTCATATATATCTGATGATGACTTTCGGAGACAGAAAACGGAACTCTTCAAAAAATGACAGCAAAGCAACCGCGATTGCTGCTATCGCATAAATATGCAATGTTTTGCTTTGATTTACTTTGACAATATCCCAAAGACGATGTAATTTTGAATTGGTGTGAGGTAGGTATAGCTAAAAAGTGACAAATAAAAACTGTTTCCAAAAAAAATACAACCGACTTCCGAAAAAACACTACAAAGTGAAAAATAACTTTAACTTCGGAAGGCGGTGACAAAAATTAAAATATATATCTAAAGACACTTCCGAAATTAAAGTTATTTTTCACTTTGTAGTATTTTTTCGGAAGTCGGTTGTATTGTTTTTTTGGAAAAGTTTTTGTGTTTGATTTTATCACCACTGCTCAAAAAACGGCGAAGGAAAATATCGTGAGGAAACTGGTATGTTAATTTGAAGAGGTGACATCATTGTGATATTATTTAAACGAAGTTCCTTAACGCGGCTTATGGTAGGAATTGACTGATAGAAATCCTCTCGTAAGAAAAAAGCGTTACGGCTCCATGCGACTTTTTCTCATTCTTTGTCTGTATATCTTTTTATTTCTGTGTGTACCTTACCCGAGAACTTACCGGTTCCAGAGATATAGAATGCCAAAGTTCCAATTAACCACAACAAAGGTAACATACCTTTAGTCTGGACATCGAGCATGTATTCCTCATCAGTGTTCCACGTCAGGGTGATGTCTGCAGTCTTCACGTTGAGATACACCACGACGGGCGTCTCCACTACCTCGGTGACCACGCCATCGCACTCTGCTAGCAGGTTGGGACCCACCAGCTTCGTCATCTCCACCATCAGTGAAAGAGCTTCTGCGGGCACGTTTTGTAGATCGAACCTGAGGGTTGTGTTGAGTTGGATTAACATGACATAACATCACGCCTGTAATCCCTGAAGGGTTAGACAGAGGTGTGTTGGAAAATTCAATTTGCCTAGGCAAGTAAGGCTAGCCAGGCAAGGCTAGCCTCTCCCCAACTATGTTGGGGTCGTCTTCCAGTCTAACCGGACGCAGCTGAGTACCAGTATTTTACATGGAGCGACTACTTATCTGACCTCCACAACCCACTAACTGGGTAATACGATACCTCTTGGTAAGATTGGTTGTCAGACTTTCGGGTTTCTGAAGACCCGTAACGACTGTCAAAGATCCACGAATGACAGCCGGGACCAACGCAACGGCTTGACGTGCTTTCCGAGGCACGGAGGAGTATGTAAAGATGGTTACCCATCCACGGACCAACCGTGGCTAGCGTAGCTTTACCTGATCAAGCGACCTGTGCGGCTGCTATTACTTAGTCAAGGTGTGTTGGATTATTGATTAAACATACAATTTTAAAATACTATTGTATGAATTTCTCTGTCGCTGTAACTAAAGAGCCGTGATATTTATTTATTAAAACTTAAACAAATAAAATACAAGTAAAAATAGTGTACAAAGGCGGACTTAATGCCTGAGGCAATTTCTACTACCTTCGGGTGATACAGAGACTAAACAGGGCAGGTGCCACATACGGGATAATTAACTCGAAAAATAAAATATTCTAATACATAGATACATACATACATATATATAACTTGATATCCTCTTCAGGTCGAGTTAAGTACTACTTACCTATTGGTTTTTCCATTCGATTCTCCGATCAAGGCACTGGCCTAACGTCAATTATTTGCATGAAATTAATGACTGTGTCCCTGCACTGTGTCATACGATTTTAGACACGATATCAATGTTGGGCGTGCACAGCAGTTCAGCGGAAATGACAGAACCAATTACTGCCCACATTCGTAACAATAGAATTAAGTTTTTGTAAATAAAATTCCACTGCTTTATCATCTCCGATGTATTTCGCAGCATCATAATCAATTTGGCAAAACCGACCAAATAAAGTATACTGTAATTTAACCTTTACAAAGCCTTCGACCAAAAAAATGGTGCAGATCATCGCAAAAATAGAAAAAAGTTTGCTTAGATGCTTTGGTCATGTTGAGAGGATAAATGGAGGGCGGCTAACAAAATGTATTTACAAGGCAAACGTGAATGGAAACGCCGGGAGGGGACGCCCTGGGAAGACATAATTATAGTGACCTTATGGTATACATAGATACAATTATATACCGGTGACGTTATTCAGAAAGGCCAGGTGCGTAATACTCGCAACCGGCGTATGTATGACCTGTGGCCCTAGTGTGATTTTCATCATCTCGATCTAACGCGTCGAGCGCGTTCGGCGCTCCGATTGTCTGTCACCAATCCAGGCACAATCGGAGCGCCAAACGCGCTCGAAGTATTTTATCGAGATAGTTAAATGAAACTCACACTAAAGCCCCAGTGGCCCTAGTGTGAGTTTCATTTAACCGTCTCGATCAAACGCTTCGAGCGCGTTCGGCGCTCCGACTCGTCCGTCACCAATTCAGGGCCAATCGGAACGCCAAACGCGCTTGATGCGTTTGATCGAGATGGTTAAATTAAACTCACACTAAGGCCTTGTATGTACGTAAACGAGGGAAAAGGAGTATGTAACGATCGTAGCAAATAGAGTTCTGTTGTTTCTGCAGAGAAAAAGGCGTGAGTTTATTTTATTTATCATCTTGTTTACGTTTGGCCATTCAACTTCCAAGAGCATAGAGATGATACCAAAAACCGTCACAGACGGTCTTGGCTATAGAGTGTAGACATAACATAATGCCTGGAAAACCGGATAGATTAGGCAGAGAAATATACCTTTTATGTTCGCATATCTCGACGCAATATATGGATCAGCTCATTTTTATTTCACGATTTCAGGGTTGATCCCAGTGTAAAAGTTGTTCATAACGATGAGTATAATGACCCTTTTAAAGGATTAAAACGATAAAAAAGCTATGTATAGTACACCTACATTTCAGCGGTGTTTTGTGTCCTGGCTGTGGAATAAGATAATTTCCATACCAAATAATCATAACGGAACCAAGTAGGTACAACGACACATATAATTTGATAGGCCAAATTATGAAGTTTATGAAGTGTTTAAGTAGGTCTTTTTAAGACACTTTTACACGTCAATATTTAAAAACTAGATGGCGCCGGCATTTCCTATCTGACTGATCTCTGAGAAGAAAAGCTGAAACAAACTCAGAGGTCATGGTTTCTTTTAAAGTATAAACGTTGTATTATTACGATTTGGCCATGTCTGCAAGGGCCTTTTGAAGGAAGAGCCATTGCAGCTTTGAGCTGATCTGCGCCAACAGACGGCATTAGTAAAAAAACCGCCCAAGTGTGAGTCGGACTCGCGCACGAAGGATTCCGTACCATTATCTATAAAAACGGCAAAAAAAGTCATGTCTGTTGTATGGGAGCCCCGATTAAATATTTGTTTTGTTTTAATTTAATTATTTGGTTTTAAAGTGAATTTATAACTAAATATTCTGTGAATATTTCAAGCGTCTACCTATTGCCGTTATCAATATCGAGCAAAACCGAGCAACAAAATCACGTTTGTTGTATGGTAGTCCCCTTAGATATTTATTTTCTTCTGTTTTTTAGTATTTGTTGTTATAGCGGTAACAGAAATACATCATCTGTGAAAATTTCAACTGTCTAACTATCACAGTTCATGTGATACAGCCTGGTGACAGACGGACGGACAGCGGAGTCTTAGTAATAGGGTCCCGTTTTACCTTTTGGGTGCGGAACCCTAAAAAAGAAGCTGGCAAGGCTTGCTAACAAGTGAACCTACAATTAAAGATTTTAATTTCAAAGATGAACGTATGCTAAATTACGATATTGTAAAAGTACTTCGATAAACTTTATGGGCTATTAAAGATTACTAGCGTAATAAAACAGCGCAAATGGGCGTGTTTCCATGTAGCGAATTCTGTGATCACGACTGGCAAATAAACGATGTTTAGGTCGCAGGTCGAGGAACCGCTTTCAACTGTTTAAGATAGGTTGTTCACCCCTGACAGGCTCCGACAAATCGCTTCAATGGAGTGAGGGCTGCCTCAGACAGACAGACGACTGACATTTTACACAAGTGGTTAAAACATAACATCACACCTTTTTTTCCCAAAGGGTTGGACAAAGAGACCGTAGTCGATCGACGACATTGAGTGTGACATATTTTGCATTCTTATTAGCTTTTGCCAGTGACTGACTGGAACCAAAAATTTTAAGACATGTGACATTTACCAATCCACACTGGGCCCGAGTCATAGATTACAGCCTTCTCTCTTTCGAAGAGAGGCCTGTGTCGCAGCAGCAAGAACATTATTGGGTGATTAAGCTAATATATTGCCTCATACGTTAAAAAAACTGCGCAACAACGTAACTCGTACTGTGTAAATGAAAGCCATTAGGAATAGAACCCAGGACCTCATGCAAACGGATGCTACCTGTGATTCCAAACCAAGATACCTAGGTTCCTTTCTCATGGGAGTATGATAAGCACAACAGTTAATGGCTAGCGTAAAATCTCAGCAAATACCTAAAAGCCTAAAACCGTTACTTAGAGTGGTCTACCGGAACGAATGTTTACCAATTTAATACTTACATGCAAAATAAATATTAACACATGTCAATGGTACCAAGGTGATTGACCCCTGATCGGCGACCTTACATGAACTTGTTATGTTAGTATGAAATATCGATCGTTATTTAACATAATTTCATATTTATTTGTAGATTATGATATCATGGCCTTCAGTCAAACGAATCAATGTGATATAGTTTGATGTCAAAGTCACAAACAATTATGAGCTGGGGTGTTATCGTAGCGATAACATGAGAAGTGTTCGCAAATGGAGCAATTGCAAACATTGCGATATTACTTTGTTACAAATTATAGTTATTTTTTTAGATGGGAGAACTGAAAGCGTTTTGTTTTATACCTAGTTTGAAAATTACTGTCCTACTGATATTGTAACCTACACGGTGAAATTCAATTACTTAACTAGCATAACTCCACTTCACTTTCTTTGAAGGATAATATAAGAAATTAAATTACCAGGAAAAGAACCGTAGTTACCGACGTAGCTTGTAGAGTAAGCAAACTAAGTGGCTGTGGGCTGGCCTTGTTTGTCGGAGGACCGATGGCCGTTGTCCTGGAGTAGAGACCGCGTATCGGCAAGCGTTGTGTGGGACGCCCCCCAGCTAGATGGACCGACGACCTTAAGAAACTGTCAGGGACAGGCTGGATGCGGAAGGGGGAGGACAGGGTGAAGTGGCGCAGCTCGGGAGAGGCCTATGTCCAGCAATGGACTGCGATAGGCTGAGTTGATTGATTGATTGAACTTCACAGTCATGACAGGTTTCGATATCCATATAATCAAATCATGATAAAACAAAACACAATCAGATGGCCCTGACATATCAGTCACCGGATCAGGGATACTAAAATGACGTTATAAATAAACAATATTTTATCAACAAGACAATAATTACATTTTTATCTGTAGTTATTATTTCCTTTATTTCATTAAATACATATAAATTATATTTTTAAATATTCCAATATAAAATACATAAGAACATTTAAAAATATAAAAAATAGTAGCCCACCGCGGTATCGGGAACAGGGTCCAAGCTACCGGCGGTCAGGGCTCCAGAGAGAGGAACCTCCTAACAATGCGAGCCGTGTCAAGAAGTACTGCTTTCTGAATCAGGCCCTTGACCCAGCTGCCCAACGAGAGCCTCCTCAGGTGTTGGTCGAGGGTCTTGGCTATCAAGCCATTGGCTGTAACGACTATCGGTACAATCAATCGCTGAGTCCACATCCCACATGTCGACAACCTCGCGAGCCAAGTCAAGATACTTGATTTGTTTATCTTTCTCAGCTTTTACGAGTGATATCAACGATCATTGCACGCCGCTCTAGTCGATCCACCACCACTATATCAGGCTTATTGGCAACAATACTCCTGTCAGTGATGATGGATCGATCCCAGTACAGTGTGATATGTCCATTTTCGAGAACTGGGTTGGGCACATACCTATAGTACGGCACTTCCGATTCCACAATGCTCTATTTCAGAGTAAGTTGCTGGTGGATTATCCTGGCTACAAGGTTGTGCCTATGCAAATATTCTTCGTTAGCTAGACGAGAACAGCCGGAGATAATATGTCTGATGGATTCTCCCGGACGGTGGCATGCCCGACAGATGTCAACCGTGCCGTCTTTCACAATAAATCTCCGGTAGTTGTTCGTCATCATAACTTCGTCCATAATTGCACAGACAAAACCTTCGCTTTCCCCAAAGAGCTCAACCGAAACGCAGCCAGGCTACGGACGCTAATAAACCTGTAGTTTATTATTATGGTGTGTTTAGATACGTAGTAATAGTACTAGAATTGGTCCCCAGATATTTTTAGAGCGCAGTCTGTCTAACTCTTGGATGGCACCCAGCACATGAAAAGATGTATTCTGGTTACTGGTGAGCCCTTCCTACTAACGATATTAATACATAGTGGAATAGTGGACGGATATCAATTCATGTGTTTCGAACGCTTCGTTTAACATTTTTTTTGTTTTTTTGCAGATATTTATTGTTTTAGGCAACGTTATTTGTGCAAGAATGATTTAAACGCTATTCATTTGCATTTTGAAACCACATATTTTATCTTCTGTGTGAATTGTGGTTCAAGATGCCAAAAAACTTAATGTACAGGAAGTAGGGGCAGTACGTCCAAAATGACATACTTACGGTTTTGTTTTTTAATCATATATTTTTAATTAACATAGTTACTATCGGTCTATAGTTTTAATAATCATTTACGTAAACCCGTAATTGTATTGGGACCATATTAAAAATTTAATTTGATTTAATCGCAGCCTCTAAGAAAATTCATTTTGTCCCTATAGTACGAACAAAATGACATAAATGATGAACACGAAAATTTTGAAGTACATATTTCACAGACGAAGTTTTTGGTCTTCCTGGGTACATCAGTACATGATATAATATGTGCCCAAAGAGAACATTTGTTGTACCGTAGTCAGCACTCGTCGGGCTGGGAACGAGAAAAGATGTCGTTATAGTAAATGCACACGCAGTCATCATGATGTAGCTCCAAGTCTTCTACATTTGAGTTCTCATTGTAACGTATATTCTGTACCTGCTTTTAAGGATCATTTTCGTAGTCTGAGCCACAGTCGAAAAACTCATCATCGAAAAAAGATAATGTCGTTTTGCCCCGAATGTAAGTATGCCATTTTGCCCCACAGGTTATCAGAAAATTAACAAAGTCATTGGCGCTAAAAACTTAACAGATATGTGACCATGGCCGGCGTCACGTAATGATAAGACAACTGCTGCAGCATTATAGGCCGCCAATCTCAAAAAAGCCCGGTGCGTCATTTTGTCCGTAAATGTAATTTTGTGCGTATTTCTACTTAAAAGTAAAAAAGAAGCAATGATCGGCTAAGTTTTTACATTTATTTTCTGCAGTTTGACGCAAAACCATCCCATTATATCCACTGTAAAAAATCCCAAAAGAAGAACTTTAAGAAGGGAAAATGGAAAGGGAAAATTCATACGATGCCTATAAATTTTTCATATCATCTGCAATTCTGCATCCATCATGTAATGGATTGATGCAGAATTGCAGGCTAAGACGTGCACAATCACATAGCTTAGTTATAACCTTCATACAACTTGCCTCCTATAATTATATTTGTCATTATATTACACGAACGTGGGAACTTGACATCCTATTGTAATGTAGCATTGATGCTTTATAGATTTTTAGAGGTCTTACCGAAGAATATAGGTTTTCATGGCCGTGCGTACAAACGTAGTTAATACTTAACTATATCAAAACAATTTTTGTTTTGAATCCCGGTCGCTCTACATATAATATTATATGAAGGTCATTAGTGATTTTAATAATTACTTTATTAATAAGTTATTCAGTGCGAAAAATGACTTGCTTATTATTGCACATTGCACTTATAGTATGTTAATTCGTTACAGTGCACTGGCTAGAATAAAAAGGAAAACGTGGGTTGTGGCTATAAAATCTTAGAACACTTATTACCGGAGTTTTATATTACGGCAAAATTCTTACAACTGCAGTTAGAATGAACCGCCTACTTTTTACTCTAAAACTAGACACTATGGATATCAGGCAGTTGGTTGTTGTGACAGGTCAGCTCAAAGCTGCAATGGTTCTTTCTTCAAAAGGCCCTTCCAGACATTGCCCTGCATTGTTAGACTCACATAAAATTACAATTTTAAAATGTTTGGACTTTAAAAGAGATTATGACCCCTGAGTTGTTTTCGGCTTTTTTTCTCAGGGAACAGTCAGCTAGGAAATGTCGGCGCCATCTAGATGGCGCCGACATTTGCAACAAAATTGCAACACAATTGCAACAAAATATTGACGTGTAAAAGTGTCTTATAAGATATACTTACATAAATAAACATTTCATTTCATTTCATTTCGGCAGTAGCAATAGAGTGCATATGGAACCAATCAAATTCTAGCATTAAACTATATTCAAGCAATCCCTGGATCATCGTGGACTATCAACTTGAGAACTTTTTTTTTGCATTTGACTGATTGGGTACATTGGTATACCTAGGTATCGGAAAACCCAGTAACTGGGTTGTGAAGGTTAGTTACAGGCCTGCACTCCATGTAAAATACTGGTATTCAGCTGCATTCGGTTAGACTGGAAGCCAACCACAACATGATTGGGAAAAGGCTAGTATTCCAGTCAATAAATGAGTTAGAGTGCATAAGCAGTTCAGCGCAGTGCAGCGATTCCCCCAGAAACTTGTCGCTTAGCAAGCGAACAAACAAAAAGTCCTGACCTATAGGAGGTGAGCTGGAGTGGGGGCACATAGGTACCACATTTGGGTTTTTCGCTTATATCAGAAAACTCGTGCACTGTAGTAAATATGTATAATATGAAATGAAAGCTACAACTTTTGTTGTTAAATTTTCCAAATTTCCAACCTTTTCCAGCTACATGCTCCGGAAAAGCGAATAGCTTTTTTTTTTTTTACAAATATTTTGCGATTCGTCGTGAAGCTCACGTTTCTCACGCACTCAACATCCCCCTATAGGTAGAGGATGACGACTTACTGTACACTGTATCAAATGATCAATGATTACTTACGTAGTTATGTGCCTAGGTAAATAATATTTGGCTGCTGTTACCCATGCACCTGATAAGACTATCTTATTACGATTGGGAGATGGCCCAGCTATTCTTAGCCGCAGACTATACGCAATGCTCTAATAACTGTCGTAGGTAGTATGTCAGAGTGTTGTGACGCCGCTGCCGGCCCGGAGTGACGCAACGTGAGTGTCACCGGCGCGAGAGTGCCCGGAATAGATCGTGAGATAGACGCACGCGAGACACCTGCGGGTTGTCACAGAGTGGTGTCAACAACGACGTGTCACGCGCATGTAACGTCGTAATTTACCTGGGCGATTGGCTGTTAGAAACGGCAATGACTTGTTAGAGGAAATTGTGTGTTTTACTTTGTTTAAATAACATATAACTAAATTTGTATTTTTCTAAAGAAATCATTTTTAAATGTAGAAAGGGTTTCGAGGTACCTTTTTTTTTTTTTTTTTGGGTGGGAAATCATCAAATAACTTCTCCCGCTCTGGGTGGAGCGGGAGGGCGTGTCAGACTTTTACTGACTAAAACCCACCCGTGTTCCCTCAGTTGCCTGTGTGCCAGGGGCGGCGGTATCTCTTTCGTACAACCCGCACCCCTGGCAGGTATCGGCCCTTGCGGGCCCCATCAGTTGCTGATGACATCTCTTTGAGGCGCGCGTGGAACACAACGCGCCGTCGACCCGGGCTTGGTCCTTACCGGACAGCGAGCTACCCATAACTCGCCGTCCGCAAGCCCGCGCCTACGGTGGCCGGGAATCAGCCTGGGATTCCCGATGCCCAGGGCGTCTCCTGCGAAGGCCACGGCTGTGAGGGCGCATGTACTGCATCTCCTTCACGTGCGCCGCCTCCCTCTTTGCGAGCATAACTGCTTCGCTGAAGGAGGCGACTGCCAGCCATGCCCTCTCGCTCCGTACCATGGCCTGGACCAGGGTCGGACGCGAGAGATCGCCTCCGCCGATCACCTCCACGAGGACACGGCGGTGCTCCGCCCAAGCCGGGCAGACCTCCACCGTATGCTCCACCGTGTCCTCTGGGCGATCTTCGCAATGGAAACACCCGGGCGTTTCCTCCCGCCCTATCCGAAACAGGAACCTCCCGAAACAGCCATGTCCGGTGAGGACCTGTGTCAGGCGGAAGGTGAGGACGCCATGCCGCCTCTCAAGCCACTCCTCAAAGAGGGGACTTACCGCCGCAATCGCGGCGTGCCCAGAGGTACCTATGTTTGTATCAAACTAGCATGACCATTTTATCGTTAAATAAAGACAACATTTTTTGAAGACGAAAAGATAACATGAAACATTTATGCAAATAATGATATGAATATGAACATTTGCGACCAGTAGCATAAGTTATACAAATTTGACGTTAAAGAGGCTTTAAAAAAGTCACAATTATATTAATTCATTCTGCTTTTGATCATAATTCGAGTTTAATTATCTTTATTCATTAAATAACAAGCTGACATCTATACATACTATGTAAGTATTTTAGTAGTTGTGCCTATGTATTACATAGGCACAACTACTAAAATACTTAGTAATGAAGTCAAAACTGTAGGTACTTTGGATATTTTTGATCAAAAAAAAAAAAAAAAATAGGAACGAGTCTCTAAATATAGATTTTAACATTTTTGTCCGTTTGTCTGTTTGTCTGGATGTATATATATTTTGGTTAGGCACAAACACGGCTGAACGGGTTTGAATGAGATTTGCAACACAGAAAGTTCATTACTGGATTAACACAAAGGCTACTTTTAATCCCGGTAGTACGTTTACGTACCACTTACGTTCTCATTCACGTGCAAAAGCTAGAGCATAACAACTGGATATAATTCGTAAGACAACGAACATTATTTTCGTGAATAAACATGATTTATTCAGGAAGTCATGAAAAATAAATAATTGCAACGACGTCACTTGTCAGTCTATTATGTGACGCCTTTCCTTCATAATTCACGTGATGTGTCCGAACAGCCGTGTAGTTGTTTTTCTTCATAAGAATGGAAATAAATGAACTACGAATGAGTTTTTTGGGTTCATCGGATAGCCAAAAATATCTACACTAGCCAGCACTTTTGTTCCTTATTTTTATTGCTTAAAGAATCTTATAAACATCTGTTTTTGCCCGATTGCTGATTTGATCAATAAAATCGTTGCGGTTACCAATGGTATCTACCTGAAATACGTTACCCTGACGTAGGCACTAATATTGGTGTAAAAACAAACTCATTAATTAGATTTATTAGCATAGCCTTCGTTCAGATTTTGACCTTAATTCGTGTTAAATTATCTTTTTCATATGCTGGTGTAAGTATGCTATTTAATCTTTCTTTCTAATTAATATAAAACCAATCGTAGTTAAGATAATGTAGGATTTATATATTAATTAACCCGCTTCACCAAAGATGAAAGAATTAGGACATAATAATAATAAAAGTTTATTAGGAACAATGCAACTTAACTAAAGACACGAAGATACCTGTAAAAGTAAAATGTGTGTGTGACTGTGTGTGCGTGCGTGTGTGTGTGTGTGTGTGTGTAAAATATGGGAACAACCAACAAAGACAACAGTAGACTACTACTACACAGTAACTGTACCTAATACCGCTATAAAATGACGCGCTTGTGACGGTTTGACAGTTGACACAGTCGCGCCTACATCCCAAAGTTAGTGTGTCGTAAAACATGATGCCAGCGAAGTATGGCTAACAGCTATAATCCATGGGTAATAGAATATCAAAACTTTATGGTTGGCCACTTATTATTTAAATATGTTCTTAAATGTTTAGCACAGCTGCTTTATCGATCGTAAAAAACTTCTTGCAATTTGAATTAAACTGGGACTCCGCAGATGGGAAATGGTATAAGCGTGTGTAGTGTGATATTATACTCGCATGATTTATGATTATTGTAAGCTTCAGTTATAAAGATGATGCACTATACATATTTGTGAATGTTCATTACTATATAGGCTGTCGGAGTAGAAGTGGCCCCGTGGTAACGACCGCGACTTATCGAGTTGTACGTCGTAGGTTGTCTATGGTGTTGTCGTAGGGACTCCCTCTCGAATAGAGGAGGCCTGTGTGACCTGTGTCCCAGCATTGGGAACATTAGGGTAAAAGCCGAATAGTTGCCACACTTTTTTACATTACTCTATATCTCTGCAAGCAAAACACTTTATTTGTAAAACTGGCCGATACTTTGGTTTTTTATCAAAAAATTTGTGAAAAGTAAAACACGTTATCTTTATGTTTCCAGAGTATTAGCGATTATTGCAGACCTATATATATTGGGACATCTATCCGACATAGGGGATAGTTGCCTAATACATACAAATTACGTTTAGGATAGATGCCCCGCCGAGAAACAGGACATCTATCCCGCAAAAACTTTGATCGCATTTTGCCTTCCCATGCAATTGCACAGAGACATGCGACTCGGTCAACTTAGTGGTAGTTGAAAGACTCTCCGTCTTTCGATAGATTGATAAAATAGCATGCGATTCATCCGCTAAACTAGAGGAATTACAATCGAGGCAACTATCCTGGTTTTGCCCTATTGGCTGATTATGTATCTTTGTTATGTATGTATTTTATTTTAGTACTGTTACATGGCAATTTACTAACATTTTTTTTTCTACATCACCAGTATATTTCCTATAGTTATATCCGTTAAACATTCTTTATCGCTCATTTATTCGTACTTATTTGCCAGCTCTTATCTCGGCAGGACATTGTTTAAACCCGATAACGGTCAATTTGGTCAATTCTATTATTTAAACCAAATTGACCAGCGCCAAAAGAAATAATAATAAGTATTGCTATAATTTAGGCACGGTTGCTTTTAGTAAAATGGGCTGTGTTGGTCAGCATGCAAGATACTTAGCAATAAAGTACATACCTACATATTTAATTCTAATCAATTTATATTTTTATTTATAATTAATTACTTTAATCAGCTTAAAATTAATATTTGAAATTATTGTCGACTAGATGTAATTCTAATATTGCCATTTTTTATGTAAACTACATAGCTTCAGCCCGCGGCTTCACCCGCGTATATGTTGAAAATTATCCAAAGGGAACCATCTCTCGGGAACCCAAGGAATATTTTTTTTTACACAAACTTCCACCCCCTATTTCACCCCTTTACGGAAGCAGTTTTCAAAAATCATTTCTTAGCTGTAGTATCCTACTCATAATCTACTTCTGTGCCAAATTTGATCTTTCTAGGTCCAGTAGTTTTTGAGATTTCGTGTTTAATCAGTGAGTGAATGAACGAGTGATCTTTCGATTTTATACAATAGATTATGCCTCCTCATATTAAAATAAAGAAAAAAAAATTTTTCTACCATGTTTTAACCCACATTGTAACAATGGCCGTCGGTAGCAATACTTGTAATCCGTCATACACAACTAGTCACGGCTCAAAGGACATGAAACACACGATTTCTTCACACGTCTTGGATTTTACGCCTAATTAGGTACTAGGTCTAGTTTCCCAGAGCATTGTAAAGTTTTTCATGTAATGTGGGTAAAAAGAGGTTATTTACTACCAACTTTGCGTTGTAACTTTGGTAATGCCCGGTCAGATTTGGCTGAGGTTTAAAGTAAGTACACCCAAACTTCACTGGTTCAGAGTTATGTCCAAGTCCCGAGTAGGTAACACGTAAATGTTAGTCTAATGGGCTAAATTAGTAGCCGAATGGTACCCAAGAGTAAGCAAAAGGAAGAGAGGATGCCCCATACGTAGGTAGGACGCCGACTTTTAGATGACAGCTTGGCCAATGTGGAAGAGGGAGACCCCATGACCGGGAACTATGAAAGAATATGGGGAGGCTTATGCTAAAGCAAATTGTCGAAAACCGATGTCTGAAGAAGAAAGTTTTTTCTTTTTAACCGACTTCAAAAAAGGAGGAGGCTCTCAATTCGACTGTATGGTTTTTTTTTTATGTTTGTTACCTAACTTTCGACTGGGTGAACCGATTTTGATGATTCTTTTTTATTTGAAAGCTTCCCGTGTGGTCCCATTTCAATTTCATATAGATCTGATGATGCGTTTCGGAGACAGACAACGGAACTCTTCAAAAAATAACAGTAAATAAGCCGCGATTGCTGCTATCGCATAAATATGCATTGTTTTGACTCCAAGAATGATGAAATTTCGAATTAGTGGGGTAGGTACTAAAACTAAAAAGTGAAAAATAAAAACTTTTTCCAAAAAAAACAACCGACTTCCGAAAAAACACTACAAAGTGAAAAATAACTTTAATTTCGGAAGGCGGTGACAAAAAAATTAAATACATATCCAAAGTCACCGCCTTCCGAAATTAAAGTTATTTTTCACTTTGTACTGTTTTTTCGGAAGTCGGTTGTTTTTAACTATTTTATTATATGTAACTACATTTTAAGATTGTTAATAAAGCCTATTACGATTACAGCGGGAATATACGACAAAAGTCTTGTTGGGGATACCCAATAACAAGTGGCCTACTTGGGGATCTACCCCAGGACCTCACGCTCAGCTCACGGTCAGACAATTAGGAGGATCAATTGAGCTTCTAGTTTTGTTTTCAATTACGCCTTAATATATTAGGTACCCACATAGTCTCAAGCGTCTAATATAAATGTAAATTATGTATATTTAAATAATTAAAGTATTTCTTACATGAATCCTAAGTGAGTCTAAGCGGTTTGCTATCCTCAATTAATATTGGCATAACGGCAATTTAACCTTCATGATGCCCATCATTATCACGGTCCAAGAAAGGACCGTGTTCAACACTCGGTTACTAATTACACACAGTAATAATAATCATCGGCTATTGTAAGCATGTTTATTGATTGATAAATCAATCAACAATCGATTGCTTCGGACTGTTAGCGCAACATATTCTCGATAACGATTCACTTTTTAACCTCTAACAAGGCCTCACTTTATTCGGAGAAAGAAAGGGTATTGTTTACCATGCTGTCACGAGGCGTGAGCAAATAATATAATACATTCTGACCGCTCTAGGTCAAGGTTTTTTTTTTTGAGGCTGTGAAATCATCAAACAACTTCTCTCGCTCTGGGGGGAGCGGGACGGCGTGTCAGACTTTTACTGGCTAAAACCCACCCGTGTTCCTTCAGTTCCCTGTGTGCCCAGGGGCCACGATATCTCTTTCGAACAACCCGCACCCCTGGCAGGCATCGGCCCTTGCGGACCCAACCAGTTGGTGCTGACATCTCTTTGAGGCGCGCGTGGAACACAACGCGCCGTCGACCCGGGCTTGGTCCTTACCGGACAGCGAGCTATCCATTACTCGCCGTCCGCAAGGCCGCGCCTACGGTAGCTTGGGATCAGCCTGGGATTCCCGACGCTGAGGGCATCTCCTGCGGCGACTAAGGCCGTGAGGGCGCATATACTGCCTCTGCCTCACGTGCGCCGCCTCACATATTTGCCAAAATAGGACAAAAGTTTAACATTTTCTCGAAAGGGCTGTTTATTGGACCAGAAAATGTATGAAAGAAACTTGTAAATTTGTCGCCTGTCGATTTTAATAAATAGAGCCCAGACCTTACATTAATTACATAATATGGGAAATTTAATACCAATCCCAAAAGTAGATGTATGATTCGAAAATTAAAACCGCACAAAAAATGTGATGTCCTTCAAAATTCGCTCATGAGCTCATGCAAACTGGACTTTCCGGATTTAATAAACCAAGACAAAAAACTAGGAAGCTTAACAACTACTTAGTAGGCATTAAATAGCCGCTAAGTTAAAAAAAAAATATGAATAGTTCAGTTCATAAATAGCTCATTGTTCACATCGCTAATATTAGCAAAAATTAGTGATGTGAACAATGAACTATCATAATAGGGCGTTTGTTGGTTTGTCCTTCTTTCACGTAGTAACGGATCAAAGTGATTTATTGCATAGGTTGTGGCTAAGAAAAAATAGCCGCACGGGTCGATCGATCAGGTTAACCTACGCTTGCCGCGGTTGATCAGTGGATGGGCGACTATTTTTACAGACCCCTCCGTGCCTCGGAAAGCACGTTCAGCCGTTGGTCCCGGCTGTCATTTGTGGATCGTTGACAGTCGTTACGGGTCGTCAGAAGCCCGAAAATCTGACAACCAGCCTTACCTCGTACTTATTACTCAGTTACTGGGTTGTGGAGGTCAGATAGACAGTCGCTCCAGGTGAAATACTGGTATTCAGCTGAATCCGGTTAGACTGGAAGCGACCCCAACGTAGTCGGGAAAAGGCTAGGCAGATGATATAGTTTATGAGCCGGAGATCGACATAGGCTACTTTTAATCTAGAAAAAATGTTCAATACCTGAGGGACAAGAAGCAAAAGAAGAACGCGCAACTGGACGATTAAGCTGCTTAAACTAACATACCTGAGATAATTTGGATGTATCTTAACCGTCTGCATGCCGATGGCTGCGGTGACGGGTCGTGGCCAGAGGCCCCCGAACCTGCCGCAGACAGTTCTGCAGACGTCGAGGCTGCCAAACACCTGGCCGGTGGAGTTGGTGACGCTGGATGGCTGCGGGTGCGTCGTACGCTCGCAACCCTCGTCGGGCACGCATCTGTACCGCCATGCTGGTCTGCGGAAAGTATTTTTTTAATGTCTTTGGATGGCAAACAGGCTGACGGTCCACCCAAATCTGATGACAAGTGTTCGCCTATAGACATCTGCAATACCTACAGGAGGCATCGCAAGTTGTGTATGCCACACTACTCATAAGTACGTCGTCAGGTTGGTTTATCTGTAATATTTATGGTGTACGTCATAAAGAGTATTCTATCTATCAACAGTAGGTACCTACTAATACCATATATTTTTTTTGTTTTTTTTTTTATATACGAAATTAAAGAAATAAATGGTTTAGCACTCTTAATAAGTGCATAAAAAATGATGTCATTTACCTATCACAGTGTCATTCACATGTCATTGTCCTCACTCAAATAAATCTTTATTGTACCCCATTGTAAAAAATACCTATGTAACGCATTTGAGTAATCGGATTAAGTTATAATAACTGTTATTTTTATGATTAGGTACACCTTCATATGGATTACGTTTTCGTAACGTTCTTATAACCTTGTATCTATTTTATTGATAGACAATTAATTTATTGATTTCGTATACATAATTAAAATACAGGAATAAATATGCTGAAAACTTGATACAAAGATAGGCATTCTAATCACAAAAGAAGGCTTATACCCATAATTAAAAACATTCAAAATTTGGTCGAAGTTTCATCTGTGACAATTTATGTCAAAAACTTGTAAATAATGTAGGTAAATTAAAGGTATTTTTGGCAGATTGAGACTGAGTTTTTCTAATGCTTACGTTCTTAAAAATACGGGAATTCCCCTCAGGTCTAATATTATTATTTTGTTCTTGTAATATGCTGCATGTAGTAGTTATTAGAAACTTACTCATAGGTATGGGCCACAACTTCTTCCACCACGCTCTCTGAACACTCCACTAGTTGAGCTGTCGCTATGGCCAGCAGGACCCACGAACACAGGCCCGCCATGGTTGCCTGTCACATAAACAATAACACAATTACCAAACTAAGGTACACAGCTTAACACTTTCTTTTGTTACCTTTCAAGAAGACATTTTTGAGGAGGAATATACCTGTACGTCTGTTTCTTAGAATGTACACAAAAGGTGATACTTAATGGGTTCGGAAAGAAATCTTTAGTTGTCAATGTTGCTCGATTTATTTTGTGATTTGTGTGAAGTTATGTGTGTCTAGGGTTACCATCTGACTGGATAAATCCGGTCTTCCCAGGCTTTTAACAGCTTAGACCGGACTCCGCCCGGATTTCAATCGAGAATTCGAGACCAGTCTTTTCTCCTAATATTCTTATATACATTACACTAACTATCATCTCCATCTTTGTTAGTAGACTCTGTAAGAGCTAGTTACTATTACAAAATAAAGTTCTAGAGTGAAGAATTTCACAAAAAAATTTTGGATAGACAAAGTTTTTGAAAGCTGTCAATTGCCAATAAGGCGTAAAGTAAATGGCCTACGTCCATTTTTTTTGCTTTTTTCATTCATTTAATTAAGTTATTTTAATCTACTAAGTACACAGGTTCCGTGTGGTGCCGGACGTAAGAGAATAGCACCATCCCATTTCTTCCCGTGGGTGTCGTGGAAGGCGACTAAGGAACTTACTAGAGTATGGGCAGCAGCGTTCTCTATGCATTTTACCACCATACTGCGATTGCGAACCCGCCTGCCAAGCGTGGCGATTATGGCAAACCCGCCTCTTTTGGGGGAAGCTTAAGTCCAACAGTGGACGTCTTTCGGCTGATATGAAGAAGTACACACTGAGTATAAGTTAGTGTTAAAGACTGGACTTTTTTTAAATGATCAGGTTTTTTAACCGCGTGCGACTGATTTTCCGATTATATCCTTATCTTTATCATATTATGTACTAGCTATTACGAGCTGCTTAGCCCGCATGGAGGTCGAAAACTTCCCCACGGGGACCGGGATAAAAAGTATTCTATGTGTTAATTTAGGTTATAAACTATCTGTGTGCCAAATTTCGCCCAAATCAATTGAGTAACAAACATCCAAACATCATGTTTTTACTTTCATAGAAGTAGGTACCTAGGTACTCGGTATAAAAATACCTCGATTTTGGCTGTACACAGAACAAAAGTCAAAAATAACCAAAACGGATAGCATAGGAGCAAAGTTAAACACATGTAACATTATTTAGTTAAATTAAAATAACTTAACTTTTTGCATTAATTTACTCCTAAACGGATGAATGAGGTCCTTTAATACCACGTGCGCCAAATCCTGTTTTCGTACCAAAACAAGCAAGCAAACTATCATTTTATAAAAAAATATGAAAACATACGTGTTTGTAGTAAAAAAACATCGATTTTACTTCGTGACAATACTCGTTTAGATGTTATCTCTATAATTATGACGGAAGTTCGAATCCAACTGTAATTTAGCGCTTCATCATGGCGACTATCCGTAAGTACAAATGTACATATTGTACATCGTTCCATTATTATTGACGCGGTCGTCTCATTGTGTATATTAGCGGCACATCGCGTGCTGGCTAAAGGAACATATTCAGACACAACTATGGATTCTGTCGGAACTATATTCCTCAGTGGGGCACTTCCGAACACGCGAGCCAATGTTTGTTTGTTCCGTTCAATTACCTTTATTAATTTGTTGCCAAACAACATAAAAAAAACTACTTGGTGCTGTCACGCAGACAGTATGGAATAGGTACTTACTCTTTTATTATTATATTATTAAACGTTAAACGGTTTGTTTTATTTATTATTCTTGGGTCAAATTTAGTAATTCAAATTTCACCCTCTTCCTGTCAACCGATTAATCTGAAATTTTGTATACACTTTGGATTTTGGTGACAATACAATTATGTTTATTCATTATCATTATAAATTCAAGATGGCCGCCGCTACAAAATGGCGGATAATTTATGTTTTATTAATCCCATCAATATGGGTATCAAATGAAAGGGCTCAACAAGCAGAATACAATATACTATAAAAAATTGAAATCCAAGATGGCAGCCGCTACAACATACTGCTACATCTTACTAAGATTATAAAAGCGAAAGTAAGTTTGTTTGTTACGCTTTCACGCTAAAATGGCTGAACGGATTTGGATTAAATTTGGCACTCAGATAGACCAGGACCTGGGTAAGGACATGGGCTACTTTTTATCCTGGATCGCAGATGAAATCGCGAGCAACAGCTAGTTAATGATAAGAATGAGCTAATCTTGTTAAACACATGGCTTATAACACCGACCTAGCGTTGGTAAACTTACTCCTCCGTACACTCTATGCGCTTTATTTTATTGACTGGTCTCCACCTCGTCTTGCTAGTTTCCACGTTCCATGACATCATCCTACCAGTTCTATTTGACTGCAATTATTATACCTCTACTATCATTTATCTTTAAGTCACTATGGACTATTCTTAATTACTCTTTCCCGTCATTAATTAATCCATTACTGTTAGGTACCTATACCAATTAAAACGGGTGTAGATTAAGGAATTTTGAAGCAGTTCGTGACTCATACGTATATTTTAAGCAATTTTTTGCGCCGATTTCAGTTTTTTGTTCTTCTTAGAAGGTCATAATAAACTACTCAAAATTCTATTTCTTACGTTCACTTTAACTATAACTCATGGACATGGCACGGTATCATCACTTTGCTGGCAACTTGTCGTTATTACTTTTTTTTTTTTTTTTTTTGATTTTGGCTTCACACGGTTTGTGCATTTAGCCAGTGTCAAGTAATTTTTCTTTTAGATCAAGTAAATGGCCCGATATCGGGCACGAAGTTACAAAACAGTCATAGTCGTCTTTAGTCAGTCAAGTCAGAGTTATTGTAAAGCGGTAGTAACTTTACAACAACCTAATAGGAGTTTTTGGGGGGAACACGAAAAGTCCACGTTAGTCACTTATTTTCACCTTCACTACACTTGTGCACTCACACGTAACTAAATTGAATAATTCACTATCAAAATTATACAATTTAATTCGCTATTTCACTAAATTCCATGAAAATGAAAATTCGTGCGACATGTTCCAACGCGATCCCGCCAAAAACTCCTCGTTATTACTTAGTTTAGCATAATCAGCCTAGACCGTTCCCACTGCTGGGACACAAGCCACCTTTCTATGAGAGGGGGTGCGCCATAATCCACTACGTGGGGCCACTGCGGGTTAGAGAAAGAATGACATGTCTTAAAATTGTTGATTCTAGGCCATGCCGCTTTCCTCCCGTATTTTTCCTTCACCGTTTTGTGAGCAGTGGTGATGATAAATTACACAAAGTAATGTGCCTGCGTGGGTTTGAACCCACTGTGAGTTAGCTCCCTTTTCCCTATTATTCCCCTTTTCCCTTAATTATACACACCACCACGTATGGGAAAAGGGAGCTAACTCACACTGAGCGGTCGAGCGAGCCCCGCGTCGCACCATTACGAAACCTGTGGCGTCAGCCCTTACACCACGTTAGTGTAGGCGAACATAATATAAAACTTTTTTAAGAAGCAATAAGAAAAACGAAATCAATGAAAGACGACCGCGTATTTATGTGACGATTGCTTGTGTCACACCTGCCAGACTAATGTGACTGTGGACACGGTATAAGGCTCCATAATGTCTAGCATATGCGTAGGCGATTTAAATAACAGTCTAGGACATTGCCTCTTCAATCACAAACCATTTCCCTTGATCCTCCTACTCTCATCCAGTTATTGAAGGTGCGCAGGACATTAATTTCGTTACTGGTGGTCTTAGGCCCTAGTGTGAGTTTCATTTAACCATCTACACCAAACACAGTGAGCGCGGTTGGCGCTCCGAATGGTCCGTCACCAATCCAGGGCCAATCGGAACGCCGAACGCGCTCACTGCGTTTGGTGTAGATGGTTAAATGAAACTCACACTAAGGCCTCTTGTCTCTAACTCCGTCAACAAAGATACTGGCCCCTTCCTAAAGTAGTTGATCCGTCAAAACTAGTTAAATTCAATTTTTCGAATGGGCAAAAACATATCGCAAGTAGGCCCCAAAACTGTCAAATTGTGTTGTCGTTAGTTCGAGCCCACAACGCATCATAAATATATTCGTAATTGACACGGAGTAGGAAACGCCCGTAACTTCGGTAGAAACTACGGATTTCGTGCTTATGGTGTGGACCCACTGTCACGTTAAGGCAATACTGCATCGGCTCAGTAAAACAAACCCAGTGTGAAGGCACCATAAGAACAGCGGCCTGTTCTAGAGGTACATAATATGGTGTTCAAGTCGTAGCTAATTGACTAATAAATTAAGATTTTAGAATATTTCTTGTCCGCAGCTAAGTTATTTGTTTAGGTATCCTATCCATGTTAGAATTTTATTTTTATTTATTTTTATTGTACACCTTATAAATTGAGAACTTGGTGAGCGAAGTTCTCAATTTTTTAGTTTGGGTTTACGTCACTCATGCTATAAAATACCTATACGTGTAACTAAGACTTCGAATAGTATACGTATCGCATAATGGACTACATTAGTCACACGTATCGTAATCCTACTCCTAATAATTATAAATGTGAAAGTTTGTATGTCATTCACGCAACAACGGCTGAAAGGATTTAGATGAAATTTGGCACACAGTGTGCAACCGTTTCCGTGGGATAATTTCCAACCTCCACACGATCGAAGCTGCTGGCAAAAGCTAGTGTACTATAATTTTGACTAAGTTTATTTTATAACCCACCGCAGCAACAATAAACAAAATTATATTCTACTCTATGTAACAATTAAGCATTTTAGTAACTCTAATAATTGTCTGTCCTTCTTTTTGGCGTGTCGATAGTAATCTAAATACAGTCAGCCCAGCATTTGGGTAAGAGTTTGGCAGTTTCAGCAGCGTTCATCAACTCCTGTAGCGTGCAGTCAGCAGGACACGCTGGACAAGATATTAAGTGCCCCATTTTTTGCGGGACAGCACCACTTGCACCACAATTACACTACAGAGCGTAGTCAGCTGTGAATCTCTACCTTATCAAGTCTGTCCTAAATGCGTACAACCAGTTACTTTTTTAAACGTTCACATTTCGGACACACTTTAATACCTTGTGTTGAAACAAATTAGCATCTACCAAACAAGCGATAGTGATTATAGCGCCAGATCAAATGAAGCCTGTGATCTCGTAAACATCGTCTGTGTGTGTACTATATACATCAGTCGCCATTTACGACTGTTTTAGAAAACTAGTGGTACCTGTACGTACTATCTGTATTGAATGTATACCTTAGGTAGTTAGTTAATATTCTCTACTTTCTGCGTAAAAATTGTGTAAAATTAGTAATTACGCTACAGGAAATTTTTAATCGGAAGCTAAAGAATACGTATTGCCTTCTGTTTGAGGACGTAAAATAAAATACAATGAAAAATTAACGGGGAAGCGAAAGGGTTGCCCGAGAAATGCATATGCATATTTTTTACCGGACTGTGCCAGAAGGAAGGTTATGTTTTTCGAGAGTATGTATGTATGTATGTATAATTGTTTGGCACGCTCTGCAGCCTGAACGGCTCGATGGATTTTAGCTTGAGAGATGTCGTTAGATTCGTAATTACTGTGAGAGTGACACTGAGTATATCAAAATAAAAAACAAAATGGCGGATTTTTGGCGCCAAATTCAAATGTTTGGCACGCTCTGCGGCCTGAACGGCTCGATGAATTTTAGTTTGCGAGGTGTGTTAGATTCGTAATTACTGTGAAAGTGATATCGTAATAAAAAAATAAAAATAGAAAACGGTAATTTAAAAAACTAAAAACCCGACTGCTTTTCTGAGTATTCATGGAAAAGCTCTAAAACAAGAAAGTCGTTGTACCCGATTGCACTAACTTAAGAATCGCCAGTTGCTAAGGCAATGCTTATAAGCAGAGAAATCGTAGCAGTCGGGACCCATTCTGGAAATGGAGGCTTAGTGAATTGAGAGCACATACCTATATTACATTGCAGATTACTCCAATCTACTGACTAGACAGACGACTGACTTTCTAGAATGGGTCCCGACTTGTTTTAGGGCTTTTCTATGAATACTCAGAAAAGCAGTCGGGTTTTTAGTTTTTTAAATTACCGTTTTTTGCAAAATGCAAAAACCGTAAGCAAAATTTTGATTCTTATTGATATTTAATTTTGAATTTCTTAAGAAATACCACAGACTGACAACAGCTTTGAGGTTCAAAGTTTGAGCAATATAAAAAAGAACCCTGCAGTAAGAAGTTTAAGCAGCAGTAAGGTATTATAACCTGCAGTCTCCAGTCTTCACAGTTATTGTTAATTAATTCCTTACTCATCTACTCACAATAATTCAAAATAACCACAATGTAGGTAGGTCTAGATAAGGATCTTACTTAAAGGTACGTATTCCAAAACGTAAGGCTTATTCATTGTGTTTTTAGAGTAAGTATTTCAACAAAATAATAAAAATTAATAAGTACACAAGGGGACTCTATTAATAAGACTATTTGTTTTACATTCTCAATTGTATGATATAGTAGAAAAGTTTTGAATACTAAACAAAATCTAAATAACGAAACTAACTACGTCCAGATGTTACTGAATGGAATTTAATGACATTGTTGTGTATCTCATTATAAGGCCGTGTAATACAACTACCCAGTACTTATTAGTCAGAGTATAATTAGTCATAATAACACATGTTTTCTTAATAGTTCATGGTAGGTACTTAAGTTTAAAAATAATGGGGTAGCCTGGATCCTGCTCCAAATGCTGTAAAGCTAACTATTATTTATTGGTATTTATTTTTGAATATCTTTTGCTTGCAGCTTCGACCGCATGGTTGTCGGAAAATATATCGTACTACCGGGATTAAAAGGACCTTATGTTTTAATTTAGGTCATAGACTCTCTGTGCACTGAAATCTCTTGAGCCGTTTATCCGAATAGACAAGCGGACAAAAATTCTAAAACCTACATTTTGGCATCGGACTCGTTACCAATCCTCGTCACTTTTTCAAAAAGATTCTATGTACAGTTTTATCTTCGCTACTGTTTAATTATATATACCTATAGAGTAAAGAAGAAATTATTATTAATGAGAAAAGTAAATGGAGCATAACGTATAGAGAAACGGAGAGCAAGCTTTTTTTTTTGAAGTTGGGAAATCATCAAATAACTTCTCCCGCTCTGGGTGGAGCAGCAGAGCGAGTCAGACTTTTACTGACTAAAACCCCACCCGTGTTCCCTCAGTTGCCTGTGCCAGAGGCGACGATATCTCTTTCAAATAACCCGCACCCTTGGCAGACGGAAAGCAAGCTTGATTAGTTATTTAATAGCACTTAACAATTTATTGAGGGAAAAATAGAGAGAAAGCGTAGATGACTAATAAAATAAAATAACATCACAATTCAAAAAGCAGGAAACCCTATAAAAGGGTATTTTGTTTTCTTGTGACAATTGCTGGCAGGCAGCTGGAGATGGTGGATCATTACGTATATCTAGGACATAGTTTATCTTTTGGAAGAAATCTTGAGACGCACACACACAACTGGGCTGGACGGCATTTGGCAAACTGGACGACGACGTTTTTAGGGATCGAGAGATACTACGATGCCTGTAAACCGAATTGTATGAGTAATACTAATGAGTCCTGCCTAACATGACATATTGGGCCGAAATATGGACGCGCACTAAAGAGACTATGTTCAAAGTTCAAGTAGCACAAAGGACTATGGAGCGCGCCCTAATTGCCATATTACTGAAAGACTGAGAGATCTTCAGTAAAAGGTAACTCAGAGATCCGCCGTAGGACTAAAGTTCACGACGTAGTATTAAGATTTAAGGAGTAGGATTAAAGTCCAAGGCGCAGGACTAAGGATTAAGATGTAGGATTAAGATTCAAGGAGTAGGATTAAAGTTCAAGACATAGGACTAAGGATCAAGATGTAGGATTAAGATTCTAGGAGTAGCATTAAAGTTCAAGGCGTAGGACCTAGGATCAAGACGTAGGATTAAGATTCAAGGAGTAGTTAAAAAGGTTCAAGGCGTAAGACTACGGGTAGTGTCTCCGTAATGGCGGTGGACAGGGTGTGCATGGTTAACTAGATATAGTGATGACAGGTTAAATGGAGCCTTGGCAAACCAATGGCCAGGTGGACGACCTGCAGAAGATCGCGGTGAAGACCTGGATGAGATTGGCTCGTGGGAGGCCTATGCTCAGCAATGATCATGAAGAGGATAATGGGTGTCTACGGTTTCCATTTTTTTTTTCAGTTTCTACTGTAGATAGGTACTCTATCAAATACTCGTTTTTTTAGTTGCTTATAATAAGCAATAAAAATAACTAGCATTAGGTACAGTACAATGGAAATTGCTTCACCGACAAGCATGCATTGAAATATCTAATAGCCAAGTAAGTTGTGAAAGAAAACATCGTGAGGAAACCGGCATGTGATGTGACATCCACCAACTTGCTCTGGGCCCGCGTGGTGTATTACGGCCCACTCCCTCTCAGCGAAAGAAGGCCTGGGCAACATTATAGGCTGATTATGTTTGATTAAGTAAGTAAGTTGTGTACTTAAATTGAATTATTATTAAGCTTACCATTAAATATGATATCGAACACTATATTAGGACACGCGATGGCCCTCTAATTAAAAACAGAGCTACGACACGACTAAAGACCTACGATGCGTAACCTATCTTTTATTTCAAAATAAAGAGATAAAATAAATCGTAGGGTAAGTGCTCGATATCACCTACAATACTTTACAATTAAGACAGCGTGTTAGTCTGAGGCCTCGGATAAGATAAATACTTATCAGATAAAACGTTTTCCTTTCGAACATTATCTACTTTCTTTTGTTTCCGGGTTTACAAATAATATAAAGGACTTCCTTTTTGACAGATGATAAAAATAAGGAGGTTGTCAAGACGACGTGTTTTGTTTTTTGTTTGTTTTGACTTCTAATTAATTGTCTATGATTTTTTTGCGAAGCCAGTGTTTTGTTGAATGCCAAATTACTACCAATTAAAATCATGTTAGGTATACATAGGTCTAAAAAGTGTGTGTTTATATTACGTTTATTTAGTTTTCTTTGGGTTTTTGTATTTTTTACGGACAAAGAGTGTAGTTTAAGGTTGTTTGTATAATACTTACAGTTTGACCTTTCCTGAAAAGCTATGTAAATAATCTGTTTCGCCGAAAAGTTTACTTCGCTTTTTGTTTAAAAAAGAACGAACATCCCGTGTGTCAACCAGTGGACCAAACTGTTTTTTTTTAGTATCTCTTTAATAAAACAATTTACATAATGTTTGCCTTGCCTACTCATTTTATTCCTTTTTTGCGAATAAGTGTATTGACCGATAAACTGTGTAGACGCACAGCTTAGTATTAAATAAATATGCAAAGTTACTCACTCGTATGGTAATCAAGAGGACGCTCGCTCCAAATGAAAGTTGCAAATTATTTTAATGTTAGTTATAAATGGTAACCAGCTAACACAACGATAAAACCACTTCATAAAAAGTAGATACAACGCACAACACTAACACTTCCTGACATGACTAATTGACATGTAATTAATCTAGTTTTTTTTTTTAATAGCACCGAAAACACAACATTATCTTTTATTGTTATTATCACAACACGGCGTTCATCGCAACATTTTAAACGTAACTGAAATTCATTGCAGGCGGTTTACAAGCCAGCGACTTTGTTTTTACTTTTTCGCTACAAGCACTCAGCAACCGGAGAGAAGTAAACCGGACCGCCACATTTTTGTCGTTTTATTTATTGTTTACTTTGTATTTGTTTTGTTTTTGTGCTATATGTACGCAGGATGTGTTCGCGGCGCGAAGGTCGCTTGTGCTTTGACTCAGTGCTCGATTACGGCCGGTTATAAGTTATTTTGTTATAGTTTAATTAATGCCGCGCCGTTCTGGAGCCATTCGCATTTTGATAAACGCGCGCGTGCGGGCGTAAGGCGCGAACCGCTCTGATTGGCGGACTAAGCTGCGCGGGCAGTACGCGCGCACTGAGCATTTTGGCGGGAGATCCGCTTTCAGCCAACTAAAGGCAATGAGATGTAAACTTTACCTTTCTACTGCCTTGAACTTTATTTCACTCACTAGAAACAACTACGATATGTTTTGTCTTTAAGGAGAGATGCGAGTCATAGATAGCGTATCTATTATCTTTAAATGAAATATCGTTTCTAAGATAAGGGATTACCTAGAAGTATAAAGAGGCTTCATATTCTGTAAATAATAGTATGTATTGTTATCAAATGGTTCATCATTTAGTAATTGTATGTATGTAGGTGTTGATTGTTTTTATTATTGTATTGTATTGTTGTACTGTACGATATTGTGTACCTTTTTAATGTACCGGTGCTCTCATAAGATGCACAAATAAATAAAAGTATTAACGCTGTAGGTTTAACTGAAGAAGACGAAGAATACTTTGAAGGAATCTGCAACATTCTTAAGTAATTATAATAATTATAAAGAGGTATTTGTTTGTAAATTGTAGCATTTAAATGGCCAAGAGTTTTTCATCACGGTACGATCCTTAGGAGCCGAAAAAAAGTCGGAAAGAACGCTAAGTGAAAAAAATTCACAAGAACGAAGTCACGGGCGAAGTGCTAGTAATAATACCTAAGTAAGTAGTGGGGTGAGACTAGACTAGACCGAGTAGGTATATTAGATCTAGTCTAGTCTACTTAATACCTACTAATATAATCATATTTATTATATAAGTAGCTCAAAGTAACATCCCTCAAGTCAAGTGACAATGATATTTTTTCACGCAGTTCTGTTCACGGTACATAAATCGTAATAAACGTGACAAATATTTATGAGATACAAGGCCATTAAAATCATTGATATTTGAGTAATTAGACGCGGCGAGTGGCGTTCTTGTTCTACGCAGAAGTTACACGTTAAAATAAGCCGAGTCGATTGTGTTTACGTGAATGGCCGCTATGAATCTTTACCCGCTTTGAACTTTACGGGTTAATAACAAGAACTAGAAACTGGATCAAACAGGTGTAGGTACCTAAGAGTTCGATCTTATTAATAGGTATACGAATACGCGAATAGCCCTTCTTCCCGTGACGTCAAACGCGATGAGCGCAGCCAAACTCGCTCCTACAGATTACACAAATGGGCCACCGCTATGTCACCCACTCTCCAAATTGGTGTCATAATAGTTTAAAAATATTGTTGTGTTTTAAAATTAAATTCTCCTATTGTTGAACTAGTTTTGAGTAAAAAACTGTTTTGTTCTAAATAAATCACGAAAATGTGGGATGATCATCAATTTTGTTAAATACGGTCGGTATTCTGTGATTTACTGCGGTAAAATATAACTAATGAATTCAACGAAACAGACACAACACCTACATACTTAATCTTGTACCTATATTGTTTTTACAAAAACAATAAACCAGGGTCCTGCTCTTGAAATCCGTCAACGAAGAGATACTTAGAGGGTGAATCCGACTCCCAATTATTTAACTTTTTCATTCGGGCAAAAACTCATCGAGAGATTAGACAACTGTCAAATCGTGTTGTCATTAATTTTTAGTTCGGGCCCAGGACTAATTTAATGCCCTTAAGATACAGAGTCGCCCATAACTTCTGCCGATACTACGGACTTCGTACACAGGGTAAGTTTTTATCCAGTGCGCAAATTGTAACTATCAATTCAGCTTAACATTCTAGACCCCCAGCGCACAAATTTTTCATCGGTAATAAAAAAAATCAGCTGTTCCATACATTTTGACCGCGTAGGTAATGCACTTTTCTATGAAACAGTGAATTTTTTTCGTATAACCAACATAAAATTTCTGCGCTAGGTGTCTAGAATGATATGTTGAATTTATGGTAACAGTTTGCACACTGGATAAAAACTTATCCTGTATAGTGAGCAGGCCTCCTGGAACAATGTATACCCATGGTACCTTAGTACATACTTACATACGGGTACTTAACAATTTTTTTTTTTTTCCTTCCTCCAATCGCCGTATGATACCAGGAAAAGTTAACATGCCTTTGGTTAGGATTTGAGCTCCAAGTCCCGTTGAACTGCGTCGAGTGATCTGACCCCATTATCTGGTCCCGTTAGCTCGAGTCGCTATGGTGTGGTGCGAAACACCATTGTTCAACTCTACACTCGCAATACATACAAAAGCAACGATTTTATCTTCTGTACGTTTGGAGTTACAAATAACAATGCCAAAAAGCTCAGCATCAATATTGCTAAATAATGTTTTAATAGTCTTTTGGCAAATTTCAAAATATTAACTACCAATAATGATGTTTTTGTTATTCTTAAATGAAACAACTTACTTAAAAAATAAATAATAGTTTAAAAAACTAAAAAACTAGAAAATAATTTAATTCTATTAAAAAGCGTGGGGTGCTTTTTGAAGTATTTTTATAATCAATTAATATCAAGCACCCCACGCTTTTTAATATAATTAAATTATTTTCTAATTTTTTAGTTTGGTTTTAAAGCGGGTTTTTTAGTTTTTTGAACTATTATTTATTTACTATTTTTTAGTTCTGCTTGCTTGATAAGCGTGATTTTTAAGATTTTTTTTTGTTTTTTTCTGTTTTTTTTTTTTTTGAATTGTCAGCAGTCCTCGATAAGTCTACAAAGTTTCAATGAAATCTGACCGTTTGAAGTGGGTCAAAATAGCGTCCAAAGAAGTCGGTTACATACAAACATACAAACAAACAAACATACAAGTGAAGCTAATATAAAGCGTATAAAAAAGGTTAAAATCCGGAGAATTTTGCTGACGCGCATCATCATCTGCCTAGACTTTTCACAACTATGAAGTGAAGATTGTCTTTGCTGCGGTTACGTACAGACCACCACAAATGTGCGGTTGGTTGTCGAACCGAACTGATTAACACGTTCTTGTACATAATAACCGAGAATAATAAACCTCTCTAAGTTCTTAGAACTCTGACCTATAGCTGACTTCAAATTTTATATTCTTACATTTATATCCTCAAAAAACTTGTTCTGAGTGCAAAACAAGTTCCGTACCGCCGCGCCGCCGCTGTCTGGCTATGTAACGGTTAGCCATTCTGCAATTTGGTGGTCCTATCAAATCCTACGTATAATGTCACATATATGATAATATTCTGCCTAGCCTTTTCCCAGGTTTGGGTCGGCTTCCAGTCTACCAGTACTGGCTGAAAACCAGTATTTTACATGAAGCGTGCCTCTCCTCCAGAAAAACATTTCAATAATATCTATTACAGCACTGGACGAATAACGTTTACGTTGCGGTTTGAAAAATATTATATGTGCCTTTAGCACATGAGATATATAAATATAATGTTCATGCGCCTGTAATTTCATTGTCATTCCCATACTTTCTTACTTTGTCATTACAATAAGAATAACAATAGGAATAATTTATTGTTTTAAAAGTTACATTCAAATGCGTTGCTTCCTGTAACTCACACTAGGATTCCCTGTGTCGTGAGATCCAGGCTCCTTCGTTCCGTTTACATTTATTGCTATGTAGGTAATAAATACTACGTTACAATAAACATTACAGGCGCTAAACTGGTACATGAGACATAACAGGCAGATGAGACGTTGGCCCATAAAAAATTACAGGCACATTAGATATTTTAGCTTTATCTGGAATAGGAACGTATCAGCGACGTCCCTGGGATGGAAATGGAATAGGCTGATTGCGATAAGTGAACTACCATCAACCACCACGTTGGCCGTCAACAATGTTTTATTTTTCAGTTAAATTATAGACGGACGAAGTCTTCAAGGTTCATTCATGTACATGCTAACGCAGGAATTTCAACAATTTGCAAAAACCTTCGTGGATTTGGATGCCTAATTTAAAAGGTTCCTGTCTTCTGCCTCACAAACATAGTAAACTTTGCAGAATTCAGTACATCGATGTCTCTATTGACCCTCATATCATTGGTAGGTACTCATAATGCTCAATCGTCAAACTATGCAGCCGCCGCTTATTAACTCAATTGGTTTGAACTTAGCCAACATTTGCTTAGAGGAACGTCCGAGCGTTAACCTTTTTGTGCAAATAATAAATAGATGAAGATGATGATGTTTGATATTTTAGCTTTGTTTGAAAATTTGGATTATCTTTTTTAAATAGAAATTTAGGTACAACTCAAAAACCGAATAAAATTTTCTTTAGCAGCATTATTTGACTCTAGCTACACCTCAGATACCCTTTAAATTAATTATGAAGTTTTAATAAAATAAAATAAAATTTCAAAATAAATAATAATATTTAAAATAATAATGATAGTTTAAAAAAAATATTTATATAGGTATTATGATGAAATAAGGTACCGTGCATTTTTCTGGCATTCAGTTTCCCATGCCACGCAGTAATAGTGTAGATTTCTATTAGTAAAATGTTTTTTTTAAATCAGATCACTCTCTAATGTAAATATATATATAAAAAAATAATCGGTCTACTCTCTAATGCTCGGTCCTATAAACAAAAACGAGTCGTTTTGCTTCCCAATGCTAGCATTTATTTTTTTGCCAAACTCGGCATATAAATAGATTCGTAAGCTAATTTTACCTGTGGCAGCTACTTCCATATGGAAGGGTCTGCTATGCAAAGCTATGGTCTTTGCTTCATTATTGGAAACGATATGAGTCTTAATTTTAGCCATTAACAATCCCTAAATTATAGGAATCGGGCATTAGTCCGTCAACGTAGGTACGGGCCCGTCTGAAAGAAGTTGATCCGTCAAAACAAGTCAAATTAAATTTTTTAGGCAGGTAAAAACACATCGGGCATAAGGACAACTGTGAAATCGTGTTCTCTCTCATTCATTTTTAGTTCGGACCCCGTGTTAATCTTGGGTCCGCAAGTGTAACGGTATAGGAAACACCCGTAACTTTGGCTCAAACTACGGAATTCGTGCTTCGAAAATAAAATCAGCTGTTCCTTACATTTTGACGAGTTAGGCGAACATAAATGTAGGGAACAGCTAATTTTTTTTTTTCGCGATTTCAGGTTTGGTCCCATAGTCAAAGTTATTCATAATGATGAGTATAATGACCCTTTATGAGGTTAACGGTGATTAAAACTACACCTTGTATACAAATACTTGCTCCAGCCACGGGTGAACACTGATAACATCCTGTAGGTACCTGGTACCTGCATACCTGCATGAGTTCGCGCAGCCAATCTGCGTAGAATCCAAGACCTACTCACCTACTTGCTTACAATACTTTACAGTAGAAAAGTGTGTCAGTGACTTTAAATGCATTACTAAACTCCTGATACACGGCTAATGTGCAACAAAGGAGTTTACATTAAGACATTGAGGCAAATGTGTAACCCAGATCCAGATTGTGCGCATACGCATAGTACTACCTAGTAAGTACCTTGTGCCAGCGGTTACCATCCGTCCAAAATCTTCCGGACATGTCCTCTTTGGCTTCCCGTTCGGATTTTGTCAGGCGTTCTCACTTTCCCAGAGTTTTAGAACTAAAGTGCATTTACTTGTGCATTTGACGATCTTTTTGACTGCGTCAGAGTTCGGTCAGCTGAATTTTGGGCTAAACATGTTTGAATTTTTTGCCATCGATACGCTAAGGTCTAAAGTAAGATAATTTTTCTAGAAAATAAAAAAGTTAAATAAACACTGAAAAAACGAAGACTAAAAAGTACAACGGGGGAGACTCTCTTTTAGATGAACTTTTTTTGTCAGGACTTTTCAAATTCAATAGGTACATAGTAAACCTACCTACTCGTTAGTGCAGCCATATTAAAATGTCGTAAAATCTGGCGCATGCGTGGCTGTTAACTCATTTAATGCATCTAGGGCAGAACGTGTGCGATGACGATTAGAGCATGCAACTGCAATATATGCATACAATTTAGAACTAAGTTAGAATGTTAGGTGACATATGTTAGGCAACCCAGTTTTACTTGTATGTCTGTCTGTAGATACAACTGCAGTCTTTGTTTCCACTGCATGGAAAAACACAAGCCTTCTCTCTTCGAGAGGCAGTGGGCTGTAATCTACCAGGAGAGCCTAGTTCGGGTTGATAGAGGCAGTGGCGTACCAATAGAAAATGGCGCCTAGGGCACGCATCCGCCCCTTCGTCAATTATCTTCTCGGTCTACACTGAACAAAGCTAGATCGCAACAGCTTTCTTGACCAATATAACGAAGATATTAATTCCAACGTGCTAAAAAATCGCTTGCATTGCTGCAATTTTAACACAATTTGAATAGAAATAGGCTGAGTTGGAAATTCGCTTTCATCCCCGTACTGCACAATATATTCAAGTAGCTCTTCAGATTTCCTAGATATTAGTTGGTAACAGTATGAAATGGTTTATTGATGTTTTTCTTTTTACACGCTTTATATTAGCTTCACTTGTATGTTTGTTTGTATGTTTGTATGTAACCGACTCCTTTGGACGCTATTTTGACCCACTTTAAACGGTCAGATTTTATTTAAACTTTGTAGACTTATCGAGGGCCTATGACAATTCAATAATTAAAAAAAAATAGAAAAAAACACGCTTTTGTAGTTAGCAAAACTAAAAAATAGAAAATAAATAACAGTTTAAAAAAACTAAAAAAACACGCTTTAAAAACCAAACTAAAAAATAGAAAATTATTTAATTCTATTAAAAAGCGTGGGGCGCTTGATATTAATTGATTATAAAAATACCTCAAAAAGCACCCCACGCGCTATATGAACAAATAAGTTGAGTGCCATCGGAAAAATCAATTCAGCTGTAATTTTTATTGGTTTATATACTTTCGTCAGCACTAAGTATTAAGATTTTTTTCAAAGCATTGTTGATATGTATTGTTAGGCTTGAGGGGCGTGTGGCTAAGTAATGTCGATAAAGAGACCATGACCTCTGAGTTTGTTTCGGCTTTTCTTCTCAGGGAACAGTCAGCTAGGAAATGCCGGCGCCATCTAGTTTTTAACCGACTTCAAAAAAAGGAGGAGGTTCTCAATTCGTCTGTATGTTTTTTTTTATGTTTGAAAGCTCGTGCTTCCCATGTGGTCCCATTTCAATTTTATATAGATCTGATGATGCGTTTCGGAAACAGACAACGGAACTCTTAAAAAAATAACAGTAAATAAACCGCGATTGCTGCTATCGCATAAATATGCATTGTTTTGACCCCAAGGATGATGAAATGTCGAATTAATGGGGTAGGTAAATAAAAAGTGAAAAATAAAAACTTTTTCCAAACAAAAATAAACAACCGACTTCCGAAAAAACACTACAAAGTGAAAAATAACTTTAATTTCGGAAGGCGGTGACAAAAAATTTAAATACATATCCAAAGTCACTGCCTTCCGAAATTAAAGTTATTTTTCACTTTGTAGTGTTTTTTCGGAAGTCGGTTGTTTTTTTTTTTTGGAAAAAGTTTTTTTTAAATATTGACCAACAAAATATTGACGTGTAAAAGTGTCTTTTAAGATCTACTTACATAAATAAACATTTCATTTCATAATAACAGCCACACGGGTCGATCGATCAGGTTACGCTACGCTTGCCGCATTTGTTCTGTGGGTGGGTGACCATCTTTACATACCAAGACCTCTCCGTGCCTCGGAAAGCACGTTAAGCTGTTGTTCCCTACTGTCATTCGTGGATCTTTGACAGTCGTTTCGAGGAGTCGTCAGAATCCCGAAAGTCTGACAACCAGTCATACTAAGGGGCAGTGGCGAAAGCACCATATAACACGTTTTGTGTGTTCATTTCTACCGGCTTCCCTTCGGTGATTCGCATCTCTATCGCTTTTGAAAAGTGGCACGTCAATAGTGTCGTCAATAGTTGAGTTTTTGAAACCGGCTCCGCTTCGGCTTCTCCCTTAGAAAAATTGACACCTCGCCGCTGCCCCCTTGGCAGCGGCAAGGTGTCAATTTTTCTACCCAGTACTGGCTTGTGGAGGTCAGATAGGAATTGGCCTCATGTAATAAATTAGTATTCAGCTGCATCCGGTTAGACTGGAAGCCGACCCCAACATTGTTGGGAATAGGCTAGGGAGCTGGGCTGACAAGAATGTTCTTTTTTATTTGTTTAAAGAGCGCTAGCCATCTTACGCTGTCGAACTTAACAATCGAAAATGTAATGAGCAAAAGGGAATATTGGTCGGTTAAAAAGTGAAAGTTGTAGTGAAAGTCTAGATACACGAACATACAAACAGCCCAATAACGTGTGTTATTCACATCACGAAGCCACAACTACCTCACTGTATTCATTTAACAGACACTAATTTACATACAGGTTCCTATGTAGATAAGTGCTGTCGATACCTATAGGTAGACTTGCAGGGTTAATAAGAAGTTGACAATAGCGAAATTACTCCATCTATCGTCTCATACCGGCCGTAAATATGTTCAAAAATGAAAAAAATCCCAATCGAAGAGAGCTTACTTCAAAAGGAATCCAGTGAGCCTCAAAAGTCTAGTGCCGTGCAAATACAATACCTAGGGGAAGCCGGGGCATTGCGGGCCCCCGGGGTAAAGCGGACACCCGCTGTCCCCCGTAGGATAATAAATCGAGACGCTCAAAACTAGTCGGATCGCGTTCCAGTAGACCTTGCCCTAGCGAGACAAGTGATTGTGTGTGTGTACCTGCGCGTCGTTTGTCGACAAAACGAATTTACGTAAGTTGATAAATTTAATATTATTTTTCATTTTTAAGTCTGCATTGTAGCTAACTCGTGAATGTGTTAAATGCTTAGTTATTAAGTAAATTACTACGTCCAATTATGTGACTAAATAACTAGAAAGAGTTGTGAACTAACTACCAGATATTCGTTTGATTAGGTTAATATTTATTTTATTTGACCTCGGGGGCATTTTGAGCGGGACAAAATGGGCAGGGTGCCCGTTTTGCCTCGGATAATTGTATTGAGTTTATGTTTTTTTCTGCAGATACAATTATATTTCACCACTACCAAAGGATGACAGAACGTGCCAAACGGAGCTTGGACGAGATGGAAGCAGCAGTAAGGGATGTCGCAAGCGGAAGGTGAAGCTGTAAATCGCTAAAAATCGTGGCATAGTATATTCAAGAGTGGCCCCACTCTTGAATACACTATGCCACGATTAACTTTGCAACGAAAACTCGAAGAATACAAAAAAAAAATTATATTTATAACCAACAAAACTAGGTAGCTATAGACCGGTATTCTCAACTGCTCAAGAAGAAGAGTTAGCTTCATATATTAAAGACATAGAAGTTCGTTGATACTCTGAATCTATTGAGGGTTGGGTCACTTGCCGTGCATGCCACAGACGGGCCCACTGTTCTTGCACCGGCGAAGAGGATAATGATGACGAATCCCATCACATTTGAACATTTTGTGCTCGGTTTTAAACTTACTTAAGTGAATATGCCTGTATTTGCCTATTATGCCCCGCATATGACCATTTTTCTCCGGACACGGGGCAAAACAGGCAGTTTCTGCTTTTTTTAAAGTTTAATTAGCACCAAAGACTGGTGGACTAAGATAATTATTTTAGGTTTATTTTAAATACCATTAATGAGACTAATAAATGGCTGTCGATTTTTTTCATTATCTTGTTTTTCTTAGGTTTTATTCAAGATTTTCCTTAAGGGGCCCGCATTGCCCCGTTTCCCCTACGGCAGTGACTGATACCGCAAGAAAATCTGTTGCAAATAGCAAAATATTTTAAGATGTCGTCTAATATTGACTGTAAATCCACAGGTAAAAGCTTACTTTATGAGGAATCCAATGAGCCTACTTGATCTAGTACCGGTCAGATACAATGGCTATAGCAGTATCAGAACCATAGGAACATTTGTTACCAATGTAAAAATATATTTCGCCCGCTAACGGCTGTAAATAAAGACAATCGAAGAAAGTTTACGTCATGAAAATGTCAATACATAGGTAAGTCAGATTACAGTTGTGAACAAATGTTTTCACGAAAGCAAACGGCGCGGACTCGGACCACATGAGTAACCACACGAATAATTTCTCAATTATGGGGTTATTGTTTGTTATTTCTCAGTTAGGAGTTATTGTTTACGACTTTGCGCGTGGAAGTCCCTGCCAGCCTGTAGGTACAGTTTTATTTTTCCTAATAGCAAAGTTGATACTTATTTACGTAAAGAGCATGTGCAATGCATTACACATTTTACATACAGATTGACTTCGGCGCAGTCGGGTACAAATTATCGTAAGATTAGATTAAGTGGTACTACCTAAGTACCCATAATTAAGTAAGGTTGTAAAAACAACTTCAAAAATAAATTAACTCAAAATGTTGAAATAATGTTATTTTTACTGAATAGAACTTTAATTTTGGAAGTTGGTGTCTTCGGATTAAGAAATGCAGTACTTTTTAAACTGATGCACAGTGGCCCATACCGTTGTACGGTAGGTACAACGATATGTACCTACAATTTCAACCCACTTTTTTAAATCTACGTGCATGTCTCTTCACTTCCTTCACTCGCGATTGATTGGAAGTTAACCGCACTCAATTAATATTAAAGCATTCATTGCACAGTTGCTTCCTCCATGATATATGGGCTTACGTAAGGGTGCCACTTCCTGGGGAAAATGCTCTACGGTATTGTAGCTGACAGCCGAATGACTAATCGTGTCGGAATTGTTCAACTGAAAACTTCGAAATCATTGGCGTATCATAGTATCGTGAAAGCAGGTGCGTTCGCAGCCAAAGACTTTGGGGGTGTCACAGTCAAAGACTACCTACATAATAAGAAAATGTATTATATTTTCGAAAAGTTACTATTTTAAGCTTTACGTTTACGGCTTTTGGGGGGTCATGGCCCCTAGGACACCCCGATCGGACCGCGCCAGCATGAAAGGTACCCCTATCCTCATTTCTTCAGTGGCTATTTCATCGGATAAGCAAGCGAGAGGTCGGTAATTTGATGCCCAACTGCTGCATTGTCGATGGGAACCTACTATGGCCGTAATAAAGAATAGGTGTTTACTTTAATTATGATTTAGGTAGGTTACCAGTTCGTTATAATTTATTTTAAAATACTTATGGAAGTTACGAAAATGATGTCACAAATTCAATCAAGATGCCTACTGCCGACTGGTTACTTAGGCGGAACTAGGTTACCAGGTCTTAAAACCGAAAAGCCGGACAGACCAGTCTGTTTAGCCGGACATTTGGGTAAAAAGGCTGGACACCCTTCATTTTTTAGTCTTAGTCTAACACTAGAATAAAAAAAGTTAAACAAGGCTTTTTTATCATTTACCTTAAAATGATAAGAAACCACAGCAAAATTTAATGAATCAGCCTTGTTTATTATGGGCAATACTTCTATCATTCTTCGATACAAGGTTAGGCGGGCGGAGCGGAACCCAACACATGGCAAATGTAAAAAACAATCAAATTAAAAAGCCTAACAAAAGCCGAACATGCCGGTCACCTTGAAAGCTTGGCTGTGCCCGGCTTTATCCGGATGCCTGGCAACGCTAGGTGGAACTGTAGGTAGCTTTCGCACAACGCTCGATGGGTAAAAATGCCCGGGGCAATTTAACAGGCTCATCCAAAAATACATGAAACTGGCGGTGAAAGTGGCGTTACCTGCTGCTCACTATGGAAGTATGGACCTCTGCCTAATCCTGGAATTGGAACTAGAATTTTCTCAGGAAAAACCTGCGTGATTATAAATTATTTTCAACGCCATCTCGTGTCGCTATTTTGACACTAAAACACATCCTACTGACAGAACTACCAGAGTTGCTATATACGATATTTAAAGCAAAAATTTCTGTTTAAAAAGAAGGTCTTCCTGCCAAATAAACTTTTAATTATTATAGAATACAGCTAAATTATGAAAATACGTAAATATTAAAAGATTAGAAGAAAACAGATTTAGCGAATGGACATGACGGCATAGAAAATTCAAAAATTCTATTACGACGGTACATTTCTTACTTATTGAGATGGCAACTCGATGTTCACTGTTCAAAGTTGGTCTCGAAATATTCTTGCGGATTTTTTGGTTTATTTTTTTAATTTCTGAGTGAAATTTTAAAATGTATACGGTTTCCAAGGGACCCAGCAAAATTGTAGCCAAAACTAGACGAGGTAGTTATTAAGTTTCACCTAATTTGTTTTAAAACTAAGTTCGAACTTGTCAGTGATCATGTGAGTTGAAATGAACATTTACCTATCGTTTCCTTATTTTTAATTACAGGCCTATCACAAAACTTGGAACGATTGGATAGCCGAAAAGAACACAATAGAAAGTCTTCGGAGTCTGATAATGGAGAAATCATCAAGTAAGTTATCATCACTGAGGGCGTACATTACATAGAGATTTCATCACTGTTTTTACATAACCTCTTCGGCCAAAGATGTGTACTTGTTATGCAGTTTTAAGAATTCTTGCGTGACAACAATGTGTGGTATGGAAAGACAAATATAATACTAAACACAAATCCTACGTATCTCAATTAATACAATTATTACAAGAATCTTATTGGATTATTTGTTTGTTCCTATTTCAGTATGCCCAAGCCTATATTTCATTCCAATGGTAAAAAGACAGTACACCAAAGAATACAACACCATGTGATCACACCACAACATGAGGAAATTATCAGATTTATCAGTGAAAGTAAGTTGTCATGTTTATAACTTCATAATTTGGACAGTTACAAACTATTTTATGCTAATTACTAAGTAATATCATAAATATGTTTGATTTTAGCTTGGACACAGTCAGCCTATGGGGAGAGTGAGCCCTCAACACCAACAAGTACTAATGGTAAGTACCTATCTCAGAAAGAAATATTTTCTCTTCAAGTATTTTACTAGGAAGGCTATGCCAGCTGTAATATCCAAATTACTGTTGACAACAAACTACCTCAAATTCTGTCATTCAATGCTAGAAGATTTATTTTATTATAAACTTATACAAAATTATGTCCTTACTCTACTGTGTGTGCCATGGGAAAAAGGCATCATTTGTTAATTTTTAATAAGTTGTATATTGGCTCATTTTCGCATGTTGGTGGCCAAAAATATGGTAGTGGTAAATGTGCTCTCAGATTTCATACCAAACAATGTTTCTCTAAATAGTACATAATACCTTCACATAATTTCTGAACACTTGCTATTGAGATAAATCTTCAATAAATAGAATACACTGCCTCCTTGGTGTAGTGGTTGCAAGCGCTACTGCTGACCATGAGGTCCTAGGTCCGAATCCCAGGTCCATGTGGGCCTCTGCCCAACCCCACGGGGAAACAAGGCATGATGTTATTATGTCTGTATAATATTCTTGTCAAGCTGTCATACAATGAAACAACATTGGACTGTCCATGTTGATTTAATAGTGACATACTTATCATTGAGTGCATGTTGCTATTTCAATCAATTAAGGTCATTCATAGTGCAAGGCTTTGAGCATGTTCCCTTTAACAACCTCTTCAATTGATACTATTACGTATTTGATTAGTTCTCATTGAGAAACATAGATTTGTGGTATCATTACAGTTTCACAAATCAATTTCGGGTTGCTGTTACACCTTGCCAGAAATAAAATTGATTTTAACTGTTACAACCAAAGAAAACTTTTCATAAATAAATACAAGTAAAAATATAAATAATAATAAGGAAATGTATTTCCAGAATCTGACAGCTTATCTCCCCCACTATCAAATCTGTACTACCAGGATGATGCCCCCAGCCCAGTGCTACGTGACTTCAAGCCATTCGACCTGGAGACATGGTGGGGCAAGAGATTGTTCCAAAACATCACCAACTCCCTTTGAGTTAGCAGAGTTTAATAAAAAGATGTGGAAACATAAAAGTTGGCGGTAGCGTAAGTCACAATCTTCTGTAGTTTACTAAATTTTTATTTAAAACTGTGTCTCGTCACACCAAATTGCTCTTGACTACAAACAGGAAGCAGATTTTTCGTCCATTAAACTGAATTAGGTACTAGTTTCGAGATGACGAATGAGATGAATCTTTGCATATCCTGCCACTTCTGGTTCTTACTGATAGCTTTAAACTGAGGTCAATGTCAAGATAGTAACACTAATTTTGATCTGTATGCACTACTCATTCGAAGTAAAAGTATAGAACAGCTGGGAAGAGGGTTGTAGATACCAGTGGTGGTCAGTGCTCTGTGGAGGACTTTCCAAACCTTATGAGCCATGTAGAAAAGTACAGCTTTCTGCATTATGCCCTTGACCCAGCAATGTGAGGACCTACCAAGTGATTGATTGTTGTGGCTCTTGACTAACCAATCATAGGCCATAAAAACCATCAGCACATACTAAATAATAATTTTTTGTATCAATTTTTACGGATGACTTATTCTTAAGAGAATATAAAGAATTTCTAAAAAAAAGTTAAGTAATCTACAGTTGATTGTGGATCTCAGTAGTTATGTCATATCATAAGTAAATTTTTCCAAAAGCTCAATTTCTTTGCATTGATTCTGTGAACCAATATTCTTTAAGATTGTTGTTTTGTGTGAATGTTATAGTTTTTTTGTTGATGAAAATAATATACTTATTTCGAATTCGGAGCAACTATATACCAAAGAATGTTATTATGTGACCATGTTAAGACATACTGTAGAAGTTTGACACCATTTTTGCCAAATTTATATGAGCCAAATTGTTTATTGAAGTTTTTACAATTAATTTATAGTGTGTAGCATTGTTCTACCGTCTTTATATTTTTGAATGTTACCATCACATTTTTAGTCTCAACTTATGTAATATGTAAAATTACTGTTTTGCAGCTACTTTACATTATATTTATCTTGAATAATGCCTTTTTGCAATAATTATATTGCAACCATACTTAAAAGTGCCTAAATACAGCAATAGTATAAACAGTATTATAAATTGTTATGCAACTGTCGAAATATTGTTAAATTGTAAATATGTAAAGATCCTCGATATAACTTAATAACCAAATCATGTATTGAGTATTATTGTCATACATATTCAATGTTTGCTGTGACCTTCACAAAAGAAGAATTCGGTAATTCAAGGGGTCCATTGGGTTCATTTTTTTTTATTTGTTTTGTAATTATGTACAGACACAAGTTAATAGCGCAACGCTAAGCACATTTATAGTTATTAATACTTGCCCTGTTTGACCTAACGGCACGGTTGTGATTTTGGACAGCCAAGTCTCATGATCATCTCCTCTCATCATGCCTATCATAATGCCAACTTTCATCACAAAATTTCGTTGACTCAAGTTTAAAACATTATGTTAATATTAACTTACCCAAAGTTCCTGTGAACGTATTTTATAAGTACTATAAATTCTTGTGAAAATAGCTTTTTACAAAAAAAAAAAAATTTTTATTGTTGAGTAATGTTACTTCTGTTCAATGTTTATTTGTGTTATGCAAAGCTTCTCAAGCTAGAGGCTAAACAATGTCTTCCAGAATGATTAAGGCTCCTGCACACATGCCGGCGGCACAGCCGATGGGTTTTTGCCTTGCGCATACCCTGCAGGCGTTATTAGGCCGCCGGCACTTGCTGGAGAAACCGAGTAAGTCGGGCTTGTTGGCGGCATGCCCACCGTCAGGGCCGCCGGCATAGTGTGTGAGCCTTTAGAAAATCTAGTCTGGTCGTAAATATCCTTACAATAGAAAAATAACATACTGTTATTTAGGCTAGGCATTAGGTAATCATTTTATGTACAGGGTAAGTTTTTATCCAGTGCGCAAACTGTAACCATGAATTCAGCATATAATTCTAGACCCCCAGCGCAGAAATTTTTCGTCGGTAATACAAAAAAAAATACAAATCAATGCTAGGGGGTCTAGAATGATATGCTGAATTCATGGTTACAGTTTGCGCACTGGATAAAAACTTATCCTGTTTATATATATTCCATTATTGACATACAAAAGAAATACAAGGACTGGGGTACAGTCAAAAGGAATTAAGATTTATTAATCGCTGATACTTTACTTTACAGATCACACTAATGTAATATTTATATACAATTGCATTGTACAAAAAAAAGGAAAGACTTATTTATTGGTTTGTAACGGAGTATATGACCAGACTAGGTACTTTACATCCATTTAATCATGTTATTCGTCGTGTACAAATCTTTGGAATATTGGTTTTTATTTCCTTTGTACATAAGAAAATTTACAAGAATATTTATTTGTCATATACATCAGTAACTGACGCCAGAAATACTTATCTGTTTTGTACCTATATTTTAGTGCAGTAATGTGAATTGAAAGTTTTACTACTTAAGTAAATATTTACTTCAACAGATATTTAAAATGAACTATTTATATTTGCTGTTGTGAAAAGAATATATTATTATAACCACAAATGTGCAATTAAGCATTAAACGAGTTAACGCGTAAAGCCGATGTTAATTTATGCAAATAAGCATTAAATGCACGAATCGTAGTATAATTTTTAACCTTTTAGATGAAATATTTGAGTCGTTGTAGTTGTAACGCAGGAGAATATTTTTAGACTGATTTAGTTATTAAACGTTATGCTTTTTGTTGTAGTTGAATAAACCATCTGAAGAATTACTTAAAACTTTTATTTATGTTGTTTTAAACTAGAAAATAGAAGCAAACCAGGCAGGTTGTTAGCTGTTTTCAATTCGTAAGAACCTTTTCACTGTAGGTATTGTTTTTTTTAATTTGTCTCGACGTTACTAAATGTCAATTTTATCAACGTCAATCACAGAGTACAATATGACGTCAATCTTTGCACTGGTTTCGAGGTATTTTACAGGGTTTTTAGATCGAAAACACTAAGTGAAACATGCAAGGTATAAAAATACGCAACGATCTGTTTTCTCCTAGCAACGTAAAGTGTTTCACTGTTAACAATTTTGCAGTAAGTAGATCAATCCTTTTCCCAATTCACGTATGATTTCAATCATCTCAATCATAACTGCTACGGCAGAGCGCTTCGCGCGCTCTCTGTTGCGACAAGCAGTCCAGCGGTGTGCGAGAAAGCTCGCGAAGTGTATTTCGCAATATCGCGACTATGTAACCGTGACACTAGTTGACGGTCACACGGACGTCGTAATATTGCGGCGGGATTTTTTCTTTTCGCGCACTGGATCTCGAATTTGCGGCCAGAGTTGGATATGGAACAGTGTGTTTTTTCGACGCGCTGAAATGTACTTTGTTAGATTCTCAATGCTCGGCTAAACATCGAGCGTTGAAAATCGAGTGCGCGATAAAATCCCGTCGCAATATTTCCAATGCGCAAAAAATAACTGACGCGATATTTTTACGTCCGTGCGTACTTAGGCTGATTGTCTTACTTAGATATGGTAAGGCTAGAGTTGCTTGATTTGACCATAAACAACTATTTATATAAAATTCCTGTCTACATTCCCATCACAGCCGAACAGCCACCAAAAGAACTTCATGAACAGTGTTCAAAACGTACGCAACACGCTCGGTTATCTGGAGCGCAGTATCAACAAGTCTAACGAGTATGAGCAGAAGCTTTTGCACTGTAAGGGCTCCCACAGACACTCACACGGCGACAACGACTGGTGGGAAAGTGAACATTCAGAGGAGAAAAGTTTTAAGTGTTCTAATACCACCAGTAAGTTTGAAGATAACTCCCTCTCACAGGAAATGTTATAGGCTGGATGTGCTTACAGTAGGTTCTATTGTATTATTTGTAGGTAGGATGTAAAATTCTTTGTGAATGGGTCTACTATCATACCACCACGGTCCACTCCTGTTTCCGTCTTCCGCCAAACCGCGATGTGGTGTACTATAGGGTGTCCCAACAAGAGCGCCGGATTTAAATTTGCCGCCATTTTGTTAATACGAGTTGTACGGTAATTTTTTTGACAGTTGTCACGTAGGTACAGACTACGCGATTTAAGAAATGGAGAAGTATTCAAACCAACAACGTTTTATGATTGTAAAAACACATTACAAAAATGGTGAGTTTTGCGAAAACAGTTCGCCAATTCGTTATTTTTTCTTTGTTTTGTTAGTGAAGGAAAATATGTATACGAATAAGCCTGAAACAGTTGAACATCTTAAATCCGTATTTCCTATACGGCGCGTTATTGATGAAATACAGCCACATTTATGCGTAAACGTTTTTCACAATTTCAACAAAAGAATAACTCTAAAGCATTATTATATACGCGGAGAAAAGAAGTCTCCGAAATTTAACAAAATTACAATATTTTTGTACCTACCTATTATACATACAGTAGGTATACCGAATCCTCCAATGTCTGTATATGAAAAATTACTGATATAACAATGAAAAGTACACTAATTGTGAATATGAATTTTTCAAATATTCCAATAGCGTTTCAATATTACAATTTGAAAAGAGTTAGCGGGGGCGGCAAAAATGTAATATTAGCCTACAGGTGGCAAATATGTAAATCCGCCACTGTATTATAGTAATTGTCAGGCCTACCTACGAGGTATTTCAGCTTAGTATTTGTGATATTAGGGTATCGTGTTACCCAGTAACATGGATGTGGAGGTCAGATAGGCAGTCACTCCATGTAAAATATCCTTTATTCCCGTTGAGTAACACCATGTTGTGTCACACTGTTACTCATTGGGAGAAAATATCCCGTTAAGTAACACTGTAACTCAATGCCACGTTTTTTTCCCTCTGAGTAACACTGTAACTCAACAGAACGCTGTGTTCCCGTTAAGTAACACCTTTTCGCTTGTTTTCCTGTACCCCTAGCTAAACCCCTGGTGGTACAGCGGAAGATCAGTTTTTTAACCACTGTACCCTTGGCCGTGAAACCCGACCAACTTAAAGGTCGTGTCATGAATTTTGCATACCGATGCTTTCGAAGTACCAGGTCGTCATAACTTGGTAAGAGCTCGCCTAACATACACAGGTGTGTCAGCTAGAAAACGGTTTATGCCTTTGAAGTACCTACCAGGTTGTCATAACTTGGCAGGAGATCACGTAATCGTTTATCTTAATTTAAAAAAAAACTGATTTTAATGCGATTAGTAAGGTACCACATCTTTTATTGATTCTGAGGGGGTACGAAATTCGCCGGGTCAGCTAGCTTCAAATAAAAAAATTGGTCTTTGATTTATCCATAGAAATTATCTTGCTTGGCATGTCCTAGAACAAAAAAAAAATCGACGACATGTACGAAGGCACAAACCGTTTTCTAGCTGACACACCTATGTTAGGGAGCTCCTACCAAGTTATGACGACCTGGTACTTCGAAGGCATCGGTATAAAAAATTTATGACACCTGGTCCTTTAATTTGGTCGGGTTTCACGGCCAAGGGTACAGCGGTTTTTTTTTTCGCTGGGAAATCATTAAAAAACTTCTCCTGCTCTGGGTGGAGCAGGAGGGTTTGTCAAACTTTTACTGACTAAAACCCACTCGTGTTCCCTCAATTGCTTGTTGCCTGTGCCAGGGACCGCGGTTTCTCTTTCGACCAACGCGCACCCCTGGCAGGCATCGGCCCTTGCGGTCCCCATCAGTTGGTGCCGACATCTCTGAGGCGCCCGTGGAACACAACGCGCCGTCGACCCGGGCTTGGTCCTTACCGGTGGCCGGGGGAATCGGCCTAGGATTACCGACGCCCAGGGCGTCTCCTGCGGAGGCTAGGGCTCATGTACTGCCTCTCCCTCACGTGCGCCGCCTCCCTCTTTAGGGTACAGCGGTTAAAACTGATCTTCCGCTGTACCACGAGGAGTACAGCTAGGGGTACCTACACAGGAAAACAAGAGAAAAGGTGTCACTTAACGGGAACACAGCGTTGTGTTGAGTTATGGTGTTACTCAGAGGGAAAAAACGTGGCATTGAGTTACAGTGTTCGGGATATTTTCTCCCAATGAATAACAGTGTGACACAACATGGTGTTACTCAACGGGAATATAGGTAAAATATTGGTATTCAGCTGCATCCGGTTAGACTGGAGCTGACGCAAACGTGATGTTGACGATTTGGGATATAACGGCTCCCACACATTATGCCGGCGGGTTGTAGCTTTGCGGGTATGCTGCAGGTTTATTAGGCCGCCGGCACTTACCGCAGAAACCGAGTACGCCGCCAGCATAGTGTGTGAGCCTTTAATGATACGCCTGTATCGCAGCGCGCATTTACAATTGCAGGTCACTATACCAGGCGTTGAGGCCAACGCCCGTTTTAAGTGGTACCTACCTATTACAGATGTCTAGTCTAGGCGTCGGTGAACACTTCCCATTAGGTGGACCGCACGCTCGTTTTTCATTGGCGATGTAAGGGTAGGCTAACGTCTAGGAATGGACGTCTTGCAGCTGAGATGATCATGTCAAATCAAAAATCAAATCAAAATATTTTATTTCACATAAACCTGCAAGGGCACTTATGAAACGTCAGAAGCTAGGTGCACAGTTCCAATTTGTCGCTTCTTATGGAGAAGAGCCGGCAAGAATCTCTTTTAAAAATAATTGGCTTTTATAATTTTTTCAAATTACAGTGATATTAGGTATGGGAGGACAGTGCAGGCCTGTCAATAAGTACCAGGTACTTAGAGGAATGAAAATAAAGAATAGAAACTGTAGGCCTACAACGTTCTCTCATTCACAATATGTAAAAGAATCTACATAAGTAAAATTAACCTATTTAAACCAAGTGATAAAATTTCCATGAGTATCACTAATAAATACTCGATATTACAAGTGTTGTATAATGTCAAATAATGACGAAAATATGTCAGAAAGTGTAAAAATAAAATTAATATAATCTCACATACCTAATTATGCTGCTAATGAGTTACCAGGGAAGCCACATGTGCAGAAGGAATTAATGCCAAACTTCCTTGTCTTCAACGTAGTCTTTTTATCTTATAATATGTTTTTTTGATAAGAACACGTTTGATGTGAGTTTTAAACTTTCCATCGCTAAGTTCTTTAACCGACTTTGGCAACTTGTTATAGAAGCGGATACTGTTTATTAGAAATGACTTGCTAGTTTTAGTTAATCTAAATTTTGGAATCACAATTTCATCTTTACTACGTGTATTTAGGTTATGGAAGTCGCATCTTTTTTTGAAAAGACCTACATTTTTGCGAACATACAAGATATTTTCTAGGATATAAAGAGAAGGCAGAGTTAGTATGTCAACTTCGTTGAATTTGTTTCTAAGAGACTCGCGAGGCCCCATTTTATAGATTGCGCGGATTGCCCTCTTTTGTAGAATGAAAACTGAATCTACGTCAGCTGCCGATCCCCACAGCAGAACGCCATAAGACATAATACTGTGAAAATAAGCAAAGTATACTAACCTAGCTGTGGCGACATCAGTCAACTGCCTTATTTTTCTTACTGCGTAAGCAGCTGAGCTTAATCTACTTGAAAGAGCTCTAATGCTCTAATTACTTTAGATTCAAAATTGCAATATGGTGCCCCCATTGCAATTTTGATTCTAAAGTAATTCCTAGAAATACAGTTTCCGAAATAGCATCTAGTTTCTTGCCATCAAGTTTTAAATTAAGCCCTACTTGGGGTACATTTGGTAATGAGAACTTAAGACATTTAGTTTTGTTCGCATTGAGTAAAAGGTTATTAGCCGCAAACCATTTCGAGAGAACAGCTAGACTATCGTTGACATGTAAGACATCCGTATCTTTTCTATCTATTTTAAAAATAAGAAAATTGTCATCAGCGAATAAAATTATATCCGAGAAGTTATCAGGTAAGGAAGGTCATTAATATAAACTAGAAATAAAAAAGGGCCAAGAATTGAACCTTGAGGCACGCCCATCGTAACTAGAGACCCCGAGGACGTTGCCCCGTTAACATTTACTTTTTGCTGCCTGTTTGATAAATAGGAAAGTACAAGATCAGCAGCTCGTCCACGAACTCCATAGTGGTGTAATTTACAGATGAATGTATTGTGGTCAACGCAGTCAAACGCTTTTGAGAGGTCACAGAAAATGCCAATTGCATCCTGGGACTTCTCCCAGGATTCCAAAATGTCACTGATGAGTTGTACTCCCGCGTCAGTCGTCGACCTACCTTTCGTGAACCCAAACTGTCGACTATGTAAAATCCCATTTGAGTTAAAATGTGACAACATCTGGTCCAGCATGATTTTTTTCATAAATTGTGCTCAATGCTGGAAGCACAGTTATAGGTCTATAATTAGAGGGATCACTCTTACTACCCGATTTGAAAATTGGTACTACACTGCATGATGATAGGTTTTCCTCCACTGTCTTTAACTTGTTATAATGCTTAGTATCAATGGATAATAAATATGTCTTAGGCACTAATTTATACTTAATTAATACCTACTTAATTTCGTTCTTATCTTAACAGGCACTAGTCATAGCAAGTCGTCAAGGAGTCTAGATGATTTTACAGACACTTGGTCTTCCATGAGCATTGTTTGTCTACAATACCAGTAAGTTGAGATTATCTACTAAAAATAATAATAATTAGGATCATGGTCTATTCTACAAGTGGATTTTTTTTTGTATGGGAAATCATCAAATAACTTCTTCCGCTCTGGGTGGAGCGGGAGGGCGTGTCAGAGTTCTACTGACGAAAACCCACCCGTGTTCCTTCAGTTGCCTGTGTGCCAGGGGCACTGTATCTCCCGCACCCCTGGCAGGCATCGATCCTAGCGAACCCCACCAGTTGGTGCTGACATCCCTTTGAGGCGCGCGTGGAACACAACGTGCCGTCGCCCGGGCCTGGTCACCGGACGGCGAGCTACCCATTTCTCGCCACGCGCCCATTTCAAGCCCGCGCCTAAGGTGGTTGGGAATCGACCTGGGATGCAGCGACTAGTGCCGTGAGGGCACATAGATTACCTCTCCCTCGCCTCCCTCTTCGCGAGCATTACTGCTTCGCAGAAGGAGGTGACGGCTTCCTACGCACTCTCGGTCCGTACCATGGCATGGACCAGGGCCGGACGCGAGAGATCGCCGCCGCTGATCGCCTCCACGGCGACACGGCGGTGCTCTGCCCAAGCCGGGCAGACCTCCACCGTATGCTCCCGGTGACCGTGTCCTCCGGGTGATCTAGGCAATAGTAAAACCCGAACGTTTCCACCCGCCTTAGGCGTCCATTAATTTCGTGAGGTATTTAGGGGGGACGGGGTCGGGCGAATCTCACCCAATCTCACATGAAGGAGAGGGGGTCTCGGTAAATATCACGTTACTTACGTGTTATTTTTTTTTTTTTCCGCAAAGAATATAAAATTGCGAGAAAACTGGGTTATATTAAGTAATAAAATATGTTTTTCCGCCAATATGGCTAAATACTACAAAATCATATTTATCACTGTTATGCGAACGCCACAAAGTAGCACAGTAGCTCCTCGATTGTTAAACCACCACCGTGCACCGGCCAGCCAAGCCAGCCAAACGCAATGCATAAATCCATCGCAAATAAGCACAGATTAACGTTTTTACACAAAAAATACGAATTTTGAAATATCTCACTTGGGGTGGGTCGAGCTCCTCACGACATCTCACCAGAGCGGGGGTGGGGTTCGAAAAATTGCCAAAATTTACTCACGTTATTATTGGACGCCCCTATATTGGAAAAGGGGAACCTCCCGAAACAACCGTGTCCGGTGAGGACGCTGTGGTGCTTCTCAATCCACTCCTCAAAGAGGGGACTTCACGCCGCAACTGTGGCGTGCCCAGCACTGGGTTGCGACAGTCACACTCTCCATGAGATCCCGCCGGAGCTCTGTCCGCTGTGCCGCGATTTCTCGCGGCAGCGGAGTTACGCCCCAGCGTTTTGCCTTCTTGTGCCACTCCCATGTGTGTCCCCTTTGCCTCCCGATCCCATGGCGGCAATCCGGCAAGAAGGCCGGCCGCCTCACCGGAGATCATGCGGTATCCCCGGATCATCCAGATGGCCACGACCCTATGGGACGCATTCAGCCGGGGGGCTGGTCGGCGCCTCAATGAAGGCGCCGACACCGGTGCCCCGTAAAGGGTCATGGACCGCACGACCCACGCGTAGAGCCTCCGGCAGGAGGCGTTTGGCCCCCTAGATTGGGCAGGGGCCCAAAAACATAAAGGTGATTTAAAATTATTATTTACGTATTCAAATAATCAAATAAAAGCTCTTAATTTTGTAAGTGTGGAACTACGAATTGGCTTCCATGTTGTAGATAGAGTTTCTAATCCATTTGTTTATTTACACCTTAATTAGAAACGACTGAAATTGACTATGGTGAGAGTTAGAAATGGAATATAAAGAGACTTAATATTCTAGATACGAAGAGCTAGCGAAGAGGTACAGAGCTCTAATACAAGCGTATGACGAGCAATGTAACGCAGTCGGCTTGCGCGACAAACGCCTGCAGCAATGGCAGGAACGGGTGGACGCGTCTCACGCGCACCTCACGCATGCGCACACAGCACTGCTCTCTGTTGGAGAAAAGTATCTAATGCTCAAGAATAAGAGGAAGGTGGAAGTATGTACCTATTGCGTGAAAACACAAATAATAATGCTAGATAGGTAAGATAGATAGGTCAATTTTATCTCAACGAGCATCAACAAAAGTTGGTCGGGAATCTAATCATTAGATAATCGTTCAAAATGCCACTATTTATAACCAAGCAACATTGAAATTTTAATTTGCTATTTCCGATGGCTACTTGTTATTATTAACGAATTTTTCAGTAAATTCAACAGTCATTTTATTAGGCTGAGAATCTTCACTTTTTTATTGTTAAAAGTTACAAAAGACCGCCTCTAAAATGTCCACCGTTCACCTTAGTTTTTGAGATGGGAAGAAGTAGCGTAGCAAACAGGGGAGATTGCTAAGCTAAACTAAACAGACAAGGTTAGCTGGGGAGCTACCCTTGTCTGTTTAGTTTTAAGATGGAATAACACTTGGAATAAACGAAGATACATAGGGTAGCTAACAGTGGCCCTAATGTGAGTTTCTGTGAACCATCTCGACTTAACGTATCGACCGCGTTCTGCAATCCGATTGGCCCTTCACCAGTCCAGGGCCAATCGGAGCACCAAACGCGATCGATGCGATAATGGTTAACAGAAACTCACACTAGGGCCTCAGAGCGTTAATATGACAAATTGAGTTTTCGAAAGAGATTGCAATACAGTTAGGTAGTTATGAGTGACAGAGACGCTCTGCAAAGCCGAACTTAAGACTCGAAGTTCTATATTAACGCTCGGGTAGTTTACTTACCGATACATGTGTAAAAGCAGAAGAAATGGTACGAAGACCAGTTAATGGGCATGAGACAGACTCTGCAGGACATGATGGATGCCACAACTCGTGCACGAATGACGTTCGACGCAAGGCTCGAGTCGTGCATGGCCAAAGAATGCGACTCTGATGCAGCTCTCCTGCTTTATGAAGTATGTTGGCTTATTTTCTACCTTTCAGTGCGAATAAGCCTTGACAAATAAAAGAAGATAAGATCAGGGAAATTAATTGTCAAGGAAATTCGACTATCAACTTAAATCGTCCGTATATTCAAGTCACAACTGCCATTCCTTGACTGTTGTATGAAATGGCTATAATACAGCAAATTGGCGTAGATTTCGAATTCGCTTAACAATTATTTTCCCTGGCTGTAGATTGAAATGTCGCGATTCTCAACAAAAAGCTACTGAAAATCTGTCCTTACACTAATCCATAATTATTTTGGGATTTTATATGGGTAACATGTCATGGTCGGACGTACCGAGTTAGGTCCTAATTTCCTTATCTACATTTGCCCCCATCAAAAGGCAAATCCAATCTAAAGCAGTTAATAGTGTAGCACATGTCGTAGCACGTAGGATCGTAGCACTCGTAGCTGTAGCATGCAGCCGTAGCACGTAGCATACAGTCGTAGCACGTAGCATTCCGTATTTCTCACCAGCTACCATTTCTGGGCCATGTTAGAAATGTGTGTATTTATGTCACTGTATTTTTCTTTACCTATATTATGTTATTGTATTTCAATCTACGTGATCTAAAATGATGATATTTATAATGTTGTATTTTAATAGTCATTGTGCTTATTGCGAATGTTTCAGATACGCAAATGCAACCTCCTGTTTCTCGAAAACATGCAACTGAAGGCTCTTATTGAGGAGTTAATTCCGGGCCAGGTTAAATGGAAACCATGATTCGTTTTGTATATTTAAGCTTTGACTTATAATTACTTATTTAATTAGATATTAAACGAACACATTGTATTAAATAATAGTTTTATTTGAAACGTTTAAACATAACAAGTTAATAAAGAAGTGATAATATTTCTTGCGCACTTGTGATTTTAACAATTTAAACTTATTACTTTCGCTCAATTAAACTTTAAGATAACTATATACAAAAAAAAAATCGCCTTGAAACATTCCATTTTGTTCTTAAATTGTGACCGCTTCGAAAGAAAACACATAAAATTACTTTATACCTAATTATAAAAAATAGTATCAGATATTATTTAAACTTACTTAACCTGCCTAAATCTTTTAGAAAGATTAAATACCCACATGTTGGGCAGTTTATTAAACTTCTAAGCTCAGGGAGGGCACTCTGTACCGTCGCATTATATTGCTCTATCTAAATAATGCGATTACTCAACAGATGCCTGGAAGAATATACTAGATACAGTCGGTAGGCTGATTTTTGAGACGGGGCAGTAAGGCCAGCTACGTCGTAAATTAAGTTTTCGTCCCGTCTTATTGTCTCATTTTTTTACGAAATATATGTATTTTTTTGCATTTTCTGACCTTTCTACCTCAATTGGTACCTACGTTATATTTTTTTGATCTCCATAAGACATAGTATCGCTTAGCATATTTTTTTTTTGTGAAATCGTATTCTTGCATTTTCTTTTCGAATTGTCTCAAAAAGTTAATGACAGTCTCCTGAGACCGTTGTCTTGTAGCGACAACGGTTAAGGTACCTGTCCTTCCACTGCCGCATCTCAAAAATCCTCTCTGTATAGCGTCTCAAAATATTAGTGTAAAATATTATTAACGGAAAAAGTAGGAAGACCTGTTTTACGATGCAACCATCAATAAACAAACCAGCGGGCTTAGCATGACGCTTTCTATTTTTACTCTACTGTAGAATAGAAATCGTTTGTCTACATTTCTCGGTGAAAAGTTGTCAACTGTATATACGGAAACGTCATTTCTGTCTACTCTTCCGACGACAAAACGCTTGTCTACGGTTCTCGTGCTAAGCCTGCTACATAGAGAAACTATCTCGTAGGCACACCAAAATTACTGTTACTTCATTTACGATCATACATCTTGCCATAACACGTAAATTAAGGAAATGGTAATCTGGTAATTTATACCTTACAGATATAAATTAAATACCCCGCTGACTAAAATGAAAGGGTTGTTCTATTTATCCACCCCAAAAAATCCACTTTAAGGTACGAATACGTGGCAGCACATGACAAGAAACTACCGTAGGCCTAGTTGGATAAGTAGGTAGATACCGAGTGGGTTAAAATATGTGTTAAAATATGTAACACTGTTATTTTTAGACGCGTACCTTTACTGAGGACATTACAACAATATGTCGTCTCCACCACCACTTTTGACAACAATTCCTGGAAATTTTTAACTTCACTAAAGTTTAAAACTCTCTAATTGTCACTGAGAAAAAGACCTTCTCGTTTTGTGGCGTGCAATTGACTTTGAACCTTAAGATGTTAAAGCGTGGTCGACTACACCTAAATCTAGATAGGAATGTAGAATCTATACTAATTATTCTACTTTAAAGCTTTTTCGTCTTTTTTACCACTGGCTAGCTGCTGCCGTTTGATGTAGCACAACACATTGATCCAGAGAAAGGATGCTGAGGCCACGTATGTGACTCTTAGATGAGAAGGAATGAAGAAGAAGTTCACCGTCTGGAACGGAATCCAAAATGTTTGATTTGCCAAAAAAGCCGTTTTATACTTCTGTCGAAGCTCTTCAAAGATGTCTTGCTTTCCTTCCAGGACACTTAAAACTGTAAAATAAAAAATACTGTTATGTATTTAAAAAAAAAAACTTTAGGTACATTACATCAGTGGTAACAAAATGGCATGGCTCAGAGGATCAGCAAGCATATTCGGCACTAAAACTTGATAGCTGAGCAGGATGAGCTTGCTGAGAGAACGCCTAAAAGGTCCAGAAATGAAATAAAATTGTTTTTTTTTTTTTGTAACTAGGATATCGAAATCACTTTTACACGTCATATTATCTATCTATATATTAAGTACAAAACCGGTTGAAGTAGATGAGCTTGGGGGAGGCCTATGGCCAGCAGAGAACGTATTTTGGCTGAAATGATGATGATGATATTACTACGTGAAGCAAAAACTTTATAACCCTTTTTACGAAAATTACGCGGTCGCAGGAGTATGTAATTTAGCACAGAAAGTTTGCACTGAGATGCAGTGCAGAAAGCTAATATTTTTTTATAAAATAATGCACTAAAAATACATTAAGTTTTAAATTATTTATAGTCGAATTTCGACCACTGGGCGGCCACTAGTTAAAAAAAAGTTAGGATATTTTAATTTCGTTAGTATAATAGTTAATAGAGGTATGAGGAACATTGCGTTAAGTTCACACATCCTCTATGGTAAAGAAAGGATCGTCTGTCCAGCCGGCTGTTGTTTCTGTTGGGAAACTACTCGATATTGATGTCGGGACGTTGTATTTTGAACGGTAAACTCTGCTTGCGCGATGCAGGATTTTATGTGACGTCAAAGTTTTGAGTAGTTCGCATGTGGCGATGTAGATGTCAGTACAAGTTCATTATCTAATGCAAAGGGCCGTATTACGTTAAACTTACATTCTCATACATAAGTACCTATCTTATGAATATTCACTAAACATAACGAGAAATGTTGTGTTAGTAACTTTTTGTAGATTTTGTAAAAGTATTTCCCCTATTTCTGCTCTCTTTCGTTTCGTGACGTAAAGTCCTACTTTCAGCATTATCTCAGCGCCAACCAACTCAGCGTTTTGTTTAAATGATGACCAACTGCAGTTGTTCGGAGCGACGTAAGTTGACTAGAACAATCTCTATGAAAACTTAATGGAAATTGATTGAATAGAGTCGTATAGCGCCGGTATGCCGGAGCCTTAAATATTGCCCATTTCAGCCAGCCCAGACATTGGCATGAGGGCTGGCTGATACTGCAAGCTGATACGGCAAACATGATACTGGGGTTATAAGTCGGATAGGTCATCAATATATAAAAAGAAAGACTTACTAATAAAAAACAGTGCCAGCAGCATAGGGGTCATTAGAAACTGGTCACACACTACCTTCGTCAGCACCGTTTTGACAGACGTCCCGACGAATTTCTTATCCAGGAATTTGTACCTGTGAAATCATATTTTCTTGTAATAAAAGATGACATACATGCAGATATAAATAAATAAATTAATTAATGAAAGCCCATGAAATTAAAATTTTCTTACGTTTTTCGCGACCGTAACAAGAATGTAAGTATTTTCAGAATTCTTGTCGATAAAATCATCAATCAACCCTCTAAGTTAATATAACCCTAAATATCAATCAATAGGGTCGCGAATAAACTTTTGTTCAACATACAGACGCCAACGCATCAAGCTATTCCAAACTGCCGGATTTTCCAATCGAAAATGAACCTTGTTATTTTGTTATAACGTTGAAAAACTATCAAAGAAATTTGACAGGTTGGAGTAGCTATTTGGTGGCCTCTGTACAACCGGACACTGACCTATAAATAGCAAAAAACGTAAAAATATTTGAATTTCCTGCTAACCTGGCGGTTCCCCCATTAATTAAAATTTAGCGCTAAGCGAATTGAAAAACATCATTCTATTTCTGACAATCGCTTGAAGTTGACAGAGACAGACTGATGTTTGAAACATTTCCAACGCTAGACCCATTTATTAGTGGTACAAACAAGTCTAAGTCAAACCACAAGCCCATAAAGTTTATATTAGTAATCATTCCACGTTCACAAGGACGTAAAAATATGGCGGGATTTTTTAGCGCACTGGATCTTCAACGCACTGCTCACCACGGAGAGTTGAAAATCGAACAGCGTGTTATTTCGACGCTCGGTGGTGCACTCTGTTAGATTCTCAATTCTCGATTCAACACCGAGAGTTGAAACTCCAGTGCGCGAAAACATCCCGACGCGATATTTTTACGTCTGTGCGAACATGAAAAGAATGTGTCTGGCTCCAAGCTTGGCCTAGTGCAGGGAACCTTAGGATTTTCTTCCAAAAAAATATTTAACATGTCTTTGACGTGCCAACAAACAATCTTGACAAGAAAAAAACTAAATACTTTCACAATCATTGGTAGTCTATAAATACAAACAGAAATAGACTTATACTATTAGATAGTAATCAATATCACACCACCTTATTTAAATAAAAGAACAAATTAGTGCATCTTCTGATATCTGGTATTGGGTTCATATATTACTTTTGGCAGAATGCAAACTGTAGTGTAGGCTGCCGTGCGCAAATTATTTTGTTAAGTGCCTCCAAAGGCACGCGTGCCATTGGTTCACCGTCCCTGGGCCTAGTGTGTAGTGATCTAGTAGTCCCAATCGATAATGCGAGTGGGCTCCTGACTTTGATTTCTGGGCTTGGAAAAGTGTTTATTGTTTTTTTTTTTACTTGGGAATTCTCAGTCGCTTCCCAGAGCCGTTAATAACATGATCAGGTAAGGTAACCTACCAATAATATAAAATAGGCGCGTAAAGTGTGCTGCCCACACCGACAATACGCGCTCCCGATACGGGTTTGTAGTCTGGCTTATCGGGCTGAAATAAAACAAAACATACATTTAATTAGATAAATTAAAAAAATATCAGCCAGTAATGTTCGCCATGCTGGGACTCAGAACTCTCTGTCTGTGTGAAGAAGTGGGCTAATCCACCAGGCGGGCCCAGTGCAAAGACGGGTACTAAAAACTATTTTAATTCATATAAACCTGCATGGGCACTTAAGAAATGTCGGAAGCTTGGTGCACGGTTCCAATTTATCGTTTCCTATGGAGAAGAGCCGGCAAGAAACTCCACCCACATGGGCACCACAGATGGGACACTAATGCAAAGTCAGCAGCTAGGTGCACGGTTCCAAAGTTACAAATTCCAAACCTATGGAGAAGAGCCGGCAAGAAATCCCAATTTTTATTCTGCTACTCTTTGATAAAGTGTTAGCGTTTACAATATTTCCAAATGACAGTGTTAAGTACTATGATAATTAAGTAAACTCCAATGTGGGCCTATCAACAAGTACCAAGGCCATAATAACAAATTAGAAAATTAACAACAAATCGAATCATCTGTTAACGTCAATCATTAAACACTATTACGACATTAATAGCGTACGTGTTGATAAAAAGATACTTATTGATATACTTTCATTGACAGAAATACCTTACTGTTTTCTGTAATGTATTGCACCGATCGCGATAGGTAAACATAGTGTGTTATGACGTCATCACGCAGAGATAGTAACCGACAAATACGCGCTCATGCCTCAGTGGTAGCGTGGCCGAGCGGTCTAAGGCGCTGGTTTAAGGCACCAGTCTCCTCGGAGGCGTGGGTTCGAATCCCACCGCTGCCAAAATCTTTTTATTCTTTTTGTCTATTTTTACTTTACGTTTTTAAATTGGGTATAAGATTTTTATGAGGATGAATCTTGTTTTTTTTCGTGTCGTCTGTGTTCCAACACTTTTAGACATTTTAAATATCAAATTATGGAAAAAAAATTCATATATACATACTTTCATGTTGCATTTAAATAGAGTTGGCATAACTCTCTAAAACAACATAGTCATTAAAATCACTAGGTTCTAATAATAGAAGAATTTGGCCTAATTCGTACTTCATTTTTTTTTTCAGGAAGTCCTGCGGATCTAAACAATTTTATTACCTATAACCATCACAAAATGGCATGTTGTCAGCAACATTTTCCGCAACACGTAAACATGTAGCTCAAATTGTGCGCAACTTTTTCCTAGTCAATATACTCGGCATTATTAAGTAAGATTGGCCGGTAGCCGTCACTCACCAAGTACATCTTGTTGAAGGTCTGCTGCGTGAACTCTGCAGCCGTATAGAAGGTGGCGTACACTGCCATGTTGGTGACCAGGGGCCGCTTCTTGAGCGACTGCGTGAACATCCGCCTCAACGTGCTCAGCATGTTGACCTCGGAGGTGAAGCGAGGTGTGCCCTGGTGGGAATGGAGACACTTATACATTACTAGCGTTTGCCAGCGGCTTCGCCCGCGTGGAGGTCGGTGAATTGTACATATAAACCTACCATACCGTACCATATAGTTTAAAGATCTTAACGTACAAACATGAAAAGCGACTTTGTTTTATATTATGTAACCAGCTGTGCCCGCGACTTCGTCCGCACGGAATAGTTATTTTTTAATTATTTATTTATATTATAAATATTAACAAAAATAAATAAAATTTCTAAAAGTTTAAATTACTCCTTATAACATCAGCTATGTGCCAGTGAAAGTCCCACCAAAATCGGTCCAACCGTTTCAGAGATTAGCCGGAACAAACAGACAGGCAGAAATTGTAAAAAATGTTATTTTAGTACACGTAACGTGTATACATCCATATGCATTTAGTAAAAAGCGGTTATTTAATATTACAAACAGACACTCCAATTTTATTTATCTATATAGATGTATAGAAGATTGACATTTTTTTTTGGTCGGTTAGATAAATCAGTCGTCAGTTGATCAGCATCTACTTTTACTCTTAAAAATGGAATAGTTCAAGAATTAATTACATCTGTACCAGTAACTATAATTCGAATCTGTTTATATTTAAAGGTAAAATAATAGATTTTCAACCATAGACGAAACAGTGGGTCTAACTACGTCCGTGGAATCACGCGAACGGAGGAGCATGAATTTTGGTATAGTTAAGTTTAATATGGAAAAGGAGTGCAGAACGCTAATATTTTTGATTATTGTTGATTCATATTTAAATGGTTTATGGTCGAATTTCGATTACTGAGCGACCACTAGTAAACTTAATTACATGAAGACTCTCACCTATTTCACTTTAATTAACTTTTTTTACTTGTTTACCGTTTAATACCCAACCTACGTAAAATTCGCATCGGTGACCTTTGAATCATTACCATTGCAACCTGAACTAATTAGCATAGCGCGTACACTATATGTTAGTGATGACACTACTTACCATTACGTAGTAGGTAACTACGTATAATTTGAATGCAACAGTTAAACATATATCTAATTATTATCATTAAGGGGAACCCAGTCGCGGGCTCGAACTCACTGGTGGGCCTGGCTAAAAAGCACGCTGTCTCACCAGGCTTCGTGTCCGACAGAGGTAGTATCAGTGATGAGCAGTTAGACGCTAGTTTACACCCACAACATTATTGAGTGAGATTCAGGATCATTTATAGCACAACAGGCGCGTGAAAAATTAAGAACAGTCCTTCGAAAGATCGGGTTTTATGAAAAAACTACTGCATAAATCAATAACCGATAAAGTTTATTGAACTTTTCGATATTTGAGCTTTGTCGGTACCGACTCGGTTTTTCAGATTTTAAACTTCTTTTATTACTTAAACACGCCCAAAGTTAGGTTAAATTAGCAAGAAAAACGAATCTTTGTTGGCTCCTAACTTTTAAATGCCTTTTTATTTTAGTATTCTGTTTCCGTACAGACAATATTAATAATGAGACAAATCCATACCATGTTTAATTTTTGATGTACATTGTCGAACAGTGGAGTAATACACTCCCGAAGTTTGTATGGGAAAAATGTGGACTAGGTTCACCTTAAGTAACACGGTGAAGGAAAACGAAACATCGTGAGGAAGCCGGCATGTCCTAGAACCAAAAAATTCGAAGACATGTGACATCTACCAACCACGCACTGGGCCCGCGTGGTGGATTACGGCCCACTCCCTCTCACAGAGAGGAGGTTTGTGTCCCAGCAGTGGGAACCTTATAGGCTGATTATGTATCATATCAGCCGAAAGACGTCCTCTGCTGGACATTAGCCTCCCCCAAAAGGGGGGGTCTTGCCATAATCGCCACGCTTGGTAGGTGGGTTGGCGATCGCAGTATGGTGGTCAAATGCATAGAGATCGCTGCTGTCCATTCTTTAGGAAATCCCTTAGTCGCCTTCTACGACACACACGGGAAGAAATGGGATGGTGCTATTCTATTACGTCCGGCACCACACGCAACATGAGTATGTACATATGTATGTATGTATGTAAGTAACATGGCTATACCGTTATCAACGTACTACCTGTCCAGCCTAATAATCTTTAAGTAAGGTACACACCTAACTGGACAGTTGGTCTAGATAAACATAATCGTCCACTACTCCGAGTGTTTAGTCTCCGATTATCATGAGGGAGGGTGGTACATGGGCATTAGACATTACAAGGCAGACATTTTTAGGTTCTGGAGTGGCGACCGCGTACTGGAAGACGTAGCGTTGGAAGGCCTCCCACAAAATGGACCGATGAAATGGTGAAGGACACAGGAATCCGTTGAAAACGAGAAGCACTGAACCAGTCGAGGTGGCGGTTCTTAGGGGAGGCCTATTTCCAGCAGTGGACGTCTTTTGGCTGAAATGATGATGGTGATGTAGGTGTACGTAGAACTAAAATAGATAAAAAAGGCAATGGGACAACATTCTGTGTCTCTGGTTTATTTGTAGTTGTACCTTTTGTAATAGGTAATAGGTATGAAATTATTAAAATAGGCAACTTAGATCTCAACCGTAATAGTGTGCGGTTCTTAGCCTGTTTTTAAATTGAGTTGCTAAACAAAAAGTTTTTAGATAACAATAACTGTGGCAAACACAAGACTATATATGAAACGTTCAAGTGTTAAATTGACGAGATAAGATTTACGCGAACCTTGTATCCAATGTCAATATAACGCAAAATATAGAAAAATGTATAAAAGAATGAATCTTGATTCGTACTTCATACAAATCTCTACTTAGATCCATACACTCGCACCAATACTTCTACAACATTCATTGCGTTATTTGCATTAATGATCCGACATTTTTCTAAACACATGAAGCAATGGATTAAAAATGTCCTTCAAAATGATTGATCTATGCCATGCTGCTTGTGATATTTATAAAATCAGCTTAACTTTATAAGTTCCTAGGTGTTCCACTGGCTAACTCTTGCTTGTGCTAAATTCATAATTCTCTTTAAAAGCAATAAGTACCTACCTATAATCTCAACATTTTGCCACACTCGCTCGTATCTATGTCGAGTTATCGAAGTCTCGCAACATAAATGCTGTCAACCGAAAAGAAACATTATTTACGGAGGAAATTAAACGTTGTTCTTATCGATAACAGTCTAAATAATTTCAAGTTGCAAGCAATAACATAAATAGTCAATCGAAATCGAAATAAAACTAGTATAAAATGCGGTGCATTGGACGGAAATTGACCATAATTGGAACTAGGGACACATGCAGTAGGGAACACTATTTGTTACGTGTGATGAAGAACAATTTAAACAGGGAGTTGAAATAATATCGGTGCCAGCCGCTCCATACAGAACTTTATTTGCATAACAGTAAAGTTATGCTAATAATACATATATAGACTCTAAGTCATTTATAGATAATGCATAGTTGTAGTTACTATAATAGATTTATGACTTCGATTTGATCGGAATTATCCTCAACAGCCGGTAAAACAATATTCAATTTACCATGCAAAATAACATAAACTCGATTCTCGAATATCTTAGGATATTAATATCATCAAGGAAACACTATCACTTACAGTCAACTCCTAGAGGTTATAGCTCCCAACTACGTCCTTGATCTACCGCTTAACAATAATAAACACTTATTGTACTCCACTATCAGTAAATCCAAAGTATTCGAATACAGAAACACTTTACGTCGTATTATCGTGCGCAGGCGACTTGTATCAGCAGTTATTCAAACTGAACTGTCCCCTACACCGCAGTCAACTGACAATAATTGACTTCAATGGAATAATTAAACGAGGAGCGTCGTGTTCGTTGAACATTCGCTCTTGGTTTATCAATACAAATCTGACCTAACGTTGAGTCTACCGTTTGTAACTGGGGTAGCACCTATAATACGTATTGTAGCTTTACCGCATTTTTCATCAAAAGTATTCTTTCGCATGGCTGCAGAGATATAAAAAAATAAAAACCAAAATGAAGACTGTTGTTTTTCGATCTCAAATTGGAGACCCAACGATATAGGTTATATGACATAGGTAATCACTACATGATACACACATAGGAACAATTAATTCCGATCATACTAGCACATTCCAGCAAGTTTACTTCATCTCACCTCGTGTAAAAATTCCTTTGTCGCTGCTCATCCTATGTCCACTATATCAATGACACATCCGTTTGACAGACGTATTTACGTCCATTCGAAGGCTACTAGAGTGTTACCACTAACTAATAAGTTATATCGGCGAACTGACAACTTCCGTATCAAAACTTTTCTACGATTACGCAAGAAATTGTACTGCAAACCGGCACTCCAGTTTGAGGCAGTCCGGAGAGTGAAGTCTCAGCAGTCAGCTGTCCAGAGCATTTGCGCGCGCAACACAATCTGGTTTACTGCGCAGGTAGAGGTACATCTGTATAGCGGATAACGCTGAGGTCACACCTAGAGAATTCGGCAAACATTCCTGTTTACTCTACAGCCGGAATTTGAGAAGTTTTTGTGATTTTCAGAGAATTACTTGCTCACTTACTTAAATAGTAGAGGAAGGTCAGCCAGAAAAACAATGGACGGATTGTGTGAGAGGTGATCATGCTAGAAAGGGAGTAAATAGTGTAAATATACTATGTTGACGGACAACACATGCGTATGAGAGAATAACGCAGGCTACGAAGACCTACAGTAAATTGGGATCAAGGCCGGAGGACATGACGTGTGGATGTTCACATATTATTAGAACAAGTATTATTGTAGTTTGACCCTTGACCAGACTTACAGGGCTTCAACGAAATTGCCGAAATACAGCTGTTGCGGAAACACGAACTTTCGCCAAAGCCCAGTCAGTGTAGCGTCAGCATTAGTACGGTCCGGGGGTAGGGCTGCAATCTGCAAAATCATTAAACTAGGACAAGAAGTTCGACATGTGGAATGAAAATGGTGAGTATGTTTCAAAAGTAAAAATGTACTACGTTTGTGATGTATCTTCTAACAATTTTAGGACTACACTCATGACTCCTCTGTATTCATTATAATGTTTATATTATCCTTGCACTAAACCGGCGAGAACATCTGATATACTAATGTAGTTTTGTAAGGCTGTTTGGATATAAGTTGATTGAATTTCTCTCCTGAATGGCTGTTTAGAAAAATACATAATATTTTAAATATTGACTTGTTGATTTAGTGAATTGAGATATTCTTGAAAAAATTAAACTTACACCATGTTCGATGTCTATAAGACTCTACACCCGTATTTATAACAGCTTGAAAATGTTCTTAAAAGAGGTTGCCATCTTTTGACGCCAAGACAGTCAGCTACGTTCTGTTGGTCCTAAAACGGTACCCTGTGGAACGCCTGCTTCTAAACTGCAAAAGATGAGAAAACACACCGCCGCTTATTGCTCTCCATATAATTTAGGGAATAACCAATAAAATGTTAACTGCTAATTCAGTTATTTGGAATTTAATAACTGAAAATCTGCCTGAAACTAACTGGGAATCAAACTCGGAATCCCACATTAACATTACATTACATTATATACATCGTAATGTTCTATTCCGGGTTCGATTATGATTGGAAGAACTGATATAAACAAAATATGACTTAAACTTAAATGGGTTTTAGACATAGGATAAATTACCGAAGCTTATTTTCGAAACAGTGAAAACTATTTTCCTCATTACTCATTTTCAGACAACGAATGGACAAAAGACAATTAGGCCACATTTTGTGACCGTCGTACATTTTGATAAAGTATGACGTCTGAATTACAAAATCAACTATACAATGATTGTGCTGATTAATGATAACGGCTTTCAAAGTATAGAGACATATTAACGAGTTAACTCCTCTACAAATAACTTTCTGTCTAAATATAGTCTTTCCTGCAGCGGTGTTATTGAAAACAAAGGACAGGAAAACATTTTGAGAGATGAAGCGGGAAAATCTGTTTGTCACTGTATTTTTACTTTTAATTTTGCTTTTATGCAGATAAGATTCTCGTATAAAAGATGAAATGATAATATTGTTAAAACATGAAATGAAGAGAAATAAAACGCGAACTTATGCCGTGATGGTAAAGGAAAAAGGTATCTAATTATTTTCACAATAACATTAACTTAAAATAAAAAGTTTGCTAAATCTAAAAACTTTGATATGTACTTTTGCGAAACGGTGACGTTTCATCAAAGTAACAAGTGATCAAAACGAATGTTACGACAAATAGCAAGAGGACGAGCATGAGGAGGATCACCAGAGGATCTTCACAAGGTTTGAAGTAGTCGTAACTTGTTACCAAGCAGTGTGTCGTTCCGTCGGATGGTTTGCCGGATTTAAATGGATCTTCAAAGGTGAGCAGCTTTGCGCCGCTGGAGTCGACATACATTGTTGAAATCTCTTTATTCTCAAAATTCATTGTTAATCTATTAACAACAACTATAGCTTCAGATTTTCTTGTAGTTATTTCTTTAGCTTTAGCTGCGAAACGTCTGAAAAAACAATTGGTCGTTTTATATTGTAAATTTTCCAGTAATTACAGTAGGTACTAAGGTGACTACGCACATTTGCTAGTAGGAGCAGAGGCTGCAAGAGTACTTGGGTCAAAGGAAAAATACTATTATAGGCATGAACCTAGGTTTCTTATTCTTTATCCACATTTAAAATGTTACCTGTAAAAATCGTTTTCCTTTACATCATAGTCCTCGTTTGCTATATTTTTGTAAGCAAGAGCAATACTGCTAAGGCCGGTCAGAATGTTGTCGTTGACATTGCAACCTTTAGTTCTGTTGACTGTTCGCAAACTAATGGAGAACACGTTGAGTTGGTCATACAGGTACTAAACAAAAAGGAAAAAAATATTAACAGAAAAGGAATTCATTATAATTATTTTAACTATTTACTTACAAGAAATAAAACAAAAATCACACGATATATAAGTATAACTGTAATGAGGAAAAATACATTAGATAGGTAGTATATTTGATCGAAATATTTAGACTAGTAATATATTAATATTGTATGACTAATAAAAGACTGTGGTTTAAACAATGCGATTACTTTTTTTGTCCTGCTTTCGGCCATGTCCCTCACTATCCACGTGATCTGTTGAGCATTTTCAAACAGGTATTGAGCATGTTCCTCTTCGACGTTGGCAATAACTATCTTCGCTGAAACTCTATATAGTTCTTGTTTTATCTGAAAACATATTCCATTATTATTATTATTGAAACCAGTTGGAGAATATTTGTAGCACATAGCGGAAAAATGGGCTTCTAATTCGGTTCGCCTTATCGCTGAGCTTCATGCTGACGCATATAACGCAAAATATGTTAAAAAAGATTACCTTATTCATTTCACAATTGGCATCCTCGCACCGTATCACAGTGTATGCCATCCGTTCCTTATTAAACAACGCAATCAATTCATTTTCAAATTCTAGGCTGTATTCTGAGTCGTCAGTCACAATCACCACTCTTTGCCAGCCCACAGTTTGTATAAACTTTAAGAATCCATACTTGAGCAGTCGCCATGGCACTACATTCATAGAATTTGGAAAAGCAGTCTTATTTTCCGAAAACATATATGGAGCTTCATAAAATATGGTTGGAACTGAGTATTCGGAGTATACCTCAAATGGTTTAGGGGTCAACACAGCAAGAAGACTATCTTTAAACTTATAGTTTAAATAATAATCGCAGAAATATTCTGTTACTATTAGTTTTAAGGGCTGTTGTATTTTAAGCTTTATGTTTCTATTGTACTTAGTCTCGTCCAAGCAAATGACTACTGTAGTCAGGTTAAATGTCTTTCTTTCGATAAAGGGCTTACAATCTTTTCTGTGTTCTAATGGTGTGTTCAGTTTCATTGACTGTACAAAGTTGTAAATATCACCATCGTTTATATTGAGAATCGATTTGCTTACGAGATTTGCTATTTCGTAGCAGTCAAATTCAGGTTCTTTTTTGCCTGTTTTATGGCATACAGCTTTATTTGTATCGCTTATGTTACCAGCGTATTCGAAATTCTTCGGAAGTTTACCATCATAATAATCAGGAACCGCAAAGTGGATAATGTTACTGCAAATTATAAAGTAATCAATGAAGATAATGATATCGATTTTGTTTTCAACGTGATTTTCTCACGATAGGACTTTAGCTTATGTAGAATATCTTTTAGCAAGTTCGACAGTGCAAGTTGATGTCTATAGTGAAGTCAGTTTAGTAGTATTATTTATTGGCACTTGCAAGATTAACTGTCTAAACCAGATGTAGGTAATATTTTTACTGTACTTATTGTATTTATTTATATAAACTTTATTGTACACCACAAAACTACACTACCCATACTGTTGTTAACCATAAGAATGTTAGGTATTCATCCATGTACCTGAGTATGTAATTCTATTACACACTTAGAAAAAATATATATCTTTTTCTGTTGTTAGGGTCGCATTTTGACCTCTATTTTACCTACTGTATGCGGTTGTTCATGATTTTGTCAATTAAAACTTATTAAAAACCCCAAATTGACTATAAAATTTACTTATTGTATCTCCTTCAGCTGATTGTTTTGAATAAGGGATAATGTAATACACTTACTCATATTTGTCCGCTTCTTCTAGAGGAACAATGGAAATATCGTAATAGTAAATACAACGTAATTTAAAGTGGAAGTTTAATACATTATTGAAATAAGTTCTGGAATCATTGACCAAGAATATAGCAGGTTTAGTTGACGATCCATCTGAAATCAAAATATCGGAAATTTCATCAGTTTTCAATATAAAAAAAATGCCTCTAAAAACCAATAACGGCTAGGCATACCATGTCATTAAGAAGCTCATCTCCTAACTGTTATCTGATTCGACGGGAGTCAGTCGTCCTTGAGATTTAGAGTGCAATCTTTTGCATCCCTAGGTGAAACTGTATAACGAGAGCCTCTTCTTACAGGGCGAGGAACATGGCCCTTTCAAGCAAAGGAATCAGGTAAATCTCGATGGTACACACAGCTACACATCAAGCTATACATTTCTAGTGTAAGCTGATCTCGCATTGTATAGGATTTCCGTACAGTGCGAGATTAGCGTAAACTGGAAATGTATAACTTGATATGTAGCCGTGTGTACGTGTTCATTACCGGTGCAGTAGGTAATTATGTAACGTACTATCAATCACAATCTGAATCATTTGAAGGATATTGATAATCCATTGCTGCAAATGTTCGAACAATTTGTCTACCCAACGACGTAAATAACGCAATGAATGCTGTTGAACTGTCAAAATGAAACTCATTCTTACTGTTAGGGTACACAATCACTCCGCAGGATAGCTATACATACCTCAGGGACTTACTGTACCAATGCTATGTCTAATGGTGGCGGTAACTTGGCTTATTTGCAATAGTATCATTAAGAGAACTCAATGAATGCATAGGAATTGGTAGCATCATTCTATGTTTAGGATTCTGTGCATTTTTTTTTAAAACGTAACTCATGTCACCATATGGGTTCCGTTTTTCATCAACCGACCGGTCTGTACTTTCACAGCTTATTGCAGGAACTACAAATGCTATCAAATTGTGAATATCATCATCATCATTTCAGCCGAAAGACGTCCACTGCTGGACATAGGCCTCCCCCAAGCTCCTCCACTTAGACCGGTTCTGCGCTTCTCGCATCCAGCGGATTCTTGCGGCCTTCACAAGGTCATCGGTCCATCTTGTGGTAGGCCTTCCAACGCTGCGTCTTCTGGTACGCGGTCGCTACTCTAGAACCTTTCGGCCCCATCGGCCATCTGTTCTGCGAGCAATATGTGCCCTGCCCACTGCCACTTAAGTTTGGCAATTCTTCGGGCTATGTCGGTTGCCTTGGTTCTCCTGCGGATCTCTTCGTTCCTGATTCGATCACGTAGGGAAGCTCCGAGCATAGCCCTCTTCATTGCCCTTTGGGTGAATTTTAGCCTTCTGATAAGGCCCATTGTGAGTGACCACGTTTCAATACCATATGTCATCACTGGCACAATTGTGAATATCCTATCCCAATAATATTATAAATGTGAAAGTTTTAAAATAATTGTTGCCCAACAATATTACATAAGAAAGTATTAACATGAATTATAAAAAAGGTACCGACCTTGACCACACTGATATCCGAGATCCGACACACATAAATGCAAAACAGACAGTTTTATACACAAGAAGAATATTACAATCATTTTGTCACAACTCTTTCCTCTAGTAGCCTTCCACTGACACTTTCAGGACAAAACTGTGCAATTACAATATATGGACAAAAATAATGTATTAATGTTTTTTCCTCAAATCAATGGTATACAGGATAAGTTTTTAACCAGTACGCAAACTGTAACCATGAATTCATTTTAGAAATTTCCCTCCAGCACAGAAATTTTTCGTCGGTTATAAAAAATAAAAATAAGCTGTTTCATAGAAAAGTGCAATACCTACGCGATCAAAATGTATAGAACAGCTGATTTCTTTTTGTTTAACTGACGAAAAGTTTCTGCGCTTGGGGTCTAGAATGATATGCTGAATTCATGGTTACAGTTTGCGCACTGGATAAAAACTTATCCCTGTAGGTCGTTACCCCACACAACTGTATCCGTACTTAGTAGGTTACCTATTAGGTACGGAATTACGGATACAGTCGTGCGCCTCGGCAGCTTCACCTAATAATCAGCTTATAATATTACCACTGCTGGGACACAGACCTCCTCTCTTCGGTGTGTGGGCTAAAAATCCACCACGCGAGCCCAATGCGGGTTGGTAGACGTCACATGTCTTGGAATTTTTGTTTCTGGGACATGCCGGTGTCCTCACGACGTTTTCCTTCACCGTTTTGAGAGCAGTCTTGATTAAATAATTTACACAAAGTAAAGCGCTTGTCTGGGTTCGAGCCACCGCTGCTTAAAAGTTATCAGATCCTTTTAAGCTAAAGATAACTTGTTAACAGTGAAAGCGTTATGTAAGTCTTGAAAACTTATTTTATGTGATTTTTTAAAGTGAAAAATGCTAAAGCATTTTTTGAGATTTGGAAAAAACAATTGAACTCGCGACACTGTTACCGACACCACTGACAACACGAACGTACGAACGAACAACGTTGAACGTACGTTGAACGTTGAACGTTGTTTAATCTGTCGATTCAAAAAATACACACGTAATTGTTAAAGTTTTCACTTCTGTCGGCACTCCCGGAGAGCCACTGTTTTTGTTTTTTTGGTGGGCAACAATTCTTCGTACGGAACCCTCTCACGCGAGTTGAACTCGCTCTTTCCGCTTTTCTTTTCCAGCTTGATATGGAGAACCCAGGGGCGTACCAATAAAAAATGGCGCCTAGGACACGCATCCCATTTGCGCCCCTTTGTTGATTATCTTCTACACTTAACAAAGCTAGCTCGCATAACCTTTCTTGACCCATTATAGTCTTCAATAACGAAGGTATTCATTTCAACTTCCTAAAAAATCGCTTGAGAATTTGAATAGAAATAGACAGATTTGAGTTAGGTTAGGTAACAGTATGAAATGGTTTATTGATTTTTTTTAAATTTTATTTAGTCATTGGTTACTTTTTGCGCCCCCCTTCGATATGCGCCCAGGGCTCGTGCCCTGCTTGCACCGCCCTAATTACGCCACTTACTTAAACTTACTGCTCATTGCTCACTTCTTCAATGTTCATTTTTCATTCATTTCGTTGAAGTTTCCAAGACAGTTGAATTCTTTTCCTCCATCTGGGACTTGCCGAGCTTGGTCACTACAGTAGAATGGCTCGCACCAAAATAAGACCATACTTACTCTTTTGACTGCCTCAGTACTGCCGTCATTTATTGCTACGGTAATGTAAAATTTCTTCCCGTGGTGTCGTAGAAGGCGACTAAGGGACTTTACTAGAGAATGGGCAGCAGCGTTCTCTATGCATTTGACCACCATACTGCGATCGCCAACCCGCCTGCCAAGCGTGGCGATTATGGAAAATCCTTCCCTTTTGAGTGAGGCTTATGTCCAGCAGTGGACGTTTTTCGGCTGATAAGATTATGACGATGAATGCAAAATTCAAATAATTTTAAAAGAGTAACCGTGGAGTATCTTGCCGACTCTTCTCCATAGGAAAGGACCAATTAGGACCGTGCACCTAGCTTCTGACGTTTCATATAAAGTGTATGTAGGTTTATATAAAATAAATATTTTGATCTTTCATTTATTTTGATTTTGTAGCCTTTCCTATCTCTTCTCTCTCCTTCATTGTTGCCCCATAGATTTTTATATTACTTTGTTTGCCCGGGAGTTGTATCCATTGAAGGCATGTATACTTGTATTTCGACATTCAACAATCAAACATTTTCAAAACACCCAGCGCCCTTATGCGCAAACGATGAGATGATATACCCTTGTGAAAAAAAAAACTCTCGTTACGACTACAACGCATGAAATATTTTTTATTGTTCTTCTTTATTTGAAACCCTTCCGCCATCGTCAACATAAACACACCGACGCGATGCAACCTGTTGCATTGCATTCGGAAATCTGCGCGACTGCCCACTCTACAAGGTTTACGAAATTCTTCAACTTGCCAAGTAATTGACAATTTCGTCTGATCTGAAGCATAAAGTGCAGCAGTGATTAAGAAAAGTTAATTGTGAAATGTTTTGGCGCTGTAGCGCCATAGACGGTAGAGTAGTACCGGCTCGTGGATTTAAAAATTTGAATCGTATTCGTAAGGCGTGCGCCGGAGTGGGGGGCGCCGTGGTTGCCCGTGCCAGGTAACAGGAGGTACGGCGGCACAGTGGGCCGACGCGCGAATTCTATGGACAAAAGTATTTTTTGTAAAACAAAATATTGTTTTTTTTTGTTGAATTTTTTTTATTTCGTACATTAAGTTGCCCTTATTTTGGCTAATGTGTTCTCCGATTATGTTAGAACACTCTTTAAATGCATTCATCGTATATTTAGCATATTTTTTATCATGTTTGTGGAAACCGAAATCACATGGATTAATCATAACAAATAACCTACTAAAACTTAATTATTTACCCACTATTTAGTCATAAACATTTTACACCCAGGAGAGATGCAATCAAAGTCTAAAATCTCGCTTTACAATTTCTTTCCGTCGCGGCAGTGGTTATGCAACCAGAAGTCTTTACGATTAGTTAGTGGAAGGAGAAACATTTGCTGAAAAACTCATGCATTACCCACATTCAGGTTAAGCATTTGTGCTAAGTCACGAAACAAATCATATTAATAATTCGAAACATTTGTCTTGAAAGTGGAACACCGTGCGTTCTTGAAGCTTAGCGGTCGTCCTCCCTCCCACGTCTCTGCGTATCTCTTTCTGACATCTCGCTATCTCTCTCTGGCAGCGTGTTCAGTCAGCGCGGAACTCCGGCGTATTTCAGGTGTGTTGATCGAGTGCGTGATGTTGGACGATCGTAAATAAAACCTGTTATAACAAATAGTGCTGAGTTTATGAGAATATATAAGTGAAAAAAAAGGAAGTCACTTAAAATAACTGGAGCCGTGTTCATATTCTAACATTATTTTCTACAATTTGTGTCCCAGTGGTGCGTTTCGAAACAGTGACAACAAGTTTTTCTTGTGTTGTGAGTTCAGTCCTCGAGTCGGAGGCTTTACCATCGTCTACGACGCTTGTCCCGCTGCTTATTCCTTTGGCGGGCTATTCGTGGTCAAGGTATGCATTTCAGCCTTTTAATAACATAAAAGAATGTTCCGCATGAAAAACAAAAGTTTCTGATTAGTTCTACGTCACTGAACAAGTGTGACTTTTTAGAAACATTTCATTTCAGAAAAATAAAACTTTTGTAACTACTTGCAAATTACTTTGCTGTCTCTACAACGCTAATATATTTAGTAGAAATAAGTCGCTTCATATATTTTTATGCTTGTCAAGAATAAACAAACATCCTAACTACTATTGTGGTGATTTTAAACCTACCCATAATCTGCCAAATACAATAAAAAAAACGATTCAACCACTTGTTACTTTGGGGTCTGTCGTCAGGTGCTCTACTTGTGGAGAGCACTCAAGTGTAATGTGTTAGAATGGGGAACGTTATCTATGTTTACTCGACTACCTGCCCCGACACAATCCCACGCAACTAAACCTGACATGTCAACACTATCCTTCATATTACAATCATAAAAAGTGCTTTCTTTATTCATTCTGCTCTATGTCATGCCATAGATTTTATGGACCAAAACTTTAGAGTGTTTTTCTTTCAACTGGATTTTGTGTGATCCACTGACCACATTGCAGTTTTTAGAAACTTATATTACTTACCTATTTTTAGTCGTCATTGAAAAGTTGTCATCCATTAAAAACAAAGTTTTTTGTGAAACTGCGGCGTCCATGACCGCTCGACCGGCATTCCGTCAATGCATCTCTCTGCTCGTGACTCACCTCAATGGCACGTCACCGTGATGTCACTGCCTCCAGGTACCTCGTTAGGCACTACATACACCAAGTGGTTTACTGCCTTTATCGGTTTTGACTATAAAATAACCCCAAGATTTTACAGATTGTAATCTGTCGAGAATAAAAGATTTTGCTCACGATCTTTGCTGGCAAATAACAGATCATTAATTAATAACAGTTTGTTATCAATATAAACAAGTTTTTAATTTAGTAGTAATAGTTGTATTTTCAAGATAAAATACCTATCTGCACGAAGAACATCTACGAGTTTATAATACATTTACTATATTTGACGCCATAACTTCTATGCATGAAGTAAACACGATAAAAAGTTACGAAGTTAAAAGATATGCGAAACGTCACGCAAACCACTACTTATCTGATATTACAAATAATACACGTGCTAGCCGTTCAAATCAAACAAATGGACGAAATTGTGTAATTGCCACACGTAAAATGATATCATAATATTTTTTATTGTTATAGCAGACACTTTATTCCATTCAGAAATACTATCAATTCCTAGACGAGGTCGCCAGCCTTTCATTGAAATTGAAATAAGTACCAATCGAAGTACTTTACAGTTAAATTTAAACACTGTGGCCTTCCATATATCTAAAAGAACAAGAAACTATAAAACCATGGCTGAGCTGTTAATGTCTTGAATCTAATCCTTATCCCATTTCAGTAATCTTTCAATTTACCGAAACAAACCGAGTCTATCTTCTATGGCTTTTTGAGAGGCATGAAAATCATAAAAAGGTTGACTGAGGTTCAATCAGAATTCGTTTCTCGTCGTGGAAACTGGACGTCATCAGTTGGATTCACAGAAATTTTTATCGACGTAAATCGTTCGACTCGGCGGTATTCTGTTATGCAAGATGAAACTAAACAAAAGAAACACAACTTTTTCTTTATTTTTGCACCTAGTTTTTGTCGAAATGTGCACTCTTTAGAAGGAGCCAATATTTTTTTGCAAAATCTTTGTTGAATTGAAATTACAGTAATGAGCAGTGTAAATTCGGTGCAGGGTCTTTCTCCCTAAGCATGACTTCTTCATTTCTGCCGAAATTACGGGTGTTTCCTACTTCCTATCATTTACCTACGGACATATGATTTCGTCTAGACTAGAACAAAGAATAACAAAACGATTTAACCGGTTTCCCTACAACTGATATGCATATTTAAGCCCCGTCCGAAAAAAAATATTTGACTTTTGTTTTGGTGGATCAATAACTTACGGACGGGCAGGTATCTTCGTTGACGGACTTAGAGAGTTGATCCCCAGATGTGTAGATAAACAATGATGTTCATAAAGCGGTGAAGACTAGAGTATTGTCTTAGATCGCGGAAGTAACGGTGATAATCAATACGGAGCTTTAACAGACTTTACAATACGACATTTATTTATTTATTTATTTATTTATTTAACCATTTATGTACACACATATATAAACAGACAAGAAGATTAGAACAGAAAAATAGGTACAGAGGTGATGCTTATTTCTAAAGAAATCTCTTCCAGCATACCTGCGATAGGAGAGAAGATAAACATGACATTGTTCTTGAAGCACCGAGAATTTTCTAGGGGATAACCCTCTGACTAATATCGGAGAATAAACTAAGTAAGTAGCTGAATAGAATAATTTAAATATTGAAACTAATTCGTGAATTTAGACCGTCCTAGTTTATACGATGGGAATCAGATTTCCAGGAATCTAGTTTACTGCTCGCCCTAAAATAATAAACGTATCCTTTGCCAAAACTAATGGGCAACTAACCGCAAAATTCAAATCTAAGGTGAATTAATCCCAGGTCAAATTGTAATATCACTTCAGTTTTTTTTTTTTACTTTTCCAATAGTAAATTAAATACGTCATTCAATAAACAACATTGTCGCGATTCTTAGTTGTTGAAAAACACGAACACATCTCAGTTTAGAAATGGTGTATGTTTACAAACTGTTGTTTCAGTTTGTAAACTTTGAACTAGTCGCACACGCATTCCGTGCACTGTGACCAGCCACGTGCCACCACAACAATAGTAATTTCACATTAATTTGAATACTCGACATTTTTTCCAAGAAATTCATCATTTGTACCAGTGTACAACATTTGGGTCAAACTGCGAAATGATTTGGTTCTGATTTTGAATTAATGCGATGATTTACCAGATTAGATGAATGAATGTGTTCCATTTGTACTCAAACAATTTTTTTTTTATTTTTCATTAAAAGTATTTTGACACCTTATAATACAATGCAATACCTACGCGGTCAAAATGTATGGAACAGCTAATTTTTTTTTGTATTACTGACGAAAAATTTATGCGCTGGGGGTCTAGAATGATATGCTGAATTCATGGTCGCAGTTTGCGCACTGGATAAAAACTTATCCTGTATGTATTGGCACGTTGGTCCAACGAATTTTATGTAGATTCAGCACGTCTCATTTAGATATAAACCATACCATGTTCGACTTGCTGGAGTGTCCTAAGCGCTCGTTTACTTGCACCAAAGAAGACCTAAAAATGCCACTTATGCCGCTATCAATACGGCCACCTACTAGGCTCAAACGTTACAAAAACAAAGGACCATCGACACGAAAAATAAAAGAAGAAAGTACAAGCCGACTAGCGATCGCGTAATCCAACCAGAGAATTCTAGACGTCACATTTTATGGCGCTGCGTTCAGTCATGGTGTCGCCGGGCGCCATCGTAGCGAATTAAATCATTCAGCGCTATAGCCCACAACAGTCCGGTGAAAGTGCGGCCCAGTTACACACAGATTTGTACCAGCTACTCTGATAGCCAAGCTTTTACTTACTTTGCTTAATATTTAACCTTAAACTAGTTTTTGTTGGGTAACGGACTACGGTCTGGCTGTCAAGATAAGCGTAAATTATCAATTTGTGCAATGAACAAGGTGTTGGTTTGCTTAAGAGCATGTATGCTGAACCGAAAATTTATTTTGCCGGTGTATGGTGTCGGATGCCGATATCACGAAGGAAGTACTGTGTATCCTTAACGCATTTGCTTTTATATTGACTGAATAATCAAAGATGGGGTTGATTTAGTCGTCAAGAAAACGATGCAAATTAATTTAGTTTATTGGGATTTTCAGATGTTTTGGTTTTACTATTAATTAGGTACCAACACCAGCGATCTTTGTGCACTAATCTGCTTCCACAATGTTACACAAAGAACGTAACATGAGACACTAAAATACCAAGTTGGTTAATCAACACAATTTCAAACGCCAGATAGGTAAATAGATGTATAAGTTAACAAAAATCTCAATCACAAGATACATAAGTGATGATGTATCTTGTGATTGTGATTTTTGTTGACTGTTTCTGTGTAGAAATATAAACATTTAAGTACCAAAATATGGTATCAATGCACAAATACCAAAAGTCACCCAACAACTCCACATGCACAACCATATAATTAAATCACAAATCAATCCATCAACCCACCCGAATCATTTACTGAAATCGATCACTAACAAAACAGCTATCTACCCAGGCATGGGCCCACAAAAGGGTCGTCCTAAGTCGTAAATCGCTTTTGTCTTGCCTCACCTATCATTAGCGTTAACCGAATGCTAGTGGGGAAAGGTCAGGGAAGGTTACCCCGACTACTTCCCACGGCGTCTGGCAAAGGAAGCCGTATAAAAACTTTTCACTCCTCAGCTCAGAGTTAGAGGAAGTGTCGCGGAACGGGCAGCATTAAAATAGGGTGAATTTATTATAAAAAAGGATATGCTTATTTGAAATGTTGTGCAATGTAATTTAGTAATTTGATTGTTGTTCTTATCCTGTGTTTGTGATTCTTTGATATGCGCCCGCGTTCTAACACTTCATATTACAATCTTACTTCTGATGACTTCAAAGATGTGCAGTGTTGTACGTTACGCAACTATAGAAGAAACTTGTAGTTTTCTGGTTTCCAGTAATTATACACAAGTCCATTTATTCCTAATTAACACCATTACGTTTGTTTTGTCACATATAGGAAGAATATGTAAAAGTTATTTGATCTGTACAGTATTACATTTGTCAGTAATTGTATTATGACAAACACTTTCTAAGTAGAGAAGTAATCTGCCTATCTTCCATTTTATTTGTTATGTATGAGATAATAGAGTCTTACGTATCTAGTTATCTTCTATAGCACTGATGCTGTACGAATTTATTCTGAACTTACCTTGAACTTACCTTGATAGTTCCTCAGAGACAAACCAGAATTCAGCAACTCTTATTTAAGTATTTATAACACTTCTCTTTTTTGCATTTTTGGTATAAAAATAAAGAAACAAAATCTTAAAATACATTCACTTATTTTAATACACTTTTTAATTAACATTATGCTATACTTCCTTTGTGGTTATTGCATTACTTAATTTACTACATAATTAATCATTTCTGATCCTGTACTTAAATGTTGAGGTTTTAGCAATAATTTATTGTTCAATATTTCCAGTTTTAACAAGTGGTAAGTAATAATAAATTAATTCAATTAACAAATTTCTCAATTAGCTTACTTCGCAGAACTGTCGCATATCGGTGCGGCTTGAAATTGGATGTATTGATTAGTTATTTATCATGTTTTCGGTGCAAAACCGATTTCCAACAATAAACCTAATAATTGACTCATGAGGTTTCATTTAATTTGTCAAAGACATAAAATAAAAGACTATCGAAAATAGAGTTTCTTTGTTCAGACTAATTTTACGTAAGTATACATATTGTACGTCAGCAAACAAAAATTAGTTTTTATTCTACGGGTCGTTACGTCACTGTTATAAAATAATACATAATTTTGTCAAGTAGAGCTGTTTTATAGTCATGTTGATTAAATTTCCAGCTTTCTAATAATTATTCATATAAATTTACCAATAAATAATTATTCATCAAAGGAAATTGATCATACGTAAACCTACAGCTTAATTGGTTAATCTTACATTTCCTGAGAAATAATCGATGTATTTTTCCCTTTGCAAACTACGGCATCCTAATAACGTAAACACTATCAATCCAATCAGAATCAGAGGAAGGTGTTGCTAATGTATTGCTTCATATCTTCGAAAAATTTGGCTGTTCAACAACATAAACAAAGCAACGAATGATGTTGAACTGACAAAAAGAAAGCCATTATTACTATTACTGTATTTCCACACTAACCACACGGATTTTAAAGGACATAAGTACCCAAGATCAATCAAATAAAACACTGAATTCATAGAGCAATCAAAGAAACAATACTTGTAAAGTCTCGTACAAAATGCCTTTATAAATCTGCTAAGATTTTTCCATGACCCGCTTTCTCTACCATATCTTGTAGAACTAGCTTTATCTGTGGTCGTTAGGAATTCAACTTTTCTATGCTATAGAAATAATTTAATACTATCGAAGTCAATGGCATGCATTTCAAGACCGATAATCGAACAGTTAAAAAATAAACTGTAATAAAAAATCGACTCCCACGCACGACGTTGTGGGTTGAAATCCGGGCAAGTATAAATGCGGCTTTTGAAATTATTGCTGAGTTAATCTTGGACATTACTGGTATCGGTGAAGGAAATCCAACATCGTGAGGAAACCATTGGGTCTACTCCCTAAGCACGAATTCCAAGTTTCGCCCGAAATTACGGGCGTTTTCTACTCTGTCTCCGTTACGGACATAAGAGGGACAATTCTCGTATTTAAGAATGTTCACAGTCTGATCTCAGTCTTAATCTGTCAAAAATACCTCGAGTTTTCATAAATTTTTGACATGTTTTTGACATTTGATTGTCGCCGAAATGACACTGCGACCAGATTTTGAACGTTTATATTTACGAGAATTTGGCCTAAGATTAGTTCAACACGATTTAGCAGTTGTCCTTAGTCCCGATGTGCTTTTTCCCTGTCCGAAAAGTTAATTAATTAAATAAACATTTGTTTTGACGGATCAACTCCTTTCGAACGGGCCCGTATCTTCGTTGACGGACTTAGAGAGTATACCTACACTTATAGCCAACATAAACTGGTTATCTATCCAATTTCTAAAAACTCTACTTAGGAACACCCTAATTAGGAAGTTAGAAGCTAGTGATCACACTAGACTAAATGTAATTCAAAATTGGCAGACGTAAAATAGAATTACATTGAGTTACAACGATTTTAAAAGTAGTGCGGTCGGGACCTTCCAATCCCGAAAAATGGAAAACGGAATGTAACTGTTCTAACTTTTTTTTTGTTTTGGGTGGGAAATCATCAAATAAGTTCTACCGCTCTGGGTGGAGCGGGAGGGCGTGTCAGACTTTTACTGACTAAAACCCACCCGTGTTCCCTCAGTTGCCTGTGTGCCAGGGGCCGCGGTATCGCTTTCGAACAACCCGCACCCCTGGCAGAACTGTTCTAACTTCGATTACATCTTTCGATTTCCTAATTAGATTTCCTACAAATTGAATATTGTAATAGGCGCTTAAGTCTGAAATCGCCAACCCGTCTTGAGCAAGCATGGTGATCAATGCTCGTGTTTTCTCTGTATGAGAACAGGCCTTTGCCCCAGTGGGACAGTAATTGAATAGGCTGGTATTATCAAAAAAGAAACATTTACAATATCAAACAGAAGTGAAAATATTTCCCTTTTTTTCTAAGTATTTCATCATCTGCCTAGCCTTTTCCCAAATATGTTGGGGTCGGCTTCCAGACTAACCGAATGCAGCCGAATACCAGTATTGTACATGGAGCGACTGCCTATCTGACCTCCACAACCCAGTTCCTGGGTAACTCAATACCCCTTGATAAGAGGGGTTGTCCGACTTCTGACGACCCGTAACCGCTGTCAAACATCCACGAATGACAACCGGAAACAACGGCTTAACTTGCTATTTCTCGATCAATAATAGATATCAGGACAATTATAACAGAACAATCGATCCCGTACATTATGAGCTTTCCAATAAAGCTTTCTCGCAGACTAGAAATGTCATCACAACCAGCACACGTGCACTAAATACCTGTAAAAGTAACTCTCTCAATGTGACTCAGTTCTTATCTCCCATTGTGAGCTGTGCGCACACGCAAGGCATACGTTTCCATTGATTTACCATGAGATTACGAACGCATTGTTGCTATCCTGCTTTATTAACAAAGCAGTGAGGGAGAAGAATTGTCGGATTCCCTTAGAAGGAATTAAACTGATATTTAAGTAAGTTCAACTTGACCTAGCTGCGGGACATTTGCTTAGTTAACTGTCAATTTGTCTTTATTTTTTTTTATTTTTTTTTTTGGGGTGGGAATTCATCAAATAACTTGTCCCGCTCTGGGTTTGGTAAACATTATCTGTTCGTATTTTTTTTACATACAAAGATGCTAAAAGCCTTGATATTAGTGAGTGAATTTAAAATTTGACCTTCCCATAGTTCTCGTTTTTCCGGGTGATGACTTGGTAGAAACCTAGTCAGGTAGTGAACAGGCTGTCAGGTAGACAGACCCTAATGGGTAGACCTTGACGACAATGAAACACCACCCGATAACCACAGTCAGATCTACTTCCTACATTTATCAATGACCTCAAAAACCGGCTGTAGTAACTTGTATGTCGTTGTAAAAAGCATTATTCAATAAGAAGATCTCCTTGACAGTTGCCACGTTTAATGGCAGACATTAACCCAATTTTTGAATGAGCATCATTAACGTTATCCATGCTAAGTTTAATACGTTAATAATCACTGACTAACGGCAAGGCAAAGTATCTTGAGAAAACCTGTACTTGTTTAGGGTCTACTATGAAGGTGGTGATTGAAGTCTTAAAGTTATTTGTCTGCAGTATGCAATTACAACACCCTAATTGCGTAACACGATCAGAATCTGAATCATTTTGAAGGTTCATGGCTTTCATTTTGACAGTTCCCCAGCATTCATTGCGTTACCGTCAAATTACGCCGTTGAGCAGACAAATGTTTCGAACATAAGTACAGACGCCACGACATCAAGCTACCCCAAACTGTAAATTTTTCCCAATTGATCATGAACCTAATACTTATGTAATAATGTTGAAAATCCATCAAATAAATTAGACAGTTTGGGGTAACTTGATGTGGTGGCGTCTGTACATATGTATCAATGGATAAGCCGTATCCTTCAAAATGATTCATTTTCTGATTGATAGTGGCTTACTCAATTAGGGTGCTGTTACAGGCCAGTACAAATCCAAAGTTATTATTATAAATAGAGATCGGATATTCAGATGCATATTTACCTAAAGTTAATTTTTGGTTCTAAAAGTATGGAAGCGGCTTTTAAAAACATATTTTGTGTATATATTCTTTTATTTATCTTATTATTATTATTAGTATTTTAGTGATATTTATTTTAGATATATGTATGTATGTAATTATGTATGTAAGTATATTCCCATATTAGTTGTTTAATTTGTTTAGTGTATTATTGTTTTTGATCATAAATGAATGTAGTTTATTTTCTATTTTACCCTTTCACACGCTGTCTACATCTCTTTATCTTCTCTCCTATCGCAGGTATGCTGGAAGAGATTTCTTTAGAAATAAGCATCACCTCTGTACCTATTTTTCTGTTCTAATCTTCTTGTCTGTTTATATTTGTGTGTACATAAATGGTTAAATAAATAAAAATAAAAAAATAATGCCAGGAACACCGAGAATGTATAACTAGTCAGGTGTATAGTATGGAAGCGACTTCTAAATTATTAGCATTGCAAAACCATTCAGATACATATTTATTTAGAATCAATGTTTAAGCCCCGATGCAAATATATGTATGTAGGGTGTAAGGGAGGGAGTGGTGTGTGTTAGTAAAAAAAAAACATAAATTAAATAAAGATTAGTTCGATACAAAAGCGCATTCCATATTAACCAACATCGCAACTAGGTAAATATGCATCCGAATATCCGATCTCTACTTATAAATGCAAAAGTAACTGCGTCTGTCTGTCTGTCTAGTACCTTTTCGCGCTTTAACGGTTGAACGGAACAGACGATGGAATTTGACACACAGGTATACCCTGACCTCGCTTTGGATATGGCATACTTTTTATTGCGGTTGTAAGTTCCCGTGGGATAAGTACTGACCCTACGCGGGCGATGCGCGGCTTATTAGTTGTTCACAGTTCACACGAATTTAATAGCCCGAACCGGGCGAATCGCCCCTTTCATGTAATATGTTATTTTTGACCGACTAAAGGATTTTTGAAGGACTAAAAAAGGTGGAGGTTCTCAATTCAACGGAACCTTTTTTTTATTTTTATTTTTTTATGTATTTTCCCCGATTATGACTGGAACGAAGATGGCTGGACCGGTTTGGATTTTTTTGTTTGAATTGATATACTTCCCAGGTGGTCCCATGATCGTCAAGTCAGGATCTGATGATGGGATCCTGGAGAAATAGAGAGAACTTTTCTAATTTTATAGGCACACTTGAAGCGATTTGAGTAGTTGTTGGAAGAGTACTTTCTCGGAATGGTCCCATTTCAATTTGGTGAAGATCTGATGAAGAACTTCGGAGATAGGCAACGGAACGGCTACAGAAACTCGTAATTATGCATTCATTGCATGTTCTTGCCATACCTTTTTATACATACCTATATCAAAACACGCCAATTGCCTAATAAGTATTTCTGGAGAAATCTATTCGCCCACAAATAAATTTATTTCGCTTGCAGTTGCTTACATAGAAAAGAATACATTATTTTAAACTGTCGATCCAACCGATAAAAAACCCCGATTCGAGCGAGTAAATACGTGCGAATCGACTGATAAGTCGAAGCCGCGGGCCACAGCTTGTAATGTACAATTTTCAAATTAAAATAACGTAACCTATTATTAAGTAACTCGATACTCAGATGTTCTGGTGGGATATCGGTACATTACTGATAGATACGTTTAGTGGTATGCCTGTGTCGTGTTATTCCCTCGCACTAAACCGCCCACTTCCGCTCAATGACAGTTGGGATACAGTTACATCGGTGCGGTAACGTGAGTAACGTCCCTACACCATAGCTTATGGTGGTCACTAGACACGCGATCCCCGCCATGCAATAACTGTGACCAAATATTTTACACGTATTTGTCTTGTGCATAGCCTGCTGGGTCAAGCCTACTCTCTTAGTGAAAGGGAGTGGGGCTCTCATCCCACAGTGCGGGTTGGTAGACATCTGATCACATGTCTTCGAGTTTTTGGTTCTAGGACATACCGGTTTCCTCACGATGTTTCCTTCACCGTTTTAGGAGCAGTAGTGATGAAAATAATTTACACAAAATAAAGCCTGTATAACCGTGTACGCACTGGTTCAACTAAGCTTCATACTGTTTTATAAATTAGTTCGCGATGCCTCGATAGATGGCGTTGCACGATTATTTAACTCGCGGTGTTAAGATTTTCCGTCGATACTATATAAGGACCCTCTAGTTTTTGAATAATTTAGTCCTGTCAAATATACAGTTGGAATAAGGTTGCTGCGTTTTATTGAAAATCTTCGGAAGGTTATTCCGAAGCCCTGAGCAGAACCCGGCTGGACATCATCAGGTCGTACATGGTCCTTCGAAGCCGGATACACCAGTATCTGGGCACCAAGACGGTGGTGCATTTTTGCGTGACTGAGTCGGAGGGGGTCTTCCGTGGAAGCAGGCAGACCAGCTCGTGAGGAGCTGCTGCAGCATCAATCAGGAGCCCAGGGTTTGGTGGTGAATCCTGCCTTGGACTTCGAGACAGGCGTTGGCGCTGTCAGGATATTGGGCCCGGAAGCCACCTGAAGAATCAAGGGTGACCACGTGGAGTGACGTCACGAGGTTGGTGCAATCGTGAGTGAGTGAGTGAGTGAACCAAGTGAAGTGAAAGAAACGTGAGTACTTGAACAATTTTATTTAGTGACATTTACTGTCATTGCCAAATAGTGACAGCTGTCATTTTCAAAAGTGACACGGACTGTCACTGTCATTCAATGTGACGTTGACAGTGACACAGCCTGTCATTCAAAGTGACAGAGACGGCAACGTAATTGTCAGCGGCGTTACAATCTGCAAACTTTAGCAAACGTTCCAGAGACTTTAACTTTTAGATATTTAACAAAAATTATTTGTGGTTTAATTTACGTTGTTTATTGGGTTTGGACTGAGACCTTTGCGTTTCTTTACATAAGTTACTCAGTTTACTTAATAGTGAAACTGCGATAATTAATTTTATACTTGTTTATTTTGTTTTTTGTTTTTCTTTCTCGCCTTGTTGTTTGTTATTTTAAGATGGAGTCCAAACTGTTACTTCAAAGTGACAATTTGAATAACATTGTAAAGGCTAGCCGTAACTTTAAGAAGTCTCCTAAGGAAAGGATCACGGATGTTTACGTTCAAGTGAGATTAGAATCATTAGAAAAATTATGGGATGTATTTACAAATACCCACAAAACGTTAATCGAAAGATTTGGCTCTCAGCTAAGTGGTCATGAATATTTAAAAAACGATATGTATGATGAAGCTGAAGAATGTTATTTAGAATATAAAACAGAATTGAAATCTGTTTTGCTGTTATTTTGTAAAAATTCAAAAGATGAAAACGTATGCGCTGAGACTCCAAAAGATGAAACAAAATCGCAGACTGTTCAACTACCAAAAATAGTTATCCCTAAATTCTCTGGGAAGTATGAAGAATGGGTTTGCTTCCGAGATTTGTTTACATCATTAGTACATAGTAATTCACAATTGAGTAATGTCCAAAAAATTCATTATTTGAAAAGTTATTTGACCGGTGAAGCCGAACAATTGATAAGACAAATACCGATTGCAGAGGACAACTATGAAAGGTGTTGGTCGTTATTAAAAGGCAGGTATAATAATAAACGATATCTATCTCACAACATAATAAGGCGACTTCTTAGTCAGAAAAATATTACTGCAGAATCAGCATATCATTTAAAGGAATTAGTGGACACTACCAATGACTGCTTAAGTGGGTTGGCAAATCTCGGAATAGATGTAGCAAATTGGGATATAATGATTATTCATATTTTAACTTTAAAATTGGACTTGGAATCGAGAAAACAATGGGAGTTTGAATTTAGTAGTAGCAATAGTTCTGATGACTTGCCAACTTACCAGCAATTCAAAGAGTTCCTAACAAATAGATACAGGGCCCTAGAGTTTATTGATAATAAACCTTCAGCAAACAGAACGAACGGCAATAATAATTCCAAATTAAAATCATTACATGTCTCCGAAGTTGTCTGTTCGTTTTGTTCTGAAGATGCTCATAGGTTAAGTGGCTGTAAGAAATTTGCTCGTGAATTAGTGGACAAACGTCGCGATTTCGTCACTACAAAAAATTTATGCTTCAACTGCTTGGGTAATAACCATACAGCGAGGGCTTGTCGCATTAGTACCAAATGTAAATTATGCCATCGTCGTCACCACACACTATTACACCCAAAGAACTCAGATACGTCTGAGACCACTGATGTCAATTCAAACCGGGAAGCAGGCAAGAGCGGTTCGCAGCAGGAGCCGGAGACTCCTAAGGCAGGGGGTTCTGCTAATAAACCAGAAAGCCAAACGTCGGTATTTAGCTGTTTTTCGACAGGTAAAATTTGTAAGCAGGTTTTGCTAGCGACGGCGCTAGTCAAGGCAGAGTCGAAATTCGGTAATCTTCACGTTTTAAGAGCGTTACTGGACCAAGGCTCGCAGGCAAACTTTGTCACAGAAAGCACGGTTCAGGACCTGAAATTAAAAAAGATATCATTGAGAAGTAACATTTCTGGTCTAGGAGGAGATCAAGAATTACTTTCCAAATCAATAGTATACATGAAAATTCGATCTAGAGTCAATCCACATTGCACATTCACCTTTAAGGCTCATGTTCTGTCCTCAATCACTACTCTTCTTCCAACGAGGAAATTTGATGTATTGGAATGGTCAGAATTAGGAGGGATTGATCTTGCAGATCCGAAATATCATCAACCTAATAAAATAAACCTTTTATTAGGAGCTGAGATGTATAGTCAGATTATAAATGAAGGATTGATGCATAGTCCTACAGGTTCGCTTATTGCTCAATCTACAGCTTTAGGTTGGATTTTATCTGGAGTTGTAGATTCATCCGTTACTCAAACGGAAGGTGTACTGTCATTACATTGTCAAGTGCAAAAAGAAGAGGACTTACTAAAACAATTTTGGGAATTGGAAACAGATCAAGAGCTTTCTAGTCAACAGAAAATGACAAATGAAGAAATAAAATGCGAAGAGCTGTTTAAAGCTACGACGGTCAGAGATGTAAAGGGCCGTTACATAGTGAACTTACCATTCCGAAGCGAAGATCCAGCCTGCAAATATGGCGGATCAAAATCCATAGCTATAAAGCGGTTTCACGCCCTGGAAGCTAAACTTAATAGAAATGTCGAGCTCAAAGCAAAATACGCCGAGGTCATGCAAGAATATTTACTACTAGGTCACATGCAGCCACTAGACGCAGCGGATATAGAAAATAAACATGCGGTCTACTTACCTCATCACGCGGTTGTGAGAGACGACAAGGACACCACGAAAGTCCGAGTCGTTTTTGACGCTTCCTGCAAGGGAAGTAATGGGGTTTCTCTTAACGATGATTTAATGATCGGTCCTGGGCTGCAACCCGATTTGCGACATCTATTAATTCGGTGGCGAACTCACCGTATTTGCCTAGTATCGGACATAATTAAAATGTATCGAATGGTGCGCGTGGCTAATGAACACACAGACTTTCAACGCATTGTGTGGAGAGACCACAAGGACTCGGCCATTAAGGATTATAAGTTACTTACCGTAACCTTTGGGACGTCTTCTGCGCCGTTCTTAGCGGTTCGAGCGATGCAGCAGGTGGCGTATGATGAAGGAGCAAAGTACCCACTGGCGGCTGAAAGAGTCCTCAACGATTATTATATGGATGATCTGCTGACCGGTTGTGACACTATTGAAGAAGGCATACAAATTTACAGCCAAATGGAAGAGTTACTGGCTAAAGCAGAATTCAGTTTACAAAAGTGGTCGAGTAACAGCGATGAATTACTGGAGAAAATAATCGGTGAAAAGTGTAAAGGACAAAAAGGGGTAGGTAAAGAGATCGACATTAAGCAGGATGCGATAATAAAAACACTGGGACTTACCTGGAACAGAAGCAGGGATGCCTTCCAGTACTCCGTCAAGTTGTCTCCATTGCAGGAACCTGTAACAAAAAGAAAGGTATTATCGGAAATCGCAAGATTATTTGATCCGTTGGGATGGGTGGCTCCCGTGATAGTACTAGCCAAAATGCAAATTCAAAAATTATGGATTTCTGGGATCACATGGGATGAGGAAATTCCATCGGAAATAAAAAATGAATGGTATACTTACCGCAGTAGTTTAGGTGAGTTGAAAAATATTGCGGTACCCAGGTGGGTAAGTACCAACTCTAGCAATGCCAAGGTAGAATTGCACGGCTTCTGCGATGCCTCGAAATCGGCATATGCTGCGGTAATTTATCTCCGAGTGATTGATTCGGCGGGCAACATTCAGATTTCGTTAGTTACTGCCAAAACCAAAGTCGCACCGATAAAACAAGTGTCGATTCCGCGACTAGAGTTGTGCGGGGCAGTATTGCTGAAAGGACTTTTGTTAGAAGTAGCAAAGGTATTACACATAGAAAAACAGAATGTGCGAGCTTGGACTGATTCCAGCATTGTGCTGGCTTGGCTTAATGGTTTGCCGAATAAATGGAAGGTATTTGTCGCAAACCGGGTGTCAGATATACTTACCTCGTTGGATCCATGGCAATGGTCGCACGTTCCTACAAAACAAAACCCCGCCGACTGCGCATCTAGGGGCATGCTCCCTGCAGAACTAAGCAAGCATTCATTGTGGTTTCATGGCCCTGATTTCTTGCGGGAAATAAACATAAATTATGATAAATCTCAAGATTTAAACACTGACTTAGAGTCAGTCGGAGTGCATCACGTTGTAGCAGATCCGGATATCTGTGATCGATATGCAACGTTGACGCGGCTTACCAGGGTTGTAGCCTATTGTAGGCGTATGTTGACAACAAAGAAAATCAAATCTGAAAAAATGTGGAAAGGTTATTTACGAACCGAAGAAATAAATGAAGCTTTTGAGACGTGCGTGAGATTGTGTCAGACAAAACATTTTGAAGAGGAAATAAAGGCATTAGAAAAGAAAGAACAACTTAAATCAAAAAGTATTTTAAAAACATTAACTCCATTCTTAGATGCGAAAAATATTTTAAGGGTAGGCGGTAGATTAGAAGAATCCGAATTAAATATTTCAAGAAAACACCCCATTATTTTACCAAAAAAATCACACTTTACTAATTTAATTATTGATTTTGGTCATAGGCAAACTCTTCATGGGGGTACACAATTAACCTTGAGTTACATTTATAATAAATTTTGGATCTTCGGAGCAAAACAGCTTGTATCTAGCCATATACGGAAATGTGTTATATGCGTTAAAAACAATGGGCTTACCTGTAATCCACTGATGGGGCAGCTACCGTCAGCTCGTGCCAAACCCTCTCGCGCATTTCTTCGTAGTGGTGTAGACTTCGCTGGACCTATTCAATTGCGTACAGCAAAGGGTCGTGGACATAAAGCTTATAAAGGATATATATGTTTGTTTGTCTGCATGTCAACACGCGCCGTTCATATTGAAGCAGTATCGGACCTTACGTCGGAAGGATTTTTGCAGGCCTTCAAAAGGTTTGTAGCGAGAAGGGGTCATTGTCAGGAGGTGTGGAGTGACAATGGCACAAATTTTGTAGGCGCTGCAAAGGAACTGGGTATTCTCTTTACCAGGGAAAGGAATAGTATTTTGTCGGAGATAGCGGAAACTTTAGGGACTAATGGAACTTCCTGGCATTTTATTCCGCCTCACGCGCCCAATTTCGGGGGACTGTGGGAGGCTGGAATAAAATCAGTGAAGTATCACCTAAAACGTATCGTTGGCACTTCTACACTGACTTATGAGGAGCTATCAACTGTGTTAGCTCAAGTGGAAGCATGTCTAAACTCCCGGCCGTTGTCTAGATTGGGAACCAATTCCGAAAATACGGAAATGTTGACTCCTGGCCACTTCCTGGTTGGTGAGCCTCTTGTTACGCCACCAGATTATAACTTCGAAAACTCTAATTTAAACTCGTTAAAGAGATGGCAGTATACCCAACGTATGTTGCAAACATTTTGGCGAAAGTGGTCTCAGGAATATTTGAGGCAATTCTTTTATAGACATAGATGGACCGCGGAAACGCCCTCTCCAAAAAGAGGAAATGTGGTCTTAGTTAAGGAAGACGGTCTTCCTCCGTGTCGTTGGGTTTGGGGTTTAGTAGAGGAAGAGCACCCAGGTAATGACGGGATCGTACGAGTGGTCACTATTAAAACGAAAAACTCAATTATTAAAAGACCTGTATCTAAATTATGTTTGCTTCCTGTTACTAAATAGCTATTTAATCTGTAATAATTGGATTTTTATACTTAGGCAGGCAATTTATTAATAAGTACCTATACACGGTGGTGGGAATTAATGTGGTTTGTTGTTACATACAGCTATTAACTTTATGTTAGTCTAGTTGGTTAGTATGTAATTTTAATTTTGCTGTTGCCTGAACTTGTTATATTATTAAGGTCAATTTATGCTTGCCCTTAATGGGGGGAGAATGTATAACCGTGTACGCACTGGTTCAACTAAGCTTCATACTGTTTTATAAATTAGTTCGCGATGCCTCGATAGATGGCGTTGCACGATTATTTAACTCGCGGTGTTAAGATTTTCCGTCGATACTATATAAGGACCCTCTAGTTTTTGAATAATTTAGTCCTGTCAAATATACAGTTGGAATAAGGTTGCTGCGTTTTATTGAAAATCTTCGGAAGGTTATTCCGAAGCCCTGAGCAGAACCCGGCTGGACATCATCAGGTCGTACAAAGCCCCTGTCTGAGTTTGAAGTCGCGGCCGTTGCCACTGGGCTACTATTGCTCTGTCTTTTACATACTTACATAATATTTGCTGAAGACATAATACCTTTTTCGCTTGAAACTTTTTTCTCAATACAAAACTGGTTGGCTGGTTTCCCTTTCACATGTTGTAAAAATATTTGCGTAAAAATTCTGAATGAGTTGTTAAAGACTAAACAACGCAAGCGCAGTAACGTAACCTTGATTGTAAATTCAACTTTGAATCCATAACCACTGCAATATTGAGTGAAAAAAAAATTATACCCGTTACATTTATTAATTGATAAAATGACATGATGAAACTATTTATTATGAACTAATAATACTATCTGCCACGTTAATATTAATCAACCTACTTATAAATAATGTTCCCTCTGCTGAGACACAGGCCTCCTTTTTTTTGAGGGTGGGAAATCATCAAATAAGTTCTCGCGCTCTGGGTGGAGCAGGAGGGCGTGTCAGACTTTTACTGACTAAAACCCACCCGTGTTCCCTCACTTGCCTGTGTGCCAGGGGTGACGGTATCTCATTCGAACAACCCGCACCCCTGCCGCGCCCTGGCAGGCATCGGCGCTTGCGAACCCCACCAGTTGGCGCTGACATCTCTTTGAGGCACAGGCCTCGTCTTCGAGAGGCAGTGGGCTGTAATCTATCGCGTGGACCCAGTCCGGGTTGGTAGATGTCACATGTCTTCGATTTTTTGGTTCGAGGACATGCCGATTTCGAAACGGTTATAGATAACCGTTTTGAGAACAATAATTTCCACAAAGTATAGCGCCTGTTCGGGTTCAAACCTACGACATAAATAAACTGCCACGTCCAGTTTCTCCAAATAATGAAAAATGTCAAAATACGACACTAACAAAACGCAACATTTCATCAAAAGAAGTATCATATAACTACATACTCGTAGTATAGAACAAAGTTGCTTTCTCTGTCCTTATATCCCTATGTATGCTTAAATCTTTAAAACTACGCAACGGATTTTGATGCGGGTTTTTTTAATAGATAGAGTGATTCAAGAGGTAGGTTTATATGTATAATACACCGACCGCCACGCGGGCGAAGCCGCTGGCAAAAGCTAGTTTTCTATAAAAGGCAACTTCGCAGTTATTATAACCAACCGTCTTCAATCGAATATCGATCGGTTATTCGATGAAGTCAAGGTGTAAGCGATGCCACTGAATTTTTGATCCCTCGATTCACTTGGATAGTTTTAAATTATGACTTTCATAAAATTCACATACGTTATTGTTACCTATGTTACATAGTAATTATACGTGGCAGGAATAGGCATCAAGCTATGAGCAATTTTGTCGAAAAAAAAAAAAAATTACATAATCAAAAAACCTGACCGCTTAAAAAGTGAATTTTAATTAAAAAAGATGGAAACAAGAAACTTGTTTTAAAAGGATGAGTATTAGACTGAATACTATAAGCAATTTCATGCAGTTGGAGGCATCTTCTTAAATTTAACAATAAACACCTTTATTGCCTCCGACTGCATGAGATTCGAGATGAGCTGAAATCGATCAAGCCGTTTAGGCTACAGAGCGTGCGATAGAAATATACATACACACATACATACATACGCTCGCGAAACATAACCCTCCTTCTGGCGCAGTCGGGTAGTTATCATTTTTTTTTTAGGTGGGAAATCATCAAATGACTTCTCCCGCTCTGGGTGGAGAAGGGTGTGGGTGGGTCAGACTTTTACTGACTAAAACCCACCCTTGTTCCCTCAGTTGCCTGTGAGCCAGGGGCCGCGGCATCTCTTTCGAACAACCCGCACCCCTGGCAGAATTATCATTAATTGTATAATTAGGGGTGTAAATGCGGGGTTAGAATGATTAATCTAGGAATACGCTGCAAGAACAGCTCTTTTGTGTATTCTTCTTCCTTGTGGCGATAGTATGGCACGACAGTTTAATTAGATTATCTTGGCCCAAAACTTCGTCACTTCCATGGCATCGTCGCGCAGAGGACCAGCATCCTAATTGCGTAACACACACACGAAATTCGACAATCCATTGCTTCATATGTTAGAAAAAATCGTCTGCTTAACAAAGTAAATATCGCAATTAAATTAACTGTCAAAATCAAAGCCATTCTTACTGTTACTGTGATGGAATTACCCCGCTGAGGCCACTATGGCTGCATTTTTTGCACAGAGGGTAGGATACGAGGTGGTACACAGTTTGCACCATAGCTCAGCAACCAGACCCCGCTGCCGTACAGTCGTGACAACCCCACTTTGCGAAGTTGCAGTGGCGAAGAGTCAGTACAAACCGATTCCCATCGGCTTACCTTTAAGAAATCCCACCTCCCACCTCCCACCGATCCACCATTCGTTATTTCAAAATACTATTAGTTTTATGTGTTTCTAAGAATCCCTGAAAAAAAAGCAAAAAAAAAAAACAAATCTACCGGACAATATGCCAATTCAGTATGATGGTGATGATGGTGTGGGGGGTGATGACTTGACGAGGGGAAGGGAGGCGAATTTTTTTTTTTTTAAAGGCCACTCCGAAGTTGTACACACGGCTACACATCAAGCTATACATTTCCAGTATAAGCTTATCTCGTATTGTATAGGATTTCCGTACAGTGCGAGATCAGCGTAAACTGGAAATGTATAGCTTGATGTGTAGCCGTGTGTACTTGCAAATTCCCACTTGGGTACGGAAGCAGTTCAGAGGCTTCCAAGTAAGCCACGTAATATTACATCCTACAGGAAGATGCTCGCTTGGTCGTAGGTATTGAGCGGATGCCATCTCAATGGCACCTCTATAGAGGGACAGTATCCGCATTTTGGAACGGACATCGGCAAGCCTATATAAGCATGTTGTTTATTTCAAAAAGAATAGCTCAATAGCTCGTAGTTCATGACGTGTTGTAGTAATATTTCTTCACGCCAATTATATTATTGTTATTATAATGAAAAAAATGTTTATGACGTGAATGAAACACACCTGATAAAACACCATTGTTCCTACCTACTACCAGCCGCAGCTCTTGGTCACCTGGCGACGTTTCATTTTAAATATTAATAAGAATTTCCAAACTAAGAGCTGTCGCTAATACCTAGATTCATACATTTTCCGCAATAGATTATTATCATCGCAAGCTGAATTTCTCATGTTTAGCCTTTAAATTGTATGCTTATTGGTTACCTATTCCGTCTAGTCTCTTTCGAGATCTGTTTTTTTTTTCGGAGTTAGTAAGAAGGACGACTTTTCCTTCATTTAAACCATGTGCCGTGCGTGCGCACATGGTCTAAATTAAGGAAAAACTCACGGAAAACATCGCATTTTTATCGCGCACTGGATATTGAACTCTCGGTAATGAACGGAGCATCGCAACCGAGAATTTAACAGAATGCATCCCAGAGTGTCGAAAAAACACAGTATTCGATTTTCAACTCTCGGCCATGAGCACTGCGTTGAAGATCCGATGCGTGAAAAAATCCTGCCGCGCTACTTTGACGTCCGTCCATGCGAACTTGCGACTTAGGTAATCTCCAACGTATCCACGTTAAGTTTCACTACATTTCTCCTTCTAAATTAATAATTATGTTGGCTTCATTTTTCTCAATAAAATATCATCTCCAGCTGAAATTCTCAACTTTTGTTTTAAAATCTTCTTATGCTTATTGGTTACCTATTCCGTGTATTTTATATCGATTTTTGTTTCGACTTAGAAGTTATCATAAACTACTCGATTCTGCATCATTATAACTAGCAAAATGTGGGTGTACTATACACCGTGAAATTTAAATGGTTGTTTTCCCGCAGCGAAATGGTTTTGTCTTGGTAATACAATCGTTTTATAAAGAAATAAAATATTAGAAACAAAAAATGACAGATTAGCCATTGTGAAAAATCACCACGTGCGAGAGTTCATTTTGCTTTGTACATTATTTTATGCATCGCTGTTCCCTTTGTCGGCGGTGCGTGTGATTCGAGTAGTACCTAAAAGTTACCTCTAGTGTTACTATTGAGTAGTGTTTTATCGAGTTGATGAATATTTTTTTTAATTATTTTAAAACAAAAAAATTTTTTTTTTTTACTTGTACTCTATACTTCGAAAGTACTCCTTATAGCAAGTTGTTCTGCCGCGGGAAAACAACCATTTAAATTTCACGGTGTATACCTATACATATCTACACTTCTGCCACATAAAGTATAATACCACTCACAAATACTTATTACATTCACGGCACATCACACGATACATTTAGTATTGCAATTTGCACATGGCACGTTACATTCGACGTGGTGGCACAAATTAGCAGACATTATCATGCGACTAGTGCCAAGTGCGCATTATTTCCTGATCGCTTCTGTGTAGACACTCCTAGGTGACATGTATGTGCGTAATTATCTTAAAAGTAGAATTTTCATCATGTATCATAGTCCTGTGACAGTTTGTGTACGTGTTATGATTTTTGTGTGTTGTCAAAGTTTTTTTCTATCTACATTTCATTATTATCATTTTAGCCGAAAGACGTCCACTGCTGGACATAGGCCTCCCCCAAAAGGGAGTTTTGCCATAATCGCCACGATTGGCAGGCGGGTTGGCGATTGCAGTATGATGGTAAAATGCATAGAGAACGCTGCTGTCCATTCTCTAATAAGTCCCTTAGTCGCCTTCTACGACACCCACGGGAAGAGATCTGATGGTGTTATTCTTTTACGTCCGGCACCACACTGAACACTATCACTATCTACATTTAGTTGTTGCCTATTGTAGTATTTTCAGTGATTTTACTTCTCGTTTTGCAAGAGAATGATCTTTATTGACATAGCTATAAGGTTGTTCAGAGAAACATATGTGCTCATTTTAGATAAGAATTATTTGATTTTCTCATTCAGATTAAAATTAACCTTATCTTAGTGGCCAATTAAGAGCTAATGTAATCCTTATTTTCCATACATTCTTACGCTTACATAGGTAGGAGAGAAGTTGTCAATGATTGTTATAAATGGATAATTTACAAAGACCTGCCAAACTCAACAGACCATCAAAATGAACAGTTTCTGAAAAAAGAAAAACTGCCGTCCCATACATTTACATCGAGTAGGTATTGAAGTTTTGTATGGTACAGTTGAGAAATTTTTCGCAATTACGATAAGTATTACATTAGACAGGTCTTTGAAAACTAACCCTGTACTTATATACAATTTTATAGAACCCCCCAAAATACTGTTTGCAATATGCCCAATATTCTAATATCTAGATATATTACCCACCACCTCTCAGACACAATTGGAGAAGAAATCTAGGTTAATATGGTACTTGCGAGCAATGAACTAGCAAGACCCCATTAATGAGGGAGCTCTATTGTGGTCTACAAACCTTAACGTTTTATAGCTATTCGAATATTTCAATGAGGCCAAAACACTTCATAGCGTAGAAATAATGGTTGGTGGGCAGTACAACATATAGTTTGACAGGTTTAAAGGTTTAATTTCCATGGTTTATCATCGGGAGAACCGCAAACACTTCAACGCACATGTGGGTTCTTTTTTTAGGGTTCTGGACCTTAGAATGAATAAACGGACCCTTAACGGGATATGTATGTCACTTCGTTGTCCGTCCATCCATCCGTCCGTCTGTCTCTCAGCCAGTCTGTCAAGACCCTTTTTCTCAGAACGCGTTGGAAGACAAACTGAACAAATGTAAGTTTTTGCAGTTGGAGATTTGACCGTGATGTATGTATGTACAATTCACCGTTTTCTGAACAGTGGTGATGAATTAATTTACACAAAGTAAAGCGCCTGAGATTGCGGCAGTTACCTACTACCGCTGTGGGTCAACACTGCTCTCTACAAGTCTTACATATTCACTTTAAACAGGGTTCGCCAGTTCAGTATGTAAAAATACAACATTTTCGTGGTTCTTACCACGAATATGTTGTATTTTTACTCTTTGTTAAAACAAACTTTCTTAAGTTTGTTTTAACAAAGAGTTTTAATTAATAATAAATGATTACATAAAACACGCGATGAAACCTGAAACTTTATGATTCATGATTTCGAAGTAGGCGCCCTTGTACTGCTTTAGCGGAATAAATTATTTTTTTAGTTAATGATGCGTGAATAAGTAATACGAGATATATTGGTACCTGGTCAATTAGAACGATATTAACATACATAAACGGATAGACGTACCTTCTAGCATTAATGGGGCTGCAATGAATCCTTAAACTGTATCGACTTTTTTTAATGGGTCTTGTCTTGTGTAGAACAAGTCCACTGAATACTTTGACCTCTTTGACCTGAATACTGAAAACATCTAACAAACGGTAGTCCTATCTACAGGGCATTTTTCCTGCAATACGTTAAACAAACGGTGTCTATGAAAATGTTTCCACACGAATTTCCCATCAGGCACATAGCAAAAATATCTTAATCTTTATAAGACACATTAATACGATAGAAATACATCAAAATCAGCTTGGAATAACTAAATAAATCTTTAATACATTAAACAATCTAACACTAAAATTAAAAATATTATGTACAACTACAAGTATATTAAGGTAAAAAGAAAAAAAATCTAAATATTATAATTTAATTTATTATTTATTTATTCTTTTTATTTTTTATTCTAATTCTTTCTATTGTAGATAAAAAAAATCTTCCGCATCGCTGTCAATCAGTGGGAAAAGAGCACAAAAGGGACTAAATGAAGACATACATTTTCTCAAAATTAAAAACTTAGAACGCTATAATTATTTGTGTACCATAGATGAGCAAAAAATAATCCACTGTAGTGGTAAGTATGCGTGGAATTTACTAAGTCTGTCTACAAGCTGTCCTAATTCAAGCCGAGCCAGCTAGACCACCTGAACATTTGTCTTGTGACTGAGAAGCCTTAGGAGGAAAGTCAGGACGACGAAGCAAGGAGACTCATTATATCAAGTGGATTATTCATTAAAAGTGCTACAAATCAGGCTTTAGTTATGTAGAAGATTAGGTACAAATAATAGGGTGTCAATAAGCCTGACTACTAATTAATCCAATTACCACTCCACTACTCGAAATTAGCACTATATTTTTCATACATCTTCACCATTGTCCTATTAACCGATTGCTCCGTATTGCTGGGTAACCGTTTTGTATACATAATTATATTCCTTCGTAAACACTCCTAGACAAAGCCGTATCACCTCATAATTCATGTTTATGGAATGAAACTTGTCGTTGCTGGTACTAATCGTCACATAACGAAATAGCGTTATGCCCCTTCCATGCGAGAGTTGTCATGGTTCTCGAGGGTGCTAAAGTCGATAGCAAAGTCAAAATGAAAATTGAGGCTACCACTTTTGACAACCTCCAAAAAACGTATACTAGATAGTACTGAATTAAAAACTCGTATTAAATTCACACTTTTTCATTGTCTCTGAGTCTGTCTCTTTCTATTATGTACGAGTGTGTGCGTGCGAGTGTCGCGTAAAGAAGTTCTGGGTGGGGACCCAGAACTTCTTTCTTCTTCTTTTTTAAAGAAACATGTAGTGTGTGATAGATATTCCAGCAAGTTCCTATGACTTTCAACAGTTTCTGAACGCCTTAAGGTCGCTGCACAAAGAGGGCGCGGCGTGGCGGGACGGGACGGCGCACACTGGTCCCAAATTAAAAAAAAGTGGACATTGATAGTAGACCGCTGATATTTTTTTTTATTGTTGATATAATGATAACAGATAAGGCAAAAACATATTATTGTCCTACTTCAAATACTTTTCTCTATAAAAAATATTTCTTTTTTTTTTGTATGGGAGTGATTACATTTTACTCAATTTCTCAAAAACCTTAAGCGATGTCGAGATGGCATTCACATATGTTAGAAAACTAATAATTCTGAGTATTTGGCTCGAAGAAACTTATTGCTTATCTCTGCATACTTTCGAGATAATAGTGACAGAAAATAACATTTTTTTTTAATGTTAATTGTTCGCTTTTTTTTAATCATAGCCTTACTCATATCGCAATAGGTCCGCTGGCCAGCAAAATGGAGCTTCGACGCGAGTTTGCCGGGATAACAAGATGGCCGCCTCTCATGACGTAACGTAATACGGTCACGAATCGCGCGCGTACACCTCACTCAGTGTACAACTAAATGTGGTTGCGATAAGACGTGTCCTTATTTTTTCTGTGCGCTTGAAGAAATGCTTGTTGTTTGTTTGTTTTGTTATTGTTGTATTTTGAATCTTTGGATTTTAAAATCAAATAATTTTTGTTTGTCTTTCTTTCGTCGAATTTGTTTTCGTAATTTTTTTTGTTAAAATCAAAGTCACTTTGTCTTTGATATCTTTGATTCTAATTTGTTTTCAATTTTCCTTAAAATTATAATATGTCCGCATTTGTCACCAACTTCGACTTATACGTTGTTCTTAAATCAGGAGGTGGTTTTAAAAATGTCGAATTTTTATTTAATGCCCTTATTGAACGTATTGGTGTTGAATTGTCTTCCGAAGATTTGAGTAATATTAAATTATTTTGTCGTAATTTTTCAAGTAATATCTCAAAAAGATGGTCTGCTTCCAGTAGAGCTCAAAAGACCTTTCTTAACAAAAATTCAGACTGGTTACAATCCCAAATAGTTTGGCCAAAATGTCAAAATATCGATTTAAGCAGCATTTTTAAAGTTGCCGAGGAAGTAATTCCAAATTTCGAAACGCAAGTGGATACTCATCAATTAAGTTATGGTACAAGTAAAAAACCATTTGTTGATATATCTGATAAACAGAAGAAAAGGCGTTCTCTAACACTTCTAGATCACACAGAGGAGGAATTAGTTTATGCTTTATGTGCCAAATTAAAAGAGTCTAAAAAAACAAAATAAGCAGCTATATTAAACGAACTCAGCCAAAACAAGGAAAAATGTGAGATGGTATATGATGTACTATTCGCTAAAAAGACTGACAAACCGTGTTTACCAGATGATAAAACGTTAGCGCTTTACACCTCAACAAATTTGTCAAAATGGCAATATCGAAATTTAAGAACTATTCTTGCTTCAGAGAAAATGTATGGTCTTCCATCCTATCAAAAGCTCCTGGAAGCTAAAAAAACTTGTTATCCTCCAGAGTCAGACATAACTGTAACTGAATCTGATGCTAAGATAAGACTTCAATCGCTTCTAGATTTGACAACTAATAGGATATTAAAAACAATTCAGCACAACTCTGCCGACAAAAAATCGCTAAAACTAATAAGCAAATGGGGTTTTGACGGGTCATCTTCTCAAAGTAATTATAAACAAAAGTCACACTCCGACACTAAAATTGACGATTCTTCAGTTTTCATGATTAGTTTGGTTCCGCTTCGTTTGGAAGAAGAGAGTGGTACTATCTTGTGGCAAAATCCTGCTCCCTCTTCAACAAACTATTGTCGTCCAATTGGCTTTATATTTGCAAAAGAAACAAATGAAGTGATAAAGAAGGAAAGTGCATCCTTAGAGGAAGAAATTCGTAATCTTGTTCCCACAATTGTAGATAATTTTGATATTAAACATGATTTGTACATGACTATGATTGATGGGAAAATTTCTACTGTGATTTCCAATACTTCTTCTGCAGCTGTTTGTAATATTTGCAATACCCCACCTAGCAAAATGAATGACTTGGACTTTGTACCCAAAAGACTCATCAGAGAAGATATGTATAAATATGGTCTGTCTTCGCTTCATATGTGGATAAGATGTATGGAATGTATTTTACACATTTCGTACAACTTAGACTTCAAAAAGTGGGCTGCACGAAAAGAAGATAAATTGTTAAAAGAAATTAAAAAGAATTTGACACAAGAAGAATTCCGGGAAATAACTGGTTTGTTAATTGACATAGTAAAACAGGGATTTGGTACAACCAATGACGGTAACACGGCAAGAAGGTTTTTTGAAAATTATGAAGTATCTGCTGAAATAACGGGTATCCACCCTGATTTAATCAAGAGATTTGCAGTCATTTTACAAACAATTTCATCTGGTCAACTTATTAATACCAACTTGTTTAGGGAATATTGTAAAGAAACAGCAATGCTATATGTAAACTTATATCCATGGTATTACATGCCTTCAAGTGTCCATAAATTGTTGATACACGGTGCTGATATTTGTGAAAATTTCTCCTTTATTCCGATAGGCATGCTTTCCGAAGAAGCTTCCGAAGCGAGGAATAAAGATTTCCGGAATGTTAGAATGGCACATACAAGAAAAATCGGTAGAGTTCAGACTAATTTAGACATTATCCACAGCTTTCTAATTAGCTCAGATCCTTACATCAGCCATATCAAACCAAAGTTTGCTCGTTTACATAAACAGTTGTTTCCAGAGGCTAGTGCTTTGATCTTGAACAATGAATTGCTTTCGTTGGAAAACGAGGAAATAGAGATTTCTCAAGAGAATATAGACCCAAATATTAATCTTTCACCATAATATTTTTTCAGAATCGTTTGTGAACATATTCAACTTTATGTTTGCAGCTTAATATGTCTTCATTTTGATTGTTTTTTAGAACTGATGAAAGTACTCCTTCAGAAAGGTCATAGCTTTTCAGTCATTAGTGAGCCCCCATAACCTCTTTTACAGAGAAGTCTCTTTTTACTTATTTGACATTACGCATACATTATAATTATGTGCTAAAGTAAGGCTATGATTAAAAAAAAGCAAAAAATTAACATTTAAAAAAAATGTTATTTTCTGTCACTATTATCTCGAAAGTACGCAGAGATAAGCAATAAGTTTCTTCGAGCCAAATACTCAGAATTATTAGTTTTCTAACATATGTGATTGCCATCTCGACATCGCTTAAAGTTTTTGAGAAATTGAGTAAAATGTAATCGCTCCCATACAAAAAAAAAAGAAATATTTTTTTTACAGAAAAGTATTTGAAGTAGGACAATAATATTTTTTTGCCTTATCTGTTATCATTGTATCAACAATAAAAAAAAATATCAGCGGTCTACTATCAATGTCCACTTTTTTTTAATTTGGGACCAGTGTGCGGCGACGCGACGCTGAGCAGTTGTAATGTACTAGATATTACGGACGACGCCACACAGAGCTGTCCCGCTCGCCGCGACGTGACGCGACGGTTCTGTGTGGCTCTGTTTGCAGCGACCTTTACTTACACTGGGTATTGTACCAAATGGAATTTGAAGAATTTATCCCATCAAATACTCATTAGGTTCGGGTTCGTTGGACGGCTTTACGACTATACCATGATATTTTCAATACATAAACAAAAGTCTGTCATAAAATTTAACGACTTGTGGTTTGATAACCGTTCGATCTCGTGTGATGCTGATGCGCCGGCGGTGGTACTTGAAGTATCTATTGAAAAAGCTAGAAGTACATTTGAAAGAAGTTTGTACATTTGTGAGAATGAGTCGATCTTTCTCACGTAATTAGCGACTCAACAATATAGCAGGTAGGACTGTCTGCTGTCCCAGGTTGGCCCAAACGAGCCAGCAAAATAAAGGCTACCGCAAGTCTAAAGTGCGGTCACTTATGATGACCGCAGAATTTCTACCAAGCCGATTTCAAGCAATGCCTGTCCTCTGCAAAAATGTATAATAATTTTGTTTGTCATTGAATGAAACGTTTTCGGCCCAATTATAATGATGATGAAGTATAATCTAGTAACAACTAGCGGTAGAGTGCCTGTGTACCGTTACTAGTTACTGCCACAATTTACATAGACAATGTACGCTACAGCATCATACTATCAGCCCAAAGTATTTACTCTACTGTCTCATGTAAACACTCCATGACAGATGAGCTGTGGCCTGTGAACGCTCGTAGACATTTATGTAGTAGCAACACTAATTATGTGCTTATGTAATTTTATGAGGTCTTTGCCCAAGGAAGGGTCATTAATATACACTATTAATAGTATAGTGATTTCTCAGAAACTCCATAACAGTTACTGGTAAATGAATTAGGCTGGTTTCTAATTAACTTAAATTATAGAGCCCTAATTGACTTAAATCATTGGTTTGGCGTGGGAATTTCAAGTTACGTTCATTAATAATGAATGGGGTACGAATAAGGTTAGTGCAATGCTACTTAAAAGTGATACACGAATGGATAGAATAAGAAATGAGTACTTACGTAAGAAGAAGCCTGAAAGTGGCACCGGTAACTGAAAAGTTGTGTGGAAATCGGTTGTCAAGGTATGCGCATGTGATATGGGGGAATGAGGAAAATGAGGAACGTTTTGAATATGTACGTCGATGGCAATAACAGTATGGCGAGACCAAAGAAACTATGGATGGACTGTGTGAATGATGATATGGTTAGAAAGGGTGTGACTACGGAGATGACGAATTGACGACTAATACAGTTGAGGGAAAGTACGCGTAGGAAAGATTTTAAAACCAAAATAAAACCCCAACTTAATATTCTTGTTTACAAGAGCTCATTAAGTCAAGACTCTTAAGCGTTCCTAGTGGAGAAATGTCTGTATTCGATAGACATATCGACGGTTTAATAATTTGATATTAGATAATGTGAGACTGGGTAACAGTTGAAATGAAAATTGAATTTTTCATTTATAATGTTATTGAATTTATTGTATTATGAATGTGTTAGTTTATAATTTTAATGAGTGTGTTTTTATTTATTATGTATGTAAACACAATGTGAATTGTTCCTGAATAAATTGACTTGAAAATTGAACTGAATAGAGAAGTGCGGAAGAAAAAGACGCCAAATAAATTAGGATACGGACAGGAGAATGATGACATTGATGACCTACAGAATCTTCTCAAGCTTCCATAGAAACGAAAACGTTAACAAGATACAGTTCTGTTTCTATAGGTCATAGATAAACTTATAAGTTTTGGTTATTGTAGGGGATTCTTATTGAAACACCTTATTACATACACTTTTCATTTATTAAGCCGCGCACTTATGGAATACTAACTCGTTTTACATTTCAATTTTTCTTAAGTAGTTTTCTACTAGGGTACAAGTAGCGGGTAGGCCCACTGATAATTATTTATATTTATTGCTTCTAAACCAATCAACAATAAGAAAGGCCGGGATATTTTGGTCAAGCATGAGTCTAATTCTCGACAGGTTTAGACCTGTTCGGACAAGTTTTTGCTTGCTCGAGGGCGATACCATTTGTTGCGTATGTGTGTGTAGGTGCCTGTTAATGTTTTACCTGTGTGTTTTTGTCGAGTTAGAACCTGTTTTATGGGTGATACCATTAGTTTAGATATTTATTTACCTTTTGAGGATGTGTGGGGTGCTAACTACGTTTCTTATTGATTGGTTTATAGCTACATTAGGTATTGATAAAACTTATTATTAACTATGGGAGATGAAAACTATCCCTATGCTTAAGAATGTAACAACGAATTACCTATCTATTTTACCTATAAGAAAATGGTTTTTATTGTTTAATCAAACTCTTAATTATTAATCAGTTCTTCTTGTAGTCGCCAACAGTCTCCCCCTCAGTGCGTTGCACTCCATCTCGTTGGGGCGACGTTGCTGGTACGATCAGGACTAGGCGCGATGCTGGCCGCCGCAGGACACCCGCTGCAGTTCGCACGTCTACGATCCTGGTTCTTCCGTCTGGTCCGGGATGAGTGGCGACTATCTCGCCGCGTGGCCACGAGTACCGTGGCAGGGTGTGGTCGACGATCAGGACTATGTCGCCCAATGTAGGGTCCTGATAGTGAGGACCTTGGTTGTAGCGTGGCGAGAGAGTTGGTAGGTACTCTCTCAACCACCTTGACCAGAAATGATCGGTCAAGCGTTGGGATGTCTTCCAGTTGGGAGAACCGATGAGTTCTGTGTCGTCGAAGGAGCCAAAGAGGGTAGCTCCGCATGAGCGCCCGATGAGGAAATGGTTCGGGGTCAAGGCTTCTTCTTCTTCTGGGTCGGTGCTGACGGAGAAGAGGGGTCTCGAGTTCACGATGTGCTCGGCCTCCAGAAGCAATGTGTGGAGTATTTCTTCTTTAGGTTGCCGCTCGTGTAGTGTTGCTGAGAGAGCGACTTTTACGGATCGCACCATTCTTTCCCAGGCTCCGCCCATGTGGGGGGCTCCAGGAGGGATGAACTTCCAAACGATGCCCATTTTGTTTACTTCTTTTCCCAGAGTCTCGATGGCTGCAGTGATTTCTCTGTTGGCACCGATGAAGTTGGTTCCGTTGTCGCTCAGGATAATTTTCGGTGTTCCTCTTCTGGCGATCATTCTTCGTAGCGCGAGGATCATGGAGTCGGTTGATAGGGAGTTAGCCAATTCTAGATGAATCGCTCTGGTGGTGAGGCACGTGAACAAAGCTCCCCAACGTTTCTCTGTACGTCTTCCAATGGTAACAAACATAGGTCCGAAATAGTCTACTCCTAGGCAGGTGAAGGGAGGGCTGGCCTTTGTTAGACGTTCAGGTGGCAGATCTCCTTGAGGTGTGATCTGTGGAGTCTTCTTCCGAATTCTACACCATCCGCAGTCTCGTGCTACCTTTTTTACCATGTTTCGAAGCGATGGTATCCAATATTTCTGCCGGACCTCATTCATCACGGTGTTGTGGTTCCCGTGATTGAAAGCTTCATGGAGGTATTTCACTAGCAGCTGGGTTATTCGGTGACGTTTGTCCATCAGGATCGGATTCTTGTATGAAGCTATCAAGTACTTGGCGGCTCCGATGCGGGTGGATAGTCTGATGAGCCCGTCTTCTAATTTGATCGTGAAGTTCTTCAGGTTGGATGTCGAATTAAGGTCTTCTTTCTTACGCAGGGCAGCTAGTTCGTCTGGGAAGCTGTCTTCTTGCACTCTTTTTATCAGCAGTTGTTCCGCCTTTTCTATGTAGAGTGCAGATTTTGGTAGAAAGGCCGCTTCTTTTCTGCTTGGTCTCTTTTCCGACGGTTGGATCTTCTGTTTTTGTATCTTTTTCCAGGCTGGGTCTTGGGTTCTTCTGGTGATGAGTTTTGTGATGTTCACCTTTTTCTTTATTTTTCGCTTGAAAACGTCTATGGCTTGTAGGTACCTTGCTGTTGCGTGAAGTAGGCGTATCCAACTGGAAAATCTCTCTGGATCGGGCACGATGACAGGTATGACTTTCCTGACGCTTAACGTGATGGCGTTAGGCTTTTCCTCGCCCGTATCGGTGATAGAGACTTTTTTCTCTTCTGTAGGCCAATTTCTGGGATCTTCACGCAAGAAGGCTGGGCCATTAAACCATCGATGTGATACATCGAATTTAGACGGGGTTTCTCTGGTAGCGTCGTCGGCTACGTTGTGTTTCGTCGGAACCCAGCGCCATTCTTTATGCTTCGTCAGCTCTTCTATCTCGGCGAGACGGTGCGCGACGAAGGGCTTGAAACGCCTAGGGTCTGATTTGATCCATGTCAGCGCTGTTCTGGAGTCGGTCCAGAAGTATCTTCGGGTCGTCGTTAAATCCATTTCTTGGCTTGTACTATTGGCCAAGCGGCTTCCCAGTAGACACGCTTGTAGTTCGAGTCGAGGTATTGAAGTTGGCTTGAGAGGTGACACTCTAGCTTTCGCCGTTAGCAGCTTTACTTCCACGCGATTGTCCGGATGTTGAGAGCGCCAGTACACCGCGCAAGCGTATGCCTTCTCACTTGCATCGCAGAATGTGTGCAGCTCCCCCTCGGTCGCGTCGTATGTGAAACAGCGAGGAATTCGAAGGTCTTCAAGTTTCCTTAAATCTTCAAGCCACTTTCTCCATTCCTGTTCTCTTGGTGGAGGTAATATCTCGTCCCATTCTAGGCCGGACCTCCACAAGTTTTGAAGCATCACTTTTCCCTGTACAGTTATGGGTGACGCTAATCCTAATGGGTCGAAGACCGACATCACTGCGCTTGTCGCTTCTCTCTTCGTCGGTGCGCGTTTTCCTTCCTTGGCTTCGTCGGGGGTGTTCCGTAGACTCAGAGTGAAATGAAGACTGTCTTCTTGGACGTTCCAATTGAGTCCCAAGGTTTTCTCGACTTGATCCTTAGGTTCTCCTAGCACGATGGAGTTTGTCTTGGTGTCTGCGTCGGTGAACTCTTCAACCGTCGAAGGGTCGTTGCTCGCCCAGCCTCTCAAGAGGAATCCCCCTTTCTTGTGGATCTCATGATCACGATCTCTGCGTCGGGAAAGCTTGCGATGTAATCGTCCATGTAATGGTTTCGGTTTATCGCTCTGACGGCTTCTGGACAGCAATTGGTGAAATCTTCTGCATTTCTGTTCTTTACATATATAGCGGTACACGGCGAGCAGGCGGCTCCGAATATTAATGATGTCATTCTGTATTCCTTATTTTTCCAAAGAAATCGAAGGCTGTCTCTATCTTCTTCATTGATTTTTATTCTCAGGAACATCTCTTTGATGTCTGCGACGACGGCTACTGCTTCTTGCCGGAACCGGAGCAGGACACCGAACAGTGATTGTAGCAAGTCGGGTCCTGCTAACAATGCGTCGTTCAGCGATTTTCCATTTGATTTAGCGGCGGCGTCGAAGACCAGTCTCATCTTCTTCTTCTGGGGGTGGACAACGGCGAAATGCGGCAGGTACCATGATCTTGAGGAGGCGGGTTCATCTGTTACTTCCTCGGCGTATTTACTGTTGATCAGGTTTTCGACCTGCTCTTCATATTTTCGTTCAAATTCTTTGTCCTTTAAGAACTTTTTCTCCATTCCCCTTAGTCGTCGCGCTGCAGCTGTTTTGCTTTCCGGCAGGCTTTCTTCGTCCGTCTTCCAGATCAAACCTGCACTGAATCTTCCATCAGGTAATCTTTTCGTCGTGGAATGCAGCAGGTCAAGAGCCCGTTGGTCGATGTCGCTGGAGGGTCTTCTCGCGGCGATTCCTAGGGCTTCGATGTCGAAGTGGTTTCTAATCATCTTCTCGAGGCAATCATCTTTTCCTTCAGGCAATGTCACAAGATGATTCACTATTCGTACTGCAGTATTATTTCTTGACTTGGTTCCGTGCAAGACCCAACCCAACTGGGTTCTGGAGGCTACTGGCTTGCTTCGGTCGCCAACTTTTACTTCTTGAGACACGATCAGATGCCAATTGTCCTGTCCGATGAGTACAGTAGGACGAGCGTTTGGATATTTCAGTTGCTCTGCTATCTTTTCCAGATGTGGGCAGTCTTCCAGATCCTTATCGCTGACTTCTTGGGGGGACAAGTGCAAGGCCTTAACGGTGTATCCTGACATTTTCTCCATGCTGCGCTCGAATCTTCCTCTGATCTTGATATCGACCTTCTTTGACTTCTGGCTCATTCGATGACCTCCCACGCCCTCGATTCTTAATTCTTCTTCAGGGCCCTGGGCTCCGATCATGTTCACGATGTCTTCTTCTATCAGGGTCACTGTTGATCCTTCGTCCATGAGGGCGTAGACTTCGGCTTTGGCATCTGGTCCCCATAGTTCTACTGGCACGATTTTCAAGTAGGCTCTTGATATCGTTCGCGTTGCATTCACTGTCGATGCTACAGCTTGGGTATCTTGCGTGGCTGGCTTCGTCCTTTCTTCTGAGTGTAACATTACATGGTGACTTCTCTTGCATTTTCCACACGGCTTTGCTTTGCAGCTGAATCTTCTATGTCGTCCCAATAGGCATTTGAAACATATGAAAGCTCGCTTGGCTTGTTCCCATCTTTCTTCTATGGAAGCGTTGACGAACTTATTGCATTTCAACAGTGCGTGTTCCCCAGCACATTCAGGACAGGCGATCTTTTCTAGTTTCTTGGTGTCGTCCTTGCATGAACAGACTGTCGCTGTTTGTGGTTCATCTTCTTCTTCTTCATCATCCGAATCTTCCTCGTTCGATGAATGTTCTTCTTCATTGTGCCGTGCGACTCGAGTGGCGTTCACGCCGCGGGAACCGGGAGGTCGCATGCGGTTTCTTAATCCTTCCTTCTTCACCTTGGTACCCATGAACTCGTGCATTTCGAACTGATCCACCATTTGGTTGAAGAAGTTCATAAGGCTGATGAGGATTGGTTCATCATCTTCTTCTTTGGATGCTCTGTAATCGTACCACCTGAATCGCACCAGGATGCACATCTTCTCAATTATACGATTCGCTATATCACTTGAGTGCAGATAACTTTGCTTCTTCATTTGTTTCACAACGCTGACTGTATTGGCCACTGCTCCAGCGTATCTCACCAACTCTCTTGCGTCTTCAGACATGGGGGTCAGCTTCTCTATGTTTTCTATCTCGCTTCTTATCAGATAAGTGGGTCTTCCGAATCGGCGTTCTAATGCAGTTATTACCTCTTCTGGATCCACTTGTGTATAGAGAAGGGACTTCACTGCTTCTTTGGCTTTCCCTTTTATTGCTCTTCTTAATCTTCCCATGTTCTCGATTCCACTGAAGAGAGCCTGGGAGTCCTTGTATGTTGCTTTAAAGGCCATCCAATCTCTTGCGTCGCCGTCAAATTGGTGTAGCTCGCTGACATACTTCGGCGCGCGTTGCATAACCGCTGTTGCCTTGCTGTCTGTTGCTGATTTGACTGCTTCCAATATTGCTTCGGCCAGCTGACTGGCAGGGGTCGTCGTGGGTGGCGTCGTTTCTGCTGTGTGCGGCGCTTCCTTTGCCTTTGACACCCATGCTTCAGTAGCCTTTTCAGCAGCGGCTTTGGTCGCGGTATCTTCTTCATTATCACTCAAGTCCGTATCGTCTTCGCAGACACGCGTTAATTCCAACTTGGTGTTCGCCAGCTTAGCTTTCATCTTGATTTCTTCCAATTGTAATTTCTCTATTTCTAATCTGGCTTCTATTTCTTTCTTCTTATTGCTTGCTTTGTTTGAAGTCGGCTTTGCCTTCTTTTTATTTTCTACCAAGGTAGCATCGGCTTCCTCGACCACGGTTGTGTCTTCGGTAAGCGCGCTGCCGTCTGTCACCTCTTCGGAGGTGGTAGCTGACGTTTCCGTAGTTTCTTCTTCCGTGGTCGAGCGCGTGCTATCTCCTTTACGGCTTCGCGTCATCATTATTTATTCACTTTCACAGCACTTATTGTCAATATTGTTCAGTAACTTACCGGTGTTTATATGTTAGTCCTTTAGCAGAGGACGCGTTGAAGCGAAGGCGTACACACACACTTCGACTTATACAGTACATACACACATTAACGCTTTAGTTCCGTGTCCTTTATGTACTCACTAAACACCGTTCACGTAATGCTTATGTACTCACTAAACACCGTTCACGTAACGCTTATGCACTCACTAAACACCGTTCACGTAATGCTTATGTACTCACTAAACACCGTTCACATAACACATATACTCATTACGCACGTTAACATAACACTTATGTACTCACTATGCACATTCACAAAACACTGGAACAAGCAGGGCTTCGAGTGACACTGGGCTTCGAGAGGGCGCGGCGTGGCTCGTAGTCGACCCTCCCAGCTATAATCTTCACTCGGCAGGTCGTGTGCCCGCCAACAGGTCTTCCGTGGAGGGCCTAGCTTCGAGAATAAGCGATCTTCCTAGTCGTTTATTCCCAGCAATAATCTTCGGCGGCACACGTAGGGCTTCGAGTGATACGGGGGCTTCGAGAGGGCGCGGCGTGGCTCGTAGTCGACCCTCCCAGCTATAATCTTCACTCAGCAGGTCGTGTGCCCGCCAACAGGTCTTCCGTGGAGGGCCTAGCTTCGAGAATAAGCGATCTTCGTAGTCGTTTATTCCCAGCAATAATCTTCGGCGGCACACGTAGGGCTTCGAGTGATACGGGGGCTTCGAGAGGGCGCGGCGTGGCTCGTAGTCGACCCTCCCAGCTATAATCTTCACTCAGCAGGTCGTGTGCCCGCCAACAGGTCTTCCGTGGAGGGCCTAGCTTCGAGAATAAGCGATCTTCCTAGTCGTTTATTCCCAGCAATAATCTTCGGCGGCACACGTAGGGCTTCGAATAGGGCGCGGCTCGTAGAACTAATCTTCACGTAACTTACCAAGATACGTAAGCTTCTTGTAAAACGCTGCTTATCTTCATACAGCGATATATCTTCAAGTAGCTTCTGTATTCTTCGTGTATCTTCAGGCTCAGGCTTCAGTTCTTCAATCCGGCTGCAGAAGGACCAATTCTTGTAGGGGATTCTTATTGAAACACCTTATTACATACACTTTTCATTTATTAAGCCGCGCACTTATGGAATACTAACTCGTTTTACATTTCAATTTTTCTTAAGTAGTTTTCTACTAGGGTACAAGTAGCGGGTAGGCCCACTGATAATTATTTATATTTATTGCTTCTAAACCAATCAACAATAAGAAAGGCCGGGATATTTTGGTCAAGCATGAGTCTAATTCTCGACAGGTTTAGACCTGTTCGGACAAGTTTTTGCTTGCTCGAGGGCGATACCATTTGTTGCGTATGTGTGTGTAGGTGCCTGTTAATGTTTTACCTGTGTGTTTTTGTCGAGTTAGAACCTGTTTTATGGGTGATACCATTAGTTTAGATATTTATTTACCTTTTGAGGATGTGTGGGGTGCTAACTACGTTTCTTATTGATTGGTTTATAGCTACATTAGGTATTGATAAAACTTATTATTAACTATGGGAGATGAAAACTATCCCTATGCTTAAGAATGTAACAACGAATTACCTATCTATTTTACCTATAAGAAAATGGTTTTTATTGTTTAATCAAACTCTTAATTATTAATCAGTTCTTCTTGTAGTCGCCAACAGTTATCAATCTAGAAATAGTCGTAAAATACATGGAGTTTTGATGTTTAAATGAAAATTGCTGTTTCCGTACAAACGCTGTGAAATATGAGCCTCATAATAATACCATACTGTATATACTTACAGCAGTGGTGCACCCAGAGGTAACGGTCGCGACTTTCGATTTGAATGTCGTAGGTTCGAACCCAGACAGGTATTTTCACCATCATATCAGCCGAAATACGTCCACTGCTGGACATAAGCCTCCCCCAAAAGGGGGGATTTGCCATAATCGCCACGCTTGGCAGGCGGGTTGGCGATCGCAGTATGTTGGTCACATGCATAGAGAACGCTGCTGCCCATTCTCTAATAAGTCCCTTAGTCGCCTTCTACGACACCCACGGGAAGAAATGGGATGGTGGGTATTCTCTTACGTCCAGCACCACACGGAACTATAGGTGTTTTACTTTGTATAAATGATTTAATCAAGACTGCTCTCAAAACGGTGAAGGAAAACATGCTGCGGAAACCGACATGCCCTGGAACCAAAAATTCTAACATGTGACATCTACTTACCCACACTGAGCCCGGCCCACACCCTCTCATAGAGAAGAGGCCTGTGTCCCAGCAGTAGGCAAGTTATAGGCTGATTTTGTTACGTGACACATACTATAACAATATTGTGAACTGTATGTAATGTATGTGTATGACTGTTCATGACTCATACTCGGATTTCAGACGTAACTACAATGCCAACAATGGCAACTGCACTTACATTATTATCAACATTTATCTTAACCGATCGCTCTATCTTTGTAACAGTAACTTGTTCCGAGAACATTGCAAAGATTTAACAACCTTATCTTATCTTGATATCTTTTGCAATATCGGCTTTACTTTAAGAAATGCTCAAGGGAACAATAAATACTGTGAAATAATATACGTAACTCTCGAAATGAAGGTGTGCTAACAACACCTCTGCTAAACCTTTAAGGGAAATCCAGGAGTGATGTTACGCTATGTGGTAGAATTAGAAAATTTTCACTACAAACTATATCACTTATCAGGCCTTAGCACGAGCACCGTTTTGTCGACGGAAGAACAAAAATGACGCTCCGTGTAGACGGTCAAGTTTTATACTGATTATAAAATCAAATTTTCCTCACTACCATAGACAGTTGTCAGTGTGATTTTGACTGTTTGGGATAGAAAACTTTCTTATGAAATAGTTTACATAAAAAAGAACCTAGACAAAGACCGTTAGAAACGAAACACAAAATGACAGATTGTAGAAAGATTTCTAGGGTGCGATGTCAAAAATGGAGCAACAAGTATCACTTTGCTAAGCCTGCGGGTGAGCCAAGTTGCACAAGACCAAATCAAACCTAACCTAATCTGGTAAAAATAACAATTAAAACATATTATCCTATAATAGCTAATGGTTTGCAATCCTTATTAACTTTTATTTTGGTGGTAACCTTCTTCTGCCAATTTCAAGTTTTTGCGAGATTAACGAACGGCAATTTGATTTATCAGAAGTTACACAGAAACCACTCCGACTCTTTCCAAAATATAAGACTATCAAACGCCATACATCATCAAGTTATGCCGAAGGGGAGCAAAGCATTATCTAAGGAAGGTTGGAATCTCTTTCCATATAGACAGTATCTCATAATAGAGCATCCCATTAATCACCTTCTTCTATTTTAGGACAAATTAATTTGACGCACGTGATGCTAATGGCGGCGAAAGCATTAAATGATGGTGGCTATTCATATATCGCACACCTAGATCTAAACAGAGTTAACTCAAAAAAGCACTTTTTACAGAAAAGGTCAAAAACTGTTTACCGTGTGCACTGGTGAAGTTATCTGTAACATATTTGCTTTGCAAGTTCTACTAGAAAAATATTTTTAAATCTGTTTTATTGGTCGATAGGTAGTGAGTTCAATGGAAAGCATAAGTTAAAACTCCCAATTTTTGACTTAGCTCCCTTTAGATCTAGGTGTGCGATATATTGCGTTATGTGTCAAATATTGTAACGTATGTGAATTTATGAGGAATCTACACGCAATGTTTTTTGTAGATGAAATTTTATTTACGATAGTCCTTTGTTTACTTGTTGAAATAATCTTGTTCTTTACAAATAATTACAAAATAGTGATCATCATCATCATACCTAGCCTTTTTTCCAGCTATGTTGGGTTTGGCTTCCAATCTAACTGGATTCGGCTGAATACCAGTATTTTACATTGAGCGACTGCCACAACCCATTTACTGGGTAACATGATACCCGTTGGTGAGACTGGTTGTCACAGTTTCGGGCTTCTGACGACCCGTAACGACAACAAAGATCTACGATAGACAGCCTGAACCAACGGATTAACGTGGTTTCCGACGAAATTACAAAATTCTTATGATGTTCAGTCAATGTAATAATATTGTACAAAAAAAATAACTTCGGAACATAAGGTTGCCATTTCTTCAGAGTTGAACATGAAATGATAGATGAACTGGTTGCAAGATAATGATGGCTAGAATAGGGATGATTACTGAGATGACGGCTTGTAGAGAGGATTGGAAGAAATAAAAAAATGCTGCGTAGACTCTAAATAAATTGGGACAAGAGCACTGATGCCGATGACGAACAGTATAAAGAGATAGAAGATTGTCAACACCTCAAACCTACCTTAAATCAAGGCAAAACGCGAACTCACAGAAGAAGGCTAAATTATTAAATCAAATATGATTCAATCAAGTATGGATAACCTACGTAGGTTCTAAATAAAGGCACAAACAGAAAGACAACACGACGAAGCTTATCGATCGAGTCATTGTTTGACGTAGGTATAGTTAGTAGTTCCCGCGGCTTTGCTCACAAATTGTAAATTGGCCGTGTCGTACCGTTGGCGACCTTCATGAACGCACAAACTTTTTGCCTCATTGTCAATGCTCATTTTAAAACGTACATATTTTTAGATGGTATGATTATTTTTGCGCGAGCGAAACAGTTTTCAAACCATAGCTGCAACAAAAATGCCGTATTCTTTTAGGTTTTCATAGAAATGAGAAGCTAAAACGGTCTTCCTTAAACGAAGGATTCTTAATTTATTTGCTGCAGCGTCATCTTGTTCAAAAACATACTGAATTCAACTATCCCGTCACCAAACATGGTATGGTGAATGTTATGATGCAGTTTTCCATCTTTACCAGAGTATTCTCTCATCAGACCAGTGCAATGGCGATGACTAAAATAACAAACACAATAAACACCATGACAATAAGATTTTCTGATGTTTATCCTATGGATAAATAAACAGTTGGATTGCTTCGCTGGTGACGTCAATCAGAACTTACATAATTAATATGGAAACGTATGCAAATGATGGACAAAAGTTTCATCTTTGCCAACAAACAGGAAAATACGAATATGTTAAAATTTGTTTTTAGCTTCGAATTCTTTTCGAACTGTTCATTTTGGAGTCAGCTGTTATGAGTTTGTTTGTCGCTCATGTTTGGCACACTTCAAGGTGAAATCAAATTATGTATGTTCAACTAGGTAGGTAGATACATACTTTGGGTACTTTTCCTTAAAGAAGACACTTGACTAAGGAACTTGTTTGGTTTCCTCAGGTTAATAAAGTTTCATATGTTGTGCTTATTCGCTTGGTAGAAAGATGTGTCGCGCAATCATGGTCCGTTATTAGCCCTAGCTGGATGAAAAACATTATTTAATAAGGTGAACAGACAATGCATACCGCCAGGGTACTGTAAGTAAGTAAGTTAATTTATACGCATTGAATGAATTTTTCACGAAATAGTCATGTAAGGTGGTTTTTTAAAGCAGTGTATCTCTTTAACCGTAAACAATTTTGAAAGCATTTTTTTCTTATATATTTTCAAGTCTTTTTTGCGTACAGTTATGGAACTCAAAACATAATTAAACATACCTTAATGCGTCAAAAAAAAACATCAGTCACCCTTCAATAACAATTATAATTATAATTAAAAGTACATAGGTATACCATAAAATTACAAATGCCAAACTGCTTTCAGTGATGGATTATTATTATAGTTAATTTCTAATTTTATACGATTTTATTTGCATTTTTAAGACATACGCTTGCTCATTTATTATTCGAATTTATTACGACAGTTTTTAACCCGTATCGGATTGCAACAAGAACTATTATCGCTAACACTATTTAAAGTTAACATGGGATTAAATGAACTTAGAGGGTTGATTTTAATGACTATAATTCCGTAAATATATACTTACTGTGTTACGGTCGCGAATAATGTTTTAACCACCAGACCACCCTGCAGGCTGGCACTAATCTGCAACAAAAAACTTTGTATATCGCAGAAAGAACGCTAATTGATACAAAAAGTATTGAGCGTAAGGACATTTTTTTTAGGGTGGGATATCCTCAAATAACTTCTCGCGCTCTGGGCGGAGCGGGAGAGCGTGTCAGATTTTTACTGACTTAAGCCCACCCGATTTCCCTCTGTTGCCCGTGTGCCAGGGGCCACAGTATCTCTTGCGAAGAACCCGGCAAGCGTAGAGACATCATGTGAACATCCCTATCCGGTATTGGCAAGAAAACGCCTCTCAATCTGTCTTGCCTTATAAATGCATAAAACCTCACTTCAGGGTGCAGACAATTACTTACTCATAAAGTAAACACACATTGTAGGCATTGTTCCAATACATAGGATATACCAATGTCATACAATGAACTAGTGTGGAACCTTGATCTTTGCAGACTTTGCTACGTCGACGTGACGTGGTCTAAAAGTCGAGACGTGCCAAAGCTCCTATTCATTGAATATGAAGTGAAACATATTTTCTAGAGACATTAATAATATGGCTATTATTGAAACTGAAGATAACAAACAAAGAAATAGAAACGACACGGTGGAAACACTTGTTTTTCATAACTACCTACTCAAAACTGTTGTAAAATACTTGAAAGGACCAGGCGCGGTCCGAGGGAGGGGGGGGGTGGTCCTAGGCGTCATACGCCCCCCCCCCCAAAGCCGTAAACGTTAAGATTAAAATAGTAATTTTTCGAAAATATAATACATTTTCTTATTAATATGTAGGTAGTCTTTGTCTGTGACCCCCCCCCCAAGTCTTTGGCTGCGACCGCGCCTGGAAAGGACATGTTTTATTTACCGTAGAATACATTCTACACTTAGTCAACGGAACAAGGATACAATCAAACAATATAAATATGTATTAACCTACTAACCTACGCTTTGGAATGGGCGACTAGCTTCATCTTTCTAACTCACCGACCTTGACAATTCAAAAGTGCCTGTAATTGGTTTATTTGTAATATATGCTTTGAGTTTGAGTTTAAGTTTAAAGTTTTTATTAAAATGTAATTGTTTTTATTTTATACGACTGCTGTGACATCAATTTGAAGCTCTACTTATTTCTGCCAGGTATGCGGGTTATTCGAAAGAGATACCGCGGCCCCTGGCACATAGGCAAATGAGGGAACACGGGTGGGTTTTAGTCAGTAAAACTCTGACACGCGCTCCCGCTCCACCCAGAGCGGGAGAAGTTATTTGATGATTTCCCACCCAAAAAAAAAAAGCTCTACACAATATTGAAGAATTTAATCAAACGAGCTGGTCTAGTGTTCACAAGCGTTATTGCTAAATATGAGGTCCAGAGTTCTATTCCCAGGTCGAGCAATGGTGTTATTGGGTTATTCTATCTGGAATTTCTCAGTAGCAGCCCGGAGTCTGGATTCATGCCCGTTTGATGACACGATTTTTTTTTTGGTACATTGGCGTGTGCTACCTGACATGGCAAACATTTTAATTTTATGTTTCGTAAAGTTAATTACGTACCTATTGTATAGAATCTAGTTCTTCTAACTAAACAGACAGCTGTGCTGCTGAGGAGTTTGTTGCGCCACTTCTTCTCCCCAGCTAAAGCATTAGGAAGTGGTGAAGGGCGGGCGTTTTCGGGGACTGTCTTACTTAATCATTTTGACGTTCAAAAAGTGCTGACACCAGCCTATGATTTGATTTAATTTGATTTTATGCTAGCCCCCTCTTTTATGTGACTTAAACATGACTGGCGAAATGCCGGTTGTACACCTCTACCCAAGACGTGATGTTAATCAAACGCAGAATAGTAATTCTAAAGAAAACAAGTTAGCCACGAACAATTAAACATACATGATCAGGCAGAACAGAGCCAACACAAACACATGTTTGTCATAAACAAATATCATATCAGATCCGAATCACATGACCTACAAACTTGAATAGAAAAGCTTGTAGGTATGCCCTACAAAAGGGCTTCGATAAACTAACGCTGTTTGTTTCCGCTCGCCCTACAAAACTCACTGACTCTGCAATCAATACCAGTGGGTCGATGGCCTTACAACCTTATATGGAGCAAAGCTATTACTGAAACATGCTTGAAAATCGCTACCCATAGACTGTGTAGGTAATAAATTACCATAGCTAACGGATTTTTAGTTTTAAATGCATCGTTTTTGTTGTTCGTGCCAATTTGTTTTGTAAAGTTGCTGAAAGTTTTCCTGTTGGAAATTTCTGTCGCATTTTACGTTTCCTGTTGCATAACTTCTGCTGAATCTGCGGCAGCTTTACTTGCAGTATCTGCAATGACCTGAAGAGGATACATTTCTGATTTCGATTTTGGAGGTTTTCGTACTGCTAGCTCTAACAAAATAAAATACACAAACCCTCTTCAAAATATTCCAAAACATTTAGAAGCAATTTGTCAAATTTTATTAACATCAGCAAACCTGGTAAATGGATGGACCTCTTTGTGTTTGTATAAATAAAGATATTCAGAAAAAACAAACACATGGTAAAACGGCGAAATGCGTCATATGAGCATAAGCTAAGCACAGGATTATGCTTTCGGGGAATTACGTTTAACTTTGTGAAAACATTTGCTGTTGTATATACTCACTAGATTAAAGTTCAGGTATTATAGCTAGTAAATGCAGTAATCGTTTTAAAGCAAGCTTTATTTTTCCATTGAAACCTTAAATGACCATAAACTTCAAATTGATTTTCTTCAACCTACAGCAATATTTCTAAATACAGCAGCTTTTATCGCCAGCTCAGAAAACTATAAAAAATCAAAAAATAGTCTTGATTGCTCAATGTTAATGACTCAATAGTCATTAAAAACCAAAGAACTATAAACAGAAATAATTAATGGGTCGGCTATGAATACTAACCTGTTTTATATCATGAATCATGTACTACCGAGACAGCTCTAGAATTATAATTTTCGCTTAGAACGATCGTTACCAACAGTTGCATAGACCTGCGATTCTTTAGCATAAAACAATCACATTTACTAAAAATTTTGCAATTTGTAATTGTTTACCTGAAATAATTTACGATCCGGAACACTTGCGCAAGTCTATCTTTCATTTCAGCCTTTTCTATCTTCGCTATCTTAATTGCATTATGCTTGCATTCGCATACGTATTTCATATTGCACGCAATTTACAACTAAAACAGAATACTAACTAAATTAGCATTTGCAGCAGATATATGAGATAGCATGGCAGACTATTGGTCGCCGCGCTCCGAAAATAGCGCGCATTAATAGTACACTTTATTTCCCGAGACTATTTCGCATTGAGTGAAATACGAGCGAATGTGTCCAGCTCCTGGAACGTCGCCAACTGTTTGCCAACGATATAGGCCTCTACTGGAAGATTTATGAAATTGGAAGGTGTTACGCCATGGTATTTTGTCATTCCTAAATACCCAGGTTTACCTGGTACAAAATAACATTGATGGGTATTTAACGACTACTTCGTCTTCTAGGTGTACCAATCATATTTGTAATGTGAAAAGAATATGCTCAACTGGTCATTATAAAATTTAACTATATTTTATGTTCAAGATTACCGAAGAAAATTACAGACGACAAAACAAAACTAACAACACAGAAACGAACACACACACACAATAAATTACAGATTAGTCTTATGCCTTCTCATTTTCCATTCTTTGAATTGCGGGCTGTCTGCTATCAAGCATTTATTATAGTTTGGTGTCGCAGGGCACCTATGAAACCAATAATTGACACCTTAGTTACACCAAATAACCGATATACCTATGAACAAATGAAGACAGAGTAATATGAGTCCTTTGGGAAATGATAGTTTTCACAATCGTCATGCGATGCCCAGATATGAACCAAGCCTACGCAACTATACTGCCGCCATTCGCAACTTAGTTACTGATACCATACTTAAAAACCCGTTTACCTCTATTGGAACACATCCGTTTCTCATAACATGCAACGAACCTTACACTTAGAAAATATTTATCCTCTCCGTGACACATAGTATGCTAACGCTCTCTTTAAAAGCGTATGTCATTTCCCTACCGTACCTCCCTATCGTCATCATATCTATCACTCATATTATAAACTACGTCAAAAACTACAAAAACACTCCAACAGTATTCCTTCTAAACTCCTTTTTGCTTCTTCAATCATTATTCTTCAAAGACCGTTCCTTTATGACATCTCAAATAAAATTCTATGTTACCAGGCAACCCTACACAAGCCGTATCTCTCATCCATTACATCTGCGGCCGCATCTAATCTGATCTACGAAGATTTATATATCAATCCTTCCTTGTGCTACATCGATTCGAAATGCGAGTTATACTAAAGTCATGCATCAAACGAACTCACGCTCATGTCCGAGCTCAAAACTTTTATCGTGCGATTTATCTAAAATCTAATGGAAGCAGTTTTTATGTTAATTTAAATCAACGGCCTGACAAGCGATTAGTTGGATTTTATCGCATGTCTTTTAATTGAGTGTCGTCCAAATTAATGTCTTAATCAAGTTGGAAGAGAAAGAGGACACAATCATGAAGTAATAAATACATCAGCGGTTATACACGAATGCCACAAACACGGTTTGAACTTTTCTGAGAACATGTCGTCTGACGCTTAATTCAATGCAACAGCATTATACGTGCTTACTAGAAAAGCTTACAAATGGCACACGTCATTCCTTACCCACGCACCTTCAAAAGTAATTAGTTTCAATCAACAGGAGCACCTAACTACATATATAATTCACTGTTCCTTATTTAGAACCACTTCAGCATGATTAAAAATATTCGTCAAAAATACACACACGGACAAAAATACATCATATTGACGTATTTGTATATCTTAATATAACAAATTCTATACTTAGTACAAACCCTTTAAAATGATATTTATGTATAAATAACTTTATTAATTTGTTCTTTATTTAGAACATATTCACATTAAGTTTATATGTCATAGTTGTACTGTATTAAAACGATTGATAATGTGAAGCAATTAAACTTGACAGCTTTGGTATTCTCGTAACCATTTAAGTATGATTTTATGATATCTACCTATCTCGGTATAATGGAACATGACCAATGCAACTGCGATTTTGATCAGTAGACTTGCAAAATCTGCCATTCACGATCACGACACTACAAATTGTTGTAAACTTGCCAACGATTTGCAAAAATATAATTTTATTTTTAAACCGAAAAGTGTCCTCTACTTTAAACGTTTAGACAAAAAACTTTAGAACAGACTTTTCACAGATAAACAATTTTTTTTATCACTTCATCTTTTAAGCATTTCCATAAGTTTTAAAAACCTTTGTATCTGTTATAGAACTTATTTAACTTTGTAAACAAGATATTATTTAAACATCTGGAGCATCTTGACTGCTGTAACTTAATCCACTGAAGAAAGTTTTATCAACCAAAGAGGTGACGTAATTACCAAACGATTCACAATACGGGAAAGGGTGACTTGGATCATTGACAGCCAAAACCACAACGCATGAGAAGAATAATTTCTCAACCAAACCATAAACGCGTCACCACTTTGTAATACTCTTATAAACAAATATTTTACGATGCACAGACACTATATTCGGCATATTACGTCATTACTCTAACCTAGGTACGCCTACGATAGTTAAATAACCTTTTCAATAATGGTCATGACTAATTGACACGTCATGAAGGCATTGAATCCGCTTAAGCCTAATAAGGATTGTTTAGGAGTAGGCGCCAAGCATTCAACTATTCCAAGATCTTGTGCATTGAACTAAACAATAGGCTTTTAACATAAACAGAAAGTGAGTAATAATAAATAATACAATAGATTACAACAAGGTTTAAAATATGGGTACTCCGTATCTTGTCGAAAGCTTTAGTAATACACAAAAAAACTTTATGTACGATGGCGACACTGGTAGCAACGCAGACAGCGAAAAAAGTCGATCATACTGCAATTTTTGGTATCATAATGTATGTAAAACATAATATTTAAAACAAACTGACACAATAAAGTTACAATAACACAACTCTTTATTTACTATTAGATGAAATACTTAACACCAAAGCAGTATTACGTAAAACGATATTTGTACAAATAAGTGTTAATCGGTGTTCCTTGCTGACCGTTTCCCTGGTACGTATTCTTATACTCACCATTCTTAATTAAACAGTTAAGAATAGTGAGAGCTGTTAACGAGAACTGTTTCGTTAAGAGATTTGTGGCGAAGTCCATTTAGGATTGGAAATACCTTTTTAAACGCTGCTATTAATTTAATGAAACCTTAAAACTGGACTCTCGTAAAATGATTATTTTTAATCAAATAACACAATGTAGCACGTTCTCTTCCTAAGATTACGTCCATTATCATTGTCGTAAGGTCATCATCTTGTCTATCACATCCGTTTCATTGAATAAAATTGAAATATCAGTAACATAGTATTTTAAATAATGTTCGATAACAATAATTGTGGTTTTTTTTTCTTATCTTCTTAACGTGTCGATGGAAAATAGCTATGTTGAACCAGCACCGCGCTTAGCTATGAGTTAAGCATTATTAGCGCAGGACATGATATAAATATGAAGTCTATGTCAGTGTCGAATCGTTTTCGGAACAGCGCACCACATTTACACACCAGATTTTAAATCTGCTCTAAATTGCATCTGATTTTATCCTTATTTTTCATCTACGATAGTTTCTTCTCCATTTTCGAAACTATACGGAACAATTAAGCCACTTAACAGTACGTTTACATAACAGCAACCGTCGAGGAACTACAAGTGATTGCGCTTGTGAATCAGAGCGATCTTGCGATGGTGGAGTTCCACAGATAGCCCTCGGACCGTGAACAACTAGCCCGCTATGATTTACTGACACTCGCTTAAAAAATGTCTGATTCTGGGCCACAGAGAGATCTGCCATAAGCACGAATACCAAGCTAAGAAGTAAGTAGGACTATGCGTAATATGGATATCATATCTCCATAGACAGATTAATAGGAAACGAACAGGGACTATGTTTGATTCTAAACCCAAGGAACCTTTTCACACGGCTCTTTAGAGGATTACTATTTTATCCGGATAAGTAGGTTAAGCAACGCTTGGCGAGGTCGGTCCGTGGGTGAGAGAATATCCACAATATGTCAAGGCCTTTCCATGCCTCTAAAGCACGCTAAGCCGTTGGCATCAGTTATATCTTTGACAGTCGTTACGGGTATTTAGAAGCCCGAAAGTTTAACAACCAGGCTAACCAAGAAGCCGAAGCCGACCTCAGCGGGATGGGAAAAAAACTAGGCAGTTAATGATGGGAAACATAAAAAAGGGATACATCCATATAAACAATAAATAGTGACTGTTTGGACGACATGACCAGCATTCGTTCCACGCATACCCGTGTAACCAAAACCCGCCAAAAGAAAGCCCATGTTGATATTGACTTAGGATTCCATTACTTTCACAAGAATGCCTTTGTTTACTAACAGCAGACCAAGAATGGTACTCATTTACAATAGACCATGACATAAAAACAATTCGATTGACGTTTATTTTGAAACGTAAACGATTGAATGATGAGAGACTATTTTCACACCTTTTGGTGGGTTCATTAAGACCTATATGCTATGTTCAGTATTGGCATACCAGAAAGGAAACCAGCAGGGAACATTTTAGGCTGATTCTGAACATCGGCAGACTGTGGAAGCATTGTTTTTTTTTCTGGAATTCTTTCCAGCCAAGGTCATCTGGAGCATTTTTGTGAAAACCTTAGCCTCTAGGGTCATTAACGGTAGGGTAAAACCAGGATAGTTGCCCAGATTTTAATTACTCAAGTTTCGCGGATGAATTGCATGCTATTTTATTAATCTATCGAAAGACTCTCCAACTACCACTAATTTGACCGTATCGCGTGTCTCTATGTGATTGCATGGGAAGGCAAAATGCGCTCAAAGTTTTTGCGGGATAAATGTCCTGTTTCTCGGCGAGGCACCTATCCGAAACGTAATTTATATGGATTAGGCAACTATCCCCTATGTGGGATAGATGTCCCAAAATATAAGGGTCCGCAAAAATCGCTAATACTCTAGAAATATTAAAGATAGGTAATGTTTTGAAAAATTTTCATAAAGTAGATAAAAACCGAGTTCCGTGTGGTGCCATACGTAAAAGAATAGCACCATCCCATTTCTTCCCGTGGGGGCCGTAGAAGGCGACTAAGGGACTTACTAGAGAATGGGCAGCAGCGTTCTCTATGCATTTGACCACCATACTGCGATCGCTAACCCGCCTGCCAAGCGTGGCGATTATGGCAAATCCCCCCCTTTTGGGGGAGGCTTATGTCCAACAGTGGACGTCTTTCAACTGATACGATGATGAGATAAAAACCAAAGTACTGGCCAATTTTGCAAATAAAGTATCTTGCTTTTTGTACTGAGAGATATAAGAGTGATATCGAAAAGTGTGGCAACTATCCGGCTTTTACCCTACTGACTAGACAGGGTGCGCTGGACGGACGTATTTAACTATCGTCGCCGTCGCCCGAGGAGGCTCTTTTAATGCATCCGGAAATTGCCTTCGCCTTTATAAACGTACACTGTTGGACATGAACTTCCTCGAAAGCCGCTGCAATGAGTGTCAGTCGCGTGAATGAATAAGAAAAGAATGAAGGCCTTCAATGAGTCTGTCTAGCCTTTTCCCAACTACATATGTTGAGGTCGGCTTCCAGTGTAAACGGGTGCAACTGAATATCAGTATTTTACATGGAGCGACTTTCTATTTATATCTACAACCCCGTCACTAGGTACTACGATACCCTTTGGTAAGACTGGTTTGTCAGACTTTCGGGCTTCTGACGACCCGTAACGGCTGTCAAAGATCCACGAATGACATCCGGCTTTAACATGCTTTCCGAGGCACGGAGGGTCTTTGGTATGTAAAGATGGTCACCCATCCATGAACCAACCGCGGCAAGTGTCGTTTAACCCGATCGATCGACACCACTTTTTGTGTACAGTTGTTAGCGGAATAAAGGATACTACTTCCCATAGGTACTGTTAGAATAATCAATATGCCATATTTTACTACCTCCCACGCCAACGAAGAGAACCGGAAACATGGCACTCGGCTAACACTTCAACAGACCCATTGAGAAACGAAAGGGGGATAGATGGCCACGATCAACCGACGTACATCAGGGTTTGAAAGGCATTATGAGTTGTTTGCGATCACCATCGCCGACTCTCGCGGAAGTTGATAAGCGACGAAATAAAACAAAAGTACCAATAAACTGGTTCCGTTACAAGGGAAAACAGAAAACGACAGTTATTGGATAATCATTGATTTTTAATCAACAATAACCAATTATAATTCATCAATTCTACAATCAGTAGGCCTTCGTACCAGCCACGGGTTTCACAACGAATTACGACACACATACCGAAATGCAATTGATACGAATGACATGGATCGCAATCACAGCGAGACCGACTGCCTTACGTTACCTGCTAACTACATACTAATAACACTAGACAAGTATCCGACAAAAAGCGACCACAAAAGAAAGCCTACAAATCTCCACGCACGACTTGCATCGATCACACAATCGCAATCAGATTTCAAAACGTGACTAAAACTGAAACTTATTTGGCAGTGAAAACACAACTACCAAATTGCGCAAATTCCAATAATCTAGCTCTAGTTTATAAACTAGAAAAGTATTTGCTCTTAGATTCTATGTTGACGCAACTTCCTCAAATTACTTTATCATAAAATTAAATAAAAAATAAGTTGCAGTAACTAAGTTCTCGTTATCAATGCAACTGCAAATCTATGTCATAATCACAAACTTAAAACCTATTTAATTGATTCGATTAAAAGCAACACAAGGAATCATCTTAATGGTTAAAAGCATTAAGTAACTGATAGTGTTAATCAGTGAAGTTACGGTAAAATTTTACGTTTCCTAGTCTTATGTCGAAGGCGAGCCGCGTTCTAATCTCAGAAATAGCATCCAGTAACGCAGACGAAGCAGTTTTGCACTTCTATGACCTTTCGACGGCACGCAAACCTCGCTTGCGACCAATCGGAATTACTATAAAAAGAGATAGAGCTGCTATTGGATATAATATTAGAAACGAACAGAACAAAACTGAGGAACATGTTGATAATATGTTTGTCTTTTCTTTCCAGATTCCGCGTCCCGGTGAATTTATTTCGAGAGCTGGACTAAATTTCTGGTAAGCACTTACTTTTATGGCAAACGTGTAAGTTTGTAATAAAATTAGTAATGAAAAGGCATTCCGGTCACGTACCAAACATCCGTCCCTGCGGCATCCGCACTTGAATGACACTTTTTGTAAGTGACGACACGAAGCCATATCCTCTCACGTAGGTTACGGAAATGCAAAAAAAAAATGCGGAAGTACTTACTGATCTAAAAATAGATGAATTTAATGAGATGAGTATTATACAACAGTCGTTGGTTTTTGCAAAGTATTTTTTATATTGTTGGTGTGACGAATGTGCAACACCGAATGCCGGCCATGGTTGCGCAATTTGAGGTCGATGCCTCCACCGCTCCCACAGCTATCGATCTACTGAAACTGTTTAGTCTTTTATTGATGCTGGTACACTAACTAGGCAAGTATCGTCTGATTAAACACTAGCTGTTTCTTTTTTAATATTCATCGTTTAGAAAGTAGACATATTGATTGCCACGGCACGGTAGGCGTAAACAAGTAAAGAATCTTTAGTGTTTTCTATATCGCCTTTCAAAGTGGCATTCGTGATTCCAAAACCCAGTTTTTCCATTCAGATTATGAATTTAAATTCTCGCCAGAGGATGTGGCGTGCCAACTGCTATTGGATCTCAAGGCCAGTCGTTATGCAAATGTGTATGGTGCATGTGTTTTCGGTCTATTTGATTTCTATTGAATTTCTCAAATGGTTTCTGACTGCTATTGGCCAAACGCGAAGCGAGCCGATATAATGTTGCGCGACTGAGTTCAGGTGAAATGTAAGAGAAACAGTGTTTTTTAGTAAATTTGTTTGAAATCTGCTGCCACAATACATTTACAACAACAGCTGGGAGTCTGCACAAATGGAAATCTCTTTGTATCTAAACAATCGCTCAGTTTCTTCACGGCATTCAATCTCTCTACGGAACAATATGTTTCATTACAAGGATAAATAAGGTTTTGCTAATCTATTATTCTGGTGACAGTTTCATCATTAAAATGAATTCTTTGGAGCTGTACGAAGTTTGATACAATTATACGTGATTATACTGCCATTACTTCAGCGTACCTATTAGTCGCGCTACAGGTCTTGCTTGTATGATATATTCACAGGATAAAATTTAAAACAGTGCGCAAAGTGTAATCATGAATTTAGCATATGATTCTAGATGTTGGAAGAAGAAATTTTTGTCGGGAAAAAATAGGTTATCCATACTTTTTGACCGCATAGGTATTGAGCAGCAGAGCAGTGTAACAAGCTTCGGTTCAGAGTTCGTTGGCAAATCAATAGGATATTTGTGAAGGACCAAGTCTTAAGTCTAAGTTCTACTGTTCAAAATACTAAAAATGTACGTCTCTTGCTTCAGTAACATTGTTAGTGGATCTGTCCTTCCTGTCAAATAAGTTTACTAGTTCTAACTAAATAATTATCTGCCTAGCCTTTTCCCAATTATGTTAAGGGTTGGCTTCCAGTCTAACCGGATACAGCTGAATACCATTATTTTACATGAAGCGACTGCCTATCTGACCTGCACAACCCAGTTACTGGGTAATACGATCCCCTTGGTAAGACTGGTTGTCAGACTTTCGGGCTTTTGACGACCCGAAGGTCAGACTAGTTCTAATTGAATGAAATATCATAACACTAGCTTTTTCCCGCGGCTCGACCCGTGTGTATATTGGTTATCGCTTAAAAAGTACCTTATGTCCTTTGCCATATCCCAGGCTATATCTCTGCCAAATTTCATGACGATCGGTTCAGCGGTATAGGCGTGAAAGCGTAACAGACAGAGTTACTTTCGCATTTATAATATTAAGTAGTGTTTGTAGAAGCACCTACATTAATATACAATTAATGGGTTCCGTGCACATGACTACATTAAACTTGCATGGCGTCGCGTTTAACTAAACGTAAGGTATATTGATGTTTTTCATAACGATAGGATCTGTTTTCCCCAACTCTGTAGATCTAGATAGCCAAGTCACGTAAATTACAGTTTATGGGTTAAATTGTTGAAAACGGGATTTTTGTCTGTTGAACGAAACAACTAAAATAGTCTGAAATAATCGAAACCTTTTTAGGGTTCCGTAGCCAAATGGCAAAAAAGGAACCCTTATGGATTCGTCATGTCTGTCTGTCTGTCCGTCCGTATGTCACAGCTTTACTTTTTTCCGAAACTGTAAGACGTATGCTGTTGAAACTTGGTAAGTAGATGTATTCTGTAAACCGCATTAAGATTTTCACACAAAAATAGAAAAAAAAAATACATTTTGGGGGTTCCCCATACTTAGAACTGAAACTCAAAAAAAAAAAATTCATCAAACCCATACGTGTGGGGTATTTATGGATAGGTCTTCAAAAATTATATTGAGGTTTCTAATATCATTTTTTTCTAAACTGAATAGTTTGCGCGAGAGACACTTCCAAAGTGGTAAAATGTGTGTAAAAGCGTGGGGTGCTTTTTGAGGTATTTTTATAATCAATTAATATCAAGCACCCCACGCTTTTTAATAGAATTAAATTATTTTCTACTTTTTAGTTTGGTTTTTAAAGCGTGTTTTTTTAGTTTTTTTAAACTATTATTTATTTTCTATTTTTTAGTTTTGCTAACTACAAAAGCGTGTTTTTTTATATATTTTTTTAAATTATTGAATTGGCATAGGTCCTCGATAAGTCTACAAAGTTTAAATGAAATCTGACCGTTTAAAGTGGGTCAAAATAGCGTCCAAAGGAGTCGGTTACATACAAACATACAAACAAACATACAAGTGAAGCTAATATAAAGCGTGTAAATAAAAAAATATATGATGTACATTACTATGTAAACTTCCACCGAAAATTGGTTTCAACGAGATCTAGTAAGTTGTTTTTTTCTAACACTTACGTCATAAATCGTAAACCGCAATTTACCTTTAATTCAATCAACTCAAATATATAAATTAAAAAAATAATCATTTCATAAACATAAACCTTATGCCGTGTAAATATAAACCGTGAACCATTATTTTCTAATAATACATCTGTAATACGTGCCTAAGTAAAATTATTAAAACATCGATCAAATTTACAACGAACTACAAGAACTTTTATATTATGTTACTTGCTGCTACGGAACCCTTCATGGGCGAGTCCGACTCGCACTTGGCCGCTTTTTTTATTACTCCGTGGTCAAAACGCAGTAGGTAGGTAAACTGGCGGGTCAAAAAAGGTTCTTTATTTTCTGAATATGATGATCCTTGCAGCAAGACTACCTATACCTAAATATTAAATAAAAATGATAGATATTTCAATCAAAAAGAACGTCAGAAGATAAACATTTACGTGTTGCATTTTGACAGAAGATGCGCAAGCGTATCGATACAAATTAACCACGCAGGTAACCCAAGAAAACAAAATGATTTAAAAACGTAGTTAATAAATAAAATAGGATTTCGCGCATTAAAAAGTCAGCTTCTGAATTAGGTACATGTAGTCCTCTAGCTCCAAGTCTACATTATTATTGAACAATAACAATTATTACAACAATAATATAATAAGAAATGTGGGTAGGTGAATGTCAACATCAACTTTCACAATCACTTCGACACAACTTAAAAGTATCGTTACTGCTGTCGCGAATAATTGACGTTTATAACAATATGCAATACCTGTCTAACAAAGAGTGCTTTTGTGTTCCCTGTTCGACTATTATCGATAATACCGTTATATTAGCTCTTGTTGCATAATTATCAATGCACTGGTTGAAACTGCGCCAGCGCAGTCGACGGCCGCGGTCGGCCCTCGCCGGTAACAAATCCTAACAAAGTAACCACCCTTAAAAAAAAAACAATAAAAAAATATCCGACCTTATTTGTGAGCTGTGCTAAATTATTTTAATATTTTGAAGTGTGTGGAGTTTTAAATAAAGAATCTGGAATCGTGTGTGTTTACAATAGTAACAAAAGTGCTTATTGTGTGTTCACGTCGCCAGAGAAAGTTTACACAAATGCTTTCAATATGGAAACTCTCGGCGCTCACGACGACGTAGGATCACGTAACAGACTGACAAATATTTTAATACATTTGAAGAATATGAATTTAGTGATACGAAGTTTTAAAGAGAATTTAAGATACTTAAAGATTATACAAAAATCGAATGGTGTCTTCTGAGAATAATACCTACGTATTGAATTTTACGAAGGACATTTTAACCAAGATACGGGCTTTCCATACGTTGGGAATTTTATATCATCGGTAGACGAATTAGAATACCTATTATATGGGTACATTGGTGAGATACATTGAAGTTAATACAACTTTGAACTATGTATTTGGTATAACGAACGATAAACTGAATTCAGTCATCCATAAAGTTATCGAAATCGAAGGAAACGTCAATTGTTTTTGCATATGAAACTTAATGAAACAAATCAATACATCGCTTGGTTGGGCAATGTAGCTCGAAGGACGTACATACAAGTTTTGCGCAAATCGGTCGCAAGGAAATGCCAAATTCAGTTGCGTGTGTATAAATGATTAAAACGATATGTTTTTTTTATCGACAAACAAAAGAGTAACAATTACCTGTCAAGTTTACTTAGTAAAACAAAAGAGGTTTACACATATAATTTAACAATTTCATTGTCTCACTGTTTGTGATACAAATTGTTTGATTGAAGATTTGATTTCAGTGGTTACTTTTTCATTGCTTGTAAATACAATGATGCTCACGACTTGCACGATAATTATATAGCTACATATGTAGAAGATGAACCCAAGTTAAGGAAAGGACAAGACTACTAGATCTAGGCTACTAAAATACCATTCCAATAACAGAATTTTCAAAAACTGAAGTTACCGACAACTATCCACAGGAGTTTTTGGCGGGATCGCGTTGGAACATGCCGCACGAATTTTCATTTTCATGGAATTTAGTGAAATAGCGAATTAAATTGTATAATTTTGATAGTGAATTATTCAATTTAGTTACGTGTGAGTGCACAAGTGTAGTGAAGGTTAAAATAAGTGACTTGGCTTTAAAATAAGGCGCTTTTCGTGTTCCCCCCAAAAACTCCTATTAGGTTGTTGTAAAGTTACTACCGCTTTACAATAACTTTGACTTGACTGACTAAACACGACTATGACTGTTTTGTAACTTCGTGCCCAATATCGGGCCATTTACTTGATCTAAAAGTTACTGGCTAAATGCACAAACCGTGTGAAGCCAAAATAAAAAAATAAATAAACTATCCACAGATCTCTAAACCCATACAATCAATCATCATCATGGTTCTGCTGTCCTCATCCTAATTTATTTGGGGTCTGCCTAACATGCCTTTTTCTTCCTTAATTCCATATTCGTCGTTATCTCGGTAATCAAGTCAATCCATCGTTTCTTTGGCCTCATAAAGCCATCGACATTCATACACAAAACTTTCTTCATGATATTTTCATCATTCATCCTTTTCACAATATCTAGATAATTATGACAGTAGATACACAACGTGCAACAGTATTGTGCTGACATTTGCTAAGATACCTGTTCAAAGAGCGTAAAGCTATTCATACGGGTTCCATCTCCGCGGATTGTCTTAATGTATGTTCGTACTCACAGATCATTAGCTCACAGACGCGTCTTAATCAAATTCATAAGTGGACTTAATTGTACGTCTTAGCGAAACATGTTAAGAGGGCCATTTAAAAACGTGCAAACAGTCAAATACCGAGTTGAGTCTAGCGACAAACGTATAATTAAAACTTTAGAACGATAAGAAACGAAAATGTACTTAGAAAACATTGCATTCGTATTAAAAACTGTAAGCGTGATATGATTTTCATGTCAGTAGACTGGAATTGCCTTATTATTACAATTGAGCGCCCACGGGACAGGGCCTGTCCCATTACCTAAACTACCCGGTTAAGGGGATATATTTCGTGATTTGTTTTGCCCGCGGCTCCGCCCGCGTGGCTGTCGGTATCGCGTAAAAAAAGTAGCGTATATTCTACTACATATCCCAGGCTATATCTCTGCCAAATTCCATGACGATCGGTTCAGCAGTTAAGGCGTGAAAGCGTAACAGAGAAACAGACAGACTTTACTTTCGCATTAGTGGGGCAATAGGAATTATGAAACTCAATCCCGGTTTTATAAGTTCAACAAATAATAGCTAACAGACAGTTAGACTCCGTCAAGTTATTTGATTGGCTGTTGTTATTTCAGTCAGCCTGTCATAGCATTTAACTCCTTTTCTTGAGTTTGATTCCTTTAGCTAGTAAAAATGTTCCCGATTACGAGTCAGAAACCACATTTTTGTATGCCTCCAAGTAGAACATGTTCTGCTAACGCCAAAATACGAATTAACCATTGCCCAAGTCATAATCAGCCTTTAATGTTCCCACTGCTGGGACACAGGCCTTTTCTCTGTGAGAGGGAGTGGGCCATAATCCACCACACGAGCCCGGTGCGGGAGATGTCACATGTCTTCGAATTTTTGCGTCTAGGACATGCCTCACGACGTTTTCTGCATCGTTTTTATTAGCAATGGTGATGTAATAATAAACAGAAAGTAAAGTACCTGCTTGAAATGGCGCTGGACAGGATATATGTCGAGAGAAAAGAAAGAGAAATGGACCAGAATAATAACGGAATGATCCCCTAGACAAAGCAGAAGAAGTAGAGGAAGACAGCCAAAGCGAATGGAAGACGATTTGAAGCAAGTAGCTGGGCCAGAATGGTTACGTACAGCAAAGGTCAAAAACAAGTGGAAATCCTTAGAGGAGGCCTTTGTCGAAAGACAAGCTGTTAAGAGGGGAGATAGGCCGAATGCTGAGAATATGTTAATTTAATTCATAGTTTTTGTTATAATTTTTAAGGAATGTTTGGTCAAATATGTTAAAATCGAACAGCAATAAAGGCTTATTTTTTTATATTTTTTAAGTGACTGCTTGGTGTCGAACGCATGATCGACAACCCGTAAGTCGCGGCTGTTATCATCATCATAATAATGGTACGGTATTCAGCTGTGGGGCTGCACAAGCCAAAGTAATCGTCAAATCATACGTTTTCAAAACAAAGTATTATGGAATATAGTAAGCGCGCCCTGGTACATTAGAAATAGCGACCTCCATCGGGACCTCAAGATGGATGTCGTAAATATAGTTATACAAAAATATGCAGAAAGAAGCTCATGAACACAGACTTCATCATCACGTGAATATCGAGGCGATCCAACACCTTGATAGCCCTGGATCTACGATTTTTCGAACCGGGGCAGAAACTTGATAGAGGCGCCCCTCTCTCCAGCGTTTGAGATAAATTAATGAAGGTGTGGGCCTGTGTGGCGCCTTTTTCTTACAAGTCGACGGTGAGCCAACCAGGCTTCCGTATGCTAGGCGCTTTGTGGAGCAAGTTTTTTATTTTTAATCAAAAACTTGCTCCACAAATATGCGTTGGCGCCCCCTGAAGCTGCCGCCCGGGGCGGATGCCCCAGTCGGGCCCCCCCTAGATCCGGGGCTGCTCCTTGACAACACTGAATTAATGCGAAAACTAAAACGGGTAAAACCTTTAGTTAGTTTAGTGCAGTGTAAGTGAACTTAAACTGCAGTGCAAGTGCTGACTTTAATAAAGAACACGTGAATCAAGTGTCTTCCCCTTAACTTACAATGAAGAAGAAAGACATTATTGGACGATTTCTTAGTTTTATAGTTACTTAGCAGTTTAAGTTATATTTAAATTATTAGCTAATAGGCTAGATTGTCATGTGAATAAAGTATCATCTATTGTGATATTTTATAAAGGAAAAAAAACATCATCATCGTCATCTAAACACAGGCGTCTCCTATTGCATGCCATTCAACTCGATTTTCGGCAAATTTCATCTAGGTGTTACCAGCCAACTCGCTAAGATCGTCGCTCCATCTAGCCATAGCGTCCTGCCGACATCATACTTACAAAATGAAAATACCATTTGCACAGTACTAAGCCGCGCCTCTTACCGGTATATCCGATAACACATTCTTATCAAATGCTATGTCAACGCAACGCAACGAAACATTAACTTTCCAAACGATAACTACAAAATGCGAAAATGAAATACACGAACGCCATTAAAATCAAACAATAGATTGTAAGCTGAAAGAACGGAATATTACCAGAAAGATATTCTTTGAACATGGTAATCCATTCACCGACGAGCTGTGGTGTGTCGAGGCCGAGTGGAAATAGCCGCGACTTATGAGCTGTATGTCGTAGGTTCGAACCCCGATAGACCTTACTTTGTGTAAATTATTTCGTGCCCACTACTCCCAAAACGATGAAGGAAAACATTGTGAAGAAACTGGCATGTCTCAGAACCAAACAATTCGAAGACATGTGACATCTACCAACCTGCACTAGGCCCGCGTGGTTGACCTAATCAACCACTTCTATCACAGAGGAGGTCCGTGTCCCAGAAGAGGGAACATTATTATTCAGCGATTTAAATAAAAGTAGCGGTCCTTACTGAGCCAATAAATCAACCATTTTGTTATGTTCGTACTAATTCACAGACTTCATTTACGATGAGAAAATTGTTGACAGTAGAATGCATTGCACTTGAGCGATGTAATGATTTATCAAGCATACTTAATTTATTTGATGGGAAAAATGGGGACGGGTTTTAAGAAATATGTAATAGCATAAATGGCAATGAGCAGTTAGGAATATTCGATGAATAGGTGACAAAAAACGTGAACACACTATTAGCACTAGCAAGCACATCAATTTTCAAATATGAAATTCACCAATAGGAGCATGAAACGAATGAAAAGAGTAAACAAACGTGACGTCACAAACAAGACTCTCGAAGTGAATTAAGACCGATGTGATGTGATGAGTGGTATCGATGCTGACATCGATGTCAGAGGTGGTGGTGCTGCTGCGGAGTGACTCGTATGACGTGTTCCGGCTTTTGGAAGCCTGGTGGCAAGGACTCCTGGTCTTAGGGAGACTAGTTCTCTGGTACTGCCGACTGGTGCATCAAGCTGTTTGTGGTGGGCATTTTTTATATCCCAACAAAGAATATCTGAAATGCAGATGTTTTATCAAAAAATCTTTCTGATAAGATGTTATATTATTATGGTCTTTCGATCTAGCTTTACTTTGGACCTATAGTTTATATACCATAACGTTTACGTCTTTATAACAGTAGGACTTAAAAACTAACCTGAGTAAAAGTGATTCTAAACTCTATTTCTACAAATAGTAAAACTTTCACATCTCACAGTTTACCTAGCTGCAGCTGCTTCAGGTCACACTTTGAACTCTGTAATCATAATATCGAAATTACAAGTGTAGATGTCACCAGTTTCTCTAGAATCTTATCCAATAAGACATCATCGTGCCAGTTAACACTGGACCTGCTTCAGAACAATAGTTTTCGCTTCGTCTCACCTCCCTCGCTGCGATCTGATCTTGGTCCTTTTGTACAACAAATGAACTTTCTGTCTGTGATGTCAATATATGAAAATAGAGTTTCTCTAATGCTTCACACTGTGCTCCTAAAATATCAAGAAATTCTGTGTATTTCTATCTTTCATGCTTGTAAAAGTAAAACCGTTGCCATTTTGCTCCATAACATTTTTATTACTGAAATTTCTCTTTCAACGTTACATATGGTTTTCTCAGGTAATGTGCTGTATCTCTTTCGCAACCATTGAGTAGTAATCAACACTTGTTGATAACAAAGATAACCGATATCGGACATTTAATTTAAATGCTACTTTACAGCGGAGTGAAACAGTTTTATTTAATTAGGAACATTTTAAAGAGAAGTTAGAGAGTGTTATCTGAGATGGACTTAATTAATATTTACATTGTTAAAACAGGTGCGTAAATTTTGGTGTTGAGTGAAGATTTCGTTTGTTTTTTGGCCAAACTCGGCCGCATACGAAACTCTAAGAGCCCATCTAGGCTAGCGTAACCTTGCTACTTTGGTTATTAGTTCTGAAAGACTTTACCTCGTTCTCAATGGTTTTATTGCGTGACTGTTAGTTCGGGTCGACGGCCGTTTTTCTTAGAACATATATGCAGACATATAAGGTGTTTCATTGATCTTTATATTGTGTTCCAGAGCTAAAAGTGCCTGAGGAGGCAATGATGGCGCCGAGCGTGTTCCAAAGGACCAAGTCGCCGCGCACCTCACCCGGAAACTTGCCTAGAAAACTGCAGGTAAATGTCACTTTTGTTTATTTAACACAATAACATAACCTCAAACTGTTATCTGTACCGCAAATAATGACGAAATGTGTACTATACGTTAAGTATGGTAAGTTAGGTCTCATGTGTAATTATGATCTATTAATGTGTCCCATGCGAGGATTTATTTGCGAAAAAGTTTTTTTTTTATTTAAAAAGCGGGTAAGACAATCGTAGACTTAATCATACAGGTTATACTTACTTACCAGTAATCACAATTGTCAATTCTTTACGGAGTTTCCAAGTAACAACCTTGAATGCCGTCCAAAAATAGATAAAGTTCAAATATAAATAGAGGAGTTTCCTAACACCTACAATTCGGAAGTTGGTTGACTTAGTTTAACATTTTGAAAATAGATAATAAGTCGTTCATTAACAGTAGGTATGTACTTAAAAATTCTTAACTGAAATGGTAGCTATTTTATTTTTACTACTTATGTAGGTATTACTTATGTAGGTAGGACATATGCTTCAGTTTTCTTTTTTTGACTAAAAGCTATGAAAATTGGAAAAACATAATTATAAATAAAAGAGACCATCTGTGGCAGTCGGTTAAGATTCCTATTACACTAAATAATTAAAACAGTGACATCCGCTGTCATTTTTGAAATTCGATTCAGTCGGTATTTGTTGTTTGTACAAATGCAGGGTGACTCCACCATTCATGTGGAATTTTAAACGCAAACTTTCGATTAACAATTGCTCCGGTTAACGCTAATTTATAAACAAAGGAGGTAACTACATGTCATCATGGATTCATGGTTAAAGAAAATATGTTTTCTAACATACTTGTTTGCCATGATGAGATAATCTTCTATTAATAGAAATGCTTGTAATTTGCATAGAGGTACGTAATTTAATAGGTATGTTTACAAGTGCCCATTATCTAAACATATGATTACACATGCACATAATAAATACATAGCTTATTTGTCTGAATTGTTTGTTGTAAGATCTTTGCAATACTGTCAATTCTTTTAGTAATTTATTAAAATATCTGTTTTATAATTGTATGACAAAATTATGTCTCTATTTTGCCGAAACACTTAAGTAGCTACTTCTTCTCAATTACCTATGTTTTGCTGCAACAGCAAAGTGACGCTTGTCAGTGAGTGCAAATCTTAACCATTCGAACAATTTTATATTGTCTATTAAGAAATTATCCTTAACACACGCACTTTTAGAGCTTCCCCACAGAGTACTGTTCCGGAACAATTGCTCACTAACTGATCCAAATCCAACACTCCTAATTCAAAATTATTTTTCCCCATGTTTCAGAACGGCACAGAAGCGGCCGGCCAGTCAGTTCCCACCGCAGATTCCAGTCCTGGCAACTCCATATCTGATGCAGAGAACTTCGAGTGCTACGGCGAGGGAGACCACGACGCTCCAGCTAACACGTTAGTTTTCTGTACCCCTAACACAAACGATTGAAATTAGCTTAGTCAGAACTAAGTCGGAACAGTTCCGATTCAGATCTGGTACAAAATAATTGGCTGAGTAGGCTTTAGTACTCGCTACCTTTAGAATTCTGATAGTATTTTTATTACATAAGTACTCCAGCGCCTTAAGGTGAATCTAGTCCACATTTTTCCCATAAAAACATCGGGAGTCTATTACTCCACTGTTCGACAATGTATCTACATCAAAAATTAAACATGGTATGGTTTGGTTTCATTATTAATATTGTCTGTACGGAAAAAGAATACTAAAATAAAACGCCACTAAAATGTTAGGAGCCAACAAAGATTCGTTTTTCTAGCTAATTTAACCTAAATTTGGGCGTATTTATGTAATAAAAGAAGTGTAAAATCCATGAAAAACCAAGTCGGTACCGACAAAGCTCAAATATCGAAAAGTTCAATAAACTTTATTAGTCATTGATTTATGCAGTGGTTTTTTCATAAAACCCGATCATCCGAAGAACTGTTCTTAATTTTTTATGCGCCTGTTGTACTATAACTGATTCTGCATCTCATTCAATCATGTTGTACGTGTAGACTAACTGCTCATCACCGATACTACCTCTGTCGGATACGATGCCTGGTGAGACAACGTGCTTTTTAGCCAGGCCCACCAGTGAGTTCGATCCCGCGACTAGGTTCCCCTTAACATGTAGAACCTTTGACAACACTATGTGAGAAAACAATTATGTGGTACTAAACAAGCTCTAGCAAGTATAAGACGAATGATGAGAAAGGCTAGTGATGAAGAATAAGTCACTTAAAGTAGATTTAATGAAAACTAGGTCAACGGAAAATACCATATAAACTTTTATTCCCTTGAGAGTGACAAAATACACGTTTTTGCGGCATAAACGGCCGTATCTTTTTTTTAAATAAACTTAGAAGTTTGATTTTTTCACAGCTTCAAGAGACTGTAGATCTGAGTATATCGTTTTAATTTCAACTCGATACCTCCCACACGTTCCCGGGATAAAGGGTCTTGACAAACAGACAGACAGACAAACGGACACACAACAAAGTGATCCTTTAAGGGTTTCGTTTTTTCCTTTTGAGGTACGAAACCCTAAAAATATCGGTCCAATGTGGATATGGATTAAATTGGGAATAAAAGAATGAAGGGAAACTTGCTGTAGATACACCAGGCAGTAAAGTAAGTCCCTGAGTGCCGAGAAAGGTGAGAAATAACCTAATTTTAGGATCCGGATTAGTCATTGTGGCATTGCCCTTGCTAATATTTAGTAGGTAGTCTTAAATTTACTGAACCAATGTTACAATTATTACCTTATTAAAATACCGTTGATCTGTAACTGTTAGCGATTTTCGTTTACGGCTACAAATGGACTTTATGACTCTTCGGTCACTTTTTTTTTTAATAATTGTGCAATCTGTTATTCAATTTCCGTCTTAACTTCGATTGTGCAACGATACGGTCTTTTACTGCAGACAAACTGAATAGGGTATTTTCCAATTTAATCAAAACTATTTTAATTTGAAAATTATTTAACAGAAAAATATAAATAAGTTATTTATATCCTTTTCTCAATTAAAAACGATAAAAATCAAATTTATTTTTCGTTGTTTTGAATTTACCGCCAAAACGCTCCTTACGATGACTTTTTTAACACGTGACATCGTGACGTCAGCTTTGTGTAAATGGCACCGGTACAAATACTTAGTTTGGCGCAGTTTTAGAAGTATTTGTGCACAGAGGCACCGCACACCAGTAATATCACTTTCTATCCATTAAAAATCTTGGTAATTATAAAGTCGACATTCACTTGTTTACTTACTAACTACTTTAGTTTACACAAAGTTGACGTCACGTGTGGTCACGCGATAAAAAGTCATCGTAAGGAGCGTTTTAGCGGTAAATTCAAATCAACGAAAAATAAATTTTATTTAAATAGTGTTTAATTGAGAAAATGGATATAAATCAATTTACTTTAATTTTTTTGTCACATATTTCGTCCCAATCTTCTGACTAGAATAATTTTTAATAAGTGTCACCTCACTTAGCTACTAAGAAATTACCATTATAAAACGAGTTATTTCAAATAGAAATTGACGTAAGTAGATACAAAATAAAGTTTCGAAATTACTGACTCACATTGAAACACAACACAACCTCTTCAAAAACAGTACAGTGCAAAATTTTGGAAGTACTGATGCAAGATCAGAGAATCAGTGTGTGAGTGTTAAGTATAGACATTTTCTTGTCAAGTTATGTGTATGAAGGAATGTAGTAGTCGGCTGTTGGCTATAATCTATACATACATACATACATTTAAATAAAATTGGAGTGTCTGTTTGTAATATTAAAATAACCGCTTTTTGCTACATGCACATGAATATACGGTACATATACCAAAATAACATTTTTTACAATTTTTGTCTGTCTGTCTGTCCGTTCCCGCTAATCTCTGAAATGGCTGGACCGTTTTTGACGGGACTTTCACTGGCAGGTAGCTGATGTAATAAGGAGACCACTTTTATTTTAGAATTTTGATATAAATAATAGTAAAAAAACTATTCCGCGCGGACGAAGTCGCGGGCACAGCCAGTATTACATAAAACTAAAACATGAATAATTTCAACTCTCGAAATCGGAAGTAGCAGAAAATGCAAATCGTAGCTTAGTTAGTTAATGTTGACTTATAAAAAAGGTTTCCGTTTTGTATTATTTTCAATAATCTATTTCATTTGTCATATTAATATTACTATTGTTTAAACAAGGATTTTGACTCAAGGGACGCAGACTTTCATTTTAATTATATGAATATTTTAAAGTCGTAGTTAAAAGTGATTTTATACCCCGGCTCATAAAACTCTCGTATGTTGGGCAGACTCATTGAGTCTGATAACAATAGAAAAGTAATTGTGTTAATTACTTTACACTTGACAGTTTACAGCCCCGGATCTAGGGGGGGCAAACCGGGGCACCTGCCCCGGGCGGCAGTTTCAAGAGGCCCCGAAATCATAATATTGTGTGATTCAAAATAAAAATCTTGCTCCACAAAGCGCCTAGCATACGGAAGCCTGGTTGGCTCACCATCGACTTGTAAGAAAAAGGCGCCACACAGGCCCACACTTAATACATTTATCTCTAACACCGGAGAGAGGGGCGCCACTATCAAGCTTTTGCCTCGGTTCGAAAAAATCGTAGATCCGCGGCTGACAGTTTATTTAAAATTATGTATAATAGTATATAGTGTCGTCATCTCCATCCCCCATCCTGCCCTTGTTACATGTTACTTGGGGTCGGCCTAGCACGTTTTTTCTTCTCTTCTGTCCCCTGTCAACCGACACACTATCAACCACTCCTTTTTCTTTAAAATCACACAATAATCCAACTATCTTTTCTATGTCTTCCTCTCTATCCATGAATATATTCATCACTCTGTTAGTTACATGGGCTTCGTTCCTTCACATTACATGCCCATACAAAGACAAACGATTCCTCTCAACTTGTTACATGGGCGACTTTCTAACTTCCTCTAATATACTCATTTCTTACTTGAGCCATTCTTGTGACTCACACATATTCATATCAACATTCTTACACCCGCTTCATGCAATCTTCTTCCATCTATCTTCTTCACGGTCAGGCCAATGTAGGTACTTTTAAATATTATATCATTCCCAGACATTCATTCATCTCGCGCTCAGACATTATTGAATTGGCGTATTTCGACATATCAATCGATGCGTTGACTGACAAATTCAATAATGATATAATCAAGTATGAGAATTCTACGTTTGATGAATAAGAATGTAATGTTCTCACAACTGATATAAATGGCAACGACTTTATATTTCCTTTTACTAAAAACAATGTTATTTTAATAAGTACATCTAGTGTTTTCAGTCCTAGATTTTCTGTTTAATCAGGCTGATGAACTGAACGACGTAGGTATGTCTAAATATGAACGTTGAACTAATTAAGAAATAATAACATAAAATATCAAAGACTTACGTTTATAGTCAGCATAAACAAAGATTTGTAATAGACACAAAGTAAAACTTTTATGTAGCAACATTAACAGCGGTCAACGGTACCGTAAAAAACTTCCGTAAGTTAATTTGGTATAAATGCAACGTTAGATTACTGTTTATATGTGCAATAGTGATGCCAAACGTTTTCTCTATGATTTTCCAACATTGTAAAATAAAGTAGGTCATATACAAGTTTTATGTTCTATGCAGCAATACTTGCATAAAAAATGACATTAAAAACGAGTAATGGCAGAAAATAGAATGAATGTAGCAAAAAATGTGTAAGATGTTCTAGGGTGTTAAAAAGTTTTGACAAAAATACGTGATACGGGCTGGTGTCCGCAACTCCACTTCAAAGCGCGTATTTTAAGTATTTTAATAAAATATATATACTTACCTACAGGTAATTTCATAGCAATAACACACTAGCAGAGGTGTTGAAAATAAACTCGCATCTTGGTTAACCATCGATCTAATAGCTACTCGGAGGTGTAGCTCTCCGAATACCTACATAGTCAGTTTTTCTATACAACTGAATGTTTTGTATTTAGATTTATCAGGACATCTTTTTGGGCATAGTCATGGCCGTATGATGATGTTCGTGTTTAGAGATACTACTACATATTTCAGCAGTACTACAAGAGTGCATGTATGAATAAAATTTAAGTCTATGCTTATCATTTAACCAACTGCTTGCGTAGTCACATCAGTATAACACACATGAGTGACAAAAAAATGTGTAGTAGCTACCCTATTAGCTGCTTTTCCTATATTATCTCCTACTTCGTGTTTGTCTGATAAATACAATTGCTCAATAGCATCCAACTAATTAATTTCTTCTTTCACAGATTGGAGAATGGCTCCAGAAGTCCTGGCAACCCATTGAACAGACACTCATGGACAAGAACTAGTCTTAGGCGGACACCCCCCAGGTAAGTCGAAAGCATTTTGAAGACATAGTCACTAATACATAGTTTTGGATGTAAGACAGTATTTATTAGACGTAAAATTAGTTTTAGAATTGAGTGTTTCGGTAATTTTGCACTGAGCAGCAAAAGCAAAGCTGGTTTTGGTTGCATAGAAAGCAACCCTGTAAGCACAATTTCTATCATGAACGTCAGCCAGGCTTTCAATCTGCGCGAAGTGACTGAAATTCTAACTTCCAAGACGGACCAAGCGCGTTTTGCTGCCTAAAATCTCAATTTTAAAACTAAGAATCATAATATATATTCTAAGTAATAGAGTTTATTTTCCTGTGGTTCTGTTGCATCTATTGAGTTCACTGCGATACGCTTTTGCTTTCAGTTGGTGTTACCTTTTTATTTTTTCTTCAGTTTGTGTTTATTTGATTTTGTTTTGTTTATTTGTTTTGCTATCTTTTTGTTTGCTTTACCTATATTTGTGTTGTATCTTCCGTAGCCATCAGGAGAATTTGCCGCATCGGCGATGGGGCTCCATGAGACAGTAAGCTATCTTTTTTTGTTTTCTTTTTCGTGCCATGTAACAAAACACTGCAATAGAAAGTTTTAATGTGAAATGGTCCTAGATCTTGTTCCTATAAAGCTTGGTCTTTTCGATCGACAACTGTTAAATGATTTTAACCTTGGTCATTAAATTGTAAAACAATAAAAACATTCATCATCATTTTAATCAAAGGCAGTTAGTAATGTCTTTCTTCTACTAATACTTTGTTGAAATAAAATTTAAATGTTTTGTTACATTCACTTTTGTTTTTTCATTTCTTCTTTTCGTTTTGGGACAACACGAAATTGCTAAAAAAAAGAATAACACTATTTTCAAGGATTAACGTTTATAAATTAACCTTGTAACGTGTAAAACATGTAAATTGAACAACTGTGTACATTCTACCTACATGTAATAGTGATCTTAACTTCACAGACGTATTCTCTCAATTCTAGTAACTTTGAATAATTTGGTACAGTGAGGACCAATTTCGCGTTGTCCTCAAACCTGTGAACTTATTTGTTTTGTGGTTTTCTTATTTCATGTGAGTGTTTTTTCATGTTATTTGGGTTATTTATGTCATTATTTTTGGTATACGGCTGAAATATTTTAGAAAACAGTAGTATATTATGAAATGCTTACGTGTTATGTCGTCTTATTGAGACCACTGCTGTTTAGGAACATTGTTATATAAAGTCTGCCACGAATAGACGCGACACAACAGCCGTCAATCGAAAATCTACTCCACAACGTCCTGGAGCCAATACTTAAATACCAGACCGCATATTGCGAAGTGGTTGCCAAATAACTATCAATCCTGTTTCACAATAATAAGGTCCTCTATTATTTAGATAAGTGTAATGTTGTAGTGGCCGTGGTACATACTATTGTCAGCTGCAAACAATGCCGTCGCTACAATTTTCAGTTAGTCAATGAGTCACCTCATCACGTCAGATTTAAACGTAGTGAGTAACAACTAGAACAATTAGAGATTATCGACCTACGCTCAAATTCTCAGGATGAGCATGGGAACAGAAGCGATGTTGTACATACTAGGAAACAATATTAATGACTCTGGGAACGTTCATAACGTACTTTATATTTATATGTTATATTTACGATCACAGCGAACGTTACAACATAGTATTACTAACTTAGTTCCAAAGAGGTACAGACAGATGGCTTTTCTCACATAGAGCATAAATTCACAAATGAAAGTTAACGAGTTTCCAAGATGTCTATTGCGTTCCAGGAAAAGTTAAATGATGTTATACTTAGTTCGCAAGCAAACGAGAAAAATACGGGACAAGGTAAAAACTTTTCTGCTTAACGAAGCAAGAGATAATGACAATAGAGTTTCAACTGAACTTCGAACAAGGAAATTACTTGAGCGTTAACCTAAGGGGTCTTGCGAATACTTAGCGGAATTCCCAGGGAAAGTGGTGCGAAGCTCAGAAATAATGACGAAAATGTGATTAGACGTAGACTTCAAGCTGACATCATTAGTAAAGAGTTTGTGAAATTCATTGACGATATAGAGAACTGAGCTGCTAAATTAAAATTTAAAATAGTTAATTAATTATCTGATCACGAATAGGCCTTAGCGTGACGACTTCCTCTTAATAGCGTTAAAACTATACCATTTGATTTTATACATTTACCGGAAATTGGAAACTATTAACAATTTAACTAGCCTTTTTATTTAGTCAGACTCGAAAGTCATCGTTGAGTATAATGACGGAAAATCTTATAAATTTTATAATCTCCACACTTCGTAATAAATATTCGCGCAGTTCGTATTTTGTTTAACAGTATAGTTAGTGAATAACTACAAACTAACTACTCATCGTTATCGACAAGGTAATATTATACAATCTACGAACAACCAAATACAAACTAATACTAAATGCGGCAAACCTCTTACTTTTTATTATGTTTGTAAAATTAACGACAAAACCTTCCTACTATGCGTTACGTGGACTAGCGTGTATGAACAAAAGAATAGTTTAGACACCTGTTTAATTTTGATTATTATGTCCATGTCCGTTCACAAAAACGTCTGGTCTCTGTCTCATGGTCTTTGTCTCCGCATTAATTGGAGCTTTATAACCAACAATTTTCCCGCCATGAATTTCGGATAGAACAACCCCCTTATAATTTTCTCACTTCCATTTTAATCGGATTAACATCTAAAATACCAATATCGTTTAGAACTATAGTATTCTTGATACAATTCTACAATGTGTTACGTGGACTTGCGTATACGAACAAAATAATCGTTTAGATACTTATATAATTTTGGTTTTTATATCCGTTTAGAAAAATGGTCTATGTCTCCGGATTAATTGAAGCTTTATAACCAACAATGTTGCCGCCATTAATGTCGAAAGGAACAACACCGTATAATTTTGTCCATTCTATTTTAATCGGATTAATATCTTATATACCCATTTGGAATAGGACCAAAGTATTCTTGATACAATTAAACCCAGTGACAGGTTTGCATAACTTCCTCACGTCACCTGCAAATTTAACATTTCTAAAGAATAATGTAAATGGTAGCGGTTGCGCCACTGCGCACTGGTCGGCAATAATTGTGGTTAGAAACCCAATGCTAAATATTGCAATACTAGGCTTTACTGCTACTGGTCTTTATTGGTGCATCTAAATTTGCGTTATTAGCATTTATAAAGGCTAATTGACTAACATCCTTAATGAGTATAGCTTTTTGCAAAAGTTTAATGGTAATGATTCTATGAACAAACATGCACTTCTTTGCCTTGTACTAAGTCGTTAACATATTAATGAGTAAATCATAACAATTTGACTTCGTAAGTTTAAAGAAATTTATTTCTCATAGACACTATAACAGTTCACTTAGAATGAGATACAAAAGTGCTTACATCTAATTAATTATAATATAATATTTGCCTCTGGTGACGTTACAGGGTAAATACATGTTTCTTAAGATTCTTTTTAAATACGTTTATACTATCACACTTCTTTAGCTTCATAATTGGCATTACCTACTATGATCTAATAAAATATGTGTTAATTAGCTAATTACTTTATTTATTAACTTAATTGTTCAATAAAGACATTTTGGAGCACAATGCTAGTTTGAGAAGCAGACTCGCGAGTTCGGATTCTCACCAAGAAAGTGAACTGTCCCGTTCCGGCTGGCAGCGCTCCGTGGTTGCCCAACGGCGCACGCGTCGCACTGCGTTGCTTTTTACTCATAACGCACACATAATCACCTATGAACATCGGTAGTTACATTTGTAGTACGATAAGTAAATTAATTTCGATCGAAATGGATTACAAGCTATTCGTCAGATTGGCAAACCTAATAAGTAGGGCTGGTAACTTAAGAATTTACAGGCATCGGATCGTTTTTCGGTTCTTTCAGTACACTGTCTTTAGCAGGCTCGGCAATCAATTTCAACACTAGTCCAAAACCAGTTGGTTCACCAATTAAAATGCAAAAAATCAATCAATCATTTTCTATTTCAGCGAGCTAATAAATTCATTCATCGACTTTCATAATTTGCAGGCAATTAGCCAGTTTATCTTTCAACAATTTTATAGATTCTAACACCAGCTGTTAGTCTGTTACAGATGGTATTTCCATAACACGATAATGTGAAAAGGGAATCTCGGTGTGCGTTAATAATATCTACTTTGTGTATAATATCCAGTGTGCGTCTCTCCATCTGCAATCTAACTACTTATTACTATAAAAGTTGGTTTCATAAATGGTATTTACGCAATCACGATACGCCTGCAGAGATTATCCCGATAACTTAGGCATTTGTAATTATTCTATATACCTACCACGGTAATAATATATATATGTACATCAGATTCCTGTGTTATAGCAGAAAAAATATAATAAAATGACATAAAATGATAGCTATGCTCAAATGGGTTCAAGACTCAACATTTATTACTGGAACAATGCTGAGAAAATAATGATTTACCTACATAATTTAATTCCACTTCCTAACCTTACTCGCGCAGTCACGCATCAAACTACTTAAGTTTTTTATCTAAATACCTTGAAATCAGACGCTCGTAACGTCGTGCGCCTCGTGGGATATAATTCAGAAGAAAACAGCAAAACAAGACCAAATAATTAAGACCCCTCGATAGTTTACGGTCCTATTAAAGCATGGTATGAGAAAAGTAATAGTATTAGAATCAAAGTTCGTACTGTAGTGGACATTCGAAACAAAGCGATGGTAGTCGTCCATGACGTAACGACTGTCATTTGTCACAAAACGCAAAGAGAATAGAAAATAGTGAGGGATAGAAGTGTAATTTCACATGGCAACTGAAGCATTTATGGTGTCTATTCTATAAACCAAAGCCATCAACTGGACTGTGGCTAGTATAGAATTGTTAGTGGAATCTGTGCAAGAAGAATCTCATGACCCGTTTCTAAAGAAAAAAAATCTCGGCTAGGACAATTTACATCTGATAAAGGGTTTACGTATGATGATGATTCGTGATGGTGTATTACGGAGTAGGAGTACTGCATTTTTATTGTATTGCGCATAACTGTTCGTGTTTATGGGTGTGTACACTGTTATTTTAGACTGTCGTTCATAGAATTATCTGCAGTAGTACAAAATGCAATATCTTTATTATTACACCATTCAGTGTTCACTTCTTTATGAAATTCTGCAGATAATGTAGTTTTGTTCTCTTTATAAACTGAACATGCGTCTAGTTTTTAAGCACGCTATGGTTAGTTATTATTCCCTTCCATAAACTCTCCGATATCCCCATTGTGATTTCCTTTGCCATCATTGATCATAGATGATTTCGTTCTGAATTGATGATGATTTAGTATTGATTGTCCTGCTGCATCAATTTTTATTTAGTACCATTTCGCTATTGCTTCGTTCTTAAAAAAGCCCTTCTATTTCGAGCTTCGCTATAGTACAGCTTTGACTATTGTAAAAATTCTGAAAATAGTGAAATATTATTTCTGTAATTTTGATTTTGCATGCATAATACATTAGTGAAAATTATTTTTTAACAAAAATGTAGAAACGGATGAAGATGTAAATGTAAAATTGCATTAGCATACCCTTCAGATCGCGATATGGTTGCGGTTGACTAAGTTATTAGTGGCCATTAGTCCGTCCGTCCACCGCCGCTAGCTACTTAATAATTTAATAACGGCGTGTGTTTCGCCAGCCATTGTCTGTTCTATTGTGGATAATTCATACCTCGCGATGTAGTCGCTGACCGGTCGTTTGCTGATTCGTCAGTACATCGTGGCTGCTCGCACGAATATACCGAACGCGCCGCCTTTGCGCACGCCTCGTGCCATTTCGAATTTCGAACAATTTTTTTCTTTTATTTTTATTTTTTCATTTTTCCACAGTGATGTATATTTTCTTGCCTGTGCAGTGGTTTCGAATGAAGTGATGTGAATAAAAATCGAGTGTCGTGTTCCATGTGACCGGATCTGTTGTATTTTTTTAAAGGTTGCAATTATTTGTTTGTAAAGCTGGAGCGGAACGGTGTTTACATGCATTACAGAAAGCGACCCTACAGGTTGGAATAGTTGAATTTTTATTGTTTTTAATTATATTATGTTAAAAAGAGAAATATTTGGTGAGCACATCCGTGCCTTTGACGGAGTGGATACCATTAATCTTCAGTCGCAAAATTTATAGACTGACTAGCTGCTGCTCGCGGCTTCGCCCGCGTGGAGGTCGAAAATTATCCCACGGGAACGTTTTACCGGGATATAAGTATCCTATAATAACATATAGGATACTTCGAACGATCCAGGTTACAAACTATCTGTTTGCCAAATTTCATCCAAATGCGTTCAGCCGTTTTTACGTGATTTGGTAACAAACATCCAAACATCTTCACAAACTTCCACATTTATAACATTAGTAGGATAGGATATGAGATATTGGTGCATGAATATTGAAGAGCTGTTAACTTTAAATTCATCTTGTTAAATGGGCCGAGACGGCTTAGCCAAAACATAGACTGCGATTGACGGCTCATCTATGTAGAGAGTTAATGAAAACAAAACACAGATAGATTTGATTTATATTACAACACTTTTTCTAATGTAACAAAAACAGAATCCGTTATGGCGCGATAATGACGTAATCCGACGTTGGCTGTTGTTTTATTGTCACAGCAGATACAACAGTACAACAATGTGTACGCATGAGTATTTTATTGCTAGCCGATAACAGCATTGTGTTTTTAGCGATGGCACTCACTAATGTATGCCTCTCCTATAAAAGCCCACACTATAATCAGGCAATGTTTTTATTCTGTGGTATCCTGTCCGCCCATGCATGAGGCAAATAATTGATATCGATACCTGTAACTCGATAGCCATATAATTTTAATGGTTGGGGATTTTAATCGTTTACGGTACATGATTTGGTTAGTTATAAATCAGGCTGCAATCGATTTTTGAAGTGAAAACTTCTTTAGGCGCGTTGGGTTTTTTTGAGATGGGAAAAACAATTGAACTCGCGACACCGTTACTGGCACCTCTGTATATTTAAGTAATTTTTAGTTGAGAAAATTGTAACATCATTTTAGTTTTTTATTAGTATCTAGTAGTTTATGATAATGACTAAAAAAATACTTCATTTAAAAGTATTTTCTGCACAATAAAATATTTCCTGACGATTCAAAAAATACACACGTAATTGTTCAAGTTTTTCACTTTTGTCGGCACTCCCGGAGTGCCACTGTTTTTTTAAATTTATTTATGAAGACAACCATGGATAGATTGTTATATCTGCTTAGGTAACGCCTAAGTAGGTAAATAGTGGTAGTATTCTATAGTCCCAACTCCAAATGTATGTAGTTTCCGACAAACCTCCCTACGTGTATTGAGCGCTTAAGGAGGATGCTCTATGGAAGCCCAGGAAATTAAAATTTTCTGATGTTTTTTTGCAATTCTCAGGTCAGTGTCAGGTTATATGTTCATTAAAATATTACTCGGACCGTAACAAATAGTATGGCTTTACAAAATTATAATCATTGCAACTAGCATTACAACCCTCTACGTTTATATAGTTCGATATTTTTTATTTATTTTTTTGGGTGGGAAATCATCTTCACATACCAAAACCCGTCCGTGCCTGGGTAAGCACGTTAAGCCGTTGGTCCCGGCTGTCATTTGTGGATCTTTGACAGTCGTTACAGGTCGTCAGAAGACCGAAAGTCTGAGAACCAGTCTTACCAAGGGGTACCGTGTTACCCAGTAACATGGATGTGGAGGTCAGATAGGCAGTCGCTCCATGTAAAATTCTGCTATTCAGCTGCATCCGGTTAGACTGGAAGCCGACCCCCAAATAGTTAAGGGAAAGGCTAGGCAGATGATGATGACTTTTCATGAAATACCTGGTCATCCAATGGGATTATAACATTATTATGAACGCGGAATGTAAACCGCGTGCTACCCCAGCGCTTCTCTATTAACCAGCTGGGATTCCAATATGGAGTGCCAGGAACAAAACGGTTGACACAAATATTTTCAATTGGCACGTAATTGTAAACAGTCAATTGGACACCTCATTGCCACCGGAGCGCTGGCGGCCGCGCCGGGTGATTACAGTCACAATTTACTTTTTAGGCGTTTTCTGTAAAAAATAACGTGGGTGGACTTGTTCTCAATTGGTCATTCGACGAGGACAGTAGAAACTATTAGCATCGATTTACAGCATTTTGCAATATATTCGTAAATTCTGTTTTAGACGTGCACTGACTGGACGGTCCACTAAATCTGTGTGATTCTTTCACCATTTCAGACATCAATCTACGTGGTATTCACATGATCCGACCAAGTTGTATCTGGACTTTAAAAGAGACTGTGACCTCTGAGTTTGTTTCGGCCTTTCTTCCCAGAGTAGGCAGATAGGTAACGCCCACCTCATCTAGTGTTAGTTTTGCTCCCATCTTTCACTAAACCAACATTTTCATTGTAATTTACCTACCCATACTAACAAAATCTGCAAAGTTTGTATTAGGTAAAAATGGACACTTTAGAAATGGGCCTAAAACATAGCAAAACTGCCGTTTGACCTTAAAAGTTCTACTTTGAAAGCATAAATTAAAACCAAACAAGATTGTCAAGCCACATTGTGCAACAGCTTCTTTTTCCCACAAATTACGTATTACGAAATATCAGACAAGGTGTGTATGTACCTATTCGTGTAGGTAAGTACCAACGAGTAGGTACGTAACGATTTGTATGAAGCCTTTAAAATTGTAACCTCACGCTTCACATTAGTCATGAATGCCACTATAATTTAGACCAAAGTCAAATACAAGAAACAAAGCCTCAAGGAGAACAACAAAATATACATATCCAGGTAGATACTTTGATTACATGCGGAATACCGAATTGCAACAAGAATCGTTATAATAACCAGGTACCCTACGATTTGTCTTTTAGACTAAGTTTGGTCCAATAACTAGGTCGAAAATCAGCCAGATCCTGCCTAAATCTAATAGCAAGGAAACAGCTGATAAATAGGCACACTGCAGCGTTTAAGATTTCGGTTCAAGTTAGTTAACATATAAGTACATTGGCAGGTACATATGCGGATATAAAAACAATATCCGGACAGCCAACTACGTCAGTGTCGATTTTCGATAAAGGAAAAGGGAATTCATTATACAAAAAAATAAACAAAAATAAATATACCTACGGTATAGTTACGTCAAGAATAATTATTATAATTATAATTTCTACCCCTAAAATTACCTATTATATAAAGAAAGATAATGAAAAAGAAACATTAAATTACGGAATAACGCGTGTTCAATTGATTATGTTCAGCGGTTATCCAACTCTTAAATTGTATGATTACAATACCTACCTACCTTTTCACAGTATTCACAATCATCATCGTCCTAAGAGTGAACGCCTATTTGGCTAATCAGGCGTGATGATTCTATCAATTCGTCATAAACACGCAATATACTTATTCAACCTATTTCTTTTTATTCAGCGGTAGAAAAAAACAGCCGAAAAAAGGACAAATTGCTTAGACATTATGATATAACCGATCATCACGAAAAGGTTCGCCAATCATAAGCAAATGGATAAAAATTGATCACTTCAAGAAGGTTTTTTCAGTGGCAGCGCTTTTTTTTTGATCTTTTGTATGTATAAACTTTATTTTTACAACCAGCCCGTTACGTAACTTTCTTTGTAGATACGAATCTTTTTGTAAAAAGTTGTAAAATACACGCATTATTTCTATATTAGAGGTGATTAGCGTCCGAACTACAACAGGGGTTATATCAGCAACAATAAAAAAAAAAGAAGGTGGATGCCATTTTTTTTTCAACAAGCCAGCAAACGTAACTTTCTTCGTAGTTACTTAGATTCGGATCATTTCGTGGACAAAATTGCAAAACCCATATTATTTCTGTATCAGTGTCCAATTGATGATCATTACGTTCACAAGTTGGTAGTCTGCTCGTCACTTTCTTGCACAATTTCACGGCGTACGCGCACCCATGTTTCATTTGTCGCCTGCTGATTTCTCCAACACTCCCCACGGACGTCCTGACTGCTTGCATATGATACACTTGACAAACCATGGTAATCGTGAACTGATGCATAGATATTGCTGTCTTGTGACTTGTGAGGCTTTTACCTAATGTATGCGTTATAGAAACGTTGGTGGGTACTGTTAGATATTACTGTCTGCCAATAATTCGATATCATCAACAGCGATATTTAAATGCCAAGTTTACTTTGGGTAACTTTAAGTCAACATATAAAAGTGATAATTGATGCTCACGACTTCGCTCCGTCGTGGCTTCTGTAATCGTCTTCGAAGTGGAATTTCGTCAATTCTAATTATTCTTAAAAGCCATTGGTAAATCAACAAACAATTGGCTAATGACGCGAGCTACTCAAAATATTATCACCGTAGTAAGCTCGTAGCGGTCGTAGCACCATGCTACGAGTCCACAACACGAAATCCCAATATCCCTTGGGAAGAATTCAGTTTGAAAAGGAAAACTTACGTTAAAACAAATCGACTTCATTAACACGACCTACATATATCATCATCATCATCATCATTTCTGCCGATAGACGTCCACTGCAGGACACAGGCCTCCCCCAAAAAAAAAGGGGAGCGTTTACCATAATCACCACGCTTGGCAGGCGGGTTGGCGATCGCAGTATGGTGGTAAATGCATAGAGAACGCTGCTGCCCATTCTATAGTAAGTCCCTTAGTCGCCTTCTACGACAGCCACGGGAAGAAATGGGATGGTGCTATTCTTTACGTCTGGCACCAAACGGAACATATACATAGACAACAAAAACCAATTGTCATTTTTTAAAGATCAAGTAAGCATCTTTGCTTTGCCTTCTTAACAAGGGTATTTTTCCGAAGACGAAGACTGCTCGATTATGTATTCTTGCATACTGCATTGATGAAAACGTCGATCGCAATATAGAGTAACTGCCATAATTATGGTCTAAATCATAACGTTTCAAAACAAGATTGTCCAAAATTGCTATTGGCTTACACTCTGCACCGCCAACGGATGACCTAAATGATGCAAGCAATGTGCGTTACTGAAGGTCGATATGCCATTCAAACTTTATTATTTTAACTGTTAAAATAAAACTATTAACTCAGCCAGTAATTAAATGGCTATTCATAAACGTTATGTGCTAACAGCACACGTGTCTCAATTAATTTTTAGGGGAAACGGAAACGCGTCACTTACCGAGAGCGATACTAAAAAGTTATTTCAATACAGTTTAACTAAGCAACGTCATGTTACCTTGCGAGTTATGTCCATAAAATATAACAAGGAAAATCTTACTGTTGGCTGACCTTCCACCCTTCAACACATCGGCAGCAAACAGATTCAGCTTAGTTTGGCACTACTTAGTTAAAAATTGTTCAACGCCTAAAGCAGTGTATTTATAAGAACATTATCATGTATCACACAATTAGGAACATTAGTCATTCTGCATGAACGTAATCTACAAAAAATCTCACAATGGCCGCTCACGTAATGCTGGCACACGTCGTAGTAATCATATGAACTAATTGCTTGACGAGCGTTACCCACATTCATTTTAAAGTATTTCCTTCTTTCTACCGCTACTCGAGAATTCCGGACATGCGTCCAGTCCAGTTAATTGCTTGACGTTAACGTATTAGCATGTATCAGCATTTATCATGCTGCTGTCTTGCCACGATATGGCCTTACGGGCTATTTCTTCTTTATTTCTCCAGAATGCCAAAGCACGCGTATGTAACTTTCAACCAAATAATTCGGTCGATTTATAACCACAAACTACTGATGGGTCCTTCTCAAATAAAACTAGGTTACCCTTTTGATGCATGATTTTAGATAACGGACATAACAGACACGGATAGGTCCAGTAGTGCTTATTCTATGAAAATCTCATTGTGAAAACTAAGATGAAGTGAACTGTCAATTGTGTCAATTTCTAGCATCAGATACAATGACAGCACACTTTAAGCTCACCTCACCTATGCTTTCACGGTGAGATTCTTACAGAATTGCCATGCTGACAATGATACAAACTCTTTTACAATTACATTAGGTGTATATGTCAACGTAACATCGTCAGTTTATTATCTATCTCGAGAGATTACAAAACATCGAAACATTGTGAACTGCAGACGGATATTACCTTGAGCGGAAGTATCGCTTGCCGGCTGCTGCCGCGACACCGCTCGCTTCGCTCGCTCGGCTCGCGCGCCTTGGTTGCACTTCTAACCTAACCTAGCCTATTTATATTGTAAGCAGTATCGTGCAGTTCACAATTTATAAACAGTTTATAATCTCGCGAGTTAGATTATAAACTAACGGTGTTCACAATCATACGGTGACTTATATAAACTTCTCATTTTATAATGTCATGTCTAAGTATGCTCAGGTTGTCATTAACCTGGGCAAACTTATTGTGTGAGATGAGCCTAAAGTAGCAAGCAAATAGTCACTCAATGTAAATTACCGGTATTCAGCCACATCTAGTTACACTGAAAGTTGACCCAACATAGTTGGGGAATGATAGCTAGGCAGACAATGACGTAAAAGAGCAGCAGTATGGCATGACGAATTAGAAGAGGAGCCTTTCTACTTTGGAATTGAATAGCGTTTGACTGCACTTGAGGCATGGCTGTCAAAAGCGGGCTGCAAAAGGGTGCACTTGCACCACCCGGTTTCAAAACAAAATATAAGTGTAAAAACATTCAGGACTAAAGAAAAATCCGAACACGCATAACACAGAGAACTTAACCTATCCGAAGCGAGATTATGCAATTTTCGAGCTCGCAATCTAAAGCTTTTCTGCATTTTTCTTGACGTTGGGAAATCATCAAATAACTTCTCCCGCTCTGGGTGGAGCAGGAGGGCGTGTCAGACTTTTACTGACTAAAACCCACCCGTGTTCCCTCAGTTGCCTGTGTGCCAGGGGCGACGGTATCTCTTTCGAACAACCCGCACCCTTGGCAGGCATCGGCCCTTGCTGACCCCACAGTTGGTACCGACATCTCTTTGAGGCGCGCATGGAATACAAAGCGCCGTAGACCCGGGCTAGGTCCTTACCGGACAGCGAATTACCCATTATTCGCCGTCCGCAAGAACGCGCCTACGGTGGCCGGGAATCAGCCTGCGATTCCCGACGCCCAGGGCGTCTCCTGCGGCGACTAGGGACGTGAGGGCGCATATACTGCCTCTCCCTCACGTGCGCCGCCTCCCTCTTCGCGAGCATTACTGCTTCGCAGAAGGAGGTGACGGCTACCCATGCACTTTCGCTCCGTAGCATGGTCTGGACCAGGAGAGGGCGCGAGAGATCGCCGCCGCCGATCGCCTCCACGATGACACGGTGGTGCTCCGCCCAAGCCGGGCAGACCTACACCGTATTTTCCACCGTGTCCTCAGGGAGACCTTCGCAGTGAAAACACCCGGGCGTTTCCTCCCGCCTTATGCGAAACAGGAACCTCCCGAAACAGCCGTGTCCGGTGAGGATCTGCATCAGGCGGAAGATGAGGACGCCGTGGTGTTTCTCAATCCACTCCTCAAAGAGGAGACTTACCGCCGCAATCGTGGCGTGCCCAAAGCTTTTCTGCATTAGTCAACAAAGTTAGGTACTCCTTGTATGAATGGACAAACGAAAATCTGACATATCCGAGGTGAAGTCTAGTCCTCTCTCTAGTTATTTAAAAATTTGCTGTGCCCGACGGGACCTATAATTGTTTTTTTTTTATTTACCACCTGTAAGTGTACATTATGAATTGCAATAAACGATCTGAATTGATTTGATTCGAAGTGCAAAAACTATCGAGCTCGCTTCGTGAAGCTGAAGATGGCACCTCCCTCAAAATAAACTTAACGGCACCCATGTCTAGAGGTAAAAGAAAAACTAATGAGCACGTCTTTTAAGGAAACTGAAGAGAGAAATGAGAATTACCAGAATAATGTGTATTAAATGTTAAGTATACCGGACATGCTTCTAACCAAGTTAATTAACTAAGTATTCGTTACCGTATTACCATGTAGCTACTTACCATGCAACAGTCGTGCCGTGATATGGGCCTACATACTTTTACCGTGATTATACATGCGTAGAACGTGACTTAATACTTATTAAGTATATCAGCTTTAGCCAGCGGCTTCGCCCGCGTGGAGTTCGGAAACTATCCCACGGGAACGTAGTACCGGGATAAAAAGTATCCTATGTTAATCCAGGTTGTAAACTAACTGCATGCCAAAGTTAATCCGAATCCGTTTAGCCGTTTTTGCGTGACTGAATAACAAACAACCAAACATCTAAACATACAAACTTTCACATTAATAATAATAATAGGATAGTAGGATTAGTTTCCGCGACGGACAATTTATTTGGTAAACGGTACATATTACAGGTACCAAGGACCTAGGGCTAGGGGTCTCCGAAGACATAAGATTAGTTTGGGGCCGAACGAAGAATGAATGATAACTTGATAACACGATTTGACAGTTGTCCCTACTCCCGATGTGGTTTTACTCGTATAAAAAAGTATATTTATCGGCAGTCGGGTGCACTCCGAAGTTTCGAACTACTTTCGGACGAGCTTGTATCGTCCTTGACGGACTTAGAGAGTAGGCACGAACGCGCAGAGAAAACGTACCTAAATTCGAACTACATATTTTAGAATTGAAAAACTAATTTCGCACTTATGTAATAAGAACCTCCCTTAAAAATATGTTTGGATGCCTGGTGAGATACCTACCATAAAGTTGTGCATATTTTGCTAGCAGCTCGACCGCTATACTTAATGTCCTAGTGAGATATGAACGTTTGCTTAAAGTTAATATACATTTAAACTAAAAATGGGCCGACTATGACTTTGGCCGACTAGCCAACTAGTCGACTAGTCGGCTGTAAAAATATAAACGTTTGCTTACAGTTGAGAGACGTTTAAACTAAAGATGGGGCCGACTATGACTTTGGCCGACTAGTCGACTAGTCGGCTGTAAAATGGTCGATTAATCGGCCGAACAGTCGGCCAAGCCGATCAATGCTATCAGTTGAGTTCGGGTTACATCAATGTACGTGACTACGCTTTCGGCTCGTAGGTCGTTCGCGACGCCCGGCGACCAGGCGGAATTGTCAGGACATGTTTTTATTTCATTATCATCAAATATCAGCCGAAAGACGTCTACTGCTGGTTATAAGCCTCCCCCAAAAGATGCCATAATCGGCGGATTTGCCATAATCGCCACGATTGTGGCAAATCCCCCCTTTTGCTTGGCAGGCGGTTTTTATTTGCTTTGCATTTATTCTATCATTGTTTAAGTGCGAGCTGGCGTTTCTTTCTATCTTATTCTAGATTGCACTGAAAGTAAACTATAAAACTGGTTCTAAGTATAATGAAAATAATTACAGTAATGATTTCAATTTCATTTCAATCACTGTCTTTAAAATTTTTAAGCATATTAATACAATACAAGTAAAACATGGGCCGACTAGGCGGTTTTAGTCGATTAGTCGCTGACTAATCGCCGACTACCTACAAATATGGCCAAACTCGCAAACTACTTGGTGCATCACTAGTTTAAACTAAGTAGGTACTAACTTGAAGCAAATGTTTATTTAGTCAGTAAGTAGGTACTGTAACTATTAAACTAATGGGCGAGGTACCCTTGATTTTTTTTTCCAAAAAAACAGTTATCTACTTTATATAAGGTAGGTACTTAAAATTGGACTTGAATAAGGTGTTACAACTGGAATTCTTGTTCAAGTCAAATTATAAAAGTTTTTTTTTATTGTTGGCATCCGTTTAATTACTTTACGAGAAAATAAATTATTTTTTGTTGCTTTAAATTCCTAGAAAACCCAAAAAAACTAAAAACTTTAATTACTTACTCACTTATTTTATGTGTCTTCACAAAGTTAATGATAAGTTCGTTTGTTTCAGCTCTGGGAAGCGACAACTTGGCTCCAATGTCTTAGCTAGGTATGCCATTTTTTTACATACCGTCCTAACTTTACTAAATTCGTTTATAGTAGGTAATCAAAACAATCCAATCTAGTAACGCCACCTAGCGGTCCGTCCATGAACAAATCAAATCAAAAGCAGCGCCATCTCATAAACCGTTCAAACATTACGTACATTCAAACAATGGCTAAAGTTACAACAAACGAACGCAGATGGCGCTATAACGTTATTATAGATCCCAACAGATGTCGCTAATAACCTAAACTTCATCCGAACTTTTTTTAATTCAATGAGTACAATTTGAGTAACGGATGCTTGTCTAATAAAGTAATTCTTTAATGAAGAGTGCCATTGTTTCAGCCAATTATACCGGTCGTCGTCATTTAACTCGTCGGGCTGCGGCTCAGGCGGGGAACCAGCTGACGACATGTACTCCGATGTGTCGTTGGAGGAAGACGTCCAAGGTCTAAACTATAAGGTCAGTGATATTTTCTTTTTACTTTGGCCCTTGATGGGTCTGCTGACCTTATGAATGCATGTAGGTACCTACCAAACAGCATATTGCAGGCCATTGCTAAGGGGCCATCCATAAATTACGTCCAGCCGTAAGGCCGCAATGGAGCACAGTGGAACGAATGTATGGGAGCGGTTGGACGTAGACATGTCCGAAAAAAAAGAGTAAAATTATGCCAAACTAATGATGCCATCTTATTCGATTACTTAATGCCTTCATAACTTGTGGTGATGAATTTCTTCATAACTCCCATATTTCGGGAGTAATTTGAGAAAATGTGAAATTTTACTATGAAAATGAGTGTATCGAGCTCTCTCCCTCCTGATTCCGGGCTTGTTTCAAGTAGCGGTCTCTAATATCATAATGCTAATACTAAGAGCTATATTTAATACTAAGTCACATAGTGCGCCAAATGTGCACTTTCTGGGATAAAGAGTGATGTTTATTTTATAACACAATTTTTTTATTTTTTGTTTATTTTGTTGATTAAAACCGTTTTTCTAAAGGTTTACCTTATTACAATAACATTTCTGAGCAGCCAATTAGAGAAGATATAAGCTAATTAGGATATATAATTAGGGACTTAAGGTTTACATATAAAACTGATGCACTAATGATTACTGATAAGAACATTGCTATTATTTAATTACTAAATGGCTCTTAATACACTAATTTAGCATGCATCATTTACTAATTATCACAATAACTAATTACCTTGCAATATTTAACAAAGGATACCTGGGATACCTGGATTTTATATAAATAGGTCACTATTAGTAACTTTAAAATCAGTGTTGATTTACACCTCGTTGTATCCAAGCTAATCTCGCAATGTATTTTCCAAATTTTAATACAAATCTTGATATTCACGTTGCTTTATGCGCACGCGCACATAAAGATTTACGCGACTTTAACTATTTGTTCAGTGTTTTAAAAGATAACAGTTGTGTTCAGTTATGTGAAAGTGCTGAAACAAGTTTAAAAGACTGGTGTCGTCGATTTTGCTACCGCATTTATGCAAAATGGACACAGTCTGGAAGAAGCACAGATAAGTTTCGGAAGAAACATGAGATTTGGCTACAGGCTGCAATTCAATGGCCGGAATTACAGAATGAAAATATGGAACCTTCTACAGAAAATATAAGTGACGTCATCGAGCCCATAATTTCTCCTGCTAAATCTGATGCTTCAACTTGTACACATCCTAGTCCTCGTAAATCTTTTGAGGACCTTAGTAACCGGCAAAAAAGAAGACGCACTGAAGATAGTCTTTCATGCAGCAGTAGCAGCGCTGAAATTATGTTTTCGGCCGAAAGGGCGCTTCAAAAGGCAGGACAAAGCGATACAGCTTATGTTATGAAATACTTGACGGAGAATCCAGAAGAGGCCTCAAAAATCAAAGCCTTCATTGAAGGTAAATCAATTCAGGTACGGGAAATATCCCCTTTGAAGGCATTGGCTCTTTATGTATCGATGAACTTATCGAAATGGCGCTATAACACTCTTCGGGATTTCAACACTCAAGAAGGAGCTCTTCAATACCCGAGTTACTACATGTTGGTTAAAGAAAAAATTAAGTGCTATCCGGCCAAAGAAGATCTCACAGTTACAGAGAGCTCTGCAAAAATCAAATTACAAGCCTTGATGGATTTAACCTCAAGAAGACTTATTAGGTCGTTAGAAACCCCTGTTGATCCCAATCAACAGCTCGTATTGACCAGCAAATGGGGTTTTGACGGATCATCTAGCCAAAGCATTTATCATCAAAGGACGAGTGAAGATGAGCAAATCGATCTTGCTAGTAATTTTATGATTAGTCTTGTACCACTGCGGCTCGTCTCAAAAGGTGTAACAATTTGGGAAAACGAGCGACCATCTTCCACTTCATTTTGCCGGCCAATATTGTTTAAGTTTATAAAGGAAACCAAAGAAAATGTGCAGAGAGAGATGGCTGAAATCGAAGCAGAGATTGAAGCCTTAACTCCATCCACCATCACTGATGGAATTAGTGTCAAACACCAACTGCTGTTGACAATGATTGATGGTAAAATTCATTCCATTATATCCAATACAGCAGCTTCAGTGTGTGACATATGCAAGGCTTGTCCTAAAGAAATGAATAATTTAGAGTTAATCAAAGATAAACACGCAAACGAGGACATGTATAAATATAGCTTAAGCACCCTTCACGCTTGGATTCGCTCAATGGAATGCTTATTACACATTTCCTACAAATTAGACATAAAATCATGGCAAGTAAGGGGTGATATAGCAAAAAGGCAAGTTGATGACAGGAAGAAAAGAGTTCAAGAGGCTGTAAGAAGAGAAACGGGCTTACTTCTCGATGTTGTGAAACAAGGCAGTGGATCCACCAACAATGGCAACTCGGCAAGGAGATTTTTTGAAAAATACACTAAATCTGCTGAACTGACCGGAATAGATGCTATGCTTTTAAGAAAAATCTGTGTGATCTTGCAGTGTATTTCATCAGGAGAGAAGATCAACGTAACTAAATTCCGAGAGTTCTGCTTTGATACTGCTAAGCTTTACGTGGAGTTATACCCATGGTATTATATGCCTTCTTCACTTCATAAAATTTTAATGCATGGGCCAGACATAGTTCAGAACATGTCAATTGTGCCCATTGGTTTTCTATCCGAAGAGGCATCTGAGGCTAGAAATAAAGATTTTAGAAAATATAGAGAGGGGCATTCTCGAAAGCATAGCAGTATCTCATGCAATGAAGATATTATGCACAATCTTTTACTGTCTTCTGATCCACTTGTTACAAGTATCCGTCCAAAAGGAAATAAGTTTGTAAAAAAATCTTCTTTTAAGGAATTTTATGAGCTTACGGATTCTGAGAAAAGTGATATCGAATTTGTTAACATAAATGATTTAGCGGACATCGATTCTGAATTTGAATTAATTGATGATGATGATGATGACGAAGATAATTAAATGATGTTATTGTTTTAAAATGTGTAACTTAGTAAATTAGAGCTTACATCTTAATTATTTATTGTACTTTTAATGAAACTAGGTAATTTATTATCAACTTACTTAAAAGTCATACTCTCATCAGTTCTTGTGAATATTTTTGTTAATATATATTTCTGTATATATATATAATATATTTATAGACCTCTTAATAAGTCTGTCTGCGGTTTAAAGTAAATACAAATGGGGAAAAAACGTTTTTTTTTTTAAATTTTCATTTCCTTTTATCCCAGAAAGTGCACATTTGGCGCACTATGTGTCTTAGTATTAAATATAGCTCTTAGTAATAGCATTACGATATTAGAGACCGCTACTTGAAACAAGCCCGGAATCAGGAGGGAGAGAGCTCGATACACTCATTTTCATAGTAAAATTTCACATTTTCTCAAATTACTCCCGAAATATGGGAGTTATGAAGAAATTCATCACCACAATTTATGAAGGCATTAAGTAATCGAATAAGATGGCATCATTAGTTTGTCATAATTTTACTCTTATTTTTCGGACATGTCTACGTCCAACCGCTCCCATACATTCGTTCCACTGTGTGGAGTCTTAAAAATCTTATCATTAGGAGTTGTCATGCTGAATGGTAAGTAATTTAACTTTACAGTTTTCATTTTTTATTTACTCTTCATGCATTAGGTATCGCAGTCACAAAGGGGAGCATGTGCAGCAGTGGCACTTTGCTCGATGTTAGTCGTTCGGCGTAATAGGAAAAACAAATACAGTAGGTACCTAACTAGTAGGAAGTAGGAACATTTGGCAGATCATGATGGTATCATGGATATGCAGATAGTTGAGTCATGATAAATTTGTATTGGGTGCCCTCTATCTGGCAGAAACTTGATACTCCGAAACCTATTTGGCCTAACTAACTTGGCATAAACGTCTTTAAACGAACATTTTTAGGGCATAAAAAATATTTAATATAATTATTTTTTGGCCTAAAGTTTTTATGTCGGAATTTAAAAATGGCAGAATTTTATTCGGCATAATTACCTTTGGCAAAGTTAAAATTTTGCATAATTACGTTTAGCATAACGTTTATTTAGAGCGCAGATTATTTGGCATAATTTGACTTGGCATACTACGAAGATCACAGAATTTAAATTGGAATAATTTTATAAGCCATATTAAAAAAAAATGTATTGTCTTAAAAAATCATTATGATGTGCTACGAGAGTTAGTGACAGAAACGAATCGCTGCAAAACCGACTTCACGTAGTCTTGTCTGCCCTACCCCTAGAGTGTAATCTAAGCCCGCGTGGGACCGCCGGAGCCCCGCAGCGCCGGAGCCGTGACAGAAACCATGCCTGCTGCATGCTGCATGCTTGCTGCATATTGCATGCTTGCTTGCATGCTGCATGCTTGCTGCATGCTCTTACAGGCAGAGAAATAAAAACCACATAATTATGCTCAAAGCCAACTGTTTTATTGAGTGATAGATTAATCATCAAAATAAACAAAATTAAACTAATCTTAAATTAGCTCCTATTGCATATGCTTATAATGGATATGCTTATAATGGATATGAAATATATGCCAAAAGATGATTCTGGTTGTGAACTTTCTGCGATATGATGGTTATACTTTTTGATTATTATAGATATGAAATTTATGCCTAAAGATGATTCTGACTAACAAAATTATGGATTCAGTGTATGCTAAATAAGTGTATGCCAAAAGATTTTCTGCGAAAAGAGGTTTATGCTATCAGTTGTTATGAAAAATTAAATTATGACGTAAAAAGTTCTGCTTTAAAGGATATTTGTATTATCTCCTTTATTTCAACATTTACACATTTAAATTATATTTTTAAATATTATTAGAATATAAAACATATAAAAACATTTAAAAAATAAAAATAGTAGCCCGTATCGGGAACAGGGTCTTCAGAGAGAGGAACCTGCTAACAATGCGAGTCGAGGCCAGGAGTACCGCTTTCTGGATCAAGCCCTTGACCCAGCTGCCCAACGAGAGCCTCCTCAGGTGTTGGTCGAGGCTCTTGGCTATCAAGCCATTGGCTGTAACGACTATCGATACAATGATCGCTGAGTCTACATCCCACATGTCGACAACCTCGTGAGCCAAGTCGTGATACTTGATTTGTTTATCTTTCTTGGCTTTCACGGGAACCTTCCCGTCATGCGGGACCGTGATATCAACGATCATTGCACGCCGCTCTAGTCGATCCACCACCACTATATCAGGCTTATTGGCAACAATAGTCCCGGACCCGGACGGTGACCTGCCCGACAGACATCAACCGCCGTGCCGTCTTTTACAATAAATCTCCGGTACTTGTTCGTCATCATAACTTCGTCCATAATTGCACAGACAAAACCTTTGGTTTCCCCAAAGAGGTCACCGAAACGCAGCCAGGCTACGGACGCTAGTAGGTCTACATCCAGTAGGGCCCGGAAAAAGCGTCCGTGAAGCTCCTTGCGATACCTCCGTGCGATCTTTAGTGTCAAGCTTTACAGGCTTGCGCCAGTTCTCTTTAACCAAGGAGAGCGGGGTGAGGCCCTTGTCCACCGCGATCAAATCTCGATGCATCCCCACGTCGGCTTCTAGAAAATATTCCCTGAGACTGCATATCTCGCAATTGTGGAGGGTCTTAACGTTTAAGAATCCTCGATCTCCACACTTTCGCGGGATATACAGTCTTATTACCGATGACCGTGGGTGATGCCATTCGATATACAGTCAGCAGCGTACGAGCCCCCCTATCCAGGGCGTCGAGTTCGGTCTGAGTCCAATTGAGTACGCCGAAAGAATACATCAAAACTGGCATGACCCAACCGTTGAAGGAGCGCACCTTGTGAACCGCCTGATAAAAAACTATTAAATACTTTTTTCAGGCGGCCAAAAAAGCGTTCCTTCAATGATTGCTTCATGTCAGTAACATTGATGCCCAACGCTTCCGACAATTTACATTTTGTATAATTATTATTACCTACAGGTGCGATGGCAGCCAAAGACTTTGGGGTGGTCACAGACAAAGACTACCTACATATTAATAAGAAAATGTATTATATTTTCGAAAAATTGCTATTTTAAACTTTACGTTTACGGCTTTGGGAGGGGGGTCATAACCCCTAGGACCCCCCTCGAACCGCGCCTGATTACCTATACTACTAGCCCGTGTGGAAGTCGAAAATTACCCCGCGGGAACGTACCTACTACCGGGATAACAAGTAGGTACTAAACTGTCTGTGTCCCAAGTTTCATCCAAATCCGTTCGGCCGTTTTGCGTGATTGAGCAACAAACATGAAAGCATACAAACTTTTACATCAGTAGGTAATATAAGTAGGACAGTAGGATGATCTTACAAAGAAGCCAAGACGATGGCATAATATCATAAACGAAGGCCAAATAGAACTCAGCATTTACGCATCATTGAATTCTCGTTGTTTACTGTACAACCCATTGACCTCAAACCTATTGTACTGCCCATTGTGCCCCATAACCTGCTGTATTAGTGACCTCCGTGCTGCCATCGATGGGAACTTCTGGAATATGTTAGTCTTCAGTTCGAAATATTTCTACTTTTTATGTTGGTATCCTGGAGAGCAGTAGTAAAGGCCCTGTCGTAACGACCCTGACTTACGAGTTGTAACCACTGCTCTCAAAACGGTGAAGAAACACATTATGAGGAAACTAGCATAAATTTAAGAAATAATAAAATTAAAAGAAAAAAAAAGTTTTTTAAAAACTAGCTTTTATAATTACCTACTTGTTAATAAAACGAACTAAAAAGTTAAAAAATAATTTATTCCCAATTATTTAAATAAATGCGTGTTGCATTTTGATGCCAGCAGAAATAAACAACATTTATTAACATGTTACGCTTATTTTAAACCGTCAATATGTAACACACTTTTATTTGAATAATTGAGATTAAATTATTTTTAACTTTTTAGTTCGGTTTATTAAACGTAATAATAAAAGCTTGTTTTAATTTTTATTTTTTTCTGTTAATTTTATTTTTAATTTTTTAGTATTTATGATGCGGGATTTACTACGGCGTAGTTCGTAGCAGCGTTTTTCCGTTATAATTATAGCTCGTAATAATTCGTAGAACCCACACATATGTGTTGTTATGAGCACTTAAAGTGTTATGTATCTATGGCCACCTTCCAGCTCCAGCATTAGACTGTGGTTACCATACCGTAGGACCAAAGTACTCGTCAATACAAACGAAACGAGCCCAAACTCGATGGGGTTGTGTCGTTTTATTGCGGAGTTCCTATGGCCAAATTCCAGCTCCAGCATCAGATCAGCTCCATGTCATCATAATATTGCATTGTCACGCGAAATACATATGCATACAAAATTTCAGCTCAATCGGTTAAAGATGTCTGCTTCAAAATTGAGTTGCATGAATCCACCCGACCAAACATAGTTGCAAGTTAAATAAAAGCTTGTAAAAATTCGAAGACATGTATCATGGCTGGACTGTGCACACGTGCTAAATTACAGCCCAATCCCTCTCGGAGAGAGGAGGCTTGTGTCCCAGCAATGGGAACATTATAAATAGGCTGCTTACGACGATGATGATGATGAGGAATCCTAAAATGAACTAGCACGAACTATAACGGTTTCTATGAACACATATCTGAGTAACTGGTAACGAATATAATTAACAGTTTCTATCGGTTCCATACCGTGAAAATTCTTTGGTACTTTCGGGATATAATACTCACCTACCTAAGGGCGAATTTCACCAAACTTTTATACCTAGAATAAGTCTTATCCTGAGAATAAATTTTGATTTTTTGACAGATCTTCCATAGTAGAATTGTCAGATGTAAATTTTATTTTTGGAAGACCTCCCAAAAGATGGAGCGATGACCTTGTGAAGGCCGCAAGAATCCGCTGGATGCGAGAAGCGCAGAACCGGTCGAAGTGGAGGAATCTGGGGGAGTCCTATGTCCAGCAGTGGACGACTTTCGGCTGAAATGATGAAAATCAGCCCTAATTTCGAATTTCACCATATACTTATACCTAGATTAAGTCATAACCTAAGAATAAATTTTGAATTTTTGACATATTTTCTATAGTAGAATTGTCAGACATAAATTTTATTAGACGGATAAAAGATGACTGACAAAAGATGATGACTTTGGTAAAACCAGCCCTAAGTGATGTAGTTATTTAATCCCGCAAGAAAATTTTAAAACTTTTCCAGCAGATTGACCCTCTGAGCAGATTTTCATAACTGACCAAATTATTATCACTGTACATTCAAGGTGCTTAAGACGTCGTAGTTTTCTATGATACAAAGTACAAACAAACAAATGAATCACGTTAGCCCATTCATGATACAATTACGGAGACAATTTTCTTGGAAAACTATAAGGTGTAATAGGAAGTTTATCATATATGTCATCGGATATAGTGTCATTGCTAAGTGCTTTGTGAATTACATCAACTTCCGTTCTGAATATTGTTGTAAGGATCCACCTGCTGAAAAGATTGTGTTCACAAAATCAGAAGACATTGCTAACTTCGCTAAACTCTAGGTACCCATGACATAAGTAGTTCATTTTGGAACAAAGTTTTTCATATGGCTAGACGGGCGTTGATAGCTGCGACTCTGTTTTTAACTTTTGTATAGTTTACATCGTTTCCATTGCTATTTCTGTCAATTTGTTTTGTGATGATTTAAAGTCTTAATACGTATGTAATAACCTCTAATACCGTTTTTCATTTGTTTGTACAATATACTTATAAATTATTTTATTTCCTGTTTCGTAATAATTTTGTAGTGTTATCCAAACTTGTCGAAGAGACAAGTACATACCTACCAACATTCGAACATGTTTCAGGAAAATTATATATTTTTTATAAATTACCCACTATAAATAAATGATAAATGATAAATGATTTTATTTCTGTAAGTAGGTTTGTACAAACACTTTTACACGTCAATCATATTTTTTTAAACTAGATGAAGTCGGCGTTTCCTATCTGACTACTCTGAGAAGAAAGGCCGAAACAAACTCAGAGGTCACAGTCTCTTTTAAAGTCCAGACATAATCTTGGTCAGATTATGTGAAGACCATGTGGATCGGTGTCTGAAATGGTCTTTTGAGGAAACAACCACACAGATTGAGTGGACCTGTCCGTTCAGTGCACGCATTTATCAGTAATCATGCAGCTCAACTCAGAACTTGAGGAGCTCAACGATTTGATGAACAATACCAAAGATAGGACATTTGGGTAGGCCGCATAAAGTACTCAAACTGCCAGATTAATACTAAAAACTAACTGAGAAAGAGATGAAAAAAACACAAAAAAACAATTATTAAAAAATAATATGACCCACATAGTCCTCACATTCACAATAATTAAAATAATAATAATATTATACTTCTCAAAGTAAATATTCATGTCAATGTGTATATAATAATTATCAAATGTCAAAGAGTATAAGTTTGCAAAAACAAAAACAACATTTAGTATGCAAAAATTGGAGCAGGTCAATCCCAAGCCTTTGTGTCTTCAATATAATTTTTAACGGTATAAAAGGCTTTCAGGCACAACTTACGTTTAATGAATGATTTAAATTTATTGATACTTAGATCTTGAACATGGCTTGGAAGTTTATTATAAAAGCGTATACATTGACATCTGAATGACCCACCTATTTTCTTGAGCCTTGTTGATGGTACAACAAATTTGTGTTTGTTCCTAGTATTTATACTATGGATATCACTGTATTTTTTAAACAATTTAATATTTTTATGGGCATACAAAAGATTTTCAAAAATATACTGTGAAGGCACAGTCATTACATTAATTTCCTTAAATTTCTCTCTGAGAGAATGTCTCGGACTTAATTTATAAATTGATCTAACAGCTCTTTTCTGCAAGACAAAGATAGTCTGAATGTCGGCGGCATTTCCCCACAACAGAATACCATACGACATTACACTATGAAAATAGCTGAAGTACACTAAACGGGCTGTCTCTATATCAGTTAAATTACGAATTTTTCTAACAGCGTATGCTGCAGAGCTTAGCTTTTTCGACAATTTATCTATATGTGGACCCCACTGAAGTTTGGCTTGAAGAATACAGTGCTATCTTCAGGATTCAATTCTTCGCCCTTCATCAACACACTAGTTTTCACCTGCCTAACGTGAGGTAGCGTAAACTTAATGCATTTGGTTTTTTTTTCATTGAGAAGTAAATTATTAACATTGAACCAATGAACTACTTTTGAGATTGCACTATTTACATCGTCACTAACCAGCTGCTGACGTTTAAGTTTAAACAAAAGTGAAGTGTCATCCGCAAACAACACTATTTCATGATTATCCTTTATGAGGTAAGGCAAGTCATTAATATAAATAAGAAACAAGAAAGGACCAAGAATTGAGCCCTGTGGGACTCCCATTGATACTATTGATCCGGGAGATCTTTTCCCATTCACATCAACACACTGAATCCTATTACACAAGTATGAAATAAGAAGATCCAGAGCGGTGTTCCGGATCCCATAATGGCGGAGTTTCCTGATTAAAGTTTCATGAAGCACGCAATCGAAAGCTTTAGATAAATCACAAAAAAATCCCTAAGGCATCGTATTTATCTTCCCATGCATTGTAAATATGCCCTAAGAGTTCAACACCGGCATCGGTAGTTGAACGACCCCTTGTAAAACCGAACTGTTTGCTATGTAATAAATTATGTTTATTAAAAAATCTTTGCAATTGGTCTAAAATTAATTTCTCAAAAATTTTACTAAAGGTAGGTAGTACTGAAATAGGTCTATAATTAGAGGGGTCTGATGTACTACCTGATTTAAACAAAGGTACTATTTTACTATTCTTCATCAGGTCAGGAAACTCCCCACAGTCGATACAATTATTAAATATAAGAGCTAAAGTAGGTGCTACAATGTCAATAATGGACTTGGCGACTTCTACAGAATTGCCCCACAGATCTGCAGTCTTTTTTACGTTCAGAGTATGAAAGGTTTTAATTATATCTCTACTGCTAACATGTTCAAAATGAAATTCTGAATCACAAACATTAACATTTTCCTTAAGCAAAGACTCAGCAACAGAAGGTGATGAGTTTAGAAATTTTGTAGTTGAAACGGGAATATCTGTAAAGAAATTTTCAAAAGCCGCGGCGACTTGCGATTCTGATGTTATTATGTTGTCATTGATAGACAGGCTGTAGTCAGTATTTCGCTTACTCGACCTTCCCGTTTCATTATTAATAATATTCCAAGTCGTTTTAATTACATTACTATTGCTGTTATCACTTACCTACCTACGTAAACCATGGTAGTACAAGTAAATTTACGTCAGTATACTATAATATGGGTAACAGACTAATTAAAGATGATTCATTTAGTAGCTAGATATACAAAAGATTTTAAATTACTTTTACAATTAAGTGCAAAGTTGGATTTACGATATGAGACATATAGCTGATTTAAAAATTCATTCACGCGTGTGACTCACAGTCCTCATGGATCTAATGATGATTATGACATCAAGATTTAAAAATAAAATTGGGAAAGTCGGATTTAACAAGTCATCATCTACCTAGGCTTTTCCCAACTAGGTATGTTGGGGTCAGTTTCCAGTCTAACCCGGTGCAGCTGTATACCAGTATTTTACATAAACCCTGACCTCCACAACCCAGTTACCCAGTAACTGATACCCTTTGGAAAGACTGGTTGTCAGACTTTCCGGCTTCTGACGACCCGTAACGACTGTCAAAGATCCTCAAATAACAGCCCGGGACCAACGGGTTAACGTGCATTCCGAGGCAAAGAGGGGTCTTGGTATGTAAAGATGGTTACCCATCCACGGACCAACCGCGGCAAGCGTAGCTTTACCTGATCGACCGAACCGTGCGGCTGTTATTACTTAGCCACAAGCCTATAAACTTTAACGACAACAACAGTAAAGTAACATTAATTTAAAAAATGCTAACTTTGTTTGCACTGAAGTTTGTTTGATCATGATCTATTCTCATCAGTGCAAGCCCCAAATATAAATTTTGTTCACTTGCAATATTTAGCTCTGACCACTTTCACATAATTCCATGTTTATATTTTTAAATTAGGTAACGGTAATAACTATTTGTGTTAATTCTTTAAAAGAAATGGTGAACAGTGGTGGTCCAGCGGTAACGGCCACGGTTTCCGAGTTGTAGGTTTGAACCCAGATAGGCGTTACTTTGTGTAAATTGCTTCATAACCACTGCTCTCAAAACGGTGAAGGACAACATCGCGATGAAACCGGCATGTCCTGGAACCAACAATTCAAAGACGTGACATCTACCAACCCGCATTGGGCCCGCGTGGTGGATTAGGTACGTCCCACTCCCTCTCACCGAGAGGAGGCCTGTGTCCCAGCAGTGGGAACGTTATAGGCTGATTTTACAAATCCGAATTCATATGGAAGACGTTTAGAGAAAAAAATCCTGATTGTATTTCACCAACTAATTTCCTGGAGCCACCTTTCGGTGCTATCTTTTTAAGAAAACCAATTTTGCATCGGTTTTAAGAGTACAATATGGCGCCATGGCTGACAACGACACCATAACATACGTACTTATCTTTTTTTACTTTTTTGGCAACTCTAAAATGGTCCAATGAACTTTAATTAGTATTTTCCACGTTTAACATTTGTCTCACAATTCCCGTCCATAATCTCTGTTCAATGACCCCATTAAAGTGGCATTGTAATAACCAGAGGAAGGGGTTTAAACAATGCTCGTGCCGCTTCATTTAATAGTCTTACCTAGTGCGACAGTAATGGACGCCGGAAACGGTCCCTCAGCTGCGCATACGCCACTTCCGGTCAGATGCGTGCCCAGCCACAGCGATATATGATTAATTTAAAATTAGAATCCTTATGTAAATATTAAACACATATGAGCTTTTGCAGCCAAACATGGGACCAGTGTAAACAAACCTTAGAAAGGAAATGACGAATGACTCAATTTTCTATGCAGTATCATTCTTCGCTAGGTTGAGTTAGTATAAGATGTTAACAACTCCTGCTACAGTTTCCACAAATATTTTTTTTATTAACATTATCAAAGCATGCCTTATAATCTCAAACAAAGATTAAATTAAATTATTTGTCACGAAGTTACTTTACCTAAGGCTTTTTTACAAATTGCATGCGTTATCTAGTTAACTATGTCTTATAACCATAGCATACCAAACTTATTGTCACTCATCGATTAGCAACACAAAACTACTTTCATTTTCTTTAAAGTTAACATGAACGTAATATAATAATATGCCACTGTAACTAAAGTACTTCTAACTCCCCTGATTTTGATTAACAAATGCTCGTACGGACACAAGGGACTGGCTTGGCAAAATGGACCCGAACGACGTAGGCGAATGTACCATTCAATTTCAAGCCTGATTGCCAAGCAATTTTAGACCTAAACCTACAGTTGTAAGGTCGTATGCCTATATTGAATAACATGTTTTCATGCCTTGTCGCGTAATGCACTAGTCTCTAGACAATACATCTTGGAGAAACTGTGTGCGGCGTGCCATTGAATTTTGCATATTATGATCTAGGTAGAAGTCTTGTGAGGGGACTATTATTATCAATTCCGTTGCGCCTACGTTGCTATTTAACTTTGAACGGTCCCCTAGATTACGACACATGTGTTCATTTTAGGGTAACATTCCCTTTATAACCAGCACGAATCGATCTAATCGAAACATAGGCAGACTGTATCTGCCCATATCCCCATACCCATCTGCCAAACCCAGTTGAATAAATAAGTGAAGGCCAATTCTAAATTCTTAAATAAATGTCTAAATGGAAATATAAAACCACTGCAGTACAGCATTTGGCATCAACAACTCTACGTAAATAAAGCCGTTTCAAATTGCTGCAGTTTCAAAAATACGTTGGTAGCAGAGCTGTAGCGAATATCACAAAACATTGTAACTTATCTTTGAAAAGATTCGTTTCGGACAAAGCATTCTGTTAATCTTTTGTTTGTACGCTTGAGAGTGATCGAGTGTGATCACGCACGTCAAACTCCCGCGCAGGCGGCGGCGCAGGCGTTCTTGATAACAAACGCTATTTTGGTAAACGCGAGCTACAGATAAATCTGAACCTATCTGAGCCTTGACTGTTTAAATGTTATGGAAATATTTTGTTGGGAGCGGTTATGTGCTCTCTTCCGCTTGGACTCAATTTAGTCATAAACGGTTGTTTTTCACAAACTTTGTCTTCCTCCACATACTGTCTCATCTTCTATATGGGTAATTTGATGGCTTTGATAAAGACACTATGTCTAAGAAATCCCTAAAACGCTCTAAATTTCTCGAAATCTGCCAATATCAGTAATATTTCTTCGACTGATGTCGCTACCATTAATTAAGCTACGAAACAGCATGCCGAAGCATGATAATCACGCAGATCAAGTGTCTGATCAAATCGAATTAACGTGTTCAGACAATGCACTGTTATGCAACCCGATTTAACCCGTGATCGATTCCACAAATATCAATTAAGCACAATCCGGATGATTTTCATTTCAAATCTAAGGTTTTTGCTCGAGTAACAGAATCTTTTCGACCACAATCTAGCTACTTCGGAAGTCACGCAAGTTCTAGTAACGTTAGCTTAGCTATATGGACTACATCTGATTCTCTTATTATTCGACTATAAACAATAGTAGCGAGTCAGTATTCTAGCTTGCAGTGGGAGGCAACGTGGGTGGTCCAGAACTGTGCCAAGGATATCGGGAACCTAGCGAAAATTCTCGCGTTATTATTTATCGTGTTGACATAGGCATATTATTTGTCTTTTCATATTCCGCGATTATTTCTAGGCTTTTTACATAAGTTTTTCGTGTCCAGGTGTCTGATTGTATGCTCGTGTCGTACGTTCTGAACTGCAAATATCAATTACAAAAATATTTAATAAATCCTTGTTCGTAACGTCACCTAATAATGATTTGGCAAACTCCAAACTTAAAGCACCTACTGGAACGACGCACGAAGTGGCACAATTTTGACACCACCACTGGATTTTTATTGGCACACGATGCAGGAGTCATTTTACACTTTTAAAATACTAGCTTCCGCCAGCGGCTTCGCCCGCGTGGAGTTCGGAAATTAACCCACGGGAACGTAGCACCGGGATAAAAAGTATCATATGTGTTAATCCAGGTTATAAACTACCTGTGTACCAAATTTCATTCAAATCCGTTCATCCGTTTTTGCGTGAAAGAGTAACAAACATCCATCCATCCATCCATCCATACTCACAAACTTTCACATTTATAATATTAGTAGGATGGAGTGTTATGATAATAAACTTCTCACGTGCATCAATTTTACACAAGTATTCTTCAAGAGAGGAAAACAAACTTATCCACTAAATAGATGTCTTCACGTAAAGCAATAAAAGTTAATTTCCGCCTCATAAAGAGGTACTCCCATCATGAATTAACGCTGTTCATAGCATAATTAGATGATAATCTTAATTCAGCTTTTAATTGGGATTCTTAAACATGCCATTGCATAAGTGCAACCGAATTCCCAAAGCATGTCGATGTAATCTCAGCAATATATCAAAGTTATCATGAGCATCGGTTACAGAAACAAGAGGTGTATGACAGTAAAACGTCTTATTATCTAACCCTAGCATTACGCCTTACAAAAACATAGTAGTGTAAAACGGAAAGTGGTGCGAACGAACGCGTGTGAATACAAACATATTGTGTGCAGATGACGAGATTCTTACACATATATCCAGATACATCGTAATTACGCGTAACGTATTGCTACATGACATCATTTATCCTAATAATTTTCACGACATTTACGAAGGTTTACAAGACGATAATTACAAGGTAGATGTGAGTGGAGACACCGCAGAGACGCCCTAGAAAGACATCTAGTGACCTTATCGGTGATGTTCTTCAGAAAGATCAGCTGCGTAGTATTCGCAACCGGTGTGCGTGTATGACTAGACGTATGAACGTCGTCATCATCATCATTTCAACCGAAAGACGTCCACTGCTGGACATAGGCGTCCCCTAGCTCCGCCACTTTAACCGGTTCTGTGCTTCCCGCATCCAGCGGACTCCTGCAGTCCTCACAAGGTCATCGGTCCACCTTGTGGGAGGCCTACCAACGTTACGTCTTCCGGTACACGGTCGCCAATCCAGAACTTTTCGGCTCCATCGGCCATCTGTTCTGCGAGCAATGTGTCCTGCCCATTGCCACTTAAGTTTGGTAATTCTTCGGGCTATGCCTGTTACCTTGGTTCTCCTGCGGATCTCTTCATTCCTGATTCGATCACGCTGGGAAACTCCAAGCATAGCTCTCTCCATTGCCCGTTGGGTGACTTTAAGCCTTCTTAAGAGGTTGTGAGCGACCACGTTTCGGTTCCAGGTGTCATCACTGGCAACACGCACTGGTCAAAGACTTTCGTCCTGAGTCACTTATGAACGTTAACGAAGCGAAACGAGTACGTAAGGATCGAAGCAGCTGACGTTCTGCAGTTTCTGCCTTTCCCCGTGGGAAATGGGCGTGAGTTTATTTATGTATGTATTTTCACGACATCTTATCAACAAATTTCGCCAAGAATTCGTGCACTCGTTTTCAGCGCCAAGTAAAACCATTACGGATTCCGGTTTCCGTTCGTTTTCGTGTTACTTCTTTTTCTTATCTGGTGTCCTTCACTCATTTCCTTCGTTTTCTATCGCCAAAAGAAAACGTCAAAATTGGAGTGCCGACAAATACTTAGCGCACATAAATCCTGCCTACGTGAGTATCGAGTTCAGGAGATCCCAATTTAACTTAATTGTAATTTATGTTCCACCTCGAGGAACACCACATTTGAAACACGATACTTAAATATAATCAAAGGTTTGCGATCACTGAACATTCATCTAGTAGTGTGAACGTTATACAATCCCACCTATTTCTATTGTATCAAACATATTTATTTCTATTGTAGAAATTCGCGGAAAACTAAATAAAACTCAGATCAGGACAGGGGGCAACGTCACTCAACTGGGGCACACGTCGTAGGAAAGCAATTGATTTAGTTTTTAGGGCGCAAAGATCAGCTTACGGTGCTAACGTGTTATATGTGCTACAGTAGAGATCTAGTCGACGAGATATCTAGTAACGATCATTATTACAGTCGTAATTATACCGTGAGATGACACTTGTGTAGTGAATCCGGGAACTTGCCGTATTTAGCTATCTCCACACGAACCGTGCAGACAATAGTCTTTATGTAGGAAAATATTTAATTCTCGCATCTTCCACCAAAACAATGTTTGCAGTTTTTGCCCGGAAATTGCAGTGAAGTGCAGTTTGAAGGAGATTTTTTGTTAGGCATGCATTTGTCGAGTGATCTCGGCTATATTTATCTGGAGTTGTTTTATAAAACACTATAACTTAGTAGTATCCATCAACTACGAAATGAGTCAAAGTCAAATCAAGCAACTTGTGAGGACCATGAAGCAGGATATAAAACCATTGCCGAAATCAACTATGAAATATTTCACTACATAGTTAAAGCGACTTGAAAGAATACATCTTTCCTTCTAACCATATAGACGTTGATTGTTAGTAATTTTGTCTGTCTTTATTGCCACCAATAAAACAATTCGTTTCAAAAGTAATTTTCAAGACAGGCTTGCTATTTGTCAGACATTTTATGACCAAACCCCACATTTATACACATGTCATGGTGATCACAACGGTCCCGTGTTTGGATGATGTGATAACTTAAAATAGAGTGCTACCAACACAGAGACAGTTATAGGCAGTTCCATGACTATTTTATTGGTAATAGTAATTTAGAAGAATGCTTCCTTGTCGTAAATTAGTAGAATGGGTCGCATCTTTCACCAATCTTTTGGATTTTTTTTCTGGGTGGGAAATCATCAAAAAACTTCTCCTGCTCTGGGCGGAGCAGGAGAGCGTGTCAGACTTATACTGACTAAAACCCACTCGTGTTCTCTCAGTTGCCTGTGTGCCCCCTGGCAGGCATCGGCCCTTGCGGACCCCACCAGTTGGTGCTGACATATCTTTGAAGCGCACGTGGAATACAACGCGCCGTCGACCTGGGCTTGGTCGTTACCGAGCAGCGACCAGCAACCCATTCCTCGCCGTCCACAAGCCCGCGCCTACGGTGGCCGGGAATCAACCTGGGATCCCCGACGCCCAGGGCGTCTCCTGCGGCTACTAAGGCCGTGAAACCGCATTTGCTGCTTCTCCCTCACGTGCGCCGCCTCCCTCTTCGCAAGCATTACTGCTTCGCAGAAGGAGGTGACCGCTACCCATGCACTCTCGCTCCGTACCATGGCCTGAAACAGGACCGGACGCGAGAGATCGCCGCCGTCGATCGCCTCCACGGGAACACGGTGGTGACCAATCTTTTGGTCTGGTATCAACATTGTTTTGGTCTTCATCTTCTACATCTATTTAAATTAATTAAACAATATGTAACAAAAACCCTGTTGTTCCTTCTACCCACGTTTTCAGAATCGGTATACATACGTAATAAAGCAAGTTATTTATAAAAACTGTTTAACAAAAATAAATAAAATAAATATGTAATTATGAATATTTGTAATGTTTAACTGATTTTGATTAGATCAAAGAAAACCGGGCAGCTCGTAGGCTATTGTGCGAAATAAGGATACTTGTAAAATCAGATACTGTTAAATTTTTTTTTGAATATGTCGATTTTAATAGTTATTTGATATTGAACTCTCGACTAGCCAATGCTTATTTTTTTAATTATAACTTCGTAAATGTTGTGCTTGTAGGTAAGTGTATACGTCCCTAAAAGGAACAACAGGGTTTTTGTTACATATTGTATAAAATTTTGCCTTTGCTCTAGTTTATCTACACTAATGTCGTTATGTAGTTCATCAACACGGTCAGTGTCTTTTATTTGTGGTGGAATTCAACCTTGAACTGTCCCGAGGTCGTCTGCTGTCGACCAAGCGGCACCGAGTACGGAAACGAAGCAAGAACTATTCTCTGCCATTATACTGTCATTAGCATCTGCATGTTTATCTTCAGTATTAATAGTTATATGTTTAGATAACACATTGCTGGGCTGTTTGTCTTATTTTAATTACTGCCCTGTATTATTGGATATTTTCGTTCACAAGAACTTTACTATAGGTAGGTTACAGTCTTTTATCAATACCGTGAATTCTGTAATCATTATTGTAACATGAAACTCCGGTACTTTACATCGATCAAACATGCGTTGTTCCAACACATGTTCAACAAGAAATTAACTATTGTGTTTCAAATATTCTCGTTTACTTGTGTTACTATCCCATTATTATTTGACCACCCTCCGACTTTTCCCCTCCGTTCCTTACTAATCTTTTAATAAATGAGTAACGGGGAATTCCGAATGAAACTTAAATGTTGTGTGAGAAACAACGATAACCGAACTTACTGCAATATACGATAGTACTGTTATATCTATGTTAAATAGGTTCCTACAACGAGAATGTGATAAACAATGCCACCATTTTTTTGTGGAAGTAGTACTAAAATATCTGATGTAAAAAATAATAGATTAAAAAATTAAAAAGCGTGGGGTGCTGCTTGAGATATTTTTATAATCAATTAATATCAAGCACCCCATGCTTTTTTTAAATTATTTTCTGTTTTTTTAGTTTAGTTTTTAAAGCGTGTTTTTTAGTTTTTTTTAGCTATTATTTATTTTCTATTTTTAAGTTCTGCTATCAACAAAAGCGTGATTTTTCAGATGTTTTTTCTTGCTTTTTTTTAATTTATTTAACTTTCATCGGTCCTCGATAAGTCTACAAAGTTTAAATTAAATCTGACCGTTTGAAGTGAGTCAAAATCAAGTCCAAAGGAGTCGGTTACAAACAAACTAAAATATTAAAAAGTAAAAATATTCCTGCTAAAACTGAAAAAAGAAGTTCATATTCATCTTAGACTTTATTACTTATACTTTATAGTCGAGGAATTAACAATTAAGTGACGATAGTAAACCAAATACTCGTCATCAATAAGCATCCGGTTAGACTGGAAGCCGACCCTGAGATAGTTGGCAAAAGGCTGGGTAGATGATGAGTGTCTAAGGCTCACTATTAAAGACCTAGGTAAGGACCAAGCCCGGGTCGACGGCGCGTTGTGTTCCACGCGCGCTTCAAAGAGATGTGAGCACCAACTGAAGGGCCGATGCCTGCCAGGGGTGCGGGTTGTTCGAAAGAGATACCGTGGCCCCTGGCACACAGGCAACTGAGGGAACACGGGTGGGCTTTAGTCAGTAAAAGTCTGACACGCGTTCCTGCTCCACCCAGAGCGGGACAAGTTATTTGATGATTTCCCACCCTCAATGAAAAAATAAAAAAATCATGAAAACTACACGGAAACATAAAAGAGAAATTGATTGATAATGATAATTATTAATCTATTCACATATTGAATTTCCCATGCACAAATTGCGGCAGTACAGTGGGACAAAAACCGTTATTAAAACTTGACAAAGATTAATTTGCGTGTTTACTGGCAGACACAGTTTTGTATCCACAATGTATGCGACAGAGAAGATCATTTTTCTGCTTCTCTCGTGGATTTTATCACCCGCTTTGTCTAGTTTCTGTTACCCAAGATCTTTGTCATCCGCATGGTATATTACCATTTTTGACAAGGACTTAACCAGTGTATCAATATGATTCGACACAAACGATTGCTAATAAGTAGCGTCAACACGATATTTAGTGTCTGTTCTCTCATAAATCACTGAAATCATTATAATTCATTTTTCACTTTTACTTTTCATCAAGGCTGTGAAAATCAAACATTGCTGTGACATATAATAACTTATCTAGAATGGGGGAAAACTCAGTTCATATTTTGACTAGTTATCCGGAAAACTAAGATTGCAAAATAGTTTAAACATCTATCAGACTTGTTGTGTGGAATTCACAGGGTGCACTTCTACGTATATGCTTTTGACATCAGAATGCAGACTCACTGCTAATACTTACTATTCTCCTGCTTGATGTAATAAATAGTATTACTTATTTATGATATACTGAGTATTGATGTTTCAAGTTGAGCAGAATATTCAACAAATTAAATCATGACTGTCGTTTGTAGTAACATCAACGACCATTCAGACGAATGTCATCAGTCTCGTCGGTATTATGAATGATTTCTATCAATAAACAAGTCACACTTCCGCTTTTTCAGTACCTTTCAGCATTTTTCGTAAGTAATCATATCAGTACCTTTTATAGAAAGTGATGGATATATCCCTAAGCTATATCTGTACAACCCTGCTTTAAAATTATTACTAACTTTTTATGCGGATTGCATACATGAATTGAGTGACGTTTCTTCGCTACTATTTGCCACGCTTGTATGAACTGTATTAAAATGTATGAGATCCCATTGTTCCGTCAATTGTTAACTATGTTGAATAAAAGACTTATATTTTTTATTTCTTTCATTATGAGAATATTTTAACCCTTTGTTTGGCATTTGAAAGCTTACAACGGCGTGCCTAATAGTGCGTGTTGCGTCAAGTTTAATTAATTTTAGAATTAGCTTGTTACGTCAGTGATACAATAACCTATAAAGTAACTGAAATTACGAGACATACTTTTGTGTAAATGGCATAAAGGGCATGTAGGGCATAAAACTAGCTTGATCGCAATCGTATTATAAGACTGAGCCGCGTCGCGATATAAAGGCTTCGAAGGCAACAATTCTCGTTGTTCTATTTACACTACTGCTCAACCAGTTTCGATCGAATACAATCTAATTGAACAGACAACGAACCACAATTTAAAACAACCGACAACATGTGCATCCTGTACATCCGATTTAATTGATCCATATGTTCATCGTTTTCTTTCACGCATATCTCAGTATAGCAACTCATCCAAAGACGATAAGTTGATACTTTCATAATAACGATTTTAAATCAAACAAAAAAATTAATCGGAAAACTGAATCACGAAATTCATAAATGGGTCTAAATTTCTGCGTAGATTTAATGATTACTTCACAGTTTCTGTTATCCGTTAAATAGAGCCGGCAATGGTATCCAATTCAAAGTTCCAAGCACAAATTTCACACGGTGTGAACAATAGCCTCCATTTCAATTCTCTATCTATTCTATTAAATACTCTTTATTTTGTTTTTTTAGTCATCTTTTTTATTTTTCTTTAAAAGTGGAGCGACATTTTGTAATCTATCTCTACAAACGCCAGCTTTTTTATCAATTGTGGGTTGTAGGTCAATCGTTTTCAAAAATGAACAAACAGCTGTAAATCGAATGTCAGGCATAGATTCACGTGTTAGCGTAAGTGTTTTATTTTGAATATCTACTACCTTTTAAATCTTGACCGCTCAAGTAATCAAATAGGCATCAAGTAAAATACAAATGCACCGCCATTCCATGATTGCAACTCGCAAGAGCCGGTAACATCTATGGAGTCCACTTAATAATTTCACGTTTTTTCTATCGTATTGCTTCTCACTTTCAATATTAACTTTCTTCAATTTCTCCTCTTCAAAATTATCATTATCAGTTTTAGTTTCCAGGTCATTTAATTTTCTTATCATATTTTTACGAATAATCTCACTACATAGACTATTACTATTACTACATCTCACTATCTAGATATTCCCGTTTCATCCGTCATGACTAGTAATTACGATTCTGTTACAATCATGTACAATGAGACTTGAAATGACTTTGTGAATAATTTAGCAATAAACAAAAGCCTGTAAAGATCGTTCGTTCAATCGTTCTCCATCTGGCATAGTCGGACGCAATCATGATGGCCCCTCGCCCGTAAAATTACGAGATGCAACCAGACTGGGGGAGCTTATGAAAGGGGTTATTGCCTCGGAACTATCTATCAGATGGCTGTGCATATGTGCAGGGAGCGAATAAAGTTTATTTGTATGGCGCGGTGGCTCGGCCGGCTGATAATCATGTCGTGTCAATGGGTGGGGCGCACCGGCCGAACGCCGCCGCGCGCCGGTTAGTGCCCAACGCGATACTGTGCCAACACCACGTACCAGCGCGACTTTTTAAAAGTTTCGATTGTTATACTTCGATACCGATAACACACAAATTAACATTCTAAGAGAAATCCAAATATCTTAACCGTGTTTATTCACAATTCAACGTTTCGAAAAGGATGTCAGTGCAACCGTCGAAAATTTTGAATCGACTTCGGCGAAGTCTCCTGTTGCCTGATATTTTGATACTTGTTTACGACGACAATTAAAGGATAACTGAGGTGACACTGACCAGGGTGATCATACGTTGGAATCATAGTGAAGCCGTTTATGTGAAAGATGTGACACAGTGTGATTAACTGCCTGTTAGTGGTGTTACGTGAATGTGAAGTTTCGTAATTGTATTAGAACAGGAGAGCCGCAAGAACTATCACTAATCTAGTGTGCCATTCGAATTCTAGCTTTATTTGGAACGAAATTATTCTAATCTACAAAAGTCAAACTAAAAGTTACGAACTAGTGTTTAATTAATGTGTAAGTTAAGTTAGTTCAGTGCAATATTGGAATATATCCAAAGATAAGAGTACCGGATCTTAAATGTTTAAATCGGGTCTGTTCAATCGGTCCAGAGGCACGATGGGTGAACAAGTTGAAGTAGAAGACAGTCTGGAGCTGGAGTATGATATGTGGGACGGTCAGTTCGACTTCGTGGGCCCGCAAGGTCCCCCTCCCGAGGTCAGAGGTAGGATCACCTCTGACGCGAGTCTCACGGAGGACTTGTTTACCGGAGGACCTCTGACCCCTCATCTGGCCAATGGCCAGAATGGTGGGAAGAAGACTGCTGCGCATCAGTGGTGCGATAATTTATCTGATCAAGTGAGCATTGTTCATTTTCATCATTGTTGGATCTCTCTTTTCTTTATCATTAATTACATTTGGTATATATGATGCACGTAGCTTCTGTGACTGTGAGCATGCTTTAGGAACCATAATAGGCAATTCTTACATGGTTAAATTAATTGAATTGGCTAGAAGTATTTGTCCCTTTCAATTATTTTATTGGTCATCGTCAATACTAGTGATGTCAAGCGGCATCATTTAACACATGTTTTTTCCTGGCAATTGATTCACAAAGGAATTACTCATTCCTATTTCAATTGCGTAAACGTCGTGATATTCCTGATTTTTCCTGTAAATGGTGCTAGCAAAGAAGTACAATTTGGATGTCTAAAGTTGTTCCAACTAAGTAGGTAGGTATTTGGGAAACGATGGAACTTTTGTAAAACTTATGATCATATAGTGGGATCGGAAAAAGATCGACTAAACAAAAATTACAAAAACTAGAATCAAATCTAGTAACAAATATCGGTAGACCGATTATTTTCTTCTAAACGATGCATTCTACTGTGTTTATTGGCACAGCCAGGCCGGTTGTTAGAAAAACTTCAGTATCTTCCGTAGCCGATACGTCTCAACCGCGAGCGATAATCGTTCAATAGAAAACAAAAGTATTTCTTTCTTCTACGTTTGTAGTTTCTCGACCTGCTCGTGCCATCGCGGCCTTTGATTTGTTTACAACTGTCACGCGATCATTTCTATCTGAACATTATGTTTATCGACCAAACTCTGCATACAGCTGGTAGCCTGGTACCTACGTTACGCGACAGTACCTTCGATTGCCCCGCAGAAAAAACCTTATCGATGATGGCAATAGTTTAGATTAGTTAAGATTGTAACTTTAACAATATCTTTTGAGTGTTATGATAATATATCTATAAATTGATTTAAAGAATTGAAATATTGCAAGTTGTTTTAAATTAAATGCTATAGGTAGGCAATTTATAGGATCCTTAACTATACCTATCTAAGAAAATAATAACACAAGGACACAAGCATTATCAAATTAATTAAACCCACTGGTATAGTTGAATGAACCACGATTGAAATCAGATAAAAGGTGTTTACAAACAATATTTACAAGAAAATCTTAGCAAAAGAGAGGTTGACATGAAGACAATACTGTTATTTAATTTATTCCTCGTAGCTGTTGAGAAAGTCATCCTGGCATATAAAGAAGTCACCAAGTTTAGCTACAATTTGCATAATGTGTCCTATTACATGTAATTACAGAAGAATGATACTAAAACAATGATGTTTTTAAATAATACTGGTCTTTTAGTGCATTTGATTTAACATAATATTTGAATACCCGTAATGAAAACAGATAATGTTGAACACTTAATATACTCATGCAAATCATTCCCCATAGTAACAGTACTAAAGTTGTTTCCTTCTAAATTTCGTAAGGGCTTGGACAACTAAGGATCTGGTTGTCTGGCCCGCCCGGAATTCTTCTACTGACTGTTGTATCACCATTTTGGTTAAAATCTGTGTCACGGACGATGCACGTCCAGAATACATTATGTGCGAATGATAATGAGGTTAGCATTGCGTGCGAATATTTATGTTTACTTCCTTAAAAGAATCTTCCTGTACCTACATTTGAAAAACACGATTGTAGATTCCATGCATTTAACTTGGCTATTAATAGAAATGCCAATAGACCGAGAAAGCACGGACCTACAGCAACAAGTGATAATTTGTACGCTCACTAGGCTAAAGCTACACTCGTCAATTTCTGACGAGTGTGGCTTTACGTAGGTTCCAGAAAAAAACTATAAATTTTCGTGCTAAAAATAATATTCTTGACTCATAGAAAAATAATCTACTTGGATGACATACTCATTTCCACACCTTTTGTTTTTTGATAAATGAAGAAAGGAACATTTGGGTTGGTCTTCTTCTGGTACCTTGTCTGTTGCTGGTTGGCTATCAACTTCGAATACTCGAAGTACCTACTCCTGAGTCCGGTCCACTAACGAACCATGATTATTCCAATTTCGTAAGGCTACGCTTATTTTCTGAAAAAAAAAAAATGACTATGTAAACCTGCTAAGTACCTACTAGTAACATTGGCTCTCGCCAACCATTTCATATCGTAAATCTTTAGTCAGAATGTGGTAAATGAGCGGACCAGCTTCAAACAGTTTTCGCAGTAACTATTTATCTGCATTGCGTTTAACGATGTTTAACCTGAAATGTTTTAATCGTCTTTAATTTGATATTCATTAGCATTTATTTATAGTATTTCAGTCATCTAACTTAGTACGGTAATATGTTTAATTATGGTTATAATCTTGTTAACCATTAAGTTATATGTATATATAGGCAGTGAATTCTCATGAGTTTCTTTATCATTGACGACATTTTGCTCCTTCACTAACTGTTTTATTTTATCTATGTTTTGAATGTAATCGGTGTCATGTCTACCAGGAATCTTAATAATGACGATATTTTAAATAAATTAAAATACTTGTATTCAGAATACTTGTTTATCCAATGCGCAAACTGTAAAAAAGTGCAATACCTACAGGGTCAAAATGTATGGAACAGCTAATATTTTTTTGTATAACCGACGAAAAATTTCTAAGCTATATAGGTATATAATGATATGCTGAATTCATGGTTAGAGTTTGCGCACTGGTTAAAAACTTATCCTGTATATGCCAGAATCTTTAGTAATATTTTTACATCCCAAAACCATTGCCATTATAACAAAGCTTTAATGTAGTTGAACTAGAATATGTTATGTTTGTCAGGTCAGACCTAATTATCAAAACAATTTGAACAATCAATGGACCCAACGGTTACAGTTGACCGTTACCGATATCGTGTCATAGTGAGTGCATATCGATTCCCCGGTAACACCAGTACGGTTGGACAATACGTTACCTATCGCACGACCTAATATACTTTGTCATTATTTAACTGGGGCGCCGCCAACGCCACGAACGTTGACCTTTATATCTGCAATAAATTAATTGTACAGCCAATCGTAATAAACACTAACATTAGAGCGATAACAGCAAATGATTTGACCGTATCGTGTTCCAACAAATGTAATAAATGGAGAATGCTTTTTCTGTCAGCCATTAAAATTCTATAAAAGTCGTCTTCAACATCTTCTAGTCTTGAATTGGCAACGTTTTACTCCAAGCAATCGGAAGCTACATATCTTCGAGTGTCAATCTTTCCAACAAGCTTCTTTCATCTAGCGCCTATTACGGAAAGACACATGACATCTGAAACCGTTCACCGGGTGATGGTAATTGAACGAAACCGACCGTCAACTCGCAAATATCCATCCGAGGCAAAGCCGTCGTTGTTAACAAACGTTGGAAAGTTGCGAGACAACTCGACAACACACAACAGCCAAGAAAATATGTTCACTCGAGGAAGTCACGAGCAGTCACTCCGCCTGCTATTCAACTAAAGTGCCTATTGATTGCACTTAACGATAATAATCATGGTTTTACTAACCAATCAGTTACTTCCCAATAGGTTTTGTGGTATGAGTTTCTGAAACATAAATTTTATTAGAACTATTCGTAATCATTACCACAATTTTATCGCTGTGTGTCCAGAAAACATAGTAGTTGGACAAATATTAAGTGTTACGAAATATTTGCTTTATACTAAAACTTACTTGACTTGACAGCGCAAATGAGCGATGATCTCAGTGCTTCAGTAAACAATTAGAAGATAAAGTCTGTTCATCATGGACATAATTGTTAAGGTTATCGGTAATGACCTCAATTTGCTTATTTTTTCCTTAACTCCTCAATGAACATTGTACCCATCATATTGACATGTCGATATGTAATGGCTTTGCTGCATTGTGGTGACATTACCATTCTAAACATAGCAGCAGTTTCAAGATTTTCTGAGCTGCTGTAGTTGTAGATTCTGATACTAAATACACCAGTGTGATTAACAATAAGCCTTTTAACTATATCCATTGAAGGTGCACTTGCGTCAAGACCTAGATTAAACAGACCTAACAAGTTTGTAACTAGCCTTAGCATAGAAGCACGCAAAACATTAGGAAATCTAAACAAAGTACGTAGTTACTTACATTTATTTATGTTGGATACACTGTTTTTGTATTCAAGTTATTATGAATACAAAACATAATCCCATAAATTTAGTTAACTGGTTTAAAAAATATCTCAATCTATGAGCTTAATGTTTACGTTACTTAATTGTTAAGTTCATTCACTGTGTTTGAACTCCTTCATCATCTACTTAACTTATAAATACCACTTGAGTTACGTGCTTTTGTCTTTTAGGTTAAGTAATCTTAATGTATTCTGTCCGTTGTTACAAGTACAAAGTAACCCTTTAACTAGGTTTATGAGATCTCTCATCATCGCCATTGTTCTTTTAAAATTCTTGTAGTGCCTTTTCAACTTCAATCTACAACTTTTTTGGAGTAAATTATCTTGAATCGATTTACAAGTCGTTCACTTTGCTTCCATATTATGTTCTGTATCTAAGGAACTTGAGAAATTAACAAGTTTCCGCTGCCATTTGTTGTAAATTTCACCAGCTTAAGTTTTCTACGACTGATGCACGAATTAGTTGTGTCTGTTGTATTTTTTGTTTGGTTTAGGAGTATCCGCGTTATAATTACTCCACGAATCACGACTTGCTCTTTTCTCAAGCTCTGTGCAACAAAAAACATGGCTTTTTGTAGGTTGCTGCTCTGTTTAAAAACAAATAATAATTATTTATGTTATGAAGGGTTACATATACATACTTATGACTCAAAGATCCACGAATGATTAGATAATATCCAAGATACGTGAGTTGATAATGATAACCGGCCTATGCTTTCCATTTAAAGCCATTTACAAGAAAGAAAAAAACACAATCAGTTCTGAATAAATGCAAAATAAATTGCTTTCTTACAAATCACAAGACAATTGATCTACGCTAGTCTTAAACTCGGGCACATCAGAGAAGTGAAACCAGTCTGCGCGGTTCAACAAAAGTAAAACTGAGAGTAGTACCTTGGCTTCGATCGAAAGTCCGATATATTCCGATGCAGCTTTACATTTTAAAGACAATTCATTTCACTTTTCCCATGAGAGCGTAGCTAAATTAGTTATGTCACTGCAAATTATCAATTAAGTTCGGTATTGTATTTCTCCGAAGTTTTGATTACTTTGAGTTTGTTATTGGCAGAGACAAATTGAATTGAAGTTACTCAACTGAAACCGGTGTTATACGCAAAACTCTACTCAACTATTATTATTTCTCTAGATCGTGTTTCTATGAAATAGTTATTAGAAAATTGTACAATTCTAAATCAGGCAGCGCTGAGCTCTGGAGCGTGAGGATGCGAGTCATCATCTGGCACCACTTACATACTCAGCTTTATTTGCAACCATCATGAATCACTACCTTTACGACGTCCCAGATAAACCAGAATACATGTAGATCACTAATGCCTCTAGTCTGTCCTTCATAATGCTGTAGCTTGCGTATTTTCAGTTTCGCAGAAAAAAAACACACCAGTCATTCGTTTATCTTTAAATCTTCATAATTTTCTCACAAAATCATCAAAATTACGAATCCATCCATCACGACGTTTAATTTCTTATACTAAATACATTAAGATCCACAAAAACTACAGTTTACTTCGGAACTAAGCTGCTGTCATCACAAGATTCCCATGGTTTGATGAATTTCATCACGTTGTATAGAATTACATCGCACTAATGACATGTTTATATTGTCTAGATAATTTACTTCGCGTGGAAACTTCTCATCTGCTTCTTTTTCATTAAAAATACTTTGCAGATTAACGTAGTTCGGTAAATTACTTCAAGTCAGATTTGGTGAAATAAGGTCATTAAATGCAACAGCTGCAGTTTATCTAGGGTCATTTTTCTAATTTGACTGACAGTTTGAACCATCAGCTCTAGCTTTAGCTAACACTCGGTAATCAATCACAGTAATCTTACCTCACGTTGCGTGACGCTAATTATCGTCCTCACATTTTCTATTGCCTTCTTATGCTAGGAAGAAAATAGTGATGGATCAACGTCCTTCAACTTTTCTTTCAATGAATTTTGCACTAACAGTTTCTACTTCTACAACCCGTATAAGTATACTTACCTGTATTTTACCAGTTTTCTTCACTTTCATAATTCTCATAAGTACTCATAACATGTGCTTGCTAATTCCAGAAACCTAAACCATTAGGTAAAGTATCACAACTGGTCCAAGTGTTTCGTTGCATGAGGACGTTTCCTGTATCTCCTGTTTAACTGCAAAGTGATTCAATTCACATTTATCTTGTTTCGCTTTCGTGAATTCTTTATAAGTTTTCAGTATTTTGTACTTTATCTAAAACAACACATAAATATAACATAACAGCCCTCCTAGGTGCAAACACATAGCCTACAATTCAAAAATTGCGTCTATCAATTGAGAATTCATTTAGATTATCAATTGATAGAGAAATAAATAAAAACATTATAGCACATGATTTCGATAATCACAATTCATATCCAGTATACAATATAGATGATAAATGCAACAAAGATAATCTATTCTCGTGAGACACGTTACGAAATAAAATTGTTATCTTTGTACAAGAAAACTAAAGCAAACACGTTTATGCATATCGGTCAAAAATATCTTCGAATCCTACAAGACGCATTAACAGAATCCAAAAAACAAGATAAAATGTCTTTGGATGATGAATCTGTGATCAATGGAGCGCTCAGTGCGTCATTGTGGACGATATCGCTGAAATTCTTTTTGTAACATCAATGTACTTACTTATTCCAGTTATTCTGATTGTCAGTATAAAGCATTCTTTACAACTCAGTCTTGTGAAAGTTAACGGAAAGTAATCTTTGATTGATCTGGCTGCAAAGACTATACAGGATAAGTTTGCGGCAGCGATCTCTCGCGTCCGGCCCTGGTCCAGGCCATGGTACGGAGCGAGAGTGCAAGGCTAGCAGTCGCTTCCTTCAGCGAAGCAGTGATGCTCGCAAAGAGGAAGGCGGCGCAAGTGAGGGAGAGGCAGTATATGCGCCCTCACGGCCGTAGCCTTCGCAGGAGACGCCCTGGGCGTCGGGAATCCCAGGCTCGGGATTTCCCACAAAAAAAAAGGATAAGTTTTTATCCAGTACGCAAACTGTAACCATGATTTCACCATATCATTAAAATTATTAGCATATCATAGAAATTTTACGCCGGTTTTTCAAAAAAAAAATCAGCTGCTTCATAGAAAAGTGCAATACCTACGCGGTCAAAATGTAAGGAACAGCTGATTTTTTTTGTATAACCGACGAAAAATTTCTGCGCTGGAGGGTCTAGAATGATATGCTGAATTCATGGTTACAGTTCACGCACTGGATCAAAAATTATCCTGTAGATATAATAGTTTTACATTTTAAACTCGATACACATGTCGTCTTTTTAACTGTTTTTAAATAACCATGAAGCATTTGGCAACGTATCGTGCTTAGCTAGATGAAATATTATTTAATATTATTTTTTTATCAGTCATAATAAAAGCCAAGTATAAAAAGCTACGATAATGATTTAACTTTAGATAGTCTAAATCTGATTGTAAATATAATACGTAAATTATTCACCATCGCATATATTGAAAACTTCATAATCTTGAAAATTTAGAGAAATAATAGTAACACTCATGAAACAAGTCACTGAAAATGATTCACATGGTGTACACGCAGCGGGAACATTAAACTCACTCTACAAATAATAAATTCTTGTTCTTCATGGACGCTGACCATTAAATTGTATCGATGAGTCGCTCTTTAAAAGTCATGTCTTCATGAGTCACTCAATAAAGAAAAGCTCATTGAGCCAGTTCTTTTGGCCGATCGTGTCCGCTCCCCTACCCTAACAGAATCGCTTACATTATACCTACTAAATAAATTTTCAATTTTTTTATTACTGCAACTATAGCGACATTATGGTTATTCGGCAACGAGGAAAATTATTTCAAATTCTGCCGTAGTTACACAATTTTAAAAGGAAAACAATATTGTACACCGTAATAATTGTGTTCACGGATTTCACGAAAACAGAATGCGGATTTTAATTCCAGCATGGTGAAGTTATGCCCGGTATTAAATCTTTACTGTTGGTGATATTATGTAGGTACCTGTAATATCGATTGTTTCAACAGTTTACTATGATTAAAAGCAACTTATTGGTCATGTAATATCTTACGTCAGGCACTATTATTATCACTCAAGCGACTACTTGACACGTTTGAATCAATCTCTTCCTGATGTGCATCTTCCTGCAACTCGCACGAAATTGTTATTCATTTTATGTAACTTCTGATTAAATAAAATATAATTCAATCAAGTGAGGCCAGAGATATCAAGGCGCAAAGTTATAAGTATACACCGTGACATTTTAGTCGTCTTACAAAGGTGGTCCACTCAATGTATCCGACATAAAATACCTCTAAGCGCGATTAAAACATTTTTACCATTAATTTAGATAATAGGTACAAAGAAAAATAAATAATGCTTTAAAATTATGAAACACCCTCCCTGTTAATAATGTATATGTATCACACTGTAGAAGATATCTACCTAACTACCATTACATTCCATCATCAATTCCATCTCCATAACAGGGTGTTTCAAACTACGTCAGGCGTCTTATATATTTGATTTTTTTTAATTATGCAAATGTTCAAAAATATATTTTTTTTTAATATATGATTAGTAGTCAGCCCACTTCATGTATCCAACTTGAAGTGGGCTGCCGTTGTAAGACGACTAAAATGTCACGGTGTATACGTAGTCTTATTCCTCATGTCAACCATCGCTGTTCTATCTCGATTTGGACATTTGACTTTTCCAAGGTTTTAACGAGTTTGCAAGATAGAAAGTCTACTCCAAAACTAATTACATTTGTAACTTTTAATTTCTCTTTCTCTCACAAATTGTCCTAATACTAATGGGTGAAGGTTACACAAGAGACGTTTTCTTGAAAGTTTAATGTCGAAGAAACTTAATTACAAATCTTGTGCACGGTATTCACTAGTGCCTTTCCTGAACCTGTTTGAGATCTATAGGTTAATTACGGATACAATGAACTCGTCGATGCATAAAACACTGCAAGTGGGTAGGAATGCGAATACATACTTAGAATCAGAAGTTCCTTCGTGACTGACTGAGGCTCAGTGGAGCTCAACGAAACGATTACAATTTGCTCTCCTAAATAACGCTTCAATGATCATTTGTCTATATTTATTTTATTCGTTGATTCACCACCACACTCAGAAAAAGTACAGAAAGTGGACGATACGCGCAGAGACATTACTAAAACTTAATTTATAAAAAGACTTTAAAATATCTTAAGTCATTTGCGTATCTAATGTAGCAAAAATAAAAAACAAGGCACAAAAGCTTATCTTAAAGATAAACGAATCCTTGACATACTCATTATTTTATTAGATTTTGCTTAATCCTTTCTTTGATCCCACCCGATTTTCTAATTGCCCTGATTTCGTAGCAAAATGAAATCGCAAAGTGAATAGCAAAACATAGTTTAGGGCGAAGTACTGTGCTATAATATCGTTACGAAGAACTCAATGTAGAAATCAATTAATTCGTAATTTTATAATTACAAGCGGCGGCAAGCGGTCTTACTAACTATCTTTAATTAGACACAGTTTCAGTCGAGTACCTACTCGGAAAATGTCTCAGGGACGATTTGCTTTGACGATGACCATTTTATCAGAATTGACATTACGATTGCTTGAAACTATCCTGGCTCTTCTCTCTACCGATCTGCAGTGTGCCTAATTTATGACCTGGTCTGACTCCATGATTGAATCTGTTTGAAGTATTCTTAATTAATCTCCTCATCCGCATCATTATTGCAATATATTTCACGATTCACCGCTACCCTTTAGGAAATGTCTTTCCGCAGCATGATCTCATGCAGCATTCAGTACGTGAGATGTGTGCTCATCTATTTTATTCTACTCGTTACTCACCTCAACCTAGACCTACGTGGGGACGTAATGTATTCTGTGCTGTGCATCTTAATATTTATACAAAACAAGCACGCTGGTACTAGTTAGCTGCCGTGAGACTAGTAAATCAACAGAGGTGTGGTAACGTAATACAACTATTTGTTCGAACTAAATGAGAATCCATTTGATCACGGCTACGGTAATGAATTTAAGCGAAACGGATGACAACTGAATATTTATTCACGCATCAATAATAACTACAAACATGCACGTAATTATTTCAATAAAAAACTAATCACTAATAAAGACTATAATTATAACAGGTCACGCGAAAGTTATATTATTTTAGACGAAACAGCGAGATTATATCGTTGATCGTTATTTCAGTTCATTTGAACGCGGTCTACTAACACGTGATTATGGGTAACCATGCGAATACCAGACCTGCCTTACATAACCATTGTGAACCACAATGAATCTCTGGAGATCCTAATCGATTTGTATTCAACGGTCGCAATTTCAAATACGTCTCTAGCCAGTAATGGTAACATTGGTGCCCACTAGTGCGTGGCGTGGTAAACGCTTACTGACATCGTTATCGCTCAATATCGAGCCCATTCGCTGTTTATATTGATATCGATAAACCTACATATTTGTCTAAACGTACAGTAATATTACATTAGAATATCGGATGATGGACGTAATGTCAATATTGTGTAGCTTTACAAACTCGTTTAGATATTGCGTTATCATATTTACTCAGCAGAGTATCAGAATTTTGGAATAGATAATTATCATCTGTTGCAATATACGAGTAAGATTGTATGGAATGTGATACGTGTCTCAAACTCTTAATTGTATAGATTTCTGCTATGTGCTTGACGTCTCATAGAATTCTATCACCCGGAAAAGTTCGCTCGTTAAAGGCTGATTCTTACTTCGATTCAGGTTCATAAATTGCAATTGCAATCTTGAGCAATAGAGTCTTAGCAATAATCATAAATCAGTCATACATCTTACAAAAGCCACAAATAATAGTGTAGGTACAATAGCCACATTCAACTTTGAGACATCACTCAATTTTATACGTTTTTTGCTCTTTCAATATAACAATGTCGTCGCTTTTTGGCAGGTGCAGCTACTGCAGCAGCAGGTGACGTCACTGGCTGACACTCAGAGCACGGCGGACGAGCGCTACGCGAGAGCGAAGTCCGATAACGCGGTGCTCCAGGCAAGGGTACACATGCTCGACGAACAGATACGAGAGGTCAGTAAAATAACTCAAACAAAAATAAACTTAAAAAAAAAATTGAAATGTTTTATTGACGTAAAAGTGTACATTTCCTGAGCGTGGTGTGGTGGTACAGTGGCCAACACATCAAGCTACCCCAATCTGTCAAATTTCTTTGATAGTTTTTTCAACTTTATTACAAAATCATAAGGTTCATGTTCAATTGGGAAAATTTGACAGTTTGTTTGGGTTTGAGCTTGATGTGCTGGCGTCTGTACCAGTGTTACAAGAGACAGTGTCATCACTAGTATAGGCAGTATTTGCATTGGCGTGCATTAGTCTGAATTTGTAAAAATGATACGCATAGTTTGTCTAGGAACAGCATAATCTATACCACAATTGACTGCTAACGTTTTGGTAATTCTAAGTTGCGCCAAGTCTTTCATTAATATCAACCAACCAACGACATCGTTGCAGATTCTTACTCTTCTTTAAAAAGCTTTTTCGCCAGATTTGAGCATGGCCAGACTACAACTAACTAGTAAATAAAGCACTGTAGACTGCTGCTCTGAACAAAGATGTCAACTCAATGTCCATGAAGCAAACAGATCTCCCAGAATTAGTTCGACATAGTAAAGAAAGTTCTCTACCATTTTAATTGAACAAATAGTCGTCATTACCCGTATCAATTCCGTTAATTATCTCCTACCAACGTGATCATATAAAATGTCTATAATGTGCAGATCGAGTGCCGATGTGAGGAGAGCGTGGCTGAAGAGAAGCGTCGCAGTCGCGAGGCGATATCGCGCGTCGAAAGAGATCGCGACACGCAACTTTCCGCCATCACTGACAGACTTGGCGCCGCTGAAGCTGAGGCGTCAGAACTTAAACAAGAGGTAAGAGATACTATCGAAATGTAGAAACTTCATTATTCTCCTGTCCTTATCCCAATTTATTTGTGGTCGGCGCAACATGTCTTTGTCTTCCACACTTCTCTATTAGTCCTCATCATTCACTTGTGTGAATTGTGGTATTGTTAGAAAGGGAGTAAACGATGAATGGACTGTTCCATCCATCGTTTCTTTGGTCTCCCGCTATTCTTATAGCCATCGACATTCATACTCAAAACTTTCCTCATGACACGAAACTTATAAAGCAAATATGGTAATGCCTAATATTTTGGGAGAGATAAAATTGCCAGTGATGTCTAACGCCATTGTCCTTGTGTCCAATATATACCCAGAAGCACATGGAGGAGATATAAATAAAAAAATACCTTCAGTACGTATGCTTATTCATATCATAAAAGTATAGCAAATATTACTACTTGACATGGCTTCAGACGTTTTCAGGAGTATTTCGCTTCGAAAATAAAAGAGTTCCTTGAAATTCTCAATTTACAGTCTAACTTGTGAATGGAATGCTTATCAAGTTTATCATTCATATAGACCACGCACAATAAACCTTTTTCTCATTTTCGATGTTTATGATTTATGCAAAGATAAGCTAATCTTTCATATCTACAGCCCATTTATTAATATTGCATCGAGTGTATCAAAGGTCAGATTGATAAACTGATAAGGTTTATTTACATTCGCTTTTTATTATGTTCCCAAGCTTTTATTGCGATTTAAGAATTTCGATGACTTTTGCGACGTTCAGATTCCCACCAGCTTTCATTATTGCATTAACTCTTTCATGAGATTGATAACTTTAGTACAGATCAGTGGCGTAGCGTGGGTCACTGTCGCCCGGGGCGGAGTCATAATTTGCCGCCCTTTTGACGTCGTAAAAATAGTAATGTTGGTGTTGGTGAGAAAAAACGTAACGAAATGAAAGAATTGAGCGAAAAGTATTTATTTCAAAACCATGTACTATATGTGTAAGTAACATGACTGTGTTAAAAACGTTAACAATTTACACTATAAAAATAACGTTTCATAAAGTCTAAAATTCTACTTTTCGGGACTTACGCGCAGCGAAATCATTTATAACTTCGTCAAAGTTAATATCGTCTGTCACACTATGTTCTATTGACAAAATGGCCAAATTATTCGATCTTATGGAGCTCATGGTAGACTTCAAGTAATTTTTTATTAATTCCAGCTTTGAGAAGCTACGTTCACATGAAGCAACAATGATAGCTACATAAAAAAATCGAAGCATTATTACGATATTAGGTACGCAGATACCAAAGTTGCATTGCTGAACAAATTCTAAAAGCTCGAGCGATCCTTTCTTGGTGTTGTCTTGAGCTTTAGCATTGAAGCCAAAGTCCAAAGACCGCCAGTGACCGCATAAAATATATTTTTTCCACTTCTGCCGCCCTTCTAATGGTGGCGCCCGGAGCGGCCCGCCCCTCCGCCCCCTCCCCCCCCCCCGCTACGCCACTGGTACAAATCATAATAAATTATAAGTCATTTTTTTTATATAATATTTTAAATAAGAAAGTAACTCTGTCTGTCTATCTATTACCTTTTCACACCTTAAAGACTCGACGGTATTTTTTTTATGAAATATGGTAGTCAGGTAGACTATGATCTAACCTAGGACGAAGATATTTTTTATCCCGATCACTGTATCCACGCGAGCTAAGCTGCGGCCAAAAGCTAGCTATAACTGAATCTTTTTAACGTAGGTTGGTCGACTCCGTGGCGTAGCAGAAACGCTCAGAGCGAACGCAGAAGCGGCAGCGCGGGCGCACCGCGAAGCTCAAGAGCAAGTGGCGGAACTATCCGCTGCTTTAAGCAACGCGCGTGAAGCTGAGAGGCGGGAAAGAGACGCGGCTGCCACGGCCAACGGCCTGCTGGCGACCGCGAAGCAGGAGCTGCAGAGACTGAGGGACGTGCCTCCCCCTCCACCTGATCCGCGGCTCGATGAGCTCAGGAAGGAACTCACGCTGCTACGGACACAGAACAAATGTAAGTGGCTTCCCTTGTTAGTTGTTGCCAAGACCGCTGTATACAACCGCATTCAGATTCGAACAATGAATGGAACGCCACAAGCTGGCTAAGAACTAAACAAAAACTAAAAGCGACACTTGGCGATATCTGAAGCGACTTCTGAAACAAACAGTGATCATAACCTGATACATCAATTAGAATATGATATAATTAATGAATTGTGTTTGTTCGATAGCATCAAGTGTTCGGACCACTTCAAATAATGCGATAAGCAAGCATTATTCAGTTTTAAGTACCAACAATTGAAACAACGTGCACATACACGTGAATAATACAAATATTTAAAATATCGCAATTAATCTAACCTATATAGCAGTCACGAGTTCACAACATCTTTGATGCTAATTTTAATTCACTTTTAATCGGGTCTAATGAATGAGTCATAGCATCGTATGTTGTCCTATCCGAACTACGTTTATAATTTCAAAGAAAAATCTCCTTCAAGACAGAGCTTCCTTCGCAAATTTGACCTCTACAAGCCAAGTCAGCGATGAACGTAAGCCCGTTGCTACATATCCATGTTTCCCTTCCAGCTCTATCAGAAGCTCAAGAGGAGTTACAAGCACAGATTCTGACACGCGGCGTGGAGGAGGGTCGAAGCCTGCTGGACGGAGTCGCCGGCCCGCTGGTCGGAACCAACTCGCTCGCACACGAACTGTCGCAGATGAGCGATGATGAGGTAATGCATCACAAACTTTTATATACAATATCATTCACTACGTTCATTGTCTCGTTCATTAACCGTGACGCTGGGTACCTGGGGTCATATTATGACGTGTTAGAGAATTAGAGATGGAGATATACTTATTGATCGAAAAGCGGCCCGATCCCAAAGAATTATGGTTTTTAATACACTTCAAAATAAGGCCCCTCACTGACGAAATTAGCAAAGCTATAAGGGTGTCGCCTAGTCTGGACCTTGACTGGCGAGCGACATTAAAAATGAAGGTCAACGAGCAGGCATTGGACACGTCATGTTCCCTAGCCTTCATTGGACCAGCCGGTACCCAGCAATACTTATGTTTGCTTAAATTCCACTAATTATAGTTTTACATTTATCGATTTCGTATGCAACACCCATGGCATGCTTGAGCCTTTTGAAACTTTTTGCAGACTGGATTAAGTTCTAAAAATGCAGCTGATAGTTCAGTTTATACTTTGGCACCTGATTGGGTTATTAATCCAACTATCCTCATTAGTCATTTCGATATGCCTAATCGTTTACACAAACGGGGAAATTCTACATAATTATTTATCAACTGATAAATCGGCTAATATGAACTCATAATGTTATGCTTTGAGCTTGAATTACTTATTACATGTATTACTTATTTATACTGCCGCAAATTACAAGAAAGTATTTACATTCATACATTATGGCCTCATAACATTCACAGTCAACATTGTCGCGTTGCTTTGCTTTTTATGAAGCCTGACTGACTATGCAGAACAATTGCCTATATTTGTCATGTATGCATTTTTGCAGCTCGATGATACACAATCTGATCTCAGCATAGAGATGGAAAAGGTACGAAATTTTTACTAACTGTGCATGTCTGTACCTATAGAATACCGCTAACTTGCATGCTTTTTAACAAAATTACTTGGACATACTTTTGGGACTGAAAATGTACCTTTTTCATACTTTATTAATGGAATGCTTGCCCTCATTCTATCCAATAATATCACATCATTAAAGCAAACTATAAACAAAGTATTGTAACCACCACACTGTCCTTACACAATGCTTGTGTGTATTCAAATGTCGATAGAATCTAGGTGGAGTTCGAATGACAATATTAATCGTCATTTATTTCTCACAGTTGCAGAAAGCTTTAAAAGAACAGCAAGACGTGAATGTTCAACTGAGGAACTACATCGACGGGATTCTACTGTCCATCGTAGAAAACTATCCTCAGCTACTTGAAGTCAAATATCAAAAAGCGCCGGGCGACAGCAGGTCATAACATATACATTTTGGAAATCCCCTATCTTTTATTAATTTTCATTTTACATTCTTTGTTATTTTTGAATCGGTTATCAATTTATTCGGACATGTTTTAACAATTAATTTATATTATTATGAACATATAAATTATATTATTTTCTTTGATGTATAATGATATTATTACTGTGATAAGAAAGATAATCAACAAAGTTATCATAAGTGGCTTTCTTCCTGTTTGCAAAGCTATAGCCTTCTGTACTTGAAAAATAGATTTATTACTTTTATAAAAAGGTATTCCAACATGCCTTTGACACCTAGGACGAATAGAGTGTCGTTAATATAGTTATTTTAGGATGTGTTGTAAATATTGTGTATAGTAAAATATATTAAGCATTTTTAAAGGTTTAGAGAAGATATTGTTCCTTGTTATTATCTCAGACGTATGCTTCTGTAAGCAGTTGTCAGTTAATAATAAGTTATATATAATTTATTTGGGTTTATATCGTAGATCTGTGCAGAACAGGAGAGTGTAACTGAATTAAACTTTAAACGACAAGGCCAGGCCGTCCATAAAGATATTATTTGTAACTACTTAAAGCAATTTTTGTGAAAGACTGTGCGAATGAAAAGCTTGGGTGCATAGTATATGTCTATAATGTTTTTAAGAATAAGAAATGTATGAACTATGCGATATATTTACAGCTGCTTCAAAATTACTTTCAATGAATGCAAAATAGTTTGAACGCGAACATAAAAAATATACAACATGTTCTGATTGGAAGTAACTTTAAAGTAGTCATGTATGTATAATAATAATTGGAGCCATTTATACGAAGAGTGTATTCATAATTGTAAAATACGTCTATATAACTGCATACCCTAGTACCTAAAACAATAATTATGAAGTAAGAAAAGATCATGTACCTATATTTTTACAATGAAATATTTATAGATAAGTTAGCATGTAACTAGGTATAGTGTATAGGCATTTGTGTACATTTTGATAACACTGTTCATAAATCTAACAACAAAAGATGTTCTTTAACAGTCATCAAAGTAAATTAAACCAATTAATACAGGTTCAGTCTTTTATTTGTTTTGACATCACTTACATTTTTAATTTCTACATTCATTCAATCTTCATCAATGTCGTCGTCAACTGCCAAATCTTCTTTTTTAGTTTGGTCCAAATTACCTAACACCTTTTGTACATCTAGACGCAACATCATGAATTTTGGATCCAAATAATCCTGGAACAAGGAACATAGTAAATACAACATCAAACACAACTTGCAACTTTCAAATAATCCTAAATTACTTTAGTAATACCACAAACGATTAATTTCTGCACGAAAATCCATTAAAAAATGAGCAGCCCCGTATACTGGTCCTGTTAAAAATGCATCATTCACATTCTAACTGCGATAGAAAAGAAAAAACTTCAAAAATTCACGAACCGATCGCGCAGGATAGTATTAGTACCTTTCTTGATTAGCATAAGCATAGCATAATCAGCCGATAACGTCCCCGAACTGCTGGGATCCACACAAGCCACCTCTATGTGAGAGGAGGAATTTGCCATAATTCACCACGCGGGCCCAGTGCGGTTTGGAGGATTCTTGATTAGGATATATTTAATCCAAAGCTGAACAAACGATAAAAATGCACCCATCTAAGCAGAAACCTACGAGGGGCGAAAATCTTGACAGCAAACAATACTCTAAACATGAAATTTCGAAAATTTACATAGAAACAAATTCCAACTTCAACCCCATTAAAGGTTAAAACTACCGATTACGATGAAACAGTACGAATTCTTATTCATAAACTTACTTTCATCGGTCCAGACTCCGCTTGCATAGGCTCAGACGGTAACTGCCTCGGCTGCCGCTTCTCATTCTGAAATGGGCGATCATGGCTTCTCAGGTCTCCTATTCCAGGACAATGTCGCAAATTCAAATTCTTCCCCAACAAATGTGCCATTTCCTCTTCTATAGCATTCATTGCTGTCGTCACATTAGAACTCCTAAAATCTCTAGAGACTGGAACGTTCATGAAAGAATCTGGTAAAGTATAATTTGGTTCTAAATACGGTGGCATTTGTGAAGACCTGCATAAGGAGCACTGTGGTTTACTGTCAATTTGTTTCCTCTCGTTGTGAAGATGCAGTCTCTCTCTTGACAAAGCGACTTTTTCTCTAGCCACATGTTTTTCTCTAGCGTTTAGAGAAACCACGTGTTCTTGGATTCTTCGGATTCGTTCTTCGTACTTACGTTGGATGAATTCCGCTTCTGAGTATTTTTTGTCGGCATGCGTTTGCTTTTCTATTACTGTCTTCGCGAGAAGGTCTAAGTCACGACTCCTGAAAATGTCGAATAGCAGATGATAAAAAAATAAGGAAGGCAGACACCGGTCCTTATCAAATTTACTCAGTCCTGTTAGACACGGCCATAATGGATGACATACTTAGCCATAATTCTTTGTTCCTCCATATGAATCTGCTGTTTATCCAGATTTACTTTAGATCTTTCATCAGACACTTCTTCTAACTGGGCCTGAAGCTCTGCCTTCATTTTCTAAAACATATTTACGTATATAAAATTTTTCACCGTAGATTGATCCTCCCAAACAATTATAGATAGATATAACTCGACAGTTGGTCGAGGATAGGGAACGACCTGGCCGGCCTTGGGTAACTCTGTAGGCACTTACTTCAAGTTCCTGTTTCAAATTCTGCACTGTAGACTTCTCCTTAGCAAGTGCGGCGCTTTCCTTTATAGCTTTAGCCTTTTCTTCGTCTATTTGTGATATTTTTTCTTGGAATTCTTTTTGGATGTCTTCTCTCAGCATCTAAAGAATTATTTTGCTATTACGTAAGTAGAAACAGTAAACGCTCACAGTTTCTAGTGTTACACTCATTAGATGCATCGTCTGTAAAAGAGTCCTTTTATTACCTTCATTTCTTCGTCCTGTTTCTTGAGTATATTCTTGGCAAATTCAGTCTGTTTGCTGAACGTTGCTTTTTCAAACTCGAACTCCATTCTCTTCTGTTTGAGAGAAGCAGTCTCTTCCTCGATCATCTGTTCACAAAAATCAAACATATTTTTATGCTATTTCAATTTTTTTCTTATGAACATAATATAATTATGTGCAATGAATATTACCGCAGTCATTTGCTTCAGTCTTGCCTCTAGCATTTTGATTGTTTCTCTACTTTCAGATTTTTCATTATCCAAATTCTCCCGGTCTTTCTTCAACTGTTGTATCATATCTGCAACAAATAAGTTTAAACAAGTACCATACCTACTTTTATTGTAATTTTAACTCTGTTGTTCATTAGTTCATTACAATCGTAAAAAATTAAAAAATCGTAATATATTTTAATTATTTCGCACAAGTTCAGAATTAATTATTGCAGTCTTTACTTCATAAATGGGGTAGCAAAATACTTATAACATCGTCTGTAACACTGTATGTCTAAAACATGTTTTCCTGCATTCAGCACCACCATAATAGGATAGATTCAGTGATGACGTACCATTTATCTGCGTTTCCCTAACATGCAAACTGCTATCATTCCTACGTTCAGTGTTTTCTGCCAACGATTGCACCTTCTCCAGAAGTTCTTTACAATTATCTTTGCTCTCCCTAATATCTGTGACCAACTCTTTTAGATCGGACGAGAAGCTGGCTGAATCTTGAATGAGAACCTGCTCTTGAGTAACTGCTTTCCTGAAAAAACCGTTTTCAAAAATTCCTTCAATCTCTATTATCGTTTTCCACCGGGTCACGATATTTTTCGGTCCTTCTGATTGCTTGGCTTGCGTTTGAGCAAGAGTTCAACAATTATATTCCATTACTGCAACGTGTTTTAAACGTTTTAGGTATCTAAAGAACTGACTATTATATTTTACTCACTTGATATTCTCCATGAGCGCCGCATGATGTTCCTGTAATACCTTAACATTATCTAAATGCTGCTGCCTCAGCATTTCGTTCTCAGTTTTATGCCGGTTAGTTAAAGCCGTCAAGTTATCTTCTGACAACTTTTTATATAGATGATGATGCTCCTTCAACCAGTGTATCTTCTCTGAGTAAAACTTCTCTAGCTTGTCACTTTCTTCTTTCATTCTTTCTTCTCCTTGGTTCAAAGATACTTCTAGGAAAGCTAGTTGTCTCCTATAAAATCATAAAAAGTTAGGAGATATTAGTTCATATTTGTTAACCTTTGATACTGAGAATATTTAAATACCATAGCCGAAATAGTCTTAACGAAAATTTGTCGTTTTTGATTTAATGTTTTTTACCTATATGATGTTTCCATGAGATCTATTTCCTTATCATGGTTCTCCTGCAACGACTGCACCAATTGCAGCAATTGTTTCTTTTCCCGCGTATGTGGCGGGTCTTTTTGATCTCCAACAGTTTCAATTTCTTCAGGATAATTGGGCATATCCTCATTTCCTGTATTTTCTGTACCTAATAGCGCCTGGCAAAAAAAGCTTATATCAATTGACTAGTAAAATTTAGAGGCAAAACCAAAAACATACGAGCTATGTCCCGCAGTTTGTAAGAGATCAGAATATACTTGAAAGACAAAGTGACGAGAGTATTTAAAATGAGATAAAGTGGGCGTTGATATATAAAGAGGCCTGAGGCATTCATCTTCGATACTGTTATGAGTACACTAGCAATTTGGTGATTTTCCCGACAACTTAGAATAGTATTTGGGTTCACCTTAATCCTCTGTGTGATCCTTTCCTGGTGTGCAGCTATGATGGACTGCATCTGTTGCCTATTCTCCGCCTGACGTCGCAACATAGAGTCCAGTTGTGAGTGTTGCGCCAGCGCAGCCTCGCGTTGAACACGCTGGCTCTCTCTCTGACGCGCTGCATAGGTTCGTCAAACAAGCTTAGTCTCCTTCCACAAAATTACAATAAAACAGTGGTGTAAAATAAAAAATCTATAATATTAAAATTAACCGTCTGAAGATGGATGGCGCTGTCGAGGCCAGCCCTGAACGAGATAGCGAAGTGGCCATCTGAGATGGCTTGGATGCGGACCGCTAGGACCATTGCTTTGACATAGCAGTGGGGTAGTATGGACTAGAAATAATAATAAAATGTTTTTGGACTGATGACTCACTCTGCATAGCAGCAAGTTTCTCTTCTTGCGCCTTTAATTGTAATGCCACCATTAGCTGAGCATCTTGTTGCTGCATGTATAGAGCGGCGCCTTCTGCCGCTATATCTTCATTACTTCCGTGCAGCATATTAGAAGGTGGATTCAATCTAGCCATTTGCTCAATAGTTTCGAAGTCCGTTTTTACTTCCACAGTGGATGCTTCAACTTCAGTTTGTTCTTTTGTTTGAACTAGTTTTAATTGTTCTTTTGGTGGTTCTGGTTTACTGACTGTCTTCTTTTCTCCCGCCTTTTTCTTCTTAGAGTCACCCCCGACCAACCATGATGGCATTCCGGTATCATCTTCCAAATCATCGTTACCGTCATCTTTTTCTTGAAATATACCAAGCCAGTCTTCAGTTGACTTAGTTTTCTTTGAGGGAGCCTCTTTTTCTTCTTTAACGTTTTCTTTTATATTTTTTTTCTGTGGCTGATTTTTTACAGCAGTGGAAGTTTTAGTTTCACTTTTTCCCAAAATAGCATCAAAATCAAATTCTTGACTTTTTGCAGCAGTGACTGGCCTTGTCGCTTGACTAGAACCACCGACTGATTTTGTTGAAGAGCCCCCTAAAATTTCATCAAGCAACGACTGTGAACTTTTCCCCTTTTCTATTGACTTAGTTGTCTCTCTTTTTGATCCACCCAATTCACTAAGTATGTCAAGTTTGTCTGCACTCGAACTCACTTTAGACTTTGCTGGTGACTTACCCAGATCAAAATTTTCAAGTCCTACCTTTACTTTAGGTTCAGGTTTCTTAAAAGGCGTAGGGGATTTCTTTGAATCTACGTCAAATAACGACTCTTTTTTATCTAGTGTGCTAGCAACAGGTTTTGGCTTATCAGCATCCTTTAAATCAAAAAGTGAATTTTTCTTTTCTAAAGTGGGCGTGCTTTTCTTCTTTACAGCTTTTTTCTTTGCTAATACATCGTCATCAAAAAAACTATCATCACTACCGTCACTGAGAATTCCAGCTAGGGGATCCTCAATGTTAAAACTCATTATTTTCACATGATTCCACAAACATAAAGGATAAATCTCTGTGGGAGAAACTATAATAAGCACACTGCAATTATTGTTTACAAACTGGCCGCCATGGAAACGGAACAGTGTATTCACAGAGTAATGATTTGATTTTTATGATGAACTAAAAGAACGAGATTCTCGGCTATTCCACGGAGCTTACAGAATTTATCGATATTTGTGAGTCTATGGTTAAATGGTCAAAGTCAGGAGCTTGTTTATTCTTCTTCAAACAATAAAAAAGAGATGTACTGTTGCATGTCTGTAAACGGATCTTTTCACGCGGGACCAATTTAGCTTTATGTAAATAAAAAATGTGGGAAGCACAAGACCGGTTGAAGTGGAGGAGCCTGGAGTAGGCCTATGTTCAGCAGTGGACGGCTTTCGGCTGAAATGATGAAATATTAACCAAACAAAACTGGCAGACTTTTGATCTCACTTCAGTTTTTTAAAGAAAACTACGAATTAAAAGCCCAGAGCCTAAACTTTGTTTATTTGTCGGAATTGCGTGAATGTCCTCGCTTTTGCGATCGATACGTTTCCAAACGTAACAAATACATAAAATTGTATAGTCTGTGCGAAAAATTTGTTGCTTTACGTCAGCCAGTCGGCTGTATTTTAATTATTTTTTCAAAACAACTACGATACAATAGCGTTTTTTGTTATTTTAATTCATATTACCGACAATTAATTTATAACTATGGAATATATTGGTAACTATTAATTCACGTTCGTTCAATTTTGGCATAAAAATACAATTTGACAGTCTGTGGAGCAACACACCGAGACCTTTTGTTCTAGAAATTTTGCTAACTCACGTTTTGATGTTATTTTCTAGCTTCAGAGAAGGGAGATTCAACAGAGAATCGGGATCCGAATTCAATAGCCAACGGCACATCGAAGTCAGCTGCAGAAAACAAGAGTATTTTAGAGAGCGCACACATAGAAGCTCCCGCTCCCGCGGAGAGTGAGGCTGCGGCATGCACATCAGAGACCACTGAAGACTCAGAGCCTGAATTTTGTGAAATTCCGGAACAGATCGAATTTACAGTAGTTTTTAACAAAGCAAAACATGATATAACGTTCGCGTACGATGCAACTGTGTTAGATTTAAAAGCGCACTTGGAGCGAATATGCGGCGTCTCGCAATCAGCGCAAAAATTAATAATTAAGGGCATGGCCAAGGACAATATGACACTGCGACAATCAGGCGTCGTGAAAGGAGGCAAGGTGATGCTGGTGGGATCTAAAATGGATGACATCTTAGCTGTGAAGAGTGCCCAAAAGGTGCATGTTAGTATAATAATAGCTTCCTATAAGAACTACCAAAACATTTAGTTTATTTAAACTAAAATTTTGGCTTCATTACCTATTTATTAGTTTTACAAAAACAATGTGACAATTTATAACAAAATCATCACAATAATCTTCAATATTTTAGGAATTAGCAGAAGAAAAAGCCGGAAGTCAGTCAAGTAAAGAGCCACTTTGTGTGCAGAAGATCCACAGGAAAGTACTGGACAAGGGCATTCCTCCCGATGTGATGCCTGGGATCAAGGGAGTGAAGGTAAATATACTTAGTTCATTCATAATAAATTGTTCTCATTATTTACTACATAATCCAAAACAAATAGTAGATAACTTTATGGATTAAGATTACTACAATTCATTACTTCATTCATTATACTTAAAAATAAGAATCTGATAAGATATTTTTAGCTCAAGTAATAAACTGTTTTGAATTAAATCAAAACGTGTTAAATCATTTCAGAACTTAGAAAGAAAAATTTATCTAATACCTTTAAACAAGCAATTCCTGTAAACTATACATCTTATAGTCAAACATCGAAGCTCTGGCGCTCTAAGGTTTGGCTAGTCAAAACTCAGGGCCCCATTTTTCTATCCTTATAATGATTCCCTGCGGAGTCTTATTACGTTCAAACTACATCAATATAGTTTTCTTTTTTTAACCAATGTAACGGTAAGGAATAGAAATGTCATATTCTGTATGTTTCAAAACAATTTGTATATATTATTAATACAATATTAGCAGAATTCATGTGTGATTGATGATGTGGTTACAAGTAAGGAATCGTTAAGTGGTATTATTCAGGCCCTGGTCTGACAGGAAGTCTTAGTCAAAGACCAAACCAATAACGTGTTTCGGCTTCATGTAAAGTACTGTAATGCAGCTGCATCCAAGTATGTCTCATGTTAGGAGAGAACAACTTCACAATTCAAATGTCGTAGCTCAATACGATAAAATGGGTTTTGACCAGTCAGACCTAATTTAGGTTTGACTCGTCAAATTAGCACATTCCTGTATCTATCTACAGGAATGTGTTCACTTGTTAGTGTAAACAAAACATAATTTGTTCATTAAAATAAACAGATACGTTTATTGTTTATTCTATGAATTTATAATTATTATTCGAGAAAGTTAAAAAAAAATGTTATTTCAATAATAAACAAAAAGGCAATAACAAATAAATTTATTGGACAGCTGCAAAAAGTTTGGTTAATATGTATAAATCATTTCTAGAAAACGCAAAACCAAAAAAAACCGAGCAAAGCTCGGTTATCCAGATATTATCTTTAATGTTAGCTTAATTAAACGAACCAGGTACAATCATGTACAAAGTAATCTAATGTCATTTTTTAATGTTCTTTTTTTACAGTGGATTTGTTTTAATGTTGCGAAATCTCGTTCGATTTTCGCCCGAGATTGCATTCATTATTTATAATTTATTGTTCTTTTGTCACTAATATTTTATTAAAAAATAAATAATTTAATCTCTAGGAGCTACTGCCACCAGTTCCCCTAAGCGGGATGCTCAACAAACATGGGGGCAAAGTGCGGCTCACATTCAAACATGAGCAGGATCAGCTCTGGATCGGTACCAAGGAGCGGACTGAAAAACTTGCCATGGCTTCTATCAAAAGTGAGTTGGTTTGACTGTATCCTTGTAGATATGTTAGCCCATAAAACACCTCTATCTTTTTTTTCTTTTGTGTACAGTAATATCTGAACTAGATGAGATCTTCCATCTCCATTCCTTAGCAACTTCTTTTTGTTGACAGTGAAGTACAATAGTCAATGGTATAATTCCAGTTAGAACCTAGTAGGGTTTTCTTATCTAATAATTTGGACAATACTAATCTTTTTTTCTGTTTTGCCAGGCATCACATCTGAACCAATCAAAGAACATGAAGAGTATCACATCATGGTATGTGTGTTGAGCAATATAAAGTGTATACATTATATTATTTTCAATTTGTATTTACAGCAAGGAACTAATCATAATATTTATGTGCTGCACAGGGTCTACAGCTAGGCCCCACAGAAGCGTCCCGGTATTGGGTGTACTGGGTGCCGGCACAATACATCGAAGCCATAAAGGATGCAGTGCTCGGCGTATGGCAGTTATTCTAATCATCTAATATTCGTGAATCTTCTCTGTCCATTGCTTCTACCTTCCTATCAGCCGATTAGGTAGTTGCAATATAAATTTTAAATGTAATGTGTCCATTTCAATCGGTACAATGTAATGGTACCATTTTTTGTGATAAAATACATAATGCCATGTCAATTAAAATTGTCCATTCACACTGGCATCTATCTGGTCAAAAAATTGAGAAATTATTTATTTGTTATTGTAAGTTTGCATTTCGTGCATTTGGGTTCAGTGAGCTGTACATAAAATACTGCTATTGTAATAGTTAGAGGTCTGCGCAATCGTCGTGAGCTTATTGTCCCTCGAGTTTCAAACCTGATCTCTTTATGTGAACTTTACAATGTAACGTTGAGTGAGAGATTGGACTGAGTCAACAACTGTATTATCAATTTTCCTATCACTTTTGTGTAATCATGGTGTGTGGTTTTTAAATTATGTATTTTATGTCGAAGTTGATACTCAAACCAATTTTTCACTTAAAACTTTTGATCATAGAATTAGACGAATAAAACGTTTTGAATATTTATTCTGTTGTAATGTTTTATTATTATTTTGTCGTCGACATACTGTCAAACGCACACGTGCTCTGCAAAGGAGTCGGTAAATTGGTTCTGTTGTTACCTTTAATGCCATAAATCAGGCTCAATCGCGAAATCCGAACGACGGACTGCAAAGAAAAACATTGCTTTGCAAAAAAAAATGCTGGAATCAAGCCCAGGGCCTTTCATTCGGCAGCCATGCCTCGTGATCACTAAACCAATGTGTAGGCACTCGTTTCTAAAGGTCAAATACAAACCCTGTGGCCTGAAAAATATTGCACATTATTCGAAACGTAAAAGTATAAAAACAACTATGAAACAACAAAATGTTTATTATAATATTCATGTGTAGAAAATAAATAGTCAAAAGTATAAAAACAAAATATTTCGTAAACTTAACGCTAGATATAGTTGCACTACACTTTACAAAATGGCACTTAAATGCATTATATTACATCAAAGGCTATGTATAAAATAGCTTGTATAAACAATTAATTAATGTATAATTTGGCATCTCGATATGTTAAAAGAACACTTCTTTTGTACTATGTCTAAGTATTCCGGCATTGTTTTAGCCATACTCTGATTGTACGGTCAAGGAGAATTGGCCTTTAGGAATACTTGTGGCGTGGTACCAAATGCGAGTGTCCAGCAAAACTGAAACAAAATGAACACAATTAGACATTGAAAAAGAAGTAGAAAGAGTTGAGTGCAAGTCTGATCATCACATTCTTTGTAAAATCCGCAGTCGTATTCGACTTTGAGAAACTAAGGGTGTTTTAAGTTTTTACACCCACACGATCGACAGACCAATAGTATTCATCAACGTGGATCGTTATGTGCTACACGAAACCAATCTATTTTTATACCTAAATTAAAGTCGCTTTTCGTGTCTGTCTGTGTGACCGTGTTGTTCTATTAAACTACGCAACGGACTTTCATGACGTTTTCACCATCATTTCATAGAATTTATTCCGGAAGGTTATTTTGTAGGTGAATAATAACACGTACATTAATTAATATTAAACTAACATGTAGGTATTTAAAGAAATCTGGATGTTTTGTCGGGCGAGTTTACAATAAAATAAAATCGATCCCATGTATATAAAGCGATTGAAAGATGAGTTCGATTGATGTCATTGATAATTCTGTACCTTCAGTGAAAAGTGATATAAGTGAAAAATCATAGTTTTGAGTAATTAAGGTTAAAGATTTTAAAAAATCTCGTTATTTTTCTAACGTTCTAAAATAAAAAAACGATATGTGGTACGTGTAGATAATATTATAAAGTTTATAAAGAGCTTGGTTTGAATATATTATTCTGCACGGAATTTAAGTAATTAGTAAAAATAGCCAGTTATATCACCGTACACTATAGTTTTCTTTGCTTATTTTTGTGTATTTAAATCTATAATGAAATGAATTATTTTACACATTTACTTACCGTTTTGTGTGAAATGTTATAAGGCTTGTGTTTTGGCATGTTTTGTCTGCAAATAGTTGTTGTGAGAAAAAGTCGTAAAACTAAAAAATCATTTTGATTATCAGCAACCTTTTTTCATTGTTTTATTTAAAATTCCTACGTAAATATTCAATTGTACCCCTAGACACCAATGTATTTTTCAAACTAGTAAGTGATTAATGCTACAAGCTAGAATTTATTGTGATACATTTTGTTTACATCGAAGTGTTTATTGATACAAGTAATAAGTATTTTCAAACGTTTTTGTCATAGAAAGGGTAAAACTATGTTAATATCATAATAAAATAATAACTAAATTAAAAAATCGTTTCTTTAATAAAGAATTCTTGAATATACACTTTTTTATGAATTACAAGTAGTAGCAAAACAATAAAACATTTTTATAAATCAAACTTAAAACATAACTTTTAGACCTAAGTAGGTATTTATCGTTAATCTGATTATCAGAGTAGGTATCGTTAGTCTTTAAACATATTAAAACAGGCTCAAAAAATCAAACAACAGATTTGTTTTAGGTTGATCTTACTAATGTAGATTATTTTACATATTGTGAATGGGAGAACGTTGTAGGCCTCACAGACATCGATTTATAGACGATTTTCTATTCTTTATTTTCATTCCTCTAAGTACCTGGTACCTATTGACAGTCCTGCACTGTCCTCCCATACCTATTAAAACTGTAATTTGAAAACATTGTAAAACCCAATTATTTTTAAAAGAGTAACCGTGGAGTTTCTTGCCGGCTCTTCTCCATAGGAAGCGACAAATTGGAACCGTGCACCTAGCTTCTGACGTTTCATAAGTGCTCTTGCAGGTTTATGTGAAATAAAATATTTTGATTTGATTTGATTTGATTTGTTGTAGCACTTCAACTATTCGCTATGTAAAACAATATAATTAACATCCTTATAAAAAAAAACATAACTTTTAAACCTCTTTATTATTAATCTTGAACAGTCTTAAAAAGCGTATTTAATCAGTCTCAAAAAATCAAATAACAGATGTGTTGTACATGTAGCACTTCAACTATTCGCTATACAATACAATATAACATCCTTTTAAAAAAACACAACTTTTAAACCTACTTATCGTTAATCTTGAACAGAGATCGAATTAGTCTTAAATCGTATGAAATCAGTCTCTAAAAATCAAACAACAGATAACAATATAATTTTCTTATAAAAAAAAACATAACTTTTCATCCTTTTTATCATTAATCTTGAAGTCTTAAATTGTATTAAATCAGTCTCCAAAAATCGAACAACAGATATGTTGTACGAGTAGCACTGCAACTATTCATTATCCGAAACAATATCAGGATCTAGGTACTTCACGCAAATTTGAGTTTGTTATCAAATTATGATAAAAATCGTGAACACTTGGATCAATGTATTCTAACAGTGATATTAAATCCCTTTTCTTTAAAACACTTATAGGAATTGGTCCATTGTAACATTTTGGAACAGCATTAATACTAACTAAACTGTAGTCTTTATTCCTTTTGTCGTAAGACATCACATAATAATCAAAGTCAAAGTCAAAGCATTTATTTCAAATAGGCACATATAAGGCACTTTTGAAAGTCAACATTTACATTAAAATAGAATTGATTCTAGTCGCCCCTACCAAAATATAGTTTCGTATGGAGAAGAATGGGCAAGAAACTCCACCGTTACTCTTTTAAAATGATATAACTACAATATTTAACATACATTCATTGTATAATTATGTGTGAAAACGATGCATCCAGAACAAAATTACTGTACCAAAATAGGTAAAAATAATGAAATTGAAGCAATTACAGATAAATTAATTTTATAATAGATACATGGTGCCCACACATTTACAAACATTGTAAAAGTAAATATACAATTTTCCTAGAATATTAACTAGTATATAATCACTCAGTGTGTGAGTTAAAGTAATCACTGAGTGTAATCAATGTCATAGATATAATTAATTACATAATTCAATTAGCAACCAGTTTGATTTTGTCTAGACTCTAGATTGTCCTATGGAGCAGGACCAGCATGTTTCCAAGCATTCTTATCTTGGATATAATCCTCTAGTTTGTAATATGCTTGTTTACAAAGTGTACTTTTCATATGAGTTTTAAATTTCCTTTCATTTAATTGCAATATATTACAAGGTATTTTGTTATAACATTTAACACAGTACCCCATAAAAGATGTACGTACTTTAGCTAATCTGGAAAATGGTTGATCTAATTTGTCTTTGTTTCTAGTATTAAAATTGTGTCTATCACTTATTTTATTAAAAAGATGTAGATTTTTTCTTACATCCATGATTTTTTTATAAATGAATTGGCAAGGTACCGTCATAATATTAATCCTTTTAAATAGTTCCCTGAGAGATTCGCGGCGACGTAGATTATAAATGGCTCTGACAGCTCTCTTTTGCAAAGTAAAGATGGATTCAATGTCAGCAGCCCGACCCCACAGTAAAATGCCATACGACATAATGCTGTGGAAGTAGCTAAAATAGACCAAACGCGCGGTTTCTACATCTGTTAACTGTCTGATCTTCCTAACAGCATAAGCGGCGGAGCTTAGCCGCCCCGCAAGAGATGTTAATCATCACCTAAGTAACTTTCTTTATATTCAAAAACCGGAAATTTTTCTTTACTAAATTGAATTTCCCTTATGTTCTTACTAGTAGAATTAATATTAAATTTGTAATCACATCAAAATTGGCTACATAAATTACTTGTAAATTGTTTGATTAGCAGTTGTATCATTAGTCACATATTTTTATGAAAATAAATTTGTGTTTGTATGGTTCATGTACAAATGTAACACTTTTCACTAAAATGTATTGTTTAATTTTTTTTTTGTTTTGTGATAGGATTTCATTTGTATCACTTTGGATTAATTGAAGTAAAAGCTTTCGGTTCGCGTAAGATGTGGTAACTCGAGTCATATTAAAATACATTTTAGAAATATAAATATCGGTTTGGAGCACTTTGGTATGAATCAAAAAGTATTATTTTACACAATAATTTCAATAAAAAATAGCTTACTTATATCAATGTACACAAAAAAATCTCATTCATTTTTAATCTTATGACAACGGGGATAAGATAGAAATTAAGTTAATTTTTTTTTAATAAGTTTAATCAGAGCATATAAAAACCGATCTGGGTCGACATGTATCACTTTTCACTGAAGATACAGAATTATTGATGAATAGACTGTAACGTTGACCATTCTGAGTAACGAAGTAAGTCGGAACTTAGCCCAGAAAAGAGACAGCACTATTCAGGAAAATTCGGCTAAACTATCTCCGTTTATTTACTTCGCATTCTGAATCATCGCATCTTTTATATTCCTTAGAGGAAACCTTCAAAAGTCGCCCAGGGTTTGGGGAGCGGAGACAGGGGTGTGGGTGGGACGTTAGACAAGTCATCGATGTAACGTCGATCACGTGGGTGTAATAGCACCAATATTAGACAAATCTTGCGTCATTCACCACTGAACCAGATTAAACAAGGACATTGTTACCAGATTGGACACGCCGCCATGTCATGCTCAGTGAACTAAATAAATCTAATTGGATAGGAATTCAAAAACCTATACGTAAATGCAAGCATTCTGGTGGTACTTTGCAAATGATGAATGCAGTTTCTGGTACAGAAAACATACGAAAATCTCCTCAGTAGTTAGAATAGCTGTAATTAAAGCCCTGGTTTTTAGAGGGTGAAAAGACCTTAGTGGACTGAAAAACGAAAAAAGTACTTTTATAAAGTACACAGCGGGCAGCATTGCTGCGGCTGCAGCTTCCAATCGACGCAACCCTGTGTTCTGTTAAAAGGTCCTCTGATTATAAGAAGGTATACCTACCAACATCTCCTGGCTCCACATAATACTGAAACTTGTGACACACATGGTCACACTCGGGCACGGGAGTTATTGACCATGTCTTGTTGCCTTGCACCTGACCCTGCCACATCAGTCTTGGAATATAATCCAGCTGGAAAAAAGTTATTGGCTATCAATGTCTGTTAACTTAGGTAAATAAATTACAAGCATCATCTGCCTAGCCTTTTTCCCAACTTTTACTTAGAGTGACTGCCTATTTGACTGTCAAAACCCAATTACTGGGTAATATGATACAAAGAAAGAAATTTCTTTATTTCAGTTTTATCTAGGCACTATCTTTTTCTGAAGTGCGCTAAGTTTCAGAAACATTAAGCGTATTGCAATTCCTGATAATATTTATTCTTTAAATGATGCAACCTTCAAATTTTTTAAACTTTGCCGAACATACATGCATAACAGCTCCAATCTCAAATCCAAAAAATATATTTTCTGTTGCTGGAAACTCGGCATCTTCAGGTAAAAAGTCTGGAATATTGTAATACTGTCTGACTTTAGCCAATATGTCTGGATGGCAGTTACCCCTGCAAACAATTAAAAAATAACATGTCATAAATTATGTTTGATTTTTAAGTTGTACGGCATTCTAGCTCTTATTCATTATCTATAAAAAACAGATTGGATCAGTCTAAATTATAAATTACTAGCTAATGCAGGCGCGACTTGGTCTGTGTAGGAAAACGGACGAAGTCGCGCTAATTAGCCAGTCTTTTAAATAACCTATCATGATGTTAAATAACCTATAGCCTTCCTGAAGAATTGGGCTATAAAATGCTAAAAGAATTTTTCAAATCTGACTGGTAGTTTCAGAGATTAGTGCATTCAAACAAACAAAACTCTTCAGCTTTATTATTAGTAGTTATAGATAATATCGAGACTATTACATATACCCCCTGAAGGGGTAAGTAGAGGTTATATAGTCGTATAGAATACTTGTTTATTAAGTATAAAGTGTAAATCATAAAAATTACAGAGATAAATGTAGAAAAACCCAGGTATAAATAGTACTCTGAGTTCTTTTGTGACTCATGGAGCAAAGGGCTATTGTCATTAATGTTTTTTATACTCACCATCCAACATACCAAGGCTTTTCGCCCTCCTCATTCCTTACTCTAGCTTCAGGCATACTGAACACCTCCTTCAGACTAAACAGATCTGTCTTAAAATTAAGGAATTGACAGCCTTCTTCTAGGCTCTCATAGCTGCCTGCAGTTTGTTCATACAGCCTCTTAAACATATTAAAACTAAACTCTTTGGTTGCTCTCCATTGCTTAATCGCATTCTTAACTATTATGGGTCTTGCTGTGTAAGCATAACTCTGAAAAAGTAAAATGGTTTTACTACTGAAACCTGTACTAAAAAAATTGGCTTTATATTAATAGCGAAACTACTTACAGCGAATTCCTGTCGCGTGACGTTCCACAATATAATTGGTTTCGTAACATTCTCACAATAGCTACAATCGGCGAGTGGCCGCGTCGCCTCCCACACTAAGTAATTACTAGGTAATAGACATCTTGCGCTTAAAATACTGTTCACAAAGCTAACGCTTAGCACTAATATTATGAGAGCCGATAAAATCCCGGCAATGAGCTTCATAGTGGTCCTCTTAGTTTCCACTTCTTCATTAAAATTACAAATAAAATCGAATTGCTTCAATAGCATCCCATTTAAGCCCCTCTCGATGGCTTGCCTTTGTACAGTTCGTAGCCGCTTCTTTATCACTCTGTTTTCATTGTCAAATTTACGCATTGTATAATGCTTAGATTTAAAAACATATTCAATTAATACTATGAGAATTTCAGCAGGTGTTTTTGGCTTTTTGTAAAAACCAATCACACAATAATAAATAAATAAATGTCATCATGAAATTAGATTCACCGTCCAGAAATCAAACCACAAATAATTAAAAATTAGCAAAGTTTAGAACGAAACATCATACATTCTGGTAAGTATTACTAATCTGTAATGCCAAGCACCATAGCCCAAGCGATTCATGGCGTGTAAAACAAAATGCTTTTGTCTATGAATTAGTGTTAACGTAGTCATCATTTTATTTTCCCCGAATTTCTGTATTAGAAAGAAAGTAAATTAACAAATTCATTTAGCTTCTACGTCTTGAATATTATAGGAATTATCTTAATGCTAAGATCATGGTCATAACCAAATGTTGGAAATAACTAAATTCCTATTCACTCTCTAAAATACCGATTAAATAGTTTCCATCAGAACGGTTACGGTTTTAACCGAGACTATTTAATAGGTGTATGTGTAAGATGTGGAAAATGATTATTACTGAAATGTTAATGATAATAATCTTTATGACACGAATTTTACAAACATTTTTATGAATTCTCTAGCTCCTACGCTAGTGTACACTTTATTACAGGAGCTAGTTTCTATTTCTACCCCTAATTACAATGTTACTTGTTATTTATGGCATCCAAAGATTACAAAGCGGATCAAAACTACTAGAAATTAGAAAATAAAATAAAAATTAAACGTAATCTAACATGCACAATCTAAATAATAAAAAAAGAGAACATTGTTGAAGGGAGCAGGTGTCTGAAAGCTAAAATAAATATTATTAAGATGAAAAAGATTTCAAAATATCAGTATCACAAGTCACACATTTTCGAGGGATGGCATTTTTTTTTTGAATTACCAAAGCTTAGAGGGAATTTCTTTTTGGTTGTAACCCTATAACCTGACGCTGTCAAGTCAACGAACCGATGAACTTGGCGGTTTCACTAATAGTTTAGATAAAAACCTTAAAAATGCCTCCCAAGAAGCGAGATAAAGACAATGAAGCTCATAAAAACTCCAAAATTGATCACTTACAAGCGGACCATGAGTTGTTTTTACAAGCATTTGAAAGTAAGTTATAAATCCGATGCTATGTAAGTAAGCGTTTCCTGTGAATAATTTTGCAATAATTTTTATTCATAAACATTTCGCAGAGCCCACTCAAATATACAGATTTCTACGGACTCGTAATATGCTTTCGGTATGTATAACGACGTTGGATTAATGAACTTGTGTTATAAAAACAAATACTATTGGGACCATTCTTTCTTTTAGCCGATATTCCTAAATAGAACACTGTCGTATATGAAAAGAAGGATGTCGCGAAGTAATAAAAGCCGCATAGGCTTCAAGGTGGACAGTTTATTAGAAAAAATAACACTGAAGAAGAGTACAGAGCTACAGCCAAATAGTTTGGGAGGTTACATGACACTGACCTTTTTGGGTTTCTATGACAAAAGCCTGGATGACCCCAGAGAATACCAGGTCAAAGTTGAAACACTGCTGCTTAAGATATGCCATAAGAAGAGGAAAGAAAGTTCTTCTGCTATTGTAGAAGTTTCTGTGAGTATGCATTTGATGTAAATTTACCATGCTGGCCTTTACTTAGTCATAATAAAACTGTGCTGCCCTAGTGTAAAATCACAGCAAGCTGTGATAACATGCATGTGCAAAACATGTGGGTGAACAGTTTTGTGTCCATAACTGATTGACCCGGGTTGCGTAAGCCATCGAACTGTATTGTTACAGTAGGTCTACAATGAGTGGCATATTAATAGTTTTTGTTGCGCAAGTTTGACCTCATTTCCTTAACTCTTCGTAGGTTGTGAATGCACATTGTTTGGGTATGCAGTTGTTTATTTATTTTAGGCACATTACCCATCATTTTGATAGTATTACTTAAACTATGTTAGTATAATTACATTAATTACTTATTACACAAGCAAACAAATCAGGATCAAAAATAAATAGGTAGAGTATTCCCCAACCTGCATTGTATTCAATACAACTTAAGGAACACTATATCTATTTTGCTATCTTCTGGACATGCCTGGCAAAAATACATGCACTGCGCAAAGGTGCCCCCTCAGATGGCCCTCAGTTTTGTTAGCAACAATGCTCAGGAGACTGTTGTTGCTGTCTCACACCTGACGCAGTAATGAAGCGGACCTTTTACACATAATCGTAAAAAAAACATCTGCACTTGCTGCTGCGAACGTCCCTGATGCTCTACAGAAATGTGGCAGCGACAGCAGTATCCCTCTTTGTTTTGCAGCCAAGAAAGGTTATTCCACCACAGTTTGTGACCTATTAAGTTGGGTCAATCAGTACTGGACACAAAACAGTGATTTTAGTACTGTAAACATCAAATGTGATTAGTTCCCATCAACAATCTGCATCAACATACATCTCAGAACCGGACAAACTGCCTGTACATTCAGTAAAAGTTTTTTTACTAAATAGCAGCAAGAAAACAATGACAGTAGTTCAATGATTATCGTCTTTCACTTTAGACTACTGCCACACTGATAAAATAATATCTTATTAATCATAATTAACCTTTAACATTGGCCTTATTTCAGCTGCATAATATTAATTAGTTTGTATTGGGTCAGCATCACAGTAAGACCTTGTTTATAAGGAAAAGAGTTTATTTATATACATGCATGAGATAGCAATATATACAGTGTAACCGGGTTAACTGGGCCATGGGTATGTGAGAGACCTCTACTTCTGTTAATTACAATGAGGTCCCGACACTTTTGCATTGAAATACCTCTGTTACTGGGAATAATGAAACCTTTTTAACTGAGAATGCATTTGTTAGATTCAAGTGTAAGTCGGTACTTTCTAGTAAGTCAATAATCATTTTTCTGTTTGAATATTGGTCTGTATTCATTTTTAGGGTACCATACTCAAAATAATCCTATTATTAAGCCTCCGCTGTCCGTCATCTGTCTGTTAGAGAGCTTTTGTCTCATGAACCATAATAGGCAGACAGTTGAAATTTTCAGTGTTTATTTCTATTGCCATTATAACAACAAATAATAAAATAAAGTTAAAAATTAAACGGGGTTCCCCGTGGCACGGAACTCGCGACTCGCGTGCCAGTCCGACTCGCAATTAATTGGTTGGTATTTTAAAAATAAACATTGTTATTTACTAAATGAAAAACGGTATATTTCGACCTGTCTTAGCAAGTGCCTCTTTACACAAAACAACTGGCATTTTAAACCCCACTATAGGGGAAACTGTATAAATGAAGAGACTCTCAGTCATAAATAATCCTAGGTTAATGTGGGCAATATACGTACACACAGCTCCATTAAGTGGGGTAACCGTCCAAAAGCTATCTGCGTTCAAATCCGTGCTGGACCAAAGTTACTTTGTGTAATCTTATGTATTTTGCAAAAACAGTTTATTAAAATTACTGTATTGTTTACTGAATATGCTTAACATTTACGGATGGCTATTCAACGTCTAATTAGACCGGAGGTTTCTAGACCGTTTGCCGTTCATAAGATTGGAGGTTTCAAATCCTAGGCACGAATAGTGCTTTTTGTCATCCCATATTTTTTTTAATAAAATGTATTTTTCTATTTTTTTTTTAGTAATATTTAGGGACTACTCACACTTATCCAGCTCTGTTCAACTTTTGTCCATAGAAAACAAACCAAAGCTATCCCAAACTGTAAAATTTTCCCAATTGAACATGAACCATACGCTTAATTAATAAAGTTGAAAATCTATCAAAGTTTGACAGATTGGGGTAGCTTGATGTGCTGGCGTCTGTACTATCGTCCGAGTTATCGTTAGGTTAGGTTAATTCAAATTCAAAAAAGTAAGCGTTCCGCGGTAATCAGGTGAGGATTGTGGCGAGAAAGGCTCACCACGTAATCCTCACCAAGACACCTTTATATCTCTGGAATCCCTTATTGACTATTTTCGAGATTCGGCAAAGCGTTACGACTATTTTTGGAATAGAAACCAAGTAGATACTCCCAGCCGTTTGCTTGCTCTGAGGTGAGGATTGTGTGGAGACATTCACCCCACAATCCTCACCAATACATTGCTGTAACTTCGGAATTATAATGCGACTGTTTTTTAACCTTGGTGACTATTTATTGATATTTTTTGGGCGATTGTGTGGTGAAGGACACATTTTGTAGAGGGCTGCATAAGAAGCTTAGTAAAAAGCTTTGTCAAAAACAAAACTAGCCATTGAGCGCCTATGACGCATTTGTTGTATACTAGCTTCCGCCCGCGGCTTCCCCCGCGTCTTGTGGTGATAAAGAGTAGCCTAGGTGTGTCCTTTCCAAGGCTTCAGACTATCCATATAAAATTTCATTAAAACGCTTCACCACAACGCACTCTGCGTGTACCTGCATCTGCGTCTACCAAAAGTGATAAAGGTATTAATTTTGATAAGAATGAACTTAATACTCCAAAATGAGCACTGTGCACACACGCTAAGATAGCTCTCAGAGGGCAGGAATTTTTCCAACTTACATGATACTTCTCGTTATATTATAGCTAAATCACACAAAATGTTTATAAATTGTAGCCTATGACTTTTTCTGATGTCTTGGCTGTAAAGTTTCATCAAAATCCGTTTCGTAGTTTTTGCGTGAAAGATTTAAAAAAAACATCCATCCTCTCAAACTTTCGCGTTTATAATATTAATAACGCGTTTATAAATTATTATGAATAATTTATAAGAGTAGGATAGGATAGTAGGATATATTAGGATAAATTAGGATGTTCCTTTTCTCTCGATACAAATTAAAATCCTTGCTCAAGAATAAACTCTGCTTCTTTTTACTCTTTACACAATCAATAATAGTGAGCACAACAATATTATAGACATAAAACCTTAAAATCTGTTTCACCGTCTCATAAACTCTTAAATCCTCAGGTTGGCAGTTGCTCTGTACCACTCAACCCCTCATCATCTGAGCCACCAGCCATGGCCTCCGCCGTCAGCATCTCCAGTGACACATTCAGCCCTTCGCAGGGCCCCAACGTTAAGTCCTACATGCTCATGTTGCGAGTAACGGTGACCAGGGCTTCAGGGTCCACTACGTCTAATGGTGCGGCTAGTTCTAGTGAAATTACAAATGGTGACTGTGATGGTAATGCTTTTTGTGTTTTGTTTTGTTTTTATTTTCTTCCTGAATGTTTCACCCACCCCTTTTTCTGTGTAAGTGTGGCATAGTCAGCATGTCGATACATTATTTGTTGAACCGTACATAGTCCGCATGTTTATTTAATACAGGTTGACTTGTAATTTACGTACGATTTGAGTTAGTGAATGTAGATGATTTTTGAAAATACTTAATAAACTTCTTAAAATGTTGTTACATTGAAAGGTTTTTCAAGATATTAGGTACCCAATGGAATAGCAATAAAAGAGTTTAGAAATAAGTGATGTTCAGTGACAAATTCTAGGAAAAACATAAAAATGGGGTTTTGTCGAATCTCATCAATTTTTGCCTCGGTCCTATAGCATGCTTAATTGTTGTAAATGAGTCACGCTATCACGTCTTGGAAGTAATACGGCAAATAACAAGTCACCCTGTATACAGTTCAAGTTCAATCAACCAGAAAATTAATATTCCATTCTAGAACCAGTGACAAAACGACTGAAATCATCATCGGATCTCAACTCATCTAGTGATGGGAAATGGACTAAGTTCTACGGGAGTGAGCTAATAGTGTATGACAAACATAACCGGTGTCTCCTCACTAATGGGGAGTATGATCTGGTGCTGCACGACGCGACACCTGGCGGCAGAAGCGGTACTATCGCCAGGTCGCCACACAAGGCACTCATGGCACAGTGGGAAACTATACCTAGTGTAAGTCACAGCATTTTGTCAAGAATAAGGCCTTAGCACACCTCCGCCGCGAAAAATAATAATGGGAAACCGCTTAACGAATTCCGCTAAGAAACATTGCTGCATTATATCGCGATTCGAATACTGGAACATCATGAGTCAGTTGAATTGTAGCAATTGTAGCAAAATGTCGTCGCTTTCTATTTAGTAAATACAGTATAAGTCTAGATCGGACGTCTTAGATTAGTTTTTCCGTAAAATTAATACTTATCCATTTCTCTGAACTCACTTAATTCCTTACAGGAAAATGATCTCCAGACAGAAGGAAACCCATTTGACATATTCAAAGTGAGGCCCCTCCTCAAACTAAAGCTGAGTTGGAGCCAGGAACCCACCAACGGGCTGGTGAACAGACCCAAGTTGTACCAACAAATGGAAAATGGCAAGAAGGATTCAAGCTCCAGCAAGGACAGACAGAGCACTTCAAAATCTAGTAATAATGATATTAAAAATGGTATTGTATTGTGACACTTAGTACATCTTTCATCCTACGCCCTAACATCATCTTGGGATGACTAAACATATTTATGGAAGACACCGGAAACAAATCCACCCATAGTAAAGTGGTATATTGCAACTTTTTATTTAAAAACATGGAGTAAATTGCAATAAAATTGCCTTGCATTCTTTTCTTTGCATAGTAAGCTTATATTTATATTTGTTTCATCTTATAAGTGTCTAAAATATTCATCATTGTAGTTCACTTGCCTTTCTAATTATAAGTATATACAAGGTTTAACAGAATAAACGCAAGACCTGAAAATAGTTTGTTCTAATTAACCTACTGAATCGATTCTAGTATACTATTTTTTCCCAAAATTTTGCCATACCTACCGCCGATTGAGCTGAAAAAATCAACCTTATTTCAAGGCTATAAGAATCAATTTTAAATGGTTAAAGTAATGCTTGAGTCAATACGTTATTCTTAATAATAACAGTTATGTTTAAAAAAAAATAAGTTTCGGTCATTGTATTACGCTTTTAACTCTATACTCTAATTGTGAGTGTATGAGGTCTTTCGTTAAATATGTTACACGTTGTATAGATGCTTGTATGTAAAAGTAACATTACATAGTAGTTAGTAACAATACTAATTTGTTTGATGTTTGTAATGTGCTTAATTGTCTGTCTGCTTCGTAGATTCACTGTTATAACCTTCACATAAATCTCATATTCCTTATTTCAGGAGACAAATCAAAGTCAGATGGCCACGATGGGGAATCGAAGCGCCAACAGATAATATATCAGTTCCTGTACAACAACAACTCGCGGCAACAGACGGAGGCTTGTGACGACCTGCACTGTCCGTGGTGTTCCCTAGACTGTGGCACGCTGTACTCCCTGCTCAAACACCTCAAGTTGTGCCACTCGCGGTTCAACTTTACGTACTTCGTAAGTTTGTTATTATATACGGCCAGTCTGAAATATATTTTTTTATCTCATCATAATTTCAGCCGAAAGACGTTCGTTGCTGCACATAGGCCTCTCCCAAGCTGCACACTATGACTGGTTCTGTTATTCTCGTATCCAGCAGATTCCTGCAGCCTTTACAAAGCTATCAGTCCATTTTGTGGGAGGCCTTCCAACGCTATGTCTTCCAGTACGCGATCGCTCTTCCAGAACTTTTCAGCTCCATCGGCCATCTGTTCTGCGAGCAAAGTGGCCCTGCCTACTGCCATTTAAGTTTGGCAATTCTTCAGGCTATGTTGGGTTTTATTGTACCTCGTATCCATTATTTTATTTATGTATTAGGATAAGTAATATGCCGACCGACCAGATACACTTCACAATCAGTTATTTTATTTTTCGACCATTTTTCAGATAATCTGACTGAACGATGAACATTCTATTTCTCCGACATAAGAAACAGTTATCCTATAAACATCCAGTCCTACCTCTAATCTACTACATTCTGTCTAGGCTTACTCAATGCCGAAAATATAATCACCCTTCACCTTCCAGCCAATCCCCGGCGGCGCACGCATCGACGTGTCCATAAACGAGTTGTACGACGGCTCGTATACGGGCTCCCCGCACGACCTGATAGCGGCGCAGGGCCGCGCGGGCGGCGCAGGCGCGGGCCCGCGCGCCGGGCCCACGCGCCGCACGTCGCTGACGCACGTGCTCCTGTGGCGCGCGCGCGCTCGGCGCCGCGCCGCGCGGCACAGCCTCGCCGAGTTCCTGGAGCTGGACGACGCTGATATCGTTGATGCGCAAAGGCCATACCTTACTGGACATAACAGGTTCGTGTTGATTGTTAAAAGTGATATTGATTGATGAAAGATGCTTTTAAGAGGAACGTAATCGCGGGCTCGAACTCACTGATGGGCCTGGCTAAAAAGCACGCATGCACGCAATAAACCATACCATGTTTAATTTTTGATGTACATTGTCGAACAGTAGAGTAATACGAGTACACTCCCGAAGTTTGTATGGGAAAAATGTGGACTAGATTCACCTTAAGTCTGAATGAATCGGTGCAATTTACTCGGAAATATAATCAATAGCCTTACAGCTAGATAAAGACAAATAGGTGGCAACTATACTCCCATAGGTTTAGGTAGTTACATAAAGGTAAACAAAAAAAAACACGCGACTCATAGATGCGAAACCTTTTATTTCAAATGTTAAAATCATATTATTTATAGTGAAATAATAATAGGCTCTATTCTGAATTTGAATCAGAATCTGATGAACTATCTGTCACATTAATAATAAATTGTTCAGTTGTATCATCAATTATTTTGCTAGCTATATTATCACAATTTAACAAAATCGTAACGCACTAGCAAAATCGTAAATATCGAGAGCGCTGTCAAAGGCGTCTTAACTGACTAAACGATGACGTTTAGTCGGTGTGTAACTGTGATGTAGTATGGCAACTGAAGTGGCAGGTTCATACCTACCATTTCAGTTGCCATACTACATCACAGTTGTACTTTTCAATTTAGCAACGTTATCTTTTTCGTTGTATTTTCTAGACCTGTCTTTTTGGGCTCTTTACAATAGGCAGATTACAAAATATTATATTATTATAATAAATCTAATTAAAAAATTGTGTTCAAGTAGTTATATCTAGGAGAGTAGTTTAAGCATAAATTATAAAGTATAAAATACATTAATAAAAGAGGAAACTATCGTATAAATCGGAAATAAATTTAATTTTGTTACACCGTATTTTTAATTTATTTACAAGAAAGTGTCAACTATAAAAAATCCTTTTGATGATTTGTTTACCATTATTTAACTACCTAAACCTATGGAGTATAGGTTAATGGATTGCAGACTCAAAGTCTTCTCTTGCATTTCCGCTGTAAGTCGACATTCACACGGACATAACAAAATTGCAGCGGGTTCTTTTCGCGCACTGGACCTTCAACGCGCTGCATAAAGCCGAGAATTGAAAGCCGAACACTTTGTTTTTTCGACGTGCTGAGATTCAACTCGCGCTGCACTCTGTTGGATTCTCAATGCTCAGAGACAACACCGAGGGTTGAAAATCGAGTGCGCGAATAAGTTCCTGCGTGTTTTTATGCCGTCCGTAAGAAAATTATACAAACTATTCGTCGTATAAGCTTATAAAGCTCGTTAGCCAATTATTGAAAGAGTAAGATCTTATACCATGTAATGTTTACTTACAACCATTGACAATCCTCGTTTCAGACTATACCACCACACAATCACCTGCCTCCCCGTATACCCGAACGAGCTGGACATCGACTCGGAGAGCGAGACGGACCCGCTATGGCTGCAACAGAAGACCATGATGATGATCGACGAGTTCACAGACGTAAACGAGGGCGAGAAAGAACTCATGAAGATGTGGAACCTCCACGTTATGAAGTACAACTACGTAGGCGACTGTCAGATACCCATCGCCTGCCAAATGTTCCTTCAGATGCGAGGAAAGGAGTTACTAGAGAAGAATTTGTACAGGAATTTTGTACTGCACATGTGTTCGCTGCACGATTTCGGACTGTTGAGTCCTGTGGCGTTGTACCAGACGGTGCAGATGTTGAACCAAATGTTAGCGGATAACGCCGAAGCCAAAGAGAGCATGCGCGAGTGCCTGCGGGCCGCGCGCGAGCACTGGCACGCCGTGGGCAAGTACCAGCAGCCGCCCGACGGCAAGCCCGCGCCGGGCGCCAAGCTCAGCGTGGAGGCCTCGCCCTGCGTGCGGCGCAAGACCTCCAACCTCACCAACGCCAACCGCATGGCCGGCAACAATAATTTCAGCAAGGTAATTATATCTTGTACCAGCATTCTTAATCCTACTAATATTACAAATGTAAAACTTTGTATGTTTGGATGTTTGACACATAGTTAATAACCTGGATTATAACGTATTATAAAAACTCAAATTTTGTATGTTTTAAATTAAATTATAGTACAAAAGTATGTAAATATTAACTTTCGCCATTGGCTTCGCCCGTCTATAGGTTGGAGACGCAAATTATCGAAACGTACTACTGGGGTATAACGTATCCTACGTTAACACATAGGATACGTTATACCCCTGAGGCCCTAGTGTGAGTTTCATTTAACCATCTACACCAAACGCAGTGAGCGCGTTCGGCGTTCCGATTGGCCCTGGACCAAGTGGACGGACCAATTGGAGCTCCAAATGCGCTCACTGCGTTAGGTGTAAATGGTTAAATGAAGCTCACACTAGGGCCTCATTAGTACGTTTCCGTTTGATAATTTTCGTCTCCAACCTATAGACGGGCGAAGCCAATGGCGAAAGCTAATATTTACATACTTTTGTACTATAATTTAATTTAAAACATACAAAATTTGAGTTTTTATAATAGGAAGTTCAATTAGATTAACTGGCGGTACTTAAAATAGGATGTCGAATTAGATTAACTGGTGGTCTTCTAAACTTATAATTTCAAGTTGCTACAGCTAATTATAGGGTCAAAGGTAATTTTTTTATCGTGTTTTGGATGGCTATAAAAGGACCAAAGAAACAATGGATGGATTGTGTGAAAGATTATATGGCTAGAGTGACTACCGAGATAAAAGTTAACGTCCACAGGTACGCACCAGCTGCAACGCACGCAGGGCATGCAACTGATTTTAGTTGAATGAATTCATATGCGTCCACTATCGGTATCGCCCGCACTGAGCGCTCGGTCCCTTCCTTTATACAAAGCAAACATAAATCTTTTGCCATGCGTGCGTTGCGGCCGGTACTGACTAGTGGATGTTCATCTTCATGGAGAAGTATGAATGAAAAAGACATACTGTGCCGCTGACCCCAAATAAATTCAGTCAAGAGTAAGAAAATTATGAGATATTACGTCGATAAAGTTTTGCTAGTTAATTTAGTTTTACCTCCAATTATTCCATTTTAAAATTAAATTGTGTACTTGTGTAAAATTACCACAATTTCTCTCCTTCAAGGCGGGTAGCCCCGGGCCCTCCCACGGCCACTCAGACACGAAGCGCAAGATGTCCTCGGGCAGCATCCAGAGCCGCAAGCGATCTTCCATATCTGAGAGGAAGAGCTCCGTATAGCGTTCATCCAGCCCTTAGATACGGACTGCTCCACGCTCGAGGCTCGCCACAAGTACAACCACCGCTATATCTCAACATGTGGGAATCCGGCGCGGCTGTCTCAGTAGATACGAATCGGTAGAACAAATAAATTGGTCTTTCACCTTTTATGTACAGCCGGGGAAATAAATCGTTGAGCAAATTAACACTAACTGTCAGCGTATAACTTAAGAAATAGCGATAATCTTTGAAAGTCTCTTTTAAACAGAAATCTCGTAATGATAAACGTTCAGAATCTAGTCGCAGTCTTACCTCGACGACAGTCAAATGTTAACTTGTCAAAAATTTATGGAAACTCGAGGTATTTTTGACAGACTGAGATTGACTGTGAACTTAAAATTACGAGAATTGCGCCTCTGGTATTATCTATTCTAGTTGGGTAAAATTTTCCAAAATAAATCCGTACCTGACAGCAGTTTTTTATGGCCTCATTTGATGGCTGACAATTGGGGCCAAACAAAAAGTTTGCATACGCGAAAAGTCAAATTATTTATTTCAAATAAAAGACACCTTTGAACGTCAAAATTTACAAAAATAAATGAATTTATTCTAGTTGCCCCTACCAATAGGTAGTTTCGTATTGAAAAAATGGGCAAAAAACTCCACCGTTACTCTTTTCAAATGTTTTACAATATTTTGTATACATCCGAAGGAGATAGAAGTAGATTTCTAGATATATTAAGTGTGTCCTTGTTGTCCTTATTATTATTTACTGACTTGTCTATTGTTATTGTCTGTCTAAATGTCGTGTTATAGCCATTTCATACAGCTGTCAAAGAATAACAGTTGTGATGTCAATATACGGACAATTTAAGTCGGTAGTCAATTAGCTTAACAATGAATTTCCCTGACTTAATCATTTTAACGTTGACGCCATATCAAGTGAAAACCGTCATTTTAATAACAAAATTATCTCTTGTAATTAGGTGATTAGGATTTCGTTACTGCCCAACTATGCTGTTTTAGTTGTAAGTAAATTGTCCATGAAATGGATGATAATACTTAAGTTACTAAATTATGACGTATGATACTTTTCCTGTTGTTCTGATGTTTGATCTCACGAGGTCACGCCGCGCCCTGCGCCGGCGCACTGATTGCACGTCGCATTCTCTCAGTGACGTATCACTGCACACTCGCACTACAACAGTTATGTAAGAAACTTTTCCTTAGACTGAATGCACGCTATGAGAACCTTGCCACAGTATTTTAGTTCTTATAACATTATGTAAGTAGTTAAATATCATAGTCAATCGGATTTTGACTTAGAATAAAATGTAACTCTACTAATTCTGGAGAATGTTAAAAGCTTCACTACATCCCTTTCCTTAAATAGCAATTCACTAATTTTAGACCTACAAAATCCAGTCGATTCTATTTTGAAAAAATGCCTGCGTGTTCATAATAGGCTTTAATCCAATTTACATTATTACAAAAACAAGCCTAACTGTATAATCATTACCAGGACTGATCGATCAATACAAAATCACAATAATTTTTTAAAGTGAATAGCTTAATTATTTAATTAGGATAAAATTAAAATTGGGTGTTCAATTAATGAAAGTAATGAAAGAATCTTGTGTGAAGTGTTTGTTTTGACATGAATTTCTACAAAAGACTGCAGGGTTGCTATGCCTTACTCTTATCTCAATCGACTTCTGACGTGGTCCTCACACTTACGATCTTAGGTATTATCAAGTCATCAAAGTGTTCACAAGTATCGATTAAGTGAAATCAATTTAAGATGTCCGTGTTTTATCAACTAATATTATAATATTAATCATATTTCTGTACTAGACTGTTACAACTATAGTAATAATTATTTACAATAAACACTCAATATTTTACATTTAGTTATGTTATCATAATTCCAATTTGCAATGCTGATTCTAATGACACTATTTTGTTATTTTGATATTGTTCCATATTGAGTATATGTTCAGTAAAATGTACTTATTATGAAATGAAATATAACAATTATTTTCAAATATATCTGTTTTATTGTCTCCTCCATTTATTGTAATCTAATGAGGGAAAATATAACTTTCCTATCGATAGTCCGCCCGCAAGAAAAAGTTCACATAAAATAGGTTGTAATCCACAAACCTAACACATAGCTGAAAAAAATATTAAAATTAGAACTGTCAAGGGTTACCAAATAAAGAGAAAAATGGAAAGCCATTTGACAAAGTTCACAAACTGAAATTTGTTGTTAAATATGTCACATTCGAGGAATGCACACAAATTATCTGATAAAAGCAGAACAGACATTCAGGCAACCAACAGACATGATGAGGAAGGTAAGCATCGAGGGGCCGAGACTCCGAGCCTTGTACGTGTTCATTTAGATATCAGAATACTAACAGCTATGTTTATTTTGTAGGACATGTTATAAGTGTTAACCCCACCGATAGCTGCACGTACGCTGGTATGTATTCAACGCTATTTATGCAGAAGCTTCGGACGTAAACATGCCAGATGCAATGCTAATACGAGAGAAATGTGCAACCGGCTCGCACCCTTTTGGCTCTGCATTGATTTAGGTACCAGTATAACACAAAGGCCTCGCATCTGGCTTATGTCTTCGCTCTATAACTTCCGTTTAAACTGCGTCCAAGTGTCACACACATTTGAACTCTGAACATCGATTTCCATTGCAGTGACTGTTTCAAAGAAACCATCTCCCTCGAGCCAGGACGGTGCCTTGTGCACTGGACAAAAGTCGTTCATAAGCATACACTCAACTGACCAGCTGTGTCAAGTGGCCGACGTGAACAACCCCTCGAACCTCGAGGAGTGCAACTTGGAAGTTCTGAGCCTCAACGAAGTGTTCCCTTCGACGTCAGAAGAAAGCCTGTCGAACGAAGATGATGCGCCAATTCAGAGGAATAAAAAAAACAAGAATAAAGCAGCCATACAAAAGTGTCAATCGGAAAGCGCGGAGAAGTCTGCTTACATGCCGACGAATAGCAAGTCCTCGACGGGCTCGCGGCAGAAGGACCCTGTTGACGGCCAGCCTTCAGTGTATTCTGATTTCGATATCCCAAAAAATACATTGCACGTGGTCGGTAGCAACCCAGGTGAACCGAAAATGTCGTATCCAGATCCGCCGAAGAAAATATCAAAGACGGTACCTGCCTAAGTCATATCAATTTATTTTAGCTGTGAGTGTTGTTCAGTGAGCAAATGTAGGTAGTAGTTGTAGAAAAGTCGTAAAGGCTTTTGTCCAGCAGTGGACTGATCCGCAAATAGCCAGTCGCCTAGTATTACTTATGTACCATTCCCTAAGTCGATGTCCATAATGCGGAGGGATTTGTTTATGCGCTGTATTACTGACTTGTACTCTCGGTGTTGACCGAGCATTAAGATTTCGACAGACTACATCTCAGCGCGTCGAAAATCGAACAATGTGTTTTACTATTCGATTTTCAGCTCTCGCGTAAAAATCCCACCTCGATTTTATCAAGTCCGTGTTTACGTCGACTAAGAAAAGTAACTTATCTAAGTACCAACTTTCAGTATCAAATTCAGCAGAGGTCACTTTCTTACGCCCAATAAAATTATTGAATTCCTACCTAATTTATTTTTAGCCGTCAATTGGTCACTAAACCTTGAGGCAACGCTTGCAAGTTTTTTTTTTAAATATTTATTTAATCTAATAAGTTACAGTTTTATTTTTACACATCACCTGCCAAACTGCAAAGCAATTTGTCGGCAGTAGGTTCTCGTGGATTTATCAGGAATCTTTGCTTGATTAAACATAAAAACTATATCTAAGTTAAAACTAAGACTAAAACCATGGCTCTTGCAAACACTCCGTATGTGAATACAGAGTAGTTACGCCTATCCACAGAACACAAGTAAAGCTTTGTTCTTTGCACTTCCCTCCTAAACCTTTTTATCATATTTCAGATGAAAAAGTTCCTCCGCAACATAGACAAGCACAAGAACGAACAGAACAACAAGAGCAGTGAGAAGGCCATCAGTAAGCTGACCACCATGCGCGGCATCCTCAAGGACGGGCGCTGCGGGCCCGAGTGCACCGGGGACTCCTCCGTGCAGGGCGCCGACGAATACAATGGTAAGGTACAGCCGCATTCATCCACTGCTGGACATAGGCCCAAGCATCGCCACGATGATCGGTCCTGTGCATCTCGCATCTAGCGGATGCACAGCGAACTTTAGAGACTGTCAGAGCGGGGCGGTCCTAGGGGGTCATGACACCCCCCCAAGCCGTAAACGTAAAGCTTAAAATAGTAATTTTTCGAAAATGTAATAAATTTTCTTATTAATATGTAGGTAGTCTTTCGCTGCGACCGCGCCTGGGGCGTACCAATAGAAAATGGCGCCTAGGGCACCGCATCACATTTGCGCCCCTTCATAAAGTATCTTCCTGGTCTACAATGAGCAAACGTTTCTAGACCAATTAGGTATAGCCTTCAATAACGAGGGTATTAATTTCAACTTGCTAAAAAATCGCTTGCAATGCTGGAATTTTAAGAGAATTTGAATAGAAATAGGCAGATTTGGTAATACGCTTTCAACCCCGTACTGCACAATATATTCAAGTAGCTCTACAGATTTCTTAGATACTTATAGGTAACAGTATGAAATGGTTCATTGGTGTTTTTTATTTATTTATTAACTGGCGAGTTTTTGCGCCCCCCTTCGATAGGCGCCCAGGGCTCTGGCCCTGCCTGCCCATCACTAGTTACGCCACTGCAGGCATGAGTGATAGAGACAACGCTCTTAGAAGTCGAAGATTCCGAACTAACGTGCCATGCTTTGGTTGTGTAATAGATAATGTGGCCCTCGAGACTGATCTCTGGGGAACCTTACAGTATTTTATCGTACGCGCGCTTTACTTGTAGTAACTAAGTGTGCAAACACGTTGTGAATGAGTGCGTGAAAACGAGTAGTGTCAGCACATGACACACACGCACACCTCCGGCTTCCGCCATTTTCTCGGATACTCGTGTCGGAAGGTACCTAGAGCTCCTGCGCTGGCATACACATTGACAGCGTGTTGGTACACTTCGTTACCACAAGAAAGCGCTTGTCGCTTCTTGCGATAAAAATACTGTAAAGAAAATTAACATTATACGAGGAGTTTGTAGAATTTCCCTATGCCTTCACAAGATATAGATATATAAGTTTGTTCACAGAAAATGTGACAGTACCCTTCCCAATGGACTTTGTTCCTCAAACAAACTACAGTAAGCAGAGCCCGGATAAGAACGTGACTTTTAACACTCAAGTGGTGATCATCCACTTCACGGGCGACCTGTGCGTGGGTCAAAGCGTTGAGACCCTCAGCAAGGAAAAGGACCAACAAGCCAGAAACTCCGAACTTAGGAAAACTTTCCTCACGAAATACAACGAATTTTGGCCCACACAGAAATAATTTTAAGTTTAGATTTAATTTCAGAATTGCGTCTTTAGTGAGATTATTATCTTTAGGAAAGTTCGAACAAAAACATGATATGAATAAGTTATTGAAAACATTTTATATTTATACACAATATTTGTACGATGTTGAAATTTATGACGTAGCGTTTTGTCCGATGTTTATTTATAAAAAAATCTGATCGATTAGTTTGCTACCTTTGTAGTTCCGAATTGTGTGATATTCGGGAAACCAAATTGGAATAAAGATTATAATAATTTCAAGGATGTTTTAATAAAATAGTGTATTCCATCAAAAATAAGATTTAATTATCCTAGATTGTCTTTTAGTTTAATTTGGTGTAGAAGATATTTTCCATAGAACTAGATCTTTGACGCGATCGTAAGTAAAATACTTCGGGAAGTCTAGAGGTAGTTGTTCCAGGGTCCAGGTGGAATGTGCGTTTTCTGTCTTGACTTTGTCTAGCAGAGTGAGGAATGTCTCGTAGCAGGGCGCGACCGAGTCGAGGTGCTCTATCGTGAACACGTAGCGTTTTTCTAACACCATGTATAAAGTTTTTGGTGGTTGTGTGTTTAGTATCTTCTGTACAGTTGAAACAAAAGCTGCTGTGACGTCATCGTCGTAAATTACTGGAAGAAGATAAAGGCTGCATTTTAATAAATGTGGTTTCTGTTTTAGAGTTTGACAATGTTGGCAATGATGGTTACAGAACCCATTGGGACATGGGCGATGTGCTTGAATGATTATTGATTTTCCCTATACAGGCAAGATTACAAACCAAAATCTTTATAAACAAAGTTTATACTTGAATCACTTTTCAACTTGGGAATTGTGCTAAGGCGAAAAAGGGTGTGGAGATGAAGAAATGTGGTTGTTTCGTTCAAAGTTCCTCCATTGTCAAACGTGAGGTTTTGAGCTATAAGAGCACCGAAATGGTTCAGATGTTGGATCAACAAATAAATAATTGGTATTCTAATAGGTACGTACCATCAGCAGCTATAATAATGCTGGCTTGTTTTATTTCGTTCAGCAATGGTGGACTCCACACAGTGTCAGTGAAATCCAGAGGCATCACTTTGAACTGAGATTTTACTAGCTTCTTATTGTACTTTGCGTTCAACTTTATAAGTTCTAAGATACCGCCGATATCGATGTCTGAAAGAAGAAAACATCGATTGGAGAGATTTAACGAGCCAATCAAGCAGTTTCACATAGTCCAAAATAACATTGTCTTCTCTGAACCAGATTCGAAGGATTAGCGGAATTCTGCGTATTCTTACATCACTTTCGACATTTTGTAGCCTTCTTTATATTGGAATGCTATATGCTGTGGCCCAATACGGCTCGCTCTTTATTAACAAACATCAACAAAATGTTTTTACCTGTACAAACAACCTTCTTAGCATATAGAGCAGCCACAAAGCTGGTGACTCCAGTGCCAGCGCCGAGTTCAAGCACGCTCCTATTGGTCAGCTCTCCCTTCAAACCGAGGTGTATCAGCCAATCGCCGAGAAGAAACGCTCCCCGCCATACTTGGAGGCCGACGAGCGCGATTTTGGTTTTCGAACTGTGCTCTGGAAATATTGAATTGGAGATGAATAAGGTTAACTTTGCTGTGGCAATTTGTGTGTGACGCCTAATTCCACACAAACTGCCGACAGGGAATTATGTGAGCTGTGGTGGTGCCCAGTCGACTAAAAACTCATAGGCTGCGGGTTTGAAGCCAGACAGGCGCTCCCACGACCTACTTTGTGCGATTCTTTTCATCATAATTATCTTCATTTGCTCTTGTGAAGTAAAATATTGTGGGAGAAATCGGCATGGTTTAGAACCAAAAATCGGACAACAACGTCCACCAACCCGGCCAACTGGGCGATGTGGATTACAACCTCCAACCACTCACAGAGCGGAGGCAGCTAAGTCCTGGTAGGGAGTATCTTATAGGCTCTGTCCGGCACTGGACTGCGGCAAGTGGATATCTTACCTATTTTAATAACATTTTTTTGCGGTCTATCTATGTCTAAGTCATTGTCCTCATCAAAAGTGGCACTGCTTACATTTTTAGGCAGCAAAAATGGGAATTCTGATATCACATCTGAAAGTGAAAAGCGTATGTAAATACCGAGACATGAGCATTTAAATAATACTGTAAGATATTCCTGGAAAATTGCAGAAACATTAACAATTTAAAATAACACTTTTAATTTATAAAGCTAATAAAATGCTAAGTATAATACTTACTTCCTTCAGTGCTTGGTGATATTTTAGTTTTATAATCATACTCCTCATATATTTCGGATGTCACAGTCAGTTCTGGCATCTGTAATCATAACAGGATTGGGTTTAGTAAAACACTTCATAAATTCTAAATAAAATTTATGTTTCTTTCATTAAAATGTGGCACTTTGCTCTATGTTAATAACATTTTTATTACTCACACATAAAGTAGGAGGTGAAATATGAATGGGAGTGTAAATATTTTAGAAATAATTTGTAATGCATGTTGCAGTGTGACGAATCCTTGGATTTATGATAAGCTTTTAAAACTGTGTTTAGATTTTCCAGTAGGGCTGTTCCTGTTTTATTTTAAATGTTAAGTTTTATTTTCATATGTTTATGATCATAATGCTATAACTATATCTTAATCCTACACACATGCATGGAATTCATTTAAAAAAAATTGCTGGCAAAGAATAGATAAAAAAAATCAAATATAGATTGTTACATAGTCTAATTCAAAGCACATTTCCTGGTTTAGCTCATTATTCTGTATTAGAATAATGATGAATTTCATAATTACATAAAATACAGGCTTCTACTTCATCCACCGCACTTAATTTGGTAAAAAAAACACAATCTCACTTTCCCACACACTATTAATCTCAAGTTTCTAATCCACATATTTAATATAAATATGAATATTACATCATTTTTATCACTATTCAATGAAATCTGAAAATTTCACATCAAATTATATTTAAATACATGTTTTTTTATTAATTTAAACATACCTTATTGTCCCAAACACCCTATTAATTACCAAAGACAATAAGAATACTTTTTGCCACTGTTAATGAGGAAGGACACTATAGTACAAAAATTGGAAACGGTCCAATATTATAACTTCTAAAATAAATCTGTAATAGTGTGGTATGCGTGCCAGCTTTTGTAATTTACTATGCTTTAGGCGTGTTTGTTATTTATGCCGGTCACGTGGGAGTCTCATTATTATTATAGTAAAATATTTATGTAATTCCCGAATGGAGTTTGTATGTGGTTGTGTCGTGGTTAATTTGTATTGAGAAATGATTATGCAATCACGCTATATGGCGAGCCAATAATGAGATAACATGAACATGATGATTAAGTAAGTACTAAAATGTCATTTAAGTAATAAATTCCCATTAATTGTTTTCGAAAATTTAATTATGAAGGTTTCAAGGTTTTAAGACTAACTGAATTAGATGTGGTGTTAAACCACATCTAATTATTTGCACACCGTTATTAAGTTTTTAGGAAACGCCAGGAACCTTTTTTCTCTGATAACACAATACCTATTCATGTTTTGGTAGTGAAGTTCTCGAATGAATATGCATACGAGTAGGTAATACCTGGATTACGATAGTTTAACTATTCCTGAAATACCACCCTAATGTCTACGTTATTGCTTTACAGTAATATGTGTTTCTAGCTACTTTTATAGCGTTATTCATTTTATTTAAAATAATTTTGCTACATTTCACGTTAATTTTATTTACTATGCCGCGCTTTGTCACAACAATTAACAAATTGATAGCACTTGACAGTGACAGGTGTGACAAATGTCATAATCAGCTGTTTTGGGAAGGAATCGTCAATCTCAGTGGAAACCTCAGACTAAGGAAATTCCTTAGTCTGAGGTGGAAACCAAAAAAGTACTGAAAACGATCAAGGCATTTTGATTCGATAACATCCAATAAAATGATAAATGCGTAGCCCACGAAATGTAAAATAAATATTTTTAAATTAAATAAGTCACAATGTTAGTCAAATTATTTTATTCCGGAATGAATGGTGGAAATCTGCAACCATCATTCCTCTGCATCATCAAAAATCTGCATCTACCATTTTTTATTATTTTGAAACTACACACCTTTTTATTTTTAATGGTTTCTCCTCCATTTCCATGTTATATTTTTTTTTTACAAAATTAAAAGTTTACTGAAGAGGATGCATACAAATATTGTCCTTTGCCAGGCTCGCTTTAAAAATATCACGTCATGCCAACCAATCACAGCTCTACACACGATCGACGCTGCCACGTCAAGTGAGACGGGAGTGAATGAAGTGGCACTATTTCGGCATTTTGTAGAGTTTCGTCTTCGGAGAAGGCTTGTAAAGTGCCGTATTTTTCAACATGAGAGTAATCCTATTTACGGCGATAGCCCTTTTGGGCGCCGCTTTGGCTGATGAAATACCCACCGAAGAAAACGTACTTGTACTGAGCAAATCCAACTTTGACGGTGTTGTCTCATCAAACAACTTCTTATTAGTGGAATTCTGTGAGTTTTTATTGTTAACTATTACTCTTTTGTCTCTTCTTCACTGTGAATTTCAATATTTTACCCTTTGTTATTCATAATTGCATTGAAATGTGAATGACACGTCAGTCGGCATGGTTGCGCGCGTGCCGGCACGTATTGCATGCCTTTGTTAGTCATACCTACTCTTTGCAGATGCGCCATGGTGCGGTCACTGCAAGTCCCTCGCTCCAGAGTACGCCAAGGCTGCTACCAAGCTGGCCGAGGAAGAGTCTCCCATCAAACTGGCCAAAGTTGATGCCACGCAAGAACAAGAGCTGGCCGAAAGCTATGGCGTCAGGGGATACCCGACACTGAAGTTCTTCAAGAACGGCAGCCCTATTGATTACTCAGGTATGTTTATTTAAGCATTACAAGAAGTTGCGCTTTTATAATTAATGTTTTCTAAACTTTTCATGGTTCATTCACAAAAGTTAAATATTTTTAGATTAGAATTTGCAATGCCTCATTTAGATCCGATTAGTATGTGTTTCAGTGGACTTACATCATTTTTATTGCATTAATAAAAGTATAATTGAGTGCTTTATGAAATTTCATTAGTTTAGTGTCCATAAATTAATTACACATTTCTTTACTTTCTCTCAGGTGGTCGTCAAGCTGATGACATCATCAGCTGGCTGAAGAAGAAGACTGGTCCCCCAGCCCTTGAGGTCACCTCTGCTGAACAAGCCAAGGAACTTATTGCTGCCAACAATGTCATCACCTTTGGTTTCTTCTCCGACCAGAGCTCTACTAAGGCTAAGGCATTCCTTGGAGTTGCCAGTGGTGTTGACGACCAGGTCTTCGCTGTTGTCTCTGACGAAAAAGTCATTGCCGAGCTGGATGCTGAAGATGAGGATGTTGTTCTCTTCAAGAACGTAAGTACACATAATCACTAAAACATTGTTTTGCCTTTTTATAATGAAATAAGAATGAATTTTATTCTACGAATTAAAGATAATTTCTCTCAGTTGTTTTTATAAAACTAGTAGACTTAGTTGTTTTTGGTTGTTACTATGCAGTAAAGATATTATTAAATACAGACAAAATGTGAAGAGAACACATGCGTACCTATTTAATAATCTTATCACAGTATTTTTTTTACATATCATTAACTGTATTTGGGAGAATCATTTTTCTACCTTGAGAATATTTAATCCTATTTTACATTTAAGCCACATAATATCTAACGTAATATGTAGCTGATAAAATGTATGTACACATTTACATCATTGATATTGTCCTCCATTTGGGTTAGCAGATAATAAGTTTGTTGGCCTCAAAGAAGGTAGATAATAAATTTAAGCTGCATCCAACTGTCCACTTTTGTATTGTAATCTAAAGGCTTCTTCAGACACGCACGACGCGACTCTTGTAGAACAACTTCCATTAAGTTTTCATAGATATTGTTCTACGAGAGTCACGTCGCGCCTGTTTGCGGGAACCTTGATTGTGACAGTGACACTATTATCTCTGTTGTCACATTTTATCTTCATAGTTTGATTTTAATTGCCCCTTTTAAATGATTAAAATCTATATTTTTGGAGATAAGACAGTTTAAGAAAACGTTTCAAATAAACTATAAATGTTTTTAACTGAAGGTAAAAGAAAATAACTTGTTATTTTCTTTTACCTTCATTTTTTCTTGGGTTTTCAAATAGTTACTATTCCTAGCAGGTTATTCAAACCAATACAGGTTCTTATGAAACCGAAATTGTAATAATAATCTTGGTTTTTTTTTACCATATTATAAAATAATTCATACTTAATTCTGACAAAAACTCAATATTTTTCCTTATTTATTGTATGTTCAGTTTCCCCACAAAGTCTAGACGTTGGCTTTCAAAATAATAACCACAAACACCTAACACAAAGATCATTGTTTTGAGAGCCAACTTTTTGTATTGGGAAAATTGTAAATTGAGTTTCAAAAATATTTGGACGCTAGCTTGTGCCCACGACTTCGTCTACATGAAATATCTTGTTTTAACATAAAATATCTCCTATGACTCTTTTCAGAGATAATGTTTTACAAACTCAAACATAATTTTACGTCTTTTTAACAATACAGTTTAGGTACCTAGTTCAGATTGATTAAGATTTTATCAGTAATGTTTTTCTTCCCAATTTTAGATGTTAAATGATGGTGTCTCATTTTCCTTATATCTTATTCCCTAATTTTGCCATCAGTTCGAAGAGCCCCGCGTCAAGTTCGAAGGTGAGAAATTCAACGAGGACATTTTCAAAACCTGGGTATTCGTCCAGAGCATGCCCACCATCGTTGAGTTCTCCCACGAGACTGCCTCCAAGATCTTCGGCGGGCAAATCAAATACCATCTTCTCTTGTTCCTGTCCAAGGTAAGAAATTAAGTATTTTTTTCTTTTTCCTTTTATAATATTAAATGGTATTTTGTTATCTTGTTAAGCAAAATACTTTTTTTATTTATTTAAACTTCTCACACACAAAAAGGTACAAATGTAGACATTAAGTGTGCCTTTGTACCTTTTTGTGTTAGGCATTAGGCATTCTCTATGAGTCAACCAAGGGTGGTGAAGAGATTAGATGGCAGGCTTTCGTTTTTTTTTATTCAAAATTAAATTTATTCGGTATAATCATTGTGTCAAACTTTAAGCAGGATGTACAGAGATACCGTTTCTGTTTCTAATTAATTGTCAATTTTCTGTTATCAAACTGTTATAGGGTAAATCCACATTATTTAGTTATCTATAGTCACTTATTTTCACGGTAAATAAGCAAGTAATAAACGTACTTATTTAATTCTAGAATCATGTGAATCTCCTGACATTCTAATTTCGTAGGAAAACGAGATATCGTAGACGGCTATTATTACTCAGCAAAACCTGTTATTTAACGAGTTACTGAAGTAGACCTCTACACGTAAAAAGCAAACATTGATTCGTATGTAGTGGCATATCGTTCCAAGAAATAAATTATCGGTGTCATTTTTTGCGATGCAACTGTGTGTCTCGATCTCGATCTCGAAAGTGGTTAGACGAGAAATTGGCGATATGTTGTACTTTCACGAGCATGAATGTACCTATGTATCTTGAAGAGATTTGAGCCGGTGACCCGACGGCTTGAACTTTCACCGTTCATTACAAGTCAATCGGTCATGCGCATCGGTTAATGAACCTTTTTACACATTTTACTACTAAATATTGCATGATAAATCGAAACATTACAAAAAAATCATGTAAAAATACCAATTTTACGGTTCAGAACGTATAAATTCGAGTTATTAATATAATCCCGTAAAGTCTCTTCCACGAATCCAGTTAACGGAAGCTCTTTTTAATAATGCTAATATCACCGCGTAAAACGAGACGGTAGTTAAAGGCGTGCTAATAGCTAAATACATACGACGACACATCGACAAACACTATAAAGTGCAACGACCTTGTGGTCAATGACCTTTGCTTGGTGATTGCGTGGACTTGTTCTACAGATTCTGATGAGTATTTTGTTTGTAGAAAAATGGCGACTTCGACAAATACACTGAGGAACTCAAGCCCGTTGCTAAGAACTACCGTGACCGTGTCATGTCCGTTGCCATTGACGCCGATGAGGATGAACACCAGAGGTACAGTATTGATATCTTTTTAGAGTAACGTGAATCTTTATGATTCGGTCTGTCAGGACTGGTTGTTGTCGGGATTCTAAGGGCTTATGACGATCAAAAGACGACTTATTTTCGCTGATGTTGATGACAACAATTTTTCTTAACTCTGTATATAGTTTCTTCATATTTTATATAGTTCTCAGTGAAAAGTTTGCTACAAATATCCCGAAGTAGAGTAGTTCCCTAAGATTAACCTACTTCACGTTATCCTCGACGCGAAGTTTCGTACAAAGATTTTTATTAAATTGAACAAAAAGTAGAAAAAAAAAATAGGTATGGTGGCTCGAATAAAGATTCAGTCGTCTGTAAGAAATGAAGATGAAGTTTCCCCCACTCCCTTTTCCGCTATTCCAAAGGCCCATCTCGCCCAAAGCTGTTAAATTCATCCTCGTAATTACTAAGCTATAATATTATTACTACAAACCAGTGGTATTTGATCTCGATGGGTCGGAAATTCGACAGGACAGTGGTCACTGTGAAGATGGACAATGGACATTGTGGAAGCACTTAATTATTTAAGTTCTTCCACAATGGTGGTGGAAGTACTTAAATAAAAACACTATATTCCACTGTCCAGTGTAGCGAGTACTAAAGGCTACTCAGCCTACTGTCTTGTATCAGTTAAGTGCTAGTATTTATCAAAATCAAAAGTCATTTATTCAAACTAGGCTGAGAATCAGCACTTTTTGAACGAAAATTACATAAGACAGTCCCCCCAAAAAGCCCGCCCTTCACCACTTCCTAGTGCTATAGCTGTGCTATATTGCTATAATCAAACTATTCGGAATTGGGTTTTTCTAGTCAGAATTTCTCAGTAGCATTTGTGCCCGGCTGATGGCAATCAAACCATAACTGGTGAAATGTGTGCGTAATAATAGGAACACCTCTGCTCAACCCGTCGGGGAATCAAGGCGTGATGTTATGTATGTAAAACTTAGTTCACACACAAATGCATCTGATTCTCATGCTCTCCATAGTAAACATAAGCAAGACAACAAACTCCTGCTAATCATAGTTTAATGTACTTATTAAATTCTCTTCTAGCAATTTTCATGATTCTTAAGCAGCAGTTTATTATCTTTACCAACCTATTAAGCGGTCAAACGTCTAAACTGTAAAGATTATTAAGTCAACGACATTATAACGCTTCTAAGTGTTAAAAACAAAACCGTTAAGTACTTGTTCAGCTCTCAAGGTGAAGGTTGCGAGCACAACTTCTAGGCTCTAATTTTAAAAACACCGCGAGGTTTTTTTTGTGGCACAGTATAGCTAAAATGTATAGTATCATTCTATGTCTAATAGTGTAATTGTAATAGCGACAGCGACGGATGATACCAATAGGCTCGCCCCCTATTACATGGGAAATAGCGAAATGTGGGTGTGCTATAGGGACACCTCTCCCTAATCCAACGGGGAAAGCAGGCTTGATTATACAGATAATACAGAGTACATAATTGAAACTGTCTACCAGTGGCGAAAGCACCATATAACACGATTCCTACCGGCTTCTGTTCGGTGATTTGCATCTCTCACCGCTTTTGAAAAATGGCACGTCAATTTTTGAATGATAGGAAGTATTCTTTATTGATAAGTCAGTAAATTAAAGCCGACTTCGTTTCGGCTTCTTTCTTAGAAATATTGACACCTCGCCGCTGCTGTCTACTAAGGATAATTTCCGACTTTTTTTCTAACCTCTAGCCACATATTTTCGTTAAATTATTTACGCCATTTGCGTTATCCACGCGAAAATTAATTGTAACTTTGATTAGATTTAAATTAAAATACTTCGAATGAAGCCAACGCGTCACCCACCGGTAAACGTGTTTCTTTCAGTGGTTTTAAATATCACGGACGGCCTAGGACATTTCTTTCAACGTTTTAATGTGGTTGGCCAAATGTATTACGAGCCAATGTTGGTACAGTTGCTTGTGTTAATTGGGTACCCCTTACTTATTGAAATATGTTACGAAAATGTACCTAGTTTATGAAAGCAGGGTTACGCACATTATACTAATGATTTAGTATTAATGGTTCGTTTATCAGCACGAACTTTATGGCAATAGCTTGTCCTGGTAAAAATTTTAGGCACCTGGCAAGATGGTAGCGTGAATACGCAACAGGGTGCGCCGTACCTACGTACATTCACCTTTTTCACCAAGCGTCGCATTTTGTGAAGTTTAATTTACGCTAAAAAAATCCATGTTTTTTTTTATTGATACTTGTTCCCCCTTGACATATCCCTTGCTTGTGAACTGCTGGTTTAATATAATCACCTTATGAAGGCTATTTTAATGCACCCCAACCAAGGAATCGGTACCAACTTACCAAGCTATCAAAATATTAATAGCTAGATTATTAAATGTGTTTTTTCTCCTCTAGAATCCTGGAGTTCTTCGGCATGAAGAAGGAAGAGATCCCCTCTGCCCGTTTGATCGCCCTGGAACAGGACATGGCCAAGTACAAGCCCGCCACTGATGAGCTTACCGCCAACGCTATTGAAGTAAGTCTTTATTTACCACATTTTCGTATCAAGTTTTGTGTATTTTTTTTATAACTGCTTGTCAAAAATTACATTATTCCCAATTATAGGTGTGCTTTATAAAGATTTCGTTTTTTGACGAAATCAAAATCAAAAGTCATTTATTCAAATTAGGCTGAGAATCGGATAAGACAGCCCCCCAAAACGCCCACCCTTCACCACTTCCTAGTGCTTTAGCTGGGAAGAAGTGGCGCAACAAACTCCCCAGCAGCACAGCTGTCGGTTTAGTCGGATAGACTTGATTCTATACTAGGCAAAGTAATAAACATTACGAGACACAGAACATTAATTAAATAATTAGTCAAATCAACCATTTATGTGTTACACATAAAATCTACTATAATATTATGACTTTTCGTTCATAATTCTCTTAACTAATCCTGTAAATATCACATTCATCTCAATTAATGTCAAATGTTCAGTAATAGTAATTTGATACAACTGTATTACGGCATATTTCACGGAAATTTATCATACTACCGTAAAACCAACTACTATGGCCGATAACATGTAGTTTTCAAATCATTGTTATGTAATTATGTAATCAATCTTATCGATACGTACTATAGTTAACATAATGGCTATTAACCACCGTTGATTTGTCGGCCTATGTGTTAACGATCCGGTAATTAATTTCTGTCATTAATTGTGGTATTGAAACAATATGACATGAATCTTAGCACTCAACGAGACCTAACTTATACCACAAAAATAAATTATTATAAAAAGGAAAAGATTTTTATCATAATCGATTTTAGACGAATCATGTTCAAAAGTGAAAATGTAGGTAATATTTTCATATTCTAGGCGACCTCTCAAAACTGCTAATCTTCATAAAAATACTCGCCTTTATTATAAACGTTGCTTAAAGTAAAGTGATAATTAGCGACTGTTTAACTATATATGGAAATAAACCCCATTATTGATATCATGATTTGAAATCATTCACATTTTCATAAGTATTTTATTGACATCTACAACTTGTGAGAGCTTTTCTAAAGTTTTTTTCTGTATCTTACATTATGTTAAAACGACATAGTGTATAATTGCCATAGACAACAATACACTATTTCAGAACTTTAACATAATAATTAAATCTAAAGTCACGAAAAGCATGGCCGTCGCGCCACACTAATAACAGATTGCCATTTATGTGTTTGAAAATTGTACATAATCATACAAATAGGTACATACGCGCATAGTAGAGACGTGACAAGATAATACTAGGCGTAACAATTAATATGCAATTTATTACAACACAATATGCATTTCCAGTACTTGCTCCGTGTATGTAGGACTTCATTTATTACAACTTAATTGAATATTAATTTCTTAAGTAAAAACGTCTATAACAACCACTAAGCATATGTGAATAAGTTTCAAAGTAATCTTATTAATTTCTTGTTATGAATGCAAAAAACCGATGCTATTAATCATAAAACTTGTTTCGATACACAAGTAAAAAAGTCCATAACATCATCTAAGTATAACAGTTTCGATATTATTAGAACTAAGAAGCCGTTATTTATACCGTTAACCAATACAAGTTTGAGTAAGAACATACACTTATCTAAGTGCCGATTTCGCCAATGAAACTGTGGGGCCTCGATCTAACGCATCGAGCGCGTTCGGTACTCCAATTGGTCCTTCACCAATGCAGGGCCAATCGGAGCGCCAAACGCGCTCGATGTGTTAGATCGAGATGGTTAAATGAAACTCACTCTAGGGCCTCTGAACGCGTTTAGCACATCTGAACCGAGTTCAAGAGCTGTCAGTGTCACAATTTTGGCACTGACGCTCGTGAACGCGGTTTGGTATATAATTCGCCCTAAAACGTTACAAAGAGGCTTTCGTGTTCAAGAGACTTATTTCACGTAGAACAGCTTTATTAGTCTACATCAGCCTTCATATATGAAGCACGACGGTATTAGTCTAGCTAAGATATCACGACAGTGTTTTTTGCTGTCTAAAGTAGATTCATGTTCACACTGTCTAGGTCTAAAAAGAACAAAACACTACAAATCACATAATTTTGCAACTGTTATCAGGTTCCACTATTCAGAAAGTGGTTATGTAACAGTTTCCTTACAACGCTTACATGACTTGCCCACAAATACATGATATTAACCTTCTTCTCGTACTTCCCAGGAATTCGTTCAGTCGTTCTTCGCCGGCACCTTGAAACAGCACCTGTTGAGCGAGGACCTGCCTTCTGACTGGGCCGCCAAGCCCGTCAAGACTTTGGTCGCCACCAACTTCGACGAGGTCGTGTTTGACACCTCCAAGAACGTGCTCGTCGAGTTCTATGCCCCATGGTAAGTGAACATCAAAGTTAACTATGTCACTAGCGACCTATTTCGCATGGTTCTTACGAATTTATTTACTGATTTAGGATCTCCAACAAAAAAATGTACACATTATATATATGACACCTACTTAGGTGTACTCCTTCACTTATATGCTCAATAAAGTTAATTACTAAGCTAACAAAGTTAAAAAGGATAACATTTGGAAAAAGTTAATAAATGATTGAGGGGCATAAATCCGTCGAACATCGCGGTTGTGTCTGCTGTACACAAAAACCGACCAATTTATAATATGTATAGATGCACGATGGAAAGAGCGTGCCCAGAATGCCTGTTCGTAGTTATAACCGATGTGGTGGGATTGCCTTAATTTAGTCACTGCAGCCGTCTTGCATATAGTTATAATTATCAGCATATTTTCGTGTTTTCCTCATGGATAATGGATTTACCCACGGGAGGAAGCATTAACAAAGTATTAAAGCAGGTGAAATTCTGTGTCCTCCGAATGATATGTTTATTCTTCAGTTCCCATTGGGTGTTATTAAACCCAAGCCAATCCAATTTGCACCCAGTAGTGCAAATTAGAAATACTTTGTACTACTAATCTGTAATTTTGAATTGTGGTCAATAGTTGGGAAATTGACGTGTAAATGGGTAAATACAAGTCAGATACTTGTTACACTTTTGAAAACTTATAACGAAAGTGTTTCTTTTTTCGCAAGTCGATGCAGATAAGATTTGCACGTGGATAGATATCAACACAATCATAAAAATCGCGATTGATTACGATTTGACTGGACCTTTTCTTAATGAATGTGACCCATTTGTTATGCCAAGTTACTTGATATAATATAACTTGATCAGGTTACGTATATGGTATATAAGTCATCAGTTTAAATATCAAGCATCTGTGCAAATATTAAAGTGTAAATGAAACACAAAGATTGTATGCACAAGTGTCCACAATGAAAAGGATATTTAAAAGAATCCATAAATTTCAGACAAAAATTATTGCATCATCTTGGAGAATTATGTAAAAAAACAAACATGTCACACTTATATTACTTCTATAGTAAACATATTCCTTTGTTTTATCAAGTGTTACCCCCGCTATGCAATACAAATATATTTTCTTTACTAACATCATTACTCCATTAGGTTGCTTGTTCGGCATGTTTCTAGGTCGAGTTCAAGTCCAGACATGGTATTATTTGTCGCGGCGACATTGCCTCATTTCTGTCGTAGTATCGTATAATTTGCGCAAGTGTGCGACTCGTTAGTTCGCATTCAGTGGTTCGTAATTAATACGCTTGTGTCAAACGTCATTGTTTGTTGTTCAACGACTTGGAAATTGATCATTTGCCCCATTATGTAAATTTTCTCAGAGGTTCAGATGTTGCTAACCTGTTATTTATTGTGTTTATCGAGGTTTATAAAAGCCATACAGCAGATTTAAAAGCTGTAAGGTTATTCGTATGACTCTTAATATCTTTAATTTTTAAAGTTCCTTCAGCCGCAGGTCATGAAGTAGGCACTAGATAGTACATTAGTAGATTACTAGACAACACTATTTCTCAACAGTTTTATATGTTAGAAACAGTGAAGCAGAAGCATGCAATATGTTAGAGACTTACAAAATGTAAACTATTACCAGTGTTAACTTCACAAGTTTATTAGGTTTAAAAATACAGACAAAAAGTAATTTATCTAACAAAATATATTCACAAAACATTCTCTTTATCTGCATCACAAAGTATAGATCAGAAATCTCACAATCATCTTCACCCAACAGGTGCGGTCACTGCAAACAGCTGGTCCCCATCTACGAAAAGCTGGCAGAGCACTTCGAGAAGGACGATGACATCGTCATCGCCAAGATGGACGCCACCGCCAACGAGCTTGAGCACACCAAGATTACCTCCTTCCCCACCATCAAACTGTACACTAAGGACAACCAGGTCAGTACACGAACGAATACGAAACAGTTATACAAAGAGATTCAATAGTTACAGGCCTTATTGGTTTTATGTACACCTCTGGCCAACCATTCGGGGAAATAAGGCTTGATGTTATGTGTTGTAGTTCTTAAAAGTCCATTATGAGGACATATGTGGGGGTCATTAGGTCCCGATTTGTCCCCTCCCATAATACATGGGACTCTAAAACATAACCAGCAAAATGTACCAACTTCACTATACATAAATATATTTCAGTGTAGTTTTTTCTGCTTATCGGGATTGCAAGCGTGTTAATATGTTCCGAAATCCAATAGGAGTCGAATTAAAGAGGAGTTATCTAGCAGTCTACGCATATTTACTACGTACAGAAAGCGAACCGCATCAAAACATGGGCTCTGTGTAACATCATTTTGATCCTATCGTCGATATTAATAGTCTACTGAATTCAGTCGTGGTTAGTACACATTTAACGGCCCTGTTTTATAGCAAGCGAGTTCACGCCTCTCTATTTAACTAAGCCATGTTGATAATACAATAACTTGCTTGTTTGATGTGCTTCTAGCGTGACTAGGTCATTATTACTCCACAGTTACTTAATCTTTATTAGGGCTTTGTTGCTGGACTCAATAGTCTTATCAAAAGGTGGTTTTTGTTGCCAACAATAGAATAAACTATTTTATAAATACTTTTTTAGTACACAAAAGAAATGTGAGGTACACCTCACATCTCTTTTGTGTACTAAAGACTATTAGACGGTCGAGTATACCGTTACGCGAGAACAAACAGATATTATACTTATCTCAAGGCAAATTAAACTAGACTGTAGATATTATTGTTCCTAAGAAAATTCCCATAGATAACTTTGCTTTTCTTTAAATTAACATACTTGCACATTAAGTAATTTAATTGCCTGTTGAATCCATAAATAAATCGAAGGACTTTATGATAAACGAATGCCCATTAACATTATTACTAGTTGCGAAGCAATAAAATTAGAAGTGTTAAAATGATTATTTCATAGTTAAGTAGGTGAAAACAAGCAGAAAACACCATACTAATGTAAGGCTATCCCATTACCCTCCCATATCCGGGAGGACTTCTGTTTATTTTTGTCTCTGTCACTCATCATTTCTAACAACTATTTTCTATTATGCAGGTGAAAGACTACAACGGTGAAAGGACGCTGGCCGCCATGACCAAGTTCGTTGAGACAGACGGTGAAGGCGCTGAGCCCACACCGAGCGTGGTAAGTTATCAATCATTCTTGAATTTATCTCATCGATCTGGGTATCTTTGAGCAATCAGGCTACTTGGGGCTGCTGGCTGGTGAACACTGAGTGGATGGGCATTTTAAAGATGTATAAGATTGTCTTACGTTGAAAGATGGTCTCTGTACTACGATGAAACATGAGGCCTGCGGGGCTGATTGCAAGTCTTGGGGCTCATTCGATCAATCAAGTCTGGTCATACCAAGCTAGGGTCAGTACATTTCAATTCATGACCCCGTCTGCATTTTAAAAATGTATGAGATTGTCTTATGTTGAAAGAGTGAAGGCATGTCTTATTATGTGGGGATGCTACAAATAAGAAACGAACAGTTATTTTTGTTTGAAAAGTAAATGCATCCACTTCTGGCTGAAAAACCATAAACTTGAAAATACTATGACAGATAAGTGAACCCAGGTTACTGTCAAGAATAACAGTGATTAGATCAGTCAATCTAGTAAAAGCTTTTAAAGACCGTTAGCAACATTAAATAATGTTTTATTGTTCGAAGAAATCTTAATCAATATTCCGATTACGTGCTCTGATTAATCGCCATAGCAAGTCGTCCTTGAACCATTTTTTAAAGTATTAAGACAAAAAATCATTTTAACGAACATTTAAAACGTTCTCAATTCGATACAGTTTCTAATTAACTTATTTCATTCGTTTCAAACGTAGCAATATTATTTGTGTGACGTGTTGATTACATGTGGTTATGGACCACGTCATTATATCTAAAATCTTACGTGTACTTGGATGATAACCTGAATGGTTTATCTTTTGAAGTCATCTGAAATAATAGCTAGCACTAAAAAAAATGATTTTATTATGAGAAATTAAAGTATTACTTATTGTGCATAAATGATTGTTACCTATTTATCGATTTTAGTTACTGTTTCAAACTAAGTTGAGGCTTTGACTTCGAAGACGACAGGCTCACAAAAATTTGCACAAGATTTTTATTTAAGTTTTGTGAAACAAGAAACGTTAGTTAATTTTATATTAATTATATTATTATTCGTCTTTGCAGAGCGATGATGACGAGGAAGAGGAGCTGCCATCCAGGGACGAGTTATAAGCGCTCGAAGCCAGTACACTCTCATGAGACTTCCATAGTATAGTACTGTATAGATTATAATTATTTACTTTTATACTTAAACTAACACGTTTGCATTTCTCTTGCTAGACTGTTGACTTGTTCTCTAAATTGTGTTAAGGGTTGTACTTGAACGAATTAAGTTAGTAGTACGCATTGTTTGATATTTTATAATGTAATACTCTGTTTGTTCGTCACGTAGCGTCAGAGCGGCCGGATCTCGTGCAAGTGCCCGGTAAAATTTAATTTATTTTCTAAACGCATAATTTATTTTGCATAAACAGCAGCATAACTTAGTTTATGTATAATAACGAATGTATTTATAATTTCTGTATCATAATGGTATAATATCTTCAAATTCCTTAGTACAAGTTTTAGTTACGAACAAGTGTGTTGTTAAGAAGCATTGGCGATATTTTTATATTTTACCTGTACATTTATTCATCACAAGAAATAGAATTACTTAAGTCGGACTCTTAACCGTTAAGTTGTATTTTTGTAGCGAGTTTTTTTTAATTAAAATTGTGACGTTGAATAGTTCAATCATAAGTACTTGCATTCTCAAATGTATTTAGTACTATTTTCATAATTATAATTAGTAAAGATCTTGAAAATGTAATTTTCTACAAATATTTGGTAATTCTGTCTATACATGTAAATATTCATAATTGTATTTGCCAAATCTGCAATTGTGTATCTATTGTGGATACAGAAATTGATAAATAAACAAAATTAAAACTTATTCTCGATTTTCATTTAATCTGTGATCATCATGGTCTACCCGCTTGCCAAATCTGTTAAGCCATGGTTGATAAACAAACGTCCACATCTACAGACACAAATTTATATTCAGATCAGCTGAAAGACATCCACTGCTAGACATAAACCTCCCCCAAAAGAGGGGGATTTGCCATAATTGCCACGCTTGGCAGGTGGGTTGGCGATCTCAGTATGGTGATGGTGTTAGACGGTCATGCATAGAGAACGCTGCTGCCCATTCTCTAGTAAGTCCATTGGTCGCCTTCTACGACACCTATGGGAGGAAATGGGACGGTGCTATTCTTTTACGTCCGGCACCACACGGAACATTTATATTACTAGTAGGATATTACTGCCTCAAGTCTGACAAAGAGCCGTTCGGTTACGCTTGTCTGAACTCATAGACGACGAAATTCAGCGATGCGCTTTACAGATTTCATGACATTATGTTAGATTCTGTTCTCGTATACAGGGTGTAACAGAAACCCTATTGCTATCCTTAAGCACTAAAGATAACAGCTAGTATAGAATCACTATACATAGTTTCAGCTCAAAATAAAATACTCTAAGAATTGATACCAAATTTGCGGTTTCATGTGTTTCTTAAATTCAAATATTCAAATCATAACAAACGTGTCATCGCACTACGTAGGTCAATAACTTTCCACATTACTTGCCAACATCACGATAAATCTCTTCCGAGTGATGCGTTTGTTTAAATTTGTTCTGGTATGAATGTATTAAAAATTGTGATAACTTCCGAACATGTAGAGATAGAATTAAAAAATCCTTCCAATATCGTTTGATATCATCCAAAGAAGCCGTGCCCTTGGTATGTATATACCCTTTCCGTTACACGTTGTATAAATCCAAAAATGATTAAACAAAGCAAATTTCATTATTTTGACCCAGGACGTCTAGTTTTGAGAATTTTGCGAAAAACTCAAAAAAGAGATTCCCAAGTTTTAAAATGCGACTTACAATTATGCTTCTTTGAATTCAAAGATAAAAAAATTCAGCCAAGTGGAACAAGCACTTCTGAGATTTTCATGTAATTTTGCAAGGTCACGGTCAAGGTCATCCACGAATCTGTGGATAAATGTCCCAGGGGGTGTTATACAAAGGGGGGATTAAAATTTCATTATTTTTGACCCAGGACATCTAGTTTTTCAGATTTTAGCGAAAACTAAAGCGTCTATCCATTTTGGATGCAACCTGAACACGCTTTTGGTGGACATGTATTAATGTACAACTACCTAAATTTGTCTGTATCAACTACACGTATCGTGGCGATTTTAAGCAACCATGCAGCGTCTCCAATTGAACTTTGGAAATATGCAACGGTGAAGCTAAGTTATGCAAGTTTTTATTTCCACCAGAGCTAAGCTGCGATGGTGTTGTGGAGCAGGTAAGATGTTACTATGAAGATGCGCTTTGCACGTATGTAAAAACAGCTGAACTCGTTGAACCCTTAGGTTAGAGTTGAAATTTTCTTGCGTTTTTTGCAGGCAATTTGCGGGTCAGTGCCAGTATGTACCTATATGCAGAATTATAGTCATTAAAATTATCAATACAACTCTCTAGGTCCATATTTCACGAAAAATTAATTCCCCTGAAGCTTTCACCATAACAGCAAAGCTAGCACTACATATTATAAAACAAAGTCCTCCGCCGCGTCTGTCTGTCTGTTCGCGATAATCTCAAAAACTACAGCACCGATTTTCATGCTGTTTTCACTAATGGATAGAGTGGTTCTCAAGGAAGGTTTTAGTATATAATTTGTCAAGTTTTTGTATACATTGGCTAAAATATAATGATATATTTTGTTGGAGGTGTCGGAAAAAAATAAGCCGTCTGGGAGCTTTCAACGAAAACGCTGCCTAAACCCTTTGAGATATGGAGGCGATCGGTGGCGGCGAACTCTCGCGTCCGGCCCTGGTCCAGGCCATGGTACGGAGCGAGAGTAGCGAGAGGAGCGGTAGCCGTCACTTCCTTTTGAGATGCAGTAATGTTCGCGAAGAGGGTGGCGGCGCACGTGAGGGAAAGGCAGTACCTATATGCGCCCTCACGGCCTTAGTCGCCGCAGGAGACGCCCTGGGCGTCGGGAATCCCAGGCTGATTCCCGGCCACCGCAGGCGCGGGCTTGCGGACGACGAGTAATGTGTAGCTCGCTGTCCGGTAAGGACCAAGCCCGGGTCGACGGCGCGTTGTGTTCCACGCGCGCCTCAAAGAGATGTCAGCACCAACTGATGGGGCCCGCAAGGGCCGAGATACCGCGGCCCCTGGCATAAAAACAATCAGCTGTTCTATACATTTTGAACGCGTAGGTATTGCAGTTTTCAATGAAACAGCTAATTTTTTTTTGTATAACAGACAAAAAAATTCTACGCTATATGGGGGTATAGAATGATATGCTGGGTTCATGGTTGTAGATTGCGCACTGGTTAAAAATTTACCCTGTATACAAGGTGGCCCGTGAATCGAGGCCCAAAGCAAAATTTTTTGACATTCTCTTCAAGGGTTTCCGGCACCCCCATTTATATTTTAAACTATAAATTATCGCTGATCGCTGATCGAGAAAAAATTCTTGTGAAAATTCTCTCTGGGCTGTTTTTTATTTTTCTGTGTCTGATTTATGTGTATATTTTTTTAAATTATACTTTCAATACTTTCATTTTTAAATTATGGCCTACGACCAGTAGAAGATACTATTCTGTGCAACTATCACTTTAGGTGACTAACTCAAAGGAAAGATTTTTGCTCGACAAGATTCGTTCTAGATTTTCAGACTTTAAAAATATAAAAAAGAAGGATGGCAATAACCCCCAGTACTTTAAAAAAATCCAAGGACCTTCCGCTTTCCATGTTTTGGAAAGCGGTTACAAATAATAAGTACTTTTCCGGTCATAATTTGGAGAAATTGGATTTCAAACATGGACGTGCTTTGACGTTTGCGATCTTCGTCTTACCTACATACTACCCTTTACATTTTTTTTATACGTGGTAGTACTAAAGTATTGTATGGGTAAACAATTTTTATGCCATCTAAACATCCAATTAAGCTAAAATTTGATCTGATCTGATTTAACTTTGGTGACAATGCCAAATCCAAAATATGATGATGATTATGCAGCCGGAAGGTGGCCTTAGGAACTCCTCTCAACTATAAACAAGAAAACCCCATCGTGTTTGGTCTTGCTACATTTCTCTTGACAAGTAACGTACTAATAGGAAGGAATAATATTGAATTTGATCATTCGGAGGATTGAACAATCAGCCCACAATATTATTTAATCCTTGTTCACTTATTTAGGAAGCTGACGGCCACATCGAGATCGGACCATAAATTGATTACTGAATTGATTTAAGGAACTTTTAATTATGTATTTTGTCAGGCCTATCGCGAGCAAAATAAAATTGAATCTTATTTCAAGACTCTTAACAGCATATCTTTAGTCAACACGATAACTTTAAATAAAATTTGGTCATTGTATTATGCTTTTAACTCAACACTAATTGGGGTGTACCTATGCGGTCTTGTGTTCGTTACAAGTTGTATATAATTAAACACCATCTTTAAGGTAATTATTTTATTATCTTAAATACAACGATTACAACATAAAATAACTCTTTTAAATAATTATAATTAAGCTTGTTCTCTTTAATTATCACATTAACACCAAAAGAACATTTAATTGAGACAAATGTGGAATGGCATAGTGTTTTAAACGTTAGTGAATGGGTAGCACTTTGGTAAAACAAGTCGACGTCCACACGGACATAATAAAATCAAGGCGGGATTTTATCGCGCACTGGATTTTCAACTCTTGGCGTTGTACTGAGCGTTGACAATTCAACAGAGTGCAGCGCGAGTAAGTCTCAGCGCGTCGAAAAAACAGTGTTCGATTATCAACTCTCGGCTCTGAGCAGTGCATTAAAGATTTGCGGGTGTCTTCAAAAAAAACATTGATTAAACGGCAATCATTACTTAAATTATAAGCAACGTTTAAAAATAAAGTGGTTCGTGCGCAAAAAAATCCCGCTGCGATTTTATTATGTCCGTGGCAACGCGGGCTAAGGGTTACATGTAGGGGTAACTTTTGTTCATAATTACGATGACATATTCTACTCTTTATACAAATCCATTACGAATTAAAAATAACTAACAATGGGGATAAAACAAGATGAGCTCGGGGCTTTTAAAATGCAAAGATATTTCTTCAAACAACGGCTATAGGTATTTATATCAGTTTTCTTGGCAAATATTAACGAACACAGCTGAATTCAAGTTTATACATGATTATAGACATACATAGGACTTCATTTGCACCTTTATTTTATCTTTACGGAATCCATTTTTCGTCAATCTCAATTGAATAGAAGAATCGTTATACTTACATAAAAAACTCGATTTCATTAAATCCATTTTTATCGTCTACTCCTTATAATTTCAATAAACAACAAAAACAAATCAAAATGCAGTACGACAGGTACTAAATTAATATACAAATACATGCTCTTGATTTACTCTCAGTAATCACTAAATCTAATAAATAAAAAGTACCACGATATACTTTATGTATATAAAACAATATTATATATCACAATCCCTTCGACGATCACTCTTCAGAACTTTAATACTATAAAATCGTAATAAATAATTACATGCAAGTAATTAATAATTTCGAAAGCCAGTGGTCTTGTATTAAATGCTCCCGTGGTCTAGAGAAGTCTACAAAGTTATATATTAAAGAAATCTACGTAATGTAATCTTAGTCTAGAATAATACATAGTCAATGACGCGCCGTAGTTATGTACTTATCATTGTATATACCACGCTGTTACAAAATCATTACATATTGAAGTATTTTAAGTTGAAGAAAACGATTATTTCTACGACCCCCTAGGAGTTAGTAATGTCGCCTGAACAATAACGAATATATTAAGATTTTTTTCTTACACTTAGAATTAGTACGTAGATGAAATCGATTAGTCAGCTTAAAATATTTCAATTACAACTATATAAGCCAGGCACCAAACGGCATATCGAATACATGTGAATTATTGGCGATATTACGAAATAATTGCGGTTTATAAATACAATTCGATGCAAAAATAACAACACTGACTGGAGGTCTACTGGCTACGTTCAGCGGTAGTCAGGCGCGCATACACTTAGCGATTTATCGTCACACACAACATCGTGTAAAATAATAACGCGTTGAGGTGAGTCAAACTAGTGATGTGTTGAGAAATTCATTTGAATTATAACAATGCTCATAAATAGGGTAAAATATTAGGTTGTGTTTATTTTTTATTATGTTGTGGATTTAGAATATTGATTTGTCTGGTTACACAGGATGCGGAAGACTTCACAAGGCTTGTGCAAATAGTATGATGCAAACCCACCATCATTTATGTTGTAGGTTAGCACTCTGTAATATGAATTAACTGAATGCTATACCTACATGTTAATAAATACTTGATGCCTATCTTCGGATCTATCCTACGATAGGCGGACTACGGACCAATTCCATCAAACTCTGTTAGTTATTAAATGCCATGTTAAGCATTTTGACGGACTGTTTTATATAGTTCAGCTTTTCAAAGAGAAGTATGCGCTTCGGAAATCATCGTCTCTCTTTAGAAATATACACCCGCGCGATGATGAGATTTAATATAGAGCTGTTACAACCATGGAAGTACTGGCCTATATTGCACGGCACTAAAGGCTGATTTTTCAATAGTCAGATAACTTCTGAAGAATAAATATGACAGTTTGGCATATTTTCTATACAAAAGCTGTTAAACCGACATATTTATTCCTCAGATAAAAGTTCTCTGACATTATGCATTAATCAGTTCTAAGTTTACAAAATTATAGATTGCAATTACAAAACCTTTTCAGTGACAAATGACGATCTGCAACTGGAGTAGGTAAACGCAACAGAGAGAAAATTTCATACAAATGATGTTGCTATAAAGCGCGGTAGTAGAAAACTTAGAAGCATTGCCCCTGTGGTGTGATGTTCGTGCTAATTCGGAAACACGAAGATTACCGAAGTGCATCTTTACTTTGAAAAACTGTACGTCAAAATACAATGGTAAAACTGGCCCTAAGCCAATTGGAGTGAAACAGTTAGCAACACAGTTACTGTAATAGCAATTGGTCTAGAAATCTAGAGTGACGATAAACCAGGGGGTCTATAGCGTGTGTGAGGGAATCAGAGCGCAAACATGGAGTCGTGGTCGTTGTCTTTATTGATCTGGCGGTGTCGTGGGGTCAGCGCGGCGGGCAGCGGGGGCGCCGCCGTGCCCGCGGTGCTGGGGGCCGCGGGGCCCGCGGGGCCCGCGGGGGCCGCGCCCTGCGGGGCCAGCGGGGCGGCGGGCAGGCTGTCGGCGGCGGCGGCGCGCTCGGCCAGGAACTTGTCGAAGTCACTGCTGGTCACACTCTCCTGAGTGCCGTTCGCGTCTGATGCCGCCTGCGAGATCGCCATTTTTATTTATCAAGTAAAAGTTCTTTTAGAAAAATACACGGTGGAAGGGAGCGTCGAAGTGCAAATTTTTACCAAGGATTCAGTACATGACTGTGCCGAAATTTAAAAAAATAATTTAAGTATTGTAAATTTTTTCATTTTATTTTTGTTCCTATACAGGACAGCTGTTTTTTTTAACTGACCAATAATTTCATCGATTGCTGGTCTGAATTCATGGTAAAAAAATTCGATATGATATCTCTTTTCACCATGCATAAGTCGTTTATGTGCTGCAACTTGACAAATTAAGCTAGTGTTAGAATTTTCACTGTATCACCTCATTTTGCAGTGCATATCACTATTACCCAAATATGATAAAAAACAAGTGTTTCTTGTATTATACTTATGTTTTGGCGTGAGTGCACCGTTTTAGCTTATAATGAAAGGATTATATAAAACTCCCGTTAACATGAAAATGAATCATATTTACACCATACTTACGTAAAATAAATAAAATAAAAAAATGATAAATAAACATAAAACACACCTTCTCCTGAGCTAACCAAGCGGCTATTTCATCGATCTCCCTCTGATCCATGCCCGATGGCTGTCGAATGTTCCAGAAACGTTAACATAAAATAATTGTTATATACAAAAGACGAAACAAAGGATAAAATTATATGTAAAATAAAAATTTACAGAGAAAAAAGTTTTAGATAAGTAATAGGTACTTGGAACTACTGAAAAATATATTAATTGTATTTAAATCAAAATTAACTACTGTTAAGACGGAATGATACTGTATCGTATTGTGTCAATATGACATTAGGTGGTTTGTAAAATCTCTTGCGCAGGAAGATTATAAAAATTGATATATTGCTTATATATCTGGTAACAGTTTTATAGTCTATCTTTCAATCGAAGTTTTTGGTTAAGCCATATTATTTTATTGAACCAAATTTCCACAGTGTGAAGGGGTAAAAGGTTACGACGAACGACAGTCAACAATATTTTTAAGAATAATTGTGTTTCAACCACATCTTTGTGGCAAAAGTTCACACGGTAAAATGGAACTGGGCTTGGCATGTTTGGTACATTCCGAATGAGCTGTGGGCCTGTATAAGAACAAACCTGGAGCCCTCAGACAGAGAGTCAGGATCAGACGGACCACGAAAGAGATAGTGGGACGATTTGGATATGTGCCTTAATTATTTGAAAGGAGAAGGTCAAAATCACTGTAGGTGGGATTGCCTTTTGGGGCACTTACCGGGGCATAATATTTTTTGTTTAAAAATCAAAATATTGTATTTCACATAAACCTGCAAGGGCACTTAGGAAACGTCAGAAGCTAGGTGCACGGTTCCAATTTGTCGCTTCCTATGGAGAAAAGCCGGCAAGAAACTCCACGGTTACTCTTTTAAAAATAATTGGCTTTTAAAATGTTTTCAAATTACAGTGATAATAGGTATGGGAGGACAGTGCAGGCACCAGGTACTTAGAGGTATGAAAATAAAGAATATAAAACGACGTCTGTAAGGCCTACAACGTGTTATTGTGATAATTTTCTTTGTGAAGAAATGCTCTCAAGATGGTGGAAGAAAACATCATGAGGAAACCGGTGTGTTATACATGTGTATGTTGGAAACCGGCTGGTGAACCAAAAAATTTGAAGACATATTGTGACATCAGGTAACCCGCACCCGCGGGCCCACCGCGTGGTGGATTACGGCCCACTCCCTCTCACATAGAGGAGGCCTGTGTCCTAGCAATGGGAACGTTATCGGCAAATTATGATATGTTGTAATTATAAGCGCACCATTTATAAGCATAAGGGTGCGTACCCAGGAGTAGTGAGAGAGCTGAAGTATTTAAATGACCTCCCTCACTCTCAACACACACTAAAACAGAAAAAAAAAAAAAATGTAATTAGTTAGTACACAAAAATGAACTCAAACATCACATCGACATAACACGACACGGTATCAACTCAAAGCTAACAGTAAATATGACACATCGGGTTTTAGAAAAAGTTCAGCTTTGTATAGCGTCGTCTCTCTCACTCATAGCTGTGTGACGGTCTCTTTCTAAAACTCAATGTATATTAAGGTGCACTTGTGTAGCTCGCGAAACTCAAATTTTCTTAAGATTTTTGCAATTTGCAGGTAAACTATGATTCGCTAGCGTAACAAATACCTATATTTACAGAATTATATATTTTTAAAATTATCTAGCTGTATTCATTATTCTAATTCCGTAAATCATAAATAGAAGTCTCTACTGAACCCAATTAAATGATGACATGTCAGGACGATTCTAATTTAGAGAACTGTATTATCATTCTAATTCTGTAAAAACATACATATTTGTTACGGTCGCGAACATTAAAAAAAATATATTATTTATTGCAGTCAATACAAGATAAGTTTTTATCCAGTGCGCAAACTGTTACCATAAATTCAGCATATCATTCTAGACCCCCAGCACAGACATTTTTCTTCGGTAATACAAAAAAAAAATCTGCTGTTTCATAAAAAGTGCAATACCTATACGGTCTAAATGTATGGAACAGCTGATTTTTTTTGTGTTTTTAACACGTTTTTTTTTGTTTGACGTTTTCTAAAAATGAAACCTAGCTACATCAATTTATCGCCCCCGAAACCCCCTGCGTGTTTCATGAAAATCATTGTAGCCGTTTCCGACATTCAGATTATATACACAAGAATTGTTCGTTTAAAGGTATTAGATTCAGCAATAGTTCGGTATTTACCGAATATTGTCTCTAATGCCTGATTCTAGTAAATGTTTGAATCGGGCTTGTGCGGTACATATCCAATGACATGTCCGCTTTGTCTCAGTCACAGTCTATAGTAACAGGTCCTGCAGGTTTTTTCCGTTTAAGCCTTCATGGCGTTGTTGGTTGCACATTAGATGCTTTGCAAGTGCATTACGGTGGTGTGTGATCGTCGATGCATATAGTTTTTTTTTAGCGAACGTAGTTACAACCCGAGTCTGACCTACAAATAGCTAAAATCGTAAGATAATTTGAATTCCGCGAGCCATTTTAGCGCATCCGCATTAAAGGGTCGGTATCATAAAATGAAGTACGTACCAGAGGTTGTCCTTGTGTTGCTCGCTGGCTGGCGGCTGAAGCAAGACCGGTCAATGACTGTTCTTCCAAGTTGTCCGCGTAACTGCTACCGCTGAAAATACGACATGGAAAATAAAAAAAACACGAAATAATGTTCTCTTTTTGTATAGGAGATAGAAAAGCAAGACAAGAGGTACAGTCGAGTTCATTAATATATTGGCCCTTTCAGGCTTCAAAAATATATGAACATCAAAAAATTTCATAATATTGTGATAACTATAAGCATCATCATTAAATTGTGGTCAAGATTTAGATTAATTAATATGTGACTGCTTTTTCTCATAATTTTTCATATTATTGAGGACACATTTTTGACTTATAGGTTCTATAGAATTTATTGAGCTATCCAACGATCACAATATTTTGAATCCATGACAGTGCTAATATATTAATGAACTCGACTGTACAATAACCGGGTATTATCGCAGTCAGTCAAAATAAAGGATACTTTGATATACTCATTATTAAATAGATAAGAAAATTCATCATATTGTCCTTTTTTTCTTGGAATCTGTAAACAGACCATGGGCAAACATAGCAACATGGCGAATTTATGAAATCGAAAATTCATTAATAGCAAGTTTAAACTCAATCAAGCTTGCAAATTAGCCCGTTGTCAAACCAGAAAATGATAACAAGGTGATCAAACTTGTCTAGGTTCCTACCTCAGATAAGTGTTTAATAACAATGAGAACAACAGATTTAAATGTAACTTTTATTTATTAGTATCGGGACATGCGGCCCGAGTAAACATCTCGTTTTTAAGGAAATTTCTCGCCGACTGATCGACACTTTACGTGACCAGAGGGCTTGGTCGTTCTTTGGCCAAAGAATTAGCATTGCCATTTAACGTGGCAATGCTGCCAGTCTTCTGGGCACGTTTCCTGATGACAGCGATGCGGACGAATACTTCGACGCCTAAGTGTCCTTTTGTTTTTTATTTGTATAAAGTTTTATAGTTAACTTCTTAAAATATAAATCTTATTTTTATTTAACTAGTCACTCACCCAGTCTTGGAGTTTTCATAGGTAAGGTTGCGCGACTGCGCAAACATGTCGAACTCGTCCTTAGAGCTGCCCGGGGACTTGTCTGGCTGAGCGTCCTTCACGGCTGAAACATCCGATTGGTAATTGACATTATTACATCTATATACACAGAGTATACTGTTCAGAGACATGGTCGAAAACTGTGACATATTGAGACCCGTTGTTCAAAAAGAGAAGACTAGAGAGACCCCGAAGAAATAAACAACAGAAACACTATGGTCTAGACTGCCACAAGCACAACACAAGCCAGTTGTTTGGGGTTATTTGAAGGAAGCTTTCACCGCACTATTGCGGTGTAAGCTTCCTTGAAAACAACTAACAAATACTAATATATGAAATAAGAAACACACGATTAACGAATCGAATAAGAAGTAAGATGAAGACCCAAAATGTTATATTTTTATGTTTTACGAAGCCAGTGAAATTTCCCATCGGCTAAAAAATTACCAAATTTCATACAAAACGTACATCCCATACCTATTTCCCCCTTTAGGGATAGAATTTCTAAAAATCCTTCCTTAGTGCTATTTCGTGCTTCTCACGCTCGAATTTATAGTCGGTTATTTACAACCAAAAAAAAAAAATGCTATCCCATACACCTTGGTTGCAATAGGTAATGCAGTAACGCATTTTTGTAGGAACAGCAGATTTTTGTTCAACTGACGTAAAATTTCATCGCAGGGGATCCAGAATCATGTATCGATATAGGCCAACCGTGGTAACAGGATGTATATTTTGAGAACACACCATAGTACAAACGAGTTTTAAACTTTTAAACGAAACATAATAGAGTCAACAAATCCCACAAATACTAAAGTTTGTATGTTTAGATGTTTGTTACTCATTCACACAAAAACGACTAAACGAATTTGCATGAAATACGGTACCCAGATAGTTTATAACCTGCATCACCACATAGGGATACTTCTTATCCCGGTTGTCCGTTTCCGTGGGATAAATTTCGAACTCCACGCGGGCGAAGTCGCTAGTAAAATGATAAAGATGTTGACTTACTCAATTTGGCAATATCAGGTACATCATCGCTGAGATCAATCAAGGCATCGTCTTCAGGCTTCTTTGCTGAAATTAGATTTATACAAATTAAAACACAACCAAAAATTTTAAGATTAAAAAAAAAACTCATTCCTCATCATTTCAGCCGGAAGACGTCCACTGCTGGACATAAGCCTCCCCTAGTTTGGGGGCTTGCCATAATCGCCACGCTTGGCAGGCGGATACGCGATCGCAGTATGGTGGTCAAATGCATAGAAAACGCTGCTGCCCATTCACTAGTAAATCCCTTAGTCGCCTTCTACAACACCCATGGGAAGAGATGGGATGGTGCTATTCTTTACGTCCGGCACCACACGGAACATAAATTATAGTTACAAAATTTAAAACAAAACCAAAAATTTAAAGAATAAAAAAAACAACTATTCCTACTTTTTCCCAATTTAAACTTTGGAGATCAGTTGTCTTCGGTATGCTGACTGTTATATCTGTCTATGAAATTCTCTGACCAACCTTGGTAGTTACGCTGAGTCTGACAATTTGAGCAACATTCCTATTCAGCCTATAGAATTCCCACTGCTGGGACACAAGCCTCCTCTCTGTAAGAGAGAGTGGGCTAGAACCTACCGCGGGCCCAGTGCGTGTTGATAGATGTCACATGGCTTCGAATGTTTGGTTGTAGGACATGCCAGTTTCCTCACGATGTTTTCCTTCACCGTTTTGACAGCAGTGGTGATGAAATAATTTACACAAAGTAAAGCGCGTGTCTGGGTTCGAACCTACGACCTTCAACTTGTAAGACACGGCCGTTACCACTGGGCCACCACTGCTACTGTTTGAGCAGCATACCAAGTAAATATGTATACTAACGTGAGGCAGGAGCGTTCGTTCCAGGTATTCCCATGGCAGCGCCCAGGATGGCGGATGGAGTGGCCACGCCAGTTGCGGCATTCCTGAAAAATCACAGATATGTTTAAAATGTTTCCAATAATCCAGATATGTTTAGCGTTGGAAGGCCTCCCACAAGGAGGACCGATGACCTGTGGCCCAAGTGTGAGTTTCATTTAACCATCTCGATCAAACGCAGTGAGCGCGTTCGGCGTTCCTATTGGCCCTGAGTTGGTGACGGACCAATCGGAGCGCCGAACGCGCTCACTGCGTTTGATCGAGATGGTTAAATGAAACTCACACTAGGGCCTCTGGTGAAGGCCGCAGGAATCCGCTGGATGCGAGAAGCACAGACCCGGTCAAAGTGGCGGTGTTTGGGGGAGGCCTAGGAACAGCAACGGACGTCTTTCGGCTGAAATGATGATGATGATAAATCCAGATATGCTTGGGGTAGACTCACAGGCCTGAGCACCTGAGTCTGATAATCTCTCGCTCACTAGACTTGCTATTGGTCTACTTTCGGGTTCGAAAAGTGATTTTTCTAACTTTTGTCTTACTACTTGACAGATTATTATCCTCTAACACAGTGTACCGCAAAATGTGCGCCGCGGCAAACTGGTGTACCGTGGTCATTGGTTGGTGTGCCTCGGAAAAAGAAGGTTATTTATTTATTTAACCATTTATGTACACACATACACAGGTGTAACAGTAACCCTATTGCTATTCTTAAGCACTAAAGATAACAGCTGGTATAGAATCACTATATATAGTTTCAGCTCAAAAAAAAACTCAAAAAATTGATAATAAATTTTCGGTTTCATATGTTTCTTAAATTCAAATCATAACAAACGTGGTACCGCACTACGTAGGTCAATAACTTTCCACGTTACTTGCCAATAGCAAGATACATCTCTAGCAAATGATGTGTTCATTTCAATTTGATGATATGATGATAATTTGTTTCTGGTATCAATGTATTAAAACTTCTCATAAATTCCGAACATGTAGAGATAGGATTAAAAACCCTTCCAATATCGTTTGATATCATCCAAAGAAGCCGTGCCCTTGGTATGTATATACCCTTTCCGTTACATGTTGTATAAACAGACAAGATGACTAGAACAGAAAAATAGGTACAGAGGTGATGGTTAATTCTAAAGAAATCTCTTCCAGCATACCTGAGATAGGAGAGAAGATAAAGAGATGTAGACAGCGTGTGTAAGGGTAAAAGAGAAAATAAACTGCGTTACCTACGTTACCCATCTCTTTACAGGATACACACACGAAAGAAAAATAACTACTTAATCAGTCACAAAACAAGGCGACTATTAATAAATATTGTTTTGTTAATTATTAATAAAAACAGATTAATATTATGTAAAATTTGATTATTCATTTATGGTTAGGGTTACCAGATGACAGGAATTTTCCTGACATGTCGGGAATTTCAGCTGTCTGTCAGGGAAACGGAAAATTGGAAATTGACAAGAATTCAAAAAAAAGAGAAAAATATAAGAAATCCTACTAATTCCTAGTTTGTTACTCAATCACGCAAAAACGGCTGAACGGATTTGGATGAAATTTGGCACACAGATAGGTTATAACCTGTATTAACATATAGGATACTTTTTGTCCCGGTAGTACGTTCCCGCGGCCCCTTGCAGCGTCCCACAACCCACCACACCGCATCTCACACGCATATATTCAAGCTTACCCGCCCAGTTTTTTAAATAAGATACAGTCAGGAGAAGATACTGTCAGGAAATTTATTGCTAAGGCAGGGATTTTTCCAGGAAAACTTATTTTCAGATCTGGTAACCCTATTTATGGTGTACGAGGTGCATTCAATAAGTACCTAGCCTCATCGCCAGAGGGCGCTGTAGTTTCAAAAGAGTTTTACCACAGTGTAGCACATTCTTTTTTAATTCTTTTTTCAAATTTTCATTCCAATCCCTTCATTTGTTTTAATTTGACAACTTATGGAAGCGAACGTGTCGATCGGTTTTACAAAAATGGAAAAAGAGCAATATCGTTCGGTGATTCGATTCCTATTTTTGGAAGGGAAAACGCGCATCGAAATCAAAGAGCGCTTGGATGCTGTGTACGGTGACTCTTCTCCATCGATGGCCACCGTCAAGAATTGGTTCAACGAGTTTGCACGTGGCCGTACGTCGGTTTTTGATGAACCACGTCCAGGTGCACCGAAAACAGCTGCTACGGAGGAAAACATTAAAAAAATCCATGATCTCGTATTGGCAGATCGCCGATTGAAGGTTCGGGAGCTAGCTGAGACTGTAGGCATTTCAGAAGGAACAGTGCATCATATTCTTCACGAGGAACTCGGCATGAGAAAGCTGTCGGCGCGATGGGTGCCGCGTTTACTCACACCAGAAAACAAGGGCAACCGTGAGACCACATCGGAGACGTGTTTGGCGCTGTTTAAGCGGAATCCAGCGGAGTTTTTGCGTCGTTTTGTGACCGTCGATGAAACCTGGATCCACTGGTACACACCAGAGACCAAGGAGCAATCAAAACAATGGATCCAGACCGGGGAACGTGCTCCAAAGAAGGCGAAAACTGTAAAATCGGCCGGAAAAGTTATGGCCACCGTTTTCTGGGATTCACAAGGTGTGATCTACATCGATTACCTCGAGAAGGGTAAAACAATTACAGGGCTTTACTATTGGGCCGATTTATTGGGCCGATTCGACGCCGAATTAAAGAAAAAACGACCCCATCTGGCGAAGAAAAAAGTGCTGTTTCACCACGACAACGCACCGGTTCACACGTCTGCCGTTGCCATGGCCAAATTGGTCGAATTACGCTACGAATTGCTGCCCCATCCACCGAATTCTCCAGATTTGGCCCCTTGTGACTTCTTTCTGTTTCCTAATCTGAAAAAATCACTCGCCGGGAATAGATATGGATCGAATGAGGAGGTCATCGCCGCCACGGAGGCCTATTTTGCAGAATTTGACAAAAACTATTTTTCGGACGGATTAAAAAAGTTGGAGCATCGCTGGGCTAAGTGTATCGAACTAAAAGGAGACTATGTTGAAAAATAAATTCCCACTTTTCCAAAATTTTCGTTTACTTTTTGTAGGCTAAGTATTTATTGAATGACCCTCGTACCTCCAAAATTTTAAGATTTCCTAGGTGTACCTTGAACATAAAAGTTTGCGGGACATTCTGACCCACCTGTTGTTCACGAAGCGGCCGTGCCTCAGCAGCAGGTTGTTGAGCCGGTCGTTGGCGTGCAGCAGTTCTGCGGTGAGGGGCGACTCGCCGGCCAGTCGCCCGATCAGCTCGGCCACGCGGCTCTGCATGGCGCGGAGGGTGTCTGCTAGCTCCTGTCAGCACGGAAGTAGAAGATGAAAAAAAAATGTTAAATGATAATAATGATATTGACACATTGACAAATTTAAAAGTACCTATAAACTGTTTAATTTAATAAATCTACCTAGCCTATTACCAACTATGTTGGGGTCTGTTAGTCTTACCGGATGCAGCTGAATACCAGTATTTTACGTGGAACAACTGCCTATCTGACCTTCATAACCCAGTTACCCAGTAACTGATACCCTTTGGTAAGACTGGTTGTCAGACTTTCTGGCTTCTGACGATCCGTAACGACTGTCAAAGATCCTCAATTAACACCCCGGGACCAACGGGTTAACGTGCTTTCCGAGCCAGGGTCTTGGTATGTTAAGATGGTCACTCATCCACGGACCTAGCGCGACAAGCATAGCTTAACCTGATCGATCGATCCGTGAGGCTGTTAACTTAGCCACAAGCCCTTCCCTGTACATGCTGTAAGTAATTGGAAAAATGCTAAATAAAATGTATTGGCATCGGATTGTTAACATAAAATGACGCCTATTTTCTCCAATGCGAAAAGAAGACACGAACATTTTGCCAGTTATCTCACAAAAATTACAAAGAAAAAAGATAAGATTTTTGTCTGTTCGTTTGTTATGCTTTCAAGATGGATGGACGGATTTGCATGAAATTTGGCACATGGGTAAACCATGATCTAGATTAGGACATATGATACTTGTTCCGATATCCCCACGGGATAGAGACTTATGCGGATGCAACCGCGGGGCGCAGCTACTGATATATAAGACCCATGTTATAAAGGGCGAGTCGAATAACCGGGCATAATTCTGACTCCGGGCAGCTACTGAGAGAGTGCCTTTGGATATGTTTTTTTTTGTCACCGACTTCCGAAATTAAAGTTATTTTTCACTGTGTAGTGTTTTTTCGGAAGTTGGTTGGTTTTTTTGAAATAAATTATATTTTTACTTTTTAGTTATAGTACCTATCCCACACCAATTCGTATACCACTACTCGCTATGTAAACAACAGTGACAGGAAGCAGCAGCATATCATCGAGGTAAATAAAGTGAATTAAACAACGTATTATCGAGGCTAACGCAAAAAACTTCACAAGTAAAGTTCATATTTATATGGGACCACCCCTGAAGCAAATACAAAAACAAATTTTCGAAATCCATCTACAATTGACGGAGAAATCGGTGAACATACATAAAAAAAATATATACAGTGGAACATAGAACCTCCTCCTTTTTTGAAGTCGGTGAAAACCCAATATCACAGCACGACCCGGGGATCAAACCCTAGGACGCTACGGTTAGGCAGCCTATATTCATTTACAATGTTGGACTTATGTATTTTCTTTGGTCTGCATTATCAAAGTGAATAAAACTCAATGTCCTAAAAGTGCATTCTTTAAACTCAATACACTTCTGTTACAAACCTTGACATCAATAAACGGTTGATAACTTTTATCTGTCATTGGCATGTTATTTACATAAATAAACGGAACAAAAAGTTTCCTTGTGCGGCAATTTTAATTGTAAAACCTGAATGATAAGGTTCTAAATATACTTGCAACGTTCTGAAATTACCTCCACAAGGTATTTCCGTAGTAACACGGATCTAAAGACCAGTATATTTGTATTACTGTAAACTAAACTTTAATAGTTTTATCACCTTTTGCTGCATTAAACTTGCCTAATTGTACCCGAAATGGAAGAAGTCACTGGCTTCTGAAATACAGGTACTCAAACCTAACTCTGGAGGCAGGGTCACACAGTTTTGTATAACCACAGACATACATTTCATGCATTTTGTTCATACATTTTTGGCCATTGCATTTCTAGTAATTTTTAGAGTGGTCTACCTCGTGGATAAAGCTATCAGATTAATCTCTCATTTCTCTGGTTCTAGTGACATATCTGGGGCGTATTGTTCAGACATATACAGGGTGTAACAGAAAACCTACTGCTATCCTTAAGCACTAAAGATAACAGCTGGTATAGAATCACTATACATAGTTTCAGCTCAAAATAAAATACTCTAAGAATTGATCCCAAATTTTCGGTTTCATAATTATGTTTCTTAAATTCAAATCATAACTAACGTGTCATCGCACTACGTAGGTCAATAATTTTCCACATTACTTGCCAACATCAAGATAAATCTCTTCCAAGTGATGTGTTTATTTCAATTTGATGATTTGGTTTCTGGTATCAATGTATTAAAAAAATTTATAACTTCCGAACATGTAGAGATAGGATTAAAAAACTCTTCCAATATCGTTTGATATCATCCAAAGAAGCCGTGCCCTTGGTATGTATATACCCTTTCCGTTACACATTGTATACTTATGAAATAAGAACCATTTTCTTTCGTCTTAACTGGTTACTCAGAAATCACTATATCATACCAATATACAAAATACTACTTACATTGAGCAGTTCAATATCACTATCGTGGTGTGCAGTGTGAGGCTGGGTAGTGAGCTCGTTGAGCATGTCATTCATCACGTTCATGTTGCCATCTACCACCGCCAGGTCGGCACGTAACTTGTTGGTCTGACTTTCTGACAACGTCACCTGTGAAAAAAAGAAACTTTTGAGGACCAATAATAAATCAAAAAGTTATATTAACCTTTTGACCGCTCCTGCGCAGGTTCGCCCTTGCTCCGAAGATTCATTACCAGGTTCACTGACCACAATAATTAACACTAACCACTGACGTACGATTGACATACGTCACCGAATCCGTTATCTACTAATATACTAATATTATAAAGAGGTAAAGTTTGTGAGGTGGTAGGGGGGTAATCTCTGGATCTACTGAACCGATTTTGAAAATTCTTTTACCAATAGAAAGCCACGTTATTTGTGAGTGTCATATATTAACCCGAAAAAAGAAAACACCTTTCGTGATAGTCGGATTTGCGTAGTAACGGAGAAAAAACGTTCGAACGAAAACGTTTCTTACGAACGCTGCCTTAACGATGAGAGGTATATGATTGAGTTCTAAAGAAAAGTTGTAGAGCTTGATAATGCCTACAAAAAAGTCAGCGACAGCATTTGTCTAACTTTTATATTTAAGCCACAAACAGTAGTTTTTATATTTAAAAAAATAAATAAATCGTAAGCGATGCAACACTTCACCTTGGTCCTCTATCTAAAATGATCTGGAATGTATGTATGTGTCCATTCTTAGATGATGGATTAGTGATCTCAGTGTGCTTTTTCTGCCATTATACGGCTTCTAACAACAACAGTAAGACAGGGAGTTTGTTCAACAGATAACTACTGGCCTAAAAATTAATCGTATTCATGAGTAACCAAACATTCGCAATTGTATTAGATTTAACGACTAACTTGCTAACTAAATTCCACTACGAAAAGAAACTGCCATAATTGTTTCAAGTCCTGACCACGATATCAGACTGACATTGAAGACAAAAGCCTTGATTGATTATACAAAAGTAAAGCATCAACAGCCGACACTTACATTGAATGCAGCCTAATCAACACTTAGCTACTCCTATAGATTATTGGATATTAATGATAATTATATACAAAGATAGAAGCGGTCAGACCAATTGACTATCGATAACAATAATTGCGCTTATAATTTATTATGCATTGAAGAGTTTCCACGGGTGATACTTATAACTTAAGTACGTACTTTTTTTTGAGGGAGGGAAATCATCAATTAACTTCTCCCGCTCTGGGTGGAGTAGGAGGGCGTGTCAGACTTTTACTGACTATAACCCACCCGTGTTCCATCAATTACCTGTGTGCCAGGGGCGACGGTATCTCATTCGAACAACCCGCACCCCTAGCAGGCATCGGCCCTTGCGGACCCCAACAGTTGGTGCTGACATCTCTTTGAGGCACGCGTGGAACACAACGGCCCGTCGACCCGGACTTGATCCTTACCGGACAGCGAGCTTCCCATTACTCGACGTCCGCAAGCGCGCGCCTACGGTGGCCGGGAATCAGCCTGGGATCCCGGACGCCCAGGGCATCTCCTGCGGCGACTAGGGCCATGAGGGCGCATATGCTGCCTCTCCATCACGTGCGCCGCCTCCCTCTTCGCAGGCATTGCTGCTTCGCAGAAGGAGGTGACGGCTACCCATGTACTCTCGCTCAGTACCATGGCCTGGACCAGGGCCGGACGCGAGAGATCGTCGCCGCCGATCGCCTCCACAAGGACACGGCGGTGCTCCGCCCAAGCCGGGCAGACCTCCACCGTGTCCTCAGGGCGATCTTCGCAGTGGAAACACCCGGGTTTTTCCTCCCGCCTTATCCGAAACAGGAACCTCCCGAAACAACCGTGTCAGGTGAGGACCTGCGTCAGTCGGAAGGTGAGGACGCCGTGGCGCCTCTCAATCCACTCCTCAAAGAGGGAACTACCGCCGCAATCGTGGCGTGCCCAGCACTGGGTTGCGACAATCGCACTCTCCATGTCGCCATGAAATCCCGTCGGAGCTCTGTCCGCTGTGCCGCGATTTGTCGCGGCAGCGGAGTTACGCCCCGGCGGCGTTTGGCCTCCTCGCGCCTCTCCCAAGTGTTAAGTACGTACGTCTGGCACATTTTAGCAATCAGCCTTGATACTGAGAGGCTAATAAAAGTATTTTTTTTTATATCACAGAAAAGCGGCGTATTTGTGTAACAAACAGTAGCACAATGTGTTATGAACCCGATCTTTGTCATTATTTTTTTATTCAAGTTATTGGTAGTTTTTATCATGTCCGGATTGTCTGGTACTAGAGTGAAACTTGGGCTTAGCTCCTACTTGTATTTTTTTTTTTAAATATCAGTTTCATTTTTCTCGTAGTATTTTTTTTTGGATACACATAAATGACAGTCCTGAAGAAGATATAAAATTAGCAATCACTTTTGTCTAACACTGAATTATATCGTTTTAATACTAACACATAAAATAAAGTATAAAATGTTGTAGAAACTTTTAGTCCAAAGATAAATAAATCAATGATCTCAACACTCTACTTGAAATTCGAAACGTCATGAGAACCACAAAAAATATTTATTTCGGGCTTTTGAGAAGCAAGTTGATAACTAAGTCAATAGTATCTTACTATAAAACCAAAATTACTTACGGTGCCAAGGATTGTTTCTGGTGTAGGGCGGCTGGGCGAAATTTGCGGCATAGCTGATCGTTGGGGCGAGCCAACTATCGGTTCACCACTGTCTGGCACACTCTGCACAAAATAACTCTATATTATAACCTGAACGAACCTCTATAGTGCTACGAACTGGTTTGAGTACCCCTAGTTTGGCTAGATCCTTATCACTTTATATAGATCCTTATCAATAACTTACCTATTAGGTAATGTGGCTCCTATATGTTTGGTAATAATATAAAGGATGTTGATTGAGTCACTTTACCTATAATACTAAAAGAGTAGCCTCGTAGAACGTATTATGAAATGAAAAATCGATTATTGCATGGGAAAACAAAACCATTCTGCAGCTGGTTGGAAAGCTGTAGAGATTCGAACCCCTTTTAACAACTTTCTCTAAGATTAGAGATACTGCGATATGTGACAATTGCAGGCCACATCAACACTTCTATCATGAAAATTTAAAATCATTTATATCTATCAGGTAGTTCTAAAGACAACATTATCTTTAATTTCTATTTCAGTAATTGGTAAACTAATGCAGTGAGCGATAAGCTTTATATATTTATACATACACAGTACATAGGTAACACAATACAATGCTCATAAACGCGGCGAACGGTTTGTTAAATGATTATAATTATACCTATATTATGTAACATGGTAGGATAAATTATCAGCTAGTATTTGATTTCATTTAGTTATACCTACAAGTCTACGTTCGCTCGGAGCTGGGGGGCTACTCTCTAACTCCGTCAACGAAAATACGGGCCCGTACCAAAATAGTTCCGACTCTTCAAAGTGACTAATTAACTTTTTTGGACGGGTAAAACCATAGGGAGTTTGGGCCCCAAACTAATCATAGGTAAGTGATACGGAGTAGGAAACGCACTTAACTTCGACCGAAATTACGGATTTCGTGGTTAGAGAGTAGGTCCCCTGGGACGTAAAAATATCGCGACGGAATTTTTTCGCGCACTGGGCCTTGAATGCACTGTTTAGCGCCGCCGCCGAGAATTGAAAATCGAACAGGGGGTTTTTTCGACGGGCTGAGATACACTCTGTTGGATTTTCAAAGCTTTGTTTAACACTTAGAGTTGAAAATTCATTGCACAATAAAATCCCGCCACGATATTGTTACGTCCATGCGTACGTGGTCTAAGAATCAGGCCGTCAAATATTTATTAGCACAAAATTCCTTTGCACTTACTATCCCAACGATAATCTCTTAAAATACTTTTCGAATCTACGATTATAGTTTATAGATGCACGATTTATGCTTACATTGTTTCCGACTGACTCATTTGATTTGCTATCGTTCGGATCATGAATTTAGCGTGTGACGATGTGTATAAGCCCGATAAGCGATAGATAAAAGATAATATTCCGGTTTATCATCCTCGGTCGATACATACCCTTTGTGGTGTGAATATGGGCGCCATTGCGTCTAAATCTGTCATAGGGAACTCCACTCCTTTGGTCCTCAACTCTGTGTAGATTTGCACGACACCCTGAAAGAAATTATTTGAAACTGTAACATGAATTTTAGATTCTGTCTTTAGCGTATTAGCTTGGAATATTAGTGTAATCCTCTACACTTTAATAATCAATGAAATTTTATTTTGAACTTGACTAGGTACTGCCATATTTTATGGGGTTCGAGTGACCATGGTGCATCTAGGAACAATCACCAATATCTTGAACAAATAACGACCTAATCTGTCAATGAATGTGACAAGTTGTATGAAATACAGATATTTCATACAACTTGTCACATTCATTGACAGATTAGGTCGTTGCCAAGGTTTTATTTATGCAACCGCCGATTCTGCCTTTGCCTAGGGAACATTTTAGCTGAATATCTGTGCATTTTACACAGAACGACTGCCCTCAATAGGCTACAGTCATAAACTGCACAATATATGAGACAGATAATACAAATAATGCAGTGTTTCATGACAGTTATTATTAAAATTACCTATTGTATCGTATCCAGTAATCAGATTAATCCACGCGATGTCATAAAATATATCTGATATAAAACTACATTAAAATTTCGACGATTTACAGTACGATGTACAGTTTTTAGATAGAACGCGTTTTCCCTAGTTAAAACTAGTTTTTACTAAATGCCTTTGTTAAAACTAGTTCAACGGCACTCTTCGCCGACAGGACACTTCGCCGACAGGACTCTTCGCCGACAGGACTTTTTGCCGATAGGACTCTTCGCCGACAGGGCTCATCAGGTAGGTACTAGGTTCGGTTAGGTTAGAATTGTGACCAACCGCGCGCGAGCCGAGCGAGCGCTACATTCCAAGTTAGTGGCAACTACTTGGCTATTTAGTAATAGCACAAGGATGAGCCTTGTCGACGAAGTGTCCTGTCAGCGAAGAGTAGTCTTGTCGGTGTTCAGTTTGTCGGCGTATACTTAGTGTTTGTCGTGGCGTTTAGTCGTACACTCAAATACATCAGTGGTAAACTCTAGATTTGACTAGGTATTTCTAGTTTTAACAAAGGCATTTAGTAAAAACTAGTTTTAAATAGGGAAAACGAGTTCTAACCAAAAACGGGTTTTAACTGTAACATTATATAACTAACTATTAGGTAACTCACTTTTCAATGAAAACTAAGCAAGTATCTACTCGTATACTATCTTCAAATACGTGAGTTGAGTCAGAACCATTAATGGGATTATGCCTTAAGCTGTTTTAGTAGATAGTAATGTAACAAGATCGGTTGTTTGGGACATTGAACCGAGGAACCGTTTGAAAAGAGCGTTCAAGCCTTGTATTCATTAATCGACAGTTCTTAAGCTGACGCTAAACGGAAATCAGAAAGGTCAATTGACATCGTGAAACCTTCGACTGGTCTCGCAACTAGAAAGTCTAGTGGCACCGGACACGTGTCGAGTGAGACTGCACATGTTGCAACGACGGCATGGAAAGATGTCGCCTAGCCTAGTGAACATCGCAGTCATAATTTGATATAATAGCTTTCAACTTCTACGTGTAAGACAATTAACATTGGTAAAGAAAAGGATCGCGCCTATTTCCTGCGAGATTCTAAAAGTAGCATTGATTAGAATAGAACTATCTTAGAGATAAGGAATCTTTTTTGTAGTTTTACTTTCAATACATCAGATGGAAGGGAGTTTCCCGATAGGCATCGGGCTTACCTCGAGCATTGACCACTCCCCGTTTACTACATAGTTGATAATAAACGCTAAAGAATTGTTTTATGAAAACAATAGGCCGTACTGATTGTATGAGGACAATTTAATTCGCTAAAATGCTATTTCTGATATGATGAGACGATATGAAGGCAAATAATAAATTGATCAAAATACGTCGATCCAAGGCTCAAATTGTACGCGGAATAAAAATCTTTACAAGGATTGAAATGAGTATGTTTTCAAATGGCAAGTTGCAGCCTAATGTCGCCTGCACTAATTGAGTACTTACCACAAGCGCATTAAAATACCTAGAAAAGTAGGTAACCAATTAATGCAGACAAGTGTAGGTAGATATGTTTGTCTGTAGCACTTTCGGAAAGAAATAGCGGCATAATCACCCCAGCAACATGATTTAGCTATTCAATTGTGATGTTCATACACAAATGATGACCTATACAATTGAAGCTAAATTGGCGAAGCAATTGAAAGTTATAACCTTCTCAATATACTGAACTAAGAATATATCGTTATGTGTTCGACGAAAAAACGCGTCTAATAGAGAAAGATTTAAGTCTGTAGCAATTGAAGTTTTATTCTTTTCATGGGATAATAGTAGTCATCCAGATCGTATTTCGGCCATGGTGGCCAATCTCAACTAGCCTTCGGCGCGGGAGGTATTATAGTGTACAAGTGCACTCTCTCTTCCCTCACTCTCATAGTCCGAGAAGACGGCACGCAGTCCGATCGGAAAGAAACCAGGCGCAGGACTATGATGATGATGATGATGGGACTCCCTTTTCCGCACTTAGACTCCCATTCGGTCCGTTGTGCGTGGGGACAGGCGCAGGACTAACGGCTTAACATGCTTACCGAGGTTCGAGGTATCGTCGCCAACTTCCAAACTCCGGGTTGTAACTTAGAATTTCCCAAAGGAAAATACAATAACACTTTGCCCGACTTGGGAATCGAACCCAGTACCCCATGGTCAGCAGTCGCGCTTGTCCACGAGACCAACGGGGCAGGGTGGGAAATGAGGCATATATGTATATCTACGTTTAATTTCGCAAAAACCCTAAGGTAACTTAGCTTTAAGTATATTTTCATTATTTTACCTGTAAATCAGGCTGATTCTGGAAAGCATCAGCCCAACACTGGATGAGGCTAAGGACTTTCTCTTGCACAACTGTTGGAGGATCATTCTTGGGACCAATGAGTTTTACCTGAACAAATAATAAGTTAAAATAATACAAATGACAAAAATAAAACTGTTGATGTGAAGTTGTGTGAAAGTAAAATACACTTGTTTATTGGGAACTGATTTCGCAAAAAGGGTTGGTAAACATTCAAATAATTTGCCTGTGCACCTGTATTTTTTCTTGTTATTTGTCAACTTTCCTACATAGGTAGAATACTCACATAGACCTACATGTTAATTAAACTAGTTTTGATAATATATGCACATTCATAATGTATTATTTTGCTCTGAGGCAAAAAACAAGTTTATTTGCATATGAAACTATCCCAGTTGTGGTCAGTACCACGAAATGATATTTTGCATAAACATAACGTCACTTCTGTATTCACCAAACCTTGCGCCAGTTATTTTGTAAACTCAAAGTAATAAGAGGGCAAACCTATTTTGCAATTACAGGCCCATTTATTGCATTAGCAACTACCTAATAGCCCAATGAGGCATCCTATTACATTTCTTTAAAAAACATTATTGCGCCATTTTTTTAAATAAAATATGATGCAATAAAGTATCAAGAAATAACAAGGCTCTTAAATAAACATTAACAAGATCGAGAGATTACAAGTTAATGATCAACAAACAGGTTTTAGAATCCATATTAAAAAAAAATTAAGCACTCTAGAAACTGGAATAAAAAATCAATTTCAAAAGAGATCATCAACACTAACTGTTTTGGTATTATTATTTTTGCTTTGTCAAATATGATAGTAAAACTAAAACATTTATAATAATACAACCATGCTTAGTACTAATGAATGTGTATATTGCATAACATTGCAACCATAACACATGCATAAAAGGTATGTTGGGGCCTATGAATCATAATAAGCAAATGACTAATGAAAAGGAAATGGAGAAGAACATAATATGCATACAAACTGAGTTTACTGCTTGATTTCGAATGTCATATGCCCGATGGCTAATTCCCCAAAGTCATCAGATCGAACCGATATACCACAATTTCGAATAGCCATTATTAGATCGAGCGTCCGTTTCGCCGAAAAGCCATTGCAACGACAGTCCTATCCATCGAATGTATATTGGTTCGACGTGCTAGTTTCGGCCAAACGGACGTTCGATCTAATGACTTCGGGGAATTAGCCATCGGGCATATGACATTCGAAATCAAGCAGACTCATACAAACTATAGACTTTTAATTTGTTTAATTAAATGTCACATGGACTTTGATTTTTCATATACTATATCTATAAACATTTCCATTTTATTAGGCAATTTTTTTTTTGTTACTATTCGACTTATTTATTTAGGATCTCCAACACAAGTTATACACAATACATGACACATAAATAATGGGAAAAATTTGGTATTAAGAAGATCTTATTTTTTAAACTGATGGACAGGATGTCTAGAACAGGAACTGTGGCAGACATGCATAGAAGTAAGTAAATAGGTTAATATCTTTTGTTATTAATAGGTTTTTTTTTGAGAGTGGGAAATCATCAAATAACTTCTCCGCTCTGGGTGGAGCGGGAGGGCGTATCAGACATTTACTGACTAAAACCCACCCGTGTTCCTTCAGTTGCCTGTGTGCCAGGGGCCACGGTATCTCTTTCGAACAACCCGCACCGCTGGCAGGCGTCGGCTCTTGCGGACCCCACCAGTTGGTGCTGACATCTCTTTGAGGCACGCGTGGAACACAATGCGCCTTTGACCCGGGCTTAGACCTTACCGGACAGCGAGCTACCCATTATTCGCCATCCGCAAGCCCGCGCCTAAGGTGGCCAAGAATCAGCCTGGGATTCCTGACACCCAGGGCGTCTCCTGCGGCGACTAGGGCCGTGGGGCCGCATATACTGCCTCTCACTCACGTGCGCCGACTCCCTCTTCGCGAGCATTACTGCTTTGCAGAAGGAGGTGACGGCTACCCATGCACTCTCGCTCTGTACCATGGCCTGGACCAGGGCCGGACGCGAGAGATCGCCGCCGCCGATCGCCTCCACAAGGACATGGCGATACTCTGCCCAAGCCGGGCAAACCTCCACCGTGTCCTCAGGGCAATCTACGCAGTGGAAACACCCGAGCGTTTCCTCCCGCCTTATGCGAAACAGGAACCTCCCGAAACAGGCGTGTCCGGTGAGTACCTGCGTCACGCGGAAGGTGAGGATGCCATAGTGCCTCTCAACCCACTCCTCAAAGAGGGGACTTACCGCCGCAATTGTAGCGTGCCCAGTTATTTATAGGTTTGTTGTTATTACATTTTCGACTTGATTGATTTATACTTCTTATGTATTAAAAGTTGCTGGCCAGATTGTACTGGTATTAGATGCATGTCTATATGCATATGTTCTATTATTATTTTCAATTAAGGGAGAAGCGCAAGGGTGAAAAACTATTTCACGAAATAGTAATTCAATGAGATTATATGAACTTCAGAGGGTTGTATTAAAGATTTTAATTATTGTAATTCTATAAAGTCATATTTGTTACGGTCGCGAAACAAATTTTAATCTACATACTACCTGACACTGACTCGCAACTTGCAAAAAAAAGAATGTAAGACTTTGCAGGCTATCTTAGACCATCCTCATATGTCTGTGATAGAAAGGAAATCACAAGGTAACACTACTGATTAACCTTCAAGAGATAAAATATATATTATCAGTTGAACTATAAAACTGAGATAACAAATGAGCAAGTGACTCATATGAACAGACATTTATTACATCATTAGTTTAAGAGTTATCAATGTTTACTTTCTAAGTTAAGTGGCTATAGATCAGTTTTTAAGATGTGTCAATTCGTTTTTATTTTTAAATATCTTTATTTATCGACAAAAACAAACAACAAACCACTTACACTAAAGTACATTAACACAATATAATTGGGGTACTTTATGAGGCTAATAATACACCTTTCAAAGCTTAACAAAGATTTTAGTTTCAACTGCTAACAAGGTGTGTCATTTAAAATTTGAGAAATGTTCAGTTTTACAATATTGTGCTAACAGTTATTTAGCATTTGGATAAAAGGTAAAGATGTGGGATATATTTAGAACTTTCAATGTTATTCCCTATTTAGTATAAATATGGGTATGTAAGGTGTATGATTTTTCGATACAAAAGCGCATTCCATCTAAGCCAACATCTCAACTTTAGGAATATGCATTCATATTCCTAAAGCTCTGATCCAGATATTTTCTAGGGTACTGTGGTTGTACCATATCCTTGAGCCTATAACTCCAGGGAACACCGGAACATTGTTTTTGTCATAGTTTTAATACCAAAACAGTTTCTCTCAATCACCTTTTTACAATGTTATTGGCCTTTAAGATTTATAATCTTAGTAACACTTATCAGATGCATACATTGGCACTAACAGATATTATGATAAGGCATCATATTTTGTATTTGTCTTGTTTGTGTGTGTGTGTCTTTTACTATGGTGACATAGGCAAAGAAGTAGTCAAAGTGCTTACCAATTCAGATATGAATTCCTTGTTGCAAGCCAGAATATGAAAAGACTTTCCACAGTTTTTCACACAGGTTTCAAGAACGGTAAGAGTGTACATGACAACTGTGTAATTCTTGCCCGCACTCTGTGTCAACCTCTTTCTAATAGCTTTTATGGCATCTTTGGGCCCGTCCGTGCTGCTGTTCACAATATCACATATTTCCATATTAAGAGCCCAGTTTTCCGACGGTAAGGATCCATCTGTAGCGTGTTCTGGAATAATATTTCAGTACACACATCACATACTTAAAAGGGCCAAAGTAATTAACACCACCTTCGTATTATATGGCGCACAAAAATAATATGACCACAGCAATACACACGAAGTACTACTAATAAAATTGCCTTACATTTAGTTACCGTGACACCACAACAAAGAGAAATTGAGATCATAAAGTGCGCAACAATAAGAAATGGAACATAGGGTACGGTATCTAGTTATTTTGGAGAGTGTTGATTAACAAGAAACATATCCATTGCATTCTCACCTATTTTTTGACCCACCGGCGTAGAAAAAGGATTTCCTACACCAAAGAAAGACATCTTTGGAAATTAATCAAGTATTTAGCGAAATGATTTCACCGATTTCACTTGTCACCAAAAACGCAATTCACAGATACAAAATACGCGCAGCTGTCAATTTAAGCAAACATTCGTTCAGAAATAAAAAAGTCTCTCTCAAAAGTCTATCTTTTCAAAATTTTCTTATAAGAGTTTATTATTATTCCATCAAAACCTTTATAGTATTATAAATGTATCTTTTTTTGGTCACTAATCACAACGGATCAAAAATAAAATATTGTTTAAATTCACAGCAAATTGATGCTGGTTTCTGAACTTGCCAATTTTGAATAATGGCGGATTGGCGGCAAAGGATAACATTTTTAAAATCCCAACATTTGCTTGCAGTATTCACGAAATAATATTCTTTGTAATGCAACAAGCTCAGTTCTAAATACCAATGAATGTATAATGAATAGCGTAATGTAATATTGTTGCTGTAATTAATTTGCTCGAATAGGCGAGCACGTAAAAAAAAAAATTATGCAGGCGCAGTTCGAGTCCGCTCCGTTTGTTTTCGTGCAAACGATCGGTCACAGCAGTTACCTGACCTAACCTAGTGAGAGAAGGTCCCATCATTTATGCCAGGCACAATAACGCCAAGCTTGTTCTATGCCGACTATAAATATAAGGTCACATTGACATCAAACTAATCTGACTTAATAACGATGGGATTCTCTAACTCAACCCAGTGTATCGAACACAGTTTCGTGACGAGCAAGCGAAGCAAGCCCACATGACACGAGTCCGAAGAACACTTTTTCAACCAATGACCGAGTGAAGCGAGCTCCCACAAAATAAGCGAGTGCAACACACAAGCATATTCCAAAATCGAGCGAGCGAAGCGATCCAACCCACTCCACGCGTCAGCTTTCAATCCAGACAAGCGAGTGGAGCGAGCCTTCTCCAGAAGAGCGAAAGGAGGAAGACTTGTCTCAAGACCAGAGTGCGAAATGAGCCTTTATACGCCACGAGTGACAGCGCAGTAGGTGGCGTTCACTATTTTCTAAGATGTGCACGTTTCGTTCGCTCATTATTACAGTAGGCTCGCTAAATTCTGTTTTCTTCTAATAGGGGCTCGCTTCGCTCGCTCTACGGATGTAAAGGTATGCTCCAACCACTTGTGAGGATGTTAAGCTCGCTAGTTTTGATAAAGCATGCTTATCTTGCGAAGGGCTCGCTTCGCTCGCTCTTCTCATGTAGCCAGCCAAAAAAAGAGAATGAACTTTTCTTTTGTGAGAGCTCGCTACGCTCGCCCTTGTCGTGTGTTTCTGTAGAGGATGGGCTCCCTCCGCTCCCTAGTATTAGGTGCTTGCTCGTCTTGTCAGTAATCGCTCTTCTCGTTGGTGTCACTGGCTAACTCATGTGAGCGCTCGCTTCGCTCGCTCTTCTTTGGGTAAGCGCGCTCAACTTGCTCGGTTTGTAAGAAATTTTTACAGTTCAAACCTAACCTGCGTTATCGAGGACTGGTGTAAGTGAGCTGTAATAATCCCTGGCTGTGCAAGCCTTTCACCAGTAACGGCCGTGATATGCTCGCTTCTCTCACTTAGATCGAGCCCGGATGTTACAGTTCAAATCAAACCTTTTTTTTTTTGGTGGGAAATCATCGAATAATAACTATTCCGCTCTGGACGGAGCCGGAGGGCGTGTCAGACTTTTACTGACTAAAACCCACCCGTGTTCCTTCAGTCTCCCGTGTGCTAAGGGCCACGGTATCTCTTTCGAATAACCCGCACCCCTGGCAGAAATCAAACCCTCACCTATATTCATTGAGGGGTCCCCTTATTCTGTCTACTGCTATTGAAACCTAATGATCTCGTATTACCACGCTAAATGTTGCCACCGATTGATAAATCTGACAGATTTTTTTAATGTAGATATTTGGTAATTTTTTAGTTTTCCGGTGCTAGTTTGGCTTTATTTGGTCATAACTAGACTTTTTAAGCTTATTGTGTTCTTTCTGATGTAAACTTTCTTCGATTGTCGTTTATTTCATTTTACAATGACGAAAAAAATTAAAGCCGATACGAGGCGAAATATGTTTAATAATATTTTAAAGAGGTAATTTTTTTTTTGTAAGTTTGGTGGAACTACCAGTCGGATTTGGGAAAAAATATTTATAAAATCAAAAAACCCGACTGCCTAAAAAGTGAACTTCAATTAAATAAAAAACATTGAATCAAGAAACTCGTTTTAAAAGGATGACTATTAGACTGAATACTATAAGCAATCTTATGCAGTCCGAGGCATCTTCTTAAAAACGTGCCACTCTCACAATTAAGACGAATCTAACGGCACCTCTCAAGCTAAAATCGATCAAGCCGTTTAGGCTACAGAGCGTGCCAAAGAAATAGACATACAAACACACATACACTCGAAAAACATAACCCTCCTTCTGGCGCATTCGGGTAAAAATCCGTTTTACATTTGATAGCCCAATTCTTGAGCAACGTTACAGGCTATTTAACATCACGCCACGACCCTTAGGAGCCGAGCAAGAATAAATAAAGGGAGTGCGTGCGGGCGATGGGGATGCGACGTGACAGGTCGGGGCTAAAATTTCACGCGGGCGAAGTTGCAGGCGAAATGCTAGTGTTTTATATAGGGTTTTGTAACAAATGTTCCTGTGGTTCCCGATTCTGTTGTAGCCATTGTATTTGCCCGATACCAGATTTACTAGGCTCATTGCATTCCTTATGAAGTAAGTTTTCACCGTGTTCCGTGTGGTCCCGGACGTAAAAGAATAGCACCATCCCATATTTCTTCCCGTGGGTGTCGTAGAAAGCGACTAAGGGACTTACTAGAGAATGGGCAGCAGCGTTCTCTATGCATTTGACCATCGCACTGTGATCGCCAACCCACCTGCCAAACAGGGCGATTATGGCAAATCCCCACTTTTAGGGGGAGGCTTATGTCCAGCAGTGGACGTCTTTCGGCTGATATGATGATGATGATGAAGGTTTCATAATAATAATGTTTTTCATTTCTGAGCAGATTTACAGCCAATATTAGACGACATCCTAAAATATTTTGCTATTTGCAGCAGATTTTCTTACGGTTTCAGTCACTGCCGTAGCTATTGTATTTGGTTGGCACTATAATTTTTAGGGTCATTGCATTCCTTTTGATGCAAGCTTTCTTCGATTGGGTTTTGTCTCATTTCTGAGCATATTTACGGCCGATATGAGATGATATACGGAGTTATTTTCCAGTAGATAATAATGTACTCTGTGGTTATTTTGCTATTGTCAACTTCATATTAATTTTTAACCCTCTTCGGCCAATATTTTTGTTAACTCTCTCTTTGCCCTAGCAGTACTTTGTTAACTCTTGACAACGACACAAGAATTAGTGTTCTAACTAAACCCATTTTTGCGCTACAAGAATTGGAATTTTGACTCATAGTGAAAAATAGAGGGTCGCGCGCACGCGCATGCACACGCAGTGTGACGTCATAGGCAAGTTATGTCCAGCTAAAAAAATATTGTAAATATGACCTATCCTTTGGATGCTCCACCATCACTCTAGTACTAAAACTCTCGTAGTTATTAGCGGTTGAAATCTTACACGTTTTTGTCGGTCAAAAATATTGAAACTGCCAGTACTCCGAACGAAAAGACAGTTTTCATGTCAAAATAATAATAGGCATATAATTATCTTTGTTTCCATATGCTGCAATAGTCCTACACCAACAGCGGGTTAAAAACAAAATAACTAGGGGTTGTTCTTGGGTGCACTTGCATAGTCCGTACGACCGTACAGAGATAATAGTCGATCTGTGTCTCATTTCATTGAAAGCGTCTAACGTGTCTCTGCGATTTGGCTTACGCCTTCCAAAGGTCCGGGACCCCAGGATCCCAAGACATGTCAAAGACACAAAAATAATAATATTTTACCAAGTGTTTCACTAACCCAATCGCGTTAGTGAAGAGGATGATAATGGGGCTCAATCCGTGAGTTCCCAATACAATGCACGATTGAGGAGCGCTTTGGAGGATGCCTTCTAGGAGTACCGCTCCACAACACCTGAACTTAGACCACGATTACCTCACTTGCCCATGCGCAAGAAAAACAAGGCCCCTGTGTGTGCTCTAGACTAGCAGCTTTCTAAATGTTTTGATGGCAGCGAAGACCTATAGTCGCCGATACCCATTCGATCTTGTAGGTTCAGTGCAGCTGTAGGCTGCAGCTTGGCAAGTGCCAAGTGGCAGCGATAGATAAAGCGTTGTATCGGTGAGCCTAAAGCTCTCGTCGCAATATTCGCCTTAGAGTTATGCGCTATGTGAGACGGGTGTTCTCCAGGACTGATATTAGTTCTCGAGTTTATTTGACCCGCGTCACAGAGCGTATCGACTTTCCGAAACAGTAGATCTATGCACGGGCATGAGGGCGCTGGAGTTGTTTTAAGTAGATTTAACCCTGCGCACCTTCCTGATGTCATGTATGGGGCAGCGGAGGACGGTCCTTCGATAGCCAAAATGTCGACACATCCAGAAGAATAGCGAGCCGATAAGGATCGAGTGAGGTATATTTCAGGGCAATAGTTTGAGTCCACTTTGGTTCGGCTTAGCCTTAAATCCTCTTAGCACACTTCTGGAGGATTCAGGTCTAGGCTATCAATTGATGACAGGCGGGTCAACTTATATCTCACTTCGTTTACATGGATAACTTGAACATTTTTGCCCCAAACAATCGTGTTAATTTTGCTATCGACACGCTAAGAAGTACAAAATCGTTAAGTATTAGTGTACATCATCACCATCATTCTCCTGCCCTTATCCCAATTAATTTCTGGTCGGTCGGCGCAACATGTCTTTTACTTCCACACTTCTCTATTAGTCATCTCCATAGTCACACCCTTTCTAACCATATCATCATCATTCACACAATCCATCCATCGTTTCTTTGGTCCCCCCCTACTCTTATAGCCATCGACATTCATTAGAGTACACAATGAACAAATATCCTTGGTTATCTATGACTTTATGGCAATCGTAACCATAGGAACGTCACAAACAAAAATAATTGTTTACTGGTGTTTTACTGCAGTTTTTCTATGACTAAAGTAAAATAGTTTAATAATTTACAATGTCACAAACAGCGATCACACAGAAGCTAAATCTAAACAGCCTCATCATTCACCCCGAAATAGAACCGGGTGTAATAGATAATGCTATGCTCACACGATGTATTTTGGAATGCGGTAAGTAAGGACTCCTCATCCTTTTAATAGTAAGGAAAGCAAATACATACTTTCCTAATCTTACCTTTTTGATCCTTAATTCGATACTCATCAGAATTTTGCTGCTGACGCTCTAATAAAGCTACTTTAGTACCCGGGTAAGTCATACTGCTTAGATGATAGAATAAGTCTGACTCTTGAATTCAGGTCCAACTGAAGAGGCTGGAAGACTTTTTGCCGAAGAAGGTGTACATCTAGACGAAGCAGTAGAAGTTAGACTAGAGTTTCAAAAAATTCTGCGCATAGACCACCTTTGGATGCTAAAATCTTTAACGAAGCTAACTTTAGCGCACAATTTAATCGAGAAAATTGAAAACTTGGAACTGCTGACAGGGCTCAATGAACTAGATTTGTCGTTCAATAAGATCGAGAAAATACAAAATTTGGAAGCGCTAGTTAATGTAGAAATTTTGACATTATTTCATAATAAAATACGGAAATTGGAAAACCTGGATACGTTGGAGAAACTTCTTGTATTCAGCATTGGAGATAATAAGATAGAAGATTACAAGGAGGTTAGATACCCTTATTAAAGAGAAAGCCGCCTTATCCAAAGTACTATGCATCCAAAATAATAATGCAACTAAAACTTAGGTAGAGTGTTGTAAATTGCGTATGGAAACTTGTTCATTTGCCTTTATTTTTTTCATTAAAATTACAAAATTTCTTGAAGTAATTGAAGTCTATCACCAGTTCACCACTCCCCAGATGGCGTACCTTCGTAGATTTCGAATGTTGCGATCAGTAAGTTTCAAAGGCAACCCATGTTGCGACGACTCCATGTCCTACCATTTCCTCAGGGGAGCTCTTACCAGGGTCACCTACCTCGACTATAAAATTGTAACTGAAAGTGAGAGAGAGAATGGGCTAGCTTATTTCAGGTGGGTAGCCTATCTCCATAGGTTAAGTAATTTATAAGTAGATGACGTACTTATATAAGTGTTGTAAATTTCATCAATATCCATAGGGAGCATAGCCTCGTCACAGAGTAACCGCCTCGTTGGGCTTTTTTTTTTGAGCTTGGGAAATCATCAAATAACTTCTCTGCTCGGGAGGGCGTGCCAGACTTTTACTGACTAAAACAGTTTTCCTTCAGTTGCCTGTGTGCCAGGGGCCACGGTATCTCTTTTGAACAACCCGCACCCCTGGCAGGAGCCTCGTTGAGCTAGCCATAAGAAATACTTACTAATTCCAGAGGTTTTATACGACAAATGGATGAAGCGGACGAGAAAACGGAACGTGAAAGAGTAGCCAAAGAGGAATATGATGCGAAGGTAACGTTCTACGCGATGTCGTTCGTGGAATATCTCAGCGGATCTGAACTTTTGGAAAGCATGTTTGAGAAGGATCCTGATGGTTTGATCCTGCTCAGTTTTGGAGGAGAACTTCTAGGGTTTTACGAGCAGTAAGTAGAGTTATTCCATCGTCTTATCCAAATCGCTAACAGTTGTTCTGTATTTAATTAGTGCAGATTACTAGCTCTGCAACCCCTTGCAGTCGTCATCATTACCGATTTTGGCATTTGAATTCGTTTCCGAGGAGTTTTGTTGCCTACCTACATCCTGGCTGGTTATGAATGACTTTATGAATATAATATAAATAGGTATTTATATTCCTAGGTACAAAGAAAACTACGTAGAAACGATGGCTCATCTAGTCGAGTTCGCCCAAGAAGCGTACAACGACAGACAGCATGAAATTAAATTGTTCAAAGATCTTGTGGACACCGCTTTGGAGGATAGTGTCACGAAAAGCAAAAAGTATGTATAAAAGTACCTAGTTAAACTTACAGACGATTTTATGCCTTCCTACAGAAGATAAATCACATACAATCACTGACCTGCACCCTAATTGCGTAACACAGTATTAATCAGAATCTGAATCATTTTGAAGCCTATTGTTAATCCACTGCTTCATATGTTTGTATAATTCGTCTGCTCAACGACGTAAACCACGCAATGATTGTCGTGGAGCTGTCAAAATGAAAGCGATTCCTACGGATAGCGTATTACGCAATTACCCCTCTGAACGCAAAACCAACGGGTTATAGTTATTGATATGATTTGTATGAATCTTGGTATCTGACAAATATCTACTCAATATATATTGAGCAATGGTGGCCCAGTGGACTCAGCCCGATTGCAGGTCGTGGTTTGAACCCAGACGCTTTGCTTTGTGTAAGTAATTTCATCACCAAACACACAAAATGGTGAAGGAAAACATCGTGAGGAAACCGGCATGTCCTAGAACCAAAAATTCGGAGACGTGTGACATCTACCAACCCGCACTGGTCACGCTTGGTAGATTACAGCCCAGACCCTCTCGAAGAGCCTGTGTCCTAGTAGTGGGAACATTATAGGTTTATGAGGGTTTTCAAGAAAATTCACGCCACCAGGTGGCACCACTCAAAATCAAAATCAAAAGTCATTTATTCAAACTAGGCTGAGAGTCAGCACTTTTTGAACGTCAAAATTACGTAAGACAGTCCCCCCAAAAAGCCCGCCCGCTACTATGACCAGAGGATCAGAGAATTTCGACAATGAATATTAAATGCATGATGACGTTCATCATTCGTTTCGTTCATTCATTCGTCATTCAGTCACGGTATAATGAAAAAATAGATGCTTTGATACTTTTGACAGGTACCCGGACCTGACGTCTCAGTGCTGCCACCTAGAGAATGTCATTTAAAAAATCCCTCATTAAGCTAATATTTATTGCATTCCACAATGTGAACCAAGGCGGTGGGTTTCACAACGACATGATCATTGTGAACGCCGTCGGGCACAGAAAATCCACAGGGTTTGAAGAGGACCTTAATTCTAAAAATCTTATCCCATACTATCCTATAAAATAAATTATTTTCTCAAAGACGTCTCAGTGCAGACGTGCAAGGTGCAATAACAGTTTAAAGATAAAGATAATTTTATTTCGCAAATATGGGTACAGCAGATAACAAAAAAATTATAACAAGATCAGCCATATTTTACCATGTAGGCATGCAAAAGATACACAAAAAAAAAACAAAAATATACATACTAAATTAAAAAATCTTTTTCGATGAGGAACTCATTCAAACTATAGTAACATTTTGCCACTAAAAAGCTTCGAAGTCTTTTTTTTAATAAAGAGAGCGGCAGCTCTTTTTCTTCTTCTTTTCTTTTTTTTTTTTTTTTCTTTTTTTTTTTCTTTTTTCTTTTAGGTTTGTAGTTTCCCCTTTCGATTCCAGTTTGCAAAACATATAAGTAGGTACCTAGTTAAATGTAGGCAAAGCGATTTTTGAATTCGAAATAATTATCTTCTTCTAAATCTCGCAAAATGTAAAAAATAGAGTGCTGAATGAATTCGAAGCCAAGAAGAAGCCGGTAATGGACCACGTGAACGAGATAAGCAACCAGTTCACAGCAAAGCTGATATCCCTGGAAGATATGGAACAGATGTTAATGGAGGCGGGCGAAACGTACCATGAGATGCTGTACGAACTATGGAAGAGTCTCATGACCCTGGAGATGCATCTGTTTGAACAATGCGAGGTACTTTCCGAAGTCTGCATTTGTTTTGTTTTTGTATGGGCAATGTTCTTATTTCGTTTTTTGACTTTGGTCTTAAGTGGACTACTAGCAATTTCTTTGTAGTTTTTATTTTTTTTCCAATAAAATAGCATTTCTCTGCTCTGCTTCAAGTTATTGTTTTCTAGCGATAATAGTTCTATTTCTTTGTGTGCAGTTTGTAATTGAGTTTTGAGATCTTCTATACCTTTCCTGTAAATATTTATTCGGCAGTCATCTTCAGAAAGAAACATCATCATAGGTATACCGACATAGTAGTTGCAATGCGGCTTTTATCGGACCTATCCTTTACTTAAACTAAAAATTCTCATAGATTGTCTTAATAATATATGTATAGCGAAAATAAAAATAAAATTAGTCTATCGTATTTCGATGGCAGGACTCTCGCGTCCAATTCTCAGTGAATATGACAGAGAAGATAACTCAATTGCTGGAAGTGTCCCGCAGCGCATTCGGTGCGTGGCGTGAGCACGAAGGCGTTTGGTCGATGCGACAGTACGAGGTACTGTCCAAGCACCTTGGCAACAAGATCATGATGGGCGACGCCTCTCCCGAACTCTACAGCGTGAGTAAAACCAAGTTTTTGGCTTCAAATTACTTAATTTTTGAAAGACGCTACAGATCGTGGCACGTAAGTTGAACCAAAATCGAAACAAACAACCGAAGGTAGGAGCGCGTGCACTCGTTGCCTTGCACCGAAAAAGAATGAAGTCATCTTCTAGCATAGTCATAGATGTAACGTACACTGAAGTTTGAAAATAAATTGCAGATCGCGGCTCGTAAGTTGAAACAAAATCCACCATTCTTACAATCTTTTACTTACTTTCATCTGTCCCGGTGTCTGTTCCCGGTTTGCGATTGAGCTGAAATACGTATATCGCGTGACAAAGCAATATTATGATGACATGGAGCTGATCTGAGCCAAACGCCTCCTGCCGGAGGCTCTACGCGGGGGTCGTGCGGGCCATGGCCCTATGCGGGGCGCCGGTGTGGGCGCCTACATTGAGGCGCCAACCAGCACGCCGGTTGAAGGCGGCCCATAGGGTCATGGCCATCCGGATGATCCGGGGATACCGCACGATCTCCGGTGAGGCGGCGGGCCTCCTTGCCGGATTATCGCCATGGGATCTGGAGGCAAACGTCCTCGCGCTCACTTGGGAGTGGCGGGAGGAGGCCAAACGCCGGGGCGTAACTCCGCTGCCGCGGGAAATCGCGGCACGGCGGACAGAGCTCCGGCAGGATCTCACGGCGACGTGGAAAGTGCGATTGACGCAACCCAGTGCTGGGCACGCCGCGATTGCGGCGGTAAGTCCCCTCTTTGACGAGTGGCTTGAGAGGCGGCATGGCGTCCTCACCTTCCGCCTGACACAGGTCCTCACCGGACATGGCTGTTTCGGGAGGTTCCTGTTTCGGATAGGGCGGGAGGAAATGCCCGGGTGTTTCCATTGCGAAGATCGCCCAGAGGACACGGTGGAGCATACGGTGGAGGTCTGCCCGGCTTGGGCGGAGCACCGCCGTGTCCTCGTGGAGGTGATCGGCGGAGGCGATCTCTCGCGTCCGACCCTGGTCCAGGCCATGGTGCGGAGCGAGAGGGCATGGCTGGCAGTCGCCTCCTTCAGCGAAGCAGTTATGCTCGCAAAGAGGGAGGCGGCGCACGTGAGGGAGATGCAGTACATGCGCCCTCACAGCCGTGGCCTTCGCGGGCTTGCGGACGGCGAGTAATAGGTAGCTCGCTGTCCGGTAAGGACCAAGCCCGGGTCGACGGCGCGTTGTGTTCCACGCGCGCCTCAAAGAGATGTCAGCAGCAACAGATGGGGCCCGCAAGGGCCGATGCCTGCCAGGGGTGCGGGTTGTTCGAAAGAGATACCGCCGCCCCTGGCACACAGGCAAATGAGGGAACACGGGTGGGTTTTAGTTAGTAAAAGTCTGACACGCCCTCCCGCTCCACCCAGAGCGGGAGAAGTTATTTGATGATTTCCCACCCAAAAAAAAAAAAAAAAAAAACAACACAAATCTGTGGTTTCTACGAATTATTACGAGCTACATAACGGAAAAAAGCTGCTACGAACTACGCCGTAGTAAATCCCGCATCATAAATACTAGAAGGTTAAAAATACAATTAAAAGGATTAAAAAACTTTCTTAAATAAGATTTTATTATCATTTGTTATTAAAACGAACTAAAAAGTCAAAAATAATTTAATATAAATTATTTAAATAAAAGCACAATTATAGGTGTAACATGCTTACAATGTTCTTAATTTCTCCTGCCATCAAAATGTAGCACGCTTTTATTTAAATAATATAGATTATATTATTTTTAACTTTTTAGTTCGTTTTATCTATAATATAGAAATGAATCCCTATTTCCCTTGGTCACGGCGTTACACGTGAACGGCTGGACCAATTCTGATACTTCTTTTTTTGTTGTGTTTGTTACTGTCAGGAGTAAGTTCTTAGGAAAGAAACAATTAAGAAAGTTGCGCATTAATTATACCAATGCGAATTCGATATTCATAGTTATGCCAGGACGTCTGTCGGGTCAGCTAGTTAACAAATAATACTAAAAACTTGTTTTTCCTTTTAATTTTGGGTTCAACTTACGTGCGATATGTATGTCACCGTAAAATTGTAAATACCGTTAGATTACAATCTATCTCGCGAGATTGTGAACTGTCGAAAGATTGCTAATAGATTGTTAACGCATTATTTTTTGGTAGATTATAATCTATCGACGTGAAACCGTCAAATTGTGAAATGGCATGCGAGGGAGCGCACCTCGCGCGCTGATTGGTTGAACGGCATTTTGCCCCGCGCCGCCATAGTTGTTTGTTCATTCTTTTGTTGTCGAATGTAAACAGTGTTTTGGTGATTGAAAATTGATTTCGTGTTGAAAATAACTCACAGCGTTAGAATTAGTTACATAAATTGTTGTATAAAAACCTGTGTTTTATTCCTAACTCTATGGACACAGAACGGCCTACTGTAAGACCGACCAATCAGGGACAGCCTTCGGACAGTTGACAATTTAACGCGGGACAGGTTTCGCTTCGATTGATTATAAATCTACTGAAAAATAATGCGTTAAATTGTAAGCAGTATGGTGCAGTTTACAATTTATCGACAGTTTATATTCTCACGAGATAGATTCTATACTAACGGTGTTCACAAACATACGGTTTTTTTTTTAATTTCTGGGTGGGAAATCATCAAATGACTTCATGAGGGCTTGTCAGACTTTTACTGACTAAAATCCACCCGTGTTCCCTCAGTTGCCTGTGTGCCAGGGGCCGCGGTATCTCTTTCGAACAACCCGCACCCCTGGCAGACAATCATACGGTGACATGTACAATGGTAGGGGTCAGCGAATTAGCTTAAAACCATTGGTGGATCCATCCTTCAGATTATGGCCTGGCTTAGTGTCTTATTTATCTGTAAAAATGACAATGCCCCATGGGAGTACAAGAGTGCATGTCGTACGTGACCACCTGCAATGGAAGGCGATGTCATATTTATTAGGCATCACGCTACTTTGTTTCTAGCTTCATTGACGTTGTTTGACGAAACTAGAAACAAAAAACGAGACGAGTCGTCTAGGGGCGAAACAAGTTCCTTGGTGCCTATTGAGGCATAAATATCTGGAAGAAAAAGCGCAAAAACCTCATATGAAGTAATGGGTCTTATAGTATAGATAATAAGTTCTTTGGTGCCTATCTTTTAGGGACTATAAAAATCAAAGGAAGAGGCGAAGCAATATTAATAAAATGGCATTCCTCTGCTGTTCCGTTCAGTCTTCATCTCCTAATAATATCTATATTCTTTCAATGATCGCAGGTAATGATGGACCGTGACATGTTAATGAACCTGGTGGCCGCATCGGCTGACAACCACATGCGATTTATAGACGGGCGCGAAGACCAGCTCACGTCGCGCGCTAACAGCTGGCGCGATGATCTGGTGAAGGGAACCAATGAGTAAGTATTGTAACTTCACCCTTCTATTTTTAAGATCCATACTCTAGTTGGTACCATAGCCGTTCGTCACGGCTGTCAATCGTGAATCTTTGACGGTCTTTACTGGTCATCCGAAACCCGCATGTCTGACAACCAGTCTTACCAAAGACTATCATATTACCCAGTTACTGGGTTGTGGATGTCAGAGAGGCAGTCGCGTTATATAAAATAATGGTTTTCAGCTGCATCTGGTTAGACAAGAAGCTGACCCCAACATAGTTGGAAAAAGGCTGGGCAGGTGCTGGGATAGGAACCTATTCGAAAAAAAGAGTGATAAATAGAACATATAGATTACACTAACTCTTGCCAATTACAGGAAAGTCAATTAAGAATATGTCCAATTTCATTGTTGACTATGAAAACTTTTGTTCCGCAGCAATGAAGTGCAACGCAACAGGGACAGAATCCTGGAGATCAACTACTTTATAGACAACCAGCGAGAAGAATGGGCAGACATGCACATGGAACTCACTGATACCGTTGACCCTGATGCCGCGGCTTTGTTGGGAGATGATTTTCAATGTTAACAGTATTATTATTATAATTACCTATTGGAACATTTTTGGTTTCATTCTCCTTGTGTTTCTAACAAAACTGTGATTCCTAAACTGCCTAAATGATTCCTAAATTCGCACTTGGTACCAGAGTAAACCGGCTTTAATTTTGTGAACAAACCGTTATACACCGTGAAATTTTAATGGTTGTTTTCCCGCGGCAGAACAACTTGCCATAGGGAGTACTTTCGAAGCATAGAGTAAAAGTACAAAAATAAAGATTTTTTTTTGTCTTAAAATAATTTAAAAAATATTCATCAACTCGATAAAACAGTACTCAATAGTAACACTAGAGGTAACTTGTAGGTACTACTCGAATCGCACGCACCTCCGACAAAGGGAACAGCAGTGCATTAATGTTAAAATCAAAATAAACTCTCGCACGTGGTGATTTTTCAGAATAGTTAATCAGCCATTTTTTGTTTCTAATATTTTATTTGTTTATAAAACGATTGTATTACCAAGACAAAACCATTTCGCTGCGGGAAAACAACCATTAAAATTTCACGGTGTTTATTACCTATTTATTACAAGTAAAAGCTGCGCGCACCGCGCTTTCGTCCGCATTGTCCATCCCATGGGAATATCGGGACAAAAAGTATGTTATGTCCTAATCCAGGTCATTGTATAATGATGTTTATCGAAACCTTTCAGCCGTTGTAGCGTAACAAACAAACATACAAAAAATCAAAACTTTTCTCTTTTTAATATTAAAAGGCAGAAATTAATGAGAAGATGATAGGGCGGAGAAGGGATCTGACGCGTACTTTTGACCATCCGGATTAAAAATAAAACAGTTTCCACGTTTACTTTAGTAGCATTTACCTATTTATTTAAAGTTTTGGCGACTTTTCGTTGTTTAATACTTTGAATGTATCGATCAATCATCTCTTGGAATTCGGGATTATTGACCACATTCAAGAAGTCTGTCACATATTTTGGTCGGTTCTTTTCCAATTTTGTGAGGTATTCTTGTCTTATTGCTCGTTTCGTGGTTGCTCGGACGGCCGGAGATATGTGGTCGTAAGTTCTTATGAAGGCCTTGCATTTTTCAATTGCATCCATTTTGTCTGCCGCTACGTCATCAATGAGACCCACCTGAAAGTTGAAAGACAATATAGGTAAGTACACTGAAAATATTTCAAAAGTAATAAAAAAACTATAATATAATAAAAAAACTGAAATTCAGGTTTATTAAATAATTTTAAGCTATTTTTGTCTATTTGTGTTTATTATTATGTCACTCTGTATGGTTGTCTTAATAATAATAATAAACACAAATAGACAAAAATAGCTTAAAATTATTTTGACAATAAAATTTAGACAACAGTTGGAGAATGTGAGATGGTAGATTGTAAAGATAGCTTGGTTGTCTTCGGACTGATACCGGTTCGGAAAATCGGTTTAACATATGAACGGCATTTTTAATGTAAATGGTTGATATTTTTTTGCTTTGTATTTTGAGCCCTATTTCATTTTCCTTCTTTGACGTAGGTGGTCTCAAACTTTTGGCCGGCAGTGTAAGGGGCCATTCAAGTATTACGTAAGCAGATTTTTTGCAATTTTTTCCCCCGCCCTCGACAGCAAAAGTAAGCAAAGCTCTTACCCCCCCCCCCCCTCCCATATTCATGTAAACATTGGTACATGCATTTTACAATGTGTTCTGGTTTATTTATTGATTCATGAGCAGCAGTTATAAGTCTAAAAATAAGGAATAGGCTTGGAATAGAGGACTTCAGCGCGTATAATATTTAATTAAGCATTTTTTTATTGAGATAGTATTCAGTTATTATCATTTTTATATATTAACGAACAAAGCAAACTTCTTTTAATAATTTTATTTAATTTATTTTATTTGTTCAAAATATACAACATTTTATTAATATACATAGGTGATACATTTTATGACACTTGATAAACAGATTGGAACATCTGTGTCTGAACTAGATAACAAATATCTGTATTTCAGACATCAGCGCTCATCCCCTGTTGTAGGCGACACTTAGCAAATAACTTTGTTTGACCTCTATACGTCTTAATAAGCACAAACAAAAAATTTGATCAAGTTAAATAACAAAATAAAATAATAATAACAAAAGAAGTGACAAAAAGTAGGAGAATAATCTTAAATAAGTTGTGTAGTGATGGCCCCCGGTGAGTACAGTGTAAATGAGTGGATATGTGTAGGAGGGTGAGTAATATTATGAGCTGCTTTGTTATAGACAACAGGTCTTCGGTATCATTGTAGTCTAGCTTGCGAATGTAGTCTACTATCGTAGTTTTACATCCGTTCCTATTTAAGGGGTATATATCTACAAGCTTATTTATTTTTTCATAAAGAAAAGAGCCTCGGTAACAATAGAACTTGCAAGCGTATGGGTGTTTAAAGGTCGGCAGATCATTGTATGTGATAACTGATAAATTGACAACCTTTCGTCTGCGCTTAGAAAAATAAGCGGACTTGTCATACTTTGTACTAGCATGGTGTTTCATGATTGCGTTTAAGACAAACAACTGGCGGACTGTGAGGACTTCACAAGACTGATACAAAAGATATGTTGGGAATAGGTAGGGCCGGAAAGTGCTGACTTTAAGTATTGCTCTCTATGCAACTTCCAAAGGTTTGAGTATAGTTTTTGACGTGCCTCCCCATACAGAGATACAGTACTGTAACACTGATTGACCAAGCGCTAGGTACACTTGCTTCATTAATTTGGGTTCAGCTGCATGTCTTAGATTTTTGAAAACGAATATTAGTTTTCTTTACCTAGAACTAGAAGTAACCATGTCTATATGAGGTCGAAAAGATAGATTATTATCAATAATTATTCTCAAATATTTTACTTTTGTCACTTTATTTAGGGCAGGACAAGAACAGCATACATTGTTACAGCAATTGTGAGCTATTATAGAGAGAGTTGAGGAAGGTGGATTAAAGTTGCGCATAGAGAAGGTAAGATATTGCGTTTTTATCTGCATTAAGGGTTAGGATTTTTTTTGTAACCAGTGGCTTACGATATTAAATCCATGCTGCGCATATTTATGGACATTTTCCCAAGTATCAGCAGAGAACAGAAGCACCGTATCGTCCGCATACGATATTATTTTACCTCCAGCAAGTTTTAGGTTACAACTGTCATTTAAATAGACAAGAAATAGACTTGGACCCAATATACTACCCTGAGGGACATCATAGGTGACAGGTAAGTCTCTACTTATGTTATCGCCTATTTTGACACATTGTGTGCGATCAGAGAGATAGTCATTAAATATTTTGAGTTGATTTCCTCTAACGCCTATTCGTTCCAGTTTTTGTAAAAAGCAATGGCACAGAGACCGTGTCAAAGGTTTTGGCCAAATCCAAAAATATGCCCATAGTCTTTTTGCCCGCATCCAAATTTCCTACGATATAATCAACAAGCTCATGGGCTGCAGCACTTGTTGACTTGCCAGCTCGGAAACCATATTGATTGCTAGAAAGTTCGTTATTTGTTTCTAGGTAGTTTATGAGTCTTTTATTGAGAATGCGTTCCAGGAGCTTAGAGATAGAGCGCAGAATAGAAATAAGCCTATAATTGGTGATCCGGTGTTTATCTCCGAATTTATGTATCGGATGCACGGCTGACTTCTTTAGGACTGTAGGAAAAACACCTTGTGATAAACAAGTATTAAAAATATGTGTTAAAATCGGTACAAGTATGTGTTTGTTTTGTTTAAGAAGGCTATTTGGTATAAGTACAGTCCCAACCAACGGAACATTTATTTTTCAGACCCATGATCAAACTCTCTACCTCCTCCTCATCTGTGTCTATTAAAGCTAGAGATTTCAGACAGTGCTTTGTGTTGTGTTTTCAGTTTCGAAATGAAGGTGCTCTGGATTTGCACAGTTTGTAGTACTATCAGCCAATTGTTTACCAACACTGACAAAGAAATCATTCACTTTTCCCACCGATTCCCATGCATTAGATGTATTAATTAATTCTGTCGCGGTATTCTTAATCTGTTTCGTGTTCGTTATAGTTTTAATCGAATCCCATATTTTTTTGTTATTACCGCCCGCAGTTTTCAATAGGGTCTTTTCATACGAAGCTTTAACTTTCTTTAGCAGACGGTTGCAGAAATTTCAGTACCTTGTTTATATTACTTTTAGTGTGCTGTTTTAGGGTGACTTTCTTAACTGTGTATGTAATCTGTCCCTATGTCTCATGCAACGGATCAGTCGGTTACCCATGGTTTACTAATTCTATTACGCGTCGTAAATTTTACGACGATAGTGCTTGCTACAATTTCATGTTGAATAGTTCTTACGAAACATTCCATGGCAATATTTGGGTCAGATGTGGAATAGACCGGTTGCCAATTAATTTGGGATAAATTTGAGTTTAATTTTCCAACATTTGTTTTGCTGACAGAGACGTGGGCAAATGTTCCTGCCTGTCTACGATGAAGACATAGCAGAACAGCCTGATGATCAATGATTGTAGAATGCAATACTGCAGTGAGGGCCTGATATTGCGTTTTAAGCATCACGTGATCAAGGCACGTTTTGCCACTTCTAGTGGGCCGGGTATGGGCAGGTAATATACCGTGGTAAGCACATAGATTCAAGTACTCCGAGGATTTAGGGTCTTGGCCTTCAGGGCAGATGTTTATGTTAATATCTCCAATGACTGAGATATTTTTAAAGGTACTGAGATTAGATAAGATGTTATTGAGAGATAAAAGAAAACCATCAGTCTTTCGATTTGAGGGAGATCTGTAGATTGCCACTATTGCAGTTTCCGTGCCGATTTTCAGGGTGAGGCAATTACAGTCTTCACATGGGGGCTCTTCGCAAGTAGCGTGGAGACTTATTTTATGAAAAACTGTTACTCTGTCATTTTGATACGCAACATTATTTGAAGAGAATCGATTATATCCGTCGAGATGAGGTAATACGGGGTTACATGCTCCCACTAATATTATTATACTCTTTGGTTACATGATAACTAGCACTCTGTCAGAATAACAATGTCACAGCCATTGACATATAATCAATGGTCACAGCTGATATCCAATCTAGACAGATACACCGCAAATGCGTCAAAATTTTAGAGACAGACTGCGAATATTTTGGGTAATCAACAATATAATAATGTACTCTGTGGTAATCAAACTTCTACACTCCTCGACATGACACGTAACTGAATTTGACACTGATATTTCATCAATTTCGTTAGAAATATCAAGCATTTTTAATACCTTATAAAAGCAAATGATCAATTAAAGGTAACTTAGAATATTTGTAGATAAACAATTTGATTGTGTTATTCAGTAGCCTTTGAGCAAGACAAGTAACGTCGTTATTGCTATAAATTTTCCAACAGAATGTAAATAGATGCGATGTATGAATTATAAACGACATAAAATGATGCGCGAATGTAATAGTACGTATTTTGTAGATTAGGCTGTTATTAAAGTAGCTTAGTGTGGAGTGTTTGAATGATTGGTGAATCACAGTATCGGTACCTATGACAAAAAGTATTTTCTACGTAATTAACATGCAATAATAAAAAACCTAGGTATATTAAACAAGAGCATATGGATTGAGATCGTACATAGACAACATGATAATGTGGCCATAGTCATTCTGTGGCGTTCTGTTCATCCTTAAGCTTAGTGATGTCTCGTTCTTCGTTAATTCGGATGTGCGGCATACCCTCTTTTTTTCGCAAATAAATTTTTCCATAAGAAGTCCAGCTGTAGGTATATTTATACGTAGTTGCAAAATCACGCGCCAAGAAAAATAGTCCCCTGCCCTTTGGTGTTAAACAGTCTGATATATAGATCGGTTTCGGGGTGTTATCAATGCTGACTAAGTTAGTATTTAACTTTTCGGTCTTCTCCGTCAGTGTTAGGTTTTTAACACTGTTTAGAATACTCTCTTTTGTAAGGACTGAGGTGAATTCAACGACAATCGGTTTCTGTACGTTCGGTTTTGCAAAAGGACGATAAATATCTTTATTGTCCGACGTTTGTAATTGAAGATTGAGGACATTTCCGATTTTCTTCATCACGTTACATAGGCTTTCGATTCGTTTTGTGATTTTGGAATGTTTCTCAATTCTATCTTTGTGGAACAGGACTGTTTTTCGAGGTTTTCTATTTTATTTTCCAGGGAGTTAATATAAGCCAAATGTTCCTTACGTTCAAACTTTTAGTATGACGTCATAGTTGGAAGACAAGGCCTGCATAGACGTATTAATACCTTCATTCTGGATTTTTATTTTAGCCAAAGACGATTGTAAACTTTTCAATTTCAGGTGATGTTCCTCAGAGAACTTCGCGAAAGAATCGCGTACCTCTTGCATAAAATTACTAAGATCGTTTTCTTGTTGTTTACGTTTCAAAGTACGCCTCATATTTATGTTACCCCGGACACTAGTACTTGCCATATCTGACACGCTTCCCTCAACACTCTCTGAGTCCGTCTCAGAGAGTATCTTCTGCTTAGGTGGGGTGCGTCTAAGCGGCATTTGCATCGACAAGCGAAGAGAAGTACCAGGATAAAAGCTGTATAGAAGTATCGATAAACCGTGCGAAAGAGTGATAACAAGGTACCAGGAGCACCGGTACGTACCTCCCAGCTGTGGTAGTAATGCGGAGCCGTGGCCTTGCTCGTGCGCAGCTAATTGGCCGGACTTCGTCACGCCCCGAGAGGCGGGTTGCTGGCAGCAGTGGGCGGCGGCAAAGCAGGTGGAGCTGGAGCGGTGCGTCACTTCAATGACTGACGACGACGTTTGGGCGAATAAGATCTCCTCGGAAGTTATGAACTGCTATTTTTTGAATGGATTTAATTGCCGAAATTGTATTTAAATATTGAAATTATTTAACACAGCGGGTCTCCTTGAAAGCGTCTGAGCTCCTCAGAGGTCCAGGGGGTTTTAATATTTTGGTATATTAAATTAACAGTCTTTAGTCCATGACACACGGATCCATCTTCGAAAACATTGGGTGTTTGCTACTCAATGTTGTGTGTCTGCTCACTGTCGTGTGATTTTGGAATATCGACATCATTTTCTTCGAGCCATTTGTTCCAAATCGGAAAATCGACAAAATTTTGTAGAAAATCCAAAAAAGTAAAAAAAATAATAGAGCTGACGTAATCACCATCCAGACGCCCCCATCCCCCATGTCATCAAAAATAAGCAAAGCAAAGATCCCCTGCCCCCCTTTAGTGCTTACGTAATACTTGAATGGCCCCTAAGTATTGGTCTTTAATAGGGTATTACACTCATTTTTGAACAGTGTCTTAATTAGATTTTAGAGTGCTAATAAACCACTAAAAAAACACAACATTTTTATATAATCGATTAGTGCCATAAACATGCATTTGAATTTTACATTTTCAAATTTTGCGCATAATTTGACGAAAACGCTGGACGCAGTGGACGCCATATTGCTCTGTGGGTATGACGTCAGTTTGCTAAAAACAAATGCGCTGATATTTTATTAAGACAATTGTTTATAATTTAAAAAATGAGTTATTTTTCTACTTATCGTTGGTTTGCTGTTTCTGAATGCTAAATGTTATTTAAACAAAAATTACTTTGGTTACGTAAATAATAAAAGTACAAAGTTGCCTAGATGGACAACGACAGAGGCACCTGTGCCGACGAGCAAGCATGAAGCTATTGACAATTTTTTCGTTCACACAAAGACTGCACCTAACCCACAGATGATGAGGAAGCGACTAGCTATTGACTATTTTCTCGTTCACACAAAGACTGATATACCTGTCCCACCGATGACGAGCAAACGACTAGTTATCAACTATTTTCTCGGTCACACGAAGACTGAGACACCTGTCCCACCGATGACGAGCAAGTGACTAGCTATCAACTATTTTCTCGTTCACACAAAGACTGAAACACCTGTCTCACCGATGACGAGCTAGCGACTAGCTATCGACAAATTTTCTCGTTCAAGAAACGTACAACGATTATAGGTCCATGTCCAGGACATGGATGCCAAAAAAAACGACTCGTTTTCAGCTGTCAGGTCAACTCGCTTCTCGCTAATCGCCAGCGGTTGGGCAGGTGCCAGCAATGGGTCAAGAAACCAGCCTGGGGCACCCCACTAGTTTAATACGATAAACTATAAACGCAGCATTCGGCTACCTTCGTTAAGTATGAATCATTTAGAATTAGTAGTACATATAATTATGGTTTAAAGCCTCTCTTGCCGGTACGTAAGTATGTATGTAGGTAGTACATAGGTCGTGGCACGTAAGTTGCACCAAAATCAGAACAAACAACCGAAGGTAGGAGTGCGTTGCCTCGCACGGAAAAAGAACGAGGTCAACTTCTAGCATAATCATTGATGTAAATTGTAACGTGTAAGTAGGTACTGAAGTTTGGAAATAAATTACAGATCGCGACAGGTAAGTTGAAATAAAATCCGACATTTTGGTTCGTGCCGCGATCTGTAGATGTAGGTATTGGAATTTCATAATCTCTGACTTCGATATGTTAAAAATTGTGGGTCAAGTCAAAAAGTAGTCCCAAGTTTCTCGATAGTACCTAGAAAATATTATAGTTAGTTAATCAGATCTATTACAAACTAGAACACTGGCTTTTCTCCAAAGTTTCGCCCGTGGAAGTCGAAAATTATCCCACGGGGACGTACTACCGGGATGAAAAGTATCCTATATCCTAACCCAGATCATGTTGTACCCGTGCTCCAAATTTAATTAAAATTCGTTACTTTCGCATTTATCAGCAAAAAATAAAAATCGTATTTTATAGTAAGTAGGTATACAATTGTTGAAGATTTTCTAAAATAGATTTTACTGTGCGTCATAAAACCATTGTAATTGTTCATCCAAAATATTCTCAGATTAAACTTAATTTTATTGTTTCAACATGCGACTGATTTTATTTATGACAATAGATTTTCTTTGATGCATTTATTAATGGCATACTGTGGGATAAACTGATCAACTAGTAGGTACCCAATTTGATAACGCTGATCAGTGAAGTGATCATACAAACTCCAACATCCTGAAAGTTTACAAACCTGCAAAGCTCGTTCTGCTGAGTACATGACGGAACTAGTGAGAGCGTATTCTGTATGCTTGGGGCCTATGACTCGGGACATGAGGTCGTATATCCACATCGCTGGCGAGATGCCGACGGCTGTGTCGTTGAGCCCGATGGTCGCAGGGCCAGTAGTCATAGTGCGATAGTCGACCGCGAGGGCAAAGATACAGGCCCCGGCTGCAGTGTAACCCTGAACCAAGAAAATCGTTTGTTTTTTTTAAGGGAATACGAGGGTAAGTTTTCACTTGTTTCAATTACAGAGAACTTCGTTTGAAAATTCAATTCTGGAACTGTTCTCCGTTGTTTTTGTTTGCAACCTCTGACGTCTACCATCCGTCATATGATACATTTTTTTTTAAAATCCTATACTTTCCCACTTCTGGGCAAAGGCCTCCCCCAAGTCGTTCCAGGAACTCTTTTGCCGCGCCACGTCGAACCAACCCTCGCGGTTCGCGTCCAGGTCGTCTCGTCACCGCTTTTTGGGCCGACTTCGACGTCGCCGACCATCATCAGGCACTCCTTGGGTGGACACTTTTGTCCACCGGTCATCCTGCGTGCGGCTAATGTGACCCACCCAATCCCATTTGAGTCTGGCAGCCTTCTTTCCTTCGTCTATTAGACCCCCCCTTGGAACGCAGCGTGGTGTCCCGATTTCGTTCTGTCGTTCTGTTCGTTACGCCCTGAATGCTGTGATCCATCGCTCTTTGGCAAACTCTAAGCCGGAAAGTTTTGCAACTCGGTGAGCGACCAGGCCTAAGCACCATAGGTTAGGACGGGCAGGATACACATGTCAATGAAATTGCGCTTCAGGGAGTTCGGCATATCACCCTTCATTAGCGTCTTCATAGACCAGTAGCATTTCCAGGAGTTTCAATTTGGTGTTCAATTTCTCTTTCCTGTCTGTTTTGGAAAGAAACTTACTGGCTCAGGTACGCACCCCACGCTTAGTGCTGTTAGTCGTAAATTGGTTTTTAGGCCGATTAATCGCAAGTGCCACCCCAAAGCTAACCCTGCCCAGCTCTTGAAGCATAGTCTGAAATTCTAGAGCTGCGGGGGCAAAAAGGACTATTTCTGTAAAGGTTTGTCATCCTCTTCTTGCCAACGTCAATGCCCTCGATTTTCCATGAGGCTGCCAGTGACCTTAATATCTCCTCAAGTGTGCTTGTAAACAATTTGGGAGAGAGCGGGTCGCCCTGCTTAACACCCTTTTGTACTTTAGATAAAGGTGCAGCAGTGTTTAGTTTAATGTTTGCGGAGCTATTGTTGTAAATGTTGTTTTAAAGAGACCGATGTATTTTGGGTCAATTTCCTGGTGTTGTAGGGATATGAATATTTCTGAGCGCTAATACAATCTAAGCCCTGCGTGTAACCTACGGAGGCCAGATACAATAGTTAATTTGTAAAACTTACATTGATAGCAATTGTGGTGATTATATCTGTCCCATATATTTTTGCTACAACATCAAAAATTGTCTCCTTCAATAGCGTCAACCTTTTTTGATCAGGTTTATGAAACTCATTTAGATCAATACCAGCTGAGAAAATTTTAGGCGATTCCTGAAAATGTTCAAATTATTAAGTAGGGAAGAGGTAAGGAGATACACAATATGTAGGTGTAGATAAAATATTAAGTACCTACCGCATTATGAGATAAGTGTTAGAATCAAACAAACTAGACTTACCGAAGTCAGAACTATGCCCTTGCATTTATTTTTTTCTATTTCACATATCGACTCATGTAAGTTCTGCAATAATTCCAGGCTGAAGCTGTTAACTGGCGCCCTCTGTAACTGCAGTGTCGCTATCCCTTCATTATCCACTGATACACCTACTAGAGGCTTCACTTGTGAAGAAGACAGTAGCCTACTACCCACTGCAAAATGTTTTGGTATTTTCCTCAGGTGAAACATTTTTAAGCAAATTTCGGCACACTTGTTCCTTGTTAAATTCTGATAGGTATACAAATGCTCAGATATGGTGGGTAATATAATGATAACAGATAATATTTTACAGTCTACAAAATATAAGATATATTATCAAATATTGCGCTTTTTGCTAGATTACATGACATACGTTCGGAGAGTGGGTTAAAAATGTTTTAAATTAAGGTGAGACGGCGCTATTATAGCGTCGTGTTATCCTTATTGACACCTTCTTGTTATATTATTATGTTCGCACATGTGCTTAATTAGTTGACTGTAGAAAAAACGTTGACAGTATTATTTATCTTGATGTTCCGTGGGAAACACGACTATTGTGCTATTGCAAGTACCTAGTTGCAGGACAGATAAGGAAGGATGATTGCACCAGGTAGGTACAGGGATGATGCAGCCCGTACATACCCGCATCGTAAAAAACATTAGGTACAGACACAGAGTAAATACAAAGGTACAGACCATAGGTGCGTGCAGCTTTTGTCCGCGGCTTCGCCCGCGTGGATATCGGAAAATATCAGGATCAAAAGTATATACCTAGTACCCTGTGTTAATCCAGGTTACTACAAGTGTGCCAAATTTCATCTAATTAAGGTCGGTAAAAATCTGGCGACGCGCAGTGCGGAGCAGTTTTCCACTGCCAAACTGAGTTGTTTATTTTTTAGATAATGTATGTTATAACATTGCATTATCTAAAAAATAAACAACCTAAGACACGTACTGTCCACTTTAATGCACTTATGTTTTCAACTTTCGTTTCGACCAACACAAAGTTGATATTTGTTTGGCAGTGAAAACTCAAACCGCACCGTTTTTGTGCTTCGTTTGTGCGCCGTGCTAGTCAGAACTTATGCAACCTCTAAGGTAGCCCACAAAATTCAAATTTTCTTACGGTATAAACAATTTTCAGGTCAGTGCCAGGTTGTATGTTGGTTAAAATATGATCCGCGACCGTAACACGTTAGCATTTATGGAATTATAGTCATTAAAATCCTACTAATATTTTAAATGTGAAAGTTTGTGAGTATGTATGGATGTTTGTTACTCTTTTACGCAAAAACGGCTAAACTGATTTAAATGAAATTTTGGCAATACACAGGTAGTTTGTAACCTGGAATAACATATAGGATACTTTTTATCCCGGTACTAAGTTCCTGTGGGATAGTTTTCGACCTCCACGCGGGCGAAGCCGCTGGCAAAAGCTAGTCATCAATACAACCCTCTAAATTCATATTACCCTAGCCCTTGACATCCAACCGCGCAATGAGGTGTTAGTAGTGGCTCTCCGCTATTAGGCCGGTAAGTACCTACGTTATCGGTAAAATGATTGCAAAGTCCACGTCCCTATAACCTGTAATTTAATTTATTTAGAAAATAATAATAATTAAACCGGTCATGGCGATTTTTCCTAAGAGATTTTTCTTAAAATGAAACCACACAAGTATTTTAACAAATGTATATTTTGTATAAACATATACACTTTACACGTACAGGTATATCCCCTAATTTAATTTATTTAGAAAATAATTATTATTAAAATGGTCATGGCGATTTTTCCTAAGAGATTTTTCTTAAAATGAAACCACGCAGTATTTTAACAAATGTATATTTTGTATAAACATATACACTTTACACAGGTAAATACATTGCACAGGTATAATATAAAATAATTTCATCATAGTAAAGGTACTCGCCTAGTCACACAATCGAATCAACATGCTTAGCTGCTACATACTTACAAGAAAATACAAAATAGAACACAATAATTCATCAAAATACTACTTATAATAAATCATACAACTACATTCACTTGGCTGCCTTCTGTTTTAAAGCTTGAATGTACATTTCTAATGACTTTTGTACTTTGGGATGTCCCACAAACATGAGGAACTCTTGCGTGTCTTGCTTACGGTTGTCTGACATCCATGTCAAGGGTCCATCCCTGACCTTCTGTTTGGTGAGAGAACGCGCTAACGCTGGGATTCTGTCAAACTTCTTAATGAACTGCTTGCATTTGGCAACAGCATCCGCTTTGTCTGATGCAGTTTCGTCAATGAGACCAACCTGTGGATTAGTGTCGTAGGAATTATTGCGAGTAATTATTTTATTTTAATTTTGGTCTTCGCAGTGATGTAATTTGTTATTACTATTCATCTTTAGACTACGTTGCGGTATTAGTAACAAAATAGCTTAGCTTGAGCTATCATCATCATCATCGTCATCATTTCAGACGAAAGACGTCCACTGCTGGACATAGGCCTCCCCCAAGCTCCGCCACTTCAAACGGTTCTGTGCTTCCCGCATCCAGCGGACTCCTGCGGCCCTCACAAGGTCGTCGGTCCACCTTGTGGGAGGCTTTCCAACTTTACGTCTTCCGATGCGCGGTCGCCACTCCAGAACTATTCGGCCCCATCGGCCATCTGTTCGGCGAGCAATGTGCCCCACTGCCACTTAAGTTTGGCAATTCTTCGGGCTACGTCGGTTACCTTGGTTTTCCTGCGGATCTCTTCATTCCTGATTCGATCACGTAGGGAAACTCCAAGCATAGCCCTCTTTTCCCTACGTTCATAAGAAGGCTTAAAGTCACCCAAAAGTCAATGGAGAGCCATTGGCTGTTGGGTGACTTTAAGCCTTCTTATGAGGTCCATTGTGAGCGACCACGTTTCGGTTCCATATCATCACTGGCAACATGCACTAGTCAAAGAATTTCGTCTTGAGACACTGCGGGTATGTGGGACGGGCAGATATTGCGAAGCTTCCCGAACGTTGTCCAGCCGAGTCTGATTCGACAGTTGACCTCTTTCTCGAAGTTGGACCTACCTAACTGGACAGTTTGTCCTAGGTAAACGTACTCGTCCACAACTTCGAGTGCAGCGCCTCCGACCGTTATGAGAGTGGGTGTTACATGGACATTGGACATGACCGTTGTCTTGTCCATGTTCATTTTAAGACCCACTCTTTCGGAAGCTCTACAGAGGTCATCGAGCACTGGAACTGAGGTCCTCCTTTGTCTCAGCCATGACAACTGTGAGTGATGTAGGTACTCGCCATTGATGTGGATGCCAGCCGCTTTCCAGTCCTGAACCTTGAAGACATCCTCCAGTGCAGCGGTGAAAAGTTTCGGAGAGATAACGCCTCCTTGTGTCACACCTCGCTGCAGAACGATAGGTTTCGAGGTCTGGTCCTGGAGTCGGACTGAGTTGACATAGTGGTGTTTTCGTCTAGAAATTCCAGCACCTCGATGTACCGATAGTCGATTTGGCGCCGTTGAATGAGTTGCAGCCTCTTATACCCGGCTTGTATAAGAGGCTGGAAGTCGTCAAACCTGCGCGCTAGACGGTTCGTGATGACTCTGGAGAACAGCTTGTAGACATGGCTCAGAAGTGCGATGGGCCTATAATTTTTAGGAAGGGAACCCCCCCTTTTTAAAGAAAAGAACCACCACACCTCTGTTCCACGCCTGTGGCGTTTTGCCCTCGAGTATGACGGAATTAAACAGCTTCTAGAGGACTTTAAGAACGGGTTTCCCGCCGGCCTTTAGGAGTTCAGCCGTAATTCCGTCATCGTCCGGCGCCTTGTTGTTTTTGAGCTGCTTGAGAACCTTCCTAATCTCGTACAAGCTGACGTCCGGGATGTCTTCAGTATAGTGTCGGGTCAATTTAGCTCTTGGGTCGTTTGCCAGATTCGTAACGGGGTTTATTGTTGACGTGTATAACTGTCCATAGAACCTCTCAATCTCTCTCAACATCTCAGGCTTCGTGGATATGATCCTGCCTTCATCGGTCTTCAGTTTCGTAAGCTGACTTTGCTCAATAGACAGATCCCTAGCAAAGACCTTGGAGCCTTTATTCCTCTATCGCGTCTTTAATACGTTCTGTATTAAAGCGGCGGAGATCGCTTTTCAAGGACTTAAGAGATCTGTCTATTAAGCTGGCGGTACTCGAGCGCATCATCTGAAGACTGCAAGACCATCTCGCGCCTCTCCTTCATGAGCTACAAAGTCAGGATCAGAGAGCCTCTTATTTTTATTGATACGACACGGGTCTTGAAATTCTTAGACCCGACCGTATGGATAGTTTCCACGAACGCATCGTTAAAATCGTCCACAAAGCTCCCTAGACACTCGAAACTTAAGCTATGTAAGTACTTAATAACTAAAACAGATCAGATCCTGTTTGGCCCACACTAGCGGACTATCTGTCCAGGCAGCTATCAATTTCAGGATAGTTTTGGGACTGCCACGCAACCTGCAGAGTAGCGAGGCAGATTCTTACACAATAGTGCATCAAAGCTGTCGCCATCAAACTCAAATACTTACAATAGTTTTTCACATCAAGAATAAACCCTACCTTCAAAGCTTCATCAACAGAGAACATCCTAGCAGTAGTTAGGGCAAGTTCAGCCTGCCTCTGTGGTATGGTGTTGGTCATGGTCTGCATGAACCAGTTGGGGGCTACAATGCCAAGGGCCGTCTCATTCAGCCCGATGGTGAACTTGCCGCCCATCATCACTCGATATTCGCAGGACATGGCAAGGAGACAACCACCAGCTGGGGCATGACCCTGAGAAGAATGAAGAATAAGTTAGACTTTTGTTCAGTTAATCAAGGTGAGGTTTTACTTAGGTAATCTTCAAGGTTAAATGAACCGAAACAAAATTGTATAATTGAAATACTTACATTTCTTAATCCTATATCAGCATGTAAATATTAAAATAGCATGACTAAGGATCGAGCGATGAATAAAATTAATGGGTGGATGAATCGGTTGTTAATTAAATGCACCTTGAATTTAATTAATGTATGCATTAATTATACACTCTTTATCAGTCATTATAAATGGGTCCAAGACAATGGTTAGGGTTATACAGTACATTTTTATTATTATGTTACCTATATTTTTATTTGTTTCTTTTAGTATCTTGACAAAATAAGAATTGAGTTGTTGTGTGGTAAGCTCAGCAAAACAAGCAACATCTATGTTTCAAATTCAATGAAAAAGTTATAAGTTTATGAGATGCTACACCATAATGCACAGTTAAGTATTGCAGTTTTATATTTGAACTAGCTGTGCCCGCGACTTCACCCGCGCGGAATAGTTTTTTTACTATTATTTATATATCAATGAAAACAAATAAAAAATCTAAAATAAAAGTAGCCTAAGTTATTCCTTATTACATCAGCTACCTGCCAGTGAAAGTCCCGTCAAAAACGGTACATGCCATCCCTAAAACACCAGATACCTATAAATATACATTGAAGATAACCTTGTTTCTTCAATGTATATTTATAGGCATCCGGGTATATAATTATGTTTTTAGGATTCTAAGTACAGTTTGGAGATTGCCAGTTTGAGTCATTGCATAATATGGTGGCGGTAAGAATGAAAGCGTTAGGAAGTCACTTAGAAATTCAGAAAAACAATTTAGTTTTGATCCTTATGGAATTAATTAATGTTGTTCGGGTTAAGCCTAAGAATGTGATTTTTAAATAAATCATGGTTAAACATACATTGATGGCTGCAGCGGTAATGAAGTTAGATCCAAAAAGTTTGATCCAGACTTCTTGCAGGGTCGTCCAGAATGCTTCCACTCTCTTCATATCAGGCTTATACATCTCCATGATGTCTAAACCAGCAGAGAACACTGTTGGTGAGGCCTAGAATAAAAGAATATTTAAGAAAAATATTTATGTGAGTATGTTATGTTTATAAATTGTAATGTGAGTCTTATTTGTGCAGAACAAACAAATTTTCTTTCACCTTTCTTTCATGAAAACTGGTCCTTAGGTACAATTTAATTCAAATATTAACCATAAAATGTCTTTTGAATCACAAATTAATTTTGTCAGTGGGTCGTCTTACAGGTTTTTATCATAAAAAGTAATTAATTCAACTTACAGATGTCAAGATCATACCCTTGCATTTCTTTTCGACTACTTCATCCAGTGCTTTGTCCATTGCTTGAAGGAGTTCCAAGTTGAGGCTGTTCACTGGTAGCCTTTGCATGGTAACAGTCGCTATTCCTTCATTGTCTACTGCCGTGTCGACTAGAGGACCTTTGCTCGACATGGCTCTGATGCTGGGCACAACTCTTCTGGTGACATTGCCTACTAATTGCCTGAGAGGAAACATTCTGGAAACACAATATTTTATACTGTAGCTACTAAACCGGACTTTTCACTCAAAATATTTAACTTTTAAAACTTCTAAAATAATAGCTGCGTGGGGAAGGTTCCTAAAACACTTGTTTAATAAAATACTCTGCTATGTAAAAATCTCGTGATGAATTATGTATTTATGTAAGGAACTAAAACTAAGAGACTGCCAATAGAAGAGATAACCTACGTTTTATACAGAAATCACGTAAAATAATAAGATCACTGTTGTTTCTGCGGTGCGAACCTTGGACCCGGCAATCTATGTTTACGTTTAGTTCCAAAGTACAATTAGATAATTTAAACAACTGACGACTTTTACAAATCCATATTCTGTTGTTTGAACTTTGTACCCTCGTCCGAGTTCAGTACCCCCAGTAGCTCAGTCAGTTGTTTTGTTGTACAATCACTTGCAAAAGGATATGTGAAAATGTCAACTGCAAAAGTTTACATTCGCGTTGGTTGATATTGAAAATAAGCGAAGTTGGAACAAATACTTAATTAATAATTAAATGGTTTATATTTAATTGCAACATTTAAATCGGTGCGTATCTATGGGGTAAATCACTTTCGAATTTTGTTTGCACATATTTTTCCACGTGACTGTACCAATAATTTATTCTAAAAACAATCCGCTTGTGTTTAGTGCAGTGTTGCCAACTCGGACGATAATTATGGGGGCGTATGATAATTTGGCCAATGGTACGACGTTCGATAGTGATTATTTAAACTGTATAGACGCCAGCACATCAAGCTACCCCAAACTGTCAAATTTTCCCAATTGAACATGAACCTTATTGATTTGTGATAAAGTTTGTAATCTATCAAATAAATTTGACAGATTGGAGTAGCTTGATGTGCGTATTGTACGAAAATTTTGAGCTTTGAGAAAAAAGACAGTTCTATGAACAAAACGTCAGACAAAATAAAACGCTGAAAGTCAACAAAATGTTAACTTCTACTATCAAATACTTATGTTGATACATGTAAATACGTAGACAGAGAATACTGAAAATGTCTCTCTCTCTCTCTTTCCCGCACATTTGTCAGATGAGAATAATAAATAACACATGTTCCTATCCGACCGTGACTCCACGTTCCACCGACTTGAAAAAGGAGGAGGCTCTGAATTCGTCGGAAACTTTTTTAAATTTTTTTATGTATGTTCCCCGGTTACTCGAAGATGGCTGGAACGATTGGGATTTTTTTTTTGTTTGAAAGTGTATACTTCCCAGGTGGTCCCATGATCATCAAGTCAGGATCTGATGATGGGATCCTGGAGAAATAGAAAAAACTCTTAAAATTTTATAGGTACACTTAAAGCGATTTGGGTAGTTTTTGGAAGAGTACTTTCTCGGAGTGGTCCCATTTTATACTATATTCTTGTGGTTTTGTCAGATAACTTTATATTTACTTCTAGCTAGTTTTATGCGTGGGCACGTGTGAATATAGATTGTAAAAAGTAAATAAAGACTCTTGTGACCTGTGATACACTCCGAGTTGTGTGTTAAGTTTGGCGGTTTGTGCTGCTAGCGCTACTATTGGTGAAACTTGGCATATTCTCCCGTTTTTACTAGTGATTGTCGTTTGTTATCAATGTTTGATGAATGTTTTAGGTTACTTTTTCGTGATTTCTTCTTTTGTAATGATGTGGCGGACATCTACAATGCCCCACATACGAAACTTAAAATCAACAAATGTGAAAAACACAAAAAGTGAATTGGCGCCATCTACAATGCTATATGCGAACTACTCAAGACTTGACGTCACACCGCAACTACATCAGCTACATCGCGTAAGCAGAGTTTACCGCGCAATCTGCATATATACAAACATTCCGACATCTACCGTCGGGCAGTAGCCCACCAGACACAACACCCGAATATTCGGAAGATCCTCCTTTACCAAGAGTATGAGTGAACTTTACACCCTGTTCCTCATACCATACGATAATTTCGACGTGGGAACTCGATAATTTGAACTTTTGGACTTGGCAACACTGGTTTATTGTCAGTAGTCGTGATATGCCTGTGGCTTTGCCTGTGTTCTAATTTCTAATCACTACGTTAATAATGTATTAACGTAGTGATTAGAAGGTACTTAGAGGATCTAAGTAATTTTCATTGTTTTATTGATAACAATGAAAATTACTTAGATCCTCTTTGTTAACCGTATCGAAAATGACACATACCCATTGCCTTGTCCCCAATAGCAAACGTTTTCGTGTTTTGGACTTGTGAACAGCGTATATGGGACTTTTATGATAGACAACATTGATTGATGTTCGATTCGGTCCGGAATCATGTGGAATGGTTGTGAATCGGGGCGTAACTCCGCTGCCGCGTGAAATTGCGGCTCAGCGGACAGAGCTCCGGCGGAATCTCATGGCGACATGGAGAGTGCGATTGTCGCAACCCAGTGCTGGGCACGTCGCGATAGCGGTGGTAAGTCCCCTCTTTGAGGAGTGGCTTGAGAAGCGGCACGGCGTCCTCAACTTTCACCTGACGCAGGTCCTCACCGGACACGGCTGTTTCGGGAGGTTCCTGTTTCGCATAAGGCGGGAGGAAACGCCCAGATGTTTCCACCGCGTAGACCGCCCAGAGGACACGGTGGAGCATACGGTGGAGGTATGCCCGGCTTGGGCCGCCGCACTATGGAAAATGGTAGAACAAGCGCATATCAAAAATGCTTTTTACGAATATCATAATTTGGCTAATATGGCTATTCTTTTAGGTTTTCTAATAGTCAAATTATAATATTCATTACGATTTTTTTTCTTAATACGCGAAATTATTTTTTTTTTTCTTAGATAGAAATACATAGAAAACAGAAGTGCCAAACTCAAGTCTTTGCGTATACATGTTTCAATACCATATTGTGAAAAAAATACTTGGTACAGATATGCAGTATTATACATTTTTAGAAAGGTTATTTTATGCTTTTTGCGATACAGCTTAATGATTTTAAAAGTAAAGAAAAATATTTCAGTAATTACTTAAAAAGTGACATACCTTTTTTTTCACTTGTATGTTTTTTCGTTGAAGGTTTTCAGTATTACCCACGTTTGCCCAAGCGCTACTTTTTGCGTCGACTAGTAGTCTAACTATTCATAAATAGAATGCAAAAAAAATCAGCTGCGGATATTTGCGGTTTTAGAAGATATGAGAAAAAAACTGATAAAAGTCAGAACCCGAAAATTAGTATCTTTTGCGGTTTACCACTAACACCATTCACATGAACAATATAGAACTTTTTGGATATTTTCTTCATTATTTCGTGATAACAAAGGGACCTTATCAAATTTGCACTCGGTTTGCGTGGGAAATTACAAGATAATAATGATGTAGGTACCAATTCGATATTGTAAAATGAGTATTTAAAGGGAAGCAAAAACTATTCGAACCATCTACATCGGTGTAACTTCAAGTGAAGCAAATCTCATCTACGCCTATTATTTCTGCAGATTGTGAAGTGTTAAAATGTCTTCCTTCAGCTGTACCAAACGAGACTTCATAATCCCCTATATAGAGGGCGGCAAGACCATGGAATCATTATCCAAAGTTTTAGTGGAAAAGCTGAATGTTTCTGAAAACAACTTGTGTTTTATAATTAGTGACATACAAAGGCACATTCTTCCTATTTTCAACAAACGCTGGGCCCTGGCATCTCGGAAAAAAGAAACATTTTTACAGAAGTATTGTACTGGGTTGGACTCAAGGTATTCGTTAAATTTACCGGATTCTGAACAATATTCTACGCCATCAACATCTGGCCAACGAGGACGAGCATGCGTGGCTTATGGAGACTCCTCAGAATCTACCAAGAAGAGGAAAAACACTCTTCTACTCCAAGACTATGGCTTCGAGCATATAAAAAACGCCTATCTGCAGGGACTACGGGCTTTACGTGAGTACACAGAAGCTCATCTTGTCGAAGAATTAAGAACCGCTGACACTCAAAAGAAATTAGATATCTCAAGTAAGTGGAACGACTCAGACCAGATGAAGATTCTTTCCGATACGGAAGCATTGAGTGCTTTTATAGATTTAGATCTAACAAAAGCACAATATATGTACCTGAAAAACTTAACCAACGAACGAAAGTGTTGTATATTCCCGCCTTACTACAAAATACAAGAAATAAAAAGATCCTGTTATCCACCATCTTCTACAATCGAAATCACGAATACTTATGCTAAAGTGATTAATATACAAGATTTATTGGATCATACTGCTGCTAGAATTTTAAAAATCGATTCTGTTTTCCAAAAACAACATAGAACATTGATCCTTTATTCTAAATGGGGATGTGATGGTTCATCTGGTCAAAGCCAATACAAGCAAATACTTGCAGAAGAGTCAGAAACAATTTCAGATGCCAATTTGTTCATCACTTCATTAGTCCCCATCAGATTAGTTGATGTGCAATCGGGATCCGTTGTTTGGCAAAATCCGGTACCTTCATCTGTCCGTTTTTGCAGACCCATTTCTATTGAGTTTTGTAAGGAAACTCCAGAAAAAACCAAGGCAGTTGTTGATGATATTAAAAAACAAATTAGGGCTGCACAAGCATCACTTATAAACAAAGATGGTGTTGTAGTAAATGTGAAGCATGAATTATTTCTAACGATGATCGATGGAAAGGTGGCTCAGGTCCTTACAGATACTCCATCTGGTTCCACATGCACGATATGTGGGGCTACTGCACGGCTAATGAATGACCTATCGAAAGTAACTGCCAGACCCGAAAACGAAAACGCCTACCAATACGGATTGTCCACCTTACACGCCTGGATTCGCTGCATGGAAATGATATTGCATATTTCCTATAATCTTTCGTTTAAGACTTGGTCTGCTTCAACTGAGGAAAATAATAGATTAAAAAAAGAAAAGAAAGAAGTTGTTCAAAAACGTTTCAGGGAGGAGTTGGGATTAATCGTCGACAAACCTCGGCAAGTTAGCGGGAATACGAACGATGGCAATACCGCACGAAGATTCTTCTATAATAGCACTTGCTCATCGGAAATAACAGGTGTAGATGAGGCATTGATTAAACGCCTATACATTATCTTGCAAGTTCTTTCTTCTGGAATGATGATCGACCCTGAAAAATTTGGGGAATATGCAATAGAAACTGCAAGAATCTATGTAAGTAATTACGATTGGTATTATATGCCATCCTCCGTTCATAAAATACTCATACACGGGCAAAACGTTATCAAACATTTTGCGGTGCTTCCTATTGGACAGCTATCGGAAGACGCACAAGAGTCTCGCAACAAAGACTACAGAAACATACGACTTCATCATGCCAGAAAATGTTCCCGATCTGCTACAAATGAAGATGTCTTTAAAACGCTTTTATACACGTCAGATCCATATATAACAAGTTTGAGAAAACCGTACGTAAGAAATGTGAAAGAACTTGAAGAAGAGGCACTAAGTCTTTTAAACGTGGCACCTGAAAGTGAACCCACATTTACTGACCCTGATCCTGAAGTGGTATAAGTTAAAAATAATATTTATATTTAGTTATTACTTATATTTGTACCTAGCTACATCATTTCCTGAAGCCAGAGTATAGGATGTACCTATTAGTAATATGATTTTAATTTAGTATTTTTTTTTCATATATATATATTTTGTTTACTTTGTTTGTTGTAATTAACCATGGTTTAATCTTTTTAGTCATTATAAACTTGTATTCCACTTGAAATAAATTTTTAACTATTTTTTTCGTGATTTTTTCCCATTTTTTTCATTCTATGCAAAAAAACATACATAGATATACAAGAAAACCCTATAAACTACACATCGTTCGAATCTCCGAACCTTGCTGCATATTTGTGCCAAATTTCATCACGATACAACAAAAATTCATGAAGTTACAGATTTTTGATCCGATACCGACCTATATTTTCCATAGTGCGCCGTGCCCTTGTGGAGGCGATCGGTGGCGGCGATCTCTCGCGTCCGGCCCCGGTCCAGGCCATGGCCATGGTACGGAGCGAGAGTGCATGGGTAGCCGTCACCTCCTTCTGCGAAGCAGTAATGCTGGCGAAGAGGGATTTGGCGCACGTGAGGGAGAGGTAGTACATGCGCCCTCACGGCTTTAGTCGTCGCACGAGACGCCCTGGACCTCGGGAATCTCAGTCTGATTCCCAGCCACCGTAGGCGTTGGCTTGCGGACGGCGAGTAATGGGTAGCTCGCTGTCCGGTAAGGACCAAGCCCGGGTCGACGGCGCTTTGTGTTCCACGCGCGCCTCTAAAAGATGTCAACACCAATTGATGGGGCCCGGAAAGGCAGATGCCTGCCAGGGGTGTGGGTTGTTGGTAAGAGATACCGCGGCTCCTGGCACACAAGCAACTGAGGGAATACGGGTGGGTTATAGTCAGTAAAAGTCTGACACGCCCTCTTGCTCCACCCAGAGCGGGAGAAGTTATTTGATGATTTATCACCCAAAAAAATAAAAATGTTTATGAATAGCTATGTTAGCCGGGGGCCCTCGGCTGGCTGGGCCCTTGGGCCTCGGGGCCACGTTGGTCTAGGCGTAAATCCGGGCCTGATGATTACTGTTCTTCTCACAATGATAACTAATACGTAAAAATAATTGATAATATGTAATTTTAAAGGCAAAAACAATCGACACTTGTCAGGATTAACCTGTCGACTATGAACTATGCAGGTAGCTTGCCACACGATGTCTGCATACCTATAGCACCCATACGAAAGAAAGAAATCTGACCTCTCCGAAGTGTGATGCTAAAAGCTTTCAAGCTCACTACGCTCGCTCCTGCATCATAGTGTTACGAGCTTGGGGTTCGTGACAATTAAAAACTGCCAATATAAATGACCAAAAATGACACTTTAATTAAACAACCTAATAACAACTCAAACACACTAATTACAAAACACAATTGCACTACTGATCACTCTTAAGTCGCACTTGATGATCGCTTTCGATGTGTTTCGCTTGTATCGCTCGACAATACGGCCCGGGTCGTGATCCGTTCCGGCCTTTTATAGGGCCCTCGAAAAGTTAGTGAACCTTCTACTGTCGAAGCATCTAGAATGTCCGAGTACATACCGGCCCCGAACAGAACCGGAACAGACAGATGTCGAAAGTTCTAGAAAGTTCTAGCATCGAATTGTCTAGAAAGATCTTGACTCGATTAACTCTGCTACTCGATACTAGATGGCGCTAACGGTAACTAATTTTACCATGTAACAGACATTACTTGTAGCGCGCGACAAATCTTTCGTTTTAGCATAAGTTTACAAAGTTACTCCTAAATCCTGCCTAGGACCCGAGGGTCTTTAAGTCTGGGCCTGTTTATCATTTTAAATCTTAAAAGACAAAGTACAGAGGCCTGCACATCAAGCTACTCCAATTTGTCACATTTCTTTGAAGGTTTTTAAACTTTTTGTCAAAAGATTTAAGGTTCATGTTCAATTATGAAAATTTGACGGTTTAGGATAGCATTATGTGCTCTGTACCTCTACAATATTACTGTACCAAGTTGGTACAGTTGCAGCGGAACATTTGCTACTACTAAGTAATGCTATGAACATGCACAGTGACTTCAGCCGGTGTTTTCAAAATCTCATTTCCACGCACAGTTTTTTGGCTGTCAAAATCTGTGAGTGGACAAAAAGTTTTGAAGCCTGCGCCGACTATAGTTCGACTTTTATTTATACCATTTTTATCATTCGTTAAAACTCATTTGTAAGATGTGGATTATAAGAATAACACTAGTTTACAAAATTCAACTTGTTTCTTATACCCCGTAATAAATGTATGTAAATATGTTAATCTACCTTCCTTAAACCTAAAAGTGTTAGCAGAAATATTTTATCACGTCACAATTTCTTCCTACAGTCAAATGTTTTTTTAAAACTACCTAACGTGGTGGTGACAATTTATTGTTTATTCGTTCGCTTCAAACGAAAATTATCTTGTTTCGGATTGATTTAAAATGTCGACTAGAAAGTGTAAACAAAGCTTAGATCGTTTTTTTATGTTTGTGGACAGTTTAATTTTTTTTAAAGAGGAGACCCATTGTAGATTAGTTAAAAAGTGCATATCTTCATTATTTTGGATTTCCTGTTGCAAATCAAGATATAAAAAGTGGGTGCCTCATGTGTTTTGTGAAAACTGTGGAATAGTCTTACTCCAGTGGTCATCATGAGAAAACGTTCACCTTCCATTTGGTTCACCAATTCTATGGGCCTAACCTAGTAATCATAAAAAGATTTTTTTTGAAGAACGACATCAAGGATTTTTGGATACAAAAATGTTAGGCGATTACTGTTGGTCCATTATAAGAGAAACTGATTCAAATAACCTAGGGGGGCCAAACGCCTCCTGCCGGAGGCTCTACGCGGGGGTCGTGCGGGCCATGGCCCTATACGGGGCGCCGGTGTGGGCGCCTGCATTGAGGCGCCAACCAGCACGCCGGTTGAAGGCGGCCCATAGGGTCATGGCCATCCGGATGATCCGGGGATACCGCACGATCTCCGGTGAGGCGGCGGGCCTCCTTGCCGGATTACCGCCATGGGATCTGGAGGCAAACGTCCTCGCGCTCACTTGGGAGTGGCGCGAGGAGGCCAAACGCCGGGGCGTAACTCCGCTGCCGCGGGAAATCGCGGCACGGCGGACAGAGCTCCGGCAGGATCTCATGGCGACGTGGAAAGTGCGATTGTCGCAACCCAGTGCTGGGCACGCCGCGATTGCGGCGGTAAGTCCCCTCTTTGAGGAGTGGTTTGAGAGGCGGCATGGCGTCCTCACCTTCCGCCTGACACAGGTTCTCACCGGACATGGCTGTTTCGGGAGGTTCCTGTTTCGGATAGGGCGGGAGGAAACGCCCGGGTGTTTCCATTGCGAAGATCGCCCAGAGGACACGGTGGAGCATACGGTGGAGGTCTGCCCAGCTTGGGCGGAGCAACGCCGTGTCCTCGTGGAGGTGATCGGCGGCGGCGATCTCTCGCGTCCGACCCTGGTCCAGGCCATGGTACGGAGCGAAAGGGCATGGCTGGCAGTCGCCTCCTTCAGCGAAGCAGTTATGCTCGCAAAGAGGGAGGCGGCGCACGTGAGGGAGATGCAGTACATGCGCCCTCACAGTCGTGGCCTTCGCAGGAGACGCCCTGGGCGTCGGGAATCCCAGGCTGATTCCCGGCCACCGTAGGCACGGGCTTGCGGACGGCGAGTAATGGGTACCTCGCTGTCCGGTAAGGACCAAGCCCGGGTCGACGGCGCGTTGTGTTCCACGCGCGCCTCAAAGAGATGTCAGCAGCAACAGAGGGGCCCGCAAGGGCCGATGCCTGCTGGGGGTGCGGGTTGTTCGAAAGAGATACCGCCGCCCCTGGCACACAGGCAACTGAGGGAACACGGGTGGGTTTTAGTCAGTAAAAGTCTGACACGCCCTCCCGCTCCACCCAGAGCGGGAGAAGTTATTTGATGATTTCCCACCCAGAAAAAAAAAAAAAAAAACGTGACAGAATTTTTTTATTATTTTTTCTGGATAATTCTACCTATTAATAATAAAATAACAACTTTCAGATGGGGTATGAAAACCGTGTAAACTAGTGTAATTAATAATTTATTAATAAAAGTAAGTGCCTTTTTAAATTTCGTCTAAAAGAAAGAAACTACATAAATGACCTTACTACTAAAAAATAAATATATAACAAATTGTACAATTTGTAATAATGCTTATCATGTTTTTAAGACAAGTTATTAAATTTGAATTTAAAAAATTGCATGTAAGTACATATTTTCAAGTTCATTCAATTACGTTCATTCTTACCACCTCATTATCTTTTTCATGTCAAAATCTGGTATCCCTTCAACTGTCAAGTTGCTGAAAACAATTAAAAGTCGAACTATAGTATAGAAATTTTTCGTCGGTGATACAAAAAAAAAATCAGCTGTTCCATACATTTTACCGCGTCGGTATGAAACAGCTGATTATTTTTTGTAAAACCGACGTAAAATGTCTACACTAGGGGTTCTAGAATGATATGCTGAATTCATGGTTAGGTACAGTTTGCGTACTGGATAAAAACTTACCCTGCCTATGCATTTCGTGGGAATGCGCTGGATCCGAGAAGCTCGGGATCGGTCTATTTGGTAGTGTTTGGGGAGCTATATCCAGCTGTGGATGACATTCGGCCGAAATAATGATAATGATCCATCAATATTTCATGCGGGTGAGCGAGATACTAGTACAAAAACACTACCTTATTCTATTCCCTTCTCTCTGATGGTTTAACAAGCATTAGGTTATCGTTAACTTATTATGTGTGTGGCTCAGGCATTAAAATGATGTGAGCCTAGCTTTAAGGACTGGTGTTTATTCTAACAAAGCAGTTCTTTTTTTACGCTAGCTGTCAATGTTAGCAATGTTTTAATTTCTCAGCCATCTCGCAGTGATGCCAATTAAGCCCCTTTGGGGCTAGATCTAGCCCTTTTTCTTCTTGTTTAGCCCGTAATCTAGCCGCAAATATCGTCAGTCAAAACCATATAAACATAAATTACGAAATAAGATGAAATTTAAGTCCCTAAATTCCAGGATTACCTATGTGTAGTAAGTTGAACCAAACTTACTACACATAGGTAATCCCATAGGATTTCCTTTAAAAAAATTATATCCAATTTCAATTTATACTAAACAAGGCTGCTAAGCCCAACCATCAACGTCGTCAGCGCAAAATTAAATAAAGACTGCTATTTGGATCGTAATTTTATAATCAAACAATATTATATAATCCGAAATTATGTATTTTATTAATAATTAACACATTACTTATTCATGAAATCCATTATACCAAAAAATCTTATTTTTATTTTTCGTTATTTAGTAATTTAGCCCTATAAACATGTGCTAATCTTGTCCTTTACGAAACCCTACGAAACCTGACACCCAGTTGGCAACACTGCCATCTCGTTTTTTTGCCAGTGTCACTGTCAGTTTCAGACTTCTGTCAACAATAGTAATTTACTGATTTCTAGATTTATAAAATTATTAGAATAATCGATCATCGGTGAACAAAAGCTAGGCTCAATATGTAGAAAAATATTAATAAAAATCTTGTTCATTGCTTTTACGAGTGAAAACAAGATGTCGTTGGAACAAACGGCTTGCGATGGTAAGTAATCGGTGTTGTAATCTTGATCTGTGTTTAGGCGCGTTTCTTGGTATTTGAATGTTTATTCGACTATGTAATATTTTGTCAATTGCTTTAGGTTGATTTATGTTTTGCATTTGAGCGGAGTTTTCAAAATCAAAATTTAGTAACAACAAAAGAAGTTGCAGTGTCCGCTCGCCGGTCGCATAGTTGCAAGTACCAAGTGATCTGCACGATGTATTTTGGGTTATTAAATATATTAACAAAACATGTAACAGTAAATAAAAACTTTGTTTATACGGTTTCATGTTTATCTCAGACTTGAAGGCGTTTGAGCGACGCCTCACGGAAGTCATAGGATGTCTGCAGCCAGCTACTATGAGATGGAGAAGTATGTATCTACATTATATTACAGTACATAAAAGTGTTTATAAACTAGCATGCAAGCAAGTGCAGCCAAACTCATGTGGAATGTCCTGAGCATTAAACTAACTAACTAAACAAATAAATACAAAAACACAAGGACACTTAGGCGTCGAAGTATTCGTCCGCATCGCTGTCATCAGGAAACGTGCCCAGAAAACTGGCAGCTTTGCCATGTTAAATGGCAATGCTAATTCTTTGGCCAAAAAATGACCCAGCCCTCTGGTCATGTGAAGTGTCGACAAGCCGGCGAGAAATTCCCCTAGAAAGGAGACATGCACTCGGGCCCCATGATCCAAGCGTTTCGACCCCAAACGGCTCAAAACCGTAGCATTTAAATGTTTTTAATTGATAAAGTTTTTATAATCACTGTCTTAGTATGATAAGTAATCAAAGGCAGTCAGTGTAATCTAGGCCATTCAATTACTCTACTGGCTAAGTTGACAACCATTCCAACCAAACACTGGTAATATTGACTGTGGAAATCTCAAATGTCATCTGGGATGTTTAATTCCCTGTCCCTTACAACATTTGATGACTGTTGATATGGTATTTGCATATTTACATCATAATGCTGATGTTTTTGCTGTATCATGGTCAGGGGCATACCAATAGAAAATGGCGGCTAGGGCACGCATCATATTTGCGCCCCTTTTTAAATTATTTTCTCGGTCTACACTTAGCAAAGCTGGGTCACCTTTCTTTACCAATAACTTTTTGTGCCCCCCTTCGATAGGCGCCCAGGGCTCGTGCCCTGCCTACCCCACCCTAGATACGCATTTGATCATGGTACAGTAAAATCAGTGATTATAAACATTAATTTATTTGTCAGAGCAGTCAGCCTCACTAACATCACCATTTACGTTATTCTGTAGAACACGTGTTCGAAGCCTATGTTCAGTATTTGAGATTCCTACTTACATAGATAACAATACCTTATAAAGACAACCACATTTCATCCAAATAACTGACTTGCTTCATCTTTCTATCTATTCAGAAGTTTATGGTACTTATATTTTATTTTTGATTTAATATTTTGTGATTGGCTTGAAATGCCCTTAACTTAACAGATTGGTTGTGGTTTAAGATTGTGGGATATCATTATGTGGCCATATTGAACAAGTTTTTTCCTGTTTCAGTTCTGCTGACAGTGGTGTCAGTGTGCACAGCTATAGCTGCATATCATTGGTTGATGGACCCACTTACACCAGTTGTCTCCCTAACACAGTCTCTCTGGAATCATCCCTTTTTCGCGTTTACCTCAACTTTTTTAGGTAAGCTATTAATTTGTAACGTCCGGGAGAGCATGCATAAGTGCCCACACAATAGAAAATTAATTGTTATCTCATTAGCCGGGATTGACAGGTCACTAACGTTCATGGCTGAAGTTCCTGAATCTATTTAGTATTAAATGTATATCTGAAGTGAATGCGAGTTTATGTGGTTGATAAAAAACAGTTTAGTTTATTTTCAAAATTAATTTTGGGTGTGTATTGTTTGGATGTTTGTTACTCAATCATGCAGATACAGCTGAACAGATTTGTATGAAATTTGGCACACTTTATAACCTAGATTAAAATATATAATACTTTTAATCCCGGTAGTACTGTCCCGTGGGATAATTTCCGACCTCCACGCGGGCGAAGCCGCTTGCAAAGGCTAGTAAATAATAAGTCCTTTCTTATCTGAATATCTTTGCAATGCAGTATTTCTCAGTAGTTTATAAAATGTCTCTTAGTTCAGAGTGGCTTTTGGCCTCCTCTAACAACTTCCACTGAATGCTATCTCTAGCAAGTCTCCTTCAATTTGGACCTGCTGTGAGCTTTAATTCATCTTTAATATTTTCTAAGAACCTGTTAACTCGACAGGAAGATGTAATTCTCCTAAAAAGATGGCAAATACTAGATATAGACCAGAGACACTAATTATTTAGCTGATAAATGGAACCGCACCCGATCCAAATTAATCTCAGAAAACATCTGATTATGTCTGGAAGCCGATTGCAGATAAAATAAGATGAATCAACTCTGGGGTATCCGGGTACCATTCAGTCACAACTTTGCTCCACTTGTCTTCAATGCCTAACATGTGACTTGATGTGACCTGTCCAATACTTTAGTTTGTTTTTTTGCCAAGTACTTGTTGTAAATCTGTTACAAAACACAGACACCCAAAACCACTTTGGAGTTTTTCAGCTGTTCTTTTGGGAACAAGTGGCACAGCAAACTGCCTAGCAACACGAGTGATTAGTAAATCTTTGATTCTCCTGTGGAAGATTAACAAATTTCTTCCTCTGCAGTGTTGCTGTTCATGATGGGAGTGCACAGAAAGGTGGTCGCACCGAGCATCATCACAGCGCGTACGCGCTCCGTGCTCAACGACTTCAACATGTCGTGCGACGACACGGGCAAGCTCATCCTCAAGCCTCGCCCCGCCAACACCTAACACATCATTGTACATATTTTTTAAGTTAAGAATAAATTGTTTCTTTGTTCATAAGACTTTTCATCATCATCATTTCAGCCGAAAGACGTCCACTGCTGGAACTTTTATGTTATGTAAGTATTTATGTTGCAGACTGACCCTCGCGTAAATAGGTATAAATGTTTAAACAGTAGGATTATTTAAAGTAATAAATATAAGTACCATTATAAAATACTAGCTTTTGCCAGCGGCTTCGCCCGCGTGGAGGTCGGTGTATTATACATATAAACCTTCCTCTTGAATCACTCTATCTATTAAAAAAACCCGCATCAAAATCCGTTGCGTAGTTTTAAAGATTTAAGCATACTTATGGATATAGGGACAGAGAAAGCGACTTTGTTTTATACTATGTAGTGATGTTAAAGCCATAATAATATTTTTTCTGCTTGGCCTAACCGATATTACTTAATGTTATATATTTAACTAGCTGACCCGGCAAACGTTGTTTTGCCTTATAAATTATTTAGGGGTGGACTACCCCTAACATTTAGGGGGATGAAAAATAGATGTTGGCCGATTCTCATAGATACCGGATAAGCACAAAAAATTTCATCAAAATCGGTCAAGCCGTTTCGGAGGAGTATGGCAACGAAAACTGTGACACGAGAATTTTATATATTAGATATAAGTAATCTAAAGCAGCTTTTTACTAGAAGTAATTTTTGCTCGTTAAATTATACAGGCGTAAAAAATGTCAAAAATTAAAAAGTATTTTGTAAAGAAACTACTTAGATCTTCGTCACCCACTGTTGATTTTTGGAGGTACAAAATCAGGTACTAAATACTGGTATCACCAGAATGACGTAATTCGTTGTTGTTTTAGAGTAGGTACAGGCATGGTCTGGCCATTTTAACACATCACAATGACGGGACCAGTGTTATCGGGAAATTCCCTTTATGCCGCGTGAGGTACACATTTTTCAGGAAAGGTACAAAATAGTACCTAGGAAATGGGTACACTAAATATATGTGGTACAATCTTTCAATTACAAGAGTTGGTCCCGTCGATTACATTATAACGTTTATAACTTTCCGGCCCCATCGGCCATTTGTTCTGCGACCAATGTGCCCTGCCCACTGCCACTTAAGTTTGGCAATTCTTCGGGCTATGTTGGTTACCATGCTTCTCCTACGGATTTCTTCATTTCTGATTTGATCCCGTAGGGAAACTCCAAGCATAGTCTCCATTGCCTGGGTGACTTTCAGTTCAGCCTTCATAAGAGGGCCATTAGACTTACTTCATAATAAAACAACAGTGTACAAGAATCTATCCAAGTTTATTTATTACTTATAACTTTGGTGTGTTTATTATATACAATAAATAAATGATAACTAAGAAAAATAGGTCTATCATACAAAACCACCTTAAACGATAACAAAATGTTGCAGTTCAAATAATACATACAACAATCTTCATAACTAGTACATTACATAATATGTATTGCATTTTATTATTTTTTCCTAGAAGAATTTACTAATAATTGGCTAAAGTATCAACAAATGCCTGTGCTATAATAAATTCTGAGTCAATAATGCAAGTACATAATTGTTTCAACATAAATAGTACTATTACAGCTTCTTTTTTCTACTCTCAAACATTCATAGTGACCTAGAGGCCCTTTCTATAATTTAATCTTCTACAATCATAAGCATTCAATACTTTTAGTTTTGCCCAACTAGACACTACTAACTTTGCTCAAAGTATGCTTAGACTCAACATGGAGTGATTGGAATTATAATATCTTGGAATAATTTTAGAAAACTTATCAATTATTGAAAAAATATTGTATAAAATTTACTTATTTGGGCAGTGTTAATATAGGGAACGATTTCATTTATTCAAACCTTCAATTCCTCACAGTAAATGCAATTCGGAGTGCACACCTGAGTCGATCCTATCCTTGCAAGCAACAGTCGCAATTTCAAGATAATATTCAACAAGGATACTATATTAGATATAATAACTATCATAAAGTATTGTGCTGACTGTGCATGTAATGTAACTAACCATCCTAAGTTAATAACTTTATTTAATTCTAAGATACTATACACATAAGACAAGTGTTTGTGCTTAGTGATATACCGACAGCTATGTTACCAATACATATAAATAGTGAAAGGGGTAACAAAATTACTATCATTTGCAAACTTAACACTAAGGCCTGCCATACACCAGGAAATCTGCCGTCACTCAGAGTCCCGAGTGTCAGTTTACGGTCAGCGCAGACCGACACTCGCTTTGCCGCCACTCCGTTGGCCCTGACCGACAAAGTGGCGGCAAAGGGAGTCATTGTAGAACATCTTAATGTCGATTTTATTTTATTTACTATAACATAATGCTGACAGATTCTTCGCCAATATCGCCATTCGAAGTTTTGCGCCGCTTTGTTTTGATTACGTAATGCAAATTTCAGCCGTATGCTACGGTAAATAAAATCAACATTAAGTTGTTATAGAATTACTCGTTTTGCCGCAACTCCGTCGGTCTGGGCTGACCCTTCGGGATTTTCAGATATTGTAATATTCTGTATCTACTGTTTATCTAACGATAAATTTTAAGGTGTATGGCCCACTTAAGACCAGAAAACACGTTAAATCAAATTACTTATAATCTTCGTCAAACTGTTCGTACCAAAAGTAAATTCTATGATTTAATTTTTGCGCTATGATATCCCAGAGTCGATCGAAACACGAATTTAAATCTGATCGATAAAATCGAGATCCTATTTACGAAGTAGAAATAAATCAACATGCAAATTGGTATTGAGCGTAATCAGCGGCTTTAAATATAGTTAAAAAATACAGTATATATCTCATTCTAGTGCTCCGTCTAGCCAGTTACACGGGAGAATGATGTAAATAATTATAAACTTGTAAATAAACAGTACATGCGTAATAGTTATATACTTACATTTGAGTTTATACATCAATAGTGAAACATATTACATTATAACTATAAATTCAATTTAAAATTATTTTGTTAGTTAACATCAAGGCAGTGGTACATGCATAAATTCAACATTGTTAACACGACATACTTAACATTTTATAATAATTTTAGAAAAGGCATTGAAATTATTCATATTCGCTATAGATAGGTGCGCCTTTTTATTTATTTCAATAAGGCATAGTTTCGTGACTTATACATTTCTGGTTTCTTAATTAAAAGAAATGGAACTGTATTAACGAGAAATGCAATAAAATATACGCGAGTGTCTATCTCAGTCTTTAAAAAAAAATACGACGCACGAATCATGTAGTGAGCGAAATAAGTAGTAATTAACGTTTTGAATAAATCTTTGGAACCGAATACCTACGCATATTTTGACATCCCAGGAGATCTCATCCAAGGAGATGTGCGCAACAATAAAATTTGTGCTAAGTGTATAAAAATTTACAATATCTATTTAATACCACCCATCACTGGGATCAAACGTTTGTTGAAAGTAAACATATCCTTTCCACCTAAGTATCAATTAAAATATGTGACTCTTTATCTAATATTTTTATACAACTTCACAATATAATCATAAACATGAAATAATTAATCTTACTGAGATACTCAGGTGCAGTATTACAAAGGATATATCACTTTACGTTCATCTAAACAATAACAATAATTCATACTCTTGAATAAATTGCACAATAAACTGTGTGGTAACCAATCAATATGATCCAAGGCAGTTTTATATCGCAGAATAAATGTAAATAATACTTCTTTTTCAATGACTTTATACATTAAGAGGTGTCTAAGCCTTCCTATGATAGTTTATAAAAGCTAACTTACGAGTTGCGACGGACAGCTGTACGCTATATTTGTGTTGAGTCGAAGAGGGTCCAATGAAACCTTGCACGAATGTGGGAGTGTAGGGATAGCTTCTCTATATTATTAATTTCTTCTAAAAAATCTGCTTTTAAAGCACGCTAACTATGAAAAGTAAGAATAATAGTTAAATTTATAGTAGAATAAATTCCTTTCTTCATACATAGGTACATAAATATTAAAATTTAATTGAGTGACAATAAAATACAGGTATATTTTTATAATTTTCGTTCACCTGTAGGAATTAAAAGTTAATAATAAAAATAGTTTTAGACGACACGTAGGTAATATTCTCTCATCCCAATGACGCAAGGTACAACAAAATCTCACTGTGATAATTATATTCTAATTTTTCAGGAATTATATTAGCGACTGCCTCTTCAGTTTTATTGTATGTACTTATTAGTTATAGTTACCCTTATATTTATAATGGAAACCTTATTTAATACTATTATAGCTTCGTTAATGGTCCATGGTCATTGAAAATTCGAATAATGTACCGATGAGAGAACGGTGTTTGTTACTACAATTTAGAGGTATCGCTAAGCAGCAAAATAAAGGCGTGCCAACGAGGTATCCCCACAGGTAATTATTGTCGCATCATTCCCCACAGCAACATGCAAGGCTCGAGTGCTGTCCTCACGCGGCCAGTAGTGTTCTGATATTCTTCGGCGTCGTTTGATGGTTTAAATGCTTGGTCGTATACCTAAGGGCGTTGAGGAGTGGTTCAGCCTTCGTCGGCGGCTGTTGCTGGAGGAACTTGACGCAGCCTTTCACGTCCACGGACGAGGAGCGGCAGAAGGCACCGGACGGGTGGACCCAGTCGTACAGGATGATCAGGCCGACCATAACACGTAGGACCAGCAGCGACGTCTCCTCGCGACTGAACTGGGCGACGAGTTTTCTGGAATATTAACGAGATTCATGTCAGATCAATCTATTAATAAAACTTCAGAGAAATTGGTGTAATTAATACAGTGACCTCGTGTCATGTAAATGACTTCAAACTAGAAACCCAGATTCGTGTTTGAATATTCTATCGTGTCCTAATTTTCGAAATATTTTTATGTGCGCTTTGATATGGTTACAAGTAAATAAATAAGTTCCGTACATGTTTGTGTTGGGTCGCGTGTGTTGTGTTTACAGTGAAGAAACTGAATTTACGACACAATAAAGCTACGTACGACTTGCGGCGCTTGGAGCTCGGATTTGGGTCGCCGCCCACGGACCAACGGATCCCGTATGCACCGCACAGACAGGTATGTTCACTAAACTGTATAAATGTTGCTTGTACCTTTATTTGTCGACGACGGAAGTGCTACGTCTGCTAATATTTGAATAAATGCGATTCATAACATAACATACGGTTTGTAACGAGCAATTTAATGCTCTGCAATTTACGATCTATACAAAATAATATCTAAAATATTCAACTTTGTCTCTAGTTCCCGTCCAGGAATTTAATCCGAGCGTGAGTCAGGCAGTTCTAAATATTAACACATAAATCAACTGAATTTATCTTGTTGAATATTCAGTTGCTGGGAAAATGTATTAACGGTTAGTTGAAGTTACTTCTGAGTAACAGAGGTTGTTTTAGCAGCCCTCTCTAAATCTAGGCACCAGCGCTATCGAGCAACGTTGTGATATCGCTATCAATCCAACTGAACGCCTCACTATAGTAATCAAATGCGTACATACATTTATCATTCAAAATAGCCAAGAAAAATGTCTCGGAGAAATGTTGTTTCGCTTGATATAAAATAACGTAAAAAACGAACCCCGAAGCGTTGGACAGAGGCGTACACACACACTTCGCCAGTCCCATGTAATAAAATAAAAAATAGGAATATTTTATATATATGACGTCGTAGTAGTTGTATAAAATGGTGAGCTGGACTGAATAGTGGCAATCAGTGCATAAGTAGTAGGGCTTGCATTCGAATATTCGGATTATTTGACTAGCTAAATTTTTCAAATGTAAAAATTGCGATATTCTAATATTCGACCAATTTTCATAACACCAGACTGCGATCCCAGATGTGCACAAGATACAATTTTAAAGTTTATGCATAGTGACTTACGTAGCAAGCGTGATGTGGGTATGGGTGGTCGACAAGTACCTTCGTACTTTCAACTATGGTATCCAATTTGAGTGTTGGATCTATAGACACAAAAAGAAACTAAATTATCTTGAAGAACAATGGGAGGAGTGCAGGGTCCTCCCATTGTTCTGGAAACACAGAATAGACAGGATGATGACTTGACTTCAGCTTCTGAGAGAGAGATGAAGCGGTTCGATGGACACGTCAACAAGTAACCCCGTTACGAATGTGGCAAACGACCCTACACTAGCTAGATAGATTGACCCGACACAATACCGAAGAAATCCCGGACGCCAGCTTGTACGAGATAACGATGGCTCTGAAGCTGCTTAAAAACAACAAGGCGCCGGGTGATGACGGACTTACGGCCGAACTCCTGAGGGCCGGCGCAAAACCCATTCTTAAGGCCCTCCAGAAGCTGTTGGATTTCGTCATCCTCAAGGGAAAAAAGCCACAGGCATGGAACATAGGTGTGGTAGTATTTTTATTTAAGAAGGGTGACAACACCGTTCTTAACAATTATGAGCCCATCTCACTTCTGAGCCAAGTCTACATGCTGCTTTTAAGAGTCATCATGAACCGTATCGCGTGCAGATTTGACGACTTCCAGGCTCCCGAACAAGCCGGATTTCGTAAAGGCTTTAGCATCGTAGACTACATACATATGCTGCGGCAGGTTATACAGAAGACCGAAGAGTATAATAACCTGCCTCTCTGCTTAGCGTTTGTGGTCTCATTCAAAGGTACCAGATCGACTATCGGTACATCGAGGTGCTGAAATGTCTGGACGAAAACACCACTATGTCAACTCAGTCCGACTTCAGGACCAGACCTCGAAACCTAAGCGAGGTGTGACATAAGGAGACTAGGGCATCGAGAACCGGCCCTATTTTAGGAACCGGTTCTTTCGGTTCCAAAGTCAAGCCGGAACCGGGTACTCGGTTTTTTCGGTTCTTTCGGTTTTTTTATTAAATTATATTTGATAAGCTATGCTAACTTTTATATAGATTTTCTGCTATCAAAACGAATAAAGAAGAATGCATCTTTATAAAACACTTTATTGGAAATCACATTGTTTATTATTTTTATAATTATACTCAAAATTAAAAAATCGTTTTAAAGTATTATTTAGCAACAATCAGTTCTTTAAAATCAGTTTTTTCGTAGTTGTTTATAACTCACTACAGATATCAAAAACTATCTATGAAATAATTGAAATTCAACTCCAAATAAATTTAACAATCTTACAAGCTAGAAATAGGCACTTGCACAGTTCAATATCACATAAACAATAACATAAAAGTTCACTCAGTAGAGTATCCATCAAACATCCATCAAATCAAATTAAAATCAACTCAAAATAAATCAACAAGCTTGGTAAGGTAACAAAGAACTTGCGTGCACTCTACAATTGTACACATAAAAGTAGTAAATAAATGATTAAAAAAAACTATAAAATGAAATTAATGATTTAAGTATGTTGAACATTATTATTTATGGGTTTTTTTTGCTAAATAAAAGGAACGTAAAAAAAATAAGTGCGTCTAAGGTTTTGTCGATAAACGACGAACGGAGTCTAATGCAGACTATGTTGGCGGAAAAAAATATTCGTTCCGGCTCCACACTAGTGGGTGGAATGGATTGTAAATGGTGATCGCCAGCGAGTCTTTCTATCTACAAGCAGAGAATACTCCTGTCCAAAATCAGCTTTAAAATTCTTTTGAAGGACGTCAGCATTTTTAGTCGGTGACTCTTTTAATTTTTTTAACACTTTGTTTACCTTAGATATGAGCTGAGAGCTGATGATATCTAAAAGATTGTGGTGGCAAAGATACTAGTGGCGATTCGTTATTGTATGATTTGATAATAACTTGATATTTTGCATAAAAAGATGTATTTCTAAATTTATTTTAAGAAAGAACCGAAAGAATCGAAACAACCGGTTCTCCAATTTACAGAACCGGTTCTTTCTGGGTTCCTCAGAACCGGGAATTCCCGGTTCTTTTGGAACCGGGAAAACCGGTTCCGATGCCCTAAAGGAGACGTTATCTCTCCGAAACTGTTCACCGCTGCACTGGAGGATGTCTTCAAGGTTCAGGACTGGAAAGCGGCTAGCATCCACATCAATGGCGCGTACATCACTTACAGTTGTCATGGCAGAGACAATGGAGGATCTCAATACAATACTCGACGACCTCATAGAGCTTTCGAAAGACAGTGGGTTTTAAAATTAATACAAGAGATTGGTAATCTCAAGTGCCCATGTAACGCCCACTCTCATGAAGATTGGAGACGCTACACTCCAAGTTGTGGACGAGTACGTTTAGGTACCTAGGACAAACTGTTCAGTTAGGTAGATCCATCTTCGAGAAAGAGGTCAATCGTCGAATCCGACTTAGCCGAGCAGCGTTCTGGAGGCTACACAATATCTTCTCGTCCCAAATACCGCAGTGTCTCAAGACTTTGACCAGTGCGTGTTGCCAGTGATAACCTTTGGCACTCAAACGTGGTCGCTCATAATGGGCCTCATTACAAGGCTAAAAGTCGCCCAAAGGGCAATGGAGAGCGCTATGCTTGGAGTTTCCCTACGTGATGCAATCAGAAATGAAGAGATCCGCAGGAGAACCAAGGCAAATGTCCAAACTCAAATGACAGTGGGCAGGGCACATTGCTCTCAGAACAGATGGCCGTTAGAGCCGAAAGGGTCTGCAGTGGCAACCGCGTACCGGAAGATGCTGAGTTTGAAAGCCTCCCACAAGGTGGACCGATGACCTCGTGAAGGCCGCAGGAATCCGCTGGATGCGAGTAGCGCAGAACCGGAGTGGAGGAGCTTGGGGAAGGCCTATGTCCAGCAGTGGACGTCTTTCGGCTGAAATGATGATGATGATGATGAATAATTAGGTACAATTTCAAATAAGTACTGCGATAATGTGCCCCTAGGGAAACTAACTGTATTCCTAAGAAGTATAGGATTATGTACAGTAAACCGAACTACTCTTTTAATAACGCACCAGCACTCGGAGAAGACGAGAGCAACGAATAAACAAAAATTAATAAAGAAAAGGTAGCTCCTTCAAATGTTTACAATAATTTCAGGACGCACTTACGCAGACACCGAATCAGTCATCATTACATTTATAGTTTTAATTATTATATGGTTAGAATTTGAGCACCAATCAACTTCAGGCCATGCTGCTAAATTTGAAGCATTGGTGACAAATCGGTCCCAGCAAAAAATGTCGACGATCATTAATTTCAATTCTTGTCACGTCCGTATTGTCACTTTCAATGGACGAACTGCTAATTCTGGTCTTATGGTACTAGCCAATCGTTCCTGTATAAGTATTTTTAAACAATAAATTAATATTAACATCAATCAAGGATGTACTTTTAATTGTTACTACGACTGTCTTTTATTAATGCGTCATTATGTTTGGTTTGAAAATACAGTATAAAGATTGTTTTTAAAGTTTTCTTATTGATGGTGTTGTCATTTTGTCCGTAATGTTGTGTTGTATGTACTTGTATCTGAGGAAGGATATGACAATATATCTACACAATCATATCCTTTAGTCATCATGCATTTTATCGTGCGATGATTTCAACTACCGTACCTACATATATAAGGTTTAGTGCGCCCTAAGTCTGAAAAACATCCGCATTCTTTCTTTTCCATGTCTAGATGAATATTGACGCGTGAGGACTTGTTACTCAGCAGCCAATGAAAGGTGTTAAATGAAGCAAACTCCAGTAGGTAATAGAGTTGTCAATTATGTTGGTAATATCGAAGCTACATCACAGCTACATAGAGCACGGAAACGGTCACTTGGGGCCAATCGATGCGAGGTAGTGGACGAAATTACGCGGACAACCGGAGCGAATGTATTGTGGTATTGATAAGGAAGTGCAAGAGAGGAAACCGTTATCTGTGGTTTAATTAAACTTGTGCTTTTCCCGTTGAAACGCGTAAAACGTTAAAAGAAACAGTCTATTACAAAACCGTACGTAAAATATCTGAAATGCTCAACATACGGAATAACCTCTACGAATGTTTAGTCTGAAGTGTTAGAACTGTGTAAACAAGTCACTCCATAACCTAAACAAGACAAAAAGAAATCCGTGGAGTTAGGAAATAATCACAAAGGAGAATAAAAAGCGTAGGAGGTCGTTATGGACAAACCGCACTCACGGCGACGGAGGCCTCGAGAAAGTAATTGGGAAATAAAACATGACAATCAATGGCGCCTCGTTTTATAATGATGTAACAACATTATCATGGCTACAACCTACAACGGCATGTGCAATTAATCCAGTGATACGATATGATAAACAAGACACATGTTTTAGTTATCAAGTAACATGTGGTATGGATATGACTGCTGCGGCTCGCAACAGAATTATTGTCTAACTAATTTTGGAGCGCTTCGCGGATAGCTTGTAAGAAAATCTTCGGAAGTGGAAACCAATCAAGGGAATTGCTTCCTATATGAACTTGCAAACGCACTTCCGATTTCCACCCTAAATAGACGAGGGGAAGGAAACTAAATTAGTTCCTCGGTAATATCTGTCCAATCAGTAGCTCACGGGGGAGATAAGATAATATATTTGTAGTTTGTAAAACAATCCAGCCGTTTATCAAACTCGAAGAGTATCAGATATCTCAATTTATTAGGATGAACCTAATTTCGGTGAAAGCAAAACAAAAGCTTTGAAACTGTAGACTTTTAACGTAATTATTTACTGAAACTTTTCAGCTGAGTTTGGACGTTCGCAGACTCACAAATTGGTTAGGGTGAGAACGGTAGTTTGCGCTAATAAGTAGCGAATCCGATAAGTCCTGAATCGAGAGTTGTAAACAATAATGAGAATGGCGCTCAAAGTGGTTGGTATAGATAATATAACGTGTGCGGCGAGGCGATGGTACAAACACACTCGAAGGCACGTGTTAGTACAAGTGACAGCAGATTTATCTTTATTTTATATGTTCCTCCGTTCTTATGTTCTGACGGTGGCTAGAGCGTATCGATGTCGTGGCTCGACACACGATCCCGCCGTGTAATGAATACGCTCCTATTGTAGCAAGGATAACTCGGCCAGGACCGATTGCGGTGGCGTTATTTGTTCCTACTGTTTACATTATACACCTGTCAACGGCTACTGTTCATCTGAAAGAATGACCTACATTTCAGTTTACCAGGAAAATTCAGTGTAGTAATTATGTGCTCTTCCATCTGTATACGTATTTCTATCTATTCAGTCTTCTGTTGGTAGACACTTACATGAATCAAATAAATAATGGAAAACTGTTGAACGGTGCTTTAGATAAATAGCAGTAACAATTCAGAAAATAAGCACTATAAATCTCGTTGTTTGAAATAACTATCGAAGAGATGGTAGAAGTTTTTGAGATCCATTAATCTTACGACACAGCTGTTGCCCCAGCAAAGGGAACTCGGACAGATGTCAGAAAATAAGTTAAGACTCCTTTGTTCAACTTTGATCTACTGAACTATCTTCGATAAAGTCTGAACCTATCGCAGATACACAGCGGCTGACGTAAATAGATTGTCGAAGTTAAAAGCGGTTTTACAGGTGCACCGTATTCCGTTGGAACAAGGGTCTTGTTTGAAAATCAGGTTCGTATTAACCTGAGATTCGCTTTGGCTAGGCAGGTTTACAACGGTCTACTTTGGAAACGCCTGGAACGAGTGCAGTATTACGGACGCTTTTGATCATCACAGCGCGAATGTATTGTGCTGAATACAGGTTCTGTGTAAAGATGTAAAGATGCTGATAGTTTGTAGTTACATATTGTTGACACCATTCCGTTCTTCCATTTTGATGGTTTCGGAAGGCATCCATATTTATGACCCATTTTTATTGAGCGGTTATGTAGGAATTGGCACAAAAGCTTACTTTTAGAGTTTTGAGAGGAAAAACTGCTACCGAAGCGAAAATGTTCATTTATGAGAACAGCCGTTCTCGATTGAAACGTTTTCGCGAGTTATTCGACCGCGTGGTTCCCGGCGAGATTAGGTCACGTTCACTTCGAGTGGATATCTAAAAAAGATAACTGAAGTCTAATATCTGGGTAGTTACGTGCATGCTGCATGTGTGATATTGGTAGATAACATAATTAGCTCACTTTTCTTGCTTTGACATGTATGAATTGGTTTTTCTTTAGTCATTTTGAAAAATAAAAAATACTCACGGATTCTCCAACATTCTGAGGCAAACTTTCGCCATTGTGCTGAGCGTTTCCGTCGTATTCTCCAAGTCTTGCTGGTTATCATTGACGAACTGGCTCGTGGCTTCTGACAGGACCTTTAGCATCGGCGTGGCTTGTGCGTAGAAGAGGGACATTCTATTCGCGACTTCTGCCGTTATGTGGGGCTCCTCTCCTGGCGGAAGCTCTGCGTTGATCAGCCCCCCTCTCGACACGCTTCGTCTGTAGTAACTAAAGTCGTTTTGTATCGCTGGTGTCTTCATCTGCAGGGAGAAAAGAGAATGATATTAGTATTAATTAGGGTATATCGTTGAGATAAGCCTAATAATTAATTATTATTTGGACGTGTTATACATAAGGCATAATTTAGTCATGAAACTCTTGTCTCCCAGACCTTGCATACTGGCTACGACCACCCCATTAATAAATTAATGTGACATCCCAGAGCGTTGTAACTGTACCCCCAGCAAATGGTGGGCTTTATAGGAGTCTATGGGGACACCCATATTTAACAATAAAAACGTCTACCTGTTGACATAATGATGATTAAACTCAGCATGTGCATAATAAAGGTACTTTTTGCACACAATGGGCACGCGAAATAATACTTGCTGGACATGAAGGGCGAAGATGAATTATTAGGATTGCCGCCCATTCAACATCGCGGCACTCAATCAGCCTCGCTATAATGCGGACCTAGTAATTTTACGCCTACATATGCATACTGTTATGTAAAGTTAGCAATAATGTGTGTCTGTCTTGTCTCTGTTACCTTTTCTACTAGCGGATTTTATTGAAAGGAGAGTAAAGATTTCATGTAAATAAAGTTGGTTAGCAGTATATTATACTATGTATATAAAAAGACACATGTAAAAAAGCGTTGGTAGATATTTATGACAAAAAATACATCCCTATTACACATCGTGATCAATTTAGAACTAATAGTATCTTTGTCGCAGTATGATAGATAAAGCCGTGATATGGTTATATCCCTAAGGATATAATTATATACCGGAACCATTACACGAAAGCGATTCATTACTATCTTTCTAGGAATATATTTATAATATGGTTCAAGTTTAGTGATAAAATTATATTACTAGAAACTTAAGTTTAGTGAAATAATTGTACGAGTGTAGTTCGTTGTTTGTGAACCCCGGAGTGTACGACTAAACAGACTTTACTTCGACGGGACACTTCGCCGACAAGGCTCATCCTTGCGCTATTACTAAACAGCCAAGTAACTGCCACTAACATTAAAGTAGCGCTCGCCGGTAGCTGCCGCTGCCGCGGCACCGCTCGCTTCGCTCGCTCGGCTCACGCGCGTTTGGTCACAATTCTAAACTAACCTATTATTGACCTGATGAGCCCTGCCGGCGAAGAGTCCTGTCGGCGAATTGTCCTGTTGATCTGATTTATAACTATTTAACTATTTAATACTAAACTAAGTTACTCATTGCATTCCTCGCGGTTTTGTTGACAAGTGTTATTAGCACTCTCAGTGCTTAACTGACCTTCGTTACTTTGTTTGGATGGTGGAATATGTGCAACATAACAGCACGGTGCACTACCTATCTCTTTTTGACCACAGAAAACTCCTAATTCGATGCTTGCAATGGTGGCGCTGGTGTTGATTATGTTGAGAGAAACTACTATTAATGTCTTTTTTTAGTATTGTTCGTCAAATCGTTGAGCTCCTCAAGTTCTGAGTTGAGCTGCATGATTACTGATAAATGCGTGCACTGATTGGAGTCGGTGTGGTTCTTTCCTCAAAAGACCATTTCAGACACCAATCCACATGGTCTTCACATGATCTGCAGACTTAGCATGACACTTTCTATTTCTACTTTACTGTAGAATAGAATTCGCTTGTCTACATTTTGTCTCGGTGAAAAACTGTCAACTGTCTATACGGAAATGAAATTTTTGTCTACCCTCCCGAAGACAAAACGCTTATCTACGGTTCTCGTGCTAAGCCTGCTGACCAAGATTATGTCTGGACTCTAAAAGAGACTGTCACCTCTGAGTTTTTTTTCGGCCTTTCTTCCCAGAGTAATCAGATGGGTAACGCCGACCTCATCTAGTTCTACGTAAAGAAATAAAATCATTTATCACTACTATCATACATTTTTTCTTAAAATCGACGTTGGTTTTTTGAACACTGTACCTTTGGCACATGGATAGTCCCTGACCTGAATTAGGAATAGGATAAGTACTCATCATCTTGCTAGAAGCTCCTGTGGGATTATTTTCCGACTAACACGCGGGCGAAGCCGCGGGTAAAAGCTAGTCTTCCATATATATTGTAGATTATTTTTAGTAGACCACACGCGAAGGAGACGCGTGCGCTTGCGATTTATTCGTCGCAAGATTATCTTTTAACGATACATTGTTCGTCAGCCAGTATTATTCCGTATTGAAACTCTTTATTAGAAATCTCTATTGCTTGAGGTGAGGCTATGCTAATAAAGTGTATGCTCGGATAGATGTTTTTTTTTTTTGATGTTTGCGTCCTTCCCTATAAGAATAAGGGAGAACATATCTATCTATAGAGATCGAATTTATTTTGACAGAGGAGCATGATTTAAGATCTTTTCTTTAAACAGATAATATTAATAATAATCAGCCTGTACTGTTCCCACTGTTGGGACACAGGCCCCCTTTCTGTGAGAGGGAGTGGGCCGTAATCCACCACGCGGTTTCCTTACGATGTTTTCCGTCACCGTTTTGAGAGCAGTGGTAATTAAATTAAATACATAAAGTAAAGTGTCTGCCTGGGTTCGAACTCAGGACCTTCAACTTGTAAGTCGCGGCCATTGCCACTGGGCCACCACTGTTCTCTTAAGTTTTAGTAGAACCTTTTTGCTGGAAGGAGTTCATTCAAAATCAAAATCAAAAGTCATTTATTCAAATTAGGCTGAGAATCAGCACTTTTCGAACGTCTAAGTACATGAGACAGTCCCCCAAAACGCCCACCCTTCACCACGTTATTTTGTATTCCGTTTACAATTATCCCCTGTGAAGTTTTGCTAACTAATAAAAAATGGACTGAATAATATTGTTTAAAGAGACAATTACCTATCTCTAATGGTACGCTAATCTACCTTTTCTAGGACATGATTGATCAAACTATGCCAATCAGTTTTCTAAGTATTTCAACGCGCTACGGTCCTACGGTCGATAAGCTTAGTAAACAATGAATTAAGCATGGCTAATCAATGCTTCTTTATACATTAATACAAGGCTGCCTCTTCGTAATCCAATTAGCTGTACCAACTGGTAGTATTAAGCCTACCAGCTTAACCCACTCTTAATTAATTTTTGCACAGTAATTTTTTTAACAAAAGGCCTTGGATACAAACACAAAATTAAATTGTTTTAAAAACCTTTTTTATACAGCGCTTGCTAATAATAGCATATACATGTATATATATTTAATTTTTTTGTATGTATATTTAAATATTTGTAAACGCACCCTAGTGTGGGGCAATGTTTAGAAAAAAAAATATTTATGTCGTGGGAATCAGAATTTAAATCCCTTGGAGTTTTTGACTTCTATTAAATATTAAATACTTCTTATTAGCGTGTCGATAGAAGTCTAAATACAGTCAGCCCAAAATTAAGGACTACTCACACTTATTCAGCTCTGTTCAGCTTTTGTCCATAGAAAACAACGACTTTGTGTGAGATGCGTACTCATCCGTTCAGCCGCGGAAAGCTGAACGGACTCTATACAAAATCGTTCGTGAGTAGTCCCTTCTACGAGGTTTGCACTTTTAGCAGCGTCCATCAGCTCCTGTAGCGTGCAGACTATAAGACACGCTGGACAAGATATTAAATGGGAACAGCACCACATTTACACTCTACTGCCTTGCCAGGATCACAGATTAGTTTTGTTGACCACTGAACAATTTCTTTCAAGTACAACACTCTCTGTCATGCCTATGACATAAGAGAACTTGACGGGCCTGGTACCTACATCATACAATTGCGTAAATTAAATAAAAGTCCAAGAAACGACGTGAAAGTGTTTAAAAAACATTTTCTGATGTTTACGCAACTCCATTATCCTATTGAAAGCCTGTTTTAAATTTCCCACCCATTGGTCATCTTTGTAATACTAATCGATTTGCTATTAACTACTGAAACATTCCATGAATATCGTTACTGGTGGTACCATTGGCATTACGTACCTATCGATCAGTGTTCCAAAGGCGATCGCTTTACCTCAGGGCGTTAATTATGCACAGGACTTATGTAAGTAAAGACTGACGAGGGGCGATGGCCTCACTCAGAAAGGGTTAAAGTGTTTGAACAGTACTCACTCACTCACTCACTCAGGACTACGACTTACATCGACTTGAGAATTCAAAAAAATCTCGCCCAAGTAATTTGTATGGTAAAATATTAATTTATAATTTAGCTAAGGAAGAATACATTGATTTTCTTGGCCAAATTTCGATTGCTTACTATAGAAGGCATCAAGACGCTGAATACAGGATAAGTTTTAATTCAGTGCACAAACTGTAACCATGAATTCAGCATATCATTCTAGACCCCCCAGTGCAGAAATTTTGCTTCGGTTTTACAAAAAAAAATCAGCTGGTTCATACGTTTTGACCGCGTAGGTATAGCACTGTTCTATGAAACAGCTGATTTTTTTTTTTTGTAAAACCGACGTAAAACTTCTGTGCTAGGGGGTCTAGAATGATATGCTGAATTCATGGTTACAGTTTGTGCACTGAATTAAAACTTATCCTGTATTCAGCGTCTAAATGTATAAAAACTTTTAAATGTATTTTGTTCTTTCTTAGAAATACAGAAATAATTTTGTGAACGGATGGTTGAAATACTTGTAATTCTGTAAGGCCAAAAGTTTAATGTATTTTAGTTACTAGTACAGACAAGGCCATTTCAGTTTACTGGAAAGATAAACGAAATGATAGGCATAGAATATCATTAGCGTATAAAACCGAAGAATAATAACATTATTCTTGGAATATTTTATAGCTGGGTGTGGCCGAAGATGATTTCAGTGTTTGAATAAATGTTGATAAAGGATCGCACCCCAAAAACTGACAAAGGTACCCTTGTAATTGTTAATGCCCAAGCCGCGACTGGATAGACCGAAAACAGGCCTCAAAAATCATGAAGACCAAGCAAAGAACTCGGACATGCCAGCAACCCAATCCTATCCTACTAATAATTATCCTACAACGTGAAAGTTTGTATGTTTGTACTCAATCACGCAATAACGGCTGAACGAATTTGGATGAAATTTGGCACACAGATAGTTTATAACCACATTAACACATAGGATACTTTTATCCCGGTAGTACATTCCCGTGGGATAATTACCGATATCCACGCGGGCGAAGCTGCTGGCAAAAGCTAGTGTAAAATTAGGGAATTCAATCCCGGGATCTCGGGATCGCGGCCGTTTTCTGACACCAAAAATCCTGAGACTGTACTTGGCTAATCTCGGGATTTTCGGGATTACCACAAACAGGCCTAGTTTACATTCCGTAGTGCGTTGCGCCTCGACAATGACCTTGCCCAGAATATATTAATAGACCAGTCACTTTACTCTAGAGCTAACTAAAACTAGAAACTAAAAGGCTGGAAAAATGGTCTAAAATAGTATTTATTACATAATGACAAAAAATCAACCTTTAGATGTGCCTTACGAATTACGATACGTACTACACAGGTACAGCCCTAATAATTACCTATGTCTGTTGTAGAACTAAAAAATAAAAATAGTATAGAGACATATTAGAGACAATTCTTACATAACTATATTTTTTTCTTTTCTTACTATATTGTGATTTGTGGAGTGCAACAATATAAAAAAAAAACATTTTTTTTTAATTATTCAAGTTTATTTTTTCATTTCAGTCCAAGTAGAAACCACATAGTATAATCCCAGGATCCCGGGACTACGCATCATAAATTTCGTAGTCCCGGGATTGAAAAATATGGTCGGGGTTGTATTCTCTAAGTAAAATAAGCTTCGGAAATATAATTTCAACACAAAGCAAAAATTATTTCTCCTAGTCCTCCTTTCAAATAAACGGATTCGCAATCGTAACGCGAGAAGACCAACAAGTCTAAACCAATCTAAATAAACGATCTGATTGAATAGTTACTTGGAACGCTATTACCAAATACTCATCTGTTTCGAATGGCAAAGAAATAAACGTAAATAAATCGAATGCAAGCCCGTGAGTCACCGACGAGGTCGCGACTCGAGCCAAGCCTCACCTCACTTTCTATACAATGCCTTCGCAAATTGTTCCCTTTTCGACTCGATGACTAACATTTAGATAGCTTCGCTTTAGATTAATTATGGCGATAGTTAAACAACAAATACTAGTTATTGTAAACTATTTTTAGATGAGGATATTGGCACTTGGCAGGCTAATGTTGTTAAACACTGAAATATTTGTTGCATAATTCGACTTTAATGTTGCGAATGCTGGGACACAGTCCTCCTCTCGGTGAGAGGGAGTGGGCCGAAATCCACCGCGCGGGCCCTGTGCGGGTTGGTGGTAGATGGCATATGTCTTCGAATTTTTAATTCTAGGACATGCCGGTTTTCTCACGATATTTTCCTTCACCGTTCAAATATTTGTTAGAATGGGCACAATTGCCAAGATTCAAGTGGCTTTATGGGAATGTGGCTCTTTTGTAGGGATGCCGGAATATTCCCTGCTGAAATAATTCCCCGCAGTTAATAATATCTAATATTATTATTGGTAAAGTACACAATGGTTTGCTGCAAAGTTAAAAATCAAGCTACAATAAAATTGGTCCTTTCACAATGGCAATCTATGGCTTTCGCAGTCATTTGTTTCGGGCTTTTCAATTATAACTCGAAAGTCGAAATCTACACAAAAGCTTTTAACCAAATATGAAACAAATTGATGCTATAACTATTACGATTTAATTATATTGATCCCAAGAGAGCTTTCAATTTTCAACTCACACAGAAATGCTATAACAAATATTTTGACATTTACGTCAGATAGCTAATATGAACTCCGATTCTAATCGAGTAGCCACAGAACAATTGTTTCGCAGATAGCAGTAAGTGAGCTAGGAGCAACGACACTGCAAGGTTGGGGTCAAAAGGGTCCCAGCAATTGAATTACTTATGCTGCATCAGATACGCTGGGAACGATTGGTCGCTTTGTTTATATCATTGTGACTTATTGTTTGTTATTGGCTGCTTACAATGCTGTGACCAAACATAAGATCACTTTTGATTGTTCACATTGTGCTGTAACTTCGTCTAAAACATGTAACGTCACCATAATCACGCTGTAATTTTCCCACTGTAATGTTGCTGGGACACAGGCCTCCTCCCAATGAGAGGGAATGGGCCGTAATCCAGTGCGGGTTGGTAGATGTCACGTGTCTTCGATTTTTTTGTTCTAGGACCTGCTGGTTTCCTCACGATGTTTTCCTTCACCGTTTTGGGAGCAGTGTAGATGAAATAATTTACACAAAGTAAAGCGCCTGCGAACCTACGATCTACATGGCTCACCATGTGTTATGCCCGTTATAGAATGAACAGCACATAGAAATCAATTCTTATTGTTATTGTGTTACATTTTACTTGCCTTACACAACTTGGGACGGCTCGTTTATGTTACATTTCACGTTATGTTGTTATGACTGATCTGTACTGGGCATTAGATAAGAGGCCCCCCCCGGCCCTAAACCACAAAAAGTACAATACGTTTTGGATGTGACAGAGGGGCTCGTGGCTTAATAATGATAGCCGGACGGGTCAATCGAAGCTAAGCTTGCCACAGTTCGTGGATGGGTAACCATTCATTACCCCTCCATGACTCGGAACGCACGTTAAGTCGTTTAGTTCTGGCTGTCATTCGTGGCATCTGACAGTCGTTACGGGTAGTCAGAGGCCCAAAAGCCAGACAACTAGTCAAACTAAATGGTTATCGTTTAACCCAGTAACTGGGCTGTGGAGGTTAGATAGGTAGTCGATCCATGTAAAATACTGGTAGTCAGCTACATCCGGTTAGACTGGAAGCTAACCACAACATAGTTGGGAAAAGGGTTGCGGATTGAATCACAACAAAACATTGGAGTACTAGAGAATCTGAAATTGGATTATTGTGTGCATATGGTAGTGTAAGTTGTTTTTTTCAGTTAGCCGCTGTAAATGATGGGTTTTCCTGGTTGACTGCCCACTCTAGGTAACAAAACAAACTAACATTTTGTTGACTCTATGAACTTGTTTCATATTAATCAATCCTACATCACTGCTTAGCTTATTGAATGCTACAACAAAAGCCGAAACAATGGCTCATAATCAACTACATAATGAAAGGAATCAGTACTTATTGTTATTAGCTTCCTGCTTTGAAATATAAATACAGTGTAACAATAAGACTTTGTGGCTACTTATAGTTCTACAACACAAATTTAATCTAAAATTGAACTAAGTGAGGAGATTGTATGAAGTCGTCAATACAATAGACCAGAGGTTCCCAAAGATTTTTTTCTCCGCTGCTACATTTCTACCATATTCCCAAAACTCGTCAAAAAATGTGTAGATTAGATCTAACGATGGAAACGCCCTATTTTTTTTCACGCCGACGTAGACCCCCATCCAGTCTCCCGTAGACCACCTTGGGAATCACTGCACTAGACTCTTGTAACTGTACTTTTCTCGAAACCTTGTAATCAGCAAGATTTTGCCAAAACAAAGCATTATAGCCAAAGCTATCTAGCCAATCCAAAGAGCCGATCTTCCAGTCAAAACTTGAAGTCAACCATTCTAAAAAAATACTTGAAAAAGTTTCAAACGATCAAAGCTTTGCCTTTAGATACGTACAACTTTAATCCGACACAGAAAGAATTGAGTTTACACAAGCAAAACATGGATTCCACAAAAGCAGTATTAAACAAACTTGAACAAAAGTTTGTGAAGCTGGGTTTTATCCCATTGAAGCGTTTCGACATACGAGATTACCGACCTACTTTGCAGTTCTGCATAAAATTAGCAGCCTAACCAATCATGCATAAACTATTTGGTGCAGTTAACGAACATTTTGCATTTTGGACATAAAGGCGGATTGCCTTATCTAATAACTGCAGCAAGGCAACTGCAAACCAAATTTCGTAGTGCTCATGTAACGGTTTAGAATACAAAATGATGACTTAACCCAGAAACAAGGGTTTATCATATAATAGTAATAGCAGTTGCCGAAGCGTGGGTTACCTACAGCTAACGTGCATAATTGATGCGACATACTAAAGGCTGGTGTGAATATTAGCTAGGTGTTTCGTAACAATGAATGAGTAACCCATATTCTTGTGGGTGTTATAAATAGCAATAAAGGGAGTATGAATTGTGATAGCCAGGAACTTGATTCTATGCGATCACCATCAGGTTTTACAAACGTAATTTTTAAAACAATACTTCCCACTTTGTTCGTTGTCCACTACAAAATGAGGGGTACTAATGGAATACCCATTGAAATGAAATTAAATGTTTATACATGTAAGTAGATCTTGTAAGACACTTTTAAACGTCGATATTTTGTTCATCAATATTTTAAACCTCGATGGCGCCGGCATTTCCTAACCAACTGATCTCTGAGAAGAAATGCCAGAACAAACTCGGTCATGGTCTCTTTTTCGCTAATCTTCATTTTTTTTTATCTTCATTTTTTTTTCTTTTTAAGGTAGTACTTACTTTGTATTCATCGAATTTGAGAACGAATTCTAATATTTCTGCGAACTGCTTGACGAGGGCTTGCTGCTGTTCAAGGTGCTGCGTGGGACTCATCGCGCCGCCCACAAGTGAACCCAGCAATCGTGGGACTACCTGTTAACAAAATAAAATTCGTTAATTCTGTACAAAAATACTTTTTTAACCGATTTCAAAAAGAAGGAGATTTTCATCATATACATATACCTATTATGTTCGGGCATAACTCCGTCATATATAGACGGATTTGTAAAATTCTTCTTTCTTTCTTTTTTCGAAAGGGGTTTATTCCGAAATGGTCCCATATAAATTTCATATGGATCTGATGAAGCGTTTCGGAGGCAGGCAACGGATCTCTTGAAAAAATCACAGCAAATTAACCGCGATTGCTGCTATCGCATTAATATGCATTGTTTTGATCCCAAGGATGATGAAATTTAGCTAAAAATAGCTTTAATTTCGGAAGGCGGTGATCAAAAATTTAAATAGATATCCAAAGTCACCGACTTCCGAAATTAAAGTTATTTTTCACTTTGTAGGTAGTGTTTTTCCGGAAGTCGGTTGTTACTTTTTGAAAAAGTTTTTTTATAAGCAAAAGATGATATGAAGTTTAGGCCAGTAACTGCACTAAACACAAATAGAATACCAAGAATTAATTCAAAAATTCATAATTAGAATTGTACGCCGCGTTGACATTTAAACCAAAAAATTTTTTTTGCCCGTAGACAGCCACAGAATAACAAAATTGAACAACGCGCTGTTTTCACTAAAAATAAGCATGGCATAAAAGTGAAAAAACATACAAAGGCTGCGTATTGACTGGGACCATTGTTGTGATAACGACAAGCTAGAAAACAACCACAATGAAAAAACATCCGTGCTTTAGTTCATAGAGTAAACACGAAAGACAAGAAGTCTATGTTATATTCAGGTACCACACGATCTTCGTGCCAAGTTAGATCCCTTGGGAGCCCACAAACGTACTGTTTCTTTATTCTTGCGAAGAACTAAAGATCCCCTTGTAACTTCTTAAGATTGATGTAATATTCAGAGCAATCTTAAGATTAACTTGCTCAGATGGTTTCGTGTGATTACGGGAATGATAGCAGAGGAGTAATTGCGTAACAGTAAGAATAGCTTTCAATTTCACAGTTCAACATTATTCACTGCCTTATTTACATAGCTAAGCAGACAAATTTTTCGAACATATGATCCAATGGATTAGCAATATAGCTCCTCGAAAATGATTCAGAATCTGATTGATAGTGTGTTAACTTACTCAACTAGAGTGCAGGAATCCGTATCGAGATATTGGTGTTCTGTTACACACCCAAATCACTATGGTATCCGGAGGCAAGTTCGCTCCACTGAATCGATTTCTCAGGTCACGTTATGCTATCATTCGATTAGATTACCGACAGCCAATAAACGTAGGTATTTAAGTAAGTAAATCCTATCAAAATATTTGTGTGTAATTGCAGAGCTAGGCGTTTAGGCCTCATGTGACATGCTTGGCGAAACCGGAGCCCTTGTGAACCGTTTTCAAACAATGTGAGGAAGCGATCGTAATTCAGTCGATTAGTCTGCATCAGTCGCTTATTGGTACGGCAACCAATGTCACCGATTATTTTATCGTTTGCCCTCTGTTCCTGTTTCCTAACCGACCTACTCTAGTAGCTTATCTGCATTTCCACATGTTTCAACTTTGGTTCATGTACTAGTTTATGACTATGAATAATGCTTTCTTTAGATGTTAAGTTTTAATTTTTTCTCTCGACATCTTTATTGTTTTTATAATCAAGGATAATTTAAATTATGTACAGCTGCGAAGTGATTTATTGTTTCCCGTCTGTTCATAACACTTCGTATTCTTATATACATTTAGTTAATTAAGCTGCATAATGTGTGAGGAATAATCAACGCGCCGACCGATACTTTGATGTGTAATTAAAGTTTATTCTTGTACAGACGCCAGCACATCAAGCTACCCCAATCTGTCAAATTTTCCCAATTGAACATGAACCATATGCTTATGTAATAGAGTTGAAAATCTATCAAAGAAATTTGACAGATTGGGGTAGCTTGATGTGCTGGCGTCTGTACATCACGCTATGAATGACAAGCAGACATTTGATTAATTAAAAGGCTAGTGTCCTACCCTGTTTTATTACGCCTAAAACATATAAATCGCCATTGTTATAAAAGCAGGGAAAACGTGTATTATGAAAATGAGAGTAGAGGTGGGGACCGCGAACTTTACTTCCAGCCTTCGGTCACGCGAATAAAGCATAACTCGAGGATTTATTTCAGAGATAAAGTCATATGTTTTTGGATTAACACTGAAAAATAGACTGACCTCAACCTTTATATAGTGCCTACATTGTTGTCCTTTTAATAATTTCCACATTAAAGAGCTTACTGAAACTTACGGCTTTGTGCTACAAGAGTGATGAATATTTAAGCGCTCACTTCGATGATAATGGCAAAAGGACGTGATAATGCGTAAAAACCAGGGGTTTCAGCTAGCGATACCACTCGGGAAATTCATATTCAATTAAAATGAGATTTGACATCTGTTTACAAAGGTTCAAGATACTGAGGCATAATTAATAACGTATCGATCATTGCAAATGCCTACGCCTACTCAACATAACATTTCATTCAGCTAAAAACATGTTTTTTTTTTTTTTGGGTGGGAAATCATCAAATAACTTCTCCCGCCCTGGTCCTTGCGGGCCTTGCGGGCCCCACCAGTTGGTGCTGACATCTCTTTGAGGTGCGCACAACGCGCCGTCGACCTGGGCTTGGTCCTTACCGGACAGCGAGCTACCCATTACTCGCCGTCCGCAAGCCAGCGCCTACGGTGGCCGGGAGTCAGCCTAGGATTCCCGACGCCCAGGGCGTCTCCTGCGAAGGCTACGGCCGTGAGGGCGCATGTACGGCATCTCCCTCACGTACGCCGCCTCCCTCTTTGCGAGCATCACTGCTTTGCTGAAGGAGGTGACGGCTAACCATGCACTCTCGCTCCGTACCAAGGCCTGGACTAGGGCCGGAGGCGAGAGATCGCCGCCGCCGACCGCCTCCACGAGGACACGGCGGTGCTCCGCCCAAGCCGGGCAGACCTCCACCGTATGCTCCACTGTGTCCTCAGGGCGATCTTCGCAATGGAAACACCCGGGCGTTCCCTCCCGCCTTATCCGAAACAAGAACCTCCCGAAACAACCGTGTCCTGTGTCAGGCGGAAGGTGAGGTCGCCATGCCACCTCTCAAGCCCCTCCTCAAAGAGGGGACTTACCGCCACAATCGTGGCGTGCCCAGTTAAAAAAAAAACATGTTTATCGCTAAAGGGCGTGTCCTCACAAAAATAACTTGTAAATAAAATGACTTCCCGAACGAACTTCACAAGTACGCAAACGCATATATTAATTGGTGATTCATACTAATTAAAACGTGGTGAATCACGTGTTAAGAGGATGGCAAGTTTTTTTTTATTATCCCACCAGATGGGATAATTCTGGAATTCGTCGAAGATGATGTAATACTGTAAATGGATATTTTAAAGTTGCGCACGCGTCCCAAGGAGATCGACACGGTCGCGGGAAGCATAAATGATCCTTTATATCCGCCAAGGTTAGACCCACTGCAAAATTATTGTAACTGACAAGCAAATTGGCCATTGGCATTGATACGGTAGCATATAGTAAAGATAAGATTACTTTGCCGTTGTATGGATTTAGGGCAGAATGTCATCTACGTATACCTTGATTGAATTCAACGTCTGTTATCTATATAAAAGGAAACTAACTGGAGACTTATTGATTCATTTTGAATGATTTTTAAATGTTGTTAAGATAAATAGCGAGCCATAATTTAATGCATAACTTATTCAAGTACCTACTCGCATTTCATTACTTCATGGATTGTATTGTGGAATCTGAAAAAAACCCGCGAGCGGTACCAACTTTTCTGTCTAGAAAATACTCTAAATAAAATGCTAATCCCATTTGAGAAATGTGAAGAAAATGGAATGCTCATTCAGTGTTCCACAGAGCAATGGCAGCTGGCACCCGAAATTGATTGCCAACATTACAATATTAAGAGACCCGAGAAGCGGTTTTTGTAAAAAGAAATATCGCACAGAAAAACATCATACTAAAGTTATACTGGGCATAAATCAAGATAAGTACATAATTACAAGGTTTCTTTTCAATCAATCTACCTGTTTCACCTTAAATGCACTGTACCTAAACAAGGTGTTTCTAAAGCGATTGACGAGTCTTTTATCTGTTTTCTTGCTTAAAATTGCATGAGTACCATGAAGTACGTGGTCTTAGGGACACATTCTATTTATAGCATGAAGACGTTGATGTAAGCTTTGTGCTTTCTAGGGTTACCAAGAGCCTACTTAGGCATAGGATAACAAATGACCCGATCGCAGCTAATGTAGCGTTTAAGATGCAACGCCTCAATACTATACAAGTATACAGTAATAGTGTTAAGTAAGACGATCTACTGTTTATATTAACTGTTCTCATCGTGGTACAACGCTATGTACAATTAAGTGCTCACACGAGATCAGGGGCAGTAATTAAATTAACACCATTTACCGACCAATTGCGAGATTTGAGCAATAAATTCAGCCAGATGGTCAGAAATTAAAACGAGAGCGAGTGCGGGTGTCATTTCCCATATTTATGGATTACAACTGTTTCCTTATTGTGTGTTCGAACTATTTACCTACTAACATTTAAAGCAGAGTTCATGTTTAAATAGCTTGAAAACATTCAAAGTGCTTGTTTGGACAAGGATTATTGTTTATGAACGCATCCTATTTCATTGTTATTGTTTTGATTCTTTGTAAAACTTCCCGATAGCACTAACATTCCGCTATTTCACGCTTTCTGCATATCAATGTATGTTTTCTCAGCTTTTTATGTGTTTATTAAAAGAAAAATCTTAGTTAAATTACAGTGTAAACAGAAAGTGTGCATTCTTTATATCCGAGTGCAACGTACTCCATGCACCATTAACTTTGGTTCCACATCACGATCATCTGTCTCGTGCTCGTAGACAGCTCCTGTTAGACCTGATGAATGTATGCCTAGTGCGTCATGCTACTGCCCAATTAGCATTTATAACGTTTATTAGGACACCTTGGTATTCATAAAACACGCCTGTAAGTTTTTCCTCCGATAGAATTCTTTATGTGACGCGCTACTTCAACCGTTGACTAAGTAACGTGACTATTTATTTCCTTTTTTACAACTTTTAAATTGAGTTGTGCATAATTATAATTACTCAATCCTTATTAATTATTATCGTAATAGTCATTAAGGTGGGCACCGACCTACATCAAATACATAACATAATTAATGAAATTCCATTCTGTAAGACCCACATAAGTACTGATAAATAAAGGCATTGCAACCGCAGTCAGCATTATACTCAAACAATACGACGTTAACGACATGGTTGCACTTCACGTGCCAATACTTGCACCAAACTATGTTCAGTGTGGTGCTTTGCGTGCAAAATACTAGTTGTGTGCAAAGTTGGACGTGCTTTCAGGGTGCTGCATAAATTATTGTCGAAGCCGAGACTTCGAAGTTGTTTTCATAACATGACGCTAAAATGTGAGCAATTTTTATGTGGAATAAAGTTCAGAGTTGGTTCGTTGTCTCCGTATTGTATTGTAATTTATGCGCTATCATGACTACCCGTTTGTTCCACCACTGCTCTTGAAATGGCTTGCTTACTCACTTCCAGAGTAATTAAAAAAAGTTTATCAGTACAAAATCTTGTTGGCATTCTTTTGTGGTAGTACAAGATCAAACAAGACAAGCTCAAAGAATATAATGGCCTCTCCAGAAATTTTAGGGAACTTGAAAAATGTTATCTATTTGCAGCTTTCCCGGCCAGACATTTCTGGAAACCATTTGTATAAAATGTAATGGCCGATATATTTTTGCCGTATAAAATAATAGTAAAGAGCGCAGGTGCAATTTGTAACAGGTATTATAGATGTACATCGAATACCGCCCGTCTTATTCACTTATGAATGACTTGGATAATTGCAGCGCATGCATAAATGACAGTGGACACAGGAACTTTTTATATATGCCTACATAAAGGTTGGTAGCTGTTGAACGTACAATTAAGTGCACCTACTTATTTGTAGACGTGTTGCACCTGCCTATTTCGATGTAGTTTGTACGTAAGTAAACATAAGTGAAGTACAGGAGACGTGAGGGCAGCTGGCAACCGACGAACAGAAACATGTACCAGTAAATATATTTTTAAAAAGACACGCACCGGTCATTATTTACAAAAAAAAAACAGTTCATATAAACAACCAGCTAAACTTGTAAAATGGTCGTTCTGTGGTTCCCTTTTAAAGAATTTCTTCGAGGAAACACCTAAGTGCCATTGTTACAGTAAATTCTTGCGAAAGCTCGTCAAAACTCCTTACTTAACCAAGTTAAACGTATATGCTACTTATCAAAATGGTTTTAGTTGGACCTATAACTTTGCATACTTGAGATCCTTTTAAAAGACTTTATCTTTCTGAAGCTGACTAGTACATCAAAGAAGTATTATGTAGACATAACAGAAAATTAGAGATGTGCGGAAAAATAAGATGCCATGGACCCACCCTTAATATATAATTGGGATAAGGGCAGGAAGCATGAATCGTATTCAGTAACTGGATTGTGGAGGTCAGATAGGCAGTCGCTCCATGTGAAATACTGGTACTCGGCTTAGTTGGGAAAAGGCTAGCTAGGCAAATGATGAGGAAGGGCAGGAAGATGATTAAAAAAGAACAGAAAAATCATTCTGCTGAGTATTGAATCAAACGTATGTTTTATGTTCCTATTACGTTTTGAAAGTAAATGATGCAAAATCAAATCGATTTGTGAAGAGGCCATAAAAAGTTAAAAACACTTGACTTTTAGAAATTCTCAGAGATAGATAATAATAAAGGGACGGAAACAATCTCAAAAACTCGGCGCACGTGAGGGCGAGGCAGTTTATGCGCCCTGACAGACCTTAGTCGCCGCCGGAGACGCCCTGGGCGTCGGGAATCCCAGGCTGATTCCCGGCCACCGTAGACATGGACTTGCGAACGGCGAGTAATGGGTAGCTCGCTGTCCGGTAAGGACCAAGGCCGGGTCGCCAGCGCGTTGTGTTCCATGCGCGCTTCAAAGAGATGTCAGCATCAACTGGTGGGGTCCGCAAGAGCCGATGCCTACCAGGGTTGCGGGTTGTTCGAAAGAGATACCGTCGCCCCTGGCACACAGGCAACTGAGGGAACACGGGTGGGATTTAGTCAGTAAAAGTCTGACACGCCCTCCTGCTCCACCAAGAGCGGGAGAAGTTATTTGATGATTGCCCACCCAAAAAAAAAAACTATTCACTAGAAACGCGTAAACGCGTTAAAAAGCGTGAGAGATAATCAATTCGCATCGGTCCTTTCGCCTTATGGCCTTGCCTTGGCTATAAATAGTCCACACCATGGCCTCGGAAAGAAAGGGTTTTAAAAGGAAGCTTGTAAGCGGAGTCCTTGGACGTACTAATAATATTATATTGTGAATTTGTGATCCCGAAACCACCTGCTCAACGTAATTATGGCGGTATCCCGCCAGATGGTTTGTTGTTGCAAAACTGAGCTGGATGTCATGTCGTTGCAATCTTTATTCTTGATAATGCATTTGAACTGTTCATTGTAGTAGACGACATCAAGCTATCCCAAACTGTCAAATTTTCCCAATTAAACATGAGCCCATATGCTTTTGTGATAAAGTTGAAAATCTGTCAAAGAAATTTGACAGATTAGGGTGGCTTGATGTGCTAGCGTCTGTACTATATGTGGAAGCTCTAGGGTAGCCCGCAAAATTCAAATTTTCTCACGTTTTTTGTACTTTCTTCAGGTCAATGTCAGGTTGTAAGTTGAAAAAATTTGGTTCGCAACCGTATCAAATATCCCGGGTCGACGGCGCGTTGTGTTCCAGGCGCGCCTCAAAGAGATGTCAGCACCAACTGGTGGGGTCCGCAAGGGCCGATGCCTACCTGCGGGTTGTTCGAATGAGATACCGTGGCCCCTGGCACACAGGCAACTGAAGGAACACGGGTGGGTTTTAGTCAGTAAAAGTCTGACATGCCCTTCCGCTCCACCCAGAGCGGGAGAAGTTATCTCATGATATCCCACACTCAAAAATCAATCGTATCAAATTTGGCTTTACTAAGTTATAATCGTGGATTGGATCGTCTGTTTGATAAAAAAGTCATTAAATTAAATTAAATGAACTTAGAGGATTGTATTGATGAATGTAATAATAACAAATTATGTAAATACAAACGTGTTACGGTCGTGATTGATATTTCAATCAACATACCACGAAACTGACTTGGAAACTGCAAAAAACCTAAGAAAATTTGAATTTAGCAGACTACCCTGGAGCTTCCACCCTAATAAAGAAAACCTTTCCTAGTATTTGAACTATGTATTTATATCAAAAAGAGGCTTGGTCCCAGAACATTTACGTCCTGTACGAGATACCACGTTGCGAAATGCCGCAGCGCGCTCGTTGCCGCACCGCACCTAATAAGGATCCCTATTCAACAATATACCACGTCATGCAAGCTACAAAACGTTGTTTTGTCTCCTTCCAACTGTACGATAAACCGGGAGAAGGAATATGGCTATGCATCCAAAACTTGGTGGTACTTCTGTTATTACTCACGTATCCTTGACGTTTGTTGTCATTGTTCTGACTAAAATGGGCCGCCCATTGCGGTTTGAAATGGCAATCTGGAGAGTTACATTTTGCAAGAACTATTGCAAGTGTTCGTGTTAGAATAAGCTTTGTATGGGCCACTGGATAAATGATAAATGATTTATTTCTGTGAGTAGGTTTGTACAAACACCATTATTACACGTCAATCATATTTTTAAAGCTAGATGAGGTCTGGTGACTACTCAGAGAAGAAAGTTCGAAACAAACTCAGAGGTACCATCCTCTTTTAAAGTCCAGACATAATCTTGGTCAGATCATGTGGATTGGTGTCTGAAATGGTCTTTTGAGGAAAGAACCTCACAGATTGAGGGGAACTGCTGTTGTTGTAATGAAAGCTTAATGTAGCTTTGTACGACTCTAACGTTAAATGAAGCCGTCTCGTTTTATCTGCTTTGTTGGTAGTCTTTCTGAGAGTAAAAGTTGTATAAACTTTGCATTCAAATGATAATAAATATGAATTGAGTTATAGCCATATCAATCTGTTAAAGAGGCTAGGTTATCATCACTTGACTCCAGTTAATTAATTAAACACTTACTCGATTGATTGAAACCTAGTATGTAGCAATACGTAAACATGAAACTTTTGCCAAGAGGAAGGAAAATCATTGTTTACAAAATAATGTATTTGTTCTATTTAAATAAAATAAACTGTTTCAATCATGTAGTTAACTGGGGTAATTATAGAGATGTGAGTAATTTACTTAAATATATACCTAATTCAACTTTTTTGTAGGCATACCAACCAGTTTTTTTATATCAGCCGAAAGATATACCTACTAAAAAAATTCTCCAGCAAAAAATAATGCAGTATTCTTTTAGTGGGTGTCACAGTCTACCACAAATCAGTGGTAACAATTTGACATGTACAGCGCCTTTAGTTCGTAGCATTAAGGCTTATTTTCGTACAGTTACCACTGATGTGCGACCGACTGCACCAGGATACAAAGTGATTACAGGAGAATGGGCCTCTAAAATGCAACGATTATGCAACCGTAGCGAAACTGTTACAAAAAAAAAGGCGAAACCCTGTTAGAAATGATTAAGTATTGTTGGGAACCTGTAGGCGGGATTCTTTCATTTCTCCGTGCCCATAACCAACACTGCAGTGATGACACATATAAACGCTAATTACACGACCCATTGTTTTATTCGGGAACCATTAGGTATAAACAAATACATCCACAGTTAGAGTGTGATATTTTCATAATACTTAAACGAGGTTTACACAACGTAGAGAACCAATTTATACACTAACATAAATTGGAATCAGTTGCACCAAAGTTCGAGGCACAACAATGTTCTTATTAATTTATGTATTATAAATCAGGAGAACTAATAAGGCAAATAAATTGATGGTTCCATTGCCCTCAGAGGATGCAGTATGCGTTATCGTGAGCTGCGCATTCTCACGCGACTCGTGCGAGTTGGGACCGTTCCTGATTGGATGATTGACACACGTAATGGACGTGTAGGGTGGCTGAGGTACACTGCATTCTATTTTTCAAATTTATTTTTTTAAACTTGGAAGTGACGGTTGTTGAATATTTAAATGATAAATGATTTTGTTGCCGTAAGTAGGTTTGTACAAACACTTACACGTTTAAACATATTTTTTAAACTAGATTTTCGGCATTTCTTATCTGAGGCCCTAGTGTGACTTTCATTTAACCATCTACACCAAACGCAGTGATCGCTCACTGCGTTTGGCGTAGTCTCATTACTCTGAGAAAAAGGCCGAAACAAACTCAGAGGCCACAGTCTTTTTTAAAGTCCAGACATAATCTTGGTCAGATCATGTGAAGGTGTCTGAAATGGTTTTTTGAGGAAAGAGCCACACAGATTGAGTGGATCCATTCAGTCAGAGTACGCAGTTGTCACTAATCGTGCAGCTCAACTTAGAACTTTAGGAGCTCAACGATTCGACCAACAATACCAAACAAAGGACAGTAGAATGACACAGTCCACTTGAGTTTTTTGTTGATCAATGTAATCCGTGACCGTAAACTACCTATTAAAATACAGGTATAGCCAGCTTAAGAGGTAGAGTATTATTCTTGAACAGGATTTGCAACATAAACTATATTATATCTTGTAACCAAATATCAAACTGTATTATCAAACTCTGTATGTTTTTGGATAAATAAAGATTATTATTATTATTTGGGTAGGCCGCATAAATTACTCATACTGCATTTGTTTCTTTTTTGTTAATCTACTTAGGGAGTAGCCGCACTGGCGGTAAAAATATCTGTGATTTGATGCAAATTGAACGCGATGCGGTGCGGACTTTTTCCGCGCGAAATTTTTATACAGTATGAAGTAGTTATGGCTATGTCCGCACTGCGAATTAAAATTCGCGAGTTTAGCTCATTCGTGCTATTAGCAGGCGCGACAGGATGTCGCGTGCTTCGTCTCCCGCCCGATCGAAAGCCGCACAACGGTTCCCAGAAAATGATGAAATTCACATAGAGCAATAGATCACGATGATGCACAGGAGACTTCCCGTGTGGGACAAGAGCCATGACCAGTGGGACCCTGCCTAGGTGTCAAAATCAATGTACAGCAATATTGTTTTATTATTGCAAGTGTTGTGTTCCATAGTTAACACACAAAAAAGTTTCTCGAGTCTAAAGTACATATAAAGATAAATTTTCACTAAATAACTCTGTTTTTTGAATTGAGATGGCGCTTGTAATTGTGGTTTTCAAGTTTATGATTGATTTTCTACTATTCGACACGCCATCGAGGCGCTAATTTTTTTTAACCATCAAGTGAGCAAACGAAGATGTGGGTCACTTGATGTTAAGCAATCACCGCCACCCATAGGCATCCATAACTCCAGGTTTATTGCTGATGCGTTGCCAATCGATTCCCACCCCAAACCTTGGGCTTCCGGTTCCCTCACTCATCATTTGAAACGCAGCACCATAATTTTGGTACTTCACTTTGGTATTCTGTAAGAGCTGGGTACCTCCCCGGACGAGCCAACCCGATTTCGAGCTACAGTCAGCTGTTGACTACAACTCTACGTGGCCCGGGAAACAAAAATAAGGCTTATATTATTTGTGAAGTGATTACTGAATAATAAAACGATTATTTGAACGAACGAATATTATTTTAATACTTATTCTTTTATTATACTTAGTAAAACATATACGTAAGAAAGACGGACAATATAAACAAATTTCAATTAGACAGTCTTATCACTAAGCGATCTTGGTTTTGAATCCCAGGGAATTTCTCAACGAATTACAATAAATTCTTCTGTTGGTCATTTTAGACGTTCGTTTTAGCCGGGAACTGCAGCGAACTGACGAAAATTGAGCGAAATTTTATTTGCAGTGCGTATTAGGCGTAATTCCAGTCACGGAATATAATCCGCAAGAGTAAAAATCGCGCGGTGAAAAATCGCGGTACGGACAGGGCCTTACCCACATTACAGGCTGTCAGGCATTCTAATACAATGAAGGGCTCTCAAAGAACTACGGCTTGCAACAGCAATGGTAAATGATTTCTCCAGCTAAAGCCCTAGGAAGTGGTGGAGCGCGGGCGTTTTTGGAGGGCTGTTTTATGTTATTTTGAAGTTCCAAAAGTGCAGACTCTCAGCCTAGTTTAATAAATGACTTTTGATTTTGATTTTTGTTTTCTATGTGTATAATAATTTTGGTGTCCGACTAGCGACAACCATTAGCCAAAAATCTATCAAAATAGTTTAGTAATAGTACAGGTTTTAGCATGAAAGATGTCTTCAAATTAGTTCAACTGCATAGACAAAGACTTCACTAGAAAGTGGAGTGCAGAGGTTATTATCATTACGTAAATTGGATAATGAACAGCGACCACTTGCTCTAATTAATATACTACGGGAAGCTAGTGTTATCTTTGATCACGAAGACTTGCAAAAAACCTTTATTTTAAGTTTGACCTAGATTTTAGAAGCAGATTTCATAATAAAATTAGGTTCCAAAAATATTCAGACCGTGTAATTAATTTTTTTTAAGAGGTTATTTCGCAATTTTCCTTTGTTGCTTTCGTTTCGTTCGTTTTAAAAGAAAATGCATCAATATCCTCGAGTGTCCTGAACTCTTGATGCTGGTCACCTATCTTTTAAGCGAGGTTTCTGGAGTCTTTTAAAAGATTTTTTATTCAGCAACTAGCTGACCTACTGTGTCGAACTTCGTCCGCCAGTCAAAAATGTTTTTTGTGAGACTAACAAACGTCAATTCATTTTTATAATAGAAGATGTACCTACTTGCAAAGATACTTTCAAAATTAAGAATGGAAGACAGCGTTCAGCGTACTTAGCAATATTTGTTTTGTTTTAAAGGTATAGATAGTTACTTGGTGTTTTTTACAAAGACGTCATGTCAATCAAGACTTATCATAAGAATGCATTGCTACAGTAGCTAACTTAGCTCAACCAGTGGTTTTACTTTTTTGAACACACGATACCTATTCTGTAAAGATAATTAATTAAAATTACTGGAATTTTAAATAGAATTACTTTATTGTAACATGAGTGAATGTGACAATGTTGCACGAGTATGACGCAGTAGTTAAGCTTGTTCCTACAGCACTTCCCAAAACTGCAAAATCTATGATAGGATAATTAATCATGAAGTACAAAAAAATAACTTCATTGTACTATATTATTATTGGCTGCTATTGTTACGATAATATTTTGGTTTTAAGTAATATTTATTTTGCTCTGCAACGGGAACACTACAAGCCGACATTGTGACTTACTAAAACAATTATTTTTAGTAAATCAGCTTGCCGACTCTTTCACGTCTCCTGGGACCAAAAGAGAAGACGCAAAAGACCTTTATTAAACTTTGATGGGGAGGCATAAGTACAAGTATGGCAACATTTAAACCATGGGTGCAGACCCTGCAGAGGTGTACATTTAAATTTGCCGTTTGTTCTATTGTTACTTCCTGATTTTAAGTTTAATACGGGATTGTAAAAGGTAGCATACACAGAGGCTAATATAGGTGCTGTTTAGAACCAGACTCGGCACGTTGATATGTTTACAACCGAGCCGTTATTTATCTCATTCTCCGGCGAGCTGCAGAACAAATAAATGTAGTAATTTGGTTTCTAGTCCACCTTCATCATGTTTAAACTTAGAACACAATAACAGTAAATATTTACATGTTTGAAAAGAGAACTAGTGTGTGATTGTAAGGTTACGACAATATTACGAGGATTTCCTGACCAATTGCATAGAGGCAAGATGTGATGACACGTGATGCCTCGGATAGCTGCAACATAGATTTACTTACTGATTTTTATAGACCTCCGGTATTTTTTAAGCATCGTATTTTTTCTTCTGTGATTCAATACGAGTGTATGCATTCATGCTGGCTGTACTGCAAAGCATCATTATTTTCAGCACGGTTCTGTAACATATTTGTGTCACCTCAATGACCGATTGTGAAACTGTCCCATAGCATTTTGTTTTGAAATCTTTCACATTTTCTCGTGTGAACGCGAAACAATTTCGGTCGCAAATTATTTGTTTTGTGCGTGTCTGCAGTATGAAATTGTAGAACGGTAGATACTTTACTTTATTTATCAGTTCGGTACTTACAAGAAATCGATTCTTGTACCTACGACCTACTGTGTCGAACGGTATGAGTAACATACCATATAAGGAGCTAATGTTATTGTACGTTTCGCTTCGTACCGGAAACACGTACAATCGGAGCCGAAAAGATACTAACCAGTCGGTTAGGCCTGTTGGGAGCCGTTTGATACCGATTGTGTCGACTCCCAAGTCCCAACTAAACGGACGTGTATGTCCGGCCGGTAATAAAACCATCTGAATATTTCCTCACCATTTATTTATTGGTTTTCAAGGCTAAATGCCCTTGGGTGGAAGATTTGCAGGTCATTTTAATATCAAGTTATTCTACTTCGGTAATTCGGCAAGCAATCCGTTCCATTGGGCTGCCCCTATTAATTGAATCAATCAATTGTATCTGTACTTGCGATACACACGTATTCTACCTAGTATGACTAATATTGTACAAGTATCAATAAGTTACTGCTAGTTGCGTCGGTTTTAATGACGATGAGGATATTATTTGTACTAAGTAATAAGTGTAATAACTTCTTATTACATACTGAGTTTCATGCTCACGATGCATTAAAAGAAACAAGTGTATGTAAGTACTTCATTTATTGATGTAATGATGTATGTAAATGAACAGATACTTTTAGTGGGTGCTCTCATACCGATCAGAGATAGAGACTAATACACCGAATGAATAATTTACAAAAGGCTTCATTCATTTTTAAAAAACTTCTTCCGTTAGTCAATTTGGCTGGCCATAATACTTTTGGTAACGCAAATCGTGAAGGTTTTACTATCCAACCCAGTTCTGTTGTCTGTGCTAATCGTATCCAGAATGTCCTTTGCCTGGTAAGTTAAGTGACAATGAAACTATTAGACTACCCACAGTCTGAGAATGATAGAAAGCGATGCTTGCAGGTGGATTGTCGTTAGGGGAAGTAAAAAGTATTTGAATGCCTCGTGCGAATGGGCATTTAGGCGTTTCGTTCTGCTACGAGGTGTGCCGTGTGCCGACTGACAATTTCATAAAAGGGTTACAGTTTCGGTGGATTGCTGGTCATCGTTACTGACTATCGATTTTTTAAATGAGTAATGCCTAATTTTCCTTACATGTCCTCGGTTTTTATCAATTGACAAAAATCTCGCAACTTACGTAGTCCTTGAGTTTATCATGTGTAGGTATCACTTTCTGTATTTAATCAAACTAATGCACAATGCATGCAAATGTGGCGGTGGGCGGTAACCTTTCAGCACGCGTGTTCAGCGTGAACCGTTCACGGGGGAATGGACACCCTCGTCTTATTATTTATACCTATTTATACTTTCATAAATATCATGTTTTCTCGACCACATTAAACACATTAGGGAGACATTTTAATTCATTATCATATCATAAGGGTGGCCTTTTCATTCTTTTACTAGGGGTCGGATTTCAGTTAATGAGTTAATCACCTGTGGAAATGAAAATGTCCTAGTAATTACATCAGCTCTACCGCGACTGGAACAGTACGGATGGTTACTTCGAAGGTTTTGAAGTAAAGAACGGCCACCCATCCGTGGACTGACCTCGGCAAGCGCTGCTTAACTTCCATAAAACTAATGGGTAGGTAATCTCATTAAGATTAGTGGTCCAACAAACACCACATTAAGGCACAACCAATGTTGGATTTTTTTAAATGGATATTATCAATCTGACTATAGGTCCTTGCCTCAATATCAAGTAATTAAACAAAACAATAACTACTAATTGTTTTATTACTTTTTAAATGAAATGAATACTGTGAATATTTCCATAAACACTTGACAAACATTATATTGTATTTGCTCAGTGTTATCACTGTGAGAACTTATCAATATGACATCATGTAATCTTATCACAACTTATCAGAGTACTATACAGGATGCTAAATGACAATATACCACTCTCTTGGTAAAATATGTAATGTTTACTTTATAAAGATAGTGGGGAATAATGCTGGGTTGATGTAATGGTAGTTAGAAAGACTAGCAAGATAATGTGAATAAATTTTTCGGATTGATAACCAGGTCACACTATGTGGTGGAGTTTTTTTGTTATAGCCCTGAGTAAAAAACCTGACAGGTGGCACTTTTAATGTCCTATGACAAACTCTTGACTTCTTTGAAACCAGCCTATAAGGTACCAAAAATTAAGGAACAAATGGAAGGCATAGCCCTCGCCCCCACTCTTTAAAATCAAAGCTTTGTTGTAACTCAGGATTTACTGTGAATTTATTACTAAATATCATAAAATTCTTGTAGATATCATCCAGCCAGTAGACTCAAAAGTCTGATACTATATGAGATACATCCATGAACTCTCAGTAAATGTAGCAAGAAGAACGGAATATCCGGCTGGCAGCTACAGTCAAGGAAATAGCAAAAAGGGTTTTTCCATTTCCAAATAAATTAAGCTTCACTATGGTTACTAAAATTAACTACTTTCAGTACTACAGTAATGATGACCTGTGAACTACTACAGTAATGATGACCTTATCATTACTGTACTTTGATACATGACAATATCAGTGTGTAGTGTAGTTGAGTGTACCTGTAGGTACTAACTAAGTTTTTTAAACATACATACTCTGATTATTGGGCTAGTAAAAGGTCAATAAAGAAACCCTTAAAACTAAACTAAAATATTATAAGGTAAATAAATATTTCAAAGGAGGTAAATCTAGTTATGTAAGTTTGAATTCATTTTATATTTATAATTTTAAATACACGACTATCTAGAATTGTATATACTAGAAAAACTTATTTTAAGTGGTACCCCCAAAATGTTGAAATAAAATAATTTAGACAGTTCTTCTAGGACATATATCTCTGAATCGGGATAAAGACCAATTATAGTGTGTCTTTGTTGACGAAATGTAGTGATTCATGGACTCACCCGTTGCAGTTGGAGGGAGTGGTTATAGCAGCGCAGGAGTTTGTCCACGAGCGGGCGCACGGCGCGCCACGCTCTCTCCTGCGATATCCTCGACGGGTCCGCTATCGCCTCTCGTATCTCCTTCCCCGCACCCTTATAGCACTGTATCTCCTCAAGTATCTTCTCGGAATCTAACAACACCCTCTGAACCTCCTCATAAACGGCGCGCTCCGTGTCTGTGGGCGCGGCGTTCTCAAAATCCAAAAAGATATCGTAACGCGGCGACGAACAACAATTAGAATCGTCCCGAGACAAAAGACTCAACAATTTCCCCATCTTTAAATAAATAAATCACAATTTGTTACAAAATTCTACTCGATAGCGAACACTGCATTGCCTATTTCTTTATCAGTTACAAAAATGTCACTTAAATGTTTTTAAATTATCGATTTTATAGCAATAAATAGGATTTTTCGAAAATACTAAAGCGTTTTTCTCACTTTTATTAATAAAATACGCCCAATTTGTTATAAATAATAGTAAAATTAATCAACGGAGCAACGCACGAGACCGACGACCGCGGCTGAACAACTGTCATTAAAATAAGTGTTGCCATGAATAATGTCAATGAAGCCACACTGCATCATAGTGCTTGCCAGTGATAAACATACTTGTTTTAGTCGAATAACAGGTGCATGAAAATTGATCCTGCCATTGTTACATTTTTGGCAGGCTGTACAGAGCCGCGGCTTGTTAGCGTTGTTTGAATTTTTGCCTGGTGGATATCAGCCGCATGAAGGTTGGGCTAAGGTAGCCCGCGATACAGCTCGGTTAGTCTAATTTCATTATTTTCACAGCGTTATGTCCTACGGTATTCTGCTGTGGGGGCATGGCCGCTGTTCTTAAATTAAAATATTTTTGTCCTTCCAAAACGTGCTGTTCGTTCAATTTACCAGCTAGGTACCAGAGTTTCCTTGAGAGACTTTTTTAAAGATATTGGTATTCTCACGGTGGCATCACAATTCATATGTTCATAATTATTTATATGTTTTTTATTGACTGTATATGTAACTTTTTATTATTATCTATTATGTCATTAGCTCATTAGTTATTGACATGATCTACTCATAACAATATTTTTATGATGAGTTGTTTTATGCTTTATGTGGTTAGCTAGCGACCTCGACAATTGATCATTCTATTCTTGCCTGAGCAACCGGCAGCAAGTTCGTCACGCTCCCGTATATGTCACTGCTTGCTTTAGCGTCGGGGGTCGGGTTACCACCTTCCCACAAATATGGCGAGGGGGGTAATGGCTGATCTTTGCGTTATGCTCGTGAACGGGTGATGCTAGTGGTGACTGGTCGTCTTGCTGATCATGATTTTGTTATTGTTACTAATAATTATCTACCTGTTTATTTATTTTACGTCGAAGGTCCTAGGTTATCATTTGTGGCCTTGAATTGTAACTCGGGTCGTAACAGCTATGTGAACATCTAGCATTGCATATGTAAGCTATCATGCCTTATAAACCAGGAGGCTTTTATTTTGGTTTATACTTTATTTACATTTTTTTTATATATTTGTTCTTTGTGCTTAAGTTCTCATTTTATTTGTCCGTGTATTGGCATGGCTAGCTGACATTATGACTAATTATTTAATTAATGTTCTGTGTCTCGTAATGTTAATACTTTGCCTATATAAGTATAGAATCAAGTCTATCCGACTAAACAGACAGCTGTGCTGCTGGGGAGTTTGTTGCGCCACTTCTTCTTCGCAGCCAAAGTCCTAGTGAAGGGTGGGCGTTTTGGGGGACTGTCTTATGTATTTTGACGTTCGATTCTCAGCTTAATTTGAATGAGAAATGATTTTGATTTTCAATTTTCTTACGTTTTTTGCAATTTGTAGGTCAGTGTCGATTTGTGTTGATTAAAATAAGATTGTCGACCGTAACAAATATGGCTTAACAGAATTAAAATAATTTAAATCATCAATACAACCCTCTCAAGTTCAAATAATCCCATTAAATGAAATTAAACTTTCATACAGTATTCATTCATATAAGTCCACGTTCGCATCGATGTAAAAACATCGCGCCACTGAGTGCACAGAGGGATGAAAATTGATTAGTGTGTTTTACAACGCACTCTGGTGGATTCTCTTTAGTTTGGATCTTTGATTGGTTGAACAGCCTGTGCGCTATTGAATCCCACCGCGATAGTTTTACGTCCGTGCGAATGTGATAAAGTAACTGAGTTTTGTCGACTGTGATTTAAAACAGCCATAATTCGACTAAACTAGGGACGTAACCATACAAACCATAATGCCAGGTATGCACGCAGCGACTTCAAAATCTTACGTCCATGCATAGATTTTGATTTCTAGCGACAATTCGTGAATAAAGCCGCTGCGTGTGTAGCTAGCACGACAATAATAGTCGATTATTAAATTGAATCTGGTTAAAACTCTTGGTCTAGTTCCTCCGCAAATAATTTATTTTTTATGTATACCTACTTACTTATGTTGCATGGCTCGCGAAATTCAAAGTGTGACCAGTAAAATAACATATTCGCTGAGGGAGTAGGCAGTACACAGAGCATCATTTGTTTGTCCATCTGTATTCGAGTTGGTTGGTGGAATATTTATAAAAAAAAGGAATTTGACATAATAAATGAATTATTTATTCACTTTATAGTTAGACAAAATCAATCTGTGAACTATTTGAGCCCCAGTCTATGCCTAAAGAATACTGTTATAATTATTAAAGTTGGCACAGTGGTTCTGTTGTAGTGGCTCACATGTTTGCTAATTAATAATAATAATAATAAATCTTTATTTCCAGTTTTACAATTTTAGGGTTACCACTTGGTATACATTAAGATTTTACTCTAATAAATTGTAGTTGCACACAGAGTTATAAACCTCTGTCACCCAAGCTAAGATTAAACTTGTGTTATGGGTGACAGGGCTCTCAAGATAACACTAATTAGAAAGTAAAATTTCGGAACTTCACAGAGTAGGTACAATAGACAAAAATTAAAGAAAATAAAGACTGAAGCTAATACAAACTAACTAATTAAAGAAAGAACCATTTGTATAATGTGTGTGTGTGAGGGGTGTATGTGTGTATGTGTAAGTTTGTATGAGTGTGTGTTTGTGTTGTATGTGAGTTATGTTGTGCGGAGTTGTGTCCGTAGTGTCGTTTGTGTCGGTGGGTGTATTTGACGATATGCAGGACGGGGTGTATTTTAGGGTCAAATTCAAAAAAATTAACTAGGTATAATAGTTATAATCGAATTGTACCTATGCTCAAAAGCATACACATAACATATAAGTAATATTTTTTTATACAGAATAAAACACACTTTGTGTAATTTGAAACAAAATCTAAAAAACAAATTAAAAAATATACTGAATACAGACAGATAATCAAATTGTACCTACCCTCAAAAGCATACACATAACATTTATGTGTTTTTTTTTACAGTTAAATCGTTTGATGATGATGATGGGACTCCCTTTTCCGCACCAGACTAGACTCGTATAAATCGTTTACACTTTGTTTAATTTGAAACAAAATCTAAAAAAAACGAATTAAAGAATATACTTAAAACAGACGGAGGTCATAACTCCTAAACAGTCTTAAGTTATAATATAAATAATATGGAATGTTGAGGTAGCAAAAAATTCTTACATTAACTTAAAATGAAATAAATAAAAAGAATATTGTGGCAGCACTTCAACCCCAACATTATTATGGCCAGCAATAAATCTACATACAGTATTGCTTTCATTTTTTTCTTTTCATGGAAGAGTTTATATTGGTTCAATTTCACATCTTGATTTTTTAAATATAATGTGTTCAGTAATGATGAGATCAAAAACTTTAATGCTACGAGGAAATTTGTTGCTGCAATCAGTGCGAGAAGTAAGTTTCAACAAGAACACATATAAAACAGTCTCACACACAGCTTTACACAGTCTTGTTTTTGAGTATGACTATACTTATATTGCTAATATCAAAATTGGCACCTTCCTCTTATAATCATAACAATGTAGGTGGACTTTAATAGAGTAATATCACAAAAATCACAATCCCATTATAAACAACGTATATCTGGGAGACTTAAGTTTCATAAAGATGCTTGGCACACATGACATATAATTAAGTAATGGTGGAATCACCACCCTAACCATGTCAAGAATCACTGTCCAATACAGATTAATAATATAAATAAAAACCTTTATGGTACTGCTACCCTCTGAACTAGAACTACGGAACTAGGTCTAGGGACTCTTTAGCACCTCGATGTACCGATAGTCAATCTGGCACCGTTGAAGAGACTGCAGTACAGCCCAAGTCTCGATCGAATCAAAGGCTTTCTCTTAGTCCACAAACGCTAAGCAGAGAGGCAGATTATTCTCTCCGGTCTTCTGTATAACCTGCCACAGCGTATGAATGTGGTCCACGGTGATACAGCCTTTTTGGAATCCGACTTGTTCGGGAGGCTGGAAGTCGGCAAAACTGCGCGCGAGACGGTTCGTGATGACTCTTGAAAACAGCTTGTAGACATGGTTCAGAAGTGAGATGGGCCTATAATTCTTAAGCAGGGTGTTGTCGCCCTTCTTGAAAAAGAGTACCACTACACCTCAGCTCCATGCCTGTGGCGTTTTGCCCTCGAGTATCGTCATACTCCGTAGTTCGATTCGCTGTTTGATTCCGTCGAATCGAACAGCTTCTGGAGGGCCTTAAGAACGGGTGTTCCACCGGCCCTCAGGAGTTCGGCCGTAATTCCGTCATCACCCCGGCGCCTTGTTGTTTTTAAGCTGTTTCAGAGTCATCCTAATCTCGTGCAAGCTGACATCCGGAATGTCTTCGGTGTAGTGTTAGGTCAATCTAGCTCTTGGGTCGTTTGCCTGATTCATAACGGGGTTACTGGTTGACGTGTATAACTGTCCATAGAACTTCTCAATCTCTCCTAACAGCTCAGGTTTGGCCATCGTCGGTCTTCAGTTTCGCAAGCTGGCTCTGCCCAATAGATAGATCTCTTGCAAAAACCTTGGAGCCCTTGTTCCGCTCTATCGCGTCCTTATTACGGTCCATATTAAATCGGCGAAGGTCACTTTTCAAGGACTTAGAGATCCGTCTATTCAGCCGCCGGTACTGGAGCGCATCGTCTGAAGACTGCAGTATAATTTCTCGTGTCTCCTTCATGACCTGTAATGTAAGATCAGAGAGTTTCTGTTTCCTGTTTGTACGGCTGGTCTTGAAAATATCAGACCCAACCGTATGGACAATTTCCACGAACCCATCGTTATAATCGTCCATTGAGCTCCTTAGGCACTCGAAACGATTCTGGAGTTCGAGCTGAGAGCTCGCAGAGTTTTGGACTTGGATTGGTGCTGGACGGAGCGTAGACTTTATCAGCCGACATCTTTCCAGCTTGATGTTGATATTCAATGCGCTCTTACCATGCGGTGATTGCTTCCAGTTTTCACCGCGTTGATCACAGAGACATCATTGAATATTTGCTTCTTCGTCGACATAATGAAGTCAATCTCGTTTTTAGTTGCACCATCAGGGCTCTGCCTGGTCCACTTTCTGTGCTCACGTTTTCTGAAGAAGGAGTTCATCATAAAGAGGCCTTCCTTCTCCATAAAACTGGCCAGTGAGTTACCCCGGTGGTTCCGACGTCCATTCCAAATATCCCCACTCGCAGCTCATCCTCGTCTCGTTTCCCCTGTTTCGCGTTGAAGTCCCCCATGACCACGGTGAAGTGAGTTTTAGAGCCATGCTCTACCTCATCGTCGGGATGTGCCAATGTTCGGGGCGTAAACCTGTACGACCTTCAACGAATATCTTGAGGATATTCTGAGTATAAGGTACGCCACCCTGGTCGACACACTCTCGATCTTCACCACGTTGCCTACAAGGGACTTATGGACAATAAACCCGACATCACCTTGGGACAGTTGTTCGCCCTCCCGGAAATAGAGCAAGTTACCGGATTTGAGGATTATCGAGTCCTCCCCTCTCTTCGGACTTCAGATAATCCTACTATACTCCATCGTATAGTAGGATATTTAAATTATATTCCTAGTAAGATAGTAATGAATAGCTTTCGTTATATCCCTAGGGATGTAACTATATTACGGCTTTATCTATCATACTACGACACATATAATGAGATTTGCCACGAGCTGGCGCTACCTACATGCGTCAACCGCGTCAAATAAAAAGCACTAGAACCATCTCAAACCATCTCCTATACGAGGCGCGCAAATCACGGTATGATAAGCTATTATACTATTGTATTAAAGAGGTAAATTGTTTGTTTGTAAGGCCCCGTTCCCACTGTATCGTGACGACAGATTATCGTGTCGTTTGAAATGTCGTGGCTCGTGTATTTAAATGGAGGTGTTCACATAGAGGACGACACAAGAAACTGTCGTCTACACTTTTTTGCAGTGACGACAGAATGTCAAGTCATGTCATCACGATCTAATGGGAACAGCTAGATACGACAGTCGTCCAACGACAAATTAATCGTTATGACATAGTGGGAACGCATCCTAAGAGTAAGTGTAATGATCCGATTACTAAAAATATTTCACTGTTATATAGCAAAAACACTGCCTAGCCATTGGGTATATGTTGACATCCACGCGGAGGAAGTCTCAGGCAGAAGTTAGATAATTAATACATTACACATTTTTCGTTGCTTTAAAAACCTGTCAAGAAAGCGGGAAATACTGTGTCAAAAAAAAAAACAAATAAGATTTCAGGCATTATTTATTTAATATCATAAGTGTATAACATCGACACGTTGCCATTAAACATACGATTTACAAATAAAATTCTTTTCTATAATATTTACAAAATTCCTCCCACATTTTGATTAATGAAAGGCTTTGAACAAAGACGGCAGTTTCAATGGAACATATGTGTTTAAAATATAGGTGAATGATAAATCAAACAAATACATAAAGTACTTTTATAGTGGACCTCGTAGGTATAGTCCCACCATCATATCTGTTCAGCAGGCTTAGAACGAGAACCATAGAGACGCGTTTTGTCGACGGAAGAGTACACAAAAATGACGTTTCCGTGTAGACAGTTGACAGTTTTGAACCGAGTAATGTAGATGTGATTACTATTTTACTATTTATATTTTACTCTACCGGAGTAGAAATAGAACGCGTCATGCTAAGCCTGCTTTTGACAGCGTCGCTATAAAGATTGAAAGAATTGAGGTGTTGAGTTGTTTTTTTAAATTCAGGGGTTGGTTGTAGTTCCAATTTTGCCCACCTGAACAGCTAAGTGGGTGGCACTATAATTACTTGATCACCTAAAGCCTTAATTATTCTGTGCCATAAGACCGCAACCTGTCCCGTGTCACTTTGTGTTCGGAAAACCGGAAAGCGCCCTCTGTCGGTGCGACCACTCGTTCAGGTTCACCGCACAAAAATTGACACAATATGCATGCGACGATGTCGTATTCGCGCAACTCATAACGACAAGGTCCATTGTTTATTTGACGGTTAGACAGTTTCGACCTTAGGGACTGAAGTTTCAATTTACTGGGAATTGTTGCCTAAATTGGCAAAGTAATTACGACGTCGACCATTATACCTATAGGTACTTATCTGTTCATGAGTTACCTCCTACCCTACTTATGTGAAGCTGTATCAGACAGAGGCGGGAATCTATAAAATTGGTTGAAACTATGTAGTTTTATGACTTATTTTTAAGCCAAAATGACAGTACGAAATTCACGTCATAAAATTTTAAGGCATTATCTAAAGGTAACAAATTGTGCACAAACCGATAAATAAATAAATAAATAAAATAAAATAGGTATAATAAATAAATAGGGCGACTTTTTCGTACAGTCGCTCGCCCGCGTGTCCCACGGAACTGTCAACAACAAAAAAGTCGTCCTGTCATTTATAGTATTACAAACTAGTTTCAATCAATCAGGGCTCTAAACTAGGTAGCTCTGCATGCTAGAGTCTTGAGTTACGTTTTGTAATGGGTAGGTATCGGCCTGAGGCAAACTTTAAGGGAAGTAGGTAGGAGAGGTAGGTAACTAGGCCAAAATAAGGGGCAGTAGCGGATTTGTTTGATGGTGCCCTAGGCCCAAGACGATATGGCGCCCTTTTTCTTTCGTAACTTTAAGGGTAAATATAAAAATACTTGTAAAATCTTTTTGCTACATGTTTCGGATTTGAGTACTTTCCTGCTGAGTTATTTTAACAAACAAATTCTCCACTTGAAATGGTTCTGTTTAGATTGTGAGAGCGCAATTAAACTTTAAAATTCTTACAGTTTACAGAAAACTCAGTCGATTTTTAATTTTATTCATCTTAAAAATTATGGCACCCCTCAAATTTTGCCGCCGTAGGCCCGGGCCTCACGGGCCTAAGCCTAAATCCGCTACTGATCAGGGGTCGGATGGGGGGGATGTAATATTATTTGAACGATTTCATTTTAAGTATCAATGAGTCAAAATTAAATTGACGTTGCTAACTTATCAGATTGATTTGCTACACGACAATAATTCGAATCCCTTCCTAGAATCGCCAGTTCCATGGAAACTGATATTTTATCCTGATCTCCAAGCATGCCCGAGAGCGATGAAGTATTACTATACTTCAGTAGTGTAGGTACCTACTTACACAATATGTTGAATAATTTTAATAAATCAATAAATCCAAGCTTTGTATAAAACATGACCTGCCGATTAATTCAGAGAAGTGGACAGAGCGAGATTATACCGATTACTGTTTTTTTAATTAAATTATTTTCACTATGATTCACGATAAGAAAAGATAATCTATGAAACTTATTAAATATAATTATGCATGAGTCCGTATATTTTTAAAGATCAGTCTAACATTCGTTAAAAATTTACAACTTTCATCTAACGTTTAAGTAGTTTTATCTTTGTTTTTTTTACGATAAGGCTACGGGCTGGCTGATTCGTCCTGCTCCACAAACATAAACACGACAATAATGACTGATATAACTCTGTATTTATCTTAATTATAATTTATCCTTATATCCTTTTGTGCAGCAATAATTGATTTCATTTATGTATGTCATTAAGGTCAATAAAATATTTTTAACATGCACACGATCAGACCCATATTTACAATACCAGATAGATATTAAAAAGTGCTACGGTATGGTACAACGGGTCTTTAAGAAATGGAGGAAATACAAGGTATTTTTTTTTTACTTATCTGTTGTGTACTATGGACGTACCTACAATCACGTTTTCATATTCCATTGCCTTATGATGTCATATAACACTATGGCAATTGATATGCCAAGCCAACGCGTCACAAACGCAATGAAATATAAAAGATCCTATGGGCAGGTACATAGACAGCAAATAATCTGGTGTTCCAGAATGATATCGTTCATAGACAACAATAATACAAATAACATCTAGGTACCTATATTATCTACAGTCGCTAAAATTATAGTCTTAATTAATTGGTGTAAAGATCCGTCTTAAAACCTACTTAAGTAATTAAAATTGTTGATTGCAGTTACCCTCAACATAGTTCATAAATCACTCTACAATTAGGATTCTAGTCGAATTATCACGCTGTCACCAAGTCTATTTATAATTTCGATAATCCTGTAGTGCCTACTGCAGACGATACTAGGGAAATACACAATGATTGAGTAGCAGAGTTGCTTTAAATATTTTGGGTTGGCAAAATGACAATGGATTAAGTGCCTTACCGTTATTTTTCAGTAATATTTCTGAAATGTTCTGGCCACCTCAAAATTGTTTGAAGCAACTCTGTAAAAGGACAAATAATGGGCGAAATGCAGTACAGTAGTACAATTCAAATTCATGTCATTTGTAATAAAAATCAGTAGTAGAAACAGGTTGTCAATTTATCATTTAGGTATAAAGCAGACAGATAGATTTAAATGCCAACCAAATGCGAAAAAAAAAATTGAAAATGCAATGACAAAAGAGTTTTAGCAGGAACTTAATTATAGTAGGCCCTAGGGCAGAAAAATAATACCTTAGTTTCGTTTGGTAACGGTTGAGCTTGCAATCAAATAAAGATCAAGAAGGTGCATTAAAACATTGTAGGTATCTCATGCATCAAAATTTTCATTCTTCAAACGGCATTTACGCTCATTCAGACAATATAGTTTTTAAACGATGAAAGTCCCTCAATTTATACAAAGATACGTCTTAACCTTAGGATCTTGGGTCAATTAATTTCTTGTTGATACATTTTTATAATTTTTGGAAAGATTTCCAAAAGTGCTAATATGAAGTGGTAATGGTAACCAGCGAATGCACTGTCTTCAGGAAAGTTCTATTAGCAGTATTTAGTCAAGTAGGATAGTCTCTTTAGTTCATTGGCTCTTTGTTTCTCTATAGTAATTGTGTATGTCCATGAATACACGCTGTTATAGCTGTAGCTAAATAATTTCTTAATTAGTGTTTGTCCATTTTCAATGTGCATAGATGTCACGTTACGTGCAGTACTTGAGTTGCTGCTGCTATAATTATTAGTAGTAGTAGTGTTGGGCTGTCATAAGTATCAGGAACAGTAAATAGATTGGAAGTCATAACTGAACATGGCGAAGCAAGCAGCCGCAATGTATCCAACTATACATCCATTTGGTTTGGATGGATTCAAGGCAGGTATATACGGCAACTGTAGATAGCGCCAGTCTGGCGTCTCACGGCAGCACTGGCGTGGTTATCGTCCAATGTAAAACCTTTTTCGTCGTCACTGTCACCAGTCACAGCCGCCGTTCAAATCTGCCTTTAGAATTGTAAGTTTATCGGAAATATTTTAGCGCGGAGACGAGCAGGAACTTCTCGATGAAGAGGTCGGAGTCGAGGGCTGCGATGTGCGCGGCGCGACCCACCAGCGCGCTGGCCGTGTGCGGCAGTGCGTGCTGCACGTCGTAGCGCACCACTGACACTGTGGACGCGCGCGCCGCCAGTGGTGATACCATGTTGTGGACCTGCAGTTAGAAACCGATGAATTTGAAACTTTATGGGTCCAAAAGATTGCTATTTGTACGGCGTTGTCACTGGACGCAAAAGGTTCGCTTAGGTTGTTGGATTTGGAACAGGATTGGAGATTTGGAGGTGTTTGTTGTTATGACTTCATTCTGCATCAATAAATTCATATTAAAAAAAAAATACCCAAGTAATACTATTACTCATACATAAAATAAAATTCTTGTTATTTTTAGTATGATCCTGTGTGGTCCTCGACAAGAAGTTATTGGTCTTTGACCTAATTGCCTGTCATTACGTATTATAGGTCGAAACTTAGGTCTTCAATCTCCGTTATTTATGACACTTATCATAGGATAAGGAACTCTGCTACTGAATACCAACCATTTCTCTGTAAGCCTGCCCCAAGAGTGACGTATCTTTAGCAGCTGCTTTGCACAGCTCCAGCCTAGCAGAATGCAGTGGGACATAGCGGTCCTGTCCCGAGCCACAGAGCAGGATATGTTTGAACTGGTGCAGCTGACTCCGTTCACTCAGGCGGTAGAGGAAGGAGCGCCGAGGGTCGGACGCGTCGCGGAGAGACAGCTGCAGCAAAGAACCCGATTTCTTCCATTTCTGCATGAACCACATGCCTGGAAATGAGAGGAGATTGTGGTCAGTGGATGAAAGGTAGTTTCCATGGTGATATTTTGATAAACTTTTTGCAAAGTTTATTCCATAGCCATCGAAATGTAATAGTACATTGTGATAAATGTGCGGTAAGTTGAAAATTACAGCCGAGGCGATATTGCTAGCCCGAGCCGTAGGCGGCTAGTAGAGGGCTACAATAAAGCAGAGGCTGTAATTATCAAAGCGCATGTATTTCATACGACGTTTTATAACATATTTGAGAGTAAATAAATAAAACTCGGACTTTCTTAAACGAATAAGTCTATAATCACTTTTTATAGCAGTTAGAAAAATTTGAACTATTATTTTGTAAAATTGATTATTACTTGTTCACAAATTAGCGATGCGCGCGCATCAGCGCTTTTTTTTTAAGGCAAAGGCACAAAAAGAGCCAGTATTACTAATCAAGTAAATTAATATTTTTTTGTTTTTGCTACAGATAAATGGTTGTAATTTATTGTCAAAACTAATTAAATTAAAAAAAAAATGTTTATTTTTATATTTTATCTCTCAAAGTTAATTTTATTCATAAAATGTTGACCAATTTTCTGACATAAAAACTCTTTGCTAAGATTTAAAAAACTGCCGTTCGTTTTAGACGGAGCATCTTGATGATGAACCGTGCGTTTTACATTACAATAACGCACAAGTGCGTAATGACATACATTACGATATTGAAATTGGTGAAATAAGAGACCCTTTACGAGCAAATGTGTTATAAATAATATAATAAGCTTGTACACAGAAAATTGGTTTCTTTATTCTTTATACATAGATGTATGGGCAGATAAGTTAATCAAATGATTACACTCTTAAACCGCGGTAGTTTTGGTAGTGACAGGCAACTTACCAGCATTTACTAATCCGCTAGAGTTATACAGAGTCCCAAGATGAGGTCCACTAAGCGAGAGGAACGTGTGGAGTTTCGCCAGGTATGGCTTCATCTGAGGCCTCGCTAATGCTGACCGGATGATGATCGTGCCCAGGGAATGACCCACGAAGCTGATCCGAGCTGGGTCACTCGAGCTCTGAATGTGGGTCAGGATCTCTTGTACAAGTCTGGAAACATTGTAACATAGGATTACATTATATGTGATTTCTGAAAAAGCAAAAACAGAAAATAAAACGTTTTTGATATATAGAATTTAATACTTAAGTAGTTTTGCATATATTCAGCGACATTGCGGCAAAATCAGACAGTTTGGCAACATACCTACATAACAAACATAATAAAAATTGATTTATGAATATTAATTAATTGAGATATGCCGTCTTTAATAAATTAGGTCGTAAAGCGGTCTCTCTAACTAACCATATAATTTAATTTGGGTTATAAACTGGTTAGTACATTTAGAAAAAATCAATAAAGTGATACCGATGAGGATGTTGTAATAAGTCATAACTTTCAAGCTATAATTACCGCTCACCTATCTGTCATCGTATCAAAGTCAGAGAAAGTGTCGCCTTGGTTTCTCTCAGACATGAGGAAGTCTAGCCTGGCCCCAGGCAGACCTAGTTCCAAGTACGTCTTCACAAGGCGGAGGTCAGCCGCGTTACCGTCCAAGCCGTGCACGCAGATTATGAGATGGAGCCCTGCAATATAAATCGACAATATGGTTAAAATCTGGTGGAATTACTGTTGGATGAATGAAGAAAGGTGGTTAGAAAATTAGGAATACACTTTAGAAAAAATAATTTCTAGTCTAAATGACGATTTTACTAAACCGTGAAACAGAGGGTAGGTACAGTAGTATGACAGCTCCTAAATTACCCTAAGCTGATACCTTTTTGCGTATATTCGAAATACTCGTTCGTAATTATGATGATATTGTTATTGGGTTTGGTATCCCCTTCAGGGGGAAAAGGCCACACTGCAACCCGTACGGGCCTATAGAGCTTGTCTCCACGGTGGACACTCTCCCATCGATTGTAATGAAGTCCCATGAATTTTGGCTTGTCCCGACTTAGGAAGCTACGGACCAAGGAGGGAGATAGACGAAAACAATGTCAATATAAAAAATGTTAAATAATAAAATAAAAAGCCCCTGACACAACAACAAAAACCTATATATTGGCCCTGCAAGTTTAATATAATTATGTAAGTTATGGTAATATTTTGATCAAAGCGTCGTCGTCGCGTCGCCGTCGGGAGACGACTAATTAAAACGCCAAACAGACGAGGCCGATAATGTGGAAGTATTTTATGATAAGTTAGTGGCTGTTTTGTTATTTAATAGGAGTATGTAACAGATATTCACAGTGGGTAACCTTCAGTTTGATGAAAAATTTGTTATATTAGAACAGCCTGTGTTCTACAGGCAACTGGCAGATTTTGTAATGGGTAACATACGCTTCATGCAGGTTTCAGTCAAGGTCTTACCTTCTGGATTAAACATTCGATACTCATCGTTGATATGGAAGTACGGCAGCGAGTGTTCAACAGGCGGGAAGTCAGAGTAAATAGCACCTGGATATTTCACACTTTGCCTGAACTCTTCTCTGCATTTCACGAATAACCTCTCAGATTCGGCCAGGCCGAATATGCTGATGAGATTGCTTTCTCGTTGTTCTGAAAAAATAGAAAATTGCCGATGGAATTAGAGGAACAATTCTTACACCTGTCACCTATAGCTTTGTCGGCTTGATTGCTCTGAAGCTTTACAGTGTGTCAATTATTTAAAAAAGAAGAAACACAATGGTTTTATGAGTAGTCAAAATGGTTACAGTTAAGAAGATGAAACATAGACATGGAATATTATTGATTTTTGCTGCGTGTATGTATAAGCTAGATGTAGTAAAAGTAAAATAACTTTATTACCAGTATCGTTTCTGCTGGCCAGTTCCCCGGTGCTCTGACTTTTATTAAGCGTACCACCGGTGGGCGCACCGCTAGAATTTACTGACTGATGTGGCCTCAGCTTCCGCCTCTCCATTATACCTGTTGTAAGCCAAGCGAGCCAAGTGTTAGTAGCTGAAGCATTATTGAATTACAAAGATGTTAACAGTGTTACCCACCTTCACACACGTGATACAAGGGGTTGTCTAACTGAAGAGACGAAGATTGTGACGGCTGTTTCCTCGGCGTTTTCGACGGGGTAGACGATTTGCTGCTCTGTCTACTCAACTTTGGGGATTTTGTTGGAGGATCCTATAACATACAAGTTCATTAATATGATATTTTACCCATCAGTTTATATTTCTTTTCATCGATGGATGTTACGTGTTTACCTTAAACTCATCTGGTGGAGGTGGAGCGTCTCTAAACTGTTGCGGCGGAGGTAAATGCTCATAATCGTTGTCACCCATGAAGTGTGCTAAATCGATTTCAGATCTAGCTTTATTCGAGTATTTTTGCGCAGCGCTGGATGAACGATCTTTCTTGTGGCTGCTTGGTTTGACACAAGAGCGATCCACCGTCAGACTTCTTATCTCAGCCGCGATTAACTTTTCCGTATATTGTATTCTATCTTTCAATTTCGTTTTGTCCATCGATTGAGATTTGGCCGGTGCCGGCTGCGCCTTCAGCGGAATTTCTTTTCTAATATAAGGATGCAAATTGTCACTAACGGTTTGTGATTTTTTCACCGATCCTTCATTCAGACTTTTCGAAGAAGAGCTATAAGTCTTCCCTTGCACAGCACTAAAAGAGTTATGCCTTTGATTACCTTTAATTGCATTAGCCTCTGCGATTTGTTGAAAACAACTTGCTGTGCAAGTGTCTGAATTGCATTCCGCGTCCATACCATTACTATGCACCAGTTTATTATATTCGCATTGGCTATCTGTGCATATAGAGTCGCTACATATGGTGCATTCCTCGCACACTTCCTTATCACAGCACTCTATTTTCTCGTTCGAAGTACTTTGAGCTACTTTGACGGCTAATTTTAACAGCCGCTCTCGCAACTGATCTCCGTTGAGGACAGTTCTTTTAAAGTCACTTATAGTGTCACCTTCGGGTTTTCGAGGATCCGTTGTATCTTCATAGTTTTTACTAGTTGGTTTAGGCATGGCTGGTTTTCCAGCAATGAAATTCTGGTTTAATTGACAACTTGCATTATCTGGAGAGGACGGGCCTGAACTACGTCCGCTAGACACCCATCCACTTTGTTCACTCAAACTAGATGTAGAAGTGCTTCTACGACGATTTTCTTCTTTGTTAGAAAAGTTTTTAGGAGGCAGAATTTTGAAATCTTTGTCGGCTATATCAAGAGGTGGAGATTCAAATGCTGGTGGTGGAGCTAAATTGGGAAGAGATTCTGAGCCAAAAGTATTATTTAAGTTAGGTTCATCTAAAACTGATGCAGCACTTCTACAATGTCGTAACAACTCTGGCCCGTGGTCGAGACTGTAAGGAACACTTGTAGAAGACTCTAATCTTCGGAGCTCAAAAGGAATACTTTCGTTGCTGGATGACGATGCGGCTTCTGACATTAACTGAGTCATCTTTTCCGATGGTTTGTGTTTCGAACGCTTTTCCGGTTTTCCGCTCGATCTGCCGCTTTTCGGTGTCGTAGCACCAGATTTTGGTGTAGCTCTGCCAGATTTAGGTGTTGCTAGACCTGATTTTGGAGTAAATCCACCAGACTTGGGCGTAGATTTCCCAGACCGTGCTCCGCGATCAGATTTTGGAGTGCTGCGTTCAGATTTTGATGTATGACGATCTGATCTACTATCTCGAGATTTAATGGAATGATGACTGCTTAATGAGTCCCTACTCGAATTCATTTTAGTATTTTCCTTTGCTCCATTATTTAGTTTCGACTCTTTGGATCGGCTTTTCTTATGCCTTACAGATGGCATCGTCGAATGTGGAGTAGAGGGCGGTGTCTTTGAATAAGTTGATTTTGATGTGCCATCACTGCTTCTATCTAGAGTCATCACAAACCCGCTGTCATCACTGCTTTTACTAGATTTCTTTTGATAGTTTTGTATTAAACTTCCTGTATTAAAATCGTAGCTCCAATCACCTTTCTGCAGGTAGTAATTGAGCTCATGTCTGAGTTGATTTCGGGCAGCTTCAATGTCAGTTTGTTGATTTTCCACTTTTTGGTTTTGAAACACATGCGTAGAATTAGATCTATGTACGTGTTTATTAGAAACTAAGTTATTTTGATCAGTCACTTGTGTTTTACCACTAACCGGTGGGTAAGAATTACGTGGAGGCAACATAGGACGGGGTAAATTTACACTGTAGCCTCTTTGAAACTCTAACGGATTACGAATAACATTGTTTACTTGCAGATTACCCTGATTACCGAAAGTATAGCCGTACACTTGGTTAGGATTAGGTTGCATCGCTCCATCGTACTTATACCCTACATTATGGAACACTTCATTTTTCACTCCGTGTCCAACTTTCTTATTACAAGGATTTTTGTATTTTTCTCTAAACTCGTTTATATTCCTCCTGTACTCGTCTGTCCCTTTGGAACTGCACCGAGTTGTTGTATTCGTTGGATAAGCACTAGTGGTGACACTTCTAGGCAATGTTGTAGGCTTAATTTGTTGCGGCGGTAGATATGGTTTTGGATAATTAACAGAAGAATTGGATCCATTTCTTACATTCTTTGTCAATGTTTGTGCAGTATTTAGTGGTGTTAATTGAGACACTCTTAACTGATCCAGAGATTTGCTGTGCCTCGCCGGCAGGGTGCTCACACCACTCGTGATTTCATGTTTTTGTCGAAACACTTCAAGTCCTGGTTCAGATTTCTCCTTGCCTAAACGCGAAACGTTCGAAGCACTTTTTGCTGTACTGATATCAAGCAAAGTGGATGTGGAGTATCGAGACATTGGTTGTCCCTGTTGTATCGGGCAAGAAGCGAACGCGTTGTTTGGTGGGAGTTGAATCTCGCTAATAAGATTGTTTTGCACGATGTATCTATTTCTTCCCGTAAGCTCGAGTTGTTTGTTGTGTGCCTTGGGTAATTCTACTACATTTTGTTTCACTAAAGCTCGTTTGGGGGATCCGCGAGCAGATTTTTGGGGAGCTAAAGTCAGAGTTGCTTGAACGACACTGGAACTGGATTTAGGTGCATTCAATTGTGGTTCAAGAACATCCATGATTGTTCTGGGCAGGGTGAGGGTAACTCTGGAGGCTTCGGATGACGGTCTTCTGGAGTCCATGAGTGAACTAATACTACAAGCACAGTCATCTCCAAGGGGCTCCGAACATAGGAAGGGATCTGCATCAAGACACATAGATTAGTAAAAGATTTTTGTGCACGAAATTGTAGTACTTATTTGTAAATAGTAATCAAACTTACCGCTTCCAGATTTACTTGCATTGGAATTCAGAAATGAACGACGTCGTGCGAATTCTGCTGTGTCTTGATATCTGAAAGAATTCAGAAAAAATTTGTGTGGTAGTATTTAACGAGTCTTGTTCACTCTCTCATAAAATTTTTGAAGCAAAATCTTTGTACTCATTGTTACGAAAATTACGCGGACGAAGGAGAGGAGTATGAAAGGCACAGTTCAAGTTTTTATATGGAGAAGGAGCGCAGAAACCTAATATTTTTACATAAAAATTAAATGAATCATGGTCGAATTTTGACCACTGCTGGGCGACCACTAGTACTTATAATTATCTCACTTTTTAATTATTGAAAGTTAATAAGTCAAAATTGAAATGGAGGAATATTTCAATCACCTGTCTTCGAATATGATAGGCATGATATGCGGGTCTCCATCCAGGGCTATGCAGTGCACCGGCAGCGGCGGCAGCAGCGCGAGGTAGCGCGAGCGGCGCGCCACCTCGCCCACGCTCTGGTACGACTGGTAGTTGCTGTCGTAGCAGCCCGCCAGCGAGTGCCGCGGGTTGTCCAGAACGAAGAAGCATTCAGCGAAGCGCTTTATGCTGGAAAGGGAATTTACACACAAATAAGTAAGTGAATGAGTGAGTGAGCTAAACATGTACTATAAATAATAGAGTATCAGAGTTTTGGAGTATAGCGCTTCCACCACCGCTTGCCTCACTAATTGATTGGCGTGGTAACCGATAAGTAGGTACTTTCTTTTTGGGGAAGGTCTGACAGTTAATCATTTCATTGATGCAGAAGGATATTGTATTGTATTGTATTGATTATCATACTGATATGAGGTCAGAATTGCCACACAGGAAGGGCCACGACCGCTAATATCATCACAGTGGCCCTTGGTCACGAATTCTGTTAGACATAAAGTATTGATTACCGCAGCGCATGATGCCTGGCCGCAAGCGCATGATGCACGTGAGGTCGGTCTGATGTGTGATGGAGGAATGCTCGCCACCGCAGCGTCACTTCAGCACACAATTGCGCGATGTCGTGTGCTGCACTCATCGCCCATTCCTCCTCCTCGCCGCATTCGGACTTCTGGAAGTTCTGTAAAACGGAAAATAAATGGTTCTAGTGACAACTTGGCAACAGTCTGTAATCAGTAAATGGACTGGGACTGATAATTATGTGCCGCTCAGTTTTAATATTTAAAAAAAAAAAATTCTGGCTTACAGTACATCCCGTGTTCATGGAGATCTTTTTACCTAACTAAAAATGTTGTTAAAGAGAGCAGTCGGATAGAAACGCCGCCCTCATGTAGTTTTAAAACATGATTTAATTTTCACGTGGTTTGTTGAACCAATTTACAGAAATAAATATAATTTACAATTTATCAAAGACACGTTTTCTGAAATCCTTTAGTAAACTATAACTATGACGTACCTTGCCGAAATCGCTAAGATCCTTTATTCTCTGCGCGACTTCTCCAACGGCAGAATTTGACGAGGACTCTTCAGGAGTGAGCAGCACACCGGGGGAGCCACAAATGGCCAGAGCACTTTGTAGGCCCTCCAGTGACCCCAGCAAGATTCCGCACACTTCGGCGTGGACTTGCCTGAAAAAATACCATTATCATTTGTTTTATCCTGCGCTGAAGGATTGCATTGATTGATTGCACAGAGATTTTATAAGAATAAAGCGTCTATTCCAAGGCATTTTTTGTTCTTAATACACGATACACACCTCTCGCATTCACTTTCATCTCTCACCGGCCAAGTATTAGACTTAAGGTGAATCTAGTCCACATTTTTCCCATACAAACTTCGGGAGTGTTTTACTCCACAGTTCGACAATGTACATCCAAATTTAAACATGGTTTTGTCTCATTATTAGTATTGTCTGTACGGAAAAAGAATACTAAAATAAAAAGCCATCAAAAAGTTAGGAGCAAACAAAGATATGTTTTTCTTGCTAATTTAACCTAACTTTGGGCGTGTTTAGGTAATAAAAGAACTGTTAAATCTGAAAAACCAATTCAGTACCGACAAAGCTCAAATGTCGAAAAGTTCAATAAACTCTATTGGCTATTGATTTATGCAGTGGTTTTTTCATAAAACTCGATCTTCCGAAGGACTGTTCTTAATTTTTCTCACTCAATAATGTTGTGCGTGTAGACTAGCTTCTAACTGCTCATCACTGATACTATCTCTGTCGGGCACGATGCCTGGTGAGACAGCGTACTTTTTAGCGAGGCCCATCAGTGAGTTCGAGCCCAAGTACATAGCTCCTTTTATAGTCTTAAGTTATTTAAAATTGGAATGGTCATGTATGTTATTTATAAGTTTTTACACCTAATTTATCACGGAAGAGCACTGATTTCCAAGATACAGGTTCTTACCTAGTTTGGAAGTCATTGTTAAATAGTTTTAGCCGTCTACTCACCCACATTATTTGTATCCTAGTTCCAAGGAATATTATTGTAATATGCTATATTTTGTTGAGTCCAAATAAACGTTATTATTATATTGTTATGATTACTTTTACCAGTTATACGGTTATACTAAGCAATAGAATAGAATTTGTGGAAAAATTATGCCACATAATTCCCGAATGGGAACTCCACATCTCCGGATATGTTTTGAAAGTACTGACTTCCTACCTGGCAACACATTAATTAATTTACTAAAAACATCGCTATGAATAGAGTTATTTCCGCAGTTAGGCTACTTACCTAGCATGCGCAATCTTGCTAGAGTTGCCACCAGAACATTTGCCGGTGGATCCAAAGAGTACATTCTCGAAGCTTCCCGAAGTATTGAAGGATCCAGCACTCTTCATCAATTTGCCCCACTGTTTACTTGAGCGTGGAGTACTAGAACACAAGAAAAAGACATTATGAGGTAAATTAATGATGTCGGGGTCAATTAGTATACCTGTCTTCGTTTACTACTGCTGTTTTCAAACTTTTTCGGTGATCTAGAAAGGTGCACTCCTTTTTTTTCCGTGGGGAAATCCTCATGGACCCTCCGTCTGGGATGAACGGAGGGTTATGCCGGACTCTTACCGACTAAAACATTCCTTCTAGTACCATGTGACGGGGGCTTGTGCATTAGTCGTACCCGGAGTGACATCAGCTCGCCATGCCTAGCGAAAAGTCACAATCACGCTTGTAAGAGTGCTGTGCTTTTCTATACGTAATGAGACACTGAGACTTAAGTTTGCAATGTACATTTTGTAAAGTAACAGTGTTCTCATTTTTAGGAGCCTAATAATAAACTAATAAAAGTCTAACGCCTGAAAGCCTATAGCTTTTTTGACACCAAGACACCATTTGTGGTCCAGGCCTTAATAAATGGTAACAATGCAAGGATGTTACTCACCAGCTTTGCACATAATGCATGATACTTTTCCTTGAGTGGTGGACAGACATGTAACAATTCAATTGTGTTAAGATCTATGTTAGCTAATGAGTTTAAACGCAATAGGCTCGCCTCCCGTTAAATGGGACTTAAAAAAATTTGGCGAAATGTTGGTGTACAGTAGGTACAACTCTACCTTTCCCTTCGGTGATGTCAGGCGTGATGTTATGAGCGTACAAATGCGTAAAAATGTTGCAGAAAAGGAATAATTACTATGTCAGTAAGTCTTACAGTTCGAGTAAATGCTTAAATGCTAAAGAATTGTGGGAAAATCGACCGTAACAGTGAATAATTTTAATATTCTCTTGCTTGCAAAGTTTTCATGTTACTAGGATTTGAAAGTAGGTAGTTCCGTGTGGTGCTGGATAACAGAATAGCACCATCCCATTTCTTCCCGTGGGTGTCGTAGAAGGCGACTAAGGGACTTACTAGAGAATGGGCAGCAGCACTCTCTATGCATTTTTACAACCATACTGTGATCGCCAACCCGCCTGCGAAGCGTGGTGGTTATGGCAAAACCCCCCCTTATGGGGGAGGCTTATGTGCAGCAGTGGGCGTCTTTCGGCTGAAATGATGATGAGGAGGACTAGAAAGGGCGTGACTACCAAGATGGCGACTAATACAGAAGTATGGAAGAAAAAGACAAGTTACGCCGACTCCAAATAAATTGGGGTAAGGGCAGATGATGACGATGATGACTTACAAAGATACTTGAGCTTGATAAATGATACCTAAGTTACGGGAAAGATATTATTACGATGGTATAAAAAAAAGAATTAAAGATAAAACTTTAAAAAGGCGTTAACTTCGATAAATAAGGGTTTACAAAACAATAATTAAAGATAAAACTTTAAAAAGACGTTAACTTCGATAAATAAGTGTCAGTATCATATTTTCCCGTCGAAGTTCAATGTTGTTCACACTGATGTTATTGAGACAATCGAAATTTATAGCCCTTGGTTAAGTTTAAATAAAACACCAGTAATTGATGATTTAAGATGTAGTTCGTGACATTAATTAATATGAGATAATGATCGGAAACATGAGAATCCAGATTCGCGACACGCGTGGGTTTGTTTATTTGTTGGTTTTACACGAAATGTCATCAATACCTACATTGTCTTTTTTAAACCATTGACATTTGCTATATTATTACATTACGAAATACGTTTTAAAAGCCTACAAGAGTCGTGCTTTCTGGCCTAATCTCGCCTTAACGCCAGTTTCGGGAATAAATAGATGTTTTATAATATATTTTAGCTAAGCACGTCAATAATAATTAGTCGTACATTTAGGTGCGATCCACGAACTGCACGACGCACGATAATAAACCATAATATCAAGCCTGTGTATATCTGCGTTAGATGCAAGGCGTAGGACGTAGGTGGTTGTAAGAACAAACTTTTACAAAACTTCTCATACTTACTTGATGTAAGGCTGATGTAAAGCAACTAGGCTTGCATGTATGGTGATGGAGACTGATGACAAGTGGAAGTAGTCGAAGAGAACCGGCAGGTGATAGTGGAGGCCTTGGGAGGGCTGGAAGTGCAGCTTAAGGACCCGACAGGACATCGGGGCGAGGGTACTAGACTGTGCACCCTCGCTGCACCACAGCTCCACGCCAAGGCTCCACTCTGCTCGCTCTAATGACTCCTTGAGATTCCGGCTGTCCACTAAACAAATAGGAAAAGTTTAAGCTGGGTGTCCATTAGTTTGGCGCAGAAAATATGCTCCGTGCGAATTGCTGTGCTTGCATAAATACGGCAACTACGGTAAATGAAAACGCTTCCAAAGATGTACGCTGTCTGTAATCGTTTTCATAGAGTGACATAGAAACCAGTCGTGTCGCTGCGGTTTCTGATTGCGATTGGGTGACTTTGCTACTTGCGGTTTGCGGTCGCCTTCGGAAGAGCATCTAAAAGCTGAATATGCGGAGCACATTTGCTGCGCGAACATAGTGGATACCCAGCTTTACGAACAGTCTTGGCAAACAATCGGTTCAGAGTTTCAAAGCGAGCTATCTATTAAAAGAAAGTAACGAGTTCAAATACTTGTCGTTGCGAAATGTGGAACAATTCAATTTCCTGTCCCAAAACGCATTAATGTGTTTTTAATTAGTAACTTTCAAATCTTATTAAGATTGTTATAGCCTAAATAAGACAGTGTCTTTAGGTGCCGCAGGTATCCTCTTTCTAAATGTAATCCGTTGATGTGGAAGAGAAAGGATTCACAAGGTCATTTGTAGCTTCTGATCTTCGCTTTGTATCGTGACCTGGGAGGGTCTTGACCCTTGACTTTTGCGTCTTGATGAGCCAAAGCCATTAATGATGCTAGAAATGACCGCCCAAAAACAAAACAAATCTTATAGCCCTATCGATGAGGCCGCAAATACACAAAATGGCATAAAGTGATATACGAATGATTTGAAAGACTAACCAATTCCAAGACCAAGACCCATCCGTGCCTCGGAAAGCACGTTGAGCCATTGGTCCTGTCATTCGTGAATCTTTTACAATCATTACTGGTCGTCAAGTCGTCGTCAGAAGCCCGAAAGTTACACAACTAGCCTTATCAAGGGGTATCGTATTACCTAGTAACTGGGTTTTGGACGTCAGAGAGGCAGTCACTCCATGCAAAATACTGGTATTCAGCTGCATCAGGTTAGACTGGAAGCCAACCCCAACATGTTGGGAAGAGGCTAGGCAGATAATGATGATACGTAACTAATAACCATTCTATCGCTGAAGGTAGACATAAAACTAAACATCCTTACCTAAGAGATGAGCTCTAAAATGCACGATATCCCGTAACGTGACCTCCTCGTTACGGTACATGATCTGGAAGGCCCGGGACGCCGCCAGGCCTCCGATGAGCGACGCGTTGGCGGCCGGGCGGCCTGTGCGCGCAGCTCCGCTGCCGCTCGACACAGAGGCCTCGATGTGAACCGGGACCTTCGGGGACACACGGAGGCCCACGCGCACTTGGTAAAGTCTGAGGAGAAAATAAATAATTATCAGATGATGCCTCAGAATTTAACTTTGTAAAAGTCCTTACTACGGACAACCGCACAAAGTTAAGGATTTCATACTTTGAATTTTTGGATTTCGTACAGCTTGGTAGCTTACTTACAGGTTTTACTATTAAAATTATAATAAGGATAAGAAAAGCAAGTTATAAAAATTGTTGTCCCGTATCCTTCAGAAAAGAGGGCTGGTCAAGTAGTTCGAACCACAGGTTTGAACGTAGGCGCTTTTTTTTTTTAAGACTGTCCTACACTAGGAATTTCTCGTGTATTGTGGGTGCGTATACAAACATTTAAACTCACATACACAAACAGCCAGACCAAGAACAACTACTTGTAGGTCATACTTACAAATATTTGTTCCGTGCGGGAATCGAACCCGCGACACGCAGCGCAGCAGTCAATCGTAATACCGCTGCGCTAACCGTGCCGCTTTACTTTCTGTAAATCATTTCATTGCCACTGTTCTCAAAATGGTTAAGGAAAACGTCGTGAGGAAACCAAAATGTCCTAGAACCAAAAATTCGAAGACTTGTGACATCTATTATCCGGTACTAGGTACAACAGCAGTGAGTACAACATAGGCCGATTATGATCCTCGCATGTAGTATCACCATTATTGTACATATTAATAACTTCTGTGTTCCAGTTTAAAGGATATAAAATAATAAAACGTTTTAAAAACTAAAAAAAACGCTTTAAAAACCGAACTAAAAAAGTAGAAAATAATTTAATTCTATTAAAAAGCGTGGGGTGTTTTTTGAGGTATTTTTATAATAAATTAATACAAAGCGCTTTTTAATAGAATTAAATTATTTTCTACTTTTTTTAGTTTGGTTTTTAAAGCGTGTTATTTTAGTTATTTAAACAATTTTTTATTTTCTATTTTTTAGTTCTGCTAACTACAAAACCGTGATTTTTCAGTTTTTTTTAAATTGTTGAATTTTCATCGGTCCTCGATAAGTCTACAAAGTTTAAATGAAATCTGACCGTTTGAAGTGGGTCAAAATCAAGTCCAAAGGAGTCGGTTACAAACAAACAAACATGCATACAAACATACAGGTGTAGCTAAAAAAAACGTGTTAATAAAAGCAGTCTATATGGTCCCATTGAAGGGCAAAGACTTCTATCATACAAAGTGGAACGAGCATTCCTCACCGCACTAGCTCACTATATGGAATATTGCACTAATTTTTACCCGACTATGGCGAAGAAAAAGGGAGAGTTATGATTTTGACCGGTATGTATGTATGTAGGTATATATGTGGGTATTTATGTTCATCTGTTCCATCATAACTTCTAAACTACTTATCATAATTTGATAAGGGTGAGAGTTTTTGAGAGTGAGGATTATGAGGTCTCGTTGGAAGCGTCTTGATCATCCGCTGGTTATTGGCTATGTGACGTCATATTAAATTGAGCATGGCGTCTTCATGGCCACATAAAGTTCCTAAAAATATATTCTAATAGTAGTAAGCGATCATGAGCTTTAGGGTAAAGTGGCATAAGACCACGGCTTTCAGATGAGAATGTTTTCTTGCTTCAAACTTTTTACAACGTGATTTTTCAGTAGTCGGGTTTTTAGGTTATAAATTTACTTCTTTTACTGTATCTGTAAGATAGACAACGTTAGGCTATTGGAGTTGCAGGCGGTTTAACCATCTTTCATGAAGTATTTTCTTTCTCTCTATTAACTGTATAAAACATAATTCGTTCTTATTTTTTCCAGAGGTTTTCCTCCTCAGCTCTTCGAAGGTAGCCAAGCTTATTATGTTAAGTTCAGTGAGGTCATCTCGCTTCATTACGGTCATTTCACAGAAAGGTAGCAGTTAACTTTACGGCGGTTTTTAGTGGCTTAACTTATGGCTTGACCTTTAATATGCATGAGTTTAACCTCATTCTAAAGTGTTTTTTTTTTGCCTTAGAATGTTTTATTAAGAATTTAGCTTTTAAAGGGATTTTTGAAGCTTCTGTAATATGAGTTATTAGAGGTTCTTAGATTAGGTACTGGGCGCCTGGTCATGTCTACCAAATAAAATATGAAAGAACTAGCACTTCACCCGTGACTACGTCCGCGAAGATTTCGTATTTTTTCCTACAAAATTTAACTCTATTCACCTCATTTAGAAGGTATTTTCGGACATGTATCATTTTTTTCTTAAGTAGAAGTGTTAGGGTCAAAGTTCAAGTTGCTTGATCAATGGAAAATATTTTTTATATATAAACTGTATCCCCCTTTTAACCCCGCAAGTGGTTGAGTTTGGAAAAATCGTTTGTCGTGATTCTGTTTTTTGTAGCAATTTTTGAGTTATTCAACCGACGCAATTAAATCCGTCCTCTAACATTTACTACCCCTTTTCACTCCGTTAAGGGTAGATTTACGAAAACCCTAGTAGGTATACCTACGATATTCGTTATTTCTGGGTTTAACTATTTTCGAGTTAAACGGACCTCGCATTAAAATTCTTCCATACAAACTAGAACACACCATAAAACTGTTAAAAAAATGACTAACTTTATTATTAACTTAGATAAGTACCTATTTGTGTCAAGCTTCAAGTTTATTAACTAGAGGATTAAGATTTTGCATTCAAACAAAACCCCCCTTTCCAGCCCTTCCAAGGTCTAATTTCCAAAAAACCCTTCTTAATGCTCGCCTGCATTATAAAAGGTAGGTAACCCTGTTCTAAATTTCACGTTCCTAGTTCCTGTAGCTTCGGCTGTGCGTCGATATGTCAGTTTATCTGTCAGACTGGAATAGTTACCCGATACCATGCAGTAGGAGATCAAGAGAGTCAAGAGCCTATAGTATGTTCCAATTTCAAATTATATCGCAAACAGAGATTAATTCTCACCCAAAAAGCTCAAATTGACAGCTCTAAATTCAACATTAATAAAAGTTGTCTACACACTAGCTACAGACTACAGTTGCACCATAAGTATTTTGCCCATACACAATACGGGTATCATGTCAGAAAATGTGAATAGGAAAACAAAGAGAAGAGTGGTTACTAGCTCCACGAGGCTGCAATCTGCCTAAGTAGTTCTGAATACACAGTAAACTTCACCGTATGTTGTGCCAACCGTTATATACGTAGGTACTGAAAAGATACTTATAATAAAATGTACCTAGTTGCTACAGCAGCATAGGAAAATCTTTTATCTGTTGGTAAAGTGTTTCAATGTAACACAAGTTGGCTTTTTAATTTGAGACACGCACAAGAAATACGAATATTAAAGAACATTAAATCTTACAAAATCAGAAACTATAAAGATAAGAACATTAAAACATTATAGTAAAAACCAAAAAAAAGGAAAGCCTGTACGAGGCCAAAAAGGCTCCTATCTCAGCATGATGCTGTGACATTTGAAAAAAGAAACAAAGTTTAATGATATGTATCATTGCTATTACAAATAAAGAAAATAAAGATTTGAAACTTTCATCCGTTAGTGACGATTCGTTACATCACAATATTATAGGAACCAAGCGTACGTAAGTGTCCTTTAGTACTTCCTATGACTTCGTTGCCAAATTGTTGATCTTTTTTTCATACAGGACCAACACAATTTGTCTAGTCGCCTCTAACTTTTTCCTACACATGCTGTTTCCACAAAGTCGGGTACGTTTTAACACCCCAATTCATTTACACCTGTCGCGTTGGTCTCGACCCGAATCAATTTGCGCCGCAGTGTGGTAGCTACTAGCTATGTCGTCATTTCCCCTCCCCCGTACGACGACAGTTAAAAGGGAGAATAAATTGTTGTATGTGGTCGAGAACTTTAAGCTTTATCTAAATAAAATGGCTCGTTTGACTAATGAAACGCCGATTCTTTAAACTATAGTGACATCTTCATCGCCACATGCAAACTACGCATCACACTGACGTCACGCAAAATCCTGCATCGCGCAAGCAGAGTTTGCCACACAACTATAATTTTAGTATATGCGAAACCCAAAACTCGTGTCTAGTGTTTTTATGTAAAGATGATGTACAAAATTTCAAAACTGTATCATGAAAATTCACAAAGTTATAAGCTTGTTATGTTACCTAGTTATCTACACAAACATGGTCACCACGCGGCGCCCCCGCGAACCCCGCGCGTCCAGCGTCGTATTGTGCTCATTGATAATAATATTCTTGAATTCTCCTAATCTCTTATTTTTAAAGTAGACCGGAATAGACAAGACTTTGACGATGTAAACAGTGCTCTATCGATGGTTACGGATTGGTTTACGGCAAATAACCTAGTTCTCAATGCCAAGAAAACGAAATGTGTAAAGTTCGCCTTACCGAATGTTAGAAATCTAGGTCCCAACATCGTCTTAGATAAAGAGGTGCTTATAACCGTAACCTCGGCAGTTTTTCTGGGCATAACAGTAAATGCCAAACTTCAGTGGGGATCACACATATCAAGCCTAGCGGGGAGGCTCAGTTCAGCGGCCTACGTCGTCAGAAAAGTAAGACAATACACTGACGTCGATATAGCTCGGTTAGTCTAATTTAGTTATTTTCACAGCGTTATTACCTACGGTATTCTGCTGTGGGGTAAAGCTGCTGATATTCAAAATATTTTTGTCTTTCGACAACGTGCTGTTCGTGCAATTTACCAGCTAGGTGCCAGAGTTTCCTTGAGGGACTTTTTTTAAAGATATTGGTATTCTCACGGTGGCATCACAATTCATATCAGCTAACATCATATATTAGGCAAAGTATACACTTGTACACTAAAAACAGTGATATTCACACCGTCAACACTAGAAATAAGGATAAACTACGTGCGGGTTCTCCGGCTTCATAAGGTTCATAACTCATTTGGTGGGTTGGTATAACTTTTTATAACAAGCTTTCCTCTTCTTTGCTAGATTTGCCTTTGATGCGTTTAATCCATCCTTTGTGTAAAGGCTTCCTATTCCATCAACGACTATTTGAATGACAAGAATAGTTGGTCGCTGTGATTAACTCATAACAATATTTTTATGATGAGTTGTTTTATGCTTTATGTGGTTAGCTAGCGACCTGGACAGTTTTCATTTTATTTGTCGGTATTTTGGCATGGCTAGCTAACATTATTACTAATTATTTAGTTACTGTTCTTTAGTCTCGTAATGTTTATTACTTTACTTATGTATGTATAGAATCAAGTCTATCCGACTAAATAGACATCTCTTCTGCTGGGGAGTTTGTTGCGCCACTTCTTCTTCCCAGCTAAAGCACTAGGAAGTGGTGAAGGGCGGGAGTTTTGGGGGACTGTCTTATGTATTTTGACGTTCGAAAAGTGCTGATTCTCAGCCTAATTTGAATAAATGACTTTTGATTTTGATTTTTGAATAGGGTATTCTACTAATTTTTGAAAAGTATCTCAATTAGATTCTAGAGTACTAATAAATCATTAAAAAAACCACAACATTTCTATTTAATCGATTAGTGCCATAAAAATGCATTAAAATTTTACTTTTTAAAATTTCGCGCGTAATTTGACGAAAACGTTGGACGCAGTGGACGCCATATTGTTCTGTGGGTATGACGTCAGTTTGATATTTAAACAATAGCGCTGATATTTTTGACAATAGTTTATAATTAAAAAAATGAGTTATTTTTCTACTTATCTTTGGTTTGCTGTTCCTGAATGCAAAATATTATTTAAATAAAAATCTTGTACTTTTATTATTTTTGTAACCAAAGTATGGTTACGAAAATAATAAAAGTACAAAGTTGTTCAGTTCATTAGTTTAAACAGCGGTATGACGTAATAACATGGCGGCTACTATTTCATGGTGTTCAAAAACAGATAAAAAAACTGAAATCTTTAAAGTGTATTTTAAAATTTATTTTGTTGTTTCATGAACTAAAGCTAACATTTTCCGACTGCTTTTTGCCTACGCTATCTAAATAATATAGTTTTAGATTTTTTCTCATAAAGTATAATACCCTATTAGGCAGTAGGTATCTAACCGTAAGGCGATTGTATTGAAATTAACTGGTGATAACATTTTCCATCACACTTGCAAAACTTTTTTGGGAAAAATATAACGTGGTGTAAAAATTATTTGATTCAATTCAGTTACTTATTATGAACCCACTAAATTCAGGTTTCGCGTATACTAAAAATTATGTTGTATACAGCGTCCTGACATCATACTTCGGGCAGTTGCCGACTAGATACAACGCTCGTCTGGTCGAAGGATCCTCTGTTTTCTATAGAGGATGAGTGAACTTCACACCCTGTTCGTCACCTCTAAAAGGGTGACCCTGAATATGGATACTAGCGCAGCCTTCGTGCAATTACTTCAGCGTGGCGTCTTTGGCTATGAAGAACACGAAGAAGATGGCAGAAATATTTGAAGATGATCTTATTAAAGGTGGCAAAGGGATACCAATAAATAATACCACAACCAATTACTTTCCTGTACCAGCCTGATATTCTCCCAATGAAAGGTCAGAGGCCAAAAGGCAAAGACCACATCAAAGAGCAAAGATATTAATCACTACTCTAGACCATTGAGTGTTGACAACTTTAGACCATTATAAATTTAGGTTACCAAACGATGCTATTTGTTTACCGTCAATAACAATTAAAAAGTAAACAAGTCAGCAATACAAAGAAAACGAATAAAATATTCATCAATATTATCAATACTTAATGCAGTTGACCAACTTCTGAAGGAATGATTGATGGCTTACTACTTAACTAAGAAGCTATGTAGACTGATGTTTTCTGTAACTTGACCCAAAAAGGCAAGGAAAATATAACGGCGACTCATGATTTTCATTTTCACATAGTCAACAATTTTCTAAATTTTCTGCGAATTGTAGTGGAACTACTGCTGAAAATTACTTTTTAATGACGGCTCATCTAAAAGTAAAAAAAGGCAAAGTAAAAGATTAGAAAACCCACATAGAAAATCAGTCTATAATGTTCCCACTGTTGGGATACAGATGTCCTCTCTGTGAAAGGGAGCGGGCCTAAATCCACCACGCAGGCCCAGTGCGGGTTGGTTTGAAATCATATTAGTTGTTTATTATGTACATTTCATTTTAATTCTCAGTAAATCGATACTATACTATGCCGTGTGGTTCCGGACGTAAAGAATAGCACCATCCCATTTCTTCCCGTGGGTGTCGTAGAAGGCTACTAAGGGACTTACTAGAGAATGGGCAGGAGCGTTCTCTATGCATTTTACCACCATACTGTGATCGCCAACCCGCCTGTCAAGCGTGGCGATTATGGCGAACTCCCCATTTTTTTGGGGAAGGCGTATGTCCAGCAGTGGACGTCTTTCGGCTAAAATTATGAAATCTATACTGTTCTTCAAATAAAATATGTATTTTAATCTCTACTATAATTTGTTGCCACAAATACTCACTATCTACAAAATGTCATAACTTCATAAGTTAAAATAGTGGTGCTATTAATAGGTACTACATTCAAAGCACGCTGCTCAGTAATTAGGTGTAGAAGAGAAAATTGAGTTTATTAGGTTATGCACTTTGTAGCATAAACTATGAGTTTGAGCGCGCTTCAGCCAGCCGATTCTGACATTTATTACATAGTGTAGACACTTTCAGTTTTCAGTAGTTTGCTAATTGTTTAGGCGTCAATGGAAGCATTTATGATACTAATTTTGCAATTCAAAAGTTTAACTGTTGGTTTGGTAGATTCGTTTGGTTCGTTTTTAGTTCAGGTAAAGTGAAAATGATTCAACTAAAATTTGATTAACGCAAGTTGTAGAGTTTGGAAGAAACTGGCTATTGGTTTTCTAAAACTGGAAGTTGAGAGCTTCGAAATCTTAGCAGCAAAAAACTGTGACGGTAATTTCAAAAATTCGGGATAATGTTAGTTAAAATGTAGTGTTCGAAAATAAAATAAAACAAAGCGAAGAACAAACCGAAGAATAGAAAGAAAAGAAAGGAAAATCACATAAATACAACGTCTAAAGACACGTAAAAAACCATTAGTCCATTTACAGCACATACAAAACTTAGACTGAAAAATGACAAACAAGAAGAATATTACGAAGCTAATCATTGGTAAATCAATAGGATTATGTCGATGATGAAAGCAGAAATCATATAATTAAGAAGCTCGCGGTATGCTATAATGGTAAATCCATAGTAACTACACAATCATCTGAAAGAGGTTTCAAAGTAATGTAAAATGTGTAAACTTGCTAAAAGTCGTATTTATTCTGTGGCAGACATACTTGGAAAGACACGCGCCACAAATATAGAACTGGGTCACAAACCGTCCGCGATGCGTAGGAGTCTTGTCATATGCAATTTAAAAGATAAAGTAATGTTGTTTTATGTGCTTGTCGTAAAGTGTTTTGCATGTTATTAAAAACATATTTCATTGTTTGATATTTTGTTTCATTAACATCTTAATTTGTCTCTTCTACAATTCTGTAAGCAAGTACTTTAACAAATGTTTAACATAAATTGCTTCCTTCAGCTCAAATACCTTTTGTCAATGAGTTTAGTTATTCATCAATGCAAAGTAATTTGTGTCTAGCGTTGATTTGTTGATGTTGGTTCTTAAGGCGCTTGTAAGCACATTTGAAGTTCGATGTAGTGAATTAATGTACATATTTTAGAGTTCTTTGGCACAAGGTATTTGCACTTCTGTCAATCTCTTTACATCTTAATGCCGGGTACAGATTACAGATTAGTGAAACACAACTTGAGATGTAACACACGTTAAAACAAATTCGGCAAGCAGTTGCTACATTTCATGTTGCATTGCATAGATTTAGGCGACTCATTTGTGATGTAAATTATGTTGCATAGATTTAGCCTGGTCATTTGTGCTATATTTCATGTTGTATAGATTTGGACGGCTCATTTGGGATGAGTTTAATTGTTGCATTTTGTTACGTTTTACCTATCTGTACCCGGATTGGTTTTTTACATGGCCCGCCAGTTTCTTTGACACAGCATCAGAGCATCTCGTCACATTGGCAAAAATTATTGACCGCCCAAAACGAGTAAAACATCAAAGATCTGCAATCATTTATTGAAGGATGTTGCTCTAATCCATTGTTTCATAAATGTTCCAAAAATTTGTCAGCGCAACAACGTAAATAACGCAGTTCATGATGTTCAACTTTCAAAATGAAAGCCGTACAGGGCCCCAGTTCTGTATCGTTATAATGATTCCCCGCGGAATCTTACGACGCTCAAACTACGTCAATACCGTTTTTTTAAAAACCAATGTAAGCAATCGAAATGTCATATTCTTTATGCTCCAAGACAATTTCTCGATATTATTAATACGATATTAGCAGAATTCGGGTTTGTGATTTACGTGGTTACGAGTAAGGAATCATTAAGTGGTCATAGTGAAGGCCCTGTTAGTGCCATCTTATTCATCAGATAGGCACCCTTTTTAGAATCGAAGTACATTGTTTATTTGATTACTATACAATACAAAGTTTATTAGACTGCGTGTTTTACAACTGTTTATGTACCGTGTGTGCAACGTGTTTTGTAGTAAAACATTGGTCTACAGGAGTAAACGTTGTTGGTTAAAGCAAAAACATTTCATTTTAGACAACGACCTTGCGGCTGCTGTGACGTGTGAGTTGGAATATCTTGTTAGAAGCACGATTGTTTTCTTTTCGAATTATTTTAATGGCTTTTTATTATTTTTAACACCACTTTACATTAAATATGTAAAAGTTTTATTTGCAGATACGATTCAATCCATAAATTCTTAAGTTTAAAAGTTCTAGTAGTCCCTGTCCTAGGTTAGGACTGTTACCACATTTTTGCACAATATGTCATGAGAGTTCTGGTTGCTTTAGTTTATGGTATTTTCAGGTAAATCTTAGCACCTTAGACCTTATGCTAAGTATAATAAGTCCAACCATTCCAATCCAAATTTTCAGGTATTCTTATTTATTTATTTTTATTTTTTATTTCCTTCTGGTAGCTTGAGATAGATCCTTTACTGTGTTCCAATAAACTGTAGTAGGCGGGTAAATATGAAAAAGCTTGCATAGAACAAACAAACCAGAAAAAAAAAAACCCAGAATCCAGAAATAAAATGTTATCCCGATAGATCAACATCGGCGGTATAGATTCATAAAATGCACTCACTTTAATAGTCGTAGGCGTTCATTTTTCAGTAACATGATCGATTTGTTTTGCTTTGGGAATGCAGAGTTTCATTCGACTTGTAAATAAAATTTTCATACCATACTCGTTGCCCAACGCATTCTGACAGGGTTTAACAAACTCTAAACTTAACATCACGCCTGTATTCTCCGAAGAGCTAGGCAGTTACCTATCCTACCTATAGCAATCGAGCACAAATTCAGACTCCCGGCTGCTAATGAGAAATTCCAGATAGAAAACCTCAATAACAATGTCCATCCTGGGAATCGAAAACAGGACCATGAGGTCCTGTTTTCGATTCCCAGGATGGACAGGCAGGCAGTCCCAGGCAGTACGGCTGAGCATGAGCTCAGCCGTACTGCCTGCCAATCGAATACACTGTAACTTTTGAAAACCACATGTGAGATACTGTAGGCTTTATTAAAGTTTTTCAGCAAGTTTAAACCTTAATTTAAACCTTTATTAAAGTTTTTCAGCAAGTTTAAACCTTAATTTGAACGTTGTACAGTGTTTCTTAGCCTTGCCATATCTTGCAAAATATACTTTGAATGAAAAAATTGTTGCTCAGGGGTACTAAACAGACTTAAAGAAACTGATTGGGCGTTGTTAAGCTAAAACACTGTATGTTGAGTTACAGTCTTTTGGATTTGCACGGCAGCGTAGTGCTTGCGATCGCTGTACACACGGCTACACATCAAGCTATACATTTCCAGTTTACGCTGATCTCGCACTGTACGGAAATCCTATACAATGCGAGATCAGCTTATACTGGAAATGTATTATAGCTTGATGTGTAGCCGTGCGTACAAACGAGGCAGCCTAACAAATTCGTTTCGTATAAATAAATAAATAAATAAATAAATAAATAAATAAATAAATAAATAACCATTTATTTCAGATAAAAAATCCATAATTCCGTACTATTCCATCCATAATCCATACACACACATTTAAAAACAAATTCACATTCATATAGTACTTACTAAAATTGTTTTGATTATTTGGCACAGATCATTGCCAGCCTGGTAATATCCCGAGTATTGTGAAACCATGTCTGATTCATCTAGACTTAATCTGAAATCTACAAACCACAGTTGGGACTACCTAGCCAGACTTAGATTGGCAGTTAGAACTTTAAGTCTGAATTGCAGACATTTCTAAAGTATGAGTAAATATATTTACCTACTTAATGCTCAAGACTTATAAAAACATTTCGAGCTTTGCAACTCAAACACGCAATGATACATTTTAGAAATAGGAGCACGCAAGCTTTCATGAAGCTATCGTATTAAAAAAAGTATTTTCCCGTCAAATCATTTTATTCTTGCATGAGCAAGAATAAAACGATTTGACGGGAAAATGCTGATATTTAATTGGTCCACTGCAGCGCTGGTGAAGAACGATGTCAAAGAAAAATCGAATAGAGCGAAAACAAATCAATCACTAAAGTCGAAACACAAATAAGTACACAAGCCTCAATTTTAAATATATTTGGATTTGGAATTCCTAATCAAAAGCCAGTTATTTGAGATCAAAGTGGCCAGTTCGACAAAACGCCAATTTCTCAGGTAAGGAACTAATATTTAACAAACGACGTCTACATAACTAAAAAACGAAAAGGTGAAGATGTAGAAAACAATGTTCTGATACAAGATAAAATAGAATTTCAGAAACAGCTGGTTTTACTTGAAGCTGAGTCTAACATCCTTGGGGAAGATTCTATGATAGCAAACGAATTCTTAACGACTGTTTTAAACACGTGAATACTACTCAAAAAATAAATAACTGTACCTAATAGCAAATGTCACACGGGAATTTTTATATATTCATAGCAATATCAAAGTATGGCATGCAGTAATCAATCAGAAATTCTATTCGAAACCAATAATTAGGGAAAGCACACTAAAAGCAGTGTTTTCCAATTAAAAGGCATGAATCAGTTCTCCCCTTCAGTCTAGCCAAATTAATTGAAGGGTTTTCAACGATGCCGTGCAGTTAGCATTCGTCAATCATAATTATTGCGCGCGACAGCCCCGGGGCACGTCTGTGAATACATTAAAAAAATAAAAAACCCTTTCATATTTCGTACAGAAATTGATGTCGACCGTCACTGGTCATTAATAAAAAGTAAGATTGATTTTAAGCTTCGACGCTATGGTAAATACGGTATCATTTTAATTTAATGGCTTTATTTATCAACTTCATTTTCCAGTATTCGGTCAATGAGGGTTTATATGCTGTTTTTATTTCATTTACGACTGCTACATACATACCATCCTTTTTGTCGTAATTTATGCGGAATCTATATCTCCATTAATCTATAAGTTTGAAATGTTTTGATTGAATTTTTGCTTAGATATATGTGTGCAGTATGATAGATGAAGCCGTAATAAAGTTATATGCCTAGGGATATAATTATATACCGTAACATATACTTATACGAAACCGATTCACTACTGTTTTACGGTCGCAATCTAGTAATATATTTATCTGACTAAACTAATCTGGTTAAATAGTTATAAATCAGATCGACAGGACACTTCGCCGATAGGAATCTTCGCTGACAGGCTCATCAGGTAGGTAATAGGTTAGATTAGGTTAGAATTGTGACCAACCGCGCGCGAGCCGAGCGAGCGAAGCGAGCGGTGTCACGGTAGCGGCTGGCGAGCGCTACTTTCATGTTAGCGGCAGTTACTTGGCTATTTAGTAATAGCGCAAGGATGAGCCTTGTTGGCGATGAGTCCCGTCGAAGTAAAGTCTTGTCGGTGTTCAGTCTGTCGGCGTAGTGTCTGTCGGCGTTTAGTCGTACACTCCGGGGTTCACAAACAGATCGAACTACACTCGTACAATTATTTCACTAAACTTAATCTAGTAATATAATTATTTCACTAAACTTGAACCATATTATAATTACATTCCTAGTAAGATAGTAATGATTCGTTTTCGTGTAACTATGTATGTATGTATATAGTTATATCCATATCACGGCTTTTTCTATCATACTGCGAGATATACACGTCTCAATAGCCTTGTAAACAACGTCATGACGTAGGTGGGTTTTCAAGCAATGTCAACATAAATCGATGACAGTGTTAGCACGATTTCAATTTTCATAATTTATTTTCATTTTCCAATTTCAAGTACCTAACTACACAGCCTGGTTTCCTGTTTTTTTTTAAATATTAGACTACTCTGTCCCACTGCTGAGCAAAAGCGTCCCCCAAATCCTTCCAGGCATCCTTTTCAAGAACTACCTCGTCCATCCGTTAATGTTTTAGCTCTCTATAATTGTACAAGTCTAAAACGATATTCAGAGAAACTGACCCTAGAATAAAGCTTGAATGTTCCCATATGGTCCATAGGTTCCGTCGAGAGAGTAACGTGACAGTTTGACGTTACAGTAACGTAGCATTCAACAAACGAGGTCTGATACCAGAGAGCTCTTTTATTGTTACCAGTTATTAGAATTCCTCGTTAAGCCAGAAAATTGGGTTACCATACATGTATTTGGGTTACCCTATAGCTATTTTAACATAACTATGTAATTGCCTTGCTAATTTTGATTAGTTTCGCTTTCGAGGGAGAGATTAGGCCACCGAAAACCGACCGCTTTTCAATGTGGACTTCTATTGACTGTACCAGTGTTTTTATGGTGAGGATAATGTATGGTAATAAAAAAGCTCTCTTCAATAATCCCGCAACAAGCAACCAATTTCTTAGATTAGTCGAAGCAACGCCGACCGTCTTCATAATTCTGAGTTTCGTCGATATATCTTCATAGCACTATCCCGCTCTAAAGTTGGGGTAATGCGGTGAAAGAAAATGTACCAATAATCTCTGTCTGCGTACGTCTCAATCAGAGGGCATCTCTCTCGCGAATGTCAAGGAGATAGTGATCGCTGGCAGATTGATGGTCTGAGGAGATTCGATCTGAACACGATGATTGATGATAAGTGGAAATGCGAGGTCATGAAATTCATGAATGACATTATGAATTCATAGTCCTTGCTTCATCAAAAGTCCTGACTCTGGCCAGGTCATTTCGATGTTATCTATTGCTATGAGTTTATTCCGTTCTAATTTGACGTGCACTTTACATCTTATCAGTTGTCATCGGCGTTATCACGAAGGTTCATGTACCACTACGTTATTAATATCGAGAGCGCTCACCCTCTCTGAAAGAGGTCGACATTGTAGAACTTGTAGAGTTCCACGGAGAACTCGAAGGTGGCCTGCAGGTCGCTCATGGTTTGTGTGAGGAGCAGGCGCGGGCGCGGGCGGCGCGGCGCGCCATGCCGCGGCCGCTACCAGCCCGCACGGCGCATGGCCGGCCTCACCGCATGGGACCGCTGCACGCACTGCACTGCACTCGCGACCACACCCGCACAGCACTCGCGGTGCTGCGCGATGCGGGCTCGGCGACCGTCCGCGTCGGGCGGGTCCGTCTGGCGCGCGCCGACCTAACGCAGCCGCTGACACCGACTTACGGCTCACAGTGCGGGAACCAAGAATTCATTTTTTAATAGCGACCAGCGCGCATGCGCCGCGGCCGTCTCAAACGTAACCACTAGGGTAGAGACAATGGCGCCGCGGCGGATAACGGGCTTCGCTGCGCGTGGATATCTGCATTTCTGTCTCATTATTTTCAGACCCATATAAGTATTTGACTAAAAAGGGTGTTTGAATATTCATTTTCAGTGTTATTTTTACGTACTTAGATATATCCAAATGTGTCACTGAGTAGTCTCAGAGGTATTTGAGTATTTCTCCGAATTCATCGTGTTGGATATTTTCAGACAAGATTTTCTCTTTTCATTCTCGTCCACTAAGTCAGCGGTATTTTAGTACCTATGTATTTAATTCCTGACATTATACCCCACATAATTGACGATAATTAAATACAACACTGTCATTAACCTGCTAACCGTTATGCTGTTCATCATGAAACTGAAATGTAGTAGTACTAATAGTTTTATTCAAATTCATCGCAACGGATATTATCGGATATTGGCGCAGCACGTGCCTAGAGGTGCGTGTCTGCCATGTCGAGCGCGAGACGCGCCGTCGCGCCGCGTCGCCGGCTCCCGGCCTGCAGTGGCCGCCGCGGCCGGAGCCCACCTACACAGGTGCGGCCGGCCCGGCTCGCCCGCACTGGCCCGTCCATGTTATGAGCTGTTTCAGATACGTCGCCGCGTGGTCCGTGGTAATGCGGCGCGATCACTCTCCCGTGGGACTGGGCGATTCTGTAAAGGTCACGGGGAGGCGACTGCCGACCCCGCGCCGTCGCCGATCTAACCTTTCTCGTACCTGCCGATCACAAGACTATAATTCTATACCGATGACGCCATTTTATAATACCTGCAGGGGTGCGATTTGGGGCGACCTTTATTAGAGTGAGATTCGGTATTTTACGACGCGCGCTAAGCCGGTGTTACAGACAGTTGTGATAGCGGGTATCGCTCGCTACGACGACGTCGCGACACAATTATTTTAAGCTTAGCTCCACGTGTCGTAGTATTTTTGTCGAACATGGGACAAGTTTATTATAAGCCCGACTCTTATTTAGAAAATGTCAGGTAACTGTTGGGCGAAATAAAAAACTATTAATGGAAATGTGTTTTATTTAACACACCCTGACTATCGATCTTGACATGACTCAACATTCATTGCGTGCTTTATAAATTACACATCCAGCGTAATAATTAGCGTTCCTGAATAGAAGTCTAAAAATAATCCGCCTACACATCAATGTATGCCAACATGAGTTTCTGAATATTTCGAAATAGCAGCAAATCACATTCAGAGAACGAATGGAAATTTAATTGGAGGATTGTTGCAAAAGGTCACAGTTCAAGATTGGGGAGGTCGATAATGATTGGTTGTCGGGCTCGCGAAAGGATTGCAGAATAGTACCACCTACAGTGGATCAGGCTGCGAGGGTCCTTTCAATAACATTGATTGCGCGTCTTTATTCGGGGAATCGGGACCTTTTCAGGATCCCCGTGAAGTGATATTGAATTGACGAATTCCTTACTTTATTACTGCGCGTACCTACGTGCCTATATAATGTTAACCTTTACAGTTGTACAAAGAGTATCGGTTTTGTAATATTCAACTTGATTTTAAAAGAGTGTCCGTGGAGTTTCTTGCCTGTTCTTCTCCATAGAGATTTACGTTTTGGAATGGGCAACTAGCTTCAACTTTCCAATTGATCGACTTTTTGACAGTTCAAAAGTGCCTGTAAAGGGTTTAATTGAAATAAATGCTTTGAGTTTGAGTTTGGTTGATATCTAAAACGTCGGCCAGGTGTCCACTGCGTCCAGTGGGGTATTAAATGTCAATGAGATTACGACGCCCGGCCGTGCTTGAATGTCAATAAGATTACCTATGGGAATCCTTAGATCATACAGATTTCTGTTGTTTACTAAGTGATAATAACTAAGTAAAAATGATTGTGTGCTACATATTATTGTCACTTAATGTATTTTATGTCGGTAAGTTTTAGACGATATACGAATTACAATTTGTGTTTACTTTTCCGGAAAAATTTCCGGAAAAGTAAACACAAATTGTGCAGTTTCCGGAAAAGTAAACACAAGGCTGCTTGAATGGAAAAAAATAAGTTTTATTTTCAGTCCTAAATAGGAATGAAAATAAAACTTATTTTTTTCCATTCAAGCAGCCTGGTTTCTTTTTCAGTTTAATCTTAGGCATAGTAAAAATATCCCGAGGGAAGCTGGTCTGAAGTTGCCAATTATTACCTAGCTATACTTTGCAGTAAGTACATCGATCTCAAGTCGAGGATATCCCCAGGGTAATGTCTGTGCATCGCTTCCTTGCTGCACTGCAGCACTTTATTACCACGGGTCTAATTTGATAGGGAACAGGATGATATAGTTACGATATTTCAATCTGTATCAATAACTAAGCCTTTACCATTCCAGAATATATGTACCTACAGGATGGCAGGGGGACATCGGCTCGCAAACTGTAAGCATGAAATCAACACATGATTCTAGATATAGAACGTAGATTTATATTTGTCGATGTTAAAAAAAAAGTTATTTGCTGTGCCATACACGTTGGCCGCGCAATTATCGCACTTTTCTATGAAACAGTAGATTTGTTTGATTGCGCGTCGTTCCCCTGCAGGGGAATACAATACAGACCATACAATTTTGATTTTATAATTGGCTAGTTGAGAGCAGAAGTAATGCAAGTGACCTTTTTGTCAAAACAGAGCTAAGTCACTTTTTGCTCTCCGTGGGACTAAACTTAGTGCAGAAGTCATCCAAGTGGTATGAGCCATTTTTCCGAACAAAGTCCTATGTTTGACATTTCTGCATAGTAATTAAAAACATAATTTGTTAGTGGAGTATATAAAAAACGCGTTTTGATTAATATCTCAAAAGTCACAAAAGGTCATTGATTTACTTCTGCTCTCAACTAGCCAATTATTTAGATTCTTGGCGTGGCGCGTTTACAACAGAGCTCCGTTTGAGTTCAAAAATATTTGTTCAAACCTGAAATAATCATGGGGATAAAAGAGGTACAACATTTTTGCTCGACAGATGATGATTGGCCATGCTTAGGGGTGGCCTATGTCCAACAGAAGGAGACTTGAGACTAATATCATGAAGAAGAATAATTGAGTAAGTAGTTCTCAAATACGTGCACTGACTAAGACTAGTCCACTCAAGTTGTGTGGTTCTTCCCTCAAAATACCATTTCAGACGCCAATCTACATGGTCTTTACATTATCTGACCTCTGATTATTTTTGAAAGAGACTGACCTCTGAGTTTGTTTCGGCCTTTCTTTTCAGATACGAAATGTCGACCTCAGCTAGTTTTTAAAATATGATTGAAGTTGTAAAATGGTGTGTAAAAACCTACTTACAGAAATAAAATCATCTATCCTAATCCGCAGGAGAACCAAGGCAACCGACATAGCCCGAGAATTGCCAAACTTAAGTGGCAGTGGGCAGGGCACATTGCTCGCAGAACAGATGGCCGATGGCGCCGAAAGGTTCTGGAGTGGCGACCGCTTACCGGAAGACGTAGAGTGGGAAGGCCTCTCACAAGGTGGACCGATAACCTTGTGAAGGCCGCGAGAATCCGCTGTACGTGGGAAGCACAAGACCGGTCAAAGTGGAGGAGCCTGGGGGACGCCTATATCCAGCAGTGGATGTCTTTTGGCTGAATTGATGATCCTAATGAAATTCCCAAACAAGTTAAATAGATGCTAAACATAAAAACATAACAACACGCCTTGTTTCCCCGAAGGGGTAGATGTAGGTATCTATAGCACATCCACATTTCACCAGTAATATTTAAGTCCCACGTAATATCTCCCAGCCTCATCATCTTAGCGTGCTTTCTGAGACACGGAGGGGACTTAGTATGTAAAGATGGTCACCCATCCACGAACCAACCGCGGCAAGGGTAGCTTAACCTGATCGATCTACTTCGGCTGTTATTACCTACTTACGAGTAGGTATTGCGAGTGAATAGATAGATACTTTTGAAATCGAAACCACGAAGTACGTTCACATTGTGACCTAATAACGTTCTACATAGAACACAAAGCAAGAAAGCTCGTCGGTGACAATACGCTAACGTCTACCCTCACAATACGCGACGCCACTACCCACTCAGCATATTGCACGTCGCGCCGCAGCGTCGCAAAAGAACAAACATACGAATTCACACCGCAACGCCCTTTACTCTTCTAGAGTATGAATATTTATGTCTATATCAAGGCTGGGTGGTTTGTGGATCGATAGGCTTAGCCATTTAGCCAGGGCTAGTGGCAAAATGGCTAGGTTGGCGGTCGATTGCCGCGTGCTGTGGTCTAGACAAGAATGGATGACTGCCGTAGGTCAATCAATAATTTATGATCTTCGTCCGTCTGATTAACAGAACATAGTGTCCAAATTCTAAGCATATATGCCTAAGCGGCTTGTTAAGTAATATTAGCCACACGGATCGACCGTTCAGGTTAAGCTACGCTTTTCGCGGTTGGTCCGTGGATGGGTGACCATCTTAACATACCAAGGCCTCTCCGTGCCTCGGAAAGCACGATAAGCCGTTGGTCCCGGCTGTCATTTGTAAATCTTTGGGAGTCGTTACGGTTCGTCAGAAGCCCAAAAGTCTGACAACCAGTCTTTCCAAGGGTATCGTATTATCCAGTAACTGGGTTGTGGAGATCAGATAGGCAGTCACTCCATGTAAAATACTGGAATTCAGCTGCATCCGGTTAGACTGGAAGCCGACCCCAACATAGTTGGGAAAAGCCTAGGAAGATAATGATGAGGTAATGCCTCTAACTGCTAGTAGCAAATCTGGCTGTTATTCTTTGTAAGATACAGACTAGGGGTGCCAATCCAAACATTATTAAAGGGGACTATGCTGATAGTGGTAGCCCACGGGACGTGATAAGTTATACCTAATCAGCAGTGATCGGATAATCGGGTGCTTTTATACCCAAACTTCTTCCCACGGAAGAATAATGTGGACATTCCTTTATGAATAAATAAGTAATGCTGGGTTCCCGGGATTGAACAGTTTTGTAAAAACAACTATAACAAACTTAATGAAATTATAGCAGCGGTTATTTTGATTTAGTGTCTTTATTTTATTCAAAACAAATGGAATATCGATAAAAGATTATAATGTGCATAATGCGGTCAAGTAATGGAAATTGATACAACTGTCAAGCAGATTAGTGGTCATATCATCACATCAGCCGAAAGACGCCCACTGCTGGATATAAGCCTCCCCCAAAAGGGGGGATTTGCCATAATCGCCACGCATGGCAGGCGGGTTGGCGATCGCAGTATGGTGGTCAAATGCATAGAGAACGCTGCTGCCCATTCTCTAGTAAGTCCTTTAGTCGTCTTCTACGACACTCATGGGAAGAAGTGGTATGGTGCTATTCTTTAACGTCAGGCACCACACGGAGTTAAACACGGAGTAATCGAATCGACTAATTTATTGTATTTTATACGAACGATTCCAGGATCCGGGATTCTGAAAGGCATGTCCGTATTATTTTCTTTGGTGATAATAAAAACTGAAGTTTAGGTATATTAGCACCCGATTTTCCGATCACGGCAAGGTGATCAGCCTATAATGTACCCACTGTTGGGACACAGGCCTCCTCTCTTAAAGTGGAAGTGGGCTGCTGCAACTGTAATCAAACAGCTGTATGCTGCGAGTATGGTGCAGGTCACATGTCACATGTATTCGAATTTTTGGTTCTAGGACATTCTCCGGCTTCCTCACGATGTTTTTGTTCACCGTTTTGAGAGCAGTAGTGATGAAATAATTAACGGAACGTAAAGCTCCTGTCAGGGTCCGAACCTTCAACCTGTAACTCGCGGCTTATTCCACTAGTCTCTGCCGTTTGCTAATCGATCCCAGCATTGCATATGTAAGCTATCACGCCATTTATACCAAGAGGCTTTTATTTTGGTAGTATGCTTTGTTTACTTTTTTTTTGTGCTTGAGTTAAGTTTTCATTTTATTTGTTGGTATATTGGCATGGCTAGCTGACATATGACAATTTTTTTTTTAATTTATAAAAAAAAAATACTTTGCCTACCTATGTATAGAATCAAGTCTATCTAACTAAACAGACAGCTGTGCTGCTGGGGAGTTCGTTGCGCCACTTCTTCTTCCAAGCTAAAGCACTAGGAAGTGGTGAAGGGCGGGCGTTTTGGGGGACTGTCTTATGTAATTTTGACATTCGAAAAGTGCTGATTCTCAGCCTAATTTGAATAAATGACTTTTGATTTTGATATTTTTTTATCTCAAGGAGTTTAAATTCTTGTGGTAAACTGGTACCCAAGTCCCGAAAATCATAGTCTTCTTACAGGTACGAGCTTCTTATACATACGGCAATGATTTTGTGTAAAGTAAAGGTGGACACTGGCTAGACTGGGTGTCAATCCAAACACTTTTCAAAAAGGACTATGCTCATAATGGCAGACCAGCATACCTAGACAAAACACATTTCTGTTAGCGTTCACGCCAAACGCTACGCTAAAATGTATGGGAATGACATTACCTGCGGAAAGGACCCGACGTAATCTTTCCGCAGGTAATGTCATTCCCGTACATTTTGGCGTAACGTTTGGCGTGAACGCTAACAGAAATGTGTTTTGTCTCAGGGCCCAGAGATCGCTTCTTTTTTAAATTTAGCAGAATATGCTACGGTAGCCCGCGAAATACAATTTGTCTTACGTTTTTTGCAAGTTACAGATCAGTGTCATGTTGAATATTCCTGACCGTAAAACGTACATATGTATTTTTTTTTGGGTGGGAAATCATCAAATAACTTCTCTCGCTCTGGAGCAGGAGGGCGTGTTAGACTTTTACTGACTAAAACCCACCCGTGTTCCCTCAGTTATCTGTGTGCCAGGGGCAACGGTATCTCTTTCGAACAACCCGCACCCCTGGCAGGCATCGGCCCTTGCGGACCCCACCAGTTGGTGCTGACATATCTTTGAGCCGCGCGTGGAACACAACGCGCCGTTGCCCCGGGCTTGGTCTTTACCGGACAGCGAGTTACCCATTACTCGCCGTCCGCAAGTCCGCGCCTACGGTGGCCGGGAATCAGCTTGGGATTCTCGACGCCCACTGCGTCTCTTGCCTTGACTAAGGCCGTGAGGGCGCATGTACTGCCGCTCCCTCATGTGAGCCGCCTCCCTCCCTCTTCGCGAGCATTACTGCTTCGTAGAAGGAGGTGACGGCTACCCATGCACTCTCGCTCCGTGCCATGGCCTGGACCATGCGGTCGCCGCCGCCGATCACTTCCACGAGGACACGGTGGTGCCAAGCCGGGCAGACCTCCACCGTATGCTCCACCGTGTCCTCAGGGCGATCTTCACAGTGGAAACACCCGGGCATTTCCTCCCGCCTTATCCGAAACAGGAACCTCTCGAAACAACCGTGTCCGGTGAGGACCTGCGTCAGGCGGAAGGTGAGGACGCCTCTCAAGCCACTCATCAAAGAGGAGACTTACCGCCGCAATCGTGGCGTGTCCAGCACTGGGTTGCGACAATCGCACTCTCCACGTCGCCATGAGATCCCACCGGAGGTCTGTCCGCTGTACCTGTCTGTAGTTAAGCTAATTCTGGTGAAAGAACACGAAACGTTGTCTTTAGTTAATAATAGCGACCAACAATTCTTATCTTCTTATACACAGATAGATTATAACTTAGATTAACACATAGGACTTTTTATCCCGGTAGTACGTTCCCGCCGCGGGATAATATTTACCGACTTCCACGCGGGCCAAGCCGCGGGTGGAAGCTATATCTATGTTACTGAAGCAAAAACTTTGTACCCCTTTAACTACGCGGTCGGAGGAGAATGAAATTTAAAGTTTATATGGAGAAGGGGTGCAGAGAGCTTATATTTTTTTATGATAATGCATAAAAAATACATTAATTTTAAATGAATTAAAGTTGAATTTCACTACTGGGCGACTACTAGTAATCCTACTAATATTATAAATGTGAAAGTTTGTGAAGACGTTTGAAAGGAAGAAAGAAAAGAAAGAAAAAAATGATTTATTTGTTACAGAAACACGGGCACATAAAAAGATGACATAACATTAAAAAAAAACATGATAACGACCCAGATATTTATTCATAGGTTTATAAACCTATGAATAAATACATCAATTTTAAATGAATTAAAGTTGAATTTCACTACTGGGCGACTACTAGTAATCTTACTAATATTATAAATGTGAAAGTTTGTGAAGACGTTTGAAAGGAAGAAAGAAAAGAAAGAAAAAAATGATTTATTTGTTACAGAAACACGGGCACATAAAAAGATGACATAACATTAAAAAAAAACATGATAACGACCCAGATATTTATTCATAGGTTTATAGAACATAAATAGTTTAATAGATTTTTTGGTTTGGATGTTTATTACTCAAACACGCAAAAACAGCTTAACGGATTTGAATGAAATTTGGCACACAGATAGTTTGTAACCTGGAGCAACACAGGGTACTTTTTATCCAGGCAGTACGATTCCGTGGGAAAACGACGAAGCCGAAGCCGCTGGCAAAAGCTAGTAAGTAATAATGCAGGTTACCTTTGCGCTCTCCCTCATAAACTTCAAACTCATCGTCTAAATAGCTAAGTATTCTTTGTATACCTGCAGTACCTACTTGTTATAAAACCACACCACAACTCAATCTCAATACGATTCAGAGCTTCGCATTTAGCCTTCCCTTACAATTTACTAGTGCATACGGCATCACACAGTATTTCCAAAACGTGCAATCTAAATGCAAATCACGTGCTCCATATAACTATCAGCGAACTTAACGTAACATTTTACTGGTTACTGGAGTTTTCCTAGTATTTCCGTATTTTAGTTGCAACCGACGGAAAAAGGATGCTCCAATTTCGAGCCCTTAGTTATTTATTTATGTTCAATACGAGAAGGTTCGTACACCTACGTCTTAAGGTAGATTCTTTTTTAAAGGTTTTGTGTTTAGGTTGCTTTCTCTTTAGGCTGGCTTAAACGTAACAAGTTTGAATTTTGCAATTCAAACTTCTTACGTTTATTTGCAACTAGCTTCTGCTCGCGACTTCGTTCGCGTCAAATTTCTTGCTGTGGGTCGGACACCCCGTCGCTTCGAATCGCCTGCCCGTGCGAGTACTTCGTATTCGTGACTTCTTTTTCTCTTTGCTCGACTCCTAAGAGTCTTAGCGAAATGTTATATAGCCTATAGCCTTTCTCGAGAAATAGGCTATCCAACACTAAAAGAATATTTCAATTCGAACCAGTAGTTCCTGAGATTAGCGCGTTCAACCTAACAAACAAACTCTTCAGCTTTATCATATTAAATATAGATTTGCAGGTCAGTGTTGTTGTATGTTGATTAAAATGTGATTCGCGACCGTAACAAATACGGTGTAACAGAATTATAATCACTAAAATCATCAATATAACACTCTGTGTTCATTTATTCCCATTGAATTACTTTTACTAAAATATGAAAATTTTAAAAATATGAGAAAATTCGGATTTTGCGGGCTACCTTGGCTCTTGGCCATAACATCACGACTGTAATCCAAAAGAGCTGAGGAGTATAAGTACTTCTCTAGCTTACACCCACGATTCGCCAGTTATATTTTAAAGTCCCGTGTAATAAGGGACGAGCTTATTGCCATCAACCCAAAATCACTTTGCCGGACCTGGAATTCGAACAAAGGAACGCTCAGTTTTTTGGGTGGGAAATCATCGAATAACTTCTCCCGCTCTGGGTGGAGATATCAGACTTTTACTGACTAAAACCCATCCCTGTTCCCTCAGTTGCCTGTGTGCCAGGGCCACGGTATCTCTTTCGAACAACCCGCGCCCCTGGCAGGCATCGGCCCTTGCGGGCCCCATCAGAAAGAGATAGAGGCTTGGGTTATAAAATATTCATGAAGAATACAACGAAATAATATGATAATGTAAGTTTTGACTATGGCTACATGTTCAGACATTTATGACTCTGACATTCGAACAACCCGAAATCCTGGCAGCGCAGTAGCGCGGGTTTGTCACCAACTCGTCACGAAAGACTCGAAACGCGTGTGTCCAGTTCGTGAAACTCAAAGTTAGTAGCACTTATTATTCCGTGAGGTGCCGGCCGTAAAGGATAGCACCATCCTATTTCTTCCGGTGGGTGTCGTAGAAGGCGACTTACTAGAGAATGGGCAGCTGCGTTCTCTGTGCGTTTTACCACCATACTGCGATCGCCAACCCGCCTGTCAAGCGTGAAGATTAAGGCAAACCTCCCAATTCTTTGGGGGAGGCCTATGTCCAGCAGTGGACATCTATCGGCTGAAATGATTATTTCGTGATCTGGACATGCCAAGATTTAGTGAAACTTAAATTAAATGACTTTTATGTTTTCCTCAACTGGACCAGCATGATTTTTTCATAAATTTTGCTCAATGCTGGAAGCACAGATATATGTCTAAAATTAGAGGGATCACTCTCACTACCCGATTTGAAAATTGGTACTACTTTACTGGGTGTTTCTCTCATTTCGTGCAAATCACATGTACACTTGAAAATACACAAATCTACACGTTCTTAAAGCGACTAATTTTTTTTTTTTGAGGTGAGTTATAAAGGTATATCTGCTATCACATTTTGTTTTTGTAACTGGCTATTTAAGTATTAAAAAAAATCGACCCAAATATCATTACCAACACTGTCCACAACATGATTTTTTTTGATTGACCGGATATAACAAAATAATCTGATGCTTCACTACTTATGTATCTATTATTTTAATGAAATGTTTAAAGTACACATAAAGCTATAAAACTATATAAATAAAAAGTTATTTACGATTGTTACTTACTTACGTTCACGGAGACAAAATATTTTTGTTGAAAAAAAAAACTCATTACGATTCATTCAATTTGAAATAGCGAAAACCGCCTGTAGATATAGGAACGAGCGAAATACTTAATTGAGGTATGAGTATTTCGCGCATGGTGCTCCCCCGCAGTCGACCAACGAACATTGAACAAGGTGAACGCGTGCATAATGTTTTTGGGAAATTTTATCAACACGAGATTTAAGCTTGGTAAGTAAATTTTTACATTACCATTTGCGCTTTTACGAAAAAATTACTTATTGTGTTAGAGGATTATTGATGCCAATATAACCATCATCGATTTCAAAAAGTTTTTGAATATTTAATACGTCGGTTTTGTAGTTAATATTGGAGTAAATCTAAAGAAAGTGAAAAAATATCATTACCAGTAATTTACCATCCACTTTTACAGAAATGGTAATGATCACACATTTAAGGTAATGATCTTCAAATTATGGTAAAGATTATAAAATTATGGTAATGATCTAAATATTGTTTACTTCACAGCTAAACAGTTGTTCAATCTAAAAACAAAAGTGCGAACGTGGTGTTAGTTTATTTTGTTTTTCCTATAACAGAAATATGGAGACGAATCCCATACGTTATTTAATGTCCATTTTTGATGATTTATTGGTTCACTATTGTTTCACGAAAACTCCGTTGAAAAATTTGTTGATAGCCGAACGTTTGATATACTTCCAATTATGTTAAAAAAAAACCTTATCCACAATTTTTTTATTTTACAAATACTGAATTAACAAACATTCTAATGGCAAATCGGAGAACTATTTGCCATTATGGAATGTTTGTAAATTGATTATGATAAAAAATGTTTCGCATTCTATTTCTTACTTTTTCATTTAATATTTGGATTCTTCTAAAGTATTTTTGTTTGTGTGAGTTCAAATCGTTTTTGGTCTTAGTTCGAACATAACCTAGGCTATGCTTTTTGTGAGTAAAAAAAATTTACCTAATCTAACCATCCTGGTACGGGATCTTCAGTTCGAAAATAACTTCCTTTTGCATAGCTTTGATCGCTTGTAAATCAAAATTATGTTTCCATTTATAGGTAAAAATATGCCTAAAACAAAGCTTACAAAATCTCATGAAACGAAACTTGCTGCAGCGAGGTTGCGAAGAAGAAAGAAATATGAGGAAATTAAAAACAATCCATTAAAATACGCCAACCAGAAGGAAAAAAAGGATTAGATATTTAAAACGCAAGGAACAAAAGAAAATTAAGAGTGTGGCCGACATGACTACCAGGGAAAAACGACTCCAAAGGAAAAAATGGATTGAAAACAGTCAACGATACGCAGAGAAAAAGAAGACAAAGAGAAGAGTACAGGAGCTGATGCTTCAAAACACACCTCCATCAAGCGATCGTGAAAATAATGCTCCTCAACAGGATCCATTAGAAGGACCATCTCACCGAGCACAAGATGTGAATAGCAAAAACTGTAGGATTTGTGAGAAGAAAAACTATTTGTTAAGAAATCTGCGCTATTATCATAAAAAACAGGTTAGTAAACTGAAACAAGAAAAAGCAAAACTTGAAAGAGAGAGAGATGCGATGAAAAGGGTGCTGACTAGAATAGTGAAGAAAAATCGAATACAACAAACACAGTCATATCGAACCTTCAACTGAACAAAAAGTAGATAAATTAGTCGAAACAGTAGATAGTGGTAAACGTGACGAAGTAAAGAAGCAATTATTATTTGGGGTGGTTGTGTGCAGAAAATTATCGGAAGGGTTAAGTGGCCTACCAAAGAAAGTGAAACGTGTGTTTAGTGACATCGTTTCAAGAAATAAAGAAAGTTTCAAAAAACATAAGTTACTTGGAAAAACTAAGAATTCCACTGTTCGAAATAAAAATATAACGCATAGGCAAGATTTGAAAGACATTAAGTGTAATAGCAAACCGAAGACTTTTTTGAAGATGACGCCAACTCCAAGATATTTCCGGAAAAAAACGAATTCATTACCCGCAATGCAGTAAGAAAGCAAAAGCGATATTTAACTGATACATTAAATAATCTATATAGGAAATTTAAGACCATCCAATACAGTTTTTTTTAAACCCTCAGCTGCCCGTGTGCCAGGGGCCACGGTATCTCTTTCGAACAACCCGCACCCCTGGCAGGCATCAGCCCTTGCGGGCCCCACCAGTTGTTGCTGACATCTCTGACGGCGCGCGTGGAACACAACGCGCCATCGACCCGGGCATTTTTAAAAAAATTTAACGTGGAGATATGCCTACTGCGCTACCACGGGGATATAGCGCAGTTATGTGGGACTGTAACCCACTAAAACTCCACGGTGTCCTCCAGTGCCGCTTGAGGCGGGAACACGGAAACGCGCAAGCCATCCGCGCATTTTGGCCGCTACGTCGTCGGCTTGGAGGCAAAAGCCCTGACGAGCGGGCCCACCTTGGGGTTCCTCTTCGCTTCACCGTGGAGATGACCACGGTTACTGAGCCCCCCGCAACGACAATGCGGGAACCCCACATCCAATACAGTCATGTTGGATATTCAACATTTTGCAAGTATCGACCATTTTTGGATACTCTTTCCCAAAGAGTATAATTATAACCGAAACACTTGTGCATATAAAAAAATACATGTGAATTTTGACTTGCTAGTCAAAAGCCTAAATAAACATAGAATCATTAGAGAAGCAAACGGAACTCCCTTACTTCATAGCTTATGTTGTGATATTTATAATGAAAGATGCTTAAACTGAATTTGTGATAAATGCAAAAGAAGTTGTAAACTTTCAACAGTTTGACAATGAAAATATGATTAACTATTACGAATGTTGTGCAAAAAAAGAAAATTATACGGTAAAAAGAGTAGAAAAAACTAAGATTGTAAGTATAAAAACTAAAATACAAGATAATCCTAAAAATGTTATAGAAAAACTGTTTCAAACATCGTGCTAACATTGTTACTCAGCAAAAACATTTGAAAACTGTAAAGTCCACACTAACTACCATGGAGGCTATAATACACCTAGACTTCTCCGAAAATTGCTCGGTCAAATTTAACGAAAAGGTTCAAACTTTTCAGTTCGGTGGAAGGCGTACTCAAATAATACATACTTCAGTGGTATACTGCAGCCATATACTGTTTGTAGCATTAGTGAATGCAATCAACATGATGCAAGAGCTTTAAGGGCTCATCTTATCCCATTGCTTAGTTATGTACAAGAAATGACACCGCAGATTGACACAATACATTTTGTATCTGACAGCCCGTCTATCATTAGTAGTCAGTCATTATAGGAACCGATACATGTTTTATGTTTTTAGTTAGCTCCAACAAGATTTTCCAGAGTTAAAATATTTAATCTGGAACTACCTAGAAATGGGTCATGGTAATGGAGCTCCGGTTGGAGTTGGAACAGTTTTAAAGAGAACTGCGATCAAATTGTGCGACTAGATAAAGATATCGGTATAATCGAAGAGTTTTGGAACCAAATTCGAGGAAAAGCTAAGAACATTAAACTGCTTTCAGTCTCAGAGCAAGATGTGCAAGAAAAAAAGCTTCCCTATAGACGTTAAACCATTTCATGGAACCATGTCAGTGCATCAAGTTCTCTGGTCATACGATTGCCCTCGAATGACCTCCAGAAAACTGAGTTGTTTCATTTGTGAAAACGGTGTTTCAGTTCAATTAAAACACTATCTAAGCAAAAATAACACTGGGCACGCCACGATTGCGGCGGTAAGTCCCCTCTTTGAGGAGTGGCTTGAGAGGCGGCATGGCGTCCTCACCTTCCGCCTGACAGAGGTCCTCACCGGACACGGCTGTTTCGGGAGGTTCCTGTTTCGGATAGGGCGGGAGGAAACGCCCGAGTGTTTACATTGCGAAGATCGCCCTGAGGACACGGTGGAGCATACGGTGGAGGTCTGCCCGGCTTGGGCGGAGCACCGCCGTGTCCTCGTGGAGGTGATCGGCGGCGGCGATCTCTCGCGCCCGACCTTGGTCCAGGCCATGGTACGGAGTGAGAGTGCATGGCTAGCTGTCGCCTCCTTCAGCGAAGCAGTTATGCTCGCAAAGAGGGAGGGGGCGCACGTGAAGGAGATGCAGTACATGCGCCCTCACAGCCGTGGCCTTCGCAGGAGACGCCCTGGGCGTCGGGAATCCCAGGCTGATTCCCGGCCACGGTTTGTGGTCGGCGAGTAATGGGTAGCTCGCTGTCCGGTAAGGACCAAGCCCGGGTCGACGGCGCGTTGTGTTCCACGTGCGCCTTAAAGGGATGTCAGCAGCTACTGATGACCGATGCGGGTTGTTTGAAAGAGATACCGTGGCCTATGGCACACAGGCAACTGAGGGAACACGGGTGGGTTTTAGTCAGTAAAATCTGAGACGCCCTCCCGCTCCTCCCAGAGCGGGAGAAGTTATTTGATGATTTCCCACCCAAAAAAAAACCGTTGTTCGAGTAGGAAAATAACTTTAAAAAATATGTTACAAAACCTCAATCAGAAGCAATTGTTTTATTTAAATCTTCATTACCGGTATTAATTTTTCATTACCATTATCCTACTAATATTATACTCGTAAATGTGAAAGTTTGTGAGTATGGATGGATGGATGTTTGTCACTCTTTCGCGCAAAAATGGCTGAACGGATTTGAATGAAATTTGGTACACAGGTAGTTTGTAACCTGGAATAACACATAGGATACTTTTTATCCCGGTAGTACGTTCCCGTGGCATATTTTTCGACCTCCACGCGGGCGAAGCCGCTGGTTACAAACTGGTGGATTACAATCATCATTACCATACTCAGAAAAACTTTAAGGTCTTCTATCTTAAATCAAGATGTTTATTTTTCATGTAGCTTTTCATTGACAAAATTAAAAAATTGAAATATTTTTTTCCCGCAATTTCTATGAATTTTCACGAAATGCGAGAAACATCATACTAAGTTTGATAATGTTTGCTAGAAAAAATAGAAAATATTATTTATGACATTCAGGGCAGTATCAGCGGGTCTAAAAAGGCCACATTAAGCAATTCCTCTATAAGTGATTCATTTCCTGAATTCCCCTATGATTCTGCTATTTTACATTTTACTTTAATAAAGCAATTCAGAATTTGGTGACCATTTTACGAATTTCCATACAAAACTGTCAAATAAATGAATTGTGTGCTGTCATCGCAGTTAATATTATGAATTGTCAGTTTGTGACAATTTCACGTTTTTTAATATGATTCATAATGTGATCATATTATGATTCTGCCAAAGTGGCCTTTTTAGACCCCCTGATAGTGTTTCGCTAATAACTACGAACTGATCTAAGAAATCCTTCCTCACTCTTGGAGGTTAAAAATGATTCATACTAAGTAAATTGAATTGCCTAGGGCCCTGAGACAAAGCACATTTCGGAAGATAACGTTGTGTCATTTCCGCAGGTAATGTCGTTTCCGTACATTTTGGCGTAGCGTTTGGCGTGAACGCTAACAGAAATGTGTTTTGTCTAGGTCTGCAGGTATCGGATTACCCAGTAGCTGGTCAGCAAAGGTCAGATAAGCAGCCGCTTCATGTAAAATACTGGCACCTATTCAGCTGCATCCGGTTAGACTGGAATCCGACCTCAACATAGAAAAGGCTAGGCCGATGATGATGACTAAGCAAATTACACCACTGACGCCAAAACGGTTACTAAATGTGGGTCATAATATTTAAGGCGTCCCACGCAGCAATTATTTAAGGCCAAGTGTAGGCACCATAGTATATCTATAGGCCGCCTTAACCCTTAGACTTCCCACGGAGGAAGTCTTGACGAAATTAAGAAAGTAATCTCTTGTCTCTGGTTTTGGAAGCGTTGCGTGAGGTGCTCAGGTATCTGGGACACGGATTTACCTGGGTCTTATTGTAATACGATATCCGTTGATGAAATCCTTTGTAATTGTATTTTGCTAATCTGGGGGATCCGGTTGTGAGTTTGTATTATAACGTCAACTCAAAAGGGAATTATTTACTGATTATTTTTCAGATAATCCATATCTACTAATGTTATAAATTAGAAAGTAACTCTCGTTACCTTTTCACGTCTTTGACCAATGAACGGATTTTGATAAAATTTGGCAAGGCGGTAGATATATTCTGTGGAAGGACATAGGCTACTTTTTGTCTCAATAATAACGCGTAAAGGGGGTGAAAGTTTGTAAGGGAAACTTAGTATGAAAATTTAAATTTATATTTGGGAAAGGATAAAAAAAAAACTTTGTTCAGTGTTTTTTTTATCATCCCCCTAGGAGGTAAAATAGGGGTTCATTTTAAAATTCACATGATCACAGAGCGAGGGAACCGCCGGGCAGAAGCTAATTCTACATCACTACATAGTATAAAACAAAGTCGCTTTCTCTGTCCCTATATATACAACGTGTCGTTTTGCATCCTCGTCAAACTCAAGGAGGTAACTATGCTAATGATTCTCGACACGAATCAATAATAAAATAAGTAGGTTTTTTATTTTACGGCTATGAAAATACAGTCGAGAACGCAATGGTAATTGAATGGCGTTCTCGACTGTATTTTCATAGCCGTAAAATAAAAAATCGCAACAAGTAATTCGAGGACTAGTTTGTGCAACGAAAACTGTTTGAACTCAGATTAACCAGTTACAGTGCGGTATCACACGGGCCGCGTTTTAAAATAAAAAAAAAAACAAAAAAAAATACCTACTTATTGTATTATTGATTCGTGTCGAGAATCATTAGCATAGTTACCTCCTTGAATTTGACGAGGATGCAAAACGACACGTTGTATATATCCCTATATATCCCCTATGTATGCTTAAATCTTTAAAACTACGCAACGGATTTTGATGCGGGTTTTTTTAATAGATAGAGTGATTCAAGAGGAAGGTTTATATGTATTTTTTATTTTTTTGTTTATACACCGACCTCCACGCGGGCGAAGCCGCCGGCAAAAGCTAGTAAAATAATAAAACGAATCTACTTACCAGCACCCTAATTGCGTAACGCACGATCAAGCATAATCTGAATTATTTTGAAACAGATTGCTAATCCATTGCTTCATATGTTCGAAAAATGTGTCTGCTCATCAACGTAAATAACGCAATGAATATTGTTGATCTGTTAAAATGAAACAGATTATGATTGATCGTGTGTTACCTACGCAATTAGGGTGCATTAGTCCATAAGGTAAACTGTACATCCATTGCATGCATCTCGAGCTTTTTATGGGTGAAAAACTGCAATCAGTTTGCTGTCACCGACTCTCGCTATCTGGAATAATTATTTATCAAATATCAAACCTAAAAAGAGGAACTAAGCTGTACAATAATTAATACACTTACGTAGGCGTACGAATAATTGTATGATCACTTCTACTAAGGCCGTGCACTCTCTCTCTTCTTCAACCCTTGGCCCACACAATGCTGAATGTAAGTCTCTTCCAAATCTCTCCACTTTTGGCGGTTTTGTGTCATGCTAGAGTGGAGACCACGCACGGGACGGAGGAATGTGGGAAGACAGCCGACTAGGTGGACAGACGATCTCATTAAAGTTGCCGGAAGAAACTGGATAGGCCGTGCACACACGTTCTCAATGCGCCACGAGCCATGACGACTAGCTACCCAGACCTTCACGACATGCTCTGATACCCGTCAGAATTCACCTCCACCTCCAGTACCACGTTTTTGGCATACAGATAGTTTATAACCTGGATCAACACATAAGGTACTTTTTATCTCAGTAGTACGTTCCCGTTGGATAATTTTAGGCCTCAACGCGGGCGAACTACATTTATGATATTCATAATATTAATACTAGAAATAAGGACAAACTACGTGCTGCCTTTCACCGGCTTTATATAGTTCATAACTCATATGCTGGGCTTGGTATAACCTTTTATAACAAACTTCCCTCTTCTTTGCTAGGTTTACATTTTAATGCGTTTAAAGCTATCGACGACTATTTAAACGATAAGAATTGTTGGTCGCTGTGATTAACTCAACACAACGTTTGTGGTTCTTTCACCGGATTAACTTAACTACTGACAGGTCATATGAGTTTCTTCATGTCATTGTTTATTTTATTTGACTGTATAAACCATTTCTTTTTTAATTTTTTCGTTAAAGAAGTTTTCATTTATTGTTGAATGTTAATTACTTACCTATTATTGTATAGAATCAAGTTCTTCCAACTTAACAGACAGCTGTGCTGCTGGGGAGTTTGTTGCGCCACTTCTTCTTTCCAACTAAAGCACTAGGAAGTGGTGAAGGGCGGGCGTTTTGGGGGACTGTCTTATGTAATTTTGACGTTCAAAAGTGCTGACTCTCAGCCTAGTTTCAATAAATGACTTTTGATTTTGATTTATGAAAGTACTAGTACCATGTAACCAGCCCAGATATATTACAGGCGTGGGAGATGATGGTACTACACATGAAATATAAACCTACACGCGGGAATGCTTAAATATTTGAGAAGCTACTTGTGTTTGCGAAAAACAACATTTATATTCAAGCCTCTGGGGCCCAATGGAGCTCGAGGCATGGGCGTGACAAGTTTCGTTGCCACTCCGTCGGCCATAAATCAAAAATGTGTGAGGGAAAGAAATGAATTACAAGATAAATGTTGTGATCGGGATTTTTTTTTGTTTCCTTTTCCGGTGTTTAAAAGTGCATTAGGGAAAGTTGTTTTGTTTTATGGGAATTCGGACAAAAAAACTGTTATTAAAAAAAAACATGGAATTTCGGAAGTCGGTATCTCTGGTTTTGTATTTTCGGCTTTTTTTCAACGACTTCCGAAATTATATGGGGCCACTCGGTAAGTATAATCTTTCGAACCAAACAAGAATTTTTTAAATTGGCTTAGAAATGACAGAGTTCTGAGGTAACAAACTTAAAAAAAGAAAGTTGAGAATTAAGAACCTCCTCCTTTTTTGAAGTCAATTAAAAATAAAATTTTCCAAAGCGTAAGTGAAATCCTATTCCCTATTCTACATTTCAAAAAGAACAGGCCGTTTCGCTGGCTGCGCGCTACGCCACATTTAACATTTTCGCTTCTCCTACATTCTTGCATAATTTCTCCTACAATACATACTCATCACATACCTACCAACAGTAGGTACATACATCTCTGGTCTTGATTGCGAGTATTCATTACGCACCCTACTTTAGTTACGTTAGCTATGTACTAAGACATATATTATTTTATAGCATTACTCCGCAAGTTGTATACAAATGTTTGAAAACATACATAACCATGTAGGTACCATAATACTCGTATTACTAGCTGAGGCAAGTTTTGCCAACTAGATTTACTATAGGTAAACGTCATTACTAGAATAAATTCACAAAATATGAGCTAAAACCTAGCCACAGATCATACCAATAAAAAAATTAAATACTAGTTTTCTAATTAAAAAATATAACTTTTACACGAGTTTTAGTATTAAGATGTACCTATATTGTAGTTGTTTGTTATCCCATTACAAATAAAAATAAAAATAACTACTTTTTTAGATGATAATGTTTACATACCAAGACCCGTCTATCATATCAGCCGAAAGACTTCCACTGTTGGACAAAAGGGGGGTATTTGCCGTAATCGCCACGCTGGACAGGCGGGTTGGCGATCGCAGTATGGTGGCCAAATGCATAGAGAACGCTGCTGTCCATTCTCTAGTAAGTCCCTTAGTCACCTTCTACGACACCCACGGGAAGAAATGGGATGGTGCTATTCTTTTACGTCCGGCACCACACGGAACAACCGTCGCTCCTTGTAAAATACTTACTGGTAATCTGCTGCATTCGATAGACTGGAAGCCGACCCCGATATAGCAGCTGGCGTACCAGGGCAAATTGAAGCAAGGAGGACCAATATTATTATACCCCAATAAACCTTCAGCAAGTAAAGTAAAGAACAGCAAATATCTGAAGGGTAATTGCGTAACGCACTAAGTAGGAATGACATCAATTTTGACAGTTCAACAACATCCATTGCGTTATTTACGTTGTTGAGCAAACAAAATTTTTGAACTTATGAAGCAATGGATTAGTAACATCCTTCAAAATGAGTCAGATTATGATTGATAGTGTCTTAAGGCAGGCTTATACAGGGTCAGTGACTGACTCCGAATTCGAGACAAGTCAGCACTGACCCGAAAAACACCCAATGTAAATTGATTTGAAGTCAGTACAGCGGTATGAAGTCAGCGCTGACTTGTATATTCACAGACGAATATTTTGAAGTCAGTCCGCTCTGACTTGTGCACTGACCTTGTGTAAACCAGCCTCTCAATGTGCTGGTTTAGGTAGTTTTGAATGGAAACAAGGATTTACAAAAAAAAAAACAACTATGATCCCATTTTCCCAAAACAAAGTACTCAGAAGAGTTGCACTTTACGCCGAGCTGTACATTTCATCGTTTCACGTCAACCATTACATCGGCCCTCGGCACTCGGGCAGCCGGTCTCGGCTTCGACCGCTGAGGGGTAGAAAGCGTGCGAGTGCCAAATGTAGCACACGTTGAACAAATGGAACGAGAGCAATGACTGCCGTATTCCTTAAATACCGAGTGCATTGGTAAGATGTACTTTAAGTACACCCTCCGGTGTACTTAAAGTACATCTTACCAATTGCATTTTCATAAATATCACTTTTTGTTTGATTCTCTCTGGTTCAATTATCTTTCGACACAAAGCAAAACAAAAATGCTTTTTAATGTAACTTAGTAAATCAAAGAAGATCCTCACAGTAGATAGATTTTAGCAAACTCAAAGGGCTGTTACTTCTCAGTAGATTGGGCACTCGGTATTTAAGGAATACGGCAGTCATTGCTCTCGTTCCATTTGTTCAACGTGTGCTACATTTGGCACTCGCACGCTTTCTACCCCTCAGCGGTCGAAGCCGAGACCGGCTGCCCGAGTGCCGAGGGCCGATGTAATGGTTGACGTGAAACGATGAAATGTACAGCTCGGCGTAAAGTGCAACTCTTCTGAGTACTTTGTTTTGGGAAAATGGGATCATAGTTGTTTTTTTTTTTGTAAATCCTTGTTTCCATTCAAAACTACCTAAACCAGCACATTGAGAGGCTGGTTTACACAGGGTCAGTGCACAAGTCAGAGCGGACTGACTTCAAAATATTCGTCTGTGAATATACAAGTCAGCGCTGACTTCATACCGCTGTACTGACTTCAAATCAATTTACATTGGGTGTTTTTCGGGTCAGTGCTGACTTGTCTCGAATTCGGAGTCAGTCACTGACCCTGTATAAGCCTGCCTTAAGACACTATCAATCATAATCTGACTCATTTTGAAGGATGTTACTAATCCATTGCTTCATAAGTTCAAAAATTTTGTTTGCTCAACAACGTAAATAACGCAATGGATGTTGTTGAACTGTCAAAATTGATGTCATTCCTACTTAGTGCGTTACGCAATTACCCTTCAGATATTTGCTGTTCTTTACTTTACTTGCTGAAGGTTTATTGGGGTATAATAATATTGGTCCTCCTTGCTTCAATTTGCCCTGGTACGCCAGCTGCTATATCGGGGTCGGCTTCCAGTCTATCGAATGCAGCAGATTACCAGTAAGTATTTTACAAGGAGCGACGGTTGTTCCGTGTGGTGCCGGACGTAAAAGAATAGCACCATCCCATTTCTTCCCGTGGGTGTCGTAGAAGGTGACTAAGGGACTTACTAGAGAATGGACAGCAGCGTTCTCTATGCATTTGGCCACCATACTGCGATCGCCAACCCGCCTGTCCAGCGTGGCGATTACGGCAAATACCCCCCTTTTAGGGGAGGCTTATGTCCAACAGTGGAAGTCTTTCGGCTGATATGATAGACGGGTCTTGGTATGTAAACATTATCATCTAAAAAAGTAGTTATTTTTATTTTTATTTGTAATGGGATAACAAACAACTACAATATAGGTACATCTTAATACTAAAACTCGTGTAAAAGTTATATTTTTTAATTAGAAAACTAGTATTTAATTTTTTTGAAGGAAAGAAACAAGGATTTACAAAAAAAAAAACAACTATGATCCCATTTTCCCAAAACAAAGTACTCAGAAGAGTTGCACTTTACGCCGAGCTGTACATTTCATCGTTTCACGTCAACCATTACATCGGCCCTCGGCACTCGGGCAGCCGGTCTCGGCTTCGACCGCTGAGGGGTAGAAAGCGTGCGAGTGCCAAATGTAGCACACGTTGAACAAATGGAACGAGAGCAATGACTGCCGTATTCCTTAAATACCGAGTGCCCAATCTACTGAGAAGTAACAGCCCTTTGAGTTTGCTAAAATCTATCTACTGTGAGGATCTTCTTTGATTTACTAAGTTACATTAAAAAGCATTTTTGTTTTGCTTTGTGTCGAAAGATAATTGAACCAGAGAGAATCAAACAAAAAGTGATATTTATGAAAATGCAATTGGTAAGATGTACTTTAAGTACACCGGAGGGTGTACTTAAAATACATCTTACCAATTGCATTTTCATATTGCAGTATTACACAGCGATTTTGTCTTTACAATAAGGAAAATCAATTTTATTTTATTCTCCACCTAAATTAATCTTGAAAGAAAACTCACCATATAAAAAAACAACCGACTTCCGAAAAAACACTATAAGTACTAAAGTCAAAAATAACTTTAATTTCGGAAGTCGGTGACTTTAGATAAGTAGGTATTTTAATTTTTTGTCACCGCCTTCCGAAATTAAAGTTATTTTTTTTGGTAAAAGTTTTTATTTTTCACTTGTTTAGTTATAGTGCCTACCCCACTAATTCGAAATTTCTTTATCCTTGGAGTCAAAACAATGCATATTTACGCGATAGCAGCAATCGCAGTTGATTAACTGTTATTATTTGAAAAGTTCCGCTGTCTGTCTCCGAAACGCATCATCAGATCTAGATGAAATTGAAATGGGACCACACGGGAAGCACCGCAGCTTTCAAATAAAAAAGAATCATCAAAATCGGTTCACCCAGTCGAAAGTTCTGAGGTAACAAACATAATAAACATACAGGCGAATTGAGAACCTCCTCCTTTTTTTGAAGTCGGTTAAAAAAGCTAATGGTAATGCATATTTATTTCTTAAAGAATCTCGAGCAGATGATCTGCAAAAGAAATAGAAAACTACTATTCTACTAATAATATAAATGTGAAAGTTTGTGAGTATGGATGTTTGTTACTCAATCACGTAAAAAAAGCAGAAAGGATTTGTATGAAATTTGGCACACAGATATCTAGTTTATTTAACACAAAATACATTTTTATCCCGGTAGCACGTTCTCCAGGGGGGCTTGTGGCCAAGTAATATTAGCCGCTCGGGTCGCTGGATCAGGTTAAGCTACGTTTGCCGCGGTTGGTCCGTGGATGGGTGACCATCTTTACATACCAAGACCCCTCCGTGCCTCGGAAAGCACGTTAAGCCATTGGTCATTTGTGGAACTTTGACAGTCGTTACGGGTCGTCAGAAGCCCGAAAGAATGACAACCAGTCTTACCAAGGGGTTTCGTATTACCCAGTTACTGGGTTATGGAGGTCAGATAGGCAGTCGCTTCATGTAAAATACTGGTATTAAGCTGCATCCGGTTAGACTGGAAGCCGACCCCAATGTGATTGGGAAAAGGCTAGGCTGATGATGATATTACGTTCCCATGGGATAATTTCCGACCTCCATACGGTTGAAGCCGCTGGTGAAAGCTAGTATAACAATAAAATCGTTTGAAACGTACCAGAATACAGCCGCAGTTATCGTTTTGTGTGGCGTTAACGACACCTTGCACCCACTTCCTTTGGCTCTCTGTGGCAAAGGCAACAGAAAGCATTATGAATTTACCTTGCTGCCATGAATTGTTCCTTTTAAAGCTTTTCCCATCTCTTCCCGTGGGTGTCGTAGAAGGCGACCAAGGGACTTACTAGAGAATGGGCAGCAGCGTTCTCTATGCATTTGACCACCATACTGCGATCGCCAACCCGCCTGCTTTTTGAAGATCTTGAAATGACCTTAACTTAGGAACTTGGAATGACTGCATTTTAATTAATTTTCTCATGAGCTCTGGAGATGTCATTTTATTAACTTTTATGTATTGCTGTCTTGTATTGTCTTTATTACCTAATGAGCTTTGATTTTTGTTTAGTTTGAAGATTACCTAACAAATCTGAGTTCCTAGAAGTTTATCAGAATCAGAATATTAACATTACAAAGCACTAAGTAGGTAGCATTTGCCAGCGGCTTCGGAGTCGTTTTTATACACATAACCCTTCCTCATGAATCATTCTGTCTATTGTTGAAAACCGCATGAATATCCGTTTTGTAGTTTTTGAATTTATCGCACAGACAGACAGACAGACAGATACGGCAGGAGAATTTGTTTTATAATATGTAGTGATAGTGATAATGTTGGGAGACATGCGTATTATAAAGTGAAAATTCTGTCTAGATTACGTCTTAATTTTTTGCCATCAGGTAACCTACAGTACTTACTTAAACCACACTTAAACTTAGCAAGGAAAGGTATTGTAATTCCACGTATATTATTTTAAAGTAAACAGGTATAGCACAGCACAGTCAACTTAAATCGCAGTCAGTCTTCACAAGGTTGGCGTCACTTCCTCCCTGAAGTCGGTTATTTCTGATTGAATTTTATTTTGCCTTGCATTTTTTATTCAGTTTCATTGTTGTTTTTTATTTTTTATTTATTTAAACGTCCATAAAACAAAAGAATATATGTTTACTACATATTTTTTCAAACAAAAATTCTTCAAATCTATCTAAACGAATGTAATGAAACTGAAGTGTTTATTTTCGGACATTGTTTTAGACGGATTAAAAAAATATTTTTGCTTTTGATAGCATAACATCACGCTACGGCCCTTAGGAGGCGGGCAAACAGAAAAAAAAAACCACGCAAACGACGTCACAGACAGAGCTCTCAAGAAATAAATTGTCATTTTTCAGCTTCAAAGAAAATTTGGACATCTCTAGCTCAATAGAAGATTGCATAGTATAAATTACGGAAAAGTGAGAAAGCTCTAGTCAAAGTAACAGCGTTTCTTAATTCGGTCGGTTTTCGGTCGAGGAGATTTATTAAATTCTTGCTGAACCGCTGCAGCCACGATTTTATAATAGACTGTAAATGTCAAAGTTGCGCTGTTCCTTTTGAAGTTGGCAGCTCTAGCAAATTGCAACTACCAGACTTTGTTCAGATCCAGATATAAATGAAGGAAAACTAAAAAAGCCAGTAAATGCGGACTTCCTAATTATAAGCCTTTCATAGAGCAGGCTCATTACTCTGTCGTTAGCCACTTTTGTACTTGACAGTGGCTCTTTTGTGAATGCATAGATTATAAATGATTTCATACGTGGAACGCGCTGGTTAATTCACGAGCTTTGAAGACTGGGAGCGGTGAATGGAAAACGTAATTATTACACTCATTCTAACCGCTAAGGAAGAATATTATTTATATAGAGCGTTTACCATATTTTCTTTACGACTTTTTTATTTTCCTAGCTTGTTTTGGGTTATTTCTAAGCGAATGATTTTAGAGATACATTTTAGATGTTCTTACTTGACTAATTTTAAAGAAAATTACTGAAACAAATAAGTATTTTTTCCTAAATATGACGTTTACATTAAAAACAAACATTATTTCGGTTGAACAAGAGTGGTTATGGCCGGAATGTAAGGGCCGAAGCATCGGTGTGAGAGTGAAATGACTCGTCCCGCGGCTGATGAGATTTTTAACGAGCGCCGAACGTCCACACTGGCGGAAAACGTCCAATTAATTTGTAACATCTATTTATATTGCCAATTTTATTTTCTGTTTCCTCTTGCCGTAATTGTGTTTGGATGTTTGATGTAGGTATGTTAGTAGGTACCTTTAGTAAATGTGTTTCGTAACGATCAAGGTTCTAATGGTGGCTGACAGTGCTTCTGCTTTGGACAGTCAAGTGTTAAAAAAAGTCTCACAGTTTCGCCGTAAGAAGTCAGTCTCTCCTACATTATGGATGCTCCAAAGGAGACGTTGGGTTTAGAAATGTTCAGCCTCCCTTTAAAGGGGCCTTCTGAACCCTCCACAACATTGTTTTTTGCTGCGTATTAAAAATAAAATAAAAAGCATTAGTTACTTAGTATGTTTTAGGTTAGGAACCTAAATATTTATGAACTGCCGAATTATTAAACTAACTGTCTATTCCAACATTTTTACTGGCGATTCATTTATTAGGTACATTACTTGAGTATAAGCAGTAAAATGACACCCAGACCTAGGGTCCGGCAAAAAAAAAACGATCAAATCAAGTCTCACATTATTTCTGGCGAGGAAGCCCGTCTCTAAACATTAACCCAAATGAGTGCCGTTTTAAAACTTAAGTAGATATAGATATCGCCCAGCCAGTAAGACTAGAAGAAACCAGATCTAATCACAATCAGGATGGAAGTCCACTTAGGCCCGCTTGCACCACAAATCAATAAAGATAGCCTAAAACATATTTTGTCCCTGTCATCTTCAAACGATTTACAGAAACAGAACGATATCTTACATTCGTTTAGCGCTAAACGTATTCAGTGATTTGTAGTGCCTAAGACATGTACACACGCGGCTACACATCAAGCTTACTACTCAGCAAGTTTACGCTGATCTTGCACTGTACGGAAAGCCTACACAATGCGAGATCAGCTTATACTGGTAATTTATAGCTTGATGTGCAGCCGTGTGTACATAATGAGGTTTTTCTGAAATGGCGTTCAATAGGTGGCAGCACTGGGACGGTCCGGGCACCTGTCAAAAGTGTCAAAGCGCCTATGTTTTTTTTTAAATCATGACTGAATGAAGAACGAATGATGAACGTCATAATTATGCCACTAGTGGCGTGACCGCGTGAGTTTTTATGAAAACCCTTATGGTATTTATAAAATCATATAAAAGAAAATTAACTTACATTTTGCTGTATCCATAATCTGCCACACGCTGCAAAGGCTCGACCACACAAAAGGCAAATATTATCTTCATTTTGCATCCATTGATGGATTAGTGTATACGGACTGAATAGCCGGGTCATTTCTGTCACCATGCCACAGAGGTGGATGGTGAACGGATTACGGTAGTCGCTGTGCGAGCGATCGATCCGTCTGCACTCTGCAGATTTTGATTTGAATTTTGTTTCGTGACTCGTGAAGTTTCGGTGCGATGCATGTGATTGGAATTATTTTGTTTGGTGGTTATTAAAAAAATGTAAGTTGGCTATGGGAAATATCACTAAGAGACGAATTTCTGGGAATTAAATGAGGAAATTAAGGAGGGGAAAAATGAGTTGGAAACTAATATTGTTTTCCTGAAAACTGGTGAAAAATAAAAAGCTTACCCTTGCATGAATTTGTTCGTTTTATAGAACGTATACCTAACTATTTTGATTCATAGTCTGATGGTCTTTAACTTGAAGAACTAAAAGCACACTCTTATTTTTCGGTGTGCCCAAAATTTTATAGTATCTCGCGTCGATCGTATCGTGCATATGAGCTCTTAATGACCAATGCCACAAAAATAGGCAAATTCCATATGAAATAGTTTAACATTTCAAGTTAATCATAACATTAATATGCGCAATACATTGACCACAATAATACACAACTCGAAACTCTGTGCACTGTCATTATTTATGTAGGTTTGATGACAGATTGATTACATGTGCTTGTCTGTCTATGAACCGAGTGACCTATTAACACAGTAATTATGTAGTTAATAACCTACTTCTATTATTACCATATGTAGTTGATAATCCAATTTCTTAACGATTCTATCGCGTGTTTCTTTAAACTTAATTTACATTGATTAATATGCTTGCAAACGTATTAGTGGTCTATGGTTACAAGTCGGTCGATGAATTATGGCCAGAACATAGGCTCTCAGAATTTTGGCGCATGCTCTCTCAGTCAGACTCGCCTCAAGTAGAAAGAAAGCAGAAAGAAGCTGTTTTCAGGTAGATTGGAAAGGTCAAGAGGCCACTAGTCACTTGGTTCTTCTTATTATGCTTCGGCACGAACTATTTGAGAATATTTCACATCGCAGTAAAAATAGCAGCCTGTTTTAGCGAGGTGCTATACGCCCGAATGAATGTGTTTCATGTTCAACTCCTTGTTTCCAAGTGATGTTACCCGCACTAACAAATATCAACTTTATGATCGTGAAAATTAAGATGATTTATTAATTATTAGTTGAAGTTCTAGCGCAAGTCTTAAAGTAATTAAAAAAACACATGTTTGTTTACATTATTGGAAACTAAAATGGAAGGTTTAACTACTCGCGGACGCTATTTAAATGCACTGAACAAATCCCATTTCTTCCCGAGGGTGTCGTAGAAGGCGACTACGGGACTTACTATAGAATGGGCAGCAGCGTTCTCTATGCTTTTTACCACCATACTGCGATCGCCAACCCGCCTGCCAAGCGTGGCGATTATGGCAAAACCCCCCTCAGTCAGTTTTTGCTTTTGGGAGAAGCCTATGTCCAACAGTGGACGTCTTTCGGCTGAAATGATGAACAAATCACAATTACCGGCAACACAGTTAAAGTTAAAGATAATGAGACAGAGACTTTCCTAAATGTTCCATTTACCGCCAACATTTTTACAAGGCGGTGTTCTAACGTCTTCATTATTTGGCTACACCTTCCGCATACAAATTTCTTAGCAAAGGGGGTGACCAATTAACTCTGGCGTCCTTACGTACGTCTCGGCAAAGATTACAGAAAAGAAATAAGAGGTACCTAAGTGAACTAAGTTCCCTACGCGTCCCTTATGTTATTAGGTCAAAAAGCACATGTTATATTTATTAGGGTAACATAAACATGCCAATCACGCCGTGGTTTTTCTGATTTCCCTCGTGAACAATAAAGTATATTGGGCAGAGTGTACTTGGTCTTACCTGTCCTTCTAAGTTATGCGGACCTGGTCAGGTAAAAGGAAGAGGTTTTTTTTTCAACATGACATAACGCCTTTATCCCTGAAGGATTGCGCAGAAGTGTACCTATGTCACCCGTAAAATTGTAAATACCGTTAGATCATAATCTATCTCGCGAGATTGTGAACTGTCGAAAGATTGTGAACCGTAACATACTGCTTACAATTTAACGCATTATTTTTCGGTAGATTATAATCTATCGAAGTGAAACCGTCAAATTGTGAACTGGTATCAGGACGGTTAGTACCCTGCGCTATTACTAAATAGTCAGTACGGTTTGCGCGCGGTTGGTTGGAATTCTAGGCTAACCTATTCTGTCGGTAAGCAGTACCTATGGTGCAGTTCACAATTTATCTACAGTTTATAATCTCGCGAGATAGATTATAAACTAACAGTGTTCACAATCATACGGTGACACCTATAAAACACCCACATTTTGCCAGTATAATAGGGAGCGAGCCTACTGCTATCAACCGCGCACAAATCCAGAATCCGGGCTGCTACTGAAAAATTCCAGATAATAAAACCCAATAACACTTTGCCCGACCTGAGAATCGAACCCAGGACCTCATGCTCAGTACTTAACGCTTGCGAGCACAAGACCAACGAGAGAAAAACAAGACTGCATCGTTGAACGCAATGCAGTCTTGTTTTTCTCCTTTAGTTTTAATCATGATCTGGCAGTTTGAGTATTTTATGGGGCCATGTCCTTATCTAAGTTCTTCGAAGGCATTAAGCGTTTTCCAGTTGACACACTTATGTTAAGTATACTCCTACCGAGTTATGACAACTTGTTACTTCGAAGGCATAAAGCGTTTCCTAGTTGGCACACCAAAGATAGGTTAGCGTACTTCAAAGGCATTAAGCGTTTTTTAGCTGACACACCTATATTAAGTGTGCTCCTATCGAGTTATCACAACCTCGTTCTTCGAAGGCATGAAGCGTTTTCCAGTTGAAAACTGTTTCGTATTGTTCGTCGAATCGTTGGTTTTGAGTTCAGCTCTGCGACTACTGCACTGGTTGGACAGGTCCACTCAATCTGTGTGGTTCTTTCCTCAAAAGACCATTTCAGATACCAATCTGTGTAGATTGGTGTTTAAAAAAGAAAAGCTTGTATTTCATAAAACTCTCGAGCATTTCAAGCTTGTTCAAGTGTGTCACTGAATTTAGTGGACTGGAAAAACAAATTAATATTGTGAGTGTTTTTATACCTACTTAGGCAAGATTTCCAAATGCACAAAACACGAGATCTGGGTGATTATTATTTGTTCGGAGGGGAGTTCTACCCCGCAGCTAATATGAAAAAGTCAAGTATTTCCTCATAAAAATTGCCTTCAGACATATTTATGAACAGATGTGATGTCGAAGAACCCCCTAAAAGATAAACCAAAAAACAAACAAACAGACATTCAAGAATGATAACAAATGGCTAAACACACAAATATCCACACTAATATCTTCAATCTAACTATATGCCCCGAGGTATCCAACCTTACGCTGCAATAAACTTCCCTTTACACACCTTAAAAACACAACCTTATTACAACTGAGCACGGTTTTCATTCGCGTGATTGTAGTAAAAGCCACTTCAGGGCCTGCTGACACGAGGAAATAGGTACTTTATGACATGGTTTTAAGGTTTGAATTAGCGTTTCAGTAGATTCTTCATGTGCTGATGGTACCAGCAATTCTTGGACATACAAACACAACAAGAAAAGGTGCCGTGTTCAACGGTGTTAAGGTTTAAATTAGTGTGAAAAAGAGTCAGGGGCTTATGGGGCCGATTGCCGCCGGCCTGCGGAAATGAGTAGGAACCGCGATGGGCTGCAATGATAGTCCAGGGAAGGTATCTGGCGTGAATTTAGAGGATTAGATGCCCTCTGGATGCTGGGTTTGTCGTAAAGTGCAAATGTCTTTATTGTGTAGGGATATACGACGGAAGATAGGTTTTGTTGTTGAAATAATGGCGCTATTTATAAGAACCATGTCGCTGTACATTGCATGCAGTTTCGAGACTGACATACATCACAGGTAGGTATAACATGTCTAAATCAATTAAAATATATAAATGAAAACAATAAAAACATGTAATTAGAAAAAATCTATCGGGATTTTTATAAAAATTACTGGTGCCGTCTATTGGAGGCGCGCATTGCAAAAAACAAAAATCAAAACAAAATAAATATTCTCTTTTAATTTTCTGCTATCTCTTTTCAGTCATCATGTAATAATACATTTTTTTTTTGTACTTTAATCATTGCTATGTTTCCGAGAACAAATGACAATAATTTTGTAAATCACTATCTACCCAGATGAGAGGCTCGTGGCTAGGTAATAACAGCTACACGTGTCGATCGACCAGGTTAAGCTACGCTTGCCCCAGTTGGTCTGTGGATGGGTGCATCTTTACATACCAAGACCCCTCCGTACCTCGGAAAGCACGTTAAGCCGTTGGTCCCGGCTGTCATTTGTGGATTTTTTACAGTTGTTACGGGTCGTCAGAAGCCCGAAACTCTGACAACCACTCCTTCAGATTGGTTCGCGATACCAGGTAAGTGGGTTGTAGAGTCAGATTGGCAGTCGCTCCATGTAAAATCCTGGCAATCTGCTGCATCCGGTTAGATTGGAAGCCGACCCCAACATAGTTGGGAAAAGTTTAGGCAGATTGACTAAGTATCAACCAGACTAAGAACTCCTTTAGAAAAATAATATCTGGAGGATCGAGCTTTGCTCGGTTTACTTTTTGGTTTGACGTTTTCTAAAAATGAAACCTAGCTAGATAGAATTATCGCCCCCGAAACCCCCTGCATACTAAATTTCATGAAAATCGTTGGAGCCGTTTCCGAGATTCAGATTATTAAGGTGGTCCACTCAATGTATCCGTCATAAAATACCTCTAGGCACAATTAAAACATTGTTACCATTAATTAAGGTAATAGGTACAAAGAAAAATAAATAACGCTTGAGAATTATGAAACACCCTCCCTGTTAATAATGTTTACGTATCAAACGGTAGAAGATACCTACCATTACATTCTATCATTAATTCCACCTCCATGAAAGGATGTTTCAAACTACGTCTTGCGTCTTAGTGAATGATATTTGAATTTTTTGAATTATGCAAATGTTCAAAAATTTCATTTTTTTTAATAAATGATTAGTAGTCATTGGATACATGAAGTGGGCTGCCATTGTAAGACGACTAAAATGTCACTACACTGTATTAGATTCGAATTTCAGTTTGACTTACAAATCCTTAACTTACTAAATGCTAGGAACTTTGACCTTTAAACTATCCTCCAAACGAACTAAACATCTATAAATACACAGAGCGTCATAACTATGTAACAAAGTAGGTTGCATAACCGCGTGTTATTTACTTAGAAACTGCAAGTGTATGACGGGGGCGGGCGGATGCGGCCGGGCGGGCGGTTTCCGCTCGTACGGCGGCGGCGCGCGGCGTAGTTATAAACACTAATCTATGTGGGTACGTGGGTGTAATAATTATATTATTGATAGATTTTGTCCATGGCTTCCCTGCGCGGCGTTCAAAAATTATCCCACGTTAACGTACATACAGCCGGGATAAAAAAGCATCCTTTGTACCAACATAAATTTCCTGGTAATCCGTTCAGCCGTTATGGCGTCAATACGTAACAGACAGACAGAGTTACTTTCGTAATTATAATAGGTATTAGTATGAGTTGTAGATTTTTATGCCCTATTGGCTACACACCCACAGAGCGCACAAATATAGGATTTGTAAGACGATAAAGAACAAGCCTATCGATTTAAGGCTCTCACAGACAGGCGAGACGCGACAATGCGACGCAATTCTGCTAGAACAATTCTTTGAAAACTTCATGGAAATTGATCTACCTACTAGAGTCCAGTCACGCCAGCCTGCGGGAGCCTGCAGGCTTACTTTCATCAATGCATCGCTGGATGATTAATTTTGTACAGGTAGTTGAAAGTTACATAAAAAAATTGCCACTACATATTATCCCTAATTGGTCTGACGGGCTTAGGTCAGTAACTACACGTCCGAGAGCCTACGTTAAAGTGTCAATTGCAGTTTTTACGAAATTCACTCTTTAGATAATTTGACTCAGAATTCTTAGTTTTATCATGGGATTTTTTTCTGTTTGTTTCTCAATTAATTTAAGCAACAATTTTTCTAACAGTGACGTAGTACGCTAGCACATCAAGCTACCTCAATCTGTCAAAATTCTTTGATAGATTTTCAACTTTATTCCATAAGCATAAGGTTCATGTACAATTGGGAAAATTTGGTGCTGGCGTCTGTACCTTATTGTGAAACAAAATAATATTACAGTAATATGGGCTTTAACCATTTCCTTGGTAATGCCTTAATAACTAAATGATGGAAAATAGGAAAAGATGTTCTTCTATTAATTATCACAGATTTGCGTTCAAAACGCTTGCGTCACGGCTATCGATAAAAACATGATTTTGTAGTTAACCGTATATACTTTGTGGCCGTCGATTTTATGTTTACAAGCCTTATAATCGACAATAACAGACACAACATTTCAATTTAAAACGACATCTCAAACTCAATACATACCCTTGTTTCAACAAATAATAAGTAATATCAGTGATTTCCGAAGCGCCGCCATGAACTGAAGGCGCGAAGGCTTCGCTAACACGTGACTTGGTTATTAATAAGTCCGGGAGCACGTGCTTCACTCACCCCCAGCACCCCCTGGCACCTCCAACACCCCCCGGCACCTCCATCACCCCCCAGCATCGGCCTTTCATTTACATACGCCACCCGCAAGGCGGCCGACGCATGAAATTTTCAGGAAATAACCAGTAGGTAGCGAGTGTAAGTTGTTTGTAGTCGAGTGGAAATTTTGAAAAAGCCATCAAGTGCAAGTCGGTCTCGCAGACGAAGGATACCGCATAATATTTAATACTACATTTTTCTTTAACACGTTTCTTGTAAGTGTACCGCCTTAACCCTAAGCGAGTTAAGGTGGTACACAGCGGCAAGCCACGCTTTTTTACGATTTTTTTGTTAATCGCTTTATTCTTATTTGAAAATCATTGAAGACTAGTTTTTGCCAGCGGCTTCGTTGTGCTCCCGTGGAGGTCGGAAACTATGCCACGGGAGCGTACTACCGGAATATAAAGTATCCTGTGTGTTACATCCAAACATCTAAATTTACAAACTAATATTTGTAGGATTATTTTCTACTTTTTATTTTGGTTGCCTTTATTATATTTTAGTTTTTTGCTCATTTTTTTTTCTTGCTTTGTTTGATTTTTATTATAGCAGCCATTGTATTACACCCTCTGTGAAAATTACGGTTCAAAAGATACACCCTTGTGACAGACAGACGGAGTCCGGAGCTTTAATAATAGTTTCTCGTTGGCAAGATTTGGGTACGGAACCCTGTAAAAGCTTGGTGGAAAACAGTGGTACTGGTTTGCGCTGATTGTATGGGATTTGTTATTTGGGCTCTGTTTTGTATTATGAATATAGTTCATTAATGTGTTAGAGCTAATGTAGCTTTAAATTCGTTTTTTTGTTGTTACTCTGATGCATTTAGTGCGGATGGAAGTTCCCTATTGTTGAAATTGACCTCCCTACGGGTTAGCCATACCTGTCGTGGCTCAATAACACGAGGCGATCGTGCCGCGGACGGTTCGTGATGCGTATTCATCACATATCGAGACCCCTCTGCGCCTCGGAGGGAAAGCACGTTTTGCCGTTGATCCTGGCTGTCATTCGTGGATCTTTGACAATCGTTACGGGTAGTTAGACCCCCGAAAGTCTGACAACCAGTCTTATCAAGGGGTATCGTGTTACCCAGTAACTGGGTTGTGGAGATCACATAGGCAGTCGTTCCATGGTATTCGGCTGCATCCGGTTAGACTGGACGCTGACCCCAACATGGACAGGCTAGGCAGATGATGATGATGAGATTGTCATCAGAATTCTGCGTGTTTCGTCATGTAAGGTAGGTAATAAAAAAAATGTGGTTTACTTAAAAAGGTTTTATTGTCTGTACTTATCACTATTTTATACATTTATACCTACGGTAACTATAGTTTATTTACCCACTATGTTTGACTATGGACACGACGTGTCCCTTTGAGCGGCTGCTCGGAGGTTCATCATAAGATCATTAGGCAGTGATCGTATCATATAAAATAAAAGAAGTTAAAGTGTCCAGATCTATTGCAATTCTTTTAGTTTTAACCCTTACCGAATACGACCCAATTGAAGTCGTAAATAAAACAATAAATAATCAAATATTAACTTATCGCTACCTATCTATACTGACCGACGTTTTTATTGATATTTTGAAATAATTTTGAACGCAAAGTTACCTATCGTCTTGATTTTATATAAGAATAAAACAAATAACAGACAGAAAGTTGTTTCAATATACGAATATTACGAACACACTCATCAATCGCTACTTCATTTAGTTTGTTCATTACTACATTAATGAAGATTTTTTATCTGTGTTTCAGTACTATTTGTTAGGCAAGTTAGAAATAAAAGAGATCACTTGATTCTCAGTAAGTAGGAAAAATAAAATTCCCCCGTGTAAACAGTTGGTCAGGGTCCAGTTTTCAAGAAACTATCACAATAGTTTCAAAAAGTATCAGCGCAGACGCAGCTGCGACCAGTAATGTAACAAATGGCGACATCTAGCACACTACTTTACAATCACACAACTACTAACGACATCTACCGGCGGAGGTCATCAATCGGACCTAACTTCGCATATGAAGAAGGTTTCGAAGGAGCAGGGAGAGTCGTTCCACTTAAGACCTTTGTCGTCTCTGTTCCAGAGTTCCAAGCAGTTCTCTTCTTCTCCGTTCTCGTAGCGGAAGTTGTTGGGTTCTCCTGCGTTCCAGTTCACGAAGGTTAGCGGTCTGCCGTTGGCCATCCAGAAGAAGCTGCCTTCTTCAGCCAAGTCAGTGCCTGATGTCCAGAAGTGTTCGCGGCCATAACCTGGAAAAAGAAATTAGAGAAATGTTAGTTGGGATTGGGAAATAATTTTGCCTTGTATGTAAAACGGAAATGGTAGAACATAGCGTGGTGGTATGTAGTTTAATTAAGAATTGGTATTTCCTCTATGTAATACATTGAGTGGTAAAAGTGGTGTAAAATCCGTCTATCACAATAGGTTGTTGCTACATGCAACATTTTGGACGCACCACCAATATTGCGTTACTTAAGGGAGGGGGAAGCGCGAGGTTAGCTGTCGGGCTTTTTTTTTGAGGATGGTAAATCATAAAATAACTTGGGCAAGTCAGATTTTTACTGACTAAAACCCACCCGTGCTCCTTCAGTTGCCTGTGTGCAGGGGGCCACGGTATCTCTTTCAAAAAACCCGCACCCCTGGCAGGCATCGACCCTTGCGGACCCCAGAGGTTTGTTTTTGATTATTTTAATGATTTATAATTCTGTAAAGCCGTACTTGTTTTGGTGGGGAATCATAGTTTAATCAAAATACAACTTGATACACACCTGCTAATTGTAAAAAAGTAAGAAAAATCGAATTTCCAGGACTACCTTAGTTCCTCCTCCTTAAGTATTACAAACGTCAGTTTTCGCACTCGTTTAAACCTAATGGAAAGCCATCTTAGGCTGCAGTTTGCAGGCTGCAGAATGAGATGAGATATCTCGCTTTTGAATCTAAAACCTTCAAGCCATTTATAAGATGCCGCGGCTGAGAAAATTATTGACATCATTCCCGTCTTGCCTAGAGTGACCACCTTACTTCTAGGGAGAGCTAAGTCTATCTGAAGATTGTGGCACCTGTGGGCTGTTCGATGTAGGCGAAAAGTTTGAAAATGTAGCTAATGAATTAAGATATTTACCTGAGTCCTTAACATATTGCTCCAGTTTGTCGTTCTCCTGTTGCGTTGAGATGGAAGCCAGGTGCATGCCGTGGAACCGGCAGTACTGCTGCGCTTTGAACCAATTAGCCTGAAACAACGGATGAGATATCATTAGAAACGATTATTTCGCACATTTTTGTTTCTGTTTGGAAAGAAAGTCTAAATAAAGTATGTTAATCAGTGCGCGTTAAATAAAAACACTGTAAAACAAGACAAGAACTTCCTCTGTGGGTTTCAGTTCTTAATTTGCGTATCTTATCCTCCATTCCAAGGATCGACTGCCGGTACAGCAGACGAGTCCTGGAGTGGAGCCCCGTATCGGCAAGCGTAGCGTGGGACGCCCCCTAGTTACACGGATTGACGATCGTAAAAAGGGTGGCTAGGACTGACTGGACGCGGAAGGTGGAGGACAGGGTATTGTGGCGCAGCCTAAGCGACGCCTATGACCAGCAATGGAACCCGATTCATAATTTGGTATTAATATTTAGAAAAAGTTTTGAGGTATGCATCATGCAGTCACGTTAACAATGTACATTTTTCTATAAGTCTACTACATTTATCTTCTTTGAACTGCGCCAGCGCTTATTGCCAGTTGTAATTCAAGAAGTTAATTATGTGTCATTAAAAAAACATCAGTTTTTATTAGTCTGCCAAAATAATCGTGACTTGGAAACTTTATTGCTGCATGCTTTCAGAAAACCAACTTGGGTTCCTAATCAAGTAAACCTTTTAAAGAATTTATGCAAGAATTTTAATGGAAACGTTGAACTTGTAAATTTCGAGGCAATGTTACACCGAAATCATTGAAACTAATCGCATGCGCAGTACGGAAGCCGCATACTAACTAGGTTAGCGGCACAAAAGGTAAAACCGCGGTTAACCGACCAGCGACACGCAGGTTTGTGCGGTTTTTGCGAACACGTCATGTCTGAACATAAATCAATTTGATTGACACGAGAGGGAACGACATAAAGTCCAGGGTACTTGGGAAGTTTAGTGTGTTCTCAACTTTATGACTGTTTTAATGAGAATGAGATGTTCGGTATAACTGGACATCGTTTGGGATCGCATTTAACGATCGTTTTATTTTATGGTGTGAGCAGGCCTTCTGGTCTTTCTTTCGTTAAATAGGGTGGAAAGGTAAATTGATATTCATTCAACAGTCGATGGATAATGGTGATGATTCTGTTGTGCACCAACTAAACTCAATTTAGGCTATTGCTATCTGGTTCATTCCAATAGATCTGGAAAGAAATGGAAATAAAAATAAGAGTAGTCAAATTTAATTGAACTAAGATTAAAAACAGGCTAAATTCAAGGCAAAGACGTAATTTAGTTTGACAGTCCTAAAGCGTAACTTGTATTATTCTTTCGCGTCTGTCAGTAAAAGACAGCAATACTCTTATTTAAGTTTAGGTGGTGAACAAAAGAATTCAGCACCAATAACTGTATTGGAGGTGAACGGATCGGTAATAGGTACAGTCAGGAAAATTATATAGCAGTCAGGTCCGAAACCAGCTGGCTCCTTTGCTAATATTTTTAGCATGACATTAAGGTATTCCCGTATTATTCGGGTCGAAACGACAGAAGAAGACGGATGATTACGGAGAAAACCAAAACTGCCAAGCTGCCTCGTTGGTCTAGTCGTCGTAAGCGCTACTGCTGAGCATGAGGTCCGTTGTTCGATCCCCAGTTCAGGCAAAGCGCTATTGGGTTTACTATCTGGAATTTCACAGTGGCAGCCTGGATTTGTACCCTATTGATCGTAATAGGCTCGCCCCTATTACATGGGTCTTAAACATAAGTAACGAATTGTGGGTACATTATAGGTATAACTTTTCCCAACCCTTCGTGGAAAAAGGCGTGATGTTATGTAAAACGAAAACAACTCTTTCGAAAAAACATTTCGTTAATCTAAAAACGTTCGCAAAGCTTTTTGCTTTTATTCACTAGACGGTTTTCAGCTTGCTTTATAACGGCGCTATAAATTGCCTACACCCGAAGTCACGTATAGAAATAGGAACCACGTTTTGGACTGGACATGTGCCATTTACCTGCAGTCTCAACTCTCGGGCGCTTATTTTGTATTCGAAATGTAGCCTAGATCTTCATTCGTTTATTTGCGTCCACAAGAGGACCAAATGGCCTATTAGTCGATTCGCACGAATTTAGTCGCTCGAAATGGGCGAATTAACGCTTAAATAACATATTAGTTTTCTGTAGGCGATTCGCACGAAGTACTTATTCGTGGGAGAATCGACAATTCCAGAAATATCATATAGTACGCAATTGGCACGTTTTGAATTTTGAGCGATATACCTACTTTTAATAAAAAAGTCTTATTAGATATTATGGTAGAAAATCGAACAAATGCTATTACTTTATTGCATTAAATGCAAAACGTGCCAATTGTACGTATTTCTAGAGTTACCGATTTGCCTATAAATAAATGAACTTCGTGTGAATCGCCTGCAGAAAACAATATAATATTTAAGAGTGTCAATTCGCCTATTTCGGGCGAGTAAATGGGTGCGAATTGACTAATAAGCCGAATAGGCTATTTATTTTAATTATTACAGTCAATATTTATTCGATATTTTTATTTATTAACGCCTCAAGCGACAGCTTTTATAACTAATTACCATGGTGTTACGTCGGAGGATGTTATAAGATATAATATATAACTCATATGTTTTGGACCGTCTCGATAAATTATGTTCAGAAAAAATATGATTGGCGAAAGTTGTAGAGTCGAAAGCAAAAGTATCTTGTAGTTACTTTGTAATACAACATTTTGTAGCATAATTATTGTGCATTTATATTTATATTTAAGATTCCAATTAGGTTACAACTGAGAACCGGATGAGGTGTCAACGATTTTCGATATGTTCGTGTATCTTGGGATGACTTTTTTGTTTTTATTACTTGTAATTATAGTTAAATTCGACAGGTAGCATTTATTAACACATTAGCCGTAGAACAGATGACCGTTGGTGTAGACGTGTGTATGCGTGGAGACCGCGAATCGGCAAACGTAAGGTAGGACGCCCTCAGGCTAGGTGAGCGACGATCTTCGCAAGGTGACTGGTAGCAGCTGGATGAGAGTTGCCGAGTATTGAGCTAAATAGCGTACAGTTGGAGGGGACTTTGTCCAGCAGTGGACTGCTCTAGGCTGATGATGATGGTAACATTTGTGAATGAAATATATTTAGAGTAAGTTCATAGAATGTTCACAGTTTGACACAAGACATCTCCAGCAATGGACTTTTTTCGACTAAGATGGGATAATGGTACAAAACATTACGACTAAGATATAGTAATATGGGTTGGACAAGAGGAGTTTTCTATTCTTGCTAATACTACTAATATTTTAATGTAAAAGTTTGTATATTTCGATTTTTGTTACTCAAACACGCAACAACGGCCGAATGGATTTGAAAGAATTCACAGGTAGTTTATTATCAGGATTTATATCATCGGATACTTTTTTATCCTGGTAGAACGTTACCGTGGGATAATTTCCGAGCTCTAGTAATTTTTTCGAAAATCTTGAGTAGCTATATGAAATTATTATTACGTAATTATTTTCGTTAGTCAAATCTTCTAAGTTATTATACACTTTACAAAATTCGTTTCATAATTCACAATGCATATTAATTAATTATTAGATTAGAGCTTCTGTGATTCATAGCTGTCAACAGTCATGCCAACGAAATGCATCAAGATTAATTAATACGAGAGCTAAAACAATGAATACAGGAGCGTATGTACAAATGTGTTGTCTTGTACAGTCAAACAAAAGAACATATGTACACGTAGCTAACTTATGTAACTATTTTAAAGCATTGTTGTGAGTGGACCTACTAAGTAGTCAATTTTTTCGCATCACTCTCTTAATATTATAAAGAAGTAAAGTTTGTATTTATACGGTACTCACTGATCTGATTCTAAAAGTATGAACTTTGTCTCTCAGTAATTACCGCCATACTGTAGCTGATCTTTCACTAATGGAAAGCTACAGTATTGCTAAATATCATATAATATGACACTCCTCCTATTTCCTCCTCCTTTATTTCCTTTCTTGTTTTAACAAGTAGTTTCACGCGGCAGTCGCGGTGAGTGTTTACGCATACAATGAAATGCATATTTGCAGTGTTGTGAAAAGATGAACTTTTTCCCTGTATACCAAATACTTTGTTCTCCTGTACACAATATTATGTATTTGTATACAGAGTCATTGATCTTATGAAACAAGACCCACTTTCTCTGGCATTGGGGATTAGTACCTACCTAAGTACTTATAGTCGTTGTTGAGTGATGCAGCCCATCTGTTTGCTAGGAGATGACGATGCACTTAACATCATTCACAGCTTGTGAAACAATGTTTGTTCGTAGGTAGCAGCAAGTGTTTTATGAATAGTAAATAAAATATTTTTTTAGTATATTCACATAGAGGGTGGCAGGGCTATCGGACGCGCGAACTGAAACGATGAATTCAGCAGATGATTCTCGATCCCTTAGCGTAAAAGTTATTAGTCGATGATAAAAAAGACTGTTTTATAAAAAAGTGAGTGAAAATATAAACGTGGTACAAAACTAAAAAATGAAAAAATTCAACGGAAGGGTATTCAGAATCATGTACTGAATAGATATAGGTTGTGAGTTGTAGAGCAGTGGTGGCCCAGTGGTAACGGTCGCGATTTACTAGTTGTAGGTCATGCGTTCAAACCCAGCCAGGCGCATTACTTTGTATAAATAATTTCATCACTACTGGTCTCAAAACGGTGAAGGAAAACATCGTGAGGTAATTGGCGTTTCCTAGGACCAAAAAATTCGAAGACATGTGACATCTACCAACACGCACTGGGCCCGCGTGGTGGATTACGGCCCACTCCCTCTCACGGAGAGGAGGTTTGTGTCCCAGCAGTGGGGGCAATATATATGTACAGATTGTGCGTCGATGTCTCTGCACCCCTGCATGTAGGATTTGGAACAGATATTTTGATATAATTGCCGTATAGTTTGTCAAATGATTATGTCTTTTGCAAAATAGCAATAAAAAGCTCTTATTGAAACCTTACAAATTTAAGTACTTCGGAAATATACATCGACTAAGGAGGCGGGTTATTTTTTCAATAGTACATATCGTCTGCTTACTGGTAAAACAAGATAAATATTATTTTTACTAAATCGAGTTAAAAATGCAGTCACGTGTAATGTTTTACGGGCTATCTACTGGTAAAATAAAAAAATGCAATGTCCAATGGCTGCTGAGATAGTAAGTTTGTAAAAATGATATCTTCTCACATTTTAAAAATATTATATAGATAAGAGTATATCTTAAAAGAAGGGTAATTAGTGCAACAGTTTGCTTTAACAGTTTTTTAAATTAATGTGTTTAAAATAGATCAAATTAAAACATAAACTTTGAAATGTCATTTACTCGAAATGACACAGACTGCACTTATTACTTTTTACCCGTAAGCAGACGATATATGACAACATTTTATGTTGCAATAAATTACAGAAGACTTCCTTCTAAGAAAATTGTGGTCATAAACAACTAATTAAGTACCTATAGAAACATCTTAGTATCGATTTATGCATACCTATGATATTTAGGGTGTCGTGCAATAAGATTTTTCTTTGATATTATTTATTTTATTTAATCGTCATTTCAGCCGAAATAGGTCCACTGCTGGATATAGGCCTCCCCGACGCTCGTCCACTTCGACCCGTTCTGTGCTTCCCCCATCCAGAAGATTCCTGTGGCCGTAACAAGGTCATTGGTCGACCATGTGGGAACCCTTCTAAAGACGTAGAGTTCTACGTCTTCTGGTACGCGGTCGCCACTGTAGGGGCCTACTCTTTAACTCCGTCAACGAAGATACGGGCCCGTTCGAAAGTAGTTCCAAACTTCTTAGTGAATCCTACAGCCAATTAACTAACTTGTTTGGACGGGCAAAAACATATCGGGTGTAAGGACAGCTATCAAATCGTGTTGTCATTCATTCTCGTCGTTCGGGCTCCAAACTAATCTTCTTTCCGTAAAATACGGAGTTGGAAACGCCCGTTACTTCGACCAAAACGACGGACTTCGTGCTTAGGGAGTAGGCCCCCTGAACCTTTCGGCAACATTGGCCATGTGCGAGCAATGCGCCCTGCTCACTGTCACTTAAGTTTGGCAATTCTTCGGGCTATGTTGTTACCGTGGTCCTCTTGTGAATCTTTTCACTTCTGATACAATCATGTAAGGAAACTCCAAGCATGGGCCTCTCCATTGCCCTTTGGGTGACTTTTAGTCTTCTAATACGGCATATTGTGTGCGACCATGTTTCAGGTGTTGATGTTTTATTAAATAAATGACATAACAGTATTTATTGCCACACATTGCTTGATTTTATCAAGAACCTACATTAACACAATTGCCAGAATCATTATAAAATTTGTTCCCAGGTCTAATCTTACAAAATTGTACTTAATAATCGCGGAAGATAATGTTAACAACCAATTGTTAGGAAACCGGAATTAACCTACATAATCTGGGCATTTGACTAAATGTGAGAATTCAGAATATTACCGTAACACGCATAATTGCATTATCATACATACAGATGCCTATTACGGCGACGAATTAACAGATTGATCACTAATTAGAATAAGAATAGAATAATGTTTATTGTCTCCAGTATTACAGCTAGTAGTAGTAGTGGGTACACTTATACACAAAACTATAATACCGGAAGCAAAAGGTTTAAGGCGGAGATTTCTTGTAAACGATCAAAAAGGTGGTTTTAAAAACCAGTGTATCTCTTTAACCGTAAATAATTTTGAAAGCAAAAAAATATATGGTAATTTCAAGTTTATTTTGCATACAGTGATGGAACTCAAAACATAATAAAACACACTTTAATGCATCAAAAAAATCATCAAAGTCACCTCAAGCATCCAGTGATGGATTATTGATTAATTTAATACGACTTTATTTGCACTTTTACGACGTACGGTTGCTCATTTATTATTCAAATTCATTACAACAGATTTTAACCCGTATCGGATTGCAATAAGAACTATTATCGCTCATAACGATATTATTTAAAGTTACCAGGGCCTTAAGCGTCAGCATTATGCTTAGGTCCGCCTAGCGGGTCGCTAAGCGCTGGTTTTCAGCTTAAATCCTTGACTCCTGTTTACAAAAAAAAAGAGTTCGATTTAGCAATAACGTATAACGTATAACGTTTGGGGACGGACACGACTGGCTCTTTTATCAATAAAGAAAAAACGAAAAAGAAAAGCGATTGCGCATTTTATACCAGTTAATTATTTACATTTAAATAAGTATAGTAGGTGTTTGATTTTAATGCTTGCAGATTTGAGACGAAGTAAAGAAAATAAATATATTTAGCACAGAATAAAAGGCGAAGGAATTTTGCGGACATTATTCTTACAAAAGTTGTGTGGAAATCGGTTATCATGGTATGGGCATGTGCTAAGGAGGAATGAGAAAAACGTCGTGAAGAAAGTTTTGAGTATGAATGTCGATGGCTATAAGAGTAGGGGAAGACCAAAGAAGCGATGGATGGACTGTGTGAATGATGATATGGTTAGAAAGGGTGTGACTACGGAGATGACGACTAATAGAGAAGTGTGGAAGGAAAAGATATGTTGCGCCGACCCCAAATAAATTGGGATAAGGGCAGGAGAATGATGATTCTTACAAAATTACCATTGAATGATTTTTCATAAAAATTGTTGATACAAAGTATACAGGGTCAAATTAAATTAGGCAGCGAAACTCTGCACTTGTGAATAGTATCGATATTATCTAAACATGATAAAGTTAATATAAAAATGTTTTTTTTTTGGTCAATGACCGCTGGCAATGTGGTCGTTCACAACAACACGCGCTAAGTACACTACCACAGAGGTGGCGTGGAAACGTTTGCATATTGTGAAAATTACAGCTTTTTCAACTTTTAAAATCGTTGTATCTCAGAAACAGTGACTCTCAGGAAGAAAAATGTTACGATACTTTTATAGATAATTAAATGATCTACAATTTTTGTCTGATATAATTTTATGATAAATCTTACCATTTTTCTGCAAAACACGAAAATCCCATTTTTGAGACGTTTGACCTTGAAAAAAAACCGGGTACGGGATCGATGGGGACTTTTCAGTATTCATTTATAATGGTGTTCCGAACATTTATACCAATTTTTAGCTCTATGCGAATTATTGTACACTTGCATGCTTTAAAGGCTATTTTGTAATGAAGCACTTAATACCTTAAGTACCTAAAGATAATTACAATACAACCTGGAACTGACCTGAACATTGCAAAAAACGTGAGAACATGAATTTGCGAATTTCATGGGCTACCCTGGAGCTTTCATCTTCAGATCAAAGGCAAAGGAAATTAAACACTCGACCTACGTGCGGTAATTCAAAAGCTCTGGTAAAATCTCAGCGTTTATCATCACTACATATTATAAAACAAAGTCCCTCTCCGCGTCTGTCTGTTTGTTTGCGATAAACTCAAAAACTACTGAACGGATTTTCATGCGGTTTTCATCAATAGATATAGTGATTCATGAGGAAGGTTTAGATGTGTAATTTGTTAAGGTTTTGTGTAAATTATATAACGCGGGCGAAGCCGCTGGAAAAAGCTAGTACCTATTATTTAAAACAGCGACACGTTTACCTGTCATGTCGTGTGGGCGAGTTTACATGTAATGTATGAGACACCTTTACACGTCCATAACTTTTGCCTTTGATTTCCGATATTGTAAAAAAGTAATTTAAGTCTGTTGAAAACAATAAATTGAACTTACAGGTTTGTTTGTTGGGTTTTAAAGAAGAAAATTATTGTAAGTTACAATTTTGACAGTAAAGCCTCTTATAATAACATTTTTATTGGTCCAAAAACAATGTTAAGTACAGATTATTTTTCCACCACTGATAAACAAAAACTATGCAATACAATACAGTACTAACTTGAGTGGACAAGAACGCCTGTATCTTGTATTAGTTTAAAAAAACAAAACTGTAGGTATTACAGGAGAGGAGACAGGGATTATTGAAATATACACTATCAAAAGACGAGTTAGAAATAGTTTTCCGGCAATTAAAACACCCTTATTTCGTCGTCTCAACATGACCAAACCGTCTAAGCATAAGGTACTCATTGCAATTACCTTCTTATTGAAAATGTTTTGAAATTTTTAGGAATCTATCTTATGTTATGTTTACGTTGTTTGGAAAGTCTATTGAGCTCTGCTTTAGTTTATAGATGACTCAATCTTATTCTTTCCGATTATTATTCCGTCTGTTCATCAAAAGAGAGTCAAGGCGAAATTATAATTTTAATACTGTCTCTTATTGCGTTATTTAATTCCGTAATGTTTACGAAATTATGAGTTGTAAATGTTTAATTGTACGATTGTCGTTGGCCAGCCGTCTGGTTGTCGGAGAAAGTCGGAATACACCGGTCCGGTACAGCTTGCCGAGTGGAGTTTAGGGGTGGCAAACATTTTGAAAAGTGTACTTTTTTGGACGTTGAAATGGTTCGGATATGTTTTCTGTTTGCTTTCATTCTACAGGTCTAAAACGTGAACATTCCTGAAATTAAGTAGGCACTAACTTATAACTAAGTACTACTTGCGTTCTTTGAGTGATATATATTCAAATGCCAATAAGTTATAGAAATTATAAATAGCAATAATGTAAGGGTCATATCAATAATGCAAGTCAACACAATATTTTATTTAAACGCCTCGTGTTTATGATCGACGGATGTATGCCAACCCTGCAGCGCCCGGTACAAATTACACCGTAATGGACGTCGTCGGCGACGTCTGCAACCGGCTAATAAGAGATGTGGTGTGACGCGAAGCAATCTCGTCGGATTCTTTACTTTTCTCACTGTGCCGCTTATGCAATCACGTTCCATTTACAATTTAGATGTCCAACACCGGTTTTACTATCTCTGAATGTTTTGCACTAACTAAAAAAATTTTTGTGTCATCTTTAGATGACACAAAAATTTTTTTTGTTTACAAGTTCGGTTTTTTCGATACCGTCATTAGACAATTATTTTGTACTTCACTAATTGTTATTGCATAAAGTTAATGTATTATCTTATTACGTACGGTTTATTCACATCGTAAAGAATTTCGTAGTGTGACTAAATTAAAATCTTGCAATTGTATGCGTAATTTTTTGGTTTACCGAATTAAGCCGTGGTTGAGGAAAACAGAGAAGTCAGGTTTACCAAATTGATTTCAATTTACTTTGCGGTTGTGTTGATGCAATCGAACATAATAGAGACGGTTTCATAATAGAAGAATGTTTACATTTGTTGTATTTGTCGTAATGCTAGCAATTTCCGTTTGTATAAATTCTCACCTGTGCGTCGATACGTCACGTGATCACGTCATTCCCATAAAGGGTTTGAATGAACACTTAGCTAAATTCTATAGGTATCTACGGTAAGAATTGAAGTGGGCATTATTACAGCCATTAAACTGTCATTGGCTATACCTAATAGCGTAGCTTTATAGTGATTGAAAATGCGCATTTTAGTACTTACACGCATCGCCCACGAGAAAAGCCATTTCTCAAGCCGCATCTAACTTTCGCAGATCTTTGACACCCAGACATATGTACATCCATGGTATTGGTGCCTCTGTATTATCAAAACAAATGTGTCAGCGTATGCCACTCGCATATTTAATTGTCATGTATAAACATATATATATTTTGGGTTATGGCTTCACGCGGTTTGTGCATATATTGTTTAAAATAACTTTAATACTATTCCATATTATTAATCATCATCCAAAGAGCTACAAATCTGCAAAGACAGCACTTCATTCAGCCTTCGAAAGCCAGGAAAAGGTAACATACTAAACTCAGTCTAGTATACAAAATAACACCACTAAATCTCTTATAATCTGTGGTCCAGTGTGCAAAGTAGACAAGGGGCTGTGGTCAGTCAGCGTTTCCACTACATTTTGCAGTGGACCACGTTACGTGCGCTCCATTGGCCTAGTACCCTGGAAACCGACAAGTTGCTAAAACATTCAAAATTCGAACTCAATTCTCGTTTTACCATAATCTTGTGACGATATTATAAAAAATATTTGATGCTCTATGTATCATAGTCCCCGTCATTAAAAAGGTATTATTGGAAGTGACTTTTACGTTTGCAATGTATTAATTAGAGCTCTTTACTTAATTAATAACTACTCAACTAATGAGTCCATATGTAACGAGGTATAATAAATAAAAATACATTACGTTAATTAAATTAATTGATACACAGTAATAGTTATTATATTACCTACTCACTAAATTAATAATTGGATATATTTTTAACGATACGTACCTAATAAAGATAAAACTGTTAACGTTATTATCTATATTGTTATTTAATAAAAGCTTATTGCCGTAACAATGTCATTGTGTAAACTGCCTCGTTGGTCTAGTGGTCGCATGAGGTTCTGCGTTCGATTCTCGGGTCGGGCGTATTATAAGTAGTATATAAGTATTATTGGGTTAGAGGGTGGAATTGCTCAGTAGCAGCCTGGAGTGTACATACGTGCCCGGTGGGTAAAACTGTGGGTGTATCTACCCACTATAGGCGACAAACCGACAAACTGTCACGCAGTTTGACAGATTTATAGTATAATTGTACAAGTTTTGGTCCAAATAAATGATTTATTTATTTTTAACCCTTCGGGGATCACAGTTGAATTGAAAACTTACGAGTTTTTTTTAGTTATTCTTTTTTTTTTTGCTTTGTCCGCGTTGGTTAACGTTAATTTAAAGAAAACCTTAACAAATTGAACACTTAAACTTTCCTCATAAATAATTCTGTCCATTGTTGAAAACCGTATGAAAATACATTCAGTCTTTTTTGAGTATATCGCGAACTGACAGACAGACAGTCAGATACGGCGGGGGACTTTGTTTTATAATATATAGTGATAAGTTTCTAAAGATAAATGTAACTTATTAATTTATAGTCTGCTTCAAATAGCTGTATTTATAATTACGAAGTAAAAGTCTGACACTGGGCTATTTATAGGACAGTGGCCCATGAATGTAACAATTGTTGGTCTGCCTGCTTGTACGACTGGACCAAACTTAATGGTCCTTGAACTGGTTTACAGTACGTGTATTTACTTACCTATGTATGTGTATTAGATAAATTCGCAGTCATATTTTGAACTTTCATTCAGACTCCTCCAAAAGCTCTAGTTTGATTTTTGCAACGATGTTCTACATACCTATAACGCAGCTTGGTGTAGGAATTGACTGGTAGAAATCGTCACATAAGGAAAAAGCGTTATGCCCCTCCATGAGAATTTCTCTTTCTTTTTCCTTGGTCTCTTTCCAATACTGAACTGAACTACGTTCCTGTTGCAAGACCCTCGAGCGCACACGTTTTATTTTTCCGAAAAAACGCAGTCAATCATTAAATGAGTTAACGATACGACCAATCCACAATAATAATAAAAGCACACCTGTTTTCAACGACACTGAAAATAGTCTCATAAGATCCATCACTATACCTACAATAAAATGGCCGTCTTCGCAGTAATAATCCCACTTTTATGAATATTGCGCCGCCTGATATTTCTTTTCCCCCTTTTTAAACAACCTGAGTCTCTCGGAATGAGATATAGCTCGATATAGCCCGATAGTCTGTTGGGACCCTATTTTTATTCCCAATTCGCTATTGATCGGGGGAAGTAGAAAAAATGGCGTCAGGTTTTTCCTATTCTGTGGAAGTTGGAAAAGGAAAACAGACTCATTGAGGCGAAATATTTTTTTATCAGTGAGATAGTTTTAGTAGGACTCTGATGGTAATATTTTGTTCGCAGATTTTGAACGAACATTTTGTCTGACATTTTTATTGACGAACTATCAGGCGGCAGAAAAATATATAATGTGTATAATTTACATAACGTCACGTCTTGTTTCCCCGAAGAGTTGCGCAGACGCAGAGGTGTACCGCTAGTACACACACATTTCGCCAGTTATAGGTACATACCGTCCCATGTAATAGGGGCGAGCCTATTGCCACCAACCGGGCACAAATGCAGACTCCGGGCTGCCTCTGAGAATTTCCTGTTAGAAAAACCCAACAACAGTTTACCCGACCTGGGAATCGAATCCAGGACTGCTCAGCAGTAGCACTAACTTGATACCACTAGACCAAGGACGCAGTACTGTGTATAATTTAATTATTATAATTTATATGTGTTTGTTGGCCTACGCTTTTTTAATGCACATCAATCAATATAATGTTCCTGAATTCATCGTTTGACGTGTCCTAAAAAAACAAAAATCATCTTTTTAATGGCCAAGTATAAGTTACACGTCAATTAACTACGAGGAAAACTAACTTGAAGTACCGAAGTCATGTTTCGTACGGTGTAAACAAAGTTTATGTCACATCCAAGTAAGTATTACATGTTAAATGTCCCAAGTTGTGACGAGACTACGCAACTTTCCCTCGGTCGACTGTACTAGTGAGTATCGCCGGGAAATCAGCAACTGTTGCATTCTATTCCTAGAACTTGACTGCCAGTTAATATCGCCAGACAATAGCAAGCATGCATGATTAATCAGCCTATAATTATCCCACTTTTGGGACACAGGCCCCCTCTTTATGAGAGAGAGTGGGGTAGATGACACATGTCTTCGAATTTTTGTTTCTAGCAGGCTTAGCACGAGCACCTATTTGTCGACGGAAGAATAGACATGACTATTAACTAAATGATGTACAATAGGAGAAGATAGCTATGTTCTTCTATTAATTATCACAGTAATGCATTCTAAACGAATCATGATTTTGTAGATAATCGTATTTACTTTGTGGCCGTTGCGTAGAAAGTTTGTTGTCAGTGTGATTTTGACAGTTTGGCAAGAAATTTTTTCCTGAAGTAGACTATCTACATACTTATAAAAGGACCTAGACAAAGCTCGTTAGAAACGAACGACAAAATCACAGAATGTAGAAGGATATCTACAGTGCTATGTCCAAAATGGAGAAACGAAATGTGACTTTGTATAGAAAAAGCACTGTCTATTCTTCGTCGATGTATATTGCCGAAGTACTTAAATTAATAAGGTTTCAATAAGAGCTTTTTATTGCTATTTTACAAAAGACATAATTATTTGACAAACTATACGGCAATTATATCGAAATATCTGTTCCAAATCCTACATGCAGGAGGGCAGAGACATCGACGCACAATCTGTACATATTATATACTCAGCCTATATTGCCCCCACTGCTGGGACACAAACCTCCTCTCCGTGAGAGGGGAGTGGGCCGTAATCCACCACGCGGGCCCAGTGCATGTTGGTAGATGTCACATGTCTTCGAATTTTTCGGTTCTAGGACATGCCGATTAATTACCTCACGATGTTTTCTTTCACCGTTGTGAGAGCCGTGGTGATGAAATATTTTACACAAAGAAAAGTGTATGTCTGAGTTGGAACCTACAACTATTCGACAGTAATATTTATATACAATAATATCATTTACATAGATGAAATTTTAATGAAGGGCCCACTACATTCACATCTGCTATTTGGCCATTTTACAACTATGTTGGGGTCGGATTGCAATCTAACCGCTGAATACCAGTATCTGAGATCCATAACCCAGTTACTGGGTAACACGATACCCACAAATGATGGGCCCACATTGCCTTCCTAATAAAGATTTCCACGAGAAAATGTTAGTTACGTGTGTATAACCTACAAAATTTCCTGTGGATATTTTTTTATTAGGTTCGTTAGTGTTTTTGCAGGGACAATGGAGCGTTTATTTATTTCAGAATTTATCGCGATATCATATCGATTTTAGAACTTAATTTGGAAGCGAATTTGCAGTGAAACTACGGCTTTTGGCGCGGATTAACGATTCCATAACCATTGCTACATAATTCCATAAATTTCTGTTCGACTACATTTTCTACTTTCCAAAAAAAAAAACTCATTTGTTAAACAGGTTTTAGATCCTAATTCGGAAGACTTTTAGTTAATTTTGCAGTGAAGAAGAGTTGCTATTCCATAAGTATTGCTACATAGAACCGTAACTCGCTGATCAAGTTCTTTTTCCTTTAAAAATCGAAGATATTGTGAGCCTGTAGACTGACGTGTCAGTTAACTTCAGCTAAAACTGGTCAGTTATATCACAGTGACGCGAGTGACCCACTGGAATCTGCGGTTATGTATAAATGTGTTTTCTACTAACACACAAAGCTAGAAATTTTCTCGTTTGCCATCTGTGTTTGTATTCATTGGCCCTGTTTTCTCTTTAAAGGTCGACGTTCCAACAATATTAAATGGTTACTATTAGATTAGAGATAATAATGAAAAAGGTTTTAAACGCAAATACATTCTTCTCAAAACAATAAATCAACTTTTGAAACTTTTTAATTAAGAGGCCGTAATTATCAAAATGAAATTTACATTTGACTGTGCCTATTCAAATTAAATATGATTGAATAGTAAGTTGTAATAGCCATTGCAAATACTTCTGTATCACCTGGCGAAAGAGAAAGTTGTGCGATCTATCAACGCGCCACGCGGTGTTGCGTCACCATCGTCATCGCAAACCTGCGTACGCGCAGCGTTCGGGTATCCGCATCAAATGACAAATCGATTCGGTTAATTTGCATGTGAATGTGATCGTAATTATCTTCAGGAGATACATACTAATGAATGGGATTAAGGGTGAATTAAGGTAATAGTAAATTATATGTTTAATCGACCTCGCAATTTGCTTATCACCTTAAGGTTGAAAGTTACTTGCTCGTCAATCTTAGTGAATTTAAATGTTTTGGGAATAGTTGTCAATATTGGTAGCAATTACGAGGTTGACTGTACAATTGTAATTGTACGACATTAACCTACGGTCATCTTTCCATTCATGAATCCATTTATCAAATTACCAGAACACATCAATATTCAACATTGATATATTATGTAGGCCATTGATTATGGGATATTAGCGGTATAATACAAGCCAAATTATACGGTAAATCACCGTCTAGATCTGTTTATAATGTCCAATTTCCCTAAACCAAACAGTGACATAATAGAAAACAGTCGGAAATTGTGAACAATGTACTTCCGGACCGAGCCTTAAGAAATGTCTGCCGAGATTTTTAAGTTGGCAAATCAGTCACTGCTTGTGAAATTAAAAAGTTGGGTTTCTTTCCGGAAAGATAATTCATTTTTAGGTTCTGTGTCATCAACTCATCGTCATCTGCCTCGCCTTTTCTACTACTATGTTGGGGTCGGCTTCCAGTCTAACCGGATGTAGCTGAATACCAGTATTTTACATGAAGCGACTGCCTATATATCTGACCTCTACAACCTAGTTACTGGGTAATACGATAGCCCTTCGGTAAGACTGGTTGTCAGACTTTCGGGCTTCTGATGACCCGTAACGACTCGGAACCAACGGCTTAACGTTCTTTCCGAGGCACGAAGGGTTTTGATATGTTAAGATGGTCACCCATCCACTGACCAATCACGGCAAGGGTAGCTTAGCCTGATCGATCGACCCGTGCTGTTAATATTACTTATGCTTATTAATTCTGTCTATCATATATTAAATGTAAACGATTGACTAATTTTTATTAAATGACCTAGTTAACAGTAAAGTTCTGAAATTAATCTGAAGGCTAATTCTCGTAATTAAAAACGTTCAGAATCTAGTCGCTGTCTCATCTCGGCGATAACCAAACGTCAAAAATTTGTCAAAAACGTATGGAAACTCGAGGTATTTTTGACAAACTGAGACTGAGATCAAACTGTGAACGTTCATAAAATTAGTACGAGAATTGATTCATGAGTACCTACCTATACAGAATGTATCAAAAGGCCGCTAAGGTGTGGAACAGCTTTCTCTATGGGACCAACATCGTAATCGCGAATAAATAATACCAGCCGTCATAAACATTTGGGTATTGAAGTTTTGTATAGGACAGCGCTTGTTGTACACATTTATTATTTACACAAAAACTCTTATCTCTGTATAACTAATTCAAACTATGTACACCGCGGTTGGCGATATGGAGCTATAAATTCATACGTGACTGTAAAACAAACGAGGGATTATATTGAAAGGCTATCTGTAAAGGTACTAATTTGAAGAAGGTAACCAACTTCTTCCCTACACACCACCCTTCAAATATTTAGAGCATTAGAAAACTTGGGTTTTTTGTGCTACCTTTCAAGGTAACTTAGCGATTTATTTAAATTACTTAGGTATTAGCTAATAGGTTGTAATGTGACCAAAGTATCACCAACTTTATTAATGAAAAAAAAAACTCGAGGAGGAAGGACTGAATGGTGAAGAAAAAACCTATGAAAACCTTAGGATTTGGATGATATGATTGATAGTTGATTGACTAAACGATACCGCTCATCAGACAGTTCAGAGGCCCTAGTGTGAGTTTCATTTAACCATTCGCACGTTCGGCGTTCCGATTGGCCCTGGATTGGTGACGGACCAATCGGAGCGCCAAACGCGCTCACTGCGTTTGGCGAAGATGGTTAAATGAAACTCACACTAGGGCCTCTGAAAGTTTTAAACGAAAAATGTTTCATTTATTTTTGTGTATTACGAGACTATTGTAGTTCCGCCAAACAATCAAATCGATTCTAACTATGCTAAATCATTTAATTAAATCCAATGATATTTAAACAATGCGGTTATGTTAGTTAGCCTACGCGAATGTACTGATAATGTGTACCTGATACCAAGCATGAAGGCTTTATACTGAGGTCATAGACTCATAGCTTAGAACTTACTGGCACAGTTCCTCAACTTATACATAGTTCCTACTATGTACAAGTTGAGGAACTGCTTGTATATGGATAATGTTGTATTATTCACAGCCTCATTCGTCAAGTGGTCGCTACTGCTGAGATCTTTGGTTCGATTCCCAGGTCGGGTAAAAGTGTTATTCTTTCTAGAATTTCTCAGTAGCAGTCCGGAGTCCTGATTTGTGGCAATAGGGTACCCCTATTAAATGGGACTTAAAAATAACTGGCAAATTGTGGGTGTAGGTTAGTACCTACACCCACAATTTGCCAGTTATTTTGCGGTGTAACCTATAGTAGGTTACACCGGGTACACCTCTGCCCAACCTTTAGGGGAACCAGTATTATATTAATTTATTCTATTCATAAACCTTCCGGAATATATTTCCTAATTAATAATGGTAAAAATTGCATCGAAATCCGTTGCGCAGTTTAAAAGAAGAACGGTCACAAAACAGGCACAAAAACGACTTTAATTTATAATACTTTCCTAATGTATAGAAGATTTCTTACTGTTTTATAAGTATTAAAAATTTAAGCGTTGTTTATGTTGGCTGAAACTATGGTTCGGAAGGTGTGTTAAGTATAGACAGTGTCATGTTTTGTTATACCTAAGGTAGCCCATTCGATCGTATCCAATGGACACTTTTGGCAGATAAACTCTAATTGGTTATTATTATTATCTAGCCATTTGGGGTTGAAACTCTCGGGTTGTGGGTCCGAGTGCTCATGGTACGGCTGGTTGACACTTTCCGTGAACCAAGGGTTGGTTTTTACCATGGCCGAAGGCCAAGAATTGTGGTAATGCCGCCAGTCTCTTGGGTACATTACCAGTCGACAGCGATGCGGATGAATTTGTATACGCAATATAGATACTGATTCAATTTTCAAAGAACACTGTTCATAGGATGTTATTGGGAAACGTTACTCTCCTGTGCATTATGGTGGAGAACCGATTACTCTCGGGGTCCATCATCTGCCTAGCCTTTTACTAAGTATGGTGGGGTTGGCTTCCAGTCTAACCGGATGCAGCTGAATACCAGTATTTTACATGTAGCTACTGCCTATCTGATCTCTACAACCCAGTAACTGGGTAACTCGATACCCCTTGGTAAGGCGGCGGACTCAGGCTTCTGACGATTGATAGTCGTCATATCAACGAATGACAGCGGGGACCAACCGTTTAACGTGCTTTCCGAGTCACGGAGACGTCTTGGTATATAAAGATGGTCACCAATCCACGGACCAACCGTTGCAAGCGTAGCTTAACCTCGAACCTTGCGGCAATTATAATTAAGCCATGAGGAAAATAATTGTTCTTACCTTAAAGAATATTCCAAGATAGTATTTCTTCTCCCCGGATTTGAGTAGAGGCATCGTCCACCGCGTCACTCCTAGCTCATCATCGTTACAGCTTGAACATTCTGGAAACAAGATAAAAAAAGTAATTAAGTAAGTATAACGTGACTCATAAAGTAATAGGATGACTTATGTCAAAGAATTTGTCCATCAAAGTTGAAATCCAAAAATTTTAAGGTGAAACTCAATTAAAATTTAGCGAATAACATAATTAATAATTAATTAAGTTATTCGTAATCTTTTGGATATCAACTTTGATGGACACATTCTTTTTTTTTTAATGGAAAAATGCAATTCGCATCGTTGCCTTCTAAATTGAGCCAACACAAATCAAATGGATTAAAATATTAATTTAGAATCTAATCAATCTGTTTCGCGACAGATGTTTATCAACATGGCCAATTATGCCAAATCGAATTGGGTCACCAAAATTTAACGATTTTAAAATTAATCGTCAATTTTAAGAGGTCAGCCGTTAAAAGTTGAATGGATGAGCAATTTTTTAAATAGATCATCATAATGGTCCTTAATTAAAGGCCCAATCCGGAACACATTTTGGCATTTTGATTAATTGACTTAGTTTAAAAGTATCAAAAATCAAAAAAGGTCAAGTATAAATATTTTCTGGTGACCGTTTCCCGCGTCCCTAATAGCCGTAATGAAACAGATTGGCAATTAACGAATGAACGAATTAATGATTAAGGCCCAAGTTTTATTTAACTGCTCATTCAATATCAAAGGAATCAATTTCGCAAAGTGATGCGTTTTTCAATTTCACAATCCGACCTTCTCGAATAGGCCGTGTGTAATAAAAGAATGCGTTTAGCTCGTCCGAAATTGCGCGAGTCCAATGTAATGGCACGTTAATAGGACTGTTTATGGAAACTTGTTATAATAATAAAGTGGGATTCAGTGAGAGTGTTACATGATGTTACAAACACAATAATACTAATAAGGTAGAAAGCCTCGCAAGAGAATTATTTGTGTTATTATTCTGTTACGATTTTGTTTGTTGAAGGCGGATCTTTCGTGTGTTGTGTAACGTAATGATTGAGTTTCCATGGAAGTATGGGTACAATGAATGTAATCACATAGCTCGGTCATGGGATGTGTAACACGCAAGCTATGTACAGTCGGAATTGCCTCGAAAGGCACGATAATGCTCGTTTGATAGCCCCAAATAAGATGCTTATTGTATATCGATAGCTTGCAATAACTTGCGTCGCTCACCGGTGGTCGGTAGCCAGTTTTTGCTGTAGTTTTTTTCGACTGCACTGTTAGTGATACTGCGCTCGTTTTATTTTCTCACAAAAGAGTCGACGATTTAGAGAAACTCGAGCAAAAACTATTTTTGAACTGAGTTCAATGTAACGCTTTCAGGATCTAGCAGTTGTATGAAGGTTTATTTCATTGCTCTACCTGCCCAATGCCAATGTATTCTCAAAAATGTTTTTCTAATTATATTATTTCGGCAGAAGATCGAGGGATAAGTGGAAAGCGGCACAATAGTTAATAGCGCTAGTGATGATGATGATATTTTGTAGGTATTTCGTAATCATGACAATCTAGATCTAGGATTCTGTCCGTTTTTTTGTTTTTACTTGAAACAAAGTTATCAAAACGTAGTTTTTTTGTAAAGATGCATTTTTTTTGCCTAGCAAAAATGAATAAATGTGGATAATATACCAACTATGCTTTGCCATTAGCTTCGCCAGCATTAACCAATTTACACAAACCCTTAACAAAATATACACCTAAACCTTCCTCATGAATTAATATTAACACTTCACTCTTACTATTTGTGCTGTAAGCAGAACACGTGTTGTAAAGAATTGTGGTATCAAGAGTTTTTGACAATATTAGTTACAGACATTCTTACTATTTGTAGTGAACTGTTAATATTAATATATTAACAATTCACTCTTACTGTTTGAACTGTTAATATTAGGTAATATTATTATTTATTTATTACTATTTGTTCTGTAAGCAGAACACATGAGTAAAAAATTAATCAAATTATAAGTTAAATCATTCATAAAATCCATTACTGATATATAGATACAAAATACAACGAACCTTTTCGTGGAGTTGTGAACCTTGTTAACTTAAACAACTTTAGCAGTTTTCCACTTAAGTATAGGTACTTACATTACTTTTCTGGTTATAAAATATGTATAGGCACTCTACACCAAGATTCGCGTTTACACCAACATTTAAAACATGTATTCAACATGTTGTGTCTGTTAACGTTTATCATTTACACCGAAAATAAGTAGAAGACAAAAATTTAAAAAAACGTGAACATAATTGTTAAGGTGGAAGCGCTAACATAGCCCACGAAATTCAAATGTTCTTTCGTTTTTAGAAATTTACAGGTCAGTGTACAGCAAATATGGGGGTTTATTTAGGGGGGGGGGGAAGTTAAGAGATGGTTTTACGTCAAAAATGTATGGTTAAACAGTCCCTTTTCGTTACTTAACTTAAGCAGCGTTTATAAATAAATAAAGGGGATGGTTTTAAGACTTTTTATGAAATAGTCATTTAATGGGATTCAATTAACTTAGAGGGTTGTATTGATGATTCTCGACACGCTAGCGTAGAAACATATAGTGGGTCATCAAAAACAAAAACTGCGTTTCCATACATTTTGACCGCGTAGATATCGCATTTTTCTATGAAACAGCAGATTCTTTTTTGTAAAACCGGCAAAAAATTTCTTCGCTAGGGGGCCTAGTATCATATGCTGAATTCATGGTTACAGTTTGCGCACTGTTTAAAATTTTACTCTGTATAATAAAAATAAAAAAACGTAAACGTAAAACGTAAACGCAATTTTTTCGCAGGTGCGTAGGTACACTCAACAAAAGAGCTTTGTATGCACGCAAGAAAGGAACATTTTTGCTCTACGTAGGGTGGTATTCTTTGTTCTTGTGTGCGTCATATCCCTTGACATAAAAGACATTGCGAAGACTTGACTTTTCTTTTCAGAACTCACACAAAAGGGATTTATAGAGTAAAGGAAATTAGTGGTTTATCAAATTGACGCACAACGCCATCTTGCCGTAGTAAATCCATTTCATACAACTGTCAAAGAATGACAGTTGAAATTTGAACTTACGGACAATTTAAGTTAATATCCCTCTATGTACTTAGCTGCGTATAAAGATAAAAGACATGAGAGGTCAACACAGAAGTACTTCTCTTTTGACCTCTCATCTCTTCTTGTTGACCTTAAACAACACTTGCTACGTTCCTACTTGACATTTAATAGATCCATCATGTGTATGAAGAAACAGCGTGTGCCTCCACAAAGGTCAACGATGTAACCAAATTCTAGTTACAAAATATATAAAATAAACATTAGGATCATTAAGGACGCACTTGCTCACCGCCAACTTTGACTTTAATAGAACGGTTTGTATGAAAACTTCATGGAAATTGTTCTACCAGAAACGCCTCGCGCCTGTCTGCAGGATTCTAAACACAAGCTGAGATGCAAGTCAGAAAAGTAGCTATATTTTATCAATGTCAAAATTACTGCGTGGCTTTATAAGAGTTATGTTCCTATGAAGTCGTCAGAGTGGATGGTTTGAGAATTTCAGATGAAAGCAAACATAATAGTTATTATTATTTTGTCAATGTCAAAACCAGTGCTCGGTTTCATCATAGTTCTTATTAATTAGAAGTAGTCTTCACAGTGGTTAGACTTTCTTTTTGAATTCAATAATCATCGTTAAGAATTTCAGTTAACCACAATATTATACCATACTTTAATTTTAAACTTTAATTTGTTTTTATAAGAATACAACTTTTCTTCTTCGACTGTTGAATTGTGGCTTGTGTGATGGAGCCACACCTTAAAATCTTAATTGATTCGAAAAAAACAATGCTGTGATGTCCCCAATGATGAATATCTTGCATTGTTCTCACAAGCACGTGTTGGTATTTCGATAAATACCGAAATCGAATGTAAAGACTTCACGGACATCAAAATAATCGAACATTACGGTAACATTACATTTTGTGTTCATTCTACACTTGATTTCGTAAATTAGCTACAGACATAAATATTTGCATAGGTCTACAATTCTTATAAATTTACTAGTTCAAAAATAGGGTCAGTGACGGGCTGTATGTACTTAGAACAAAATATGATTCGCGAACGTTAGGTTGTACACAACCAGGGGGGCTACTCTCTAAGACCGTCGACGTAGATACGGGACCGTCCGAAAATAGATCGATACTTAGCAATGAACCCTACAGGAGTAGGGTTCAGTAACTTTTTCGGCAGGGCAAAAACACATCGAGAGTAAGGACAACTCTCATAACGTGTTGTCATTCATTCTAACTTCGGACCCCGAACCTATCTTATCCGTAGGGGATACGGTGTAGGAAACGCCCATAACATCGGCCGCAACTAGTTTCGTGCTTATAGAGTAGACCTCCTGACACTGACCTGCAAATTTGCAAAAAACTATAAGAAAATTTGAATTTCGCGGGCTATTTTAGCACATCCAAAAATTGGACACAGAATAGTTCTAATGATTGATAGGATATGCTCGAACGAAAGTGGTCATCTACGAGTTCTACGTCAATCCTAGTATACTTTGATGCGTTTTTTTCTTTTTTCGGGTGGGAAATCATCAAATGACTTCTCCCGCTCTAAGTGGAGCAGGAGGGCGTGTCAGACTTTTACTGATTAAAACCCACCCATGTTCCCTCAGTTGCCTGTGTGCCAGGGGCCACGGTATCTCTTTCGAACAACCCGCACCCCTGGCAGAGCTACAACAATGTTTACGTTACAATTAATTACTTAATTACCTTCTATGTAAATGATAGTGATGGGGTTTTCAGTAAAGAAAACACTTTATTAAATCAAATTGATCAGTTACGTTCCAATGTAATAAACTTTAACGTTACAAGTTAGCTATATCAACAACAAATATTTTTTGGCACATATAATTTAAGTATAATTATATATTTTCAAACAAAACACACCTTCAATTTCCTTTTACCTAAAAAACAAAGCTTTTTCAAACAGTTTTCGTTGACTGCACATTACCTGGTTTGTTCAAGCCGTTACCGATCTGGTTGAGCGGGTTCGAGTAGCTGACGGTTGCCGTGTTTCCGATCCAGGTCATCAGGAGCACCAGGCCGCAAAAAGCTTTCCTTTGCCACATCTTTGTTGATCACTTTAGTCCTTGCACTGTTCGTCAGTAACGCAACGTTGGCACTATTGCGTCGTTGTGGTGACTACTTTAAATACTAGCTTCGTCCGTCAGACTCGCTTGCTCTAATGAGGTGACGTAGACCTTTAATGGGTGCTTAAAGATTATAAACTAGTATTTAAACCCGAAATACCTTCCGCCAACAACTTGCCTAAACATTCTACTGAGGATTACTAAGGCATTTAAGTTGCTACAAAAATATGGTCTTGGAATTTTTGTTGGTAATTCTCTTATCTAGATGATCAAGTATTAATTATGTATTTATTTATGAAACAACTTCCGGTAGGCCGTGGTTGGTATTTGGGTCTTCCTTCATTCGTTATGGATGGCTCAATGTTGATGTTATTTTATACAGTTTCAAGGATACACGCATGATGCTGCATTCGATTAGATCATTTCCTATGCGGAAGGTGATTTCCATAATCGTATCTTTTCCATTGCAAGATGATCCATATTAATAACATGGCGTGTATTTTTATTAGGACGGTACCTTGTTTATCCATGAGGCGTATAATTTGAAATGTATAGTTTGTTTTACCCGTAGAAGGGAAAGGTTTTGGTAAATATTGTTTGGTAATATTTTAAGAGCTGTGTAAATAATTATTGCAGCGTGTTTCATATTTTTAATGCTTTTATTATCTTTTGTTGCTTGTTGCTAAATATCTGAACTAAAATTGCTTCATTGGCTTTACCGAAAACATGAAGTTTAATTATGTATGTTATCAGCATCTGACAAGCTTATTTTTTGGGTGGGAAATCATCAAATAACTTCTACCACTCTGGGTGGAGCAGGCGGGCGTGTCAGACTTTTACTGACTAAAACCCACCCGTGTTCCCTCAGTTGCCTGTGTGCCAGGGCCACGGTATCTCTTTCGAACAACCCGTACCCCATGAACCTACACTTAATTCTTGGGTAACATTTAATACTAAACTTCTTCTGTATAGTTCCTACTTTTTCATTTATTTACTGATATCATCAATCTCAATATATTCGGGGTCGGCGCAACATGTCTTTCTCTTCCATACTACTCTCTTCTTCGTCATTGCGGTAGTCACACCCTTTCTAACCATATCATCATTCACAGAGTCCATCCATCGTTTCTTTTGTCACCCCTCTCTTATAGCCATCGACATTCATACTCAAAACTTTCTTCACGACATTTTCCTCACTCCTCCGTATTTATTTACTGACATCGTGCAAATTAATTTCAGGGCCTGATTTATTTGGGATTGCGTGCTACATTCCGACGCCTCAGATTGCCGGCTAAGATGATAAATGACTCAAATCCGTTGGATGCAACATTAAATCAGGGTAATCTAACACATTCTCTCGTGTGTGCCAGTTCACGAAATTTTCATAGCATTGTGCAAGTCGAAAACATTGCAAGTTGTTTACGTAATTACACAATTACGCGTATTATGTGTTTAAAATAAAATTTGTGAAGTTATTTCGTGTAATACAAGGTCTTTAGTGTAATCATCTCAAGGTATTGTAGACCAGTTACTTAATGCACTTTTCAGTTGCTCATTTCATCATTAATTTAATCTTAACTAAGTTTCTTAAAACCACAGACTTTTGTTGAATATTCTATTGTTTTATGCATCTAAGATTTCTGTTCTCATAGGTGTCCCATGCATTTTATAAGTATTTGTAAGTAAGTATTTATACTTTTAAGCGTAGTACATACGGCTACATAAGCAGCTATAAATTTCCAGTTTTATCTTACCTCGCATTGGCTTTTCGTACAATGAGAAGTCAGCTTATACTGGAAGCGTATAGCTTGATATGTCGCCGTGCGTACAATGATTCTTTGTTAGAGCACTTTGAAACACAAAGCTAAAATAAATCAACTTCTTTAATGATTGTTCATTATCTATAAATAAATTGATTTAATACTTTTGAAGACGCAAACGATATCTTTAATTTTAATACCAGTATTATTAGTTTTATTTCTTATTCGGTGTTTGTTTAAATGTCACCCAACATTAAGTATAGACGAGCTGTATATTATTAAATTTGGTTTCCTCAAGTTTTGCATAACTTGTGTTGCTACATAAGTATATTTTCGTCTATTTGTGTGCTATAATGCTTATAATATGTCTTGTTATGATGAAAGTACCTACAGCATGTAATAATTGTAAGTGTTGGCTGGTGACAGTAAGCACGTGGTACATCCACCCTATGGAATGTAAAAGGTGTGACCTTAGCAAGTCAAAAGTGCACGCGAATATTACTTGCACAAGAAACAAGAGCTTGCAAAAAACAATGGACAATATGATAGAGCTATAAAAGTTACACATTCTTTTTTTTGACGTTCGATACTTCGAATTCCGACAAGGATTAAAATACCGACGTATATGTATCTAGTTATTTAAATATATAGAAAAAACTAGTCAGCCATATACGGTGTCCTATCTAGTATCTTATTAAACTCTTCGATCTTAATAGAATCAAATTACATTATAATATGCCTTGCAAGTATTTAAAGCCAAGAATAAATTTTCGCTTTTGTGTTTTATGTGCTTGTAAATTATTCTGGTAAATAACCAGTTAATATGCATATGGCACTGAAATCAAAAGTGATATTAGGAGAATACGTGTCTTTAATGAATTAAAACAACTTTTACAGACCACGGTGCATTTCATGTTAATGGATATTTGCGTAAATGTTAAAAGGTAAGTAGGTACGTGGTATGTTGGTCGGTATAGCATGGATTACTCAATAGTTGTAGGCAATGCATCTCTTGGGTTAAAAGACCTTGCTGATGTCCGCTCAGTTAAGGGGCAAAGTAATTAATGACTGCCATACTATTCGTCTGAAACACAACAGTACCTAAACAAATCGCAAAAACAAAAGAACTGTATCTATGAATCCGTTTACTGACATTGAAATGATCTTCCATTCAACAACATTGAGAACATTACGATCAAGATTGCTTATAAAAGCTGGGACCTCGAGAAAGATTCGAGGTACCGGGTTCCTGTTCACGTCGCGCTTTTCTTTAATATTTTCGCTTAATTAAATGTAGCCTGTCCATCGACACCGGTGCAATATTGATTAAATTTCCGTTCCAAGGTGTTTGAAATGAAATTGCGAAATGCACGGGGTAATTTATCACGCGGAGCGGGCGCCGCGCCGGTGTCCGGCTAGATTTCATAGGATATCAGAATTTCCCCAGATCCGTCCACAACCGAAGACAAACTAAGCAGACACTTATTACACCATATTTATACCTAAGTAAACCGTTTTCACAAAAAAAATTACACCTCTCCAAATTTGTGATTCAATTTTGATACCGCCAATTAAGATTATGCGATTATAAAATAGCTAAATTAATAAAAACCATAAACATATGTCACCACTTAATGTCAAGGTCGAATTAAAAATAATTAACGTTAAATAGCCGCTTATCAACTTTTTGCGTAGGCAATAAATATTTTAAGAGAAAATAGGTTAAATAATATGCTAATTAATGAGACGTAAATTCCATTAAATATCTAATGCTTACACTAAGAAATAATCACGTTTTTGCACACACTGACACCTCATTGGCAAGCGGAGACTAAAAGTTACGGACGATGAAGCCGTACGATCTCTTTGGTTGGGAAAATGCGCGGGCGCTTCGACGCATGCGCTCTGCGCGGTTGTACCGGTTCTACTAAAGCAGCCAACAATGATAAACGCAAAGCCTTTATGCAACCTTCTGATTGAAAGCCGCATTTTTGTGGTCAAGCGCGATCTAACGAAGATGGCGCAAACGATCCACCCGGAGCCGTGCAGCTACATTCCAAATGACCTTTAGAAGGTTTGTATTTTTGAATGCTTATGTAATCCTCGCTGTAGTGGCGGTCGGTTAAGGTTGTTATATTTGGAAATATGTGTGACCTGTTAGAGCATTGTTTGTGTGGAGATGCTAAATAGGTATAGGGTCGCTCCTGTCACATCTATTTAAATTCGTTTTCTAAACCCAGTTATTAGCATAGTCCTTTGACCGGTGTACTGTCAAATCATTTGACGTTACACCGGTCTTTTGTTTATGGTTTTGTTAATGTAGATTAACAAAACCATAAACAAAAGACTTGAAATGCCAGATTAGTCTCCGGGACTAATCTGACATTTCAAGAATAAAAACGATTTTTTATTGTTTATAGAATAGTTTAAAAATAAACTTTTCATAGTAATTTGAGATGCTTTTCGAGGGTTATAATCAAATGTAAACAGATAAATGTCTCCTGAAAAGCTAGCTAGAATGCATTGTAATTGAGCCTTTTAAGAGTAGGTATTTATTGTCAGATATATTATTTAAAACTGTTGTGGAGGTTTATTTTTAGAAGTGTGACTCTACTTCCACGCTTCGTTGATCTAGATCTATTACAGAATGCCTCTTTGATCTATCGACTCGAAAAAGTGGAAATTGCAAATTCAGCAGACCAAGACATAGGATCCCAAAACGAGCACAACATCCTTTTCCTTCCTTCGACAGCTGTTTAAAAAAAAAAACGAAAGTAAGAACTTTTTGTCGCCATTAAAAATCCGTTCAAAGAAACCAGCATTACGGTGTCGTTAACCGACAAAGGGCAAGGTCTAGACTAAAGAATTAAAGACCTAGACTCGGTGCGTCTACCTGAGAACTTGAGAACTTTAGGCTCATCGTCCACGACGCTACTCAAAAGGAACGTGTTCATCATCATCTGCCTCGCCTTTTTTACTACTATGTTAGGGTCAGCTTCCAGTCTAACCGGATGCAGCAGAATACCAGTATTTTACATGGAGCGACTGCCTATCTGACCTCCACAACCCAGTGGCTGGGTAATACGATAACCCTTGGTAAGACTGGTTGTGAGACTTTCGGACTTCTGACGACCCGTAACGACTGTCAAAGACGAATTCACACACGAATTCCGAGGCAGAGAGGCACGGAGAGGTCTTAGAATGTAAAGATGGTCACCCATGCTCGGACCAACCGCAGCAAGCGTAGCTTAACCTGATCGATCGACCCGTGCGACACAGCCACAAGCCCCCAAAAGGAACGTGATAGGTATTGACTCAAATCACCAATGAGCCAGAATGCCACAGCACCACTTAGTATTTAAAAGATTGCCTCGTTGGTCCAGTGGTCGCAAGCGCTACGTCTGAGCATGAGGTCCGAGGTTTCGATTCCCAAGTCGGGCAAAATTATATTGGGTTTTTCTATCTGGGATTTCTCAGTAGCAGCCTGGAGGCTGAATTTGTGCGCGGTTGATTGCAATAGGCTCGCCCCCATTACATGGGACTTAAACATAACTGCCAAAATGGATGTACTATAGATACACCTCTGGCCAACCCTCCGGGCAAACAAGGCGTGATGTTGTTATGTTATGTAGTATCTCAATAGTGGTCTATCCGCGACGCGTATTAGCTTAGGGCTTTTGGTTTTAGTATTATTGTGTGCTAGCTTGTGCCAGCGGCTTCGCCCGCGTGGAGGTCGAAAATTATCCCACGGGAACGAATTAACTCCGTCATATACATCGTGAAATTTTAATGGTTGTTTTCCCGCGGCAGAACAACTTGCCATAAGGAGTACTTTCGAAGCATAGAGTAAAAATACAAAATTTTTGTTTTTTTTTGTTTTAAAATAATTTAAAAAAATATTCATCAACTCGATAAAACAGTACTCAATAGTAACACTAGAGGTAACTTGTAGGTACTACTCGAATCGCTCGCACCGCCGACAAAGGGAACAGCGGTGCATTAATGTTTAAAGCAAAATAAACTCTCGCACGTGGTGATTTTTCACAATAGTTAATCAGCCATTTTTTGTTTCTAATATTTTATTTGTTTATAAAACGATTGTATTACCAAGACAAAACCATTTCGCTGCGAGAAAACAACCACTAAAATTTCACGGTGTAAGACGGATTTGCAAATTTTTTTTTTTTTGTTCGAAAGGCATTTATTCCGAAATAGTCCCATTAAAATTTCATATAGATCTGATGATGCGTTTTGGAGACAGACAACGGGACTCTTCAAAAAATGACAGCAAATCAATCGCGATTGCTGCTATCGCATAAATATGCATTGTTTTGATTTGATTGACTTTGAGAAATACCCAAGGCTCATGAAATTTCGAATTGGTGTGGGGTAGGTATGCACTATAACTAAGAAGTGACAAATAAAAACTTTTTCCAAAAAACAGCAACCGTCTTCCGAAAAAACACTACAAAGTGTAAAATAACTTTAATTTCGGAAAGCAGTGACAAAAATTTTAAATACGTATCTAAAGACACCGACTGCCGAAATTAAAGTTATTTTTCACTTAGTAGTGTTTTTTTTTAAGTTTTATTCTTCCTTTTCTCCTCTTTTACTGACGCGTTATTCTCTGATCTGTGATTGTTTGCGTTGTGTATGGACCGCCATTGATATATCAATACATACTGTACGGTACAATCTGAATCAATCGGTTCTGGTCAATAGCGATTTGAGGTTGTTACTGGTAACTGAGCAGCGTCGTAGACGACGGGCTTTATTCTAGGGCTTTTTTTTACTTGTTGTATGTAGGTATTGAGCCAATCATTTATTGTTCAGATAGCGTACACGGTACCTTTTACAGTCGGTTGAATAAACTACATTGAGTTCGAGCTGGTCAGCGGCATTAAATGTTGTATCTGTCGTTTTTGAAGGGGTTTTTTAAGAGGCGTGGATGGGAAATTTATTGTCGTCTTCATTTTAAATACTGTGTATTTATAAGCTGTTAACATGGACACGGATAGATGATATGATCAGGGAAAACTACAAAAAAATTACGAACGGTGGAGTTTCTTGCCTATTCTTCTCCATACGAAACTATCTATTGGAAGAGGCAACTACAACCATTTCTATTTCTTTTTTGTACATTTTGACGTTCAAAATTGCCTTATAAGTGCCCATTTAAAATAGACTATTTGCCTTGAATTTGGTACAACTTAGGTGTGTAAGTTCTGTTGTGTTGTTAGAGGAGATACATTCTGTAAAGTCTACTGAAAGATACGATACAATGTTATGAATAGGAGACTCATTGAATAGAACATGTTAGTTTGTCAATGACCTCTGCACTTTGCGAATCGGCACATGTTAAGTAGGTACCTGTGTTCAAGTTTTCATTGAGCTAGATTCCAGACTTAGAAAAAAGCTGCACAAGTTAAAAGTGTTGTAAGACATTGAATTCTTTGAATGCTTATGCAGTTTTGAAATGTGCACGAAGGTGACGTTTGGAAACCGGTAAAAAAATACTATTTCGAAATTCTCGACGCAAAACGAATCGATGAAATAAGAGAGCAAAACCATATAAGAATGAAAATGAGAACAGCCAGTTTTAAATTACATTCATAAACGGAGTGTTTCCGTGAAAAATCACGATTGACAACATGTGGAGACGTCACGGAGTCGCGGTGGCACGGAGAGTGTCACGAGACCGAGCCGTGTCACGCTACGCGTTCGATATTCTAATCATACTCTAACGACACTTCCGCGTGACGCGTGACGTGTCAAAGGTGCTCAATCATCGTTCACTCATTCATGAACCGGTCGTATGCATCATCATTATTCAAGTTTAAGAAAGTTTGAACGTAAACTGTGCAAATTTTTGTGTTTAGGGAAGTATCGCAAGCCTACGCAACATTTTGTGTAGATCTCATTCGTCATCTTCATTATCATGAAAATATGGAATCAATATGGTCTTATCAGCAACTGAGTTTGTGATAGCAATAAGTTTGTTGTGTTGCTAAGAGGACTCTCTGAAAGTAAGTCTTTCTGTACAATGTTGTAACGTAAACACTGCTACAGGAAGGGAAGAAGGCGACTAATTCATCGCCTGATAGTGGTTATCTATCCTAGATAAGGCACGTCTACGGCAATTTTTGCTACTAATTGCTGCCCTAATAGAAGATTAGAGTTCGGGGCCTACGTGGGTACTAATCTTTCTTTTACTAACTTTAATGAGTTGAACTCTGGCTTGAGAGCAGAGGTGGCCCATTTGTAATGGCCGCAACTTACAAACTGTAGGTCGTGGGTTCAACCCCAAGCAGGCGCTTTGCTTTTTTATAAATTATCCGAATAGATAATATCACCACTGCAGGCTTAGCACGAGCATCGAGTTGTCGACGGAAGAATAGACATGACAGTTAACTAAATAATGTACAATAGGAGAAGATAGCTATGTTTTTCTATTAATTCTCACTGTTATGCGTTCTAAACTAATCATGATTTTTAAGATAATCGTATATACTTTGTGGCCGTCGAGTATAAAGTTTGTGGTCAGTTTGATTTTGACAGTTTGGGAAGAAATATTCTTCTGAAATAGTCTACATATAAAAGGACCTAGACAAAGATCGTTAGAAAAGAAAGACAAAATCACAGAATGTAGAAGGATATCTACGGTGCGATGTCAAAAATGGAGAAACGAAATGTCACTTTGTATTGAAAAAGCACCGTCTATTCTTCGTAGAAATAGAAAACAGCATCCTGAGCCCGCTGGTCTCAAAACGGTGAAAGAAGACATCGTGAGCAAACGGCATGTCCTGGAACCATAAACTCGAAGACATGTGACATCCGTCAACCCGCACTGGGCCCGCGTGGTGAATTATGGCCCACTTCCTCCCACAGAGAGGAGGACTGTGTCCCAGCAGTGGGAAAATTGTGGGCTGATTATTGATATTGAGTACACATTGAGGCTATAGCGTCAAAAAGAATATCACATACATATATTCATAGATACCTGCGCCTGAAAAAGACAACTTTTATAAAAACAATAACGCTTTAACAACTGATTGTGAATGATAATCTAAAAATGAAAACAGCTGGTAAGCTATGTAGCGCAAAAATATGTCGACCGAGGGCGTTACTATGGTTTCCTGGCGTGCACGACAGCCGGTGGTTCCCACTCAGGTCTCAGCCAAATACCGACAATGTACGAAACTTTAGAAACGTGTAGGTATGTAAATGGAAAATAAAAGGTAAAAAGCCAAACGAGTCGTATAGTGAGCGGTGGACTGTCAGGTATGTGGATTTCAATCGAATAGCAACGTTTCGAAGATCTTCGCGTCCTTGACTTTTACAAGCAACCACATATAATTACAGCGCGAACTGTTGTTGTGTAAGATTTGTATGAAATTTCGGACTTGTGTGGAATCTTTTATTGTTATTTGATAGGCTGTTTTGCTGTTGAGTAAAGTAGTACTTGAGTTTTTGATTATATCAATAATTTTCATTTTTTAATCGCAGGAGCCTACTGTGATATTATAAGTGTTAAAGTTTGCATGTTTGTTACTCTTTCACGCAAAAACGGCTGAACGGATTTGGATGAAATTTGGCACACAGATAGTTTATAACCTAGATTAACACATAGGTTACTTTTTACCCCGGTAGTAAGTTACCGTGGGTTAATTTCCGACCTCCACACGGGCAAAGCCGCAGTCATTAGCAGTCAGCACTAAATTAGATCCCAACACGTAGATACTTTCAGAACTTAAAAACATCAATACTATACCTATCTTAATTTTATACTTACAGCCAAGACTGATCTTCTAAAAGGCAAACATTTTAATAAATCCGCACCCCACTCCAAGGATAATTCGCGAGCATTTGGAAAAGTGCCAGAAAATTTCGTTCATTATTCATAATTTTTCAAAACAGCCTGTGTCGGTGTGCAAAGCTCTTTAATTTTGTATGCGTCAGTCGTAGCACAAAAAGTATTCGGTCCCGGGTGGTTGAATTGGCCACCTGATATTTGTGTGCAGAATGCATGAAGCTAGGATCGGCCTTCGCTGGATACTGGCTGGTTCAAATGTCACGCAGACTAGCCGGTTCGGATGGAGCATTCGTAAATGTATGCAGATATAGCTTATAATGATGTATATCACAATGAATTTGAATATTCAGCGTTGATGTCATTTTCACAAAAAGATCTAAGCTATTCGAATTCTATTTGGGTTAGTCATTCTGGTAAATGGCTAATTTAAAATATGAGTAGACACTCAGACAGAAACATGGCCTGGTCAGCCGAATGAAATTCATATGAGAACACTGTTACTTCTGATATCATCATGGTTGATCATCATGTATTATATAGCAACTTCATCAATGTTTTAAATGTCAAAAGGTGCGGTTTTCTTAAAAGTTAATGAAAAAAATTAACGTCATTCAAACTTTTAATTAATATAACGGCGCGTGGCATTATTAAATAATGAAAATCAGTTAATTTCGAGGGTTGTAATTTATTCTGTTATTTTAACGATTAGACGATTTGAATTCAACTAAATGGTAATTTTAATTAAGAGCGGGTAACACCGAATGGAGTTGCGTCTGTCATGGCGGGCGACGTCGTGTCAGTTCATTTAAGTTGTTGACAGCCGTTGCACGTGGTGGTCACTCGTAAACCCATTGGCTCTAAATCGTTAATTATTACTGCAATCCTTAATTGTTTAAGTCATTTAAGTGTCTGTAAAATTAAAATAGTGAACAGTCAACGCTACAGCGTATTTATTTCAACGTTTCCTGAAGTTTAACGCCCACTATGGATTCCCGTGCTGACGAAGTCACGAATCTGCAATCAGATGCAACAACCCAGCCTTCCTGATATCCCGTTAAATATATCATTGCAGTAGGCAGACCACAAGGAAACTTGCAGTCATGAAGATCCACTAACTCGTAGGTGTAATAGTAGAGTACAATAACTTATAATTTTATTAGTCTATAATGTTCCCATTGATGGGACACATTCCCGCTCTGTCAGAGGGAGTAGGCCGTAATCCACCACGCGAGCCCAATGCGGGTTGGTAGATGTCACACATGTCTTAGAATTTTTGTTTTTAGGATATGCCAGTTTCCTCTACGTAGATGTATTAGGTACACACAGCTTCACTAATTGGTTACCCCTCCAAAAGACATGTGCGTTCAAATCCGTGCTAAGCCAAAGTTACTTTTGTATTTTGCAAAAAAAACATTTTACTATAATTACTGCATTGTTTTAGTGAATGTGGTAGACATTTACGAGGAATTATTCTACTTCTAATTAGATCACAGGTTACAAGACGGCTTGCCGTGCATAAGATTGGAGGTTCGAATCCTGGGCACGAAATGTGGTTTTGTCATGCATTTTTTTTATTTTATTTAAAGTATTTTTCTATTTTGTTTTAGCAATATTTATAAAGAATTCAAATAAAATCTTCTTCTCTTATTTTACTACAAAGATTTTACAATTTGATTTGATAATTTACAGATTACTTAATAGTAGACATATTTTGCTAACTGACACAAACGGGTCCCTAGACAAATGACATGCTTTTAACGCAAACGATAAAATAGGAAGCGCTACAAATATTTTAAATTGACATACACTAACGAAATGTCACGTGATCTGTCATGTCGTCTCTGCAATCTGCATACAGACGTTTTAAGTGAACGTATATATCAAACGATGTAGTTATAACTTGAGGGTAGGGATTCATTTTATAAAGAAAACGTAAGTAAGTCAAATTAGTGCATATCCTCAAATAACAAAGTCTACCGATTAGTCAGAGATAAAGTGACTCGGACGATAGTGGATAACAATTTCAGCGCATTTCATATGGGTTCGCTGGCTAGTTCGTCAAAGTAAGTATGAGTAAGACGACGTTCGGTGATGCTATGGTTCGAATCCGAGTCGAAACTATAAACTCTTTTTGAAGTATTCTGTAGAATATTCGTAATGAATTCAATGTTGTAGCAGTGTAACATTTTAAAACTTGAGGGGTTAGCACATACTGACGCTGTGTGCACGAGTACTTATTTATACGATGTTAGTCATAAATGTCTGAACATGTAGCCATAGTCAAAAATTGCATTATCATATTATTTCTTTGTATTCTTCATGAATATTTTATAACCTAAGCCTCTATCTCTTTCTGATGCGGCCCGCAAGGGCCGATGCCTGCCAGGGGTGCGGGTTGTTCGAAAGAGATACCGCGGCCCCTGGCACACAGGCAAATGAGGGAACACGGGTGGGTTTTAGTCAGTAAAAGTCTGACACGCCCTCCCGCTCCACCCAGAGCGGGAGTAGTTATTTTATGATTTCCCACCCAAAAAAAGAAAAAGAAAGCCTATCGGAAGCAGATGCATAGTAACGGCTGGATTTCAATATGCGTCTCATTACTAGAACATCATTTATGAAGATGTTCATGTATCAACGTTTTAATGTCGAATGAATGGTTGAATTTCAATAATATATAGGCATTCTTGTATTAATTCGGAAAAATATACAGCCTTGCAATTTGAGCGGATACAGGGCGGGTAAGATGTTTCCATAAATAACAACATTGACAGTACAATGAAACATTCAGAGCAGTCGCGTCATTGTTGCTCCAAGCACAATCGTATAAATAGTCAATTTCAATAAGCCAAGAGGAAATGCAGATATTTTAATATGCGAAAGTGGCATTGTTCGGCGAAAGGCTCATGAGAGAATGTTGCCATGTTACTAAGGAAGAGATCTATAAACGTAACTCTGGCTAAGAGTTATTCTTGTCATTGGTGCCGATTCTTTTGTTCACCACCTAAACTCAATTATGAGTAATTGCTATCTCTTCTGACAGACCGCGAAAGAAAAATACATATGACGCTCTAGAACGGCCAAACTAAATAACCTCTCGATTGCGTTGAATTTGGCGTGATTTAAGCATTATGAATTTTAGTTGCATCGAAGAAAATCTTAGTACAACTAAATTTGACAATTCTTTTTTATTTCCGTCTCTTTTTTGATTCATTGGAAGAAAAAATATAGCAAAGGCTTAAATTTAGTATAATTGGTCCACAACACCATTGTCAAGCTTCGAGTGCATGATAGAGACGGGTGCATGTCTCAGTTAAACCACGAGCTAAGTAACGTTTGAAGATCTCAGCCTAAGTAAGGCAAGGCTTGTCGTATTGTGTAACAAGACCAATAAGTATTGCCAAAATATTACTCAGAATAATATTTTGGATACTGTCAATCAAGAATTGGAAAGGCGTTGTGAATTAATTGACAGTATCTGTTAGATAGTCATTGCTAATGTATATTTTAATGATAATGTTACGGAGGCTGGAAATGCAAAATGAATGACTGAAAGATAAATATTGATAAAAATAAGTATCAAAATCAAACAAAGGTCGCGAAATTTTTAGGAATTTATATAAACGATCAATTAACGTGGAAACCGCAAGCTGAAGAAGTGTGTAAAAAGTTAAGCACTGCAGCTTATGTTCTTTTTAACCTGGCAAAAAGTCGACATAAAGACTGCGTTAGCAGCGTACCATGGTTTGGCCGCATCGGTCTTGAGGTTTGGAATCATTTTTTGGGGTAACTGCAGCCTAAGAGATAACATATTTAAAGCCCAAAAACGTTGTGTTAGAGCTATGTGTAGTCTTAAACCTAGAGATAGATGTGAACCTCTGTTCAAGTCTTTGAAAATTCTTACTTTTCCGGCATTATATATTTTGGAAATGGCAATTTTTGTAAAAACAAATAAAAATTTGTTTGCTAAGATCTCGAACACCAAGAAGGGTCCCGTGAGAAGTCAATACAAAAACCTCTTAATTATGCGTCGCTATAAAACAGCACTACTTAGAAAAAGTGTTTTCTGCATGGGTCCAATAATATTTAATAAACTACCCGACAACATAAAAAGTGACACCCTTCAACAATTTAAAAATAAACTCAAGACTTTCTTGATACAGAAATATGTTATTATTCGTTAAGTGATTTTTTGAATGACCCTATGTGTGACATCTCAACAGTTTAATATTATTGACATTATTTGAAACACTTTTGCACACTATTTGAACTTGTTAAAATGATTTATTAATTTACTACTTAATTTTATTTTTTTATCATAAGTGACATTACCTATTTGTTAAATTTTGCATGCCAAAACTCAGGCAGAATTTACGTGGCTCATTATATTTCTTATAACAACTTAATTGTACAATACCTACATTCTATGCAAATAAATGATTTGATTTGAAAATCGAGTGGAACAAAAAAGCCATACAAGCACTCAAGCACATTAGTAATTGATTATTAGCTAATATGAAATGTAATGAAAGTAAAAACTAAATTGTATAGCTTACGATTGTAACCACTCGGTTCCACGTCCCCCTCAAATGGTGGGGTCGCGTACTTTTTGCTCCTACCTGTAACAAGATGAAACCAAAATTAAGAAAAGGATCATCATAATCATCATCTGCCTAGCCGTTTCCCAACTATGTTGGGGTCGGCTTCCAGTCTAACCGGAAGCAGCTGAATAAAAGTATTTTACATGGAGCGACTGGTTATCTGACCTCCGCAACCCAGTTACTGGGTAATTACCCCTTGGTAAGATTGGTTGTCAGACTTTCGGGCTTCTGACGACCCTTAACGACTGTCAATTATGCAATTAAGAAAAAGGATATTCATACTTATATGTACATTAGACGAAATCTTAACTCTTAATTGAGGTTGAGGGATCCCACAGAGCCGTCTGCTACCGTCTTTTAAATTAGAAATGTTTCAGTTTTGTCTTTATTTATAAATCCAATTAATGGAAATGGAAAATACTGTTTAAAAAGCATTAATCTCAGTGTATTCGCACATCGGTGGGATTCCCTGATGTTGCGGAGGGAGGTGGATGCAGCTCCACGCCGAATTTTAAATTTTAAATTGTAACCCGTATCTGTACTAACACTAGAGGATAAGCAAAATTGTTACCAACCCTGTGGACTTTTTCTGAAATAAAAATATTCTATTCTTTTATTCTATTAATTATTATGCAATCGATTCTAGGATGACACAGTAGTATAATCCTGTTTCCTGAAAATAATTTGTATTGATTTCATTTTCATTCGTTAATTTATTTTCACTATAATTCTATAATCGTAATCCATGTTTTCCGGAATTTGTAATTTCAATATTTTCAAGTATTACCGACGTCAAATGTTTTGGATGCTGTAATGCGAAATACGCAGAATTCGCCATTATTTAGTTTGAAATTTGCAAATAATAAAGACCGAAGTTATTCATTTCTATAATCAGATTAAGCTTTTCTGATAAACCATTCGACAGTTCGATATTATTTTTATTGAAGGCTAGCTGTGCCCACGACTTTACTCGTGTGAATGTCGGAATGAATCCCTCCGGAACGTGCTACTGGGACAAATTAATATAAAATAGCCTATGTTACTCTTTATAACAGTAGCTTTTTGTCAGTGAAAGTCCTGTCAAAATCAGTCCAGGTGTTTGGGAAATGAGCCGTAACAAACAGATAGAAAAACAAACAATTTTTTTTGTTGTTATAAGACTTATAAGTAAAGTACCGTATAGACTTTCATATCCTTAGATACATTTAGTAAAAAGCTGTTATTGTGACATTACAAACAGACACTTCAATCTTATTTATTTGTAGTAGGTATGTAGTTTATACACCGTGAAATTTTAATGGTTGTTTTCCCGCAGTGAAATGGTTTTGTCTTGGTAATACAATCGTTTTATAAACAAATAAAATATTAGCAACAAAAAATGGCAGATTAACCATTGTGAAAAATCACCACGTGCGAGAGTTTATTTTGCTTTAACACATTTATGAATCGCTATTCCCTTAGTCGGTGGTGCGTGCGATTTGAGTAGTATCTACCAGTTACCTCTAGTGTTACTATTGAGTAGTGTTTCATCGAGTTATGAATATTATTTTAATTATTTTAAAACAAAAAATCTTATTTTTTTTACTTTTACTCTATGCTTCGAAAGTACTCCATATGGCAAGTTGTTCTGCCGCGGGAAAACAACCATTTAAATTTCACGGTGTATGTATAGATTTCATTCTCTGCGTATTCTATAGCACTATAAAAGCATGGTGTATAAATAGGCATAATTTTGAGAAATTCGTTGCCACGTAATACCAATGATTAAAATCTAATTTCCAAAAGATTTTTGTTGCGTGTGCCAAATGATTTCCAGCACGTAATTTAGGAATTAGTAATGGAATGATGAATCATTTATTAAAAGAGTGTCAAGATTATGGCATCATGTGGGTATCGTTCAAGGTTCTACGCGTTAAGAGGTCAGGCAGAAACCGCAGTATTTACAAAAGGTTGCAATAAAGAGTAGGTAAGATAGAAGGGTGCTCAGTAACATCATTTGTATTCGTCATCTATGGAGTAATCTGCAGTATCTTTGTACTAGTACTTTCGAAAATCGTCAGACTTGGTGAGTATGGCAATAAAGTTGTGAGGAGTTTTTGATTCTATACCGATCAGTTAGAAGCCTTATTTCCAGCAGTGTTTGTGTTGTCTACCAACGCCACATGCAAAGTACACACCACACTGATATCGCGCAAAATCCTGTATCACGCAAGCAAGGTATACAGGGTGTCCGGTAATTAATGGATAACCTTGAAATGGTTCATGGTAGAACTAATGGTTATTAAAAAAAAAAACATTTTTTTATTTGTATTTTTTCTGTAAAAATTAAATTAAGACTTCCGTTTTTCTTTTGGGTTTTTTTTTATATGCATATACATCATCCCTACATTAATCTTCGGGCACTTGCTCACCAGATAAAACACCAATCTGGTTGGAGGATCCTCCCTTTTCTATAGAGGATGACTGATGAGGAGGAACTATACACCATGTCTCTAAATGTTCATGAGATGCCCATGGACGAGATAGGTTGATAACACCACACTTAGTAAGTGGATTGGTGATTTTAGTTTATTATTGATATCAGCAGACAGGAAGCCGCTATTGCCTCGATGCTATTCCTTAAACATATCCATAAGTCGCCTTTCACTATGAGAAGGATCTGGTGGCGTATCCTTTCATCATCGATAGATCTGTTTTGTTTTTTTTATTGCTATTATCTTTTTATGTCCATGCGTTTCTGTGACTACTTTCTTTCTTTCTTTTTCATTCTGTCGATCTAAGGAAATAGTAGAAATATACTATGTGGCACACTTAATACGTCGCTACAAATACTCCTGTGGCGGCCATCTATAATGTCACATACTAGCTACAAATCAACAACTTAAGAAACACAAAAAGTGAAGTGGCGATCTACAATGACATATGCGGACTACACAAGACTTGACATCACACCATAACTACATCGCGCAAACAGAGTTTACCGCGCGACCCGCATATATACAACATCCCGACATCAACCGTCGGGCAGTTGCCAACCAGACACCACACCCGTCTGGTCGGAGGATCCTCCCTTTTCCATAGAGTATGAGTGAACTTTACACCCTGCCCCTCATATACTCTACTCTCTAAACTACTGCAGTAACTGCCCGTGTCCACGTCTTCTCGGTGGCCTTTATGGTTCGGCTATAAGAATGTCATCTTCAAACACCATAACCGTGTTTCTTACCCGGCTGCGTGACAACAATGCCAGATTTATGTCTTTGTGCAAAGATAGCCATAGCGCCCTTCTTCCTCTACTTGGTTTAAACTTTGACTTACATAGTTACATGTGCAGATTGTTCGTAGACATACTTAATGGGAGTCTCACGTTCGGCGGTAACCTTCGCAATTCGTAGTTCGTGCTCCAATTTAAAGTTTATAAAAGGTTCTCTTGCAAGCATCCTTGCTTGTTAACGTAATTATTATGCTCTTGAAGTTAGGCTACCAAATATAGGTGGTAACAAAAGTACAAGCATAGAAGGCAGTTTTCGATGGTTGCGCTAAGAAGCCCGCGAAATTCACATTTTCTTACGTTTTTGCTATTTACAGGTCAGTGTTAGGTTATATATTGATTTAACTATGATTTGTGAACAAATATCAATCAACTCAGACTATCGCAGTCCACTGCTGAACATAGACCTCACCCAGGCTGCGCCACAACAATCTATCCTCCGCCTTCCGCATCCATTCTATCCCAGCCACCTTTTTAAGATCGTCATTCCGTCCAGCTGGGGGCCGTCCCACACTACGCTTGCCGACACGCGGTCTCCACTCCAAGACTCGTCTGCTCCACCGTCCATTGGTCCTTCGACAAACATGGCCAGCTCACTGCCACTTCAGCTTGCTCTGCAAGCTATGTCGATGACAAACAAATACAGCCCTCTCAAGTTCATTGAATCCCATTGAATTACTTTTTCATGGAAAAGTTGACAAGACCTGGAAATTGCAAAAAAACGTCAGAAAATTTTAATTTAACGGGCTACCCCGGGCGTTCCCGCTTCACCTACTCCATGTCTTGTGCAAAAACCTACTGTGGATTTTTCTTCAATCAAAATCAAAATCAAAATATTTTATTTCACATAAACCTGCAAGGGCACTTATGAAACGTCAGAAGCTAGGTGCACGGTTCCAATTTGTCGCTTCCTATGGAGAAGAGCCGGCAAGAAACTCCACGGTTACTCTTTTAAAAATAATTGGCTTTTACAATGTTTTCAAACTACAGTGTTATTAGGTATGAGAGGACAGTGCAGGCCTGTCAACAAGATTTTATTTTCATTCCTCTAAGTACCTGGTGTACTTAGAGGAATGAAAATAAAATCTTCAAATCGAGAATCATTGCTATAGATCCGTTTAGCGGTATTTATATCCCTTATTTATAAACGTTGCTTAAAGTTAGGAGGTGTTTTAACGTCAAAAATGTATGATTAAACAGACGCTAATATCATTAGCATTTATAAATATGGGGGATGGTAATTGGTAAGACACCTACTATAAACATATTATATTTGCTACGCACTAACCGGCGTTGCTTTGGATTCTGGACTGCAAATGTTACAGTTTGCATTTATTTCTAATTTCAGAGCGATATAGGCCTTACAAGAGAAAATTTTTAGCTAGACCTAGTTTGAGAAAGCCAACATAGCACGAATGTCCCTTTTATATAACAATAGTTCCTAGTGTTCCTACACGGATGTTATCGGCTTTCTAAGTGCTAACTAAGTTAGTAACTGTAACTAAGTTTGTAAGTGTAACAAGGTACATAATATTGCAACGTTATTTCTGCTCCATTTCGTTCCGGTATTGCATCTTGACTTGTTGACGTGGCCACCGACTGTTGGTCTATATTTCCAGGCTGCAATCATGAACGTTATTGGATAGTAATTCGCATAAAGACCAACGTGCATAATGAAGTCAAAATCAAAATCAAAATCAAAATATTTTATTTCACATAAACCTGCAAGGGCACTTATGAAACGTCAGAAGCTAGGTGCACGGTTCCAATTTGTCGCTTCCTATGGAGAAGAGCCGGCAAGAAACTCCACGGTTACTCTTTTAAAAATAATTGGATTTTATAATGTTTTCAAATTACAGTGATATTAGGTATGGGAGGACAGTGCAGGCCTGTCAATAAGTACCAGGTACTTAGAGGAATGAAAATAAAGAATAGAAACTGTAGGCCTACAACGTTCTCTCATTCACAATATGTAAAAGAATCTACATAAGTAAAATCAACCTATTTAAACCAAGTGATATGATTTCCATGAGAATCACTAATAAATACTCGATATTACAAGGGTTGTATAATGTCAAATAATGACGAGAATATGTCAGAAAGTGTAAAAAATAAAATAATTAAAATTAACATTGTAATTTGGAAGCAGTTAATAGACGCTCACAAAGTTATGGTGCTAATGAGTTACCAGGGAAGCCACATGTGCAGAAGGAATTAATGCCAAACTTCCTTGTCTTCAACGTAGTCTTTTATCTTATAATATGCGTTTTTGATAAGGACACGTTTGATGTGAGTTTTAAACTTTCCATCGCTAAGTTCTGTAACCGATTTTGGCAACTTGTTATAGAAGCGGATACTGTTTATTAGAAATTACTTGCTAGTTTTAGTTAATCTAAATTTTGGAATCACAATTTCATCTTTACTACGTGTATTTAGATTATGGAAGTCGCATCTTTTTTTGAAAAGACCTAAATTTTTGCGAAAGTAATTCGAATAAAGACCAACGTGCATAATGCGTGGTCTTTATGTACGTTGGTCTTTATGCGAATTACTTTCCAATAACGATCATGATTGCAGCCTGGAAATATAGACCAACAGTCGGTGGCCACTGATGGGACACATCGCTCCTATCGGTGCTCTCAACGAGAGGAGGGCTGTGTCCTGCAGTGCGTGTTGGTAGATGTCACTTGCCTTCGAATTTTTGGTTCTAGGACATGCCGCTGCCGGTTCCGTCATGATTTTTTCCTTCACCATGTTGAGAGCAGTCGTTATTAAATAATTTACACAAAGTTCACCGCCTGTCTGGGTTCAAACTACAACGCGTAAGTTGCGGCCGTTGCCACTGAGCTACCACTGCTCACCAGAACAAAGACCAGCGTCATACACCATATTTATGGACCCCTGATCGCTCTATCTGTTAATCTCGCAAAAACTCGAGAATGACTCGACCGATTGTGATGAAACATTGGTAAGTTGTTGTGTACGCACCGGTGGTTCCTAACAAAAATTAAAAAAGCATTGTACTGTATTATCAAAATCAAAATAACTGTTAAAACATACTTAACTGTCAATCTGTTTGTTACCTAGTCATTATAATTTCAGTCCTCAATTAAAAGAACCACAAGCGACATCTTCATAATTGATTGCAACAGTCCTCAAAAGAAACCCGGAAAGGTGTAAAAGCCTAACAAAAAGAGTTTGTAAACTAACCGACCTCATTGCTTCGACATTTTCAGACCGCAAAAGTCATCACCTTTGCCATTTCCTCTTGAAAAAAAAAGGTTTACGATTGTTGACAGAAGAATAGAACGCTTATTATACGTAAAGTGATAATTTCGTCAGCTGAGCTAGTAATGAGCGCTCATTTCTCGCTCCGCTCAGCTAACAGGGCAATGCGAACTACGGGACACTACGGAAATGGGTCAGTGAGTTCTAACGATGCTCCTTTTTGCACTTTTTCGCTACCTTCTTTCAATGCTTCTGAGTGTAGAAAACTTGGCACGTTGATACGGTATCTTTACCAAAAGTAGAATGCGAGAATTACTAGGTAATTACTAAGTTTAAAGTGCATACTATACTCAATTTTAAGCCTTTTTTAGAAGTGCTCGTGGCTATGTAATAACAGCTGCGCGGGTCGATAGAAGGTTAACCTACTTGCCGCGGTCTGTTCGTGGATGGGGTAACATATCGATGTTTTTCCGGGCCTCGGAAAGTATGTTAAGTCGTTGGTCCCGGCTGTTATTTATTCATCTTTGACAATCTTTACGTGTAGTTAGAAGATCGAACGTTTGACAACCCGTCTTACCAAGGGGTATCGTAATACCTAAGTACTGGGTTGTGGAGGTCAGATAGGCTGTCGCTCCAAGTAAAATACTAGTATACAGCTGCATCCGGTTAGACCGGAAGCCAACCCCAACATAGTTGGGAATAGGCTGGGCAGATTGATGAATATACTGAGTTTTAAACTGTCAATGGTTTAATTGCAATATTAAAGAGAGTGCGAACATTCCGGGAAAGGATTAAAAAAAATCAAATTAAATGAAGTCGATGCATCTAAAGAGAGTATCTGGGATTATTCTAGAGGAACAAAGAGCTTAATTTCAAATTGTATGCAGGTGCGATCTAATTGATTACTCGTCATTGTAATAGTAAGAACAGGTGTTAATTACAATATTTAATTCAATGATTAAATTAATGCGTGCTGTGACCTAGACCGCTTCTCATCAGTTTTTATAGTTTTAAAAACGTGACTGAAAAATTGCATTAATTTAGAATGGCTTCTGGAAACAAAATGCCAATGCTTGTGTCTATAAGTAGGTATAATAGCACTTAGTACGTAGAGCAGCTATTCTAAATATATTCATTAGTATTGATGGGGGCGACTAATTACGGCTTAATTTTTTGGTGCGTTACAACTACCACAGCTAAAGCACTAGGAAGTGGTGAAGAGCGGGCGTTTTGGGGGACTGTCTTATGTAATTTTGACTTTCGAAAAGTGCTGATTCTCAGCCTAATTTGAATAAATGACTTTTGATTTTGATTTTGATTTTTTCTACGGCAAAGACACAGACTAAGCAATAAAGTGTAATAGGAAGAATTGTCAGTAAAAGGATGTTTAATATTACTGACAATTCTTCCCTGTCAACGGAAAGTTCTCGGTCCCAGGATATGTACTAATACTACACACTCTCTGTTTTCACTTAAAGCGGGTATTGATCTACTTAGTTATAACTTAGCTATCTAAGTTATTACTAAGTAGACGAAGTACCCGCTTTTATTAAGCTAAGTTCCTTTGAATTTAGCTTAACATCAACCTAACTGTTACCTAGCGACTCGTATCCATATTCAAATACATGCAATTGTTTTCGGAAGCTATTATCAGTGATTGTTATTTCTCGCACTAAGACAGACGTGAAGGCTAAGTCAGTAATTAATAACAAGCATGGCAAGGGCACTGAAAGTCAGTGTCGTGGGTTCAAGTTTGTTTGTGGTTACAGGCCATTTGAGAATAACTGTTACACGTAGAAGATCATATCAATTTGAGATGCTGCGTAATCTGTTGTGAAATTACTTATGGAGGATGCGCTAATGTAGCCAAGTAAATTCAGTTGCAATTTGCAAGTCAGCAGTGGCGAAAGCACCTTATAATACCATTCCTACCGGCTTCCCTTTGGTGATCCGCATCTCTACAGCTTTTAGTGTCTACTATTGTCAGAAAATATAGTTATAATACGGGTATTTAATTCACCATAATATTCAAACATTAAAACTGATTATTTTTAGCTTTGATTTACAAGAAAAAAATGATGTTCTAAATTAAACCCGGCGCCAAAACGTCATGATCGGGAACTAAAAATTCATACAACAGCGATCCCGTAATGATGTTACTTTAGATCACGTGACACCGCTTGAAATGGACGAGAGCAAGCCGCTGTACAACGGGTTATGACAGAGACAGATATAAAAAAATGCGTCAGTGAGAACGAGATGGAGGAATATTGCACATTTAAGTTGGTTTTCAGCTGTTCAATTTTATTGTAATCACAATTCTTTACATTCCAACATTAATTTTAAAATTATAGTACGTATTCTTTACTGATAAGTCAGTAAGTTAAAGCCGACTTCACTTCGGCTTCTCTTTTAGAAAAATTGACACCTCGCCGCTGCAAGTCAGTCAAAATGATGATGTTTTCTATAAATACATACGTGTGACGGTCGAAAATCATAATTTTGTTGAATATAAAGCCTGTCACTGACCAGCAAATTGCAAAAAACGTAAGAACATTTGCATTTCGCTGGATAACCTGGCGCTTCTCCCTTAAAGGTAGGAATGAGCGGTTTCTATGCATCATAAACACAGGTGCAGAAGCAGTTGTCAGAATTTAGCAGTAATCTTTAGGATCGGGGCAAAAAATTGGTGTATTTATAAATGCTTATTATAGCCTAATTCCGAGCAATGCTAAAACTATTTTATGATAAAAACATTTAAGTAAGAACCTTTTTAAAAACAAGCTTTTAATGAACTAAAAGTATCAACTACTTTCTTAAAACCTTGAGGATTATTTTAAAGTTTCAAAAGTACGTTCACGCCTCAAGTTTATAAGGAAATATATTTGTATGTTTTTTAAATAATGTTCTACGTTTCTAAGATTTATAATTTAAAAAAATCTTGTAAAATATACGATCACTATTATAAGGTGCTAAAAGACATACTTACAACACATTTCATGACATTTATTTCCAAGTTACACGGGACTTTTTTTCAGACACAGGTTCATTAGGTTCAAAAAATGTTTACCTCACGAGATCAAACAATTTTGTGAGTAAAATTAAAGCAGAAAAAGCCGTCAACAGCCATTTACGTCCAACAAAATGTGATTGATGCGCGTTCACGTTTCCAAATAAAAAACTTGGTATATTTGCTGTATATGGTGAGCGATGGTCAACTCGTGACCGATATACATCATATTGCTCCCAATCCCACGGACTCATTTCCTAAAATTGCCTAGCTTGAAGACTAGATAAAAGACTACGTTGAAGATAGGGAAGTTTGGCATTAAGTCCTTCTGCACATATGGCTTCCCTGGTACCTCATTAACAGCATAACTGTGTGAGAGTCTATTAACTGCTCCCAAATTACAATTTTTATTTTTATTCTTTTTATTTTTTACAATTTCTGACATATTCTCGTCATTATTTGACATTATACATCACTTCTAATATCTACTATTTATTAGTGATTCTCATGGAAATCATGTCACTTGGTTTGAATAGGTTCATTTTATTTATGTGGATTCTTTTACATATTGTGAATGAGAAAGCGTTGTAGGCCTTACAAACTAGATTTTCTATTCCTTAATTTCATTCCTCTAAGTACCTGGTACTTATTGAAAAATTTATATAAGTAAAATCAGCCTATTTAATAGGTTGATTTTACTTATGCAGATTCTTTTACATATTGTGAATGAGACAACGATGTAGGCCTTACAGACTGTAGATTTATAGACGATTTTCTATTCTTTATTTTCATTCCTCTAAGTACCTGGTACTTATTGACAGGCCTGCACTGTCCTCCCATACCTATTGTCACTGTAATTTGAAAACATTGTAAAAGCCAATTATTTTTAAAAGAGTAACCGTGGAGTTTCTTGCCGGCTCTTCTCCATAGGAAGTCACAAATTGGAACCGTGCACCTAGTAGCTTCTGACGTATCATAAGCGCCCTTGCAGGTTTATGTGAAATAAAATATTATGATTTTTGATTTTTGACTTTTGACTAACCCTATCTTATGGATGTTTACGTCCGGCTCGGGATACTGTAGCGCAAGTCCCTCGTCTGCTGGAGGCCACCATGCCGCTCCACTGATGTCACTCTTTACTTTGTAAATGTTTAAAAAAATGGACCTATAAGCACAGTAAGAAATTAGACCTACGATTAAAAGTAAAAGATTTGCCCATCCCCATTTATTCCATTTAAGGACGTTTATGTATTAGGAATGATTATTTTAGACTTCAGACTGAAGAAAATCGTGAAAATGTCTTCCGAATTTCCAAACGTGTTGGTAGGTAAGTAATATACCCACCTTTTTATATGAGGCTTGACTTTGATTCTATCTGACTCAAAATATAAGTGAGAATTTTATGAAAAAAAAAAACTATGGTTGCATCAACAATCTGTTTTCGGGTATTTCAAACACCCATTCTCATTATATCTATATCAGCACGGAAACTTGGATTGTCACCAGTTTCAGAATGTCTTTGATCCCCTATAAATAATAAACTGAAATCTAGTAGCAAACCACACATTTCGTCGCTGTCTGTTCTAGATTGGTAGTTTGCGGTTATCATTATCACAGATTATCACATTCAAGTTTGGGATGAAAAAGATTAGTTTCAAGACTTTAAGTCATAAAATTAATAAACAACAGTCTCACTTCTCATAAAAATTGTTTACGTGAAGATTAAGTACCTGTTACTCAATAATAAAAAATAATGGAAATGCTATTAGTAGGTGTAATCGCTCATAAACGCGCAGTAACGATAAATTGATTTTTCGCACAAAACGATTTCAAAACTTTTCAATTACAAAGTTAATGCCCATACAAGGATAAATCAACAGTTAAATTAAATTATTTCAATATAATTACAGAGTATAATATCACTGAATAGCATTTAACAACCAGAGCACAATTAGAGTCCCAAAATTGAACCATTTAAATTTTTGAGGAAATGGGTTTTTCATAATTTTTCAGTCTTAATTGAATAAAAGGAGACGGGTACTTCGTTAATCAAATTTGGGCCAATTTTTCCATTTCATATGATTTCATGTTTATTAATTTAAAAAACTGTGTGGAAAGAGAAACAGTCTGACAGGACTAAATGTAGGTAAATAAATCATAAATCTACCAAAAGAAAAAAACGTCATCCAATAACTTATTTGTCTAACAAATGACTGAAATGTCAGGATATATCCAGATATTTAATCATTTGTTTTATACATAAGTGACCGCATGGCTGTCAATACAAGCGAGATTGACATGGTTTCGCTGATTATGACAAGATCACAGTCGCAAGCGCCGCCTGCAGGCATGTCTCATGTCCCAAAGCTCACTTTATTTATGTCACAGAGCTAGAATTGCACGCATTTCTTAGTGGTTTTTAAATGAATTTGCTATCTTGTCGCTGTATTTACTTTTCTATATCTCCAGTCATTTGTTTTATACATCTGTAACCGCATGGCTGTCACAGGCCACCAACTGACCGAGTGAACCGACTCCTGGTATCTCTCCGAGAAGACTTCCACCACGGTGCACCCACGTCACTAAGGCTTGTTTATTAATCTTGCTTTGTTAATGCCACCTGGATTTATAAAGGCGGATTTTTTGCTGGTTTATCATTTTGGATTATGGTTTTTAATTACTGCAATTTCGTCATCTACTTGCAGGTTATACCTACCTACTTGTCTTATTATCGTGCTGAGATATCTGCGATGGCACCAAAATAAGGATATACATATTTCGAAGTGTAGAAGATGTTTGTTTTATAGTGAAAGGAACAGCGCAGACCTAGGTCAAGAAAAAAATCAATAAAACAAAAACTACACGACGACCTTTACTGAAATAGGTACAGCTAATGTAAACAAAACATCAGGTAAACAGAACAGTATTGAAACACGCAAAACCGTGCTCATGAAATTATTGGATTTCAAAATAGCTTTAAATGTGTTTAAAACACGATATAATTATCAAGTGGCTGTCAGTTAACAGCTTAAACTGCCAGCTGTTGTAAATCGAGTTGAGATACCGCATGATTGCGTTATCCACGGACGTTCAGCCATCATGAAAATAACTTTTCAGGTAGCGAGAGATAGAAATTAACATTTTCTGCCATCTATTATTTAATGATGCTAACTTTTTAATTTTAACGAATTTAATTTTTATTGCTTGTTTGGTGCATGTTAGGTTACACATTTATAATGGACGTAAGTAACACATTTAAGAGTTTATTAATAAAAGTTTCTTAAAGATGTTAATGAGCAAAAAATACTTGGAAAAGTAGACGTTAATCTTTGGTTAACTATAAGCAACGGTTATGATGTATCTATATGTGTACTTCGAACATATCTATGTATGCTACTGTCCGCAGCCCGCGGCTCCGCCCGCGTCTATGTTGAAAATTTGATATGTTTTTTTTTCATACAAAATTCCACCCCAAATTTCACTCATTTATGGGGGGAGATTCCTAGAATCCTTTCTTAGTCGACGTCACCTACTCATAATACACCTCTGTGTCAAATTTCATCTTCTTACGTCCAGTAGTTTTTGAGATTACGTCAGTGTCGGATGTTTAATCAGTGAGTGAATGAATGAGTGACGTTTCCCTTTTAGATTTATTTTCCTGGAGTGTGAAAACATCACATACCTACATTATTTAATGTTTTACAAAGTAACTAGCTACATATTCATGTATGTAGCTGTGAGCCTGTGACTAATCTACATTTATAATGGTTGTCGCGTCAGGACCAACGTGTCCTATTAAAATTGCAATGCATGTTATATGTACTAACAAACGTAGGTACAGACGGTGAAGAGTGCCAGAATAGAGCATACAGAATGCCGCATGTCATAAATGTTAAACTAAATTGGTAGATTATTTTTACATGTACCTACATATTATTAATATTATTTTACGACTATCACTACAAAGTCACCCGCCGCGTCTGTCTGTCTGTTCGCAATAAACTCAAAAACTACTGAACGGATTTTCAAGCGGTTCTCAGCGATAGACAGAGTGATTCATGGGGAAGGTTTAGGTGTATAATTTGTTAAGGTTTTGTGTAAATTTATTAACGCTGGCGAAAAATAGTAAATATTAAAAAAAAAATGTAAATATTATAGTCATCATGAGAGAATTTAAAACTTAAATCTTAAACTTATCCGACTGTGCAATTTGGCCTACTATATGACAGTACTATTAAAAAAATGTCCTCCAGACCGTACCAGACAGCCATGGCGGCTAACCTCAACGGAGACTAAGCCGTCGGCGCGGGAGATATTATTATAGTGCACAAGTGTGTGCGCAGACACAGGTGCACTACCCCTTCCTTCATGCTCATAGTCCAATTTGACGGCACGAAATCCAAGACGACTGTTACTAAGAAATCCCCAATGGAAAAACCAAATAACATTTTAACCTACCTGCGAAATGAACCCGGGACCCCACGCTCCGCAGTCGCGCTTGCGACCACAAAAATAAATAAATGAATACATACACACCTACTTAATTTACAGAGCGGAATTAATCGTTGACTCATTGTATGAATAAGTGACTCAAACATTGAGAACGCAGGTTTTTCAACGGCGACATGTTGCACGAAGTTATAAATATCGAATATAGTACTAAAACTACAAGATGTGAAAATTAAAAGTGGAGATAAAGCTTTGTACACACGGCTACACATCAAGCTATAGATTTCTAGTATAAGCTGATCTGGCTTTGTAAAGGATTTCCGTACAGTGCGAGATCAGCGTAAACTGGAAATGTATAACTTCATGTGTAGCCGTGTGTACTTGAATACTAGTTTTTGCCACGGCTACGCCTGCATGGAGATCGAAAATGATCCCACGGGACCATATTACCGGTAAAAAGTCAAAGGTCAGAAAGTTAAAGGGTCATAATTTATGTGTGTGCCAAATTTCAATCAAATGCGTGACTGAGTAAAAAAATTCAAACACAAACTATCCATCCTGTCATCATGTATATATTCTATAAGTATCCAGTATTTGAGGATCCTGGGGAAAGAAACCTTCCAGTTTCAAGAATTTCCTTATAATAAATCGTAGACACAAATATACAAGTATAGATAAAATATGTTATTATAGTTTTCTCTTTTTTCTTATGCTAGGAAAACTCATAAAATAAACCTTCCTTTAGTATGGCATATAAACTTACAAATCAAATTATATTAAAACTTTTGTTATGTTACTTACAAAAAGTTTAACGTCGGCCATAAAGTTTTATTAATAATCGAATTAACTTATATAATAAGTGGAACCATACAATAAAACTAAAAATTTTATGATCCGTCTATGTTACAATAAAATAATAGCTAAGTATAGCTGTAGTTATGTTATGATTTCTCTATTAAAAGTCTTTTGTAAATTAAAGTTTACTATTGAAATGTCAAGTTCATTGCTTGCGCTTGAAATATGAAAAAATCTTTCATACCTACCATCGAGTTTAAGTTTTAGACTAAAACTAAAAAGACAGGGATTTATGACAAAGTTGCACATTTGATATTAAAATTTTGAAAAATACCTACATGACTCATATCATGCTTAGACTTTTCCGAACCATGTTTTTTTGTTTTTTGAGGGTGGGAAATCACCAAATAACTTCTCCCGCTCTGGGTGGAGCAGAAGGGCGTGTCAGACTTGTATTGACTAAAACCCACACGTGTTCCCTCAGTTGCCTGTGTGCCAGGGGCCGCGGTATCTATTTCGAACAACCCGCACCTTCCGACCCATGTTGTGGTTGGCTTCCAGTCTCACCGGATGTAGCTAAGTACCAGAGTGACTGCCTATCTGACCTCCACAACCCAGTAACTAGGTAACACGATACCTCTTGGTAAGACTACATACCTTCATGCTTCATGTGGATATTAATTTTCCAATTTACAAACACGTAATGTAAATGATCAAAGTTAGTGTTACCGTGTATCATCTTCAGTTTTTTTAGTTTTGCATTTTAATAAATGTCAAATTACTAGTATCTGGCTGGTATCAATGACCTCACAAGGTGACCGGTAAAATACCGAATGTGTTTCCACTCTCATTTTCATACTAATGTATTATTATAAGTGTATCATATTTTCTTTTTACGGCAAAACGTTATAAAGCAAGATTCCTGATACTATTTTGTCTTTATGGCTTTTATGAGTCGTTAATTTGCGTTTTTTTTTTTTTTTCTGATCGTCGACATTTGGCTAGAGTGGACCGGTCATGTGGCCGCAAATCTGAACTCTTCAAGGAGAACTTGTAGGGTGAACTACCGGCTTGATCGTGATCAGACCGTTGACAGAAACCTTTTATAAGTAGAATCGGGACTTTAATTAGTTAGGAGTGGAATTATTTTTAACTACATACATACATAGGTATATTAATGAACAGTTCTTTGTTTGCTAGAAATATTCAGCAAGCTGTATTGAATCGCCGATTCGGTCTTCCATCATGATTCCTAAGGTTGCGTCATCTGCCTAGCCTTTAACAACTATGTTGGGGTCAGCTGTCAGTCTAAACGGATGGTAGCTGAATACAGGTAATTTACATGGAGCAACTGACTATCCGGTGTGGTGCCGGATGTAAAAGAATAGCACCATCCCATTTCTTCTCGTGGGTGTCGTAGAAGGCGACTAAGGGACTTACTAGAGAATGGGCAGCAGCGTTCTCTATGCATTTGACCACCATACTGCGATCGCCAACCCGCCTGCCAAGCGTGGCGATTATGGCAAATTACCCTTTTGGGTGAGGCTTATGTCCAGCAGTGGACGTCTTTCGGCTGATATGATGATGATGATGATGATGACTGACTATCTGATCTCTAAAACCCAGTAACTGTGTAATACGATACCCCTTGGTATGACTGGTTGTCAGACTTTCGGGCTTCTGACTATCCGTAACGACTATAAAAAATCTACAAATGGCGGCCGAGACCAACGGCTTAACGTACTTTCCGAGGCACGGAAGGGGTCTCGGTATGTAATGGCTGGTCACCCATCCACAGACCGACCTCGGCAAGCGTTGCTTATCCTTGAATATCGATCCGTGCGGCTGTTATTATTTTTTACTTCAGTAAAATATTACAAAGGTAAAAACCTTATAAACAGGCTGGAAAAGGCATTCTAAAACCAACAATAACTTAGCAAAATGTTAGTTTATAGTTAAAAGCGATTTTAATGAAACTCGATGTTAAATATAAATTGTAAGAAAGTATAAACTTTTTCTTACAGGAATATTATTATCTTTTTCTTACAGGAATATATTTATTTTATATTATTTTTATTTTTATTTTTGTATTTCCTTCTTTTTTTTTGATGGTTGGCACAACCGGTCCAATCAAAATTGATTGGATCAATCGAACTTAATAAGTAGGTTGATTCTGCTTTGTAACTGGAGTTCCGACTCCTATGTGTAATGCATGCCGTGGCAGCCTTTAATTAAGGCTACACTATAAATTGTAACATTTTAAGTGCTTTAATACGTATTTTGGTGTAAGCTTTGTTGGTTGTCCTTAAATAAATAAATAAATAAAATCTTATATGAATTTTCTTGGGTACGTGAGTCCAGCCGATAGCAACCCCTCCACAGGACGATGTGATCTTTGGCAAGAACTGCTAAAGCCTCCTGATTTCTTCATCGAACCATCAGAGAGCCTCCCACCCGGGCATAAGTTACCGTGGCCAACTTGGGAAACTTTAAACAGACTTCGTACCCAAGTAGGTCGCAGCAAGGACAAGGTCCATAAATTGGGGTTCATAGATGGCCCAAACCTCCGGCGTGTTTCTCCACAGACAATGGCTCACGTTCCATCCTGCACCGCATGCCCTGTCACCTGCACACGTGAGGACCTAATGACTGCGCCACCGAACGGTATTCGCGTTGCTGAATTTTGAGCCAAACTAAGATGGAAAATTTTACATTTGCATACATTTTTTCGTGGTATTTTTGAAATCTTATGAAATTCAACATCCAGTAAGCATTCTATTTTTGAATATTGCTACGTCAGTATGAAACACATTTTCAAGATTGTAAACTGGTTCGACCGTGTAAAATTTACAGATACGTATGCGTGAAGGTACATGTGAATTCGTTTTTTTTTTACATCTAATTTGTTGCAAATGTCAGATCACGACCTATAACCATGAACTTTATTTTCTGTTAATTCGTATGTAAAAAGAAATAGAGGAGGCATCTCAATTGATTTTGTACGTTTTTTGTCGTAAAAGTTTTTTTTCGATTTTAAAATGTCAAACTTCTGGTTAAAAGTATTTTTAAAAGATTCTGTTTCACATTTTGCGTCATAAAAATAAGATAGTGGATTTCTTTTTTCTATTAGGTAATGTCTAGTCTAAATTTATCGATAAAACGATTTTTATTTATACTTTTTATTTAAAATTATCTAAAATAAATAATCTATCATTATGATGTCTATTGCTAGAAGTTGAAACTCCTAGGGTAGGTATATTTATATATTATAAAGTAAAAATACGAGCTGTTTCTTACCTTAAGATAAAAGCAACAGGGTACTCAGGGTTGCTCTTGAAATTCAAATTTTCTCAAGTTTTTTGCTATTTGCACGTCATTATATAAAAAACTTGAATTTCGCGGGCTATATTAGCATATTCCCTTAAGGATAATCCTACTTATATTGTAAATGGAAAGAAGATGTTTGTTAGTCAATCACGCAAAAACGGCTGAACGGATTTGGATGATATTTGGAAAACAGATAGTTTGTAACCTGGAATAACATATAGGACCTATTTTATCCCGATAATACGTTCCAGTGGGATCGACCTCTACTCGAGTGCAGCCGCTGGCAAAAGCTAGTATTATCTATAAGGGAAAGCTCATATTTAGAATCAGAGGCTCATCATAAAAAGTAAAAAACTCGAAAGATTTTGCAGCAGTCTTCAGTTTTCCTTTAAACAGAATACTTGTCAGACAAATCCGAATGAATGAATACGAAATCGACTGGCGTTGTTTCAGAGCATCGTGGTTCAAAGGCCAGGTGTAGTCGGCTCACGACCAGCCACCGCTTATTAACTGATTGTACCTTGAACTACAGAATTAACTGACAATGAATATGGTAATTTGTGCACTATAATCATTTAATTATCTGTAAGAATTTAGCTGTTCAGTGTGTTGTAAAATGTCTTTGAAGTATAAAACTACCGACATGTAGAGTTCATGTTGGAAATTGCACTTTTTTTCAACACAAAGATTTTATTGACTTTTATGTTTTTTTTTAACAAATATTTTGCCAATGAGTGTATAGAGGTACGAGGAACAGGGTGTAAAGTTCACTCATACTCTATTGAAAAGGGAGGATCCTCCGACCAGACGGGTGTTGTGTCTGGTGGGCTACTGCCGGACGATTGATGTCGGGATGTTTATATATATGCAGATCGCGCGGTAAACTCTGCTTGCGCGGTGTGGCTAATGTAGTTGCGGTGTGACGTTAAGTCTTGCGTAGTTCGCATATGGCATTGTAGATGGCGCCACTTCACTTTTTGTGTTTTTCCACATTTGTTAATTTTTTTAGTTTTTCGTATGTCGGGCATTGTAGATGTCCGCCACAAGTGAATGTCATAAAAGGTAAAAATATGTGGTAGGTAGGTACCTACTTTAATAAAAATTAACATGAACTAGCGAAATTTAGAGGTTGATTCATCGTTTTCTCTTATGAAACTAGTCGTCCTATGTTGACCTTTCACAATTAATCAACTCACGCATAGGTTTGCAATAGTCTCACGAGCGCATAGCAAATATTTGATCAAACTTTGACATAATGTTTGTCCTAACGTGGTATATGATTTGGGTCGCGGTGTCTTTGACATATTTGCGCACGCGTTGCGTATTGTTTGCTGTATTGACAAATGTTTGACCAATCTAACTGAAGTGCGTACTACGTTTGTTGGGTCACAGTTAAGGTTAGTGGGGATGTCAGTGTGTTGTTTGGGTAGCATTGAAAGAATCGTGATGACACTTAAAAAAATGTAATGTCTAAATTCGCAGGTCATGGAAATATGAATTCGACTGGTTTTCTAGGAAGCGTCAAAGAGGCGGTCTCTTGAAATCTTAGCGACTGAATTCAGTCTTCATCTTGATGACACTCTTTAAAGGTCTAGTTAGTCAAATATAAATACAAGCAGATCGTGTATCTGTCAGTTAAACAAGAAGTGCACTAAACTTGAAATGCAGTGAACGCAAATAGCGACGTAACATCAATCTGTTTATAAAGCGATCATAATCGTAACGAGTTAGTGCTAAACACAGGTTAAACAAAATGTGCAACTTGCATAATGCAATTCATTCAGAAACTGTGAATCGTCGGTCACAAGAAGAAATTGGCAAATTCAATCGTGAATCGTGATTGTAGAGATGCAACACATTTGAAAGGTTTAAAACCTTTTTAGGGTTCCGTACCTCAAAAGGAAAAAACGGAACCCTTATAGGATCAGTTTGTTGTCCGTCTGTCTGTCTATCAAGACCCTTTTCTCAGGAACGCGTGGAGGTATCAAGCTGAAATTCATATATTCAAACTTCTAAGCCAACGCAATAAAAAAATACAGCCGTTTATGCCGCAAATTTTCGACATTCGCAAGGGAATCAAAACCGACACACTTCCCGTGAACTTAGAATCTTGAAATTTGGTACAAAGCAACGTGTTATAGCACAGATAAAGGAAAAATTGCGAAAAGAGTAAATTTTCGTTACATCATATAATAAAAATATTTTTAATAATTTTAAACTTACTACCCCTTTCTTCATGAACGCGTAGAGGTATTAAATTGAATTCATAACTTTTATTGATATACCTACAGTTTTGTACGAAACCCTCGGTGCGCGAGTCCGACTCGCACTTGACCGGTTTTTATTTTTGTTTCAAACCACACTTAGCATCTTGTTTTTTATTTTTTATACAACGCACTGAGGCTTCACACGATGTGATTTACACACCTACTCCCTAATTTAGGATATATCAAAGGCAATTAAAATTATATACATCCCAAAAACACGCTGAGTACAAACTTAATCAGACCATTTCAGCTAAGTACAACATATTTTTTAAATTTATATATGAATAAATACGCATATCAAGATTGTTTTTAGTCTGACTGATCCTTCAAAATAATAATAAGAAGAAGAAGTAGGTGATATATATGAACCGTTTTAAATAAAATTGTTTTAAATAAATTTAAAACGGTTTAAACAACTATGATGAGGAACAAAAAGGACTGGAGTTAGTCACTTAGTGGGCTAAGGATGTGATCGAATGATGTCCAAGACAACATAAAAGAAAGAGGGAGACAGCGTCGGAGATAGGAAGACTAAAAAGAATAGCAGGCGCCACATGGAGAAGGAAGACAAGACCGCACTTTATGGCAAGTTTTAGGGGAGGCTTATACTGAGTACCAAGACAATCTTCGCGAAACTAGTGTCTATGTTAAATATTTATTTTAATATAAAAGAAAAATGTGTTTTATAAGTTTGTTTAATAAAGGCTTTATTATTATAATATAAAACTATAATCGTGATACCTACCTTGAGTATTATAAATGGAGTCGATTTGCTCGCTCTCCACGCTTTGTAGGCTGTCGTCTTCTCTCAACTCATGGTCCTCTGTTAACTCTTGGCTGTCATTGTTATCCTGGTTGTCTACATCCACGTCTTCTATGTCTTCCATGTCTTCCATATCTTCCTCTTCCATGTCTTCCTCTATCTCTGGCTGCTTCGTCGTCTGCGGCGTTGGCATCTTCACCGGCAGGATATCCAGGATCGAAGGCGCCCTGGGCATGTTACTCTTTAACCCCAACTTCTTCTGGATATATGCCTCCAGGATCTGCTGTGTGATCTTGTTCTGTCTCTCCAGTTCGTGTTGCATGTCTGCGGAGAAACGAGAATGCAGATAAAAATGACTGTTTTTTTTTGTGCGCGATTTTGTTTTTATGCTTTAGCCATTGATTGACTGACAACAGAATTGATTGGGGATCAGGATTTTAGATATCGACGTCATTTTTATCTGGTTCTCCCTTCTCGGGGACCGAAAAATGGGATAGCAAAACATACAATAATAGTACTTATAAATAGAATTAGGCTGGAAGAGATAAACAGGATGATAAAATATAAGTTGGTACTTAGTAGTAGTAGTAGTAGTTGGTACAGCTTACAGATAGGATACGAGAAGAGAAATAATTTTAAACTTTACACGCAAAAAGACCTGTTAATACAATAATACTCTGCCATAAAATCATTTGATAGGTATAATCGACAACTTCTGAAGAACAAAATGTTAATTAACCTAAAAGTCTTTTCAATAATTGGTTGTTGACAAGGCAACAAACATTAGTAAAGCTCCTATCGCCTTTCTATTACAAATTAAAGAAATAATTGATATGAATGTCCATTGAGCACAGACACTATATCAAAGTTTATAAAAAATGTATTGTTCTCCTGATATCAATCTTTATTACCATTAATAGTGATTTCTTTTTACTTTCTCCCACATTTCAATACTCTCCGATAGCATCGGACAACAATGCAAGACCAAAAACAATGTGGCTTAAGGTGGAAGCTCCAATTTAGCCCGCGAAGTTCAAATTTTCTTACGTTTTTTTGCAATTTGCAGGCTATATGTTGAACAAAATATGATTTGCGACCGTAACAAATAATTGGCAACACGGATAATTTAATTCTACTGAATGACATTTTCATGACAAAGTCATTTAATACCTTGTTTCTGTAAGGTTTTAATAATATAATTATAAAACGGAAATAAAACTGGCAGCACTGACCGTGCTGATGACTTAAGCGGTTTTTGGAAGGAAGAGGCTTGACGGCAAGAGGGGGGGGGGACGTTTGAAGCGAACGGTCGTAAGATCAAATAAGTTTTGGTTCGCAAGAAGTTTAGTTTTAAATACCGCAATAAGTTAAATTTTAAATACCACAATAGGTTTTGTAATTGTGTGATTATCTCGACAATAAGTTTGGTAGCTAATAAGTTAGGTGCCCTGATTGTTACAATTATAATATACATATTTTGGGTACAATTGGTTTGTGCTTTATTTCTAAGGTTTTTAAACTTCGTCTAAAATTCAGTAATATCCGGTTAGACTGGAAGCCGATCTCGTAACAGGGGGTCTACTCCCTAAGCGAAATCCGTAGTATCGGCCGTCGCTACGAGCGCTTCGCTCTCAGTCTAACTTACGGTATGTCCGTAAGTGAGACGGAGAACGAAGCGCCCGTAACGATGGCCGATACTACCGATTTCTCTTAGGGAGTAGGCCCCCAGACTTGGGATAAGGCGAAGCAGATGATGAGTTATTCAATGAAATTAAAATACTGTATTGATGATTTTCCGATACGCGGTCGCCACTCCAGAAACTTTCGGCCCCGTCGGCCATCTGTTCTGCGAACAATGTGCCCTGCCCACTGCCACTTAAGTTTGGCAATTCTTCGGGCTGTGTCGGTTGCCTTGGTTCTCCTGCGGATCTCTTCTTTCCTGATTCGATCACGTATGAATTGGGAAATATGAAAAAAATCACGTGGGAATCACAAGACCAGTAGAAGTGGAGGATCCTGGGCGAGGCCTATGTCCAGCAGTCGACGACTTTGGGGTGAAATGATGATGATTTTAACGATTTTATTTATGTGAAGCCATATTTATTAAGGTTGCGAATCATACTATTTTACTAGTTTTTGACACGGGCTTTGGAGCTCAGGAATTATCCAACGGGAACGACCTACCGGGATAAAAAGTATCCTACTTATGTATTATTTTTCATCCAAATCCGTTCAGCCGTTTTTGCGTGATTGAGTAATAAACATCCAAACATCTAAACATAGAAACTTTCACATTTATAATATTAGTAGGATATCAACATATAGCCTGAAACTGACCTGAAAATGGCAAAATTCGTAAGAAAATTCTAGATGATTCTAGGCTAGTCTAGAGCTTCCACATTTTTTGTTTTTGTGTGGGAAATCACATCAAAAATAACTTGTGGGGCGGAAGGGCGTGTCAGACTTCTACTGACTAAAACCCACCCGTGTTCCTTCACTTGCCTGTGTGCCAGGGACCACGGTATCTCTTTCGAAAAACCCGCACCCCTGGCAGGCATCGGCTTTTGCGGATTCCACCAGTTGGTGCTGCCATCTCTCTGAGGAGCATGTGGAACACAACGCGCCGTCGACCCGGGAGAGCTTCCACCTTAAGTGCAAATCGACTACTTACTACAGTTTCATTGTTAGAGCATCCATTATTAGGACAATGGGTATGTACCTACATTGACTTGCCAATTGTTTTGCCAATTGTCTACAATGTACGGAAGCTCTCTTAGTACATTTGATTATAGGGCGCGGAAGTACTAAGGACATTGTTAATTGATGATGTTATTAAAAATGTTGCAAGTACAATTGTTTTTTTTTTGTTTTTATTGGGTCAAGGTAACAAAGGGTGCTTGATGGTCTATTGTTTTAAATATTTTCCACATATGTAAAGGTCGGGCAATGATGGTTTATTAATGTGTTTGTTGAAAGAAACACCTTTAGCGGAAAGTCTGATTAGAATCTAATGACCTTGTCTTAACTTTGGTATTAAATCACAAAGTAGAAAATATTCCAATGTACATATGTGTCGTTTTGAAACAAGTAGGTTACGTACAAATGTAAGTACAAAATACCTATTTACTAAAGTTATAGTAAACAAAGACAATCTAGAAAGCTAGAGGTTATGACAGAGGTCACTTATAAAATCTTTAATTTAAAACCTAATATTTTTTATAATTAAAATAATAATTGTAATTAACATCCAAATGATTTTCCTTTTACGTCTTCTTTACTTTTAACTGTTTTAATTCATTTACAAAAACATACTCGAAAGGCATACGAAGGTAACCTACATAATTCTGGAACACAGAACACTTCATCATCTGTCAAGCCAACTATGCTTGGGTTGGCTTCCAGTCTAACCAGATACAGCTGAGCGCCAGTATTCCACATGGAGAGACTGCCTATCTGACCTTCACAACCCAGAGTAACACGATACCCAGACCAGATAACCACCAGATACAAACCCGTAAATATTGTCAAAGATCCACGAATAATAGTCGGGCTCAACGACATAACGTGCTATCCGAGGCACAGAGGGGTCTTGGAAAGTATAGATGATTACCCATCCATGGATCAAACGCGGCAAGTGTAGCTTAACCTGATCGATCGACCCGTGCGACTGTTATTAAGTACCTTATTATATCCTATGTCTTTTGTACCTATTGGTAGATACAGAAGCTAATAAAAACTTACAAATAATAAAAAACGCACTTGTTAATAGAAAACGACAGTAAGTACCTACCTGTCTGCTTGTCACTTTCATTTTCATTATTGGTTGGAGATTCAAGGCTCGTGTAGACTAGCGCGACGCGACGGTCACGTCGCGACACTTGTAGAACGATTTCTATGTAAACTTCATGGAAATTGTTCTACAAGTGTCGCGTCACGTTGTCCCGTCGCGCCTGTTTAAAGGAGCCATTACAATAAAAACTGAAGTAGGTATGTATACCTCATCATTTCAGCCGGGAGACATCCACTGCTGGACATAGGCCTTCCCCAATTTGGGGGGTTTGCCATAATCGCCACGCTTGGCCGGCGGGTTGGCGATCGCAGTATGGTGGTAAAATGCTTATAGAACGCTGCTGCCCATTCTCTAGTAAGTCCCTTAGTCGCTTTCTACGACACCCACGGGAAGAGATGGGATGGTGTTATTCTTTACGTCCGGCACCACACGGTACTATGTATACCTATTAATTACTAAACTAAGATAAGGTGGTCTAGTTATCTAAATAAGATGATGTATTCTGAACATAGAAATATCGAATAACACTTGTAGCCAACCATTAGTAATAAATAGTACATTATGATATAAGTGCGGTAAGTTGAAAATTACAGCCGAGGCGATATTGCTAGCCCGAGCCGTAAGCGAGGGCTACAAGAAAGCAGAGGCTGTAATTTTCAAAGCGCACGTATGTCATACGACGTTTTATAACATAATTGCTAGGAAATAAATAAAATTCGGACTTTCTTAAACGAGTAAATCTATAATCACTTGTTAAAGCAGTTAGAAAAATTTGAACAATTTGTAAAATTGATTATTACTTGTTCACAAATTAGCGATGCGCGCGCATCAGCGCTTTTAAAAGAAAGGGCTGATGCGCGCGGCAAAGGCACAAAAACAGCCAGTATAACTACTAAAGTAATTTTTTTTTTGTTTTTGTTACAGATAAATGGTTGTAATTTATTGTCAAAACTAATTAAATTAAAGAATTAAATGTTTATTTTTTATATTTTATCTCTCAAAGTTAATTTTATTCATAAAATGTTGACCACTTTTCTGACATAAAAACTCTTTGCTAAGATTTAAAAAAAGTACCGTTCGTTTTAGACGGAGCATCTTGATAAACCGTGCGTTTTGACATACATTACGATATTGAAATTGGTGTAATAAGAGACCCTTTACGAGCAAATGTGTTATAAAAGCATTTTCGGAATCGGATCAGCAGTTCTGTAGATTACATACAGACTCACAAATTTTACCCCTTTATAGTATTTTAAATTTTTATTTTATAGTTTTAAATCGTTGGCTCGTGGCTAAGTAATAACAGATGCACGGGTCGATCCATCAGGTTAAGGTACGCTTGCCATAGTTGGTCCGTGGATGGGTAACCATCTTTACATACCGAGACCCCTCCGTGCCTCGGAAAGCACGTTAAGCCGTTGGTCACGGCTGTCATTCGTGCATCTTTGACAGTCGTTACGGGTCGTCAGAAACCCGAAAGTGTGACAACCAGTTAAGACTGGTTCGGTGTACCTCGGTAAGCCGAGGTATACCGCGTTACCCAGTCACTGGTTTCAGGAGGTCAGATAGGCAGTCGCTCCATGTAAAATACTGGTATTCAACTGCATTCGGTCAGACTGGAAGCCGACCACAACATAGTTGGGAAAAGGCTAGACAGATTGATTTTAGTTTTAAATCTTTGATCTGATAGAGAAAGAAATAAAATACGAATAATTATGAAAAATGGTAGAAAATTCATCTTTTAACAATGGTCAAGCAACTAGAAAGTAGCTGCAATCCTTACTTATTATATTATAATATTATAAATGCGAAAGTAACTCTGCCTGTCTGTCTCGCTTTCACGCCAAAACTTCTGAACCGATCGTCATGAAATTTGGCAAAGATATAGCTTGGGATATGGAGAACGACATAAGCTACTTTTTTACGCGATAACCGACATCCACGCGGGCGGAGCCGCTAGCGAAAGCTAGTTTATTATAAAACACATTGCTTAAAATGAGTTGTCATTTTTAAAAATTATAATCCTTCAAATTAATTAAGTAAAAATAGTGTTTAAGGTTTAAAAAAATTAACAAAGACTTCTTGATTATCTAGGTATTTCTAATCCGTAGGCAGATATGCGATGATGCCATAGGTTTTTTTATTTTGGTTGGGAAATCATCGCCCGCCCGCTCTGGGTGGAGCGGGAGGGCGTGTCAGATTTTTACTGACTAAAACCCACCCGCGTTCCCTCAGTTGCCTGTGTGCCAGGGGCCGCGGTATCTCTTTCGAACAACCCGCACCCCTGGCAGGCATCGGCCTTTGCGTACCCCACCAGTTGGTGCTGACATCTCTGACAATATAACAAAGACTTCCTGATTAACTAGGTATTTTTAATCCGTAGGTAGGAATGCGATGATGCCATAGGTTACGATGATGTATCGCCATTACTAGGCACTTTCACTAATCAGCTACATTCTAAATAGCAAAATAACACTTAAACACCGTTTTGTTTATTTAAAACTTCCTTAAACCGAGGTATGTAGGTTTTGACTTCCTGGTGCTTCTAGTACTAGCTTTTGCCAGCGGCCTCGCCCGCGTGGTGGTCGGTGTATTAAACATACAGGGTGTAAGGGAAACGCTTCCGAAGCCAGAACGTGGGTTATATACCTACAACCTAAATGCAAACGGATATCAACCTTTGGTAAACAAAAATAAATAAAATTGGTAAAATAATTAAAATTGGTTATTTTGGTTCAATTTAAAACGTTTGACGCTTCTGTAATGTTTCTACTTATTTTATTTTGGTGGCGCTTTACAAAGGATGCCTAAACCTAAAATCGCCGCCTGGACTTGTGGTCGTTTTTAAATGTGTTTAATCTCAAATAATGGTTCATTTAACTGTTCTCACAGCAAAGTGTACAAAAAATGCTAAAACAATTTAAGTAAAAATAAAAAAAAAACATCTAAATTTTTTTATGGTACCGAGACTATATCGAGAATCACTATCACCTGTCTTCGTTTTCGAAAGCATTTCCCTTTCAATTCCAGAATCACTCTGTCTACTGATGAAAACCGCATTAAAATCCGATGCGTAGCTTTTAAGCTACGCATCGGATTTTCCCCTCTCACAAAGTCAACAAAGTCTCACAAAGTTATTTTATACTATGTTAGGATAAGGAAGATAAAGATGAGTATCGTAAAGCAAGGGTAGTACCCATCTAAATAATATAAGCTCTGTCAAACTGAATTAACTTTTGATTATAATTTATTCGCCCTCATTACATGGAACTTAAACATAACTGCCAAAATGTGGGTATACTATAGGTACACCCTCTGAACGACCTTTCGGGGTACACTCTCTGCCCAACCTTTCGGGGTACACCCTCTGCCCAACCTTTCGGGGTACTTCCTCTGCCCAACCTTTCAGGGTACAAGGCGTGATGTCTGTAATAATTTATTAACTGAATATGTTTTTATCTTTTCTTTGACTCTCGCATTGGTAAATTACATAATTCCCAAATAGTATTAAAAAAACCCAATTAGATAACTACCTATTTTTAATTTAACCTCAAGGTAGCCGTTAAAATCAATTACTAAGTAGTAAAAATGTTGTCAATTAAGTAAAGATCAACCATTTTATTGTTTGAAGTATTAACCGAAAATGAATGAATGTATGAGAACTAAGAAGGAACTTTGTCTTTTTTTTTACGTTGCCCCACACTAGGAATTACTCCTGTATTGTGGGTGCGTTTACAAACATTTAAATTCACATACACAAACAGCCAGACCCGGAACAACTACTTGTAGGTCATACAAATATTTGTTCCGTGCGGGAATCGAACCCGCTACACGCAGCACAGCAGTCAATCGCTTAACCACTGCGCCAACCGCGCTGTCGAACTAAGGAGGAGCTAAGGAAGAGCTAAGGAAGAACTAAGGAGGAACTATGGGGGAACGAGGAGGATGCGCAAAGGTACCCCGCGCAATTTAAATTATCTTACGTTTTTTGCAATTTGCAGGCCACTGTTTTTTTATTTTATTTTTGAGGTTGGGATATCATCAAATAACTACTCCCACTTCGTGTCAGACTTTTGCTGACTAAAACCCACCCATGTTTCCTCAGCTGCCTGTATGTTGATTGAAATATGATTCACGACCGTATCACGTATGTATTTAAAGAATTATAATCGTTACATTTATGAATACAGAGTGTGTTGTTGAACTTACAGAAGTTCATAATATAATCCCATCCCAAATGACTTTTCATGAAAAAGTTTAGAAATTGCGTAAGAAAACGTGCGTAAGAAAACGTAAGAAATTTGGATTTCGTGGGCTGGCGCTTTCCCCTTATTGCCCCTTAACGTGACGGCTTTGATGAAATCACAAAAAAGCGTCAAGTTTTCAAGGACTAGTTAAAAAAAAAAATTAAATGTCACATAATACTCGCGTAGTTTTTTTTTGTTAAACCAGTTTAGATTTATTCATTTAAGCAGGTGAACATTAGTTTAGAATGTAAAATCGTTTTTAAGACTTAGGTATATAACGTTACATTTATTTAACAGTTGTCTTTCCATTCTATAAAAGTAAAAAAAAATCGTACAAAGTTTTTTTGGAGAATTCCAATTTAATCATGTTTGGCACTATGTGATTTTATAATTTAATGGAGATTTTAGGATAAAAAAAAGAAATAGCCTGAAATATATCCTACACATAACATAACATCACGCCTATGTTCCCCGAAGGGTTAGGCAGAAGTGTACCTATAAAACACCCATAGCACGCCAGTAATAATAGGGGGCGTTCATTTTGCCATCAACCGGGCACAAATTCAGACTCCGGGTTACCACTGCATAATTCCTGGCAACAACAATATTCAATAACCCTTTGCCCGACCTTGGAATCTAACCCACGACCTCATGCTGACCACAACGACGCAATCAAGCTAAATGTTAACTCATAAAATATTGAGGGACCCCGACACCCTATGGGGCGACCCCAATGCCAACAACCGGCCACTAATCTAGATTTCAGGCTGCTACTGAGATATTCCAGGTGGAAAAACAATTAAAAGTATTTGTTACGCTAGATTTTCCTGCAACAGTTTTTCGTATCTTAAGTTTGGGCCAAGTATCGAGCTCCTGCAAGGTGGCTAATGAAGGAGGTTCGCGATTTAGCATCCTCCGTACTATCTCAAGGGATACCTACTCGATCCGCGTGTTATCTAGCCTGCTACTAACTACATACACGCTTGGTCCCACGCGGGGTCAACAGAACTGTTTCAATGTCAATGATTGCGTACATCCTTGACATTAATTGGTGATGAAATGTCTATAGATACTGTGTGTGAGACCTACTTTATATTACATAACGTAAAAATTGAGATTAACTAAAACTAGCAAGATATTTCTAATAAACAGTATCCGCTTCTATAACAAGTTGCCAAAGTCGGTTACAGAACTTAGCGATGGAAACTTGAAAACTCACATCATAGGTGTCCTTATTAAAAATACATATTATAATTTATAAGTTACAAGACTACGTTGTAGACAGGGAAGTTTGGCATTAATTCTTTTTGCACATGTGGCTTACCTAGTACGTCACTAGCATAATTATGTGAAAGTCTATAAATTGCTCCTAAATTACAATGTAAATTTTTATTCTTTTTATATTTTTCAATGTCTGACATATTCTCGTCATTATTTTGACATTTTGTCATTATACACCAATTGTAATATCAACTCTTCATTAGTGCGTGTCACGGAAATCATGTCACTTGGTTTAAATAGGTTCATTTTATTTATTTTATTGTAGATTCTTTTACATATTGTGAATGAGAGAATGTTGTAGGCCTTACAGACTGATTTTAATTCCTCTAAGTACCTGGTACTTATTGACAGGCAGGGAAGTTTGGCATTAATTCTTTTTGCACATGTGGCTTACCTAGTACGTCACTAGCATAAATTATGTGAAAGTCTATAAATTGCTCCCAAATTACAATGTAAATTTTTATTCTTTTTATATTTTTCAATGTCTGACATATTCTCGTCATTATTTTGACATTTTGTCATTATACACCAATTGTAATATCAACTCTTCATTAGTGCGTGTCACGGAAATCATGTCACTTGGTTTAAATAGGTTCATTTTATTTATTTTATTGTAGATTCTTTTACATATTGTGAATGAGAGCACGTTGTAGGCCTTACAGACTGATTTTAATTCCTCTAAGTACCTGGTACTTATTAACAGGCCTGCACTATCTTCCTATACCTATTATCACTGTAATTTGAAAACATTGTAAAAACCAATTATTATTAAAAGAGTAACCGTGGAGTTCCTTGCCGCCTCTTCTCCACAAATTGGAACCGTGCACCTAGCTCCTGACGTTTCATAAGTGTCCATGCAGATTTAAGTGAAATAAAATATTTAAAAAAAAAAGTTCCCATCGAAAAGTCTAATTGTAACCTGCACCCTAATTACGTAACACACTATAAATCACGATCTGGATCGTTATAAGGGATATTGCTAATCCATTGATATATATGTTCTTAGAATTCGTCTGCTCTCAACGTAAATAACGCAATGAATGCTGTTGAACCGTCAAAATGAAACCGATTTGTACTGTTAGTGTGTCACACAATTACCTCGCAGGTTTAATACTGTCATGCCTTTCTAGCAGACGTATTTTATTGTTTTTTTTTATAAAACATCGAGTTAGTACTATTTTATAGGTTACATTATTCTTATCCACATCGTAAATGTGAGCATCAAAATATATTAATTCTTATAATATTACCATATTTAACAAGTGGGCACTACAACTTTTTTGTATCATAATTAAGTATTATGCCGTGGCACCTGATTAAAATTATACATAAGTACCTCAGGAATATCCAACATGATTTTACATTTAATATAAAGCTACTGACATTGGCATCATAAATAAAACCACTACAGAGTTATGTAAAGGCTCCCGCAGACAGGCGTGACGCGATATTTCGACGCGACTCTAGTAGAACAATATTATTATATAAAAACTTTATGGAAGTTGTTCTAACGGAATCGCGCCTGTCTGCGGGAGCCTTACTGCTGAATATTACTGTAGATGTGATATTTGACAAAGTGTGGCCATGATTAATTCAAAAATATTAAAGCGCGAAGATCTTACAAATATATGCTGTGGACATGAAAAATTGCGGAAAAGGGATACATGATAATTTTATTCATGAGGCGACGCGACGATAGGGTGTCGAGAGTTTAATGAAAATACACGGACAAAATACTGTATTGCCAGTGACAAGGGAATTGCATTTTTATTGCAAAAATGATGTTAATAATGTTACCGAATTATTGGATTATTGAATCGAATAAAACATCATGTCGATATTTTTATTCGAAAATAAGCCGACCTTATTTTAAATACGGAACATCAGTCTGAAGATCAATGCTTGTAATTACATTCTGAATGTCAATGAAAATGATTTAGGAAACGGATTTTTAATGATCAATTTGATCATTGTAATCATTTTTATTGAGTAATTTGAAATTTGTATATCTTCACTAATTAATAAGCATTTAATGAGCACTTATATGTTGCAATAATTTATTATTGGTTGAAAACATTTGCACGTACGTAGGAGCATAATTATGATACCAACATTTGACTAGACATTGCCTAAAGGTGCGCTTACACGAGCAACTAAAATTGCTCCATCCTGATCAATTCTCGTCAATTATGACGTCACGACTGCATCCAGCAATTTAGACCAAAGGCAACATGTAGCATGCTGTTGCCAGAGATACAGCCACACAATACCATGCAATATGGAGCAACTTAAAAAACTAGGCAATACGCCTCCCCCGCCGCTTCCGCCGCCGGCCGGTTCCTCTCGTAAAAACGAGACGTAGTTATACATACAAAGAAGATAGAAAGAAAATTGACAAAAAAAAAATCCAAACCGATTCGATATTCGGCAACTCTTGAAATATATGGAGCAATCAGAAGCAATATTCCCGAAACATCTCCGCAATTTATTGTTGATGCTCCAGATTGCTCCACTTAATTGATCCAGATGGATCAATTCGTGTTGCCGAGCAATAATTGCTCAAAAAAATTCCCGTGTAAGAGCACCTTAACTAAGAAGGTTAATTGAAGACAATTCTACAAAGCTTGGCGCGTTCTTTCATATCTACCCTCCCTTTCAACTACCTACAAAAAGTTTGCAAAGAACTATAGCGTAGCATAATTAGCCTACAATATTCTCACTGCTGGGACAGCCTCTGTCTTCGAGAGAGTGTGGGCTACAATCTACCCCGCGTGCCTAGTGCGGGTTGGTATATGTCACATGTCTTCGTTTCTTTGGTTCTAGGACATGCTGGTTTCCTCACAATGTTTTCCATCACCGTTTTGAGAGCAGTGGAGATGAAATTATTTACACAAAGTAAACCGCCTTACTGGGTACGAACTCATGACCAACAATTCGTAAGGAACTCTATATTCTTTCGAATTCTTAAAACCACATTAAAATCATCCTTATTCGCCTGTTCCTGTCCCAATCTGTTCGAGGTCAACGCAGCTAGTCTGAATTCTCAAAAACACACAAATTCCCAACTTCGTTTATGCAATGGTCCATTACTGAAATAGGCACCTACTTAAAAGTATTATTTAAGTAAATGAGAGGTTATAACAACCTATAGTTCGACTGTATATCTATGTAGTCTGTGGTTCGACTTTTAATTGTATTCAGTAACTTGACAGTTGAAGGGTTACCAGATTTTGACAAAAACAAGCTAGTGAGGTAGTGTAAGAATGAACGAAATTGAATGAACTTGAAATTATGTACTTACATGCAATTTATTTTATTTTAAGTTTAATAACTTGTCTTAAAAAAATGATGTGCACTATTAAAAATTGTAGAATTTGTTACATATTTTGTTTTTCAGTGATTAGGTAACTTATTTGGTTTCTTTCTATTAGAAGAAATTTAAAAAAGGAAATTACTTTTATTACTAAATGATTAATTATTCTTATATTCCACATCTTGCAAATTAATTTTTTAAGTTTTGTAACGAAAAATAAAAATGGTTTAATTTAAAATGAAACCATTTTTATCATTCGCTCTTTACGCAAAATCGTTCACTCTATTAGCTTTAGTTTCGTAACATTATTTTTCTTCGAAATGTCAAGTTACTGTATACAATTAAAAGTCGAACTATACGTATGTTGCTAACCGTTATCTGTGGGATACAAGTATTAAAAGTCCAGCTATCTGTCTGTGCGTGACAACTGATCGTAAATGATCGCAGTCGCACCCATTTAGTTAACTTGAATACTCTTCGACGCTCTCTCGCAGTAATTAAGGTTGTTTTCAGTTGCCCACCATTTATACAACCTATAAACCAGTTCTGTACGTAATGCAGAAAAGCTTCACAGGATAACAGACCTTATTGACGAAACGTAAGGGTGAATTTCACGTGAATTGAAACAGGAAGAGTGACCGATAGTAGAGGTGTGACGTTGACTCGATGTCACTTTTATGACGAATGTTTTTAATTGCGAAGGTCGATGCTCCAGAAATAGATTATTTTGGTCATAAAATGGGTGACTAAACTCAACAAGCGTATAGGCTGGTTCTGTTAATAAATAATACAGTTATTTATATCTATAATCAATAAATATGCAAATGTTTGTATAGTCAATAAACATTTGTAAGGCATAGGACCATTTATCTGTTCTTTGACTCCAGTTTTACCAGGTTATCAACCTTATTTATTTTGCTTACAATTTTTTTTTAATAAATCGAGCAATGACATTAACTAATTCAAGCTTTAGTTTTTTAGTCCCATGATAGACCATATGTTTTATTAGTCCCGGATTCGACAACTTGTTTGGGAATACCGTTTGGTGATAGATGGGTCGTTGGCTTATTATAAGTTAGGTCAACGATCCGTACAATGACACCATGATAGGTAATTTATGCCAAAAGAAATGGGCAATTTGTTACCATCCATGTAAGAAACCAGAAAAAAAGAAAAAAAAATATTAATGCATATTTATCTGATGCTAGATATTGTGTTGTTTTTTTTTTTATGATCATGAATTATTAATTTTAAAGGATTAAAGACCCCAGAATAAAATATCGCCAAGTCAAAAAACCTTTAATTCTTTTCTCATAACGGTTAAGTATTTTTTTAGACACCAATCATGCGTCGCATGGCCAGGCATGTGACCCTGGCTTACAGCCTAATGAAAAAAAGCAATTTAAAAGCTTAACGCATTTTAAAGTTCATCGCCTAATCTAATCATACGAGCAATCGAATTTTGAATTAGCTTTTGTCCAGCGCTTTACATTTTTTGATCTGTGCTACTGAGTTACGGCTAGTGTTGTCATACCTATTAAACGCTTGTATCAATCGCAACCGGATGTAGGTCAAGTGCATTCAGCCTAACTAATCGGCCTATTGTCTCGGAACTGAATGTCTTATCGGGCCCAATTGCCGGAACTTATCGATAAACGTGATTTTGCACTAGTAAGCACGTAATCAATCAATTATTACGTAAGTTTGGCACGCTTCACGGAAAATATGGATTGTGCTGGCTAGTTGCTTTTACTGAGTGAAATAAAACGTACGCGGTCCGAAGAGGTGTTGTTCTTTTTTTTTAGTTTTGGTTGATGTTGCTGTATTTTTAACGTATTTTCCCAGACGTATATAAAATTATAACAATACTAGCTTTTACCAGCGTGGATAATGGAAAATATCCCACAGGAAGCTATCTACCCTATGTGTTAATCCAGGTTATAAACTACCTGTGTGCCAAATTTCTTTTGCGCCAATCCAGAACATACAACCAGACAAAAGGACAATAGTGTCTCGTTACTACTTTATTATGTGTTTAGATTTAAAGAACCGAATTAAGCGGAACCGAAAACCGACTTAATGTTTGGCGTAAGAGATATTAAATAATAACTGGGTGGTACTTTTATTTTATAGTGGACTTCTCAATGGATTACGCAAAGTACCGCAAGTACTTCACCAGTCATCGTAACTGTCGAACTTGAACCGCATCAGTCGTATCGTAAGTATTGAATAACCGCATCCATCACGATTCACGCCGTTACACTGCAATAACCGCATCGAAATTGACAAAAGAAAAACAAAACATTGAAGAGGGTTGCCAGTGCTAAAAATTTCCAGATTGATTAGGTACGTTGTTTTCGGTGAAACTTGAAGATTTTTGTGTTTTCTTTCTAATGTCATTATTTACAACTATTTTTTTTTAATGTTTATTAATAAAGGAAAAGCAAAATATAAACAGAAACATCACAAAAACCTCAATAGGTTTGTACGGATGTTGAAGTCGAACACTTATCAGGAATCTTAAAACGAATACTTACAGAATAATCATTATCTTATTATTTAATAGTTAACACATAGTTTATAAAAATTAAGATAAAACATTGTAAGGTAGTTTGTAAGTAATAATAACTAAAATAGTTCAAAAACGAAAACAGCGCGGGTCAGGCATTCCGTCGATGCTAATTACATTGAATGAAATTTAAACAGGATGACGCTTATTCAAAGAGAATTAAAGTATGTTGTGTATATAATTTTATAATTACTGTTTGTTATTTCCGATTGAATCAGCAGGTCTAAGAAGTAAGTTCACGTGATCGTTAGCGTTCGTTCCATACTAACGTATTCCTCTTCAGCTTAGTATATTACTAGATTTTGCGCGCGACTTCGTGTGCGCTCCAGGATGTAACGTAGCCTCTGTTCGTATCCAACTCATGGTCTACCGGTGTGCCAAGTTTCATGCAAATCCATTCTGCCGTTCCAGCGTGAAAGCGTAACAAACAAACTCACTTTCGCATTTTTTATAGTAGTCAGGAGTAGGATATCGTAATTTTTTTTTTTTTTTTTTTTTTAAATAAAATCTTTAATAAAAACGAAAAAGAAATGTTGCGCTGACCCCAAATAAATTTGGATAAGGGCAGGAGAATCGTGAATCATGATTTAGTGAAAACGTTTAAGACAAAGTAAGTACATTTAGTCAACAGTAGTAAATTTCCAATACCTACAATTATAGTGCCTAAAAATAAACTATTTCAGAAATATTTTTATTACAATTGCAAGTGATGATGTTTCGGAATTAGAAAGTTAGGTAGCGACCCGATATTACAGCATAAAACGATATTTGGACTAGTATCATTTAACCAGGAAGAAAACAGGAATAAACGCCAATGGCCAGTGACCGCGTTTCCTTTTAATTCCAGATTTAAAAATATGTATTCCTAACACGATTACTGCCGGCAGTAATGGTGTTAGGAAAATATATTTGAAATGAAAACTGAACTAAAGTCACTAAAAACTACATGAACTTAAGTTCATGTATTTTTTATTATGTTCATGTACAACGAGGAATATTTTTTCAGCATGTTCCCCAAATGAATAGCTCCGTAAGGTCACTGACACGATTACACGATGTAGGGCGCGCCAAATTAACGTGACCAGCCATCTATAATTTTATTTTTACTGCTTTTACATTGAAACTGTATATTCGTTATTTTCTCCGGTTCATTTCTATTATTAACAGTCTGGGAATTGAGGATATACTGGGCTATTTTTATTGTAAGATCGCTTTTAGACTAGACATTTCTAGGAACTGTTCTAAACGCACAAATAGTTTGCTGTCGAAATGTTAAATGTAATTATAGCATAGCTTATAGTCGCCCCATAATCATAGGCTGATGCCAATAATGCTCTCACTTGCTGGGGCACAGGCCGTAAACCGATCCTGTTACACGAACAATAGTGGTAACTTCTTACCACTATTGTTCGTGTAACAGGATCGGTAAGAAGTAAGAACATGCATCACCGAGATAATCCTAATTCTTACTAATATTGTAAATGCAAAACTAGCATAAACCGCTGAACCGATCATCATGAAATTTGCCAAAGATATAGCCTGGGATATGGAAAAGGAAATAGGCTACTTTTTGACGCGATAACTGACATCCGTGCGGGCGGAGCCGCGGGTAAAAGCTAGTCTCTAATAAGCTCAGTAACATGATGGTAGCTCTAAATCTCAGTAAAATGAAAAATATTAAACCACAAAAGAATGTCAAAGAATCCTTTTAACAATCTCAATAGCCAAGATATCGACAAGGTGACTCAAATTAGGATGGGTTTACACCTCCGTTATGTGGGCCAAGGTGCAATGAAATTGATGTCAATTTAGTTGACAATGGCGATCCGGCTTTACGTTCTCTGTGATGCTGTGTGCACGCACATCTAAACTTCGACAACAATGAAGATGTCTTCCATGGTCATAAGTATTGCATTGTCCATACATTTTGCTAATCATCATCTAGCTTTCTTGATGCTTAACGCCAACTTAGCACCGGTGTAACTTAAGTGTCAGTTCGTAAGTGTGAAGGGTGGGCGTTTTGGGAGACTGTCTTATGTAATTTTGACATTCGAAAAGTGCTGATTCTCAGTCTAATTTGAATTAATGACTTTTTTTTTATTAAGTTAGGTTTAAGTATTGCAGTTATTTATCCCTAAATACTTGTCTATTACATATGAGCGCTTTCTTTGCTAATTTAAAAAACAGGTATTACTCCCATGATACACCTAGATGGTTACTTATTGTAATGTCTAAAGTTATTCTTACTATTTTCGAGATAGCTACGTTTGATTCACATATGTTCATAACACATATTGGTCGACTGAATAACTGTTTTACTTAATCAATTCTGATTAAACTGAAATTAATTGCACTAACGAACGATTAATCTAATGATTTTTTAAGATATTGGATATTTTTACTATGTATGAAATACCTAATGGATGACTCGCCTACAGTTTATCAATAAGTACTGCGCGCTCGCGTTATTTCTAAAGTGGTGGGTAGGTAGTTACTAGACTACCTACCTATCGTAGGTATAACAGAAGAAGACGGTCGACGGAGCCCCATTGCGTGGGGATCCTTTGTCTGTCTACAGGGCTTAAAGGAACCTAACCAAACGGAACCTCGGGGTGCCTCTGACGTTGACCGTCTTCTTCTGGTTCAAAATCCCAAAAACCAACAGTAGGTGACTTGTCCGTTAGTTCAATTGACCTTTTATTAATTGTAGCTGAATAAACCGTAGGTTATTTCTCCTTTATATATATATTTCGTTTATTAGTTATTACAAAAAAATCTGTGAAACTGTCTTTAGGTATTTTAAACAGTACATCTTTTGACAATAGTTATCTCGAAAATAGTTCGAATAACTTTCGATATTATAATACGTAACCGATAAAGATACTTTTGTGAACACGATTTGCTGAAAACTAAAAAATGATGATTTTAGAATTCTAAAAATAATTATCATAATTACATTTTCCCCTCACCGAGAGGAGGTACGTCGTGGCCCAGTGGTAACAGCCGCGACTTACGAGTTTGTAGGTCGTATGTTCGAACCCAGGCAGGCTCTCGCTTTACTTTGTTTAAATTACTTCATCACCACTGCTCTCTAAACGGTGAAGGAAAACATCATCAGGAAACCGGCATGGCCTAGAATCAACACATCTACCAACCCGCACTGGGCCCGCGTGGTGGATTACGGCCCACTCCCTCTAACAGAGAGGAGGCCTGTGTCCCAGCAATCGGAACATTATATACAGGTTGTAACAGAAACCCTATTGCTAACCTTAAGCACTAGTTCAATAACTTTCCACGTTACTTGCCAATATCACGATAAATCTCTTCCGAGTGATGTTTCTATTTCAATTTGAAATGTTCGGTTTCTGGTATCAATGTACTAAAAATTCTCATAACTTCCGAACATGTAGAGATAGGATTAAAAAACCCTTCTAATACCGTTTGATATCATCCAAAGAAGCCGTGCTCTTGGTAAGTATGTATATTGTACGTTGTACGTTGCATAGGCTGATCATGTTATATAAAACGTAAAAACGAACCACGTGTCACCTTAAGATGTTCATCTACGGTACAAATGTCAAGGTGTTCGATTTGTAGAACATTAGCTAATAGTTTATTGGAATTTTAGGCATCATACGCCAAACTAAATCGCCGAAAATTTTTGAAGGCTAACTACTCTATTAATGATTCTGTAATCTTAAAGTACCTGAGTAAATTAATTGAATACCAAAATACACATAGGCGTTCTTCTCTACAGGATAAGTTTTTATCCAGTGCGCAAACTGTAACCATGAATTCATCATATCACTCTAGGACTAGCGTACAAATTTACCTATGCCGTCAAAATGTATGGAACAGCTGATATTTTTTTTATAACCGACGAAAAATGTCTACGCCGGGGTGTCTAGAATGATATGCTGAATTCATGGTTACAGTTTGCGCACTGGATAAAAACTTACCCTGTATTACCGAAAATTTACATTTCTAATCCTGTCATTAAAGTAATCTTCCTCTGCCTAGCCTATTTCCAGCTACCTCGGGGTCGGCTTCCAGTCTTACCGGAAGCATTTGGATACCACTACTTGAATATGGAGCCATTGCCTAACTGACTTTCAGAACCCAGTCACAGATACACCGTGGTAAATTAACAGACATTCGAGTTTCTGACGACCTGTAAACAACTATCAAACATCCACAAATGACAAAAACAAATCAAAATCAAAAGTCATTGATTCAAACTAGGCTGAGCGTCAGCACTTTTTGAACGTCAAAATTACATAAGACAGTCCCCCAAAACTCCCGCCCTTCACCACTTCCTAGTGCTTTAGCTGGGAAGAAGTGACGCAACAAAATCCCCAGCAACACAGCTGTCTGTTAAGTTAGAAGAACTTGATTCTGTACAATAATAGGTAAGTAATTAACATTACTAAAACAAAATATAAAAATACATTATTTGCCATATGTCAGCTTGCACACGTCAATATACTAAGAAAACATAACATAATAAGCAGATAAAAATAATAAAAACAAAACAATAAACATAAACAGAACTCAACACAAAAACGTCCAGGCATAAAGGGTGTGTCCGCTTACATATGCAATGGCATTATGTTCATTGCTGCATTATGTTCATTTAGATTTAACTAGAAGTAAGAAATGTTAAGATAGGACAGCCGGGGCCAACGTTTTTAACGTGCTTTCAGGGACACGGAGATGTCTTGGTATATAAAGATGCCACCCATCCACGACAAGCGTACCTTATTTTAAACCTGGTCGATCGACCCGTGCGCCTAATATTAGGTACTTTACCGTTTTAATGTTAAAGCAATCACAATAATGTATTCAAATTACTGAAGGATGTAAAATTTCATACAGGTTTTTTAAAGAATATCAAATGAAAAGTCCTTGAAAGTTCCTTTTATGAAGGAATATCCAAACTTGTAACTCGTTCACCTTTAGAATTACGCCATACTTCGGACCTCAAGCCTCAGATTATCTTTCCGGTTCTAATTCTAAATGCCATCGATGCTATCACGGTGTCAAAGCTGACGCTACTGTATTGACGGAGGAGAAATTTCTGTGGACCTTAATACAAGTGAATAAAGTTCAATATTACTTGATCTTTTAATCATTTTATGCATGACTCAGAATCGACAATGATATGCTACCGACGACCTTAACACCTGATCAGTAGAATTCACGACGTAGTTAACATTGCGTTAACTAATATCTGCAGTCCTACTATCCTACTAATACTAATATACTTATACTAATATAGTAATACTAATATTCTAATACTAATATACTTAAACTAATATAGTAATACTAATATTCTAATACTAATATACTTATACTAATATAGTAATACTAATATTCTAATACTAATATACGTAAACTAATCCTACAAGTATTATAAATGTCAAAGTTTGTACTTATGTTTAGATGTTTGGATGTCTGTTACTCAATCACGCAAAATCGCCCAAACGAATTTGGATAAAATTTAGCACAAAGATCATTTATAACATGGATTAACATATATGGTACTTTTTGTCCCGGTGCCACGGTCTCGTGGGATAATTTTCGACTTCCACGCGCGCGAAGCCGCTGGCAAAACTTAGAAGATAATAAATGTATCTCATCTTATACCAATTTCAATGATAATAGGGCTTTGCGTGGTCTACATTGAGTTCAAATTATGTAGGAATCGAAGTTCATTAGAATGCAGTCTGCTCATAATAACATTAATAACGTGGTCAGTACTGAATGTATCTCATATGTAATCTAATCAAAAATAGATTTTACTGTTCGCTGATTAGTCTGTTGATGATACTGATTGAGTTGTATGAAATTGAGTTTTCAAAGAAGCATTCGATCTATACTATTATAATATAGCTGAAGAGTTTGTTTGAATGCGCTCATCTCTCGAACTACCAGTCGGATTTAAAAAAGTATTTATGAATTTGATAGCCCAATTCTAGAAGAGGCTTTTTAACATCAAGCTACTACGCGATAACCTTAGGAGCCGTGCACGGGTTGGAAGTCGCGGCCAGAAGCTAATCCTACTAATATTAAGAATTAAAAAAAAAGTTTGTACTTATTCATGCAAAAATGACTGAACTGAGTTGGATTATATTTGGCGCACAGATACTTTGTGATCTAGAACAACACATAGGATACTTTTTATCCCGATAGTACGGTCCCGTGGGATAGTTTTCGACTAATAAGAACCCAATCACAAGAAAGAACTGATGGGCGTCGGGAATCCCAGGCTGATTACCGGCCACCGTAGGCGCGGGCTTGCGGACGGCGAGTAATGGGTAGCTCGCTGTCTGGTAAGGACCAAGCCCGGGTCAACAGCGCGCTGTGTTCCACGCGCGCCTCAAAGAGATGTCAGCACCAACTGATGGGTCCCGGAAGGGCCAATGCCTGGGGTGCGGGTTGTTCGAAAGAGATACCGTGGCCTACGGCACACAGGCAACTGAGGGAACACGGTTGGGTTTTAGTCAGTTATTTGATGATTTCCCACCAAAAAAAAAATCACAAGAAAGAAAGCAACACACTATACCAGGAAGGAAAATATATGTGAGCAGGCAGGGTTCAAACGAAAAAAAAAACGTCACCTAAATCCGTGGTATTTGCTACACAGAATACGCTGTTGGAAAAGTTATAGCCGCATACCTAAATATGTCTGTAGCCTCCATCTCTAACAGAAATCATGTGACCATAGGAAATGTATTATTAAACTGGAGACACGGTTTACATATCAACAGCTTGAATATTTATAGATTGAGGTCGTGTGGAATGTCATGGGAACAATATTAGATAGCTCTGGTCATGCAAGTCATGAACTAGTTAGCTGTAAGTCAAACTAATAATACCCTGTATAAATACAATAGGCTAATAAACAAGGCTGATTTTATTAGTGATTTCCAAAATTATTTAATGCAAAACTAAAATACAAATGATGTAAACAACTAAAATAGAAAATATATGTAAGATAATAATTATAAAGTAAACATAAAAAATTAAAAAATCAAAATCAAAAGTCATTCATTCAAATTAGGCTGAGAATCAGAACTTTTCGAACGTCAAAATACATGACAGTCCCCCAAAACGCCCACCCTTCAACCCAGGTAGTGACCTGGTGCTTTAGGTGGAAAGAAGTGGCGCAAGGTTTAGTCGGATAGACTTGATTCTACACATACATAGGCGAAGTAATAAACATTACGAGACACAGAACATTAATTAAATAATTAGTCATAGGTAAACTAGCCATGCCAACATACCAACAAATAAAATGAAAACTTAACTCAAGCACAATGTACCAAAATTTTAAATATTTAAATAAGCATAATACCAAAATAAGCGCCTCCTGATTTACAGGGCGTTTTTTTTTGTTTTTGGGTGGGAAATCAACAAATAACTTCTCCCGCTCTGGGTGGAGTATGAGGGTGTGACAGACTTTTACTGACTAAAACCCACCCGTGTTCCTTCAGTTGTCTGTGTAAGGGGCCACGGTATCTCTTTCGAACAACCCGCACCCCTGGCAGGCATCGGCCCTTGCGGGCCCCATCAGTTGGTGCTGACATCTCTTTGAGGCGCTCGTGGTACACAACGCGCCGTCGACCCGGGCTGATAGATTACATCTGCAGTGCTGGAGACGATTACTAGACTATAGGCAATTTAGTAGCAGAGATGAGGGGCTCGTGGCACGGGTTGATCGTAGGTTAAGTACGCTGGCCGCGGTCGGTCCGTGGACAGGTGACCATTCATTATATTTCGAGAACCCTCCGTGCCTAGCGGCCTACTCCTTAAGTCCGTCAACGAAGATACGGGCCCGTCAGAAAGAAGTTCGTAACTTTGAAATGAACTTCACTCGGGATTTATTAACTTTTTCGGACGGGGAATAAAACATTAGGAGTTAGGACAACTTTCAAATGGTGGTGTCATTCATTCTTAGTTCGGACCTCAAAGTAATCTCATGTCGCAAGGTGATACGGAGTACGAAACACCCGTAACTTCGGCCGTAACTACGGACTTTGTGCTTATAGAGTAGACCCCCTGGTCCCTGCTGTCATGCTTAGTTCATTGACAGTTGTTACGGGTATTCAGAACCTCAAAAGTCTGACAACCAGTTTTGCTAATGGGTATCGGTATTACCCAGTAACTGCAGGGCTGTGGAAGTCAGATAGAGAGTCGCTCCATGTAAAATACTGGTGTTCAGCTGCATTTGGTTAGACTGGAAGCCGACCCCAGCATAGTTGCGAAAAGCCTAGGCAGATTGAGGCGATTTAGTAGTACTTTACAACCAAAATGCAACTGCAAAAGGACCTATTAATTAAAATATATACACTTATACACTAAAAACAGTGATATTCATAATATTAATATTAGAAATAAGGAAAAACTACGTGCTCCCTTTCACCTGCTTTAGAATAATCATAACTCATTTTTTGAGCTTGGTATAACCTTTTATAACAAGCTTCCCACTTCTTTGCTAGATTAACATTTTAATGCATTTAAAGCTAAAGTAAAATCAAATCTTTGTTCTAAGGCATACTATTCTATCAACGACTACTTAAACGATAAGAATTGTTGGTCGCTGTGATTAACTAAAGACAACATTTGTGTTCTTTCTCCAGAATTGGCGTACCTAGTGAAAATAGTTATATGGGTTCATATTATTATTTTTTATTGACTGTCTAAGTTATTTTTTATTATTATCTATTATGTCATTTGATAATGACATGATCTATTCATAACAATAATTATGTTTTATGATGAGTTGTTTTATGCTTTATGTGGCCACGACAGTTTTAATTTTATTTGTCGGTATATTGGCATGGCTAGCTGACATTTTGACTAATTATTTAAATAATGTTCTGTGTCTCGTAATATTTATTACTTTGCCAATGATTGTATAGAATCAAGTTCTTCCAACTTAACAGACAGCTGTGCTGCTGGGGAGTTTGTTGCCCCACTTCTTCTTCCCAACTACAGCACTAGGAAGTGGTGAAGGGCAGGCGTTTTGGGAGGCTGTCTTATGTACTTTTGACGTTCAAAAAGTGTAGACTCTAGTTTGAATAAATGACTTTTGATTTTGATTTTGACCTATATGCATAAAATAGCATTATGTGGGTAATAAAAGAGGATATCCGGCCGGGTCGTGTGGAGCTTGCCCTCAATTCGTTATCTCAGTCGGACATTGGCTCGGAGCCAGCCAGGAATCTGCTGCCATTGTGTAAACTATAATTATTGTAGTTTATTCTACACCATGTAGGGGTTAGAACAATAGCTGTGGGAAGAATAACGAACGCACACTTGAAATATTAATTCAAATCTATTTATCCTTACTAATATAAAAAGCTGAAGGGGTTGTTTGCTTGTTTGAACATGCAAATCTTTGGAACTACCAGTCGGAATTGAAAAATTGTTTTTGCATTTTATAGGCTATTTAACATCACGGTACAACCCTTAGGTCCTAACCCTTAAATTAACTTCGCCGATAATTAATTTAGGAGGAGAATAAAAAGAGCGAAAACGAAGTATAGCGGTGTAGGATGCGGAGGAAGTCGCGGACAGAAGTTGAAACCTATAAACAGGCTCTTTTGAACTGTGAGAAATTATAAGCTACTTCAGCTACTTGCCGATATTTTTGCATAAAACCTAAAGATTATTACCTAAATTATATTTTTAATCTACTTAATGTGGAATGGCTTCAGTCTTAAAAATATGTTCACAAGACACAAATTAATAAAACACTGTAATAGCAAGACGTCCTGTCTGAATGTCTGGAATCTTTGGCAGAATTTCAAAAGGAGGATTTTAAGTAATATCATATATTGCGAGGAGAGATACCTATTCCTTTTTACTACACATTTCTAATCCTTTAAAAGTCTGGCAAAGCATTTCGGTTTACCCAGGTTTACCGCATACCTACATACTTACCGTTTTCAAGATAAGATTTGTGTGTGGAGCTGAATGACAATTCTTTCTTTATTTGCTCTTAAAGACGTATTCAAGGGGGATTTCGACACAGGTTGAATCTAAAGTGGAAATACAAAAGCGAAATCTAGTAGAAATAGTGTTGACAGGTGGAGCGATGCTGCGGACAAGCGGCAGTGGACGCGTGGTCGTGCACGCTACGCCACGCCGCCCCCCTTGCCGACGAGGGCGTAAAGCAATTTGCGCATTATTCCAATCTGGCCCGCTGCCAACCCCACTACGTGTCCCAACTTTTGACTATTCTACTATTTATTGCTAGCGTACCGTTTCGTGGATAACGTAAAGGCAATTTGTTTAAATACATACCGCTGTCTTCTTAATTTCAAAGTCTACATTAGTACATTCGAAAAAGTTTGTTTTAGTTGTGAGTGATCCTGGCAGTATCTTATAAAAAAAAAAGTTAAACCACTGACTGCCACTTTGACATTATGGACAAGTCATCGTATCTATTTATGAGTAAAAGAAAAAGGCTAAAATTTTCATTCCGAGCAATGGATAAGAACTCTACCACCGACAGCAGCATATCACTAGATAGCTTGGAATTAAATATTCAACAGAAATCATCTTTAAAAGGTAATTCGGATGAAAATGTTGATACAATACTTGTGCCTTTCTATGAAAAAGACGTACTCATAAAGGTGCCAAAAGACAAAAAACGAAAGCAAAATAAGTCAGGTAACAAATATCAAGAAAATGAGAAACTGAAAACAGAACTGTTTCAATCTACCGGGTATCTAGTCAATAGAGACAGAGACCGCAATCCAAAACACACCTCATACCTGGAGATGTTCCGGAAGCAGTTCGCGCCAAACCATACAGATCAGAAAAGGGTTAGCAATGAAATACGGTCAATATCACCAGAGTTTGGTGATACTGAAAGGGAAAATATCGGCGAAGACGCTAACAACCCTATGCCAGAGTTTTACAATACCGAGCCTTACAACGAAATGTATTATGAAAAACTTATATGTCGCGACTTACAACGGTATCTGGATAATTCGTTTGAAGAAGACCGCGAAGAATTGCATTTAGAATTTACGGAACGTTTGTCTTGTAAACCAGTGGAAATTCGTGATCCAAGTCCTGAAAATCTTAAAAGTGTCTCAGAGGTGACAAATTCTCAACGCCATACTAGACGAGCAACCGTAGAACCTATACAAACTGTCAAACTAGGTGGTTTGGGACCCGACATGGAGCAGATCAAACCAAGACTAGAAAGAGCTAGGAGTTTACAAAGATATTCGGAAAAAGTGAGGATGGAAAACCGTCTTAAGATTTATAAAAAGACATATCAAACGCAAATCACCAAAAAAGTTGAACGAGAGACATCAGGCAAGCCAAGCAGAGAGCCTGTGAAGGAACCGTCCAATAAAGAACGCCAAGAAGAAGAGCGTCCTTCCTATCTGGTCAATAAATCGACTAAAGACAAGACCTCCAACGCCAACAACCCATATTTTAAATCAAAATCTGCCGATGTGCAGAAAACTAGAGAGAGAACCGCGGAGAAGGACCGACGGCTAAAGCAGTCAGCTTCAGCGAAGAAAGATAATATAAATCAGAAGACAGGACCTAAACAAAAAGTCGAAAATAAACCTGATGTGAAGTTGCAGAGTAAGAAACCTAAGGAGAGGACAAAATCTAGCTCTAAAAACATGGGCATCAATACGGAGTCAGAGTCTGAGGTACCTCCAGTGCAAATAAGTTTCATGGTGAATGTTGGAGGGATCAGACAGACGAGCGCCTTAAAAACACTAGAGGAGAAACATAAAATGTATCAAGATCAAGTGAAAGCCTTCATGGAAAATAATAATAGCGTGTAGTAATATGACTACATATTAAATATCAACGAAACAATAGCCAAGAACAGTTATTGTATCGTATGGTCGAGATGATAGTAAACTTGTATTTTTATTATTCAAATATTTTAATGGAGTTATGTAAACTTTTAATAAACTGTAACATCTGTTACTTTTTTTCTTTAGTAATGTAATCTTTTATTAACCCTATTCAGTTGAGCAACTGCTTATTTAAGTTATGCTACTGAAATCTTGCAATTCTCAAATAGTTTGATACTTGTGAAAATGGATACTTTCGGCCATATTTATATTGTGCCCTCGGCCTTGCTACGAAGATTTTGGAATCTTAATTAATGAAGGCTTGAGATGAAGATATCAATTTCTATAATATTTTTAGTCATCTGCCTAGCCTTATCAAACCATATTGGGGATTTACATAGAGCGACTGCCTATCTGACCTCCACACCCCAGTTACTAGGTCATACGATACCCGTTAAGACTGGTTGTCAATCTTTCGGGCTTCTGACTACCCGTGACGACTGACAAAGATGTACAAATAATAGCCGTGACCAATGGCTTATTGTACTTTCCCAGGCACAGAGACTCTCGATATGTCATGTATTGCCACCCTTCCACGAACCTACCGCGGCAAGACTCGTGTAGCTGATATTATTTAGCCACCATGAACTATTTTTTAAAGGTAGAGATTTTTTTAACTATAGACAGGTACTTACATAATTTTATTTCTAGTGTTCCTCATGGCAACTGCTGCAATATTATGAAGCAAGGTGTTGTCTTCTAATTGACCTGTGGAATAGTGTTGTTCACACATTGCGGAGCCGAGATTAGATCATGTTGGAGAGATTGACAAGTTGAATGACGTGTGGAGACAAGTGAAAGCATGCGCAGACGCCGCTGAGACGGTCGTTGGGCTATTTCACCAAATAATTATGTACTTTTTTTGTTGCTTGGTTGGTAATAGCTGTACAGATTGCGTCTAGGAATTTTGCCCTATACTAGTTTTTCACAATGTTGTCCGGGTTCAAACATTGTGAATGTTTACAAGATAAGACATCTGACAGTCTTGAAATATAATATCAATTAAATATTTGGTAAACACATCGCACATCATCTTTATATAAATAATTCTTCTGTAGGTACGCGTATTTCATTGAAGTCCTCCAAAAATCATCAAAATCAGACCGATTTTGATGATTTTTATGTTTATGTTTGAGTGGGTCCCTGGATGGTTTAAATTCACGATTAGACCCGTAGGTGACGCTGTTCGGGCAGGACAATGTCCGACAAAAATGATTAAGAACAAAAGTGAAATCACTCTCATTTTTCCTTGAATTCCCAAAAGATCTCTCAGTAACTTTCTTTGAAGATAGTCAAAGACTAATAGGCGCTTAACTTTATTCACTACTTAGTTTGAAACATTAGTCACGCTTTAAGGATGTCTCGGCCCATCCCTTTATTGCCATACAAGTTATAATTGAGATACCGGACGTAACACCAAAAAAAAATATTAACCATCACGTCCTCACGTCCAAATAATGCGTGAATGAATTCCGGTTTGGCAGAGAAAGTCGCCTGCGCACTTGAACGTCTCAAAACGAGCGTGTCGACTTCATAAAGTGTATTACTTACATTATGTTACCTCACATGTGTTATAGTATTACAAATATTACGATTAACGTAGTTTCTTTCTTGTGTGGTTAAGTTAAAATCAAGTTGCAAGCGCCTACTCAGTTCTGCAGTGAGAGGTAAAACTATATGTTATTGATATTCGGTTAATGCAGGCTTAGTGTTTACTATGCTTAGTTACTAAGTCTACTCTGGCTTACAATACTAACTAGCGGAAAAATAGGAATGTTGATTAATAAGACTAAGTTCTATGAGTGCCTTTAAATAACAATCTTATGTTTTTTAACTATTGGCAGTTATGATAGTAGCCACTGTTGAACATAGGCTGGTCCTTATCGGTTCGGTCAATAATATTTTCAAGCTTCATAGTAAAACAGATGGATATCCCAATTGTATTTACTGTAAATTTTAATAACCTTTGTATCTGTTTATTTTGTATGTAATATCCCATAGTTGGGCAAAAGCCTTCTTCTCTCTTTTCCACACATGTCTGTCATCTGCCATTTTTTTTTTTGAGGATGGGAAATCATCAAATAACTTCTCCAGCTCATCGTGTGAGACTTTTGCTGACTAAAACTTACCCGTGTTCCTTCAGTTGCTTGTGTGCTAGGGACCGCGGTATCTCTTTCGAACAAACCGGACCCCTGGCAGGCATCGGTCCTTACGGACCGCACCAGTTGGTGCTGACATCTCGTCTTTCAAAAAGAAATCAGCTGTTTCATAGGAAAGTGCAATACCTACGCGGTCAAAATGTATGGAACAGCTGATATTTTTGTATTACCGAAAAAAAAAATTTTGCGGCCTAGAATGATATGCTGAATTAATGGTTACAGTTTGCGCACTGGTTAAAAACTTATCCTGTATATATCTATATATATATAACATCACGCCTTGCTTCTCCGAAGGTTGGCCAGAGGTGTACCTATTGTGCATCAACGTTTCGCGAGTTATGTTAAGTCTTATGTTATAGGGAACGTACCTATTGCCATCAAATGGGCATAAATCAGACTTCTTCTTTAGGTATATCTCATTCGGTCTCTATTTCTCTACCACAAAATATAGACTTCGTATCCAACTGACTTTAGCTTTAAATGAAAGAAATCCCATTAGCAGTAGAGCTTACCTACCTTACACCTCGGCGTCAAACACAATCGAAGGTATTACTTAAACGGATTGGTTCTGCAATCCTTTTACTACCCTCAGAATAAAAATCTAGGTCAAAAGACACAACTTTTACTGTCCTTTTAGTGTCTTTGATACATTTCAGGTCGTTTAATTTTAAACTTTTAACCTAAAAATGTCCTACATATGTATGCAAGTTTACAAACTCGTTGTGGGTCATTATCATTGTATTAACTGCATTCAATGTTGATGTTACAATTTAACGATTATTTCGTATGCAATTAATAGTGAGCACATAAATCGCCGGCAATAGCGTTCGGAGTCGCTACAGGTTCTAAATCATGAACGTAGACTGTGTAGGTACCTGGTAACGTTGTCGGGGACCGGGCAGTTACAAGTTGTCTCAACGAAATATGGGTTAGTGGCTACGGAACGTTACGAAATATCAGATAAACAGACTATTAACCAGAGGAACAATGAACATGAATTTCGTATCAGATGACAGTGCCTTAGCGGGCATCAACCACGGTTGCTGTCGACACACAAATACGTAAATGTGTAACATCCCTTGTGCAACGTGGGGCTCCGTCGATACGGTTTTTGAGTTCTCCATTGTACAGGGAAAGTAGAGCATGTAGATAATAGGAAATTATGCTAATGTTTTATATTTTAATATGAAATGGCCGCCAGCGCGTTATGCAAACGTCGTAATGCTTAGCTTAATTATCCACACATGGTTCGTTGACAATGCTAATTTAATTTATTTCGAGTGTTAGAATGTTTTTATATTACAACAAACGGGGGATGAGACAATGAAGTCAAATTATGCTGTTAGGTACATATACGAAAAATTATAATGCAAAGTTGTCATAAACGATCTCTAGTAAGGTGTGACTAAAGGCTTCTTCAGTCAGGCGTGACGAGACAGCGCGACGCGACTCTTTTAGAATAATTTCCATGAAGTTTTCATAGAAATTGTAGCCCCTGTTTGCGGGAGCCTTAAAACTAAAAGCAAATATTAGAAAAAGAACTATCTACCTATCAGAGATTACAATCTGCATTACAGGCATAGTATTTTACATGGAGCGACTGCCTATCTTACCTTCACAACCCAGTAACTGGGTAATAGGATCGGTAGTAAAAAGTTTCATCCAACACTAGCTTTTGCCAGCGGCTTCGCCCGCGTGTACGTCAGTGTAGTATACATATAAACCTTTCTCTTAAATCACTCTCTCTCTATTGATGAAAACTGCATCAAAATCCGTTGCGTAGTTTAAAAGATTTAAGCATACAGACACGAAAAGCGACTTTGTCTTATACTGTGTAAAGATTGGAATTCCTTAAGAATTTTTACCGAATCCGTTGTCCGTTAATTATCCGATGATTATTACGATACAATTTTTTAGAGCTGTTGAAGTTCTTCTACGTGGAATTCCATTATTATCGGTTTTATAGCTATTGAAACGGAAGTTAGTCAACGAGTATAGGACTGGAAAATCTTAAAATAGTTATTTATTAGCTATTGGTTATATCCCGCGGATATTGTGAGGTGCATAGTAACTACAACGCAGTGCAATGCGGGAAATAGATCGTTATGGTGTGTGCAAATGTGCTGTGGTTGCTTAACAGTTAACCCGTTCTTAATTATGAAGTTGCTATTGAATACTTCGACTGCCTCGTTGGTCTAGTGGTCGAAAGCGCTAAGTCACTGCTGAGTAGAGGTCCTGGGTTCGATTTCCAGGTCGGACAAACTGATATAGGATTTTCCCATCAGGAATTTCTAACAAAAGGTATTTGCAAGGCAGATGTGAATGGAAATCCCGGAAGAGGACGCCTAGGAGGACGTATTTGACCTTATTGTGGTTAGTGCGAGTATCATTTAAACATCTCGATCAAACGCATCGAGCGCGTTTGGCGTTTAGATTGGCCCTGGATTGGTGAGGGACCAATCGGAGCCCCGAACGCGCTCGATGCGTTTGATCGAGATGGTTAAGTGAAACTCACCCTAGGGCTACAGATAATAATGTTAACGTAAAGGCGGCAAAAGGAGTACCTATGTAAGGATGGCTGAAGATGGCGTGCTGCAGTTTCTGCCTACCCGTGCCTAGGCGTGAGTTTATGTTTATTTGTCACTAGCAGCCCCTAAGTAGCCCTTTTACATGGGAACCTAATTGGTGAAATTTGGATGTTACTATAGGTACACATTTGCCTAACCCTTGAGGATTACAGGTGTAATGAAAGAATCAGGAGGCTTAAGCAGTTCTTGCCAAAGATCAAATCTTCCTGTGGAGGGGTTGCCATCGGCTGGACTGCCGCACTCAAGAATTCTTTTCCGGTTTTTAAGCCTCTGTGACACTCACGGTACGGCTGGTTTATAAAATCAAGGTCGCTCAGCGAGCTACGGAACGAGCTATGCTCGGAGTATCTCTGAGGGATAAAATCCGGAATGAGGTGATCCGGCAGAGAACCAAAGTTGTTGATATAGCTCACAGAATTAGCAAGCTGAACTGGCAATGGGCCGGCCACATTAGCCGTAGAACCGATGACCGTTGGGGTAGATGTGTTCTTGAGTGGAGACCGCGAATCGGCGAACGTAAGGTAGGACGCCCTCAGGGTAGGTGGAGCGACGATCTTCGCAGGGTGGGTGGTAGCAGCTGGATGAGAGTTGCCGAGAATCGACCTGAATGGCGCACAATTGGAGAGGCCTATGTCCAGAAGTGGACTGCTGTGGGCTGATGATGAAGCCTGTGTGACACTGGTTTAAAGTTCTTCTTCTTCGCTTCGTCCTCTCGATGCGTCTGGTTATAGTGTCAATATCTAAAGTGCATTGGAAAAACGAGTGTGTATAGTTAAAAGAAAATGTTAAAAAATCTTCGATGTTGTATTAAAAAGTATCTTGACTGTCTGCTACCTTCTGGCTGTTGTATTACTTCTCACTAATTAAATCTTTCTTAGCTAGTGTATGTTGTTTGTTTTTCTTTAGATCTTAAAACCTCGTTACCTTTCCCTAAGAAATGAAATTGGGTTTAGGACCCCCTTTTGGGGGAGGCTTATGTCCAGCAGTGGACGTCTTTCGGCTGATATGATGATTATGATGATGATGACAAATATTAGTTATTTTGTTAAAATGTTATTGTAAAACTCCATAACGGACCTGACATTTTGTATGAAGTATCCGAAAATGTGAACTCAAACTATGAAATACTAGCAGCGCTTCGCGGTTTTACCCGCGTAGTTCTCGATCCCGTAGGAATACGAGGATAAAATATAGCCTATGTTACTCGGTAAAGATGTAGCTTTCTAACGGTGAAAGAATTTTTAAAATCGGTCCAGTAGTTTTTAAGTTTATTCGTTACATACAAAAATACAAAAATGCAAATCTTTCCTCTTTATAATATTAGTGTAGATTTAAATTAATTTAAGTAGGTATTTTAAAGTCGTTTAGACTACTACTTACTTTTTCCTTTTTTTTGTTTCCATATTATTCTCATAAAATTATGCGTAAGTAATGAAAAAACAATTTTATAATTCAAAGGTAATTTTTTTATGTAAAGTAGGTACTAATATTTTTCTGGCTTAAAACCGATCTCATATCATTTTGTTTTTTTATTTTAATTGATATTTAATTCAATAACACACAAATTAATGGAAAAGAAAAAAAAATGCTTTCCATAAGGTATCACTGTGTATTAAAACAGCGATTAACTTAAATGTCAACTGAATAACTGATCTAACCAAATCCGGTTCATAATTCATGACCTTATCCAACAAAAAATAGTCATTAAAAAAAAAACATCGTTAAAAAATGACAACTTCACGGAAACGCCATCGTTAGCGTCACGTCACTATCGTGGATCTCCGTGTTGCGGTATCGGTACCGATACCGAACACGTAAAGCGCACAATGCCGAGTAATCCATTCTTGTTTAAATGTAGTCCAATTTGACTCAACCGACTTCAGACGTTCTGATTTGCTGGAAAGTCATTACGTATGTGCCTCGAGCTGGATCGGTATCTAGTCGTAACTAGACCAAGCGATCAAATGTTAGACGAACAAAAGTACCTAGTTGGAGACATGCTTGTTTTGTTGCCTATGACTTATTCCAGCACCCTAATAGCGTAACCCACTATTTATCAGAATCTGAATCAGTTTGAAGGATAGAGCTAATCCATTGCTTGATATGATCGCAAAACTTGTCGCCTCAGCAACGAAAATAAAGCAATGTATGTTGTTGAACTAGCAAAATTAAAGTCAGTCCTACTGTTACTGTGTAACGCAATGACCCCTCTAATTAGGTAAATTACAATATCGACCTGCAGAAATATTTCGTCGGTAGTACAAAAAAAAAATCAGCTGTTCCATACATTTTGACCGCGTAGGTATTGCACTTTTCTATGAAACAACTGATTATTATTTTTTTGTAAAACCGACGCAAAATTTCTGCGCTAGGGGGTCTAGAATGATATGCTGAATTCATGGTTACAGTTTGCGCACTGGATAAAAACTTATTCTGTATATCATGAAATTTTTGATATTGCTGATTTTTTTCTTAGTGAATTTGTTTGGACATGCTGAAACATTTCCGTTCAGTCCAAATAAAACAACGCACAAATTGTGCCGCGTGCAAAACTATGTGATTGTCCATACCACTATGCGAGTGGTTCTATTGGAAAAGTGTATTAAATTGTGACAGTGTGATATAAGCTCTTAAATATTTGCTTTTTTATGGTGTCTCAAGACTACCGATTTAACAGTAATTTTTAATTTAATTAAATAAACTTCCAGACAAAGGGCTTCTTAAAAACTTTGCAAAATGCAATTTCGTAAATTAAAACTCCGACTCCGGTATAATAATACCAATATTTAAATGATAAAATTAATTCTCTTGGCGAAAATAACATTTTTTCACAACAAGTCAGTGTCGGGTTTGAAAATCGCGTCTCGATGACTTAGAACTTCGAAGTTTTGTGTCGTTTTTTTATTTGTAATGGTTTCTATTCAGTAGGTATAACCATTTATTTATAAAAAAATATTTCTGTTGTCTTTCATATTAAAACTATAGGTTTACTCGATAGACATAATAGACATTTTAAAGTCCAAAAAACAATACCTACTTTTAAAAATTCGAAGCTTTAAGTCTTCGAAGCTCTAATTCTAATTCTTCGAAACACGATTTTCGATCCAGTGTGCCGCGCTCGACTACACGTGTATCTAATTCATTCATTAAAATCTACATAACTTCTACTTAGTTTTATTAAGTGCGTTATTTATATTTTAAGCTTACTGATAAACAATTTAAGAGCAGTCCTTGTGATCATTTAATAGCGCAATATATCACTTTTTACGATGTATGTACCTATATCATATAAAAATGCCTTCATTGGTACCTACCATCTAATTACTAAGCTGATTAGTTTATTCTAAAATTAAATTACCGAATGTTTATTTATACTAAAATCCAAAGTAACTGTTAGCCCTTTTGATTAAACTCGAAGATAATAACTTTAAGACTGTTTTATCAACAATCTTACGATGGCCATTAGTGAACCAATAAATTTACTGACTTTCAGGGGCAAATCAGCGCAAGCGTCGATTTACAAAAGCCGCACACAGTGTAAAAAGGAACGGTTTCGATCATAATTTAATTAAATTAAAGGTAAAGTACTAAGTACTAAGATTTATTTCTGTACGCACTAATTTCCCGATTATTTTGAAATTCGCGGTTTCAGCCAGATGCGCATAACGCACAGTGACGTGTGTAACTTTCTTAACACAATTAAGACATTACTTCTAATGCTTTGTCAACAACAGGATCTGTCATATTGCAAAGTTTCTAGTATCAGGTACCCACTAATTTGCGTTAAGCTTGCACCCTAATTGTGTAAAACACTATCAATCAGAATGTATAATTTTGAAAGATATTGCTAATATCTTGCTAAAGATATTGCTTCATATATTTGAAAAATTTCAAATGTCAAAATTAAATTCAAAATAAATTTAAAAATTTTATATTTATTTCAGACAAACATTAGTCCATAGTTTCAAACTCATATAAATAACTTATAAACTATCTTAAAATTTAAAATAAAATTGTGATTAACTACATTTTAAATATTCAACGACTGGAAAAATTACAATTTTTTTTTTGTCAAAAACCTTATAAAAATATCAGAATCGTATAAAAAATAAATAAAATATAAAATATAAAATTTTTAACTTGTAAAATGTTATAAAAAAATAAATGTAATGTTATGTTATTAAAGTAGTGTCAAAACGTAAGGTGTATAAACAAAATCCAGTTAAAACCAGCGCACGCTCACATATTGGTTGAAGGAGCACGGCTGTTCAACAGTTTACCGGACGATATAAAAAAATGTGACTGTGTAAACACATTCAAACGTAGATTAAGGCAGTACATCACAACCATAAGGCCTACATCACAACATTTGAAATAACGTAAAACAGAATATGCTAATACAATGTCTCCTACAACCTAGATACCTCTAGGGTGGGGGATAGGTACTAATATTACTAGGTACTAGTTATAACTAACTTGAGTATCTTATTTTAAGCGAACTGTTGTTTTTAAGTTCTTATGAGAAATAAAGTTCTTTATACCCAAAGTTATTCCTTCTGTTGCAGTACCTGCGAAATAACTGACGAACATTTTATCATAAACAATAAAAACATGCCATCAGTTCTTGTGCGTTTTCTCTCGACAGCATAGCTACAGTATCGTGTACCTGGACTTGACCGTATTATAAGCTTCATGCTATGAAGTAATATCACGTTATGCTGTAAGCATTACCACAGATTACTAAAGTTAGTTGGCATTACGTGATTTCACTGCTAGCTAGGAAATAGAAAATGATAATACTGGTTTTCAAGCACAATGGTTTTAGAAAAGTTTATAGTTTCGTAGTCTTAAATCTGTTTCAGTATTTATATCCGGGTTCCGAGTCGTTAAATTTCCTTTCTAAGTATTTATTGAAATCGGTTTTATTTTTTGTAATCCGTTTAATTTCATATTGTTTAAATTATGCTTTAACATAACAAAACAAATGATTATTGACCGTCAGCATGGTTTTCCCAAAACATTATAAAAATATGCGAATGCAAAAACTTCAGTGTCTCGAATTTGAATATCGGGACTTTATTTCCTCAATTCTGTACCACAGTGAATTACGTCACAGAATGACATGAGCCAGTAGGTAAGGCTCGTGAGAAAATACTGAATTTGAGAATTAGTTCCTAACGATTTAGAGAATGCCTCGGATTTATGTTTCGAAGATTGTAAACTACAAAGTGTTTGCTCCAGTTAGTTATAGTCTTGCACAACTGTGCGTCTGAATTTCTTCCTAGTACAGTAAATTGGTTCGGTTAACTTTATAACCATGTACGATATCCGATAGATTCCATTAGTTATTCGTAATATTTTGCACGATCTGTCGGTATATTACTGATAATAATTATTATAACCGTCCTTTGTAGCTATTAGCAGCCTACTGACTAATTATTTATTCTGTGTTTATAAGGTAGTACTAAGATTTAGCAAATGGTCGTAATTAAATGTAGTTTATTTTACATTCGTGATGAGTAGACCTGTTTACTGTGGGATTGCAAGATGCCCTTTTAATTCTGATTGGTTTATTGGGATAGCAGGCGGGAAACGACTTTTGATCTCTATCGGGTGTCACTTCGTTACAGAAGTAATTGATCTATGGATGATTTCTATAATTCACCGAAACGTTTAACATTAGAATTAATTATGTTACCAATCGTAATGAGAACGATTTGTATATTGAACACCGAAAGTGGCTTCGTTATGAATGCCATGTTATTTAATATAAAGCCCATCTCCATCTTCCTACAACATTGTTTTGAAATCAATTGTTGTGCAAATATTAATGGTGTGAGGAAATTAACAAATCAATCATCACAACGTGATTGATTACTTACGATGATCTGACATAATTGCACAAATATAATGACCATGATTACTTAATACATGCCTATCTATTAGATATGGAAATAATTTGAGAAACAACTTCTTGAATCACCAGCGGGTACATTTTGTGACATAATAAAATTATGGAATGCCGACCAACTTGCCCATACCTAAATAGATCTAGGTTTTAGAGTATTTAAAATATTAAATAAATATGTAATCAAGTGTATTGTGTCCAGTGAGCAGTGGTGGCCAAGAGGAAATGGCCGCGAGTTACGATTTGTAATTCGTGGGTACGAACCCAAAGGCGCTTTACTTTGTGTAAATTATTTTGATCACCACTGTTCTCAAAACGGTGATGGAAAACATACTGAGGAAGGTGCATATCCTTGAAACAAACATTCGAAGACATGTGTCATAATCATAATTTGTTAAAAACGTATTATTGTTGTGTGTGTGCCGGGAGGCAACACAGTGTCGGATGGCCGAATGTCATGATTTCCAAATATTAATAAATATTTTAAATAACATTTATCAAATTGAAAGTATCTAATTGGCCTCAAATGATTTTTTATCAGTGTAATGACGTTTAAAAAAGTATCTCATTTGTCAGTTATCCAAAAAGTACTTGTTTTTTAACGGAATGGACTGGAAATATGATGTTCGGGGATTCGCCTAGTTTTTTAAGTTTTCTAATTTAGTTATCTCCGAGCTTCGAAATGAGAAGGTTGTCTTATGAAGTCTGTATTGTTATTATCTTAAATATCTAGTTTAAGAGTTTCACATGTATTGCTATATACCTACTAGGTTTGTATGAGAGCAAGAGTTTAAATGCATACATATTTATACTGAGAAAGGTGATTTTCTTATTTCATGTAACATCTACCACCCCACATTGCTCGCTTGGTGGATTACGGCCCACTCTCTGTCACAGAGAAGAGGCCTGTGTCCCAACCATAGAAATATTGAAAAGAACCGGTCCCAACAGTGGGAACATTATTGACTGATTTTGAATTATGCTTTTCACAGTACAGTCTAGGAGAATGGACAGTCAACGTCCATTTCATTAAATACCTTTGAACGAAGACACGAGACAGAGACAGTACCCAAAGATTTTAAAAAGCAAATTTCTTCAGACTCACCTTCACTAAACCCAAAAAGAAAAGCACCTAACTACGTAAGTGACAATTTCACGTCTATTTAGAGCTACTTACACCCAGACCGCATAGCAACCGTAATAAAACCGCACGAAAAAGGTTGCACATACAAATAAAACCGGAATCGATATTAAATCGAAAATTGATGCACGAAATTGTAACGTAAACCGTTTAGCCGTAGTTTCCATGCAACTGAATAATAATTTTACAGAGAATTTTAGCCAAAAAGCGATACTGAAGCTTGTGTCTTAGCTTTTTGGGTTGAACTTTGTTTGTGTGGTGGGTAGATAGTTGGTGGAAACATTTTCGCCGGTCCACGTCACCGTCCAGTCATCGGGAACGGGTTCCCAACACTGTTATCTTCTGATGTATCGCACATAGGTCCGTACTTGCGAACTAGGAAACAGTAAATATATTCATTACTAATGGCCGATTCCTATAATTTACGGACAGTTATTGGTTAAAATTAAGAAACGAGATTCTTAAAAAATAATGAAGCAATCACCATAACTTTGCAGACCCTCCCATGTGGAAGCAGCTATCGTATGTAAAATTAGCTTACGAATATTTTTTTTATATGCCCAGTTTGGCAATAAAAATTAGGGATGCCTCGATACGCGTTTTTTCCGATTCGCTTATTGATTTCAAAAATGAAGGTAAAATAAATACAACACAAGTCAGGTTATTTTTTATTAATATAAAAAGAAGAAATAACAGGACAAACTAAATAAAACCGTTATTAACTATAGACAGGTTCAGATTAGTTAATAGTATATTTAGCATAGTTAGTTCGTGCCTCGTTTGCAACGAAATAGACGAGACAACACCCGCGTTTACATTACATTTTTAAAGCGTGAAATTTGAAAAGTATCGTTGAATCAGCCATAAAAATATCGCCGATGCTGATATATAAACAAACTTCGAGTATCGCCGATACATCGGTATCGGATGCATCCCTAATAAAAATGCTACCATTGGTCCAGTAAGCAAAACGATGCGATTTTGTTTACAGGAACCGAACTGGAGCTGTTACCGAATGCTTTATTGATAGACATGTCACCAACTCCGGGTAGGCACTAAGTAGGTAGGTTGTCATATATATAAATAATAACAATTATTTCAGCCAACTAATGTATACAGTTAAAAAGAGATTGACAGCGGTCGGAGTGGCGACTCAGACCTGGGTGGCCTCTGTCCAGCAGTGGACGTCTTCCAGCTGAATGATGATGACAGCGTTTTGTTGAATTTATCAGTTTTTCAACACCCGACTATTCTGTTTTGGGGTGTAGCTATATCAAGCTACTGTTTCACAACGTTTAATATTTTTTCTTCAAAATCAAATGTAATTTATTTCAGGCTGAGAGTCAGACCGTTTTGAACGTCGTCGTCCACATTACATAAGACAGTCCGTCAAAACGCCCGCCCTGCACCACTTCACTGAAGAAGAAGTGGTGGAACAAACTCTCCAGCAGCATCAGCGCCAGCACTAGCGTTTGTTAACACATATCATGTCAATTTATCCAAAGGTGATGAAACAGACCTAACTCTAGGTAACTATTGCGAAATATGTGTGTAATTATGCTATAGCCGTCTTCCGTTTAGGAATAAAGCAAAGTTATTAAAGAAAACATGGAGTAAGTTTGAAAGGAAATCAGAAAAGATTAAGGTCTGCTACTACAGTATTGCATTCATAAGTGGCATAGATACTGTAATCTATTGCGGAAGCAGATGTGTACAATGGTACAGATTTAAATTAATTACTTGCTATTTAAAGTAGTTTATGAAACCGAGTTTAATTTATGCCGTATTGAAAAAAAGAAACGTCTTTTCTTCAATTCCGAATGTAACGTCGATTACTCTATCTTTAAAATACTCAAACTTTATTTTAAACCTAATTATCGGTTTCAGCACCCTCAAAAACCATGAAAACTATCTCACTCTCTCGCTGTTCCTTCTATTATATAGAACAAAAAGTAGCATCACGCTTTTTCGTTACATAACGCTTTTTTCGTTGCGTGACGATTTCTACAATTTTACTCCTACCGCAAGAACTTCGTTCGACAAATAATATCTTTGGAAATAAATTGCATTTACTTACGCATTTTAATTTTGTAGATTGCATTCCTACGTAGTTACCTACATTTATAACTAAGTATATTATTATATATACACGTCTAAATATTCCTACGAACAGCATCCTCGTGTATTCTCCCTTCTTACTAAGTTAATACCTATGTGTGTCTTGAATTAATGCAATTAATGGAAACTAGCGAGGAGATCGGATCTCAACAGTCTGCTCGCTACCTGAAGATTAATTAGAGCTGTTCCTGCAAGTACTTGCAGACTCGATGTGAAAGTAGTCTTGTCTAAACTAAGAAATGCTTAGACTACTGTACAGTAATAGTCTGATAATTAATTATATTCGTACGTTTATTTACGAATATTTGCGTTAGATAATTTTATTAGGAATGTAATTAGCGTTTCCTGATGCATCGAGTGGAATTATTTGCTTTCAAAGGAATTGTTTGTTGTGTGTTTTGTCCGTTTTATGAGTCAGCAACTATTTACCACTTATAGTATCAGCAATACGGGTATTTGACAGTTTAGTTTTTGCTCTGTTTATAGATTAGCATACGTTACATTTGACGGTCCGGACTACATCTTGAAAAACGTCGATTCCCTTAATTAAAAATGTTCGAAATCTAGTCACAGTCTCACCTAGTGACAGTCATCACGCACAAAGGCCCGAATGGCACTCTGCTTGCGGAAAAGGGAGCCCCTTCATCATCAGCGACAGTTAATGTCAGGGCGAGGTGTTTTAAAAATTGCGGCTGAATGCAAACATTCTTAAAAATAGGGGAATTAATTACCCCTCAGTTTTATAATTAACTAGGTAATGTCATAACAGCAATGGACAGGGTTCGAACTCATTGACCTCTCTCGTCTTTTCGACGTCGTAGTCATTGGACTTTCTCGCTTTTCTGTTGCTTTTGGATGCTTGATAAATCACGGACTGTTTAACATTTAAGGCTCCAACAGACAGGAACGACGTGACAGCGTGACTCGGCTCTATAGAACAACTTTCATGAAGTGTCACGTAGTGCCAGTTTGCGGGAGCCTTTATTACTTTTTCGTTTTTAAAATCCCTCTGACATATCTCGGGCTCCATCCATCCAGGGTCTCGGAGGTTTGAAAGGCGTACGAGGGGCCGAAGCCAACACGAAGGGGCTCGTTCTACGCTTTTCAAGAAAAATTCATTATTATCGTCTTAAGTCTATTCCATTAAACATAACAAGGTTCTAAGGGCTTACCATTACCTACTATAGATTTTTTAAGACTGCTTTTTATTCCTCTGGAACTTACCTGAAACAAAAAGGTAAAAAAACGGTTAATTTCATAACATTCGCCGTAACAATACGCACCGGCCTTCATCATGTTATTTTCCCCGTGGATTCAAGTAAATTATTTACATATAAGCCGTGTGCCCGATGGTATTTTCATCGGCAAAATGACGAGCTTCCATACATACATTTATCTTCTTTTTAACCCCTTCGTGGTGTGAATTTACAAAAATCTTTCCTTAGTTACACCGTTAAACTCATAAGTCATAATACAGTGGTGTAGGCTGTGTGTGTCAGTCAGTAACTGAGAATCATCTTCATCATCATAATAATCTGCTTAGCCTTTTCCTAACTATGTTGGGATTGGATTGGATCGGCTTGCAGTCTGACCGGATTCAGCTATATAGCAGTATTTTACATGGAGCGACTTCCTATCCGACCTTCACAACCTATTTCCAGGATATTATAACACCCTTTGGTAAGAGTGGTTCTCAAACTTTCGCGCTTCTGTCGACATGTTACAACTGTCAAAGACCCATGAATGACCTCCGGGACCAACGACTTGACGAATGAAACAATAATAATAATGGACTCAGACCGAACTCGACGCCCTGGATAGAAGGGTCCGTACGCTGCTGACTGCATATCGAATGCATCACCCACGGTCATCGGTAATGAGACTGTATATCCCGCGAAAGTGTGGAGGTCGAGGCTTCTTAAACGCTGAGATCCTCCACAATCGCGAGATATGCAGTCTCAGGGAATATTTCCTAGAAGCATCGAGATGTGGTCGCGGTTGACAAGGGCCTCACCCCGCTCTCCTTGGCTAAAGAGAACTGGCGCAAGCCTGTAGTGCTTGACATTAATGATTGCATGGGCGTATGGTAGAGTAAGGAGCTTCACGGACGCTTTTTCCGGGCCCTACATGGACTCGATGTAGATCTTCTACCGTCCGCATCCTGGCTGCGTTTCGGTGACCTCTTCGAGGAAACCGAAGGTTTCGTCTGTGCAATTATGGACGAAGTTATGATGACGAACAATTACCGGAGATTTATTGTGAAAAAAAAACGGGAGAATCCATCAGACACTTTATCTCCGGGTGTTCTCGTCTAGCTAACGAAGAGTATTTGCATAGGTACAACCTTGTAGCCAGGATTATCCACCAGCAACTTGCTCTGAAATACAGCCTTATGGAATCGGAAGTGCCATACCTACTACAGGTGTGCCCGACCCAGTTCTCGAAAATGGACATATCACACTGTACTGGGATGGATCCATCATCTCCAGGACTATTATTGCCAATAAGCCTGATAGTGGAGGTGGATCGATTAGAGGGGTGCGCAATGATCGTTGACATAACGGTCCCGCATGACGGGAACCTCGTGAAACCCAAGAAAGATATACAAATGAAGTATGTTGACTTGGTTCGCGAGAATGTCGACATGTGGGATGTGGACTCAGCGATTATTGTGCCAATAGTCGTTACAGCCAATGGCTTTATAGCCAAGAGCCTCGACCAACACCTGAGGAGGCTCTCGTTGGGCAGCTGGGTCTAGGGCCTGATTCAGAAAGCGGTATTTCTTGACACGGCTCGCATTGTTAGGAGGTTTCTCTCTCTGGAGCCCTGACCGCCGGTAGCTTGGACCCTGTTCCCGATACCGGTGGGCTACTATCTTTATATATAAAAATGAATCCCTTTTTCTCTTGGTCACGGCATCACACGGCAACGGCTGGACCAATTTTGCAATTTTTTTTTTTGTTGTGTTAGTTATTGAGAGGAAGGAGAAGGTTTTTATGAGAGAAAACAATAACGAAGTTGCGCGTAACATATACGTATACATATACATATTCATTTGTATATCTTTCTTGGGTTTCACGAGGTTCCCGTCATGCGGGACCGTTATGTCAACGATCATTGCGCACCCCTCTAATCGATCCACCTCCACTATCAGGCTTATTGGCAATAATAGTCCTGGAGATGATGGATCCATCCCAGTACAGTGTGATATGTCCATTTTCGAGAACTGGGTCGGGCACACCTGTAGTAGGTATGGCACTTCCGATTCCATAAGGCTGTATTTCAGAGCAAGTTGCTGGTGGATAATCCTGGCTACAAGGTTGTACCTATGCAAATACTCTTCGTTAGCTAGACGAGAACACCCGGAGATAAAGTGTCTGATGGATTCTCCCGTTTTTTTTCACAATAAATCTCCGGTAATTGTTCGTCATCATAACTTCGTCCATAATTGCACAGACGAAACCTTCGGTTTCCTCGAAGAGGTCACCGAAACGCAGCCAGGATGCGGACGGTAGAAGATCTACATCGAGTCCATGTAGGGCCCGGAAAAAGCGTCCGTGAAGCTCCTTACTCTACCATACGCCCATGCAATCATTAATGTCAAGCACTACAGGCTTGCGCCAGTTCTCTTTAGCCAAGGAGAGCGGGGTGAGGCCCTTGTCAACCGCGACCACATCTCGATGCTTCTAGGAAATATTCCCTGAGACTGCATATCTCGCGATTGTGGAGGATCTGGAAAAAGTAGCCAAAAGGCTCAAAATCAAAATCAAAATCAAAATCAAAATCAAAAGTCATTTATTCAAATTAGGCTGAGAATCAGCACTTTTCGAACGTCAAAGTACATGAGACAGTCCCCCAAAACGCCCACCCTTCACCACTTCCTAGTGCTTTAGCTGGGAAGAAGAAGTAGTGGAACAAACTCCCCAGCAGCACAGCTGTCTGTTTAGTCGGATAGACTTGATTCTATACATACTGAGGCAAAGTAATAAACATTACGAGACACAAAATATTAATTAAATAATTAGTCAAAATGTCAGCTAGCCATACCAATATACCGACAAATAAAATGAAAACTGTCGAGGCCAAATAAAGCCTAAAAGAACTCATCATAGAAAATATTGTTATGAGTAGATCATGTCAATAACTAATGACTAGATAGTTAAAAAAAAAAAAAAATTGTTAGACAGGCAATAAAAAATAAAATAATAAGTATATGAACGCATATAACCTGTCACTAGATACGCCGATTCTGGAGAAAGAACACAAACATTGTCTTGAGTTAATCACAGCGACCAACTATTCTTGTCATTTAAATAGTCGTTGATGGAATAGTAAGCCTTTAAACAAAGGACGGATTTTACTTGAGCTTTAAACGCATTAAAAGGCAAATCTAGCAAAGAAGAGGGAAGCTTGTTATAAAAAGTTATACCAAGCCCAACAAATGAGTTATGAACCTTATGAAGCCGGTGAAAGGGAGCACGTAGTTTGTCCTTATTTCTTGTGTTAACGGTGTGAATATCACTGTTTTTAGTGTACAAGTGTATATTTTGCCTAATATATAAGATGTTAGCGAATATGAATTGTGATGCCACCGTGAGAATACCAACATCTTTAAAAAAGTCCCTCAAGGAAACTCTGGCACCTAGCTGGTAAATTGCACGAACAGCACGTTTTTGAAGGACAAAAATATTTTGAATATCAGCAGCTTTGCCCCATAGCAGAATACCGTAGGACATAACGCTGTGAAAATAACTAAAGTAGACTAACCGAGCTGTATCGACGTCAGTGTATTGTCTTACTTTTCTGACGGCGTAGGCGGCTGAACTGAGCCTCCCGGCTAGGCTTGATATGTGTGATCCCCACTGAAGTTTGGCATCTACTGTTATGCCCAGAAAAACTGCCGAGTCTACAGTTTCAAGCACCTCTTTATCTAAGACGATGTTGGGACCTAGACTTCTAACATTCGGTAAGGCAAATTTTACACATTTTGTTTTCTTGGCATTGAGAACTAGGTTATTTGCCGTAAACCAATCCGTAACCATTGAGAGAGCACTGTTTACGTCGTCAAAATCTTGTCTATTCCGGTCTACTTTAAAAATAAGAGAAGTATCATCTGCAAACAGTACAACATCACAAATACCCTTTAAATAGAATGGTAAGTCATTGATATACACTAAAAACAAGAATGGGCCGAGTATTGAGCCTTGAGGCACACCTAACTGAACTGGTAGCCTGGAAGATTTTTCACCATTAATTTCTACACATTGGAACCTATTTTGTAAATATGAATTTATTACTTTTAAAGCTTCGTTATGGACACCGTAATAACTCAATTTTCGCAAAAGCGTTTCATGGTGCACGCAATCAAAGGCTTTGGAGAGATCACAGAAAACTCCAATAGCATTTTGCGAGTTCTCCCATGCTTTAAATATGTGTTTCAACAGAGCAACACCCGCATCTGTAGTCGAACGACCTTTTGTAAAGCCATATTGCTCATTATGAAGGAGGCTATTTGAATTAAAATGTCTTAGCAACTGCTTGAGTATTAACTTTTCAAATATTTTGCTAAATGCAGGTAAGATAGAAATAGGCCTGAAATTACGAACGTCATTTTTATTACCTGATTTAAATAATGGTATGACTTTACTACTCTTCATGAGGTCAGGAAAAGTTCCTGAATCAACACATTTATTAAAAGTGACAGCTAGATAGGGGGCTACGATATCTATTATATTATTCAAAAGTTTAATGGAAATGCCCCAGAAATCACCAGTGTTTTTAGACTTAAGTGTGTTAAAAACATTAATTACATCACGAGGCGTTACATGTTCGAAACTGAATAGGTCAATACACTTAGGCACACTACTATGCAAGAGGTTTTCAGCTTTAGAGGGGGACGAATTTAAGGAGTGAGGCTGGCAGCGTTGCCACTTTGTATGGCAATGCTGATTCTGTCTTATGGGTTCATACATTTTTTATCGACGTAACTTGTAGAGTAAGCCGGTTTCATCAAGAACAAGACGAATTACAACACCCATAAATTTGTTCGCATTTTCCATTTTCCAACTAAACCGATCAGCACCCTACTTGGATAACACAATATCAATCAGAATCTGAATAATTTCGTGGATATTGCTATCCATTGCTTCATATGTTAGAAAATTTTATCAGCCCAATAACATAAATAACGCAATGAATATGGTTGAACTGTCAAACTGATAGCCTTTGCTACTAGCAACTCCTCTGGTATGTATCTACTTAAATTATAGATATTTCATGTAGTAAAAATACATTACAAACAAGTAAGTAACAAGGTACCAATTACCTTTGCAACGGCCCAAACTTAAGGTGTGACCACATTTCTACATAAGCATTAATATCCTTTTAATCAAATATAGCCGATATCACCAGCTTTGGGCAATACACTGCTTTAAATGTTAATTTGAAACTTCAAACCGTATTCGTACTTCGTACTAATCAGGTTTTTGACCAGCCGTCGCAGACGCAGCAAAAATATCAATTTTAAGATATAAAATGAGTTGTAGGTAGAATAGCATAGCCAGGCTATAAAGTCCCCGCTGCTGGGACCCAGGCCTCCTCTCTGTGAGAGGGAATCCACGGGGGCCCAGTGCGCGTTGGTAGGTCATGCCGGTTTCAGAGTAGTGGTGATGAAATAAATTACTTAAGGTGCCTGAACCTGCTTCGAACCCACAACCTACTCGTAAGTCAGGGCCGCCACCACTAGGCCACCACTGCTCACTGCGCACTGTAGGTAGATCATCATCATCAGCATCTGCATAGCTTTTTCCCAATTACGTTGGGGTCGGCTTCCAGTAACCTAACCTAACCTAAACTAACCGGATGCAGCTGAATACCAGTATTTTACATGAAGTGACTGCCTATCTGACCTCCACAACCCAATTACTGGGTAATACGATACCCCTTGGTAAGACTGGTTGTCAGACTTTCGGGCTCCTGATGACCCGTAACGACTGTCAAAGTTCCACAAATGACAGATGAGACCAACGGGTTAACGTGCTTTCCGAGGCATGGAAGGGTCTTGGTATGTAAAGATGGTCACCCATCCACGGACCAACCGCGGCAACCGTAGCTTAACCTGATCGATTGACCTGTATTTATCTATAATCGGTTTTTGGATGAGTATAATTATTAAAAAGTTACACAACCCGGTGGGAATTATAAATAATTATAAATAAGATTTTTTGAATGTTTAGTTTCAGTTAGAATCAATTATAGTAGTATTTAATTACTTACTCTAAATTGAATTTCAAAATAGTGAAATCAATATTTCAGTACCATGTGATTAAAAAAATATTATAATCTGTTGTAAATGCACTTTAATGAGTGGATTCAGATCAATCGGATCTTAAGACCATTATTCTAAAGTTCAATAGTATTGTAACATTTTATTGGGTCATTAAAATAGATGAACATCTTTATCTAAGTACCTTATTGAAGATGCGCGTGCGACTTTTATTTCACAATATTGAAGATCATGAATATTCATATTTCAAAGTCAAATCTTTGAGGTTTTCGCTAGATCTTGTTCATTGAATGTTGGCAATTTTATGCTTTATGATGTTATTTTTAATGTTTGTTAAGGTCATATTTTCGCACCTATTATGCAAAACATGAATAATAACACTAATCAAAACGCTTAATCAAAAACATCAAATCATTCAATCAATCGGGTCGCCAAGATACAGGCGCTGCCTAGTTTGGGGTCCGCCGTAAAGCCCTAAACGAATATCGCTAACTGTTATCGACCAACATTAAGTAAAGTTAATCATAACGTCTATTTGTAACATTAGTTCAATAAATTTATTATTATTAACTCCTTTATTTCATTAAATACACATATAAAAATTACATTTTTAAATATTACTACAAAAAATATAGAAACATGTAAAAATATAAAAAAGACGTCCTGTCGTAATTATGAATATTAAATTCGTATTGTACTCGTATATTCATACGCGGTTGGTCCGTGGATGGGTGACCATCTTTACATACCAAGACCCTTCCATGCCTCGGAAAGCACGTTAACCCGTTGGTCTAATCTGTCATTTGTGGAACTTTGACAGTCGTTACGGGTCATCAGGAGCCCGAAAGTCTGACAACCAGTCTTACCAAGGGGTATCGTATTACCCAGTAATTGGGTTGTGGAGGTCAGATAGGCAGTCACTTCATGTAAAATACTGGTATTCAGCTGCATCCGGTTAGTTTAGGTTAGGTTAGGTTACTGGAAGCCGACCCCAACGTAATTGGGAAAAAGCTATGCAGATGCTGATGATGATGATCTACCTACAGTGCGCAGTGAGCAGTGGTGGCCTAGTGGTGGCGGCCCTGACTTACGAGTAGGTTGTGGGTTCGAAGCAGGTTCAGGCACCTTAAGTAATTTATTTCATCACCACTACTCTGAAACCGGCATGACCTACCAACGCGCACTGGGCCCCCGTGGATTCCCTCTCACAGAGAGGAGGCCTGGGTCCCAGCAGCGGGGACTTTATAGCCTGGCTATGCTATTCTACCTACAACTCATTTTATATCTTAAAATTGATATTTTTGCTGCGTCTGCGACGGCTGGTCAAAAACCTGATTAGTACGAAGTACGAATACGGTTTGAAGTTTCAAATTAACATTTAAAGCAGTGTATTGCCCAAAGCTGGTGATATCGGCTATATTTGATTAAAAGGATATTAATGCTTATGTAGAAATGTGGTCACACCTTAAGTTTGGGCCGTTGCAAAGGTAATTGGTACCTTGTTACTTACTTGTTTGTAATGTATTTTTACTACATGAAATATCTATAATTTAAGTAGATACATACCAGAGGAGTTGCTAGTAGCAAAGGCTATCAGTTTGACAGTTCAACCATATTCATTGCGTTATTTATGTTATTGGGCTGATAAAATTTTCTAACATATGAAGCAATGGATAGCAATATCCACGAAATTATTCAGATTCTGATTGATATTGTGTTATCCAAGTAGGGTGCTGATCGGTTTAGTTGGAAAATGGAAAATGCGAACAAATTTATGGGTGTTGTAATTCGTCTTGTTCTTGATGAAACCGGCTTACTCTACAAGTTACGTCGATAAAAAATGTATGAACCCATAAGACAGAATCAGCATTGCCATACAAAGTGGCAACGCTGCCAGCCTTTTGGCTACTTTTTCCATTGACAGAAATGCGGACGAATTTTTTGATGCCCTGTGATTCTTTTCTCTCTGTTTTTATTACATAGGGTGACTGGTAATTCTTGACCGATATTTAAACACATGATAATTGTACTCATCATAACAAACAACTTTCACAAAAAAACGTTTTTTTTAAAATTTATCTATCTTATTGACCCCAATTTTAGTACCCCAATAGACCCCGCGGTCCACTCACAGCAGATAGCGCGCGCGCAGTCCGTAAGGCGGTTAAATTAATGACAAAAGAATAATGCATGGTAAAAGTGGATTTTTTTGTTTGTAGGTAGCTTAATTAAATTACAGCTGTTGGTGTATTATTCTTGTTAGGTACTCAATATTCTATTGGGGTAATAAAATTGGGGTCAATAAGGTAGATAAATTTAAAAAAATCGTTTCTTTGGGAAAGTAGTTTGTTATGATGAGTACAATCATGTGTTTAAATATCGGTCACTAATTATATTATTTAATTAATAATAGATATGAAGACAGTAATTACCCTATCACCACATAGTTCACACTAAAAAAAAACCCTTTCCTCAAAGTCGTATTAGTAAATCATTCATTGACCCATACTTCTTAGGTAATCTCATGTTATAATGTCCTACTAAGTTTAGTATTATTACGACTACAAATCATATCTTATTCTACCATGACTGAGCCAGAATTTTAATTAATGCATAATTCTATCCAACTTGGTATTCTTGCCTTATTAGATCATTAACTGAAATATATTAACAAACACATCGCAGTCTTACAAATTTATTTTAAATGCGTTCTGTATAACTTACATTAGATAAATAAATTAAAGCGCGGACCCGTTAGCCCACGTTCCCACGGAAGTAGGTAATAAAATCGCGGCGGAAATTTTCGCGGACTGGAACACAGCTTTCGATTTTCAACGCACTGCTTAGCGCCGTAAGTTGAAAATCGAAAGCTGTGTTTTTTCGACTCTCTGAGGTTCACTCGCGCTGCACTCTGTTGGATTATCAATGCTCGGTTCAACACCCAGAGTTGAAAATCTAGTGCGCGAAAAGATCTCGCCGTGATTTTATTACGTTCGTGTGAACGTCGACTTACATTAAATAAAGTAATGCGCGCATGAGTTATGCGTTCTGTTGCAAGCGCGCACCTATACGAACATCTAGTTCATAGCCTGCACTTTTAAAAGTAAAACATTTTACGCAATCGCTAAATTGTAACGCACTGTTTCCGAGATTTATATATAATACCTATTACTCAATGTATTATTCGTTTTATAGCATTTATTTGTTACTCATAATTACAGTGTAATATTTAAGTGTTTTAAGTACGTTTTTGTTTGTTAATCTTCGTTACTGCTGCGACTTAAAACAACGCGTGCGCAAGTGATTAACTAACTCCAAAATTGCGGTGATTCCTCGCTCTATGGTTGTTGTTTGACACGTAACAAACGATTAATTTTGTGATCATGCAGGTACTACCTAACGGTCTTCGTAATACTGGAAGAACGCATTTTAATATCATATTATAGAAATTATTGAACGAGATATTTTTTTTGGGTTTTGGCTTCGCACGGTTTGTGCATTTAGCCAGTGTCAAGTAATTTTTCTTTTCGATCAAGTAAATGACCCGATATCAGGCACGAAGATACAAAACAGTCATAGTCGTCTATAGTCAGTCAAGTCAAAGTAAGGCGGTAATAACTTTACAACAACCTATTAAGAGTTTTTAAGGGGAACAGGAAAAGTCCACGTTAGTCACTTATTTTCACCTTCACTACACTTGTGCACTCACACGTAACTAAATTGAATAATTCACTACCAAAATGATACAATTTAATTCGCTATTTCACTAAATTTCATGAAAATGAAAATTCGTGCGACATGTTCCGACGCGTTCCCGCCAAAAACTCCAAAACAGATAATTTAAGAGCCAAACAATTCAAAAGTGGACGTAGAGACAAACTAAACTGTCGCGCGAGCTGGCATCGTCGCATTTCTAGGGGTTTGTACATGTTTTTACGGCAAAGCACTAGATCGTTGGTATTTATAATATTTTTTTAAATTTACTCTTAAAACATTTAATCGCAATCAGTACTGCAAATAGTCGCATAGGTACTGCAAATAGAAAATAATTGTCAAAAGTCGATTTTTGTAAGTAAACACCAAAATAAATGTAAAAAAATAGCATAAAATTTATAAATACTTGCTTGGGTGAAAAAAAAAAACTTGTACTTTGATTCATGTTTATTAAAATAATCATCGATTTGTTTCAAGTGAATATTTATGTTTTGAGTCTAACTCCGTTATAACAAGTTGAATATAAATAAAAGTTATTACCTGTTTTAAAAATATTGAGATACAAATTACAACATCTATTATGAAGGTAAATGATCGCTAACGTTAACGTCTAAAAGCAATAAATCTGAGTAATTACCGCCCTTTCGTTTATTGGCAAATAGTTTTAACTTTTAATTGTTGCATAAAAACAGTCGATGTGTACACAATACGGTTTAAAAACCGACAAAAAGTATTAAGAAATATTATTTAACTTTCAAAATATATGTCAAGACTAATTGTTTAACACCAATTATGAATAAACTTTGAGCGGAAGGTACATATTGATTTTAATTAAGATGGACCAATAATAAGTTAGGATATGCTAGTTTTATTGCAATTTTAGTGCAGTTTGTTTGCAGTTAACAAAAAAAAAACCAGAACAGGTAGCTACCAACATAACATACAAGGTCGGGGACATCAACAGGCAACCGGATCCTCTGGATTCAGTAGGTAAGTGATTCTAAACCTCTGGTTTAAGTTTTTATAGGTTATAAAAAAAAAATGCTGTTCCATGGAGCAAATCAACTGCAGCCCGATGCGGCAAAGCGATACGCTGTGTGTTTATGAAAAATTGTAAAATGCATCCTGAAAGTTTTCAGAAATATTATGAGATAGAGGAGACGCTACCGTGATGGCTATGACGCGTTCATGAGAGGTTGCCCAGAGAAAGATACGGACAGGGAATAGTGGAAGGCTCTGGTGCCCTTTTGCTAGCAGCTGGACAATATAGGTGGATAGACATGAAAAACAGGGAGTTTTATTTATAAGTAGGTACAGAGAACGGTAATTGCGTAATAAACTACCTGTCAGTAGGACTCGCTTTCATTTTGACAGTCCCACAACGTTCATGGAGATATTTACGTTAATAAGCGGACAACTTTTCGAACATATGAAAAATTGGATTAGCAATAAATAACCTTCAAAATTATTCAGATTCTGATAAAGCAATATTAATTTTGCCTTTTATAAACTACGCTTAACCCGTCACTGTAAACCAGCATTTAATATATTTATGCGTATTGAACGACCTCGGCTGTTCCTACTCCATATTTCTTTACATTCGCAGAACGCCATTGAAGAGAACAATTGGAAACATTGTTTGAATTTTTATTTTTCCGTCGATTTAAAACGTTTACAATGGTCGTAATTCACGGATCTGACGCTGTATTTTTTCTTTTTATATTGCTGACTACAGAATTTATTATTGTCCAGTATTTTGATATTTACTTACAACGTTTGTTGACCGAATATTCTAAAATAATACCGTTGCTCGAATCTTCATTTGCGCATAAAAACTAAAGAGTTTGAAAGTAATAGAAAAACTAACTAGAAATTGCGATTTATGTTTCTAATATGTGGTGGTCCAATGGTCGAAATTGAACCATAATTCATTTATAACCTAATGCATTATTGTATAAAATATTAGGTTTCTACACTCCTTCTCTACATAAACATTAACCCCCTTATTCATAAACGATGATTAAAGTTAAATGATGATTAGCGGCTGTTTAACCATACACTTTTGACGTTTAAACATCATTTAACTTTAATCACGTTTATGAATAAGGAGGTAAATGTGCCAAACACACTTCTTAGTCCGCGTAAATTTTGTAAAAAGGAGTGCAAAGTTGAAGCAAATTCACCTATTCTTAGGGCCTTATCATACTAGCGGATTGCGAGCGTCTTCAAAGCGGAGCGGGCGCGCAACGAACACGCGGCGCATGCGCAGCGAATTCGTTGCGGATGCGCAACGAGATCGCCGCGGACGCGGAGAGAGATAATGGATCTTCCCAAATTCGTCGATGCTGTCGTTTTCGTCTCCGGCGTCTTCGAAGTAACAAAGCCAACAGCAGTGTCTCCTCGTCGGAATCCATTTTGTTACTGAGTGTATGGTACGTCGTTAACTTGCTACAAACACGCGACGAAAACGTTGCGAATTTGCCACGCGTCCGCGACGCATTCGCTGCACGCCCGCACCGCCTCGCAGCCGCTCGCAAACCGCTAGTGTGATATGGCCCTTAGATATATATGCATTAAGCAATAGTTGTGCAAGTGCGCAACTGTTTATTATAATGCAAATACAGTAAATGTGTTTTCAAAATTATTTTATCCGTAATATATAATATAAATATACTAATATAAATAAAATAATATACTAATATACTACACATAATTCAAAATGGGCAGAAGGTAGTACTAAAAACAAAAAGTGAAAGACACTCTTCGATAAAATCAGACTATTAACCTACATTGTTGGCGTGAAAAGTCAAATTAAATTGATTAATACGTGTCCTTAGCATTCTAGATGTAATCTAGGTACAGATGTTACAATATAACTGCTGTATCGTATGATTGACGACTGTTATTACGATCTGAAGCTGTTTCATAATGAATGGAAGGTCAGCGGGTGAAGGTCGATGGTGGTGGACGGTGGTTAGGTTGACCATTGAATGGTTTGGACAATAGGTTAGGATGCGTTGTGGTTTGTGTAGTAATAGATCGTTAGAAAGGTAAACGAGCAGGCATTTTGGCTCTTTCTTAGTACAAAACAAGGCTTTTCTTTCTTATTAGGTGTCTATGGTTTGAACCACCAAACTAGTTTTTGAATTAAGAACCCAATCTTTTTACAAAACTGACAAGTGAGTCCGGTGCTAAGTTGTCATTTTTGTATTAAGAATTTTATCAAAATCGAAATAATGTTGGAAATGCAAAAACTGGCTTGGAATTTAAGTAAGATCACGTTTTGTAATAAGACGCATTGTGAACAGTCTTATTACAGATGAAGGTTTTTCTTAAGACATTGTTTAAACCATCGAGCCAGTTTTTAAATTATTAATATTCATAGAAATGCCATACTTGAATAAACTGACAAGTTAGCCCGGTGCTAAAGTCGAAATAATGTTCGAAATAGTGTTAAAAACAACAACTGGTCAATGGTTTACACTAGAACTAAAGTTCGCGTTTTGTCGGATAGAGTTTTTATGCATTGCAGTTGATTTTTTAACGTTATTTTGACCATAACACACAATGATGTAAGAGTAACTTGCCTCAGTATTTTAGTGAAAGCGTTGAATGACTCATACAATTTTCAATTAACGACAAAATGTCGACGCTTAAATCATTAATTTAACTAATATACACGTGTAGATAAGACAGAAGTAGTAGTAATGACAGTTTTTACAACTACCCTCATTTCGTAAATACAGTTATTACAAAAACCGTTGGTTGCAATTTGCAATAGGCCGGACTGCGGACATTGCAAAACTGTAACAGTGCACACTGTGCACGCAAAACAATTTTCTTGTGGTTTCTTCTCATATTGAGAATGAAAATAGAATGTTATTTAATTGAATGATAAGTAATAATAAAAAATAATAATAAATAATCGAAAATATAGTTATGCAATGTATCAATTCCTTCACTGTTATGGAAAATCCTAGAATGAAACGTGAACCATTCCGTAGAAGCGATATAGCGTTAATAAACATACTGTAGCCACCCTCTAGGACAAACCTGAACAAGTTTGCCACCTTGTCATATGATAAATGGTCAATAATATTTCTATAGAAGTTGGTATACTTCAGTGCAGCCTGAAGAGGTTCACAGAAGTAGCTCTGAAGTGCATTGAAAATATTTAGAGGCAAAGTTATGTTAATTTCTTGTATTTTTTGTAATTAATGTATGTAAGATGATTTTCGAAACTGTCTTGTTTAATAGTAGTAACTTCACATTGGCGCACTATAACTGTTAGGGTGTTATGTACGAAATTTTAAATTAATAATTAATAAATATACACCGTGAAATTGAAATGGTTGTTTTCCCGAGGCAGAACAACTTGCCATAAGGAGTACTTTCGAAGCATAGAGTAAAAGTTAAAAAAATAAGATTTTTTTGTTTTAAAATAATTAAAAAAACATTCATCAACTCGATAAAATAATACTCAATAGTAACACTAGAGGTAACTGGTAGATACTACTCGAATCGCACGCACCGCTGACAAAGGGAACAGCGATGCCTAAATGATTAAAGCAAAATAAATTCTCGCACGTGGTGATTTTTCACAATGGTTAATCTGCCATTTTTTGTTTCTAATATTTTATTTAATACTGACTGATTCTAGGAGTGCTCTGCAACACCTGGCTCGATGCACCTCGAATTTTCGAGGTACACCGATAGCCTATAAAATTTTAGACTCCATCGGTAAGGCCCAAGACAAAAGAATTGTTCTTCAATGGGTACCATCCCATATTGGCTTGAATGGAAATGAGGAAGTAGATCGTTTGGCAAAAGAGGCTATCACAGATGGGATGTCTGATGAATGTTTTCCCTTATATAGTGACCTCTTGTATCGAGTTCGCGACCAGTGTGTAGAATTATGGAAAGAATACTTTGATGAGAGGTCACTAAGTAAGGGAATTTGGTATAGAACTATTCAACATAGCCTTTCCCGCCTTCCTTGGTTTGTGGGTACAGATATGCATCGAGATGAGATTGTGACTGCTTTCAGACTACGTTCGGGACATATTCCGTTGAATAGCTTCGCCTTTTTAATGAGAAAGACTGATTCACCCAATTGTTCTGAGTGTGATAAGGTAGAGGATACTACTCATATGTTAGCGGAATGTGTCCGGAACGAGGTTGAGAGGAGTAACTATTTCATAGAAAACAGTTTTAATTCTATGAATGTTGGCATGTATAATAGTATCTTGGCTGCTCCTTTGTCCAGGACCGCCAAAAAGTTATACAAAATTGTACACCTAGGTATTAAGCGTAGATAGATATAGAAAGCCCTATGAGGGTGACATGGTCAAACTGATCAAACCCTCTATAAACTAATAAAGATTAAAAAAAAAAAAAAAAAAAATATTTTATTTGTTTATAAAACTATTGTATGACCAAGACAAAACCATTTCGCTGCGGGAAAACAACCATTAAAATTTCGCGGTGTATTTAGTTACGTCACTAGCGTTGCGCCGCGTCACTGGATGGTATGTGATTAATAACACGACAGGCAATTACTTGCATTTATCTTGCCAATATTGAGCGCCGGTAACGCATCTAAAGGTAATATAAATATCATTGGGTCGATTATGCTCAAGGAGGTCAAAATCGCCATGAGCACATCAACCCAGTCCCATCAATTAACTCCATTACAAAGTTAGGTGCAAGTAACACGCGAACCCACGTTTAGATGACGATGACGATAGGAACTACGTTATAAGTGTTATTATTAGGTGTCGACACAAGATTCGTAATTTGCTAGGCAGTGCTCAGACTATTTACCTTAAAGAAAATTAAGATATTTTAATGTAAAAAGTGCGGACCCCACCATTGATCACAATGGTGGGGTCCGCCAGGGCCGATGCCTGCCAGGGGTGCGGGTTGTTCGATAGAGATACCGCGGCTCCTGGCACACAGGCAACTGAGTGAACACGGGTGGGTTTTAGTCAGTAAAAGTCTGACACGGCCGCCTGCTCCACCCAGAGCGGGAGAAGTTATTTGTTGATTTCCCACCCAAAAAAAAAATCAATAGCTTTATAGATGAGTAGGTACTCAGTAGACATTGTAGAACCTGGCTGGACTCCAAAAGCCTCAGAAGTTGGTTTGTCAATGTTGGTCTTGCGAAGCATCAACTGACAAAAGAGAAAACAAAAGACGGTACGCATCATGCACGCTTAAACCTATTATCACAATTTGTTTTGTTTTTTTTACCCGATTCTTCTGTATTAGTCCTTTGGAAAACAAATCGTGTAGGCAGTCAGTCATCGCACATGACATCACATGTAAGATAATTAAAACGCCAAAACGAAACGAAATCATCAAAATATTCATCTGAACTGTAACACGCTTGCCATTGCCATATTAACATACACAATAAACCAGAAAACTACCCTTTATTCGACGATGGAAAATGGCGGAACTGCAGCGAAGTTGCTTTTATGAAATGTCAAAATAAATATTAATAACTAGTCTACAATGGCGCTGCTGCCAGTTGGTCTAATTTCCCGTGGGCACTTTAGTTTTCGCGTACATCTGTTTAGTCTAGCGGGAACTAGAAAAATGTGGTAGTGCGGTTTCTGGAGGTTCGTGGTTTTTTAAATAACTGACTTATTTATAATTGTGCTCAAAAAAAGGTTTTGAAAATGGTTTTATTGTGGTAGTTTTATTTAGAGAAAACATTTTGTGAAGATTAATTTCCTGACATTTCATGACAGTTTCTATGAGTTCGGTACAAACTCATATTGAAAAAAAAAAAAAAAACTTACGAGTAGGTATGGTATCAAAATTAGTATCTAAATAAAATTAAGTATTCGTCGCCAACTTGTAATTAGCGTAGAAATTAGTATGGAAGAAATACGAATATTTTATGTACAAAACTAGATTTTGTTAATCTCGTTTTGTCTAGGTATAAAGTACCTATACTGAAATCTGCGTACCACTTATGAGTTATGACACTAAAAAGATAGTAAGACAACAGATTTTACAAAAATCACTCTCAGTCGCAAACAATTTTAATTTTTTTGCCTGACGTTTCAATAGATAGACATTTTCTGGCTATGAAACGCGTTAGCGAATCCGACGACAACGCGTAACTTTTAGAACAATCTGTGGAGTCATTCAAAATACTATTCTAATCGCTATGTCTCTATAAGTGTCAACCATGTACCTAAACAATAAAAACAAAGAATCTCTTGAGTATTATTCGGCCATCTTTCTCTGCCATAAGCCTTTAAATTATATAAGTTATTATACCCTAATACTAAGTTACAGTGTTGGGCCGATTAAAATAATGTAGCTTACTTTCACAAGCGTAAAAAACGTAATATAATAGCACCTTTACGTATATATGCTCTGAATTCATGATGTAGGAATAATTTAGCTATTCGTATGCAATATCATTATGCAGTTAGGAGATCGGAATCTTTAAACAGAAATAATTATAACGTATACAGAGTGTTAAAAGATCCTAAAAGTAATTTTTTAATTGGCACTTATTTTATTTACTTATCTTTTTGTAATAATTCGTTATTTTTATTTCAGGAAAGTTACCGTCTGGTAATAGCGATATTACATAATCGGCATATAACGTTCCCACTGCTGGGACACAGGCCCCCTCTCGGTGAGAGAGAGTGGGCCATTTGAGGGTTTTCTGAAGTGACGTTCACTAGGTGGCAGCACTGAGAAGTCAGGTCTGGGCACCTGTCAAAAGTGTCAAAGCGCCTACGGACTGAATGGTGAACGAAAGAATGAAACGAATGACATCAAATATTTTAAGTTCATTGTCGAACTGGAAGGCCTCTTGTCAATGTGGCGCCAACTGCGGGTCAAAAAAGGCCACATTAAGCAATTCTTCTAAAAGTGATTCATTTCCTGAATTCCCCTATGATTCTGCTATTTGACATTTTACTTTAATAAAGCAATTCATAATTTGGCGACCATTCTACGCAGATAATATTATGAATTGTCAGTTTGTGACCATTTTACGATTTTAAATATGATTCATAATATGATCATACTGCCAAAGTGGCCTTTTAAGACGCCCTGGTGGCTCAGAATATTCATGAAAACCCTCACGCGGGACCAGTGCGTGTACGTAAATGTCTCATGTCTTCGGTTTTCTGGTTCTAGGACATGCCGGTTTCCTCAAGATGTTTTCCTTCACCGTTTTGGGAGCAATCGTGATTAAATAATTAACACAAAGTAAAGTCTGTCTGTGTTTGAACCTACGGCCTACAACACCACTCCAACTAGCTCCGCTACTCGTATAGTTATATTTAATTGGAACTGATTTCGAGATCTTTTCATTAAACTATGAGTTTTTTAGGTACTCGAATTAGATTCTCGTGCCGATACGAGAAAAATGTTCACCTAATCTAAATGAATACGTTATACATAACTACATGGAACTCTATAAAATTAAAAAAAAATCACAAACCATCTACAATTTCAGCTTAACATGGTTCAAATGAATATATTAGTCTTCCAAACCTCGCTGCACAATTTTATTAGATACTCGCGTCGAAACTTTTATTTCTCCATTATCCTTTGTCCACACAGTTCCGCTCGAAGGAACAGAGAAAAGGGGTAAAAAGACAGGAACAAGTTTATTGCAGAACCCAAGTTAACCCCGGGGCGATATGAGATAACACAATAGCTTTTCTCTTAGATAATTCTGCGAACACGCTTTGTTACTAGTAAAGTTTTACCTAGGTAGATCTGTTCGGTAGATTTTACATTTTATTTTTATTTTCTTTTACAGTCGATGAAAGAAAAATGTTAATTGGTCTTTGCACTGCCGCTTGTAGTTTGAAATAATCGCTGTCATCCCAAGCCTTAAGGTACGCTTACACGACCAACTAAAATTGCTCCATCTTGGGCAATTCTCGTCAACGAAGTATGACGTCACGACTACATCCAGCAATTTAGGGTAATAGCAACATGTAGCAACTTGTTGCCAGAGATACGGCCACACAATATGGAGCAATATGCAGCAACTTAAAAAACTAGGTAATGCGCCTCCCCCGCCGCTTCCGCCGCCGGCCGGTTCCTCTCGCAAAAACGAGACGTAGTTATACGTACCAACGAGATAGAGAAAAAAAGACTAAAAATTTCCAAACCGATTGGATTTGGATTTGGATTCGGCAACTCATGAAATATATGGAGCAATCAGGAGCAATATTGCCGAAACACATCGGCAATTTATTGTTGTTCCTCCAGATTGCTCCACTTAATTGATCCAGATGGATCCATTAGAGTTGCTGAGCAATAATTGCTCAAAAAATTGCCCGTGTAAGAGCACCTTTAGTTGATGGAAGATGTTTGTGCGGTGCAGAAAAATGAGAATAGTAAGTTGGCTGAAAGGAGGTGACTACTCAGATGACGACTAATAGAAGAAGTAAGGAAGGAGAAGAAGACATCTGCTGCAACGAGTTCAAATAAATTGTGATAAAGGGTGAGATAAGAGAGAGATGTTCGTGAGATGCATTAACTTTTAAGGATCGCCTCTCGTGGAGGCTATCCGCGAGTGGTGATCCTTAATGTCCGGTGCATCCAATACCGTAATTGCGTAAGTTGCGTAACACAGTTTCAATCGCAATCTGAATCATTTCGTAGGATATTGCTAATCCATCCCTTGCTGATACGTTCGAAAAAAAAGGCCCGGGAGTGCCGACAGAAGTGAAAACTTGAACAATTACGAGTGTATTTTTGAATAGTGTCGCGAGTTCAATTGTTTTTCCCATCTCAAAAAATGCCCAACGCGCCAAAAGAAGTTTTCATTTTAAATTCTTAGGTACAGAGGTGTCGGTAACGGTAACAGTGTCGCGAGTTCAAAGGGTTTTTCCCGTCTCAAAAAATGCCTACATGCATGTGTATCTGTGTACGTACATACACAATATATGTACATACTTATATACAGAGGTGTCGGTAACGGTAACGGTAACAGTGTCGCGAGTTAAATGGTTTTTCCACTCTCAAAAAATGCCAACATGCCTGTATATCTATGTACGTACATACACAATATATGTACATACTTATATACAGAGGTGTCAGTAACGGTAACAGTGTCGCGAATTCAATTGTATTTCACCATCTCAAAAAATGCTCAACGCGCCTAAAGAAGTTTTCACATCAAAAATTTTGCTCAATAACGTAAGTAACGCAGTAAATGTTGTTGAACTGATATATGAACTGAATATGTTACGCCATTATCACGCTGGTCAGTCAGCTCTACTGTCACCTTGCATACTGTGATTTTTTTACCTAGTGATGACCTATTCTTATGAGACAGAAGAAGCTTAGCATTCACGAAGTAAAACCTACGTAAAATCAATGGCATTGTCTTTTATCTACTCGCGATATTCGTTAAAGCTTGTTATATTACACCAAGAATACACAGGACATAAACATTACTCTCACCGATTTATAACAACATAATCTTTGATTTGTGATCGCTACGCGTATTTTACGAAATATTGAACGTTGTATATTGTAGCCACTCGGCGAAATTAAACAACGTTTCAAGACAAAAACTACTTTATACGGATAACTACTCAAGCTTACAGTGACAATGAAATTCAATAAATTATTCGAAAAAAAGTATAATAAATATTGCTCTTAATTTCATCCATAATTCAAACTTTAATTTTATTTTTGTGCAAATATCCTAGGTGTAAAATATAAATATATTGTTAATCTTTTTCTACCTGAATACGGGGCTTTTGGCTACTTTGTATGTGTGCATTTTATGTATTGTTTTGTAATGTGCGTTTTGTTTGTGCAGAATAAACAATTTTTCTTTCTTTTCTAGATGCGAAGGTATTTGATCAATCTAGTAGTATTGACCACTATAACTCGGTCAAAGTGTCTTGTTCTGGTAAACACAACTATCCCGTAGCATTATCTGCCTAGCCTTTTCCTAACTATATTAGGTTCGGCTTCAAGTCAAACCGGATGCAACTGAATACCAGTATTTTACACGGAGCACCTGCCCATCTGACCTCCACAACCCAGTTACTGGGTAATACGGTGCGCCCTGGTACGACTGGCTGTCAGACTTTCGGGCTTAAGACCCGCAACGACTGTCAGACATCCACGAATGACAGCCGGGACCAACGGCGTAACGTGCTTTCTGATGCACGCAGGAGTGTTTGTATGCAAAGTGGTCACAAGTAGATACTACTGCTGCAGGTTTAGCATGGCGCTTTCTATTCTGTCTACATTTCTCGGCACAAAACTGTCAACTGTCTACACGGAAACGTCATTTTTGTCTACTCTTCTGACGAAAAAACACTTGTCTACGGTTCTCGTGCTAAGCCTGCTTCGGGTTCTGGGTTAGATTTATACAGGGATAGTGTTATTTCAATAGCAGCCTAGAGTCTGGATTTGTACCTGTTTTATGGCATTAGGTTCGCCCCTATATAAATGGGAGTTGTGGGAAATGTGGGTGTCAATCAATCAATCAATCAATCAAAAGTCATTTATTCAAATTAGGCTAAGAGTTAACACTTTTTGAAGGTCAAAATTACATAAGACAGTCCCCCAAAACGCCCGCCCTTCACCACTGCCTAGTGCTTTAGCTGGGAAGAAGTGGCGCAACAAACTCTCCAGCAGCACAGCTGTCTGTTTAGTTAGATAGACTTGATTCTATACATGGCAAAGTAATCAACATTACGAGACACGGAACTTAATTTTTTTTAATAATCAGCTAGCCATGCCAATATACCAACAAATAAAATGAAAACTTAACTCAAGCACAAAAAAAGTAAACAAAGCATACTACCAAAATACGTGTACTATAGGTATCTACACCTGTGCCTATCCCTTCAGGGAATACTGGCGTGATGTTTATAAATATTTTACCCACATTGTCAAAAAGAGTCATCCTTGCATAACACTATGTTTACTTTAGAACTCTTTCGTCGTGAACCGGTAGATTGGAAGGTGCCACTTGTTGGATGTTGACTCGATCGGCCACGGACTCATCGCGGGCCGAGAACGGAGTCCGTGACACCGACCGTCAACACACCACGCATTGTGTTCGATGTTATTCAATGAGTACATCTGACGTCACTAATTTGTTAGTGCATGGGAAATATGAGGCATTATGGTGGACGTAATACAGGTGATAAACTGTGAAAATTGTTGAGTTGATGTGACAAATCAATCGTATGTTCAATGGAAAGGAGTAAACAAGATATTGTATGGTTCTCCTTTTATTATGTAGGTACATACATGCCGTCTGTTGAGACAGGTCAGGTCAAAGCTGCAATGGCTCTTTCTTCAAAAGGCCTTTCCAGACATTACCCTGCATTGTTAGACTCACATAAAATTTAAATAATATAATGTTTGGACTTTGACCTCTGAGTTTGTTTAGGCTTTTCTTATCAGGGAACAGTCAGCTAGGAAATGCCGGCACCATCTAGTTTTTAAAAATATTGACCAACAAAATATTGACGTGTAAAACTGTCTTTTAAGATCTACTTACATAAATAAATAAACATTAAACATTTCAAACATACGTTTAAAATCAATTGCCAAAAATTAAAAGTAGCTTGACCACGTCACTGATGATGACTTTCGTTTAAATACAAGGCCGTCTCTTGTTTTAGAGGTCAAGAAGTCAATTTGGTCCCATTTTAATGTAGTCGCGACACTGTGGCTTCAAACAAGTTATTGTTGACCATTTAAAGCTTAGCGACATCGTACTACCTACTTATTTTTTAATTATTTTTTATTAATTAATAAACATTGAATCTGTTGCCATTATTTTTTTATCACTCCATTTGAGAATTAATAATTATCTACATACCTGCAGAATTAAAAGTAAAACATTTTTTTTATCGCAAATCTTTAATTCTATTTTTTATAGGATTGTTTTGCTACACATTGATCCATCTTTTGGGATATACTTTTAATTTATGGGCACATAAAAACAAAAGTAGACAAAACTGATCATGCGTCAAACTGCATGACAAACAATAAGACGGAATTCACAACTTTTCTCACAAAAACTTGCATTATAGCCAAATAAATAATGCATCTTGACAAGAATGTGGTAGGTCAGTTGCAGCTGCATCGAAGGCCGTCGGGTCATCTCACCCGAACAAACTAGACAGTCCAGTTTACTACAACTAGTTTATATCTTCAAAGTTAATTATTCGTTGAAATTATGTACCTACGATGTATGTACATAAATGTGACACTTAGGATATCCTAAATCAATTTGCAACTATTTTAGTTTTACCGGTCCCTATAACATTAACAAATCTTTGTAAGTATATTAAAATTGTATGTTAAATTAAATAACAAAAGTTTTTAACACATTTTTGACTCTATAGTATGGAGTTTAAAAAATTCCACCACAGACATTACGCTACCTACGAACACTCCGCTACAAAGTCTGTTCTACGGAGACTACGTTACGAAAAATAATCTCCGAACACTCGGCTACGGTGTGTGCACTACGAAGATTACGCGCCGCTGACATTACGCTACGAAGTACGAACTCTTGGCTACGGAGTCTGTGCTACGGAGACTACGCCACACACATTACGCTACGAAAAATACGCTTGCACTTCACACTAAAATTACACTTTCTTCTAAAAACTGCTTATATTTTGACAAATAATGTTCAGGCCCATGTCTATGATTATTACACCTATTAGTGTTTTTTTTATAATTGTTGTTAAATTAGAATAACTTTGTCGACATTAAACATAATTAGACTTTACAAATATTGACATTATCTACACATTATGTCATTACGACATTATGTCTAACCTCTATTACTAATTGTGATTGTTGTTATTTTTTTGGAATATTTTGACATTAAACATTTTGACATTCAGCTTTTTGACAATAAACATTACGACATTTTATATTAAACCATATTATGGCATGCGAGAGACTTATATTTTTTTATAAATATCTGTACCTACCTATTAAACCCTGACTAGTATTATTAATAATTGTAATGGTTGTAACTATATTATTAAATTAAATTCTATTAACTTGCATGACGTAAGGCAAAACTTATCGGGGCAATTTACAAATATTCCAACTTATATGTACACCGTTCCGTGTGGTGCCGGACGTAAAAGAATAGCACCACCCTATTTCTTCTCATGGGTGTCGTAGAAGGCGACTAAGGGATTTACTAGAAAATGGGCAGCAGCGTTCTCTATGCATTTGACCACCATACTGCGATCGCCAACCCGCCTGCCAAGCGTGGAGATTATGGCAAATCCCAGGAGGAGGAGGGAGGCTTATGTCCAGCAGTGGACGTCTTTCGGCTGATATGATTATTTATTTCTCTTTCTCCCATAGAAACAATACGGTTTAAATTAATTGTGCACACATACTGTATCTTTCGCATAATATCAAATACCGTGATCAAAGGTTAAACAGGGTGTTCCATGAGAAATTACTAGGTACCATTTGTATTTGTACGTAGATTATTTAGTATAGATATATCGAGGAGACAAAATATACTGCAGCATGCTTAAATGCATACATACCTCAGTAAATTTCTTTGAAGCTTTGCTTTGTGGGTGCAATAGCAGAAAAGAATTACGGTTTTTATTTTTAGAATATCGTTCGTTATAAACTACCTAGGTTCCAGTCTAAGTGCCATAGAAGGGGATTCCATTGTGATAATCATTGGATACTATGTCTATATCACTGCCAATCTGTAACAAATTAACGTATTTATTTTATCATGACTTTTGTCTGTGTGATATGTTCTGATATGTTATACTACATATAGATACACTTTTATAAATACAGCAGTATCCTATCCATTGTGCTTTGGATTTATGACATAGGTCACTAAATACTCATTATCCGAGTACAATGATAATGATAGCAATTTTGCGGCGCCTGCGCAACCGTGAGATCGCCATGATTGATGTTCAGTGTCCCCATTACAAATTATATTTAAACTATATTGATAAACGGCCGTCTATAATTGATTGTTTTTTATTAAGGATGTATCGTAGACATTTTTTGTCATTTTGAATCCTTGATTTTCTAACATCATTTTTTGATAATAATCTTCTAGAAAGAGATTAATTCTGATTGCCCTTGCTTTTGTATGATAGGGATCATTATAACAGATAAATTCAATGTATAATTGTTTTGACTCTCTTGTAGTTTACTAATTAACGTTGCTTAGAGTTAAGATACGTTTATTTCATTGTATCGAATTATTATATTATTTATCATCACTTATTTTTTTATATTATCTACTAATGATAATATTTCTACTTGATGGCTATTTTTAAGTGTACATTTTTTGAGGGTTTTGGCGCTGATAGCCGAAATACAGGCTTTCGCCTAGTTCGGCTACAGATGTCTAATTCATTTGTTAAAAGATAATATAGCCTATAAGATATTTGTATAACTTTAAATAATTATTGAAATAAACTTATTATTATTATTATAAATTTCAAAAATGTTTGGTCAAACAGTTGCTACTCATAACTTAACTTTAATCAAGGTTTGTAAAAAGTTGAAAAGTTTATAAAGATATAATATAAATCTCTGCAAAGTTAAATTTGAAATTCATGTAATATTAATTTATGTTTTTGTTGACGTTTCATAGAAGAAACTCGTCTTGTCTTGTCTACAACACAACCACATCATCTATTTATAGCCCACTTATTTTATGGAGATTTTAAGAATTTAAGGCGTGTAATGAACACACTATATTGTGTGCCCAGAATAAAGTTCACATGCCCAATTAGAATTCAATTTGGAATACTAAATGATACGGTATGTGATCGTGACTTGATTTTATAATTCATCGATATGGTCGTTCAAATTATATTTTGTGTAAAAACGACGAAACAGACTAGATATTTTGCCAATAAAATTACGTATAAGAGAAGACAAATCCTTAATATTTGACCGCTAGAATTGTTTTAAGGTTATGATATTTTGAAGCTTGCGATTCTTTTTCCTTTTGGTTTTTATTTATAACAATATTTTAAGTACCTAAGAAGATGTCGATGCCATATTTTTTTGCTAATTAGTCCGACGACATAATTCTATAGACTTGTAAGACGAACCTATTATTTAATTATTCATTCGGGCTTTGATTCATCAAACGGGGTTTTTGAAACACTTATTTGCTATAAAGATGGGTCAAACTACAAATATGACTTGGTAACAGCTCTTAAAATAACCACATCCGTGACAAGACCGGTAAGTCGATGTGGGTTTTTTTTTACAGTTTGCAGGATCGCGGTTTATATGCAGCGTGTACCAGGATTGTGTGGTTATATTTAAGGACGCGACCATTAAACTGAGCAACTTTCTTCATGGGTCCAGCATCGAAATCGGTAAAATATAATCTGCCGTACCATACATATCGAGCTATTGAAGTTTTGTGTGGGACAGCTGATTATGATGTTGTTAAGTTTTGACTGTATAGCCTTAAATATGATCAGCCACAATCTAGTATAAGCTGTATAAAGAAGTAGGTATAGTAAGTTTCCTTGTTCATCACAAACTATCACTAAGAAGAAACTTTCAATATTTGTAGGGACTAGGTAGCCCGCGAAATTCAAATTATCTTACGTTGTTTTGTAATTTACAGGTCAGTGTTAAGTTGCATGTTGAGTCGGGAATCCCAGGCTGATTCCCGGCCGTAGGCGCGGGCTTGCGAACGGCGAGTAATGGGTAGCTCGCTGTCCGGTAAGGACTAAGCCCGGGTCGACGGCGCGTTGTGTTCCACGCGCGCCTCATTAAGATGTCGGTACCAACTGGTGGGGTCCACAAGGGCCGATGCCTGCCAGAAGTGCGGGTTGTTCGAAAGAGTTACCGTGGCCCCTGGCACAGGCAACTGAAGAAACACGGGTGGGTTTTAATCAGTAAAAGTCTGACACGCCCTCCCGCTCCACCCAGAGCTGGAAAAGTTATTTTATGATTTCCCACCCTAAAAAAAAGACTGCATGTTGATTAAAATTCGCGACCGTAACAAATATATTTTGGCTTTAAAGAATGAAATTACTATTTCACAAAGGGTCGAATCCATGATATTAATGATTCTTATTCTGTAAATACATGCGTTTTACGGTCGCGGATCATAGTTTGTAACATACAGACACTGCCAATTTTGCACGTGAAAATTGCTAAAAACGGAAGTAACATTGAATTATCCGGGGTACCATGGCGCTTCCCTCTTAAGATTTTACATAGTTTTAGGCTTTTTTCCATACCGTCAACTGTGGCATCTTTACTTTCCATGAGCAACTTTACCAATGAGAACTATATTAAAATATTTTTCGATAACTAGAAGTTTGTAGATTATTCTACTTCTGTATCGCATCGATATTAAATGGTGGCAACATTTTTTTAGTTATAGAGAGTAATTTAAGTACAGTACTCATGGGTAAAGTTGCTATGGAAAGTAAAGATGCCACAGTTGACCGTAGCAAAATATTACATGAAAATCTATCCAACGTTGAAAATGACTATTTTAAATAAGTGGGCAGTCGACGTATGTTAAAACATTCTACCCAGCTCATATAATTAAACCAAAGCTGCAGCGGATGACTCAGCACTTGCTCACGCGCATATTTACATAAAATTAGTGTGTAATATAATTATTACGCACTAATTTGTCACTTGCCTAATATTGAGTCTATTAATATAGACTCAATATTAGGCAAGTCTCAAACTATGTAGTTTGTATTTGGCTATCAGGTAGGAACCGCAATCGGCCTACACATATGCAGATTTAAAATTATTGTGAAGACGCTATTTCAATTGAAATGTAAATAGAACAAAGTCAACAAGGAGCAATGTTTTCATAGCTAGTAATAAAAAAATAAAGTCTGACTAAATAAATCATATTTCGTTCAGCGGTTGCAAAATGTCGCAACAAGACATTCAAGTAGGTATCTAGATTTCGACAAAAAGAAATGAAATAAAACTAGAACTGGGAATACTATTTATGATGCAGTCGGCCTCAAAAAGATGTACACATCGACAAGAATGAATTTAATTGTATACAATTTTTTTTTTTTTTTGTAAACATAACTCGCAGAATCTGGGTGTACTACTTATAGGTACACCTCTGCCTAAAACTTCGGGTAATCTCCGAGGCATAATATTATATTATATTTGATTTATAATTTTGTATTACATTGTGTAGCCACAAAAAATATTTAACACATTAGGTAGGTACCTAATTGTAGCTACACTTTGGTACAGTATTATTGGACACAAATTGTAGACAATGAAATGAATTTCTGTCGATGTATAAGTTCTTTTTGAGGCTAATTGTACAGTCAAACAAATAAATTGCGCTTTGATGACACCAAACTCCACACGCACACTTATTTTATTCACACTTCTAGCACATCTACATCAAAATTTTGAACCTTCGGAGAACTCCCGCGCATGTCATGCTATGCTCCCACACACGACGAAGCGCACTTTGGGGCGAAGACGCACATTTTATGTCTCTATTAAATGTGCTTGTTTTGTATTTAATTTATCGCCAGAAACCTAATAAATACAGACAGGATAATAATGATATTATTTAGATGCTTGATCTATCTCTCTCATAAACGATAAGTAGGCAAATACATAGGTTTCCTAAGTCAACTAAATAATAATATAAAGTCTAAACAAGGGAGGTAAGGGAGATCGGCGCACAAATTGTTAACTTTAATTCAGCAGGTACATGATTATAAACTTACCAGTGGCGGGCGTTGCAATTTTTCGACGGTTTTTAAAAGAATCTGCTGTTCCACACGTTTTGAACCTGGCGGGTGATTCTAAAGTGATATGATAAATTCATGGTACATAAGTAAAATGTTTGCACATTGGCGTCCCTTACACTGTTTAAGTGTTTACCGTAGGTACCTTATCAGATTTTCGAGCCAAACCATATTGTGAGTTCTATAAAAACATTCGACGCTTTATTTTGTTTAGTATTTCTATAATTTTATCTAGACTGGCGATAGCGTGATTAAGAGCGCTGTAACCTGTAACTGTTACAGCAAATAATTACGATGTTCACGCGATTATGTTGACATCAATAAAATCATTTATACGTAATAATAAAATATATTTTTTATTTTAACAAAGGTATTTTGGTTCGGGTATTTATATTAAAATTACAATTAAACTGCAATCAAAAGAGCGCGAGAGAGATGTTTTTTTTCATTTTTTGATAATTCTTCTTCAAAAGACACAAACGCGCTCTCTCTTCATGCTATAGGTTCTTTGTGCAATTTGAAATTTTGAACATCGCGTTTCATTTTTTTATTGCTTTAGGTATGTAGCTTGGTACCAAAGTTTATGTTTATTTCTTTATTGCAGTTATTCACATGAAAGAAGCAATAAAGAAATAAACATAGGCATGTGCCTATTATTAGAAATCTACAATACAACTTGTTTTTGTCTGAATTTCTGAGCTTGTATGTAGGGGCGGGGGCGCATGACCTAGAATAAAAAAATCGTAGACAAATGACTTCCATCAACTCGTATTGGGCCCGCGTGGTGGATTATGGCCTACTCCTTCGTACTGAGAGGGGCCCGTGTCCCAGCAGTGGGAACGATAAGTCTAATTGTGTGTGATGTAGGGGGTAATCCTCGGAATTTCTGAAAACATTCTAAAAAAATTCTCACTAATCAAAATCAAAATCAAAAGTCATTTATTCAAACTAGGCTGAGAGTCAGCACTTTTTGAACGTCAAAATTACATAAGACAGTTCCCCCAAAAAGCCCGCCCTTCACCACTTCCTAGTGCTTTAGCTGGGAAGAAGAAGTGGCGCAACAAACTCCCCAGCAGATGAGAGAGAGATGAGACTATTTCCGAGTATCATAGGATATATTTTATGTTAAAACAAGAAATTCCACGCGATCAAAGTCACGGGCAGAAGCCAACTCCACTATAACTATTTTCGTCACTTCGCCTGGAGTTTTAGCAAAATTTAAAATGCAAATATCGGAACTGCGACGTAATCATATTATAGCTTCGTATCTGGTGGTCAAACATTCAATAGCTTGCTTCCGAAAGAGAAATCACACCCACGGTTGTGTCATGAAAAGTAAAAGTGGTGCCGCCATCGCCATGCCGACCACTGTCAGCCCAAAATGCTTTATTAATATCTTATGTATAATAACGGTTCTTATCTTACAGAACAAGTACTGATAACTTGTTCTAATAACTCAACTAGTATTTATTTATTTATTTATTTAAACTATTCGCACATGAAAAGATACAAAGGCAAACTTAATGCCTTAAATTAATCAAGGTTTTAATAAAAGCGTATTGTTTGTGCCAAGTAGGGCGTTATGTTCCTTATTTTTCGGTTTAAAGTAAACAATTGAAGGTCGTTTTGGTATTTAAAGTCATATTTACGATCGTTTAGTGTAATGCGTAATAATTAAATATTGTCTGTTATCAATTAATCGACGAAGATGGCTTAAAAGAGGAAATGTCAAAAATTGACCTCACTCTAGTATACGAATCGATTGATCCAAATTTTTCTCTGGGACATATCGTCAGTTGTCTTCAGGCTGCGATTCATAAACACACCAGAGTCATTACCTTATCACGTAGGAAGAAGATTATAAAACCTTGGATAACACAAGGATTACTGCGCTGTATGAGAAACAGAGACAAATTGCATAAAAAGTCAAAACTTTCGCCAGATAATGTCATATTAAAATTGACGTACACACGCTACAGAAACTACTGCAACTCAATTCTTAAAAAAGTAAAAAGAGCTTATGAAAAAAACCTTGTCCATTCGGCTCAAAACGATAATAAGAAACTTTGGAAAGTAATAAAAGACGTCACAAACACTAGTAAAAATTCTAACTTCTCAAAAGAACTTCTGTCCCTTGATGCCAGTCCGAAACAGTCTCTGGATAAAATAAATGACTACTTTGTGAACGTTGGTAGTTCTCTGGCCGATAAGATCCGGCAAATTAATTCAAACCCAACAGGCACTAGTGTAGATACCAATGCTGATAAGCCCTCTTCAATTAATTCTTTTGTGTTGGAGGATACTGATGAATGTGAGGTAGACCGCCTCATCATTAACTTGAAAGCAGATAGCTCAACGGGATTTGATGGGATCAGCAATAAATTTTTAAAAAAATTCAAAACTATTTTAGTTCCCCCACTCACCTTTATTTTCAATTCGTGTCTCCAATATGGAATTTTTCCTGATTCTTTAAAGAAGTCTGAAGTCTGCCCTATACATAAAGGTGGAAAAAGAGATTCCATTAACAATTTTAGGCCAATATCCATACTCCCGTCTATTTCTAAGCTCTTAGAGAGAATAATCAATAAGAGACTTACTAGATACCTCGAAAAGAATAACTTGCTCTCACCCAATCAGTACGGCTTTCGAAATGGTAAATCCACTGAACAAGCGGTAAACAATCTTTTAGGTTATATAAGTGATAAGTTGGATAGGAAAAAGAAGTGCCTGGCTATCTTCTTAGATCTTGCAAAAGCCTTTGATACAATTTCTGTTTCAGTCCTCTTGGCCAAGCTAGAAAGGCTGGGAATCAGAGGCACGCAGTTGAAACTCTTCGAAAGCTACCTTACAAACCGCCGCCAGTGTGTTCGTGTGGGTAATTTCACCAGCACTGACCGCCTAGTCGCACACGGGGTTCCACAGGGTAGCATATTAGGGCCAACCTTATTTCTTTTATATATTAACGACCTTACTAACATAATACTTCCCCAGGGCGAAATCATATCTTATGCAGACGATACTGCTCTCATTTTTTCTGCTGATGGTTGGAACGAAGTTTTCGATGCTGCTCAATCTGGATTTGGTACTGTAAGAAAGTGGCTAAACGACAATGTCTTAACATTAAATACCGGCAAAACTAAATACATTTGTTTTAGTATTCGATCAGACATGGGGATTAACAACGATCATGCCATTATTCCACATGAGTGTACACCGCATGATTTTTGCTCTTGTACAAAATTAGAGCGGGTTGATTCTATCAAGTACTTGGGCGTAACTATTGATAAAAATCTTAACTTCAAGGAACACATTAGAATTTTATCGGGACGGGTCCGGAAACTCATTTACATCTTTAAAAATCTAAGACACATCGCTGATCCTCATATCTTGAAAAGAATATACTTTGCCCTTTGTCAGTCACTCATAACATACTGTATAACCGTTTGGGGAGGTGCTCCTAAAACTACACTCAAGTCTATTGAGGTTGCCCAACGTGCAATATTAAAGGTCAGCACCTTTAAACCAATACTTTTCTCTACTGCCTTACTTTACCAGATGTGTGGAGTACTTACTGTAAGACAATTATTCATACTTAAAATAACCATTATGCAACACACTTGTACAAGTTACGAACCCCAGATTTTGAATACACGCAGAAATTATATGGTTTGTACAAAACGCAGGTTTTACAGCACTAAATTTAGTACTAAATTCTTTAATTTCCTCGGTCCCTATATCTATAATAAACTTAATAAAAATCTTCATATTTACCCACTCAATACAGATCGTTGCAAGAAAATAGTATCAGAATACCTACAAGGTCTCACGTATGATGAGACTGAGCAACTTCTAACTGTACCAAGGTAGACAGTAATCATGTTTAATGTTAGCAAAAATTCACCATATATAGATATAGACAAATACATAAATATAAATATTATATACATATCCACTATATCAGCGTATCTCACAAATTCATGTGTTCACTCATTAACATCACAAACACTCACAAATAGACACACCCTCTCACACTCACTCATTCACCATATCACATAACTCAAAGAGAGGTACGGACCATTAATACAACCTTAGACCACTATTTATTCCTTTGTTTTGTAAAATGCTAGCATTTAAGAACTCTCATATTGTAACTCGAGGGGATTGGCGCTGTTAGCCGAAATACAGGTTCCTCCTAGTTCGGTTTCAGATGCTAAAACTTTTGTGTACTTCATTTTACCATAGCACTTAACTGTAATGTAATCTAAGTACTTTTTTCATGAAATAAATTATTTTTATTATTTTTATTATTTATTATTATTAATTAATTAATTAACTTTGATTGGCTGAAAGAATAAAAGTAATGGTATAACCAGGCTACAACAATCTTTTTTTTTTTTTGAGGGTGGGAAATCATCAAAGAACTTCTCCCGCTCTGGGTGGAGCAGGAGGGCGTGTCAGATTTTACTGACTAAAACCCACCCGTGTTCCCTCAGTTGCCTGTGTGCCAGGGGCCACGGTACCTCTTTCGAACAACCCGCACCCCTGGCAGAGCTACAACACTGTTTTTTTTTTTTGAGGGTGGGAAATCATCAAAGAACTTCTCCCGCTCTGGGTGGAGCAGGAGGGCGTGTCAGATTTTACTGGCTAAAACCCACCCGTGTTCCCTCAGTTGCTTGTGTGCCAGGGGCCACGGTACCTCTTTTGAACAACCCGCACCCCTGGCAGAGCTACAATAATGTTTACGATCCAATTAATTCCTTAATTACCCTCTATGCAAATGATAGTGATGGGGGTTTCAGTAAAGAAAACACATTATCAAATCGATTTTATGTAGCTTATAATTTTAATTAGATAATACCTACTAGTTTTTGTCAGCGGCTTCGCCTGCGTGGTGGTCCGAAGTTATCCCACGGGAATATACTACCGGGATAATTAAGTATCGTATGTATATCATATTTGTTAGACAAATTTCATAGAAATCAGTTCAGTCGATTTTACGTGACAAAAATCCAAACATACCAATTTTCATTATGAAATAAAATTAAAGGAAACCAAACACGAAACATGTTTTAATTAAATGTAAATCTAAACAGATATTCGGCGTTGATTATCTACATATAAATTGTATTCGTTTATCTCTATTACTTAATAACAACAATCTTCAAATACCTTATCGTGGAAAATAGGTGTCTAGGCTATGGCTTAAAATAATTTACTAGCTCTAATATTAGTACTTTTTAGACTTTTCCGATTATTTGTATGTTACCCCAATGGGTCTCATCTGCCTAAAAAGAATCAGGACATTTTTTCAGTCATGGTAGTCGAACCGGATTGGCTAAGTTACCATTACTTATTAAAATGTGCCACCTAAGTCGAGTAATTTATTCACAATAAAATAAATTCAAATAGCTAGAACATCACGATACTTAGGCGCACCAGAATTGGCATAACAAGGTTGTGCCACAATTCAAATACGCCAGTGGCGTCTTCATTACCATTTGGTTGCTTTAAAATTTGGACGTTTAGCTCTATAATAAAAAACTTTAGGTATAAAATGACCTGCTAGCTGAGCTGATATATGTTTTATCTGAGTTATTTAACATTTAACAAAAATATCACTCACTGGGTCATCGTCCGTTCTTGATTTTTCAGCGAATTATTACTATTATAAGCGACTATGTTTCTTTGTTTTGATCGACTTTTGTAAGGAAATTATGATTCTACGACTAATTTGATTAAATAATACTAAAACACACAACGCTATATCAGAATTACATGTATAAAATATACGTCTGAATTTTATGATAGTACCTTCTATTTTTAACCACGTACCGACTTTTAGGTCTAATTACTAAGTAGGTAGGTAATATATAGTAAAGAGCACACGACTTTCTTTTATAAATTTCTAAGTGAAAAATAATACTCACCAACATCTCTTCTTTGAGCATTTGCCAGAAACACCAGAGACAACAGAAGCACGATAGGCACGTTATTACCGAAAAAGTAATTCATCTTTATTTGTTAAAAACAAATTATACAACAAACTTTAATGTGATATAAGGAACAGAAAACTCTAGAATATATTTGAATTTAAACAAGTTAATTTGGTATTTCCTTAACGAATTGAAAATTTACGAACACGAAACGTTTCGCGCGGATTTCGTGTTTCGTCGGACGCGGACGTGGAAGCGCGTGCGGCTCAGCCTTTGGAAACTAAACTGAGTGGAGGCTGCGCCGGCGCAGGTGTATAGAGAAAGAACAACGCATGTCCATCGTAGAGCGACGGACCGGTCGATGGCACGGGACTGCCCGCTGTCTGCTATCATACGATAAACAAGTGATTACACACGTTTGGGTATTTGCGGCATGTAGACGCTCTTAGATCGAGCTTATAAAAACTGGAGCGCGCAAAAAGGTTTTGCTTTTATAAACTTTTCACACATAGGTATGTAGCTAACAGCATAAGGCGATGCTAATACAAAGTAAATCGTACGCTGTATAATAGTGCCAAAACAATAGGATTCAGGACTATAAGTTAGAAGTTATTTGTTATTTTTAATATCATAGAATGCATAGTATTATTACATCTAAGAATCGAATTATTTAAATTGTTACTATGTCATAAAAATAATGATTGGATAGATAGATGCTCATCTCTAATACGTTTATCTGCATAAAGACCTACTAATTTAAAATTCTTGACTACGAATGCATCGTAAATGCATATGTATGCCGATGAATGTTTTTTTTTAATATATGAGTACCTAAGTAGGTAGGTATGTAGATGCAGAGTGCAGACGGGTTCCCGAAGAGGTAGACTGATTTGTAGGTTCATATTGTACATTTAGAGTAGGTACACCAATATTTTGACTGTTGTAGGTAATCGGGTCAAGCCAACCACCGTGGCACAAGATCCAGACTTCATGCGGCTACTGAAAAAATCCTAATGGTAAAATATTATGCCCAACTTTGGGCATCAGATATATTTCATTCTTCTACCTGCAAGTATAAATCAAAGTCGTTCTTGGAGTTTCTCTGGATGTTAATTCACTAAGTTCTTGTCATCAACTCTAGCTCCTAACCTAAATCAACAGAATTGATTCCGGAGGGTTTATGTAATTTTATTAACATATCATCACGCCTTGTTTCCCCGAGGGCTGAGCAGAGGTGTACCTATAGTAAACCCACATTTCACCAGTTATGATTAAGTCCCATTTAATAGGGGGCGAGCCTATTACCATCGATCGGGCACAAATCCAAACTCCGGGCTGCTACTGAGAAATTCCAGATGGAAAAACCCAATAACACTTTGTCCGACCTAGGAATCGAACCCAGGACCACAGCAGTAGCGCTTCCACTAGACCAACGAGGCACTCTCATCATATACCTAAATTTATAATACAGGAACATTTAAGTTATACAGGGTGTAACAGAAACCCTATTGCTATCCTTAAGCACTAAAGATAACTGGCTGGTATAGAATCACTAAAAGCAGGTACATAGTCTCAGCTCAAAACAAAATACTCTAAGAATTGATACCCAATTTTCGGTTTCATATGTTTCTTAGATTCAAATCATAACAAACGTGTCACCGCACTACGTAGGTCAATAACTTTCCACGTTACTTGCCAATATCACGATAAATCTCTTCCGAGTGATGTGTTTAGTTCAATTTGAAAAGTTCGGTTTCTGGTATCAATGTATTAAAAATTCTCATAACTTCCGAACAAGTAGAGATAGGATTAAAAAACCCTTCCAATATCGTTTGATATCATTCAAAGAAGCCCTTGGTATGTATATACCCTTTCCGTTACACGTTGTACAGGCTAGCACAGAAATCTTGCTTTTGTAAAGTTCGGTAACACATTAGTGGATTGTACCCGCGCAAAGTACACTTCTTTTCGGATGGGAAATCATCAAATGACTTCTCCCGCTCTGGGAGGAGAAGGACTCAGACTTTTACTGACTAAAACCCACCCGTGTTCCTTCAGTTGCCCGTGCCAGAGCCCTGGTAACTCTTTCAAACAAATCCGCCACGCGCGAAGTACCCTTACTTCGCCTCGCTAGTTTAGTACCTATAATACTTACAGTAACGTCTTTTGATGATAATTTCAAAACAAAGGTTTGAAAGTAAGTCAGTTCATGAAAACGAGTAGCACCTACGATGTAATGTAAGTATTGGTAGATGTATGTACAGACGCAAGCACATCAAGCTACCCCAAACTGTCAAATCTTCCCAATTGAACATGAACCATATGCTTATGTAAGAAAGATGAAAATCTATCAAAGAAATGTGGCGTCTGTACCTCCACTCTACGGACAATGTAACTCCAAACGGAGTAACAATTGACAGATATCATCACAGTAACAAAAATGTTCTCATTATTATAGTCATGCTCCCTAGACACCACATCGTCGATTTTGGTGTTAATAAATTAATATCACAACTGTACGCAATGTGTGCCGAATTATTAGTTAAAAAAATAAGTACCATACCAGGTTAACAGGTACACACGGCTACACATCAAACTATACATTTCTAGTATAAGTTGATCTCACATTTTATAGAATTTCTGTACAGTGCGATATCAGCATAAACTGGCAATGTATAGCTTCATGTGTAGTCGTGCGTACAACTGAATTATGACTTGCTGTAGAGCATCTCCCCATCAACCCCAAATAATATTTGAATATATTTTACGTAGACACTTACTTAATCAAAATCAAAATTGAAAATGAAAATATTTTATTTCACATAAACCTGCATGGGCACTTATGAAACGTCAGAAGCTAGGTGCACGGTTCCAATTTGTCGCTTCCTATGGAGAAGAGCCGGCAAGAAACTCCACCGTTACTTTTTTTTAATAATTAGCTTTTACAATGTTTTCAAATTACAGTGATACCTAATAGGTATGGGAGGACAGTGCAGGCCTGTCAGTAAGTACCAGGTACTCAGAGGAATGAAAATAAAGAATAGAAAATCGTCTACAAATCTAGTCTGCAAGGCCTACAACGTTCTCTCATTCACAATATGTAAAAGAATCTACTTAAATAAAATGAACCTATTTAAACCAAGTGACATGATTTCCATGACTATCACTAATAAAGACTTAGTCGATATTAGAATTGAGGTACCTATAATATCAAATAATGACGAGAATATGTCAGACATTGTAAAAAATAAAAAGAATAAAAATTTACATTGTAATTTGGGAGCAGGTAGGTATAGACTTTCACATAGTTATGACGTTAATGAGGAACCAGGGAAGCTACATGTGCACAAGGAATCAATGCCAAACTTCGCTGTCTTCAACTTAGTCTTTTATCATTTATTATGCTTTTTTGACAAGGACACGTTTGATGTGAGTTTTAAACTTTCCATCGCTAAGTTCTGTAACCGACAAGTTGTAATAGAAGCGGATATATCTACTGCGTATTAGAAATGACTTGCTAGTTTTAGTTAATCTAAATTTTGGAATCACAATTTCATCTTTACTGCGAGTATTTAGATTATGGAAATCGCATCATTTTTTGGAAAGACCGAAGTTTTTGCGAACATACAAGATATTTTCTACGGTATAAAGAGAAGACAGAGTTCGTATATCAATTTCGTTGAATTTGTTTCTAAGAGACTCGCGAGGCCTCATTTTATAGATTGCGCGAATTGCCCTCTTTTGTAAAATGAAAATTGAATCTACGTCAGCTGTCAATCCCCACACAAACCTCCACAGAACGCCATAAGACATAATACTGTGGAAATAAGCAAACTATATTAACCTAGCTGTGGCTACATCAGTCAATTGCCTTATTTTGCTACGCAGTAAGCAGCTGAGCTTTATCTACTTGAAAGATCTCTAATGTGGGCACCCCATTGCAATTTTGAATCTAAAGTAATTCCTAGAAATACATTTTCCGAAATAGAATATAGTTTCTTGCCATCAAGTTTTAAATTTAAACCTATTTGGGGTAGGTACATTTGGTAATGAGAACTATTGAGATCGCATTGAGTAAAAGATTATTAGCTGCAAACCATTTCGAAAGAACAGCTAGACTACGAGTATCATTGACACGTAAGACATCCGTATCTTTTCTATCTAATCTAAAAATAAGAGTATTGTCATCAGCGAATAAAATTATATCCGAGAAGTTAGCCATCAGCACCCTAATTGCGTAACTCACGATTAATCATAATCTGTTTCGTTTTGAAACAGATGGCTAAACCATTTTTTTTTTTTTTTCTGGGTGGGAAATCATCAAATAACTTCTCCCGCTCTGGGTGGAGCGGGAGGGCGTGTCAGACTTTTACTGACTAAAACCCACCCGTGTTCCCTCAGTTGCCTGTGTGCCAGGGGCGGCGGTATCTCTTTCGAACAACCCGCACCCCCGGCAGGCATCGGCCCTTGCGGGCCCCATCTGTTGCTGCTGACATCTCTTTGAGGCGCGCGTGGAACACAACGCGCCGTCGACCCGGGCTTGGTCCTTACCGGACAGCGAGCTACCCATTACTCGCCGTCCGCAAGCCCGTGCCTACGGTGGCCGGGAATCAGCCTGGGATTCCCGACGCCCAGGGCGTCTCCTGCGAAGGCCACGGCTGTGAGGGCGCATGTACTGCATCTCCCTCACGTGCGCCGCCTCCCTCTTTGCGAGCATAACTGCTTCGCTGAAGGAGGCGACTGCCAGCCATGCCCTCTCGCTCCGTACCATGGCCTGGACTAGGGTCGGACGCGAGAGATCGCCGCCGCCGATCACCTCCACGAGGACACGGCGTTGCTCCACCCAAGCCGGGCAGACCTCCACCGTATGCTCCACCGTGTCCTCTGGGCGATCTTCGCAATGGAAACACCCGGGCGTTTCCTCCCGCCCTATCCGAAACAGGAACCTCCCGAAACAGCCATGTCCGGTGAGGACCTGTGTCAGGCGGAAGGTGAGGACGCTATGCCGCCTCTCAAGCCACTCCTCAAAGAGGGGACTTACCGCCGCAATCGCGGCGTGCCCAATGGCTAAACCATTGCTTCATATGTTCGTAAAATGTGTCTGCTCAACAACGTAAATAACGCAATGAATATTGTTGAACTGTCAAAATTAAATCGATTATGATTAATCGTGAGTTACGCAATTAGGGTGCAGGTATTTAAACTAGAAATAAAAAAGGCAAACAAGTGGTTGATAAAAATTGTAAGTACTACTCTAATTTTAACCACTGAATGTGCTAGCTGTGGCCACTTAGAACCTTTACTTTAAATCTCGAATAAAAGCTAAATATTGATCATATTATATCATGCGGCTATTGGGTACCAAGAAAATTAGAAATGTCTGATCGTGTTGGTGGCAAAGGTTCTCCTTAAATCTCTCTCCATGGGTGAAAGTACAGGTGGGTCATGCATGGGTGCCAAGAAAATCCCTAAACTTTAGTGCTCCACCGATTAACATTTTTATTTGAAGTTAGTAGCAAAGGTTCTCTTATAAAAGTTTTTTCTATTGGTATAATCTGTTTATTATAACCTAAGTATAAAATTATGTAACTAGAATTATCTAAACGATCCATTGATTTTGTCTGTCAAGCATTTTTTAAATTCAATCAAAATATTAATGATTAGTAACAGAAACTAAAAAAAGGTAAGAGGTAGGATAGGTCTATCTTTTCTTGCTATGATAATCGTTACATTTTAACTTTGTTTGAACGGGATACGTTTCTACGGTAACAGCAGCGTGCGGGTTTGATCCTGAATGGCGATCGGCGAATGTTATGAAAACATGATATGATTTTCAACAATAATCATCGAAACAGCATATTATTCAAATTAAAATATAAATAAGCAAAGACCCAATAAATATTCAACATAATAAAATGCAGTCATAAAATCAATTGCAAAGTCATTCGAATATAGCCCGAAATGGAACGCAATCAAAGACAAGCGGTTTTTTTCTCAAACCAATATGGCGTTAGTAAACGTCAAATGAAGTGTGGTGTTGTGGTCCGTGGCGTTTATTTAGCATTCTCATAAACCATGGCTGGTTTTACGGAAAACGCGTTAGTTCGTAAGCTCCAAGAATTGAATTCGAGTCAGCAAAGCATTCAAACACTTTCCTTGTGGCTGATCCATCACAGAAAACATCACGCCGTAGTTGTAAAAACCTGGTTCAAAGAAATACTAAAAGGTAACCTACAATAATTATAATTTTTCTTACCATTCTATGTGTTATTTAATCTATAAATCATTTAGGTTATATCTTTCGTAAAATTCTTCAAACAGGAGAAATGCTTTTGTTTATAAAATGGTTCTACGGAAATGATTCGATCACAAAATGTCTCACTTTTGTTTATTTTGCGACCATAGAATAATCTAGTAGATAGGGGTGTTAAACACTATGCATTTCATTTTTAAACGACGTTTTAATCAATATAAGTACGTTAACCATACAACAAGACACAAAAATCACCCTATTTGTCACAGCTTGATGGTACTGATAACAAAATGTATAAACGCGGACAATACCGGTGGATCACTTTTCCCCCTTATGCCTCAAGAATAAGGTTAAAAGTAGGCGACCGCCAGTGCCTGTGATGGTCCATTTAGCATCTGAGCTTCTAGTAATACAGAAAAAAAGATCAAAGTCATTTAAATCAAATTAGGCTGAGAATCAACACTTTTCGAACATCAAAATGACGTAAGATAGTCCCAAAACGCCCACCCTTCACCACTTACTGCGTTCCTTTCATCATCCAAATGATGAAATAAAACCATAAGTTCTGGATTTCATTAAATGCTATTCAAAAGCATTTATTTCTGGTTGTGTGCAAATTATTTTATTCTATTGGTATTTTAACAGCAATTAATGAGACAGCTACTTGTGGATATTTTGCACCTGTGGATTTTAGTGCAGAAAATGATTTGATGTGATCAAAACATTTTAAGCTAAAGGAACTACACAAAAATAATAATCATGCACCTGTAAAATGTAACAAGTTCACCATGTATTTATCCATGTTATTGAATCCATCTCACAAAATACCCTATCGGATTAATGCTAGAAAGCCGATTGCAAATCGAAGCAGAACACAAACAAAAACCTGTCATCAACATAGGGTTTGCCAGACAGTGTTTGGGGGCCCATTATTGAGTGGGCAAGTCACCCACTGCCATTTTATCTGTGTAATGTATATAAAACTGGTAAGGCAGGGGTTGTAAAAGTCTTTCCATAGTCCTAGATAACCAGTTGACTTTAGCCACCCAAACCAATAATCCAATATTTTTGTTTTCATATCATATGTGGGATGGGATCTAGGGTTACTTTATTGCACTTTATCTTTATTTATTTTTTAATTTTATTATCTTTTATTTGTTGTGCTAAGGTGTAAAAAAATGTGTCTAAATGAATTTAATTTAATTTGCTAACTACACCAACCAGAGGATGTCCTTGGGTGCACTTGCATAGTGTCAACAGGGATAATCCTCGGTTGGCGCCTCATTTAATTGAAAACATCTAACAGGCCTGCGAGTTGGCTTCGGCCCTTCATACGCCTTCCAAAGGTCTGGGATCCTAGGGTCAAGTTATGGTCAAGTATTCATCGAAATTTTGCAAAAGAGAAGTTGTCTATTCTTTATGGAGTTTTTTCTTTACAGCCAAAGATAGCAAGCAGCTTACATTCATGTACCTTGCTAATGATGTAATACAGAACAGTAAAAAGAAAGGTCCAGAGTATGGAAAGGAATTTGGAGAAGTGCTGGGAGAATCCTTCAAGCATATGGCCAAGACTGGTATAAACACTAAGACTAAACACTCACTGCATAGAATACTCAAAATCTGGGAGGACAGGGGGGTGTACGACTCGCAGAAGATACAGGATTTCAAGGAGGCTGGTGAGTTTATTTCTAAATCTTGTACAGTTGAAATAAAGATGCTCTCTAAGTCAAATTATTACCATGGAAGATTGGTGGGGTATAATTTATCAACTGTAAAAACAAAAGCAAGCATCACTTGCAGGCGGGGGTGGGTAATGCTCATATAATGGATTAAATAAAATTGAAGTGTCTGTTTGTAATGTCAAAATAACAGATTTTTATTGAATGCCTGAATGTATATACATTACTTAAAACAAACAACAAAAAAACTTTTTAAAATATTTGTCTGTCTCTGTTTGATCTGGCTCAGGCGCGGTCCGAGGGGGGTCATTACCCCCCCCCCCCCCAAAGCCATAAACGTAAAGGTTAAAATAGTATTTTTTCGAAAATATAATACATTTCCTTATTCATATGTAGGTAGTCTTTGTCTGTGACCCCCCCCACAGTCTTTGGCTGCGACCGCGCCTGATCTAGCTAATATCACTGAAACGGCTGGAGCCATATTGACGATACCTTCACTTGCAGATAGCTGATGTTAGAAGGAGTAACTTAGGCTACTTTTATTTAAAAAAAGGAATTATTGTTCCATGCAATAAAAACCATGAAAACCAATATATTGATACAATTTGGGAAGTAGATAGGTAGTAGTAATTTCCCGTGGGATAGTTTCCGACATCCACGTGGGCAAAGCCATGGGCAGAAGCTAGTCTTGTTTTATTATTTGAATTATTAAGATTTTATACCTACTTTAGTGTTATCTTTGGCTCTGGACTCATATAGGGGGAAAGCAATCCTAAAGCGCAATACACACCAAAGCTGACACAACCCGGCTGCCCATATGAAAAGGCATATAGGCCGCCGGGTTGTGTTGGCGGGTCGGCGGCTTTGGTGTATATTGCGCTTTAGATCCACCTGGATTATGTTGATTTGCAATTCAGGACCTACGAAACCATTGAGCTGAGACATAATACCACCTTACCTCCTTATCTGGAAGCTTGTTAGAAACTTGTTAAACATCATTTGTATTTTTCAGCTGCATGAGTGACAAATTTTATTTCGCTGAATAAGTGAAAGAGCTATAGTTTAAAATATTTTGAATACTAGTTTTTTAGGTTTGTTTTTGGAAAGAGAAAACTTCAATTTTGTCTGTAAATCCCGTGTCTTGGATTTGGTGTAACAGGCAACAGTCTATTTTATGGTGTAAACTTAGTTTCAGTAAAAGCTTATACGAAGCAAATACCAATGTTTGGAGATTCTTATTCACAATTTGCTTCACATTCCAGTGGATCCCAACGATGCTATTCCTCCAAAGAAAGAGAGTAAGAAACGCAAGTCAGTTGACGTAGAGGTGGTGGTCAAAGAGCCAGAGAAGAAGGCGAAGATCGAGGCTCGCGAGAAACAAGAGCGCCGCCGCAGCGAGACCTTGGAGGTGGACGGACATCTGGAGACGCACACCACGCTCAGTCCCAAGACACCGCCTGGAGACCCGCCCGAGCCCGAGGAACTTATTAAGGTAATTTAGTATAACGTAATTATTCTTAACGGAGATCCGTCAATGTAGCCTGCATAATTCAAAATTACTGACGATTTTTGCAATTGTAAATGCAGTGCAGCTTGACTGTATGTTTATCGAAATTCAATCTTTGACATTTATGAATAATTACTCCAAACATTAGAAACATCAATACAGGATAAGTTTTTATCCAGTGCACAAATTGCAACCATGAATTCAGCACATCATTCTAGACCCCCAGCGCCAAATTTTTCATCGGTTATAAAAAATTATGAATAATAATTAAAATGTATGGAGCAGCTGATTTTTTTTTGTAAAAAATCTGAAAAAATGTAAAAAAAAATTTGCTGATTCTAATGAGTATAATTCTGTAAAGCCATAATATCAACGTACAACCTGAAACTAACCTGGAATAATAAATTGCAGAAAACGTAAGTCAATTTGTATTTCGAGGGCTACCATATATTCCTCTTATGGCGTGGCGTATGTATGGGCCTAAGACTGAAGACTGTAGCATGGTGTTTGAAAACTCATTACTACACATTTTTAACTTGTTTTTGAAGTTAGGTCAATGGAAAATCACCGAGTGATCCCAGTTCCCAAAGGAGGTTCGGGGGAACTGATGTTAGTGGCTACCGACCGGTGGCAGTGCTGTCGGCGTGTGCTAAGGTGTTTGAATCGGTGTTGCACAAGTGTATTTCAACTTCTCGTCTGACCGACGCACAACACGGTTTTCGTACGGGTGGAAGTACGCGGAGTAAAAAAAAAAAAAACAACATTGATTTCTAGCGGCACACTAACAACTTTAGGAATAATGGATTGCACATAATATTTATACAAGGTGTAACAGAATGGACGCAAGACTCGAAACCAGCCCGTTCCCAATCGACCACTGAATCGAATTCAACAACTTTTAATATGGGTATTTTTCAAAAATTATATATTAACAACTACCACAACACACACACACATACACACACACACACACACACACACACATACACGCACACACACACGCACACTACTTATTAGTAACTTGTTTTCATTTATGACATACCTGGCGCCTGTTCTTGACGCTGGGGGACAAGTGAACACTGCGTACTTCGCCTTTCGGAAGGCATTTAACACTGTCGACAACGATGTGCTGTTGGCTAAGTTTGCGGCATTTGGTTTCACACTCCACCTTCTGAAATTCTTCGCGAACTACCTTGGTAATCGCCGGCAGTACGTCGAATATGGTGGATATGTCTTTAAGCCTTATTTCAAGTTTTCGGGGGTGAGTCAGGGTAGCAATATTGGTCCATTAGGATTCATTCTGATGGTCAATAATCTCCCTGAAGTCGTAAAGGAGGCGAAGTGTTTGCTATTCGTGGACGACCTCAAGTTGTTCCTGTCGGTAGCAAATACTTCGGACTGTAGACGGCTTCAACAGGATGTTGACAGGGTAGTGCAGTGGAGTGTTGATAATAAGTTAGGTTTTAACATTTCTAAATGCGGTAAAATGAGTTACACTCGCACGCGGAAACCTTTACTGCATCAGTATGAGATGGAAGCCGCGGTCATGTCACGATTCACGCATGTACGAGACTTGGGGGTGGAGATGGTTCCGGAATTGATGTTTCGTGGGCACATCTTAGATATATGCGGCAAGTCCTACCGTAATCTTGGGTTTATCCTCAGACTGTGCAAGGACTTTCAGAATACAGCAGTGGTTAAAATCATGTACAATGCACTGGTACGGACCCGTCTTGAAACGAGTGCTATAATTTGCAGCCCCCATGAGGCTAAATACAGTGTCATGGTGGAAAGAATCCAGAACAAATTCACTCGGTTTCTGTATTTCAAGCAGTACGGCGTTTATCCCTTCTTTCCGCTGTTGTACCCGAGTCTCTTCGTAATAGGGATGGTAGGGTACAGTAGGCAGGCTGTGCGTAGAGACGTCGCTCTTTGTAGCTTTATCTTTCGGGTGCTCCGCGGTTGGCTGCACCACTCTGAACTATTGGTAGAGCTGGGGCTGCGCACGCGTCGCCCAACGCCAACGCTACTGGAGCCATCCTCTAAAACAAACCTGAACAAGTTTGCCCCCTTGTCACCAACCATAAGATTGGTCAATATTATTTCGAGGGGGGTTGATATATTTCAGTGCAGCCTGAAGAAGCCAGAAGAACTGTTTTGTTTATAGTAGTAACATCGCATTGGCGCATCATAGCTGTTAGGGTGTTATGTACGAAATTTTAAATAAATAAATAAAGAATACAAGGTTTTTTTACGCGCCGACGTCGACGCCCTGGGGCAGCAATATACACGAATCGCGAGTTTAATAGCGTGTGCACCGGCCTCTAGTGGTTGATGTATTTTGTTCTATGGTGATATTGTTTTAAACCTGTATTTTTACTAAGTTCCCCTTAGGTTTGTCTTGCAATACTATGAAGGAAGCAGCTGTTTGAATAAGATTTCGTAGCATTCCCTATTTTAGTTAAAGAACTTTACCAAGTAACAAATTCTAGTATCTGAAGTATAACTAGTCAATCCTTAAAAATATTGAATTACCAATAGCAACAGAAGCGCTAGTTGACCAACCAATAGGCGTATTAACATGATTCAACATTCCATTAATGCCATAAAATTATTTCCCTCTATGCTTATGCTTATAGGGAAATAATTTTATGGCATTAATGGTCAATTAAAAGTAATTTATTTCATAATCGGATAATTTTAATAACAGATAGGAGTGCTTAATTTATGGTTATCAGGAAACGAAGTATTAATAAGGTCGTTTTTATTTGCAGTCACTTCTGGAGTTAGAGGCCAGTGCGTCGAGCGACGAGGCAGTTCGGGAGAGGATTGCGTCGCTCCCGCCGGAAGTGTCCGAAGTGCAATTATTGTCTAAGTTAGAAGGTAAAACGACACTATATCACCGTATCAACTTTGTAAATAAACTTGTTAGAAGACTGAGCCTCTTTTCATACGCTTTGGCTGCTGGGTAACTGGCTGGTGTCGTGCCGGCGTGGCTAAGTGTATAGAAAAATATGCAAACTTGGATCAGCATTATATTTTGCTGCCGGATGCCCATCCGGCGTCAGTTAGCCGACAGTATAAACGCGTGAAAAGAGGTGATGTGCTCGTCTTATTGTCGAGATATCTCATATCGAAATAAAACTGTGAAAAACGAAAATAAATGGTAATATCTTGTACTATTGTTTCATTTCTCTTATTGACATAAAAGTCAGCATTTTGTTTATAACCTAATTTTGGTTTTTCATAGTTTATGTTGTGCGATTATTTTAGTTTCTGGAGTGCATTCCTATCCTAAGATATTTCATTTTTATCAGATTATTTGTAAGCATTGACTGTGTTATAACTGAAACTATTGACAGAAGAATAAGTTTATTATTGATTGTGTTCCTTGAAATATTTCCCAAACATTGTTCTTATGTAATTCTAGTGGATAAACATTATTGTAAAACTACCTATGATTATATTAATAAAGAATATTGATGTTATGCCCTGTGTATTTCACTTATTCACTGATATGCCCAAAAAGGTTAATAACTTACAAATTAACTGATCTTTCTAATAAATTAAGTTTGTGAAAAGATTTATCATTGTTTAACTTTTGAATTTTCAAAACATGTTTTTCGGAGAATGTTCCACACTCTGCTTCAAGACAATCTTATGTTTGATGAAAGTGAATGTTGTGTTCATAATAGACTCGCCACTGTGTTACATAGAAAGCTTGCATGAAAACACAGTCAATGCAGATAACTAATTCGTTCATAATTATACAAGTTTTATTAGGAAACCTATTTTCACAAAGTAAATGTAACCTTAGAAATATTATAATTAATAATTGCCCTGCATTCACAATAGGATATTTGACTACTATCAAAAATACACATGAATTAACACTTTCAAAAAATTTATATTTGAAAAGAAAAATAACATGGGTGGAAAAATAGAGCAGTTACACGCTTTTTAAGTTATTCTTCTATCCTTGTCACGCAGAACGATAATAATTGTACTGAATAGCGCAAAGTTACTGGTTCCTGTGTTGTGACGTCAGATACTAGTAGTGCTCTCTCTGTCTAGCATCGACTTTAAACGCATGATAATTCGCTATTTTTAGTGATATTTATACATTTGTTTTTACTGTTGGTTAATCTTTGTGAAGATATAAAAAAAAAATCCAGTCAAATACCCTATTTATATTTCCAGTACAAAACTTCAATTTTGTACGACACTTTAAAGTATGAGTATGTACTAGTCATCCTGAAGTTGGGTTAGAATGTAAACTATTAGTACTAGTCATGCTGAAAATCAACGTAATTTACACTTGAGTAAAGTTCAGATTTGTTTAATGTCAATTGGAAACAAGGATTTAAAAAGACTACTCCGGTATATAGTTTTCAAATATCTAGTACTCTTTTCAAGTAGGTAATAGATCCCTTCTTCTTCTAGATAAAGAGTCGGCGATAAGTCTGAGTGCAGTGGTGAACTCTGCGGTGGACCTGCTGGCGGAGTACAACCTGAGGCTGACTGAGGAGTTGGAGAAGAGGCGCAAGGTAGCCTCCATGCTGCGGGACTTCGCGCAGTCACAACGAGAACTGGCTAAACAGGCGGAAGCTAGACTAGAGGTAACGCAACGCATACTTTTCGATAATAATTTTCGGGACGGCCGCGTTAACTTGCTGCCGTAAACAAGCACGTAAAAACGAAATAAAACACTAGAATATCTATGGTTCAGACAATTCTCTGTAACAATGCCCATTTCTGAAAACTTATTATTTTGAAAAAAAAACCTGGCATCATTATGAAAAAAATAATAATATTGGAAAGCTGACTATCGATCTTTATTTTACTGTGCAGACATTTTCTCTGTACATCTTCTTGACATAATACAATGTCTAATTCAATTACATAGCTTGCAAAAGTCGTAAACAAAAAAACATATTCTGTCAGGAACCACTAGAAATGTTTAGTTTTTTCATGGACATACTAAAAGACGAATAAACAAACCCATTTATAAACAAACCCCTTTTCCTATTCCAGGAATACAACATAAAGCTGCAAAAGATTTACGCGGTGAAAGCGGAAGTGAAGTCCCACATAGAGAACTTACCGGACGTGTCCCGTTTGCCGGATGTGACCGGCGGGCTCGCGCCACTGCCGTCTGCCGGCGACCTCTTCAGTTTGTGAGGACGAGACACAACACACGACTAAGAAAATGCACTTACACTGTCGCGTATTCTATTTTAATAACCTACTGAGGTAAACTTTTTCGTTGACTGGCAAAAGCCGCGACTTACAAGGTCAAATTAAACTAGGTAGCGGTACTCCAGACATGTGGAGTACCGACATGTAAATACTATAAAGATTTGGTTTTTTTTTTCGGGTCAACTACCGCTGGTAGTGTAAGTTATTTGATACAAATCACGCCAACGGTTTCGCTAGCTAATTTAATTTGACCCTGTCTAAACGTTGTTTAGCACGCACTAAACGTTTTTTTTTTTCTATATCGCACAACTGACAAACTACAAGTGTAAGATAGACACGGGAACATGTCTAAGTGAAAGTATGTGCTATTTAACGTTTATAGATCTCCACCTAATATGCCTTATCTATGACCGACTAATTAATTACACGTCGTCACTAATTACTCCGTCGTAGATGAGAATTTATGTAAAAAAAAAACTGGATACTTTATGCAAGTATTTAATTGGATGTGTAATTTGATTTCTGTTTGTTTTTTTTCACACTGCGCCTGTGAAATAAATCTACGACAGCATTTTAATCTCTTTTTTTGTATGAGGCAGTAAATTACATGGGAGTCTCAAGTATTAATTAGGCAATAATATCGAATTGCTCAATGTGAGACATGTATGGTCGAAACAGTCTTGCCAATCATTGGTAGTCGTATGGCGTAATTCATAACGAAGATTATTTAGTAAATAATGAATAAAGACTTACCATTTGTTTACTGTTTCATATGCGCTGGTGTGTCGAAATCATAAAGGCGGAGACTGATTTGCAACGTTTGTTTGTAATGTATCATTCGAGTAGAGCTTGGTTACAAAACGATGATACACAAGACGCGTCGAACGCTCGCTTCGAGCACGGCTCAAGCGCGTTCCATTTCTTGTTACAAAACGGCGATACACTAAACGTAGCGAACGCTCGCTACGAATTTGTAGTAGCTAAGATATCTTTAATGGGAGAATATTCTTGTTGTAATAAAGGTTTGGTCTGAAACTTGTGGAATTTTTAGCAGCTGATTGGAAATTAATTTAAGTAGATAGAAAAAAAATGGACCAAATCTAAAAAAGGTGACGTAACTTAGGCGAGGTCTATACAGGGACATCGACGCACAAATTGAAACCATGAATTCAACACACGGTTCTAGATTCCCTAGCGCAGAAATATTTAATCAAAAGTGTAACACCTAGACGGTCAAAATGTATGGCAGGGCCAATTTTTGAAGTGAAAACTTCTTTAGGCGCGTTGGTAATTTTGGGAGATGGGAAAAATCAATTGAACTCACGACACCGTTACCGACATCTCTGTTTTTTAGTAGAGTTATTTTAATAATTTAAGTCTCAAAAGATAGGTTTAGGTGTCCGGAACTAATATTCCATATGGAATTATGAAAATCGGATAACCCGTTTAGAAGATATGACCAAACTGATGATTTATGAATAATGTGAAATCCTGTATTGACGATTCAAAAAATACACACGTAATTGTTCAAGTTTCCACTTCTGTCGGCACTCTCGTCCGTTTTTTTTTAACCAACGATAAATTTCAACGCAGCCTGGTTCAGACTCACGTACCTACTGAACCTATGGTACAGGCTAACATCAGGCTTAGCACGAGCACAGATTTGTCGACGGAAGAACAGACATGACTATTAACTAAATGATGTACAATAGGAGAAGATAGCTTTGTTTTTCTATTAATTATCACAGTTATGCGTTCTAAAAGAATCATGATTTTGTAGATAATCGTATATACTTTGTGGCCGTCGAGTAGAAAGTTTGTTGTCAGCGTGATTTTGACAGTTTCGGAAGAAATATTCTCCTGAAATAGTCTACATTTTTAAGGACCTAGACAAAGATCGTTAGAAACGGAAGACAAAATGACAGATTGTAAAAGTATAACTACGGTGCTATGTCAAAAATGGAGAAACGAAATGTCACTTTGTATTGAAAAGCACTGTCTTCGTAGAAATTTAAAGTGTCATGCTAAGCCTGCAGGTTGCGCGTCGATGTCCCTGCCATCCTGTATGCTGCAGTGGACTGCAATAGGCTTATATGATGAATTAGAAAGTTCTATAACAAAAGTATTTTATTGTAACGAGTGTATTCTCTCCTAACAACACGCTCAGAAATTTAAAAAATTACGGCGTGAAATCGACAAGTATTCTTACGGTAACGTCTAAAGGCGAATTTCACCAATGGAACTGAACGCGAACAGCACATAAACTACGTTCATAAACAACTGTCAGTGTCATTATTTTCCGTGGAATATTGACACTGACAGGTCTTGATCGCGTTCAGTTTTACTGGTAAAATTGGCACTAAATGCATTTCAAAGTAAAAAAAGCAACTTCAACGTTTAGTTCAGATTTTGAGTAGCTGTCTGTCATGTAACATGTTTTGCAACATTAGCTTATCTGAAACGTAGTGAGATATAGTCGATGCGAATTACGAGCGCGCGTAGGGAGACATTTTTCATTGAAATAAGGGTCAAATTGCAATGGCTGACGCGGGTTCGTTAAATACTCCCACTAAACTGAAGTGTATGGTCATGTATTTTCCCGGAAATGACCGGATAATATAGGTACAATCCTTTCACAGTTATATTACTTCACACAGCTACAACCCAATAGCAAACTTATTGTAAGGAAAATTAAGATCACTGATTTTAACAGATTTGTCGGTGGTAGCAACCCATTAGGGTATTTTACTGAAAGAACTTAAGCTATTATTTGTTGATGATTGACATTAAGATTGACGGAATATCCGTTGAGGTACGTACTTTATAATAAAAAAGACTAAAATCATAAATGTACTGATTTTGTATAAGTATAATACCAGACATATATTTTTCTCTATCGTAAAATACAGAATTGTATTGTAACTGACATTGGTCACACATTGTATAGATAATAACATTAATATTACTCAATGCATTATCATACACTTCTTATAATTTAATTATAATCGAAGTTTGCCTTATAATTCGCATACAAAATAATGGTATGTTATTGAAAATCGAATAAATCGATTATAGGCAACTCTTGTGTATGAAAAGTGGGTAGAGTATTTATATTACTCTAATAAATATTCGAATTGCTTAACTTAGGATCTGTTTTCCACACCAGTATTTACCTTGCTCATTTTGTTATGATTTGTATGGCACACCTATAATTACTTGTATTATAACCAGAGAAAGGATATTCGGATGCATATTCACCTAAAGTTGTGATGTTGGCTAATACGCGCTTTTGTATCGAAAAATGTTTTTTTTTTTAACAAACTTGCCACCCTTTCTCTTACACTCCTAGATACACATATTTGCATCAGGGTTTAACCTAGAGGTGGGCCGACTAGTCGGCCAAGCCGATTATTGCTTTCGGTTGTGTTCGGGTGACATCGGTAATGTTCGTGACTACGCTTTCGGCTCGTAGGTGCCGATACGCGGCGCCCGGCGCCCAGGCGGAATTGTCAGGACATTTTTTTATTTGGTTTGCATTTATTCTATCATTGTTTAAGTGCGAGCCGGCGTTTCTTCCTATCCTATTCTAGATTGAACTGAAAGTAAACTGTAAAAGTGATTCTATAATAAAAATAATAACCGTCAAGATTTTAATTTCATTTCAATCACCGGCTTTTAAATTTTTATGCATATTAATACGAGTAAAAAATGGGCCGACTAGTCGGCGGTTTTAGCCGACTAATCGCCGACTACAAATATGGCTGACTAGTCGGCTGTCCCTACTAGTCGGTACATCACTAGTTTAAACATTAATTTTAAATAAATTTGTATCTGAATGGTTACGCAATCCTAATAATTTAGAAGTCGCTTCCATACTATACACCTGACTTGTTAAGCAATCCCGGTGTTCCTGGCATCCCGGGATTATTTTTTTTCAAAAATATATTTTTTAAGAAGCCGCTTCCATACTTTCATTACTGAAAATTAACTTTAGATCCGAATATCCGAACTCTAATCATAACTTCGTAAAATTGACATCGATAATAATTAGGTTTTAAAAGATTCGATACTTTTATGTAATGCACATGGCACAGTTCTAAAGCAATTTGCCATGTTTCATGCTTAATCATAAAAAGAGCATACGATTGTATAAAGTTTCGTTACTAAAACTTTGTGACTTGAAAGGAGAATAGTCATCAAGTATGAAAAAGAAAACCCAGACTGAACAGGTCAAGCTCAGAATATTTTAGTGATATCATTCTGTAAATATTTCACTGTAAGATTGGATGGTTAAATGTGTGATATTGCTATTTAATTTTCATCAGAGGTAATTTTTATTTTCTTTAAATAATGACCAGGCGCTTATAAATACCTTAAGGTGAACCTAGTCCACATTTTTCCCATACAAACTTCGGGAGGGTATTACTCCACTGTTCGACAATGTACATCAAAAATTAAACATGGTATGGTTTTGTCTCATTATTAATATTGTCTGTACGGAAACAGAATACTAAACTAAAAAGCCATGAAATCAAAGATAACCGGTACCGACAAAGCTCAAATATCGAAAAGTTCAATAAACTTTCATTGGTTTTTTATTTATGCAGTGGTTTTGTCATAAAACCCGATCTTCCGAAGGAGTGTTCTTAATTTTTTACGCACCTGTTGTACTATAAATGATCCTGCATCTCACTCAATAATGTTGTACGTGTAGACTAGCGTCTAACTTCTCATCACTGATACTACCTCTGTCGGACACGATGCCAGCGTGCTTTTTAGCCAGGCCCATCAGTGAGTTCGAGCCCGCAACTAGGTTCCCCTTAACTTAACATACATATTTTATTACAAAGACATAAGTGTCACGTAAGATATCTTCGATTTGGGTATACCCAACGATATGAATACATATACGAACGCTCCTAATCTCATAGGAGTAGGCAGAGACTGCCGATTGTCAAAATCCACTAGGTATACATAGTCCACTTTTCGCTGATTTTCAGCGTGATGAGTTGCGAACTATATATACATACAATCTGTATCTGTTCGCTCTGGGTTTTTTTGTCCATTCTCCTTTGTGGAGTGTGTGTGGACTTGCAATATTTTAGTAACACCGAGCCATAAGTTAGCCGTTTAGTGTATTCAATGCCTTGTTTTATTCGATTGTTATGTTTGAAGTCGTAAGATTTAGGCTAAGTACACATTTCCATACCTTATCCTATAATCTTCCTGATTGCCATGCAGTGCAATAATAATAATATGTGTATATTATACAGGTGGTAATTTATGAAGCTGGCATCTACCCTCATTGCAATGCTCTTAAATACTACAGTACCGTCAAACGGGATGAATAGGGATGCAGAGGCGAATCGGGGCGAAACTTTAAAAGAGATTTTAACATTTAAATAATACAGTTTGTTGCCAAAAAGGACGTAAATGTAATAACTGTATTATAATTAACGATTAAGTGCCATTGTTGGCAAAAACTAATAGTTCAACGTTAAAATCCATTTTAAAGATTCATCCCGACTCACCCCTGCATCTCTATTCACCCCTTTTATAGGTATTTTATCTCGCGAACCGAGGCGCGCTTGACACGCTGTGAATGTGTGCGCTGAGACGAGTAGTGTCAGCACGTAACTCACACACATACATCCGACTTCGCAATTGTCTCGGGCGTTCTGAACGTATTTGTACCTGTTACATTTGCACTTGGTTACCACGAGTAAAGCGTCCGTCGCTTCGGAGATAAAAACACTGTACCCTGTATATTATTGAAAGAATATTTTATACATGATTATCTCTATTTTACATTAAAATCTGAAGAATAAATGTTATTCCGCACATTATACTCTATTTTGATACTCTTGCCCGCGCTAGTTTCGTTGTGTTCCGCAAATATTATTTAAAGTTTTCACTAGATAGTAATCAATATTAAATGTGTTATATTGGTATAGAAGTACACATGTATCAATGAATTGATTAAATGACTAGCAATATTATAATTTGCTCGGAGAGATGTTTATTTAGTAGGTACTTGTAGATTGAAATCCAGAGTTCACAATGTTCTTTATCAATGGCTAGCCAATATAATATTCATGTATAATCTACAAACTTACATTTGGTTCAAGAAAAAATATTTGACTAGTCTCTGAAAAAGATCCATCATGTATCCTTTGATCAACAATAATACTAGATTTCCGATGAACGCATCAAAAACGGCCGCGAAAATAAGACCACAATTAATGTTGTGGTCGTACAACAGCAACATAGGCTTTTCAACCTTATTGCTTAGAAATTATGTTTTATTTTTCCATAAATATGTTAGTTCTTATTTTATAAAATCGTTTATTTTTCAATCGAAGTAGTAAATGTATTGCAAACGTTAATAAACTTTATGTTTGAGTGTTAAGGTTTATTTTCAAGCTATAAGTAATCGTGGCCACTTGAGCGATAGTTATTGGTTCCTAATCCTTATTATAGTGCTATTGTTGGTCGAAGCCTGTATCACACTTGTGTACAAAAAGATGTTTATTTTTATCATGAGTGCTTTTGGTTGTTAAATTACACGTAAAAATGTTATTATTTCGTCAAGTTTGGCTATGTATTCAAGGTTTAATCACTTTGTAAACCAAATAATAGCGTAATTTGGTGCGATTATTTAATTTATTTAGCTATCACGAATCCACTATGTATAGCTAGATATTATAGACTTAAATGAATTATAGAATTTGTTATATTAACAATCTTGATCTTTTATTAATTCAACCCCCTTCCTACCCAACTGAAGGAGGTGGTCTATAACATTCGGAGGTTTCTAATAAATTGCATAATGCAGATACTTTTTTGCAAAACCTCCTTGAATTCTTCATAGATGCATTCTCTTTGATGACTACGAAGTAGCCTGTTTGTGTCAATGACTTGATGTGTATTTTGACACATGTTTATATCCATGCAACCAGAAACGTTTTCGAAAAATATTAATTATTTAGTTATAATTTCGTTTTGAAAATGAGTGAAAGCTTGGTGAGTACATTTTTATAACTAAAAGCTTAATTGTAAAAAATAAATGATGATAAGAAAAAATGTTTTTTTTTTTTCTATTTATTTCAGAGTACTCGTACAAAAACTTTGACCGAGTCGATCGACACGGAATCCACTGAAAGTCCTCTGGTAATGTATGGTTTAATTACGTTCCTTGGTTACTGGTTGTACATAAATCTTCGATTAGCGTAGGAGAACCACAATAGAAACATCCGCAGATAACATAATAAAAATCGGGAAAGATTGCCGTTTAACAGAGTGGAATGGCATACATGGAGGGTTTGTTCTGCTAGCTATAGGCAATGAACGGCTTGCTAATCGAGCGTTCAGCTTGGCTGATCACCAAGGGTTTCTACCATCCAGCAAAACAGATTTGAGCAGAATTTTATTATCGGGGGTACCTATATATTCATGGAAATCAAAACTTGAACCACCTTGTTTAAGTAACAAGTTTAACGTGTTGCGGGAAACATGTGATTGGCAACAATTCACACACTTTGAATAGAAAACAAGTTGCTAGCAACACTAACTATTGTTGCTGCAACTATGCTGCGCAGTTAATATGGAACTAGTTACCAGTCGCTAGAACAATGCCGAAGTGACTAGTTGCATTGGCCATACTATTACTTATATCCATGAAAGACTGGACTACAAGTACCACAATGGAAAAACGCAGTGAGAAGAAGAAATAATGGAGGAAGGCTTTTGCCTAGCAATGAGACACCATGGGCTGATATATTAATAATATAAATCTGATGGCCCAGTGGTTAATATGCCTCGTCTCTCACAACCGTCGTGCAGTTGTGGTTCTAATGCGAGCAAGTACCAATATAACTTTCAATTCATATTATCACGAAATTTCTGAGTTTATCTTGAACATTACCGACATCAGTGAAGAACACATCGTGTGCAAACCTGGACTTATCTATACATTTAAACAGATAAATAAAATTAGAGAGTCTGTTTGTAATATTAAAATAACCGCTTTTTACTAAATGCATGGTACATATACCAACTTATTTTTTCGGTCTGTCTGTCTGTTCCAGCTAATCTCTGAAACGGCTGGACCGATTTTGACGGGAGTTTCATTGGCAGATAGCTGAAGTAATAAGGAGTAACTTAGGCTACTTTTATTTTAGAATTTTTATTTGTTTTTATTGAAATATAAATAATAGTAAAAAAAGTATTCCGCGCGGACGAAGTCGCGGGCACAGTTAGTTATTAATATATATAATACTAGCTGTGCCCGCGCCTTCGTCCGCGCGGAATAGTTATTTACATATTAATAATAATAAATAAAAGTACGTAAGTTACTCCTTATTACATCAGCTACCTGCCACTGAAAGTCCCGTCAAAAACGGTCCAGCCATTTCAGAGATTAGCGGGAACAAACAGACAGACAAAAAAAAATGGTATTTTAGTATATGTACCGTATATATATTCATAAGCATGTAGCAAAAAGCGGTTATTTTAATATTACAAACAGACACTCCAATTTTATTTATATGTATAGAAGATGTATAGATGTTTATATATAAATAAATATTCAAAAATTACTAGTTATTCCGCGCGGACGACGTCGCGGGCACAGCTAGTAGTTAATATAAGTCTGAAATTACCAACCCGTCTTGAACAAGCATGGCGATCAATACTCGTGCCTTCCTTCCCTGTATCAGAAGTGGCCTTTGCCTGTAGTGGGAGTATAATAGGCTGGTATTATTATTTATCCTCACCATCCCAGGTACACGACCGATGGACGAACAACATAAGTTACCGCCAGCTAGTGGTATCCTCCTGCATCGGTATATTCCAAGTATGGTGGCACCCTTACCTCTACGACTTCCGGAGGCTACTGCCCTTCCTGTTTCTGTACAATGTCTTCAGCATAGTGATCGGATATCCGCTGTTTTATCTGGAACTCGCTTTGGGAGTTGTGACGAAGAAAAGTGTGCTCAAATGCTGGGATTTGTCGCCCATGGCGAGAGGTGGGTAGAAACGAACAATATTTAGTTTTTTAAAGTTATTTGTAGATTGATGAGAATACTGCCGCGCTAGTCTCGTGGCTGCAAGTGTGACTGATGAGCATGGGGTCCTGGTTCGATTCCCAGGTGGGGCAGTCTTATTGGGTTTTTTTTGTGACAGCACGGAGTTTGTAATTTGGCGGTGTGATACTCCCGCGCCTCGGAAAGCACGTTAACCCGATTGTCCACCGCCTGATCTCACTCCGGTCGTGTCGGATTGCCGTCCCATCGGACTATGAGAGTGAGGGAAGAGAGCGTGTATCTGTGTCTGCGCACATACTTGTGCACTAAGTAGGTACAATATCTCCCGCGTCGAAGGCTAGTCTCTTTTGAGATTGACCGCCATGTATGAAATGGGTACTGTCTGGAGGACTATTAGAATCCTGCTAACTGTCATTTCCAATTATCAGGCTATTGCGATACTGATTGTCCCAAAAATAAGGTTCCTTAAACAATTTGCCAACACTGATGAGCGAACGCTGAAAAACTTTTCTAGGCACGGGTGTTTAGGCGTGCTTAATACACACTTGCGTTACTAATTACTTATAGTGTTTATTAATGCTTTATTAATTATTTACTTTAATTGGGAACGTTACACTTTCGTGTCTACGCTTGTTTCTAGTTACCTACCTACACGGGATACCTTAGTCGACATTCACACGGCCGAAATATAATCGCGGCGGGATTTTATCGCGCACTGGATTTTCAAGCAGTACGAGTGAGTCTCAGAGAGTCCAAAATTCACACTTTTCGCAACTCTGCACTAAGCAGTGAGCGAAAAATCCCGCCGCTATTCTATTACATCCTTGAGAACGTGAGCTTATTGCGTCCAGTACCAATATACACATACGTATTGATACGCGCGATGTTCACCGTTTTTGGACAACGTTTTGTTCATCATATGAGTATTTTAATCATACCTCCTCAGGCATAGGTTTTGCGATGCTCGCAACATGCGTGTTCAGTGCACTAGCTGCCGGCGCCGTGGGCGCGTGGTGCCTGGCCATGACAGTGCACTCCATCCACACATTCCTGCCGTGGCTGCACTGTGCGGCAGCTGCGCGGCCTCCCTGTGCAGCCAGACATCGGCCACTGCCTTTAGGGAGTGAGACACCGCCGCAATCTTTCTTTTTGTTAGTACCAAACATTATTGTCACTTTTTCAAACATTTTTGAATGATGTTAAAGTGGGTACGTACGGGAGACGAATGAAAGCCGCAGTATGTTCACTATAACTTGATATCCAAAGTCCACACACGTACCTACACATGTAAGATTTTAAGAACAGTAGGTGGAAGTCTACACAAGGAAAATAACTACCTATTTGGATCTTAATGTTTATTCGATATACTTACTCGTAATGAAGTAAAAATATATTTCGTTCACATAAAAACGTAGGTACCTATTGATATTTTACGGTAACATAACGGCTAGAGATGGTACACCTTAGTATACTTAATGGCGTAAATTGAGTTTATTTCGGCTGATAGGGTCGAAAAGCGCGGGGTTGGATTAAAGACTTTCCCTTGACGTAACACACTGCTGCCCGTCACTGGCGTCGTTCTGGACTATTCCGCAGGGCCCATTCTCCCTCGAACTCGAACAGATAGGCTATGTCCAGCAGTCGTTCGACATCTTTCGGCTGATATTTTGATGACGATATCGACGCTCCCTACGTACAATTCCCTAAGTGGTAGATACGTGATTTGCATGTTTTGTTTTCGTGAACTTCAGGCTAGCCTGTACTATAGTTTAGTTTACTAAAAATAAGTATATGATGGCAAAATGCCCTTTGAATCCATCATGACATTACATTAACTAGAACATGTTAAACGCGTGTTTGAAATTTCGAAGCGCTCTCCTGTAAAATTTGTCATTTGTAGTTAGGGGATTATACGTAGGGATCGTCTTTATTCAACTGACAATTTCTCTTGACAGAGGTAATTTTGTTTTATATGTATGTATCTTATCGTACTTACTAGTATTTATTCTTGTATTAATATTGTATTTATTTTTAATGAAAATAGATCTATATTTAATGTAAATGCCTGCCATGTTTTGTATATGCATCAACCTAGGGTTGACTGGTAGACGCCTTAGGCATTATCTAAGTCCGCCTTTGTACAGTATTTTTTACTTGTGAATAAAGTTTTAATACTTAAATAAATAATCGATTGTTCCAGTAACTTCGTGTTGGATCTGAAACGCGATGGCCTGGAGGGTGGTCTAGGGAACGTGGTGTGGGAGTTGACGACCTACTACGTCATATGCTGGATGCTCATCTACTTCATCGTCATCAAACGGATATACAGCTACTCGAAAGTGAGCCTTGACTTGATTTTTGTATTCGTCGATATCTTTAAATTGATAAATGTTAATGATAAATGATTTTATTTCTGTAAGTAGGTTTGTACAAACACTTACACGTCAATCATTTCTTTTTAAACTAGATAAGGTCCGGCGTTTCCTATCTGACTACTCTGAGAAGAAAGGCCGAAACAAACTCAGAGGTCACAGTCTCTTTTAAAGTCCAGACAAAATCTTGGTCAGATCATGTGAAGACCATGTGGATTCAGTGGATTGGTGTCTGAAATGGTCTTTTGAGGAAAGAACCACACAGACTGAGTGGACCTGTCCATTCAGTGCACGCATTTATCAGTAATCATACAGCTCAACTCAGAACTTGAGGAGCTCAACGATTTGACGAACAATACCAAAGAAAGGACATTTGGGTAGTATTTGGCAATTTATCTCAGGATCTCAAGATCCTAGAAGAACTAGAGGCAATAAATAGCAACTGTTTGATATCTACCTACTTCTGCAGTATTTATTTTGAGAGATAATTACTACCTCACGCTATTCCCTAATCGACGTTCTAAGGAATTTAAGCTTACTTACCCTTTCCCTAAGGGTAAATAGCTTCAAGTAATTCTTGGCATTTGCAATTTGCCTCACAATCTATATCAGCATAGTACTTACGAGCTAGTTAAATGAGTGAAATTAATATTCTTCCATTTTTTACCCGACTGCGCCAGAAGGAGGGTTATATTTTTAACACATTGTTTTGTCTGCTGATTGACCTGTTATGACAAATACTGTTGATTTTGCCTATTTTTATCCGACTTCAAAAAGGATTATCAATTCGGAGTGTCTATATTTTTATTTTATGTATGTTCAGGCATAATTCCGTAATATGTAGACGGATTTGCAAAATTGTTTTTGTTCGAAAGGGGTTTATTCCGGAATGGTCCCATTTAAATTTCTTAAAGATCTGATGATGAGTTTCTGCTATCGTATAAATATGCATTGTTTTGATTTGATTGACTTTGAGAATATATTGCCCCTGTGGTGGCCTTCCGTGTGGTGCCGGACGTTAAAGAATAGCACCATCCCATTTCTTCCCGTGGGTGTCCTAGAAGGCGACTAAGGGACGTACTAGAGAATGGGGAGCAGCGTTCTCTGCATTTGACCACCATACTGCGATCGCCAACCCGCGTGCCATGCGTGGCGATTATGGCAAATCCCCCCTTTTCGGCATAATTTCGAATTGGTGTGGGGTAGGTACACGGAGTAAATTACTCCGCGGGTAGGTATTATAACTAAAAAGTGAAAAACTTTAATTTCGGAAGGCGGTGACCAAAAATTTTAATAGGTAAGTACGTACAAAGACCGACTTCCGAAATTAAAGTAATTTTTCATTTTGTAGTGTTTTTTCGGAAGTCGGTTGTATTTTTTTTGGAAAAAGTTTTATGTCAATAATCTTCTTTTGACACAATGTAGAAATTGTGAATGTAATTAAATACTTGTACAGCTGGTGATGTTCAAAGACGTATTGGCGTATTTCGTGTTGACGTCTGTGGCGGTGGGCGCGCTACACCTGAAGGGAGCAGGACGCATGTTCAACGACTGTGATTGGTCCGTGCTGTTTGAGAGTTTACAGGTAAAGATACTGCATTTTTGTATTCGTTGGTAAACACGAACGTTTATAAGAAACCAGTAGATTGTTAATAATGACAGTGAAATTAATAAACTGAGCTTTCATTTACTATTGTCAAAGTAATTCTCTTCTCGAATCCATGTTTCTTTACATTACCTTTTTGCTCAACACGGTTCACAAAATAATTCTTCCATTATAATTTTTATCTTCAAAAAACGACCTTAGAAAATACACGTGAATTAAAATACCTGCTTCTAGGGCAGTTAGGATAAAAAGTTGGGAGTCAATCAACAAATTATGTATAGAAAGTGCCCATTGTAAAATCTTCACTTGTTTAACCTTTCCAGATGTGGCGTGAGGCTATGGAATACGCCTTGATCCAGATGACAGTGTGCCAGGGGTCCCTAGTGATGCTGGGCTCCTATTGTCCCAAGTCTCAACACAAACTGGGGACCACTGCGGTGATTGCCTTCGCCGTGTCCAAGAGTAGTTGCATGACCACAGCGTTAGTGCTAGGGGCCACACACGGAGCGCTCCATATGGACTATGACAATGCTACTAATATTTGGCCAGGTTAGTGAGGTTTTAGTTTTTATGACTTGTCTAAGTTCCATCTAAAGATACGATATGAGTGATGAAAAGAATTATCGACTTCGTAAATTGCTTTAACAACTTTTGAAAACAATTCCCTGTAAATTGAAATTTCAGGAAAGTTGCAACTTTTGATCAACAATAGTACAATAGTACTGCTAGCGCATCAAAAACGGCTTGATAAATGAGACGGTGGTCCAGATTAGTATGATAAAACATGGGATTTCACAAGTTGTACCCCACTGACAACTTGTGAACCCCATGTTTTTTATTAGACCACTGTCGCCTAAATTAAGTTTAGTGGATACGCAACATACAGAATCATCAACATTATTTATTTTAATAGCCACGAATTCCATCGCAAGTTACATAGGTACTTACTTTCTTGCTGCTTCATACAGGATAAGTTTTTTAATTCTTCGTCGGTTATACAAAAAAAAATTGCTGTTTCATAGAAAAAAGCAATACCTACGCGGTCAAAATGTATGGAACAGCTGATTTTTTTTGTAAAACCGACGAAAAATTTCTACGCCGGGGGGTCTAGAATGATATGCTGAATTCATGGTTACAGTTTGCGCACTGGATAAAAACTTACCCTGTCTAATGTTCATGTTGTTAACATGTCTGCAACTCTGCACGATTTAATTACAGGAGCATCCTCATCTATAATTCTATGGTCTGACTACGTGGCTCGGATACCCGGCAGTCAGTTCTGGTCTGCTCTTGTATTCTTCACACTCTTTGTTCTATCACTAACTACAGCGGTAAGTTTGCACTGTGTAAGGGCTTCTATACAATTGAGTCAGCACTTTAGCTTTAGATTAGCTACTGTAGTACGTCTAGCGGAATCGATTGCCCCGGATTTAATTTTTTGCGTGTCTCACAGTAGGTAAGCTGTTCCGGGGCTGGCTGTTATGTGTATGAGATTTGTGTTTAGAAACAATCTAAGATGAAAAAACATGAAAAAAGATGTAGATAGGCGCAGTAGTTAGTTCTAAGTTTTATTCAATTCCTTTTTTCCAATACCAACTTTATGATCGCAAAAATACGGTTGGTTTTAGAATGTCTTATACCTACTATAAAAAAATCATAAAAATGTTGTGTTGCAGTGCAGATAAAACAGAATCCTTAGGTTTATTTTTTCCAAAAACTAATTTTCTCACCTACCTTGTTTGCAAACTAACTGCGAACCCAAATCCATAAATATTTATAAAGCTTTCGTCGGAAATTAACTAAATTTTGAGTTATTTTCAGGCACTATTAGTTCAAACAGTGATGTCGTCATTCACCGGGCGATCGATTAGAAAAATCAGTTGGGCCTTCCTCATAGTAATAAGTTTACTCTTCTGTCTTATCGGAGTTCTCACTCTCTGCACACAGGTAACATTGTATGCCACTCGTACGCTTTTAATACCAATTAGCAATATCAACAATTTAGTCAATTATAGGTAGGAGACTAAATGAGGATGCAATCCCGCGTCCCGCCATACTGCATCGGCCAAATAATATTGGACAATTGAAATAAATTGATGAGTCTCCCTCTATAGATCGTGCTTTTATTACGTTATGCCAAACGAATTTTAGCCATATGTAACAGTAGCTAAAGAGTAATTTCAACCGATAAACAACACTGACAATATTAATTAAGTAGATCAATAAAAATTACTGCAGTCCGTCCTGCTATGGCTGATGTATGAATTTTAAACCTAAGGTGAGCTACACAGATGATGTTCGAGTCGAGAAGATACGGCACAATCAAAAGATATGTTTGGGGGAAAGCCTTTCGGGTTGGCTTCAATTGTGTCGAACCGACCGGAACATGATTAAGAGATAGCTTAAATTGTGTCGAACCGACCCGAACATGATTAAGAGAAAAATGCCGAACGATTTTTGTAGTTGAATTCGAACATGTGTAGTATTACGTCGAGTCGGCTTTTTTGTTCAACAAAAACCTACTACCGAATCGAATATGTGTGTAGCACAACTAAAGCAACCGTTTCAATATTGCAGGGTGGTTTATACATACTAAACTTCCTAATGAATTGGCCGGCGTCAAAGCCCCGCGTGTTGATAGCAGCGCTATCCGCTACCGCCATCACCTACGTGTATGGACAGACAACGTTCTGTGAAGACGTGTTCTTCGCGGTCGGCGAGTACCCCAGCGTCTTCATGAGGATCTGCTGGGCGATCTCGCCAGCTATCATGATGGTAAGTAGCTGGGGCGTAACTACCGCCGTATCAATGATACGGAGGTAAGTAGTTACGGCCCCCACATGTGTAAGCAAATATTCATATATCCATGATGATGATTTTTAAAAACCTCAAATTCTTATTTCTCTCTTTATTATTATATTATGTAATCATTTTAATTCAGAATAAATTTTACATTCCATAAATTGTTAGTAAAAATACCAAAAACTATGTTACTTTATTAATTATTGTAAAAAATTGAGCTATTTAATTTAACATCTTACTATTCTACTAATATAATAGTTGTGAAAGTTTGTATGTCTGTTAATCTATCACGCAAAAACGACTGAACGGATTAGGATGAAATTTGGCACACAGATAGTTTATAACCTAGATTAACATATAGTATACTTTTAAGTCGGTAATACGTTCCCGAGGGAAAACTTTCGACCAACACGCGGGCGATGCCACTGGCAAAAGCTAGTTATAAATTAGGTAAAAACACGTTTAGCTAAAACAATAATTTTCGTAGTTTTTTATGGCTTTCTGAATTTAGGAATTGAAGGCCTCGTGGGCCTTCGTGTTCGAAGGTCCGTGTTTTTCACCGTTTCAATGGTGCGGAAACGGACGCGAGCTAACGGTGTGGTCTAAGATCAAAATCTTGATATGTAAGATGTGCTCGGAATCCAAAAGAAAATTCTTCCTTACATAATAAACACGTGGTGCAATGGTTGTCCTTGGTAGAAGGATGAAATGGGTACCCTTAACCCGCCATCCTGAGACTCACTAAGAAATCGACTGGAGTTTTGACCATTTTGCCATTCTTTGTTTCCAGACTATATTCGCGGGGGGCGCGACCAACACGTGGCTGCTAAACGAGGCGCTAGCGGGTTGGCTGTTCGTGGGCGTGTCCATGCTGCCTATCGCCCTCGTCATGATCGTGTACGGGGTCTTCAAGTGCAGAGTCAGAGTAAGTCATGCGTGTGCGTGTGCGCTACTTTTCAGCAGCCCAGAATGACGCGATGCAATGCACGCGTGATTACCACGATGTACGTAGCTTAAGGACATTTCGCGTTTTGACCTCCTAAGTTAGGCAGTGTAATATTGTATGTTGTATGCTAACTTGTTTTTTTTTGCTCTTTCAGAACATAGTCCGAGACGAAAAATAACTGTTTCAGAATAAAAATCAACGTTTATACTTTTGTTGTTACTTGAATGATAAAATGAAACCTTGAAATCAGAATGACATCTTATTTTATTCACAAAATTTTTCATAACACCAATTTGTTACCAAAATAAAGGATTATTTTATAATTAGTCATACACATATCCACATAACAACTTAGAAAGCTGATCACAATAAATAATGCACGATGTTTAAATATTGGCAATTTTTTTTTTGTTTTTTTTAAAGTGCAACATTATCTACTATGACCAACAGGAGTATTTTTTACACAATATTTAATTCAGTTGTTGGTTAAATAAAAACGTTAAATCAGCTTCGCTTGATTGGGGAAAAAACACTCCTTCTATTAATACAGCCTTGGATCTTATTTCTAAAATTAACCGTAACTTAAATAATGAACTTCTCATATAAAAATAATAATGATAAGCATTACTACATACATCTTTTAAAAAGTTTACAATCTAAGTAGATAGACCGCCAAAGTGTTCATTGTAAAGTACTGTTTCTATCATATATTTTTATAGACTATTATTTTGTGTTGAACATAAGAATTTACTGTAGTAAATAATTTAAGAAACGGTAACGGTATTATATTCCTCGACAAATAAACTGTGACATTTTACTCGTCTTACAAAGGTGCTCCACTCACTGTACCGGACATAAAATTCAAGATAAATAAATAATGCTTTAGATTAATTAAACACTCAGATCATTCTATCTCCATAACAGGGTGTTTCAATTTACGCCATGCGTCTTAGTCTTATGGCCGGTTCCTAACATTTACAGTTTTGTTGGTAAGACTTTTATTTTTACCAATTATGAAGCTAAGACCTCATAGCTTTGCATAATAGACCCTCCCATGTGGAAGTACCTTTCGAATCTATTTATTTGCCCAGTTTGGCAATAAAAAATGCTACCATTGGTAAGCAAAACGACTCGTTTTCGATTATAGGAACCAAGCAATTATTAGTTAATGATATTTTCATTTCATAATATTTTGATTTCGCTGGATGCGGGAAGCACAGAACCGGTCGAGGTGGCGGAGCTTGGGGAGGCCTTTGTCCAGCAGTGGACGTCTTTCGGCTGAAATGATGATGATTTTCATTTTTGAAATTATTCATATGATATTAAATATTCTTTTTTTTTGTCCCCTCGTCTGTTAGACAGACTCATTGAGTCTGATAACAATAGAAAAGTAATTGTGTTAATTACTTGATACTTAATAAATGATTAGTAGTCATTGGATACAGTAAGTGGGCTGCCGTGTAAGACGATTAAAATGCCACGGTGTATAGTATGATTTCATACAATCTGATGGCGACTAGATGAGTAGTTTGAAAACAAAATTACACTTGATTACAATATATACGAGGACATATCATTATAACAAAAAATATTTGGCTTAAATAAAATTTAGAATCACGATATTTGGACATCGAAATTTTTCGAATTTACTCATCACTTGAAATTACAATACTCTGTGGCAGGCTGGTCTGTCTGGCTTGGCTCAAATATGTCAAGCACATGTGATTAAAAAAATAGTAACACAAGGAAACAAGAACTGGTTTGTGATATAATTTAAATATACATGCAGCAATCAGAATCGCATCATAAATTGTTATGACCTCGGCCTGCCGTAGTGGACTTGTTTCATCAATCTATTATTTAATAGCCCTATTCTATGTTTACAAATAATTTGATCCGTCGACTATTTTTGGCGGCATACATGTGACACAGGATCTTAGAAATTCTAGGCCTTTTAATTGGTTATTATGGAAGTCAAAGTAAGCGCGTTCTCAATGTAACAAACACGTTGGATCCATTTTATGGTTATAAAATGTTATTGTTAAAAGCAAAAAGATACATAATATTTACAAATCATTTTATGATAAAATTTAACTGCTTCAGTATGTTAAAATGGTCGTTTGTTGCATAACTGATACATAACATATAGACAATGCCAATTATTAGGACCGAGTTGATGTACAATTATTAGGACCGAGTTGAAGTACATGGCGGCTATAAAAGTAATCTTCGATTGTAGACTTTCAGGTAGCCTAAAACAAGTATATTATTTTAGATTTGTTTATAATTGTTTGAACAGTTACATAATAAACCTTTTTGTATTCGGTGTCATTGAAAACGCGGAATACTCGGTTGCCTACCACACGTCATGCGGCGGTTAAAATGAACAGCCGAACATTTATCTATTTTTCATTTGCAGCAAGTAGTTTTGCGTAAGGACAAAACGACTAGCCCTCTCTTTTGACACGTTCAGGCAACCGTATAGCAGACACTGGGCCGGCTGGGAAGCGTGTAGTGAAAGCTTTCAGTTCCCCAGTTTAGCAATATATTGGGAAACCGGCGCCTGCCACCCGGTAACAATAGTGTGAGTAGTGGCCAACAGATTATCCCAAAACATTCGTTTGTGCTATATATTCAGTGAGCAGATTTTCATACATAACATTTATACTATAATATTAACCCCCTTATTCATAGACGACGATGACTTAAGTTAAATGGTGTTTAAACGTCAAAAATGTATGGTTTAACATATGCTAATCATCTTTTAACTTTAATCATCGTTTATGAATAAGGGGTATTATGTTTAATTAGACACTTAACTATCTTTTAACACTGAGATAAGCTCTTGTATTTGTATTTATTGCAGTGTTTTTTATGACTTGAGGAAACTGTACAGAAGTCTTACATCTTATGAGAAAAGATTTATTATTACTGCCAAACATAATTAAAGAGTAAAGTATACTAGCATCGTCATGACGTACTCAATGAAACCAATTTACTCCATGTTAGTCTGTGGAAGTGTTTCATGTTACCATACTACTATTTGAATGGTACTTAGCGTTTTGGCCTGTTGCATTTCGAGAAGAAAAACATAAATAAGCTGCTCTCTGCTGTAAATAAAACTAGTTAAAAAGTAGTTCGATTTCACTCACAACTATTTTGATCTGTTATTAAATTACAAACTATCATCAGGAACGTTCACTAATTGATTAAACTCTTCAAACTAATATACATAATGCAACAGTTTTACATTCTATCATGATTAATTAGTATATAATAAATAATGTGTGATTGATGTCAAGATTTACATAAACAAAATGAACATGTGGCTACTGCCGTTTGGCATACTAACCAACAACTACGTCACAGCCAACTATGTGTTCCAGTAACTAGAGAACAGAACTGCTAGCTACAGTACATGCGCTACGTACGTCAGAATCGTGCATCAATATCGATAGTTTGCGTCAGACATGTTTCTATTGTTTATGCAATAAACCTGAATCCATTATGAGCTCAACTGAGATGCGATATTACACGAGGTTTTACTCCAATTAGATTAAGTTAGTTATAATTCAATAAATACGCAACACAGACACTTAACTAAAAGGCAGCATTTGTTACTATAAAATCTTACTAGCTATGTGTGCTCGTATTCACATCCTAATAAAAACATAAATAACAGACATTCGGGGACCCTGCGCTCAGTCTTACGCATAAAAGATTCCACCACATTCACTGGAGGACATTGCTAGTACGTACCGTTTTACGTTGAGGCTTCTTATATGTAATACATCAAAGTCTATACAAGCCTTTTAGTGTGTTACAGGTATCACTAGCTAATGGCTAAATTAATATAATCTAACGAAAACTCTACAATGATGCCTCCAATGTACACTTTCAATGTACTGTTGTAACATTATTTCTATTTTGCACCTAACTGAACAAAACTCAACTGAAGCATACAAACAGAGTAACAAGCACTAACGTCAGCAATACTTCACACTCTATAAATAAATATCGCTAAAACGAGAGGAACAGATTTTTATAAACTAATACAAAATAATATTAACTTGTGCAAGTAAAAATGCTGTGGGTTTGTAGACCAGCGGCGTCTCCGCTGTGTCCATAGAGATGGGCTACTAATTATTCTATTAGAAATAGATGAATAAATTCGTGTTAATCTTATTGAACATTTAATGTAATCATTATGTACAATTTGCAAGCCGTTGCATCAATATCATATTATAATTCTTGTTGTGTGCTAAATCGCGATAAATTACAAAAGGACAGTCGTGCGAATGGATTTGAGGATTGCGCATCATTATCAAGAAAATATGTAGGCTAGCAGTGCCATTTTACAACATGAACTAAGTCGCGTGACTGACGCGATTTTAACGTGATTTTAACGTCACGAACATTTTTAATATCTCCTTCTTTTAAGCGATTTATTGATATTTTTGCAAAATACCTCTTTTTAAGACATTACCGATCATAGAGATGAAAGGATATTTTGACTAGTTCAAAAACAAATAGTTGAATAAAATATCAATATCTGCTAAGAGATTATTAGGACACAGTTGAATGTCAAAGAAGCACATTGCCCCTAATATTGTTTAATGAAGGTTATAGGAACTGATATGCTTTTAAAATATAGGAACATTTGGAGCAGATTAAATCTCTAAAGGGTTCACTGGCACACTTGTTGTGTTACTGCTGCTGCTAGTCACCGTAACTGACCTGCATCGAAAACATTCTCACGACCGTCCCGCACATAGCCTAGCGCTCGACGTAAATCCGTCGTCAGCAGTATTCGCGTTAACTAACTACCTTCAGTAACCGCTAACTACACTAATACCTACCCACAATCCAAATTAAACGAATAAACAACAACCAAGTTATACATATAAAAAAGCTTAGCAAGTTAGTATATAACTCTGTTTTAGAAACTATCATACAAAACTAAACCTATTTCGTTTTCATTATAGTAATAGTTAAATTGACTAATTATAAGATTAAATACTCCTTCATTATAATTTGGACACAACTGAAGTGCATTTTAAGATATCATTTTAACGCCTAAATAGTGTTGGCTTCTTTATTATGATTTTCATAACACTAAGTAGAAAAGCTAGAATAGCAGTAATTTCAAATAATATCCATACTTTTTGGTCAATTTCGTAATATTAGCATTCAAATACCTAATAAGGCATGATGTATTTATTGCCTTCATCATTTTAAGGAAATTTACATCCGAACTCGTAATAAATCCCAAACAACAACAATATGAGTGAGATCAAAATGGTTCATTATCAAATTACAATAATAAATGGATAGCGTAGCTATTAATAAAATTGTAATATCAAACTAGCTAATCAACTCTAAAGCAATTCACTTTCATACAAAAATCAATTCAGATATTAAATACTAGTGGACACTAACATAATCATAGCACTTGTGCTATCTCACACACTTCGAGTCAATTGAGTCACATTTTGAATGTTAATTTATTGATAAAACCACTAATACGTTAATTTTAACACATCATAATCCAACAGTCAGCTAGTTTGATTGCAAAATTAGGCTGGCGCTCTGACAACACGCCAAGGATAACCAGAGTTAAACCTTTGAATCGAGTATCAAAAATCCCATCCTAATTATCAAAAATTTCGAGCAAAAAAAAAATAGACCTCAATGAATTTGAATAATATTAAAAACAGACATTCCCCACAACATACCAACGGCGAGATAATAATATAATCTATTTATATTTAACACTTATATTGTTATAACAATATCTATACATTGTGTGTACAAGTAAACAATCTGCTGTAATCGTCCTCAAGCACTCCGTTATCACAAGAATCATAGGGCACATATCACTCACTGCCGTAGTCAGTCCGTCTCAGCACCGATACCATTAACATTACCAGCGTTAATACTCCACTCCACGACCCCTTAATTTATCACTTAACGCTAAACTAACTTAAACAATTCAAGTTACATATTTTTCCTTCGCGTACATTTACCCAGTCGCAAAACACCAGCATCTACATTCATAAATACTTATGTATTTTTTCAATAGGCGTACTGGTATATTTGGGACTAATATCACATCTTTTAACGGCTTTGTACTATCTAACAGTTGATTACATTAATTTAGCGTTCGAAATTCTCGAACTGAACAGAAATAATATGTATCATGAATTCAGTATTAGATATCCTACAATGTTTTTTTTACATTTTTTATAATTTATAAACACCACAATTCCATATTGTCGAGGAGAAAAATTACAAATAGACACTAAGAAAAGAGGAGGCAATTCTTGTTCCGTGAAAGTAGCGTCGAGTCTAATCGAACGCAAACATGCTTCTGAAGATTTAGCCTCCTCTCCCTGGACGCACTAAATATACTATTTACATCGACCATGCTCGTAAACTATTTAAATTAATGTTTCAATCGTCCAATCGCGCGTTTTAAGTCTCGACTATATTAGAGCGCCACACTACCGCACCGGGTCCATCGAACGGCACTTCAAAGTTGTACTTCTAAACGACCAGAGTACCTCACAGTCAGATCTAGTCGGGGCCCGTGAGCGTGGCCAGTATCCAGCGCGAGAAGTGCACGGGGCACAGGTACACGCGCACCTCGGGCGCCAGGCGGTCCAGCGGCGGCGGCGCCTCCAGCGGCACGTGCAGCGTGCGGCGCAGCAGCAGGCGGTGCGGGCCCGGCGCGCCCGCGCACGTGCCGCGGCCCGGCGCGCCCGCGCACGCGCCCTGCGCCGCGCGCGCGCACGCCCCGCGCGACACCAGCAGCTGCACGTCCAGCGGCCGCAGCGCCGCGGGCGCGCCTCACTCGGGCTTGGCGGGCGCGCGGTGCGGCGGCAGCGTGTCGTGGCGCCGGTACATGAGCAGGTAGGGCATGCGGGGCGGCTTGGGCTTCAGCACGGCCGCGTCGCTCACCTGCGTCACCGTCGAGTCATCGTACCTGCACAGTGAACGCGGTGAATCAGCTGACTTACCGAGTGCCTCCCGCTCGCATCGATGTTCACAGTTTCCTCAGTAAAATTTATCCACACTTGCCGTGATTTTGATCACGATTGGAGACGAAAAATAATGACATCATAGTAGGATTGATATGAAATATGATCCTTGTACGAGCCAATAATGCTCATACAGCAAAAGTACGTTTACGCTTACCTAATTAATAATCACTCAATTCAGTCGTCACTAAAACTCCGTCACGCGCTAATGTGCGAGTCGATAATTACCTAATAACAATAACATTAAGTGCGGCTCAGATAACTAAACAAACATATCTTTAAACTGTGTCCATAAATAAACTATTAAACTTAACAGTGGTTTGGTGTAACTTAACTTACTTCCTACAACAACTACCGGGATATCCGTCAACGACGAGATAACCCCAACATCTTTTGGTCCTTCGAGCCGGATGATACGGCAAATCATCTCGTGAGCCGTCGTGTCTCCTCATCAGCAGAGTGCTTAGCGTGGAACATTCCAGTTACGTTAGCAAATCGGTGCTGTTGGCTTCCCACAAGCGGGTCTAACCAGTAGCATTGAGACGTTGCACATGACGTAAAGGAGGGTGAGCTACACTGAGTACCTGCCACTAACGAACCTGCGGGGATCACGTCTACTGCTACAAACTAATTACCAAGAAACAAATCGCCGAGGATAACGTCCACGGCGGCTACTACAGCGGAGATCACGTCTACCGCTACAAACAAGAAATAATCAGCGGGGATAACGTCCACTGCGATTACTTCAGCTACGAAAACTTCGTGAGTACATACTACCTACTCACCAACCACTAACAGCCATAAGGCATAAACAATGTCGACGGAAGACTATTCTGAATTTGTGGAACTTATAACTAAGCAGCAAAGCAGCTACGAGAGAATCAAAACTCTTCAAACCAACTTTAAAAAGGACGCTGTGAGTAGAAAAACCATAGAGTACCTTAACAAGCGCATCGAAGCGTTACAATACCTTTGGGACGAATTTCGGTCGAATAATGAAATCTTGAAAACGTATGAGTGTAAACAAAGAGAACATGACTACTTTAAGCAGGACATTTTCATAATAACAAAAAGCATGTTTGACGAAACAATGCAATCTATGAACCAACTACGAAACAAGTTGATAAACGAACCAGGATTTTCAGGGATATCAAAACCGAAAATACAAGAAACTTCCGGAACACCGCAATTTGATACAACTGGAGTACACCAACAAATCGAAGATGAAACGGACAAGCACCTATCAACGCTGTTACGTAATCAAATGTGTAACTTCAATGCCTTGAAGCGAGCGGTATCCAAAACTAATCTAGATGTCATGAAAGAGAAGTGGCAACTGCAAGACCAAGTCAACATATTAACGTCTAGATGGGAATCCATCGACAGGATTCACTGGGAACTAAGTTACTTACTGCAAGGGAACGACAAGGACTATGAAGCAAAATACGACCATTGGGAGCAAGTCTACGACAGCCTAAAGGGCGAGCTAAATAGAAAAATCTTTGAAACATCCCACTACGAAAAAACAACACCGCGTATGGAATTACCAGAGTTCAACGGAAGTTTTAACAATTGGATCTCTTTTAGGGATTTATTCTTTGAGATGATTCATAACAATCCAACGCTGAACAAAACGCAGAAAATGAAGTTCCTTAAATCTAAACTGAAAGGAGAGGCGGAAAAGTTAATCAAACACCTTCCGGTGAGTGCTGAGAATTATGATTCGTGCCTAGATATTATTCAGCACCGCTACGACAACAAACGACTACTTTTTACCTCATACATAGACACACTTCTCAATCAACCATCTATCGAAAAATCGAATTCAAACAACATGAAGAAGCTGTACGACACCACGAAAGAGTGTTTGAATGGCCTAGAAAACATTGAGATCAACATTCCAGTATGGGGTCCACTTATCGTGAACTTACTGTCCTCCAAACTGGATGACGTCACGTACGGTGACTACATCAAGACCATGAAACAGCCAAGGGAGCTCCCAGACTTAGAGGAGTTCATGGAGTTCCTAGAACTGCAGTTCATAACATTAGAAACATCCCGTAACAAAAAGAACAGCGGGAAACAAAACTATTCAACAAATAACCAACATAAAAGTTATAACAACAACAAGTCAACGAACTTTAAAGACACAGAAAAATGGACAAAAACCTTCCATGCAACGCTGAGGAAATGTCCACTGTGCAAAAACGAACACGCGCTGAGGCAGTGTCCTACATTTTTGAACATGGATGTCGCAACGCGAAACCAAACAACAAGTAACCTGAACTTGTGCAAAAATTGTTTGTTTAGTCACGGCGGAAACAAATGCAATTCAACGAAAACATGCCGCACGTGTAACTACAAACATCACTCCCTTCTTCATGATGATAATCTGAAAGGACAAAAATCCCAGCCGACCACATCAACGGCGGCTGAGCGAACATCTAACCACCTAAACGGTGAACAAGAGATACTCTTAACGACTCTTCAACTAAGGGTCAAGAACAAGGAAGGAGATTACGTCATCCTTCGGGCGTTACTGGATCAAGGCTCACAAGTAACCTTGGTCACAGAAAATGCTGCTCAACGGTTGAACTTACCACGAAACAAAATGAACGCTGCAGTCACTGGAGTTGGCTCCATAATGGGCAAGAGTAAAGGGATGATAAAATTGGAATGCAAGTCTATCCATTCTGATTATACGTTCCAAACCGAAGCATTAGTGATGAGTAAACTCATCAACAATCTGCCTAACTCAACGATCAACACAGACAACTGGACGCACCTTCATAACATCAAGTTGGCTGATCCAGATTACAGCATCTCTGGACCCATTGATCTACTGCTTGGTGCGGATGTTTACTCCGAAGTGATCCTAGGAGGAATAATCAAGCATAACAATGACTCGCCAGTAGCGCAACACACAAAGTTGGGCTGGATACTGTGCGGCGCTACAAAGCAATTTAACTGTCTAGTTACTCTAACAGAGCTAGACAACCTAACAAAATTTTGGGAAATGGAAGACATCCCTTCGGAACCCAGAATTACAACGGAGAACGAATTCTGTGAAAAATATTACACAGAAACAACAGAACGATTAAACAACGGACGTTATGTGGTAAAAATGCCCATGAACGCTAACTATGAACAAAACATTGGAAACTCGAAATCAAAAGCAACAGCGCAATTTCTTCATTTAGAAAAGAAAATGGCCAGACAAGAACATTTCGCTAAACTATACAAGGAATTCATCCGAGAATACATCGAATTAGGCCACATGAAACCAGTGACAGAATCCGAAAGTAGAGTACAAGCCTACCTGCCACACCACGGCGTAGTAAGGGAGTGCTCAACAACAACCAAACTGCGAGCTGTTTTTAACGCATCCATGAAAACAGACTCCGGGTACAGCCTAAATGATTTAATGGAAAAGGGGCCTAATCTACAAAAGGACATTTTATCTCTGATCATAAAATGGCGGAGCTATAAATATGTCCTAACAGCGGACATAGAGAAAATGTACCGTCAAATCCTGATTCACAAGGATCAACAAAGTCTTCAAAAAATAATTTGGAGAGACTCCAAGAGAGAACCACTGAGAGATATGCAGCTGTGTACCCTAACATACGGGACCAAAGTCGCACCATTCATAGCGATGCGCACTCTCCAACATCTGGCCAAAGATGAAGGCAACGCTTTCCCTCTGGCCCAAAAGGCTTTACTTAACGAATTTTATATGGATGACGCCATCACGGGTCACTATACCATAGAATCAACAACGAGACTGCAAAAAGAGTTAAGTGAACTACTGAAGAAAGGTGGTTTTGTTTTACGGAAATGGTCCACGAATGAACCATCTATTCTTAAAGAACTACAGAGAAAAGAGAAGAGTAACAACAACGAATTTAACTTCAAGCAACAAGAGTTCAGCAAAACACTTGGACTCGCATGGAGTGACGCAAGCGACACATTTCATTTTATTACCGAATCGCCTAGCAACAACAAAGAGCCACCATACACTAAACGCAGGCTGTTGTCAGAAATAAGTAAGATCTACGATCCGCTCGGATGGTTGGCTCCAATTACCCTACAAGCAAAACTGCTTTTCCAAAAACTATGGAGTGATAACTGTCAAAACATTGGCTGGGACGAAAACGTACCAGATTCCATAGAAAAGGAATGGATGCAAATTAAATTCGATCTGCCAAATATAAAGAATATAAGTTTACCAAGATGGATAAAAAACGAAAACAATAAGGCGATCGAATTGCAAGCTTTCTGTGACGCGAGCGAGAAAGCCTACGCATGCGTTATCTACAGTCGAACAACGTCATCCACCGGTGGCTATGAAACAACACTACTCGCGGCAAAAACTAAGGTGGCACCAATCAAAAAGAAAACTACGATACCTAGGTTGGAACTATGCGCCGCAGTTTTGCTAGCGAAACTCCTACAAAGGATAACTAAGATCCTAGAAGATTACGATCTAAGGATTACCTGCTGGACCGATTCAAAAGTCGTTCTAGCATGGCTTCAGGGAAGTCAAACAAAATACGAAAAGTATGTTACCAATAGAACGACACTGATATTAAATATCGTGCCCACGATAAACTGGGGTTACGTGAAGACGAACGAAAACCCGGCCGACTGTGCAACAAGAGGACTCTCACCGCAAAAACTGGTCAACTTTTCCCTGTGGTGGGAAGGCCCCAAATGGCTTAAGGAACAAGAAAAACAAGCGCCAATCTCAAAAGAAAGTTATACCACAAACGAAGGGTTCCTAACAAACTGCTACACGAATAATCGTACGGAACCCACGTCGATTAAAAACGAATTATTCAATTCATTACTTAAGCGACATAGCAACTTAGATCGCATTACAAGAATACTCGCCTTGGTGATACGTTTCGCTGATGCATTACGAAACAAAAGAAGGTCAACTGAGTGCCATGTACTGAACTTGAATGAAATAAACAACGCACTATTTATAATTATCAAATCAGTGCAACAGGATTATTTCGAAAATGAAATAAATTCTCTCAACAAAGGTGAAAAACTTCACAACAGAAGCACCATTTTGAAACTCAATCCATTTTTGGACTCTAATGGAATTTTACGTGTTGGAGGACGTCTAAGCCACTCAAACTTGCCAGTGGAAACAAAACACCCCATACTCATACCAGGAGAAGGGCGACTAGCTCAACTTGTTGTTGAAAAGGCGCATCAACGAACCTTACACGGTGGAGCAAGATTAACGCTAGCGAACACTAGAAACAACTACTGGATTATCAGTGGCAATCGAACCGTCAAGAAAATACTGCGACAATGCATTCGATGCCGTCGATATGCAACAACCCGAACTGAACAGTTAATGGGCAACCTTCCTAAAGAAAGGATCACTCCATCGAGACCGTTTTTACACACCGGCATCGATTTTACAGGCCACGTGGACGTAAAGATAAACAAAGGCCGTGGGATAAAAACCTGCAAAGGCTACATAGCCATATTCATATGTATGTGCACAAAAGCAGTACATATTGAACTTGTTTCAGACTTGTCAACGCAAACCTTCGTCGCAGCACTAAAAAGAATGTGCGCCAGAAGAGGCACTCCAAAACATATCGACTCCGACAACGGAACCAACTTCGTCGGAGCCGCACGAGTTTTAAACGAAGAGTTCCAACTATTCGAAACGATGCAATCTTCAGAGTTCTTTAGGGAGATCCACAACCTTCAAATCGAGTGGCACTTCAACGCACCATCCTGGCCATCAGCAGGAGGCTTATGGGAAGCTGCTGTACGTTCCATGAAAGCACACCTGAAACGGGTAATCGGACAACAGAAGCTTACATACGAACAATTTGCAACGCTTCTTACACAAATCGAAGCGTGCATGAACAGCAGACCACTGTCATTATTCACGATGAATGGAAACTTCTGGTATTTTATAACCTGACAACATTCTGGCAAAGTACGACAAGGGTAGAGAAATTCGTGAATCGTATAGGTCAACTATGCGACACGATGCCTAACGAGCCATGTCACTCTACGACACAACAACTCAAGTTTGAAATGAACCAGCTGAACGAGTACAACATACTACTACAGTCTCAACATCAACAAAGAAGGCGACGTGGCTACGTCAACGGCGTAGGAAATCTTGCACGAGCCTTATTTGGTGTCCTTGACAGCGATTTCGCCGAAAAATACGCACAAGACATAGAAAAAATTAAAACGAACGAACAATATTTACTACAGCTGATAAGAAATCAGACACTGATTATCGAAGCAGAAAACAATGTCATCAAGAAAAATGAAGACTTCGTAAAAACGCAACTGGAAGTAATTCAGAAGTTCATGAACGAAACGAAATATAATACGGCAGTGATAGAAAACAGATTTCAAATAATGAAAACGATGAACGACGTCAACGCTGGAGCATTAACTGCCAGTCTACTCATCTCAGTACTGAGAAGAAACCAACAAATGCTCCTGAGTGCATTGACAGATATTTACAGAGGCCATCTCGATATGAAATTATTCACACTGGAGCAGCTATCTGAACAACTCAACTACATTGCCGGTATTATACCGAAAAGATTAACGTTACCTATCAAAAACAGCGATGGAGCTAACATAAAAAATATTTACAAAATTATTTATGTTAAAGCCCGGCTCACCGAACAGTACTTACTCTTCGAATTACATATCCCGTTACTAAGTGATGACGAGTATACATTGTATCGCAATATAGCTCTACCTAGACAGCTAACTTCTAACCAATGTCTGGTGATAGAGACAACAACAAAATATATTGGAGTCAACTTCATAAAGAATACTTACATACAGATGGAAGAGGTCGATCTTCAGCAATGTACAACAATGACGGCGGACAATCACATATGCCACGCCTCAACAACTATCCGTAACTTGCATGGAGCCACGGCATCTTGCGAAGCTAAAATCCTCAGTCAAAATCTAAATAACATAACATGTGATTGGGTACCACAACAATGCTCTGACCAATGGATAAAATTACAGAGACCAAACATATGGCTGTATAACTGCATCAATGAGTGTACGACGCGCATAGTATGCGAAAATCGAATTACCACAACCATTATAACAAAAGCGGGGCTCCTTGCCCTAGGTCAGGATTGCATACTTCAGCACAAAGACGCTACAATTTATTCACATAACGTTTTTAGTAGCAGTACCAATATTGGAATTACCTTGGAGGTACCTACTATTGACTCAACAAATGATATGTGGAATACGTTCAAAAACACAAAAATGGTGCTACCGAAACTAAACTTATCTAAGGAACACAGATTATTAGATGACCAGATAACCGCACAAAAAGGACGAGAGAGCCTACCTAACGAACTAAGTGTCCACGACATCGGCAATTACGCAGTAAGCACTTTGGTAGTGGGAGGAATCGTCGCCGCTATAATAGTTTGGCGAATAAGAAGATATCTTCGGGCGCGTAAGACGAGCCATACCAAAACGAACGAGACTCGAGAGAGGACAGAAGATATAGAACTGAAGGAGATTCCTGCCTACGCTAAAATACGAGGTGGACATTCAGAAAACTACAGTCCGCCGCAAACAGCAGGAACAAGATTCAAACTATGATGAATTATTTAAGAATTATGTCTTGCTTATTGTTTTAATTGCTTTTATTATTTTTGTAACATTTTTTGTACTTATTTAACTTGTAACGCAAGTTTGGTGATCTGAGTACGTACAATCTTTCCCTCGGGAGCATGTACGAGCCAATAATGCTCATACAGCAAAAGTACGTTTACGCTTACCTAATTAATAATCACTCAATTCAGTCGTCACTAAAACTCCGTCACGCGCTAATGTGCGAGTCGATAATTACCTAATAACAATAACATTAAGTGCGGCTCAGATAACTAAACAAACATATCTTTAAACTGTGTCCATAAATAAACTATTAAACTTAACAGTGGTTTGGTGTAACTTAACTTACTTCCTACAACAACTACCGGGATATCCGTCAACGACGAGATAACCCCAACAATCCTAATGTCCTCTGCGAGTATTTTACGTTTAATATTTTAATTTACCTTATCCAGCCCACTTGTCCGTGGAACGTGTCGGTGAGGTAGTGTCCTTTCACCGCCTCTACGCCCTCGTGGTACACCACAGCGAACAGTTTGTACACGCGTTGCTTCGACGTGTACTTCAGCTTTGAAGACATTATTTCTGAAATAAGAATAGAAATGACATTGTTAGTATTTTTGCATAATTCACAAAGTAAAATTTATTATTTTGTGTTTACTCAGATAATGTTTACCACAAGTATTAGACATAATAATGTCGTTCAGAGACGAAAAATAAGTACATCATTGTAAATGTTAAACTTGCTGGAGCAAGGCTCCACAACCTAATTCATCAAATACAATAAAAAATTACATACTTGGATCAATTTTCAAGTCAATCGGGAAGTCAATATTCTTGACGATCTTGGCGGTGTGTCCGTCGCCGTCGAGTTGGAAGCACTTGAGGTGCAACAGTAACACGACCGGCAACTGTTCCAGAGACAGTTGCTGCCACGCGTCGCTCACGCCTTCGAGAGTATCCTTACCAGCCAACAGCTCTAAAGCATCTTTCACACTGTTCGCACGCTGAAATTATAGGTTTAAAAAGGTTTAATGATGTATTGTGGCGATATTGAAAGGTTGTATTTGTTATGTAATTTACTCAGCCAATGCTATCAACATAGAAGTGAATTTTATCACTCTCGGAGACGAAAAATAAGGTACCATCATTGTAAAACAACAAGTTAATATTGCTTGGTTTATTTTCCACAGCTGTGAGGCACATATTACTTGCGAATTAAATTGTATTCAAGTGGTAATTCGGTATTCGTTCGAATTGTGTTTCTGTTTTCGCTTATACGTTTATACTTTAATGGTGTCGTAGCCCCATGCGAGTGCTCCACATATTGTAAATTATGTAATACGAAATCGCTCATTATACGTTTATATTTTATAGTATCGAAGCCCCACGCGAATTGTGGTATCACTATTAGAGAACGCATCAGGCGGCATTTAATATAATCATTACCTCCCGATGTGATTGCTGATCTTTTAATGGAGTGGTTAACTTTTGAGGTATTTTTTTTTTTTTTTTTTCTGGGTGGGAAATCATCAAATAACTTCTCCCGCTCTGGGTGGAGCGGGAGGGCGTGTCAGACTTTTACTGACTAAAACCCACCCGTGTTCCCTCAGTTGCCTGTGTGCCAGGGTATCTCTTTCGAACAACCCGCACCCCCGGCAGGCATCGGCCCTTGCGGGCCCCTCTGTTGCTGCTGACATCTCTTTGAGGCGCGCGTGGAACACAACGCGCCGTCGACCCGGGCTTGGTCCTTACCGGACAGCGAGCTACCCATTACTCGCCGTCCGCAAGCCCGTGCCTACGGTGGCCGGGAATCAGCCTGGGATTCCCGACGCCCAGGGCGTCTCCTGCGAAGGCCACGGCTGTGAGGGCGCATGTACTGCATCTCCCTCACGTGCGCCGCCTCCCTCTTTGCGAGCATAACTGCTTCGCTGAAGGAGGCGACTGCCAGCCATGCCCTCTCGCTCCGTACCATGGCCTGGACCAGGGTCGGACGCGAGAGATCGCCGCCGCCGATCACCTCCACGAGGACACGGCGTTGCTCCGCCCAAGCTGGGCAGACCTCCACCGTATGCTCCACCGTGTCCTCTGGGCGATCTTCGCAATGGAAACACCCGGGCGTTTCCTCCCGCCCTATCCGAAACAGGAACCTCCCGAAACAGCCATGTCCGGTGAGGACCTGTGTCAGGCGGAAGGTGAGGACGCCATGCCGCCTCTCAAGCCACTCCTCAAAGAGGGGACTTACCGCCGCAATCGCGGCGTGCCCATAACTTTTGAGGTAAGTTTTACTTTCATACTGTACCTCCTAAAATATTTACGAGAGGTATTATTTACCCCATATTCTCACGTCGCGTCGTGGTCAAATCCTAGACTAACAGGTATTTTTTTTTTTTTTTTTTTTTACCATCACAGGCAGGCACCACAGACAAATATGGGGTGATAACCCCATATTTGTCTGTGGTGCTTGCTATGACAGACTGCTATAAGAAGCTGCCTTGCAACCAATTCAAGGAAAAGACAAATTGGTCACAACATTGTTATGGCTCTGAAAACACATTTCGGAATTGAGCCCTCTCGTCTTAGTTGTATCATTATGGCGTGGCCTATAATACTATTAATATTAAACGCCTGGCATAGATATATACACATTAATCTACACAAAATACCTTAGCAGTATAAGAAAAATCAACTTTATTAATGAAACCTTCATATTTTATGTCCCCTACTGCTGAGCAGCATGGGCCTTTATAATTTTTCTTTATAGAAGATCAGTAGTATTAAATGATATAGGTTTTATATCTGTACATTCTGGGGTACAAGCCCACACAATTTTTCGGCCACGTCTTTTATTTATTTATTTATTTATATACAGAATAACGGTTTTACAAAAAATAATAATCAGCTGTTTCATAGAAGTGCAATACCTACGCGGTCAGAATGTATGTAACAGATGATTTTTTATTACCGACGAAAAATGTCTGCGCTGTGGGGTCTAGAATGATATACAGTTTGCCCACTAGATAAAAACTTATCCTACATACTTTATTGTACACCACAAAAATACATAACAAAAAAACAAGGTACACTACAAAATATGCAATGGGCGGCCATATCGCTTAAATTATGCCGGAAGAAAATACATCAATCTTATATGCATTATATGCCATACTGAAACAAGAAATGGAAAAACAAGCAGCTCTAATAACTGCTAATAGGGATAGAAGCAGTATGTCTGTCTATAGACGAGAGAATCACTGTTTGATTCTCTCGTCTAGTTGAAGAAAACAAAATACTAAAATTGAAAATCGAAATTCCCAACGTGAAAATTAATTAATTAGAAAGTATAAATAAAAGAAACAATATCATAGTACATGGATTAAAAGGAGACAACAATTTCTATGCGGAATTATCCAAAAGCATCACAGTATTATGTAATGGCATAGAATTGGTAAACAAAAACTAATTTCCTTTACAACCTACAACAAATTAAAAAGTTGAGGTACTTAAAAACGAAGAAAATGCCTGAGAACACTTAAATCACAGAAGATTTCTCCAAAGAAACACTACCTACTGAAACGAAAAGAACTGCAACCACAACTTGAGCAAGACAGAGAAAAGGGAAACAGAGCCTATATCAAGAATCAGGTTTGCGGACAAAGACTACCTACATACGACGGTGCGTTTCTAAGTTCGCGGAATGGGGGGGGGGAGGGGATAACAATAGGTCATTATCGGGATGGCCACAACTTCAGCCACTCAATATTAGTATAAATACCAGGTTTTATCTTAATTGGATCATTAGTCTTTGAACTATCGTCAAGCAAACAACTCAATCGGGAAGAAAGTGTGAATTATGGGAAAAATAGAGTACCGTGCCGTAATAAAGTTCCTTACCAAGCAAGGAAAGTCAGTTCAAAATATACTGGAAGAGATGGAATCCGTTTACGGGGACTTTTGCCCGGGTAAAACCATGGTTTACAAGTGGCACAGTCTCTTTAAACAAGGCAGGACCTCACTTGAAGACGACCCACGGCCCGGACGGTCGATCGAGGTGACTACTCCGGAAATCATTACAAAAGTCGAAAAAATAATATTGGAAGATGCCAGACTAAAGAAGAAACAGCTTGCAGAAATGGTTGGAGTATCGGATACGACAATTTTCAAAATTCTACACGATCATCTTGGCATGACAAAGGTCAGTGCAAGATGGGTGCCAAGAATGCTCACGCCGCCTCAAAAACAACACCGCGTGGTGGAGTGTTCTTGCACGTTTTTGGACCTCTGTAACGAAGATAAGGATGGACTATTAAGTCGAATTGTTACTGCTGATGAAACTTGGGTTCATCATTATGAACCTGAGTCGAAACAGGACTCTATGCATTGGCACAAAAAAGGCACACCACCACCACCCAAGAAGTTTAAAGTGTCACAATCGGCTGGAAAAATCATGGTAACAGTGTTTTGGGATTCAGAAGGGATCCTGTTGAACGATTATAAAGATAAAGGCGTTTCTATAACCGGAGAATACTATGCTTCTATCCTTGAGAGGTTGAAAGAAAGCATTAAAGAAAAAAGGAGGGGAAATTGACCAAAGGTGTCCTTCTTCGTCACGACAACGCGCCTGTCCACAAGAGCCGTGTTGCGTTGGCTGCCCTGCATAAGGTGGGCTTCGATATTTTAGACCATCCACCCTACGGCCCAGACCTGGCTCCCAGTGATAATTACCTCTTCCCAAAACTGAAAAAAGAACTTCGTGGGAAGAAATTTTCAACTGATGAAGAAGTGAAGAACGCGGTTTCAGCTTATTTTTCGGACAAAGACAAAACATTTTTTATGAAGGTATACATAAGCTAATTGAAAGATCTGAAAAATGTATAAGGGTAGCAGGTGAATATATTGAAAAAGAAAAATAATTTAGTATTTTTATTTTCACTTCTCACCCTCCATTCCGCGAACTTAAAAACGCCCCCTCGTATTAATAAGAAAATTTATTATATTTTCGAAAAATTACTATTTTAAGCTTTACATTTACAGCTTTGGGGTCATGACCCCTAGGACCACCCCCCCTCGGACCGCGTCTGTCAAGAATAATACAGTGGTAGTGAAACCTAAATAAAACGACATAAGGAAAAGAGATATTTCAACATCGCAAGTGACACAAGAAGTAACAAGTGTTATTATAATATAAATGACTTGAATGACACTATTTGACATTTTAAATTTATTTATTATTTTCCTTAAATTTTGTGACATTTTATAATAAATGTATTCTACTGACTTATTATTGTTTGCTGACCATTGTGTACTTGGATTGAAGTGCCTTTAGTAATTTCGTTTTTATTTTGTAATTATTTTAATTTTATTTTGTAAATTTTACAAATTTGTACGCCATACAGGTGAAACATGTACGTACGACATATTAATATTGTGATATCCTGCATGCTAAATTTGAATGTATACACATGTTTTGACAAATAAAATTATCTTTATCTTTTATCTACTATAACACCAAAAGAGACAGTGGAAGAACTGTAATAGTTCCTGCAAAACTACAAAGAACGGATCCATTTGCGTATATGAGAACCAGACCTCCGTCTCAATCTAATAAAAATATCTCAACACATAGGACCCAATAGACATAGGTAACCGAAGAAGAAATAAATAAAAATCTTCCCAATGCGGTAGGTTACCGTGGGGTCAGAGACCAAAACTAGATATACTGGAAGCAAAATTCACACAACAGAAATAATAAACTAATTATTGTATAGCAACATTAAATACAAGGACATTAAAAACACAAGATAAAATATTAAGGGGTTTATCTGAGATAAGACGGTGAGGCAAACAAATAGAAGAAAACAATGATATAATCATCATTTTATATTGTATTATATTACAAAAATTAAATGTCAGGATGATGCAGTGTTGGCTTCCTTGTGAAAAAATACCTCAAAGATAATATCCTTGAATTAATTGGAATCTCAGACCGAATATAATCAGTTCTGAATATTGAGTTACCCAAATATGAACACCCCATTTCAATAGTGCAAGTTTATGCTCCAACCGAAAATTCAGAAGAAACAAAAGACCTATTCTGTAATAAACTGAGATAAGACATGGAAAAAATGCACAAAACAGTCATTTTATCGAAATGATAAGCAACCTTTTAAACTACCCTTACCAGATACTATTTTAGACCCCTTAAAACATGTTTTACAAGACAAACTCCACCAAACTCATATTTACTATACATGAAAAATACGATATCTTAAAAAATTTACTACAACAAATTGAAAACAATATGCAATCAACTAAAGCGTCAAAAGATATAATCGGAAATGAAGCAAGGGACTTAATAGGAAGGAGACTAAATTTTGAGATGGCAAAAACCAATCGACAGGAGAGAAATAACTAGGATAAGTAAGAAGATCAACGGAAGCATTAGAAATCATAGAAATCAAACAAGACAAGCTCGAATTATTTTCACATAGAATCTACTGGAGGAGTCAAGAAAGCATGGAAGGAGTTGCAAGAATATACACTAATTGGATACCGGAAATGAATAAACAGAAAACCGAAAGAATAAAACGAAAAGATCCGAAATATTAGAAGCAGCAACAGATTTACAACGACGACGAATAAAACCACATAATCATTTACATACATAGAAGACGAAGACGAGATCCCAGAAAGAATGCAGTGACATATTTCGATATGTCACTTTGCATTATAGGCCATCCAATTACAAAAAGTGGGAAAACGCCAGGTGAAGATAGAACCTTAAATGAAGGGGGAACCTAGTCCCGGGGTCGAACTCACTGGTGGGCATGGCTAAAAAGCACGCTGTCTTACCAGGCATCGTGTCCGACAGAGGTAGTATCAGTGATGAGCAGTTAGACGCTAATCTACACGCACAACATTATTGAGTGAGATGTAGGATCATTTATAGTAAAACAGGCGCGTAAAAATTAAGAAAAGTCCTTCGGAAGATCGGGTTTTATGAAAAAACGTCTGCATAAATCAAAGAACAATGGAGTTGATTGAACTTTTCGATATTTGAGCTTTGTCGGTACCGTCTTGGTTTTGAAGATTTTACACTTCTTTTATCACTTAAACACGCCCAAAGTTAGGTTAAACTAGCAAGAAAAACGAATCTTTGTTAGCTCATAACTTTTTAATTACTTTTTATTTTAGTATTGTTTTTCAATGACTTTTTATTTTAGTATTCTGTTTCCGTACAGACAATACTAATAATGAGACAAAACCATGCAATGTTTAATTTTTGATGTACATTGTCGAACAATGGAGTAATACACTCCCGAAGTTGTATGGAAAAAATGTCGACAAGACTCACTTTAACTTTTGAAGATGGCCGCCGCTACTAAAGGGGGGCCCCATTTAGTAGCGGCGGCCATCTTGGATTTACAATGATACTAGGATCAGGATCAACAACCATTGCGCGACGATCTCGTCGATCTATCACCACAATATCAGGCTTATTGGCTACAATAGTCCTGAGAATGATGATAGATCGATCCCAGAACAATGTGGCGTGACCATTCTCGAGAACTGGTACTTCAAACTCCACAAGGTTGTACTGCAAAGCAAGTTGCTGGTGGATAATCCTAGCTACTATTCTCTATCTCTCTCTATCTAGTAGCTAGGATGTGCAAATATTCGCCGTTAGCAAGACGAGAACAACCGGAAACGATATGTCGGATGGATTCACCGGGTCGGTGGCATACCCGACAGATGTCAACCGTACCATCCTTGACAATGTGTTTCCGATACTTATTCTTCATTATAACTTAATCCCTTCGCACAGACAAAACTTTCGGTTTCCCCGAAGAGGTCGCCGAAACGCTGCCAGGATACAGAAGCCAAAGAGTCTAAATCAGGCCCATGAATAGCCCGTAAAGCATCCGTGAAGCTCTTTACTCTACCATACCTCCATACGATCATTAGTGTCAAGCACTACAGGCCTGCGCCAGTTCTCTTTAGCCAAGGAGAACGGGGTGAGGCCGCGACCACATGTCGATGCATCCCCACGTTGGCTTCTATATAGGAAATATTCCCGGAGACTGCATATCTCGCGATTGTGGAGGGTCTTGGCGTTTAAGAAGCCTCGACCTCCACACTTCAACTTCCGCGGGATATACAGTCTTATTACCGATGACCGTGGGTGATGCATTCGATATGCAGTCAGCAGCGTACGGACCATCCTATCCAGGGCGTCGAGTTCGGTCTGAGTCCATTTGAGTATGCGGAAAGTCAAAACCGGCAAGACCCAACCGTTGAAGGAGCGCACCTTGTTTCCGCCTGATAAAAAACTATTAAATACTTTCTTCAGGCGGCCAAAGAAGCGCTCCCTCAACGATTGCGTCATGTCAGTAACATTGATGCCCAACGCTTCCGACACACCCAAATACTTATAGATTTCGGCTGCATGCATACACTTTCTGCTTCAGGAAGTCGATACGCTCTGTGACACAGGACATATAGTCTTGAGGACTGATATCAGTCCACGAGAATGCCCGCCTCGCAAAACGCATCACTCTAAGACGAGTATTGCCTTCTCTGACGCAGCTTAGTTTGCCGATGAGCGCTCTGGCCCCACCAATACGACATTCAATTTTGCACTGATAAGCTGGTACGGACGGCTGGTTACGGTCGTGTAGCTCTTGAGTCATTAGGAAATTTAACGTGAGCTATACGACATGCCGCTACAGCCGCGCAGTACAGAATAGAATACGAATCGGTGAGGTCCTCAGTCATTAAAATATTTTGACAACTGCGAATCCAGGACCGCTACCAGCGCCCTGTTTTTGTTATGCATGAGCAAACGAGGTAAGCGTGGTCTAAGTTCGGGTGGTCTAAGTTCGCGTGACATGAACCGATATTCCCGAATCGAACGATACAAAGCACTCCTCACTGCACTGAGCACTATGTTTGTAACCATATCATCAGTCCCCTTGTCAATTTGATGTGTTGAGCTGTGGTGGTACCACAACATTCTGTAACGGGGGAGCGATGACATGGCTACTCTGTATTTCATTTCGCAGGCGATCAAGTAGTGTGTCATTCAACATATTACTATGCTGGATGACACGCACCTAATTCAACAGCCATTATGCCGAAACGTTGACAGCTGGCTCAAGCACCAGAAACTGAGAAAGAGCATCCGAACACGGTACGCAGTTAGATTGTGTCCCCCCTCTGTAGCACCACAGTATGAGCGCATGACATTCTCATGGACTCGGCAGTTTTTGATTAAATTTACTACATTTTGCTGTAGTATGGTCTCTTTTTACTTTTTCCAGTGATTTTCAAGATTATGGTTTAGGGGTATTATGAAAAACGATTGTAAAATTGGGTTAAAATTGATTTCACTGATTAAATTATGCAAAAATTGGAAAACGTGACATTCAGTTGACACTGTTATTATTAATAAAGTATTAATATTGTAAGTTTGAATAAAAATCAAGTATATTTTTTTAATAATAATAATACTATTTGACCCGACAGACGTCCTGTCTTAACTAAGAATATAAGTTAAGTCACTTTTTTATTTTTTTCTTTCAATAGAACCTTCTCTTGACAATAACAAACACAACAAAAAAAAGAATTAGCAAAATTAGTCCAGCCTTTCACGTGTGGATGCCGTGACTAACGGCAATAGGGATTCATTTTTATATAGATAGATATTTTTGTGTTATTCATGTTTCAACTTACCTCCATAGGATGAAGGCGCGGGTTTTATGTATGTATTGTAAATTATACCTTTTTATATGCATTAAAAAAAATTTTTTTTGTCTTATTTATTTTATATAACTCATAAACTCATAATTACAAAAAATTAAGCAATTGTTAGAAAGTGAAGATGAAAACTGACCTCGATATCGAGCTGCAGCGTGAAGAAGGGCTGCACGGCGTCGGTGACGTCGTGGTGCGCGGCGCGGTGCAGTCGCAGCCTCGTGCGGCCGCGGAAGATGTCGGCCACGGGCGTGCGGCGCGCGGCCCAGCGCCGCTCCACGGCGCCGCGGTTGCGCGGGCCCATCACCTTCCACTCCTCGTCCTCGGCCGCCGCCGCCGTCAGCTCCGCCGCCGTGGGCGCGCTCGCCAGCGCCTCCGGGGGCTCCACTAGCTTTATCAGCTGGAAATAACACACCTAATGTTATGCCTGTATTCTTTGAAGGGTTATGCACCAATGTATAGAAGCCATTCGGAAATGTAGACACAGACGGTTTGGGGGGGGGGGGGGGGGGGGGGCTAATCATCAAATAACTTCTCGCGCTCTTCGTGCCAGACTTTTACTGACTAAAACCGATCCGTGTTCCTGCAGTTGCCTGTGTGCTAGAGGCTACACACAGACGATCGGTTATGCTATACGGCCGTAACATTTGTTGATTAGTTTTTTGTTTACTGCAACCTTCCTAAAACGTTTCCACTTTGAACTTGTTTATCAATATTTTAAGAGATTATTCGTATTTTTTAGCAGATAGTCGTCCTCTAGAGCAGCCATACTTCCTTTTTTTAATGGGGCCACAAACACGTTTCGGTCTTGATGTCGCGGGCCGCAAAAATGATTTACCTAAATGTTAATAAATAATTAAAAATAAAATTGGCGATGTATTTATTGAAAAAGAAAAGGTGGTCACAATAAAAAGCCAGCTAAACAATACATGATCTTGTAACCTTTATAGTATAAGGTTATCATGAAGCCACATGCAATGTAGACCAAATTTTGTAATAGTTAACTTTGAAAGCACTAACAATGACTTCAGGTGTTAACAAAGATGTTTCGTATGAAACATCCTTGTTTTAATGAGATTTTTGATACTGTGAACACTTTTTCAATTTTAAAACTTTGACTGTAACTCCAGGTGGGCCAATCACAAAGACGGGCCGCAAGTTGAGTATGGCTGCTCTATAGAGACGCGAGTCCCAGGTCGTCCGCCTCACCTCGAGCATCTCATCGTTGAGCGAGTTGAGCAGACAGCCCAGGAACTCCTCGGCGTCCTCCTGGCGGCCCTCCTGCGAGCCGGGGAAGGGGCGCAGCGCGCGCAGCACGCGCTGGCCCGCGCCGCCCTCCAGCGGCGGGCCGGCCGGCACGGCGGGCGCGCCGCCCGCGCAGGCGCCGCGCGCGCCGCGCGTCGCGGGCGCCAGCGGGCTGAACTCGTAGCACAGCTCCACCCTGAACGGAGCACGCGATTATTAAAAATCGGCCTCTAAAACCCTGTTTCTGCATGGAGTCTCTTACCTCCGTAATAAATTGTGCGTTGAAACGAGCGACTAGGGCAGACATTTTATTTAAATAAATGACACATCTATACTTATAATAATATTATAAAGCTGAAGAGTTTGTTTGTTTGCTTGCTTGAACGCGCTGGTCTCGGGAACTACTGGTCCGATTTGAAAAAATCTTTCAGTGTTAGATAGCTCATTTATCGAGGAAAGCTATAGGCTATATATCATCACGCTAAAACCAATAAGAACGGAGCACCAATGAAGAATATTTCAAAATCGGGGTTTTTTTTTCCTTTTGAGAGCTTTTGCTGCGTGCGCGGCGTAAACGGTTAGTTTCGCAAAAATCAAATATGACAATTGTTCTGCTTTAAAAGTTAAAAAAAAGTCCAGAAAAGCATGTCTATCTTTTAATGTTGGCTCACTATAACCTTTTTTATGCTAACAGACGTGCACATGTGCATATTCAAATTCAATTTATCACAGATTCTGATAAAAAAATTGTATAAATACGACTAAAAGTTATTAAGCACTGAACTGTCACACAATTGACTCTGGTAACGATGCCGCCGATGAATTTGCCATAAAGGAACTCCCTTATGCCAAATTCCCTTATAGCAAGTCCCACTGGTGTGGGACCTGCACCCATCGCGCCACTACCCTTCGAATATCTACGCACTCTAGTAAGAAAACGAACCAGGGATCATCATCACAAACTAGCTGGACCAAGGTGAGTGCAAACAGGCTACGGAAGCACTTCCAACGATCGATGGCCGCCTCACGAAACAGGTTCTCCGTATAACTAAACAATCGCTGCGTACAGTTACAGCAGCTATTTATTTACTTATTTAATAAACACCTCTTTGTCATAGAAGTAACAGACAGTCCACTGTGCAGAGCCTGCATGGAGGACGACGAGCCAGCAGCTCATTTGCCGCTAAACTGTCTGGTGGTCGCACAAATACAGGGCAAAGTACTTCGGTAACCCTTTTACCCTACGTGAGATTGTCAGTAACACCAAGGCGTTGCTGGCCTTCCTCGAGGAGCTAGGGTGGATCAAATAACCGATTTTCCCACCCGTACGCGAAATACGCGATTTGACGTAGACTTGCGGACACCAGCCCGTACTACCTATTATGCTTAGACAATAGAAACTAAATAATATACAATACTTACAAGGAATCAATAACAGGCGTGCTAGACTTGCCGCGACGCGTCTGATACGGCAGTGCCTTCAGCATGTTGTAGAATGGCGGGCAGGCGATAAGCGCCTGTAGGATCGCGTTCACGTAGCAGTAGTTAGAACGGTTGGTGAGCCCGCGCGGCAGCAAGGACACTGGGCGGTTGTCCAGCTGGTACTTTGACAGGAATTCTGGATTAAACATTTCACGAAATTAATTATTTGGTCACATATTCCACTCTTGCATAATTGATTTTTTCGATGTTTCTTTTTTCGATTTGTTTCTTCTTTGGTAAACAGTAAAATAAATGCAGTGTTCATCTCTTAATCATTATATTTAACTATTTAAACCGAAATGAAACGAAACTATACTTTTCTCTAATAGTACGAAAGCCGACGACCACAACCATGTCGCATCGTTTTACGACCAAAACCGTATAAAATCGTTAGTTTAGATGATTCTGAACCAGGGGGGGGCTTACTCTCTTCGCCAAAGATACAGGCCCGTCGAATAGTATGTCGATACTTCTAAATTAACCCTACTGTCGTTTCATTAACTTTTTCGGATGGGCAAAAATACAACGGGTGTAAGGACAAATGTAAAATCGTGTTTTCGTCATTCATTCTGAGTTAAATAGGGTCACAAACTAATCTTAAGTCCGTAGGTGATACGGAGTAGGAAACGCCCGTGATTTCGGCCGAAACTACGCATTTTGTGATTATAGTTCGACTTTTAACTGTATTCAGTAATTTGACAGTTGAAGGGAGAGAGGTAGAGAGTAAACTGTATTTTTCAAATGTTTATATGGTTTAATTTTGTCCTATTTTCCTTTCATTTCAGTTGATGGTTTCACGTAAGTTCTTTATTAATCGTACATTAATAGGAATTTATAATAATTTCCCAACTCACCTCCCATCCTGTAGGAGTTGGGGTCATCGCTGAAGGGCGAGGGCTGCGCGGGCGCGGCCGGGCTGGGCTCCTTGCTGGGCGCCGCCTCGGGCGCCGGCGCCACGCGCGCGCCGCCTGCTGTCGCGTTCACCGACGTCTTCTCAGAGTACGACACGGCGCCCAACGCAGTGGTGCGCGGCGTCGGAGAACTCTTGTCAACAGTCGTCGACTGTAGCGGCGACGCGTCGAAGGGCGGCACTTTGGCAACCGGCTTTTGTACATTTGGGGGTACAGTCGGTGCCGCCATCGTGGGGCTGGGGGGCTCCTCGGGCGCCAGGGCCGCGGGGGGCGCGGGCAGAGGCGCGGGGGCGGGGGAGGGCGCTGGCACGCCACTCGTCTTGCTGGAGAACAGGCTGGCCCACGATTTGCCGGGCGCGGGCTGCGGCTGCGGTAGCACGGGTGGCGGAGCGGGCTCGCCACGGTTGCGCGGCGTGGGCGGCGGTGGGAAGTCCGACGCGGTGGGCGCGGGCGGCGGGGGCTGCGGGGCCGGCGGGGGCTCGGGCGCGGGGGGGCCCTTGCGCGAGTGGCCGAACGGCGCCTTGTTTGTCACGATGAGCGGCGGCCCGGCCGCGTGCAACGTGATGGAGATCGGCATCGGTGCCTTGCTGGGCGGCAGCGGAGGTTCGCGTTTGACGTGCTCGACTGCGGGTGCGCTCTTTTCAAAATTCTCATTGTTTTCATTAGATGGGGAGCGATTAGTAGGTCCATCGCGCTTTTGTCTGCTGCCGAAAGGCGCCTTAGGCGTGGACGCGGCTTGCTGCACGGGGACTACGGTCTGCGGGACGACAGGCTTGGCCGGCTGTTTACCGCCCGAGAATGGCGCCGCGGGACCCTTAGTTGATTTTGTTACTGCAGGCTGAATCTTGTTTGTAGGGATCTGATTGGTGAGGGGTGCGGACGACGTAGGGAACTTATTTGCTGGAGATTGCGCAACAATTGCCGCTTCGGGTTTCGAATCTATAGCGCTCCACGACGTCTTTGTGATCTCAGTCTTCGGGGTAGTCACAACTTTTTCAACTGGGGAAAGCTTCGTTTGGGCGGAATCGGGTATTCGGTCTGAATGTTTTGGACTGCCAGGACCCTTTCCAATTTTTAGATCTTTCATAGGCAGCGACTCCACGGATCCCATCGAGGCTGATGCAGTCGGCGGCGGGGGCATGGGTTTTTGTTCCTGACTTTTGTCTTGTGGCATATAGGTTTTGTTCTGACTCTGTCCCTGCACGAAGTTCTTGGCGTGCACATTGAACTGGTGCGGCGTGGTCTGCTGCAGCGGCGGTGGCTGCTGCTGCTGCATGGGCACGGGCGGCGGGTGCGGCGGCGGCGGCAGGTACATGGGCGGCATGTACTCCACGCCACCCTCGGGCGGCCCGTAGGGCGGCGCGGCGTAGTGCGCGGCGTTAGCGTAGTACGCGTCCACGGCCTCCTGCTCCATGACCACCTCTTGCGGGTAGTCCTCGGGGCCCTTGTCGGGCTCGCCCTCCACGGGCATGGGGTAGTCGGGGTAGTAGGGCGGGTAGGCGTAGGGCCCGTACACGAGCGGCTGGTACACGGGCAGGTGGTAGAGCGGCGCACCCTGCGCCTGCGCGGCCGGGTAGTACTGCGGGTACTGCAGGTAGTAGGGCGGCGGCTGCGGCGGACTGGCAGGCCGCTTACCGCGACGCTCGCGCCGCTGCGTGCGGGCCGCGCGCTCGGCCTGCGGGTACTGCGGCTGCGGCTGGTAGTACTGCCCCATGTAGCCGTGCACGTTGACGTTGGCCGTGACCTGGCTCACGTACACGTTGGGCGGCGCCACGGGCCACTGGTGGTGGTGCGGCGGCGGGTAGGCGGGCGGCGGCTGCGCGTAGGGCGGCGGCGGGGCGGCGCGCGCGGGCGAGTGGGGCGCCATGTCGCACTCGCCGCCCGACAGGCTGTCCACGCTGCTCGACACGGTCCCGGCGCCCGCCGTGCTCGACGAACACGATGACGGATCTGCGGCCGCCACGGTACACGTTATTAAAGCCGTGTCGTTCTACTTTCACAAAATAATCAGCCTTTTAAACTGCATTGTTAAATAAATAATGGTGCAGTCTTTACCTATAATCGGTTCGTTCCAGCCACCGGCGAGTACGTTCGCCGAGATGTCAGGTATCCGCTCGTAGAGGGCGCTCTGCAGTCTGTTCAATTCCGCTTCCTTCACATCAGATAAGTCTAGGAACTCATAGTCCTGAAACACGCCATAGATATTAATACAGAACTTGAACCATACCAGCGACATCTCATCCAATGCCATGGTCATGTCACATATCTTACATACAGTAAATACAAGACTAACAACTACAAATTAAAAAGTAAAGGTAGGTCACTTTCCATACTAAGTAGGCCGTGCTGAAGAACTTCTATTCCGTCGCCATGTCACCATTTTATTCTATATAGTAAAACTCAGTTTACACATTTCTTTGTGGATTATGACCAAACCATTCCAGATCCTGGAGATCTGAAATTACTTAACAATTCATTAGCAAACTAAGAATTTGAAGAAAATTAAGAATTAGATTGTGCTTTTTCATGTACTTTATTTTTAAGTGTGTTTTTCATAAATAATATAAAACATTTTTTACAATGTATGCATATAGACTATTTAATGGTAAATATACAACTTAACTTGCAGGTACCAACCAAGGTTTACTGAAAGAGTGATGTCATAAAACCAAAAATTTGTTGTCACCTTTAGTAATACATTAATTAGAGTTTAAGAAAAAGGGCACTTGTAGTAAAGTAGTGAGTGGTAGTGCAACACCGAATATAAAACTTAAATTCAGACTCTTAGATAGTAATATCTTTGGACACTGGGATTTCAATATCATATTTTACATGACAAAGTTCATTTTTTAATGCATATTTTTATTCTACTGATGTGTCACTCAAAAATCAATTTATACTGAACAATGTATACATAATGTGAGTGGCAGTGAATGTAAAACTATCAAACATTCTGAATTGAAGTATAGTATGGATAGAGACCCCCCCCTTTTGAGTTAGTCTTTACAGAAAGAACTAATGTTTAATAGAAAGGATATGTATGTTCTGAAATAAAGATCTGATCATTGGAAACAGAGCTCTGTCGTCAAGGAACCGTGAGCGAAGATAAACGCTAGCGTGATTGTTACTCTGTTTAACAATCTATGTGTACTTACGGTGGACGCACTAAGATAGACACTGACCTCCATGTGAGGCTGTATGTTGTACAAAATATGATTTGCTACTGTAACATGTATGCATTTACAGAATTATAATTGTTAAAATCATCAACATAACTCTCTTCTTCTTTTAATTACTTTTGCATGAAATAGTCATTCAATGAGATTAAATAAACCCAACATTAACCTGGAAATTGCAAAAAACGGAAGACTATTTGAATTTGGCAGGTTACCTTTGCACATCCACCTTCTTATATCATCATTAGTGTATAGGAATAGTGGCAATCTATGGAAAATTTACTTCAGTCAGTCTAAGATAATTTTACATAGATTACCACTTTGAATCAACTCTGCATATCTGCATCAATTTGATTCAACATTGCAAGGGTATGATTTTATTATCAATATGTTATTATTATAAGTGCCAACAGAACTATGTCAAATAAAAAATTGTTACTTGATCAGTTTCAATGCAAATGGTTCCAATTTCCAACATTTAAGTTCTCATTCCCATTATTCAATTACCAACAATGGCGACGCGACGGCAAGGCACCTACCAGGTCAAGATCTTTATTTACAAGGAGAAGAAAGGACCATTGTAAAATACAATCCCACAACTTTTATCATATTGATGTCGACCCACAAAGTGATTTGGTTAGAGGTCTTACTGTGGGGAAATAAGCCTTGAATTACATTTTGTTAATTTGAGCCATGTCAGAACTACAACAAACTCCTATTATAATGATTTGCAGTTTTAATATTGTTTTGGATTCTTGTGCCTAGTGCTGGGCTTAAGGCACTGTGCATATCCCGCAATATGGTGATCAGGTAAGTCAGCGCAAAGTGCGAAAGTACATCAACTGGACAATGTTAAGTGTCAACGGACATGTTTGCAAAGTAGAAAGTAACGAAACTAAATTCATTTGTAGACTTGCATAATAACTGCTTGTCAATGTCATAAAATGGTAACTAAGTGGTGCTACCTATAAGTTAGCAATATGGGCATTACAACTTAAGTATGGTTATAAATAATAGTAGTCAGACCATACAGTATTTTGAAGAACATTATAATTATATATCACATTTTGTTTTGTGTTTTAATTTATTTTTTAATGGACAAGTTACTATGAAAAATATTGAAATAGTCGTTGGAGGCAATTGCATAATATTATTGCTAAATCAAAGTAATGAAAAGAAAATACATGAACATGATAAAGCTATGATGGAAAAGGTAGACTACAAAAGTAATCGTCATGCATGCTAAGCTACTAAATAGGTTCATAAAATATGATTACATTGGACTTGCTAATAACCATTCTACAGTAGCATACATTCTGCAAATCAGCTGGTCTCATTACAAACAATACAACATGCATACAAATACAACAAGTAATAAAAAATATTGTCTTTTTCAGTGAACATTATATTAAATATTGTTTTTATTACTTATGTCTTTTTTTAATTTTTCTATATCTCTTCCATCAGAAGCATGAAGTTTAAAATTGTCCTGTGGTGCAAGAATTACTTTCTCATACATGTTGCAGCAAACTGCAGTATGTAAATGCTTAGTATAATAATGTTATTACATTGAAACCTGCACATGAGGCCCGCCCATGTGCTGTTTTCAATGTAAAAGCATATCAAGTTGTATTTAGTTGTTGTTTTCAGGGGATCAACGTGATGTAGGAAAATACCTGTATTTATAAACAGGCCTTGCTTGTATAGAATATGTAGAACCAGAAAATACAAATATTGTACACTTAGAACATGCACATTTAAAACACCTTTTAGTTATACATGCAAAGCATCATCAAACCAAAGATATGATTTTAGGTTACAATAATTTATTTCAGTACCAAATCTATTTACTGTAGTAAGTTTTCTAAAAGCAGAAAACTTCATTTAAAATTTAAACTGAAGTGTTTGAGTAAAACATGGTCCTCAGAATTTTGTTCTTAAATGTCATCATTAAAATTAATATAAATTATCATCAATAAAATCGGTACAAACTAAACATTATTATGGCGTAAATTACGAATATCTGTAAGTTACCAATATTTTATCATGTTCTTTATGTCAAAATTTGTGTGTAAGGTAACAAACCGAACTTGCCAACCGAAAGTTTTGAAATGGGTGAATTTATTTAATTAATTATTGTGGTAATTGGTGGTAAAATATATTATAAAAACCCATAGGTACTTATATTAAATGAAAAACAGAATCATTACATACATTCAATCATTACATTCTATTACAAAGCATGTATTTCTTTAACACATACCTCTATTAATAATAATATTCACTAATTTCACTACATTAGTCTAATACTTGATCACTACTAAAGATGATGTACAACTTGCTTTTGAATTGTCTGAAATATAAATATTTTGACAGGTTGGACCTGTATCAATAAAAGAACTGTAGAAATCTGCATAACAATCATATAACTATTGCTAATATTTTATTATGTTAAAAATGAACCTGAAACATACATTTTTAATTTCTGCACCAACAAATACAGGTTTCTGACTCTAATTAAAAACTTGATTAATTAATACAAGTAGTTCTCAACTGTCAGTGGTAGTTCACAACAAGTCAGAAGTAAATTTTCGGACAAGTTTACCTGAAAGTACAATGTGAAGTCAACAGTTACATTCTGAAGAAACTCATTGCATCAACTTGACTGGCTACCAGACATTTTTATCAAGAAAAGGCAACCTTGAGTTTCGCTGCGGAATTTACAGAAATGACAACCCGTTTGAACGTTGGACTTCACTACGGCTTGTCAAATTTGTAGGTTATATGATTCGGGACTTTACTGAGTCGTTAAATGTACAAAAGCTCACCTTATCAAACAATAAGTACATCAAATACTACACGAGTATCTACCATGCAAAGATTATAATATGCAATAGCTTCCGTACCGACTAAACAACAACAAATCCCATAGCACATGTGGTTCTTCAAGTCATGAAATGAAATGCAAAAGTGAAAATGACATACCGATTACTGAACCAATAATTGTCGAATTGACTTCCATTGGAATTCTTTTCGACTAAAGCATGATTTTCAGCGTTTTATTTTCTCTTGTACTAACGCTAAGCTGCAAAATATGCGGAACATTTGGAGGACTATAAGATGGCGTAACAACGCTCAGTTGCCGGGTGCCATCAGAGTATTGACAAATCAACATATTGGTGATTCTTATTGCGTAAACCCGAAACTGGACACTATCTATTTATCAAAAACTATTGGCACTTACCTCCCACGTGCATACAATGTCTGGAAAGAGATATTTTTTCTAATGTAATGGCCAGTTTCAATATCACCAAAACAAGAAACAAAAGCCAAACAAATGTTTATGTAAATGTACTGCATATTTGATATCCTTACCGTTTTCATCAAATCCATGGCCTTTTAAAGAACACCATCACGAAATTTAACACCGTCAATAGTTTATATACAGCAGCGGCGTTGAAGAAAAATATCTTAGAACGGGATCAACGTCGAGGCCATGCACTCTCCCAACACATAACAGGATGTGACAAAACGCGCGCCATTTTTAACTATTTACTTGATAGCCAATAGGATTTCAGTATTTCAACCATAACCAAGAACCACAGACAAAAACTGATTTGTCCGTAGTGTTGTTGCACTTGTTCGGATGTACGCCATTGTAAGTCAGAGACAATAGTGTTTTTTAATGTCTATAGTAATATTCATAGAGCCAATCTGTAAATCGTAAAGGAAGTATCGGTTACATCAGTGGGTAACTCAAATATTATAACTAAGGATCAACTTCTCCGCGTCTACAAGAGCTGGAAGCAGCGAAATCCACTATTATTGTTACCTTTCTACACTGAAAGCACCACGCTTCAAAGTGTCATCAAATATATACATGCCATAGAGTCGCACTGCTCACGACGACGGCGACGGTGGCGAAAAAAGTTTTGATTAGTTACCACCTCTTTAGTATCCTAAATAAGTAGGTAGGTAATTTATACGATATACATACTTACAAACTTAGAATAACGCCTGTCTCTCATGGAGCATTAACGTTACAAAGATTTATTTCACATGATTCTTTATTGGCTAAGCGCAATATCAGTTATTTTATATGGAGTTTTTACTAATTCTTTATTTACCATAATCAGGCTATAATGTTCTCACTGCTGGGACACAGGCCTTTTCTCGGTGAGAGGAAGTGGGCTGTAATATACCACGCTGGCCCAGTGCGTGTTAGTAGATCTATGTCACTTATGCCTTCGAATTTTTGGTCCTAGGACAAGGTGATTTCCTCACTATGTTTTCCTTCACCGTTTTTGAGAACAGTGGTGATGAAATAATTTACACAAAGTAAAGCGCCTGCCTGGGTTCAAACTCACGACCTACAAATCGAACAGTGCTGGCCCAGTGGTAACGGTCGTTACCGCTGTGCCAGCACTGCTCCTCAAACGTAAGTACAAGGTGGAATCCCGCAGCATAATTATGATTCTAGCCTGTAATGTGACGTCGGTTATCAAAATAAAGCCAGCTGTGCCCTAAAAAGGTTGCGATACGTTTTGACCGCGTAGGTATCTACGCGGTGAAAACGTATAGAACAGAACAGGTTTTTTTAAATAACCCGACTGGCACGCTATAAACGTGACAATCAGACAATTTTCTCTGGTTTTGGCAAATAAGTCGCATTGTCGCGACAAGTGCCATAATATAAAGATGATAATTACGTCCAAATGCAACAGGTAAATTTGTTAAACTAAAAACCCGTAAAGGTGACAATTGTCAGAAATTACCTGTCGAGTCTAAAATAAATTATTCTCTGACTTAATTGTCATAGTAAATGACACATTTGTCACTTTTTCTCACATAATTGTCACAATACAATATCGAGGCATGCATCAGCTTAGGGAAGTAATATTTTAAAAAAGAACAATTTTACGTCTATTTTTGACTTGAGCTTCGTTTTTGGGTTTTTGTTTGCTATTTGTTATGGACGCTAAATTGACAATTTTAGGCCATAAATATGTATAAAAACTGAGATGTTTTATTTTTATTTTTGTCGTTTTTTTTTATAGTTATAATATATCTCACGCACACACTCAATGAATAAATGGAAGCACATCACAGGAGAATTGAGAGAACAACGTAAACATATTTTTTTAAATTATTCGTACTCATGTAACTGCCTAACTGCCTTGACATTTGGCCTGTCGAAAACTGGCAATTCGACAAATATGTTCACCTGTCATGATAATTTAGAGTTTAATCTATCAAGTTTGACCTTTGCCAAAAGGAAAAAAAAACAAGTTTGACAAGCTTTTCCGGACAAATTGTCACCTGTCGCCTGTCAAGAGAAACTGTTAACAGAAATGTGTCAAATTGTCACGACAAGTCATAATTGTAGATTTTCCACCGTGACAATTTATCAGTGTTATTCTTTAACTTTAAAATAAATTGTCAAATTGTCACCTGTCACCTGTCACTGTCGTGTTTAGGCCCCAGGTACATATTATAACGAGTAGAATGTTTTATTTAATGATTATTTATTAATTATCAAGTAACAATAGAGTCATTATTTGGCATACAATTACAATAACATTACACATAAAAATAAAGGAAGCATCAACTAAATAAATTAAAATGATTTATAATATTTAAAAAATGTAATCACATTACTGGTCATAAAAATAAAAATAAAATTAAAACAAATAGAACACAATCTTGTAACTAAGTTCATCAGGTTAAGCTACGCTTGCCGCGGTTAGTCCGTGAATGGGTGACCATCTTTACATGCCAATACCCCTCCGTGCAGTCCGTGCCTCGGAAAGTACGTTAAGCCGTTGGTCCCGGCTGTCATTCGTAGATCTTTGGGTGTAGTACCAGAACCCTGAAAGTTTGACAACCGCAGTCTCACCAAGGGGTATCGCGTTACCCAATCACTGGGTTGTGGAGGTCAGATAGGCAGTCGCTCCATGTAAGGTACTGGTATTCAGCTGCATCCGGGCAGGCTGGAAGCCGACCCCAACATAGTTGGGAAAAGCCTAGGCAAATCAAATCAAAATCAAAAGTCATTTATTGAAAATAGGCTGAGAATCAGCACTTTTCGAATGTCAAACTTACATAAGACAGTCCCCCAAAAAGCGCCCTTCACCACTTCCTAGTGCTTTAGCTGTGAAGAAGAAGTGGCGCAACAAACTCCCCAACAGTACAGCTGTCTGTTTAGTTAGATAGACTTGATTCTATACATAGGTAGGCAAAGTAATCAACATTACGAGACACAGAACTTAAAAATTTGTTATATGTCAGCTAGCCATGCCAATATACCAACAAATAAAATGAAAACATAACTCAAGCACAAAAAATAAAAAGTAAACAAAGCATATACCAAAATAAAAGCCTCCTAGTATAAATGGCGTGATAGCTTACATATGCAATGCTAGATTATGTTTACAAATGATAACCTAGGACCATCGACGTAATAGTACATTATGATATAGATAAGTGCGGTAATTTTCAAAGCGCACGTATGTCATACGACGTTTTATAACTTATTTGCGAGGAAATAAAAAAAATCGGACTTTCTTAAACGAGTAAATCTTTTATCACTTGTTAAAGCAGTTACAAAAATTTGAACAATTTGTAAAATTGATTATTACTTGTTCACAAATTAGCGATGCGCGCGCATCAGCGCTTTTTTTTTAAGGCAAAGGCACAAAAACAGCCAGTATAACTAATAAAGTAAATTTATAACACATTTGATCGTAAAGGGTCTCTTATTACACCAACTTCAATATCGTAATGTATGTCATTACGCACTTGTGCGTTATTGTAATGTAAAACGCACGGTTTATCAAGATGCTCCGTCTAAAAAGAACGGTACTTTTTTAAATATTAGCAAAGAGTTTTTATGTCAGAAAAGTGGTCAACATTTTATGAATAAAATTAACTTTGAGAGATAAATAAAAAAAAACAAACATTCATTCTTTAATTTAATTAGTTTTGACAATAAATTACAACCATTTATCTGTAACAAAAACAAAGAAATATTAATTTACTTTATTGGCGCGCGCGCATAGCTAATTTGTGAACAAGTAATAATCAATTTTACAAATTGTTCAAATTTTTCTAACTGCTTTAACAAGTGATTAAAGATTTACTCGTATAAGAAAGTCCGATTTTTATTTATTTCCTCGCAAATATGTTACAAAACGTCGTATGACATACGTGCGCTTTGATAATTACAGCGTCTGCTTTCTTGTAGCCCTCGCCTACGGCTCGGGCTAGCAATATCGCCTCGGCTGTAATTTTCAACTTACCGCACTTATATCAGAATGTACTATAATATTTTTTTGTTTTTGTTACAGCTATATGGTTGTAATTTATTGTCAAAACTAATTACATTAAAGAATTAAATGTTTATTTTTTATATTTTATCTCTCAAAGTTAATTTTATTCATAAAATGTTGACCACTTTTCTGACATAAAAACTCTTTGCTAAGATTTTAAAAAGTACCGTTCGTTTTAGACGGAGCATCTTGATAAACCGTGCGTTTTACATTACAATAACTCACAAGTGCGTAATGACATACATTACGATATTGAAATTGGTGTAATAAGAGACCCTTTACGAGCAAATGTGTTATAAAATAAATAAACAGGTAGGTAATTATTAGCAACAATAACAAAGTTATGGTCAAAATCATGGCAGATGACGATGATGAATTATAATTTCCTGTCGGCATTGGTGGTGGCCCAGGGGTAACAGCCGCGACTTACAAGTTGTAGGTCGTAGGTTCGTGCCCAGACAGGTGCTTTACTTTGTATAAACTATTTCATCATCACTGCTATCAAAACGGTGAAGGAAAACATCCTGAAGAAAGCGGCATGTCCTAAAAGTCCTAGAACCAACAATTCTAAGATATTTGACATCTACCAGTCCGCCCTGGACCCGCGTGGTGGATACGGCCCACTCCCTCACACAGAGAAAATGCCTGTGACCCAGCCGTGGGAAGATTATAGGCTGATTACGGTGACCGGCATTGGAACAGCAACATGTTGGCCACATCCATGCCGGATATAATGGCCTTTTGGCGATCATTGCCAGCATGGCATTAGGGCCGTACCCGTACCAGGGATGCACACCGCTTGCACTTATCAACGTAGAAACAGTAAGTGCGCGCCAACATCCCTGATGCGCTACAAAAACGGGGCAGTTCCAATACCATTTTAATCAGTAATATTTTAATTTCAAACACGTACTTTCCTCTCGTTCGCCTTTTTTATTTTGCGCCAAAGCCGTTTCGCTATCACTTTAGGCTAACAGCCAATTTGTTGAATACGCATGTAATTCACGCAAATCTAGCAATGAAAAAGCGTTGGTAAGGTTGAAACTACATTTTTAGGGTTTCGTTCGTCCTAATGAACGAACAGAACCATTATAGGATCACTCGTACGTCTGTCTTTCTGTCCTGTCACAGCCAATTTTTGAAATACATCTATGGGCGTACCCGGCGTACCTAGCCTTTGACTTAAGAGGGTGCCCACCCGGCAGCCGCTGCCGCGGCCGTCGCGGTGCAGCGATTCCGTGCACTGTGCTGAAGCATATACGTACCTAGATACTACCAATTTGATTAAAAATACGAGGAATATAGATGTGCTTCTACTCTTTCCGTGAATTGATAATGAAATAATGACCGGAAAATTATGTTGAATGAATGCTACAATTCAGCAACATTATCGTCCTGCCTACAGGATCGCAAAACTCAGCGCGTCGTTAAAAGAAGAAACTTTATTCCTTGGCTATCCAAACTACTGAACAGATTTACATTAATTTTGATAGGTACAGACGCTAGCACATCAAGCTACCTCAATCCTTTGATAGATTTTCAACTTTATAACAAAAAGGTTACTTACTGTTTTTTTTGGGTGGAATCATCAAATAACTTCTCCTGCTCTGGGTGGACCAGGAAGGCGTGTCAGACTTTTACTGACTAAAACCCACCTGTGTTCCTTCAGTTGTCTGTGTGCCAGGGGCCACGGTATCTCTTTCGAACAACCCGCACCCCTGGCAGAAGGTTAATTTTCAATTGGGAAAATTTGACAGTTTGGGATAGTTTGATGTGCTGGCGTCTGTACTAAATAGGCTAGCAGGGACGATCAACGCGCAAATTGGAACCAACCAAACAAAAAATCTGCTATTTCATAAAAAAATAGATCAACGCTGTCGAAACTTATCCCCTAGCTGGAGGCTTTAAGTTCGCTTAAAGGCAACCACAGGAATGTCCGATTGAGCAGTCACGGCCTGTCAAGGTCAACTGCGAGATGCTATTCACAAAAAAAAAAAAACAATTTATGGAACAGCAATTTTTATTTTAAATAACCCTCCATAAATTTCAACGCAGGGGCGTTTATCAGGATTGTAGTACCTACTACTTCCATAATAGTAATCGTTTTCGAGTTATAAGCACAGTAACGGACAGACAGTCAGAAGTGAAAAGAGTAAGAAAAATAACCTTTTTTAACTTCTTTAAACTAAACAAAAATGTGTAGGTGTGTACGTGAGTGTATGCGGGTGTGTGTGTGTGTGTGTGTAGTTGTGTTTTATGCGTGTGTGTGTCTTTTACCTAGTAGGTGGGTAACTAAGTAAATTTTCTAAAATCGATATAAAACATCTTTACCTAACAAAATCCCCCATCATTAGTCAAGACGCGGCTAACCAACGTGGGCCATCGTGTACGTGACTCGGCCACGTCGTCCCACCTGACTGCGACGAAATAAACTGTTTCTATTAGCGGCACTCTAATCTCTACAAATATTGGACTGTTGGCTTTGCCCTAATTCAGATGCTACGTGACACATTAGGCTTATTATTTTCACATAATTTTGTGGAATAGATGGAGTCTCGTGGCAGATTATGTGTGTTAGTATCATTTATGGCTAGCTTAGTAGGTTCCCATGGCTACGCTTGCGTGTTGTAACTTCACGTCACCTTCAGAGTCAAATTATATTAACTAGCGAAACTTGACAGAGTTAGGTAGGTACCAGTGGCAAAAGCACCATATAACACGATTCCTACCGGCTTCCCTTCGTGGATTCGCATCGGCAACTCTATCGCTATTAAAAAATGGCGCGTCAATAGGTGGCTACTACTGTCAAAAATGATAGTTACAGTACGGGTATTGAATTCACCGTAACATTCAAACAACAAGAACGGTTATTTTAAAATAACCCGGCACCAAAACGTCATAATCGGGAACTAAAAATTCATACAACAGCGATCCCATAATGATGTCACTTTAGGTAAAGTGGCACCGCTTGATATGTACGAGAGCAAGTCGCTGTACAACGGGTTATGGCAGAGACAGATGTAGAAAAATGTGTCAGCGAGAACGAGATGGAGGGATATTGCACATTGTATTTGGTTTTCAGTTGTAAAATTTTCTTGTATTTTTTTTTTACATTCTTATAATAATAGTAAGTATTCTTTTTTGATAAGTTAGTAAATTAAACAAGACTTCGCTTCGGCTTCTCTCTTAGAAACATTGACACCTCGCCGCTGGTAGGTATAGTTACCACCAGCGGTAACCAGCATCGTAATTGCATCGCACACTATCAATCTGAATAATTTTAAAGGATATTGCCAATCCACTGCGGTGTTCAGTGTCCAACGTAAATAACGCAACTAATGTTGAACTGTCAAAATGAAAGCCATTCCTACTATTAGTGCGTTATGCAATTACCCTGCTGATGTATACACGGCTACACATCAAGCTATACATATCCAGTTTACGCTGATCTCGCACTGTATGGAAATCCTATACAATGCGAGATCAGCTTATACTGGAAATGTACAGCTTGGTGTTTAGCCGTATGTACCTATTTAGTTATTAAACTTGATACTAATGAGTTTAGAAAACTTGTTTTGTTTTCTTTATTCAAATATCTATACAGCCTGATTCAAAGTTTATGGCACCTCTGAAATACGTTACCCTCTGCGCGGTATCTCACCCTTGACACGTGCGTTTGTTACTGCGCAGCAAGTACTCTCATGTTCCGAGCCGCCATTAATTGTGATTCAGGCTGTACCCATCACGTCTGTCTGTGGAGTTTGGTTAACCAGTTTAATTTGAGCCTGTATTTAAGCACTGGAACATGTAGGTAGGTATGAATTAGCATGTCATAAAGTCTCGAAACATGGACGTCTTACTAACGCTTCTCTTATCGACATCTACCGATAGGGAAACTCCAGGGTAACGTTTGAAATTCAAATATACTTACCAATTTGCAATTTGCAGGTCATTGTCATCAGGTTGATTAAAATATGATTCGATTATTTCCGTTTTATTATACACACATTGACATTAATTAATTTTATTTAAACAATGACATGAGTATTTACTTTGTAAAGTACTACCTATACAGGATAAGTTTTTATCCAGTGCGCAAACTGTAACCATGAATTCAGCATATCATTCTAGACCCCAGTGCAGAAATTTACATCGGTATTTCGTCGGTAAAACTTACAAAAAAGAAATCAGCTGTTCCATACATTTTGACCGAGTAGATATTGCACTTTTCTATGAAACAGCTGATTTTTTTTTATAAAACCGACGTAATTTTTTTGCGTTAGGGGTCTAGAATGATGTGCTGAATTCATGGTGACAGTTTGCACAGTGGATAAAAACTTATCCTGTATACAAGAATTGCTCGTTTAAAGGTATTAGTTATAACCTGACACCTTTTAATGTGACGAGTTAAATTCCCTACCACTCATTTACACTTCAAATTCTTGTTTTTTTCTCAATCCTTTTTAAGTCTAGACGTCTTCTTCGGTAGCCTGGAGCTAATTCTTAATCTCTTTGATTCAGTATGGAAGTATTTAACTGACGGTATGATCTAGCTAGCAGGGTATTTTAATTACAGAGAGTAACGAACTTATTTTCCTAGAATCAAACTGTTTGGTCCACCCAAGTCAGCCCATTCAGCTACAGTCAAAGATTTATGTCTAGGTTTTGTTATGGTTTTTTTCCTTCATAACATAGACAATACTTTTTCACATCACAATCTAGCCTATTAGCAAGTAACTTAAATTTAACTTAAACTACTAATTAACTATATAACTAAAAACTCGTCCAATCAGGTCTTTTATATTCACTGTAAGTTAAGGGGAAGACACACGATGATTGATTCACGTGTTAAAGTTTTTGATATGGTTAGTGCAAATCGGTGAAACATGTCATGAAAGGACCACTATCGCTTTCAGTCAAACGAAAGCTCATGTACTCGTACATGTGAATTCATCCCATCTTCACCTACGGAGTGTAACTATGGTCTTTTACAAAGTTTCAAACTTCACACTTGGAAGACTCCAACAGTTGACAGACGTCAACGAGCTATGGAATTAAGTATACAAGTGTCAAACTCACATACCGCATTTGGAACTCTATACTTCGTTCCGAAACACAAATAGCGGAGGCTGGCCGCACAGCTGCTGGTCTAAAGTGAAACTGGGCTAGCTATATCTGCTGCATGTCGGAGCAGCAATAAGCAAAAACCACCACTCAGTGGATCCTAAATAGCGAGAAACGGCTACGCAAATGAAAATCAGCTGTTCCTTACATTTATGTTCGAATAACTAATCAAAATGTAGGAAAAAGCTATTTTTTTTGCGATTTCAGGTTTGGTCCCATAGTAAAAATTGTTCATAATGATGAGTACAATGACCTCTTAAGGTGAATCTAGTCGACATTTTTTCCGTACAAACTTCTGAAGGCTATTAGTCCACTGTTCGACAATGTACATAAAAAATTATACATGGTATGGTTTTATCTCATTATTAATAATATCTGTACAGAAACAAAATATTAAAGTTAGGAGCCAACAAAGATTCATTTTTCTTGCTAATTTAACCTAACTGTTTAGGGCGTGTTTAAGTAATAAAAGAAGTGTGAAATCTCCAAAACCAAGTCGGTAGCGACAAAGCTCAAATATCGAAATGTTCAATAAACTTTATTGGTCATTGATTTATGCAGTGGTTTTTTCATAAAAACCCGATCTTCCGAAGGACTTTTCTTAATTTTTACGCGCATGTATTACTATAAATGATCCTGCATCTCACTCAATAACGTTGTGCATGTAGACTAGCGTCTAACTGCTCATCACTGATACTACCTCTGTCGGACACGATGCCTGGTGAGACAGCATGCTTTTTAGCCAGGCCCACCAGTGAGTTCGAACCCGCTACAAGATTCCTCTTAAGAGGTTGTTGGTGTTTTTCCAATAACCCTGTATATTCCAATTACAGGTAAACACAACATTGACAACAGAAGACGACAGATTATCGCTTAGTTTCTAAGTAAAGTCTAGATGTACAATTGTTTATGAAAATGATAGTATTTATAAATTTTTCGTTCAGTGTAGAGTAAGTAGGCTAGCCTAAAATAACACCTAATTGTATTACTGCGTGTACAATAGTACCTAAGTACTTACCTACTTGCTGTTGTACTTACCTAGACACAAGCATTAACACACTAATTGATTTTAGTCTAGACTAATGACACAATGAGCACCTAATAATTCACAAATTACTGACGTAGGCAGTTAGATAGATAAGTACTTTACTTTGTACGAAAAATAAAGAAAACACTCAACATTTATCTGCTTGGTAAGTTTTCATTTTCATGGTAAAACCGCTGTACCTATTTTGATGTTGATTTACGCGTTTTGAATAAAAAAACTTACCAATATTTAATTATAATTGTGTAGGTAGGTATTGTGGTAGGCATGTCGAAACACTATAATAAACGGCAACATAATTAAGACTGATTCCGGTTTCTTCATGTCAATATAACTTTTTTTTGGATGCACATTTCAAATGATAAGATGATTATGGCCCTTCGATTAACATAGGTTTTAAAGTGCTACAAGGGTGGGGACGTTTTGAACATTGCTCTTTGGTGTAGAAGTTAGTTGCACCCACAGAAATTTTAATAATAAGGCAAATTATAAAGATTTCTGTGGTTGCACCCGATTTACGGACATACTGAAAAAAAGTGAGTTCAAAAACTAACTGAAAACTCACGCTTAAAAAAGTATGAAACAATGAAATATTCTTATCTACAAACCGTGGTCGTATGCCACCACGAACATGCCAACATGCATACCTATACACATATATACCGGTCAAAATCATAACACTCCTTTTGCTGCACCGTAGTCGGGTAAAAAACCTAACCGTAGCGGTGAAATATAGGCTGTTAAAGTTATTAAGAGAAAATCAGAAATGGAAACGGACAAAGTAGAGGGAAAACTCATTTAAAAAAAATGTAAATCTAAGCATTTGTATTCTAGCATTTGCTGTTATTTGATGGAATAATAAAAGCCTCTAGAGTTTTAAGGTCCCGAGAGGTCCCGTCAGTGCTTCAGTGAGCATAGACAATACTCTGAATCAATAATAATCGTTGTGGGTTCATGAACAAATATTGGGGAAAACGGTCGTGTTGATAAATAATGAAAAATTCGGACTCGATCGCAGCACTCTTATTTTATTTGTCTGCTATTTCTTTTTTTTTGGCGAAGCATAAAGACGTAATCAATCATTAGTTAGCAACTGTCAAACTACAACTGGAAGATGTGCTTTGGTCATGTCTGAGTCAAAGCACGTGCTTTTTTTTTGGGTGGAAAATCATCAAATAACTTCTCCCGCTCTGGGTGGAGCAGAAGGGCGTGTCAGACTTTTACTGACTAAAACCCACCCATGTTCCCTCAGTTGCCTGTGTGCCAGGGGCCACGGTATCTCTTTCGCACAACCCCCACCCCTGGCAGGCATCGGCCCTTGCGGGCCCCATCAGTTGGTGCTGACATCTCTTTGAGGCGCGCGTGGAACACAACGCGCCGCCGACCAAAAATCAAGAAAACAAAAAAAAAAACAAAAGTTATTTATTCAAACTAGGCTGAGAGTCAGCTCTTTTTGAACGTCAAAATTACATAAGACAGCCCCCCAAACCCTTCACCACTTCCTAGTGCTTTAGCTGGGAAGAAGAAGCGGCGCAACAAACTCCCCAGCAGCACAGCTGTCTGTTAAATTAAAAGAACTTGTTTCTATACAATAGTAGGTAATTAACATTACGAAACACAAAAAAAAACCATTAAATTTGCCATACGTCAGCTAGCACACGCCAATATACCAACAAAACATTGAAAACATGGTACTCAAGTAGAAATAAACTGAATTATACAGGCAAATATTTTTTTTTTTAATGAACTAACATAATTATATAACCTGTCAGTAAGCAAGCTAATAGTGGTGAACATAAACATTGTCTTGAGTTAATCACAGCGACCAACAATTCTTATCGTTTAAGTAGTCGTTGATAGAATAGTATGCCTTTGAACAGAGGGTGGATTATACTTTAACTTTAAACGCATTAATATGCAAATCTAGCAAAGAAGGGAAGCTTGTTATAAAAAGTTATACCAAGACCAACAAATGAGTTATGAACCTTATGAAGCCGGTGAAAGAGAACACGTAGTTTGTCCTTATTTCTAACCCGCTAAAGCCCCGGCGAACCCGTTTTGGGTTCGGCTGGGTTCGGCGGGACTTCAAGGGATTTTCACTTTTTTTCATAATATGAATAGAGTTGTAAGTCGTGTGCGATTATTTTATTCTGTGGCCAGATAGATATTCTCGTCGACTAAATCATTCAAATTCATAAATATTCTGTGGTAAAATTGAATAAAAATGTTGACAGTGACGCTTCGAACTCGCGCGCGAACGGGGTAATAACGTGACGTACCCGCTAACTTTTTTAGTGATTTTCTTATTTTTTGTGCATATTGGACGTTAAGTGGATAAATATTCATTTATAAGTCGTTATTACATCGTTTTAGATAATATTTGCATCAAATAGCATCACAAAAACTGTTTTTTCGACAAAAAGTGTTACGTAGACAAACCGTTGCTCAAGGTCGTGACTGTTTTGTGAATTTTGTTTGTTTTGGTACTATAACTGACTTACGTTAAAGGGAACACGTAGTTTGTCCTTATTTCTAGTATTAATATTATGAATATCACTGTTTTTAGTATACAAGTGTATATTTTGCCTAATATATAAGATGTTGGCCAAGATGAATTGCGATGCGACCGTGAGAATCCCAATATATTTAAAAAAATCTTTCAGAGAAACTCTAGCACCTAGTAAATTGCTCGAACAACTCGTTTTTGAAGGACAAAAATATTTTGAATGTCAGCGGCTTTGCCCCACAGCAGAATACCGTAGGACATAACGCTATTAAAATAATTAAAATAAATTAACCGAGCTGTATTAACGTCAGTGTATTGTCTTACTTTTCTGACGGCGTAGGCAGCCGAACTGAGCCTTCCCGCTAGGCTTGATATATGTAATCCCCAGTGAAGTTTGGCATCAACTGTTAAGCCCAGAAAAACTGCCGAGTCAACATTTCCACCACCTCGTTATCTAAGACGATGTAGGGTCCTAGATTCTTAACATTCGGTAAGGCGAACTTGATACTTTTCGTTTTCTTGGCGTTGAGAACTAGGTTATTTGTGGTAAACCAATCCGTAACCATTGAAAGTGCACAGTTTACGTCGTCAAAATCTTGTTTGACCCGAGCTTGGTCCTTGCCAGACAGCGAGCTACTCATTACTCGCCGTCCGCAAGCCCGCGCCTATCGTTCCCGTGGCCGGGAATCAGTCTGAGGTTCCCGACGCCCAGGGTGTCTCCTGCGGTGACTGAGGCCGTGAGGGCGCATATACTGCCTCTCTCTTACGTGCGCCGCCTCCCTCTTCGCGAACATTACTGCTTCGCAGAAAGAGGTGACGGCTACCCATGCACTGTCGCTCCTTACCATGGTCTGGACCAGGGCCAGACACGAGAGATCGCCGCCGCCGATCGCTTCCACGAGGACACGCCTCCAAGCCGGGCAGACCTCCACCGTATGCTCCACCGTGTCCTCAGGGCGATCTTCGTAGTGGAAACATCTGGGCGTTTCCTCCCGCCTTATCCGAATCAGGAAGCTCCCGAAACTACCGTGTCCGGTGAGGACCTGCGTCAGGCGGAAGGTGAGGACGCCATGCCGCCTCTCAAGCCACTCCTCAATGAGGGGACTTACCGCCGCAATCGTGGCGTGCCCAGTCAAAGCACGTGCTGACTGCTGAGTAACGTTTAGAGCAGGGGTTCACAAACTTATTTTGTCTACTGCCCCACTTTGAGAATAAATATTTTTTTAGCGCCCCCATTTTTTCACCTGCTTAAAAACGTTGAACAATTGATCACAATCCAAGGTACAATTGGGGGATCGGTTTTTGTAACCAAAATTCTTGGTGGCCATTTTTTAACTTGATTTTTATTTCCTCGTTTGTTGTCAATTCTATAAGTTCTTCTTTCAGTTGAGGTGATATTGCTGTGTTGACATTTAAAAACGGATCCAACACCCAGTCTGGTATTTCCAAGTTCAAAATGTCCTGGTATCGTTCGGTGAAGTCAATGTCGAGGTTTTCCAAATGTTGGCAGTAGCCAAACAAGTCGTCGTTACTGCAGGATACTGAAAATTCGGAAAATTATGAAACTCACGTCTGCCCATATTCTTTTTGTGTAGAAGCAGTTTGGCTGCAAAAGCAGCAACTACATTTTTTGTTTTAATTAAAGGTGAACGGCAGGCTTGTATGGGCGTTTCGTACCGCTAACAATATTTCGTGTTTTGGGATGTTTTTTGTTTTAATTGGTAGTTAATATGATAGAGAAGCCCTTTTAAAATTCTTAGATTTTTAGAAGTTGGGACGTAAAAGTTATAACCAGTTTTATTTATTAAGGTTATGTACTAGTGTACCAATTTAGATTGTTACATTAAGGTACATAAACATTGTTTTGATAATAGAGTAAATGTTTTAGATTGCTTATCGCTATCTTTGTAGTGTTTCATTTACCATTAAGTAGGTAGATTGAGATGACCATCGTACCTACTCAGTAGGGTGCATTAGGAGATACCTATGTCCAGCAGCGGACTGCAACAGGGTGAATATTCAAAGTATACCAAATTCACAAGTTCTAGTGCGTAAATAATTTGAACTTAGGTTTAAACTCGATTAAATATATGTATGTCATGGAAACCTACGATTTTTAATAAGCGCTGTATTTTGTCTTTTGAGTTTCTATGTTAATCATGCATGAATTTTAATGTAAATAACCCAAAAACTCATTACAGGGACCTGTTTCATTACTAGATTTGATATATTTATTAGTATTATAGGAAATCTAGTGCTAATAACGTTAAATTGGCGAATGTGTCGAATGACTTAATCTTTATTTGTTTCATAACAATAAACTGACCCGTAGATTTATAAATAAATTAAGGACTAATGTGTTTTAAAATTTTGTAACGGCGCAAAACTCATTACCAGAACCATGACGGTAAATCGAATTTGTACGACAAAAACCTTTGATCATACCGCCTTATAGTGAACTGCCACCCCCCCGCTCTTCAGTCGACCGGTAAACGTAACAGTGGAAGGACGTACACAAGATTTCGCACCATAAATTACGATCGATGTGAGTATTGACACTGTTTTGTCCATTTTGTGTTTCATTACAAGTCCGCTTACATCTTGATACGTAAATAAACTTGGTATCTTGTTGCTAAATCAATTCATTGGGTTCTGTTTCATTTTCATTTTTGAATGTGTAGATGACATGTACTGTTCATAGAAAAATGTAAAATAACTTAAAAGTGCATAATTTTCATAACCGTGTCGTTCATTACCGTCGTTTACCGTAACCTTTTTGAGGTCACGGTAATTAATGAAAAATACGGTAATGACTCAACTTCTATTTAATACTTTTTAAAATAAATATTTTTTAAAGCGGTTAGGAAATTACTATTAAATATTGTTGCTAAATAAATATGTTTAATCTTTCAGTTAAAATGGCACGCCATAAGAAGACAAAAGAGCAAATTTTAGCTAGAAGAAAAATAGCTAAGCGTAAACGCTACGCTGCTTTAAAAGAAAACGAAGAATTATATAATATTGAAAAAGAAAAGGAAAAAGCAAGATACTTGAAGACAAATCTGAAAACAAAATTGTTATTATTAAAGATTTAACACCACGTGCTCAAAGAGATAGACGTAGAAGATGGAGAGTTAATAGCAAGAAATATATACATTAAAAAAACTAGAAAAACAAATTGAAAATGTTGTTTTGGACATCGAAAAGTCACAAGAGGAGCCTCACGTAAATGGTAGCAATGATCCCCTTGACTCAGTTCTATCAAATTCTACTATGAAGGAAACTGGGACCATTAATTACGAAACCGAAACAGATGTGACTTTTAAATTAAAAGCAAAAATAAGACATGTGCGATATCAAAGAGATAGAGACATAAAAAAAATTAAGATAAGCTTTGCAATGTAAAAAAAGAAAACAAGAAATTGAAGAGACTTTTAAACATATATAAAATAACAGATACTAAAAAGAATACAGGGAATTATGAAAAACGACTAAGAAAAATAGCCAAAAAATGGTCCAAAAACATTTTAACATAAAAAAAGAAAAGATAGTTGTAAAAAAAATTGAGTGCTTTTTTAATGAAGAACACAGGAACAGACGTCGGGACATTTTCCAAATTAGTTGAAATTACAAGAGCAAACCTGCCAAATATCAAAATCGTGGAAATCACAAAATTCGGACATAGACGAAAAACAAGTAATAATGCCTAAATGCGTTCCATCTTTTAAAGGAACCATGGCCGTCCACCAAGTCATTTGGAGGTGTGGTTCTGAAAGAGATCGGTTAGAAATGCGCAGCCGAAGCTGTTTCAGGTGTGAAGAGGAAGTGTGTCAACATTACTATCATTACAAAGAACCAACACTTGAAGATAATTCGTTACTGGTACCTGTACCTGCACTTAATCTCATTCCTGAAATCTATGAGGTACCACAACAATCAGGCAGTTATAGTCCAGAATTCATACGAACCGTAAACCCGAGTAAACGGCGTAAGAAGTTGCATTCAAACAATATAATAAATCAGGAAGGTCTAGCTAGAGACAATAATATTTCCTGCTATGCCTCAAAAAGCCTCCACATCAAGGGAATTTAAATCACCAGAGAAGGTGCACACTTTATCTGCAATTAGAAAATTTGGCGATTGGCAAAACTTAACTTTTGTTGGTTCTGAAAGCAGGTCATACTGTAATAAGTTTGAGGAATTTATATCTGATTTCGATAAATGTGAAAACGACCCAGACGTTGATATAGAAAAGAGAGAAAATAAAGAAAACATTCTTGAAAATCAACATCGAGAGAAAGGTAAATGTAAAGGAAAAGGAGTAGGAAAAAAGACTGCCAAAGATAATGCAGCAGGAATCAAGTAAAATTGTATTTTTAAAAAACGTAAATACATAATTTGCTAAAATTATATAAATATATAAAAATACTTAAAAAGTTTGAAAAATACTTCATCATGATTCGACGTGGAAGTTTAAAATTCATGTTGATTTTTGGTACATTTTATTTGTGTAGTTGTACTCTTATGGACTAATTACACTTATTCTGCTTATTAAGTGTGTATAGAAAATACCAGTTTTGTATAGAGATGGGTACGCATCCGACCAACACGTACGTATCTCCGTGCATAACTCGTGTCTCATATGGACACGAGCTGAATTGAGCTGAATAAGTAATTGGTACCTTATTATCAAAGTCTGATTAGTATCCAAGAAAGCTGATTACCAAAAAAAATAATTAATGGAAGACTTATTATTATTTGTTATTTAGTCATTTAAGATTTTTGACATTAGGCATTTTGTGATTGCATTCCGAATATCAAAATCGGATGCGTTTAATAAGACATTGGAAGGCTGATTGTTACCAAGACCATGATTTTTTAATACAACAATGAATGATAATCTAAGATACCTTTGTTTTTTTTATATTCACATCTTTTGGTATCATTACCATGTCTTTGTATTTCATCACCGTATACCTAAGAATTCATTACCGAGGATAGGGTTCATTACCGTAGCTTGTCACATATTTTTAGTGGCAATAACTCTATCAATGTTTGAACTATATGCGTGCCTTTCACCTATCTGATAAATAAAATAATGCCAAATATCGTAACGCAATCAAATTCTAATAAAAATTAAATTATGCTTTTCGTACAAAAATTGTGCAAATAATGTCGAAACTGAAGAAATACAGTTCGATGATAATGAAGTTCTGATGGGGTTTTGAGTGAAAGTAAATACAACAATACTTTGTTTTTGTAAGTAGATTTATTTTATTGTACTTATAATTAATGCATGTTATTTCTATTGCTAAATAACAACAATTGCAACATTCCGGAGCGAAATGTTGCTAGATGTTTAACATGTGATGTTATATGCCTTGCCTTATCTTTTCCTACACTCTGTCTAAGTTAGAGCAGGCAAGGTATAGTTTTTTTTTTTTTTTTTTCCTGGGTGGGAAATCATCAAATAACTTCTCCCGCTCTGGGTGGAGCGGGAGGGCGTGTCAGACTTTTACTGACTAAAACCCACCCGTGTTCCCTCAGTTGCCTGTGTGCCAGGGGCGGCGGTATCTCTTTCGAACAACCCGCACCCCTGGCAGGCATCGGCCCTTGCGGGCCACTCTGTTGCTGCTGACATCTCTTTGAGGCGCGCGTGGAACACAACGCGCCGTCGACCCGGGCTTGGTCCTTACCGGACAGCGAGCTACCCATTACTCGCCGTCCGCAAGCCCGTGCCTACGGTGGCCGGGAATCAGCCTGGGATTCCCGACGCCCAGGGCGTCTCCTGCGAAGGCCACGGCTGTGAGGGCGCATGTACTGCATCTCCCTCACGTGCGCCGCCTCCCTCTTTGCGAGCATAACTGCTTCGCTGAAGGAGGCGACTGCCAGCCATGCCCTCTCGCTCCGTACCATGGCCTGGACCAGGCTCGGACGCGAGAGATCGCCGCCGCCGATCACCTCCACGAGGACACGGCGGTGCTCCACCCAAGCCGGGCAGACCTCCACCGTATGCTCCACCGTGTCCTCTGGGCGATCTTCGCAATGGAAACACCCGGGCGTTTCCTCCCGCCCTATTCGAAACAGGAACCTCCCGAAACAGCCATGTCCGGTGAGGACCTGTGTCAGGCGGAAGGTGAGGACGCCATGCCGCCTCTCAAACCACTCCTCAAAGAGGGGACTTACCGCCGCAATCGTGGCGTGCCCAGCACTGGGGGCAAGGTATAGTTTGAACAGGCAATTTGGCGCGTTTTTTTCGATCCGGAATGTGCAGACGAGCACGCAGTTTTTGATGGCTGGGCTGCATTCCGAGTTACGATAAAATCGATTTGAGCGTGCTCACGCCTCTTCCGATTTAACGTGAGAGCAATAACGATGTCCCGTGAATCGTCATAGATGACGTCATGACATGTGCTGTCTTACGATAACGCCGACCGTGCCCTAAACTAATATCACCGTGAGAGCTGTCATAAGTGATATGCTTAGATTCGTCAGAAATAGTGATTCTGGCTAGACTCGCTACCTAACCAAATAAGAAGAAAACTGTGGTGTATATAGGTTTTGAGTGAGCACTGTTAGCGCGTCCACGAGTGTTCCGTATTGTTGACAAAAATGACAGCTGTTAGCTGTCATAATCGTGATATCTAAATCGGAAAGCACCAAATGATTGATGTGAGCCCTGTGAGTGATATTTTCTCATTCGGAAAGCAGCCTCAATGAGTCGCCCCGACAACAATCTTTTTATAGATATTATTAAAAAATCCCAACTTCTAAAAATAGTACACTTACACGAAAATAAAAGGCTTAGTTGCCTTAAGAAGTGGTACAAATTCTATAACAGGACAACATAAAAAGTATGCGGTACGAAATCTGCCGTTCACCTTTAGTCCATTGCCTTGCAGTTGGAGATTAATGTCCTTGAACAATTTATACAGGTCTGTCATGTAAGCTATATCATTATTTGATGTAATGAGCTTGTTGCGCAATTCTGTATCTTTAGTTTCCAAGAACTCTATCACAGAGTCAAACAGCCTCTTGATAGCCAACGAACTTCAGTATGAAACACCAAACGGTTGAAATCTTCGTCATTAGTAACACAACGCTGCTGAAATAATCTAACATTAAAAGAGCTGTTACGGATTTTATTGACTGCTTTGATGACATATTGCAGTGATTGAAATAGTCGTTCACTTAAATTTCTAGCAACCAAATGTTGTCTATGAATAACGCAAGGTACAGCAAGGACATCTGGAATTTTATTTTTTAAGTACGCTATGAAGCCTTTATGGCACCCTTTCATAGCCGGAGCACCATCCGTAGCAACTGATATAAGATTTTTCAAGGGAATCTCTTTCTCATCACAGATGTTTTCCGATGTGTTGAATATGGTTTCGCTTTTTGTATCGGTAAATTTCTAGCAAACAACAGTTCTTCACATATTTTCTCATGTTTAATAAACCTCACGTAAGACAGCAACAATGCTTCATTAGTTGGTAAAGTGGACTCATCGAGCTGAATTGTGAATTGACTAGCCCTCAGATGATTGTACAATGATTCTTCAATGTTTTCAGCCATTTCATCAATTCGTCTTTGCACAGAATTATTACTCAAAGGAATTTTTCCGATAATATCTGCAGCCGGTTTATGAAGCACAGTTGTTATGACTTCCTTTATTGCTGGCAAAATTAACTCTTCTCCGATGTTGTGTGGCTTGCCTTTTTGAGCAATTGTCAAAGAGATATTGTACGAAGCTCGAAGTCCGTCGTCATCTTGCTTTAGCAGCCGCAGAAAATAGTTTTGCTACATTTGGCTGAGTATTATGCTTCTTCTCTAGGTTTTGAAAATATGCTACATTTTTGTCTTTCTTATCTGGATGCTGATCATGCAGTCTTGAAGGTTTCATTGCTTCATTCGAAAATGTTTTTAGACGTAGAAGGCACAAAGGCGACGATGGGTTTGTGGGATTTTCAATAAATCCGATTTTAATATATTCCGCACAGAATTGCCGTCTCTTCTTTTTTACTTCCGACATTGTTTTGTTTTGAGAAATACCTAAATAAGTGTTGAACTTAAGTACTGCTTATCTATTACGCGCGATACCGAAAATGAAAATAAAATAAATATTACGTTGTTTATATAGGATTGCGTAAGCAGCATGCACCGACAGGAATAAGACAAACATGCATAAACTCGTTTATCTCATTCGACGCTCAATCGTACTCAACAAGTAAGAAGAAGTATTCTATGAACCAGCCGATTTATATAGATATACACAAATCGGGTTATTTAACAAAAACTTGTTAAAACATGATTGCCCGCGGTTTATTATCTACGAAAATTACCTATCTAGGAATACTAATAACTATTAAAATGCGAAAGTGTGTCTGTTGCCTTTTCCTTTGTTTGTTTGTGTCAACTTTCATTTCGAAACGGAGCAACCGATTGACATGATTTTATCTTATTTATTCAATAAAACAGGACAGATATATGAACTACGCGGAGAGAAATATCGAACGGAGTTAGTTTGAGCAATCTCTTAATGAATATTAGTTGCTGTCTACAAGTTGTAGTCGAGAGTCGAGAGCTCAGTCGGTGTTTAAGAGTCCTTCTAGTAGATGAAATTACAAATCACCCCCCAAGCCTCTACACAACGCCACGATTTTATTTCTTGGTCTCTTACCGTCCCCCTTTAGGCCTGCAGTGCCCACAGGGGGCGTTATCGCCCACTTTGGGAAAGGCAGGTTTAGAGGTCTCAGTCTTAATCTTTAAAAATAATTCAATCAAATTATCTCAAACCAACTCCGTGAAACCTAAACTAAGACCTGGGCCTTGGCCTGGGTTTCAAGGCGTGGGTTTTAAGACCCTAGGAAATCTGAAGCTTTGATAATTTGAAGTATTCAGCTTAAGTGTTGAAACCACGGCTGAAACCTACTAGGCTACGTTGAACATTATTTGGCTAAACCAAATACCAATAGGGACTTACATGTAAGCACCTAAGTAGCAAAGTACCTAACTGACTTCCTAGTTGCCCTCGTGGTCGCGAATGCCACTGATGCGGAGCGTGGGGTCCTGAGTTAAATTCCCAGGTCGGGCATGTTATTTGGTTTTCCTTTAGAAATTTCTTAGTACCAGCATGGAGTTTGGAAGTTGACGGTGAGATACACCCGTGCCTCGGAAAGCACGTTAAGCTGTTGGTCCTGCGTCTAATCTCTTTCTGGTCATGTCGAATTGCGTGCCGTCCCGTCAGACTATGAGTGAGGGAAGAGAGAATGCACCTGTGTCTGCGCACACACTTGTAGGTACACATAATATCTCCCGCGCCGAAGGATGGTCTCCGTTGAGATTAGCCACCAAGGCCGAGATACGGTCTGGAGGAACATTACTATCAAAGTACCTACCCCTTCAGCGAAGCAGTTATGCTCGCAAAGAGGGAGGCGGCGCACGTGAGGGAGATGCAGTACATGCGCCCTCACAGCCGTGGCCTTCGCAGGAGACGCCCTGGGCGTCGGGAATCCCAGGCTGATTCCCGGCCACCGTAGGCACGTGCTTGCGGACGGCGAGTAATGGGTAGCTCGCTGTCCGGTAAGGACCAAGCCCGGGTCGACGGCGCGTTGTGTTCCACGGGCGCCTCAAAGAGATGTCAGCAGCAACAGATGGGGCCCGCAAGGGCCGATGCCTGCCAGGGGTGCGGGTTGTTCGAAAGAGATACCGCGGCCCCTGGCACACAGGCAACTGAGAGAACGCGGGTGGGTTTTAGTCAGTAAAAGTCTGACACGCTCTCCTGCTCCACCCAGAGCGGGAGAAGTTATTTGATGATTTCTCACCCCAAAAAAAAAGTACCTACCCACCTACAGGTAGGTACAACTTATACCTAAAAAGCTATGAAATATGAAGCAAAAAGAGTACAAACAAATACGTTATGAACGAGCTTCTAGCATCGAACTTGTTTCACTTTACAGCTTTTTATTTCCCCGTATTGAGGAGTGACTGCAGCGCATAGACAATTTTTATTTGCTTCACAATACAAAACTCGCATTCCCGATATATTCCATAACAAACTTTCTATGGAAAGTGCATGTAATTTAGTTCCAATAACCTGAAACAAACAAAATTGCATCTTGTGTCGTGACAAAATAGTTTGGAATCCAATGCTAGCGTTGGTTGAGTTGTTCTCTTTGGAAATTCAGTGTATCGCGAGTTAGTGATGCGACAAAAGTGAATTTTTCAATTTGATTGGTCCAGTGCTCTCATTTATGCTCAATGTAGACATAAATTGCATAAGTTATCGTTCGGTAGTACTCATAAATAAAAACAATTTAAATATTTATATTTTGATTTTGACATTTGCCTGGAATTTGTTATAATTATATCCATTTTTGTGTCCAGGCATCCGTGACACAAAATTGCTAATATAGTTAGGTAGTGTTGGTACTGTATATAGACACTACTTAATTATTAGGACTACAGTTCTATGAAGAACGGTCTCCGGTGGATTTGTGTCCATTTGCTGTCATTAAACTATAGTGTAATTTCCAGTTAAATGCCATTTTATCATATTTTGAGTAGGTACATAAAAACTTTTTTATCTTGAATTTATTTTGATAGTTTATATCCATTGATTGAAAATCAGCTCCCCATTGGAAGCGAGGAGATTTTTACTGATTTCCAAAAGGTATCCCCTTTTGTACTTCATAATTTTTTTTATATCATCTTGATAACTTGTCTCTTTCACATCACTAGCATCGAGCTTTGAGATTTCAATATCATTTCTAGTTATTGTAATATACAATCGTACGTACCTATATAGGTATGTCACGGTTGGCTTTCCGATGTTCATATTACTCGATTATTGGTTGTTCACAAATATTTTACTTGAAAACTCTACTCGAAAGAATGTCATTGTTTTTTTTTGCATTCGTTCTAGGTATTGGTATGCCATGAGTGAGCCTACCTACAATTTTAAAAAGACCGTTTGTAACAATAAAAATTGTATAGTGACGCGTATCGGGACGGAAAACAAAAACCAAGGCTTTAAAAAGTTTACAATAGCCTTGGTCTGTTGGCCTTGCTACTACTAAGTGTAGTTACTACTATAATTAAGTTATAATTAAGTGACATACAGTGGAAACTGTATGTGCCCACTGCTTTACTCAAGCGTCCTTTTTTCTACGGGAGTTTTGTATCGAAATTATAGGTTATAATAAAAACAGGAACGTCTTAATCTTAGAGTAACGTCTAATTTCACGAAAGACGTCCACAGCTGTACATAGACCTCCCCCAAGCTCCGCCACTTCGACCGGTTCTGTGCTTCCCGCATACCCGGTCCACCTTGTGGGAGGCCTTCCAACCCTACGTCTTTCGATACGCGGTCGCCACTCCAGAACCTTCCAGCCGCCATCTGTAAGTTTGGCAATTCTTCGGGCTATGTCGGTTGTCTTGGTTCTCGTGCAGATCTCTTCATTCCTGATTCGATCACGTACGGAAACTCCAATCATAGCCCTCTCCATTGCAAGAAAGACTTTGCGAAAGTTAGTCACAAACATGAAGGATTTAGGCATTTAGACAAAATTGGACCGCATCTGTAGATTACAAAACGTATGTATTAAAGTCCTTAATATAGTGGTATGTCTCGATGTAACTATTCTTCATATCAACGACCTAATTAAAATGAGGAAAAATAAGAAAATTGTAAAAATGGACGATGAAAAGTGCTTCTTAAGTTAGCACTCAAAAAGGTCAACACGTGGGATGTGGAACTCACACAGATCTATCTCGACGTTTCCGAGGACGGTTTTTTTTTCCTGGGTGGGAAATCATCAAATTACTTCTTCCGCTCTGGGTGGAGCAGGAGGGCATGTCAGACTTTTACTTACTAAAACCCACCTATGTTCCCTCAGCTGCCTGTGTGCCAGGGGCCACGGTATCTCTTTCGAACAACCCGCAGGCATCGGCCCTTGCGGACCCCACTAGTTGTTGCTGACATCTCTGACGGCGCGCATGGAACACAATGCGCCGTCGACCCGGGCTTGGTCCTTACCGGACAGCGAGCTACACTTTACTCGCCGTCCGCAAGCACGTGCCTACGGTGGCTGGGAATCAGCCTGGGATTTTTGTTGAACGTGGAGAAATGCTTACTACGCTACCACGGGGAGATAGCGCAGTTATGTGGGACTGTAACCCACTAAAAAGAATCTATATGTATGTATTATATTCTATATGTGGAGGCTTGTTATTAGCAATTTTTTTTTATATTACTTTCTTTATATCATTGGTTTGTTAGTCTGTAAGCCTTCTTCAAAATAAAATAAATAAATAAATAATAATAAATAAATAAATAAATAATAAAACTCCACGGTGTCCTCCAGTGCCGCTTGAGGCGGGAACACGGAAACGCGCAAGCCATCCGCGAACCTGCCGCGGCTGTCCGTCACCGGACCCTTCTCGGAGGGGAATAACCCCTATCACCGGCGCAACAGGACACATGGAACTCCGTGACCACCCCAGGAACCAAATAGCATAAGGGCCCCAGACGACCACGTGTCTGGCGCCCTTGGTATCCCTGCAACGGGTCAGCACAGTGGCCCCGCCACCTACCACTTTTTGGCCGCAGGGGATAGGGAGAGCGGCCAACGCTAAACCGACACTCCTCCTCCCCTGCGGCACCATCGCATCCGCCATCAAACGGTGGCGGCTCCGTCCAGGCCACGGAAGGGAAGAGCGCTACTCAGAAATACCGGCATCCGCCGCAGCCTGTAACCCTCAGCCGCGATGCCTCCCATTCGACATCGCGGCCCGCCTCAGTTGCGATGCACCTCACCGCAATCTACTTTTTGGCCGCTACGTCGTCGGTTCAGAGGCAAAAGCCCTGACGAGCGGCTCCACCTTGGGGTTCCTCTTCGCTTCACCGTGGGGATGACCACGGCTACTGAACCCCCCGCAACGACAATGCGGGAACCCACTGGGGGGGGGGGACATCATCTAATTAGACTATAGCTGTAACTTGAAGTCACAAATGTTAAACTACGACCTTCAGAGTAAAATAAATAAAGAGTTAATTACTAATAATAATTACAAAACCATGGTCAGCAAGATGAGCTGTTACCAGAAGCAGCACTCGTATACGAGCACAACGCAAGGATCAGTCATTACTTCCCTCACCATATTTGAGGGAAGGAGGCAAGCCGGCCCCTGACGCTACTGCAAGCAGTGACATATAAGGGAGCATGATGAACTTCCAGCCGTTTGCCCAGGTAAGAAAAATATGATTAAATGGTCGAGGTCGCTAGCTAACTATATGACGTTCAAAAAGTTTCATGTTGGAACTTACTTTCCACATTCACAATCGACGAGCACATGTCGGAAACAGACACTCGATTATAATTATTGATTCATTTCATACGATTATCATACGTTTACCTTTTTACCTTATTAGAAAATATAGGTACTGGAGAAGGGTTTGTTTGGTAAAACTAATCTATCATGGTAGGCAATGTGTTATCCATCAATAGGGACAGAGGACAATTAAACGTCAGGATAAGAGTATGGGAGCAGTAATCAATTATGCGACATATACCAACCATTCGGGCCGAAGATTCTGGCAGATACGCGATCTATACTTTCTGGAAATTACTAGTACCTAATGAGTAAAATCTTAGGGTGGGATCATACTGTGATATAAATGCTAGCGTCTAATTTACATTCATACAGATTATTATTATTTACATTCACAGAACAGAAACTATAGAACGCCCTTACTATATACTCCTTTTGCTTCGTTAAATCCATACATATGGTCATACACGAACGACGTTGCGGGTACCGCACACCTGACTTTTGTGGAGAACATCATACATAGATACAAAAACTCACGCCTTTTTCGGGTGGGGGTAGGCAGAAACTACGGGACGCCATCTGCTACTGTACTTACATATTTTTTTAAATCTGGGGCCTATTTAATAAACGCGACAATGACAGGTGATAGGCGACAGGTGACAATCCGACAATTTGACGTTTAAAAAAATAAAGATTAGCACTGACAAATGTGTCACGGTGGAAAATCTACAGATATGTCGACTAATGGTGACAATTTGTCATATTTCAGTTTAATAAACAATTTCTTTTGACAGGCGACAGGTGACAATTTGTCGGGAAAAACTTGTCATTGTTTTATATAATACTTAATTGTCATGACAAGCGGACATATTTGTCGAATTATCAGAAATTTTCGACAGGCACTTCATTCAATGTCAAGGCAATTCGGCAGTTACATTGGTACGAATAATTAAAAAAATGATGTTAATGTCGTCAACGGATAGCAGTAGTAGTGAAGATGAATATTTGGTGCAAACTGTACGACGTCGCACATTTAAACTAAGAATTTACTTTTCTTTCAGTGATAGAATATTCCTAAAATGATTTCGAGTATCTAAAAACTACCGTCGAAACTAAAATGGTTAATTTGGCGCATTTCAAATAGCAAACAAAAACGAAGTTTGATTTAAAAACAGACGTAAAATTGTTATATTTTTTTAATATAACCCTCATGTTCTCTCATATGCATGCCTCGATATTGTATTGTGACAAATATGTCAGAAAAAGTGTAAATTTTGTCATTTACTATGAAAATTAAGTCATTCAATATTTCTTAGAGACTCGACAGGTAAAATCAGATAATTGTCGCCTTTATTAAACGGGTTTTTAGTTTGAAAATTATTACAGTATTTACCAGACGCATTTGGACATAATTGTCATCTTTATTAAACGGCACTTATCGCGACAATTCGATTTATTTGTCAGTAACTGACAAAATTGTCGGATTGTCACGTTTATTAAATAGGCCCCATACACACACTCCGGCTGCGAGTACTACGCAGCTGACCTTTTTGAGGAACGTTGCCAATACTGCCAACTGACTGCCGGGTATACGAGCCACGTAGTCAGAACATAGAATTTATAGATAAGGATGCTCCTGAAATTAAATCGTGCAGAGTTGCAGACATGTTAAAAACATGAACATGATACAGGGTAAGTTTTAATCCAGTGCGTAAACTGTAACCATGAATTCAGCATATCATTCTAGACCCCCCAGCGCAGAAATTTTTCACCGGTTATACAAAAAAAATCAGCTGTGTCATAGAAAAGTGCAATACCTACGCGGTCAAAATGTATGGAACAGCTGGTTAAAAACTTATCCAGTATATTTTTTAATAACTAGATGTGTTTTTCAAGTCACGAGTGAATTAAATCCTACTACCCTACTAATATTATAAATGTGAAAGTTTGTGAGTATGGATGCATGGATGGATGGATGTTTGTTACTCTTTCACGAAAAAACGGCTGAACGGATTTGAATGAAATTTGGTACACAGGTAGTTTATAACCTGGATTAACACATAGAATACTTTTTATCCCGGTGCTACGTTCCCGAGTAATAATTTCCCAACTCCACGCGGGCGAAGCCGCTGGCGCAAGCTAGTAATTATTTACATTAGACAAACCAAGTTGGTATAGTAGACCTATGTCACCGAATACTAGGTATACCAAACGAAATTATATGCAAGAAATCAGTCAGCAGTCTCGAAAGGTCTACATAACACAACTTCGTTCGTTTTCACTTTTCCAGCACGGCGACTACAAGTAGCTATATTTTTTTACTAAATATCTTCGAGAGTGGAAAATGTGTAGAAAAATTATAGTAACTTATCCGGCTTCCATTATGTAAAAGTTCACCCTTCGCAACTTTGTGATTATTAGGCAATCGTTACCTACGAACGTGGGGCGATGTTGCAACCCTAATTTGCTTCCAAAGTTTTCCTTAATCCCTGTGGAAACTAACTGGAACATGTGAATTACCACGTGATGAGCAGCGTGAAAAATAATCTAATAATAATTTAATAATAATCACAAAATAAATACCTAACTATTGCAAGTGGTCATTCCGGTTGCGTAAGAGTTCTGAAGGTTTGGCTTGAAGTACTAAAAGGAATGAGAGTACCTATGAAAAGTACCTACTATGTACTATTAATATGTTGATAGGTTAAATTAATGAACTTTTAAAGAGTATGGTTACTTTTTATTCGGTTTTTTTTTCTGACGTTATTTATCATACGTTAAATCTTCATACACTGCATTCCAACCTCTGAAGGTTATCCATATTTCAGAAATCGCACTCTCACATAATTTTACAAAGTAAAAAGTGTACTTAAAAAAAAGCGATTATTAGCATTAAAAAGAGTAAATCGTTTCAATTACAATAATGCAAGCACGATTTAATTAAATGGGTGATTGTCGATCCATCCACATGGGGATACGGTGCTCCTAACCAAACCATATCTCCGTGAATCCCAACTGTCCGCTTACTTGCAGGCTGCACTTTCGATGGTCTGAAGGTGCTCTCACAGGGGCAATTTTTTGAGCATTGTTGCTCGGCAACACTAATGGATCAATCTGGATCAATTAAGTGGAGCAATCTAGAAGAACAACAAGAAATTGCCGATGTGTTTCGGCAACATTGCTTCTGATTGCTCCATATATTTCATGAGTTGCCGAATATCCAATCGGTTTGGAAATTTTTAGTCAATTTTCTTTCTATTTTGTTTGTACGTATAACTTATACGTCTCGTTTTTGCGAGAAGAACCGACCGGCAGCGGAGTCGGCGGGGTAGGCGCATTGTCTAGTTTTTTAAGTTGCTCCATATTGCTCCATATTGTGTGGCCGTATCTCTGGCAACAGGTGGCTACATGTTGCCATTGCCCTAAATTTCTGGATGTAGTCGTGACGTCATAGTTAACGAGGATTGCCCGAGATGGAGCAATTTAAGTTGTTCGTGTAAGCGCACCTTAACGAACGCCAGACATGCCGGAATTTGTCACCGTATCCACTTGAATCATCAACCTATAATGTTCCCACTGCTAGAACACAGGCCTCCTCTCTATGAGAGTGGGCCATAATCCACCACGCGTGCCCAGGGCGGATTGGTAAGATGTGACATGTTTTGAATTTTTGGTTTTAAAACATGCCTCTTCCTCGCGATGTTTTCCTTCACCGTTTTTAGAGCAGTGGCTAGTAGTGTTCAAAGTTGCTTTAAAGCAATCACTTGCTTAGTGCTATATGCTTTATATTTTAAGCAAGCTGTTTTATATGCTTTATTACAGCATGCTTGTTTATATGCGTAGGTACTTGTTACGGCCAAACAGGCGGGCGCGAATAAAACAAGCGCGGTGTTGTCAGAGCGGAATATTACATCGCGTTTATGAATTTATTACGCTAAAACGGAACAGTAAAAAAAACAATGAACTTTCCTTCATACTTACCAGGCTTAGCACTGTCTTTATTTGATTAAGTGTTATTAAGAAATAAAGTTTGTTGGTATTTAAAACAATTATGGGCGTATTTAAGAGTTCATTGATTGTATTCACAAAAATGAACGACATTTATGTATATATTTACATTTGAAAAGCACGAAGCGAAGTAGCATTTATATGTATGACGTTACGTGAGCCGCCCGAGATCGCGATATCGCAAGCGGTGCGTAAAACGATTACGCACGCGACCGAAAGCAATCGCTAGCATGCGACGACTGGCCGCCCCGCCGCGCTACCTGCTTGCTTGCTACTTTGCTACTTGCGCTTGCGATGTGCTACGGACAGAGACAGAGGTCAAGCAAAAAGCAAATAGCAACAAGTGAGAGTCACGATAGCATTTGCTATATGTTATGTATAATAAGCAGGGTGCTATATTTCGCTATATGCTATATTTACCACCACTAGCAATGGCGATGAAGTTAAATACACAAAGTCAGCCTGCATGATTTCAAACTTAGGACCTACAACTCGTATGTCATTGCCGAGCACTGTTCCGCCAAGGACTTTGGGACCACAGACCATGTACACTTACTAGGACCAAACAATTTAACAAGTGGGTACAACTGAAATACAATAGGCTGCACGGCTTTAGTAACACTTTGATCTTGCGCTGGCCTGGCATAGTACGGAGTTTCAATAGAATAAGAGACCGGCTTATACAGTATTTGTTACCAATAACATGCAGCCTACCGTACCTACCTTCCACAATGGAAGACGACAATAATTATGTAAATTATTATTTTGTAAGTAAGCTGGCACATTATGGAGTATTTAGAGTCAAATTCCACGGAATAACGATTTCCATGAAAAGGATATCATCAACTGAAGTGATTAATGACAATACTTAAGTTAAACTTCTGGTGGTTTCATATTATATATTCGAAGCACACCATCAAATACGTATTAGCTCCAGACCTTTTAAGTAGAATAAGGTATTTTAGATGTTACGGAAAGTATTTGTATAACAAGGTTTAGGATACAAAGTTAATACCTAAATCAATTACTTATAAGGTATTGGATATGTGAAATATTTAATGTCGCAATCTTGTTTGAATTCTAATATACTAAGCAACTCGACAAATATTTCCATCAATCGTGGTTGTAGTTCATATTGCAGAAATGATATAAAACTAAAGAAAACCACTTCATTTCCTAGTACAGACGTTTACAATATTAAATGACAGTAGCATTAAGAGCATTCTCCCCACGCGGGCTGGTAACGGCGCATTTATGGCGGTTTTTCGTTATTATTTCATTAAACACAAACAAAAGTAATTTTTTTTTCAGCCATGCACTAGATCGTTGGTATTTTCAAGTTTGTATGCTATTTTTATTACAGTTATTTTGGTATTTGGTTATAAAAATCGACATACTGTCAATTATTTTCTATTTTCATTACTAAGTAAATAATTTATTTACTCTTTCATGTAATAACATTTAGTCGTAATATTTAAAATAATAATAAATACCAACGATCTAGTGCTTGGCTGAAAAAAAATTGAACTTTTGTTTGTATTTCATTAAATAATCACGAAAAATTACTATAAATGCGTTGTTGCCATCCTGCGTGGAATGAATGCTCTTAAAGCTTCTGCATGCGGCTTCGTCCGCGTGCAATTTCTTGCTTTCCCGACCCACCCCGGGCATCGTATTGCCTGCCCTATTAGGTAATTTTTATATTTTTTTTAAATTTATTTATTGACACCAAAAATATTAACAAAACAACAACCATCTTTGCGTAAACAATTTGTAGACTATAATGAAAACATTACAACATGGGAGCATCTATAACCGAACTAGGTATTAAACCTGTATCTCGGCTCCAGCGCCATAACTCTCTGATAACAGGCTGGGAATTTTTTTGCAAACATTCCAATTTTGTTAAAACGAATAAGTACAATTTTTGTTAAAAACAGTATTTTAAATTAAAAAAAGGAAAAATTAATTACACTTAAAATGAGTTGTAGAGTGTGGGCGGGACTAAGTGGTGTGTGTAAAGGTGTGGGTGTGTGTGTGTATTTTAATATATGTTAAGAAAGTAGTAAAAGCATTTCTGTTTAAGATAGTACTTCGTTTTTGCTTCGTGTATTCCTGACTTTGAGGTTATTACTCGGTTTTTAAGAGAGGTGTTAACTAGCCTAAAGCCTGTTTCAAGAATTGGGCTACTAAATGCAAAAATAACTTTTCAAATCCAACTGGTAGTTTCAGAGATTAGCGCGTTCAAACAAACATACATACTCTTTATTATTAGTAAGTATGGATAGATTAATAAATACAACACGTATAAATAATAAAAACACCAACACATTTAACTGACAGTATTATTTCCTGAAAGTAAATTAAATATTAACCTCGACGAATGAAACCAAAGTGAGAATTCCCTTATTGGGAATAAGACATAAGTGGGGTGGGCGATATGGAATAGGCGTTCCCAGGTCACCCGAGAGAAATCAAAGATAAGTCTACCTACATTGGGACATGGGACGGAATATGTTAGGCTGGCTGTTCGTTACCGACTTTACGCACGACTTTTTTTCTGTGACATTTGCGTCTTTTGGTATTGACATGATGACATATGTTAGTTTGGAGCGAAGATTTCATGTACAGTGTCTTGGTTAACTGAAAAATTAAGGAAGGTTAAATAATTCTGTCTGAATTATCAGTATTTTATATTGATTCGATGATTTGAAATCCAGTTTAGTGTCAGTCCTGAAATAAAAAAAAGTAATTTAACAGCCATGAAGCCAATAATTGCATAGGCTCGTAAATTGTGCTCCCGAAAATGACTATATAGTCCTATGATACGATTCGTAAGCTGAAAGCGTAATGACTTAAACATGAAGATTTTGTTAGGCATCTTTATTCAAGGAAAATAAAAATAATAAGTAGCCAATTAAAAGTTTCCAATAAGACAAGTCTTTTATGTGAACTTAAACAGGTTTAAGAGCATTAAAAATATACCTACGTTTGTTTTTATTATAAGCTAGAATCTATTGGATCACTTACCGAGGACAGTGATTAGATCATTTTATTAACTATACCTATGTAATACGAGTAGTAGGGACATTTCTAAAGTAATTAAGAGAACCTCTTCATCCGGTATATGGGTTTTAATCACAGAGTGTTAAGTAAATGGAGTACTCAGGCGTGCATTTGTTCAATGGATCGAGCTTATTTGATTTGTGAGGTGAGTGAATGAAACAAATATGATTAGACTGTTGATGGCGTAGCGTAGTACACAGCGTGAATGCCACAGAGGTAAATATATAAATGTAGATATAGCATAATATACGACACTGAGTGGCACCGTTGATCTGTTGTCTGATTTTGACGCTCTACGATTTTGTGAAATGACAATAAGCGCACACTAACACCATGCCCATTCATTCTCAATTCACTTAGTAACTTACTCAGTACACTACAGTAAGACACTTAGTAGTTGTTTCATCATCATCATATCAGCCGAAAGACGTCCACTGCTGGACATAAGCCTCCCCCAAAAGAGGGGATTTGCCATAATCACCACACTTGGGAGGCGGGTCGGCGATCGCAGTATGGTGGTCAAATACATAGATAACGCTGCTGCCCATTCTGTAGTAAGTCCCTTAGTCGTCTTCTACGACACCCATGGGAAGAAATGGGATGGTGTCATTCTTTTACGTCTGGCACCACACGGAACCGGCACCACACGGAACAGTAGTTGTTTAGCACAGGTCAATCAATCAGATTAAGCTACGGGTCCTATGCTTGCCGCGGTTGGTCCGTGGATGGGTGACGATCTTATTACATACGAAGACCGTTTCCTGCCTCAGAACGCAAGTTAAGCCGTTGGTCTCGGCTATCATTGGTGGATCTTTGGTAGTCGTTACTTGTCGTCAGAAGCCCGAAAGTCTGACAACCAGTCTTACCAAGGGGTATCATGTTATACAGAAACTGGGTTGTGGAGGTCAGATAGGCAGTCGCTTCATGTAAAATACTGATATTCAGCTGCATCCGGTTAGACTTGAAGCCGACCGCAACATAGTTGGGAAATAGCAAGGCAGATGATGACTTATAAAGAACTACACAGATATCTCCCAGAACTCGAGGTACCTTTTTTCTATACAGCAGGTTATTATTCCATTAACTTACTACTCTCTGTTTATTAATAGTGAACAGTTACTGTGCGTCACTGATCACTTACCCGCACTTATGTAATGAGTACGCCTCGCTCTACGAGATTCCAACCATTATTGTGAAAACGAAGGAAAAGCTATGGGTTTTCAGGCAAACGTCTGAAAGGCTGTCTGTTTGATTGCATACAACGTATTTTGAACTTTAGGGCAAATCTAATAAGGTGATTGATCAAAGTGAATCTGAGCCCTTGAAAATTGCTACGCCGAGCTACGCCGTAGCCGGTGCTACGATCGCGTAGAATATACGCCTACGAAAAGTTTTATGTGATAAATTCCTGTTTATTCATTTGTTAAAGAATGTAATTCCGTTTATTTATAGTGTTCGCTCGACTAGGCTTGGTGATGATTTTTCAGGGGTGTATAATGGGGTTAATAATTGTGTGAACTGACATCGTAAATTAAACCTTATTTTCATTTATTCTAGCCCACAAATCGTTTACCTCTAATTAGGCATAAGTCGTAGGTGCGCAGGAAGCCTTAAGCTAAAACTGTCAGTTTCCAGTACGGGGTTACCATACTGTCGAACAAGCGACACCTGTTCCCTGCGATGTTGACCTTACCATCGTTACTTTAGACTTACGTGTTCCAATAGGAACCTGGTTTTTTGTTCCTATTTTTCATTCATGACCCTACTCGTACTATTTCTTTTTTTATTTGGTCTCACTTAGGTATAGCGAGGGCCAAAAAATGATTGTTTTTGTCAAGAATGTTGAACTTTCGTTGCAGCTAATATGTACCTGTGCCAGCTTACAAATAAGTGATCCCTTAATTATTTCAATCGTCATCCAATCAAGGCGTAAGCGACCAGTGCATTTTTGGGTCGGAAATCATCAAATAACTGCTCCCGCTCTGGGTGGAGCAGGAGGGCGTGTCAGACTTTTACTGACTAAAACCCACCCGTGGTCCCTCAGTTGCCTGTGTGCCAAGTGCCGCGGTATCTCTTCCGAACAACCCGCACCCCTGGCAAGCATCGGCCCTTGCGGACCCCACCAGTTGGTGCTGACATCTCTTTGAGGCGCGCGTCGAACACAACGCGCCGTCGAGCCGGGCTTGGTCCTCACCGGACAGCGAGCTACCCATTACTCGCCGTCCGCAAGCCCGCGCCTACGGTGGCCGGGAATCAGCCTGGGATTCCCGACGCCCAGGGCGTCTCTTACGAAGGCTACGGCCGTGAGGGCGCATGTACTGCCTCTCCCTCACGTGCGTCGTCTCCCTCTTTGCGAGCATCACTGCTTCGCTGAAGGAGGTGACGGCTAACCATGCACTCTCGCTCCGTACCATGGCCTGGACCAGGGCCGGACGCGAGAGATCGCCGCCGCCAATCGCCTCCACGAGGACACGGTGGTGCTCCGCCCAAGCCAGGCAGACCCCCACCGTATGCTCACCGTGTCCTCATGACACATTTGGTGAAGGAAGACTATGACCATTCAAAACGGTTCAGTCCCGGAAATCTGATAAAATAACAGAGGAAAAGAAAATAAGTAAGCAAACCATGAATAAACCAAATTATTCTAAACCCTCTAGCGTAGAAATTGTTCAAATCAAACCAAATTAGTTCATCATTTTCCTGCATAGTCATTAGAACGATCAGCAGAAGCCTTAGCCTACAAGATGACAAATTACAGGCCAGGTAGGTACTGACATGCATTTGTAAGCAGGCTGGTTTGAATAATTTGTGACACCCACGGAATTAAAGGCTTTTCCGGTTACAAAGGTACAAAGTAGGTGTTGACAATGCTATATACCTTTACGCTTCCTATGCGCTTATAATATAAAAAAAGTCAACCGCCACCAACCAAAACGATGTACAAACAAAATTGGACATTACTGTCGTTGCAATAGGTACTACATTTCTTTCTGTAATTAGAGAACAGTATACCGATACAAGAATATTACCAAGCCAAGTTTTAGTTGGGTTGACTGCCCAGGGTACGCTGGAAAAACGTTTACATATCCCCCCTTATGGAGGCTATTTACTTCGAAATTTGGGAAAGTCCCTTTAGACCTCGATGACTGGCCACAGATGAAGAATTCTTTTTTTTTGTTATCTGTGACGTTCCCAAATGGAAGAAAAATACAGGGCTATTATCCGGTTGTTATTGTGCCCCGATTGGGATAGTTATCCAAGGGACATGTGACTGCAAATCATAATGGCTCCACCACGGTCTTGTAAAACGCTTTGAATAATGTTTATTATTTCACGGGAATTGTTTCATTTCCTATTTTGTATTAAGACGGGTTTGGGTATAATACGCTTAATATCACTACATGTTATAAAACAAACGACTTCCAAAAAAACACTAAAAAGTGAAAAATTGCTTTAATTTTGGAAGTCTGTGACTTTGGATATGTATTTTAATTTTTTGTCACCGCCTTCCGAAATTAAAGTTATTTTTCACTTTTTAGTGTTTTTTTGGAAGTCGGTGGTTTTTTGAAAAAAGTTTTTATTTTTCACTTTTTAGTGGTTCACATGTGCTTACTCCTTCACAGCTCCTCGGCGTGATGTTATGTTATGAACAATAGACAGCCATGAGATTTCAGCAATTCCAGTCTATTTGCTATCATTTCTTGAGGAGTTCCGTTATCTAGCTCCGAAGTTCTTCATCAGATCTTCACCAAATGGAAATGGGACAACTCCGAGAAAGTACTCTTCCAAAACCTACCCCAATCGCTTCAAGTGTGCCTTTAAAATTTGAAGAGTTCTCTCTATTTCTCCAGGATCCCATCATCAGATCCTGACTTGATGATCATGGGACCACCTGGAAAGTATACCCTTTCAAACAAAAAGAAATCCAAATCCGTCCAGCCATCTTCGAGTAATCGGGGAACATACATAAAATAAATAATAGTTTAAAAAAACTAAAAAAACACGCTTTAAAAACCAAACTAAAAAGTAGAAAATAATTTAATTCTATTAAAAAGCGTGGGGTGCTTGATATTAATTGATTATAAAAATACCTCAAAAAGCACCCCACGCTTTTTAATAGAATTAAATTATTTTCTACTTTTTAGTTTGGTTTTTAAAGCGAGTTTTTTTAGTTTTTTTAAACTATTATTTATTTTCTATTTTTTAGTTTTGCTAACTACAAAAGCGTGTTTTTTTATATCTATATTTTTTAATTATTGAATTGTCATAGGTCCTCGATAAGTCTACAAAGTTTAAATGAAATCTGACCGTGTAAAGTGGGTCAAAATAGCGTCCAAAGGAGTCGGTTACATACAAACAAACAAACATACAAGTGAAGCTAATATAAAGCGTGTAAAAAAGAAAAGGTTTCGACGAATTGAGAACCTCCTCCTTTTTGAAGTCGGTTAAAAACAAAGTCCTTGGCCGCACCTGTCTGTCTGTGCGAGATATATTCAAAAACTACTGAACGGATTTTCATACGGTTTTCACCAATAGACAGAGTGATTCATGAAGAAGGTTTAAGTGTATAATTTGTTAAGGTTTTGTGTAAATTCAAATAAAACAGGTTGCTGCATAATTCGTTTCAAATTAATTAATTTAATTTGTTTTTGTGTTAAGTCAATCATGTTTATGCAGCAAAAGTTGTTGCCCAGTTAACGGCGATACTCTGTAAAAGGAATGGCTACTGAACTGTCCTAGTCATAAAAAAATAATTTTGACATGCTTCTGGCATTGGCTCCAATAAAAGATAACGCGGGGTTCTGTTAGGATCTCTCCAGCGTATAATGTTAACGAGCGACGTGATATGTGCTGTGTTTTATTAATTTATGTCATTATTTTTAATCAAAATTTGCTTTAAACTTTTATTTTAATTTGTATTTTATATTATTCATTTCCAATTAATTTTAAATTTTATTTTTATTTGACATTGAGTTGCTTAATCTTATTTGACATTGTATTTATGATTTGATGACATTGTATTTATTCTATATTGTGATTTGTATTTATCTTTTGTTTCGTAACTTGTAATTGTAATATGGGAGAACCTGAAATAAATGGATTTTTTTATTTTTTATTTTTTTATAATCCGTTTGTCAACTTTGTGGTATTATAAATGATAAAATTATTAATGATTTTATTTCTGTAAGTCGGTTTGTACAAACACTTTTACACGTCAATCATATTTTTTTAAACTAGATGAGGTCGGCGTTTCCTATCTGACTACTCTGAGAAGAAAGGCAGAAACAAACTCAGAGGTCACAGTCTCTTTTAAAGTCCGGACATAATCTTCTTCTTGGTCAGATCATGTGAAGACCATGTGGATCGATGTCTGAAATGGTCTTTTGAGGAAAGAACCACACAGACTGAGTGGACCTGTCCATTCAGTGCACGCATTTATCAGTCATCATGTAGCTCAACTCAGAACTTGAGGAGCTCAACGATTTGATGAACAATACCAAAGACAGGACATTTGGGTAGGCAAGGTATAAAAACATTTTACACAAAAAACAAATGTCTTCCAAAAACACTATACAGAAAAAATTACATCATTTAAAAAATACAAAACAAAAGACACTGACTGAACTGAACTGACGCAATGTTAGCTCTTTATCAGATCCTTATACATTATATGATATGCATTTAAATAAATACAATCACACACACATATAAACTGTCATGACATATTAACACATACGAGTCGAATACAGAACCTCCTTTTTTGAAGTCGGTTAAAAAAAGGTGTACTTATAAATTTACTGATGATCCGTCCTTACTTCGGACGTGTGCACTCTAATCGTCTGGTGAAAAGTAAAAAAAAACATCGAGATATCAGTGCTATATCTAACTTAAATATTAATGTAGGTATTATACACATAAACAATGTGGAATAAATTCTCAAAATATAGTGAAAACCGCATCAAAATCCATTGTGCAGTTTGGAAGAACTAAGTCGTCACACAGACTAAAAAGAAACGAGAATTTGTGTTATATTATGGTTAAAAATCTCACATTTCAATAAAATCCTATGCTTTTAACCACAACACCAGTTCCTTTTCAAAGACCAGCAGAAACTGAAATAAATAACAATACTCTACAAAAGTTTTACAACTGTCTTAATAAACTGTATAAATATTGTAACTTAATAAAGGCTAAACCTTTCCGTTCCGTGTGGTGCCGGACGTAAAAGAATAGCACCTCTTCCCATGGGTATCGTAGAAGGCGACTAAGAGAGTATTATCACTGTAATTTGAAAACATTGTAAAACCCAATTATTTTTAAAAGAGTAACCGTGGAGTTTCTTGCCGGCTCTTCTCCATAGGAAGCGACAAATTGGAACCGTGCACCTAGCTTGTGACGTTTCATAAGTGCCCTTGCAGGTTTATGTGAAATAAAATATTTTGATTTGATTTTGATTTGAGACTTACTAGAGAATGGGCAGCTCTATGCATATGACCACCATACTGCGATGGCTAACCCACCTGCCAAGCGTGGCGATTATGGCAAATTACCCTTTTGGGGGAGGCTTATGTCCAGCAGTGGACGTCTTTCGGCTGATATGATTGAAAGGCTAAACAGCTATCCCAGGGACACTTTCTTAAGATAAAATGATTTCGTTAAGTTTTGTCAATAGTATTGAAAAATTACTAAATGGTAATCAAATTTAAACAGACATTTTAATAAGCTACTTATTTAACAAACATTTAGGTATAACTAGCATAAAATCATTTATTACTTTAAAACACAATGAACAACGCAGTTTTTGAGTACACTATCTTTAGAAAAACAAACAAAATAGCCAGTTTTATAACAGGAAAGAACGTGGAAGCAACTTCTATTACTCATAGCAATTCTTAGAATTAATCTTTGAATTAACTTGTGGATCCATATAAATTTCATTTTAGAAAGAAAATACCAATTCTAATCTCTACTTCATGTAATACCTGTTGATATTAAATGTTGTTTTATAATAAAGTTAATTTAGTTAAACAATGCATTTAATTACCAGTCAATTCTAATAGTTTGCGGTAAATGATTATGATAGTATGCCGTAGGCCAGGGCCTACGCACGCCTACGCTGGGCGCGGCGTAGCAGCGTAGCACCAACCGCTACGCTTTTGGCCTTACTCCGTAGTCGCTCTGGGGTATATAACCGGGAGGTGCGAGGTTCCGTGGCCATTTGTGTACAACCTTCCCATCGCGCCACACGCGCCCTACTCCTCCACCAGTGTTACAGTGCACTACTCGTACAGTTTCGGACAGCATAAACTTGGAGGTAAGTTTTTCAGTGGCTCTTAAAAGTTTCGTAGGGCAGATCTAGGTTCGGAATTAGTGATAATTTTGTTAAATTTGATATTTTGAATGTTTTCGTTAGTAATTTTTTACTGAATATTGTCGTTTTCTTCGGTTAAATGCAGGGTTAATGCGTATACTTTTTATCTGTGTTAAAGAAAAATCTAGTTGACAAGTAATGTTTTTATTTCAATGAAGAATAAGCAAACAAGTTATTTGCTATTTATTCTGAATTATGTAACGAGAATAAAAAGAAAACTAAGTAGTGAAATTCTGAATTTTTATCGCCAAATAAAATAAAAACTTATATATTTTTTCAAAACCCGATTAAATGTGCTTAGCAATAATATAACGATCAAGTGGCAAGTTATTTATAAGTAATTGTCTATGGTTAATGCGGTGCAGGGATGCTTACTGACCTATGTGACGAGATCTACATAGCTCGATACCTTCGAGCAGAAAATGAAATTAAAACTACTCAATAACATTCACACTGGTTTAGCATTATTGTAAAGACAAAAAAAAAACAGAATCTGTTTTTAATGAATAAAACACCATCAAGATCCAGTCGTATAACTATCTGTAAAAAAAAACTAAAAGTAATCTAGAACAGAAAATGATTTAATTAAAATCCTGAAAGCAAGCTAAATTTTACTAACGACTTAATCTATTATTCATCGTACTCAAAGCTTATTATATTTTCTAAGTGACCTAGGGTCGGCGTTTGCCATAAGTATTAGATAATAAATTCAAAACGGTAAACAATTATTACCCAAATCATAACAAAATATCTCTAGTATAAATGTCGGGAAAATTATAAGAATAGCTAGCAAACTTAATTTACTATAATGTGTACGTATATTACTAAAAATTTAATGAAAAGATGATCGGAAAATTTTATAAAATCTTTATTGTGTGTCGGAGCATGTTAATAATCTTTAAGTTATAATACTAGCGATCTCTCTTCTATAAATATATTTTCGACGACGAAGTCTAACATTAAACATTACATTCCATTTAATAACGTTAACATTAACTTACGTCCATTAAACCTAGGTCTTTTTCCCCATTATGTTGAGGTAAGCTTATAGTCTTATCGGATGCAGATGAATGCCAGTATTTTACATGGAGCGATTGCGTGTCTGACTTCCACAAAATAGTCAATGAGTAGCAAAATACGTCTTAGCAAGACATTTAAGCAACAACAAATTCCAATATTCCTTACAAAAATATCTACACTTTACTAGACCCGGGAATCAAACCAAAGCCCTCACGCTCGCCTTTAGCGGTTGCTAAATTATCCCTTAATAAATCACTAAATCCGAGAACACTTGCTCGAATTGAGAATCAAACTTAATACATCACGTTCAGCAGCCTCGCTTGCAACTTATAAGTTGTACACATGAGTTAGTTAGAACATCTACGTTACTTACTTTGAATTCATTGGCAAGCCTGCAGAGTGAGGAAGTAGCTTCTGATGAATATGAACAACTTTTACAGACTGTAGAAACCAACTCTGGAAAATCGGAAATAATATATGATCTCCTATTTCATGCTCAAATGCGATCATCGTTTGCCTAACCTTTTCGCAACTGAGTCGTCTTCCAGTTTAAGTGAACGCAGCCGAATATCACTATCTACATAATAATACCAGTACGTTACAGTCTCACTCCAGTGCAAATGCTTCTTCTCATGAAGATAAGGTATTAGGTACATTCTACTATGCTATACTATACTGCTACTGCTATACTAAGGGATTTATTAGAGAATGGGCAGTAGCGTTCTCTATGCATTTGACCACCATACTGCGATCGCCAACCCGCCTGCCAAGCGTTGCGATTATGGCAAAACCTTTTGGGAGAGGCGTTTTTCAGCTGAAATGGTGATGATGATGACTGCTATAACGAAAAAGATGCTTTCGCAGCAAAGAATTAACCCTTTAAGGTTACCTCAATCCCATCAGTCGAAATGATTGTGTTAACAAAATCAAATCCAATCATTTATTGGTTTGCAAACATTGGTATTTAATACATAGCTGTTTCATAATAAGACTCCCTCTTTTTCTACCGTCACATAGGCTTACAATTCACATTATTATTGAAACGATGTACGGATCTTCATAGGTACATATTTTTCGTATTTAAGTTGAAAAATATACCTACTTTTTTATGTTTTTTTTTTCTGGGTGGGAAATCATCAAATGACTTATCCCGCTCTGAGTGGAGCAGGATAAGTGTCAGACTTTTACTAACTAAAACCCACCCGTGTTTCCTCAGTTGTCTGTGTGCCAGGGGCCGTGGTATCTCTTTCGAACAACCCGCACCCCTGGCAGATACCTACCTGCTTAATGTAAAAAAAAAACGTTTGAGAAAAAGAAAATTCATGTTAGCTAAATGTTGGTAGGGGTAATGATATACATACGAAAGAGGATGTTCAGAATCTCTAAGCAAGTTCATAGATACTATTTACTAAACGAACAAACGACTTTTACTGTAGAACCAACTTTGATATCTTGAAAAACTGGTGCGCTTTCATAATAAAATGCAATTATCATCAGTAACAATGTTAGGGTGGCGTACAGTTGAACACTAGTATTTTTTTAAGTACATTGCAATCTCCAACAAAAATTGGGTATTCGACCATAATTTTAGCTTTCTGCACTTTTTTTTGACATAAACTTTAACTGTGCCACATTTCATACTCTTCCGACCGCGTAATTTTCGGTACAATGTATTTGCTTCACGTATTATTATAAAAAGAGGTTAAAAAATGGAATCCTGAATTCTCAGCAACGATTTGCAAGAAGAACTTCCTCTTAATCAGGACTATGATCGAAGTAAAACACGTACAAATGGTCCAAAGGCTTCCGCTCCTAGGTCATAAGCAGAAGAATTCGGATCGCATCAAAGGATTACTCATTAACTGGTTGTTTGTTTAACTAGCAGTCGGTAAACTGATAAAAGTGTGTATTCTTTTAATTAAATTTGTAATTAACTGGCACTTTATGACAAAATTCGGCGATCGTCGGCTGATCGGTTGATTGTATTTTTAATTCTAGGAAGTTGTCTCTTTTTTTTCGTTAAATACGGTTTTCCATAATTTGTACCTATAAACATAACATGACGCCTGTAATCCCCGAAGGGTTAGGCAAAGGTGTATCTACCTAAGCGTCAGCGCACACCAAGAGCAGAGCAGAGAGCATTTTCTGAGACTACTGAAAAATTAATCTAATGACATTTCCATACATTGCAAAATTAAATACACGTCCAAACTTGATGCTCGACTATGCTCGAGCTTGCAAGATGCGTGTTCGAGTATGCGTTCTTCATGCGCGAGCGCGCTCGAAACGCCGCGCGCCGCCCGCGCTCAGTATGCCTCAGCGAGATTAACCGCTGGACGTGTAATGGTGTGCTGGCGATAATTACCAAGGCCCAATCAGCCATATTGAACACGTCTGCCTACGTCGGATTTTTTCATCAAACTGGTCATGCACGCCCGCCTGGCAATACAGAGCATTTTCAACGAAGGTTGCTCATGGAGGGGCGAGCATGCCGCCTGCATGATCGAGCAGTCAAAATTTTGCTCGACCATACGCGAGCATTTTGCAGTTCGGTGTACACTGACTCTAACAGTAGGTACAGAGTAGGTACATCCACATTTTGCTAGTTATGTTTAAGTCCCTTGTTGATGAGCCTATTGCCATCAATCGGGCACGAATTCAGGCTCCGGGCTACTGATAACAGATCACCTATCTAAGAATAGCACAAATACGATACTAGTATATATTATTCGTTTTAGAATTGTTTCATTAGTAAAAGACAAGTGATATCGTAGTGAGGATTAAAAAAAATCTGTGATTTTTTTTATAAAAACCAAAGAAGAGAAAAGTAATAATGCGGTTTTATGACCATGTTTTCTGCCAAAACACGCGTTAAAATACCATTACAATAAAAAACAGAAAACAATAAAATTCCACTGAGGCAGGCATTAAAGTTTTTAAAAATAAATGGCAACCAATGAAAAAGGTATTATAAGTGACAGAAATCCCGGCCGTCGGTCGTCATTGTCATGAAGAATTCACGACAAAAAACATGGGGACAACTGTACCTTACCATAATAGAATAAGCCTAAATCAAGGTTAACATTTTAAAATAATCCGAAGATTTCGCTACGGATTTAGTTGAAGCATGATTTTCTAGCGAAGTATTCATTCTTTAAAGCTGTTGATTTTATTTTTACAATGTTTTCAATGTAGCTTAGAAAATATATCAATAAAATCCAAAGTTTTACATTCAAACGCGGTTAAATCGGTGACTAGGATTTTACTTGAGCCACATGACACACATGGTTTGTTGTAAAACTATTAATATTTTGGAAATTGTATAAAAATGTAATAAAATTCAAACTTTCTCTCCTTTCTCTGTTGAGCAAACTTTCAAAACAATATAAAAGAGACGAAAAAAAAATAATAATCTTAAATAAACGGATCTTCGTACATCTTAAACTTTTTCGTACGTTTGTTGAATAATCACATATGTATGGCCACTTAACGACAAAAAAGTTAAGCAACAGCCATTTATGAAAAAAGAAATAAATCCTTAGTTGTTTTTTAGCTAAAGGCTTCTGTATTTTTTTTACACTGATGTGGCCAGGGGTAACAAAATATATAGCAAAGAGGATGTATTTAAAAACTGTAAATAGGCCAGGCACGTATTTGGAGGTTTAATAAAAAAAAAAATTAAGCTGAGTAAAATTATAAATTGTTCCGGGATTAAGTTTACGAATTGAACAAGAACTGCATACGAAGAAAAGAGGAAAGAAGAAAGTTTAAAAGACAAGCAAATTAGGAACTTAACGGGAATTGAGACTTGGTTCGACAGGACTACGACATTTCTCGTAGGTTGTTTGTGGAATTAAAGGTTTCAAACTTACAGCTATTCATTTTAGGAAATAATAATGCTTTCGACTAGAAATTTGGACTAGTTCTAATCAATATTAATGGTTGTCCATTTACATAACAAGTGAAAGAATTGAGAATATATAGTTATAATAATTTCATTGCATTATACTAAATAAACTTAATATCCCATATACATGTCACCTCGTAACTATTTCAAATAAAATAATTGCACATTAAAAAAACATACTATTATTTTCATTTATACCGCATAGTTTTAGACTTATTTACGTTGAAAAAGTCGTAATAAGTTCCATTATCAGATTTTTCGAAACATATGACATAAATCTAGTTGATGGAGGACATTTAAATATTACACGTAAAATAAAACGATGTATCTAAGAAAATGTATTTCAATTTAATCCTTTTACAAATGCGGTCACAAAAATATTAAAATTTCAACATATTTATTTATATCCTGAGAAATAGCACTTGGATATTATTATTTAAAAAAAAAACTCTGCGGAAACCGTGTAATGAACTACAAATTGTTGTCTAATTTATTATTCATTATTTGGAAATTGCTAAAAGGCTTGTTTTTACTGTTAGACTTTGTTCAATTTCATCTACAGAAAATAAGAGGATTTTTATTGAGTTTCCGAATAATCCAATCAGTACCAAATAAATTGTTTTGGCAAAAAATATTTGGGCTGAAACGAAATTATGTTATTAGCCCCACATCGTTTAATATTACATTTTCTCCTACAACTATTTTGTAACATTATGTTTGGCGCTTTCACAAAAATCCGCCATATTGTTTTCAAAATGTCACCGAACAACAAAGTAAAAATGGAGAGCACTCATATTCTTGTATCCGCACTAGAGTAGGTACTTCAAACCTTACGGATCTAAGAACGATATGATATAAGTAGTCGCTATAAGTTAAAATAAAAAAAAAAATGAGTAAGGTACGTTTAGTTTATGCTCAAGTGTCACATGCCGAGACTGAATGGGCTTAAAAGAAATGTAGTACCTATACCGATAAAATATAGGCACCTACTGCTGATTAGTTTATAAAATGTATTCTTTATCGTACAATAAAACCTAATATATTTTATTCAGTGATTATGGACGTTTCCCAACCTTTTGGGTGGGGTATTTTGGGTATCCAGTGTGCAATTTAAAATAAATTTAAATAATAATATGAATAAAGTACTATATTGTACAGACAAAATAAAATGTACCAAAATCAAAAAAATCAAAATCAAAATATTTTATTTCACATAAACCTGCAAGGGCACTTATGAAACGTCAGAAGCTAGGTGCACGGTTCCAATTTGTCGCTTCCTATGGAGAAGAGCCGGCAAGAAACTCCACGGTTACTCTTTTAAAAATAATTGGGTTTTACAATGTTTTCAAATTACTGTGATAATAGGTATGGGAGGACAGTGCAGGCCTGTCAATAAGTACCAAGTACTTAGAGGAATGAAAATAAAGAATAGAAAATCGTCTATAAATCTAATCTGTAAGGCCTACAATGTTTTCCCATTCACAATATGTAAAAGAATCTACATTAGTAAGATCAACCTATTTAAACAAAGTGACATGATTTCCATGAGAATCACTAATAAATAGGTGCTATTTGAAGCGATGTATAATGTCAAAAATGACGAGAATATGTCAGAAAGTGTAAAAAATAAAAATATTAAAAATTAACATTGTAATTTGGAAGCAGTTAATAGACTCTCACAAAGTTATGCTGTTAATGAGGTACCAGGGAAGCCACATGTGCAGAAGGAATTAATGCCAAACTTCCCTGTCTTCAACGTAGTCTTTTATCTTATAATATGCTTTTTTGATAAGGACACGTTTGATGTGAGTTTTAAACTTTCCATCGCTAAGTTCTGTAACCGACTTTGGCAACTTGTTATAGAAGCGGATACTGTTTATTAGAAATGACTTGCTAGTTTTAGTTAATCTAAACCGTCTCTACCGGTTACGTACATCCATACATAATACTTACTGACTTATTTAAGCACTAATAATATCATGTCATGTTGCAAGAAAGTGCTCTTGAATTTTCCTCTTTAGTTTTTCAATTTGGATATCTACAACATTTTTTCATCAGCAGAACTACGAGTTAGGAATACCACATGTAGGTATATGCACGCAAATCGGGTTTATGTCATAACTTGATATAAGCCGCTTTTGTTGGTTCTCCCTGAGTGCGTGATCTAATTTCATCGGCCCATATCCCGATTTAAAAGCTCGGTGGCTTTCCACTTTCCATTGTTTATTTTCTATGCAGATATCAGACAAAGACTAGTCCAGTACTTACTTAAGATAGTTTTTAAATCTCGTGTTGTATGGTACTTTTCTCAAAAATCACTTAAATACTCTTTAGTAAATGTATTATTTTCTCATACCCCAAAAACACTGGACGCATAGAAAAATAATTTTGAATGACCGTTGCATGAAAAAAAAAAACTTTTTGACAAAATTAAAGGCATCCTATTTTTTTTTGTACAATAAGGCCAGTGACTATTTAACAAAACGATTTATTTATTTAATTACAAACTTCTTTACAAAGTAAAGTACCTGCATGTATATAAACATTGCACATTTTTTACTTTTAAAACACTGATTAGTGTTTCTATAGGCTTAATGAAAATTCCAACCTCAAAACATGCAGTACAAAATGGAGGATCGAAAAGGAATATTATTCCTATCGTAAACTAATCGTCTCGCCGGCTGTAACAATGCTTTCATGTACCTCTAAACTTATTACCCCCACCGAATGACTGCATAAAGCTTGTATGAGCTACAAAGCGCTAATGGCGTACTGTATTGCTCAAATAACTGTAATAATCTCGTTTCAAACGAACATGGTGACATGTCCTGATAATAGTCACGTACCTTAGCTGTCATTCGCAACAAAAACGTTATAAAAAGGTTTCTGAAATTCGCAAGGACTGCCATTAAGTGCCTCGTCCCTTCTTCATCCATGCCTTTAAGGTGTACACAATAATATAAGGTGGTTTCCTTATATATATGGCCATTTATTGATGGAAATTATAATGCGGAGGCGTTTTCATCCTCCATTGAATATATTTTTGTAAGTATCGATTAAAGTACCAACTTGAACGGTTGAAGTATTTAAACTTTTACCTTTTAAATGGTAGATAAGGTTGTCGGATTACTTAGTATAAAAGATAAGTGCGTAGTTAAAAAGAAGCACTTTTCTTTGTAAATTATACATAGTTCAACATTTTCTAGTTCAATTTTAAAGAAAATTCCTTTCGTTTTTCTTCGAGTAACAAAAAAAGTTTTTTTTTTTAATTCTTAGTATCTTATTACGAGTAAATCACTATTGATTATACTAATTTAAATTACTATACTGGTTTGTAAAGTTACAGATTTAACCAGAACCCATCAGATATGTATGAAACAAAAAACAAAAGTTCAATGTTTGTACTGTTGTATGCGGCTAGCCGTTGAGTCTATAAATATTTGATAACAACGCAAAAAATAATGTTCTTTTATGTCTTACGCTTAGGAAGTTAGGAATTATATTTTCTCATAGGTATCCCTTTCCTAACGTATGTCATTAGGTAGGTATTGTCTCTGGATACTAGAAATTCTTACGAACACCATCAGTTACCGATAATCTACCGGGAAAATGCGAAACACACTTAAAGTGGCAATTGATCGTAGTGTAAATTCCCGGCCACCGTAGGCACGGGCTTGCGGACGGTGAGTAATGGATAGCTCGCTGTCCGGTAAGGACTAAGCCCGGGTCGACGGCGCGTTGTGTACCACGCGTGTCTCAAAGAGATGTCAGCACCAACTGATGGGGCCCGGAAGGGCCGATGGCTGCCAGGGGTGCGGGTTGTTCGAAAGAGATACTGCGGCCCCTGGCACACAGGCAACTGAGAGGGAACAAGGATGGGTTTTAGTTAGTAAAAGTCTGACACGCCCTCCTGCTTCACCCAGAGCGGAAGAAGTTATTTGATAATTTCCCACCCAAAAAAAAAATCGTAATGTAAATGCATTTTGACAGTTCATTGCGATATCTACGTTGTTGAGCGAACAAATTGTTCAAACCTATGACGCAATGGATTAGGAATTTCCTTGTAAACGCTCGGATTGTATTGATTGAAAGTGTGTCGCATTTCGCGTGCTGGTGTCTAGCCTACTAATAAGTACAGTATCGGCTAATACAGCCAAGAACAATATTGCTGCTAGATATTATACAGGATAAGTTTTTATCCAGTGCGGAAACTGTAACCATGAATTCAGCATATCATTCTAGACCCCCAGCGCAGAAATTTTACGTCAGTTATACAAAAAAAAAAATGCTGTTTCATAAAAAACCTACGCGGTCAAAATGTATGGAACAGATGATTTTTTTTGCTGAATTCATGGTTACAGTTTGCGCACTGGATAAAAACTTATCCTGTATATAAAAATGTGGAAAAGCGCTTCTATCTGCTTGAATACTCATTTAATTACTCACAAGATACTGATAAATGTCATGTAATATTAAATATAATATGTGGAAACGTGTGTGGGATGTAGGTTTATAAAAAAAACTCAGTCGATTTGAGGTCAATTGTGTTGGGGCGACTCATATTTTACATCAAATTTTTTTCCTCCTAATAATACATAGTAATATCATAAAATCATCTACTTTTATAGGTTTTTCTTAGGGAGTCGGATATTTATGGTGAGTATTCCTAGTGCCTAAACAAAAGTTTTTCTTTTTATTATTTTCATATCTTTGCTATTCAAAATGGTGACTTGGTTATCACATTCACTGAAACCCCGTACGTATTTTAAACATACACAATTAAAATAATAACAATTAACATTCCACCCGTGGGACCTTTATTTTTCGTTTTAGTATTTAACAACTTTAAACTTAATTTTGTGATTATTTAGTAACAATACCATACATTTTGTGTTGAATTGTTGATACCATCGCTCTGCGCTTGTCAAGTCAAGGGTGATTTATTTCGTGCCAATTTTTATGCTATTTATTTTGTTTGAAGATTTTAGTTTTCTATATTATTTATATTATTATTTTTACAGACTGATAACAACTTGTAATAACCGTTGTACTATTTAATGTGATAGCCTAGTGACCACCCTGTAGCTATATAGGTAGTTAGGTACCTACTTGTTTTATACCCACGAAAGATGTAGGTCCCATTTCTTCCCGTGGGTGTCGTAGAAGGCGATTAAGGGACTTACCAGAGAATGGGCAGCAGCGTTTTCTAAGAATTTTACCACCATACTGCGATCGCCAATCCGCCTGCCAAGCGTGGCGATTATGGCAATCCCCTCCCCGTTTGGGGGTGGCCTATGTCCAGCAGTGGACGTTTTCGGCTGAAGATGTAGGTAGAGTAGGTAATTTATATTTGTAATTTCATGTTATTAGCCAAAGTTTGTTTAAAACAAAACGGTTACAAAATAATTGGATGGATGCTTTTATTAGGTACCTGCCTACATAGTTTTTTTGTAAAAGGAATTATCTACATACTAACATAAACTCAAACTCACGCCTTTTTCTTATTGGGCTAGGCAGAAATTACAGAACGCCACTGCTACGATTGTTACATACTCCTTTTACTACGTTAACGTTCATATTTCTGGTCATACAAGCGTGGTTGCGAGTATTTATTTATTTATTTATTTATATATGCTTTATTGTACACCAGAAAATACATTACAAAGATAAAACACTTAACACTAGAAACATACAATGGGCGACCGTATCGCTTTCTGCGATCTCTTCCAGGCTGGGAGTGGACAATGATTGCGTGGACATAAAAATAGGGTTATCATCGGTGCAAAATATAGATACAATCTACTATAATAGAAACTTAAATATGTTCATATATGTGCTGTATAATAGATACTTAAATACATACATACGAAATAATAGATGAAGACTACAGATTATAACAGCTGCAACAAAATTACAACAACAAGTAATTCTCCTTCACGAGTCTCTTGAACATAGGTAACGATCTTTCGCATCATACCTTTTAGAAGAACATTACTAATAAGATCAATTCTTCTAGGGTGTCCATTCTCGGCATTCCCATAAACAAAACGACTACAACCACGATTATATTTTACCTACCGTAAATTGTCTATAACCAATGTCATAAGAACTAAGGTTGTGTCAATGAAATAACAAAACAATTCTTCTAACAGTTTATAGCACAGACGTATAATTAATTTAGTTTAATAAAATAATTTATTTCAAGCAACAAAACTCATAGTGTTAGTAACAAAAAAAAGACTTACAAAATATGTTAGTAAAACATTAACACAGAAATAACTTGTGATATCACTGCTACAAGATGGCAGACCCAGGCGATACCTTGTAGCAGTGGCTCGCAAACGCACAATCTAGCCTGCCTGTCACCATACAGGATAATAGGTTTATGGTTCTAAAATACGCGTGTGAAAACAGTTTCGAGTAGGTAGGTAGACTATCCTCTCGTTACTCAACCGACACATGTTTGGGTACAAAACAGGCTATTTTCACTATTTCCGAGCACAAATGTCATTTGCAACCTGCTGTCATGTTGGTTGCGGTGCATAACGTGACACTGGCTGAATTACTGGTTGAAAAATAAACAAAAGGTTTTTTATTCTTAAACAGATTTCCTGGGGACCAAATAAGAATTGGAATTGAAAAGGTCATGTTGTATTAATCCGTTTTTATTTAACGAATCATTTTGATTGCGTGGTTTTATATGTGTTACCGAGACGAGAAGCACTGAACCATTTGGAGTGGTGGTGCTTGGGAGAGGCCAATGTCCAGCTGTGGACATTTTCAGCTGAAATGGAATGTGTTACCAATGTGGGAATCGAACCCAGAACCTCGTGCTCAATAGTGGCGCAACCACTAGAATAGCAAGGCGATCATTAGTTAATATACCTAGCTTTTGTTCATCGACATTTCTACGCCTTGCCAGTTGAGCGTAATTAAATTCATATTGAAGGAAAAATGTTGAGGTTATTTTTCTTGCAGCAACAAGTTTTTGCAATTTCCTTGCAGAAGCTATATGTTTCCTATAAACAGTTTTCTCAGTTGAAACCCTATATTAATGAATGTATTGTTTGAAATGTTTGCTGGAACATCAAATAAAAAGTTGGTATTCATATCTAAGATTGGGAAATAATTCCAGGTAGCACATAATTTGCTTTGCTATTTATCTTCGAATCATTTCACACAATTAGGCAGTACATTGAATAAATAATGTCTCAACGGTGCCTATATTGGTTTATTCCTAAAACTCTATATTTCATTTAATAGAATTTTAAGTAAGGAGAAATAAAAAATACGTAACGAAGCAGTACGATTAGGTATGTATCATCGAAGTAACAAGTATTTACGAAGGTACAAAAAGCTCGCAAAATGTTTGTGGTTCATTTAATTAAAAAATCAAGCTATAACAGCTTATTTTTCCCGTTTTCAGTTCTAACGAAATTGTGGTCGGAAGCAAAAATAAAAACGCGAAAAAAGGGATTTGTTTCCCTTCAATGAAGGTTCGCGTTACATTAATAAAGTTTTGACAGTAGCTACCTTGTAGGATTGCGTGGGAGTTGTACCATTCGCTTAATGCTTTTCCGGAGGTCTTCAATTTCCTTAGTTCGCGGTCCTTCCGTGTTTGTGTATTGTTATGAATAACTTAGAAAATCGTTTAAAAGGCAACACGTGTTGTCGACATAATAGAGACCCTAAGGCTTGGAAAGTTATTGAATGTCTTTCAACTTTAGCTCTGGAAGGTGACGGTGAGAAATGACACAATAGCTCCAACGTATCGACGGGTCAGGCTTCGTATTTCATTCAATATGGCTGGTAAAGATATATTTTAGAACACTGTTAGTCTTTTCTCTGAATATTGTTGTGAATTACTCCGAGGCAATATTTAGTTCAACTCATATTGTAATCCCGAAACATTTCCCACCAACGAAATCGGTGCACAAAAATAATAATAAACCACAATGACAGTTCCCCTCGCCCTGTTCCACGACACCACAAAAACCTTTTTAAAATATATACAAAAATGCCCAATAATCAATTTGAATTTAGAACACAAAACAAAATAATTGAAGCTCCATCAAAAATCGTAGGCTCAGCTCATTCAACAGAACATATTGTTTGGAGGCGAGAGATTTCAATTAACCGGGGAATGACACGGCGTTTACGCACAAGTAATGACTAGCAAGCTTCGAGCTTCAGCGCTCATTATCACTTAATGAACAAACTGTTGAACATTCGACACCTTGAAGGTTGAGCTCGTTGAGCTGCGGTTCTATCGAAGATCATTAAAGCTATGTGGTCGAGGCACGAGATCAATCATGAAATAATCATTGATTAACCGTACTTAATGCCCTTAGTTTCGCGATAATGTGGAGTAAGTGGTTTATCAGAACATCTCTTAGTTTAATCCTACGTAAATACATGTCTCTTCATTAAGTACCACCCTACAATGTGGTGTAAATTGAATTCAACTACTTACTTGTATTTCTGAACGTGTTCATGGTCGAAACAAGTTGTATTCTAAAAAAGGAAGTTCAAAAACTAAAACCCGACTACTGACAAATCGCGCTCAAAAAAATATGAAACAAAAAAATATTCTCATCTCAAAAGTGGCTTTTGACTTTATGTTCTCTAGGGGCGCCATATTCAATTTATTGTGACGTTACTTAGCTGTACGTCCAGCTGAAGATTAAGACGCCTCCAACACGATACCTCATTTGTTAAATTATGTTAAGTAATTTAGAAGTCATGAGGGAATAGATGAACACACATACATACCGGTCAAGACACATGATCGGTACATACGGTCTTTGCTGTGGTTGTGTAAAAATCATCTAGCACTGAGAAATATATTCATAATTCATATTTATAATTCTGAGTGGTAGTAGATTTTCTAACTCTTACATTGAAGAAGAAAATCCAGACGACATTCTTGGTGTTGTTTACGTAGCTTAACAGACAATTTTTTCGAAGATAATTATGAAAGAATGTACTAGCGATAATCTTCAGAATGATGCGAATTCTGATTGATAGTTTGCTACGCAATTAGGATGCAGTTCCTCGTATCCGTGTCAACATCTGAAAGTAACCGTACTGTGCCTCAGTGTCTAAACCATGAATTACGATCTCAGATATCCAAAATATCATAGTTAATCCTTTTAAATACGGGCTAAAGCCTCATCGGTATCACCAAGGACCCTAATCTTTGAGATTAAGCTCAAATGTAAATAAGTACATGAGAGTAAAGGCTTTCAGAGGACGTAATCCTCTGGTCATTTGAGGCAACACAATATGGTGTGTAATCTATTAACTTGTTTAGGACGGCAGGAGCCATAAATTTGGTGTCTTTTAACAGATTAGGTATAGCGAACATAATTTATTAGTTACCCTTCTCACTTACTTGAATACTAGACTATTAATGAAGAACTACCCTGTTGGTCCCGCAGTCGCAAGAGATTGTTGAGGGTGGGGTCGTGGTTTCGATTCCACGGTCGGGCAAAGCGATATTGGGTTATTCCATTAAGATGTTGGCGGTGTGATACCCCCTTGCATCGGAAAGCACGTTAAGCGGTTGGTCCTGCACTTCATCTTTCTCCGGTCGTGTCGGATTGCCGTCCCATCTGACTGTAAGAGTGAGAAAAGAGTGCACTTGTGTCTGCGCACACATTTGCGCACTGTAATATCTCCCGCGCCGAAGGCTGTTCTCCGTTGAGATTGGCCGCCGTGGTCGAAATACGGTCTGGAGGACTATTATACCGTGACATTTTAGTCGTGTTACAAAGATGGTCCACTCAATGTATCCGACATAAAATACATTTAAAAAAATTGTTATCATTAATTAAGATAATAGGTTCGTACTAAGAAAAATAAATAATGCTTTAGAATTATGAAACACCCTCCCTGTTAATCATGTTCACATATCAAACGGTGAAAGATTTTTACCTACCTACCATAATACCATAACATTTCATTATTCATTCCATCTCATAACAGGGTGTACAAAACTACATCATGCGTCTTTGTGAATGATATTTTTTAAATTTTTATTATTCATATGTCAAAAATATCATTTTTTTTATATAAATGATTAGTAGTCATTGGATACATGAAGTGGGCTGCCGTTGTAAGACGACTAAAATATCACGGTTTATATAATTATATTAATAAAGCAACAAATGGTACCATTCTCGTTTGGCTCTACAATATCCATCATCATCTACTTAACCTTTTTCAACTATGTCAGGGTCAGCTTCCTGTCTAACCGGATGCAGCTGAATACCAGTATTTTACATTGAACGACTGACCTCTACAACCCAGTCACTGGGTAATATGATACCCATTGGTTGTCACAGTTTCGGGTTTCTGACGACTCGTAACGACTGTCAAAGATCTACGAATGACCGCCGGGACCAATAGCTCAACGTGCTTTCCGAGGCACGGAGAGGGCTTGATATGTAAAGATGGTCACCCATCCAGGGACCAACCGTGGCAAGCGTAGCATAACCTGTTCCATTGACCCATGCGGTTTTTATTACTTAGCCACAAGCCCCAGGGCTTTATAATATTATTCTAAGCATAATATTTGAGATAGATATTCTTTTTTCGTCATGGGCAAGGGTAATTCGACCCACAGGCCTTGAAAGGGTAAAAACATTTTTATTTTTCTCGTATTTACACATGAATTTACATGACAATAGTTTGAACTTTCTATTCGAGAATCTTAGGTCAACTTGTTGAAATTGATGGTAATGTAATATTGGTGTAAGAAAGTGTTTGTTCCAACAGTTTATGATTGAATTAGTTGAAGATTCAGAACCGCAAAGGTTTAATTGAACGCTTTAATTAGTCAAAGGGAAACCGTAGATTGGAGCAAGTTTATACAAAGGAATGTGGGACATTCCTGTAGCCGCCCAGTGGTCGGGTGCATGTTTATTCGCTTTTATCTTGTAAACAAACTCACTTCAAGTTCTGTGAGCAACTTAATCGCCGTCGAGTTAGACGTTGCCGCGTTTAAATCGAAAAGTTAACTTTGTGTTTGTTCGTTTTGTTACGAAACTGAGATAGCGACTCGGTGGCTAATGGTTGGGGAAAACGTTGTTGCAAAAATATTTATCTTTACGTAGGTACTGTAATATTTTTCATGAAGTTCAGAAAAGTCTAACTTCTAGTTGTAGGGTACAAACGGGGTGAATTGGAATGCATGGGCAGAGGGTGCAGGGGTGCATCGGGTCGAAACTTTAAAAATGGATTTTAACGTTGAAATAACAAAATTAGATGATTGTTGCTAAAAAAGGCACTTATTTATTTATTTTATTTTATTCTATTCGGGAGATAAACAATGTAATTAAACAATATGAAACTTAACGCCATTTACAAGTTTCCACTGATAACACACTGTTTTGTAATTATTATACAGTGTAAACACATTAGAGTCATTTTAGCAACAAACTATATTATAACAATGATAAAATTCCTTATAAAGTTTTGTCCCGTTTCACATAGACCCGTCTAGATTCAATAACTAATTATCTACTCTGTTAAACAAGCAAGAAATTCCACTAGCAAATTTTACGTTTTACGTCCGAAATTATAAGGTCTGCTTTATATTGCTCCTCGAATCTCATAACCGAAAATTTTCGCAATGAAAATTCTTAGTAGCTATTGCCACATCAATCTATTTGGGGAATTGCTAAGAGAGCTAAGCGGCCTAATTTCTAATAGAGCTGATTTCCTAGCTAATCGAAAGGGACACTAAGCTGGCTTATTGACTAGGATGTACCTAATATCAGATTAATATTTGCTTTATTCACGAGAGTAAGCTGGCAACAACAACGTGGAATAGTATTTCTATTCAAACCAAAAATAAGCTTTCAGGTCTGTTTATATACTTCCGAATTCAAAGTTAGAAGAACGTAGCGTTTGTATCCTTTGAGTAGGAAGTCATATTGAAGATGCATTAAGTACAGTCAGGGAGATTAATTTATCAAATTGACGGAAGGTGTTTGTCAATTTGATAAATAGCCATTTCATATGGTGAAGGTGAGGCGAAGGGCGGGCATTTTGGGGGACTGTAATTTTGACGTTCAAAAAGTGCTGAATCTCAGCCTAGTTTGAATAAATGACTTTTGATTTTGATACAACTGTCAAAGAATGACAGTAATGATTTAAATATTCGGACAACATATCTGTATGCCGCCGCCGGCCGCCACAGCGAACGCTCCACTGTCGATTGCGCGGACCCGCGATTAAATTTTTCAGAATTAGGTTTTAGGGAAAAAATTTAAGTTCGAGAAAACTGAAAGTGCTTTTGTCAATGGCATTTTTGTATGAGTTATTGAAATTTTTAAAGGGCAACATTTGCCCGGTAGCATTTGCCGGGTTAGTTTTAAAAGAAAAATTCAGACGAGGAACTAGACAACGACGGTTACTGCAAGTCGCAATTTCTCATACATGATTAAATAACTAATTAATTTCGTCAAATGATCCTACCCGAAAGCAATTACTACTTGTACACTTTAATTATAGATTCCGCACATGTCCTTATGATTGAAGTAGATATCTCTGTCACATGACATGTTGTGACATGACATTTAGTTCTACTCTACTCTGTGACAGACTTCCTACGCGATAGTCAGTCAAAGATGACATTGTCTAGAGGTAAGTTACTCTCTATGAATACGATATATGAATTTAATGTTAGTAATGATAATGAATACCTGACGGGCTTGTGACAGCCAAACAGGTCGATTGATCAGGTTAAGCTACGCTTGCCGCGGTTGGCCCGAGGATGGGTGACCATCTTTACTTACCAAGACCCCTCCGTGCCTCGGAAGCACCTTAAGCCGTTGGACCCGGCTGTCATTCGTGGATCTATGACTCGTTACGGGCCTCAAAAGCCAGAAAGTCTGACCAAACCAGTCTTAACAAAGGGTATCTATTGTATTACCGACTGACTGAGTTGTGGAGGTCAGATAGGCGGTCGTTCTATGTAAAATACTGGTATTCGGCTGCATCTGGTTAAACTGGAAGCTGACCCCAACAAATTTGGGAAAAGACAGGAATAATGAGGAATGTAAATACCTATTTTGTATTGCGTATTACGTCATTGGTGTAAGGTTTTATTAGAAAATCACTAGTCCCAACTCTGCGTTGTACTAGCAATGTATTGTTATACTGAGAAACCCTAATGGTCCGTAGATTATTCACATAAGGCTATTTTTATAAGGACGAATAGATTACCTACAGTTTTTTAAATACTTTATCAGTTTTTATAAAATATGAAAGCAGTTTCAGTCGTAAGTTGGTCCATAAAATTTTGCAAGCACATAGGTAGTATCAACGAAAGGAGTAAAAATGTGAGTCTACTTAGACAAAGTCGAGATTGTGCCACTGTAAGTGCCGAGGGAGACGTTTAGCTGTTTGTTCTATGTTTCCACGGATGCGGATGTAATAGGTTCGTGGTTTAAGACACATTTGAGGAAGATAGTATAAACTTATTTTACTCTTAGATAAAGAGAGAATTATTATCATTCCAATAGTATTCTTACGAGATTTGTTAAAATGGAAAAGAATTTATGAACTTGATATTCACATATTTGCTTGGTTTGTATCTATTCCTATATTCCTACTTTTTTATTTCGTACTTACGGTTTTTAGGTTACACTTTGAATTTTGTCTTCGCGCAGCAGTGGGATTATGCAGACCAGATACCTACTTTATATTTATATGATGCAGGCTAACTGTTACAGCATCTTTGAGCTTTTTTGTTTAGCATTTGTGTAGGCAAAGGTAAAATCACATATTTTTTTACAAAAAAAAAAAAATGGATTATTGTCTGAATAAATGAATTAATTAAAATAAGAAACGAACTCTATAAAAGTTTCTTTTGTGATAATTTTAAAGTAACACAGAAGTTTCTTTTTGTTACACCAGTTCTTGAAACAATCTAGACAAGCAGTATTACTTCAGTCCCACTTAAAAATTAAAACAGTGGGCCAAGGCAAAAACTATAATTAATTAATAATAATTTATCATTTATTCTTTCTTCACAAAGCTGACTTAAAGTTAATGTGTACAAAAAATGTCTCAGCTGTATGCCAATCTTGTGAGAGACTGGTGCCTAATATAGAAAAACCCTATGTTACGGGTCACCAGCGATAGGTACTTGTTATTAAAAGAGTTTAGTAACTCTTTTCATAATTAGTATCGCAGAGAGCAAGCTTAATAGCTCGATCAGATGACCTGACCAGACCAGATTTATGAACCTAAACGAAGCAAAACTAGTATGTGAGGATCGTACTTGGATTTAAAAATATGATGGATATCTGTAAGTAGGTTTGTATAAACACTCTTAGTGTTTGTACAAACCTACTTACAGAAATACATTCATTTATCAGTGGCATTGTCTAGTTTCTGCCCGGGGCGGGCAGAAACTAGACACTTTTCTGCCCACCCCTATGGGAGGAAGGCGAGAATTTATGTATGTTATTAAACTTATGTCTTCGTCACATAAAACTGGTATCAGTCTTACATCCAGTTGCTCTAACAAAATGATTTAAATTTCCATAAATATTAAATGAACCCTGAACTTAATTACATATTATTATTCAGAATCAATTCCTCAGGGCAATAGAAGTCGCACCCTGTATTTTTGTGGGCGTAACCATAAATTTCAGTTTCCTTCAAATTATAATAATTAATTACTTTGTATCTATTTCCGCCGGGAACACAACGATGGGTAATGGCGCGAAAATATCGCTAACCACTTCATATGATTACAATTTTCTTAGAGAAATACTTACATTGACCTCACATCTCGGTAGCCTCTAAAAGTCCAGTTAAAAATACGAGAAATCCAATGTCGGCTATTGTGCAAGGTTTGGCGACAATTAATTAAAGTTTGTTCCCAGTCTGCATACAAAAAATCAACCAAATATATCCACTACTTTAGTCATTATAGCTAGTAGGGCAAATCCATAGTATAGAGAGTCTAGAATATATCTATTTACTTTGTTTAAAAAAAATGTTTTGTAGGAATTTTTGAATAGTTTTATAATACTGCTACGCATTAGTATTGCCAGTTTATGCATTTATGGTCGTATTATTGTCTTCACAATGTATAATTTTTGGTCACACAAAGTAAAGCAATAATCATACAAAACTTCGCAAAACACTTGTGATTGCTATGTAAAATTAGGGAAAATGATCATCATCGTTATCATCATCATTTCAGCTGAAAGACGTCCACTGCTGGACATAGGCCTCCCCTAATTTGGGGGGCTAGCCATAATCGCCACGCTTGGCAGGCTGGCGCTCGCAGTATGGTGGTAAAATGGATAGAGAACGCTGCTGTCCATTCTCTAGTAAGTCCCTTAGCCGCCTTCTACGACACCCACGGGAAGAGATGGGATGTTGCTATTCTTTACGTCCGGCTCCAAACGGAACGGGAAAAGGGAAAATAATAATAATTGCTATTTATTAATTATTATAAAATAATTGCATATAAAATTGACTGCCAATCAATCAATTTTCAAATCACAACTTTCACTCTTTGCCAGTTATAAAATGGGTCTATACGGAATGATTTACATTAGGTGTCAAATTGATAAGCTGTAATTTTATTTCTGGCAGGGAGACGGACATTGCTACCCATCTTCCCTACGTACACCGAAACAGCAAAGTCTCTTCATCTGTTTGTATCTGCATAATTACTACCCACTTTAGGTGTTTTTCTTTTAAAACATAATGTACTTGGTCCAAGCCATATTTTTATAAAAATATTGTAGCCGCGGGCACAATAATATAATCTCTTCGACACCCACACGTGACCAGATCGTAGAGTGGGTAGATTTTTCTGTGTAGAAATCCACTAGGGAGCTAGGTCTAATTTCGTATAACTTATGTTCTAAACCTATCATTTAGTCCAAATTAGGATGTAGGTTTGTTAGTCTAGATTTCAGGATAGCTGTGTTATCATAATTCTCTTTCAAAAACATAAAGATATTTGTGATTCTAAGGACGATTATAATCCCCTGGGCGTCGGGAGTCCATTACGGACTCCCGGCCACCGTAGGCGCGTGCTTGCGGACGGTGAGCAATGGGTAGCTCGCCGTCCGGTAAGGACCAGACCCTGGTCGACGGCGGGTAGCTCGCCGTCCGGCAAGGGCCAGGCCCGGGTCGACGACGCGTTGTATTCCACGCGCGCTTCAAAGAGATGTCAGCAAAAATTTAAGGGGTCTACTAGGGCCGATGAGTGCCAGGGTCGCGGATTTGTTCGAAAGAGTTATCGTGGCTCTGGGCGTGGCAAACGGGTGGGTTTTAGTCAGTAAAAGTCTGACATATCACATGACACAGACACTCCGCCCAGAGCCGGAGAAGCCATTTGATGATTCCAAAAAAAGGACGATTATAATCTAGAAAGCTCTCTGTATATTTTTCATGATACGAAATAATGAATATGTTCATGAAATATTTCAGCGATACATGATAAACTTGAGTCGTCTCATTTCACAAATGTTCTTATTGAAACGATGTCATTTAGATAAGTGTGTCTTTTAATTCATGAGACATTTGGCTTCAGGCTTATGTTCATACCCCGATTTGATAAATGCGTGCTCTGTTTATTATATTTTATGTCTGAAATCTTTTTTACGTCGTCGTTTTATTCTCGTATTATTTAAAAGGTGATCCGATGATACATAATAAATAACAATTCATCACGTCTTTAATTCCCGAAGGCAGAGTGAAGAGGCAAAATAAAAATAAATAAAAATTACGATAATTTTTAATGATAACATGGAAAACGAAGGTGGCCTCAATCCACGGTTTGATCAATTCATAAGAAAATAGACAAAGGTTTACAACACCATCATCAGTAGGTGTACAGCAGAGGCGGCGCACGTGAGGGAGAGGCAGTATATGCGCTCTCACGGCCTTAGTCGCCGCAGGAGTCGCCCTGGGCGTCGGGAATCCCAGGCTGATTCCCGGTCACTGCAGGCGCGGGCTTGCGGACGGCGAGCAATGGGTAGCTCGCTGTCCGGTAAGGACCAAGCCCGGGTCAACGGCGTGGTGTGTTCCACGCGCGCCTCAAAGAGATGTCAGCACCAACTGGTAGGGTCCGCAAGGGCCGATGCCTGCCAGGGGTGCGGTTTGTTCGAAAGAGATACCGCGGCCCCTAGCACACAGGCAACTGACGGAACATGGGTGGGTTTTAGTCAGTAAAAGTCTGACACGCCCTCCTGCTCCACCCAGAGCGGGAGAAGTTATTTGATGATTTCCCACCCAAAAAAAAAACCAACACCGACAGATTTTCTATGACGTGACGATGATGACAACATCAAACGTGAGATAATTTCACTTTAAAACTTCCTTGTATGGTCAAATTATAATTACTAAAACATAACTTCCTTTTTTATATCACTCATCATATATCTAGCCTTTTCCCAACTATGCTGGGGTCAGCTTCCAGTCTAACCAGATGCAGCTGAATACCAGTGTTTTGCATGGAGCGACTGCCTATCTGACCTCCACAGCCCAGTTAGGTACTGGGTAATACGATTCCCCTTGGTAAGACTCGCGTATCTGACGACCCGTAACGACTGTCAAAGATCCACGAATTACAGCCTGGACCAACAACAACGGTTTTACTTGCCGAGGCACGTAGAGGGTTTGGTATGTTAAGATGGTCACCCATCCAAGCACCAACAGCGGCAAGCGTAGCTTAACTTGATCGATCGAACCGTTTTTATCTTCACTTTTACTTAATTTTTACCAGATTCTCAGTCCAACATCAATATCAGAAGCAATAACCCAGGGACCTTATTATTCAGTTATTCCCCTTCCAGATAATCAGGGGCGATCACGAAATATCCCATCCCTTCAGTGATTGAATTCTATATGATCGTAAATCGTTTAAATTTTGCACACTCGACGGAGCGTTGAGATTCAATAAGATTTCAATGTAATATTTGACCCTTGGACTTTTATTTATCTCCTGACCGTTTTATTTAAGCCGATATATGTGGTTTAAGATAAATGTGACCGTCATTGAATTAAACACCTTTTGACAAATAGTTTGGGATTAACTTTGTTCTATTGAATTTGGCATAGTTCACATTTCGCGAAACTATGCTTTGAGAAACTTAGTAACGCTACATTAGTTGCGTGAAGAGATTAAATGTATTTTAGGTAACTTATTGCGTTCTCGGTAATATTTAAAGACAGTTAAATGTATTTTTCTCTTTTTATTCTTTTTATTATTTTGGAACGAAGTTCCGTATCGCGCGTTGCGAAAGGGGACTAGACGGAAAAAATTAAGACCAAAAGTTGTAACGACACTTTTTGCTACATTGTTGTAAGCCGTGCGGCGTGCGCGTGTTTCTCTGCAGACAGAGACACAGAGTGCATATATAAATAAGTTATATAGAGAAAAAATATTGGATGAAACATTTTATAAAATAACATAACATCCCGCCTGTATTCCCCGCAGGGTTAAGCAGAGGTACATACACCTGTAGATACCTAGTAGGCACATATTTCGCCAGTTATATTTAAATCTCATGTAATAACACACAAATCCAGATACCGAGCTGCTACTGAGAAATACATTTAAATAATAAAAAACTTGAGAGGTGTCAAGGGACATCCGGATGGAACGAAGTTCCTTTCGATTAATTAGTGAAGGAATTGTAATAAAATGTTAAAAATTGTACATATACATACACACACACACCTATATATATATATACAGCGTGTAACGGAAGGGGGGTATCAACCCTGAAGGAAGTGAATGTGCTCATGAAACTCAACAACTTTCCCCAAAGAACATAGGTCGAAATATGAAAAAAAAATTTGGCCCTCCCATAGTAAAACAATCAGCTGGTAGTCAGTTTTGTATGGGAGGGCCAATTTTTTTTTTCATATTTCGACCTATGTTCTTTGGGGAAAGTTGTTGAGTTTCATGAGCACATTCACTTCCTTCAGGGTTGATACCCCCCTTCCGTTACACGCTGTATATATATATATAGGTGTGTGTGTGTATGTATATGTACAATTTTTAACATTTTATTACAATTCCTTCACTAATTAATCGAAAGGAACTTCGTTCCATCCGGATGTCCCTTGACACCTCTCAAGTTTTTTATTATTTAAATGTATTTCTCAGTAGCAGCTCGGTATCTGGATTTGTGTGTTATTACATGAGATTTAAATATAACTGGCGAAATATGTGCCTACTAGGTATCTACAGGTGTATGTACCTCTGCTTAACCCTGCGGGGAATACAGGCGGGATGTTATGTTATTTTATAAAATGTTTCATCCAATATTTTTTCTCTATATAACTTATTTCGTAAAGTTGTAAAGATATCTGGTAGATTAATACTAAAAATGAATTATGTAACATTCGTTCCAATGAATAAAAAGGTTCATGGATCGAACGAATGTTCTTGTGTGAATTAAGAACTCAATTTTATGGTATCGCAAAACCTCAGTATTTCTTTGTGGAATTGACTTATTTTTACCGTATCTTTAAAAGGGATCGTGTTGAGTAGGATAAATGCGTGTTGTCTCTACTCAAAATAAATATATACAAAAATAATTTGGAGTTTAACGTGTTCCTGTAATGTGATATTAAGTTCAAGTAAACATAGATATCGTGTGGGACAAAATTTAAAAAAATAGTGATAATAATAATAGTAGTAGTAGTAATTTGAAAATTTTATTATAAAACAAATGAACAAAATAAAAGTAGCTACATTTTATCTTTTAAAATGCGTCACTTTTAGCTATGCTGCTAATTCGAATTAATGATTTGCAATTAAAATTTAAAAATCATTCAATGAAAAAAAAATGAGTAAAGGTCACTTTAATTATATTAGCTAAAAATCTGGTAAATGTTTGAGACGGATCACCGGGGTGGTTTTAGCCAGTAAGAGTCTGACAGACCCCTCCGCCCTCCCCGGGGCGGAGGATTGAGGATTTCCCCCCGTAATAAAAAAAAAGGTGGCATTAACTAAGATTCGAATTCGGTAAAAAATTTAAGACGTTAGAAGATTTTTCGGTGGCAGAAACTTGTGATGGCTACTAAAAATTTAACGTTAGACAACATGTCAACATGTCTTCTTCTTTATTAACTTTCATCTTTTGTTTTTTTGGCGCTTAAAATTTCGACTAAGCTGTGTCAACGTTGGAAAATATTACGTTACGGTGCTTACATTTTTGTTAAAAAAATCATTTTCTTTTTTTAATATTTCACATGAACCTACAGAGGCCCTAGTGTGAGTTTCATTTAGCCATCTACATCAAACGCAGTGAGCGCGTTTGGCGCTCCGATTGGTCCGTCACCAATCCAGGGCCAATCGGAACGCCGAACGCGCTCACTGCGTTTGGTGTAAATGGTTAAATGAAACTCACACTAGGGCCTCAGTGGTACTTATGAAACGTCAGAAACTAGGTGCACGGTTCGAATTGGTTGTTTATAATTAATAATTCTAGTGTTTAAGTTAATTTGTGACATAATTTATAATACATAAAAGATAACCCACGCCGTGAATGACTGTAGGGGTATTCGGGGTTTTATAAAAAGTCTACCCACATCGCGACATATCTAATTATTAATGCCGTAACCGTAAAATCCTTTTAACCAAAGTTGTATAAGATTAATGGTTACATTTTGATTATAGAACTTGTATTATTCAAAATGAGACAAATGTCCAAAGTTTCAACAGGATTTTAACGAATTCGTCGCTTTTAGCGCTTTATAAAGCGGGGGCACACCGCTTTCTTGAGACAATACCGTCTTCGGGGAACAATAAAGCTGCTTGAAGATGATAAATCCACAAAAAAAAAACGAAAAAAAATTAAAACTGTTAATAACTTACCGAACTTTAATTTATTGTTGCAATAACTTTACTTTGGAACTTTTTCCAATGATATGATTTCAATGGATAATAACGTTTGAATATTAAATCAAAGCTACATATAGGTATATGTTACTTTGTTTAATAATGTAGGTACCAAACGATACAGGGAACACCTACGTCGAAACCCACTTTTGCAAACTCTTAGCTAGAAAATAAGACGTTCACATACATTGGCGGATTAAGCAAGCGCGGGGCCCCTAGCAAGTTCTATTGAGGGCCCTTGATCTTCTATGGGTTCTAGTATGAAACGATAAAGAAATATTCAAGACTCAATACATATTTGCCAGGTTACAGTTTTGTTGGTGTTTAAAAGTATGTAGGTACAGTAGATTACTATAGGCCCGGTCGTTTTTTTTATACACCCTAATGATTACTAAATTATAATAAAAATAATGTACCTACCTATACTACAAGCCTTAAAAATAATTAGACATTTATAACATTTTGAATCGAGCTATTTCAATCCTGCTACGCATCCGCACTGAGTGTCGAGTAAGGTTGCTTGCACCCATCAGACTTTCTGTAGAGCGATTTTATCGGACCGATTCAAATTCTACACGACCGACTTTTTGTAAATTTTGTGCATTTACCCAATGGAATTCTGTTTTATTTTCACCAACGAAATAATCGGTTACAGATTATCTGATGTAAATTGTGTTTAATGGGAAAGGGTGTTAACGTTTAGATACGTTTTTGTGATCTCAAGTACATTCAATATACCACGTCTTAATAAGTTTCACTTAAAAAATTATGCTTAGACGGTGGTGGGCGGGTTTGGATACGCGGGGCCCCTTTTGCGCGGGGCCCGTAGCAATTGCTACTCTTGCTACGTGGTTAATCCGGCACTGTTCACGTACCTACCTACCTACGTTTCGTTTATAGATAAACGTTGCCCACACAAAAAAATATCTTTATGATTTGGTTTTCGACCAGGAATCAAAGCACTCGTTGCGTAAAGAGCATGGTGCCAAGCATTTTGCTTCTCACCAACCATGTAATCCAATTTTAAATAGGTAGATATACATTTAGTGTTTTACCCGACATTTTCCCAAATTCACAAAACATGATAATTAACAGTACGTCCATTACCTTTTCTAATTAGTAAGTATCGCACATGTTTCAAACAGGGAGTTGTCTGTTGGTTGTCAATTTTAGGGACACGGTGTGGCATGCCCATACTTGTCAAAAACACAACGGAATGTCCCATGTGGCCCAGTTCGGGTAATTATAAGTATTTATGTAATCAATTTTCGTTTGGTGACAAAATATTTAGGTTAGATGGTTTTAGAGTAATTGGTACTTAATGTTTCGTGGGGTAGTTGTTATTTAATTAAAAGTTAAGCTTCATCAATAATATGGGGTTACGGTACAAGGGTGATTTCAAATGATAAAGTAGTTTTTACAACGCATCATCTGCCTAACATTTGGTTCCCTACTATTTTGGGGTCGGCTTCCAGTCTAGCCGGATGTAGCTGAATTCCAGTATTTTACATGGAGCGACTATCTACTTGACCTCCGCAACCCAGTTACTGGGTAAAACGATAGCCTCTGGTAAGACTACTGAGACCTGTAACAACTGTCAAACATCCACGGATGACAGCCGGGACCAACGGCTTAACGTGCTTTTAGAGGCACGGCGTCTTGGTCTCACCAAGACGCCCCCCATGTAAAGATGGACACCCATCCACTAACCTCCCATGGCAAGCGTAGCTTGACCTGATCCATCGATTCGTGCGGTTGTTATTGGTCAGCCACAAGCCTCTCAACAGTAATTTTTATAACTCTAGTTACGTAATTAATGACTGCAATGTGTGCGTGATTTGCAATGACTTCAGCTGTGTCAGAAAAAGCACATACGACAAGAGGATTTCGCAATTGATTTCGTAACATGTTCCAAAAGCGTTGAATTGATGTCTGTAGGACTTTTTGAGCTTCATTGTCTCGGCACTTTTTTTGGTTTGTCACCACTGTAGATTGCGAATTCCAGGAGTTGAAGTGATAGGAAACAGTGTGATGGGCTTTGTCTCAAAGAAAACATGTAAGAAAAAATGGTAGATTCTTGTTTCATTTTACTCTGTGTTGTAGAATTATATATATCTGTGTTTTCCATACTAAAAACGTAGGCCATCGCGTAGATGTGTGTAAAAATATTATGGCCAATGTAAGCCATCGTGTGCAAGCCACATAGATAATAAGGAAGACAGTGAGCTAGTCTAGGGATACCGTAAAAATATATTGTCACACAAAACCTACGTCACTGTTCTGTAATATGGCTTCCACTTCAGCTGTGAATGCACAACATAAGCATTAAATAATAGCAAAATAAACCCGGAACTATTAGATATCTTACAGTTTTCGCCGACAACAAGTGGTAATTAATCTCATTTTGATTAAACTTAGGGACAATATGAGACCATCCTAATATTATACTGCCTGCTCATATTATAAATGTGATTGTTTGTGTGTGTCTTACTCGGAAATAACAGGTGGTGTTATTTTGGGCCTACTTATAGTTCGTTTCTGGGATAAGTTTACGCTTTCCAACAACGTTTTGATATTCAAACAATAAATAAGGAAACAAAAGTTCCTCACGGAGTTTAAGTTTATAAGTTCTTGCCACAAGTATCTATCTGTTACATAAAACTATAGTAGTATACTATAACATAAAAGAATGTTAATTTTCTTTGAATAAAAAACAAAACAATTAAGTACCTGTCGATTGTCATATCAATTAGGTAAGATTCCAAATATTGAATGAACAGTTAAAATCAAGCCAAATTTGGCTTATAAACGAAAAAGTACAAATTAACCCTTTACCAGCACAAAATCAAAGATTTTCCAACTAAAAGATATTATGGAAATTTCCCCTGTTCACCGACAATTTGTAACGTTTACTGGTTCCTCGTAATTTGCGCGGGAAGATAAATAAAATTGTGCTGTCTATTCCCGGTACGACTTGGGGAAACAATTTGGTACCGGAAATTCTGTTTATTTGTTCTAAAAACCTCTGGGGGTGTTCATTGACCATATAATTGGGGTTTTATGATGTGGTTTTAATCGCCCACACCACATCTACGTAAATGTAAAACTGTTTTTCATGTTTAATACGAATGAATTTTATTACTCAATCCCGTAATTTAAAAATAGAATCAAAAATCAAAATCAAATCAAAAGTCATTTATTCAACTTCAGGCTGAGAATCAACTTTTCGAATGTCAAAATTACATATGACAATCCCCCAAAACGCCCGCCCTTCACTACTTCCTAGTGCTTTAGCTGGGAAGAAGAAGTGGCGCAACAAACTCCGCAGCAGCACAGCTGTCTGTTTAATTAGATAGACTTGACTTGACTTCAATACATAGGTAGGCAAAGTAATCAACATTACGAGACACAGAACTTAAATAATTTGTCACATGTCAGTTAGCCATGCCAATATACCAACAAAAAAATGAAAACTTAACTCAAGCACAAAAATAAAAAAGTAAACAAAGCATACTACCAAAATAAAAGCCTCCTGGTATAAATGGCGTGATAGCTTACATATGCAATGCTGGATTGTGCTCACAAATGTTATCCTAGGACCATCGACGTAAAATAAATAAACAGATACCAATCGTATTAAAACACTTTTTCTTCAACAACATTATGTTATAATGTGGTAATAATGTGATGAAACATTTTTTTTATCAATACGATACAGGGAAAACCACCGAAGAGTTTTTATCAACTATTTTTTGCTAATATACTTAATTAAACCACTCATGTGATACTGTGGCGGCCATCTACAATGCCCCACGTACGAAACATCAAATCAACAAATGTGGAAAAACGCAAAAAGTAAAGTGGCGCCATCTACAATGCCATATGCGAACTACTCAAGACTTGACGTCATACCGCAACTACATCACGCAAGCAGAGTTTACCACGCAATTTACATATACAGGGTTATTTGTAAAACACCGGTAACCTCTCAGGACTATGTTACTAACATCATAATCAACAACTTTTGTTCTATGACTTTTCAAAATTCATCATATTTTAATTCCTCAGATTTACATACAAAAATAAAAATATTTAAATTCAACGCTCTAAATGTTACGAAGTCTATGCGAAGCAAAAGAAAGCGATAGGTAGTACCGACAATAGCGAGGGGAGCGGGGTAGGGGGCGGCGGGGGCGCTTGAACTTGACCTATTTACGGGCGAACCTTCAGCCTTCAGTCATTCGTTTGCTTTGATGCGCTTGCGTCGCGTCATTACGGGTCCTTGTAGTGAAATTCGGCAGTGCAGACGTATACGTAATTATCTTTACATGATGGCGTATCAATATTCCAATGTCGAGTACACGGAAATGGTGCGAATGCTAGCTAGGTGTGATGACAATGTTTCGGAAGCGTGTCGCCAATACGCCATACGATTCCCAAACGTACGTATACAAAATACTTTTATCAAGTGCTATACCGTTGTAACTTTACAGAAAATGTGAGATGTCATTGTTAGTTTGTTTTCATTACGGTGTTTAGTGCATAGGTACCGTGAAATATCAAGGTTATTTCCATGTCAAATGTTCGATTGTAGGTATAATTTGGCTTTTGCGTAGAAAGGCGGGAACCGTAGCGTAGCGAGTTACTAACCCAAAAGTATTACTACGAGGACAGTGCGCGGCAATGTATGTAGGTACAGCAAAATACAGAGTTGAAATGTGTTACATAGGACAACGAAATATTTAAGGTTTGTTTGTGGTAAATGTATTATGTTTTGTAAAAAGTCGTAGAACAAAAGTTGTTGTTTATGATGTTAGTAATACAGTCCTGAGAGGTTACCGGTGTTTTACAAATAACCCTGTATACAATATCCCGACATCAATCGTCGGGATATTGTATATATAATAATAGAGTGTGAGTAAAATCTACACCCTGTTCCTCACACCTCTATAATACTATTACACATTCGTGTTTTAATACCCATCACTATGCAACAGTTTAATAAACTACTTTTGCAGTTTTAAAATATGATTATGGTCCGTTGTTGATATCACAGGAGTTTAAAATAAAACGTAGGTATTAACATGCAGATCGGACACCTTTTATACACCGTGGAATAGCACATTATGTTTTTAATTAAATAACGAAAATGATTATCTACTCTGGTTTTATAACAATACTTATATGTACTCTATTTTTTTATTTGCTAGCTATCATTTTAGTCTAGCATTTAAAAAATCAGAGTTTAGGGAATAATTTGGTTGGAATTAGAGTTGGTATCTACGTAAATAATTAACTACAATCCAATATCGGAGGATATCGGATTGTACTCTAAATAATAGCCTGTTAATGTCATGGTTACACCTACTAGTGAATAATGTGAGGTATGTAATTTCCAGATCACTAATTTGTCGTGAAACTTCACATCTGACGAACCACAAACTATTTGTGGGTATGTACCTATTGCTCGTGTTTAGGTACGAGGTTGTACTGTATATTTAAGATTACAGGATTTGAGTAATAGAGCTATTTATTATCAACCATAAAGTAATAAAGTCTAGGATAATCATTAAACTCAATTAACTAGGCTCCTATCACAAACAATCTTGAGATACTTAAATTATTTTAAAGGTAATTCATTCATTCAATATTCCTATCTAGTACAAACTAAACCAAAGACAAATCATATTTTACAAAGCTGTAACATTCAAAGAATTGGAGGGAAATAATGTAAAATGACGAAAAGTCCGCGCCATTAATATTGAAGGAGTGATCCTGATTGGTTCAAGTAGTTAGAGCCTTAGTATTAGAGTATCATCTATATTCATGAGGCGTTAACAGGACTTCATCCAACACTAATAAGGGTAGCCGTGGATTTATTGGAAAGTTAAGACAGAAAGTCCAATCCGTACAATAATCTTCTTGGTATCGGACATCATTACTGAAGGTCTTGTCCATGAAAGGCCTTCGTGGCTTTATGTAACTATTTATGATGTTCTTCCACTTTGTTCGGATCTCAGCTTATGTTAGGGCGCTCGTAACAGTCCAGTGAGTATGGTTACTTTGTATGACCAGCGGATAGGTGACCGATAGCGAGTTGTTTTCCCTTCTACCCGACTGTTAACCGTACAATAATAATAAGTAAAAAACAATTCAATTAAATAATATTCTCAAAATGGCCCTCAATAATAATTTTCAATGATCCTAAGTGACTTTTTCAGTCATCGCATAAAGACCATACAACTTCCTGTCTTAGTACACAATAATCACCTCCTTGATGCAAATTCACTTTATAGAAAACTTGCTAAAATTTATCAATAGACTTGTAGTGTATATAGATAAACTACAGGTCTATACTTAATAATATTTGTATAGACAAATATTATTAAGTTCACACTATCACATACCTATCAAATAGAGGTAGCTGTCACTAATGACAGCTGTAAGTTCACCACAACAGGCGGGAAGGAGTTAAAAGTGAAGCGTGTCTGTACGAAACGCTTGGGTGTGGTGATGAGCCAGCGTAGTGATATTATTATCAGCTTGAATTCGGAATCAACAGGATTCCACAATACTTACTCCTAAAAGCCCTACTGTAAGGGATATTATTATATTATATTCCATTATTTAAAAAAAGAAGATATCTTTTTGGTCCACAGTAGGTGCTAGTAGTACTTCCTGTAGTGTTAGTCACTGGTTTGACATTTGTACCTACAATGTAGACCTTCTTTATCAACTTTTGTTCTTTGACATAACTTTCTTCTCTCCGTTTAGTTATTTCTCTGTATACAATATCCTAACTTGTCTCCCACGCAATTTGAATGAGAATTCTTAACAAAATAATAAGTTCTTCTATAGTTGAGTGAAAATTCAGTGACTGAAAAGTTACATTAAAATGCACTTTGACTGAGTTTTCAATTTAGATGGTATGTATGCTTCAATTTAGTTTCCGAGAACTTTTGTTTGTATATTCTCTTCGTCGACTAGATTTCATTTTATTATAATGTCAAAAAAGAAAACGTCATTTTATTTTAACCTATATCGAAAATAAGATTCTTTATTTATTTATTTATTCAGTTTAGGACAACATTATAATCCGGCTTGTAAGTGAAAAAGTACCGTATTACTAATGTTATTAAGTAATACAAAACACACAATCAACACCGGCAACACATTAACCCTCTTATTTATAAAGTTGCTAAAAGTTAAGAGATGTTTAAACGTCAAAAATGTATGGCTAACAAGTCGCTAATCACTGTGTAACTTTAAACAGTGTTTATAAATAAGGGGGTGAGTCTTTAGCCGACTCTATTTCTCCTGCATACCATATTGATTAAAAGTTACCTACCGAAAAAAAAATTTTTTTTTTTGAAGAAACGAATTTCATTACTTTTTGTTGTGATAATAATATTCGATCAGCAAGATTTACACAAGTGACAGTTACTTATTGACTGCACTCATTATCTTCTTTGGGAATAATTCTAGTTTCAGATCTAGGAATTAACGCGGGTATACTAATATCCGGGTTAATTCCTAGAACTGAAACCAGGAAACTAAGGAAGTACACAATATATTAGAACCACGGCACTGCATGCCACCCTACCTACCTGCTAACTTATTGGATTTAAAAATGTACACAGCAACTTGCAGGAAAAAGCCAGTCTGTTACCCCTTTTTCTTCGTACGATCTTTCTTGTACGATTCCCAGAAAGATAAACAACTTTGTTTTTTTTTTTTGTTAAATTTCTTTTCAACTTTGAAATTAGGGTAACGAAAACTTTGTCCGGTGAACCGTTTTAATTTCTTTTTTTTTAGTTGTTGTCTTTTATTTTTGGACGCTTTTATCCTTCTGATATCGTGTGCCTAATCGTTTGTGGTTTAAAATATTCTATCATGGTTTTTGAAACGGTTGAAATTTTATCTATGATGTCGCTTCACTGCTGTAGTAGGTATGTTGAAATTTCGTTATTGGCGTTGGGAAACCCGTTTAGGTAATGCTTTCGTTGACGGCGTCATTTGATAAGTTACTTCAACCCCTTTCAAATTAAAATTACTCATCATTCATTTAATGACCCTTGTTTTCGACAGCACAACATTTACGGCAATCCTTGTCATTGCAGGTAAACTTGACAATTTGATCGTACTACGTCCACGTTCACGGCCCAGTGGAAACGGCCTCGACTTATGAGTTGTAAGGTCGCAAGTTCGAGCCCAGACTGCCGCTTTTCTTTGTGTAAATGATTTAATTACTATTGCTCTTAAAATGGTGAAGAAACCGGCATGTCCTAGAACCAAAAATTCTAAGACATGTGTCATCTCCCAACCCGCACCGGGTCCGTGAGGTATAAATTCCGGCTTCCTCCCTTTCACAGAAAGGAGGTCTGTATCCCAGCAGTGGGAACATTATAGGCTGACTACGATACGATACGATACGTTTATTTGCTTAACAATCTTTCTTCTGTTATAGACTAGCCTAAAGGAAATGCAATTTTTACAAGAAACCCGCAACATAACTTGTGTCAGATAACAACTCTTTCGTTATCTGTCATATGAGTGTAATTTGCGGCGGCTGGCAGGACATGGGCGATAAAATCCGAATCATTGATCAATTAGTTTCGTACCTACGATGTATCGATGTTGTTAAAATGAACAAGGCAATAATGTACTGTTCTTACTGTCTGTGACTTGGGATTTTATTTTTAAACTCTTCTCTTTTTACGTCCTATACTTGCGCCTTACAATATGATTATCATCTCTACCTACCCCTATGGGGAAAGACGTGATATTGCATCATTATTAATTCTAGAAAATACATCATATTGTATAATATCATTTAAATGGGATTCAGTGTATATTTTTACTATAGAAGTTTTCTCATTAATTTTTGTAAATGGCTAACTCTGATTGTGTTAATGTTTGTTAATTTAAAAGCGAATGCACGCTCCGTATTGGTACCACAGATTGGTACCTACTGTTAATTAAGACATGAATTGAGAGTGCATTCACATGAAGCTGTTATGAATGAACCAATGGTCTTGACCATTGGTTCATTTTGACATTCAAACATTCATATTTCAGCCAGTAACGTATTATATAGACGCGTCATACAGGAACACCACTCAAAAACCGCGTCAACCATTAATGTAACTGTGAATGTAGCTACCTAGTGGTACATACAATCATACAGTGCTTATCTCTTGCTAGAAAGAGATAAACGCTAGAAAGAGATATTTAGTTACGATATTAGCGTGTCGCCGCGTCACTGGATGATACGTGACTAATAACACGACAGGCAATTACCTTGCATTTATCTTGACAACATTTAGCACCGGTAAAGTATCTAAAGGTAATAATATCATTGATTTCAGCATAATTTTGTATGCTTGTCATCAAACAATGTGCATAAATTCCTTTGACATACAATAAACATTATCCAGACATTGCCCCTGTCCTCACTCAAGGTGTGCTATAAACATAAAACAGTAACACAACAAGTTGAACGGGCCGGTGCTTATAATGCGATTTACATCCGGATATACCTTTAGATTAGCTCCGGATTAGGGCTTCTCGCCGGCGTCGTGACGGTGACACGGCGAAGTACGGCGAAGTCCAATCCGAACGTGGTCGAACATTGCATTGTTTCACAAAATGACGTGTTAATAATTATGATAGTCATGAGATAGTTATATATCCACATGTTGGAATCTCATTGGATTGTAGTGTGAGATTGGGCACGTAATTAGAGAGCGATCTGAATGTAATTTGGAGTTGACTTTCTTATAATCTGACCGGTTTAGAATTTCAGTAACGCAAGTAAGTATTGTGTGGAAAGAGTAAGGCAAAACTATGACATTTAGGTACCGTCAACTGCGGCATCTTTACTTGCCATGAGTAACTTTAACACTGAGAATTGTATTATTTTTGATTCTAAATATTTTATGTTACAAATAGTAGATTATTCTACTTTTGTATAACTTCGACATTAAATGGCGGCAACAGATTTTTAGATATCGAGAGAAAGTTAACTATAATACTCATGGGTAAAGTTGCAATGGAAAGTAAAAATGCCACAGTTGACCCTAAATACTTGAAAGGTTCACATTCTTTACGAAGGAAGGGCTCGTAGATAAATTTTAGCAACCGCACGGGTCGATCGATGGTTAACCTACGCTTGCCGCGGTCGATTCGTGGATGGGTGACCATCCATTACATACCGAGACTTCTCCGCGCCTCGGAAAGCACGTGAAGCCGTTGGGCCCGGCTTTTATTTGTACATCCTTGACAGTCGTAACGGGTAGTCAGAAGCCGGAAAGTCTGACCACCAGTGTTACCAAGGGGTATCGTATTACCCAGGGGTGAAGGGCAGTCGTTGCATGTGAAATACTGGTATTCAGCTGCATCCAGTTAGGCTGATAGCTGGCCCCAACATAATTGAGAAAAAATTAGGAAGATTGACAGATTCTATAAGTGCTGACTGAAATTGCACCATTTTCATTATTTCGAGAAATTTAATGTTTCTTAAAACCATACTGGTTTGAAATTCAGAAGCGTAAGTGAAAACGTGTAGGTACCTTCCTTGTGTAGGTGCTTGTGTGGGAAGGGCACGGGAAATCTATGACATTTACCTAAACGCTCAAAGGTTCACATTCTGAAAGTGGTAAATTAAATTGCATCATTCTATTACTTTGTTCCGTGTGGTGCCGGACGTAAAAGAATAGCACCATCCCATTTTGTCGTAAAAGGTGACTAAGGGACTTACTAGAGAATGGGCAGCAGCGTTCTGTATGCATTTGACCACCATACTGCGATCGCCAACCCGCCTGCCAAGCGTGGCGATTATGGCAAATCCCCCCCTTTTGGAGGAGGCTTATGTCCAGCAGTGGACGTCTTTCGGCTGATATGATGATGATGATTACTTTTTGATTGTTCCTTTAACCGGATCGGTTTAGGTTTTCAGTAACGCAAGTTAGTACTTGTGTGGGATAAGCTAAACATTACCTACATGCTTTAAACTTTATTACTGCTTTATTACTAAGTTAGCTAATTTCTCTAATTCAATGTTTTATGCATGTATGTGCACGTGTTTACCTACTTTAGTAATTTCAAGAATGTGTTATGTCACTGTATTCAGTTGGTTTTTTCAGTTCTGTGTTGGTAAACCTAATAAGATAAAATAAACCCACGTTCCCACGGACGTAATAAGTTCGCAGTAGGATTTTTTCGAGCACAGGATCTTCAACGCTCTGCTTAACACCGAGACTTCAATATCGAACAGTAATGTATTTTCGACGCATTATACACTCAAGCTATATTACACACGAAAAAATCCGTCCGCGATTTTATTGCGTCAGTATCGACGTCGATTAACGGTTCAAATTCTGTATGTGGTAAATAAAATTGCATTACTTTATTATTATGACTAGAGATCGGATATTCGGATGCGTATTTACCTAAAGTTAATTTTTGGTTATGAAAGTATGGAAGTGGCTTTTAAAAACATATTTTTATGCCAGGAACACCGGGAATGCATAACTAGTCAGGTGTATAGTATGTAAGCGAATTTTAAATTATTAGCATTGCAAAACTATTCAGATACATATTTATTTAGAATTAATTTTTAAGCCTCGATGCAAATATATGTATGTAGGGTGTAAGGGAGGGGGTGGTGTGTGTTAGTAAAAAAAATATACATAAATTAAATAAAGATTATTTCGATACAAAATCGCATTCCATATTACCCAACATCGCAACTTTAGGTAAATATGCATTCGATTATCCGATCTCTAATTATGACGAATCTCTAATTATTCAGTTGAAAAGCAAAGTATCAGAATCGGTTTCGCCATCAGTGTTTAGTCTAATTCTTGTAAACACGCATGCTTTTTTTATAATATTCTAAGGTACACGAATATTCCGGCCAAAAAGAAATCAATTCACCTTTTTTTTTTGGATATATCGCTATTTTAAAATGGAAATAATCGTAACAGGGTTTACAAAAACCATACGTTCCGGCTCTAAAATTCTATTAATTTCTACGTCCAGAACCATGGCCTCAGGTATCTCATTATCATTAGCGATTACATTTCGTCTGTTGCTCCTGTACACTCAAATTATAGCATTTTGCAACATTTTGCTGCATTCATGCTATTGTCTGGCTCAACCGCTTTCGGCGTATCGGCAATTTGACTAATTTTCATTTAATGTGGTTTTACTTTGCCACAATGTTTTTGGCATTGTCATGACTTGCATACCTGCGTTTTACCTATTAGGTATTGGAAAACTTGGCTGGGAAAAAATATTCTTAAAAATGTTGGTACCTTTTTTAACTTGTTTTAAAATATCTTTTGACAAGAATACGCAATATTAATAAAATACAGCTTTATCACTTAATTGAAAAGCCGCCATTTTGTTTACCCAACCTTGTCTGCCGAACAAAGTCCAACGACTCTTTGCTTGAAGATCGTAATTAAGTACCAAGACACACAATTAAGTAGGAAAGTAGATATTGACATAACTAACAGACGAAGTGCTACCAAGAGCTAATTTTATAGTTTGACCATTAAACGTGATCACGTATTAAGTAGCTTGTCACTAGTTCGATAGTGGCCCAGTGGGGCCCAGTTTGGGCCAGTTTCGTTCGTCGATGATGGCCCAGTGAAGCCCAGTGGTGGCTTCAATTAGTTCGGAAACTAGAGCCTTTTGAGAACTTCTGAAATTTCGCACCTCTAAGTAATAGTCAATATACATTGAAATTCCAAGCATTTTACGCGTATTTCAACGAATGCGTTGAAATCACAAATGGGACATTTTAAAGCAGAAGTTATGACATTCCTAAATTGTGTCTACAATAGTTATTTTAGGTAGCTTTTCCGTTTATTTTAGTTTTCAAACCAACAAAGTATTTTTACAAGAGTTCCTATTAATTAAGGGACGCCCGGAAGTGTCTAGTAATTAATAATTGATTTAAGACCTTTTAGGAACAATAAACAAGCTGACTTGTTTGTTTACGATCGCTGGACGTTAAGAAATATACCTACCTACAGGTAGGTCGATATCGCAAAAGTAACTAAGAGCTATAAGGAAAATTAACGAAAAGATACGAGAGATATTTTCCTTTTATTTAAAACAGCGCTAAGCTTCTCCGCTCAAAATCCATAAGTCTCACCTTAGCCTTTTTCTAATGTTAGTAGGTACTCAGGTAATTCCTAACCACCAAATGTTAAATTAAACCTCTTTGTCACTTTAAAGATCGTGTGCAATACCTACTCAATCATATGATATTTTTGTTTTATTTTATTTTCGATACTAAATTATAAAGCTGAAGTGTCTGGTTCAATACGCTAATCTCAGGAACTCAAAACTCAAATCGAAAACCATTTATCAAGGAATGCTATAGGCTACGACACTTAGGAGCCGAGCAAAAAGAAATAAGGTTTAAAATACGCAGACTCGCATGGGTAGGCGATTCGATGCGACGGATTGGTCGGGGGAACAAGAAATTAGACGCGGATGAACTCGCGGTCGAAGTGTTAGTTTATTATAAGTCTGTGTTTTCCTACAGCTGAGCAAGGATCTCCCTTCCCTCTTTCCACTTTTCCCGGTCTACTGCGATTGTCTATTCCTTTAAGAAGGAGTCCAGCACATCCCGCAACCACTTTCTGGGCCTGTCTTGTAGTCGTTTCCTGAGATTTGGGATCCACTGAGTGGTGGTTTTCATCATATTATTGTCAGTTATGTTGCAAACACTGGTTTGTGAAACTAACTGTTGTTTGTAGAATATTGATATCGTGATCTTAGAAAAACTTGCAATCGTCGTAAATGTCTTTTTTAGAAAAAGAAAGGGTTACGTGCGACCATACTTGATATTTTTTGTTACTTTCGGACAGAAAACATACCCATCTCTTTGTTTTTGCATCCATTTGATCATCCTCGGATGTAACAAGATAGTGGAATGCAAAGTCGTAGTGGGTAGTTACATCCTAGTAGGTACTAGAGGAATCCATTACCATCTGTCATGTTTTACGGCTTTGGAGAGTCGTGAAGGCTTTCATGGTCGGATGAAACTTTACTTCTCCAGTAAATGAAGTATTAGTAACTATATAATAATGTGGGATGTCCGTTTTTTAACATCGGTGATGAAAAATGTACTGTTAATATAAACATTAGCTTTTGCCAGTTGCTTTACCCGCTTGGAGGTCGAAAATTATACCACGGGAACGTACTATCGGGATAAAAAGTATCCTATATGTTAATCCAGGTTACAAACTATCTGTTTGCCAACTTTAGTTTCGTCCAAATACGTTAAGCCAGACGTGATTGTGTAACAAACATCCAAACATCTTAATATACAAACTTACACATTTGTAATTAAAGTAAGGTTAACTGCTTAGGTATATTATAACATGGTGTGGTTTTTTTTCTAACAAAAATACGTTATATTTTGGAACAGTTGAGCCATAATTTTCAAGTCATTTAAGCATGTCCTTTATTGCGTCTTCTCAAAAGTTGCTACCTAGATTGTTCCATATTACGTCAATTCTAGAAAAATGTATTAGGTACTTGTTATTATGATTCTCACAAATATTTTGTCATTATCAACCAACATGAGATCAGTGGCGGCCCAATAGTAACGGCCGCGACTTACGATCGTAGGTTCGAACCCCGGCAGGTGCTTTACTTTGTGTAAATTTTCTTCAGCATCGTCTCAAAACTGTGAAGGAAAACATCTTGAGGAAAACGGCTTATTCTAGAACCAAAAATTCGAAGGCCTGTGACATCTACCAACCCGCAGTGGGACGCGAGGTGGATTACGGCCCGCGCCCTCTCACCGAGAGGAGGCCTGTGTCCCAGCACTGGGAACGTTTTCGGCTGATTATGATGGTGATGTTGAACCAGCATGTTTCTAGAATATACGCAACAATCCCAGACATCTCCAAACACTAACCACCTTCTCTCTTTGTCCCCAGCAATGAATTTCTCAATGCAGTTGGCAGTAGCAGTGGCAGCGGCAGCATGCCTCTGCGTGGTAGCCGCGGCACCCGAGGGCAGACTCACGCGCACCAAGCAACAGCGCCCGACCCGCGGGTTCAAGAATGTCGAGATGATGACCGCTAGGGGATTTGGCAAGCGGGACAGGCCACACACTAGGGCCGAGCGTGAGTTTTACTTTTAGGTTTTAAAGCACACAGTTCAGCTGGTCTATTCTGTAACAAAAATACCGTGAAGTTAGGTGAAGTGAGCTTGAAGTGTCACCAACCCCAGACGGTGTAAGTAAAATCAATTTAAATCGTCTGAATGGACTGGCCTGAATGCATATCTATCAAGACGTTGCTTCAATGAGCAACGCTGAAAAGCAAATACTACTTATATCTTCTGCCGCAGTGACGTAACTATTAGGGTTCAAACTGGTGCTGTTATTTCATACTCGGGCACAGAGGTCTGCTATGCCAACAATGTACTGGCCTAGAGTTGGCGAGAGGATTTCAGGATAACGAAAGGATAGGTATAGGGTCTCTAAACGTCCAAAGTATATACAACTTTCCTCAATTCATGTTTTTCAGCTAATACTATGAATAGTCAAAAGAAAAACTAACCAAACCATTTCGAGGTGGGGTGCTAAATTGATCGACTTCGCTTCGCTAGCTCTTGCAACCCAGGTTCTTACGAGAGTGTGTGCGTGCGAAGATCGCGTAAAGAACTTCGTTGCAGATGGGGGTCCCCCGACTGCACGCATTTGTTTTTTGGAAGTTATTCCTTAATGTCATTGAAAAAAACTGAATCCCAAAAACAGCATAGTATGTGCAATACTTGATCTGGGAGATACTTCTTAACTGTCCAGCCCATGTGCCCCTCCCAGATCAAATCCAAGATCTACCATTGCTAGGAATTGACACTATTGACAGCTAACTTCACCATAAGTTTTCACGGTGAGATTATTACAGAATAGACCAGCGGGATCGGCTTTTGACATCCGAGAAGTCTGGGCTCAGTGTTCCTGTCCTGTAGGTGCATTACATTGGAAAAGTTAAAAAGTAGTAAAAGTAGGGACTGACTCAAGCTACCAAAAAGCATTAAGTCAATCCTGTTGAAATGTGATGTACAAATACAAAACGCTCTAAAAGATATACGTTTGAAAGCGTTGCGCCTTATCTAGGCCTTCTGGTGTCTGACGTAATCATGCAAATACCTCCAAAGTCACGATATATTGCCCGCGTATTTCACGGGCTTATTAATCTATTCGCATGAAGTAACTCGCCCGAATCGGGCGAATCGTGACATATAAATAAACGTTACGTTTTGTATGTTGCGTAACAAAGTTTGCGTAATTTTACTTTACTTTTTATTCCAAACGTGCCAATTTCCTAATAGGTTTTTCTGGAATTTTCGATTCGCCCACAAATTAATCAACTTCGAGCGAGTCGCCTATTGAAAATATAATATTACTAGCTTTTGCCAGCGGCTTCGCCCGCGTGGAGGTCGGTGTATTATACATATAAACCTTCCTCTTGAATGACTCTATCTATTAAAAAAACCCGCATCAAAATCCGTTGCGTAGTTCTAAAAATTTAAGCATACATAGGGATATAGGGACAGAGAAAGCGACTTTGTTTTATACTATGTAGTGATGTGACGGTTCGCCGGATGCGGGGTAGCAAATTCGTGCGAGTTGACTAACAAGCCGACGACGTGGGCAAAGTTTATAAACACATTTTGCTTTTTGAAATCAACCGGCTCGCGAATGACTAAATTGACTAAATGCTATGCAAAACAGGAGACAAACAAATTTATACAAAATCAATACAAGCCATCTTTTAACGTCTCTGATGGAACACTGACCCTAGATTGCCCGGAGCCCTGAAATGAGTGGTTTGGATTTGGACTTGATTATTTTCTTATAATAACTTTCTTTTCACGAACTGGTGGCCACGATATCTAATTAAAACTTGTTAGTAACCTTATCAATCGTTGAAATACACAGTGATATTTTAATTTGTTTTTTTTTTTTAAGTTGTCGTGAAAGTTAAAGCCCAGGTTTTCTGTAAATTCACTTTGGGCTTTCATTTTTTTGGTTCGTTGTCACGCTCGCGAATTCAGCACATTTTTTTGAAAACCCATCCCAATTTAAATGTCGTTACAAGTAGGTATTGTAATGTTTGTGAATTGCACTTTAATTTCAGATTTCTGTAAATATAATTCCATTAGGTACTACACGCGTTAATTGATGAACGAGGATGCCACTATCAGTGTCTGCACTGTAACCTATTACATTCTAACAACTACAATATTGTAGAAGTCACTGTTATGTTAGCTGACTTGTCATGATCATCATTTTCTCTCATTCGATCCTAACCTAGATCTCACATGTTTTATTATATTTATTAATACGCAATTTAAGGACTGTCCATGTTCTATGCTTATAAGTTTGATGATATTGCCTCTTTATGTCATAATATTAGAAATGCCACTTGTTGACACCGATTCATTTCAAAAACATTCATTTTTATCCATCAGTTTATTAGTTAATGTGAAATGTATAGAAGTACAAATACATTCATCATATTTAACGAGTAAACGTAAATATTAGTCGTATTGTAAAAGATTAATGAACTTCCCTACGCTGCTGTGTCATTTGAGTAAGTAATGGATGAAAGTGGAAGTGTACAATTTTCATCAATAAGTTGTGGTAGTAGGGTTATCTGTTGTTATGTATGTAGGTGTATATTTATTAATTTCCCTAACTTTTAACAATTTGTGTACAGTCACCAAAAGAGAAGTATCCAGGGTTGTCGGATGTAGTTGAAGTTTAGTAAGAAACCGGTGGATATTTTTGAATGAAATTTAATCGAATAAATGAACTGTTGGTTTTATATTAATTAAATTAAATTTTATTCGAAATTATCCATCGGTTTTTTACTAAACTTTTCAAATATATCCAACGACCCTGGTTAAATATCTGTTTTGGGGCCGCACCTATTATAGTTTATTTTTGAGAGCCGTATGTAACTTAGTGTAAATATGACATCATAACAATATGTATAATGGTGGAAATACTTTATGGTCGTTTCTAGTTTTCCTCCCCAACTTTTACCAGGATAACATATCCATCAGAAAGTGTTGTATACCAGATTATGATGCATTTTATGAAGTAATTACGAACATTTGGACCCGAATGATGTATGTGAGTTAGAACACAATAGGGGGCATCAATCTTCCCAGCTTGCCAACTTATAAGTTGCGCTCGTTGATCGCTAATGGAGCGAATAATTCGTACAGAATAATATATTAAGAACAGTCCTCCTATCTTCACATTAGCTTTTATTGAAATTCAAATAACACGGCAATAGTACCTACAACAAGTTTCTGCAACTTTCATCATTGTTCAATATGTAAAGTTCCTCTGTTGGTAGGTATTCTATCGAAATATTCACGATTACCATAATCTTTTGACGATGAAATTGTGCCATTCAAACGTACAATTCACATTGTGATTATTTGTTATCAAAGGGTAAATAAGTTTACTTGAGGGTAGATTGCGGGCGCTGAGGTGCGCCGGCGGTAGACCCTCGTTGAGAGATAACAGTAACACTAACGAAGCTAAGAATGTAACATTACTCCTGAAGGGGACGTACAGCAACAAGCGCCGACCACCCGCTCGCACCGCGGCACGCCCACCTTTAAGAGCCCTACTGTTGGGATCGCAAGAGATTTCGGTAAAAGAGCTCCCGAATTGGAAGGCGAAGGTACCACAACGAACCTGATTGAGTTTCCGGCCTCGCATCACTGTGAATGGCAAAAAATACGCCGAAGCCGACGGAATTGCGGACCGTGTAACAGACATAAACACGGTCCGCACGTGTGTAACGAAATAAATGCTAAAATCCATTTGGGAATGGTCCGTGAAACCTTTGGACAGGCCCTTTCTGAAGTGACGCTTTGCAGGTGTTTGTGAGAGGATAGAAACCTTGTTACTGCTCGATATAATGTACTCGTAGGTTCACTACGAAGAACCCACTCCATAACTCCTTTGCTCAGAGAGAAGTCACGAATAGTATTTCGCGTGGGATCGCTCTCAAATAAAGTGCATTTTCAGTCAAAACAACGCGAGATCTACATAATATAAAACCACATTTTTGGAATTATTCGTTTCTCTCTGGATAAAGGTGCAAGTTTTCAACTTTAGATGAATGTTCTAACTAAAAGAATTTGAAAACTACTTAAACATCAAAGTTGAAAACTTACAATGGTTCTCTGTGACTGGAAAATGTTGTCTGTCGAGCTTGTTCCGTCGAAACAAAGGGAATCCTGCACCACGTCGACTGGTGTTAGCCTTTTGTATTCATTTGCTTTTTACTAATTATACACATACACATATTAACATTTGTACATTATCTTACTCCCAATCATACATCAGCAGACCAGGACAGCTACGAACCCCACGCCCTCAGGAAGTTTAACCCCAAGAGCAACCTCCTGATCGCCCACGACTTTGGCAAAAGGAGTGGTAATGATGACGTTAATGATGAAGGTAAAATATGTCGACACTCTCTCAATGCAACGCTAAAAGAGCTTTTCAAGCTTTCAATAAAAGAAAATATAATAATATTGTGGATATCGAAAAGGAAAGGTTTTCGTCCAAAAATAGTCGCTTGCAATAAATAAAAAAAGATAACGCTTTATCGCCTTCTATCGGTGATCAAAAATAATTCACCACCATGACTTCGCATTTCAACAGAGGAAGAAATTAGAGTGACCAGGGGGACTTTTAGGCCGAACTCAAACGTACTTATCGCGAGGGGTTACGGCAAAAGGGCCCCATTGCCAAAGAATGATCGAGGTATTAGTCGAGATAATCTCTGATCCAATATTAAAGAAATCACACACTATCGGTGACTTTTGGGTGTCGTCCGTCGGAAACCGGCTTAAAGCCGCAAAAATGTTATTTATACGACAAATATTCGCATCGACCGAATTAAAGCCTCCGGGGACGGGCCAGGCGGCGTACTGGGCCAACATAAACACGCCATACTCGCTTATTAAAACATGCAAACTTTGACACAAGTGAAAACATTGAAATAAACAACACACACTGGAGCTTCTGATCGCTTTGTTTGGATAATCTAGGGATGTATCATGTGAGTTTGTTAGCGCAAAGATACGGCATTGTTACGGATAACAAGTAACATCGTTTTGTTTTAGATTTTCTATTTTAGTCATCCTTATTCGTGGGCCAAATGTAGTGGGACAGAATTGTGTTCCCTTTATTCATGATGTCCGTCAATGCTGTATTTATGTGCGTGTGTAGCGCTGATAGGGACACGAATGCCTTGTCTCCTGTCTTATTTCTGGATAGAAAACTGAGGGGTCTCATTTGATGAGATTTACTCTCGGCTTCGTATATGTGAGCTTTTATTGTGACTGACCTGAGGGTGTTAATGTTGCTTATTCCGTCATGTGAATGTGTATTGTGCGGTTAATAGAGAGCAACAGGTATGTGCTCTCTCCTTATTTAATAAGGTAATTAGTGGATAGTTTTGTTGACGAAACTCGATATGTGCTTAAGTGTATTCTCGACATGGTATAAACAAGATACGTAATGAAAGTTCATGTAGAAACATGAGCTGAGACATTGTCAGCAATCGAATGAAATATTTACTAATTTCGATTGTTTTTGCTTGTGAAAGTGTCGATGTTATCGATATTTCTTTCGGTATATTAATAGTGATGTTGTTTCCAGCAGTGTACGGTCTCGATAACTTCTGGGATATGCTGGAGGCTTCCCCCGAGAGGGAAGGACAGGATGCTAATGACGAGAAGACTTTGGAAAGGTAACAATCATTTATACACTGCACTTCTATTTTCAGGAGAACTTTCAAGAAAAACTTTACGTCAGCTTTAGAAAATTATTAATAAACTTTCTGTTAACGTGCATTGCAATTTCATGGTTTCAAGGTTCCTGCAAACAGGCGCGACGCGACTCACATAGAACAATTTCTTCTTATGAAACTTCATGGAAATTGTTAGAAGCCTTTAACATTCACCCGCCATATTGTATGGTCGGTAATCACGATATAGTTACACATTTTATTAACGTTTAAATCAAATTAATTGCTGATATTAACTTCTGTTTACAGAAAAATGTTAAAGCCATATAAATTCACTACTTACACAGAAATATACAAAATATCTCAAAATACACAATATACTCAATTTACTTACGTATGAAACGTAAGTAAATTGAGTCACCTATGTCATTGAGACTCTATTATTTCAAATATTTATTGTGTAGAAGGAAAGAATTCGTAGACTAACAAGATCTCATTACGAGAACCGGCCAAAAATGTACGAAATAAATACAAATAAATGACAACTGGGGCCGCCATGTTTTATCCTATAATGTGATAACACAATACTTGTGTCACATGATTGTAATGAAATATTTCAGTTTAGATTCTGATACGTTTTGCTGGTAGCTTGTAATTCTTTATTTTGCTTTAACATGAAACGGCTAAGTATGTTTGTGACACACGGATCGATTGCTATTTATCGGGATACAAATTGTCCTATTTATTACCTACACAGGTCTTCAATATAACTGGCGAAATGTGGTTGTACTATAACCACACCTTTGCCCTGCCAGGGGTGCGGGTTGTTCGAAAGAGATACCGCAGCCCCTGGCACACAAGCAACTGAAGGAACACGGGTGGGTTTTAGTCAGTAAAAGTCTGACATGCCCTCCTGCTCCACCCAGAGCGGGAGAAGTCATTTGATGATTTACCAGCCTTAAAAAAAATCTATACACCTTAGCCTGATCCTTAGGGAAAAGTAGCCATGAAGTTATGATATATTAGGTGTACAGTCACCAAAAGAGATAAGAACCTACTATACCAATCACGATCGTTGGATATAGTCAAAGTTTAGTAAAAACCGATGGATGTGTGGCGGACATCTACAAAGCCCCCACATACGAAAACTTCAAATCAACAAATGTGGAAAACACAAAAAGTGAAGTGGCGCCATCTACAATGCCATATGCGAACTACTCATGACTTGACGTCTCACCGAAACTACATCAGCTACATCGCGCAATCAGAGTTTACCGCGCGATCTGCATATATACAACATCCCGACATCAATCGTCGGGCACTAGCCCACCAGACACAACACACATCTGGTCGGAGGATCCTCCGTTACCAATAGAGTATGAGTGAACTTTACACCCTGTTCCTCATACCTCTATTGATGTTATCGAATGAAATTTACTTGATAAATTAACTGGAAAACATCTATCGGTTTTTTACTTCAACGATATCCGGTTACTCTGGTTACTCATTTATTTTGGTACCTATATTAAAATATTCAGATATATTTTGAGCTATTTTTGTCTTTAGTAAAACTATAACAACAGCACCAGATATAAATATAGTATTTAAACTTACCTTATAGTTTACGCAACTCTATAAATATGTTTCATTAAAAAAAACATTCAATATCAAATAAAGACCGAATGAAAACTGAACGAATGAAAACTGAACGAATGAAAATAGAACTGGAACCATATCGAATTCTATTTATATTAAACAAAAAGTGGTTTCGTATTAACACGAAGCCTGGTAGAAAGCAAATATGTAGGCAATATAAGCAAAGAAATCAGAAGCTAGGTTCAAGTTGCTATCAGGATTTTTTATTTTCTCTGGTAGCGAGCTAGTAGGAGGTATTTGAACGAAGTTCCTACGTGTACCAGAGAAATTATAAAAAAGCTTTAACGGCTGCTAGTTTTTTCGATAATTCTGAAAATCATTTCCTCTAATGGTAAGTCATTAAATCGAATTAAATGGACTTAGAAAGTTGTATTGGTGGTTTGAATGACTACAATCCTGTAAAGCCATATTTGTTTACTGTCACGAATAATATTTGAATAAACATACAACCTTGCGCTGACCTGCAAATTGCAAAAAAGTTAAGAAAATTTTAATTTTGCTGCCTTCCACCTAAATGGCAGTAATTCTGCGGATGAAAATGTCTTGTATCGAGCCTAAATGGTAATTGTTTTACAATTATAGATGTAAATGTATGCCTCTCAACACCTGAAAAGTTAAAAAAAATTGTACGGGTTAACTCCAACCAATGTAACCAATATAATATTTTTTATGCATTGCCTATGCTAGTAATTAATATGATGGAGACAAGAAAACTAATTTGATTATAACAATATGTACATGACGACAAAACACTTTAATCTAAGTCACATTAAGTTTCCATTTCATATGGCAACATTTACCGCTGTACAAGCAATTTACTATGGAAACCTTACCAAACCGAATTTATTACCGATTGCAACACCGATTTATTGTTTCGAAAACCAATTACTAAACTGCGATATTAGCATTAGCGAATCGAAATTAATTTCAATCAGTACAATTTGTTATTCGACTATGAGGGTAATAAGTTATTAGGAATTGGGTACGTTGACTTGTAAACCCGCATTATGGAACGGTGCTTGGGGTTCTACGTTCTGTGTTATGGGTTTGGTTTTCACAGTTAGTCCTTCAAGTGGAACATTGTGCGTGAGACAGGGCGGCCTTCGGGTGTTATTCCAACCAGCCCACCTCCAGAATTTGGCTATAATTCCTGGTCTGTTGAGAATATCCGTGTAACATTTGGGTGCCTCTGTTTTAATCTGGATTACGCCTGTGCGTTCAAAAAGCACATGCGCAACGATTTTCTCAGCCTCCATGCAAGCCCTGCACAAGGGGCTGGCGATATGCCTATTGTGTAGAAGTGTTTGTTTAGCGGGCAGTGTCCTGTGATGGTTCCAGTCACCAGACGCAGGTCTTTTCTGTCCAGGCGTAACAGACGTCTGGAAGTGTTCCTCGAGTCAATGGTGCTTGGGGTTTGTGATCGGTTATTCCGTAGATGGGGTCTTTACATACCTAGACGTTTTCGTGCCTCGGAAAGCACGTTAAGCATTTGGTCCCGGCTGTCATTCATGGATCTTTGACAGTTGTTAAGTGTGGTCAGAAGCCCGAAAGTCTGACAACCAGTCTTACCAATAGAGATCAGATGTAAAATACTGGTAGCTGCATCAGGCCAGACCGGAAGCCGACCCTAACATAATGGGCTTAAAGGCTAGGCAGATGATAATTCTGGAACATAGCTCGCGTGAGAATCTTGATTTCAAACGAGAAAATTGACAGATTTTAATCTAGATTTGCTTGTTCTGGTCTAGAATACCTGCGGACTTTACACGAGAGTGCGATATTTATAGTATTAATGTTTTTAATGTTACATCACATTTTAAATGTCAAGTCAAGAGGTTATTTTTGTTTTGTAAACAATAACGTGTTTACTTTTATTTAGGACCACCTTTACCTTTGTTTACCTTTTTGTGGGTCACGGTGTTTGTACGATAATGCCACTTCATGTTGTGTTTACATTTTAAAATATCTTCATTGATAAAACAAAAGGGACAGTCGTTCTATGTAAAAGCTACATCCGGTGAGACAGGAGGCCGAACCCGACATAGTTGACAAAGGGCTGTCTAGCTAGTTGCTGATTGGTCGATTGGCTGGTTTAATCCCCATCATTTGCCTTAAAAACAAAGGAGACTTCAAAACAAAGGAGATTTCAAAACTAAAACAAAAAATCTTAGTAAAACAGAGTTTTTTTAGCTCGAACACTTTTGAACAACAACGATAATAGCTAGAGGGTGTATAAAATAGTGCATATTTTTATACCTACCTGCATCTGAATTCAATATAATCTGAGCTACCTTGCTTTGAGTTCCAGTAATTTGAAGACGTGTGTAAGTTTACAGAAATAGGAATCAGCTCACAAAGAGGTAAATAAAATGGTTTTTTTCCTTTCAAATCTGTGCTGATATCGGTTTTTCGAGAGTGTCTTATAAATTCGGCAGATGTTTGAGGAAAAAGTCAATGTAATATAATATGTACATTGTAGGTACCTACTTAGAAAATGTCAACAGCCCAACTATAATCCGAATCGAAGTTTGTGAATTGACGTGAATTGTGTCAGTAAAATCATCAAGTCAGTGCCATTAAAATCATTAAAGATTAAATGCTTGTAGTTTACACAAAAACCACAAGGATGTAACTAGTTTTTAAAATCATGTCAATTTATATCGTGGAGCATGAAGGTACAATAGTAGCATTAGTGAAACCTCATCATCATCTGCCTAGCTTTTCCCAAATATATTGGGGTCGGCTTCCAGTCTAACCGGATGCAGCTGAATACCAGTATTTTACATGGAGTGACTGCCTATCTGATCTCCACAACCCAGTTACTTGGTAAGACTGGTTGTCAGACTTTCGGGCTTTTGACGACCCGTAACGACTGTCAAAGATCCACAAATGACAGCCGGGACCAATAGTTTAACGTGCTTTCCGAGGCATGGAGGGGTCTTAGTATGTAAAGATGGTCACCCATCCATGGACAAACCGCGGCAAGCTTAGCTTAACCTGATCGATCGACCCGTGCGGCTATTTTTACTTAGCCACAAGCCCCTCAAGCGATACTGAAAGCTCTTAGCTAATACAACCGCAGACAAAGTTATAAATAAGTAATAGGAATAATATTCCCATTCAATTGGTCGTGGGCCCAAGAATTTAATTTACTTGACAATATTTACAAAGTGAATTGTATTGAAATAAGCCATTTACATAGAAATCTCTTGGCAAACAATTGGCTTAATCGGTAAAATGACAGAATTCTATACAAAACTTTTTAAGCCGATTTTATAAAAGGTAACCAACCCACTTAGATTTTCACTTTTGAATTAATACGTTTTACGTTCCTTGTTTGTGTGAATTCTGGGAATCTGTGAAAAATTGTGGTAGGCGGGAAAATTTAATAACAAAAAAGCTTACTGTGTGGGTTCAGACAAGGGTGTATTGTTTTCAGAAGTTCTCAGAATAAGACCCGGTTAGAATACACAACTGCCAAACCATAGCCAGTTTGGCAGCTGTAATCAAGAAAATCTATCTTGTAGACGAAAATTAATGCACTTCTATCTAAAAGTGTATTAATTTCCGTCTCGTGACCAGAGGGTTGGCCTGGTCAAAGAATCAGCATTGCCATCCAACGTGGCAACGCTGTCAGCGTTTTAGGTACTTTTTCCACTAACAGCGTGGGTTTTTCTTTTATACACCGTGACATTTTAGGCGTCTTACAAAAATGGTTCACTCAATGAATCCGTCATAAAATACCTCTAGGCGCGAAACATTGTTACCATTAATTAAGATGATAGGTACAAAGAAAAATAAATAATGCTTTAGAATTATGAAACACCCTCCCTGTTAATAATGTTTACGTATCAAACGGTGGAAGATATCTACTTACCATTACATTCCATCATTAATTCCATCTCCATAACAGGGTGTTTCAAACTACGTCATGCGTCTTAGTGAATTATGTTTTCATTTTTTAACTTTGAAAATGTTCAAAAATATCATTTTTTTTTTAAATAAATGATTAGTAATCATTGGAGACATGAAGTGGGCTGTCGTTATAAGACGACTAAAATGTCACAGTGTATATACTTGTACATAATATTTATATATTTTAGCCCTAGCATTTCTTTATGCATTTCAAGTTTGTAATGTATAAAGAAATGCTAGATTCACTGTAGGCGTATTAATTCGATAAATAAGTACCTCGCAGTATCGGGCTTGTGGTTAAAAGACACGACAGAAGATGCTTTCCCGACATTTCCTTGAGTTGGATTTGTGGTAGTTCGGTACAAATGATAAATCGTGTGGGATTGAAGCACCTTTCAGCTTGAAGAAGCATTTATCGCATTGGCACCAATTTAACTGCATTATTGGATTTATTTGTATCGTTTATATTGCCGTTTAGATGAATCCCATTGTAGAAGTAGTGAGATTTTAAATTATAAAATCTTTCGTATTTTATTAGAGACAGTTCTATAGCCTATTTACCTATATCCAATATATAGGACGACAAAGACGTTGACGCACTAACTGTAACCATGGATTCAGTAACTGATGGCAGTTACTTTAAAAAAAAATCGCTTCTATACGATTTAACCGTGTATATTTTGATTATGATAAATGATAAAAAATATCTACTCTAGAATCATGTGCTCTATGCATTTTTTTAAGTTCTTTAAGTCTGGATTTTACAATATTTTAAGACTGAACCAGGCTTTTAGAAGCACAAAAAAACCACAGGAGTCCCATTAAAAATGTACCTTTCCACAAAAATAATCTTGCATTTCTCCAAATACTTCCGAAAACTGCAATAAAAATTAAGTACTGGTCAGAGACACAAACTTTTTACTTTTAACCTCAAAAGGTGAGGTTTGTCCGGGGAGGCACTACGGGGGGGGGGGGACAAATCGCGCCGCTCTAAGACCGGTATTCCGTTTAGATAAGGCTTGTTGGCAGATGGGACCTGCAATCTGAACCACCCTTGTGCTTTTCTGATAAGCCTACTTCCTATTTGCTTTAGTACATTGCGTTACAGAATTAGAGAAGGGAGAGTATTAGAAATATGTATTGACGACATTTTTGGATTGAACATTCATTATAATAATACCCGAAAGCACTTGGACAAATTATTGTTATTTTTTCCTGTTCCAGTGGCGTTTACTTCAATACGTCATAAAGTCGAAAAATAACTTTGTCAAGTAATCTAAAAGTAACATGACAGCTACGGAAATGTCAAATATGAATGGTAGGTAGACAGTAATTACAAATGCCAATGATCTATTTCAATACACCGATCCCATAATTTAATTCTATTTAATTTGTTATTTTTATAAAATGTATGTTTATTATAAATACTATCAGTATAGTAATAAACGAATAATGTAGATTTTATTTATTAATGTCACAACCATCATTAGTTTAATCCAAGTTAACTCGCCGTGCTACTAGCGTAGCAAGCGCGCTATCCTCTAGTTCGGTTTAACGAGCAGAAAATCATAAGAATTTTTAGTTTCAAATTTCAAATCAGTCAAAAATAGAACCTCTGTGATTTAAAGATGAAAGTAAAGCATCGAAAATGCCAAGCTCACATACTTTTCCCATTTTTTCTTATTTCCTATATTACATACGTACGAGATCTTCATATATAAGGGAATATGAAACTTAACATACGGCTCAATGATAATAAATCGTCTTCTGAACATTATTTAAGTTTACGATCAAGAGTAGATCTCAAAATAGCTGTGTCATTCCGACTCTGTCGTTAAAAAGAAATATGTTTTTATTTGTTTATGAGAAAGTCTTTTAAATGTCTCATTGGTCTAGTGGTCGGAAGCACTACTGCTGAGCAAAAGTCACGGGTTCGATTCCCGGGTTGGGCAAAGTTTTATTGAGTTTTTTCTATGCGGAATTTCTTGGTAGGAGCCCGGAATCAGGATTCGTGCTCGGTTGATGGCAATAGGAAGAAAGAAGAAAGAAAGAATACCGTTTATTTAGACACAGTTCATCATAATCATCATCATCATCATATCAGCCGAAAGACGTTCACTGCTGGACATAAGCCTCCCCCAATAATAATAAACTCTTAATAATAATTCTTTATTTAAACAAAAAAAAACCTTCAACAATGCTTAAAAACTAGGTCACATGAACTACAGTGAATAAAGGTTATACAAATAGAGTAAACCCTGACTCCCAAACTAGGAAATCCTGTGACTTACGAGTCAGTGTTGTGCTGTCACTATGATACCAAAAACCTTTACTAAAAAGTGTGTTATATCGGGATACAAAATCATGGCAAAAATAATAATTTGCCATAATCGCCACGCTAGGCAGGCGGGTTGGCGATCGCAGTATCGTGGTCAAACGCATAGATAACGGTGCTGCCTATTCTTTAGTAGGACATAGCTCGTGAAACACAAAATACGATAACAAACAACAGTGTGTGCCTCACGGCTGCGCCAAAAAGGTTCGTTTTAGCATTAATGCCAGACAGATGCTGTCTGACGCTGATTTTCTAATGAGCCTTTAGGGACAAGTGACGAGGAGTACAAAATAGTTTCAACATAGGTACCTAATACATAATTTTTATACTTATAAATAAACAAGTAATCACATAAACTTACAAAAGCAAATAGGCTAAATAGCAATAGGGTCGCCCCCATTTCATGAGACTTAAACATTACTGGCAAAATGTACGTAACCCTGCGGAGAATAGAGGTGTGATGCTATGTTACGTTTTGTCTTTTTTAAACTACCTTATAGGGTTGGGTTTTCATTAAGGCGGAAACTTGGAGGCGGTTGGATTTTTTTCCCGCTAAATGGAATTATATTGTTCCCTAGTTCTTGGGACTGTAAACAGCTACAACAAAAATATCTTTGAATAACAGTTTATTTTTACCTTCTTTTTTTGGGTAATACAGTCAGGAAAAAAAATGTTAAGCAAATGATAAGTATCTACCATAAGTTAGTTTGCAATGTTTTAGCCATTTCATACAACTATCATAAAAAGACAGTAGTGATTTGGATATATAGGATAAGTTTTTATCCAGTGCGCAAACTCTAACCATGAATTTAGCATATCATTCTAGACCCCCCTAGCGTAGAAATTTTTCGTCTGTTAGCTCCTCCATACATTTTGGCCGCGTAGGTATTACACTTTTCTATGAAACAGCTGATTTTTTCGTATAACCGACGAAACATTTCTACGCTGGGGGTCTAGAATTATATGTTGAATTCACGGTTACAATTTGCGCACTGGATAAAAACTTATCCTGTACAAACAATTCAAGTGTCATAAAATCGATCAGTTAGTCGGAAAGTATATGAAATTGTAATATTACATGAGGACTTAATTTAAAAACTTTTTAGTACCATCTTTCTAGTACGGCGGGTTGTGCTGGGGCGATTGCTGCAGGTGCGGAAAACTTCAAATGGCGGAAATATTCCAGTCTTATTGGAACCTATATGTTCGAGCCATTTCGGGTTGAAACTCTAGTGTCCGAGTGCCCACTTAGTTTCCCGAGACATTTCCAAGCGGTTGGTGGACTCTTCACGTGATCAAAGGGCTGGCCTATTTCTCGGCCAAAGAATCAGCATTGTCATACAACGTGGCGATGCTGCCAGCTTTTTGGGCACTTTTTCCATTGACAACGATGCGGATGTATTTTTTGATGACTTATGATTATTTTCTTATCGATACCTGTACAATTTAAGTTGAAAATAAATTTCCATAATAATTCACTTCCCTAACTAAACAAGCATGAACTTAACAACATCCATTTTTTTTTAATTATGTATTTTTTCTCCAACAGTATTCCCCTGGACTGGTTTGTAAACGAGATGCTGAATAACCCAGACTTCGCCCGATCTGTGGTTCGCAAGTTCATCGACCTCAATCAGGTAACCACTCTTCATCGTCACCTTTTAGCTCTTCATCACCTTGTCCCATAATGACGTCATTATCAGGAACAAGATAAATCTTACCAGTATTAAAAATTTAAAAGTCGCCTTTGGTTTAGTTTTGACTGTCAAAGTCAAAGTCAAACGACTTTGGCTTTATTTTGACAGTCAAAGTCCATTGACTTCGACGTTGACTAATTTGCAGTCAATCGGTACAAAAGGTCAAAAAATTTAAATAACGAAATGCTCATATCAATAAGTAAATCTCTAAACGAATGAACACAATTTATTTTCGCAGAAATAATCTTCAGAGTAAAGTAAGAAAAATCTATTTGCTTGATACATTTACACTGGGAGCAGCTTCTATTTTTAACCGACTTCCAAAAGGAGGAGGTTCTCAATTCGTCGGAACCTTTTTTTTTTTTATTTTTTTTTTTATTTTTTTTTATGTATGTTCCCCGATTACTCGAAGATGGCTGGACCGATTTGGATAATTTTTTTTTTGTTTGAAAGGGTATACTTCCCAGGTGGTCCCATGATCATCAAGTCAGGATCTGATGATGGGATCCTGGAGAAATAGAGAGAACTCTTCAAATTTTATAGGCACACTTGAAGTAATTTGTGTAGTTTTTGGAAGAGTACTTTCTCGGAGTGGTTCCATTTCAATTTGATGAAGACCTGATGAAGAACTTCGGAGATAGGCAACGGAACTCCTCAATAAATGATAGCAAATGGGCAGGGATTGCTGAAATCTCATGTCTGTCAATTGTTTACGCCAGTTAATAACATAACATTACGCCGGTACGCTGTGAAGGGGTAAGCACATGTGAACCACTAAAAAGTGAAAAATAAAAAACTTTTTTCAAAAAAGTAAACAACCGACTTCCAAAAAAACACTAAAAAGTGAAAAATAACTTTAATTTCGGAAGGCGGTGACAAAAAATTAAAATACATATCCAAAGTCACCGACTTCCGAAATTAAAGTTATTTTTCACTTTTTAGTGTTTTTTTGGAAGTCGGTTGTTTACTTTTTTGAAAAAAGTTTTTTGACAACTATATTTCAACTCAACAATATCCAAAGCACGTTTCCAGATCCACACAATAGAAATGATGTTGTACTGTTGAAATGGTACTGCTGGGGTAGATTATGAGTGTGTTTGAATAGACATGCTATAATAAACCCGGTAAAACATTATCTATATTACACAGAACAAACATTAGGGCGACAGTAATTATACACTGTGCCATTTATATCTTATTACAACGACGCCTCATTGTTCAATGCCTTCATTATTTTGTAGATAAAGAAATATTTCACAAACGAAAACTAAAAAACATTTTATTTCCAAAAAAGCAACCGTTTTCCGAAATAACACTACAAATTGAATAATAACTTTAATTTCGGAAGTCGTCGTCTTTGGATATGGATTTTAGAAAACATAATAAAGAACCTCCTCCATTTTGAAGTCGGTTAAATAGATGTATTCGATTCAGCTGAAAATGTTTGAATCGATTGACTGATTTAATTTCACTTTTACGACTGAGAAATCTTTGGTACCATAACATTGTAATATGGCGTCGACTTGAATGATTACCTAATAATTTTTAATATTTTCTATCGAAAAAACTGGCTTGCATTAGCTAAAGGAGGAATTGGGTTAAAAAGGGAGAGGCCCGCCATTGCCTGCAGTTGGCCAGTACAGACAAGTTAGAATAAAATAGAATTATCTGGAGGTTTGATATCTATAATGAAGTGGCCGATACAAATGGTACCCGTATACTGAAATCAGACCTTATAAACGCTGTCTTCTCACGTTAATAAAACACTCATTTTGCCCACAATTTCGTGAGCTTTTGTAAGGAAGGAATAAATTATGAATATATTTGAGGATGTTACGAAATGTAGGTAATGAAGAATATTTTATGAAAATATGTGATGTTATATATTACCACAGAGATGTGAATTGGGTTAATATTTCATTGAATTCAGCGCCTATTATTCTGGGGCTGGGCCTTAATAAAACGTAAAGGAAAAATATTGCTTGAAGACTAAAAAATTTTGTGATATATTTCAAAAAGTGTAAATTTTGACTGTAACGAATATTATAGTATAGTTGTGTTGTTCAATTTATGGAAAGGCATGTGGCTAAGTAGTAATGGCCACATGGGTGGATTAGTCAGGTTAAGCCAGGCTTACCGCGGTTGGCCCGTGGATGGGTGACCATCTTTACATACCAAGACCCCTCCGTGCCTCGGCAAGCACGTTAAGCCGAGCGTACCGGCTGTCAGTCGTGGAGCTTTGACAGTCGTAACGGGCGTCAGAAGGCTGAAATTCTGACAAGCCAGAGTTTACAAGGAGTATCGTATTACCCAGTAACTGGGTTATCGAGGTCCGATAGGCAGTCGCTCCATGTTAAATACTGGTATTGGACTGGAAGGCTTACCCCTAATATAATTCTCAACTAGGGAAAAGGATAAGCAGATTGAATTATATTCAACTAGTTTTTGCCAGCGGCTTGCCCCGCGTGGAGTTCGGAAATTATCTCAAGGGAACGTACTACCGGGATGAAAAGTACCCTATATGTTAATCTAGGTTATATACTATATGTTTGCCAAATTTCATCCAAATCCGTTCAGCTGTTTCTCCGTGATTGAGTAACAAACATCTTAACTTTCACATTTATAATATTATTTTTTATATTCAAATACAAATACAAAATACAATTTTTTTATTTTATTTTTTATTTTTTACTATATGTCTATTTATTATGTAGGATAGTAAGATAGTCGGAAGTAGGATAGTAGGATAGTCGGAAATAGGATAGTAGGATAGTCGAAAGTAGGATAGTAGGATTCATACGGGTACTTCACTAAACATTTTGAGAAAAGCAACTGTGAACATCTTTGGTCCAAATACCACGTGAAATGGCACACATTTAGCTCAACTTAGTTCCCAAAACTCGAAACTTAAGTCATCAAACTTATTAAACATACCTAACTTCGTAAGGTGAAATTATTATGCAGAGCGAGGTTCCCAAAGTAAATAAGTCCGTTAGAAGCGGCTTAGTAGCGGCTAAAACCACGTAAAGTGCAGTAGACGTTCCCTAGGAATTAGTACCCGTCTATCCGCCCAAATTCCTAAAATAGGTTCTATGCAAATGTAGGGAATGTAGTTAAGGCCATCGTGTGGATGTCGACTGTCGGTGACTTTGGAATCTAATTGGGAGAGTGTGCCGTGACATTTTGTCGTGTACATGCACTATCGTGTTACCTAAATGGAGCTACATAGTGACCGGAACTAACTGATACTCGAAATAGTATTTACTTCCATCGTGTTCTATCTACACGTAGTCGTTTTTCATATCAATCTGTGTGACCGCAATGTTCTTTCATTTCTTCTATACAGCGGAACGAATTTTGATGCAATTTTCATCATCATTTATTTATCTGGAAGGTTTATACATTTAGATAATAATTTTATAAACGCCCTTATTTATAAACGTTGCTTAAAGTTAAGGAGTGAGCGTCTGTTTAACTATACTTTTTTGACGTTTAAATATCTCTTAAACTTTAAATAACGGTAAACGTATATTAAACTTACATAAAACTTATACAGAAAGCTCAATGTATTGTCAAGTCGTGAAAACCGCGCAAAGCAAGGGCGAATAGCTAATTTAGAATACAATTAAACTACTAGGTACACCAAACCCTACCTGAAAGTTACCCGGTCTGTTTGCAAGTAACAAGCGAATACTAACAAAAAACTTCCTCGTCGCCGTATTGAATTTTATGTAATGTCTTCAATGATTTTAATTAGCGATGAAATTGAAAAGTTGTTACGAAATTGTTTGATTTCGACATACAAAAACTTATCGGTAGTAGGCTTGCGTTACCTTTTAATTTGCCGAACTTGTGTGAAAATTTTACTAAGAAAAAATTATGTAAGTTGTGGGTAGGTACAGTACAACAATTTTCTCAATGTCCCTCGGGAATCATCGCATTTCCTAATACAAACGAGATTTCCTCTCATTTTTAAATAAATTACATTAAGTCAAAAGAGTATTAACAATTCTATTTACTTCCAAGTCGATTGTGAATGTCCTGTCTGTACAAAGTGCAAAGGGCAACTGGTAGAAATCCGATGAATGACGAAATATGACGTTTGCCGAGGGACATTAAGAAAAAAGTTGTATTTACTGTACCTTGTGTTGCACTCTACACCCATTTGGTGCCTTAAATGGGGTAATTTAAAGCTACAACTTTAACTGTTTTCTTTGTTCACAGGACGGCATGCTATCATCGGAGGAACTACTAAGGAACGTCGTGTAAACAAGCATTTAGTTAACTGAAGAGACCTATTATTTGGAATCTGTTACTGCATGCATGATATTTATATATTATAAAATATTATTACGTATACTTGTATAGTCTATTTATTATCGTTCAGTTACAGAACTTGTAACGTTACTGTGATATCAAATTATTACCTTCGCATTTCAAAAATTGAAGAAAAAAAAACTGCTTCAGTTCTTTTAAAGATAATTTTAAGAAAGGTATTGTTGTTCGGATTTTACGATTGTTGTAAATAATTTAAATTATAATGTCGATGGCATAAGAATTGTCTGTCCATAGAGATACTCTTTATATCTAAAAATGTAGATTAATATTCGTTATTGTAATTGAAAATTTCCTTTCTTATGTGTGCCGCGTTCAGAAATGATACAGACATGTATTGGCATAGTTATTTACTTCCTCATATTGTCTTGGGTTGTACGTTGCTTGTAACGATCTTTCAGAGATTATAATAAAACAGATTGACTTCGACGAAGCCATATTTGGAAGTAATAATTACCTGAAACCATATAAACAGTAACCAACCAGTGTTGTAAGATCAGAGTAATTGAAGAGGCACAAGACTAAAATGTATTTTAATGTTAGACATTATTTAAACTCTCCGAATACATGTTTCAATATCGTCTCGTTTTAATGTGATTTTTAATTTATATAAGGGGAAAGGCAAAACTAACGATCTATTAATGTATGTTCTACGATAACTTAGGCTGGGTCATACCGTATCCTATTCATGTCAATTTCATAGTTGAAATTATAGGAAGAATTAGTCGAGTCTGTCCTTTACTAGTCACTCTACATACATACATACATGTAATTTATATTGTAATGGATATAATAAAAATATTTTTAGGCGGTAAACTATTCGAAAACTGAATGTTTGGATACCCATTAATTAGTTCGTTGTTCATTACCACTGTCGACGTTATGGATGAAATAAAATAAATATATCGGGTATCGAAAATCAAGTATTTTTTATTTTTGAATCCCAAATCCCTAAAAAACACCAAAAAAACACACTGTTACTGTACCTAAGCCTGCATCATCCCACTGCTAGACAAAGGGTCTCCTCAAGACTTCCAACTCTTTCGATGCTCAGCTAAAGTTGACCACTGGTCGTTAGTTTTCTGCAGCTCATCCCGCCATCTTCTATGGGGTCTGCCGCGACGCCATATTTCTGTCTCAGGGCTCCACGTAGTAGTTATCTTGGCACACGGCAGACGTAGCTAGCCCAGTTCCAGAACATACATAAAAAAATCTCTAGTACTTCAGGTAAAATTCAATCATTCAATGTAATATGGAACTTCATTCTTTATAAAAGGGACCTTTATTGCTCAACTAGCTGTGCTCGCGGCTTCACCCACGGGGATGTTGGAAATTATCCCACGTACTAAAGTACTTACTAATTTAATACTTTAAACATTATATATCTGCCAGTGAAAGTCCCGTCAAAATCGGTCCAGCCTTTTCGGAGATTAACCAGAACAAACGGACAGGCAGAACGAAAATGTAAAGGTTGTTCTTTTGTTCTACATAATTGTATACTTTCACATGCATTTAAAAGTACCTATAAACCTGTTATTTTGACTTTACAGTGTCTGCTACACTTCAATTTCAAAGAAAACAGAATAGAATTTATTTACATAAAATGAGAAACAGTATATAGGGAACGTTCCTTGGAACGAGTATCGGAACGGTATGTTTTTTGTGGCCATCTTTCATGCATAGACTCTCTGAATATGACCCGAACATTTCCATTTCAAAGTCCGGACCTGTTTGACCGCATCTCTCGCCTTTGTCCTTTTTCTTATCAGTGAACTTTTGACTGTACCTTTCAATTTGATGTTTATGTCATTCCATTAAATTCCTCTTTGACAGACATTGAACTAACATTATGTAAGTAAAATAAACTGAACTGCATAACCTTAGCCAAATTTGCATAATAATATATATTACAACCGCATACACATTAGACAATGAACAACAGAACCGACTCATACTACCTACTATTAAAACATGCTACCTACAGTTATAACTTTATGCGTGGGTGAAGCCTCGGGCGCGTATTGAGTCATAATTAGCTACATTCTCGCGGCTACGTTTTAAAAACCTACACGACATTTATTAGGTTTTCCATGTGTCAATCGGAAAGTATTCCTACACTCTTAAATCCTGTTATCCTGGCGATGGTTGCCAAAAGATTGCATTGCCCTTATATCCGGCAATGCTGCAGCAGACATATTGTTATTTTGTGAGTGTTCGTTCTTGTCTGTGTTTTTGTTATCCTGTCTGTATCCTTTATGTATCTGTTTGTATATGAGTCTTGTTACTTGAAGTAAACCTTTTTTTAACCGACTTCAAAAAGAAGGAGGTTATCAATTCGACATGTTCATATACAATATGTAACAAAAACCCTGTTGTTCCTTTTAGGGACGTATACACTTACCCACAAGCACAACATTTACGAAGTTATAATTTAAAAAATAAGCATTGGCTAGTCGAGAGTTCAACATCAAATAACTATTAAAATCGACATATTCAAAAAAAATGTTAACAGTATCTGATTTTACAAGTATCCTTATTTGGCACAATAGACTACGAGCTTGGCGGCTTTCTTTGATCTAATCAAAATCAGTTAAACATTACAAATATTCATAATTAAATATTTATTTTAATTATTTTTGTTGAACAGTTTTTATAAATGACTTGCTTTATTACGTATGTATACCGATTCTGAAAACGTGGGTAGAAGGAACAACAGGGTTTTTGTTACATATTGTATTTATATTTTTTTTTTATGTATGTTCGGGCATAACTCCGTCATATATAGACAGATTTAAAAAAATAATTTTATTGTTCGAAGGGGGTTTATTCCGAAATGGTCCCATATAAATTTCACATGGATTTGATTATGCGTTTCGGAGACAAACAACGGAACTCTTCAAAAAATTACAGCAAATCAACCGCGATTGCTGTTATCGCATAAATATGCATTGTTTTGACCCCAAGGATGATGAAATTTCGAATTGGTGTGTTCTATAACTAAAAAGTGAAAACTGAAAACTTTAAAAAAAAGCAACCGCCTTCGAAAAAACACTATAAAGTGAAAAATAACTTTAATTTCGGAATGCGGTGACCAAAAATTAAAATAGATTTTCAAAGTCACTGTCTTCCGAAATTAAAGTTATTTTTTCACTTAGTAGTGTTTTTCCGGAAGTCGGTTGTTTTTTTATTGTTTTTTAAATTGTCATTCACAGTAACGAGTAGCAAAAATATATAAAGGGTGACAAACGTGTAACAGTTAATTCAGTACATGATTCTAGACCCCGACGGTAGAGATTTTTCCTTGGCTTATCAAAACAAAATTTGCTGTTTCATAGAAAAGTGCAATACATACGCGGTCATAATGTATAAAACAGCATTCTTTTTTAAATAACCGACGAAAAATTTCTACGTCTAGAATCATGAGCTGAATTGAATTAGTACATGAATTATGTACTCGGTGTCTCCTCCTGTTTACGTCTAAGTCTGTAAATAAATAGACACAGTTTATATAATACAAAAGAAAACATCATGCGTGTATTCACTGAAGGGATGGGCAGGTATCTTCATTAAATTGTATTCTTACAATAGAAAAAAGGGTACCAATTTCACATATTCAAACCATTTTTGTAGAATATTTTTATAACCACACCTTGGTTTTCCCGAGTTCACGTTGAATCCCACTGAAAGGCTGAAGTTAATTAACATTATAAATTACTGTAGGTCCCCCTGCACCAGAACCTTGGTTGTATCCCCTAAACATTAATTAAATAAACATAATTTTTACCTCATTATGAAATTAATCGCCGAAACAATTTTAAAGTATCTACTTATGTGTTTAATTTGAAACACTTAAAGTAAGTATAATTATATTTACTGTTGGATTTGGAGGTTCATGGTAAACATAGCCACAACGTGTTTCAGAGTTAGATACTGTTAGGTATTAGCACAGCATAAGCCTAGAGCATAATGAACCTATAATGTTACCACAGCTGGGACACACACAGTCAAAAATCAAAATATTTTATTTCACATAAACCTGCAAGGGCACTTAAGAAACGTCAGAAGCTAGGTGCACGGTTCTAATTTGTCGCTTCCTATGGAGAAGAGCCGGCAAGAAACTCCACGGTTACTCTTTTAAAAATAATTGGCTTTTATAATGTTTTCAAATTACAGTGATATTAGGTATGGGAGGAGAGTGCAGGCCTGTCAATAAGTACCAGCTACTTAGAGGAATGAAAATAAAGAATAGAAACTGTAGGCCTACAACGTTCTCTCATTCACAATATGTAAAAGAATCTACATAAGTAAAATCAACCTGTTTAAACCAAGTGATATGATTTCCATGAGAATCACTAATAAATACTCGATATAACAAGTGTTGTTTAATGTCAAATAATGACGAGAATATGTCAGAAAGTGTAAAAAATAAAATAATTAAAATTAACATTGTAATTTGGAAGCAGTTAATAGACGCTCACATAGTTATGGTGCTAATGAGTTACCAGGGAAGCCACATGTGCAGAAGGAATTAATGCCAAACTTCCTTGTCTTCAACGTAGTTTTTTATCTCACGGTCACAAATGCCTCCTCTTTGTGAGACAGAGTGGGCCATAATACACCACGCGGGCCCAGTGCGGGGTCGGTAGATGTCGAACGTTTGGTTTTAAGAAATGCCAGTTTCCTCACGATGATTTCCTTCACCGTAATAAGAGCTGTGATGATGTAATGATTTATACAAAGCAAAACACCTGCCTGGGTTCGAATCTTGGACCTACAACTCGTATGTCGCGGCCGTTACCACTGGGCTACCACTGCTAGCCACTAGTTTATTTATAAGCATACCTAAAACAATCTTTTTTTTTTTGGGTTTTGGCTTCGCACGGTTTGTGCATTTAGCCAGTGTCAAGTAATTTTTCTTTTCGATCAAGTAAATGGCCCAATATCGGGCACGACGTTACAAAACAGTCATATAAGTCGTCTTTAGTCAGTAAAGTTAAAGTTATTGTTAAGCGGTAGTAACTTTACAACAACCTATTAGGAGTTTTTGGGGGGAACACGAAAAGTCCACATTAATCACTTATTTTCACCTTCATTACACTCACACGTAACTAAATTGAATAATTCACTACCAAAATTATACAATTTAATTCGCTAAATCACTAAATTTCATGAAAATGAAAATTCGTGCGACATATTCCAACGCAATCCCGCCAAAAACTCCCTAAAACAATCTTTCGTAGTCAAGTTATACAACATACTTAGGGACTACTCACATTTATTCATCTCTGTTCAGCTTTTGTCCATAGAAAACAACGATTTTGTATAGAGTCCGTTCAGCTTTCCGCGGCTGAACGGATGCGTATGCATCTCATACAAAATCGTTGTTTACTATGGACAAAAGCTGAACAGAGCTGAATAAGTGTGAGTAGTCCTTTATACGGAATGAAAACATATCAAAGCCTATGTCGACTGGTTAGTTTTAGACTTTCATGTGAATTTATGTAAGAGTTTGATTGATAACACATAGGATATAAGAGCTTGAACCATGTTCACATATAAAATTAGTGTAACTTTTATTCAGATAACAGGGTGTGTTAATTATGTACGGTTATTAAAAGTAGTTGCTGCAGTTGCAGTTTACAAATAAACCGATTTATATTTTCAAGTAAAAATTTAATTAATAGAAAGCAAACAGTTCATTTATCAACTTAAATTCTATATTTTGTCAACATTCATCGGTTTCTTACTGAGCTCTAACTATATGCGACGACTCTGGTTACTTATTGCTTTTGGTGACTGTACAGGTACACCGTGTGCGTAAATATTACGTATACACTCACAGAAAATTACCCAAAAAGCCGTGAGTACATTTTATTAAATAGAGAAGCGAGTAAATTACGCGTAAAAGCATCATTATTAAAAATAATAATTTTTCTGCATACTAGGTTTTCTTAAGGGATCTAATATCGACATCGCGTGTAGTCTATACCAAATTCTCGGTAAAATTCTTAATAATCCACTTGTATGTATTCTACGCGCTTTACGAAGAATTTATTATTACCACCGAATATTAATAAATAAATTTATATTTTTTATACAACGTGTAACGGAACCGGTATATACATACCAAGGGCACGGCTTCTTTGGATGATATTAAACGATATTGGCAGGATTTTTTAATCCTATCTCTACATAATTGGAAGTTATCGTTAATTTTTAATACATTGATATCAGAACAAATTGAAACAAACACATCACTCAGAAGAGCTTTATCGTGATATTGGCAAGTAACGTGGAAAGATATTGACATACGTAGTGCAGTGACACGTTTGTTATGATTTGAATTAAAGAAACATGTGAACCCGAAAATTTAGTATCAATTTTTAGAGTATTTTATTTTGAGCTGAAACTATGTATAATAATTCCATACCACCTGTTATCTTTATTTCTTAAGGATAGCAATAGGGTTTCTGTTACACCCTAAAATTTTTCTCTAGGAGAGAGGGAGAACACATGGCCGATGGGGAGGCCTATGTCCAGCAGTGGACGTCTTTGGGTTGAAATGATGATCATGATAAGAGAGAGGAATACGAAGGGATGCCGAGGTCCAGGAGTGCAAACCTACAAGCTCATAATAATTTTGAGCGATAATGGTAAAGTCGGAATTGTGTATGTGTTAGTGCGCGTCTGTGTTATTTGCTGACGCTACTCGTCTTCACGCACTCATTCATAAGTATTTGTACTACAGATGAGAATATTAGTTTTTTTTTTATTTATTTTTGTTGGGTGGGAAATCATCAAATAACTTCTCCCGCTCTGGGTGGAGCGGGAGGGCGTGTCAGACTTTTACTGACTAAAACCCACCCGTGTTCCCTCGGTTGCCTGTGTGCCAGGGGCCGCGGTATCTCTTTCGAACAACCCGCACCCCTGGCAGGCATCGGCCCTTGCGGGCCCCATCAGTTGCTGCTGACATCTCTTTGAGGCGCGCGTGGAACACAACGCCCCTTCGACCCGGGCTTGGTCCTTACCGGACAGCGAGCTACCCGTTACTCGCCGTCCGATGAGAATATTAGTTGAAATTGTTTATTGGTTATTAGTTAATGGTTTAAAAAAAAATCGATACATTTATTGGTTGAAAATATTAGTTAATATTTTTATTCAAGTAGTTAACTGGAACATGGTTAATGGTTCAATATTCTACTATTGCATGTTGAATTTTGTTAAGTTAAACTCATTGAACTTTCCTGCATACTTGAACTGGCTTAAAACTGACTAACATTTATTTTGGTTAGATATTCGAATATTTTTAACACGTGAGAATATCTTTATTTCAAGTACCATTATTTCGTCTCGGCATTTATTAAAACAGCTTCACAATCACCACATTCATCAAAAACAATGCAACGCGACGACACGGCTTTGTTATTCGAATATTCAGAACAAAACTAACTTATTCAATCAATCAGCCATTAACCTACCTAAATGTGTGTTAAAAATATCACTTTCGTTTGTTTAGAATAAAATATCCCCAACAGTAAATGTGTTTTATCGTAAGAGAGATAGAGCATAAAATTTAATGCAAGTAACGGAATGAATATTTTTAAGAAATTGAAATGATATGTTATTCGATTATTGTTAAAATTATTATAATAATTTTGTTTATTAAATATCATAGTTAATTTTAAATATTAGTTAATTTTAATGGTTCATGGTTATATTCAATATCTCTAGTTTGTAAACTTGTATACCTGTAGCAAAGTGCGTCGCTTCTGAGATACGAATTGCCACAGTCAATTAAATCGCACCGTGTGTATTAGGCTTTAGAAGCGACATTAGACGCACAATAATACAAGAACAAAAAACAGTGAAATCTGTGGTGGAACTGTAAACGTTCTTCACATGGCGGGCGTGCAGCTGAGTCAAGGTCAGCACAGCTGAGCAAAGAAATTAACCGCTTTTTGTATAGGTATGTCTTTAAGGTATTAAAAAAGAACAACCCAGTTGACGGACGCCAGCGGACTAATGCCAAAAAGAAGGGTGCGAGTCGTATATTTCTAACACGGCTTCTAGCACATTGTAGAAGCTGCGCTGTAATTGGATGAGAGGATTATGGCGGGAGCGGTTCGAAACAGGTTCGCGTTTTTAAATCTACAAGTGATCGCCCAGTGATCGAAATTCGACCATCATTCATTTAAAACTTAGTGTATTTCTAATACATTATTATTTAAGGCTTTTTAATAGAATTAAATTATTGTCTACGTTTTTAGTTTGGTTTTTAAAGCGTGTTTTTTAAACTATTATTTATTTTTTATTTTTTAACTACAAAAGCGTGACTTTTCAGTTTTTTTTTTGTTTTTTCTATTTTTCTTTAAATTATTGAATTGACATCGATCCTCGATAAATCTAGTCTACAAAGTTTAAATGAAATCTGACCGTTAGAAGTGGGTCAAAATCAAGTTGAAAGGAGTCGGTTACAAACAAACATGCTTACAAACATACAGGTGAAGCCAATAAAAGTGTGTTAAAATAAAAGCTTTCAGCTCTCCTTCTCCATAGAATCATTAATTTTGCCAAATTTCATACTCCTCCGTCCGCGTAATTTTCGTAAAAAGGGATACAATGGTTTTGCTTAACGTATTAGTATATAAGTAGATCAGTGGCGAAAGCACCATAGAACACGATTCCTACCGGCTTCCCTTCGGGGATTCGCATCGGCCACTCTATCGCTATTAAAAAACGGCACGTTAATAGTGGCTACTATTGTCACAAAATATAGTTACACTACGGATATTTAATTATGATGAATTAAAAACAACCATTTTTGTAAACGGTTGTTTTTAGCTTAGTATTACAATAAAAAAAAATCTAAATTAACCCGGCGCTAAAACGTCATAATCAGGAACTAAAAATTCATACAACAGCGATCCCGGAATGATGTCACTTTGGGTCACGTAGCACCGCTTGATATGGACGAGAGCAAGCCGCTGTACATCGGGTTATGACAGAGATAGATATAGAAAAATGCGTCAGCGAGAACGAGATGGAGGAATATTGCACATTTTATTTGGTTTTCAGCTGTTTAATTTTACTATATTTAATTATTTACATTTCTTTATTGATAGGTCAGTAAGTTAAAGCCGACTTCGCTTCGGCTTCTCTCTTAGAAAATTTGCGACCTCGCCGCTGAAGTAGATTATGTCCGGTAGTGCCATTATGTAAAAATGGCACGTGAAAACTAAGGTGAAATGAGCTGTCAATTGTGTCAATTTCTAGCATCTGCCGGTCTATTCTAGAAAAAAAAACCGTCGTGAAAGCTTAAATGAAGTGAGTTGTCATCCCAACTAACGGTAGGGACACAGATAAACTCACCTCACCTTTAGTTTTCACGGTGAAATTTTTTACAGAATCGTACTGCAGGTCTCTTCTACAAATACTCACCGTGAATGAGCTTGAAGTGAGGTGAGCTCTTAAGATTGTTTTGTGACCACTTGGCACATGTTAATATTTCATACGTTTCCTACACAAATAGGGACTAGCAAGCATTATTAAACAAGTCACATGATCCATTGAAATTAATTTCCATGCAGTGCCCACAATACAAACAATAATGAAGGGTTGTCTAACTTGCAGAGTTTCTGGCTTCTCTGCAAGTTTGGGCAACTTGGCAAGTAACTAAGTTAGGTGTTTGTTGATCAGGTATGGGCGTAACTTTAACTGAATCTATGGACAAACTAGGAATAATATTATTGTCCCTTGGGTCTATGATTTTAGAATACATAATATATTATTTAATTTAAATTAACAGTTTATTGGTCTAGCCGATTTAAAGATTATTTACTAACTTTTACGCTGCTTAAGGGGAACCTAGTCGCGGGCTCGAACTCACTGGTGGGCCTGGCTAAAAAGCACGCTGTCTCACCAGGCATCGTGTCCGACAGAGGTAGTATTAGCGATGAGCAGTTACACGCTAGTCTATACGCACAACGTTATTGAGTGAGATGCAGGCTCATTTATAGTATAACAGGCGCGTAAAAAAATAAGAACAGTCCTTCGAAAGATCGGGTTTTATGAAAACCACTGCATATATCAATGATCAATAAAGTTAATTCAACTTTTCGATATTTGAGCTTTGTCGGTACCAACTTAGTTTTTCAGATTTTACACTTCTTTTATTATTAAACACGCCCAAAGTTAGGTTAAATTAGCAAAAAAAACGAAACTTTGTTGGCTCCTAACTTTTTAATGGTTTTTATTTTTATTTTAGTATTCTGTTTCCGTACAAACAATATTAATAATGAGGCAAAATCATAGCATGTTGAATTTTTGATGTACATTGTCGAACAGTGGAGTAATACACTCCCGAAGTTTGTATAGGAAATATGTGGACTAGATTCACTTTAAAGCTTTTATTAAAATAGCTGGCGAAGCCGCTGGTCTTCACCCGGGTGGTGGACGAAAATTATCTCACGGGCACGTACTACCGGAATAAAAAGTATCCTATGTATTAATCCAGGTTATAAACTATCTGTAAGCCAAATTTTAATACAAACCGTTCAGCCGTTTTTGCGTAATTTGTGGTTTTTGATTGAGTAACAAATGTCCAAACAGACATACAAACTTTCTCATTTATAATATTATTAGGAGTAAGATTTTTTAAACCCTATTATAACAATGAAGACTAAGCCTAAAAAGCTTCCACGAAACCTCATACATAAAGAGTACTTGAGTTTGCAAGAACACATCACATTGGTACATTGCAGAGGTGACATTAGTGGCATGCAGGGGCGCAGCCTCCATACAACCCGATTCCTATCGGGTTCCCTTTTAGAAGAAACACTCTTTTTAGTGTCTACTATTGCCAAACCATATGTGACACATGTGTGTGTATCAAATCACATTACAGATATTTCAATTTTAAATTTAGAAAGAGTAAAAGAATTACTGAACTTTGATGTTATCTAGAGTTTATGAGAACTGAACAATTTTTTCTTCGGCTTCCCTCTAATAAAAATTGTAGCTTCGCCACTGGTGGCATGTCATCATTATCTCGTAAATCATTAAAACTGAGGTGTCCAGACTTACATATAAACATAAACATATGCATAAACGTAAAACCACAGTACAGGTAAAGGGCAGTAATAAAGCTTTTTAAGTTTGAAAATTTTAAGGTTTCTTTTACGAGAGTAGTGTGTTATGAGGAAATAGTGGTTCTAAATTACTTAGCTTGGTTTCATTGCTGTAAGTCATGTGAGTGGACCTTTTTGTATTTAATTTAAGAGTGTTATTGCAATGGTTTGCCAGAGATCTGATGTTTATGAATTCTGCAACACAAAATCGGTGCCAATCAATTTGAAAGCTGATATAGTTGTAATAAAAGCCGCAATTACACTTATATTATCAACATTGCTTAACCATTGCTGCATATGTTCGAAAAATTTGGCTGTTCAACAACGTTAATAATGCAATGAATGGACATTTTGACCAAGATGTAAGGTTTGTAGGGTTAAGCCTTGTGGAGTTAGGGGCTTTTCTGTATTTTTTTAAATGTGTGAAAGCGCAATGTCAGTCTTAGCGACCAATACATTTGTACAATATGTATGTATAGGTTAAGGTATTTATCCATAGGCCTGCGACGCCTGAAATAAATGGTTCTTTTTTATTTTTATTTTTTTAGTGGACAATATATGAATCGTACGGAACCCTCTCCACGTGAGTTGACCTTGCACTTGTCCGGCTTATTGTACTCGTCTTAACGTATTATTCTATATTAGGTTTATAGGTCACAATGGTGCACTAAACCCGCTGTGACGCGTCGACATCGCTTCTCGTCTCACGGTTGCTCTAGAAATTCATCTGCTTCAGGCGGACTCGACCTGGCGGGAAGTTGGTATTTATCCTAATCTTGACAATAAATTTGTCAATTTTTACAAAATTGCAGTTTCGGATCGAACTGCCGAGTGAGAATAGTTGTTTTTTTCGTTTATTTGGAACAAAAAACTAATAAGTACAATCAATGAAAACTGCAAAGGGTAAAACCATGGCACAGCTACCAACGTGGAAACACCCGACTCCTAGTAAAAGGGTGGGTTGTTCCAGACTGGACAGAATTAGACAGATAATTATTATGAAAAACAAGAAAATATTTTTTTAACAATTTTTTTTGTCTGACTGTTTTTGCTGGATAATCTCAGAATCGAATGAAACTCAGTATGGAGATACTATGAACCCTAGGAAAAAACATAGACTACTTTTTCTCGACATATCACATGGCCGAAGCCGCGAGCGGAAGCTAGTTAAAAGTAAAAAGAAAACCACGAAAGAAAAAAAGAAAACTACGCTGCACCGACATCTACACTCGCCTTTTGCTACGCCACGCGCTCAGCTACGGCGTAGCGCACACTGTGCTACGAAGTGACGTGCTCCAAAACTCTCAAGCTATATGTATTTTGAAGCTTATCAATCGACGCGCTTAGCAATCAATCAATTGGTTTGTATGTGCAGTGACTGTCGGCCTGTCCAGTATGCATCCCGTATAATCAGCCTATAATCTTCCCACCAAGGCCAAGGCCAAGGTAACCGACATAGCCCGAAGAATTGCCAAACTTAAGTGGCAGTGGGCAGGGCGCATTGTTCGCAGAACAGATGCCCGATGAGGCCGAAAGGTTCTGGAGTAGCGACCGCGTACCGGAAGACGTAGAGTGGGAAGGCCTCCCACAAGGTGGACCGATGACCTTGTGAAGGCCGCGGGAATTCGCTGGATGTGGCAAGCACAAGACCGGTCGAAGTGGTGGAGCCTGGGGGAGGCCTATGTCCAGCAGTGGACGTCTTTCGGCTGAAATGATGATGATGATGAATCTTCCCACGGGTGGGACACAGGCCTCCTCTCTGTGAGAGGGTGTGGGCCGTAATCCGCCACGCGGGCACAGTGCGGGGTGGTAGATGTCACATGTCTTCGAAATTTTGGTTCTAGGACTTGCCGGTTTCCTTCACAGTTTGGAGAAGCACCTGTCAGGGTTCGGACCTTCGACCTACAATTCGTAAGAAGCAGCTCTTTCCACTGCGCCACCACTTCTCTCCCATCCCGTATAACAATCATTATTATACTGCCGATTACCCAAGACATTGATCAGCAATTGCAGTGGAATGTAAAAAATAACGTTTATTTTTATACAATATTCTAGTAAATGCGACTGAACATATGTTTATTTTCGAACAGATATGTAACAAATTTTCAAAGGTGCGTCGATATTAAATTGAGTGAAGTTGCTACCTCGCGATTGAGTTTTCGCGGTGAAACACATAACCCAATTATCGGTTTGCTCCAAGTCGGTAAAATTCACTGAAATTTATATACTATCTCCTACGTAAAATTATTAATTGAATTATCAGCCAATCTGAGCTTTAGAATTTCTTCGGCTACAGTTACATTATATTAGCATTTATTAACATTTTTGATATAGTTCTCAATAGCTCGGAGCGTCTTTGAAACTTTATAGAGTAAGTTCTGGGTACTTAGTTTGTTTTGGTAGCGCTGGTCTTCTAAGAGTCTATATCTAGAAATGAAACTATGATTTCAAATAAATCAATAAATGATTGCTTATTGGAATGAAGTTAGGAGAAAACTTGTAGAACATAGTAAAGATCGTCATGTAACGAAAAAAGCTCTATGCCCCGTCCATGTGACTTTTGTGACTAACTGACTAGACAGACGTTGACCTGTGTGCCAGAATAACAGCGCCACCTACCGGGTCTAATAGTGAATTTAAAGCATTCAGGGACCCACTCAAAAACGACAATTCATAAAAACCGCGCAATGTAGGGGGCGCGTCGCTAGTTATTTTATCTATAATAACTTGTTTAAATAAATAAATTGAAAAATTACAATTTTTTTAACAATGTATACCGTGACTATTTTTAACGTTGTTCACGATGGATTAAATCGTTTTTCGAAGAACAGCTTTTCGAGGAAAATTTGTGTTTAAGTAAAATGGTCGAGTTAATTTGGTTTATACGATAATTTTACGTGAATAGAAGCAGGAAATTGGACGTAATGTGAGTGGGAGTCTATTTTTACTTGACTAAATAACAATAGATAATATTTATTGTCATGTAGTCATGTATTGTCTTGTACAGAGTTTCAGTGGAATGCCGCTGAAAGGAATAGTTTTTCTTTTAAAATAAATTTTATGCTAAAAATAGATTTCTAAAAGTTTATTACGTAAAAGTCTGTTTTAAATAGGTCACTAGAACTTTGACTACAAATATCTGTAGATGTATTTACTTACACTTTTATTTTAATTTAAAAAAAATATCAGACACCACTTCGACTAAAATGGCTTACTTATATCTTATATATACTTATACTTTACTTATAATTTTGGTAATATTAGGTTAGTAGTAATAAACTATCACGTTGGTCTAGCGGTTGCAAGCGCTACTGCTGAGCAAAAGGTCCTGGGTTAGATCCTCAGGTCGGGCAAAGTGTTATTGGATAAAAAAAAAAACGTTTTTTTTTTTGTTATAAAGTTAACTTCTATGGCAGCCAGAATGATTATATAAATATAAACATAATATATAGAATATATATACAAATACATATCTTCTATAATCAATACGTGAAGCAAAAACATTGTACCCTCTTTTACGCGAATTATGGGGACGCAGGAGTATGAAACTTGGAGTTTATATGAAGAAGGAGCGCAGAAACAGAATATTTTAATATATGTAGGTTTATTGCATTATAAATTAATTAAAATAATATAAAAAACATGGTCGAATTTCACTGCACGACCACTACTTAGTAATAATAAATTTACATTATAAAAAGACATAAAACATTTGGGAGACCGGTTTTTTTGGGTGGGAAATCATCAAATAACTTCTCCGCTCTGGGTGGAGCAGGAGGGCGTGTCAGACTTTTACTGACTAAAACCCACCCGTGTTCCCTCAGTTGCCTGTATGCCAGGGGCCGCGGTATCTCTTTCGAACAACCCGCACCCCTGGCAGGCATCGGCCCTTGTGGGCCCCATCAGTTGGTGCTGACATCTCTTTGAGACACGCGTGGAACACAACGCACCGTCGACCCGGTCCTTACCGGACAGCGAGCTACCCATTACTCGCCGTCCGCAAGCCTGCGCCTACGGTGGCTGGGAATCAGCCTGGGATTCCCGACGCCCAGGGCGTCTCTTGCGAAGGCTACGGCCATGAGGGCGCATGTACTGCCTCTCCCTCACGTGCGCCGCCTCCCCCTTGGCGAGTATCACTGCTTCGCTGAAGGAGGTGACTTGGCTTGGACCAGGGCCGGACGTGAGAGATCGCCGCCGCCGATCGCCTCCACGAGGACACGGCGGTGCTCCGCCCAAGTGGGCAGACCTCCACAGTATGCTAAACCGTATCCTCAGGGTGATTTTCGCAATGGAAACACCCGACCGTTTCCTCCCGCCTTATTCGAAACAGGACCCTCCCGAAACAACCGTGTCCGGTGAGAGTGAACATCCCACAGCTGAAAGGCACCAAGTCTTCGCAATTTGTAGGATTAAGTGGAACGTACCAAATCTATTTGTCATTATCCTGTGATCCGATTTCACCGATCTGACATCAAAGGAATGTAGCTTATGACTTGTAACCCTTTAAACTTGAAATATTTCGAAATCTTTTAATGCCTTTGAAATTGTCTAGACAATTTATATTAGTGGGTTATAAATAGGTGTCATGAATCCGTGATACGTGAACAGCTAACCGCATATCACTGGTAACACTTGCTTTCCGAAAATCACCGTTATGACTACGACATAAAGTAGCTTTTCATCTCATCATATGCCTAGCCTTTCACCAACTATGTTGGTTTGTCTGACTGGATGCAGCCGAGGATCATCTTTTTCATGGAGTAGTTGTCTATCTGACCTCTAAAATCCAGTTACTAGGTAATACGATACCCTTTGTTCCGTGTGGTGCCGGACGTAAAAGAAAAGCACCATCCCATTTCTTCTCACGGGTGTCGTAGAAGGCGACTAAGGGACATACTAGAGAATGGGCAGCAGCGTTCTCTATGCATTTGACCACCTTACTGCGATCGCCGACCCGTTTGCCAAGCGTGGCGATTATGGCAAATCCTCCCTTTTGGGGGAGGCTTATGTCCAGCAGTGGACGTCTTTCGGCTGATAGGACGATACTCTTTGGTAAGATTTTTGGGCTGCTATGACTCGTGACGATTGTCAAAGATCTACGAATGACAGCTGGGACCAACGGCTTAACACGCTTTCGGCTTTTCGACTTTCTGAGGCAAGGCTGAGGGCTTTCTATGTAAAGCGGAACCGCGGCAAGCGTACCTTAAGGGGGTCGATCGACCCGTGCGGCTGTTAGGGCTGTTATTACTAAGCCACAAGCCCCTTACAACATAAAGACGATATCAATGTGAAATTGCAACAAGTAATGTGGGATTAAGTTTACCAACTTGTCCATAATTGTTTAATTAAAAAAAATAGCGACTTAATAAAGGACGAGGTTCTCAACGAGCAAAGCGTTTGAAAGGAATTGTGTAAAACAATGTGTGGTAGTGGATCCTTTCGAGTTAGTTACCTACGTACACCTTAAAAAAAATGGCAAAATCTTTCCTGCCAGAATTCTTGAACAGAATTTTTCTGTTTATAAATTGCTAACAAAAAAAAAAACTCACCGGACTACAAAGCTTAGTAGAATACAAAAACATAACGCCATCGAGTTACACTCAGACTCTTAACAAGGCTATGTTATTCATAACTGCCTGTATCTAATTTGATTTATGTTTGAAAATTCTAAATTCCTGTAGACTAAAATTCAAAATATTATCCTCCTAATATAATAAATGTGAAAGATGGTATGTTTCGATGTTTGTTACTCAATCACGCGAAAACGGCTGAACGGATTTGAATTACATTTGACACACAGATCGTTTATAATTTAGAATTACACAAGAAACTATTTATAGATATAGATAGAAAATATATTTTCTGGTATGGCACGGCTAACTAGGTACATACTGTACGGTTTTAAGGTATTTTTTACTATTATTTAACTAAACTATAATTACAAAAATCCCTGATTAAAATGTAAATTTTACCGCCATTAATTCCCAACGCCCGATTGCACCGAATCGTAAATCCGTAATCTAAGATTAACGTTCACGTTAAAATTGACCGTCGAATTGCGATTGTTGGATTGCACCACATTATTAACTTTAGCAATTGCAGGCACTGATTAGAGGTCCGCTGGCCAGCTTTCCTGGTTTCCCTCTTATTTAAGTCTGTGACAGCATAATCAGTCCTCCTCCGATGACAGTTAGTCTGTCCACGTACCGACTTTGGTGTGGTGAAATAGCTTTGGTGTGTTGTTAGTTTCAAGTTCTTATTGCCAGGTAAATTGAGGCGCTAGAACGACGCGATTCTCCCCTGTCATTGGACAGATTGGGATCACTTTTCGTATGCAATCGGATTCGGGTGAGATAGTGGATTTATTTAGTGTTGATACAAGCATATGCTTTATTGCAGCATCTAAATCACTGGATGGTTTCTACCTTAGTTTTGTCATATTTTTATGCAAAACTAGCTTTTCGTTGGTGTTATGATGAACAAAAACGTTATGAATAACAGTGTTTTTTTTTAAATGTGGCTAAAGTCATCATAGTTTCTCAAGTTTTTATTACTTAGTGTATGGGAAATTTACTACAGTTGGCTAAATGTATCCTTTTTGTATACGTTTTTATTCAATCAATTACAAAATTTTAATTTTTTGCTGATACCTTGAATGTCTTGTTATGTGAGTTAATTATTGTTGTTTTGTTTTATTGTGTACTTGTTTTGTGCGTGTCATACTAGCTCTGCTCATGAATGTTATCATTATTATATTATAGCTAAAATATTTCTCATTCACTGAAATTTGTAGTAAATTTCTTTTGACTAAATAAAGATTTTTTACTTAAGAATCTGAACGATTGAAATTAGTCATTCATTGAAAATTAAACCTTTTTGAAAACGAACCTTAGACCAGCAGAGTAATGGTGTAACAGACATTTTGACAGTTCAACAACATTCATTGCGTAATGTTCATTGCGTAGTATACGAAGGGTTATATGGGTCCGTAACTTAACTTCAAGAGTCATATATTCGATTAATGAAAAGTCGACTGAACGATTGTTCGAATGGAATTTATTGCGAAAAAAAAAAACAACCGACTTCCGAAAAAACCCTAAAAAGTGAAAAATAACTTTAATTTCGGAAGGCGATGACTTTGGATACGTAGTAAAATTTTTTGTTACCGCCTTCCGAAATTAAAGTAATTTTTCACTATGTAGTGTTTTTTCGGAATGTGGTTGTTTTTTTTGGAAATAGTTATTATTTTTCACTTTTTAGTTATAGTACCTACCTCACTAACTCGAATTAAGTTATGGACCCACGCACACCATAGAAAACTGGCGTCGAATTAAAAAAAATACTATCGCACAGAGTACGTAATTACGCATGACGTTGGTGGGTTCATACAATTGCTAAAATTCACGTTTCCATATCAGGTTCCAATAGCTCGTTGCGTATCGTCTTGGATAAATAAACGCATAGGTCTGGGTTCGAATCTCGCGATGAGACTTTTATTTTTCTTTTCAATAATGATTTTCATTTGTGCCTATATTATTCGATAAATAAATAAACGAGAATATTAATATAATAATATATTTTTTTTACTTATATTTTTATTTAAATAAAGGATTAAGAATAAAAAGGTTAAATAAGTGATTACAAAATGTTTATTCGTTATAATTTTATGAAGTATAAACATAACTAATAATAACTTCTTGTTAAAACTGTTTATTTTCTCATAAAGAACAATTTATTGAAGTAAAGTAGCTAATTGGTGAACTATGATGAACAGGGTTAAAATATTGTATTTTAGTAATATGATAATATTGTGCTGTAATTACTATTGTGTGTGGGTACTCTAAAGAAACCACAATAATTTACGCAAATCTACCAACGTAAATAAAACAAATGCAAACGCGTTGTCACAATACAATTAAATGACTCAGTAATACTAGGTACTTTTATTTTACTGTGAGTAAGTTCGTTTTATCTTAAACCTCAAAGTTAACAAATCGTATTTAATAGGACTTATTGGGGTTATAGGGTATAACTTAAGTATTCATTTTCATTACGAAAAGAAGGTTGAAACTAAACCTCAAAATAATCTATATTACGGATATGATACGATATTATTTGAATATTACTAAAATCAATAAATATTTGTAATTTATAACTTAATGTTAATGTTTTTCTGTCAGATATGATTTTTGAGCTAGTTATCGATGATGCAAACCTTTTGCATTGAGTGCACATGTGCTGTCGCTGCGCTGATTTTGATTGACCCCGACTCACAGTATTTCACTAAAACAAAAAAGGGGTACTACATGATAGAATTATACAAAAAAAAAATACTTATAAATGTCACTTTATTGGTACTTTACACATTACATTCGTAACTCGAGACCACCTTCGTCGTCCGTAGCTGAGAATACCAAAACGTTTTAAGATAAGATAAGATAAGATTTTTTATTTGTTTAAACATGGTGTACATGATACGTTACATGCAAGATAACTATGAGATAAGGTTCTAACATGTTCAGCCGTATAAAGTGGCGTACAAATTGGCAGGAAGAGATGGTGCATAAACCGTGATAATATTAATAAAAATTACATTGAAGACATTGTGTAGGTACTTGTTAAATTATCATTATTAATTAAATATTAGGTATCATTACAATTCAAAAAGCATATTTTTAGATGCAATACAATGTCAAAGTAGTCTTAAATAAATTAGTCAATGAAAGTATGAATTAATGTCATTAAAATGTCCATTCCAAACAACAATTATTAAAAAAAAAAAAACAATTAAAAAAAATACAATACATTACAATAACATGTCAAAAATACAACATTACCATCTCAAAAACGAAGAAAATTATCCTCTTTCATAAAGTCTGCTATGCTGTAATATGCTCTTTCAGTTAGTAAACTCTTCAATTTACTTTTAAGAGCAGATATATTTAATATTTTCCACGATTTGGGCAATTTATTAAAAATGGTCGGAGCCATGCAAAAGATGCTCTTACGCATGAGAGCTGTTTTAGCGCCGTGAACACAGAGTTTGAAATTATCACGTCTATTCCTAGGGACGGCATCAGACAAACGTTGAAATAAATGAGAATGGGACTTAATGAACATTACTGTTTCCAAGATATATAATGAGGGCAATGTCAAAATCTTATGTTCTGTAAAATAAGATTTACAGCTGTCCGTTGTTTGCAGTCTAAACATCGATCTAATGCACCTTTTCTGCGCCCGAAACGCTATTTCATTGTCCGTGCTATTCCCCCAAAAGATGACTCCATATCTAAGAACTGATTCGACTAATCCATAATAAGCAGTAATTAAAGCATCTGTGTTGACAACCACAGCGAGATGTTTCAGAGCGTAGGCTGCACTACTTAATTTTTTACTAAGTGCCTCTATTTGAGATTTCCAATTCAATTTAGAATCTATTATTAGTCCCAGAAATTTTGTTGTGTCAGCTTCTTTGATATTTATATTATTAAATTGAACATTAGGATTGTTGATTGCTTGTGTACGTTGTCTAAAGTGCATTACGTTAGTTTTATTTAAATTAATTATTAAATTATGATCACTTAACCAATTTATAATAGATATTAGTGAATTATTAATGTCATGTTCATATGTGTTTATGTCATTACAAGCTATTGTCACAGTGCAATCGTCAGCAAAAAGTGTCATTGGTTGTTCAGTTACTTTAGGCAAGTCATTTATATACAAAGTGAACAACGGAGGCCCCAATACACTTCCTTGAGGTACTCCGTATACAACTTCGCGTTCCTCTGATCTTGAAGTTTCTTCACGTTTACTTTTTTTATTTATTTTACTTATTTCTGTAACTTGTTTACGGTTATGAAGATACGATTTAATTAATTCTAAAACGTTGCCTCTAACACCATAGGCTTCAAGTTTCTCTGCTAGAGAATTATAATGGACGCAGTCAAAGGCCTGAGTCATGTCGCAGAATATGGCACAGACTGGTATTCTGTTATCTACATTTAGCATGACATTATGTAAACACTCATAAATAGCCAAATTTATACTTTAATTTTTTCGAAAAGTTTTACCGCGCCTTTAATTCAAAAGTGATCAATGGGCTGTCACAACTCTAACAGATTTAGAAATTACAATGCAACCCACAAATAATATTTATTCAATAGTCGATCATTGTTTATGCTAACATTCGGCTAATCTTGATGTCAAATGCGACCTCGCGTTTAACAAAATTGAAAATAAACAAAAGACAAGGAAAACAAAAATAGGTACATCATAATAAAATAGATTCACTGTTAACTTCTCTTCGTCTATTGACCTTCTTGCCTGTAGTGACTCACTATTATAACTAAACATCGACTACAAGCACTCTCACTTGTAACACAAGGCGTATGTACGCAAAAGTATGTTTGTTTTACGTTATAAAACTAAGAAAAACCGGCGTGTCTTTATAGAATTAACTAAAATATAAATTATTTTAAACCTTAAAAAAACAAACAGACAGTAATCTAACACAAAAACAATATTAATAATTCTTGATACGCTTTAGTAGTCCAAAGAAGCCAAGGCCGGTGGAGCGCGCGGGGCGGGTGGATAGAATGAAGAGTTGGCTGGGGTTACGTGGCTGAGGTGCCTACGTCTAGTGTCCCGACGCTTCAGCTCTGGAAGCGCGTCTCGTGCCGCAACGCGTCAGGATCTCAAGCTAGTGCGCGTCAACATAGGTCGAGGGGAAACCACGCCGTTATTAAGCCCGTGGGGAAAACCGAATTTCGGCCTGTAGCTTGATGTCTAAAGACAAAGAAAAAGAGCCTTCAAACCACAGGTACAAGAAGAATCCTTGATGAAGGGGAATCAACAGAACAATAAATCGAAAAGAGAAAAATAGGTGACAGAATACATACCCAATCAATGCAGAAGAAAATATTTATTCGCACAACGGAAACAGCTTTAACCACACATCAAACTAATAACGTTGCTTTTAATAAACTTGAATAATATGAATCACATTAAAATTTGGTTGTATTTTCTTATAAAGGGAATTTGTTCCACCATCAGTGGCTCCCAAATCTGTAGTGAGGGTTTTGTCAAAAGAAAACATTCGACGAGCTTCTTTTTCCGATTCAAATTTTAAAATTTTAGCAAAAGCTATGAAGAAAAAATGTTCATTGAAATGTTTGGGGACTAGAAATCAAAAAGGTTTTTACCGTAGCGGATTTACGCTACACTACCTACCTATTTAATTAAATGAGAGAATAATATTGATGACTGAATGCGAAATAGTTTAGAAGAATGTTTGTTATTTCTTATTAAGTAATATTGATTAGCGAATGAATTAAAGTGAACTAACTGGTTGCAGTGAGATGTATTGACTAAAGATGTTAAATGATGAAAAGTAACGATGAATAGAGATAAAGGTGAGTCGCTGCAAGTGAGAGTACTTGTAGTCGATGTTTAGTTACAAGAGCGAGTCACTACAAGTAGAAGTGCTTGTAGTTGAATTTTAATGAAAAAGGTGAGTCGCCACAAGTGAGTGTTTATAGTTGATGTTTAGTTTGTACAAACCTACTTACAGAAATAAAATCATTTATCATTTATCATTTATCAGTTATTACAGTGAGTCACTACAAGTGAGAGTGCTTGCAGTTGATGTTTAGTTATAAGAGTGAAGATTGCAATCGCTTGATAGGTCATAAACCAAAATAATTGACGTTGTTTTCTTCTTTTAAACCTTTAAATTTTATTCTATGTCGCTCCGCATCAAAATCTCCCAAATCGGTAATATTTCATCATCCAATTTTCAGCTTTTTCATATTTTTATATCTGTGGTGTTGTATATTTTGTATTTTTTATTTACAACAAAATTAAAACGTGTTAGTAGCAGTGTACACACAACAAAAAAAGTTTGCGATCGCTTTGAAAAATCGAAATATTTTTGTTACGGTAGATTATATTATGATTTCTTCTTCTTTTTAGATCCTTTATTTAAAAATATAGATTTAGAATATAATACAATCAAACAGTTCAATTGTATTCCATATAAAAAGGCTTTCAGTCCTAGCTTACGCTCATTCAGAAATCTGATTTAGTCAATTTTAACGGATTTAAAATACTTTTTCGCGGAAAGTTGTGATTTAAAAAATGCCAAGAGGTTTATCAGAAGTTTTACGAGCAAGAATAGTAACTTTGAGGGAAGAAGGATACACCACGAGAGAAATAGCACGCAGAGTTGCTATATCCCAATGCTGTGTCGTGACCACGTTGCAGAGGTACCACGGGATGGGTAATTTTGCTGAACGACCCCGCAGTGGTCGCCCAACTGTTTTGACTGCTGCCCAAAAGCGCTTTATTAGATTGCTGGCACCCCGTGACCAAACAATCAACGCTACTAAAATAAAAGCAGAAGTTCAGGCCGGCTCTGGGCTTGAAGTTTGCACTCAGACCATTCGGATTGGACCAGGCTGGATTACGAGCACGGAGGTCTTGGCGAGCTCCTCTGAATTCCCGAAAACGACAACGACGGAGATTGCAGTGGGCTAGGCTTCGGCAAAATGAAGAAGAAAACATTTGGCAAAACTGCCTCTTCATTGACGAATCGCGAATCAGTACTCATCCAGATAACCGACGTCTCCGTGTCTGGAGAAGACCAGGAGACCGTGAAAGGCAAAGAACTGCCTCTGGAACAGTTCAGCAGGGCGAAATCGGGGAAATCGGGGTCCTTTTGGGGTGGTATTATGATTGAAGCTAGAACGCCTTTGATCACATATCGAGGCTTCATGACAGCAGACATATTTAAAGCAGTTGCTGTTGATGTAATTGTCAGACCATAGCGAGTAAACCATGGGCACCAATTTCTACTGGTTGATGATGATGCGCCCGCCCATCGAGCTCAACGAGTCAATGCTGCTCTCAAATTCGGGTACAACACTAAAAGCAACAGGGAAGTTGTTTTGCGCCTAGAAATTGGAGGTCGGTAGTGTCGCAGGGTTACCGATGGGGTTGTTAACATTTAATGGAATTTTGTTCAATAAACTATTATCATTCAATAAATCAGCAGTAGTTTGATTAGCAACTGCACGTAACGGTGTTAATAAATTCAACGGAGGAGTTTTAGTTGATTCACGGCCGGAACCTATAGAGCGCCTTTGTTTCCTACTTCTCTTACTATGATGTCGATGGCTACTGCCCTGTTTTTTATCACAACTACGCTTTTTACTATGCCGCGACCTATGGTGGTTATTATCACTAACACTACTATTTATAGACGAACTGTTGCTACTTAAATCACGTTGCTTTCGCTTACAATTAACCATTATCACGTTGAACGATTCAAAATAAAATCAAAATGTTTAAATACAGCAACAATAAAATTAAATAAGTAGACAATAAAAAATTATATGTTTAATGATAAAGATAACTAACAAAGGTAAATGATAAATTCAACTGAATTTTAAAATAATAGATGTATTCGCTTTACTCAGCAACTAGGTAGATATTTTCCAACGATCCAATTATGAAATATTCAAATCCATTGTAAATATAAGGATTCACTTCAAATTATTTTTCCTTGTAGGTAATTAACCAACCAAAACTTGTATCACTTTCACTAGGTACTGCCCAACGTTTACCTTTTAATGTATTAAACATTAAGAATTAATTCTTAATGTTTCAATCTTGTTTCTTAATTTAAGCACATGCGTGCTTATGCACGTACGTAAGTAAGCACACGTGTTATAATTACGATGGTTTTGTCGCAAAATCACAGGGAAACGAAATAATACATTCAGATTTGACGTTAAACTGTCCTTGGTCCAGGGTCTACAGCAACAGACACGTAGAAAAACTCGTTTCCCACTTCTGACTTGATAGAATTATACAAAAAAATACTTGTATAAGTCACTTTATTGGTACTTTACACATAAAGTTCGTAACTCGAGACCACCTTCGTCGTCCGTAGCTGAGAATCCCAAAACGTTTTACCGCGCTTTTAATCCAAAGTGATCTATGGGCTGTCACAACTGTAACAGATAAAATATTTAGAAATCACAGTGTTGCAACCCACAAATAATATTAATGAAATAGTCGATTACTGTTTATGCTAACATACGCAAAATACACACTAATCATCATTTCAGCCGAAAGACGTCCACGGCTGGACATATGCCTCCCCCAGGCTCCTCCACTTTGACCAGTCTTGTGCTTCCCACATCCAGTGGATTCCCGCGGCCTTCACAAGGTCATCGGTCCACCTTGTGGGAGGCCTTCCCACTCTACGTCTTCCAGTACGCGGTCGCCACTCCAGATCCTTTCGGCCCCCTCGGCCATCTGTTCTGCGAGCAATGTGCCCTGCCCACTGCCACTGCTAAGTTTGGAAATTCTTCGGGCTATGTTGGTTACCTTGGTTCTCCTGCGGATCTCTTCATTCCTGATTTGATCGCGTAGGGAAACTCCGAGCATAGACCTCTCCATTGCTCTTTGAGTGACTTTAAGCCTTCTGATAAGGCCCATTGTGAGCGACCACGTTTCTGTACCATAGGTCATCACTGGCAACACACACTGGTCAAAGACTTTCGTCTTGAGATATTGCGAAGCCTCCCAAACGCTGCGCAGCCGAGTCGGATTCGACGATTGACCTCTTTCTCGAAGTTGGACCTACCTAACTGGACCGTTTGTCCCGTTTGTCCGTTTGTACTCGTCCACAACTTCGAGCGTAGCGCCTCCAATCGTCACGAGAATGGATGTTACATGGGCATTTGACATGACCTTTGTGTTCTTGTCCATGTTCATTTTTAGACCCACTCTTTCGGAAGCTCTACTGACGTGGTCGAGCCTTGCACTGAGGTCCTCCATGGTCTCAGCCATGACAACTATATCATGGGCAAATCGAAGGTGAGTGATGTACTCGCCATTGATGTTGATGCCAGCCCCCTTCCAGTTCAGAACCTTGAAGACGTCCTCCAGTGCAGCGGTGATCAGTTTCGGAGAAATAACGTCTCCCTGTCTCACACCTCGCTGCAGAAGGATGTTTCGAAGTCTGGTCCTGGAATCGGACTGACATAGTGGCGTTTTCATACAAACACTTCAGCACCTCGATGTACCGATAGTCGATCTGGCACCGTTGAAGGGACTGCAGTACAGCCCATGCCTCGATCGAATCGAAGGCTTTTTCGTAGTCCACAAACGCTAAGCAGAGGGGCAGGTTATACTCTTCGGTCTTCTGTATAACCTGCCGTAGCGTATGTATGTGGTCTACGGTGCTAAAGCCTTTACGAAATCCAGCTTGTTCGGGAGGCTGGAAGTCGTCAAACCTGCGCGCGAGACGGTTTGTGATGACTCTCGAAAACAGCTTGTAGATATGGCTCAGAAGTGAGATGGGCCTATAATTCTTAAGAAGGGTATTGTCACCCTTCTTAAAAAAAGTACCACCACACCTCTGCTCCATGCCTGTGGCGTTTTGCCCTCGAGTATGACGGAATCAAACAGCTTCTGGAGTTCGGCCGTAATTCCGTCATCACCCGGCCTTGTTGTTTTTAAGCTGTTTCAGAGCCATCCTAATCTCGTACAAGCTAACGTCCGGGATGTCTTCGGTGTAGTGTCGGGTCAATCTGACTCTTGGATCGTTTGCCAAATTCGTAACAGGGTCGCTTGTTGACGTGTACGTGTCGGGTGCCTGAGCTGTTGAGGGAGATCGAGAGGTTCTATGGACAGTTATCCATAGAACCTCTCGATCTCTCTCAACAGCTCAGGCTTGGCGGATACGATCCTGCTTTCATCGGTTTTCAGTTTCGCAAGCTGACACTGCCCAATAGACAGATCTCTTGTAAAGACTTTGGAGACCTTGTTCTTGTCTATCGCGTCCTTGATGCGTTCCGTATTAAAACGGCGAAGGTCGCTGTTCAAGGACTTACAGATCCGTCTATTGAGCTGTCGGTACTTTAGCGCGTCGTCTGAAGACTGCAGGATCATTTCACGCCTCTCCTCCATTAGCTGCAGAGTAGGATCAGAGAGTTTTTTTTGCCATTTGTACGACGGGTCTTGAAGACCTTAAACCCGATCGTATGGACAGTTTCCACGAACCCATCGTTATAATCATCCACAGAGCTTCCTAGGGACTCGAAACGATTCTGGATTTCGAGCTGAAAGCTCTCGGGGTTTTGGACTTGGATCGGTACTGGACGGAGAGTAGACTTCATCAGCCGACATCTTTCCAGCTTGATGTTGATATTCAAAGTGCCTCTTACCATGCGGTGATCGCTTTCGGTTGTCACCGCATTGATCACAGACACATCATTGAATATTTGCTTCTTCGTCGATGTAATGAAGTCAATCTCGTTTTTAGTTGCATCATCAGGGCTCTGCCACTTTCTTTGCTCACGTTTTCTGAAGAAAAAACTCACCATAAAGAGGCCTTCCTTCTCCATAAACTGGCCAGTAAGTGACCCCGGTGGTTCCGACGGTCAACTCCAAATTGCCCCACTCTCAGCTCATCATCGTCCCATTTGCCCAGTTTCGCGTTGAAGTCCCCCATGACAACGGTGAAATGAGTTTTGGAGCCATGCATGGCTTTGGATATATCCTCATACATGGTCTCCACCTCATCGTTGGGGTGTGACGAGGTCGGGGCGTAAACCTGTATGACCTTCAGCGAATATCTTACGGATATTCTGAGTATAAGGTACGCCACCCTGGTTGACACACTCTAGATCTTCACCACGTTACACACAAGGGACTTATGGACGATAAACCCGACACCACCTTGGGACTGCTGGTCGCCCTCCCGGAAATAGAGCAGGTTACCGGATTGAGCAGCAGCAGCAAGATTGAAAGAGCAGGTTAGCAGGTTGAGAATTATCGAGTCCTCCCCCTCCCTTCGAATTTCAGATAACCCTACTATACCCCACCGTAACCTGCTCAATGCTTCCTCAAGTTCCTTAATCTTCTCGTCGGTCCGGAGTGTACGCGACATACTAATATGTATTACTATTTGGAAACAAAATTATTGAATAGAATAAAAATTTCTCATAAATATTAAGTAAGTATAATGTTATTTTCATCGTTCAATAATCTAGGAAACAAATTTACTTTGAAATTTTATATTTTTCCTCTATTTAGACCTTATGAAATTTATAAAACGTTTAAAAAAATAACTACAAGGATCAGCAGTTATACTAAATGTTTAACAAAATAATTAAATCATAATACTCACACTCAGTCCGGTTTCATCAGATATTTGTGATATATTAAGTCCGTTTTTATGCAGCGCAAAAACATTCGCTTTCATTTCTATATTTATATTTGCAAACATTTTAAAATGAACTAGAACACCGCTAATAGATTAAACACACATCACTAGCACACAATAACAACTAACAACGTTCTATTTAGTCGCGGTGAATGAGTCGTTAGTTAACTGTACCTTAATATTTAAATTTATTTAGGTTTCTGTGCGTATAATCATAAAGTTTTACGAGTTTAGTGAACAAGACGAACAGAACAAGAAACTATAGTCAAAAGCGATTTTTAAAACAACAAAATACTATCACCGCGCGTGGGATTCGAACCTGCGACTCGCTACGCACAAACGTGCTAATCCAAGTACGGTAACCGCTATGCTATCATGCCATATACTTTAACGGTTTCTTTTTTTTCTGGGTGGGAAATTATCAAATGGCTCTGGGTGGAGCAGGAGGGTGTCAGACTTTTACTGACTAAAACCCACCCGTGTTCCCTCAGTTGCCTGTGTGCCAGGGGCCGCGGTATCTCTTTCGAACAACCCGCACCCCTGGCAGGCATCGGCCCTTGCGGGCCCCATCAGTTGCTGCTGACATCTCTTTGAGGAGCGCGTGGAACACAACGCGCCGTCGACCCGCGCTTGGTCCTTACCGGACAGCGAGCTACCCATTACTCGCCGTCCGCAAGCCCGTGCCTACGGTGGCCGGGAATCAGCCTGGGATTCCCGACGCCCAGGGTGTCTCCTACGAAGGCTACGGCCGTGGGGGTGCATGTACTGCATCTCCCTCACGTGCGCCGCCTCCCTTTTTGCGAGCATAACTGCTTCGCTGAAGGAGGCGACTGCTAGCCATGCAGTCTCGCTCCGTACCATGGCCTGGACCAGGGCTGGACGCGAGAAATCGCCGCCGCCGATCGCCTCCATGAGGACACGGCGGTGCTCCGCCCAAGCCGGACAGATCTCCACCGTGTGCTCCACCGTGTCCTCAGGGCGATCTTCTCAAACACCCGGGCGTTTCCTCCCGCCTTATGCAAAGCAGGAACCTCCCGAAACAGCCATGTCCGGTGAGGACCTGTGTCAGGCGGAAGGTGAGGACGCCATGCCGCCTCTCAAGGCACTCCTCAAAGAGGGGACTTACCGCCGCAATCGTGGCGTGCCCAATATACTCTAACGGTTGAATTTATGAAATACAATCATTCGTAAACGTATGAGAGTATGTGTTTATAATATAGAAATTACTTATTATAAGAAGGTCGTAAGTTAAACCGAAGTGTCAAACTATTGTTTTTTGAGATTGCTAGTCCACTTATGACTACTACTGTACGTTGTTGAGCAGACGAATTTTTCAAACAAATGTAGCCATGGATTAGCAATTTCCTTCAAAATACTTTGGATCGTCCAATTAGGGTGCTGTTTTTCAATACTGAAACACGCTTTTTCGAAGTACCAGATACCTAATAATATTTCTGCTGTGTCGTGTTTCTTTTCACACAAAACTGAACAGGACCCATTATTTATATTTACCTTTGGAAGTAATAATGACGGACCAAAAGGTCACTAATACATTGGTTAATAACAAATAAACGGGGGATCATCGCCGTCACCTTAATTATAGCACACCTTTATGATCTCATAATGAGAGTTACGACGCTGCTTACCTCGCGTATTTGACGGTAAATTATCCTTTTTATGTTGCTGATCATGACTGTATTAAATTAAGATTATAAGTAGCGGAGTTATGGGGCAAGAATATTATGTTGCATCATGAGAATGTTGTGATAGCTCGGAAGATAAAAATAATCGAGTAAAATAATTTCCTTCCAGATCCTAGTATTTTTATCTCACGAAGCAAAGCTGGTTTTACTTGTGGTTAACAAGTGTTCAAACCATGGATATAAGAAAGAAGGAGATGCCCGGTAGTTGAAAATATATGTATAGGAACCAGTGTCTCCAGTTTTCCCCTACCACGCGACACTAATGCACATGCAGATCAGTAAAAGCAATTATACTAAGTCACGTTTTTCCAAGAAACCACTGAACAACACGGCATTCTTATAATTTGTCACGATGACGGTCAAGAGCATACCAGTTCGAGGAGACCGCTATTTGCTTAAGAAATGAGCAGTTTGAGCATGACACGTGGACACAGACATGCCACGTTGCCAGTTCTCCTATTTTCACAAACTTTTTTTTATTTTCACCTGGCCCGTTGTTTGTCATAAAATCTTGCAAATTAAATGACATGGCCGGATTTTGCCCTCAGAATCAATTCAGAATAAACAATTGCCCGAACCACCAAGCACGAAAGATGGACCAAATGAATTATCTGCCTAGTTACAAACGTGCTCCAAATACTTCTAGCCATTGTATTTTTAGGGAGTGTAATAATCAATCAGATAATGTTGTTTAAAGAACGCAATTATTATGTTCCCATCAGTTGCCGAATATGCCAGATACATTTATTTGCTGATGAGTGGCATTTGTTACCTAAGGACACAAATATCTCATTTTATTTTACTCTTCAACGGTCAGAAGTTTTAATAGGACTTCTAAAAAGAGATCCAGTGACTTTTGACTTTAATAATGTGGATCAAATGCCACATCACATTTGTCCCCATTGGACAGGACTTACAGTGATAGAGTAAATATTGCATGTGTCTTGTCTGAGTAACTGCAAATGAATTAGATCCTTAAATAAAAATTCAAGAGCTATTTAGTGTTTTATTGCCTATCCAATTGTCTATATGTTTGCCAAGTCGCTATGTGGAATTCATAATATCCAGAAATACCTGTACACGACGAGTTCTTCGCTATCATGGCTAGCCTAAGACGACGATTGAAAGGTCTAGCCAGAGACTATTATCAATATAATTACCAATACGTTGTAGTGGTATTTTGATTTCTGGCTCTTTTCTCACTAGCTGACTTGACGCGTAATTAATTAATTAAACGGACTTTATGTCCATTGATAATATTGTATAACTCGTTTTGCTTCGTATAGATAACTCCGAATTCATATATAACTCAGACATTTTGAATAGTAACAACGTTTTAATGATCGTATCATTGCTATTCAAAATATCTAGGCGCTTTATAAAAAATCCAATTTATAGTATCTCTCGCTTCTTCTCTTATCACAAAACTTAAACGATGTTAAAGACAAACCTGCAAGCTTTAATATGATGTACTAAATTTAAATGTACATGCATATTTTTTTTGAGGGCAAAGCTCTTCACAAATTCCGGCCATGTCTTTTGATCTATTTCCCGGTTACCGATTGAGCTGAAATTTTGCATACATGTGTAAATCGCGTGACAATGAAATATTATGATGACCTATGAAAAGACAACCTCATTGAGTTTGGGCTCGTTTGAATCGTCTTGATGAGTAATTTGTCTTTCAATGGTAACCAGGGTCTGATGATGGAGCTGGAAGGTGGTCATAGGAACTCTGTAATGTAACGACGTAACCCTATCGAGTTTCAGCTCGTCTGATTCGTCTTGACGAGTACTTTTAGCTTTTTAGTTCGTTTTTTAACAAGTAATAACAAAAGCTTGTTTTAAAAAAAGTTTTTGTTCTTTTAATTTTTTATATTTCTATAGTACCTACAAACCCGCTTTGAATATGTGTAAACGCAAGAGTTCTCGATAATGTCCAAGATAAGGGCGAAGTCCGAAGTGTGTGTGTGTAATGTGCTGACGCTAGTCGTCCTTACGCACACATCCAGCCATCCAACACAGCATTCACAGCCGCTGTGGATGTGTGCGTTGCGTTGTGGTGCCCAAATGTATAGATACGCTGCGTGTACATGTGGGTACCTCAAGTAAAACGCGCGTCGCTTCGTGAGATAAATATACTGTAGCAGATTTGAACGTGCCTACTACCCGTGTTACTTTTATTACTTGTCTTACAGTTAGTCATGATAATCCTTGGAAAAGGGATAATAAACATTGATTAAATAGATAATCTGGGACATAGGAAAGAGAATTTTATAAGAAAACCAGCAAGCTTAGCATGACGCTTTCTATTTTTACGAAGACTAGACAGTGCTTTTTCTATACAAAGTCGCCATTACGAAATGGCGACTTTGTTTTTTGACTTCTATTTTTGTGACATCGCACCGTAGATATACTTCCACAATCTATCATTTTGTCTTTAGTTTCTAACGATCTTTGTCTAGGTCCTTTTATATGTAGACTATCTCAGAAGAATATTTCTTCCCAAACTGTCAAAATCACACTGACAACAAACTTTGTACTTGACGGCCACAAAGTGTACACGATTATCTATAAAATCATGATTCGTTTAGAACGCATAACTGTGATAATTAATAGAAAAATATAGCTATCTTCTCCTATAGTACATCATTTAGTTAATTGTCATGTATATGTTTCGGTCAACAAATCGGTGCTCTTGCTAAGCTTGCAAGAGTTAACAAATATCAACTGCCTCGTTGGTCTACGGTAAGATTCCCGGGTCGGGCAAAGTGTAATTGGTATTTTCCATCTGGAATTTCTCAGTAGCCCGGAGTCTACATGTAGGCCCCGTTGATGGTAATAGTCTCGTCAATTACATGTGACGTCAACATAACATGCTGCGATGCAATACAGGCTGTGATGTTATGTTACGTAAGGTCTAAAATCGACAACATTCAGAAAGTAAGCGTAGTGACGCTCGATCCTACTCTGTATCATCAATCATCATCACCAGCCTAAAACGTTCCCACTGCCGGGACTGAGTACGTGGGTCGTAATCCACCTCGCGGGCCCAGTGCAGTTTCGTAGATGCCACATGTCTTCGAATTTTTGGTTCCAGGACATGCCGGTTTCCTCACAATGTTTTCTTCACCGTTTTGAGAGCAGCTTAAGCTTACACAAAGTAAAGTGCCTATGGTGGTTCCGTGTGGTGCCGGACGTAAAAGAATAGCACCATCCCATCTCTTCCCGTGGGTGTCGTAGAAGGCGACTAAGGGACTTACTAGAGAATGGGTAGCAGCGTTCTCTATGCATTTGACAACCATACCGCGATCGCCAACCCGCCTGCCAAGCGTAGCGATTATGGCTCCCCTTCCCCACCTTTTGGGGGAGGCTTATGTCCAGCAGTGGACGTCTTTCGGCTAATATGATGATTATGATGAAAGACCTATCTGGGATCCAATCTACAAGCTACAACTCTCTGTATGGTAAGAGGCATTTTCCCTGCAGTGAACGGGAACAGCTATATACCAGTATAAAGGCTTTTTCAAACAGGCGCGACACGACAGCGCGACGCGACACTTGTAGAAGAATTTCCATGAGGTGTTCATAGAAATTGTTCTACGATGTCGCGACCCGACCGTCGCGTGGCGCTAGTCTGCACAAGCCTTAATGATGAGTATTTATAGAGCTACATTAATATAGGTTGCTTTTAGTATTTGCGTATTTATAGGTACAGAATTACGGTACGTTCCTAGAATGCGGTTTCCGACGCTGAATTGTTAAGTGGTTCAGTTGTGTCATCAAAAGTGGCTTACCAAGAGGTTGAAAACTATCTTCCTTGTACGTTATTAGAACATACATAATCCAAATTATCCGTTTGCAAACCTCCATATATTGTCTTGTTTGAAGAGGTTAACATGAACGTAGTCCGCGAAATTAAAATTTTCTGACATTTAGTGCAATTAGCAGGTCAGTGTAAAGCTGTATGCTGAACAAAATATGATTCGTGACCACAAAAATATTATAATCATTTAAATCAGCAATGATTTTTACATGTCATTCACTAAAATTAATCACAAAATCTCCTGGACCTACGAAGATAAAATTTGGCACAGAGGTAGATTATGAATAGGAGACGTCAGCTAAGTGTGGAAGCTTGTATGAAAAATGTTATTCCTTGGGCCATGCAAATAGGATATAGGGTACTTTTCATCCCGAGAGATAATTTTCAATAATGACGCGGTTGGAGCCGCGGGCAGCAACTAGTAATTATAGGTAAAATGCCATGTTTGTAACGGTCGTGAATTGTATTTTAATCAAAATACAACCTTACACTTGAAAATTTGAATGTCGTGGGCTACCCTGGTGCTTAATTTCACTTTAAAGCGTATTCCTACCTTTTTCAGTAAGATGTACACCTTTGTGAGGCTATAACTGCTTCATAACCTGTTAACGGGGGGTTATCCGAAATTGCCTGTTTCAGAATCAAGATTAAATTATCAAATTCGTATATTTAGGCCCTGAAAAAAATATATGTCATAGATAGATCCTTTTTTGAGTTTCCCTCAAAAAAGGATCTATCTATGACATATGTTTTTAAAGGTTCAAAACACGATTAATTGCAATTTGCTCGATGAAAAAAAAATCCGAAGCAGGGTCGATTTTGAAACCAGTTTCCGTCTCATTTCCTAATAACAGCACAAAATTATGTAGAAATTGCATATACAATAAGGGAATCGTATTTAGGAGGGAAATTAAAGGTTGAAATTTTTAGTTTAAAAGATTTTTTTTGAACAAACTCAAAAACAGTAAATCGGGCTAAATCGGCTCGCGCTCAGAGTCCTGTGGGACGTCATAGAGGGTGGACCTGTGTCAAAATTTTCAAAAACTCGCTCACCCTGCGCCTGTAAAAAAAATCGAATAAAATAATAACAAATTAAATTATGAAATCCAAAATGAGAACTCACAAAAAATATCTTGTAATTATATTATAGTTTTAATTCATAAAATTGTTTTCGAAAATGTGATTATTTCTAGTAAATATGATGACGTTTAATTGTCATCTTAAAATAGTGTTGATACATTACAAATTAATATCGATAAAATATTAGTCAAGTGAGAGTCGTATGTAATGTTTTATCGTCGTTTATGAAGAAGTTTGTACAAAAAACATTTTTCTAAGATTTTTAAAATCAGATTCATCCATATCAACTATGATATTTACTCTCCACCGACTTATCTTCGCTACTATCATCCTTCATTAATATCACATGGTAAACAATTTGTCCGCAGTGTGTAGCAATACAAGATTTTTTCTAGGATCGGTGATTTTATCATATTGGCTCTGAGTGAACAACGAGATATTTATTTTCTCAAAGAAAAATAGCACAATGGTTTTTTTTTTTGTTTTGGATGGGAAATCATCAAATGATTTCTATCGCTCTGGAAAGCGTGACAGACTTTTACTGTCTAAAACTCACCCGTGTTCTTTCAGTTCAAATTCAAATTCTCAAATTCACTGACAACTAGCACTTGTGTTGGAAAGTCGCTGGTTCGCGCACAAGGGTTCCTATTGCAATGGTGCAATTATTTATTTTCACCTTACTACCAAAAATCCATGTGTATCTGTAACTAGCTTCTGCTTGCGACTTCGTTCGCGGTGGATTGGTGACGCGAGAGCAATTGACGTACAGTTGTCCGTGTGAGAAGCAGCTAGTCCTGAGGTTGGAACCCGTAGCAATCATAATAATAATAAAGCTGAAGAGTTTGTTTTTAGGGTTCCGTACCTCAAAAGGTGAAAAAGGAACCCTTCCCGTCTGTCCGTCTGTTTGTCCGTGTCACCTCCGATTTTCTCAGGAACGGGTGGCTCTAGCATGTTGAAATTTATACCAGATACTGAAGTCTATAGTCCCTATTAGGTGTATAAAAATCAAAGTCCTGAGTTACCACGATAAAAAGATATGGGCAAATTTAGACTTTTGCGAAAACTTGTAAGTACCAAAATTTACCTTAATATTCAACTTTTTTTATTTTTCAGAATTTTCCCTTTATTTGTGCTGTAAGACCTTGCTTTTAACCAAAATTCACAATTCTAGGTCAACCGGAAGTACCCTATAGGTTTTGGGTCGAAAACCTATATGGTGGTTCCCGTTGACCTAGAATCACGAAATTTGCCAAAAAGTAAGATCTTACAGCACAAATAAAGGAAAAATTCCAAAAAGTAAAAAGTTGAAAATTAAAGTAAATTTTGATACTTACAAGTTTTTGCGAAAATCTAAATTTGCCCATAACTTTTTTATTACAATATGGTACCTACAAATTTGTACGTACGAAACCCTCAGTGGGCGATTCCGACTCGCACTTGTCCGGTTTTTTATATATGTTTGAAATCTCTATCTCTGGAATTACCAGCCTCAGGCAAAGCTGGTTTTGAATGAAAATACATTTTTGCTTGTGTTTCATTAATAAAATTAGTTGATTACATCTCATTAACAATTACATTAAATTACAACACAGCACATAAGCCGATTCCGACGACGCCATAATATCGGCGGTCAGATTTTCGCATACGTTTAGTACCTACTAAACGCTTTTACATAATTAGTTGTTATTGTCAACTATATCGTCGCAGACAGTGTCTGACACCGATATCCGACAATTTCTACCAGCGAAGACGCAGTGCGGGGTGAGAGAACCAGCCATTCTTTCACTTGAACACGCTTATTCGCGCTGCCGACTTCGAGACCTCGGTAATTACTGTATTGCAGTCGTTTGGTGACTCGCGATGGTCATCGATACTCACCAATATCATCGGGCCGATAATAATTATATCGGTTTGTGTATAGCTACTTTCTTATCGGTATCTGATCATTTGAAAACGCTTAATAGTTCACTTACAGGATATGGAATCAATAAAAATAAATAAAAATTCTAAAATAAAAGCCTAAGTTTCTCCTTATTACATCAGCTACCTGCCAGTGAAAGTCCCGTCAAAAACGGTCAAGCCATTTCAGAGATTAGCGGGAACAAACAGACAGACAGACAGACAAAAATTGTAAAAAAGTATATTTTGGTATATATGCCGTATATATATTCATATGTATGTAGCAAAAAGCGGTTATTTTAATATTACAAACACATATTCCAATTTCATTTATATGTATAGATGTATAGATTTTAGTTCTACCATAAAATGTATCTAAAACTAAGGAAAAAATATCGAACATAAGCAAAAATAATTCCGTTGATCAACTGCAATATGTTATACTATGGCATGGATTTTCTGCTAAATGGTTGACAGTTCATCGTAAATAAATACGTCGCGCTGCATTTGGGGGAGGCGGAGGTAGCGTTTCAAGGGCCCACAGGCCGGAACAACCTAGCCTTAATGGAAAGCTGACATTGAAAACAGCAATATGGAATTCAGTTGTCGTTCGTTCTTGGGGTGGGCGCTAATAACTACGACACAGTTACTTAACTAACGCTGTATTAACACAATTGTAATATGTTTTTTGTTCTAATTAATATTCTGTATTCGTATTTTTTATATACCTAACAGAGGGGCTCATGGCTAATTAATAACACCCGCACGGTTCGATCAAAAGTTAAGCAGCGCTAGCCACGGTTAGTTTTTGGTTGGGCCACCCATTACATATCAAAACCCCTCCGTGCCTCGGAAAGCACGCTAAGCCGTTGGTACCGGCTTTCATTCGTAGATCTTTGACAGTAATTACAGGTAGTCAGAAGCCAAAAAGTCTGACAACCAGTCTTACCAAGGGGTATCGTGTTACCCAGTAACTGTATTATGGAGGTCAGATAGGCAGTCGCTCCATGTAAAATACGAATAATCACCAGCATCCGGTTAGAGTGGAAACTGACCCCGATGCAGTACGGAAAAGGCTAGATAGATGGTCCTAACTCCTATGTGTTACCATTTAAATTTATCATTTAAAAACTGGTGGGAGGCAGACACTATAATACACGTACCTCTATTTAACCCAAACCCTTCAATGATCACAAGGGTGTCGGACATATTAAGGAATTACGTTGAAACCCGTTCAAACGTGGGCGTCTAAAAATAGGGTAAGCACTTACCGTAGTTATAAGTCAATGGTACTCATTAGGTTAGGACGAGAATATTATAATTTTACCCATCGTCCTTTAAAACTATCCTAGGTAGATAAGGGTCCATGTCAGACGCAGGTGGTGAAAAAAGGGTCACAGCTCATAATTTACCCTTGTAAGTAGATAATTAACTTATAATGTGGGTAAGCCATCTGCTGTTAAAACATGGCGGGTTTTAGAAACATTGTTGTATACATACACTAGTTTACAATAGAAAAACAGATAGGATGAGCGTTAGTTTGTAGTTTTTATTAGATCAATGTTGTACGCAACTGGCAGAAAATTAGTTATTACCTTGTTACTTGTTGGCCCGTATTAGAACATAATTTTGTGGAGAAGGAAGAGAGAGGGAAAAGGGAGACCTTTGCTTGCTATCCGACAATGCTGGGTACATATTACCCGAGTCTAGGTAGTCATGATCAGAGGTTGGAGTAGATAGATTGAATTTATATACTTGCGTCAAGATATTATAATATGGACATGCCATTTTATCCATAATGTGCGGGAAGTACCGGAAAAAGTTCCGGAATTGGAATTATGGAATAAAATAAAATACTGATTTCTTTCACCATTAGCTAACACTGGTAGCGTTGATTGATATTATTAATACGTTTTTCACCTTAAACACAAATTCGTGCTAATTTCAATATGAAGTTCCGGTATTTTGGAGGCATATCCATATTATCCTCTACGTTTGACGTCAACGACCTTAAATCAATCTACCTACTCCGACCTCTGGTCATGATCTACCTAGCCTTTCCCAACTATGTTGGGGTCGGCTTCCAGTCTAACCGGATGCAGCTGAATACCAGTATTTTACACAGAGCGACTATCTGAACTCCACAACCCAGTCATTGGGTATTAGGATAGCCCTTGGTAAGACAGGCTGTCCAACTTTCAGGCTTCTGAGTTCCCGTAACGACTGTCATAGCTGGGACTACTGGTTTAACGTGCTTTTTTCAGAGGCAAGGACGTCTCGGTATGTAAAGATGGTCACCCATCCAAGGACCAACCTCGGCAAGCTTATAAGATAACTTAGCCACGAAGCCCAGTAGTATAATTCATAAATTGATTGATATTAATAAATGCTGCAGGGTATATATAAAGCTAGTAGGTTTACATTCATACCCTTCTCTATTGCCAATTGAGTTGAGTCCAATAATATTTGGATAGGATTTCGTTCAAGAGCCTTCTGCGAACTATCTGCCCATTCAAATATGCTTGGGTAGTTATGTTTTTATATCGGCTAAAATTCTAAAATCAAGCATTGTTTTGCATTGTCGAAAAAATCTTCTCACAAAACTTTCATTTTTTTTTCAAAAATTTTAAGATATTGCTTTCATACTCGTGACAACCCTAGCTTTGAACAATACTATATATAAATACATAAGAAGTCCGATGAAACAGATTACTAGAATATCCCGACGCTAGCCGACGTTATCGAAATCAAAATCCTTTATTCAATTTCCGATTTATCAAGGTACTTATAAAGGCAAAAGATTTACCTTTACGAAAAATGGTTGCGTAAGGGAACTTGTGGAGTTGGACAAGTTTTATTACGACTCATATTTATCGTTGACTTTCTATTGGTCCGAATGGTTTCCGAAGCCTTAAAATATAGCAATAATTATAAGCCTTTTTTTCGCGTGTTTTGGTTAGTTTATTAACGGTATTTTTCAACATATTTTGAAAGGAGACTGGTCGAATTTGTTTGGGAATCGATCTATGAAACAATAATGATGCAGTTTTTGTATTTGTATAGGAATACCTTATCTGACAGAAAGGGTAGACCCTAAAAGCGCTAGCTTGACGTCGTAGCGGATGACATGCGAGTCAATGGACTCACCATAAGGGATGCAAAAGACCGTCTGAAGTGGAAGCTTCAAAGTAGGAAAGTGGACTCCGGGCTCCGAAAGGATGTAACCGGGAAAACGCGAAGATGATGATCATAATGACCTTATCTATACTCTCGTGCAAAGGGACAGCAAAATCTAACTCGGTAATTAAAAAAAAAAAGATATAAATAGATACGTACGTGATGTTACGTTATATGTTATACTTTGTCTACTCTCATATCGTAAAATTTGAATTACAAACTTCAAAACGAGTTTATATTGACAAAAAATTATCAACATCATGCCGAAATTTAAAGTGTAATCGTATTATAACACTTCATCTCTAAAAATATAATGTAATGAAACAATTTTTTTACCAATACGATACAAGGCAAATCCAAGAAGTTAATATAACCAAGGAGTTTCCAGTATTTTTTTTTTTTCTAATGGAACTCACTTGTGGGGAGCGCCTTTTACAAGACTATTTCTGACTCTTATAACTTTGGTCTTTTATTTAGTAGGTTCAATACCAATGTATGAGAGTAGATAAAGTAGTGTATGAAACTGCATATAACTAGGTATTAAAACATTCGAGTGCTACTATTAAAAACTTCGCCTACGGCTCGGATTTTAAACACACACTAGTGTTTTAATACTCCTCAACAACAGTTTCACAAACTACTATTTTAGTATACATAAGTGAGGATCCCCTACACATATCATAATCGTATCGCTATGGCTCCATATACAACTTTTTCCAATTTTCTTTTAGGCGTGTATAGTTTCAAACACTTGCCAAAGTAAAAGAGCTTAAAGCTGGGCCATGTCCGATTTTTAGGCCAAACGTGCTTATAAATCGGGCACGGGCAAGCCGGCACTAGAAAAAAATTGTCATAGTCCTCGCGTTTCTTTCAAGTTTCAATTATTGAAAGAGTTGTGACCATTTTTGCGTTTGTGCAATTGTGCATTTTAGAATATGAGTAATAAAATGTTATATTCACAAAAAGTCAATTCGCAATTTCTCAGTAGTAGCCTGGATTTGTGCCCGGTCGATGGTAATACGCTCGCCCCTTTTGTATAACTGGCGAAATGCGAGTGCCCTACGGAAAAACCTCTGCCTAACTCTTGGAGAATTACAGGCGTTATATTATGTTCACCAATTTCCTTTTGAAAGAAAGTATTAAATAAAAGACAATTCAAAATTAATTTAAAAAAGAAAGATTTGGCAGCATTTTTAATTAATTCAAAGTAGTTACCATCAAAGACTAATCTACGTTAAAGATCTTTTCCATGGATGTCCTCAAAATAATGTACGGGTAAAATGGAAGGCTTTAATTAATACCCGGATAATGACCCTCGGGATTATGTGGGACATAATAAACGAACTCTTTATGTGTACAGATGTAATTACATAGCTTATAATGACGTGTAAACGAAATAAATGTTAGTATATGTATAACTAGTTTTAATTAGCAAGTTTACTTAAACTTATATTACTGTTGAAATTTTCTGTAGTTGGTTTAAATAAGTATTGACATTTTACTTGGTGTTATGAAATTTAATTTTCGTTTGTTTTATGACAAAAAAGAAAAAGTGTTTCTATTTGTAGGGTAGACAATTTTTTTATAAAAAATACAAATTACTATAGTAACATGATGGGTGTGGTGTGGGACGTGGTGATGTGGGTTGTGTTAATGCGTGTGTGTGTGTGATGCGTGTGTGTGTGTAATGTGTGTGGGTATGTGTGATATAAATATGCTGTATTGTATAGTTTAAGCTGAAGATTTGTTTTAAAATCTTAAAATATGTATGGCCAATTAGAATTTTAGAACTAGATAAATATACAAATATAATGTTCTTTATTCAGTAGGCACACAATAAAACCGAATGTAAAGTCATTTTCATTTGAATGTTTTGTGAATGGCTGTGCCCTTACAGGGTTCACGTCAGGTATAGAGCCCTTGAATATAACATTGACTTACCACACGAGTAAAAAAACAAAATCGGTTCAGGCGTTTGGGACCTACGACAGACACACAGATACACACGTTACACTTACACCCCTTTTTTTTCTAAACAACAAAGATCTCATTAATAACTATGTTCACAGTGTCAATTTAATTTAAAGAACAAGAAAAGTGGAAAGACATTTTTTCATACTTACGTTTGAAAAAGTCTTTTAATAAATACCGAAATGTGATCTTAAGTTCAAGGCATGCTCACAGTAATGGCGAGTATTATTATATTTACTGATCAGAAAGTATCCTACATTTATAATACAGACAATCGTTGTCTGTATTATAAATGTAGGATACTTTCCATCGTAGTGGCCGTTTGTTTCCAAACAGTCTATAGGACACACAATCCCTACATCTTTCACAATTCCTAGAAAATTGAGCAGACGTGTTCACTATTTGTAATATTTTCGATGCATACATATTTGAAACTGTAGGTAGCATTTAACTTCCAATAGTAAGATAGCTTTTAAATTTCTTATAATATATGGACATGAGGGTGTTTGTTTGTTTAGAGACTGATTTTTATCTAGGGTGCATCAGACAGACAGGCTGTTTGTGTATATGTGACTTTGAAAAGTTTGTGAACGCACCCACAATGCTGGAGAAATACTTAATGTGGGGCAACGTTTTTTATTAAAAAAACCTAATTTATTACCATTCGTGGAGGCAAGTTTTAGGGTTTCGAATCCAAAAGGTGCCAACGGAAGCCTATTACTTACTAAGCATTCACGGTCCGTCTGTCAGCGAGCTGTGTCTCGTAAATCTGGGCAGACAGTTGAAATTTTCACAGAGTGGGTATTTCTATTGCCGTTAAAACAAAAAAAAAAAAAAAAACAAAAAAAAAAAAATCAAAAAAACAAAATAATATCAAAAAGCGTGGGGTGCTTGATATTAATTGATTACAAAATTACTTCAAAGAGCACCCCACGCTTTTTTGAAATTATTTTCTGCTTTTTAGTTGCGTTTTTAAAGCGTGCTTTTTAGATTTTTAAATCTACTATTTATTTTCTATTTTTTAGTTCTGCTTACTACAAAAGCGTGATTTTTAGTTTTTTTTTAATTATTTAATTGTCATCGGTCCTCGATAAGTCTACAAAGTTTTAATGAAATCTAACCGTTTGAAGTGGGTCAAAATCAACTCCAAAGGAGTCGGTTACAAACAAACATACAGGTGAAGCTAATAAAAAGCGTGTAAAAAAAGGTAATATCAATTAAACGGGTTTTTTGTCTCGAGTCCTATAACTTTACGATCTATGAAAATTTTAGGAGTTCCACATAAAAATCTTGCAGGCATCAGCAAAAAGTCTTCTATAGGTACAATATAGGAGTAGAATTCAAGTGGTGAATCAGTGGAGCAAAGATAACATCTTTCATTAATAATTAAGTGGTTCTTTGTTATTTGCACTTCATTAATCATTAATAAATCGCCAAAAGACTTGAGTAACGTGAGAAAGTTCAAGGGAGATAACGCACTGGGCAGTTTCGCCGCGGCTTTAAAGCATGAGTTTTGTAAGAAAACGATGCTGTCATACAACGGTAAAACAAAAACAGCTGTCTACCTACAGAGCGTTTTATGATACCTTGATATCTTAATTAGGCTTCGATTCCTAGGTCGGGAAAAGTGTGGTTTCCTAGTGACCTCGTCAATTGTTATTCTTGCCTGAGCAGCCGGCAGCAAGTTCGTCATGCTCCCTTAGATGTTGCCGCTTGCGGTAGCGTCGGGGGTCGGGTTGCCTCCTGCCCTCAAATATGGCGAGGGGGGCAATGGCTGATCCTTGCGTTATGCTCGTGAACGGGTGCTGCTTGTGGTGACTGGTCATCTTGCTGGCCATGGTTTTGTTATTGTTATTAGTAATTAACTGTTTATTTATTTTACTCTGAAGGTTAGAACATTTGTTACTACAAGTTAAATCTAAATGAACATAATGCAGCATTGCTTATGTAAGCGGCCACACCGTATATGCCTGGAGGCCTTTATGTGGGTATTGAGTTCTGTTTACGTTTATTGTTTTGTTTTTATTGTTTACTTGTATCTGCTTGAGTTTAATTACTGTTTTCTTGGTATTTTGGCGTGTGCTAGCTGATATATGGCAATTAATTTAATTTTATGTCTTGTGTTTAGTAATGTTAGTTACTTACCTATTACATAGAATCAAGTTCTTCTAACTTAACAGACAGCTATGCTGCTGGGGAGTTTGTTGCGCCACTTCCTCTTCCCAGCTAAAGCACTAGGAAGTGGTGAAGAGCGGGCGTTTTGGGGGACTGTCTTATGTAATTTTGACGTTCAAAAAGTGCTGACTCTCAGCCTAGTTTGAACGAATGACTTTTGATTTTGTTGTTTGAATTTTCTATCTGGAATTTCTCAGTAGAAGCCCGAATTGTGGATTTGTGCCCGGCTGATGGCAATAGGTTCGCCCCTATTCCATGGGACTTAAATATAACTGGCGTAATGTGGGTGTACTATAGGTACAACTCTGCCCAACCCTTCGGGCAAACAAGGCGTGATGTGATGTTATGTTATGTATTGCCAACACTGGTAAAAATTACAGATTTTCATGACCGCCGTTGTGATATGACGGCACCACTTATCTAGAAAACCCAAGCTTTATTAATTTTACGTTGTTACTATGATTTAATTGATGAAGATGGTGATTGTTGACGTGCTGTCTTCCACTGCTGAGTTCCATAATCTTTCCAAAAAAGTTAAAAGTCTTCAACAAATTATGTAGACCATACTATTTATACTAAAATATCTACTTCAAAGAAATAGAAGTAACAACTCAAATAAAAGCATGCGTCAATTAACAGTTTTCTGTTTTTAAAATCGTTAAAAATCTCAAACAATAATTGCAACGATTTTAATGAAACAAGAAAACTGGCACGTATTGACGTTGTGTTGAATTCTTTAGATAAAACAACGAATTGGCAATGAACACTGCTAAAAGGTACCTTACCTTTAAAAAATCTTTCGTTCAGTCAGCAATTTTGAGCTATAACAAGTTACAGCTCAAAATTGCTTTTCCTTTAAACTAATGCGCTTATTTCATGACAATTCAACACAACGACAATCTATTTTTTCAACTATGTTCTCTGGCAGGATCGAATTGTTATTTTTTTACATTCGTTGGCATTCATTAAACTAACGAATAAAAACTGAAAAAAAACATCATTGGCTAATTTCCTACGAAAACGGATCCGTCATATTTTATCGGCCGTCATAAGAATCTGTCACTTACACCAGTATTTCACATTAAGTCGAATCCTGTTGCTCAAACATTTATATCGCTAGATTTGCCCTCACCGCCGAAAATGGATCCATACGTGTGAGCTGAGCTCACACATAATCAAAAAGCGTTTCCATGACAATCAAGTCAATTTATTGCGTCATTTGTGTCACAAGTGTCAAAACGAAACAGAAATGCGACTATCTTTTTACGTATTATAGCGAATCTAACGTTTTGAATGATAGCTGTTATGACTACGGCCGTTTCTTATTTTTTTTACAATTCCAGGTCAGTAAAATATGATTCGCGGCCGTAACTATACCTATCATGAAAAAGTCGATCAATCGAGTTAAATGAAGTTAGAGGGTTGTAGTATTAATGATTTTAATGATTTTAATTCTGAAAAGCCATATTTGCTACGGTCACGAATTATTTGAATCAACATACAACCTTGCACTCTGACCTGCAAATTGCACTGTTTCGTTTAGGGAGGGAGGAAAAGCCCGGGTGTTTCCATTGCGAAGATCGCCCTGAGGACACGGTGGAGCATACGGAGGAGGTCTGCCCGGCTTGGGCAGCCGCCGCCGTGTCCTCGTGGAGGTGATCGGCGGCGGCGATCTCTCGCGTCCGACCATGGTCCAGGCCATGGTACGAAGCGAGAGTGCATGGCTAGCAGTCGCCTCCTTCAGCGAAGCAGTTATGCTCGCAAAGAGGGAGGCGGCGCACGTGAGGGAGATGCAGTACATGCGCCCTTACAGCCGTGGCCTTCGCAGGAGACGCCCTGGGCGTCGGGAATTCCAGGCTGATTCCCGGCCACCGTAGGCACGGGCTTGCGGACGGCGAGTAATGGGTAGCTCGCTGTCCAGTAAGGACCAAGCCCGGGTCGACGGTGCGTTGTGTTCCACGCGCGCCTCAAAGAGATGTCAGCAGCAACTGATGGGGCCCGCAAGGGCCGATGCCTGCCAGGGGTGCGGGTTGTTCGAAAGAGATACCGTGGCCCCTGGCACAGAGGCAACTGAGGGAACACGGGTGGGTTTTAGTCAGTAAAAGTCTGACACGCCCTCCCGCTCCACCCAGAGCTGGAAAAATTATTTGATGATTTCCAACCCAAAAAAAAAACCTGCAAATTGCAAAAAAAAAAAACGTTAGACAATTTGAATTTCGCGGGCTTTATGGAGCGCCCACCTTAACCCAGCCACCTCAGCGGGCCTAATTCCCAGTGCGTCTAATGTTTTACCTTTGAATAAGTAATGCAGTTTTGTTCATGTTTCTTAAACTTACAATAATTAAATGTTATTCAATCCTTTTTGTTTGTTTTTCTCCGGTTTCAGATCAAAATTGGATGTAAGAAAGTTGTAATTAAAATGTTTGAATTTAAAAGGTAACTTAAACTAGGATGTTAGGTTTTCTTTCCTATTAATTAAAGCTTTGAAGAACATTCAACATCGTTTACAAGTCATAGAAGGCTCATAAAAAATGTAGTACCAATTTCATCGTTAGAGTTTTGATCCAGACTTCGTCTGTTTGCTGTCAGAATGAAACGTTGACTACGTCAGTTTCAGTCTCAAAAATATTCGTGTGCATTTCATGAGGATTTAAAAAGGCATGTGAGGATAAACAAAGATACGAAAATATGCTCAGTAAATGAATGTAACAGCATGTAGAAGTATTTAATATTTAAAGCTTCGAGCGATGCGACTTGACTCAAGCGAAGAAAAATCTCGTTTATTCAATTTCTGTATAGTAAATTGTCACACAACCTACACAATAGGTATCTACGTACATCCTTCAGTTCCAGATTTAAGTCAGTATTGTATCAAAGTTCACCAAAATTTCGGAAGACAGTCTTCAAGATACCTAAACATTTTAAAACTCCCATATAACACAATAAGTGGGACAAATAAACATCAATTTAATAGTAGTCCCGATAAAAGAGAAGTCATGTAGGGTGACCGTAAGATCGGAACTATTTGAGACAAGAGTGGCGTTCCGTGTCGCATCCTCTCTAATATATGGGGCACTGAAATAGATGGACCACACATTTTTGTCAATTGTAGGGAAACAGGAAAAGACTGGCCTGTGTATACCATATATAAATTACCACGAGTTTACATTAAAATGTGAGTGTAAAGTCAATACGTGAGTCTTTGAATATTTTTTTTTTATATTCTGAAAGTCATAGCCGTAACACAATATAGTCACAACTCTCATGTCGACTATTAATTTAAGTTACATTTACATAACTGTGACTTAAGCCCTTAGCTACAAAACAAAAACAATAGTAAAATCGGCTAAAACGGCTGCATTAAAAAAAGTGTGTGACCCCATCAGGACCTTACGCTTACCATCGTTCCTTACGCTTTTTCTCCAAGGCCGAATGTAACGTTGTTTACCCTTTTTTAAGACTCAAACTTTATTTTGACTTCACTATCGGCTTCAGCACCCTCGAAAACCATGAAAACGACACTCATGATGAAAAAATTAAAAACATTCGCAGCTGCCATCTTGGACTTTTATTTTAACGTCACTATTGGTCACAGTACCCTCAAAAACCATGTAATCAATGTCACTTTCTCTCTGTCTCTTTCTACTGCAAATAGTAAAAACTCGCATAGCGTTTTTTCGTTACGTAACTCTTTTTCGTTACGTGATGATTTCTACAATTTTACTCCTACCGCAAGCTACGTTAAAGAACTTCATTAAAAAAAACGTGCTAGACGACCACAACGAAACGGAAAAAGACCTAGGAAAATAACGAGTAAGTAGCAGTTATGATGTCTAGGCAAGTTTCAGGGCAAGACAAACACAAATATTGGTCTAGCCAGACAAATAATAAGAATCCTTAATGATTCAAGCCTAATTAGATGTAAACAATATTTTAGCATTAAAAAGTGTTGCTAATTATAATGCCCTCATAATCAGACAGTTTATGAGAACAAAGGAATCTAACACAGTATTTATTTAATTTGAGCAAATATTTACAACAATTATGAACTCATGACAAGTATTATTTGCTTTCGTTTGAAACTTTCATGACGACGTGGGTAAGAAATTATCCATTCCCAAAAGTTTTAATAGATAGGTTCCTAATGGGTGAAATAAGATGTGACTATAGGGCGATAATCTAAAAGTATGAGAAATAATATTTTTTTTAATCCGTGGCGCCGCAAGCTTCTGTAGTAGCGACCGCGTACTGGAAGACGTAGCGTTGGAAGGCCTCCCACAAGATGGACCGATGACCTGGTTAAGGCCGCAAGAATCTGCTGAATGCTATAAGCACAGAATTTGACAACACGGTTGGCGCAGCGGTTAAGCGATTGACTGCTACGCTGCGTGTCGCGGGTTCAATTCCCGCACGGAACAAATATTGGTATGACCTACAAATAGTTGTTCCGGGTCTGGCTGTTTGTGTATGTGAGTTTAAATGTTTGTAAACGCACCCGCAATACAGGAGTAATTCCTAGTGTGGAGCAAAGTTTTATTTAAAAAAAAATAAAAAAACTGATCGAAATGGCGGTGCTTGGAGAAGGCTAGGGTTGCCAACATTTCTGCGACGAAATATAGTATTTTTCGAAGTAAGCTAAAAACAATATAGTGCACTTCAAGAAAATATAGTATAAAACGCAAAAAGCAAAAAAATTATATATTTGTTGCTTATGCATTTTATAAAAACTATATTTTTTTTCTTGCATTTTTTTAACAATTCTTTGTCTAAAATAGAAGTGTCATAATCATAATGCTTTATTACATTCAATTATTTTTATGTTATGTAAATCAAAAGCTCAGCTTTTCATGAGATACCTACTACATACTTCTGGTTCTTTTTTCTCGACATTTCGAATTCATAACTGAAAATAACCTTTCCGTGAATGCCGAAGTGGCGAAACTAATATCAGATTATTATTAAATTTGACATTATTGGAAAGTTCAGACCGTATTATGACAGATGAGTTCTTCGGATACATGCTATGGCATCAGTCAAAAAGTAAATGTAAAGGCGCGTTCATATATCTTTGTAATAAAGAATTTCTTTTATTCGTTTTTGGTGTTGAAAATATAGTATTTTTGCATACTATTTATTTTTTCAACAATATATAGTACGCAGACCCGAAATATAGTACAATACTAATATATTATAGTACGGTTGGCAACCCTAGGGAAGGCCTATGTCCAGCAGTGGACGTCTTTCGGCTGAAATAATGATGTTTGTTGAATTAATCTATAAAGGCAATCATCCGCACCCTAAACTTAATCAATTTGACAATGGACAGAAACAGTCAAAACAAAAAACAAGCGGAAAAGTAATATCAACTAATTCATTATTTGCAGGCTTCTATTCCTGCAAAAATTCTATCTCCCTGTTCGCAGGAAAACAATCTTATTAACTTCCAAGTTGATAATTACTTAATCCTCTTTAAATTTCAAGGATTACTTAATCAATGTCAAATTCTATTTCTCTTTCTACAAGAATTAGGTAATTCTACCCACTCAGTAGGTACCTACTACGTAAACTCGATCACTTACTAAGTTAACTTCATCATGAATTATTGACTACAAGCTATTATCCGCCATTTCCGTTCTGCCGTTTACACACACCACACGTACATCACAAAAGACATACATACACTGCTACATCACAAAACACACACGTACTAACACTTTGTATAAGTTAAATATGTTTGCACCTTATAGTCCTAAGCAGGCCCTATAAAAATGTTTATACCCCTGTGGAGAACCTGGGCTGGCGATCCTTAATAAAGGTTACCATATAAGCTATCTAGGACGCCAGATTCAATTACGTTACTTGTTAATTTCTTGCTATCCGATGGACCCTAAATTGTAAAATTATATTTATTGTAACAAACTGTACCGTTCCGTGTGGTGCCGGACATAAAGAATACCAACATCCCATTTCTTCCCGTGGGTGTCGTAGAAGGCGACTAAGAGACTTACTAGAGAATGGGCAGCAGCGTTTGCGAAGCGTGGCGATTATGGCAAACACCCCATTTTTCTTTGGGGGAGGCCTATGTCCAGCAATGGATGTCTATCGGCTGAAATGATGAACAGACTATACCACACTTTTGATATAATTAAAATTTCACTTACATCCTAGGGGAACTGTTTCATAAGAACGGGTTAATAATATATTGTTACTGAGTTAATCAAAATCATGGTCCATCTGGTTTATGTGGAATTCAAATCAACTCAGCCTATCGCAGTCTACAGCTTGATATAGGCCCTCCCAGGCTGCACCACAATACCCTGTCATCACTCTATCCCAGCCACTTTCTTAAGGTCGTTGGTTCATGTAGCTGGACATCCCATCCCAGGATACGCTTGCCGACACGCGGTCTCCACTGCAAGAGTCGTCTGCTCTACCGGCCATCGGTCCTTTGACCAACATTGCCAGCGGTGTCACTTCACTTTGCTTACTCTGCAAGCTACGTAGGTAACTTCGGTTCTTTTCTTCTTTCTGTTTTAACACAACACATTTTTTTATAAACTGTATGACTCAGCTGTACGCTCTGTCTTTGTATAAGGATATTTCAAACCGGTTAGGAACTAGCATTTAGAGCGAACTAACATTAAAATAAATAGTTAGCCAGGAAGGAAATAAGCCAAACTAGATTTCAGATAGATTGAAAAGATAATCGGTTCGCAGACGACCGGAAACTGAACTAAAACATACGTCGATTTATTTTTTATTTTTTTATTCGTGGGTATAGTCTTAGTACAATTTCGTTTATTTGTATCATTAAACCAGAGATGGTTTTTATTGATACTCACATTCACTAAATCGAAAACACTGCTTAATCACTAATAATTAAATAATGTGGGTACATCCAAAACAATTTGCACGTAACTACGCGAAACTACGATAGCCGTAAACATCTATCAATAAGTACCTTACCTAAGTGAGTCACATGCAATGTATATATAATTTGCTCAAAAAAGAACAGTTCTAGTCAGTGGCATGCACAGAGTTTTTGGACAGGGTAGGCAGAAAAAGGCAAGAAAAGAAACAGAACTACCGATTGCTGTACCTACCTACACAGGCAAATAAATGAATCATCTTGTTTTGTTTTGTATTGAATTTACGATTGACTTTCCCTATCGTTTTGTACCTATTAATTGTAAATCGGGTGTGCAACTACTTTTCACGATACTTTTTTTTCACCGATAAATGGTTTTGAAAATTTGCATCATTTTTCCTTTTCTCTTTACACACACCGCCTGAACAACTTTCACAGTGAATATATATTATCTAATTTTCACACTATTTATCAATGTTAAAATCTTAAATACATGCCCTCATAGCTCACAACCAAAACAAACAAATCAAAACAAACAATGGAATTATTCGGAATATGAAAATAATACGACAAAGAAATTATGGTTGCTTATGTAGTCACAGTTCAATGAAACAAATCCACTATTTAAAATTCGGAAGACTTCGGTAAGTTTCGTAATTCGTCTCGTTGTTAAAAATCGTAAAAAGCCAGTGACTACCCTGTACGATTGTGTGCGTTATTTGTTACATTGTGTGCCACGTATGTATAGGAACGCACACTGAATAAATCTGCATGATCACGAGAGCACACATACAAAAATTGAGACAGGAATAGTTCGTGTCTCTCCCGAGGCACAAAGCGGCGCTAGTGCAGCCTCGTACGAGACCTTACGTTTGCCGATTCGCGGTCTCCACTCAAGAACACGTCTACCCCATCGGTTATCGGTTCTACGGCTAATGTAGCCAGCCCATTGCCACTTCAGCTTGCTCCACTAAAACTTCTATCCAAGCATTCGAAATGTGTACGCAAGAAGTATTGAAGGGGCTTGCAGTTTTAAATTAGTTGATCTCTACCTAAATGTGGTGCAATTTATTTTTCTACCCCTTTACAGATGCAGCAATGTTAACTCTCAAAAAAAAAATCATACGCATAAAACTTCAACATAGTTTTTACTCGACTAATATTGACAGGACACCTGCATCGCTGCTTTTAATTTTATGCACATATTATATCAGCCGGGTCATGTGGGACGCGAGTAGCTATTTTATTTGTTACGGTTCACTGTCCAACAGAAGCAATAAACCGGTACCGGTTGGAACAGCTGTAGGCTGAATATACGGAAGTATTTAGCTTTAATCCGCCCGCGTAGTGCAGTTTGTTTTACGAAGCGCGTTTGAGTGTGTCGCGGACCTAGTGACCCTAAATTGCGGTTTTTATAGTGTTTGGGAAATGAGGTTGTGCTACTGTATCGTAGTATGTTTTGTGGAGGTTTAGAGTAATACCAGCATAGCAGGCCTCTCTGTAAGAGAGAGTGGGCCAAAAAAGCAACGTTTTGGGCCCTGTGCGGGTTGGTTGATGTCACGTCTTTGATTTTTTTATTCTACGGCATGCCACTTGCCTTTCGATTTGTTACTGCACCGCATGGGTGGGTTCAGTTAATCAAAATTACAAGGGAAGCCCTAATAACATAATCTTTAGCACATATTTTTTTATTAAATCATTTCCAGCATAGTTTCATAAAAGAGGTAACTCGTAACATCTACGTCCTGCCTCTTTACATACAAACATGGGATCATGTAGGGTTTTTAACCTAACGGGACAACTTTGCAGGCACATGAAGATAAGATCTTAGATTCCCAATTGCATTGGTTTCTTTCCCGTGGAGCATTGTCACGGTTGGCGCAGTGGTTAAGCGATTGGCTGCTGCGCTGCGTGTCGTGGGTTCAATCCCCGCACGGAACAAATATTTTTATGACCTACAAGTAGTTGTTCCGGGTCTGGGTGTTTGTGTATGTGAGTTTAAATGTTTATAAACGCACCCACAATACAGGAGAAATTCCTAGTGTGGGGCAACGTTTAAAAAAAAAAAAACAAAAAGAATGATATCTTCTTTCGAAGATCAACTCAATCAACTTGGATTATTGCAGTCCAGAACTGGGCGTAGACTTCTCCAAAGCTGCGCCTGTCCACTGTCCGTCACCTATTTATTTCAGGTCGTCGGTCAGCAGTCTAGCTGACTTAGCCATAGCTGCACTTAACTGAATTCCAATTTGAGACTGTTACTGTTTCTGTTAGCGCACTGCTTGGCTGCTGCTGCTTGCTTGGCTTCCAGCTCTTTCGATCCAGGGCTAAAGTAGACCACTAGTCGTTTGTTTTCTCCAGCGCATCCCGCCATGTACTACGTAGTCTGCGGCAGACGTATTTTGGCTGTGTCAGGGCTCCATGTAGTGGTTATTTTGGCTCACAGCTCATTGGACATACGTCAGACGTGGCCAGGCCACCTGCCAGGGGTGCGGGTTGTTCCTGCCAAAGGTGCGGATTGTTCAAAAGAGATACCGTCGCCCCTAGCACACAGGTAACTGAGGGAACATGGGTGGGTTTTAGTCGGTGAAAGTCTGACACGAAGTTATTTGTTATTTAAGTTCCCTTCAAAATGGTTGAGCTGAATGGTGCTGATCCACACGTCATGTTCGTGAACGGGCGCCGCCAGTAGGGACTGGTCATCTCCTAGCTCCCACGGCTTATTTTAATTTCTGAATTGTTATTTTATTTTTGTTTAAATTACGCACGCTTTAATGTGCACGTCTTTTTACATCGTTCTCACATTGATAATTTCAACATAATGATGTAACCAACTTTTTGTAACAATACCATGATTTTAAAAGAGTGTCCATGGAGTTTCTTGCCCGTTCTACTCCATAGGTACCTACGCTTTGGAATGGGCAACTAGCTTCAACTAGCTTCATCTTTCTAACTCACCGACCTTGACCATTCAAAAGTGCCTGTAATTGCTTTCTTTGAAATAAATGCTTTGAGTTTGAGTTTGAGTTTGATGATTCCCCACCCTAGCCCAGTCCCACTTCTGCTTAGCAGCTTTTTCCCAACTAGGGTCAGCTTCCAGTCTAACCGGATGCAGCTGAATACCTGTATTTTACATGGAGCGACTGCCTATCTGACCTCCACAATATACGAGACCCCTTGGTAAGACTGGTTGTCAGATTTTCGGACTTCTTACGATCCGTAATGACTGTCAAAGATCCATAAATGACAGCCGGGACCAACGGTTTAACGTGCTTTCCGAGGTACGAAATCTTGGTATGGAAAGATGGTCACCCATCCACGGACCAACGGCGGCACCTGATCAATCGACCCGTGTGGCTAATGTTTAACCGACTTCAAAAAAAGAAGGAGGTTCTCAGTGTTTTTTTTTATGTTTGTTACCTCAGAACTTTCGACTGGGTGAACCGATTTTGATGATTCTTTTTTTAATTGAAAGCTAGTGCTTCACGTGTGGTCCCATTTCAATTTCATTAAGATCTGATTATGCGTTTCGGAGACAGACAACGGAACTCTTAAAAATATAACAGTAAATCAACCGCGATTGCTGCTATCGCGTAAATATGCATTGTTTTGACCCCAAGGATGATGAAATTTCGAATTAGTAGGGTAGGTATTATAACTGAAAAAGTGAAAAATAACTTTAATTTCGGGAGGCGGTGACTTTGGATATGTATTTAAATTTTTTCTCACCGCCTTCCGAAATTATATTTAGCCACAAGCCCCATATTTAAACACAAGACACAAGAATTTATTTCGTAATTTTCGACCAACTAAGGGCCGAAATAGATCAAAGACTTCTAGGGAACACCTACTAGAATCTATACCTATTTGCCAATATCACTTGTGATACTAAACTACACTTAGGTGAGGATCAGAGGTTAGATGTTCAAAACTTTAATAAAGCTAGCACAGTGGTATCGCGTTACAAACTTTCACTACCGAAGTATCACGATACATGAACTTTTCAAGCCACCTTTGCTTTTCTTTTGCCACTGGATTTTGGACTCTGTAACTCAAAGAATAAGTCCATATTCTAGTTTTACAAAAGATTCGAAAGTCGTTTATTATTGTTCTCGTAAAAAATGAACATGAATTTCCTTGTGATTTGGTACCTACTTGACTTTTTCCTTTCAAACATGGCCGATTTTCATCGGAATGTTCGCGTATGGGCCCCATCGGTTGAGATTGGTCATCTCCTAACTGACCAGGGTTAAATCTTATAATTGGAATAGTTTCTTCATTTTTTTTACATTTCCTCCCAATATAGAAGCAACAAGAACAATATACCTACCCAGGATTTTGTAATATCTTGATTTAAAAGAGTGTCCTTGGAGTTCCTTGGCCGTCCTTCTCCGTAGAGATCCATGTTTTGGAATGGGCAACTAGCTTCAACTTTTTTACTAATGACCGATTTAGACAGTAAAGAAATGTCTGTTAACGGTTTAATTTAAACAAATGCTTTGAGCTTGATTTTGTTGCAGCTCCTTTAAAAAGAAAATGGCGTCGGTCGGGGGGGTAGGAGTCCACAATGCATGTTTATTAAACAAATGCGTAGGTAGAGAAGTTAAGTACTGAAGTACATGAACTAATTAGTTGATTTAAAAATCTTATTGCGGTATTTTTTCGGCACTGGATTTTCAACCCTCAATGCTCGGTGCATTGAGAATCCAACAGAGTGTATCTCAGCGCGACGAAAAAACACACTTCTATTTTCAACTCTCGGCGCTACGCAGTGCTTGAAGATCCAATGAGCGGTAAAATCCCGCCGTATGTGACCGTCGCCTTATTCTAATAATAATAATATTAATTGTAAGAAGCAGATCAAGTATCTTGAAGCAGATCAAGTATCTTGACCTGGCACGCGAGGTTGTCGACATGTGGGATGTGGATACAGCAGTCATTATGCCGATAGTCGTAACAGCCAGTGGCATTATAGCCAAGAGCCTCGACCAACACCTCAGGAGGCTCTCGTTGGGCAGCTGGATCCAGAAAGCAGTTCTACTGGACACGGCGCGTATCGTAAGGAGGTTCCTCTCTCTGGAGCCCTGACCGCCGCGCCGGTAGCTTGGACCCTGGTCCCGATACCGGCGGGCTACTATTTTTTTATATTTTTAAATGTTTTTATATATTTTATATTCTAATATTTAAAAATGTAATTTATATCTATGTGTATATTCTGAAATAAAGGAAAATAATAATAAACTATTTTATTGGCTACGATTTTTTATATTTTTAAATGTTTCTATATTTTTATACTAATATTTAAAAAATGTGATTTATATGTCTATGTAGTGAAATAAAGAGGTTATTAATAATAAAAATAATTTATTTCCAAAAGTAAATCACAAAGTGCGCAGCATTTTTAGCTTAGGACTTACAAGTGCATAGAAATATGATCAATGACCCCCATGCTAGGTGGAACCTGTGTTACAGGGCTATTTACAACTTTCTTAAGGTGCTCTTACACGAGCAATTTTTTGAGAAATTATTGCTCGGCAACACTAATGGATCAATTTGGATCAATTAAGTGGAGCAATCTGGAGCAACAACAATAAAATGCGGATTTTTTTCGGGAATATTGCTTCTGATTGCTCCATATATTTCACATTTCTCTATGTGTCATAGTGCCACGCCAATATGAGTTGCCGAATATCCAATCGGTTTGGAAATTTTTAGTAAACTTTCTTTCTATATCGTTTGTACGTGTAACTACGCCTCCTTTTTGCGAGAGGAATCGGCTAGGGGCGGAGGCGGCGGGGGCGGCGTATTGCCTAGTTTTTTAAGTTGCTCCATATTGCATGGTACAGCGTGGCCGTATCTCTGGCAACAGGTTGTAACATGTTACCATTGCTCTAAATTGCTGGATGTCGTCGCGACGTCATAGTTGACAAAAATTTACCAAGATGGAGCAATTTTAGTTGCTCGTGTAAGCGCACCTTTACGTTCATCATTCATCCATCTAAAATGTTTATGCATTTAATTAAAATGTGCACATTCTACAACTCATACGTACCTAGTCGATGGGCTGCAACCGTTTTTATTAAGGCATTTTTCTTTCTTCAAGTTTCAATATGGGTTTAAGAAAACAGAGCATCACATCCACATGAGATATGTCCTCATATTAAAAAGCATTCATCAAGTTTATAGATTTCCGTATTTCAACTTCGAGTAGCTGCCTTATTTTTTATTTTCCAATCATGAGGGAATTTCATTTAACATGTCTGTTCGCAATATTATTGATGTTTCATGGAAATTCAAAGAAAATATCCTTAAAAGGTCTGGTTATCAGCTATTTATGGCATAACCTTATTGCATAAGCTTATATAAAACTTAAAAAAAAAACAACTGACTTCCGAAAAAACACTACAAAGTGAAAAATAACTTTAATTTCGGAAGTCGGTGACTTTGGATCTGTATTTATTTTTTGTCACCGCCTTCTGAAAATAAAGTTACTTTTAACTTTGTAGTGTTTTTTATTTTTCACTTTTTTGTTATAGTACCTACCCCACTAATTCGAAATTACATCATCCTTGAGGTCAGAACAATGCATATTTATGCGATAGCAGCAATCGCGGTTTATTTACTTTTTTTTTTTTTGAAGAGTTCCCTTGTCTGTCTCCGAAACGCATCATAAGATCTATATTGCAGGAGCCTTTCAATCAGTAAGAAACAGTTTTGCAGTGCTATAAAATGGCGCACCCCGCATATACAGGATAAGTTTTTATCCGGTACGCAAACCGGAATGTAACCATGAATTCAGTATATCATTCTAGACCCCCAGCGCAGAAATTTTTCGTCAGTATTACAAAAAAAATCAGCTGTTCCATACATTTTGACCGCGTAGGTATTGCACCTTTCTATGAAACAGCTGATTTTTTTTGCGCACTGCATAAAAACTTATTCTGTATATGTACCATTTGAAAAAAAAAAATATAGAAACTCCTTGGTGATATTCAATTTCTTGGATTTGGCCTGTATCGTATTAGTACAAAAATCGTTTTACAAAACATTATTATGACTCTATTTTTAAATGTCGGTATTGTGCTTAAAAGTATGTCAATATAAACTCGTTTTGAAGTTTTTACGTCGAATTTTACGATAAAGTAGATTAAATCTATTTTTGATTTTCATCACTTAGCATTATTTTCGCCTGCTTAAACTTCACTTAAAAGCCTATCCTCATACTTCAACTTTTGAAGTATTACTTACTAGGTACTTACTTTTTTATTTTAATACCTTTGGGAAACTTCTAGCTTAACAAAACTGAATAAAGATTGTAGTAGGTACGCTTGTCTGTAGTTATGTAGTACCATTTCCTGGGGCTACTGGCATCCAAACTCTTTCCGATGTCGAGCTTAGAAAACGTATGACAAAGAATACAGCAACGATGCACAATCATGTCTAGTGATACAAGCCAAACCAGTCAGTGCAACGTCAGGATCTGCCCGCTGTCTTCGACAGGAAACATGCACACTTGCGACCACCCACGACACGATGCTTCATTAATTGGAACAACTACCAACCAGCTGATAGCAACAAGATGGACGTAATCTCAGCAGCTGTTGTATGTCAAACGTAAAGTGTATTCTTCTTTCGTTGTCTAATTTGGTAAATAAACATGGCATCGGATTGCATAGAGATTTTAGGAAAATTTATGTGATTAATAAAAAATGCTCCCACTACTGGGACCCAGGACTCCTCTTTATGAGAGAATGAGACCCTAATCCACCACAGTGATGACGATGTCACATGTCTTCGAATTTTTGGTTCTAGAACATGCCGGTTTCCTCACGAGGTTTTCCTTCACCGAAGAACAGTATAAAAAGAAGAACTTTTTAAACAACTGACTTTCCCGGAAATAAGAGATTTTATGTAGGTCATTTATTATAAACGTCATAATGGCGGGACCAACTCTTGTAATTGAAAGATTCTACCACGAATATTTAGTACCCATTTCGTACTATTCTGTACCTGTCCTGAAAAATTTGTATCTCACAAGGCATAAACGGAATTTCACGATAACATTGGTGTTGGTATAAGTTTCTTACAAATATGAAGACGTTCATAACTTAACTAATATAACTCTTAAAGACTGTGATCTATGCGAAAACGCGTGAGTTTCGATTTTCGTTCACTGTTTGTTTACCAATTAAGAGATGTAAGGTTAAACACGCTGTAGTTGTGCTGGCTGAAACATGGCCGTATATTTGACGCACTCGAGCGATTCGATCGTCGCATGTCGTGTCGATGTAGTGTGTCGAGATGTATTGACGTGAAGTAACGTGACGTGACGTGAAGTGACGTCGACGATCGACGATGCAAAATTGACCTTAGCTTAGAGACGAATCATCTGCTAGCTGAGGGAAAGGTCTTAGGATCACCTTATAGGTGTTTAAAAAAAATATATATTAGCTGATAGATAGTTAGACTGCCTCGTTGGTCTAGTGGTCGCATGCACTACTGTTGAGTAGGTCTTGGGTTCCATTCCCAGGTCGGTCAAAGGGTTTTTGGGTTTTTTTATCTGGAATTTCTCAGTAGCAGCCCGGAGTCTACTTCTATGCCCGGTTGATGGCAATAAGCTCGTCCCCTATTATGGCGAAATGTGGGTGTACCTTCTAGGTATTGTAACACTTCTGCCCAACGGTTCGGGGGAACAAGGTGTAATTGACGTTATGTATGTTTAGCTGATAGTTTTTAAACGGTTTTATTTAGCTTGCCGTGTTTGTTGTCTTTTGTTTGGGTCAAATTTAGTACTTCAAATTTCACTCCCTTCCTGTTAGCAAGTTGATCCGATATTTGGTACACACCTTAAGTTTTGATACCAATGCAATTTAAATAAATCAGTACCATTGTAAATCTAAGATGGCCGCCGCTACAAAATGGCGGATTACATATTTTTACACAACCGCCTCAATATGGGTATCAAATGAAAGGGCTTGACTATTAAAATACTGTACACTATGAAGAATTAAAAAAATGTATAACTAAATACGAGTAGATATAATGAGAAATATTAAGTAACGAAATAAAAACTAAAAACTTGAAAATGAAATAAGGAAAAATTTTTTAATGAAAATAATGATGTGTATAATGTACTAAAAGCTAAAAAATAATTCTGTAGATCCTAGGTACGAGTCTTCACACCACTTTCCTCATCAATCTAGGGCATTGATCAGACGAAAAAAACCGTGGAACGTGTAAAATTTATATCAACAGTCAACCGCTCATATGCTATTTCCATATTTACTCAGGTTTTTTTTTTATGAGGTTGGGAAATCATCAAATGACTTCTCCCGCTCTGGGTGGAGCAGGAGGGTGTGTCAGACTTTTACTGACTAAAACCCACCCGTGTTCCCTCAGTTGCCTGTGTGCCAGGGGCCGCGGTATCTCTTTCGAACAACCCGCACCCCTGGCAGGCAGGGGCCCTTGCAACACAACGCGCCGTCGAACCGGGCATTTGATTTTTGTTTAACGCGGAGAAATGCCTAATGCGCTACCACGGGGAGAGCGCAGTTACGTGGTACCGCTTGAGGCGGGAACACGGAAACGCGCAAGCCATCCGCGAACCCGCCGCGGCTGTCCGTCACCGGACCCTCCTCGGAGGGGAATAACCCCTACCACCGGCGCACCAGGACACATGGCATGCCGTGACCAGCCCAGGAACCATACAGCATAAGGGCCCCAGACGACCCCGTGTCTGGCACCTTTGGTCCCCCTGCGACGGGTCAGCATAGTGGCCCCGTCGCCTACCACATTTCGGCCGCAGGGGATAATGAGAGCGGCCAACGTTATACCGACACTCCTCCTCCCCTGCGGCCCCACCGCGTCCGCCATCAAACGGTGGCGGCCCCGTTCAGGCCACGGAAGGGAAGAGCGCTACTCAGAAGTACCGGCACTCCTCCTCCACCGCAGCCTGTAACCATCAGCCCGGCCCGCCTCAGTTGCGCTGCACCTTACCGCAACCTACTTTTTGGCCGCTACGTCGTCGGCTTGGAGGCAAAAGCCCTGACGAGCGGCCCCACCTTGGGGTTCCTCTTCGCTTCACCGTGGGAGGATGACCACGGCTACTGAGCCCCCCCGCAACGACAATGCGGGAACCCACTGGGGGGGATATTTACTCAGGTTACGCTACGCCCCACGATTTGATTTTTCTGTCTGATCTATGCCCTAGATTGATTAGGAAAGTGGTGTGATGACTGGTACCTAAGACCTACAGAATTATTTTTTTTAGCTCTTAGTACCTTATTTACATCATTATTTTCATTAAAACCGTTCAAATTAAAAAAAAAATTGTTGAAGTTATATTTTTATATTTAAAAAACAATAGCAAGTTACCTTCTTTCAATGCAGTGCTTACACATTGTAAAGGTAAAACCTTTAAAATGTGTAAGCACTGCACAAAAAAGCAGGAGGAAATATGGAACCTATAAGTACCTACTTCCCAGAAACTCATACACATTTTTCAGAATCTACGCCAAAAATTTTGAAGCCCTTTGAAAGTAACAAAGGACCTAGAAATCGCGTACATTCAAAAAAGGAAAAGTAAACCTGGAGTCAAAGAAAATAAAATTTTTAAGAAGTGTTTCGATGCAAAATTTTACGCGAGCCAACACCAATTACAGTTTTTCTTTTTCACTTTAAATTTTTCCGAACTAAAAAATCCAGTAAATTCTTTCTAAGAATTTAACGTAAATATTGACTTAGTTAATTTAAAAAAATCTACAAGTACCTTCACTTTTAGTTGGAAACGGCATTAATATTTTTTAAGAACAGTATAAAAAGCAGAAACAACTTTGATTTTCCGGAAAAGCAGAAACTTATGAAAAGAAACAACATTATAATAATTAATGTATGTTTAAAACACGTACTAATGTAGAATATGTGGTTTCAATTAATGTCATAACCAAATCGCCACTCTGTAATCAGCAGTAACTTCTTTCCATTAGGTTAGTCCGAAACACCGAGCATTCATTCACCAGCATACAAAAGCGAGCAGTGAAATGGTACCTAATGAAAATTACATTGTTGTGAAACTAATTACCACCTCGTTACCTCGGTGAGCACCGACCACAGCTATTTCGGAACATTGCAATTTGCTCGCTAACGGATCGAAAAGGAATTTTCACAATCACGTGAAGTTGGTGGTGCATGTACAGCTATTGAATCTATGTGATTTAGTCTATACCTCATCAATTGCTTTCCATCAGTCGTGGATCGAGGTCAAGAGAAGGCCCAATTAGTAATAAAAAAATACAAAAATTACTAGCGACCCGCCCATATTTCGCACGGTTTTTGAGCGTTCACAAAACATCTAGAGTTCATTGTTTATTAAATGTGTGACTGAATTAATGCACTTTATTAAAGTTGTTTGTGCATAATCGTTTACTGAATCGATTTCTGTCATTTTTAATATAGGTATATTTTTATCCCAGAAAAAATTAAAACTACATAAATTACAGCCACATTTCCGCTGTACAGTCTAAACAAACCAACGTAAACGCGTTCGACTGTGTGTATGTGCGTAGACTTGTAATGTGACAATTTTATACTTCCACAAGCAATAAGTATACACTTATAACTAATTTAATAAATAAACAATGTTTTATAAATAATAGTAAAAAGCAGTGTATGTATTATGATTATATTCTAATTGGGGTGTTTGGTGGTGTGCTTTAAGGTGAACCTAGTCCACATTTTTCCCATACAAACTTCGGGAGTGTATTACTCCACTGTTGAACAATGTACGTCAAAAATTAAACATGGTAAGGTTTTGTCTCATTAGTAATATCAAAAAGTTAGGAGCCAACAAAGATTCGTTTTTCTTGCTACTTTAACCTAACTATAAAAGAAGTGTAAAATCTGAAAAACCAAGTCAGTACCGACAAAGCTCAAATATCGAAAAGTTCAATAAACTTTGTTGGTCATTGATTTATGCAGTGGTTTTTTCATAAAACCCGATCTTCCGAAGGACTATTCTTAATTTTTTCCGCGCCTGTTGTACTATAAATGATCCTGCATCTCACACACTAATGTTGTACGTGTAGACTAGCGTCTAACCGCTCAACACTGATTTTACCTCTGTCGGACACGATGCCTGGTGAGACAGCGTGCTTTTTAGCCAGGCCCATCAGTGAGTTCGAGCCCGCGACTAGGTTCCCCTTAATTCCGGGACATGTTGAATTTACGTTAAATTCACAACTTTAATGAGTGTGAAAGCCGCATCTAAAATTTGTTGCGTAGTAATAGAAGAAGCACGCGGTCACGCAGACACTATAGCGCGTTCAATTTAGAATACGTATAGTTATAGATAAAGAGAAGAGCAGGTAAAAGAAATGGTGTAGGTACCTAGTGGTACATCTCTACCTAACTCTTCGGGGATAGCAGGCGTAATGTTATGCTTGTTAAGTAGGTGTTGTATGAAGCATAGTAACCCATATATTAGTTGTTTCACTCAACTTCTACCAAACAGGAACAGGAAGTCAAAGCATCTTGAGTTACGTAGCTAGCTTGAATAAGTTATACAAAATTCTAGCTTGTACCTATAGAGGTATGAGGAACAGGGTGTAAAGTTCACTCATAATCTAAGGTAAAGGAGGATCCTCCGACCAGACGGGTGTTGTGTCTGGTGGGCTATTGCCCGACGATTGATGTCGAGATTTTGTATATATGTAGATCGCGCCGTAAACTCCGCCTGCAAGATGTAGTTGAATGTAGTTGCGGTGTGACGTCGTTTTGAGTAGTTCGCATATGGCATTGTAGATGGCGCCACTTTACTTTTTGTGTTTTCCACATTTGTTGATTTGAAGTTTCGTATGTGGGGCATTGTAGATGTCCGCCACATACCGAAACATTACACTGCTAATGTGTCTAAACTACCCTTATTTCATGAAACATTAGGACAAAACAAGTAAGAGAAACGTATTTATCTACTGTCATAAATTATCGTAAAATTCGAATTATAAACTTCAAAACGAGTTTATATTGATTTATAGTAAGTACCTACTCTATAAACACAAAACCGACATTTAAAAATAGAATCTTAGTAAAACACTTTTTCTTCATCAAAATAATGTTGTAAAACATATTTTTACCAATACGATCGATACAAGGCAAATCCAAAAAATGAATAATAAATAGAACGCATATGCGGGGCGCGCCATTTTTATAGCATTGCAAAACTATTTCTTACTCTTTTAACTTTGATCTTTTATGAAATAGGTTCTATCCCAATGTATGAGAGTAGATAAAGTAGTGTATGACACTACACACGGTATTAAAACACTCGTGTGATACTATTAAAACCTCGTATACAGTTTGGTTTTTAATTAAACAAACATTCGTGTTTTAATACCCCTAATTATGCAACAGTTTCATAAATTACTATTACTAAAGTTTATGGTAACAAGAAAATGCATTGATTGAGCAGTTGGAAGTAGCTACGATGTAATTCCGACTATAAACTAAGCAGCTCCAAAATCAATTAACTGATTTTGCGGATTATGTGGCAGACGCCTGTCAAACGGTTGGAAATGTTATTTCAAAACTAACAAACATTCCCGAAATACGCAACACAAGTCTATACAAATAGAGTAGGTAGGTACTGTTAACGCTGGGCATACAAATACATTGACATATAACTAGATTGCAACTACTACGATACTCCGGATTTGTTAACCATATCCGGACTATCATTGTACAAGCCTGGATTTTTAATATTTGCTCGCAGAAATCGTTTCAAACTCAAACTCAAACTCAAACTCAAAGCATTTAGTTCAAATAAACCAATTACAGGCACTTTTGAATTGTCAAGGTCGGTGATTTAGATACACCGTTTACATTACACCCCACCTCCCCGTCAATGCAACGCGCTGAACCGCCCCCGTGGCTGGTCAGTAATCATATTTATAATATTAAATAAGTGCATAAGAAGAAAATCAAGTATCTTGACTTAGCTCGCGAGGTTGTCGACATGTGGGACGTGAACTCTGCAATAATTGTACCGATAATCGTTACAGTAGATGGCCTGATAGCGAAGAGCTTCGACCAACACCTCAGGAGGCTCTCATTGCGCGACTGGATCAAGAGCTTGATTCAGAAAGCAGACGGCACGCATAGTCAGGAGGTTCCTTTCTCTAGAGCCCTGACCACCAGCATCTTGGACCCTGCTCCTGATACCGATGGACCACTATTTTGTATATTTTTAAATGTTTTTGTATGATTTCTGTAAAAATAATTAAAAGTATACTTAATATGTATGAAAGAAAATAAACGAAATAAGTGCATAATAAGTTCTAGGTAAACATGTCACTATATTACACATGACTTAAATACCAACCTCCTCTAGGCTGCGTTTCCAACTGAGATGTGCGAGGAAGCTGTGCGGTGCGAGGAGGCGTAGTGGAGCTCCACTCCGTTCCGCTCCGCTCCGTTTCGCAGCTGCGAAACGGTGTGACTCTTTCCGCGAAAACTGTAAGAACAAGCTGAGCATGAGAGTATATGCATTGAAGACTTTGCTGTGCAAAACACACAACTCAAGATAGGCCGCATACCTGGGTGCTTACTCTCGAATATAATTCCGATAGATCGACATTGGAATTGTCAATCAAATGTCAAGGACTGGCTGGACTCACTGAGTCTAGCCAATCCCTGACGCTTAACTCAACCAACTGACGTTTGACCAATGTCGATCTATCGGAATTATATTCCAGAGTAAGCACCCTGGCATGCGTGTCTTGCACTAATTTCTTGTATCGTTTGTCCTGTATGTACAAACCTCGCCTCCGCTAAGCCCCTTTTCCACGAAGGCGTCTATTTCAAAGTGCTAAAAGCTTTAGACGTCCATAGGTTCAGTACTTATTGTACAACGACAGTAACTCGGGGACAATAGCGAACCTTATGTAGGTCATGTCGCCTCTTACAAGTATAGCAGAGCTGTTTACACAAGTGAAGATTTTACTCCTGAAAAATGAAAATGTTACTTCAACAATACCCACTGACTAGCCAATTAGTTAAAAAAAGTACAAGTCGGACTCGCCCACCGTTCCGAGGGTTCCGTACTAATTTGTTGAATAAGAAATGTATTTCAGATTTTTCCCTGTACTTGTACAGAAGATATTACTTGCCAAATTTCATAGTTGTAGTTGTAATTTCTATAAATTTTGATTCCCATGAGAGTGTCGAAATATATGTTTTTTGCGGCATAAATAGCCGTATCTTTTTTTTACGTCAACTTGGAAGTTTGATTTTTTCATTACTGCAAGGGTCTGTAGACTTGAATATATGGTTTTAATTTAAACTCGATACCTCCATGCGTTCTCGAGATAAAGGGTATTGACAGACAGACAGACAGACAGACGCACAACAAAGTGATCCTATAAGGGTTCCGTTTTTTTCTTTTTGAGGTACGGAACCCTAAAAATGTAAACTGTAAGGTTTTAAAAGTTACGCTAAATGAAAGAGGCCTTCGATTTCTAACTTACTGAGGACTAACGACATGTTCACATAGTTATTGCATTTACAGCTTATTTTCACACACTGCTATTAGTTGCTGCTGCTGTTGATTACCTATGGCCTTCTCCTTTTATGCCATACTTCCCTGGTCTGTGCACGTCTCATTCAGTCATCCAAGAGGGCTGTTGAATGTCGGAGCCGAAAAAAATCGTCGTCTGGACTTGTGCCCATCAGCAGCGTCGTCCCCTTTTACCTGAATGGAACTAAAATCTAACAAACGAAATGTGGGTGTAGTTGCTATTGGTTAACTTCTGCCTAACCCCTCTGGGATTATAGGCGCGATATTATGTATTTATTAGGTAGGCACAGGGGCGGACTTATGTATGTGTTATGTTAAAAATATAAAATGATAAAGTTATCACCAAAACATAGCTTAGATAACGGTGGCCTACATTTTATTATACATATCTTACAACGATCGGTATAGGCGAGAAAGCATAACAGATAGACATAATTACTTTCGCATTTATATTATTAGTAGGGATTATTAAATCATTCGATACAAAAACGTATTAATTACATAAACACTTGCCTTCACCCAATTTCATTGAAAAGGTCCCAAAAAAATGTAAAAGTTTAAAGGTAAATTCCTCGAACTACAACTTAACGGATTAATTTCGAAAGCTTTTAAATGCTTTTATATTTATTTCTAAATCTCACTCGCTAATCTTGGGATCAACCTTTGTTTTTTACCTGTTTTGTTCTTTGTTACCAGGAAAAGTGAAGTAAATTTTTTTTCAAGCAGTATTGTAGACGATATATACCTCTTGTGGCACATACAGGGAATGAGGCAGCAACCTGCTTTTATTTTATGTGATTGTTTGGATGCATTGATGTAGGTACAAAAATCCCATGATACACAATTAGCGTCTCAAAAACATCCGCATAAATGGGCGCAATGTACGCAGGTGTCAATGGTATCGTCAGACATCTTTTAGTCAGTCTTTTTGTACATTGCTTTGTAAAAACCTAATTTGCAAAAAAAAATGTGTTTTATCATAACTAAACTGTTTATGTGCCTATATTTTTGTGAGAAAAATATTTTTTTATTGTTGTTATGTTACTATATATACTATGATTTATGTAATTGGTTTCTTAAGCCGTGTAAATCTAATAAAATAAAATAAATAAAAATAACCACTGACGTATAATTTGGGACAATGTTGAGTGTAACTTTTGTTCGAGACTGTGCATCTTGGGTTTTTTTGTGTATCAAACAGGCCAACAGACAGATGTCTATAATTGAGCTTTCAATCGTCAGGATATAAAATCATTTTATCACTACGTCAGTGCTCTTAGTTTTTATAATATAAGTTTGTTTTCAACGAGGATAGTGGTCAAACTATGTAAGTACAGCACCCCACTCGGATGACTCCGCCCTGGAGAATAAATTTGGAGCTGTCCCACAAACAATGGAGAACTTAATATCATATCTGGCGTGTCAGTCTGCATGCCACAGGAGTTGATGGACGCTGCTGTAACTGCCAAGCTCGTAGCCAAATTCTTGGCTGACTATATTTAGATTGCTATGGACACAGTAAGAACAAAAATCACCCCATTACTGGTAATACGCGTTTTGAAAACAAAACTAATTGACGAAGTTATATCAAAATCAAAAGTAATTTATTCAAACTAGCCTGATGTCAGCACTTTTAGAACGTCAAAATTACATAAGACAGTCACCCGAAACGCCCGCCTTTCACCACTTCCTAGCGCTTTATCTGGGAAGAAGAATTGGCGCAACAAACTTCCCAGCAGAAAAAAACGTTAAACGCAACAAGCAAATATTTCTCACGAATGCCACAAAGTTTTCAACATTCTTTTTACAATTTTAAAATGCAGGCAACGACAAACAAGATAAACGAGCCTCTCGAATCAAAGCCAAATGGTGAAATAAAAAAGAAAGACTAACAAATAACACACTCGCCTACACTGATTCGTGACAAATACGGCACAAATACCTGGTAGGTAATGGACTTGCTCCATTGTTACGAGACAATAAGTCTTGGTCTTTGTTCTCCGTGTTCTCTATGTTCTCTTTCTGTCCCCCTATGCACTTGCTACGTATTCCCCGTTGTTAACCGAGCTAGTTTATTGTGTTTTCTTGCGTGTTGATAAATTTAATAGGTGAGTGGACAGTTATTGTGGTACGCAAGTGTTTGGGGATTTATTGTGATTTATGTGGCTTTAACTGGTAAGGTTTGGTTTGATTTATTCGATTTTTTGACAATAAACACGGTACGGTCACCAAAAGAGATAAGTGACCAGGGTCGTCGGGAAGGATAGGTACCGTTACAGCTTACAACAGTTGAAGTTAAGTAAGAAACCGATGGATGTTTCAAAATACATTTTTGTTAGGTGTTGTTAAGGTGCTCTTACACGGGCAATTTTTTGAGCAATTATTGCTCGGCAACACTAATGGATCAGTCTAGATGAATTAAGTGGAGCAATCTGGAGCAACAACAATAAATTGCGGATATGTTTCGGGAATGTTGCTTCTGTTTGCTCCATATATTGCATGAGTTGCCGAATATCTAATCGGTTTGGAATTTTTTTGACAATTTTCTTTCTATCTCGTTTGTACGTATAACTACGTCTCATTTTTGCGAGGGGAACGTGCCGGCGCACACTGGTCCCAAATTAAAAAAAAGTGGACATTGATAGTAGACCGCTGATATTTTTTTTTATTGTTGATACAATGATAACAGATAAGGCAAAAAAATATTATTGTCCTACTTCAAATACTTTTCTGTAAAAAAAATATTTCTTTTTTTTTTGTATGGGAACGATTACATTTTACTCAATTTCTCAAAAACTTTAAGCGATGTCGAGATGGCAATCACATATGTTAGAAAACTAATAATTCTGAGTATTTGGCTCGAAGAAACTTATTGCTTATCTCTGCGTACTTTCGAGATAATAGTGACAGAAAATAACATTTTTTTTTAATGTTAATTTTTTGCTTTTTTTTAATCATAGCCTTACTTTAGCACATAATTATAATGTATGCGTAATGTCAAATAAGTAAAAAGAGACTTCTCTGTAAAAGAGGTTATGGGGGCTCACTAATGACTGAAAAGCTATGACCTTTCTGAAGGAGTACTTTCATCAGTTCTAAAAAACAATCAAAATGAAGACATATTAAGCTGCAAATATAAAGTTGAATATGTTCACAAACGATTCTGAAAAAATATTATGGTGAAAGATTAATATTTGGGTCTATATTCTCTTGAGAAATCTCTATTTCCTCGTTTTCCAACGAAAGCAATTCATTGTTCAAGATCAAAGCACTAGCCTCTGGAAACAACTGTTTATGTAAACGAGCAAACTTTGGTTTGATATGGCTGATGTAAGGATCTGAGCTAATTAGAAAGCTGTGGATAATGTCTAAATTAGTCTGAACTCTACCGATTTTTCTTGTATGTGCCATTCTAACATTCCGGAAATCTTTATTCCTCGCTTCGGAAGCTTCTTCGGAAAGCATGCCTATCGGAATAAAGGAGAAATTTTCACAAATATCAGCACCGTGTATCAACAATTTATGGACACTTGAAGGCATGTAATACCATGGATATAAGTTTACATATAGCATTGCTGTTTCTTTACAATATTCCCTAAACAAGTTGGTATTAATAAGTTGACCAGATGAAATTGTTTGTAAAATGACTGCAAATCTCTTGATTAAATCAGGGTGGATACCCGTTATTTCAGCAGATACTTCATAATTTTCAAAAAACCTTCTTGCCGTGTTACCGTCATTGGTTGTACCAAATCCCTGTTTTACTATGTCAATTAACAAACCAGTTCTTTCCCGGAATTCTTCTTGTGTCAAATTCTTTTTAATTTCTTTTAACAATTTATCTTCTTTTCGTGCAGCCCACTTTTTGAAGTCTAAGTTGTACGAAATGTGTAAAATACATTCCATACATCTTATCCACATATGAAGCGAAGACAGACCATATTTATACATATCTTCTCTGATGAGTCTTTTGGATACAAAGTCCAAGTCATTCATTTTGCTAGGTGGGGTATTGCAAATATTACAAACAGCTGCAGAAGAAGTATTGGAAATCACAGTAGAAATTTTCCCATCAATCATAGTCATGTACAAATCATGTTTAATATCAAAATTATCTACAATTGTGGGAACAAGATTACGAATTTCTTCCTCTAAGGATGCACTTTCCTTCTTTATCAATTCATTTGTTTCTTTTGCAAATATAAAGCCAATTGGACGACAATAGTTTGTTGAAGAGGGAGCAGGATTTTGCCACAAGATAGTACCACTCTCTTCTTCCAAACGAAGCGGAACCAAACTAATCATGAAAACTGAAGAATCGTCAATTTTAGTGTCGGAGTGTGACTTTTGTTTATAATTACTTTGAGAAGATGACCCGTCAAAACCCCATTTGCTTATTAGTTTTAGCGATTTTTTGTCGGCAGAGTTGTGCTGAATTGTTTTTAATATCCTATTAGTTGTCAAATCTAGAAGCGATTGAAGTCTTATCTTAGCATCAGATTCAGTTACAGTTATGTCTGACTCTGGAGGATAACAAGCTTTTTAGCTTCCAGGAGCTTTTGATAGGATGGAAGACCATACATTTTCTCTGAAGCAAGAATAGTTCTTAAATTTCGATATTGCCATTTTGACAAATTTGTTGAGGTGTAAAGCGCTAACGTTTTATCATCTGGTAAACACGGTTTGTCAGTCTTTTTAGCGAATAGTACATCATATACCATCTCACATTTTTCCTTGTTTTGGCTGAGTTCGTTTAATATAGCTGCTAATTTTGTTTTTTTAGACTCTTTTAATTTGGCACATAAAGCATAAACTAATTCCTCCTCTGTGTGATCTAGAAGTGTTAGAGAACGCCTTTTCTTCTGTTTATCAGATATATCAACAAATGGTTTTTTACTTGTACCATAACTTAATTGATGAGTATCCACTTGCGTTTCGAAATTTGGAATTACTTCCTCGGCAACTTTAAAAATGCTGCTTAAATCGATATTTTGACATTTTGGCCAAACTATTTGGGATTGTAACCAGTCTGAATTTTTGTTAAGAAAGGTCTTTTGAGCTCTACTGGAAGCAGACCATCTTTTTGAGATATTACTTGAAAAATTACGACAAAATAATTTAATATTACTCAAATCTTCGGAAGACAATTCAACACCAATACGTTCAATAAGGGCATTAAATAAAAATTCGACATTTTTAAAACCACCTCCTGATTTAAGAACAACGTATAAGTCTAAGTTGGTGACAAATGCGGACATATTATAATTTTAAGGAAAATTGAAAACAAATTAGAATCAAAGATATCAAAGACAAAGTGTCTTTGATTTTAACAAAAAAAATTACGAAAACAAATTCGACGAAAGAAAGACAAACAAAAATTATTTGATTTTAAAATCCAAAGATTCAAAATACAACAATAACAAAACAAACAAACAACAAGCATTTCTTCAAGCGCACAGAAAAAATAAGGACACGTCTTATCGCAACCACATTTAGTTGTACACTGAGTGAGGTGTACGCGCGCGATTCGTGACCGTATTACGTTACGTCATGAGAGGCGGCCATCTTGTTATCCCGGCAAACTCGCGTCGAAGCTCCATTTTGCTGGCCAGCGGACCTATTGCGATATGAGTAAGGCTATGATTAAAAAAAAGCGAACAATTAACATTAAAAAAAATTGTTATTTTCTGTCACTATTATCTCGAAAGTACGCAGAGATAAGCAATAAGTTTCTTCGAGCCAAATACTCAGAATTATTAGTTTTCTAACATATGTGAATGCCATCTCGACATCGCTTAAGGTTTTTGAGAAATTGAGTAAAATGTAATCACTCCCATACAAAAAAAAAAGAAATATTTTTTATAGAGAAAAGTATTTGAAGTAGGACAATAATATTTTTTTGCCTTATCTGTTATCATTATATCAACAATAAAAAAAAATATCAGCGGTCTACTATCAATGTCCACTTTTTTTTAATTTGGGACCAGTGTGCGGCGGCGGAGGCGGCGGGGGGGTGTATTGCTTAGTTTTTTAAGTTGCTCCATATGGCATGATATTGTGTGGCCGTATCTCTGTGTTGTGTTGCCATTGCCCTAAATTGCGTGACGTCATAGTTGATGAGAACTGACTTGATTGGGAGAGGGAATGGAGTAATCTTAGTTGCTCGAGTAAGCGCACCTTTTGGTTGTTTTTTATTAATTTAATTAATAGAAAACAAATAGATCATTTATCAAATTAAATTTCATTTGAAAACATCAATCGGTTTTGTTATCAAAATTCAACTACATTCGACGACCCTGGTTACTTGTATTTTGGTGAGTGTATATTTTAATGGAGTTCCAACCAATCTACTTACTAAAAATCTTAAATGTTGTCTTATTTATTTCTGCAGCATTTTCGGTGCATTTCCCGAGTTATTATGACGTTTTATGTTAAGATAAAATTACGTTAAAATCACACGCTGTCAGAAATGAACATAAAATAAAACAATTGAATTCGCAAAGGAGAACTCCGGCAGAAATATTTCATTAAAACGAGTCTATTTCGAAATTATATTCAGCATTTCGTTTCAAATATTGCTCGAGAAAAGTTGTGAAAAGTTGCAACAGAAAGAATCCTTTGAAGTCTCTTCATGTCTTTCTACCTATTACCAATAAAGGAAAACGGGAAGCTAAATAATAAAAATAAAAATTAATCATTTAGGAACATAGAAAACGAACTCATTAAAAGGCATTTAAGAAAAATGAAAAGTAGTAGGGTACCATCGCGGATACTGACGGTCGACCATTTTTAAACCTTATTGCTCAAGGCATAAGGGTGAAAAGTGACTCACCGGTAGTGTCCGCGGCTTTACATGTCAGACCCCAGCGCACTGTGTGTTATTTTGCCTTAGTTAGGTACATGCCAGTTTTATATTTTTTCTTTATAGATTAACCCTTTATAAACCTTTATAAAAAATCCCCGTTTTGATATTTGACTTCATTTAGGAGATACAAATATTTTAGTGAAAGGTCACTGACCTTCTTAAAAAAGTTTTTCGTCTATAATTCTTGAATGAAGCAAAATTGCAGGCTCTTGTGAACTACCACTAAATTGTGGGTTTGAATTGTATTAATTTTAGAAAGTGCAAGTCTCTAACGTAACTAGAACGAGAATTAAAAATGTTTTTGTCAATTAACGAAAAAAATTAAAAATTAAATAACTGTTTGCGGGTCGCATTTTTTTTTTATTGCATAATATACTCATGTAAAAGACCTTCAACTGGACAAAATTCTAAATTTGTATCTAGCCAGATCTCGGAGATATTGAGTTTCTATGTTTTTATTAATTTTCTATGGAAATAGGGTTGTCAAAGATGCAGAGTAGTAAATATCTTTTTCTAGTTCAATTGATTAAATCAATTTATACTAATCAATTACTGACTGATCTGTTGGTCTAGTTGTCAGTGGCCCTAACTGTTATGACGGAGGTGGTGGGTTCAATTCCCTCCCAGGACAAATGTTTGTGTGGTGAACATGATCATTTGTTCTGTGTCTGGGTATAATATATCTATAATAAGCAAGTATTTAAAAAATATTAAGTATGTTTATTAGTTATCTAGTATTCATACCACAAACTGCTTAATTTGGAACTAGATGGCGTTTTGTGAAAGCTGCGAAATATTTTTAAAAAAAGTTGTAAACGCTTATTTAGGACATATCTTCGCTATCGGATTGATTTATGATTTCTTCAGACGTCAGCGTAATATTATTTTCTTCTAAATCTTCGGAATCTAAATTATGGTAGTTAACATTGTCTGTTGTTACGCTTAGGAGTTGAAGCACTGATTTTGATAGGGGCAAAGGTTTTTTATGTTTATGACGTGTATTTAGTGTTAATGTGGATATATATGGATCGGAAGACTCTAATGCACGGTGAAATAAATCTAATATTGTTGTTTTCCTGTCTAATTTCCGAGTATGGTGTTGGCGATCATAGCGCCAGTATTTGTTCCTTGACTCGCCTGCTTGTTCGGACAACATACCTATGGGTAACGGGCTGGCGTCTATGATCTGACGGCCATGAATTAATATCTTGTGCAGTGTGACAGACATATAAAACCAGTTGTATTTCTCCACGTATTTTGCAGCTACAGATTTACAAAAGGCATCAAATTTTGCAGCATCTATGTATAAGCCACTTGACAGCGCTACTAAAATGGTATGCAGATCATCCACCAACCATGTCTCTATGCCTAAGATATCTGCAAATGTTTGCCGGTGTTGGTCTGATAGTGCTGTTCGTGCTGTGTTCCCGTCATTGGTTGTCCCCGAATTCGGACGAACGACATCAACCAAAAGTGACAGTTTGTCTCTTAATGCGGTTTGTATTTTTTGTTTCCTTTCCTCAACAATTGTGGCTGCCGGTGATTTTTTATTAATCCTCCACTTCATGACTGCTGGATCATTTTTGTATCCTAAGTGCAGTAAGAATTCAAAAATTCTAATCCAGGCATGTAAGGGACTTATTCCATGACGCAAGGCTTCTGGATTTACAGGTTTGTTGATGACAACATCCAACTGATTGAACTCCGTTGCTGTAGCTCCACAACAAGCACAACGTAATTGTGAAGTGGTCCCAGTAATTACGTTGAATACTTTACCATCTATTACAGTTAAATATAGTTTCGAATCTGAAATTATAGATTGACCTTCATCAGTTTCGGCATAAAGCGGTGTCAATTGATCTATTTCAGCCTGTACCCGATTTTTTTCTTCGGTGATAAGTTCTTTTGTTTCATTACGATATTGAATTTTTAATGGTCGACAAAACCTGTACGATTGCGGGCAGGGGTTAGACCACAAAACAAAACCGTCATTCGTTTTTAATCGTAAAGGGATATACGTTGTTGTAAATAAACAATTTTCATTCTCGTTATCACCATCTAAAAACTTCTGTTTATAAAAAGCCTGTCCTGTACTGCCATCGAAACCCCAAGAACCCTCAAATCTACAATGTAATATGTTTTTTTGCTTTTGTTTGCAATATTGTGAAATGTTTTCGGTACTCAATTTAATGATTCGGCGGAATGTGTGTAGTAATAAGCTGTGAACTGAAACACTTGCTTCTCTTTCAGTAATAACTATATTTTCGTCAGGATAACACATTTGTTTGGCTATTTTTAATTTAAAATATGGAGGATAAGCTGGGAAACCTCTTTCTTTCAAATCTTTCTGTATGATACTATAATCTTCCACAGTTAGTTTCCTATCAATGACTAAAGAAAGGGCTTCCTCAGGGGTATAGGGTTTGGCTTCGACTTTCGCTTTCATTGACGATGCAATTTTTTTAGGACGAGTTGGACTTTTCAGGCACTCATTAATAACGAACTCTAATTCTTGAGCAGAGCTTTTAATAAGTTTTTCGCCGTGAATTTCATCTGTTACTATTTTCGACATCATTTTAATTATTTTTGACCGCGGCTGATCTTGAGACTCCTCTAAACTTTTTCTAATTCGAAGCATTTGACGAGAGTTCATTTCATTTGAAGCAGATGGACTATTATTAGACGTTCCGGGTATTGAATTACTAGAAGTTGATGGAATTTCATGTGAAGTTCCAGGTATCGGTTCTGTAAACAAAATATTGCTTACAGAACTCATATCTGATGATTCTGGTTCTTGAGGTTTTAAAAGATAATCAGAAGGAGAACTTGTATTTAATTCTATAGGAGATTTTTCTATTTTGGTTGGTATTGGAATATCGAAAATTGTAGAAAGCCATTTCTCATTCTTTTTAATAAAACGTTTAAAATTTCTTTTGCTGTTATTATAAAGCTTTTCACAATTATTAATAAATTTGGATAGTATCTTTAAGGTTTTTATTATGTACATCAAGATTGTCTGGAATACCTGTTGGGTACAATGCATTTAAGATAACCATTGTGCGATCGTTGCTTTCTAGGTCGCCCGGTCTTTGTTTAGACCCAAATTGTTTGGCCTTTGCAACTAAAACATTATAAATTTCCAATTTCGTTAGTATTCGCGGATCCGTATTCAGGCTTAGGTCGTCGGTAATCATTGCCTCTCGCTGACCAGCATGAGGGTTGGCGCCCTCATGCCCCCCTTGCAATAAGTCCTCTGGTCGGGGCCCAGACGGACATCCCCCAACAGGACGGGTCAGTACCTGCTGAGGCAAAACAGTGCCATGGGTCTTTAACGGCTCCATGACACCTCACCCCCGCTTCTCCAGATATTATGTAAAGGGATTGGGTTTTAGCATTTGCCTAACGAGGGCGGACCCCTTCCCAATCCCACACAATATCCTTCATTGAAGATAGATCATAAACAAAAGTAGTGACCGAATTCAACCGTAAAAATTTAATTAGGTAATTTTGATTTCGATTTTTTGCACAATTTTGACATATATAAACTTAAATTGTGTAAACTATGCACGTCTCAATTTAAAATGACTATTGATAATACCTACTCAAGACAAAAATAATTAAACAGTAATGTTTTCATGAAACACAAATTTTAGTGACAACCCTAACCGACAATTTAGAAATTCAATAATTCCGAAATCCTGGATCTGTTGCAACTGAGTTTTTTTGTGGTGATAGTTATTATAGTGATCAACATTTAGGCTTAATAAAAAACGCGACCATGAATAGAATGTCCTGAAAAAAAAAAATTCAAAATCATAGAAAAAAAAATATTGTCACTTGTGTGAGCAATATTTTTAAAGTTTTCAAGAAAAAAATGGTTCAGGCAGGGAATTACTATCACACCTTAAAACATTTAGTGTAAAAATCAAAATAGAAAACGAGATATTGTGTTTCTATGGTTTTTAAGGATTTTTCTCGATTTTATTTATTTCTCTTAAACTACAGTAGTTAGAGCCGGCGGAGTTTTTTTAGGAGTTTTGTTTGATTATAAGCTTTCCGAAATACACATAAAACGGAATTGTCCGAACTAAGGCAAAATAACACACAGTGCAGCGCAAAAAACTCATTGTTCCACAAATAAATCAAACGAAACAAAATGACGAATGATTGATGTCTTCTTAAAAATACTTAATTATGAACTGTTCGCTACTGGTTATTTGAGTATTTCATGAGACAACCTTTAGTTATGATGTGCCTACTGTTTAATTTTAGTGTCAGAATCTATGCTTATTCATTTATTATGGGGTAAGGTTCAGGTGCTGGGCATCATATGAGAAAAGAACCTGTTTTTTCCACATCATTAAGTTCTAGACGCCTATTCAATCGTTTCAGCTTATCAAACGAACAATTGGTAATACTCGGCCCACATCTAAGTATGTGAACGTACTCCACCATACCTACAGAAGGCAGTTTAAAAAATACCGGCCAAACCACGAGGCAAAAAACGTCGAAATAAACACGTTTCTTGTATCGAGATGTTAATGTTTCACTTTTATTTTTAACCGACTTCAAAAAGAAGAAGGCTATCAATTCGACATGCAACATGCTTAGTACATTTTCACACGGTCACTATCTGGGGTTAACCGTAGGTACTTCCTGGTCCCAGATAAGAGACCACCATTTATCAGGATCTACTCAAAACCCATTGCGACATTGGACGAGCTTCGTCGAAATATCACTCAGGCTGCGGATTTCATCAATAGCAGAAGATATGCAAGACAAATAAAACGATCATTTTTAAGGCGATGTCGTGCATGTGTTAATGCTGGTGGCAACCAATTTGAACATTTGCTATAATGTTAATAACGTAATAAATTACACGTAAAATTGTTTGTACCATTTGTTTTGAAATATTAAATATTTTTCAAGAACTTATACTTTTAAATACCCGACCGTCATTTGGCTCCTGTTTAGATATAACAGGCACATTATTTTTTGTAATTTATTTTCCTAGAGTGTTATACCATTTTGGAATGTAGGTTAGATGCGTTATTTTTTTTTTCTAAACTTGCCATACTAGTGTTCATACTTGTTTTTTACACCACGATAAGTTAAAGTTGGTTAAAAGTAAAAATCTTCAAAAAATTTTGGGAATGAAATAAGTTTCATTATTTTTTGTGAAAAACTAGAGGTATTGTGGATTTTTTATGTTTTGTGGTAAATAGCAGTGCTATTCAGGTTGCCTATAAAAAAATAGAAATATTAAAAAAATTGTGGTCAATGGTAGTGCAAAATATCATAAAAAGTCTAAATTTTTAAAAAACTTAATTTTTTTATAACTTAAAAAAAAATAGATATATTTTTCTTTTTTCCCCGAGTAGTCATGGGCAGGTTTATACTACGATGATGGCTTATCGTTGAATTTTGGGACATGTTGTATATTATAATAATTAATTAATATTTATAAATATATTAATTATATTATATTATTATACTTACTAGCTTTTGCCAGTGGCTTCGCCTACGTGAAAGTGGAACCACGAGAACGCACTACCGGGATACCGCTGCTTCTCATACGGGTCACTATTTACGTCACTTGCTTCCTGCGTCACTAGTCATGACTCTCTTCATATTTTGGCTGCTGAGATTAAAACTACAAGCGCAGTACACAGGAAAGTTATATAAAGATGTGACTGCTATTTAAGTACGTAAATTGGCCATTCGATTTCCACGCGGATGAATTCGCGGGCAGTAACTAGTCTCTCACATTTGCGGTAAACCAGCGTTTTGCAATTCCAAATCCACCATGACCATCAACAACGTTGTATCCCTGAAATATAAAATGTGTAGAAAGGAGTGTGTGCTCGCGTTAGTGGTGCTGTACGTGAGATTGGCGCACTCCTGGGGTGAGTACAAATGGCTTCTTTATTTTCTTAATTTCAACGTTACTTTTTATATGGCTTGTGCCGTATCGTAGACTCCTTTGATTGTAGTTTTAGGAACCCATAGTAATAAATATAGTGTAACTAAACCCGTATTTTATAACATAAGACAAAAACCGTTTCTTACTTAAATGTAAGCTTTATTTAAATCACGACCAAAGCCAAGTTATATTATTTATTTAACAGCACTTAATTTCTGTTATAATAAGCATAATCATTCAGTTTTTAAATACACATCTTAGCTAAGATGAAATAGAGCCTCTATTTCATCTTAGCTAAGATCTGTATTTAAAAACTGAATGATTATAGAGCTGTATATTATGCCAGGAGGCGTACAAATATGGTGTTATTTTTTATTTAAATTAGTACAATTCGTCGCCTACTCGGCAAAGGGGCGAACCTCAAATGAGAAAATTTTACAGGAGAGCCAAAAAACGTTCATTTTTCTTCCGATGATGCGCTTACTTTGATGATATTTAAAAAAAATATTGTGATAATAAGAAAAATCAAATGCGAAGGTGCACTATAGAAATAGGACTAAAAATTTATACAAATATAACCGTTTACAATGCTGGGTATTCCCAGAAAAAGCTGAGAAAAAAACGGTAATTTAAAAAACTAAAAAACCCGACTGCTTTTCTGAGTATTCATGGAAAAGCCCTAAAACAAGAAAGTCGTTGTACCCGATTGCACTTAACTTAAGAATCACCAGTTGCTAAGGCGATGCTTATAAGCAGATAAATTGTAGCAGTCGGTACCCATTCTAGAAAGTCTGTAGATTGGAGTAATCTGTAATGTAATATAGGTATGTGCTCTCAGTTCACTAAGCCTCCCTTTCTAGAATGGGTCCCGACTGCTACAATTTATCTGCTTATAAGCATCGCCTTAGCAACTGGCGATTCTTAAGTTAAGTGCAATCGGGTACAACGACTTTCTTGTTTTAGGGCTTTTCCATGAATACTCAGAAAAGCAGTCGGGTTTTTTAATTTTTAAATTACCGTTTTTTTATTTATTGTTTTACGATATCACTTTCACAGTAATTACAAATCTAACGACACCTCGCAAACTAAAATCAATCGAGCCGATCAGGCCGCAGAGCGTGCCAAACATTTGAATTTGGCGCCAAAAATCCGCCATTTTTTTTTATATACCCAGTGTCACTCTCACAGTAAATACGAATCTAACGACACCTCTCAAGCTAAAATCCATCGAGCCGTTCAGGCTGCAGAGCGTACCAAACAATTATACATACATACACTCGCAAAATATAACCGGCGCAGTCGGGCAAAAATATACCTACGCCTATTCGTCGCGCCATTTTATCACCAAGACATACCTTTTATCTAATATTCTCTTAGAGTTACGCCTCGATGCTTTATGATTTTATGCATTTTTTTAATTTTAAAAACTATATCAATACAACCAAAAATATTTGTTTTAAGTTACCTATGTAAATTAAATCACAAACTTGTTGGCTTAAGAATATTTTCTTTAACACATCAAATTACTTAATGTTCGAATTCTTTGTCGTTGAAAAAGATTTGGTATTTAAAAAAGTATTTGTAAATCGTTAATCTAGACATAGGTAAAAAATACTAGCAGAAATATGTGTTTATAATAACCAAACAAAAATGAAACAATGCTATACATACTGAAATACAGTCATCTGCAGAAAAAACAAGTATGTAAATAAAGTATGTATGCATAATACGAGTGAATAAAGTATGTATGCATAAGTTGGTGCTGCAGTAATTAATAGTAAATATAATCTCTAGGTACATAAAACGTAAGATTAGTATTATAACGAGATCGATGAGAATTTCAGTCATAAAAAATAACTATTTTACCAACTGAAGTGACTTTTAATATCAGTTCTAATAATTCTCGAAGTAGCTATGTTTGTAAAGAACAATCCAAATCGTTTTGAACGTTTGGCCGATGTATTTCCAAGAAATAGGCGTGACAATACAAAATTAAATCATGTATCGTGTCAAACCACTATGATGCGCAAAAGTATTTATTGCATGGCCCCAACTGTCTATAATAAATTGCCAAGTGCTTGGAAAGACTTGAAAACGGGGCAATTCAAAAGTAGACTTCGTAAATTATTAATAGATAAAACGTACTATAGTGTAACTGAGTTTCTAACGGACAATTTTTTTTGTTTTTCTGCATAATTTTCAATTAATTAATTATTGCCATATTAAATAATGTTCCATCTATGTATTATGTATGACCTGTAATTTTAATTTTTGTTTGTTTATATAAGTTTGACCACTATTTTTATGTTTTAATGACAATTTTATTTAATGTTAGGTATAATGAAATAATTAATGAAAATTTAAGTTTTAATAATTTTATTTAATTAGAGTGTAATAATTAAGTTAATGTTTTAATGATAATTTAAATTTTAATAATTTTATAAAATGTTTGCATGCCGAATGGTGAAATGTGGCAGAACTCTGTATTGTGATACCTACATCTACTTTTGTATTACCCATAATTATTTGCAAATAAATTCTATTCTATTCTATTCTATTCTGTTTACTTTTATCGATATTTGGAAAAGTGCATAGACAGTTTTTTTTACAGTATTCTTCTATAGGTGCTTTCCAATTAACGTGTTTGTCAATATGGATGGATACCTTAAAAAAACAGATACCTTTACTTCTTTTACTTCGTTGTCACAGTTTTTTGGTGTATTTGGTTTTTGGTAAAAATGCATTACTCTGATTTTCTTACGGTTAATTAATAAATTATTCATATCAAGCCAATTAATTATATCAGTAAGTGTACTGTTATTATCATGATGTGTTTAAATTTTTACATTTTACTATGGCAGTATAAAATCAGCTGTTCCTTATATTTTGACGAGTTATGCGAACATTAATGTAGGGGGGAACAGCTGATTTTATTTTTGCAATTTCAGGTTTGGGCCCATAGTAAACGTTCTTCATAATGATGAGTACAATGACCTTATGAGGTTAACGGTGATTAAAATTACACCTTGTATATACACGGTTAATTTTACATCGTTCTGGAGCCGAAACACAGTAGGTAACTCCAGACGAGTAACAGTCACTATTGGCATTGTAATTTTTTTTAAACATCTATTAAAGAAGTTAGAAATTTATCACTTTTTTCTGTCATTTGAGTTAAATTTTAGTAGTGCTTCCACTATTTCATTCATAAACGCAAGATCGTACGCGATCCGCTCGGTGATGACGTAGTGCGTCACAGCTGTGCGTGTGCGTCCCTTTAGCGCTCCCGCGGTGGGTCAACGGACGTCAGACGAATAACCGGCTGCAAGTAAGTACGCACGGCTAAACATCAAGCTATACATTTCCAGTTTACGCTGATCTCGCACTGTACGGAAATCCTATTCAATGTGAGATCAGCTTTTACTGGAAATGTATAACTTGAGGTGTAGCCATGTGTACCTACAAGTAGGTATTTCATTTCAGGCACGATTTAGGTTGGTGTAAGTTCATTTACCTCCATCATCTCGTTGTATCGAAAATACGGCACGGTGTTTACCACTATCACATCTCCTCGTAAACGAGAGTAATTAATTGACATTTAATTCACCACTCTCGCACCACGAATCACCTAGTAGGTACTCGTACCTATTCAACTAGACACGACGAGTAGGCTTGGGAGTTGTATTTAAGGCCTTGAATCGAGTGATGACCAATCGCGCTAATAGGTACTTAATAAGCATAAGTACCTACCTACCATATGATAAATACTAAATATGCCTAAAAAAATTTTTATGCGACACTGCTTGCGGCGTCTTCTACAAAGGCAGGCAATTCAAACAGACGAATGAATCGTTTAATCTGTCACATAGAGTTCATTATTAGTTGGAGGTACCCTTTTCTATGAAAATATTGACCCGAATTAAGACCTTATTTTTATATGTTTAACTGCGAAATTCGGTTGTGCATTCTTGGAAAGTCCGGTTGAACACGAGACAATAGGTTTCTAAGAATAATTTTAGTAAACTGCGGATCTACTTACCCAGTTTGGTGAAATTTCTATTTTTACTGTTTACTGTTAAGAAATAAAGTCTGAATTCGCTTTTCATATTTTTACACACATTACACACGCATAAATGCATTGATTGCATGGAAGCGTTACTTCGAGTTAAATAAATTAAATTTTTCGTGATTTTTTTATTGTTATTTATTGAAAAAATAATCCCAATCGATTCGAGTTCGATGATTGAGTTCATGGCGTCCGATTACAGAACGACCTAAAATTAACCGTGTATATGCTCCACGTAAGACTCAATTTATTAAAGAAAGGTCGTATCCATGGATAACGGATAACATCAAGCTTATGATGTGCTTGCGTAATCAGGTACAAATGCGATGTAGAAACTCCGTTTCAGAGAGCAAAACATTGTATTACAAGGAGCTTAAAGGTCTAGTTAATAAGTCCTTATACTATGAGAACGAGTTGCATAAATTTGGCGACGGTGTTTTTTCTATTGAATACTGTAGACCAATCTGATTTTTTTTTTTTTACAAAATGTAAAACCAATGAGGGTTTTGACCACATCAAGCTTGACATGTTTTTAATGACTCTCCCTCATACGAGTACATCCCTTAACTTCTATTATTAACTACTAAATTTTTTCGTCGACCTTTCCTGACCTTTGAAAAATTGCTGTTGTACGTCCTATACCTAAAGTTGTGAACCCAAGCACTATAAAGGACTTACGGCATATAAGCATTTTACCCTTTTTGCCAAAAGTGCTTGAAAAAGTAGTAAACGCCCAATTATCCACATACCTTGAGCGAAATAACTAAATTATTATATTATTATATTATTTAATATGAATGTATGTTAAATATTGTAGTTAAATCATTTTTAAAAGAGTAACGGTGGAGTTTCTTGCCCATTCTTCTCCATACGAAACTACATTTTGGAAGGGGCGACTAGAATCAATTCTATTTTAATGTAAATGTTGACGTTCAAAAGTGCCTTTTAAGTGCCTATTTGAAATAAATGCTTTGACTTTGACTTTGACTTTGACTTTAACATCCTGTCGGCGCCGCAATCAGGTTTTAGGAAGAGTTGTAGCATTGCAACGGCCCTGTTAGATGTTACGGACAATATATTATCGGCTCAGGATAATGAATATTGTACACTGTTAGTTCTACTGGATTTTTCTAGGGCATTTGATGCTATAAATTTGTCTTTCCTGCTATCTAAGATGACGTATTATGGTTTTGAATGGTTCAAGAATTATCTTAGCAATCGGAAACAGATGCTTGAAATACAAGATGCAATGGATCCAGTATTTTATCAAACATGACTCCAATGGTAAGAGGTGTGCCACAGGGATCTATGCTGGGTCCCCCTTTATTAATTTTGTATACTGCTGATATTGTCGATGTTATCAAAAATACTAAATTTCATATTTACGCTGACGACATTCAATTATACCTTTATTTTAAACCTGAACACTATGAAGCCGCAGTCAAATTATTAAATGGGTTTGATAATTGATCAGGATTTACGTTTTGAGACTCATACTGCAAATTGTGTAAAAAACTGCTTCTACCGTCTTAAAGTGCTGTGTAAGATGCGTCCGTATTTAAGCGAAGATCTGCGTGTACAGCTAGTTGAAAGTCTGGTTATATCTAAGTTAAATTATGCCGATACTGTTGTAGGACCTCGACTTCTAGCACATACCGTATGACTAATTCAAAGGGTTCAGAATGCTTGCGCGCAATTTTGCTTTAATGTACCACCAAGGAGCCACATTACACCATTTCTAAACAAAAATAATATCTTAAAAATGAAATTCCGTCGGAAGCTACACTTAGCTTGTCTTCTTTTCTGCGTTACCAAGTATAAATGTCCATCATACATGTACTCGAAGCTTGTGTGGGCAAATAGTCACCGGCAGCGCAAAGCTAGGCGTTGTGCTCAGCAGCTGGCCATCCCGTATCAACGTCATGCAGCCTTCCGAGGAAGTTTTCGTTACGCGGCCTCCAAATGTTGGAACAACATTCCCCCACCCATTAGGGACCTAAAAAAACATTAGTACATTTAAGGCTAAACTTAAGAAATTCATTTTGAATTCACAAATTGAATTTAATGACATTCATGTTGATAAATACTTTATTTAATCCAATAATTATTTATACATAATTATAATTAATCTAATCATTTATGTTCAATAAGTCATCAATTTAAGTTTGTCTCGTTTATTTTTATTTAATTATCACTTATTACAGAAACTAACCTTATTTTAGGCTGGATGTGATGTGGCATGTCTCCAAGAACCACAAGGTTTCGATCTTATCTTCTCTTTTCCGTTACAATATAAACTTTGACTGGTGGTAGGTCGGCCCTATGCCTTAGAAATATTAATTTACTGGCACATAGAAATATTTTATGGAAAGCACATTTCTTTCACTGGTTTTTTGCGGCTGCTCGATACTGCGTCCCCGCGTCAATCGACAGACACTATTTTATATTTTAGATTCGTAGGTATTAAAAAAAAAAATATCTGAATACAAAAAAAATCATTTACATTATTTATTTACGTACTCTTAAACATTTTTCATTACTAATGTTCAAGTATGTATCTATTTTATTTACCTACGTCCGTGTCACTGCGGACTGCCAACTGAAAACCAATGCTGGGTGTCTGACGTCTAGCAAATGCTCAGATGGTAAGCCTTTCGGTATGGGCACGCTCAGCATCATTTTACTGCAATTTTATTGTTATGTTTATTGTTCTCACTTTTCTTTTTAAAATGTGTTTGTTGCTGTTGTGTTGTGTCTGTGTCGAAAAAATGCTATGCTATGCTTTCTATTCTATATAAATTAGTAAATAATCAGCGGTATGCATGTGTGCGTAGCGTACTTCACTAGACATCAACGCGCGATCGGCTGCCACCTGCTGTTAAATTTACCTAAAACTGAGCACTTTCGTAATAGCCCTCTTAAGTCTTAAACCATTCACGCTCATACGAAAATCTTTCCATAAGACATGTTCTTCTATTGCTATGCATCACATATTCATGCTATGAACGCGGATATCGGTGTTCATAGCACACACGACATGTACACGACTGTGTCCCGCTACAAAACGAGCCCCTTTCAACTGCGGCCACAGCGACTAGTCGCTCAGTGGAAAACTTCGTAAACGAATTGACCATTTAGAATAACGATAGAACAAGATTACCTAGTGCTCAAATTATCTTTACGATATGTTTTCTATGATCATAACCGTGTATATCCTGGAAATATACTGGTTGCATCCAAGAAAATGGTTTTTGTTTAAATTCCAGCTGGAAATGCCTAGTTCATTTAACTCCTAGCTTGTTACATTTTAAGTAGGTATTTATCTCTTGTTTCAGACCTCGCCGTAAGCCTAGGAGATGAACTCGTATTTTATACTAATGGATCCAAAACAGACACCGTACGTTTTGAGTCCCACAACCTCACAGCGTTAGCTTACGATGAAGTTCACAACATGATGCTGTATGTCGACAAAAAGGGAGACAAACATGATATATGTGGTTATAATTTACTTTCCAAGGAAAACAAATGTTTCGTTAAAGGAGTCGATGGGAACATTGAAAGTATTGCGTTCGACCCGGTAACAGATAAACTATTCTTTACCAATGCTGGCAAAATGAGCATTAATTGGATTTCATTAAAACCTGGGTCTGAAAAGGGTGTAAACCTTTTAATGGACTATGATTATGAGGACCAGATCATCAATAATGTTGCCGTCGATAGCTGTAGTGGGTAAGTTTACAATGACAGTTTTAAAATAAAAATCTGTGTCTGTTATCTATAATTATATACACCGTGACATTTTAGTCGTCTTACAAAGGGAGTCCACTCAATGTATCCGTTATAAAATACCTCTAGGCGCGATTAAAACATTGTTAACATTAATTAAGATAATAGGTACAAAGAAAAATAAATAACGCTTAAGAATTATGAAACACCCTCCCTGTTAATAATGTTTACGTATCAAACGGTAGAAGATATCTACGCACTTGAAATTTTTAAATCATATATAGAGAACCGTAAACAAATAGTAAAAATAGGTAAATATGAAAGCAATCCCTGTGTCCTGAATTTTGGCGTACCCCAGGGATCAATATTGGGCCCCCTCATGTTCCTTATTTATATTAACAGTATCAGTGAATTGGGTCTAAAAGGAGACATCTCCCTTTATGCAGACGATACAAGTCTCTTTTACTTTGGAGACTCAGTCGAAGCTATAATAGCCGACGCTCAGAATGATCTTAATCTGTTAATTGAGTGGTTTCAGTCAAATCTTCTAACTATTAATATTAAAAAAACAAATTATGTAATGTTTGCAACAAAAAAAAAAAAAAAAAATTATAGTTTCGGACTTAAAATAGACGGCAAACTACTTGAACGAAAACTTAAAGAAAAATATCTCGGACTTATCTTAGATGGTAACCTAACTTGGAAGCCACACCTAGAAAAAATTAAACTTAAACTGAGTCCACTCACAGGGGCACTCCGCAATATAACAAAATGTCTCCCTCGAAAAGTGCGATATCTTATCTATAATTCTCTGGTTAAGCCTCATATCGACTACCTCATTGAAATCTGGGGTACTGCAGCGAAAACTAATATAGATCCAATTCATCGAGTTCAGAATAGGTTGATTAAAATCTTATTTAACTTTAAATTTCGGACACCAACTGAAAAGATATACAAGGAAACAAAAATAATGAATATAAAACAAACGTACATATACTACACATGTATTCTAATACGTAAAATATTAAATAAGGAAATCCAATCCAACATAAGATTTGTAACAAAACAACAAACACGAAACATTAACCTAAGACGTGCTAGTTACTTAGTGACCCGCCCTCCTAGAACTAACTATGGAAGAAGAAATTTGGAATATGAGGGTGTTACAATTTATAATTAATTACCATCACTAATAAAAAAAGAACAAAGTTTTGGCCGGTTCAAAAATCTACTAAAGACTCACATAGTTACTACATACAAATAAGGTAATAAAAAAAAAACAGCATTATATATATATTAACATAAATAAAATATACACATAAGTTAAAAATATATATTATTAACTACTTAAATTAAACAAAAATAAATTGAATCCAATACTCAAAATGATTTATAAACCATGTATGTACCAAAAATATATAAATATAACAATAAACTAAAAATAGAATAGTATTATTATAATAAACTTGTTAAATCAGAGTTATGCCATCAATGCCACATCTAGCAAAAATCAAAATCACACATCCATGTTGTGCTTAGTTATCGATCGAGTTTATGTTATCTGTTTACCCACATTTTTTCTATTTTATTTTGCTATTTTTTAAATACGTACATCTGTGCGCTCTAATATTATTAATCTTAGTTTTAGATATTGTTTCTCAGTAAGTGAATTTTGTATGCAATTCTTTATGAGAAATAAAGTTGTTCTTAAACCTACCTACCTACCATTACATTCCATCTCCATAACAGGGTGTTTCGAACTACGTCATGTGGTTTAGTGATATTTTCACTTTTTTTATTATGCAAATGTTCAAAAAAAGTTTTTTTTTTTGTAAATTTTTAGGAGTCATTGGATACATGAAGTGGGCTGCCGTTGTAAAACGATTATAATGTCACGGTGTATATAAGGTGTTAAAAAATTAACTGCAAGAAAAGTAAGAACTTGTTTAGAATTATAAATAAAAAATATTGGCGAAAAAAATATTTCAAAATAATAACCCGTTTCCGAGATGTGCGATATTTTCACTTCGCACAAAATTATTGAATATGCGCACTGTACACCGCACGCGCGCCGGCGCCGCACACTGGTCCCAAATTAAAAAAAAGTGGACATTGATAGTAGACCGCTGATATTTTTTTTTATTGTTGATATAATGATAACAGATAAGGCAAAAAAATATTATTGTCCTACTTCAAATACTTTTCTCTATAAAAAATATTTCTTTTTTTTTGGATGGGAGTGATTACATTTTACTCAATTTCTCAAAAACCTTAAGCGATGTCGAGATGGCATTCACATATGTTAGAAAACTAATAATTCTGAGTATTTGGCTCGAAGAAACTTATTGCTTATCTCTGCGTACTTTCGAGATAATAGTGACAGAAAATAACAAATTTTTTTAATGTTAATTGTTCGCTTTTTTTTAATCATAGCCTTACTCATATCGCAATAGGTCCGCTGGCCAGCAAAATGGAGCTTCGACGCGAGTTTGCCGGGATAACAAGATGGCCGCCTCTCATGACGTAACGTAATACGGTCACGAATCGCGCGCGTACTAAATGTGGTTGCGATAAGACGTGTCCTTATTTTTTCTGTGCGCTTGAAGAAATGCTTGTTGTTTGTTTGTTTTGTTATTGTTGTATTTTGAATCTTTGGATTTTAAAATCAAATAATTTTTGTTTGTCTTTCTTTCGTCGAATTTGTTTTCGTAATTTTTTTTTGTTAAAATCAAAGTCACTTTGTCTTTGATATCTTTGATTCTAATTTGTTTTCAATTTTCCTTAAAATTATAATATGTCCGCATTTGTCACCAACTTAGACTTATACGTTGTTCTTAAATCAGGAGGTGGTTTTAAAAATGTCGAATTTTTATTTAATGCCCTTATTGAACGTATTGGTGTTGAATTGTCTTCCGAAGATTTGAGTAATATTAAATTATTTTGTCGTAATTTTTCAAGTAATATCTCAAAAAGATGGTCTGCTTCCAGTAGAGCTCAAAAGACCTTTCTTAACAAAAATTCAGACTGGTTACAATCCCAAATAGTTTGGCCAAAATGTCAAAATATCGATTTAAGCAGCATTTTTAAAGTTGCCGAGGAAGTAATTCCAAATTTCGAAACGCAAGTGGATACTCATCAATTAAGTTATGGTACAAGTAAAAAACCATTTGTTGATATATCTGATAAACAGAAGAAAAGGCGTTCTCTAACACTTCTAGATCACACAGAGGAGGAATTAGTTTATGCTTTATGTGCCAAATTAAAAGAGTCTAAAAAAACAAAATTAGCAGCTATATTAAACGAACTCAGCCAAAACAAGGAAAAATGTGAGATGGTATATGATGTACTATTCGCTAAAAAGACTGACAAACCGTGTTTACCAGATGATAAAACGTTAGCGCTTTACACCTCAACAAATTTGTCAAAATGGCAATATCGAAATTTAAGAACTATTCTTGCTTCAGAGAAAATGTATGGTCTTCCATCCTATCAAAAGCTCCTGGAAGCTAAAAAAACTTGTTATCCTCCAGAGTCAGACATAACTGTAACTGAATCTGATGCTAAGATAAGACTTCAATCGCTTCTAGATTTGACAACTAATAGGATATTAAAAACAATTCAGCACAACTCTGCCGACAAAAAATCGCTAAAACTAATAAGCAAATGGGGTTTTGACGGGTCATCTTCTCAAAGTAATTATAAACAAAAGTCACACTCCGACACTAAAATTGACGATTCTTCAGTTTTCATGATTAGTTTGGTTCCGCTTCGTTTGGAAGAAGAGAGTGGTACTATCTTGTGGCAAAATCCTGCTCCCTCTTCAACAAACTATTGTCGTCCAATTGGCTTTATATTTGCAAAAGAAACAAATGAATTGATAAAGAAGGAAAGTGCATCCTTAGAGGAAGAAATTCGTAATCTTGTTCCCACAATTGTAGATAATTTTGATATTAAACATGATTTGTACATGACTATGATTGATGGGAAAATTTCTACTGTGATTTCCAATACTTCTTCTGCAGCTGTTTGTAATATTTGCAATACCCCACCTAGCAAAATGAATGACTTGGACTTTGTATCCAAAAGACTCATCAGAGAAGATATGTATAAATATGGTCTGTCTTCGCTTCATATGTGGATAAGATGTATGGAATGTATTTTACACATTTCGTACAACTTAGACTTCAAAAAGTGGGCTGCACGAAAAGAAGATAAATTGTTAAAAGAAATTAAAAAGAATTTGACACAAGAAGAATTCCGGGAAAGAACTGGTTTGTTAATTGACATAGTAAAACAGGGATTTGGTACAACCAATGACGGTAACACGGCAAGAAGGTTTTTTGAAAATTATGAAGTATCTGCTGAAATAACGGGTATCCACCCTGATTTAATCAAGAGATTTGCAGTCATTTTACAAACAATTTCATCTGGTCAACTTATTAATACCAACTTGTTTAGGGAATATTGTAAAGAAACAGCAATGCTATATGTAAACTTATATCCATGGTATTACATGCCTTCAAGTGTCCATAAATTGTTGATACACGGTGCTGATATTTGTGAAAATTTCTCCTTTATTCCGATAGGCATGCTTTCCGAAGAAGCTTCCGAAGCGAGGAATAAAGATTTCCGGAATGTTAGAATGGCACATACAAGAAAAATCGGTAGAGTTCAGACTAATTTAGACATTATCCACAGCTTTCTAATTAGCTCAGATCCTTACATCAGCCATATCAAACCAAAGTTTGCTCGTTTACATAAACAGTTGTTTCCAGAGGCTAGTGCTTTGATCTTGAACAATGAATTGCTTTCGTTGGAAAACGAGGAAATAGAGATTTCTCAAGAGAATATAGACCCAAATATTAATCTTTCACCATAATATTTTTTCAGAATCGTTTGTGAACATATTCAACTTTATGTTTGCAGCTTAATATGTCTTCATTTTGATTGTTTTTTAGAACTGATGAAAGTACTCCTTCAGAAAGGTCATAGCTTTTCAGTCATTAGTGAGCCCCCATAACCTCTTTTACAGAGAAGTCTCTTTTTACTTATTTGACATTACGCATACATTATAATTATGTGCTAAAGTAAGGCTATGATTTAAAAAAAGCAAAAAATTAACATTAAAAAAAATGTTATTTTCTGTCACTATTATCTCGAAAGTACGCAGAGATAAGCAATAAATTTCTTCGAGCCAAATACTCAGAATTATTAGTTTTCTAACATATGTGATTGCCATCTCGACATCGCTTAAAGTTTTTGAGAAATTGAGTAAAATGTAATCGCTCCCATACAAAAAAAAAAGAAATATTTTTTTTACAGAAAAGTATTTGAAGTAGGACAATAATATTTTTTTGCCTTATCTGTTATCATTGTATCAACAATAAAAAAAAATATCAGCGGTCTACTATCAATGTCCACTTTTTTTTAATTTGGGACCAGTGTGCGCCGGCGGCCTAGGACACCGCGGCCGCCCCGCCGCACGCGTGAGTCGTTCACCCCTGCGGTACGACACGCGACGGCGCAAATTCGTAAACAGCTGATTCTAATTTCCCCATCACATTTCTCAGACTTTGGACTGACAAATTATCGAACTACTTACAAATAGCATATTTTAATGTACATAAATGACTGTTTAAATTAAGTTAGCTCGATAAGTTGGTATGTTTAAAAAATTTGAATCAACATATTTACAGTAATTTAAAAACTATTTACAAGAAGTCTTAATTTTTACCTTATTTACAAAAGGTGCTGGAAATGTTCACCGTTTTGTCTAATGCATAAGTTAGCACGACGTATTACGTTTCCTTGCACTGCAATTAATGTGTCTCTGTCACTTTTAATTGAATCAAATGCACTAATTATACGAGTTTTTAATTCGTCCACGTTTTCAATGTTGTTGCCACTATGTCCATACACTAAGTCTTTCACTCGACCCCAAAGATAAAAATCTAGAGGCGTTAGGTCGGGCGACCGAGGCGGCCATGCAATAGGCCCAGCGCGGTCTACCTATCCAATGGTTAGGATAGGTAGCATCTAAATACGCACGGGCTCCTCGGTGGTAGTGTGCGGGCCCTCCATCATGCTGGAAGTAGTGGTCCCTTGTTTCAGCAAGAGAAACTTCTTCCAGCATCTCTTGCACAGACTCGAGCAGGTGCAGATATGTTTCGCCATTAAGGCGTTCCAGGAAAACGGGTCCGAGTACCGTCTGCCCTATGATTCCAGCCCATACGTTTACTGAGAATCGATGTTGAAAATGGTCAGGGACCACAGCTCGCGGGTTTTCGTACGACCACCAGTGAGCATTATGGATATTAAATAACCCCACTCTACTAAAAGTCGACTCATCTGTCCATAGAATTTTTCGAGGTTCTTCCACCAACCACCTACAGAACCTTAACCTTGGCTCGTAATCTGCGGTAATTAGTTCCTGTACTCTTAAAAAGTGGTATGGATGTTGACCTTCTTCACGCAACACATTCCACGCAGTAACATGACTTATTCCTAGGTCCCGACCTGCGTCACGTGTGTTCGCATGTGGATTGTCGTTGAAGTAGTCCAGCACTCGATCGAGAGCCGTGACCTACCGGCATCTGCTTGATGAGGACGAAACTGGCCATAGTCTAATAAGCGCTGGTAGACTCCTAGGATTGTTTGGACAGCAGGCACTCGTCGTTGGTGACCATACAGTTCACGGTAACGGTTACGTGCCGCAGCTAAACTTTCACCAGTCATAATGTAGCATACTACCATATCTAAGTACTCTCGATTGGAATACGTAAACGGCATTATTAAAAGTATTCGCGAAACTGCGCGAACGCACGTATTTGGCGTAATGACACGGAATCACACCCTTATCGCGCGACGGATATCGGACGACTAAACGGGTCGGGAAGGGGTAGCGAGAGCTGTGGGAAGAGAAGCGGGCGGCGGGGGAGCCGCTAGCGAGTCACTCGCGCGCGGTACAATGGCGGCCCAAGCCGCAAGCGCAGCCCCTGCGTACAGCGCACAAAAAATATTTTAATATTTTTTTTTATTTATGTGAAAATATAAAAATGCTCAAAAAAAATTTTTTTTAAAATTTGTGTTCGTTTTTCGATGTCGAGTAAGTGGACGAAATTCTTGCAGTTAATTTTTTAACACCTTATATATCTCTGTCTGAATTTCGTTATATTCAATATTGTTATTCAATTTCCAGGTACATTTACTGAGGCAGCACAATTTCCTTGGAAAGAGCTCGAATTAATGGTTCCGAGAGAAGCTATATATACGTCACTTATCAATTACATAGCATGGCCATGGACCCCCAAACACGGAAAATTTATTATATTGAAAAATTGGAACAATGGTATTTTAGGAGTATACATTTGGAGAATTCACGCCACTATAATGTAATGTTAGATCAAATATATATTTCTGAAGCAAAACACTTGATCGTTTCAAATGATTACTTATACTGGATGAACAGAAACGGGACCTACATGGACCAAACCGTTTGGTATTTATCGAAGCACGCAATAGGACGTGAAGAACGTAAAAAGATTCGTTGGTTCCATGTTAAAAGAGCACTCGCTATAACCGCCAACTACAAAATTAAAGATCAAATTCAGGGACAGAATTGCGAATCCCTACGCAGTTTGATACCAAAACTCTCAGTAACCGGCATTCAACAGACAACAGAAACAGAACAGCCAACACAATATGCAGCAGTTGCCAAACTGTTTTGTGTTCACGGTATAAAAGTTAGTGAGACATCTATGTGCATATGCACACCTGGTTACATCGGTGAGAGATGTGATGTTTCAGTCTGTGCAAACTATTGTTTCCAAGGTGACTGCAGTTTCAATGATGAGGGAGTTCCTAATTGCAGGTGAAATATTTTCTACTCCTGATGGTTTCATTTTTAAGCATTAAACAGCTTACGTTCGCGCTACTGGGACACAGGCCCATGTCTATGAGCGGGTGTGGGTCATAAATCCACTTCGCTTGTCATGTTCATCTCATATTCATCTTCACGCTCGGGAGCATGTACGGTGCATCCGCAGATTCTGCAATTCAGCAGTTTGCGCCACACATTCATTTCAGTTCATATTAGTTAACTCAGTTCGCGTTGTGCTATCAAGTCAGCCAGGCGTTCTCGTTACGCCAACAAGGGCCACGTCACTCACTTCATTGCCACACCTTCAAGCTCATTTTACTTTATGTACCATTGGGACAATACAGTAGTGTTTCAGTACTTTACCTTCTTTTATTCCATTCATCCCGCATCTAAAAGTAATGTATGGTCTACCAAGGGATCATACACCCAGTATTGGTTGGTATCACATGTCTTCGAAATTTGGTTAGAAAGAGGACATGCCACTTTCATCACGATGTTTTTCTTCTCCTTTTTGAGAACAGTGATATCGAAATAAATTACAGAAAGTAAAGTGCCTGATTGGTTTCGAACCAACTATCATGACACGTAAGTCGGGGCCGGTAACACTGAACCCTGCTGTTCCATACGGTGGAGGTCTGCCCAGCTTGGGCGGTGTACCACCATGTCCTTGTGGAGGCGATCGGCGGCGGCGAACTCTCACGTCCGGCCCTGGTCCAAACCATGGTACGGAGCGAGAGAGCATGGGTGGCTACCCTGGCTAGGTGATAGCTGTGACCTCCTTCGGCGAAGCAGTTATGCTTACGAAGAGGGAGGCGGTGCATGTGAGGGAGAAGCAGTATAGCCCTCACAGCCTTTGTCGCCGCAGGAGACGCCCTGGGCATCGGGAATCCCAGGCTGATTGCCGGCCACCGGCGCGCGGGCTTGCGGACGGCGAGTAATGGGAAAGTCGTAGTAAAAGTCTGACACGCCCTCCCGCTCCATTCAGAGCGGGAGAAGTTATTTGAGGATTTCCCACCAAAAAAAAAACCCTCTGTTTCCAATTTTATATTTTGCCTCTAAATCTGTTTTCTTCTTATTATTTTTTTAAATAACCATGTTTAACATTATCTTTATTTCAGATGTAATGCCGGTTATTCAGGGGAAAGATGTGAGATGTACGCGTGTCATGGTTACTGTCTGAACAACGGTGTCTGTTCCCTGGACGAGGAGGATGTGCCAGTTTGTCAATGTGTTGACAATCACGAGGGAATAAGATGTGAAACTGTTAAAGATGTCACAACTAAGAACATCCCTACGTACGACTCCGGGAATGCAAACCTAACTCTAGCTGATTTATTATCTCGTTGGCGAAAACCTACGTCAAAAATGCTCATAACTGTAGAAGTTTAAGTTTTTAAGAATTTTATTTTTATTTTTAGTTTGCATTATTTTTTTCAGATACGTTTCCTAAGCTTCTGGTATTCATTTTGTTTATATTTTGATAAAAATCATTACTACACAACGTTAAATTTATGCTAAAAATTGTGTTTTATTTTATCAATATTTTATCTTGCACAAAGACAGATCAGCCAGTGGGATGACTCTCCACACATAATCAACTGTATAAAGGTAAAAAGTGTCTATGAACGGAACTAAACGGCAAGTGAAGGATTATTCCACTTTCCCCATGAAGCTGTCCTGAAGCGGTGCAGGGTTGCAATAAATAAGCAAACACAACAGCTTACTGAAACGAATAGATATAATTGTCCACAAGTTTTTAAGATTCACAAGACACAGATAATACGATGGAAGGCGAAATAAGGAGCACAGAAAGAACGCGATAGCCACAGTTAATAGCTTAACACTACAGAGCACGTCTAGGTACAAGACTCCCTATAAGCCTTGATTAAAGCTCAATAACTTTATGTCGAACGTTTACCAGGTACGAGCGAGAGCGGCATGCGCTTACGACCAGGTAACCGGTCCGCACTCTTTATTACACACATATATATACATAAAAATATCTAATGACAAAGTTACGTGTTAGTACTGATGTCTTAGTTTTTATTTGGTTAGTTTAAGGTTATATAATATAAATTTAGTGTAAATACTCGTTATACTACTTATAAACTAGATACATACTACATTAGAGAAGTAGCTACGGTACAGTCCCCCTTGAAACAAACTGGAATGTTGATCATTTTGACATCCACTGGCTCCTACTGACATTGGTAGGGCAAATTACGCTTTCATAAACTCTGAGCTCACTTTCTTACATCAGGATTTAACCAAATATTTGACTCGTAAATAATTTAGTTCCGTGGTATAGAACCGCCTTATTTGGGGGCACGCAGTGCCCTCACCAATACGAGCCAAGCGGAGCGCAAGGGCACTACCTACCTTTTCTCGAAGCACTTCGTCGTTTTATTAAACCCTTAATCCTTGGGTTTGGATAACACCAGATAAACAGAATTCTCGGGATATGTTGTCAATAGCAGACTTAATAAACTAAAAAAAGTAAGTTTTAATTACATAGCTCTTATACTTTAGATTTTATTAATATCTAAATAACCCTGATTTCGTCACGGATTCACTGATGAAATGAAATGAAATGCACCGATCCACGTGTGGCTTGACCAGACTCGATTAATCGAATGAACCCCAAGATTTGTTCTAGCCCCTGGAGCCTCATGCTTCATGGTGTTGCAGAGGCCATTGCATATCAAGAAGTAGACCGGGGGCGCGGTATTCGTCAGGTAGACGTGCCCTTAGGATAGGAAAGGATTGCGAGCCTACCGGATATGCATCCTTGAGTAAACATTGGACTAGTGGAGACTCGGGTGGTATTTATTTATAGGAGCCCATCTTTTCACGACGTCGCCGGCGTGTTGATTCGGGTCGAGCTACTTGGGCAGGTTCAACTGTTTTATTAGCTCTTTTCCATACCGTTGCTTCGCTATGTTCTGTTTTGTTGTTTTCATAGTCGTCTTTTGAGTTCTCGCTGCTATTGGTTTCTGGTTTTTTGTAGATGTCGCTAGCCGCTTTCTTGATCTTGTTTCTGTCTCCAGCCATGTCCTTCCAAAACGTGATTCCCATGTCGAAGTATTTCATGTCCTGTTTTAGGTTGTCGTTCCTTGTGTAGATAGGTCGTCCGACCTTCCTAGATTTCGCCTTATGCTGCTTTTCTGCATGCAATAGGTGTGGTTTATCCCGTCTGAAGACGTGTGCTACACACATACATATTAGCACATTCTAAGGTTCTTGATGCGTTTTGTTACAGTTTTTCCGTCTAAGATTTGGTGCATTTTCTTAATTCTTGGTTTGTTCCTGGCGTGGTTAATCAAGTCTCTCATGATAACTCGTTCATATCTTCTGAGTCTTGATCTGTTCGCGTTGGTGAGGGTCTAAGGGCTGCGTCAATGACCTATGTAAAAAGACAAGGAGATAGAGGGCAACCTTGTTTAACTCCCTTTCCTTTGACAATCCAACTGCTTTGCTGACCGCACCATTTGATGCGTGTTCCTTCATTCAAGCATGCCTTGATTATACTGTTGGTCATAGATTTGTTGGTGCGTTTCAGTAATATATCTCTTAATGCCTTGAAATCAACGTTGTCAAAGGCTTTTTCTATGTCGAGGGCAAGTATGTAAATTCGGTTACCTGCTCGCCATTCCTCGTCTAGAACCCTTTTGAGCGTAAAAAATGTGGTCATCTGTTGATCTATTGTTTAAGAACGCTGCTTGGTAATTACCCAGTTCCGTTATTGTATCGTCTAGTTTTTTTAGTAAGTATGACGTGTAAATTCTGTAGCTCGTGTTACAAATCGTTATGCAGCGAAAATCGTTTTTGCCTTTAGGACTTTTTTTTGGATTTAGGACCTGTACGGTCTCAAATCACGTGTCAGGTAAGGTGTTCTGTGTCCAGGCTTTATTCATGTGTTTAGTTACAGCTTCCTGTAGTATTTGGGGCATCGCTTTGTACAGGTTGATAACCACTTGGTCCGTTCCGTGGGCTGTCCCGTTTCGCATTTTATTGATAATTCCCGTTATTTCGTCCACCGTCGGTCCTTCGCAGTATGGTTCCATTATTGGTTTTGTTATATTAACCGTTGGTATATGAAAGCCCTAGGAGTTTTTTAAGTAGGTATTTTTTCCCATTTGGACATTGGTATGTAGACGGTTCTTGTTCGGCGTTTTGTTTGCTGTTTGCTTTTCCTGTAGAATAAGTAGAGCATTTGCATGCGTTTTGCAGGGTGAATTTTGCCTATTCCGGTGAAGCAAGCTCTGCATGTTTTTTGATCTTCCAGATGTTTAACCCTTTGGAGTGTTGTCCGGCATTTTTTTACTCGGTTATGCCTATTGGGGTTATCCGGTTGTCTGCTATGTAGGAATTTGGCTTTTTGTAAGTAAGCAAGGGCTAATCAATGACCCCTTGAGTACGTTGGCTGAAAAGTCAGAGTTTCCAGGGCAGTGGCTTTTAAAACCTCCGTAGTGGTGTTCCAGAGTATTTCAATATTTTCATCTGTTGGGGTGATTCCTATATTTGCTAGTATTTTTGTTATGCATTCTTGGTATTTTATTTTGGTAGAATTTCTTTTGAGCGCGGCATAGTTACATTGTTTATGATTGAAAAGCTTGGCCTCAATTGTTGTTTCATTCGTACATTGCCGTTGCTTTTGGGTATTGTGTTTAGTTTTTTGGATTTTGTTTACAACTCTGTTTTGTCTTACCAGTCCCCAGATTGTTTTATGGTCGGAAATGCAACCAGGGGCCCATTCACCTTTAATGAAGTGAAAGAGTTTTTTTGTTGCGTGTGGAATCATGATGTGATACAAGATACGAGACAAATATAAAAACCATTAGAGAAATATGGTTTTATTGCATAAAAAAATGCAGATGGTATGACAGCTGACAAGGACTTATTATCTACTTTCTTTTTAATAAATTCAATAGTAAACATAGACAATACCAAATAGTTTAACACCACATTCACCCCCGCGTCAGAGAACGTAGTCCTGAAGACGGGCTGGAGCTCTCTTCTCTCTTGTGGAGCGCCGAGTTGCTGTACTCTCGTGTTGCTGAAAGTTCTCCGCTGTTGTTGATTCTTGGACCAGAGGTATCTCCGTTTCACCCTCGGCATCCTCATAATGGTCTTCAGTTTCGGATTCACTTTCTAGCGACGGCAGCGGAAGAGGTGCTAACTGTCTGTTAGATATTGTAGTTTCATGGCCATCTGGTAACTTTACTTGAGAATAAAATGGATTAGCTTCCACAAGCTCTACTTCTTCCACTTCGGAATCGTATTTCGATGTTTTATGATTTTTACACATCAATACAGGTCCTGGCTCCAAAAGCCATGTTGGCATTGATTCCCCATTTGTAGATCGTCGTGCATGTCTAAAAAAAAATTCATGGGGTGTGGCATTAGTGGCCGTACACAGCAATGAACGGATTGAATGGAGAGCGTATGGTAAGACTTTCTCCCAGCTAGCTGTTTTAAGATTTTTGGTCCTCAAGCATAGCTTTATTGTTTTCCATAAGGTACCATTTAGACGCTCTACTTGAACATTTCGTAGTGGATTATATGGCGTGGTTCGACTACATGCAATTCCATTTGTTACTAAATAGTTCCGTAATTCGTTAGATATGAAGGCTGCTCCACGGTCTGAATGGATACATTGTGGAACACTAAGTGCAGAATAAGTCCTTCAAGCATTTAATAACGCTGCTAGCAGAGACATCTTTGGTTGGGTAGGTAAATGGGAATCTTGAATGTTCATCTATAATTGTCAAGATCTAGCGATTTTGAGTATTGGTAGGTAGAGGTCCTTTAAAGTCGATGTTGAGTCTTTCGAATGGAGTGGTTGCTTTTATGAGCATTCCCTGCTTTTTAATAAACCTAGGTTTTATTTCTGCGCAAATACGACACTCAGATGTCATCTTCTTGATATCGTCTACAGAGTAAGGCAGATTTTTAGACCGTATCCAGTGAAACAATCGCACTATACCGGGATGTCCCAAGATTTATTTTATTTATTTATTTATTTATTTAACCATTTATGTACACACATATATAAACAGACAAGAAGATTAGAACAGAAAAATAGGTACAGAGGTGATGCTTATTTCTAAAGAAATCTCTTCCAGCATACCTGCGATAGGAGAGAAGATAAAGAAATGTAGACAGCGTGTGAAAGGGTAAATAAGAAAATAAACTACATTGATTTACGATCAAAAACAATAATACACTAAACAAATTAAACAACTAATATGGGAATATACTTACATACATAATTACAAACATACATACATACATATTTCTAAAATAAATATCACTAAAATATTAATAATAATAATGTAAATAAAATAATATATACACAACTATGACGATGTGGACAGATAGTGTTCTTTCAGTTTTCTTTTAAAAACTGCAACAGTTTGGCAGTCCCTAATGTCGGGCGGAAGTGCATTCCACAACCGCACCGCGTGCACAGTGAAGGAGTAGGAGTAGAAGTCAGTGGAGTGGGGAGGGGACTTAAGGAGGTTTCGAAGATGCGACCTGCAAGGCGCATCTGAAGGACGGGCGTAGGAAAAACGGTCCCGCAGATAGGAAGGGGTTTTCGGATTGTGAAGAAGGTTGAACAGCAGACACAGTATCCGAGAGTTCCTGCGAAATCGAATGGGGAGCCATTTGAGTGTCTTGCGAAAGTTGGAAACATGATCATACTTTTTAAGATTGAAAACAAAACGAATACAGATGTTCTGCAAACGCTCAAGTTTATTTAAAAGTTCTTCCGTAGCATCCAAAAAACAGGCATCGGCGTAATCTATGATGGGCTGAATGAGAGTTTGAGCAAGAGAGATTTTGGTGTTAAAGGGCAAGAAGCCTTGCAGACATTTCAGAGAATGGAAAGTGTAGTGCACTTTCCGACTGACTTGAGCGACATGGGCAGACCACGATAAGTAGGAATCCATCGTCACCCCCAGGTTTTTAACCGTACGTGCGTATTCAATCTGAACTCCATTCAGACAGAGCGGAGACAGCGACGCAACATCGAGCCTATTTCGCATATATCTGCCGCCAATAACCAGGGCCTGGGATTTCCTAGGGTTGATTTGCAGTCCAAAAGACCGCGACCACTCGCTAATCAAATCCAGGTCACTGTTCATGGCAGCCACGGCGGCTTCTGCATCCTCCCTTAAGAAATGATTGTAGAGCTGCAGATCGTCGGCATAGAGATGGAAGTAGGAAGAGATGATACTGGTGACAGAGTTTATGAAAGTGGAAAAGAGAAGGGGAGAGAGAACGCCACCCTGAGGCACACCCGCGATTAGATATTGTGTAACTCGTTCAGTCTGTTCGTGGTCATACTTGAGCACACGTGAGAGGGTATCAGCCGTAATATTATCTTTACCCGGACGGTAGATTATGTCATATTTGTAATTTGATAGCTCAAGACGCCACCTCTCTATCTTCTCATTTTTTATTTTGCTGTTATGGGATTGGCTGAACATGAAAGACACAGATCGTTGGTCAGTTATTAATAAAAAATGTCTACCAATGAGGTAGAGCCGCCATTTTCTTACAGATTCAACAATAGCGCTTGCTGCTTTTTCTATTGAGAAATGTCGCCGTTCGGAAATGTTGAGTGAACGTGAGAAAAAAGCTACTGGGCGGCCGCTCTGAGATAGGGAAGCTGAAATAAAGTGTTCTGAAGCATCAGTTTCAACAGTGAATATTTCGTTCTGATTTATGACGGTTAAGGCTGATTCCATTATGTCTGCTTTTAGTTTTTGAAAAGAATCAACGGCGTCCTTTCCGAGGGGAAATTTAGAAACTTTAGTAAATGGGTTGATCTTTTCAGAGAAATTTCGAATCCATTTCGAGTAATGGGCGAACATGCCTAATGTTCTTTTGAGTGATCGCGAGTCAGTTGGAATGGGTAAGTTCAATAAAGGACTAAGGCGATCATCATCTGATACAATTTTATAGACTCTTGCCTGTATGTACATTTTTCCTCATTAAGAGTGACATTATATTTAGCCGCAACCTCCATGAATAGAGACATATTCAGATCATGTTCCACTGCTGTTTTGCCACAAATTGTGACGCCATCCAAATACGAATAAGTACCTGCCAGTTTATCTTTACTAATAATATAATTAAGTGTTGGTTGTAGTGTTGTTAATCAAATGGTATACGTGTAAATTGGAACAACTTACCGCAAGTTTCAAAAGCTGTATTTTTTTTTTCAGTCGACAAGATAGGCACTTGATGATATGCACTTATTGCGAAGATCGCCCTGAGGACACGGTGGAGCATACGGTGGAGGTCTGCCCGGCTTGAGCGGAGCACCGCCTTGTCCTCGTGGAGGTGATCGGTGGCGGCGATCTCTCGCGTCCGACCCTGGTCCAGGCCATGGTACGGAGCGAGAGTGCATGGCTAGCAGTCGCCTCCTTCAGCGAAGCAGTTATGCTCGCAAAGAGAGAGGCGGCGCACGTGAGGGAGACTAAACGAGTTATATGGTTTGAAAAAATACAGGTTTGGTAGTCCTTTTCTGGAATATGTCAGAAATTATTCAAAATTATTTAAAAGATCTGTGCTTTTGCTAAATCTAAATTTTTAAGCGATACTATAAAAAAATCTAATAATAAAGAAAAAACCACATGGAAAATTATTAACAATGAAACGGGTAAATCGGTTAAACAGGATAAACAATTAGAGATTATGGTTAACAACAACTTAGTTGATAAAGCTGCTGATGTAGGTGACGCATTTAATGAGTTTTTTGCTAACATACCTATTACTACGACTCGCTCCTTAAATTCATCCCCGTCTACAGCTGAAAATCTTTTACACAGTAGTGTGCCAAAATGTAGTCGCTTATTTAGTTTCGAACATGAAACGCCTGTGGATGTAGTGAACATATTTAACACACTTAAGTTTAAAAACACTGGAGATTACTGGGGCATCTCCATTAAGCTTTAAAGTAATATAATCGACATCGTAGCCCCCTATTTAGCTGTTACTTTTAATAAATGTGTTCATTTAGGATCTTTTCCTGACCTCATGAACAGTAGTAAAGTCAAACCATTATTTAAATCAGGTAATAAAAATAACGTTGGCAATTTCAGGCCTATTTCTATCTTACCTGCATTTAGTAAAATATTTGAAAAGTTAATACTCAAGCAGTTGCTAAGACCACCATGACACGCTGTTGCGTAAACTACGTCATTACGGTGTTCAAAAGGAAGTTCTCAATGTAATAAGTTCTTATTTGCAAAATAGGCACCAATGTGTAGATGTTAATGGTGTGCAATCTTCCGGGCTACCAGTTCAATTATGTGTACAAGGCTCAATACTAGGACCATTCTTATTCTTAGTGTGTATTAATGACTTACCATACTATTTAAAGGGTATCTGTGACGTTGTGCTGTTTGCTGATGATACCTCTTTTATCTTTAAAGTAGACAGGAACAGACAAGATTTTGACGACGTAAACAGTGCACTTTCAATGGTTACGGATTGGTTTACCACAAATAACCTAGTTCTCAATGCCAAGAAAACGAAATGTATCAAGTTCGCCTTTCCGAATGTTAAGAATCTAGGACCTAACATCGTCTTAGATAATGAGGTGCTTGAAACTGTAGACTCGGTAGTTTTTCTGGGCTTAGTGCTGGCGGCAACTGCTTCGAGCACGTGCTCGGGTGAGTGCTCGGGCAAGTGCTGGTGGCAAGAGCTCGGGCCAGTGCTGGCGGCAAGTGCTCGGGCCAGTGCTGGCGGCAAGTGCTCGGGCCAGTGCTGCGGCAAGTGCTCCGGCCAGTGCTGGCGGCAAGTGCTCGGGCAAGTGCTGGTGGCAAGTGCTCGGGCCAGTGCTGGCGGCAAGTGCTCGGGCCAGTGCTGGCGGCAAGTGCTCGGGCCAGTGCTGCGGCAAGTGCTCCGGCCAGTGCTGGCGGCAAGTGCTCGGGCAAGTGCTGCCGGAAAGTGCTCGGGCCAGTGCTGGCGGCAAGTGCTCGGGCCAGTGCTAGTGGCAAGTGCTCGGGCCAGTGCTAGTGGCAAATGCTCGGGCCTGTGCTGGCGTGCTGCCGGCTCGTGCTGGCGGCAAGTGCTGCCGGCAAGTTCTTGCGGCAAGTGTTCCGGTCAGTGCGGGCCGCAAGTGCTCGGGCCAGTGCTGTCGGCAACTGCTCTGAGCAAGTGCTCGGGCAAGTGCTCGGGCGAGTGCTCGGGCAAGTGCTCGGGTTAGTGCTCGGGCCTGTGCTAGTGGCAAATGCTCGGGCCTGTGCTGGCGTGCTGCCGGCTCGTGCTGGCGGCAAGTGCTGGCGGCAAGTTCTGGCGGCAAGTGTTCCGGTCAGTGCGGGCCGCAAGTGCTCGGGCCAGTGCTGGCGGCAACTGCTCTGAGCAAGTGCTCGGGCGAGTGCTCGGGCAAGTGCTCGGGCGAGTGCTCGGGCAAGTGCTCGGGCGAGTGCTAGTGGCAAATGCTCGGGCCTGTGCTGGCTTGCTGCCGGCTCGTGCTGGCGGCAAGTGCTGGCGGCAAGTTCTGGCGGCAAGTGTTCCGGTCAGTGTTGGCCGCAAGTGCTCGGGCAAGAGCTCGGGCGAGTGCTCAGGCAAGTGCTCGGGTGAGTGCTTGGGCGAGTACTCGAAAAGTGCTCGGGCAAGTGCTCGGGTTAGTGCTCGGGCAAGTGCTCGGGTTAGTGCTCGGGCAAGTGCTCGGGCAAGTGCTCGGGCGAGTGCTCGGGCGAGTGCTCGGGCAAGTGCTCGGGCGAGTGCTTAGGCGAGTGCTCGGGCAAGTGCTCGAGCGAGTGCTCGGGCAAGTGCTCGGGCAAGTGCTCGGGCCAGTGCTAGTGGCAAATGCTCGGGCCTGTGCTGGCGTGCTGCCGGCTCGTGCTGGCGGCAAGTGCTGGCGGCAAGTTCTGGCGGCAAGTGTTCCGGTCAGTGCAGGCCGCAAGTGCTCGGGCCAGTGCTGGCGGCAACTGCTCAGAGCAAGTGCTCGGGCGAGTGCTCGGGCGAGTGCTCGGGCGAGTGCTCGGGCAAGTGCTCGGGCGAGTGCTCGTGCAAGTGCTCGGGCGAGTGCTCGGGCAAGTTCTCCGGCGAGTGCTAGGGCAAGTGCTCGGGCGAGTGCTCGGGCAAGTGCTCGGGCGAGTGCTCGGGCGAGTACTCGGGCAAGTTCTCCGGCGAGTGCTCGGGCAAGTGCTCGGGCGAGTGCTCGGGCGAGTGCTCGGGCAAGTTCTCCGGCGAGTGCTCGGGCAAGTGCTCGGGCGAGTGCTCGGGCGAGTGCTCGTGCAAGTTCTCCGGCGAGTGCTAGGGCAAGTGCTCGGGCGAGTGCTCGGGCAAGTGCTCGGGCGAGTGCTCGGGCGAGTACTCGGGCAAGTTCTCCAGCGAGTGCTCGGGCAAGTGCTCGGGCGAGTGCTCGGGCGAGTGCTCGGGCAAGTTCTCCGGCGAGTGCTCGGGCAAGTGCTCGGGCGAGTGCTCGGGCGAGTGCTCGTGCAAGTGCTCGGGCGAGTGCTCGGGCAAGTGCTCGGGCGAGTGCTCGGGCAAGTGCTCGGGCGAGTGCTCGGGCTAGTGCTCGGGCAAGTGGTCGGGCTAGTTCTCGTGCAAGTGCTCGGGCGAGTGCTCGGGCAAGTTCTCCGGCGAGTGCTAGGGCAAGTGCTCGGGCGAGTGCTCGGGCAAGTGCTCGGGCGAGTGCTCGGGCGAGTACTCGGGCAAGTTCTCCGGCGAGTGCTCGGGCAAGTGCTCGGGTGAGTGCTCGGGCGAGTGCTCGGGCAAGTTCTCCGGCGAGTGCTCGGGCAAGTGCTCGGGCGAGTGCTCGGGCGAGTGCTCGTGCAAGTGCTCGGGCGAGTGCTCGTGCAAGTGCTCGGGCGAGTGCTCGGGCAAGTGCTCGGGCGAGTGCTCGGGAAAGTGCTCGGGCGAGTGCACGGGCGAGTGCTCGTGCAAGTGCTCGGGCGAGTGCTCGGGCAAGTTCTCCGGCGAGTGCTCGGGCAAGTGCTCGGGCGAGTGCTCGGGCAAGTGCTCGGGCGAGTGCTCGGGCTAGTGCTCGGGCAAGTGGTCGGGCTAGTTCTCGGGCAAGTGCTCGGGCAAGTGCTCGGGCGAGTGCTCGGGTGAGTGCTCGGGCTAGTGCTCGGGCAAGTGCTCGGGCAAGTGCTCGGGCGAGTGCTCGGGCAAGTGCTCGGGCGAGTGCTCGGGCAAGTGCTCGGGCGAGTACTCGGGCTAGTGCTCGGGCAAGTGCTCGGGCAAGTGCTCGGGCGAGTGCTCGGGCGAGTGCTCGGGCAAGTGCTCGGGCGAGTGCTTAGGCGAGTGCTCGGGCAAGTGCTCGAGCGAGTGCTCGGGCAAATGCTCGGGCAAGTGCTCGGGCCAGTGCTAGTGGCAAATGCTCGGGCCTGTGCTGGCGTGCTGCCGGCTCGTGCTGGCGGCAAGTGCTGGCGGCAAGTTCTGGCGGCAAGTGTTCCGGTCAGTGCAGGCCGCAAGTGCTCGGGCCAGTGCTGGTGGCAACTGCTCAGAGCAAGTGCTCGGGCGAGTGCTCGGGCGAGTGCTCGGGCGAGTGCTCGGGCAAGTGCTCGGGCGAGTGCTCGTGCAAGTGCTCGGGCGAGTGCTCGGGCAAGTTCTCCGGCGAGTGCTAGGGCAAGTGCTCGGGCGAGTGCTCGGGCAAGTGCTCGGGCGAGTGCTCGGGCGAGTACTCGGGCAAGTTCTCCGGCGAGTGCTCGGGCAAGTGCTCGGGCGAGTGCTCGGGCGAGTGCTCGGGCGAGTGCTCGGGCAAGTGCTCGGGCGAGTGCTTAGGCGAGTGCTCGGGCAAGTGCTCGAGCGAGTGCTCGGGCAAGTGCTCGGGCAAGTGCTCGGGCGAGTGCTCGGGCGAGTGCTCGGGCAAGTGCTCGGGCGAGTGCTCGGGCAAGTGCTCGGGCGAGTGCTCGTGCAAGTGCTCGGGCGAGTGCTCGGGCAAGATCTCGGGCGAGTGCTCGGGCGAGTGCTCGGGCAAGTGCTCGGGCAAGTGCTCGGGCGAGTGCTCGGGCAAGTTCTCCGGCGAGTGCTCGGGCAAGTGCTCGGGCGAGTGCTCGGGCGAGTGCTCGGGCAAGTTCTCCGGCGAGTGCTCGGGCAAGTGCTCGGGCAAGTGCTCGGGCGAGTGCTCGGGCGAGTGCTCGGGCAAGTGCTCGGGCGAGTGCTCGGGAAAGTGCTCGGGCGAGTGCTCGGGCGAGTGCTCGGGCAAGTGCTCGGGCGAGTGCTCGGGCAAGTGCTCGGGCGAGTGCTCGTGCAAGTGCTCGGGCGAGTGCTCGGGCAAGATCTCCGGCGAGTGCTCGGGCAAGTGCTCGGGCGAGTGCTCGGGCAAGTGCTCGGGCGAGTGCTCGGGCTAGTGCTCGGGCAAGTGGTCGGGCTAGTTCTCGGGCAAGTGCTCGGGCAAGTGCTCGGGCGAGTGCTCAGGCGAGTGCTCGGGCTAGTGCTCGGGCAAGTGCTCGGGCAAGTGCTCAGGCGAGTGCTCGGGCAAGTGCTCGGGCGAGTGCTCGGGCAAGTGCTCGGGCGAGTACTCGGGCTAGTGCTCGGGCAAGTGCTCGGGCAAGTGCTCGGGCAAGTGCTCGGGCGAGTGCTCGGGCAAGTTCTCCGGCGAGTGCTCGGGCAAGTGCTCGGGCGAGTGCTCGGGCAAGTGCTCGGGCGAGTGCTCGGGCTAGTGCTCGGGCAAGTGGTCGGGCTAGTTCTCGGGCAAGTGCTCGGGCAAGTGCTCGGGCGAGTGCTCGGGCGAGTGCTCGGGCAAGTTCTCCGGCGAGTGCTTGGGCAAGTGCTCGGGCGAGTGCTCGGGCAAGTGCTCGGGCGAGTACTCGGGCTAGTGCTCGGGCAAGTGCTCGGGCAAGTGCTCGGGCAATTGCTCGGGCCAGTGCTGGCGGCAACTGCTCTGAGCAAGTGCTCGGGCGAGTGCTCGGGGGCAAGTGCTCGGGCAAGTGCTCGGGCGAGTGCTCGGGCAAGTGCTCGGGCGAGTGCTAGTGGCAAGTGCTCGGGCCAGTGCTAGTGGCAAATGCTCGGGCCTGTGCTGGCTTGCTGCCGGCTCGTGCTGGCGGCAAGTGCTGGCGGCAAGTTCTGGCGGCAAGTGTTCCGGTCAGTGCGGGCCGGAAGTGCTCGGGCCAGTGCTGGCGGCAACTGCTCTGAGCAAGTGCTCGGGCGAGTGCTCGGGCAAGTGCTCGGGCGAGTGCTCGGGCAAGTGCTCGGGCGAGTGCTCGGGCAAGTGCTCGGGCGAGTGCTCGGGCAAGTGCTCGGGCAAGTTCTCGGGCGAGTGCTCGGGCTTTGCGATGCAAAACGACACGTTGTATATCTAAAACTCAACATCTAGGTAATAATTTTTCATATTTTCCTTATAAAAAGTAAAAAAATCCATTTAAAACACGTCGACGCTGCCCTCCCTGCGCGACTCCGGCTCTAAAAAGAATCACGGGGTAGGGCAAACAAGTACAACGTTGTGAAGCCAAAAAATACCACGTGGAGTCGCGATTGTCAAATTAGATTTTGGTTGTTGTTCAGGTCACTCACCGAACAATAATAAACATGTCAGCGTAATTGCGACACCGCGCTCTATGCCTTGAATATTTGATGTATTTAATTACCTAAGTTAATTAGTCAGTACGCTTTCGGACAGCATATCGGGCGCGGCTCAATCTCATCTCATTCACCTCATTAGTTTTAATCGTTATCCCATTTATATCACTGAAATATAGCTATCTTTATAATCCTTCATCTTAGTTTATCTTAAACTCACCCCAACCCCGAACATTGGTCCTTCGAGCCATCAGAGCGGGACCGTTACGCGTGTATCTACTAATTGTACTGTGTGAGTGTCTCGCTTGGCAAACAGAACTGAGTGGATTTACTTTCCAAAAATCTCATATCCTACGGATCCTAACTGACCTCGGTGCTCCAGACGGAAACGTGCCATCAACCTGCTGATACTGATTGAGCTGGCTTAGCATCGCGTCATCTCATCGCGCTGTTACTCCAGGTTTGTTCTTGCAGCCATCGCAAGGACATTGGATCTCCAAAGAAGCCTTCAGTACAAGTAAGGTCTCTTTCAAATCTTTATAATGTCGGAAATGGATGACATTTTAGCAACCCAACAGCAACAATCGAAGCCGTAATTACGCTCTTCACCAATTTCAAGAAGGATGGTGCAGAGCGCAAGACCTCAGACTACTTGCGTCGTCGATTAGCTACCTTGGAACAGTACTTTACAGAGTTCCATAATAATCATATGTCTTTGCTGTCTTTTGGTGATCAATCTCATGCATATTTCAGTACTAATCAATACGATCAAATGAAGGAAAAATATAACACCATTAAAACTACTATTCAAAACTATAGCCCCCTCGCAAACAGACCGCAAAATCCTGAATTGAAACCTCCTACATTCCAACCAACTCCGGAGCCAGAAACCTCGAACCTCACATCTCACGCCGCTTCTAAAACCCCTGCTCTCGAAGAGAGTAAAGCCGTAGGTCTCTTCAAAAAGCAAGCTACTAACTTTAAGGCTTTCTTGAGAACATCTTCCAATATCGACCTTGATCTTGTCACGGAAAAATGGGAGTTTGAAGACATCCTGAAGACGATACAATCTCGTTGGGCGGCTATTGACTCGCTTCATTGGGAGCTAGACAACGAATATGGCGGATCCAATCCCGAGTACGAAGAGCAATATACTCACTATGAGAAATATTATAACAAAATCAAGAAAGACCTCAATAAGAAAATGTGGTCCGTTGCTCATATTGAAAAATCTACTCCAAAAATGGAGATAATCACCTTTGAGGGAAACTATAATAGGTGGATTTCGTTCAAAGATCTTTTTACTGAAGCAGTGCACAACAACCCCTCTTTATCGAATGCACAAAAGATGCAATTTCTAAAGAGTAAGATCAAAGGTGAGCCTGAAAAATTGATCCAACATCTCCAAATAAGCTCCGACAATTATCCTGTATGCTGGAATATCCTCAATCATCGTTATAATAATAAACGACTGATCTTCACTTCTTATCTCAACAATCTCATGAATATCCCTGTAAATCACCAACAATCATCTTACCACATAAAACGCATTCACGACACTACGTACGAGAGCGTGAATGCTATCAAGAATCTGGGAGTCGATGTCTCTTCCTGCGACTCTTCCCTGGTATGTATATTGTCTCAAAAATTGGACTCAGATACATACGAGGATTATCTACAAGCCTTAAAATCCCCGCGAGAGTTGCCCGTCTTGGAAGAATTCCTTAAGATCTTGGAAACTAAGTTTATTATGCTGGAAACTTCACGTAAGAAGTTTGAAAATTCTACGCAGAAATCATCTCAATCTTGTAATAATAACAAACCATCATTTTCAAAGGGTCCTAATTATAAACAAAACCATAACAATCCTAAAACGAATTACTCAACAAACCAAGTTTCGCAATCGTCAAAGTCCAAACGCAAAACTAACTATCGTAAGCAATGCCCTATTTGCAACGCCAATGATCATCGAATTCATACATGTCAAAAATTATTGGAATTGCAACCTAATGAACGTAAAAATGCTATTACTAACTTGAACCTTTGTACTAATTGTTTACATTATCACGAAGGCAAAAAATGCCTTTCGGAAATAAGATGCAAAGAATGCAATAACGAACACAATACCATTTTGCATGAATCTTTTACGTCACGTCGATCTGGGTCAAATGCAGCCACGATTACGAAATCGCCATCTCAGCAACAAGACAGTAGCACAGTTGCATCGCTACTTAGAGAACCCTCAGAAATATTGCTTGCTACGGCAATAATTAACGTACAAGCAGCAGACGGATCTTACCAAAAAATGAGAGTTCTTTTAGATCAAGGGTCACAAACATCCATTATTAGGGAAAGCGCAGCTCAGTTGTTAAGACTACCGCGACGGAAATGTAACGGTAATATCTCTGGAATAGGAAATAAGGAAAACAACTGTAAGGGTATGATTACCATCAAATGCTCGTCGTTGGTTAGCGACTTCACCTTTGAAACGGACGTATATGTAATGAATAGACTCATAAATAACTTACCCAGCTGTACCTTACCCAAGCCAGACTGGCCTACTCTTAACCAAATAACTCTTGCAGATCCCGAATTTTACAAAAGTAGGCCTATCGATATCTTATTTGGGGCAGATATCTATTCCATTATCCTTATGGACGGTATCTGTCGTTCCGAAGGTATTTTTCCCATTGCCCAACAAATCCAGTTGGGATGGATCTTAAGCGGCAACTACAAAACGTACCATTGCAATGTGATCCTAAACAATATCGAAGAGATTCAGCAATTTTGGGAAGTGGAGGACATTCATGAATATCCAGCGATATCAGAAGAAGACCAAAAATGCATCGAGTTTTACCAATCTTCGACCTATAGACGGGAAGACGGAAGCTACGTCGTTAAAATACCATTTAAAGAAAACTTTGAGAAAAATATAGGCGAGTCGAAAACAAAATCCATTGCTCAATTTTTCCAAATAGAGCGGAAATTAAGTAAGCAACCAGCACTGGCACGTGACTATAAAACGTTTATTTCTGAATACCTAGAGCTCGGACATATGACACCCGTTACGCCACACGTACAGCCGGACTGCTACTTATCGCACCATGGCGTCCAACGATCTGAGTCATCAACTACAAAATTGCGAGTTGTATTTAATGCCTCAGCAAAAACCTCGAGTGGATGCAGCCTCAATGATCTTATGTGCCGAGGACCGAATTTACAACAAGACCTCCAGAGCCTTATCTTAAAATGGAGACAATTTAGATACGCTGTTACGGCAGATATAGAAAAAATGTTTCGCAAAATCTGGTTACATCCTGATGATCAGAAATATCAGAAAATTATCTGGCGGAACCATCAATCTCAACCGTTAAAAGAATACCAGTTAGCGACAGTTACCTACGGCACAAAAGCCGCACCTTTTTTGGCCATGATGACACTGAAGCAACTGGCCATCGATGAAAAGCCTAACTATCCACAAAGTTGCGCTCCTGAAATCTTAGAACACTCGTTTTACATGGACGATCTCATGCATGGTGAACATTCAGCGAGGGCAGCTAAACAGCCCAAAGCGGATATGATCAACCTCCTCAAATCAGGCAGGTTCAATCTCAGAAAATGGCGATCAAACTTGCCAGAAATAACGGATAGTTCGGATGCGATTCAAACAAAAGACTTTGACTTTAAGCTACCGGAGTCAACCAAAACTTTAGGTCTTCGGTGGGAACCAAAAAATGATCAATTTATATTTCATCCCATAGAATTTATCTCACACGACATCCTTACAAAAAGACAATTCTTATCTCAAATATCGAGAATTTTTGACCCTTTGGGCTGGCTAGTACCAGTCACAATAAAACTTAAGATCTTGTTCCAAGAATTATGGAAAACAGACCTGGGTTGGGACCACCCTGTCCCTCAAGAAATCGAGTTAGAGTGGAATACAATTAAAGCCGATCTATCGCAAATATCTCGATTTAAAATACCACGTTGGATTCAAACTCAGGAGAAAGATATCATCGAACTCCATGGCTTTTGCGACGCTAGCACAAAAGCATACGCTTGCGTCGTGTATTGCAAAATACAGAGAGAAAATGAAACCCACGTGAACCTTACTGCAGGGAAATCAAAGGTAATACCATTGAAAAAACCGCAATCGATCCCGCGCTTAGAACTTTGCGGCGCTCTCTTATTGTCAAAGCTTATGCGAAAAATCATCTTATCTCTATCGAGCTACAAGGTAAATGTTTATAGTTGGATTGATTCAACGGCTGTTCTAGGTTGGTTAAGTGGCCAACCGGAGAAATGGAAACCCTTTGTTGCGAATCGAGTGAGGATCATTACTGAAATAATCCCTAAAGAAAACTGGAGATACGTAAAATCCAAAGAAAACCCCGCAGATTGCGCAAGCCGCGGTTTAGCTGCTGCTCAATTAGCCAATCACTCACTGTGGTGGCAAGGGCCCGACTGGTTACCACAATATAAGCCTAAAGAATCTCATAAGATGCCGATTTATACGAGTATTACTAGCGAAGAACTCAAGAAAAAGGAACACGTAAATACGGTCATTGTCAAACCAGAAAATCGAATAATTGATCAACTTTTAACAAAATATAGCACTTTAAGGAAAGTTACTCGAATATTAGCTTACATCAACAAGTTCATCGACATTGTTGTATATAAGAAAACATGCACATGTTTTCTTACTCTGCAAAGTATAAAGACAGCAAGGGAAATGTTAATTAAGCATGTCCAAAACAAGTATTTCAACGAAGAAATATCGCAGCTGAAAAATAATGAACCACTAAATAAGAAAAGCCAGATCCTTAATCTCAATCCCATACTAGACACTAATCAAATGCTCCGTGTCGGTGGCAGACTTAAACATTCGAATCTTGATCCCGAAATGAAGCATCCCGTCATAATCCCGAATCAATCGAAATTAGCGGATCTTATCATAGATGAATCCCACGAGCTTGTATTTCACGGTGGAGTAAAAATGACTACTGGATTTATAAGACACAAATACTGGATTCTTGGAGGAAACAGAGTCACAAAGAAACGATTAAGGTTATGTGTCAAATGTAAAAGAAATAATCCCATACCACAACATCAAATCATGGGCGACCTACCTCCAGCACGATTGATTCCGAACCGACCTTTTTACCACACTGGAATCGATTATACCGGACACATCCTAATTAAGGCAAATAAAGGTCGTGGCATTAAAACTTGTAAAGGATATGTCGCAGTTTTTGTTTGTATGGTAACTAAAGCCATACATTTAGAAATCGTCTCAGATCTCACAGCGTCAGCATTTATTGCCGCGCTTCGACGAATGTCGGCTAGAAGAGGAGTTCCTGGGCACATCTATAGTGATCAGGGAACTAACTTCATAGGAGCCAACAAAATCTTAAAACAAGAGTTTGCCGAAATATCCTACATCTTGTCTGACCAAAAAGTGACCTCAACAATCTCTGAAATGAATATTGAGTGGCACTTTAATGCCCCATCATGGCCATCTGCTGGCGGACTCTGGGAAGCTGCAGTGAAGAGCCTTAAACATCATCTCAAGCGTGTCGTTGGAGAGCAAAAACTAACCTACGAAGAATATATTACCCTACTATCCCAAATAGAGGCTTGTTTGAACTCCAGACCACTGTGCCCTCTAACGGAAGATCCTGAGGATCTGGACTTTTTGACCCCCGCTCACTTTTTAGCAAGCGGCCCCAACTTAACGATTTTCCAAACAGAGCATGATCTCAGAACACGGTGGCACTTGACACAAAAAATCTATCAAGATGTATGGAACAAGTGGAAGACTGACTACCTCTCGCAGCTTTCTACAAGGTCCAAATGGCGACAGCGTCAAAAAAATCTCAGCCTTAACGACGTCGTTATTATAAAGGACGACAACCTTCCACCAGGAAAATGGAGTCTAGGTCGTGTAGTAGTGCTGCATCCTGGAAGCGACGGACAAGTAAGAGTCGTCACACTCAAAACAAAAAACGGGCTCTTAAAACGCCCAGTTGTAAAACTGTCCTTACTGCCAACAAATAAAGATGATCAAGATCCTAATGCTCATAAAGTTGATAATAAGGTGCCAGCGGCGAAGAAAAAACGTCCTATCTCATTCTCAGCTATTGTTTTATCTTTGACATTATTTTTATTGTCACTAATAAACACCGTTCAAGCAACCTACAACTTTACTCCGCTGACAAACAATAGTGTCTACTTTGACAAAATATCTAATATGCATTTAATTAGAGATAATTGGCATTTAATAGTTTATTATGACACAAATCCTTATCAGGAAGGAACGGCGGCATTACTAAAGTATATCGAATATCTTGAAACCATATGCTCTACGATTAGAACACAAACACCTTGCGACGGCGTCATGTTACAACTCGAGCACGAGTTCGATGAAATTAAACATTATGATAATATTGTCATGATAAATGAGTCGTTTATGACTAATAAGAAACGCCGGCGACGCGGCTTGCTAGACGGAGTAGGCTACGTTGCAAATAGTTTATTTGGAGTATTGGATCAACGATTTGCAGAGAAATATGAGAAGGATATTGACCTATTAAAGCATAATGAAAACCATTTATACAACCTCTGGAAAAACCAAACGTCGGTCGTAGAAGCCGAATTAAATCTCATGAAAAGGATGGAGAGTACTATAAACAAACATCATAAAATAATAAATCAAAAGCTTAATTATCTCCAAGATTCTTATAAGAATCTTGCTCAGCAAGTGCAAAATATAACTATCATCACAGACTTCATAACCACGGCTTTCACCGCCAACAACTTGTTGTATACCCTTCGACGAATCCAGGACTCAATTTTGGATACAGTAACTGATATTTATAGTGGAAAATTAGATTTTCACTTGATATCCCCGAAGCAACTGAGATCAGAGCTAAGCATAATATCAGCACAAATATCTGGAGACTTGGTAGTTCCGGTCGATAACTTTAATCTTAAAGATCTTTACAGCTTGCTCAAAGTAAGAGCCAAATATTCTGGCAAATACCTAATTATAGAAATAAGAATACCCCTGATTGAAAGGGATCTTTACGAGGTATTCAATCTTCATCAACTAGCAGCCATCAACATGAGAAAGGATTCGTATTTAACTATCACAGACACGGATCTGCAGTCATGCGTATTACAAAACACTGTGACTATTCTGTGTCATATCAGAAGGCCCATTTACCACATGAAAGACGATCATAGCCTTTGTAAGACGATCCCAGGCACAAGAACTTGTAAAACTAAAACTACTTCGTGCAAGAATGACTGGAGAGAGTTAACATCAGAAAACAAATATTATTATGTATGCTGCAATGAATGTAACATCAAACTTCTGTGTGAAAATCAAGTTAAAGCAGTTAGGTTATCAGATGCTGGTCTGTTGCGTGTTGGGGAAGGCTGTTTAGTAAAAACAGAAGATTTTATGGTGTATTCAAACAAAAGATTGTCCAGTAAAATTAGCACTACAACAAATATTATCTCGCCAGAAATATCTCCAATCAATCACATAATAAATATCACTATGCCAGAAATCTCATATGAGTTTAATCCCAATAACTCAGACAACCTCAGACAATTTGAAAACATTAGGAGAAGTATTGAGATCATGAAGCAGAGTGAACCTTTGAGCACCGAAATCTCCTACCACGACGTACATCTTTATATTGCTACATATCTCAGCATATTGGGAATCTTGTTATTGGTGGCAGCTTACTGGTTTAAACGTTGGCGGCAAAGGCAACGTAAAGGAAATCGTTCCATTTCTACAGCAGAGCGGTCGACAGCTTCGGCGGCAACTGCGTTGCCAACTCCACACACCGTTACAGAAAGTTTTGTGATTGAGTGTAGTGAAATTAGGGAAAAAGGACAATCTAGTAGTAAATCAGTGAAAAGTGATGCTAAGCGACTTGCTTTATCTAGTGAGTGCTTACAAAAAAAGGAAGATAGAGGCTTCACCGATCTTTCGCGTGTTTTCTCTTCCTGATTTACACTGCAGCGATTCTGTTTAATTTGTAATGTTACTTTTATCTCATCTTTTAACATAACTAACCCTACATAACTAGTATTATTTGAACACTGTATTCACCTTGTTAATATTAAGTACATTACACATTTAACTGTACTTACTTACTAACCTCATCTCTTTTCTCCCTCGGGAGCATGTTCAGGTCACTCACCGAACAATAATAAACATGTCAGCGTAATTGCGACACCGCGCTCTATGCCTTGAATATTTGATGTATTTAATTACCTAAGTTAATTAGTCAGTACGCTTTCGGACAGCATATCGGGCGCGGCTCAATCTCATCTCATTCACCTCATTAGTTTTAATCGTTATCCCATTTATATCACTGAAATATAGCTATCTTTATAATCCTTCATCTTAGTTTATCTTAAACTCACCCCAACCCCGAACAGTTGTGTAAAAATTATTTTTAAATTTAGAATTTTTTTTTAGCAGAATAGCTTTAAGATTCTCATAGCCAAAAGTAAGGAATTTTAGTGATAGTTTAGTTAGTTTAGTTCGGTGTACAAGAGAATCGGCACCATTGTCACTTTTCAGTTATACCAAAAACTATAAATGAGTTTTCGATAAGACACAAAATGAAAGCCGTATTGTACCTATTATGAAAAAGTTCTAATGACCGAGCAAAATGAAAAACGTAATTTTCCTAATGTTTTTTAACTTTTAACTCATCTGCCCACACGGGAAGCAATGCTTTCTGCATTTTATTTAAAAAACTACCTCAAAACTGAGGCAACGCTCGCAAATTAAATTATTAAGACTCCGTTTACTAAATAGAGTATACGTGTTTCTCTAAAAGGTTTGGGGAACCCCCAATGCAAGCGAGCTCAACTCTTGTGATGGCATTATGCTAGACACAATTTTATTAATGTAATCAACATTGGTATTTCCCCAAAGTGTTGATAAGGGGAATCTAGTCGCGGGTGGTGGTGGCGGTAAAGTGTAACTCACTGGTGAGCCTGGCTAAAAGCACTCTGTCTCACTAGGCATCGTGTCCGACAGAGGTAGTATCAGTGATAGGCAGTTAAGACTGTGCCGAACAAAAGCGGCGAACGCCATTTAGGTATTTAACTTCATGCGCTCACTGTGTGTGCAATAACGCACACAGCTGCGTTCTCATCCGTGCGTGGCTGTCTAAAAACAAAACTTAGTAACTTACATTTAGTCAAATATGGCATCATGTGGATTGTGACTTTGTGAGTGAATATAATTCTAGTATTTACATTATTTTTACCTGAGCTTCATATGTTTTTCTAATTTGGTTAGAAAAGAAAACAATTAATTGCAATCTTTTTAATTAAAAAATGTTTTGCAAAAATTTAAAAATATGTATCAAAGCAATTTATTCTAAGCTGTATGTCGATTTGTACAGAATTTCTTTCGAAACAAGTTTATATAAAAGTTATCGATGCATTCGACGTTTAAAATTTGTCAAAAATGTGTACATCATAAGACAAGTCAGCGAAAAAAATCAGTACCGTTTTATAGGTACTTTATGGATCGTATCAAACAGCAGGATGGTGTGATAATAAATACAATATTTATATTTCCTTGATTATTATATTATAACAACACAAATAGTAGATTGTTTAATAAGGGACGTAGCTGATACTATTATTTATACTATCTACTAATCATTACAGTCTTTTAAGTTTAACATTTGTAAATTTTTCATCTTCAGTTTTTCGCTTATTTTTCTTTGCCCGTGCATTGATTACTTCTAGTTATGTATTCGGGTTCTTTGATTTCCATTTGTCTGTCAAATCTTGAGTCGACTATTTTCGGTAGTAAACAGTCGAAGTAGAACATTTTTAATTTATTTTCCATCACAACCTCGAAATAAATTTAATTATAGCGGAAAAAATGAAACCCTCTTTACTTTTCATTGCCGGTACTAAATTTTTTTTTGAGGGAGTTTCATTGGAACGTTTGCAGTAGTAGTGTTTGCAACAAGCATGATTGTCAAATACGTGATGCGGAGAATTCAACAAATCTTCTTTCAGTTCTAAGACTTTTTGTTCGAAAGATTTATTTTCTTGAGCATTAATGTGCTTTACAGCCCCAGTAACAGCACGTCTTAATCTCATTAAGTTATTTTCAACAGCTTTTCTATATTTTAATGGGTAGCTCGTATTTCTAGTTAACTCGTCCAACTTTGTGCAATAATTTCGCAATAAGTGCACTCAATTTTCTCCACTAATAAGTTTCCATATGGTTTTGCTTTTTCTATATTACGATGAGTGCTTGAATTACCGTCATCTATCAGTCTAAAATAAATTAGACCGTGAGTTCGCTCTGAAGATTTAAATCCTTCAACGAGCGCTGCAGCTTCCATGCCACTAGAGGACCCTTCATTATTTTTGAAGCAAACATGCTCAGGAATCGTCTCTTTTTTATTTTCTGCTCTAGCACAAACCTTGCAATACTTATTTTCACCGCCATTTATAATACTTTTTTCGTCCTGTATCCTATAATAACGGATGCGCCCGATAATGCGTTGTAATTTTTCCTATATAATCTTTTCGACCAGCACGCGTCAGCTACCACAGTTATCATGGGTACTTCATATAAATCAACGTCACCATTGCGCACAGCCATGTCATATTCCTCTTTAGCTGCGTCCGCCATGCTTTGTTCCTTGGCCAATTCCCATAGCCCACAAACCTTACTATGGAACTTGGCATACAATTTATCACTCATACTAGGTATATCAAGAGAAGCTGCAACCTGTTCCAGACCAGAAAATCCCGTTCCTATAGACATAAAACTGCTTACTGCGTGGTCAATAAGATTGAGGTCTGCGGAATTTTCTGGAACTTTACAATTTTTTATTTCAAGTTTTATGTTGCACATTCGACAAGTGAAATGAAATATTGAAAGAAACCCTTTCTAGTACCTCTTTAGTCATTTTTAAACAGCTTAAATTACAACCAAAGGCCGAGTTGTGATTTGCAATATTTTGAAATTATTCATAAACATCCACAAAATCGACTATTCTGTTGCCATTTGTCACAAAAATGTCTGAATTGTCGGTTTCTTTCTCTATAATTATTTCAGAATTAGTATCATTGTCTTCTAGTGATTTCTGTAATACAATTAAAATTAAAAATAAATTGTGAAAAACAATTACATATGTTTATCATATTAAATCAATTTAACATAGCTCTCAAATATTTCCACCCATTGTCAAAGTCTACAAATGCTTCTGGAAGGTCCCATAAAAAGCTAAATTGGATCATAAACTTACATCGAAATGTTTTTCGCGTTGCTGTACTTGTATATTTAGTGTTCTTCATTTTCATATTTTCTGACTCTTTTTGAGTTGGGTATAAAATTCTCTTTATCTTCTTCTATATCATTCGAAACTATTGACCTAGAATAAAACAAGAAACAATTGTCAATAAAATAGATGTGCAGAAACAATATTCTTATACTTAATAATCATTAGTGCTATATCGCTATAATTAATTTAAACTCAATCGATTAACGAAATTGCTTACAAGATAAAATTCATTAAATGATGTAGGTAGTGAAATAAAATTCAATATATCGAAAATGTTACGTACTTTATTTTTCTATGCAGCAGAATGTGTCTATACGGTAGTTCGCGATCGATGCGCTCGCTCTGTAAAGTGACGTGATGACGCTCTGAGCTCTCGAGATTGACTGAATTGTTGTTGGCGCGTGGCACGTATTTATGCGACACAGCGCGTTCATAGTAATTTTGTATGGCGAATTCGGAGCGTATTTTTTAATATTAATAAAAATATATTAAATCTTCTAGACAATATTATGAAAATGTGAGACACAAAAGATAAAGATTATTTATTAGAGATTTGGTTGAATTAATATCTACAGAATATTTCAAAGAAAAATACATGAAATCCCCCGAATGCCAGCACGCGTTTTTGTAGATTTTTGCTCAACTTCACATGAGTCCATTTAAAAAACTATACCATATTTCATATGTTTACTTCGCAAACATTGTAAACACATTATCCGTGGTAACAATTATGTAGATTTTAATTGTGTAAATAAACGATTTTAGTTAATATCAACAAAACTGTAACTGTCGTTTTTTCGCTTTTTGCTCGGCACAGTCTTAAACACTAGTCTACACGCACAACGTTATTGAGTGAGATGCAGGATCATTTATAGTAAATAGGCGCGTAAAAAATTCAGAAAATTCCTTCGGAAGATCGGGTTTTATGATGTTTGTTGTCGAACAGTGGAGTAACACACTCCTGAAGTTTGTATGGATTTTTTTTTGACTAGATTCACCTTAAGTATGAATGGCGTAGAGAATACCTACATACGTGTCTTCAATATACTCCATTAATATTCACTTAAAATTACAAAATATTTTATTTCACATTTAAACCTATCTCCCATAGGTAGGTTTCATAGTGAAATTTAGTACACTTATTAAATGACAGACGCTAGATGCACGGTTCGTTTTGTTCCTATGTAAAATAACCGGCAAGAAACTCCACGGTTACTCTTTTAAAAATAATTGGCTTTTAAAATGTTTTCAAAAGATACACTCTAGAGATAACGCACTCTCAAGATGCTACTTTGTTCATAAATGTGGATTCTTCGTATACCGTTCGTCGTCACTGCGTTTTGTAGGCAGCCCAACAAAATAAAAATCAGAGGAATAAATTAAAACCAACATTTATTTTGCGACGGTCGCCACAACATCTAACTTACGAAACAGAACTCCGGGAACAGTTCAGGAATTATTTTTCACTAGTATTTACATAGCTCATTGCACAGTTTTGTCCACTTTCAAAGGGGCAAATTAATTACCGTCTTCCTAACTAGATGTAAATATGTTGACACAAAAAGTTTCCACAGAATGTTTCGTTATTTATGCAATGAGATGTCATCAAGTTGATTTATAAAGTGCTTGAGGCCATAGGGAGGTTCAAATTATGTATAAAATACTTGGTCGCGTGTCTAAAAGATATTGCTGTACCCGATTAAAATGTAAATTGTTTGAAAGAAAACTTTAAAGCGAAGAAAATTTTATGATTTTTGACCGAAGGTTCGGCACCCCGCTTTATTTTCAAGCTGTTTATGCTCGTTGTTTATATCCTCAGTTGGTTGCACTTATATTTACTTTTTGGTTGGGGTTAAAAAGATACCAAAGGGACAGCAAAACAAAGAGATAAAGGGATAACCGCTATAACACGGGTCGATCGACTAGGATAAGCTACACTTGAAGCGGTTGGTCCGTGGATGGGTGACGTGCCTCGGAAAGCACGTTAAGCCGTTGGTCCCGGCTGTCATTTGTGGATCTTTGACAGTGGTTACGGGTCGTCAGAAGCCCGAAAGTCTGACAACCAGTCTTACCAAGGGCTATCGTATTACCCAGTAAATGGGTTGTGGACGTCAGCTAGGCAGTCACTCCATGTAAAATACTGGTATTCAGATGCATCCGGTTAGACTGGAAGCCGACCCCAACATAGTTGGGAAAAGCCTAGGTAGATGATAATATACGAGTAGGTACCTAGGTGCAGCGGAGTGACTCGTCACAGATTGTATTTTGTTGAAAATAAAGGTTGTTTTATTTTTTGGTATCCAATTATTTGTCACTTTTCTTTAAAAGTAGCTATTCTCGTGACTTCGTCTGCGTGAATTCATAAAGATAAGATAACATATTATTTAAATTTTGTTTATATTTATGTATAATTTTCAATTTAAATGTAATTTATTCTGTAATTTGTTTAATAATTTTTAATCTAGTTTAATTGTATGATCCAATGTTGGTTGAAATAAATAAATAATTTAATAAAATGGCAATTGATTGCATTTTGTTTCATTTTGACAGTTCAACTAGGTACTTTCATTGCGTTATTGCTGTATTGGTGTGCAGACGAATTGTTTAAACCTATGATGCAATGGTTTACAAAATATCTTTCAAAACTGTGGGATTGTGATTTAAATAGTGTTACGCGATTAGGGCGCAAGTTCCTTGCTACGTTTCTGCCAAATTTCAGAACAAATAGTTTAGTGGGTAGACGTGAAAAGGTAACAAACAGCAATACAGAGTAAATTTCGCATTTAACAATATTAAGAGTGGATAAATCTGAGTGTCTGTGTAAATACATAAATCTGCATCGCACCAGTTTAGTTTATAAAGTGCAAAGCTTCCAATCGATTTCTAATCGTCTCGATGGTAATGTCAATAAAAGGCAATCCATTTGTTACCAACATGTTAGTGTGCTCGATCGATTCATCGCGATTAAGTGAACTTTATCATGAAACAATAAACAGTAAAAATGCCGATTTATTGTTCATTTTAATACGTGATGTGGGCATACTAACCACAAAGCACTACTTGGTTCGGTAGTGTATTATCTGCCTGTAACGTCCCCATTGCTGGTAAACAGGCTCCGTTTCCGTGAGAGGGAGTTGGTGATGTCACTTATCTATGGCTATGTGGTTCTAGGACATACCGCATGCGTTTGCTGACTATTACCAAAGTCGAGATATTCAGGCCAGCACTTGTTTAATCGCCAGAAAATTTGTATATTTCACACATATAACGCTGCTGATTTCACTGGATTTTTGGTCGGTGATGAACCTTCTTCTTCGTTGCAAGACTAAACTGAAGGTTTTCATAACAAATAGACTTGGAGTCTTTTGAAATATTTTGTAAAATTGAAAAAAAAAATCTGAAACCTACTTAGTATAGTCTGGGAGCGGGTTGCACTGCATCAAAGCGCATTGCAAAAATCATCCGTCATCTGCATCACTTTAGTACATTTTGTATGTACGATCCCACACGGCGCGCTTGTGACTACCCTCCGCTCCATAGTGCGCTAAGCTTAATTCTCATCATTATCATTTCAGCCAAAAGACGTCCACTGCTGGCCATAGGCATCCCACAACCTCCGCCATTTTGACATTTAAAGCTTCCCACATCCAGCGGGTTCCTGCAGCCTTTACAAGATGATCCGTCTACCTTACGGGAGGCGTACCAACTTTACGTCTTCCGGTACGCGGTCGCCACTCCAGAACCTTCCGACCCCATCGGCCATCTGTTCTGCGAGCAATGTGCCCTGCCTACTGCCACTGGCAATTCTTCGCGCTATGTCGGTTGCCTTGGTTCTCCTGTGGAGCTCTTCATTCCTGATTCGATCACGTAGAGAAACTTCAAGCATAGCCTCGCACTGGTCAAATACTTTTTTGTTGACACCACGCAATTTGGAATGAAAAGATATTGCGTAGCTTCCCGAAGGCTGCCCAGCCGAGTTGGGTTCGATGATTGACCTCTTTCTCTAACTTAGACCTACCTAACTCAGTCAGAAAGTTTTTCCTAGGTAAACATACTCGTCCACATCTTCGAATGTAGCGTTTCCGATCTTAATGAGAGGGGGTGTTTTTTTTTGAGGCTGGGAAATCATCAAATAACTTCTCGTATTCCCTCAGTTGCCTGTGTGCCAGAGATACCGTCAATCTCTTTCGAACAACCCGCACCCCTGGGAGGCATCGGTCCTTGCGGATCCCACCAGTTGGTGCTGACATCTCTTTGAGGCGCACGTGGAACACAACGCGCCGTCGACCCGGGCTTGGTCCTTACCGGACACCGAGCTACCCATTAGTCGCCATCCGCAAGCCCGCGCCAGCGGTGGCCGGGAATCAGCCTGGGATTCCCAACACCCAGGGTATCTCCTGCCTACCATGGCCTGGACCAGGGCCGGACGCGAGAGATCGCCGCCGCCGATCGCCTCCACGAGGACATGGCGGTGCTCCGCCCAAGCCAGGCTGACCTCCACCGTATGCTCCACCGTGTCTTCAGGGCGATCTTCGCAGTGGAAACAACCGGGCGTTTCCTCTCGCCTTATTTGAAACAGGAACCTCCCGAAACAACGGTGTCCGGTGAGCACCTGCGTCAGGCGGAAGGTGAGGACGCCATGCCGTCATTGAAGCCACTGCTCAATGAGGGGAGTTACCGCCGTAATCGGGGCGTGCCCAGGACTGGGATGCGATAATCGCACTCTCCATGTCGCCATGAGATCCCGCTGGAGCTCTGTCCGCTGTGCAGCGATTTCTCGTGACAGCGGAGTTAGGCCCCGGAGTTTGACGTCCTCGCGCCACTCCCAAGTGTGCGCGAGGACCTTTGCCTCCAGATTCCATGGCGGCAATCCAGCAAGGAAGTGGGTGTCAAATGAGCATTTGACCCACTCCTTCAGAAGCTCTACTAAGGTCGGCATTGCACTGAGGTCCTCCATAGTCTCAGCCATGGCAACTATATCATCGGCAAACCAAAGGTGAGTGATGTACTCGCCATTGATGTTGATGCTAGCCCCTTTCCAGTTTTTTTAGCTTAATAGCCATTTAATACTACTGTCAAAGAATTTCAGGTGTGATTTGAATACACCAGCAATTTTAACTGGGAATAACTTAACTATGAATTACGCTGACTTTACTTCCACTACAACTCTAAACCTGCTAATGGCTGCATGAAAAATCACAACTTCAAAATAATCCTACTAGTCATAAATGTTTTCAAGAATATCACCCGCATCTAGAAGGTAAATACAACGATCAGCGTATGAGTATCGAAGACCCTTCTATTAGAGCTTATTCGAACATTTGGAACCAACAGCGTGCAGACTGTTTTAATCCATGCAAAGATTTGTCCAATTTGCATTTGGAACTCTATAATTGTTAAAGCTTGTATGTTTAGATTTTCTGATATATTTTTGAATGTTTGTTACTCAATCACGCAAAAACGGCTGAACGGATTTGGATGAAATTTGGCACACAGATAGTTTGTAACCTGAACTAACACATAAGATACTTTTTATCTCGATAGTACATTCTCGTGGGATAATTTTCGACCTCAACGCGAGGAAGCCGCTGGCTAAACTCTCTACTCTATCGGATATAATTAATTGGCTTGACAAAAATGATTTAGTTATAAACTTAAAGAAAACCAGAATAATGCACTTTCACCAAACAACTGAAGTACCAAAAGTAAATATCAGACAGTAACTGTGACATTGAAGAAGTTAAAGAAGCAAAATTTTAGGTTTATTCCTCGATATCCAGCTTACCTGGAAGGCCCACATGGATGACCTAAGTAAGAAAATAAATAAATCAGCATACGCACTTTTCCAAATTGCTAGAAAAATTAATATCGCTGGCTTAGTAGCCTCAATTTTGCGAAATGGTATTATTTTTTGGGGCAATTCTACTGATATATATCGTTTTTAAAGCACAAAAAAGATGCATAAGATCAATGTGTGGTCTGAAAATTGATGATAGCTGTGTACCATCATTTAAATCGCTCAGAATACTTACCTTACCCTCATTATATATTTTTGAAATTAGTGTTTTCATCAAAACAAAAATGAGGTTGTTCGAAAAAGTGTCAACGTTACGAGATGTTGTGATTCGTAACCAATACGCAAACTCTTTAAGCAATCAGCGCTGTAAGATTGCCTTAGTGAGAAAGAGCGTTTTAGGCATGGCACCGCGCACTTACAACAAATTACCAGGTGTCATAAAAATTTGAATATCACACAATTCAACAAAAAATTAAAACTGTTTTTAATTAAAAAATGTTATTATACGACTGATGAATTCCTAAATGATAAATTAATGTAGACTTATTTATTTGACTGAATATTGTGACTAATTGTAATTTATGATTATTTATTTATCAAGCATTGACCGTAGAAATCATTCCACATAGTGACATTTTTATTTTTTTTATTTTTTATTATTATTATAATTCTATTAATTTTGACTTACCAACCAAATATTTTATGTTTACCTCTCGCATGGTCATTATTTTATTTCGCATGCAACCATATTTGTACGCCTCTTGTCATAACATAGCGACCTATGACTCTAATTTAAGAACTGTATACACTACCTATGTTACACAAATAAAAATGATTTGATTTGATTTAAAGTTAGTGTGTCATAAATCTTTTCCATCTTTCAAACAGATTTGTTGATAACTCTTGTTGAGCGACACCTGTACCTATGATCCTATGATTCAGAGAGCTCATTTAATTAGACCAAATGTAGGTACTTATATTAATTAATCTTTAGGCAACAGGTTGGCAAGATAAGAACGATGCGGTTAGGAGACCTGGTACACTGGCTGGATTTAAGGAAATGGTTTTATTAACTTACTTAGCTTCTGCCCATTACTTCGTCCGCGTGTTTCTTGTTCTTCTGAACGACCCTGTTGTCACACTGCATCGCCTATCCACGCTGATATTTCATTTTCGCTTATTTATTTATTTAAACTATTCGCGCACAAAAAAAAAGGTACAAAGGCGGAATATCTACCAGTCAATCAAGGGTGGTGAAGAGATTAAATGATAAAAGATTTTATTTCTATAAATAGGTTTGTATAAATAAATAATTTCTGTTTTATTGTTATCTTTTAGTGTTCTGTCTGACTTTTTGATAAGCTTCTAAGGGTCTTAGCGTGACGTTAAGAAGTGACTAGCGTTCCTCAAAAAATGTGCTGTCGAATGCAGAAAGATTTTTAAATTCTGACTGGTAGTTTCAGAGATGGTGAGAGAGGTTTATCAATCAAAATCAAAATCAAAATCAAAAGTCATTTATTCAAACTAGGCTGAGAATCAGCACTTTTTGAACGTCAAAATTACATAAGACAGTCCCCCAAAATACTCGCCCTTCACCACTTCCTAGTGATTTAGCTGGGAAGAAGAAGTGGCGCAACAAACTCTCCAGCAGCACAGCTGTCTGTTATGTGGGAAGAACTTTATTCTATACAATAATAGCATATAATTAACATTCAACAATAAATGAAAATTTAATTGATATAAATTAAAAAAAAATGGTTTATGCAGTCAAGTTAAATAAACAATGATATAAAGTAATTCATATGACCTGTCAGTAGTTAAGCTTATTCTGGTGAAAGAACACAAACGTTGTCTTGAGTGTCACAGCGACCAACAATTCTTATCGTTTAAGTAGTCGTTGATAGAATAGTATGCCTTCGAACAAAGATTTGATTTTACTTTCGCTTTAAACTTTATCATTAGTACTAGCTTTTGCCAGCGGTTTCGCCTGCGTGGAGGTCAGTATATTATACATATTAACCTTCCTCCTGAATCACTCTGTCTATAGATGAAAACCGCATTAAAATTCGTTGTGTAGTTTAAAAGATCTAAGCATTCAGTTCGTTCCGTGTGGTGCCGGACGTAAAGAATAACACCATCCCATCTCTTCCCGTGGGTGTCGTAGGAGGCGACTAAGGGACTTACTAGAGAATGGGCAGCCGCGTTCTCTATGTATTTTACCACCATACTGCGATCGCCAACCCGCCTGCCAAGCGTGGCGATTATGGCAAGCCCCCCCAAATTGGGGGAGGCCTATGTCCACTAGTGGATGTCTTACGGTTGAAATGAAGATGAATGAAGAAGCGTTCAGACCCGAAAAGCGACTTTGTTTTATACTACGTAAAGATTTATTGATACATAGATAATGAGCTCCTTACATACGGTACTCTGCAAAATAAAAAATTAACATTATTTTCTTTTAGACAGTATTAAATTCCGAGGCGATCCGTTCATCGTTCGGTTATAAGTATCACTTTATCAGCATAGGTACACAGGCCAGCACATAAAACTACCCCAATCTGTCAAATTTCTTTGATAATTTTTCAACTTTATTACAAACCACTATGGTTCATGTTAAATTGGAAAAAAATTACAGTTTGGGATAGCTTGATGTGTTGGCTTGATGCACGTATCTTGGATTTGCTCATAACGGGCTAAAGATAATCTTCTCTTGTCATATTTAACGAAATTCCTCATTCCTGTAGTAATCACATCGGGCAAAGTCTACATTTAACTTTATTTTCCATTCGTCTAGAATAAAAATAAGAGATAGGTACGTACAAAAGTGAAAAATATGGAAATTGAACGTCTGACGCCAAATTGGTATAATTTGTATGATTAAATGGCACATCGTTGTAAATACCGTTCAGACAAGCTGCAATTTAAATAATTAAAGAGCTACTAAACATTAAAATGGAATAAATACTCGTTAGTACATGTACTTGCTTTTAAACGGTAATAAAGTTTTTATAAGTTCTCATATATAATACTAAAATTGAGATAATACAAAATTAAAATCAAAATCAAAATCAAAAAGTCATTTATTCAAACTAGGCTGAGAGTCAGCTCTTTTTGAACGTCAAAATTACATAAGACAGTCCCCCCAAAACGCCCGCCCTTCACCACTTCCTAGTGCTTTAGCTGGGAAGAAGAAGTGGCGCAACAAACAGAATCTCATTGTTTCAAGAAAGCTCTCGCGCGTTAAGTCCTTAATATGTACCTTAATTTTATACATAACTTTCGTCGTACGTCGAAGTGATTTCATGGGAACCTATTACCGGAATGAAAATAATCCTATGTGTTAATCCAGGTTATAAACTATCTGTTTCCCAAATCTGTGTCTAGTCTAACATAGATAATCAGAATTACAACAAGACTAAGGAATTTCAATGAAAATGAATTATATTTTAAGAACTTTATTATTCCTCATTATGAATGAACAATAATTCACTTATTGAGAAACTAAATTCACAAATCTTATGAGTGTTAATTAAATATCATTATTCGCCAGCGGCTTCGCCCTCGTGGATGTCAAAAACTATCCCACGGGAACGTGCTACAAAAAGTAGTACGTAGTACGGCGTAGTAAGTAGTAGTAGTACGTCTAGTCTGCTCGCATGAATTTAATAAATAACGACTTAACAAAATAATTTAATTCTATTAAAAAGCGTGGTGTTTTTTTTTGAGGTATTTATATAATCAATTAATATTAAGCAGCCCACTCTTTTTAATAGAATTTAGTTTGGTTTTTCAAGCGTGTTTTTTTGTTTTTTTTTTTAAACTATTATTTATTTTAAATTTTTTAGTTCTGCTAACTACAAAAGCGAGTGTTTTTTTTTTTTTTATATATTTTTTTGTTGAAATTAATGAATTGTCATCGCTCCTCGGTAAGTCTACAAAGTTTAAATGAAATCTGACCGTTTGAAGTGGGTCAAAATAAAGTCCTAAGGAATCGGTTACAAACAAACAAACAATCTTACAAACATATAGGTGAAGCTAATAAAAGCGTGTTAAAAATAAATAAATCCAGCTCCCAGACTGTTGACCCACCCTCGCTCCACATTCTGCACTTTACCACAACTTAACTGCATAATCGAGGTTCATCATCATCATTTCAGCCGAAAGACGTCCACTGCTGGACATAGGCCTCCCCCAAAAGGGGGGTTTTGCCATAATCGCCACGCTTGCCCGCGACTCCGCCCGCGCGGACGTCGGTTATCACGTAAAAAAGTAACTTATCTCCTTCTCCATATCCCAGGCTAGATCTTTTTTCTCTCACGGACATCCGCGGATACGGATACGGATATCCGGAACATCACTAATCTTTACATATCAAGACCACTCGAAGACTCGGAAAGCACGCATCGGACGTTGGTCCCGGCTGTCATTCTTTGTGACAGTCGTTACGAGTAGTAAGAATCCTAAAAATCTGATACATCCATCCACGGACGACTTTGGCAAACATAGCATAACCTTCAATCAACCCAAGCGGCTGTTATCTTTTAGCCACGAACTACTTTCGAGCACGACCACATCAGCAAAAGAAATAAAAAATCCTTTTTAAAAGGAAAAGCTGTTGTTTGCTACGCCGTAGCATTAACCGCCGTAGCGCGTAGCTTAAATTATCGTAGCATTAGCCTACGTTGCATCATAATCAGAGAGGGGATATTCGGTTGCGGTGTTGGCTAATATGGAACGCGCTTTTGTATCGAAAAAATCTTCATTAAATGTAAAAAAAATGTTTTAACTAACACACACCACCGCCACTCTTACAGACTTAATACAGGGTGTATACTACACATATTTGCATTGCGATTAATTTTAAATAAATATGTATCTGAATAGCTATGCAATCATAATAATTTAGAAGTCGCCTCCATACTATACACCCGACTAGGTATGCATTCCCGGTGTTCCTGGCATCCCGGGATTTTTTTATCAAAAAATATTTTTTAAGCATTTTTTTTTTATTTTCCATACTTTCATAACTAAAAATTAACTCTAGGTAAATATGCATCCGATTATCCGATCTCTAATCATAATATTGGTAATGGCTTGATTCATGGTATCACAAATCACTATTATGACATTAGTAATTGTACTGACAATAATGAATCTTGAAAAATCTATCGAAAACGCATAAAGAAAGTTACGAGCACACATTTTCAAATCTAGTTAAAATGATTTATTATTTACTAGCTGACCCGGCGAACTTCGTACCGCCATGTTTTATTTTTCCAGTCGCGACTGGTAAAATCGAATCAGTTGGTCGATTGTTTCGTCAAAGATCTGTCAAAGTCTTCTGTCATATACCGTCAATCATTTTTTGTATTAGATTGTAAAAATTAATTCTGATCAAATCTATTTAATTTGTGTTAATTTTCTTTTTGGACAAGTTTTGTATATACAAAACTTGTCCTGACAAGAAGGAACACATAAAAAAAAGAATCATCCAATTTAGTGCAGTCGTTCGGAAGTTATGCGCGTACATACATTTCGGCGATCCATTTTTTAACCCCCGACGCAAAACCGACGGGTGTTATTAGTTTGACGTGTCTGTGTGTGTGTGTTTGTGTGTATGACTGTCGGTGGCATCGTAGCTCCCGAACGGATGAACCGATTTTGATTTAGTTTTTTTGTTTGAAAGGTGAATTCGTCGGGAGTGTTCTTAGACATGTTTCATCAAAATCGGTTTAGCCGTTTGAAGATTATCAGCTCTTTTCTGGTTGATGAAGGGATTTGAGCATCTTCCACGGGTCTGATCAAGTCGAAATTTGGTATTATATTACTTCAAAGATATTAGACGATCAAAGTAACACCTGAAATTTCCAGGATACCCCAGTAACTCATCAACAAACAGCAGAAGTATTGTGTTTGGCCTCATTGAAAAGGTCTCAATGAATAGGTTATAGATAAATGGAGATCAGAACTAAGAATGAGAATAAATTAATAACAAACTTCACTGTGGGAAACAAACGCAACGCTGCGAAGATTTAAGCGAGACATTAAGTTTAAAAAGTGGGAAGTAAAAGTTAAATTCAAAATTTAAAAACCCCCGACCCAAACAAAAACTATGAAATATTTATTGGCCGTTTAAGTTGTAGGTAGTATTTTGATCAAGGCATTGTCAAGTCGGGGGACGGTCATCGAAAACGCCAAACAGAGGAGGCCTAGCATTTTCATTAGCCGTCCCCCGACTTGAACGGCCTACCTACAACTTAAACGGCCAATAAATTTTATTTTTTACATTTTATAGTTTTTCATATAAAAAGATTCACAACTACAAAATAAAGTCGACTGTCTATCGATAAGACGTACATAACGGAAAGACATTGTGTCCATCTTCAATAGCGGAGGGAGTAACAAATAGAAACACGTAAGGTATCTTCACGCTCTACTTCCTTTCAGCGGAGCGGCAGCGCTTCAAGTTGTGTTAACATAAGTTGCATCACTTCTTGTACAATGTAGAATTTATAGTAGGTTTATTTTACCTACGCACTAGCGTATTCATCTACATTTTCTATTTACATACTTTGATTAATCAAAAAACCACTTTAAATAACAGCCAATTAAAAGATGTCTGCTTTATTGGTCTAGTAGTCGCAAGCATTACTGCTGATCATCAGGTCCTGGTATTTATTCCCAGGTCGGGAAAAGTGTTGGAGTATTGCAGCAGGGCTGGTTGTTGAGGTATTCGTTGGTGTGGAAGTGGAAATAAAAAGGAAGGCTTTCTTTGGATGATGAACAAAAGACCAAAAGGAAGCCTTTGTTATGGCGTCATGCTACCCTCGGCCCCGGGAGGCTTTAAAGCGAAGAATTATGACTCGATATCCTATGAATACCTCCTTGCAGTCGGCGACTGATGAGTTGTTCCCGCATTCGATTTGCACTCACGCGTGTTGTTGCAGGCGATGCGGTCTGAGCCAGAACTTTGTAGAAAGCACAAGACTTATTCTTGCTTGATCGTGCTTCTGCATCAATTCCTCTTCTTTCTCAGGACCACTTTATGTGGAGTATTGCAGCAGGGCTGGGTCTTAAGGTATTCGTTAGTGTGGATGTAGAAATAAAAAGGCAGGCTTTTTGGCGTTACGTGAGTGGAGTGGATTTTATTGCAGACTGATCTGAATGATAGCAGTTTATGGAACAGGAAATTAATTATAAATTTAATAAATAGTTCGTTGGAGTTGCCAACACAAAGTGTTATTGGGTTTTCGTATCTAGAAGTTCTCAGCCCGGAGTCTTAATTCGTGGCCAGTTGATGGCAATGGGCTCGCCCCTATTACAAGTCACTGAAACATAACTCGCGAAATGTGGGTGCACTATAGGTAGAACTCTGCCCATCCCTTCGAAGAAACAAGGCGTAAAATTATGTTACACAAAGATGTACTTAATAATGCTGCACTAGCATTATTTGGCTTAGTTTAGGATAACAAGAATATATTTTAAAACTAAAAGAATGTCCTACTAAACAAACATTACTGTTGTGAAAGTTTTGATGTTTGTTCGTCACGCAAAAACGACTGAATGGATTTGAACGTTTGATATGCAAATAGTTTATAACCTGGATTGTATTAATGAGATACGTTTATTCCAATAATCTAACGGAATCGAGACTTAAGCGGATGAAACCGCGGGGCACTGCTGGTCAATTTAAACTCAGGCTATAATAAATTACAAACCTACATTCAATATTATCAACAAGGTAGGATAATACTAGTCTAAATATGCCTTCAGACACGTGAACCAGCTCTCTAACAGTAATGGCGTCGAAATTACACACAATTAGGCGCCATTGTAGCGGCAAACAGATACATCAAACAACACATGTTGCTGAATACTTGCATGACAGATTGAGTTCACCTTCCAACCTTTTGGGAGTTATAACATAATTATAGGTATATAATATAGGTAATAATTATATATAATTATAGGTATAAGGCACGGGCTTGCGGACGGCGAGTAATGGGTAGCTCGCTGTCCGGTAAGGACCAAGCCCGGGTCGACGGCGCGTTGTGTTCCACGCGCACCTCAAAGAGATGTCAGCACCAACTGATGGGGTCCACAAGGGCCGATGCCTGCCAGGGGTGCGGGTTGTTCGAAAGAGATACCGCGGCCCCTGGCACACAGGCAAGTGAGGGAACACGGGTGGGTTTTAGTCAGTAAAAGTCTGACACGCCCACCCGCTCCACCCAGAGCGGGAGAAGTTATTTGATGATTTCGGAAACCAGAAAAAAAAAAAAAAAATAGGTATATACCTGGTGAGATTATTAGGGATTATAGGCGGAATACACAAATGCAACTCAATTACCAGTCCTTTTAAGGAGGATGCTCTTTATAAAATTTTTCTTACGTTTTGTGAAATTTGCAGGCCAGTTGGCCTGTTTTTATGTTGATAAGAATACATATGATTCGCGACTGTAATGAATGTGTATTTTTACAATTATAATCATTAATAAAAATAATATCATCAATACAATCCGCAAGGTATAGACCAAAAAAATAGAATTTCGTCGGCAACCATGGCGCTGTAGCGGCATCTAAATCAAAATCAAAATCAAAAGTCATTTATTCAAACTAGGCTGAGAGTCAGCACTTTTTGAACGTCAAAATTACATAAGACAGTCCCCCCAAAAAGCCCGCCCTTCACGACTTCCTAGTGCTTTAGCTGGGAAGAAGAAGTGGCGCAACAAACTCCCCAGCAGCACAGCTGTCTGTTATGTTGGAAGAACTTGATTCTATACAATAATAGCATATAACCATCATTCAACGTTAAATGAAAATTTAATTAATAAAAATTAAAATTAAAAGAAATGGTTTATGCAGTCAAGTTAAATAAACAATGATATGAAGTAATTCATATGACCTGTCAGTAGTTAAGCTAATTCTGGTGAAAGAACACAAACGTTGTCTTGAGTTAATCACAGCGACCAACAATTATTATCGTTTAAGTAGTCGTTGTTATCAACGACTACGAAAACGACACACGACTACGAAAGTAAAATCAAATCTTTGTTCGAAGGCATACTATTCTATAATAGTATGCCTTCGAACAAAGATTTGATTTTACTTTCGTTTTAAACGCATTAAAATGTAAATCTAGCAAAGAAGAGGGAAGCTTGTTATAGAAGGTTATACCAAGCCCAGCAAATGAGTTATGAACCCTATGAAGCCGGTGAAAGGGAGCACGTAGTTTGTCCTTATTTCTAGTATTAATATTATGAGTATCACTGTTTTTAGTGTATAAGTGTATATTTTGCCTAATATATAAGATGTTAGCGAAGATGAATTGCGATGCCACCGTGAGAATATTAATATCTTTAAAAAATTCTCTCAGAGAAACTCTAGCACCTAGTTGGTAAATTGCACGAACAGCTCGTTTTTGAAGAACAAAAATATTTTGAATGTCAGCCGCTTTACCCCACAGCAGAATGCCGTAGGACATAACGCTATGAAAATAACTAAAATAGACTAACCGAGCTGTATCAACGTCAGTGTATTGTCTTACTTTTCTGACGGCGTAGGCGGCCGAACTGAGCCTTCCCGCTAGGCTTGATATATGTGATCCCCACTGAAGTTTGGCATCTACTGGTATGCCAAGAAAAACGGCCGATTCTACAGTTGCAAGCACCTCATCATCTAAGACGATGTTGGGTCCCAGATTTCTTACATTCGGTAAAGCAAACTTTATACATTTAGTTTTCTTGGCATTCAGAACTAGATTATTCGTGGTAAACCAATGCGTAACCCTTGAGAGTGCACTGTTTACGTCGTCAAAATCTTGTCTATTCCTGTCTACTTTAAAGATAAGAGAGGTATCATCAGCAAACAGTACAACGTCACAGATACCCTTTAAATAGAATGGTGAATCATTAATGTACACTAAGAATAAGAATGGACCCAGTATTGAGCCTTGAGGTACACCTAACTAAACTGGTAGCCCGGACGATTTCACACCATTAATATCTACACACTGGTCATCTACATCGCCGCACGCGAATTACGCATCACATTGACGTCATCAAAATCATCGCTTAGCACGACGACGAAGAATAGACAGTGCTTTTTCAATATAAAGTGCCATTTCGTTTCTCCATTTTTGACATCGCGCCGTAGTTATCCTTCTACAATCTGTAATTTTGTCACTCGTTTCTAACGATCATTGTCTAGGTCCTTATAAATGTAGACTATTTCAGAAGAATATTTCTTCCCAAACTGTCAAAATCACACTGACAACAAACTTTCTACTCGACGGCCACAAAGTATATACGATTATATACAAAATCATGATTCGTTTAGAACGCATAACTGTGATAATTAATAATACAACATAGTTATCTTCTCCTATTGTACATCATTTAGTTAATAGTCATGTATATTCTTCCGTCGACAAATCGGTGCTCATGCTAAGCCTGTAGGCAGTTGCCCACCAGTCATGATATCAGTCTGGTCGGAGAAAACTCCCTTTTTTATAGAGGATGAGTGAACATTACACTCTGTTCCTCATACCTCTATAGCGATTTCGTCTTTAGTATCATGCTATCATTGTAGCTTAAAGCAGATTTGGGCTGGATGCACTGGGCATTGCAAAAATCCTCCTACATCACTTTCGTCCAGTTTATATGAACCATATATCGCGCACTAAAGGCGAACCGCACCGCACTTTCCTGTATTGAAACAGGATGCGTAGTGGCCGATGGTGCTGCATAGTTTTTTTTTTATCTCACGAAGCGAAGTACAAACACGCTTAGAGGCCCTAGTGTGAGTTTCATTTAACCAGCTACACCAAACGCAGTGACCGCGTTCGGCGTTCCGATTGGCCCTGGATTGGTGACGGACCAAACGGAGTGCCAAACGCGCTCACTGCGTTTGGTGTACACTAGAGCCTCTGAATGTATGCTGCACGAGAGTTTTACGGGAGGGGGACAGCAAAACCTGTTCTTGAAATGTTCCGATGCCCGCATTTCCTCTTAGAGCCATATTGGTGACGTGGCCATGGCGTCAAGGTGAGCTATGGTTTATTTCTCTATGTAGGTATGCCTCAAAACGTGTATCGAAAAGTTGTACATTCAAAATGCCGTTGTTCTCTCCCATTATTGCTGAATAGCCTTCCAGTTTAACTAGCATTTAAGTGCATTTTAGTCTGACTTCCGAAACAGAACAACTGGGGTAGAATCACTTTAGCATCGAGCCACTTACACTCGGTTTCCGAAAGTAATTTGATTGGCTGGTGCTACGAGTATTTCTGCCAGCCAAACATAGCGGTTAAAACATGAGTTTTGTCTTGATTGTCCTTTCGGAAGCCGGGTATATACGTATCCGTACTCCGACCACTCGGATGTCCTATTTATAGTGCGAAACTAGTTTTTTCCAACTTCGTTTCTACGAACACGTTTCCCCAACACTATCTTACTGCGATGCTTGTTCCATTGACGACGCTTTAGTTCGATGTAACGTTACTTCGATAAACTCTTATGAGTACAGCTTTTTGATATACAGGGTGTTTTATCCAGTGCGCAAACTGTAGCCATGAATTCAGCATATCATTCTAGAAACTCCAGCGGAGAAATTTTTCGTCGGTAATACAAAAATAAATCAGCTGTTCCATACATTTTGACCACGTAGGTATTGCACATTTCTATGAAACAGCTGATTTTTTTTTGTATAACCGACGAAAAATTTCTGCGCTAGGGGATCTAGAATGATATGCTGAATTTATGGTTACAGTTTGCGCACTGGATAAAAACTTTTCCTGTATTGCTAGTTCGATGGTATTATTATTACATTGATGGTCTATTTTTTATTGTTATCTAGCTTTTGTCCGCAGATCCACCCGCATGGTTCACGGTTATTGAGTAAAAAAGTAATCTATTTCCTTCTTCATATCCCAGGTTATATCTCTGCCAAATTTCATGACGATCGGTTCAGCGGTTTAGGCGTGAAAGCGTATCGGACATACAGTTACTTTCGAATTTATAATATTAGTAGCAATAACACGCGGGTGCCGCGTTAAATAGTAATATGTTAGTAGAAATTAATAATATTAATAACAGTAATACATATTATTACTGTATTCAATTGCAAAGTTACGAACCATCCATACTTTAATAGACACCTACTTATTTTAAATGCGAGAATACTGTGTCTGGCTGTTACCTTTTCTTTTTGAATGGATTTGGATGAAATTTAGCAAACAGGTTAGTAGATCATAACGTAGGTTAGGACATAGGATAACTTTTGTTTCAGTAGTACATTCCCTTTGGATAATTACCATTATTACCGACGTTCAAAAATGCGAAAATAATAAGTGTGGAATATGGCATCGCAGTAAGATTGTGTCGGGCAATGTGTTCGAATTGATGGAATTCGAACAAATAAGACTTATCCCATTAAAATAGACCCCCTTCGCTCATCACTAGTAATAACGACCTATCATATATCGCACACCTAGATCTAAACAGAGTTAACTCAAAAAAGCAATCTTTTTCAGAAAAGGTCAAAAACTGTAATGACTTAACCATCTGCCACTACCCTTTTAACTTTACTATTGAATTTAACAGTATATTCACTGTTTTCCAGAAGTATTTGTGTTCATTTAAAATACCAATCCTGTCAGAGTTTTGATATGGATATCTAATTTCGATATACAATATGTAACAAAAACCCTGTTGTTCCTTCTACCCACGTTTTCAGAATCGGTATACATACGTAATAAAGCAAGTCATTTATAAAAACTGTTCAACAAAAATATTTAAAATAAATATTGAATTATGAATATTTGTAAAGTTTAACTGATTTTGATTAGATCAAAGAAAGCCGCCGAGTTCATAGTCTATTGTGCGAAATAAGGATACTTGTAAAATCACATATTGTAAAAAAAAATTTCGAATATGTCGATTTTAATAGTTATTTGATACTGAACTCTCGACCAGCCAATGCTTATTTTTTTAATTATAACTTCGTAAATGTTGTGCTTGTAGGTTAGTGTATACGTCCGTCCGTCGTAAAAGTACGTCGTAAGTCATCCATACGTACGTCGTAAAAGGAACAACAGGGTTTTTGTTACATATTGTAGATAACATTTTCTATGAGGTGAAAATTAACTCTAGCTCTTTTAATTGCAAGTCTATTAGCTACAAGATTATTTACGGACTTTTCAATAACATTGATACATTTTACATACCTATACAAAGACATGAATATTTATTTTGTAAAGTGTTCATCATTATCATATCAGCCGAAAGACGTCCACTGCTGGACATAAGCCTCCTCCAAAAGGGGGGATTTGCCATAATCGCCACGCTTGGCAGGCGGGTTGGCGATCGCAGTATGGTGGTTAAATGCATAGAGTACGCTGCTGCCCATTCTCTAGTAAGTACCTTAGTCGCCTTCTACGATACCCACGGGAAGAAATGGGGTGGTGCTATTCTTTTACGTCTGGCACCACACGGAACAGTAAAGTGAAGTATTATATTGCTTCAATTATTGTGAATGTGATGTGACTGTATGGGTGTTTAGTTTGTTTAGTTTCTTTTTTTCTTCTCATTTAGTCATGGTCAGGCAGTTTGAGTAATTTTTGTGGCTTACCCAAATGTCTTTTCTTTGGTAATGCTTGCCATATCGTTGAGCCCCTCAAGTTCTGAATTGAGCTGTATGATTACTGATAAATGCGTGTACTGATTGGACAGGTCCACTCAATCTATGTGGTCCTTTCCTCAAAAGACCATTTCAGACAATCCACATGGTCTTCACATGATCTGACCAAGATTATGTCTGGACTTTAAAAGAGACTGTGACCTCTTAGTTTTTTCCGGCCTTTCTTCTCAGAGTAGTCAGATGGGTAACGCCGACCTCATCTACTTTTAATAACATGGTTGACGTGTAAAAGTGTTTGTACATACCTACTTAAAGAAGTAAAATCATTTATCATTTACGGGTTCATTATTAGATAACTTAATAATACTATTTCCTTTATTAGTTAGCATTTTTTTTTATTTTTTTTTTAAAAACGTTGTGCCACACTAGGAATTTCTTCCTGTATCGTGGGTACGTTTACAAACATAGAAACTCACAAACACAAACACCCAGACCCGGAACAATTACTTGCAGATCATACAAATATTTGTTCCGTGCGGGGATCGAACCCGCGACACGCTGCGCAGCGGTCGATCGCTCAGTCATTACGCCAACCGTGTCGTCAAGCATTATTATTATTTATTTATTTCATTAACAATTTTTACATTGTGTCGAAATATTTTACAGTAAAAACTAAAACTACATGAAGACATATAACTTAAAGATAAAAGAAAAACAAATGAACTAACATAATGATTAAGTATCTGGTTTTAAAACAGTTTTCCTAGTTCAACAATATTCTAAATAATTAGCAAGACCACTGAAGTATAGTAAAAAAAAAAACAATTCAATCTAAGGTTCATCCCGATACAAATGTCAAGAGAAAGATTAATACAATAAAAATAAATGTCAAATATAAGTTCCATGTCAAATATAAATAAACAAAGGGTTAATAATTATAAATGTCTAGTTATGTACGTCACCTAGAAACTCATCAAGCGTATAGTAGCATTTTTCTATCAGAAATGACTTAAGGCGGTTCTTAAACTGATTTAAATTATAAATGGTCTTTAATTCTAAAGGTAGTTTATTAAACAATTTAATTGACTGATAGCTTGCAGCTTGACTAACTACTTTCAAATGTGGTTGAGTCTTATTTTGTAAATCCTTCCGTCTTGTGGCTTCCCGCTTATTTCTTTCCTCAAGTGTTTCGAAATTATGTAGATTTTTAATGAGGTCTGTAAGTAGAACTAAAATGTATAAGCAAGGGACTGTTAAAATCTGTAGTTCTTTAAAGTACCCCTTACACGATACCCATTGGGGAATTCGCACCATGGTTCTTATGGCCCTTTTTTGTATGATAAAAGCAGTATGCACATTGTAGGCATAACTAACTCCCCATAAAGCGATACTGTATCTAAGCTTTGACTCCACAAGCGAGTAATATACTATCTTTATCTGTTTTATGGAAATCTCATCTCGAAGGCTTCGAAGGGCATAGCAAGCTGAACTAATTGAACTTTCTATGGCTGTCAGTTTCTTTTTCCAGTTTAGGCTTTCGTCAATATAAATACCTAAAAATTTCACGCTGTCTACTAATATTATTTTATTATCATTCAAATTTATGTCAATTGCATCCTTGTTTCTCGACGTTGTTCTAAATAACATGGCATTCGTTTTATTTGTATTTAGATTGAGATTGTTGATGGTAAACCAATAATGAAAGAGAGCCAGAGCCTTATTTACCTTCCTTCTTAGAGTTTCTATATCTTCTGCCACTACAATAGCATTCGTATCATCAGCAAAAAGAACAAGTTCTGTATCACTTTGTTTTAGCATATAGTTAATTAGATCATTAATAAACAAGATGAAGAAGATTGGCCCTAATATTGAACCTTGTGGAACTCCTTGTCTAATTAGTTTTAGTCCCGATTTGTAAAAAAATTCTGAATTTTTCTCTTCTACTTTGATTTCTACATACTGCTTTCGATTTTTTAAGTAAGATTTAAATAGATTTAAAACCGGTCCCCTCACTCCATAATGTTCCATTTTCGCTAATAGTAGCTTATGATCAACTGTGTCAAAAGCAGAGCTTAGGTCAAGAAATAACCCTACGACTTTTAATTTTTTATTAACAATTCAAATTCAAACATCATTCATACTATATGTGCGCAATACTAGGACACACGGCTCTTCTCTATGATAGGGAGTGGGCCGTAATACACCACGCGGGCCTGAGTGCGGGTTCGTAAATGTCCATGTCTTGGAATCTTTGGTTCAAGGATATGCTGGTGTCCTCACGTTGTTTTCCTTCACCGTTTCGAGAGCAGTGGTGATGAAATAATTTACACAAAGTGAAGGGCCTGCCTGGGTTTGAACCTACGACCTACAACTCCTATGTCGCGGCCGTTACTATTGGGCTACTACTGTTCACCTCTGCCCATCCCTTCGGGAAAAACAAGCTTAAAGTTATGTTCATCATCATCATCATTTCAGCCGAAAGACGTCCACTGCTGGGCATAGGCCTCCCCCAAGCTCCGCCACTTCGACCGGTTCTGTGCTTCCACCATCCAGCGGATTCCTGCGGCCTTCACAAGGTCACCGGTCCAGCTTGTGGGAGGCCTTCCAACTTTACGTCTTCCGGTAGGCGGTCCAGAACTTTTCGGCCCCATCGGCCATCTGTTCTGCGAGCAATATTCCCTGCCTACTGCCACTTAAGTTTAGCAATTCTTCGGGCTATGTCGGTTACCTTGGTTCTCCTGTGGAACACTTCATTTCTGATGTGATCACGCAGTGAAACTCCAAGCATAGCCCTCTCCATTGCCCTTTGGGTGTCTTTAACCCTTCTTATGAGACCCATTGTGAGCGGCCACGTTTCGGTTTCATATGCCATCACTGGCGACACGCACTGGTCAAAAACTTATTGAGACACTGCGGTATATGGGACGAGAAGATATTGGCAAGCATCTCGAATGCTGCCCATCCGAGTCGGATTCGACGATTTACCTCTTTCTCGAAGCCCATGTAACACCCACTCTCATAACGGTCGGAGGCGCTGCACTCGAAGTTGTGGACGAATACGTTTACCTAGGACAAACTTTCTAGTTGGGTAGGTTCAACTTCGAGAAGTTATGTTATTTTTACATAACCCACGCCTTGATTCCCCAAAAGGTTGGACAGATGTGTATCTACACTACCAGTTACGTTACGTTTAAGGCCCATGTAATAGGGAATGAGCCTTTGGCCATCACCCAGGCACAAATCTAGACTCCGGGCTGCTACTGAGAAATTCCAGATAGAAAAACCTAATAACACGAGTTTGCTCGACCTGGGAATCGAGCCCAAGACCTCGAACTCAGCAGTAGCGCTTGCCACCACTAGACCAACGAGGCAGTCGTTATGTTTTTATTAAAAACTTTGTCCAAATTTATTTTAAAATACATATACAAAGAAAACGACCTCCGTAATTAAGGTGAATTTCAGTGGTTTTTTCATAAAACCGGATCTTCCTAAGGACTATTCTTAAATTTTTACGCGCCTGTTTTAGTGTAAATGATACTGCATCTCACTCAATAACGTTAAGCGTGTAGACTAGCGTCTAACTGCTCATGACTGATACTAACTCTGTCGAACACGATGCCTGGTAAGAGAGCGTGCTTTTTAGCTAGGCCCACCTGTGAGGTCGAGCCCACGACTAGATTCCCCTTAAAGTTATTTTTTACTTTGTTTTTTTCGGAAGTCGGTTGTTTTTTTTTAATAGCTTTTTATTTTTGTCTTTCTAGATACAGTACCTACCCCACGCCAATTCGAAGTTTCATCATCTTGGGGTATTCTCAAAGTCAATCAATTCAAAATAATGCACATTTATGCGATAGCAGCAATCGCGGTTGATTTGCTGTCATTTCTTGAAAGAGTTCCGTTGTCTGTCTCTGAAACTCATCATCAGATCTATATGAAATTTCAATGAGACCATTTCGGAATAAACGCCTTTCGAACAAAAAAGAATTTTACAAATCTGTTCATAAATGACGGAGTTATGCCTCGAACATACATAAAAATCCTGCTTTTTGAAGTCGGTTAAAAAGAACACTTCTCGCTGCTCATTTTATTAATAATTAAAAATAGTAGTTTTAGCATAGTTTCATTTTTAATGCAACAGTTGATAATCCAGGCTATTCCAGATACTCCAACAGAGTGTATGCTATTAGCTACACAATCCATGCCTTACGTGCACTTCCTACCTTAGTGTAGGGTTGCTGCAGGTATTTATTCCTGAATAAAATTATTCAGGGATAAATTAATTTTATTTTGGAATACTAGGTACTATGTACCAACCCGCGCTGGGCAAACGTGGTGGATTACGGCCCACATCCTCTCACCGAGAGGAGGCCTGTATCCTAGCAATGGGAATGTTATAAACTTACTATTTACTATGTATGAATTCGGTTTTATCCACGTAGAGAGACATAAGTCTATTGTAGCACATCAACCGACATAGACAACAAAAAGGGGAAGGTTCTGAAATTCCACCAAATTTTGACGTGAGGGAATTTTAATTTCCCTCTACAATAAAATACTTATCTTACGGAGAACATTGGTTCATGTAAGTCTGAATGAAGATTTCTGGTTATGCCCACATTTTTAAGATTTTAGACTCAAGAATGCATGAACCGGAAAATTTTAGACTCAAGAATGCAAGCATAACCGGATACCTCTCGGGCACGCCACGATTGCGAAGGTAAGTCCCCTCTTTGAGGAGTGGCTTGAGAGGTGGCATGGCGTCCTCACGTTCCGCCTGACACAGGTCCTCACCGGACACGGCTGTTTCGGGAGATTCCTGTTTCGCATAAGGCGGGAGGAAACGCCCGGGTGTTTCCATTGCGAAGATCGCCCTGAGGACACGGTGGAGCACACGGTGGAGGTCTGCCCGGCTTGGACGGAGCACCGCCGTGTCTTCATGGAGGCGATCTGCGGCGGCGATCTCTCGCGTCCGGCCCTGGTCCAGGCCATGGTACGGAGCGAGAGTGCATGGGTAGCAGTCGCCTCCTTCAGCGAAGCAGTTATGCTCGCAAAGAGGGAGGTGGCTGGCGCATGTGAGGGAGATACAGTACATGCGCCCTCACAGCCGTGGCCTTCACAGGAGACGCCCTGGGCGTCGGGAATCCCAGGCTGATTTCCGGCCACCGTAGGCACGGGCTTGCTGACGGCGAGTAATGGGTAGCTCGCTGTCCGGTAAGGACCAAGCCCGGGTCGACGCCGCGATGTGTTCCACGCGCGCCTCAAAGAGATGTCAGCAGCAACTGAAGGGGCCCACAAGGGCCGATGCCTGCCAGGGGTGCGGGTTGTTCGAAAGAGATACCGCGGCCCCTGGCACACAGGCAACTGAGGGAACACGGATGGGTTTTAGTCAGTAAAAGTCTGACACGCCCTCCTGCTCCACCCAGAGCGGTAGAAGTTATTTGATGATTGCCCACCCAAAAAAAAACCAATATAACTTCGTATCATTAAGTCAGTGATCGTAAGCCAACACCCAAACCATAACCATTCCAATCTAATACTTTTAAACGAGCAACTCTTGTATATATATTATAATCTGAATCTCGGAAACGGCTCCAACGATTTTCATGACATTTAGTATGCAGGGGGTTTCGGGGGCGTACCTCTACGAACGGAAAATGTACATAGGTACCTATTTAAATACCTCAAATCAGTGCTCGGTAGATCATTATCAGGTTTCTGATATTGTTTTTTATCTACATATTCTTTGATAAGCGGTTGATATTTTAATGGAAATATTTTCGTATTATCAAATAGGTAGGGCCTTCTGGGTACACGATTATTACCATAATATCTGCTTCAGTAGTTTGATTATACCTACCAATAATAATATTATGACTATCTAAAAGTTTTGAATGTCGATCCTTCACATACCTGGTGGCGTATATTATTAATTATAGATAATGTGGACCATCATTCTCCGTAAGGTCGGTAGTTTGGACTTTGGAGTAACAATACTTAATAAAAACATTAACTCTTACCATATTTTTTTTGGGTGGGAAATCATCAAGGAACTTCTCCCGCTCTGGGTGGAGCAGGAGGGCGTGTCAGACTTTTACTGACTAAAACCCACCAGTGTTCCCTCAGTTGCCTGTGTGCCAGGGGCTACAGTATCTCTTTTGAACAACCCGAACCCCTGGCAGGCATCGGCCCTTGCGGGCCCCATCAGTTGGTGCTGAAATCTCTTTGAGGCGCGCGTGGAGCACAACGCGCCGTCGACCTGGGCTTGGTCCTTACCGGACAGCGAGCTACCCATTACTCGCCGTCGCAAGTCTGCGCCTACAGTGGCCGTTTATCAGCCTGGGATTCCCGACGCCCAGGGCGTCTCCTGCGGAGACTAGGGCAGTGAGGGCGTATATACTGCCTAACTATTACCAATAACTTTCTATTACTGGGAGTCAGGCCTCCTCTCTGTAAGCGGGTCACCCACCCCGAGGGCCCAGTGCGGGTTGTGTTAGCAGGTTGACCATTCAAACAAACCTGACAGTCACATCGTAGTAAATATCGATACATATCTACACTTGAATCAATGACGTATTATAATAAATAGACGCGTCATACACGAACATTAGAGCACTCAAAAACAGCGTAAACCGGTAACCATGAATGTGTGAAGAACAGGAGAGACCCATACCGATTCCTGTTGTAAGAAAGAGATAAGCATAGGTATACATTTAGTTTTTTCATTTATCATGACAACATTGAGCGCCGGTAACGCATTTAAAGGTAATAAATAAAAAAAACAAACGTCATTTATTCAAACTAGGCTGAGAGTCAGCTCTTTTTGAACGTGAAAATTACATAAGACAGTCCCCCAAAACGCCCACCCTTCACCACTTCCTAGTGCTTTAGCTGGGAAGAAGAAGTGGCGCAACAAACTCCCCAGCAGCAGAGCTGTTTGTTAAGTTAGAAGAACTTGATTCTATACAGTAGTAGGTAATTAACATGACGAAACACAAAAAACGTTAAATTTGCCATCAATCTTTGACTTTGATTGATTGAATAGTTTAGCTAAGCTACCATCTGTTCTTTTTTAATTACTGGTTTATTAATTACTTTCCTCGTGTGGTCCTAGAATAGATTTGATTGATCAGATTCCTACTTAGCTGTGAAATGAATGGTTTGTTACTATTTTTGTCCCGTGAACGACGTGAAATGACGAATCGTTGTTATAAAATAAATTACTTCAATAGCGTTATCACTAGTTACACAATATAAAGTATTGTAAGTCTTATGTATTTTAGCTTAAATACGTAAGAATTATTGAAATAACCGAATGCTTGAAAGGGGTCATTCAACCATTACTATTTAATTAAACATGAAATAGCGAAAAACAGCTTTTCCCAACATTTTGTCGAGTAACGCCTATAGCCTACCTCAGTCGACGTCCACACGCACGTAATAAAATCGCGTCGGGATTATATCGTGCACTGGATTTTGGACGCTCGGTGTTCAACCGAGCATTTAGAATCGAATAGAAATCGAAATCACGTCGAAAAACCCAGTGTTCGATTTTCAATTCTCGGCGTCAAGCAGTACATTGAAGATCCAGAGTGCGAATAATTCCAATCAAAGCGTCTATAAGAACGTGGGTTAGATGTATGGATCAGCTTTCGTGATTTCGGAATTGAAAATTATGTAAAACTTGTTCTTAATGAACAATCTCAAAAGACAAGAATAGGAGCACCTTTTCTGGTTTTCAGTGATAAATAACACCTTGTATACAAAATAGGTAACGTATTTCCGCCACTCAGTCTGTTTGACAGTCCAAAGCTAACCTAACTCTTGGAACTTATTTTAATAAAATGGGAGATTTATGCTTGTTGTGGAAAAACTAAATTGATTCGAAAACACGGACATAGCTCGAGAAGGTGATTGAACCACTTTCTGATTTATCTAAGGCATTTATTAATTCAATCCCATGGGCTTGTGGCTAAGTAGTAAAAGCTGCACGGGTCGATCGTATTATTCAGTAACTGGGTTGGCAAGGTCAGATAGTCGTTCTATGTTACATACTGGTACACGGCTGCATCCGGTAAGACTGGAAAAGAACTTGGTGAGTCTCATCTCTAACCTGTGTCATAATTCAGTTACTGCGACGAACATTAACGGTAATTATAGGTACACCGTTTCAAAAAAAAAAACAAAAAGATATAAGGTAAACGCGGGTGAACTCGACAGTGACCCAGAAGTCGTCAAATTATCTAAAATCGACAATATATTTTTCTACTAAACATTAAACTGGCCGATTTTTATGGCAACATATTTTTGGTAACATATTGCACAATTAAAATAGCAACACTGAGTTGCAACTGTAATAGCGTCAGAGTTATTCTACATTGAAAGTGTCTCCAAGAAAAAAATAGTTTTTTTGTAAGTTTAGCTATTAAACGTAGCACTCGGCTCGTGGTTTTGTGTTTCTATTTGTGCAGCTTCAGTGGGGTGTACGGTAAGTCTGATTGTTTTATGAATTAGTTAAGTTAATTTGCTAACGATAGTAATATCGTTAGCAAATTAACTTAACTAATTCATACACATTTACATGATATTTGGAACACTTTTATCATAAAAGTGTTATTTTTCGTATGTGACATCTATTGGTACCCAAAAAGTCCTACTTGACCTAGAACTCGTCATTTTATGTACTATTGTGACGATTACTGGGACACGCTTTATAGGTTGTCTCTAAACTCGTCTTATTGTAGATATTTTTGTGTTTTAGGCCACAAAATGGGAATAAAACTATTATCGGGACCGTTAAATAGTTGGTAACCCCCTTGTGCAATCATATTTAAAGGTTTGGCCTTCATTTGACGATAAACGGGGTTTCTCTTAAGCTGTTTCTTAGGGGTATTATTACTTTATTGACGAGTTCTAGGTCTTACACGTCTTTGTCAATTCGACGAGATTTATTATGAGACTGGGAATGGTTTGTGCTTGCGTCTCTTTGTGCCGCTGCGCGCTGTGGGCCTCCAGCACTCGCTTAAGGACACGTGATAAGTGTCTTCCTCCTGGCCTGAAATCAGATTGGGCCGGTAACATAAACACTTGCATGCAATTTTTGAATGGCACTATTTGAGCTTTCTTTATGGCATGCGGTTATTGTTCTTGAACGTTCCACAAACTTAAACCATGTAAATGGGGCTTATCGTTATGTATCATTTTTTTATTTTAGATTGTCGTGATGCATGATCATAATTTTTATTACAGAAAATTATGGCTGAAAAACAATACAAGCAGGAGGATATGTCAAAAGCCATAGAGGCTGTACGTCAAGGGGTCACAACATCTTCTGCAGCAAGACAATTTAAAGTGCCAAGGACCACCTTGATTGACAAAATTAAAGGCCGTAGTTCGATCGGCTGCGCTAAAGGACCACTCTCCGTTTTAACCAAAGAAGAAGAAAATCATTTAAAGACTTGGTTAATTTTCATGGCAGAAAGTGGGTTCCCTGTAACCAAAGATCAGATGTTAGATAGCGTAAAATTATTAGTTCGCAAACTCAACCGTAAAACTCCATTCACAAACAATAGGCCAGGTCGACATTAGTTCGAGTCATTCATAAAACGCAACCCTGAAGTGGGTCAGAGGGTTTCTCAAAATTTGACACCATCTCGTGCTTTAGTGAAGGAAGAAAATATTCGTACCTGGTTTAAAGAAGTCCAGGACTATTTTAGTACTGCCCAGCTACAAGCAGCTTCTGAAGACCCTCGCAGAATTTTTAACTGCGATGAGAGCGCCTTTTTCTTGTCCCCGTCAGATAACAGGGTCTTAGCGAAACGTGGCTCTAAAAATGTTTACAACATCATACCTAGTGGTGAAAAAGAGTGCGTAACAGTTCTCGTAACAGCTAATGCGCTGGGTGAATTGGCACCACCGATGGTTCTTTTTAAACTAAACCACACAAAATTTCAAAATCAGCACCCAACGATTGGGGATTAGGGCACACAAACAAGGGCTGGATGACAGGCGAATCCTTTTACGAATATATAACTAATGTTCTCTACCCTTGGGTTATAAGAAGTGGCATCCAGCTACCAATAATATTTTTTTTAGATGGTCATTGCTCACATACAACTCTACAATTGAGCAATTTTTGCCGAGAAAAAAAAATAGTACTCATCGCACTCTACCCAAATGCTACCCATATTCTCCAACCCATGGATGTAGCAGTTTTTAGGCCTCTGAAAAGGATATGGAGAACAGCTGTGTATGACTGGCGAAATGAGAATCACTTTGTGAAACTAAAAAAGGAATATTTGTGTCCCTTGTTGGACAAGTCCCTCAAACTATTGGACCAAAACTCCATTATAAATGGATTTCGTAAATGTGGACTGTCACCATTTGACGCTAATAACGTCGATTACACTAAATATGTCACAAGCCAGTTAAGTCAGTCCACCCAGAAAACAAATGAAGCTGATGTTTCTTTAACACCGTCCAACAGACAGGCTCACTTAAAATTTTTCGAGTCCCAGATCAGCCCCAGGATACTTAAAGTTTTTAATAAGAATAAAATGACAACATGGAACGGAGACAAATCATTAGACGGATTTTTTACTGTGTGGAAGTCTATGACCACTCAAATTACCAATAGTTCTGGAGACAACCGCGATAAAGAGAATATTAATAGCTCTTCGGAAGTTAGAGATATCGAAACACTAACAAATGAAACTATATCTATTTCAAAACAAAGAACTCCTCCTCTTAGTAATAGAATTCATGAAGATGATAACGAATCATTGAAAGATTTTGGCAATTTTACAGGATTAAGTGACTTAATGGACTTTTCTTTAAAGGATTTATGCGAATTTAAATTTACTGCAAATATAGAAAAAGAAGACCAGGCAGCAAATGAAGGACAGGTAGAATTATACGAAGTTGTAAATGGAACACTAAGTCAAATGAGTGCTAACCCAATTGAGACAAGCGACACAGAAATTCCAATATTTGTAGAGCAGATTCCAAACTTTGAATTACGCGAAACAACAAGTAATCCACTCATACCAGCAGAAAAAATAATTCGAACGGTAGGTTCAAACCCTATTTATTTAATGCCTCTCAATAGAATATCACCAATGTCATGTGGCGATATCTCTTTACCTGTATCTTACAAAGACAAAACTAAGGTAACATCGACAATCACATCATCTCCCATCACAAGGACTGCTGCTGGAATGACAGAAAATAGGACTCGACACGACGGAACGGAGTGTAGTTTAACCGCGTCGCAATCACAACCACCTATACCTATTTACCTAACGCCTCGATGTCAAATATCGCCAATGTCCTGTGACGATATCGCTGTAACTGTACCTTCCAGAGCAATAACTAAAGTGACATCAACTGTTACATCGTCTTCCACATCAATAACTTTTGCTGGAATTACAGAAAATACTGCACGAGATGATGAAACGGATTTTTCATTAACCTTGCCGCAATCAAAACCACCTAACCCTATTTATTTAATGCCTGGCAGTCAAATATCACCTATTTCATGTGACACTCACAGATCATATTCCTCGTCAATAAGCAATGCTAGAATTACAGATAACACGCCACGACAAAACGGATCAGACTGTAATTTAACCATGTCACAATCACCACCACCATCTGAGGAAACAAAAGAAAAACCTAAAAAATTCTATGGTAACCTTATGATTCCAACGCCTTTCAAAGAGGCTTTATTTTGGCCTCCTCATCTAAGCCAGACCCAGACAACCTAATCAAAAATAAAAATACCCAGTGTTGTGACCTCAGACCGGTGGCAAATTTTTGAAAAGCGAAAGATCGATGCCAAGACCGAAAAAGAAGAATGCAAACGGAAAAGGGTCGAAGCTAGAAAAACAGCAAAAGCTAAAAAAGAACAGACACATAAGAAAGCAACAAACAAGAACGCAAATAGCACTGCAACTCAGGAAGTAAAAAAAGATGATTGGTACTGTCGGTTATGTCAAACAAGTTCTGAAACAGACATGATACAATGTCTAAGCTGTGAAATCTGGTACCATACAACTTGTGCAAAAATCGAACCGTCACAAATAACTTTTCATTGTGTCTATTGTAGCGCCCAGCCATAATAACGTTTTGAATGTTTTAGTGTAGCTTTACTATAATATAATGTTTCATTGATATATTTTTTTTGTAGGTATACGATTTTATATTTGATTTACTACTAATCACTTCTGCTTCTCAGCACTTTCGTGCAATGTTATTTTATAATAAATAAGCATTATGCTATGCCAAGAATAATACTTAGTTTAGGTGTTTTTTATCTGACTGATTTAAGTTTAAATTGCTGTCTGATTATGAATAATTAAGGTGTGCAAAAGTATTGGGTATAAAGGCACTCTCTCACCGGGAACATCCGCAAAGTAATGTATCAATCCAAGATTCGTTTGGATATTACCATTACCACGGTTCTCCTCAATTACTGATGTAAGCTCGAATCTGAACTGTTACATTACAGGCATACGCTCGCGGGGAGGGAGCGCCTTTAGATATTAAATGCTTAATGATTATTTGATTAATTATCGCGGAAGGTAAAGCTATCTGTAAAATAATTATTAGAGAGTTACAGTTTAGCAACAAGCCAATAAGAGGGTTTTTATTTTTTGTTTTGTTATTTTTTATTTTATTTTATTGCGAAATGGGCCTGCTCTTGACCTTAAATGTATGTTTAGTAATTATACTTGTGTGTATGAATGACTGATGATGAAAAATTTCACGAATGAGAAAAAACTTATTATAAAATTGATTCTGATAAAACCTAATTCTGTGATTATGATCTCATTATTTTTTTATGATAAATATATAAGAATTTGATTTATCTTGACGTTTTTATTACCTACCTGCTCTGGTTCCTGTTTACACAACTTTTAGTAAGTAATTTCTTGGGATTTGGTCTTCTACCTATTGTTACTAAGATTTGTCACTCATATCAGTCAATCACAATTTTTTAAAATATGTTCTCATCTTGATCTTTAATTACTAGAGCGGAGAGTTCAAATTAGCATTAAAAATTGACGACTACTGGGTCCTTTTGGCGAGTATTAGTACAAATCTGACGACAACTGGTACAAATAGCCCTTTTTTTACATTTGCTTAAATAAGTATTTATTATAACTATAAATTATAAAAAATTGCTACATAAATAGAATAACGGATAAATTTTCTATTTTTTCTTACAAAAAGTTTCATTCTACATGAAATACTTTTCACACAGCAGTGCTTCAAAGTCGATCAATATCAAAATCTGACGAGTGTTGGTACGTTTACCTTAAGCAGTTTATTGAGCAAATTATTTATTAGCAAATAAAAACGATCAACTGAATATTTCCCGTTATTTTACCAAAATTATATCGATTTATACTTCTTAGGGGTGTGGGCAGCCCTTCCTCACAAAATTGCACGTTGGTATACCTGCGTAGTGCACGTGACGTCGCCGATAGATACAAATGGCTCAATTAAACGACACTCGCCGTCGACACATGGCCTTAATTTTTTTATTTTCTTCACACTATATATCAGAAGCTTTTCTATACACGTTGCTGAACGAAAGAAACAAGATGTTCTTTTATTTATTTATTTATTTCCTGTGTTAGGTTTTGAAATAATATATCGAATTGTCTTAGTCGATCATTGGGATATTTTATTTATTATACTGGCAAAACTATGAACGAATGACATTTTCGGTCTTGACGGTTGAGAACGCGAGGTGGACTCAGCCTATTTGATTTGCTTGGAGCCAGCATCGAATACGGACGTGTTACGAGAGGTCATCAATATACCCATTAATAATTTATGTAAATGATGATTGCATAGTTATAATGATGACAAGAAATATACATGAATGTCAAAATATTTTAGTGTTACATATTATTTTCCTTATCCTGAAATATCGTAAATAGTTATCTATAATAGTCAGTTTATAGTTTGTGATTTTCGAGTAACAATGATTTGATTCATTGGGAATTAGTATTTATTTTGAGGTTATATACACCGTGAAATTTTAATGGTTGTTTTCCTGCGGCAGAATAACTTGCCATAAGGAGTACTTTCGAAGCATAGAGTAAAAGTAAAAAAATAAAGATTTTTTTATTCTAAAATAATTTAAAAATATTCATCAACTCGATAAAACAATACTCAATAGTAACACTAGAGGTAAGTTGTAGGTACTACTCGAATCGCACGCACCGCCGGCAAAGGGAACAGCGATGCATAATAATATTCAAAGCACAATAAACTCTCGCACGTGGTGATTTTTCACAATGGTTAATCTGCCATGTTTTGTTTCTAATATTTTAGTTTTTTTGTTGTTATTTCCAATACTCATTTTTAAAGTGATACTAATCGGTTTACAAGATAATACCTACCGTCCCTCGCTGTGCGTGTAAGGAGGCCGAAATGTAAATAATTTTGAGCGAATAAATAGGTAAAAAGAAATAATAGGTAAAGTGTGAAACTGAGTAGTTACATTCAGTTTCAGAATAACGATACAACGTAAGTGTGTACGCGGAGCACCGCGGTGCCATTTGAGGACGCTTACCCGTACAGAAGCTGATCGGAGTGCAGACACAAGCAGATGTAGCAACAGTCGCACGCACCGTGAAGGCGGCATATATCGCAGCCGCAGTCGTCTGTGCACTGGATCAAAAGCAGGGACGTGACAGTGTCCAAAAATATGAACATGAGCTGGAATATCATCGCAACCGGTTACGCGCTCTGGGGAACGAGCTGAGCCGCAAACACAGTCGGAGGTGGCGGGCTATACTCCTGGCCAGTGATAAACACGACAATGACTGTGCGTCGAAGGACAACGAACTGGAGGTGAACGCAGCCCTACAATGCGGAGGTCCCGTGAAGTACCTGATGCTGCTGACAACGCACCGCCGCCACCGCCGACACCGTGGGATAACTGGTCAGATAGGTCAACTTTTACCTCAAGAGATATGTTGAACTTTATCAATCCTGTTAGTACCTAGTCAGTTATTTAAATTTGTCAATGAATTTGAAATTGTAACTGTCAACTGATTGTTTCAAAATTGACATTAGATGGCACACAGTATTTGTACGTCACTAGAAGTGTCATTTTCTTATTAACTAGCTGCTATAGAGAATCCGCTGTTAAAGTAGAGTTCTGGCTTTTGTAACTTTATAGTAGATTTATAGAACGTTTAATTGCCAAAATGTTGTATACACTTTTTGTTAACCAGACTTTAGTAAATTTTTAGATGTTCAATATTTTTTTATGGCTAGGACCGTTAGTCTCAGTCTCAACCGTTAACAGTAACATTTCCAATTCAGAATTGAAGTACGTATAACTGTAATAAGTTATAAAATATGTTGTTAAATGATAATGCGATAAAATAAGTTGTTTTAAAGCAAGGGTAGTTTTTACTTTACCTGTTTAAATATCGAAACAGTCTGTGAAGTTTACACACAGAAAACTGTTTTTTTTTAGCTGATATTTCAAGTGTCGACACTGCCTGCGCTCGAGAGCCAAACAAAAAATACTCATCAAATTTATGTATTTTTCACCTCACAACCTCGGAAAGATTCTGTTTGTCATTCAAATCTGCGTGCAAATGTGCATTTTACCCGCTAGAGTGGAAAACGTTTTTGAAATCCGAACATTTCTATTCAATAATTTTCTATACAGCCAGTCCACTGAAAATTAATTAATATGTACTTATTTCATGTCAGTGCGCCAATCCCATTTTAGAATAATCGCACTGGCCAGCACGGCGACTGCATGAAAAAAAATACTTTAAAATTTTTCGTCTTTAGTAAAAAACGTTTTCTACAATGCTGCCGCTATCATACTTCATTAATTTCACTTATTTAATACTTATATAATTTAAGCAATTTTTCTGGAAAACAGCAAATTCCTCGCTGTAGTGAGGTGAAAAGCTGTGTGTTTCGCTCGGCAGCAAAGTTATTATACGTCTCGTACCTACGAAACACTCGCTACGCTCAGCTTTCAAAACAGGTACTCGCGCCAAAAAACGACTTGCAGCCTTGTATAACAAACAACAATTTTTGTTTAATCATGTTTAGCTATCGATACAGATACAGTCTGCGCGGTTCCACTAGCTAATTTTAAATAAAATTATCTAGCCAGGGTGAAAACACCCTGGTTATCCATAATAATAGTATGTGAAGTAAAAACTTTGTACCCCTTTTTACGAAAATTACGCGAACGGGGGAGTCCGAAATTAGGCAAAGTTAAAGTTTATATGGAAAAGGAGTGCAGAAAGCTAATATTTTAATGACGAACTAGCTTTTGCCCGTGGCTCCAACCACATAGATATCAGTCATCGCGTAAAAAGTAGCCTATGTCCCTCTCCATAGCCCAGGCTATATCTCTGCCAAATTTCATGACAATCGGTTCAGCGGTTTAGGCGTGCAAGCGTAATTGACAGAGAGACAGAGTTAGTTTCGCATTTATAATATTAGTACGGATTATGGTCGAATTACGATCATTGGGTAACCACTAGTTTTTAGAAATTGGGAATATCTTATCACTGTTGCTAATCACACCTATCGTGAATGAAAGTGCACGTGAAACAGTTGCCAGATATTATGTAAAGTAACGATGACAGTAGATTCAGATGAATCTCGAAAAGTGTTATCTCTTATCCGTTTTATCTACTCACTCTCAGAATTTCGGCCACTTGATCAGATTATTATGCAACAACAAGTAGGTATAATATTTGCAAATGACGTTGGATCAACTTATCACCACTCTCCTGCCCTTATTCTAATTTATTTGAAGTTAGCGCTACATGTCTTTTCCTTCCATAGTTCATAAAATAAATACTTGGCTACAAACATTAGATTACACACAAACAGAAAACTTATTAATATAAACACTTAGACAACTATGTTCCACTACACACGCTACACTTGCATTATATACATACCCCTGAAACACTCACGCCCACACATATATACACACCTCCAAACACACACGCACGCATACACACACTATCACTCACGCTAACACACTCTCTCTCACACACACCCTCAAACGCACACACACACACTCATACATGAGCTTAGATGATTGCATGATTTCATGGCGTATTCCCAAAGTACTCCATTCTTTTGTTCTAAAAAGATAAGAATCTCACACATTCGTTCCCAAGTTACTCCAAGGAATTATTATTATTTATAATTATTGTTTTTATTTTATTGCATTAATGTTAAATGTAACAAAAATGGGAGAAGACACTGATTCCGGTAACACAGGTTACAACCTAGCTCAGGTGTCAGGGCGTCAATATGTAAATGTATCACTGTTTTATGTCAACAATTTTTTATTATTTATAGTTCACAGTTAGCAAGCAGTAGTGGCCCAGTGGTGACGGGCCCCCGACTTGCAAGTGGTAGGTCGTAGGTTCAAACCCAGCCAGGTGTATTACTTTAAGTAAATAATTTCATCACCACTGCTCTCAAAACGGTAAAAGAAAACTTTCTTTTTTAAAGAAAAAAACAACCGACTTCCGGAAAAACACTACAATGTGGAAAATAACTTTAATTTCGGAAGTCGGTGACTTTGGATATCTATTTTAATTTTTGGTCACCTGAAATTAAAGTTATTTTTCACTTTGTAGTGTTTTTCCAGAAGTCCGTTGTATTTTTTTTTATTTTTTTTTATTTTTCACTTTTTAGTATAAAGTAGCTACCCCACACCAATTCGAAATTTCATCATCCTTGGGGTCAAAACAATGTATATTTATGCGATAGCAGCAATCGCGGTCGATTTGCTGTAATTTTTTTAAGAGTTCCGTTGTCTGTCTCCGAAACGCACCATCAGATCCATATGAAATATATATGGGACCATTTCGGAATAAACCCCTTTCAACAAGAAAAGAATTTTACAAATCCGTCTATACACCGAGAAATTTTAACGGTTGTTTTCCCGCGGCAGAACAACTTGCCATAACGAGTACTTTCGAAGCATAGAGTAAAAGTAAAAAATAAAGATTCTTTTCTTTTAAAATAATTTAAAAAATATTCATCAACTCGATAAAACACTACTCAATATAACACTAAAGGTAACTTGTAAGGTACTACTCGTATCGCACGCACCGCCGACAACGGTAACAGCAATGCATAAATGTTCAAAGCAAAATAAACTCTCGCACGTGGTGAATTTTAACAATGGTTAATCTGCCATTTTTTGTTTCTAATATTTTATTTGTTTATAAAACAATTATATTACAAATACAAAACCATTGCGCTGCGGGAAAACAACCATTAAAATTTCACCGTGTATACAGGGTTAAACTTTAGTCATCGTCCAAATTATTCAGGGTCATAGTACCCGTGAAATTGAACAACTTTCTCAAAGGAACATGGGTCGAAAAATGAAAAAAAAAATCGGACCTCGAATACAAAATCAATAGTCAGCTGATCGATTTTGTTTTGGAAGTTACAATTTTTTTTCATATTTCGACCTTTAAAACCCCCCTTTTGTGGGAGGCGTATGTCCAGCAGTGGACGTCTTTCGGCTGATATGATGATAAGATATGAACCAATTTAAGGCAACAGGTTATTGGTATCCGTTTGCATTTCGGTTGTATATAACCTACGTAATGGCTTCGGAAGCCTGTATAGGGTACTTTTTATCCCGGTAGTACGTTGCCTTGGGATAATTTCTGACCTCTACGTGGGCGAAGCCATTGGCAAAACCTAGTATAGTATAAATCTCTCTTACCAGTATCGAGACGATTAGGTACAAAAAACTGCATGATTCCAGTAGCGTTGTGACATAAACATTTAAGTCAGATTCGCTACTGATACGTCTCCGGGAAACCTAAATCCGCTGACAGATTTCAATAAAACCAGATATTTATCGTCACTCGTCAGACAGTTAATCCAAGATATTTACACAATGGAGTTCATGTGTGAGCGTCATAGATTGTGACTACGTTTGCATAAAAGAGTACTTATTGGTAATTCCCGGTAAAAATTGGCCTTTCCCAAAAGACGACTTAAGGCTTATTCAGAAAAAGATGATATTCGAATATCGCGGGATGAAAAATACCAAGTGGTTTTCCTCAAGATATTTGTATGAATAGTGAGAATAACGTATACACATTCAGTTTTACATTGAGTAGGTACTAATATTGCGATGAGAAAAGGATTTATATCAAGAGAATGGGGGCACTAGGTATTAGCAGCATTCTATTGTCTCTTAATGCACTCTTAGATTATCAATGGCTGACGTAAAAATCTATTATGTAATTTGATACAAGCTGTGATGCGTTCACCATTATAATAGGTCCTCGAAGTTTGTGTCATATACCTCCATCATTTATATGACAAACATTCATAATCACCATGGTAATTATGACATGTATGTTAGTCACCCCTTTATGATTTTTTTTAAAATTTATGTTTAGGTAATACTAGCTTTTCCCAGCAGCTACGCCCTCTTGGAGATTGAAAATTTATTCTACGGGTACGTAGGTACTGTCGGAATAAAAATTCAGGTTATAAATTATCTGTGAGCCAAATTTATCCAAATTCTCTCTTGCATTTTTGCATGACTGAGCAACAAACATCCAAACATACAAACTTTCAAATTCATAATATTAGCAGGATACAAGTTACAAAGAACTCAAATGTGTTAAAAACAATGCTTCTTTACGACTATGTTTTATAACATAGGTACACTGCCATATAGTTAATGCGAATCCCTGCTACAAGCATTTTCTGTCTGTGGCGACATTTTGACATTAAATAAACATACTTTTTGTCTTAAAAGTATAAAATAACTCGTCTGTTTAATTACAGCTGTTAGTACTTAATTTGAACAGCACAGTTGAATGTCTAAGCAGTCGTAGAGCAGCTTGTGGGCGCCTTGGCAATCTAATTAGATGATATACCACAGATGAGTAACAAATAGAGTGATAGCCTGTGATTAAATTTAGACTGAACTAAGTACATAGCTACAATGGTGGAAGTTTGTCCTTCTAAAGGGTCTTTCAACAAGGACGGGTCGATGTTGAAATTAAATAAAACAAGCTGTATGTGAGATATTAAATAAATTATTATTTTATTTGAAAGTCCCATTTATGCCATTATTTACGAAATATGACATCGTTTAAATGTCCACCGCGGCTTCGAACGGTGGCACGGATCCGAAAAGTCCAATTTTCAATTACTCTACTGCATAGATCCGGTTGAATCTGAGCGATGGCCTGCGTTATGTTGATTTTCAGGGCATCGGTTGATTGCGGATTATTGGCATAGACCTGAGACTTGAGAAAACCCCACAAGAAAAAGTCTAGCGGGGTCAAATCGCACGATCTTGGTGGCCAATTCACGTCACCTCTGCGAGAGATAACCCTACCCTCGAACCGTTCATGCAGAATGTCCATTGTGTCGCTCGCTGTGTGGCACGTAGCGCCGTCTTGTTGGAACCACATGTTGTCCACGTCCATATCGTTCAATTCAGGCCAAAAGAAATTGTTAATCATTGATCTGTAGCGCTCGCCGTTGACAGTAATGGCTTCGCCATCATCGTTTTCGAAGAAGTACGGACCAATGACGCCGCCGGACCAAAAATCCGCACCAAACAGTAATTTTTTGTGGATGCATTACCACCTGGTGAACCTCATGTGGGTTGTGGTTGTCCCATATACGGCAATTTTGCTTATTAACGAAACCATTCATCCAAAAATGCGCCTCGTCGCTAAAGATGATTTTTCGGCCAAAATCGGGGTCCTCTTCCAAACGTTCTGTAGCCCAGTCAGCGAACAAACGGTTTTGTCTATGGTCATTCACTTTGAGCTCCTGGATCAGTTGGATCTTGTACGGCTGTAGGCCCAAGTCATGACGCAAAATTCGCCAAGTTGAAGTCTGCGAAAGGCCGAGTTCTTGTGCACGGCGAGAAATCGACTGCCTCGGAGTCTCCTGCACACTCTCACGGACAGCAGCGACATTCTCGGCTGATCTGGCGTTCCTTTGACGTAAGGGTTGGTTGTTTACCGAACCAGTCGTCTCGAATTTGGTCACCAAACGTTGGAGAGTCGACTTTGAAGGGCCACCACGTCTGCCATAAAATGGACGTAATGCGCGCAACGTTTGCAGTAACGAACACTCATTTTGATAATAAAGTTTTATCATTTGGACGTGCTGCTCAATCGTGTAACTTGCCATGGTGATTTGGCATCAGTAACTGAAGAAATAACAACGCATTTGACAGATGCCGTCAAAACAACATGGCCGCCAGAAACTGTCAACATCGACTCGCCCTATTTGAAAGACCCTTTATAATAAAAATAAAACCATTTATTTCAGGCAATAGGTACAGGTCCATAGATAAATATCTTAACCTAAACATACATATTTTTATCACAAAAACATACAACTATTGTACATGAAGTGAAAATACCACTCAAAGTGTTTCTAAGCTCACAGCAAAACATCCACGATCTTGTTATTTGTAAATATTTATCTTTAAGTGTGTCGGTTTACTGATAAATTAATAAATTCATCGCTCTGCTCTACGCAACGGCATAAATCTCTATTTGAGAAGTTCTCACTACAAGTAGTAGACATCCCTTTAACAACTGTCATAATTATTCGCTTAGATAAAAATATATAGAATATGCTTTATTTTAAACAAAGTAGATGAACAGATTAGAATGCCGTTGCTTGTAGATTATGAACAACTATTTTTACTCGACGACGGCGAGGGTTATGATTTTAACCGCTATGTATGTTTGTATGTATGTGTGTTCATCTGTTCCCTCATAACATTTAAAGTACTTATCACAATTTAAAAAATGAGAAAAGTTTTATCAATGATGACGTGTTGGGTTTTGAAATGACAAACGAAAAAGCACATTTTAAATATATATATGTATTGTGAGCTAACCCCGAAATAATTTAAATAAAAAGTAAGTTCAAAAACTAAAAACCGATGACGTTTTCACGCTCTAAAAAGTACAAACCAAAAAAAAAAATCAAGACAATTTTTGTACCTATATAAGGTACAAAAATTATCAGAGTAAGCCGATTTTTTTTTGTAGCATCTGTTTAAATTCGTCCCATAGGGTCATGGCCATCCAGGTGGTTCGGGGATAGCGAACTATCTTCGGTGAGGCGGCGAGCCTCTTTGCCAGATTGCCGCCATGGGATCAAGAGGCAAAGGTTCTTGCACACACTTGGGAGTGGCACGAGGAGACCAAACGCTTTGACGTAACTCTGCTGCCACGGAAAATCGCGGCACAGCGGAAAAGCTCCGGCGGGATCTCATAGTGATATGGAGAGTGCGATTGTCGTAACCCAGTGCTGAGCACGCCACGATTGCGGCGGTAAGTCCCCTCTTTGAAGAGTGGATTGAGAGGCACCACATCGTCCTCACCTTCCGCCTGACGCAGGTCCTCACCGGACACGGTTGTTTCGGGAGGTTCCTGTTTCGTATAAGGTGGGAGGAAACGCTCGGGTGCTTCCACTGTGAAGATCGCCCTGAGGACACGGTGGAGCATACGCTGGAGGTTGATCCGGCTTGGGCGGAGCACCGTCGTGTCCTTGTGAAGGCGATCGGTGGCGGCGATCTCTCGCGTCCGGCCCTGGTCCAGGCCATGGTATGGAGCGAGAGTGCATGGGTAGCCATCGCCTCCTTCTGCGAAGCAGTGATGCGCGCGAAGAGGGAGGCGATGCACGTGAGGGAGAGGCAGTATATGCGTCCTCACGGCCCTAGCCTCCACAGGGGCGACCCCCTGGGCGTCGGGAATCCCAGGCTAAATCCCAGGTTGACACCGTAGGCGCGGGCTTGCGGAGGAAGAGTAATTGGTAGTTCGCTGTCCGGTAACGACCAAGCTCGGGTCGAAAGCGTGTTGTGTTCCACGCGCGCCTCAAAGAGAAGTCAGCACCAATTAAAGGGGCCCGCAAGGGCTAAAGCCTGCCAAGGGTGCGGGTTGTTCGAAAGAGATACCTTGGCTCCTGACACACAGTTGCCGTGTGAGTGAAACACGGGTTTTAGTCAGTAAAAGTCTGACACGCCCACCTGCTCCACCCAGAGCGGGAGAAGCTATTTGATGATTTCCCAACCTCAAAAAAAAGCCATGGTCGCATCCCTGTACAAAACACCTACAAAACACCTACATCACACCGGTACGCTGTGAAGGGGTAAGCACATGTGAACCACTAAAAAGTGAAAAATAAAAAACTTTTTTCAAAAAAATAAACAACCGACTTCCAAAAAAACACTAAAAAGTGAAAAATAACTTTAATTTCGGAAGGCGGTGACAAAAAATTAAAATACATATCCAAAGTCACCGACTTTGGATATGTATTTTAATTTTTCACCGACCGAAAAGTTTTTTTTTGTATCTACATATACCTTGAGTTTTCAGTAGCCGGGTTTTTATTTTTGAGCTTATTTTTCATTGTACATGATGATGGTGGCATGGTGATGGTGGATAATTGAACATCATGATGTTAGCACTCCATCCACTTACTTCTCCGCGCCACTATTACCTCAAGCCTTTACGAGCGACTAGCGGCGCTTAGCACCGGCTGCATATTGATACTGCCTTCTATATAAGTGAATTGAACATAACAGGAATGCAATTTCATAGGTATGCAATGCACTTGACAATTGCTGATTACATTAGGTACCTGCATTAAGGGTTTCAGGTCGGTGCGAATCTGATAAGGTATGTAAGTACTCTAAAATTAATACTCTACAAATGAATAAATAACAAAATAAATGAATACTAACTCAGCCTTGGTTGATAAATGACTTTTGACTTTGATTTTTGAATAAAAACATTTGAAAATTAGATTTTCTGTAAAACAATTATGTCTATTGAAACTCTCTATCATATCTAATATCTAAAAAAGTAAGTTCAAAAACTAAAACCAGACTATTGAAAAATGACGCTCAAAAAAGTATGAAACAAGAAAATAATCTCATCTGAAAGCCGTGGTCGTATTTAATGTGATGTCAGACGAAAATTATTTCACATATAGGTATCTAAAACTTCCTCTTCAAAAGTAAAAGTATTATTAAGCCGACTATTATAATGAACAGTGTCTTCCCTTGTAACAGCAAGTGATTAATTATTATTGGACGATTTCTTAACTTTATAGTTACTTAGCAGTTGAAGTTGTATTTAAATTAGTAAATAGCTAATAGGCTAGATTCAAATATGAATACATTATCACCAACTGAGATACTTTATATATGAAGTAAAAACCAATAATAAAAGTAATTTAATAGTTGACAAAATGATACGCGTTTCCTAACTATGGTCACCTATATAAAATTACTTCTTAAAAATCTGGGTTGGCACAAATACCTACTCTAATATCCTCTTGTTTCAAAATTGCATTTTTAATAAAACACGGTGGGTTTTTGAACAGAGAACGCTTCTTTTTTTCATTCCTTTTTTTTACGCAAAGGAAATCCAAACGGTCCATTGTGATGGCCAGTGAATTTAATTTCGCTTCATTTTATTCGCTCCCGTAAACTCTTTTTTTACAAAAGAATCCAACTTTCAATTAGCGGGCGATCAAAAATACGTTTTTAATATAAAAGAGTAATTAATGCCGTGCAAAAAGTAATATCAGCTGGAGTTAAATTTTCCATAGTTAGATAATATTCAAATATTTTTATAGATAAAATTAGAATCAATATTAGAAAATAAATCATTGGTTTCGGACAGGAGCGGTGCGAATATCAAGAAAATAAACATTAAAATCCAACGATGGACGTTAACCTTACATATACCTACTGAAATGGTTGTATAACTCAGCATTTGTGCCATTATACCTGATAATGGATTCCTACATTCAAATTTCGAGCGGACCACCGGAAAAAGAAAAAAAAAAGATAAATGCTTTTTTTTCTTTTTCTGTAAGTATGTTTTAAAAAACACTTGGACACGTCAAAAATAAATGATGTTTTAAAACTAAATGGTTACGGTCTTCTTCTTAGCGTGTCGATTGCAATCTAAATACAGTCAGCCCAAAATTTGGCTACGATTTTATCACTTTTAGCAGCGTCCATCTGTCATTGATGAGTGATTTCGGTGTTTCCTATCCTGGAAAAAAAAAACAATTAATAAACCACATCCCATTCTTTCTAGTAGATATTATTCATAGGACCGAACAATTCCCAGAAAGACTGTAGTTAAAACCCAAATCTTGCCGTCATTTCTCGTTTCCGTTACTTCGTCATATCGATCAATAGTCGATGGCGCCGTTCACAAGTATATCAGTTGTCTCAAAGGGTGTAGATGACAAAGAGAAACTAAGTTCTGTTGCATCTAGTGCAGACAGTCAGGCGGTGAAGTTTCGCTGAAACGTTTATTAAATACTTGACGGTTCCAATCGCTACATAATGTGCTCGCAGTTCTGTTATAAAGTTTAGTATTCATCAAACCAGGTGCACGAAGAAATTGGTTTATCGAGAACAACGAAATTGTCCTTGAAATAAGCCAAATATAGGCCATAAAAATCTAATTAAGTAGGTATTTTTTTTTACAAAATTTCTACATTTAAGTCTTGTAATTCAAATCGTGTAGGTACCTACTATCAACTACCACAGACTTCATATAGAAACGCTGTCTACCATAAATCGTTTTCACTTTCAAAATCGATGATTCCTAATTTAAAAACGAACTAGAATCTATTCTTCGAAAAATAAGAGCGAGAGCCCCGGTGGCCCAATGGCAGCGGCCTCGACTTACGAGTTGTAGGTCGTATAATATTCGAACGCAGGCCGGCGCTTTACTATGAGTAAATAAATTCATGACTACTGCTCCCAAAACCGTCAAGAAAAAACCGTGAGGAAACAGGCATATCCAAGAACCAAATCTTCGAAGACGTGTGACATCTATCAACCCTCACCGCACCCGCATGGTAGACTAAGTACAAACCACTCCCTCTCCCTCTCGACCGACTCGGCCTGTGTAATGGGAACATTGTCACCTAATCTGTTAGGCAGACTCGTTGAGTCTGCTGAGAATAGAAAAGTAATTGTGTTAATTACTTGACACTTGACAGTTTATAGGTTTTTTTTTTGTGGGTGGGAAATCATCAAATGACTTCTCCCGCTGTGGGTGGAGCAGGAGGGCGTGTCAGACTTTTACTGACTAAAACCCACCCATGTTCCCTCAGCTGCCCGTATGCCAGGGGCGCGGTATCTCTTTCGAACAACCCGCACCCCTAGCAGGCATCGGCCCTTGCGGGCCCCACCAGCTGCTGCTGACGTCCTCTTGCGACGGGTCAGCACATTGGCCCCGCCGCCTACCACTTTATGGCCGCAGGGGATAGGGAGAGCGGCCAACGCTATACCGACACTCCTCTTCCCCTGCGGCCCCACCGTGTCCGCCATCAAACGATGGCGGCCCCGTCCAGGCCACGGAAGGGAAGAGCGCTACTCAGAAGTACCGGCACTCGTCCTCCGCCGCAGCCTGTAACCCTCAGCCGCGATGCCTCCCATTCGACATCGCAGCCCGCCTCAGTTGCGATGCACCTCACCGCAACCTACTTTTTGGCCGCTACGTCGTCGGCTTGGAGGCACAAGCCCTGACGAGCGGCCCCACCTTGGGGTTCCTCTTCGCTTCACCGTGTAGATGACCACGGTTACTGAGCCCCCCGCAACGACAATGCGGGAACCCCACTGGGGGGGACAGTTTATAGGTTGATTCCTACTAATCCCTACTAATATTATGAATGCAAAAGTTACTCTGTCTGGCGGTTACGCTTTCACGCCTAAACCGCTGAACCGATCATCATGAAATTTGGCAGAGATATAGCCTAGGATATGGAGAAAGACATAGGTTACTTTTTTACGCGATAACCGACATCCACGCGGGCGGAGCCGCGGGCAAAAGCTAGTTACGCTATAAATGGACGATTATGATTTCAAATTTATTGAATACTTAGCTGCCCACATACCGAAGTTCAAATTAAACTAACCGAAGTTCATCTCTTGTGATCTTAGGGCTGGTACGCTGGCACGCTGGCACAAACAAACTTAAAAGGGTTTGCTGAGCAAACAATAGTTATTCACAAAATAAACCGCCACTTGCCCTTTGAATTTAGTCTAATTTGATTAGTCGCACTTCGCAGGTCCTTAGTTTTCTCCTATATTTGTACAATTTATGGCATTCATATAATTATGTTCTTTGGAAGAAAAGTTAAATGGTTGATTTTTTTTTTTTGCAAGGCTAGTCGCCGTACATTTTAAAGAGGATGGAAGTATTCAAAAGAGTTAGGTTAATATTTTTTTAATAAAAATAAAAGCCGACAAGTGCGAGTTGAACTCGCATGTTGAGGGTTCTGTTTAATGAATATGTTATGATGAATGAAATGTCTTTAAAATCGCACATACCACGAGAGAAATGTGAACAGTAACGAAGAAAAGATCTATGTTTCCTTGCCTTAGTAAGTAATTCCCAATCTTAGAGTTGAAAATGCACTGTAATTCTTTAACTTGTTTAGTTAGCTCCCTGATATGACGTAGATTTTGCGCCATGTGCTAGTGGATTGGCGAGTAAGAGGCACTGCGCAGATTCACAAAAACCTTCGCTCTCGCTCCTTTCTTTTCAATGTAGCTCATGCGCGGTGATTAAACTGAAAATGCACCTTGTATATATCTAGACATCATTCATTTTCATAATTTCGGCCGAAAGACGTCCACTGCTGGACATAGGCCTCCCCCAAACTCCTCCACTTCGATCGGTCTTGTGCTTCCCACATCCAGTGGTTTCCTGATTTCGCTTCCTAGACAGATTGATCTAAGCGAAAACAGTCCGTACGCGTAATGCACTCAGTAGCAATTTGCCACTAATTTACGATACACGACTGTGTTGGAGTAACGGAAATTCTTAATTGGTCCAGTAGATTCGTCGTAAATTGGCTGTGACAGACGAACAGCCAGACACACTAGAAGGGTGTTTTCATTCGGAGGTGCGCAACCCTAAAAAGTACCTATGCCTAAGGACGTCGATATATATTATTTCCTGAAGGGAATCAATACATAAAAAGGAAATTAAATGTTTTAAAACTGAAGCCTTTTCATGAAATTCTTTGCTGTAAAAAGCATCCAGATGAAGTACCTACTTACTTTTGTTTGAAAAGTAAAAATTAGTACGAAGTACGGCACGTTAAAGATTTTCGGGACGCATAATTAACACAAACGAAGAGTTTTCAATTAAAATTTATAGGATTTCAAATAATTTCGAAAGTGTACCTTTCTGGCAACAGAAAGGTACCTACACTTTATTAATGTAAGCGTAGGCAGGGAATGACGGTAAGCGACGATGGAAATGGACTGTTTTTCGTACAAACTTGATAAAATACATGTTGTTCTTAAAGGTGACTTTGAAGTTAGCTTATATTGTTTCCATTGCTGGGACACAGGTTTTCCCTATTCACGAGAGACTAGGCTGTAATCGGGCACCACACAGGCCCAGTTCTGGTTCGTAGATGCAGCGGCGAATCTAGGGTGGTGCAGTCAGGGCAAGAGCCCTGGGCGCCTATAGAAGGGGGCGCACAAAATCGCCAATTTATTAACCGATTTCCAAAAGGAGGAGGTTCTCAATTCGTCGGAACTTTTATTTTTTATTTTTTATTTTTATGTATGTTCCCCGATTACTCGATTTTATTTTTGTTTGAAAGGATACCCTATATACTACTTCCCAGGTGGTCCCATGATCATCAAGTCAGGATCTGATGATGGGATCCAGGAGAAATATAGAGAACTCTTCAAATTTTATAGGCACACTTGAAACGATTTGGGTAGTTTTTGGAAGAATTCTTTCTCGGAGTGTTTCCATTTCAATTTGGTGAAGATCTGATGAAGAACTTCGGAGATAGGCAACGGAACTCCTCAATAAATTATAGCAAATGGACTGGGATTGCTGAAATCTCATGTGTGTCAATTGTTTACACCAGTTCATAACATAACATCATACCGGTACGCTGTGAAGGGGTAAGCACATGTGAACCATTAAAAAGTGAAAAATAAAAACTAAAAAAAAACAACCGACTTCCAAAAAAACACTAAAAAGTGAAAAATAACTTTAATTTCGGAAGGCGGTGACAAAAAGTTAAAATACATCCAAAGCCGCACACACCGCCTTCCGAAATTAAAGTTATTTTTCACTTTTTAGTGTTTTTTTGAAAGTCGGTTTCTTTTTTTAATGTAAAAAATAACATCAATAAACCATTTCATACTGTTACCTAACCTAACTCAAATCTGCCTATTTCTATTCAAATTCTCTTAAAATTGCAAGCGATTTTTTAGGAAGTTGAAATGAACCTTCATTATGGAAGGCTACCAATAAAGAAAGTCAAGAAGAAAGGAAAAAAGAAAGAAGAAAGGTTATGCGACCTAGCTTTGCTCAGTGTAGACCGAGAAGATAATTTACAAAGGGGTGCAAATGTAATGCGTGCCCTAGGCGCCATTTTTTATTGGCACGCTCCTGGGTAGATGTCACATGTGTTAGAATTTTTTGGTTCTACTTAGGTCATGCCGGCTTCCTCACGATGTTTTCCTTCACCGTTTTGAGAGCAGTGGTAATGAAATAATTTACACAAAGCGGTTTGAATCTACGACCTACAAGTCGTAAGTCGCGACCGTTACCACTTAGCCACCACTGCTCGTCGGGCCACCACTGCTCACTGGGCGAGTGAGGTAAATGAACGTTTTTTGGAATCATTTTTGAAGTAAAACTTCTTTTGGCGCGTTGGGCATTTTTTGAGATGGGAAAAAATAATTGAACTCGCGACACTGTTACCGACACCACTGACAACACGAACGTACGAACGAACAACGTTAAACGTTGAAGGTTATTTAATCTGACGATTCAAAAAATATTTCCTGATGATTTAAAAAATACACACGTAATTGTTCATGTTTTCACTTCTGTCGGCACTCCCGGAGTGCCACTGTTTTTTTTTTGGGGTTTTTGCTTTGCAATGTTTGGGAAAGGACAGATTTGAGTTACAAATTAATTAGACATTTAAGTAACTTGATTAATGATACTAAAATATCTGCGAACTGTCAGTTTGTATTATTTGAACTATGTTTTTAAAATGATTTCTTTTAGGTTATGCTAAGATATGAAGTTCCAATGGTTCTCTGCGATTTCACAAAATGTAGAAATTAAGACATAAAAGAAAATAAATGGAAAGACTGCGTTAAAAACTATTTAGGTAAATACACAACTTTTGAAGTCAAAATTTGCTTTCAGTGTTAAAACACACGATAACGATACTTTCCATGTTTTTTTTTTTAACTGCTCTTTCCTAGATTTTGTTCGTGTTACCTACACTACGGCTGATTTTTATGTTACACTAACAAATCTATCAAAAAAATATCTATAGTTACACCCATAGCATTATAAGCACGAGCTCCGCAATGAAATAATTAATCAAACGCCACCTTACCATTAATAGTACATTAAAAATCATTAGTCAAATATACCTGTGTGTGAATTGTCAGGCTTGAAATGTACCTAAATAAGATAGTGGCAGAAGGTGAGTACCACATGTTCAGTCAATAAGCGAAAGGCACGCACACAAGGACTAGCTCCACAAACAATGAGTGCAAGCGCATGAATTCTTATTTTCGACTCTATGGCATATACATACATACTTTGTTTTATTAAATGAGATGGGACCAGCAAGTGGGCACGTCAATCGGCATTGGTGGCATTTTTAAGGTTCTCAGAAGTGCAGGTTTATGGACAATATTATTGTGATATGGTTTTATATACCGAGACCCCTCCGTGACCCGGAAAGCAAGTTGCGCCGTTGGTCCCGGCTGTCATTCGTGGATCTTTGACAGTCATTACGAATCGTCAGAAGCCCGAAAATCTGACAACCATTGACAGCCAAGAAGTATCGGTAAAGTCAGATAGGCAGTCATTCCATATAAAATACTGGTATTCAGCTGCATCCGGTTAGACTGGAAGCCGACCTCAACATAGTTGGCAGATGATGATATGCGATATGGTTCAGGAGGTCCGCAATCGCATGGGTGTCGAAGGGTTCTATTATCCCCATTCCGCTTGTGATTGCAGCGGCCTATTTAGGTCTGTCGAGTCGAGTGATTGCTTTCCATAAACAAACGCACTCGCGGCTAGCATTTGTTTGGGGTAGTCTGAGATCACCGTACGTCCGTGAATATGTGTGCGAGCGCCTGCTTTGGCTTATTGGAGTAAACCTACTGTACCTATCTATTCTGTGGTAAGTACTAATCTCCTGACGGGAATCTGACGGTATTATTCTCAGCTCACACCGAGGGATGGCGTGGAATGAGTGGATGTTACAGATCATATATTCCGACTGTCTGATGTGTTTGCTTGGATGTTACTTGCATTAGATACATTGTGTTCCGTCCAACCTGAAGAGATGTGGTGACACATATGGGTTCAGTAAACCGTACCTCAGTGCTAACGTCCATTACGAAAATCGCCCTTACCACTGCACTGCGACTAAAAGGTGATTTTTATGTCAAATTGTTACCACTGACGATACATATAGATTAATTTTTCTGATGGAGGATGAGTATCCCGTGAAATTTATGCAATTTTCAGGCCAGTGTCAAGTTGTAGGTTAATTAAAATATGATTCGCGACCTTAACTGACGGTTGTATGGATGATATTAATTATTTTAATAGGGTATTTTACTGTTTAAGAGAAAAAATCAAAAAATATATTATTGAGATAGCTTAGGCAAAAAGCAGTCGGAAATTGTTCGTTTTGTCGACGGTGTTGCCAGTAGTAACGTGAAATTATCCTATCCGTAACTGCATTAACATATATAAATTAAATCACGGATGTTTGATTGATATAATTATAAGAAAATATATAAAAGTTAGGTTTTATACATTTAGGTTACGAATAATTTACGAGTATATTTTAGGCCTACTATGCGTATTGTTTGCTTTTCTTAAGCGTTAAATTATTATTTTTCCCCTGTTCTGATCTTAGTTAATGTAATAGGGCAACTTTAAAAGGTGATTTAGTGCAAAATCAAATAAAAACCTTTTAATTATGATTATTTGTCCACTTCTGGTGTAAGGCATAAAAAGTTATTCAAAATTATTTATTTTTTACTCAAATTAACTGCAATAATTTTATGTTTGTACTCGGTGGGGTACATTTTATCCACCTCCTTTTTGATTCGTCCGGCCGGTAATATCTTACAAAAGAACAAGTTCAATCTATGCAAATCTATACAATAATCTATATGTCACCGTAAAATTGTAAATACTATTGGATTATAATCTATCTCGCGAGATTGTAAACTGTCGAAAGATTGTGAACCGTAACATGCTGCTTACAATTTAACGCATTATTTTTCGGTAGATTATAATCTATCGAAGTGAAACCGTCAAATTGTGAACTGGTATCAAGACGGATAGTACCTTGCGCTATTACTAAATAGTCAAGTAACTGCTACTAACTTGGAAGTAGCGCTCGCCGGTCGCTGCCGCAGTACCGCTCGCTTCGCTCGCTCAGCTCACGCACGGTTGGTCGCAATTCTAACCTAACCTATTCGGTCGATAAGCAGTATGGTGCAGTTCACAATATATCGACAGTTCATAATCTCGCGAGATAGATTATAAACTAACGGTGTTCACAATCATATAGCAATATATACAAATAAAATAATTGAAGTGTCTGTTTGTAATTTCAATACAACAGATTTTTACTAAACGCAATGGTGAAGGTATATAAAATAAAAAACATTGTTGTAAATATTTGACTGCCTGTCTGTTCCAGCTTATCTCCGAAATGGCTGGACGAATTTTGATGGGACTTTTACTAGCAGAATGAACCACGCGGGTGGAGGCCCGGGCAGAGATAATAATGCTTGTTATTCTCTTTTCAATTATACAATGTGTTTTTGCAGACGATTTTTTTGTATTTTTTAAGTGAAAACTTCTTTTGGCGCGTTGGGAATTTTTTGAGATGGGAAAAAAAAATTGAACTCGCGACACTATTACTGATACCTCTGTATATAAGTTTTTATATATATTGTGTGTGTACACATGCATGTTGGCATTTTTGGAGATGAGAAAAAACCATTGAACTCGCGACACTGTTGCCGTTACCGTTACCGACACCTCTGCATCTACGAATTTGAAGTGGAAACTTCTTTAGGTGCGTTGAGCATTTTTTGAGATGGGAAAAAACAATTGAACTCGCGATACTGTTAAAAAAATACACACTTAATTGTTCAAGTTTTCTTAACATGTGCTCGTGTGTGGTGGTATACTTAGATGTCTTGATTGTCGTCACACTACTTACCTTTCTTTAAACGTACTTTTTCTTGAAATATTTCCATGAAACACCAGATTTTTTTTGTTAACGTCGAAAATGTTCTATGTTCATGTGCTATTGATGCTGTTAGTTTGTGTGTCGATCTCCCTAGGTTGCCCCCTTGCATATATTATATTTGAAATTGATCTGATACCAATATTGTTTTAATTTTTAAAAATAACTTCTTCTCCCTTTTTCTTGTATTTGCAGATCTAAATACAAGAATCCGTGTGGTGCCGGACGTAAAAGAATATCACCATCCCATTTCTTCCCGTGGGTGTCATAGAAGGCGACTAAGGGACTTACCAGAGAATGGGCAGCAGCGTTCTCTATGCATTTCACGCCACGATTGCGGCGGCAAGTCCCCTCTTTGAGGAGTGGCTTGAGAGGCGGCATGGCGTCCTCACCTTCCGCCTGACACAGGTCCTCACCGGACATGGCTGTTTCGGGACGTTCCTGTTTCGGGTAGGGCGGGAGGAAACGCCCGGGTGTTTCCATTGCGAAGATCGCCCAGAGGACACGGTGGAGCATACGGTAGAGGTCTGCCCGGCTTGGGTGGAGCACCGCCGTGTCCTCGTGGAGGTGATCGGCGGCGGCGATCTCTCGCGTCCGACCCTGGTCCAGGCCATGGTACGGAGCGAGAGGGCATGGCTGGCAGTCGCCTCCTTCAGCGAAGCAGTTATGCTCGCAAAGAGGGAGGCGGCGCACGTGAGGGAGATGCAGTACATGCGCCCTCACAGCCGTGGCCTTCGCAGGAGACGCCCTGGGCGTCGGGAATCCCAGGCTGATTCCCGGCCACCGTAGGCACGGGCTTGCGGACGGCGAGTAATGGGTAGCTCGCTGTTCGGTAAGGACCGAGCCCGGGTCGACGGCGCGTTGTGTTCCACGCGCGCCTCAAAGAGATGTCAGCAGCAACAGATGGGGCCCGCAAGGGCCGATGCCTGCCAGGGGTGCGGGTTGTTCGAAAGAGACACCGCCGCCCCTGGCACACAGGCAACTGAGGGATCACGGGTGGGTTTTAGTCAGTAAAAGTCTGACACGCCCTCCCGCTCCACCCAGAGCGGCAGAAGTTATTTGATGATTTCCCACGCAAAAAAGAAAAGAAAAAAAAAGGGACTTACTAGAGAATAGGCAGCAGCGTTCTCTATGCATTTGACTACCATACTGCGATCGCCATCCCGCCTGCCTAGCGTGGCGATTATGGCGAATCTCCCGCTTTTGGGGGAGCCTTATGTCCAACAGTGGAGGTCTTTCGGCTGATATGATGATGCAGATGCAGTAAATAAATATTACATGGCATATGTCACACCCACAATTAAGACGACGCCTCATATGTAAAAAAAATCCATCAAGCCGTTTAGGCTATGGCATGCCAAAGAAATAGACATACCTACAAACATCATCTGACTAGTTTTTTCCCAACCATGATGGGCCTTTCCGGCTAACCGGATGCAGTTAAGTACCAGTATTTCTCTGTCCATGACATTCTAAGTGGGCCCTATCAGAATACCAGCGCTGCGACACTTTTTATAAATGTCGCAGCATCAGGCTGAGATAGGGGCCTTTTGGCCTCGTACGGGACTTTTTTATTTCATTTGTTTTTCTTTAATTTTAATTTTATATTTTACTTAGCATACTGTGTAGATAAGTTTCTGAAATTCCTGTGCGAGTCAAATAAATACTTTTTCTTTCTTCTTTCTTTCTATTTTACATGGAGCGACTGCAAAGTCAAAAGTCAAAGTCAAAGCATTTATTTCAAATAGGCACTTAGGCTTCGAACGTCAACATTTACATTAAAATTGAATTGATTCTAGTCGCCCCTTCCAAAATGTAGTTTCGTAAGGAGAAGAATGGGCAAGAAACTTCACCGTTACTCTTTTAATATGTTTTAAGTACAAAATTTAACATACATTCTTAATATAATTATTATTTCTTAATAGGAGGGGCTTGTGGCTAAGTAATAGTAGCCGTACGGATCGATCGATCAGGTTAAGCTAAGCTTGCCGCGGTTGGTCCGTGGATGGGTGACCATCTTAACATACCAAGACCTCTCCGTGCCTCGGAAGCACGTTAAGCCGTTGGTCCCGGCTGTCATTTGTAGATCTTTGGCAGTCGTTACGGGTCGTCAGAAGCCCGAAAGTCTGACAACCAGTCTTTCCAAGGGGTATCGTATATTACCCAGTAACTGGGTTGTGGAGGTCAGATAGGCAGTCGCTCCATGTAAAATACTGGTATTCAGCTGCATCCGGTTAGACTGGAAGCCGACCCCAACGTAGTTGGGAAAAGGCTAGGCAGATGATGATGATTCTTAATATAATTATGTTTGAACTACCTATGGCCTGCCTACCCGATCTCCACAAACCAAGTTATTGGATAACACGAAACATACATATATAAGGTGTATCTATTCATACACGAAATATCATTGAACTCAGCAAGGGTCATTGAACTCATCATTATGAACAACTTTTACTCTCTACTAAAAAACAATCAGCTGTTTGACGAGTTACGCGAACATAAATGTAGGGAACAGCTGATTTTTTTTTCGCGATTTCAGGTTTGGTCCCATAGTAAAAGTTTTTCATAATGATGAATACAATGACCCCTTCAGATATTTCGTGTATGAATAGATACGCCTAATATACTCCCGAAAAATATTACCTTCCTTCTGGGCCAAATAAACAAAAGACTATCTTTCGAAAAATACTACAATGTGAAATATATACTACAATGTGAAAAATAACTTTAATTTCGGAAGGCGGTGACAAAAGTCACCGACTTCCAAAATTAAAGTTATTTTTCACATTGTAGTGTTTTATTGTGATCGATTTCTCAATTTTTTACAATTTGCTTCTCTTTGGATAGTCTTTTGTTTATTTGGCCCAGAAGGAAAGTAATATTTTTCGGGAGTATATTAGGTTTATCACTTTTTAGTTTTTTTTCGGAAGTCGGTTGTTCTTTTTTATGGAAAATGTTTTTATTTTTCACTTTTTAGTTGTAGTACCTACCCCACTAATTCGAAATTTCATCATCCTTGGGGTCAAAACAATGCATATTTATGCGATAGCAGCAATCGCGGTTTGTTTAATGTTATTTTGTTGAAGAGCTCCGTTGTCTATCTCCGAAACGCATCATTAGATCTATATAAAATTGGACCACACGGGAAGCAACAGCTTTCAAATGAAAAAATAATTATCAAAATCGGTTCACCCAGTCGAAAGTTATGAGATAACAAACATTAAAAAAAAACATACTTACAGTCGAATTGAGAACCTCCTCCTTTTTTTGAACTCGGTTAAAAATATTGAAAGTAAAATGATTACAGTATCGCATGAAACCTAAGAGTACAGAAATAAATAACAAACTCGACTAGCGACGACCAAGTTTCATACAATTTTCGATTCGATTTTGTATGGCCGCTATAGGAGGAAAGCGTACCTGCTAACATTGTAAGTTGAGCATTTTGTTTTTAATTCATCAAACTTTATTAATTTCTTAATAATTCTAAAGTGAGTTTTAAAATATCTGTGTCGTTTTTAACGAAACTTCTAATACCTTCTAGTATAGGATAGTTTATCATCTGTCTATGTACCTAGCGTTAAGAGCGTTCATCCTGCGTGGGCTGGCAACGTCGCATTTCAACTGGTTATTCGTGAATATCTTATAAATTTCAAATCAAAGTACTATTTTCTTTCCAGCTAATCTCAGACCTTGGTGTTTATAAGTTTATATGCTATTTTTTACAATAATTTTGGTTTTTACTTATAAATATCAACATGTTGTCAATTATGTTCTTTTTGTAGTACTCATTCCGATTTAATGGCTTTATTTTAAAGTAAATGTTTAAAATAATTATGAAAACCAACAATCTAGTGCTTGGCTGGAAAGAAAATAGTACTTTGGTTTAAACTTTATAAAATAATCACGAATAACCACTTGAAATGCGACGTTGCCAGCCCAGGCTGAAAAAAATACTCCCGTGAGTATTTTTTGAAATCCGTATTTTAAAAAATAATTACGGAAAAGTACTAGACGAGATGCGACGTTGCCAAGCGGCGCGGGATGAACACAAGCGAGTTTGACGTTTTGTTTTTTTTTTGTGTGGGAAATCATGAAATAACTTCTCCCGCTCTGGGTGGAGCAGGAGGGCGTGTCAGCCTTTTACTGACTAAAACCCACCCGTGTTCCTTCAGTTGCCTGTGTGCGAGGGGCCACGGTATCTCTTTTGAACAACCCGCATCCCTGGCAGGCATCTGCCCTTGCGGGCCCCATCAGTTGGTGCTAACATCTCTTTGAAGTGCGCGTCGAACACAACGCGCCGTCGACCCGAGCTTGGTCCTTACCGGACAGCGAGCTACCCATTACTCGCCATCCGCAAGCCCGCGCCTACGGTGGCCGGGAATCAGCCTGGGATTCCCGACGCCCAGGGCGTCTCCTTCGAGTGATGTTTGGTTCGATTCTCATTCGTAGCATTATTTACTAAATCCACTCGTAACTCGTGTTAAGATTTTGGGTGGTTTTGGGCTAGTTAACATATATAATAGTAGTAAATAACAGCCACCATCATCATCTACCCAGCCTCTTCTCAAATATGTTGGAGTCAGCTTCCAGTCTAATCGGATGCAGCTGAATACCAGTATTTTACATGGAGCGACTGCCTATCTTACCTCCACAACCCAGTTAATGGGTAATCCTAATAATATTATAAATGTGAATGTTTGTGAGTATAGATGTATGTATGGATGTTTGTTACTCTTTCACGCAAAAACGGCTGAACGGATTTGAATGAAATTTGGTACACAGGTAGTTTGTCACCTGGAAGAATACATAGAATACTTTTTATCCCGGTACTACGTTCCCGTGGGATAGTTTTCGACCTCCACGCGGGCAAAGTCGCTTGCAAAAGCTCTAAATAGGGTAATAGGGGGTGGGTGGGTGATTGTACTCATCATAACAAACAGCTTTCTCAAAGAAACGAACGATTTTTCTTTATTTATCTACCTTACTGACCCCAATTTTATTACCCCGATAGAATATTGAGTACCTAACAAGAATAATACACCATCAGCTGTAATTTCATTTAGTTACCTACAAACAAACAAAAAACCACTTTAACAATGCATTGTTCTTTTTAACCGACTTCCAAAAGGAGGAGGTTCTCAATTCGTCGGAACCATTTTTTTATTTTTTTTTATGTATGTTCCCCGATTACTCGAAGATGGCTGGACCGATTTGGATATTTTTTTTTTGTTAAAAATGGTTATACTTCCCAGGTAGTCCCGTGATCATCAAGTCAGGATCTGATGATGAGATCTTGGAGAAATAAAGAGAACTTTTCAAATTTTTTAGGCACACTTGAAGCAATTTGTGTAGTTTTTGGAAGAATACTTTCTCGGAGTGGTTCCAGTTGAATTTGGTGAAGATCTGATGAAGGACTTCGGAAATAGGCAACGGAACTCCTCAATAAATGATAGCAAATGGACTGGGATTGCTGAAATGTCATGTCTGTCTATTGTTTACACCAGTTAATAACATAACATCACGCCGGTACGCTGTGAAGGGGTAGTGGGGAAGCACATGTGAACCACTAAAAAGTGAAAAATAAAAAACTTTTTTCAAAAAAATAAACAACCGACTTCCAAAAAAACACTACAAAGTGATAAATAACTTTAATGTCGGAATGCGGTGACAATAAAATAAAATATATATCCAAAGTCACCGACTTCCGAAATTAAACTTATTTTTCACTTTGTAGTGTTTTTTTGGAAGTAGGTTGTTTATTTTTTTGAAAAAAGTTTTTGTCATTAATTTAACCACCGTACGGCCCACGCACACGCGCTCGGCGTCAAGCGACTCACAGCTGATAGCTATTGGGGTGACTGGGGACATGCGCTAGTTAAATTTAAAAAATCGTTGCTTTGGGAAAATTGTTTATTATGATGAGTACAATCATGAGTTTAAATATCGGTCACTATTTACCAGTCACCCTATGTATACCCTTTGGTAAGACTGGTGGTCAGACTTACAGGCTTCTGACGCCCCTTAACGACTGTCAAAGATCCACACATGACAGCTGGGATCAACGGCTTAACAGGCTTTCCGAGGTACGAAAGGATCTTGGTATGTAGGTAAAGATGGTAACCCATCCACGGACCAACTATGGCAAGCGTAGCTTAACCTGATCTATCAACCCGTACGGCTGTTATTACTTAGCCACGATTCCCCCCTGTAGGTAATGAAGTAGAAAATGTTAACACATAAATTAGTCCAAGCAACTCCGCAGCTAATGTTTATAGCTAATTTATAAAATTACAAGTTCTCCCCTGTTTTCTAAGGAGGACATAGAAAAGCACTAAGTGGTTGAACTCTTGCACAACTGCGCAGTCGGGCAAGAATTGCTTATTTTTTTACGATCGTATTCTTTAGCAAGTCGCCAATTATTTTCTTCACGATTAAGTTTTTATTTTTCTACGGCTTTCTCATGTAACAGAAAATAAAAATATTATGATTAGTTACCAACCAAACCGGTTACAAGACTTTAGACATATCGAACTTCATGAACTAGGCAAGATGATTTTAAACTCTACGCAAGTCTCATTAATCCAAAAATCCTAGGAAAAGTTGTTCAGAAATCGAGCAATTGTTGAGAAATGAACTAATTAGTCAAAGCTAGGTTTAGATTTACGTGAAATGTCGTCAAACAGAAAGTAGAACTTAAATTCCCTGGTTCACAACTTCTATGAATGAATACCTCAACTAAATCAAAGAGGTCGGGAATCACAGCCCCTTGCCTTCAAAGGCATTATTTCTGCTACTAAATAAAAACTCCCCGTAGACGAGGCGTTGTGGGTTCCAAGAATTGTGCCTGCAAATACTTCACACTTAAAACGTACGTAAAAGTAGTTACAATAAAGTTTGTATGTGATTGTGAACTTTTTTCAAAACCCCCGGGCTGTGTGGTGAAGTTTGGTATGGTTTCGCTGGACTCAATAAACGTTTAGTGACAGGAAAAAAATACACAAATCTGTTGGTATGTTACGACTAGAAGTCGGATATTCGGATGCATATTTATCTAAAGTCAATTTTTAGTCATGAAAATAAGGAAGGGACTTCCTAAAATATATTTAATTGTAAAAAAATCCCGGGATACCAGGAACACCGGGAAGGCATAACTAGTCAGGTGTATAGTATGGAAGTGACTTCTACATTATTAGAATTGCATAACTATTCAGATATACGATTCTTTTCAAATTAATGTTTAAGCCCCGATGAAAATATGTGTATGTAGGCTGTGAAAGAAGGGGTGATGTGTGTTATTTAAACATAAATTAAATTAAGATTTTTTTTGATACACAAGTGCATTTGATATTAGCCAACATCGCAACTTTAGTTAAATATGCATCCGAATATCCGATCTCTGGTTACGACACTACACATATCATTATGAAAAAAAAACTACAGAAGGGATTTGGACGGAGTGATTCATGGGAAAGGTTCAGGTATACGATTCCTGGAACGGTTTTGCTTGCTGGCCTGTCTCATTGGTCTAGTGGTCGGAAATGCTACTGCCTCATTGGTCTACTGGTTGCAAGTGCTACCAGGCGCGGTCGCAGCCAAAGACTTTGGGGGGGTCAGACAAAGACTACCTACATATTAATAAGAGAATGTATTATATTTTCGAAAAAATACTATTTTAAGCTTTACGTTTATGGCTTTGGGGAGGGGTCACGACCCCTAGAACACCCCCTCCCTTGGACCGCGCCTGAGGGCTACTGCTTCATTGGTCTAGTGGTCGCAAGTGTTATTGCCTAATTGGTCTAGTGGTCGAAAGCGCTACTGCTGAGCCTTATGCTCATATGTCCTGAGTTCGATTCCCAGGTCGGGCAAAGTGTTTATGGGTTTTTCCATCTGGAATTTCTTAGTAACAGGCCGGAGGAGGCTGGATTTGTGCCCGGTTGATAACAATAGGCTCGCCCCTACTACATGGGACAGACGTGACTGGTAAAATGAGGGGGTATTTTAGGTTCATCTGTGCCCAAGCCTTTGGGGAAACATGCGTGATGTTATGTTAGTATGTCGTTGTCTAAAATAAGACGATGATTGTTGAAGATGTGTGTGAATTCTGTCAACTGGGAGCTTTATTGGCCTGCGCCTGGTTAGCTAAAGGACGCTGCACACAGTGGGCGCGGCGCGGCGGGACGGGACGGTGACACGACGCTGAACAGTTGTAATGTACTAGATATTACGGACGACGCCACACAGATGGCTCTGTGTGGCGTCGCTGTCCCGTCCCGCCGCGCCGCGCCCGCTGTGTGCAGCGACCTTAAAAGAGTCATATGAAAACAATGCACTTTTTATGGAATTGTTTCTCTTAAAAAGATCTATTGAACGTAGTAGGTAGTACGTTTCCAAAGGATAATTACCGACCTCCACGCGGGCGAAGGCACTAGCAAAAGCTAGTTGAAAATAAATCATTAAAATATTACCCAAGTTCGTTATCTTACTGAATATTAATAAGCTTACATTAGTAAAAGGCAAGAATTCCGGAATTTCGGAGTTCTGGGTTTTAGAAGTCTGTATTAGATGTCCAACCTTTTGTATTTTAAACGATTTTATTTAGCTTGCCCTGTTTGTTGTTGTTGTTTTTTGTTTGGGTCAAATTTAGTACTTAAAATTGTACCCCTTCCTATTGGCAGATTGATCTGTTATTTGGTACACACTTTAAGTTTTGCTATCAATACAGTTTAATAAAAACAAAATAAAAAATTTGAATGAGAAGTATTAAGTAACGAAATAAAACTAAAAACTTGAAAATAAAATAAGTAAAAAATAATTCGGTAAAAAAAATCGTGGGGCACGTGAAACATATTTACTCAGGTTACGCTACGCCCGACGATTTAATTTTACCGAATCATTTTTTAGCTTTTAGTTATAACCGTATAACTTAAAAAACAATTTTTACTTTTTTTTTTCCTTAATATTTACCGGAACGAAGTTTCTTAACACGGCTTGTAGTAAGAGTTTATTGCTAAAAATTGACACGCAAGGAAACCTTTCAACTTTCCCTCTCTCTCCGTCTCTTTCAATTATATATGAATGTGTGTGCGCGCGCGAGTATGGCGTAGAGCGTAGGGAACTTCGTTCCAGAAGGTCTACTTCCTAAGCATGAAATCCGTAGTTATGGGCTGTTCCGACTCCGTATATCACCTATGGACATAAAATTAGTTTTGAGCCATGTCTAGCTACTTATTCTTGATACCAATATCATAAATGACACCACAATTTGACAGTTATCGCTATTCTCAATGTGTTTTTTTCTCAACACATCCGAAAAAGTTAATTATTTTAATCGGGTTAGGGTTCTTTTCGAAGTTTCGGACTACTTACGTTCACGGACTTAGAGAGCAGGCCTTCTGACGGGGGTCCCTCGGCCTTACGCCTTATTAATTTTGTACAATAACCTCGGTCAACCTTACCCTTTTTTTAGGATGGGAAATCATCACATAACTTCTCCCGCTCTGTGTGAAGCGGAAGGGCGTGTCAGACTTTTACTGGCTAAAACCCACCCGTGTTCGCTCAGTTGCCTGTGTGCCAGGGCCACGGTATCTCTTTCGAATAACCCGCACCCCCGGCAGGCACCGACCCTTGCAGACCCCACTAGTTGGTGCTGACATCTCTTTGAGGCGCGCGTGGAGCACAACGCGCCGTCGACCCGGGCTTGGTCCTTACCGGACAGCGAGCTACCCATTACTCGCCGTCAGCTTGCCCGCGCCTACGGTGGCTGGGAATCAGCCTGGGATTTCCAACGCCCAGAGCGTCTCCTGCGGTGACTAGGGCGGTGAGGGCGCATACACTCTCCCTCACGTACGCCACCTCCTCTTCGTGAACAGAAGGAGGTGACAGCTACCCATGCACTCTCGCTCCGTACCATGGCCTGGACCAGGCCCGGACGCGAAAGATCGCCGCCGCCGATCGCCTCCACGAGGACACGGCGGTGCTCCGCCCAAGAACCTTACGCCCTTAAACATGATCAAAGCAGTAGGTACTGCTTGGCTGGTAGAGACCTTCTTAGTAGCAAGTCCATGGACGAACTCTTTGAAGGCTCTCGTAGACAGGCGCAACGTTTCGCGTTGCGCGGCTTCTGTAATACAATTTCTATTAAAGGTTTCATATAAATTGTTTTACTAAAGTGGCGTAGCGCTGTCGCGTCGTGTCTGTTTGCGGGAGCCTTAACAAGCTATACATTTCCAGTATAAGCTGCGTTCTCATTGTAAAAAAGCCCATACAATGCGAGGTAAGCTCAAACTGTAAATGATATTATGTAGCCATGTATACTTATGAATTTTTAATTTTGATTACATTCATTCATGAATACAACGAGCACTTGAAAATCAAAAAGATAGTGTTTCTGCAACTGACTCAAGTCAACATGAACTCGAGTATTATATGTCTTATTGATAAGAATCAGATAGACTGTTCCACTATCATGTATTGTGATATCAGCTTTGTCACTGACGGAAGAGGCATCAGTTAAATATGTAGATTCTTCACTGAGAAAAACCGTAGGTACCTACTAGGTACCCCTATTTAAAATAAAACAAATTATAAATATAAAATATACTTAATAAAAAACTTTATTCTTAAATATATCATTTCTGCATTTTGAAGGTCGGTAATTAGTATATAATGAAAGGCTACTTACTCTCTTTCCCATATTTAATTAATTATTTTAAACATTCCTAAAAAGTTGGTAGACCTATTATTTTCCGAGAAAATGCATTTGATAAATACGTAGCAGTAGCTATCTTTGAATGAGTATTTTCTAAACCATCAATGATCAAAAGTAAGTATGTTAATAGCAAAACTATTTAATATTAACGTCTTGTGTGATAGGAATCAAACCCGTGGGTTGTATCACTCCTCATATTGACATTTTATTTGACGTTAACACAAGAAGACTTGGGTCACGTCTCCAGAGCATTATAGCCTGTTATATCTCATAAATCAATGGCTACCCGACGTTGATTTGTGACAACAGAAATCTTTGATAAACTCGAGACGCCTGTTGTTATTTGCTACCCGACGACGGCGAAGGGTTATGATTTTGAACGGCATGTATGTATGCATGTGGGTATCTATATATTTATGTTCATTATGTTCGCTAATAACTTCTAAACTACTTACTCTATTACTACTCATATTTCGAGACATGGGGTTTCGTTGGAAGCTAAGAATATTTGCTTGTTTCATACTTTTTAGAACGTCATTTTTCAGTAGTCGTGTTTTAGTTTTTCGTGTTGCGACCACGACTTCGAGCGCGTGGATTTCTTCCCACACAAACTTCAACACCCCAATTTACGCGGAATTTTCCTCATAAATATTCGGTACAAAATAACGGCACCTTCTTCCTGGGGTTTTAAGTAAAATAAATTTCAAGACACGAGTGAAACGTTCTCTCGTACTTAACTTGAAATTTGTTTTCCATTAAAAAAAATGAGACGTTACAGTCCATAGATTGTTAGTTTTTAGTTTTTTTTTTTAGTTTAATTAGTTACTATCAATTTGTGATTATCTGGTATGTTAGTAATGTTAGTAGATAACTCTGAGTTTCTTTATCGTATTAAACCTAAAGCCACTCCACCAGGTGCCTCTGGATGAGGCACTGTCTGGTCACTGTCTGGTCTCGCAACAATCATTTTCAGGACGCCATTCCGACTTTCTTCCGCATTCATGGCACCAACGTTTTTAAATACTCATTCAATGATTTTGAATGGACTTAGAGAGTTGTTTTGATGATTTAAATGATTATCATTAATATTATGAAATAAATACAATATAGGTTATACGGAATATAGAAAATCATATATAAATATGAAAGCACGATTACACAAATAATAACATTATTTAATAATAATGAAAATATTGATTACAAATAATAATAAATTCATAAGCAATACATAAAAATCAAAATAACAAATATACTGTACCTATGTACACAAACCTTATAATATAAATATCTGTACATAATTATACATATATATAGATAACTAGCTGACCCAGCAAACGTTGTTTTGCCTTATAAATTATTTAGGGGTGGACTACCCCTAACATTTAGGGGGATGAAAAATAGATGTTGTCCGATTCTCATAAATACCGGATAAGCACAAAAATTTCATCAAAATCGGTCAAGCCGTTTCGGAGGAGTATGGCAACGAAAACTGTGACACGAGAATTTTATATATTAGATTATACACCCAATTATATGTACATCTAATAATTTTATTATATTAATAAATTGAATTGCTTGCAATTTGTACGTAGCCCTCTTCCTGTTTCCTAATTTTGCTGTGCCCGATAGGGTCCATATTGATCTCACTGTCTATACCATCTATGTAAAATATATGGAATTCAGTAAAGAATTGAGTATTGAGTAATTCTGTAAAACCATACGTGTGACGTTCGCGAATCATATTTGAATCAACATAGAACCAGACACTGACCTGCGAATTGCAAAAAACCGTAAGAAAATAAGGCAGTAATTCGCGGGCTCCTTTAGCGCATTCACCTAAAATTTGTAATTCGAGGACTTCTTTAGCGCATTCACCTAAAATTAGTCATTCGAGGGCTTCTTTAGCGCATTCACCTAAAATTAGTCATTCGAGAGCTTCTTCAGCGCATTCACCTAAAATCATCTTTCGAAGAGGGCCACTATAATCAGTCAAACACGTTCTACCCTACGTTTATTTATTTTCATAAGGAGTAAGGATACCAACATTTTCTAGTCATAATTAATTTAACTCAGCTTGAAAATAAGTGAAGTTTCCTACTGGCCGTTACTACTTCTCTAAATTAGTTATAGTACTAGACTAATAAGTACCTACATTAGCTGAACTGTTTTCTTAGTTAATGGAGAGAGCCACTAGAACTTTATCATAACTGAACCTTTAGACCAACGCCTGAATCGAAATACAACAGCCTGAAATGAAATGATTAATTATGTACGTGTGCCTGTTTCAGGTACAAGCGTTTAAAGATAAAGTAGGCGATTCTTATGAAAACCCGTATTGACTAACTCGGAAAATACAAATAGGTAAGTTAAAATTTTAAAGAAAAACCCAACTAGTATACGAAAACGAACATAAGTACTAAAATCTCGTTATCAACAAGCTGTGTTGATAAACATTATCTATAATTCTTCTGTGCGTCTGTATGTCACTGAACTCCTTTTAAAAGACTGGACCGATTTTGATGATTTTTTTGTGTGTTTTGAGTGAGGGATAGTTTAGATTCACAATTGGACCCCCGGGGTGATGCCCTTTCTCCACAAGTCCCCAAAATGATTTTTCATTAATTCATTCCCAACGTGCCCAAAATGTAAAATTAATTTATTTGTAAAGTTCACACTTCACCATTCCTCGTACTGACGTCTCCAAAAGTGTTAAATAAAATAAAATCAGTACCCAGTAAAAATTAATCCTATTTTGGAAGATATTATTTTCTCTATGTATAATTTGTACTATGTGTTTTGAGATTCTTTTGAGATATATCCAGGGTGTGTTAGGAATGTATCCAGGTTGTTTTGGGGAAAAATGTAGTCTAAGGGAGGAATTTAGGTTGTGTTGGAGGCATCCAGCAAGCAATTCTTTTGCTCAGGAAAATTGTAAGTATACACAATATGTAGACTATAAATCACATTTTAGATGTTAAATCAAATTATATTATATATAAGAATGCTTCTGGATATGATAATAATCACAGTATTTGAAACACACATTGAAAGTAAACTATCTTTGAAAATCACAGCTTATATGTTCAATTATCACAGTAATCAACCTTAAAACTATAAAACATCTATAACAAATAACACTAAACAATACATACGTAAGCATTGATTCGGCGACTGTACTATTCTAAAGGGGAATCAAAATCAAAATGAAAAATCAAAAGTCATTTATTCAAACTAGGCTGAATGTCAGCTCTTTTTGAACGTCAAAATTACATAAGACAGTCCCCCAAAACGCCCGCCCTTCACCACTTCCTAGTGCTTTAGCTGGGGAGAAGAAGTGGCGCAACAAACTGCCCAGCAGCCCAGTCTGATAAGTTGGAAGAACTTGATTCTATACAATATTAGCATATAATTAACATTCAACAAAAAATGAAAATTTAATTACTATTAAGTAATTAAATTTTCATTTTTTTTTTTTTTATATGGTTTAAACAGTCAAATAAAATAAACAATGATATGAAGTAAGTCATATGACCTGTCAGTAGTTAAGCTTATTCTGGTGAAAGAACACAAACGTTGTCTTGAGTTAATCACAGCGACCAACAATTATTATCGTTCAAGTAGTCGTTGATAGAATAGTATGCCTTAGAACAAAGATTTGATTTTACTTTCGCTTTAAACGCATTAAAATGTAAATTTAGCACAGAAACGGGAAGCTTGTTATAAAATCCTTGAAATGGACAGAAACTACTAATAGTATTTATTTCTATTTAGAATAAAATATGTATAATGAAATAATTCCCAAGTTGGAATACCTAGGGTAATTTAATAATACCTAATTCGACCCATTTATACCGTAAATCTAATTAAAATAATATATGCATGTCAATAATAATTAAAATCAAATTATTTTTAAAATAGACAACGTATCGTAGGCTGTATGCATCACATGTCTTTTGCCTTACTGACAGTTTGACATTACTGCATTTCATTCTTTCGATTTTTTATTCGAATTGATTGATTCATGGTTTTGCGTTTGCGACTTGAGTTACATACAAATTGCTATAAAGGATATATAAAGACGACTGCGTATAGAAACGTACACTGTGTTAACTGCTATCTCGATATTGCATCGATTCAAACATTTAAACGCTGTTTTGTTGTTCAGCCTTGACTTAAACCTATATTTTAGAAAAAATGTTAGGAACTGGCTGCTACCAAGGTTTTTGATAATTATTGAAATTGTAATTGGTTCCCTACGATTTGTAGTGTAATTTGACATATAATTTCATTGTTGTTCATATCAGGGATTTTTTTTGTGTGGCAAATGGGTATTTTCCTTCGGTCAAGATAGAGTCGTATAATTTTATTTAATAAAATAAGCTTTGGGGAACTTGGGAACTTGGGGAGATAGGGAATCACACGAACGCGGTAAGTGGCGTTGCTCGGGCAGGACAATATCTGTCAGGGCCGCTAGTATTTTTTAAATGCTGTTGCTTTTTTTAATTGCTTGTTTATAATTGCATAGCTGTGCCACCAGTGCCACTCGCGTGTATTAAAAATAAAACGTATTTTTTCTCGAGTTATGGTCAGTAACGGATAGACAGACAAAAGTATAGAACAATGTCGTCTTCCATCTTAACTTAACAAATCGTAGAAAATATCATCCTATTGCATTTCAAACATTTGAAATGTGGAAATGTTTACGAATCTGTGTTCAAAAGGTCAAGTGCCCTGTATAATAAAGAGGCGACACATCTGCCATATAAAATATAAACAAAACGGCTACGATTGCCGAGCATGCACCTCAAATGCCGTTTCGCATATATTTTCTTGACCACAATATAACTTGATGTGAATGTTTCGTGGAGCAGTGCTGGCCCAGTAGGTCATCAGTCCAAAACCAGGTAGGCACTTGACTTACTGTGTCTAATTTCATCACTACACCTCTCAAAACGGTGGAGGAAAACATCGTGAGGAAACCGGCAGGTTCTAGAACCAAAAAAATCGAATACATGTGACTTCCACGAACTTGCACTAGCCTCGCGTGATGGATTATGGCCCACTTCCTCCCACAGACTGGAAACCTATGTCCCAGCAGTGGGAACACCATGATCATGATGATGGGCTGATCATGATGAATGTTTACCAACTCGATCATCGAGTATTTCGAGACTTCGCCAAGCGGTTGGTCGACTCTTCACGTGACCAAAGGGCTGGCTTATTCTTAGGTCAAAGAATCAGCTTTCCATCCAACGTGGCAACGCTGCCAGCCTTTTGGGCACTTTTCCCACTGACAGCGATGCGGACGAACTCTTCGATGCCCAATGAGCTCTTCCCTTTTTTTACTTTATATACTGTTCATAACTTGATAACAGTTTATGCATTCATAGGTACAAAAGCCACCACATCAAGCTACCCCAAACTGTAAAATTTCTTTAGTAAGTTTTTCAACTATATTACAAAACAATAAGGTTCATGTTCAATTGGGAAAATTTGATAGTTTGGGATAGCTTAATGTGGTGACGCCTGTAGGTACATACTTAGTGCGCTCATAAAACGAGCACTCTACATGTTACTGTTTTTAATACTAAAATAAATACGTATATTTGTTTTGGTCAGGCGAACGGATCAGGATCGTAGCTTGTGTTTAAAATACTAGGTCACATTGTGCAAAATTTCCATGACGTAGTGATTTACAATAACAAAGATTACAAAGATATTTTATTTTGCATGACATTGAAATTTGGCCTTTCACTGGAAAACCCCCTTGGTCACTCGTATTTGATCTACCTTTTAGGTATTTAGGTAATATCCGGGCAATGATATGTATGTAGGTTACACTTAGATCAACATAAAAGAGGAAGATACGTTACGTGCTAGCTTCGCAATTACTATACCTGGGATCGGTGCACAACTACATGCAACGGAACTCATACATCTGTGATCACAGTTGCATACTTGCAGTTTCTGATAGAAAAGGACTGAGGTTGGATCCGGTACATTCGTGCGAAAGCAATCGCGTTAGACGCCGAATTTTTATGACTTTAAATGTAATTGAGGTAGCGTTAGCGAGATTTGCGCGATGCGTCGCATCGTGACTCTCACTCTTGTTATGCATTATTATTATTATTATCTATCTCGCTTTCAAAAAAATGGCAAAGCAAACATGAAATATAAATTTTCATTTTCAACAAATTAAGTGTTTGTCTGTAGGTACTTACGGAAAAGTAATCCCGTGTGTCTTATTTTTTCTTTCTTGATTGATTAGAACCCATATTAAATACACAAGAAGGCATTTTCATACGTAAATATTTTCATACGTATTTTCATATGTAAAAACTATAATTTTTGAGCCGTATCGACATGCGGTACGCTGTTTAGATGATGTTCCGCGTGTGATTAAGTGTCACTGTGTTCATTAGACTTGTGACTCGTTATGATCAAGATAAATTAAAACGTCTTTTATTTAAACCAGGCTGAGAGGCAGCACCTTTTGAACGTCAAAATTACATAAGACAACCCCGCCACTACCTGTTGTAACGTATCTTCCACTTTTACGTTTATCTAAGAGATAACACCAAGATTTTTACACAACTCAAACAATAATTTGCTACGTTTCACTTGTAAAATATACAAGTTTTGAATTATGTACTACTATCAATGGTATACTCTTCAGCCCTGTCAAATACCTAATTATTTTTGCTTACTTGTTCAAGTACCTACCTAAGCAAATAATTATGCTAAGCTTGAGGCGTTAGCGGAAATGACGTACGATATTATAATTCTTAGTCATCTAAAGGTAGTGCGACACGAAACAACACAAACTACCAGCTATTCCGCATAACAATTGATCAATTTTCTATTCCATTCAATTCAAAGAAAACAGACAAATTGCCTTCAAATGATCGTGTTTGCATTCGCGTGACAATTTCGGAAGGTCATGTGGACATCACACATCTTACACGGCTAGATTTCAGATAATGTTGACGCACCGATTGGTTTAATATGATGTTTCACTGTTGCGATTTATAATATACGTTGTTGGCTTATTAATCGATTCGCACGAATTTACCCGAATCGTGCGAATTGATATTTTTAAATAATCGTTTTGATTTTTATGCACTTTATTACATTTTTCCGTTTCTTATAATATAACTTTATTGCGTGCAATTCAAAACGTATTTTTTGAGTTGTCGATTCACCCACAAATACAAGTTCGAGCTGCAGGAAAATAATAAATGATTTAAAAGGGTCGATCGCACGATTCCCGCGAATAAATTCGTGGAAATCGACAATTATAAATCAATATCCACTGTTAAATCTGGTGTTTTAGTGACAGATGTAAAAAGTATTCGTTTGTATTTCCTGAAAAACTGAATTTCTTTTGTAGAAGCGAGTGAATGATCTCTTACCCCTACTAATAAAAACTTTTTCGGTTGTTTTTTTTTGGAAAATGTTTTTATTTTTCACTTTTTAGTTATAGTACCTACCCCACTAATTCGAAATTTCTTCATCCTTGGGGTCAAAACAATGCATATTTATGCGATAGCAGCAATCGCGGTTTATTTACTGTTATTTTTTGAAGAGTTCTGTTGTCTGTCTCCGAAACGCATCATCAGATTGATATGAAATTGAAATGGGACCACACGGGAAGCACGAGATTTCATATAAAAAAAGAATCATCAAAATCGGTTCACCCAGTCGAAAGTTATGAGGTAACAAACATTAAAAAAAAACATACAGTCGAATTGAGAACCTCCTCCTTTTTTGAAGTCGGCTAAAAATTAAATTGATTTATTCAGATTTAGGATATCTAAGGAAAACTTACATTGAAATAAAATCGGCTGACATAAGGTACATTATCTATTTTAAGATACTGAATTGTAAAAACAATTATTTTTAAAACTCTTAATCAAACCATTCTTCCGGTCATACAAGTTTGTTTGCTAACGCTTCTCATACAATAACTGTGTGGGTATCTCGTAAATATTCAGTGTTCCTCGTCAGTTTGCAAAATAACGCCGTTGAAGCAGAATACGGTACAAAGGCGCTGATGTGGCGAAACAAGAAAATGAAAAGATAATATGAAGTTTATTAGAGTTTCCCTCGCATGGAAAATATTGGTTAACCAACGTTGTTGAAGTTCTTTTTTGTGCCCTTTTTATCATTATTGTAAAGTGTTATTTAACGAAGTGTTTGGTATTTACTTAATTGCTTTTGTACAGAGTGAATAGTAGAAGCAAGCGGGCCCCGGAAATTAGATCCTTAAGGCTAATCTAGTCGATATTTTTTCCATACAAACTTCGGGAGTGTATTACTCCACTGTTCGACAATGTATGTTCATCAAAATTAAACATGATATGGCTTTGTCTCAGTATGTGCGGAAACAGAATAATAAAATAAAAAGCCATTGAAAAGTTAGGAGCCAACAAAGATTCGTTTTTCTTGCTAATTTAACCTAACTTTGGGCTTGTTTAAGCAATAAAAGAAGTGCAAAATCTCCAACACCAAGTCGGTACCGACAAAACTCAACTATCGAAATGTTCAATAAACTTTATTGGTCATTGATTTATATAGTGGTTTTGTTCATAAAACCCGATCTTCCGCAGAACTTTCCTTCATTTGTACGCGCCTGTTTTACTATAAGTAAATGATCCTGCATCTCACTCAATAACGTTGAGCGTGTAGACTAGCGTCTAAATGTTCATCACTGATACTACCTCTGTCGGACACGATGCCTGGTGAGACAGAGTGCTTTTTAGTCAGGCCCACCTGTGAGTTCGAGCCCGCGACTAGATTCCCCTTAAGGTTGACCCTTTCAAATGGTGTCCTAAAAATACATTTACAATTAATTGTGTTGGTTTTAGTCCCGGTTTAAATTTTCTAAAATGTTTGACTTTTAGGTTGGTGAAGTAAACTTCATTTTGAAAAAATGTTTTATTTAAGTAAAAATACCAGCCTGTTACCGCGAAAGCTTACAAACAAACAAATATACAACAAAAAAATCTTTATAGTTCTACTCCAGATTTCCTCACAGCGTTTTCCGAATTGTCTAAGATAAACTTAGAAAGTACTTACGTACTAGGAATTCGGTTACCATTAAAAATTTATTATTAAACACATCATTGCATTGTTTAACCAATTCAAAAGACTGCGATTATTTAGTCGTCAGTCGCAGGCACAGCATCCCGCTTTTACTGCGGATAACCGTTTGACGGACGATATCTCTTGGCTATATCTTCAGTATCGGCTGACGTTATCAGTGCCTGATACGATGCTCTCGATAAAATTGAAGGCTTTAGCTAGTTTATCTTACTTTTGTACAGGATCGCAACAGTAGCAAGACAGTGCGGTCAAAATGAACAGTAAGTTTTCATATTTTATTAACTAAAGTATATTTTTAATAGATGCTTAATGCAAATTAATGTATTCAGGTGTATATTACACATAATAATTTACAGGTGTTATGTAGAAGTTTATAAACAAAATTATAAATTAAAGTAAATAGGAAACAGAAAAATAATTGTAACAATAATGTTACGGAAGTCCAAACTTTGTATGTTTTTTGATGTTCGAGTCTTACAAAATTTCTACTTATTAAGTAAACATTAACAATAAGTAGGTAGTGCTATCTCTACTGCATTTTAAAGAACTGTGGTTGATAAATAACAGGGCGATGGGGACATCAACGCAAAACCTGCCACGGAATCTTTACACAAGTCTTAACCCTAGGTGCGGGTCTGCCAAGGGTGCGGATTCTTTGAAAGAGATACCGTCGCCCCTGGCACACAGGCAACTGAAGGAACACGGGTGGGTTTTAGTCAGTAAAACTCTGACACGCCCTCCTGCTCCACCCAGAGCGGGAATAGTTATTTGATGATTTCCCACCTAAAAAAAAAACAAAAAAGCCCTAGTGTTCGAATTTTTCGTCTGTAACTCAAAATCAAATTCCTGTGCCATACGTTTTGACTGCATAGATATTGCACTTGTCTATGAAACAGCTGTTGTTTTTTTTATAACCGACGAAAAATGTCTACGCTTAGGTGTATAGAGCCATGTGTTGAATGTATAGTTTCAGTTTCCGTGTCGTGTCTCTGCCACCCTGTAATTTGTGCGACGCTGAAAGTCATAACTACGAAATATAGTCAAATAACCACATTTTTCCTTGTATGTTTAACGAACCATAAAGTAGAAATTACTAACCCACCTACTTAAGTAGGTAGGACAGTGTACTCTATTTTCGGTATTGAGAAATTATGACAGTTTCAAATTATCTAAATATCTCAGCCTAACTCTGCAGGATACTTGCGTAACACACGACCTGGGGCCCAAGTCTGCTGTTTTTATAAATTCGTCATTCCAACACGATCCCATCGTCATTTTGCTAAAAGTTCGTAATCTGCTAAATTCATAATGGTCGATCATTGGTCGGTCAATGGTCTTGTAATAAAAATGTGTAATAATGGCATTGTCGTATTGCCATTATTATACAACACGTTAGTAGAAATGATTTTCCAAAAAGGACTAATAAATTTGAACATTTATTCATGCCCGATTACATTTATATATATTTTCAAATATTATTTATTTGTTTATTAATGTTAAATTTTAGCAGATTAGGTACCGTCTAAGTCAGTCATTCATTTGTCATTTATGTACAAGATTACAATAAATGCCATTGCTGCGAATAAATGCAATTTCTTTCAATGGAGTGTCAGTGGCTGACCATTGGAAAGTCATAATGACGCCGTTATAGGTATTAGTAGATTACCAAACTTGTCAAAATCAACAATTATGAAATCAATGATAGAGCATTCTGACACTATTGTAATAGCAGACTTGAGGCTCAGTAGAAATGGTTTTCATTTTAACAGTCCAAAATTTTTCGAACATTTGAAGCAATAGATTATCAATATACTTCCAAATGATTTAGATTCCGATTGATTGTGTGTTACGCAATTAAAGTGCTGGATCCCTACTCATCACCAAACAGTATCTTGTTTAGTGATGAGTAGTTTTTAGAGTAATTTTTAGTTATGAAAATATGGAAGCGGCTTCTTAAAATATTTTTTCGTAAAATTCAAAAATCCTGGGATGCCAGGAACACTGGGAATGCATAACTAGTCAGTTGTATAGTATGGAAGCGACTTCTAAATGATTAGGATTGCATAACTATTCAGACGCATATTTATTAAAAAATTAACCCCGATGGAAATTTGTTACCTATACCTGTGTGTGTGTACTATGTACCTAGGGTGTAAGTCTGTAAGAGGGGTGGTGTGTGTTAGTAAAAACATTTTTTTTTCATTATTTTTTTTCTAAATCGGTACAAAAGCTCATTCCATTTTAGCCAACCTCTCAACATCCATGCATCCGAATATCCGATCTCTAGTGATGAGTTATATGTAACTAATTTAACATTCAAATTCAATTTGAAATCTTTTTAGTTCCCTACCCTATCTTGGTGTAAGTAAAGTTAGCATCGATCTTAGTATGTAGATTGTATATAGATTAAATTGACAGGTTCTCAATGTTATCACATTGACAATACAGTTATGGAATACAGGATGGTTGATGGAATTACCTATGTTAATACGTCGAAGACGATAATTACAGAACCTGCCTAGTTTCTTCATTGAAATAGCGTGGATGGATCGCAAAATTCTTTCCTGACACTGGTTTTAAGAGACTTTTTGCTCAACTTCTGTTGTGACTGTACTGATGGTTGTGCTTCAACTTCAGGTAGCACTTCGGGAAACTTTTTAATTAACTTTGTCATAAATGTCGAGAAATCGTAAGCTCTAGAAAAGGACGATATGCGCTAAGATCCCGCGAAATTAAAATTAACTTAAGTTTTTTTTTTTGTAATTTGCAATTCAGTGCTAAGCTCTATGTTGGTTCGTGGCCTAATTTAATACTTGTTTATGAAATTGTCATTCAATGGATTTAATTAAATGAAGTTAGAGGGTTTTTTTGATTGATGATTTAAATAATTTTAATTCTGTAAATACATATGTGTTATGGTCGCAAATTATATTTCATTAAACGCGGAAAATAATGGCACTACTCGCTTAATTAAAGAATCGCTACCCCAAGTTAAATACACGGGTTTTTTCGACAACATTCTCGGTTCATGCGGTAAAAACCTCTTTCCAAAAATATCCGGTGTATCGAAGGGTGGAAGCATCCTTAGCCCGTTCAAAATAGATATTTCGATATTGGCAGATGGTCGACCAAGGAATTGCTAAAAGTGGTAACACTTTCGACAACAATTTCAACTAGGTAAATTGAAACTTTACTATGGTGGGAGAAAAATAAAAACTTTTTCCAAAAAAACAAAAACAACCGATTTCCGAAAAAACACTACAAATTGAAAAATAACTTTAATTTCGGAAGGCGGTGACAATTTTTTTAATACATATCCAAAGTCACCGACTTCTATATATGACGGAGTTATGCGTGAACATATATATAAAAATATGTTTATACAGATTTTTTTTTAAAAATTCAAATGAAGGAGATTATCAATTCGACACGTTTATACTTGTCGAATTGATAATCTCCTTCATTTGAATTTGGTTAAAAAAATATAGTTGTTTCATAGAAACGTGCAATACCTACGCGGTCAAAATGTATTGAACAGATTTTTTTTTAATAACCGACGAGAAATTTCAAAACAGGTCTAGGTTGATATACTGAATCCAATGGTATCCAATGCCATCCTGAATAAATCCAGGTTTCCTCACGATGTTTTTCCTTCATCGACGTCAGTAGGTAATACCTATATAAGAATTGAAAACGGTCCGGAATTGAACTTCTAAGACTTGAAAGAATGCATGGGCCTTCACGAAATACATACGATCGCCGTTTAAGAAAATCGAAAACTAAATATATAAAGATCTTACTGAAAGTTTTAATTTTTAATTTTCAAGCAACTCTTTGGCTCCTACTATGCGCGGCGGCCGTGGCCAGCTGCTCTGGCCTCTCAATCCCCTTGAGACAGAACCCGGAGACTCTGTGCCGTGGCCAAGAGAACTTCCTGAGGATCGCCAGCGTCGAGTCCTGCTTCCACTACTACCAGTGCTATGCCGAGAACTCCTACCTGATGCAGTGTCCTGCGGAGACCTGGTTTAATGAGCAGGAACAGGTGAGAACTTGTGTTTTATTTTTTCTTTAATCGTTGGTCAGTCCTAGGAGGTTGTGATAGTATGAACTTTGTAGTTCTGCCGAACTTTTCACCGTGAAAACTTAGGTGAAGTGAGCTTGAAGTGAGTTGTTATTGAAGACCACCTGATGATATGTTTTGACAGTATTAACATCTCACTGTATTTAAGTTTTCACAGCGGGATTTTTATAGAATAATAGCTTATTCTTTAAAAATCCCGCCGTGAAAACTTAACCTAATAGCTGGCGCTATTAGGTTCATTTTTCGGGTTCCGTAGTCAACAACTCTTACAGTTTCGCCATGTCTGTCCGGCCGTCTATCCGCAGCTTAGCTCAGACACTCTTAGTTTTTGAAAGCTATTATTTGGCATGGATATACATATTTGTCAGGTCGACAAAATGGTTAGTAAAACCTTGTAAACAAACTTTTCTACACGTAAATTAGGGTACTTTTTTTCTCGTCTACCCTAGAACGGACGCACCCCACGTGCGTAGGATAGGTTTTTCAAAAATAGCAACCTTATTATAACCATAATAAAGATCATTGTAGATTTGACAGACTTGTAAATGGCAGCAACCCAACAGCAACCTTACAAAACTCGATGCAATGACTATAGCTCAACTTATAACTATATAGAAGGAATTTTTAGAAGAAAACCATAGTGCAGAATTTTTTTTAAATGTAAATGTAAAATGTAATGTTGAAAAATGTAGATGTTTAAAGATTTTACAATTCATTCAGTTAGTCGAATACGTTTTGCTATAATATTCTGCAGTCTTATATTTTATCACATCGCATCTCAACAGTAGTTTGACAATTTTTCATATCTTTTGTCATGTAGCGATAGCCTATTGATAAATAAAATATGCAGCGAAACTCGTGAGCACATGTCATGATAAATGATCTAGCATGTTATAAATTTTCTAGAAAAAAATCGACATCAAAACTTGATGAAAACAAAGTTACATAAGTACTTAAATATTTGGTGTCTCAGAGAATTTAATAAATTGTGCACAAACAGATAAATAAATAAATATAGCCAACCAAGAGAATAAATGCTGCAAAACTTGAAAAGATTAAAATAATAAAAATCATAAATAGCCAGATTTTAATCGAATATAAATTATTTTCCAGGTATGTGACTGGTCCAGCCCACCCGGCCATTGTGTTGTTCCTGAACCGGAACCTGAACCTGAACCCGAACCCGAGCCTGAACCCGAGCCTGAACCCGAGCCTGAACCCGAGCCTGAACCGGAACCAGAACCAGAACCTGAGCCAGAACCAGAACAACCAGAGCCAGAAGATGAGCCAGAGCAAGAAGAAGAAGCCGAACCTGCTCAAGAACTCATCGAAGGCTCCGGCGAAGAATGGCAAGAAGACGCAATCAGGAAATATGTGAAAGCATTCAAAGGCATCAAACAAGAGGAAATTGAAGAAGATGATGAAGCAGAAGATGCTAAAAAGTTAAAGCAAGAAGAAGAAAGCGACGTCGAGGAACTAGAAGGAGAGTATTTAGAAAAAAACCGCATAGCTCAGGAGGAAATCCCTGAAGAAGCAGAAGAGGATTTACTAGAGAAAGCTAGGAAACTGATGAGGCAAGACGAGGTTGAGGAGGAGGCTGAGGATGAGGAAGGAGCCAAGAAGAGGCAAGAAGAAACTGAAGGCGATGAAGAAGATGAAGAGGCAATGAAGAAGAAGAAGAAACGTCAAGAAGAGACTGAGGATGAAGAACAGGCTGACGACGATGAAGAAGCTAAGAAACGTCAAGAGGAGGTAGAAATAGAAGATGAGGTAGAAGAGGCTAAGAAGAAGCAAGAAGAAGTTGATGATGAGGAAGTGACAGACGAAGACGTGGAAGGTAGGAAACGCCAGGAACAAGATATTGAAGAATCTGAGGATGAAGTAGAAACTAAGAAGAGACAAGAAGAGGTCCAGGATGAGGAAGAAGTTGAAGAAGCTAAGAAACGTCAAGAAGAAGATGTTGACGAATCTGAAGATGAGGTAAAAACTAAGAAAAGGCAAGAGGAGGTTGAAGATGAGGAAGAAGTCGATGAAGCTAAGAGAACAAGGCAAGAGGAGGTAGATGAAGAGGAAGAAGCAGAAGAAGCAAAGAAACGCCAAGAAGATGTGGAGGATGATGAAGAAGCCGAAAATGAAGTTAAACGTTCAAAACGCCAGGTGGAAGATGAGGAAGACGATGATATAGAGGAAGCTAAGAAACGCCAAGAAGAATTTGAGGACGACGAAGAATCCGAGGATGAGCTTAAACGTATGAAACGCCAGGTTGAAGATGAAGAAGAAGATGATGTAGAAGAAGCTAAAAAACGCCAAGAGGAGGCGGATGATGATGAAGAATCTGAAGATGCGATCGAACCCAGGAAGAGGCAAGAGGAAAACGAAGATGATGAGGCTAATGAAGATGAGGCAAATGACGACGAGGCAAATGAGGGCGAAGCTGATGACGAAGAATCCAAGAGAAGCCAAGAAGAAGATGATGATGAACAAGCCGGCGATGAAAGCGATGATGTCGAACCGGATGTCATAGACGACACAGTAGTAGAAGAAGATGATTCCCTAGAGTCTAGAGCAAAGAAGTTCTTCAGAAATGTGTTCAGAGTATTAAACTAAGAGACTTCGGAAGCATTGAAAAATGCGTCTTGAAGAAACTCTTAAAGTTACTTAGAAGTAATTAGTTTTAATTTATGTAAGTTTTGAATCACTTTGTGCAATTTTGTAAATATTACTGTTGTTTTTAAATTATTAATTGACTGTTTCTGTTTTATTTAACAATAAAGTAAAAAATAACCCTATTGTCCCCGCGAGACGTCTTGCTTATTCTTTCGTAAAATATTAGGAATTTACAGCAATATTTTACCGGACGATCTACCTACAGTGAAAGATATATTGTATGTAGTTCCTAGATGAAAACAATGAAACACCCTCTTTTGGAAGCGAGCGTAGCCTCCGAGCGAGTAGTTCCCATCGTCTATGCCATCCCTTTTCGTAGTTAGCGTTGTGACTGTAAGGTGCCAGAGTAAGATAATATTAAAACCTAAAAAACTTTACTGTGCATGCCTGTCGCCTTTAATGAAGGAGTAAACTAAACCTACCTACTTAATACCTGATGTAGACCATTGTAGTATTGTGTATGTCTTTTGTCGAAGAACCCAAAATCAATAGTGTTTGGGCATTTCACTGTTTTTATGTGATGATCTTTAGTTGTATTCGACATTAGGGGAGCTTCCCAGCCGAGCTACATGTTTTTATGTTTTCACTTACACTAGGCGATATCCATATGAATGCCTTAATAAAGGCTGTTTGAAGTTCGGCTCAACACAGAAACTTGAAAATCCAATCGCGCACTTTTAATTTAGGCATTGATTTAGGTGTCCGCCATATGCTAATTTCATGCCGATTATTTGACGCAATCATTTATTTCATGAGCTGCTGTCGATCTTGGAATGACTGGTAGTGTTTGGCGGAAATCGCCAGACAGTTGAATCATTGCGCTTCCAAAATATTTTGAGTCATTCGGCATGATCTCCTACCAAGTTAAGACAACCTGGTACTTCGAAGGCATAAAGCTATTTCTAACTGACACACCTACAGACCTATGTTAGGCGAGATCCTACCAAGTTATAACAACCTGGTAATCCGAAAGGCATAAAGCGTTTTCTAGCTGACACTCCTACAGACCTATGTTAGGTGAGCGCCTACCGAGTTATGACAGCCTGGTACTTCGAAGTCATAAAGCGTTTTCTAGCTGACATACCTACAGGCGAGCTCCTACCGACATATGACGTGTGCGTAGTCGCAGCGGAAAAGTGTCGAATTTCTTCATTTCAATTTAGCAGATATTTAGTGTATGATGTCGTGTAATTGTGTATAGTAAATACAAATTTGTGCATTTTGTTTTTATTATTGTAATCATTTCGTAAGTTTAAGAAAAAAATTTGTGACTTATAGTTTTATCACGAAAGTTATTAGTTACTTCAATAATTGTGTGCTCACCTGTACCAATCCAATAATGGTATAACACTGTAAATTTTAGAACGTTAGCTCTTTATACTGCACAGGCGCCTTTTCGTAGCCAGTCACCGTTGGTCGGTTTATCCATGTATTACGGTTGTTCTGGGGGTCTAAAACAGCCACTTTGGCAGAATCATAATATGATCATATTATAAATCATATTTAAAATCGTCAAATTGTCACAAACTGACAATTCATAATATTATCTGCGTAGACAGCACACAATTCATCTGTTTGACAGTTTTGTATGGAAATTCGTAAAATGGTTACCAAATTATATATGAATTGCTATACTAAAGTAAAATGTCAAGTAACAGAATCATAGGGGAATTCAGGAAATGAATCACTTTTAGAGGAATTGCTTAATGTGGCCTTTTTAGACCCGCTGGTATTTTTTATTATATCTCTTTAATTATTTAGTGGAATGAGCTGCAATTTTACATGTGAATAGTTGCATTAATACACTAAATATTGGAATGTATTTTATTCTTTTTTTCCTTTAAAATTCCTATAATTGGATGTCATACAATTTAGTGGTCCAGTCGTAGTAAATTACTCATTGCTCATTAATTACAAAGAGTACATAAATGAAACTTGGCAAGACATTGTAGACCCTTACAAGATACAAATAAACGTTATAAGTTAAGCTCTAGAGTTCCTATTATAAGTTCTTGGACCTAATAACCTTATTTTACTTTTACGTGTATATCTTCTGAAGGGTATATTTTCTCCAAATTCTGTTTTCACACACTTTATGCACAAATTCAAAGCAGCGTGCGTAAATAATTACAGCTCTGCACTAAACTGTTTTATATGATTTACATCAAATAGCCAAACGTCAGCGCAGCGGAAACTTGATTATCTCCGCAGTTTAATGACATACAAATTTCATTTAAACACACACCTGTACCTCTCGTTACGCACTAATTACACTACGCGACAATTTTTTTTTTTTTTGCCGCGGTTTGAAACTTGTATTTTTCCATACCTTGCCATGAGATTAGTTAAAATACGTCCATAAAAAAAAAATGAAACACCCACTTTATAAGAAATAAGGCATTGATCGGTGGGTACCATTAAACCACCCTCTCAAATAACGTACACATCTTAAACAAAAAAAAACTTGGTGTCCAAGGTTGATTAATACTCTCAGAAATCTTGAAACCAAAATTCAAATTGTAAATGTTATATTTATAGGCCATTCTCGATTGGAACTTGAATTAAACTCCCCACAAACAAAACAGAAGAGATCCAGTGAATTCAAACACTTTCGATTCATAATGCAAACTATATACGTATTTAGTACACATCTTCAAAACTGAAACGTATTCAAGTTGACAAAAAGACTTCACAATTTAAGCAACAACACTTTGGAATAAACACTACAAACTGCACGTCATCGAAGCAATATTATGTATTAGAACGTGTAAAGCAATATTAAACATCAATAAACGAACAATACCGAGTTGAAATTATACAGGTTTAAGGATATATCGTGTACTTACCCACAACAATATTGTTTTTTTTTGTAAGTAAGATCAGTTGCAATACTCTTTTTGACATACCCTAACAAAATTAAGCCAAATATATAATATATGTACATATTTAGATATTTCGATGTAGGTAATAGATTTTTTAAATATTTTTCCTTTAATATTTATACATAAAAGATACCGAAAATCTACAACTGGTTTAACGGCAAAAAGTAATGTTGACCAGTGTTATTGAATGCAATTTTTTTCTTGTACGTGCATAGGAAAAAAATGTGCCGCTAGGATGACGTAGTCCCAGCGGAAACAATTTTTGTTGAATAGCTCCCCAATGGTTGGATGCACAAATTTGTATTTACCATACACAATTACACGACTTTATACTCTAAATATCTGCTAAACTGAAATGAAGAAATTCGACACTTTTCCGCTGTGACTACGCACATACATATGACAGCCTGGTACGTCGAAGGCATAAAGAAAGCGTTTACTGGCTGACACCCCAGACCTATGTTAGATGAGCTCCTACCGACTTATGACAGCTTGGACATCGAAGGCATAAAGCGTTTTCTAGCTGACACACAAAATGCATGAGAAAATTAATTATAATAATTGAATAATTTCTGTTCGTCGTTTTAATAGTTATTTTGCTATTTGGGGGTGGCGACAAAACCAAGGTTATAAAAATTGGTCCAACTGTTCTTGTGTTAAAAAGATTTATGTTAATATTATATTAGTGCTCCGTCTCTTGACGTTGCTGGCTGTCAGCAACACAGGATCTCTACTTTCTACAAATAAATCGTAACACTGGGTACTGGGTACTCAGGTAGGTAGTTTTTCAATAAAAATACTAAAATCAATTTTAAGAATTTATTACATCATTTATTATAGTACAAAATAATCCTCAAATACAATAATTATTTAGGTATAAGTAACACAACCAAAGCAAAATATTAAAAATTGGATTTGAGATGTTCATGTCACCGTAGGCCTACGATAATGGCGGCCGTAAATGCATTTAGGACATAAGATAAGTTTATATTGGTATTTAGTAACTAAAGTATGACTGTTTTGTTAAGAATTATTCTACTCATTGGCAGTAACATTCTTACAATACTGGCAATTTACCTCCGCGAACCAGATAGTCGCCGTACGACGTTCCACACTAGAAGCAATAAGCTAGAATATAAAAATAAACTTCTAAAATTGTACACAACATACCAACAGCTTCAAAATCAAAGTACAAATAGACTGGGTGAGTGTGAGCACCACTGGCATGAGGCGAGTGAACGACACACGAACCCTTTTAAATAATTGAAAAAGTCAAATGGTTCTGTTAGCAACAAAAAGTCCATTACAATTACAATTATTATTCCTATAATAAAGGTGCGCGTTCGAGTACAGTAGCCCGAAGCCAAGCCACACAGTACGGAATACCGTATGATTTTATATTATAACTTTATCATGGTCCACCTAACGCACAGTATAAAAAGATGCAATGAGTAGATAAGATATGTGATGTGTTAAAATATACATATTAGTTGCTCTGTGGCATTGGAATTACTTACGAACAATTTCAACAACAGTCGGCTACGTAAAGCGCTGTTAATATTAGCACATAGTTAACGCAAATGAATAATATCACAAGTTTAAGATCAGCACACAATTCCAACCGCCACAGAACTATATAAGCCTACCCATAAAGCGAATACAATAGTAGTAAAGTACTTGTGTAAATCTAGCGGTTTATAACAAATAACCATACTTTGACCAGACATTATCTAAACGTTCCGCGGTGGATACTGCCGGGCGATGCGTCGATTGATAAAAACGTCATTTAGTATTAGCAAAACTACCCTCTTCGAGACGCCCTGCCCGGTCGTATCTGCCAGTCGAATCGAAAAATATCACCAGTACTATCATAGTCAGTTAGCCACATTCACGCCGACATGTTTACACAAAAAAAGTATTTAAATCTAAAAAAAAAATTACATCAATATAATCATTAGGATTGCAGTTAAAATATCGATATTAAAAGATTGAGACAAAAATGGTAGATAAAAAATAAATAATCACATAAAACGACTATATACAAACATTTCGTCTTGTCTGCGTGTATGTGGCTAAGTTTTTAACTCCATAAACAATTCCATCGTCCAAATCCTTCAGTTCACTACTTGCCTATCCTCTACGGCGGTTACATGAAAATATCACGAGCGCGAATACATCGTTAGGTACATACATACCGTTAGTACAAACGTTTTATTTTATTTTAGGTACTATAGAATATAAGCGTGCTCTTAACATTAATTGTATCAAATCCTTTGACGACATCGTTCAGTAAAAAAGTACGAAAGAGCTGCGGTTGTACAAAATGTGTATAATATGTAATGTAGGGAGCGCGGGCGCGTCAGAACAGACCGACGTCCTTCTTCATGTTAGTTTGCTTCCACGCGGGTAGCACCGAGAACTCTTCTTTGGTCATGCCGAAAGCCTCCTAGAAAACAGAACAAGATTTTGTATGTGTAGAACTTATGTGTAGTAAAAACCCTGAAATTAACATTAATATTAATTATGTTTTATGCAAATTTGTAAAAGATTAACCGAAATTCCCACTTCCGTGCAAATAATTTATAGTGCATGTTTTATACATTTACAATATTAATAACTTTTCAGTGGCTCCAGTAACAATTACCTAAAAATAATCCAGTAGGTTTAGTAGACTTCGTAATTACTGTACTGCAACTGTTGATACGTTTACTTAGGTTATGATATTTTATTTTGATAGTTAATTTTGTACAAGAAGTTTATCTAATGTATATATTTTCTCCTTTTTTATAAATGTCTTAATATACAATTAACACTCAGTATACAATAAAGTAAAAAAGCAATTACAAAGTCGATTAGATATATAAACACTTTTGTAATTTACATACACTAAAACTGTACTTTTCTTTGTGCTTATTATATTGGTAGTTATTGATTCCAATCGCATAAATTGAAGAAAACTTTCAAACCTAAAAGTCAGCTACATAGGCTTATGTATCAGGGTTTTTTGGATTGGCGTTTTGAATTTTTTTTCTCTGTTACAACTCCTGAACCTACCAGGAAGTCAGATGCCGCGAGATGTCTCTCCAGATGGTGCGGGTCGACGTGGTCGGGTAGTGGGCGACGCTGCAGCGCGGCCAGCGGCAGCACGGCGGCCACGCTGGTGAGGCGCGACAGCTCTTGCGCGCCCGGCACTACGCCGCCCGCCTTGTGCCCGTGCTGTGGGGCGTGCGGCGGTATACAGTGCGGTGACCAAGCAAGACCATTTATACAATATGTTCGGAGAACGGTTACCGATACTTTAAGGGCATATCATACAACGTGTTACATAATTAACGCAAGACCTCATACACCTCCAATTAGAGTATTGAGTTAAAAGCATAATACAATGATAGATACATTTTTTTTAAGCTTACGTATTGACCCTGGCATCACTATTTACATTTAAAATTGAGTGTTATTGCTACGAAATAAGATTGAATTTTCTTTGGCAGTTGGCGGTAGGTATGGCATCATACATATTTTTGAAAAAAAAAACCCATATTAAAAGTTAATTAAATCAATCCAGTTGTCACATAGGAAAAACGACTTTCTATCTTGCGTTTATTATATTACACCCTTGTATACTTACTCATTTTTATCGTCAAATGCACTTATATGCTTTTATATAAACTCCTAACCTTACATCACGCGAATGGCAGCCATCTTATATTTTGAATCGGTTGAAATTGGGTATGCTCAAAGTGCAAATATCTTTTAATCCAACAGATGTGCAGACGTGCAAATTTCTTTATCGCGGTAAATTAATGTAGAAGCTATCGAATATCTATACAGGATAATTTTTTAACTAGACCGCAAGCTGTAACCATGAATTCACCCTAACGACGAAATTTTTTTGCGCTAGGGGGTAGCGCAAAAAATTTTCGTCGGTTATACAAAAAAAATCAGTTGTTCCATTATTTTGACCACGTAGGTATTGCTCTTTTCTATGAAACAGCTGATTTTTTTTTGTATAACAGACGAAAATTTTTTGCGCTAGTAGTCTAGGATGATATGCTGAATTCATGGTTCCAGTTTGCGCGCTGGTTAAAAATGTATCCTGTATAACTTTTCAAAAAAAAAAAAACAAAACACAAGTAACTAAAACAAATATCAAATTATGTAATTTTCTACTCTAGTTCAAAAATTACTCTTTAATGTTGCATATTAAGTTTCCATGTTTCATCAAAAGTAATTGTATCATTCTACAAAATGATATCAAAAATTGACTAAACGCCAATTATTTTAAGAGTTACGTTGAACAGAAAATAAAGGAAATAAAGCAAATAAGAATAAAAATTGATCGAAATGGCCTCCCACTTCGAAAACAAAATTGTTGCAACATCTGGTGCCATTTGCGGGGTGTTGGGTTAGGAGTAGGAGGAGTTTGATAAAAGTGCATTTTCCAAAAAAATAGTATTTATAATATGCACTGTACATAGGTATACCTTGTTCCAAAAGTATCTGTTGAAATTGTAAACAAATAGAATAAATAACGTCCCGAAACATTCCAAGTTGCAGTGTCACTATTCTAATTTTAAATCACCTTTTAATTTGATTTTATGACCTTATACCTTGTCGATGATTTTACATATTCTTGTAGATTTGATTTAATATTGAACCTTTCTAAATACAGATGAATGTTACTGATTCCCTTTACTGAGTGACTGCGCAAGAATTTTAACCGAAACAGGATTTGTTAACATTTTCATTAGATGCTTTTGGAACAGACCATAGCAGTCATTTGTTATAATAAGGCAACCTGAACCAGCTAGTCTATATTCTTCCTCTCACCAGCATATCTTTATTTGCCTTGAGCGTATTTCCAGAAAGACCAGAAGCAACGTAGGCTTTTAACGACTATCATTTTCGCGGTTCTCCATTGTTTTTTTTTGTACAATCATGCTCTAAAGAACCATTCAACTATATAAGGTTTTCCCGTAGTACCAATTTGCCCCAAATGCGTATGCAGCATTCCCATCTTATAAAGTAAAAGCAATACAGAAGATATTTCAACTCTATTCACACGTTCAGGCTGAGTAGACGCGCATGAGAAAGTGCATAGATACAGTAAGCTTTTAAACTTACCGACAATCAGCCCGGTTTACCCATACATTAGTCACGAGAGGGGCGATACCCGTATTTTTAACCCTAGAATGATAACCTACGCCTCTGAGGCGCCTGCTACAAAAAAATAACGCCGTATCTTTTAACCTAAAATACGTACGATCTTGAAGTTTTCAGCCAACTCTGTTGTTGACCACAACTTTCTAAAGACTGTCAGGTAGCCTGCCTGACTGACAGGTACTCTCTTTAAATTAGGTCTTTAAATTATGTTTTTCTAGTAATCATTTTTATTTCCGGACGAATAACATTGTGACTACCTAATTAAAAACCAAAAAAAAAATTGTCGTTACGTTTATAAATATTATGTACAATGAAACAAACTGTTGATTTTAGTTACCAAGTTTAAGAGATCATTAATGAGCTTCGTAAAATCTTAAGAATACAAGAACTGATTACAAAATGTATTAAGTATATGAAGCGAGAACTAAACCTTTATTTTAATACCATATAAATGACATAAAGTTGACAAAATGTGTCTAATATTGGAGTTTTAAAAGCGTGCTCCTGGAAGGAGTATGGTTATATTTAACGTATCTTGAATTATGGTGATCTTTCTAGGGTTAAAAGAACGTTGGCATTCTAATCTCAGTCTCAATCTGTGAAAAATACCTCAAATTTTTGAGATTTATTGTCACAAAGCTTTTTTTTAACATACAAGAAAGTAATGGAATTTAATTTAAAATAAAGTGCTAGTATGTATGTCCATTACATATGAGATTGCGACCATATTTAGGAATGCTTATTATTACGGGCCGATTATCACATAGCCTAAACGTGTGAAAAGAGGCTCAATGTTATCGACCTTCCACCCTCAGTTTTCCTGTTTTCATAACATCAAGCCAGAAAAACCAACAAAACTAAATTGTACTCACGTTGATATTAGCATCTGCAGCGTAATCATGGTCGGTCCAGGTATCGAACAGGTCAGTGAAGATCTGTGGCTCCAGGCCGGCCGCGACCAATCGCACGTCGGGGCGCGTGCTGACGTCACTGTCGACGTCAGTGGCAGCCCGAGACACGTGCCAGTACGCGTCGCACGTGCGCAGGGCGGCTACGCGCATGGCTTGCCAGCGGGCTGCGAATGCGCCCACTCCTGGTGGAAACAAAGAATAAGGTAAATATTTTAAAGCTAAAATATGTTCTGCTAGTAGTGCTTGACTTTCCTCAGAGGTATTATGATTCTCTTCTTGGTGCGGATGATTGAAAGGGAATCAACTATCAGCTGATCATTGCAAGTCTTTACTAATATTAAAAAGCTGCAATTTTTGGAATTCCAATTCTTAAGGAAGATTATAGGTTATTTAGAACCCGAGCAAAAAGAAAAAGTCGGAAAGAATGGTAAGTGGAAACGAAATATGTCGCGAGTGGGTTGGTGGCCAAAATATCACGCGGACGAAGTCACGAGCGAAGTGTAGTAATATAATGACGGCCACGAACACAAAGACGAAGCGTATTTTTTTAATGATTTTCTGTGAGTATTTCAACTAGCCAATTACGGTTAAAAGGTTACAGCAGTGTGGCCTCTTATGCCGTAGATTAATCAACAAATTGTGTGAACTATTTGGTCAAATTAAATTACCTGGTGAAACCTGACAAAAGAGGTGGTTTATATAAGTATCTAATGAAAACAAAACAAAAAATATATTTTGGAAACTTATAATTCCAGCTGTAGTTAGTTAACTCGACTTATAAGTTAATTTTCTCGTTAGATAACGATAGACCCTGAGTAGACACAAACATGACTGTAATATCCAGGTATGTACTGACCGGCGTTTCTCTCTGCAGGTTCCAGTTCCCCGTCCTCCCCGCGCGGCCACCAGCCCTGCCACAGCCACACGCACGCGCCGTCGTCCAATAGGAACAGAGCTGAAAGTAGCACAGATACGGGTCAGATTACACTAGATTCTTGATGATAGCATACGAATATTCAGCCTATAATTTTCTCACGGCCGGGACATAGGCCTCCTCTCTGTAACCCCGGGCGCAGTGTGGGTTGGTGAATGTCACATGTCGTCGAAGTTTTGGGTCTAGGACATGTCGGATTCCTCACGATGTTTTTCCTTCACCGTTTTGAAAGCAGTGGTGATGAATTTAAATACACAAAGTAATGCGCCAGCTTGGCTCCGAAATCACGATCAACAACTCGTAAGTCGGGGTCAACACCACTGCCATATCTCTTGATGGTATGCATGAACAATTGGTGTAGAAAATAGGGAATACCATACAGAACATTATGCCTGTATTTCTCTTGAGTGTAGGTAAAGATAAGTTGAAGCTTGCTTCAATTCTATTGTTTGCTAGGGTCCTAATTCACTATCACTATTCCTTACTTCGAAACCACGTCAATTCCTTAGATCGCACACGACATCTGCTAATATCGTATTAATAAATTGTCTTGGAACATACAGAATATGACAATTCGATTCCTTACCGTTACGTTGGTTTCTACAACACATGATATTCACGAGGTTGGATTCCGCAGGGAAACATGATAATCATATAGAATTGGGGCCCTGGTAAGAAACTTGCATCGCGTAAGTGGGACTTTGTTGAAATATCCTATAGCAGAAATGAGAAAAAAGATTGAGGTCTCACCTGGTTGCGAAGCCGAATACAACTCCTTTTGATCAAAAGGGAAGGGTGTCGCAAGATGCTCGTGTCTCAGTGGCGACAACACCTCGTTGGCCTCGAACTGACCGCCCAGGTCCGTGAAGTGGAACAGGCGCGGCGTTATCGACCCCAGCCCCGCCCTGCTGCCTCCCAACACCGACGTATAATGCTGCTTATTGGCCACGCCTAACGCTTCTAGCACTTCCTTTGGTTCCTCCCCCTCCCGCACCTCAGTTATCTTCACATCGGACACGTTATCGCCGAACAAATACTTCGATTTTCTCGCTATGAGCTTGTTTGCTAATTCAATAGCTATGTTTTTAGTATGTTTCATGCTTCGCGCTCCATGCCAGATGTAGAGACATCCCTTTTCGGTGTCGACGAGGAGTAAGGAACCTCGGCTTCTGAGCTGACGAACTGAGCAAGGAACTTGGAGAAGGTAAGCTTCGTTGGATAAGTTGCCCCGAGTGACGAACAGCCTGTATCTGCTTTTGTCCGTGTCTCGTTTCCCTTGGTGGATGACTAGGTTGCCTTGGAACTGGTTCAAGAAGGCTGGTGGTTCGTTACCCTGTGCGACGCGGACTTGAGGTCCTCTTTCCCTGTCTAATTCGACAGTGAGTAGCGCCGCGGCGCCTTTCTCGTTGGAACTAGCATCCCGTCCTTGCCAACAGAAGTACGCGCATCTATCTCTACCAGTAACGTTGTGCTTCGATGGTTTCCCGTTCAGTTCTCGACCAGTCATTGTGATCTGGTACTCCCATCGAATAATATAACTATCAGCGGAAAAGAACTCTCCGATTTCGGTCTCACTCTCCACTTTTTGGTAATCGTATTCTTGTATCACCCATTTGCAAACGGATTTGGTTTTGATGTCATAATGCCTCATGTTTTCTTTGTCGTAATAATGCGTGCCGCGGCCGACATGGGATCCTTCTAAAGTGAGATCTGGATCCTGGTACTCATTTGACCACATCTCCTCGGCATCGCAAGGGTTAATTTCGATACTATTGGATTTATTTTCGGGTGATTTGATTTTGATAACTCTTGAGTAATCGGGCCAATCGAGGAATTTCTCTTTGAACAATATGGTTTCCATATGTTGTGTGATTTTGGATAGGATGGCCCATTCCGGTCGGCTGTTTGAGGCTTTGGTTGGTGGTTCAGTTGCTTCCCTTGCTCCTTGATACATTGCTGCGTTTAACGGGTTGATGTGACATTCCTCATAGTTGTATCCTTCGTCGAACATTTCTTGTGCTAATTGCGCCGCGCGGCGTCGACTTTCCAGAGGGACGTTTTTCCCGTACCAGATGTACATTTCTGATCCGAAGTCAAAGACGATCACTTTGGTTTGGTTGAGCATCGCGATTTTAGGTACTTGACCCCAGTACTCTTGGATTGGTACCAGTTCATCGTCCATGACTTCATAGCACATGTTGGTTTGAAGGATGCAAGACTCGAAGATCTCGTCTTCATCCGCATGACCCGTCTCAATAGGGCGGTAGTTCTCAACACCTTCGGTAACGCCGAGGAGTGACCAGAATTGGTTCCAGTGTTTGTTACTGAAGTTTTTGATTTGTTCATCTATTTTGATCATTCCGGTGGAGTTTTTGCAACCTAAGTCTTTTGTGTTTTGGATGTGTAAGGCGATGTCTGTGCTGCGGTTCCTGAAGATAGAAAACAAAACAATTTACTGCCGTATTATGATCCCCAATTTTACGATTTCAATAGTTACAAAATGTAAGAAGTATGTTTACATGACGATTCGACAAAAGAGTTGGCTTTCTACCAGAGTTGTGCGGTACCAGAGAGTGGAGCGGTGAATGAAGAAATATACCACCAATTGAACGACAATTCTATGCTAACCTGTAATACAGGTTTTTATATAAACCTAACTCAGGCACCAGTCTCTCACAGAGTTATCTCCTTTTTCGTGTGCTACTGTCAAACTTTAGCATTAAGTTCATCACTTGTGTACAGAAAAGAAACGTTTTATATCATATTATTATCATAAAGATAAGATAAGATTAGATCATTGATTTGCTTAAAACATGGTATACATAGGTGTTATTAAAGCAAATGAGATCAAACATGTTTTGTTTTTTTTTTGTTTTGCTTTATTGTTTTGCTTTGTTCCATTCATTCACACATTAGAAAAACTTCTCCTCTCTTCGTCTTAGCGTCAGTTCACACCGAGACGCGACGCTGCGCGCACTTTTTAAGATAGCAACTGAATTTCTAACTTATTTACAACACGAAAAGGTATAATTTCACTACGAGCGCGAAAGCATGTCGAAGAACGCTGAGATGCACCGTGTTGTGCAGCCCGTATACCTTATTGTGAAGTAAATAAGATCTATTTTATATCGTGATCCCAAAAAGTGCGCGCAGCGTCGCGTCGCGTCGGGTCTCAGTTCACACTGAGTGAGACCCGACGCGACACGCTAAGGGTCACCCCTTAGCGTGTCGATAGCAATCTAAATACAGTCAGCCCAGCATTTGGCTACGAGCTTGGCACTTCCAGCAGCGTCCATCAACTCTTACAGCGTGCAGACAACAGGACACGTGTCATTAAGTGCCCCATTATTTGTGGGCACTAATACGAGGAATTTTTCTAGTAAAAAATCCACCAAAAATCCATTTGCTTCATACTCTAAACAGTAACTTGTTCAGAATATTTTTTCCTAGCTCATTTCTCCGCATACTCGCACAATTGAAAACCTAGCTCATTTTTTTTAATACAGATATCCATGTATTCATTTCATATGTGAATGTTTCAAACAACAACTAGCCCAGCTCTACTCACTTCTCAATGACGTTAGCATACAGTCCTATGTACAAGAACAGCTGGTCGGACGTGATGAGCACGAAGCAGTCCCCGCGGTTCACGCTCGTGTGGACAGGCTCCACCAGGCGCGTCTGTAAACAAATGAACATGACTAAAATCAAAATTGAAGGTTGACAAATATGCTCGTGTTAATGATATTGAATAGTCTATGTTTCGTTGCAAAAAATGGTTGTAACTATTAGTCCCATATAACTCGATCATTTTGGAATGGCAACAATGATGGCTCGCGGTTTTTAAATCTGGGTAAGCTGATGGCCTCCTTACTGGTTAAAGAATATCACTCGTTATAAAAGCACCGCTCCGACACAGCAATTAACTTGATATTCAATTAAGGATTTTAAATCAACTGCATTAAATGAAATTTTGCTATGACAATACCCAGTTACTGAATAGTCGACAGCTCGTGGGACCTTCGTCACCCGCAAATTCTCATACTTACTAATGTTTTCTCTCTCACTCACTCACGGTCTGCAATCTGATAACTAGCCGTTGGCGCGTGAACGGTGAGTAACCAACTAATGAGACGGCGCGTGAATAACAAGCTGTTACGTCACCGGGGGTGTGTCAGCAGCGAGTGGTTGTCTTGTTGACGGCGCGTTGGCGATAAGCGAGTGGAATTGTGCGGTTATAATGAGTCAATTACAATGAGCCATTGCAGGTGCGTTGATATTCCAGAGATGAAGCCGAAAAGTTGCGCGATGTAATCATGTCACTTGTCTCGAAGTGGTAACCGACACATGTTTTTTTTTTTCATTGACTAAATAGCCAATGACGGTAGCTAAGGTAAAATTACTTTATTTCAAGCTTATCATAATTAAATTAAATAATTGGACACTATGAACAAGTATATGAAGCAAAAAAGGGAAGAGCTCACTGGGAAACTCACTCATGACGGTAGTGAATGTTGAGTGTATTGCGTATATCCACATACGTTACATGTGTGCACAAATGAAGTGGAGGGATGGTTTTAAATGAGATGATCTATTTCGGTCTGTGATCTAGCGGTAAGTGTTACCTGCACCCTCCGCCGCCCCTTGACGTGCAGTAGCATGGCGGGGCGGGCGCCGCACTGCGCGGGCGCGGCGGCGGCGCTGCGCAGCGCCACGCTGGCGAAGTCCTCCTTGCTGGCCAGCGCCGCCAGGGCTTCCGCTGCCAGCCCGCCGTTACTCGCCACTGGAATTGTCAGAAAACTTGTTTGAGTATACAAGGTGTCGTTTTAATTACCGTTAACCTCATAAGGGGTCATTGTACTCATCATTATGAACAACTTTTACTATGGGACCAGACCAGAAATAGCGAAAAAAAAAAATCAGCTGTTCCCTACATTTATGTTCGCATAACTCGTCAAAATGTAAGGAACAGCTGATTTTTTACCGTGATTTCAGGTTTCGGCCCATAGTAAAAGTTGTTCATAATGATGAGTACAATGACCCATTATGAGGTTAACGGTGATTAAAATTACACTCTGTATACTAATTATATACTTCTTTCTTTTTTTACATCAAGTTCAATATACAAGACCTCCGTATCTCGGAATGCACGTTAAGCCGTTGATCCCAGCTGTCATCCATGGATATTTGACAGTCATTACGGGTCGTCAAAAGCCCGAAATTTTGACAACCATTCTTACCAAGAGGTATCGTATTACCCAGTAACTGGGTTTTGTAGGTCAGGTAGGCAGTCACTCCATGTAAAATACTGGTATTCAGCTGCATCCGGTTATACCGGAAGCCAAGCCCAACATAGAAATAGGCTAGGCAGATGACAACAAAAATATATGTAAATATTATGTAGATGTACATCAAATATGAGTATACTATAGGTGCACCTCTGCTAAACCCTTCGGGGAATACAGGCGAGATGTTATCTTAAACATATGAGATAGAGAAACAGCTCATTGAGAAACAAAAAAATCGTCCGGATCACTATTGATAAGAAAAGTGCCCAAAGGGCAGTATAGGCTTGATAGATGCCAATGCTGATGATTCTTTGGGCTAAAAATAGGCCAGCTCCCTGTTCACGTGAAGAGTCCCTTGATTGGGGATGCCCCGAAATACTCGATGCAAGAAAGCGTTCTTGCATTTTTCAACGATTACTGAAGCTGAAAGAAAGTACCTCCGAATGCGTTCAAAATCACGATTGTCAGTTCCAGTGCGCAAGATACGATCAAAATAATTATAAAGAATTGTTTTTTTTAACGTAACATTAATTAAATGTGCGAAACTACTTACTTCCAATTCAGTTACAGCAGAAATGCGTAATTTCGGTATCAACACAAGCCAAAGTAGTCGAAGTTAGCAAATCGATCAGTCCGTAATGCAAACCAAGGTATCTTCAAATAAACAGGACACTCAAGATCACTACGTGCGCACTCAACGACTGAAGAACTTGAATAAACCAATTTAGCTACTATCGCAATCCGCCACTTCAAAAGAACAATAAGCTGGCACTTTCTATCTCTTTCTTACAGGTCCTTCCCTCTTATCAGCTTCTGATTTCACAGCAAAAGTCCCCACGTAACATTAATTAACATAAACAAGGTAAAGATTTAAAAAAACATTGATGATTTTTGTCAACTACCTCTGCTAGATTATCGATACTAATCATGTCGGTGAAGATAACATAAAAAGAACCTATTGTTTTTTAAAACAGGATGGCGGAGACGCGCAACCAACCAGTCACCAAGAATTCAGTACATGATTCTAAATTAAAAATCCAGTACGCGAAAAAATCCCGCCGCGATTTTATTCCGTCCCTGTAAATGTCGAATAGTTGCACCCTAAAATCCGATCACTGGTGGTGATCACTCACATGTTTGACGCATTTATTAAACCAACATTATTATTAGAAGAAATACTCACGCTTCTCAATAATATAGTTCTGTTTGACGCTAGGCGGTGGCGGCACGTACTCGTCCCGTAGGTCCGTGCGCGCCGCTAGCGCGCGCAGAGGGTTGCGTGACGCCGCGTGGCGACGGCCCACGCGCGCGCGTCGTGACCACTCGCCTGCCAGCCTGGACGAAGGTTGTGGTGTGAACATGGGGAACAAATGGGTGTGGTACGGAGACTTTGGAAGAGATGATGGTGGTGGAACAGAGAAACACAAATGATCGTAGTATAATGTGTTGATCATCGAACGAAAATCGTCAATACGAGAAGTATTTCGAGTTAGCTAACTAAATTCAAGCACTGGAATTGAATAAATAAACATTGTATGTATACACATATGAGTTTTGTTTTACCTTTTCATGAACTTCATCCCATCTAAATAGCCCAAGAAAATGAGAGATTCTCATCCAAATGGGAGGTTTTTGACCAGAATTATTTACTATCTTTATTTAATTTATTAAAAACTAGTGACCCGACCTTGCTACGCACAGGTGCACAGGGAGTAAAAACATCAACAAATCTGTGCTAAATAATGTTGAAAACCGCAACACAATCCATTGTATAATTTAGAAAAACTCAGCAGTCATATAGTCAAAACGCAAAAGCGATTTTGTTTTACTAGTTATAGATTTTGTTTAAAAAGTACATTACGAAATTGCGTGCGTTAAGAACAAAGAAAGAAGATGCTACTCACATCTGCCTAGACCCGCTATCAATGGCATCGAGATCGACATCGACACCCTCAGTGTCTGCCAGCCTCTCCTGCTGTATTGCTGGCGTGAAGAATGCTTGGAAGGTCTCGTCATCAGCCCGCGGAACTTGAACCGGCTGTCCTGTTCGTTCAGCCCCTGATGTTTCATCATCTGGCAAAGAGAGTTGAGAAATTATTATTGGCTATGGTATCAACAAACAGAGACATCGAGACGATTACAGCTTCGGAGGGCCACATTTGGCCAGATCAGTCAAAGTTCCACAATGTCTGAAGTCGGCGGGACTTCTGTAACCAGTGTGTTCTGCCCACCATGACTTACGCTGCTGAGACATGGACGCTCACGCAGAAGGCTGTGTACAGGCTGAGAGATGCATGGAGAGCCATGGAGCGTTCCATGCTTGGTATCAGGCTAATAGACCGAGTTCCAGACATCGAGATACAAAGACGTACGAAGGTTTCGATATCGGAAAGCGTATCATGGAACACAAATGGAGTTGGGTAGGTCACCTCGCAAGACGCAATGATGTCAGGTGGAGTACCTAACGCTGTGACAAGAGTGGCGTCTTCCACAATAATTGTTCCTTATTATTGTATCAACAAGTAGCCATAAAACATCTGACACATAGGATAACAAGACGTAGCTACAGTTTGATACAGTATTATGGCACACAAATTGTAGACAACCAAATTAATTCTTGTCTATGTACTTATACGTCTTTTTGAGGCTGACCGTACTGTATACATAGACAATAAATACATACATAACGAGTAAACTCTATCTAGCTTCAACACAGTTTTAAGAAGTTACAGACCATACAATAATAAAGAAACATACATTTTTTAACCAGAGATGGTACTGTATGAACTAATCCGACATACACAATAACAATTATTAGTACTAGCTTCATGTACGGGAAATTTAGTAAATAAATAGTTACGGTATCTATAAATTATCAGGATAAGCTATAAAAGTGGCTGTATCCTTCAATTATTAAACACTTACAGTGCGTGTTAAATTGATTAGTATGATGATAACATAGCCTAATAAAATATTTGAACACACTACAGAAAACCTACCGCTTAAGATATTCAACATTTATTAGAAATTGATAACGTTATTGATTGAAATAATCAAACTGCATCGTATGCTACAAAGACCCATTGGAATGAAATCTAATTCTATAAAATGAATCATAATTCTTATAATGATTGAACATTTGTGATCAAAAATGTAATTAATTGTCGTATCTCCCGCGATTGACCTAACATCGTCTATATGTAATAGTGATAACTTCTGGCCACCAAAATGATAAACAAATGACTTAAACGTCCATAAAAATTTAGACTGACTCATAAAAACAAAACTATGACATAACTTTTAAAAATGACATGATAACAACCGGACAAACAATTTCTACCATTTCACTATCGAGGAAGGAAGGAAATAATAGCATTATAATTTATTTTTTGTGATTGTAACTGAGACCACAGGAAAAGCTTATGTTTTATGCCTAATGGACCAAGAGATAATCTATTTATACAGATTAGGATAATAATCAGAACCAGTCAATAGTTACAAAAGACGATCTTTTGCCAATGCATAATGTATTTAAACCACGGAGAAAATATAGCGTAACTAACTCCCCAGCAATGAGCAGCATTTCGAATGTTTCTATTAATTCAACTTTTCTTTAAATAGTGTATCGACATGGCCTCATTTCAAATTTCAAATGCATTTTTTTCACATAGTTTCCTATAACATCTCCAATAGCAGTTGTCCATACAAACAGTATTACTGCGAAAGAAACTACCAGTCTTTTACTTTTCCACACCTAACCTATTGCACCAATCGCTATGAAATTTGACAGAGGAGTACCCTGAATCCTAGAGAAGGACATAGGCTACTTTCATCACGGATCGCAGACGAAAAATAAAAATAGCACAAATACTCACTCTCATCGACCCTGCTGATACTCTCACTGACAGAATGACTTCGTTTGAAGGACTCCCTATCAATTTTATTGTTCTTAGGTTTGTTGTCGACAGCCGCTGCGCTCACGACGGCGCACGAAGCTGACCGAAGCGGGCCCGAAGCGAATCCGTTCGTAGGGGACGCTTGCTTGCGAGATCTGTGGAGATTGTTAGTTAGTAGAGAGTAGTTAGAGTTAGTTATGAATATAATAAGGATATGGATGTTATTTTCTACTTACACCAATAACAACTTTATGTAGGTGTAAATTAAGTCAATTTCAGAATGACTAATACTATTGATAAACTAATAAAAATCTTTGTAGATGTGCGAATGCACATAATGCTGATTAATAATTGAAAAGCTAGATGCGTAGAAAATTCTTTACTTGATCCATTTTTCCTTGGGTCGATACAGAACAAGACAGAGCAAAATCTCGGTACCTATCACACTTAAAGCCAGTTGGCTACACCGGGTGTGTCACTCGTAGAGGCTCACTTCAAATAAATTACTACTTTTACTGACGGACTGACTTGGCAGCTACCCAACATCTGGTCACAGCTTTCTATAATAACGACCAGTCCAGAATTAAAGTTTGCACAATTTACTACAAAGCTGGGTCTTTGACTCCGTCAGATACTAATGAAGATGTTCCTTACTTGAAAGTATTAGGCGGAGGAATCCCGGGCGAAGCTATCACAGGTGCGGTGGCTATGGGTGGTGGAGTGAGAGGCGGAGTCGCTGACACCACTTTGTCTCTCTCTAACCGACCAGCGACCGTGAATAGAGAGGCATCCGTCTGTGGCACGCGCTTGCGCCAACCCTGAAACAAGAGACGAGCGTGGTTAGTCTTTACGTCCTTCTAAATCTGAAAGCATGTTTGTCCTTTGCCTCAACAGGTCGTGCATGAATTGGCCACATGTATATGTAGATAGAGATAGGCAATTTACCAATATAGATACTAGCAAATAGTGTTCTTCCGGTCTTGCCAAAAGCGTACAGCCCCATGTGTTCGATTGTCACTTGATTTTGGTATAGGTCCAAAGAGGTCCAATATTTTCTACTGTAACATTGTAAGAAACCTGTAGTTGAACTGCATCCAATTAAAATTGGTACCGAATGGAAACCGTTTAAAGTCGCGATAAATACCCAATAAATCACAATTGGATTTATGGCCAATGAATCAATATGTATGACACTAAAATTACACAAAAGAAATAACTGCAAATAACCGCAATATGTCACCCAACTAGAATTAATTGGTCCCAGTGACCACTGCAAACATTGTCGACAATGAATCACTGCGGTCAGTTACTCATAATTTTCAAAATTCGTACTTCATATATTTGCGTACCGCATCATTGAGCTACAACAAACTGGCCTTACCCACTCCAAACACTATTAAGCCATTGATCTTTAAATATCCTTAGCAGTCAAAGGATACATTTATTAACATAATTATAAATGTTTTGTTTTACATAAATGCTTACATTGGAAAGGCCCAATACAATTGCTCGACCTCTTGGTCGAGCAATTGTTGTAAACCGCATTCCGTATATCGCCTGAATCGTTGGACGCAAGTTAAACGCAATTTTACGCAACACAGAATTGTTTAAACGGTAAGCAAGATCTGAACTTTAGCATTTATAGCTGCATCGAAAGTTGATTTATGCGTTTCACCTGATGAGCAAATAAATAAATGTAGTGGTGTAATGATAGACGTTGAGATGGCAGTTGACGACACTGACAAAAAATACGCTGTTACTGGTAAAGATCGTGCAATCACGACGAGTAATGCAATCGTGCATGTGCGAAAAGTCGTAAGACCATCGCTTTATGACCTAGAAAGAGAATGTCAAGAGGAAGAGAGTAATAAATATGAAGTGGTAAGAATAAGCCGCACTTAAATAAAAAGGATATATTTTTGAACATACTATAAATTGACAAGGGCTTCGAGTTTTATCAGGCGGCAGGATAATGGGGCGATAAAGTTCGGAATGAATGCTTGGATTCTTTTGTATTATTTATTACATGTCCAAGTATTCGTAATGCCTATGTGCATGTGCTAGTTAAAACAAGTGACCTATTGCCTTTCTTAGGGCATCAGGTATGGCAGAGATTTTATATGAATGTGTGGGTTTTCTCACGACGTTTCACACATCATTAATTTTGTACTATGTAGTTATAATTATTGCTTGTTTCAACTTGTCACGTATCCTTGTAATTATAGTTTTATTTGTAGCCACCGAAAGCTGCACATATAATAGTTCATTAATTATTAAAACAGTATGGTTATAGTTACTTACTTGTGCAGCTGTTTCTAGTTTATTTCTTCTATCTGCTAAAATATTTGTTGATGCAATCTCGTTCTCGTCGATGCTTTTCTTCTTGTCGTCTACCGAATTAAGAGATTCCTGAAACAAACAAGAATACATTGCAAAATCGTGTTACGGTAAATGTTATTTACTTTCAATTTTAATTTGTTGGTAAACATTTTAATATTCATGACTTCACTGTTCATTCAAAAGAATGATCAATGATTATTATATTGGCATAGCAATTAGGTAAAGACACAAAAGCATTGTTTTATTTATCGGATGAAATGACTACAGGTATAATGTTCATATTTAAGTACGATGACGACATCAGATTGATGCAGCGGAAAAAAGTGCGAAAGGTTATAATTAGGGCACCTTCCTTCTATTGTGTATCGAAAACCCCCTTGTTGCGTAAATACATAATTATGTTGCATTTGATCCACATTCACGGACTGATAATTTATTGTCACGCCATCTTGCATAACGTCGCGTTTAATATGTCTCCAACCATAGCTTTGATTGAGCAAAACCTTTGGCAAGTCTGTTTCTAATAACTATGACGTTAATGAGAGACTTGCTAATTACAAGCAGAAAAATTAAGTATACCGATTTTAATAACTGGAAGTAACGATGTCAAAATTAAAGAGGAAATCTGTAAGTAATAAATTATTAATATATTTTGGTAAAACGATGTATGCGAAACGAATCGTCATTGAAAGAAGTTAACGGATGCAAACAGTAATAGAATTGATTAATTTTGGCAATCAAGTTGTATGTATCCGGTAACCCCGGTTTTATAAAACTAGCAAATTTTTTAGAGCCGAGTAAAAAAGAAACCTGCCTGAACATTGTCCACGGAATCGATATCGAACTTCTTAAAAACGGGTTTAAGACCTCCGTTACTAGCATTCTTCGTTTTATTTTTCAGCTCTCCAATAACCGAGCCGAAGTTAAGACCCTGTGGAAAACCTGGCTGCTTTTGAAGACGCTTCAAAACGGGTTTGTTTTCATCTGTTTTATTTTCAACAACCTCGTCGGCAGGTTGTTCAATATCTTTTGCGATATTATTTCCACTAAATCGTTTTATTCTATCAGCTACAGCATCTATAGTATTTTGTAGTTCCGCAGCCTTTTCACTTATAGTGCGTCCTTCCTGCTTATCAAGCGGTTCTATTACTTCGGAAGTAGAGTAAAGCACTTTCGCTGGTGCATCGTGTATGAGTAATTCAGTTTTATCTAATGACAGATTTTGTATAATCGACTGTATTTTGTCGTCGCTCAAAATAGTTTTCTCAAGAAATTCCGCAAGTCTTTCTTTTGGCGGGCTCTCACGTCTGACCACTTTTTCACCGAGTAGTTTTTCATTACGTTGTTTTAGCAATACACTCGGTGTTATTGTTTCTTCAGTTTTGTTATTTTGAATGTCATTTTTGCGATTATTTCTGATAGATTCAAAAATTTGTCTTTTCGTTTCAACACTTTCGTTTGTGGGATCATTGGATATGATTTTATTTACAGTACTATCCAACTCCTTTTCACTTGTTGCTTGAATATCTGCCGGTTTCTCATATTGAATTTGTTCTTGTTTTGATGACAGCAAATATTTCCACAATACGTAAATAAAAACTCCAAGTCCAATAAGCGTTTCGAATAACATAGTTATTTATTTTCCAATCACTTCACTGACTAGAATGAGATCGATATGCGATATTGTTAGCGCCACTAAAAATCCTTGAAGGCTTCACGCTCCATTTGTAATGAGGAGTCAATTGAGCAATAAAGTTTTACACACAAGAGCTACACTTTGTTTTTATTGGCATCGGACAATGCATATCGTTCAATAACACTTGGCTAATTCATTATGAAGTCACTGTGACATAAGAAGATTAGAAGGCTTACGAAAAATAAATAAACATTAACTAAAGTAAACAATGCGCCTACTGTGACGCTCGGAATCGAACTGATCACTGAGATCAGTCGTCATTATCATCTGGCAACGGACACGGCACGTGTGACTCACGCGCAGGTCCTAGAACGTGTGTAAACATTGTATACGACCAGTAGCAGTAACAATGACGCATCACCATTTAATGAAAAATGTCTATAATATAGGTGCGTCGTGGCCAGTGCCATCAAGTTGACGGAAACCTTGACCCAAGGCAACACCATACCCATACCATACCATACCATATACGTAAACTATTTCAACATAAGGAGATCGCCACAAAAGAAAACAATTAGAAAACAGACGACGACATCTTCACCGCGTGTGGCTGTAGAAGTCAAATAGATTACAATGCAAATGAAACCAGCTGTTTAATCAGAAATCCGGGTAAACACTGACACTTTATTATGTCCTTTGTGTAATGGTTGAAAACAACAGCAATAAACCATTGAAGTTTACAGGAAGATTTAAAACGATTTTCCTATTACTAACCAATTACACAAAAACAGGAAAAACAAAGTCGTTTAAAACTAGGCTGCGACGGACGAGATTCCATCGAACCACCTCAAAGTACGCAATAACGTCGTCGACGCCGAGCTTGCACCAAATAAGCTAACTTGCCCAAACCTAATGTGGAAACGAGCAAAAACTGCGCACGCCAATTCATCGAATAGGTATATTTAAATTAATATAACTTTGAGGATGGCAACAGGCAAATACATAATGTGAACATGTTGTTGTAAACAGGAACATGTAATAACCCATAGTTTAGTCACGAAGTAGAAATACGTCAATTCTGTCAACGATGGCTTAATAAACGTCAATAGAGGCAATGGTGTCGGCAATATAGGACGAATCCATCACAATTACACTATCAAAAAAACGGACGACACACAAATATGCGGCCAAATTGAAATCCTTAACTCGCATTGAATACAAATTACGAAGACGCAGTGAATTTGAATGTTTACATGCCTTTGGCGGACACAAAGAATAATTAAAGTTCAACAGAAATAGAAACATAGGTTAAGGGGCGAAAGTGTCGGTTTGAATAAAAATTTAAATTACAAAGGCTGTCTCCTGATTAGCACTCTACCTGAAAGTATACGTAATGTGACTGAATTGCTATAAACAGCGTTACGTTAACCTATAACAGATTACAAGGTTGAAACCAAAGATAGTAAAGATAAGTGTGATAGCAAACGATAATGAAGAGCGCGTTGCTCACGCAATCAATAACAAAATTCACCTCGATATTAAATTCTGCAAATTGCCATTTATCTTAATTAAAGACACGAACACAACAGAAGAAACGATACCTTGTATCTCAGGCTTATTGAAATTTATATATGGCGAGATAAACAAATTGAATTTGATAAAAAATAAGGATACTACAGATAAAAATAAATTTTAATCACATAAAACTGCACAATGTTTTAAATCCAGCCAATTAAACCCGATACACAATCTCAAAGGCACTGTTTCGAATATTTTAGCGCGTCTTATTTAAACGGAATTTTGAAGGCAAAAATCCGTGGAAGACGTCGACGACAGCGCGCGCGCACTTATGCCGACTTGTCCAAAACAACTGACGGTGCCAGCACGTCTCGCCAGCCAGCCGGGTCATTGTCGACGCATGTGCAACACAAATACCGCTTTTTGGTACATGGAAATTAAGATTCGCTTTTTGTTTGCTCAACGATCCGGCAAGTTTCCCGGAAATTATGCACAAGGCTTTTGCAGTTGATATACGAATATGAGTCAACCTTGGGTATGAATAACGGAGTAACTAAGACTCTTGAAATGTTTTCGCTGCCACAAATCAAAAGATGATTTGTTTCACAATCCCAGATTCCTCGGAAAACTAGTAGTGTTTTGGTTCTTTTCGGTAGACAGTCAACGAATGCCACACTTTCGAACGATATCTTGTTACATATGTGACTGTATACAAAGCGAATCGACACGGGAGTCGAATTTCGTGAGAAACAACAGTTTCGGCTTGGAAAGTACATATTATTATTTAAACAAAGCTTTACTGTTTTGTATTCACACAAGAGCTCTGTTTTATAACTTTTATGCGTATTCGTAACTTCAGTAACCACTTTATTAGCATAATATGTTGCCAGTTTGAATATTTCGTCATATATTATCCATTAATTGTTTATCTTTATTGGTGTGCCACAGGGTCCCATCCTCGATCATTTGCTTTTAGCACAACTTTTTGTTTTTAGTTTGGGCATAAGCATTTGAAACTCAAACGCAGTTTTGCTTACATTACAATTAAGTATCCCTTCACGTGCTCACAATTTATGATTTTCCGCTCTAAAAAGCAAACTTTAGTCGCACCGCCATCATTGGGTTCATCATAACTTTGCAGTGGCCAAAATTTATAATTAGATTTAGCTTCTAACGCCAAAACTTATGTGGAGCACTTTCATAACAGTTTCGTTGGCACTGTTTGACTAATGAGTGTAACACAAAACTATAAAGCGAACACTGACAGATGTTCTTTGGATGTTTCGTAAATTAAATAGATATTCATAGCTGTATCTAGTTTATTCTAATTGAATTCGGGGCAACAATTTACCAATTTTTGAACAGTTAAAGATTTGTCTTATACTTATTTAAACCTATAATGCCACATATTGGCGCATATCCAGGTATGAGGCCCTTCAGTTCCCTTGGCCAGTAGGAGGGCCACAAAGTATTATCGGACTCACCTGTAAGAATTAAAAAATAAAACAAACGCGCAATAATCTGAGAGACAAAGAAAAACAAATCTAGGAACTAGATTTACTTTAAATGCATAGCATGGCTTTTTGGACTTCAGAATGTGAATTATATACTTGTATAACATACAGATATGAATTCCTGCTAAAATATCAGTATCCAAGTATAGAGTTCACATTCTGAAGACCAAAAAGCCATCTTGTTATATTAAACCCAAAAAGGTAATATGGGAGGTACGGATGACTAAGATTGTACATATTAGGTACGTCTTAGTGATGCCATTAATTTAAAACGTGATGCAGTTTATAAAGACGTAGAGGACACTTTTGTGGCGCTGATGTAACGCGTGTTGATGGATTTCAATGGGTTATTTGCCAAGCGAAGCATTTATAGATAAAATCTAAATACGCTCACTAGTTCTGTAAAGAGATTGAGAATCTTTCAAAGAATTGTTAAAAATCTTGTGTTTTGCAAGATATTTTTGGCGAATAACGAGCATGGAACAAGAAAGATACCTCTTTTAAAGATCTTAGATCAGCAATAAACTTAGCAAAGACGATTCTCGAAAACAAATCTACTGATCAAGCAAACACATTCAAATCTGCATTTCAATCATCGATTGTAAATAAGTAAATATGTACCTAAATACTAAACATTTCAAACCGTTGAACATAAATTGCATAGTACTACAAATACCACAGAACAAGTATTCAATGAATATTTATAAGTAGTTATTAATCGACTAAATACACCGACTTACAATCGTTGTGCGGGTCCCGGTGCGCAGGAGTCGTCGCTCACGTTGCATTACAACCGCGCATGCGCACAGGGTAACCGACGCGGGTAGGATTACAGCTTGTGGCCAAGCATTGATCATTGGAACTATAGGAGCTATATATACATGATAAAGTGGAAATAGGAATGCAAATGTTTACTGTATGATAATACCTTGATCTATTAATATGTCATGTCTTTTTTAAACAGCCATTATCACAGTACTACATAAATACAATTCTTATGTTTTGTTTTTTCTTTTTTTTTGTAAACATGCAGGAAAAAATGGGTATCAATTGAATAATGGCAAATATAGTGCAACAATAAAAACATACCTAAATAAGAATACATATATGTCACTGTAACTACCTAATATGTTGAACGGAAAACCTCAACGCTTTCAACCATCGTCGTTAAATCCGCTTCTAACTAAATACTTACTTAAAAATACATGAATAAGTGCTGAAGAGCTGCGTAAGTTTCTTTTACACGACCTCTGGCTACTCCCGATTGTTTTAAAGCACAACAATAAAACTACACATATACCTACGGTGTGGTCACTTAGGCTCGTATTCAAGAACGGTGATGTATTGCTTAACGATGAAAAGCTGTTTAAAACTAGATTTGAGCAAAGAAAAGGATTCAAGCTGGCAGTTTCTAGTTGAGATTTATGTTAGTGTCAACTTTCTAGTTAGAAACGTTTATTCCTAATTTATGTACATAGGATCCAGATGCGTAATTGCTTATAAATACACACTAACGGTAGAAATGGCTTTCATTTTAAAAGTTCATCAACATTAATTGTCTTAATTTAAAAAAAATTGTTCAATAACATTAATTGTCTTAATAAAAATTTGTCTGTTCAACAACATACGTTAAGCAGACAAATTTTTCGAACATAAGAAGCAAAGAATTAGCAATGTCTTTAAAAATTCTTCAGATTCTGATTGATAGTGCGTTATGCAATTAGGGAGCAGGTCCATAGTTCAGTTTCATCGGAACAATTTTTTTTCGGACCCTCTTGTTTATTTATCAATCGAAAATCAACTTATTTCACCTGTTATTAAAGTTAACGTTAATGTGTAGTATTGTTATAGTATGTACAGATATAGGTACTTAGACACCTGGGACGTATAAAGTGCGACCTCCTTCTAATACCGCCCTATAAGGCAGGGTTAGCGGAGTGTTACAATGTACCATTTATGGATGTGAGGACGCGATACCCTTTCAATTATGCAGGCAAATGCGACCTAGAATACTGGAATATGTTTATGTTTATATTCGATTAAATGTCAACGTGATATCAGTATGTTTTGGTGCGGATATCACTGAAGAGGTTTGTTGATAAGATAATTCGTCGTGCCAATGATTAATATTCTATCCAATAAGGCTAGTAGACCGTGGCAGTAGATGATTCATAGAACTGTGATATGTATAACACTCAGTTTTCAAATATAAAGTGAAAAAATAGGTATTTTGGTCACATCGCATGTCACATTAAAGAAACGTTCCCTAATTACAGAATACACGGAAAACGTTTTCGCGCGCTTAGTAACGTGATTACCAACGCTGCCGTTGGCGGCGCTTCTAGCGCACTTTTAATTTCCACCGCCAAACATAGATGGCGCTGACACGTGATCTAATAAAAACACGTTACGGTACCGGGACAAATCCAATTTGTCGCTTCAGTAAATACAGGATAAATTTTCCAGCACAACAGGATTCGTGGAAAATATTTTGGAATGAAGAAAATCAAATCTAGCGAGAAATTACAAGAGTAATTCCGATTTATTTTTGGTACGCCATTTTTGGAGCTCAGGAATTACACCAGATTGACGAGAAAATGGAATACGAATTTAAAACGAAAGCCTTAAATGGCGCCCTATTGTCGGAGACATCAATAAAAGCAAGAAGTTCTGGATGGGACTTTATAAGGTTGTTACATTCTGCACAAAGCCGGCACATAATGATGGGTGAAACTTGAAACAAAGCCCATGAAAGGTCAGGGCGATATTTGAAGCTTGCTATTGCTATAAATAGTAATGTCGTTTAGCCAAAAATAGCGTGAACTTTGCTGGGTGACCTTAACCGGCAAACTACTGATGAGGCTGACACGATAATCACCCCTGACGGCCCTGGTAAAGATTTTATAAAGATTACAGAAACAGTTTTATTCACATGGCATCAGAAAAAGAATGATCTGAGTCCGTTCCTGAATTTTGGTGTTAACGAAGTTCCTTTGTAACGATTTGCATTTAATAAAGATCAACCAAATTAAAAAACTTATACACACCATTCAAAAATTAAAATATTTTATTCCATCATGGGCACGTATGAAACATCAGAAGCTAGGTGCACAATTTCAATTGGTCGTTTCATATGAAGGCCGGCAAAACACACCACGGTTTTTTAAAATAATTGGCTTTTAAAGTGTTTTCAAATTACAGTCGGTATGGGAAGGGCAGTGTGGACAGTTAATAACTTAACTATGGCTTATCTTCCATATAGTTATCGGCACATGTATTTGAAACCTATGTCTTGTTACAATGGGCATATTCCAAAATTCAACAAACTCACTAAAATCAGTAATGGAATAAATTAATGCAGTCAGAATATGACAAAACAATATCGTGACTTGTGGTATGAGGACAAGGTTCAAAGAAAGTGTGAGGTCGACAAGCTCCAATCTTTTAAACAACCTTAGTTTTAGTAATAACTCAAAAACATATAATTAAAAAACAATTATTTCTATAACATTTAAAATATTCAGTTCATAAGGTCAAGTATAATGTTAAGTTAGTCGTGGAAATTGAAATTAAATGTTCCGCGAATTGACCACTGTCATTCTATAACAGTTCCAATCAACTAAGGGTGTCAATTTACACCCACCTTTCGACACAAAACGACACTACGGAACACAACCCTGCACAACATAACTCACATACAACACATACACACGTACCTAAAATCTTCATTCTATTTAATTTTTGTCTATTGTACCCCTACACTGTGAAGTTCCGAAATTTTACTTGTCTAACTAGTGTTAACTTGAAAACCCATGAATTCCATGAAGCCCATGAAAACCATGAATTCAGCATATCATTCAGCATCATTCCGGGGTAGCGCAGAAATTTTTCGTCAGTTATACAAAAAAAACAGCTATTCCATACATTTTGACCGCGTAGGTATTGCACTTTTATATGACACAGCTGATTTTTTTGTATAACCGAAGAAAAATTTCTGCGCTAGGGTTCTAGAATGATATGCTGAATTCATGGTTACAGTTTGCGCACTGGATAAAAACTTACCCTGTATACAAATTTTCACATTTATATTATTAATAGGAAGTAGGATGGACGTCGTGAGCTGGTTAGTGGCGATATTACCTTGGGTTCATGGGCTACATATAACGCCGGCAGATTTTATTACTACTATTTGTAATGAATGGAGAGCGGCCGGGCGAAAAATAGGGGTGCGATGATGACAGCGCAGTTTTCACGAGAGAAATGGTTTTCTATTTGCCAATTTTTCGACACGGAAACGAAAATTGTTGGGCGAATTTGTGGATTCCGGGAATTTTTTTGAATTTTTTTCCACGAAAAATATAAACGTACAAAATTAGTTTTCATTCTTGAAACAAGATACGAAGTCAAAGTATACTTGAACCTATTCCTGACTTGAATAACCAGAAAAAATAGGTCTACCTACGCTATCATTCGCGTAGAAGTATACAAAAAAAAAGATCCTAAATAGGTACAATCACATATACGAAAAATACAGTCTTTTTCCTAACAATTTTGTCACTGTACATCCCCAACTTTATATTAAAGGACGCCACATAAAATTAGACTTTGTCACCATGGAAATGCTACTAATATCCACCCATAAAATTAGATATTTTGTTGATGTGAATGTGTAGTCGACATTATTTATGCTTTATCGGGAAATGGAAAAGCGCCGTCGGATAGGAAATTCTATTTGTACGGGAATAGGACAATATTGGAACGTTCAGCGATGTGATATTGATTTAGGACGAATCATGTTCCGTTAATACCCGCATTTGGTGGGGAAATTATTCCAAAATTGTATAGAGGAGCAATCTGGGGTTATAATGAAGGAAAACGTATGTACATAATATACAAGCTACTTTAGAAAACGATGAAAATCTTTTATAAAACCTAAATTTGGCGCTAAAAGTCATCATCTGCCTAGGCTGGAAGCCTAACCAGAACCTGAATACCAATATTTGACATGGAGCGACTGCCTATCTGACCTCCACAACCCAGTAACTGGATTATACGATACCCTAGGTAGGAATGGTTGTCAGACTTCTGAAGATCCGTAACTTCGGTCAAAGATCCACGAATGACAGCCGGAACCAACGGTTTAACGTGCTTTCCCAGGCACGGAGGGGTCGTGGTATGTAAATCCATCCACGAACATATGAATGGAGCAAGCGTATCGATCGACTCGTGCTTCTGTTATTACTTAGCCACAAACCCCTCTATTCCCCTTAAATGCGGCGCTGAAAATATGAACGACTAGAGATAAAGTATCTTTAGCCGTCAATTGAAAGGTGGAACCATGACAAAAACAGAGACCCCTAACACCACGCAAATACGACTAAAATCTTTAAGCCTTGTCGTTACTCAGCTTCGTTTATACACTTCCTGCAGTAATTCCTAGCGAAAATTCCGTCACACAAATCAACCTGTCATTACCAGCAACCCTCTTAAGCACCCCTCTACACCCATCGTACTAAATTAAAACCGAAACTGGACAATTTCTTCTCTAAAAGCAAACCTTTCACAAATCTATAGCCAATCCCGATGGGATATACAGACAAGCTTTTTAAAAGCTATTTGCCTTGACGACTTGATCTTCTTTACATCATAAATCAGTCAATTTCCAATTAAAACGTCAATGTAACGTGACGGATAGGAAGTTAAATAAGGGGAGATTTAGGTTAACGTTTTATTTTACTAGCTAGGAAAGTTTACCGTGACCTGTCAACATACCTTTTGTTGGGAGCGGAAACTGCGACCAACCTACGTTTGAAAAACTGCCCTAATTGTTACAAGATTGAGTCGAGAATGGTGTGAATATTAGTTAAGGTAAGGTTATATGCGTGAAGCAATTTTGGAGGTGACACGCGATTTGTGTCCGTTTAGTGAAAAGTTCACAAGAGGCGTGGTTTTAAAACATGCGTGACATTGGCGAGAGGTCAGTGACACTTCAGTGGTAATTTTGTAAACGAAAGCTTTGTTCTGAGATAATGGTAGGGGAATTTGAATTACTTAATTAAATCTTTATGACATTGTAAAGTGCAACTCCAATATCTCGTGAAATAAATTTCAATAAAAAATCAATGCCGGTTGCACAATAAAAGTTTATCCTTGTTCTGGACATTTTATAAGTTTGCTTCAAAATTGGCTTAAAGATTATAGACAGGATTGTTAACAATAACCATCATCATCTGCCTATCATACCAACCGAAAGACGTCCACTGCTGGAAATAAGCCTCCCCCAAAACGGGGGGAATTGCCATAATCGCCACGCTTGGCAGGCGGGTTGGCGATCGCAGTATGGTGGTAAAATGCATAGAGATCGCTGCTGCCCATTCTCTAGAAAGCCCCTTAGTCGCCATCTACGACGCCCACGGGAAAAAATGGGATGGTGCTATTCTTTTACGTCCGGCACCACACGGAATACCATCTGCCCAGCCTATTCCCAACTATATTGGGGTCGGCTTCCAGTCTAACCGGATGCAGCTGAATACCAGTATTTTACATGGAGCGACTGCCTATCTGACCTCCACAACGCAGCTACTGGGTAATACGATATATGGTTGTTAATAATAGTATTAATAATAAGTAAGTATTAATAATAGTAATAGTACTACCCACTCCAAAAAATCCTTATCCGTTTTTAGTTTAACTTCTCAATAGTAACACAAAATGGTAGTAGTACGAAAAGCTGCCAATCATATCAAAATTAAATAATATTACAGTAAGTTGTAAAGGTAGCGCAAAAATATTTGCTCATAATAATTTCAAAATGCCGCGCCCTTACCGAGTGTAATTAATAAAATTAATTGACTGTAATAGGTAGGTCCGCCGGAAATGTCGTGTTTCATGTACTTCAAACAACATAAACATTTATTTACTTAATTTAATACAGGCTTTTTTAAATTTATTGGCCATCTTTCAGGGGGTTAAAGTACTCAGGAATACGTATGAACAACTTCGTCTAACTGTTCCGTGTGGTGCCGGACATAAAAGAATAGCACCATCCCATTTTTTCCCATTGGTGTCGTAGAAGGCGACTAAGGGACTTACTAGAGAATAGGCAGCAGTAGCGTTCTCTATGCATTTGACCACCATACTGCGATCGCCAACCCGCCTGCCAAGCGTGGCGATTATGGCAAATCCCCTCTTTTGGGGGAGGCTTATGTCCAGCTGTGGAGGTCTTTCGGCTGATATGATGATGAACTTCTTCTAATATCTGTTGTTTCATACAAAAGAGCCTTGGAAATGTTTGAAAAAGGTGTCTTTTCGCAAATTCAGAGCTATGGGAACATGTTTTTTTTTGTGTGTTATTCCCACCTTAAAAGTTTCACCGCCTAAAGACTGCTAATGAGTTTGAAGTAAGTATGTAATCATGTATCATTGTCATCATTCTCTCGAATTCATCCCAATTTGATTGGGATCGGCGCAAAATCTTTTCTTCTAAGTATATTAGTCCTCATCGCGGTATTCACCACGTTTCTCGCCATACTTATCATGTTTGACACAGTCCATCCATCTTTTTTAAGGTTCCGTACCCAAGGGGTAAAACGGGACCCTATTACTAAGACTCCGCTGTCCGTCCGTCTGTCTGTCCGTCTGTCACCAGGCTGTATCTCATGAGCCGTGATAGTTAGACAGTTTAAATTTTCACAGATGATGTATTTCTGTTGCCGTTATAAAAACAAATAGGTACTAAAAACAGAATAAAATAAATATTTAAGGGGCTCCCATTCAACAGATATGATTTCTTTGCCGTTTTTATAGATAATGGTATGGAACTCTTCGTGCGCGAGTCCGACTCGCACTTGGCCGGTTTTTTAGTTAAAGTCAGACTGTATAACATCACGATTCACGCCTGTAATCCCTGAAGGGTTAGGCAGAAGTGTACATAGAGTACACCCACATTTTGCTAGTTATGTTTTTAAGTCCCATGTAACAGGGGGCGAGCCAATTGCCATTAAACGGGCACCAATCCAGACTCCGGGCTGCTTTTGAGAAATTCATGTTCGAAAAAACCAATATTTATTACTTTATTGTACACCACAAAAATACACAACAAAAAAACAAAGTACACTACAAAATATACAATGGGCGGCCTTATCGCTTTCCGCGATCTCTGCCAGGCAACCTTGACATGGACAGTGATTGGTCTGGACATAAAATGGGGATGTTGTTGGCGCAAATAATAAAAATACAATATATTAAAATAGATACACCAATAGCACTTTGCCCGATCCGAGACTCGAACCCAAGACCTCACACCCAGCAGTAGCGCTTACGACCGCTAGACCAACCAATATACCTACGGTCAGACTTATCATCATCTGCCCAGCCTTTTCTCAACTATGTTGGGGTCAGCTTCCAGTTTAACCGGATCTGACCTCCACAACCCAGTTACTGGGTAATACGATACCCCTTGGTAAGACTGGTTATCAGACTTTCGGGCTTCAGACGACCCGTAACGACTGTCAAAGATCCACAAATGACCGCCCGGACCAACGGCTTAACGTGCTTTCCGAGGCACGGAGGGGTCTTGGTATGTAAAGATGGTCAGCCATCTACGCACCAACCGCAGCAAGCATCGATGGAGCAGTGCGGCTGTTATTAATTAGCCACATGCCCCTGCCATCCTACGTTTTAGCAAAATCAAATATTCGTTCAAAGCAGTGTGCGGTCTCTAACAATGCGAACATTTGGTGCAGTGGGTAGGAGACATCTCCGCCTGGTACAATGCTACCGACCTTGACAAAACTAAACTTCTAAAATCGATACCGCCTTTAACTTTACTACTAATATTAATATGATGGCAACACGATTAAAGTTATGGTAATACTTCTAATTTTAGTAATTGCTTACATAACTTATTAACGACTTTTACATCATTTAGTATTTTGTTAACATTCGTATTTATTTGTCAAGGTAATCTGAGTTTTTTAGTAATGTAACTGAATATTTAAAGGCTTTCTTTCGCCAAGTTTATCACACCAAAATAAACGCGCTGCCTGTTCCGTTTCTTTTATCTTTTGGTGTGTTCCTTTCTGCCAGAACAGAAACAGATTGCGCGGCAAATTATTATGGCCAGATAAATTGCATTTAAAAAACACTGTAAGAAAACATGCGTGACAGTTGCAATATCAATTAAAGCAGGATTAACTAAACGCCAATTTCGTAACAACATCTTCATTAATCAACTCTCAACCTTACTCCCTTAGATTACTCTACGTTTTCCACTAACAGTACAGTCTACTCATCTCACATGGTAACAGACGGGTGCTACAGTATCACAATAGATGCGAAGGGCTGTCTTGAAGGGCGCTGCTTATTAAAGGGGGCCCGTCAAAGTGTTGCCTATGCAAGGCTTGCAAGGTTGGCACGGCTGTAGGGCCCTTGAATGGTAAGCCAGTTGCCCTAGGCATAGGTTTTAAATAGATGGGAAGCTTGATGGAGATTGCAACCTTCGTGTAGTGGAATGTGAATCTTTTTGAAGAGGTCCTCTTTTATCAGCGAGCAAAGTTGCTTGTGTCAGGAACTGAGGAGTGTTTTTTTTTTGCATTAAGGTGACGTTTTGCAAGCGTAAGCTCAGCTCAAAGCTCTGTGTAGAATGTGAGAGAATAATTATGACTATTGATCGAGATCAATAGATTTAATTTATTCATGTTAGACGAGTCTAACATTAATAAATTAAATAGATATCTTTTACTTTCCATGAGCAACTTTACCAATGAGAACTGTATTAAAATACCTCTCGATTACTAAAAATTTGTTACAGATAGTAGATTATTTTACGCGGTATCGCTTCGATATTAAATGTTTTTGCGCTACAATTTGTTGCGCCACTTCTTCTTCCCAGCTAAAGCACTAGGAAGTGGTGAAGGGCGGGCGTTTTGGGGGACTATCATATGTAATTTTGACGTTCAAAAAGAGCTGACTCTCAGCCTAGTTTGAATAAATGACTTTTGTTTTGTTTTAAATGGAGTCAACAGATGTTTAGTTATCGAGAGATATTTAAGTACAGTATTTACCTACTTATGGGTAAAGTTGCTATGGAAAGTAAAGATGCCACAGTTGACCGACCTATTTGTGAACGTTATACTAGAAATACTCCTTCTGTAATGTTTACCTGTAGAGAGTTTGAGTTAAACATTGTAGTTTTATACAGTAACACATCGTTTACTTGTATTGTTCGTCAAATCGTTGAGCTCCTCAAGTTCTGAGTTGAGCTGCATGATTACTGATAAATGCGTGCACTGAATGGACAGGTCCACTCAATCTGTGTGGTTCTCTCGTTAGAAGACCATTTCATACCAAGACCAAGATTATGTCTGGACTTTAAAAGCGACTGTGACCTCTGAGTTTGATTCGGCCTTTCTTCTCAGAGTAGTCAGATAGGAAACGCCGACCTCATCTACTTTAAAAAAAAGTATTTATTGACGTGTAAATGTGTTTGTACAAACCTACTTACAGAAATAACATAATTTATCATTTATCATTTGTCATTTGTTGTCTGAGCTCTATTTTCCCTATGGCTGGAGCCAATGATCTGATGACATACGTTGAAAATCCATAATAGGCCACACTATAAGTGTGTCACACACACAATCGTTTTATTTGTTCTGAGAGGCAATTCTCGTAATTTTAAGAACGTTTACAGACTGACCAAAAATACCTCGAGTTACCATCAAATTTTCGACATTTGATTTTCGCTGAGATGAGACTGCGAATAGATTTTGAACGTTTTTAATTACGAGAATAGGCCTTCTGATTAAATAACTCGCTGATTTTTCCTACATATGAAAGCCTCTATTTTTAATAAAAAGGGGTGTTTACTGACATTGATCCTATTCTTGGCCCGCTCGATGGCCTTGGGGTCTTCTCTCTCGGGGCTCAGTCGGCAGACGCGCGCTCGCCAGTCGTTCGCACCGGCTGCCTGAAGAGCCGCCAATCTGTAAGTAAACAAACATCAGTATTAATGAAAGGTAAAAAAATAGGAAAAAGATTGAATAGCAACTATAATGTTCGCCTTTTGTCAAAGAGAGTAGCCAGCAATGGGAACGTCATGGGCTGCTTATGCTATGCTATAATTTCCTTTACTTAGGGCTTATTGGTAAATAATACGTTGCAACCAGTGGGTACTAATTTAAGCGGTTGTTTAATAGGTAGCGGGGAGTTTAAGGGTGCGTTTCAGTCATAAAAATACAAAAGCTGCTCGAGGTAGATCTAGTCTATCATATCATATCATTTGTACGCACACAAATTTACGTTTACTTTTTCTTTTATAAATTTAAAAATCCAGTTAAGAATTCTACGACAATTACTGTTTTATAGGTATTGTAACTGTTTCTAGCTAGTTTTAAATTACTTTAAATTGTAATCTGTAGAGAACGTAGTGGGTAACATAATTGTTTAAAATGTAATATTTAAGATAATTTACGTATATCTCTCATCGTGCTACTGTTTGCTTTTCTTAAATAAATAAATAAATAAAATTTCATACCATTATTAAGCCAAGTCTTTGAAATAGGCTATAGATATAATCCTATTCCAAAAACTCAGCCATTAAACTAAGTAAATAATCCTATAATGCTTAAAGATTAACATCACGTCCACATTACAACAAACACCTACCATTGAAACAAAACAATGAACATAATAGGCACGCAGGATAATCCTACTTATTTAGGTACAAACAAGTAAAAGGTAATTAACCTACTGTTACCTACTGAGTTGGCCTTATTTTATTCACAATCGGAGTGAGAACTTAATCTCTTACAACCAGTATACAGGATAAGTTTTTATCCAGTGCGCAAACTGTAACCATGAATTCAACATATCATTCTAGACCCCCCAGCGAAGAAATTTTTCCTCGGTTATTAAAAAAAATCAGCTGTTCCATATATTTTGACCGCGTAGGTATTGCATTTTTCTATGAAACACCTGATTTTTAGGGTTCCGTAGCCAAATGGCAAAAAACGGAACCCTTTTGGAATCGTCATGTCTGTCTGTATGTCCGTCCGTATGTCACAGCCACTTTTTTCCGAAACTATAAGAACTATGCTGTTGAAAGTTGGTAAGTAGATGTATTCTGTGAACCACATTAAGATTTTCACACAAAAATAGAAAAAAAAAAAACAATAAATTTTGGGTACTTAGAACTGAAACTCAAATTTGTTTTTTCATCAAACCCATATGTGTGCTGGGGTGGGGTATCTATGGATAGGTCTTCAAAAATGATATTGAGGTTTGTAATATCATTTTTTTTGTAAACTGAATAGTTGGCGCGAGAGACACTTCCAATTCCAAAGTGGTAAAATGTGTCCCCCCCCCCGTAACTTCTAAAATAAGAGAATGATAAAACTTAAAAAATATATGATGTACATCACCATGTAAACTTCTACCGAAAATTGGTTTGAACGAGATCTAGTAAGTAGTTTGTTTTAATACGTCTGAAATCGTAAACCGCAATTTACCTTTCATTCAATCAACTTATATAAAAATTAAAAAAAAACATTTAATTTCATAAACATAAACCTTATGCATAAACCGTGAATTATTTTCTAATATTAAATCTGTAATAGGTGCCTTAGTAAATAAAAATTATAATTCGCGCGTTACTTGCTGCTACGGAACCCTTCATGGGCGAGTCCGACTCGCACTTGTTTTTTTTTGTATAACCGACGAATAATTTCTGCGCCTTTCGGGGGGTCTAGAATGACATGCTGAATTCCTGGTTACAGTTTGCGCACTAGTTAAAAATGTATCCTGTCTACGTACACGGACACTTGTCCGTACCGAAAGAATCGACCGCGCCGAATAAAAGAAAGTGTTTAAAAGAGCAGTGGTAGTAACGGCCGCGACTTACTAGTTCCTACAACTTGTACGATACCGTGCCGATACCGTGAGTTCAAACCCAAAAAGCAGGCACTTTAATTTGTGTATTTAATTTAATCACCACTGCTTTCAATACGGTGATGGAAAACATCGTGAGGAAACTGGCATGTCCTAGTACCATAAATTCAAACTCATGTGACATCCACCAACCAGCACTGCGCCCGCGTGGTGGGGCTGCCCACTCCTTTCCACATAGAGGTGGCCAGTGTCCGAGCAGAGGGAACATTACGGCATAGTTGGCGCAGTGGTTAAGCGATTGACTGCTGCGCCGCGTGTCGCGGCTTCGATTCCCACACGGCACAAATATTTGTATGACCTACAAGCAGTTGTTCCGGGTCTGGCTGCTTGTGTATGTGAGTTTAAATGTTAGTAAACGCACCCACAATACAGGAAAATTCCTAGTGTGGGGCAACGTTTAAAAACAAAAATATATAGGCTGATTTATTATTAAAATAATGACAGAAAACCTTCCGAATTCTTCCAGCGATTCGTCCGACTTGGTACAGATAAGTGTGCGAGGTTTCATTGGCTTTCCTACATATAATTTTAAAATACCATTCTTTCGGCTCCTTCTCTTCCTTTGGCTCTGATAGCTGTGCGTTTACCATTACAGAGCCCTATAGAAAAGGACTGTATTAACTCTTTGTTAGGGCTACCAAAGGATTCTATCATTCTATTCTATGGCGCACATAACACGTATTGAGGAAGTGTTTAAGACACAATAGATCTCGACAATTGGTTTATAATAATGATATACGTACTAATAGTAAAGTGCGATTGGATGTGTCCTTCTGCTATTCGTTAAAAGCTCACCGGGAGACGGCGTACATTTTGAAAATCATCCTGTATTCTTTTTCACGCTACTTATTGCAGTTCTTTTTAAAATTTCATGAAAATTGGTTCGGTAATGTAGCCATGTCGAACTGAGAGCCATATAATAAGAAAGGATTTAATAAAAATAAATACCAGTAGTTTGCCCAGGCCAATGCCTAAATCAATGTAATTCGTGTAAAATAATCAAATCATCTAAAAACTCCACATACGCAAAGTACACATTCGCACTGAGGTAAAAATATGGTGGCGGGATGGCACACCCACAGTGTTAAACCAGGCATTGATAAATAATTCAAAAGTGTCGAAAAGACACTATGTTCAACTCTAGGCGACCGTTGAAGAATTCAAAGATCCAAAAGTTCTCACCGCGATATATTTTACGTCCATGCGAATACGGATACATCAATTATATCATATTTATCTCTTCTCCACTCTTAGGCTGAGGCTACAGTAGGTAGCGATTTGCGATGCGACTGGAAGAGCGAAACGAGATAAACATGGTATGGCTACATTATAAGCGAAAATCCGGCGTATATTCGGCGATGACGTCGCTACAGTACACATGCTACACAACGAATTAGCATGAATTAGCAATTTCGCTGATATGTTGATGTAGCCGATGCTGTGATTACAGTAATGTTGTTCCGATCGCTTAAAGAAATCAAAGATCGATAGTAATATTTGATGTACGGTGTAGCCATATACGTGAGCATTCATTTATTTGTTTTAATCGCTCATGTGTCGCAGGTCGCGTCGCGGTCTAATGTAGCCTCAGCCTTAGGTACACTATAGTAAACATACTGATAGCGTTGCGTTCTCTTACTTAACAATTCAATATTTATTGTCTTGTGGGGCCTACGCCGGCCGGTGACCTATGGAAGCCCTTTATCTCAAAGTAATTAACTTTAATTAGCCCGTAAGAGGCACACGCATTACTTGATAGTATATTATCTAATAGTGTACACAAATTGTTTAAATAATGACCATCTTGTTGTACTCTGTGTTTGTTTTACGCCTAATTTCTTTGGGGATAGTCCAGACAAGTTTAGATAAATTTTTGAACAATTAGGTACTGCAATGGTTAATTGTTTTCTGAACTAAACATTGTAACATAACATCACGGCTGCAATCCGCAAAGGGTTAACTAGAGGTGTAGGTACCTATGGTACGGTACACCCCGCATTTCGCCAGTTACGTTTAAGTCCCATACAATAGGGGGCGAGCCTATTGTCATCAAACGGGCACACATCCAGACTCCGGGCTACCACTGAGAAATTCCTGATAGAAAACCCAATAACACTTTTCCTGACCTGAGAATCGAAGCCAAAACCTCATGCTCGGCGGTAGGTAGTCCTTACGGCCACCAGACCAACAAAGCAGTCTATATTAGCTAGGAACTAAACATTAGCTGTACCAACATCGCGTAGTGTTCTACGATGAATTACTGACATTGTAAAAAATCTAATTGCTTACTTTTCCTAATGTCGTCAGTAAAAGCCCTTTTTAATAGATAATAGGGATAAATGTAAAATTACCCCTAGGGACTTACAGAATTTGGTGATTACAAAATTTGAGTACTATTTAGTACCTATCAGTTCTCAAGCATGTAGACATAAAAATACTTGGAAGTATGGAAGAAAAATACTTGTATGTTACTTGCACCGACCCCTAATAAAAACGGCACGAGAATGATGATAATGAATTAATGAGACAGACATATGAAGATGTTATCTCAGCTTCGCAAAATCCCAAATACCAAACACTCCATGAGGAAATAACTGAATATTCCATAGACCTCGCCAACATGAACACATAGTTTTGTGCCCTGTCATGCTTTAGGCCCGGTAAAACCAATAATGATTGGACGTATGGTGTCTATAATGATAAATGACTACTGAATTATTAATAATTCAATGGTACGTTATGATGTCTCCACATGTAGATCGATGTTTGTATTTACGTTAGTTCGTTGTAAATTAATAGGAAACGCTGGCGTGACGACTTGGATACGTTCATGACAATTTAGCATAAACATACAATAATAACAACAACATATACAATATGTAACAAAAACCCTGTTGTTCCTTTTAGGGACGTATACACTTATCTACAAGCACCACATTGATGAAGTTGTAATTAAAAAAAATAAGGATTGGTAGTCGACAATATCAAATAACTATTAAAATCGCCACATTCAAAAAAATGTTTGCAGTATCTGATTTTACAAGTATCTTTATTCCGCACAATAGACTACAAGCTTGGCGGCTTTCTTTGATGTAATCAAAATCAGTTAAACATTACAAATATTCATGGTTAAATATTTATTTTTAATTATTTTTGTTGAACATTTTTTTTATAAATGACTTACTTTATTACGTATGTATACCGATTCTGAAAACGTGGGTAAAAGGAACAACAGGGTTTTTGTTACATATTGTATACATACAACTGATAGAGGGTATTATGCAGTGTTGGGACAATAACAATACGTATAGGATGATAATACAATCTTTTGATATAAATTATTTTGATAAGTAACTAATTGTTGTCGTAGGTGACCCATAAACGGGGTCACGTTAAAGTTATATTTCAGTCTGTTTCTTAAAACTTTTTGAACAAGGAAGAACTGATTATACTGAGCCCTTATCGGTTATTTCCTGCCTTCTAAGTATTTTAATCAAATCTAATTCTAGTTAGTTAGCACAACGAGTGAGAGGATGTGCACTTGTGCAGATTAATGTAATTATGGCACAGTTGTTATAACATTTTATCCTGCTGTATGTAAGTAGGTAGCCCTTGTATAGAACTATTTATTATTTATTTACTTTTTAGTCTATGTCATTCCACACTAGGTCAAAGCCCTTCCTTTCTGCTCTTCTCTTTCTTGACCTAGTGTGGACGTATACTGTTTATTAGCCTTATTTTCTGTTGGATTATGATCATTTTAATTAATCTATTCAATTGCTAAGACTAGACAATAATAATCTTTGTAGGTATCATAATATTTATCTTAGCTATCTACAAATTGTTTTATTGATCCTCCTGAGATGTAAATGGTCCAAAGTTGCTAGAACAATGTAGGTACTTATGACTTTATGAGCAGGAACTTTGACAGTCAAGGAAGCAAGTAACACGGAAATTGACGGAACTTCATCGTTCCAATTTCTCTCAATCTCTGATTAACTTGCAAGAACAACAACACAACAACAAGTATGTGATAAACATCACAAAGGTCCACGATTGGACTTCATTGTAATAATAACTTCTCACGTCTATTGTCCTTAGGAGCACGGTTAGTCTGCCAATTTGCGAAAACACATTTTAGTTATTTTAATATAGTCTTGTTACAAATAACGGAAGAGTGAGGTTTTACAATGTTCGAGTATACGGCTCGGACAGACCAGATGCGAAGGATATGGCGGGGTATAGTGAGCGAGCGAAAGTATATTATTTAAGTCAAATATAAGTTGATGGCAATCGGCTCGCCCCCTGTTAGGTGTACATGGACCCTAAACAGAAATGGCGAAATGTTATGGTATGTTAGAATTTAAATACATGCCATTAGGTATGCCTTTAGTCAGGATTAATAAGGTATCAAAAGAAAGATGAAGGAAAATTACCTTTCGGCAATGGTGCCTCCTCCTCCCTTGTGCGGCATTTCGGCATGTGTGGCGCTGCGCTGCACACCGCCGCCCACCCTGCAAATAAACCAAAACATTAATAAACACATCACTTAATTTAAAAAAAAACAGTCTAAAGACGCCTACTGTTGGACATTGGAATTCCCAAGCCTGACCACACCGTGTGGTACTCGCATCCAGCGAATTCCCGATACTTTCACGAGGGCCTGAATTCACTATGACCACTTAACGATTCCTTACTCGTAACCACATCAATCATACACGAATTCTGCTAATATCGTATTAATAATATCCACAAATTGTCTTGAAACATACAGAATATGACATTTTGATTCCTTACCGTGACATTGGTTTAAAAAAAAAAACGATATTGACGTGGTTTGAACGTAGTAAGGTTCCGCGGGGAATCATTATAATGATATAGAATTGGGGTCCAGGTCAAGATGCTGATGGTGAATACAATATTGGGCAATAGTCTGGGAAGACCTGAAGACGGGAATAATAAAGCTATGACAAAATATACGATTAAAGGCATGTAAGTTTCAAAAGCATAAATCACATCATCATCTGTCTAGTCTTCGCCCAATTATGTTGGGTTCGGCTTTCACATAGGGTTTCCAGTCTAACCGGATGCAGCTGAGTGTGAGTACCAGTATTTTAGTCGCTCCAGCCTGCTTACCTGACCTCCACAATCCAGTTATTGGGTAACACGATACCCCTTTGGTAAGACTGGTTGTCAGACTTCCGACGACCCGTAACGACTGTCAAAGATATATGAATGACAGCTAGGACCAACGGCTTCATGTGCTTTCCGAGGCACGAATGAGTCTTGGTATGTAAAGATGGTCACCCATCCACTGACCAACCGCGGCAAGCGGAGCTTTACCTGATCGATTAACCCGTGCGGCTGTAATGTAGCTCCACGAAATCATAACAATGCTACATTTTTATTATCCTGTTGTTTATACTGAATACATGATTTTACACAAAGAAACATTTTGCAAAAACAATCCACTTATTTATTAGTCGTAGTACTTTGTCTACAAAAGATTAGACAAATTAAATACTTTCTTCGACTGGTCTGGCATTGTTATTAATTCAGCATATATTTGATAGTATTTTTGGATGCCAATTTTGTAGCGCAATAATAATAGTACAATCTACTAGCACAAAATTACCTGGTCTTCTCAAACTTTTCTTTGAGAGACTTAAAATTGAAGAGCCTGTCTTCGAACGAGCTGGACCGTACCGTAGTCAACATTTTGCCGGTTTACAAACAAACTTTACACATACACAAAAAAAAAGATATAAACACTAATTTATCACATTACTACTAGAGAAAGATTTTATAGCACTTTAGTAATATATTTTTGTAGTTTTTAAATTAAAGGACGATCGTTCATCGACATGAAGGGATACTGACAGACTGACATCAGGACAAAATAGTGTCGTTTTGTTGGACGTTCAGAAGCGTTCAGATAACAACTATTTATTACAATGTGTCGACGTGACACGAGCGGACGTTATCCTCCTTGTAATTATTAGTTATTTTTGTATTTCAACTATGCGGTTAATTATAATTAAAATAGCCGTTGTAATGATTTTGATAATGTTACGTGCGAAAACGTAAAGATTTATGAATAAAAAAACTTGATAAAAATTATAACACTTTATCTAGTGATAATATTCTCTAGCACAAAACAATTCACTGTGTTGGAAAAACCTTTATCAAAAATGAAATATTTCTTCAAGGTTCTAGCACACGACTGTAAGGAACGAAGTATCTTTAAAGAATGACTAAGGGCAAAGCAACGGTCAATACGAAAACAAAAAAATTATAGGTAGATACCTAGTACGAAAATCTTTGTAAAAAGTAGTTTTTTTTAATCAAATATTGTATCTACATGCGACCGTAAATATAAAAGCGGACAATCCATTATCTATTGGATTTCATCGCCGAAAGCAAGTTTTTTGCGGCTCTTTGATAGTTTATTATCACGAAACCGTAGCGTCACTAAAATCAGCAAAAACTTTTATGTTGGTATTTTTGCGCCTTATTTGCAACTAGCTTTTGCCAGCGGCTTCGCCCGCGTGGAGTTCGGTGTATTATACATACCTTCCTCTTGAATCACTCTATCTATTAAAAAAAACCCGCATCAAAATCCGTTGCGTAGTTTTAAAGATGTAAGCATACATAGGGATATAGGTACAGAGAAAGCGACTTTGTTTTATACTATGTAGTGATGAATAAGTACATTATTAATTTTTCCAAGCCTGATTAAAACATAAGTATTCAATAAACTTAAAGATCCTTATAGGATTCTTCTGAGAATTGGGTCCATCTGAATGCCAAAATTAAACGTAATTCTTAGTTACGAAAATCGGTTCCTTCCTTGGTTCTAAGTATGATTAAAAAGTCTCCTACCGATAAAACCTTAAAAGTGCAGTCTAAATAACGAGCTTAGATGTTTAAACTGAAGCAAAAACTGATCAGGAAAACTCACGCTATAAAGCCATTATAGCATTTCTGTTGAACAACGATCAAAACGAGCAAAAGTTCCATCCATCATAATCGAATATCAATTTTTATAAAATAAAAAAAGCATTTTCAATTCTCATGAAAACCGAACTGCACAAAAAAACTACCTCGCTTTTTATTGGAATGACCGTTGAAAGCTCCAATAATAAAACAGTATTTAATTAACAAACTACCTGAAATGAATAGAAAAACAGTAAAATCGCATTTAAAAAACAAACTAAAAATCACCTGAAAAAACCAGTTCCTGCGCTTTCCTAATTATAAAATAATGACCTATACGGTATTTCCCAGACCTTTCTTTTACTACAAATAAAACTCAGAATTCAATTAACTCACATGAAAAACCAATCAGTGCTGAAACATGCACACTAAAACATTAATTAAAGGTAATACATACCGGTTGTTTGAAAACAAAGGCTTATTTATGTACACGAACGTATATTCACGTTGTACGTATATTCCCGTGTAGAGAAGGCTACGCGAGCGCGCCCTACGCGGGGTGTCGAGCGACTGGTGGGCGGGCGGGCGGGAGCTTTCTGCCTTCGAGGCCTAAGCTTTTTACTATTGTTACTCGAATGAGGAACTCGTTACGAAATTACACATCCATGTATATTTAAAGACAGTACTTTGGCAGACACACTTGTAGTACACAAAGTCACATTGATATTTTTTTTTAGAAAAGTGCATTTCATTTTTATAAACACCAGCAAAAATTAACAGCACTTAAATATGTAACCACCGGTACTGTCTGCCAGCCTAAAGCCCCGAATTCATTATTTATCCAATAGTGGCACAATAAAATACAACAAAGCTAGCGCAAAAATACCATTCATTTTCAGAATTCATCAAAAATTTACAAGTGCCAGGCGACGACCGAGCGTTCGAGCTTTATCCAATAAATATTGGTTCGAGTTACTCCTAGTAAAGTTCAAAGTCAATGCAACGTGTTCTTGTAGACAGTAGGTATGCTAGCTTTAACCTAAGGCTGTTTTCACAGTTTCAGATTTGCCGGTTGACGGGCCGGCAGGGAACGGATAAGTGTGACAGCTATCAAACAGCTGTCAGGTTTCGCGCGGCCGGGTAACTATGTAGTACACAAAATGAGAATTGATCTTTGATCGCAACGTTTTTCATTTTGACAGTTCAGCCTTGTTAAGGTGAATCTAGTCCACTTTTTCCATACAAACTTCGGGAGTGTATTACTCCACAGTTCGACAATGAATACAAAAAAAAAAATGGTATGGTTTTGTCTCATTATTAATATTGTCTGTATGGAAACAGAATACTAAAATAAAAAGCCATTACATTTTTTTTACGCGCCTGTTGTACTATAAATGATCTTGCATCTCACTCAATAATGTTGTACGTGTAGACTAGCTTCTAACTGCTCATCACTGACTCTACCTCTGTCGGATATGATGCCTGGTGAGACAGCGTGCTATTTAGCCAGGCCCATCATTGAGTTCGAGCCCGCGACTAGATTCCCCTTAACTACGTTATTTACGTTTTTATGCAGACGATTTTGTCAAACCAATGAAGATGGAATGGATGGATGGAAGAATGGTTTAAGAATATTCTTCAAAACCCTTCGATTTATATTGAAAGCGTGTTAGGCAATTAGGGTACGTACGGTCTATGTAAGCTATTTTTTATAGGTGACCGCTGAAAATCAATGCGGTGCTGTTAGTCCTATAGCACAGCATCATGCTGAGTGAAAGCCTACTTGTCACAGTCACAACGCTGCCGACAATTTCTTTCCGTGCTTTCAATTACATATTTGTTTTGTTTTTACTAAGTCAGTAGATATTCGATCAACCCTTTTGATATGTACGTCTTTCTACGACCAAATAAACACATTTTCCTTCTTTTATTCGCTGCCGGCTCTGGCTATACGGAATTTTGACCGTGTGTACAGAGCCTAAGGCACTACCTTTACACAGTTTGCGATGAACACCACTTAATTAATTGTAATTTTTAGTGCTTCACTAAAGGAAGTGTGTTGCAGTGCACTTTGTGGAGTACACAAATTAATTTGAACACCTGCGCTCTAATGAAGTTTAATGCACAAAGTAATTTGAGCGAGTAATAAAAATGCTAGCAAAGGATATGGTGCCGGTAACTTGTGAGAAATCATGTCTCATTTAAGGATCCTGCGTACCGGAGCGTCGGGACTCTAGTAGATCATTTTTCATGAAGTTTTCATATAAATTATTTGATTTAAGTCGTGCCGCGCTGTCGAGTCGTGTCCGCCTGCGGGAACCTTTACAGTGGGCTTTATGAAGGTAATAACACGAAAGGAAGTGTATATAGGTAAGCGGGAAACCCAAAGAAATCGATAGTGCGAACGGAAAGCAATGCCGTCTAATTATGCAATTGCATTGAGATCTAATCACGTTCATTGGCTAGCAATGGCAAATATACCTTACACTCTCCTTAAATATTACAAATAACGGCACGTAACTCATAACATCAAGCCGGATATTCGCGATGGGTAAGAGAGAGCTGTACCTATAATGCACCCACATTTCGCCTAGTTTTATGTTCAAGTCTTATGTATTAGGTGGCTAGCCTATTACCATCAACCGATAGGGTTGCCAACCGTACTATAATATATAGTATTGTACTATATATCGGGTACTGTTGAAAAAATATATAGTATGCAAAAATACTATATTTTCAACACCATAAACTAATAAAAGAAATCCTATAATAAAAAGATATATGAATGCGCCTTTACATTATCTTTTGACTGATGCCATACCATATATCCGAAGAACTCATCTGTCATAATACGTTCTAAACTTTTCAATAATGTCAAATTTAATAATAATCTACTCTTTATTTTCGCCACTTCGCCATTCACGGGTAGGTTATTTTTGGTTATGAATTCGAAATGGCATATGGCAAATGGCATTAATAAAAACTGAGCTTTTGATTTACATTAAAAAAAATGTTATAAACCATTATAACACTTCTATTTTAGACAAAGAATTGTTCAAAAATACAAGAAGTTTAATAAAAAACTTTTTTCAAAAAAGTAAACAACCGACTTCCAAAAAAACACTAAAAAGTGAAAAACAACTTTAATTTCGGAAGGCGGTGACAAAAAATTAAAATACATATCCAAAGTCACCGACTTCCGAAATTAAAGTAATTTTTCACTTTTTAGTGTTTTTTTGGAAGGCACACTTGAAGCAATTTGTGTAGTTTTTGGAAGAATACTTTTTCGGAGTGGTTTTATTTCGATTTGGTGAAGATCTGATGAAGAACTTCGGAGATAGGCAACGGAACTCCTCAATAAATGATAGCAAATGGACAGGGATTGCTGAAATCTCATGTCTGTCAATTGTTTACACCAGTTAATAACATAACATCACGCCGGTACGCTGTGAAGGGGGAGGCACATGTGAACCACTAAAAAGTGAAAAATAAAAAAACTTTTTTCAAAAAAATGAACAACCGATTTCCAAAAAAACACTAAAAAGTGAAAAATAACTTTAATTTCGGAAGGCGGTGACAAAAAATTAAAATACATATCCAAAGTCACCGACTTCCGAAATTAAAGTTATTTTTCACTTTTTAGTGTTTTTTTGGAAGTCGGTTGTTTATTTTTTTGAAAAAAGTTTTTTATACTATATTTTTTTAAGTGTACTATATCTTATAGCTTATTTCGAAAAATACTATATTTCTTCGCAGAAATGTTGGCAGCCCTATTAATCGGGCACAAATTCTGACTCAGGGTTGCATTGACAGATTCCTAATGGAGAAACCCAATAACAGTGTCCGACCTCGAACCTAGGACCTCATGTTCAGCAATGGGGCTTACGACCACTAGACCAACGATCAAATACGAATCAAACAGGTCAACTCAAAGCTGCAATGGCTCTTTCTTCAAAAGGCCCTTCCAGACATTGGCCTGCATTGTTAGACTCACATAAAATTCAAATAACATATGTTTGGACTTTAAAAGAGACCATGACCTCTGAGTTTGTTTCGGCTTTTCTTCTCAGGGAACAGTCAGCTAGGAAATGCCGGCGCCATCTAGTTTTTAAAATATTGAAGTGTAAAAGTGTCTTTTAAGATCTACTTACATAAATAAACATTTCATTTCATAAACATTTCGTTTCAAACTAAAGTGTTTTGTCCGGCACCAAACTGCCAATACTTGTCAAACTATCGAAAGCCTTTATACTACACAGAACACAGCTACTAACAAGGCGGACACATAACACAGGATATTAAACAGCGAAACTTTGTCTGCTGGGTGTGCAGCCTACAGTTCTGAGTCTGACGCTATTGTGCATATAAACAAAGGGGTGGAGACGACGCTCATTAGCACAACACTGGTTAAATGCACTATGACGTCACGGTACATTATGTGCCGAATGCCTATGCTAATGTTTCAAGTACGTAAGTTCGTACAGGAAGCTTCTTCGGGAAAATAAGAAAAATATTTTGGATGTAATTTTCATGGTCATTGTTGTTTTCGTTTTTAGGCAATGATTTACGAATATTGTTATATTTGTTCTTGTATGTTATCTGTGCGGAATTATTGATATAGGCGTCTTGCTTTTCTCTTCAGAATTTGTTTGGCAAAAAGCAGGAGCTAGGTCACCAGGTTGGGCAAAGTTGTATTGGGCTTTCCTTAAGGGGTTTCTCAGTAGCAGGCCGGGGTCTGGATTTGTGAACGGTTGATGGCAGCAGGCTCGGCTATATTACATGGGACTGAAACATAACTGCCAAAATATGGGTGTACACTACAGTGGTGAAAGCACCATATGAAATAGTTTCCAGTATTCGCATCGGCAACTCTATCTCGAAAATGGCACGTAAATAGTGGCTACTATTGTCAAAAAATATAGTTACACTACGGGTATTTAATTCACCATAACATTCAAACAACAAAAACGGTTATTTTTAGCTTTGTATTACAACAAAAAAACAATATGCTAAATTAACCCGGCGCCAAAACGTAATTATCGGGAACTAAAAATTCATTCCACAGCGATCCCGTAATGATTCTGTCACTTTAGGTAACGTGGCACCGCTTGGTAGATATGGACAGTACAGCGGCTTGCTCTCGAGCAAGCCGCTGTACAACGGGTTATGACAGAGACAGATATAGAAAAATGCGTCAGCGAGAACGAGATGGAGGAATATTGCACATTTAATTTGATTTTCAGCTGTTCAATTTTATTGTATTTAATTCTTTATTTCCCACATTAATTTTAGAATGATAGTAAATATTCTTTTTTGATAAGTCAGTAAGTTAAAGCAGACTTCGCTTCGGCTTCTCTCTTAGAAAAATTGATACCTCGTCGCTGGTGTACTAGGTATAGGTTAGGTAGGCAACTCTGCCTAAACCTTCGGGAAATACAGGGGTGATGTCATGTCAAGAAGCTACTTTTACCATTATGGCGTGCAAATAAATTGGTATATACAAGGGCAGGCAGGTGATGATGACGACCTATGTGACAGACAGTACTAAAAGTATTCACCAATTATCATTCTCCTGCCCTTATCCCAATTTATTTGGTGTCGGCGCAACATGTCTTTTTCTTCCTCACTTCTCTATTTGTCGTCATCTCCGTAGTCACACCCTTTCTAACCATATCATCATTCACACAGTCCATCCATCGTTTCTTTGGTCTCCTCCTACTCTTATAGGCATCGAAATTCATACTCAAAACTTTCTTCACGTCATTTTCCTCATTTCTCCGTATCACATGCCATGACAACCAATTTCCACACAACTTTTCAGCTATTGGTGCCACTTTCAGGCTTCTTCTTATATACTCATTTCTTATTCTATCCATCCGTGTAACACCACACACATCCCTCTTAACATTCTCCTCACAGTAATAAACACTACATTCCAAACGATTTACTATTTTCCACTTGATCAAAAATCATTTATTTAGAGTCTGAGAGTCCCCATTTTGAACGTCAACATTACATAAGAAAGTCTACTAAAACGCCAGCACTTCACGACTTCCCAGTGCTATATCTAGGAAGAAGAATTGGCGCAGCAAACTTTCCAGCAGCTGTTAAGTTAGTTAGCTAGCTGTGCTAGTGCTAGCTGTCTGTTAACTTAGTTAAGTGATCATAACCCATCACAAATCGTTTATTTATAACCATACACCTGCACCGATTCAGCAGTCTCAATCTACTAAGTAATTCATCATAACCTAACGGCCTAGCAAGCCTAGGTAAATGTATTTCGACTACCATAGTAAATAACGAGGGTAGATACGTACATGGGTAAGCTATCAATTTCCAGATGAGAATTTCCCATAGCTACGCAGATATAGAAAGGGGACGGTGCAGTGTAGACGTGTTTTCTGCGCTCACATAGGCATGCATTTACGTGTTTTCCTCGCACACATAGATGCGTATAGGGAATGTTAGGACATCGCCTGTTGTGTCGTCCTTAGTCAGAGTTAGGGCTCGATATACGATTCGTTTGGGTGAAAAAATTAGGGACGGTGCTCTTTATTTCAGACTGCTAGTAAATGAGGGGAAGTGGACATAAATTGGTTCTAGGAACTTCAGGTAACTGTTTTAAGTGACTCATTATTTTCTACTGCTACTATTCATTCTAACTTGTTAAATGAATATTTGAGACAGGATTTTTTGGAAGTTTCTTTATTTACTCACATTTTAAACAGTTAATCAATCAAATAGAAAACAAATCTTAATAGCACGTAGTTAACAAAAAAACATGCGTCAAAAGGCTGTCAGCTGTTGCATGAACAAAGTTTTTCATGATTTGGTAAGCATACTTTTAGCTTCGTTTAGAACATATAAACAAGTATTACTACTATAAATCGCAACGGAAGTAATGGCCAAAACTTTCCAGACAGACCGAATGCCAAATACCTAGTACTAACACTTACCCCATAAAAGGGGTCCTCGTTTTAGAGTGCCTAAAGAACAGACTAATTGCCTAAACCAATTAATCGTACCATGAAGCAAGCTTTACCTAAAACTCACACAAAGCTTGTGAAAACGAATTATGTAGGTACCTATGTGTGCACTATGGCGAGAAGGCCCCTCGTGACTGAAATACAGCCTCCAACCGTCGGCTTTTCCGCAGTTTCGCAGAATATGCGATACTGAACCCGAACGGTGGCATTTCGACTCGACTATCGGTCGCGAATTTATGCCATTCCCTGCATTTTAACGTACCAGTTTTATTGCGAGCATATTTTATAATAAAACCTAGCGAGGTTGAAAACCAATATGTGGTTTCTCCACTTTGTTTTTGAAGAGTATTTTTGCTCAAAGGGAATACATGCGAATAAAAAGAGAGACCGGAAACACCCAATGTTGATCAATATGGAAGCGATGGAATATCAACGATGGAAGCGACGAATCCTATCAAAATTGAAAAAAAACTACCATACTTCAAGTACTGCTATAGAGTTGAAAATCGTGTGACACGTTAATTGAATACAGCACGTAGGTAATTGAATCGAATCGCCGTTTGTGGGTGTCATCGCTACCACTCGTAAATTAAATACAGAGCATACAAAACCAACGTACCTTGGCCTGTACCTTTCGACCACTAAATCATAATCTCCTATATGCGACAGATCAGCGATAAGTGGTTAATAATATACTCTTAGAGGATTTGACAGCTGACAGGGCGGGGACATCACGTCGCTGCGATGACGCTGTCAGTGGAGGGGGTGACACACCATGAGCCCGGTACTCTCTCGCCTCGATCACTTTTGCGGCGGAGCTCGGATGGGACGGACGCGTACTAGTGAACATATTGAACTATTTTCTTGTAACGGTTTTCGTAATTTAAATAAATAGTTGTAGGTCGTTTCGTGTTTTCTTTTTAAAAAATTAATTACGCTTCTGATTCCTAAGATCAGAAGTGGGATTCGTTTATTTAACACGCGATTTATATCGTTCGCCATCTTTTTAACCGGAAATAGTGTTTTTGAGACTGTTTAAAATTATTTTTTTACCACGTGTTGTTGATTTAGTCCGTGATAAGTTTTTGTGCATTTTAATGTGATTCGCCACGTGCTTCTTACTCAATTAGATTATATCTCGTGCGTTTTTTGTAACTAAACAACCACGTGTTAATTCTTTTACTTCGCGCTAAGTTTGTTGTTCGCGTAGGGGTAATTTACGTTGCCTATAGTTATAATCATGTCGAGTCGCGAGTGCACGCCGCGTGAGCATACACCGAGGCGTACTTCTCTGGAAAACGATTCGCATAGCCGTCGCGATGTTCATAAAAGGCGTCGTGACCGTTATCGTCAATCGCGTAGTAGATCTCCTAGGCGTCGTCGTGATAGATCAGAGTACTCTCAAAGTTCGCGTAGGCGCCGGGATAGTTCGTATGGGCGTCGGGATAGCCCTCGACGCGACCCTTTAAACGAAATACTGGTTCGATTGAGCGCTTTAGAGGAACGTTTGCCTTCGAATACTATGCGTACGCCAACTCCCATGTCGTCACATCCGGGCGGTACTCCGCCGCTGACAACTTCGGTGGTTGCTGAGGCACCTGTTACCGGTAATACGGAAACACGTGCTACGGATAGATCCGTGACCACTGAGACATCGCGGGAGGTTGACGCTGCAGACAGGATTGTGGGGGCACTTTCTTCCCTAATTCAAGTAAGATCTAAGCATTACTACATTTCTAATTTTGACCCCAATGTGCATGACTTTGACATGTGGTGCGCGGAGGTCGATCGTGGGCGCCAGATATGTCAGTGGGACGATCGGGAATGCCTGGGACGCATTGGTGGTTGTTTGCGGGGTGATGCTAAGACGTGGCTCAACGATTGGGTGACCAGTGATCGGTCGTGGTCCAATTTTAAAATTGAATTCCGATCATTGTGCCCACGTGAAGTTGATATGGCTACTGTGCTATATGATGTCATGAGTGTGAGTTCTAATAGATTCGCTACTTATGCTGAGTATGCGCGGAAGTCCCTGTTGCGACTGAACATTGTTAAGGGGCTTTCAGAGGAACTAAAAACTGCTATTGTGATCCGTGGCATCTCCGATCCCCAAGTGAAGGCCGCGACCGCCAATGCTAAACTACAGTCAAAGGAATTAGTAGAATTTTTGTCAGTATACTCAAAGCCTAAGGGTGCGCCACCTGTTAATAACAATCCTGTTCGCACGTCAAACGCAAATTCCCCTGATCCGCGTAAACGCAAGGTCCCGCAGTATGATCGATTAGTGTGCTTTTCATGCGGAAACGTAGGTCACAAACAGGCCGTTTGCCCTAAAAAGTCGGTGAAAATCGATGCGGATTCTGATAGATCTTTATCAAAAACCGAATCGACTAGCTCAAATTCTCAATCGACGAAGTCGAATTCTAAACCCGTTAAGACTTGCACATTCTGCAAAAAGATCGGGCATTCAGTTGAAACTTGTTTTGTTAAGGAACGCGTCGAATCTAAATCAAATAATAAAAATAATTCGAGTAACGTAAATTTTTGCTCAGAGTCTCCTCCAGACAAAACAATGTGATGTCCGCGGTTATACAGAACGTACCGGTTGACGTTTTAATTGATTCTGGTTCTGATATTTCGCTGATTTCAGATTCAGTCTTAAAGCATTTTAGTTTAAATAAAATTCCCACCTATCGCCGTATGCGTGGTATAGGAAGTCAAGATATAGAGTCCACTTCGTATGTAAGCGCTCTTATCGAATTTCCCGAATTATCTTTGGAAGTAGATTTGTTTGTTGTTCCCCCGGACTGTATTCAGGCTCCAATTTTGATTGGCACTGATGTTTTAAATCGTAGCGGTGTTACGTATACTCGATCAAGTAACTCTCAACGGTTAGTTAGAGTTTCGCATGTAAACAGTGTGTCGACTGTAGAGTCCCCTAAGATAAGGACGCCCTTAGTAGGTGACGAAAAAGAGTGTTTGTTAGCTCTGTTAAACGAGTTTTCCGATACGTTTACTACCGGTACAGCGACCTCTACAGTAAACACGGGTTGTATGGAAATAAAAATTAATAGTGACATCCCAATTTACTATCGACCTTATAAACTCTCCGTAGACGAAAAGCATCGCGTTCGCGAGATGATCAATGACTTGATTAGTAAGGGAATTATTCGTGAGTCACAGTCTAATTACGCGAGTCCTATCATCCTCGTTAAGAAAAAGGACGGGTCTGATAGGATGTGCGTCGATTACAGAGCTCTAAATGCTATCACTATTAAAGAGCGATTTCCACTACCGTTGATCGACGACCACATTGACAGGCTTGGCAGCTTTAAATTCTTTACAAGTCTTGATATGGCAACAGGCTTCCACCAGGTGCCGATGAGGGATGATGATTCTATTAGTAAAACAGCATTCGTAACGCCTGAAGGGCATTACGAATATTTGAAAATGCCCTATGGTCTCGCTAATGCACCTATTATCTATCAAAGAATCATCTCGAAAACCCTGAAGCACCTGCTGGATACCGGTAAGGTGTTGATTTATATTGACGATGTCTTAATAATGTCGAATTCTGTCAGTGACGGTCTGGAAACTTTGCGAGAAGTATTAAAAACACTCACTGAGGCGGGATTTTCAGTAAATCTAAAAAAATGCACGTTCTTAGACACCGAGTTAGAATACCTAGGTAGGCTTATTGGTCATGGTCAGGTACGGCCGAGCCCTAGTAAGACTGAAGCTTTAGTAAAGTCTCCTAAGCCATCTAATGTAAGAAGCGTTCGTCAATTTTTGGGTTTGGCGGGTTATTTTCGGAGGTACATTGCTGGGTACGCTTCGAAAACTGCTTGTATTGCCAAATTACTTAGAAAAGGCCAGCCTTTTGTGTGGGGTGCGGAACAAGACTTAGCACGTGATTTTGTTATTAAAAGTCTTACTGAGGAACCCGTTTTAGCAATCTTCAATCCCAGTCTTCCCACTGAGCTTCATACGGACGCCAGTGCCATCGGTTATGGTGCAATTCTATTGCAGGAACATGAGGGTAGACGGAAGCGAGTTGTGGGCTATTTTAGTAAATCCACGCAGGGCGCCGAGTCCCGTTACCACAGTTATGAACTAGAGACGTTGGCAATCGTTCGCGCATTACAACACTTTCGGCATTATTTAATAGGCATAAAGTTTAAAATAGTAACCGATTGTAACTCGTTGAAATTGACTGAGCGTAAAAAGGACTTGTTGCCTCGTGTGGCCCGTTGGTGGGTTTACATGCAAGACTTTCAGTTCTCGCTTGAGTATCGGAAAGGTTGCCTCATGCAACACGCAGACTTTTTAAGCCGACAGCCCGTTACTGTTCTCCAAATCCGAAATTCGCGAAATTGGGCGAAGATTGCTCAGACGGCTGATTCTGAAACTCAAAGCTTGATGCAAAAGTTGAGAGATGGTCAATTGGATCCTACACGGTTTTTAATAAAGTACGATTTGCTGTACTACAAGTATTCACCAACTGGAGAAGACTCTCGTCTCCTTTGTTTTATCCCTAAAGGGCATAGGCTTAGTTTGTTAAGGGTGTTTCACGATGATCATGATCATATAGGAATAGATAAAACTACTGAGCTTATATTGCGTCATTTTTGGTTTCCTGGGTTAAGGGCTTTTATTAAGAAATATGTTGGTCACTGTATTGTGTGTCTGTCACATAAGAAAGTCCCTCGCGCTCCTAGGCTACCCATAGAATCTTGGACGAAGCCGGAGGTACCATTTTCAGTGGTTCACACTGACGTCCTTGGTCCCCTAACGGAGTCAAACGGTTTCCGATACATACTCCTAGTAGTAGATGCTTTTACTAAGTACTGTCTGTTGTACGCCCTGTACAGACAAGATACCGCCGAGCTAAAACGTGTATTTTCCAATACCATTTCACTATTCGGTACTCCGTCAACAATTGTGTGTGACCGTGGCAGGATGTTCGAAAGCGCCTCATTTCAAGATTGGGTTACTGAGTTAGGCTGTAACATACACTTTATCACACCCGAAATGCACCGCGAAAACGGGCAGGTCGAGCGTTATTGCAGGACGGTCCTCAACATGTTGCGGATAGAGGTGAACAACAAGGGTGCGCAGTGGTCCGATGCATTGTGGAAGGTGCAGCTCACCTTGAACATAACGAGGCAAGCCACGACCCGCACCTCACCTCTACAGCTGTTGACTGGCGTTGAAGGGACTACTCCAGTGCTGAGGTCTCTTGTGCGAGACGTCGCGCTGAACGACTCGCATCCTAACCGAGAAGCTCTTCTGACGCTGAGAAGACAGAGGGCGTCCGAGCTGCTTGCCGAAAATCAGCAGCGGCAGGATGCGTATGTCAACGAGCGTCGCCGTCAGCCGCGTACATTTGTTGCGGGCAGCTTCGTGTTCGTGAGCAAGGGCTCGCAGAGCACGGGGAAGCTGGACTCTGGGATGCGTGGTCCGTACAAGGTTGTACGAGCGCTCCCACATCACCGGTACGAGCTCGAGCTGCTTGCTGGCTCATACGGCAAGAAGACCCAGACTGCCGCAGAACATATGGTTCAGTGGCGTGGTGAGTGGACCCCGGATGCTTGCGAAGTATTCTTCGATCATCTCGGTGGTGGTGAGTAAAAGCAGCATTGTGGTAGCTTTTTACTTGTGGCCAAGTTCTGGAACCCCGATTAGTGGTTGCCAGGTGATATTGGTCACTGGAACCCCGATAGTGGTTGCCAGGTGATATTGGTCACTGGAACCCCGATAGTGGTTGCCAGGTGATTCTGATTACTGGAACCCCGATAGTGGTTGCCAGGTGATTTTGTTGTTGTTTCAGTAATGATTGAGGTCCGGAACTCTTTCATTGGTGTCACGATAACCTATCTGCTATCCATTTTGATGTTATTGCTTGAAGTTGTGGTAAAACGCTTGTAGTTTCATTACAATGGGTAGTTCCAAGTTAAACTTTCAGAATGCTGTGTTGATTTTTCTATGTTGGCATGTTTTAGGTGACGAGTCAAATGATGATGACCAGGCGCAAGGAAGCCTACCATTGGAGAACCCATCCAGTGGTGGCCAGACGGATGAGGAGTTGCGGCCAGGAAGTCAAGCTGACGAGGACGTTCAGCTGTCAGGAGAGGCCGTCTTAGAGGATTTGACAGCTGACAGGGCGGGGACATCACGTCGCTGCGATGACGCTGTCAGTGGAGGGGGTGACACACCATGAGCCCGGTACTCTCTCGCCTCGATCACTTTTGCGGCGGAGCTCGGATGGGACGGACGCGTACTAGTGAACATATTGAACTATTTTCTTGTAACGGTTTTCGTAATTTAAATAAATAGTTGTAGGTCGTTTCGTGTTTTCTTTTTAAAAAATTAATTACGCTTCTGATTCCTAAGAATACTGTAACTATTGAAGTAAAGTTTACTAACACCAGCTTATGTTGACCCGCTGCCTACGCTACTGTGAAAGAACATTTTCTGTTAGTCGACGTTAAAACGGCGGGATTATTTCGAGCACTCGATCTTCAACGCACTGTTTAACGCCAAGAGTTGAAAATCGAAGAGTGTGGTTTTTTCGACGCGCTAAGACACTGTTGGATTCTCAATGCTCGTTTCAACACCGAGAGTTCAAAATCCAATGCGCGAAAAAATCCCGCGGCGATATTCTTTCGTCCGTGTGGTCGCAGACTTACACTGCAGGCCAAGAAAAACGGGTCACCACTAACATTATGATGATAAATTATCCTATAGAGATATTATGCACGGTTTGGTAGCCGTATTTGTCGTGTGCAGTATCATTAATTTCAATTGAGCTGTTCTTGTTGGTAGGGCAGTGTCTTTAGTAGAGAGAATTTAATAGGTTGCGTAAGTGTAAATATAGTGTGATATATATACAATTACGTTTAATACGCCAAAATGGTTATTTTATTAAATTACGTCACCAAAATTTAATAAAATAACCATTTTGGCGTATTAAACGTAATTGAGAATCACTGCTGTCAATTAGGGCAACTATTAAGCTAAGGGTTTTCTAGTTTTTTGGGTCAAATGCTTTTGGAAAATTCTATAGGACTTTTAATAAGAGTAATGTGACAAATATGAACACAAATAAATACACAAAATCACTCCACTTTTTCAACAAAAAAAAAATCAAGATTCACTCAATTATTTTTAAATGCATTATTAACACGAACGCAAACCACGCACATTAAAACAATTAAACTGAACAATAGTAAATACAAACTAAACTCACAGATAAGGTTTATCTGTTTATAATTGCAATGTAGTTTCCGAATCGAAAGATATAGAAACTGGGTTATCTATGTCTCACAGCGATTGCTACCAGTTGCTGTAACAATTTCGAACGGTAATGAGTCGCATAGAACGTATTCGTAAGAATTAATCTATCTTTCATTAATTAAATTCACTTCCGTGAATGAAAAACATCGCACAAATATTTATTGTTATAAATATATCGTTTGTTAGCTCGCTAGCAATATGCAGTAACAAAGAGTATTGGAAACAGAGCAACTAGACGCCCTAAAAAACCATTTGCCAGCTGTCGTCTGCATATTATGCATCTAGGTAAGTATCTGTATACCTAGACTGTGTAAAAAAAACAAACTATTATTTTAAGTGAATGGACACATCGAGGTCGAGGCTCAATCTAGCAGTCCTAGTATCAACTCTATTATTCAGAACATTAAATTGACAGCCTACACAAGGCGACATCATAATTCATCAACAATTGCAACTCTCACGCAACCACAACGGCTATACGTTGCGCAATAAAACATCGAATTTATCGACGGTTTATCGATAAACTGTAACACAATGATATCATGCCATTATGTGATAAATAAACGTTATTGTTAATCGACATGATTTTAGGAAACATGATAAGACATATGCAGCGTTGATGATTTAATAAATAAAAACTGTTCAAAGACGTGATAAAATAATCGTTATCAAAGTCGTATGATTGCCAACTGGACATGCTGGGTGTTGTAAACCAACAAATAATTCCTGAAACTACCTCGTTGTTCTAGTGGTCGCAAGCGCTACTGATAAGCATGAGTTCCTAGGTTCGATTCCTAGGTCGGGCAAAGTGTTATTGAGTTTTTTCATTAGTTTCTCCGTAGCAGCCCGGAGGCTGGATTTGTGCCCGGTTGGTGACAAACGGCTGCACGGGACTTAAATATAATTGGCGAAAGTGGGTATACTATAGGTACTTAGTATACATACAGCCAAAAGTGTACCTGTACTAAGTACCTTGAAGATGGGAAGCGGCGCACGTGAGGGGAGGCAGTATATTATGCGCCCTCGCGGCCCTAGTCGCCGCAAGAGACGCCCTGGGTGTCGGTAATCCCAGGCTGATTCCCGGCCACCGTAGGCGCGGGCTTATGGATGGCGAGTAATGGGTAGCACGCTGTCCGGTAAGGACCGAGCCCGGGTCGACGGTGCGTTGTGTTCCACGCGCGCCTCAAATAGATGTCAGCAACAACTGGTAGGGTCCGCAAAGGCCGATGCCTGCCAGGTGCGGGTTGTTCGAAAGAGATACCCCTAGCATACAAGCAACTGAAGGAACACGGGTGGGTTTTAGTCAGTAAAAGTCTGACACGCCCTCCCGCTCCACCCAGAGCGGGAGAAATTACTTGATGTTTTCCCATCCAAAAAAAAACCCTTCAAGGATTACATACGTACTGTTATATTATGTAAAAATATCCTATGCGCTAAATGAAACCATGTGAAGAATTTTTTTGCTTGAAATTATACTCTTACGTAACTAATAATTACATAGTGGAGGTTATGTTGATATTTTAAAGTAAAATCATTTCTAGACTGTTGGTTTAATGACTGTTATTGTTTGTATATTTATATAAACGTAGTAAACAGGTAAAAGTGAACGAACAGGTTTTTCCATGTATTTATTTTTGTTTTATTTACACAACACACACATAACATCACGCCTTTTATCCCTTGTCTTACATTCGGAGGCAAAGGAGTACTTTATGGTACACCTTTATAGTAGTATTTCTGCTTGAGTAATGTTTATAATGACTTTTCTGGTATATTGGCGTGTACTAGCTGACATATAGAAAATATTTTAATGTTATGTTTCGTAACGTTAATTACGTACCTACACCATTGTATAGAATGATTTTCGAACATAACAGACAACTGTGCTGCTGGGGAGTTTGTTGAGCCACTTCTTCTTCCCAGCTAAAGCACTAGGAAGTGCTGAAGGACGGGCGTTTTGGAGGACTGTCTTCTGTAATTTTAAGGTTCAAAAAGTGCTGATACCAGCCCTAGTTTCAAAAATGACTTCTGATTTGTTTTGACCCACATTTCGCGAGTTATATTTTTAAGACCCAGATATAATAGGATCGAGCCTATTGCCATCACCCGGTCGCAAATTCAAGCTCCATGCTGCTACTGAGTAATTCCAAATGGAAAAACTCAATAACACTACCCTACCTGGAAATCGACTCCAGGACGTCAAGCTCAGCAGTAGCGCTTACGACCACTCGACCAACGAGGTAACTAGTCAGTTTGCTTTTATTTATTTTCTTGTAATTTCTAAATACCATTCCCCACCACCACAGCACCATTTACTAATACATCAAATTAGGGTAAGATAATTTAACGGTGTTTTATGGTTCGGAAACTTCCGATATGTTGTTTGTTCCCCCACGTGATACGTGATTAACTACCACCGGAATAGCCCCCACAAAATACCACTACCCGTAAATAGACTGCATATTATGGAAATAGGTTGACGTGACGATAGGGGCTGAAACCTTTCAATAATTCAGTGCGTTTTATTGACTACGTTTTTGATTAAAACAAACAGTTGTTAGTAGACAGTTTGTTGTGTAGTTGTTGGTAGAGTGGTGTTATGTGGTTGCTAATCTTGATTGCACTAAGTACATAGCTAAGCAAAATAAACGTAGGGTAGCGCCATCTACATCGCCACATACGAACTACGCATGACACAGACGTCACACAAAACTCCTGCGTCGCGCAAACACATTATATTTTATTCATTTTAGGAATGCTTATAGCTACATTTCAATATCTAGTACAAACTCTAAACGATGCCAATTACAAGCTTCCACTAAAGATAAAACTGCGCAACTAACATGTCTCTGTCTATGGTTGGCAGCTTGTTTAATTTAAATGCTTAGCCATTTACCTAATCAGTTTATAAAGTTACTAACATTCTAAACAGTACAACTGAAACAATCCCAAAACCAACTCGTCGCCAGCTGTCAGTCCCAATGCCACAGACCTCAATCCCGATAAGTTTCCCGAGTCTGACAGTTACGTCCGGAAACGTGCCATCCGCTTGTCAAACATTAAAACTGAAAGCCCAGTCACCTCCATCATTACAAGATAATATAGATCTGGCTGCGTAGCTGAATAATGAACAGATAACAAAGCTGAAAGGACAACGCTATACCGTCTACTCGCAAAGTAGACGGTATAGCGTTGTCCTTTCATCTCGGCGCCTTTGTTATGCGGGAATATCAGCGAAAACTGACGCGTATGAGTGTCGACTGCTTCCTATAGACATTTTCAGTTGGTAGCTTTTCTTGTTGTGTTTGAACAAAAGGGGTTTTAGTTTCATTAGTAAGGATGGGATAGCGAGAGATATTATGCTACAACCAGGCTGATAAGTCAAGGGCTAGATAAGTCTAAGTTAATTATTTCCGTCCGTTTATTATGTTGTTATGATGTACTTTCAGTTGAAAAAGCATGGCAGTTGAGAGTATGACATGCTCACTTAAATGTCTCACTGATGGAGGCGCGTGTGTTGAATTATTCGGTTCCTACGAAATGGTAGAGCTGGATGGTGCTGATCCACGCGTCAAGTTCGTGAACAGGCGCCGTTGGTTGAGACTGGTCATCTCCTAACTTCAAGGGCTTATTTTTAACTCCCGACGAAAAAAGAGGCGTGTTATTAATGTTACATTTAGAATTATGTCTTCATTTCTTTACATTTTTCTCACATATAGAAGCAACAAGAATAATGTACCCAGGATTTTGTAATACTTTGATTAAAAAGATTGTCCTTGGAGCTTCTTGCTTGTTCTTCCCTATAGAGATCTACATTTTGGAACGGGCAACTTTTCGACTAACTGAGAGACTTTTCGACAATTCAAAAGTGCACGTAAATGGTTTAATTGAAATAAATATAATTTATTTATGTTTTTATCTAGGTACACAAACAACTTCTGTGTATAATACCTATATGATGTGTATTGCGGTAATAGGTTTGGAATTTTAAAAGGGAACCGGGAAAAATACGGCCCACTCGTTGTAGTTAGTTACTTCAATTTATAACATTCACATGGCGAAAAACGTGTTATGTCACGTATAAAAACGCATATTACGCGTTGTGGCAACATAAGAAGACCGCATAGCGAAATTCTCTTCGTGGTTTATATGGTTTTCGATTGCAAAAATTTGGCAATGAATAAAGCCCAGGATGCTATCTGTGTCCTAATTGTTTACTAGTGTCTACTGAAATTCATTACATAACTAATATTTACCTAAGTATCTATCTATTAACACAAGTACTTTTCCTCCCATTTCAAATACACTATTTGAAATGACAGAATGATTTGATACATCCAACCCAAAAATCGCCGTAGACATCGTTTCAGTTAGAAATGTCTCCTGAATATGGAAATGACGTTTACATCGAGCACAGGAAACGGAAGGAGTCGCGTCCCTGTTGACAGCGTATGACGTCACGTGTATTAATGTTCTTCCGATAGTTATGGAAATGTTATAGTTTGTATTATATCTATGGTATAGATAGATAGCGGGTGCAATCAAAAGTAATGAATTGGTTTTCCATAATCATTTTCTTTTAGTGATTTCGGATGCTGGTATACCTTCTTACAATTTATTACTGGTTATGGCTTCGCAACATAACAATAACATTTTATTTACACTAGCATTTTCCTAACAAGGCTTATTGGTAAAAGGGTGAACAGTACCCATTATTCTTGCCTAGAATCGCCGAAGTTCGTTCATAGTTTTTACGACTTTTTATTGAGACAATCTTTGAGGAGATATGTATTTATTTCATAGTCGACGTCTACATTCTATCGAAGTAACAATTTACCAGGATCTACTATAATCCTCTTATCACGTAGCTAGGCTATCCTTTCATTATAGTTCATCAGTGTGTACGTCAGGGCGAAGTGCAATAATTACTAGGTCTGCCTGTACCTGAGCACCTCGCCCTAGCAAGCCAATGATTTAGAAAGGTGCACTTTATACTGAGAGCTCTAAGCTTTTCGACACGTTTTTATTGCGAAATAAATTCCTTAGACAAAATAAATGTCCTGCTTTTTAGTTCATCGATTTAAATTGTTGAATTCGACCTATCGTGTCAAAAAATGTTCGCGTTTCTGTTTCGCTCTGACATTCACAATGTCGCGTGCTGCCATGGAAGCCATTTAAGGGATGTGCGAGCTCACTCTTCCCTTCTGGTACTTTTCGCGCGCTGATGATATAAATCTTAGCTAAATCCTCCCGCAGACAGGCCCGACGAGACGATGCGACGCGATTCTAAAAAAATCCATGAATTTTTCATAGAAATGGATCAACTGGAGTCTCGTGACGCCTGTCTGTGGAAGCCTGTGCTTCCACAGACAGGCGTCACGAGACTCCAGTTGATCCATTTCTATGAAAAATTCATGGATTTTTTTCCCAATTTAATAATAAAATTTAATATATTTAGTCCCATTCTATTTGGGGTCGACGTAGCACCTTCTTCCATATCTATAATAGCATCTCTTACTTTAAATTAGCTGCCATCAAAGTATTAACCCCTTAATCCGCATCCCTCATATAACTAACCCTAGCCTATCCTTTCATTACAGTGCATCAGTCATTCATTACGACAGGAAGATGGAGAAATAATTACTAGGTAAGATACACAAGCATGTCGGCATCTCGCCTCTACGTGAACGAATGATTTAGAAAGGTGCACTTTACCCGGAGCTCTTAGCTTTCCGGCACACGTGTTGAAATTCACAACGATTAGTTACGTCTTCGAAATAGATAGGTTTCTAGTTAGATCGATTTTATCCATTAGGATTTCGTGCTTGTTACTGAAGAGTAATATTGTAACTCGCCGCTGCTTCGCAAGGTTTTTAGGTCTTCACAAAACATTAAGATTACTCTATTACTTATAATTAAGGTAAAAGCGATATAGTAGGCATGGCTGAGACTATGGAGGACCTCAGTACAATGCTCGATGACCTCAGTAGAGCTTCCGAAATAGTAGGTCTCAAAATGAACATGGACAAAACGAAGGTAATGTCGAATGCTCATGTAGCACCCACTCTCGTGAAGATCGGAGTCTACACTCGAAGTAGCAGACGATTATGTTTACCTAGGGCAAACTGTCCAGTTAGGTAGGTGCAACTTCGAGAAAGAGGTCAATCGTCGAATCCGACGCGGCTGGGCAGCGTTCGGGAAGCTACGCAAAATGTTCTCGTCCCACATCCCGCAGAGTCTCAAGACGACCTGTGCGTGTGACGACTTTGACAAGTGCGTGTTGCCAGTGATGACATATGGTACTGAAACGTGGTCGCTCACAATGGGCCTTATCAGAAGGCTAAAAGTCGCCCAAATGGCAATGGATAGGGCTATGCTCGGAGTTTCCCTACGTGATCGAATCAGGAATGAAGAGATCCGCAGCAGAACCAAGGCAACCGACATAGCCCGAAGAATTGCCAAATTTAAGTGGTAGTGGGCAGAGCACATTGCTCGCAGAACCGATGGAGCCGGAAGGAAAGAAGAAGACGTAGCGTTGGAAGGCCTCCCACAAGATGGACCGGTGACCTTGTGAAGGCCGCAGGAATCGGCTGGATGCAGGAAGCACAGAACCGGTCGAAGTGGAAGAGCTTGGGGGAGGCCTATGTCCAGCAGTGGACGTCTTTCGGCTGAAATGATGATGATGAAGTTAGAAGCACTACGGTGACACGCAAATTTTAAATTTTCTTGTGTGTTTTGCAATTTTCAGGTCAGTGCTAGGTTGTGTTTTGATTAAGATATGATTCCATTGAGTGACCCATTCCATCCATTCCATTGATTGACACTGAAATTATTTTACCAATATTCTGGCACGTAAATAAATTTCATTTGAATTCCGTGTGGTGCCGGACGTAAAAGAATAGCACCATTCCATTTCTTCCCGTGGGTGTGGTAGAAGGCGATTAAGGGACTTACTAGAAAATGGTAAGCAGCATTCTCTATGCATTTTTACAACCATACTACGATCGCCAACCCACCTTGCAAGGGTGGCGATTATAGCAAAAACCCTTTTGGGGGCGACCTATGTCCAGCAGTGAACGTCTTTCGGCTGAAATCATGAATGATGAATTCCCACTAGATTCTATTTTTATAAAACAGTCATTTATCAATGATGATCCGTGACTATTTCATTTAAAAAAAAATCAGTAGGGTTAAATAAACTTGCGAGGGTTGCATTTATGAGTTTAAAGGCTCGTGCAGACTAGCGCGACGCGACGGTCACGTCGCGACACTCGTAGAACAATTTCCATGAAAACTTAATGGAAATTGTTCTACAAGTGTCGCGTCGCGGCTGTTTGAAGAAGCCTTTATAATGATAATATTATGTAAATACATACGTTTTACAGTCGCGAATCATATTTTGTTCAACATACAGTTCAGTAACAGCAAATTGCGAAAAACGTAAGAAAACCGACACATAAACCTTCAGGAATCAATTCTCTAAAGGATGTGAAAACCGCATCAAAATCCAAAATGTCATTCTTTGCTACATGGTCAAATAAAATTGCACGCTACAAAGTTGTGTAACCAAATACATAACATCAATTAATGCCATATTTCCAGAGTGGGTGTGCTGTGCTATCTACGATCGTGATTATACCATTTTAATTCCCTTTTAAGGAAGCTCGAGTAATCTTGAGAATCAGCAGGTATCATTTGAAAACCAGACTTCTTAACTTATCTAATTCTTAAAAAACTTATCGAACCAAGAAATCTTAAGTTGTGCTGAAGCAACACTTACTTCATAATCGGCCCATAACGTTCCCACTGCTGAGGCATCCTCTCTTCTAGAGGGAATGGGCTATAATCTGCCACGAGGGCCCAGTGGGGTTTGGTAGATGTCACACTCACTTACTTTGTGTAAATTATTTCAGTACCCCTGCCCTCAAAACGGTGAAGGAAAACTTCATGAGGAAACCCTGTTCTAGAAACAATCCCACTCCTAGAGAGGCCTGTGTCCCAGCAGTGGGAACATTATAGGCTGAAAACGGCAAGTTTTAAGTTCCGTGTGTTACCGGACGTAAAAGAATAGCACCATCCCATTTCTTCCCGTGGATGTCGTAAAAGGCGCCTAAAAGACTTACTAGAAAATGGACAGCAGCTTTCTCTATGCATTTTACCACCATAATGCGATCGCCAACCCGCCTGCCAAGCGTGGCGATTATGGCAAAATCCCCACTTTTGGGGGAGGCTTATGTCCAGCAGTGGACGTCTTTCGGCTGAAGTGATGGGGTGATGGGTGTGATGATTGAAGTTTTAAGTACAGAAATACAAGTCATGAACTGTCTTAACTGCCATTGTAAAGGTACTTTCGTAGTTTACAAAAAAGTTTGTAGGTACGTATTATACATCCGCCTTCTACTCAAAATAAGTTCAGTCAACAAAATACCCAAAACGAAGCTGCAAAACAGCGGAACAAAAACATTTTATTTCGGAAAAATAATAAGACGCGGGAAAACTGCGCAGCTCGGCTGAATGTAAACCCTCATTGTACCCCCCACCCCGTCTAGACTAAGGGGTTGTGAAAATCTTAAAAGCCCTCCGTTCTTTGTACGCTGTGAGAGAAAAATATGAACTTTATGAGACTGGTAGCCGTCACAAAGCCTTGTTATGATTATACTGTGAGTGAAACAAGGAATAATTATGGACTGGTGTAGGTTCAGAATACAATTTAGTGTTTATTTCAAAGTTATACAGGGCTTAAAATGCCTGCTCCTTATTTCCCCAGAGGTGTTGCGCTATTTTGATACGATACTATGCATGCGAATTTGACCCTAAAGATGCACTGCGCTTCACAGTTCCAGGGGAAAGAGACAGGACTACTTATGACAAGCGTGGAACATGTGTAAAAAGGATTGCTCTGTTATCTCTTTCTGAAATATGCACCGTCGGCAAAGTTTGCGTAAAGCGCTCAGCGCGCTGTATACACAAAACATGACACTTCTCTTACATTCAAAACGGTTAAAAGCAAGTTAAGGACAAAGTAGTACATTATAGTACTACTCAATGCTTTGTAAAAACATCCGCATAACTACACAATAATACATGGGTAGGTAGGTAATTATTCGCTACATATGTATTAATAACAGAACAATATTCTCACAGAGATAATATCAACACAACAAAACAATGCCGTATTCAGTTATGTTTCGTCTCGTTAGTACAAATTACGCGTGGTATTGGTAGACGGTCCACGAGACTAATGTAATGAGTAATGACGCGCCTGACGGCCAGCAAACGGTTGATTAGGCCCCGAGATTTGTTGCTATAAGCTTTTTGGCAGGCGCTCATGTGGTAAATTAATGTTGAAGTTTAATTTGGTGTGGGGAATTTTATGGGACAATAATAACGTTACAGAAGCTTATTTATCCTGTTTATTCTAGGAAAATCGATATTCCACGTGGTATTCCTAAGATTCGTATCCTTTTACAAGTATTTTTTTGTCAAATAAAACCAGTTTATAGGCTGGCATGTACGCACAACCTCTTACGATGGATTCAGTATCTAATATATAAAATTCTCGTGTCACAGTTTTCGTTGCCATACTCCTCCGAAACGGCTTGACCGATTTTGATAAAAAAAATTGTGCTTATCCGGTATCTATGAGAATCGGCCAACATCTATTTTTTCATCCCCCTAAATGTTAGGGGTAGTCCACCCCTAAATAATTTATAAGGCAAAACAACGTTTGCTGGGTCAGCTAGTATGATTATGAAATTTTCATCGGTTAACAAAAAAAAATTGGCCTGCCATACATTTCCTGACTGACTGACTGATTCATCAACGCCCAGCCCAAACCATTGGACCTAGAAATCTGAAATTTTGCACAGAGTTTCCCGTTATAATGTAGACAAGGATAAATTAAGGAAGGATTTTTCGAAATGCAAATATAACTAAAAAGAAAAATCCTGACTGACTGACTGACTCATCAACGCCCAGCCCAAACCCTTGGACCTAGAAATCTGAAATTTTGCACTGAGTTTCCCTTTATAATCTAGACAAGGATTAAGGAAAGACTTTTCGAAATGCAACCCCTAACGGAGTTAAATAGGAGATGAAAGTTCAGTGCGGGCGAAGCCGCTGGCAAACGCTAGTTTATAATATTAGTAGGATATAATACATATATATATATATTTATACATACATTATATAGTAGGAAGTAGGATAACTAACCAAAAACTACGCCGGGGGTCAAGAATCATGAGTTGAATTAATGGTTTCAATATCCCTGCCACCCTATAGGTATTTTTATTCAATTCTTATATCAAAATATGACATACCAACATTTATGAATACTGTCCGCTAAATAATATTAATAAATACAAAACGCGTTAAACTTGACAGCATAACTCCCATATGACTGCTAACCAGTACGTTGAAACCGCAGATGGGTGCAAAATACGCAACATACTGCATCTTATACGTGAGACGCTTACAAATGTTCATCTGAATACATTTTAGGAGTAGAATGAAGACAACCGTCTCATCTTGGCTCGCCATGGGGGAAAATTCAAGATTAAAAATCCTTCAGACTTCGTGGTTCCGTAGCTATCTTATAGGTTGCTTATATGAACGCAGTCTTTAGAAAACTTTGGAGTTATTACCGGGGACTTTTTTCGAGTAATTACTAAAGTAAGGGATCTTCAAAAGAAGATGGCTGAATGGGATGTGGTTGGTTGTAGCTAGGTAGTTGGACTGCGAAATTTTCTATGACGAAAAGACGGGGCAGTCTTATTACTTTTACGCAGAGAGCTTACATTGCTTTGTGCTTTAATGATGTTTGCCTGAAGGACTTAAACGAACCCTGATTACAAATTAATGTTGCATCCCAGTACATGATTGATGATGATTACTGCTCTCCAGAAATACATCTGTCTTCTGTGAGTAAATTTAATTTGCATCGAGTGTTACGCTTGGTGTATTATTTATTACTCCTTCCAGTCTGCAAGCAATTCAATCTACAGATCTGGAAGTTCCAGATCTGTAGTGGTGAATAATAAAATCATCTGTAGATTGAATTTATTATTCACCACGAAAAGTAACGGCTCCACAGCAAGATGTAATCTATGCCGGGAGCTGTTTAAACCCCTGACAATTTTATCCAACCATCTGAGAGCCTTCCGCCTGGGCACGTAACGCGTGCCCAGGCGGAAGGCTCTGACTTGGAAATCTCTAAATAGACTTCGGACAAAAAGTCGGCCGGAGCAAAGTCAATCTTCACAGATGGGGGTTCACGGACGGCTCAGATATCAAGTGCGAGTGGGTCACTGCCTATGGGTGGCCATAGGCAGTGACCCACCTTTCCTGCGCCGCATACCCTGTCACCTGTGCTTTTGACAATCTTATGACTGCGTCAGTAAGCGGATTTCTCGCACCTGAATTTTGGGCCACATATGTTTTATTTTTTCTATTGATACGCTAAGAAGACCACTAAACGCTACAGATATTTTCATTTTTCATTCAATTGTGAAGGGCACCGAGAAAGACCTTTACATTATTTCGCTTACACTGTGGTTAGTTCAAAGTCATACATTGAAAGTTGCGGTTTTGAATGAAAAGTGTATTCACCATTTAGAACATTATTCGTATGTCCCCAACAGCACGTAGGCTACAAATACTTCAGATAACTGGTGCGCAACGTGCGTCATACGGGTTTAACCACGCTAATGATACCTGACGGGTCAAATTGAGTTACAATTTGTGACGAAGTAACAGCCGAAACTAAATCGACAGGTTGGGGTTAAAATTTCAGCAGTGACGCGAAAATGCACGTGTATATTTAGCGGATTATTCTGGTCCGACACTATTTCATAAGTCTCGTACACATGTTTCGGGCCTCCATTCTGCTCCGATTAGCTCGATGCATTACGCAAGTACACTGCAGAGCTCACAATGATGTCATGTCTTAAGAGTTTCAAGAACCACGCTAAATATTTTGATTACTTCGTTACGATACGGGTTATCCGAACCCGATCGTTCAAAGAAACGCTAGACAAAAGAACGCAGTGTCTAGACGCAAACCATAGCTATAACATTTGAGAAATGCATCCAAAATGCATCCCTAAAATGTGCTCGTAAATTCACCATCATTTAGGAGATTATTTTAGCTCAAACGATATTGATACCGTGTAAGCACGTGTCACACGGATAAGTTGATTTCCCGCGCATCGGACCGGAAGCACACGCCCGGATGCACCGCACGCTGTTGCAAGATTACATTTTGTGCTGTACATGCATACAATTATGTATAGAAGGCCCACATTCCTGGGACCAAGTCTACTAATTTACAAAAGTTGCAATCTTGCGATGGTCTCGTAATACTACGTCTTTGACAGATTTTTTGGCAAATCTATCAAAAACTCACATTGCAACGTAAAACTAGTAGACTTAGCCCCTGAAACATAAATACTGCAGTAAAACGTAATTGTGCAAAAAAACCTGCAATGCCACTGCCAATGCCAATGTCCTATACATTGTAGCAATCAAGCACTAGCCACAGCGCTAGCACATTAGATTGAGTCCCTGAAGCCACTGCTTATTAGACATTCATACTTCTACAGCACTGTTCGATTTAGCTGTGTCAAATCTAATGTTGTTCATGCGAAGCTAGCCAGTCACCGGGCTAACTAACCCCACAATTTGAGTACCAAATGCCAGATGGGAAAACAGAACAGTATCAAGCCACATATTGGTGATTTTTCATTATATTATAATCAATATATTTGTGCGCCGTTGACGGCAAGACATAGCGTTAATTCTTAGTAACAATATTGACATCTGTACTTTACCTGTGTTCTACAAATAAACAATTTGAATTTGAATTTGAATTTGAATTTGATTCGATATTGAAAAGCTAATTGTGTAAAGTGGAGCTTCTGAACCTTTTCATTTTATGGTTCACGCACTGGCATTTTCACGTAAATATGTGGTCAGGTAAGCTTTATTAAAAGCCCGTTAATTAAATCGTGTATCCATAATACATTTTGTACTATAGGTTTATATACCATGCATACCTACAGATACGTTGTGCTAATGGCTCGGTTCTTTTGTAGAAGTTCGTGCGAAATATAACAACATTGAAGTTTAAGACTGAAGGACCCTCTTTCTAAGAATTTTATTAAGGAAAATCTTCAAAGCCAAAGTGGAAGTGTTATACAAATAGTTAAGGCAATCTCGGATTTTACAAAAAAAACGGTTGTCGACTTCTACACAGACGTGAAAATATCGCGATGGGATTTTATCGAGCACTGGATTTTTAACTCTCGGTGTTGAAACGAGTATTGAGAATCCAACAGAGTGCACCTCCGACGCGCTGTTTGATTTTCAACTCTCGGCACTAAGGCAGTGCGTTGAAAATCCAGGGTGCCAATAAACCCGCCGCGATATCATTACGTCCGTGTGTACGTCAACTTAAACATTTCCTTTTACAAAATCCTCTCAAAAGCCAAACTGCAATAAACCAGATAAAAAACCATAAATTCTCGTGAAAAGCGACGTAGGAAAATGCGCAAATGGTATCACACAACAGTAGCCCGTCCGGATGCTACGAGATAAAACTCAGTGCCCGTCACACCGGATGAGCACAGCCGCCACGAAATTATATGCAGCCATTAAAACAACACGGCTACAGTTTAACCAGATCATGTAATAGGTACATTATGTGATGGCGAGGGAAATTAGGGACGCACGTAGATTACATGCCTTTTTGTAATGCGACTAGACAATGGGCTAGCCCATTGTCTAGTCGCTGTATTTGTATTCATTGTTGAGGAAAGAATTTGTAGAAGGATGAGAGAGAAGCCAAAACATCTCTTTGTTATATAGATTCTAGTTATGTCTACCTTTTGAAGGACCGAGCTACCTGCTACTTGATTCTACCGCAGTTCGGTGATAGAATGCTCGCCTCCTAATAATCATAGCGTGATGTTGATAAACCTATAAACCTTCCTCAAAAATTTCCCTGTCAAATGTAAAAATATTTATTCACATCTGACTGGTAGTTCCAGATACATACAAACTTACAAACAAATTTTACTTCGGTATTATTATTAGCATAGAAATATAGATACAGCCATGCCGTTTCTACGTCATTCTTATTTTCAAGGTAAATGGTGATACCGAAATTATTACAGTTTTAGCTAAGATATTGTGTCAGGTCATGAAATGCTAATTTGCGCAATAAGGCACGATATACAGGTATCCATAAATTGCAGGATATTTAGCTGCATGCGTGCGGAGGAAACTGTCCGTGCGGTTTTTTCATCCTGTCTCATTTGAAATACGTGTCGGTGGTTTCCTACTTACGGGGGGAGATATGGCCATATGTCGCAACCTGTGCTTAATATTGCGATCATATTACATGGCGGTTATATTAAAAGCAACATCCTGCTGAAATTAAAATATTATGGTAAGTTTATGGTTCTACTTGTACCTACTGTTTACTCAAACTAGGTAGGTACCTAAAGTACTATGTTCCACTATGAGCTGGCGGAGTGGTTGAGTTTTTTGAATTTTTCGAGAATAACTATATTTCTAAAGAGAAATCGCTTTTCTTTAACAAAAAAGTGAAAGCCCTTCGCTGACCCACAGTACTGTAGGTACTGAAGCTAGAAATAATTCCACAAAGGCATGGTAAATTCTCAATTAATGGGAGCAAACGAGAAATCTTACAAAACTGATTTTCAATGAGCCGTAACCCAATCATAGTCCAAAGAAGTCTACTCAAAGGCTGTTTTATCAGCCATCAGCCCAATACGGTAGATCGCAATCAGATATTAATGAAGGCTCCACAGAGGTTTGACTCGAATAATAAACAAAATGGCCGCAATCAATTAAATTAGATTCATTTCGTTATAAGAGAGCGTATAAAACAGGAATGGTCAAGTTTGTTAACTAAGACATGTCTGAGGAAGAGTTTAAAGACTGCGTAGATAACGGCGAAGATTAATGGAACTGTATGGAATTTCGAATAAGTAAGAAACGATTAATCAGAATCCAGAGAACTTACGGATAAGAAAGAAAAGAAAAAAGCTAGAAAAGCTGGGATCTCGTACTAGTATGCAAGCAAGTATAACACGCCTTTGCATTCTAAAAATGAAAGGTTTAAACATGGGTCATCATACAAAATACGAAACACCTATCTACAGTATAGCACGAACTACTAAATATTGTTCCTAAAGAATATATAATGAAGACGATACTTGCACCGAACCGACTCCTAAAGGCACGAGAACATTATCATAGGCATGTATGCCGTATGTTAATGCCGTGACGTAACTATACACGTTTTGGGTCCACGAACCGGTTCGTAAACAAACGTACTAATAGGCAAACTAATATATGAGGCTATTACGTTGATTTAACTTAAAATGTTCAACGACGATGGAGAGAATAAAGAAAGATAGGACTGCGCATCGACCCTTGAGGAACTCCAATAAATATGTAAATATCTCTTTCTAGTTTTTAAATCTTTAAGCGGCCTTAACCGTTGGAATTAATTTTCTAACTAAATTATGCGAATGGCATTCGTGTAAATAAATATTTCTCACTCGAACTTAATTACGATTTGCCCGGCGTTCAAAGTGCTTGTAAAAAACCGAGTTCGTGATCACGAATGCTGCAGACTCGAGACGTCGGGAAAAATAAAAACAAATTCATTTTAATAAACTTCTTCTTAATAAAACTTCAGATATTCCGCCTATCGTAAAAGTTTTACTTAGAGTTCAAGGCAGATAATCTAGACTTGAACGCCGTATTCTTTTATGAGAAGACCAGTAAGTTAGTAAGAATATTTTAAAAGTATTTCGTTTGTACTATACCTGAGATCTGAGGGACAAGTCAGTGCCGCCATGCCAATGGATACGTACCTGCAACAAAAACAAGAGCACATGAGTACTGATTCAGCGCACACGCATAATTATAACAGCGTATGAATTACCTTCCGTGTTCCGCATTCAAATTGATATGATGCGTGCGAGATTTTAATTATATGAGAATCGGTATGCAAAGGCATCCCATCTTAATAAAGACAATGTGGATATTTTTGTTTTGGGTCTCTATAGGTGTGTCGCTTAAAGCTTCTACACATAGAATGTGATCCGATGTGTAGAGCTATATGCGGTATTTTGGGTGATCTAAAAGCACCGTACCATAGAGATCGGATGGCATTTCCGAATGAAGAAGTCCTGAGGACTGAATAAGACTACTATTTACCTAAATCCTAACAAGTATTTGACATAACGGTCATGGAGTACTAATTTGTAATTGCTATTGTTTTAGGTATCACGTTTTTACAAATATCGTAGGGTCAACCAAAAACCCGGGAAATCCTTCCAGATTCACTGACGTTGCGGTCATTTTTGCTTTAAAAGGAATAAAACAATGTTATCTTATGTTACCTTGCATACATTCCTGCCATCAAAACAGGAAAACTTTATGGTATACTCTATTGATATCCGCGCGTAATTACTCATCAATTAACTTACTATTGTATTCTTGATATACTTCTACAAATGTTTATTTTTCTTCGAATCGTTTGCTATGGAAGTCTCCCGCGGAAAATTCTCATTCATATCCAGTTGCATATTGATATCTCACGGCATGAATAATATTAACGAAGAACAAGGAATGGATAAGAATAAAAATGGACGTTGCTATACACCGTGACATTTTAGTCGTCTTACAACAAGCTCACTCCATGTATCCAATTACTACTAATCAATTATATAAAAAAATATGATACTTTTGGACATTTGCATAATAAAAAAATAAAAAAAATCATTCACTAAGACGCATGACGTAGTTTGAAACACCCTGATAAGGAGATGGAATTAATGATGGAATGTAATGGTAGGTACCTACCTGCCATGGTATTTAAACGGACAAACAGTGTCGAAAATTATCAATGTCATATACACCGTGACATTTTAGTCGTCTTACAAAGGTGGTCCACTCAATGTATCCGACATAAAATACCTGCAGGCGCGATTAAAACATTGGAAACGGTAGAAGATATCTACCTAGATATCTTCTACCGTTTGATACGTAAACATTATTAACAGGGAGGGTGTTTCATAATTCTAAAGCATTATTAATTTTTCTTTGTACTATTAATTTATTTTAAGCATTATTAATTTTTCCGTTTAAATACCATGAAACTGCATATCTATCTATGTATTTTTCATGGCGATGCATCAGAATTCAACGCGAGCGAAGCCGCAGGAAAAAGCGAGTAGAGTATAACAGTGCAGACACACTTGAACCCCTACTAAAACAACACGCTATTTACGTAAAGATCTTAAATCTAAGGAATACCTGCAAAAAGAATAAGAAACACGACATCCACCTGGCAGACTAATCACCATTAAAAAAACGGTGCAATTTTTCAACAAGAGCAACATTAACAGAGGCACTTCCTCCCCACTGCACCGTGCAGGTTTCACGACGAAGCCAAACGGCGATGCTTGCTGAGTAAACTACACCCATGAGATACACTGACTAACGATACCTGCACAGTATGTAATTTCAGTAAGGAGAAAATGTCGTGTGTTGTAAATGGAGTGTCACATTGTTACATAGGTAATGTAATGGAACCGGTGTTGATGTAACTTGGAGTAGCAGGTTTTAGAACACCAGGTTTGAATACCAGTATTTTTAACAGACTTCCAAAAGGAGGAGGTTTTCAATTCGTCGGAACTTTTTTTTTATGTATGTTCCCCGATTATTCGAAGATGGCTGGTCCGATTTGGATCATTTTTTTTTGTTTGAAAGGGTATACTTTCCAGGTGGTCCCAGGATCATCAAGTCAGGATCTGATGATGGGATCCTGGAGAAATAGAGAGAACTCTTCAAATTTTATAGGCACACTTGAAGCAATTTGTGTAGTTTTTGGAAGAGTACTTTCTCGGAGTGGTTCCATTTCAATTTGGTGAAGATCTGATGAAGAACTTCGGAGATAGGCAACGGAACTCCTCAATAAATGATAGCAAATGGACTGGGATTGCTGAAATCTCATGTCTGTCTATTGTTTACACCAGTTAATAACATAACATGACGCCGGTACGCTGTGAAGGGGTAAGCACATGTGAACCACTAAAAATTGAAAAATAAAAACATTTTTCAAAAAAATATCCAAAGTCATCGCCTTCCGAAATTAAAGTTATTTTTCACTTTGTAGTGTTTTTTTGGAAGTCGGTTGTTTATTTTTTTGAAAAATGTTTTTATATGGTAGTGACTGCCTTTCTGACCTCCACAACACAGTTGCTGGAGAATACGATACCCTTGGTAAGACTGGTTGCCTATGAAAGATCTTTGAATGATAAGTGGGACCAACAAGCTTTCCGAGGCGACGGACCAACCGCGGGAAGCGTAGCTTAACCTGATCGACCGACCCGTGCGGCTGTTATTACTTAGCAAGTTTCTTGTCCATGGCATACAGTAACATTGAAGCAACAAATGTCTTGCATAGTCTGTTAAAACGGTGCATATTTTATTGTTGCTTCAGCTTGGGATATATGACACAGGCAGTTAAATCGTACCGTCTTTAGTTATTTTTTTTTTATGAAACAGAAGAATAGATTACAACAGATATTAATTGTTTCGGTGAGAGAGTGTGACTAGTTTTTACAAAATCAAAATCAACAGTCAAAATCAAAAGTCATTTATTCAAATTAGGCTGAAAATCAGCACTTTTCGAATGTCAAAATTACATAAGACAGTCCCCCAAAACGCCCGCCTTTCACCACTTCCTAGTGCTTTAGCTGTGAAGAAGAAGTGGCGCAACAAACTCCCCAGCAGCACAGCTGTCTGTTTAGTTAGATAGACTTGATTCTATACATAGGTAGGCAGAGTAATCAACATTGCGAGACACAGAACTTAAAAATTTGTCATAATGTCAGCTAGCCATGCCAATATACCAACAAATAAAATGAAAACTTAACTCAAGCAAAAAAAAAAAAAAAGTAAACAAAGCATACTACCAAAATAAAAGCCTCCTGGTATAAATGGCGTGATAGCTTACACTTACAGCTAGCTAAGCTTTGTTTGTTTCAATAATAAATGATACTGGAAAAGGAGGAAACTACAGAAAATTGGTATTCTTGACCTAACGAGCATAAAATATAACAATAACTATTCAGAATCATCTTCGTGCTATCGTCCGATTATTGCCTATATTTGGTGTAACAAGATTCGGAATACAAAGGAAAAATGTGGCTTGAGTCAGTCGGCCTTATTGCTCAGCTAGCTCACTCCTAATACCGTATTCACCTGACTCGGGCAATCTCCGTAGGAAGTCACACAGAAATTGTTGAGGCACATTACTTATTAAAGCCGAGAAGTTATCTAACCTTTTACTTCTAGGAACGCGTAAAATTAAGTTAGAATTTTGTACAGAAGGGCTAATGTAAAAAACTTATGTATGAGATAAAAGGATTCTACCCATGTTACTGCACCTTATTTTATTTATTTAGGCTTTTTGGAAGCTTTATAGGACATTGTTAGAAAGATTGTTAGCCTGAAGGTCGAGAACTATTTGACTAGGTCGATAAGATCTCTATTTGAAGCGTAAAACTTTTGTAACAATAAATCAACATCCATTTTGTTTGTAAAGATTGTATCTCAAATTCTCAACGTTAGAAGCACGACATTTTGTCTATGGAAGAAACAATACATCTATAAAATAGTTTTATTTTTCAATGATCAAGGTCAGATAAAATGACGGTTCTGTAATTCAATATCAAATTATAGCTGAGCTGCGGTTAGACAATTACCGTTGTGAACCGTACTATCAAATTACGGAGGCATAAAAATAGTAAAAAAAATACGTGGTTATTTATCTACGTGATTCTTAGTGGTTACACCTGATCTAGGATTTTTTTTTTGTCAAAAATGTTGTCTGGTTTGTCCTCTGTGCTAGAAACAGGGCAAAAATATAGCTACCTAAATAACTAACACAAAATATCGTAGTTACACAACATGTTTTTATCGAGGGCGACATACGGAAACTTTTATAGTTATTATTTGTTTCATAACAATACATAATACGAGATGGTTACTTGTACCTGCAGGTGTACGATTCAGGCTGACCGCGATTACTTACTTAGCTATTCAACGGTATACTTAGATCTATGTAAAATGGATATAGACTCAGATACAAAGATTGAACAAATGGTGAAGTTAAATTATTGGATTCTGCCTAAAAATGGTTTATATTGGACATAAAAATCATGGAATCACTAATACAACAGCTATAGTAGATAATTAGTTCATCAACCGGTCCCGTCTGCCCCTCGGCGATTTCCGTGCACGGTCGACCGCACGGACTCGATACGATTCCGATCATTTTCCGGCCATTTTCCCATAGCCGCAAGCGGGCCGTGCACCATGCTACCGCAAAGTGGATTAGCAGGTCTTCCAATTGGCTATCAGCGCAGTGGTCGATGGAAAATCGAGACCATGTTTCGGCTAATTGACGTCCAAAAACTCGTATAATTTTGGAAAGTGGCAGCTAATTAATAATTCGATATTTATTTAGCAACTTAATTATCAATATAGGAATCGGAAACCAGCTGCAGTTTGAAACTAATTGCGGAAACCGCTTATCTGACTGATAAGAAAAAATATTCAAATAACTATCGAATCTCGTTTGTAATCGTTTCAAAAGTCGTGATTCTTATCTTAAAAATCCTGTTTGAAGTCAAATTAGTTTGTCCATTAAGCGGTCCTGACCATAGTTAGGTAGGGCATAAATAAGAGAATAATTTGCCTTCTATGGTCCAAACGCTCGGATGCACAAAGCATTAATAATCTACCGATAAGTATTGAGTACGGGGCCTTGAATCGTTGCAAGTAACGATGCAAAGATGACGTATTACGGCATTGCTGAAGCCTGTTAGTTCGCAGTTATAACTCAGGTATTAAATAATAGATTTAATAGATGTTTTTATGGTTCTAAGGTTGTTTTAGCCTTCGGAAAAACAGAATTTGAATGAGTCTGTAAATCGAAATTGCATCATGTGTCTAATACAGACGCCAGCCAGCATATGAAGCTACCGCAAACTGTCAAATTTTCCCAATTGAACATGAACCTTAAGCTAATGGAAAAAAAAATGAAAATCTATCAAAGAAATTTGACAGATTGGGGGTAGCTTGATGTGCTGGCATCTGTACCTAACTGTCGAATGATCTAATATCAGCCTCAATTTGTTGAAAAAGTTTCTAACTTAGTTTACTTACACAATAGTTTTTGACATTTACTGTCCCTGAGATGATATTGCGACTTGAATTTGGACGTTTTTAACCTTTGGACCGCCACAGTCATGTATAGATGACAAACCAAAATGTGCCCAGCACGGTCACGACTACATGATAGACTTATACGTAAATAAAGCCGCTTGGCGCCGAGGGCACGTTTTTGCTTTTTTCACGTGGCGGCCAAGAAAAATTGACGTGTAAAAGTGTCTTATAAAAACATTTCATTTCATAATTATAAATTTATAACTAGTGCCTTTAGGTTGTATCTGACGGCCTTATTACTTAACCCACATAAGATACAACCTAAAGGCACTAGTTATAAATTTATAATTATGAAATGAAATGTTTATATATGTAAATAGATCTTATATGACACTTTTACACGTCAATTTTTTTTAAACTAGATGGCGCCAGCATCGGCCATATCCTAGTTGACTGTTCCCTGAGAAGAAATGCCCAAACAAACACAGAGGTGTCTCAGTCCTAACATCATATTATTTGAATTTTATGTCAATCTAACAATGCAGGGTCATATGAGCAATGTAAGATTAAGTTCCTCTAACGACTCTAACGGCTTATGTATAGACTAACAATATAAACCTAGGTTCAACGAACATGCCAGCACATAATGAGTGCTAGCCCTTCGCTAAAAGCACTAAGTACTTCAACATAACAGAACAGTGTCCTTAATTGCCTCATTGATTGAGAAGTTGCGTCATCGTCCACTAATGGGCAATGGTCCATTAAATATTTATTTATGAGACAACTGATAACATCTTACTGCCTCATTGGTCTAGTGGTTGCAAGCGGTACAGATGACAGCTCAGACAGCTCCTCGGTTTAGGAAAAGTTCTACTAGGTTTTTCTACCTGGAATTTATTAGTAGCAGCCCAGTGTCTAGATTTGCACATAGTTGATGGCAATACGCTCGCCTCCTATAACATGGGGCTTAAACATATCAAAATCAAAATCAAAATCAAAAGTCATTTATTCAAATTAGGCTGAGAATCAGCACTTTTCGAACGTCAAAGTACATGAGACAGTCCCCCAAAATGCCCACCAGTCACCACTTCCTAGTGCTTTAGCTGGGAAGAAGTGGCGGAACAAACTCCCCAAATATCTTGCGACATGTGGCTGCACTAATAGACGTACCTCTAGCAAGCCCTTCGGGGGAAAGAAGCCGTGATGTCATCATAAATGAATTGCTTACTGTAAGTAGATTTGTACAAAGACTTTTACACGTCATTGATATTTTTTGAACTAGATGAGCGTTTGCTAACTCAGGGCCGATACAAACTTGGAGGTCACAGTCTCTTTTAAAGACCAGTCGTAATCTTGGGCAGATCATGAGAAGACCATATCGATTGGTAATGATTACATCTATTGCGATTTAAGTGTAACAGGTGGTAAATAAACTATTCAGTTCACTTTAGTCGCCCACTCGGTCACGAATACGGGTAATACAGCATTATCTAATATGCATTATAAGTAATGGAAACTAGGCCTCCGCCTGTCAGGTTTTATAAAGGCTTTGACCGCAAGTCTAAACATTGGAAATATCAATTAGCACTTAGAATACGTCAATCACGGTAAGATTTACTGAATCGGCTTTAGTCTCGATTTACGTAATCATACGTTATCTCTCTAATTACGTATGCACTCTTAGTCATCAGTCCATCATTTTAGTACGCCCTGTATTCGATGTGATTTTTCACCGGCAAAAATGAAACTTCCATACAAACTTTCATCCCTATTCAACCCTTTTTACGAAGGGGAAGAATTTTCAGAAATCCTTGCTTTAGGTCGATGATCAAGGAATTTTGGAAATTCGGTAATTGCTAAGGCAGCCAGCGAAATTCAAATTTCTTCCGTCTATTACAAATTTTAGATCAGGTTATAATATGTAGATTAAAATATGATTGGCGAGCTACCCTGGTACTTCCTCCTTGATGTTCACCTTCGTTTTAAAAACGAAATTTTCTACAAAATTTCTTGCTTATAGACCCACCGGTTAAGGCTGTGCATTATCTGTCAGTGATGAATGAATTAATGAATGAATTAAAAGTATAGATCTACGTAATCAAACAATATCTTTAACTCTCTAATTACACATGCATTCACAGTCAATCAACTTATAAGTAATATTAATGTACTGTACATATTTCTTCAAAGTATTACAGGTGCATAACGAATCGCTCATTGGTGGGATCCAATTAAAACACTGCAAGACTGATTAGGAGACAGATTATTTTCGCTTTCTCTAGAACATTCTATCGGATCGGATAATGCGGTACGTAGAAATACCAATGTGTCGTGGGTTATATAAATGGTACAGTCACACGTTAAAATTTGTACATGTACCTACGAGCGAAATTCAAAAGCCGTGTCTTTGTGAACTATGTATCTGATGAAATTGTGGAGTATTAAACATACATAACCTATATGCGAATAAGTAGTACTATCAAAGTATAATACTCATTACTATGCAGTTGTAATAAGAAGGAGGATGCGTTAAAGGCTACGTGTTACGGTCGCGACTCATATTTTATACAACATATTACTTGAAATTGCAAAAAACCTAAGAAATTTCGAATTTCGCAGGCTACCCTGTCGCTTCTCCCTTGAGAAGAGATTAGTATTTCAACACATTCATCAAAACTTTTGGAGAAAATTGAATTTAAATTTCGCCATTTTATTTTCCACTTGACTGTACAAACATGTACAAGTTCTATAGATACTTAGGTACCAATCCAGTCAGCATAGAAGGGTTAGCTTACGTAATAACAACCTGTAGTGCGCCCACGCAGTTTCATAACTCACCTTTCAACTATTAGCAATTCTATGAGGCACCTACAGGCCCTAAATGAACAGATGTCTTAATAGCCGATAAATGTTCAACAGTCCTTGTGTTGTAGGTTGTAGGTACACCGGAATCTTGACGGTTTGTTGCGAAATCCGCCTGGGCTTGAAATAAACTTAGATTGTCGCAGCCTCGCCGTGCCTCACGAGTCGGGGGCGTCCGTGGTTTATGATATTATCAAAGGCGCATGTGAGCGTAGTTTGTTTTGTGAATTGAGAAGGCCTTTTGTTTATAGGTACAGAGCCATGGATATGTCCAATTAGTAACCGGATAGTACTTATAACGGAAGGAATTAATGAGCTCGGAGTCACGCAATCATCAACCAACGTCATTATTTTCGCAGACAAACAAAGAATTTAACAATAACTTTGTAAGCCTGATAGAAATATCAGGCTTACAAAGTTATTAATTATTATTAACACTATAAAAAGGTAGGTACTAACACATACACTATTATTCTTTAAATAATATGAAGCTTATTGTTGGGAAAACTAAGAAAGCTCCTAGTGTTTCGACGCGTACTAATGTGAGCATAGGTGGGCAAACACTGGACCTATCTATCAAGGATTTGTAACTTCACAGTTCACAACCAAACCCAATAAGGAAATCGCCAATACACAAATAGAAAAAACCGCAGCCCGCGGTCGATGACCCAAGCACCGCGGCTAGGCAATCAATTCCTGCAAGCAGCAGGTGCGAGGCCCCCAGCTGATTACCTCCACACACGGCCCTACATCATATGTTAACAGGACTCCCATATTTATGGTCAGCTTATCTGTAAGTCATTAATTTATTGCATCGAATCGCCTATTTCTATGCAGCGGCTATTAATTTACGATGGCTAACGAGGTTTTCTAATAACTTGTAAATGCGAGGAAAAGATTTTATTTTTATTTGCTGTAAATAGGAAAGATTGAATTTTGTTCATTGATATTCGCAATTAAGCAATCTGCGATAGTAAACATTTTTATCATAACATACCGGATGTGATAGGACAGGCCTGCCGGATTTTTAAATCCATGTTATTAGTCAGAATATTTATATTTAGCTGTCACCCGGGCTTTCATCTCGTGAGAATATCGGGATAAAAAGTAGGTATTCTATGTCCTAATCCTGATCTTGGTCTACTCATGTGCCAAATCTGTTCAGCAGTTTCTGCGTAAAAGCGAACAAAAACAACGTTTCTGTTCATAATGTTATTTGTTTCGGCAACAATAGGTAAGTTTCTATATATATCGCCTCAAAATATTCATTGCCATTATCACAATTAGCATACGATTGTTTGATAACTGATAAAAACGCATGTGATCATACCACCCCACGTTATCACATAATCTTTCATTTCGCGAAATTTTAGCACAACAAACACGAATGAGTCAGCCTCTCATAAAGTTACGATCGTATTTTCCTTGGCGAGTACCGGTTCAGAAGAAAGAAACTAAAGTTCCCGTGATGAATCACGGTTGAGGTACACAATATGAAAGTAGAAACAGAAGGTCACAACAAACCATTACCAAGTGACCACGTGGTCGTAAGTCTAAATGGTCGAAGTAATTTAAAATGCGAAACAAATGCCCATTTTTCCTATTTTGCATAAAAAAAAACATCATACCGGACCTATCAATGCTGTTGTGTCGTTATGTGTATATTATAAAGAAATTAAATTCACATGAGGTTATTCCTTGTAACTATTCATTCTGAAATCCTAGTTTCCGTTGTTATATTACGATTGATTTATCAAAACAGGCTGTTAATTTATCAACCAACATAATACTGGCTACTTGACAAGCCATTGAAGAAGATGTAAAAGATAATATGCCAATGTTAAATTAGTTCCGCGTAGATGGCGCTAAGTCTTGTCACCGATTGGTCGCTTTTTATTTAAGGTGACAGCTCCAGGGTATCCCATGAAATTCAAATTTTCTTACGTTTTTCGCAATTTGCAAGTCATTGCCATGTTGTATGTTGAACGAATATAGATACCGTAACAAATATGACTTTAGATAATTATAATGATTAAAAGTATTGAAACCATCAATACACTCAAGTTCATTAAGTTCCACTGAATGAATTTCAAGAAATAGTCACTCAATGGAATTAAATGAACTTGAGACTGACCTACAAATTGCAATAAAGATGACTTTGACCGGTGCCTCCGGGTTTTTTCGCGGCGAAGCTTTCAGTAACCAATACGATTACATTGGAGTTTACTTTCTGCATCTATATTTACTCTGACACATTGATCACATCAGGTGATTATAGAGTGAACGGTCAAGTGCGAGTGTATCACGTCGTAACCTTTAATTCAATGTCACATTTTAGATAGCATTAATTCCTTTGTGATTCGTTATTAGAATCAATTAGCTTCGGCAGTTCTTGTTTGTCAAGAGCATTAGCTCTTAACCTTTAAGAGGAAAAGAGAAAGTTGGATTAGGGGACTGATTAAATTATATAATTGGTTACGACATTTTGTTAGGTACGTACACAATTAAATAATGAATTTGTTCATGCTAATTCATCTATGGCTTGGCTTGGCAAGTCAGCGATAGGTAACCAAAATATATGAGGTATTTCATTATGTATCTAATATGGGCAATTAGGTACATAATGTAGTGTACGTAGACATACCGATCATTACTCTTATAATAATTTTCCTTTACGTTTTTCCTGTGCTAATTAAGTGTCATACTAAAACTACAACATATGTCGGTCCATCTGTAAACCTACATGTAGAATATGTATTCTGCACACATTACATGAAGGCATCAGTATACTTCCTAGTAGTAACCGTATCTACCAGAGTTTAAATATGATATATGGATTTTAGGAAAGGATTATTATCAAAGAGGTTTGGGTTTGTGATAGAGGACATAACATAACGCCTTTATTCCCCGCAGAGTTATACATCGTGTATAGTGTGTATACACCCACATTTCACCAGTTATGTTTAAGTTCCACGTAATAGGGAGCGAGCTTATTGCCATCAACCGGACACAATTCCAGGCTACGGGTTGCTACTGTGAAATTTTAGATGAAAAAATTCAATAAAACTTTTCCCGACTCGGGAATCGAACCCAAAACCTCATGCTCAACAATAGCGCTTGCGACCACTGGACCAACCAGGCAGAACTCGCTTTAAAAAACCACAAGTTGTCATTTTTTTTTTCTTTTTTTTTTTTTCTGGGTAAATCATCAAATAACTTCTCCCGCTCTGGGTGGAGCGGGAGGGCGTGTCAGACTTTTACTGACTAAAACCCACCCGTGTTCCCTCAGTTGCCTGTGTGCCAGGGGCGGCGGTATCTCTTTCGAACAACCCGCACCCCCGGCAGGCATCGGCCCTTGCGGGCCCCTCTGTTGTTGCTGACATCTCTTTGAGGCGCGCGTGGAACACAACGCGCCGTCGACCCGGGCTTGGTCCTTACCGGACAGCGAGGTACCCATTACTCGCCGTCCGCAAGCCCTTGCCTACGGTGGCCGGGAATCAGCCTGGGATTCCCGACGCCCAGGGCGTCTCCTGCGAAGGCCACGGCTGTGAGGGCGCATGTACTGCATGCAGTTGTCATATTTACAGTCAGAAACTGAGTTCACTGGAGCAACAGTAAATTTGTGCATACAATAATGTTTGGTTGCAGTCAACCCGTTACTGGCACATCCGCCACCCACAGTCGGGACCTGTTACTTAACCAATCAGGCACGACAACCTGCCGGTTGTGGTAGGGTTAGCGGTTGTATTTAATGACATGTTTGTTTGAAAGCGTACCTATTGTTAATGGAAGTTGTAGATAAGAGGGAAAAGCCCGTCTATCTGTTGTATTTGCGAGCTTATCTGTTGCCTAGCAATGAGAATGGGCTTAAAGTAGTAGAAAAAATCTTAAGCAGGGGCAACCCGCGAAATAAAAAAATCTTTTTTCAAAAAAAAAACAACCGACTTCCAAAAAAAAAAAAAACTAAAAAGTGAAAAATAACTTTAATTTCGGAAGACGGTGACTTTCGATATGTATTTTAATTTTTTGTCACCGCCTTGCGAAATTAAAGTTATTTTTCACTTTTTTGTTTTTTTTTTTTGGAAGTCGGTTGTTTTTTTTAAGTTTTTATTTTTCACTTTTTTTTTGGTTCCACTTTAGTGGTTCACATGTGCATACCCCTTCACGGCGTTCCGGCGTGATGTTATGTTATGAACTGGTGTAAACAATAGACAGACATGAGATTTCTGGAATTCCAGTCCATTTGCTATCATTTATTGAGGAGTTCCGTTGCCTATCTCCGAAGTTCTTTATCAGATCTTCACCAAATTGAAATGGGATCACTCCGAGAAAGTACTCTTCCAAAAACTATCCAAATGCCTATAAAATTGGAAGAGGTCTCTATTTCTCCAGGATCCCATCATCAGATCCTGACTTGATGATCATGGGACCACCTGGGAAGTATACCCTTTCTAACAAAAAAAATAATAATCCAAATCGGTCCAACCATCTTCGAGTAATCGGGGAACATACATAAAAAAAAAGAAAAAAAAGGGTTCCAACGAATTGAGAACCTCCTCCTTTAGGAAGTCGGTTAAAAAGAACTTAAGTTTTTTACACTTTGTGGGGAAGTTAGGGGGTGTTTTTTTTTGAGTGTGCGAAATTATCAAATAACTTCTCCCACTCTGGGTGGAGCGGGACATGTCAGACTTTTACTGACTAAAACCCACCCGTGTTTCTTCAGTTGCCTATGTGTCAGGGGCCACGCTATCCCTTTCGAACAACCCGCACCCCTGGCAGGCCCGCACCCCTGGCAGAACTTAGAGGGTTATATTGATGAGGTTAATTCTGCAAAGCCATGTTTGTTACAGTCGTCAATTATATTTTACATAGAACCTGAAATGACCTGCAAATTGTAAAAATTTAAGAAAATTGGAATTTCGCGGTTTCCTTCTTAAACACTGTTTTTAAAAACCGTTACAAAAAACATTACGATTTAAGTGTTATTATGACACTAACTTGATTCCTAAACATGCAGTAACTTTGAATGGCAAAACTTTTTGCTCTCAAAGTAAGCCTGAGGTGAATGACCGCTTATTGATTAACACAGTTTCTGCCAATAAATCTAGTGCTAAAGTTTTTGTCAACTTGTTTTTACGTTCAGTTACAAACTGCTATTAAAGATATTAAGTTTCTGCGAACTGCGATTTGCTATCAGCATTTAAATGAAGATGGATGCATTTAATTATTGACGCAGCACGTTTATAAATTATTCATAATTATTTAGATTTTAAATTTGTCTAAGCAAAATATTACATTTAAATATTACAAAATATTACCCAGAGGGCTGGGTCATTCTTTGGCCAAAGAATTAGCATTGCCATTCAACGTGGCAATGCTGCCAGTCTTCTGGGCACGTTTCCTGATGACAGCGATGCGGACGAATACTTCGACGACTAAGTGTCCTTTTGTTTTTGTATTTATTTCTTTAGTTAGTTAGTTTAAATATTACATTGAATGCAACTAAAAATCCTCACACTCAAAATGCATTTACTTTAGGAATCGAAAGTTTACATATAGTTTACACAAAGCATCAAAATCAGCCTATAATGTTCCCACTGCTGGGACTTTGGCCTCCTCACCATGAGGGGGAGTGGGCCCAGTGCGGGTTGGTAGATGTCACATGTGTTCGAATTTTTGATTCTAGGACATGTAATTTTCCTCACGATGTTTTCCGTCACCGTTTACACGTTTACAACGAAATAAATTGTACCAGACACACACACACAGATTATCACAAAGTATCAGCCATATAAAGCGGTGACTCGCTAATTTCCTTTAACGAGTACGTATAAATAAAGAGAATACACTGTAATACAGGCATTTCCAATTAACACTTCGTCCTCTTTGACCGACTTACGGCTGATGTTACGTAGGTACCTTGTTTTAACGGGAAGCAAATACTCTTTGAATAATGGGAGGATGATTTGTTATATTAACAAAACAAAAGATAAAAGAATACTTTAAAAAGTAGGCTCTTATAGGGTGTTTACATTTAGAGCACTGTTAATATTATACTGTTCTCATATTTTTATATGATAATAGTCTTAACGAAATATTAAAAAGGAAACTGAAGAAAAACATACACATGATACACATGACCCCTTTGACTTAATTGGACCAAAAATATCACACAATACGTAAAACATATTCAATAGACTACAAGTAGTTCTAATTATAGAAGTAACTAGTAATCTAAGGGTAACTGCAGTAGCTAACGAATTAACATTAGTTCATCGTTCTATTAATGCACTAAAAACATGGATAGCCTCACATTAGAAATAACCAAGAAACCTGCATTTAATAAAACTGCCGCCAGTAAGATTATTTCTACATATTAACATAAGCTTGCAAATTGCAATATCTTCAGGGAGCTTGGATTCTTAATAGATTTTATCCTAGAATTCCGATGTAACCTTGTATGTAACCTTTGTAACCTTTAAAAGCAAAATACATTTTATATGCAGACTTATGACGCAGTTTTTATGATTTAAATTACATGACATCAACCGTACTTGGATTGACTTCAATTAAATCATTTGCCTGTATGTTATTGTTATAACATTCATCAATCATCATAGATTAATGATATGTCTAGGTGCAATGAGACTTGAATATGCAGGATGTATCTTCCTTCAATAACAGTATAGGATGGACTGAGCAGCCAAGTCTTCGTCATCACTTGCCAGACAAGAATGTCAAAGTCATATATTCGTGCGTTACATTTCTTTGTTTGCATTCAAACCTTACATTCTGTCGTGTGTACCCGTAAGTGTTTTAGCATTGAGTTCTATGAAGGATGTATTCGCGTCTAGATCGTCATCTTTCTTAATACCATTGTACCATTTATTTGGAGTCAGCACTCCACGTTTATTTCTTCGATTCACATCAATTAGTCGTCATCTTTTTATCTTCCTTCCTAGCCACATCAAGCTTCACCGTTTCTTCTCTGGTCCTTCGTTTTTATAGCTACTAACAATAAGCTCGATACTTATTCGCAATCTTCTTTGTATATAAATACATAAAATCGTTTACTATTGACAAAGCCATATTCAAGGAAGTCAGTTAACAATTGAGGGTGACAAACAGTATTATTTCCAACACATTGGTATAACGTCTCGCTCTGGTTACGACATACTATATATACATTGAATTAGGTAATAAGCAAGAACACAAACAATATCACGTATTAGATAACATGAATGATTAAGTAGACAACACTGGATCGGTGTCAAATGATAATGAGTAAAGCGTAGTCATGAAAGTGTAAGTTGCTTTTGAATAAAAAGACGCGGGTGTTAACTATCCATGACGTTTACACGACAGTAGCCAATACTGTCACACAAGCACTTTAATAAATATGCTCTCTGGGAGGATGCTTTAAGCATCTTGAATATAAATAAATATGAAAGAAGGACGTATTTTATTTTTCATATTCAGTCGTATCATTGTCACAGAAAACATTACAACATACTATTACAAAAATATGCTTAGTAAGCCCCATTGGAACACTCTCTCAAGTTTCACTGATGCTTCATAAATTACGCCATAAACCCTCAATATTACAGAAACTTCTATAAGATAGAAAATCCTAAGCACGTTAAATCTATCAAGTAAAACTTTTAAGGCCACACGATGCAATTTTGTTAGCCATTGAATACAATATTAAAAGTTGCATCATCAATGTTTTGAATAGATACGTCGTACGTCTTTTATTATTGCTTCAACTTATTGAATTCTACCAATTGGCAATTAAATTGCTACGTGTTAACGAATCTTACTTGCATATTGTATGATTTGTAAGGTGAAATGGTATTCAGTCTTATTTTCCCTAGTTCCAAGAGATATAATCTTTTATCAATGCAGTGTCTAGTCTTTATGACAGTAATTACTTCTCCACGTCCATTTTCGATGGACAGATAATACTTAACTATGTTTACAACTTTGAGTAAACTTTATAGACCGTTAACATTGAGCGATATGCAAAGAAAGTGAAAACGTTTCAAGTAAAAGTTTTCGAAATTATTGAAAATCTTCTTACAAAATTATCGGTCAGAGATGACCATTTTAATAGTAGTTAGATAATTAAAATAAACTATTTATGGAAGTGTTGGCCTTACAATTTTTTACCGACACATACTGAGCGAAAGGTGATACCTATGGCTAGAATAGGAGTTAGCGTAGGCTAGAAAAGAAAGGGAAGACTACCTAGATGACGACTAAGAGAGAAGTAAGGACGAAAAAGACGCTGCGACGACCCTAAATAAAGCAGGATAAGGGATTAAAGGCAGAAGAATGATGATGATGATGGCATACATATCTTACCTGTGATCTACATTATTGACAATTCAGACTAAACTAACACTTTATCAGTCCCAAGAAATTCATATATTCAACTTTTAAGTCTAGTTCCTACGCTCCCACGTTTTATATACTAGTGGGAACTAGAATATAAAACGTTGACCATAACACGGACCCTTTGACCTGTCAGACTCATAACTGCACTACATTATTGAGTGAAAGCGGCTTTCACAACGGAAGCGTACAAACGGACAGACAAAAGGCACGACTCTTTATTCACACTCACCCCGACTAGATAGGCACAATGGTACACGTATGTGAGAATATAGGAATGTTATTGTCAACAATTTTATTGTGATATAGATTTGACAATCCAGCCTATTTGGGTTCTTCTCTCTCTTGGAAAGAAATGTTTGAGAATATAGCTAAAACCGTAGTAATAATGGTAGCTAGTCAGCAAGGTGGTAGGTTACAGGCCAAGGTTTTGTACACTTGGAAAGATATTCAATAATTTCACTAGCAACGCAATCGTATAGTGATGTCACATAGCATTCCAACAATATCTACACCAAGTTGATTCTAAGTAGCCAAATCATGATGCGTCCAGGCATTAATAAAAGACATTGCACTTCTGAAGTATAACATATTGTGACGCATACGCATCACAAACTCAATACAACCGTCTTGATGGGCGCGGCGTATCTACCCACATTATGCAATGATAATTATGACATTTGACATCTACTCGATAACCTATCATAATTGTACCATCATGATGCTACAATTTGACTTGGTTAGCTTTATCAAGAAGAAAAGGAAATGCTAGTAGGAGTATTTCACAAATTAGGTGGTTTTCTTTAGGATTAACCTTTCGAATTCTGCCGCCTGGTAATATTGTGTTAATGCTTATAGGGATAGTGATCATTTTGCGCAGTTTGCTGGTAAATCCGAGCATTTATAGAAGACACTAATTATATGTATGCAGATATCTCCTATAACATTAATGGCATGTAATTAAGCCCTTTCAGTGTGTTTGAACCCTTCCGAGATAAAAGCTGGGATAAAAATCTTAGTTATTATCAATTATCTAAGTGTAGATACACGTCTATTAAAATGTAATGCATATTTTCTGCATCCTGTTAATATTATACCTGTATCTATGGTAGGATGTTTCACTAGTAATCGGTATTGAATGTATTGATACAATAATTATATTAGCCACAACTTGTAGACTTTATTTTCTTTTCAAGTGGCCCCATTTGTTTTATAACAGTCTTCCGTTCACAAAATCCTCACCTACATAAAATACTATACATCAACGTCGTGATGAATGAATGTGAGCAGCAAAAGGAAGCATTCACTACGAGACTACGTTTAGTTTTCATTCATTAGGTACATTAACATAATAGAGCCTCACATCAATAGAATTTAATCACGAGTGCTAAAACAAAATGATTCAATTATACCAGTGTCCGATCGAACCTCGTGGGACATTAACGAAGTTATTGTATAGACCATTGTAGTATTTGATTAATCAATCTTTGTGGGTAGGTGTATGTTAGCAAACAAATCTAATCAACAGCTATTGGCACATGACTCATTTTTACGTTCTACATTTGGTAAGCGATTAAAAAGGCAATTTGTACCACAATCCGAGTAACTGTAGGTTTTTTGTATATTTGTACGAATCCGGTAAAAAGAGGCTTTTGTGTGAAATATTTAGTACCAAAGCAAATTGAATTATTTGGTTTTCTGCCTATATAGAACAGGTTGCTTCGTTAACAGCCTATTGAACATTGGTGATGATTCTGTTGTGCACCAACTATACTTAATTTAGGCTATTGCTATCTTTTTTTCTTTTAATGAAACACGAAAGAGACGGAAATAAATTAGAGCTGTCAAATTTAGTTGAACTAAGATTTCTTCGACGCACCTGCGACGAAATAAATTCATCATGCTTAAAATCACGCCTAATTCAAGGCAACCGAGAAGTAATTTAGTTCGACAGTCCTAAAACATTACTTGTTCTTTTTCTTTCGCGGTGTGTGAGTAAGAGATAGCTTTACACTTATTTTCGTTTAGGTGGGGAACAAAAGAATCGCCGCCAGTCAATCTGGGAAATGAATTAAATAGATTACAACTGAAGTTGACTTTTGACCTAGAAATCATTGTTCGGATTTCAATTCTGTAAAATAACTGGGGAATACTTATTAGATCTTCTAAAAACGTTTTGATCTTCTATTGATGACCGGTTTTTCCTCAGTTTGAACAAAGGTCATTCTGATCATTTAAAAATTAAATTAAATAGTGAGCAGTCATTTAAAACTTGAATCGAACGCCAAAAATACCTACTGTTATTTGAGAAGTTACTGTACAAATAATGATTGTATAGTAGTAGTGATTGTCTGTACTTAGAATTCAGTGAAATATAACAAAAGCAGTCGTTTTGTTATCAAAGCACGTACAGCTGCATTCAAGTTAAGTAGCGATGTTCCGATTAAATCGATTGCAAACTTGACAGCTCCTCGCTCGTTTCAACTAATTCTTCGATTAATTAACATAATTAGGTATGATTTATTTCGTTGTTAACTCAATAAATACTGTCCAACTGGTCTAGTGACAAATACTAGTTCAAATAGGCTTCCAATTAAATATTTTTGGCAAATATACGTACATTTCTTGTATTTGCATTGATATGCAAATTAAACTAGCACATAATTTATTAGCCGCGTCAATCTCACGAAGGCAAATATTATCGTACGATTTATCAATGGTTTGCAAGAATTCAAGCTGCACAAAACTTTGTAATGGAAAACTTTAAAAGAGTTCCATAAAGATGTGACTCTGGACAAATGTCTTTTGTAGCTATCTTAGTTTCTTCTTAATGTGCACCAAAACTTTTCCCAATAAACTTTTATTTATTTTAAACTATAGATATACCTACAAAGTTGATGATAGTTTTAACTTTTGACATGCATCATTGGTTTAAGCAAATTGCCATGAAAACTGCAAACTGCATGATAGGTATCGCGATTCGCAGCGGTAAACAGTGGTCTGCAAGGCGTATTTGACCCGTATGAATGGCACATCACTAATATTAGCGAAATGGTAACATTGTTCGCTAACACTAGATTCGGTTCTACAAACAGTAATTACGGACGACCCTAATTGACCCCGTTCACACGTATACCGTTACTAACTATTGGAATAAGCATGGTACCTACACGCTTCTGCGGGCTTGCATTCGTTGCTTTGTTTTTTTTTTTTTTTTTTTTCACCATTGCGACTCGTCCAGACTTATGTAATATTTTGATATGTTGTAAATGGAAATTGTGTAAATAAAGGAAGTTATTAAATGATTGATTGATACCTAAATTAGATTTAAGTTTGTACATACCGGATGATAAAATAGCCTACCTACAAATACAAGCTAACTAGGTAGGTACTCACATAATTGTATAAAGACCATTTTAGATGCAGTGATGTATTGTAAAAGTCATGGTCTCTGACACAGCCGTAATTACTTGCCATTCATAGCCTATACCATTGACCAAGTGCACTTATGGAATTAACAAACAAATAGTTCTACAACCGATACATAAACATTGTCGCTTAGAACATTTTACCATTCATGCAATACATTGATCGAGAACCTATTATAAAAACTTCAGATATTTTAATAAAAATGTAGTCACGTTATGTTATGATATGAATGTTAAACGCCAAATACTGTGGTCTACGTCACAATTTAAACAAAATATATTTACCATGAAACGTCAAAACAATATTCACGTCAGTTGTAAAATGTAGGGTAGTGACGTAGAAGAATTTATGTGCTCAAGTGTACCACAAATCAAATTGTAACGCATGGATTTTGAAACAATAATATTCGAAGTAAATTGAATACAACGATAGTCAAAGCCACATTATTGAATTGGAAATTATTTGCGAATCAACAACGTATTCTTAGGGAAATCTGAAACAGGAAATAAAAACGTATCTGCGTTTATTTTTGTCATTTATACGTAACCCAGATAATTAAGACATCAAGTAATCAATATTACACAATGGCTGATTAAATATTGCAGGCATTTTAAATGACCAAATATGCCAAAATTATTACGTGTATGATAAATAGTGATGTCAATGATTTTAGAGCAATTAACCTCGATTTGTCGACAATTGTAGATCAAACAATTAAATAACCTACTATGTACTGAGGCCAGCACATCAAGCTACCCCAATCTGTCAAATTTCTTTGATAGATTTTCAACTTTATGACAAAAAAATAAGGTTCATGTCCAATTGGGAAAATTTGACAGTTACGTGACAGTTAGTACTTAGAAAGCAAGACTTTATTTTCCTTGATCAATGTATATAATTTAAAGCAAGACAAACAGGTAAATTGAGTACCTATTTTGTAGTAGTAAGCCAAAGAAAACGATACCTTACTTAAAATAGACTCAATAATCGCGAGGAAACTTGCTTAAATTGAAAAAGGACTCGTAATTAAATTCAATAAGTATTTCTAAATTACTAAATCAATACGTATTTGACTATTAAACGAAAAAAATACAGCCATCAGAAATTCCTAACTCAGTTGGAAAAAACCAGTTAGTTAGTTAGTTTAAAAGCCCTGCATCTAGATATTTATTACGACATTTAACAGGCGCACGCGCTTGAGTCATGGGCGTGGCAACATCGGTGAGGCGAGCCATTTCTCCAAGCTATCCACACTTAATAACGACATTTTAATGGCACAGCTATCGCACCAATTACTCTACATGATAAAAACAAACACAATGTTGATTGATTATGTTCTAACAGGTTAGTTTGATCAGTGGATAGTAATCATTGAATATCAGCGGTTTCTAATTAATGTCTTACTAATCGACTGTAGCTACTTTGATTTCAATCTACTGATTTTCTGTTTTTGTTAGATTAGATTCTCAGAATAGAACCTACTGAGTACAGTATTTAATAACGAAGCTTAGATCATTGTATCCAATCAGCTTGTTTGCAGTAATCCATTTACTAAGTCAATAGTTTCCTTTTGTGTCCAATTAAATGTTTGAATGAGATAATAAAACTCGTCTTGATATAGAAAACCACTTTTGGTATAAAGTTCCAACAGCTGAATGTAGCCATAACGTCAGTCTTCGACTAACGAACTCAACAAAAACTAAAATAAGAACAAAACCTATCAATCAACGATCTGGAAATAGTCTGCCCGGAAGCGAACCCCGGCCTAGCAGTTAATTGCCGTGACAATAACACCAGAGCTCATTATCCTAAATTTGGACCACACCTATCCACTAATGGATGCCACTCGACATGACTAAGATGATTCAGGATGATACTTGAGGTTTCGAGTGGAATGTTTAAATGAAGAAGTGGTCTTAATTATGAGAATACTAAACTGGAAAAGCACAACAATAGAAATAGGTCATTATACGTTCCGATTTGTAAATACGTTTTGACGAAGCAATTCCTACTGACAATAAAGATATCATGCACGAATTGAACATCGAGAAAACAGAACATGACAAAGTCAGCATACACGAGATGGAAAGGAAAAGGATCTGACAGCTATTTGACAATGTTTCTCACGTCTAAGTCGAGAGAAAGCATCATGGATAACATACGAAACTGAAAGGGACTCAGAACCAGGGCAATGTATTTCACAACGTTGGCACGTCCGTACGTCGATCCAATCGTTTCAAACAACATGACATGGCAAACAAAACTAAGGTAAAAACTAAGAAATCAGGTGTCAATTTCAAACTAAATGACATCTACTCTAAACCAATATTGGCCGTGCATGATAAAACAAGGACGGTAAATAGCAAAAACGAGTCTGACAAATTAATAGAACCAATGGTGACAGATTAACAATGTGGAACGAATCTCTTAGTTAAAATCGATGTGAATTTATTAGACGTAAAGATGAATTTACAAGACAGCTAGTGGTGGGACACGCGAAGGTTAATAACATACATTCGGTCTGCAAATCGCAGACGACGACGTGACTAAGTCTGCTACGAGGACTATTACTGGTAACAAAGAGATTCAACCACAAAATATTATGTGCTTTTATTATAATAAATTGTGGGATAAACCCAATTAAAGAATTTACCAACATAGTTTGTTACGGAGAAAAAAAAACGGGCAATATCGAACGTGACGAATATTTGGCTTGGGAATTACATTAAGTGTTGTTTTATTACAATAGGTAGGCAGACCTCGGACAACGTGACAGATAACGCTCCGAGTAATCAGTCTCAATCCATTAAACAAATACTAAATATTATTATAGAAAACCTTGAATATGATGATTGGCAAAACCATTTGGTAAAATGTAAAAACACTAGTTGTGTACAATGTAAGCACAAGCGTAAACAAAGATGAAAAAAACATTCAGCCAACCGTAAAAATAAACAATAAAAGATAATACTTAGTTGTAAATGAACATAACAGCTATATTAAAGATTCAAAATGGTATTCAATTATTCTAAAACGTGATGATGATGGATTTTGAACTTGAGTGCAATGCTAATAAAGTGCAAAGTTAATTACGCCCTGTAAAGTGGAGGAAAAGCGGGGGCACGCTCAAGAGAACACGAACACGACATAATACTGTGTAATAATTGTTGGTAACAGGTGACCTACAGGCAACGCAAAAATACGACTCATCAAGACCACATTACCCAAAACATTTATACATATCAGCCTAGAATACTTTGCCCTAAAGAGCATTAAACCTATGCCATATCCAACCAAGGTTGACACACGATTTGTGTATAGCAGTAACGTGCAAGTTTAGAGATTTAACAGCGGATTACCAGTCAGTCGCCCACGAACATTCAAATGGCATTTTCTCAAACCAAACGCTACATAAAGAATCAGACACACAAAATGCCGATAAAACTGACATCAAACAAGCCCTTTTGGGTCAAAGGAGAAGTGATGAGTGCGAATAATGTATGCGGATATATACGATGTACGGGAAATGTGCTTTCTTCACACCTGAGAACACTTCCTGGAATACAAAAGAAGGTGAAACTTGATGATAACTGAGACACATCTGACCGCTTTCCGCCAGACGTTGAGTCTCCGGCGTACGCAACTACGTGCACTGAATGACAATCAATTTAAGTTTATATTGATATATTTAACACCCAATTGATGCGCCGCGTCGATTCTATACATTTTTTGTATATTTAAACTATCCACAGTAATATATACGTTTAACTAGTGTATTAGAAAGTCACATGAGTCTTTTTTGTTGGTTTAGTCTCCAAAAATAATTTCGAATCTTAACAATGAAAAAGCTAGATAAATAATTTATCAAAACAATATAAAAATTCTTGCATATTTTAATCACAATCCTTCGGCTACATACTCGTAACTAAGCCGTATTCATCTAAAAATAAAATTTTCAAAAGCAGGTTTCGAAATTATTAATGAACTTTCTTCGTTTGACATTAAGCCGGTCGATCCTAATAACGACCAGTAGTAGCACGAGATCAGTTTCATATTAACAATGCCAGTTCCTGATGCATAATTCACGTCGATAGTGAAAGTTCTTGATCTCGCTCGAGGTCGGGTGTCGAGTGTTTAGATTATAAAACAATGACATGACGAAAACAATACAGCCTCGACAAATTTGATATCAGTTACTAAAGGACTTGCTTTAGCTAAGGTAAGTTTCAATTCAAGCGAAAATTGGCACAAGTGAAAGTTACAAAAGGTCACCCGTCAATTTGCCAATAATATATCTGTTGTAAACAATATAGTATTTTAGTGTTTCGATAGGCTTACAAACATTGGAGTCATAAACAAAGCTAAACAGTCGATTACGCTTATTGCATGGCAATTAATCATAGTAGTTATTGGAGTACTAACAAAACATGACAGATCGATATGAACTGAACACGTGAACGATTATTCGTTTTCTCGAGCACTTTCAGTTTGATAATATAATCGACGCAATCGATTTGTTTTTCTGCAAATACTTTTCAGTGATTGGGTTGGACGACCGCGCAGTGCTGTCGGTTCCGGCAGCTAGAGGGTAACGCACCCCTCAAGTTCACAGTCAACCCCGGGAATAATGGGACGGGAGTCGGTACGCGACGGAGACCGCCCAAGGGTGCACTGCAGTCACACATACAACACAACAATACTCCACGAAAGGGACAGAAAATTGCGCAAAACTTCCGAGCCAATGTTGCCCATTAGATAGTAATTTATGTATCAATCAATTAAATCGCGGCTATGAGCCGGTATCTGTTGATAATGTTATGTCAAGGATGTAATTCGACTAAATACGAAACTAACTTGGTGTAAATATTGCATTCCACAATAATTGGACGCCAAGATTAACATCGATTTGCCTGTGGCTGTATTGTATCCCATAACGAATTCACCCATAGCTAATACAAATATTTTGATAATCGTCGCTTGGAACGGATAATCGCTAATCAACCAACAAATCTTAACATTTGTAATGCAAAGAACACTGAGCAACTGATAAGGAATATGCAAGACATGTGTAGATGTAACGCGATTATTGAATATAGATAGTAAACAATAATACGGAGCAGTTAACGGAACTGACAAAGTAAATCTCCAACATACTCACTCAGGTTGAACAATGATGTGGAAGATGTAGCAAAACCACTTGATATCAAAGTCAGTGGAGGAAATCCATTCTCACGGACACAGCACTTGTACGACGAACTCTTGCGGTTTTCACAGTCTCTTATTTATCAACGAGATCACTGAATTAAACGTCTCTAATAATAAAAATTAACATTAATATTGCAGGTTATTATTGCACGGAAGTATTGCTGAGCTCTATCGCAGGAGGTCGCAGGACCGTTTTCGGGATATCGATCTGATTTCGGGGCGCTGCAGTTGCTACACTGTCTCTTGCTAGGATTAGGTTAAAGCTCACTTTTTAATGTGTTCGTGGGCTAGTGCTTTCGTATAGTTTGTGTTATTATGTTTGTTTATGTACGTAGAGGTCGCGATCAGCTGTTGCTTACGGAGCCAACGACGGACGCGGTGCGCGAGCGTGCGAGAGTACCGCGCGCGACTGACTAACTATGAGGCTCGAGCTCGGGCTTACCGCGGCCACCGCTGTGGCTGCCGGTGCCAGTGCGGTGTAGGCGCCCCGCGGCATCTTAACGGCCCGTTACCTACACATGGACGTACTACGAAGATATGTAAACAAACAACACGCTTTAAATCTCCTCATCTGGTCGTACAAACGTTACAGAACGATTTTTCTACTTTTGGAGATCGTTTGAATTTTATGAAGTCTTTACTTGCGTTTATGTCTTTCTTTTATGTTCTATGAATTCACATTTTCTGTTAAACGTTAAATTGACGTTTCTTGTTATCATTTACACTTATTGCATTTACAGTTTTAATACGAGTTTCTCTGAAAACATTATGTATATAGTGTAACTTATCATTGTCGGCATAAATATTTTATTCAAGAAAGATATGAAGAAATAAAAACTGCAGTGATTGTGCAACCTTCAAAATTAAACTGTACAAACCAAATTCATAACAGAATAAGCGGACACGGGACAACGTAAAATTACAGAACAAGCTGGTTTAGGGAACAATGCAAACAAAGCCCAAATCTCACGACCTTCCGTCGAGCAAGACGCAATCCGTTGTGTCACTACAATTGCGTAGTCGCAGTCAACATTCAAAGCAATGTTGATACAAAAAAATGAAACCAGAACTATTTGTGATAGCAACGACACTAACAGTAACAACAAACTTCATTAACACAATCGTGTAGGTAAATATTACGAGTGGAATTCCAAAATAAGGCATGCGACAACCGTAAGTAATGAAAACAAGTGGAGTTACATCCTCTGATATAACATTAGCAATAAACAATAGCGGCTTATTGTAATGAATAAACAATGAAGACCTCGCCACGGAGGCTATCGATGTCAGGATAGCTGGTAGAATACAATGGCTTAGAGCAAGCAAGCGTAGATGAAGAAAATTCTGTGCATAACGAAGACATAGCGGGCATAGTTAAAGACAATAGATATGAAATTATTGGATGAAATATGTTTTGGAAACTATGTAGTTTTACAAAATATTAACAACGCTTTGGTTGGACATATCTTTTTAACGCAACTTAATCACCCTTTTCGATTACCAGTGTTAATTTACGAGTAACGTTGTACATTTCTGGATTGAGTCTGTCAGATGTCTCGCCCATTCAATAGTTGCGAGCTTCCCTGCTATTTCATCTCTTTCATCCTGACAAACGAATGTGTTTATTGTATAAGATGTGTATTGTGCGCGTAGCATCTGCCGGAGCGTGTCTGTTCACAAGCTGACCTTTACCCATCGTCGTCTTGTACACGTGCGCTTGCAAAACTTGGCACTATAAATACCATGACGCTTCGACATTTACTGCTATTGGAAATGTCTTTACCTGTTTGGGCCGAGGATGGTTCCTTACTAGGTACCTCTGGTTTTGCTCTTTAACCTTTATTTTGCATCACGAGTGGCGTTTGCTTGAAGAAAACATGAGACAGTTCGACTTATATTCGCAGTGTGTTACCCTAATTTTCGAAATAGCCTTGCGTAGGTACTGTAATACATCCCAAATTAGAACTAATGAGTTCGACCCTATCACTTTATCGAACATTAGAAAAAGCAGTCCCGGGTGGGACTAGTCATAAACAAAACTCTTATCTCCATAAATCGTAATATCGGATTAGAAAAAAAGGGTCGTGACTCATAGTGACGGAAACGTGGGAAAAATGCGTGAGTTCGACCAAGAAGAGCGAGACGGGCATCACGATCCAGTTTTTATCGATGTTCTGGAATCAATGACTCTCGAAGATACACTGACTGCAGTGAACATTCAAAATAGTACATTTTTAAATAGCCGTTTCGAATGTCTGATAATTTCGAAACTTTTACAATATTCCCACGATAGAAGAGGGACGTTCGACTCGTTCTGACTTACTTGATATGGTTGAAGAAGTCGAAGGAACGTACCTGAAACAATAATTACATAAATCAATACACAGTCGGAGTCTTTAAAGTCCTAATTTGAGAATCAAAGCGAATAGCGCACGGGTATCCCATTAACCGTGACTACAATCTTGTACATTAACCTACATCCAAAATATACGAGTAGTATAGTATTGCGCACTACAACGTAAGAAACGAGTGCGCACTGAATCGCCATTAACGTTTCACACAATTCTGTCGAAATCGAAAGTGTTGTTTCTAATTACGACATTTACGACACTTATGATGCGGAAAATAAAAATCACGCTTAGTTACTCTTTAGTATTATCGAATGTGACGTAACGTTAGATACGGTTGAATGATGGCTGCTTGTTGGTGTTGACGCATCGATTACGGTGGACGGAAGTGCAAAAAGCTAAAGAGCAGCCGACATGGTTTTGTCATTTGGGGAATAATCTACGTTTGTGTAAGATAAAGATGAAGTTGTAAAAGTTATCTATTAGATATCGCTCCAGAATATACATAGGAAAGTGGTTTTATAACTGTCTGACTGTCTGAAAGCAGTCTAGCTGAAAAATTTGCTATCCTCACATATGAGACGTCTGCGGTACCTACGACTGTGGATACAAATGAATTTATCTCAAGTTTTTCCCGGACGTGATTTTGAAGGCAAACTAAACAGGATGCACGGAACGAATGCCGTGGGTGCCGTTGTATTTTCAATAAGGTTAGTCTAGACTTGGTCTAGACTCAGGGTAGGTTTGAGCTTAGGATTTTGAGTTTATGACCGCGTCGGAATCGATGGCTAAGTCTGGAGGAGTGAACCCTAAAACGGGTTTATCCCTTCTGTGTGTGGAGTTTTTAATAGTGAGAAGGGGAAAATTAAAGTATCTTTATAGTTTAAACGTCTGGTTAGACTAGACAGGGGTGCTAACCCTCTTTTGCCGCAGTGGTATAAAACATGCATTAGGTGCAGCCTGGCGCTGCCGCGTTACATCAAAATTGCAAAAGCTTAATGTATCTTAACTGTACCACTGCCTGTGCCTAGTACTATTATAAATTCAGTTAGTAGGTACCATGTTATGTTTCCTCGTTAGATACGAGAAACGATTATGTAATATTTCAATTATATTATGTGCTTTGGAATAACTGATTTGTACAATACTTACTGGCTGGCATATATAGCCATCACTTCTTTGAAGTTAATCTAAATTTAATCTTATATTTTATACAAAAGCTTTGACGCCGTAGCCAAGGCACATTATTTCTATAGGAAAACTTATTGCAACGACTGGACTATGTCATTTATTTCCTGCAAATAATTATGGTCATAACGGAAGAGCCCGACGCTACAAGCCCCATGTTAACGTATAAGGCAACGTCTGACAAGTGTTAGTACTTTACATATTATGTGCTTTTTTAATAAATTGAAACAAACACAATTCATCACATCATTTTGTCTTTGGTTTTTTTTGTTTGTCATTTAACACATTATGCAGCGATTTTTGAGAACTTGGTAGAAAAAGTTACGAAATTGTAAATAGTTTTCATTGAAATTGTTTAGCCTTTTCAACTTTGAACTGGAGGCTTTGTGCAGCCGGGTCAGTGGAATATCGACCTCGCATTTGTCTTAGTTCAAGAGCATTGAACTGTAACACTGAAAGGTTAATCGCATTGACACGCTTTTTTTTGTTTAACTATATTATGCACTTTGAGCAGATTTAAGTACATAAGCAAATTATACCTGCTCTTTTTATTATGAAGATTATGATGCCCATTCCAAGCGTAAAAATGAGCGATGTCCTATGTACATGTCAATAAATCGTTAACCTTGTCTGTGATCTCTCTCGTAAACAAGCTATAAACAATGAGTATTTTGTTTCTAATAAAACCTGAATGGTAGAATGCTAACCATAGCTCATGTAGCCGACTACACACTATGATGTCATCGAAATATCATAAAACATCCTATACCAACAAAAAACTGTAAAATACCTACATAATGTTAATATGCGAATTATCTCAATCTGCGATAAAGCCAGTGAGTCACGGTCCGTTTGTGTTAATTTTAAGCTTCTGCCCAGACTGGCAATAATAAAACCTTTCCCTTTACACTTGCTAAATGATATTTCCGGTGGAGATTGCCCACACTTAAGAGTTTATACGTTGAGAAACGACTTTGAAGACTGCAACTTCTGTAGATGCAATCATAAATTCAAATAAAACGGTTTCGAGTAGATTTTATTGTTGACTAGATGTTGCCAGTCCCAAAAAAGGAAATAGAAAAAGTGATTATTTAAATTGCATTATGAAAGTATTCACGAAATTGATTAGATTTTATTTCTGTTTTATAGCTTCTAATATGAAGCCAAGAGCTTTCGAATATTAATAAAAAAGTGATTTAATTTTTTTCTGCATTTTTTGCATCTCTAAATTGGCAGGTTGTAAAATTAAGATTTATGTTAAGTCTAGAAAGCTCCTAGATGTGGTTGCTTTCTGGATACAAAAGTGAGAATGGCGATTCAAGTTGACAGTTGCAATTATGATGTTAACGTAATAGTAGCTTTGGCCTTTCCGGCTGAATGAACAAATCGACAAAGGGCGGACCACAAAAAATCGTAGCAATTTCTCTTTAGCGGTATAATCTAAGTGTTTTTTCGACTTCCATGTGTCCTATTTACTTTATTTCGTACAGCCAAACACATGTTGTAGTAGATTTAAAAAATCGTTTTTTTTTCAAACGAGAGTGGTAGCAGCATGCGCATGCGCTGTCCGGAGCTGGGTTTGTGTGCCACGCGTGCGCACCAGTCGACCGTCACGCCCATTGTGCGATGCTATTGTGTAACAAATGCATGTAGGTGCGTGTACCTACTTCGTAAAACTGGGTGGCAAATTGCTACTCCTATTGGGCTGTCACACTTTGTAGGGAATGGTGAGGCGCTAGGTTCCTTTTTGGAGCAGAGAATGATTATAAAGTCGGTTATGGTTATGAATGGGAGAAGTGGCAACGCCATGGGTGGTGAAATAAATTTGGACAATGCTATTGGAATACAGTTGAACATGCATATTCAGCCTATAATGTTCGCACTGTTGGGACGCAGGTCTCCTGTCTGTGAGAGGAAGTGGGACGTAATCCACTACGCCGGCCCAGTGCGGGTTGGTAGATGTCACATGTCTTAAAATTTTTGGTTATAAGACATGCCGGTTTCCTCACGATGTTTGCCTTCACCGTTTCGAGAGAAGTAGTGATGAAGTAATTTACACAAAGTAAAGCACCTATCTGGGTTTGAACCTACGACCTAAAGACCTAAGACCTAGGACATTAAGTCGCGGCCGTTACCACTGGGCTACCTCTGCTGCTCCAGTTGAAGATGAACAGCAAGTAAAAATAAATAAGTGCTGATGTAAAGTACGAAATCATCAAAAGTCAGTACAAATCGCTGCAACCTGACCAAATCGCGAAATCTCCGATTTCAGGCAGTTACTCTAATTAAACACGTAAACTTAAGACGTTAGTTTCGTAATTGTAACAAAAAATGAGGCTCTGGCACACTGAACTAGTTAGTAAGTAACAATGCTCGAATATTACAATGTAACAGATTATGACAGATAGTTAGATATAACTCACTTTTTTGACAAACGACGTGTTCCAACTAAAAATGGGTTGACGTTGGAACAATTGAAGGCTTTGAAGGAGCCCATTAGGGGTGAACAAAGAAGTGAAACCTGGCCAAATTCGTCTCTGGGAATGAGGAAAGGCTACCGGTTCTTGTTACTAAGTATGACTCATGAAATCCATATTATCTTGAGATTACCAAGGCAGAAGGCAAACCGCATTAGGGCTGCCAAGACAGAATTCTAGGAATTTTTGAATATTGTAGAACTTGAAAAGTTATCACCAGAATATTGTAATTAAATGTGAGGTATTCCACTCAGGGCACAGTTTTGAACGGCACGTGCTTGAACGGCACCTGAGCACTTCCCACTAGCGGCACTGAAACAAAATCGTAACGTGCCGTTGTGACTTTGAAGTGCACCGTCTCGTTTTGGAGGATCTTATTTCTACTGAAATTATTTTTACTGCTTCGTTGGTCTAGTGGTCGCAAGCGCTACTGCGGAGCATGAAGTGCCGGGTTCAATTCCCAGGTCGGGCAGTGTTAGTGGGTTTTTCTGTCTGGGATTATTGAGTAGCACCCCGGAGTCTGCATTTCCGCCCGGTTGAGTGCAAAAGGCTCGGTCCCTTTTACATGGGATTTAAACATAACTGCCGTTATATGGGGTTAATATAGCTACACTCTGCCAATTCCTTCGGCGAAACAAGGCGTGATGATGTTATGTATTTTTACTGATATTGGCATTAGTAGATGCTTCAAATTCCACTCCAAAATACATCAAGCGATTTAATATACCTACGAGTGACAAACACGATATACCTAATAAGATTAGAAAAATCTATGATTTACTGAACAAACAATACAAAATATGGATAAAGACTACAACATTTTGTTCATCGCAAACCAAAACACAATAAAACTGCACGCCCTAACGACACGACACCCAAGTTAATGTATGCGCAGGAGTGAAAGCTCGTCGCCGTGTCACCTACCGACGAGATTTTGATTGACTCCCCAGCTCCCCACACAATATGGCTGCGATCGCCGTTAATTATTTGTGGGGCTTACAAAACCAAGATTTATTAAACATAGGAAGTAAATTATAGAGTTGATGGATGTACTGGCATTAGTTTTGTCATTAGAATCTGATTGGATGAAAGTCTTATGAGGATTAGATATCGACTATAGTAATTATGGTGCTTATATTTATAGTTTATGATTTCTGAGTTTCATAGGAAGAAATTGCCTTGTTGAAAAAATCAAAAGTCATTTATTAAAACTAGGCTGAGAGTCAGCCATTTTTTGAACGTCAAAATTACATAAGACAGTCCCCCTTAACGCTCGCCCTTTCCCACTTCCTAGTGCTTTTAGCCCCCTATTACTTGGGGCTTAAACTTAACTGGCGAAATGTGGGTGTCCTATAGGTAAACCTCTGCTCAAACCTTCGGGGCTTCAATTTTTTTTATGATTTCGAAAAACTAACCTGAAAATTCTCCGCAAACTCAGTCGCATCCCCTGGTACGGTTCAATACAAACGTAAAACATTTATATCCTTCAGTTCAAACATTCGTATTTCTGCATGCAACTGCAAAGTACCAAGTACAGTCAGTACTTCGGCAGTAATCGGTGATTTGTTGCAAAACATTTGATGCGCAGACGCAGATGCTTATTGTTCAGCCAGGAACATACTTGACCTACTTTGAATTGCGTTTTATCTGTGGCACAAGATTTATGCTACACTTAAAGTTAATGCTTCTGTTTTTAAATTGATGATCAGTTTTATTAGTATGGATCTGTTTACTTGTTTGTGGTATGATGTGGGTACTTACCTAATGGTTACGTAAGTAGATAGTACTATAAATCATTATCAACAATAAACATAACATCATATTTGTATTTCGCACGAAAGTGTAGGTATGGTACACCGAAATTTCGCCAGCTATATTTTCTTAATCCGATCCAACCTGTCCCTTAGCAACGCCGACGCCCTGAACCGAGGTCCGTACCCACACTGGGGGTACGTATAGGCGCTTCGTTTTTATATTTTCACAGCAAGCTCGCGGTTAGGCAGCCGAGAATCTCCCAGGTTGATGGAACAGGGATATAACGTTTATGTAATCGAAAATCATTTGGTCTAACGTTTAATATGTATATTGTATATTTAATCGAAAATCATTTGGTCTAACGTTTAATATATATAAAAAACGTTTTTATGGGTAACACCCCGACTCAGAGTACCCCGACTCGGATAGGTTAGGTTAGAAGGCTAAGGCGGGAGCGAAACGGAGCGGAGCTCCCGCCTTAGCCTTCGTGGTTATTTTTTTTAAACCACCCAGAAATATGAGCCCCGCGAAGCGGTGCTCCGTCGACCTATCTTAGCGCAGGTGGTAATCAGTTACTAGTTATGTTTAATATCTACTTAGGTTACTATTACCTATAACTACCAATTTGGCTTAGTGTTTTTAAGTAGGCGTTTTCATCATATTAGACCAAATAAGTTTTATATCTTTTGAGTGATATGTCAAACGATTTTACATTTAATGTATGTTATGTCAAACGATGTTATATTTTATGTATGTTATGCTTATAAAAATTAGTTATTTTAAAATTATATCAATCGTTCATTATATTAACTAATCGCTATATTAAATAAAAATATAAGTTCCGTTGTTATATGTTATTAATATTAGAGATTTTGTTGTTACATCATCTATTACTTACCCCAGCTGATGTTATAAAGGAGCTCTTACACGGGCAATTTTTTGAGCAATTATTGCTCGGCAACACTAATGGATCAACCTGGAGCAACTAAGTGGAGCAATCTCGAGCAACAACAATAAATTGCAAATATGTTTCGGCAATATTGCTTCTGATTGCTCCATATATTTCATGAGTTGCCGAATATCCAATCAGTTTGGAAATTTTAGGCAAATTTTCTTTCTACCTCGTTTGTACGTGTCGTTTTTTCGGGAGGAACCGGCCTGCGGTGGAGGCGGCGGGGTAGGCACATTGCCTAATTTTTTAAGTTGCTCCGTATTGTGTGGCAGTATCTCTGGCAACAGGTGGCTACATGTTGTCATTGCTCTAAATTGCTGGGTGTAGTCATGACGTAATAGTTAACGAGAATTGCCCGAGATGGAGCAATTTTAGTTGCTCGTGTAAGCGCACCTAAAGGCCACTTTTATTTTCGACAAAGAATGAGAGTTCCGCGCAAAAAAACAAAATCTCTTGAAAACCGATTTGATTTCTGAAATGTAAGCGAACGAAGCCGCGGGCACAGTTCGGTCATTTCAAGTCCAGGTTTTCTCACGATGTTCTTACTTCACCGATGGCAGTGCATCACTGCCATCGGTGAAGTAAGAACATCAAGATCAACTTAGAATGCTTCCGTCTCATATGAATTGAAAAAGCCACATTGTTACTTGCCCGGATTTGTACCTTAGAGCATCAGAAGCGAGACCTGAACTACTGACCCATCAATCACGACATACACGTACACACGTTCTACACTATTAAACGAATATTCTGTGCCAATACAGTGTGCTCCGATGCAGTAAATAATGTGCAAAGACCGCAGACAAATGTGAAGAAACTGAGAGCCCGGATGCTGGATCTACCTACCACGTATTACGTATGTAGGCATCCGAGATAATGTGCGTTGCGTACTGTAATGACTAATGGCTGTTACTTTTATGCTCGAGAACAGAATAATAAAGAGTAGTCTTCAGGACAGGTACGTTGGCGAGTAATGAACTAATGTCCGATTCCTATATTTTACGGACCGTTAATGGGTAAAATTAAGTCTCTGTTTCTTTATTAAAAATGAAGCAAAGACCATATAGCTTTGCATAGTAGATCCTCCCACATGGAAGTAGCTATCACACGTAAAATTAGCTTACGAATCTATTTATTTATTTATTTAATACACGCATACATTATTACACATTTAATTTGGTGCCAACATAAACTCTTTAGAGTTTTACCGTGCACCAAGGTCATCGACGACATAATAATTGTTAAAAACACTTAAGTAGGTAGTTAGCTTATAGACAGACAACAAATAAAGTTACTTCGGGTATAAAAGAAATAAAATCTAAATGCCTAGTTTGTGAGTTGCCGAACATAAAAGAATAGCACCATCCCATTTCTTCACATGGGTGTGGTAGAAGGCGACTAAGGGGCTTACTAGACAATGGGAAGCAGCGTTCTCTATGCATTTTACCACCCTACTGCGATCGCCAACCCGCCTGCCAAGCGTGGTGATTATGGCAAACCCCCCATTTGGGGGAGGCCTATGTCCAGCAGTGGACGTCTTTCGGCTGAAGTGATGACCTAGTCTGGTAATAAAAATGATACCATTGGTAAGCAAAACGATTCGTTTTTTACCCGACTTCAAAAAGAAGGAGGTTATCAATTTGACATGTTTATATAATATACATTTTGTAATGATGCTAGGGCATAATTCCGTCATATATACACGGATCCGCAATTTTTTTTGTTTTGAAGAAGTTTATTTCGAAATGGTCCCATTAAAATTTCATACAGATCTGATGATACGTTTCGGAGACAGACAACGGAACTCTTTAAGAAATTACAGCTAATCAACCGCGATTGCTGCTGTCGCATAAATATGCATTGTTTAGACCTCAAGGATGATGAAATTTCGAATTGGTGTGGGGTAGGTACTATAACTCAAAAGTGAAAAATAAAAACTTTTTCCAAAAAAAAAACAGGCTCCCGGAAAAACACTACAAAGTAAAAAATAACTAATTTCGGAAGGGGGTGACAAAAATTGAAATACATATCCAAAGTTACCGACTTTCGAAATTTTTGGAAAAAGTATTTTGTTTATGGGAACCGAGAATAAATCTATAAATATTTGCCTCCTCGTTGGCCTACTGGTCGTAAGCGCTACTGCTGCGCTGGAAGTCCTAGTCCCTGGTCCTGGTGATTGCCAGTACGCGCTGCGATATTGGGTTTTTCTATCTGGAATATCCCAGTACCAGCCCGGAGTATCATTTACGCCCGGTTGATGGCACTAGGCTCGCCCCCTATTACTGGGACTTAAACATAACTGGCGAAATGTGGGTTTACTATAGGTATACTTACCCTTCGGGAAAACAAGGCGTTATGTCTACTTATATTTATTATTAATTTTTTTTTATTATAATTTTTTTTTTTTTTTTTTTTTTTTTTTTTTTTTTTTTTTTTTTTATATTTATTGCGTAGGTATTTCTACGGTATTGAAATTGACTAGGAAAGTAGTAAGTAGCCATGCCATTAGCTTGTCCCTAAAGGTTCATTAGAATACCAGCGTCAGACAGCATCTGTCTGACATTAATGCTGAAATGAAACTTTTTGGCGCAGCCGTGAGGCACACACTGTTGTAGTTATTTATTTTCCCTTTTTTTTTTGTTATTGTGTTTCGTGTTTCAAGAACTGTGTCCAAATAAACAGTACTCGTTCTTTCTTTCTTTCTTTCCATGGGACTTTCAAGTCGTTCTTCTCCCTAGGATTCTACACAACTTACCGAATCCCTGAAACTTCAATAGTGCCCGAAAATGGTTTCAATGTCTGAGGCTGTAACCAATTAATAATTTATCACTACATATGATATTCTCTGTGACAGAGTGGCGTCTAAGGACTGGAAAATGAGATGGCGGTCGTTTGGCAGCGAGGTGGGCGGACATCATTGTTGCCATCGCAGGTAAAACCTGGATATAGATGGCACAGGAGCTTGAGGATTGCCACTAGAAAAGGGAGGCCTATCCAGCAGCAGGGTTAGCACGAGAACCGTAGAGAACCGTTTTGTCGACGGAAGAGTAATAAAAAATGACGTTTCCGTGTAGACAGTTGACAGTTTTGAACCGAGAAAGGTAAGCTTGATGATGACATAAGGAATTCTCATATCTCTATTTTGTTCTATAGAGTAAAAGTAGGTGATCAAGTCATTCTTAACCATGATTGCCAAAAAATATTCAATCTTTACAAAGTTTTCTAATGTGATTCCTCGAAGGTTTCGACTTAGTAACTACAGAAGCTCATGATTTGCTAATGACGACTGGTAATCGATTCCACGTAACATGCGGCGAGCCAAATGGGCGCAATCACGCACCAATTCCGAGCTTTTTCTGAGATTTTTGTAAAACGAAATTTATAATAGATAAAATATATTTGAAGTAAGTTAGATTTGCCGTTTGGGACGAATCGGGCCACACTTAAGAACCATGCACTCTAATTCTTATTGAAATCTGAATTTAGATGGAAACCAGTCATTCCTCATTTTTACCGTTACAGTGGCCTTCATCAATTTCAGTCGATTCCGAGGTTTTGCGTGACACCAAAGTTTTACTTCATGATTCGACGTTCACTTCAGTTTTAGGCAGAATACCATTCCAAATAATTAAAGCAATTGACCATGAATGTTGCACTTTAGGACCACAGAATGAAACATCCAGCCATATTTACTAGCTACTTCCAAACTAGCAATGAATCCTATAGCTCTACTTGCTTATGGCTCCAAAAGGTGGAGTCAGTTAGGAACTCGACAATTGGGGCAGGTCGGCTACATGGGTCAATCGACCAGGTTAAGCCAAGCTTGCCGCGGTTGGTCCGTGGATGGGTGACCAGATTTACATACCAAGACCCCTCCGTGTCTCGGAAAGCACGTTAAGCCTTTGGTTCCGGTTGTCATTTGTGGATCTTTGACAGTCGGTACGGGTCGTCAGAAGCCCGAAAGTTTCAAAATCAATCTTACCAAGGAAATCGTGTTACCCAGTAACTGGGTTGTGGAGGTCAGATAGGCAGTCGCTCCATGTAAAAGACTATTCAGCTGCATCCGGTTAGACTGGAAGCCGACCCCAATAGCCATAGTTGGGAACAGGCTACCTACGCAGATGATGATGAATTTGGTCGGGAGCGCCGTTCTAAATCAACACTATAAACATTAAGAGGCAAAGTCTACCTGTACTTGAGTAGCGATCCGTTTCACCATACATGGGTAGCTCGAGTCAACTTCCTAGCCATTTCGCAAGGAAGCAACTGTGCCAGTCGGCCAGCTTCCGGCACTTTGCAAATTCAACTTTACTACGACAAGTTAAGTTTCAGAATTGCTCGTGTGGATTGTCGGGGAGCATGAACGTGTGCTATGTTAGACAATGCCCATTTTTGGTAATAAACCGATTACGCTTAGCGTTTCGTGGTAACTGATAATAAATGTACGGTAGCCGTTATGCTTACTTTGATATTATGTTGTAAATTGTACGCTTTTACAAGAATGTGTCAGTTTCGTGCGATTATGGCGTTTAGAATATTTATGTTAGTTGGATAGTAGTGAGATAACAGTGGCAATAACGACATTGATGTGGAAATAACGTTAAACATATCGTCTGCTTACGGGTAAAAAGTAATAAGTGCAGTCTGTGGCATTTCGAGTAAATGACATTTCAAAGTTTATGTTTTAATTTGATCTATTTTAAACACATTAATTTAAAAAACTGTTAAAGCAAACTGTTGCACTAATTACCCTTCTTTTAAGATATACTCTTATCTATATAATATTTACAAAATGTGAGAAGATATCATTTTTACAAACTTACTATCTCAGCAGCCATTGGACATTGCATTTTTTTATTTTACCAGTAGATAGCCCGTAAAAAATTACACGTGACTGCATTTTTAACTCGAATTAGTAAAAAAATGTATTTAACATGTTTTACCAGTAAGCAGACGATATTATGATTTGTGTTATATTCATAAACAATAATCTCACTTTACTAGATCAGTGATTACAGCTTTACCCGGAGTCTGTTCAATGTAAAATAACAGGAACACACACGTGGAATTTCGGAGGAAGGAAGAATTTTACTTTAAAAACTATTTAAGTCTTATTTTGGCGCAGGATAATACAGGACGAAATTTTAACCAGTGCGCAAACTGTAAATGCATATGATTGTAGATTCTCTAGCGTAGAAATTTGCCGTCAGTTATAAAAAAAAAAGCTGTATCATAGAACAGAGCAATACTCTACGCAGTCAAAATGTATGGAAAAGCAATTATTATTTTCCGCACGGGTTCAAATTTTATCCTGTATAATCTGAAATTTTTCGATAGCGAAGTTGCTAGTCAGCAAAGTGGAAAGCAGAGCAGACTTCTCAGTAGGTACCTATGCAACGGATGTACCTACCTACATACGCATCATCACTTCAAATACAAGCAAAACATCGATTTAAGTATTAGGTACAAATCAACGGCAAAATAATTGCCATATAAAGTTACTACTTAATTTTTCTATCCGTCTCCCGAACCAGCGAAGCGCTTAACATCGGCTTGACGATATCTAAAGCCAAACGAGCGTAAAGCGCTTTCGATGGAAAGCTTTGCGCCCGCGCAGCAATGCGGCGAAAACTAGGGACGTGATTAGAAATTTCTGAATTGGTGGGATACGTAGATACTGCGTATTACCGTTTTTCGGTAATACCTAGTTTTACTTTGAATTGGTTGAAGTCATATGATAGTAGAAAATTAAATGGATTCTGAGTGTTTGATGCAGTTGCGTAAACCCTTATTTTTTTGCCTGCTGAGCAAAGGCCCCTCAAAATTCTTCCAGGCGGCCTTTCTAGAGCCACCTCAATCCAACAAGGGTTGGATTGAGAGGGCTATACGGATACGCATCTAGCTAGGTCGTCTCGCCACCTCTTCCGATATTAGTATGTTTTATAACATAGATATACTAGTAGGTTTTAAGGGTTTTATTTCGTGATCTTAAACCAATAATCTGAGCAATCCCGAATAAAAGATAACAACATAACATCACGCCTGTATTCCCTGAAGAGGTCGACCCACATTTCACTAGATTATTTTTTAAGTCCTATGTAATGGGGGGGGCGATCCTTTTGGCAATTCCGAATATTATATAACTATGTCGTGCAAGGTCCTGAAAAATCTGATTTTACAGCAGAGTTACAGCTCTTGCCACTTCTGTACACTGCTTGGTGTCATAATTTCCCTCAAATTCACGTAATAAAGGGCCGGTTTCACAACAGAAATCCCCCAATTTCACGCGACAAATCCCAATGCAACTAAATGACGTAAATAAAACAAAAGAAAAGTGAAATCTCATTTGTCAGCTTAGAAAATGTTAGTAAGTCACATTAATTTTATGCACTGTTACACACGATTTCCCGACTGCGTCGTCGGTCGGTGTGTAATTGATAACTTTCCTTAACCCGGCCGTCGCGCGTTGGTAACTGACGATTATGGTTATCGATCAATCGATGGATGGGTGAGTTTGCTGATAACTGTGAGTTAACGGGAGTTAAGGCTTGTTAGGTTTCTAGTTTGATCGGTTATGTGTAGCCGTGCGACATATCTGTGTAGTTTTCTATGACAAAACTTCAAGGGTTTAGAGTTCCGGTGCTATCCGGTGCTATCCGGTATCCGGTGATAGCACAACTTGGAGACGCGTTGTATGTGGTCGCGATCCTCAGCATTGAGGGAACGACAAAGAAGAATTTCTCATGTTATTAGTTACCTAGCTATAGTTAGTTGCACAAGAAAAGTAACAAAACAGATTCTAACTGAAAGCATACATAAATAACATCACGCCGGGGTAGGCAGAGGTGTAGGTACATAAAGTAGGTACGCCCACATTTCGCCAGTTCGGTATGTTTAAGTCTCTTATGGGGCGAGCCTACTTCCACTAACTCGGTAAAAATCTAGACCAGTATCGGTATTTGTGCCCGGCTGATGCTGAGAAAATAGATTCTCACCGAAAGCTTGGCAAAAAAAACCTAAATTTTAACCCATGGCTTTTTCTTTTCTTGACGTGGAACATACAGTGAGGTGTGCCATTGATAAGGATAACTTTCCTTAACCCGACCATCACGCGTTGGTAACGGACGATTATGGTTATCGATCAATCGATAGATGAGTAAGATTGCTGCTTTTTTTTACATACGTACTATGTATGTATAGAAAATCTAAAACACTATCATGAAGAAATATTCAACATAGAGAAATATTGTATACAGTTAAAATCAGTAGGGGTATTTATAGACCATTCCTGTGCTAAATTCTCGCAGCCTACCATTTATCTTCTGCCTACCTAAGCATACAAATTACATACGTGGCTTAGGTACTGGTAATGCCTGTCATCATCATGCCCTAACTATACGGGAGGTACTGCGAGGTACTGCGAGGTACTGCGAGGTACTGCTAGGTACAGCTACATAGCTCGGGATAATGACCCTAGCGAAGCCTAAGCAACTAAATGATAGCACATGGGGGTTTAAGCTCATCAGAGCGGCTTCGTTTAAGCCGGAATCGAACCGGTTGCGGCTGTACTAGGACGTAGGCGTATTTAGAAGTTATAGAGCGCGTCTACGGAAGTGTTAAATTGTATCAAGCAGGTATGTACACACAAAACAGTGATTCTGGAAGGCTGTGGTATTGGTAAAGCTCGTAAATCCTAGGGCTTTTGAGATCATAATCAGTTGTTTTGAACATAACGTGGAAACTTAGACGAGCTTAAAAGAGAACTATCTGAAGTAAAGAAATACCTAACTAAATAGGAACAAGTCCCTACTTTGTTTTATCAAGAGTCATAAATGATTTATGGATTCTAACAAGCGAATAGCTGGCAGAACCTATTTTTGCCTAATAAAATTGCGCCCAAAATACTGCAAATATCAATTCGATTGTTAAGTGTGGTTTTATGATGAGTAGTTATTTAAATCTGTTAAAACTTGTCAATCACGCAATCTATCTAGCGTTTTCCCAACGATGGTTCCAGTCTATCTGACCTCCACACCCCAGTTACTGGGTTACACGATACCCCGTGGTTAGTCTGGCTGTCAGACTTTTGGGCTTCTGACTAGCCGCAACTTGTATGCGATATTATTGAAATACGACATAGGTGCCCTATAGCTTGTCTTATTAATACTCATAGACGTTAGAGTGCGCTCTTTTAATATGTTGCGTTAGTTCTAAATGGAACCAATCAAGAAACTCATTAAAATCGAAGACGAGCCCGGCCACATGTGAGATTGAAATACTTTATCAATACCGTTCGATGTATACATAATAATTTATACTATTCCTGCGAATAGTTGTATGGGAGGTTGCAATATGAATATACATGTGGTTGTGTTATTGCGAAAATAGGCAACCTGTAAATAAAGTGAACGACAGTTTGAGTGTTTTTCATGCAAAATCGACGTATGGCACGGGCTTAATAAAATCTCAGTTGGGTTTTTTTTCGCGCCAATAGTTGAAAATCTAACAGATACCTAATCACACTATTCGATTTTCGACGCGCTGAGATGCACTCTGTTGAATCCTCCATGCTCGGTTCAATACCGAGAGTTGAAAATTCAGTGCGTGAAAAAACCTCGCTGCGGTTTTATTCCGTCCGTGTGAACGTCGACTAAGAGCTGATAATGATATCCAACACATTTCTTTATAATTATGTATTTCATTGTATATGTTTAACTTTGCAAAATCCAACGACCTTGATACGCAACAGATGCCACAAACCTCATTATAAACATCATTTTAATAAATTAATTACGTAAAGCCTCATATGTATGTGTAAGGCTTGTCTACTAACTCATTATTACGTCAAGTAGTACAAATGTGTTAGTTACCTCATTTTTTGCGTGACGTCACAACATAGATAAGCTACAGAAGGTCAGCAGTATACAACTAGCGAAAAGGTATGCACACAGATAGATGTGTGTCGTAAGTGTTAAAATTCTGCGAGATAGCGGATGCAAGATAGTTGAGTAAATATTGTATTTTTCTCTTGATTGCATTTTTTATTTTTACTTTGATAAAATACCAACATGTCATTTTGTTTTGACAATTATGGTAATTTCTCGTGTAATTTTATCTTAGTTTTTTTTTTACTTTTGAATGTAATTAAGTACTGTACTTATAATAATGTTATAAAGAGAAAACATTCGAATTTTTGTATGTTTGTTACGCTTTCACGCTAAAACGTCTGAACAGACTTTGATGAAATTTGCTACAAGGGTAGACCGTGACCTGGATTGGGACATAGGATACTTTTAATTCCTATATTTCCACGCGATCGAGACTTATGCGGGTAAAACCGCGAAGAACAGCTAGTTTCTATTAACCGATCTAACGCTTCGACCGCGTTCGGCGATCCGATTAGTCCTTCACGATTCGTTAGATCAAGATGGTTAAATGAAACTCACACTAGGGTCTCTGTAATAAAATAGAAACGCTTTACGTACAACGAGTGCAAACTGGCATTCGTTTGAGACAGCCGTACTTACGCGTCTATGTACGCCTGTTTTCGCTTGTTATATTGACCTAATCTTCTGAACCTATTTTATTTATGGTAATATTTTGTTTTATTATGATTCAGTCTGGTAGGCAGACCATATATCTGGCTATCTTTACATAGGTATTTGTGTTACAGTTGCGACGTATCGCATGATATATTTCTAGTGCAAAAATATGAGAACTCGTGAGAATTTACACACTGTGATTTTTATCTTTTTCATTACGCCTTGTTTTTATCGTATTAGTAGAATTTGCATATCTAGTTGTTGCGTTATAGGATAGTGCCTTTGTGCGAGCGTGTATTCTCATTTGTAACGATGAACGTGTGATGCATTGAGTAACCGTGTGTGATGTAATTACATTGAATTAATAATTTAGCACCTGTCAAAATTGCTGATCATGGAGTCTTCTGTTTTCTATTCGGAATTCTTAGAAGAAGCCCAGTTCTGGATGTTTGCCTAGTTAACGCCAATAAACTCGCACCGTATAAAAAGGGACTTACAATATAATGAGCGTGTGGCAAAATGGTCCACGCGTGCGCATTAACACCAATAGCAATATTCGCCGACTAGTCTATATAAATACGCCAGAAATGTAATCACGCCAACAGACAAAGATTTTCAATGCATTTCATCTTGCAATTTCATCTTTTGACGTTTTAATAGAAGCATCTATTAAAACATCAAAAGAATGCTGAATGATTTTGACCAACATTAGGTAATAGAATATCTAGTAGGTATATAGCCGGAAGGTTTTATGATTAAGAGTTAATTAATTAAACACTAATTTTTTTAAAGTGTCTTAATTAGATTCTAGAGTGCTAATAAACCACTAAAAAAACACAACATTTTTATTTAATCGATTAGTGCCAGAAAAATGCATTTAAATTTTACATTTTCAAATTTCATGAATTGACAAAAACGCTGGACGCAGTGAACGCCATATTGCTCTGTGGGTATGACGTCAGTTTGCCATATAAACAAATGCGCCGATATTTTATAACCGTATGACCCGTATGACGTAATAACATGGCGGCTACTATTTCATGGTGTTCAAAAACAGATTAAAAAATCTGAAATCTTTGTATTTTAAAATTTATACTGTTATTTTATGAACTAGAACTAACAGTTTCCGACTGCGTTTTGCCTAAGCTATCTCAATAATATGTTTTTCTTTTTTTTCTTTTAAAGAGTAAAATACCCTATTGTAGGGTTATTCGCATACTTACGCAGTGGCGACATCTGTCTTTAACCTATGGTATTAAGATACCTAAGCTCGACGCGAAACTACTGCACAAAAAATCCACAGCCGTGCAGTGCCCCCAGTAGGTACCGGACCCACAAATTACGAATGAATGGGATAAGGTAGATGGCACTTGCTGGTTCACCAGATTTGCCAACACCTGCTTGTTGTTGACTGTTATTCGTTCGTTTTAAAATGTTCCTTGAATTAGTTTCACGATTCGAGATTATACGTAGACCCAGCTTCTAACCACTCAAATTTCGTCGGTTTATTGCAAGAACTCATTAACTGCAAAAAATCACTAAATACGTTTTTATCTATAGTGAAATATACATATTAAGCTAATTGAAAACATTTAATTTTTCACCACCGTAATTATATTTAGGATAATAATTATGGGCAAATCAACATAACCACTAACTAATTCGAACTAAAATACCGTTTATCTCAGAATAGTGAATATGTCACATAATGACTTCTTGCAATAAGCCGACGATTTATTCTAATTTTTTTTTTCAACATCCGTGCTGATGTAAGTGTATGCAATTATGCCATACAACCATTCTACAGGATATCGTTTAGAAAATTACACATTTCGATAACCATATTTACCTTGCTTCCGACGGCAAACAGCTGTCGGAAGAATAGTGGTCGTCTTTTGATTAAAACTGACAAAATTTTCTGGTTTTGGATTTGTGAACAGCGTTTATAGGACTCCTACGATGACATTGATTGATGTTCAATTCGGTAAAGAAGCGTATCGAATGGTTGCGAATAGCTATGCAGATGTTCTAATATTCTGCCAACGAACATACAGCTTCACACGACATTTAATCTAATATAACTGTAGAACCAGTTTTTCATAAACTAAGCTAATATAAAACGTAACTAACCTGTGTCTTACTCTGCTGTTAATATGTCGCACTTCTCGGCCGCCGCTGCTCTCCCCGTCGCTGCCCGAGCCCGGCACCTCCATCGTGTATGTCGACATTGACTTACTTACCTAAAACAAAAGGGAATATTACTATTATAACAAGCCGTGCGTCCGATAAGATTGCCCAATTTCAAAAATGGGTAACTTCACGTTCATCCCAATGTCTCCACGAGAGCCTACACATGTCAGTAATGTGACCCACCATGGGTTTTGATACCCGCAAGCTCATCATCATCATCATCATCATCATTTCAGCCGGAAGACGTCCACTGCTGGACATAGGCCTCCTCCAATTTGAGGGGGCTTGCCATAATCGCCACGCTTGGCAGGCGATCCCAGTAAGGTGGTCAAATGCATAGAGAACGCTGCTGCCCATTCTCTAGTAAGCAAGCCCGCAAGCTCAGACCAAAACAATAAGTCTCGCATGTGTCCACGTGACCCTACTTAACCCCTTTAGGTGATGATATGGAAAAATCTTCTTTAGGGCTCATTTACATTTTACAATAAGGAACTCTTGTGCAAAACATACTTCTAGACCCAATGGTTAAGGCACTGCTTTGTCTATCAGTGAGTGAATTTAACCACCGTAATTTTTCACGTGCCCAGATGTTTTATAGGGAATGTTTTAGTAGGTGCCTAACTGGTCTTTGCAAATAGAAGCAGGAATATAATATTGCAGATGTATGGCTATTTCTTACTTCTATTTATTACTGTACATAGGCACAACCCATTGATAGAGTAACAGAGTTAATGATGTGGTCTACTCTGAGTAGGTACAGGTTTCCTGTTCGTGATTTTTCGCGTCACGGTCACGTAAGTCCAGGCATACAGATATAGTCAGAAATTCAGGTATTTGGTGAGCAAGGCTCAGTATAAAGATAAAATCCTTCAAATCCATTTTATATTTTAGAAATAAGGGGATTTCAAGCGCACTGAGAGATTTCTTTAATAAAAACAGGCTAGTGCTGGCCAGACAGACAGAATTGTGTAGAAAAGGGAGGCGAAGGGTTTTGGCCTGGAGTGGAACACTACAGGCTACGTACATAAAAAACAGGCACAAATAAAAATCACTTACGGGTGGAATGTATTTTCTGACGGCAGCAGCCAACTCATCGATGGTCTTCTCCTTCTTTCCCGGATCCAAGCCGAAGAACTTAGCCTTCGCCGCCTGATTCAACGCAGAAATCTTGAGTATTTGAGGAGGTGGCACTTCTTGTGCAGGCGGGGTTACTTTCTCTGCAGGCCTTCTTAACTTGCCAAGCTGTATAGGCTCATCTATCTTTTTGACAAATCTCCTGTATCGGGTAGAATCCTCCTCACTTTTTGCTTCTTCAGAAGGTTTTCTTCCAAGTTTTGCGAGCATCGGGATTTTCACGTCTGGGTTCTTCGCTTGTGTTAGACGTTCCTTCAACTCATTCGCTCCTGGTAGTTTTATCTTACAGGGGAATGGTTCGAGATGTCTCGGGATGTCGGATTCTGTTCGGGATGCTTTCAGTTTGTTGGGCTTGCGTTGGAACCTTCGAGGTTTGGGATCTGGAAGCTCATCGGAACTGTCGGATGAGGAACAGCTCTTCTCTGATGATGACACTGTTGATGCTGAGACTGAATCTTCGTCTGAGGAGCTGTCGATACCCTCGTCTTTTAGACCCTGAAATAAGAGCAAATAATATTAATGAAATTGCACTGCTTGGGAATCTAGTTCAAAGAGGAACATAGTTTGTTTCTATATAGTATCCTAATTTCAACAATTTAGCAACTCTATTGTCCATCACAGAACGTAAATCGTGCCAATATATTTGACATTAACAGCGTGTTTATGTCGTAGCATTAAGGGCGGTATTCGCAGTTTAACAGTGTGTGAGATGTGCTTTGGTTCAAACGTACAATATCCGGAGTGTGTATTTATTTAATCAATGTCAAGCCAACTAACCTTTCTCAACAGACAGATGTCCTACAGATAATGAATCATATCATAGACATTTCTCTAACATTGGCACCTAGTACTAACAGGTTACATTGAAAACTAAATAATATTTGAGCCACAATAGTAACCGTTGCATACCACATGAATTACGCACTACACCTTACTACTGGGCTATTTTTATTGACTATAGCTAAAGTACTTTGCTCTATTTTGGTACATATCAATATTGGTCTGTACTATATTATGATTCTATCGATACTTTTAATGGGTTTAGAATTAGGACGATAAGGAATAAACTATTTATTATTGAAGTGAAACTTCTTAGGCCTCATTCAGTACATAAAGAGCCAATGACGTACCCACTGTTGGAACATAGGCCTTCTCTTTTCGAGAGGGAGTGGGCTGTAAATTAAGAGCGGGCTGTGAATTGTAAAAAATTGAGAGTGAAATTTTAACGAGATTTGATTTGATTTAGAACTGATCAAAATGTATTTTGCTTTTCTTGTAAATATGGCTTGTCTAGAAACATAAAGAAAATGGCTTGAAACTAAGCGCATGCATTTGTTTCTTTGTTTGCTACATTCTATTTCTAGCCCCATTGGCGGTGAATTCTTAGTAAAAATGTAAAGAATTAGGGTCATAGAATACACGATGATTTTTATCATTGACCAGCGATTTAGTCGTTTTTCGGAACCATGAGACAACGCAAGGCCAAAAGCAAGCCACCAGGACGTAATACAGCATTGATCATCATTTGCCTAGACTTTTTTCCAAGTATGTTGGGGTCGGCTTCCAATCTAACCGGAAGCAGCCAAATACCTGTATTTTACATAGAGCGACTGCCTATCTGACCCAGTTACAGGGTAATACAATATGACCCCCCTTGATATGACTGGTAGTGTAACTTTCGGGCTTCTGTTGCCCCGTAACGACTGTCAAAGATCCACGAATAACAGCCGGGATCAACGGCTTACCGTGCTTTCCCACGCACGGAGGGGTTGGTATGTAAATACGGTCACCCATCCACGGACCAACATCGGCAAGCGTAGTTTAACACCTGGTCGATCGAACCGTGCGGTTGTTATTACTAAGGCCATAGATCTTCGAAGAATTACGTGTCGCCTAATCGTCAGAAACGAAAGCAAAAATATGTTAGTAAACTTATAGTGGTAAATAAAATACTAATCAACTGTATACTAACTGTACAAACCTCTGAGCTTTCTCCCTTAGCCAAGGTCTTGGGTCTAGGAGGTACTACAGTGGATCCAGACTTCAGGATACCCCTGACTTCAGGAGTTATCATCCGTTGAGCTCGCTCCGTCGGGGAATCATCGTCTAAGTCTGAAAAGTAACAATTTACTTAAAAACTGAACTGGTAAGAATAAGTTCCCGTATATACAAAGCACCCGGTTGAATAGCAAAGGTAATACCAGTTATAAATAGTTTATTAGTGAAGCTCTTAAGTCGAGGCGACGGACGGTAGTTGTCATTTGACATCGATTTGTACTTTATGTTAAAATTATTTTAAAAATTTTTTAAACCCTCATGGTTTAAAAAATTTTGTGACGTCTAAAATGCACTTATTACTTTGGTGTGTGATATAGTATCTTAGAGAACGGACATTAAATTGTTAACGTTTTGATGTATTTTTTATCTGCATCATTTAATAATCTTTCAAGAGCTTCGAGTACATCACAAAGAAGAAATGTGAGGCAATAAATAATGTAAAAAACAATGTAACATTAGACAAAAAGAAAACTAAAATAAATCTCGTAATGGCGTCTCGTCCCGCCTACGTATCTATGTCGCGACCTTACGTAGCGACCTCATGGATTTTGACAGATTCCATGACCAGCTGACGTAACTACACACTATCGTATAAAAGATTTTCGTGCGAAATACACAGCATAATAATATTGATGAGTAACATAGAGCAAGCCTATGAGTAACTGGATTATTTAGCTTAAAATAAAACATACTGTGGTCTGTTAAATATTATGAGTAGTGTCAATATCTCAAGACGTGACGGATAATTCGGATCATGCACTCAAGTGTAATTATTACTCAAGCTTTGTAACGTTATGTACGCTACTCCAACAAAATCATTCTGCAATATCAGTAATTAGTTATATAGAAACATTACAAAACACCAGTTAACACCACAAAATAACAGTTAAATTATATCAAACTACACAACACCCAAATTGTAATCAACCTAAATTGTTAAAATTATTAATACAATAAATCGTGCAAAAGTTAAAACATCATGCACAGTATAAACAAAACTTACGACTACTATATTACGGTGATATTAGTACCATTCGAACCCAGAGAAGCGAAACTTCAAGCAAACGACAAAATCAAACTCATAATAATGAACAAATCAGACCTAAGCTCCTAAACTTGGCGTTCTGCCTCATAATATACTCTAAAGACGTGTTCTTGGCGCTGGCCGAACGGAACAGCTCCATTTTCAATTGAAAATCATTATTACGGGGTACATCCTCGTGGGTCAGGGATTTGGTGAGGCGTTCGTTCTGCTCCATGGCCTCTTGTAGCTGGCTGGCCAGCACGGGCATGGTGCGCAGCCGGCTGGCCCGCGCCGCCCGCTCGTCCCGCGCGCGCGTCGCGCCCGCCACGGGCGGCTTGTGCGTCAGCTTCGAGTTGAACATCTTCATCTTCTCCGAAAGGGACATCTTCGCCGGATCGTCTTCGTCTAACTTAGCTGCCACCGGTGAATTTGTGCGTATTTACATAACATTGTGCAGTTGTGTGTTTACGATAGAGCCCGGGACATACACATAGTAGAGTAGTCGAGGACATGCAAAAAAGAAACAAAAGCCGACGATACATAAGACAGGAAGCGGTTCTTGTATGTAATGCAAATTTTACATGCCTTTGAACGACTTTAAAAAAACATATTGAAAATTAAACGAACTCAAAATAAAAAGTAGAACTGCAAATAAATTCTACCATTAAATAGTTGGAGACTTACCATCTTCGTCTCTGTCTAACACGTTGGCAGTGCTTTTGGAATCAGGGAGAGGGGGGAGAGCCTCGTCGGAGGGCTCGGTCGGGGTGACGTCGGGCGCCGGGAAGGAGATGGGCTGGCTCTTGAACCTATCCGCCACTGAAGGTCCCTCCTTTAGCTTGGAGCGACTGTGGCGAAGCAAAGGTTTTGGAGTTCCTGAAACGAACATTGCACAAGATTATTCTAGGGCAAGGTTAGCAATACACTAGAAAATATGACTCATGGTCATGAAGTTTCGAATCATCTGGATAATATGTTGGATTCTATAAAACGGATATCTATAAATGTGTTACCGATATCCATGCTACGTTCGCTGAATATGAAGTATTTACCAAGTTTACTTTTAAGAACATCTGTATTACGATGTATTTATAAAGGTTGACCGAGAGTAAATATTACCTTTGGCTTGCTGCTGCAGCTGTTGCCACATACTGGCGCGGGCGACCACACTATTGCTCTTGACGAGGCCAAGTGCGAACCCGGTGGGTTCCCTTCCTTCGTCATCGCTTCCTGCTTCCTCGGGGCTCCTTGGAGCTTCCGTCTCGGTAGATTTCCTTTCACGGTCCATCGCGAGAAGACCACGCTCGATAGACGAAGAAGACCACTCGTTGCTACTGCTGTTCGTCGCGTGATTCTCCCTGATCTCTTGACTCTCGATCAAGCCAAGCTCCTCGCCTGAAATTTTGAGAATAATACTGTCAAAGAAAGGAAATACCACGCCCGCATATCAAGAGCAAGCAATCGAAAGTGTGCAATTATACCTATTGGTACGTTTTTCACTTGTTCAATGTCAACCACGAATTCCGCAAAAAAACGACACAAATCGGTTAATAACCGATTAATCTACCTTCAAGTAATGCAATGACGTTTGACAAAGAACACGTGCATTACATTGACCCAAATAAGTGGGCCGAGAGACATCTGCAAGGTTATACTGTGTTTATTTTCAAAACCGACCTAATACGAATAGCGGCGCATTCGGTAAGTCTAATTTTACCAAACAGAACGTAAACAAACCGCAAGTTAACGCCGGCCGCGCCGGACACAACTGATCGCTTTCACATGCTTACTTTATGACACTGACAGTTGGTTCTCTTGGACGCACTAAATCAGCCTAACCATGTTTTGCATTATAGCTCTGCACGCCCGTTCCGACAAAAATAAGTTTACGAGTTTAATAAACTAACCAATTGCCCAACGTCATTAGTGAATTTAAGAAAAACACTCACCGGAATGTGGTCCGGAATCTCTGGAAGAGGCGCGGTTGTACACACCACTATCACAAGACACATTTAAGCTCCAGTTGTCGGCCTCGGCTTGCTGCCTCTCGTCCTCCTCCAGGGCACGACTGTCCTCGTCCAGCGCGACGCGGACTTTGTTCACTTCTTGTTCTATTTCATCCAATGTAGACTGTTTTCTTGCAGCGTTCACGTCGATGTTTTCGAAGTCTAGAAAAGTAGCTTCGCCGTAGCTGTCGTCCTTGGTACTGCCGCCGTCCGACAAACAATTGGCTGCTGTCGGAGACTTGGCACCGAACGAGCTCACGCCGTACGGTGGCGAGTCCAAAGCCTGCGCGAAGGTTGCGAAGGAATCTTGTTCGGGTTCCCCCGGTAGGGGATAAGGGCCCCTGGTAGAGGGAGCAACACCGGACTCGACGGGTCGGCTCGGAAAACTACAGCCCGCGGGGCCGAACGCTTGGAAACGCGCTTGGCCCGGCTCCAAACTGCGAAATGAGAAAAGAAACGTTTTAAAGTAGAACACACCCGTACATAAGAAAGAGACGGTTGCTGTTTCAGCTCGCCTTCATAAATTTCGATGAATTATGGCGTGAGTGATTGGATCGGCGTCGCGCATCTATCGTTTTAGGGAAGTTTGACACCATCGGCAATATAATCTAAATATAAATGTCTGTTTCGATCTGAATATTGTCTATCGAGGTTCGATCTCAATGCGATTTACTGTTGGAGTGACGTTCATAATTTACTATGAGTTGGTTTTTATAGTTTCGCGGATACTACTACAATATTTACTTCCATATTTACCATATGGTATTCAGTGGTGTGCTTCGAACCATGATACGAATATAGTACGGAACAGAATGCGCAGTGAAAGAATGCTGAAAAATTATTTAATAGTGCAGTTTAAAATGTAGATCACATCGGACGATAGCTGCATTTCAATGGATGGCATTAAGGGCGCGGGGAGCCAGGCGCACAGCCGGGTCGCTCATAAAACTCTTGATGCGTGCTTTGAAGCACAACAGAGCCAGAAATAGTGCTTGACCCACTAACGACTGGAGCGCTTATTTCCGTCATCAAGACAGCGCCGTTCGACGAATGTTATAGCAGCATGTCAAACCAATGTTAATAAGAATTAATTAATGAAATCGAAAAGAAAATGAAAGCCACTTGATTGAAACAACTGTTGATTCAAGGCAACAGATGATCGAAGCAATCAGTTTACAACGACTGATGGCATATTTGGATTTATTCTCATTATAGTCGTTCGAGACAACGCCAAGTCGCGAGATGAATAATGCGGTAGCATTTGTTAAGTAGGTAATGCCAACACTATAAAAAGATGTTTTGTCAACAACAGTCAAGGGAACATAATACAACACGAAGTACATTCCTCCCATTATAATAATTACAATAGATTTTAATAACAATGACTCATCTTCATGGGGATCTTTTTGACTGTGTATCTTTTCAAATACCATCTTAAAATTTATTTTGTGTGAAGAATGTTTGGAAATATATTTAATTAACATAACAAGCAGCGTAGAATACTAATAAATGAGCAAACTTATGTGAGTTCACACGAGTTCTGTTAAAATAGGCCGAATTTAATTGTTTCACATGGCTACGGAATATGTCAATCAAATCGTCAAAACAGCTGGTTAATAAAACAATTTCTATTTTAATTATGCGAAAGAAAACAATATGAATATTATGATCGAATTTTGTCGAAGACCTATTGTTCTGTCTAGAAGCAGCGCGCTAGCAACCTACTTGTAGTTGTGACTAATTGTTGGACAAAATAACGGATTACTTACAATTCTTTGAGGGGACAATCCCAAATTAAACGATGCATTGCTGCTTTCAAAGAATCCGCGCACAGGAAGTTGAAGTAAGAAAACAATTTTCCAAACAATTTAACGTATCTGCACAGTCCAAATTTAATTCTAACGCTGTCTACTGCGAGCGTGAATCAAACAGCAAACTGAGGCAACGTAGATGATGTCAGAGCGACGAAAAACACAAATTAACACAAAGTTTGTGTAAGGTTTTCATAAAGCAGTTAATTACGAAAACATCGTCTGGAATTCTCATTAGAGCCAAAGGATTAAACCTTCAAAGGCTTGAACTGGATTATTAGAGAAACCTAAGAGAAGCGAGTAGATTTGTTTGAATTTAATTTTGAGTGCCTACTTTGAACATGCGCTTTGGTACAGCTTTTACAAATATTGAAACAATCTACAGCTTGAACTAACAAATAGAAGATTCTTTATTTACTTGTTACAAGCTTGTTTTTCCACGTGTTGTATTAACCTACAACGATAACTGAAACTTCCAATTGCAGTGGTAGGAAATGATAATACAAACATGAACAAGAAAATAAAAACATTTTACGATGACTAACTAACCATCTGGACAGTGAAATGTATAGAGTTTGGAACAAAACATTCGATGAACACAACCCACGTGTAGCGTGGGCCGCTCACCCATCAAAATAATGGCAGCGGGCCAACTTTTAGATTCGAACACCGGCAGCACAATCACCTTTGCAAAGAAAGTCGTATTTAACGATGTCAGTTCAATAAGAAAGGAATACATTCCAGTATAAACATTAAGAACATTCATCACTTATCAAGAAAGACAACATTATTTAAAATGTGATCACAAACAAACAATAAACACGCTAGTGCACGTTATGATGTGTGGGACGAATCTCGACAGATGCAATGACTTTGGATCTCGTGTGATCTAAATACATTACGCATTTAAAAGTTGCTAAAATAGTAAAAATAAACAAACGTTTACCTGGATGTTATCGACCGCATCTCCTCCAAAGTGATGGGCTGAGTTTTGTAGCGTTCCTTGTCACGAATCTTTGCCCTGGAAGTTGAGGGCTGATCTCTAGGTGATAGGAGATCTTTAGTTAGTGCTTGTTCCATGGACTTTATTCTGGAGGCAATCGATGGAAACGATTTTGGTTTGTTAACCTCTCCGACTGCGTCGTCAAGCTTACGATTCCAGGGTTCACAAAATTCGTTTTCACAATTTTCGTCAACCTTTAACCGGCGGTTGTTCAGTATAGATAGTAACTCATCGTTCACATCACACGCGAGGCTCTTCGATCGAGGGTTCGGCTTCGGCCGAAGATTCCTCCGCCGGAGCACTGCACTCGGCAACTCTTCCGGGTTGGGCACGGGCGCGAGATTCAACACTCGTCGCGGTCCAGCCGCCGACAAGTCGTTCGCGTCGCAACTGAAATTCGTCACACTAATAATGTTCGCATCGTTGTCCGCGCAAAAAGAGAGCCGTGGGCGCGGCGATTGGCTGCGTTCCCTAGTCAAACTCGAACCTCTCTGCTTTAAAATAGGTCTAACTGCTGCTTCACATTCCGATCCCGAGTGGTCAGACGTCCTGGAGCGTAGGAGTGAAGGCCTTCGGGAGCTTCGGTCGTCTTCGCTCAAATCGAAACTAGAAGCATGTCCTTCGTCTCCAGACAACTTTTTCGATAACTTTAGGATCGGTTTTTTGGGCAGGTCGAAGTCGTAATCATCAAATTCGGTCGATTTTTTCTTAAGTATGGGTCTTGGTGTATCGGATAGGATGTCTTCTAGACATGGTCGTTCTTCTGAAAAACTCTTTTTCTTTAGTATTGGTCTTACAGTTTCTTTGTCGTCTTCTACTATTTCTGCACCACCCGCTGCTGCTAATAACACAGCTTGAGCAATAGAAACGTGGGATGAGGCGGTGCTGCTACTAGAACTAGAATTTGACTTTCGTTTCAATATTCCATGGGGTTCTGGCGAGCTTTGAGATAACTCGTCAATATGATGCTGTTCTTCTTCTCTGCTCATTTTCCTTTTTAGTATCCCTTGGATTTGACCATCGGGCGATCTGTTCCTGACAACATCTTCCAGAGATGATCGCCTATTTTTCAAAATGGACTTGTTTGTTTCTATAGAGCCATCCTCAGCGAAGGACACTTCTGGGCTACAGGACCTCCTCCGAGCTACTTGAGACTCATCCAAGCTTCGGCGTTTCTTTAAAATACCTTGTCGCTGCTTGCTGTCGGATCGACCGTTTCGCGGTTCAACGACGCTAGGTGAGAATGTAACCGGCGGAGATGCGATGGCTTGATTACTAGTATTAGATGCAACACTGTCTTCGTGAATAGACTTTCGTTTTAAGATAGACACGGGTGTATGACTACAGGGCGTTGACGAAGTATCAAGACGGCGACTTTGACTAGACGTATCGTTATTGAGATCAGAAAACATTGCACTTTGCTTTTCAAAATCAATCAGCCTCTGAGCTGCCGTGTCTATATCTCTTAACCTCTCCGTAACTCCTCTGTTATGTACCGGCCTTTCGTTAATTAAACCATAATTATATGTGTGATTGGTGTGTTTTAGTTCGGATTTCGGTGCGAATATGGAGTCGAAACGAGGCTCAGATGTGTCTAAATTTATCTTATTACTAGTTAAGTTATTCGACAATTTGTTAACTCTATCTAATGTCTGTTTAGTCAACGCAGCTAAGCTGTCCATCTCCTGGGAAAGTCTAGAACTATGCGGTCTAACAGTTTCGTGAAGCGTCGACATCTTTGTAACTTTAGAATTTTCTAGTCCACAAGCATTTGGTTCTTGACTTGCTCGGGAAGTACCATTCAAAAGTGTTTTAGGTGAAACAATTTTAGTTTCATTCGATTTCCTTGGAGAATTATTTTCTAAACTAGTCAGTCTTTTCTTTGAATAATGATATTTTTCGCTAAGACTTTCACTATCTTTTTGAGCTCGATGTCTTCGATCGATACGATTGTTTTCTGTGTCACTCTTGGCTTTTTCTGGACTTTTTCGAGTAGTTCTACTTCTAGGCAATTCGGCTTTAGATCTGCTAGATATTGTATCTCGAGTTAAGTCCTGCTTAACCGGTGATGTAGACGTCCGTAAATTTCTATCAGCGGATTTCTTGGAAAGAGGTATGCAACTAGGTTTGGAACCTGATTCAGGACTTCGACGCCTGTCATAAGTCTTTTGAGGAGTGGAATTTGAGGGTGAAGATTTAAGCGGAGTCGATTTGATTCCAAAAGATAAATTTAAAGTAGTTTTAGGAGATATTTTGGAAGACGGCAGTGAGCTTTCAGTCTTGGGGTGTGGTGCTTCAAGGGGTCGGCGAGTTCTCGGTTTGGCGACGCTTCCTGCAACAAATAGAAAACACATCATACACTGTTATAATTTTACTGTACGTACTTATAAAATACAGAAAGTTAATCACGGTCAACGAGTTTGGACGGAAGAGGAAGCTGTTGACCCGCACGTGTGTATTGTTCTACGGAGGTTCACTGACTGTGCGCAAGCGTCGATTCGTGTGTCGTTTCGCGCGATATGGCGGACGGAGTCATTGTTATTGTAAGTAGGTAACGCAGGCCGCATGGTATTATGTAGACACTTCCATTATGTAAAATTGCAGATCTAAATTGTGTTTCGTGCTACAATTTTTAGAGATCGGTGCTGAAATCACATAAGATAATAACATGAAACGCGATATCAGTCAGTTCACATGATACAACAGAAAACGATTGAGCAGATACGAATGCATACCTCTGCGGTGATTCAAACAGATACAGGTACTTAGATATAATATTTATCTCGACGTTTCCAAAATGTTTCCAGATTCGACCGCAGTAGATTGCTATCGAAACGTGAATAAGTAATGCTGCGTATTTACAAAATTATTCTAGATACAAACCCGAGTCTTCTCAAACGTTACTTATATACATTTAACTTTTATAAATATAAATAACATATTTACGTTCTCATTTCAGGTAAACATGTTTAGCCGCGTCCTTTCAGTTTAATCTATTTACGTAAAACAGGGTAGGTAGTAATACCGGCGAAAAAGTTATTTTATTTTTTTAAAAGCTTCTGGTAGTTATCTCATACCGTAGCCGTAATCCTGTACATTCGCAGACAAAGCCGGTAAAGCCATCAGGTAATTTCCTATAAAGCCCCTGGCGTGGCCGAACGACATCCAATCACGTGCGAAATGTCGAAAGCTGTGGTCGATGCGGTTTTCGTCCACAGTATAAATATTTGTTTCATGTACTTGAAAAATGCTTTGTTACCGAATAAGTCACTTTTATATAAATAACTAGCTTTTATCAGCGGCTTCGCCCGCGTGGAGGTTGGAAATTATCCCACGGAAACTTACTATCGAGATTAAAAGTATCCTGTGTTAATACAGATTATAAGCTATCTGTGTACTTAACTTCAGCCAAATCAGAACAGCCGTTTTTCGGTGATTGAGTAATTACCATCCAACCATTACAAACTTACAAACTTTCCCATTTTTAATATTAGTAGGTTCTGCAACCGTGATGGATGGACGATAAGTCTGTCCAAGTGTAACCGAGAAAATAACACAATGCTTTTTTTAAAGCCATTTTAAAACACTCTCCCTATAAGCAACTCTTTTAAAAACAAAATTAATATTTAAGCAAGTATTCCTGTTCTAAAATCCATTATCCGAGCTATACTAAGGTACGTGTTGTGTGTACCGCAGTGCTCACGAGAGTGAATGCATGTATTTTTTATGAAATGCAACGTACGAGTTAGGTATGCTGAAATTGGAAAAGTCCTCTCAGCAATGTTGCGATTGCGTTGTAAAATAAAAAGGTTTGATTAATCCTTTAATGCAGCCACTCGATATCACACCTAGTGGTATGGTTCTAGACCCCCACGCGTAGAAAGTTTTCGTCGGTTTTCAAACAAAAATCTGCATTAAAAAATCTAAAAAACACGGTTTAAGCAGAAAATAATTTCAAAAAAGCGTGGGGTGCTTTTTGAGGTATTTTTATAATCAATTAATATCAAGCACCCCACGCTATAAAAAAATATTTTCTGCTTTTTAGTTGCGTCTTTAAAGCGTGTTTTTTAGGTTTTTAAATCTATTATTTATTTTCTATTTTTTAGTTCTGCTAACGTGCTAACTACAAAAGCGTGATTTTTCAGTTTTTTTTAATTATTGAATTGTCATCGGTCCTCGATAAGTGTACAAAGTTTAAATGGAATCTGACCGTTTGAAGTGGGTCAAAATCAAGTTCAAAGGAGTCGGTTACTAACAAACATACAAACATACAGGTGAAGCTAATAAAAAGCGTGCAATACCTACCGACGAAAAATTTCAACGCCGGGTTTTCCTACATGGTATCAAGTCGTACGTCGATATATCCCTGGTACCATGTATTATTTGATTTATCGTCGATTCGTCGCGTTGAATATCGTAAATGTCAGGGATCGTCAAGCGGCACAAAGGCGCGTGTTAAAAGCGGTTTATCAGTTTCTGCATAAATTTTGCATTTTTGCAAGCTATACAATAGTGTTCGTATGACATCTGATCACGCCTACGCTACTACGCGACCCACGCATCAGTCGAGCACGTTACAATTTATTGTAATGTAGTCTAGCGTAAATCCGCTACGGTTAAAAACTTTTTTGATATCCTTTCCAACCTTTTTAAGAAAATTCTCCTCATATTTTTTGATCACATTTTAAACTCAAAAAATATTGCTGAAGGTTTTTTTTCTGACATCCGGCGCTGCAGATTTGGAAGCCATCGATGGTGACACGAATTTCTTGTTTGAACCGATACACAAAAAAATCATTATAACGAGTGATAATTTTGGCTATTAGAAGAAAAAATACAGCAATAATAAAAAGCTGTTTCCGTTTTGCGATATTTTTGTGTTTTCTTCGAGAATTATTGGACGTCGACAAGTTACAAGCCGAATTTCGGTTTTCCCCACGGGCTAAAAAACAACGTATTTTGCTCTGATTTACATCGACGCGGTCTTGCCTGAAGACCTGACGTAGGCTCTGCAGCCACGCTACTCCAGCCACTCTTTCACTCACCCGTCTGGCGCGCTGCGCCGTCCTGTTATTTGGACTACCTAATCGTATCCACAAATTATTTACATTGTATTGCAGTAGATTACCATTAGTTTGTTTGTTGTTTTTTTATTTTATTTTATCATAATATCCCTATTTTTAGATAATATTACAAAGACGCACGGTTTGACTTAATGTCCTATAGTGAAGCAAACCTACTTTTGCGTTCTAAGGACGAGATTTAATCGATTGCAATCGCTTAATAGGTCGTGTACCAAAATAATTTACGTTTTTTAAACAGTAAAATTTTCCACTAAGTTTCACTGGTCTTCAAAATTCTTATCTGCAGTTTTTTTACCCCAATTTTTACACTTTTTATATTTTAATATCTTTGGTGTTTAAAAAAAATTAAATATACGTGTATCAAAATTAAACGTATTATGTGGCAAAGATGTGGTTTCTTTCGATCTTCAGGCTACAGTAGGTAGCTATGCAAAACTGATAACACTACCTCTTTTAACTAGGAATCAGATGCTTTCCTAGAAGCACCAAAGTCTACGCTGAGTCAAGGATTAAGCAGAAAAATATAAGCTAGGTAGGTGCATAATACAAATAATAGAAAATCCTTGCGAACGGCTGCGAATTCGCATGAAGTAGGTACAGAGGCCAGCACCTCAAGCTTCCCTAATCTGTACAATTTCTGTTCTAGTTTTCAACTTTATTACAAAATAATAAGGTTTATGTCCAATTGCGAAAATTTAACAGTTTGTACTTGGCTTTAACCCGACACCATTCTGTCAGGAGCGGCTGATTTAGGAATCGAATAAATATCCTGAAGGCTGGTGAAAGGCGATTATCCGTTTAATCAGCAGAATGATAGCTCTTGAATGTTTTGGATTCATTCCACATTTCCTACTCAAAACAATGATTGTTTAATCAATAGATGGTAAGCAAATGGAGTAACTCTTGTGTAATACATACGAATGTTTTGTCTTTACTTACAAATATATGTACATAAACTCCAGCCTCACATGGAGGTAGGCAGAACGCCACCTACAGCTATGATCCTTACATACAAAGTTAAGCTTTGTCCTATGTTAGGTTCAATTATTACTACTACACGGATTAAACTGACAGACCAATTATTGAAAACGATTATTTATGAGGCAACACCAAGCGGTGACTTTTGATGAGTGGTCAAGAAAAGCACGATCAGGTTAATAGATTCGTTCACTAGATCTTGGGGCGAGCTACGGCTCGGACAAACTAAAGTAACTGAGAATTCTAAATAATTATTCTAGCTGGTTAATTTTTTGTTGTAAAAGTTGTTGAATAAAAAAAACTCAGAGAGTGTACAAGCATACCAATATTTAAAAAAGGACTTAGGAATTACATTTTAGACACATAACTTTAGTTTATTTTTTGGTTTTTATTTGTATTTACACCTAAGTTTAGCTTGTACTGTTTTTAATTTTATTTAGACTACAAATCTTCTATATTTTTTAATGAAATTAAGGTATTCAGTTTCTCGAATGGCCTGAACGTCGTATGTAAACTACAACCTATTATTAATTTAGTTAAGTTTCTCTTTAAGTGAACTGTAATTTGTTCTTTGAGAAATAAATGTCTTTAAACCGGAATTGAAGTAACTAAATATTATTAGTATCTACCTTAGGAGTATATTACACTTAAGTAACGAAGAAATATGTTATTTATATCCAGCGAATTCTTGTCGTATCTAAGACATATTATTGGGTAATAACAAGGCGCCGTCTTTATAGATGACCGAACCTAATATTGGTTGGAACCGTTTCTATTGAAGCGTACCTTATTACCCGTATTATCCGAGATTGGAAGATCTCCGTAATATGTATTAAGAGCTCTGTCCATCATTATTAGCGCTGCCAGCTTATCTTGGCCGATCCATTAGGTGATACCTGATATGTAGGTACTTATTTTAGCATGGACCACTTAACGTTTGACCTCAAATCTCGTGTATCCAATCTTTCGCTACGATGTCATTGTTTAAACTGCGATTTTTTTTAAAGGACACGCTCTGTAAACCCTCTTATTCCTTGTAAACAAAGTAATGTTGCACAATATTGTTTTGGCGACACGTGTCGTAGGAACCATGTTGCTGGCAACATTGTACAAAGGCTCCTGCGACAGGCACGACGTGACATCACGACGCGACTGTAATAGATGACTTTAAATGTCTATGAAAACTTAATGGAAATTGTTCTACTAGAGTCGTCAATAATCTGTGAAACATGACAGACACAACACCACACAATGATGTTGCGCAACTTGTTTACCAATAATAGAGAACCTTCGAGTAAATACTTAGAAGACAACAGCTGAAATAAACTGGGGTCTTTAAAAACGTTCGTGCAGCGTTGCTGACTATAAATTCCGGGAAGATTTAATGCAAAATTATACTGCTTCCACATAAAAAGGCCGTCTAAACAAACGCAGTAAAAACTAAGCACAGCTCAGTGGAACCACAACAAAGGTCATTTAAGAGACGTATAAATCAATAAAAACGATTGAAAAGAAGAAAGGAAAACAAAACCGCAATACTAAAGTACTTACTAGTAATGAATAATACATGTGGATGGATGGAGAGGGAGAGGAAGGCCAAAGAATAGATGGATGGATTGTGTGAGGTATGATATGAAAGAGAAGGGAGTGAATGATAGCGTGATGTGATGGCTGACAGGGGAGAATGGAAGCAGAAAACGTGTTGCACCGACCCGAAGTAACATGGGGCAATGGCAGAAAGATGATGGTGGCTTAAGTACTTACTTAAATAATTTAGAACTCGTCGTATAGTCAATCGTAGGTACCTAAGGTACAAAATGATATGTTACCTTTAGATGCGTTACCGGTGCTCAATATTGGCAAGATAAATCCAAGGTAATTGCCTATCGTGTACGTACCATCCAGTGACGCGGTAGTAACGTAACTAAATTTATATATGTTTATCTCATTTTAACAACAGGAATAGGTCCTTGGGTCTGTCCAGGGCCCATATTCTGTATCGTTAAAATGATTCCCCGCGGATTCTTACTACTTTCAAACTACGTCAATATCGTTTTTTTTAGAAAACAATGTAACAGTAAGGAATCGAAATGTCAAATTGTGTATGTTCCAAGACAATTTGTAGATATTATTAATACGATATTAGCAGAATTCGTGTGTGATTGACGTGGTTACGAGTAAGGAATCGTTAAGTGGTCATAGTGAATTCAGGCCCTGGTCTTCGCGCACTGTATGATCGTATGTAGCTACATTTATGGTTTACGCTGTTTTTTTATGCTCTCATGTTCGTGTATGACGCGTGTATTTATAATACGCCATTGAAGTTACCTTCATACAATATTGAAGTAGAAGAAAGATCAACAAATAACTAGCTACATCAACTATTTACGTTCGATAAGGAAACTATAATTTTTATCATCCTATAAGATAAGTGTCTCAGAAATGTCACCTCGTGTCAGAAGTTATTATTTATTTAGCAAGAAAAAATAAAAGTTTCATTTTCCACCTCCGCATTGATTTGTACCAGCCAAGCGGATAAGTACTTATTAATGTGGAACGAAGCTTGAAATATGGCGTTTATTTCTTTTGTGTAGTTTACCGAAGTTTTGAGTCATCGCAATTCGTCAATTCGACATTACGTTGGAATTAATTTGAAAAGTTGTACTATATTTTTTCTTGGAAAAATATTAACAGTTTATTACTTAAAAGCACTAAATATGATGAGAAATGCTTGACTCTAAGTTTCGTAAGATTTTTACTAATATATCTGTAATTTCAGATGTAGGTACGTATGGACGTAAACGAGGCAAAAGGAGAATGTAAGGATAGTACCTAGTAGGTGGCGTTCTGTAGTTTTTTCCTACCTCCATGGGAAAAGCGTAAGTTTATGTATGTAGGTATATATAATTTCAGGACTTGCGTCCCTTTGTCCTGTCTGTAGGTTTATTGGCAAAACAAAAGGAGTACTCAGATGCTAAGGAAAATTATCGAAATATTAGCATAAAATATCAAGCGTTTTCCGTGTCAGCGACTGAGCACGAAACGTCATCGGTTACCTTCGGGCCTGTCACGAAACACGGAGGGAAGAAAACGGAATTTCTCAGGACTACAACCATAGAGCTACATTACGTTCCTTTTTCAAATACTTGCCCCGCAAACCGGGTCACGCGATTATTGTCCTACATACCGTCCTAATTCGTAGTTACGTCGTGACGTCATCGGGTTGTACTTTCACGGTAATGTATTAACCATTAGCTGACGCCGGTAATTATTGCACTAGAAGTAAATTTATGTGCGCATACATAAACCTCTAAAAGCTGAATCTTTGATACGAAATACACCAAAACAGGCTATCAAACCGAGAGATATATGGCCCTTTTTCAGTTTACCCACTTTTGTAAATAAGAAAGATTAGGAACACCTTTCACATAAATCCATCTACATAGACAATCCTAAATAATTAATTACACTCAATAAAAACATAGAGCATACAACTTTATTTAAATAGCTGCAAAAACAGTCCCATTAATCTAAAAGTAAGAACATGTATTACATTGCATGTAAAATCTCCCTACAAACTAATAAGACATAAGCTCACATTCGCACATTTTCATGTTCTACTAAAGCATGTTTGAAATCTCTAAACGATTTATGGCCGCGCTTCATACACATATTTCAAAGCGAACAAACAATTTTCTGCATTCACTTTGAGAGTTTGCATGCAGTCGGAAAACAAATAATATTTACACTGTTTTTAATACTACAAAAGCATTCATATTACACTAACATTTGAGCTGAAAGAGCAAAAATAGTAAATAGAAACTCGTTTCACCCTCTCTTCATAACAATATTAGCTCTAGTCCGTCTAGTGGTCGCAAGCGGTGGTGTTGAGCATGAGCTTTTGGATTCGATTCCCGGATCGGCAAGTGTAGGTATAGGATTTTTCTAACTGGAATTGCTCAGTAGCAACCCAGAGTCTAGATTTGTGCCCGGTTCCTTCCTTAATTAGCAACAGGGTCACCTCTTATTACATGGGACTTAAACTAAACATAACTGATATTTGTGGGTGTACTATAGAAGGTACAACTTTGTCTATCCCTGCGGGGAATAAAGAAATAAATGTTACAATGTTTCTTTTATAGTCTATTCGCGTTAAGAAAATAGTGACTCATCGTTGTCACTCAGCTTAGCCACGCCCCATGACCAATAAGATCATAGAAAATTAGAAAGCCGTGTTCAAATTGACCAGTTGAAGTAAGCCCTTCCGAGATACACTATAATTTACTATGACCTAATTGGTCAAGGGGCGTGGCTAAGCTGAGTGACAACGATGAGTCACTATTTTCTTAACGCGAATAGACTATAGGTCTTAATGCCTGTCATACAGTGATATTATCCAACCCGCACCCCGTGGTGGATTATAACCCACTCCCTCTCATAGAGGAAGCCTGTGTCTCAGCAATGCGAACATTATAGGCTGATTATAGAGGTTGAAATTGAAAACACGCGACAAACCGAAATGGGAGATTGTACTCATCATTATGAACAACTCTTACTAAGGCATCAAAGATGCAATCGCGAAAAAAAAACACCTGATCCCTACATTTTGACGAGTTATGCGAACATAAACGTAGGGAACAGCTGTTTTGCGATTTTCGGTTTGGTCCCTTAGTAAGAGTTGTTCATAATGATGAGTATAATCTCCCATTTCGGTTTGTCGCATGTTTTCAATTTCAACCTGTTTACGCCTGTCGTGCAATGGAATCCTCTAATACGCTATTTCTACATTTTATCAATTTCTGTAGTTCACTCGTGTATCTGCAAGGTACACGGACTTTTGTAGTGCAGACCACATGGATGGAGAACTGCCTAAGACAAGCTTCTTTATTGAGTCTTAAAGAAGATTATCCTTCGTAACTTTATATTAGAATTTCGGGAGCAATACAGATTAACCGGGCAGTTTTGCAAACGTTCTATTTCTTGCGAAATTCTAGAATAAAGTTTTAAAAACATTGCTCGTCTTGGGGATAAAACCAAGGACTCGGCTGCAGCAAAATAGTAAAAAAAACGAACTATGGAAAATAATACTGGGCAAAGTTTTACAACGTAATTAATTAGCTCGTAAAAGGAACAAAAAATTAAATAAAACAGTCAAAGGTAGTCTGTATACCTAATTGACAAATTGATCACAATTTTGTTTTATCAATGAGAAAGTTTCCTTTTCTAGGAATTTAGTAGAAATCTAATCAAGCGTGCCTACAATACTTGTTTGTATGAAAACTAATGAAAAGGGATGATGTTCAAAGTCTCTTCTTTTGTCTTTTAACGTCCTTATTTTAACAAGATTCGCTTTCCGGAATGGTTTATATGACACCAGAGTTTACTGTAGTAGGAAGCATAATTAGTGCCTTCAACCTACCAGAGTTAACGTAACTTTACATTTTGTTGCCGATTTCTAATGTGCGCTTTTAGGCTACCACAGACAGGCGCGACGCGACGGTGAAACGCGATTCTGGTAGAACAACTTACATGAAGTTTTCTTTAAAATTGTTTTACTAACGTTAAGTACGTGACGTTATAACGTTATCGAGGATGGAAAAAAGCGTCTTCATATTTTCATCTACTATACATTTTACTTCCCTGTGTTATCGTGATGCCGTGACGTGGACATCTACGATAGCACCGTTTTTATTTTATTTTGGGTGGGAAATCATCTAATAACTTCTCCCGCTCTGGGTGGAGCGGAAGGGCAAGTCAGACTTTTAGTGACTAAAACCCGGGGTGCCAGGGGCCACGGTATCTCTTTCGAACAACCCGCACCCCTGGCAGGCATCGGCCCTTGCGGACCCTGCCATTTGGTGCTGACATCTTTTTGAGGCGCGCGTGGAACACAACGCAGCGTCGACCCGGGCTTGGTCCTTACCGGACAGCGAGCTACCCATTACTCGACATCCGCAAGCCCGCGCCTTCGGTGGCCGGGAATCAGCCTGGGATTCCCGACGCCCAGGGCGTCTTCTGCGGAGGCTAGGGCCGTGAGAGCGCATATACTACCTTTCCCTCACGTGCGCCATCGTCCTCTTCACGAGCATCACTGCTTCGCAGAAGGAAGTACGAACAAATACAATACAATTGTTTCGCACACAAATTAACGCGTCAGGTCAGGTGCTTAGTACTGGCATGTGTATGATCACCACCCTAATTGTAAAGAATGTTTCTAATCCATTGCATAAGATTTTATCCAGTGCGAAAACTGTAACCATGAATTCAGCATATCATTCTAGGGGAGACACCCTAACGCAGATATTTCACGTCGGTGTTACAAATAAAAATTCAGCTGTTTCATAGAAAAGTGCAGTTTCAATGCCTACGCGGTCAAAATGTATGGAACAGCTGATTTTTTTTGTGTATTACCAACGAAAAATTTCTGCGTTGGGGTTCTAGAATGATATGTTAAATTCATGGTTACAGTTTGCGCACTGGATAAAAACTTATCCTGTACATTCGAAAAATTTGACTTTCATAACAACATAAATAACGCAATGAATTTTTTTGAACTGCCAAAATGGAAGCCATTCCTACTGTGTTTTACGCTTTTACTATAGGGTACTACATACTTATGGACGTAAAGGTAGCAAAAGGAATACTTGGGTGTATTAGGATCTTAGCAGGTGGAGTTCTGTAGTTTCTGCCTACCCCCATAGGAAGAAGCCGTGAGCATGTGTATGTGTAAATTAACGCCGATAGTACCGCCGCACGGTGGGCTGACAATAGGCTTTCATAGACTTAGGGATTTCAATTCGCAAGTGCCGGATTTTTTGCGGGATATCGCTTCTGTTAGTTGTTACTATACACAAAAATGACACCGGAGTTCATTCTGCACAAAAACGAAGGAATTATATTTATTTTTTTACGAAAAATTTGTATGAAACTTGTATGAAAAGTCGAATTATCTCTTAAACGGAAAGGAAAACCGTAATATCTTTACAGGTGGTTATAGTACCTACCAATTTTTTTTTTACGAAAAATTTGTATGAAACTTGTATGAAAAGTCGAATTATCTCTTAAACGGAAAGGAAAACCGTAATATCTTTACAGGTGGTTATAGTACCAATTATTTATGATTTTTTGTCATACTCCAGATAACAGTTATAATTGCTGATTTTATATAAATCATCAAAATATTTTTGTTTATTTTTACATATGTAACGCTTCCTTTTAGTGTCTAAGTTATGAACATCGATTTAAAGAACATTATTGATCCAAATATTAAAAATATACAAAACAAAATAAAATATCAAAAATAGATGTTCATCATTTTTTATTGATTATTTAAATAAAACAGAGGTTACAAAAATATTATTTAAGTAATATAAATACAATTATACATTTTACAATTGAAATCCCTAAGTCTACAAAAGCCAATTTTCAGCCTATCGTGCGCCAATCAAAACACACCCACCTACTCGAAATCACAAAATTAACGAGGTGTTATCAAACTTAGTCAGTGTACGCGAACGTGTCAAGTACCTACTAGGTTATTATGATGCAGTACCCCACTTTACAAACATAACTATCAACTGGGTTAGTAATATCGGTTCATTGTGCTCATAATAATAATATAGTGATTTACCTAAATATCAAGAAACAATCATGTATTTTCCATGGCAATCTCGGGAAAAAAGGTGTATTCTAATTTCCACGCAAGTCGTGAGAAGCATAACAATAATATATGAGGGAACTAGGCGATGATAAATTATGGTTTTTACTTCATCTTCTTTATCATCTTTACATAGTATAAAACAAAGTCGCTTCCCGCTGTCTGTCCCTATGTGTACATCTTTAAAACTACGCAACGGATTTTGATGCGGATTTTTGTAATAGATAGAGTGATTCAAGAGGAAGGTTTAAATGTATAATACACTGACATCCACGCGGGCAAAGCCGCTGGCAAAAGCTAGTCATACTATAAGCTAAACTCCCTCCGCCGCGTCAGTCTATATGAAGTTTTCTTGAAAATTGTTTAACTAGGTAACGTTAAGTACGTCACGTTATAACGTTATCGAGGATGGAAAAAAGCGTCTTCATATTTTCATCTTCTATACATTTTACTTCCCTGTGTTATCGTGACGCCGTGACGTGGACGTCTACGATAGTACCGTTTTTTTATTTTATTTTGGGGTGGGAAATCATCTAATAACTTCTCCCGCTCTGGGTGGAGCGGAAGGGCGAGTCAGACTTTTACTGACTACAACCCACCCGTGTTCCTTCAGTTGCCTGTGTGCCAGCCGGCCACGGTATCTCTTTCGAACAACTCAAATCCTTAGCAGGCATCGGCCCTTGCGGACCCTACCATTTGGTGCTGACATCTTTTTGAGGCGCGCGTGGAACACAACGCACCATCGATGTATAATACACCGACCTCCACGCGGGCGAAGCCGCTGGCAACAGCTAGCGTCATGAATAAGGTACAGGTTTATAATTAATTAAGGTTTTATGTAAATTGACTGAAATATGACGATGGTTATTTAGGTGACATAAAAAAACTTGCCAACTGGGGAGAGCTTTACTGGCGTGTGCCGCGTAAACATTGGAAGATATTTGGCACACACTGGATTAACACATTGGTATTATAGTTTCAATACAGGTAGTATGTTCCCGTGGGATAATTTCCGACAACTACGCGTTCAAAACCGCGGGCAAAAGCTAGTATTTTAACTGGAAGTATTGGCAAGTATAAGCTTTAATTGAGTTAATTCTGAAGCTATAGAAATCTATTGCGATTAGGGTAGTAAATCGCCCTCGAAATTGCATTTCCGATACTCATTTGGTCCGGTTTCCAGAGGTAATTGTACTAGGTAAATGCAATGTTCTATTAAGCTAAGGCTTTTCTTTTAAATTATCCGTAACTGAGATTTGATTACTACTAAAGAGACTGGTAGTGGTGAGATTTGTGAAGAACAATTGGGTAGAAACAATGCTAAATGAAACTGCCCCACAATACTCCAAACAAAAGACAAGATGTATAGGTACCTCTCCTAATTTTGATAAACAACGGGCCTATGCGTTTCACCGAAGATGCCGAAAACATATTTTCGTTCAGCCCCTTGTGATTTTAGAGTAAGCAAGACAAGATGGGTTCCTACTTAGTATGGATGGAAAAGAGAAAATATTTAATGTTTTCCTAGAATTTCCTACAACAACAGATACACATAGACAAACGAGATGACAGGATATGTCCATATCATCACAGACAGAATGTTATATGACGAGCATTTCGCTTGTTGGACAGAGTACAAAATACATAATGAGTATATAACATACAATATTATGTGAATAGGATCGTCCGCGTTTGCCTAGTCACTGCGTGATAAGCTTCGCCACGTGTAACGGGCGCTTTGTTCTAATTTGATATTTGAATAAGTCTACAGGGTTGGCTAATTCATTATTTATTAAAATAAAGTATGGTTCATGTGAATCAAACATTATGAAAAATGGCAAATTTTCCTCCAGGCCTTACTTATTTTGAACTGAAAATGTTTACAGATAAATTTTCAGTTCAAAACATAGATGTAGATTAAATAATCATCATGCCTAAGCGACTAGTTTTAGTCTTAAAGTTTGACTAAACAATCTACTTTTCAACAAAGAACTTTCTACTAAAGTTAAATCCTTCCATTAGCAATTTATTAAATAATATAGAGAGAGGTCCACCATTTTGAAAAACAAGTTTAGTTCGAAGTCTGTAAACAAATTAGTTTTTTATTGCCAACATGTGGATTACAACACGAGCATTTCAGAAGTGTGTCGTAAATAATAAAATAAACATTATTTATTTGATTCATTCACAAGAAACGTAATAAAATATTTCACGTTACATCCGCGACACGACTGTTGAATCATCAATGTTATTACGCGTTGTACCTAAAAAGAGTGATATATGAAAAAATAACGGAAAACTAATTAAAATGGAAATGCTTATTGATCATTTCACAAACTTGAAAACTTTTATTATTTTGGATCATCATCTCATTGTACAGTTGACCGCAAGTCGGTGGCAACACTTTGACCTTGAGCTGGTCTAGCGTAGGACGAAGTTTCAATAGAATAAAAGACCAGAGGGGTAATTACGTAATTCTTTTTGAGAGTTGTACATCATTCATTACGTTATTTACGTTGTTGAGCAGACTAACTTTAATTTCGGAAGTCGGTGGCTTTGGATATGTATTTTATTTATTTTTTTGTCACCGCCTTCCGAAATTAAAGGTATTTTTCACTTTGTAGTGTTTTTGGAAGTCGGTTTTTGTTAAAGATTTTTTTTCTTTCACTTTTTAGTTACAGTACCTACCCCACAGAATTCAAAATTTCATCATCCTTAGAGTCAAAACAATGCATATTTATGCAATAGCAGCAATCGCGGTTTGTTTGCTGTCATTTTTTGAGGAGTTCCGTTGTCTGTCTCCGAAACGCATCGTCAGAACTATATAAAATTTTATGGGACCATTTCGGAATAAACCCCTTTCGAACAAAAAAAGAATTTTGCAAATCCGTCTATATATGACGGAGTTATGCCCGAACATAAATAATATAATTATATATAAACATTCGAATTAATAACCTCTTTCTTTTTGAAGTCGGTTAAAAAACTTGAAAGCTTTTATTATTTTGGATCATCATCTCATTTTACAGTCGACCGCAAGTCGGTGGCAACATTTTGACCCTGAGCTGGAACCCTGAACCCTGAACTTTCAATAGAATAAAAGGCCAGAGGATTAATTACGTACCACTAACAGTAGGAATGGCATTCTTTTTGACAGTAGGACAACATTCATTACGTTATTTACGTTGTTGAGCAGACAAATTTTTCCAACATATGAAGCAATGGACAATATCCTTCAAAATAATTCCGTTTGTGGTGCATTAGGGTGAAGCGTATACTTACTGGTTTTGTTACCACTAACGGCCTACTGTACCTACATCTATCTACTGCTAACTATGCGAGTAGATCCCAATGCAATTCATGAAGTTAGTAGATACCGAGAGCTTTCGTATTATACAGATAATATTTTTTTTATTACTTATAATAAACATACTGGCGTTACCTGTCCCCATTCCGATTTAAAGAATGGTACTCCTATTTGTTGATTATAGAGAAAAACGACTGTTACCACTGACGTGTGGCCTTCTGTACCTACATCTGTGTAGCTGGGCATACGAGTGAGTAGATACCGGAGAGCTTTAGTATTATACATAATATCATACAAATAGGGTCCACAAAAATATTCTCATTAATATAAGCAATACTGGCTCTGCCTGTCGCAATTCCGAATCAAAGAAAAATATTCCTGTTACTTGAATATAAAGAAAACCTATTACCTACTGTTACTTAACTCAATAGAAAAATCAAAGAAAAAATATGGATATATTTTCTAGGTATTGGGAAAATAAATACACTCTACGGGATTCAAATAGTTGTAGGTATCACAAATTCATATGGAGCCTTTTCGGTCATTTCAATTAGAGATATATATTCAGGTTTCTAGCTATCTGATTGGCCAACCGTCCGGGCTTTAACAATCCTTTTCGAATATCGAAGGTCATATTTGTTCCGCTCTTTTGAATAACAACAATGTTCCCCAGTCGTCGTAACAACTAGGTATTATAGCACTTTCTGGAAATTCTTTTATTACTTGCGTACTTATTGAGAATGCTTAGAAGTAGTCACCGACCGAAGCTTCGTTTTCGGCCAAAAATACATGATTCGGCCTTATTTTCGCTATCGGCCTTAAGCCAGCCAAAGCTTCGGCAAAGCCGAAAAAATTTTTTTTTTTAGATTATACATACTTACATATAATATAATCAATCAATACAACAATAAATATACGAAATGTTGTATCCTCTAAAGGAATGATCGTGTATTGATTCTTTTAAATTCTATATTTGCTCTTTCTCTCCCTAAGTGAAAAACAAGAGTTTAGTGTACGACGGAAATATTAATATGTATTTTTTTTTATGTTATAATTTTCGCTTTTGGCTTCGTTTTCGGCAGTAAATAAGACTAAAGCCGAAGCTTCTTTTTCGTTTTCGGGTAAAACCCATTTTCGATTTACTTAGAAGTACATATCTGTATACAAAATCAGTACACTACATATAATGTAGGTACTTCTTTTCATTGACATATTGTTCGGAACACGCCAAATTTTAAGTAATATACGACGACAAGGCAATTTATTCCCAACAGAGTAAATAAGGCCGAATAATAAAAGAAGCCAGGATACAAGTAAATACTTACAAGTAAATATTGAAAAATTAAATAACAAATGTTATTTAATTTTTCAATATTTACTTCAGCAGACTAGATTATTAATTTGCCCGTTGGGATGTCAGTCGGTAATAAAGACGGTAGTTGAGTATAAATCCCAGGACAATAATCTAGTAAGGATAAGAAAATGGCTGTTTTTCTAGACCTAAGTGAGCTTAATGTTGTAGGTGAATGTGCAAATTCACCGTTATCTCTTTCTTTTTTTGCCTACCTAACAATATCTTTTGTTTATTTTAGAAAGCTTTTTGTTAAAAAATCCTTATTTTGAAAAAGAAGCCGCCGGCCGGTCCGTTTCGGACCACGCACAATGAAGGATTCCGTAGTTGGGATGAATTAAACCCAAAACAAACTTAACATATCAGTTGAAAAATATGCATCTATGTATACTCGGATTTTTAATTTGCTAGAGCAAAATGATAGCTGTTACTATAGCATAACTGATGACATTGACAAAAATCTATCAACCACAGCTGTAATTTTATCCTACCAAATTAAAAATCAGAGTTTACAACAATACTCCGATACAGGTCACGGTCAGTTCTTCAACTGCAAATGTAAGAAGGTAAGCGCATTAAAAAATAAACGATTAATCTTCAAATTAACGATTTTCGGACCATTTCCTTTACTTGAGCTGTTAGACCTTGCTTCTTGCCAAAGACGCACAACGAAGAGATCCTATATGGGTTCCGTTATTTCCTTTTCAGGTACGGAACCCTAAAAGGATCACATCAAAATATAAAATGTTCCCCAAAACAAACGAAATCTTAGAGATAGTTTCAGAAATGCTCTAAAAAAAAATTAGTGCCACAGCAATATTTGGTCGCCAACATTCAACCGTCGTAAAGACAAAGGGTTTTTCGGAACTATCTAAACCTATGATATTTGATCTAAACTATAAGAAAATAAATTAATGAATTACCAAATGAATCCTTACTCATATTATAAATGCGAAAGTAATTCTGTCTGTTACGATTTCACGCCTAAACCCCTGAAACGATCGTCATGAAATTTCTTTCTTCCTTCTTTTCTTTTCTTTATTACGCGATAACTGACATCAGCGCTGCCAGATTTTTTTTTGTTGCCAAGTCGGGATTTTGGAGCTTTTTGAGTGAAAAAAAGCGGCATTCTTTCTTCGAAAGCGGGACATAGTAAAAAAACGTATATACTCAGAAGTTTTTAAAGATTTATCTTTTTATTTGAGTTCAAATTACGTTTACGAAAAAAAAAAAAATTGCAAAAAATGCCATAGAAAATGTATTTGAATAAAAATATGATATTTTAAATCAGATTTACCCTATCGTTAAATAGTTGAGTCTTATTCGTCTTTTGAATAAAAAAATTAAAACAAACAGAAATCAAAAAAGTTTTATTCTTCAGAAAAATATGCTTCACAAACCATAGAAGCTTTTAATTCAATAACAGTTCAAGATTGGTAAAACTGCTGTGAGCATGTAATAAAAAATTGACAAAGAGTACTAGGATAAGAATGACTTATTCATTATATTTCTGTGAAGATTTAAATTATTTTAAAGTTTTCTCTTTAATAAAGATGAAGAAGTCTTCACAGGATAGCTTTAGAGTAAACTGGACGAGTTATTCCCGAAAAGCGGGACCGAACCTGTCCCGCGTGGGACATTTAATTTTGATTTCAAAATCGGGACGTCCCGCCAAAATCGGGGCGTCTGGCAACGCTGACCGACATCCACGCGAGCGAAGCCGCGGGCAAAATACAGTAAAAAACCGTGGATGAAACAAAAGAAATAGGTACTTAAGGATTGTACTCAACGCACATAATGGGTCTGTAAGTTCTGCGAAACCCCATGGGAAATAGGCATGAGTTTATATAGGTAGTGCTCACGTATGTAATTAAAATTATCAATCAAATAAATACGGAATGTGTTTATTAGCTTAGCCTTCAATGAAAGGCACATAGGATTCACATTGAAGCATGAATACAAATACAAATTCATCGACCAGCCACGCAGAAAACAATGCAACCAATCCTCTGATTGACGTAATCAGACTGATTAAATCCCAAAATCTGCATCCGAGATACCATCGTTATGGGGCAGATTATCTTCAGTGGCCGACACATTTATTATGAAACCAGTAACATAAATATTCCTTAACTCCTAAATCTCTAGTTTGCCCCAATTTCAGTATATTTTTATGAAAGGAAAAACTTTACATCTTGAAATCTTTCGCTCCAGTTACACACACCCACTTGTAAAGTGGCTTTGGCTTTTAAAAAGTTGAAACTTCGCTTTTAAAGTGTAAATAATACCAAGTTTTGGCAGGGTTGTGCGGGAAATGTTGAGAGAATTTTTCAGTAGTTTGAAGTTGTATTTTTGCATACATTTAGAACGGTGAAGGAAAATATCGTGAGGAAACCGGCATGTCCAAGAACCAAAAATTGGAAGACATGTCACATCTACCAATTCGCACTGGGCCCGCGTGGTATATTACGGCCCACTCCCTATTATCTTGAGTAACCCAGACACCCTGTGTCCAAGCAACGGGAAAATAGGGTAATAGGTAAAACGGGCTGTTTTCCGCAACTCCACGTCAAGGCGCGTATTTTGCGTACGGGTGGGAGAATGAGTTATTCGATCCACACCATAGAGATGAGTTGTAACAGGTTAAACACGATATCTGTTATCACTGTTACTGTTACTCAAAAATAACAGATCCAAATATCTGTTATTAAATAACAGCCTGTTATTTTTGTACGGACGATAAATACGTATTAAGACCTCAATTGAAATCTTCTTGATTTCGTTTCGTTGTAAGTCGTTTCAGAAGTACTGACTAGGAAAGAATGACGGGGTAATGAGAAATTATAGACTTACGTTTATTTATATTTTTTTTAGACATCCGGTTAGTCTGTAAGCCGAGCCCAATATAATTGTACAAGACTGGGGAGATTAATTGTTTTTGATTGACAATTTAGCTTTAAATATATTGCAGGTCGCATAGTAACCACTTATATTCACGATATGGTCCCACACAACACTAACTCTTCTATTTACATTAGCCATTGTTTTTCAAACGTTTTACTATTCACAAACTAACTACCAAAATTAAAAAAAAATATAACTGCTACAACCTACAATTTTTACTAAACAAACTAACTAGCTAACTATAAAACGAATAACCTAAATTTAAAAAAAAACTATACTAATACATAAATCGAATTTAAACACTAATACGCCTTAAACATTGACAAACATTTTCGAAAAAATTACAATTACAATTCACCAGTTCACCTTTCGTAAGAAAGAAAGCAGATTAAAATTTCAAAAATAAGAAAATTAAAAAAATGTCAACAAACAAAACAAATCAGCTAAATTACTTTCAATTGAATATCATCTTTATTTCTATCAAGATAAAGTCGTACATACATGGAATATTTTGCGACCAATCCCGTCAAACCAAAGACAATATAGATAAATGGGGTCCGTACACGATCAAAAATATTTTTTGGTTGCATCTTTTTTTTATTATTATGGAAATAAAATATTGTTTATTTCAAACCTGGCAAATTACGCTCAATAAAATTGATTCCATCTTTATTGTGTTATCAAGAAAATCGTATAAAACTGGAATATTTTGCGATGAATTCCGTCAAACCAAAGATAATATAGGCATTCGGGCAAATTGCCATAAAGAAAAATATAATATTTTTTTAAGTTTTATTGTAATGGTCACTGGACGGGCAGTAACAGATAAGTAACACGACCAAATTTAGGAGTCACTTTTTAGAAAATTGGTTCATAGCGGACCATCAACTGTATTTTACGGATTATAAATACTAAGTGCTTCTCTTTTTAGCGTAGTTTAACCGCTTTAGCAAGAGTGAGAAGTAAACATATCGAAGTAAATAAAAATAATAGGTGTGTCTCTTTTTAGCAAGGGTCATTCTTTAATGAGGAAGAGAGAGACCTGGATATTTTCCTTCCTTTGTGTGCGTGAGTGTGTATGAAAGTAACAGCCTGTAGTAACAGCCTGTTACTGTGTGGAGACTGATATATTGAAATAACAGTAACAGCCGTTGTAACAGTCTTTGAGGGTCTGTTATTTAAGTAACAGATAAATTAACAGGTAGTAACAGTTGTTATTTGTTATTTTTAAAGATCTGTTATTTATATCTGTTACGATAAATACGCCTCACTCCTACCACACCAGCTCCTCGAGAAAGGCCAGCAACGCCAAGGTGTTGCTGACAATCTCACGTAGGGTACCTGGGTTACCGAAATATTTTGCCCTGTAATTAGCGACCACCGGGCAGTTCAACAGCACATGAGCCGCTGTCTCGTCGTCCTCCATGATCCGGACTGTCTGTTATGGAACGGGAACATTATAGACTGATTATACCTACATACATTTGGGGATCAAAAATATCGTAGCTTACGAGCAGGAAGCGTTCAAAGATTCTTGATGAAACATAGTGACTAATTGGGAACAGAACTTTTGACTGAACTGTTATATTATACCTCCACGCGGGCGAAGCCGCTGGCAAAAGCTAGTCCTCCAAACTAATTCAATGCTATTCGACCCAAATAATGGGATGGGTAGATTGAATTATTAACAAGCTTAATCGTAGCGTGCATATCGTTTAACGTAGTTGCTAAGAATGAATGAACATAAACCCACTTGCCGCACTATATTATAGGTATAGTACGTAGTGCAGTTTCGCAATAAAATATTCATCATCCGTCTAAAGATGTTTGTGTAACGAAATTTTGTTTGTAATCCTTTAGGTAGTCAAATGCATTTCGTATTTTACCATATCATCATCTTGCTGCGCTAGTCTCATATTACTTGGGGTCTGTGTGGAAATTCTCCTGTGTCCGTCACGTTATCGTTCACTACCCAGTCTTTCGAATAATTCGTCACAGAAGCGGCATCTACACCGAGACATGCGAACTACGCATCACACTACCGTCACGCAAAGTCCTACATCGCGCAAGTCGAGTTTACCGCGCAACTGGCATATACAGGATAAGTTTTTATCCAGTGCGCAAACTGTAACCATGAATTCAGCATATCATTCTAGAACCCCTAGCGCAGAAATTTTACGTCGGTTTTACAAAAAACAATCAGCTGTTTCATAGAAAAGTGCAATACCTACGCGGTCAAAATGTATGGAACTGCTGATTTTTTTTGTATTAACGACGAAAAGTTTCTGCGCTTGGGTCTAGAATTATATGCTGAATTCATGATTACAGTTTGCGCATTGGATAAAAACTTATCCTGTATACAACGTTCCGACATAAATCGTCGGGCAGTTGTTCATCAGACACGACACCCGTCTGGTCGGAGTATCCTCCTTTTTCTATACAGGATGATTGAACTTTACACCCTTTTCCTCATACTTCTATGTATCCTTTTCTTTGGCCTCTTCATCCACCCAGATTTATCCCTATCAAACCATAACTTATACCTTAACAGGAGCAAAACAGCGTTATGAATATCAGATCCTATTCATTATCCAATTCACTAATTGCTAGTCGCTAACCGAACAGATATCCATTCCACCCTAGTAATTAATTAGTGTCTTTGAGGCATTAATGCCACAACCTGATCAAACGACAGCAATGGTTGGGAAATTCCAACTTGTCAGTTAAATCTGAAACCACGTCAACCACAAGTCTAATGCGACTGTAGGAACAGATATTAGTAGCAGTAGGTACTACATAAACATAACATCATGCCTGTATCTTCCGGGACAGGTAGAGGTGTACCTTACACCATCTACAAACAGCAGGAACGGTTACCGTTACCAATAATATACCGGTAAAACTACCAAAACTAATTATAATTTTCTGCAGCACAGACACAATATTGTACACACGCTGGAGGTAGTCGCACGGTCGGCGCGTATGTAATATTGTTGTACCTTCGGCGTGTGTACAATATTGTTTCTGTGCACACACCGAAATATGCTTGTCTCCCCACCGTCATAGTTAGAAAGAGATAGACGTATAAATTACCGGTATAAGAATTGTTACTTTTACTGATACTAATACTGGTAATTAGAACTTTAATACTGATTGAAACTGGTAATAGAACGGTAACTGACTTTGGGTATCGGTATTATTAACGTTACTTTTTTATCGTTAACAGAACGGTAATTGGTAACGGTATGTAAAAAATACCGGTAATTCGGTCCCTGACGAACAGACGTAAATATACCGCGGCGCGATTTTATCGTGCACTCTTATCTAACAAAATGTATCCCAGCAGGCTTAGCAAGACGCTTTCTATTTCTACGCAGAATAGACAGTGCTTTTTCAATATAAAGTAACATTTCGTTTCTCCATTTTTGACATGGCACCGTAGATATCCTTCTACAATCTGTCATTTTGTCTTTCGTCAAACGACGACGACCTAGGTCCTTATATATGTAGACTATTTCACAAGAATATTTCTTCCCAAACAGTCAAAATCACACTTACAACAAACTTTCTACTCGACGGCCACAAAGTATATACGAATATCTACAAAATCATGATTCGTTTAGGACGCATACTTAACTGTGATAATTAAAAGAAGAACATAGCTATCTTCTCCTATTGTAGGTACATCATTTGGTTAATTGTCATGTAAATTCTTCCGTTGACAAATCAGTGTTCGTGCTAAGCCTGCTGGGCGTCAAAAAAACACACTGTTCAATTTTCAACTCTCGGCCCTAAACAATGCGTTAATCCAGGTGTGGCAAAAAAAAACCGCCACGATATTTTTACGTCCGTGCCAACGTACGTAAGTACACCCACATTTCGCCAGTTGTATTTCTTTTGTTCGTAGGTACTAAAAATTTAATTAAAAACAAAATGTTAACAGGCTAATTCTATTTTACAAGTTAATATTAGGGCTTACAGTACGTTTTGTCTTATACATAGTTACGTAATTACAAAGACAATTTCTCATTAAATGTCTGCTTCAAGTTAAATTTAAGATTAGGATTCCCTTTAATAGTTTCTCAAGCGAAATCTTCAGTTACATTGGTTTTAATTAAGGTAGTTCCTTAATTAAAACCATTTCCTAAAATGTATCCAAAATGAGCGTAGCATATAAATGTCAAATAGTTTATAATATGCAACATAATATAAATTTTATCAAGTGATAGTAGTTTAGTAACTTGTATGTAATTGCCACACTTCCCACAATAAAAAAATGGTATATAAATTACCTATATGTTGCTGTTTTCTTTCTATCATGAATACAAAACTGTAGGAAACCACTATATATTTTCTGACAATTTTCCACGAATCAATTATCAATTTTTGTCATACCTACCGTGCCACGAAATGAACAATCAATCAATCAACTCAACCTATCGCAGTCCACTTCTGGACATATGCCTCTCCCAGGCTGCGCCATCCTCCTTTTTCCGTATCCAGACTAGTCCAGACTGGATGCGGAAGGCGGAGGAAAGAGTGTCCTAGCCACCATTTTAAGGTCGTCGGTCCATCCAATGAACAAACAACACGGCGTAATAAATATTTTACAACATTTTAAATTAAAAAAAAAAACACTAACGAAATACATTTCAAAACGTAGGTATGACGACACGCGTAAAAATCCATTACTAATATTATACAAGCGAAAGTTACTCAGTCTGTCCGTATGTTGAATTAACGGCTGAACGAATTTCGATATTTGGCGCACATACAGAACATGACTTGGTTTAGGACATAGGATACCTTTATATATATTTATCCCGCGTAGTAGGGATGTCGAAAATGGTAAAAGTACTGGTATTCAGCTGCATCCGGTTAGACTGGAAGCCAACCCTAACACAGTCCAGGGGTGCGGGTTGTTCGAAAGAGATACTATGGCCCCTGGCACACAGGCAACTCAGGGAACATGGGTGGGTTTTAGTCAGTAAAAGTCTGACACGCCTTCCTGCTCCACCCAGAGCGGGAGAAGTTATTTGATGATTTCCCAACAAAAAAAAAACCCCGACACAGTTGGGAAAAAGCTTGGCAGATGATGATGATGACGTAGTGCCGATACTTTTTAGGTATATAGAAATATCAGTTCGATTTCAAGAGAATATTGGCGATCTAAAAAATATACAAGACAAGTTTTTAACCAGTGCGCAAACTGTTACCGTAATTTCAGCATATCATTCTAGACGACCCACATTTCCGACCTCCACGCGGGCGAAGCTGCAGGCAAAAGCTAGTATGAAATATCACTTCAATTAATATCGTATCATCGATTGAGGACTTCATACTTTATAGGTTCAAAGTAAACAGACACGTAATTTTTACTAGTACATGTTGAATAAAATGTGTTGAAATATGACGTAACGAATACTAATGTTAGCATGTCCGTAGTACATTAATTTTATTTGTATAATAAAAGCGACTTTGAGCCCCAATTACGTCAAATTATTAACTTTGAAGTAATTAAGGCATGTCCGAAAATTGTGCGAAAAAGGGATTTGGGGAAATTAGAATGTGTGATTAATGTTCTCAGTTATCTTTGTAGATCTATAGTCACACAATGCTTTAAATGCGAGAAGATATATTTAGGCCTCCCGCAAACAGGCGCGACGCGACTCTACTAAAACCATCTCTATAAAAGCATCACCACTAGCGTCGCGCCGGTCTACGGAAGCCATTACGCTGGTCATAGGATAAAGGGTCAAATTAAATAAGCTGCAATTCTTAAAGTAATTTAGTTTAGAAAATGAGTTTCTTTTTTTACTTTTATAGTTTTTAGATTTAGACTATACATCAGCTAATTGAATTTGGCGCTGTAGGTAAATCGGCAAGTAGAAAAACTTTGTCCGTGTCATTGTTAGAAGCTTTATTGTTAAAAAGCGGAAGGCACATCTGCGGGAATTCATTTTAATAATGTGGCGCCGTAGTTTACAGGTCATGTCAAACTGAAGCCGCCTACCGCGCCGAGACTACAGTGATTATTCTTAAAACATAAATAATATCATCATTAAAGAGAACACAGACGTTCCAGAATATTACGTAATTCGTTTGGACTAAATACCTCAATTTCAGTTAGCTCAGGTATTTGAATGTAAAACGGTACAGACCCGAAACGCCGTCATAATAAAGATAAACAATGAAGGATACTGAATTATCCTCCGGAGTTCCAGACAGCTCATATAATCTCATTCATGATATAGGACGACATCCCATTTAGGTTATTTAGTATGGATACGACACTGTGTATTCGGGAAATACGAATACAAAAACGTATATATCGACATCTGAATGACAGATTAGGATAAGGGGCACGAAAGAGCGTTCGCAAAGAAATCACACGCCTGGCTTCGTACCTATATCGATTGTAATCTATGAATATGTTGGCCTTTAGCGATATTTCAGAGCTCGATAAAATAAATATAACATCTACCTAAAAAAGTTACGCTTCAAGAGTGAATTGCCTAAAAAAAAGTGATGGATAAACATCAACATGTCACTTTTAAATTGCTACCTTGCTGTCTTTACATAGGCGTCGTAAGAGATTATAATATCAATCCTCGTGGGTTATGTTGACTACTAAGTTGAAGGTCAAAGGGGATTACCATAACCACCGTGCTTGGTTGACGAATCAGTGATCGAAGACATCTGACGCGTCAATCATATTTTAAAAATTAGATGAGGTCGGCGTTTCCTATTTGACTACTCTAAGAAAGGCCGAAACAAACTGTAATATCAGTCTCTTTTAAAGTCCATACATGATCTTGATCAGATCATGTTGAAGTTCGCTATTACCAGCAAAAAGACGTTAAAACCTTTTTCATTCCTAACCTTTCCAAAGACCACGGGTTGATAAAGGGCTGGCATATTCTGCGTCGGAAAAAAACACGATACAAAAACAACACCAAAAACTAAATTAAACGCTGTCCTAAATCAATACAGGTAGATTAGTGTACGAAATAACAACACTGATTTGTGTGTAAGCAAAGCAAATAACCACAATGAGTCAACAAGGGTGAGTTTGAGGTCGCCAGCCCGAAGTCACCGCGCCGACATCCATTGCAATATTTGCAATATATTATACCTTGACCACGACTCACGCTTCACGATAATTTGACGGGAGAAAAGCAATTGTGTGGGCTGGTCCAGCCAAGAATTATTGATGATCCGATATAATATCTTATTCGGGATGCGAACTGTATATTTGACCTTTATACTTTAGACTATCATAATATCATCGAGATAAAACCGAGATTTTTGAGCTTACACAGAAAAACATACTGCGCTGACTCCAAGTAGCATGTGACCAGGTTAAGCAGAATAGGAGGAAGACAATTCTGATGAATCAATGTTTTAAAAACAGAACGGATAGACCTCATAACGGTTTCGCTAAGGACCCAAAGCATTGTAGGTAGCACTGTCAGAACAAAGTGGATCACAGCAAAATTCGTGGCAATATTAAACCAGACACAACTGTATTATGTCATTTTTATTATGTATTATGTGGCAGCAGAAACTCTGTTACATATGTAGCAAGTCCAATATTTACAAAACGTCTGTAACTAAACGCATGGAATTTTTCCGATTACGCAAACTTTCCACAGACTGAAAGTAAAACGAAAACGCTAGACGTTGTTATCTTTCTTTCTTTTAATTAAAGATTATTTCCTCTTTGCTATAGTCTGGCTAAGCGCGAGTTATGTGCAATCTTTAACCCCAATCCAATGCTGCACGTGGTTCCCGTATCAATAAACTCGGATCGTAGTAACACTATAAAACCGTTATACGATAAAAGTGCAAGCGCATCACTTCTTTAAGCTTCACATCAAGTAGATGTGTATACGTAAGTGCCTTGAAACGTTAATATTTTTTACCCGTGCTTAAGATTAACGTGTTTTCTTTCGCTTCATATTCTCCTATTTCTCAATCAATCTGCCCAGATTCTTCCCAACTATGTTCGGGTTGACTTCCAGTCTAACTGGATGCAGCTGAAGAATACTAGTATTTTACATGGAGAGACTGCTTTTCCGACCTACACAACTCAGTTACTGGGTAATACGATACCCGTTGGCAAGAATGGTTCGCTGGTTGTCAGACTTTCGGGCTCCTGAATAGTCGCGTAACGACTGTCAAAGATGTGGAAATAACAGGCACCAGGCACGGAGGAGTCTCGAATGTTAACCCAACCGCGACAAGCGTAGCTTGACCGTAGCAACAAACCGTGCGGCTGTCATTATATGGCCACGGACTCCTTAACTATCGTATTTTTTTTTTAGTGGGATTGTACTGGCATTATGCTTTGTTGACATTGCATTTTGATATCAGAAATCATGACATGCACTTAACTATTATCTGATAATAATGTCAAAATATTGTGGACTCATCTTGTTTACCTTATTCAGTGCTGGTTTGCATATCATCAAATTAATATGCTGATGTTTTTATGACATACTTTTCCTGGAACCTGTGCAGTGCCAGACATGCTGTCTGGCACTGCACAGGTTCCAGGAAAAGTATGTATGTATGTACTATAAAAAATTAAAACAATGGTTAGCACCAGTGATAATCTAGTCACTTGGCTCCAAGTCAAATTATTTTACAAGCCAAGCAACGAATGGTTTACTGTAGCCTGTAGCCGATTACAACCACCATTTTAGATACGTTTCCAAGGAATTCCACCGCGCTTGTTTTGATTGGAATCGAATTTAAACCCATAAATTTTTGTCCAAAAATAATTGAAAAGTAAAACAGTTTCGATTTATAGATACTTTCGTACGAATAAGTTTCTAAGATATCTTTTCTATGCGTTTCTGGCAGCATTCCAAGTACCTGGATCTGGGCAATTATTACGTCAGATTTATGATGTTATAAATTATTAGTATATACTGAACTGGTAATATTTAGTTATTTATGACAGAAATTTATAAGGGCATAAAAGTTTTTATTAAAAACAATGCGTTTCGCTGTAGAAACGTTATTTCTTAATACAGACCGATACATAGGGATATAAAGTAAATTAAATTAGGGGCAACGGATACAAACATACCAGTAGCACTAAAGAAGACTGCTGGCTGAGCTATCAACCTTGCTTTTTCGTCGTCTCAAGTAGGGTGTTAAGGCGTCTGTTCTAAGTGCTATAAAAACAAGAAAGTCTTGCAAAATATTCTATTCCAATAGTTACTTGGTGAAAAATACTTATCGAGTTTTTTGGTCCGGCAGGAATATGGGACACTGATAGGCATACATCTGAAAGGACGATGACATCGTTAAAGGCTGAAGGGAAGCAATGAGCGAGGTTGAAGTGGGATCCAAAGAGAGATATTCTAAAGATGTTAGCTTATTTTAGCCCGATCCAGATAAAAGAGAGTGCTGAATATTCACAAGTCATAAAGTGCACTGAGTGTTAGTACGCTGAATAGAATCTCATAAACATGTTCCACAGAGGAAAGGCTACATAAACGATAAAGGGAGGGAAAAATAAAATCGTCGTAATCCGGAATGGATGCACGTAATCCACTACGTGCTTTACGTATTGCAATGGACTTAGAAGAGGCCGCAGAGGTAAGATTAACGAGAACCATTTTCTTAACGCAAACAACAAACACGGCAGCCAATGTTGCCAAATTGATTGTTACACCAAAACCGTTTAGTAAACTTGGCCATGTGTTGGCGAGACAATAGAAACAATTTCTAATGAATCTTCAGCGTATGGAAATAATCGTACAAAGGAACAATACAAATACGTGACTGATCAATCTTGAAACAAAATTTGGCTTATTACTCGAGTCTTACGAATTAAGTTGCCCGAAACGGGTGAATTGTGACTTTTTAATAATATAATATTTTCTATAGGCGACACGCACGAAATTAGTTGTTTGTAGGTGAATCGACAATTACAGAAATTCATATCAGACAAGTTGCACGATTTGTAATTTATGTAATTAAGTTAGTGTACTGTTTCCTTAACGTTTTATTCAAAACGTGGCAGTTGTTGATTCACTTACCTACAAATAAATTAACTTCGTGCGAGTCACCTATCCTCCTGACACCCGAGCATTTACTGAAATCGCTTGCTACTACGGCCGCATGTACTTTACAAAGCGTTAAACTGTTTTTGTTGCAAAGGCCGAGACCTTGCTTTTTGTCTTTTATAAAGGACTTTAGGTCAATAAGGAATAAAAAAATTCATATATTTTAATGTAATGTCACAAACACTCGGGAATTGATGCTACCTGAAGGTCGGTCGTCCGTTATCGAAATATGAAGTTCAAAAATAATCGGCCTTTAGAGTACAGTTTATTTAGCACTTTGTAAAGGACGCCAAGTGTCAGGAGGCTATAGAAAATATTATATTATTTAAAAATGACGATCCCCCATTTCGGGCGAGCTAATTCGTGCAAGTGAACTAATTAGCCTTCCATTTGATCGTTGACTTGGAGACTGGCGCCTCCAGTTTTGCTATCACAATGAAAAGTTTATCGTTAAAATCTTCTCAGAAATGAAACTAAGAATATCGACTGTCCCGTCCAGAAACATATCCGATGCTAAAGAAACTACCCGGTACTTTAATATTGCACGGATGTGTACGGCACTAAAACCGGACCGGGGTTACAAAAATGTTCGTAGTAAATCTTTGAAAACCTTTGTCGTTGTGGTGTGTCGTGTCCAATACTGTGTGTATTCCGCAAAATATAGCGTCTATCAATTCTGTTCGTTCACTGTTGTATTGAGAATCGCTATTACTTTTAGTGTGGGCAACACTGACATAATTATGTTTTAGACAATGTATACAGTACCTACTTCAACATATTTTCCATTTGAGTGTACAAACAAATATGTTATCCTCTGTTTGTTTGCTCAACCATTACTAGCTGAGTGTAAAATGAAAAGCTAATATATAAAACTAACGTTGGATCACAAATCTTTTAATGGGTCTACGAATTCAGAATTATATTGCGTCTATATTGATGGTATAAGTAATTGCTCATTGCGACTAAGGGATCACCGAACAACTATTTAATCTAAATATCTATCGTCGGAAAATTTTACGAAATAATTCTTAGTTATCCAATTTCAACAGTATTTGAAATGTTTCTAATAAATAACTGAATTAAGATTAAAACTGGATTATCGAGTCTTCATAATTTATACATAATTATCATTTTCTGGCGAAGCAAAATCCCACACGAGTTTTTAGCTGATGAAGATTAATCACATTGGCGAAGGCGTTACGTTAATCGCTTCAAAAACATGAAATTTATCATACAGTGCTTATTTCCCGGTACTCACGGCTACACATCTAGCTAACCCAATATAAGCTGATCTCGCATTGTATAGGATTTCCGTACAGTGCGAGATCATTGTAAACTGGTAATGTATAGTTTGATGTGTAGCCGTGTGTACCAATAAAATCAGCAAATTGCATTTTTTTATTAATTTCTATACCTACTATATACGTTAGTGGCGCAGTCGACTAATATCGTTCGTTATAATATTCTTCTAGAATCGAAGCATCCGATCTGACCTGGAAACTGGCAATTAGCACTACAACTGCAACCGCAACTGTCCCATGCAAAAGTTCAATATTTATCTATTACCTACTTGACACTAATGTATCCGGAAGGGCTGAGTATATTTACCCGACTGCGAGCGAGACACAAAGGAGGACAATAAATGTCTTTATTGTTAAACTTAAGATGATTCCGCCTGCATGAGACTGCTTATGGTATTAAGATTAATATTCAACCTCATAAAATACAATACAATACAATAATTTTTTTTATTTCGTACCACAAATTATAGAGAAAGTAATTAAATAGTCTACAGACACAATTTTATAATTAATTTGTTGAACATTGGTGCCTGAACTGAGTTTTCTACAAAACCTCACAACCCCCCCCCCCCTACACAACGTTTTACATTATCATGTTGTACTGGAGACTATCAGGTTCGCAAATAGTATTCAAATGAAAATCTCATAGATTCTAGTTAAAATTAAGTTTTCTTGTTCCATCTTTTTTGAAGTTACTACTACTATTTATGTAGTCGGGTTTTTAACACGCTTCAATTAGCTTTACCTGTATGTTTGTAAGCATGTTTGTAACCGAATCATTTGGGCTTGATTTTGACCCACTTCTAACGGTCAGATTTCATTTAAACTTTGTAGACTTATCGAGGACCGAAGACAAATCAATAATTAAAAACAAAAAAAAACTGAAAAATCACGCTTTTGTAGTTAGCAGAACTAGAAAATAAATAATAGATTTAAAAAATCTAAAAAAAACACGCTTTAAAAACCAAACTAAAAAAGCAGAAAATAATTTCAAAAAAGCGTGGGGTGCTTGATATTAATTGATTATAATAATAACTCAATAAGCAATTTATTTAAGTTTTCGCGATTATGATGTTGGTCCCATGGCAAAAGCTGTTCAGTTTGATGGTTTAACTAAACCACACCCTTAATTATGACCACACCTTTCTCATACATACTGAATACAGTGTATATTTCCCAGTACCAATAAAATCATCAGAACATTAAACTTCGGGATCCAGGCAGACACCTATAAATTTTCGCTCCATAAAACTGAAGGCCGACATGACGCTGAACGCAATACACCTCCGTAATGGCAGATTAAGTTCTACAATAAAATTAATTACGAATTATTCCATTTATTTCCACGTACTAAAACTGCCGCCATTTCCTTTTATGTGACGACTCGGGTCAAGGTTTAACTGCATATCTCTTAATGATGAACCGCTAAAATGCAGTCAAGAAACCGACTGAAGGTTTTTTAACTATTGAAATTTGAACATTTTAAATTTGATTCCTCTTTACTGGATAAGTTAGTGGTGCACTCGACTAATATCGTTAGTCACAAGTTGTCGATGGCATCGATGCAGTTGATCTGAAATCGTTGATGTAGTAACTTTCTCGTGCAAGTTCAAACGGTTAAGTACAGACGCCAGTACATCAAGCTATCCCAAATTGTCAAATTTTCCCAATTGAACATGAACCTTAGTCTCTTATCATAAAGTTGAAAAACTATCAAAGAAATTTGACAGATTGGGGTAGCTTGATTTCCTGGCCTTTGTACAAGAAAGGTAGAGAAAATGTTACCGTCACATTTTCTGTACCTTTATTGTACTTAACCGTTTCAACTGGCACGAGAAAGTCGAAATTATAAAATAAATTAGATAACATTATTTATTTTTAGTCATCCTATTCTATTTCCCACAGTTGGGTAAATGCCTTCCTCTTTTCCTTCCTAACCTCCCTGTCTTGTGCGTTCTCTGGCCATGTTGGCCCTGAAAACCTTATCAGATTACAAATATCAATCTTTAATCTCGACTATGAAGAATGTAGCCATAAAATTCCACATAGATAAATTCTTCTTCTAAATAACGTGAGTCATAAAAAGTAACTATATTATATTAAATTAAAACGCTCAATCTAAAGTCAATAACAAAAATATTTCAGCTGTCAGCTTGGTTAACCAAGAACGACTGAAATTCATAAGAACCGAAATGCATTCTGTCTCTATCTAACTACGAACATTAGAGCAGGTTTTAGCTATATTTTTAGAGTGAAAACAGAAAGAGATACCGAAGTAGACAGCCCTATTCACGGGTAAAAATAATGGTTCCAATGACGCGGGGTCGCAAGTTCGTAGCCCGTTCAGACGGACATTAACCTCGACATAATGTTGCAAAAATATAGCAAAACTAAGCTATTTGCGACTCATTCGAGTCATTTCAATTACTTATTTGATTTTGATTAAATTGCTTTGATTTTAATGTGTCGAATAAAGTTTTTCGTTGACAATAAAGTTGAATTAGTTGGAGATAAAAAAGTGACTTTAATCACCCTTGACGTCATACATAATAAGCCTATTTATTATCTTCCCACTGCTGGCCCCTCCTCTCGATAAGAGGGAGTGGGCCGTATTCCAACAGGCGGGCCCAGTGCGGGTTCATTCATTCATTCATTTCAGCTGAAAGACGTCCACGGCTGGACATAGGCCTCCCCCATGCTCCTCCACTTCGACCGGTCTTGTGCTTCCCACATCCAGCGGATTCCCGCGGCCTTCACAAGGTCATCGGTCCACCTTGTGGGAGGCCTTCCCACTCTACATCTTCCGGTACGCGGTCGCCACTCCAGAACCTTTCGGCCCCATCGACCATCTGTTCTACGAGCAATGTGCCCTGCCCACTTCCACTTAAATTGCAGTGAGCAGTGCGGGTTGGTAGATGTCAAATGTCATCGAAACCGTTTTGAGAGCAGTGGTGATGAAATAATTTACAGAAAGTATAGCGCCTGTCTGGGTTCGAACCTACGACCTGCGGCCGTTACCACTGGGCTACCCACGGAATAGAAAAAAACAGTAACAACCTTCGTCAGATGGTATAAGTCTTAATTTTGTATGAACAACAAATTCAACTTTGACGAAAACCGTATTTGTTGTTCATACAAAATTTTCTATTCCGTGGGGCTACCACTGGGCTACCACTGGGCTTGACGTCAAGCCGAGTTGTAACCTAACGATGACATGACGGTGCGGATTGTTGGAAAGAGGTATCTCTTTGGCCGTATCTCGTGGCCCCGAGAAGTTATTCGATGATTTCCCATCCTCAAATAAATAAGAAAACATTGACATGCGAGACAACTAAGTTGATTGTTCCACACGACCAGTGTGAATAAGCAAAGTTTACTTTTTTTCTCTTCGATAAAGTTAAGGATTCCCGGGGGTCCACGACCGCACAAACCCTGTTATTCACGCTTTTACATCAATCCGTCATACAAATTTTTCTTTACGCAGTGAAGAAAAAAAATATCGTGTTCTGTGAAACAAGACGCCAAGTTTTTATTAATAAAATTATTCTTCCGGAAGATAAATGTCGTCCGCTTTTTAATAAAAAAGAAAATTTGACAAATGACAGAGTAATAAGAACAACTAAATTAACATTTATGGATGAATAATTACCTTACTATGAATGTAATTTCTAATTAGGGTAGGCGTCGCGCTCATATTCCTCGTAACATCAAGCCTAATGGATGTTACTGCGCAGAATTTTCCGGAGTTGGAGAAAATTCATGTGGAACTTAATCCCGCCCACATCCAAGTCATTATTTACGAGTTACGACACTTACGTACGACAAATAATTTTACGCGCTGCCGCCCCTACTTATAAGATATTTTGTGGTCAACTTGCCCTTTTATAAGGGCTTTCGCGTACTAGCGGCAGGGCGAGGCAAGGGATTTTAATACGAATAAAAATATGACTTATATCACTTACGTGTATGGTGATAAAATTGATATTTCAATGACGTTGCCTAAGAAATTCGCGGCAGCGGCATGCTCGGCCTCGTTGCCGTTGAAATTTTAATTTTATTGCCATTCAGTTAAGGTTCCTGCGGCGGATGAATTTTCCATAAATAATTTGCAATTTGAGCACATTTCCACCATGTTATGGTGATATGGTTAAGATCCATTGCGCGAAAAAATCCCGCCGCGATTTTATAACGTCCGTGGCTCGTGAGCTAAGTGATATTTATACTCGTCGCCTAAAAATCGCTTGTCGTGCCGTGCTGCCAGTGTGCGGATACCCTAAGTCGTCACTCTCCCAAAGGATACTTAGTTAGTCGAGTATTTTTCCTCGCACACCCGCATAGCATTGGTCCCGTGAGGACGCAATCTAATATTAGTAAATTACTGATGAAGGCGTGACCTTTCCAGTCAGTTTCCATAGTTAACTGCATGACCTATTTGAGAAATTATTCGAATTAAGACCGCAATCATTAGTGCTGCTTTTAATTATTTTATACTAGGCACCCGCCGCTGCTTCGCACAGTTTTTACAACTTTACAAAACAGGGGCACTTCTTTATTATAAACTTGCTATTGCGGGCTTCATCCGCGTTGACGTCAGAAATCCTACATGGGATAAAAAGTTTTCTCTGTGTAAATCCAGGTTATTAACTATTATCTGTATGCCAAATTTCATCCAAATCCGATGGGCCGCTTTTGCGTGATTGAGTAACAAACATCCAAACATCCAAACATCTAAACCTACAAACTTTCACATTTCTAATATTACTAGATTTTGCCCGCGGCTGTACCCGAGATGACGTCAGAAATTATCGAACAGCAACGTACTGATCGGGATAAAAAGTATCCTATGTAAAATCCAGGTTTCAAAAAATATCTGTGTGCCAATTTTCAACCAAATCTGTCCAGCCGTTTTGCCGTGACAAACATCACGACATAGAAACTTTCACATTTATAATATTAGTAGTTACTAGCTGACCCAGCAAACGTTGTTTTGCCTTATAAATTATTTAGGGGTGGACTACCCCTAACATTTAGGGGGATGAAAAATAGATGTTGGCCGATTCTCATAGATACCGGATAAGCACAAAAAATTTCATCAAAATCGGTCAAGCCGTTTCGGAGGAGTATGGCAACGAAAACTGTGACACGAGAATTTTATATATTAGATATTGCTACGTGTATTATTAGTATGTATATGTGTATTATTAATATTTATATGTGTATTATTTAGTAGGATCGATCGATTAGTTCATAAACCAACGTTTACGGATTTGCATAGCATTATGCGCTTTACTGTGCGTCTGTTACGGTGATGTCATGTCAAACAGGTTTATTTTATGACAAAATCTTTACCTCATTTCCTATTAATTTACTTAAGGAGGAGATTTCTGGAAAACGCTCAAAAAAGCGGTTTTTTAAAGCTGTGTATCTCTTTAACCGTAAATAATTTTGAAAGCAAAAAAATATATGATATATTCAAGTCTTTTTTGCATATAGTGATGGAACTCAAAACATAATTAAACATACTTTAATGCATCAAAAATCATCAAAGTCACCTCTTAATTATCTTTAAAATCAGTTTATCCCTTCAATAACAGTTATAAACGTAATTAAAAGTATACCATAAAATTCCAAATGCGAAACTGCATCCAGTGATGGATTATTTATTATTAAATAGTTAATATCTAATTTTTATACGATTTTATTTGCATTTTTACGACATACGCTTACTCATTTTTTAACCAAATTTATCACAACAGATTTTAACCCGTAACAGATTGCAATAAGAACTATTATCGCTCATAACGACAATATTTAAAGTTACCAGGGCCTTAAATTATAAACACGGTGATTACATGAAGATTATCGTTTATAATTACCAATATCGGGTACTACTTACCAAGATTATCTATTTCGTATCACCAGTAAAATAAACATTATAAGCAGGTAGGTACGTATGTACGTAGGTACATACGTACCTACCTGCTTATAATGTTTATTTTACAACGTAAACAAATCCTAGTGTTGACTGTACAACAACGAATATAATTATACGTGCCTTTTAATATTACTTAAAATAATGTAGAAAATAATAAGCCACGTTAATATACTGTAAAGCCAAGCCGTTCGGTTGCTTTTCAAATTTGAATTCAAACCGCAGCAAAATAAGTGCCTATTTGGAATGTGTGAGGGGTTTACAAACAAACAGTCTGCAAATACAGATGTGGATACAAATTATACAGTGTGTAGTGTAAAAGCACGAATAAGTAAAAAACACGAACCTCGCAGTATTCTTGTAGTTGGAATATTTCGTACAAAAAAGGGAAAAATCTATTCTGGGCTGCATTCATTACTTTGGTTTCAAAAATAGAGTGGTATAGCAATATGAGTAGAACATATTGCTGGTAGTCGAAAGCAATAACCAATGATTTTTACAACAACTAAGTACATAAGGAAGCAATAAATAGAGCAATGAATAATATTGATGAATGGAGTATTAAGCGGATCTTCAAAGATTTCTATGTTACTGAATAAAGAAGTTTGAAGATTATCTCGAAAAAAAAAAGACTTAGTAAAACCACTACAAAATGAAAAAAACCTTAATTTTGGATCTTTCGTTTTGTATTTTCGATTTGTAGCCACAATACACAATTAAAATTATTTTCCACATTGTGGTGTCCTTTTTTAAAGACATTTTTTTTTAAATAAAGGGTTTATTTTTAAATAATTCACTTATTAGCTGTGGTACAGACGCCAGCACATCAAGCTATCCTAAACTGTCAAATTTTCCCAATTGAACATGAACTTTATATTTATGTAATAAAGTTGAAAATTTATTAAAGAATTTTGACAGATTGGGCTACCCACACAAATTCGTATACCTTTTCTTGCTAAGTAAACAACATTGACAGAAAGTTATTATAACATCATCTACACACACTAAATGGAAAAAATACGTATTATTGAAGCTAACTCAAAAACCACTAATCAGAAATTAAACAAATGTATATGCAGCTACTCTACTGCATAAGTTATAACTTCAAAGAATGTTGAGTTCTGAGGTGTAACAAAAAATGCAAACGAATTGAGAACCTCCTCCTTTTTTTGAAGTCGGTTAAAAAGCCAACGTTTTTAATGCAATACCTACATTAACTTAACCACACTGTAGTGCAAAATAATCATATTTTCATCAAAAATATTACATAGAAGCGTAAAGAAGCAATGTTTTAATTAATACAAACTCATTTTCTGTGGACACTTTAAAAAGAAGCTCGCACAGAGATTTTTCACTTATTAAAACCGAGTATACTCTCACAAAGTAAAATTACAAAGCAAGCAGATAGTGTTCGAAACGAGGGTTGAATAAACAAAGATTTCTACACGACTGCTCCCCGGTCGATTGCATCACAAAAACTAGAAAGTGTCTCGAAGAAATTCATATAACTTATTGTTATTACTTACTACAGATTTATTATATGTATAAATATACTTATCACTACATAGTATAAAACAAAGTCGCTTTCTCTGTCCTTATATCCCTATGTGTGCTTAAATCTTTAAAACTACGCAACGGATTTTGATACGGGTTTATTTAATAGATATAGTGATTCAAGAGGAAGGTTTATATGTATAATACACCGACCTCCACGCGGGCGAAGCCGCTGGCAAAAGCTAGTAATATTATAAAGCTGAAGATTTTGATTGGTGAAACGCGCTCATCTAAGGAACTGCTGGTTCGAATCGAAAAATCATATGAACCTATGGGCTAGCACGCTGCGACCCTTAGGAGGAGCCGAACAAAAATACAAGTCAAAAACAACTCTGAAAACGAACTACTAGCATAGGCAAGGCGGACGGGGTTGGTCCGAGGGACTAAGAAAAGTCACAAGGAAGAAGTCGCGAGTAGGAGCTTATCTATACATCTATACAAATAAATAAAATTCGAGTGTATGTTTGTAATATTAAAATAACCGGTTGTTACTAAATGCATATGGATGTACACACGGTACATATGCCAAAATAACATTTTTTTAACAATATTTGTCTGTCTGTCTGTCTGTCTGTTCCGGCTAATCTCTGAAATGGCTGGACCGATTTTTACGGGACTTTCACTGTTAGATAGCTGATGTAATAAGGAGTAACTTAGGCTACTTTTACTTTAGAAATTTTATTTATTTTTATTAATACTTTTATGTATTTAATATAAATAATAAAAAATAACTATTCCGCGCGGACGAAGTCGCGGGCACAGCTAGTAATAATATAAAGTCCATAGCAAATTATATATTATTCTGACGTTACATTACATACTTACATTATTTTTCTAGAAATGTTTTGAGAATAATAGCTCAAGTTTAAACCAATCGTATAATAAAATAAACCAGCTATAAGACGGGTGGTAATATTATCATGACCTTGCACAATTCCTATAATACAATTCTCATTTATCTCCGAACAGGAGACAAGGGTTAGCCACAAATTTTCCAATGGAAAACAGTAAACAGGGATCGTTGAAAACAACACGGAAAGGTCCCCGTTGGCATCCTAAGCAAATGAATTTTACACAACATAACATCACGCCTGTGGTCTCAGATGGGTTAGGCAGACGTGTAGCTACAGTACACCTACATTTCGCCAGTTATGTTTAAGTCCCATATAATAGGGGGCGAACGTATTGCCATCAACCGGGATTGAGAAATTCCTGGTAGGAAAACACAAAAACAATTTGCCCTACTTGGGATTTGAACCCAGGACCTCATGCTCAGCAGTAGCACTTGCGACCACTACACCAACGAAGCATTCTGCAATTTCTGAAAAAGATTATTTATTTTTAGGGTTATGTATCCTATTTACTTTTTATAAAAATATTTTCAAAATATAGACCCACAAAAATCAATCAGTCACTGAATTTTAATCTCATGAATAAATACCCTTTGTAAATTGTAATTCATAGGCTCTATCACTCAAAGTTTTTGCTTCAGACAGTCATTGACCAGAGTCAGCGTGCCTTTGCCTAAGTCAGTAAATTAAAAAGTTTACCCTTATTTCAATTTATCTTTAGACGAAAGTTAACAAAGTCTGTCAAATATTGCAAGACTAGAATTTAAGCACACAAAAGTTCTGAAGAACATCGTCTAACGTAAAACAAAGGAGAATCGTGCCGTCATAATAATACTGTAATAATGCAATGGTAACGACGCAGAAATACATTAAGACGAACAATAAAATGACCTTGGAAGAATTGTGAACCACTGTTAAATTACATGGGAACTACGCTTAAGACCACCTACTTCAAATTTCAATGGCTATAAATAAGGTCACAAAGACAGGTGGATGAACCACTATTCAGAGTAAATTAACAGTTGTGAAAGAGATGCTTAATGCAATTGGCTTTTAGAAGAAAGTTTGATATAAATTATAAGGACCTCGTCATCTTGCCAAAATAGACCAACAAAAGTGGAGATGGACAGGCCACATGTTAAGAGGTATTCAAGATAAGTGGAGTACAGTTGTGACAGTATGGTACCCCAGAGATGAGAAAAGGAACAGGGGAAAACCATACAAAATATGGCAAGATCAATTAAAGCTCACAGCGGGACCAAATTGGAGAAGAGTTGCTAGAGAGAGAGAGAGTATTCAGTGAAAGCTGTTAGAGGATGCCTTTGAAAAACGGCACACTCAATTAAGATACATTTTTTATATACTATTGAGAAAATACTGCAACGCAAAGATGTTCAGAATAATAGGCATATTATAATAAGGAGCTTGTAACTACGTGCAAATATGGAAAACGACAAGTGCCAGAGTCATTTAAATTTAGGAGATGTCTTCTCCTAAAATTAGTTCTCTTCCAAGATTAGAATTCGATTTTACACATGATGAACTATCACATAGTTCGTTGTTTGATGAAGTAATTGTTAGCAAATGATTCCATTTCATGAGAATGGGAGTAACCCTTGTCGGAGATTTGAAGCAAAGTTTTGTAACTACAATCATAATAATATACTTTACAGCTACCATATTCAAATAACGAAATATAATACAGATGTTTTAGATCATTTCAAATTGGACAGCTGAATTCTTAGGTAGCTAAGTTATTAAAATTATTTAGAAAATACAGTAATAATAAGCACGACGCTTTAGAAATTGTAAGTGCCAAGAATCCATTAAGTGGAATTGCTTCACCTGTACACACACATATACACACGGGTCATGTCAAAATACCTCAAAATAAATCTTCAATTGAACGATAGACTCATTTAAAGGTCAATTTTCTCTAGATTAGAATGTGTGCTAGCAATATATTCATTTAAGTGCATAATTTAAGCCTGTCGTCTTGTCACAGAGACGTCTAGCCTTGCCAACGGTACATCGGCCGGGCGAACCCTTTGCAGGTCAAGCACCACACTGACGCGACAAATTGTTTTTGCTGACCATCAAAATGAACTAACGATTTGGTATTGCTGAATAGGTAACACTAGTCCGTGTTGAGACGAATCAAATCGAGAAAGGAAAACTCAACGCTCGGTCAGAGAGGTAACTAAAACTCACTTCAATAATAATATGAACTATTAAGTCGGGAATTCTACTCATTAGACATTACGGTCGTCAATTCTTTAATTTAAACGACAGGTCAAGTTCAACTTACTCAATAAATCTCTGAAACAAGCTAAAACTTCTATAAATGAGAAAATAGGTCCTGATGCTTACGATTAATGGAACGAATGGGATTTTAAAGCAGCATCTTCATTATTATAAAGTTGACTAGTTATAGCATAATTAATATAGGCAGAGGTATACCGATAATACGTAAATCCACATTACGCCAGTTATCCAGATCCACAAATCCAGAGACCAGGCTACTACTGAGAAATTTTTAAAGGAAAAATTTAACATCAGTGCCCAACCTGGGAATCGTAATCCCAGGAGTTCATGCACACCACTAGAGCCACCACTAGACCAATAAAGATATTTATAGATATGCACATAAAACATTAAAGATCTTCCATTACCATTAAAGTACATAATTATGGAAGAAACCGCATATGGAACCGGTAATACCTCTTAACTTCAGTAACGACTGTTTATCGAAGAACAAGTGATTAAGATAGCATTACTATGCTTTATCGTAAGCAATACTATTATTAATGATGATCTAAACATAGATACGCAACCAAATACATTAGTGTTTTAATAGACAAACCACCTGATAGAGAGGTGATTATACTAAAATTGACGGACTGTTTACATACAGGATAAGTTTTTATCCCGTGCGCAACTGTAACCATGAATTCAGCATATCATTCTAGACCCCCCAGCACAGAAATTTTTCGTCGGTAATACAAAAACACATTAGCTGTTCCATACATTTTGACCGCGTAGGTATTGATTGCACTTTTCTATAAAACAGCTCATTTTTTTTTTCGTAAAACCGACGTAAAATTTCTGCGCTAGGGGGGTCTAGAATGATTTGCTGAATTCATGGTTACAGTTTGCGTACTGGATAAAAACTTATCCTGTATACGTTTTGACGATAAAGATAAGTTAAAAGTTGGTATTTTTATGTACTTTATTTTAGTTTTCGAATGTAGTTAAAAGTCAGTATTTTTATGTATTCTGTTTTCGTTTTCAAGCTATTATTATTGGCTTATCTTTTTCTGATATATGTCAAGTAGGAATTTGTTATTCTTTTGGAGAATAAAGGCTATTTTCTTATTTTTCTCTCAAGAATATATCTAAGCATAGATACGCAACCAATACATTAGTGTTTTAATAGACAAACAACTGACGTTATTTTTACATATTCGTGTTGAAGACGATAATGATAAGTTAAAAGTTACTATTTTTATGTATTTTCTTTCGGTGTTCAAGGTGTTTTTGGCTTTTCTTCTTCTGATATATGTCAAGTTGGATTGGTAATGGTTTTTGGAGGACAGTGGATATCTTCTTATTTTTCGATCAAAGTATAATGATCTAAACATAGATACGCAACTAATACATAGTGTTTTAACAGACAAACAACTTGATAGTGTGTTGATCATACTAAAATTGTCGGTATTACACATATACGTTTTGAACACGATAACGATAAGTTAAAAGTTCATATTTTGATGTATTTTCTTTAGTTTTCAAGGTTTTTTCGGCTTATCTTCTTCTGATATATGTCAAGTTGGAATTTGTTAACGGTTTTTGGAGGACAAAAGACTATCATCTTATTTTTCGCTGAAGATAAAGCTGAACATAGGCTTGTCACATTGTGTATAGATTTTGATTTCAAGTTTCGACATACCATTTTCAACTTTGTATTATTGTAGTTATAGGTAACTAATTTGTGCCCGCGATCTCGTCTTCTTGTTTTAAGATAAAATAATATCTAATGCTATAAGGTAATACTGCAGCTTTTCACTAATGAGAAGCTGCAAAATCAGATTCGTAGCTCTGAAGATTATCCCATATTTCTTCTGAGCTCAGAAATTTTACATCTTTATCATCATATCAGCCGAAAGACGTCCACTGCTGGACATAAGCCTCCCCAAAAAGGGGGATTTGCCATAATCGCCACGCTTGGCAGGCGGGTTGGCGATCGCAGTATGGTGGTCAAATGCATAGAGAACGCTGCTGCCCATTCTTTAGTAAGTCCCTTGGTCGCCTTCTACGACACCCACGGGAAGAAATGGGATGATGCTATTCTTTTACGTCCGGCACCACACGGAATAATCATCGAACATCTTTATAACCCCTACTAATTGGTACTATAATATTATAAATGCGAAAGTAACTTTGTCTGTCTGTGTGTTACGCTTTCACACTTAAACCGCTGAACCGATCGTCATGAAATTTGGCAGAGATATAGCCTGGTATATGAAGAAGGCCATACGCTACTTTTTACCCGATAACCGACATTCACGCGGGCACAGGCGCGGGCAAAAGCTAGTATCAGTATAGATAGGACGGTAGGTATGTTGGATCCGTAATCAACAAAATTGAAATTAGTTCTGTCCCCTGCGAATTAATAAAAGTTGTACAAACTAAATATGAAGGTCGAAGCAATATCTGTTTACTCCAGTTTTGTAGACTCAAAGCAGGTGCTCGTGCGTACCGTACCTACTTGTTTATTTGCTTACATTTAATCAAGTACACTTAAGACATGGTACAGGTTTTGTCTAGATAACAATGGAAAAAGACCTTGAATTAAATTTTGCTTTAACATGGATCGAATTACTTAAGTATTCTTATAATCGTTACAAATTTTCATTTAAGCGCAAAGTAATTAATATCTTTTATTTTAATTATTGTTTTTACTTTTTTTGTCTTGTATATTGTAAACCTTTTAATGCATGCCGTAACTTTAATGTATCTCATTTTGTCTATTTTCTTTATTTGTCCTACTCCCTGTACATTAAGAGGTCTGGCTCTTGTGATACACGAACTCCTAGTACGAGAGCCAAGGCTACACTAATGTTTGTAACTTGAAGTGAAAAAGAAAAATATTAAAATTATAATCTTAGTTCTTGTGAAACAACAAACGTCTGTTTCCGACAAACGGCGGACGGCTAATGTGTTAACTGGCAATCAAGAGGTCGGGTTCAAATCCTTTCTTGACCCATTGAACTATTGTGGTGAACCGACTTGTGAAGTAATCGTATTAATAACCTCAGTTGAAAGGAACACAGCAAGCATATTATATTACTAATTTCGAAGCAGATTCGGAATCTTCTTTACATTAAAAATAATTAAAATTTAAGTGGTTGTTTGTAATAACAAAATAACAACTTTTTACTAAATGCATGTGAAAGTATCTCCGAAACAGCGGGATCGATTTTGGCAGATTAAGCTGATATTATAAAGTGTATTATAGCTATTTTGTCATGGTACGTTCCCGTGGTCTTTCCGACGTCCACGCGGCTGAGGCCGCTGGAACAGCTAGTTCTAAATAAAGGAAAAGTGATGGCAGTAACCCATACAGTAGTTTACCATCTAATAGGTACTCTCTACATCAAAAATCTTCTCCAAGTAAACCATATCCTATCACAGATAAAGTACTATAAAGGTTGTCTGCAAAAGTAGACCTTACGTTGTAGGTACAGGCTGGCGGTCAAATAACTTAAGTTACATTCGAACATTTTTTAAATAAGCTTCTAAGGGAATTCGGATACGTTAAACAAGCAAACAAAAAAACACTGAAAATATAAAAAAAAGTTTAAAAGTTTATTTATTTTTGTTCAAAATATACAACATTTTATTATAGGTGATACATTTTATGACACTTTTTACTATATACAGATTGGTACATCTGTGTCTGAACTAGATAAAAAATATCTGTATTTCAGACATCAGCGCTATAGGCGTGTTGATGTAAACATGTTCTCTTGGAATATGAATCTAATCATTCTGCAGCGTTCTCTATGCATTTGACCATCATACTGCGATCGCCAACCCGCCTGCCAAGCGTGGCGATTATGGCAAATCTCCCCTTTTGGGGGGGCTTATGTACAGCTGTGGACGTCTTTCGGCTGATATACTGAACCCAGGTCTGTGAGAACTCGCAAGAGCTCACAGTATTAAAGCATGTAAGAAAAAGCAAAACACAAGTCCAATATACTTTAAATAAGGACACTTATAGATAGCATGAATAGGTTCCGTTTGAGCGCAAAGGAATAAGTACGTCTGGAAAGTTTTCTCAAAGGTTTACTTATCAAGGGCCCCGCAGCCATAGAGAAATGCATTGATCTCAGATCGCTAGATATCGAGAGATACTGATACAAGAACGATTTGGTATCTTTATTAGACGAGTAAGTAATCAATTTCTAGTCACTACGATCTGTCAAAGTGACGTCTGGGTTGACTAGCAATCATATTTGAGCTGGTCAAACGACCGGCACCCCAACTGCGTGATCAATGTCAATCTGAATATTTTTTAAGAATACTTATTGCTATTCCTTTGCTTCAGAATGTTCAAAAATTGTCTGCAACAACGTAAATAACTCAAAAAATGTTGTTGCACCGTCAAATGACTACCATTCCTATTTTTAGTGTGTTACGTAATTAAGTATTGAGAATGAAAAACGCATCAAAATTCGTTGCATAGTTTAGAAGAGCGCGGTCACACAGATGCACATGAAAAGCGAGTTTAATTTATATACGTACGTTTATTACGTAGATATACTTAGTTATTAAAAAAAACGCCGATTTTATTGTTCAGCCAGCCCTTTGCTATTAGCGTTGTCAGAAACGCGCTAGACTGCAATAATACTATTTATTTAACCAATCTAGTCTGCTCGCATGAATTTAAGAAATAGTGACTTAAAATAACAATAAATAAATCCAGCTTCCAGACTATTGACCCGCCCTCGCTCCGCATTCTGCACTTAACAACAACTTAACTGCATAATCGAGGTTGAATTTAATTCATTACTAGCTTTTGCCCGTGGGTCCGCCCGCGTGGATGTCGGTTATCGCGTAAAAAGTAGCCTATGTTCTTCTCCATATCCTAGGCTATATATCTCTGCCAAATTTCATGAAAATCGGATCAGCGATTTAGTGGTGAATGCGTAACAGACAGACACAGAGTTACTTTCGCATTTATAATATTAGTAGGGGTTAAGCGACAAACCATAACCTACCACAATAGGCATGAGCTTCCTTCGTACCATGTTAGGGTCATTAGGTGTCGTGATTAAACTAAATTATCGTTTAATTGGATCGTTATCTAATATCCGACGACAGTTAAGGGAGCGATGGAAGTTTTAATGAACGGTTAAGAACGACTGATTGCTTGCTTAGCGAAGTTACTTTGTGAGAATTAAATAAATCTTGGTATGAGGGGTCTGTGGAGGGCAGTGGTAACAGCCGCGACTAACAGAGTTGTTGGTCGTAGGTCCGATGCCAGACAAGCGTTTCACTTTGTGTAAATTATTAACATCACCACAGCTCTCTAAACGGTGGAGGAAAATATCGCGTGGATAACAGCCCACTCCCTCTAACCGAGAGAAGGCCTGTTTGCAATGCCAATATAATACCTTTAAACGAGCAATTTTTGTATGTATATTTATAATCTGAATCTCGGAAACGGCTCCAACGATTTTCATGAAATTTTGTATGCAGGGGTTTTCGGGGGCGATAAATCGATCTAGCTAGCTTTCATTTTTAGAAACGTTACACCGAAAAAGAAAAATCTACCAAGACTCGGTCATTTAGATATTGTGAACATTATATCTAGTTATGGGTTTAGTAAATATTTGAATGAACAGTCTTTGGAGAAAAATTTCTTAGTACTTATTAACCAAATATCACATCATAAATAGTAGTAAGAATAACTTAACCAATCTTAATTCGATGTTGTCTTAAAATTCTCCGTAGAAATATATTGACTAAAAACATATTTACGTAGGTAAAACTACATACCTACTTTAAGGGTATTTGATTCTACCTGTACCTTCCTAGGTGTAGTTATTATTATTTTAAGCTGGCAAACCAAGGTGTTAAGGCTTCTTCAAACAGGCGCGACGCGACACCGCGACGCGACACTTGTAGTACAATTTCCATGAAGTTTTCATAGAGATTGTTCTACGAGTGTCTCGTCGCGATCGTCGCGTCGCGCTAGTCTGCACGAGCCTTTAATAATAATACTTAGATCATAACTTAGTTATGACTTTATTGTGCCAGCCTCCACTAAACAATTACTTAGTTGCTTAATATTACGATATGAAAATAGAGGACCACAGCTTTGAAATTTACTTTATTGGATATTAGATATTATGACATCGAAAAAATGAATTTCAGAATATCTGTGGACACTTATTTTTTTAATAACATTTATTTCATTTTAAATGTAAACCTTTTATTTGTACTGTCTGTGATTTGCCTGTAATTTTTGTTGACCCTTTTTTATTATTTTAGTTTTAAATCCAATGACATGTTATTAAATAATACAATGTCTGAGCATATAATTTGATGGCAACACTTTAATTTAATTTAAGCAATGCAATTTCGAAAGCCATAAAAGCAATGTTATGGCAACATTTATATTACAGCCTACAAATGAAACGAAGCACTAAATTGTTAGGCAAATAAAATAAATTACAATCAATCTACCAAACGAAGCGTCTCGAATGGAACAAAGATATAGTTTCTCTATTTCGTTTTGTAATAGATAAATCCACAAGAATGCATCCGACAGACGCTTTTATCTTTTAACTTAGAGAGATATTGGTGTTGTTTTAAAATAAATAAAAATACACTAGGAATAAATTATACGGCAACTCTCAACTTCCTCTTCTAAAAGCTTGTTTGAATTCTAACTTTTGCCAGCGGCTACGCCCGCGTGGAGGTCGAAAATTATCCCATGGGAATGTACTACCGGGATAAAAAGTATCCTTTGTGTTAATACAGGTTATAACCTATCTGTTTGCCAAATTTCATCCAAATCCGTTCCGCCGTTTTAGCGTGATTGCGTATCAAACATCCAAACATCTGAACATACAAACAAGCACATTTATATTAGTAGGATTAATTTAGTGATAGCGTCTGCCCGCAATGTCGTTTGTGTGAAATTTGTTGTTTTAACAAAAAATAATTTGAGCCAGCGGCTTCGTCCGCGTATAAAAATTTACACAAAACCTTAACAAATTATGCATCTAAACCTTCCTCATAAATCAATCTGTCTACTCGTAAAAACCGCATGAAAAGCCGTTCAGTATTTTTTTGAGTTTATCGCGAACAGACAGACAGATGCACCGAGGGACCTTTCTTTTACAATTTATACGTAGTTATATTGATATTATAAGATCACTCAATCCAGACGTTCGGTTTGCTAATTTAATACCAGACCCACAAGCACAATACTTGCAATAGATTAGCAATTTGCAAAATCCGCGTCATTTCAGCACGTTGAGTGACGACGTCAAGCTTTTTGAACTAAGTAATAAAGTTGTATTTGCTTTATCTCGTAACGCACTTGTGTGTAATTAAATTAATCATCAGTAATTATGTTACATCAGTTGATATAATTATCTATTGACTAATTGGATCGATGTGTTACTTGATTGGACTTGCCAACAAGTTCAGATTGTTTAAGACCATAATTTGGCATACGGACATTTTCTTAACGATTGGCAACCGAATTTATTGGCGAAATTATTCTTATTGTCGCGTTTATTGCTTCCTTACAATTCATGCCTTCTGTCCTGCGCAGGCAGAAACCAAAACCAGAAAAACCACATATCTACTTACTTACTTGCTTCTTAAAAAATCACCGCTTTATTTCATGAAAAATCTCAAAATCACTTTAATTTCTCAGAAAAGCTTCGCAAGCACACCCTTTTCTGGCTAGTTTCCACTTACACCTACTCACCTAACTAGTTTCGTAATAACTAACATAATGAGTAAGATAGTCAACATAAACTACACAATTTACATCGCAAATGACACGATGAAATAGCAATTTAAAACCTAGTAGGTATCCTCTCAAACAACTTTATCTAATAAATTCCGCTATCAATGCAATTCGAAGTGTTAACAGGAATTCCTGCTTTGTCATTTGAAACGCAACCCTGATAATGTAATAACTATTCCTCGGGCTCCGGTACGATAGACTACGTAGAATAATACTTTTATAATCTAAAGTTTTATGTAAAAGCCTAGACGAGGAGAAACTACAAAGTGAGAGAGTTTCTGAACCCTACTAATATTATAAACGCGTAAGTTTGTAAGTATGGATGGATGGATGTTTGTTACTCTTTCACGCAAAAACGGCTGAACGGATTGGAATGAAATTTGGCACACAGGTAGTCTGTAACCTGGAATAACACATAGGATACTTTTTATCCCGGTACTACGTTCCCGTGGGATAGTTTTCGACCTCAACGCGGGCGCTGGCAAAAGCTAGTATAAACTAAAGCGGAGAGGTATTTGCGTTACAGGTACACTATCAGTAGGAATTGCTTTAATTTTGACAATTCCACAACACTCATGGCGTTAAGCAGACAATTTTTTCGAACATATGTAAGAATGGATTGGCAATAACCTTTAAAATGATTCAGATCAGATTAAAAGTATGTTACGCGGGTGCAGGTACATTAGGCAAACTAGTCGAAAAACAAAAAACCTCGCTTAAAGGCTCGTTCAGACTAGCGCGTTCTACAAGTGTCGCGTCGCGCCTGTTTGAAGAAGCTTTAATTTTGATGCAGTTTTCAACACCATTTGGAAAATCAGTTTTCTCGAGTTCAATTTTGCGTGCTGAACAAGTTCACGCATAGAATGTTATTTTATTACTATTAAAATAACAGACGTATGTTTTCGCAATTCCATTCAATAAACTTGAATAAACATTAAGTTAGTCCTTCACTTAACCCCCAACCTTGCACCGTACATCAATACCGTCCGAAGCCAATCCATCAAAGAAAAAATATGAAAGATACACGTTGTATAAATAAATTCGTATCCCATCTGGGGATCTTGTATCTCGCACTCATATGGACGACTCAGCAAGATACAGATGTTGGGGGACTACGACGGCATATCATATTTTTCGTACACTCAACCTCTCATACGATTCCGCAATATTTTGATTGAAATGTGAAAGATATCGTATCTTGAACGGCTTTAGGTAGTTTGAGGGAAATATCAAATGATATTTGACTACTGCGAACGAATACGAATTTGACTTTTATTTTATGTTTACGTAAATACTACTACTGTATTGTAAGGTGCAAATAAGTAGGTGAATACTTGGTTATAATCAAAACATACTTACTACATCAAGCAATGGACAAATTTGTCAAATTTTATCTTTTTTGTTCGAATTTTTATCAGTTGAAAACGAAGCATTTGGCTAGTTTGTTTGTGTATTTTACGTCTTTTTTTCTTTGTTTGTGCAATATAAACAATTTTACTTTAATACTTTTAATTTTAACACTTAACATTCGAGATTACTTAACAAACGTCAGCCGTCTAAAAATAGACTAAAACAATTTGACAAACGGGTTTAGTTGATTCGACTGGCTGTGCAACGAAGCGCTGCCACAGATAATAAAAATAAAAGAGCGTTTAACGAACCCGCAACCAGTTGAACCATACATAACCAGAGTTATAGGTTATCAGTTCAATCATAGACTATAACGTGGGAACACTAATACAATACACCGATTTTGTTCGTAACAAGATCAGAATCCCAATCGATAGCATCTCCCTTTCAAAACCACTTCCGTGGTACACACAAGTTCCTTAATTAGCCCATGATATAATCCAAGAGTGCAGTTACCATATTTGTGTGTGTGCGTGATCATATGTGATTGGTTTTATCAGCTGCTGATATCTTTAGAAGATAGGAGATACAAGATAAACGCTAAAACCTACAACTGATCTAAAGTAGAAGAATTATCACAGCTCAAGATTGTTCCAGACGAAACTTTGCCGATTTCGCTAATTTACTTGATTTTACAGATTTACTTTTACAGTAAAAATACTGCATTTCAATAAGTTTTAATAAACAACATGAAATATCGTTTCGGTGATTATCTAATGAATCCTTTTTATTCGACCTCTTAAATAATCGTATCCAACGGCGAAATTTAATGTCAATATTATTGAAATAGTAACATTGTTCATTTCTTTGAATTCGTATGCAACCAAAGCACGCGACATTGAATGAATGGCTGCAGAAGAATACACTAACAATAACAAAATACTTCTCTGCATGACTGCAGACATTTACATAGACATGCTGACCGTTATGCAATATAAATAAACACAATGAAAATTAACAAGATAATTAAGAAACAGGTACACATAACATGTAACTGTTGATTACAAATTGTGTGCTCCAGCTCTTCTCCGAACAGTTACTTTAATTACAATTTACAACCAACAATCGCACCGATACACTTCAACCAAGTCGTAACTTATTCACTAACTGACGTAAGATAACGTTCGTCTGCAATAACTTCCTGTTTTTACTGACTACACACGTCTCACACTCAAAAGGCATTCATAACACACGTGTATTTGAACCAGTTAATAACCTATACTTACTAAAAACACTTTAACCTCATCAAATGTTTAAATACTAGCGGCTCAAATATGACAGTATCATAAACACACTCTAGAGCCGTCCTGTTTCACAGCTGATCGACGTACTTATAAACAAACTCACCTTATAGTATAACTGTAAACACTACATCCCATCGACGTACAAAACGTTCGATTCTCAAGTAGTATAAACTTCCTTTGTGCACTCTCGAATTGGAACAACACTGAAAACCGTGGACGACACGCGATTTCCGTGAACTAAATATATTTTTAAAGATTAAGGGTCGCGTTTACAATGACGCGCCCGAGGACAAAGGGCGTGCGGCTCCGAACGCGGTCGGCTGACTACTGGCTTGGCGGACTCGTGTCGTTCGAGTGCAAAGCCATCAGGTGCGACCAAGAGGTACGACTGAGCGACAGTTAATTGATGCGGTATCAGACGTGACGTGGGATAACACCGAACACTCATATCCTCCCATCCATAATTATTATGTCCGCGGCTTTCACAACAGCAAAAAATCTCAAATTGTTGGAGTAGATTTTCATTTAGAAGTGTACGTTTGTGCCACAGTTTGCGTTCGTACTGGTTGTGCATTGTCGTAATGGGGACACCGATTATCGACAATGCACAACTGCAATGCGAATCCAATTTCCACAAGGCGAACACAATAAAATCAAAATGTGACAACGTTGTAACGAGGTGAGCAGCATCCAGTTCTGACAGATGCTGTAACTATGTCACCGGATGCTCGTTTAGAGCGTTCAACATAATTGCTTTGTACGCAAATAAAAGGACTACTTTATCTACAGGAGAAAATTCGGAAAGGACTTCGAAAGAAGAAAAGCTACGACATCTAGTTCGTAGCAAAGAATTTATTAATATTCAAGACGAGAGCATTATATATTAACCGAAGCTTTTAGACTACATTATTTTTAAAGAATTTCTTGACTTTCTGCTTGGGTGCACACAACTTCCCACTTCCCAGATTAACACAAAACTTTTCTGAGATATTATTAAAAGAGAGAGAGATATTTTCACAGGAAATAGCCTGCATTTTTGGCCGCGAAACGTATATCCATTAGCATCTCAGGAAGTTAGATAAACAAAGGAATGGCCCCGGGCCGCTCTCTGGAGACAGCATTCTAGACTAAAGTGTTCAGAAATTTCCAGGGTTAGAAACAGCGTAAATTATAATAGTTTCCAAGGCCATTAAGGACATGATTCCTAGTTCGTAGCCCAAGGGCGCGGGCAATGCAGAATGCACAACCGCTCTGTTGCTTTGTAATAGAACCGCCCGCACTCGACCGTAGACGCAATTCAACCTAGGGGCAATTTATTATCCCTAATAATGGAAATACCCACAGGATTTACAGTTGTATACATTTAAGCTTTATGAGCGAGTGATAATGGGCAAATGGATCAGATAGAAGGATTAGTCGAAAGCCTTGAATAATACTGACGAGGGATGGACAAATCGGACAGCAGAGACTCTCGTAAATTACAGTGTGGAATAGAAATGGTTTACATAGAGATGTTATCCGGTGCGACCTTCAACTCTGACCAATTATTTTAGCAAGAAACCTTTGAAGGCGCGTCCAATCTGATGGGAAATACAAAGCGGAGTCAGGCCCGCCCCTTAACACTTTCATCGAATATAATACGCAGAGAGCCGAAGACGGCCGTGATATTATCTATAGTGGGTTAAAAATAGCACGTGGGCAAGATAACATTGTTTACGGTCGTGTCCCATCCTAAAACACGAACATTGTTAGTTATTGGCAGGCAATAGACAATTTGGTAGTTTCTATCCAGAATGGGCAAACATGTTATTTGTGTCACATTGTTTTGCCTTGTTGTTTACTCCACGTGACCTATATGACCTATAACTTGACTTGGCGGCCTATCTCTCTTAACTTTGAGTCTATTTCTTTTTTAATATGGCAAGTTTATGAGTTTCTAGTGTTGCCACACTTGCCACCAACAGTCAATATCGATAATATATGTAATCAATATCTATTGCTTGTTGGATACTACATTCAATCATTTTTCCGCCTTTAGGTACCGATTATTATTTTGCACACCTAACTTAAAATTTCATAAGCCTCCCAATTTGATGCCCTATGATTATATCCTGTTTTATATACTTGTACATATTATTACTTAAAACTGTTAGTTTATAAATATTATTTTTTTATCCCACTTTCGTTTCAAAAAGCTAAATATTCCAATTGAAAGCGGCAAACTGACTACGCAGACTTTCTGTTTTACAAATCCAAATATCGCTAAACTGTAGAATGACGATGAATAATGGCTCATTAAAATGCAATCCTATTACATTCTGAATAGAAGTGTCTTTCGAAGTATTCAATTCAGTATTTACTCAGGCAAATATTAAATATAATCAATACCATCCACCATTCTATTGGGTCTGTTTGTCATTCTCATTGCCTGTTATGAAAGGACACGCTACATCCTATATCGAACCATAAAAAATTTATGCAATTTTTACAGTAGGCATCAATATTCTGTTTTGGCCCTCTATAAAACTTTTCTGTAGAATTTTTATATTGGAAATGTTTCGAATTTCTCGTTAGTGAATTAAAAATACCGTGGTTATTGTAACAAACAAAATTGTTACTTAATTAATGTTGTTAATTGTGTTCGTATTTTGAACAAGTAGTGTTTGGAAAAAAAGGATATACCTTTTTTCTAGAAATGAAAGTAGACACAAGTAAACGAAAAAATAAAATTATAATTTACTTTGAACTGGGAGATTTCACACACTTATCTGACATGTTGTGTTCCGTGTGGTGCCGGACGTAAAAGCATAGCACCATCCCATTTCTTCCCGTGGGTGTCGTAGAAGGCGACTAAGGGATATACTAGAGAATGGGCAGCAGCGTTCTCTATGCATTTGACCACCATACTGCGATCGCTAATCCGCCTGCCAAGCGTGGCGATTATGGAAAATCCCTTCCAATCCTGTCCAATTCCTGGCAATCCTTTTGGGGGAGGCTTATGTCCAACAGTGGACGTCTTTCGGCTGTTATGATGATGATGATCTAACATGAAAACTAAATAGATATATAAAAAACCACTTGTACAGCCTGAACTTTTACATTTGCATATAGCTTAGTCATACCGACAACTATTTTCCGTTCTAAGGAAGTAGTCGAAATTTCTAGATTAATTAAATATTAACGTAAAGGGGAGTGGCCAACGCTTTCAGTATAGTCTAACTCTAGACTCAAAGCCACATACGACTGCAACTTCCCTTAACACTTTACTCCGGGATTTCCATTAATTAAAATAACTCCATCACGTTCTTTTGTACTATTTTATTATCCCAGTCTTTGCCAGCTTTGTGTAACATTGTTATATAAATAACGGCCATGCCAGCTTATTTTTTTGCCGTCTTTCTTTTCCGCAAGTGTTTGAACCATTTTCTCGTTTATTGAAAAGAAACATACTGTTATATTTTTAACCGACTTCAAAAAGCATGCGATGTTCCGCAATATCTCCGGCAATTGCGGATCGATTTCGTTTTTTTTTTTAATAGGGTATGCCTCAGAGGTGGTCCCTTATAAGTTTTACTAACTTTGCTAGGGTAGTTTTAATTTTAAAGCTGTTCTAATATTTCCTGCTACTGTTGCTTAACATAACAAGAAGTGTTTATACGAATTTATGTGAGATATAAAAGTGAAAAATAAAAATGGAAACCACTTACTCAAAAAAATGCGCTACAAAGTGCAAAATAACTTTAATTTCGAAAGTCGGTGGCAAAACACTAAAATACAGATACCGAGTTCAGATACTAAACTTATTTTTCATTAGTAGCGTTTTGTTTTGGAAGTCAGTAGCTTTTTTCTAAGTTTTGAGCCTAAGCGGATTAGACTCCAGCTTAATATGAAGTTACCTATAAATTATAATTCTCTTCAGTAATTACTGAGTACTTAGGATCGTAACTAAATTAGTAGGTAGCCGTCCTGTCTCGTTGAATTATCAGTGAAATTCCAGCTACGTCAAGCAGCTTCAAATGATTGGTATTTGAGAAAGAAATTTTCCTACAGGGAGAATTAAGTTATATTTAAGTAACAAAACTAATTGAGTGCTGATCTGTAATTACCGAAAGCAGTGACATTATTTCGAACTGAAAGTAAGTGTAAAAGTGGGAATCCAAAGTCAAAATATCGCCATGGGGGCAATTACCAAGTAATAATTTTTATACCAGACTAACTGACCGGACAGACGTTGACCTGTTTCCTAGAACTCGATTACAGCGCCACCTACCGTTTCCCATTGCGAATCTAAACCATCCAGGGACCCACTCAAACATACACAATTTCATTAAAATCGGTCCAGTCGTTTAGGAGGAGTATAAAGATATACTAAGACAGCTTGCGGTTTAACTGTTTTCAAGGGTAATATATGTTATACTGTCATATTTATTATTCAGATTAAAGTTATCAGACTGTTGAAAAATCAGACCATATTCGAAAAGAAATACCAATTCTATGAAACAGTGTCTGCGAAAACTCATTTGTATATTCTTTTGGGCTTTACTATAAATATTCTCAAAATCTCATTTACCGCATAAAGTCAGCAACATAATTTATACGTACTGGAGCAATCCCTGTTGCTTGAACCAAACAAGCAAGTGTGCTAAATTATCTTCATAAATCCATCGAAACTTAAATTAGAAATAACCTACTTCAAAATAAAACTACCTATACCAAAGTATGAAACTGGCATGTTAAGTTAATAATTAAAAAGAGTATTAAATAAATTGGCGAGCTTAGGGACAAAGTTAGCTCTAAGTTATCTGAAATAACACGAGACGTTTACGTTGATTTATTAAGATGGCCCCTTTTGCCGGCTCTAAGCAACTTCTGAAACAATTTAGGTTAGTTGCGTCACAATTTTTAATGAGCGTAAATCCTCGGAAGAATATTTCAAAGTAACTTGAACGTGACATGTTGTAATTCGCAGCAATAAGGGGTTTAAATACGTGTAAATTATATATTTTTTATGTCATTCGTGGATCTTTGACAGTCGTTACAGGTCGTCAGAAGCACGGAAGTCTGACCACCAGTCTTACCAAGGGGTGTCGTGTTAACCACTAACTGGGTTATGGAGGTCAGACAGGCAGACGCTCCATATGAAACACTGGTATTGTGCATGTGGTTAGACTGGAAGCCGACCCCAACATAGTTGGGAAAAGACTAGGCAGAAGATGAATGGGTTTTTTTTTTGAGGGTGGGAAATCATCAAAGAACTTCTCCCGCTCTGGGTGGAGCGGGAGGGTGTGTCAGAATTTTACTGACTAAAACCCACCCGAATTCCTTCAGTTGCCTGTGTCAGGGGCCACGGTATCTCTTTCGAACAACCCGCACCCCTGGCAGGCATCGGTCAATGCGGACCCCACCAATTGATGCCGACATCGCGGCGCTGAGGCGCGCGTGGAACACAACGCGCCGACGACCCAGGCTGGGTCCTTACTGGACAGCAAGCTACCCATTACTCGCCATCCGCAAGCCCGCGCCTACGGTGGCCGGAACTCAGCCTGGGATTCTCGACGCCCAGGGCGTCTCCTGCAGCGACTAGGGCCGTGAGGGCGCATATTCTGCCTCACCCTCACGTGCGCCGCCGCCGATCGCCTCCACAAGGACACGGCGGTGCTCCGCCCGAGCCGGGAAGACCTCGACCGTATGCACCACCGTGTCCTCAGGGCCATTTACGCAGTAAGATGAACGGGTTTAAATACAGGTGTTATTATTGTTAAGAGGGAAGCTCCAGAGTAGCCCACGAAATTCAAATATTGTTAAGTTTTTTGCAATTTGCATGTTATTGTCAGGTCGTAGATTGATTAAATAAAATATGATTCGCGACCGTAAGAAATCGGCTTTACAAAAAAAAAAGATCAAATATCATTTATTCAAAAAGGCTGAGATTCAACACTTTTCGAACGTCAAGATACATAAGACAGTCCCCCAAAACGCCCACCCTTCACAGAATTATAAACATGAATTTTCAAGAAGTAGTCATTCAATGGAATTAAATGAACTAAGAGGGTTATCTTGATGATTTTAAAGATTATAATTATGTCATGACCTACATACTTGTACGTTACTACGTACATACATTCCGTGTGGTGCCGGACGTAAAAGAATAGCACCATCCCATTTCTTCCCGTGGTTGTCGTGGAAGGCGACTAAGGGACTTACTTACTAGAGAATGGGCAGCAGCGTTCTCTATGCATTTGACCACCATACTGCGATCGCCAACCCGCCTGCCAAGCGTGGCGATTATGGCAAAACTCCCTTTTAGGGGGAGGCTTATGTCCACCAGTGGACGTCTTACGGCTGAAATGATGATGATGACATACTTATTACAATCGCAAATCATATTCTATTCAACATATAACCTGTCCTGCAAATTGCAAAAAAATTAGAAAACTTAAATTTATTTCATGACTAGCTGTTGCCTGCGGCTTCGCCCGCTTTCCTTTCGGAAATTATCCCACGGGAACGTACTACTGGGATAAAAAGTATCCTATGTATTAATCCAGGTTATAAACTACCGGTGTGCCAAATTTCGTAACAAACATCCATACATCCATACCCACAAACTTTCACATTTACAATATTAGTATGAGGGGCTTGTGGCTAAGTAACAATAGCTGCACGGGTCGATCGATCAGGTTAAGCTACGCTTGCCGCGGTTGGTCCGTGGATGGGTGACCATCTTTACATACCAAGACCCCTCCGTGCCTCGGAAAGCACGTTAAGCCGTTGGTCCCGGCTGTCATTTGTGGATCTTTGACAGTCGTTACGGGTCGTCAGAAGCCCGAAAGTCTGACAACCAGTCTTACCAAGGGGTATCGTATTACCCCAGTTACTGGGTTGTGGAGGTCAGATAGGCAGTCGCTCCATGTAAAATACTGGTATTCAGCTGCATCCGGTTAGACTGGAAGCCGACCCCAACGTAGTTGGGAAAAGGCTAGGCAGATGATGATGAGGATAGTAGGATTATCAGTCAGACGTTAGACGTACACGGGTGGACTGTGGCCTCCCTTCGCCGTACATCGACATAAAGAGTAATCCTGTAGTTCCCGCATCCAGCGGATTACCGCAACCTTCGCCAGGTCATCGATTAATCATGCTAGCACGTTTATCATCATGCAGCTTATACCAGGATGCAGTATATATCGGATGCAGCTTTATACCAGTATTTTACATGGAGCGACGCGTTGGAACTGGGTAATACGATAACCCTTGGTAAGATTGATTGTCAGACTTTCGGGCTTCTGACACCCGGTGTCGACTGTCAAAGATCCGCAACTAACAGCGGTAACCAACGGCATAACGTGCTTTGCGAGGCACGGGTGGGTCCTGGTATGTAAATATGGTCACCCAACCAACGACTAAACGCGGCAAGCGTAGCTTAAACTGATCGATTCACCCGTGCTGTTGCAGCTATTAAGCCCCACATGCTATCACGTTTCTATTGACTAAAGCACTGTTGAAAATCGACAACCTACCCACACATAAATAAATGACTCGCAGAATAAATGCAGACCGAATTTACTTTAGTCACTTTTGTTAGTCAATTCCAAACGTGACGGCATCAGTCCAGACAGGTTGCAATTTAAAACATTCACACTTGCAGTAAGGGTGTCAGACAGATAAAACAAATATCATAAAGTTTCAGTAATACAGTTAGCCGTGCAGCGAGCTGACTGAAATATCGTAGTTAGTCTGTGACAAGAATAATCCTTTAATTTAAACCGGCGTTATAAATGGAGCATTTGATATGCTCCCGTTTCCTACATAACTGACAAACTGGGTTTAAGTTATGCAGTGCCGTTTTCAATGGTTCGGATAATTTCAAGCATTCATAGGAATATGATACTTACTGAATTGTTTAGAATTTTGGGAAACAGTAAATTTTAAGTTCATATAACCTTATTGATTATTCATGAAATACGCATCCGATACGGTTGTAATTACTTAACGGGTTGTATGGTGATTTTAATTATTAATACGACACGGTGGCGGTTCCACACCAATTTCGTATTATCTCTTTAACTGTTCGTCCAAATTATATGCATTAAAAGGGAAAGTCTTTTGTTGTAAACACTTGACACGATAAATTTACTTATTTTGATAAGAATTCATAATTGTTGATAATATGACCAATAAACATGACCAAACGATTTAGAGTTTTTTTTTTTAAATAAAAATCTACTTTTTGTGACTTAAATATAAAAGTTAGATAGATGCTGTGTCTGGCATTTTTGTAGGCATTATTAAGCTCTGCAACTTTTCTTTGTAACTCGATCATATATCTCTCATTGTTAAGGCAGCATGCGCAAGAAACGTTTTTGTTCGAGCGTTATTTCTCCGAGTTACTTTGCAAATCCGATTACCACGAAAAAATCTTTTCATTTTTCGAGTTAATATATGGCCTATGACACTCACAAGTAGCGTGGCTTTCTATTAGTAAAATAATTCTCAAAATCGGTTCAGTAGATCTAGAGATTACCCCCTATAACCTCACAAACTCACAAACTTTACCTCTTTATAATATTAGTGTAGAGGTATAGATAGTACAGATAATTGTGTAAATACATATTTGTAACGGTCGCGAATCATATTTTGTTCTACTTATAACCTGACAATGGCCTGCAAATTGCAAAAAATATATGAAGAAAGAAAAATGCGTTTATTGGCATTATATCAATATTTGAATTTTGCGTGCTACTCCTAGCTGTTGTCCTTGAGGCCCTGGTAACTTTAAATATTGTCGTTATGAGCGATATTAGTTCTTATTGCAATCCGATACAGGTTAAAATCTGTTGTAATAAATTCGAATAAGAAATGAGCAAGCGTATGTCGTAAAAATGCAAATAAAATCGTTTAAAATTAGATATTAACTATTTAATAATAAATAATCGATCACTGGATGCAGTTTGGCATTTGGAATTTTATGGTATATTTTAAATTATGTTTATAATTGTTATGAAGGGATACACTGCTTTTAAAGATAATTAAGAGGTGACTGATTATTTTTTTGATGTTAATTATGTTTTGTGTTCCATCACTGTATGCAAAAAAGACTTGAATATATCATATATTTTTTTGCTTTCAAAATTATTTACGGTTAAAGAGATACACTGCTTTAAACAACCACCTTTTTGAACGTTTTCCAGAAATCTGCGCCTTAAGGCCCCCACCACATACCATTAAATGCATTAAAAGCTTAACGTATTTTAAATATCGTTTCATTTCTGTCAACCGTTTGAACATGACACTGACAGAACAATGTTATAAATGCGTTTCGCTCATATTTAATGTTTTCTAAATGTTTTTGATCGGCATTTCAGAATCGAGCTTTTAAACACTCTGTATATGCGTTTGACACTGACATTTCAAATATCCAATACCGTAACGAAATAAATATGAATGCCACATATTCTGTCATAAAAAACAAGCTTTACAAACGAGCTTTTCGTGATTGTAACTGTACCATTATGCCTTTATACACGATCCCATCACGACTTGGTAATTGTACACTACATCCTGATACCTGCTAATGAAATCTCAAACAAGTTTAGTTGCATGTACGAGATCGAACCTGGGTCATTAAGCGAATGAGAACAGGAAGACTCGTACCAAGTAATTTAGTCGGCACTTCGGTGTAATCTTAATCTGAATAAAGGGTAAATACGTCCGTTCAATTTTATGTTCTGTATTACCATTTTAAATCGAAACTATATTTTTTTAAACCCCTTGTATAATGTTCTATCTTAGGTAATGTAATATCTACCCGCTAAAAATATAATAGTATTTTTTTCAGCTTGTATTATAATAATTTTGTTACCTCTGGAAGCGTCCACAAAAAGAGTATGTATTTTATTAATTAACCATTATCATTATTTTTATTATCATTAATACCTTGGAGGTTGTCGCCTGCTTAACCGGACTTGCCTGTGGCTACCTTAAAAAATTAAGGCCTCCAGCCAGGGCTTTAAAACTTAAAACTAGGAGACTATACCCTAAGGGTACCCCATGTGGTGTACGGACCTCGGCTTAGAACGTTGCTAGAAGAGGGTAGCAAGGAACAATCTGGATCGGAATAAAAATGTCATCCCAGTCATGCACCACATTTATACATATTATATTTCGCAACTTCTCTCCGTAAACATAAAAGAAAAGGATATAATCTAAGTTTGTTATTTTCCTTCGACAATTCCTTCGGGAAATAAAAATAACATAACTACTGTGTTTGTGTGTTCATATAACATGAACATTATGAACTGTGCAAAATGTAGGATTTATGTCTTCTAATTTATTGTCGTTTGGGGCAAGGCCAAAACTAAGCCCCATATAATCATGAGAAGATAGTCCTGCCCTGCTAATTTTAAATTGCAGTACTTGCAAAAAAGAGGTTTCAAGAAAAACGCGGAAATGTCTAAGTAAAATTTTCATACAAGTACTGTGAATCTCGTTATCAAAAACACATACTTCCAGTACCCAACTATTGTTATTTTTCCCATACAGGTTTGCCCCTAAGGATGTCATTTCTGCAAAAAAGTGAAAACCCATAAGTGTCGATTACTGCAGATACAATTAGCAGGGCAGAGTCTTAAAATCTATGTGAGAATAATTTAAATAAATAAACCGTTTTTCCGAGCAATTAATTCTCAGCAAATATGTTGCAGTGAGAGGAGTGTTGGCCCAGTGGCAACGGCTACAACTTACGAGTTGCAGGTCGTAGGTTCGAAACCAGACAAGTTCTTTACTTGCTGTGAATTATTTCATCACCACAGCTCTCAAAACGGTCGCGGTGTAAGAAATCATCGTGAGGAAATCAGCATGTTCTAGAACCAAAAATTCGAAGATATAACTCGCACTGAGCACGCGTAATGGATAACGGCCCACTCCCTCTCACAGAGAGAAGGCCAGTGTCGTAGCAGTGGGGACATTTTAGGCTAATCATACAACCTGGCTGTGAGGTACGGCCCTTAAAAGTTCAATGTTCAGCAATGGTAGTATTTGCAGATGATATAAAGAAAAACATTACTATTTTGTACAACAGGACCAATCTAATTTCTGATGCATTGTATCATATATTTGTTTGCGTGAAAAATTGTACTTCGAATGAAAGTCTAATAAACAATGGGATCGTGAACAAAGACAATGAAACTATCTTTAAAGGCGCAGTACGATATTATCAATTACCTATGACGCTTTAGAGTACAGACCATGCACTTCACGATCTTTTGTAGAATAAACTTTTATTACTGAATCGCGTAATAATGGCAAAAACGCGCGTTTTTGAAGGGCAATTTAATTACAATTATGCGTTGTTACTATTTTTAGTGTGTTTTGTTAATGTTAGTTTAATTTGCGTGAAATTGGTCTAGTCATGTTGAAGGTTTTTACTATTTTGGTAATTATTGGAACGAAGTTCTTTAACCTAGTTTGGTATACGAGTTGTATATAAATTGTAGATATCGTCATGTAACGAAAAAAACGTTACGTAACGAAAAACCACTATGAGACATTTTATTAAGTACATTAGTATAATAGAAAGAGATAGAGAGAGATTGAGATCGTTTTCATGGTTTTCGAGGGTGCTGAAGCCGATAGTGTGGTCAAAATAAATTTTGAGTATTTATTTACATACAGTAAACGACGTTACATTCGGAGTTGAAGAAAAAGCGTTAAAAACCCCGTTCCTGACCGGGGTCCTCCCGGCCCCACACGTTTTTTTTATAACTTCTTGTTTTGACCTTCGTTAAACTGATTATTATAGAATGACAAGTCCGTAACACCTACGGAAAAAGTTTGAACCTACCTGCAAAAAAAAACAAGTTTTTTTCTAACTTTTCCCCCCTACTTTAAATAAAAACTGAGAAGTTCATTAGTGAAGTTTATGAAGTTATTTACAGTCTAGTGGTGTTCATTTCATTATATCTCAGTGTAACTTGTAAGTACGAGTAACTTGGGACTAATCTGAGACTAAAGTTCGTTGCAAATATAAAAGTTTTCATTTGTTGATTAATTAATAAGTTGTTGACCAGATTAGTCTCATATAAAAAAGTCACTTTTGGTACTTAATTAAAATCTAACAGAAAGTGTCATCACACTTTCTGTTAGATTTTAATTAAGTACCAAAAGTGACTTTTTTCATATAACATGAAAATGAGACCATGAACCGATTTTGAGAATTCTTTCACTAAAAGAGTTATCGTGGCCCTGGCACACAGGCAACGGAAAGAACACAGGTGGTTTTACTCAGTAAAAGTTTGACACGCCCGGGCACTCTGTGCGGAGCGGGAGAAGTCATTTGATGACTTCCCACAAAAAAAAATGTTAAGTATCGCCCTATGATACATATCACATTTTCTAATTGCTGATGAAATATTATGAAAAAACATTGCTAACTTTTTTATAATAACCAACTTTCACAGTGACCCAGCCCCAGATAGATAGATATACATAATAGTTATGTGCACAGTGTTACACTTTTTAAGTCACAATTTGTAACACAATTTCTTCATAACCCAGCTAAAGTTCATGGTAATATCGTATTGCAATAAAATGCATAATAACCTACTTTCGTTCAACTCTAGCATAAGAGCCACCTTCGTATTATTGAGCGGGTTATATTCATAAAAATGAATGAGGGGCTCATGGTTACCTACATGATAACAGGCCCACGGATCGTTCGAAGGTTAGCTACGCTTGTTGCGGTCGATTCGCCGAAGGGTGATTTTTTATTTGTATTGAGGGAAGAGCCTAGACTTCATCAGTAAAACTATCAATCTGCCTAGCTTTGTCCGACTATGTTGGGGTCGGCTTTCAGTCTTACCGGATGCAGCTGAATACCAGTATTTTACATGGAGCGACTGCTTAACTGACCACTATAAGATTGGCTGTCAGACTTTTGGACTTCCGACCACCCGTAACGTTCATCTTAACGTTCTTTCTGAAGCAAGGAGCGATTGCCTATCTGCCCTCCACAACCCAGTTACTGGGTAATACGATACCCCTTGGCTATTGGGTGACCATCTATTACATTTCGAGACCGCTCCGAGCTTCGGAAAGCACGTGAAGCCGTTGGTCCGGCTGCCATTCGTAGATCTTTGACAGTCGTTACGGGTGGTCTGTTCAAGTCTGACTACCAGTCTTGCTAAGGGGTATCGTATTACCCAGTAACTAGGTTGCGGAGGTCAGTAAGGTCGCTCCATGTGAAATGCTGGTAATCAGCTGCAGTTGCAGGGAAAATGCAAACGTCACTATCGATACCGATATCGTGTATCATTTTATCGATACGAAATGTACATAAATCCCGATACATTTGCATTGCTAACGGTACGTCGCAGAGGGGGGCAATGACCGGCCGCGAAGGCCGCACCGATGGGCAGTGTGGCTGTGACGTCACAGCTGCCTAATCGGAAAATAATAAGACGGATATTGAACTCTTTTTCAGTGAACATCAACACTATTATTATGATACACATAAGGTTTATTTTTGTATTGTGAGTCGAGAATAGTTCAAGGTGTGCCGGCAGTTCCTAAATGTAAATAAATACCAGTTTAGAAAAGCTGCCATTTAGCAAATTCATAAATGTCTAATCGCTTCAATATTTTGTCTATTTAATATAAGATTTGCAACTTTAGATTAAAATAACAAGAAATCACATTACCTGTCTTTATCTACTTAAGTACTTGTTTAAATAAACTCATTTTGGTAAGCTAACGACTTCGGTATTAAACACATTTGCAACTAGAAACTAAACTTTTAATGAGATTTGTCAGGGGTTTAAAAATTGACTTTGAAAACTGAGACTATAAACGCAAGTCTTAAAAAGTTACTGCAACTTAAACGAACTACCATTTACCATTTCGATGAACCAGTTACACGAATTACTGAATGAAATATTGGTGCCAGTACAATATTTTCTGCTTTTTCCAAGCAAAAGCTATACAAGGCAGCCTCTCAAAGTATCGAAGTTTATAACTACCAACTTACTGAAATCAATGAAATAAATCGAATCTGAACGAGAACTAGCTAAATCTATACAAATTTAATTTTATGAAGAGGTGTGTGAATTTGTATGTAGGGGGTAATCTTCTGAAGTACCTACTGATCTGAATCCGAAAATTCTTTCACTAATTGGAAGCTAAGTCTAGTATTGACCATTATACCAAAGAAGTAGTCAAAACAAGTAATATCATAATATAATTATCGGGTCATGGGGGTGCACGTCCCCTCTTTAAGGAAATTTCTCGCCGGCTGGTCGACGCTTCACGTGACCAGAGAGCTGGGTCATTCTTTGGCCAAAGAATTACCATTGCCATTCAACGTGGCAATGCTGGGCATGTTTCCTGATGACAGCAATGCGGACGAATACTTCGACGTCTAAGTGTCCCTTTTTTTATATTTATTTGTACACACCTTTAGTATTGATAAAGGTAATTTAAATAATTAACCGTTTTAAAAGCATAATTGTCCATGGGATATACTTTATGTCCAAACAAGAAACTTCACGCGGACGAAGTCATGAATAGGAGCCAGTAATTAAATAAAACCAATAAAATGCTAAAACATTTAGTTTAAAATAATTAAACGTGGTAAGTAAAAGGTCGCGTGCCACCCAAGCGTTGTAATTAAATCGGTTAAAGGCTCATTCAAAATGGTTTCCATTGAGAGCACGTGCCCCGCAGAGAATAGTCCAACGTGCGGCGATAAATGCACAAAACACATACACTCATGTACACTATGTTTTACGATGTAACATAGCATCATTAAACCCAGTTTGGGTATGAGCAGGACGTAAAGAACGGAGAGGATGAAGGGAGGTCTTAGCCCAATAGAGGGACAGCATAGGCTGTTTTATTGTTTTGTATTTTTGGCAGACGTGCTCATTTTTGCGAGTACCAAGTAGATACAGGGTAAATTTTTAACCAGTGCGAAAACTGTAACCATGAATTCAGCTTATCATTCCAGACACCCCAGCGCAGAAATTTTTGGTCGGTTTTACAAAAAAAAACGGCTGTTCCATACAATTTGACCGCGTAGGTATTGCAGTTTTCTATGAAACAGCTGATAATTTTTTTTGTGAAACCGATGTAAAATTTCTCCGCTGGCGGGTCTAGAATGCTGAATTCATGGTTACAGTTTGCGCACTGGATAAAAACTTATCCTGTAGTATACCATAAAATATATCCTATGGCACTCGGCAATCGTGTAGCTATCTATCAGAGAAACAAGTTTTGTGAAGGGATCAATACCTACCTACTACCAGAGATTGTATTTTACCTCTAACAAACAGATAAAAAAAATTACGTAGTTGTAATATTAGTTTAGATAAAGTCACCGTCCGTCAACGAAGATACGGGCCAGTCCGAGAGTGGCTAGATACATCGGAATGAACCCTACTCCCACTTAACTTTTTCGGACGGGTAAACTCACATCGAGAGACACCTGGCAAATCGTGTTGACGTGTTGGTCATCCATTCTAAGTTCGGACCCCGAAGTAATCTTATGTCCGTAGGAGATACGATAATCTGGATGGTTATGCTATACTGGTAACTTCGGCCGAAATTACGGACTTCGTGCTTTGAAGTATACCCCCGCAAGACCAAATTACAAGAATTCAAAGTCATTTTCACGTATCCCTAATGGTTCTTAAAGCTTGGGATCTTTTGACCGAGTTAACTAACGTATATACTTCATATCTAAAACCTACGGGCACACAAGCCAAATTATTTTGTTAGGTAATTTAGAACCGATGTTTCAATTAAGAGAACAATCACTGTATTACAGTGGAGTACTCCAAGAAATGCGCACCACCGTAGGCCACGTTTTTAGTACTTTTTAGGATCGGTCAATAAAAGCTCAATTAAAAGTTTTTATTAACGTCTGTTTACTTAGAAAACGAAAATAATTGCTAGTTTTATCTGTAAGTTAATTGCTTAGCTAGATACAGTTGTTTCGACTTCGATACTTACGTAGTTGGGAGAGATAAAAGTTATCGATTGTCTTTGTTCTGAACTGAACCAACAACCTCGTATATTTTCTATATTATCTTTTGTAACATCTTTAGTGTAAACATTCGAGTTTTATGTATTCATCTTCTCCCCAGCCTTTCACAACTATGTTGGCGTCAGCTACCAGCCTTTTTCGTCCATTTTACATAAAGCAACTGCCTATCTGAACTCCACTTCCCAGTAATTGGGTATTACGATGCCCCTTAGTAAGACTGGTTGTCAGACTTTCGGGCTTCTGTCGACCCGTAAGAGGTCTCCGAAAAAACAAATCCCAATCGTAATTTTTTACGTGATTGATACACATACAATATTACCATAAATTATAATTGATCGCAATAATTGACCAATAGGATATTTTACTACATAAAAGGCAAAATCTAAAACATATTATTGAGATAGCTTAGGCAAAAACCAATTAGAAAATGTTGGTTTTAGTTCATGAAATAACAACATAAATTTTAAAATTATATTATCAGTATTTTTTTTTTATCTGTTTTTGAATATCATGAAATAGTAGCCGCCATGTTATTACGTTATACCGCTGTTTTAACTAATCAACTGAACAACTTTTTACCTACTTTTATTATTTTCGTAATTAAAATATTTTTTATTGCAATAATATCATACATTCAGGAATAGCAAACCAGCGATAAGTAGAATAATAACTATTTTTTTTAATTATAAACAATTATCACTATCATACAAAATATCAACGCATTTGGTAACACAGAAAACGTCATACCCACACAGCAATATGGCGTCCACTGCGTCCAGCGTTTTCGTCAAATTACGCGCGAAATATGAAAATGTACAATTTAAATGCATTTTTATGGCACTAATCGATTCAATAAAAGTGTTGTTATTTTTAGTGGTATATTAGCATTTTAGAATCTAATTAAGTAAGACACTTTACAAAAATGGGTGTACCCTTGCACTTGATCGTTCGACCTTTCACAACTGTTAAATATCTACTAATGACAGCCGGACCAACGGCTTAACGTGCTTTTCGAGGCACGTATGTAAAGATGGGCACCCATCCGCGGCAAGTGTAGCTTAATCTGATCGATCGAACCGTACGGATGTTATTACTTAGCCACGAGGCCCTCCGAATTTTATGTATATACGTAAGTACAGAGAAAAAAAAAACATTGCAAAAAAAAAACCCCGTAATTTAAATTTTATTCAAGACAGTACATTGCAAAGTGAATGCACACAGTATTTTTAGCAAGCCATTTGGCTACTTGATACCCGTAGTTACTACACGGCACATTATTGACTCGACCGGGTTAAATACGATCTCAGCAGCGATTTTATAGCGAACATCAGTTAAATGTGAACAGAATAAATGGTAGACAGAAAAACATTACGTAACTAATTGGAAAATTGTGGAGAAATTGTGTAGCTGTGGAGCTTTACATAACACTGGCATTTGCCCGAGGCTTCGTCCTCGGACGTCGGAAAATATCTCATGAGAAGGTAAGGAGCAAGGAGCTAAGTTCCCCGATCGTACTTATCCTTTAAGGGTTTTTTTTTGAGTGTGGGAAATCATTAAATAACTTCTTCCGCTCTTTTGTGTCAGACTTTTACTGACTAAAACCCACCCGTGTTCCTTTAGTTGCCTGTGTGTCAGGGGCCACGGTATCTCTTCCGAACAACCCGCACCCCTGGCAGGCATCGGCCCTTGCGGACCCCACCAGTTGGTGGACATCTCTTTGAGGCGCGCGTCGAACACAACGCGCCGTCGAGCCGGGCTTGGTCCTTACCGGACAGTGAGCTACCCATTAATCGCCGTCCGCAAGCCCGCGCCTACGGTGGCCGGGAATCAGCCGGGATTCCCGACGCCCAGGGCGTCTCCTGCGGCGACTAGGGCCGTGAGGGCGCATATACTACCTATGTTTGTTACTTTTAAATTAGGCAGAGATATAGCCTGAGATACGGAGAAGAACATGGGCTACTTTTTACGCGACAACCGACATCCACGCGGGCAGAGCCGCGGGCAATAGCTATACAACTAAGTAGATACACAGTGTGTATGATTGACACACGATACAACAGAGTTATTGGAGAAGCCTATATAATGGCTGACTGGCGCCTAATTAGGAGGCAATTACTCGGTAACGAGAGTGTTCGATTAATTACACGTAGTTTACCTTTCAGAGGTAATTGACCGATGGCTATGGACTGATAGCGCCATCATATTACCGACGGGTAATATTTTGGTTTAAGTGTAAGAGCAGTGGGGGCTCAGTGGTAATGGCCGCAACTTACAACTTGTAGGTTCGAACCCAGTCAGGCGCTCTGCTTTGTGTAAATTATGTCATCCCCACTGCTCTCAAAACGGTGGGGGAAAACTTTGTGAGGAAACCGGCACGTCCTAGGAACAAAAAAATTTAAGACATCACATTATTTACTAACCCGCACTGGGCTAGCGTGGTGAATTACGGCCCACTCCTTCACACTGAGAGGAGGCCGGTGTCCCAGCTGGATCATTACAGGCTGATTATGCTAATATAAGTGTAATTATGTTATGATAAAGTCCCGGTGGCCCGTATGTACTTGTTAACATTTTCACCGGTGGGGCGGACAACAAAAATACTCAACAGCGTATCTCTTCCAGGTTGATTCCTGGCCACCGTAGGCACGGGCTTGCGGATGGCGAGTAATGGGTAGCTCGCTGTCCGGTAAGGACTAAGCCCCCGTCGCGGTGCGTTGTATTCCACGCGTGACTCAAAGAGATGTCAGCACCAACTGGTGGGGTCCCCAGGGGCCGATACCTGCCAGGAGTGCGGATTGTTTGAAAGAGATACCGTGGCCTCTGGCACACAGGCAACCGAGGGAACACGGGTGGGTTTTAGTCACTAAAAGTCTGACACGCCCTCCTGCTCCACCCAGAGCGGGAGAAGTTATTTGAAAAAAAAAAAAAAGAAAACCATTGGAAAATCCTGTGAACTTTCTTTACAGAAAACTAATTGGAATATGAGCCCTGCCATTTCCAATAACTAAAGCTCCGGTGAATTCTGTAAAAAAAGTCTTTTGTGCGCCGCAACTTCAGTAAATGTTAAGCACTATTTTCTCTACAATCCCGAGCTCCCGACCGTTCCTTTTTATCTATAGGTATACTTAGGTAGGTACACATAATTGAATGTAGTAACGAAGTCAAAACTTTACTTAAAATATTTAAAAAATAATTGCTACGAGGTGTGGGAACGAGACGGCTGAACGGATTTCGATGATATTTGGCACACAGATGTAAGTTCATAAGGAACCTGGATTAAAACATTTAATCAATTAACTAACTTTTAATCCCGACAGAACGTTTCCATTATTCAAGAATAGTCTATGTTACTTACTGTACATAAGAAACAAAACAAATGTACGTAATATTGTGCCAACAATATAGAATTGTATCGTTGGCTGGTCCTTGAGACGCGGCGACCACGTGTAAAAACAATGGATTATCTCAAACCTTTTTCAAGCTCAGGACATCGTGAAATCAAAATGAAACGGCCGTATTTCTTTGGCTAAAATGGGAGCTTTCGGGATAATAATTTCGTGTTTAACGAAAAGTTAACAGAAAAGAAATGTCCTTAGGAAGCGTCACGTACGTTTTCCTTTAGCTTAAATTTTCTGGTGCGTATATTTATTCTATTTCAGTAATTTTTGTGTAGCGAAAAAAGGGGGAGGCCTATATCTAGCAGTAGGCGATTCCAGGCTGAGATGATGATGGTGACGTAATTTTTGGATTTTTTTCATTTTTTTTGAAGTGAAAACTTCTTTAGTCGCGTTGGGCATTGTTTGAGATGGGAAAAACAATTGAACTCGCGACACCATTACCGACACGTCTGTATATAAGTTAGTTTGGCCAGCAGAGGGCAAACGCCCGTAAACGGCTATTAAAAAATAATAATGATAATAAGTTAGTTTTAGTTGAGCTTGATCAGTATACACTGAAGATTCAAAAAATATATCCTGACCATTCAAAAAATACACACGGAATTGTCCAAGTTTTCACTTCTGTCGGCACTCCCAGGGTGCCAATGTTTTTTTTTACGTGGTACTTCGTAACCGTGTGAGTGTACTAATTGGTCCATCTCAGCCTAGCCCTTTCGGGATTGCAAGCGTGATATGTTAATGAAAGAAGACTATGCCGTCATACATGTAGGGCGATAGGGGTTGATGGCCTTTTTATTTTACATGAGTCTTAAACATAGCTGTCGAAATGTAAGTGTAGTGTAATACGAACGGTAGAGATAAACCGCTCCAAAAATGAACGCCCCTCCACTAAAATTTCTACACAAACATTAAAAATATGTAGGTATGCAACAAGCAGCGGAGTGGCGTTCATTTTTAGAGTGGTCTATCTCTACAACTCTACCTAATCCTCCGGGAATAACCGCCGCGATGTTACTTATAATTATGTATATTGTGTATTAAGCATATTTATTTTTCTAGCAGTTTCCAGTTTCCGCAGCTACTTGAACATACATGCATCAGCTAAGTAGGTATACCACGTCAAAGTATGCAATTTCGTAATCCGCATCGAGTGCAGCGCGGCGACGAAAACCAGGTCACCTACATTCAACAGTATGGGAACGTCGAGACGACTGGCGTCCTGGACGGCGAACAACTTGTGCAGACTTACTCTTTTGATAGCCTAACTACTGTTCTTTAAAATGTCTTTGTGTGAGTGTGAAGTACGAAAGGAGTTCGGGAACTTTCGGGAACTCTCGGGATTGGAGTGATATAAAGAAGAGAACTGTTTGCGTTGGCTAAATGGCTTGTGCACACGACTGACAATGGAAAGATAGCAAGTTGAAAGCTCAAAGCTTAGGTACTCGTTACGCTGTTGTGGTGAATACAACAACTAGGACAAAGCATTTAGCTTTATTGGGGAAATTAACAGGAATATGCTACTCCGTTTGTTAGACCCAGATGTCGTACATTTATTTAAAAAATCTGAGGGTAGGTATGTATCTTTTGTCCACTCTGCAATCAACATTTTTTTTTTTTTTTTGTCAATTGGCACTGTCGTCACTCTAATTTACGCAATATTTTGTCTTTGTGACCATAAATTGTGATCTGCTCTGACATCAAGCAATGGACAACATTGTCGAATTTAAAACTTTTATTTGCTGATTATATGAGACTTTTTGCTTGTTTGTACTTATGTGTTTTGTTTTGTTTTTTTTTTTTTTTGTAGTATGCGTTGTTTGTGCAGAATAAACAATTTTGCAAATTAATTTCAAATAATATTTCAAATGACCCATAAGAATTGTAATAGGTAGGTATCACTTTATACATCTGTCTGAATGTAGACAAAGGTGCCATTTAAATGTTACAGATCACCGACCCACGACAAATTAATCCTGATCAATTACTACGCCAGACTGAATGCTTTTTATTTGTCTAGCACTAAAGGCTTCTGCAAACAGGCGCAACGCAACAGCGTGATGCGACTCACGTAGAACAATTGCTATGAAAATGAATGGAAATTGCTCTACAAGTGTCGCGTCGCGCTTGTTTGAAGAAGCCTTAATGATTCTGGTTCTGATAATAAATTTGAAGTTATAACTTAATTATCTTATCATTCCAGCTCGGAATCAGGATTTGTGCCCGATTGATGGAAATAGGCTAGTCCTTTGTTCCATGAGGCTTCAACATAACTAGCGAAATGTGAGTGTGGTTGCACCTCTGCCTAACCCTTTAGGGATTGCAGGCTTGCTGTTATGTACGTTGTTCTATCATACTATCCTTCCTACTTATTAATATTATAAACTAGCTGTGCCCGCGACTTCGTCCGCGCGGAATAGTATTTATTTTTATTATCTATATTAATAAAAAAATAAAAAATATCTAAAATAAAAGTAGCCTAAGTCACTCTTTATTACATCAGCTATCTGCCAGTGAAAGTCCCGTCACAATCGGTCCAGCCGTTTCAGACATTCAGTATCATCATCATCATTTCAGCCGAAAGGCGTCCACTGCTGGACATAGGCCTCCCCGAAAAGGGGGGCCTTGCCATAATCGCCACGCTTGGCAGGCGGGTTGGGGATCGCTGTATGGTTGTAAAAATGCATAGAGAACGCAGAGATTAGCCGGAACAAATAGACAGACAGACAAAGATTGTAAAAAATGTTATTTTGCTATATGTACCGTGTATTCATCCAAATGCATTTAGTAAAAAGCGGTTATTTTAATATTACAAACAGACACTCCAATTTTATTTATCTGTATAGATATGTGAAAGTTTGGATGTTTGTTACTCAATCACGCAAAAACGGCTGGACGGATTTGGATGAAATTTGGCACACAGATAGTTTCTAACCTGGATTAACACAGCATATTTTTTATCCAGGTTCCCGCGGGATAGTTTTCGACCTCCACGCAGGCGAAGCCACTGGCAAACGCTAGTAATTGTATAAACATTAATTAAAATCGTTGACACGGAAGAGTAAACGCCAGCTACCGAAATTCGATTAAATGTAACCCGGTTAAAGCGGGTATTCAAAAAGTTGCATAATAATATTTCGCAAAATAAATATCCGTTAATTAGAAAACCGTCATTAAAATTTTACTTTTACCGCTTCCTGGCAAAAAAAAGCATAGAAAAGAAACAAAACAACAGGGCTATACAGGATAAGTTTTTAACCAGTGCGCAAACTGTAACCATGAATTCAGCATATCGCACATCTAGATCTTAAAGGGAGCTAAGTAAAAAATTGGGAGTTTTGACTTATGCTTACCATTGAATTCCCTAACTCACTACTTATCGAACAATAAAACACATTTAAAAATATTTTTCTAGTAGAATTTGCAAGGCAAATATTTAGACAGATAACTTCTCCAGTGCACAGGAACACGGTTGACATTTTTTGACCTTTTCTGAAAAAAGTGCCTTTTTGAGTTAACTCTGTTTAGATCTAGGTGTGCGATATCAATCTAGACCCCCCCTAGCGCAGAAATTTTTCATCGGTGATACAAAAAAAGAATCAGCTGTTTCATAGAAAAGTGCCAATACCTACACGGTCAAATAGTATGGAACAGCTATTTTTTTTTTTTGTGTAACCGACGAAACATTTCAGCGCAGGAGGGTCTAGAATGATATGCTGAGAGTTATTTAGAGGTGTAAGTACCTACAGTACACTGACAATACGTCAGTTATGTGTGTGTCCCATGTAGGGGGTGAGCCTATTGCCTTGCCATACACTGGCCACAAATCCGGAGTCTGAGAAATTCTAGAAGGAAAAACCCAATTGATAACACTTTCCCTAACCTGCAGGCTTAGCATAACGCTTTCTATTTCTACGCTACCGTAGAATATAAATAAATCGCTTGTCTACATTTCTGGGTACAAAACTGTCAATTGTCTACAAGGAAATGTCATTTTTGTCTACTCTTCCTTCGACAAAACGCTTCTCTACGGTTCTCGCGCTAAGCCTGCAGGAATCGAACCTAAGACCTCATGCTCAGCAGTAGCACTTGAGACACTAAGCCAATATAATCAGCCCACTACGGGGTCAGGCCCAGTGTGGGTTGGTAATATTACATGCCTTCGAATTTTTGGTTCTACGACATGTGATTTTCCTCACGATGGTTTCTTACACTTTTGAGAGCAGTGGTGATGAAATTGAAATCACCAAGTAAAGTGGGCGCCTGGATCCGAACTCACGACCTACAACTCGTAAGTCGGGGCCGTTACCACTTGGCCACCACTGCTTCTACTACTAGACGAACGAGACAACTGAAAAAGAAAAAACAGTGGCACTCCATCCGGAGGTGCCGACAGAAGTGAAAACTTGAACAATTACGTCTGTATTTTTTTAAAAGTCAGGAAATATTTTTTGAATCGTCAGCGTACGTAAACTGATCAAGCTCAACTAAAACTAACTTATAAACAGAGGTGTCAGTAACGGTGTCGCGAGTTTAATTGTTTTTTCCCATCTCAAAAAATTCCCAACGCGACTAAAGAAGTTTTCACTTTAAAAAAAAACTGTATATAAAAGAAAATATTGTTTTATAATATGATGACATATTAAAATAATTAGAACATCACGTGGTTAGTCTATTTTCATTTTATGTCAGTTCTGCACCGACGAACCCGCCCCAGTTGTCGGCCAAATGACGGCTATAAAACAATATAGATATTATACGCGTGTTGCATGGCATACATAATTATAATTATTTATGTAAAACAGATTAAAATATCTTCATTCTGCACTAATTTATGGGAGAAAGCGGTAAACACAGGTTCCCGTGTTCATATTAATACTGAACGACGTCAACTTTAATTTTAAAGAAAGTCTAGTTAAGACGTGAAATAGTAAATAAATGACGACACGCAATCGGAAAACAGCTCTCAAAACGGTGAAGGAAATTATCGTGAGGAAACGGCATGTCCTAAACCTAAACTTTGAAGATACGTGACACCAGTGGCCCTAGGGCGTTCTGATTGACCCTGGATTGGTGACGGACCAATCGGAGCGCCGAACGCGCTCACTGCGTTTGATCGAGATGGTTAAATGAAACTCACACTAGGGCCTCTGATCTACCAAGTCGCACTGAGCACGCGCGGTGTCTACCCACTCCCTCTGACAGAGAGGAGGGCTGTATCTTGGCAATACGAACATTATAGGCTGCATATGATGACGCAATCGAAAAATACTTTTTCCATATTAAAATTACGTAAGCATCGGAAAATTGAGCCAGCTGCAACCATCGTTAATCAAGATTTAATTCGTCTACCCCGAAATGACTATAAAATTGAAAGGACCAGTCTAGTTTCCATAAGTATAAACAATGTACCTACTTACCAATTATATTTTTTGTGTCAGGTCTCTTTTTACAACTTCTTCATGGAAGAGAACTAGACTACATCGCTTACCCATGAAGCGTTAGAACATGCTATAAAATACCTACACTGTCTATTGAGTCCAAACAAAACTAGTCGAAAAAAAGGTGCCTGCTAAAAGCCTAAAACAATTTTTACTGTGTACCTCACCTCGGACATTTGCGTAAAACAAACACAGACGTATCGATTTCAATTGGTAACGATATTCGAAATTCTAAGCGAGCACGTATCTACACCGTGACATTTTAGTCGTCTTACACCGGCAGCGCACTTCATGCATCCAATGACTAAGTACTATACATTCAAATAAAATAAAAAAATAAAAATTTAACATACGAATGATAAAAAATAAAAAAAATATCATTCACTAAGACGCATGATGTAGTTTGAAACACCCTTATATGAAAATGGAATGAATGATGGAACGTAATGGTATAGGTATCTTCTACCCTTTGATACGTATACATTATTAAAAGGGTGTTTCATAATTCTAAAGCATTATTTATTATTCTTTGTACCTATTATCTTAATTAATGGTAACAATTATTTGATCGGGCCTATCGGTATTTTATGTCGGATACACTAAGTGGACCACCTTTGTAAGACGACCACTTTGTAAAATGTCACGGTGTATAAGCTTTCACATCCACTAGACGAATTTGTCGGCGGATCTCTATCAATGTACCTAGCCTTTTCCCAGCTTTGTTGGGGTTCAGTCTAACCGGATGCAGGTGACTTATATTTGATATTTTACATGGAGCGACTGCCTATTTAACCTCCACAACCAAGATAGTGGGTAACACGATACTCTTTATTAAGACTGGTTATCCGACTATATAGGGTCAATTACTATAATTTTAAGAACGTTCACAGTGAAATCAGTCTCAATCTGTCAAAACTACCTCTATCTTCCCGTATATTTTTGCAAAGTTTTTGACATTGATTTATAGCTGGGATGAGATGAGAAGAGATTGACATTAGATTTTAAACGTTTTAAATTACGGGTATCGTCTTCTGACTGCCCTTAACGACTGTCAAAGATCTACGAATTAGAGCCGGGACAAACGACTAAACGTGCTTTCCGAGACGTCTCGATTATGTAATGAATGGTCATTCATCCACGAGCGTAGCTTAACCTTAAACCTAGCCACGAGCCCCTGCTCATTTTCGAAACTTAACTGAAATTGTTACGTCATGTAACTTAGTAACTCGTGTTCTAACGATAAATCGATAGATGTATACCCCGCTTTACCTGTGTCGACCAGTTGACACGCAATTACGCCACATTCAATTAACATTCGATGCAACGTTCGAATCAATCGATTAGTTCCAAATTGATATTTCTTTCTTGTTTAGTTGGTGGAGCGAACTTTAATTTCATTACGATTGATTCGGACGCCTTTATTGATTATGTGTATAATTAAGGCGTCTTCAAACAGCCGCGACGCGACACTTGTAGAACAATTTCCATTAAGTTTTCATAGAAATTGTTCTACGAATGTCGCGACGCGACCGTCGCGTCGCGCTAGTCTGCACGAGCCTTTTAATCGGGAGAAATACAGGTTCACTATTACCTAGTAAGTATATTAAAAAGTTGTCGTAACCATGTTGTAAATTTGTTTATTTGCTTAGTTAGACCATTTATAATAGCACGACTCCCAAACCTATTAAAACACTGTAATTTGAAAACATTGTAAAAAGCCAATTATTTTTAAAAGAGTAACCGTGGAGTTTCTTGCCGGCTCTCCATAGGAAACACGGTAAAATAAAAGTCTTTATGCTCAAGGCAAATTCTGCCAGAAATACATGCTTAAGATGGACAGAAATGGTCAGTAAAATGAGAGACATATATTTATTCCCAGAGAAATCCACGAATGACGAAAACACGGGCACATAAAAAGAAGCAACTGTCAAACTTGTTTTGGTATTAAGCCGTGATAGATGGCAGCACAGTTGGTTGAAAATGTCACAGGGATGGATTACGGTATAATGAATGTCGTTCATGTTAATTTAAGTTAAAACTTGTAAAGAAACCAGAATATAATTACTTAGATAAGTTTGAAATTTGTTCAGCGTCTTTATTAAAATATTTTACTATTCACTAATTAATGTAGTTTATTTTAATTTATTGTTTATTAAACTTAGAAATGTTTACGTAGAAATCAGTAATTAAGTCCCTAAGTAATTACTTTTAAATTCATAATTTATATACGTAATGAAGTAACGAACTGTACCTATTAGGTACCTACTATCTACCTACATAATTCTAACCTACCCACTTATTCAAAATATTTTTATTAAAGTATTTCGACTTTCATGATAAAAATGCTAAATTGAAGTAATCGAAATCCAAGAACTTCTAAACTTATTTATGTAAATTCTTCTTTCAACTGAAAACTACTTTAATTCCCTGCTTATTCATGTAAATACCTTGCAAATAAAACGTTATATTCTTAAATAAAAACACTACTTTACACATTATTACTTCGATCGATGGTCACTTACCATCAATCATGTTTTCAACGAAAAAACAATGTTTCCGTTGTGTAAATGAGTCACAGTGACACGTGAAAACCCGATTACTTTCACAGAACAAAACAGAAACACTTACCTGTAACTTTGATCGTGCGAATCTGGTAGTAACACCGACAGATGAGGAGTAGGAAAACAATCCAGGATATCACAATTGGACCATCTTGCACCAGTAACATTTCCATCTTGTTGACAAACAAAACACTGAGCGAACAGACGGAAAAGATCACTTTCAAACTATCTATAGGCGACTGAAGGTAACTCTTTGGATTTTAAACAAAAAGTATAAAACAGAGTGTGGGGTAGACGCACGGCACGGTGTCATCGGTCGACACTAAAGAAATGCGCCTCGGCTGCTTGGCACATGCGCGGGAGTCGAGATCCAAATAACCGGCGAAATTACACGATTTAATTAGTGTTTGTTCTTAAGAAAGTTCGACACGATAATGATTAATGATGGTCCGTTTTTAAAAACAATGTTGACGTAAAATAATAAATGTTTTAACTCTTTGTTAAAGATTTTTACTAAAATATTTTTCTAACTAATAAAACATTAATATGATAGAATGTCTCGCTTCACATGCTGCAATTATCTCACATACTAAACACGTCTTGATCCAATCATCGATCAGAATGGATCAGATAAGCGCGCGCAACAAACGAACCGCGTCGACTGACCTGCGCCCGCGCACGCGCCTCTCTACCCGAACATATGTCGATAGTACAATACTCTCGTAAATGATAACTAAAATAAAACCAACCTCCCAAGCAGAGAAATGGAGAAAAAAAGCAGACGTGATATTCTAGACTCGTTTAAGTTGTGGTTGAAGATCGCATGTCAGTGACCTATGTAAATTAGTATTAACAGGTGGATGAAGAAAACCGAAGGAGATAGACGAAGTGGATTTTTAATGCTTTTTCAACGCAACTAAAATAGAACATAGCTAAGTGAGCTTTATTGCAAAACAAAACAACATCAGTAACTTGTATTCGGTGTAAGTTTTAGTTTGTTCGGTTTCAGCTGCTCCAAGTTCATAGTTTGAATACAAGGATGTCTGTTACCGATGTAGAAAATGTACAACTGCTAAACACAAAACATCGGAATGGAAATAATGTATTTGTACGTGAGTGTTAAAGACAAAGGATAAGGTACCATGATAGGGACAAACGGTACTTCAGTAAACTTTTGCCTGAAGCTAACCGTACGTGGTATTCAATTATTGTTTAATGTGAGATTGTAAGGGGAGATATATATTAAATAAACATAACTGTCATCATCTGCCTAGCCTTTGCCCAACTATGTTGGGGTCAGCTTCCAGTCTAACCGGATGCAGCTGAATACCAGTATTTTACAAAGAGCGACTGCCTATCTGACCTCCACAATCCAGTTAGATACTGGGTGAGACTCGTCAGACTTTCGGAATTATATTTCGTAACGACAGTCAAAGATCCACGAATGACAGCCGGGACCAACAGCTTAACGTGCTTTCCGAGGCACGGACGGGTGTTGGTATCTAAAGCTGATCACCAATCTAGGGACCAACCGCGGCAAGCGTAGCTTAACCTGATCAACCGTCCCGTCCGGCTGTTATTACTGCCACAATCTTCTCAAATCCCGCCATTTTTGTGATGAATTTTAAGCACACAATAGGTACTACGTAAATATTCTTTTATTCACCTCCTATGGTGGAAAATTTTCCATAACTCGAGCAACCTACAGACCACCTCTGCAGACATATTAAACTTTTAGATGAATTCTATAATGGTATCATATTATTCAGGATCAACTTTCAAATGACAGACGTGTGTTAAAAGTTCAACACGTGCGTTTAAAATTATGCATTCATTCATACAATAAACATTTGTATTTTAAAAGCTATGTTGATGCGTCTACTCGTTTATTTAATCGCAGACGCGGGTAGCGACTGTAGCAAGCTTGGGTTTTGAGTGTGGTGATGTTACCTGATTCATGATGAGAAAATGTATTACATATTTCATTAATTCGATTACTAGCTTATGCCCGCGGCTCGCGATGTCAGTTATCGCGTAAAAAAAGCGGATTTCGCAGGGGACATAACTAATTTGAATTTAGTTGATTACGGATCCAACGTTAGGTACGTTGGATCCGTAATCAACTGGACGTATCTATACTAATACTAGCTTTTGCGCGCGGCTGCGCCCGCGTGGATGTCGGTTATCGCGTAAAAAAGTAGTCGATGTCCTTCTCCATATCCCAGGCTATATCTCTGCCGAATTACCTACATGACGATCGGTTCAGCAATTTATGCGCGAAAGCGTATCACACAAACAGAGTTACTTTCGCATTTATAATATTAGTAGGGATTGTTGTCTGCTGCTGAACAAAGTCGTTTCGCAAATTGGTCCTTAGTTTTACGCATTAAGTGCACCCTCACTTTAAATCAACATACACACCGACGTACTAAAATCGCAGCGGGATTTTTGCGCGCACTGGGTTTTCATTTCTTAGTATTGAACCGAGCATTCAGAATCCAACAGAGTGCATCTCAGCGCGTCGAAGATAGACCAGTGTGTTTTGCTGTTCGATTTTCAACTCTTGGCGCTAAACATTTCGTTGAAAATCAACTATGCGAAAAAATCCCGCAGCGATTTTATTACGTTCGTGTGAATGTCGACTAAGATCCGTCAGTTGGTCGTTTTAGGCAGTGATATGGGTTTTTTTGTGTGAGGAAATCCGAATTATTTTCCAGTCAACCATACAATTTTAAGAACCAATCAAGAATAACCTTGTGTAGAATAAATTTCTGATCTGTCCAATGAATTGTTCCATACCAAGGCTTTTCTATCATCCAGAGAGAATACTTCCAGTTATTTATGAACATGCTGTCTCGCTGTATTTTAGCTATTTCAGACTACAATATAAAGTTCAAGCTACGTTATGATGTTTTTCTTTAGAACGGTAGGGAAAAATTTAAAACAGTATAACTGCCGCGACTTAACTCTTCGGGGAAAACAGTCATTTCCATGCATTGTTCATTATTTTTCAAACAACAGAAAAATAATGAAAATAAAACCCCTCGTAAAAGTTTACGAAGAAAATACATTTCTGTAAATACAGCGTAATTGAAACGAAATATAATTCCCATGGGCCAATCTGAATTTCGACAAAATACTGTTTGTGTACGTGATGTAATTGTATTTTGAAAGAAAGTATAATAAAATACATTATTTCAAATGTATTTTTGTATGGAATTATGGTCATATTTTCTGCCGTTTTCTCTGTTAAATCTAAAGGGAAATTAACTAAAACACGTTTTTAGGGCTACCTTGATCTGTGCCTAAAATAACAGTTAGGGAACTAAATAATCTATTAAAATATGACCTTAGTAGTGTAACAAATCTAACTTTCGCGTGTGAATAAGTTTTAGGTCTCTAAACATCTAGGTAAATAGAAGTCAAGTGTTTCATAGCCCATATAGGTACATATTTCTCACAAAACCAAATAAGTATCGGCTTTACAAAGCATATTTTTAGACGCTCATGTTATAATTTAAAGCCCCCACGTGAAGACACTTGATATTTTAAGTCGGGCTTGCACCAAACTACTTCTAAATTTAGTATCGAAGGAACAAGTGCATCATGTAGCCGTTTTTATGAAAACAAAACAAAAAAGTGAAAGTGGCGCTATCTACAATGCTATATGCGAACTACTTAAGACTTGACGTCACACCGCAACTACATCAGCTACATCGCGCAAGCCGAGTTTACCACGCGATTGTATATATACAAACATCCCGACATCAATCGTCGGGCAATTGCCCACCAGACAACACCCGTCTGGTATGGAGGAACTTCCCTTTACTATAGACTATGAGTGAACTTTACACCCTGTTCCTCATCCCTCTATAACCTTTCTGTGACGAATGCTTACCTCTAAAGGGTTATAAGTCAAAACCAGTACTAAGTAGGTAGCTGATCGTACTTTATGATTCATAGTAGCTAGGTCAGACCACGAAGGAGTATAAATCATAGGTACCATTTCCTAAACACACACGCACACATAGCTACATGTACTCGTAACTATAAAGTTTCGGCCCGAATGATTCACGAACAGTTGACTTTCTGATCTATAAGACACAAAAGGGCATAACGACCTTGTCGGCCTTGTGGTTACGTAGGGCTGCTAACCCTACTAATATTATAAATGCGAAAGTAACTCTGTAAGTCTGTTTGTTACGCTTTTACGCCTAAACCGCTGCACCGGACGGCATGAAATTTGGCAAAGATATAGCCTGAGATATGGAGAATGACATAGGCTACTTTTTTACGCGATAACCGACAACCACGCGGGCGGAGCTGCGGGGAAAAGCTAGTCAGTCTAATATAATTCCCGAAAAATACATTAAAGTTAGATCAAAGGCTACTTTGAAGTCGAAAATTAAATTTGACTTGTACAATATCTTTAGAATTAAACAAAAATGTAGTCTTGAAATACTAAATAGGCGCTAAAAATATAATAGTAGTTTTTATATTCTAACTCAAAATGTAACTTTATTACTCCGCCCACGGTCATCTCTTTGTGATACAAAGGCAAGCGATGCTCTCCATACAGCAAAGCCTTTTGCTTTAACCCTATCCAATTCGGACTCCCACACTCGTAAAATAACAGAACATTCCAGTCTAGCTTTAGGCAACCCTATTCAAAGCTTATTCGCTGTGAAATCGGTTGGAATTTAGCTTCACTGGAACTTCTATTTACATATGTGACGGCAGTATTATAAGACCAAAGCTCTAAAAAGTCGGAGACAAAGGCAGAAGCCAACTTATAAAGACAAGATTTTAAAAATATCCTTGACGAAAAACTTCGGTGCAAACAATAAAGGAAAATATATACAAGGAAAATTCAGAGAAAATATACGAAGTTTACATTAAGCTTGATCGGACAATTTTACACAAACAACACCAACAAAGATTTAAATGACATGCTTGTATTATTTATAAATGTGCAATTTCATTAATTTTTATTTTTATTCTATGACTGACATTTTATTCTATTTGGTTGCAGTATTGTGAATTTTAATTTTTTTGTAGTACGCGTTTTGCCTGATTTCTATGACCTTTATTTTAAATTAAAAAAGGAACTATGCGAAAACATGGAACGGAAGAACATTTTGCTATTATACCATTTACAGTGCTTGCATAAGCATATATTGCAAATACTATCACGAAATCGCTTCAGGCCTACTGAAGCGTATTTCTGACAGCCAAAATCCATTGATTGGACCGCCCGATCTACGGCTCGTAATCCGTAGGAAGTAATATCCGTCAGTTACGATCAGGTTGATCTTTTGACGTTCGGATAAGGATACCTTTGGGAGGCCTTCAGTTGTGGTGAATAGGTTTTCTGGGGAAAGTATTGATTGAGTAAGATGTAAGTTTTTACACGCTTTTTATTCGCTTCACCTGGTATGTTTGTATGTTTGTTTGTATCCGACTCATTTGGACTTGATTTTGACCCACCTCAAATGGTCAGTTTTAATTTCAACTTTGTAGACTTATCGAGGACCGATGATAATTCAATAATAAAAAAAAACAAGACAAAAATCTGAAAAATCACGCCTTTGTAGATAGCAGAACTAAAAAATAGAAAATAAATAATAGTTTAACAAAACTAAAAAACACGCTTAATATTAATTGATTATAAAATAAAAATACCTCAAACAGCACCCCACGCTTTTTTTTTGATTCGATGACCCATATGAAAGACCTCAAAATGATTTATTTTCTAAACAGAATATTAAAAACCAAACTAAAAAAGCAGTAAATAATTTCAAAAAAGCGTGGGGTGCTTGATATTAATTGATTATTAAAATACCTCAAAAAGCACCCCACGCTTTTTTGAAATTATTTTCTGCTTTTATAGTTTGGTTTTTAATGCGCGTTTTTTAATTTTTTTATCTATTATTTAAAAGTAATATTCTGTTTAGAAAATACGTGTTTTTTTAGATTTTTTTATCTATTATTTATTTTCTATTTTTAGTTCTGCTAACTACAAAAACGTGATTTTTCAATTTTTTTCTTTCATTTTTTTTTTATGATTGTATTGTCATCGGTCCTCGATAAGTCTACAAAGTTTAAATGAAATCTGACCGTTTGAAGTGGGTCAAAATCAAGTCCAAAGGAGTCGGTACAGGTGAAGCTAATAAAAGCGTGTTAAATAAAACGTATCGATTCGAGAGTAAATTGCGAATCGACTAATAAGCCATTCGGATTTTCTATTTTAACGGCTAAACTTAAACATAAGGCACATATTCCCCTGGCACGACGTTTCTTCTAGACTTTATAGCAAGTAACCTACTTCAAAAATCAAGTAGGTACACTATAGTGTAAGGAAACAGCACAGTCTAGACTTACAAACTTGCACAACGGCGCAGACTAAATCTATACCAGTTTCCTACAGTAAGTAAAGTTTGTATGGTACTTAAGTTAATACCTCGAAGCCAAGGTATACTCCGAACTTTAATATTCTATTATGTAGACGGTAAACAAGCTGGGAAGATCAGCTGTTATCTATCGAGATAGTATAGACCACCTGCCTAAGGGACTACTCACACGTATTCAGCTCTGTTCAGCTTTTGTCTATAGAAAACAACGATATTGTATTAGATGCGTACGCATCCGTTTCAGCCGCGGAACGCTGACCGGACTTTATACAAAATCATTGTTTTCTATGGACAAAAGCTGAACAGGCCTGAATAAATGTGAATAGCCCTTAAGGGGAAAGCGCCGCAGTAACTCGCGTAAGTAATTATATTTACTTAAGTTTTTTGCAATTTGCAGGTCAGTGTCAACTATGTTGGGGTCGGCTTCTAATCTAACCGGACGCAGCTGAATACCAGTATTTTACATAGTGCAACTGCCTATCTGACCTCCACAAACCCGTTACTGGGTAATACGATACTCCTTGGTAAGACTCGTTTTCAGGGCTCTCGGACTTCTGACGACCCGTAACGAAGATCTGATTAACGTGCTTCCCGAGGCACGGAGGGGTCTTGGTATTAGATAAAGATGGTCGCCCATCCACAGACCAACCGCGGCAAGCGTAGCTTAACCTGATCGATCGAGCCGTGCGACTGTTATTTATTACTTAGCCACAAGCCCCTCTGGCCCCAAGGTCAGTGTCAGGCTGTATGTTAATTAAAATATGATTTAGAACCGTAACAAATATAATATAACTAGCTGACCCGGCAAACGTTGTTTTGCCTTATAAATTATTTAGGGTGAACAACCCTTATCACTTAGGTGTATGGAAAATAGATAGTAGCCGATTGTCAGACCTACTGAATACGCATATAAAATTTGGTAAAAATCGGTAAAGCCGTTTCGGAGGAGTACGGTAACTAACAGTGTGACATGGAAATTTTATATATTAGAAGATAATATTTTGTTTTAAATATGTCGGGACCGGACCATTATTGGCACTGTCGTCAGACATTATGCGGGCAGATATTAGGGTGATCGAGCAAAGAAGAACACTCAATGCACAATAATCACTTTTAATAATAGTCAAACACAATAGTCACAATAATGAGTTAGAGCCAAACGAAACGTAGGACAGGTCCTAGATTGGATGGAAGTTCTGTTCTCTAGAACGGTCGGAAGTCAAGTCTCCTCTCCCTGGCGCCCCTCGACCCCTCGCCCCCTGACGAAGTTAGCCGAGTGTTAGTGCTGCCACTACTCGGGTCACGTGCCGCGCTTCGTTTAGCGACCGTCTCCGACAAATATATTTTTTTATTTCGGATAAAGAATCCATAGAGTGTTAGTTACATAATATTAAAACAACTTATTATCTAGTGTTAGTACCAATCACCCTCTGCAAAAAGTGCTTTGCAATTGGAGAACCGAAACTCTCCGCTACAGTTCTCAGGATGAGGTTGCGACTGCCTCTCACTCGACTCAGTAGCGAAGCGGTTTTCTTGCGCACAATCCCGTGAAATATGGCTTTACATAATTATAATCTTTAAAATCATCAATACAACCCTTAAAGTTCATTTAATCCCATGAAATGACTATTCCATGATATAGTCATCAATGGGATTCAATGAAGTTTGAGGGTTGTAATGGTGAATTTCACGGGCTACTTTAGTGCATCCACTTTAATAGAAAATATCCCGAGTCTTTAGCAGTATACAAGGTGTAACAGAATAAAGGTAAGACCTGTTGTGTGTTGTTCCAATTAGGAAATTGGAAAGTTACTGCAATCGATGCAATAGTCAATTGACTATTGCATCGATTGCAGTAACTTTCAATACGGGGGTTTTTTTTTAAATTATGTAGTTTGCCATACCTACCGCCGATTGAGCCAAAGAAAATTTAATCTTATTTCAGATATATAGAAGGCTCAATTTTAAATGCATAAAGTACTGCTATGATCAATACGTTTTTCTTAATAATAACAGAAAACTTTAAAAAAAAGTTTTGTCCAACAAAGATTCTGATTCTGTATATCAACTCATTACTTTAATTGGGGTGTTCGAGGTTTTGCGTTAAATATTTTACACGTTGTATATGCGGTGGAGAATCGATGATACATGCGAGCGAAAGGTGTAATAAGGTACTTTTATATTGCTTTGTAGAACGATATATTTATGTGTTGTTTTGCGATGTCTAAAACGAAAAATAGATGGTAGTGATAAACTTTATTCGTGTTGCTAAAATAACTTTTTAATTTCTTACCGTAATGAGGACATGGCGTGTGTTTCTAGAAAGGAATTTTCCAGCCATAATCGTCCAGCTATATCTTCCCCAATTTTAGTGAAATATTCCATTACATAAGTTATATACAACCTAAATGCAAACGGATACCAATAATCTTTCGCCTAAAATTGGTTATTTTGCATCAATTTAGACGCTTCGGTAATGTTTCTACTTATTTTATTTTGGCGGCGCTTTACAAAGGATGCCTAAACCTAAAGTCGCCGCCTGGACTTGGGGTCGTTTTTAAATGTGTTTAATCTCAAATAGTGGTTCATTCAATTGTTCTCACAGCATAGTACACAAAAAAAATGCTAAAAAATTTGGAAAAACATATTTAAAAAAAAATTGATGGTACTATAACGAGAATCATTAGCCCTATCACCTGTCTTCGGTTTCGGAAGCGTTTCCCTTACACCCTGTATACTCTCCTAATATATTATGGGGCCAATATTTCACCACCAGTAGTTCGTCGTGATTGTATTATTTCTACCGTACCTTGTATTGTCTAGTGGTCTATGAGGAATTCCATGTTCAACATTGGACAGTCTGATCAGATATTTAGGAAACACAGCTATTATTTCCCTACTAATATTATAAATGCGAAATTAACTCGTGTCTGTCTGTTACGCTTTCACGCCTTCTGCCGTTGGGGCCTGTTCTCTTCCTCCGTCAACGAAGATACGGGCCCGTCCGAAAGTAGTTCGAAACTTCTTAGTGAATCCTACAGCCAATTTACTAACTTTTGTGGACGGGCAAAAACATATCGGGGGTAGGGACAGCTATCAAATCGTGTTGCCATTCATTCTTAGTTCGGGCTCCAAACTAATATTCTGTCCGTACGGGATACGGAGTTGGAAACGCCCGTTACTTCGACCGAAACGACTGACTTCGTGCTTAGGGAGTAGGGCCCCCTGAATTTTTGACGATCGGGTCATGAAATTTGGCAGAGATGTAACCTGGGATATTGAGAACGACATCGGTTTTGTTACGCGATAACCGACATGCACGCGGGCGGAGCCGCGGTCAAAAGCTAGTTAAGTATATTTTCTTGATAAAAACTAGGGCACAGCAATTAACTTCGGCTTCCTTTTGACGCAGTCCTTTAAGTCACAATCACAGCGTGCTAATTAATTCCTAACTCACGTACTATGAATGTCAAAGATTATACAATTGTCGCTTTTAAGTACGTTTCTTTAGAACTCTTTCCAATTCAGAGAGGAAAATTCAAATTTACTGAATATTCAACGTGCTTTCAAAGAGTACTAATAAGTTTCAGACGAGAGCAGTCGTGGGGCACATTAACCGTCTTCATAAAAGTATAATATCTGGATATCCATATCACATTCTGTATTATTTACAGTCGCTTCTTCACAACAAAAAACTTCATGTATTAACGTTTTGCGCTTGAGTTCTTACCAATAAGTCTTTTATGAGACATAAACATTTCAAGAGGACTAAACACTGAATTATTACGTGTAAACATTCACTAACATCGCTCACTGTTAGTTGTCACGCTACTTGAAAAAATTTACTAACTACATGCTAGTAAAAACGTTCTTATAAAAACTCAACCGACTTCCAAAAAAAAACTCTACCTACACAGTGAAAATTACTTTCATTTCAGAAGTCGTCTGGTTTTGTATCTTCATTTTTTTTTTGCCACCGACTTCCGAAGTTATTTACGAAGTTCGTTATTTTTACTTTGTAGTGTTCTTTTGGAAGTCGGTTGTTGTTTTGAGGGTTCCGTACCTCAAATTAAAACAAGGAACCCTTATAAGATCACTCTCTTGTTTTAAATAAACTTTTTATTTTTCAATTTTTTGTTGTGGTACCTTTTTGATTACGGGGGAAATCCTCATGGATGTCCTCCGCCCCGGGGAGGGCGGAGGGGTCTGTCAGACTCTTACTGACTAAAACCACCCCGGTGTTCCGTCTCTCACTTGCACCGGGGATCACGGGAACTAGTGTGACTTCCGCGATCCCCGGCTAGTGCCGGGCCCGCCTCTGCGGGCCACCTCAACCCAACCCCACACAAATTCGTATACCTTGACTTGCTAAGCAAATAATAGTGGCACGAAGTTTTTATACCATCAACATACTGTAAGTGGAAAAATACGTATTATTAAAGTTAACTCAAAAACCACTATTTCATCAGAATTTAACCAAATTCGTCTTCGCAATTATAAAAAGCAAACGTTATCACTCTTGTCTTTACATAATATATTCTGAAAGAAGAAAGTAACTAATATGAAATTTAATAGAACATTTTACCATTTCTCAGATGAGCGAAAATCATCTCATCAAATAATCTTAAAACGCTTATATACCTATACATAAGTCAAAAACTTTGGAAGCATCATGCAGATTTTTTAAATACCTTTGAACTTTAGAACCCTTTATTAATGAGGCAATACAAACACCGATTAAAGGCCTAACGAAACCACCCTCTGTTGAGACTGAGCTTAACACATTCCATGCCCAGCACCCAGCATATGGGTCGAAAAATAGTTGATTCGTGTGCCCACAACTCGCATCCGAGTCGTCGCAATAAGTAGCTATTGATGATTCTGTTCATGCCCAGGACCCGACTAGCGAGACTACTTATAGCGACGACTCGGATGCGAGTTGTGGGCACACGAACTAATTATTTTTATTTTTCTTGCTTGGCATCGAATGTGTTAACAGATCTTTCCGGTAAATGTCAGGCGTAGGTGCTCATAAACAGTTTGTGTCACCGACAACCTATATCCACCCACATACTGTGAGGATATTGGAGATAAATTGAAAAGTGAATAATGTTGATTTATAGGCTCAAAGTGAAGCCAACTTTTCATAGAAAGGATAGACAAAGCTTATGACTTTGAATATAGCAAAAATTGTAGAATGTTGATACTTAGAATTATAGTGATAGGATAGTTATGATAAATCCATGGATATGGCAAGCATCATCATCTAACTAGCCTTTCCCAATTATGTTGAAGTCAGCTTCCTGCCAAACCGGATGCAGCTATATTTTACATGGAGCTAATGCCTATCGTCACTCCACAACCCAGTTACTGGGTAGTACGAGTAATGTGTTAGGAATATTTCAGCCGCACCCTTTAAAATTTTGAAATCTAGGATCAATAGTCAGTCTCCCATTGTGATAGATTTCAATATTAGTCCAATCATACATTTACCGTTCACAATGCTGCAGATATAAACGACAAACCGAAGTAAAAGACAGAACCTTGCAGTATAAACCGACCCTGTACGGATTATATGAAATGAGCTTCTAAATGAAAATTAAAGTCATAATAATCCACAAACATTATCCTCGTGGTTAACGTTTATTCTATTACGTATGCAGTCGTGTGAAGGACGGGTGAGTCCTTGGCCCAGTTTAAAGGACAAAGAGTTACCTGTTGTATCTGATACACGTGTCAGTGTATATTTTGACAGGACCCCCCGGACTGAACCTTGTATCTACATCGCATCTGTCTGTGATCGTTGACAGCTGGACATAGAAAGGCTTCTAATACAGTCGATGTTCCGAATGTAACATTGCAGTGGATGGCAAAATGAATATACACGGCATTGATAACGTATAAAGGTACCTATCGATGTCATTGATAAACACATTATTACCAAAAAGTGAGATTACCAATATCGTAGTTGGTTTCACATGGAAAATCATTTTCCCCGTCTCGATTTGCGTTAAAAACATGGCTGTCTTCATGTGTCTTTTGCATCCTGAAACGCCCATCATAATGCATCAGCTAATGGCGGTTTTGAGTATTTTGTATGTGACCTACGCAAATGTTCTGCAGATCTGGTAGCGTCTTATGACGGATCGTTGAGTTCCCTAACAAGAGGGTTGAGCTACACGAGGCGTGATGCATGCATGCCGTCTATTGGGTCAGCTCAAATCAGCAATGGCTCTTCCTTCAAAAGGACCTCCCAGATATGGTCATGCATTGTTAGAGTCACATAAAATCCTAATAATATAATATTTGGACTATAAAAGAGACATCTAAGTTTGTTTCGGAATTTTTTTCTTAGGGCCCAGTCAGCTAGGAAATGCCGGCGCCATCTAGTTTTACGATGTTGACGTGTAAAAGTGTCTTAAAAGATCTACTAGGTACCACTAATAAACATTTAATTTCATCACAGCTATCTGAATCCTTCAGTGAGTCGGTAGAAGTCTACCGACCCTACAAAAAACACGACAGTATCCTCGGCTAAAAGTTCATTTTGTTCCGTATCGTATGCACCATTCTATTATCAAGGACCAGTCAGGTAAGGTCCCGACCTTGGCCCGCTTTTAACGCCTGACCAGCCCGTGCTCGGGTTTTACGTGCATTAATTTTGCTACACCCCCAGCGATCCCAGTACACAATAGAGTTAAAATACGTAAAATACGTTGGCTGGTACGGTATTATAATACGTGTATTCAGTCAATTGGTTTTCAGTTTTAACGTGTCCCGCAGTGTAGTTATTTTTTAATTGCTCGTGTTTTATGCTAGCTAGAGCTGAAAATTTTAAAACAGATGGCATTTTGCTTGCCGAGTGTGGGTTGAAAGGTATGTTTTATGAGTCTACTTTCCATAATGGATAGTGTTTTTCTCTTAACTGCAATGGCATAATACTTACCAAGCCAAGGACCATTTTTATACTAGTTTATGGCTCATGTTTAGCTTTTATCTACCCACATAACAAGATTTTTATAGAAAACAGTATTCCCTTTCATGTTTCTACCTTTTTAATACTCATTGTTTCAATCGAGGGCCGTAGCCTTGTCCCGTTTCTGTTACCATCCTGTACCGACCTCAGAATATGATGCATCACACACGCATGAAATATCCGTAGGTCACTCACTAGTTGAGAGAGGTTGTTACTTCTTTTTTGGCTTTACAGTTTGAAGCTTTCATTTGCGGAACGAGGGTGTAATTTTAATCACCGTTAACCTCATAAGGGGTCATTGTACTCATCATTATGAACAACTTTTACTATGGGACCAAACCCTAGCTGTTCCTTACATTTTGACGAGTTATGCGAACATAAATGTAGGGAACAGCTGATTTTTTTTTGCGATTTCAAGTTTGGTCCCATAGTAAAAGTTGTTCATAATGATGAGTACAATGACCCCTTTATGAGATTAACGGTGATTAAAATTACATCTTGTATATGTTTTCATACAAATGCGAGATTTAATGAAAACATATATTATCCGTTAGTATTTTCGTTTAAGTGTCCGTGGAGTTTCTTGCTCGTCCTTTTCCATAGGGACCCACTACGGGTTTGAATGGGCAACTAGCTTCCTTATCAATTAACTTCTTTTAGGTAAAAGGCCTGATTCCGTATATCAGGTTAGACCTCTCAAACCTGCCTCCCTTTCCAGAAAGCCGAAGATAATAATATTTAATATCATGATACATCCAGACCACGTTATGCCTCAGGACTGCTATTAAATTACACTCGTAAAAGGACACTTGGCGGACATATTTTATGGCGAAAATATATCCATTTTATACTACCTACTTCTGTTTGAAATGCTTCCGTGGCAAAAATATTCAGTTACTTTTGACTGCCGCGACGCGCTGTAAAAATGCTATAACTTTTGTCTCATTCTAATTAGTGAAGAGACTCAGTAAGCATTTTGCGAAGAGGGTTTTCCTACTTTAGAACATCTTTGATCAGTATCAAGGTCCCTTTCGTAATTAAAATTATTTCAAAGTTCTCCAGCAGTCTGTACCCTTTATAACTCTAACATTGTCGTCGGTAGAAATAGGTTTACCCAGACGGCTATTAACAAACAAACCCAGTTCCTATTTTGTGTCAAGGCAATAAAGTAGATTTGTGAATTCCATATTTGGAAAACTAAATTGCTCTAACGTTCTAGATATATTCCTAGCCGGCACATAGTTAATTCAATTTATTCACATGGGGGACCGGAAATCGATGTATACGATGAAGCGAAGCACTTGTGGGACAATGTTTACTTAATGAAACATTACTTACTCCACCGGAACGTATTAAGCGACGTCTTAGCTCTTGTTCCCGTTGCAAACTAATGCATAAACTTGAAACGATCGTTCTAAGACAAACAACCTTGCTCCATAAGGCTGGGAGTCTAGAGGCCACAATCATAATATTCCAGCTCCACTGCTCTTAAATAATTCATGGTGAGGTGGCTCACACGTACAATGCCAGGCTCGGAGCTAGGCTGCACGTCAACTCGCTAGCTTTACCTGTGGCCTATAAATTGAGCTCATTTAAATAATAAATTGACTACACGAACTTCTTCGATGGATAAAATATCGACACGAACATGAAATTCGTTAAGGCTGCTTATCCACCAGAGAATTACTATGCTGTGGGGATGTGAAAGCTACAAAACTATGTGACCGTTTCTACTAATGCTAAGCTGTTTATCGGAGCAAGTAAGCTGCCCGAGGAAGATGCGCAGCTCGAGATCGACAGTAAGTACCACTTGCGCACGCGCATCCATAGCTCCCATCTATGGCAGACATCCGTCTATAAAATAAACACAGCTTATTGAACCCGTTTCCATCAGTGGTATGCCAAGTGGACAAATAAATATCATTGGTGGATTTCAAACGCATCCATAGCAACGTAGCATAGCACATCTCTGGTGGAAAAGCAGCCTAAAAGTAGCTAACGTAGTTCATTGAACTATCTGGAAATGTCCGCCACGAATGGTATATTATTTAACAAGAGTTTCCCTTTCACTTCAGGGTAAAAAACCGCGAAAGAACCACACCTCACGGCAATCGATGGCTCTAATTGATACGTTAAACGAAGCGAAATTGATAGACACGCAGTTTAATTTTCTATCCAATTAATCTGTTTCAATTCATATGTAGTAACGCGATACGATACACTTTCCTAGAACTTTTGTTATAGTTACGACAGATCATCTTCATTTCGGTCTTGTGTTTGACTATTATGTAACATACATAATATCACGCTTTGTTTCCCCAGAGGGTTCGGTAGTGTACCTATAGTATCTACACCTTTAATTCGCCAGTAAGATCAAGTCTCCATCTAATGTGGGGCAAGCCTATTGCCATCAACCGTTCACAATCCAGCCTCCGGGCTGCTACTCAGAAATTCCAGATAGAAAACCCCAATAACATTGCCCGACCTGGGAATCGAACTCAGGACCTCATGTTCAGCGGCAGCGCTCACGACCACTAGATCAACGGGGACGACTATAATGTAAATAAAATCGAATCGATGATTTCTTGAAAGAAACTAGCAAAGCACTAGATTTTCCCTGAGTAAGTGCCTGCCGAGTCAATTATAACAATAATCGCGAAAGATGGTATTTCATTATTACGAGCCCGAATGTGTTTTTCGAGATACCGCTTCTTCAATCAACAATTACACATAATCACGAACACGATACTAAGAATCCATAACCAAACTAATTCCTCAAACTGCCTTGTTTTAGGCTCTAAGTGAAAACAGACGGATACTTTCTATTAAATGATAAATGATTTTATTTCTGTTAGTAGGTTTGTATAAACACTTTTATACGTCATTCATATTTTTTAAACTAGATGACTACTCTGAGAAGAAAGGACGACACACACTCAGAGGTCACAGACTCTTCTAAAGTCCAGGCATAATCTGGGTCAGATCAGGTGAAGACCATTTATATTGCCGTCTAAAATGGTCTTTTGAGGAAAGCACCACACAGATTAAGTGGATCTGTGGCCGGTGACCTGTCAGTGCACGCATTTGTCACTAATAGTGCAGCCCAACTCAGAACTTTTGGAGCTCAACGACTCGACGAACAATACCAAAAAAATGAGCAAAGCTACAAACGAACCAAACGTATTTGTAGCAGATTACATCTGTGTAAGGTTTGAATTCTAACGCAAAGAGTACGAGGCTAAAGTAAGGTGACGAGTGCCAATAATCACAGTAACAATAGGGCTGCCTTATCCAGATGTTGCCGGTCCACCTAGGAAGATAACGAGCTATATCGTTATGTAAATTGACGTCCAAGGTATGACGGAGAAAATATCATTGCCAGCAATTTATATCCGAGAATTGTTAAAGGTTTTAAAAGATATTCCACAAAGGTAAACAGAAATAGAGAATCCGCATAGCTGTTAAACGATCTTTTGTTAAATACTTCAAAGTTTAAACAATTCGTTTAATCCACCCCCCATTTAAATTCAGGGAACAAATTCCGTATAATAAAATTTGCAAATCGGGCCGATTCATTTAAGGATCGGGATATAGGGATGCGCGTGGGACATCTACATGTCCCGTGCTAAAAGGGGTTTGAAGGGACATTTGGTACTTTCAACCCTACGTGTGCCGACCGGGTGTTTGGCGTGTCAACGTGACTGCGGTCACGGCCGGACGGTAGCACGCAAAAATAGACTGAGGGCGTATCTTTGACAGGTCGAAACGCATTGTTATTGTGATGTAATTGTACCTGGTGAGAGACGTGAGTGAAACATCTGGCTTAAATAGAAGTTAGATCGAAATGACAAATTAATTGTGACCAAATAGGACAATTGGACCCATTTTTGCAAACAAGAACCAACCCACAGTTTGAGTAAAATTGAGTTTAGCACATAGATGGCGCTCAAATCACGCATTCTATCTTCCCAAAAAATATGGTCTCTTTTTACCGACAAACAACAGAGATACAACACTGTCACTTGCGGAACCAACCCACTTTGGCCATCTTTTAAAAAACTGTAAAGAACTATACAGCATGGTCCCCTGAACACTTATTAAATCTAATCGTTAAACAGACCCATGACTCTTGGTACCTTTACAACTTAAGCATTTTAACTATGCAAACCAGAACCAATGTTGATTGGTTCCATCTAGCATAAAAAGTTACAATGTTTTTATGACTAAATAGAACCAAGAAAGTTGGTTCTTGTTTGCATAATGCAAATTAGGTTAGTCTTGAAGGATTGTAATGTTTGGGTGGAAGGGGAGGCCAGCAGAGGGTCGCAGGAAGTCGGTTCGTCTTTGTTAAAACATATATCAGAAAGATTAAAAGATGGTGTTGAGAGTTTATTCCTCTGGAGCGACTCCTGTGGGGGTCAAAATAGAAATAATTTTATTAGACTGATCCTAATGTTGAATGGGCACGCCACGATTGCGGCGGTAAGTACCCTCTTTGAGGAGTGAATTGAGAGGCGCCACGGCGTCCTCACCGGACGCGGCTGTTTCGGGAGGTTCCTGTTTCGCATAAAGCGGGAGGAAACGCCTGGATGTTTCCACTGCGAAGATCGCCCTGAATATACGGTGGAACAAACGGTGGAGGTCTGCCCGGCTTGGGCGGAGCACCGCCGTGTCCTCATGGAGGCGATCGGCGGCGGCGATCTCTGGCGTCTGACCCTGGTCCAGGCCCTGATACGGAGTGAGAGCGCATGGGTAGCCGTCACCTCTTTCTGCGAACCAATAATGCTCGCGAAGAAGGAGGCGGCGCACGTGAGGGAGTGGCAGTATATGCGCCCTCACGGCCCTAGTTGCCGCAGGAGACGCCCTGGGCGTCGGGAATCCCAGGCTGATTCCCGGCCACCGTAGGCGCGGGCTTGCGGACGGCGAGTAATGGGTAGCTCGCTGTCCGGTTAGGACCGAGCCTGAGTCGACGGCGCGTTGTGTTCCACGCGCGTCAAAGAGATGTCAGCACCAACTGGTGGGGACCGCAAGGGCCGATGCCTGCCAGGGGTGCGGGTTGTTCGAAAGAGATACCGTCGCCCCTGGCACGCACGCAACTGAGGAAACACGGGTGGGTTTAAGTCAGTAAAAGTCTGACGCACCCTCCTGCTCCACCCAGAGTGGGAGAAGTTATTTGATGATATCCCAACCTCAAATAAAAAAGAACCCTTAATGTTGAAAGCATTACTGAATGATCATCCCACTCTAAAATAAATACACCATCGATTTTTAGAATCTGACCACAGCTTTTTACCAAATGATATGGATTTTGGCCGGATAGAGTGCGCTCTTAAGCACCAATAACAATTGTATACCCCAGAAGAATGTTTTTACCCCCAAGAATTACATAGAGATCATGAAAAACTGTAAAAAAAAATTACTAATAATTGTACACAGGCTTTCCAAAGAAGACTTTTTGTCGTCACGCAATTTAGAGATCAAAATCACAATCAGAAAGAAGGCAGAAGATGGATTTAAAATAAGTTGGCTGGATACCAAAGAAATAGTGCTTAAGAAAGAAAAAATGTACTCTATTTTTATGAGAAACAATCTGGACGAAGAGTTGAAGGAAACTTTCTTCAACTCATCGTCCAGATTGTTAACTTTATATTAACTAATATAAAGAAAAATATCAGAAGGAAGACCATGATAACCAAAAGTGATACGGACTTCGGACTTACTTTGGTCTACAGGCAAAGCCATATTTGAGGCTAAGCTGACAGATATAAAAAGTTTCCTGCACCTTATACCAAAAGACACAAGAGATTTCTACAAAACCCTAGAAAATAGCAACATAGAAGACAATATCGACGGTTTTACCGGGCCTATCGATTTTGAGATAGAATGCGATAATAATAGTGATGTTAAGTGTTAAGGGTTCTTGCTTCCATTGTACTATTGTTTTTGTGTTAAATGTAAGAAAATGATTCATTATCTAGTAAATGGCATTTACAAACTATGTTTTATAAAGAATTGCTTTTATTTTTAGAAATATTACAACAATGAAATCTTACGTCCATTTTGCAAGAAGGAACTAAGCAACAAAATATGTTTTTACAAGTAAGAACCAACCGGGTTTTTAAAGATTTACTTTATATTACAACTTTATAAAATTTATAAATGTGATATTCTTAGATAGGCTACAGTATCCCATATAAGATTAACAAGTACTTATCCATTAATATACTATGTATGCATTTTGCACACTCTGTTTACAAAAGTCTCGTTTTCTCGAAACCAATCTGTTGTTGGTTGGTTCTTGTTTGCATAAATGGGTCCAATTGTCATTATAATAAGGTACTATCAAACTAGAGGGGGTAATTGCTAAACACAGGATCCGCAGGAATAGCTTTATTTTGACAATTCGACACATTTATAAATCAACTAGCTGACCCGACAGACGTTGCCCTGTGTGTGAATATTGAATTCGCAATTGGTATAAAATTAAAAAATTATTATGGTCGTTAAGTTGTTACGCCAACTTTTTAATTTCTTTCATAAGAACCTTCTCCTGACAATAACAAACACAACAAAAAAAATTTGCAAAATTGGTCCAGCCGTTCGCGTGTGATGCTGTGACCAAAGGAAATAGTGATTTATTTTTACATATAAATCAATAGAAAAACAATATCCTTCAAAATTATTCAAATTGTTACTGATAGTGTGATACTAAATTAGGGTGCAGATATATGACATTAGTGTCTTTATTGAGTGTTCAAAAACCGTATCAACGTCATTAGAGCTTCACCTGCCAATCAAATGAAGGGTTAAGCGCCGCAATAACCCGCTAAACTGCATTTCGCACGCATGAAATCCAACGGTTATTGCAAATGAGCAGCAAACGCCCTGTTTAATCTCAACCCTAAACTGAGCACAGGAGGGTCCATAACACCCACAGAAACATGAAAGTAAAAAATTACGAGATTTTCTAATTATAGTATTAAAACAAATGAAGGCCTTAATGATTTCTGTGGGGCTGAAAGCGTGAGCATTAAAAGCCACCACGGCACCGATTTGTCACGAAAGAATTTTAAACTCTGTGATAATACTGATAATTTACGAAATCATTTACTCCGCCGCACACTGGTCCCAAATTAAAAAAAAGTGGACATTGATAGTAGACCGCTGATATTTTTTTTTATTGTTGATATAATGATAACAGATAAGGCAAAAAAATGTTATTGTCCTACTTCAAATACTTTTCTCTATAAAAAATATTTCTTTTTTTTTTGTATGGGAGTGATTACATTTTACTCAATTTCTCAAAAACCTTAAGCGATGTCGAGATGGCATTCACAGATGTTAGAAAACTAATAATTCTGAGTATTTGGCTCGAAGAAACTTATTGCTTATCTCTGCGTACTTTCGAGATAATAGTGACAGAAAATAACAATTTTTTTTAATGTTAATTGTACGCTTTTTTTAAATCATAGCCTTACTCATATCGCAATAGGTCCGCTGGCCAGCAAAATGGAGCTTCGACGCGAGTTTGCCGGGATAACAAGATGGCCGCCTCTCATGACGTAACGTAATACGGTCACGAATCGCGCGCGTACACCTCACTCAGTGTACAACTAAATGTGGTTGCGATAAGACGTGTCCTTATTTTTTCTGTGCGCTTGAAGAAATGCTTGTTGTTTGTTTGTTTTGTTATTGTTGTATTTTGAATCTTTGGATTTTAAAATCAAATAATTTTTGTTTGTCTTTCTTTCGTCGAATTTGTTTTCGTAATTTTTTTTGTTAAAATCAAAGTCACTTTGTCTTTGATATCTTTGATTCTAATTTGTTTTCAATTTTCCTTAAAATTATAATATGTCCGCATTTGTCACCAACTTAGACTTATACGTTGTTCTTAAATCAGGAGGTGGTTTTAAAAATGTCGAATTTTTATTTAATGCCCTTATTGAACGTATTGGTGTTGAATTGTCTTCCGAAGATTTGAGTAATATTAAATTATTTTGTCGTAATTTTTCAAGTAATATCTCAAAAAGATGGTCTGCTTCCAGTAGAGCTCAAAAGACCTTTCTTAACAAAAATTCAGACTGGTTACAATCCCAAATAGTTTGGCCAAAATGTCAAAATATCGATTTAAGCAGCATTTTTAAAGTTGCCGAGGAAGTAATTCCAAATTTCGAAACGCAAGTGGATACTCATCAATTAAGTTATGGTACAAGTAAAAAACCATTTGTTGATATATCTGATAAACAGAAGAAAAGGCGTTCTCTAACACTTCTAGATCACACAGAGGAGGAATTAGTTTATGCTTTATGTGCCAAATTAAAAGAGTCTAAAAAAACAAAATTAGCAGCTATATTAAACGAACTCAGCCGAAACAAGGAAAAATGTGAGATGGTATATGATGTACTATTCGCTAAAAAGACTGACAAACCGTGTTTACCAGATGATAAAACGTTAGCGCTTTACACCTCAACAAATTTGTCAAAATGGCAATATCGAAATTTAAGAACTATTCTTGCTTCAGAGAAAATGTATGGTCTTCCATCCTATCAAAAGCTCCTGGAAGCTAAAAAAACTTGTTATCCTCCAGAGTCAGACATAACTGTAACTGAATCTGATGCTAAGATAAGACTTCAATCGCTTCTAGATTTGACAACTAATAGGATATTAAAAACAATTCAGCACAACTCTGCCGACAAAAAATCGCTAAAACTAATAAGCAAATGGGGTTTTGACGGGTCATCTTCTCAAAGTAATTATAAACAAAAGTCACACTCCGACACTAAAATTGACGATTCTTCAGTTTTCATGATTAGTTTGGTTCCGCTTCGTTTGGAAGAAGAGAGTGGTACTATCTTGTGGCAAAATCCTGCTCCCTCTTCAACAAACTATTGTCGTCCAATTGGCTTTATATTTGCAAAAGAAACAAATGAATTGATAAAGAAGGAAAGTGCATCCTTAGAGGAAGAAATTCGTAATCTTGTTCCCACAATTGTAGATAATTTTGATATTAAACATGATTTGTACATGACTATGATTGATGGGAAAATTTCTACTGTGATTTCCAATACTTCTTCTGCAGCTGTTTGTAATATTTGCAATACCCCACCTAGCAAAATGAATGACTTGGACTTTGTATCCAAAAGACTCATCAGAGAAGATATGTATAAATATGGTCTGTCTTCGCTTCATATGTGGATAAGATGTATGGAATGTATTTTACACATTTCGTACAACTTAGACTTCAAAAAGTGGGCTGCACGAAAAGAAGATAAATTGTTAAAAGAAATTAAAAAGAATTTGACACAAGAAGAATTCCGGGAAAGAACTGGTTTGTTAATTGACATAGTAAAACAGGGATTTGGTACAACCAATGACGGTAACACGGCAAGAAGGTTTTTTGAAAATTATGAAGTATCTGCTGAAATAACGGGTATCCACCCTGATTTAATCAAGAGATTTGCAGTCATTTTACAAACAATTTCATCTGGTCAACTTATTAATACCAACTTGTTTAGGGAATATTGTAAAGAAACAGCAATGCTATATGTAAACTTATATCCATGGTATTACATGCCTTCAAGTGTCCATAAATTGTTGATACACGGTGCTGATATTTGTGAAAATTTCTCCTTTATTCCGATAGGCATGCTTTCCGAAGAAGCTTCCGAAGCGAGGAATAAAGATTTCCGGAATGTTAGAATGGCACATACAAGAAAAATCGGTAGAGTTCAGACTAATTTAGACATTATCCACAGCTTTCTAATTAGCTCAGATCCTTACATCAGCCATATCAAACCAAAGTTTGCTCGTTTACATAAACAGTTGTTTCCAGAGGCTAGTGCTTTGATCTTGAACAATGAATTGCTTTCGTTGGAAAACGAGGAAATAGAGATTTCTCAAGAGAATATAGACCCAAATATTAATCTTTCACCACAATATTTTTTCAGAATCGTTTGTGAACATATTCAACTTTATGTTTGCAGCTTAATATGTCTTCATTTTGATTGTTTTTTAGAACTGATGAAAGTACTCCTTCAGAAAGGTCATAGCTTTTCAGTCATTAGTGAGCCCCCATAACCTCTTTTACAGAGAAATCTCTTTTTACTTATTTGACATTACGCATACATTATAATTATGTGCTAAAGTAAGGCTATGATTAAAAAAAAGCAAAAAATTAACATTAAAAAAAAATGTTATTTTCTGTCACTATTATCTCGAAAGTACGCAGAGATAAGCAATAAGTTTCTTCGAGCCAAATACTCAGAATTATTAGTTTTCTAACATATGTGATTGCCATCTCGATATCGCTTAAAGTTTTTGAGAAATTGAGTAAAATGTAATCGCTCCCATACAAAAAAAAAAGAAATATTTTTTTTACAGAAAAGTATTTGAAGTAGGACAATAATATTTTTTTGCCTTATCTGTTATCATTGTATCAACAATAAAAAAAAAAATCAGCGGTCTACTATCAATGTCCACTTTTTTTTAATTTGGGACCAGTGTGCGCCGTGCAGCGCTAAGAGTACCATTTTGTCGAAACGAAACCGAATTAACTGCGAGACAAATGGTGACAATGAGAATGCGTGGATATTGTGCTGTTAATTCGTCTACATGTTAGTAGTTAATCGCTATGTATTTCACAATGTATGTGCGTATATGTAAATTGTTATACCCTTTATTTTGTCGCGTTTAGAGCCGTTTATTAACATGAAAATTAATTGTCTTGATACTTGGCCATATTCCGAACTTTCACATTTAAATGATATTTTATGGAAAATGTCCGCTTTTTTTGGAATTAATCCAGATTTGTGGTTGTGTTTGTGTAAGGGCGAATTTATACCTAGCGTAAGTCTTCTTTGAGAAAAATGTATTGAGTTTTTGGCAGTTTTTCCATACTAGAACTGTCAGACGTTTTATTCCACGGCTTTGGTAAAATCAGCCCTTAGTGTGATACCGAACTTCATTTCAGATCAATATCTACTAATATTTGTATTAACTTCCTTTGTAGTAACTTCCTCTTCAGTCAACTCATTGAAAAATCGATTATAGTAAACAAAATTAATTTAAATTACTAGGTACTCACCAGAAGCATCATTGGTGACAGTAGGCTGCGCAAGAGCTCGCTTTGGCGTGCTGGTGGTTCGCGGTGATGGCTGCGCACGCCGGCACGGAGGAGTACACTCCGGGCCATTGGAACGCTGGAACAAGAGACAGGAGCATATTAATTGATAGTATTATAAATCGCACTGAACGCAATATTTATACGCTTTATACATAACTATCAGCATCTCCAGTAGGTAATTACATTCATTGGTAATATAAAACATCAGTTTGGACGTTGCGAGCACAAAAGATTAACTTATATACATTTTGGAATTATTGTACGCCTGAACATTTCAATTTCTCCTTTTATTTGTAGTGCTGGGGCTGCCGCGGTGGTGCAGCGCATCTGCCATGTTCGCAGAAGCGCGCACACAGGATTTCTTCGCTGTGATGCGCACGCGCTGCGCTTCATTGTTGAGTCGGATACGGATCACCTGTAACGTTCTCCAGAAGACCTTGTCTGAACGGTGGGATTCACCAATGCTGCAGGCGTGGATGGGGTGGCACTCTCTTTGCAACAGGAGATGAGTGGTTCTCCGTTCATGCCCGATTAGTTTAATATTTTACGTACTAACATTTTCTTTAAGACTGTAATACTAACAAAATGGAACCTGATTTCCGAAATAAACGATTATGTATATATATATATAGTGTCAATTTAGTTAAAACGGTGGAACAAACATATAATCCCTGGCATAGCAGAATACTGAGCAAATAATTTCTTTTAACATTTCATTCTTAATTTTCCGTAAATTTGCTTAACCTTAAAAGAAAAACCAACATTTCACTTGTAAACCTTGACTCCGAAAGTTTAAACTGAGAAATACGTATCTACAATATAAATTATTTTAATAGTCTCAAGTTTAATGAAGCACTACTTACTAATTTGAGCAGAGTTCGTCAATTAACGAAGATAAAAGGCTTTAATTAAATAGCGATAACAATAATGCCTCGCTACGTGATGCCGAAATGAAATTAATTAAGTTGTTTTGATGATCCATTTCGTTGTTGCGAATTCTCGGTATTTATATGAGATCAATGAGGACTAATTGAGTCGAAGCGATATCACGTGTTATAATGAAATACTTCGTTAGATACGAAGTATTCGTAGCTTTGACATATTTTCGATACATCTGTTTCTTAACTAGAGTATCCTATACTTAATCCCCCTTATTTATAAACGCTACTTAAAGTTAAGTAATGATTAGCGTCTGTTCAACCATACATTTTTGACGTTTAAGCATCATTTAACTTAAACATCGTTTATGAACTTCAAACATCGAAACTTTCACATTTGTAATATTCCCCATATTACAAATGTGAAAGTTTCGATGTTTGAAGTTTGTTCTGTTTGTTTGTTTGTCTGAACGGATTTCGATGAAATTTGAGCCCGGTAAATGAAATATTCTATAGTTCACACTCCACGCAGACGAAGTATTTCATCTGACTGTACTCATCTTAGTATTAAATGAATCAGAGAAACAAAAACCTTACTTATGCACGTGAAACGTAGTTATCACCTTAAAAGTGTGGAAAAATTACGTATCTTGTGATCGTAATGTAGCGTATAAATAACCGATTGCAAGCGTCAACTTTTTCAAGACCATACAAATTGTTCCTACACCCACAATATTACAAAAGGTTAGGAAAATAAGTACAAACTTTGAAGGTTGTCTCAACCCATTAAGCGATGCGAAGATCGCCCTGAGGACACGGTGGAGCATACGGAGGCCTGCCCGGCTTGGGCCGAGCACCGCCGTGTCCTCGTGGAGGTGATCGGCGGCGGCGATCTCTCGTGTCCGGCCCTGGTCCAGGCCATGGTACGGAGCGAAAGTGCATGGGTAGCCATCACCTCCTCCTGCGAAGCAGTAATGCTCACGAAGAGGGAGGCGGCGCACGTGAGGGAGAGGCAGAATACGCGCCCCCACGGCCTTAGTCGCCGCAAGAGACGCCCTGGGCGTCGGGAATCCCAGGCTGATTCCTGGCCACCGTAGGCGCGGGCTTGTGGACAGCGAGTAATGGGTAGCTCGTTGTCCGGTAAGGAGCAAGCCCGGGTCGACGGCGTGTTGTGTTCCACGCGCGCCTCAAAGAGATGTCAGCACGAACTGATGAGGCCCGCAAGGGCCGATGCCTGCCGGGGGTGCGGGTTGTTCGAAAGAGATACCGCGGCCCCTGGCACACAGGCAACTGAGGGAACACGGGTGGGTGGGTTTTAGTCAGTAAAAGTCTGACACGCCCTCCTGCTCCACCCAGAGCGGGAGAAGTTCTTTGATGATTTGCCACCCAAATAAAAAACCCATTAAGCGATACTATTTTCTCAGAATTCAGAATAGTTGGTAAATACTGGGAACTGTTTAACTAAATACTGCGAAGTTTTCAGAACAGTCTGCTCTAACTTAACTAAAGCTTAAGTAATGAGCGTCAAGGATCTGAGAACAGTTCAATATGTTTGGAAACTCTGAGAGAATCCTTATCCCAGTAACAGTCTGTGTGCAAAACCCGTAATATTTGCATACTGAGAGAATTTAACCTTTGCATCTAGAATCCGTGATCCGTGCGGCTAAGTAATAACAGCCGCACGGATCGATCTATCAGGTTAAGCTACGCTTGCCGGGATTGGTCTGTGGATGGGTGACCATCTTTACATACCGAATCTCCTCCGTGCTTCGGAAAGCACGTTAAGCCGTTGGTTCCGGCTGTCATTCGTGCATCTTTGGCAGTCGTTACGGGTGGTCAGAAGCCCGAAAGTCTGACAACCAGTCTTAACAAGGGGCATATATAGTACTAGCTTTTGCCAGCGGCTACGCCCGCATGGAGGTCGAAAACTATCCCACGAGAACGTAGTACCGGGATAAAAAGTATCCTGTGTGTTATTCCAGGTTACAAACTACCTGTGTACCAAATTTCATTCAAATCCGTTCAGCCGTTTTTGCGTGAAAGAGTAATAAACATACATACATCCATACTCACGAACTTTCACATTATAACATTAGTAGGATTACGCATTAACTGGGTTGTGGAGGTAAGATAGGCAGTCGCTCCATGTAAAATACTGGTATTCAGCTGCATCCGGTTAGACTGGAAGCCGACCCCAACATAGTTAGGAAGAGACTAGGCAGATTAATCATGAACTAAGTCGACGTCCACACGAACGTAAAAATATCGCGACGGGATTTTATCGCGCACTGAATTTTCAACTCTCGGTGTTGAACTGAGCATTGACAATCTAACAGAGTGCATCTCAGTGTGTCGAAAAAGCATACTGTTCCATTTTCAAATTGCTTGCTAACCAGTGCTAAGTCTCAATTCTCCTTGAGTCCTGACCAAAATCCTTCATATTATTTAGTCTAACTTTAATACAATTAGCGCTTATCAAGTTAGTTCAATTAAGACGCTCTGTCAACAACAATTTAGTTAAAGCATTTTTGGGTTACCGCAAGGATTAAGTAAGTCACGACTTTCAAATATGGCCAATGACTTGTGACATTCATCTTTTTTTTTGGATGGGTAATCATCAAATGACTTGGCCCGCTCTGGGCGGATCGGAAGGGCGTGTCAGACTTTTTTTACTGACTAGAACCCACCCGTGGTCCTTTTAAATACCTACCTTTAAACGAGCAATTCTTGTATATTTTTATATATTCTGAATCTCGGAAACGGCTAGCTTTTAGAAAACATCAAAGCAAAAAAAAAAAAAAACAGATATTAGTACTAGATGTGCATAGAAATGTAAGAAATTGGTTCGTTCTTTAACTTGGTAAACTATAACGTCTCGGCGTTTACGGCAATGCCAAGATCGTATAAGAATTTCTAAAGATGCACTGCAACTGTCATATTCCATGTTAGCAAGCGCACCATGGGACAAGCAGGGAGCAGTGGTGGCTCAGTGGTAAAGGCGCAACTTAAGAGTTGTAAGGTCTTGGGTTCGAACCCAGACAGTGGTGCCGATTCTGTTGTACACCGAACTAAACTAACTAAACTATCACTAAAATTCCTTACTTTTGGCTATGAGAATCTTAAAGCTATTCTGCAAAAAAAGATCTCTAAATTTAAAAATAATTTTGACACAACTAAAATCGTATTTGACAAACGCGACTCCACGTTTGCCCTACCCCGTGATCTTTTTTAGAGCCGGAATCGCGCAGGGGGGGCAGCCTCAACGTGTTTTAAATGGATTTTTTTACTTTTTGTATCGAAAACATGAAAAATTATTACCTACACGTTGAGTTTTAGAGGTGTATGGGATTTTATAAAGGGGGTCGAAATTTTCATTATTTTTACGATAGGACACGCCAATTTCGAGATATAAGCAAAAGAAAAGAAAAAAAAAGATACAGTACTGTATTTGCGCCCGAAGTCGAGGTGTCAGTGTGAATTTTAGTTCTTGACAACTAATTTTATTCCACACCTTTTTAATCGCGATTAAAAATGGTCAGATTTAGTTAGACAATCGAAATTTTATATTGAATAGAATAATGAATTTGACAACAACAGAATAGCAAAATTACCATTTTCACTAAATTAAAAACTCAGTACAATCTTAGTGCTGTCAAACTAAAATATAGATAAGTTGTGTCACTTTAGTCAATTTCAGAATGGGAAATCGTCGTTTGACAGGAATAAACAAAATTTTAGTGATTTTTAGTTTAGTTTAGAGAATTTTGTGACAAGAGAATCGGCACCAGTGACTTTACTTAGTAAATTATTTGTTCATCATGTTGCATGTGTTTCATGTCCTAGAACCAAAAATTCGAAGATATGTGACATCTACCAAACCGCACTGAGCTCGCGGGACGATTACGGCACACTAGCTATCACCGCGAGAAGGCCCGTATCCCAGCAGTGGGAACTTTATAGACCGATTATGCCGATTACTAACTGCCCCATTATGATTCCCCGATCAATATGTCAAAAAACTCACCATTTTATTAATCTTATACTCCTTGAAATAAATCCTCATATTGAATATTATCCGGACGACTCTTTTAACTTTATGCTTCACATAGAATCAAGAGTCCAATTCACTTATTCACTTCACGTCTTGACTAAAGTACGATTTCACCTAAAATCCAACTGAAATTGCTCATAACTCTTCCTAATGATATCATAAAATGTCTTTACGAGGTTTATCTTTTAGTTTTTAGTAAGTATTCGCGAAAAAAAGACAAGACTACAGTTTAATCTTTTAGTCTGGGTTACAGCTGGCGAGATGGGCGGATGACATTGTTGCCATCGTGGGCAAAACTTGGATAAAACTGGCACAGGAGCGTGGGGACTGGCACAAGAAAAGAGAGGTCTAAACCTAGCTGTGGGTGAAGACGAGCTGTGGATGACGATGATACAGCTGGCATCGGGTTACAACAGACACTTCTCAATTGAGGTTTTGCACGATGTCCGTCAAAAAAGCCGGCCAGGACGGATTGGACGGACACTTGTGCGAGTTGTGGGGACTAACTTGCCTCGCCTTAGCCCACACAAACTGCATTCTCTATGCGATCCCGTTCTCAGAGCTGAACGCAGTAAGTAAAACCAATAGACAGTCCCTCAAGTAACAAATAATATTATTCAGAACATAATTAATTTCTAGGAAACCTTTGCTCAATAATATGTACTGGTACAATATGAGTTCTATAAGATCGTAGTCTGTTTTGTCTTTTCCAAGAACCAATCAAAGTTAGAAGTTCCAGCTGTGAAGCAACTGGTTCATTAGAGGTTTCTTGTTAGTACTTCTTGATAGAAAGCGTCTATGTTTGAGAAGGAAGGTGGTATAGTGTTTGATTGGAAACTTGAGGTTAGATGGTGCTTCAAGTGTTCTACTTAACTTGGCAAGACGTCGATTGTAATGGGCATCGAAATGTAGGCACCTATATTCATACGTAGTTAAGGGAGCGAAAAATAATAATGCAGGGTGACAGAGAGAAGACATTCTACAAAGAACACAAGAAAACAATAGGAACAGTAAGCATTTGCGGAAACTTCAGAGAATAGTCTTTTCTGTAAAAGGTTTCCCATATTGCCTCCCCAACTAAGTTGCTAAGGAAACATTTGAAAGAACTTGTGTAATTAGGGGTTTTTCGGAAATGTTTAGCTCCGGGCCGTAGAAAGGCGTTAATTCGGGCTGTAGGATAAACAAAGCTTTTAGTTAAACGGATTTAGATTACTTTAGTTGTGAGGCTTTCAGGCAAGATAATCTAAGAACTTGGTTTAATTTATCACTAACTTTATTAAAATCTTAGCTAGGTTAGTATTTTCATATTCCAAGAACGGCGTCGAATTTGAGCAAATCTCAAGAAATCAAGGACAATCATGACGAACAACGCTTTCAGAACACAAAAGTAGAGTGTACCCAAGAATAGAATAGAAATGACATATAATCCTTCCAGCTTGAATATAACAGGGTCACCAAACAAACACAAGTTGAACCGAATATTGACAAAGTCATACACTAGTTTGAGGGACCGAATAATGTTCGGACAAAGTTACAAGCGCTTATTTGCTAGCAGAATGTTATGTTTACAAATGTTCCTCTAAAGTTGGCACAAATTCCCAACTAAGTACCAGACAAAGACTTGTCAAGGACGCTGGTTCAAAATACGCAGACACTGTTTCTAGGTCGCTAGTTCTTTGACTGTTTGACAACTTTAATTTCCAAGGTACAAAGAATATTTACAATCAAAATGAAGATTGAAGATAGTGTAAATACACATTAGATGTCAACGGTTCAAGTGAATATGAACAAGGCGCTTTGATAGATGGAACGACGCAAGGAATACAAGAAAATATCCAAAATAGTTGCTACCCCGACGACAGTTAGACATTAAAAAACAATGACCACTTGGTCATTCTTGTTTAACGTCATTACTTAATGATGCAAATAGTAGAAAGCCTGGCTCGAGTCCAGATAAGGCGAAAAACTTCCATTAGGAGCACAACTTTCTGTAGTGGGAAGATGTGGGTTCCGTAGATACAAAGATAGTAGTTTGCACAACAGAAGCAGACATGCGAAACTCTCATTTAACGTTTTTTAAACAAGTTTGCACTAAGTTTAATTCCAACTTTTCGGAGTCTCTAATCTTAAGCTATATATATAACTCTTCGTAATTTGAGGAACCAACCTATTTTATAGCCAGAAGCGTGAAACAAGTTAAATTAGTACTAAATCTGAGAACAATGTAAGCTCGCAAACTAGATGTTTCGAAACGGCTTAGATCTCTGTCTGTGGCAGGACAACCTTCAACGACGAGATAGATTGTCTGATCTACGTAACCTAAGCCAACGAACTATCAGCGCTATGCAAATTTGTAATACTAAACTTAGATATCAAGTATTACTCTTGAAGTTTGAACACGTTCATTCGAATTGAACTGATCGATTGTGTGCCTAATAGATGTGCTAAATTAGTTTCTGAAGGACGAAAAAATCGGCACAATGCAATAAAATGTAAAATGGCATAAAAAAAGCGGGTTACACTGATATAACTTTTTTAAGTTGACCTTTTGTTAGTTATGTGAAAAATCCGAAAAGAATTCTTATTCAATAAAGTACTACATAAGTTAAGTAACTGATTGACGGATGGCTTTCCTCTCCGGACACCAGTCTTACTTTAACAAACTTGAGACAGGGATTTTGCAGAATTAAAAATCTTCGTACATAAAGTAAAGGAACTCTTAAAATCTTAACATAGTAATACCATAATCACTTGGCAAATTACTGTTAGAAAATGGTCATCTTAATTTTCATCAAGCTGATTCCCTAAGTGGGGATCTACTCAGTTGATGGCCATAAGATTATGAAGGGTGCTTAACTAGGGAAAGACCCATTTCCAGCAGCTGACAGATTAAGACCTGGTTGAATCCATTACTTCGTACCAAAAGAAAACTTGTAAGTGTAAATGTGGCTTAGCTTCAATATTAATTCTACCTAATAAAAATGTGATAGCTTCATGGGCCTTATAATCAAACATTGAGTAGGTAATATTGATATGCATGCGTTACGCATAATTCATTTATCTATTTACATACGTAAATAAGTAGGCACATATGCTGTAGTTATTTCTTACGATTGCCTTAATTTCATGTTCCACTGAAGCATTAAATAGAATGACGAATAGGGTGGTGTAGTCTATTCAGTAATTACCTGTCATAATAAATTACTTACATAATTAGCAAGTAGCAACTAAAATTATGGGGCTGTGACAAAGTATTCCATCTACTCAGGTAGGTAATTAACTGCGTGGGCCGACGCAGGTTTTATGAAATAATTATGAATATAAACTAGAATTTATATAACTAAACCTACTAGACTTTTCTTACTATTTTGTACTTTGCGTGCATAGATTATTGATCCAAATAAATATTAGATTTTTTACAATTTGCTATTGCCTACATGTAACAAGCTTGAATGAATGCTCGGCTTACTAGTCGATACGTAATTTAGGTACGCGCCCGAATCGAGCAAATAACACTTTTTAAAATACATTATTTTCCAAAGGCGAGAGTCGCACGAATTTATCTGTAGGGTAAACGACTACTCCAGAAAAACATACTAGGCAGTTGGTCCGATATGAATTTTATGCATGAGAAATGGTCACTGCAAGTACATGCAATAAAGTGCATCAAATTCAACTCGATTCGGGCGAGTAAATTCGATGTATATTTTTTCGAGTTATCTATCCTGCTGCACCTGCCATGTTTTGTCTCTGCATCACCCTAAGCTTGACAGACAGAAAATGCCTCAGGCATTATGTTATTATGCCTTTGTAAGTACAGTATTTAAACCTGTGCATAAAAATTTAATACATAAATTCGTGCGAATCGACTACTAAGCAGAAAAAAATAAATGTATCGACTTGAAAGTACATTCATAACTTGAAAGTATTTCGTTCAACTTCGGGGCGGGAGGAACCAAGTAACCTATCACGATCTAATTAAATGACACTTTGTAGGTCAAGGAACTACAAGTTACATAGAAACTGCTGCCAATGAATATAATTAACAAAGGCAAAATTTTGAGAAATTAAGTTCGTGCAAATAGAACCCGAAAGCTGAGGATGCGGTACAGATGAACTGGATGGAGAGGACACGAATGAAAATATAAGCAACCTAGATAGGAACCTGGACTGGATAAAGAAACACTTGAGGTAGTCGTCAATAGAATCATGAGGACAGAAGAGTGTTTAAGCCACATTCACCTATTGCATTCACAAATTCAGTCACGTCCCTACGAGACTTAGGCTACGCACTCCTTAAATAAAAACAAAGTCATAATAATGAGACAAGGAGGACAAATGCTTAATTTCCCTCCTTGCCATTTTTTGCAAGCACGACGACTTGGGCCATTTTGGTTTGCAAGACTGCAATTTCAAAAATTTGTCATGGCAAGCAATTTAGAGAGCTCTCTTTCAAGGTAGTTAAAATAACGACTTTAATTGAGTAATAATAAACTATATTATCACTATTCTATTTGATAGATAGGATAGACTGCCTGATCAAACTCATTTCCTAACATGAATATAAAAGACGTGACAAGAGCGCCACGACGCCATACATAATTCACCACACAAGGCGCTATTCGCGAGGTTACTGATTAACTTCTACTTCCGACAACAATGCCCGTATTTAGTTATCAGTTAATTCAATGTCGTCTCACTAAACGGAAACGTTCAACTGAAACTGTAGACTGACACACGTTTATTTATTGATGTAAATTTAGAAGCGGGTAAATTAGAGAGCTAAGGTGTTAATTATCGTGACATCATTAGAGATTATGAGCAATATTTAGTTATAAGTAATAGTAGAAATCGTCATGACAACGATATCAACGCCATTAACTTTCAATAAAAATCTCCACAAGGAAAAACTGTCGTTACTTTCAATCACTGGTTCATCAACGGATCAAATCACAACACGATGTAACAAGTATTACACATAACCGAATAATAAATAAAATCGCACAGTAATCACGATACAAACGACAATAGAGACATGCGCAGACGCCGGATGCGCGTAAACACGCGCGAAGTGGGTTCGCAACTGCGATATGGGCTCACGAACAGCGCCTGCGCAACTTCTTTCACTTCGATTTCGGTACGACCATTCATAATGTGCCGTATGGTCTGTACTTTGATTTGGACATCTGGTTCCAATTTTTTAATGACAATGGTCTTTTTCCTCTAAGGTAATGTACCTAATAAAATCCCTTTCTAAAACAGTAGGTATGTGAGACACTAGACATAAGACAATGATTTGGTCCAATATAGCAAATTCGACAAAACGTGACGTATAGCAGTCATATTTCAGTTACAGTCCCTAAGTTAAGACAATGGTGCCGATTCTCTTGTCACAAAATTCTCTAAACTAAACTAAAAATCACTAAAATTTAGTTTATTCCTGTCAAACGACGATTTCCCATTCTGAAATTGACTAAAGTGACACAACATTTATCTATATTTTAGTTTGACAGCACTAAGATTGTACTGAGTTTTTAATTTAGTGAAAATGGTAATTTTGCTATTCTGCTGTTGTCAAACTAATTATTCTATTCAATACAAAATTTCGATTGTATAGCTAAATCTGACTATTTTTAATCGCGATTAAAAAGGTGTGGAATAAAATTAGTTGTCAAGAACTAAAATTCACACTGACACCTCGACTTCGGGCGCAAATACAGTACTGTATCTTTTTTTTCTTTTCTTTTGCTTATATCTCGAAATTGGTGTGTCCTATCGTAAAAATAATGAAAATTTCGACCCCCTTTATAAAACCCCATACACCACTAAAACTCAACATGTAGGTAATAATTTTTCATATTTTCGATACAAAAAGTAAAAAAATCCATTTAAAACACGTTGAGGCTGCCCCCCCTGCGCGATTCCGGCTCTAAAAAAAGATCACGGGGTAGGGCAAACGTGGAGTCGCGTTTGTCAAATTCGATTTTAGTTGTGTCAAAATTATTTTTAAATTTAGAGATCTTTTTTTGCAGAATAGCTTTAAGATTCTCATAGCCAAAAGTAAGGAATTTTAGTGATAGTTTAGTTAGTTTAGTTCGGTGTACAACAGAATCGGCACCAATATTTCGCAAACACAGGACACTTTTGTAAATGATTGAATACTGTTTACGTATTACTTATAGTAACACCGGGTATTCCCAATCAGCAATCTGGATGCCAAAGAAAATTAAAGATTTTATTGGCGCTTTCCTCACAAAATACTTCATTGCAGCGGATGTGAGGTCGACACCCAAATGAGAGACACAAAGTCGGGTTATCTGCGTGGGAGCAAAAATAGATGACTATCGATTTTGTGGAGTTCGGATTTAGAATCTAAACCAGAATAGAAAATGAGGTGCTTAATTATTCAACAAGGTAGCTAACCACTAATAATAAGTCTACAGTGAATCAACTTAACAAATGTTTACGCGGTCGTCCGGATGGTAAACATCCCATATATCCTTTAGGAACTCCAAGAAAAAGGATGGCTATGTTAGTGTTACAGAGTTTGGTACTTTGGAAAAACCTTAGCCCAGCATTGGATGTGAAAGGGCTGATTGAATGAACTCACCCCGTCATACCATGAGACCAAGTACTTAGGTAAGTACTACATATGCAAATTGCAAATATATATCTTTGTAATCGTGTCCCGCAACAATAAACACATCATGCTAATTAAATTTATATAATGTATGTGAGTGAGCTATTAACCGTAGCTCGTGAATATGTCACTAAACTTAATACACGCTCCTGTTAATTATTCTAACATGGCGTGGAAATAAACGACTACTTCCTAGTACGAGTGAAAAGAAGCGAAGATACTTGCACGGAAACCGGTATACGTTTCTAATACTGTTTTATTGCTTTAGTGATCAAGCACATCGGCAGCCAGACCTACGACAGGAACCATCCGAAAGGTATTAATTAGGGTGCAACCAGACCTCGTGGGTCGTCACCTCATATATCAAAATGTCGTCGGTAGACCGCGGTCTGGTTGCACCCTAGGCAGATGTATGAAAGCAATGCCATTTCTCTAATGTAAACTCGAGGTCGAAATGTCCAATATCCGGCATGATTTTCACGTTATCACATAGGATTAGATAAGATACCACAATTTCCATTAGTTTGATAGATGGGCGGATGCAAAACTTAGGTACATGTCCCCCTTATGCTTTGGAATTTGGCCAGGCCATTACACTTTTTATTTTTTCAATGTTTAGAGACGTTTCAATTGGTTTACCTCAAGTATTGACATAGGTCCATATATTTTTCGCCTACGCGTTAATGATCATCAACGTAAATAACAATGATTCAACGCTACAACTAATACTAAATCGTAGTATTTATATTAGAGTGATCTCAGCTACTTAGTATAATAAGAATAACAGATGAGATGACTGTGACTCTGTTAAGAAGTCTGAGAACCCGAGGACGGAAACTGACGACGAGTTTCTGTAAAATAAAAATGGAACTGACTAATTTCAAGATGTGAACTCATGACTAATGTAAAATAGATACCTAAACCTGGACAGTAGAGGAAATACATGCATCAGTAAGAAAAATATCTATAAAGATTAGAAGATCTACTGAATTAAGGGGTAAGCAACAGGGTACCCCGCGAAAATGAAATGTTCTTACGTTTTCTTTTTTTTTTTTTTTTTCATTTTACAAGTCAGTGTCAGGTTGTAACTCGATTTAAATTATGACGCGACAGTATGATGATGACGATGGGACTCCCTTTTCCGCGTTTAGACTCCCATTCGGTCCGTTGTGCGTGGGGTCTGGCTGGAAACGTTAAACGTTTTTATACAAAATGTACTGCGTACGCTGCTCCTGCGCCGCGCCTTCACCTTACGCCGTTTCTGTGTAATTCACGCCTTACAGAGCCAGCCTAGCTCCGCCCAGAAGCACGCGACAGTAACACGTATGTGTTTAGACAATTATTGTAATTGAAACCATCAATACAACCTTTAATTCCGCTAAATTATTATTTCATGAAAAAATTGTTAAGTGTGGGATTAAATGAACTTAGAAGGTTGTATCCTACTAGTAAATCCTACTAATATTATAAATGTGAAAGTTTGTGAAGATCTTTGGATGTTTGTTACTTAAGAGCATTCATTCCACGCGGGCTGGCAACAACGCATTTATAGTAGTTTTTCGTGATTATTTCATTAAATACAAACAAGAGTACAATTTTTTTCAGCCAAGCACTAGATCGTTGTTATTTATAATTATTATTTTTTACATTTACTCTTTACTAAAAACATTTAATCGTACTAAGTAATGCAAATAGAAAATAATTGACGGTATGTCGATTTTTATAAGTAAATACCAAAATAACTGTAAAAAAATAGCATACAAACTTGAAGATAGCAACGATCTAGTGCACAGCTGAGAAAAATGTTTACTTTTGTTTGTATTTCACGAAATAATCACGAAAAACTACTATAAATGCGTTGTTGCCAGTACGCGTGGAATGAATGCTCTTAATCACGTAAAAACGGCGAACGGATTTGGATGAAATTTGAAAAAACAGATTATTTTTTAACCTGGAGTACCACATAGGATACTTTTTATCCCGATAGTACGGTCCCGTGGGATAGATTTCGACCTCCACGCGTACGAAGCCGCTGGTAAAAGCTAGTTGAAAATGTAAAGCCATATTTGTTACGATCGCAAATCATATTTTAATCAACACAACCTGACATTGACCTGCAAAAAGCTAAAATGGTAAGAAATTTTTGAAATCGCGGGCTACTTTAGCGCGGCCACCTTAAATTCATTCAGCTCATCATTATAATTACACATTACTTTAGAGAGATTAAAAAGTAAAAGTGCGTACCTAACACCTTCACCAAGTGTGTAAAATTAGACAAAAAAAGTTTACGTATGCATAAGTAATGAGAATGACACAATATTATTCTAGTTGTTACGTTTCTAGTCGGCGTTTTACTTACATTCAAGCCAAAGAATCGAACAGAGATGAGCCAAAACGAAGATTAGGATAAAACGAACCTTTTATCTCGTTCCAAATCCACGCGTAATCAAGTATTCATAAGAATTTACTAATGTCTCATGAAACCTTTTGTTAGACAAAATGCGCGAAGTTTTTTCTAAAAGCGAATTTGTCTGTCAGAGCTCCCTTTGAGTAATTGTGATAGAGCTGGTAGAACAACGCATCCATCATGAATAATTGAGGTGATCTACAGTCGAAAGCGTAATATGTGGATATTGGGCTATAATGGTACGAATGCGAGGGATCAGCGTCAGAGATAAAATGCAATTAATTAGCGTTCAGTAAAACCCATGTGCGATGGATGGTATCAAAAATATGAACATTTATTACCTTCTGTATTTAACGTGGATATAAGCCCGAATGATGAACTACATAAGCCCGTGTTAATTTTGGATATGATTCAAAATGTGGACCAGACTGATCTCTCTAACAAAAGATTGAGCACCACCAACTAATTTTGGAGTTTGTACCTAGGTACCTGTATTATAATTAACTCATATGGTGGATCCTGCTTATATTATTAATGTGAAAGTTTGTATCTTTGGATGGTTGTTACTGAATTATGCAAAAACTGGCCGTTTCGTACCACAAGGCAAAAACCCCGAAAAAACACGTTTCTTGTATGGAGACACCTTTAAGTTTTTTTTTTAATTTGTTGTTTATAGACATACACATTCTGTGATAATTTAAATTGTCTACCTATTACGGATCATAAGATACAGCCCGCTGACAGACAGACGAACGGACGGACAGCGGAGGCTTAGCAATAGAGTCCCGTTAGGTATCTGGTATTTGGTATACTCTTTGGGTATGAAACCCTAAAAACGGCTAAACGGATTAGAATGAAATGTGCCACACAGATAGATTATAACCTGGACTTAGCGTATAGGATACTTTTTAATCCGATAGTGCGTTTCCTTGGCATAATTTTCGACCTCCACGCGGGCGAAGCCGCTGGCAAAAATTTTTAATTTTCTAGAAATATGCGGAATCACTTGCCAACTTAGTCTAACTAAAAGTATCCACAGGAAAGCCCGGTTGAGTAGTTACGGCTTCTCAAGGTCAACTACGAGATGTCATTCCCCAAAAAAAAGCCAACTTAGTCATGCACTAATCTGAACTGGATCTAAGGTCATGAACACGTCTAGAAGCACCCGTTCTTTAAAATTCCAGGCAGACTGAATCAGTACAAAATAACAATACATCAATTAAAGACAAGCTGCCAACATGTCTATCCAAGCAGATCGACATAAAATCACGCAACTGACTAAAATATTTGTAGTGACAGTTTTCGTGATGGATGGGTGATTTTTGATAAACAAGCGCCAGGATTTCGCACTCGATACAAAATACAAGATATAATTCATTTGCTCAAAGTTTATGGTTGAAAAGCCGGGATAGCTCTATTGGCTGTCCTTGACAAGCAGTTGATTGTCAAAGTCGGCCAGAAAAATGAATACAGTACCCCAGTCCAAAGCGTAATAGGTTCCAATAGATAAGGGCGAACAAGAAACTCCATGGACTCTGACAATGTTTGCATTGTACGAAATCAAGACAGTGGATTGAGATATGGTGACAGTAAGAGCTAGTAAAGCTTGTATCAGCACTTAATCTGAAGGCTTGATTAGCAAACAGGATTGAAATCGCAGCAGATAACATAACATCACGCCTGTATTCTCCGAACGGTTAGGCAGAGGTGTACCTATGCATACATTTCGCCATCAACCGAGACGTTCTAAGAAGTTCCATATGAAAAAACCCAATAAAACTTTTGCCGACCCTGGAATCAAACCCAGAGACGAACCATCATGCTCAGCAGTGGCGCTTGCGACCACTAGACCAACGAGACAGTCGATGTTATGCTATTATCCGCTTACAATGATGTCACATGATCCATAGCTTGCTTTTAAGCCTTTTGACATACCTACCTACCAATTCATTTGCTAAAAGCAAGTACCCTAATACTTATTTTTCTTAGTATATTGGTCAACGAAAAAAGAGCAAGAAGCCTACCTCTATATCAAGCCAGCATAATAGAAAATAGACTATATAATCCTCCACAATAGATCGCAACTCCTTTGACATCGAACACGGCAATATTTTATAGATTCTGTGTGTTGCCATCAACATGACAACAGGCGGATTAATGCCAGCAAATTCGCAAAGCGTTTGTGAAGTTCCTTTGTCGCCTGTAAAGGCATACATGCAATGCAGGTCCGGTGAAAATGGAATGGACAATTTGTAGCCGGCAGAGGCACAAAGCTGCATGGACGAACAGCGAGGCAACACATAGATAGGAGTATATTTCAACTAGATACTGGTAAGGCTTGTAGGTATCACTGTAATTTGAAAACATTGTAAAAGCCAATTATTTTTAAAAGAGGAACCGTGGAGTTACTTGCCGGCTCTTCTCCATAGGAAGCGACAAATCGGAACCGTGCACCGAGCTTCTGACCTTTTATAAGTGCACATGCAGGTTTATGTGAAATAAAGTATTTTGATTTTGATACGATGCTGGTCCTCAAGGCACAGGGAATCCTAGTGTGAGGTCCTGTGTGCCAAAGCCAATGATGCAAACTTTGAACTTATTGCTTATCGTCATAGTAATAGTATTCATCGTTCCTTATTTATTTAACACTTTTCATAATAAGAGTTATCTTATGGCCGTTTCCTATAATTTACGGACAGTTGTAGGTAAAACTGAGACTTGCAGTAAGACTCTTGTATCTTTACCAATAATGAAGCAAAGATCTCATACCTTCACATAATAGACCCTCCATATTTGTAGGTAGCTATCACTGGTAAAATTTGCTAACGAATCTATTTATTTGCAGATTTGGAAATAAGAAATGCCACCATTGGTTAGCAAAAACAATCCCTTTTTGTTTATAGGGTATCATTAGTTGATTGACTCTGTTACCAGAAGGTGGACTTATTCATTCATGTCACTCTGATGACTGTGAGTGATTAGTTGTATCATCAACAACAACATCATCATCATCATCATCATTTCAGCCGAAAAACGTCCACTGCTTGACATGGACCTCCCCCAAGCTCCGCCACTTCGACCGGTTCTGTGCTTCCCGCATCCAGCGGACTCCAGTGGCCCTCACAAGGACAACGGTCCACCTTGTGGGAGGCCTTCCAACTTTACGTCTTCCGGTATGCGGTCGCCACTTTTCGGCTCTATAGACCATCTGTTCTGCGAGCAATGTGCCCTGCCCACTGCAACTTAAGTTTGGCAAATCTTCGGGCTATGTCGGTTACCTTGGTTCTCCTGCGGATCTCTTCATTCCTGAATCGATCACGCAAGGAAACTCCGAGCATAGCCCCCTCCATTGCCCTTTGGGTGACTTTAAGCCTTCTTATGAGGCCCATTTTGAGCGACCACGTTTCGATATCCGACTCGGCTGGGCAACGTTCGGGAAGCTTCGCAATATCTTCTCGTCCCATATACCGCAGTGTCTCAAGACGAAAGTCTTTGACCAGTGCGTGTTGCCACTTTGCCAGTGATGACATATGGCATTAGTAGTATGTATCTAATTAAATATGAAGCAAGTGCGTTACAGGATCATAAACATCCACATAGCGTCACTCCTTGTTTACCCGTAGGGTTTGGCAGAGGTGTACCCCCACATATCGCCAGATATGTTTAAGTCCTAAGTTATAGGGGGAGAGCTTATACCATCAAACGAGCACAAATACATACTTCGGGCTACTACTGAAAAATTCGAAATAGAAGAACTCAATAACGCTTTGCCCGACCTGTGAGTCATTAGTAGTACGTTATTTGAATATGAAGCAAGTGCGTTAGGAACCGTCGCTAAAACAGGATCAATGTGTCGTTATTCCATTTAAGCGGTATCCAAAGAAAGAGACTGCTAATCATATGCAGAGGATCCCGAATCGCTCAGCGAAATGTTTCTCAAGCAAAATTGAATTAAACATATCGTTTGCAAGTAAGAGGCCGTATTCTTTAGCATCGTAACCAAATAAGAATTGATCTCGCAATGGGGTGACGAGGTCGGCGGCATGTCAGGCGGACTCCTTGCAGACAACACAATACAATCGATTAACACTGTAGGCGCTACCAAAATTGGTGTTGTTTCACTTGGCCAGTTTATTAAGGCACCTCCTTATTTACGCAACACGCTGAAAACGTCCTTATTATCATATGAAATAAGACAAAAGCATGATAGTGACACAACTTTTTTTGCGCCGGTCGAAAGTCACCGTTTAAGGTCGATAGTGCATTCGGTAGCGTGGGAGGCCATGTAATGAAATTACAATACTTTAAAAAATGTTTAATTTTATTCCATGGAATTACTTAAGAAGTTAAGGGATTATGAATCAAGGCGCACGAGTTTCGAACAATGGTGGTGGTCTGTCAGCATACTTGTTGGCAATGCTGCAAAAAACTGAGAATATATAATCGAACCGTAAGTACAAAAAATATGACTACAAATGGACATCTTTCGTAATTGGACAGCATTTCTTTGTGAAACTTTTTCAAAAGACGCGAAAAGGGCAATATACAACCCTGAAACTTATTCAGGAACTCGAAAGTAACTTTGCGATCCTTTGAGAGACAAAATTAGACAAAACAAATTAAACATATTTATGCAGAAAAACGTTACAAACTTTGTAAAAATCACATTGATGAACACATTTTTTTTTTGTAACCAAAAATAGCAGATTGTGAATATAAAGAAATCGTAAGTAAAAATAAGCATGAAAACGAGACTTGAAAGTTGAATCTGTAAATCAAAACAAATATCACCAGAATGCAAATTTTATGTCCTCCAGACTAATAAATTAATGAGGGCGGATTTTACCAATCTATCTGTACACTATCAGCACATAATCTGAACCGTGTTCAAGACCTGTCAGTGTCATCATTGTTATGGAATTTTGACACTGACAGCTCTTGAACGTAGTTTAGACGTGTTAATCGCGGTTTAATTGGTGAAATTGTCACTAAATTACAAGAAACTCCTCCACCTAGAAATCAGTATTTACTTCAAATAATGAAAACCTCGTATACCCAAGTCTCACGGCTCAAACACCGGTTTTCTCACAAGCTGTACTATCTAGGCCTCGTCATCCATAAATGGTGCTAAAATGAAGCGTCGATAATTTACATGTAATTTCACGACAACGCCATATGCAGCAATCATGGGTACTTGACCCGATTGCGAAGGAAGGCTGCATGTCTATTTGAGCTGAACAAGTAAGTGATACCACCCCGCACTTGGTCCGCGTGGTTAATTACGGCCCATTCCCTTTCACAGAGAGGCCTGCGTCTCAGCAGTGGGAACGTTATAGCCCGTTATGGGCTGATAATGAGTAAGCGATCAACCCTCAGTAAGCCTCAGTCCCAGTATCTTCACACCTCAGAACTACAGAAGAGCCAGGAAGCAGTTAGGCGGAGTATCTCTGTACATTCTACGAAAGCAAAGCTTGTTGGTAGCGCGACTGCTAAGCGTTGCGGTTCATAGGTTCAACCCTAGGTCAGTTCAAGCGACATTGGGGATTTCATTTGGCTTAATTTTAAAGACTTTACAATAACTGAGGAGCGACGGAACAAAAGCCGTTATTGACTAGGATATGTTTTTTTATTTTTTCGCTTCTCAAAGTTGAAGTACACAGCCCAATACTAACAAACCGCTTCAAAAACCAGTAATTCCAACTGAAAAAAAAAATGTTAAAAGTCGATGGCTTGATCAAAATCCTACAAATAAATCACGTTGAAACAAAAACCATTACATCCTTAAGAAATGACACGCCCGTAACACTGTTCGCTTCAAATGTCGTTAAGTCCAAGTTATATTCGAATCAAATTGATTTTCCTCGATTGTTTCGATAAATCTTTTTAATCTGCAGATATAGGAAATACCTATTGCATTCATATTGTTATTTTTCAAATTCCGTCAATTCCAATGTAGTCATCTCAAACACGATCAATCCAAATTGGTTGGATCAAAATACCGATAAATCCAGACTGACTTAATCTTAACCCCATAAGTCCAAAACGGTTTGAACAAAAACTGTTATCTCCATATTTCTTTGCCTAATATCTCCATAATAACAATCGTTATTTTCGAAAATATTTCACTACCCTAACTATAGGTAATTTTACTATAAGTTTGTAAAAATAATAAATTGTATCTATAACTACACTATGATATATGGTTTTTATCATTTTCTGAAAACAAATACAAAATGGATTTAACGGTTTTTGATTAAACACTCCTTAACTATCATAATAAATATACTGGCGGGTTACTTTGTCTAATTTATTTAATCACCGCTGCTCTAAAAACGATGAAGGAAAACATCGTGAGGAAATCGGCATGAGTCGGAACCAAAAATTCAATGACATGTGACATCTACCAACCCGCACTGGACCCGCGTGGAGGGATGCGGCCTTCTCCTTCTCAAAAAGAAAGGAGGCCTGTGTCCCAGCAGTGGGAACATTATAGGCTGATTATGTATTACAATAACTTGCGAAATGTGGGTGTACTACATACATCGGCGGGACTTTGGGGAATATAGTAATAATTAAAAAAACTAAAAAAACACGCTTTAAAAACCAAACTAAAAAGTAGAAAATAATTTAATTCTATTAAAAAGCGTGGGGTGCTTTCTGCGGTATTTTTATAATCAATTAATATCAAGCACCCCACGCTTTTTAATAGAATTAAATTATTTTCTGCAATTTCTATTTTTAGTTTTGCTAACTACAAAAGCGTATTTTTTTCTATTTTTTATTATTATTGAATTGTCATAGGTCCTCGATAAGTCTACAAAGTTTGAATGAAATCTGACCGTTTAAAATGGGTCAAAATAGCGTCCAAAGGAGTCGGTTACGTATAAACAAACATACAAACATACAAGTGAAGCTAATATAAAGCGTGTAAAAATTGAGACAATACACTGACGTCGATACAGCTCGTTCAGTCTACTTTAGTTATTTTCACAGCGTTATGTCCTACGGTATTCTGCCGTGGGGAAAAATTGCTGACATTCAATATATTTTTGTGCCTGAAAAACGTGCTGTTCGAGCAATTTACTAGCTATGTGCCCGAGTTTAGTTGAGGGACTTTTTTAAAGATATTGGTATTCTCACGGTGGCATTTCACCGGCTTCATAAGGTTTATAATTCATTTGTTGTTCATTCATTTGTACACCTTTTATAACAAGCTTCCCTCTGCTTTGCTAGATTTGCCTTTTGATGCGTTTAAAGATCAAATAAAACCCAACCTTTGTTTAAAGGCTTACTATTCCATCAACGACTATTTAAATGACGAAGAAGATAGTTGGTCGCTGTGATTATCTGTTTATGTTCATTCTCCAGAATTAGCGTACCTAGAGACAGGTTATCTGGGTTAATATAATTATTTATATATTTAAAATTATAATATTATTTTTTCATTAGTTATTGACATGATCTACTCATAACAATATTTTTTATGATGAGTTGCATGGCATTATAGTTAGTTAGCGATCTCGACAATTGATCATTCTATTCTTGCCTGAGCAACCGGCAGCAATTTCGTCATGCTCCCGTAGATATCACTGCTTGTGGTAGCGTTGGGGATCGGGTTACCTCCTTCCCTCAAATATGGCGAGGGGGGATCTTTGCGTTATGCTCGTGAACGGGTGCTGTTTGTGATGACTGCTCGTCTTGCTGACCATGATTTTGTTATTGTTGCTAATAATTACCTACCTGTTTATTAATTTTACATCGATGGTCCTAGGTTATCATTTATGAACATAATCCAGCACTGCATATGTAAGCTATCACGCCATTTATACCAGGAGGCTTTTATTTTGGTAGTATGCTTTGTTTACTTTTTTATTTTTGGTGCTTGACTTAAGTTTTCATTTTATTTGTTGGTATATTGGCATGGCTAGCTGACATAACAAATTATTTCAGTTCTGTCTCGTAATATTGATTACTTTGCCTACCTATGTATAGAATCAAGTCTATCAAGCTAAACAGACAGCTGTGCTGCTGGGGAGTTTGTTGCGCCACTTCTTCTTCCCAGGTAAAGCACTAGGAAGTGGCGAAGGGCGGGGGTTTTGGGGAATTTTGACATTCGAAAAGTGCTGATTCTCAGCCTAATTTGAATAAATGACTTTTGATTTTGATAGACATGATGGTCGATTTTTTAGGTCTCCACTCTTAGCTCCAATGGAGAAGCAGCTTTAAGGCCGATTTACATCAGACGAGCCAGTGCTCATTCTATCCCCTCTCCGTCAAATTCTATTAGTGTACACAGAGACAGAACATTCCTTCGCTGTTCAATCTTAGTTCCCATAGATTCTATGGAATATTCTAAGAATGTTCGCTCGTTTGATGTAAACGGCACTAGAGCGCGCGAACAGTAGCTTAGACCGTTCTTACGTGTTCGGACGAGCTCGCTCGCCGGAGCGGTCTCTTCAAAGTATTCTTGTATTCTAGTGATTTGAATAGATACGTATCGAATTAATTATGGATTGGTCTCAAGAAAAAATTACATTAATGATAGAAGCCTACGAAAATGCCATGTCTGTGGGATCCGTCTTATGAACACTATAAAAATACAACTTTCTAACAAGACGCTTGGCAGGACATTGCAAATCCACTTGAATGTAATGTTGAAGAAGCAAAAAAGAAGATGGACTCGGTTCTTGCATGTTACCGCCGAGAAAGGCAAAAAGCAATGAGCAATGAGCATTCGTTCGGCTGATCTAAACATGATACATGTGCAAGAATTCTAGTTCTAGGTTCTCATTCTTGCTCGTTGATATTTAGTGTAAACGCTGAAAACGACCTTTCGTTTACACTAAAATATCAAGAAATAATGCTCTTGTTCTAGCTCTAGCTCTTTGTTCGTTTGGTCTACCTTTAAACCACGGCGATCATGTTCACTCGAAGACATTGAGTGGTCTAGCTAGAAGAACGATTTAATGATTGAATCATGTAAACTGGAGTTCGTTCTTTGATCTTTGAACGGTTGACAGGACAGAATAGAATTTCTTGGAATATTGAAATGGAAATCGGGGGTTATAGGAGATGCTGTCTGTATGCAAAATTCTTTGATATTGAATTCGAAGTAGCTTTCGGATTTCTTGAACTTCGTCTTGATATTTCTAGCATACATGAAAAGCAAAAATCCTTACTATTCCCAAATATATTCAGTTAAAAGAATAAACAAACAAAAAAAAAACTCGTCAGTTACTTCAAGAGAATTTATTACAAAAAAAAAAAAAAAACTTAAATTAAAACATACTTTCCTTTGACATCCAATCGAAATTAACATACCAAAAACGTTTTAAGACATAATGATGTTAATTCAGACAATAAGGAAAGCTTCGAAGATATTACAAACATTATGAAAGAAAAAAAAAAACAAGCTTTCAAGAAAATAAGGTAATCGTATAAGAACGACCAACAAAACCTTGGGTTTAACGAGATAGGACCAAGAAAGAATTTATAAGATAGTCACATTACCACATAGCAAGATTATTACGTTGGTAATCAACGGCAGAGGAGAAGGTGTGTTCGTATTATTGCCATTTTTGAAGTGACAGCAGTGTGGGTGCAGAACTCACTTTATTTACATTACTTGCTTTAATTACATTATGTTATATTTAAATTGCTGTCTTGTCTAGACTAGACGTGTTTTATTAGTGCTAATGGGATAGTTTCAGGATTTTTTAGTAGAAAATCTATAGCAATATAGAACTTATTCTTGAACCTAAAGCTAAAACTAAAATTATCGATGGGCTTGTGAGTACAACGAGAATACATTAAGTAGTAATAGTTGAGTAAGACTAAATTAAATGGACACTAACTAACATAAGTGATATTTATAAAAGATAAAACCTAAAATATAAGAATCCGATCAAGGGTTGAACTGTTTAAAAAAAGGTCCGAAATTCCCCCACAACCATTGTCCATTATGGAGTTTTACAATAGACAATAATATTATTCCTACCATCAAGTGGAGGATTACCGGCCATAATTAAAAAAGCTTATAAATAGGTAATTACGCTAAACAATTATAAGAAGGACAATAAACACGACTGTACGAGTCACCAAGGCACTGACTGAGCACGTGCAAAAAATAATTATAACAATTCGAAAAGTGTCTCGAACATAATTTTAATTGAAGTCGATTGTTTATTCAAGGAAGCAATAATTTTCTACGAGAATAAAATGAACTCCTACAGAATAAACAGAGCAGCCAGATAAGATGAATTGAAGAAACGGTTGCCCGCGAAACTCTAGTAATAAAGTTAGTCAAAGTGTCTGATAAGCAATCAACTGAGTAGAATCTAGATAAACTTGTTAGTGGAGAAAGTAACTGTACCGGTGTAGAAGAATAATATTAATTAGGATTAGAAACTAGTTATAGACGATGGTAGACAAGCCAATAAAAGCTTCAGTAAAGTTATTTGGCAATGGAATGAAATTAATCACCATCTGTTTTTTAAACCTTTTCACTAATGACGTGTAGAGACGTTTGATTCTTAAACGATTATTTTTTTATTCAATAGGAGCAAAGCCTTGAATTTTATAAACACTGTATGTATATAGAAAAAGAACTGTTTAAATTTTGTACTGTAGGTTTATAAAATGCTATACAATATTGGCATTAAGTGGTAAGTCATTTTAGTGAAGACAGAGGCAGGAAAGCTCATTCGAAACACGCTAAAACAGGGTGTTATATTATTTTACTACTGTTATACATGCAAAACCTTGGACTTGAATAGATGGACGACTTTGAATGAGGAAGAAAACTAAAAGTTATGAGCTATGAGCATGGAAAACTTTATAAAAGGACTGACTACTAAGATAGCGGCTAATAGAGATATATGGAAGAAGACATGCTGTCAAGACTTGAAAGAAATTGGGATGACATAGTTGTAAAATTTTCCATTACCAATTCTAAGAACTGATAGTCAACAGCAATGTACATTTTAGACATAGATTGATAATATTGATGCCTGAAAACAATTGATTAATGAAGACAATTTCGCACGCGATCAATCTCCCAATAAGTGCCTCATTTAAATATTAAATGTTGTAGATGAGTCGAGGCCTCGAGTATGTCACGATGATGAATATGCAATGGCATTGAGTAATGTTATTATAAAAACCGCAAATAATAAGTGTGAAATGACTAATAGTGTATTAGTTAAAACATATTGAAATGTATTACATTTGCTATGAATTAAAACAATAGCTTGATTAGAAACACCGGTAACTGGTCACGGATAAAGTTATGTAGATCTTGCTAGTGTTAAAAGTGTGGTATTCGCATAGAATCAAGTATGAAAGTGAGATGGTACAGGTGAATATTTTAAATAAACATCCAGTTATTGTTACAACAAATTTCTAGTCGTTTCACATAACATCACAGTCATTGCAATGAACTATGCATAGTCGCGCTTCACATCAGAATATTATTAATCTAAGTGATATGCTTATAGTTATATTATACCATAAAAATAAACCATAAAAGGGACATAACTAATGTACGTATTTTAACTTACCAGATCATTGTCACCGTCAATTCCATTTTCGACCAAGATGTCTTCGAACAATATGTCTGCCTCACACGGAGAACATAAGTTGCTGAGCAATTCACTGAACCTTTCCACTTTGCGCACACACACAGCCCCTAGTAAGCCTCCAACATCCTCTTTCACTTTTGGCACTACACTATCTTCTACATAATCAACGTTATTAACTTCTATTGCTTTATCAGCGGCAGGAATACAACTATTGTGACTATATTTGAGCCCATCATGATCCAGAATCTGATCATTAATCTTAATTTCGATACCATTCTGGCGTTCCACATCTTCAACAACAAGATCATTAAATAGATCGTCGATTTTCTCGTCATCTATACTATTAGACATGTCTTTTTCGTTTACAATATCGTTAAAAAATTCTTCACTATTGACTCGTAATGGTTTTTCGTTTTTAATTTCGTATATCTCACTATTCGATTTCTTTTCTTCGATTATGGAATTCTTGTTTCTACTTTCATCTAATTTAGAACTGCTCTTTTCGTCAACATTCTTTCCTTTAGGACTAGTCACTATAAAATTATTTTTGTCTTTTGCTAAAATAGTTTTATTAATGGAATGTTTAGGTTTCGTCTTAATAGCACCAATTTCCTTATCGAAACGTGTCGAAGACGTACTTTTTAAATTTTCTTTTTCGTTGCTTTGTCTTCGGCTCGATCGTTTATCTCTATCTAGTAACTTGGAATTTTTAGGTGATTTCGTTTTGGCGTCTTCAAGTAAGGATTGTACTGATGAGCTTCTATTAGATTTTCTTGGAGACGGCGAGGAATCGGAAAGATTTGCGGCAGCAGCTCTGAGACGTGACGTACGCGTTGTTCTAATAGGCACTGAAGTTGAAGCTGTGTTAAGATTTAGCTCCGAGGAAGACTTAAGATGAGCAGCAACGTCGTCTCGAGGCGTCAGTTCAGGTGATCTTTTCGGGCGCCTGGAATTAACAACAAAATATGTTTTAGAAAATCTTAATTACCACAAAAGTAATGTCATTACTTAATTAACATTGCCATTTCAGAAATCTCCTGTATCAGAAGAAACTCACCTTTCAGTGACGTTAGCAGAAAATAGCGTCGCTGTTCTAGCCGTCAGCTGTTTTCTCCTCTCCTCCTTATACTTCTGTATCCTGGCCGCGCGGGCCTCGTCGTGGGACTGACTCATGTCGGCCTCTTTACGCTCCCGTCGACGTCACGTGCGCCAGTACCTCTCGAACCTTCTACTAAACCCTTGAGCTTCTTTATTATAATTTCTATAAATCTTGTCTAGCATGGCGGCATTAAGCGCGCTATAGGGCGGAATAGTTGGCAGTGATGAATACAGACTAAGGCTTGCGTTGTGGTGACCTGGAAATAGAAAATAGGATAGATTAGTCACCACATCCATAATAAATTGTTATCATAATCAGCGTGAGTAATATGACTGCAGATGTAAGGTCGGGGGCAAATCGCAGAACACAAACAATGATGTTTGATTCATTGGATCGCAGTTAGTTCATTTCTTGTGACCGGTCCGACGGGCTTTGTTCCATTGTCACCTATGTTACACCAAGTAACAATTATCCTGAAACTACACTGAGGCGTGTGTTATTGTATGATCTATCTATGTATATTCTTGAGAAAGAAGACAGTTCCAGACTTACTAGAATTCAAGTTTTGAGAACGAAAATGTTTCAGTTTGTTTAAAAACACCTAAGATGTCGTTGAACACTGACTGAGTCACTGTTGCTATTGCAATTTGACGAAGATGCGTTTCGTGTGTCATAATTAGTCAACGCATCACGTAATAGTTTTTAAAATGTAAGAGAACTTTACGCTGAGATATAATGTTACATTCATCATTTCATGTAACTAGATTCATAATAATAACAGTAGCTTTCGTAATGTATTAAATCGACACCTAAATCTAAGCTTAACCCAATCCACTAAATTACGCACAACCCGCTTATTGACTGTTTCATCAAACTCTACTTAGTGCAGTTAACTGGAATCGGTTATCGTTAACGTAACACTTAACCGCCGTTAATTAAACTAATTGCCAATATGGTTGGGCAAGTTTCTGTGGCCTCGGTATAAAGGTGCAGTTCCACTCCTTCGTAGGATGTGCGTGCACAGGCTCCGCAAGTTTCGTTGGTCCATTTGTCTGGCTGTCTAGGTCTACCGTCTCACGGCAGCTTAAGAACACAGACTAAGACAGAGAAAAGACTTTCAGGTTAGCCAAGGCAACTCAACGTGTAAGGTTAATTTGTCTATTCTCAATCGTGGTCGATTGAGGGCCACAGGCGTGAATTTACAGTAAAATTAACTAACAATTTATAGATAATGTAATTAAATGTGCACCAGGAAGGTATGCTACCTACAGATACCTGCTTATCTAATTCGATACCATGCTAACATTAGCATGTTTTTAAAGAGGCAGTATTCAAAAAATGTGCGCGTCTATAAAATAGTTAGGTACCTACACACAATATGACTATGACTCCCAATTTAATTTTAATAAATAATGTTTTCCGTGTTTTCACTCATAATTGGCCACTACACAATGTTAGGAATATGTTATGGTTAGTTCGTTACATTTATTAATTAATAGATGTATGAATTTGGAAACAGCCATATTTGACAGATACCAAACCCCAAATACGAACATTTGTGACGTAAGCCACCTAAAATATTACTTTACCTACCTACTCATGAATATTTATGCTGTTTATAAGCAGTAAAAAAGGCCTTACAAAAATATAATTTGATATTCAGAGAAGAAAAGGTGATTGACTGAATAAATGATTGACACCAACGCATAAAGCCATCGCCTAATTATAGAAACTTGATATTTGGACGGCACTTGTAATACAGTAAGTAGACAAATAACAAGGGAAGGATCTTGGAAAATTGATCGTAGATATTAATTCAAGAAGCTTAATTTTTTTCGATTTTTATTTTTCCCCAAGTACATTCACGAGCAAAGTTGCGAGAACGAAGGCTTCCTGCAGACAGGCACGACACAACACAGAGCAACGCTATTCGATTCTAGTAGACCAATTTCCATGAAGTTTTCATAGAAATAGTTCTACTAGAATCGCGTTGCACTGTCGCGTCTGTTTGTTTGCGGGAGCCATAAGAAGCAAGAACAAACATAGTAAGTTATCAAAATTTTGAATAAAGTTACATATTATAAGAGGGCAAACTGTTATTGGGTTTTTCTATCTGGAATTTCTCAGTAAGAGCCCGGACTTTGGATTTGTTCCCGGTTGATGGCAATAGTCTCGCCCCCTGTTATATGGGACTTCAACATAACTGGCGAATCGTGGGTACTGTAAGTACACCTCTGCCCTACCCTTCGAGAAAACCAGGCGTGATGTTATGTAAATATTATATTTATGAAACGAATACTACAAGTTAGCTGAGTCAAGTTCTTATTTAGCAGCTCTCATTAATTATAGACAAGTCAGAACTTACTTGACCCTCATTTGATCCTATTTTGGGGCGATCGTATTTTAAAGCCTCAAACAGGATCATAACTATGAGGGTCAACTTAACTGGGCTATATCATAACGGCTCCTATCAGATCTAACTCTCTTCGAGGCCTCAACCACCCACACTGGAGACTTTGACATTTTAAAACAGTACATTCTAACGTGGAAAGACCGTTCGAATACAGGTCTGATCTTACCGCAACCAACGTATACTTAATATCACATTTACGCCAACGGTATATAGCTGTACTTATTCATAACATATAGTCACGCATGTATACTACGAAGCGTTGGTAAAGCTATGTTTATCTAACATTTCGTAAGTTATCCGACGATGATCCCACTGCTGGTACTCTGAGAATAAGTTTCCCTGGAAAGAATCCGAAAATAAGTTTTCCTGTAAAAATCCCTGCCTTAGCAATACATTTCCTGACATTTCGACAGCAAAAGTATCTCATTGTAAAAACTCGCGGGTAAGCTTGAATATATGCGTGTGAGATGCGGTGTGGTGGGGTGTGGGGCGCCGCAAGGGGCCGCGGGAACGTAGTACCGAGATAAAAAGTATCCTATATGCTCGTCCAGGTTATAAACTATCTGTGTGCCAAATTTCATACAAATCCGTTCGGCCGTTTTAGCGTGAATGAGGAACAAACATCCAAACATCCTCACAAACTTTCACATTAATGATATTAAAAGGATTTTTATATTTTTTTTTTTTTTTAAATTCCTGACAATTTCCAATTTTCTCTGTTTCCCTGACAGGCAGCTGAAGTTCCGAACATGTCAGGAAAATTCCTATCATCTGGTAACCCTACCTCAAAGGAACATTATAGGATGACTGATGAAATTTATAGAAAACCACCTCGGCCAGCGGTTCGTAGAATACAAGCGTAGTAGACCACGCAGGTCTATGCGGGTTGGTAGATCTACCATGTCTTTGAATTTTTGGTTTTAGAAGATACCGGATTCCCAACTATGATTTTCTTCACAGTTTTTGGAGCAGTGAGTATGCAATAATTTCATGAAGTAATGCGCCTGTCTAAGTTCAAATGTACAACCTACAACTCGTAAGCCGCGACCATTGTTACCGGGCCACCACTGACGCTTTCTATTTCAACAAAGAATAGACGGTGCTTTTTCAATATAAAGTGACATTTCGTTTCTCCATTTTTGACATCGTACCGTAGATTTCCTTCTACAATCTGTCATTTTGTCTTTAGTGTTTCTAACGATCTTTGTCTAGGTCCTTATAAATGTAGACTATTTCAGAAGAATATTTCTTCCCAAACTGTCCAAATCACACAGACAACAAACTTTCTTCTCGACGGCCACAAAGCATATGTCGTGGCCATATCGTAGATTTGCTCATTTCATGAAATGCCGAGAACGTTTTCTCGAGAAGACGGTAGACGTCAGGGGCACCCCGAGGTTCGATTTGGTTAGGTTCCTTTAAACCCTGCAGACAGAAATAGGAGCCCCACGCAGTGGGGCTCCGACACCTGAGGTCGACCGTCTTCTTCTGTAATATAAGAACCAGAAGAAGACGAGAATTTCATGAAATGCTACCATTTTTTTTAATTGTCGAGCATTTCACGAAGTGAACAAATCTACGATATGGCCACGACATATATTATTATACGATTATCTACAAATCATTTAGAACGCATAACACGATTCGTTTAGAACGCATAACTGTGATAATTAATAGAAGAACATAGCTATCTTCTCCCATTGTACATCATTTAGTTAATAGTCACGTCTATGCTTCCGTCGACAACACACAGACGTCGGTCACAGTTATATTTAAGTTCCATAGAACTCAGAGCGAGCCTATAGCTACAAGCTGGGGAAAAAATTCAGACACCGGCCTGCTACTGAGACGTTCCTAATAACGCAGTGACTGACCTGTGGATAATATCCAGCACTACTTAACACACTATCAATCCCAATCTGAACCATAGTAAAAGGATATTGCTTATCCATTGCTTCACCATCATCTGCCTAGTTCCAGTCTAACCGGATACAGCTGAGCACCAGTATTTTACATGGAGCTGCCTATCTGACCTACACGACCTAGTTACTGGATAACACGCTCCCCTTCTCTGCTTCACACGTTCGCAAAGTTTGCCAGCTCAACAACGTAAATAAAAGCAAATAAACGTAATAAACGGAATGAATGTTGTTGAACTGCCAAAATGCCATTCCTACTGTTAGCGTGTGACGTAATTACCCCGCAGGACTCCCAAACAGCAGTCGTACTTGCACCCACGAGTCCAATGAGGCAGTCTTTATGGTCGCGCTCTCCCACTGCACCCAGAGCGGCAGAAGTTATTTGATGATTTCCCACCCAAAAAAAAAAAAAATGGTGGTATTCATGATTAATAAGAAATATCGTCATCATCATTTCAGGCGAAAGACATCCATTGCTGGACATAGGCCTCCTCCAAGCTCCGCCACATCGACCAGTTCCGTGCTTCCCGCATCCAGCGGATAAGAAATATGTATTGACATTATTATCGACAATCGCCTTGGTATACATACAAGAAAACTTTATCTATGAGCAACCATGAATTAAATTGCTGCATTACTATTTACAATATTATACGATCGTTACTATGTAAATAAATAATAGAATATAGATAAACAAGAACTAAGTTCACGGTTTTCTTGACATTCGAGTAATCAATGCTGACGTTACAATTGATTCTGATTCTTGGATAATTGAGGCTTCAATCTGACTGACGTCAAGCGAAAATTTCCTCATTAAAAAAAATCATCCTTTTTTAAATTGATAACCCAAATCAGGTATGTTATGTTAAAACAAGACATACTTTCACGCGGGCAGATGCCCAGTATTTTATTTATGCAAAGAAATAATGAAGAAAGAATATTCTAACACAAGCTTGCAGTTAATCATAATTACCTAGTGTATCCCATCATGTTAGTTATACCTAGATTGATATCTAATCCACTCTAGTCATAATATCTTCAAAAATAAAAAGCCACTTCCACTTAAAACGGATACGTATTATATCAGCTTTACGCAAAGCCAGGCTTATTTCAAACGAAAACACTTTTACTACCAAAAATATCAAGGCATGTAAAACAAGAAGGTACAATCGCAAACAAAAAGTACAGTTAGAAAAGCGCCGCTTGTCTACATGTCGTTAAGCTTTTATTGTAACATAAAACAGGCCCTTTAATCCCATTTTTAAATGATAACTTATTGCTGTTCGTGACTGTACTGATGAGTCATTTTTACTCGTTTCCTTTCATGGGAATTTCGATCTTGGTGCCGGCAGATTAGAGGTTATTTTCCTTTGATGGGTTGATACAGGTGGAGCCTTTGACCAAGACCACGTTTCGAGTCACGACCTCGGCTAGGCTTAGAAACGGCAGTGTCTACACGACAAACTGTAATTGACATTGACATTGTGCTTTAACGTGTGTCGTAAACAAATGGCACGAAGTAATGTGGTTGTTATCACTCGTAAAAATGTATTATGGCTAAGAATTTTATGATAAAACGCGTATGGCTGTGAAATGAAATGAAATGAAATGTTTATTTATGTAAGTAGATCTTAAAAGACACTTTTACACGTCAATATTTTGTTAGTCAATATTTTAAAAACTAGATGGCGCCGGCACTTCTTAGCTGACTGTTCCCTGAGAAGAAAAGCCGAAACAAATTCAGAGGTCATGGTCTCTTTTAAAGTCCAAACATTATATTATTTGAATTTGTTGTGAGTCTAACAATGCAGGGCAATGTCTGGAAAGGCCCATTGCAGCTTTGAGCTGACCTGTCCCAACAAACGGTATGTATGTAGCAGTCACCGTGTAGCTCAACCCTATTTTAGGGAGCTCAACGACCCGTCACAAGACGCTACCAGATTTGTAGGACATTTGCGTAGGCCATTTACAAAATACTCAAAACCACCGGACGAGTTATAAAGTCATGTGTTCAATCTAGCCTGCATAGTACTCACATTCACAGTTAGTTTTTTCTTTAAATGTCATCAAAAATAATGTCAATATAAAATATCAACAGTATTCTATTAACACTTAGCATATATAATAGTTTGTTGCTTGAGGGTACATTGGAGCAACTTAACTAATCCCAAGCTTTTTTGTCATCCAAGTAATCTTTAACTTTATAGAAACGTTTTTGACAGAGTTTCTGTTTAATAAATGATTTAAATTTATTGAAGCTTAGTTCTTTAACATGGCTTGGGAGTTTGTTGTAAAAACGAATACTTTGGCACTTAAATGAATTACTAATTTTTTGGAGCCTAGTCGTGGGCACAATAAGTAAATCTTTATTTCTAGTATTTATGCTATGATCGTCGCTGTGTGTAGAATATAGATTAATGTTCTTTTTAACATAAATTAGGTTCTCATATACATATTGAGATGCGACTGTCATTATATTTATTTCCTTAAATTTATCCCTCAGTGAATGTCTACAACTTAGGTTATAAATTGCTCGAATTGCTCGTTTCTGCAGCACAAATATAGCCTGAATGTCGGCTGCATTTCCCCACAGCAAAATGCCGTACGACATTACACTATGGAACTAACTAAAATATACTAATCGAGCTGTTTCTACATGTATGGCCCTTGTTACGTGACATATCTTTGGATTGTGTGACACACATGATTCAAAGCCCATAAAGCTTAGAAAAGAGCGTGTATTTGAGACAATAAAGAAGAATGGCTAAAATTAAATGTGATTGACAATTTGGCATAAACAGTTTAAACAAAACCCTAAAGATCAATCAATACATGACATGTAAGGATGCGTCGTATGCCGTATTTTTTGTAGCCAATTGCACACGAAAAGGTAAGTCAAATATTCGTTTATTTATACAGGATACATTTTTAACCAGTGCGCAAACTGTAACCATGCCTTCAGCATATCATCCAGACCCCTCCCCTAGCGTAGAAATTTTTCGTCGGTTACACAAAAAAATCAGCTGTTCCATACATTTTGACCGCGTAGGTATTGCACTTTTCTATGAAACAGCTGATTTTGTTTCTGTATAACCGACGAAAAATTTTTACGCTAGGGAGAAAAATTTCTAGTCTAGAATGATATGCTGAATTCATGGTTACAGTTTGCGCACTGGTTAAAATTTTATCCTGTATGTACTTTACTGTACACCACAAAAAAAAAAATCGAACACTACAAAATATACAATGGGCGACCTTATCGCTTTCATAGGCCAAGGCCTAAACAGGCCTGAGGCTGAGGCCTAAAATTTCATGTTTCGGAAAGAGTTAAACACGATAGATATACAGGTACATACTTTCCAAGAAGCCCCAAAGAAGCTTAGACGAAAACCTCTAATCTTTAACAAGCAAGGGTTGCTAAATACGTGACACTAAGCTACTAGAGCGTGCATCAGCAAATCCCTAATGTTTACATGGCTTTGGCACAAATTAAGCCCTGCATTAATAAACAGAACAAATACTCCTGCCAAGAGCTATTCTGTAGTCTAGACAGCTTCAAAACTATGGTCCGTAATACCGTATCTTTATTTTAAACACAGCGGTTTTCAAAGTAAACGACCTCCTCCCTACTGAACATTTGGGAGAGGCAACGGGTGGGAGAGGGGCAAATGAGAAATGAATGCAAATATTTTTTTAAAGGTAAAGAACGGTGATCAAATCGAAACAGTATTTTCAAGTAATGATAAAGGTTTCAAAAACAAAAAACTCCTGAAGGGTAATTGCGTAATACACGATCAGTAGGAATCGCTTTCTAATTGACAATTCCCGAACATTCATTGCATTTTTAGGTTTCCGTAGCCAAATGGCAAAAAACGGAACCCTTATGGATCCGTCATGTCTGTCTGTCTGTCCGTCCGTATGTCACAGCCACTTTTTTCCGAAACTATAAGAACTATGCTGTTGAAACTTGGTAAGTAGATGTATTCTGTGAACCGCACTAAGATTTTCACACAAAAATAGAAAAAAAAAACAATACATTTTGGGGGTTCCCCATACTTAGAACTGAAGCTCATTTTTTTTTTCATCAAACCCATACGTGTGGGGTATCTATGGATAGGTCTTCAAAAATGATATTGAGGTTTCTAATATCATTTTTTTCTAAACTGAATAGTTTGAGCGAGAGACACTTCCAAAGTGGTAAAATGTGTGTCGCGGGACACATATTTTCACACGTAACTTCTAAAATAAGAGAATGATAAAACTAAAAAAATATATGACGTACATTACCATGTAAACTTCCACCAAAAATTGGTTTGAACGAGATCTAGTAAGTAGTTTTTAAAAAAAAAAACGTCATAAATCGTAAACCGCAATTTACCTTTCATTCAATCAACTCAAATATTAAAAAAAAAACATTTAATTTCATAAACATAGCATAGGTTTATGCATAAACCGTGAACCATTATTTTCTGATAATAAATCTATAATAGGTGCCTAAGGAAATAATAATTATAATTCGCGCGTTAGTTGCTGGTACGGAACCCTTCATGGGCGAGTCCGACTCGCACTTGGCCGCTTTTTTATGTTGTTGAGCAGACGAATTATCCCAACATATGAAGCAATGGATTAACAATAAGCTTCAAAATGATTCAGTTTCTGATTAATTGTGGTTAACGCAATTGGGTGCTGATCGTATCTTAAAATTAACTAAAATGGACAGACATCAACGAAAATTCCAAACTCTTTAAAGCTGCTAAAATTCCTAAAGAGAAATGTCATAATTTTTATAACAACGAAAAGAACAGCAAACGCAAAAGTTTGACAGAAACTGTCATATCCGAAGTTACAGGGGTACAACCTCCGGGGAGAGCCTTTAAAGTGTTCGTTATTATGGCTTCATAAATCGAGGAAAGTTCTGGAAGGTTTTATAGGTAAACGACAAGCAACATCTGTCGGCTACAATATCTGTAATAAGGGAGACGGGGAGTATTCCCGCCACGTGGAGCAGAAACGGCGAAAATAACTTACATCAGATGAGACCGTATTATTAAACATTGTTTTTCCTGTTGAATATAAAAATGAAGGCTTTCCGGACTCGTCTTGCTGAAGATGGAAGAGGAAAACAGAAGTTTAAATAAAATGAATGATTTCTGAGTAAAGGGAGTTTGCCATTGTATGAATACTTTAACAAAGGCATAAGAAACAAGGACTTATAGTGCAAATATAAAGTAACATCAAATTAGATACAACATGTATCAAATTTTATGCGCGTCAGTGCCATCAATTAGAATTTTGTTCAACCTATCCAGGATAGTTAGCTTAATCACAAAGTGTCGTCTGGCCCTAGTTTGTGAAGCTCGATAATTCAGGCCAATCGTGGACTACCCTGTGGATACATCGTAAGCATCCATCATAGACTGACACATAATTATATCTAACGCTGTTTGCTCGGCCATCACTCGTGTACCCATTATACTAGGGTGATAGTTTTCCAGCATTACGTTAGATGAAATATAGGGGCTCTTTACTTAAGTTGAAAGGAAGGCAGGAGCTGATAAGTTTTAGTTTCCCCATTTACAAGCATATCACGTATATGCATTTCGGATTCGGACACATAAAACTTCCACTTTACTGCTTTTCTTATAAAGTTCAAGATAGATATTAAATATCCAACTGCCAATAGGTATCCTCTCCGAAGACCGGAATCTCTCACGCGTTAGTTTTGAACCAATCGCGTTCGTCTGCGTCCGGCTACCGTCGGAAGCTATGTCACCCAGTTGAGAAGTGCCGATGGATACGAAAGGATGCACACATGCTGCTGAATACCAATGAACCCTTTCGCTTCCGAATAATCTGAATAAATTCTACAAACGCATTCGTGCGCTTCAGTTTTAAACGAAGAAATTGTTTTCAAAATCGATGCTAATGGATTGGATCTGTGTCAAAGACTCAAAGCCCTTAAAACGTTATTCTACCTTGAGGGCATAGACAGAATTCATTTGGAAGGAGCCAAGCTTCTGAAATGTTTCTTTTATCTTTGACTAAACATTATTTTATTAGATTACATTCAACAGCGGTCCATCAAAATCGTCGACGTCTATCGAATTAGAAAACAGGTCGATTCGCATCGATTCGGTTTTATTCCATCGTAACTAGTTTACGATACCGTAGGAAACCTATGGATTCTACCGAACATTCTTGGTTATCTCTGATTCAATTTGCTAAGAAAACTTTGAAGAGTTATTTGGAGTCAGTGTTTTTTTTTTTGCTTAAATGAAATCAACCTTCTATCATCTAAAATCTAATCAATAAACGCCTGATACTAATACTAACATATTTCTAATAAGATTTTACTCACAAGGTATGATATAATAGCATGTAGTTTATAAAACTGTTCCTTAATAGTTTCACACTTCATCTACGTTCATACATTGGGATTGAACCTACTGAATTAAAGATCAAAATATATTGATTGAAACTCCTTGGTGATATTAACTTCTTGGATTTGCAATGTATCGTATTGGAATTTAAAAAAAAAGTGTAATAACATTCTATTTTTAAATTGCGGTAAGTATTAAAAAGTATGTGTCAATAGAAACTCGTTTTGAAGTTTATAATTCGAATTTTACGATGAGAGTAGACAAAGTAACTTCTAAGACGAGAAGTTACCCGAAGCCTCTTTAGCTACAAGAAAGTAGTGTTTCTCAAAATAAGCACAAAAAGCTCAAAAACCTTAAAAGAACTAACAGTTCAGTACATTAATTGCGAAAATTCCTGTTTGACTAGTGTAACCCCGTACGAAGCATCAATATAGCGTGCTGTTCTCACAGTCTGATTCACACGGCTCAAGACTGTATTATGAGGATAGTTAATGGGCAGCAAACACGCGGATGTGCAGTGCTAGAGCAGTGAACGAAGATGACATCAATGCATAACATTAAAAAAAACTTACACGTTTAATAGTGCAGAAAACAGATGTACAAGCAATGATTTGTCTAGTTTTTCTGAATGAGAGAAGATATATTTCTTTCTTGAAGTAGGCATCTGATACTTGACTTACATGAAGCGTCAGATAAATTGAGGCCCTTAGATAGGTACACATATTCTAGGCATGATGTTTTTTGCTGCAATATTTCTTTAATAAGAGTAGGGGGAAACCAAAGACACGATGGTTGGACTGTGTGAATGTTGATATGGTTAGAAAGGACTGCGGTAAACTGACTACGGAGATAACGACTAATAGAACAGTGTGGAAGAAAAAACATGATGCGCCGACCCCAAATAAAAAAATTGGGATAAGGGGCAGGAGACTGATTATGTTTTCGTAATATGTTTATTGAATTATTTGATAAGGACAACAACGAACTTTTGAAAAACAGCAAACACATTTTGCTGCGAAAAAATGGTTTAAAACTTCCACCGATTCGAAACTTGAAAACTGACCGTAAAATTGTTGGGTAGCAAAATGTTTTCTAATCATTTTTCTCAGTTCGGTTTACCACAGCAAAACACTTATTGAACAGCTACCAAGATAACAAAAAGCACTGCTGTCTGCTACATTAGCGAAATTGGATAAAAACCAACTGGAATGAAACAGATACAATCTTTGGCAATAATGAACTAAGATCTGGTGCCTGGTTTGGTATTCCAACAAAATGTGGTAAAGACCAGATACTAGATTAATGATTGGGAAGAAAGAAAAACATCTGCAAACGGATGATGACGACGTAAATGTGAATATCTCCGCAATACACGATATCCACGGGAGAGAAAGGCTTACTGTCTTTAGCCGACGACCAGCCGGAAACAATAAACGTCACTTCCAGTCAAAAGACATTTAATTCGATCCCATTAAAGTGAAGTCACTTAATGATAATGCAACAAGCCAAAGAGAAATTGTCGCAACGTTTACATAATATAATTAACATAAATCTTTGGGCATTAACTGTTTGCATAAAGGTAACTGGAGCTTACTTAAAGGATTAAATAAGAAGCCTAGAGATTAAAAAGCTTTCTTAGGTACCGCGGTTGATGAAATAAATTATTATTCATGCCACGATCGTTCGGGAAAAAACACCATCAATATCAAACGCTAAGCTCGAATACATTTGATAGCTGAAAGACGAAGTTAAAACTACCCAGTATACCAACCGAATAAAATTTAAGCAAACCCAGTTACGTAAGAAAGGAATTACGTTAGTAGTCATAAAGATCAATATGACATGTGATGAAATCAAATATTAAGAGCAAACAGACATGAACGTGATCTATTGAAAACTTGAAAAGCGAAATCAATATTTCTCATTCATAATTGACGTTTATTTGTCTTTCGCATTAGAGACTCACGTGCCGAGTATGATAAAATGCACGAAGCACATAACTACGTAGGCATAAACAGTACTAAAGATTATCTTTTAGCATGCTTCAAGAATCTTAAGTAGACCGAAGTTTATTATGTAGAAAAAAGTCTTTGTTTACCAGATTTATAAGTCACAGCTGTATAGATTTGTGTGTCACCTGTTATCACTGTTCCATTTAAAACTGAGACATGACTAACATGCCGCTAACGTGACACGCCACAAGCGATAATGCTCTTCGTCAATATTTGCACGTCTCATAAAAGTTAAGAAGGACGCAAACTATCCGCTCTACGGACTTTCTTCTTCCGTTTAGAACAACAAACAACAAGTTTATGTAACGCCACTGCTTTCTTTGTTCAAAGATGATGATATTTCAACAATAATCTGTTAAGCTTTCACGCAACGAACCGTTATTTCTAGACGCATGAATTTCGCTTTAATATTGCGATGATGCTCTAACGAGATGGCAGCATCCCACAACGCAATATTCTCTCAGATCATATATCTTATAGAATGAATATGTAAATCATACATACTTATAGGCAAGTCAGTGGATCACGTAGCTGAAACCGCGGTTGTTAAGCAAACCGAACCGATGAGTCAGAGAGACTTGTTGCTCGACTTTTTGCTTGGAGAAAACAGGACCATTACTTAGATCAGAGAGCATAAGACAGCCAACATGCTGGGCACGTTGCAACATTGATTCGTTTTGCGACATGCGCCAAACATCATGTTGATCAAAGTAATACATATCGTTAAAGACCGAACCTCGTTATGTTCGGTGTCGAGTGTTCAGAGAGCGCTCAGAGCTGAAATCGAAGCTATAATATTCATATTTTCAATAACATACAACCATTTAAAGAATGAATGAAGTAATTTTGTATCTGGTGGATAATTTAATGGGAACAATGACCTCGTTCGTACCACCTAATGTAGTCCGACTTAAGACAGTATGTATTTTTGGAAAGCATTGCAAAAAAGGAGTTTCTGAAGTCATAGAAAGTTTCCAGAAGACAAGAAATTATTTTCAGAATTAGACACAAAAGTACGACTGCACTTAACTTTTTTTTTGTTTCAAGACAACAGCATTTAATTTCACATCCAGGAAGATGAAAACAGAATGCATCCAGAGAATTTGTTTTGCAAATAGCAGAAAGGAGCGACGTCTTGTTTCGTTCGTTGTAAAAGCGGTAAACTTTAGTACTTACAGCTAGTTATTACCGAGTGTCCAATACTAGCGTAATAAGGCTTGTGGAGTGGACATCAGTATCCACAAATAAAAGTAAAGCCGGACCGAATTTTATCGAAAGCCCGTCTCGCCTTGGAAGATCTCGCTTAATTTATACGGTAAGTTACAGTAAGTGGCGGGCACGACTTTTTTTGGCACACGGCATTGAATGGCGCAGCCGTTGGCTATATTAGGCACTGAAGCTACAATCGATTATAAGTGTTTATTAATAAAATAAAATGGCGTAGATCTATAGATAATAAACAGAGAAGAAAGTGGTATTGTTAGACAGACTCCTAAACCTGTAGAAAAGCAACTAGTAAAATATCAGTAATTGTAATACCCATTGGGATGGGTATAATTGTGATATATTCATAAACTAGATTTGTTAAGCAACTCACTTTTATTATTGATTCTTGGCCAATGAATGAGTAAAAAGTATTACCGCACACGATCAATACAATTGCACATAGTGAAAGTTGCGTAAGTGACGCAAGGAACAATACAAACAATACTGTTGCAGCTGAAGTGGATATTAAAGTATCTACTTTTAATTTAAATAAAAAATATACGTCGAAAACAGCTAAATCCAGTATTAAAGTCACGCAAAGACCCTTGTTAGTCAAAGTAGGTCTAACGCTTTGAAATGGTAATTCTTATTCAATATGAAAACGTCGACTTTCAAACGAATTTACGGAGCGATACAATTTACTTGGATTGTTAAGAGAAATGCCCTTTGATAATATTTCAGACAACAAAGATTGGATCACGAGATGGGAATAATCTAATTGAAATTTTGGAAAGAATGTTTTAATATTGTCCTTACTAGTTGTCTGAACACCTTACTTCTTTTATGCATCATGCAACGCTGCCTCCAAAACCCGATACGCCTTAATTTGGAGACCTACAGTTCCATAAGGCGACACGTCTTCTTCAAGGTCTATAAATTTTGTAGCCTAGATTTGCAGACCAGTTTTCTCTGTTCTGCGACGTTGGCAAAATTTCAAACTAACATGATTTCATACTCCCATAGGTTCGCATATAATAATACAAAATGAAGCCGTTACATAAGATGAACGTGCTCTATCTCCCGCGAATAAGTAGAAAACAACATTCTGTCCCCGTAACCTACTAACTTTAACTTCGTGTATGCACTTTTTGGCTGGATTCCATCTTATAAGCACAGAGTCTACCTAATCCGAGGAGCCACATCTGAAGTACCAATCTAGTTGACACTGTATTTTTGTAAAAAGACGTCGCAAAGTGCTGAAAACATCCAATTGGAAACTCGAGTGCAGTTACGACATAACAAGATGGAAATGTAGCTAAAATTGTGTTTATTCAAATTGCAATAAAGATAGTGTAGAGCTGTGTGATAGTTATCTCTGAAACATCGCAAAGAATAGAATTTCATTACAATATTTGCTCTTGTGCAAGTCACAACCTAGAATTGAAAAATTTCAATAGCCACAAAAATTACATTAATGAATGCCATCCTAATTTAACAATTGGCGTAAAACAGACGGTCTAGAGCACATTGTATTCAAAACAGCATTATGATTCAGCACGACCCGAATCATTGTATATATTTAGATTTTGTACCGTTGACAATTATTTAGAAGTTGCACCGTTAGGTAGGTCATGTTAGCTATGTAAACTCAACTATGAACGAGGCAATGAAAATATCTTGGAAGAAAATATTTTCAGAACAGGTGATGCAGATGATCTCTAAGATAAAATCCTTTGAACGGAAGCTATACAAGGTACTTTGTGATACTCCAAGGGAGACTTGTACGAAGTGTGTAAGAGGCCTGTGACTTGTTAAAACTATCGATCGCAAGCAAAATCACATAGATTACAGAACCTTGTACTAATGGTAAAACAACGAACGAGGACGATCCACTACTTTGTACTTTGTTTAATTCCCAGTCAAGAACGGTTGAAAATATGCCAAAGATTTAAATGTCATATCACCTTTCTTATGATACCATCCTCCTAACCCACAGCTTACTTCTTATGGTATTCATAGATATTTACTATGAGAATGTTCATAAGGCTTTGCACGAGAATTAAAGAAAAAGACACCAAAATATATTTTAAGCAAAAAAGCTTTATTAAAAGATGTCCCAATCAGCTACTACAAATCCATTTTAACCCACTAGCAACACACAATATATCCATAAACATAATATTTTACGTATTGAATATTAATTACAAACTTAGGCTCAACATCATTGCCTATTAAACTATCTATCAAACGTAAATTATCATTAACCTGATTTCCATTTGAACGAGCAATTTTTACTTGATCTACTTCGATGGCTGGCATGAGGAAGTCACTATCAACCGTATGTACATTATACTGGCAATTCATAATAATTATTTCGATAGACATACCTAATTATTATTGGTAGCTATCATTATATCGTATAATTATTTTACTTGACAAGGGAACCCATACTAGTCATCTGTTTTAGACATACCTAGTTTAACACGTTTAACATTATCAAAATCTGTATTAAATATCAGGCTATTATCCTTATTTGCCAAGCGGATCTGCCCTGAAGGGTTATCACTGACATATTACCTCCGCTATAAAATTATATTGGAATAAATGCTAGTGATATTCACGGCAAAGTTACCGCAACATTTATAGCAATAGCTCGAAGTGTAGCTTGATGTGCTTCATTTCATTTCAACCCACCGATTGACTAGGACTGTTTAGGGAAAAACTCCTCCTTACTAAAAATCAATACCATTTCTCAGACAACGAATTCCATCCTATATCTTTCGCATTCCAAGTGCACTTAAGGCCAACAAACCCAACCCAGCATGTAGATAGGCAACTGATACAATTTTTCTCACCCCTTATCGCTAGAGCGGTGCTATCAGGCACTTACGTCTCGTAGTACATTTACGCTAATAAGGCGAGAGAGTCGAGGCGAGGTAATAGGACGTGGTTTTTACGACACTTTACGGGGCTGCATGGAACGCCAAGCTACTAGATCGCAGTAGAGCGGTACTAATAGCCATAAGGAGTAGTTGGTTAGCGTAGACTTTGCTTAATTTAAATATAGAATTAATCGATTTTGCTAATTATCGCCTGAGCAATGCTACAACTTTCTCAAAATATGCTTATCTTATATTCAAGACAAACTACATCGCAGAACATCTTAAGTGTTTTCTAGGATTTTCAATGCAAATTGAGAACCATGTTAACGACCTCATTTGTTTGTTCGTGCCAGATAGTCCTAAAACTTCTGAGCGGAATTTGGTACAGTTTTTACCACCTTTCACCCGTTCTTTATATGTGAATTTAATGAGTTCATTATATTCAATGCCTTCGCACAATATGTAATAAATATTACCGTAGGTTTTATTTAGTGCATTCATCAAGCAACAATCAGGTTCAACGACACGGCTATTTAAGTAACAACGCGACATCTTACTTTTGGTCGTGTTTGCTTTTTTTCTCTGTAACCTTTAAGGCCGCGACTTGATACAAAACTGTTTATTTAATACTGTTTTATATATTTATTTTCTTGAATATGCAGGAATTGATAAGGAAGATGAGAACACACTCGCTGATAAGATATCCCGTATAGGTAGATAAGTAAATTAAGAAGAAATTCGTATTAATGAAGAATAATTGGTGAGCTAGGAATATTTCCAAGTGTTTACTTTAGGTTGGAGATAACATAGAATGTTTGCCACTTAAATAAAATTATACACAACACACACACATGGCCTTCACAACGTGCAAACAACCAGATTTCTAATAAATTGAAAACTTCTAACTTTGCAGCTAACTGAATTTCGAAATGCCTAGATACCAAAGTTATTTCAATCAACCAACTTAAACAAGTACAAGTAAAGGCTCCTTTAAGTTAATTTAGAAGTTATCAAACAAACAGAACTCGTTTTCGCCAAGAAAAACATATCGTTGAAGGGGAAGCAAAATATTACTTCTGCAACTTTCTCTCGAAGACCCGGTCGGAATGGGTCAACGATTGATCAGTTATATAAGGGTAACTGACTTGATGATCCATATAAATCAGTTATTAATGATTAATAAAAAGTAGTAGTAACAAAGAAACTAAACTATACCTTTTCAGTAAAGAAACAAGAAAAATAAACCCTATTCAACACAAAACACAGACACAAAGTTCGTATTTAGGTTATGATTGTCTCGCCAGACTACCAGGGAGGCAGAACAGCGCAGGAGGTTGAGCGCACCTGTTACCGCGACGCGAGGAGCGTTACTGGCACGAAGCGGTCCATTAGTCGCACGGCACACGTCATGCGGAAGCCGGTTCTGCTGGACACCGATGCCTTCGAAGAAAACCGCGATAAAAGATGTTCTACACTCCACGGCTACGCAAAAATGACACACCGACCATTTAAAGATGATGAAAACGTCAACATGAGCAAATAAAACGTGAATATATATTTAACACGAGGTGTTATATTTCGAATTTTATTAGACATATGTATTTACTTTTAAACACCAAACTTTGCTCTTCTACGAGAATATTTGCTTCGCAAAAGTAAAATACACTTGGCTTACGAAAGATGAAAGGAAAACGTTGCCGTACCGAGTCGGGGATTAAAGAAAAACAGAATATATATATCGACTACATATCTAGTAAGTCAACTGAGGGTATACATCTGTAACTGATAGTCAAAGATAAAAACATTTATGCATAAATGATAAAAATTGTTAATGCCTTTTTATTACATGTAATATATATAAAGTAATATAAAGCGGCAAATGTACGGCTAATTGTGTCATACGCTATAGATCCAGTGGATTTGAAATAGTTTTTTTTAACGATTTATTTATAATGATTGCAGGTCTATATAATGTGGCTTCTCAACGTGAAGAAATCCTCGGAACAGTGAGGTCGCTCCGCGAAGCCTGTGAAGCTCCCAGGAACCTTCTGTGCTTCTGGGCGGAGCTAGGCTGGCTTTGTTAGCCAGAATCGCCACCCACAACGGACCGAATGGGAGTCTAAAGTGCGGAAAAGGGAGTCCCATCATCGTCATCATCAGGTCTATATAATTTTCTCATAGTTATTCGTAAGACATGAGTAATGAGTATCAAACCACAAGGACTAACAAGAACACCATGAGAGCTTCCACCTGCTGTGATGCAACTCTCTGTTCTCTTCAGATTCATAGTGTATCTAACATATTTAGCTTTACCGCTTCTGTAATTGGGGTCTCTACCAATACAGGTGATTTTTTCTCATCATATTCCCTAACTAAAACATTTTGCTCCGTTCACATTCACATACTCCTGAGAATACGCCTTCTCGTGTTATAACAGGACGTTATTACGCAACGGTCTCCTCTAAGCGAAAAGTAAACCACTTTAACATGACATGTAATGTAATAGACCTAGCGAAATACTAAGCCATTAACTATAACATTTAGGGATCTCTGGGATATCACGACATAAGGGAGAAAATGAGGATAGCGGCACATACATAAAAGGAGAAAGTGTGTTGCCAACATCTGGCCAATAAACATGTAGAAATTCATTCAACTCCAATTGATTATCATATTGGACAGGTTTTTTCTTGTGTGGGCAGTGACAATGAGAATAAATAAAAAACTCTTTCATTTATAATCATAGCTAATCGATCAAACCCATATTTATCAATGAGAACAAATTATCGATCAATACATGATATCTGCACTTGAAATAGATTTTTTTGTTGATGTCATGTTTGACTTTGTTTATAGATGGTGACATAATTATGCTGACTTTTCAATATGACTTTGGACCAATTATGTTTATAATGACAATGACGAAGATGAACCTGCAGAAAGCTTCATTACTACCTATAGCCAATTTTATTTTTAAGGTTGAATTAAATGAAATTCAAGATGACTGTCATGTAGATGCATACATGTTCGGTTACTTCAACGACGTGGACGCTAAAAGTGAATAATTTATAATTAGCATTGGAATTCTATAATTGGCAAATCTATAATTAGCATTAGAATGGTATATAATTAACATTATTTCTAAATATTTATATCCTATCAAGAGCCACTTGATTTAAGTGTCACCTTCCTCGGTGAATCAGACTCTCTAAAATGTTGTTTGCACGTCAATGATCTATGAACGGAATACCCGTCTTGAGTGTTATTAATAGTACCGTAGAAAATGATAAGACTCACATAGAAATACTTTTTTTTACAAACACTAAGAAATAGCAATTTCTGCATGATTCATTTGAAATCACATGTGAAATTCTATTTTTATCCCAAACTGCACCCTAATTGCGTAACTCACGATTAATCATAATCTGTTTCGTTTTGAAACAGATTGTTAAACCATTGCTTCATATGTTCGAAAAATGTGTCTGCTCAACAACGTGAATAACGCAATGAATATTGTTGCACTGTCAAAATTGCATGTTCCAAGCCTGTTCTTCTCTAGAAATTTCTCCTTCCTATATTAGCATTGGTAGAAAACTATGTGAAACTAGCTAAACATCCCCGGAGGGTAGGCGACAATTTGTTCTATTACGTCCGGCTATCCCTTGAGAATTCTTACTTTCTAACAAAGGGCCCTCTCTGTATAACAATGAACGGTATTAAGTTAGTTTGTGATTGTTATGTTGAGTCGTTTACTACGTGAGTTAATTGCATTCTCACCTTAAATTCACACTAAAATAATGAAAGTGGAAACAGGCCCTGCATAAATTAATTCTTCATTACACGAATTTCTGAACAGAGTTGCAATTTCCAGTACTGCTGCTGACTTTAGAAAGCCGTATCCTGTGTGATTCAGAATTAAAAATAAATTAAAAAACCAACAAAGCCCTCTTCAAAGTAATCTAAGTATAGAGATCGCTTGAAAAGAACACTCTTCACATAGCGATTCATTTTGCGATCAACTTTTTTGTCAATTTCCGAGGAGCCAATTACGTGGCCAACTTCGCTCTCCGGGATAGCTCCACGCCGTCCGCCGACCCAGAACTGTTGACTCACCACTCGAGACGAAACGACACAGTCTTCATTTGATACCTTCAAACATTTACTCAACGTTTTATCAAACTTATATTATATTCCTTTGAAGATCCATTTGACCTTCTACTCCACTTTTATTGGGCACAGCAATTACAGAAACGATCTTTTTTTTCTCGTAAAACAAAAGAAAAAGTTATGGAAAATTCGTAGCTACAGCCTAGAATTAGATTGTTTAAAGGCATCTAGTAATCTTTGTTGCGTGCCAACTGGACACGGATCATTGACGGCAGTTTCGAGCGATTAGTGCATAAATAGGAGACGATGAAGCGAGTTTCAACTCTCGTAAGTAGTGATACCAACCGGTTTATTAGATATGTATCGAGGCTAAAAACCATCAATAAATTCTAATCACAAGAAGAGTGAAAACATCCAGAGATAAGCCGCTACATTATTCATTTTCGTATCCGTAACTCAAGAGGCTGTTCGCAAGTGATATCGCTAAGTGTAAGTTATCAAGTAGACATTCAATTTAATAGCAGCAAGCTAAACATCAGGCAGTTTCTACCGTTGGATGGAATTTCACCGATTTGTGGTGACCGACAGTTACGCAGAGAAACATAAATATAAATTGACAAAGTCAATTATGACGTAGGTACATTGGTGTTCTCGCCATAGCGAAACTTAAATACTGCAACATGTTTACCGTGTTTCGAAAAGCTCAAATATCAGAGTGATTTGACAATAAATATAGTCTAGGATAAACTATTATTTATAGAATGGTTTAAGAACTCCGCGGAGGTACTCATCGTAGCCCAAAACTAATCGAATTCTTACAATGGGAAAGGCATCTAAGATCAACAAAGCAGTACAAAAATTATAGAAGATCTTGCACATTTTGTACGATCAATAAGTTTTCCCATGGAAAACATCTTCCCCCTTATTTATAAACGTTGTTTAAAGTTAAGTGATGTTTAAATTAAACGTCAAAAATGTATGGTTAAATAGACGCTAATCATTACTTAACTTTAAGTAGCGTTTATAAATATGGGGGTTAGAAACAGAAGTTGAACTAAATTATTTGACTTTGATTTAGTCTTGATGGGTTAGCTAGAGAAGGCAGCAGAGGCACAGAGAGATACAGAAGTCTGCGGGGAAGACCTTTACCAGGCATTATAAGTTGATTAACCAAAAGATTATGGATGGATATTTACAGTGAGATCATCAATGCACAGGTAGTGAATTAGTGAAGGTTGTCCATTGACATGGTATATTTAATCGCTATTAACTTCACTTCAAAAACAATAAAGAATTCTGTATTCAGCAGACACGACGAAAACATTTTCGTTGTTTCCGGATCACTGTTAACCAACTGACAGAACTTGACAGCCAGACAATCGTATCACTTTCGCTGACTTCTAGCGTGTTAAGTTCAAAGATAAGGCAAGGTGGCAGGTTTTATTAGTCGATCACCAATCAGAAGTCAAGTAACATGTATCCCTCCAATGACATGCAACTGGAGCTCCGTGATAAGTGGTAGACACATACAGATTTCATCGAGTATGTATGTTTCTATGTCGAATGCATAGATAAAAGTTATGACTAGCTCTGTCTCAACGCCTTTTTTCCGTTACTAGGTTTGTGGACTTATGAGAATAACCGAGAAAGCAACAGGATACATTCGCACAAAGTTAGGCTTAGCATGTTTGTGCGAAGTTTCTGTTTCGCAGTTTTGGGGGCGACACAAATATTAGTGTGGAAATTCAATCCAGACTGAAGTAGGGTGAAAACAGGCGATTTCAAGCTTGGTTCATTTGATAGAGCTTTAGCTATAGTTCTTCGTCAACTAATGATGCAATTTCCTTGACAAACACATGATTTCTCCAGCCCAGAACATAAGAAAATGCAACGTTCGAACGGAAACAACTATTATTGCCTACAAGTTGTGAGTTTACGGTCTGTCGATCATTGCGATCGTTGCACTGACCACAACACTGCATGCATATCGATATACCTATCTATCGGTTATTGCGTTATCCATTTTAAGTATCGTGAATTACTAGTGGGGTGTAATTACAGAAGGCTTATGATGTTGTTTGACTTAATTGGATGTGTTCTGATTTTGAGGTTGTATTGTTGCATTATCTGAAAGTTTGACCGTGGGCGCAAGGCGAAACAACACATAACGGTTTGAGCATTATTGAATTTATGGGCTCATGGACGCGTATTTATCCAAAGAGGATTATTAAAAGATATCGGTGTGGTGGTCTTATTTACATAAACAGTAAACGCATAGTTAAAATGCAACCACGTTAGTTGAATTCCTCCTCAGTAGCAAATAAAGCAACCCGATTTTAATGTTTTATTTTTGCAGTACAGTTTTTTATCTTACTGCAAGAAGCAATAAGGAAGTAAGCCGCTCCATTCAACGTCGCGAAAAAATACAAAAGGAAATTAATGTAGCTAGAACTTACTGGAAATGTCTCTTGCTCTGGCAAAGTTGCGACAGCTGTTCAAAGTTAGCTCTAATTCGACAAATTATAGTTGGACATCTCTTTAATCCCCAATCCGCAAAGTGTTCCAGTTAGCTAAATGGCAATGACATTTCATTGTCTGGAGAGCCACAAGCCTGGGCCGTAAGACTAAACTTAGATGAAATCAGTTTCTGTGACGTTTTTAGAACAAAAGCTAACAATAGGCGGGTCTTAATGGCTGTTATAAAAGACGTCAGTGGCAATTGAAATAGAATCTAGGCATTTCTTTTGTGGATGACATTATCAGCTGAGTGCTTATGGACTGGGATATAAGAGATATTTTGGGACAAATTAAAACGCAGTGAAGGAATTTTAATTAGCATCCCGAATTTCGCTGTTAGATCGGCATTTTTTGAGATCCATTCGGGACACAAGGCCCAACATAAACTCCCCTATTTGGCTTACAAATGACAAAACTTCGGCGAAAGCATCCAATTTAGGCACATTACATGTAAATTGCTTTTTAAAGAAAACATCCTGGTCAGTAATAAGGGCCTTAAACTGGTCAACTCGGGAATGGCGATCCCATCGTTGCGGAAACCAGTTTTGGGAACGTCCAAAGCGAAAAAATCCTTCTTAAGGAGAATAAATCCCACAAGACAAAGCCAAGCTTTTGGAAGTTAACAACCCAAAAATGGCAAATAAAAGGAACGATAATGTACTTTAGTAACTGCGTCAGTCATCTTTACATGAACCCATAAAAATACCATCTTCATTTATTACATTAGTATGATGTTATTAAAACACTGATATTCTGGTGGAACAGCCAATGCAGCTGCATTACAACGGTTTCTTCGCCAAGGAGGCGTATTCTCGTAACGGTCGCATGCATTCGAGTGTACCTACATAGTCATCGTCGGTACAAAACTGATGATTAGATAAGGCCTTGCGTTATCGCTATCTCTACTGCCTCATCTATACGGAGAAGAAATTCTAAATAAGTATGTATTTTATAGGATATTCTTTTGACCGATTATGTAGACGTCTGGGCCAAGAAGCTTGATGAGTTCAGTGCACTTACTGATTAGTTTTATTGTCCGTAACATTTTTATACGTATAATGTACCGGTAGCAATTTTTTCCTAAGTTATGTATGAAGCCTCACCCACCGCAATAACACAACAGAGTGAGCTTGCGTTGTTTGGAATTCCTGCGGTCTGCGGTTATTATTTGATTGTATTTTTTATGCACTGCGTGGCTTCATGACGTCATCAACCAGAGCTAACCAATGTAAGTATTATGTTGTAAGTATGTGTTGATTACAGTTTTTTATTAGTCCATGTCCGTATCTGACATCGTATGTTAGGAGAGTAATTAAGTACTTACTTGAATACTCATATAGATATTCAATTTCCCCAACTATTCAAAAGACCAGACAGGGTCTAGGTTTATTTCAACAAACAATTCTACTCATTTTTACAAGCAAATCGGCACTAAACGAAGATGTACATTTTCCGGACTCGAAATAAATAGTACCTACCTACAGTTACAACTCTCCATTTTGTTTAATAGCCAACGGCTTTTGTTTTATTATGAGGAGTGAGAGCTTATTACGGAAGGAAGACAATCTCATCTTCTATTGCGTGAATTTTTGTCGGTATTTATAACTTAACAAAACAACTTTTATCTCTGGTTACGTTTATGGTGAAATCTTTTTTTAAATTGTGTATTGTTATGTTTGGTAGGCATAGCCATGTCTGTCATAATTTATTGTTGTTATTTTTTTATGATAGATAATTATGATCAATTTCATCAGTTTATGCATTGTAATTGTCTACAGAATAATCATTACCAATTATCTGATTACAACAAATAGATAAATTAAGAAGATAGTGATTAAGCATTTTTTTGTATAAACAACGAAATAATTGTCGATTGCTACTACAGCTGAGTCAAATAGATAAGAATTGAGTACAACATACTTATTTAGTAGTTCATAAATTCACTAATAGGCGTAAAAGATAGTACTTAAGTAATAAATCATTGACTGCTTATCAAGAATTAGCTTCTAATTTAACTGTCATACAAATGAAATGACGCACCTTGTATCTATGCGAGAATGACATCAGAATACTAAATATATTGTATGTTGCATGAAGAAATTTTTGTTGTATCTTTCATCACGTATGCTGATAATAAATGGATTTTTGCATAAATAAATCCGGATAACGTAATTTATCAAATACCTCTTACAAATCCTCAAACAATACTCAATTTTAATATGTTGTAAAAATTTGTCTACAGTACTCTTCAAACTTTTTCAAGTGACAGTGATCGCATGACACTTAATGGTGTCTTAAAATGATGATATTTTAGAATCCAGTGTTTAATTTTTAATTAAGTATGCTATTTAACTTAAAAATAAATAGATTCCTTTCTGTTTTCTTTATCTGAGAATGTGGTAACTCTTGCAGACTAGATTTGTACAACATTTTCTATTTTGTTGAGTACTTGGTACCTATTTGTTGACATGCCTACACTGTCTTCCCATACCTATTAGCCTTTTACCTTCTGCCTATGTATGTATCTAATCAAGTCTATCCAACTAAACAGACAGCTGTGCTGCTGGGGAGTTTGTTCCGCCACTTCTTCTTCCCAGCTAAAGCACTAGGAAGTGGTGAAGGGTGGGCGTTTTGGGGGACTGTCTCATGTACTTTGGCGTTCGAAAAGTACTGATTCTCAGCCTAATTTGAATAAATGACTTTTGATTTTGATTTTGATTAACACTGTAAATCGGAAATATTGTACAAGTAAATTTATATATAAAAGAGCAACCGTGGAGTTTCTTGACAGCTCTACTCTAAACAACCAATTGGAACCATGTACCTGGGCTCTTGATGTTTCATAAGTATGTAGGATTATGTGAAATAAAATAATTTTATTTGATTTCAATCAGATTACTGATACTGGCTATAATATTTTTTTTTTTTGCACTGGTAACACTGGTGACAGGTCGTGAAAAAACGACCTCGTAGTTTAAAATTACTAAATTATTTAAAATTGTGTTTATTTTATGTTAAAAGTATTGTTTATCTTAGAATCTAAGTATAAAGTGTCTCACGCAGTGTTTGTGCCGTGTTTTTGTTGTGATTATTGATAATATTCGACACTTTGAAAAATCATCTACCGGCTGTCAACCAAAACTGGATTGCGGATTTGAATTCATCAAACCCGGGGAGTATTTTGTTTTCTAATATTCATTAATCTAGTAATATTTACACACAATACAACATCTGAAAACACTGCTCAGGGTTATGAGCAACGTCCAGTACACACCGGCACCGTTTATGTCTCCTTTCGCTTGACAAATATTGTGGAAGCAAAATCGAAGACGGAAACACTTGCCCCAGACAGAAAACCAATACTGCAAACTTTACTTCACACACATTTATCCCTAATTGGTTGACTTTGTTTAAAAATGATAAAACTTTGTTAGGTATTATTCTCATGTCCTTATACATTCTTATATTACTCGCTTAGTGGAAATTATCTAACCCAGTTATTAACTTATGTGATAAAATTGATATAAGTCTTCCTGTAAACAATTAAAATTGTGATAAAGCCCCAGAACAAATTGAATAGCTTCCTTTTTTCTTATACATACCTCCATTTTTCATAATCTATTCCAAAACTTCATTTTTTTGTCTGTTATTTTTTATTTTATTTTTTATTACCTATTTCTTCCAATCTTACTCTCATATCTTCCCAAGTTCTCAACTTATCTAGCTTCCTCATACACTTAGCTGTTTCTTGTCACATTCCAGGTGCCACTTGGGGAACTTTTTTAATATGATGACCCGCGGAGCCACTGTTCGTGACATGAGTGACAAGCTGAAAGCGGCACTGAAGGAGCTGGAGGCATCAAGAAAAGAATGCGACCAGCTGCTACAGGAAAGAGAGGACAGTGAGGTTGAAGTGAAGAAGATTATCGACAGAAACACCCAACTCAAGAGCCAGCTTGTTGAACTTCACACTCAGCACATGGACATACTTGACCAGCATAGCCTTCTCCGTCAACTAGTGTCAGACTTCCAACATTGCAGTGACACTCATGACCATGCACTGAAACGGATATCAGGCCTTGAAGCAGAATTATGCAAAGCCAACAACACTATTTCCACCATCAACTCTCTGAAAGCCAGCGAACAGGTTGCCAACACCAATAACCTTTACGAAGAGCTGGTTGGTAGTGTATCCGGACTGGAGTATGTGAAGCCCACCGTTACCATAGACCTGACTGGGGACAATACCGTAACTAGATGTCCAACTCTAACTAGTCATAATAAAATTAAGAAATATATTAAAATTAGTAAGAATATTAAAAAGTACAAGAAACTTTTGAAGTCACAAAGTATTTACAAATTTAACCTAAATCTTAGGAAAGAACGTGTCAACTTACAAAGCCAACTAAATTTATGTAATCATAAGTTGGAAACAAGCAGATTAATGTACAATGTTGACATACAAAACCTTCAAAAGGAATTACTGAGCAGGGAATATGCACTTAAAGAAATATCTTGTAAATATGAGTCCAGTCAACAAATGTTAAGCGACCGTCTGCAGGAGGCCTGTGAGTTGGTGGACCTGGTGAAGTACAATGCAGAGAGGTATGAGTCGCTGACAAACAATCTCACCTGTAGTTGTGCTCCCACTCCGCCACCTCTCATGTCACAGCATGTTGTTTCTGCCACTTCACCCATCTTACCTCATACACTGGAAAGTAACTATCCCACTCAAAGTAATGTTTTGGTATATTCTGATAGATTAGGAGCAGGTTTTGGATCATTGTTAAATAACCGCTCAAAACACACTATAACTAATTGTTGCTACCATAACCTGCACTTTAATGAGCTTGTTCATAAAATAAAACAAACAAAATTGGATGAGCAGACAACGGTAGTTCTTTTAATTGGAAACAGTCTGAGTTTAACTAAAAGGGACATAGTTAACGGTATTGACACCCTACTAAAATTAAAATTAGGTAAAATAATATTATGTGCTTTGCCATATTCAAAAAATTTGAATTATGAAGAAAATTATTATATTTTTAGCCTAAATAATTTAATGCATATTTTGACATGTCGTCATAGTGACCGTTTATTGTATTTTGATACTAACAATTTTGTTAGAGATTTTGTGCTAGTTCGGGAACATATGTTTCTTCCCAAGAAAAGTCGACATGTATTAGCTACTTTGTTAGCTTACAATATACACGCAGTTATTGATAATTTAACTGAGACTAGGTTTAGTGACGAAACAGTATTATCTAGTTCTTCTAATAATACTGTAATTAATTCTTTAAACTTTTAGACACGACAACAGAGAAGCATAATAAGGATATTTTACTGTATCACCAAAATATAAATCGCTTCCCTGGCAAAATCCTAGACGTGGAAATGTTAATAGATAAATATCATATGGATATCCTATGTTTTTGTGAAACTTGGTTAAAACCAGATAGAATGTTGTTTAATGTAAATAATTTTTCAGTTGCCAGTGCGTACAACAGGTCTTCAATAGGGGGTGGTACTTTGATATTATGCAATAGTTGTTTTAGATATAAGGAGAGAAAGGATATCACTGCTTGCTCTGTTGATCGCTTATGTGAGGTAGCATGTGCAGAGGTTGAGGGCCATACTTTCTTATCTGTTTATAGACCACCAGCCTCAAACTTGTCATCATTTTTGATCATAATGGAAGAAATATTAGGTAAACTTTTTAAAGATGATAAATTAGTCTTCGTGTGTGGTGACCTAAATATTGATCTATTAGTTAATTCACCAGAAAAATGTAAGCTTATCTCATTGTTTAAATCATTCAATTTAAAATGTATATTTAATGAAGCGACTAGAATAACAGCAACCACCGCTTCATGCATAGACAATGTATTTACTAATTGTAAAATAAAGGACTCTTCCTTAATTAGTGGCGTCAGGTCAGACCATACTGGTCAGCTTGTATCGTTTCACGTAGATAAAAAGTTACACCTAGATAAAACCATTGAATTGAGACCTCTGACTAAAAATAAATTGGAAACGTTTAAAAATAATGTTCTTAGCAATCTCTCAACAGCAAGTTTTGATTCACAAGACCCCAATATAAACTATAGCACATTTTTTTCTACAGTATGCCAAGAATTCAATAAAGCATGTCCTGTAAAAAAAGTTACAATCACTCCTAAACCAAAATTTAGCGAATGGGCCACAGCTGGCATTAGAAAAAGCAGAGATGTCTTATATAATTTGTACCACGAAAAATCACTGACTTCTGATCAGGCCCTTCATAATTATGTAAGAAACTATTCTAAGATATTCAAAAGAGTCTGCGCTCAAGCTAAATCTAAATTAATAAGTAACAAAATTAATATTTCTAAAAATAAAATAAAAGCTGTGTGGCAGGTAATTAACAAAGAAACTGGAAACACACAACAGCGAGATCAGAATGAATTAGCTCTAAAAATTGATAATGAAACCATTTCAGATAAGTTAAAAGTTGCTGAGACTCTAGAAAATTTCTTTACCAACATCCCAATAGAGGTTACGAAGTCTCTACCCTCATCATCTGTATTAGCTGAATCTCTTCTTAAAGAAAACATCAGTAAGGACATTCCAAATTTTGAATTCAAGCCCATTTCTATTGCCACAATTAAAACAGCATTCAAAAGTCTTAATTTAAAAAACACTGAAGACTTATGGGGGATTTCCGTTAAGGTTCTTGAAGGTATCATTGACACAATTGCCCCTGTCCTAACAGGCATATTTAATCAATGTTTAGACAGCGGTACGTTTCCTGACTTAATGAAACATAGTAAAGTAGTACCAGTTTTTAAATCGGGTAGTAAGTGTGATCCCTCAAATTATAGACCTATATCTGTGCTTCCAGCAATGAGCAAAATTTATGAAAAAGTCATGCTAGACCAGATGTTGTCACATTTTAACTCAAATGGGATTTTACATAGTCGACAGTTTGGTTTCACGAAAGGTAGGTCGACGACTGACGCGGGAGTAAAACTCGTCAGTCACATTTTGGAATCCTGGGAGAAGTCCCAGGATGCAATTGGCATTTTCTGTGACCTCTCAAAAGCGTTTGACTGCGTTGACCACAACACACTCATCTGTAAATTACACCACTACGGAATTCGTGGACGAGCTGCTGATCTTGTACTTTCCTATTTATCAAACAGGCAGCAAAAAGTAAATGTTAACGGGGCAACGTCCTCGGGGTCTCTAGTTAAGATGGGCGTGCCTCAAGGTTCAATTCTTGGCCCTTTTTTATTTCTAGTTTATATTAATGACCTTCCTTACCTAATGGCAAACTTCTCGGATATAATTTTATTCGCTGATGACACCTCTCTTATTTTTAGAATAGATAGAAAAGATACGGATGTCTTACATGTCAACGATAGTCTAGCTGTTCTCTCGAAATGGTTTGCGGCTAATAATCTTTTACTCAATGCGAACAAAACTAAATGTCTTAAGTTCTCATTACCAAATGTACCCCAAGTAGGGCTAAATTTAAAACTTGATGGCAAGAAACTAGATGCTATTTCGGAAACTGTATTTCTAGGAATTACTTTAGATTCAAAATTGCAATGGGGTGCCCACATTAGAGCTCTCTCAAGTAGATTAAGTTCAGCTGCTTACGCAGTAAGAAAAATAAGGCAGTTGACTGATGTAGCCACAGCTAGGTTAGTATACTTTGCTTATTTTCACAGTATTATGTCTTATGGCGTTCTGCTGTGGGGATCGGCAGCTGACGTAGATTCAGTTTTCATTTTACAAAAGAGGGCAATCCGCGCTATCTATAAAATGGGGCCTCGCGAGTCTCTTAGAAACAAATTCAATGAAATTGATATACTAACTCTGCCTTCTCTTTATATCCTAGAAAATATCTTGTATGTTCGCAAAAACTTAGGTCTTTTCAAAAAAAGATGCGACTTCCATAATCTAAATACACGTAGTAAAGATGAAATCGTGATTCCAAAATTTAGATTAACTAAAACTAGCAAGTCATTTCTAATAAACAGTATCCGCTTCTATAACAAGTTGCCAAAGTCGGTTACAGAACTTAGCGATGGAAAGTTTAAAACTCATATCAAACGTGTCCTTATCAAAAAAGCATATTATAAGATAAAAGACTACGTTGAAGACAGGGAAGTTTGGCATTAATCCCTTCTGCACATGTGGCTTCCCTGGTACCTCATTAACAGCATAACTTTGTGAGAGTCTATTAACTGCTTCCAAATTACAATGTTAATTTTTAATATTTTTATTTTTTACACTTTCTGACATATTCTCGTCATTTTTGACATTATACATCGCTTCAAATAGCACCTATTTATTAGTGATTCTCATGGAAATCATGTCACTTTGTTTAAATAGGTTGATCTTACTAATGTAGATTCTTTTACATATTGTGAATGGGAAAACATTGTAGGCCTTACAGATTAGATTTATAGACGATTTTCTATTCTTTATTTTCATTCCTCTAAGTACTTGGTACTTATTGACAGGCCTGCACTGTCCTCCCATACCTATTATCACTGTAATTTGAAAATATTGTAAAACCCAATTATTTTTAAAAGAGTAACCGTGGAGTTTCTTGCCGGCTCTTCTCCATAGGAAGCGACAAATTGGAACCGTGCACCTAGCTTCTGACGTTTCATAAGTGCCCTTGCAGGTTTATGTGAAATAAAATATTTTGATTTTGATTTTTGATTTTGAATAGTAATCAATTATTGGTATTGCTAGCATTATAGAAAATAGATTCAATAGACTGGTGATAAGATTAGCCCCTTATCAATCCTGAGGGTGATCTCAAGTATTTCTTATGAAGTCAGAGACCTCCTTCCTTCTATAGAAGTGGCAGACAATGACAGATTATATTTTGTATCACAAGCTTATCTTTTAGTTGATTTCTTTGGCAAATAATTTAATATCAAGGGTTTGGTGAGACTTTGGACAAACCAAGTATGTTTAGACACACTTCAAAACATATTGTGGTGTTTTAAGTCAGAATTTTGAATTAAATGGGTTAATAATAATCGCCACGCTTGGCAGGCGGGAAAAATGCTATTATAGTATTAACGAATTTTTAAGCAATAAATTATAAAGAATTCTATGTCATAATCAGTTATCCACAAGTAATTTTGTTGAATTTACACATTAAATTATATTACAGTATAAACAATAAAATAATTACAATTGAATTTTTATAAACGACATCACCAATAAAAAAAAATTAAAAAAGTAAAACTACATGTAAGTTAAAATGCCCTCAATAGCATTTCAACAAATAACTTAAACTAACAATATAGTCATGGTTAATACCTTAAAACTAAAAATAATAACAATAAAATAATAAAATTATCTTTAGATTGATATAATTATTTATACAAAAATAATATTTATAATGTATAATTAGATCGATAAATTAGAATTAAAAAAATAAAATAAAATTATAATTTAAATCATTTAACATTTAAATTCAAAATTATGAGCTCATGATTATCTCAATAAAATTACGGTTCTTCTACAGCATATAGCTTGTAGGTATAAAGAAGAACCCATATTGTGGTTTTATTGGATTTAGTTTAGATGTAAGTTTAGCTACTTATTTAAAGCTTCCTCTCTCCTACTATTTTTTGCTGTGCCCGACAGGGTCCATAATGACCACTATTTTTAATTTACCAGCTAAGTACACATTGTGGAATGCAAAAAAAATTGAGCATTGGGTTGGTGATCGCAGTATGGTGGTCAAATGCAAAAAGAATGCTGATGCCCATTCTCTAGTAAGTCCCTTAGTCGCCTTCTACAACACCCACAGGTAGAAATGGGATGGTGCCATTCTTTTACATCCGGCACCACACAGAACCGGCACCACACGGAACCAGAGGATTTAAGTAATACTTATTTTATTCAGAAAACATTGTAAAGACTTTGAAGAAAACTAAACAAAGATTGTTAAGAGATCAAAGCAAATCTAAAATAGCTGTAAGCCAATCCCAAGTCAGGAAGGGATATGCAACTGGATATCCGCACAAGAGTGGACAATTTGGTGCTAAATATAGAAGGAGGGGTCCCTTGTCCACACCAGTGGCAGTCAGGATTTGTCATTTCCTCACTCCAACCAATCATTTACTGGCCTTGGTGATTGGGACATGTCATTCATTTGTTTGTTTCTCAACATTGTTAGGTTGTACAAATTATTAGTAGACTTATATGTCAATTGTTTTTTGATTGTAATGAGGATATTCTACTGTGCTTAAATTTATGTTTGGTTTGAAGATTATTAGCATTAATTTAGAAGTAGTAAAAGTATATGTTTTGAGAGAGTGTAAGCATTTTTAAAGTATTTACTAAAGCTTATAATAAAATTAAGTTGAGTATTTTAAAATCGTGATGCTCAGGCTTTTAAAACAGGTAAGTAGATACCTATTAATATGAGTATTGCTAAGACTTAAAATGAATGCATTATTATGATGAATGGCATGTTATTACTAAGTTGTTGTATTCATGAATAATTCATTGACATCTCATTACATCACTTTGATATTAATAAACTTAACCCAAGATTATTATGGTTACCTACCTACCATAGTAGACTACATGGTTATGGTTTTAATAAAACCATGTAAGTAATAATAACAATCTTGGATTAAGTGTAAATTTTATCCAAAATAGTTTACATGTAATGAAGTGGAAAAAATACTATGAAAACATTCCCTTGAAGGTAAAATAGTTGCCGCCTTATGAAACATGTACTTACCTAATTTCAATGATGTGCTATTATTATTTTCTAACAACAAACAAACAACTCAAAGGGAATGAGTGAAACCTAATGAAAATTCTCGAATAAACTAACCGAAACGGATAGATTTTGCAACATAATAACGTGGTCGAATTCAGAGTGTCACCAATATCATAATAATAAAACAAAACGATTAAAGATAACACGGCAAAGCCGTTGACAATCGGTGGAAAACATTACAGAAAAACTCTAAACTTCACTGGAAAAAATAAATTACACAAACAAGATGAGCTATGTTAACTTCTAGAAGAGTGTTTCTAAATTAGTTTTTATATAAAACAATAGAAATAATTAAACCGTTACCTTTTAAAACAATCACAGTGCGGACACAAGTCAACAGGAACAAAGTAGGTTGCCATCCAGCTTTCGTACGAATTTACACGTGCAAGGGCACCATATAACAAGAGTAAAACACTAAAGACTAAATTTTCGCAATAGCTTAATTCCACAAACTAGTAATAACAATTTTAATCAAAATTAATAAAAGGCTTTTTTGCAAAATATTAATCACAACACGCGTAAGATACACTCTTGCGAAAAATCTGACATTAGTGACAGTTGAGATTTTTTTGTTCGTTCCACTTTATTTCACGAAACCGGTTACGCACAGGCAGTGACTGAGTGAAATCAAAATATTCCTTATTGGCTAATAAAACATTAAAAAAAAAAACATTAAGTAATTTTTTTATGGATACACGTACTGATTTAGTTTGTGAAATGATTACAAACAAAAAATAATTTACTCTATAAAAAGTACCGAGCCGACAGTACCATCTATTGTCAATGATTGACAATCGGTAATTTTTTACCGCGCCATCTATTAAAATTTACGAAGTTATCAACGTTCACAGTTTGCCCAGTTAGTTCATTTCATTCGAATAGATGGCGCTACTAGTTTGAACTTTTCCACTTTACTTTTACTTTTTCTTATTTTTGAAAATAGATGGCGCTACCTGATTATGCTTTTTAATAATCTAGATGTCATGTCTTGGCTGTGCCGGGTTGCCGTTGCAGTAGTTTAATATTAATTCACCAGTCTCCAAGCGGCTACATAACCAAGTAAACAAATAACTACCAAATCTACAGAAGGGAGACAAGATGATTCTAGTAGTTAATTTCTAAACGCTCGATTTAATCATCATCATTCTCTTGCCCTTCTCCCAATTTATTTGAGGCCAGCGCTACATGTCTTTGTCTTCCATATATCTATTAGTCGTCATTTCGGTATTTAACTATCTACCTACCTGCTTCCTAACCACATCATCATTCACACTGTCCATCCATAGTTTCTTTGGTCTCCCTCTACTCATAAAGCCATCGACATTCATACTCAAAACTTTCCTCACGACATATTCCTCATTCCTCCGCAATTCCGCATCACATGCCCATACCATGACAACCGATTCCCACACCACTTTTCAGTTACCGGTGCCACTTTCAAACTTCCTCTTGAATACTCATTTCTTATTGTCCGTTCGTGTAACAACACCTCCCGCTTAACATTCTCATCTCAGCTGCATGCAATTGCCTTTCATTCATCCCTTTTGTGGCCTAACATTCTGACCCATACAAGACAGCAGGTCTTACCATGGTTTTATATATGGAAGATATATAAAACCATGGTAAGACCTGCTCATCAGTTTAAGTAAGTTTTTAAGTTTAAGGGGAACAATCTGACACTCCTGAGTGTCAGATGGTTTCCGTATCCAGCCGCCATTTCATCCATAAAGTGTTCATTTTGTGCTTAATCTTAACCGTCCGGTCTTCTTCGCCATCGCTTTGCAAGGGTCAAACAAGTTACCGAAAGTCGGAGCTGACTGGGAGGCAAGAAACAACTTTTTTCCTTTTTAGGTACTTAATCGTCTTCGTTATTTATTTTGAGCGGATTATCATAGTTACATAGATACCTACTTAGCGCAAGACTTGTGGTTTATTTCAAGAGGATCAACATAACTACCTGCTGCGATCACTGACCAGTCTCCTATGCTTGGTGATTATGACCCTTAATTTGGTCTGAGAGCCAATTAAAACACAAAATGTAAAACTGAAACATTTTATTTAAATTATAACTCTTCTCTTCATATAAATAACGCTTTTTTAAATGTTTCTGGAAGCCTCTACATAAACATAGTAAAGTTTAAAATGTCATACAACTAGGTACAGGATAAAATACAGAAGGTAGCTTAAAAATTAAAAATAGCTTAAAAATATCGTCGCAGTACGCAGATTAAATTGAACGAAGTCACCCAGTAGATCACTGCAGGCAATCAATGTTCACCTAGAAAACAAATTGTCTGTTACTTCACTGACGATAGACTAAATGGAGTGATTAGTTGGCATTCACGCGCCATTTTTCGTGACACTTAACATTATTCACAACGTTTTTTTTCTCTTTTTATATTGTTATTCAGTAGGCAGTTATTCTAATGATTATGGATAGTGCTAATATATTAATCTATCATTAGGAATGATTTTTAACTAATTTTTTGTGTGTTTTATTATTCTTTTTTATAATATCACTAGGCATAATGTCGACATCAATAACAAAAAGAGCCTTTTCGGATGAAGAATATTATGTTCCTCATAACATTGTTTGTGGTACGTTCACCGCAGCTATTTTTTTATTTCGAACTGAGCATTAATAATACAGTAAAAAAGAAAATAACAGTGTGACGTGTGTCTTTTAGTTATTAGATGTCTGATAAAAGTAAATGAACATACTACTAAACTTATCCATCTCATATTAGTAATAAAATAATTAATTAGTCTCTTGTGATACGTATATAAACACTAGGTATTTTAAACTCAATAACTGTCTCCTAAACGTTCTAACATGTTGCAAGAACAAATAATGAAAATACACAATAATCATGCAAGTTCATAAAAGTAATTGAAAATCATGCGATTTCAAACAATCAAAGCAATCATTATTTTCAAAGTATTAAAAACAAATTAATCGTGTATTTTGGCACAAAAATATGTATGTAAGATTTAAGTAAATACAAAATATTACTAAGAAATAAGTAAAAGGTAAAATGAACATCACAGCTAAAATTTCTAAAAATAATAATGGTTTAAAATAAGATAATACAATTCTATTTTACATAATGTCAATGAAGTATACTAAATTAAAAAAAAAAACAAATGATAAGTGCATTTTTAAGAGGCCATTAAATTGCGTTTTGCATACAGAGATATACCAATAGCAGACCAACTAATAATATCAATAGAACTAGTCAAAGTAGTGGGTATTTATTTAGGTAGGATAAGACCTCGAACAAATAATTTATAAATAAGTAGTAGGAGCATAGAGAAATAACTTTCTATGCGTTATGCGTATGGTAACGTGCTATGCAAACGTCGGGAGACATCCTACGCAAGATTAGCTTTTCAACTACAATTAGCCTTAAAAGGAAAACGCCATTGTAACCCCCTATTGAATGATTTTTTCATAAAATAATAATGCAATGAGATTATATAAACTTAGTGGGTTGTATTGCTGATTCTTGTGATTATAATTCTGTGAAGCCATATTTGTTACAGATGCGAATCATATTTTAACCAACATGCAACCTGACACTTTACTTGCAAATTGCAAAAAAGTTAGTAAATTTAATTTTGCCCAAGGTAGCGCATCCTTTAATCTTAAGCGATACTCCTTAATCAATGGTCTGCAAATCGGTACATCTCTTGGAATTTTGTGGTTACATTGTTACTTCTATGTTATATTATTAGCATAGCGATAATTGTGATCATTGCCAGCAGCAAACCGAGCAGCGTCAGCCAGTCCAAATCTGCTAGGTGTTGGGAGAACATCATAGTGTAGGTACAAGCTAACATCAACGTGCCAGAGTCGTGCCAATCGCGCTTCGACTGCGTGTTATCGCCTGTCGGAACAACAAAAACAACGCATACAATAAAAAAACTAGTTAGTACAGGCAACTAAAAAAAACGTAGTTGTGAACACAAAATGAACAATAAAAAGCTGGATGCAAAATGGTTACAGTGAAAACAGTACACCGTGCATGAGAATGGACCACGTACCTCTATTTTCTTTTTGTGAATTGTGAGTTTGCCTTTTAGCTCTCCACGGAACTACGTTCGTTGGCAGTGAGTTGCTTTGACTAGGAGGAGTACAATCATCTGTCTGGTCTACAGACAACCTTCTCAGGTGCTGATTCATTGTCTGAACCAATTTAGGCGAACTTAAGTCGTTGCGAATTTTATTTTCAGGGCTATTCCGACTTTCATTGACAGTTCGCGATTTGGCATTACTTTCTAATTTAAATATCGTTGCAAGTTCTTCAGAGGAATTATATTCTGTTGAATCGGCAGCATCCTTCTTAGTTTCTAAATCGTCTTCGTATATAGACAGATTAACGGAAGCCCTATTAGGAACTTCTTGATTACGGATAGTTTGTGAAACTTGGTTAAATTTTTCAGTGGCTTCGGTAATTCCAGTCATTTTTTCTGTATTAGTATTTTTACAATCATCCAATTTTGGTCCTTTATTCTGTGTAAATAATTTTTCATTTACTTGACAAATGCCAGCGATTAAATCAGATATTCCATCTTTTAACTCTTTAAAGGCGTTAATTTCATTTATTTCTTTAATTTTATCGTCAGTATTCAAGAAAGGATTTAACGAATTGATAATTGGTGGTTTCAGTTCCATATTGTTGATATTATTTTCATTTTCTTTTACCGTCTCTATTTTTACCGCATCTTCTTTTATCGTTAATGGGACAACGTCAGGTATTAACTTACTCTCGGGTATCACAACCGTGGTTTCTTGAGCCTTCAATTGTTCTTCAGCTTTCGCTATATAATTCGAAAGTTTTAAACTTTCATCTTCAAAGTTAAGTTCTTTTTCGAAACTATGCTTGAGCTGGTCTTCCACTTTATGTAATTGATCTGATATGGCTAGAAGACTATCTTCAGTCTTCTTACCTTTAGAATTTTTATTGACTCCATTTACGTTTGTCAATGGTCTGTCATCTTTCTGTTCACTTATAACTTCAGAACGAACGTTAACATGCTTCACTTCAGGTGCAATATCATCCGAAGATTTACATGTCAAACCATTCAGAAAGGTTTGCCGACTATCAGAAATTCGGCTCTGGACGTCTAATTTCTTCTCATTATTGTTTCTATTTTTGTCCAATTCTGCTAACGCTACGCCTAACTTGTTGCTTGTATCCATGGCTTCCTGTGCTAGCATGCTAAGAACCTGTTGAAACTCATCTTTTGATGAACGTTTCGATGCCTGGGGAGATCTGTTTGATGGCGATGAGCTTTTGGACATATCACAAGATGGTGGCTTAGCAAGATGCTTATCATCACTATGAATGAATGAATCGTCTTTTGCGAAATGATGGGTGGGTGCATGGGTGTTATTGACAAATAGACTGACAGTGTTGTGTCTTTGCTTTACCTTGTTGCGAGGGTAGTGCTCCTGCTCGTTGTCGTTATTTTCGAATGTATTACGCAGCCTTTTCATGACGTCACTGTTACTGTGTGTTTTTTGTAACGTAGCCATTTTACTCATGTTCAATGCATCGTCAATTTCTTTTTGTATCATTGTGAATATGTTAGCGGACAGAGATCTCACGGCTCTCTTCTTCTTAAGATTAGCGGCAGAGTCTTTAGTGTAAGGATTCTCATTATAAGAATGGTTGTTATTTATTAGACCAGTATAATCTTCGCCATTAAAATGTAAGGAATGCCTGTTATCCTTCCTCAAACTTCTGTACGCTAAATCATCAGAGACAAGGTCCGGTGATCTTCTTGGAATAAATCGTGATCGGCCCTTATTTTCTGGTGTTGCATGAAGATAGTCACTCTGAGGAGCTGGTGATACTGGCCCTATTGGTATGCCAAATGGCGGTTGAGGTTCCATTGTTTTCAAACGACTGTTAGTCTGTTTTATATTTCTGTAAACAACGTCGTCATAAACTATATCTGGCTCGTTTCGTTCGGACTGTCTGTCATCGTCGGAAGCGTAGGGCACATATACTGGTGAAGCTAACATATAACTTATTTGCGATTGTGACTCTTTATAATTAGGTTTTTCTTTTGTTAAGGAATTCATCCGTCTAAATGCCATATCATCTTGCAATTTGTCAGGTAATGTAGACCTTCTTTGCGCACGTCTCAAAGGCGTCGTTGGCTGACTTCGCAGTTGGATCTCGTCATCGTTTCCATTCCAATCATTAAATTGGTCGTTGAACTTTGGCGTCATTAACTCACGACGTTCTGCTCTATCTAATAAATCTTCATCGCCTAAACCTAAGCTATTGTAGATGGCTTCTAATTCATTGAGCGCATCGTCAAGGTTAGTAGATTTTCGTCTTTCTGAACTCTTTTCATCGTCAGACGGCATTTGATAAATACTGGGAACATACGTATCAGATTTATGTCTAACGTGTGTTTTTGAAGTCGGCGATGTATCAGTTTTTGGTGGGTCAACTGTAACAGATCGTTTGTACTCTGTCGTCGCCTTCCAAACTTTAGCACCGTCGGTTGTGTCAACAGAAGAACTCTTGAAAGGAGTTTTGTTTTTATTTTGAATGTCTGAGTTTTCTTGGCCCAGTTTATTTTGTTCTAAATACGGAGTCACTCTGCTCATTTGCGTACTGTTTGAAAAGTCACTGCTGCTTCTTGAGTTTGCGTAAACATTTTGTTGCCGTCTCTGTCTTTCGGCATCGTCAATTTTCTTCCAAAACTCTGATGCGTTGCGTGGTCGACGATACACACTCTCAGCGACGTTTTGAGAAGCTTGAGAGTCACTTAAGTATTGATTTTCATAACCATTTTGACTAGTTTTAACGCTAATAGGTCTCCGAGATCTGGGGCTTTGATCAGCATAGTAAAGATAGTCATGTTTTAATTGGACTGGTTCTGGTTTAACTATATTTGTGGGGCCTATAGACTTTCTCCAAGGCGGTGAATTAGCGTAAAGCCCATAATGGTTTGGTTCTGCTGATACCGAAGCTGGCCTTCGAGGCTGTTCGTTCCTTATCTGGAAGTTCTGTATGTATTCATTATTTTGCATTGCTATGTGGTCCTCGGAGTTCGATATAGGTCGTCGCAAGCCATTGAAGCTGTGACTTAGTGACCTTTCTTGACTTCGTCGCATAACTCTTTCGAAGTCGTTATTAGGGACGCCATGCATAGCATTTTGCTGGGTATTTGCTATCCTATCTGCTACCATGGGGTTATTTTCATAGTACATCGATATAGGAGTTGCGACTTTTCGATGCATGTCACGAGGCGGTGGCACCGGAGGCGCTTTGTCCTCTCTCTTAACATTTGTTACATTTCCCAAAGGAAACTTGACACTTATTACGCTCTCCGGATTCTCATATTGGTTACTGACACTCCTTTCTCGGTTATTGTTAGCATAAAGCATTTCTCTATTTATGTTACTAGTAGGTATGGAATAGTTAATATGTTCATTGTTAACTTTAGCGTTAAAGTTGATGGATGATGGGTAACTTTGTGTCGAAGGGAATGATGATATTGATTCGGATTTCATAGGACGGCGGTTCACATCATTAGCGTATAACTGTTCCGTTTTGACATTTTGTGTTTGGTCTCGTTTGCAGGTCCCGTATCCACTACTTTGACTTGTCGGCGTTCTTGTCAACATTTCAACTTCAGCTTTTGTGTAACCTTGTTGTAATAACTCGGCTTCTTTATTCAGTTGATTTTCTTCATCGCGAGATAACCTTTTGATATATCTCTCATTTCTTGCATTTCTCGACCTTTTGTTTAATGAGCTATCACGTGAACGCATTAAGGAATCTTCACTTCTAAATCGAATCATCAATGATGAATTTGATGACTTGAGTGATTCTTCTTCACTGCTAGACTCTCCCTTCAAACTATTTCTTAGAGCTTCGACTCTGGCTTTCAATCTGCCTTTTCTTGTTTTTCTAGAGGTTGTCTCCAAGGACGGTCCTAAGGATCTATTCGAATTGTCTTCTCTTAGGCTGAGGGATTCTTTAGAAGCTCCATACATTTCTTGAGTTTTAGCACGGTAGTTGATGAAGCCAGCCGATGGGTCGGACAGTACACCGTCATCGGTAACATCTCTTAGGTTCGGTTTGGCTAAACTCTGTGCTCTTCTTGAATCCCTTATGACTATGTGGTCAAAATTATTAACTGCTGGAGTCTTCTTTTTCTTCTTAGACTTTCTTTTCGATGGAGACCGTGTGCTGACTCCTTCGTCGCTTTCCGAGGACTCTTCACTTTCGTCTTCTTTTTTCTTTCGTCGAAATAGTTTTCCAATGGACCACTTTTTGTCTTTCTTTCGTTCAGTTTCTTCTGGTTGTGCGGGCCGCTCCACGCGGCGCTGGACGGTGGCATATTCTTCTGTGTAGGGACGGTACGTCGCCGCTGGTGCCGATATGTCTCGGTGAGGGACCGGTGGGGAGTTGACAGCCTGGAATGAGAGAAAAACTAAATTACTTGTATGTCACGGGTGAAGTGGGCACAAGAGCACACAGAAATTTAAAACTTGATTCAAATGTCTCTTTGTCCTCGTGTTACAGCATTTATAAAAACTCGCATAATACAACCTAGAGAGTAATTGTGAGGCCAGTAAATATATTTTCGCGTGTACTGTTAGTAGTCACGACAGTTCACTAGAAAATAGGTACCTCGCCCTGCTGTCTAGTAGTATAATTTGCGAAGGTCGTTAGTTTGGCATGGTGTCAACTGTTATGAATACTATGAATTTGTATTGTTTATGAACTCAACAACGGAAATATATATAATTGATTTTAATTATTTTATCTTAGGTTAAAGATCAGAGTAATTTCGACCAAGGAGAACGATAAATCTGCAAAACAATGAGTCTTAAATATCTTCCACGGAAGTCTAACTCTGCGAAGTTATTTAAACAAAGTATGAAGCAATAACAAAATACAAGAATTTCAAAAATACTTTACCACAGTACAAAACATATGCGTAGGAGCATTAAAATTAGTACAATATATACGTAATGCTTACTAGTATAAGTACTACGACCGACAATTCAAAGTCTTTGAACTGCCTTAATTAGGTATGCGTAGGACTGATTGGGTTTACAATGGCCATAAAAACAGCAGATGAAAGCCAATAATGGAAACAATAATTTATTCAGCATTTTGCTTGCCAAAACTCAATCTTTTAATCTGTTTATTTGCATCGTAGCCCATTAATTAGCAGTGGATAATGAAAACAAAACAGAGTGTATCAGCCAAATTATCTTTGGCGTAAATTATGTCACGTTTACGTGTTTTAATCTTTTAAATGTGTTATGGCAACGCTGTATCGCGGATTTCAAAGCCATCTGCGTAATATCGAGATGATTGTGAACCCAATACTTACCTAAACAATGGTGTCTTAGGCACATATTCATGAAATATGGTGAAGTATGAATCTCGAATTTGAAACTAGATTTGCTACCTACATATTTGTGTGAGAACATTCAGATTTTATAGAAATTTTATGTTTGAGCAGCGTTTTAGAAAACAATCCTGTGTTATTGCTTCCGTATATGTTCCGGAACACATAAGTAATAAAACCTGGTTCATATTTAAGTTACTATAGTATTTTTCAGTTTCTTTGTTGGACCTCGCCTCTAAGTTACTGATTCAGTTACGTAGTTTTCAGATAATTTGGTAGACCTCGCCTCTACAGATACTAAAACAGGACCTTAGTCGAATAACTATCCTACGTGTCCTGAAGTACAGACTAATATTACTGAAAGGTCGGCCAATTGATTCCTATTCGACACTCGACAAAAGCTCGACTGAAACCAGGGTTATACACCTAATCACTTTCGAATGCTGGCCGTGGCTTCGGAATTTTAAGGCCAGTGTTTGAAAAAAGAATAGGTTCAGAACGAGGCTTGTTCTATTCGGTTTAAAAACACGCTTGTTAACGTCAGTAGGCGTCGTTATTTTTATGCCAGTTTTTTTAACGCAGATTATTAAAAATGAAACTTACAGGTAAGAACGATCTAAAATATTCATTGTTTCTCCTCTCGGCGACTTCGAGCATGGCGACCATATTTTATTATAAAATAAACACTTATTTAAAGAACATTTACAAATATTCACACCCACTTGCGTACTTTTGGCACGATAGTCCTACCGTATGTTTTAACACAATATTACACACACTAACAACCACATAATATTCATAATATCATATGAACTATTATTAATATATTGCACTGAAACTTCCACCGTGTTCCACTATTTCAGTTTTTGAGCATCGTCATTAGTCTCTTAATTAGAGCTAAAATATTGCTTAAAACTAACACTCCGACCACACGTAGTATTGTATTTTCGTCCCGTCTATTTTGCAAATCATTCGTATTTTGTACACTGTGTAAATGTGTAATTACACTAATTACTGTAATGTAGTAACATTAATTTCAAACTATTATGGCAGGTACGAAAACTTGTGTATGTTATATTACAACGAAAGACGCAAACAAATATTTATTTAGAAGCTTTGAGTGCGCGGGCGCACCGCGGACGCTGCGCGTGCGACTCGCCAACGATGCGCGCGCGTCGCCTCGCGATAATTTCGGCCAACTACAGATAGATCCGCGTCTTATCCTATATTTCTTCGCTATAATAACACAGGCGCCCGATGCTCCACAAATCTAGCTATTTATACACTCACAACATTTTTTTTAAATTCAGATGCAATTCTCGTGTCGAAAGGAATCTTCTGATGTTTTTTTTTTAGACTAATGTTATGAAAATAGACGTGTGTATAGGAAGTGCTGTTAGCGCTGAATAACTCGCATTATGTTAATTTTATTTAAATGTTATTGATAACGAGCTCAGATGACGACAGGCGTTCATTAGGCTTCAAAGATAACACGAAGTTGAAGAAAATTATTATGATTACTAGGTTTGAATGGTAACGAACTATACTTTGTATTTCGGTCAAAGATCAGAGACCTTAAACTAAAAAAAGTCGTGCGACATATTAACGTATCAATAAAAATATTTGGAACGCAATAAAGATATAAATATCTCATACCTGGAGGAACTAGAAGCGGAGAAGCGGACACGTAATTTCTTAATTACGCGAGATTCGAATTTGAAAATACAGCAGTCTGACAAAATATTTAAAGCGAACGCTCCTAAATAGGTGAAGAGTAATGCAAAACAAGTACAGTTAGTGCAAAAGGTGGGAGCAAATGAAGTGAAGAAAGCACCGAAGGGAGATCCAATTATAACTCGGCTGAGTCAAGTGCACGATGTAGATTTTGAAACACTATTCAGTATAGAGTTGCTCTAACTACGTTTGAGTTATAGACGAGGTCACTGTAGCAGACAACTATTTGAGAACAGCGGATATCACGAAAACAGACTAACGATAATTTGTTTACATGTCGATCCATTGATGTATCTGCAGCAACGTTTATAAATTGACTGTTAGGCCAAGCGCAACAGGTTGTGAAATCAAAACTGAATTGCAGGTTATCTTAATTTAGATTGAGCCGCCATATTTAATTGAGTGTTAGTTACGTTATGTTGTGATTTATATTTACGAACTGAATGAATGGCATAACGATGTTTCAAAAAAATATGTTACAAATCGAGCATTCGAAAAAGATAAATTCAATATTGAAACAGTTTAGAGTACATCTGTAAAACACATGTTTTTCTGTACGCTGATAAAAAGGACATTGAAAAGTAAATGCAAAACGTATGTTTAGTTGGAATTGTTTCTATAAGTATCAATCTTGGGATCGTAAAGACTTCGAGGAGATTTATAGGACAGACTGCAAATATACGACTGCGAACAACCGCCCAAAATAGTTCTGAACGATTGAAGAAGCACGGTTAAATGATGGATATTCCAATGACTATATTAGACTAGAATAGACCTAAATTTGATTTCTGGAAACCTGGTGGGCTTTGATCAGTAAATCTGCTGCCAAAACTGAGGTTTCCTATTATAATAGTGAAACAACAACAACCAATCAAATCACTCGATTTCTACTTTGAAGTGAATAAAAAATGAGGGTTTGCCCCCATTTTCTTCTAACCCCAATTTCGTTAAGATAAAATTGCCTTTTCAATTTTAGTTCCACATTTTCTCTTAATGGCTTCAAAAGAAAGCAAATTCTGCGAAACATTTCGAATTACATACAACGTTTGGAATCCATTTAGTATCACAAATGTTTTGTTGCCAGCACTTTCTTTGAATGTATATGACCAAAACGCGCAAACGATGCAGCTTTTTGTTACCCTGGCGTATTGCTAAACGATCCCCCAAAGCCGCAGTCGTCCAAAACATACGAATGTGAATGCGATTCTTGTGCCAAAAATACGCCGAGTCGAAGCATTTGTTGCGTTCTTTTTATTCGCTATAAAATGCATCACGAACAACACAATATCGTCTGAAATGCCTTCAATGCTGGCGAAGTTAGCTGCAAACGACTCTGTCTAAGTGGTTCTCTCAAAAATACAGAATTCCTTTTCCCTTTCTCTAACAGGAATTTAAAACCCTTTTTAATTTTGTAATAAATGGGGAATCTCCTAAATTAAATCGGTCCAACAATGATTGGCTATTTTTAGAATCTCATTCCGTATCCGTCACGTTGGGCTGACGGACGTCTAAACAAATTAACCCCACAACTCCATTGAAATAGACACTATTTAATTAAGCCTGAAAAATGGCGGGGCTGTACGGGAGACCGCATCAGATACACTCCATTAAAAATAGGACAGAGTTGGGGACCGATTTATACCTTGTCGGAATAATTAAGGAGCCGCAGAGCGCAATCAAATCGAAGTAAGGGCCAGTTAAGACGCGGCGCGGTGTATTACAACAGCAAATAATATTAATAACCCTTGTGACTAAAGGATCTGGCGTGTGTTTTGACTACGAAGAGATTCATTTGGTTTGTAATCAACGAGTAAAATTGAACATATTTTTTTGGAAATGGACATAATATCGGGAATAACAGTAAAGAATAAATTGATGTTGCAGAAAATTGGGAAGCGATTCCATCTACGCAAGGTGCCCAATTTCGTAACAATTTTATTGAGGAAGTAAAAAGAAATGCTCTTTATACTTAAGATGAGAGTAAATGAGTTGTCGTCGTATAATGTGGGCAAGCTCAGGTGATAGCAGCTGAGGCCGCGATCAAAAATAGATCAGCTGTTCCCTAGTGATGTAACGTTTTGTTTGATCGTCGTTGGTCTAGTATTTGTGAAGTAGCTTTATGAATAGAGATTGCTTGACACTTGTTTCATTAGTGTACAGAGGCCAGTGGCCCAATTAAAACAATGTATCGTGCATCCAACTCTGGATATTTGTTTACGTTTATGGCTTTGATTCACGGTACTGGTGCGAGGAGAAATGTTATATTGAATGTTCAAAATTACGTCATAAGATTGGTATATTCGGGTCGGGTGGATCTCTTCAATTTCCTCAGCCAAACTTTTTAATTTTAACTTTTAATCGACTTATTTCAAAGTATCTGTCATTGTGTCCTATTCATTCTTCATCTATTCAGTACTCTATCTTGAGCTATATCCATATCCTTTACATTCACCTGCTTCACACCTCGTTTATTAATCTAATCTTGCGTGTAAATAATTCGATCAAATCCAAATAATATTTCCTTCGAGCCGTAAGAACATCGCTGTGTGAACGATCACCGATTCATCTTGAAGACGAATCTGTCTTCCCTAACTGATGTCCCCGGGACTTGAACACGACCGCCCAGTGACAAACGCCACACGCAACTACGCATTTCCGCTACAAAATTGCTTTTATTTATTGCTTTTTTTCATTTTGTCGACGGCAACACCGATCATGGTTTTAAGAAGAAACTTGTTTGAAACTTTTTTCTTTGTTTTTAATATACGTGAGTGCTGAATCTCGTATAGATGTTAAACAACAGTGAACAATCTAGATTCCTTTCATGATAATGTTACGAAGTTTGTTGCTTCCATAAAGTTAAGTGTATTGGACTGGGCTGACATTTGTTCACAAATGTATTATGTTATTTTTACAATAGATTCTGAAATGGTCGTTTCATAAGTTTGGATTAAGACTCGATGTGGATCATTTTCTCTCAATCTAACTTTGAACAATAGCTTTCATTGTACCGTTTTCTCGGTTAGAACTTAGACGGCCAAAGTAACGACCGACTTTCTGCAGAGAATCAGAAGTTTCGAACATTTTGCGACAAGGCGAGGTGACTAAAATACTTTCTTTAGGAGCTATTGAGAAAAAGGATAATAGCGAATAGATAAGAAAAACGATAAATTAATTTTACTTTCAGTTACAACTGGAGCGAATCTGGATCAAGTTGGCGAACAAGTGAAAGTTAATCTTTTGTTTGCGCTTATCATTCGCGGCTTGATCTTAACGTTGTGTTAAATATAGCCCCTGGTGGTGTATCTCTGGTGTTTGGCTGTTATCTTATCACCATAACTTTTGTTTTCCACGGTTTGGTACTTTTAAATAATGAATGTACGAGTTAAGGAATATTGTGCGATGAGCAATTGATTTCAGTGACTCTTGTGGATATCAGAATTTAGCTTGATAACTTTTGTCAGACTTTCTGAATGTTCAGTCCATTCAGAAAGTTCCCAAGAAAACTTGTTTGACCGGTTTGGAATTATTTAGAAAAGCCTTACAGGAAAAATAAATGGTTTAAAATTGGAAAGCGTAAAATTTTAGAAATATACGAATAACAGCAAAACAATGTTGTGATATAAACCACGAGACTTTCAGAATCCCTTTAAAACATAAAACCATAACGATTTTCCTGAAATCCATTTATCAAGTTGGCTTAATCATGTTTTGGCTACAGCCTCAAAACGTTAAAAGAAACACCCAAAAAGACACATTCAACGAATTGAGCAATATTAACAGCTTTATTTATTTTTAAAACACCCGTAGCTACAAACTGGGCCTCTTTGTCACAAATTCTAAATAACGCTTCTGTAGACAGTGGAAGATTTCGTAAACAAAGAAGTGTCACTTTTGAAAGCGTGCTAATTCTTTGAAGTCGAGAAATAAAGATCAAAGTTGAGAACATTGAAGAGTTGATTCATGTTTAGGGTGGGACCAGATGAGCGTGAAAACAGAGTCGCTGAAAAGACAGGACACGAGAAGCTACATTGACAATTCATAAAATGAAATTGACTTCTTTTTTCTTGTTTCAGTCCAGTACTAACACCGCAGGAGACGCCCTGGGCGTCGGGAATCTCAGGCCGATTCCCGGCCACCGTAGGCGTGGGCTTGCGGACGGCGAGTAATGGGCCAAGCCCGGGTCGATGGCGCGTTGTGTTCCACGCGCGCCTCAAAGAGATGTCAGCGCCAAATAGTGGGGTCCGCAAGGGCCGATGCCTGCTAAGGGTGCGGGTTGTTTGAAAGAGATACTGTGGCTTCTGGCACACAGGCAACTGAAGGAACTCGGGTGGGTTTTAGTCAGTAAAAGTCTGACACGCCCTTCCGTTCCACCCAGAGCGGGAGAAGTTATTTGATGATATCCCACCCTAAAAAATACCCCACAAGATCAACATTAAGGCCAAATGTATCATCGAAGATTTTTAAAGTTTAAATTTAAAAAAAAAACATGTTATTTTATTGCTACGCACGCATCATGCTTTTCCAATGCACTGTTTTGACATATAAAAAAAATAAAAATAGAAACAATTCATAAAATTCAACCGCTTACGCAAAATTGACGCGAAACTACTCGGACCGTAGGTATGCAAAATTGGCTAAACGTATTTAGGTAAACGAATGGTCAAAATTACGTTACGTTTTGTGTAACACAATATTGAGGCGATACGTCACTGAAAATGAGTCGACAAATTTACGTAGCCGAAATTCAAAAAACGTAAAATCTGCTGCAGTATTGTACGAAACGGGAAACCAAATGCTGATTACTGTGTAAATTCTGTGACAAATTTTTCGTGACGCGCATTACGCGGGGTCATGCTTATTCGTTGCCCTGTTCCCGTCCATATATCTTAATTAGGAGTCGTTTGTCCGCACGTGCATCGCGTAGGACGTGGGTTCATTCTCTGATGTTACAGGAAGCGGTGCAGTTTCCCATGCAGCGTTAGAATATACACAAGTTTCAGATTTATTTATAGAACTTGTTCATGAGAAGAATGTTGTGATTGTGACGTATAGATATGGATATTTATATTGTAAACATGTTGTATTATATTGTTGTCTTTTTAATTTATAGCGTGGGAGATGTAAGGATATTATGAATAGTGAATTATTTTGGAAATATACTTACTACGGATGAGAATGGGAAAAATGTCACGAAAAAAGTTCAGAGTATGAATGTATAGGCTATAAGAGTATGGGAAGAACAAAGAAACGATGGACAGACTGTGTCAGAGATGACGGCTAATAGAGAAGTATGGCTGAAGACGACATGATGCCCTGAATAAATTAGGATAAGGACAAAATAACGATGACTTACGTATACTTTTAACAGAAGTTTTCTGTTATAGTTTTGATGTCGCGTCCCATTTGCTTTCGTCATTAATAGTAGGCAATTTAGCTATCGCGACATTTTCATTTCAGATCGAGTAGGTAGGTAGATACTTAAACCTATTCTTATTTCCGTAATGAATAATCTTGTTAGACAGTGGTGGGTGCTGTTGGCCCATCGTCCTTAGTCATAGTTCCTGACTCACAATTTACGCCACCCACGAAACTCAGAAGCTGATCTATTTACAGACGAGACTTGGCTGGAACTGAAATGCAAATTAAATATATTTGCACGTCCATACACCTGCGGGGTGATTGCCTAACACGCTTCCAGTAGTCTACGATACATCGTCTTCACATCTATACATCTATACATGTATACATCTATAGTTGTAGTTGTATATTATGTAGTAGTTTTTATTGTACACTGTCAAAGACTATTGTAACCTTAAAGGTTAAATATGTAAGGCTTTTATCCATCCGGAGTTGGTATTAATAACTGAAGTTTCAAAGTTTAAATTCGTTTATTTAAGTATATTTATTTGCATACATTTAAATATAGTATATATATTATATTTATAGTTTAAATAGTTTTATGCACTTATATTTGTTCCTCTAATTTATTGCACCTACCGCTCTTTGTCTCTGCATCACCCAAAGGTCGACTGGTAGAAAATGCCTATGGCATTAAGTCCGCCTCTGGACATGTATGTGTTAAAAGTATTAAATAAATATACCAAAATATTACTCAGATTTTTTTTTGCAAAAATATCACATCTTTTTGTGTAACAAGATACTAAAAATCGGTGTAGCCTCTTCCCATCAATATTGGGTTGGTTTCCAGTCCGGATGCAGCTGAATATTTGTATTTGACATGGAGCGACTGTTGTGTAACAAGATACTGTAAAAAACAAATTATTATGGCAAATATTTCGCTAATAAATACAGTATTTCCTTGTAACATAAATCTGTAACAACTAACAATGCTTCCTATTGACATATCCGGCTTTTAACCGTGCGCAACGCGCATTCATCTCTTGCCAATATGGCTAACCAAACATCTGTGTTGTTCCACGTATTTATACTCTTGTTACAATTTTGGAAGAGTTTTATTATTATTTCCTACTAGCTTTCGCCTGCGGTTTCGCCCGCTTGGAGGTTGGAAATTATCCCACGGGAACGTATTATCGGGATAAAAAGTCCAGCAGGCTTAGCACGAGCACCGATTTGTTGACGGAAGAATAGACAAGACTACTAACTAAATGATGTACAATAAGAGAGATAGCTATGTTTTTCCATTAAGTATCACAGTTATGCGTTCTAAACGAATCATGATTTCGTAGATAATCGTATAAACTTTGTGGCCGTCGAGTAGAAAGTTTGTTGTCAGTGCGATTTTGACAGTTTGGGACGAGATATTCTTCTGAAATAGTTAGTCTACATTTGTAAGGACCTAGACAAAGATCGTTAGAAACGAAAGACAAAATGATGATTGTAGAAGGATATCTAAGGTGCGATGTCAAAATTGGAGAAACGAAATGTCATTTTGTATTGAAAAAGCACCGTATAATCTTCATAGAAACGGAAAACGTCATGCTAAGCCTGCTGGTGCGCCAAATTTTATCCAAATCCGTTCGGCCGTTTCTACGTGATTGAGTAACAAACATCCAAACATCTAAACATACAACTTTCACATTTATATTAAAATATTAGTAGGATTTTAACTCGCTAATAGATACGTTTCTATGGATTTCAGTTATTTCTACCAATACACACTAAGGAACCGTTTTTGAAAAAAAAAAAGTCCTTTTCAGGACGTTAAGCGATTCGCAAATTGAAAACCCAGAACGTTTTCCTGAAAACGCTACACCGTACATATATACCAATAACAACGTACAAAAAGCTTAAAAGTTTATAACTTACAGGGCATTATTTAAAGTGGAAAACGAATAGGTGAAGAGGTTTTCACATATCCTGACTAAAAGATAAAATTAACTCTTTTACTTTGTAATATTTTTCACTGAATGATGTTCATATTCACATTAAATAAATGCAGCGTATTTACGAGAAGAGTTGAAGTTGCTCGAAAAATCCTTTTAACCCCTGCCCCACTTACATGCAGTGGCGTGCACAGAATTTTTGGACAGGGTAGGCAGAAATACAAAAAAAAAAAAAAAAACAAAAAAAAAACAGAACCACCGATTGCTGTACCTACCTACACACCATGCAACCTGTGAGGCAATTAAATAAATCATATTGTTTTGTTTTGTATTGAATTTACGATTGACTTTACCTATAGTTTGTACCTATTCATTGCAAATCCGGTGTACAACTACTTTTCACGATAGGTACTTGTTTTTTTTTTCACCGCTAGATAGTTTTGAAAATGCATAATTTTTTCTTTTCTCTTTACACACACTGCCTGAACAACTTTCACAGTGAATACATATCATCTATTTTTCACACTATTTACCAATGTTCAAATCTTAAATACATTCCGTCATAGCTCACAACGAAAACAAATAAATCAAAACAAACAATGGCGTCGGAATTACCCGGTATATGAAAATAATACGACAAAGAAATTATGGTTGTTTATGTAGTCACAATTCAATGAAACAATGCGACTTTTTAACCGACTTCAAAAAAAGGAGGAGGTTCTCAATTCGACTGTATGTTTTTTTTTATGTTTTTACCTCATAACTTTCGATTGGGTGAACCGATTTTGAGGATTATTTTTTTATTTGAAAGCTAGTGCTTCCCGTGTGGTCCCATTTCAATTTCATATAGATCTGATGATGCGTTTCGGAGACAGACAACGGAACTCTTCAAAAAATAACAGTAAATAAACCGCGATTGCTGCTATCGCATAAATATGCATTGTTTTGACCCCAAGGATGATGAAATTTCGAATTAGTGGGGTAGGTACTATAACTAAAAAGTGAAAAATAAAAACTTTGTCCAAAAAAAAACAACCGACTTCCGAAAAAACACTACAAAGTGAAAAATAACTTGAATTTCGGAAGGCGGTGACCAAAAATTTAAATACATATCCAAAGCCGCCAATTAAAAAAAAGTTTAAAAGCGTCCAAACTTTCATATTAATTTTAGCGCGTCTTTGGGAGTAAATAAATAACTCCCGGAGTTAAAAAATGGCTAATACTTAATTTATTTAAAAATAAAATGACTTCATTTTGAATAAATACATCCAGTAGTTTTTCCATAAGGTGTTTTTACGCGCTCGTTTTCGTTACAAACCATCGTCTGTTTCACTAAATAACATGCATATTATATAACCCACCGACGTGTTCGAGCCGTCGAGTAGTGCAACCGTAACGAGCAAGTCTATCCCAGCTTGCACTGCAGTGCCAAAACCAGATTTGTCTATTGTTCGGTGCTAAAATTGTGGCGGTTTTTACGTATCTTTTGACGGTTTAACTACTAGTTTACTGGTTACAAACAGCAAAATGTATCAAAATGGAGGTGCGTTATTTAATGGATTAATTAAGCTTGGTTTATTTTCATAAACCAAACCTATTTATTTCAAGCCTATAAGTATAGCTACTCCTTTCATTACTTCCTTGTTAATTACTAGAGAAAAGGGCACAATTCTCGAGCATTCCTCCACAGTGTCAGGTTATGAAAGCATGTCATATTTTAAGACGACTCGGCTTCCCTCATTAGCGGGCCCACTAATGACGGAACGATTTATTTGAATATCACGAACAACAAATAGCAGACAGAAAATGACAACAAGCGTTTTTGTAGGCATGAATATTTTATAAGGCACTTACGGAGTGTTAAAAGTAAAAACGAAGCAAAAATACAGTTCGTTTGGTTTGGTACGTGTTAAAATTATCTCATGTAAGCTGACGTTTCACAGTAAAAGAAATCCAATTGGCCAATAAAAGAAAAGCTTACTATGTAATCTCAATTTCTAAGAGATCAACACTATGTATAAAACGTTAAAGCTAAAGCCAAAATCTTCTCACATGATAAAATCTTGCAAAACATGACAATTTGGCACTTACACAACGCAGTTATTGCTCGTGTAATACCAGTATAATCTAGCTCAGGTCGACTGGAATGTCCTAGAGAATGGACTATTAGGGACGTGGCAAGGCCGTCCCGGGATGATCCCCAAATGATCCCGGTCCAATTCCGCGAATTGGTGGAATAGCAGGAATTTTTGTTTACGCATTCTTGTCGCGCGCCAGGAATAAAAGGTGAGATTATATTCGACGCGATGACTGCGACGAGTAGTGATGTGCACATTCGAGTTGTTTATCGATTGCTTCGTTAGCACGCATTGTCATGTAAATGTCGTCACATCGCAATTATTCGAGGTGTTTGTAATTTTGTAATGGAATTATGTGGTATACACTGGGATTACTTAAATAGTTGTTACGTTATTTGTACCCACAATATTAATCCCTACTTCCCTACTAATACCTATTACAAATGTGAAAGTAACTTTGACTGTCTGTTACGATATCACGCCTAAACCGCTAAACCGTGTGCGGGTTGTTCAAAAGAGATGCCGTGGTACACAGGCAACTGAAGGAACACGGGTGGGTTTTACTCAGTAAAAGTCTGAAGTCGGCTCAGAGCGCGTGAAGTTATTTGATGATTTCACATTCTAAAAAAAAAAACCGCTAAACCGTTATGAAATATGGCAGAAATAAAGTCTGAATTATGGAGAAGGACATGGGTTACTTTTATACGCGATAACTGAAATCAACGCGGGCGGAGTCGCGGGAAAAAGCTAGCGAATAATAAAATAACATTCATGCAATAGAATTTACAGAGAGAAGACTACTTCAGTAATGTCTAACCATTATTAATTTTTATTATCTACGTGTATTTACTGATTACTTTATTCTATATGCATTTTACCACCATACTGCGATCGCCAACCCACTTGCTTGAAAAACCCCCCTTTTAGGGGAGGCCTATGTCCAGCAGTGGACGTCTTTCGGCTGAAATGATGATGATGATGATTTCACGAAAGACATGAATTAAGTTTAATCAATGTTAAGCAATAAATAGCACATTTAAAAATCACGTAGGGCTTAACTGATCCTAAAACACAGAATCGTAATTATTAATAGAATTATGTGTGTAGCAGTTTTCACATCCGCTCCATTCAACCATTTTCAAGTAAAACCCTCTACAATTTCACGGAGTATTTCATTAAAAAAAATCCCGAACCCCAAAGTTATTTTAGTAGTGGGAAGTGGGACATAGTCCGCATGACCCAGTGCACTAGGTACTTGAGCCCGCTAACGAATGAAAACATTCCATCGCCTCAACCACAGCTGTAAATCAGGTAAAACGAAACGTTCCATTTATTTTCTGTTTGCCTTAGCAATCTAATTTATATTCAGAAAGTTTTAAAGTTAATTAATGAATAAAATTGATTGGATTTTCTGTTTTATTCAATCATTGTTCTTTGATTGTTTAATTTAAAGTAAACGAATATTTAAATAAAGATTACAATTTGATTAAGTAGGTACATAAAAGCTTTTGTAGTTATAATTATAATGCCATAAAAATTTAAGCTTTTGAATTCAAAAGCGGTCACTATCTTTTACTGTATCAATACCAACAGAACAATAAACTCAATCAACCTACTGAAACAGAAAAAGTAATTATTATCAACCTACTAAAGTTAGTTAAACAATCCATAAAAATAAATGAAAGTGTCAAATATAATGTGACATAGTAATTACAATAAAATCGTCTATCGATAACGGACGCCCATCCCTATAAGTAAGACGGATGGCCGTCACTAATGAATGAATATTACAGCCATAGCTTTTCGCCTTGAGCACGCACACACACGGAGAATTCACGTTAACACCATGACATTTTTATCGTCTTCCAACGGTGAGCCCTTTAGTGAATCCGATCTGATTATGTAGATTTCAAAATGTGAACAGTAAGATTCCTACAGAATGTTCTAATTTTTCACTAGGATCTGTAGATACGAGTACGAGATAAAATAAACCTAGTAGGTACCTATCTATACTATACAGGATAAGTGTTTAACTAGTGCGCAAACTGTAACCTTGAATTCAACAATGTTCTCATGTTTCCACAAATAAAGAATCTTGTATCTTGTATCTTGTATCTTGAATTCAGCATATCATTCTAGCTCCCAGCGCAGAAATTATTCGTCGTTTCCTTTAAATTGCGAACACTGTAAGACATAGGGTACAAAATCTGGCTTGCCGTTTAAAAAGACAATAAATAAGGCACGGTGTACACACGTAAAACACACGAAGACTCCACAGATAAGTAACCCTATATAAAATTGGGAGACTTTATTTTCATTCAAGAGGCACCGGTTTAGTATCAAATTGGAATATTTGGAATAAGAATCGTACGTTTTTCTTTTACGGGGTATGCAATTTTATAAGCGGATTGTGCTTGGAATTTTCCTAAAATCAGGTAAGAAAATATGGTGGATTTTCACCATCACTGAACTGAAGCTAGCTTTCTTTGTTTTCAGTATCGTATAGCTATAGAACTCTTACATTACCTCATTTAGTAAGGAAAAAGTAATAATTAAAAACAAAAAGACGATCAACCTGAGAACCACCAAATTTTTTTGTCGATTAAAAACTAATTTACCTACAGTATTTAATAACATGATTTGCCATTCATAGCGGAAGTTGCGCTCTGCAAAATTTTGTTTAGCGAACAATTTTTGTGTTGATCAGTCTACCTACGGCTAGTACAGATATCAATTCAACCTGAAGTAATAACAATTAGCGTCTGCCCTTAATTAACAACTATTACAATAATTAATCTGTCTCAATTAACTCTGACAGGTGACCAGCAGTGGTGGCTCAGTGGTATCACCCCTATTTAATAGTCATAAGGTCGTGAGTTCGATCACAGGCAGGTGCTTTGCTTTGAGCAAATAATTTCATCAGCACTGGTCTCAAAACTGTGAAGAAAAACATCGTGAGGAATGTCCTAGAATCGAAAATTCGAAGACATGTGATATCTACAACCCGCCGTGGGCTTGCTAGATTACAGCCCAGTCCCTCTCGAAAAGAGGAGGCCGGCCCAGCAGTGAGAAAATTATAGGCTGAAACTGGCTCCTTTATTTCAAGACACGTCGTGCTACTCTCATACAGCTCAAGACACCACTACAGAAGAATACAGTTCCCCGTATAAAGAGGTCGGAAGTAAACCTGTGTTATCCCGCCATATTTGCCGTGCAGTCGCTTCAGGAACGACCCAAAGCGGTCTGTTAAAATTTTATATCTCCCACGAGTATTGGAAGCGATATTGATAGGGTTGGCAAAAGGATTTTTCTAACCGAAATAAGATTTTATATTTCGATTCGGTACAAGTAATATCAATTTATATCGGTGGAGAGACTGAGCTGAGAACTGCAGCATTTGTAGGACTATCGTACAGTTTCAACTTTCAATACAATACGGTTTATTGTAAACGTAGTGGGACCGGTGTAGGAAGTATTATACAGGATGGCTGAGACATCGACGTGCAATTGGCATTGATTCAGTGTATGATACTGAGACCCACTGCGTAATTCTTTTTTTGTCGGTTATTAAAAAGAAAACTGTTTCATACTTATAAATGGCCTTTTTTTATTTTATTTTTTTATTTTTTTCTGGGTGGGAAATCATCAAATAACTTCTCCCGCTCTGGGTGGAGCGGGAGGGCGTGTCAGACTTTTACTGACTAAAACCCACCCGTGTTCCCTCAGTTGCCTGTGTGCCAGAAGCCACAGTATCTCTTTCAAACAACCCGCACCCTTAGCAGGCATCGGCCCCTGCGGACCCCACCATTTGGTGCTGACATCTCTTTGAGGCGCGCGTGGAACACAACGCGCCATCGACCCGGGCTTGGCCCATTACTCGCCGTCCGCAAGCCCACGCCTACGGTGGCCGGGAATCGGCCTGCGATTCCCGACGCCCAGGGCGTCTCCTGCGAAGGCCACGGCTGTGAGGGCGCATGTACTGCATCTCCCTCACGTGCGCCGCCTCCCTCTTTGCGAGCATAACTGCTTCGCTGAAGGAGGCGACTGCCAGCCATGCCCTCTCGCTCCGTACCATGGCCTGGACCAGGGTCGGACGCGAGAGATCGCCGCCGCCGATCACCTCCACGAGGACACGGCGGTGCTCCGCCCAAGCCGGGCAGACCTCCACCGTATGCTCCACCGTGTCCTCTGGGCGATCTTCGCAATGGAAACACCCGGGCGTTTCCTCCCGCCCTATCCGAAACAGGAACCTCCCGAAACAGCCATGTCCGGTGAGGACCTGTGTCAGGCGGAAGGTGAGGACGCCATGCCGCCTCTCAAACCACTCCTCAAAGAGGGGACTTACCGCCGCAATCGTGGCGTGCCCAAAATGGCCTTCAGTTTCATATTTTTAATAACATCGTTTATGTTAGCTTCAAGTTTCCCGAATAAAAAAAAATACATTTTGACATTTGCATTTTTTCACTTTGCCATAGCAATTTAGCACTCAGATAAAATCTGAATCGGACCGGGAGGGCGTGTCAGTTACATCGTGTTCCTTCAGTTGCCTGTGCCAGGGCCTCGGTAACTCTTTCGAACAAATCCGCGACCCTGGCAGGCATCGTCCCTAGAGGACGCCTTTAATCTTGCTGACATCTCTTTGAGGCGCGCGTGGAAGACAACGTGCCGTCAACCCGACCTTGGGGGACTACTCCCTAAGCACGAAGTCCGTCATTTCGATCAAAATAACGGGCGTTGCCAACTCACGTCCTTTACGGACAGAATATTAGTTTGGACCCCGAACTAAGAATGAACAACACGATTTGATAGCTGTCCCTACTCCCGATATGTTTTTGCCAGTCCAGAAAAGTTGGTAAATTGGCTAAGAAGTTTCGAACTACTTTCGGACGGGCCCGTATCTTCGTTGACGGAGTTAGAGAGAAGGCCCCCAGGTCCTTACCGACAATCAATAGCCTAGCCTAGCCTTTTCCCAACTATGTTGAGGTCAGCATCCAGTCTAACTGGATGCAGCTGAATACCAGTATTTCACGTGGAGCGTCTATCTGACCTCTACAACTCAATTACTGGGCAATACGATACCCATTGATAAGATAAAATACCATAAAATAACCCTCACTTGCCATCCCTACACACAGATCAATATTGTAATGACAAGCCCGCATGTGACGTATACGCGAGATGAATCCTAAGGTCAATGCCTTATTGGCACTTACATAACATTTCTAAGCCACGAAAACACTGACTTTTTACGATCCAAGAACATGTTTACTATGTTATTTTTCAAGTCTGCAATGTCAACAGACTAAGGTACGGAGAGAATTCTGGAATACAAATATCCTACATATTTTCCCGAAGCAAGTCTTAAGAGGTGAATGTACTGTTGTTTTTGTACTGTCAGCGTCAGAAATAGATGAGCATTTTAGAATTTCAAGTACCAACTCTTTACCGTCCTATATATCGTACCAGTAGGCCTATTATATTATCATATTTCACTCACCCACAATATCCACTAAGAATAAGGCGGAATCTCCGCGTCGACAACATATAGAGACGATAGTGCTAGTAAAATTCATGCCGCCGTAAGTGCGTTGAGCGCATTACATATGTCATGGTCGCCATTCAAAGCTGTCAGTTTCTATACGTCATCAGAGTCGTAGCGTGCGTTTTTTTTATGTCTTACTTGCCTACTCCAGGACTTATCAGCTTTGAAACCACTAGACCTCGACTAGTTTTTACAAATAAATAAAATGTAGTGTCTGTATGTAACGCCAGAATAACAGTTTTTTACTAAATGCATATGAAAGTACAAATAAACGGTCCCTATGACAAAAAAAAAAACAATTTTCAAAAACTTGGTCGCCTATTCCGGTTTGTCTCGGAAACGGCTGGACCATTTTTGACGGGACTTTCACTTGTAGGTAGCTGATGTTATAAGGAGTACCATAGGCTTTTTGTTATAGAAGTACATTCTCGTGGTATAATGTCCGACATCCACGCGAGCGAAGCAGCGGGCACAGCTAATTCTTTATATCATCATCTGCCTAGCCCTTACCCAACTATGTTGAGGTCGGCATCCAGTCTAACGGGATGCAGCTGAATAGCAATATTTTACATGAAGCGACTGTCTGTCCATCTGACCTCCACAACCCAGCTACTGGGTAATACGATACCCCTTGGTACGACTGGTTGTCAGACTTTCGAACTTCTGACGACCCGTAACGACTGTCAAAGATCTACAAATGACATACGGGGCCAACGGCTTAACGTGCTTTCCGAGGCACGGAGAGGTCTTGGTATGTAAAGATGGTCACCCATCTACGGACCAACCGCGGTAAGCGTAGCTTATCCTGATCGATCGACCCGTGTTGCTGTTGTTACTTTAGCGACAAGCCCCTCAGCTAATTCTTCATATACACGGTAAATTTTTAACCAGTGCGCAAATTGTAACCATGAATTCAGTATATCATTCTAGACTCCCAGCGCAGAAATTTTTCGTCGATTATACAAAAAACATCTGCTGTTTCATAGAAAAGTGCAATACCTACGCGGTCAAAATGTACGGAACTGCTGTTTTTTTTGCTGCTGAATTCATGGTTACAGTTTGCGCACTGGTTAAAAAATTATCCTGTATGAACGAAAATCTGGCATCAAATGTTACATAAACATAGATTTATGCAACGTTTGATGCCAGATTGACGAAGACATAAGTCACTATTTAAAGACGATAGTTAGGATGCTGTTATATCGAGCGAGTGATGGCGCAAACGCATACTTGGATGCCAAATAGTTCACACTCCATTAAACGCATCGAGACGTGGAAAGTTTGATCCTCATCATCAGCTCGTAAAACAAACCTCTACCTACTGCTAATGCTAAACATTTATGGTTGAATATCTTTAGCATTTGCAAACACGTCCTTTATTGTTATATGTACGGTGCAACCGCACATTCTGCAATACAGCAGTTTGCGACACACATTCATTTCAATTCATAATAATTAACTCGTTCGCGTTGGGCTATCAAGTCAGCCAGGCGTTCTCATTACAGCCGACAAGGCTACGTCACTCACTTCATTGCCACACCATCAGTTCATTAAGCTAATTTTAGTACTTTTGGGACAACACAGTAGTGTTTCAGTACTTTACCTTCTTTCATTTCATTCATCGCGCATGTAAAAGTAATATGTGGTCTACCAAGGGATCATACATTCTTTTTGGTCCTTCGAGCCGGATGAAACTGTTTCTAAGAAACCATACTTGGGTTCACCCTAGTAAATACAGGAGATATCAAATTCATACTTTACATAATTAGCGTCCTCTCTTCGACCTGGAGTTGGCCGTTATCCACACTACCACTGCCCCTATTTATACTTTGGAAACTTTAAAATATAAATGATAAGTAATATTTGAATGAAGAGATCCGAGGGAGAACCAAGGTAACCGTCATATCTAGAAGAATTACCAAACTTAAGTGGCAGTGGTCAGGGCACCGGCTCGCAGAACAGATGGCTGACGAGGCCGAAAGCCCCGAACCGGAAGACGTAGCGTTGGAAGGACGCCCACAAGGTGGACTGGTTGCAAAGCACAGAACTGGTCGAAGTGGCGGTGCTTAAGATGCCCTGTGTCCATCAGTGGACGTTTCGGCTGAAATTATGATGATGAAGTAATATTTTGTCCACTCAAAAATGGAAAATGGAAAGAGTGGAGGGAGGCCCTTGCCCAGAAAAAAGACAACGAAGGCCAAAAAAATATTGTCCCACTCTAAAGGCGTTTATTGATATAATCTTTGTACTTTTTGATATAATATTTGCCACCATTTTATAAGCTTAACGTTTGTTCTACACACAAACAACTAGGCATGCAAAGATATCTTTCATGAAAAATGTGGAAATGAAAATGTATCATTCTGTATTGGTTTCGTTATGAATGTGAGGTTCGACGAAAACGCGTTTCAATTAATGATTCTTTTGAATCACGATACGGATGTTTTACAAATTATTTTTATTTTTTTGTAAATACATATGTGGTTTAATGAACCCCTACAGACAGAGAGGTTCATTAAAATATATTTTGCTGGAAAAACATTGATAACTGATATTGTATTTACAGAATAAGACAGTATTTCTGAACTCATAATTCGCTCAGGAGTTGGGAAAATAAAAACCTTATACCTTAGTACTTCGTTTTCTATAAAAAATTAATTATAAGTACATAAAATAATTAACCATACCTTTATTCGACTTTCTAAGACATTTAGACAAAACAACTGTCTTAATTTACCAGTCGTACCAACCTAGGTACCTAAATTATATCTAATGTAATGTTTATCCCGATAATCCCACGGGCCAAAACTTAATCGCGTGAAACCGCGGGGTGCGGCCAGTTTTTATAGTTATGTCATAAATATGTCAGTCTGAGGTATGCGTCACTTGTGTGGCATACCATATACGCGCCTTGGACGTGGAGTTGCGTACACCAGTCCTCTTCATCTTTTTATTTTTTTAAGGATTACCGACGAGATACATTACAAACATATTTTATAATTATAAAACTTGTATTCAATACGTTATCGTGTAATGCACACTAAATTACAGGTAACCACAGCTTCACATTGTCCAGTAGGTAGGTACACATGTTCATAAACATAATGAAATTAAGAAAACTTGCATTAAAATATAAAAAAAAACAATATACAATAACATGCTAAAAGATTTTACAATTATATATGCTATTATAAAACATTACAGTTTGCATGAATACAATACAATTCAATTAAACCAAGCTTTAATTTTATTTTCAATAATTGATTATGTCTGACTGAGGGCTGATTTTTCAATAGTCAGATAACTTATATCTATCTCAGGAATATAAATCTTTTGAGTAGAAAAAAGGTCAAATTAACATAATTATTATTCAAATGTTGCTGACTATTGAAAAATCAACCCTAAATGAATTAATATTTTATAAAATAAAAAATTGTTGGAAAATAGTAATTGCGAATATTAGAGTTATAAATTAAATTAAAAGTGGTACAATACAAAACAAATAACATTTGAAGCACATCCCACACACTGTCTAGACGCTTTAAAACATCTACAACCGTCTTACCAATAAGATTTGCTGAAATGGAATCAGTGGAGCTGTGTAACACGTCCTATGAAACTGAAATGCCTTTAGGCTAGCTAGTAAATGATTCTCTCGGGTATTGCATTACCTATCCTAGGCTGAAAGGTTTCGGGCTTTGACCAATAGAGCTTTGGATTAATGTACACTATGTAGTTGGGTTAATGTTCCTGGTTCATAGCGAATTTAGTGGTAAATTGTTGCAGTATGAGTATGTTAGGTTAGAACCAAGTTGGCCGCAGTTTCTTGGCTATTTAGGAATCGAACATAGATTTAAAAAGAAGCGCAACAATTATATTTGAGATTTCAATAATATTTTTAGGAGCGCAAAGTAGTAATTATTAGACAGAGGTTCGGTTAAATACATTCATGCCTATAATTACGCTGCCTCTTTACAATTGTAAATCACCGCGAAACCACAACTCGATTTCAAAATTATGTATTTATTATATTTTTTAAGATCCGAATTAAATATTTTGTTCTAATTATCAAAATTCAAGGCTGACAATGATAGATTGTAGAAACCTTAAATCAAATACTACAGAGTGGCAGGGCCATCGACACGCAAACAGAAACTATGAATGCAGCATATGATTCTAAGAAGAATTCCCCGAAGAATAGAAACAGTAAACAATATGGAACAGCTAATTTTTTTTAAATAATCGACGAAACATTCCATGCATCCATTCCACGCGTCAATTTCCAAGAGGTACTTTTGCTATAAAATGTAAATTATATCATCATCATTCCAGCCGAAAGACGTCCACTGTTGGACATAGGACATAAATTACGTACTTACAGTCAATCCAATAACAGTGCTTAGTTTAGCATTATTTTAATCACAGTGTCGTGTCATAATTTAACTAGACTAAGTGCTAATTTACGCAAGGCTAGACTCGACTAAACTTTAGTGCTATTAAAATGTTATCAGCCTCTGAATCGCCGTTAAGGTCGCCTAAACCCACGGTAAGCCCTTCCCACAATAGTTAAGTTTTTATTCCATTTAGATTCGCGTGTCTCTCATCGACATTATGGCCACTCATGTATAATGAAGCGAAATCACGCCATATTTGTATGAATTACTGAGATTACCTACCGTGACTGGTGAAAAGTGAAAAAAATGGAAGTTAAATACAATGAGTGCGAATTTTAGTGAAGTTCGAGGTTGGATCATAATATGATGTTGGTATGCTGTTGTTGTATAAAAATATGTATATAAATAAGTCTTTATATAAAAATACGTAATTATATCAGGTAAATTAATTGTTTATCAAATTGAAATAGTAGGTAGGTCAATTAATTAGAGATAAAGACATTTCATATAACTTTACTGTTAAAGAATGACAGTCGTGATTTGAATATACGGACGATTTAAGTTAGTAGTTAATTTCTTTAAAAAAAAACCCCTTTTAAATAAACGTTGCTTAATAAGTTAAGTAATGATTAGTGACTGTTTAACCATACATATTCGACGTTTAAACGTCTCTTAACTATAAGCAACGTCTATAAATATGAGGGTAAATGTTCCAGACTTTATATATATGTAAATATATAACTTATAAGTAAAGCCTAATGCTATGAAATTATTTATAGAATTCCGTACCCAAAGGGCTAATAACTAAGCTGTCTATGCGTCCGCCCGTCTGTCTATCAGGGGCTGTAGCTCATTAACCGTAATAGGTAGACAGTTGAAATTTTCACAGAGTGTGTCTATTGCCGCTTTAATAAAAATAAAATATAGCTAAATGTTAAAGGGGACCCCCTTTAACAATTAGCTTTATTTTATTTTATATTTAATAAAAACAATGTGTTTTTTTAAACATAATATACTGTTAAATATTGTGCGGTGTTTCGGAACCCTTCGCGTGTGAGTCCGACACGCACTTGGCCGGTTTTTTCAATTTATCTTCACAGTACGGGTAAAAAAGCCGCCATTTTGCAAAAATATTGATACACGTTCTGAATTACAAGTTTAAATTGGCAACCAAACTGCTACATATTTAATAAACATAGTGCGAAGTGACAGTATTTATCCTAGAGCCTAGATAAACTAGCATCCCTGGATATTAATATTTATCACACATAAATATTTAAGCATCGTATATTCAGAAAAAATATAGGCGCTCTAGGGTCTAACGGATCCCGGTCGTGCCTTAATATATAGGGTCTAACGGATCCTGGCACGTACCTTAATAATTTCTTCGACTTATAACTTCTAGCCACGCACACACTTGGACCCCTAGAGCCTTTTCCTAAGAAGAACATATTTCTTAAGGCTAGTATCAAAGAAGTAGCTAGGTACCTATGTAAAATTAAGACTTACTACATTTTCTACTAGATGTGAGATTATTTATTGGACGGTCACCAATAGAGAAAAGTACCTACCCAGGGTCGTCGGATATGGTTGAAGTTTAGTGAGAAACTGATGGATGTTTTCGAATAAAATTTATTTTATTTAATATAATTTAATTTGGCCAAAAAATCAGCATCATACAACGTGGCAATGGCTGGCAGCATTGCCAATTTGCCACGTTATATGGCGATGCTGATTCGGCGTGGGTATATAGGGTGACTGGTAATTAGTGACCGATATTTATCCCGAGGTCAAGCGACTCACAGCTGATAGCGCGCGCGCGATCTGTACGGTGGGTGGTTAATTTAATGACAAAAGAATACAGCAAGGTAAAAGTGTATTATTTCTTTTTGTTTGTAGGTATCTAAATTAAATTACAGCTGATGGTGTATTATTCTTCGTCAATAAGGTAGATAAATAAAAAAGTAGTTTCTTTGGGAAATTTGTTTGTTATGATGAGTACAATCATGAGCTTAAATATCGGTCACTAATTACCAGTCACCCTATGCCGGTTGCGAGTACTGAGCATCTGACCATTCAGAAGAACATTACCATTATGGTCACTATATGTTCTATAGAATGTACAAAGTTATATAAAACGTTGAGATAATAAAAAAAGCTGCTTAGCTACCGTTGAATAGTATTCCAGAAGAAGTTTATGTAACAAAGTAGTTGTTAGTGTAAGAATGCAGTTATACATTAGGACATTATTACGCCAGTCACTTGCATTGTGTTCGTGGGAGTATTATCATCTGGCCTATTGTCTTAGATAATTAACTATATCTCTCATAAGAAGGATTTTGTTTATATTACATCGATGTTGTAGCTACACTTTTTAAATAGGTACGAGTTGCAGAGACGTATGAGATTCTTTTGAGAAATAGTTAATTGCGAGTGTATTTTGCGAGCTTCATCATCGTCTGCCTAGCCTTTTCCCAAATATGTTGGGGGTTTTTTTTTGAGGGTAGGAAATCATCAAATAATTTCTCCCGCTCTGGATGGAGCAGGTGTTAGACTTTTACTGACTAGAACCCACCCGTGTTCCTTCAGTTGCCTGCGTGCCAGGGGCTACGGTATTTCTTTGAAACAACCCACAGCCTTGGCAGGCATCGGCCCTTGCAGACCCCACCATTGCAGTTTATGCTGACATCTCTTTGAGACGAGCGTGAAACACAATCCGTCGTCAACCCGGGCTTGGTCCTTATCGGACAGCGAGCTACCTATGAGCGCCTACAGTAGCCGGGAATCAGCCCGGGATTCCCGATGCCCATGTTGGGGACGGCTTACAGTTTAACCGGGTGCAGCTGAATACTAGTATTTGTTTATGGAGCGAATGCGTATCTGACCTCCACAAACAACCCAGTTACTGGGCAATACGATACCTTCTAGACCCAGAATTAAATGTGTGCTATTTGTGCCCACAGTTTATTTCGTAAGTAATTTATCTTCAGATTCCATCCATTGTACAAAAAATCTCATAATTTGAGACGTATGAAAAAGTACTCCACTGTCACATGGATATGGACAGAGTCCAAACAAAAACACGAAAACCCTTTCAATAGCAAGCGTCTCTGTAATCGTCCATGACCTATTCCGTCTCCGCTAGGGGTGAGCCAGTGACCGCTGATAAAGAAACCGTAAAGTGCAGGTGTGGTCGCACGCACCAACTGACCCGGCTATAGCTAGGTCAAGTCGCGGCCAGAGTGTTAAGTACGGGAATTTTTGATGATCGAAGTTTGTGGATTGATATTTCTGGAAGTAGATCTCTAGAAACACTATTACAAATGAAACAATAAAAAATTGGGGTCGGAATTCGAGGTACTCTTTTAAAGTCCCGAAGATCATGTGAAAATCATGTAGATTTATATCTGAAATAGTCTTTGGAGGAAAGAACCAAAGAGATTGTAGTGTGAAGAGATAATTGAGTGGGATTCATTGAGTGGGGTTTTTTAAAAAATATAACCTTCTGATTTTGCCCTGTTTATACATCTACGCGACAGCAGTGTTTGTAAAATCAAACTTGCATATGTTTAAATAATTGAGATCAAGACGACCCAACAAAGAGATTTATGTGCTATTCGACACAAAACTGCGATATACTGGAAAAGTTTTTTAGTAATGGCACCCAAGATTTATAACAAAATACCCAATTCAATGAAAGATCCTGACATACACAATTTCAAAAAGGCTGTCCTTTATTTATTAAACATAAAAACATATTACTCAATTAATGAGTACCTTGACGACCAATTGTAATCTATTTAATTGACATTTGTTTTATCAATTTTATTGTTAAGATTTCGTTTTATTAATTTATTTTGTTGTAATGTTAAGTGAAAGTTTTGTCCTATTTATTACTAATTAATTAAATTATAATCAAAATATTATTATATTATTAACAATATTGACATCTGTACTTTACCTATGTTCTACAAATAAAACTATTTTAATTTTAATTTGAATTTTGGGATCTGTTAAGTTGGTGCACATATTTGTCAGTAATCGTGTAGCTAAACTCAGAACTTAACGAGGGTTATGCCTTGATGAATAATGCCAAAGAAAAAAACAACCGACTTCCGAAAAAAACACTACAAAGTGAAAAATAACTTTAATTTCGGAAAGCGGTGACCTTGGATATGTATTTAATTTTTTTTTTACCGCCTTCCGAAATTAAAGTTATTTTTCACTTTATAGTGTTTTTTCGGAAGTCGGTTGTTTTATTGGAAAAAGTTTTTATTTTTCACTTTTTAGTTATAGTACCTACCCCACTAATTCGAAATTTCATCATCCTTGGGGTCAAAACAATGCATATTTATGCGATATCAGCAATCGCGGTTTATTTACTGTTTTGTTTTGAAGAGTTCCGTTGTCTGCCTCCGAAACGCATCATCAGATCTATATGAAATGGGACCACACGGGAAGCACGAGCTTTCAAATAAAAAAAGAATCATCAAAATCGGTTCACCCAGGCGAAAGTTATGAGGTAACATAAAAAAAAACATACAGTCGAATTGAGAATCTCCTCCTTTTTTTGAAGTCGGTTAAAAATACATTAGAGTCGGCTGACAATCATTAAAATTAACTGAAACAAAAAAATATCCACATAGTCAGATAAATCCTTGTTTATGTCATATTATCATATAGTTAGCCAGGTCAGTGGGTAGGTACCTACAGTTTCTTTAATAAAAGCTAAGTACGTGCCGCTGGTGTGGCACGTACGTGCGCAGCTAAGTTAAGCCCTAACCAATCGTAGAAAAACATAGCTATCTTCTCCTATTGTACATCATTCAGTTAATAGTCAGGTCTATTCTTCCGTCGAGAAATTGGTGCTCGTGCTAAGCCGGCTGGACTCATGCATTTCTTCCCTCCTCATCAAACGCCAAACTAAGCCAAACGCCCAAAAAAATCACTACAAACATATAATTATGTTTGTAGTGATTTTTTTTTGTTATGGATTTTCTTGAGTACATTAAAGCATTATCATCATCATCATCTGCCTAGCCTTTTCCAAACTATGTTGGGGTCGGCTTCCAGTCTAACCGGATGCAGCTGAATATACCAGTATTTTACATGGAGCGACTGCCTATCTGACCTCCACAACACAGTACTGGGGTAATACGATACCACTTGGTAAGATTGGTTCCGTGTGGTGCCGGACGTAAAGAAAAGCACCATCTCATTTCTTCCCACGGGTGTAGTAGAAGGCGACTAAGGGGCTTACCAGAGAATGGGCAGCAGCGTTCTCTATGCATTTTACCACCATACTGCGATCGCCAACCCGCCTGCCAAGCGTGGCGATTATGGCAAACCCCCATTTTTTTTTGGGTGAGGGCTAGGTCCGGCTGTGGACGGCTATCGGCTGAAATCATGAAGTTTGGTTAAGACTTTCGGGCTAAGGGCTAAGACTATGGACGAAAAGAGCGAAAGAGTCTCAATATGTTATGTATGGTCACCCATCTACGAACCAACCACAGCAAGCGTAGCTTAACCTGCGATCGATCCGGACGGCTGTTATTATCGTGCCACAAGCCCTTCCAAAGTAACTAGTAAGTATCACAAGTTTATAATTGTCCCACTGGACTTCTGCACCGCAGCCTGCAGGGCAGTATGCTAATTAAAATTACTTACAATTTTTTCCTCTTTTTTTTTCAGTAACTATAGTTGCGTGTTCCCGGTCCATATGTAAACAAAAAGAACTATTTATTCCCCCAGGCACTCGAGGAATGTTATGGAAAATTCTACTAATTGAACAAACCAGTAATTTTTCATTATAATTATGACGTAAAATAATCTTTAGAAATTCACTCACGCGTAAAAAATACCGAGACTTGGCTTATAATTTTACTCGGGAATAAATACAATAATATTTTCAAACAGTTTTATTTTGTAACTAGCTGTGCCCGCGACTTCGTCCGCGCGGAATAGTTTTTTTACTATTATTTAAATATCAATAAAAACAAATAAAAATTCTAAAATAAAAGTAGCCTAAGTTATACCTTATTACATCAGCTACCTGCTAGTAAAAGTCCCGTCAAAAACGGTCCAGCCATTTCAGAGATTAGCAGGAACAGACTGACAGACAGACAAAAATTGTAAAATAAAATATTTTGGTAAATGTACCGTATATATATTCATATGCATGTAGCAAAAAGCGGTTATTTTAATATTACAAACAGACACTCCAATTTTATTTATATGTATAGATGTATAGATTGAAAAATATAATTAAATTGCAAAGTACTGATATCTGTGTTTGTGAAATACCTACCTGTAGTGTTTCTATTTAATAGATATGTAAACACTGTCTCACACACACAAGTGTCAAGTAGCTGTCACTAATAAGTTTAATAACAACTGCCAATCACGAAGATGGCGGGAAAGTAGACGTGAAGCGTACTGAGAACTAGGACCTTGGATGTGCTCGTGAGCCTGTGGGTAAACGTGATAAGAGTCCTGATATACATAATATACCGATACTACACTACCTAATGTAACTTACTAAAAGCCTATGTTCCCACAAACGTAATAAACTCGCGGCGGGATTTTTCGCGGACTGGATCTTCAACGCACTGCTCAGCGCCGAAAACATGAAAATTTTAAACTGTGTTTTTAGATGCGCTGAGACTCACTCGCGCTGCACTCTGTTGGATTCTCAACGCTCGGGTTTAACAGCTAGAGCAAAAAATCCAGTGAGCGGAAAATCGCCACAGCGATTTTATTACGTCCGTGTGAACCTCGACTAAGTTCGAATTACCCAAGCGAATTTAGTAGTAGTATTTCTGAAATTTTGACTTTTATCAAGAAGAAGTTAAGACACTGAAACCTTTGCTAATATTGAAATAACCTTTATTGGACAACAAAATAAATGTCGTTAGAGAAAAGCGAACTTAATCTAAAGACACCTAAAATATTACTTGCAGAATTTATCTGCACCCTCTTAACAGTCTTGATGGATTTCACTCACAGACCCTTAACTTTAAATTGTTGCTGAATAAGTCTTTAAAAAAAATCAACCAGCAGGCTTAGCTTAACGCTTTCTATTTCTACTCTACTGTAGAATAGAAATCGCTTGTCTACATTTCTCGGTGGAAAACTGTCAACTGTCAATACGTAAACGTAATTTTTGTCTACTCTTCCACGACAGAACGCTTGTCTACGGTTCTCGTGCTAAGCGTGCTGCTCAGCCTTGTTTTCTGTTATGCTGGCGTGCTGTATCAATCTATATGCCTTGCCTTTCAACGACTATAATGAAGTTAGTTTCCAGTTTTACCAGATGTACCTAAATACCAGTAATTTACATAAACTGCATACCTGACCTCCACAACACAATAGGGTATTACACTCACTTTTGAAAAGTGTCTTAATTAGATTCTAGAGTGCTAATAAACCCCTAAAAAAACACAACATTTTTATATAATCGATTGGTGCCATAAAAATGCATTTAAATTTTACATTTTCAAATTTCGCGCGTAATTTGACGAAAACGCTGGACGCAGTGGACGCCATATTGCTCGTTTATGCTTGCTATTAAACAAATGCGCTGATATTTTATAAGACAATTGTTTATTAAATAATTTAAAAAAATGAGTTATTTTTCTACTTATCGTTGGTTTGCTGTTCCTGAATGCAAAATATTATTTAAATAAAAATTACTGTGGTTACGAAAATATTAAAACTACAAAGTTGCTCAGTTGACATGCCGTATGTCGTAATAACATGGTGGCTACTATTTCATGGTATTTAAAATCAGATTTAAAAAAACTGAAATCTTTAAATCGTATTTTAAAATTTACTTCGTTGTTTCATGAACTAAAACTAACATTTTCCTACTACATTTTGCCTAAGCTATATTAATAATATGTTTTTAGACTTTTTCTTATCTAGAGTAAAATACCCTATTACTGGATTATACAAACCCCTTGGTAAAGACTGGTTCGAAAACCTTGGACTTTGTCGAAAATTGGGCAGTTCTGGCCTCTCTGCAGCGACGTCGAATTGACTGGCGATACATCGAAGTGTTGACGCTGCCACGAAGACTGTCCACATCCAGGATAAGAAAACCAGGGGAGCCCGGGGAGTGAGACAGAGGGATGTAATACCCCCGAAACTGTTTACCAATGCGCTGGAGGAGGACGTCTTTAAGACGCTGGACTGGACTGGACAGACGCTGGAACAGTTAGACCAGATGCTGCATAGTCTAAATGGAGCCTCTCGGCGGGTTGGCCTCGACATGAATTTGGACAAGACGTAAGTCATGTACAATTCGCACGTCTTGCCGAGTCCAATCCACATCGAAGGGTCGCTTCTCGAAGTTGTGAAGGAATATGTCTACCTAGGGCAAGTCATCCAGCTTGGTAGACACAACTTTGAGAAAGAAGCCGACAGGAGGATCCAGTTTGGTTGGACAGCGTTTGGAAAACTTCGTCAAGTCTTCTCGTCGTCAATACCGCAATGTTTGAATACTAAGTTCTTCAACCAGTACGTCCTGCCCATGATGACATACGGTGCCGAAACGTGGACACTGGGCTGGTCCACAAATTTAAAGTCACTCAGCTCAGATAAAATCAGAAACAAAGTTATCCGGAAAAGAACTGGAGTTACCGGCATAGCTTGCAGGTTAAGTAGGTTGAAGTGGCAGTGGGATGGTCGGTGGAGCAGACGAGTCCTGGAGTAGAGATCGCGTATCGGTAAGCGTAGTGTGGGACGCCCTCCAGCTAGGTGGACCGACGACCTTAAAAAGGTGGCTGAAACAGACTGAATGCGAAAGGCGGAGGACAGGGTGTTGTGGCGCAGCCTGGGAGAGGCCTATGTCCAGCAGTGGACTGCAATAGGCTGAGTTGAATGAAAGACTAGTTTTCTGACTTTTGGGCTTCTGACTACTCGTAACGAATGACATCTACCAATGACAGCTGCGGTGCTTATATACCTACAACATAGCTGCTACCTGAACTACCTAATAACTAAAATATAAATATCGTAGCTACACCTGCTCTCCAACTTCCTACCATTTACTGAGAAGATAGCCTCTTTGTATATTCTTTTCTTTGTCTGGTGCAGCCAAGACATGCAACTGAATTAGGTCTTGTTGGCCCAGGGTCTAAATTTTGTTGAATGTGCTCTTCGCTTTCCATAGAGTTTTCATTTCAAACGTATCTTACCTGAAACAAACAAAAGCATTCGTAAAAATAAAGTAAAAATTTATTTTAAAAAGAATGTTATGTATTAGTTGCTCTTTTAATTAAGTTGTAAATAGATATGTTAATTTAATTTTGGCAATAGAAACTGGTTAATAAAATGAAAACATTCTAAAATAAATTAAATTTCGAATTAACTTATAGCCAATCGGATAAGATAATAGATAATAATAGATAACGGCATCTTGAAATCAACCGACTCTATAAACTTTTTAATTGTCAAAGATGGCCGCGGTTTGAGTGGGAAAAGATCCAATTATTCGCTGTCCCAATTATATTTTTGGCCAAGAAGGGTCGAATTATGTCATTAGCAGTTAACCACAGAAGCTAGAAGGGAAACCCTTAGTTTTGGGGTATTACATGGAGTCTAATCAGGACCTTACCACGCAGGAAGGTACATGAGATTCATATAAATATACGTACCGTTTTATAAGAAAAGGCGATCTAACTTTAGTTCTCGCCAAAAGCTCTGAGCCAGTTTTTGTATTTCCAACTTTATTTCGATTTAAGTAAAGTTCTTAATACAATAATGACAACTTAGTACCGGACTAAGTTGTCTGTTTTGTAAATAGAACTGCATTTCTATACATGTTGTGGTCTTAATTCAAAAACTTTCGTGGTGGCTTAGACGATTGCGGGTCTTTATTCTGATAACTTCATAGCAAACGTACCTATACACCGTGAAATTTTAATGGTTGTTTTCCCGCAGCGAAATGGTTTTGTCTTGGTCATACAATAGTTTTATATACAAATAAAATATTAGGAACAAAAAATAGCAGATTAACCATTGTGAAAAATCACCACGTGCGAGAGTTTATTTTGCTTTAATCATTTATGCATAGCTGTTCCCTTTGTCAGCGGTGCGTGCGATTCGAGTAGTATCTACCAGTTACTATTGATTAGTGTTTTATCGAGTTGGTGAATATTTTTTTAATTATTTTAAAACAAAAAAATCTTATTTTTTAACTTTTACTCTATGCTTCGAAAGTACTCCTTATGGCAAGTTGTTCTGCCTCGGGAAAACAACCATTTCAATTTCACGGTGTATATATTTTTTTGTCATCCTGCCATTTGATTTAGTTCTCTTCTGGCCTATATTACAATAGTCGCCACTCAGTATGTTATAAATATTTATCACCAGGATTAACTATTGCACTATTAAAAGTATTGCCATAATCACTAAATTTGACAGACGTAAACTAAATCATATCTAATTTCACAGACGTAAATAAAAGTTATTATTTTTTCTTTATAAAACTAATAAGCTATGACTCAATCTATTCTAATATTACTTTCCATTCCTTTCGCTTATCTCCACCATCATCGATTGACAGGCATAGACAACGAGCCATTATATCCTAACTTCACAAGGTAGGAACAAAGGGAACCCTTTGCCAAGCCGCTGGTAACGTGTTTAATGTGTCTACACCAGTGGTTCTCAAAGGGACGATATGTCTTAGGTCTAGACGAGTTTATAGTTAGATAATAGTATGAGTGGCTAGGGAATATAAAACGACGTATTTCGGCGTACTTTTCTATGAGAATAAAAGTTCATTGGTTCGGGCTGAGTCGATCTCTATAAGGACGCATTTAAAGAATTAATGCGCTTCCATTCTAGGTATTGAGTCTAACTACTACACGTGCACGGCTCACACATACAGTGATTTGCGCGAAGCGGCGAAATTGACACGGCTTGATACTTGAGCTTACTTTTATTTAATTGTTAACCATGTATTGTTTTTTAAGCTTACGTTGATTTTTTTCAAAGAGTTTGTAACGTTTTGTGTTCATAAAAGTAGATTAATTACCATTTATTTTATTTAATTGCACACTGATTGGTTGGTAAGCAAGTACTAGTTACCAAAGTACCTATGTATTTACTAATTGAAAACTAATAATTAAATACATACGCTTAGGTTATTTTGTTTTGTTTAAGTAAATTCTATGAAATCATAATTATAATACATTTGTTATGGTATCAAATGCAAGAAACAAAACAAAAGAGCAACGAAAGAAGAAAGAAAAGGCGTTTATTTGTCATACACACTGTGCCAATATACTTTTTTTTTTTTTTTTGGGTTTTGGCTTCACACGGTTTGTGCATTTAGCCAGTGTCAAGTAATTTTTCTTTTCAATAAAGTAAATGGCCCGATATCGGGCACGAAGTTACAAAACAGTCATAGTCGTCTTTAGTCAGTCAAGTCAAAGTTAAAGTTATTGTAAAGCGGTAGTAACTTTACAACAACCTAATAGGAGTTTATGGGGGGAACACGAAAAGTCCACGTTAGTCACTTATTTTCACCTTCACTACACTTGTGCACTAACACGTAACTAAATTGAATAATTCACTATCAAAATTATACAATTTAATTCGCTATGTCACTAAATTCCATGAAAATGAAAATTCGTGCGGCATGTTCCAACGCGATCCCGCCAAAAACTCGCCAATATACTTAAACTTTATTCATTACTTCAAAAATCTTTAAAAAAATCGTTTGCACGCCAACAAAAACAATGCAATGGTTATTATTGGACTATCACATTGGAATGGATTGCCATCCCAAGTGTGGTTGCGCACGCATGGCACGCATGGAAGCCGGGCTGGGAGCGCTAGTTAATGATAAAAATGAATAAAACTAACGATTAAATCAATTCTTAGCTTTAATGATATTATTATTCAAAAATATATGTTCCCGTAATTCCATATTTCTTTTGGATTCTGGATCGATCAATTCTGGAAGGTTCTTCTCTTCTACGTTAATTCTACAGGCAGGAAGTAACTTACGATGCCAAAGCCTTTAGAAGGCTTTGGTATCTAAAACAATAATTGCGATATAAGAGGTATTTTAACTATAAACATTCTTATCAGGTAGCTTTATTATTTTATTAGTTCCGGTAGCAGTCTTCAAAGTACACCTTCAGGTCTATCATCGTCCGGACTTAAGATCTCAACGTAACTAACAAAATGAGCCCAAACTCGGCACACCTTTTTTTTTTTTTTTTTTATTATTACGGGGGGAAATCCTCATGGATGTCCTCCGCCCCGGGGAGGGCGGAGGGGTCTGTCAGACTCTTACTGACTAAAACCACCCCGGTGTTCCGTCTCTCACTTGCACCGGGGATCACGGGAACTAGCGTGACTTCCGCGATCCCCGGCTAGTGCAGGCCCGCCTCTGCGGGCCACCTCGCGATAGGGGGGGAGTGAGGTGTTAAACTCCCCCCTTACGTCATAGAGAGGCGCGCGTGGAACACTACGCGCCGCCATCTCGGGTCCTAAGAAGTAGGGGGCAACGAATTTCCCCAGATCCGTTGCCCCTGGACCCATTTAGGGGGGCTGGAAGAGGGCGTTATCCGCCCTCCGCCGACGCCCGGTGCGTCTGCTGCGGATCGGGTTAGCGGAAGCAATCTCCCGCTCCCTCTCCGCAGCCTCCTTCTGCGACATGACTATTTCGCAGAAGGATACCACCGCGTCCCAGGACTCCTCGCTGCCGACCATCGAGTCGACAACGGCCGGCAGCGACAGGTCACTGCCGACTCCTGAGATGAGGGCACGGCGCGGCTCCTCCCAAGCGGCACACTCTGCCAGCGTGTGCCACGCCGTGTCCTCCCGACAGTCGACGCAGTGGTGACACCGAGCGTCCGGCTCCCTGTTTACGCGACACAGGTACTTCCCGAAGCAATCATGCCCCGAGAGCACCTGTGTCACCCGAAACGACAGGGAGCCGTGCCTCCTCCCGAGCCAGCGCTCGAGTACTGGCCGGACCGCCCCAATGGTAGCGGGGCCGGCGGTAGGGCGTGAAAGCCTGTCCCGCCATTCCGCCACCAGGGCTGCGCGAAGCTGTGACCGACGCAACTCCAAATGTCGCTGCGTCAGCCATTCGCCCCGCGCCCTCGAGTCCTCGCGCCACCGATACAGTGACGCGAGTACCTTCGCCTCGAGGTCCCAGGGCGGGGATCCGGCCAGTACACAAGCCGCCTCGTAGGAGATCGTGCGATACCCCCTAATGACTCTGACGGCCATCGCTCGCTGCGGCCTTCGCAGGACAGCGATGCTGCCGGCCGTCAGGTCAGCCGCCCAGATCGGGGCCCCATACAGGGCCATCGATCGCACGATCCCCACGTAGAGCCGCCTACAGGCGGCGCTCGGGCCCCCCAGATTGGGAAGCAGCGTTGATAGCGCCCCAGCCGCGCCCATCAACTTGGGCACCAGCCGCTGGAAGTGGGGGCCAAAATCCCACCGGCTGTCGAGCACCAATCCTAGGTATTTCATGGTGGACTCGACAGCGATTTGAGACCCCCCGACCACTATGTGTGATCCCAGCGGCGGCGCCCGCCGGGGGCCATGAAAGACCATGGCCTCCGACTTGTTGAGGGCCACCTCCAGGCCTAGGCGCCGTATGCGGGTCACGACCTGTGACACCGCAGCCGTCGCCAGCAACGCTGCCTCCCTGTACGAGCTCCCCCGGGCCGTGACCAGCGTGTCATCCGCATAACACGTCAAGTCCACGCCCGGCTGGAGCTCGCCCCTCAGCACCCAGTCGTACCCGATGTTCCACAGGAGCGGTCCCACAACCGAACCCTGTGGAACACCGCACGACATGCGGCGCTGGTTTCCGCCATCACGTCCCGTGTAGGTGACACACCTTTCCGCCAAATAAGCCCCAACGATGCGGCGGAGGTAGGAAGGCACCCGATGATACTGCAGTGCCTCCCGAATGCAGCTCCAGGGCAGGGTGTTGAAGGCGTTAGAGATGTCCAAGGACACCGCCAACATCACCCCGCCCCGGGACACCGCTTCCTCCGCCAGGACTCTCACTCGCGATATCGCGTGGATGGTGGAGCGCTCGTGCCGAAAGCCGAACTGGCTTTCGGCTAGGTCAGGCCCCTCCCTGCTTAAGTGGCCGACGAGGCGGGCAGCGATTATCCGCTCAAACATCTTACCCACCTCGTCGAGCAGCACTATGGGCCTGTATGCGGACGGCGAGTCCGCGGGGCGCCCCACCTTCTTGAGCAGGACCAGACGACCAGTTTTCCACAAAGTGGGAAACTGGCCCCGCTCAAGGCACGCGGTGTAGAGTCCTCTCAGTTGGGGCTCTAGCTCTTTCAGAGCGAGGGCTAGCACTATGCCGTGAATACCATCGGGCCCCGGTGCCACGTTCTTGGCCCGGAGCCGCATCACGGCCGCCCTCATCTCTGCCTGTGTCACCTCCGGGACGCTGATGGCGCTCTCTTCGGTAGGCTCTGCGGCTGTGGGCAATGCCATCGGCGGCGGAGTGTGCTCCGCTCTTGCCGGGAAGAGGGCTGCGACGACCTCCTCCAGCAGCTCAGGTTGGAGACTCTCCGTGAGTGGAGGCGCCGCGGCTCGAAGTTTCCCTCGAACCGCACGATACGGGCGCCCCCACGGATCTCCGTCGAGAGTCTCCAACATCTCCTCCCTGGCTCGCGTCCTCGCTTCGCCGATGGCCAGCCACAGAGCCTCCTTAGCCGCGCGGTACACCTCATACCGCGCGGCTTCTTCGTCAGGGACCCGACGACGTCTCCTCCGGTATCGGGTGTACTGGCGTCTGACCGCCACGCACTCGACACGTAGTCGCGCGATCTCGGCAGACCACCAGTACACCTGGCGCCTTCCTGAATGCGTGTGGACGCGGGGCATCGACGCGTCGCTGATTTGCGTCATCGCCCCGCGGAACCACAGCGCCTCGTCTTCGACGTCGACGGGTCCGATCGTCGCCGACTCCCGGGTCCAGGCCTGGACAACAGCGGCCTCCTCGAGAACCTCCCTGTCAATGCGCTTACGCGCCCAGCGCGGGCTGTCCGTTCGCGGGGCCGATGGACTGCGGCCGCCAGTGGTCTGGGTGGAGACGTCGAAACGGATGTATCTGTGATCCGACAACGTCTCCACCTCCACGGCGACACGCCAGTCACGGACACGGCTCGCGACAACAGGGCTAGCGAACGATACGTCTACGATCGAACCGCCCCGCTGCCGCACGCACGTGTATACCGAGCCCCGGTTTAGGACGACCAGGCCAGTCGTAACCACCCACTCCTCCAGTGCCTCACCCCTAGCATCGGTCACTGGGGATCCCCACGCTGAAGACTTGGCGTTGAGATCCCCTAGTAACAGCACGGGGCGAGGGTGGAGTCGGCCTACGACGGCCCCCAACTCGACAAGGAAGTTCTCGAAGTCGGCGAGGCTCTTGTTGGGCGAGAAGTACGCCCCAACAGTGCCAATGCCATCCGCGAGGGCGGCTACCCAGCCGTGACCTCGGGACGGGTTGACGAGAGCCCCGCCAATGATGGCCACCGAGCCGTCCAGATCTCCCACCCAGTTACCCCTGGGGGGGACAAAGTACGGCTCGGCGACCACAGCCACGTCAATCGACCACTCTGCCATGCTCTGGATCAATAGATCCTGAGCTCTGGCAGCGTGGTTGATGTTGCCCTGGAGGAAATGGTAAGGCGCCATTAAGCGCAGTCCATTCCCTCCGTCACACCATCCGTAGGCCGGGAGTCGGCCGTAGGGCACCCAGGCTGAGGGGTGGGTAACGAACCCCTTGCAGCCTTGGTGCCCCTCCTCTTCTTCTTCTTCTGGGTCGGCGCACCACAGGCTCTTCCACCTGCCCTGTGCCCAGCTGGCCTCCCTGCAACTGTACAGAGGCTGCAGTTTGGCGCCGCTGAGCACTGGGCAGATTTATGGCCGGACTGACCGCAGCGAAAACATTGCTCGCTGCGGTCTATTTCAGCGATGCACCTTGCCCGGACATGCCCAATGTCCAGGCAACGGTAGCACCGTAACGCCCTGGGTTGCAGCAGCTTGACTCTCGCTGCAACCCAGCCCACCAACAGGCGCCCACCGTCAGCGACCTTGTTCGCCGCCGATACTGGGCACCGCAACCACACCACACCGAGCCCGGAAGCACCAGTGCAGATTTCGCCCGCCCGTATGTCATCGGGCGGACATCCACCGACTCGAGCAATGGCCGCCACAACCTCAGCCGGGGTGATCGAGTCATCCAGGCCGTCGACTCGCAGCTCAGCGGTCTTTATCGGCCTGGACACTCGAACGTCCTCAGGGCTGAGGTCTTCCCTCAGCTTGGCGGCCAGGAGATCTGCCTTCTCGCCGCTAGAAGCACCCGGCACCTCCAGCAGCCGCGCCCCCGTGATAGCCGTTCTATAATTCACGCCGGACGGTATGCCAAGGTCGGGGAACGCGACCTTTGCTTTCGCCTCCGTGAGGACCGACTTGTAGGAGACGCCCCTCTCGACGGCTCCGGGCTGCAGTGTAATAACCACAGCCGCAGAGCGTGGGGCTCTCACCCTAGACGGCCTCTGGGTCTTCTGCGTGGTCGGTGCAGGTGCCTTAGCGGGTGCAGGTGGCGCTGGCTTCTTCTTGCGGCTCCTCTTGACGACCGTTGTCCAGGCCTCTATTGAGGGCCCGGGAGCGGTCGCCGGGGCACCGGCCGTCTGGCTAGTGAGCCCAGGCGTGGACGCCGTGGGAGCAGCCGTCCGGGAAGTGGGCGCAGACTTGGCCTTCGCAGGTTTACTGGCCCCCTTCCCGGATCCGCTCGGCTCAGCAACCGCGACCATTGACCCCAATTTTGTGGGGCCGGCCAACCTCCCTTTGTCCGCAGCGAGCGGTGGGCGGATAGTTTCGGCTGGGAGGAGTCTCCCTTCTATGGCCTCCATCCGAGCCCCCACCATCTGCCCGCACTGCATCATACAGATGCGCGCGATCTTTTCGATCTCTGCATCCGTAATTGCAGAGACCGATGGTGTCGACGATGGAGGCGACGGCAGGACCGGCGATCCGGTGGCCGCGGGAGCTGCCCTCTGGGCGGCAAACTGCCGCTTGAGGTCCTCCAACTCGGATTGGAGACGGCGGTTCTCCTCCCATAGCTTCGCCGTCTCCTCCGTGCTCGAACGACTAAGGAGGACCTCAACGGCTTCCTTGATGCCGTCAGCCGCCTCCTTTAGGGCGCGCGTGAAGGTGCCCTTCAGGTTGCCTGACTCGGTGGCAACCTTCAGGACGCCATCCACGCCGTCCAAAGCTTGGCGACTGAGCGCCACCGCCGAAACACTCCCCCCGGCAGCCATCCGGGTTGAGCGCCGCTCCCGCGCTTGACGGGCCAGCTCGCTGACCTTGTCAGCCGCTACAGCCTTCCGCTGCGCCCGCTTTGCGGCATTGGCTTCCGCCTTGTTGGACTCTAGCTGTACGCCCTCGCCAAGGTCCGAGATCGAGGCTCCGGAGTCGGTCTCCACGCTCTCCATACTCTTTGCTAGCTCCAGCGGAACCGGTGTATCGGGTCGGGATACCGATACGGACTGACCCCGCCCACTGCGCTTCGGCAAACCAGCACAAGCTCCGCTCGCCACCGCGCGACCTCGCCCGCTCCTGCCCGTTGGTACTTTAGCAGCTGGCCGGCTCTCCTCACTATGTGAGCGAGGTGAGCGCTTCCTCCGTCCCTTAGAGGGACGCCCGGCTATCCCCCCTTCAGGCTGCGAACGCTCCGAGCCGATGCTCGAAACGCCCGGCAAGCAAATCCTCTCGGACGCGGTGTCGGGATCCAACACCGCACCCACTCCCATCCGCTCGACCAACACGATCGGCATCTCTTCAGGTTTTTTAAAAATGTTAATGTCCATGTAAGTCCCACGAGTGTGGGGGATATATAAAGTCCACCTAGGGTAACCCCCTGTCCCTAGGTAAGTGTACATTTGTATCCCAACCAGGGGGTCCACTAATCCCTGGCTGGGGGTGCGCTTGTGACTGATGCGTCACCTCCAACTACGAAGCTGCAGATGACACTACTCCTCAGCCATTCATACCCTCGCCGCACACCAAAACTTGGTATTAGAGGATTTTTTTATAGAGGTTATCTTCCTCGCGATCCGGGCGATCAAGCCAAGATCCTCGTCCCGTTCCGAGTCATAAAACATGACCATGATCTCGTTACGGATTACGATTTCGACGGTTGCAGTCGGGAGAATCAGATCCCCCGCTGCTAGCCCGTTGGCAGGGTGAGTGCACAACGAGCGCCGTCCATGTTTCTCCACATGTCTATCTGTTTGAAACAGACAGACATGTGGAGAAACGTAATACGCCCACTCAACCCACCCTCTGTAAGCAGAGGGGTGAGTGGACGACCGCCGGGTGGCCTAAATCGACCAACCCAGGAGCATAAGGCTCCCCCCCTACGCAGAAATTCGCCACAGTCAATACCCTCTCCGATATGGAGAGACTATTGGCCGTACCCAGGATGCACCGGCCCAACGACTGCCCTTTCCCCCGAACGTATTCGAAAGGAACGAGCAGCAATCAGGCACACGAGGAGGTTTTCTGCACGCACCCCCAAACTCGGCACACCTAGCTCAACTCGTCGATTAGGTCCAGTAGTAGTCATGTACACCTTCAGGTCACTCCTTCAAATCTGGAGGTATGATCTCAACGTAACTATCAAAACGAGTCCAAACTCGGCACACCTAACTAAATGAGAATATAGATACATACAAACATAGATACATACATACTTCTGAAATAAATATCACTAAAGTATATGTATAATTATAATGTAATTTAAATAATAAATACATAAGCAATTATGATAAAGTGGAGAGATTGTTTATTGTTTGTATTGCCGCTATAACGTAATAAAATTAAAATAAAGGCAGTCGCTTACCTTTGAGTAAATTATTTCATTTCGCAACTGCTCTCAAAAAGGTGAAAGAAAACATTGTGAAGAAACCGCCATGTCCTAGAACCAAAAATTCACAGAAATATGACATCTACGAACCCGCGCTGGGACCGCGTGGGGAATTACACCTCTCACTGAGAAGGCCTGTGTTCCAGCAGTGGGAACATTATAGGCGTGGTTATGTACCCACTCCCGCCCACTCTTTTTGTACAGACGCCAGCACATCAAGCTACCCCAATCTGTCAAATTTCTTTGACAGATTTTCATCTTTATCACATAAGCATATGGTTCAAGTTCAATTGGGAAAATTTGACACTTAGGGGTAGCTTGATGTGCTGGCGTCTGTACTTCAATAAATAAATTTAAAACATAAAAATAAATTATAGGCCGATTATGCTACGTCAAATGGAATGAGACCGAATTCCAAAATCGTTTTACAAATCTCAGATAAGGCAAGTCCCAAAAACATGCGCTTTGTTTGAGCTGTTCCATTTTCAAAACAACCCTAACTTCCAGTCTTGCCGAAACATTTTGTCTAAAACTTTGACATCCCGTGCCCCAACGTCCACAATAAGGTGTGACGTCCAGACAGGAAGGAAGGGTGACGTCATAACCCCATTAGCACTAATGCTACCCATACAAGCACACTCATTGTTTTATGGCCGATGATGGAAGACGCTGTTTTAAGTGCAGGTGCAAGGCGCTGAGTAAGCGGTGTTAGTACTTATTTATTGCTGTGTATCTTTATGTTAAGGTACACTTAGCATGTGTCAAGTGGTCATAATCTATGCGTAGCTTATGCACGGTGAGCTGGTTTCGCACACGTGGATGTGGATTTAATGGTTTTTTTTTTGGTGGGAATCCTTATTCTTTTTCTAAAATGAAATATGCCTTAAATTACTCCTTATAACATCAGCTATCTGACAGTGAAAGTCTCGTCAAAATCGGTTCAGCCGTTTCAGAGATTAGCTCGACGAAACAGACTAAAGGATTTTTTATTTTATTTTATAATAAGTAGGTACCGTTTCTAGTTTTATATGCATTTATTAAAAAGCTGTTTATAATGCTGGCTAGGTCACTCGTTTAACATAGGTAATCCTTGAGAACTGTTAATTAAATACTTAATATCTTTGTTTTTTTACTGTTAAATTCGTATAATTTGAATATAGAATGGCAATATAATATAAATAAAATGTCATTTTGACAATGAATATACAACTTAATGACGTTCATCATTCCGTTCATGCATTCGTTCATCATTCAGTGACGATTATTATAGAGAATATAAGTGCTGTCACACTTTTGACAGGAGCGGATTTAGGCCCGTACCTGTCAAGTGTGGAAGCCTAATTTTCCTATATTTATAATAAACCTATATTTTCTGAGACGTTAGCGACTCAGTGTTGCCACCTAATGAACGTCACTTCAAAATTGTTACTTGTGAATCAGTATTGTAGTTCTATAAGTTATTTAATAGGCAAATGGAAAAACTTACAAGGAAACAAAGATCTATAAAGACGTGAGTGGGGGTTTATTACATTCATGAAATGATATAAGGTAAGTAACTCTAGAACAAAATGAAGTACCCACATAATTCGCTGAAATCGAAAACCTTTCCAAGAGAGCCCTCAAAACATAATTCTCAAAGATTTTTCTCTTCAAACCCCAAATATTCTTAAGAGTATGCATAAGGAAAAACCCTCCGTATAAAACGTAAAAAAAATATTTATGGTTATGGCACAATTTAACCAGAGATAATCTCAGTGAACCTGTGCCACCGGCCACTTCCTATAATGCCGGGCCCATCGTAAAGTTTAAAATACTTTATGGTTGAAAAAGAAAAGAGAATGGACGTTCCTTCTTTTTTTAAAGTCGATTTTTTTATACGAAGCGTGTCGTCGCTGTAAAACTGAAATGGTTTTCGTCGTGAGCTGACGATTTTTGTGAAATTGTTGAGAAAACTTTATTTTGAATACGACTGTTGTTAAAATGTTATTAGCCTTCTGCTATCAAAAAATTGGCTGATTTTAAAGAAACTGTTCGTTTAATCTTTTATGAGTTTAAAAATAATATTGTTAAGTCTACTCTACATATCAAAAGTGTCATGAGTACGGGATATTAATTGACAATGAAACGCAAGTGTGAATTTGGCGCGCTTCGACAAAGTCTAGCGTTAAGATAGCGCGATAAGAGCGCTACAGCAACGGCGTTTATTTATTTTTTTGAGTGGGACATCATCAAATAACTTCTCCCGCTCTGGGTGGAGCAGGAGGGCGTGTCAGACTTTTTCTAACTAAAAACCTCCCGTGTCCGCTAAGTTGCCTGTGTGCCAGGGGCCACGGTATCTCTTTCGAACAACCTGCACCCCTGTCTGGATGATTTCCCACCCAAAAAGAAAGGGGAATCATCAAATCTTTTCTCAATACTCTGATCCTGTATTCTTAAAACCTTTCAATACAGTAGATTGAAATAGTTGGTACGATGAGCGACAAGTCTTGCTGGTCGGCTTCGCCGGCCAGCAAGCGAGCTATCCATTACTCGCCGGGCTTGCGCCCGCGCCTACGATGGCCGGGAATCGACCTGGGATTCCCGACGCCCAGGGCGTCTCCTGCGGCGACTAAGGCTGTGAGGGCGCATATACTGCCTCTCCCTCACGTGCGTCGCCTCCCTCTTCGCGAGCATTACTGCTTCGTAAAAGGAGGTGACGGTTAGCCATGCACTCTCGCTCCGTACCATAGCCTGGACCAGGGCCGGACGTGAGAGCTCGCCGCCGCCGATCGCCTCCATGAGGACACGGCGGTGCTTCGCCCAAGCCGGGTAGACCTCCACCGTATGCTCCACTGTGTCCTCAGGGCGATCTTTTCAATGGAAACACCCGAGCGTTACCGGGAGGTACCGCCCAGGAACCTCCCGAAACAGCCGTGTCCGGTGAGGACCTGTGTCAGGCGGAAGGTGAGGACGCCATGCCGCCTCTCAAGCCACTCCTCAAAGAGGGGACTTACCGCCGCAATCGTGGCGTGGCAGCTCTCTTGCTTGACCATTGGACATCGTACGTACAACAAGTGCCGAAAAACCGTCCAAAGTATAGTTTTATAAATTTTGGCAAGTTCTAAGATAACCTAAAAATCAATAACCTTTGTTCTCGCCTGAAACACAAACATGCGTCAGTAAAATGTTCAACAATGAATAATATGTAAATAAATAAATATTTTTACGCACCAGTTGCCTTTATTGCACTTCCATCATGATTCATCTTCTGGTCACTCAATTTTGCTTTACGATCCCACACAAATCTAACTACCGTCTCGTTATTCAAAATCAAAGGCATTCCATCCGCCCAGAATTCTCAGTACAGATTCCGGTTCAACGGACCGATTTTTAATCCCCTCTAAACCCAGTTGGCTGTAGACTTCAAAACATTCTAGACGAATAGGTGGCCATCCGTAAATTACGTCACATGTTATGTCATAGGAATCATCTAAAGGAGGAAGAAAACTTTAGCTCTAAACTTTGAAGTATTATCAACTCTATCAACATTATTATAAAATTGAATTCAGAAAGGTCCGGTGTGCAATACTCGCAACCGGCGGCGTGCTTGTATGACCAGAGGCCCTAGTGTGAGTTTCTGTTAACCATCTTATGTTAGGTTCCGTAGTTTCTGCCTATACCCATGGGAAGGAGATTATGATCGAAGGTGTAGAAATGTTTTAGTGCCAACTATTTTTAATAACCTTCCAGTCAAAAACGATTGTATCACAAAAACCTCATTTAAAAATAAAATACATGAGGACCTCTTTAATATAAATATATTGTGAAAGCTTCACTGTAGAGAATAATTTAAAAAAATACTATGTTTGTTTTAAATTAAAGGAATGCAATAGAATGCAAGAGTAGTTTTAACTAGGTGAAAAATGTCACTATAAAAAATTTAATGTTAATAATTAGGCATGTACAAAAGTGGAAGTTTGGCGGAGGTAAATGTAAACTGCAAAAAAAAGAAATCAGCGAATAAACACTTTTTTTATTTATGTATGATTTGTACCTTGAAATTCCAAGAAATGTGACGTCACATCAACAGTGGATCAGGCTCACAAATTTGACCGACCATGATAAAGGCGGCCGGAAGCTCCAAAAACTATGAAATTCGTGTGAAGTAATTTATGGCTGGTTCCTACGTAGTCTACTGACCTAGTAATGCTGCTAGACACTTTTGAACTGTTCTTAACATACAAGAAAACTAACGAAGACAATTCAACTCCACTTCACTTGCACGCCGCACCGAGGCCGTGGTCTCAGCTCATTAGTCTGATTTTTCTTAGCACCCACTCTGTGCCCTAATCTGGCTGTTTTATAAAGCTGTCTGTACATTATTTATTTTATTTATTTATTTAACCATTTATGTGAGGGACTTGTGGCTAAGTAATATAAGCCGCTCGGATCGATCGATCAGGTTAAGCTACGCTCGCCGCGGTTGGTCCGTGGATGGGTGACCATCTTAACATACCAAGACCTCTCCGTGCATCGGAAAGCACGTTAAGCCATTGGTCCCGGCTGTCATTTGTAGATCTTTGGCAGTCGTTACGTATAAAACGTAAAAAACGTATAAAACGTAAAAAAAATATTTATGGTTATGGCACAATTTAACCAGAGATAATCTCAGTGAACCTGTGCCACCGGCCACTTCCTATAATGCCGGGCCCATCGTAAAGTTTAAAATACTTTATGGTTGAAAAAGAAAAGAGAATGGACGTTCCTTCTTTTTTTAAAGTCGATTTTTTTATACGAAGCGTGTCGTCGCTGTAAAACTGAAATGGTTTTCGTCGTGAGCTGACGATTTTTGTGAAATTGTTGAGAAAACTTTATTTTGAATACGACTGTTGTTAAAATGTTATTAGCCTTCTGCTATCAAAAAATTGGCTGATTTTAAAGAAACTGTTCGTTTAATCTTTTATGAGTTTAAAAATAATATTGTTAAGTCTACTCTACATATCAAAAGTGTCATGAGTACGGGATATTAATTGACAATGAAACGCAAGTGTGAATTTGGCGCGCTTCGACAAAGTCTAGCGTTAAGATAGCGCGATAAGAGCGCTACAGCAACGGCGTTTATTTATTTTTTTGAGTGGGACATCATCAAATAACTTCTCCCGCTCTGGGTGGAGCAGGAGGGCGTGTCAGACTTTTTCTAACTAAAAACCTCCCGTGTCCGCTAAGTTGCCTGTGTGCCAGGGGCCACGGTATCTCTTTCGAACAACCTGCACCCCTGTCTGGATGATTTCCCACCCAAAAAGAAAGGGGAATCATCAAATCTTTTCTCAATACTCTGATCCTGTATTCTTAAAACCTTTCAATACAGTAGATTGAAATAGTTGGTACGATGAGCGACAAGTCTTGCTGGTCGGCTTCGCCGGCCAGCAAGCGAGCTATCCATTACTCGCCGGGCTTGCGCCCGCGCCTACGATGGCCGGGAATCGACCTGGGATTCCCGACGCCCAGGGCGTCTCCTGCGGCGACTAAGGCTGTGAGGGCGCATATACTGCCTCTCCCTCACGTGCGTCGCCTCCCTCTTCGCGAGCATTACTGCTTCGTAAAAGGAGGTGACGGTTAGCCATGCACTCTCGCTCCGTACCATAGCCTGGACCAGGGCCGGACGTGAGAGCTCGCCGCCGCCGATCGCCTCCATGAGGACACGGCGGTGCTTCGCCCAAGCCGGGTAGACCTCCACCGTATGCTCCACTGTGTCCTCAGGGCGATCTTTTCAATGGAAACACCCGAGCGTTACCGGGAGGTACCGCCCAGGAACCTCCCGAAACAGCCGTGTCCGGTGAGGACCTGTGTCAGGCGGAAGGTGAGGACGCCATGCCGCCTCTCAAGCCACTCCTCAAAGAGGGGACTTACCGCCGCAATCGTGGCGTGGCAGCTCTCTTGCTTGACCATTGGACATCGTACGTACAACAAGTGCCGAAAAACCGTCCAAAGTATAGTTTTATAAATTTTGGCAAGTTCTAAGATAACCTAAAAATCAATAACCTTTGTTCTCGCCTGAAACACAAACATGCGTCAGTAAAATGTTCAACAATGAATAATATGTAAATAAATAAATATTTTTACGCACCAGTTGCCTTTATTGCACTTCCATCATGATTCATCTTCTGGTCACTCAATTTTGCTTTACGATCCCACACAAATCTAACTACCGTCTCGTTATTCAAAATCAAAGGCATTCCATCCGCCCAGAATTCTCAGTACAGATTCCGGTTCAACGGACCGATTTTTAATCCCCTCTAAACCCAGTTGGCTGTAGACTTCAAAACATTCTAGACGAATAGGTGGCCATCCGTAAATTACGTCACATGTTATGTCATAGGAATCATCTAAAGGAGGAAGAAAACTTTAGCTCTAAACTTTGAAGTATTATCAACTCTATCAACATTATTATAAAATTGAATTCAGAAAGGTCCGGTGTGCAATACTCGCAACCGGCGGCGTGCTTGTATGACCAGAGGCCCTAGTGTGAGTTTCTGTTAACCATCTTATGTTAGGTTCCGTAGTTTCTGCCTATACCCATGGGAAGGAGATTATGATCGAAGGTGTAGAAATGTTTTAGTGCCAACTATTTTTAATAACCTTCCAGTCAAAAACGATTGTATCACAAAAACCTCATTTAAAAATAAAATACATGAGGACCTCTTTAATATAAATATATTGTGAAAGCTTCACTGTAGAGAATAATTTAAAAAAATACTATGTTTGTTTTAAATTAAAGGAATGCAATAGAATGCAAGAGTAGTTTTAACTAGGTGAAAAATGTCACTATAAAAAATTTAATGTTAATAATTAGGCATGTACAAAAGTGGAAGTTTGGCGGAGGTAAATGTAAACTGCAAAAAAAAGAAATCAGCGAATAAACACTTTTTTTATTTATGTATGATTTGTACCTTGAAATTCCAAGAAATGTGACGTCACATCAACAGTGGATCAGGCTCACAAATTTGACCGACCATGATAAAGGCGGCCGGAAGCTCCAAAAACTATGAAATTCGTGTGAAGTAATTTATGGCTGGTTCCTACGTAGTCTACTGACCTAGTAATGCTGCTAGACACTTTTGAACTGTTCTTAACATACAAGAAAACTAACGAAGACAATTCAACTCCACTTCACTTGCACGCCGCACCGAGGCCGTGGTCTCAGCTCATTAGTCTGATTTTTCTTAGCACCCACTCTGTGCCCTAATCTGGCTGTTTTATAAAGCTGTCTGTACATTATTTATTTTATTTATTTATTTAACCATTTATGTGAGGGACTTGTGGCTAAGTAATATAAGCCGCTCGGATCGATCGATCAGGTTAAGCTACGCTCGCCGCGGTTGGTCCGTGGATGGGTGACCATCTTAACATACCAAGACCTCTCCGTGCATCGGAAAGCACGTTAAGCCATTGGTCCCGGCTGTCATTTGTAGATCTTTGGCAGTCGTTACGGGTCGTCAGAAGCCCGAGTCTGACAACCAGTCTTTCCAAGGGGTATCGTATTACCCAGTAACTGGGTTGTGGAGGTCAGATAGGCAGTCGCTCCATGAAAAATACTGGTATTCAGCTGCATCCGGTTAGACTGGAAGCCGACCCTAACGTAGTTGGGAAAAGGCTAGGTAGATGATGATGATTTCACCATTTATGTACCCATATATACAATATGTAACAAAAACCCTGTTGTTCCCTCTACCCACGTTTTCAGAATCGGTATACATACGTAATAAAGCAAGTCATTTATAAAAACTGTTCAACAAAAATATTTAAAATAAATATTTAATTATTAATATTTGTAAAGTTTAACTGATTTTGATTAGATCAAAGAAAGCCGCCGAGTTTGTAGTCTATTGTGCGAAATAAGGATACTTGTAAAATCACATATTGTAAACATTTTTTTCGAATATATCGATTTTAATAGTTATTTGATACTGAACTCTCGACCAGCCAATGCTTATTTTTTAAATTATAACTTCGTAAATGTTGTGCTTGTAGGTTAGTGTATACGTCCCTAAAAGGAACAACAGGGTTTTTGTTACATATTGTATAAACCGACAAGAAGATTAGAATAGAAAAATAGGTACAGAGGTGATGCGGTGTGATGGTGATGTGTATCTATACTCCATAGGTTTAGGTAGTTAAATAAAGGAAAACAAAAAAAAACACGTGACTCATAGATGCGAAACCTTTTATTTCAAATGTTAAGATCATATTAGCGTTAAGTATGTAATACATAACGCTAAATTCTTGAATAAGCAATAAATAATATGTATGGCTTATTAGTCTTTTCTATAGGTGACTTGCACGAAGTTAATTAATTTGTGAGCGAATTGACAATTCCAGAAATACGTTTACGCAATTGGCACGCTTTCGCCTACGCCCGCGTTGAGGTCGAAAATTATCCCACAGAAACATACTACCGGGATAAAAGTATCCTATGTGTTGATTCAGATTATGAAGTACCTGTGTGCCAAATTTCATTCAAATCAGTTCAGCTGTTTTTGCGTGATTGAGTGTACCGTGTACCTACAAACTTTCACATCTAATAATTTTGAGAAGGATCAGACTGGCAATACGCTTTATTAAAATCACTGAATTATGATGTCGACATCCGAAGAACTAATCTTGTAAAAAACTTTATTGTCAGCAAGTCTATTGCACTTTCAGCATCCCAAATGTAAAGGCCGCTTAACACAACACAAAGTAATTATACGCGCCCAGACTCGCCCATCTAAATTTATGAGCGAGATGCCTTATTTAAGTCAAATTAAGCTTAATGAGTGGGCTGCTTCGAAAAACTTGGTACACTTCATTATCTGTGCTTTTAATCCACTTTCATAGTTGATCGTGGGCGAACGCCATAACCGTAAGGAAACGGTACGACAGTTTTTACTTGGTCTAACGTTAAAAAGTTTTGTTGTATCTTTTGCATATAATAGCATTGTCGTCTGTCGGTAAAAAATTAGGTTGACATTGACAGTTCTTCGTACAATTCGATTTTTTGTGGTGTTAGACAAGACGGCGTGTTATACAGTGCACTTACCTACCTAAAGTGTTTTGAAGATGTTTTGAGTTTGGTTGATGGATATTCCAAGCTTTCAATTGAATAGGTAATTCTGGATATCTGGTGTCATTTGTAAGCTTATATAACAGTCTGCATGATTTCTTGCAGGAAATGCCGGCGCCATCTAGTCTAAAAATGTTGACCATAAAATTAGAATTCTTAATTTTATCATTTCATTTCAGTTCTTTTTGCGTTTAAGGAGTACCAGCAGCAGGCTTAGCACGAGAACCGTAGAGAAGTGTTTTGTCGACCGAAGTGTAAACAAAAATGACGTTTCCGTGTAGACAGTTGACAGTTTTGAACCCAGAAACGTAAATAAGAAATAGAAAGCGTCGTGCTAAGCCTGCAGGAGTAGGTAGTGTCAGAAATGTTTTGGATTGGCGTAAGCTATCGAAAAGCATTTACGTCAATCCAATGGCGGATTTACACATTTGCCACCAGTCGGCTAATACATTTTTGCCGACCCTACTAACTCTTTCGAATTGTAATGTCGAAACGCTATTGGACTATTAAAAAAGAATCACATTCACAATTAGTGTACTTTAGATTTAGATTTAAATACTTTATTCTCAAAAAGACAAAAAAGCCACTTACATGAGAACATAAGATAACATATTGTAATAAGCTTATATACACAGCGTTTAGTAATTTATCATATACAGACATTGGAGTATTCGGTATACCTACTGTATGTATAAAATATTGTAATTTTGCTAAATTTTCGAGACTTCTCCGCTTATTTAATAATGTCTTTATTTTTCCTTAAGGCAAAAAAAAATGAGCCTAATTTGCCGCCGCCCTAAAAATTTGTTGCCCTAGGCTCCAGCCTGCTCAGCCTGCTGGTAAATCCGCCACTGCGTCAATCCTGTTGAAAGTAATTATAGAATAGTTGAAATGCGAAACGCTTTCAAAAATTCTGCAACATCCTTAACACTTTGAAAACCTTGAACAACTCAATAAGTTTCAAAGATTAACCGTGGTGTTTTATCCTGGCTCTTTTTTATAGGAAACGACCAAAGGAACCGTGCTTTTGACGATATTACAAGTGCCCATGTATTATTAGTGATTTTTTTATTTCTGCTAGAGATTACCACTCTTTTTATCTTAGCGGTCTGTACATGGCAGAAGACGTTTTAGGCTGTTTTTCTAACTTTTAGTTAAAGCTCTATGTGCTGGGTTAATCCATTGGTATTCTATCCGTGTATCGGTACTTCTGATACGAGTCTAATTAACATAGTAAATATCCTGATCGGATAATAGTACCGTTGACGTCGATCGACTTGCTAATGAGTTGACGTTACCAAATGTTGGAGCTGGGACTTGAAATAGATAAATGCGCTGATGTCTCAGATTGAAGTTAAACATGGAAGGAAGCTAAGAAGAGCTACATGTCTAGAGGTAAGTACAACAAGAAGGGTTGGCAAATTGGTTTATGATACAAAGTGATAGGCTAATTATGGCCCCATTTGAGTAACTTTTGGTAGGTACCGCACGGGTCGATCGAGTCAAGCTAAGCTTGTCACAGTTGGTCCGTGGATGGATAATCAGCTTTACGTAAGGACCAATGCCTGGTCGTAGATATCGCACATTAAGCTATTAAACCCGGCTGTCATTCGTGGATCTTTGACAGTAGTTACAGGTCGTCAGAATCCCGAATGTTTGACAACCAGACTTACCTGGGGTATCGTATTACCCCAGTAACTGGGTTGAGGAGGTGAGATAGAGAGACGCTCCATGTAAAATACTGGTATTCAGCTGCATCCGGTTAGACTGGAAGCCGACCCATACCCAACATAGTAGGCAAAAGGCTAAGCAAATTATGATCACGAGTCTGACGAACTGCCTTATATTTCAAAACAAATTGAAGAAAAAAGAAGTAAGTAGTAATTGAAATTAAGTTTAGTTAGTTTACAAATAACACAATAAGTATACAGAATACGTTTTTAACCAGTGCGCAAACTGTAACCATGAATTCAGCATATCATTCTAGACCCCCCAGCGCAGAAATTTTTCGTCGGTTATACAAAAAAAATCAGCTGATCCATACATTTGACCGCGTAGGTACACTTGCACTTCTCTATGAAAAAGCTGTTTTTTTTTGTATAACCGACAAAAATCTCTGCGCTGGGTGGTCTAGAATGATATTCTGAATTCATGGTTACAGTTTGCGCACTGGATAAAAACTTAGTAAGTAAGTACTTAAATATAGAAATAGATACTAGAAGTAATATTGGGTACTTCTAGTATTTCGACTAATTTTAATATGCTCATAGTCACATCAATAAATAACAAATGAAAATATTCAAAACATTACAGACACCACGAGGTAAAACGGTTTTAGTGACACACACACTTATCAAAATTTACTCGTTACCTAATCGCTTAGCATTCGGCAAAATTCGTCCATGTTTAACGAAATATCTGCCTCAACCTATACGGGCTATTTGATGTCTCCCCGGTCGCCCGCTTGTCTGACCTGTCTCACATGTGGGTCCAGTTCTGTTCAAACGTCCGAATGTCCACAGCATTCCCAGGGCGTCGCAAATCGATTGCTTCCGACATTTGCGATGCAACTGTTGCGTCCGTTACCACTTTGTGAATTTCCGTGTGGTGACTATTATGATAAACTACTTAGGGCTAGTAGTGTATTTAAATAATAAGTACTCAGTATTGGCATTTACGCTAAAATGGAATTGAGGACACATCTGCCGCTTGTCAGACGACCAATGGGCCAAACTTACGACCCAATGGGTCCTTCTTAATGGCTGCGATATCGCAGTGGGCCCTGACGGAGATGGCAAGATGAGCTGCACTCCTTCAACAAGAACTGGTTCGTAGCAGCTTTGAACAGGGAGAAGTGGAAAGTGCTGGTGGTGGTGGAGAAGTAGGTAAGCCTTTTCACTGAAGTGGGACCTCACAGGCTTTTAATCATTGGCATTTAGAAAGAAGTTATGATTTAGTTCATTCATTTTAAGCTGTGAGTCCCGCAGCTCAGTGAGCTGTGAGTGTGTGTGTGTTGATGGTTTCGAGGTTTCCAGTAACGAAACGATCTGACTTTTGCTTATTTTTGTGTGTTATTGAAGATGACTAACATGTTCTATCAGGTGCTTGAGCAGGGTTCTCTGGCACAAACCACGCGGGTCTAGTGCGGTTTGGTAGATGTCACATGTCTTCGATTTTCCTTCACCGTTTTGAGAACAGTGGTCATGGCACGCGAAATTTACACAAAGTAATGTACCAGTGAGGGTTTGAACCTACGATTCGTAAGTCGCGGCCGATTCACCTGGACCTGCATAATATATTGGAAAAAAGATGAGAAGGACATATTCTGTAGTAGATACCTATCTACATTTCAATCAGTACATCGTTCTGTCTGCTCATTGGTTTGCTCTGTATTCCTAAAATTCATTTCTAAAAAGAGCGTATCAACTGAATAATATATTAATTAAACTGGCTCGTAGTTCCCAGTTCTGAATAATAGCCCGTGTAGACGATATCGCTGTAAGCCAATCTGCATTAAATTAGAAATCATAGTTGATAACGATTTCAACTAGTTTGTGATAGTTTTGTTGGCAAAATAAATAGGTTTGGTAACTGATTTGTCATTTTTAATCAGCATGTAGTTTTATGGTTTTTTTAAGGGTACCTAACTTCTCTTCAAATAACTTCTCACGCTCTGTGTGTCAGATTTTTGCTGACTAAAACCCACCCGTGTTCCTTCAGTTGCCTGTGTGCCAGGGGCTGCGGTATCTCTTTCGAACAACCCGCACCCCTGGCAGACAACTCGCACCCCTGGCAGGTGTAGTGTTGTGGTTGAGATGCGGTCGTGGGTAAATGATAACAGCCGGATTAGTCAATCGTTGGCCACGAACCGACCGCGGAAAGCGTAGGTTATTTCCGCGGGTATTACACATCGAGACCGTGCTTCGGAAAGCACCTATTAACTTAATTATTTACACCATAACACCGGCACAGAAAGAACATCATCTGTCTCATCTGCCTAGCCTTTTCCCAATTACGTTAGGATCGGCTTCGAGTCTAACCGGATGCAGCTGAATACCAGTATTTCACATGGAGCGACTGCCTATCTGACCTCCACAACCCAGTTACTGGGTAATACGATACCCCTTGGTAAGACTGGTTGTCAGACTTTCAGGCTTCGGACGACCCGTAATGACTGTTAAAGATCCATCCACAAATGACATCTGGGACCAACGGCTTAATGTGCTTTCCGAGGCACGGAGGGGTCTTAATATGTAAAGATGGTCACCTATCTACGGACCAACCGCGGCAAACGTAGCTTAACCTGGTCGATTGACCCGTGCGGCTAATATTACTAAAAACAATTGACCTAATTTTAACATTTCCCTGGCGTTCCTAAATTTGTTAAATAATATTGTATTGTCTGCTTATTCCATAAAAAACTACCAAGACATCCATTACAGCCTATAGAATCTTGGAGTAAGCCCAACATGCAATTTGAATGAATACATAGTGATGCTCTGGGAACACTCCGACTCCGTACTTCGGACAGCACCTATTAGCTTAAATATCTGGATAACTTTGCTCGGTTTTTTTTTTTGTTTGACGTTTTCTAAAATTGAAACCTAGGTTGATAGATTTATCGCCCCCGAAACCACCCCAAATTTCGTGAACATTGTTGGAGCCGTTTCCGAGATTCAGTTTATAAATAAGTATACGGTGTAAAAACATATATATATACAAGAATTGCTCATTAAAGGTATTAGATTATTTACTTGTTTATCTAATAACAACGAATTTATTAGACACCGGTTTTAAGATTGTCTTGCGTTTCCGCAAGGGCCTCTCCTATAGAGCTTGCCACTTACTTACTCATGTCTAAATACGTCTAAGATTCGGTTTTACGATCCACACAACAGCACCCGTTGACAATACTACACCATCTCGTCATTAAGGTCTCCAGTGTCATAACCATTAAGCATCGACTTAATGTTTACGAAGCCATGCGACGCTTCCTGCAGCCATTATTATGAAACACTGGCTTCTGGCCGTGGCTTCGTCCGCAATATTACTTTCGCTAAGCGGTCTTTCTGGCTTTTTAAACCGACTTCAAAAAGTAGGAGCTTACCAATTCGGAATGTTTTTTTTTAATGTATGTTCGTGCATAACTCCGTCATATGTTTGAAAGATATTTATTCCAAAAAGGTCAAATTTAAATTTCATACATATTTGATGATGGATTGACAGACAACGGAACAGTTCAAAAAATTACAGCAAATCAGCCGCGATTGCTGCTATCGCATAAACATGCATTGTTTTGATTTGATTGACTTTGAGAATACCCCAAGGATAATGAAATTTATGAATTGGTGTGGAGAGGTACTATAACTTAAAAGTGAAAAACAAAAAAAAAATCCAAAAAAACCGACTTCTGAAAAACACTATAATTTTTAACTTTAATTTCAGAAGGCGGTAACAATTTTTTAAAATACATATCCAACGACGTGTTTTTTCGGAATTCAGTTTTTTTGTGGAAAAAGATTTTTTCGTTTTTGCTTGGCTCCGAAGGGTCCGCAGAGTGATGTTAAATAGCCTATAGCCTTCCGCAAGAATTGATCTTTCAGACGCAAAACGATTTTTTTACAACCGACTAAGTAGTTCTAGAGATTACCACGTTCAAACAATAAAAAAACAGACAAACTCTTCAGAATATTTATATTTTAAGTACTAGCGGACCTGACAAAAGTTGTCCTGTTCAAACAGCGCCATCTACCGGGTCCAATTGTGAATCTACACCATCCAGTTTTTCTGAGTCAAACCCACAAAAAAGTTTATTAAAATCAGCCGTTTGAAGAAGTGACATACAGACGTCCAGAAGAAATGTATATATACAGATCACAGTGATATAATTGTCGTAAATGACGCATTTATAAGTCGTTGAGACGTGAAGGATGCAAATAATAAAACTGCGAAGTGCGACATACAACACGCAGTTAGGTTTTAGTATTGTTCCAACTTTATCTTGCGAGTTCGTGACCTCTGTTTGTTGGGTTTCTATATTAAACGGATCGTTTTTGGTGTAGAAGTAGAAACACATCTGCTGCGTTACGTTTTTAAGACTGCAATACTTTTTAGATTACATAGGTACGAGCTTTCACCAGCGGCTTCACCCGAAAATTTACCCACGGAAACATACTATCAGGATAAAAAAAAGGATAAAAAACATTATTTAGCATTAGCATTTAACATTATTTATAAATTCATTCATAGAATAAAAACGTACAGTGACCATAACATTTGATGGGCACGCCACGATTGCGGCGGTAAGTCCCCTCTTTGAGGCGTGGCTTGAGAGGCGGCATGGCGTCCTCACCTTCCGCCTGACACAGGTCCTCACCGGACATGGCTGTTTCGGGAGGTTCCTGTTTCGGATAGGGCGGGAGGAAACGCCCGGGTGTTTCCATTGCGAAGATCGCCCAGAGGACACGGTGGAGCATACGGTGGAGGTCTGCCCAGCTTGGGCGGAGCAACGCCGTGTCCTCGTGGAGGTGATCGGCGGCGGCGATCTCTCGCGTCCGACCCTGGTCCAGGCCATGGTACGGAGCGAGAAGGCATGGCTGGCAGTCGCCTCCTTCAGCGAAGCAGTTATGCTCGCAAAGAGGGAGGCGGCGCACGTGAGGGAGATGCAGTACATGCGCCCTCACAGCCGTGGCCTTCGCAGGAGACGCCCTGGGCGTCGGGAATCCCAGGCTGATTCCCGGCCACCGTAGGCACGGGCTTGCGGACGGCGAGTAATGGGTAGCTCGCTGTCCGGTAAGGACCAAGCCCGGGTCAACGGTGCGTTGTGTTCCACGCGCGCCTCAAAGAGATGTCAGCAGCAACAGATGGGGCCCGCAAGGGCCGATGCCTGCCGGGGGTGCGGGTTGTTCGAAAGAGATACCGCCGCCCCTGGCACACAGGCAACTGAGGGAACACGGGTGGGTTTTAGTCAGTAAAAGTCTGACACGCCCTCCCGCTCCACCCAGAGCGGGAGAAGTTATTTGATGATTTCCCACCCAGAAAAAAAAAAAAAAAAGGATAAAAAAAAAGTATTGTGTGTTAATCCAGGTAATAAATCTGATGGCCAAGTTTCATCCAAATCCGTTCGGCCGATGTTGCGTGATTGAGTATCAAACATTTAAACATCCAAACATACAAATTTTCACATTAAATAATATTAGTAGAAATATTAGGAAAACATAAGTAGACGGTCTTTTTGTCGCGTAATTTTTAGATAGGGAACGTGCACGAACTATAGATGGCAGCACAAATCGACACGAGAGCCACGGTGTGGTCAAAAAAAGAAACTGTTTAGACCTGTCATCGTGTTGTCGCCAATGTAGATGTTATATGTTTACATTATATTTATATCATTCCTTCATTTTATCGATTAAAATGATAAAATATGGGTTCCGGCCGATTAAAAATTATCGTTAGCGTGGTCAAAATATGCCCAAAGGCCAAATCTGTTCCGAATCCGGGCATGCCTTAGATGTAGAAGAAACAGTTATGAATCTTGAAAATACAGTAATAACTGTCAAAATTGTAGCTCAAACGACGATTTCTAACGTTTGTGATGTCCAAAATAACTGTAAAGTATTTGCTGAACTCATTTTTCACGTAAATATTTTATCTATATTATTATTTATGTTCATGTCGCCTTCTTTTCAGCTTGTTTGCAATATAAATATTAGAAGAGCAACTTACAAATGTAAGGCAGGCCTATCTGAAAAATTAAAGCACATCTGTGCGTTAATTTACTTTAAAAATTCTCCAGATAGTGCTTTATGTAACAAAAACTAACGAAAATTATTTGAGGTTATGTTTACTTGAATGTGTTTATATTGAATACTACATACAAAACTAAGGTATTTTTACAAGTAACATTATTGAGTAATTTCTAAGTGATTTAAAACTCATACTTACACATATTTTTACTGCATTTATCGACTTTTCTTGTTTATCACGTAACCAAGTAATATCCGTGTAAGTAAGTAATATCCGTGGGAAAATAATAGAATTTCACACCGTTTGATTTCTTTTGAGTTTTATTTGAAGTGTTCGAGCATCCAGAAACACAACAATGCATTTTTACTTAGTAAATATATTTTTTTCACTTCTTTTATGAGATCATTTTATTAGGTAGTGAAGTGTCAATTTCAAGTAATGATTCCGAGAAAACTTCGGATTTGCGCCACTAGATGGCAGACCCTTCGTCGTGCACATTCCCTATAGTGTCACTACGCTGTGACTAGTTTTACATCTCTTTAATCTTGTCCGCCCATTCGCCAAAAACGACCAACTACCATAGCATAATCAGCATACAATGTTCCCACCGCTGGGACACAGGCCTCCTCTCTGTGAGAGGAAGTGGGCCATGATCCACCACGCGGGCCCGGTGCAGATTGGTGGATGTCATATGTCTGTGAATTTTTAATTCTGTGTTTTTCTTTCACCGTTTTGAGAACAGTGGTGATGACATAATTTACACAAAGTAAAGCCTCTGCTTGGGTTCAAATCTTCGTAAGTCACGGCCGTTAAAACTGGGCCATCACAGCTCTCAACCGCTACCATACAAATCTCTAAAATGCCCGGATTATACTGGACGTAAGTTCAAAACTATTTTTAAAAATAAAACGTACCTACTTTGCCCTCATTCCAAAGCTTAACCTTTGGAACACACGTGTGAATCCGTTGTTTGTTTTCACGCCTATTTTTATCTTCCAGTTCTATTTCTAAAACTAATCATGAACTAACAACCCATTTTTTCACTCGTACTTACTCATTCAAGCCAGTCAATCGATCAATCAACTCAGCCTATCGCAGCCCACTGCTGGACATAGGCCTCTCCCATGCTGCGCCACAACACCCTGTCCTCCGCCTTCCGCGTCCAGTCTGACCCAGCCACATTTTTTAATGTCGTCGGTCCACCTAGCTGGGGGGCATCCCATACTACGCTTGCCGATACGCGGTCTCCACTCCAGGACTCGTCTGCTCCATCGGCCATCGGTCCTTCGACAAACATGGCCAGCCCACTACCAGTTCAGGCTACTTACTCTGCAAGCTATGTCGGTAACTCCAAGTCTTTTCCGGATAACTTCGTTTCTTCGTTTCTGAGCCAGTACCTACACTTAAATGCACGTAACCCGGCCTCCTTGGCAGTCAAAACACAAAAATGTATGAATAAAACAACGCTGCATTGTTCCGACATTATATTGAACCCACATCTGGCACTGTACAATGTAAAAGTTATTAAAATATTTATATTGTCGCCGTATGCTCCATTGAAGTAGGTTAAGGGGGCACATAAAATGTAACACGGTTTGAATGACGGCGTAGGCGCGTCTCGGCTCGCAGGGAGCACAATATGGGACTTTTTTGCGAATAGGATACTGCAGAAAATGCCTTCATATCTGTCAAAGATACTAAGAATACACAACAAACATACTAAAAATGCAAAAAAGAGATGAAAATTGAAAATAAAAGGTAAGTAGTATGTTATTGCACGGCTGGAAATTAGCGCCCGAGTGCTAAACAGGTACGTGTAATAATGAAATACTTAACTCACAAAAAAGCGTGTCTTAAGTCCGCACTTAAGATACGCTTTTTCGACTTAAGTTTAGTTCACACATTGCTATACAATACAATACTTAAAACTTCTTCAAATAAGCAGTTATCAAGATTCGTAGGATTTAGAAAAATTAAAAAAATAATCTTGTCTAGTTTCCACTAGGGAAGATATTTTTAATTCCACTATTTATACAGTTCAAAGATAAAACTTACATTGGTAGAGAGAAATATCTCTCAATGAGAAAAACAAAGGAAAACTTTCCCCAATGCAGTTTTGCCAATCTCATAAAATTGCTTATTCAATTGATCCAAAAACCCTTACCATGAAATAACCTTTATACCCAAAGGGTCCGCAAGAGACCGAAATGAGAGCATATATGCCATAACGTTTGTCTATTTCCATAAAGATTTGCGAGATTCTAGTGAATTGGTAGTAATTTGATCTAATAAACTGCATTATGTCATCATAGGACACGTTATCCAAATTCTTAGTAATCCGTTTGCACTGATTAAGGCCCTGGGGATCTACTCTCTAATGCTCGGTTCTTCTAAACCAAAACGATTCGCTTTGCTTACCAATGGTAGCATTTTTATTGTCAAACTGGGCGTATAAATAGTTTCGTAAGCAAATGTTACCTGTCATAGCTATTTTCATATGGGAGAGACTACTATGCAAAGTTATGCGCCCTCTCCGCCATAGCCTTCGCAGGAGACGCCCTGGGCGTCGGAAATCCCAGGCTGATTCCCGGCCACCGTAGGCGCGGGCTTGCGATCGGCGAGTAATGGGTAGCTCGCTGTCCGGTAAGGTCCAAGCCTGGGTCGACGGCGCGTTGTGTTCCAAGCGCGCCTCAAAGAGATGTCAGCACCAACTGGTGTGGCCCGCAACGGCCGATGCCTGCTAGGGGTGCAGGTTGTTCGAAAGAGATACTGCGGCCCCTGGCACACATTCAACTGAGGGAACACGGGTGGGTTTTAGTCAGTAAAAGTCTGACACACTCTCCCGCTCCAACCAGAGCGGGAAAAGTTATGTGATGATTTCCCACCCAAAAAAAAACCATGCAAAGTTATTAGGTATATGCTTCATAATTGATAAAGATACAGGAGTCTCAATGTTAACTATAGGTAAATTATAGGAATCGGCCATAAGTCCCTCAACGAGGATAAGGGCCCGTCCGAATGTAGTAGATCCGTCAAAAACAAGTCTCAAATTGTCGGACGGGCAAAAACACATCGGGCGGTCAAATCATGTCGTCATTAATTCTTAGTTCACGCCTAGAACTAATCTTAAGTCAGTAAGAGATACGGAAATGCACGTAAATTCCGCTGAAACAAAGGAGAACGTGCAGGGAGTAGACTTCGCGTAGTTTTTCGTTTGACAATACAACAAGATTTCTTTATCATATTTAAGTTTAACATGTTAACCATCCGAAATAAATGCTCTAAATGATGGTGAAAACCGCATCAAAATCCGTTGTGAAGTTTAGAAGATATAAGCGGTCACACAGGCCGACACAAAAAGCGATTTTTTATGCAATGAACAATATATAGATGACATACAAGCAGCTGTTGCGATGCCAAGATTATTTTATTACTTTAATTCACCAGCATAAATCTCTAGCATTTTCATTCTGAATATCTCTTTTAGGTTATAACTTTATAAGACAGCATTTTGCAAAAAGGAATTCATTATGGCTGCCATATTTCAACTGAATTTGCTTATAAAAGCAGTAATTTTACACACTGCAGCAACTTAATTTTTATAAATACTTTATTTCGGAAAGTTTTAAGTATCGTCGTTTTTGCATTTTTAAGAACGAAGAGAGAGCATATTTTAAAGTTTAGTAAGTTGTTTTATATTAAACTAAAGTCATTTTATTTTATTTAAATACGTTTACACTTTAAATGAGCAATCACGCAAACCAGCTGAATGGATTTAGTTATTTGGATGAACTTTGTGTCAAAGTTATGCCCTGGGTATGCCCATAACCAGGTGTATGTGCATACGCTTCTTATGATAGACTTCACCCCGGTTCGCAGACGGAAGTCGCTGGCTACAGCTAGTAATAAATAATGTAGAAAGCTATCCAGTTTTGCTTATAGCGGTACAGTCGTACCATAAAATGTTACCATAACGTAATTCCATAACAAAAGAACTAACGACACAACAAAAAACGGCAAAACTGCCCAAATAGCTAAAGTATCGACAATTACTAAAACTGTGCATGCAGAAAATACAATAAAACAGCAATAAATGTAACGTAACACGTATCAGACGCACAAATTGTTCTTCAAATAAAAATTACTGGCGAAATGTGAAGCGAAACCGCATATTTAGGGGTCCGTTGGTATAACCCAACAAACTTCTGCCAACGACTTCGTTCGCGTGAGATTTCTTGTTCCTCCGACCCCCGCTATTTCATCATGCATTGGATTTTGAACTCTTGGTGTTGAACCGAACATTAAGAATCCAACAGAGTGCAGCGCGGCAAGTGGGTCTCAGCAATCTCAGCGCGTCGAAAAAACACAGTGTTCAATTTTCAACTCTCTTTTCGCGATGAGCAGTGTTGAAGATTCAGTGCACGAATAAATCCCGCCGCAATTTTGTTACGTCCGTGAGGACGTGGGCTAAGGGTCGTAGCGTTTTATTAAATAGCCTATAACTTCCCTCAAGAATATGCAATCAAATGCAATAAAAGAATTTTGCAAATCCGACTGATAGTTCCAGAGATAAATGAGTTCAAACAAAGTCTACAGTACTTATTACTAATATAAAGACAAATATCATTTGAATGCCTACGTTTTATTTTCCTCCCGTATAAAATAATGCTTATGGAAGTATTTCCAGAGTAAGGTTTTCTGCATTCAAAATTATGCGGTTTAACATGCATACTACAACTTGCAGCTAAGTTTTATGAAAAATCTGCAGGTCTGTTATCGCAAAATATAATTTTAGAGACAAGAGAGCTTATAACATCGTCGTCGATTTGGTCACGGAAGATATGACAGTAATACTATTATTATTATTATGTCTTACTGATGAGTAGTGATTTACAAATAATGACACTTTGATCATGTACATTAGTCTTGCCGCCGCCGCCTGCGCAACTTTCTTTGGTACTCCATAAGGTAATTCACTTCCACGTTCAAGAAGCGATTTCAAATTAAGTACGGAAACTTCAGAACCAGTTTCTTTAATACAGTCTTTGGAAATTACTATATTTGTATAAAAAGGGCACATTTGCGAGGTATATTCGCAATGTTATGTACGTATGTATATAGAGGGTATAACATTTTACGCCCTTTTCTGTTTCTCGGGCGAAATTTTATTTTGTTATTATTAGCTGCTTTTCTTTATCTGTTCCTTTCTAAGTTTGCTTAGTTTATTTTCTTGATTTGTGTTCTTTTTTTGGGTAAGTTTTTTTGTGGCTTTGTGTCTGAACCCCAATCGATACTTTCTCATAGTAAAATAGTGTCGATTCTATTTTGACGCATATCTTCAAGACTCCTTTTCATTAGTCGATAGGGCCCGCATGTGTAGGTACTGATGATTTTTTAAAGCATGCCATGGGGCCTGTTTTAATTATTCGATAGGAAACGATTGCGGTGTACAGAGAACCGTTTGCCTGTTGCTTTGAGGGCTCTTTTTCATTAGTCATTTCTATTGGGTGTGATTCTCCGCACGCTTTATACGAGCCTCGTACCGACTGATGAATGTCATTAGTCGCTACGCCTGCAAGCTTAGCACGAGAACCATAGACAAGTGTTTCTATATAGACAGTTGACAGTTTTTCACCGAGAAATGTAGACAAGCAATTTCTATTCTACGGTAGAGTAGGAATAAAAAGCGTCATGCTAAGCATGCTGCTACGGAGATTCCCCGCAGACGGCTGGTGTAGGTGTAGCGCTTTTATCGACTTATGACTTTCAATAGTCACTACCCCGCCGTATTGACCAACTTATTGACTAGTGAAAATGAGGCATTGAAGATATTTGTGTTCCATTCCTTCCACATCTTTAATTGCTTTAAGTACATCATCGTTTGCCTTTCTTTTCCCAACTATGTTAGGGTCGGCTCCCAGTCTAACCAGAACTAGGCTAGATTGAACACATGACTCTATAACTCGTCTGGTAGTTCTGAGTATTTTGTAAATGGCCTACGCAAATGTCCTGCAAATCTGGTAGCGTCTTGTGACGGGTCGTTGAGCTCCCTAAAGGGTTGAGCTACACGGTGACTGATACATACATGCCGTCTGTTGGGATAGGTCAGCTCAAAGCTGCAATGGCTCTTTCTTCAAAAGGCCCTTCCAGACATTGCCCTGCATTGTTAGACTCACATAAAAAATCAATTATTATAATGTTTGGACTTTAAAAGAGACCATAACCTCTGAGTTTGTTTCGGCTTTTCTTGTCAGGGAACAGTCAACTAGGAAATGCTAGCGTCATCTTTTAAAATATTGACCAACAAAATATTGACGTGTAAAAGTGTCTTTTAAGATCTACTTACATAAATAAACATTTCATTTAATTTAATTTCGTTTCAACCGGATGAAGCTGAATACCAGTATTTTATTTGTAGCGACTGCCTATCTTACCTCCACAACCCAGTTATTGGATGATACGATACCCCTTGGTAAGATTGGTTGTCAGAATCTCAGGCTTCTGACGACCCGTAACGACTGTCAAAGATCTACGAATGACAGCCGGGATCAACGGCTTAACGTGCTTTCTGAGGTACGGAGGGGTCTTGGTATGTAAAGCTGGTCACCCATCCACGGACCACCCGCGTCAAGCGTAGCTTAAAATTTATCAACCCGTGCGGCAGTTATTACTTAGCCACAAGCCCCCCTGCCCCTCCATCCCCTATCTAATCTACTATTCTGTCCTACAAAAATATAAATATGGAAGTTTTTATGTTTGGATGTCTAGATGTTTGTTACACAAAAACGGCGAAATGGATCCGGATGAAATTTGGCGCACAGATAGTTTATAACCTGGATTAACATATAGGATACTTTTTATCCCGGTAGTACGTACGTTTCCGTGGAAAAATTAGCGACCTTCACGGCAAAGCTAGTGATTTTATAATTATTGAGAACTAGCTTTTGCCCGCGGCTTCGCTTGCGTGGATGTCGGAAAATATCCCACGGGAAAGTACTACCGGGATTTTATGGGTGAGCTTTAAAATTTACGGGTTTCCTATACAAATTTTTTATCCCCTACTTTACCCTCTTCTCGGATGATTTTTCAAAAACGCTGATACATGTAGTTATTAAAAACCAACCAAAAGGCTATATACAAATTTTCATGGTTTAAACTACAAAACTAACGGGTTTCCCATTTATACTTTCAACCCCTATTTTACGCCCTCAGGGGCTGATTTTTTGATTCAATAACACTGAAACACGTTGTTTTTAATTTTTTTATCAGAATGATAAACACCAATTTTCATGGTTTAAACTACAAAAATGTCGATTTTCCATACAAACTTTCATCCCCTATTTCACTCCATTAGAGGTTGAATTTCGAAAAATCCTTCTTTATTCCTCGTCTACATTATAAAGGGAACCACTGTGCAAAATTTCAGCTTTATAGGTCGGGTTTGGGCTGGGCGTTGATGAGTCAGTCAGGACTTTTCTTTTTATTTATTTATATATTTGATGTAACAATAGTTTGAGGTGAAAGAAAACGAAGTAAAAGGAGTATGTATCGAGCTTAGCAGGTGTCGTTCTGTACTTTCTACCTACTCCCATAGCAAGAAGGCGTGCCGTTATGTATGTGTGTAATGTAGTTTAATTCAAAAGAGTCTAAATGGAGTTTCTTGCCCTTTCTTCTCCACAGAAACTACCCTGGAAGGGGCAACTAACTTCATCTGTTGACTGACAAACTCCTTAACAATAAAAACGTGTCTCTAATTAGTTTAATTGAAATAATTGCGTTGAGTTTGTGTTTAAGGCCGTCATCAATTTACTACATGTAGGATATCTTTTTTCTAAATGACCAATAAAGTAAAACCTCATTTAGATCTTAAGTAATTTATGTCTAGAAAAGGTCTTAAGTATGAAGAAATAAATTCTCGTCTCGAGGTATTTTTTCTACGAAGCTTTGAGAATTAAGCGGGACTTGAAATAAAATGCTGAAAGCTTCAGTATAACGTTGCTAAAGAATATGATCCGATTAGGGTTGGCTTGTGTTTATCGTGTCTAAGATGATTCTTGTTATGAGAATTCTTTATGAAAACATAAAGCAAAAGGAGCTTCGGGCAGTCGGGTCGTCAGAAGCCCAAAAGTCTGACAACCAGTCTTACCAAGAAGTATCGTATTACCCAGTGACTGGGTTGTGGAGGTCAGATAGGCTGTCGCTCCGTGGCTTGTTTTATCATAGCCTTTATAGATAGACTGAAGATTACTATAAGTAGAGTATTTTTCAGAATAAAAATGTCAGGGCGAACTGCACAATTCTCTCTGCAGGAATAGTTTTTTACTTTAGCTATTTACGTTACCTGCGAGTTAAGGAAAAGTTTAGATGCAGGAAACTTCAAATGCATCAGGTTAGCTCCTGCTAAAGTTTTAATAATCCTGCTCATCATTTCTTAAAGTAAACATCGCTATTTTCTCTCTGGTTCCTCTAAGTACCTATAGCTAGCTGTTGTCGTTGACTTCGTCTGCGATTTAGAATGAAAAGTAGCGTATGTCCTTCATGTCCTTCAGCGTAGCATAACCAATTCTATCTCAATTATACCAAGAATAGACAAAGTTCTATACAACTTGACATCTCTTCTGCCCAAGCACGGGGCGACTCGTAGACTCCCGTTTCTATAAAGACAAAGACTTGAAGGGTTAGGACTTAGAATGTTATTATTTCCATAGCAACGGGGAGGTAGTCTAGTGATGTTGTTGATAAGTTTAAAATCATCAAAACGACCCTTCGTTTTGATATTTTTTATTATTATTCTGGAAATACATGCGTGTTACGATCGCGAATCATATTTGGTTCATCAGACAGCCTGGCATTGACCTGTAAATTCTAAAAAACGCAAGAACCCTGGCGCTTCCCGTTACGTAAACTAGCTGTTGTCTGCGATCCTCGATTAATAGTAGCCGTTCATGTCCTTCAGGTCGAATGATCTGTGCACGTGTGTGCAAAATTTCACCCAAATCCTTTCGGCTGTTTCAGTGTGAAACCGTAACAAAGGATTGGCACGCATTGGCACATAGATAGACCATAACTTAGGTAAGGATATAAGCTACTTTTCATCCTGGGTCGCAGAATTAGCGGGCAATAGCTAGTCGTTTACAACCATACCCTTTACAAAAAAATCAACGTAAATATTAACCTCATGTTAAATGATGGTCTAAAAGCCATCCAGCAAACCATTATCTTCGATCACATTACGTTGCAAATCAACGATCGATTTCGATCTGATAATCTTTTACCGATCAGGAGTGAGGTTGCAAAATAACGCCTTTTCTTCTCGTATGGCAGATAGCCATTAAATCATTTTTACATCCCTGCTAAGCCCGCTCTGTGGCCTATATGCCGATGTCTACAAGAATATAATGATAAATTGCCCCGCTTTTGTTATTATCCGGAAAATGCTTCCGTACTTTATGGATATTCGACACTATTCTTAAATCCTTTGCGGATTACCGGTTTTTATTATCCGGGTGTTTTATTATTTCTAGATCTTTTACGATCCTTACTTGTTTCTTTTTATTTTCTGATCCAGGTTTTTCTTTAGTACTATTAATGTTATGCATGAGGTAGTGCGTCTTCATCAAGTACCCATGCGTCTTTGTCAATTTATAAGTAACTACTTTCTGAGTCGGATCTTGTACTTTACTGACATTTGTGAAAGAAAACCATCGCATGATGGGCAAGCGTGGTGACCAATGCTCGTGTCTTCTCTGTATGAGAAGCAGTCTTTGCCCTGCAGTAGGTCAATAAGAAGCTGGTATTATTATATTATATGAAGAATTGGTGCGCAGGACACATTGCTCGCAGAACAGATGGCCGATGGGGCCGAAAGGTTCTGGAGTGGCGACAGCGTACCAGAAAACGTAGCGTTGAAAGGCGTCCCACAAGATGGACCGATGACCTTGTGACAGCTGCAGGAATCCGCTGGATGCGGGAAGTACAGAACCGGTCGAAGTGGAGGAGCTTGGGGGAGGTATATATCCAGTGGACGTCTTTCGGTTGAAATGATGATGATGACGATTATGCTTATATTACTAGCTTCTGACCATGACTTGGTCTGCGTGAAATTTCTTGTTCCCCGACCCACCCCGTCTGCCCGCGCTATGCTTCGTTTTCGCTTAATGTTATTTCTGACGTTCTGTCTGTTTGCTTGGCTCCTATAAATCATAGCGCGATGTTAAATAGCTTATAGTCTTCCTAAAGAATTGGCCTAACAAATGCAAGCAGAACTTTTCAAATCCGACCGGTAGATCTTGAGATTAGCGCGTTCAAACAAACAAACAAATTCTTCAGTTTTATTATTAGTAACTATAGTGTAGATAGATTATTCTTTTACCGGTATGAAACTGTACAATAGAACCATAATAGGTACAATGCCACAAGTTTACCGTTTTTATAAAAATAACTTAATTCAAAGCTAAGAAAGTAATCCTTCCTATTCTGAAGACAAAGCGGAACAGGAAACAAAGGATTTAAATAAAGCATAGAGAAAACAGTACCTAGATTTGGAAATTAAAATACTGAAAGCGAAAAAGAAATAGGAGCAGAGACTATTTATGGTTATTATTTGCTGTTGTAATCAATGAGAGTGAATCATCAATGAGAGTACTTATTGGAACTCTCATCGATGAGTGATTTATAGTGACATCCTTAGTGTTGATTGAGTGACTTTTAAACTGACAATTTATAATTGTTCGAAGATGAAAAATATTAATTAGGCGTTAAACAAAAATCATAATAAGATTGATTAACTTTGAAGAGACAGTTACTTCACTAAAGTGATATGAATAATTTATTTGGCTGCCGAGTTGTTCAATTTCAATATTTATTTGAGTAGTAGGTAGGTGCAGTCGGGGAAATTAATTATTAAGCACATTGACACCCTACTCCATTTTACCGTGTTAATACAACTGTAAAAAATCACAGTTTGTGATTTCATTCCACGGTAAATTTAAGATTGTTAGTGAATTTGGTTAACCATTAATTTCCCCGAATTTATATTGAACTGTGATGGATTGAAAGCGATGTGCTGGAAGCACCTTCGTTAGCAAATATACTTAATTGTACCCTTTCTAGAATTCCCAGGCTCCCAGATCAATAAAATAGATTACTTACTTACGTTTTAACAAACACAACTTTAGTAAGTCATTACTTTATATTAGTGATGTACCGACTATTCGGGAAGCCAACTATTCAGCCATATTTGTAGTCGGTGATCAGTTAGCTAAAACCGTCGGCCCATTTTTTACTAGTATTAATATGCTTAAAAATTTAAAAGACAGTGATTGAAATGAAATTGAAATCTTTATAGTTATATTTTTTTATTATAGAATCACTTTTACTGTTTACTTTCTGTGAATTCTAGAAGAGGACAGGAAATTAGGATGTGAAGGAATAGGAACCCTTCGTTTGGTCCATTAATTAATTGGACTTAGATCCAGAAATTATATAAAGAAAAAGTTAACACTTCTAACAAAAAAGAAGAAACTCTATTGTAGACAATTGGCAATAAGTAGGTACGCCATTTTGAACATTACCGATGCCACCCGAATTAAACTGAAAGCAAATGATCAGTTTGGCCGACTAGTCGGTCATTTTGCAGCCGACTAGTCGGCTAGTCGGCCAAAATCATACTTAGTGGGCCCATCTCTACTTAATATTGTTTTTCTTTATAATTTGTTATCATCAGATGAAGAAACAACAGCAATTTCTGACTTATCATTATATTATTTAGAAAAACTTAGTAAGTAAGATAAGTAAAACCACGTTCGCAAGGACGTAATAATATCGCGGCGGAATTTTATCGTGCACTGGATTTTCAACTCTAGGTGTTGAAAATCCAACAGAGTACATCCCAGCGCGTCGAAAAAATCGTTTTAAGTTTTTTCTCTCTACAAGACCTTTGTAACCAAAAGCCCTAAAGCCAAACTTATAGTCTAGACCAACCCAAAACAATTTGAAAAAGGTGAACCTACCTAATAAAAAAAACTGTTATAGTGATCCCAAAGTTTGTTCTAGAATAACAGAGCTTCAGATCAAACGAGAAAAACCGCGTGTAAAAGCCAGGCAGGCTATAATAACGTTCTCAGTATTCGTCCCCGACGTCGTTTGACTAAAAACTCATTACCTAGCTATCTCAAACAGACGGCTTCCACGAGACTCGACTCGATATTGCATTATCGAGACAATGATCGTTTGTAGACGGTAATGGACGAAGTCGCTGGAACTAGTAGTGCTATCAGCCTGTTTATAGGCAATTAGGCCCTTTTTGGGCAATAGTAATAATTGGAAGTGTTGCAGAAAGTTTGTTAAGGCGCTGTCCAAAAGTAGGATAGCGTAAAACGGTCAGTTTTTGTTGTGTAGTTAGGCGTATTGGTACATAATACAAGCAACAAAATTGAGTGTAGATTTATTCAAAAATACTCCATAAAAAATAATTAAATATCATGAATTAAAGAAATATGTAAAAGCCATTCCACTGAGGGTTGATTTTACCAAAGTTATGTCCTTTTTCCGTGGAATAAAATTGACGTCTGACAGTTTTAGTAAGGAAATATTGTCATAAATTCAGTATTTATTCTCAGAATAAGACTTATTCCAGGTACTTATAAAATTTTTGGTGAAATTATCGCCCTAAGCATTTATTTTTAATTTTATTAAAACTGCAAAATTACTATTATTTTGGTGGTAATTCGATTCAACTAACATCAAACGCACGTTTTAAACCTTATTTCGTGCCGCTAAGCGCTGGAATCAATTATACCCAAAAATGTGCTTCTTACCGCGCCTTAAATTGCTGTGTATGCGATTATAATGTCTGGTTATAAATGTGTAGTCTGATCATTTTCCTTACGGGTGGGAGATTTTTATTTGTAAATTAGAAATTCAATGAACGAAAGAAGCAAGTTTTACAAAACACTGACTAAAGACTGCTCCCCCCCAGTGGGGTTCCCGCATTGTCGTTGCGGGGGGCTCAGTAACCGTGGTCACCCTCCCACGGTGAAGCCAAGAGGAACCCCAAGGTGGGGCCGCTCGTCAGGGCTTGTGCCTCCAAGCCGACGACGTAGCGGCCAAAAAGTAGGTTGCGGTGAGGTGCATCGCAGCTGAGGCGGGCCGCGATGTCGAATGGGAGGCATCGCGGCTGAGAGTTACAGGCTGCGGCGGAGGAGGAGTGCCGGTACTTCTGAGTAGCGCTCTTCCCTTCCGTGGCCTGGACGGGGCCGCCACCGTTTGATGGCGGACGCGGTGGGGCCGCAGGGGAAGAGGAGTGTTGGTATAGCGTTGGCCGCTCTCCCTATCCCCTGCGGCCGAAAAGTGGTAGGCGGCGGGGCCACTGCTGACCCGTCGCAGGGAGACGTCCGCAGCAGCTGGTGGGGCTCGCAAGGGCCGATGCCTGCCAGGGGTGCGGGTTGTTCGAAAGAGATACCGCGGCCCCTGGCACACGGGCAACTGAGAGAACATGGGTGGGTTTTAGTCAGTAAAAGTCTGACACGCCCTCCTGCTCCACCCAGAGCGGGAGAAGTCATTTGATGATTACCCACCCACAAAAAAAAAGACTGCTTATTTTAGTAAAAGCACCCTGAATTGACGTGTTCCGTAAAGAAACCAATGTTTTAAATCAAGAAAAATTAAAGCGAAGATTTGTCAATATAAAACCAATCATCTCAGAGTTAATACACCGAAAATCAAACCACGTCCATGTATCATCCATAATTTATTTCCTAAACGAAACGAAACTGTACCCTATAAAATCAATCCAGCTATTAAAAACTCATTATCATGAACCTCTCGCGAATTCTAATGTATCGCATTGATTTACATACAATGCGCGCGGTGTACTACAAACAAATGTGGGACTGAGTCACCGGCGTGACATGTAATCATTCTTAATTTGATACGTGCGAATGTGTGAGGTCTCATTGTTCGTATGTAGGACGGGTGTCGTAATGGAATTACTGTGTAGCGAAGGAAATTGTGAAAGATTGACTCTTATGAGACTTAATGCTGCGAATTTCACTTTCTTTTGCAGTGCAGCAGTAGCAGCTCGGAGTCTGGATTTGTGCCCGGTTGATGGCAATAGGCTTGCCCCTATTACATGGGACTTAAATATAGCTGGAGAAATGTGGGTGTAATATCGTTACACCTCTGCCGAACCCTTCGGTGAGTTTAGACGTGATGATACGTGTTTTATGTGTGACAGCCCTAGAAATTTGGAAATGCCGCGTTTTGCAGACACTTGGTCTTACTCTGTGTTTCGAAGTCAGAAAGTAGTTGGAACTTGGAATATTTAATACCTCAGGGCCCCATTTCTGTATCGTTATTATGATTCCCTGCGGAATCTTACGACGTTCAAACTACGTCAATATCTTTTTTTTTTTTTAGAAACCAATGTAACGGTAAGGAATCGAAATGTCATCAGGTCGTGTAACTCGTATACCTATTCAGTTACTTTATTTACGGATTTTCTTCAAGAGGCGCTGTTTCCTTCCTCAGTTATACTTAAATGTGTGGGTTTCGTGTGGTGCCGGACGTAAAAGAATCGCACCATCCCATTTCTTCCTGTGGGTGTCGTAGAAGGCGACTAAGGGACTTAAGAATGGGCAGCAGCGTTCTCTATGCATTTTACCAACATACTGCGATCGCCAACTCGTGCTAAGCGTGGCGATTATAGCAAAACCCCCTTTTGGGGGAGGCCTATGTCCAGCAGTGGACATATTTCGGCTGAAATGATGATAACTGATGTGTGGGTAAGGAAAAAATCTAAGTATTTGTAGCCTTTGTTGTTAAAATTCTTTAGAATTCCTTCAGCAATAATAATAATATCTTTTGTTAACTTTTTATTTTGTTCACTATGTTTTTTCTAGTCTATTCTAGTATTCTTATGTAAAAGAGTTCATCACCGTCTCCCTAGCCTTTTCCCAACTATATTAGGGTTGGCTTCTAGTCTAACTGGATGCAGCTGAATACCAGTATTTTACATGGGGCGACTGCCTATCTGACTTCCGCAACTCAGTTACTGGGTGGCACGATACCCCTTGGTAAGACTGGTTGTTAGACTTGCGGGCTTCTGATGACCCGTAACGACTAAGATCCACGAATGACATCCGGGACCGGCTTAGCGGGCTTTCCGAGGCACGGAGGGGTCTTGTTATGTAAAAATGGCCACCCATCCACGGACCAACCGCGGCAAGCGTAGCTTAACCTGATCGACTGACCCGTGCGGCTGTTATTACTTAGCCACAAGCCCCTGCCATTCTTTATACCATACCAAAACAAAATATTATTTACCAATCCTGAACCGAACCCTCTTTTAGATTTCTTTCCAAATATAGTTCGGCGAAGCACCATTCAACCCGTTCGTTTTTTACGAGCGCGTATCGGAAGCTCGGCTATCGGAAAGGGTTAGTATTACAGAAATACAGAAGCGTCTACGCGACCGCTACAGGACCGATAAGCCGTGCCGGATGCCAGCCGTCCGGTTCGCTCCCGGTCCGTGCCGGGACCGGGACACAACACAAGGATTGTTTATATTGCACGTGCTATAAATATCCTGGTGAGGACGATTTTTGAAGACGATGGTGGTTCTGTATATTTAGAGGCGAGTCCTTTTTTTTAGTCCACAATTGACGGAGATATCGCGTAACAAACATACAAAAAAAACATACACAGACGAATTGAGAACCTCCTTTATGAAGTCGGTTAAAAAAGGTAAGTATTTTATCTGATAAAAAGAACCATAGTTCGATTCGTTTTTGTAGTTACAAAAAAAAATCAAAATCAAAATTAAAAGTCATTTATTCAAACTAGGCTGAGAGTCAGCACTTTCTGAACGTCAAAATTATATAAGACAGTCCCCCAAAACGCCCGCCCTTCGCCACTTCCTAGTGCTTTACTATATGAATGTGTCTTCCAGTAGGCGGTCGCCACTCTAGAACTGGAAGACGTAGCGTTGGAAGGCCTCCCACAAGGTGGACCGATGACCTGGTGACGGCCGCAGGAATCCGGTGGATGCAAGAACCATAGAACCAGTCAAAGTGGCGGTGCTTGTGGGACACCTATGTCTAGCACTTTTGTCTTTCAGCAGAAATTATGATGATGATATGAATGAAAATGGACTATGCTTTCAGCCGGACAAATGTTGTTGTAATTGAAAACACTGCTGTAACCAAAAAATACTCTACTACCTACTAATACACAAAATAGCAGAGCCAAAATATAAAATGATTACCATTTCGCTCCAAGGAACCCCAACCCGCAGAAGGCGAGCCGGCAACATAAAAGTATAAAAATTTAACTTTACTTTATAAAGCTACACAGGAAGATCCTGTCAATAAATAGTTATGAACGTGGTTCCGTAGCCCAGAGTACCTATGTCACAGCACGTGTCACTTTATACACAATGGCGGGTATAACGTTATCAGGGAGGATGGTACTGCTGTCTTTGAAGTGCGGTATGATGAGGGATCACATGAGCGAGTTTAGATAACACTAGCTGTGTCTGTGGCTTCACTCACGTTACGTTTGATTAATTTTGGCTTCACAAATTAAACTGAAGTTATGTAGGTATATTAAGAAAGAAGTTAAGGATCCCAAAGACAGGCGTCACGCGACGGTGCGACGCGATTCTGGTAGAACAATTTCCAATAAGTTTTACAAAAAATTGTTCTACTAGAGTCACGTCGCAATGTCGCGTCGCACCTGTCTGCGGGAGCCTGTAATACTCTGAACTTCTGAGAAAACGTAGATCTAAACAGGCAGTGAATTAAGAAACAAGATTTGTTCTAGAATTTTCTTTACCAGTGTTGCGAAAGAAAATCAAGCCAAAGCAAACCGCAACACATGCTGATGTCGAATCACGATAATTTATTCAGTTTCAGAATTGAAGGATTCGCTAGCTAAAAATCAGAAATCCGACATTTGTATTCAGTAAAAGACGAGGCAACGATAGAACGTGAAAATCTTGATTCCAACTTTTAAGAAATACGTTGACGTTTTCGTTTTATATCAGTTTTATCTCGAAAACGAGCACAGGAATTCTCACGATACAGCCTAAACAGTTTGGAGATAGGAACGCTTATAGCCATTTTCACGAACACTAAAGAAACACCTAAATATAATTGCACTGTTGGTTTTTGAACGCTCGGCTTAGCGCTGAAAGGTGAAAATCGAATAGCGCGCTTTATTTAGACACTAGGTAGGTTACTCAGATTAGGAAACTCGTTTAGTAAATCTCAGTTTGAGGTACCTACCAAATTGTACTGTCTGTACAGCTGATTACAGAAATTGTCTTTATTTAGACTTGGTTTTCTTAGTGAATGTTTAGGACCAAATTTTCTAACGCTATCTGGCTTAAATAACTCCAAACGAGGTATCTTGTACTGTGTTGTCAATGTACTGAAATACTGTTAAGTTGGAATAGAATGAGTACAAAAAGATTTCGAAGAAACACAGTGAACAGGCACTTTTGAATTGTCAAAAAGTCGATCAGTTGAAAAGTTGAAGCCCATTCCAAAACGTAGATCTCTATGTAGAAGAACGGGCAAGAAACTCCACGGACACTCTTTTAAAATCAAGTTGAATATTACAAAATCTTGGGAACATTATTCTTGTTGCTTCTGTATGTGAGAACAATGTAAAAATAATAATTATAAGCAATTCTAAATACAAGATAAAAATAAGCCCTGGAAATTAGGAGATGACCCGTCTCAACCGACAGCGCCCGTTCACGAACTTGAAGCGTGGATCAGCACCATCCAGCTCAACCATTATATAGGGAACCGAATGATCCAACACACGCGCCACCATCAGTGAGACATTTATGTGAGCATGACATACTCTCAACTGCCATGCTTTCTCAATTCAAAGTAACAACACAATAAACGGATGCATGGTACTCACATTTACAAAATTTAAACAAAATGCTTCTAAATTATACAAAACTGTAGTTTGCAATCTATTTGAGATATTCATAAAATTTGATTTCCTAAAAGAAAGAAAAAACATTTAATACATATATATTGACTTATACTCGTATAAAGTAACTAACACTTGGTTCAGCAAAAATAAAACATTCGTAATGTCACAAAAATTATAATATTATGAAAAAAAAATGTTCGTAATGGTAGAAAAAAAAAAGAGAAGCTTCTCTTTCAAATATTAAAATTTTAACTAGTATGCCCAGGTGGCTGTGGAGCAGGACCAGCATTAAGCCAAGCATTTATATCTACGATATAATCATCTAACTTATAATATGCTTGTCTACATAATGTGCGTTTACTGCATTTAATAAAAAAACAATATAAAAACGTTGCCCACACTAGGAATATATCCTGTTTTACAAACATTTAAACTCACATACACTAACAGCCAGACCCGGAACAACTACTTGTAGGTCATACAAATATTTGCTCCGCGCGGGAATCGAAACCGCGACACGCAGCATGGCAGTCAATCGCTTAAACACTGCGCCAACCGTGCTGTCATTACATATTATAATTGAAATGTTATTTATTTGTGTGAGTAGAAATTTTACACGTCAATCTCTTGTTGGTTTATATTCTAAAACTAGATGGCGCCGGCATTTCCTAGTTGACTGGTTCCTGAGAAGAAATACTGAAACAAACTCAGAGTTCAACTCCAAACATTATATTATTAAAATTTCATTTGAGTGTTACAATGCAGAGTTAAGTCTGGGAGGGCCTTTTGAAGAAAGAGTCATTGCAGCTTTGAGCTGACCTGTCCTAACAGACGGCATGCATGCATCAGTCATCGTGTAGCTCAGCCCTATTTTAGGGGCTCAACGTATTGCTTGGGAATGCCATCTATTGCTAACATAGAGTAATGAAAAAGTGACACATTTATTTTTGTAAAAAAAAATCGTAATGCTTTTAAGAGCTTTCTACAATGTTAAAATTGCATATACCGCCGTTAGGGAATTGAGCAAATTGACATGCTTCGTCAATTTTCCGTGTCATCGCCACCAGCTGAAACAAAACTGTCAAAGAATGGCAGTTCCGATTAGAATATATGAAATTTTAAATGGTACTCAATTTGCTTCACAATGTATTTATTCCCTGACTTTAGTTAAAATCACAACTACTGTATGGAAAATATTTTCCTACTAGTTTGAAAGAAAAATAAACTTTATGGAAACTGTGTCACGTCAAATACAGTATCCAGTTTCCTAGTTTTTGGCATAGCGTTCATGTTTCCAGAATTTGGGAGAGGTTGTCTTTTAAAACTCTATATAGGTCGTTTTAAGGCTACGCTTTTTATTTGCAACGTTGCCAGCACTATAAGATATTATATTTGCTGGCCCGAAAACGCAATTTCACCGAAAAATATGAGATATTTTAAAGATTAAAGTGTTCTACTAGCCTTGCTATCTAGGAAACAAACAATAATATTTTACGGGATTCCAGAACGACACCGAAGAATTAAATAATTTTGAAAGGCCGCGCGCGCCGGCGGCGGTTGGACGGAGGAAGACCCTACAAGACTCGTTTAAATCTGCTACGAGAATACATATTCATAATTCTGAGTACACGTGATGATAGGATATAAAGGGAAAGCTCAATCGGGAGGAGGCTCAGTAGGTTTGAAGAGACTGAGTTCATGCGGAAGCTCATCGGAGATAGTGTTTATCTAATGTGTTATCGTATGTACCCCTCGTTTTATGGTGGCTTCTAAGGCCAGAACTAAGAGCCCCCGTACATTGAGCCACTAGTGGCGACCACATTAGAACGATTAGTGGCCGCCACAAGTTGCAGACGCGTTTCTCCATACATTTTGTCCGCAGGCCGCATCCAGCCACCTGCAGTGGCTGCCACCGGTGGCGGCGTGTAGTGGTCTGACTGAACCACTGATGGTCGCGTTTAGTAGCGGCGACTAGTGGCCATAATGTACGGGGCCTCTAAAGAAAAACCACGAAAACAAGATAATTTTTAAAGTTTTTTTTTGATACGCAATAAAGCTATATTTGTGTTATAATTTCATTACTTTGTCATGCCACTCTCATTCCACATCTTTTTGACGTAGCATGGTCTCTTCCGTTGCCGTCTTTGCAAGGTTCTTTTTTTGGGTGGGAAATCATCAAATAACTTCTCCCGCTCTGGGTGGAGCGGGAGGGCGTGTCAGAGTTTTACTGACTAAAACCCACCCGTGTTCCCTCAGTTGCCTGTGTACCAGGGGCCGCGGTATCTGTTTCGAACAACCCGCACCCCTGGCAGGCATCGGCCCTTGCGGGACTCATCAGTTGGTGCTGACATCTCTTTAAGGCGCGCGTGGAACACAACGCGCCGTCGACCCGGGCTTGGTCCTTACCGGAGAGCGAGCTACCCATTACTCGCCATCTGCAAGCCCGCGCCTACGGTCGTCCGGAATCAGCCTGGGATTCCCGATGCCTAGGGCGTCTCCTGCGAAGGCTGCGGTCGTGAGGGCGCATGTACTGTCTCTCCCTCACGTGCGCTGCCTCCCTCTTTGCGAGCATCACTGCTTCGCTGAAGGAGGTGACGGCTAACCATGCACTCTCGCTCCGTACCATGGCCTGGACCAGGGCCGGACGCGAGAGATCGCCGCCGCCGATCGCCTCCACGAGGACACGGCGGTGCTCCGCCTAAGCCGGGCAGACCTCCACCGTATGCTCCACCGTGTCCTCAGGGCGATCTTCGCAATGGAAACACTCGGGCGTTTCCTCCCGCCTTATGCGAAAAAGGGACCTCCCGAAATAGCGGTGTCCGGTGAGGACCTGTGTCAGGCGGAAGGTGAGGACGCCATGCCGCCTCTCAAGCCACTCCTCAAAGAGGGGACTTACCGCCGCAATCGTAGCGTGCCCAGTCTTTGCAAGGTTGAATAGTATTGGTGCTACGTGATAGTGGCTTTCATAGCAGCAGTTAAAATAGGGTATTTCATTCATTTTTTGTAAATGTCTAAATTAGATTCTATGGTGCTAATAAATCACAAAAAAAACTCAATTTTTTTATTCAATCGATAAGTGCCATAAAAATGCATTTCACTTTTAGATTTTCAAATTTGGCGCATAATTTGACGAAAATGCTGTACGCAGTGGACGATATATACAGGATAAATTTTTATCCAGTGCGCAAATGCTTCAATACAAAGTGACATCTCGTTTCTCCATTTTTTGATATCGCACCGTAGATATCCTTCTACAATCTGTCATTAAGTCTATACGATTAATTACAAAATCATGATGCGTTTCTGCCAGGGGTGCTGGTTGTTCGAAAGAGATACCGCGGCCCCAAGCACACAGGCAACTGAGAGAACACGGATGGGTTTAAGGTCCGTATTACAGAAGAAAACTTAAGCACTGATCTCTGTTTAAAACTAGTTTTGAGTCTGGTTTTAATTTTAGAACGTTCCTCAAGCATAGATTCGTTGATCATAGTTTAGCTGAGTTTGGCTTTATTATAGATCGTTACTCAGTTCGTGAATCGAACCCAAGCAGTGATTGGCTCTGTAATCACCCAAGTGTGGTCGAGACCGCGCTTGAGCGTAGATTTTTACATATTATGTCAATTTCTGTTTCGTTATCGAGTTTTTAAATATTGTTGTATTGATTTAGAACTATCGAAATGGATAAACTTGAAGAAGTAGATCATTACAATAATTTATTCAACGATCACGTGTTTAAAATCTTTGAGAATTTTTAAAAGCAGGTTTTTTTCTAATGTAGTTATTAAAATTTTTCTTACGTCGTGCCATTTCTAAATGAGAAAATTAAATTAAATCAGCAAAACAAATGAACGATAAACAAACTGCTGGTATATTATTTTAGTAGCGGTGCATTTAATTGACATACTAACCTTTTAAACAGCAGACCTATTTATGGACATAGTTATATTACAAGTCTTTTAGCTAAACATTTTTGCATACAAAATGACCATAATTTATTTAAATAAATGGGGCATTGCATTGTTCTATTCGGGACCGGAAAAAATAACGCTGATTTACTCAATAATTGGGTACTTACAGTTTATTTTATTATTTTTGATCCACTGAAGAGACAGAACAAACTTGGTAAATAAATAAATCGTAAATGAAAACAGGCTGATGCATAGACAATACACATCTCTACAATACACATCTCTGCTTGAGGGAGTTTTTGGCGGGATCGCGTTGGAACATGTCGCACGAATTTTCATTTTCATGGAATTTAGTGAAATAGCGAATTAAATTGTATAATTTTGATAGTGAATTATTCAATTTAGTAACGTGTGAGTGCACAAGTGTAGTGAAGGTGAAAATAAGTGACTAACGTGGACTTTTCGTGTTCCCCCCAAAAACTCCTATTAGGTTGTTGTAAAGTTACTACCGCTTTACAATAACTCTGACTTGACTGACTAAAGACGACTATGACTGTTTTGTAACTTCGTGCCCGATATCGGGCCATTTACTTGATCTAAAAGAAAAATTACTTGACACTGGCTAAATGCACAAACCGTGTGAAGCCAAAATTAAAAAAAAAATAAAAAAAAATCTCTGCTTGAGGCTCGATCTGAGTCTCGATTTAGCTAAATATAGATTGATTACCGTTCTGGAATAAGAACGATTCTCAAGTATTGATTCTATACTTAAGCTGTGATCAACTGATTGAAGATCAAACTGTACTTGAGGAACGTTCTGTAATACGGACCTTAGTCAGTAAAAGTCTGACACGCCCTCCCGCTCCACCCAGAGCGGGAGAAGTTATTTGATGATTACCCACCCAAAAAAGAAAAAAAAATGATGCGTTTAGAACACATACCTGTGATAATTAATAGAAAAACATCGCTATATTTTCCTATTGTACATCATTTAGTTAATAGTCATGTCTATTCTTCCGTCGACAAATAGGTGCTCGTGCTGAGGCTGAAGGTATGAGTGAACTTTACACCCTGTTCGTCATGCTTCTATAACCTTAGAAAACTCTCTTCGATTCGTTGGTACAGATCTACATATACATAACCTTCAGATGCTGTGAGAACTATAATTATATAACTAACTGAACAATGGCACAGACATTCCCACGGTTACAATCTGCTTGTAACAACCATTGCTTTTTATTTACAAACACACGTAACTTACATATTTTACTGAATTAACATGTAATTAGCTATTTTAATCTAGATTTTGGAAGAGATTGTTAGATTGTTATGCATGTTTTATGATTTTAAGATTGGAAAATTGAATGAGAGATCTTTTAGACATGGTTGTTTTTTTTTTTTGGGTGGGAAATCATCATATAAGGTGAATCTAGTCCACATTTTTCTGATACAAACTTCGGGAGTGTATTACTCACTGTTCGACAATGTACATCAAATACTAAAATATAAAGCCATTAAAAAGTTAGGAGCCTACAAAGATTCGATTTTCTTGCTAATTTAACCTAACTTTGGGCGTGTTTAAGTAATAAAAGAAGTGTAAAATCTGAAAAACTAAGTCGATACCGACAAAGCTCAAATATCGAAAAGTACAATAAACTTTTCTTTTTTTTTCTTAACTTTATTTATGCAGTGGTTTTTTTATAAAACCCGATCTTCCGAAGGACTGTTCTTAATTTTTTACACGCCTGTTGTACTATAAATGATCCTGCATCTCACTCAATAATGTTGTACGTGTAGACTAGCTTCTAACTGCTCATCACTGATACTACCTCTGTCGGACACGAAGCCTGGCAAAAAGCACGCTGTCTCACAGCGTGCTTTTTGCCAGGCCCATCGTTGAATTGGAGCCCGGGACTAGGTTCCCCATAACTTCTCCCGCTCTGGGTGGAGCGGGAGGGCGTGTCAGACTTTTACTGACTAAAACCCACCCATGTTCCCTCAGTTGCCTGTGTGCCAGAGGAAAGTGTAATGTGTGCCTCTCAACCCCCGCTAATGAGACACATTTTCTATTGATTTTCTATTGCATCGTACCATAAAGGGTTGGCGCGGGACTTGACTGAATAATAATTAGATGTTTTAATAATTATTCAGCTAACTTTTAGTGCTAACATGCTATATTGTTTTTTATCATATTTCCGCTCGGAAGGTTTATTGATACTATGACAGATCATAACTTGTTGCTTCAGTAGGTAGGTATACAATTTGGCAGGGACATCGACACGCATACTGTAGGTAACTCTGAATTCAGCACATGCTTCTACCCTAGCGTAGATATTTTTCGTCTGTTATCATAAAAAAAATACTACTTTCATAGAAAAGTAAAAAAAAAAAAACTAAAGTGCAATACCTACTCGGCAAAAATGTATGTAACAGTTATATTTTTTTTATAACCGACGAATAGTTTCAACTTGGGGGCTTCAGAATCATGTATATACTGAATCCATGGTAATAACTTTTGCGTCAATGTCCCGGCCACCCTGTGCACTGTATTTTTTTTTCATTCTAGTAACTCTTGGCTACACAGCAACCTGGCCTCACGATGCGAACGTTTGTATACAGTTTATACATTTCAAAAAGCTGGCTACAATTCCAATTTCGTTGTTCCAAACCAACAATATACATAGACTATTTAAGTTGTTACACTTACTGTAAGTAGGTAGTGCAGGAAGTGAACAACGCCCCGATAGTTTGAAGGCAACAACAATGTACATACCCATAGTCGCATGTCACTGGGACATTATCTACTATCGCCGTAAAAACAAACCTCCGAATGAGTGCAGCCAACGTACCTGGAAAGATAAGAACGACATTAGCAAACGTAAACGTGATGAGGTTAACTTTACTTAAAGAATTGAAGTAGTACACACTTCTAAAGTAGTAGAATACCTAAATAAAGTAGATATAAATAATAGTAGTAGCGGAGTTTTGGGCCAACAAGATCTAAAATACAATCGTGCCAACCATGTAATGGATCCACCGTAATTTAGAGAAATTATTACGAAAATATAATAAACAAATCAGGGCATTTTTTCAAAACGTATAACAGTGCGAAGCAGCAAATACAGTATTCACCCAGAAACTGGGTTGTGGAGGTCAGATAGGCAGTCGCTCCATGTAAATACTGGTATTCAGCTGCATGCGGTTTAACCGGAAGCTGACACCCATATTAAAGACGGGAAAAGGCCTTGGCAAATGATAACCGTACAAACGGACAGAAGACTTCAAAAGTCTCTAAAAAAAACAAATAAATAAAGGGAGTCTCACAGTGAATGGATTGTCTGCATAGTATCAAAGATTTGAGGTTAGTAATTTCCTTTGCCGCTGCCGGCACAGCTTGGTTAGATGGGGGTACTCCGGCTATGCCGCAGTGCGACTGTGAGCCACTAATAACCCAAACTATGTCCCACCTCTTGTCGTGCTCTCTGTGCACTAACATCTTCACTTCGGAAGACCTTTGTGAGGCCAACGATAACGCTGTCGATGTGGCCGACTTCTGGTCCAAGCTTATTTAAAACAGACAAAAGTAATCCTCGATACGACGAAGATGATTTCCTCCAAAAACTTACACTAGGACAAAAAAAAAACACGCTCCATTATTCCTCTGACAAGTCGTTACTATGAATCAATGAGATTGGTAAGTCCTATGGGAACAAGGTATCATCGTTTCAGTCGAAAGACGTCCACTGCTGGACATAGGCCTCCGCCAAGCACCACGAATTCAACCGGTTCAATGCTCCTCGCATTCAGCGGATTCGTGCAGCCTTCACCCGGTCATCGTTCTACCATGTAGGAGGTCTTCCAACGCTACGTCTTCCAGTACGCGGTCGCCACTCCAGGGCTCCAATTCTGTATCGTTATAATGATTCCCCGCGGAATCTCACTACGTTCAAACTACGTCAATATCGTATTTTTTTAGAAACCAATGTAACGGTAAAAATTCGAAATGTCATATTTTGTATGTTCCAAGACAATTTATCGATATTATTAATACGATATAAGAAGAATTCGTGTGTGGTTGACGTGGTAACAAGTAAGGAATCGTTAAGTGGTCATAGTGAATTCAGGCCCAGAACGGAACACGGTTTAACAAATTACAACTAAACTAAAAGAAGCCAACTTCCTAATTCGTCATACGTGAAACGTATTAAATTCAATCCTTTTAAATAACTAACACAGAAAACACGAAAATAATTAAGGGTAAGCACAGTGAATCAATTTACTGGACATAACAGGATTACTTCGACAGTTGAAACAGGTGAGCCTACAATTTATATGGCACCAGCCGAACGGATGGACAAAGCATCCGGAGCTATTAGAACGGACGCTGGTAATTAGGTCCGACCCAATGAGGTACCAGGTAGATATAACTGGATGATCTACTATGGCTACTACCTGTGTTCAGCTGAAAGGTAAAAGAGATTACAGTAAGTACTTACGAGTTCAGTTAGTAGATTAATGGCGGATTGGAGCATCAGTTATTTCGAACTACAAAGGTGAAAATGCTGTAAAATATTACACTAGTCATGAGTATAATAATTTTGAGGCAGATAATCTGGATAGACGAAAGAAAGTGACTGTGATGAGTTGATGACTGTATTTTCAGAAATTCTTGAAGCAATCTGAGACCGCTAAATCGGACCAACTTATTACAAAACAAGGCAAGCCAGTTGCTGAAATAAGGAATTAAAAGTTATAAAAATGCAGTTCTTTATATAAAAAAATACAGTTTTGTTCGGTCCTAAGTTGTCATTTAGTCAAGTCAAGTTTTAGAACTCTGCCAAGATTGAAATAAAGTTCGAAGTACAAATACAGGCTCAAAGATTTAGGCTAGAAATAATTTCGGATAGTAATAAGACGGTATAAGTTTAAAGAAGAGAGAAGCGATTTTGGCCAATAATAGTATTACTTAAAAAGAACATAATTTTAGGTCTATGAAGCAAGGACCTTATCAACCAAATCCCAAACATAATCCTCCTCAATAACTCACAGGTCTCCAAGTAGTAACAACTCAAGCAACAAACGTCAGAAGGAAGTCGTCCAAAGCCACAAGCCGAGACCTATCTAAATTAACATTAATTGATACACTGCCGGCCTTTATTTATGGAGAACAATAAATTAGCGTCAATGGACAAAGCCGTGATTTTCTCCAAGACCACAATTTGACCTCTGGTTGGTGAGTAATTCTTGTTTATTGTTTCAGTATTTTTAGCTGGTGATATTGTAGTGGCTTAGCTGGGAGTAGGAATTATAGTTACGAAATAGACTGTTGGCTTTACCGGTATGCAATAAAATTCTGTCAAAGAGTGAGTCAGAAAGTTATCTTAAGGTGAATCTAGTCCACATTTTCCCATACAAACTTCGGGAGTGTATTACTCCACTGTTCGACAATGTACACCAAAAATTAAACATGGTATAGTATTGTCTCATTTTTAATATTGTCTGTACGGAAACAGAAAACTAAAATTGCTAATTTAACCTAACTTTGGGCATGTTTCAGTAATATAAGACGTGTAAAATTTCCAAAACCAAGTCGGCACCGACAAAGCTAAAATATCGAAAAGTTCAATAAACTTTATTGGTCTTTGATTTATGCAGTGGGTTTTCATCAAACCCGATCTTCCGAATGACTTTTCTTAATTTTTTGCGCCCTTGTGTTACTATAAATGATCCTGCATCTCACTCAATAACGTTGTGCGTGTAGACTATCGTCTAGTTGCTTATCACTGATACAACCTCTGTCGGACATGATGCCTGGTGAGACAGCGTGCTTTTTAGCCAGGCCCACCAGTGAGTTCGAGCCCGCGACTAGATTCCCCTTAATTTGGGGTGAGAGCCTGGTGATCCGTCACACAAGGTATCCGAGTATGGAATATATCTCTCACAACAGATCATATTTGTGCATTTTTGTCAAAACGCTATTATAATTCTTGTCTCTATGTTTATATCGACTTGAACTTTTGTGAAGAGAGAAAAATAAAAATTATATTATTTGGAAGGGTTTTTTTCCCGCAACAGGATACGATGGACTCACAGTTGAATTTTATATGGTAGGAGGAACTGGGATAAAAAAGAATCCTATATATGTATATTATAGTATAGTACCTACATAGTATAGTCATCATCATCATAATTTCAGCCGAAAGACGTCCACTGCTGGACATAGGCCTCCCCCAAAAGGGGGGGGGGGAGTTTGCCATATTCGCCACGCTTGGCAGGTGGGTTGGCGATCGCAGTATGGTGGTAAAATGCATAGAGAATGCTGCTGCCTATTCTCTAGTAAGTCCCTTAGTCGCCTTTTACGACACCCACGGGAAGAAATGGGTATAGTATAGTTTAAAATTATTAGGATAGTAGGACTATCATATAGGTATTTCGAGTGTGATGTGTGACAAGACAATTTTTAGAGATGTGAACCGTGCTGGCGGACTCACATCTCTACAAAATGAATGTCGAAAATAGGTACCCTAGCTATTTCCTTAGGTACAAACAACATGTGCCGTTTATTCGAATGGAAATAGAAGTACCTACCAGTACCTAACCTAGTATTTTCCTGCGCCTTCTTTATTTCTATAATTATCACCTCCTATTTAGTCTGTTGGGTTTCGAGTCCGTTACAGTACAGTTTTCTCGTAGAACTGCGGGAAAATATGCAGCTGACGATATATTTCTCCCCCCCAGTGGGGTTCCCGCATTGTCGTTGCGGGGGGGCTCAGTAACCGTGGTCACCCTCCCACGGTGAAGCGAAGAGGAACCCCAAGGTGGGGCCGCTCGTCAGGGCTTGTGCCTCCAAGCCGACGACGTAGCGGCCAAAAAGTAGGTTGCGGTCAGGTGCATTGCAGCTGAGGCGGGCCGCGATGTCGAATGGGAGGCATCGCGGCTGAGAGTTACAGGCTGCGGAGGAGGAGGAGTGCCGGTACTTCTGAGTAGCGCTCTTCCCTTCCGTGGCCTGGACGGGGCCGCCACCGTTTGATGGCGGACGCGGTGGGGCCGCAGGGGAAGAGGAGTGTCGGTATAGCGTTGGCCGCTCTCCCTATCCCCTGCGGCCGAAAAGTGGTAGGCGGCGGGGCCACTGCTGACCCGTCGCAGGGAGACGTCAGCAGCAACTGGTGGGGCTCGCAAGGGCCGATGCCTGCCAGGGGTGCGGGTTGTTCGAAAGAGATACCGCGGCCCCTGGCACACGGGCAGCTGAGAGAACATGGGTGGGTTTTAGTCAGTAAAAGTCTGACACGCCCTCCTGCTCCACCCAGAGCGGGAGAAGTCATTTGATGATTTCCCACCCACAAAAAAAAAAAAAAAAAAAAAAAAACGATATATTTCTTGTAGCCTAGTCTCTGTGAACACTAGGTTGAAACCTTACGACTGCTTTAATATAGCTCTTTTGTGTGATTATATTACGTAAGCTACGTCTACCGTGGTATGAACACCCTTGATTTTAATTTTACAAACTCTGTTAGTTATTATCTGTCATGTTGGCTATTTTGCAAAAGGAAGTATTGTTTGTTTATTGTTTCCGAAAACACAATAAAACGGTCTAGTTCGAATCAAAAGTAACCCCGACTTACGAGTAGGTAAGTTCACCCAGAGATGCAGTGAGACATACAATGAGTGCAACGCGCACTCAAATACTGTAAAGGAACACATCGTGAGGAAACTGGCATCACCTAGACCCAAATAATTTGAAGACATGTGAAATCTACCAACCCGCACTGGGCGCGCTTGGTAGGTTACGGCAGAATCCCTCTCACAGGGAGGAGACCTGGGTCGTGGGGCTTTTGGGAACGGGGATGCCGACCTTTAATTACAATAATTAATTTTAGTAGTCTTTTGTGACCACAAGAAAAAAGAGGTTAAAGTACAGTTAACAAAAAAGCTGATATAATATTTTGATCAACTGTTGCATGAATATTATCAGTACCGGTACAAAATAAGGTCCGGGTCCGGGACCGTGTTCCCGGTCCCAAAAGCCCCACGACCCGGAGGCCTGTTCCAGTATTGAACATTAAACGCTATAGACTGATTATGATCCCAAAGATGTCCCTGCCTGCAATTCAATACGGGAGCAACTTAATACAGGTTAGTCATTCCTATATTGTCCTAGCAACCAAAATTGTTGTACAGGCAGTAACAGTATCCATTGTTACACAACGCTATATAAGTAAATTGTTTAACCAAAATACGAGACTACAAGCCGTGTATCATGTTGCGGAGTTTTGTTTACGTTTGCTAGAAACGTTGCACCTCATGCAACAGAGTGCATTCCTTCGTCGCGTACATATTGCTTCCTAGAATTCGTTCGAATTTCGTATAAGCATTGAAGAAATCGATGGTGTATTGTTTCTAAACGACTTCAAAAAGGTTCTAATTTCAACGGTATTTTTGTGTATATATTATGCGATAACTCCGGCAATTGTGAATCGATTTAGAAAATTCTTTCCTTTCAATGGGTACCTATGCAAAAATTTATACGGGACCACCGTATAAATTTTTATTAACAAATCTTTGGTAGTTTTTGAGTTACCTTTAACAATACGTAAATTATGTCAACTGTCACTGTTATTTACAGAGGTATCTATGTATAAATTTGAAATATTAATAATTACTAAGAGTTCCCTAGAAAAGCGATACGTTGAATTCTTCAAAAAGGCCATATTATCCTTTCAAATTATCGATAAGAAGGAGGAGCCTACTAATAACTAAGCCTGAAAAAAACACAATCGATTGAAAACCTGGTAATTTCAATGAATTATTTAATAGTATTCAGAACTATCGTAAACTTCGTCTTGTCTAGTGAGGAATATGTTATTACAATGGAAAAGCAGTTTTTTTATTGAGTGTCCTCCTCATCGGATCATCGAATCATCAAATGACTCCTCCCGCTCTGGGCGGAGCAGGGGGGCGCGTCAGACTTTTACTGACTAAAACCCACCCATGTTCCCTCAGCTGCCCGTATGCCAGGGGCCACGGTATCTCTTTCGAACAACCCGCACCCCTGACAGGCATTGGCCTTTGCGGGCCCCACCAGTTGTTGCTGACATCTCTGACGGCGCGCGTGGAACACAACGCGCCGTCGACCCGGGCATTATTTTATTTTTTGTTTGACGTGGAGAAATGCCTACTGCGCTACCACGGGGAGATAGCGCAGTTATGTGTGACTATAACCCACTAAAACTCCACGGTGTCCTCCAGTGCCGCTTGAGGCGGGAACACGGAAACGCGCAACCCATCCGCGAACCCACCGCGGCTGTCCGTCACCGGACCCGCCTTGGAGGGGAATAACCCCTATCACCGGCGCACCAGGACACATGGCACGCCGTGATCACCCCAGGAACTAAATAGCATAAGGGCCCCAGACTACCCCGTGTCTGGCACCCTTGGTCCCCCTGCGACGGGTCAGCCCAGTGGCCCCGCCGCCTACCACTTTTCGGCCGCAGGGGATAGGGAGAGCGGCCAACACTATACCGACACTCCTCCTCCCTTGCGGCCCCACCGCGTCCGCCATCAGACAAGCAGTTCAAGCGCCACTTTTGGTAACTCTTGTTCTCGTGTAGATTGTTTTTGAAAACGTTGCCCCACACTAGGAATTTCTCCTGTATTGTGGGTGCGTTCACAAACATTTAAAACTCACATACACAAACAGCCAGACCCGGAACAACTACTTGTAGGTCATACCAATATTTGTTCCGTGCGGGAATCGAACCCGCGACACGCAGCGCAGCAGACAATCGCTTAACCGCTGCGCCAACCGTGCCCTCAAATATACGATTATTATGTTAGTTAGACATATAGAAATTAGTCGATTTAGAATCGCTATGTTTAGAGGCTCTCTCGAAGTCTCCCCAATATTTCTATTCCTACAGGATACAATTTTAACCAGGGCGCAAACTGTAACCATGAATTCAGTATATCATTCTAGACATCCTAGTGTAGGAATTTTTCGTGGGTCATTAAAAAAATCAGCTGTTTCATAGAAACTAGCGGTACCTACTACCTACCTACACGGTCAAAATGTATGGAACCGCTGATTTTTTTTGTATAACAATGTACAGGGTACGTTTTTATCCAGTGCGCAAACTGTAACCATGAATTCAGCATATCATTCTAGACCCTCCAGCGTAGAAATTTTTCGTCGGTTATACAACAAAAAATTTGCTGTTCCATACATTTTCACCGCGTAGGTATTGCACTTTTCTATGAAACAGATGGTTTTTTTTTGCATAACTGACGAAAAATTTCTGCGCTGGGGGGGGGTCTAGAATGATATGCTGAATTCATGGTTATAATTTGCGCACTGGATAAAAACTTATCCTGTAGAAAGTTTCTTACTCAATAGACCTTCGTCACCTACCAGACGATGGACACGTTATCTTTCTAAAGACAATGTCAATGTAAATAAAAACAGTTGGTATGAACAATCGTTTGTCCGTGCGCTTGCGACATTCCTGAGTGATGATTAGCGACACACTTTCAGTTGATTCCCGGAATACGTCTGCCCATCGGCATTTTGATGCCGTTAATACTTTTGACTCAGTTATTTTTGGTTGCTAGACCAAATTTTAATTATTTGGTGGCTGAATGACGTTACGTGTTAAGTTAGTTAGATACAGGAGACGACTATTTACAGACGGGACCTCACATATTCAAAGTTTCCTTTCTTCCAACATAATTTTAACAGTGTAGTGTTCAGGAGTCTAGTGGGTTTCTATGTCGTTCTCATTTGTAATTTCAACATGACTGATTTACCCAATATTTTGTAGGTAACAATATTTTGGGTTAGTCACCAACTCGACCCGAGAGACTGGACACACGTGTGTCCAGTTGGTGAAACTCAAAATTAGTCTCACTTATTATTTCGTCACCTGAACACGCCAAGATCCTTACGCCTGTCCACATATAGTGAAACTTGAATTAAATCACTTTTATGTTTTCGCCAACTGGCCACACCCAGTTATCTTTGAAAAAAGGGTACACTCAGTTGGTGACAAACCCCATTTTTTGGTTAAAAAGTGTGTACATTCTCTCCATAGGAACCTAGTACACTTTGGTTTAATTGAAATAATTGCTTTGAATTTGAGGTTGATTTTCATGAATGGCGCCAGTCCTTTTAATGGTTTTATATCTGTTAACAGTTAAATAGGAAAACATTATACAGATGGTACCTAAACTACCTTATGTAACAGGTAAATAAATAACACTATGATACATAAGTTTTTATCACAACCGCAGAGGTCATTAACCAGTTGCGGAAGAAAAATGACGCACATATTTATCTAACTAAACAAATGCAATAAAAGAGTCATTTACCTCTGTGCTAAATACCTACCCATCATAGCAGGTAATTTGACAATGAGAGAATTTAATTTCTACATAAATATGAGTAAAAATTAAACTCTAAATAGGATGACACTTTGACCTAACATGACCTCTCTAAATAATTTTAATTATTTCTATCAGTCATTTTAATTATTAGGCTTATAATCAAAAAGGTCAAGTCATTGGCTTCTGTCACTTCTTTCTGCCAACGGGTCCTGGGCTTCGTCCGCATATAAGTCGGAAATTAACCCACGGGATCCTGCTACTTTCCTGGATCGATACACACTGTCTCGTACCCACGTCATGGTTAACCTAAATATCATCGAAATTCATTCAACCGTTATTGTGTCAAAAGATAGATACATAGACAGACAGACAGATAGACTGATATAAAAACATACAGATACACTGGCAGACAGAATGATAGACACACAGATAGACAGGCAGATGGACGGATAACCAGATATACTCACTAACAGACAGCGAGACATTTACATTCAGTAGTATGAGTGTGGATGACAATTTTTCCGCATCTATTCAAAATGATGGAGACACTTCAGTCAATAACTTATAATATCTTTAAGGTCTCTCCTTTGTACAAACAGCAGCGATACCTTGTTAAACACAACAACGGTCTGTGTACTGATACGGTCGAGTAGGTGTGATGTAGCAATGATATCCATTCACAAGATAACTTGCTCCTTTGTGGTGTTGACGTGTTTATTTATAGCTGTTTTATTGATTAGGTGACGCCAGCACTTATAAAGGAGTAGTGTCAGGATCATGTTGCGTTAGCGTCACTTCCTCAATAAGAAACATTCCATTGCAGTGTTTTCATTATGGGGCTTGTGTGTAAGTAATAACAGGGGCTGGTGCTCGGGCGAGTGCTCGGGCAAGTGCTGGGGCAAGTGCTCGGGCGAGTGCTGGGGCAAATGCTCGGGCGAGTGCTCGGGCAAGTGCTGGGGCAAGTGCTCGGGCGAGTGCTGGGGCAAATGCTCGGGCGAGTGCTGGGGCAAGTGCACGGGCGAGTGCTCGGTCAAGTGCACGGGCGAGTGCTCGGGCAAGTGCTCGGGCAAGTGCTCGGGTGAGTGCTCGGGCAAGTGCTCGGGCGAGTGCTCGAGCAAGTGCTCGGGCGAGTGCTCGGGCGAGTGCTCGGGCAAGTGCTCGGGCAAGTGCTCGGCCGAGTGCTCGGCCGAGTGCTCGGGCTAGTGCTCGGGCAAGTGCTCGGGCGAGTGCTCGGGTGAGTGCTCGGGCGAGTGCTCTGGCAAGTGCTCGGGTGAGTGCTCGGGCAAGTGCTCGGGCGAGTGCTCGGGCGAGTGCTCGGGCAAGTGCTCAGGTGAGTGCTAGGGCAAGTGCTCGGGCAAGTGCTCGGGCGAGTGCTCGGGCAAGTGCTCAGGTGAGTGCTAGGGCAAGTGCTCGGGCAAGTGCTCGGGCGAGTGCTCGGGCAAGTGCTCGGGCAAGTGCTCGGGCGAGTGCTCGGGCAAGTGCTCGGGCGAGTGCTCGGGCAAGTGCTCGGGCAAGTGCTCAGGTGAGTGCTCAGGCAAGTGCTCGGGCAAGTGCTGGGGCAAGTGCTCGGGCGAGTGCTGGGGCAAGTGCTCGGGCAAGTGCTCGGGCAAGTGCTTGGACGAGTGCTCGGGCAAGTGCTCGGGCAAGTGCTCGGGCGAGTGCTCGGGCAAGTGCTCGGGCAAGTGCTCGGGCAAGTGCTCGGGCGAGTGCTCGGGCGAGTGCTCGGGCAAGTGCTCGGGCGAGTGCTCGGCAAGTGCTCGGGCAAGTGCTCGGGCGAGTGCTCGGGCAAGTGCTCGGGCCAGTGCTCGGGCCAGTGCTGCGGCAATAGCTCGGGCAAGTGCTCGTGCATGTGCTCGGGCTAGTGCTCGTGCATGTGCTCGGGCGAGTGCTCGGTCAAGTGCTCGGGCGAGTGCTCGGGTGAGTGCTCGGGCGAGTGCTCGGGCAAGTGCTCGGGCGAGTACTCGGTTCGAGTGCTCGGGCAAGTGCTCGGGCGAGTGCTCGGGTGAGTGCTCGGGCGAGTGCTCGGGCAAGTGCTCGGGCGAGTGCTCGGGCAAGTGCTCGGGCAAGTGCTCGGGTGAGTGCTCGGGTGAGTGCTCGGGCGAGTGCTCGGGCAAGTGCTCGGGCAAGTGCTCGGGTGGGTGCTCGGGCAAGTGCTCGGGCGAGTGCTCGGGCAAGTGCTCGGGCGAGTGCTCGGGCAAGTGCTCGGGTAAGTGCTCGGGTAAGTGTTTGGGTAAGTGCTCGGGTAAGTGTTTGGGTAAGTGCTCGGGCAAGTGCTCAGGTGAGTGCTCAGGTAAGTGCTCGGGCAAGTGCTCAGGTGAGTGCTCAGGCAAGTGCTCGGGCAAGTGCTGGGGCAAGTGCTCGGGCGAGTGCTGGGGCAATTGCTCGGGCAAGTGCTCGGGCAAGTGCTTGGACGAGTGCTCGGGCAAATGCTCGGGCAAGTGCTCGGGCGAGTGCTCGGGCGAGTGCTCGGGCAAGTGCTCGGGCAAGTGCTCGGGCGAGTGCTCGGCAAGTGCTCGGGCAAGTGCTCGGGCGAGTGCTGGGGCAAGTGCTCGGGCGAGTGCTGGGGCAAGTGCTCGGGCAAGTGCTCGGGCAAGTGCTTGGACGAGTGCTCGGGCCAGTGCTGCGGCAATAGCTCGGGCAAGTGCTCGGGCAAGTGCTCGTGCATGTGCTCGGGCTAGTGCTCGTGCATGTGCTCGGGCGAGTGCTCGGGCGAGTGCTCGGTCAAGTGCTCGGGCGAGTGCTCGGGTGAGTGCTCGGGCGAGTGCTCGGGCAAGTGCTCGGGCGAGTACTCGGTTCGAGTGCTCGGGCAAGTGCTCGGGCAAGTGCTCGGGCAAGTGGTCGGGCGAGTGCTCGGGTGAGTGCTCGGGCGAGTGCTCGGGCAAGTGCTCGGGCGAGTGCTCGGGCGAGTGCTCGGGCAAGTGCTCGGGCAAGTGCTCGGACGAGTGCTAGGGCAAGTGCTCGGGCGAGTGCTCGGGCAAATGCTCGGGCGAGTGCTCGGGCAAGTGCTCGGGCAAGTGCTCGGGCGAGTGCTCGGGCAAGTGCTCGGGCAAGTGCTCGGGTAAGTGCTCGGGCAAGTGCTGGGGCAAGTGCTCGGGCAAGTGCTGGGGCAAGTGCTCGGGCGAGTGCTGGGGCAAATGCTCGGGCGAGTGCTGGGGCAAGTGCACGGGCGAGTGCTCGGGCAAGTGCACGGGCGAGTGCTCGGGCAAGTGCTCGGGCAAGTGCTCGGGTGAGTGCTCGGGCAAGTGCTCGGGCGAGTGCTCGAGCAAGTGCTCGGGCGAGTGCTCGGGCGAGTGCTCGGGCAAGTGCTCGGGCGAGTGCTCGGGCGAGTGCTCGGCCGAGTGCTCGGGCTAGTGCTCGGGCAAGTGCTCGGGCGAGTGCTCGGGTGAGTGTTTGGGCGAGTGCTCTGGCAAGTGCTCGGGCGAGTGCTCGGGCAAGTGCTCGGGCGAGTGCTCGGGCAAGTGCTCGGGTGAGTGCTAGGGCAAGTGCTCGGGCAAGTGCTCGGGCGAGTGCTCGGGCAAGTGCTCAGGTGAGTGCTAGGGCAAGTGCTCGGGCAAGTGCTCGGGCGAGTGCTCGGGCAAGTGCTCGGGCAAGTGCTCGGGGAAGTGCTCGGGCAAGTGCTCGGGCGAGTGCTCGGGCAAGTGCTCGGGCGAGTGCTCGGGCAAGTGCTCGGGCAAGTGCTCGGGTAAGTGCTTGGGTAAGTGCTCGGGTAAGTGCTCGGGCAAGTGCTCGGGCGAGTGCTCGGGCAAGTGCTCGGGCAAGTGCTCGGGTGAGTGCTCGGGTGAGTGCTCGGGCGAGTGCTCGGGCAAGTGCTCGGGCAAGTGCTCGGGTGGGTGCTCGGGCAAGTGCTCGGGCGAGTGCTCGGGCAAGTGCTCGGGCGAGTGCTCGGGCAAGTGCTCGGGTAAGTGCTCGGGTAAGTGTTTGGGTAAGTGCTCGGGTAAGTGTTTGGGTAAGTGCTCGGGTAAGTGCTCGGGCAAGTGCTCGGGCGAGTGCTCGGGCGAGTGCTCGGGCAAGTGCAGCGGCAAGTGCTCGGGGAAGTGCTCGTGAAATTTGAGCCATTTTTTAAAACCACTGATTTAAATCCAGATATTAACGATCTTAGACCTTCACCCATGCTCTGCTGATACCTGAGTCTCAAAGTTCTGGTATTTGTTAGCATGTTTTTGGATATGTCTTTCAATGTTGCATAAGAAACCGTGGAGATCCCTACTCCTGAGTGCTACTCAAATTTTTTTTTATCCATCTTTCAAAACCACTGATTAAAATCCAGAATTGAACGATCTTAGATCTTTAGCCATGCTCTGCTGATACCTGATTCAGAGTGTTGGGATTCTTTTGCATGTTTTTGGATAGGTCTTTTAGCGGTGCATAAGATGGCGTGAAGTTCTTGCTCCTGAGTGCTACTCACAATTTTTTTTATCCATCTTTCTAAACCACTGATTAAAATCCAGGTTTTAACTATCTTAGATGTTTAGCCATGCTCTGCTGATACCTGAGTCAGAGTTCTGGGTTACTTTTGCCTGTTTGTATAGTTCTTTTATAGTTGCAACATGAAACGTGGAGTTTTAGCTCTTCAGTTGTAGTCAAACTTTTTTTATCATACCAACTTAATCATTCAATGAAATCTAGATTTCTTGTAATCTAACTTTTTTGTAAGGGTCTGCTGATAATTTTCGGAGACAACTGCGTTTAGTCAGATTTTTCTGTGCTCGGGGGTCTTGGCTTAGTCCATAGAATCTACGAAAAGCTACAAATTTACCAGGCGCCTCTTTTAATAAAATGATTTTCTTTTTCTTGTAGCGGGTAGCATTTTCTTTTTTTTTTTATTTCATGACTTAGGTCGGCAGAACTATTCCAGAAAAGTATTAGAAACTAACGTATTAGAAAAAGTATTAGGAACTCATCACAGTGTGCCTAAATCAGTTTTAAAATTGTAATTTTGGAAAAATTATCTGCTAACAGAAGTTCGCAGAGCATATTTTCATTCGACCGTTTTTCAGGCAAAAATGCCTGAACTATTTTTTTTAAGTATAAGGAACTCCAGAACTCATCCGCATGCGAATAGAACTCACATTATATTTTGCTCTGCTGGGAAATGATCTGCCAAGTTCACCCACATAAGAAATGGGATGGTGCTAGTCTTTTACGTCGGGCACCACATTGAACAGGCATTGCTACATGTAAATACCAGTTTTTTTTAGACTGATATTTACACGTAGCCGAACCGCCATATAGCTATCTAAATTGTAGCAAAAACTTTTCTTTTTCTATTGACCTTTGCAAGCCCTGGTTATTTATTCTCCGAAGGGTATTAATACCCCCTTGGTAAGATTGGTGGTCAGCCTTTCGGGCTTCTGACGATCCGTAACGACTGTCAAAAATCCACGAATAATAAATACATCTTCACTTATTTATTTTTATCTCTTCACATAGGTACACAAATTAACATAGAGACAGGAACTATAACGTTTTGACGATACTTCACAAAATATGATCTTTTGTGAAAGACTGGCGTCCACACTAGGATACTCTGTGTGACGGATCACCGCGCATCACGAATGACAGCGCGAAAGCGGGAGGTATGGCTGAAGTATAGTAGTAGTATAGCGAGTGATTCCGGGCTGAACTGATGAAAATAACCACGCTTTATAAAAGTAGTTCTTCTGGAGCATACGTTAACACGAAAACAAAATAAATAACACCTACGTGTTAATTACAAATATTTTTATTACGACGACACGTCACGGAAGGCACGTCCGTCTAAGAGATTGTTCGTTCGTGCACACCAAATTAGATTTCTCCATCTTGTCTGGACTTTAATGAAGCTGCGAATAAACGTGATATCTTTTCTACGTGTGATATTAGATCGTTGTAATTACATGTATTGGGCACTCTATAGGTTACCTACTTAAAGGTAGGCAAACGTTCAATATCATCGAACTAAATATCGTTTACCATCAGCGGGGCCTTTCATTTTGACAGTTCAACCACATTAATTGCGTTATTTTCGTTGTTGAACTGACATTTTTTTCGGATAATATGTATCATGTATTGAGATAGGATATTCGGATTCATATTTACCTAAAGTTAATTTTTAGTTATGAATGTATGGAAGCGGCTTCTGAAAAAATATTTTTATTGTAAAAAATGAATGCATAAATTTACTAGTCAGGTGTATAGTATGGAAGAGACTTCTAAATTATTAGGATTGCATAACTATTCAGATGCGTATTTTTTAGAATGAATGTTTAAGCCCCGATGCAAAGATGTGAATGTAGGGTGTAAGAGAGGGGGTGGTGTGCGTTTGTAAAAAAAAAAACATAAATTAAATAAAGATTATATCGATACAAAAGCGCGTTCCAAATTAGCCAACATCGCAACTTTAGGTGAATATGCATCCGAATATCCGATTTCTATCATGTATTATGTTTAAATTGTAATAACCGTCAAAATCATTCGGATTCTGATTGATTGATAGTGACAAATTGTCTTGGAAGATATAGAATAGGACATTTTGATTCCTTACCGTTACATGATTTCTAAAAAAAACGATATTGACGTAGTTTGAACGTAGTAAGATTCCGCGGGGAATCATTACACTGGTACAGAATTGGGACCCTGTATAGTTATAATGTCATATTATTTGTCGTTGTAGCAGATGTCGTGTGTGATTGACGTGGTTTCGAGTAAGGAATCGTTCTGTGGTCATAGTGAATTCAGGCCCAGCAACCATCACCTAATAGGTACATCGCTGCACGGCAACTTCTATGAAAACTTCATGGAAACTGTTCTCTAACAGACAATACAGCATCGCACCGTCGTCTGTCGTCGCGTCGCGCTTGTCTACGGGATCCTTAAGATATAAGAACTGCCTTGCAATGAAAATATTACTAGCTGAGATAATATATTAATATCAAAGAATTGGACCGAAAAAGTTGGACTGAAAATCCATCACTTCCTCATTACCGTTTAATTTTCATCAGAATAAAGCCGTGCAGAACCCGCATTACTTACAGGTCAAGTGGAATACATAACCGTTTGGAAACTGCCCAAACAACGTATTGTATTCGTGTACAAGCGTGTATGCCACTTAATAACAAACGTAGGTACAATGGACGAGGAAAAATATCATACAAAATGTTATATTGAGTAATCTTTTGTAGGGCATTTAATGGTTATATTTAGTCATATGTTTTGTGTAAGTGTGTCATGTATTAAGTACAAAAATAAAAGATAAATATCATGATTATTGGCTTATCAACTGAGTAAGTTGTTTTTTGTAGAAAGTATTTTCAGAGCTTACTGGTACTTACAAAAACGAACGTGCAACGTGTTTTTTTTTTTTTGAGAATGGAACGTCATCAAATAGGTAAATTCTTCCGCTCTGGACGGAGCGGGATGGCATGTCAGACTTTTGCTGACTAAAACCCACCCGATTTCCTTCAGTTGCCTGTGTGCCAGGGGCCACGGTATCTTTTTCGAACAACCCGCACCCATGGCAGGCATCGGCCCTTGCGGATCCCACCAGTTGGTGCTGACATATCTTTGAGGCGCGCGTGGCACACCACGCGCCGTCGATCCGGGCTTGGTCCTATCCGGACAGCGAGCTGCCCATCACTCGCCATCCGCAAGCCCGCGCCTACGGCGGCCGGGAATCAGCCTGGGATTCCCGACGCCCAGGGTGTCTCCTGCGACAACTAGGGCCGTGAGGGCGCACATACTGCCTCTCTCTACGTGTGCCGCCGCCCTCTTTGCGATCATTACTGCTTCGCAGAAGGAGGTGACAGCTGGCATGCACCCTCGGTCCGTACCATGACCTGGACCAGGGCCAGACGCGAGAGATCGCCGCCACTGATCGCCTCCACAAGGACACGGCGGTACTCGATCCAAGCCGGGCGGACCTTCACCGTATGCTCCACCGTGTCCTCTGGACAATCTACGCAGTGGAAACACCCGGGCGTTTCCCCCCGCCTTATCCGAAACAGGAAACTCCCGAAACAACCGTGTCCGGTTAGGACCTGTGTCACGCGGAAGGTGAGGACGCCGTGGCACCTCTCAATCCACTCCTCAAAGAGGGGACTTAACGCCGCAATCGTGGCGTGCCCAGCACAGGGTTGTGACAATCGCTCTCTCCATGTCACCGTGAGATCCCGCCGGAGCTCTGTCTTCTGTGCTGCGAACGCGCAACGTGTTACCGTATGGATTCAGTACATGAGGCTGTACGCCCATGTGATCAAATTTTACGTCGGTTATCAAAAAATAATCTGCTGTTTCATAGAAAAGTGCAATATCTAATCGGTGAAATAAATGGAACAACCATTTTTTTTTATAATCGACCAAAAATTTGTACCGAATCTATGGTACCAAATTGTGCGTCGATGTCCCTGCCACTCTGTATAACATAATATCCGGGCTGCTACTGAAACTTCCATTACTTTTTTTACTAATGCATGGAAGGTTCAGTAGCAACCAAACCAAACCCAGTACTTAACACTTTATCCAATCCGGGAATCGAACCCAGGGCCTCAAGCTCAGCAGTTGAATTCCGAATCACTTTGCCAGAACCTAATCAAAGATTTCTAATCTTTGATTAGGTTCTGGCAAGTTCTGACCTTTTCAGTGATGTATTTAGATTATCTGAATAATTAAGCCTAGACGCAAATTCTAGTGCATCTCCTACGCTATGTAAATGGTTCATTCACAAGATGCAGAACTTCGTGTAGTGAGTCAATATGATATTACCGCGTAACAGCAGATTTTGTTCGCGCACAGTATTTTCAACGCAATGTTTAGAGCCGAGATTTGAAAACGGAACAGTGTTTTTTGGACGCGCTGCTGGGATGCGCCTGATTTGTGGGATTCTCAATGAAAGAAAGAAAGAAAAATAGATTTATTTTGTCACAGAAACACGTGCATAAAAAAAGAAGAGATCACATTAAAAAAAAACATGATGAAAACAGAGATATTTATACATCATAGAACTTAGTCTCAGCATGTCAGTCTCAGTCATCAACTCGTCACTCAACACAGTCTCAGCATCATTGCTGTGCAACAACGAGAGTTCAAAATCCAGTGCGCGAAAAAATGCGATATTTTTAGGTCCGTGTGCACGTGGTCTATATCGATACTTATAATAAAAATGCGAAAGTAACTTTGTCTGTCTGTTACCTCGTCACGTCTTAAAAGCTTAATTTTAATGCTGGGTTAGGATAGGATAGTTTCTAGCTCGATAGTTATGTATGATCTCGTAGGATCACTTCCGATTCTGACCTCCATGCGGGCGAAGCCGCGGGGTAGCAGTATAACATAGAATTTAAAAAAAACTGTACAAAATTTGTGTTGTTGTACGTCACTTCCAGACAACGTATGTTTTCTTTCTTTTTTTTTTGAGGCGCGACTCGTACTTAATTTGACCCATAATTATAAATACAAACACTGCATCAAAAACCGAAACAAGATGAACAAATAAAAAACTGTCATGTTAATCACTACAGTGATGACAAAACTAGACACTCGTTATATGGGACCCACGTGGGAGTGGGACTACCACTGCCACATGCTAAGATTAAAAGCAAACTTAACGTACGTCATTGTAACGGTTTGTACACACTGGTGAAGATTTGTATGGAGTTGTATGACTTAAAAAAAAATAAAAAAGTACTAAACCATATGTCAAATTGACATATAGTACACGCAATAAAAACAATCTTGCCTGACCAAGATGATGTCTGAACTTTAAAAGAAATTGTGACCTCTGAGTTTTCTTTGGTATTTCTTCTTATTGTAGTTCATCCAGTTTGGATAGTTTAATTTACAGATACAACAGTGTTTTTTTTAACCAATTTACAAAAATAAATATTATTTATCATCACAAGAAAAATGTAATCTTGCGTGCCTGACGACTTCGCCAAATCAAATATGCCCAGTTCACGAAAATGCCAGACAAACAATGCCTGACGCTGGTCTTCAACTGACAAATTCAACATAAGGCATGTTGAGTCAGTCCTCACGATGTATGCAAAAAGAAATTAGGCAGTAAATTAGTATCTAGATCTACTAGTAACTATCTATATTGCGTAATGTGTATCTATTCCTGATCCTGGTGGTATGTATGTTTTGCTAAACGAGTATTTAAAATTTAAATTGTAGGAGTGAAAATGGGCAGGTAAGTAAAAGATTTAGGATTTAAGAGATAAGCTTCATATAAAATATTAATAAAACATTTTAGCTATGTGAAAGAATACAAAATTTTGTACGTCAAATTACCTTGTCGCTAACATTCTTTTATTATCAAAGAATTTACGCTGAAAACATTCTGTGTCATAAAAATGACAGCATAAAATTATAAAGAATTGGCATAATTCAGCGAGTGACAACGTAAACATGGTAGTCACTGTTAGCCAGTATTTATTACTTTTGTGGAGTATGCCTAGACTTCTAAATAAGGACGGACAAGTGAAACGGTTGCAGCTGAGCATTACGTCATTTATCGAGGGTCAATACAAAAGGGATTAGTTGTTTTAATAAGTAGTAGCGCCACTGCTTTACTTAGGTTTCTGTTTAAACAACGGTCTAGGTTAGTTTACAATAAGATTAAACATAGTCTATCCTGCATCTGTTTTTACCTTGTAGTTAATAATAGCATGCATGCTGGAAGAAAATTCTTTATAAATAAGCATCAATCACATTTTGTATGTATTTTTATGTTTTTCTTTTTTATCATCTGCTTGTACATAAATGGTCAATTAAATTAATAAAAACTACGGTTTTACACAAAAAGTACTACTTATATTTATTCAATTAATAATGAAATAAAATTAACATCGCTTTCTTTTTCTTACTTCATTTACATTAAAATCGATACAAATTGTCGAATTTACAAAGATCAAATTAAAAAATAAACAAGCGTTACTTTTTCATTTTTGTAACCCTTTTGCAATATCATTATTGTTGTTCCGACACCAGATGTGGCTTAATTTTCTACACAACCAAAAAAATAATCCCATACATCATTGTGTCCTCCCCTTAACACTTTGTACCAACATTATAACAAAACACTGGCCAGTTGTATTGAGATCGCATGATTCAAAGAGACCCAAATATGGAACACTCTCAAGGGCAGTCGGACACAAAAGTGTTAGGTACAAAAAACTTATGACTCGACTGTTCGTTAACTTTTTGCCAGCTGTCATGGTTAGTCGAGTTCTGTGTAGGTAATTAATTTTGAATGATTTGCTATGGTTAATGGCAAATGTGTTTTTTTTCTGACTGTGTGGCTTTATATTGGTGTATTGGTACTTTCGTAAATTTTATTTTATGTGTACCATACTTATACAATAAAGCTACAAGTTCTTCGTTATGTTACATAAGTAGGTACCTATAAATGAATTTAGTATGAAAATAATTAACAAATACGGAAACTAAATAAATATCAACTATTTACTAAAATTTGCAATTCGCATGTTAATTTTTATATTTCCCGTTTACGCTATTACTTGACGACTTAATTTCCGTGAGAAAGTCTCATACATGGGTGTGACTAGCAAATTAAGCGTATATCGACTTTATTTGTGGGTTTTGTCACATGTTCAAAATCTAGTCAATATTTAGGCAATGCCGAATATTAATCGAATATAAAGAATGATGCACATAATCAATCTGCCAAACAAAGCCTACGCAGAATGATTCTGTGCGACAGCCTGTCTGACCTCCATAACCGTTACTGGGTAACACGATACCCCTTGGTAAGACTGTTTGTCAGACTTTTTGTAGTTCTCACGACCCGTAACGACTGTCAAAGATCTACGAATGACAGCCGGGACTATCATTCCGAAGCACGGAGAGGTCTCGATATGTGATAGATAGCCCATCCACGAACGACCCGTATTGCTGTCATTATTTAGCCAGGAGACCCTCATCGTAACTCATAACGGCACATCAACATACGTGGGAAAATAATAGTTATAATAAATTGCATGCTTAAATTCTATAATTATTCGCGACTTTTGAGTCCTACTTTCAAAGAACCGTTACTAGCAGACGGTTTATACATTAAACTAAGATTTAATTGTCCGTCGTTAAAAGCCGCGGCTTCTGACGTAATTTGGATATTATTAGTATTGTTTAGAGTTAAGTTCGTTTTAGAAATGGGAAATGAGGAAGTCTAGCGAGATCTTAGGTCACTGTTTAAGTTTGAATTAGAAGTATATACCACAGAAGTTTTTTGAAGCCTTCATGCTAATCAACTACATAGATTTATCTTTAATTTCATTATGTGAACTCGATTATGTACTCTATGACTAGAATTTGGAATTGTCTAAGCCGACGCTGCAACCCTAGTTTTTCTAACAATTGATGTGATATTAACGCGCACTGTTAATTCAAATTTTGCACCAATTACCAGTGTAATGATTCTCAAATATTAAAGACACTTTTAGTGATTTTAAATAATATTTTTCAAATTTCAAGTATCTTATTTGCCTCAAATGATTTTGTATCAGTGTCATTTCACAGTTATCAAAAAAATACTGGTGTTTTAACGGAATGGAATGAAAATATGATGTTCGGGGATTCGCTTAGTTTTCTAAGTTAGTTGTCTCCAAGCTTCGAAATGAGAAGGTTGCCTCAAGGAGTCTATACTATTATTATGTTGAATACCTAGTTTAATAGTTTCATATGTATTGCTATATACCAGGTTTGTATGTGGCTTCTTAGCCACTACAAACTAAACTCCAACTAAACTCTTGTTTAAATGCATAAATATTTATACTGAGAATGGTGGTTTCCTTATTACAAGTAGGCATCTACACTAACATTTATGGCTTAACAATTTGACACAAGTACCAAGGAGCACACTAGAATTTGGAAGTTCAACTTAAGCAGTCCTAAATCTCTGCGAGAAGGAATCCCGCGAAAACCAAATTTTCTAACGTTTTTTGCATACAGTCTGCTGTATGTTAATTAAAATATGATAGGCGACCGTAACAAATATGGTTCTAGAAAGATAAAATAATTGAAATTATCAATATCTACTGCAGCACTGGTGTGTAAACAATTAAAATTCGAATTTCGCGATTTACCCGGCCTTAAGGTGAATCTAGTCGACATTTTTTCCATATAAACTTCGGGAGTGTATTACTCCACTGTTCGACAATGTACCTACATCAAAAATTTAACATGGCACGGTTTTGTCTCATAATTAATATTGTCTGTATGGAAGCAGAATACTAAAATAAAAAGCCATTAAAAAGTTAGGAGCCAACAAAGATTCGTTTTTTTTTGCTAATTTAATCTAACTTTGAGCGTGTTTAAGTAAGAAAAGAAGTGTAAAATCTCCAAAAGCAAGTCGGTATGGACAAAGTTAAAATGTCGAAAAGTTTAATTTATGTTATTGATCATTGATATGCAGTGGTTTTTTCATAAAACCCGATCTTCCGAAGGACTTTTCTAAATTTTTACGTGTCTCTTTTACTATAAACGATCCTGCATCTCACTCAATAACGTTATGCGTGTAGACTAGCGTCTAACTGCTTATCACTGATACTACTTCTGTCGGACACAATGCCTGGCAAGACAGCGTGCTTTTTAGCCAGGCCCACCAGTTAGTTCGAGCCCGCGACTAGATTCCCCTTAAGAGGTGTTATTTGTTTTTTATTGTTTATTTGCGCAACCAACAGCGATACATATAGTATGTTGCAGTGTATGTGTATTACAGTATTGTATGGCAAATAATAGGTTTTCCTGTATAACTAGGATAAGTACAGGTACAAATTAGACTTTACATTACGCAAATTCAAAGAACTTCCTTAACTGTCCCAACCTTGGCCAGTTATCGCGTGAAGTGGCTAACTGAAGTAACTGGCTAATCCGAATCAAGTCGAGCGACATCTTGACACTCGTAATTGGATGGGATAAGCCTTGAAGGGCATAAAGCGATGACGTGAAATAGGTCTCATTGAATTCTGTGACGATTTTATCGAATCTCGAGACATGTCATCAATTTACGTGAAGTTTTAGTTTTGCTGACGTCAATTTTAGGTTGTGTGTAGAATATTAATGTGATATCAACCCAATGAAGTTTTGTTACCAAAATTTTGATGGGATCCCGTTTTTTTTTTTTGTCAAAAATTGTCATGGCTACGTGTTTCATTATTTAGCAACATTTCATCTACTTTGTTTTACATTAATTGGCGTAAATAATAACATGAACAAGTTTTTAATTTATCGCGAACTGTAGGTAGATATATCATGAGAATCACTTCACAATACTTCGTCCATGTGATTTAACACATACTCGATTGCTTGCTTAAACAGTTATCTTGTACTGACATAGTTCATGACCTATCTCTATTAATTCTTAAGAAATCTATTTATTCATTATTACAATAAAACGTGACTTTGATAAAATACATATACATTAATACATTTTGATAAGCATTTTGTACGCAACTGTACTAACATTTTTATAGAAAATGTAATTGACAATATGATAAAATAAAATAATAATAAATAATTTCTAACAAAAAGTTAGACAGCCAGTTTAAACTCAGACTGTCATTGACTGAGGCCGAAATTCAATATCTAGGTTAAGGCCGAACAAGCTACAAATAAATAGTAATAAAACGTAGGTAGGTGTTTCTTTGTAAGTCTATCATTAAAATTAATTATCATAATTTATGTGTTCAATAAATATCTAATTTTAGACTACTGCATTTAAATGAGGTTTTTTTTACTGTGTATAAGTAAGGCAACTTAACGGGATGTTACAGTCAGACAAAAAAATGTTTTGCTCTTAATCATTTAACGCAACGCTGTTAAAAATACTTTTCTAAATTCCATGTGAATCTATACAGAATCGTACCAACTCGAATTCAGTACATTCCTATTACTATCAAACACAATGTCTTCTTCAACATCCATATCAATGAAAAATCAACATTACCATTCATAAAAACATTCAAACGCATTCATATAAATATTGTAACAAAGCAACTGCATATAAGTGCTCTATTATGTGCTAATAGGTAACACATTCCTATGCAGGCCTCGTAACGCATAGGAACATCCATTGTTATGCAATTTACATAATTTTGATATAAGAAAATACTGTTATATACGTCTTATGGTTTTAGGGTTCCACGGCAAAATGGATAGAATAAGTCTGGGCGTTACAAAATCAGAAACTTTTGAATCGTACGTAGTCAAATCCATAAATAATTTTCAGACCTACTTGCACAGATTTTCAAGAAGTAGTGCATCTTCTTGGCACTAAGCAGTAGGTATGGTTTTCTTAATTTGTGATCCAAATAAAAAAAAACCCTGGTTTCTAAAGCTCTAAACAAATAGGATTATAACAATAATAATATGCATTCAAGTATATCCTATAATCACTTTCATAGTCTAATAGTATATTTCAATAGACACTTGGGTTTCCGTCGTCATTAATAAGCAGTTAGTAGGTCATCAAAAAACTTTTACCATTTTCACTACGATCACCATTTAGCCTCGATAAGAAAAATGTGACCAACAATTTTCATAAAATATTAACATTTTATTTATGAAAATAATGAGCAAATGACTATCAATCAAACTCAGTAGCGTGTAACTGTCCTGTCTATGTCCAATAGCACACCGCAATACATAGTTAGGGTGATGATGATGTTTTTTGTGCATCTATAAATCTACAGGCGGGTACTGGCTTGCAACGTTTGTTTATAATGTATCATTCGAGGCGAGGTTGGTTACAAAACTGCGATACAATAAACGTGGCGAACGCTCGCTTCGAGCACTTGACTCAAGCGTGCTCCATTTTTATTCAACCTTCACAGTGGCCCTAGTGTGAGGTCTCGATCTAACGCTTCGACCGCTTTCGATCGACATGGTTAAAAGAAACCCATTGGGGCCTCTGACTTGTTTGTAATTATGCGCAATGCTCGCTTTGAACGGCTCGGCTCGCTGATCAGAGGCCCTAGTTTGAGTTTCATTTAACCATCCACACCAAACGCAGTAAGCGCGTTGGGCGCTCTGATTGGTCCGTCACCAATCCAGGGCCAATCGGAACGCCGAACGCGCTTACTGCGTTCGGTGTAGATGGTTAAATGAAACTCACAGTAGGGCCTCTGCTGATTGGCCCTGGATTGGTGACGGACCAATCAGAGCGCCAAACGCGCTCACTGCGTTCGGTGTAGATGGTTAAATGAAACTCACACTAGGGCCTCTGACCACTGTCACGCGTTACAAAAACACGATACATTACAAATAAAAGTTGCAGGTCAATTTCTGCCTTACGGAACCCTTTTCGTCTTTTGACTCGCACTTAGCCGATTTCTAGTTATCTATGTACTGCTAAGATCTTGTGATGTTATTCGGTGTTCATTGTGTAATAATCGAAATTCCCCACAGGAGTTACTTGTTGATTCCTGCATTAAAATATAATCGAATTGGAATGGAACAATAAAAGGAAAAACATTAAAGAAACATTGACAGCATGATGAGAATTTGAACAGGTACCATTCCTTCCTGTTTATTAAATTCTCTCGGGAGCAAACAATTTGTTTAGTTAGATTATACATTATTATATAAGAAAATAACATTTTTTTAAAGGTACCCTTATTTTTAATTAAACTTTGCTTTTATAATTTACTTTTCTCATTCTCTCGATCACGCATTTAATAAAAATTAATCAATTAAAGAAAATGATGCGTGTGTGAATCTCGCATCTGTTTTAGTTGACCTCGCATTGTATACAAATAGACTTTTCGTACAATGAGAAGTCAGGTTCTACTTGAAATGTATAGCTTAATATGTCGTCGTGCGTACCCGTTCTAATTTTTATTAATCGTCCCACAGCTGGGCAAAGAAATCGCTTTTCAATCTTCCCTGTGTGTTGCCTCCTCCAGCCGATCTTCCAGAAACGACTCTCCCCATCGTTTCAGTGCCTACAAGTAGGTAATTTCATTCACAATAAGATCCCAATCTTACAATAAAATGATTTTATTATAAACATAAAAATTCCCATAACCATAAAAGAAAACACAATAATAAATAATATTAAATCATTATATTCTCACACTCTCCCACATTAATTCTTAATCAACGTTATACCTTTCTCCATCGAATAATGTTTTATTAACAATATAATAAACAGGCTGGTGCTATAATAAATACAACTTGCGATATAAAGGCTGGCGCACATTTGGGCCAACCGCACCAGGCCGCAGCGCAGGGCACTGGCGATGGCGGATCGCTCACCAGAGTATCACCGGGGCAGGGACGTACCAATAGAAAATGGCGTCTAGGGCACGCATCAATTTTGCGCCCCTCTTCGTAAATTATCTTCTCAGTCTATACTAAGCAAAGCTAGGTCGCATAACCTTTCTTGACCAATAATAATAGCCTTGCGCCTCAAAGAGATGTCAGCAGCAACTGATGGGGCGGGTGCGGGTTGTTCGAAAGAGATACCGCGGCCCCTGGCATACAGGCAACTGAGGGAACACGGGTGGGTTTTAGTTAGTAAAAGTCTGACACGAAGAGCGGGAGAAGTTATTTGATGATTTCCCACCAAAAGAAAAAACCAATAACGAAGGTATTCATTTCAACTTACTAAAAATCACTCACAACTTGCAATACTGTAATTTTAAGCAGAATTTGAATAGAAATGGGCAGATTTGGACTACGCTTTTATCCCCATACTACAAAATAAATTCAAGTAACTCTTTAGATTTCTTAGATATAACAGTATGTAATGGTTTATTGAAGTTTTTTTTTACTTTAATAATTGTCGACGTTTTGCGCCCCCCTTCGATAGGCGCCCAGGGCTCGTGCCCTGCTTGCACCACCCTAGTTACGCCTTTGCACCGGGGTTATAGTGCAACACACGAACAGTAGCAATGTAACATTCATTGCCTTATTCACGTTGTTGAGCACGCAAAATTTCCGAACATATGAAGCAAAGGATTAACAATACTTGTCCTTCAAAATGATTCAGATGGTGATTCATAATTGTGTTACGCAATTAGGACGCAGGCGTACTTTTGCGGCGACTCTTATGCGCTGAGCTGCGGCCCGCCTATAGTGTGCGATATTCCATATAAAATGTACTACAGTGGTGCACAACGATTTTTGCAACGCGTTGTGTGGCGCCGTGGCCCGCCCATATGTGCGCGAGCCACATTGCACTGGGTGGAAACAACTCAAATTCGAAATTTGAATATGCCTGAGACAAATAAGTACTGCGTTTTGGTGCGGCCTAACGCGGTTTCAAATGTGCGCTTCGCTTAAATCCACATGATATGAAAAGCAATAAAGACGGTGATCACGTCTCGTTCCAGTTTTTGCTGTGTGCGTCTTGTCCATATTAAGTTAGCGCATAGCTTTAGCTACGTTTGATTCCTTATTTGTTTTGCTTTATTGATATGGGTACATGGTTATTAATGAAATCACTTATTTATCGTTTTAGAATAACAAATTGTCAGTCAAGAAAAAAATGTGTTTAGAAGCAGAAAGTTTAGAATTACAGGAAAATATTATTTATTACGCATTGTTCTCTAATCTATTTACTTAAATAAGGGGTTTCTTATAGTATCTTCATTGTTTTTTTAATACAATTCGAAATCGGTAAATGGGTAATGACACATAGGTACATAATACATTACCTACTTAGGTACTTATCTCCTTTGAATGTTATTTCAAATAATGAAAACAGTTGACCGCATTTCTAATAGTTGGAAGTTGTGACGTAATCCCATACTGATGTCAAATATTTGGTAATGTGATTCGGAAACTTTTCGTTACAATACTATTTCAGCGGAGTCAGAAACTTTTGGGACCGATAGCTCTTTTTGGCATTAAAACTTATGATAATCTGACCCCGAATAAAATGTATGAAGGCACATAGCTCATAATTTATAAATTATGTTTTATGTTACTCGTTTATTTCAAAAGTACTTTTTTTCAGAAATTGTAAAAATCGAAACCATAACTAATTTATTTGATTGTAATCTCTTAATTGTTCAAAATATCTCACAATATAAATAAAAAAATACTCAGTTATTTTTTTTGTCTTTATTGACTGAAAAGAACATTCCGTACGTGACTGTACCTAAAACTATAAAGCCTGTCACACACGTGCTACGGGTGAGTTGTCCTAACTTTACATTTCTAGTCACAGTATAAATCACACCGACCGGCATTCTCACTGCAATTTGCATACTGTACTTTTTGTAGGTACGTAAAGAAAATGTGTTTCTTCAGGAAAATCTGAAAACGATACCCTACGTAATGATAAGTGTAGGTGAACCTAATGCTTGTTTACTAAAGCAATGGCCATTTTCGCTTAAATGTCTGTAACTTAAACAGAAGTAGGTAGCTAACTAGCTTGCAGGTCAATTTTAAGTTTAGCCGAAATATTCTGTATAAATCTCCTCGTGAAGCTGGCCAAGTCAATCTATTTATTTGGAACATAAAAGATTGTTAATATTGATATGGTCACTATAAGATGTTGTTAGGTTAGCTAATTAGAATAGAATAAAAAAAATATATTTTGAAAACACATATATATATTATATAATTACGTAATAACTTAAGACAGAAGGACCCTTAAATAGGGACTGAATAAATTAACCGACTTGGTATTACATGGATTACATTACACAACTTTTTACGATAGAAGAACTGAGTTGCGAGACTTGTTTTTTTTTTACAAGTTATGTTTTTGATAGCATATACTTTTGTGGAAGACAAGTGCCGTGGGCACATGTTTCAGGGAGACTAAATTCAATGATAGTTCAAAGAAACTATCATAAAAAACATTTGCATAATACATGTTCCTATCCCAGGGTTACCATTAAAACGGAGTCCTTGTAATTGAGAAAGTTAGGCTATTTAGAATTTTGCTCAATAATTAAGAAAAAAAAAACGATTGTTTTATTTTATTTTATTTTATTTTTATTTTATTTTATTTTTGTTTTAATCCACTTTTGTCGCTGACTTTACCTAATATATACATATACATAGTTTTGTAGCCAACAACAGTTATTTGCTATGAAAGGCTGCAGTTGTTTTTGGCGCGAGTACTTGTATTGAAAGCTGAGGAAGTGAAGGATTCTAGGATTAAACCATGCGCGTAGCGAAGCTTTCAAAGGGACAAAGAGACGCAGAATACCTTTGCTTTCGAGCGAAACACACAATTTTTCACCTCACTATAGCGAGGAAAGTGCAAGAAAAACAACCTAAATAATATATTAAATTAGTGTACTTAGTTCAATGAAGTATGATAGCATTGCATTGTAGTCCTCGAAAACTCTTTCACGCCTTTAGAATGTCTCCATGCATTGAACAAATTGTACGCTTTTATGTACTTTTTGCGCGATTTTCCCAGATAACTCAATTCGGCAGTGTGTACCGCTTGCACTAACTCTGCAGGTGTTAAATTTAAATCTTCATCGCTGCTGGACTCGCTCATACTTTGTGATTTCTTACGATTTTATCAAAAAACAAACCAAAACTATGGAAAGCGAATTGAATAGAGAGGATTTTTTTTTTAAGTTTCTTGTTTTTCATGCAGTCGTCCTGCTGGCTAGTCTGATTATTCTAAAAATGGGGTTGGTGCACTGACATTAAATAAGTTTTAATGCATTTTCAGTGGACTGGCTGTAAAGAAAATTATTGAATAGAAAGGTTCGAATTTCAAAAACTCTTTCACGCAGATTTCGAAAGACAAACAGAATCTTTCCAAGGTTGTGAGGTGAAAAGGATTTTGGCAAAACAAAGACTTCTTACTGATCATAGTGTCCCGGTCCGCAATCCATGGATACAATTGGGGCCCAAATCACGTTTAGTTTTTGCTAGAACGCGACGGTTGGCCTACTGTTTTTTCAGAGACTAAATTAAATGATAGTCCCCCAAAACGACTAAGGTAAAAAAAAGGTTGCATAATGCATGTCCCTCATACCTTTTTCCCAAAGTTTTCTGCCCCTATCCCAGGGTTACCATTAAAACGGAGTCCCGGTAATTGGGAAAGTTACGCTATTAAAGTTTTATTTTAAAGTTCCGTTCAGGGGAAATGTTAGTCGGCCTGAACTAGAACCTAGTCGTAACTTTGATAGTTATTAATTTACCGCTTTTAAATAGGCTGCAAAAACTGAATGTACTACATAGGTACTATGGAAGAAATCCGTATCTATACAGTTTGAAAACAAAATCCCGTGAACACGATGACTACATCTGTTAACTGTCCCCTATCCTACGCGGCCAAGCGCTGCAAGCAAAAAGAGTTCTTAAGGTGTATAGACATACACAAGCTCTCGCCTTTTTCCCATGGTGCTAGGCAGAAACTACAGAACGCCACCTGCTACGATCCTTACTCCTTTTGCCTCGCTTACGTTCACACATCTGTGGCCTCCTTTTTTTTTTGGTTGGGAAATCTTCAATTGACTTCCGCTCTGGGTGGAGCGGGAGGGCGTGTCAGACTTTTACTGACTAAAACCCACCCGTGTCCGCTAAGTTGCCTGTGTGCCTGAGGCCATGGTATCTCTTTCGAACAACCTGCACCCCTGGCTGGATGATTTCCCACCCAAAAAAAAAGGGGAATCATCTCATCTTTTCTCAATATTCTGATCCCGTATTCTTAAAACCTTTCAATACAGTAGATTACCGAGATCTTGAAATAGTTGGTACGATCAGCGACAAAAGTCTTCACACAATATTATTCGGGACATTGTATTTCCACACTTCATAAAACAGTGAACATTTCAGTTTCAGCACTACATTTCTGATTTAAATTTGTAATTTTGTTCTGATTCGAATTACATATTTAAGCAAAAAAAAACAAGCTTTTATCAACTTTTTCGGCTGACTGTACCTACTAGATCCGAACTAAGCCTGTTTGTTAGCCAACGAAGGGTTTTGTGCAAAACAAAGAGTTCTTAGTGATCATAGTGTCCCGGTCAGCAATACATGGGCAGAATTGGGGCCCAAATCACGTATAGTTTTGGCTAGAACGCGACGGTTGGTCCACTGAGTTAGGGATTATGGCACCGTATACACGACGACATATCAAGTTGTACAGTTCCGATCAATGGTGACCTCGCATTAGATAAACCACGTGAACATAATTAACGCAAGACCTCATACACCCCAATTAGATTATTGAGTTAGAAGCACAATACAATGACCAAAAGATTTTTTTTTATAGCTAACTGTTGTAATTAAGAAAATCGTGTTGACCCTTTACTTTATTTATGCATTTAAAATCGAGTCTTATTTCCTTGAAATAAGAATGCATTTTCTTTGGCTCAATCGGCGGTAGGTATGGCTGTTACTGAAATCGATTCAGTAGTCAATCATGATTCATGAACAAACTACTTTCAGGACTCGCGTTTATTGTGTTACCTTGTATATACCTCTCGTTTTCCAAACGTAAATGAGTGGTCAGCTTTTGTTGGTTTTGTTAATCCTAAAGTCTGTTCGCCCAGAGTTGATAAAGTCAGTGTTTCTTAACTCTTTACAAATTGCGGCCCGCTAATTATTTATAGGCAATATGGCCGCCGCAGTTTACAACATCTGCGTGCCTCGTACCACGAAAACGGCGAAAGCGGGAGATAAGCGATAGCCGCCATACAGTTTGCGATAATAAAGCGACAATCGCTATTCGGAGACGTATCATAATATTTATCAACTCTCAGCGAACAGACTGTACATACAACGAAACGCGTACATGCACGATTGATATTGAATATACGTTTGCACCGACGAAAAAATATCGCAGCGGGATTTTTTCGCGCACTGGATTTTCAACGCACTGCTAAGCGCCGAGAGTTGAAAATCGAACACTGTGTTTTTTAGACGGGCTGAGATGCAATCTGTTGTATCTCAATGCTCGATTCAACATACGCGATATTTGTTCGTCCTTGCGATCGTGGTCGAACATCGTTTTGTTATCGTTTTCATCGTTTTGTGTCCTAATAAGACTTTTAGACTATTTCCTAATATTGTGCAGAATTTAATAAAAATAAATAAAATCTTCATTACGGTCAAGTGTGGCCATCTTTACTTTCCATGAGCAACTTTACGAATGAGAATTGTATTAAAATAAAATATTACAAACAGTAGATTATTCTACTTCTGTATCGCTTCGATATTAAATGGGGGCCACAGATTTTTAGTTATCGAGACAAATTTAAGTACAGTACTCATGGGTAAAATTGCTATGGAAAGTAGAGATACCACAATTCACGGTACCTACTAGAAGAAAGAAATGAAATAAAATGTTTATTTATGTAAGTAGATCTTAAAAGACACTTTTACACGTCAATATTTTGTTGGTCAATATTTAAAAAACTAGATGGCGCCGGCATTTCCTAGCTGACTGTTCCCTGAGAAGAAACGCCAAAACAAACTCACAGGTCGTGGTCTCTTTTAAAGTCCAAACATTACATTATTTGAATTTTATGTAAGTCTAACAATGCAGGTGGAAGGGCCTTTTGAAGAAAGAGCCATTGCAGCTTAGAGCTGACATGTCCCAACAGACGGCATGTATGTAGCAGTCACCGTGTAGCTCAACCCTATTTTAGGGAGCTCAACGACCCGTCATAAGACGCTCCCAGATTTGCAGGACATTTGCGTAGGCCATTTACAAACTACTCAAAACCACAGTGGGTACAGTAAATCTCCTTAAAAAACAAATATGGTCTTTTGTAATGTGCACTTGGGTGTCTCAGAAATGCTTTAGCACTACTAGCACATTACTAAGATTACTCTGTGTTACGAATGCCATAATAATAATCAGAAAACTAACAACAAAGTGACATAATATTTCAAAATGGCATTTGCAAATAATGAAAACACAACTGATGAAGGACTACATGGACCTACGTGCATATTTTGTCGTACCATTCCACACATATGAACACGAATTTCAACATTCCCATGTAAACCAAATGAAACTCCGCAAAACAAAACTAAATTAAATTTTCTACGTTTTGTGGTAGTTAGCTGCAAAATGAAACGTTTCGAAATAAACATTCCACATTAGAACATTTTACTAAAAAATATTCGTAATACCAGACACACGGTTAATGGGAAATGGGACTCTCTGTCTGTTTGTGCTGTGTCTATTCTCGTATTGCATAAGCAAAGTCAGCCTTATAATAACGTTCCCACTGCTGGGACACAGGCCTCCGCTCTGTGAGGGAGTGGGCCGAAAATTCGTAATCCACCAAGCGGGCCCAGTGCGGATTGGTAGATATGTATATGTCTTCGAATTTTTGGTTCTAGAACGATGTTTTCCTTCGCCATTTTGAGAGTGAAGGACTTTTCTAAGTGTTTGCCTGGGTTCGAACCTACGAACAACAACTTGTAAGTCGCAGCCGCTTTCATTGAGACATCACTGCAGGCTTAGCATGACGCTTTCTATTTCTTCGAAGAATAGACAGTGCTTTTTCTATACAAAGTCACATTTCGTTCCTCTATTTTTGACATCGCACCGTAGATATCCTTCCACAATCTGTCATTTTGTCTTTCATTTCTAACGATATTTGTCTAGGTCCTTTTATATGTAGACTATTTCAGATATATATCTATTTCTGATATGACTATTTTAGATATATTTCTTCCCAAACTGTCAAAATCACACTGATAACAAACTTCCTACTCAACGGCCACAAAATATATACGATTATCTACAAAATTTGTTTAGATCACAGATACACCTGAGTGCGGGCGGCAGGGAGACTCCGTCCGCTGATCATTGACTGGTCGCACGGTTACTAGTTACTACACCGTGTAATCAGCAAATTACATATTTTTTGTCATACCTTGCAATCAGTAAATTATAAGTTTTAACTTACTAAATAATTTGCGTAATTACCATCATGTACCTATGATTATTGTGTGTTTAGTATATGTTGTTAACAGTTGAAACTAAAACCTGTGTTAAGCTTTGAAAGGTGTATTACTAGCCTCATAAAGTGCCCTTAATTATAATGTGTTAATGTATCTTAGTGTAATGATTTCATAAAACAATAATTAAGAATAAGACTGTTCACCACTAGCGACAGATGGCGCTAGTGGTTGCACGAACTAAATACATCCGTTTTGGGTATTTATTTGTATAAAATCAGCGTTAAAATATAAGTTTATTTTGTATAATTATTTATATTATTATTGTTAAAATTAAGAAAGTTTATTTACAGTTAATCATAAGTCCTAGTGTATTTTGTTAGTCAAGTGATTGTATGTACTATTTACTCTGCTCTGATTGGTCGTATAGCCGGCTGAATGTTCACGGTTAAAGTGGGGACATTCAGTCTGTAACTGATTTGCTTGTAGAGAGGCATTATTGTCCGAGCTGTTGAACTGTAAGGATATCTGACTGATCTATATAACTTTTTATATTTAAATTAATTAATTAGTACGTAAGTGATTGTTAATTACCTGATCTATATGCAGAGAGAATAAACATTATTTGTATTGAATTGATGTGTATGATTTCTTATCATCTCAGAAGTGGGATGTGCCTACAAAGAAATAAAAAGGCGCACAGTAATAATGATTTAAGAAATGTTAGGTTATGTTTGCCTAATGTAAAGCTTAGTGTGTTTCAGATAAAGTCAAGTGTATCAGGGACAAAGCCAAGTGTGCTAAGGATAAAAGCCAAGTGTGCTAATGATAAAAGCCAAGTGTGCCAAGGACAAGAGCCAAGTGTGCCAAGGATAAAAGCCAAGTGTGCTAAGAATATAAGCCAAGTGTGCTTTGGCCAAGTGAGCCAATAAAGACTTGGGCCAAGTGTGCCCGATACGAACAAAGTTATCCACAAGCGCGTAAGTAAAACGTGAATTTATCAATTAATTTATTATTATAGTGTGACTAAGTACGTCAGACTTCAAAATGTTATTTGGCTATGTGTGCAAAAGGCATGTGTTTCAGTAATTTTTTCCCTCAAATACATTTTATTTTGACCTCGGATATTTTTAACTTCTAAAATTTTTGTTTTTATTTTACCCCAAATATTGTTTTTGACCTCAAATATTTCTTTAAACCTATAATAATTTTTACGTAGTTTATTTCTGACGGTTTTTATTTGTTTGTGCTATTGATATGACTGTAACGGTAATTACCTACTCTAAATTGGAAATGCCATGTATTAAACTTTCTGGTGATATTCTATATAAAATGAGCTTAAAGCATAATTATTCTTACGAGGACAATATCCTCTAGACTGGGTTTTTATTACGAAAATTACAAATATAACAAGGGACCAAATTGTGTAAATGTTTTAATCAATGCATTATTTTATTTTTGAGGCAATGGAATCTGATGGTGCCAAAACTCCAGAAGAAGAGCCGCCAGTTCACCTGAGCGGGAGATCAAAAGACAAACTGTTGGGCCCTGTATCGAATAAGGCTGACACAAAGACGAAACGAAGAAAGAAGCGATCTAAAAGGAAGCGCAGGAGGTCTACTTCGACCTCTTCAAGCTCGACAACAGACACTTCAACACCACGACGCAAGAGTAAGAGAAGGAAAAGGGCTTCAAGTTGGTCAAGAAAAGAAGTACTGGATCTTTTGAATGTTTTTCAAGAAGGGTCTCGTAAATCATCTCGCAACTTCAGCAATAATCACTTGAATAATGTTATACCGGAGTTTGATCCTTCTTGTAAAACTCAAAATATCGAAAGTTGGGTAAGAAAAGTGAATGAATGCGCTGTAATTTACGAATGGGATGAGAAGCAGACCATACATTTTGCTCTACAAAAACTAGCTGGGCTTGCCAAAAAATGGTTTGAAACTCTACCGAGTGTAGTATTCAGTTGGACTGAGTGGCAAACCAAACTTACAAGAGCTTTTCCAAGTGAGCAAAACTATGGTCGGCTTCTGGAAGAGATGTTAGCTCGTACTACTCGAAATAATGAAAACTTAACTGAGTATTTTTACGACAAATTAATGCTTATCCACAGATGTCATATTAGTGGCAAGAGAGCCGTGGATTGTATAACCCACGGTATTTACGATAAATCCATTAGAAATGGAGCCCAAGCATTAAATTGTAGTGAACCAGAGGATTTGCTACATTATCTCAGTTCCCAGCGTGCTTTATCAGAAACTGTTTCCACAAATAGTAAAAAGCGTCATGACCTTGTCTCACCATCAACTGCGAATAATAGCTTAATAACTTGTTTTAACTGTCGTAGTAAAGGACACCCTTACTACAAATGTCCCAAACCTCTTGTCAAGTGTCTTAAGTGTCACAGAGTAGGGCATAATAACGAAAATTGCAAACTTAGACCGCTACTTCCTCAAACAGAACCTAAGCCAAGCGATAACATAGAACGTAAAACTCTTACAATTTCTACATACAGTGATCGCAATAAAAAATTCTTTAAAGAAATCGAAATAAACCATCAAGTTTTCAGCGGTTACATAGATTTTGGCAGTGAGTGTAGTCTTATGCGTGAATCTGACGCAAATAGTCTTAACCCCTCCAAAACGGTCTCAAAGCTACCAATAATCAAGGGATTTGGTAATTCCGCAGTTACACCCGTGTATAGTACTTTTGTCAACCTTAAAATTGATGATATCGAATCGATTGTGGAAGTTTTGGTGGTAAACGATGAGTTTATGCAGACTGCTCTACTGATTGGCCAAAATTTTACTGAATTACCATCCATAGCTGTATTTAAAGACGTTAGTACTTTATTTTTTTACAAAACTCCTGGGCTCCAAGACAAGGCCAGTGATTTGAATCCCCTAAAACTTACCTTGCCGAACCACATTCAGTTAGCCAGAAACAAATCTGAATTAGTTGAAGTTTCTGCTTTAGATTCTTTTTGTTCTGGGGATGTTTATATAGAAGGTTATAATAGTATTAAACCCGGTAAAGAATATAACCTACACCAGGGTACTTACCGTATAAGCGCAGGTAAATGTTACCTTGTTCTGTCAAATCTTTCTGATCATACCCTAAATTTAACTAAAAACACTTTAATTGCCAGAGCAATACCTTTTGAAGAAAAAGAAATTTTATGTGTTAACAAAATCGCAAGGGATATTACTCGATTAGTTCCACTCGTTAAATCTGAAATCAAGGTTGGTCCCCAAGTTGACGAGAAAACAATGGATAGGCTTTACGAATTATTACAGTCTTATCGTGATTGTTTTGCATTTAACTTGAGTGAGATAGGTTGTAATGACTCTATTAAAATGAAGATAGATCTGCTTGATGATAGACCTGTCGTCTACAGACCTTATCGCTTATCGCATTTTGAAAGAGAACAAGTACGGAATATCATTGATGACCTGTTACAAAATGATATAATACAGGAATCTGATTCTAATTATGCTAGCCCAATAGTAATCGTAAAAAAGAAAACGGGTGAACAGCGTCTTTGTGTAGATTACCGATCTTTGAATAACAAGACTAGGAAAGATTGCTTTCCCTTACCATTAATTGATGACCAGATAACTAATTTAAGCGGCAATCGATTTTTCACCTCTTTGGACCTTGCTTCAGGATATTATCAGGTCCCTATGGCCAAAGAAAGTCGTCCCCTTACAGCATTCGTAACGCCAGATGGGCATTATGAATTTAAAAGAATGCCATTCGGATTGGCTAACGCTCCAGCCGTGTTTCAGAGAGTTATAAATCAAATGCTTGGTGCAAAGCGCTACGAATCTGCCCTGGCGTACCTAGATGATATTCTTGTGCCCTCGACCGATTTAGAGGAAGGTTTTCGAAGGCTTGGGGATATTCTGAAGTTAATGCGAGAAAATGGTCTCACCCTTAAACTAGCAAAATGCCGTTTCTTTGACACAACAATTAATTATCTAGGGTATGAAATATCGGCCGATGGGATACGACCGAACGAAAATAAGGTTCTAGCTGTAAGAGAATTCCCTATCCCTCGCAATGCACACGAGGTTCGTCAATTCTTGGGATTAGCAGGCTATTTTAGGAAGTTTGTAAAGAATTTCGGGGAAATTGCAAGACCCCTTACCAATTTATTAAAAAAAGGAAATACTTTCACTTGGGGGGAAGACCAATCTCAAGCATTCTCTATATTAAAAGGCAATTTGATAAACAGACCAATACTGGCCTTATACAACCCTAAACTTGCAACGGAGTTGCACACGGACGCTAGTGCCTTAGGGGTAGGAGGGATATTAGTACAATGGCAATCTAGTCCTCGGGTACTCAAGCCTGTTGCTTACTTCAGTAGGCAGACGACGCCCGAAGAGCGTCACTTACATTCCTACGAACTAGAAACGTTAGCCATTGTTTGCTCACTGAAAAAGTTTCGTGTTTATTTGTTGGGATTAGAATTTAAAATAGTAACAGACTGTAATGCACTCCGAACTACACTAACTAAAAGAGACCTGATACCGCGTATAGCTAGGTGGTGGCTCCAAATTAGCGAGTTCACTTTTACTATTGAGTACAGACCCGGGACGCGTATGGCACATGTCGATGCATTAAGCCGTAATACCATATTGCCTTTTGACATTCACGATGAGTCCTCCATTACCGTATATCATATCGAGACTGATAATTGGTTATTAACATTACAAATGACAGATCCAGATATTTCCCGTATTTTTAAAATTCTTAAGCCTGAATCTGACGAAGAATCTAAAGACATTAAGAAAAACTATCTTGTCAAAAATCATAAATTATATAGAAGAGTTGGCGATGATATACGCCTGGTTGTCCCTCGTAATGCTCGCTGGCAAATATGCCGTTATAATCATGATGACGTCGGGCACTTGGGCATTTCTAAAACGACCGAGCGTATTCAATCTGTCTTTTGGTTTCCAAAGTCGAGGCGATTTATAAAAAAATATGTAAAGTCTTGTATTCAGTGCGCATTTAATAAAGATGATGTTTCTAGACAAAAAGCTGGACTATTGTATCCTATAGAGAAAGTTGGTATCCCGTTCCACACAATTCACATTGATCATCTTGGGCCATTTGTAAAAAGTAGGAATGGCAATGCCTACATCCTTACTATAGTTGACGGCTTTTCAAAATACTTATTTGTAAAAGCGGTTAAAGACACGAAAACCAGGACAGCGATAAAAGTTCTTGAAAACATATTTTATGACTTTGGCTTACCATCTCGAATCATATCTGATCGGGGTACTTCTTTTACTTCGACTACTTTCAAGAGCTTTTGCGGAAGTCATGGTATTAAACACATCTTGAACGCTGTAGCATGTCCCAGGGCGAACGGTCAAGCTGAAAGGTATAACCAAACTGTATTGAGTGCCCTGTCAAAACATAATGACGGCAATGATGAACGCAACTGGGACATGTATCTTGGCAAAATTCAATGGGGTATAAACAATTCCATAAATTCCTCCACTAAACGGACTGCCACAGAGGCTCTATTTGGTACCAGGTTCAGAGACAGTTTAAGTAATAAATTGGATGTTGGAGCTGACGCCATACCAGATACGTTACAAAGCTTAAGAGATGAGGTCAGCACCAATATCAGAGTTAGCCAGGAAAAACAAAAAGTTAGTTATGATGCCGGTAGGATCCCTGCTAGTACCTATAAAGAAGGTGATCTGATTAAGATTACTAGAACTAACTTCAATAACAAAGGTAATAGCACTAAGCTTCTTTCAAAATTCACAGGTCCGTACAAAATCACAAAAGTTTTGGGTAATGATCGATATAAAATTGCTGAAATTCCGGGTTTTAGTAGACGGAAAAATACATTCAAAAGCGTAGTTTCCGCTGACCGTGTTAGACCCTGGATAAATATTCATTCCCCTGATCATAAAAATTCATTAAATGATAATAGTAGCTCATCTTCTGATGCTGAACTTAACAATGATGACGATAAACCATGCTCCGGAATAGAATGACTAGCCAAATGTAATGATTGTATGTAAGGCTCTTTTTAATTTTACTGTTATTAGAATTAGAAAATCGTGCGTCAGGAGATCGCACTATGTCGGATGGCCGAATGTAATGATTTCATAAAACAATAATTAAGAATAAGACTGTTCACCACTAGCGACAGATGGCGCTAGTGGTTGCACGAACTAAATACATCCGTTTTGGGTATTTATTTGTATAAAATCAGCGTTAAAATATAAGTTTATTTTGTATAATTATTTATATTATTATTGTTAAAATTAAGAAAGTTTATTTACAGTTAATCATAAGTCCTAGTGTATTTTGTTAGTCAAGTGATTGTATGTACTATTTACTCTGCTCTGATTGGTCGTATAGCCGGCTGAATGTTCACGGTTAAAGTGGGGACATTCAGTCTGTAACTGATTTGCTTGTAGAGAGGCATTATTGTCCGAGCTGTTGAACTGTAAGGATATCTGACTGATCTATATAACTTTTTATATTTAAATTAATTAATTAGTACGTAAGTGATTGTTAATTACCTGATCTATATGCAGAGAGAATAAACATTATTTGTATTGAATTGATGTGTATGATTTCTTATCATTAGGGTAAGTGCATTTGTTGATTGTTTCTGTCTATAAATAAAGATATTTGAAAATGAAAAAAATATGAATGTTTAGAACGCATAACTGTGATAATTAATAGAAGAACATAGCTATCTTCTCCTATTGTACATCATTTAGTTAATAGTCATGTCTATTGTTCCGTCGACAAATCGGTCCTCGTGCTAAGTCTGCTGGTCTCAACCTTCATTCAAAGAACTGACTAGAAAATACGTTCTTGAAGAAGGCCCGTTTTGGCCAAACAGGTAACTTCTATAACGAAGTAGGATTCGGTAAAAATGTGACAGAAAATATTACTTTAAATTTAAGTCCTATGGGAGCTTATGACCAATATGTAGAAGTATACCTAGATGAGTATATGCAACCCAAATGTATGAAACAGCTGATGTTTTTCAGGAATTCTGTGTTTGTTTGTTTTTTTGGGTTTTGCCTTTGTTTTGTGTCAAGTATTTTTTTTTCTTTTCGAAAAGTAAATGGCCCGATATCGGGCACAAAGTTACAAAACAGTCATAATCGTCTTTAGTCAGTCATGTCAAAGTTATTGCAAAGCGGTAGTAACTTTACCACAACCTATTAGGAGTTTTTGGGGGGAACACGAAAAGTCTTCGTTAGTCACTTATTTTCACCTCACTACACTTGTACACTCACACGTAATTAAATTGAATAATTCACTACTTACCAAAATTATACAATTTAATTCGATATTTCACAAAATTTCATGAAAACAAAAATTCGAGCGACATCTTATTCCAACGCGATCCCGCCAGAAAAAAAAAACAAATTCTGTGTTACTTACTAAAATATGTCCATCTTGTAAAGTCACCAAAAGAGATTAGTAACCAGGGTCGTCGGATATGGTTGAAGTTTAGTAAGAAACCGATGAATGTTTTCGAATCCTACTAATATTATAAATGTGAAAGTTTGTTTGTTTAGATGTTTGTTACTCAATCACGCTAAAACGGCTTAACGGATTTGAATCAAATTTGGCACACAGATAGTTTATAGCCTGGATTAACATATATTCTACTTTTTATCCAGGTAGTAAGGTTCCGTGGGATAATTACCGACCGCATGCGGGCGAACCCGCTGGCAAAAGCTAGTAAAATGTAATTTGATTAATAGAAACCAACAGTTCATTTAACAAATTAAATTTATTTCGAAACCATCCCTCGGTTTCTCACTAAACTTCAACTGTATCCGACGACCCTGGTTACTTGTCTCTTTTGATGACTGTACATAAGAACCAATCTTCACATTCCCCAATGAAAACTAATAAACGGAACTAAGAACGCGAGTGAATCCGCGGGCGCCACTAGTACTCTATATATCTGTTCAAAATTCATTACATTTAAGCCAGACAGTCTGAATAGGTGGACATTATTGCATTCAGCGATAACTAAATATGACATTTTGTCCATTGTGACAGCTGAACATGACAAGCCCGTGGGAACAAATTTTAATGGACATACAATTATAGCTTCACTGGAACATTTATTGGGACAATAATTCGACGTCCGTTGGGAACCAAGAATGGACCGAAAATCAAATATTTCGAATAATATCTATGATTGTTAATTAATTGAGAGTATTGGTGGCTCAGTGGTAATGACCGCGACTTACGAGTTGTAGGTCGTAGGTTCGAACCCAGGCAGGCGATTTATTTTGTGTAAATGACTTCTTCATCAGTAAAATGTTTATTGAGGATGATATTCTGGTAGCACTTTTGTCTATTTCTTTTTCATATTTTTTTTTTATATTCTTGTATTACTTTCTATCACATTCACATTAGTTATATTAATTTTCTATAAGTCCGATGTTAATTGTTTGATGCACCGGGCGACGTCATTACGTCAAAGCCGGTTGTCGCTGAAAACCAGCGCTGGGGCTCTGTCTTGCATAGAGTTGCAGCAAAATGCTGAGCGATAGCCGTTTTGTGTGGATGTGACGCATGTTTCCCTCAACCTTTTTTTTTTTATTATTTTTTGTGTTCCTGGTTTTTGCGTCATGTTTACCGCAAATAAACGTTTTTTCTTTCTTTCTTTTCTTTTTCTTTCTTTCTTTCTTTCTTTCATCACCACTGCTCTCAAAAGTGTGAAGAAAAACATCGTGAGGAAACCGGCATGTCTTAGAACCAAAAATTTCGAAGACATGTGACATCTACCAGCCCGCACTGGGCTCGCGTGGTGGATTACGGCCCACTCCCACTCTCGCCGACAGGAGGCCTGTGTCCCAGCAGAGGGAACGATTCAGGCTGAATATGCTTGTTAGTTAAGTAATTTTGCTTAATTAAAATAGTGGTGAAAAAAGGTTTAAGCCAACATAACTACAAACATATCGACTATAACGCCTCAAAATTACTTACTTACATTGCTTTAGGAGATTACTTAGTTAGACTAAAACGTTTTTTATTTTACGATTTCCAGTTCTTTTCTTCGTCAGTAATTTCTTTTTTCGTTGAATAAATGTTAAATAATTTTATTTCTGTAAGTAAATTTGTAAAAACACTTTTCCAACGTCAATCATACGTTTAAAACTAGTTGAGGTCGGTGTTTCCCGAAACAAACTCAGAGGTCACAGTTTCTAGTGTAAGTCCAGATATAATATTGGTCAGATGAAGTGAAGACAGTGTAGATTGATGTCTGAATTGATAATTAATAGTTTTAGCCGATAGCTTCAGTATGTTCATCAAGCATAAGATAAGACCCTGAATTCCATTTTCGTGTCACCCATTGGCCCAGGTCGTAGATTCCTTCCTATCAAAATCAAAATCAAAATCAAAATCAAAAGTCATTTATTCAAACTAGGCTGAGAGTCAGCACTTTCTGAACGTCAAAATTACATAAGACAGTCCCCCAAAACGCCCGCCCTTCACCACTTCCTAGTGAGTGTAAGAAGTGGCGCAACAAACTCCCCAGCAGCACAGCTTTCTGTTATGTTAGAAGAACTTGATTCTTTACAATAATAGCATATAATTAACATTCAACAATAAATGAAAATTTAATTGATAAAAATAAAAAAAGGGTTCATGCAGTCAAGTTAAATAAACAATGATATGAAGTAATTCATATGACCTGTCAGTAGTTAAGCCAATTCTGGTGAAAGAACACAAACGTTGTCTTGAGTTAATCACAGCGACCAACAATTCTTATCGTTTAAGTAGAATTACTAGAATTACTATAATTGATATTTCGATTATTCTGTTTTCAAGTCTAGGTACCAATGTCCCAAAGCTAGCCAGGAGTCCCAAGCAATATTTACTATGATTCTACGTGTTAATTTTTCCGTTATTGATTGTGCAATGACGATTATTCCGGAATCCACATGGGATCTAATACCGACTAACAATTCCAGTTGCACTCTGCTTAACCCCTAGGGCCCTGTCCTAAACAATGCAAGTTTGTGATTACATTGTGTTGCGGCCTGTGACCCACTTACAGAGCCCGACAAGCGACCGCAGCCCAAAGGCGTAATCTTAGAGTGTGTAACGAAGCAAGCTAATTAGAACAATAAGCATAGTAATTAAGTTTATGTGGTTCTGTGGTACTGCAAATGCGTGTGTGACTGTTAAGGATTTTGTTTAGGGACTTCCTTATCTTCGTCTGCTTTGAGTTTGACCTTTGGCGGTAAACGAATTTTGACCGGGTATAGGTAGTTTGATGATCGTCTCGTTGTTCAGCTTGGTGCTTGGAGGAGCTTGTGGCGAAGTAATAATAATACGGTTTGCCGAAGTTGGGCCGTGGATGTGTGCCGATTTGTACGTCGATCCGGATGCAGGGTGCAGCTGAAGTACCAGTATTTGACATGGAGTGACTGGCTATGTGAGCTATACAACCCAGCTTCTGGGTAATACAATACCCCTTGGTAAGACTGGTTGTCAGATTTTCGGGCTTCTGACGACCCGTAACGACTGTCAAAGATCTAAGAATGACAGCCGGGACCAACGGCTCAACGAAGCATGGTCACCCATCCACGGACCAACCGCGGCAAGCGTAGGTTAAACTGATCGATTGAACCGTGTGGCTGTTATAACTTCGCCACAAGTACCTCTCACACCTTCAGTAAGTAGCATTAATTCTTCCTTAAAAACAAGCACGACAGTAGGTGGTTATTTAAGCCAATATACATATGCAATGAAGATGACAAATAAGTATACTTGGCAAAGTCATCAGGAAACTATAAATAAAACCTCGTAAGAAGAAGATGAGATCAAAATCACAGACACTAGTATGTCAATGCTTAACAGAGAGTACGGAGATAGATTTTTAGAGAACAGTCCACAGAATGAAAACCATTTTAGCTAAAACTCGATTAAACACGATGTGAGTGTGAGTCCAGTTACCATTACAGAATAAAGTCACGCGCTACCACGGAATTGTTACAGTGTCCGACTATCTAACAATGTCACTTGGGTGCTATTGATGACCGGAGACAGGTAACGTAGTAGTTTCACTTGTAGGATATTCTATAAGATTTGAATTTGAACGAAGTGTGATTGACTATAAACTACTATATCCACCAACAACACATGAAATGTAAGTAAATCGTTACGGACACTTTATACAACAATATTTTAAAACTAGATGGCGCCGCCATTTCTTAGCTAACTGATCCTTGAGAAAAATTGCCGAAATAATCTCAGAGGTTTTAGATATTTGAATCCAGAATTTTATGTGAATCTAACAATCTAAGGCTATGTCTGGAAGAGCCTTTTGAAGAAAGACCCATTGCAGCTTTGAGCTGACTTGTTCCAACAGACGGCATGCATGGATCACTCATCGTGTAGCTCAACCCTATTTTAGGGAGCCCAACGACCCGTTACAAGACGCTACCAGGTCTGCAGGACATTTCACACAAAACCGCGAGACAGGTATAAAGTCATATACGTACGGCCATATATTCAATATGGCCTGCATGGAATTCACATTCACAGACACTTTTCTCTTTGTTGTGGAGATGGATTGATAGGAGATTGATTTTAAAACGATTTTGTTCTCCCTTACTTTTGTCCTTTCCCATTGATAGTCATATAACTGTGGCAATTCGCAAACTTTTCATTAACTAAGCCTTAAATTATCTGATTGAGCTTGATGTAGCTTACTCTGTAATCCTTTCGTTATTTCTGCTGCTAGACTACTTAGCTGTCTGTCTGAACAGGTAACTGACAGACAGTCAGTTACTTTCGAATTTATATTAATGGATAAGTTTACATTTTACCTAATACAGTGGACCCCGGTAATCCGGCTCCTGTCTAATCCGGCACCCCTGTAATCCGACATGTCTAATAATATTGAATATTTCTTTGACAATCTTCGCTAATGTAGATAATGCATGATGGAACAGGTTACAACTAGTACGCGCCACCACTACATGTGTACATACAATCATGTTTGTATACAATAATTTCCTAATATTTTTGTTTATTTGTTTATTTCTCGCCACAATAAATAAGTACAAATACATAATTAAAACTATACATATTCATTGTTATATTGTGGGAGACTGGTGCCTAAGCTAGGCGTCAGGCCTGTATTTCAGGACACCAGGTCTCCACCCCGTCAGAAGCTGTTACATTTTAGTTGTATTATGCACTCGCACACAAATGCGGCAAGTAATAAGGAACTAAATTAAACTAAAAGAGGACAAATAACACTAGGGTTCGTATGTAACTTAATGTGCATGCGTGTGTGTGTGGTATGTGTGTCCGTGTGTGTATGTGTGTGTGTGTCTTTATATGTTTCGAAATATGATAGGGAGGGAAGGTAAAGGGCTAAATGCACAGGATAGTGATGTGACTCTTAAGACTGTGAATATTAAGTTATTATTTTTTGTAAGTTCTATAGCATTCATTTTATAATAAAACGTAAGCTCTCTATTGTGTTGTTTAATTTACTAAATTTGACACATCATTAAGTATGATTTGTACGAGTATAACATAAAGAATCTTATCATTGGATCTGTAATTTGTCGGATCACAAGGTACTCTTTTGTAATAAATTCCGGACTATAGGGGGGTCTTAGGCAGTACTCTACAATCCGACAAATTCGAATGTTCGGCACTGCCCTGCAAACATTTGTCGGATTACCGGGGCCCACTGTACTAGCTTCTGCTCGCGACTTCGACCGCGTGAAATTTCGGCCACCGACTCACCGTGTCGTATCCTCGCATCCCATAGTCCAGGTCCAGATAGTAAGTCAGAAAGAACAAACGAAAAGCGAACTAAGTGATTTCGTTTCGCGTTCTTTCTGACTTTTTCATTTTTACTCGGTTCTTAAAGCGTGATGTTGAATTACTTTCCACAAGAATTGGGTCTTCCAATTCCAAATACAAAACAAAACAAACTCTTCAGATTTATTATTAGTATAATAATTATGTAGATAGTGCCAAAACCTCTCCGTCCCTCTGAAAGCACATTAAGCTGTTTGTCCCGGCTGTCATTAGTGGATCTTTGACAGTCGTTAGGGGTCATCAGAATCTCGAAAGTGTGACTACCAGTGTTACCAAGGAGTATCGTGTTATCCAGGAACTGGCTGTGGAGGTCAGATAAACAGTCGCTCCATGTAAAATACTGGTATTCAGCTTCATCTGGTTAGATTGGAAGCCGACCCCAACAAAGTTGAAAAAAAACTAGGCAGATGATAATGATAATAGGGTACTTTACTCTATCCGAGAAAAAGTCTAAAAATATGTTATTGAGATAGCTTAGGTAAAATGCAGTCAGAAAATGATAGTTTTAGTTCATGAAACAACAAAATAAATTTTAAAACACAATTTAAAGATTTTTTTTTTTTTTTTGTTTTGGGTTTTGGCTTCGCACGGTTTGTGCATTTAGCCAGTGTCAAGTAATTTTTCTTTTCCATCAAGTAAATGGCCCGATATCGGGCACGAAGTTACAAAACAGTCATAGTCGTCTTTAGTCAGTCAAGTCACAGTTATTGTAAAGCGGTAGTAACTTTACAACAACCTATTAGGAGTTTTTGGGGGGAACACGAAAAGTCCACGTTAGTCACTTATTTTCACCTTCACTACATTTGTGCACTCACACGTAATTAAATTGCATAATTCACTACCAAAATTATACAATTTTATTCGCTATTTCACTAAATTTCATGAAAATAAAAAGTCGTGCGACATTTTCCAACGCGATCCCGTCAAAAACTCCAATTTAAAGATTTCAGTTTTTTTAAACTGTTTCTGAACACCATGAAATAGTAGCCGCCATGTTATTACGTCATACGGCATGTCAACTGAGCAACTTTGTACTTTTATTATTTTCATAACCAAAGTAATTTTTATTTAAATAACATTTTGCATTCAGGAACAGCAAACTAACGATAAGTAGTAAATAACTCATTTTTTTAAATTGTTAAACAATTGTTTTATAAAATATCAGCGCATTTGTTTTAGTAAACTGACGTCATACCCACGGAGCAATATGGCGCCCACTGCGTCCAACGTGTTCGTCAAATTACGCGCCAAATTTGAAAATTTAAAATTTAAATGCATTTAAAAGGCACCAATCGATTCAACAAAAATGTTGTGTTTTTTTAGTGGTTTATTAGCACTCTAGAATCGAATTAAGACACTTTTCAAGAATGAGTGTCATACCATAAATATGATGAAACTGTCAAAATCGTCGACAGTGTAAGTAAGTAAACTAAGAGCAATCGTTTTTTTTTTTTTTTTTTTTTTCATTTTGGCTTCACACGGTTTGTGCATTTAGCCAGTGTCAAGTAATTTTTCTTTTAGATCAAGTAAATGGCCCGATATTAGATATCGGGCACGAAGTTACAAAACAGTCACAGTCGTCATTAGTCAGTCAAGTCAAATCAAAGTTATTGTAAAGCGGTAGTAACTTTACAACAACCTAATAGGAGTTTTTGGGGGGAACACGAAAAGTCCATGTTAGTCACTTATTTTCACCTTCACTACACTTGTGCACTCACACGTAACTAAATTGAATAATTCACTATCAAAATTATACCATTTAATTCGCTATTTCACTAAATTCCATGAAAATGAAAATTCGTGCGACATGTTCCAACGCGATCCCGCCAAAAACTCCAGAGCAATCGTTAATATTTTCTCTTTTGCATAACACACGATTAATCATAATCGGTGTCATTTTGACAGTTCAACAATATTCATTGCGCGATTAAACTGATTAACGTTGTTAACCAGATACATTTTTGCAACATATGAAGCAATGGTTTAACAATCTGTTTCAAAACGAAACAGATTATGATTATTTGTGAGTTACGCAATTAGGGTGCTGGTCTCAGTACTTGTCAAAACAAACCTTCTGTTACATTAATGTTCATTTTGCCTATCAACATAAGTTCTTATTGTACAGCCACTTTCCCGCCCTTTATGCAGCTGACATTTCCCAAATGTCGGCGTCAGTACGTGATAAGACTTTCAAACGTTACATTGACCCGCATATTTCTTTGGTGTTTTTATTTCGGAGTGCAATTCACCCAGATTGTAATGTACACGTGTGTTTTTGGTCTTAGTATGTACTTACTTGGCGTCCATATTGTTCTCCGCCGGTCCCTCTATTCTATTCTATTTTTAAATATGGCAAGCAAAGCCGATCTCGACTATTCTGCCGACATACTTGTAATAATAATCAACTGTCAGTTGTCAATGTCAACTAGCTGTCAAACACCACAATATGAAATGTTTTAGGTTTGTTGTAAAACGTGTACAGCGGGATAATAGAATAAGTAGATATACCTATACAGTCAGGGCAATTAGTTTGTTCATCAAATCGTCATAGGTACTACGTCAATTAGCCATGTCATAGCTATTTCATAAAACTGTCAAACATTAACATAATATTGGAATCATGATTCTCCTGTTTATTTTGGGCCGTTGCAACACGTCTTTTTCCTCCATACAATTACAGATTTGAATATGAGACCAATATAAACTGGTAGTCAATTTACTAAATATTTTGTTACCCAGGTTTTATTCTGTTTAATTAATCCATCGCCAAAGTTGACATGGTTAATTAAGAGAACTACCTTTTGCCAGCGGCGTAATAGAGGAATAAAAAGTATACTCTGTGTTAATAAATACATCTATACTTACCTTGACAATAATTACTGTATGGAAATATGAAATATCGCTAACTAGTGACCTAATAATATATTCATTATGAAATGCAATAATTAATATCTTAACATCGAATATTTAGTTTTAAATGTAAAAAAAGAACTTGGAAACTTTCAAAATGCCCTTTTTACACCTAAAACGGTTACAACGTCAAATTCAGTGTTATAAATGCAAATCATTATTCATATTTTAGGTCACTAGTTAGCGATATTTCATATTTCCATACAGTAATAATAACAAATTAATAAAAACAGCACCCTAATTGCGTAAGTCACGATTAATCATAATCTGTTTCGTTTTGAAACATATGGCTAAACCATTGCTTCATATGTTCGTAGAATGTGTCTGCTCAACAACGTAAATAACGCAATGAATGTTGTTGAACTGTCAAAATGAAACCGATTATGATTAATCGTGAGTTACGCAATTCGGGTGCAGGTAAATATTTGACAGCTATTTGCGACGTTGCCAACTTTCAGACATCAAGACATCTTCACTTAAATTTAAAATATAAATACTGTACAAAAAAAAAAACTATAAAATATCCCTTATTTACTTTAAATTTCCCTAATTTTTATTGTCCCTTTTGTCCCCTTATGTGCCTATTGGCAAAGGCCTCCTATGTGTGAATGGTTGCCAAATTTGATCGAAATCTGTGCAACCGTTTTTGCGCGATTGGGTAACAAACATCCAAACATACAAACTGTGACATTGATAATATTATTAGGATCATTTTAATAAGGCAAAGGGCTCGTCCCCTGGCCCAGATTACATTAGCTTGGGACTAACAAAACTGACTAAGGCAATAGGCTCGTCCCCTGGCCCAGATTACATTAGCTTGGGACTAACAAAACGTGTACTGTAGGTACATGCCTACCCCTTCGGTGATTACAAGCGTGATATTATAGTTTGATAGCTCCCATGAAAACAAAGCTTGGTGTGAGACCATGTATGATGTGATACCAGCCATATTCTGTAAACATCTCACCGTTACAACATAAGTGAAGTGACCTTGAATTGAGCTGTCATTCCACCAGTATTGCTATTCTGTAAAAATCTCACCGTGAAAACTAAGGTGAAGTGAGCTGTCAAAAGTGTCAATTTCTAGCATCAGATACAACAGCTCACATTAAGCTCACTTCATCTAAGTTTTTACGTACGTAAGTTCTAGATTGACAGTACTGACAGTTCACTTCATTTTTTTTACCATTTACCGTATTTACACACATATATAAACAGACAAGAAGAAAGAACAAAAAAATAGGTACAGAGGTGATGCTTACTTCTAAAAAAATCTCTTCTAGCATACCTGCGATACAAGAGAAAAAATAAAGAAAAAAGAAAGAAAGTTTCCACAATGAGATATACATACATTGAGGGAAGTGCTAGGCCCGGGTAATTTAAATTTTCTTATTATTTTTTGCAAACTGCAGGTCATTTTCTTTTCAGCCAACCCGCCTGCCAAGCGTGGCGATTACGACAAAACCCCCCTTTTGGGGGAGGCCTATATCCAGCAGTGGACGTCTGTCGGCTGAAATGATAATGATAATGAGGTCATTTTCAGGCCGTATGTTAAACAAAATATGACCATCACACGTATGCATTTCATCATCCTCATCAAAAAACGGAAGAACATTTAAATTTCGCGGGCTATCTTACCGCATGTACCTTAACGGAATAGATCGGCTGATCTATTTACAAGCTCTTCTCACTTACTAATCCGCTTAACCGTTCCGTGTGGTGCCGGACGTAAAAGAATAGCACCATCCCATTTCTTCCCGTAGGTGTCGTAGAAGACGACTAAGGGACTTACTAGAGAATGGGCATCAGCGTTCTCTATGCATTTGACCACCATACTGCGATCGCCAACCCGCCTGCCAAGCGTGCCGATTATGGCAAATCCCCCATTTTGGGGGAGGCTTATGTCCAGCAGTGGACGTTTTTAGGCTGATATGCTGATGATGATGATGATGATGAATCCACTTAACTGATTAGATTACATACTCAGTCATAAATTAAGTTACGATTATCATTGAATAGATTAATTGTATCCTGAGCTGTGTCATTTGGAGTGTATCATTAGTTTGAATTGTGAAAGCTGTATTTGGTAAATGTTAGCGTTTATTGTTGGTATTTTATTTACCTAAATAGACTGAGATTTACACGGCGTTAATAGAATCGCGGCGGGATTTAATCGCGCACTGGATTTTCAGCTCTCGGAGTTGAACCGAGCATTCAGAATCCAACAGAGTGCAGCGCAAGTCTCAGCGCGTCGAAAAAACACAGTGTTCGATTTTCAACGATTTGTAGTTTTTTATTTTTTATTTGTTTGTTGTTTAATAGCCCTAAATTTACTCTTATCTTGTAGCTTGCTGTAATTATTACTATACACCGTGACATTTTAGTCGTCTTACAAAGGTGGTCCACTCAATGTATCCGTCATAAAATCCCTCTAGGCGCGATTAAAACATTGTTACCATTAATTAAAATAATAGGTACACAGAAAAATAAATAATGGTTCAGAATTATGAAACACCCTCCCTGTTAATAATGTTTACGTATCAAACGGTAGAAGATATCTACCCACCTACCATTACATTCCATCATTAATTACATCTCCATAACATGGTGTTTCAAACTACGTCATGCGTCTTAGTGAATGATATTTTTTTTTAAGCAAATGTAAATTTACGAGTATCTTTAATTTTTTAAATAAATGGTAAGTAGTCATTGGATACATGAAGTGGGCTGCCGTTGTAAGACGAATAAAATGTCACGGTGTATACATATTGATATACATACTTACACGTGCTATCTATAAGTCAACCATTTATGACGGGGATCGGAACTGTTTCTCCTAAACACAGGTTACTTTGTAACCTATCTAGTAGAACAGTACGGCACCCACTAACTAGATTAAGAAACGTATGCTTGTCCTTCTTATAATACCTTGCCATGTAATCTAGTCCTAATTGAACAATAAACGTCATTATTATTATAATAACTCTCGGCCTAAGCGTCAGAGATCCAGTGCGCGAAAAATCCCGCTGCGATTTTATTACGTCCGTGGGAACATTTTCTGAGCAATTATTTTTTTTCAGTCGTAAAAACCGTGTCAAGCAGGGGCTGGTAGGTATTTCTACACATCGTCACATCGTCGTCATCTTACATTTCAATGGCAAAAAGACTATTATTCGATTTTATCGATAAAAACTCTTCTAGTAAACTTCTGGTAAAACAGGCGTGATATTAAAACATAACAATGTTAAATAAACTGCTCGTCCCGTATTACTTGGAACAGTTTGAACAGGATCTCCACTAAAATACTGGTGTGAAACAGTACCCAAATATCTAGCAACCCTTTTTGGGAATACACCCCGTACTTGAAGGTAACATAAACACAAAATAACAGAAAAAAAAACGGATCAACACTTGGACCCAGTTCCCTTTAAGTGAATTTAAATATTCATCAAATAATCACTATTCCAGGCTCGTAAGCTTGTATTGGACAAGCCATAGCCAAGGTTTTAGTCCATAAAACAACATTCCCACTAGGATAGGATATCCTGCACTGTATAAAAACTAAATAAATAAATATACTGATCGGGATCCCTGTGGTCGCATCCCTTTAGTGACTAGGTACAGTCATGTCCTTCATACTTTCGTCAGTTTTCTCCAAATTCTTTCCTTTATTAACACATTCGATGCCAAGCAAGAAAAATAAAAATAATTAGTTCGTGTGCCCACAACTCGCATCCGAGTCGTCGCTATAAGTAGTCTCGCTAGTCGGGTCCTGGGCATGAACAGAATCATCAATAGCTACTTATTGCGACGACTCGGATGCAAGTTTTGGGCACACGAATCAACTATTTTTCGACCCATATGCTGGGTGCTTGGCATGGAATGTGTTAACAGGGCTGCCTTTTCAAGCTACGGCACTAAGCACACTATGTTGTTTTTATACTAGTTTTAATGATGATCTGGGGGTCAAAAAGGCCACTTTGGCAGAATCATAATATTTAATTTTCAATCATTTCATAATATGATCCTTTTACGATTCTACGAAAGTGGCCGTTTTAGACCCCCGGCATTTCGAGTGATTTATGCGGCCTACCTAAATGTATTTTCTTTGGTATTGTTCGTTGAACCGTTGAGCTCTTTAACTTCTCAGTTGACCTGCACGATTACTGACAAATGCGTGTACTGACTGGACAGGCCCACTCAATATGTGTGGTGCTGTCCTCAAAAGACCATTTCAGACACCAATCTACATGGATTTCACATATTATGAGCAAGATTATGTCTGGACTTTAAAAACTACTTCCATCTTAATGTAGACAGGACCCATTCTTATCAATTATTGAGGGGAAGAAGAGTTTCTATGATTATGCAGTGTGATTATTTTTACTTTTAACGTAGACTTAATGCTTACAGTAAAATTAGAATACTTAACAACAATGATATGTTTCCCTCTTGGAGAAGAATAAAACCTAAACCTACGCACTGCGCATGACATAGTCTAGTTTACGTCATATCTCATTGACTGTTTAAACAAATTAAATAATAACTGCCAACACAACATAAAGCTAATTCTTTAAACTCAACTCATGACATGAATTAGGGCGAATTCTCTCATCTAAACCTCGTTCCAGAGCTGTCAGTCTCATCTTTGTTGTGGAATATTGACACTGACAGCTCTTGAACGCGGTTTAGATTTGTGCTGATCGCGTTTAGTTTCGTTGGTGAAATTCTCCCCAGGTGATGTCACATACAATTACTGTCCGGCCGGACCGAAAATGGAATTTCAGACGAAAACAAAAAAGAAGCTCCGGCTTTATTCTTATTTTCGGAGTAAAAAGGAAAATAATTGGACATTTAAAAAAATCCGCTGTTGGTACACTGAAATATCCTGTATTTTGTTACACATCGGGACAGCAAGAGCAAATATAGGCTTTGAAAGAAATAAAACACGATTTCCGTCTATTTCTTGTTGTATTGATTAAAAATAACAATTTTCATCATTTTTTTCGAATTTCGGTTTGGCCGAAAGCTTCGGCTGGTTTTTAACCGAAAACGAAAATATGACCGAATCTTGATATTCTGGCCGAAATCCCGAAAACGAAGCTTCGGTCGGTCACTACATACAATACACAAAATTCCATGAACTGACCGTAAAACGTAAAAGCTGTTAACCGCACTCGGTAGCTACTGTTTACACTACCACGGTCAGGGTGTCAAAGTCCACTCAAAAATTTAAATCCTTCACACTGACAGGGTCACCTACTCGCCCACATGGGCGCACCGTCGTGAATATTGAAACATTTGTACTGATACACGTGGATTTTACACTATTGAATTCTCATGAATTATTTACAAGCCACACAGAACGCATTATAGGGATTATGGAATAAGGGCGCGTGGAATACCTACTTGGGCATTTAAAATTGAGCACAGCCGTGAGGCGATGTATGTTGTAAATATCTCACCGGGAAAATTAAATTGAAGTCAGCTTGAAGTGAGCTGTCAATAGTGTCAGTGAATGCCGTGTCAGAATGACAGCTGTTCACGGTAGTAACTTCTTTTCTTTTCTTCTGTTACTTATGTTCTTTTCTTTTTTTTTTTCAGTGAGTAGTAAGTTCATGTCAGGTGGAATGACTTAATTATGACCGCTTAAATGGTTTTTAATTTTTGTTAGTTTTTTAAATTGTGTTTTGTCATTGATTGTACTCGATTGCTTATCAATTTAGTGCACTGTGGGTCAATTATTTTTGGGCTGTAAATAATAGTTGTTTTAAAAATACTTACAAAAGTATTGATTTTAATTATTAAATACAATTTTATTTCTGTAAATAAAATAAAAAAACAAATATAATACCAACTTAACTAAACCTATTTACAACTTAAAAAATGGCGTCGAAAAATTCATCTGCATCGCTGTCGACTGGTAATGTTCCCAAGAGACTGGCGGCATTACCACGTTGTATGGCAATGCTTAGCCGCTTGCTTTTAATTGAAATATAAATGAAAAGGTTGTGGTGATAGGTCTGCAAGTTAATTCTAATTAAAGAGCTCCATCGCGTGTTAACTTTATATCATGTCAAGGTTTTTTGGTTTCGTACTTGTCTATTTCTGTCAGTTTTCATTCTATGGTGGACGGCTGGTTACGTTGACCTCTAGCTTTTTTTAGATACTATACATTAAACACGCTGTAAAAACTATAATACTGTGCTGTTTATTTTTAACATGGCAATTAATTTATCGCTGGTTGTCCAACCCACATAGGTACACTTCCACAAACACGTCTTTTTTCCTTTTTCCTAGGCAGAAACGCCTGTTGCGATTACCACGCAACTGACTCTAATGTAGCTGATGACTTTTTGACATTGATTGTCGCTGAGATGAGTTTTTGTAAGAATTATACACTCAAATACTTTTACAAAACACTTTATTGGTACACAAAACCTTAAAATTGTCCACTTTCATCGTCCGTAGTTAGGTAATGGAATGAATATACCGCGCTGTTTTTCATCAAAAGGGATCTATGGGTTGCTACAACTTATTTAAAAATGCCAATGTTACAATGCGGGGTGCATTATTTTAATTAAATAGTAGTTGTGTATGTTAACATTTGCGGCTAGATTTTGAATGTTTTGGTTTACAAGAATTGGCCTTTTTAACCGACTTCAAAAAGGAGGAGGTTCTCAATTCGTCGGAACCTTTTTTTTTATGTATGTTCCCCGATTACTCGAAGATGGCTGGACTGATTTGTATTTTTTTTTGTTTGAAAGGGTATACTTTCCAGGTGGTCCCATGATCATCAAGTCAAGATCTTATGATGGGATCCTGGAGAAATAGAGAGAACTCTTCAAATTTTATGGGCACACTTGAAGCGATTTGGATAGTTTTTGGAAGAGTACTTTCTCGGAGTGGTCCCATTTCAATTTGGAGATAGGCAACGGAACTCCTCAATAAATGATAGCGACTGATATGATGGCGAGATGACTGGAATTGCTGAAATCTCATGTCTGTCTATTGTTTACACCAGTTCATAACATAACATCACGCCGAGACGCTGTGAAAGGACATGTGAACCACTGAAAAGTGAAAAAAAAAACTAAAAAAAAAAACAACCGACTTCCAAAAAAAAAACACTAAAAAGTGAACTTTAATTTCGGAAGGCGGTGACAAAAAAATTAAATACATATCCAAAGCCACCGCCTTCCGAAATTAAAGTTATTTTTCACTTTTTAGTGTTTTTTTGGAAGTCGGTTGTTTTTTTTTTTTTAAGTTTTTTATCTTTGATTGTCCAACTCTTCAAATAATCACTTACTAACTATACTAATGGCAAGAATTAAAGAACAGTGACTACAAATTCAAATTGCTTAGAAAAACCACAACACTTCTTTCCACGTAGTCTTATTGTGCAGCTAAAAATAATGACAAAATTTTCTCCGTCCGTCCGTTTACTTTTTCTTTCCCCGGCGTAGTTCCCCGGGCTACAAACGACTGGCTCTCGTTCCGGCTGAGAGCGAAGCCGTGTTAACTCGCCACCCATATCGGTACATTTCCGCTGAGCAACCTTAAGGAAATTGACGTAACTCCACACTGTTTACGCACTTTTATGGTGCCTCGTGTGTCTCCGTGCGTGTGGAAAGAAAAACAAAAGGTTTTTTTTTATGTTTGAATATCTGCTGCCCGCGATTTCGTCCGTGTGGATGTCGGGAGCATGATACCGAGACAAAACGTACTAAGCCTATGTTATTCCTAATAACATCAACTATCTGTCAGTGAAAGTCCCGTCAAAATTGAGATAAGCCGGCACAGACAGACAAACAACGTTGTAAAAAAAATGTTTTTGGTTATAAGTCCCGTATATACTTTCATATTAGGCATTTAGAAAAAGCTATCTATTACTTTGAAATTACAAACAGATTCTTCAATTTTTATTTATTTTTACAGAGTATATTTTTTTGTCTTTATTTCAGTTGCAGGGTATTCAAAGAGGGACTAGGGTACAGTATTCCATGCGCGCCTTTACGCGCCGATTCCACTAGCGCACGTCCTCTCGTGGGTACGGCCGGACTTGGTGGTGGGGCTCGCTAGGGGAGGTGAGCTCATAGCAGTTGGGCTGATACCAGCTGGTAGTATAGTAAGTCCATGAGGATATCCCCAAAGAACAAAATGTTGCAACATAATCAAATAAGGTCATAATGAATAATATCGTTAAAATATTATCCTACTTTTGTAGAAAAAAATCCCACAAGTCTGAACTGGAGGATTTTGAAAATTGAAAGACTACCTTTTCGGAACCTATTAGATTGTAGCGGCATATACAACGCTTACGTGCGGACTACACATCAGACTGACGTCACGCAAAATCCTGCATCGCACAAGCAGAGTTTACCGTGCAACCTAAATATTGTATAGAACATTCCTACATCAACAGTTGGCCAATTGCCTACCGGACAACACCCGTCTGGTCGGAGAATCCTTCGTTTTCTATAGAGGATGAGTGAATTTGACATCCCACTACCTCTATATTATATAAAAACTAAGTCCAAAAAATATAGGTCAGTTTATTAAAAAAATATTCTATAGATACGCTATTTTATTTATCACAAGTGCCAATGCGTCTCGCAGTGTACATTCGCGGAGAGAAGTGATTCACCATTTATGAATTTTATTCATACGTAATAAATTTGGAGTTTTCGACGGTCGTATCGTGGTCGTATCCCAAAATGGAAAACGATATTTCTTGCTTTAGATTTCTTCCTTATTCAAGATACTAACTTCTAGCGTACGATATATGTTTTTGTGTTATTTATTGTACGTCGTAGGATCGAACCTAGATAGACCCTTTACTCTGAGTAAATTATTTCATTACCATTGCTCTCAAAACGGTGAAGGAAACGTAATGAAACTGGCATGCCATAGAAACAAAACTTCGAAGACATGTGTCATATACCAACCCACAATGGGTCCTCGTGGCGGATCGGACGGCCCACTCCCTATCAGCGAGAGGAGGCCTGTGTCCCAGCAGTGGGAACATTATAGGCTGAATACATGCGTGCGTGCGTGCGTGTGCGCGTGCGTGCGTGTGCGCGTGCGTGCGTGTGCGCGTGCGTGCGTGCGCGCGTGTGCGCGTGTGTGCGTGCGTTATTACATGTATCTCCATGGTCACCGAATCTGTGGTGATAAATGAGTCAGGTGTGATCAAATCTTATTAAGGAGCTTCCACTTAAAGACGTAAAATTAACTCAAAAATCAAAATCAAAATATTTTATTTTACATAAACCTCCATGGGTACTTATGAAACGTCAGAAGCTAGGTGCACGTTTCCAATTTGTCGCTTCCTATGGAGAAGAGCCGGCAAGAAACTCCACGGTTACTCTTTTAAAAATAATTTGCTTTTAAAATGTTTTCAAATTACAGTGATAATAGGTATGGGAGGACAGTGCAGGCTTGTCAATAAGTACCAGGTACTTAAGAGGAATGAAAATGAAGAGAAACCTGGCAATCACTTAATAGAGTAGGTACTAGCACATATGTCCCAATTACGAATGAATTAACCATGGAAATATCAATGGTATCCAATGCTGGCCCTACTTATTTGTGCAGTATAAAAAAAATAACAACCGACTTCTGAAAAAACAGTACAAAGTGTAAAGTAACTTTAATTTCGGAAGTCGGTGATTTTGGATATGTATTTTAATTTTTTGTCACCGCCTTCCGAAATTAATGTTATTTTTCAGTTTGTAGTGTTTTATTCGGAAGTCGGTTGTTATTTTTTTTGGAAAATATTTATTTTTCACTTTTTAGTTGTAGTACCTACCCCACTAAAGCGAGATTTCATCATCCTTAGGGCCAAAACAATGCATATTTATGCGATAGCAGCAATCGCGGTTGATTTACTGGCATTTTTTGAAGAGTTCCGTTGTCTGTCTCCGAAAAGCATCATCAAATCTATATGAAATTGGGGATCACATGGGAAGCACCAGCTTTCAAATAAAAAAAGAATCATCAAAATCGGTTCACCCAGTAGAAAGTCCTGAGGTAAGAAACATAAAAAAAATCACAGTCGAATTGAGAACCTACTCCTTTTTTGAAGTCGGTTAGACAACCCAAGCATAATCACAAGTTCGTAACTATTCATTAAACTTCCTTCAAACCGTATCATTCACGTAAATAAACCCATTGTATACAACAGTATTTCTCCCATAAGTATTAGAAACATCATTACATTCAAATCATGGAGAAACTATCATTAGGTACACAAATCACCACAATTTGGTAAGTAGGTACAGACAGAAAAACAGTTAGATGTACAGGCGAAAAGTAATAATTTACCACAACTCTATAGGTACAAGTCGGGGAAATTAATTTAATTGTTAAGCAAATTGACACTTACAACTGCCATTTACTTGTGATTAGAATAAATTGGTAATTAGTTTGCTTAACAATTCATTTTTAGTTTTACTTAATTTATTTTTATTGAGAGCGCAATAAGTTATTTAACTTAGGCACCTACACTCTTTAGACACTTGGAATTAAATAAAAAATTGTTTGTTACCAAAAAGTCATTTTATTTCATGGACTCATGTCAAAGACGACTACGATAGGACTAGCAAGTGGAGTCCTATCGAAAATGCATTTGCCAAAAATGGCCGACACGAAAACGAAACACTGTCAGAATCTAGTTGTAAGTTAGCTACCTCAGCTGCTTAACTACTTTTTAACTGACCAAAAAAAGGAGGTGGTTCTCAAGTCGACCCGTATATTTTCATTTCATTTTTTTATGTATGACCACGCAAAACTTTTTACAGAGTCGTCCGATTTTTTTTTTTTTTTTTTACTTTTGTTGTCTCTACCAAGTCTAAATAGGCAACTCAATCAAATAAGCAATTAGCAATAGAAACTCGACCGAGATGACTACTTACAAGTGGTATCACGAAGTAATCAGTGACAGTGACACCGGCCGGCGTGTGCGCATGTTCGCAGTGAAAGCTGTAACTGTGGCTGTAGTACCTACTGAAATTGTATGCTAGGTAACCGTGCCGCGGTACCAGTTTTTTTTTGGAACGAATTTCCTTCTCGCACTTTTTTATCAAATGAAGATGAATGTTTCTTGTATGTGACGCATTTTGAATAAAATGATCTAGGTAATTATTTATTAAAAAGATAACATCGAAACTATTTTGTTACGTTCGGTTTTCAAATCATAATACGAGTACATACACTCTATCGATTTCGGAGATTATTCCAAGGGAACGTGCTACCCAGAAAAGTTAGCCTATGTTACTCTTTGTAACATAAGCTATCTGCTAGTGAAAGTCCCGTCAAAATCAGGCTAGCCGTTTCGGAGATTAGCCGGAACCTACAGACAATTTTTTTACATTGTTGTTTTTGTTATGTCTGCATTTAAACATCTGTTATTTTAACATTTCAAAAAGACACTTCAATTATATTTATTTGTATGTATGTATACAGTACAGATTTCACAACAACCTACTGCTGTCATCAATAAGCTTTGCAAATAGCAAGTGACATAAGTATTACCAAGAACCAATCAGTGACAACGATATCGGCGCGTGCGCTGAAGTGAAAGTTGTACCCACTGAAATTACATCGAACCGGTGCTCGATACGTGATCGATTATATTACGATTCTTCTTATGTGAACAAATAACTGGTTTGCTCGTGTGTTTGATTGTTTCTGAATAAATCTATAATTGATTGATTAGTATGGCCAATAAACGCTATGATTGGTTCAATTAGAAATTTTTGTTTTAATTAGCGATTTCAATCATGAAAGTTATTGTTTTAATAAGCCAGTGAATTATAGTATTTTTCATAGAGGGAAACGGTCTTGGAAAATAAATTTTTGGAAACACATCTTGGTGAGTAAAAAATCTTTTTTTTAATAGCCTACGCTGACCTCCTCCAGAGGGCAATTCTCGTAATTTTAACAACGTTCACAGTCTGATCTCTGTTTTAATCTGTCATTTTAGACAAGTTTTTGACATTTGCTCGTCGGTGAGATGAGAATGTGACGAGATTTTGAACGTTTTGATTAATTTATTTATTTATTTTATTTTGAAGAAGGCTCACAGACTAACAAACCAATGATATAAAGAAAGTAATGTAAAAAAATTGCTAATAACAAGCCTCCACATATAGTTAAAGAAAAGAGTCGATAAAATGGCCTGGCCTGGCCTGGAATTACGAGGATTGGCCTTCTGGACAAAGGCTTCCCTCCACTCCTTCCATCTTTTGCGAGCCCACGCGTCCTGCTTCCAGTTTTGACGGAACCTATCCAGTTCGTCCGACCACGTCTCCTACGTGATCTGTAGCAACCCTGGCTTAGGGTACCAATTTTGTCCTATTTGGGCCCACAGTTTGTTATCCATGCGATAAAAATATAGAGGTGAGAAATCTAACCATAATTGGACATAACATGACTGGACTATGATCAGCATTTGTTGCTTTTGTTATTTTATTTCACTTTCATTTAAAATGAAGATACTTTTTACATCCGATACAACAGTAACTATAATTTAAATTCAGCAAATAAAATGCATAGACAGGTGTACTCACCTTAATGGCACTGACATATCTGAATCAAACTTTCTATATTTAAATTGACTGACAGCAATCTAGGTTCCGCACTTCCGCACCGCAACAACATAAAGTGCTATAAAGATCTAAAGGTACAGACATCGTCTTCATCAGAAAAGGTCTTATTATCTTTTGCAATAGATGGCGGCACGTAAGTTGAACCAAGATCAGAAGAAACAACCGAAGGTAGGAGCGCGTGCACTCGTTGCTTCGCACGGAAAAATAATGACGTCAACTTCCAGCATAGTCATTGATGTAACGTGTACCTACTGAAGATTGGAAATAAACTACAGATCGCAGCATGTAAGTTGACTCAAAATGGCGATTTTGGTTCAACTTACGTGCCGCGATTTGTACCTAGCTTCTGCCTGCGACTTGCACAGTGTGATTTTCAACGCACTGAGATGCTCTCTGTTGGATTCTTAATGCTCGGATCAACACCGAACGTTGAAAATCCCGCTGCGATTCGTGTGAATGTCGACTTAGACTGCTGCGACTAAGCTTACCAAGGAATGGGTTGTAAACTCCCGTATCCATTAAAAGGCGTATTATAATAATAATATACTTAGAAGGAAATATAATATTATTATTCAGCCATATGATCGTATTATCGTAAACATAAATGGCGAAGTGGGCGATAAAATCACGCTATTACAATAAAAGGCTAGGCAGTATTGGGTTGTTGCTTTTATAGAAAACTTGGCGTAACGAGATCCTATAAAGGGATTAGTAAAGCGAAAAAACCTTTTTGAAGGGACTTTTGCTAGAGAGAAAAAAGTGTGACCATTGTGTACATATATGATAAAAAAAGTTTATTTTACATGACGCGGGTTCATAGGAAATTAATATAAAATAAAACTCAACTGATCGTTTGATTTATTTAGCAGTTAAGTTATTTCTAGATAATTAGCATGTAAGAGTAATTTGAGAATGCATAAGAAGGTTCAAATTAAATTAGCTAGCAAAACTTGACAGGCGTCTTCCTGTTCGCTGACACGACACTTCAAATATTGTGTTCGGCTCTTCTTTAACTTCGCCTCTTCCGGTGCTAGCTGTGGCAGCGCGGAGGAACTTTATCTGCATGATGTGGGGCACAGAGGACAGAATAGGAGCCAGTTAGTGGCCGAGCTCCACATCTACTTCGACGGAACGGCACCAGGGTGTGGACCCTGCTGCCGTTCCGTCGAAGTAGCCCCACTTTCTGAGGTTCGATTTACACCTTTGAAGGTGGCTGGTTTGAGGTTTGAAGACGGACAGTACAAGGACTCCCAAGTAAAAATGAAGATAAAAAAGGGTTCTTGTGTTGTTATTAGATATCAATAGGTACCCATGTCGTCGTCACGTCTGTGAAGTTTGAGTATTTAATTTAATTTGACCCTGTACATTTTCTTATCGTATAAAAATAAAATAAAGTATTTGAATGTCTGATTGTTATAAAAGATTATATCCTGCAAAATATACAACGATTACCATTGTATTTAATTATATCTCTTAAAATAAAATACAAGTACATAGTTTGTTCTTATCTCTGTAAAAGTTATTGTACCAGCAAATTTAGACATCCCGCAGTGATAATTAAGATTTATAAAGCAGATTAATAGTCTAGACTAGCTTTAGACTAAGGCCTGTCGTCCACGGCGCTACTTAAAACTAATTACCCCCCAATTAGCAACTTAAATCTCCAATGAGTACCCAGATAGTAACAGCACTAGTATTTCCATGGCGGTTGGGCGTCGATGTCCCAACCACCATATGAAACCTGTTGGTGTACATACTTATACAAATAAGTAAATCAATAAATACGTAAGTATACCTTACCTTGTTATTAGTAAAAAAAAATAACTAGGTTTAATAACATCAGAAGGTCGAAATTCTCTTAATTAAAAACGTTCAAAATCTAGTCGCAGTGTCATCTCGGCGACAATGAAACGTCAAAAACTCGTCAAAAATGTATGAAACACGAGGTATTTTTGACAGATTGAGACTTAGAACAGACTGAACGTTCTTAATATTACGAGAATTGCCTTACTGATGTTACATACGGTACTTGAACATGCTTTTACAGAAAATACATTTACCTACATTACCTACTCGAAATATCGGCTCGTAAGTACTCAGCGAAATGGTACTTTATAAATAAACTGTGTCGGCTCTTAAATGATTCAGTCGACGTGAAATATCGCGAATTCTGTCATAATAAGTACCTCATCAGACTGAGTGATTGCAAAAGCTTCAAAACATTATGAATTCAATATTATATTTGTTATCAATTGGCACCAATAAGTCCATAAATCCCTATTTGGAATGTATTATTGTAGTTTCGATGCTTAATTTTCGTTGCTTTGTTCAGACAGAGGAACTACAAATTATTTCCTAGACTCATTTTATAATTTTGTTTATAATTGACTGTCTGTTGGTCTAGTGTTCGCAAGCGCTAGTGCTGAGCACGAGGTCCTGGGTTTGATTCCCAGGTCGGACAAAGTGTTTTTTTGTTTTTTCTGTCTTTACTTTCTCAGTAGGAGCGCGGAGTTTGGATTCATGCCCAGTTGATGGCAATAGTATAGTAGGCACGCCCCCCTACATGGGACTTGAAGATAACTGGTGAAATGTGAGTGTTTTATAGGTTCCAATTTCTGGGACACAGGCCTCCTCTCTGTTAGAGGGCGTGGGCCGTAATCCACCACGCGGGCCCAGTGCGGGTTGGTACATGTCACATGACTTGGAAATTTTGGTTCTATGAAATGCCGGTTTTCTCACAATGTTTTCTTTCACCGTTTAGAGAGCACACACTTCAGCCGAAAGACGTCCACTGCTGGACGTAGGCCTCCTCCAAAAGGGAGGGTTTTGCCATAATCGCCACGCTTGAGCCGGGTTGGCGATCGCAGTATGGTGGTAAAATACATAGAGAACGCTGCTGCCCATTCTTTAGTAAGTCCCTTAGTCGCCTTCTACGACACCCACGGGAAGAAATGGGCTGGTGCTATTCTTTTACGTCCGGCACCACAGCTGTGGCCGTTTCCACTGCGTATCCTACTCCTGAAGTCGTGCTCCTCATTACTGAGGGTCGTGATACTCCCTTGAAAACATTTTATCCCTGACGATGTTCCGCCATCTCTGTCTATCTTTGGCCAAGTGAAGCGCATCATGAAATTTCGTATCGAGAGAAGAGCTTATCTGGTCGGACCATCGCAAAGGGCTGCGACCTCTTGGTAATTTACCATCCACCTTGCCGGTAACCATCAGTTGTTCGAGGTTATTGCCATCTTTTCTCGCTATATGGCCGAAAAATTTCAAAACTCTGCGGAGGCAGGTCGTAGAGAGTCTGGTCTTTATTTTCTCCACTGCGTATAAAAAACGTCAAAAAAAATTGTAACTTTGACCTTCAATATCTCCGTAATCAGAAGACTCCCAGACATGGTCCAGTAAAGAAATATATAGTTATAATAACGGGAAGGACAAGAAACTCTCAGTATCGTCAAGAGTATTTTTACATCGTTTATAGCCAGATAGCTCTTATCAAATTTAACTCTTAGTCCTTTGTTGGAGTTCGATGAACGTTCGCACAGACTATCGATTGTATCATTGTGCTATCACTCTATCAGTTGTCATTAACGCGATAACAGCTTGATTGCTGATGGGCTAATAATGATGTATTTATAGTATATATTGAGAGATACTGACTGTGTTTCAGGGGAATAAATTGTAAGTAACAACAGATACTGAATTATTAGTAGGTTTTTTTTTTGCGTGGGAAATCATCAAATAACTTCTCCCGCTCTTGGTGGAGCGGGAGGGCGTGTCAGACTTTTACTGACTAAAACCCACCCGTGTTCCCTCAGTTGCCTGTATGCCAGGGGCCGCGGTATCTCTTTCGAACAACCCGCACCCCTGGCAGGCATCGGCCCTTGCGGGCCCCATCTGTTACTACTGATATCTCTTTGAGGCGCGCGTGGAACACAACGCGCCGTAGACCCGGGCTTTGTCCTTACCGGACAGCGAGCTACCCATTACTCGCCGTCCGCAAGCCCGCGCTTACGGTGGCCGGGAATCAGCCCGGGATTCCCGACGCCCAGGGCGTCTCCTGCGAAGGCTGCGGCCGTGAGGGCGCATGTACTGCCTCTCCCTCACGTGCGCCGCCTCCCTCTTTGCGAGCGTCACTGCTTCGCTGAAGGAAGCGACTGCTAGCCATGCACTCTCGCTCCCTACCATGGCCTGGCTCCGGCCGGACGCGAGAGATCGCCGCCGCCGATCGCCTCCATGAGGACACGGGGGTGCTCCGCTCAAGCCGGGCAGAGCTCCACCGTATGCTCCACCGTGTCCTCAGGGCGATCTTCGCAATGGAAACACCCGGGCGTTTCCTCCCGTCTTATCTGAAACAGGAACCTCCCGAAACAGCCGTGTCCGGTGAGCACCTGTGTCAGGCGGAAGGTGAGGACGCCATGCCGCCTCTCAAGAATTATTAGTAGGTAAGGTTGTTTTAGAGCAGTGGTAGCCTAGTGGTACCGGCCGCGACTTACAAGTTGTTAGTCGTAGGTTCGAATTGAACCCGGACCAGCGGCGCTTGACTTTGTGTAAATTATGCCATCACCAATGCTCTCAAAACGGTGAAGAATAACATCGTGAGGAAACCGGGATGTCCTAGAATCAGTAACTTAACCGCGTGGTGGTTTACGGCCCACTTCCTCTCACAGAAGGGAGACCAGTGTCTCAGCAGTACGAACATTATAGGCTTTTACTTACAAATAAGTTTATGAAAGCTGTGCAGATTGGTGATATATTATTGAACAAATGCCTGCAAACATCAAACAAAGGACTCCTGTCATATCCTTTTTTTTCTAAAAATTACTATACTCCGTGACATTTTAGTCGTCTTACAACGGCAGCCCACTTCATGTTTCCAATGACTACTAACCAAATACGTTTTATTTTTTTTTTAACATATGCATAATTAAAATAATGAAAATATAATTCACTAAGATGCATGACGTAGTTTGAAACAACCTTTTGTGGAGATGGAATGTAATGGTAGGTTGGTAGATATCTTCTACCGTTTGATACGTAAAAATTATTAACAGGGAGGGTGTTTCATAATTCTAAAGCATTATTTATTTTTCTTCGTTACCTATTATCTTAATGAATGGTAAAAATGTTTTAATCGCGCCTAGAGGTATTTTATGACGGATACATTGAGTGGACCACCTTTGTAAGACGACTAAAATGTCACGGTGTATAACCGACTAAATAAGCACTTTTTCATGTAGGTAACCATAAAGTCCGACTCGGCTGGGCAGCTTTCGGGAGGATTCGCAATATCTTCTCGTCCTAAATACCGCAGTGTCTAAAGACGAACGTCTTTGACCAGTGTGTGTTGCCAGTGATGACCTATGGTACAGAAACGTGGTCGCTTACAATGGGCATTATCAAAAGGCTTAAAGTCACATAAAGGGCAATGGCAAGGGGTATGCTCGGAGTTTCCCTACGAGATCGAATCAGGAATGAAGAGATCCGCAGGAGAACCAAGGTAACCGACATAGCCCGAAGAATTGCCGAACTTAAGTGGCAGTGGGCAGGGCACATTGTTCGCAGAATAGATGGCCGATGGAGCCGAAAGGTTCTGGAGTGGCGACCGCGTACCGGAAGACGTAAAGTTGGACGGCCTCCCACAAGGTGGACCGATGACCTTGTGAAGGCCGCGGGAATCCGCTGGATGTGGGAAGCACAAGACCGGTCGAAGTGGAGAAGCTTGGGGGAGGCCTATGTCCCACAGTGGACGTCTTTCGGCTGAAATGATGAAACATAAAGTCAAGGACAATTCCAAAAAGTAAAAAAAAAATGTCTTGGTCTACCTAAAAACCTATGTGAGAAAATAGAGCAGCTCTTCTTTTTAACCAACTTCAATAAAAGGAAGGAATGTCCTCAATTCGGTAGTTTTTTTAATGGTAGTTTCCTGAGAATTCCGTCACTTATAAAACGATTTAGCGAACGTTCTTCTTCTTTCGTTATTCGTTCTTTTGTTTCAAAGGATAAACTAATAGAGTGGTCCCATTGAAATTTGGTTAAGTTCTGATCAGTCGTTTTTGGGGTTAGCTACGCATACACTACGTGATGGTGCGTTGGTGATGAATGATGATATAATACTGTCACTATTATTTACTTAACGAGTGAAGGTTTCTGATTTTTTGTGGAGTAGGCACCACACAAATAAAAAGTAGCTACCTTTTCGCCTTCCAAAAAATCATTACTAAGTGAAACGTTACTTAACATCGGAAGTCGGTAGTCAAAAAAACGCAAATACAAAACGAAAAATACTGAAATTTTAATCGACTTTACAATAAATAAATACAAGTGAGTAATTCGTTTAATACCTATTATAGCATTTGATACGCCAGATACATTGTTTTACTTGGCACGCCACGACGCCGCTTCGATTATAAATTATAAAATAGATTCGGAGTTCATTCACCTCACGATACGAGTACCTATGTATAGTGTGTATGTGTGTATGTATGTGTTAACAATAACAATCGCTTGTGATTACTTCTACACGAGCAACCGACGGACCGACTTCTTATTGTCGGACATGGAAAGAATGGATGTGATATTTGATTGTTTTTTCTTTTTATCTACAAAAAAGAACAGACTATTTAAGGTACAGTCAGCAATAAATGTCCATTAACACTGTCACTTTTACATTTCATCCAAATGGACACAAAATGATTCGATAAACTACTTTTTAGCTCTTCATGTAATATGTACCTATTTCTAGGTGGCCATTTCTCAACTATTTTAGGGTCGGCTTCCAGTCTAACCGGTTATATGGAGCGACTGCCTATCCGACCTCCGCAACCCAGTTACTGGGTAACATGATACCCTGTGGTAAATCACCATTCAGACTTTCGGGATTTTTGTTGTTCGATTGTAATGAAATATTATATTTAATCGTTAAGATTAACATACTGCTCATAAGTGCTTCGAATTTTGTTGTTGACTGTACTATTTTTCCTCAGGAATGAGTAGGTAATCGTTCATCGCTTCCAATAAAAGTTTCATTATTAAAATATAAATATTGATGTTGTATGTCAAAACTGATGTTCTAATAAACTTATAAAATAAACATTTAAAATGCAAATTATTTATAAGTATTTCTAACAGATTAACTACTAGTATAAAATGGAACATTGCCAAGCTATTAATAACATTCTTATTCATAAATCTGTAGCTACATTAATGTGGGTATCGAATGTGAAAGGTTAGCATGTCTTGAAACCAATTATATATAATAAGGGTTTAAATAATTTACAGCCAGGGAAATAAATTGTTGGGCAAATTGACTATCAACTTTAATTGTCCCTATAATGTTACGTATTCGAAAATATTCAAATCACAACTGTTAATCTCTGATAGTTGAGTATGAAACGGCTCTTAAAAGCCAAATTAACGGGGGTGTCTGTAGGCACCTACCCCAACAGTGTTTACTATTTTACTAGTCTACGATATGACGAAAATATTCAACAAAATGTTCGGCCAAAGACGCTTGACTGAATATCCGGCCAAAATCAACATACAAACCATAGGTTTTTACGTTCTTTAAAATAGTATAATTTAGCAAAATCAAATTCAAACATTTTATTTCAGACCATAGATCCATAGTGTTAGTATAACCTTAGTTCTACGTTAGAAAAATAGAAAAACGAATAATAAAATAATATAAAATAAAATTGGCTACCTGAACGAAGACGGCGGCATCTTGTTTTTATTAAAATATTGACTAACAAAATATTGACGTGGAAAAGTATCTTAATTACAAATATTTACATAAAAACATATTTCATTTCAAAGAAAATAAAATAGAATAAATGAAAAAGAAAATATTACCTACTATTCTTGAGCTTATACTGAATACCGCATCCAGCTACATTAATAATCTTCTAACCTCAATGTAAATAGGTAAGTACGTCTAGTATCAAGGTATACTATCAAGCCCATGGCATTGAAGGCCCGTGACGAATGTGATAATGTACTTATTCGGCCCCTTTTACAATAGAGAGCACGATTTATAACTAACCCGATATCACGACATGAATATATTTAATTGAACGTAGATAAGTACTTTATTATTAATGTCTTAAAGCTTAGTTTTGGATTCCTAAAATATGTTAGACGGCCTACCATGGTAGGTTCGAATCCAGGCAGGTACTTTCAATTTGTGTAAATTATTTATAATTATTATAACCACTGCTCTCAAAACGGTGAAGGAAAACATCATGTGGGAACTGGCATGTCTTAAAACCAAAAAATCGAAGACATGCGACATGGCTACCAACCCGAAATGGGTCCGCATGGTAAATTACAGATTTACGGTCCACTCCTTCACAGAGAGGAGGCCTGTATCCCATAATTAATTAATAATGAATTCACAGTCCCAGAGCCAAAAAATCGAATTCATGTGACAAGCTACCAACCCGCAATGGGTCCGCGTGGTTGATTACGGATTTACGGCCCACTCCCTCACAGAGAGGAGACCTGTGTCCCATAATTAATTAATAATTAATTCACAGAAGAAACTTGTTAAAATTCGCATTTTCCAAAACCACTTTAGAATTCATGATGAGCAACTAACACTTCAACATCAATCTACCTAGCATTTTCACAACTATATTGGGGTTGGTCTCCCAGACTCACTGGATGCAGCTGTACACCGGTATTTTACACGATTTTTATTAGCTTCACCTGTATGTTTGTATGTTTGTTTGTAACCGACTGGACTTGATTTAGACCCACTTCAAACAATCAGATTTCATTTAAACTTTGTAGACTTATCGAGGACCGATGACAATTGAATAATTAAAAAAAAACACGCTTTTGTAGTTGGCAGAAATAAAAAATAGAAAATAAACAATAGATTAAAAAATCTAAGCAGAAAATAATTTCAAAGTAGCGTGGGGAGCTTGATATTAATTGATTATAAAAATATCATAATATAATTATTTTCTGCTTTTTAGTTTGGTTTTTAAAGCGTGTTTTTTAGATTTTTTAAATTTATTATTTATTTAATAAAACGGCTGCCTATCTGACCTTCATGACCAGTAGCTGGGTAACACGATACACCATTGGTAAGACTGGTTGTCAGACTTTTGGGCTTCTCGGCTACCAGTAAAGACTGTCAAAGAGCTCCGAACGACAGCCGGGACCAACGGCTTAGCGAGCTTTCCGAGGCACGGAGGAGTCTTGAAATGTAATGGATCGTCACCACCCATCCTCGAACTGACCGTGGCATGTGCAACTTAACTTTCGATCGGCCCGTGACGTTTTCATTATTTTTGTCACCTACAATAGTATTAAAAACACACTCACTATTTAGGCATGATTTTTCAAAATATTGCAAAACTGTAGAAAACTAACTGTATTGTGTTTTTCCTTAGTTTCAGTACCAAATAAAAAACGAATATTAACAAAATACGACATAAAAAACAACCTAGCAAAGATACTGTTTTTTTATGTCGTATTTTGTTAATATTCGGCTAAAATCGCGTACTAAAATCAGTCTTCAACAACAACGATAAAATTGTATCTACTGATTTTTCAGTGCCTAAATCACTTTAATTATTTTACTACGTAGGTACAGTCAACGATAGAGTTAGGTATACAACCCCAAATATTCTGTTCGTCGCTATAAACTACTAGCTGAGCCCTACAGTTTCACCCGCTAGAGTCTCGAGCCCGTGGGAGCGTCGGAATAAAAAGTGCCCGTTGTCTAAATCTAGATCATGGTCATGTGCCGAATTTCATCTAAATCCGTGTAGCTGTTATAGCGTGAAAACGTAACAAACAAACATACACAAATATTTTCTCTTTAGTTTAGATTAATAATATCAGCCTTTTATCGTCCCACTGCAGGACAGAGGCCTCTCATCTGTCATTCTTCTGACAGTTATACACCGTGACATTTTAATCGTCTTACAATGGAAGCCTACTTTATGTAACCTTTGTAAGGCGACTAAAATGTCCCTTTGTATGAAATTACTACGCATAGTTTGGCAAATTGACGTAGGTAATTTGATAAACAATTAATTTTCCTGTGTACAAAGTTGAAAGCTTGTTACCTGTATACTTATCTCTTTGTTTGATTGTACATGTAATAAGCAAAGCGAACGATATCCTTGTAAACAGGGAACGTAAAACTTGGCAAATAAACGTTTACCTTTATTTTATTAGCAACAGCACCAAATATAGCGGTGTTTACCGGAGATTCCTTACCTGAAACGAAAACAAAATATTTTAATCCTGGATTTATTTCGATTACAATTCTTTTATGTGTAATTTTAAAGAGTTTTCTTTGAAGAAAAGGAATGTTTGATTTCAGTTTTTTTTTTACTAGCTTCAACCCGCAACTTTGCCGGCGTTGTAGTCAACTCATCATCTGCCTAGCCTTTTCCCAACTATGTTGGGTCGGCTTCCAGTCTAACCGGATGCAGCTGAATATCAGTATTTACATGGAGCGACTGCCTATCTGACCTCCACAACCCAGTGGCTGGGTAATACGATACCCTTTGGTAAGACTGGTTGTCAGACTTTCGGGCTTCTGACGACCCGTAACGACTGTCAAAGATCTACAAATGACAGCCGGGACCAACGGCTTAACGTGCTTTCCGAGGCACGAAGGGGTCTTGGTATGTAAAGATGGTCACCCATCCACGGAACAACCGCAGCAAGCGTAGCTTAACCTGATCGATCGACCCGTGCAGCTATAGTAATTTAGCCACAAGCCCCTTCGTTGTAGTCAACTATCCTTACTAAAAACTAGATTCACGAACAGTTGACTTTCTGATCTATAAACATAAAAGGGCATAACGACCTTTTCTAACTTGTGGTTACGTAGGGCTGCTAATCCTACTTCATATTATAAATGCGAAAGTAACTCTGTCTGTCTGTCTGTTACGCTTTCAAGCCTGAACCGCTGCACAGGTCGTCATGAAATTTGGCAAAGATATAGCCTGGGACATGGAGAAGGACATAGGCTACTTGTTTACGCGATAACCGCTATCCACGCGGGCGGAGGCACGGGCAAAAGCTAGTTTTCTATAAAACATACTATTATACTACAATACTATGGTACTCGGCAATGGTGTAGTTTTCTGCAAGTTAAAGAATTTTCAAAATCGGCACCCTAATTGCGTAAACACACTATCACTCACAATCTAAATAATTTTGTCCTTCTGTCTATTTCTAATGTTCGAAAAAAAAAATCTATGAAAAGTGAACTGCTGTTTCATAGAAAAGTGCAATACCTATGCGGTCAAAATTTATGGTACAAGATTTTTTTTAATTAACCGATAAATAATTTACGGAAGAATTCAGAATTCTCAGAATTATGTATGTACTGAATCCATTGTAATACGTTGCCCATCAATGGCTCCGCCACTCTATATATTATTATGTGAACTGTTCCTAATAAATTCAATTAACAAAGATCCGTCAGATATTAACCCAGGAATTCGAAACGTGGTGTGTCAATTTCATATTCCTGGCCCGACGAGGACACAGAAACCTAAATTAACACCGTCACACTTGACAATTCCAACTACTTGAATATTCTAAGCTCTGTCGAGCCCTGTAATTCCCTGTACTACTCGCGTTTCCAGCGTAAGGCTGTGCACAGACAAGCATCTAAACCACAAAACATATTATGTCTATCTATATTATTTGATCAAGATTTTTAAAGCCGCAACAGTTTTTTTTAAGTTCCGTACGTCCATCCGTCTGTCTGTATATATGATCCGTAATAGGTAGACAGTTGACATTTTCACAGAATCTGCTCGGGTGGAGATTCACTCATGACTCCGTGTGGTGCTATCCAACAAACAATTGGGCACTTAATATCGTATCTACTGTGTCCTGCAGGCTTAGCGTGATACTTTCTATTTCTACGAAAAATAGAGTGTTTTTTTCTATACAAAGTCACATTTCATTTATCTATTTTTGACATCGTACCGTAGATATCCTTCTACAATCTGTAATTTTGTCTTTCGTTACTTACAATCTTTGTCTAGGTCCTTTTAAATATAGACTATTTCAGAAGAATATTTCTTCCATATCTGTCATAATCACACTGATAACAAACTTCCTACTCGACGGCCACAAAGTATTTAGGTACGATTATATACAAAATCATGATTCGTTTAGAACGCATATCGGTGATAATTAATGGAAGAACAAAGCTATCTTCTTCTATTGTACATCATTTAGTTAATAGTCATGTCTATTCTTCCGTCGACAAATGCGTGCTCGTGCTAAGCCTGCTGTCGTCTGCTCGGTAGAGTTGATAGGCGCCAATGAAAGTGCCAAGCTCGTAACCAAGTTCTGGGGTGACTGTGTTTATTGCTACCTATAGCTATAGTAAACTATTTATAGATCTTTACACAGTGTATATTGCTCTATAAAAATCAACGCAAATAGATAGGTAGCTAAAAAAAGATATAAAAGTCACAATTCTCATTGTAAACGTCGATAGTGCTGTCCATTTAAGGATTAGATGGATAGATGGACATACTATTAATGACGTAGGCTTATTATAGGTTCGTGTTTGCACCCTTTTCATACGAGACCCTTAAGAACACTGCTGGGTACTGTAATTTTTTGAAAAACTGCTTTTGACAAGACCAAGAGGCGAGTAAGAAAAGGTTTACAAGGCGGTGACCGGAAACACCGGGGTGGGACGCCCTAGGACATAATATAGTGACTTTATTGAAGATGTTCGGTGCTTAGTAGGCACTACGGTACTCGCTACCGTTGTGACGAGTACTACGCACATAAGGTTCTACGCACTACGGTACTACGCACATAGGGTTCTACGCACTACGGTACTACGCACATAGGGTTCTACGCACTACGGTACTATGCAATCAGTAATTGTGTAACACAGTATCAATTAGAAACTGAATCATTTTGAAGGTTAATCCATTGCTTTAAATGTCCGAAAAAATATCTACTCCACAACAGAAATAACGCAATGAATGTTGTTGAACTGTCAAAATGAAAACCATTCCTACTGTTAGTGTATTACGCAGGTATATCAAATGTAAACAAAGCAAAAGTGCGTAAGGAGCGTCAGCCCCGGATCTGGGGGGTCAAACCGGGGCAATCGCCCCGGGGCGGCAGTTTCAGGGGGAGCCAATATCATAATACAGTGTGATTAAAAATGAAAAAATCTTGCTCCACAAAGCGCCTAGCATACGGAAGCCTGGTTGGTTCACCGTCGACTTGTAAGAAAAAGGCGCCATACAGGCCCACACCTGATTAATTTATCTCAAACGCTGGAGGGAGGGGCGCCACCATCAAGTTTCTGCCCCGGTTCGAAAAATCGTAGATCCGGAGCTGAGGATTGTAACGGGTGGCGTTCTGCAGTTTCTGCCTACCCCAGGGGTGGAAGACGTGAGTTTAAGTATGTTTGTGTATCAAAATCCAAAAACTGTTCCGTCACACTGTTTTGCCTCTGTTGTGCCCACTGCCTAATATGACCAACAGCCAATCACTTAGTAATGGCTACTAGAGAATTAATTGAACCGCCCGTTTTCGCTCATTCGTCCATTTAATTTGAGAGAGTCTGAACTTGCTTTGTTCTGTCTAGTGGATTGGCAAATACAATAATTACAATAAAACAATAATTTATTTCTTACCACAAATAACATAGAAAGGATTTAAATAGTCACAGACACAATTTTATAATTAATTTGTGGAATAGTGGTGTAAAAAAAAATCGTACCTGCCATTCAAAATCGATCAGCTGATTATAGATTTTGTATGGGAGGTCCGATAATTTTTTTCATATTTCGATCCATGTTCATTGGAGAAAGTTGTTCAATTTCACGGGTACTATGAGCCTGATAAATTTAAACGGTGACTAAAAGTTCACCTTGTATACGTAAATGTACTATTAATATAATTGTATGTCCAGTGAATAAATGACAAAGCCGTTCATCTAAGTTGAGCTGCATGATTACTGATAAATGCGTGCACTGAATGAACAGGTCCACTCAACCTGTGTGGTTCTTTCCTCAAAAGACCATTTCAGACCACATGGCCTTCACATGATCTGACAAAGATTATGTCTGGACTTTAAAAGAGACTGTGACCTCTGAGTTTGTTTCGGCCTTTCTTCACAGAGTAATCAGATAGGAAACGCCGACGTCATCTAGTTTTAAAATTATGATTGACGTGTAAAAGTGTTTGTACAAACCTACTTGCAGAAATAAAATCATTTATCAAATCATTAACTTTTTGATCCATATGAACAAAACTTTAATCCTTCAAGTGTTTTAATCTTTCAAAATGCGATGACGTCAGAACCATTTTAAACTAATACCAATCAATAATAAATCATTGTAATAATTGCTCATATAAAAATTGTATAAAAACTATAGTGTACGGCAAAAACAGATATGAATACGGTCTGTGGGGCAACGACCCTTTCGTTTCATTATCGTAGTGACGTGTGCCAGGGTTGTCATCTACTCTTACCGCAACTCGAGTACCCGCACTTTAACTAAAATTAATTTCCAAAGTAATAACAATCACTTCGCTCTTAGGCTTTTCTACTCAAGGTAGGTGCTGTTGACATTTAGTAACGTATTTTGCTAATAATATTGTTATGACCAAAGTTGAATAAGTATAGTTTTGTTAAGTACTGTAATTGATTACCATCTCCCTAGCGTTTTCTCAACTATGTTGGGGTCAGCTTCCAGACTGACCGGATGCAGCTGAATACCAGTATTTTACATGGAGCGACTGCCTATCTGACCTCCACAACCCAGTTACTGTGTAATACGATACCCCTTGGTAAGTAATAGCAAGTATTGTAATTGATATCGTTACGAAATAATGTTAAAATATTACAAAAACTAAAAACCGACTACTGAAAAATCACGCTGCCTTAAAGCTCTTGATCGCCTACTATTGTTAAAGTGTATTGTTTAGGTGGTATACGACCACGACTGAGAATATTTTACTTTGCAGAGTGTATACGAAATCCTGCAACTCAGAAAGCCTAATTCAAAACACTAAATCGATATTGATTAACTCAGAAACGGATTTTCTACAAGCCGAAGTGAGACGGAAAGTATTTAGGCTGTAAATAAAGTCACGAAGTTCTCGAGAACTGTTCTTTTTAGAAATGAGTACAAGTTTTACTGAGTTACCGAGTACCGATTATTGCTCGGTATTATGTTTACCGAACCGAGTACTCTGCCGAGTAACTCGGCGGTTTAGTCGACGCAGGTATTGTGAAACGTATGAGACGCTTCAAATACATTTTTGTAATAGAAGAATGCCATGCATGTTTTTGGCATTGCTACAAGAAATCATCATCTACAGTATACCGCAATAGCCTGAAGAGCCTAAAAGTCATGTCAAGCCAACGCTATAGAGTTAGATTAGACCAATATCTAAGCGAAATTTTATCGCCATGTGTCAGACAGTTACTAATCTACATTAATATTCTAAAGAGGTCAGAAGGATAATTCTCGTAATTCTCGTAATGTTTTTAAAAACGTTTAAAATTTGGTCGCAGTCTCACCTCAGCGACACTCAAATGTCAAAAACTTGACTAAAATGTGTGGAAAGTCGAGGTATTTTTGACAGATTGAGACTGACATCAGACTGTGAACTTTCTTAAAATTACGGGAATTGCCTTTATAGTTTATAATTTTATGAGTTCTTTCCGAGTATCTTAGCAGTCAAACCGAGTTTTTCGTCTGTAAACGAGTACGACCAAAGTGACCGAGTATGCCGAGTATCGAGTAATAAACGAGTACTCGGGGCATCTCTACTTTTTTTTACAAAATAATCAGTAACTTGAGTCTAGACATAGTTTGATAAATAAGCTAGGCTAGACTAGGCGTCAATTTATTTGATTTACGAGTACTTCTGGGAATTAGGGAATTTTTACATAACCATTTTCAAGTTGTTATTATCTCTACTTTCCTTGAAAGTACTAAAAGTTTCAAAGGATTTACTCGTATTTTTGAAATGGTAAATGCGATCGTTTGATTTTTTGTTTATTTACATATTAAAGTGAAAATGAACTCTGAAACAGCTGGAAGACATATCAGAATACTTTTCAAAGTAGCGATCAATTCAATGTTTTTACTTACATATTTTTTATGAATTTACAAGCTTAGCGCCCGTAGCGAATTCCAATAAAATTTACATCCTCATCTAACCCCTTTAGGAGATCGCTATAACGTGGTCGTAGGCTATTTTTCATTTTTTTTTAAATTATACCAAAAAAATAACCATAGGGCTACGGTAATGGTAGATATCTACATTACATCGCATAAAAATATTTGGACTAGTAATCCAGGGAGAAAACAGAAGAATACAACAGTGACAGCCCTGAATAAGTCCATCTGCGCACTAATTAACATGTACACTGACGTCGCCTAAAGGCATACACTTGAAACATACGCGTATTTTTTATAGGTATTTAAACTATACATACTAAAAATAGTGTTAAATGTACATCGCCATCTCAATATTTTTATTAAGTTCTAGGACTTCTAGCTGACATGTATAGCTAGATTACTTTACCTCTCGTAAACTACTGAATAAAGAAGACTTGTTCATACTGCCTACTTTAGGAAGATGCGTAGAATATGAGGTGTTTGGTAAAACGTCAGATTTGGTCAGACCCAAATTCAAGTATTTTTGTGCTTAACTCTCTTTTTGTAATTACTACTTTAAATGTTTCGAGTCTGTTATTATCTAATTTACCATATTATGTAAACGAACTATCTATTTCATTATAACGGACTCTATGACGGTAATAAAAAATAATAGATAAAAAAAAATCTAAAAAACACGCTTTAAAAACGCAACTAAAAAGCAGAAAATAATTTTAAATAGCGTGGGGTGCTTTTGAGGTATTTTTATAATCAATTAAAATCAAGCACCCCACGCTTTTTTGAAATTATTTTCTGCTTTTATAGTTGCGTTTTTAAAACGCATTTTTTAATCTATTATTTATTTTCAATTTTTTGATTCTGCTAACCACAAAAGCGTGATTTTATACTTTTTTTAATTTATATATTAGAGAATTGTCACCGGTCCTCGATAAATCTACAAAGTTTAAATGAAATCTGACCGTTTGAAGTGGTTCAAAATCAAGTCCAGAGAAGTCGGTTACAAGCAAACATACAAACATACAGGTGAAGCTAATAAAAATCGTGTGAAAAATATATATTATTGCTTTTCTGAGAGAAAGGTCATTGATGGAATGGGTACAGAGATCTTAAAAATAAGGCAGTGCGCTATGTTTTGCCAATATTGCCCAAAATAATTAAGTGAGCCCTATTAAACACGAAGCGACACAGCGTTCCAGTTATCTTAAACCTTTTTTCAGCTCCCACATTTTAATAACACACCAACACGTGTAGTTTTTAACTAAAACACGTTAGATAGCGTAATGTTATGAATAGAACAAGAATGTAGTATGTTCCTGTATTGGTGCCGTTTACGTAAGCCGACCATCTGTGGGAAAAGTGCAATACATACACACACTATACACTCAAGAATGACGCATTGTTTCTACAACAACTGGCAACAACTCTATACGGTCATAACACGTCGTAAAGGAAAAGAAATACTGTTCTTTTTGTAGATAGATGCAGTTTACCTCTTTATAAATAGAAAAGTGTGTGGAATGGAAGTAGTAGCAACGTCTGGACTAGATAATTAGATAATGAATATAAACCGATGCGTCCCTTCCTGTAGGTGTCGTTAAATTGTGTACAAGTACATATACAGGGTAAGTTTGTATCCAGTGCGCGGAGTGCAAACTGTAACCATGAAATTCTAAGCGCGGAAATTTTGCGTCGGTTGTACAAAAAAAAATCAGCTGTTTCATAGAAAAGTGCAATACCTACGCGGTAAAAATGTATGGAACAGCTGTTTTTTTTTTGTATTACCGGCGAAAATTTCTGCGCTATATTGATATGCTGAATTCTTGGTTACAGTATGCGCACTGGATAAAAACTTCTCCTGTATCTATTGAAATATTGAATTTGCAGGGTGTTAGATTGCACCAATATTTAGAAGAATGTTCAACTAAATATCTATGCTATTGTTATCTGATTTGATCAACTGCTTTAGTAGCCAAGTACATATAAGTATAGCCTAGAAAACGTCAGTATTGAGGAGCCACATGCAATGTGTTGTATCACCGAAATTCTCAGATATCAGATTTTCCTTTTTATTTTTATACTACAAATTAAAATACATGGACTTATGAATGATTCTAAAAATCTCTTAAAATGCTTGATTATTTTCGAAAAAACATTGAGGATTTTTATGTTTTTTTTTTAAATGACAAGTTGAGCTTACACTAATTGTCACATCCCTTAGGTAAATGGCGTTTCGAGTCAAGTCCAGTCACTGCGACATTGTGTGTCAGGGATGGCAAAACGTGACAGAAACGTGAGCATTTTTTTATTGCGGTAGGGCGAATCTGACGATTAAATCTTGGGTTCCAGTGGCTAAGCTATGGCCATGTTTTTTTTATCATGTTTTTTTATCCATAAACCGCACGTGTGTTCTAATCTTTATTACTCAAGTAACATGTACGGCCAAACAAAATTATTTTTTCATTACATATGGACCGGCATTGAAATATTGTTAATGGCTTGAAATTGTATAGGAGTGTTGTTCATATTGAAACTACTAATCAAAAGCTCATTTGGTTAAATGATTTAATATTGAAAATTGATATGTATGGCGAATCTTACATTATGTGTTATGTGATTAATAAATATACATACGTATGCTACTTATTATGAGATAATAATGGATGTTTGAGTTATGGTTATGATACACATAAATGCTTTCATAAGTATTAGAATATTGTTGAAAAAAACAATGATAAGTTGGTCATGTTATCACGCGTGTACTTACCTATAGTTCTTTTTTTCTTTTTTTTGATATCGGACAATCATCAAATAACTTCGCATGCTCTGGGAGGAGCAGGAGGGCGTGTCAGACTTCTACTGACTAAAACCTACCCGTGTTCCCTCAGTTGCCTGTGTGCCAGGGGCCGCGGTATCTCTTTCGAACAACCCGCACCCCTGGCAGGCGTGTACCTATAATTACACCCACATTTCACCAGTTGTGTAATAGGGGCGAGCCTATTGCCATCAATCGGGCACAAACCGACACCGAGATGCTACTGAGAAATTATTGTTGGCAAAACCCTATAACACTTTGCCCGACCTGGGAATCGAACCGAAGACCTCTCAGCAGTAACGCTTGCGACCAATAGACCACTGACTAGGATCATTTAGCAAATTTTATAGATTGTTGATCACAGACCGCGTTTTACTCCCTGATCTATAAATTGCCTACTTCGATCAACTCAGCCTGTACTAACAGATACCCTATTGCTATCCTTAAGCACTAAAGATAACAGCTGCTATAGAATCACTATACAAAGTTTCAGCTCAAAATAAAATACTATAAGAATTGATACCAAATTTTCGGTTTTATATGTTTCTTAAATTCAAATCATAACAAACGTGTCACCGCACTACGTAGGTCAATAACTTTCCGCGTTACTTTTCAATATCACGATAGATCTCTTCCGAGTGATGTGTTTATTTCAATTTGAAAAGTACGGTTTTGATTTCAATTTATTAAAAAACCCTTCCAATATCGTTTGATATCATCCAAACAAGCCGTGCCCTTGGTATGTATATACCCTTTCCGTTACACGTTGTATACATATAGCAAGACTCTTCTGACTATAAAATTGCCTACTTATCGTAATAAAAAGCTACTAGGCACTTACAGACATGTTACTGCGGTACTAAGAAACTTGCCAGACAAACCTATAAACTCATCTGGCATATTTGGCATCAACTATTGTAGTAATAGAGATACAATAGGCCGTTAAGTTGTTAAAGTAAACGTTGCTGTATTAGCGAGAGTAGTTGAGGAATACAAAGTGTCTATGGTCTATACTATACCCATAGAGTAACCATACGAAAGTTTTAATTTTAACCTAGCAAGCAAAGGCGCCGATGGGAGTTTTTGGCGGAATCCCGTTGGAACATGTCGCACGACTTTTTAATTTCATGAAATTTAGTGAAATAGTGAATAAAATTGTATAATTTTGGTAGTGAATTATTCAATTTAATTACGTGTGAGTGCACAAGTGTAGTGAAGGTGAACATAAGTGACTAACGTGGACTTTTCGTGTTCACCCCAAAAACTCCTAATAGGTTGTTGTTGTTGTTGTTGTTACTACCGCTTTACAATGACTTTGACTTGAATGACTAAAGACGACTATGACTCTTTTGTAACTTCGTGCCCGATGTCGGGCCATTTACTTGATCGAAAAGAAAAATTACTTGACACTGGCTAAACGCACAAACCGTACGAAGCCAAAACCCAAAAAAAAGACGCCGATGTCGAATAAAAATATTGAATGTGTTTAAATGGGCCACAGCCACAGATGCATACGTGTCTCCCTATATACGCATAAATGCATACCATCGATGCACACCTTATTGTAGAAATGATCTAGGTTTTTTTAAATCAACATAATTTTTAAATTCACATAAACCTACATGGCCATGAAATGTCAGAAGCTAGGTGTACGGTTCCAATTGGTTGTTTGTTTCCAATGGAGAAGAGCCAGCAAGAAACTCCACGGTTACGCTTTTAAAAATAATTGGGTTTTACAATGTTTAAAATTACTGTGTTAATAAGTATGTTTGTCAACAAATCTACAGTCTACAAAGCAATGATCAAAATATTTCTAGTCTTTTCCATAATTGCCTTTTCCAAATTCAAACTAGATGACATAATCCGTTCACTGCCACTTTACGGTCATTTTATCATATCTCAAGATCCCACGCCAATTCCGACAATGTAGAGAAAAAGATACCATAGCAAGAATCTTATATGGCCATAAAACTCGTGCAAAAACCCATCGATTCATGGGAAAGTGACCCCCTGTCCCTTTCTACTGAGCACTTGAGATCGAACCGGTCCCATTGACCACGGACAAGAATTCCCATGACGACAGCGGGACCGTTGACGTAAGTAGTAATGCCAATAATAAGAAAAAGTATGTAAGTCTTGCGTTGGAGAGTTAATTATTTACGTAAGTTTTGTTTCGTAATTCTTGTGTGGTACAACTGGCAATTAACAATACACAGAATTTTGTGATTAAGTAATTAATTTTTGGTTGGCCAAGGTGTTTTGTTGGCGAGAGGTGAAAAACAGCAACATAAATCTGCCTAGCTTTTTTCCAACTATTTTAGGGTCGGCTTCCAGTCTAACCGAATGCAGCTGAATATCAGTATTATACATAAAGCGATTGCCTAACTGACCTGCATAACCCAGTTACTGGGTAACACTACAATTTGGTAAGACTTGAGCTGAAGTCTGTTAAACAGTGTGCAGTGAAAAGCACCAAACATTTTTACATAAACCTTATTTTTTTATCGAAATAAACAAACAAGATAAAGCAGTTTAGTAGAATAGACGACACATACAGATAGACAAGAAAAACACAGTGGGCAAAAAAACTGTAACAAATTTAGCCAACACACCAAAACCGACAAAGCCTGCAATTAAACAAACGTAGCCAAAAGTCATATATGCAACTTTGACGAATATATTTTTTAACAAATCATGGAAATATAATTGGTTCACTAGTTAACGAAATTCATAACTTTCGCGTGAATGGGGAACAATTACCGGCTGCCATTGAAGCGAACTGGACGCGTTCAATCTAAATGCAATTTTTGTTCCGTCTATATTGTTCGCGATTTAATTTCGCTCTGTATTTTTTGTCACTTTTTTATGATTCTCATTTGTTTGTTTTCTGTTACGAGAAGAGGTTTATGTGATACTAACTTTTGCCAGCGGCTTCGCCCGCGTGGAGGTCAGTCCTTGTATTATCCATTATAAGCCTTCCTCTTTAATCACTAATGAAAACCGCATTTAAATCCATTGCGATACGAAAAGCGACTTTGTTTTATACTATGTAAAGTTAAGTAACTTTTTTCCTTGTAGCACTGCTAAAGTAGGGTTCTGGCTTTCATAATGTTATAGTAGGTTTATAGAACGTGTAAGTGGGAAAATGCGTATTTGAATAAAACTTTTTGGAATATAGACTTTACCAATTAGTGCTTAGATGTTCGATAACTTTTTATGAATAAGACCGTTGTTATTTAGAATTAAAACAAGTAAGTACTTATCTATAGATTAGACTAGACTAGACTAGATAGATTTGAAGCAAAATGGAACGATCCTAATAGCCGTACGGCCCGTTCTATAAATCAATTCATGTCAGTCATGCAATTTATAAGTTGGGCAACAGGATTGATTTTAACAGTGAAGTTAATCATGATAAATATAGACTTATACAATATAAAATTCCACGTTTATTGAAACATTATTCTCAAAAGAAAAGAGCGACACTATGTACCTATTAGCTACAAAAAAAAGCAAAAAACCACATATCAAATATCCAATACATTTACACTATCACAGTCTCATGAAATAGGTCCCAAGAGTAATAACCGAATAAATTGAGGAGCTCCCGATTGCTACCGACTTGAGAAAAAAGACCCACTTCCTGATTTGATGGGATTTTTTCAAATCGATCCGAAGTAGGTAATCTTACGCCATTTTCAGCGTTTCCGTGCCGTGAATATAATTATTTCACCCTCAAGAATATGGCACCGTTTTGCAATATGGCATTAATTTATTCGAATGCAAATTGCTTTGCCCTTTTTCGATCGGGCTGATGAAGTATCGATTCTAATCCGATGGTGAAGTAATGTAGTTGAAACTGACGATTTATTTTTGATGGAGCTACAAATTAATATTCGTTTATCACTGCGGAAATTAGCCTTTTGTTATTGTTTGAAATTAGCATGTTCTCTTAAATCATAATGGCAACAGACAATTTTTCAAAAGATTTTACTCACTTTGGTTTGCAATATAAAAATAATAGATTATAAAATCTAAAAAACACGCTTTAAAAACTAAACTAAAAAATCAGATAATAATTTCAGAAAAGCATGGGGTGCTTTTTGAGTTCTTTTTAAAATCAATGAATATCAAGCACCCCATTTTTTATGAAATTATTTTCTGCCTTTTTAATTTGGTTTTTAAAGCGAGTTTTTTAGATTTTATAATCTATTATTTATTTTTGATTTTTCAGTACTGCTAACAACTACAAAAGCATGATTTTACAGTATTTTTTTTAAAATTATATATTTGTCATCGGTCCTCCATAAGTCTACAAAGTCAGTGAAATCTGACTGACCGTTTGAAGTGGGTCAAAATCAAGTCCAAAGGTGTCGGTTCCAAACATGGTTACATACAAACAAACATACAGGTGAAGCTAACAAAAGAACTCTCGGTGTTCAACCGAGCATTGCGGATCCAGTGAGTTCAATATCAGCGCGTCGAAAAAACACACTGTTCGATTTTCAACTTTTAGCTCTAAGTAGTGTATTGAAGATCCAATGAAAAAATCCCGCCATGATATTATTACGTGTGTGTGTACGCCGACTTAGTCTCTTGCCAATTCCGAAGGACACGTTACTTTTCATCACAGTTGCCATGGACTCAAAAGCTGTATAGTCTCCGTGAGAATCGCCCTTATTACCGTCCCCAAAACAAAAAAGCCTGTTGCATCAGTACCACAAGATGTTAACAACAAAAACCAACATCTACACATCACGCAGTTTCATTGAGAAATGCCCTATATTTCACACACTTTACGTAATCGTGAATACGGACGGAATCACGACACTAGCTCGACAACACAATACATTGCTGGGTTTAACAGCGGCATCATCCACAGAGGCTACATAAAAACGACAGTTGATTTCAAACAAAAGCGTAGAACTGTAAGTTGGTAAGTTCCTGGGTTGAGCAGGCCAGGAGTTGAGTTACTCGCAAGCGTAGCGAAATATCCAGAGACAATTCCTAAGATGTAAATGAAGGAGGAAACGAAATTAAACCAAGTGGCTGAGTTATTTATCTTGCAAAAGTCCCAGTTAAGATTTATAGATCACTTCCTAGAAGAATGAAATAATTTCAAGAAAGTGCTGGTCTTTGGGTATGATAATTATAATAAAGCTTACCCTTCATATAGGGCTAGTAGTTAATAACAGGATAAGGGCTATAAAGAGTCCTTTTTAAGGGTCTCACACCCTCATGCCGCAAGTAAAGATAGATAATAGATTATCTATTTCCTTTGATATCGACACATATCAATTGACTCTCTCACATTATTATATACAACAGCTGTATTCTAAATCTAACATATACGGCGTTATTTTATCACATATCAACACGTTATATGAGAACAATACTCTTATAAATCAAAGTTCACCTTACAATTATATCGCCGAACAAGGCCGAAGCAAAGAGCGCTTGTTTCATTCAACCGTCCGTGACATATCCAAGTAATATGAGGTATGCGGTATCTTCAGGCTCATATTCGTTTGCTGTATATGCAAGAATGTCTGTAGAATTTGTTGATATTTGCAAGATTCTTCTTGCAGTAAGCGTTTTTGTGCCACCTGCGATGCGTAGTTAGCATGATTTCAAATGCTGTTCCAATTAAAAGGCTGGCCGCTTTGAATTTGTTCATTATACATTTTTAAAATTAGAATGCTTTGGTATATTATGACAAATTATTTAGAAAAATGACAGCTGAATGTTGGAAGTTCGCAACAACGCGTAGATCAATTAATCATAATGATAAGGAAGTAAGGAAAAAGTAATGGCAGTTACTATGGTAATATGATATGACATAGTATCTACGTAAGAGTTCCAGTTCAGTGAACGTGATGCACGTCTCGATGTCATAGTTCATGGTCAAAGTTGATACTCTGGCCTTGTGTTTAAGAGCATGAAATAACTCAATATCCAGTGTAAAACGTCAAAATTGGCAGGCTAATTGTTGCTGAAGGGCAGTCAATAGATGCAGTGGAAAAAAATGAGAATGGAGGACCAGAACTGGCCATAGTAGTGTGAGTTGGCTACGTTCGTGGTAGACTGACGACTTTTAAATTGCATTACATTGGATTGTAAATTAGAAAAAAATGCATTGAAATCTTGTCTTAAAATATTCGTCTATAGAATTTTTTGTTCGAAAAACGTGTATCTTTTCACGATTCTCACCTTTGCCATTCGAACTTTGTACCAGAACCTAACTATTAAATACCTAGTTATATTATTTCGTGTGTTTATGTATAGACACACTTCGTATTCTCATCGCCCGAGACATATACCGCGAAACACGACCCTTACGGTATGCGGTATCTCAGCGTTTGACAGATTTGTTGCGAAACCGACATTTGCGCTTGAAATGGATTTAAGCGGTGCTCTGCCGCAACTCTGCCAATTTTTTTCGTTTTGTTTATTGTCGCTTGCAAGCGCTATAGCGGCTTTTATTAACACTTTATGTTACAGTTACTAAAGTGGTTCATCAGTGGATGTCGTAAAAGGAGACGAAGGGATGACTGCACCCACGTGTGGAAAGGCCCTCTCCCTCTCACTGAGAGGCCTGTATTCCAACAGCACATTAGTGTACTTTATCTACTCATGTGCCAGCAGTGAGAATTTTATAGGGGTAAGGGTTGACGAGAATAAGATAAGCAGCACCTCTTGTCTTCCATCTACAAACAAAAAACTGCGATTGCCAATCGTTCTGCCAAGGCAAGGGTCAACATTATTTTATTTTTCTTTTTTAGTATGTCATCTATTTAATCGTATGAAAACCAGCCAGTTACAAACAGATTCTACTAGACCTGACTGTTTGCTAGCTTATGAATTAACGGGAGGATGTGTGACGTTTGTACATCAAATGTAGCATTAGGTAGTCAACTAATGCGTTTCGTTGAAGATTTTCGAGAGTTCACTTATACTTGTAATTTCTTGCCTGACTGAAGACGGAGCTTGAAGCCATTTCACGAACAGAAAAAAGGTCAATTAGGTACCCACCACTTATAACTTTTAGTCCAGTTTCTCAAACTCAATAATCTTCCCTCATAAATGTTCACAAAGTTTTGGCTATTTAATGTTCCGAGAATTTTGAACGGGCTACAGGAGCAAATGACCCAAGATATTAGGTACCTACTACTTAAGAAATACAAGACCAGACAAAGGTCGTAAAAGTATGTAGTTAAGTAATGGAATTGTAGATCTTAGGCTCATTATCAACAGATTCCTACAATCCTGTAAGATGAGATAGCCTTGAAGCCTAAATAAGTGTAGGTCTAGGTACTCGAAGCTACAAACTCAATTGGTCTTTTTATCGAGCGTGTTTTTGCAACAAGAACTTAACAAAAATCGAAATACAGTTCCTTTTACAAAACAATAACAACTTAGTCCGGTGCTAAGTTGTTATTTTTGTATTAAGAATTTAGATAACCCAAATAGAAAAAAGTTCGAAATGCAAAAATAGCCCAGAGCTTTAGGCTAGAACTAAAATTAGATCGCATTTTGTAATAAGACGGAATGAGTCTTATAAAAATAAGAAAACCGCCAACCAAAAACAAAAATAATTCTACAAAAAACAAAAAACAAAACACAAGCGCAAAAAAGTACACCGTACGTCACGGCGACATTACCCCGCGAGGCGTCATTCCCATAAAATTTGCGCAAACGCGGGAAAACGAGCAACTTTAGCCATTCATAAACGCAGGGAGCCATGAATGAGTTAGTAGGGCGGAGAGCGTAGATCGCGGCACTCCCATTTATTACAACACCATGTATATTAGAATGGGGGTGTAAATCTGACGGGTTGCAATTGGGACCAAAAAGTTTGTGTGTTATTGTCGCTTGACGCTTCATCGTGTGAGCGAGTTTTGAAGGACTTTTTTCGGTGGAATACTTTGTCTCAGTACAAGGCCGTGAAAATTAGCTTTTTGTCTTTCCGAATATCGCTAGTAATCATCATCTGCCGAGACTTTTCCCAACTATGTTGGAGTCAGCTTCCAATCTAACCGGATGCACCTCAATACCAATATTTTACATGGAGCGACAGCCTATATGACCTCTAATTATTTTTAAAAGAGTAACCGTGGAGTTTCTTGCCGGCTCTTCTCCATAGGAAGCGACAAATTGGAACCGTGCACCTAGCTTCTGACGTTTAATAAGTGCCCTTGCAGGTTTATGTGAAATAAAATATTTTGATTTGATTTGATTACAATCCTGTTACTGGATAATACGATACCCCTTGGTAAAACTGGGTGTTAGATTTTCGGGCTTCTGACGACCCGTAATGACTGTCAAAGATCCACGAACGAAAGCCGAGACCAACGGCTTAACGTGCTTTGTCTTGGTATGTAAAGATGGCCACCCATCTATGGACCAACCGCGGCAAGCGTAGCTTAACCTGATGGCTGTTATTACTTAGCCACAAGCCCCTTTCCTTCCTACAGGAAATCTTAGGCGTCTATTCCAAATCCATTTTACGACAGCCCCGACTCAACTGAAATCACTCTTAGATATTTCCTCACGTAAAGTTGACTGCACCCAACAATGCAAGTGCTCGTTAAATTCAGGAATGTCTTTAAAAACTATTAATAGTGAACTGCGAAATTACCTCGTCATAGCACTCTGGGAGCAATAAGAATCAGAATTCTCTATTTGCGGAACTTGATACTGTAGAGACTACACAGTTTAAATTTTTTAATTTTAACCGGAAAACTTAAGGAATTGGGCTACTAAGGGTAAATTCTGCCGAAATTTTAATCAGGGTAAATATTTTTATACAAAACTTTCATATACGAAAGCAAGCACCTTTTCATGTACTTTAACATTTTAAACATATAAACGTCCGAACTACAGCCGTTCGATAAAGCTTATTGATAGAATCATAAATGTCATCACAAAAACCTTAGTCTATAAAATGAAGGACATGAAGAGAAAGAAAGAGCACTGGTCTTCTCTGGAGGAGGCCTTCACCTTCTAGGTAGGTATTAAGAGGGGTTCTTACATAAAATTAGGAATGTTATTATATAACATTATAAATATTACTTGCAGTATTTGTATAATTTTTGTGACTTAAATAGCAAGAAATAAAAATAATTTTTATTTTATTTTATTAACGACATTTTTTGGGTTCTGCCCTTAAAAGGAGAAATGGAACTTTTATATGATCAATTTCTTGTCCGTCTGTCACATTGGTTGAATGATTAACGTCTTATTTTGTCATTCTGTCTCTATCAAATATGCAGAAACTGTGGAACTGACAGTGAGTCCTGACAAGCTGTCAGTCAGTTAATGTCCTGATGATAAATTAAAATAATGATTTACTGACTATTTAATCTTGAAACACCAAAAATAAACGTGAGACATCGCAAAATTAACCAACACTAATTGACATTAAAAAAACTGCAATTCATTAATGCAAATTTTTAATTTAATTTCAGCATCAGGTCATAAATAACCCACCGGTTCTTAATACTTACGTAATCTGTAAGTAGGTATATTGGTTTCGAATTAACCCGTAAGTGCGAACGTGAAAGTGGTGAGACGGGTCTTGGGGACTCACACACACTCACTCACTCACTGATGATAAATGTCACAGATCGAGTCGCCGTCGGCGATTACTAGTGTCAGTGAAACCGTCCCACGATACAGTACGACACAATGTAGAAGGTGCATCATACGTCAAACACGACCATTTTCGTACCAGTGCGAATTGAGTTTAAGAAAGTTGGTACTTGTTGCCTGCGACTTCGTCTGCGATCCAGGATGAAAAGTAGCCACTGACCTTTTCCATTTCATGGAAAAGGTCAGTGGCTACCATACGTTCTACCCATATGTCAAAATTCCATCCAAATCCGTTTTAACGAGAAAGCGTAACAAACAATCATACAAAGAAATACAAATGTTTTCTCTTCATAATATGAGTTCACATAGGAGGAGGAGCGTTGGTGACCAGTACCCAGGTGTGATTGACCTGGAGAATACCTCAGGTAAGACCTCGATGAGACTCGCACAGGCCACGGAAGCACGGCGCAAAAGGGCTACTTAACAGTGGATAGAACCAGACTGGAGCGGGCCGGGGCTGCCTTGAAGCGGCTCCTGCCCAATCTGGGGGGGCCAAACGCCTCCTGCCGGAGGCTCTACGCAGGGGTCGTGCGGGCCATGGCCCTATACGGGGCGCCGGTGTGGGCGCCTACATTGAGGCGCCAACCAGCACGCCGGTTGAAGGCGGCCCATAGGGTCATGGCCATCCGGATGATCCGGGGATACCGCACGATCTCCGGTGAGGCGGCGGGCCTCCTTGCCGGATTACCGCCATGGGATCTGGAGGCAAACGTCCTCGCGCTCATTTGGGAGTGGCGCGAGGAGGCCAAACGCCGGGGCGTAACTCCGCTGCCGCGGGAAATCGCGGCACGGCGGACAGAGCTCCGGCAGGATCTCATGGCGACGTGGAAAGTGCGATTGTCGCAACTCAGTGCTGGGCACGCCGCGATTGCGGCGGTAAGTCCCCTCTTTGAGGAGTGGCTTGAGAGGCGGCATGGCGTCCTCACCTTCCGCCTGACACAGGTCCTCACCGGACACGGTTGTTTCGGGAGGTTCCTGTTTCGGATAGGGCGGGAGGAAACGCCCGGGTGTTTCCATTGCGAAGATCGCCATGAGGATACGGTGGAGCATACGGTGGAGGTCTGCCCGGCTTGGGCGGAGCATCGCCGTGTCCTCGTGGAGGTGATCGGCGGCGGCGATCTCTCGCGTCCGACCCTGGTCCAGGTCATGGTACGGAGCGAGAGGGCATGGCTAGCAGTCGCCTCCTTCAGCGAAGCAGTTATGCTCGCAAAGAGGGAGGCGGCGCACGTGAGGGAGATGCAGTACATGCGCCCTCACAGCCGTGGCCTTCGCAGGAGACGCCCTGGGCGTCGGGAATCCCAGGCTGATTCCCGGCCACCGTAGGCGCGGGCTTGCGGACGGCGAGTAATGGGTAGCTCGCTGTCCGGTAAGGACCAAGCCCGGGTCGACGGCGCGTTGTGTTCCACGCGCGCCTCAAAGAGATGTCAGCACCAACTGATGGGGCCCGCAAGGGCCGATGCCTGCCAGGGGTGCGGGTTGTTCGAAAGAGATACCGCGGCCCCTGGCACACAGGCAAGTGAGGGAACACGGGTGGGTTTCAGTCAGTAAAAGTCTGACCCGCTCCACCCAAAGCGGGAGAAGTTATTTGATGATTTCCCACCCGGAAAAAAAAAAAAAAAACAGTGGATAGAACAAGGTTGCCAATGGTGATGATTTATCGTAGACACAACAGAACTACTAAGTGTTAACAATTTTTGACTCAAAACAAAACTAGTTTTCTTATACAGTCGAAACGAACTGGAAGACAGTCATTGACCGTAAGTGACCACGAATTAAACTAAACGCAATCAGCACTTATAAGCCACGTTCGAGACCTGTTTTTTTTTTTGAGAGTGGGAAATTATCAAATAACCTCTCCCGCTCTGGGTGGAGCAGGAGGGCGTGTCAGACTTTTACTGACTAAAACCCACCCGTGTTCCGTCAGTTGCCTGTGTGCCAGGGGCGACGGTATCTCTTTCGAACACCCCACACCCCTGGCAGGCATCGGCCATTGCGGAACCCACCAGTTAGTGCTGACATCTCTTTGAGGCGTGCTGTTAGTGTCAATATTCCATAACAATTTTGACACTGACAGCTCGGTAGTGGTGCAAAAATTAGCGATTACCAGTGCAAGTTTTATTCGTTACAGTGATGTAACCTTTAACTTATGGCATACTTGATAAGTTTTCACTTCAATATGTACTGCAATAAGTCACTGAGACTTGAAACTTCGTATATATTTCTTGTCACCAGATTAATGTTTATAGATAAGTACATATAGTGATAGATTGCTGAATGGAAAACCTATTTGTTTAGGGGTATTATCTGGCCTATGTCCAACAGTGGACGTCTTTCGATTGAAATGACGATGACAATGACTATCGTGTCTGATTTTCACTATTTAATTCAAAATTATTTAAATACAAAGCTACTTTGCAATAATATCAATACATATATTTACATTATTTTGATTAATGAACATATTATAAAAATAAATATCATTATGTTTTCGACAGCTCTCCTATTAAATCTCGTTGTTAATTATTTAATCAACAGATGTAATTAACAATCAAAATATTGAGAAATCTGGTAAACAACAATCAATTTTCCAATTACGATGAATCAATACTACGTGAAAGGTAAATTAAACAGTTTAAAAGTTAATTAACCACATTCATTAATATTGTAAATACATAAGGTACGTGTGAGCGATATTATAAGGATCTACTAACCATATCATATCAGCCGAAAGGCGTACACTGCTGGACATAAGCCTCCCCTAAAAGGGGGAAATGCCATAATCGCCACGCTTGGCAGGCGGGTTGACGATCGCAGTATGGTGGTTAAATGCATAGAAAATGCTGCTGCCCATTCTCTAGTAAGTCCCTTAGTCGGCTTCTACGACACCCACGGGAAGAGATGAGATGATGCTATTCTGTACGTCCGGCACCACACGGAATCGTCCGGCACCACACGGAATCATCGGGCACGACACGGAATAATTTACATACAATAATTACATTATAAATTATATATACATATACACTCACGGGAAGAAATGGGATGGTGCTATTCTTTTAGGTCTGGCACCACACTAACCGTATGCAGGGTTAAATTTAACTCTGCACAATAAATAATAATGAATAATAATAAGGGTTTAATTTAATCTAATTAGATTAGCCCACTGAACTTTACAAGTGATGGGTCAAATATACATGACAAAACAAAAGAAAAACTGTTTTTTGTAGGTAGGTAGTGTGGGTCCAAGTCAATTAAAATATCAGTTTAATATATCCGTTTTTTTTTGTATTAATTTCACAGACGTCATGAGTCCATCTAAACAGATCGAAAAACTCAAGTCGATATCTAAACAGGATAAAAACATTACCCTGTGATACATCTACTTCATGCATGCTTGAAAACAAAACACAACCGAAAGTGGTATTCTTAAGTCTTCGAAAATGCAACAAACTCTAAGCTCGGAAAACACCCTGCTTTCAAATTAATGGCCAAACAGAAGAATACATTCATCACCAATTTGAAACCACTTCATTATTCATCAGCTGTCAAAATTGTGAGAGTTATTTATTTATAAATGAGCCTGCCTCTACGCAGATAAAAGTTGCCTTCTATACAAAAACACAAGCAGAAGACCGGATCACGCCATGAACTCCGTGGTAATAAATCAAAAAGTTTGAATGAAATTCGCGATAAAATAAATTCTAATAATTATCTGTATTGGCTTTCTCGACCCCACGTAGCAATTAGGTGTTACCTAATCTCTTGAAGTTCATTTACATGTCACTAGTATTTAATCGAGCACCGGTTTAGCATCATTCATTAATTTCAGCCGAAAAACGTCCACTGCTGGACATAGACCTTATGAGGGCCGCAGGAGTCCGCTGGATGCGGGAAGCACAGAACCGGTCGGAGTGGCGGAGCTTGGGGGAGGCCTATGTCCAGCAGTGGACGTCTTTCGGCTAAAATGATGAAAATGATGATGATGGCGAAATAAAATATATTACTATGGACACTAATGGACAGCTCAGTATTAATATCTGATTTCATAATTCATTCATTAATATCTGTCGACCAGATTGATGTAAATATACGTGATTATTTGTCGATGGCATATACACATGGCAGCACAAATACACAACAACAAGGTATACCAACGAGAAAAGCGACGGCAACGCCAAAAGCCAGCGGCTTCACCCGCGTGGAGGTTGGTGTATTGTACAGACGCCAGCACATCAAGCTACCTAGGGCCCAAGTCTGCTATTTTTATAAATTCGTCATTCCAACACGAGCCCATTGTCATTTTGCTAAAAGTTCGTAATCTGCTAAATTCATAATGGTCGATCATTGGTCGGTCAATGGTCTTGTAACACTATTAAATTTGAAAATTTATTCATGCCCGATTTAATTTGTATACATTTTTACTTATTATTTACTAGTTTATTAGTGTTAAATTTTACCAGATTACCTCCTAAGTTAGTCATTCATTTGTCATTATGTACAAGATTACCAATAAATGCCATTTCTTTCAATGGAGTGTCAGTGGCTGACCATTGGAAAGTCATAATGACACCATTATATTAGTAGATTGCCAAACTTGTCAAAATCAACAATTATGAAATCAATGATAGACCATTCTGACACTATTGTAATAGCAGACTTGCGGCCGTGGAATCTTTCAAATTTCTTTGATAGTTTTTCAACTTCACTACATAGTATATAACAAAGTCGCTTTCTCTGTCCCTATATCCCTATGTATGCTTAAATCTTTAAAACTACGCAACGGATTTTGATGCGGGTACTTTTAATAGATAGAGTGATTCAAGAGGAAGGTTTATATGTATAATACACCGACCTCCACGAGGGCGAAGCCACTGGCAAAAGCTAGTTACAAATAAATTAGGTTCATATTCAACTGGGAAAATTTTACAGTTTGGGATAGCTTGGTGTACTGGCGTCTATACATAAAAACCTTCCTCTTGAATCATCTCTCGTCTATTGATGGAAACCGCATTAAAATCCGATGCGTAGTTAAAAATTTCTAAGCGTACAAACATGAAAAGTGACTTTGTTTTATAGTATAACTATATCTAGCATCGCAGTCATCGGCTTCAATAAGATGTGTCATTTCTAAGAATGCAATAATATCGAACATGTTTTGCGTTATAAATATCTGCATACTCAGTTAAATTCAGACAAGTACTCCTGAATTTAACTGTCAAACAATAGTTTAAAAAACTAAAAAACACGCTTTAAAACCAAACTAAAAAAGAATAAAATAATTTAATTATATTAAAAAGCGTGGGGTTCTTTTTGAGGTATTTTTATAATCAATTAATATCAAGCACCCCACGCTTTTTAATAGAATTAAATTATTGTCTGCTTTTTTAGTTTGGTTTTTAAAGCATGATTTTTAGTTTTTTAAACTATTATTTATTTACTATTTTTCAGTTCTGCTAACTACAAAAGCGTGATTTTTAAGTTTTTTTTGTTTTTTTTCTATTTTTTTTAAATTTTTGAATTGTCATCGGTCCTCGATAAGTGTACAAAGTTTAAATGAAATCTGACCGTTTGAAGAGGGTCCAAATCGCGCCCTAAGGAGTCGGTTACAAACAAACATACAAACATACATACAAAAAAAAAAAAACATACAAGTGAAGCTAATATAAAGCGTGTAAAAACTGTCTAAATCAAAAATATCTGTTAGTTGTACCTATGTATATTTTGTCTCAGTCTACGCTATACGTAAGTAAAGATGTTAGTATCGATTAATTTATGGGTGAGGTAAACGACTTTCTAATCGGTTTTATCAATATCCTATTAGCCTTAAGCCGTCGAAGACTCTCTAAGGCTACGGAAGATATAGAGATCAGTCATGGTTAGTATAGTAACTAACGACTTCTTCCCATAGGGTAGGTAGAAAGTACAGAATGCCACCTTCTACAATCCTTAGATACTCCTTTAGCTTCATTTACTTTCATACATCTGAAGGCCAATTCTCGTAATTAAAAACGTTCAAAATCTAGTCGCCGACAACCAAATGTCCAAAACTTGTCAAAAATAATCTCAATCTGTCGAAAATACCTCGAGTTTCCACACGGAATCTTGGGTTTCTGACAGACTGAGATCAGACTGTGAACGTTCTTAAAATTTACTGACTAAAACCCACCAGTGCTCCTTCAGTTGCCTGTGTGCCAGGGGCCACGGTATCTCTTTCGAACAACCCGCACACCTGGCAGGCATCGGCCCTTGCGGACCCCACCAGTTGGTGCTGGCATCTCTTTGAGGCGCGCGTGGAACACAACACGCCGTCGACCTGGGCTTGGTCCTTACCGGACAACAAGCTACTCATTACTCGCCGTCCGCAAGCCCGCGCCTACGGTGGCCGGGAATCAACCTGGGATTCCCGACGCCCAGGGCGTCTCCTGCGGAGGCTAGGGCCGTGAGGGCGCATATACTGCCTCTCACTCGCGTGATTTTCACGCGGTTTTCACCAATAGACTGAGTGATTCATCATCGTCATTTCAGCCGAAAGACGTCCACTGCTGGACATAGGCCTCCCCCAGGCTCCTCCAATTCGACCGGTCTTGTACTTCCCACATCCAGCGGATTTCGGCAGCCCTCACATGGTCATCAGTCCACCTTGTGGGAGGCCTTCCAACTTTACGTCTTCCGGTACGCGGTCGCCACTCCAGAACCTTTCGGCCCCAATCGGCTATCTGTGCGAGCAATGTGCCCTGCCCGCTGCCACTTAAGTTTGGCAATTCTTCGGGCTTTGTCGGTTGACTTCGGGTTGAGTGATTCATGAGGCAGGTTTAGGTGTAGAATTTGTTAAGTTTTTGTGAAAATAGGTTAACGTGGGCGAAGCTGCTGACCAAAGGTAGTAATTTTTTTTTTAAAGCCTTTGGCGTATGCATAATACCTATCCGTCCTACATTTTTTCAAAAGACCTTTTCAGCTTTCATTATTTTAATGAACTGAATCTGAATATCTTGCAGCGAAACAGTTTTTTACATTTTTAATTCAGCGCTACAATTTACAGCTAGCAAAAGTCTGGAATTTTAAAAAGTAATTAATGTTTTCACAATGAGTGTAACGAAACGTATATTACTGGTTTCTACTTTTATTGTAATAAGTTGTATTTCTACCTTTTTTTTTTAAAAGAGTTCAAATAAGGTATAATAGGAATTCTAATATGACTATTTGACTATAAGTAAATTTAAAGAGGCCAATTGGCATTGCTATTGTAATTTGACTTGTTCAATTCTTATTTGTGCTTTCTCCGTCTTATTACAAAACGCTGTCTAACTTTAGATCTATCCTCACGGCCGTAGCCTCCACGGGAGACACCCTGGGCATCGGGAATCCCAGGCTGATTCCCGACCACCGAAGGCGCGGGCTTGCGGACGGCGAGTAATGGGTAGCTCGCTGTCAAGTAAGGACCAATCCCGGGTCGACGGCGAGTTGTGTTTCACGCGCGCCTCAAAGAGATGTCAGCACCAACGGATGGGGCCCGGAAGGGCCGATGCCTGCTAGGGGTGCGGGTTGTTCGAAAGAGATACCGCGGCTCCTGGTACACAGGCATCTGCGGGAACACGGGTGGGTTTTAGTCAGTAAAAGTCTGACACGCCCTCCTGCTCCACCCAGAGCGGGAGAAGTTATTTGATGATTTCCCACCCAATAAAAAAGCTCTGAGTCAGTTTTTGCATTTCCAACTTTAGTTCGATTTGGGTAAAGTTCATAATGCTAAAGTTAAAAAAATTACAACTTAGCACCGACCTACCGTTGCCAGTTTTGTAAAAATAACTGCATTTATTGGGTTCTTAATTCAAAAACTAGTTTAAACCTGAAGACGAATACTTGTAATAGCTTGGTAGTTTAATCTTGAAGGCGAAAACTCGTACTTTTAAAAACGTCAAAATTCAAGTTGCAATCTCATCTCGGCGATAATCGATGTCAAGAATTCGTCAAAAATTTAGGAAAGTTGTAAGATTTATGTTTGACAGTTTTAAAGCGTCCCTTGTTTATTTCTTTCGCGGTCTGTTAGTAAGAGATAGAAATACTCTTATTTTAGTTTAGGTGGTGAACAGATCAACAAAAGCATTGGCACCAATAAAGATCAACAATATTGAAGATAAAGACACAACTGCACCAACGCCAAAAAATCTGGCCGTCTGAAAGGACAATCGATTGTGTGGCAAAAAAACATTTTGAATTGTAATATTTATTACAACTATGGACCAATATTCCCTTTGCCCTTCCATCAGACCCACCGCAAAAGTGGTTCACCCTACCTACTCGTACATTTCGACATAACAATTGGTATAAACGAGAATATTAAAACGAGTACATTTCTGACACAAAGGTGTTACCGTATTTATAGTGTCACCCTATTTTCGTGTCAGCCATCAATTGGGTCCCAAACCATAAAATCAGGTTTATTATTAAGTTAAGATTTCTTAACCAGCTGACCGGTTAGGTAGGTGTAACAGAGTGATCTGTGGTTTACTTTCGCTTGCGTATCTGGTTTTAAAACTTTTTCAAGTCTAAAGATTTATGGAGTCGAAAAGTTGGTCATCAAGTATAAATCAGGTGGAGTTGAGTTTGCTGCAGTGGTTTCAAATGTCACATAAGTTTTATAGAATGCTACTGAAGCCCTGGAAACGCTTAGTAAAATAAAATCGCCATTTTTTTAATGACAATAAAAAAGGAGAAGGTTCTCAATTCGGTTGATTTTTAATGTTCGTTGCCTCAGAACTCCGTCATGTATAAGCCAATTTTAAAACTTCTTCTTTGGTTTGAAAGGGTCATACTTATTTAAATAAATAATTTGTATTTTATCAGTTCTGATTATTGGTTTTTGAGTTAGCTTCAATAATACAAATTATATTTCACTTTGTAGTATTATTTTTTTTAAGTTTAGGAGCGTTGTATTTAAGTTATGAGCTGACTTTGTGAACTTTCTGATGGTAATACTTCTCACCACAGCGCATAAATCTTTTCGCTGTCTTTACATAACTTAATAATATCAACTGATTCAATAACCAATTTTTGCTTATTTTAAGGAGGCTAAAATTTTCTTAAGCATGTTTTTTATTGTCATTTCGAGGGCTAGTGGTGCTTAAGAAATCTGGCATCCTTTAATTGTACGTAATATGAATCCCTATTTCAGAAATTCTGTGGTTACACATGTTGCCTATGTTCCATAAAATTCAAAAAGCTAAACAAAATGGGTCCAAAAGTTTGGCCTGCCTTCACATAATTTTACCATCGACGTTCATAGAAGCGATGAAAAGAATTTTGATGGAACGACCGCTTTTCCCTCAACTAAGTTATAGACTTAAGTTACTTACTTTGAAAACAGCATTCATTAAAGTGATGGTTCCAGATTTACTTTGCCTAACTTTTAGACTTTTATCTTTTTCTTTTGTAGATATAAAGTTGGGTTTGGTCTTTCTTCAATATTGATTAAGTTTGCTGAGCAGAATTATAGTCTAGATTGTTATAAAGATAAGTCAAATAAAAAACGGTCTTGTTCCGTCGAAAGTCTGATAACCAGTGTTACCAAGGGTTATCGTATTACCCAGTAACTGGATTGTGGAGGTTATAGACATTCGCTCCATGTACTGGTATTCTGGGTGAATCTGATTAGACTGGAAGCCGACCCGAACATAGTTGGAAAAGGGCTAGGTAGATGATGAAGAAGTCAATTAAGAAACCGATGTTTCTAAGATTAACAATTACTATAAAAGAACAATTATTACAACCATCCAAATTCAAACGATTAGATCGAACGACGATTACTTGGTGAAAATAATAAAATACGTGTTTTTACCACGCTTTTATTAGCTTCACCTGTATGTTTGTAAGCATGTTTGTTTTTTGTAACCGACGCCTTTGGACTTGATTTTGACCCACTACAAACGGTCAGATATCATTGAAACTTTGTAGACTTATCGAAGACCGATGACAAAAAAAAAACAAACTGTGGGTTGCTTGATATTAATTGATTATAAAAATACCACAAAAATCACCCCACGGTTTTTGATAGAATTCAATTATTTTCTATTTTTTTGCTTTGGTTTTTAAAGCGTGTGTTTTAGTTCTTTTAAATTATTATTTATTTTAGTATTGACGTTTGGATGCCATTATTATGTCAACATTTTAGTAATTACTCAGTACTAAAATACTGGCATGTATCAAAACCTTGGCAAAAAAAGGTAACGAGTTGGTTACCACCCGCGGATACAACCATGCGGCAAGGCAACGTTTCACTTATTAACAACGCTGAATTTATATACTTTCAGCGAAAGAAAAAAAATTAATACGCAGAGAAAAGTTGGATAGTGATTAAATAAACATTCTGCATAGCCCAATCTAGCTGCAAACAAGCTTGGCGCTAATTGAACCGTGGCGACTTTGGCTACAATGGGCGGTTCGCGCGCCGATTTAGATATTCCTTCCTATTATTAAAATAAAACAAATACACATTTTGAAAATGTATAATGTACACGTAATAGAAAACATGTAGTTTTGTTTTTTTTTTTTTTTTAATTTATGACCTTCCGTGAAACATTTATGCCGCACTAAGGGTTTATTTTATGTTTAGAGATTACTTTGGTTTTTTCCCATCGAGGAAACTACAATAAAGTATTCGTGTATCTAAATTAAATGATTTATGGCGTTGAATCCATAAATATCTTGCATTCGAGTTGCATAACTAAAGGTTAAGTAAACACAATGCAGCAAGGGATGAAACGAACGCGAGTATTTCGCAAATTCCTAAAAACAATGACAGTAAAGGTAAGCAAACTATAAAACGAAGAGCAGAAAATTACAGATCATTCACTCACTAACTTTCATTAACGAAAACCCTCCAGTTACTGGCCGAACATTTAACAGATGTTCAAGATATTACTCAGTACGAAACTCGGGCTTCGGCCAGGGTGAGGAGCAAGCGTGGTCGCTGAAGCGGAACCGAAGTAACAAACATGACAACGCAGTTTTCAATTATAGGGTAGTGACCAAAGAGCAGACTACAACAGGAACAGACACGCTACGATAAATGTGCAATGATAAATGAATGATTAATGATTTTATTTCCGTTTATTATTTGTACTGGTCAATCAAAGTTTTAAAAACTAGATGAGGTCGGCGTTTCCTATCTGACTACATAATCTGAGAAGAAAAGACGACAAAAATTCAGTCTCTTTTAAAATCCAGACAAAATCTTAGTCCGATCATGTTTAAGACCATGTAGATTGACCACACAGATTGAGTGGACCTCTCCAGTCAGTGATTTTAGATTCAAATCTCGATTAAGATTGTAAATTTATTGCTTGGTCAATGCTTAGCATCAATGGGAAGACACTGACAGCTCATCCCACGCAAGTTTTTCTTGTGACCTTTTATACATACTGCAGTCACCAAATCGCGCCCGCCACCGCGACTGCTACAGCCCTTGACACCGCGCATTTCACTATGTACACAGCCTTGAAGTACCAACCTAATCTGCATAAGGTGAGGAGCCACGAAACTCTCCTGAATAAATAATCTGCTCCCATACCCCCACCATAAATTGGATACGTTAATTTGGCTCTTATTGCTTTCCACATTTCCCTCCCGATTTCGATCCGTTAATATTTAATTTCGGATGTGATTTTATTATGGTCCCATTTGTATTGGAATTGAATTGCTTTTTATTTTGAGTCTGGCTGGCTTTAGTTAAACCGAAAGCTATTTACTTAATAGAATACCGATTCTATTAGCTGAATAGCTATTGAAGTAAACTAAGGTATGGAATGAATATTCTAAAGAAATCCACTATTGATTTTTATTGTAATTCTGAATCTAGACTTTTACATAAGAATACTAGAATAGACTAGAAATTAGATAGTGAATAAAATGGAAAGATAACAAAAAGTAGTATTGTTGCTGAGAGAATTCTAAACAATTTTAACAACAAAGCTAAGATTTTTTCTTATCTACACATCTAAGTAAAACGGAGAATGGAAACAAGGCTTCTTGAAGAAAATTCGTAAATAAAGTAACTGAATATACGAGTTATACGACTCGAGGTATTAAATATTCCAAGTTCCAATTACTTTTCGACTTCGAAACACACAGTAAGAACAAGTGTGCATTTCCAAATTTCTAGGGCTGTCACACATAACACACATAATATGTGTGTTATGTGTGACAGCCGGGCTTAGGTGAATTAAGACGTGATGATATTATCATCACGTCTTAATTCACCTAAGGGTTAACCCTTCGGTGAATTCAGACGTTCTGCTTAAGCAGAGGCAACTATAGCCCATCCACCAACCCGCCCTGGACACGCGTGGTGGATTATGGCCCACTCTCCCTTTCACTGAGAGGAGGCTTGTGTCCCAGCAGTGGGAACGTTATAGACTGATTAAGTAAGTTATTATAGCACACACGGCTACACATCAAGCTATACACTTCCAGTATAAGCTGATCTCGCATTGTTTAGGATTTCGGCACAGTGCGAGATCAACGTAAACTGGAAATGTATAGCTTGATGTGCAGCCGTGTGTACCAATACCCCATTTCGCCAGTTATGTTTAGGTCCCATGTAACATGGGACGATACTATTGCCTTCAAGCAGGCACACATTCAGACTCCAGGTTGATATTGAGAAATTCCTGATAGAAAAACGAAAACGAATAGCTAAAAAATCTTAAAAACACGCTTTAAAAACCAAACCAAACAGTAGAAAATAATTTAATTCTATTAAAAAGCGTGGTATTTTTATAATCAATTAATATCAAGCACCCCACGCTTTTTAATAGAATTAAATTATTTTCTACTTTTTTAGTTTGGTTTTTAAAGCGCGTTTTTAATTTTTTAAACTATTATTTATTCAATATTGGTCCTCGATAAGTCTACAAAGTTTAAATGAAATCCGACCGTTTGAAGTGGGTCAAAATCAAGTCGAGGGGTGAAAGGCTATTTGTTTGAAGCGACATTTTGGACGATATTGAGTTATATACCCAATAACTAACTGAATACTGTATATAACTCAATATCGTCCAAAATGTCGCTTCAAACAAATAGCCTTTCACCCCTCGAAGTGCAAAGGAGTCGGTTACAAACAAACAAACATGCTTACAAACATACAGGTGAAGCTGATAAAAGCGTGTTAAAAACACTTGGCTCGGCCTGCGAATCGAATCGAATACCTCATGTACATCGTGATACGTGATACATCACAAACATTATCAGCCTATATTGTTCCAGCAGCTGGGACACAGGCCTCCTCTCTGTAAGAGAGAGTGCGACATAAACCACCACGCGGCCCCAGTGTGGCTGTAGGATTGGTTGTTGAATTGTTTGTTCTTGGACCTGCCGGTTTCCTCACGATGTTTTGGGAGCAGTGGAGATGAAATAAAGTGAAGAGCCTGCCTGGCTTCGAACGGACTACTTACAACTCGTAAGTCGGGGACTCGGGGCTGATAACACTGGGCCACCACTGTTCCCTGCTAATCCATTCATCATGATTTCAGGCGAAACACGTCCACTGCTAGACATAGGCCTCCCCCAAGCACCGCCACTACAACTGCTTCTGTGCTTCCCGCATCCAGCGGACTCCTGCGGCCTTCACCAGGTCATCAGTCCACCTTGTGGGAAGCCTTCCAACTTTACGTCATTCAGTACGCGGTCGCCACTCCAGAACTTTTCGGCCCCATCGGCCGGCTGTTCTAAGCCATTACCAAGTGTAAATTAGGGGATTCCGATGAAAATGTGGGGTCAGTAGAATTACCGAGGGGGCGCGAGAATCCAATATTGGATTAACGATTCAGATGAACATTTTATCGTCAAATCAATTTCGATTCTGTAAATAAGGGTGCTAATAACATTTAAATTTGATGCGCGTTTTGAAAATGTAGTACCTAATTGTAGGGTAATAGAAATTTTGTTATTTATTTATAGAGAATTAGGTATATTATTTATAGAGTTCCGTGTGGTGCCGAACGTAAAGAATAACACCATCCCGTCTCTTCCCGTGGGTGTCGTAGAAGGCGAGTAAGGGACTTACTAGAGAATGGGCAGCAGCGTTCTCTATGCATTTTACCACCATACTGCGATCGCCAACCCGCCTGCCAAGCGTGGTGATTATGGCAAACCATACAACCGGTCGATGTGGCCGTGCATGGGGGGGGGCCTATTTCCAGCAGTGGACGTCTTTCGGCTGAAATGATGATGATGATGAGAAATTTTATTGCATCTGTGGATTTAAAAGTTAAGGTTGAATCTCCAGAGTAGTCTGCAGTTGCAATTTGTAGGTCAGTGCCAGATTATGTTACATTATTATTGTATATGTACTCCAATGGTGGGACCACACTACGGTTAATGTCAATGCCCAACGTCGCGATAAACAACGCGGTAAACATCCGATACTTAAAGCGATAAATTCAGTGGTCACACTTGACCGCCACCCGAGTTACCGCTTAACGTTTTTTTTTTTGGTTGCGAAATCATCAAATGACTTCTCCCGCTCTTGGTGGAGCAGGAGGGCGTGTCAGAATTTTACTGACTAAAACCCACCCATGTTTCCTCAGTTGCCTGTGTGCCCGGGGGCCGCGGTATCTCTTTCGAACAACCCGTACCCCTGGGCCCCATCAGTTTGTGCTGACATCTCTTTGAGGCGCGCGTGGAACACATCGCGCCGTCTACCCAGGCTTGGTCCTTACCGGACAGCGAGCTACCCGTTACTCACCGTCCGCAAGCTCGCGCCTACGGTGGCCGGGAATCAGCCTTGGATTCTCGACGCCCAGGGCGTCTCCTGCGGAGACTACGGCCGTGAGGGCGCATGTACTGCCTCTCCCTCACGTGCGCCGCCTCCCTCTTTGCGAGCATCACTGCTTCGCTGAAGGAAGCGACGGCTACCCATACACTCTCGCTCCGTACCATGGCCTGGGCCAGGGCCGGACGCGAGAGATCGCCGCTGCCGATCGCCTCCACGAGGACACGGCGGTGCTCCGCCCAAGCCGGGTAGACTTCCACCGTATGCTCCACCGTGTCCTCAGGGCCATCTTTGCAATGGAAACACCCGGGCGTTTCCTCCCGCCTTATCCGAAACAGGAACCTCCCAAAACAACCGTGTTTGGTGAGGACCTGCGTCAGGCGGAAGGTGATGAGGCCGTGCCGCCTCTCAAGCCACTCATCAAAGAGGGGACTTACTGCCGCAATCGTGGCGTGACCAGCACTGGATTGCGACAATCGCACTCTCCACGTCGCCATGAGATCCCGCCGGAGCTCTGTCCGCTGTGCCGCGATTTCCCGCGGCAGCGGAGTTACGCCCCGGCGTTTGGCCACCGTAGGTGTTATAATTATTAAAATTAATAATACAACATAAGGGTTGTATTCATTGGAATCCAAACTAACTGATTGACTTTTTGGCAATTCTAAAGTGCCTGAATTTCAATTAAATCATTTGGTTTAATTGAAATAAATGGCTAGAGTTTGATATACTTACAAAAAACCCACGTTCTTTAAGCCCATTGAATGTCTTTTTCATGAAATAGTCTGATTTTGAAAATTCTTTTTTGATTGGATAAGGTATACTTCAATGTTGGTCCCATTTAAAATTTAAAACAAAATTCAGTTTTAAATGTAGAAAAAACAAATCATCATCATCATCATATCAGCCGAAAGTCCACTGCTGGACATAGCTTCCTCAAAAGTGGGGGTTTTGCCATAATCGCCACGCTTGGCAGGCGGGTTGGCGATCGCAGTATGGTGGTCAGATGCATTGAGAACGCTGCTGTCCATTCTCTAATAAGTCCCTTAGTCGCCTTCTACGACACCCACGGGAAGAAATGGGATGCTGCTATTCTTTTACGTCCGGCTCCACACGGAACAATTAAACGGACGAAAAACGAAACTTTTTAGTAAAATATATTTTTAATTCTCTTCTAATAATAAGGGCGCAGACTATACGGGCTAGGGTCACATGTATTCATTCCACAAACCTGTACCTTCATAGAAATGCGATTACCGACATTAAGAGGGATCAAAACGCGACAACTATTTCGATTATAATAAAGAGAACCCGTCCTTTTCATGGGGATGGGAGGGAAAGAGACAACGATAAGATTATCAAATTTTTAAGTTGCCAGATGGTACTTTTGTGATTTATTTGGAATTTCTATTAACTCGGTTTAATAATATGGTGTGAAGACAGTGTCGACCCCTAAAAATTCGGGTAAGGGCTGGAGAGTGATGATGAATATTATATTATATTGTATATTGGCCTGTGCTAGCTGACATATGACAAATAATTTAATTTAATGTGTATTATAAGTTTATAACCTATTTATGTGCCCAACTTATTTATAATTCATTATGATATATTTTATAGTTTTTTTTTATCATTGTTCCTATCATCCAAAGCACCTGCCATCTAAGCTTTTCATCACCCTTGGTTGACTGGTAGAGAATGCCTAAGGCATTAAGTCCGCCTTTGTACCTTTTTTGAGTGCGAGAAGTTTAAATAGATAAATTAATAAATAATGTCATTTGAGATGGGAGCTGTAGTGTCCCAGTGACAACGGCCGCGACTTACGAACTGTAGGTCGTAGCAGTGGCGTGCCTAGGGGTCAAAATCAAGGCAAGCCGACAGATTTTTTACTATTTAAAAACAGCTAAGGGATTGGCTCATGTTCTCATGTTTGTTAGTATTACTAACACCATTATCATAATTTTGGTTAGAAAACCTATAAATACGAAGATAACTAAATCTAATAATTACAATTTTATAACGGCAAGCTGGGCTTTTCGGCTTCTATGAAGGTACCGCCACTGGGTCGTAGGTTCAAACCTAGATAGCTGCTTTACTTGCGTGTAAACTACTTCATCACCGCCGCTCTCAAAACGGTGAAGGAAATCATCGTAAGGAAACCAGCGTGTCCTAGAACCAAAAAATTCGAAGACTGGGCTGGTAGATTATGGCCCACTCTCCCTCACATAGAGGAGGCCTGTGTCCCAGCAGTGGGAAGAGTATAGGCTGATCATGATGATTATGAACGTAAATAAATCTATTTTCTTTCTTTCTTCCTTTTGTATAAAAACAAAGTCTTTAAACTGAACAGACAGCTGTGCTGGTGGGGAGTTTTTTGCACGAATTCTTCTTCCCAGCTAAAGTACTAGGAAGTGGTGAAGGCCGCCCTTAACTGTTTTTAAGACATATGCAAACGAATTACTGACAAGTGACAAACAATCGTTGAGCACAAGGACGGTCATTAACATTACACTTAAGGGAGTCGTCGCAATTTAATATCTACTACTGTGAACGACTAGCTAATATACAGGATAAGTTTTTATCCAGTGAGCAAACTGTAACCATAAATTCAGCATATCATTCTAGACATCCTAGCGCAGAAATTTTATGTCGGTTTTACAAAAAAAATCAGCTGTTTCATAGAAAAGTGCAATACCTACGCGGTCACAAAAGTAAGGAACAGCTCATTTTTTTTTATATATTACCGACGAAAAATGTCTAGAATGATAAGCTGAATTCATGGTTACAGTTTGCGCACTGGATAAAAACTTATCCTACATAGTTAAATAAGTGTGGATTATGATGAGAAAACATAAAACAACATAAAATAACGTAACGTCACGCCAGTTATCCTTGAAGGGTAAGGCAAAGGTGTACCCATAGTGTAGCCACATTTGGCCAGTAATATTTTAGTCCCATTTAACAGAGGGCGAGCCTAATTCCAGCAACCAAGCACAAAACCTGACTACGGGCTGCTGCGGAGAACAGCACCATATTTAAGGTTTCTTAAGTACTTGTTACAGCATCCTTAAACCTGACGATTGTCTAAAAGCTCTTGCCTGGAATCGTTAAAATACCTGTACCACATGGGCCAGAAAGTAATAAAATATTATCCTTACTGCATACATTGTCCTAAACATGTATTGATGACTATCTGCGCCCCGCTGTTTCACCCACATAAGTCTTGATCCCGTGGGAATAACGGGATATATAGTTTTATATGTTCTAACACAGGTCATGGTCTACCCATGTGGTAAATTTCATCGAAATCTGTTCAGCCGTTTTAGCGTGAAAGCGTAACAAACAACCGTAAAAAATCTCTCTCTTTTGCTTTAACATAATATTATAGTTTGGATGCTTATCCTCTTATTTCTAAACGTTTTTAAACTTCAAAAATGTATGGTTAAATAGTCGCTTATCGCTTCTTAACTTTTAGCTATGTTTATGAATAAGGCGGTTAATCTCAGCTCATCTAAGTCTAGATGACAAAATGAAAATAACTATTGAATCCGAGTTTAAATCCAGACGAAATGAATAATATATGCGCAATGTGAACAGTCCAAGATGAGAATTATTAATTCATGTTTGATTGAGTAAGATTTGTGAATTTTATAAATGATTTAGGTCCGCCTGTGAATAATACAAGATAGAATCGTAACCTTTCAAGATAAGTACCAAAGTCTAAGATTATAATGACGATGAGTGTGACACGCCTAACCTGATCGATCGACCTGCACGGCTGTTACTACTTATCCACTAGCCCCTCAAATAAAACAAGTTTCTCCACAAATTCCAGTATTCAAAAACTGTCAGAACAAACGAAGTTCCCTAAATAAAATAATACTAACATTTTATTTTCCTCACGAAGGATTTCATATATTTTTGTAGCTGACAACCTTAGGGAAATGGCCGAAACAAACCGTGTTAAGAAAGAAAAGCAACCTAAGCGTATAAATGTACTGGCGAGGGTTGCCAGACGTTTGAATATTCTGGGATCGTATGAATACTTTGTGATGAATTCTTGAGACTTTCATTGGAATGATGAATTTTGGTGTTTAATTCTTTGACATTGTTTTTCTTATTTAGCAACTGAACCTTCGTTCAGGAAACTTAGTTTTGTTAAAAATGTAAGACAGTTATTTAAATTCAGGCACTTAAAAAAAAGACGAGACAGTTGAATGCAAATTTTATACGTAGACATTCATTCAGTATGGTAATGATTGAAGCCTATAAAGAGCCTTGTTTAAACGTCGGTTATAGAACAAATCCATCGCTTTTTTAATCGTCTGACAAAAAGAATGAGGTTCTCAATTCGGCTTTAATTTGTTTACATGTTTGTTACCTCAGAACTCCGTGATTTCCAAACCGATTTGATTCTTTGATTTGAAAGCTTATAATTCCCGAGTCAAGTTCTTGTAAGTGGTTTTTGAGTTAGCTTCAATAATACGTATATTGTTTTCTATTTATTCAGAACACAAATTCTCATTTTTCCGCTCGCACTTGGCAACACTGTAGTTAAAGCTTGTTGCTTAGTCCACTGTTTTATTCAACGTCCCCATTCCACCCGTGCATCCCTCGCCTAACTGCGGGGTAAAGGTAAATTCGGATTGTAAAAAAATTACCCGGTCAAACCTTACACAAGTCGAACTACCAGAACATAGGAAAAGTAGTTGGAACGTTGTTTTGTTCAGAATCTGTTACTTAGTTCTTTTGTTTCAGTTGAAAAATGCAGTGGTCTTGGAAGTTCAGTTTAAAACTTTGTCTCTCAGTTTAATGTTGTTTAAGTATTTCTGTTTTCCACGCAGAACTACAGGATTGCCTTTAGTTCTGTGTAGAAAATAGAAATAGTCCACCCTGGAGTGTACTCTCACAATCCACAAAAAAGTCCGTCAAGGAAGATACGGGGCCGTCCGATAATAGTTCGATACTTCGCAATGAACCCTACTCCTGATTAATTTACTGTTTCCGATGGGCAAAAGCACATCGGGAGTAACCAACTGTCAAATCGTGTTGTCATTCATTCTTAGTTCGGGCCCGAAACTAATCTTATGTCCGAAAGTGATACGGAGAAACTATGGCCGAAACAACGGATTTTGTGTTTGAGTAGGCCCCCTGAAACTGATGAATGCTCCAAAGGTTCTGAAGGTTCCAAACTCTTAACCAAATTGTGGCCCATCTCTATTTTTCGCCATCGACATTCTAAGAAGCAGAAGAATAGTAATACGATTACACAATACTTATTAGACCATGCCCACTTGCTGTATTGCCCTAAGAACCCGTTCACCTGCACCTCGGATCACCTAAATAAACCCACTGATGCTACAATCAACGGGGCCACCTATTGTGGTCAAACTATTAAAAAAACAAAACGAATAAGAGTACCTACCATCGACACGAAAAAAATAAGAACAATACTTATAAAGAGAAAGGGATAAACTTCTACAAAATATTACCCATAAAAATCTTGTAAACGAAATCCGCAGACGATAGTTAGCAGTAAAGCGTAAGCCAATCCGGCTAATGGAAGCTCTTACTTACATTAGCTAGATAAACTAATGAACTTTATCTAGCAACAGTTAACTATTGAAAGCAAACAAACTACCCCCATTAAAGATAAAATTACATAAAGGTATAAATGTAACAAGCAACACTATATGATTAGGGTCATCACAACTGTTAAAGACTCATTATGACGTCTGATTACTATGACACGATAGCCTTTGGGACCAACCGCATTCCAAATTGAAAAGGAGTCCATGTTATCACCAAGATGACCAACCAGCATAGGGAGCTCCCTAATTTGTCCTTAATTAAAGAAAGGCACTTCGATACAAGGGTCTGATGTGACTGGACGCTTTAAATCGACCAATAGGGGCCAGAAAGGTCCACATTAAATTGTGATTGATTGTAGTGTGTGGCCGATTTCGGACGCGAGGCCATATTGATTGTACTCTGATAAATACGCATTAGTTTTATTAGAAAAAAATTAGCTGTGCTTCTGTGAATTAGTTGCGCAATGAGTTGTTGTGAGATCGATTGCGTGTTCTTGTGATTGGCATGAGAAATTGTTTGTGTTACTTCCAAACTTCTTGCATGAAATTTTTAGTAGGTAAAATTGGGTAAAAGCAGCTTATGACTTCTTTATTAATAATTATACTTCGGCTTCGTTCTCGATATAACATTTTTACTCCAGCTTGTGGAAGTGTGATGGCTGGGTGAGGACGCCAGTCCACAACCGTACGCTTATTTAGAGCTGAACGCTAAAACTAAACAAACGCACAAGTGTAACTATTCCCGCTCTAAACGTCATCTGTCATTTTTTACGTTTGCGCGGTAACCAGTACGTTCTGATTCCCAGATATTATTAATATTTGGAGTTTTTACACGTATGTAATTTAAAGTGTGTTTCAAATTGGCATTACTTACCATGCCGAAATGAAAACATGGAAAAGAATATTATCTTCAAAAAATCCGTAGATTAGAAAGAACATTCTATCCAATATTGTGAGCGTGAGAGCTGTCAGAATAACCATGTCAACTGATTTTCAAAATCATACATAACTGGAATCTTAGGAAACATTAAATGGACAACTCAAATAATAACCGTTTATAACTACGGGCCAGAATTCAAAAACCCACAAGGTCAACCCACGTCTTCATTTTTTCATCCAAAAAAGAAAAGTCTGGGCGACACACCTTTGGGAATCTTTATCAACTTTTTTCGTCTATTCAGCAATCTTTTGCAATATCAGCCGCCTCGTTAGGTAACCTACTGCCGATAATCTTCATTCCAGAGAAACAGATGAAGCAGTTAGAACGTCCTTGAGGATACAGCATTCCCTACGGACGGCACTGTCAGCTATATCTTCCGTAAGAAACGGGAATGTGCTTAATTCGACGGTAAATGGGAACACAAGACGTCTGGAGGTTGCCTTAACGACACTTAACTAGGTGAGATGGTATTATCAGCTGGGAAAGGAGGTTGGTTATTTTGACGGGAAGATTGCAATTTGTGGCCAAACGGCTATTGTTTTCCGTAATCCTAGGAATTATTATAAAGGGAAAAGTGTGTGAGGATATGTTTGTAACTCAGTCACGCAAAAATGGCTGAACAGATTTGGATGAAATTTAGCACACAGACAGTTTTGTAAACTGGATTTACCTGGACAAAGGATACCTTTTTATTACGGTAAATGACATACCTAGCTGGACGACTTATCAATTTATGATTTCAATTAGTCAATCTTACCAAGGCGTAGCGTATTACCCAATAATTGGAGGAGGTCAGATAGGCAGTCACTCTATGTAAAATACTGGTATTCATCTGCATCCGGTTAGACTGGAAGCCGACCTCTACATATTTGGGAAAAGGCTAGGCAGATGATGAAGTGGCTAGTAGAAGCTAGAGGGAAATAATATGACGAAGGAACTTTTCAGTAATTTACAATGAGGATTTCTGATTCCAGACCACATTATATTCCCACATAAATTGTAATCAATAATAATGTTTACAAAACCCCTTTTAAGACTAATAATCTAAAAAAGAGTGAGAAATGAATTAAATTTTAATGGGATAAACCCATAAACGCGTCAGGGCGTGAAAAAGTCTTTCCTTAGGGTATTTTGGACCCTCATTATTCGCCCGTCCCTCTGGTATAATGTTTGCTATCTACAATATTGCCTTTTTGAATATTGCATTTTATTTTGTTGTCTGTTTTGAATATTTGATTTCGCCATCGGCCGTAGGGTTCGCGGTGAACTAAATATTACTATGCAGGGTAAATTTTTACCCAGCGCACAGATTGTATCCATGTATTCAACATATGATTCTAGAGCCCATATTGCAGAATTTTTTTGTCGGTAAAAAAAAAATCTGCTGTTCCATACATATTGAACGCGAAGGTACCTATTGCACTTTCCTATGAAACAGCACTTTCTTCTAATATATAAAATTCTCGTGTCACAGTTTTCGTTGCCATACTCCTCCGAAACGGCTTGACAGATTTTGATGAAATTTTTTGTGCTTATCCGGTATCTATGAGAATCGGCCAACATTTATTTTTCATCCCCCTAAATGTTAGGGGTAGTCCACCCCTAAATAATTTATAAGGCAAAACAACGTTTGCTGGGTCAGCTAGTTTTTTATAACAGTCTAAAAATTTCTACGCCACGGGGGCCAGAATCTTGTGCTAAATTCATGGTTACAAGTTGCGCACTGGTTAAATTGTATCATGTTTAAGGCATCGATGTCGGTATCAATTAGCAAACTGCATTATATCTTACTTCCAACTATTCTACTAATATTATAAATGTGATAATTTGTATGTTTGGATGTTTGTTACACAATCACGCAAAATCGGCTGAACGGATTTAAATGAAATTTGCCACAGTTTATAACCTGGTTTGACACATAGGATTCTTTTTATCCCGGTAGAACGTTCCCGTGGGATGATTTCTGACCTCCACGCGGGCGAAGCCACTGGCAAAGGCTAGTGAATGTATTTTTTTTTCAAACAGAAACTAGGACTGAATATAAAGGTTTATATACACCGTGACATTTTAGTCGTCTTACAACGGCAACCCACTTCATGTATCCAATGACTACTATCTACTACCATTCACAAAAAAAAATTTTTTTTGAACATTTGCATAATCAAAAACATGAAAATATCACTAAGACGCATGACGTAGTTTGAAACACCCTGTTATGGAGATGGAATTAATGATGGAGTGTAATGGTAGGTAGGTAGATATCTTCTACCGTTTGATACGTAACCATTATTAACAGGGAGGGTGTTTCATAATTTTAAAGTATTAATTATTTTTCTTTGTATCTATTATCTTAATAAATGGGAACAATGTTTTAATCGCGCCTAGAAGTATGTTATGACGGATACATTGAGTGGACCATCTTTGTAAGACGACTAAAATGTCACGGTGTATATGTGATGGGTTTGTTTTTCCATATAAAAGCCAACACAAAAACAGCATTCTATAAAAACTTCAATAGAAAGGGTTGAATTATTTTTACACAAATTCCTTTTCAACAAAATGTAGGTACAAAACCAGCCAAAACATTGAAAATCTCTTTGTTAGAAAGAAAAAAAAAACACTTTTACGAAGTAAAACTTGGGAACAAGCAGATTTTCACAAGAGAATCCTTTAGCGAAACTCTTGGGACCCTCGAGAGGCTTTTAAACAATATTTATCTGATGCAAGGGTTTGATAATGGTCATTAGGCGTCGTTGGCGGTAGAAAATACACTTGCATCGTAATGGAATGAGCCTGACACAGCCTTAAAAGTGCTTAAACGGGGGAAACGAGAGTAAACGTGGCCTTTACTGAGTGAATTACCGACAAGTGACAAACAATCGCTGAGCACAAGGACGGTCTTTAACATTACACATAAGGGAGTCGTCGCATTTTAATATCTACTACTGTGAACGACTAGCTAATGTACAGGATAATTTTTTATCCAGTGCGCAAACTGTAACCATGAATTCAGCATATCATTCTAGATCCGCCAGCGCAGATTTTTTTGTCAGTAATATAAAAAAAAGAATCAGCTGTGCCATACATTTTGACCGCGTAGGAACAAAAAAAATCAGCTGTTTCATAGAAAAATGCAATCTTTGCTATGAAACAGCTGATATTTTTTTTTCTTTTAGTTAATTAAATAATCATGTCTATTCTTCCGTCGACAAATCGGCGCTCATGCTAAGCCTGCTGAAGCGAAGATTCAAGCTAAATAAGCTCAAATACAATATTATTAGTCAAACTGCTTTTTTGACACAACATAAGCAATAACTGCTTTATTAGATTTGTTGGTCTAGTGGTCGCAACACTCTCGCTGAGCATCTTGCTTAGTAGTAGCGCGTGCGACAAAAAAGAACAAAAAAGCCAAAACATTTGACAAAATACACGACACACGTAATACAAGTAGAACGCTCTCACTAGACACTTAATAAAAACTATTTTCATACACTTACAAAATCACCTGGGAGTTCTAGTATCAAATAAACACAGCTCTCAAATCTCAAAAAAATCTCTAAATTCCGGACCAATCACTCTACCGAATAAATTCTTTTGTAGGCATTTTCTAACAAACAGTTAGGAGGGAATGTTTTACAGATTAGGGCAACGTGAGTGGATATAGCCGAGCCCACAGTATAGCCACAAATGGTAAAAGTTTCCGTACCTCCACAGCCCACATTAGACTATCCCAAAAGTTTCAGAAAAACCCTATACAAAACAACAGGTAGGCTTAGTATTTAGAACATATAAATTGTAGTAAATTATTCATAATGTGCTTCCAAAGAAAGATTATGTACACGTAGCCGCACCAATTTAATCTAAATTCCTAGTCAAATGTCGAAATTAATAGGAATGAAAGATTTAACAAGGATTTCTAGGACTAATCAAGGGAGGGAGAGAATATCTAGGAGCTTTCGCACTGTGAGTGTTTACACACAGGGGGCAAGGACATCGACGCGCAAACTGAAGCCTTGAATTCTGCACAATATAGGGGTTAGGACGTCAAATAGGCAGTCGCTCCATGAAAAATACTGGTATTCAGCTGCCTTCGCCTGCAATTGCATGGTAGCTGATCCCATCATAGTTGTGAAAAGGACGAGTGTTTGTATATTTCGTTTTTATTGTATTGAGGGCTGATTTTACCAAAGTCCGATATCTTTTATCCGTAGAATAAAATTTACGTCTGACAATTCTACTATGGAAGATCTGTCAAAAATTCAAAATTTATTCTCAGGATAAAACTTGTTCTAGGTATAATAGTTTGGTGAAATTCGCCCTTAGATGGTGTATTTATTATTGGTATATATTTCTGCTTTATTTTTTACTCTTTAAAACCGAACTCGTCATTTGAAAAGAGATGTATTTAATGCCCGTTCAACCAGCCCCGGATCTACGATTTTTTCGAACCGGGGCAAAAACCTGATAGTGGCGCCCCTCTCTCCAGCGTTTGAGATAAATTAATTAGGTGTGGGCCTGTGTGGCGCCTTTTTCTTGGAAGTCGATGGTGAGCCAACCAGGCTTACGTATGCTAGGCACTTTGTGGAGCAAGATTTTTATTTTTAATCACACAATATTATGATTTCGGCGCCTCTTGAAACTGCCGCCCGGGGCGAGTGCGGTTTGCCCCCTCCTAGATCCGGGGCTGCGTTCAACTATTAGTAAAACAACTAGCCGAATCTAATAACGGTACCTTTTCTGAATCTCCTTTAACTGTACCTAGTGTAAGGCAAGAATCGAAAGCTTAAGAACCTTGAAAGTTTTCTTTCCTTCCTCGATAAACAAGAACACAACTTTACTTTTTGAATTAGCAACGACTTCGTGCGTAATCATTTGGAGAACTCAGATCTGAACTTCGGCCCAATCAAGGTTATTTGTTTAATGTTAACATTGAGAGTAGGTATTTTAATTATTTAAATCTTCTAGCAATGGTCTCTAACACGTTTCTGTAAAATATGGTCTCACATAAAACATTGAAAGAAAACAAAAGGTACGAAGGAAAGGCTTATTCGTCGACTCGCACGAATAACTCGCTCGAATCGGAAGAAAAAAACCCTATGGGCGACTCTCATGAAGTTAAATTAATTGTGCGCGCAACGAAAATTCCAGAAATAAGTATTAGGAAACAACGAAAAGTAAAGAAAAAACTACACTAAGTTTATTACATAAACATACAAGACGTGCCAATTGCCTTGAGTCGACTAATAAGCCGAAGATAATCTGGTAATCACGATGGATCAGTGACCAAATAATCCCTTTATTCCCTTCAGTTCATTAACACAAGAGATTCATTAAAACTAAGAATAGCTCTCGTTTTGGCATTCATTGCGTTGTTAACATTATTGAGCAGACGAATTTTTCGAACATTATGACGCAATGGATTAGCAAGATCCTTCAAAATTATTCTGATTCTGTTTGATAGTGTAGTAATCAATTATACTGCAGAAAGTGACGGTTGACTAATCTTCTTCGTCTTCTTATCGTATCGATGGCTAAAAGATCAAACATCTTTGGCCCAAAATTTAGCTGCGTGAGCTCCGCTCTCTGACGCAGTTATAAGATCATCAAATGCACAGGTGACAGGGCATGCGGTGCAGGATGTAAAGTGGGCCATTGTCTGTGGAAAAGAGCCGCAAACTTTTTATTATTAATGTTATATTATTTATAATATAAGTAATTATTGCATGTAAATTATTCCGTGTGGTGCCGGATGATTCCGTGTGGTGCCGGACGATTCCGTGTGGTGCCGGACCTACAGAATAGCATAATCTCATCTCTTCCCGTGGGTGTCGTGGAAGGCGACTAAGGGACTTACTAGAGAATGGCAGCAGGGTTCTCTATGCATTTTACCACCATACTGCGATCGCCAACCCGCCTGCCAAGCGTGGCGATTATGGCAAGCCCCCCCCCCCCAAATTGGGGGAGGCCTATGTCCAGCAGTGAACGTCTTCCGGCTGAAATGATGATGATGTAAAATAATGTAAAACATTTTAAAAGAGTAACGGTGGAGTTTCTTACCCATTCTTCTCCATACGATACTTACCTTATGAGAGGAGCGACTAGAATCAGTTCTATTTTATTTAATGTAAATGTTGACGTTCAAAAGCGCCTTTTATGTGCCTATCACTACATAGTATAAAACAAAGTCGGTTTCTCTGTCCCTAAATCCCTATGTATGCTTAAATCTTTAAAACTACGCAACGGATTTTGATGCGGGTTTTTTTAATAGATAGAGTGATTCAAGAGGAAGGTTTATATGTATAATACACCGACCTCCACGCGGGCGAAGCCGCTGGCAAAAGCTAGTTTGAAATAAATGCGTTGACTTTGACCTTTAACTGATTTCTTCTGCACAGATTTCGGATGATTTTAAAGTTGCTTTTAAAACCTGTGTGTTGAAGAGGTGCGTTATGTTCCACAAATAGTTCTGACTTTAATAAAACCAACTTTTCTACCTCCTAATTTAGCCAGAAAAAATGTATAAACAAAGCCCCTTTTCTACATTTTTATTCAGGTTCTGGAAAAACATGTCTGCTTTGTGAATATTTACACATGTCAAGCTGAAGGTTTTATTACTCGGTGCAGGCGAGGCATGGGAGGTAATATATGTCCTGGCCTGGCCCACCTAGCTTAGTTAGCTAGTATAAATAATGGCCCATACACCGACAATGTGTTACGGCAATATTACCGGGAAACCAGGTGATGTCCAGTATTTTTCATTTATGTTTTGTTTGGGACATGGCCAAAATTTGGAGAAATTAGTTTTGTTCGTATAGTCGTAGTTCGTCAGAGGGGCTTGTGGCTAAGTAATAGTAGCCGTACGGATCGATCGATCAGGTTAAGCTAAGCTTGCCGCGGTTGGTCCGTGGATGCATGACCATCTTAACATACCAAGACCTCTCCGTGCCTCGGAAAGCACGTCAAGCCGTTGGTCCCGGCTGTCATTTGTAGATCTTTGACAGTCGTTACGAGTCGTCAGAAGCCCGAAAGTCTGACAACCCAGTCTTTCCAAGGGGTATCGTATTACCCAGTAACTGAGTTGTGGAGGTCAGATAGGCAGTCGCTCCATGTAAAATACTTGTATTCAGCTGCATCCGGTTAGACTGGAAGCCGACCCCAACGTAGTTGGGAAAAGGCTAGGCAGATGATGATAGTTTTGTTCGTATGATATATTACCGCTTTATAGGAGGTCGATGGCTGAACGTGAAGTTCTGAATTTGTTTTTAGGTCGGGTTGAGCTTTTTTTTTTGTTATTGCTTTTTGTTACGAATCATGAATAAGCCACAAAGGTAGGTATTCAGCACATCTGTGTGTATGATTGTAGCTTTCATTACATAATTATAGATAATTAATGGTCGCCCAGGGGTCGAAATACGACCACAATTCATTTTAAATTTAAAGTTTGTAAAAATATTAGCTCTCTGTACTCGTTCTCCATACAGTATAAGTTTTTAACCAGTGCGCAAACTGTAACCATGAATTCAATATTTTTGTTCTAGACCCCCAGCGCAGATAATTTTCGTCGGTTATACAAAAATAAATCAGCTGCTCCATACATTTTCACTGCGTGGGTATTGCACTTTTTATTAAATAATAATAATAATAATATAATAATAATAATTAATAAAAAGTATGTACAGTGTCATCACTGATGAAGTGATGACCGTGGGTGATGCATCCGAAATGCCGTCAGTAATGTTAATATTAATATATTAATATTATTATTACCGGTTTAGAAAAAAGATGGTAGGTACTAAATATTTGGCTTATTTTATTTCGCGTAAAATATGTTATACCAACTGAAATATTTGACTACATTAAAATTGTTGAAAGTACTAGTTGGTAATCCAGTTATTGTTTAAACGTTCACTAACCAAACATTAGGTTTGCGTTACAATTATTTGTAAAGAGTTTATTTGCTAAGTAATAATTTGGCAAATGAAATTATGCGGAAAATTGTTTGGGAAGTGATAATTTGTCATTTTTTTTTATGATACCAGGGTAACCCTTTTCTACGTTTTCCGCAGCTCGAAAAATAATAATGACATAAATACACACTTACCCATATGACTGATCTCGCTTCCGAAAAGCAATATGTTATTGACTCATTCGCCTAGCCTTGTTGGGGTCAGCTTCCAGCCTAACCGAATGCAGCTGCAAACCAATATTTTACATGGAGCGACTGCCTATCTGACCTCCACAATCCAGTAACATTATTTACCGCTGGGTAAGACTGGTTGTCAGATTTTCAGGCTTCTAACGACCTGTAAACGACTGACAAAGATCCACGAATGACAGCCGGGCTTAACGTGGTTTTCGAAGCACGGAAGCGTGTCGGTATGTAAAGATGGTCACCCATCCACAGACAAAACGCGGCAAGCATAGCTTAACCTGATCAATCGATCCGTCTCGTACAGTAGTTACTCTAGTTTCATGGACATCACAGCGAACAGGTACGTGGAAATCGCTAAACATCATTAATTTATAACTACCCAATGAGCTGGACTTCATTAAATTAAAGCTGCACCTTGGACCTATAAATGCATTACGAAGGTCACGACGCAGCGTCAGCAATCATGCAGAAATTATTGCTCCGCTCCTGTTCCACTTTATAGGCTCAAGTTTACTTCAGCTGTCTAGTTATTAAAATTAATGGTGGTGGACGTTTATGTTGACTGAAATGAGGGTTTTATGGCTCTTCCATAAAATGATAAGTGTGGAGTTTTCTAATTGCAGTAAATTGCCTCAGATTACTGGACTGCAGTTGGTTTTCATGACGGGTGTTAAGAGTGTACCGAGGGGACGATACGTAATTGTGAAATAATTGCGTTCGTTTGATCTCTTACTGCATCGCTATAGCTAAACCTTTAGTTATGCAATTAAAATGTCAGATATTTAAGGGGTAAATCTAGAAATCGAACATTTTAGAAAAACGGTTGCTTATAGTTTCCTCGATAGGAAAAATAATCAAAGTGAATGTCTGCATCGTAGTTGGCACCGCGGCTAACGTAGTTTTGCCTGATTACTTGACCGTTGTGACTGTACTCACTTAGCCACAGAACAGAAATAAACGAGTTAAAGAACACTCCGTCTTATCACGTCTTATCAGTCGAGGTTAGTCCTGTAACTTTCTCGGAACTTAAAACGTAGTTCATTGTTTATCAGACGCTGACTTGAGCTGAATAAACAAAACTTGAAACACTAGACTATTGTTGGAAGATATGAGGATTACGTGGTAGCGTGAATTCTTAAAAAGTTCTCTTGAAATTTATGTTATAATTAGCTTTTGTCAGCGGCTTCGCCCGCGTGGAGTTCGGAAATTATCCCACTGGAACGTACTACCGGGATAAATAGGTATAGGTATGTTAATCCAGGTTATAAACTATCTGTGTGGCAAATTTCATCTAAATCTGTTCGGCTGTTTTGAGTGATTGTTTAACAAACATCCAAACATCTAAACGTACAAACTTTCACATTTATAATATTACTAGCTGTGCCCGCGACTTCGTCCGCGCGGAATAGTTTTTTTTTACTATTATTTATATCAATAAAAACAAATAAAAATTCTAAAATAAAAGTAACCTAAGTTACTCCTTATTACATCAGCTTCCTGCCAGTGAAAGTCCCGTCAAAAACAGTCCAGCCATTTCAGACATTAGCGGGAACAAACAGACAGACTATATTCACATGTACGTAGCAAAAAGCGGTTATTTTAATATTACAAACAGACACTCCAATTTTATTTATTTTATTATTTATATGTATGGATTAGTAGGATACAGATACTGCGGATTTGAAACAGTAGCTTAGGTAACCCTTAAATACCCTTCCAACCACTCTGTTCTCAAACGATAGAAAAATACCCAAACAAACTCAGCGACATCATTATAATTAGGTAACAGGTTTAAGGGGAATCTAGTCGCGGGCTCGAACTCAATGATGGGCCTGGCTAAAATGCACGCTGTCTCACCAGGCATCGTGTCCGATAGAGGTAGCATCAGTAATGAGCAGTTAGACGCTAGTCTACACGCACAACGTTATTGAGGATCATTTATAGTACAACAGGTGCGGCAGACCGGCAAACCACTGCAGTAATCAGTGAGCAATAATGTTTATTTCGATATTTCGATACTTGAGCTTTGTCGGTACCGACTTGGTTTTGATGATTTTACACTTCTTTTATAACTTAAACACACCCAAAGTTAGGTTAAATTAGCAAGTTCGAATCTCTGTTGGCTCCTAACTCATTCATGGCTTTTTATTTTAGTATTCTGTTTCCGTACAGATAATATTAATAATGAGACAAAGCCATACCATGTTCATTTTTTTATGTACAGAGTGGAATAATCCACTCCCGAAGTTTGTATGGAAAAAATGTCGACAAGATTCACTTTAAGGAAAAGTAACCAGTTTGAAAAATTCATGTTTTGCCTGTAATGTCTCCACGGCTGGGAAAGAGGCCTGTCCCTCTGCCCCACGCGGGCCCAGTGCGGATTGGATTTGATCAAAATCAAAATATCAAAATATTTTATTTTATATAAACCCGCATGGACACTAATGAAACGTCATAAGCTAGGTGCACGGTTCTAATTTGTCGCTTCCTATGGAGAAGAGCCGGCAAGAAACTCCACGGTAACTCTTTTAAAAATTATTGGATATACAATGTTTTCAAATGACAGTGATAATAGGTATGGGAAGACAGTGCAGGTCTGTCAATAAGTACCAGGTATTTATTAAGAGGAACGAAAATGAAGAATGGAAAATAGTCTACAAATCTACAGTCTGCAAGGCCTGCAATGTTCTCTCATTCACAATATTTAAAAGAATCTACATTTGTAAATAAAATGAACCTACTTAAACCAAGTGACACGATTTCCATGACAACACTAATAAATAGTTGATATTAGAATTATTAATGTGTTATGCCAAATAATGACGAGAATATGTCAGACATTGTAAAAAAAAACTATCATTGTAATTTGGGAGTATTTAATAGACATTCACAAAGTTAATGAAAAAAAAAAATGCGCGCAATCGTTACATATATTTAAGAGACTCGTGAAGGAACACTACTTGTGGTTGTGATCTTATTCACGTAGCTGTAATAATCTGTCTCTACTGGAGCCGCCTCAACGCCGAATGACAATAAAATTAAAAGCCTTTCACCCAATTGCTATAAACACTGAATGGCATAGTTTATAGTCGCCACACTGTGACAGATTTCACTTTTATCACAAAAACTGTCGGACACAAATGCTACAGATAGCTATGAATCATCCCAGTCTGTTGTTTTTGCATGAATATTAATGCATTCGTACTGTTTCATGCTGCATTAAAATAACTGAAACATTTGTTTTAGTACTAGCTTTGGCCACTGGCTCTGCCCGTATGGAGGTTGGAAATTATCCCACAGGAACGTACTACCAGGATAAAAAGTAATCTATAGATAATATATGTATTAGTATGTATTATTTTTCGAGTAACCTATCCCTTACGTTGCACCTGCCATGTTTTCTCTCTGCATCACCCTAAGGTTGACTGGTAGAAAATGCCTAAGGCATTAAGTCCGCCTTTGTACAGTATTTTTTACTTGTGCAATAAGTTTTAATAAATAAATAATACAAAAATAAATTTGAACTGTATGACTTATTTTTGGGATCAACGACCGCTGGTGGTGTTGTTATTTGAAGTATGAGTTGAGTAAATCTGTTTTTTTTTTAAATTTAATATTGTATAGATATCGACAACGGTCACTTTGAAACGTCCCAAAAGTCTGGCAACCAGTCTTACCAAGGAGTATAGGGGTGGTGGATTTCAGATAGGCAGGCCATGTAAAATACATGATGAGATAAGAAGCTGAATACCAATTCCGCTCGCAAAAACTAGCAAAAATATAAAACTAAAATATTCTGTGAATGGGAAGGGAAGACTTCTCACCATTTTGATACAGACTTTGTCAAATTACTTTTTGTCCACGTAATCGATTGCACGCTGGAATTAGAAAGTCAACAAGAATTGACTGGGCTTTTTCTTCGTATACATAATCAACACATCTTTTGTAACATTTTCAACCTATCTGATCGATGTTATATTATTTTGCTAAGGTCATTAGGAATATAATAATAAATTTACACCAGTTTCGCTATCCAATTTAATTTGACCCTGCAACTTTGAAGTGTAGATTAAATGTAGATATACACTAACTAAAGTAGTCAGCATACACTTTGCATATCATTATGGACATATATGTTATCTGACATATACATAAATATGTGTGTGTGTAAATAGTGCCCTTTCAACCGAGCCATTAAATTCCATTGTCCTTAATCGTGAATGAGTAACACAATGTCTACCTTAATCAGGTTAACTGTCCACTGCCGACTAGAAAGCTATCAACGATTTTCTCTCCCACGAAACTTACAAAAAACTTTTACAAAAAAAAAAAAAAAAAAAACAACCGACTTCCGAAAAAACACTACAAAGTGAAAAATAACTTTAATTTCGGAAGTCGGCGACTTTGTATAATATGTATTTTAATTTTTTGTCACCGCCTTCCGAAATTAAAGTAATTTTTCACTTTGTAGTGTTTTTTCGGAGGTCGCTTGTTTTTTTTTTTGGTAAAAGTTTTTATTTTTCACTTTTTTAGTTACAGTACCTACCCCACTAATTCGAAATTTCTTCATACTTGGGGTCAAAACAATGCATATTTACGCGATAGCAGCATTCGCGGTTGATTTACTGTTACATTTTGATGAGTTCCGTTGTCTGTCTCCGAAACGCATCATCAGATCTAGATGAAATTGAAATGGGACCACACGTGAAGCACTAGCTTTCAAATAAAAAAAATCATCAAAATTGGTTCACCCAGGCGAAAGTTATGAGGTAACAAACATAAAAAAAACATACAGACGAATTGAGAACTTCCTCCTTTTTTTGAAGTCGGTTAAAAAATTGTAGGTCTCGTGTCAGTATAAGAGATACTCGTTTGTCGCAGCGACAAGATTTATCAAAGAGAGTAGGCTCGCTCAGCGACGCTCGCCTACCGGGCAGAATGGTTGCTGAGAGACAAGAGATTCACCCTTGGTAAATACACATACCAGACAACGAGTAATCGCTCATACCCTCGCAGCTCTAGTCACTATAATCATTTCAGCCGAAAGACGACCACTGCTGGACATAGGCCTCCCCCAAGCTCTGCCTCTTCAACCTGTTCTGTGCTTCCCGAATCCAGGGGTTTCCTGCAGCTTTACAAGGTCATAAGTCCACCTTGTGGGAGGCCTTCCAACTCTACGACTTCCCGTACACAGTCGCCACTCCAGAACCTTTCGTCCCCATCGGCCACCTGTTCTGCGAGCAATGTGCCACTTAAGTTTGGTAATTCTTCGGGCTTTGTCGGTTACTTTGGTTCTTCCGCGGATCTTGTCATTCGATCACTTAGGGAAACTCAAAGCATAGCCCTCTCCATTGCCCTTTGGGTAACTTTTAGCCTTCTAGTAAGGCCAAATTGTGAGCTTTACTACTTAGCTCGCAGGTCAGCTCAAAGCTGCAATGGCTCTTTCTTCAAAAGGCCTGTCCAGACATTGCCCTGCATTGTTAGACTCACATAAAATTCAAATAATATAATGTTTGGACTTTAAAAGAGACCATGACCTCTGAGTTTGTTTCGGCTTTTCTTCTCAGGGAACAGTCAGCTAGGAAATGCCGGCGCCATCTAGTTTTTAAAATATTGTCCAACAAAATATTGACGTGTAAAAGTGTATTTTAAGATCTACTTACATAAATAAACATTTCATTTCATTTCATTTCTCGTTAATCGCCGGCGGTGGGACAGGTGCCTTACCGCAATTTGACACGTAATACCTATTAAGGTTATAGGCTATCGCATCTGTGTCATTAACACCAGTAGCGCTACAACATCGTGATACTTAGGGGCTTCGGTTAACAAGTCATTCATAACATTACATGTCATGCTCACATAAATGTCTCACTGATGGTGGCGCGTGTGTTGGATCATTCGTTTCCCTACAAAATGGTTGAGCTGGATGGTGCTGATCCACGCGTCAAGTTCGTGAACGGGCGCTATCGGTTGAGACTGGTCATCTCCTAACTTCCAGGGCTTATTTTTATCTTGTACTTTGAATTGTTTATAATTTTTTTTTTACATTGTTCTCACATACAGAAGCAACAAGAATAATGTTCCCAAGATTTTGTAATATTCAACTTGATTTTAAAAGAGTGTCCGTGGGGTTTCTTGCCCGTTCTTCTGCATAGAGATCTACGTTTTGGAATGAGCAACTAGCTTCAACTTTTCAACTGATCGACTTTTTGACAATTCAAAAGTGCCTGTAAATGGTTTAATTGAAATAAATGCTTTGAGTTTGAGTTTGAGTTTATTATTACGGGTATTATCTCTACATAGTACAAAACAAAGTCGCTTTTCGTGTCTGTACGTTTAGATCTTTTAAAGTACGCAACGGCTTTTAATGCGGTTTTCATTAATAGACAGATTGATTGAAGAGGAAGGTTTATACTATGTATAATACACCGATCTTAACGCGGGTGAAGCCGGTGGCAAAAGCTAGTTATTCATGTATTGAAGTTGTACGTTGCCAATTTATTGGCATTCATTAATACTGCAATTGCTTATCTATTGTAACAAGTCAATCAATCAATCAATCTGCAAAGCCTTTTCCCAACTATGTTAAGAGCATTCTCCCCACGCGGGCTGGCAACGGCGCATTTATGGCGGTTATTCGTGATTATTTCATTAAATACAAACAAAAGTTAACGTTTTTTTCAACCATGCACTAGATTGTTGGTATTTTCAAGATTTTATGCTATTTTTTACAGTTATTTTGGTATTTGGTTATAAAAATCGACATACCGTCAATTATTTTCTATTTGCATTACTAAATACTATTAATTTTTTTTATGAAAGAGTACCTAAATATTTAAAATAATTATAAATACCAACGATCTAGAGCTGGGCTGATAAAAGATAGTGGGTACTTTTGTTTGTATTTAATGAAATAATCGCGAAAAACTACTATAAATACGTTGTTGCCAGCCCGCGTGGAATGAATGCTCTTAAAGTCGACTTCCAGTCTGATCGGCTGCAGCTGAGTACCAGTATTTTACATGGAGCGACTGCCTGTTCAACCTTAACAATCCAGTTGTTAGGTAATAAGGTACCCTTTGACTGGGTGTGAGACTTTCGGGTTTCCAAATACGCGTAATGACTGTGACAGATCCACGAATGATAGCCGGGGCCAACGGCTTAACGTGCTTTCCGAAGCGGGGTCTTGGTGTGTAAAGATGGTCACCCATCCACGAATCAATCGCAGCAACCGTAGCTTAACCTGATCGTTCGACCTGTGCAGCCACAAGCCCCCATATCTGTGCACATAAACTGTTAAATAACTAAGATTAATTTTAGAACCAGTGCTTTTCATCGTTGTGTTTAATCAAGCGTGCGACATTTCCCCTTGAAGTAAACCCATAGGCTAGTTTACGTAACATACATAAATAAAGTAAACTATAAAGATAACGGTGGGGTACTGACAGGAAGTATACGTCCTCAATAACATCGAATATTTAACTGCAGAACGCCTAGTCAGTCGGATAATGTAGCCTTTTCTTTGAATGAAAATAATACAGGTAGATAACTGTTCCTGTGAACAGCACCTGTCAGTATTTTTTTTAGTGCGGTTAGTGGAACAGCTTAGGTGCCGTTCGATCAACTGCTGTTGGAATCAGTGTTCTGAGAGGCCAGCTCCTAAATTATTTTGTTTAGTCTCGTTACAGAGATGAGAGAAGGGGCTGGCGGTTGCCGTTTGAGCACCAAGAGCACCAAAGTTATTGGAATACCTTGCTGCTCAAAGCATTAGGGTGCTCTAAAAATTGGTGCTCAAACGGGAATACTCCGTTAAACCAAACCAGAGACATGTACACTGGACCTTCTGCTATCTTTCTATTGACAGTCCACAGCTGGTACTCACATGAACTATTAGCCGTTATTGGGGTTAACATTCACCTCTTAATAGCTCAGTGTAAATTGCGAATACGCCAACAACTGTAATTATTTGATGCCGATTCGATACCCGGTATTATGAACAGGTAATAAATATGATGTAATGTAAATGTACGTTACTAGTGTACGTAATAAAACTGTTATACTTGGCGTAACCGGCGAGGTTACCGTAAGATACTTTTAAAAGAAACGAATAAAAAAACACAAAATGTTATTTAAAAAAAGGTGGTAGATGTTCATGGTAGAAGCTCGAGCTGCTCAGAAGGCTCAGCAATTTTTACAATTTTTACATCTTTCATTTTTTCATCTTTATTTATCTTATCTATCTCTTATCTATATTTATTTCATCTTTATTTGTTTTTTTTTTATATTTTGGCATTTTTATAACATTTTACAATTTGTCAATTTTTATATTTTACATTTTTTTTTTTTTTTTATTCGATTCTGACATTTTTATAGGTTTTTGACAAATTTTATTTTTCCAGTCGTAGAATATTTTAAATTTAGTTAATCACAATTTGATTTTGGATTTTATCTGTTTTATATTTTTAAGTTATTTGTATGAGTGTGAAACTATGGACAAATGTTGTCTGAAATAAATAAATAAATAATTAATTAATTTAATGGGATGCAGCAAGGTGCAGCAGGATGTAGCAGGATGAAGCAGGACGCAGCAGGATTGACAGGCAGCAGGGGAACTCAATAAATTTATCTGTAGTGAGAAAAAAACAATGCTGTTTCGTACAAAAGTGCAATACATATGCGGTCAGTATGAATGGAACAGTTTTTTTTTAAATAACCGACGAAAATTTTGAGAATATTTCCCACAGGTTTCGCGTCGATCTCCCTGCACCCTGTATGTAGGATAAGTTTTTATCCAGTGCGCAAACTGTAACCATGAATTCAGCATATCATTCTAGATACCCAGCGCAGAAATTTTGTCGGTTTTACAAAAAAAATCAGCTGTTCCATACATTTTGACAGCGTAGGTATTGCACTTTTCTATGAAACAGCTGATTTTTTTTGTAAACCTACGTAAAATTTCTGTGCTAGGGGGTCTAGAATGATATGCTGAATTCATTGTTACAATTTGCGCACTGGATAAAAACTTTTCCTGAATAGACAGCGACCTTTTCATAAACAACCCGTTTCTCGCATACGAAGAGAAGTAAAAGTTTCAGAGCAAAGGGAGGTACTTAAAGCTAACTTTAACAATACTTACCTAATAAAGAACGAGCAAGCGCGGTTGCTGAATGTGTGTCATATATCCTCGTTATTACGCATCTTTTAGCAATTCAAAAAGTTACTACTGCTAAACAGATCTAAACTTTGTCGTCTTAGGCAGTACATGCGCTCACGGCCTTAGTCGTCGCAGGAGACGCCCTGGGCGTCGGGAATCCCAGGCTGATTCCCGGCCACCGTAGGCGCGGGCTTGCGGACGGCGAGTAATGGGTAGCTCGCTGTCCGGTAAGGACCAAGCCCGGGTCGACGGCGCCTTATGTTCCACGCGCGCCTCAAAGAGATGTCAGCACCAACTGGTGGGGCCCGCAAAAGCCGATGCCTGCCAGGGGTGCGGGTTGTTCGAAAGAGAGGGAACACGGGTGGGTTTTAGTCAGTACAAGTCTGACACGCCCTCCTGCTCAGAAGCCCAGAGCGGGAGAAGTTATTTGATGATTTCCCACAAAAAAAAAAAAAACGTTGTCGTCTTAATCTCTTGGCACACTTAGAGCAGCGGTGGCCCTGTTATAGGTTCGACCCCAGACAGGTGCTTTCATCATATCAGCCGAAAGACGTCCACTGCTGGACATAAGCCTCCCCCAAAACGGGGGGATTTGCCATAATCGCCACGCTTGGCAGGCGGGTTGGCGATCGCAGTATGGTGGTCAAATGCATAGAGAACGCTGCTGCCCATTCTCTAGTAAGTCGCTTAGTCGCCTGCTACGACACCCATGGGAAGAAATGGGGTGGTGCTATTCTTTTACGTCCGGCACCACACGGAACAGGTGCTTTACCATGTGTTAATTGTTTCCTCACCACTGCTGCTCTCAAAACGGTGAAGGTAAAGTAAAAAAAGTCTAAGACAATTGACATCTACCGCACTGGGCACGCGTGATTGATTACGACCCACTCCCTGTCACCAAGAAGAAGTCTGTATCTCAGCAGTGGGAACAATATAGGCTGAGAATCAGAACTTTTTGAACGTCAAAATTACATGAGACAGTCCCCCAAAACCTTCACCACTTTCTAGTGCTTTAGCTGGGAAGAATAAGTGCCGCAACAAGCTCCTCAGCAATATAGCTGTCTTTCCAGTTAAAACACAAAATACTGAATCAAATTAAAGCTCCCGCAGACATGCGCGACGCGACTTTCATGGAACAATTTATATGAAAACTGATCTTCTCTACGAGTCGCGTTGCGCTGGTCTGTGGGGGTCTAGCTATCACACTTCAATATAAACAATAGCATTTACCCTCTTATTTATAAACGCTGCTTAAACATTCGGTGGGTCGGGTTGTATGGTTAAACATTCGCTAATCATTACTTAACTTTAAACAACGTTTATAAAAAAGCAGGTTAGAATTACACCACACGACACATACCATACAAATTACAGATAACGTAGAAATTTCACACAGCGTGACACACTGGGCGGTTTTCTAGCTAAAAGCGATCTTTTAAAGACATTCTTTGGATAAGAAGGAGAAGTTTGAAGAATCTTATTAGCTTAGACATTATGTATAGTACAATAACAAACAAAAAAATTAACGCCTATCAACAGTATGTACCTATTTGAAATCTCCGTCCACACATCCCAAGCATAATATATTTACTTCTGTTCAAGCAATTATCGGGATTACTCGTAATCCACAAAACACATTGCCAGTCAAAAATATCAAAAATAATGTGTTTTTTAGTACTAAAGCTGCTACTAAGATTATCGCAAAACCTCACAACGAAAAACATTTTATATTCCAACCACGTGCCTCAGTGACGTATTTATGACTTAATACAATAAATAAACGCCCTTATCGACAGAGATTTATTGAGATTGGACAGATTAATCGCTTAACAACAGGTCAGATTAATTTAAATACTTATCTTTTAATCATAACGTGATAGGCCGGAGTAATCTGTTGGAGTTATGGAGCGCCGATAGAACTGGACTAAATTTTCATGAATGATTCAAGGAACGAGACTCTGTTAAAAGGGTGCATTATAAAAGTTGGCAACATTACAAAGTAGCTGTCAAATATTTCGCTGTTTTGATTAATTTATCAATATTATTTTTAATGATGAATATTGAAACAAGTCATAATTAATTTTAGGTATTTTTAAACCGAGAACTATTGCAGCACCTTATGCAATGGAAATTATTGTAATTAATTGAGTGCACTATAAGAGCGATATTTCATAACCACCCTTTTTTAACTTTTTTTGGACGTGGGATTTCATCAAATAACTTCTCCCGCTCTGGGAGGAGTCTCAGACTTTTACTGACTAAAACCCACCCATTATTCAATGGGATTCAGTTCATTTTAAATGAACTGAATCCCATTGAATGATTTTTTCATAAAATAGTCGTTCAATATCAATGTCGTCGCCAATTCCGCAATGCATGAAGACTAAGGTCTTCAACCAGTGCGTGCTGCCCGTGAAGACATACGGTGCCCGAACGTAGACACTGGCATCTGGGTGGTCCACAAATTTAAGTTCCCTCAGCGCGCTATGGAGCGGGCTATGCTCGGTGTTTCTTTGAAGGATAAAATCAGGAATGAAATTATCCGGAAAAGTACCGGAGTCACCGGCATAGCTTGAGCAAAAGTGGCAGTGGGCTGGCCATGTTTGTCAAAGGACCGATGGACGTTGGAGCAGACGAGTCCTGGAGTGGAGATCGCGTATCGGCAAACGTAGTGTGGGACGCCCCCCAGCTAGATGGACCGACGACCTTAAAAAGGTGGCTGGGACAGACTGGATGCGGAAGGCGGAGGATAGTGTTGTGGCGCAGCCTGGAAGAGGCATATGTCCAGCAGTGGACTGCGATAGGCTGAGTTGATTGATTGATTGGACTCATTCAATGGGATTGAATGAACACCCTATAAGTTCATTCAATCCCCAATCCAATTGTATTGATGATTTTTATGATTCTAATCATGTAAAGCTTTAATAGCCATATTTATTACGGTTGCGAATCATATTTAATCAACATACAATGTTGCACTGACCTGCAAATTGCAAAAAACCATAAGAAAATTTCGCGGACTACCCTGGAGTTTTCACTAGCCTTTGCTTCGGTGACAGATATCCACGTTAATCTTCTTTGTAGCGTATCGATGTCAAAAAGTTCAAACGTCTTTGGCCCGAAATTCAGCTGCGCGAACTCCGCTAACTGAGGCAGTCATAAGGTCATATAATATTTTTTTTGTGGGTGGGAAATCGTCAATTAACTTCTGCCGCTCTGGGTGGAGCAGGCCGCGTTTCAGACTTTTACCGACGAAAACCCAACCGTGTTTCTTCAGTTGCCTGTGTCCCAGGGACCACAATATCTCTTTCGAACAACCCGCACCCCTGGCAAGCATCGGCCCTTGCGGACCCCCCAGTTGATGCTGACATCCGCTCTTACCACTTTAGAGACTTTGGAGACTTGGTATGTATCAGAAGGTTGAAGAAAACACTTGTTGATGTATAAATTTGAATGAGCCTTAAGTCAGCGATAGTCACCACAAACTCTAATATCGCCATTCTTCTTAGGAAAGATGTGTAGATGTGATGATCATGGGCTTTTGCTAGGTCTACATAATCCTTGTTCGATCATGTTCTGGAATTCTTTTAACACTGTTTCGAAGCGATGCGGTGGAATTGGTTGGGCTCGGCTGTGTATCGGTGGTCCAGTAGTTTCGATATAATATTGCACTGGAATATCGGAGTTTAATCGCATCGATGTCAATCTTGTAATGCCGGGATACTGGGCTAATATGTCGTGGTATGATTGCGACATGTCGATGCTGCGTACGGTTGGCACGTTCGATACTCGTAATGGATCGACTTTTAAGCTTGTCACACCCTCGATTAATCTTCGGTTTATCTATTAAAGTCAACGATTAGTTGGTGATGCTTGAGAAAATCAGTTCCTCTAAAAGAAGTCATCCCTAAAGGGGTTAAAAAGCCAGAGCACACGGCTTTATAGATAAGTGGCATTTTAATTCCAAAAATTATCAAGACTTCCAATTACTTTAACCTAAGTTTAATCCTAACATTAAACCAAATTAAGGCCATAAACTCTGCTAGGTTAACTACATAATTTACCTTAAGTTAACATTATTTACCTCAAGTTACCTTACAAGAGCATCCGTTGACATCAATTATTTTGTGGTGTAGCGTGTAATGTTTTAGTAAATTGCTCCACGATAAGTACTTACACATTATCTTTAAACAACATAAGACTGTGTACAGTGTGTGCACCTCCTTATCAGGCAAATTTTGAATGCACTTGCTTGTTACCCATTCGACTATAGCCGGTGCATCTCTGATTATGTTAGGTTGGTTTTCATTTGATTTATTTCATTCAGACATAATTTTATTGTAGTCCATAGTTTTAAACTAATACTTTTAAATTATAAACTACTAGCTTTTGCCCGCGGCTCCGCCCGCGTGGATGTCGGTTAGCGCGATAAAAATTGTATGTCCTTCTCCATATCCCAGACTATATCTCTGCCAAATTTTATGACAATCGGTTCAGGGGTTTAGGCGTGAAACCGTTACAGACAGACAGAGTAACTTTCGCATTTATAATAGATTTTAAACACTAAGCAAACACTTTTTTTAAAATTAATTTTGTAAAATAAATAGAAACCTTATTGCGGTGTTGTTCAGCTGAAGTTAACGTACCTGTAACAAAAAAAGTAATATAGTTAAAGAAAAATCGTTGAAGTATAAAATCGTCAACCCGCTTTGGGTATGCGTGGTGATCAATGCTTGTGCCTTCTCTGTATGAGAAGCGGCGTTTGCCCAGAAGTGGAAAAATAATAGGCATTTAATATTTTATTGTAAGTACTAGACCTAGGGTTGCCAACCGTACTCTAAAATGTATTTTAGAGTACAGTTGGCAACCCTAGGTCAAGTACAATACTGTAGTATTGTACTCTTTTTCTTATGGGTGTACTCTATTTTCTATAACACTAAATGAGTAGGTACGCCAAAATACTCTTTTTTCATAAACTGACATTTTTGAGGCATGTGTTTTCGTTTTTCTGTGGTTTTTCTATATTTTTCACTGTGAGACTTGACTATTTGTTAATCATGAATGTGAAGTGGCCAGAAGAGAGGTACAAGGCTTTATAAATATATTTTGATTAAAACGAATTCCTGATATTATATTATAGTAGAATTAGGGTGTTTGTAGCCTTACAATTCTTGTAAAATCAATAAAAATAATTATGTATCGCAAAAAGTGTAAGAAAATATATAAAGAGAAATGAATAAATGGTAATCTAGTTTATTAATCTGTACTCTTTATTTACTCTCTCTAAAATCAGAAATACTTTACTTCTTCTAGAAAAAGTTGGCAACCCTAACTAGAGATCCTAAAAAAATGTCTGAAGATTAAAATGGTGATAAATACTGAAAATATACATTAAGGACGGTAAAATTAAGAGAACATTTTAGTAATTCTGATCAAAGTACTATGGTAATTTATTCCAACAAAAAAAAGCTTATTCTAAACACGTTTACTCGTTTAACGGTAGCTGCTGTTAATGTTAATTTGATACCTACATCAGGTAAATCAAAGTCTAAAAACGTTTCATAAAAAACTGTCCTCTTTACCTATTACCAATAATTTACATGAATAATAAATAAACGTGATTCTCGACACGGTTGCTTGACCGATGACTAACGTCTGGGCAATCCCCAACATTATAAAAACTCCCCTACGTACTCATTAAAACCCGAGTCTTGGATTAGGTATATCTTAAAGACAGTTATTATACTTATTATAAACAAATTTTTAGTCAGAAACATTTTTCTTAGGCACAGAAAATTTTCCTTAAACTTTGGACTGACAGAACACAATTTCTTCTTGTTATAAATTGCTGCTAAAAATTAATAACTTGACCCTGTGTTGAAACCGGCAAGTTCCAGACCTAACGATTATAAAGGCTATTTGACTTCTGCCAACCCGCACTGATTGTTGATTTGACTGTTGATTACGGCCCACACCCACTCGCCGAGAGGAGGCCTGTATCCCAGCAGTGAGAACTTTATAGGCTGATTACGCTTATGCTATGCTTGACCTTGTAATTTTATTATTCCAGAGCAAAAAAAATGATGATGACGATGGCAAAGGTACTAAGCTTAATTACTGAATGCAGAGCAATTTCAACCACCAAGGCAACCGACATAGACCGAAGAATTGCCAAACTTAAGTAGCAGTGGGCAGGGTACATTGCTTGCATGGCCGATGGGCCCGAAAGGTTCCGGAGTGGCTACCGCCTACCGCCGACGTAAAGTTGGAAGGCCTCCGACAAAGTGGACCGATGACCTTGTGAAGGCCGCAGGAATCGGCTGGATGCGGGAAGCACAGAACCGGTCGAAGTGGCGGAGCTTGGGGGAGGACTATCTTTCGGCTGGAATTATCATGATGAGCAACTTCATAGAATCAAGGTTTTCTCGTAATCATATCTCGCATGAAAAACATCGAGTTTTTACAACTGCTTTATTTATGAATGCACTTTAATACAGCGCACACGCCATCTCGGCTTCCAAAGCGCTCACCATTATGCAACAGAGCACGGTGCACCAACATCTCCTAATAAGGTACTCACATAGACTGATTTACGAGAACATAATCTAAGCGACGCATGCGGTCAACATTGACACGTTTTACAAAAGGCTCTACTCGCCTTAACTTGAATCTAAAGTACGTTAAGTTGATATAAATCACGGTAACTGCTACAATATGGTATTGTGTTCTAGTAATTTGATACTGAAGTTTACTATAACTTACGTCATGGGTGATTATGCCTATTTATTTTGTAACTTAGTGTGACTAAGCTAGGCTGAACTGCTCTTTGGGGCTAAAGGTCACCCAAAGGGTAATGCATGGAGTTGCCCTCACCATTCATCATCATAATTTCAGCCAAAAGACGTCCACAGCTGTACATAGGCCTCCCCCAAACTCATCCACTTCGACTGGTTCTGTGCTTCCCGCATCTACCGGACCCCTGCGGTCCTCACAAGGTCATCGGTCCACCTTGTGGGAGGCGTTCCAACTCTACGTCTGCCGGTACGCGGTCGCCACTCCAGAACCTTTCGGCCCCATCGGCCATCTGTTCTGCGAGCAACGTGCCCTGCTCACTGCCACTTAAGTTTGGAAATTCTTCCGGCTATGTCGGTTGCTTTGGTTCTCCTGCGGATTTCTTCATTCCTGATTCCTTGAAGCACCGAGCATAGCCCTCTCCACTGTCCTTTGGGTAACTTTTAGACTTCTAATAAGGCCCATTGTGAGCGACCACGTTTTAGTGCCATAGGTCATCATGGAGTTGCCCTGACCGAAGCAGAATTGAAAGGATCTGCAGGAGGACAAAGTACATAAACTGTGGAGCAGTTGTCATTGACATCGTTTTATTTGGTTTTTAAATATATTTTTACTATGTAATTGCTTCAAAATCCGCTGGATATCATCAAGGTCATGCATATAAGTGACATTGAAAATAATGACTCTGTAGGTAGGTACAGCTATTCACAATATACACTTGCAAAAAGTAGACGATTAGTTTTTTGTTTAATGCCCATGATCTTTCAAAACAATTTGATTTGGTTAAGTCTGCAGCAGCCAGCATCACTATTATTTTATACAGTTAAAATAATTTATACTTACCACAATGAGAACGAGACGAACTAAGTGAAAACAACGAAAGAATTTCTCAATTCTACGTAAAAGTTTATTTTATTTAAATGCTAGTTGTTGCCCGGGACTTTATCTGCGATATAGGATGAAAATAAGCCTATGTACTTACCCAGGTTATGGTCAATTTGTGTGCCAAATTTCATACAGAGTCGTTACGCCGTTTAACATGAAAGCGTAACAAACAAACATGCTAAAAATCTCTCTCTTTCTCTTTATCGTGTTAGTTTAGACACTTAGGGGTTTATTTACAAACGTTGCATAAAGTTAAGAGATGCTTAAACGACAAAAATGGATGGTTAAACAGTCGCCAATCATTACTTAACTTAAAGCAAAGTTTATGAATTTAGGGGTTTAAATGCAGGTTGACTGTTTAGGTAACGGAGTAAAAATAACTGATGTTTTAGAATGCTGTAGAAAAAGAAAAAGTTTGTTTGTTACGCTTGTAACTTTCGCATTATAATATTATTTAGGATTGTTTGCTTTTTAATTACTTACCAAAAGTGCCTGGGGGCCATAAAAAAGGCACCAAGTATAGGCAGGTAGTACAATTTCCATGAAGTTTTCATAGAAATTGTTCTACTAGAGTCGGGTCGCGTCGCGCCTGACCGCGCCTTGATTGGTCTTCATTGATTGTTTTTTTGGCGCCGACTCAAATTAGTCATAGATATACATTAATTTAAGAGCTTAACTATAAGGTTTTAACATGTTTCGCTTTTTAGTTTCTTTTTCGATTTTCGGTCATTTGTTCTTTAATCCAACTAATATTATAAATTTGGAAATTTGGATGCTTGCGTGTTTAGATGTCTGGATATTTGTTACTCAATCAGGCAAAAAAGTTTGAACAGATTTGGATGAAATTTGGTAGGTACACAGATAGTTTATAACCTGGAGTACCAACGTTCCCGTGGGATAATTTTTGACTTCTACGCTGGCGGAGTCACTGGCAGTAGCTAGTGAATAATAAGTAAAGTTGAAATTCTTTTTATATTTAACTAACTGCAAGAGAAATCGTAGTAATGATGCTTTGGGAAGACATTCTGCCCGTGGTTTTCTTCTGGCTGAGATGTTGATAAAGTCGAAAATTCGATGTTCGATCATTAAGTGCAACTCATCGTTTCCTGGACAGACGATCTAAATGCTTATGAGGAAGGTCAAAATATTTATCTTCTGAGAAACTTCTTGTTTACTAACTAATTCATTCCACCGTCACTGTTTGTCAAGGTTGACCTGCAACTATGTACGTAGGTATAACATACCTAATATTAACATGTAGGTAATGGAAAAACTTTTCACATTAACCTTTTGTTACTTATTTGGGGTATCATATTCTGTTCCTTGTTTGTTGTTTACAGGAATTTGCTTGTGGCTAAGGAATACAAGCCGCGCATGTCGATCGATCAGGTTAAGGTACGCTTGCCGCGGTTGGTCGATAGATGGGTGACTATGTCATGCTCACTCAACTGTCTCGCTGGTGGTGGCGTGTGTGTTGGATCATTAAGTTCCCTTCAAAATGGTTGAGCTGAATGGTGCTGATCCACACGTCATGTTCGTGAACGGGTGCCGCCAGTAGGGACTGGTCATCTCCTAGCTCCCACGGCTTGTTTTAATTTCTGAATTGTTATTTTATTTTTGTTTTAATTACGGACGCTTTAATGTGCACGTCTTTTTACATCGTTCTCACATTGATAATTTCATCATAATGATGTAACCAACTTTTTGTAACAATACCATGATTTTAAAAGAGTGTCCATGGAGTTTCTTGCCCGTTCTACTCCATAGGTACCTACGCTTTGGAATGGGCAACTAGCTTCAACTAGCTTCATCTTTCTAACTCACCGACCTTGACCATACAAAAGTGCCTCTAATTGCTTTATTTGAAATAAATGCTTTGAGTTTGACTACCTTTACATACCAAGGCCTCTCCGTGCCTTGGAAAGTACGTTAAGCCGTTGGTCTCGGCTGTCATCTCTGACAGTCGTTACGGGTTGTCAGAAGCCCGAAAGTCTGTCAACCAGTCTTATCAAGGGTTTCGTCAAGGGAGGTCAGATACGGCTCCGGAGCAGGGAATTCTAAACCAACGCCCGAATTGCGTGACACACTTCCAATCAAAATTCAATGGATTTTGAAGAAAATTGCTCATGTTTAAAAAAATCATCTGCTCAACAACGACGCAATGAATTTTGCAAAACTGTCAAAACGAAAGGAATTGACATTAATGCATATAAGTTTGTTTCGAAATTACTCCGCAGTGTTTTTGTGAGTGAGAGTTGAGTCCTAGTTGTGATAACCTTCTTTCTGCCTCTCTAAAGATCCAGAGACCGAAATAGACAGACCCAGAAATTACTCTCAAATTCTATAGAGAGAGAGAAACGTTCACTTACTTCGAAAGCTCGACAAATGTTAACAAAAACTCCAAAAATTCTTCGAAAAGGGGTGAGAGTTAACAAACTGTCGGATCAACAGTAGACAGGTATAACCCTTCAACTGTCAGGTTACTGAGGACGATTATGAGTCTAAACAATTAAGCCCAACTGTATCATCGAAGATTATTATCGGTTTTTTTTTGTAATAATGCACATATGCTTCTCCAATTCACGTTAGACATTGGCAGAATAGTCGACATCAGCTTTGCCTGCCATATTTAAAAAAAATGAATAGAATAGAGTCCAAGTATAGTCGCCTATGGGAAATATTATCTTATATAAAAGTGACGAATCGCCTCTTGCATCTGTTCATAATATTAGCTTGTGTGATACTTTTGTAGTTTTATTAGTAAAAACCGGTATTCATCTTGTAAAACTGACCTGTGGTACCGGAAACTTAGCGGTCGTATCATGTGCACAAGACTAGTTAACCAATTCGACCTAGTTTTAGAAATACCATTCTTTGCGTCATGTGGAGTGCTACAAGGCTCATTTGGCGTTTAAATGACATTGACAGGGCGTTGTTGGTAAACATTTGTGAAATTGCTTTCAAAAAACAAAATGGCGGTTTTAGTTCCGATTTTTCTCACGCGTATAGTTGTAAATAAACACTTTTAAACCAAAATCCGTGGTTTCAAAACCCGTTTTAAATTAGTTTAAAACCAAGACCACGTGTTGCGTGTATAGTCACGCGCCAAAAGTTCATTGTACAGTATTCAGGTAAGTATTATGGAATAACCGGGCACTATTCCAGGCCCAGTGAAAAACCCAATAAAATTTTACCCGACCTGGGAATCGAACCCAGAACCTGCTCAGCAGTAGCGCTTACGGCCACTAGACCAACAAGAGAGTCGTTTTTTTAAGTGTATGTATTAATATGGTTTATAAGTTGAGCTTTCTTTTGTTCTGTTTTGTTAGATTTTATTGTTTTTAGTTTTTACCAGATTATGACAAAAAAAGATAGGTTTTGCAAGAATAATGAAATTGAATGAACTTAAAATAATGTACTTACTTACATGCAATTTTTTTTTAATTTATTAACTTAAATTAAAAATAGTAGAATTTGTTATACACCGTGAAATTTTAATGGATGTTTTCCCGCAGCGAAATGGTTTTGTCTTGGTAATACAATAGTTTTATAACAAATAAAATATTAGAAAAAAAAAAATTCAGACTAACATTTGTGAAAAATCACCACCTGCGAGAATTTATTTTGCTTTGAACATTTATGCATCGCTGTTCCGTTTGTCGGTGCGTGCGATTTGAATAGTACCTACAAGTTACCTCTAGTGTTACTATTGAGTAGTGTTTTATCGAGTTGATGAATATTTTTTTAATTATTTTAAAAGAAAAATCTATCTATGCTTCGAAAGTACTCCTTATGACAAGTTGTTTGCCGCGGGAAAACAACAAATTTATCGGTGTATATTCTTATATTCCACATGTTACAAACAACTTTTTAAAGTTTTATAACGAAAATTAAACCATTTTTATTACTAGTTCTGTACGCAAAATCGTTCACTACCCCAACACTATTAATTTTAGTATGGTTACATTATTTTTCTTGGAACTATCAAGGTTACTGAATACGATTAGGAGTCCAAGTTTAAGTACACGTGCCACTTACCTAATACGAATTTCTGGAATTGTCGATTAGCACACAAATAAATAATTAACTTCGTGCGAGTCGCTTATACAAGTTATTACAATACTTATTTGAAAGTGGCGGTGGTGGTGGTGGTCGTGGTTATAAGCCATGGAAGAATAAGAAATAAATAACTACTGATAAATGATTTTATTTATGTAAGTAGGTTTGTACAAAAACTTTTACACGTCAATTATCTTTTAAAAACTAAATGAGGTCGTCGTTTCTTAACTGACTACTCTGAGAAGGCCGAAACAAAGTCATGAGAGGGTAAAGAGGGTACAGTCGCTTTGAAAGTCCAGACATAATATAGACTGGTGTCTGAAATTCTCTTTTGAGGAAAGGACCACACAAATTGAGCCTGTCCAGTCAGTGCACACATTCGTCAGTAATCTAATGATTGTAAAACCAAACGAATCGTTAAGATTGTATTAGACCGTTCTAACTATTATTTTGAGAACAATGCAAGGTCGCTTCTGTTACTACTTACGAATGTTATTACGAGTTCTGTTTATACTCCTTTTAGTAACTATGCTTCTAATAAAAGAGCTCACTGGTCTGAAACTAGTGATTTTTCAACGCCGGAGTAGCCGAAATTCAATTTTTTTTTAGTTTTTTGCAATTTGCAGGTCAGTCACAGGCTGTATATTGAACAAAATATGATTCGCGACCGTAACACGTACGTATTTATAGAATTATAATCAACTAGCTTTTGCTAGCGTCTTCGCCCGCGTTTAAGTCGAATATTATCCCACGGGAACGTACTTCCAGGATAAAAAGTCCCCTGTGTGTTAAGCCAGGCTATAATCTATCTGTGAGAAAAATTTACTAACAAACATATTATAGATATAGTAGGAAAATTTTTTTTTTGGATGGAAAATCATCAAATAACTTCTACCGCTCTGTGCGGAGCGGGTGGGCGTGATAGACAGTTACTGACTAAAACCCTCCCGTGTTCCTTCAGTTGCCTGTGTGCCAGAATCATTAAAATCATCCAGGTTGGTGCACCCTCTATCTAAGTTCATTTAATCCTATTTAATGACTATTTCATGAAACTCATTAAAAAGGATTACCTCAAACGAAAAACGTGAGAAAATATGAATTTCGCGGGCAAACTTTTTAACTACTAAATGAGTAGCTAGAAAATTGGTACTAAGCACTGTTTTTTTAAAAGAGCTGTCATATTTTAATCAGCCTATAACGTTCCCACTGCTGGGAAACACAAGCCTCTTCTCTGTGAGAGGGAATGGACCATAATTCACTAACCACGCAACCATGCCAGTTTCCTGACGATGATTTCCTTCACCGTTTACAGAGCTTGGGTCTGGGTTTAAATTCGCTAGCTATGACATAATTCGGGGGCCACTGCTCTCACTGCTCCATTGAGCCACCACTGCGCCGCTTGGCCACCACTGTTTACGAACAGCAGTCGTAGCATTAGGTATTACATCAACCATGACCTATTAAGACGTCCCTCTCAAGAGAGTTCTGTGTCCTTGGGGCCATTCAAGTATTACGTAAGCACTAAAGGGGGCGCGGGGCTTTGCTTTGTTTATTTTTGATGACATGGGGTTGGAAGAGTCTAGATGGTGATTAGGTCAGCAGTATTTATTTTTTAACTTTTTTGGATTAAAAAAATATTGACGATTTTGGTTTGAACACATGGCAACCCTATTTGTCTATGAATGTCTCGAAGAAAACAATGTCGATAATCAAAAATCACACGAAAGTGAGCAGACACACAACATTGAGCAGCAAACATCCAATGTCATCGAAGACTTAGAGTCATGGATTCGTGTGTCATGGACTGAAGACTGTTAGTTTGAATTAATATACCAAAGTTTTAAAATAAGTTCGTTTTTTTTCGTTAATGTATAAAGATTATAATAATTAGATACCATCTCAATAACATTTGTTAAAATAAATATTATATGCGTTAAAGTCCTCTATTCCAAGCCTATTCCTTATTTCTAGACTTATAAGTTTATAACTGTTGCTCATGCATCAATAAATAAACCAGAACACATTGAAAGATTCATGTACCAATGTTTACGTGAGCATGGGGGGGGGGATAAGAGCTTTGCTTATTTTTGCTGACGAGGGGGTAGGGGGGGTTAATAATTGCAAAAAAATCTGCTTACGTAATACTTGAATGGCCCCTAGCAGTGGTAACATTATAAGCTGATTATAAACCTATTAAGATTCACAAAAATAAATGAGTAAAACGATAAGACAGAAAATCTGCACGATACATGCTGAATTAAATTACACTTTCTGCTAACAAATGAAAAGACATTGATCTTCAAAAAAACATACGTATGTACCGTCGCACAGTGGAACGAATGTATGGGAGCGGTTGGACGTAGACATGTCCGAAAAATAAGAGTAAAATTATGACAAACTAATGATGCCATCTTATTCGATTACTTAATGCCTTCATAAATTGTGGTGATGAATTTCTTCATAACTCCCATATTTCGGGAGTAATTTGAGAAAATGTGAAATTTTACTATGAAAATGAGTGTATCGAGCTCTCTCCCTCCTGATTCCGGGCTTGTTTCAAGTAGCGGTCTCTAATATCGTAATGCTATTACTAAGAGCTATATTTAATACTAAGACACATAGTGCGCCAAATGTGCACTTTCTGGGATAAAAGGAAATGAAAATTTAAAAAAAAAAACGTTTTTTCCCCATTTGTATTTACTTTAAACCGCAGACAGACTTATTAAGAGGTCTATAAATATATTATATATATATACAGAAATATATATTAACAAAAATATTCACAAGAACTGATGAGAGTATGACTTTTAAGTAAGTTGATAATAAATTACCTAGTTTCATTAAAAGTACAATAAATAATTAAGATGTAAGCTCTAATTTACTAAGTTACACATTTTAAAACAATAACATCATTTAATTATCTTCGTCATCATCATCATCATCAATTAATTCAAATTCAGAATCGATGTCCGCTAAATCATTTATGTTAACAAATTCGATATCACTTTTCTCAGAATCCGTAAGCTCATAAAATTCCTTAAAAGAAGATTTTTTTACAAACTTATTTCCTTTTGGACGGATACTTGTAACAAGTGGATCAGAAGACAGTAAAAGATTGTGCATAATATCTTCATTGCATGAGATACTGCTATGCTTTCGAGAATGCCCCTCTCTATATTTTCTAAAATCTTTATTTCTAGCCTCAGATGCCTCTTCGGATAGAAAACCAATGGGCACAATTGACATGTTCTGAACTATGTCTGGCCCATGCATTAAAATTTTATGAAGTGAAGAAGGCATATAATACCATGGGTATAACTCCACGTAAAGCTTAGCAGTATCAAAGCAGAACTCTCGGAATTTAGTTACGTTGATCTTCTCTCCTGATGAAATACACTGCAAGATCACACAGATTTTTCTTAAAAGCATAGCATCTATTCCGGTCAGTTCAGCAGATTTAGTGTAGTTTTCAAAAAATCTCCTTGCCGAGTTGCCATTGTTGGTGGATCCACTGCCTTGTTTCACAACATCGAGAAGTAAGCCCGTTTCTCTTCTTACAGCCTCTTGAACTCTTTTCTTCCTGTCATCAACTTGCCTTTTTGCTATATCACCCCTTACTTGCCATGATTTTATGTCTAATTTGTAGGAAATGTGTAATAAGCATTCCATTGAGCGAATCCAAGCGTGAAGGGTGCTTAAGCTATATTTATACATGTCCTCGTTTGCGTGTTTATCTTTGATTAACTCTAAATTATTCATTTCTTTAGGACAAGCCTTGCATATGTCACACACTGAAGCTGCTGTATTGGATATAATGGAATGAATTTTACCATCAATCATTGTCAACAGCAGTTGGTGTTTGACACTAATTCCATCAGTGATGGTGGATGGAGTTAAGGCTTCAATCTCTGCTTCGATTTCAGCCATCTCTCTCTGCACATTTTCTTTGGTTTCCTTTATAAACTTAAACAATATTGGCCGGCAAAATGAAGTGGAAGATGGTCGCTCGTTTTCCCAAATTGTTACACCTTTTGAGACGAGCCGCAGTGGTACAAGACTAATCATAAAATTACTAGCAAGATCGATTTGCTCATCTTCACTCGTCCTTTGATGATAAATGCTTTGGCTAGATGATCCGTCAAAACCCCATTTGCTGGTCAATACGAGCTGTTGATTGGGATCAACAGGGGTTTCTAACGACCTAATAAGTCTTCTTGAGGTTAAATCCATCAAGGCTTGTAATTTGATTTTTGCAGAGCTCTCTGTAACTGTGAGATCTTCTTTGGCCGGATAGCACTTAATTTTTTCTTTAACCAACATGTAGTAACTCGGGTATTGAAGAGCTCCTTCTTGAGTGTTGAAATCCCGAAGAGTGTTATAGCGCCATTTCGATAAGTTCATCGATACATAAAGAGCCAATGCCTTCAAAGGGGATATTTCCCGTACCTGAATTGATTTACCTTCAATGAAGGCTTTGATTTTTGAGGCCTCTTCTGGATTCTCCGTCAAGTATTTCATAACATAAGCTGTATCGCTTTGTCCTGCCTTTTGAAGCGCCCTTTCGGCCGAAAACATAATTTCAGCGCTGCTACTGCTGCATGAAAGACTATCTTCAGTGCGTCTTCTTTTTTGCCGGTTACTAAGGTCCTCAAAAGATTTACGAGGACTAGGATGTGTACAAGTTGAAGCATCAGATTTAGCAGGAGAAATTATGGGCTCGATGACGTCACTTATATTTTCTGTAGAAGGTTCCATATTTTCATTCTGTAATTCCGGCCATTGAATTGCAGCCTGTAGCCAAATCTCATGTTTCTTCCGAAACTTATCTGTGCTTCTTCCAGACTGTGTCCATTTTGCATAAATGCGGTAGCAAAATCGACGACACCAGTCTTTTAAACTTGTTTCAGCACTTTCACATAACTGAACACAACTGTTATCTTTTAAAACACTGAACAAATAGTTAAAGTCGCGTAAATCTTTATGTGCGCGTGCGCATAAAGCAACGTGAATATCAAGATTTATATTAAAATTTGGAAAATACATTGCGAGATTAGCTTGGATACAACGAGGTGTAAATCAACACTGATTTTAAAGTTACTAATAGTGACCTATTTATATAAAATCCAGGTATCCCAGGTATCCTTTGTTAAATATTGCAAGGTAATTAGTTATTGTGATAATTAGTAAATGATGCATGCTAAATTAGTGTATTAAGAGCCATTTAGTAATTAAATAATAGCAATGTTCTTATCAGTAATCATTAGTGCATCAGTTTTATATGTAAACCTTAAGTCCCTAATTATATATCCTAATTAGCTTATATCTTCTCTAATTGGCTGCTCAGAAATGTTATTGTAATAAGGTAAACCTTTAGAAAAACGGTTTTAATCAACAAAATAAACAAAAAATAAAAAAATTGTGTTATAAAATAAACATCACTCTTTATCCCAGAAAGTGCACATTTGGCGCACTATGTGTCTTAGTATTAAATATAGCTCTTAGTATTAGCATTATGATATTAGAGACCGCTACTTGAAACAAGCCCGGAATCAGGAGGGAGAGAGCTCGATACACTCATTTTCATAGTAAAATTTCACATTTTCTCAAATTACTCCCGAAATATGGGAGTTATGAAGAAATTCATCACCACAAGTTATGAAGGCATTAAGTAATCGAATAAGATGGCATCATTAGTTTGGCATAATTTTACTCTTTTTTTTCGGACATGTCTACGTCCAACCGCTCCCATACATTCGTTCCACTGTGCGTCGTCGGCGTCGTATAAAATCGAATTTCGCTAAGAGCTTGCCAAGGTTATCTTAAACACATTGACTGTAAACAACTCTTCAATTTTTCTTTTGTCTTTGGGTATAGGTACACACAAGCGACAGAGAGAAAATTGCCACGTTTTTTGCCGAAGTAAGGTAGGAGAGGTAATTTTAAAAACATTCAGTTGGACCCTCTTTTGTGATCACTAATCAAACTTACCTAGATCACTACAGAGTCTAATTGAATAAGCTAATATACCTGATGGGTATCGAATACCGATATAACACGCATGATCAAAAAATAAAAAACAATTAATTTCATAAGTTTATTTTTTTGGGGTCATCAACCGCAAGTAGTGTACTCATTTGAAAACATCAGCTGTGTTAACTTGACAGACGCGGTGGGTATGGATATTTTAACAGGATAAAGCAAAAAATAGCTGATTTTCCCAACTTATAATTATACATCGAAGTAGCTAAAAACTCTAGATATTTATTTAATTGACGCCAAAACGAAAAATAATAGTATTATTATCTCTAATTCCATATGGTCTAATTAAGTTCCGTGTGGTGCCGGACGTAAAAGAATAGAACCATCCCATTGCGTCCCGTGGGTGTCGTAGAAGGCGACTTAGGGATTTACTAGAGAATGGGCAGCAGCGTTCTCTATGCATTGGACCACCATACTGCGATCGCCAACCCGCCTGCCAAGCGTGGCGATTATGGCAAATTCCCCCCTTATGGGGGAGGCTTATGTCCAGCAGTTGACGTATTTGGCTGATATGATGATGTTGATTATCTCTAACAAAACTTTTCTCACGATTTCAAACAAATTTATTACTAAAATGCATAGAATAATGTATGTATGTCAAATTAACATAATGTATCCGTTTTAAGTCAAACATGTGTTACATCTGTGAGTCTGTGTCACGCGTGTTCTCGACCTCGAAAACTGTCAAGTTCACTTGCTTATGTAACTAAAGACCGCTTTCATCAACACTATGCGATACCTAACCGCTTTTATTTAATTAAGTACAAACCGTGTGCCTTAGGCGTGCTTTCGGCTAAGTAATAATTGCCGCACGGGTCGATCGATCAGAGGGGTAATTGTGTAACACACTAATAGTAGAAATCCCTTTCATTTTGATGTTTCATTGCGTTATTTAGGCTGTTGAGTAGATTCTGATTGATACGTAATTAGGGTTTTTTTTTTGAGGGTGGGAAATCATCAAATAAGTTCTCCCGCTCTGGGTGGAGCAGGAGGGTGTGTCACACTTTTTCTGACTAAAACCCGTGTTCCCTCAGTTGCCTGTGCCAGCAGCGACGGTATCTCTTTCGAACAACCCGCACCACTGGCAGGCATCGGCCCTTGCGGACCCCACCAGTTGGTGCTGATATCTTTTTGAGGCGCGCGTGGAACACAACGCGCCGTCGACCCGGGTTTGTATATATCTAGAGTTTTTAGCTACTTCGCTGTATAAGTATACGTTGTGAAAATCAGCTATTTTTTGTTTTATCCTGTTAAAATATCCATACCCACCGCGTCTGTGAAGTTAACACAGCTGATGTTTTCAAGTGAGTACACTACTGGCAGGCATCGGCCCTTGCGGACCCCACCAGTTGGTGCTGATATCTTTTTGAGGCGCGCGTGGAACACAACGCGCCGTCGACCCGGGTTTGTACCGGACAGCGAGCTACCCATTACTCACCGTCCGCAAGCCCGCGCCTACGGTGGCCGGGAATCAGTCTGGGATTCGCGACGCCCTGGGCGTCTCCTGCGAAGGCTAGGGTCGTGAGGGCGGCATACTGCTACGTAATTAGGGTGCAGGTTAAGCTATGCTTGTCACGGTTGGTGCGTGGATGGGTGACCATCTTTGCATATCAAGACCCCTCCGTGCCTCGGAAAGCACGTTAAGCCGTTGATCAGGTATCATTTGCCATTTCACAGTCGACAACCAGTCTTACCAAGGGTTATCGGTACTGTGGAGGCTCAGACGCGCCTCCAGGTACCGGGTGTGTAGAGGATATAAGTTAAAACATTGAGGGTCGCTTAAACTGTGGGACTCCACGTTTATTTCAAGACTTTGGAAGAAAATCAGATGCTTACAGAGACGCGCCTGTCAATAGAATCAAAGCTCACGGAACCAAACCTATCTAAAATAATTTGACGTTCTTATTTTAGAATATCCTAAATGCTCGAACATAGACACAGCCTAATCATCGGCTGCCAGTATGTGTAAGGTTTTCACTAAGTAAATAGCCTCTACAGTACCTACTCTATCTCACAGAGAGAAGGCCTGTGTCTCAACAGTGGGAAGGTTAAAGGCTGATTATGTATGTACACACGGCTAAACATCAAGGTATACATTTCCAGTATAAGCTGTTCTCGCATTGTATAGAATTTCCGTAAACTGCGAGATCAGCGTAAACTGGAAATTTATAGTTTGTGTTGTAGCTTTGTGTACAACATACCTGTAGTGAAATTTTGATGCTTTTAGGCCAAGCTATGCTTGCCGCGGTTGCTCTGTGGAAAAGTGACCATCTTTCCATACTACCGTCTCCGTGCATCGGAAAACACGCTAAGCCCTTGATTCCGGCTGTCATTCGTTGATCTTTGACAGTCGTTTATACGGGTCGACTGAAGCCCAAAAGTCTGACAACCAGTCTTACCAAGGGTTATCGTATTTCCCAATAACTGGGTTGTGCAGGTCGTCATGCAGTCGCTCCATGAAAAATACTGGTATATACTGCATCGGGTTAGATTGGAAGCCGACCCCGACTATCAATCACAATCTGAATCATTGTAATAAATTATAACCTCAGTCATCATCAACATCATCATTTCAGCCGAAAGACGTCCACTGCTGGACATAGGTCTCCCCCAAGCACCGCCACTTGGACCGGTTCTGTGCGTCCCGCATCCAGCGGATGCCTGTGGCCTTCACAAGGTCATCAGTCCACCTTGTGGGAAGCCTACCAACTCTACGTCTTCCGGTACGCGGTCGCCACTTCAGATCCTTTCGGCCCCATCGGCCATCTGCGTGGAGAGGGCTATGCTTAGATTTTCCCTTCGTGATTGTTTCAGGAATGAAGAGATCCGTAGGAGAACCAAGGTAATCAACATAGCCCAAAGCCTAAGGATTGCCAAACTTAAGTGGCAGTGGTCAGGGCACATTGCTCGCAGTTCTCAACCATGCTTTTGAGAAATTCCAGATGGAAAAACTATTTCTATTGAAATTGTATCCATTACCATAGAAAGACATACTTCCAAAACCTGCAGACGTGTAAATGACCTCCAATAACAGATACTTCACAAGTTTTATTCACAAGTCATCAGTATATTTGCTTGTCTTCAAATGCGGGTAAATCATCAAAGAGCCGCCACTTAGTCACACGATAATTACTTACCATTTATTGAGTATCAATAGAATACTAAATTAGGCTTTGTTTACAAATGCCCATTGGTTTCGTGGTCGCAAGAGCGACTGTTGACCGTGCGATCCTGGGTTCGACTTCCCGGTCAGGCAAAGTGTTGAGTCCGGAGCGAGCTACGGTACGGAGCTAGAGTGTGCACTCTAGCTCCGTACCGTAGCCGGGTAGCCGTCACCTCCTTCAGCGAAGCAGTAATGCTCGCGAAGAGGGAGGCTGCGCACGTGAGGGAGAGGCAGTATAGTCGCCGCAGGAACGCCCTGGGCGTCGAGAATCCCAGGCTTATTCCCGGCCAGCGTAGGCGCGGGCTTGCGGACGGCGAGTAATGGGTAGCTCGCTGTCCGGTAAGGACCAAGCCCGGGTCGACGGCGCGTTGTGTTCCACGCGCACCTCAAAGAGATGTCAGCACCAATTGAGACGGGGCCCGGTAGGGCCGACGCCTGCCAGGGGTGCGGGTTGTTCGAAAGAGATACCGCAGCCCCTGGCACACGGGCAACTGAGGGAACACGGGTGGGTTTTAGTCAGTAAAAGTCTGACACGTCCTCCTGCTCCACCCAGAGCGGGTGAAGTTATTTGATGATTTCCCACACTCAAAACAAAAACAAAAAAGAATCCATGTGTATTTCTCTCGATAACTAAAAATCTGTTGCCACCATTTAATATCGACGCGATACAGAAGTAAAATAATCTACTATTTGTAACAAATGTTTAGTAATCGAGAGATATTTCATTACAGTTCTCATTGGTAAAGTTGCTCTGGAATGTAAAGATGCCACAGTTGACGGTACCTATTCAATTCAAAGTCAAACGGAACTGAAACCGGTCCCGGGCTCCGATCTCTGAAAAAGTGAACTGCCTCTTCACAACCATTCGACAGGCTACCGTATCGAAAATCACACATTTCAGTAACCTGATGTTCCTTGGCCGTCGTGTATTTGATTAAACGGACAATTTTTTCGGATTTTGGATTTGTGAACAGCGTTTAGAGAACTCGAGGAAAGGTAAGATGCTATTTTATGTTTTTATTGGTTAAGTTTCTGGGGTGTTTAGGTAGATTTTAAATTTACGACAGATTTACATGAAAGACTCCCACATACAGGCACGCGACTATAGAACAATTACTATGAAAACTCACATCAGAATCGCGTCGCGCCTGTCTGTGGGAGCCTTACTGCTATAAAATAATGCACTATCAGTTCTTCTACGAAACCCGGTGTTAGAAATTATCAAACCGTAATTTCCCTTTTAATTTATTTCAACAGTGCCGAAATACCTTCAAAATAGTTAACCATTATCGCCCACAAACGAGTCTTATTACGGCTAGTTATCCACGGTAGAGTAACCGCGAAACATTTCACTATCGCGTTCGATTTCACTGCATTCTCCCGCGGCGCGTGCGCCGACCGAATGGAGCGAAGTGTGCATAAAAAACTATTGTACTCTCGTTTTAATGTGAGAAAGCATGTGCTCAACGGTCGATATACGTTTATTTTTACAAACACTAGGTGTAACCTACTTTGCATTAAGTTTGGTTTATTTTAAATTTTTAACCACCGACGGAAAAAGTGGGGTGTTATAAGGTTAACATGTATATCTGTGTGTCTGTCTTTGGCATCGTAGCTCCCAAACGGCTGAACACCATTTGTTTTTCTTTTATTTTGTCTGAAAGGTGACTTAATCTCGGTGACTCCACCGTATGCTCCACCGTGTCCTCAGGGCGATCTACGCAGTAATATCCATGGGTAAAGTTGCTCTTGAAAGTAAAGATGCCACAGTTAACCGTACCGAAACATGCATGGTGGGCAAAGAAAAACGAATTTTTAGTTCGTTATACGTGCAAGTGACCTTACCAAGCTGACCTTACATGAAACATCGCGAAACAAAGATTAAAATACAGATGGCTTACTCGAAGCATCGCAAACTGCAATCTAGCACGCGACTTTAGTGATAGCGTGAGTACAACATTGTTAATAATTGCTTTATTTCACGAACCACTTCAAAAGTGAAACTTTAATTTAGTTGAAATCCTGAAATAATTTCAAGGGTACGTAATAATAATAAAAGTTGTTCAAAGGTTACAATCACGATCGCTTTAAGGCTCACGCTGACCGGCGTGACGTGACAGTGCGACGTGACTATAGTAGATAAATTTCCATGAAGTAATATAACTTATCATCAGACCTTCTTTCCCCGAAGGTTTGGGCAGAGGTGTACACCCACATTTTGCCAGTTATGTTTTGTAATAAGGGCCTATTGCCATCGTCCCATAAGTCCAGACTCGGGTGGCTCCTAAAAAATCCCAGATGAAAAAATCAAATAACACTTGGCTTTTACATAATCATCATTACATCCCTCTGAAGTTCATTTAACTCGATTTAATGATTTTTTCATGAAACCGGACTTCTCACGGAAATAGCCGGTTGTGTGAGGCACAACACTAACATTGTTACAATATAACATACTAACGCTAGTTTTGGGAAGTGACCGGCTGATGGATAATGAATATGATGGATGGCGTATAACACATATGTTTTGGTGGATGTTAGGGACATGTGTTGTTAATCGTAAGATTGCTTTTGATACACTTTACTTATTTGCAAAGCTGGTAGAAAATAGAGGTGGGTGTTCGAAACAATAATTTTACCATTTATGCAAATTACATTTATCACCTCTGTGGTCTAGTGGTAACACCATCTGTCTGAGACTCAGAGGTCCCGGGTTCGATTCTCAACGGGGGAAAAAAATCTGTTTCATGGTAGACAGAGATGTAACTAGGGTAGGGTAGCCAGAGCACGAGCCTTGGGCGCCTATCGAAGGGGGGCGCAAAAAGTCGCCAATTATAAAATTTCAAAAAATTTTAAACATCAATAAAACATTTCACACTGTTAACTATATCTCTAATAAATCTGAAGAGCTACTTGAATATATTGTGCAGTATGGGGATGAAAGCGTATTTCCTCATCTGCCTATTTCTTTCTACTCAAATTCTCTTAAAATGACAGCATAGCAAGCGATTTTTTTGCAAGTTAAAATAATACCTTGGTTATTGAAGGCTATAATTGGTCTAGAAAGGTTATGCGACCTAGCTTTGCTCAGTGTAGAACGAAAAGATCATTTACGAAGGGGCTCCCCATTTTCCATTGGTACGCCCCTGGTGGTAGGGCTCGTTCTAAGACCTCCTGGTTAGCTTCTAACATCTTCGCCTCCCGTCTCACTAATAGCCTGAAATCGCCGACCCGTCTTGAGCAAGCGTGGTGATCAATGATCATGCCTTCTCTGCTATTAAAAGAGGCCTTTGCCCTCCTGTGAGACAGTAAATAATTGGCTGGTATTAGTATAGTAGGTAATAGATGGGTGACCATCTTTACGAACCAAGACCCCTCCGTGCCTCGGAAAGCACGTTAAGCCATTGGTACCGGCTGTCATTCGTAGATCTTTGGCAGTCGTTACGGGTCGTCAGAAGCCCGAAAGTCTGATCACTAGTCTTACCAAGAGGCACCGTATAAACCAGTTACTAAGTTGTGGAGGTCAGATAGTCAGTCGCTTCATTTGAAATACTGGTATTCAGCTGCATTTGGTTAGACTGGAAGCCGACATTGACATAGCTGGGAAAAAGGTTAGACAGTTGATGTTTAAAAGTTAGACGTTGATTGACAAAAGTAAAATTTATCAAGTCAACCAAAGTTACAGAATTCCGGTGCAAATCTAGTCCACATTTTTTCCATACAAACTTCGGAAGTGTATAACTCCACTGTTCGATGATGCACATCAAAAATTAAAAATGGTATGATTTTGTCGCATTATTAATATTGTCTGCACGGAAACAGAATACTAGAATAAAAACCCATTCCAAAGTTCCAACAAAGTTTCGTTTTTCTTGCTAATTTAACCTAACTTTGGGCGTGTTTAAGTACTAAAAGAAGTGTAAAATCTTGAAAACCAAGTCGGTACCGACAAAGTTCAATTATCTAAAAGTTCAATAATTTGTTGGTCATTGATTTATGCAGTGGTTTTTTCATAAAACCCCATCTTCGGAAGGACTTTTCTTAATTTTTTACGCGCCTGTTTTACTATTAATGATCCTGCATTTCACTCAATAAGTTTTTGCGTGTAGACTAGCCTCTAACTGCTCATCACTGATACTACCTCCGTCGGATACGAAGCTTGGTGAGACAGCGTACTTTTTAGTCAGGCCCTCCAGTGAGTTCGAGCCAGCGACTAGATTCTCCTTAAGAGCGAAGCGCCAGTGCAACCCGCGAAATTCAAATTTCTTACGTATTTTTTTGTAATTTGCAGGTCACTGTCAGGCTGTATATGTTGCAGTGGCGAGGGGAGCTATTATGGCCAGGGTAAGCCGATCCAAAAAAAATGCGAACCGCGTGATATAGGCTTAAAGTTCCTTCAGAAGATAACTCCCCATTTGCCCTGGTACCGAGAAGGAATCAGAAAAATGTATACAGAAGATTTGCTTTCCTTTGCGAGCAGGCGTTTTTTCAGTAATACATAGAATTAGAAACACATAAAACATGATTGTACTTTGAAATAATGAATGGTGGATCGGTGGGAGGAGGGCATTTTTGAAGGGTAAACCAATGTTGTATTGACCCGTCGCCACTGATATGTTGAGCTGTATAATGTGATTAGCCAAGGGTATTTAGTACATGTAACCCAGATCTAAACTCGCGCACAACTAGCATAGTGAGTTCTGTTGCAATCTTTAAACCTGGCAAGTCGACACGTTATACTAGTAGATATCTTGAGTCAAAAGATTCTGTGATATGTCTTACGAAATGTGTGATTATCTATGTCTATACAGTATGTATAACAAAAGTGTGGTGATATTTAAGGGTCCGCCGGCTCAAACTGGAGCCAAATAGCACAAGACTGACTGAGACAAATAGGCATCTGTGGAGGAGGTCTTCACCCAAACTGTGGTTCTTGCAGAACAAACAGAAAATAAATGAAAAAGTAATAATAATGAGATAAAATTAAACTACGCTATAATATAGCTTCTACTTTTATAGATACCACATACCACTAGAACATACCTTCCAGAAACTAGAAATAAGTAAATCGTGTACAACAAGGCAAAAAACCAAAGGCTTTAATGTTTAAAAAGGTCGAATCGATTATATCTTAAACTTTAAAATTATTTACAGAAATTACGTTGCAAAAAGTCCGGAATTCGCTAAAAAACTGATCACACACAATGAAGAACGAATAATGACGAATTTATCCCAAGTACACACCTAAGTTTGTAGTTGAAAAATATATTTTCTCATACATTCCAACTGCAAATGTAAGTTTGTACGCACAATATTGAGAGATATACCATGTTATTTTAAGATCATAAAGTTTGTATAGGTTTTCCGTAAGTAAATAAGTAATTTCTTTATTTTTTCAAAATGTTAGGCTTGATAGTTTCGCTAAGGGGAAGGGAAAGGTCAATTTTCATAAATGTTCTTAGATAACTTCAAAACTGTTTATTTTCCCACACACCAAGCCATTTCATTTGATATGTCAATCTTTTGTTTTTTAGTTTTCCCCCAAAAAGAGGACTGCATATTCATATTGCATTTGTTTATGATCAGTGTTTGTGTCACAGAAATTCATATGCGTACTAAATTTCGACTTAATCAGTCCAGTAGATTCGGAGCTATTGTCTGTGAGAGTTCAGTTTTTTTATTAGAACCTACGGAACCTTAAAATTCTTACAAATCAAAACGGAGACAATTTATCCAAAAGGGTGCTAATCTCAAACACAAATAAGTAAAATATGAATGGTCAATTCGGATGGAATTCGAATTCCAATTCGATGCAGTGCGGTCTTTAGGAACAATAAAGTAGATACAATAACTGAAACAATAGCTCTGACCGTTTCGAGATGTGTCACAAAGGCATGCAGATATGTGTGACATCAAATTTCAAAGATGGAGTCGGACAGTCGGAAGGAGTGACGTCACACGCAATCGATAGCCCAGTGTACATGGGGTGTTTACTTATGGGCCCGGCTACAGCACGATATTGCATTTCTGCTGTGTTTGGTCAAGATGCTTATAAAAGTACGGGAGATAGAACACGTAACGACTGAATATAATGCTAATCATTGATATAAATATGAACTTACTTTTATGGACTTATGTAATAGAAAATTAACTAATGACGCTTAAGGATAACGTTTATGATTCTGTGTTCTCTTAGTTTACGGAAAATAATGAAACATTAAGTCCTGCAGGCTTAGCATGACGCTTTCTATTTATGTTCTACTGTAGAATAGAAATCGCTTGTCGACACCTAGCTTCTGACGTCTCATAAGTGCCCTTGCAGGTTTATATGAAATAAAATATTTTGATTTTGTTTTTTGATTTTGACATTTCTCGGTGAAACACTGTGAACTGTATATACGGAAACGTCATTTTTGTCTACTCTTCCGACGGCAAAACGTCTACGGTTCTCGTGCTAAACCTGCTGGAAGGAATACGTAAAATTACAAGTCAACCTGTATAGAATTCACAAATCAAAAAAGTCTCAAATTTTGACCGCGTAGGTATTGCAATTTTTTATGAAACAGCTGTTTTATTTCCTTGATAGCCGACGAGAAATTTCTACTCTAAGAGTATCTAGGAAATCACCTGCTGAAATTATGGTGTCGTTTAGCGCGTCGATGTCCATGCCACTCTGTAGCATGATTATCTGCCTACAGCAGTCAATTGCTAGACATAGGCCTCTCCAATTGCACGCGATTTAGCTCGATTTTTAGCAACTCTCATCCAGCTTTTCCCAGCCACCCCGTATCATCATCATCATCATAATTTCAGCCGAAAGACGTTCACTGCTGGACATAGGCCTCCCCCAAGCTCCTCCACTTCGACCGGTTCTGCGCTTCTTACATCCAACGGATTCCTGCGGCCTTCACAAGGTCAGCGGTCCATCTTGTGGGAGGCCTTCCAACGCTACGTCTTCCGATACACGGTCGCCACTCCAGAACTTTTCGGTCCCATTGGCCGTTCTGTTCTGCGAGCAATGTGCCCTGCCCACTGCCACTTTAGTTTGGCAATTCTTCGGGCTATGTCGGTTGCTTTGGTTCTCTTGCGGATCTCTTCATTCCTGATTCGATCACGTAAGGAAACTCCGAGCATAGCCCTCTCCATTGCCGTTTGGGTGACTTTTAGCCTTTTGATAAGGCCCATTGTGAGCGACCACGTTTCAGTACCATATGTCAGCACTGGCAACACGCACTGGTCAAAGACTTTCGTTGCATGAGAAGACATTGCGTAGCTTGCCACCTCGTATATTCTAAGTTAATTACATAATCTACTTTTTCTAATAATATCGAATCAATAAAATAATAAAGTCAAGGATTGTTGTTTTATTACAGTTGCTTATTGCCCATTAGCCCCAATTGATACACAAGCGACTACAAATTGATAATAAAAGTTATTAGAGACAGATTAAATAATATCAAAAAAATGGTTAAGTAATTATTTTATCAATTAGATGCCTACTTAAGATCAGTAAAATCGTTCAGATTTAATTTTACCCTATTGATTTAATAAAAGAGTCGTTTGTCTAAAACATACTAAGTTAGTACCTATACGTAATTAAGTACCTCTACTCTATTTTAGGGATTGTAGCTAAGTCAAAGTCAAAGTTAAAGCATTTATTTCAAATAGGCACTTAAAAGGCACTTTTGAACGTCAACATACATTAAAATATAATTGATTCTAGTCGCCCCTTCCAAAATGTAGTTTCCTATGGAGAAGAATGGGCAAGAAAGTCCACCGTCACTCTTTTAAAATGTTTTAGGTACAATATTTAACATAGTACATTCATTATATAATTATGTGTTAAAACGATGCACCCAGAATAAAATTTCCATACCAAAATAGGTAAAAATAATAGTTAAAAAAATTAAAAAAACACGCTTTAAAAACCAAACTAAAAAGTTAGAAAATTATTTAATTCTATTAAAAAGCGTGGGGTGCTTGATGTTAATTTATTATAAAAATACCTCAAAAAGCTACCCACGCTTTATAATAGAATTAAATTATTTTCTACTTTTTTAGTTTGGTTTTTAAAGCGTGTTTTTTACTATTTTTTAGTTCTGCTAACTACAAAAGCGTGATTTTTAAGTTTTTTTTTTTAATTTTTGCATTTTCATCGGTCCTCGGTAAGTCCACAAAGTTTAAATGAAATCTGACCGTTTGAAGTGGGTCAAAATCGCGCCCTAAGGAGTCGGTTACAAACAAACATACAAACATACATACAAACAAACATACAAGTGAAGCTGATATAAAGCGTGTAAAAAGAATGAAATTGAAGCAATACAGATAAATTAATTTTATGATAGATACATACATGGTGCTCACATATTTACAAACATTGTAAAAGTAAGTATATAGACGATTTTCCTAGAATATTACAAGTAATAAGTCAGTGTGTGAGTTAAAGGAGTCACTGAGTGTACCTAAATCAATGTCATAAATAGGTACAATTAATTATTCAATTCGATTTTGTTGACCCAGTTTGATTTTGTCTAGACTCTATAATGTCCTATGGAGCCATTTATGTTATAACCATTATGTTTCCAAGCATTCTTATCTTGGATATAATCCTCTAATTTGTAATATTCTTGTTTACAAAGTTTAATTTTAATATGAGTTAAGCCGCACGGGTCGATCGATCAGGTTAAGCTACGCTTGCTGCGGTTGGTTCGTGGATGGGTGACCATCTTTACATACCAAAACCACTCCATGCCTCGGAAAGCACGTTAAGCCGTTGGCCCTGGCTGTCATTTGTGGATCTATGACAGTCATCACGGGTCGTCAGAAGCCCGAAAGTCTGACAGCCAGTCTTTCCAAGGGGTATCGTAAATGTAATACCCAGTAACTGGGTTGTGAGTTTATTTTTTTGGGTGGGAAATCATTAAATAACTTCTCCCGCTCTGGGTGGAGCAAGAGGGCGTGTCAGACCTTTACTGACTAAAACCCACCCGTGTTCCCTCAATTGCCTGTGTGCCAGGGGCCGCGGTATCTCTTTAGAATAACCCGCACCCCTGGCTGGCATCGGCCCTTGCGGGCCCCGTCAGTAAACGCTGACATCTCTTTGAGGCGCGCGTGGCACACACCGCGGCGTCGACCCGGGCTTGGTCCTTACCGGACAGCGAGCTACCCATTACTCGCCGTCCGCAAGCCCGCGCCGACGGTGGCCGGGAATCAGCCTGGGATTCCCGACGGAGGTTAGGGCCGTAAGGGCGCATGTACTGCCTCACCCTCACGTGCGCCGCCTCCCTCTTTGCAAGCATCACTGCTTCGCTGAAGGAAGCGACGGCTACCCATGCACTCTCGCTCCGTACCATGGCCTGGACCAAGGCCGGATGCGACAGATCGCCGCCGCCGATAGTCTCCACGAGGACGCGGCGGTGCTCCGCCCAGGCCGGGAAGACCTCCAGCGGGGTTGTGGGGGTCAGATATGCAGTCGTTCCATGAAAAATAATGGTATTCAGCTGCATCCGGTTAGACTGGAAGCCGACCCCAACATAGTTGGAAAAAGGCTAGGCAGAGAACTCTATTTTATATAAATGCATAGTTCCATAAAATTTAAAACTATAACTGTATTGTCTTAAATGCCATCCTATCGTCGCGCAAACTGAAACCGTGAATTTAGCAGATGATTATATATACAGGGTTATTGGAAATGCACCAACAACCTCTTAAGAGGTCATTGTACTCATCATTATATACAATTTTTACAATGGGACCAAACCTGAAATCGTTAAAAAAAAATCAGCCGTTCCCTACAATTTGAAGAGTTATACGAACATAACTAAAAAGTTGTTGGTGTTTTTCCAATAACCCTGTCGACGTAGCGTAAACATTTTTCGTCGGTTTAAAAAAAAATTATCAGCTGTTTCATGGAAAAGTGCCTTATACCTAATACGCATTTCCGGAATTGTCGATTCGCCCACAAACAAATTAAACGCATGCGAGTAGACGATAAAAAATATTATATAGTTATTATTATTTAAAAGTGACAATTCGCCCGATTTAATGGGCTAAATAGTCACTGTCAACGTTGTTTTACATTCAATAGACACTTTTTACTGAATACTTTTATTATTAAGTACCTTTTCAATGAGATGTTTCAGTACGATGACAAGATTCTAGAAAAAATCTTTGATTAAAATTTCAAATAGTCATAAAATAGTTGCTACCATTTAAATCTATAGTCTGTTCGCTGAGAGTTGATAAATATTATGATACGTCTCTGAATAGCGACTGTCGCTTCGTTATCGCAATCTGTATGGCGCCTGTCGCTTATCTCCCGCTTTCGCCATTTTCGTGGTACAAGGCACGCATATGTTGTGAACTGCGGCCCGTATATCCGTATATATGTCGTGTATAAGGTTTTAAATAGTTAGCGGGAAGCAATTTGTAATGAGTTAAGAAACCCTGACTCTATCAACTCTCGACGAACAGACTTTAATGCCACAAGCAAGAACTGTACCCTTATTGCGTAACACACTATCAATCAGAATCTGAATTATTGTTAAGGATATTGCTAATCCATTGCTTCAAATGTTGGAAATGTTTGTCTGCTCAACAACATAAATAACGCAATTAATATTGTTGAACTGTGAAAATGAAAGCCATTCATACTGTTACGAGCTTGGGGTTCGTGACAATAAAAAACTGCCAAATAAACATTACCAAAAATGACACTTTAATCAAACAACCTTATAACAACTCAAACACACTAATTACAAAACACAATTGCACTACTGATCACTCTAAGTCGCTTGAAGATCGCTTTCAACTTCTCGTATGTATAGCTTGTCCAATACTTGCCGGGTCGCGATCCGTTACGGCGATTTTCATAGGGCCCTCGGAAAGTTCGCGAACCTTCTACTGTCGAAGCAAATAGAATGTTCGAGTACATACCGGCCCCGACTGAACAAATGTCGAAAGTTCTAAAAAGTTCTAGCATCGAGATTTCTAGAAAGATCTTGACCCTATTAATTCTGCTACTCGATACTAGATGGCGCTAGTGGTAACTAATGTTACCACATTAGTTGTGGCACGTAACAATACTGTTAGCTTTACGCAATTACCTCTCTGGTGAAATCCAGCTGAAATTATCTTCCAAAATTGAAGTAAATATTTTCCAAAGCGCGTGTTTAATAAAAAAAATCAATATTTGAGTACTATACACAGTACATACACGTACAAGTCTTTTTATGCAATATACAGCTGTAAAACAAAGTTTCTGAGAAAACTGACAGGAAAGTTTACAATATGGTTGACAGAGCAAAAAGCCTTGAGCACTCAGACGACCAAATTTGCGCTGTTTGCTAAGTTCCAAGATTCTATTAATTAAATGTTTACGATTCTATACATCACCATCGGCCTAGCATTTTCCCAATTATGTTGGGGTCAGCTTCCAGTCTAACCGGATGCAGCTGAATACCAGTATTTTATACGCATCGACTCATAGGTAAATGGTTACTGGGTAACACGCTATCCCTTGGTAAGACCGATTGTCAGACTTTGGAGCTTTCGATGACCCGCAACGGCTGTTAAAGATCCACGAATGAAAGCCAGGACGTGGGCCCCGGCTTTCATTCGTGCATGTAAGCTGTGGAGCTTAACGTGCAAGTAAGGTTAGTGTATAAGATCGTATAAGTAGATAAAATGTATAGTTACTTGACAAATATGAACAAAGTTAGCGATTGAGAAATTTTCTCGCAATGTACGTAATAATGTACAAATGTAATGTGGTACGCAATATTGTGCTATTATGGTTATGTTACATCCGTAGTATTTGCAGGATTTCTAATCGATAGGTTGGTACTAAATAATTGCGCAGTTGTAAACAAACAGGGAAGGTTGGTGAAGCACAACGATTGATTTTTTAACACATGTTGAGATTTTCCGAGCCTTTAGTCCTTGCTTATACATGTCACAGTTAAAACCAGTTTTTAGATAGAACGCGTTTTCCCTAGTTAAAACTAGTTTTTACAAAATGCCTTTGTTAAAACTGGTTCGACGGGACTCTTCGCCGACAGGACACTTCGCCGACAGGACTCTTCGCCGACAGGGCTCATTAGGTAGGTAATAGGTTAGGTTAGAATTGTGAATTTGTGACCAACCGCGTTGGAGCCGAGCGAGCGCTACTTCTAAGTTAGTGGCAGTTACTTGGCTATTTAGTAATAGCGCAAGGATGAGCCTTGTCGGCGAAGAGTCCTGTCGGCGAAGTGTCCTGCCGGCGAAGAGTAGTCTTGTCGGTGTTCAGTCTGTCGGCGTTTAGTCGTACACTCAAATATGTCAGTAGTATTTCTTGTTTTAACTAGGGAAAACGAGTTCTAACAAAAACGGATTTCAACTGTAACATACAAAGTAAAGCGCTTGACTGAGTTCGAACTCACGACCTACAACTCGTAAGTCGTGGCCTTTACCACTGGGCTACCCTGCTCTTCGTGACTGACTGTTTGTTAGGTAATATGTTGAAAAAACTATGATGTGAGACCATAACACGGTATGTTTTTCATATTATATTTCATATCATAAATGTTGTATTCTGTTTGTTTTTATCTCAACAATCAGTATAATAACGGTCTTATTCATAAAAAATTATCGAACATCTAAAACCTTGCTAATGTCTGGTTGTCAAAAAGTGCTATTCATAAACGCATTTTAGCACAAAAACGTTCTATAACCCAACTATAAAGTTATAGAAGCCAGAACCCTACTTTAACAGGGTTAGAGACTACTCACATTTACTCAGCTCTGTTCAGCTTTTCTCCATAGAAAACAACGATTTTGTAACAGCTTTCCGTGGCTGAACGGATGCGTCCGCATCTCATACAAAATCGTTGTTTTTTTTTTTTTTTTTTTTTGATTTTGGCTTCACACGGTTTGTGCATTTAGCCAGTGTCAAGTAATTTTTCTTTTAGATCAAGTAAATGGCCCGATATCGGGCACGAAGTTACAAAACAGTCATAGTCGTCTTTAGTCAGTCAAGTCAGAGTTATTGTAAAGCGGTAGTAACTTTACAACAACCTAATAGGAGTTTTTGGGGGGAACACGAAAAGTCCACGTTAGTCACTTATTTTCACCTTCACTACACTTGTGCACTCACACGTAACTAAATTGAATAATTCACTATCAAAATTATACAATTTAATTCGCTATTTCACTAAATTCCATGAAAATGAAAATTCGTGCGACATGTTCCAACGCGATCCCGCCAAAAACTCCTCGTTGTTTTCTATGGACAAAAGTTGAACAGAGCTGAATAAGTGTGAGTAGTCCCTTAGAAGGAAAAAATGGCCGACTCTAAAGCAGCTGATTGATTACAAAGAAAATGACATTTGACCATTTGACGTACAAATATTGTGTGTCACCAAATGTCAATTTTCAAGCGACAATGACAGTTACAATTTCAAATTATTTGTCAAATTTAAATAACAATGACGTCACCGCGTCAGAAGTGTCGAAACTGTAGACAACTAATTGGTTGCCAGTAAGTAATAATGTCTATAGTCACAATTATTCGGTGAGTAAGCAGACATTCTCGTTTGACGATTCGACGTATTAGTCAATTTGTTGGATGACTTCATTAAAATGGCAACATTTTGATTTACAAACGACATAACATCAGTTTAAGAACGTTTATGAATACAACATTTTTTCAAAGGTTTTATATTATAAATTCTTATCGAGCGGTTTAACTAATTAATGTCTTAAACCTTCCGCTATAAGCTTTTTTTATGAATAAATTACTAAAGCAAAATACTTACGGTCTACGTAAGTATTTTGCTTTAGTAATTTATTATATGTATAAAATTTTACTGTAGGTATTGTTTTTAATCCCGAAAAAAATTTAAAATATTTTAATCAATATACCACCTAACACTGACCTGAAAATTGTGTAAAAAACATAAGAAGATTTGAATTTCCCTAGTTACCTTAGTACACATGGCTACACATCAAGCTATACATTTCCAGTATAAGCTGATCTCGCATTGTATAGGATTTCCGTACAGTGCGAGATCAGCGTAAACTGGAGAAGTATAGCTTGATGTGTAGTCGTGCGTACATCCACCTTAAAGTAGCAGAAGTCCCTTTCACCCTGGTCCTTTACTTTACTCATCTAATCACGTTTATTGTAATTATTGTTTAATTGTTCTCCGTAACAACCTTTAAGGGGAATCTAGTCGCGGGCTCGAACTCACTGGTGGGCCTGGTTAAAAAGCACGCTGTCTCACTAGGCATCGTATCTGACAGAGGTAGTATCGGTGGTGGCGGTGTAGATGCTAGTCTACACGCACAACGTTATTGAGTGAGATGCAGGATCATTTATAGTACAACAGGCGCGTAAAAAAATAAGAAAAGTCCTTCGGAAGATTGGGAAACCACTGCATAAATCAATGACCAATAATGTTTATTGAACTTTTCGATATTTGAGCTTTGTCCGTACCGACTTGGTCTTTCAGATTTTACACTTCTTTTATTACTTAAACACGCCCAAAGTCAGGTTAAATTAGCATGAATAACTAATATTTGTTGGCTTGTAACTTTTAATGGCTTTTTATATTAGTATTCGATTTCCGCAAAGACAATATTAATAATGAGACAAAACCATACCATGTTTAATTTTTGATGTACATTGTCGAACAGTGAAGTAATACACTCCCGAAGTTTGTATGGAAAAACTTCGATTAGATTCACCTTAAACCTTAAGCCTAACCTAAGAACTCATTCGAATGCAATGTAAACAACCATCACTGATAGTGCATATTAATGGTAGTAATGAATGCTAGGCATTCGGCGCATCCGCATAACGAAGGTACACTTGCAGGTAGGGTTACCATTTCTAATCAAAATCAAATGACATTTATTCAAACTAGGCTGAGAGTCAGCACTTTTTGGACACCAAAATTACATAATGCCCGCCCTTCACCAGTTTCTAGTGCATTCGCTGGGAAGAAGAAGTGGCGCAACAAACTCCCCAGCAGCACATCTGTCTGTTAAGTTAGAAGAACTTGATTCTAAATTTAAAAAGTCCTGACTGCTGACAAAAGCCAGGTAGTTGCAAAAAAGTCCGGGTTTTTTTTTTAGCCATCATTTAGTTACATTTTTGAAGTAAAAACTTCTATGCCAGTTGAGTGATTTTTGATGCAGAAAGTCTTATGGGTTCTTGTCACTGACATGCAAATGTTAACAGTATAATCTGTACGTACGCATCGTTTTCGGCAGTACCCATTACTGGGCATAGTGCCTTCGTCATTTTTTAGGTCTGAAGGATTAAATAAAATGCCTTTTTTTAAGGATGGGCAACAACTTCTCCTACACTGGGTGGAGCGGGAGGGCGTGTCCGACTTTCACTGACTAAAACCCAGCCGTACTCCTTCAGGTGTCTGCTCGCCTCCTCGGCACTCGCCCCCCTGGCAGGCATCGGCCCTTGCAGACCCCACCAGAAATTCAAAAATACCTGTAAATTGTTTATTTAAAAGTAATAGGTACTTCGTGTTTGAGTTTCCGTTAATCGCAATTTGACTTAATCTGTTCCTAAGTTTACTGCATCCTAAGGTTGGTTACATTTTAACAAATTAGAACGAAAAACTTTTTTGCAATAAACGGCGAAATTCAAATTTTATAAATAAAAAATAATTTGCAGGTCAGTGCAAGGTTATATGTTGATTAAAATATGATTTGCGACCGTAATAAATATAGCATTACATAATTACAATTGTTTAAATCATCAATACAAACCCTAAATCCCTAAGTCCATTTCATTCGATCGAATGACTTTTTCATGGAAATGTTATTCAATCGTATTAAATCATTTCTTTTTTACCTGCAAATTGCAATAAACAAATTTGAATTTCGCGGCCTACTGTGGCGCATCCACCTTAAGTCAAAGTCCGAACGGGGTGCCAAACGCTTGTACTTGTCCGGGCAAATTCAAACGGATGGTAACCCTACTCGCAGGTGGCCCAGGCGCATGATTTTATTTACGAGCTCTTCTTGGAAGGTAGAGAGGGATGGTAGTCGGACCTTTCATCACTGACACGCTTTGATAACGTTCTTGAACTTTGTTGAATAACTACTGTTTGATTGTTTGCAGGACGACAGGAAATAATAATGTAGGCTTGATAAAAATATTATAATAAAGTTTTTGTTTGAAAACATTTTAAGCAAAGCAATACCTAGTTACGTTTTGGGGCTTGTGGCTAAGTAAAATAAGTCGATCGATTAGGTTAAGCAACGGTGACCGCGTCTGTGGATGGGTGACCATCTTTACATACCAAGGCCCCTCCGATCCTCGGATAGCTCGCTAAGCCGTTGGTCCCGGCTGTCATTCGTGGATCTATGACTGGTCGTCAGAAGCCCGAAAATCTGACAACCAGTCTTAGCAAGAGGTATCGTACTATCCAGTAACTGGGTTGTGGAGGTTAGATAGGCAGTCGCTCAGTATAAAATACTGATACTCAGCTGTATCCGGTTAGACTGGAAGCGACCCCAACGGCCCAAAGGCCCAAAGGCTAGGCAGATGATAGTTTTATCATGCTTAGAGATTGATACACATCTGCGGAATTTCTGTTCAGCTAATTTGACCCTGTATCAGAAAACTGAGCTCAAACAAAAGGATTTTTCAATATTCATCCCCTGAAGTTCAATAGTACTGCGAAGATCACCCTGAGGACACGGTGGAGCATACGGTGGAGCATACGGTGGAGGTCTGCCCGGCTTGGGCGGAGCACCGCCGCACTATGGAAAATATAGGTCGGTATCGGATCAAAAATCTGTAACTTCATGAATTTTTGTTGTATCGTGATGAAATTTGGCACAAATATGCAGCAAGGTTCGGAGATTCGAACGATGTGTAGTTTATAGGGTTTTCTTGTATATCTATGTATGTTTTTTTGCATAGAATGAAAAAAATGGGAAAAAATCACGAAAAAAATAGTTAAAAATTTATTTCAAGTGGAATACAAGTTTATAATGACTAAAAAGATTAAACCATGGTTAATTACAACAAGCAAAGTAAACAAACTATATTTAAATGAAAAAAAAAATACTAAATTAAAATCATATTACTAATAGGTACATCCTATACTCTGGCTTCAGGAAATGATGTAGCTAGGTACAAATATAAGTAATAACTAAATATAAATATTATTTTTAACTTATACCACTTCAGGATCAGGGTCAGTAAATGTGGGTTCACTTTCAGGTGCCACGTTTAAAAGACTTAGTGCCTCTTCTTCAAGTTCTTTCACATTTCTTACGTACGGTTTTCTCAAACTTGTTATATATGGATCTGACGTGTATAAAAGCGTTTTAAAGACATCTTCATTTGTAGCAGATCGGGAACATTTTCTGGCATGATGAAGTCGTATGTTTCTGTAGTCTTTGTTGCGAGACTCTTGTGCGTCTTCCGATAGCTGTCCAATAGGAAGCACCGCAAAATGTTTGATAACGTTTTGCCCGTGTATGAGTATTTTATGAACGGAGGATGGCATATAATACCAATCGTAATTACTTACATAGATTCTTGCAGTTTCTATTGCATATTCCCCAAATTTTTCAGGGTCGATCATCATTCCAGAAGAAAGAACTTGCAAGATAATGTATAGGCGTTTAATCAATGCCTCATCTACACCTGTTATTTCCGATGAGCAAGTGCTATTATAGAAGAATCTTCGTGCGGTATTGCCATCGTTCGTATTCCCGCTAACTTACCGAGGTTTGTCGACGATTAATCCCAACTCCTCCCTGAAACGTTTTTGAACAACTTCTTTCTTTTCTTTTTTTAATCTCTTATTTTCCTCAGTTGAAGCAGACCAAGTCTTAAACGAAAGATTATAGGAAATATGCAATATCATTTCCATGCAGCGAATCCAGGCGTGTAAGGTGGACAATCCGTATTGGTAGGCGTTTTCGTTTTCGGGTCTGGCAGTTACTTTCGATAGATCATTCATTAGCCGTGGAGTAGCCCCACATATCGTGCATGTGGAACCAGATGGAGTATCTGTAAGGACCTGAGCCACCTTTCCATCGATCATCGTTAGAAATAGTTCATGCTTCACATTTACTACAACACCATCTTTGTTTATAAGTGATGCTTGTGCAGCCCTAATTTGTTTTTTAATATCATCAACAACTGCCTTGGTTTTTTCTGGAGTTTCCTTACAAAACTCAATAGAAATGGGTCTGCAAAAACGGACAGATGAAGGTACCGGATTTTGCCAAACAACGGATCCCGATTGCACATCAACTAATCTGATGGGGACTAATGAAGTGATGAACAAATTGGCATCTGAAATTGTTTCTGACTCTTCTGCAAGTATTTGCTTGTATTGGCTTTGACCAGATGAACCATCACATCCCCATTTAGAATAAAGGATCAATGTTCTATGTTGTTTTTGGAAAACAGAATCGATTTTTAAAATTCTAGCAGCAGTATGATCCAATAAATCTTGTATATTAATCACTTTAGCATAAGTATTCGTGATTTCGATTGTAGAAGATGGTGGATAACAGGATCTTTTTATTTCTTGTATTTTATAGTAAGGCGGGAATATACAACACTTTCGTTCGTTGGTTAAGTTTTTCAGGTACATATATTGTGCTTTTGTTAGATCTAAATCTATAAAAGCACTCAATGCTTCCGTATCGGAAAGAATCTTCATCTGGTCTGAGTCGTTCCACTTACTTGAGATATCTAATTTCTTTTGAGTGTCAGCGGTTCTTAATTCTTCGACAAGATGAGCTTCTGTGTACTCACGTAAAGCCCGTAGTCCCTGCAGATAGGCGTTTTTTATATGCTCGAAGCCATAGTCTTGGAGTAGAAGAGTGTTTTTCCTCTTCTTGGTAGATTCTGAGGAGTCTCCATAAGCCACGCATGCTCGTCCTCGTTGGCCAGATGTTGATGGCGTAGAATATTGTTCAGAATCCGGTAAATTTAACGAATACCTTGAGTCCAACCAAGTACAATACTTCTGTAAAAATGTTTCTTTTTTCCGAGATGCCAGGGCCCAGCGTTTGTTGAAAATAGGAAGAATGTGCCTTTGTATGTCACTAATTATAAAACACAAGTTGTTTTCAGAAACATTCAGCTTTTCCACTAAAACTTTGGATAATGATTCCATGGTCTTGCCGCCCTCTATATAGGGGATTATGAAGTCTCGTTTGGTACAGCTGAAGGAAGACATTTTAACACTTCACAATCTGCAGAAATAATAGGCGTAGATGAGATTTGCTTCACTTGAAGTTACACTGATGTAGATGGTTCGAATAGTTTTTGCTTCCCTTTAAATACTCATTTTACAATATCGAATTGGTACCTACATCATTATTATCTTGTAATTTCCCACGCAAACCGAGTGCAAATTTGATAAGGTCCCTTTGTTATCACGAAATAATGAAGAAAATATCCAAAAAGTTCTATATTGTTCATGTGAATGGTGTCAGTGGTAAACCGCAAAAGATACTAATTTTCGGGTTCTGACTTTTATCAGTTTTTTTCTCATATCTTCTAAAACCGCAAATATCCGCAGCTGATTTTTTTTGCATTCTATTTATGAATAGTTAGACTACTAGTCGACGCAAAAAGTAGCGCTTGGGCAAACGTGGGTAATACTGAAAACCTTCAACGAAAAAACATACAAGTGAAAAAAAAGGTATGTCACTTTTTAAGTAATTACTGAAATATTTTTCTTTACTTTTAAAATCATTAAGCTGTATCGCAAAAAGCATAAAATAACCTTTCTAAAAATGTATAATACTGCATATCTGTACCAAGTATTTTTTTCACAATATGGTATTGAAACATGTATACGCAAAGACTTGAGTTTGGCACTTCTGTTTTCTATGTATTTCTATCTAAGAAAAAAAAAAAATAATTTCGCGTATTAAGAAAAAAAATCGTAATGAATATTATAATTTGACTATTAGAAAACCTAAAAGAATAGCCATATTAGCCAAATTATGATATTCGTAAAAAGCATTTTTGATATGAGCTTGTTCTACCATTTTCCATAGTGCGCCGTGTCCTCTAGGAGGCGATCGGCGGCGGCGATCTCTCGCGTCCGGCCCCGGTCCAGGCCATGGTACGGAGCGAGAGTGCATGGGTAGCCGTCACCTCCTTCTGCGAAGCAGTAATGTTCGCGAAGAGGGAGGCGGCGCGCGTGAGGGAGAGGCATTACATGCGCCCTCACAGCCTTAGTCGCCGCAGGAGACGCCCTGGGTGTCGGGAATCCCAGGCTGATTCCCGGCCACCGTAGGCGCGGGCTTGCGGACGGTGAGTAATGGGTAGCTCGCTGTCCGGTAAGGACCAAGCCCGGTTCGACGGCGCGTTGTGTTTGTGTTCCAAGCGCGCCTCAAAGAGATGTCAGCACCAACTGATGGGGCCCGCAAGGGCCGATGCCTGCCAGGGGTGTGGGTTATTCGAAAAGGATACCGCGGCCCCTGGCACACAGGCAACTGAGGGAACACGGGTGGGTTTTAGTCAGTAAAAGTCTGACACGCCCTCTTGCTCTACCCAGAACGGGAGAAGTTATTTGATGATTTCACCCAAAAAAATATGGGTTCAATAGTGGAGGAGTAGCATGAAAGTTCGTCATTTTAGCCGTTGAGAAATCCCATCGGACACGGCTTCTGATGAATAACCGTTCATATAGATCGATTCCCTGTCGCCAAGTACCTACCTATCACCAGCTAACTGTAAACTGTTTACGTTGCCGTGCGGTTTTTACTCGCGATGTGTTAATTTTAGACGCGCGGGTGCGCCGGCTTCCGTTCGCTTGATTCAGCACCCTAATTGCGTAACTCACGATTAATCGTAATCTGTTTCATTTTGAAACAGATTGCTAAACCATTGCTTCATATGTTCGAAAAATGTGTCTGCTCAACAACGTAAATAACGCAATGAATATTGTTGAACTGTCAAAATGAAACTTACTATGATTAATCGTGAGTTACGCAATTAGGGTGCAGGTCTAGAAGCCATCCATACTATGTTTTTATTGATACTTGCTACAACATATTATTTTTTAAATGTATATTTTAATAAATACGCATCTTAAGATGGTTCTCAGTCTGCCTAATTCTAAAAAGTAGCATATTAAATTATGAGAAATGACTTCACTGAAATGAACAAAAATGGCAAATGATTCAGAAGTGTCATGGTTTTGATTTAATACGGTTTCTTTACAACTATACGCAGGACTAAGCTAGTTACACAAGTGTATCAGTTTATCATAAAACAAGTATATAAAAGTAGCACGCGAATGAAAATCATATAACTTAAATTAAGTGACTTAACAAATGTAACTATGAACCACCTAAAACTTCATTTCAAAGCAAAAACTCATACAAGAAAAGCGCTGACAAAAAACAGATTTGCTGACAAAAAAGAAACGTCTTGAAATTAGGTAGCCAAATCATTTGTTTATGTTTTTATTTTGAACGACGACGGATCCAATTACCTATTTGTGGGTTTAATATAGCTCACTTTGTTGTAGTTGTGTTATTGAAATTCGAGTAAGGTTTTTTGATCTTGTTCAAAACATGTCGATTTGGCTATGGTCTCTTGCCCCTAAATAACGAACGATTGGTAGATGTCATATCTAATTTGGTGTTAATTGTTTGATGCACCGGGCGACGTCGTTACGTCAAAGCTGGTTGTCGCTGAAAACCAGCGCCTTTTTCTTATTTTTTTGTGTGTTCCTGTTCTTTTTTGCGACATGTTTACCGCAAATAAACTTTTTTCTTTCTTTCTTTTTTTTCTATCACGTCCTGACTTCGAATTTTGGTTCTACGTCATTCCGTTTTCTTCACGATATCTTTTTCTTCCTTGTCGTTTTGAGAGCAATAGTGGTGAAATGAATGGGCTTAGAAGTCGTCTCGCACGAATTAAATTAACTCGCCCGAATGAGGCGAATTGACTTTATCAAATAATTTAATATTTTATGCATATCTGGGCGACTCGCACGAAGTTAATTTGTGGGCGAATCTACAATTTTCTTAACTTTTCGTTGTATCCTTAGCGTTAATACGTAGGTATTTCTGGAAGTTACGGTTCGCCCGATTCGATCGAGTTAAGTTATGCGAGTCAACTAATAAATAAGCCACTTATTTTACCAAACAAAACACACTAATGGTGCTCTTATCTGAGTCTAAGAACTTTATCAATATGTCCTTGGCGACTTCTGTCTTATCGGACTCACCCAAACGCGAGTTATCGATACGATAAAAATTACAGGTAAACGTTTACATAAGGGCTGCACTATCTAAGTCAACAAATATTATCGACCTGATATTGGTTTATTACTTACTGCACCTAAATAGTAATTATTAATATTTACTTTCACCGGCTTTTGCTTTGGTTCGCCCGCGTAGAGGTCCGAAATTATCCCACTGGAACGTTCTACCGGGATGAAAAGTATCCTATATGTTAATCCAGGTTATGAACTATCTGTGTGCTAAATTTCATCCAGATCCGTTAAGTAATATTTGTTTGATTGAGTAACAAACGCCCAAAGATCCAAATATACAAAGTTTCACATTTATAATACCGTAGGTACTAACTTTTGCCAGCGCCTTCGCCAGCACGGAGGTAGAAAATTATCCCGCGAGAACGTAATACGAAGATAAAAGTACCCTATGTGTTAATCCAGGTTATAAACTACCTGTGTGCTAAATTTCATCCAGATCCGTTCAGTAGTTTTGGCGTGAACATGTAACAAACATCCATCCTCACTAACTTTCACTTTTATAATATTAACTAGCTCTTGCCCGCGGCTTCGCCCGAGTGGAGGTCGAAAATTATCCCACGGGAACGTAGTACCGGGATAAAACTTATCCTATGTGTTATTCCAGGTTACAGACTACCTGTGTGCCAAATTTCATTCAAATCCGTTCAGCCGTTTTTGCGTGAAAGAGTTACAAACATCCATCCATCCATCCATACTTACAAACTTTCGCGTTTATACTATTAGTAGGATAGTAGGAAGGATTTTTAGAATGAAGGCTGATAAGCCTTAAATATTTACTTTTATGAAGAACTGATATGCATTGAAAGAAAATATTGATAAAATTTAAGTAAAGATATGAAGTCATTTGATACCTTTTTTAACCGACGTCAAAAAAAGGAGGAGGTTCTCAATTCGTCTGTATGTTTTTTTTTATGTTTGTTACCTCAGAACTTTCGACTGGGTGAACCGATTTTGATGGTTCTTTTTTTATTTGAAAGCTAGTGCTTCACGTGTGGTCCCATTTCAATTTCATCTAGATCTGATGATGCGTTTCGGAGACAGACAACGGAACTGTTCAAAATACAACAGTAAATCAACCGCGATTGCTGCTATCGCGTAAATATGCATTGTTTTGACTCCAAGGATGAAGAAATTTCGAATTAGTGGGGTAGGTACTATAACTAAAAAAGTGATAAATAAAAACTTTTACCAAAAAAAAAAACAACCGACTTCCGAAAAAACACTACAAAGTGAAAAATAACTTTAATTTCGGAAGGCGGTGACGAAAACTTAAAATACATATCCAAAGTCACCGACTTCCGAAAAAGTTATTTTTCACTTTATAGTGTTTTTTTTTTGTTTAAAGATGTTTCAACTTCACTTCGACAATGTTCGGCACAACAGAGAGAGTAGAAAGTCTAGTGCGCGTTAAAAACGCACCGTGCTATTCTTACGGCCGTGCAAGCATAGTCTAAAGGTACGCTTACACGAGCAACTAAAATTACTCCATCCTGGTCAACTCTCGTCAACTATGACATCACGACTACATCCAGCAATTTAGGGCAACAGCAACCTGTTGCCAGAGATACGGTCACAATATACCATGCATTACCTATGGATCAACTTATAAAACTAAGCATTTAAGCAATACGACACCCCGCCCCGCCGCCTCCGCCGCGCGCGGGTTCCTCTCGCAAAAACGAGACGTAGTTATACGTACAAACGAGACAAAAAGAAAATTGTCAAAAAAGAAATCCAAACTGACAGGATATTCGGCAACTAATTATATATATATCGAAACATATCCGCAATTTATTATTGTTGCTCCAGATTGCTCCACTTAATTGATCCATTAGTGTTGCCGAGCAATAATTGCTCAAAAAACTGCCCGTGTAAGAGTTTTTTTTTTTTTTTTTTTTTTTTTTTTTTTTTTTTTTTTTTTTTTTTTTTTTTTTTTTTTTAAACGTTGCCCCACACTAGGAATTTCTCCTGTATTGTAGGTGCGTTTACAAACATTTAAACTCACATACACAAACACCCAGACCCAGAACAAATACTTGTAGGTCATACAAATATTTGTTCCGTGCGGGAATCGAACCCACGACACGCAGCGCAGCAGCCAATCGCTTAACCACTGCGCCAACCGTGCCGTCAAAGTACCTTTACACTCAATCACAATTCCCAGAAGATAGAGGCGGACGATACATCTTTATTACCTTACTTAGGTATATAAAGAAAAACGTCTCAAGGAACAATATTCTAATATATCTATTCGAGAATCTGAGGGGCTTGTGGCCAAGTAATAACGAGCTGCACGGGTCGATCGATCAGGTTAAGCTACGCTTGCCGCGGTTGGTCCGTGGATGGGTGACCAGCTTTACATACTTACCAAGACCCCTCCGTGCCTCGGGAAGCACGTTAAGCCTTTAGTCTCGGCTGTAATTCCTGGATCTGTGACAGTCGTTACGGGTCGTCAGAAGCCCCGAAAGCCTGACAACCAGTCTTACCAAAGGGTATCGTGTTACCTAGTAACTGGCTTGTGGAGGTCAGATAGGCAGTCGCTCCATGTAAAATACTAGTATTCAGCTGCATCCGGTTAGACTGGAAGCCGACCCCACCATAGTTGGGATAAAGCTAGGCAGATGATGATCTATTAGAGAATCTTTTATTACTCACAATACGTTCACAGTTCACACTTAGAGAAAGTCGTTATCAAGCAATAGAGTTCGATAAAAGTACAAAAGACGTGTATCCAATTTCCCATAACAGAGATAAAATTAAAGATAAAACATTAAACCGAAGAAATTTTATTAAGAGGTTAGCTTTTGCTCCCGGCTTTGCCCGCGTGGATTTTAGGCAATATCCCACGAGAGTTCATTAGTACCCTGTGTTAATCCAGGTTATAAACTATCTGCGTAGATATGCCAAAACCAGATTTGCCGTTTTGGCGCCTATCTGGAATAGGTGTATCCAGACAAACGGACGAAAAATCTAAAAACTACATTTTCGACATCAGACACTTTCCCACCCCAAACTACGCAATAGCTACTTTTTTTTTGCTTAGGGTCCTATCTCCCTAGGACACCATGGTGGCGCAACCATGGTCGCGCTGTTAGCAAAATATACACAACTTTACGGTGGATATCTCACCAAGCATCCGATTGGTTGCGCAACCAACCATACATTTTATGGCAGCGCGACTATGGTTGCGCCACCATGGTGTCCTAGTGAGATAAGGCCACTATTTGCCCACGTGGATATCGGAAATCTTCCCAAGATAATGTTATTCCTTATAACATCAGCTCTGCACCTGCCAGTGAAAATCCTGTCAAAATCGGTCCAACTGTTTCGGAGAAAAGCCGGAACAAACAGACATTTTTTTATTTTTTTATTAGCACCTACCGCAAATACTTTTATATAATGCACTTAGTAATAAGCTATTATTTTGACATTACAAAAAGACACTTCAATTGTATATATTTGTTTAGATATTAGATATACTTAATAGACGATATCGACGAAGACGATAGATTTCGAGAAAAATAACAAGATTATCTGTAACGAGTGAAGATTGCGAAATGGAGAATGATAACATTTTAAGACTCAATAGTTTGGAATTTTCGTCTGGAAGCCGAAATCTTTTTACCTTCTACAAAAAGAAAATAACAATTTCTAACTGTCCAGCTAATAATGATAAAGAAGTCTGCAAAAGCGGAGAAAACATATTTGAACCGAAACGTGTTGTTTTAAGTAAGTATCAAATAATAGGAATCTATTACTTTGTAGTCGACATTGAGCTCCTTAGTCGACATTCACACGGGCGTATAAAATCGCGGCGGGATTTAATCGCGCAATGGATTTTGAACTCTCAGTGTTGAAACTAGCATTGAGAATCCATCAGAGTGCAGCGCGAGTGAGTCTCGGAACGTCGAAAAAAGAGTGTTCGATTTTCAACTCACGGCGTTAACACCGAGAGTTGAAAATTGAACACTGTTTTTAAGCGCTGCGTTGAAAATACAGTGCGCATAAAAATCATTTTATTTACGTAGTCCGTGTGGTACATACTCCACACCAATTCGTATACCACTATTTGATATTACGTAAACTAGAGTGATGTGAAGTATTAAAACATCAGCAAGATACACAAAGTGGATTAAATACGTATTATCGAAGCTAACACGAAAACTACCCATGCAGCAGAGTTAATAAACTGTATACAGGATAAGTTTTTATCCAGTGAGCAAACTGTAACCATAAAATTCAGCATATCATTCTAGACCTCCTAGCGCAGAAATTTTTCGTCGGTAATACAAAAAAAAATCAGCTTTTCCATACATTTTGACCGCGTAGGTATTGCACTTTTATATGAAGCAACTAGGGGGCTAGCACAGAAATTTTACGTCGGTTTTACAAAAAATCAGCTGTTTCATAATGCTGCTGGATAAAAACGTATTCTGTATAGGACCACCCCTGAATGACACTCGCGATTTCGAAATTGCTTCAGATACATTCAGTAACTAAGTCATTTTTTACGCAGTCGGGTTTTTCGATTTATTATTTTACACTTTTTAGTTATTATAATTATTTTTGTTTCGTTAATAAGACCTATTTATGAAACCCTTTATTTTGAGACTCCGATGGCGCCAAAAATCGGCCATTTTAGTTATCATCATTTGAATATACCCAGTGTTACTCTCACAATTGAGACTTATCTAACGACGCCTCTCAACCTAAAATCCATCAAGCCGTTTAGGCTACAGAGCGTGCCTAAGAAATCCACATGCTCTCCACTCGAAAAACAAAACCCTCGTTATGGGTGCAGTCGGGTAAAAAAAATCTGACGAATTGAGAACCCCCCCTACTTTTAGAAGTCGGTTAAATACTCCACCCAAGGACACTATTGAATCTAATAATCATTTCATTTGAGAGAAAGTTAAAGCGTAGGTGTCAGTAATAAACGAAAATTACATCAGTAAAGGTGAATTGTCTGGTGATTCATGTGATTTACGTACCGAGAGGCCATAACATGAATCAAACGTCTTACTTAGAGATGATTTATATATAACCTTATATGTTACAACATGTGTAAATTCAAAATAAACTGCATTTTGTACAGCTGTTTATATAGTAAAGTTAGATTTACGTTGTTGTTCTATTTCGAAAAGGAGGAGGTTCTCAATTCGTCTGTTTTTATGTATGTAGCTATGAATGCTCCGCAATATCTCCGGCAATAGTAGATCAAATACAAAATGTATTGTTTATTTGATTGAGTTACGTAAGAATATCATGCAAAACGCCAGACGTAATTCTCGTAATTTTAAGAACGTACACAATATGTCTATGTTTAGATTAATCTCAATTTGTCAAAAATACCTTGAGTTTCCATACATTTTTGACAAGTTTTTGACAATTGATTGTCATCGAGATGAGACTGCGACTGGATTTTTAACGTTTTTAACACGGTTTTATTAGCTTGGTATGTATCTATGTAACGGAATATTTGAACGTGATTTTGACCCACTTCAAAACGGCGATTTACTTAAATTGAAAATTTGCACACTTATCAAGGACCGATGACAATTCAATAATTTCATAAACTTGTGCCATTATCGTCGCCAGAAAAAAAAATAAAAAAAATTCAAAATAAGGATAGAGTGATTAATAAATGAATTAATTTTAATGTAAAAAAAAAATGGGTGCTTTTTAAGATATTTATAAAATCAAGCACCATACATACGCTTTTTTATATTAAAATTATTTTCTACTTTTTTAGTTTTTGCTAACGAGAATTGGCCTTCTGATATCTCTGGCAACGATGCCAGTTGATTCATGAAAAGTTAATTATGCCTGCATTTAGGTACTTGAGCCCATCTTAACTTCGGATTAGCATTGAGGCGCCACACGTACAGCTCTCGTCTTGAATTATAAATGTATTTGCATATTTCATAGGCATGGGTATCCGCGTTCGATTGTAACGTTGTGGTCAGACGAGATTTTTTTTTTGACACTTTCTTGGATTTTGTGCTTTTTTTTTGTCGACGACTGACCACAGTTTGCGTCACAGGAAAATCATATCTTAAATCTATACAAATAAATAAAAATGAAGTGTCTGTTTGTAATATTAAAATAACAGTTAGAAAAACATTTTTTTTATAAAAGTTATACCTACTGTATACTTATATATAAATTGTTATAATGATATATCTTATAACATTTTTTTTTGTTATGTCACGAGCACTATAATAATATGTATTCGCTTACCAACTTTTAAAAGTGATTTTCTCCTTTTGTACTGATTCAAATTTTATGTTATTGTAAAAATAATATTTTGGAACCCACACTATAATGCAAGACCTAGATTATCTCAAGGTTGTAATCGTTATTTACGAGAAAATCGCTTTTGAATTTGGCTATGTGTATACATATCTATTAATGCTCGTGACTGTATTTATGCATACATACTTTCATATGCATTCAGTAAGAACCTGTTACTTTGACATTTTAAACAGACATTTTTTTTAAATAACAGTACATGTAATCTAAGACTGAGTAAGAAACATCAGAAATGGATTCCATTTCCACAAAGTTGAAATGAAGCTGCGCGTCTGGACCAGTCCTTAGACAAACACTTGTTTGTGGAATTGCTTTTCTTATTTGATATGGAAATTTTGTTATGTCGGAATATCCACTATGCAAATATACGGGAATACTGCTGAAATACAAAACGATAAGTATTTCAAGAGCTTTACATTATTATTTTCACTTAGGTTTTATATACTTACATAAAACATATTTGTTACAAAAATTGTTATTTACCACTCTGCAATAGAGGTGGCGCAGTGGTAATGGTTGCCGCTTACGATTTGTAGGATATGGGTTCAAACCCAATCCCTAATCCTTACTTAATATTATAAATGAGAAAGTGACTCTGCCTATCTGTCACCCTTTCACGTCTAAACCGCTGAACCGATCGACATGAAATTTGGCAGAGATATAGCCTGGGATATGGAGAAGGACATAGGCTACTTTTCTACGCAATAACTGACATCCACAAATCTAGTAAAATATAAATGCGAAAGTAACCATCCGTATCTTGAGCGGTCTGTCTGTCTTTCTGTTGGTCGATCTGTCTGTCCGTCGGTGTCAGTTCGTCTGTCTGTTACCTTTACGGATTTCGATATAATTTCGCATACACAGGACCATGACCTGATTAACGACCATACTTTTTCCCAGTAGTTCTTTCACGTGAGTTCTCCACCACGCGAGCGAAGCCGCTGGCAAAAGCTAGTACAAAATATATCCAGGTTAAAAAAGTACCATGTGTCCGTCTCTAGGTCCCAGGCTACCTGTTAATCTAGGTTATAAACTGTCTGTGCCAAATTTCATCTAAATTCGTTCAGCCATTTCGCGTGATTGAGTAACAAACATGTAAACATTCACATTTATAATATTAGTACGATAAAAAAATATGAAATACTACAAAATATACGCAGACGAAGTCGCAGGGAACTGCTAGTTCCAAATACATACAACAGCGAATAAATGGAAGTTAATAATAATTGAAGAGCAAATGAATAATAGGCAAACCCCAAACATCTGTACAGTACAGAAATGTTAAGAAATATTTCCATTGAACCTTGTTGTAGCACCCGAGGGGGCTCTTCATTGTATCGGGGGTACTCCCCAATCGTGAATTATGACCTGCTAAGCACCCCTAAACGGATCCACCTAAACTTTTTTAATGAATTCTCTTAGTTGGATGTGAATTTTGTAATTGAATCCACGATATCTTAGATAAAAAGTGAATTCGGGAAGAAGTTTCGGTGGATCAAGTTGGTTCTTTTAAACTACCTGTCCTGACCAATTGAAGATAGATTCAGTAGCCATTGTTTTTTTTGTGACATGTGCATTTCCCACCCTCACCTACGTAGCAAACATGGTCTCTTAGAAAGCGCCAAAAATCCGCACTTCGAGTCTGCCAACGAGCTATGGAACGAACTACACACTAGGTGTCAAACTCACAGACTGCATGAAGAACAACATATGGAACATATAACATGCGGAACAACAACAATCTGCATACTTACTAAATTTCATGAAAATCGTTGGAGCCGTTTCCGAGATTCAGATCATACACCTATATTATACAACAATTGCTCGTTTAAAGGTATTAGATTAATTGGGCCCTGGACACATCTGTTGGATGTCCGACTATCAATGGACCAAACGACTCAATGGGTTAATTTGTAAACGTAAACTACCTTAATTGTAACCTTAATTGTAAACGACATCGAAATTTAATTTGATAAATAAACTGCTGCTTTTCTATTAATGAAATTATATTCGATAACGTCCATCGGTTTCTTTCTAAACTTCAATGATATCCCACTACCGTGGTTACTTATCTCTTTCTGGTGACCGTACCGTCGTATTTGTTGACAGGCCCACACAGTCCTTCCAAACCTATTAACACTAAAATATTACGTTCTAAAACACAAATAGCAGATGCTGGCCACGCAGCTGTTGGTTTAAAGTGGAACTGGGCTGGCCACATCTGTCGCATGTCGCACCAGTAATATGCAAAAACCACCACTTAGTGGATCACAAATCTCAGGAAACAACTACGCGGCAGGCCCAGAAACATTGGCCCACAATCGCAGTAGACGAGGAAAGGTGCAAAGAGGGAAGGCAGGCTATTGCTCTGCAGTGACACTACACAGGCTTATAATCAAGGTCGGAGTAGGTAGATTGATTTAAGGTCGTTGACGTCAAACGTAGAGGATAATATGAATATGCCTCCAAAATACCGGAACTTCATATTTATTGTGATATTTGTTCCGGAATTTTGAAATTAGCACGAATTTGTGTTTAAGGTGAAAAACGTATTAATAATATCAATCTACGTTTTTGTTTAATTAAAAATAATTGTTCATAGAATTCAATCAATCATTCATATAATAAACGATTTTGTTAGCCTATCTGTATGTTTTTTATTTTATTTTATTCCATAATTCCAATTCCGGAACTTTTTCCGGTACTTCCCGCACATTATGGATAAAATGGCATGTCCATATTATAATATCTTGACGCAAGTATATAAAATCAATCTACCTACTCCGACCTCTGCTTATAATACAAAAATAAAGTAAAAAAAGTCCTTATATTACCAATATTGGTTACCAATACGATTAAAGCTGAAGGCAATTTCGGCGATCGACTATTTAGCTTATAAGTGCTTGAACGTTACCCTAATTCACGTCTTGAATATTGCTAGTAAACTGTAATCAATCATTCTTGCTACCCTCATACATATACATAGATTGAATATCATATTTGTACGTAACACCTACTCATAAAATATTATACTTCGTACACGATTTCGTTTCCAAACATGTAAACAGTTACGGAAAAACGTCGTGGAAAAATGTCGTCTTGTGACGTCGACGTGTAACAAAACAATGCATTATAAGTTACTAGCTTCCGCCAGCGGCTTCGAAAACTATCCCACGGGAACGTAGTACAGGGATAAAAAGTATAAAAAATAATAATAATAAATAAATCAATTATTTGGACCAAAACGTGTACAAAATTTATAAACCTGCCAAACTGCGTGACAGTTTGTCGGCAGGATTAGCGCTCGTTTTAAAAATTTGCTATCTACAATTTATTTACACATCTATGTAGGTCGATACAGTCTGACAGCTAATTTAAAAAGACGCGCGGCAAGAATACTATGCTTACAGTGCGGGCCGCCGCGGGCACACACGCAGACGACGGCTAACACCGCTCATGCTTTTTGTTGTTATTGTTAGTTATTGTCACATATCCTATGTGTTATTCCAGGTTACAAACTACCTGTGTACCAAATTTCATTCAATTCCGTTCACCCGTTTTTGCGTGAAAGAGCAACAAACATCCATCCATCCATCCATCCATCCATACTCACAAACTTTCACATTTATAATATTAGTAGGATAACAGAAGTAAGCGATCATAAGCTTTAAGACTAAGTGGCATACGACCACGGATTTAAGACTAAGTGGCATACGACCACGGATTTAAGACTAAGTGGCATACGACCACGGATTTCAGGTGAGAACTTTTTGTTTCATTCCTTCTAGAACGCGATTTTTTAGTAGCCGGGTTTTAGTTTTTGAACTTACTCTTTCAGTCATTCCTTTTACTAATTCTTCTTTCTTTCCAAAGTCATTCATACATTCATCATGTAAGAATTAAAATTAAAAAATACCTAAGTACATAAGTTTATTCTTATACAACTGACAACCAGTATTACCAAATGGTATATCCTAAACCCAGAAACTGGGTTGTGGAGGTCAAATAGGCTGTCGCTCCATGTAAAATACTGGTATTCAGCTGCAGCCGGTTAGACTGGAAGCCGACCCCGACATAGTTGGGAAGACGATGATAAATACACAAATTAACCTTCCGATGGACGTCCATCTTACAATAACTTAGCAACCAAATATTTTTACAATAACATACTATCTCAACTCTAATGTGACAACCAGACAAACTTATTCGTTTCTGACACCCATCACGCTCAGTTATTTTAGTATAATTTTAGAGGAAACAAAAACGAATGTTGCCAAGAAAAATAATGCACCGATAACCACCTGTGTGCTGTGAATTACATAACACAGCTCTGTTTTTCTGGTCAGTGTTGCCAACAAATGACTACGCAAGGTCATACACACTTCCTTTTTATCTCACCATTGTGGAGTGTGTAGTATTTTTTTATTATTCAATTGTCCGGAAACGTAGAAAATGTTTGTGTGTGACATAATATTGTTGGCATTGTTTACATTCGAAGTTTTACTTTACACTTCAATTGTTATTTTAATTTCAATTATTATCATATTTTTAAGACTTGTTATTTATATGTAGGTATGTATTATACAGGGTGAACTCGTCTTGAAATTTTTATAACTTATTTTTTTTTAAACCGGTCAGTAGTTAGGTTCTATGACCGCGTGGGTAGTTTTCTATGAAACAGAAGACTTTTTTTGATAACCAACAAAAAAAATCTACTCTATGGGATCTAGAATCATGTGCTCAATTCAGCCTGTTTAATAAATGAGTATCAGTTTTCTTTTTATTTTGTCACAAGGATAAATCTGATATCTCGATGTAGAATACGCCAGTCGTAGTTAGAATGTGGTGGTATAGATGACGCCACATATCCATAACTAAAGTGGTTTTCTCCTACTTTGCGGCACCTGGTATAATTATTCAGCAACGACAATTAACCTTGCAGCTCAATAAAATGTTAATTAAACTATTTATCAGGGCAATAATACGATACACACTGCTATCAAGCGAACTTCGCTAAGGACGTAAATATTGTTTATCGTATTGCCTTAATTTATTTATTTATTTGTTTAACAGTTTAAGCACACAAATGTACAGTGGCGGACTTAATGCCATAGGCATTTTCTACCAGTCAACATAATCTTGATTAATAGTTAAACTGATGAAATAGGTCTACGCAAGGGGGTGTAGCGCCATGTGCTGAATTCAAAGTTACAGTTTGCGCGTCGATGTCCCTGCCACCCCTTATAAGTAGTAGTAATGTTCTGACAGACTTAAAAAAAAATGCCGTCTTCATAATACTACCAAAGCCACAACTGATAGTTAAGACAACTGAGATTAAAGGCAACCGCGCAATTACTGCCTTTTTAGGTTACGTAAGGCACGTCTGGGGCGTCGGTTGTTGAAACTGGTTGTATAATAATGCCATGTCACAGAGTAAATAGGATGTTTCCATAAACTGGCATCTAGGTATAGCTGAGCTTGCGGATAGCGAGTAATGGGCAGCTCGCTGGGTAGTACACGGGACGACGGCGCGTTGTGTTCCACGCGCGCCTCAAAGAGATGTCAGCACCAACTGGTGGGGCCCGGAAGGGCCGATGCCTGCCAGTGGTGCGGGTTGTTCGAAAGAGATACCGCGGCCCCTGGCATACAGGCAACTGAGGGAACACGGGTGGGTCCTAGTCAGTAAAAGTCTGACACGCCCTCCTGCTCCACCCAGAGCGGGAGAAGTTATTTGATGATTTCCCACATAAAAAAACAGGTATAGCTAGCTATGCAGTATTATTTTAAAGCTGATTTACATCCGTCCCCTCACACGTTAGGTTTAGGTCCAGTTGAAAACCAGCGTCAGACACTATAACTGTCTGGATTTATGCTGAACTGGTTCTTTTTAGCGCAGCCGTGTGGCACAATTTGACGCTAGTTTCTGACAGCGCACGTTACAGTTTTTGTTGGTTTACACCTTTATTTTTTTGTTCTTTTGCTGTACTGTATATTGTGTGCCTTTTTAGTCTGTGCTAAATAAATGTATTTTCTTTCTGTCTTTCTAACAAAGGGTTAACTAACGGCAGACTAATTCGTAAAAAAACTTCAGAAATTATGAAGGGAAAATAGTTTTAAAAACGTGCATGCAAAAAGATAATGAAGTAGGTACATAATTGTAATAATCATCATCTGCTTTGCCTTTTCACAATTATGTTGGGGTCGGCTTCCAATCCAACCAGATGCAACTGAGTACATGGAGCGACTGCCTATCTGACCTCCACAACCCAGTTTTTGGGTAATATCCCTTTGTAAGACTGGTCGTCAGACTATCGAGCTTCTGACGACCCTTAACGACTGTCAAAGATCTACGAATGACAGCCGAGACAAAAGGCTAGTTTACACAGGGTCAGTGCACAAGTCAGGAGCGGACGGACTTCAAAATATTCGTCTGCGAATATACAAGTCAGCGCTGACTTCGTTCCTCTGTACTGACTTCACATTGGGTTTTTTTTCTGGTCAGCGCTGACTTGTCTCGAATTCGGGGTCAGTTAATGACCCTGTATAAACCTGCCTTAACGGCTTAACGTGCATTCCGATGAACGGATCGGTCTGGATATGGAAAAGGTGTTCACCCATCCACCTACCGACCGCGGCAAGCGTAGCTTATGCTACCTAATTATAAGTTATTGTGCTAATTGCTAAACTGTATATATCTAGCTAAAATACGTTCATTATGTTAATATGATAACCTATATTGCCGAGTGGCTGCCTCGTTTTGTAGGCATTATTTATTCAAGCTATGTTTCACATGATTATATCACAATAATCAGTCTTACATTTTGAACGCATCGAAATTGGCGTTATCTTAACTGTTACTTTCTGTTTAACAGCAATGGAAGAGTTTTTTGCGGGATCGCGTTGGAACATGTCGCACGAATTTTCATTTTCATGGAATTTAGTGAAATAGCGAATTAAATTGTATAATTTTGATAGTGAATTATTAAATTTAGTTACGTGTGAGTGCACAAGTGTAGTGAAGGTGAAAATAAGTGACTAACGTGGACTTTTCGTGTTCCCCCCAAAAACTCCTATTAGGTTGTTGTAAAGTTACTACCGCTTTACAATAACTTTGATTTGACTTGACTGACTAAAGACGACTATGACTGTTTTATAACTTCGTGCCCGATATCGGGCCATTTACTTGATCTAAAATAAAAATTACTTGACACTGGCTAAATGCACAAACCGTGTGAAGCCAAAATCAATAAAAAAAAATTAAAAAAAACAGCAATGGAAGCCATTTCCTTTTAATTCTTCAACTTGATCCGGAGTATAGATGCAAAATGGATTTTGCACCACACTTGTTTATTATTGGCTTAAAATGTTTTTTTTTTATGCACCAAGGCTTCACACGAAGTGATCTTGACCACACCTACTCCGTGATGTAGGATATATCAGGGACAATGAAATTAAAATAAATCATTCATTCTAAAATCCAATGGCTGAGTCTAAACCTAATCAAAAATTGATAGGTTCTACAACATATTTAAAAAATGCATATCTATACATAAATGAATACGTGAAGCAAAAACTTTGTAGGTAGGTACCCCTTTTTACGAAAATTACGCAGTCGGAGGCGTATGAAATTCGGCACAGTTAAAACTTAAGTGGAGAAGAAGGTCAGAAAGATATTATTTTGATATAAATAATGCATAAGAAATACATTGAGTTTTAAATTAATAATGGCTGAGTTTCGACCACTCTGCGACCACTACTTATATAGTTTTCAGCTGCACTTTTGGGTGACGTCTCCGATTTGTGACCCGAGTAACAACAAATGGTTAAATTTAAAACAGTTGATTTGTACCATAAACGGCTATTTAATAATATTTTGCTATTCACCACGCACTAACCATTGATTAAGTACTGTAATGGAATAGTTATTTAAACGAAATAGCCAACTCAGTTTAACCATTGGTTTATGCTTCCTGACGTGAACTTTTGCATAGTTGCATCACGTTTAGTTACAAAATAAAAATGCAAGACGCTTTGAATTAAATACCTATTTGAAGAGGATAATGTGTTAGATGAATTGAAGATAGGTCATTTTGCGCTCTCCGTATAGGTATTCCAAACACGGCGCAATTTCATTCAATCACTTCGTTTAGAGTGGCTATTAATTTGCTGTACGTAGTTTTAAGGACAATGTTACTAATTGTATATTATGTATGAGTCTTTGCTCGAAACAAAGATTTGTAGAATAGATACGTGGAACAGTGATCTAATCCACGAACCTAACGTTGTTGACAGTTGAAACGTCACATGGAACGGTCGCAATTTTTTTTGAACTATCCCAGCGAACGATAGCACATCACTGTCGTTCCTTGTTGGTTTACATCACTTCGTGGAAAAGGGCACTATTTCATGTACCGCTAATATCAGCAAACTAGGCTGTTTGTTTACAATTCCAATGCCACACTGTGTTTACAAATAACTTTGCTTCTGACAGGTACCAAACAGGTTTCGATTTTCAAATGTTTTGATACATAATACAGGTATGTTTTTTTTATATTTGGAATTCTGAACCATTCATTGACCACGGTCACCGACTGGCTAAATAATAATAATTTATTGTTAGAGAAATCAATATTATTTAGGTCACTGGCCTAGAAGTAATAGTGGCTTTAACGTTGACTTGTAACGATGTTCAATGTGAATTGTACCTTTTTGGACACTATTGTCTCATAACATTGCACTTGCTAGGGTACACTTATGCAGATAAAATTTAAGTACACAATACAATCTATTTACTTAATACCTCATAATACCTACATGTAGATAGTGCAACTGATCCAATTAATTAAATTACTCACCATCATAATTGAAGTATGCATATTCCGTATTCAACACCTCACTTGTTCCATATCGACACGGGAGTCAAACCCGGCACCATCGGCCGCTTACATCATACGCGCCAAAATAAACTCCCTCCGAAAAAACACACGTCAATCAACAAACACAAGGTTAAACACCAACTAACTAACACTGAAATTAAAACAATAGTTTAACGTCGTAAATAAATTATAAACGAAATTAAACTGTTTAAAAGTCACTGTGATCAAGTTTCAGGTTGTCATTCATTAATAAATGAATCACTATCAAAACAAAACACGATAAAGTTTGTAAATACGTAATTTGTGAACGAAAAAATTACTAACAGACTACACCTCCACCTCGGCCCGCAACACTGCACTAACTGACGTGCCGCGCGGTCGCGGCGTGCTAGCGTAGCCAGCGAGCGGCTACCTGATATCTCTAGCGCATTCCCACACGATAGATACCTTTGTATAAGAAAGAGACAGCCATACTACCTCAAAGTATGCCCACGAAACTGCATTTCGGTGCACTTGCATTTCTGAATATGACGAGTTAAACCGTAGTTAACGCTAAACGCATTAAATATCGGCAGTTTAGAATGCTACATATAGAACACTTATCTGTCATAGTCATATTCTATAGTCACTTTTAATTTACTAATGTGGCAATTATATATAACTCAGCTGGAGGACAAAGTAGAAAATTTAAAGGGAACGCTATGTCTCACATAGCAAGAAATAAGAAACATACCAAAAACAGAAGGAGAAAACCAAGATGATCTTCGTCGGATTATTACCGAGACAACTAGCGTACTCGACGTCCCACTCGGACGTCAGGACATTAAGGATATTATCCGAATAAATAAAAAAGATGGAATGCCATCTATTTTGGTTGATTTCATCTCGGTAAATTCTAAAGAAAATATCTTGAATAAAGTTCGCCAGTACCTACATCCGCAACAACAATCAAAATAAGCTGAACACAGCCCATATTAAACTTTAAGGTGAGACAAAACCAATCTATCTATCTGAGTACCTGACTTCGAAGTCACAACGCTTATTCTAACTGGCTCGCAAATTTGCTACTGATACTGGCTACAAGTTTTGCTGGACTACATACGGGAAAGTCTTCCTTCGTCAAATTGAAGGGAAAAAATATAAACTTGTTAAAAGCGAAGCCGACCTTAAGATTAACCTAGATCTAGGCATAGCTGCACGCTACTCTTTTGAACTTTAAGTTTTCATTTTATTACTTTTTTATTTGCACTTGGTCTCTGATTGTAAAACACAAACACAACACAACGCAGAAAATACAAATTATTACACTACATAAAAAACAATTCTAAATACAAACACACATTACAATTACACTGTACAGTGCAAATAAGATCCGTTACTCACACACACATATGCTACTCATATTTTCCAGGGTATTTTAAACGGTGTTGTCTCACTTGGCTATCTAAAGTCATATAAGTAAGTTTAAAGAAGACACATTTATTGGTAACAGTAAAACAATTACGGTCTTCAATGGCTAACTTATATATCAATATATCATCATTGCGATACAGACACCTGTAACACAGTTATCAATAACTCAAGCACGCCTTTTAAAATAATAACTCAAAATATCCGGAGTATCTATAAAAACCTAGACAGCTTTCAGGCCCAATTAGCAAGGATATCATGCGAAATAGATATTATAATTCTGACGGAGTGTTGGCTTAGTGATGATAAACCAATTCCCGCTCTAGAAAACTATGTCACCCATTCTACAAAAAAGCCTCAATTAAAATGGTATTGTAATATATACAAAAGATAATATTCATTGTACCGTTTAGGAGCCAGATCCATTGTGTGCCAATTTTCTCCGATTAAAAGTTGACGCAGATATTTGTATATTGGCAGCATATAGGTCCTCCTCAATGTACCGTATTGATAGCTTTCTGAACTCCCTTGAAAATATAATAAGCAAACTTAAAGTTAAAAATATTATTCTTACGGGAGATATCAATATAGACATTAAACCGAGCAACACGGACAGGAATAGTGCAGAACTGGGCCTGGTCTCAGGTCATACATACCCAACAAGAGTGCATCACTGCCTCGATCACTTCATGATCAATACCAAAAGCTCTTCTACGATTTTTGTAATAGATTCTACAGTTAGTGACCATGCCTCTGTACTACTATGTTTAAACAACACACCTCCTAAAACCAAAAAAAATGGAATCACCAAAAAGGTTGATATTTAACACTACTGTCGAACACCTAAATGGTACTATTTTTTCTTTTATAACACATGACTCTGATGCAAATGAGGCGGCCAGACTCTTTGTCGGGTGTTTGACAAAGAGTACAGTATTTTTATGAGATAGAGAGCTAACTTCACGTTTTAGGTTAAATCGCGCGACAGCAGCGCCGCCCTGGTAGTTGTTCATCGAACTAGTATCTCTATAGGTACTATACTATAGGTATATAGTAGCATAATTTGGTATTTTCGAACTTGAATGGTTGAAATTAATGTGTATTGTAAAAAATCTGCTAAATTAAATAATCGTGAACTTCAATTTAGCTGTTTTTTACAATACACATTAATTACAATAACAAGTGATCGCGTAAATAGCAATATACAGCGTAGGTAAGAGAGAATGCGTATTGTAAGCAAAATTTAACTATATTCCGTAGAATGCTAAGGTGCCATGTAAAAGAGTTATTTTGTATTTAATTTATTTATTAATTGATCACAATCACCTTAAATAAAACAGTACTCTTTACTATTACAGTATTTATTCAGTAATAAATAATTCATGTAATCTAAACAGGTAAATTATGGACGAGAAAATTATGTGTATGCGCATCAGTAACGTGCCGACATTTTTCTCAGGGTGGTCAGCACAAATTACAAAAGCGCTGGTATTAGACAGAAGTTACAATGTTCATTTGAATGAGAAAACATACGATTATTATTGTCTTAAAAATTGTTTTTACATATTTATTATTTTAATAAATTGCATATGTGTACTACTTTTGAAATAAAATTACGTTTATTTGGTAAGCAACAAAATTCATAAATAATATTTTTTAAGGATGACAACCTCTTGATTTTGTTATAACACTATCACAGCTAGATGGCGTTACTTTCCATACTTTAACCCCTGTCACGAACTTTGTACTAAGTCGACACAGCATGGTGTTTGATGTCTGCAGTCTCACTACCCTCAAAAGTGATTAATGTGCCTAACCGTAAGTTAATTCTCAAACCATGGCTAACCCCCTAACCCCTGGCCTTCTGGGGTGCATTAGACATCCACAAGCTGCATAAAAAGCTTTTAAAAGACGCAAAAAACTCTATTCTAGAGATTTCATATAAGCGACAACGTAATTACTGCAATTCTTTACTTAGAAAGTAAAATAAATAACGAAAAATCGGCTTTCAAGTCATCACAAAATACCAAAGAAACATGGAGTATAGTGAAGTCAATCACTAACCAAGCCAGGCAAAAACATCAGAGGATAAATTATTACTCAAAACAAAAGATTTGCCGAAAGAAATTGAGCACATAAATCATTATTTTTCTAATATATAGGTAAACAACTTGTGTATACTCTCAGACAAAACCTGGATTATATAAATTTAATTCACCACCGGCACTTAATTGTATTGTTTTGCTCCCCCCTGATGAGCCTGAAATTGATTCTGTAATTAATAACCTAAAAACTGACTGTGCCGCGGGGTTTTTTTTGGGTGGAAAATCATAAAATGACTTCTCCGGCTCTGGGTGGAGCAGGAGGGCGTGTCAGACTTTTACTGACTAAAACCCACCCGTGTTCTCTCAGTTACCTGCGTGCCAGGGGCCGCGGTATCTATTTCGAACAACCCGCACCCTTGGCAGGCATCGGCCCTTGCGGGCCCCATCAGTTGTTGCTGACATCTCTTTGAGGCGCGCGTGGAACACAACGCGCCGTCGACCCGGGCTTGGTCCTTACAGGACAGCGAGCTACCCATTACTCGCCGTCCGCAAGCCCCGCTACTTTGGCCGGGAATCAGCCTGGGATTCCCGACGCCCAGGGCGTCTCCTGCGAAGGCTACGGCCGTGATGGCGCATGTATTGCCTCTCCCTCACGTGCGCCGCCTCCCTCTTTGCGAGCACCACTGCTTGACTGCCTGCAGGAAGCATGCACTCTCGCTCCGTACCATGGCCTGGACCAGGACCAGACGCGAGAGATCGCTACCGCCGATCGCATCCACGAGGACACGGTGGTGCACCGCCCAAGCCGGGCAGACCTCCACCGTACGGTCCACCGTGTCCTCAGGGTGATCTTCACAATGGAAACACCCGGGCGTTTCCTCCCGCCTTATGCGAAATAGGGACCTCCAGAAACAACCGTGTCCGGTGAGGACCTGCGTCAGGCGGAAGGTGAGGACGCCATGCCGCCTCTTAAGCCACTCCTCAAAGAGGGAACATACCGCTGCAATGGTGGCGTGCCCAGCACTGGGTTGCGACAATTGCATCCTACACGTCGCCATGAGATCCTGCCGGAGCTCTGTCCGCTGTGACGCGATTTCCCGCAGCAGCAGAGTCACGCCCTGGCGTTTGGCCTCCTCGCACCACTCCCAAGTGTGCGCGAGGACCTTTGCCTCCAGATCCCATGGCGGCAATCCGGCAAGGACGTCTGCCGCCTCCCCGGAGATCGTGCAGTTTCCCCGGACCATCCTGATGGCCATGACCCTATGGGACGCCTTCAACTTGCGGGCTGGTTGGCGCCTCAATGTAGGCACCCACACCGGTGCCCCGTATAGGGCCATGGACCGCACGATCCCCGCACAGAGCCTCCGGCAGGAGGCGTTTGGCCCCCCTAGATTGGGCAGGAGTCGCTTCAAGGCAGCCCTGGCCCACTCCAGTCTGGGAGCCAAACGTCGGAAGTGCTCCGCGAAGTGCCACGGGGTCCGACTCTATTACTACACTAAACTTATTGAGATATGTTTTGAGCCGGGAGTTTTCCCCCCGAGTCTTTAAAAAATCTCTAATCACGCCGGTTCACAAGGGTGGGAGCCAGGATGATGTCAAAAATTACAGACCTATCTTGGTTCTGCCGGCTCTATCAAAAATATTAGAAAAACTGTTAAACACTAGACTCAATAGATTTTTAGAAAAAAACAAATCGCTATCAGATGCTCAATTTGGCTTTAGGTCTGAAAAAAGCACCGAAGATGCAGTTTGTCGACTCGTTGATCACGTTGCTGAGAAAGTCGATGCTAAACAGAAATGCATACGTGTTTTTCTCGACCTTGCGAATGCCTTTGAAACGGTCTGTAATTCCACTCTTGTGAACAAGCTAAACCATATTGGGATCCGTGGAGAAGCTCTCAGTATATTTACTGATTTTCTGTGTGACCGGACACAAAAAGTAAAGATTGTTGGAGTGGTTAGTGACGAAGCAAACGTCACTTGTGGGGTCCCATAAGGCAGTTGCCTTTCTCCGAGTCTCTTTCTGATATATGTGAATGATTTATGCCAGCAGTCTCTTATTAACGGTAAAATATTCAGCTATGCCGACGACACCACGCTCATATTTCATGGACAGACTTGGGAGCAGGTGCAACACACGGCTGTGCTGTGACTGTGTAAAGTCAGCCACTGGCTGGAAGATAATTTACTTACCCTTAACACCGCTAAGACTTCATACTTGCAGTTCACATTTTCCAAAACCAAACCTATGACAATAAGTCTTAAAGCTCACTCTTGCAAATTGCCACACAATAATCATCCGTACTCATGTCTTTCAATTTCTCAAAAACCAACGGTGTACTCCTGAACGAAAGACTATGTTGGCGTCCTCATATCGATCTAACCACCTCTCGCGTTAGGAAAATTATTTAGGCGTTTAAAAAACTTCGACATGTGACCGATTTTAATGTACTTCGCACTGTATATTTTTCTCTAGCCCAGTCAATAGTGGGATATTGTTTCACGGTGTGGGAAGGTGCCTGTAAAACTATTGTGCTGCACCTCGAAAGAGCTCAAAGATCACTGCTTAAAGTCATGACCTTCAAACCATATCGGTTCCCGACTGTAACCTTGTATCAAAACTGTAAATTGCTTACAGTGAGACAATTATGTCTTCTCAACCCCGGCATTGAAGCAACACATAATAACACCTGTAAACCACAAATACAAAAGTAAACGCACCATCCCTAATGTCTGTAAACATGTTAAATGAAAGACTGCTTCAGCTAGATGACAACATCTTTTACTAGGTACGCATATTAATAATAAAATTAACAGGGTCCTTTTAATTAACATACTTTCTAAAACTGAAACTAAAAATAAAATAAATACTTGGCTACAAAAATTCGACTACACACAAACAGAAAACTTATTAATATAAACACTTACACAACTAAGTCCTACTAATTACATGCATTATATACATACCCCTGATACACACACACACCCTCACACACCCACACACACACACCCACACACACACACACACACACACACACACACACACACACACACACACCCACACACACCACACACACACACACACTTTCATACATGAGCTTAGATGATTTCATGATTGTTTTTATTTTATTGCATAAATTAATGTAACAAAATGGGAGAAGCCACTGATTCCTGTAACACAGGTGTTACAACCTAGTTCAGGACTCAGGGCTTCAATGTGTGAATGTATCACTGTTTTTATGTCAGTAAGATTTATTATTATGATTATTATAATTGTTTTTAACCGACTATGGCGAAGCTATAAGGAAAGTTTTGATTTAGAACGGTATGTTACGTATGCATGTATGTATGTTCATCTGTTCACTCATAACTTCTATCACATATTAGTTTGACAAATGAGGCATCGATGGAAACGTCTCGATCATCCGCTGGTTATAGGCCATTTGACGTCACATTAAATTCAATATAGCGCCCTCTAGGGGACAAACTAAAAACAACAACTAACCTACCCCAAAAATAGGTACCTACTTACATTCTAACAGTAGTAAGCGATCACGCGACGGCAGTGGTGGCCCAGTGGTAACGGCCCCAACATTCGAGGTGTAAGTCGAAACTAGGCAGGCAGGGACGTACCGATAGAAAATGACGCCTAGGGCACGTATCACATGTGCGCCCCTTGCTAAATTAACTTCTCGGTCTACACTGAGCGAGCAGGTCGCATAACCTTTCTTGACCAATTATATGGCCTTCAATAACGAAGGTATTCATTTCAACTTGCTATAAAATCACTTGCGATGCTGCAATTTTAAGAGAATTTGAATAGAAATAGGCTGATTTGGAAATACGCTTTCATCCCCGTACTGCACTATATATTCAAGTAGCTCTTCAGATTTCTTAAATGTAGGTAATAGTATGAAGTGGTTTATTGAAGTTTTTTTTTTATTTATATAATAATTGGCGACTTTTTGCGCCACCCTTCGATAGGCAGGGCTTTTGCTCTGCCTGCCCCACCCTAGTTACCCCACTGCAGGCAGGTGCTTTACTTTGTGTAAATAATTATAGCATTTTTGTCCAATTGGTGGTATTATTCAATTGGTGGTAGGGTAATATTCAATTTTATGTAGTTACTGTCTATTATAATTATTTTACTTTGTTACCTGTTTTGTCTAATTGTTAAAACCCTGGCTTGATTTTCGTACATTGTTTTCGGGTGACCACTGAAAATCAGCGCTGTGCTGTGAGTCCCATAGCACAGCATCATGCTGAGTGGAACCCGTCTTGTCACAGTCACGGCGTGCAGCTGCCGACTATTTATGTTCTTTATGCCTATATATATATATCTGTGTTGTTATCATGTTTTTTTTAATGTTACGTGTCATCTTTTTATATGCACGTGTTTCTGTGACAAATAAATATACCTATTTTTCTTTCTTTCTTTTTCCTTAATATATACCGAATATAAAACGTTTACTCTATCTCTACACAAGTTATGAACTTAATGCTAAACTTAGACAGTAGTGCACGAAAAAGAAGCTAATTTTGTGAGAGACTGGTGCCTGACGTAGGTTTATTTAAAAACCTGAAAAATTTATCACCATAGCTCAGAAAAAATATGTTCGTATTATTGAAACTAAAGTGTGACCATCGTATAAATTCCCCCAGACCGCCGCGGACCCGATTCTAGTAGATCAATTTCCAAGAAGTTTTCATTGAAATTGTTCTATTATAGTCGCGTCGAGTCTGTCTGCCTTCTTTGGGAGTCAGGGAGCCGTTAGTAGGTATCCTTTCAAACATATGAAGAATTTCGGCACCAGCAATGGGACCGCAGGTGTCGACTACAGGACGAGCTGCTTCTCATACGAACAGCTGTACGTCTTTTACTCCCGCGTCACCAGTACTTACTTTTTTTTTTTTTTTGTGGGTGGGAAATCATCAAATGACTTCTCCCGCTCTGGGTGGAGCAGGAGGGCGTGTCAGACTTTTACTGACTAAAACCCACCCATGTTCTCTCAGCTGCCCGTGTGCCAGGGGCCGCGGTATCTCTTTCGAACAACCCGCACCCCTGGCAGGCATCGGCCCTTGCGAGCCCCACCAGCTGCTGCTGACGTCTCCCTGCGACGGGTCAGCAGTGGCCCCGCCGCCTACCACTTTTCGGCCGCAGGGGATAGGGAGAGCGGCCAACGCTATACCGACACTCCTCTTCCCTTTCGGCCCCACCGCGTCCGCCATCAAACGGTGGCGGCCCCGTCCAGGCCACGGAAGGGAAGAGCGCTACTCAGAAGTACCGGCACTCCTCCTCCGCCGCAGCCTGTAACTCTCAGCCGCGATGCCTCCCATTCGACATCGCGGCCCGCCTCAGCTGCGATGCACCTCACCGCAACCTACTTTTTGGCCGCTACGTCGTCGGCTTGGAGGCACAAGCCCTGACGAGTGGCCCCACCTTTGGGTTCCTCTTTGCTTCACCGTGGGAGGGTGACCACGGTTACTGAGCCCCCCCGCAACGACAATGCGGGAACCCCACTGGGGGGACCAGTACTTACTGTCTGTATATTCTAGCTACTGAGACCAATTAGTCCTACTTTCTATTATCCTATTCTACTAATATTATGAATGTCAAATTTTGTGTTTAGATGTTTGGATGTTTGTTACTCAATTACACAAAAACGGCTGAATAGATTTAGATGAAATTTGGCACACAGATAATTTGTAACCTGGTATAACAGATAGGATACTTTTTATCCCGGCAGTACGTCCCCGTGGGATAATTTTCAACCTACACGCGGGCGAAGCCGCTGGCCCTAGCTAGTAGTTTTATAAAAATGTGGCTGTTATTTTAGTAGGTATATTGTGGTGTCTTACAATTTCCACGCAAGCAGCCGCACGGGTCGGTCGAAGTTTTAGCAACGGTTGCTGAAGTTGTTTCGTGGATGGGTAGTCATTCATTACATATTGAAACCCTTCAGTGCCTTGAGAAGCTCGTTAAGTCGTTGGTCCCGGCTGTCATTCGTAGATGACAGTCGTCACAGGTAGTCAGGTGCTCAAAAGTCTGACAATCTTATCAAAGGCTCACACAGTTACTGCAATGGGCTGTGGAGGTCAGATATGCAGTCGCTCCATATAAAATACTAGCATTCAGCTGCATCCGGTAACCCGACCCCAACATAGTTGCAAAAAGCATAGCCGCAGATTACGCCTAGCCTCAATCAAAAGCCTACAATCAATCTTGATTGTCCATCTCAAAATGTATCCTTTAATTCCTGAGAAACACGACTTTGTCAAAAATATATCGAATGCTACAAACTTATTTACAAAACTTATATAATAAAAAGTAGTTTATCGTATAGAACCAAAACCCAATTACGATAAAACGCCAGTTATAAACACCACATACCACAAAGTCGTAGTAAGCCGTATAGTATACGGAGGCCCCTTTAATTTTTAACTTTGTTTTTATTTTTTGTTATTATAGCGGTAGGGTCCCGTTGGTTACCTTTCGTGTAGCGAACCCTAAAAAGGTATTTTTCGGTTTTCGCATATTCAGAGTTGCACGTCATCGTCATTGCTAAGTCATGTTATTAAGGCGTGAAACTTACAGATTACGTATGTATGTTAATCTGCTACTAAAACTCATAACTCTTAGACTACTCGTTGTATTTTGACAAACGAGGTGTCATTGGAAGTATTGTGCTGTTCCGCGGGTTATAGTTTATAAACTTCACGTAGATCCAACATGGCGGCTTATAGCGGATGTAAAGTGTAACCGAAAAATATATTTTGAGATTAATATATATTGTTTGGTATCAAATGAAAGGTCTTAAGGGGTACTTTCTGAAAATAGCAGTAATGCTCTCGAGAAGAGGGCGGCGGCACCCGTAAGGGAGAGGCAGTATATGCGCCCTCACGGCCTTAGTCGCCGCAGGAGACGCCCTGGGCGTCGCGTCGTGTATCCCAGGCTGATTCCCGGCCACCGTAGGCGCGGGCTTGCGGACGGCGAGTAATGGGTAGCTCGCTGTCCAATAAGGACCAAGCCCGGGTCGACGGCGCGTTGTGTTCCACGTGCGCCTCAAAGAGATGTGAGCACCAACTGGTGGGGTCCGCAAGGACCGATGCCTGCCAGGGGTGCGGGTTGTTCAAAAGAGATACCTCGGCCCCTGGCACACAGGCAACTGAGGGAACACGGGTGGGTTTTAGTCAGTAAAACTCTGACACGCCTTCCTGCTCCGCCCAGAAGTTATTTGATGATTTCCCACACTAAAAATTAAAAAAAAAACCGGTACATAATGCATAATGAGTTATCTTCCGGAGAAATCGCGCGAAAAGTACATAAAAAGCGTACAATTTGTTCAATGTATGGAGACATTCTAAAGGCGTGAAAAGGTTTTCGAAGACTAAAATGCAATACTATCATTCTTCATTGAACTAAGTACACAAATTTAATATATTATTTGGGCTGTTTTTCTTGCACACCTTGCATTTTCCTCGCTGTAGTGAGGTGAAAAATTGTGTTTCGTTCGGCAGCAAAGGTATTGTGTCTCGTACCTTTGAAACCCTCGCTACGCTCAGGATTCTATATTTGAACCACTCGCTACGCTCATGGTTCAATCCTAGAATCCTTCGCTTGCTCAGATTTCAATACAAGTACTCGCGCCAAAAAACTACTTTACAGCCTTGCATGACAAATAACTATTGTAGGGTGCTCTATTTATTTTTATTTTGGCGGTGATGTTATTTATACTGATATTACACATACATACATGCATGCTCTAGCAGAGTTGGGTAAAAAGTATGTCCTGCACGCCAGCATTTACTTTCACCATAGCCAACGAAATAGAGTTTCTTCTTTGTTGTTAATGGAAAAAATAAATCTGCCTGGCGTGAACTTTTACACCTGAGTCTTTCTGATATACTTATGAGAAACATAGAAACAGCTTTGACAGAATATGACAGGTATATAAGACACATAAATAATTTAATTATTACATTATTAAATCTCAAGAATGTACGTCTGAACTATCGTTTTCAGAAGTATTTAATGAATCCAATAATAACGAAGCATACGAAATGTTCTACGAGCTAATATATCTATTTATTTTCCTTTTATGTTTCCCAATAAGAAGATGATAAATTACGTTTTCCTAAAGATGTCAAACAGGGATCAACACCTAAAATTTATATCTACAGGTATTAGAGCAAGCTGCAAAACCAAGATATCATACGAAACACACTACGCTAGCAAAAATGTTGAAAATATAACGTAAACACACAAACTTAACTTCTACGGCGCTTTTAAAATAATTAATAATCAAATTACTTGAAAATTTGAAAAACAAATGCAAGGCAGCATGGCAAATAATAAAAAAAGAGTCCAATGTTACTAAGCGCAAACAGATAATAGAAAACGTAAGGAACAAAGCTTCTGTAGTTAATAGCCCAAACAAAATTGGTGAAACATTCAATGACTATTTTTTTTTTTTTTTGGATTAATTTATCAAACGATTCCCATAAAAATTCTCGTGTTAGCCTTAGATAGTATGTTAGAATTATATTATCTTTGAACAACACAAAATCAGAAGGTTATAGGATGATTTAGCAACAAACATTCAAAAAAGTTGGTCAGTTGAATTAACACCAGATATAACATTTTTAATAAATCCATCTTTTGAATCTGGATGCTTTCCTAGCCGACTTAAACAATTGGTTGTAAAAACTCTCCACAAAACAGGTATCAAGGAAGATTTAGATAACTACAGACCAATTTCTCTTATACTCATCATATTAAAAATCTTTGAAACAGCCATGCATAAACGCCTTAGTCAATTCATCGGCAAGCATGCTATCTTAAGGAACGAACAATACGGTTTTCAAAAGGGTAAGTTCACAAAAGCAGCATGTTGTGCCTTATTTACACAATCGTTACTAATTTAGATTAGCTAATGTTTATTTATTTATTTTGAATTCAAACAGCAGGCTTATTTTTTGACATATCAAAAGCTTTCGACTTCGAATCACACAGATCGTTAATAGACAAACTGGAAAAGTATGGGATTCGGGGCCTAGCACTTCAATGGATAGAAAATTATTTAATTAACAGAATGCAGTGTGTTGAAGTAAAAAAAATATTGCATACAATTCAAAATATAACATAACAGTTCTGGTGTGCCCCAAGGGGGTGTGCTTCGCTCAATATTGGTTTTACTCTGTATAAATGACTCAGCGACCAGAAAAAGGGGTTATTAGTGAGGAAGGTAAGGGGTTATGAGTTAGCTGATGACGTATCGTTAATAATGACATTGAATAATACTGACATTAATAAATATACAACTGACTTATATAATACAATTGAATCGATAATAACATGGCTTAACGAAAATCATCTACGAGTAAACCTAACAAAACCTAATTTATTCAATTCAGTACATATGGACAACAAAACAGACTTTCCACATCAATTATAGAGGACTATAATTAAATGAAATAAATGAAACGACATTTCTCGGTATCACGTCCACAAAATATGCAATAAAATGAATAAAATCGTGTACGTTCTATGCGAACTCTCAAAAACATCAGTGTTTAAAAGTTTAAAACCGTATTATCTGCATACTATGGGGTATGCAGATAATTAGATATAGGGTACTTAACAGAAAGCCCACTTTCTGACTTATTTTAGGGTTCCGTACCTCAAAAGGAAAAAACGGAACCCACAAAGGATCACATTGTTGTCCGTCTGTCTGTCTGTCAAGACCCTTTTTCTCAGGAACGCGTAGAGTCTACTGTCACTTGGAGCTGTGAAAAAATAAAACTTCTAAGCCAACGCAATAAAAAGATACAGCCGTTTATACCGCAAATTTTCGACACTCTCAAGGGAATCAAAACCTGCAGGGTACTTCCCGTGAACTAAGCAACGTCTTATAGCACAGATAAAGGAAAAATTGCAAAAAGCATACATTTTTAGTTACATCACATAATAACAATATTTTTAATAAGTTTAAACTTACTACCAATTTCCTCATGAACACGTAGAGGTATTAAATTGAAATTCATAACTTTTACTTATATACTTACAGGTTTGTACGCGAGTCCGACTCGCACTTGGCCGGTTTTTGTTTGTGTGGAAATCCTAGCCTGTATATCTTTAAGTTTTTAGGACCTCGGGGTTTTGATAAGTGCGTGAGTCAGTCAGTGATTAAATCGGCGTATTTAAGGTATTAATCAAATCGAAAGTTTAAAAGCTAGACAAATGACACTTAATTTGTTTTAAAAGTCTGCTTATATAGTCCACTGCTTTTGGTTTTTATGTCGTCATGGCTATCGTGCGCCCAGATGTCAACAACTAATTTAACGTAGTAGTTGAAAAACATGTTCTCCCCTACATTTCAACTGCAAATCTAAGTTTGTACGCACGATATTCAAAGATTTATCATTTTATTTTAAGACCATAGATATCATAGAATTTAAATTCAAATTCAAATGTTTATTGCTCAACACAGTACATAATTATACATTTCTAGATGTCAAGTGAATGCGCAGTCCACTGTGTTGCACCAACTCAGGCATGCAAAATTATATTAAACCAATAAAATTACACTATTTCATAAATTCACCTTAATACGTTTTACAATTTCATTAATAACTCAAAATAATACCATATACAATGTCATAAATTCAAGTCAATAAGTATGTAATGTCAGAATATATAATGTCATAATAACTAGGATTACCTAGTTATTATGACATTATATATTCTGACAAAATGACGAAATTATCATATTTGTATATGATAATTTTAATAAAAGTAAAAACAAAACGGACTCAGGTATTCTCCCTAATTACATGTATTATTATTAGTATTACACACACAAGTTTCTATCAGAGAGATATTCATTAATTGTGTAGTATGTCTTACTTATCAGTAGATTATTTAATGAGTTGCTTCTTAAATAAATGGGTATCTTTAATACTTAACAAAGCATTAGGTAACTTATTACAAATATGTGGTGCCATTCCTAGGAAGTTTTTACGGAATACTGCTTTTATGCTGCTATAAGTTTTCCCCATATCTGTAAGTAAAGAACAATTGTTTTTATTTTTTTTATTTTAGACTTAGCAGTTTTCAGAAGATGTAATAAAGGGAGATAAGGAGAGGGATCGGTTAAATTTCGTATGTTTTCTTAAATAACTTCAAAAACATTTATTTTAAAATTATACAAAAATATATATTTAAGACTCGCAAAAAACCCTTTTATTTTAAATATCACATGGAGTAGTAGTTTTCAAAACTTTTGTTTTGAATTTTCTAATGCCCCCCGCATTAGAAAATTCAAAACAAAAGTTTTTGAGTATCAATCAGCAATTTGGCTGTGGCAGACGCCCAGACAGACAGACATACGAGTGATCCTAAAGTGGAATAATACCCCATTTGCCATTAGGTTCTGTTCATAGACATTTATTGGCTTAAGGTGCGATTACACGGGCAACTAAAATTGCTCAATCCTGATCAACTCTCGTCAACTATTACTCACGTCACGACTACATCCAGCAATTAAGGGCGATGGTGACATGTAACAACCTGTTGCCAGAGATACGGTCACACAATACCATGCAATATGGAGCAACTAAAATAACAAGGCAATACAAGTCAATACGTTCATACACTAGCAATTCAGTTGAAAAATCTCTGGCCATAGACGAAGTTTTGCTTTTAGCGGCGGCTTGTAATGCTTTTGTGATCATGAGTTCAAAACGAAAAACAGAAGAAAAGAAATAGTTATACGGATTTGGGTGCGAATATATCTAGTAAGACGAAAACCATCTTTATTGTGTGATGATGATCATCATCATCATCATTATATCAGCCGAAAGCCGTCCACTGCTGGACATAAGCCTCCCCCAAAAGGGGGGATAATCGCCACGCTTGGCAGGCGGGTTGACGATCGCAGTATGGTGGTCAAATGCATAGAGAACGCTGCTGCCCATTCTCAAATAAGTCCCATAGTCGCCTTCTACGACACCCACGCCACGGGACGAAATGGGATGGTGCTATTCTTTTACGTCCGGCATCACACGGAACAAAACGGAACATTGTGTGATGATATGGCCAATTATTTATTTAAAAAAATCACCAAATGTCTCGGGGTGCTTTTGAAATACTTTTAAATAAAGTTAGTCCATTGATTACCAAACAACTGACCAATACGAGGGAACCAATTTCTGCAAATACGAAAACGAGACGTAGACGTGCAAACGGGATGGATAGAAAATTGACTCCAAAGCGATTGGATATTCGGCAACTCATATTTGCGACATTGAGAAATGTGAAATACATGGAGCATTTAGAAGCAATATTCTCGAAACAATTGTCGCATTTTATTGTTGTTGCTCCTAATTGCTCCACTTACTTGATCCAGATTGATCCATTAGTGTTGCCGAGCAATAATTGCTCAAAAAATTGCCCGTGTAAGAGCATCTTTATACAGTTCATTATGCGTGGAGAGGCTTCCCACTAGCTGATATTTCTTTGTGTAACACAAAATAATTAGAAAATAAAACATAATTTTTGCATAAGTTATCATCATATTTATGATTCTTAAAAAAATAAATTAATTAAATGAATGCAAGACTAAGTCAATGATTCAAGAGACGTCATCAACACCGTCAGTACATAGGTACATGGTAATTTAAATTTTAATGATAAATAGAAGAATTAAAGATACTACTAGAAGGGGAAGCATACTACACAGTATTATAGAATTTCTTAATGACAATATCTAATACAGTGTAGTAACCAATATTATCAATACATCTTTGACATAATCCCTAGGTACATACAGCAACATATTATTGCTATGTTGATAATTTAAATTGACATTTAATCATTGTTACGTAATTATGATGACGTAAATAAAATAGTTGTACGCCACTAAGACCAAACATGACTGAGCTTAAACTATTATGTAATTTAATAACTTGCATGCTCTGTATGTCTACTCATGTTTCCACAAATAAAGAATCTTGAATCTTGTTTCTTGTATCTTAAAGCTTAGCTATAAGTAATAATTGGTTAACTAAAATTAAAAAAAAACACAAATAATCAGTTAAACACTTACAATGATTTTTGAAGTAGGTTGTCGCCAATTCGACAATAAATTAGATAGAGTTATGCTTCTTTTCGCTGAATTGGACGTGGCGATGTTGAGTGTCTTTAACAGCTTCACATCTTAATCCTTCGTGATTGCCAATACATTTACAGACTGGAGCAGCCTTTTCGTTTAAGGAACAGACACCGTTGTTCAGACAATAACCATGACACGCGTACTCTTCACACCTTTCCCCGGAATAACCGGCATTACATCTGAAACACCGGTTATGTTAAATCGGGTGCAAATTAATTAAACAACTACACAATGAGTTAAATTTGTTTTACCTGCATGTAGGAAGTCCCTCTTGATTAAAACTACATTGGCCTTGGATGCAATAGTTTAGACAAACTGATACCTCGCATTTATCACCTACATGATCTCTTTTACATTGACAGACCGGCTCACTCTTCTCATTTAAGGAACAGTCACCGTCATTCAGACAAAAACCATGACACGCGTATACTTCACATTTTTGCCCAGAATAACCGAGATTGCATCTGAAATAGTAATAATGCCAAACATGGTTATTTAAACAAATGTCACACAAAAGAGAAAAGGAAAAGTGAAAATTTGGGAGCAGCGGTGGCCTGGTGTAACGGCCCGACTTATGTGTCGTAGGTCGTGGGCTCGAAACCAACCAGGCACTACTATGTGAAATTTATTTTATCACCACCGCACTCAAAAAGGTAAAGGAAAACATAATGTGATAGCGGCATGTTCTTTTTCTAGCCTAAATTTCGAAGACATGTGACAGCAACCAGCAAGCTCTCATAATAAGCATCTGTCCCGACAGTGGGACCGTTGTAGGATGTTTATGCTTATGCTTAAACATGGAAACCATCAGAAAGAAGTATTTACCTGCATTTAGGAAGTCCCTGACAATTGAAACTGCAGTTACCTTGCATACAATAGTTCTCACAGACAGAAACATCGCATCTCTCACCGATGTAACCAGGTGTGCATTTGTAAACAGATGTCTCACCAACTTCTGTACCATGCACATAAAACAGTTCGGCAACTGTTGTATATTCTGTTTCTGCTGTCTTTTGAACACTGAGGGAGTTGTTGTTGATTTTTGGTATCAAACTCCTTAGGACTTCGCAATCCTGAAGTCCCTGAATTTGATCTTGTATTTTGTAGTTGGCGGCTAAGGCGAGTGGTATTTTATTAATGAACTTACTAATCTCTTTTGGCTTTACCTGTTCTTCACCAGTCATTGCGGATTTTGGTACTTGCCAAACAGTATTGTTGCTCACGCCTCTGGTAATCCAGTATAAGTTATCATTTGTAACAGTCAACTGTTTTTGGTTAGTTCCATCGAAATCAGACAATATTATCCAATTTTCAAGTTGACCTTTCAAATCACTGCTTGATAAGTAACCATAGTATCGAAAATCATACATTTTCCGTGTTTGTGCGTCGATGGCGAAGCATAAAACTGGCTGATATCGGCGTAAAACTTCTCTCTCGGAACCATTAAATCGAGCTCTCTCCATGTATTTACTCTCATTTACGTACTCTTCCCCTCTTATGCCTGTATTAGTCCAGTAAATGTATCTGTAAATTGAATGACACTGTTGAAAATCACGAAACGCAACAGATTTCGGTTTTTTAACTGGTAACGTACCCTCTACAGCTATCCACGGCAATATGACTGGGGATTCGGTCACCATACATCTTGATTAAAAGGTTTACATTATTTTTAGATCCAAGTTTTAATGAAATACTATTAATGCTCTTTTCATTAGTATCCGTAAAGAATAGTGTATCTGTGGACGGGTCGAAGGCAATACTGTGAATGTTACTATTGAATCTTCTGATGAAACATTTGTTTTTCATGGAAAGTAAATTACAACCACATATAGCATCGTTGTCACTCTGTTTGTCGACGTATAGCATCATGTTGTGAACTTCATCGTAAGCTAACGCTGTAAGGTTTTGAGACTTAAAGCGTATGGTGCCTGTTTGGTATTCATTGGTATAAAATACGAGTTCATCTCCTTGGCTTATGGCAATGTCTGAAACAAGAGAGAAAAATATTGAACTTAATAAAACTGAAAGCTAAATTAACCATTGGGTCTCTGACGAAATTTCAATAAAAACCAGGTAAGAAATGTTTCTTTGATGCAATCAGGATAACTCCAGGATAGAAATGGTAAAAATAATCACAATTTAGTAGTTTCAGATTAATTTGAGCACTAATGGTGATGCAATTCATTTACGAGAGGTTTCTCTGAGCCGCAATTGCTGGCTTGATTTGTAGTGAGACGCAGTCAGGTGTGGATAATATGTGAGTATGAGTTCAAGGAATGAGTACCTATGTGATATAATCGCGAAAAAATAAATAAAGACCTTTGTTGCGACCGACTGCTTGACATTGATTATAGTATTAAGGTTAATAGTCAACCTCTAAACAGAAAATTTTCTTGTTTCCATCTTTTTTAAAGTTCACTTTTAGCGCAGTCAGGTTTTTTTTTTGATTTTTTAAATGTATTCTTTTTTGATTTTTTACTGTTTAGTTAATTTTATTATTTTTGGCGTTAATACGACCTTTTATCTGTTTATAAAAAAACTTTATCACTAAACGTAATAAAAGTTACTTCATCGACTGTATTCTTTTTCTTCTTCAAAATATGGCGTCTGGTTGTCGCCATTTTGAATTTTGATTACTGTAAAGTCTTTTGTGACACCCACAATTTTAAGACAAATCGATGGACCAATCGAGAGACAAATTAACGATCGCGACTTCGCGAAGCCGGAGTCCGTAGTTTATTTTGTTCCCTTAAAAAAGGTTTAAAATTAAATCAAATTATTTCATTTCCCATAAACCAAATGCCCACTTATAAAATGTCAGAAACAATGTTTATGGCTCCAAATGGTGGTAGTGTTAATATTTATGGGAGGACAGTAAACAAGAATCAAAATAATAAACCATTATTTCAGTTTCTCAATTCGCTTTCCTAAAGCCAACTATAATATTAAATCACTAACTTGCTCTGGTTATTCTTTAAAAAAAACTTAGTATTGTTGTAAAACTGGTATAATTACAGTGTTTTTATGTTATGTTTGGTGTCTGCGATTACTAATTTCTTATTAATATTTTTTTAACAAATTCACAAAAAACATTTTTCATTATTTTGTAATCAATCTCGTTTGTGCTACTATGCACGTCAACAATGTATCACACCGCACTGGCCAATTAAAACTATTCCTCGCAATTGCAGCATATATAAAAATATCTTGTGAAGGTTCCTACACCATATAATTAAGAAATCGCAGAAAGCAGATTAATCAGTGTAGGTAGTTGCATGAGTACATATTTAAAAAGTAGAACGAAAATCCGCCTGTATGCTGTAATTAGGGGAAAAATAAACTACGAACCTTGTACAATAAAAGTCCTGAAAATCGGAAGCCCATACTAATTCCTCACAACACTAACTTGTTTAATTCAATACTGCAAACTGGTCTGTTTCCCGCTCATTTCAGCCAATCCATTATCGTTGTGTTACACAAGAAATGTGACAAATCTGAAATCAGCAACTACCGTCCTATTAGTCTGGTGTCTCAGGAACTCGTAGAGTCTACTGTCACTTGGAACTATGAAAAAATAAAACTTCTAAGCCAACCCAATAAAAAGATACAGCCGTATAAACCGCAAATTTTCGACACTCGCAAGGGAATCAAAACCTGCAGGGTACTTCCCGTGAACTCAGAATCTTTAAATTTGTTACGAAGCAACGTCTTATAGCACAGATAAAGGAAAAATTACAAAAAGCATACATTTTTAGTTACATCATATAATAAAAATATTTTTAATAATTTTAAACTTACCTACTACCCCTTTCCTCATGAACGCGTAGAGGTATTAAATTGAAATTCATAACTTTTACTTATATACTAACAGGTTTGTACGCGAGTCCGACTCGCACTTGGCCGGTTTTTGTTTGTGTGGAAATCCTAGCCTGTATATCTTTAAGTTTTTAGGACCTCGGGGTTTTGATAAGTGCGTGAGTCAGTCAGTGATTAAATCGGCGTATTTAAGGTATTAATCAAATCGAAAGTTTAAAAGCTAGACAAATGACACTTAATTTGTTTTAAAAGTCTGCTTATATAGTCCACTGCTTTTGGTTTTTATCTCGTCATGGCACTACTATCGTGCGCCCAGATGTCAATAACTAATTTAACATAGTAGTTGAAAAACATGTTCTCCCCTACATTTCAACTGCAAATCTAAGTTTGTACGCACGATATTCAAAGATTTACCATTTTATTTTAAGACCATAGACATCGTATAATTTAAATTCAAATTCAAATGTTTATTGCTCAACACAGTACATAATTAGACATTTCTAGATGTCAAGTGAATGCGCAGTCCACTGTGTTGCACCAACTCAGGCATGCAAAATTATATTAAACCAATAAAATTACACTATTTCATAAATTCACCTTAATACGTTTTACAATTTCATTAATAACTCAAAATAATACCATATACAATGTCATAAATTCAAGTCAATAAGTATGTAATGTCAGAATATATAATGTCATAATAACTAGGATTACCTAGTTATTATGACATTATATATTCTGACAAAATGACGAAATTATCATATTTGTATATGATAATTTTAATAAAAGTAAAAACAAAACGGACTCAGGTATTCTCCCTAATTACATGTATTATTATTAGTATTACACACACAAGTTTCTATCAGAGAGATATTCATTAATTGTGTAGTATGTCTTACTTATCAGTAGATTATTTAATGAGTTGCTTCTTAAATAAATGGGTATCTTTAATACTTAACAAAGCATTAGGTAACTTATTACAAATATGTGGTGCCATTCCTAGGAAGTTTTTACGGAATACTGCTTTTATGCTGCTATAAGTTTTCCCCTTATCTGTAAGTAAAGAACAATTGTTTTTATTTTTTTATTTTAGACTTAGCAGTTTTCAGAAGATGTAATAAAGGGAGATAAGGAGAGGGATCGGTTAAATTTCGTATGTTTTCTTAAATAACTTCAAAAACATTTATTTTAAAATTATACAAAAATATATATTTAAGACTCGCAAAAAACCCTTTTATTTTATATATCACATGGAGTAGTAGTTTTCAAAACTTTTGTTTTGAATTTTCTAATGCCCCCCGCATTAGAAAATTCAAAACAAAAGTTTTTGAGTATCAATCAGCAATTTGGCTGTGGCAGACGCCCAGACAGACAGACATACGAGTGATCCTAAAGTGGAATAATACCCCATTTGCCATTAGGTTCTGTTCATAGACATTTATTGGCTTAAGGTGCGATTACACGGGCAACTAAAATTGCTCAATCCTGATCAACTCTCGTCAACTATTACTCACGTCACGACTACATCCAGCAATTAAGGGCGATGGTGACATGTAACAACCTGTTGCCAGAGATACGGTCACACAATACCATGCAATATGGAGCAACTAAAATAACAAGGCAATACAAGTCAATACGTTCATACACTAGCAATTCAGTTGAAAAATCTCTGGCCATAGACGAAGTTTTGCTTTTAGCGGCGGCTTGTAATGCTTTTGTGATCATGAGTTCAAAACGAAAAACAGAAGAAAAGAAATAGTTATACGGATTTGGGTGCGAATATATCTAGTAAGACGAAAACCATCTTTATTGTGTGATGATGATCATCATCATCATCATTATATCAGCCGAAAGCCGTCCACTGCTGGACATAAGCCTCCCCCAAAAGGGGGGATAATCGCCACGCTTGGCAGGCGGGTTGACGATCGCAGTATGGTGGTCAAATGCATAGAGAACGCTGCTGCCCATTCTCAAATAAGTCCCATAGTCGCCTTCTACGACACCCACGCCACGGGACGAAATGGGATGGTGCTATTCTTTTACGTCCGGCATCACACGGAACAAAACGGAACATTGTGTGATGATATGGCCAATTATTTATTTAAAAAAATCACCAAATGTCTCGGGGTGCTTTTGAAATACTTTTAAATAAAGTTAGTCCATTGATTACCAAACAACTGACCAATACGAGGGAACCAATTTCTGCAAATACGAAAACGAGACGTAGACGTGCAAACGGGATGGATAGAAAATTGACTCCAAAGCGATTGGATATTCGGCAACTCATATTTGCGACATTGAGAAATGTGAAATACATGGAGCATTTAGAAGCAATATTCTCGAAACAATTGTCGCATTTTATTGTTGTTGCTCCTAATTGCTCCACTTACTTGATCCAGATTGATCCATTAGTGTTGCCGAGCAATAATTGCTCAAAAAATTGCCCGTGTAAGAGCATCTTTATACAGTTCATTATGCGTGGAGAGGCTTCCCACTAGCTGATATTTCTTTGTGTAACACAAAATAATTAGAAAATAAAACATAATTTTTGCATAAGTTATCATCATATTTATGATTCTTAAAAAAATAAATTAATTAAATGAATGCAAGACTAAGTCAATGATTCAAGAGACGTCATCAACACCGTCAGTACATAGGTACATGGTAATTTAAATTTTAATGATAAATAGAAGAATTAAAGATACTACTAGAAGGGGAAGCATACTACACAGTATTATAGAATTTCTTAATGACAATATCTAATACAGTGTAGTAACCAATATTATCAATACATCTTTGACATAATCCCTAGGTACATACAGCAACATATTATTGCTATGTTGATAATTTAAATTGACATTTAATCATTGTTACGTAATTATGATGACGTAAATAAAATAGTTGTACGCCACTAAGACCAAACATGACTGAGCTTAAACTATTATGTAATTTAATAACTTGCATGCTCTGTATGTCTACTCATGTTTCCACAAATAAAGAATCTTGAATCTTGTTTCTTGTATCTTAAAGCTTAGCTATAAGTAATAATTGGTTAACTAAAATTAAAAAAAAACACAAATAATCAGTTAAACACTTACAATGATTTTTGAAGTAGGTTGTCGCCAATTCGACAATAAATTAGATAGAGTTATGCTTCTTTTCGCTGAATTGGACGTGGCGATGTTGAGTGTCTTTAACAGCTTCACATCTTAATCCTTCGTGATTGCCAATACATTTACAGACTGGAGCAGCCTTTTCGTTTAAGGAACAGACACCGTTGTTCAGACAATAACCATGACACGCGTACTCTTCACACCTTTCCCCGGAATAACCGGCATTACATCTGAAACACCGGTTATGTTAAATCGGGTGCAAATTAATTAAACAACTACACAATGAGTTAAATTTGTTTTACCTGCATGTAGGAAGTCCCTCTTGATTAAAACTACATTGGCCTTGGATGCAATAGTTTAGACAAACTGATACCTCGCATTTATCACCTACATGATCTCTTTTACATTGACAGACCGGCTCACTCTTCTCATTTAAGGAACAGTCACCGTCATTCAGACAAAAACCATGACACGCGTATACTTCACATTTTTGCCCAGAATAACCGAGATTGCATCTGAAATAGTAATAATGCCAAACATGGTTATTTAAACAAATGTCACACAAAAGAGAAAAGGAAAAGTGAAAATTTGGGAGCAGCGGTGGCCTGGTGTAACGGCCCGACTTATGTGTCGTAGGTCGTGGGCTCGAAACCAACCAGGCACTACTATGTGAAATTTATTTTATCACCACCGCACTCAAAAAGGTAAAGGAAAACATAATGTGATAGCGGCATGTTCTTTTTCTAGCCTAAATTTCGAAGACATGTGACAGCAACCAGCAAGCTCTCATAATAAGCATCTGTCCCGACAGTGGGACCGTTGTAGGATGTTTATGCTTATGCTTAAACATGGAAACCATCAGAAAGAAGTATTTACCTGCATTTAGGAAGTCCCTGACAATTGAAACTGCAGTTACCTTGCATACAATAGTTCTCACAGACAGAAACATCGCATCTCTCACCGATGTAACCAGGTGTGCATTTGTAAACAGATGTCTCACCAACTTCTGTACCATGCACATAAAACAGTTCGGCAACTGTTGTATATTCTGTTTCTGCTGTCTTTTGAACACTGAGGGAGTTGTTGTTGATTTTTGGTATCAAACTCCTTAGGACTTCGCAATCCTGAAGTCCCTGAATTTGATCTTGTATTTTGTAGTTGGCGGCTAAGGCGAGTGGTATTTTATTAATGAACTTACTAATCTCTTTTGGCTTTACCTGTTCTTCACCAGTCATTGCGGATTTTGGTACTTGCCAAACAGTATTGTTGCTCACGCCTCTGGTAATCCAGTATAAGTTATCATTTGTAACAGTCAACTGTTTTTGGTTAGTTCCATCGAAATCAGACAATATTATCCAATTTTCAAGTTGACCTTTCAAATCACTGCTTGATAAGTAACCATAGTATCGAAAATCATACATTTTCCGTGTTTGTGCGTCGATGGCGAAGCATAAAACTGGCTGATATCGGCGTAAAACTTCTCTCTCGGAACCATTAAATCGAGCTCTCTCCATGTATTTACTCTCATTTACGTACTCTTCCCCTCTTATGCCTGTATTAGTCCAGTAAATGTATCTGTAAATTGAATGACACTGTTGAAAATCACGAAACGCAACAGATTTCGGTTTTTTAACTGGTAACGTACCCTCTACAGCTATCCACGGCAATATGACTGGGGATTCGGTCACCATACATCTTGATTAAAAGGTTTACATTATTTTTAGATCCAAGTTTTAATGAAATACTATTAATGCTCTTTTCATTAGTATCCGTAAAGAATAGTGTATCTGTGGACGGGTCGAAGGCAATACTGTGAATGTTACTATTGAATCTTCTGATGAAACATTTGTTTTTCATGGAAAGTAAATTACAACCACATATAGCATCGTTGTCACTCTGTTTGTCGACGTATAGCATCATGTTGTGAACTTCATCGTAAGCTAACGCTGTAAGGTTTTGAGACTTAAAGCGTATGGTGCCTGTTTGGTATTCATTGGTATAAAATACGAGTTCATCTCCTTGGCTTATGGCAATGTCTGAAACAAGAGAGAAAAATATTGAACTTAATAAAACTGAAAGCTAAATTAACCATTGGGTCTCTGACGAAATTTCAATAAAAACCAGGTAAGAAATGTTTCTTTGATGCAATCAGGATAACTCCAGGATAGAAATGGTAAAAATAATCACAATTTAGTAGTTTCAGATTAATTTGAGCACTAATGGTGATGCAATTCATTTACGAGAGGTTTCTCTGAGCCGCAATTGCTGGCTTGATTTGTAGTGAGACGCAGTCAGGTGTGGATAATATGTGAGTATGAGTTCAAGGAATGAGTACCTATGTGATATAATCGCGAAAAAATAAATAAAGACCTTTGTTGCGACCGACTGCTTGACATTGATTATAGTATTAAGGTTAATAGTCAACCTCTAAACAGAAAATTTTCTTGTTTCCATCTTTTTTAAAGTTCACTTTTAGCGCAGTCAGGTTTTTTTTTTGATTTTTTAAATGTATTCTTTTTTGATTTTTTACTGTTTAGTTAATTTTATTATTTTTGGCGTTAATACGACCTTTTATCTGTTTATAAAAAAACTTTATCACTAAACGTAATAAAAGTTACTTCATCGACTGTATTCTTTTTCTTCTTCAAAATATGGCGTCTGGTTGTCGCCATTTTGAATTTTGATTACTGTAAAGTCTTTTGTGACACCCACAATTTTAAGACAAATCGATGGACCAATCGAGAGACAAATTAACGATCGCGACTTCGCGAAGCCGGAGTCCGTAGTTTATTTTGTTCCCTTAAAAAAGGTTTAAAATTAAATCAAATTATTTCATTTCCCATAAACCAAATGCCCACTTATAAAATGTCAGAAACAATGTTTATGGCTCCAAATGGTGGTAGTGTTAATATTTATGGGAGGACAGTAAACAAGAATCAAAATAATAAACCATTATTTCAGTTTCTCAATTCGCTTTCCTAAAGCCAACTATAATATTAAATCACTAACTTGCTCTGGTTATTCTTTAAAAAAAACTTAGTATTGTTGTAAAACTGGTATAATTACAGTGTTTTTATGTTATGTTTGGTGTCTGCGATTACTAATTTCTTATTAATATTTTTTTAACAAATTCACAAAAAACATTTTTCATTATTTTGTAATCAATCTCGTTTGTGCTACTATGCACGTCAACAATGTATCACACCGCACTGGCCAATTAAAACTATTCCTCGCAATTGCAGCATATATAAAAATATCTTGTGAAGGTTCCTACACCATATAATTAAGAAATCGCAGAAAGCAGATTAATCAGTGTAGGTAGTTGCATGAGTACATATTTAAAAAGTAGAACGAAAATCCGCCTGTATGCTGTAATTAGGGGAAAAATAAACTACGAACCTTGTACAATAAAAGTCCTGAAAATCGGAAGCCCATACTAATTCCTCACAACACTAACTTGTTTAATTCAATACTGCAAACTGGTCTGTTTCCCGCTCATTTCAGCCAATCCATTATCGTTGTGTTACACAAGAAATGTGACAAATCTGAAATCAGCAACTACCGTCCTATTAGTCTGGTGTCTCAGGAACTCGTAGAGTCTACTGTCACTTGGAACTATGAAAAAATAAAACTTCTAAGCCAACCCAATAAAAAGATACAGCCGTATAAACCGCAAATTTTCGACACTCGCAAGGGAATCAAAACCTGCAGGGTACTTCCCGTGAACTCAGAATCTTTAAATTTGTTACGAAGCAACGTCTTATAGCACAGATAAAGGAAAAATTACAAAAAGCATACATTTTTAGTTACATCATATAATAAAAATATTTTTAATAATTTTAAACTTACCTACTACCCCTTTCCTCATGAACGCGTAGAGGTATTAAATTGAAATTCATAACTTTTACTTATATACTAACAGGTTTGTACGCGAGTCCGACTCGCACTTGGCCGGTTTTTGTTTGTGTGGAAATCCTAGCCTGTATATCTTTAAGTTTTTAGGACCTCGGGGTTTTGATAAGTGCGTGAGTCAGTCAGTGATTAAATCGGCGTATTTAAGGTATTAATCAAATCGAAAGTTTAAAAGCTAGACAAATGACACTTAATTTGTTTTAAAAGTCTGCTTATATAGTCCACTGCTTTTGGTTTTTATCTCGTCATGGCACTACTATCGTGCGCCCAGATGTCAATAACTAATTTAACATAGTAGTTGAAAAACATGTTCTCCCCTACATTTCAACTGCAAATCTAAGTTTGTACGCACGATATTCAAAGATTTACCATTTTATTTTAAGACCATAGACATCGTATAATTTAAATTCAAATTCAAATGTTTATTGCTCAACACAGTACATAATTAGACATTTCTAGATGTCAAGTGAATGCGCAGTCCACTGTGTTGCACCAACTCAGGCATGCAAAATTATATTAAACCAATAAAATTACACTATTTCATAAATTCACCTTAATACGTTTTACAATTTCATTAATAACTCAAAATAATACCATATACAATGTCATAAATTCAAGTCAATAAGTATGTAATGTCAGAATATATAATGTCATAATAACTAGGATTACCTAGTTATTATGACATTATATATTCTGACAAAATGACGAAATTATCATATTTGTATATGATAATTTTAATAAAAGTAAAAACAAAACGGACTCAGGTATTCTCCCTAATTACATGTATTATTATTAGTATTACACACACAAGTTTCTATCAGAGAGATATTCATTAATTGTGTAGTATGTCTTACTTATCAGTAGATTATTTAATGAGTTGCTTCTTAAATAAATGGGTATCTTTAATACTTAACAAAGCATTAGGTAACTTATTACAAATATGTGGTGCCATTCCTAGGAAGTTTTTACGGAATACTGCTTTTATGCTGCTATAAGTTTTCCCCTTATCTGTAAGTAAAGAACAATTGTTTTTATTTTTTTATTTTAGACTTAGCAGTTTTCAGAAGATGTAATAAAGGGAGATAAGGAGAGGGATCGGTTAAATTTCGTATGTTTTCTTAAATAACTTCAAAAACATTTATTTTAAAATTATACAAAAATATATATTTAAGACTCGCAAAAAACCCTTTTATTTTATATATCACATGGAGTAGTAGTTTTCAAAACTTTTGTTTTGAATTTTCTAATGCCCCCCGCATTAGAAAATTCAAAACAAAAGTTTTTGAGTATCAATCAGCAATTTGGCTGTGGCAGACGCCCAGACAGACAGACATACGAGTGATCCTAAAGTGGAATAATACCCCATTTGCCATTAGGTTCTGTTCATAGACATTTATTGGCTTAAGGTGCGATTACACGGGCAACTAAAATTGCTCAATCCTGATCAACTCTCGTCAACTATTACTCACGTCACGACTACATCCAGCAATTAAGGGCGATGGTGACATGTAACAACCTGTTGCCAGAGATACGGTCACACAATACCATGCAATATGGAGCAACTAAAATAACAAGGCAATACAAGTCAATACGTTCATACACTAGCAATTCAGTTGAAAAATCTCTGGCCATAGACGAAGTTTTGCTTTTAGCGGCGGCTTGTAATGCTTTTGTGATCATGAGTTCAAAACGAAAAACAGAAGAAAAGAAATAGTTATACGGATTTGGGTGCGAATATATCTAGTAAGACGAAAACCATCTTTATTGTGTGATGATGATCATCATCATCATCATTATATCAGCCGAAAGCCGTCCACTGCTGGACATAAGCCTCCCCCAAAAGGGGGGATAATCGCCACGCTTGGCAGGCGGGTTGACGATCGCAGTATGGTGGTCAAATGCATAGAGAACGCTGCTGCCCATTCTCAAATAAGTCCCATAGTCGCCTTCTACGACACCCACGCCACGGGACGAAATGGGATGGTGCTATTCTTTTACGTCCGGCATCACACGGAACAAAACGGAACATTGTGTGATGATATGGCCAATTATTTATTTAAAAAAATCACCAAATGTCTCGGGGTGCTTTTGAAATACTTTTAAATAAAGTTAGTCCATTGATTACCAAACAACTGACCAATACGAGGGAACCAATTTCTGCAAATACGAAAACGAGACGTAGACGTGCAAACGGGATGGATAGAAAATTGACTCCAAAGCGATTGGATATTCGGCAACTCATATTTGCGACATTGAGAAATGTGAAATACATGGAGCATTTAGAAGCAATATTCTCGAAACAATTGTCGCATTTTATTGTTGTTGCTCCTAATTGCTCCACTTACTTGATCCAGATTGATCCATTAGTGTTGCCGAGCAATAATTGCTCAAAAAATTGCCCGTGTAAGAGCATCTTTATACAGTTCATTATGCGTGGAGAGGCTTCCCACTAGCTGATATTTCTTTGTGTAACACAAAATAATTAGAAAATAAAACATAATTTTTGCATAAGTTATCATCATATTTATGATTCTTAAAAAAATAAATTAATTAAATGAATGCAAGACTAAGTCAATGATTCAAGAGACGTCATCAACACCGTCAGTACATAGGTACATGGTAATTTAAATTTTAATGATAAATAGAAGAATTAAAGATACTACTAGAAGGGGAAGCATACTACACAGTATTATAGAATTTCTTAATGACAATATCTAATACAGTGTAGTAACCAATATTATCAATACATCTTTGACATAATCCCTAGGTACATACAGCAACATATTATTGCTATGTTGATAATTTAAATTGACATTTAATCATTGTTACGTAATTATGATGACGTAAATAAAATAGTTGTACGCCACTAAGACCAAACATGACTGAGCTTAAACTATTATGTAATTTAATAACTTGCATGCTCTGTATGTCTACTCATGTTTCCACAAATAAAGAATCTTGAATCTTGTTTCTTGTATCTTAAAGCTTAGCTATAAGTAATAATTGGTTAACTAAAATTAAAAAAAAACACAAATAATCAGTTAAACACTTACAATGATTTTTGAAGTAGGTTGTCGCCAATTCGACAATAAATTAGATAGAGTTATGCTTCTTTTCGCTGAATTGGACGTGGCGATGTTGAGTGTCTTTAACAGCTTCACATCTTAATCCTTCGTGATTGCCAATACATTTACAGACTGGAGCAGCCTTTTCGTTTAAGGAACAGACACCGTTGTTCAGACAATAACCATGACACGCGTACTCTTCACACCTTTCCCCGGAATAACCGGCATTACATCTGAAACACCGGTTATGTTAAATCGGGTGCAAATTAATTAAACAACTACACAATGAGTTAAATTTGTTTTACCTGCATGTAGGAAGTCCCTCTTGATTAAAACTACATTGGCCTTGGATGCAATAGTTTAGACAAACTGATACCTCGCATTTATCACCTACATGATCTCTTTTACATTGACAGACCGGCTCACTCTTCTCATTTAAGGAACAGTCACCGTCATTCAGACAAAAACCATGACACGCGTATACTTCACATTTTTGCCCAGAATAACCGAGATTGCATCTGAAATAGTAATAATGCCAAACATGGTTATTTAAACAAATGTCACACAAAAGAGAAAAGGAAAAGTGAAAATTTGGGAGCAGCGGTGGCCTGGTGTAACGGCCCGACTTATGTGTCGTAGGTCGTGGGCTCGAAACCAACCAGGCACTACTATGTGAAATTTATTTTATCACCACCGCACTCAAAAAGGTAAAGGAAAACATAATGTGATAGCGGCATGTTCTTTTTCTAGCCTAAATTTCGAAGACATGTGACAGCAACCAGCAAGCTCTCATAATAAGCATCTGTCCCGACAGTGGGACCGTTGTAGGATGTTTATGCTTATGCTTAAACATGGAAACCATCAGAAAGAAGTATTTACCTGCATTTAGGAAGTCCCTGACAATTGAAACTGCAGTTACCTTGCATACAATAGTTCTCACAGACAGAAACATCGCATCTCTCACCGATGTAACCAGGTGTGCATTTGTAAACAGATGTCTCACCAACTTCTGTACCATGCACATAAAACAGTTCGGCAACTGTTGTATATTCTGTTTCTGCTGTCTTTTGAACACTGAGGGAGTTGTTGTTGATTTTTGGTATCAAACTCCTTAGGACTTCGCAATCCTGAAGTCCCTGAATTTGATCTTGTATTTTGTAGTTGGCGGCTAAGGCGAGTGGTATTTTATTAATGAACTTACTAATCTCTTTTGGCTTTACCTGTTCTTCACCAGTCATTGCGGATTTTGGTACTTGCCAAACAGTATTGTTGCTCACGCCTCTGGTAATCCAGTATAAGTTATCATTTGTAACAGTCAACTGTTTTTGGTTAGTTCCATCGAAATCAGACAATATTATCCAATTTTCAAGTTGACCTTTCAAATCACTGCTTGATAAGTAACCATAGTATCGAAAATCATACATTTTCCGTGTTTGTGCGTCGATGGCGAAGCATAAAACTGGCTGATATCGGCGTAAAACTTCTCTCTCGGAACCATTAAATCGAGCTCTCTCCATGTATTTACTCTCATTTACGTACTCTTCCCCTCTTATGCCTGTATTAGTCCAGTAAATGTATCTGTAAATTGAATGACACTGTTGAAAATCACGAAACGCAACAGATTTCGGTTTTTTAACTGGTAACGTACCCTCTACAGCTATCCACGGCAATATGACTGGGGATTCGGTCACCATACATCTTGATTAAAAGGTTTACATTATTTTTAGATCCAAGTTTTAATGAAATACTATTAATGCTCTTTTCATTAGTATCCGTAAAGAATAGTGTATCTGTGGACGGGTCGAAGGCAATACTGTGAATGTTACTATTGAATCTTCTGATGAAACATTTGTTTTTCATGGAAAGTAAATTACAACCACATATAGCATCGTTGTCACTCTGTTTGTCGACGTATAGCATCATGTTGTGAACTTCATCGTAAGCTAACGCTGTAAGGTTTTGAGACTTAAAGCGTATGGTGCCTGTTTGGTATTCATTGGTATAAAATACGAGTTCATCTCCTTGGCTTATGGCAATGTCTGAAACAAGAGAGAAAAATATTGAACTTAATAAAACTGAAAGCTAAATTAACCATTGGGTCTCTGACGAAATTTCAATAAAAACCAGGTAAGAAATGTTTCTTTGATGCAATCAGGATAACTCCAGGATAGAAATGGTAAAAATAATCACAATTTAGTAGTTTCAGATTAATTTGAGCACTAATGGTGATGCAATTCATTTACGAGAGGTTTCTCTGAGCCGCAATTGCTGGCTTGATTTGTAGTGAGACGCAGTCAGGTGTGGATAATATGTGAGTATGAGTTCAAGGAATGAGTACCTATGTGATATAATCGCGAAAAAATAAATAAAGACCTTTGTTGCGACCGACTGCTTGACATTGATTATAGTATTAAGGTTAATAGTCAACCTCTAAACAGAAAATTTTCTTGTTTCCATCTTTTTTAAAGTTCACTTTTAGCGCAGTCAGGTTTTTTTTTTGATTTTTTAAATGTATTCTTTTTTGATTTTTTACTGTTTAGTTAATTTTATTATTTTTGGCGTTAATACGACCTTTTATCTGTTTATAAAAAAACTTTATCACTAAACGTAATAAAAGTTACTTCATCGACTGTATTCTTTTTCTTCTTCAAAATATGGCGTCTGGTTGTCGCCATTTTGAATTTTGATTACTGTAAAGTCTTTTGTGACACCCACAATTTTAAGACAAATCGATGGACCAATCGAGAGACAAATTAACGATCGCGACTTCGCGAAGCCGGAGTCCGTAGTTTATTTTGTTCCCTTAAAAAAGGTTTAAAATTAAATCAAATTATTTCATTTCCCATAAACCAAATGCCCACTTATAAAATGTCAGAAACAATGTTTATGGCTCCAAATGGTGGTAGTGTTAATATTTATGGGAGGACAGTAAACAAGAATCAAAATAATAAACCATTATTTCAGTTTCTCAATTCGCTTTCCTAAAGCCAACTATAATATTAAATCACTAACTTGCTCTGGTTATTCTTTAAAAAAAACTTAGTATTGTTGTAAAACTGGTATAATTACAGTGTTTTTATGTTATGTTTGGTGTCTGCGATTACTAATTTCTTATTAATATTTTTTTAACAAATTCACAAAAAACATTTTTCATTATTTTGTAATCAATCTCGTTTGTGCTACTATGCACGTCAACAATGTATCACACCGCACTGGCCAATTAAAACTATTCCTCGCAATTGCAGCATATATAAAAATATCTTGTGAAGGTTCCTACACCATATAATTAAGAAATCGCAGAAAGCAGATTAATCAGTGTAGGTAGTTGCATGAGTACATATTTAAAAAGTAGAACGAAAATCCGCCTGTATGCTGTAATTAGGGGAAAAATAAACTACGAACCTTGTACAATAAAAGTCCTGAAAATCGGAAGCCCATACTAATTCCTCACAACACTAACTTGTTTAATTCAATACTGCAAACTGGTCTGTTTCCCGCTCATTTCAGCCAATCCATTATCGTTGTGTTACACAAGAAATGTGACAAATCTGAAATCAGCAACTACCGTCCTATTAGTCTGGTGTCTCAGGAACTCGTAGAGTCTACTGTCACTTGGAACTATGAAAAAATAAAACTTCTAAGCCAACCCAATAAAAAGATACAGCCGTATAAACCGCAAATTTTCGACACTCGCAAGGGAATCAAAACCTGCAGGGTACTTCCCGTGAACTCAGAATCTTTAAATTTGTTACGAAGCAACGTCTTATAGCACAGATAAAGGAAAAATTACAAAAAGCATACATTTTTAGTTACATCATATAATAAAAATATTTTTAATAATTTTAAACTTACCTACTACCCCTTTCCTCATGAACGCGTAGAGGTATTAAATTGAAATTCATAACTTTTACTTATATACTAACAGGTTTGTACGCGAGTCCGACTCGCACTTGGCCGGTTTTTGTTTGTGTGGAAATCCTAGCCTGTATATCTTTAAGTTTTTAGGACCTCGGGGTTTTGATAAGTGCGTGAGTCAGTCAGTGATTAAATCGGCGTATTTAAGGTATTAATCAAATCGAAAGTTTAAAAGCTAGACAAATGACACTTAATTTGTTTTAAAAGTCTGCTTATATAGTCCACTGCTTTTGGTTTTTATCTCGTCATGGCACTACTATCGTGCGCCCAGATGTCAATAACTAATTTAACATAGTAGTTGAAAAACATGTTCTCCCCTACATTTCAACTGCAAATCTAAGTTTGTACGCACGATATTCAAAGATTTACCATTTTATTTTAAGACCATAGACATCGTATAATTTAAATTCAAATTCAAATGTTTATTGCTCAACACAGTACATAATTAGACATTTCTAGATGTCAAGTGAATGCGCAGTCCACTGTGTTGCACCAACTCAGGCATGCAAAATTATATTAAACCAATAAAATTACACTATTTCATAAATTCACCTTAATACGTTTTACAATTTCATTAATAACTCAAAATAATACCATATACAATGTCATAAATTCAAGTCAATAAGTATGTAATGTCAGAATATATAATGTCATAATAACTAGGATTACCTAGTTATTATGACATTATATATTCTGACAAAATGACGAAATTATCATATTTGTATATGATAATTTTAATAAAAGTAAAAACAAAACGGACTCAGGTATTCTCCCTAATTACATGTATTATTATTAGTATTACACACACAAGTTTCTATCAGAGAGATATTCATTAATTGTGTAGTATGTCTTACTTATCAGTAGATTATTTAATGAGTTGCTTCTTAAATAAATGGGTATCTTTAATACTTAACAAAGCATTAGGTAACTTATTACAAATATGTGGTGCCATTCCTAGGAAGTTTTTACGGAATACTGCTTTTATGCTGCTATAAGTTTTCCCCTTATCTGTAAGTAAAGAACAATTGTTTTTATTTTTTTATTTTAGACTTAGCAGTTTTCAGAAGATGTAATAAAGGGAGATAAGGAGAGGGATCGGTTAAATTTCGTATGTTTTCTTAAATAACTTCAAAAACATTTATTTTAAAATTATACAAAAATATATATTTAAGACTCGCAAAAAACCCTTTTATTTTATATATCACATGGAGTAGTAGTTTTCAAAACTTTTGTTTTGAATTTTCTAATGCCCCCCGCATTAGAAAATTCAAAACAAAAGTTTTTGAGTATCAATCAGCAATTTGGCTGTGGCAGACGCCCAGACAGACAGACATACGAGTGATCCTAAAGTGGAATAATACCCCATTTGCCATTAGGTTCTGTTCATAGACATTTATTGGCTTAAGGTGCGATTACACGGGCAACTAAAATTGCTCAATCCTGATCAACTCTCGTCAACTATTACTCACGTCACGACTACATCCAGCAATTAAGGGCGATGGTGACATGTAACAACCTGTTGCCAGAGATACGGTCACACAATACCATGCAATATGGAGCAACTAAAATAACAAGGCAATACAAGTCAATACGTTCATACACTAGCAATTCAGTTGAAAAATCTCTGGCCATAGACGAAGTTTTGCTTTTAGCGGCGGCTTGTAATGCTTTTGTGATCATGAGTTCAAAACGAAAAACAGAAGAAAAGAAATAGTTATACGGATTTGGGTGCGAATATATCTAGTAAGACGAAAACCATCTTTATTGTGTGATGATGATCATCATCATCATCATTATATCAGCCGAAAGCCGTCCACTGCTGGACATAAGCCTCCCCCAAAAGGGGGGATAATCGCCACGCTTGGCAGGCGGGTTGACGATCGCAGTATGGTGGTCAAATGCATAGAGAACGCTGCTGCCCATTCTCAAATAAGTCCCATAGTCGCCTTCTACGACACCCACGCCACGGGACGAAATGGGATGGTGCTATTCTTTTACGTCCGGCATCACACGGAACAAAACGGAACATTGTGTGATGATATGGCCAATTATTTATTTAAAAAAATCACCAAATGTCTCGGGGTGCTTTTGAAATACTTTTAAATAAAGTTAGTCCATTGATTACCAAACAACTGACCAATACGAGGGAACCAATTTCTGCAAATACGAAAACGAGACGTAGACGTGCAAACGGGATGGATAGAAAATTGACTCCAAAGCGATTGGATATTCGGCAACTCATATTTGCGACATTGAGAAATGTGAAATACATGGAGCATTTAGAAGCAATATTCTCGAAACAATTGTCGCATTTTATTGTTGTTGCTCCTAATTGCTCCACTTACTTGATCCAGATTGATCCATTAGTGTTGCCGAGCAATAATTGCTCAAAAAATTGCCCGTGTAAGAGCATCTTTATACAGTTCATTATGCGTGGAGAGGCTTCCCACTAGCTGATATTTCTTTGTGTAACACAAAATAATTAGAAAATAAAACATAATTTTTGCATAAGTTATCATCATATTTATGATTCTTAAAAAAATAAATTAATTAAATGAATGCAAGACTAAGTCAATGATTCAAGAGACGTCATCAACACCGTCAGTACATAGGTACATGGTAATTTAAATTTTAATGATAAATAGAAGAATTAAAGATACTACTAGAAGGGGAAGCATACTACACAGTATTATAGAATTTCTTAATGACAATATCTAATACAGTGTAGTAACCAATATTATCAATACATCTTTGACATAATCCCTAGGTACATACAGCAACATATTATTGCTATGTTGATAATTTAAATTGACATTTAATCATTGTTACGTAATTATGATGACGTAAATAAAATAGTTGTACGCCACTAAGACCAAACATGACTGAGCTTAAACTATTATGTAATTTAATAACTTGCATGCTCTGTATGTCTACTCATGTTTCCACAAATAAAGAATCTTGAATCTTGTTTCTTGTATCTTAAAGCTTAGCTATAAGTAATAATTGGTTAACTAAAATTAAAAAAAAACACAAATAATCAGTTAAACACTTACAATGATTTTTGAAGTAGGTTGTCGCCAATTCGACAATAAATTAGATAGAGTTATGCTTCTTTTCGCTGAATTGGACGTGGCGATGTTGAGTGTCTTTAACAGCTTCACATCTTAATCCTTCGTGATTGCCAATACATTTACAGACTGGAGCAGCCTTTTCGTTTAAGGAACAGACACCGTTGTTCAGACAATAACCATGACACGCGTACTCTTCACACCTTTCCCCGGAATAACCGGCATTACATCTGAAACACCGGTTATGTTAAATCGGGTGCAAATTAATTAAACAACTACACAATGAGTTAAATTTGTTTTACCTGCATGTAGGAAGTCCCTCTTGATTAAAACTACATTGGCCTTGGATGCAATAGTTTAGACAAACTGATACCTCGCATTTATCACCTACATGATCTCTTTTACATTGACAGACCGGCTCACTCTTCTCATTTAAGGAACAGTCACCGTCATTCAGACAAAAACCATGACACGCGTATACTTCACATTTTTGCCCAGAATAACCGAGATTGCATCTGAAATAGTAATAATGCCAAACATGGTTATTTAAACAAATGTCACACAAAAGAGAAAAGGAAAAGTGAAAATTTGGGAGCAGCGGTGGCCTGGTGTAACGGCCCGACTTATGTGTCGTAGGTCGTGGGCTCGAAACCAACCAGGCACTACTATGTGAAATTTATTTTATCACCACCGCACTCAAAACGGTAAAGGAAAACATAATGTGATAGCGGCAAGTTCTCTTTCTAGCCTAAATTTCGAAGACATGTGACAACAACCAGCAAGCTCTCATAATAAGCATCTGTCCCGACAGTGGGACCGTTGCAAGCTGTTTATGCTTATGCTTAAACATTGAAACCATCGGAAGAAGTATATAATATTTACCTGCATTTAGGAAGTCCCTGACAATTGAAACTGCAGTTACCTTGCAAACAATAGTTCTCACAGAGAGAAACATCGCATCTCTCACCGATGTAACCAGGTGTGCATTTGTAAACAGATGTCTCACCAACTTCTGTACCATGCACATAAAACAGTTCGGCAACTGTTGTATATTCTGTTTCTGCTGTCTTTTGAACACTGAGGGAGTTGTTGTTGATTTTTGGTATCAAACTCCTTAGGACTTCGCAATCCTGAAGTCCCTGAATTTGATCTTGTATTTTGTAGTTGGCGGCTAAGGCGAGTGGTATTTTATTAATGAACTTACTAATCTCTTTAGGCTTTACCTGTTCTTCACCAGTCATTGCGGATTTTGGTACTTGCCAAACAGTATTGTTGCTCACGCCTCTGGTAATCCAGTATAAGTTATCATTTGTAACAGTCAACTGTTTTTGGTTAGTTCTATCGAAATCAGACAATATTATCCAATTTTCAAGTTGAGCTTTCAAATCACTGCTTGATAAGTAACCATAGTATCGAAAATCATACATTTTCCGTGTTTGTGCGTCGATGGCGAAGCATAGTACTGGCTGATATCGGCGTAAAACTTCTCTCTCGGAACCATCAAATCGAGCTCTCTCCATGTATTTACTCTCATTTACGTACTCTTCCCCTCTTATGCCTGTATTAGTCCAGTAAATGTATCTGTAAATTGAATGACACTGTTGAAAATCACGAAACGCAACAGATTTCGGTTTTTTAACTGGTAACGTACCCTCTACAGCTATCCACGGCAATATGACTGGGGATTCGGTCACCATACATCTTGATTAAAAGGTTTACATTATTTTTAGATCCAAGTTTTAATGAAATACTATTTATGCTCTTTTCATTAGTATCCGTAAAGAATAGTGTATCTGTGGCCGGGTCGAAGGCAATACTGTGAATGTTACTATCGAATCTTCTGATGAAACATTTGTTTTTCATGGAAAGTAAATTACAACCACATATAGCATCGTTGTCACTCTGTTTGTCGACGTATAGCATCATGTTGTGAGCTTCATCGTAAGCTAACGCTGTAAGGTTTTGGGACTTAAAGCGTATGGTGCCTGTTTGGTATTCATTGGTATAAAATACGAGTTCATCTCCTTGGCTTATGGCAATGTCTGAAACAAGAGAGAAAAATATTGAACTTAATAAAACTGAAAGCTAAATTAACCATTGGGTCTCTGACGAAATTTCAATAAAAACCAGGTAAGAAATGTTGCCTTGATGCAATCAGGATAACTCCAGGATAGAAATGGTAAAAATAATCACAATTTAGTAGTTTCAGATTAATTTGAGCACTAATGGTGATGTAATTCATTTACGAGAGGTTTCTCTGAGCCGCAGTTGCTGGCTTGATTTGTAGTGAGACGCAGTCAGGTGTGGATATTAAGTGAGTGTGAGTTCAAGGAATGAGTACCTATGTGATATAATCGCGAAAAAATAAATAAAGACCTTTGTTGCCACCGACTGCTTGACATTGAATATAGTATTAAGGTTATTAGTCAACCTCAAAACAGAAAATTTTCTTGTTTCCATCTTTTTAAAAGTTCACTTTTAGCGCAGTCAGTTTATTTTTTATTTTTTAAATGTATTCTTTTTTGATTTTTACTCTTTAGTTAATTTTATTATTTTTGGCGTTAATACGACCTTTTATCTGTTTATAAAAAAACTTTATCACTAAACATAATAAAAGTTACTTCGTCGACTGTATTCTTTTTCTTCTTCAAAATATGGCGTCTGGTTGTCGCCATTTTGAATTTTGATTACTGTAAAGTCTTTTGTGACACCCACAATATTAAGACAAATCGATGGACCAATCGAGAGACAAATTAACGATCGCGACTTCGCGAAGCCGGAGTCCGTAGTTTATTTTGTTCCCTTATAAAGAGTTTAAAATTAAATCAAATTATTTCATTTCAAATAAACCAAATCCCACTTATAAAACGTCAGAAACAATGTTTATGGTTCCAAATGGTGGTAGTGTTCATATTTATGGGAGGACAGTCAACAAGAATCAAAATAATAATCGATCATTTCAGTTTCTCAATTCGCTTACCTACAGCCAACTAAGTATATTAAATTAAACCACTAACTTGCTCTGGTATAATTTCAGTGTTTTATATTAGGTTTGGTGTCTACGATTAATCATTTCTGCTTAAGTAATATGTGGTTTTTTTTGATGCGCAAATAATAATTTCTTATTTATATATTTTTTAACAAATTCACAAAAAAACATTTTTCATTATTTTTTAACCAATCTCGTTTATGCTACTATGCACGTCAACATTGTATCACACCGCATTGGCCAATTAAAACTATTCCTCGCAATTGCAGCATAAATAAAAATATCTTGTGAAGGTTCCTACGCCATAGAATTAAGAAATCGCAGAAAGCAGATTAATCAGTGTAGGTAGTTGCATAAGTACATATTTAAAAAAGTAGAACGAAAATCCGCCTTTATGCTGTAATTGGGGGAAAAATAAAATACGATCTTTGTACAACAAAAGCCCTGAAAATCGGAAGCCCATACTAATTCCTCACAACACTAACTTGTTTAATTCAATACTTCTGTTTCCCGCTCATTTCTGCCACTCCATTATCGTTCTGTTACACAAGAAATGTGCCAAATCTGAAATCAGCAATTACCGTCCTATTAGTCTGGTGTCGCGTTTGTACAAAGCTTTTATAAAGGTTATAGAGAACCGAATTTCAAGCAAACTCGACTACCACCAGTCACCTGAATAAGCAGGGTTCCGAAGAGGGTTCTCCACCACTAATCACCTACAATCCCTTAACCAAATAATCGAGAAGTGCACAGAGTTCAAAATACCTCTTTACTTAACATTCGTCGACTACGCCAAAGCATTTGACAGTTTCTACCACCAATCATTATTTAAGGCACTCAAAACCAAAATTTTGGGACCACCTATATTAAAACACTGCAAAACATCTACCACAATAGTACTGCCCCTATCAAAATCTCGACCACTGGACCATCCTTCCCTATCAAAAGAGGAGTGAAACACGGAGACTCGCTGTCCCCAAAACTATTCACTGCCACCCTTGAAGAGGTTTCTAAAAACCTGTCGGATATCTGGGCTATTGTTTTGTTTTCATCTTCGGCAGCTAAATTAGGCGAAATGCTTAATTAATTAAACAAGGCAAGCCTTGAAATTGACTTCGAATAAACATGTCAAAAACCAAATTAATGACCAAAAGCGTCAAACAAAAACCGTGTGTGGAAAGTTTGGAGATTGCATATGTTCCAGAAAATATTTACGTCGGACAAATAGTCTCTTTCCAGGCCAGACAAGAAAAAGAAGTTGCTAGCCACATCGAAAACGCCTGGAAAAGCTTATTGGTCGATGAAGACTCTTATGAAAGGAGATCTTCCGATTTGCCATAAACGCTAGTTAGTGGACATGTGCATTCTCGCTATCCTTACATACAGCGCTCAAACCTGATCTTTGACAGTTCAGCAGAGGACCAAGCTCGAGGTTTGCCAGCGAGCGATAGAGCGCAGTGTCGGATGCATTGTGGGGTAAGACCACCACAGCATGGATACCTAAAAAGACCGGAAGATCCAGGCGTAGATGGCGGGATGAACTTGACGTTTACATGAGGGAGTGGTCCATATTGGCCCAGGATCGAGCTGAGTGGAAAAAGAAAAGGGAAGCCTTTGCCATGCTGTGGGACAATACAGGCTGATTATTATTATTATATTATTGTACTCACCCCAGGACTGCGCCAACCCCACGTACAGCGCCGCCAACGCCATCACACACTGCTTTTTACACATTTTAAACTTCAGAAATACAAAGTTGTCCCAACAGGGGTAGACCCACCGCTGAGGATTGCTCTTTAGATTCTAAAACCGAACGCTGGTTTCTCGTAACATAAATAGGTCTTTTTGTAATAGTGATAAGAGACTGATAGATAAGAATTCCCGTTAATATACCTAAGTGGTTATTCTTTTCATCACAAAGATAACTCAGTGACCCTTTCCTGCATAGCGCCATATTTGTCTTCGTTCACGTTATTGCTCTCATCGCATCGGGAATACCGATTTATTTTATAAAGTAAACATTGAAAGTTACACAAACAAGTGTTTTATCTACTGTATGAGATGTTTCTAATAACTTTCTTCTGCCCGCCGCTTCGATAGCGTGATGGTGCCGGTGTATAAACTACGTCTTAATTAATCCAGGATATGGTTTAAATCTGTGTGCCAGGTTTCATCCAAATCCGTTTAGCCGTAACTGTACTAAACGAAGTTACATTTCGATCGTCACGACATTTTTGTTACGTAACAAAAAAGTGTCGTGACGGTCGAAATGTCATTTGGAACTACGTTCCAGCAGTCCCACGACATCGACAAGTTTTTACAAGTTTGTAAAATAGCTTGGTTTGATTCGTATGTTTCCAGTCCGTTTTTCGATCACTTCGTTTAGGCTACAGAGCGTGCTAAAAAAATATACAAACAAACATACACTCGAAAAACATAGGGGCTCCTTCTGGCGCAGTCGGGAAATGAAAAGAACTGATATAGCTCCCAAAGTAAGCAAGCTGCTGTGGTAATGCTGCTGTGTGTGCTGTTGAAAGATCGATGGCCGGTGGCGCAGACGAGTCCTAGAGAGACTGCGATCGGCAAGCGTAGTGTGGGTCGCCCCTCAGCTTGATGGACTGACGACCTATAGAAAGTGGCTGAGACAGACTGGATGTGGAAGGCGGAAGACAGGGTGTTGTGGCGCAACACGAGAGAAGCCTATGCCCAGCAGTGGCATGCGATAGGCTGAGTTGATTGATTGAATTAAGTCTAGCCAATAGATCTAAAAATAAAACCTAATCCATTGAAATGTCCATTATTAACTTTAAGTCAGTTCAGTAATTGGATACCTACTTTGGCTGGGTCATTGTTGAAACACGACAATAGTGATACGTAGATTAGGTCGTTGATCATCGGGAAAACCAATTGAATATCAAAAGTAAACACTTTTTGTTAATGAACCTACTGTTTGAGATGTGTCTAATTATTTTATAATCAAGTTCAATAAGTAGTTTATGATGTAAATAGTGTCCGTCTGATAACGAGGATGGCTTTGGATTATATTCCCTTTATTTTTGAGTCGACTCAATTTGAGTATTTGATTATTTATGCATTCGATGTAAGTTAATATGATTTATAAATCAAATTCAAATTCAAAATCAAAAGTCATTTATTCAAACTAGGCTGAGAGTCAGCACTTTTTGAACGTCACAATTACATAAGACAGTCCCCCAAAACGCCCGCCCTGCACCACTTCCTAGTGCTTTAGCTGGGAAGAAGAAGTGGCGCAACAAACTCCCCAGCAGCACAGCTGTCTGTTATGTTGGACGAACTTGATTCTATACAATAATAGCGTATAATTAACATTCAACAATAAATTAAAATGTAATCAATAAAAATTAAAAATTAAATGGTTTATGCAGTCAAGTTAAATAAACAATGATATGAAGTAATTCATATGACCTGTCAGTAGTTAAGCTAATTCTGGTCAAAGAACACAAACGTTGTCTTGAGTTTCCTGACCTGACCTAATGAAGAATAGTCACAGCTACCAACAATTCTTATCGTTTAAGTAGTCGTTGATAGAATAGTATGCCTTCTTTCGCTTTAAACGCATTATAATGTAAATCTAGCAAAGAAGAGGGAAGCTTGTTATAAAAAGTTATACCAAGCCCAGCAAATGAGTTATAAACATATGAAGCCGGTACGCACCGGCCGCACGTAGTTTGTCCTTATTTCTAGTATTAATATTATGAATATCACTGTTTTTAATGTATAAGCGTATATTTTGCCTAATATATAAGATGTTAGCGAAGATGAATTGCGATGCCACCGTGTTTTAGTACCACCAAGTATTCGTTGTCGTCGCAAATCGATAGTTTATCTTGCTCTGAGGCACGCGGTGTGCGCGACACCGCAGTCCGCGAGGAGCTGAAGCCACTACAAGTTGAACTTTAAAAGTATATTTTGTTTAATGTGTGAATGTGTAACTTTCTTTAATCCTTGCGTATAATATCGTATTTTGCGTAGAGTGTAGTATTAGTAGACAGTATTAACCTTTTCGTTCCGTGTGGTGCCGTATGTTAAAGAATAGGACCATCCCATCTCTTCCCGTGGGCTTCGTAGAAGGTGACTATGGGACTTACTAGAGATTGGGCAGCAGCGTTCTCTTTGACTGCGATCGCCAACCCGCCTGCCAAGCGTGGCGATTATGGCAAATCCCCCCTTTTGGAGGAGGCTTATGTTTAGCATTGGACGTCTAAAGTGTATACTTAGCTGAATCGTACCGAATGAACTTTTACTACCTATTGTCGCGCACCTATTTCCAATCCCCTCGCCACAATCCGCGCGCTTTTATGAGAATCACCTTTTGTATCCACTCGACCAATAAGGGCGTGGCGATACTTCTAGAAGTTTTCTGAAAAACAGACGACGCGCACCCTTATTTTGACATCAGCCGCCTGACGTCTACAGTCTTACGCCAACTGTTTATGCGAGCATAATTTACCCCACCAAAATCAGTCATCAGGAGCCTAAAGCAGTCCACTGCTGGACATAGGCCTCTCCAATTGCACGCCATTCAGCTCGATTCTCGGCAACTCTCATCCAGCTGCTACCAGCCACCCGTCGAATATCATCGCTCCACCTAGTCTGAGGGCGTCTACTCCAACGGTCATCGGCTCGACGGCTAATGTAGCTTACTAATTCTGTGAGCTATGTCGACAACTTTGGTTCTCTGCCGCATCACCTCATTCCGTATCATCAAAATCAGTATCATCAGTTTGTAAAAATCTAATATTACTACTACGTCACAAAGTAGATATGTGATTTGAGTAGGTATAAAGCATAGATTTGTATTAAAACGAAGGAAAATTGATCGCTCATGGAGGTGACTTACTAGATACGATAGTCACAGAAAACCTTTTTTTTTTTTTTTTAAGAAAATGAAAACATAAATTATTGAACATTATATTTTCTAGCATAGACACATGAAAAAATAGATACGGACATTCGGACAAATCTTAGGCTTAACGGTCGAACTTGACAGGCATACTCGAAATACTGACATGGAAAATCAAAAAATCTTTGTTTCTTTAAAAGTATAAACATGTCGGCACGTAGTCTATCTTGCATAGATGTGACAAGGCTCGCATAAATCAGTACCCCTGATATCATCCCATACCCGAGCACAATGTGATCTAAGAGCTTGATGGTTTCTTTCTTTCTGACAGTCCCAGCGTTGAACCATTATGCCCAAAAATTTTCAATAGGATTCATGCAGCTGACCGAGCAGGCCTTTGAATGAGTTGTCTTGAAGTTATTAGTTTAAAGTGTCAAATACCTGATTGATGCTTTATACCTTGATGTAGTATTTTGGGTTGTATGCAGTAAAACTCAAAATACTATATCAAGATACTTTTTTGTACTTACAGTGTGATAAAAATGTAATTTGAAAACTCATAAACATTTTTAGACCGCAACCGTACATACACATTTTGATAAATGATAACCAAAAGCTTTCTATCAAACAGCCAACTAAAAATAAGTAATCATTGGTTAAAAGAAACTAACTTAGAATCGTAACTAAAACTGTTACGATCTTTTTGAAGACAATAAATCCCCTACAGTTAGATTTCTTTTCGCTGAGTTGTACGTAGGGACGTCGTTACCAACTTTAACAGCTTCACATCTTATTCCCTCGTAATTGCCAACACATTGACAAACTGGCATATCCTCCTCGTTCATGGAACAGACACCGTTGTTCAGACAATAACTATGACAGGCGTACTCTTCACACCTTTCCCCGGAATAACCAGCATTACATCTGAAACATTGGTTATATGAATCGGGTACAAATTAATTAAACAAGGAGAACTACACAATTAGTAACATTTATTTGGTTGTACCTGCATGTAGAAAGTCCCTCTTGATTAAAACCACATTGGCCTTGGATGCAATAGTTTAGACAAACTGATACCTCGCATTTATCACCTACATAATCTCTTTTACATCGACAGACCGGCTCACTCTTCTCATTTAAGGAACAGTCACCGTCATTCAGACAAAAACCATGACACGCGTACATTTCACATCTTTGCCCAAAATAACCGAGATTGCATCTGAAATAGTAATAATGCCAAACATGGTTATTTAAACGAAATTTAACACAACAGAGAAAAGGAAAAGTGAAAATTTGGGAGCAGCGGTGGCCTGGTGTTCACGGCCCGACTTATGTGTCGTAGGTCGTGGGCTCGAAACCAACCAGGCACTACTATGTGAAATTTATTTCATCACCACTGCACTCAAAACGGTGACGGAAAACATAATATGATAGCGGCATGTTCTCTTTCTAGCCAAAATTTCGAAGACATGTGACAGCAACCAGCAAGCTCTCATAATGAGCATCTGTTCCGACAGTGGGACCAATACAGGCTGTTTATGCGTATGCTTAAACATGGAAACAATCAGACGATAATATTTACCTGCATTTAGGAAATCCCTGACGATTGAAACTGCAGTTACCATGCAAACAATAGTTCTCACAGGCAGAAACATCGCATCTCTCACCGATGTAACCAGCTGTGCATTTGCAAACAGATGTCTCACCAACTTCTAAACCGTGAACACAGAACAGTCTGGCAACTCTTGAAAATTCTGTTGTCTGTCTATGTATTTTTGGCATCAATCTCCACAGGACTTCGCAATCCTCAAGACCCTGAATTTGATCTTTTATTTTGTAATTGGCGGCTAAACCGAGTGGTATTTTATTATTGAACTTACTTATCAGTAATGGTTTTGGTTGGTCAAAACCATCCCTTTGGTTTTTTCGTATTTGCCAAACGGTTGTGTAGTTCACACTAGTTTTCGTCCAGTATAAGTTATCATTTGAAACAGTCAACTCTTTTGGTTTCTATTGATTACGTGAATCTGAGTAATATATGTATTCACGGAATTGATTGTGCAAACTTCTACCTGAGAAAACAAACTGCCCAAAATAATAAATTTTTCGTGGGTCAATGCCGAGGCACGATACTGGGTCATATTGGGATATAACTTCTCTATTAGAACCATTTATTCGAGCTCTCTCCATGTACTCACGGTTTGTAACGTTTGTATTGGTCCAGTAAATGTACCTGTAAGTTGAATGCCACTATTGAATAGCACGAAATGCAACAGTAGAAATTTTGAAACTGTCCTTGGTAACGTACCCTCTACAGCTATCGACGGCAATATCGCTGGGAGTTTGGTCATCCATCTTGATTAAAAGGTTTACATTGTTATTAGATCCAGGTATTAATGAAATCACATTAATGCTTCTTTCATAAGTATCCGTAAAGAATAGTGTATCTGTTGCCGGGTCGAGGGCAATGCTGTCAATGTTACTACCGTTTCTTTTGATGAAACATTTATTTTCCGTGGAACGTAAATTAAAACCACATATAGCATCGTTGTCGCTCTGTTTGTCCACGTACAGTATCATGGTGTGAACTTCATCGTAAGCTAACGCTGTAAGGTTTTTGGACTTCAAACGTACGGTGTCCGTTTTGGATCCATTAGTCAAAAAAAATATTTCGTCTCCTTGGCTTACGGCGATATCTGAAACAAGAAAGAAGAATTCACTGAATATTAAATGAACCACTAAGTTATACTCTAACGAAATTAAAACCAAGTCCGGGTAAGAAATATTCTTGGTTGCAATTTGGATAGTTCCAGGATAGAAATGGTGAAGATATATACATAATTTATTAATTTCAAGTTAATTTGAGCACTAATGGAGTCTGTAGTTCGTTTACGAGAGAATTCATTGAGCCGTAGTTGCTGGCTTGTTTCGTAGTGAGAAGCAATGATGTGTGGATCGGTAATATATGAGTGTGAGTTTTATGGTATGAGTATGTGATAGGTATAATCGCAAATTCAGAGTTGTTTAATTAGTAAGTGTTAGAACAACATCAAGTTTTACAAACTGGATTAAATACGTACTATCGAAGCTAACACGAAATCTTCCCAAGGATAATTAATAAAAATACATGGGACCACCCCTGAAGCATACCCCATCCATTGTGCAAAGAGTTTTTGAAATCGATTCACTTTTACCAAAGATGTCCAAAAACATACATACATAAAAATGAAGACAAATTTAGAAGCTTCTCCTTTTTGAAGCCGGTTAAAAATAATTTCACCTGATAAGTTACACTTGAAAGTAATAGATCTATGTATCATAATGAAATAATCTTGTGTAGTTACTGAAATCACAGAATGAATAAATAGCGGAATAAATGCAGGTAATAAAAACTGAATATAGACTAAAAAACCTTCGCCTTTAAGCCGCGAAAGTAGGTGAAAAATTAACTGAAACTCTCGTACCTACTCACCCCAGGTCTGCGCCAACCCCACATACAGCGCCGCCAACGCCAGGACACACTGCGTTTTACACATTTTAAACTTCAGAAATACACATTTGTTCCAACAGGGGTAGACCCACCGCTGGGGGTTGCTCTTGTGTTTTTATAGCCGAACGCTTTTGTCTCGTAATATAAATTTGTCTTTTTGGAATGGTGATAAGAGACTAGTAGATAAGAAGTCCCGTTTATATACCTAAGTGGATATTTTACTCATTAAGAAGATAACTCGGTGACCCTTTCCTGTATGGAGCCATATTTTTTTTACGTAAGTTGACGTTTTGCAAAAACATCGCATCGGGAATACCAATTTATGTTTACAAACAAGTTATTGATATCTATTGTACGAGATGTTTTTTTTTTAATAGCTTTCTTTTTCCCGCGGCTTCGACCGCGTGATGGAGCTCGAAAATAATCTAACAGGAACAAAGTACCGGGTTAAAACATATGTCCTTAAGGACATATTTTTTTACCCGAAACATGTCCTGGGGATATCCCCAGGACATGGCCTATTTGTGTGCAAAATTTCATCAAAATCCGACCAACCGATTGGGCGTGAATCAAACAGACTGACAGTTACTATTGAATTTTGGAACAAGTTCCATATCGCACGATATACTCTGCAACTTGGCGAATGAGAGCTAGAACTAAAAAATCGGCCAAGTGCAAGTAGGACTCGCACACGAACGGTCCCGTACCACAAGTCAAAAAACGCCGAAAAAACCCGTTTCTTGTGTGAACCCCTTGTGTGAACTCCTTTAATTTTTAACCGACTTAAAAAAGGAAGAGGTTCTCAATTCTCTTGTATGTTCTTTTTTCTGTTTTGTACGCGATATCTCCGTCAATTGTTGATGAATTTCGATAATTATTTTTTTATGGATAGGGTATGCTTCAAGCGTGGTCCCATGTATATTTTATTAACTTTGTTTTGGTAGTTTTAGTAATACGTGTTTAATCCACTTTGTGTACCTCGATGATAAGCTGCTGATCATCGAGCAAATTATGCTTTAAAGCAAGTAGTAGTATACGAGTTGGTGTGGGGTAGGTATTTTAACTAAGAACTGAAAAATAAAAACTTTTTGCAAAAAAATAACAACCGTCATTCGAACAAACACTACAAAGTTAAAAATAACTTTAATTTCGGAAGATGCAGTCATCGGCTTCCGAAATTAAAATTATTTTTAACGTTGTTTTTATTGTTTGTTTCTATAGCTGCAACAGAAATACACATTCTGTGAAAATTTCAACTATCTACCTATAACGAATCTTGAGATAAAGCCCGCTGACGGACGGACGGACGCACAACGGAGGCTTAGTAATAGGGCCCCGTTGGTAACCCTTCGGGTACGAAACCCTAAAAAGGGTAACATTTCGATCGTCATGTAACACATCGTCGCAATGTTACAGTTATGAAAAAGTGTGAGTAAAACAAACTTCCATCCAACACAACAGTCCCACGACATCGACACCTCTCGTTTTTACCAGACTGCGCCAGAAGGAGGATGGAATACTATAAGCAATCTCATCCAGTCGGAAGCAAGAAAGGTCTTTATTGTTAAATTTAAGAAGATGCCTCCGACTGCATGAGATTGCTTATAGTATTCAGTCTAATGGTCATCCTTTTAAAACAAACAAGTTGCTTGTGTCCATTTTTTTATTAAAGTTCACTTTTTAGGCAGTCGGGTTTTTTGATTTTGTAATTTTTTTTTTGTTCCGTTTGTTGTCGGATGTAAAAGAAAAGCACCATCCCATTTCTTCCCGTGGGTGTCGTAGAAGGCGACTAAGGGACTTAGAGAATGGGCAGCAGCGTTCTCTATGCATTTTACCACCCTACTGCGATCGCCAACCCGGCTACCAAGCGTGGCGATTATGCCAAAACCCCCCTTTTGGGGGAGGCCTATGTCAAGCAGTGGACGTCTTTAGGCTGAAGTGAGTGAGTGAGTGAAATTATTTTTACAAGCTTTATATTAGCTTTCTCCTTTCGTATGTTTCTATTTTGCCGTTGTCATCAGTTTTATATCTAAGGCATCCGATTGAGCTGAAACTTCAATCAACTCAGCCTATCGCAGTCCACTGCTGGACATAGGCCTCTCCCAGGCTGCGCCACAACACTATCCTCCGCCTTCCGCATCCAGTCTGTCCCAGCTACCTTTTTAAGGTGGTCGGTCCATCTAGCTGGGGGGGGGGGGGCGTCCCACACTACAAGGGTCTTCCTAAATGCAGGTAAAATATTGTCTACTTTTTCTCTCGTTAAAAAGAGACATCATGGTTAACATCGTTAGAAAGAGCGCATAGCGCTTTCCTGACGATGTTTTTCTTCACCTTTAGGAGTGCAGTGGTTATGAAATAATTTACACCAGGCATTTTGCCTGCTCGATATCAAACCAATGACACGTAAATGAATGCTGTTACCACCGGGCCGAAACGTGGTCGCTCACAATGGGCCTATGGGCCCACAAGGAATGAAGAGATCCGTAGGAGAACCAAGGTAAACGACATAGCCCGAAGAATTGCCAAACTTAAGTGGCAGTGGGCAGGGCACATTGCACGCAGAACAGATGGCCGATGGGGCCGAAAGGTTCTGGAGTGGCGACCGCGTACCGGAAGACGTAAAATTGGAAGGCCTCCCACAAGGTGAACCGATGACCTTGTGAGAGCCGCAGGAGTCCGCTGGATACGGGAAGCACGGAACCGGTCGAAGTGGCGGAGCTTGGGGGAGGCCTATGTCCAGCAGTGGACGTCTTTCGGCTGAAATGATGATGATGATGAAGATGACCACCGGGTCACCGAAATCCCCTTTTTGCATTTCCCCCTTTACTCTGTTCTCTTGTACAATTTTGATTAAATACTCATGTTTTATATTATCACTATTTCAGATGTGATGCCGGTTATTCAGGAGAAAGATGTGAAGTCTGAACTACGGTACCTGCTCCATGAATGAAAAGAACGAGCCAGGCTGTCAATGCACTGAAGGTTATGTAGGTATTAGACTGTCTGAACTCGCAAATACAACAAACAAGGCTTTGAATTTTTATTTGGAATTCCTAACCAAACACCAGACATTTGAAATCAGAATGGCCAGATCAATAAAAGGCCATTTTTTATAATGTAACAGAAGCCACTATGAAGTTTTTAGAACATAGCTTAGCGTCTACAGCTATACCCACGTAGCCGAAAATAACTGTTTGTCTTATTTCGCTATTATATAGATCACATTCGATAGAGCGCAATTAATTACGTTAGTTGGCACTCATATACGTAACATAAGCGACTATGAAGTTTTTAGCTTATATAATAAGCCCTACTAGCTATAGCCACATAGCTGATTTTTTTTTGGGTGGGAAATCATCAAATAACTTCTCCCGCTCTACGTGTCAGACTTTTACTGACTAAAACCCACCCGTGTTCCCTCAGTTGTCTGTGTGCCAGGGGCCGCGGTATATCTTTCGAACAACCCGCACCCCTGGCAGGCCACATAGCCGATAATAACTGTTTGTCTTAATCCGCTATAATACTGACGCCATTCGATGGGCGGTAGGTTCAGTTAGGTAGGTCCAACTTCGAGAAAGAGGTCACTCATCAAATCCGATTTGGCTGGGCAGCGTTCGGGAAGCTACGCATTATCTTGTTGTCCCACGTACCGAAGTGACTCAAGACGAAAGTCTTTAACCATTGCGTGTTGCCAGTGATGACATATGGCACTGAGACGTGGTCGCTCACAATGGGCCTCATAAGAAGGCTAAAAGACACCCAAAGAGCAATGGAGAGGGCTATTATTGGTTTATCTACGCGATCGAACAGAAAAGAAGAGATCCGTGTGAGAACTAAGGTAACCGACGTAGCCCAAAGAATTGCAAATCTTAAGTGGCACTGGGCAGGGCACATTGCTCGGAGAACAGGCTGATGGCCGATGGTGCCAGAAACTTCTTGAGTAGCGACCGCGTACTGGAAGACGTAGTGTTAGAAGGCCTTCCACAAGATGGACCGACGACCTGGTGATGGCCGCAGGAATCCGCTGGATGCGAGAAGTACAAAACCGGTTGAAGTGGTGGTGCTTGGGGGAGGCGTATGTCCAGCATTGGACGTCTTTCGGCTGAAGTGACGATGATGATGATGATAGTAGAGTAGTAGGATTTCCTTCTCTTCGCTACCCGTCTCTCCCCGATTTATTTGTGGATTGTACTACAGCACGTACGCATTCAGGGATGCGTGGTGTGTGCTACCAGCGGAGTCAGTCGATTCAGATAGTAGGGAGCCGAAGGACCGCATGTCAACAATAGTGGGAGATCGTCTCAGACGAATGTGGGTGCTGGACGCGCCCGTGTCGTCTGCTACACATGTGCTTTACTTTATGTTAATTATTTTATCACCACTGCTTTCAAAACGATGAAGGAAAACATTGTAAGGAAACCGGCATGTTCTAAAACCAAAAATTTGAAAACATGTGACATTAAACAACCCGCACTAGGCCCGCCGCATGTTGATTATCGGTCTACTTCCTCTTACAAAGGGGAGGCCTATGTCTCTGCAGTGGGAACAATATGGGCTGATCATACCATCAGCAAATTTAAAATGACGGTAAATACTTTTAGAGTCACTGTCACATTATTTCTTGGTGGCAATACAGTACACATCATGTTTAAGATTCCTTTTGATTTAAAGAGCAACGAAACACCTGTTTTTGGGGTATCACGCAACAGTGGAAAGAGGCGCGTGCTTAGGGATTGCGTTTTTATCCTACAGGATGAATGCACTATGCCAAATAAGAAAGCAGTGGAAGGGGTAAAAAAAACCCAGCAGGACATCTGCAGGACCCAATTCTCTTTAGTGGCGTTTTCGACAACACTTCTTGTAGCAACGCGAGGAACAAGAACTGACGACGTGAATGACTCGTTGAAAAGTTTGACTCTATGGTCGCAAGTTTATAGAATGCGCTTGACCATCAACTTCCCGGTTCGGATTGGCGGAAATACGCGTGCTCAAGAATTCTCTGATGTTCTTATAAAGTTGGTGAAGGTACTGTACCAGAGGAGAGCGGCCAGGTTGACCTGCCTGAGGTTCTTGGTAGAGTAGTACCTACTTTAGAAGATCTAATTCGTCTGCTTTACGGGGACATCAGTAGAGTACCGTACCAAAATAATTCTTGGGTGTGTGAACGGGCCACTTTAACGCTCAAAAATGATCAAGCTGCAGCGATTAAATGATAAACGATTTTATTTCTGTAAGTTGGTTACACTTTTACACGTCAATCATATTTTTTTAACTAGATGACGTCGGCGATTCCTATGTGACTCTGAGAAACGGGGCCGAAACAAACTCAGAGGTCAAAGTCTCTTTTATAGCCCAGACATAATCTTGGTCAGATCATGTGAAGACCATATGGATTGGTGTCTGAAATGATCTTTTGAGGAAAAAACCACACAGATTGAGTGGACCTGTGCAATCAGTGCACGCATTTATGAGTAATCATGCAGCTCAACTCAGAACTTGAGGAACTCAACGATTTGACGCACAATGCCAAAGAATGGACATTTGGGTAGGCCGCACAAATTACTTGAACTGCCAGACCATAATAAAAACTAAATGAGAAAAAAACGAAAAATAATTACACAGATTAGGTGGACCTGTCCTGTCAGTGCACGCATTTGTCAGTAATCATGCGACTCAACTTGAATAACATCAACTTTAAATAGTTGATTATTATGTGTGCTAACGAGTTATTTCACTTACTAATCTGTCTCTTGGCAACGAGAAAATAAAACACAATTTTAGCATAAATTTCATTGTATAATAACGTTTTTTTTTTAAGTATTTTTTAATAAAATTAAAATAGAATAAAATACAAGACGCAGTGGATGAGACTTCATCATCGCAGCGCAGTCGGTACATACTTATATTGATAAATAATAACCAGAAGCTTTATGAGACGTTTTAAAACAACTGCCAACAAAAGAAAAGTACTAATGGGATATTAGCTTAAACTTCCACAGTTAAGAACATTTTTGAAGAAGGTTTTCGCCAACGTGACAATAAATCAGCTAGAGTTAGGTTTCCTTTCGCAGAGTCGTACGTAGGGATGGTGTTAGTAGTGACATCTTTAACAGCTTCACATCTTATTCCCCCGTGACGGTCAACACATTGACAGACTGGCTCATCCTCCTCGTTCAAGGAACAATCACCGTTGTTCAGACAATAACCATGACACGCATACATTTCACATCTTTCCCCGGAATAACCGGCATTACATCTGAAACATTGTTTATGTGAAATCAGGTGCAAATTAATTAAAGAATGAGATCTACATAACGAGTAACATTTGTTTTACCTGCATGTGGGAAGTCCCTCTTGATTAAAACTAAATTCGCCTTGGATACAATAGTTTAGACAGTCTGATAACTCGCATCTATCACCTACATAATCGCTTTGGCATTGACAGACCGGCTCGCTCTTCTCATTCATGGAACAGGTACCGTTGTTCAGACAAAAGCTATAACACGCGTACATTTCGCATCTTTCCCCTGAATAACCGAGATTGCATCTGAAATAAAGATAATGTCAAACATGGTTATCAAGCAAAAATTAACAAGAAAACAGAGAAAAGGGAAAAATAGTTTTACCTGCATTTAGGGAGTCCCTTATCATTGAAACTGCAGTCACCCTGGAAACAATAGTTCTCACAGACAGAAAAATCACATCTCTCACCGATGTAGCCAGGAGTGCATTTGCAAACAGATGTCTCACTAACTTTTGTACCGTGAACACAAAACAGTTCGGCGGCATATTCTGTTGCATACATATGTTCTGTTTCTGTTGTCTGTTGAATATTGAGGGAGTAGTTAGTTACTGTGATTGTTGGTATCCGACTCGCTATCGACATCGCTTCGCAATCCTGAAGTCCCTGAATTTGATCTTTAAGTTTGTAGTTGGCGGCTATGCCGAGTGGATAATTATAAAACTTAATAATCTCTTTTGGTTCTACGTAATCCATTGCGTTCTTCGGTAAATGCCAAACGGTTGTGTGGCTCTCGCTACTGTTCATCCAGTATAAATAATCTTTAGAAACAGTCAACCTTTTTGGAGCAGAAAGATGTGTAAGTTTTAAAGGTATTCTTTCGTTTTTTCCGTTTAAATCTGCTTTATTTAGATACTCATAAGAACATAATCTACAACTATCAAAATAAACAATTTCTCTTGTCTGAGGGTCCACGGTCATGCTATCTACTGGCAAAACATCGCTTAAAACTTCTCTCTCAGAACCATCAAATCGAGCTCTCTCTATGTAGTGCGTTGTTACGCCTGTGTTGGTCCAGTAAATGTACCTGTAAATAGAATGTTATTATTGAATATCATAAAATACAACAGATTTTTAGTTTTAAACTGTCACTGGTAACGTACCCTCTACAGCTATCCACGGCAATATCAGTCGGAGTCCGGTCATCCATCTTGATTAAATGGTGTAGATTGTTATTAGACCCAGGTTTTAATGAAACCCTATTAATGCTCCTTTCATTAGTATCAGTGAAAAATAGAGTATCTGTGACCGGGTCGTAGGCAATACTGTGAATGTTGCCATCGTTCCTCTTGAAGAAACATTCGTTTTCCTTAGAATGTAAGTTATAACCACAAATAGCATCGTTGTCGCTCTTTTTGTCCACGTACAGCATCATGTTGTGAACTTCATCGAAAGCTAACGCTGCGAGGTTGTGGGAAGCTAGATTCACGGTGTTTGTTTCTGCTCCGTCGGTATAAAATATAAGTTGATCTCCTAGACTTACGGCGATGTCTGAAACAAAAGAATAACATTTTACTTTATCAAGCATAAAGCCAAATAATTGCCAAGGACAAAGACTTGTGCAATAAGTTTTTAACATAAACGGACAGGGGTACAGACGACAAAAAAGATAGAATATTAAACTTCTCCGCATTTGTTGCCAATTGACATATTGACAGCGTGGCCAGCTCGGAAGTTTTTAACTTTTTATTGGCACCATTCTGATTCGGCACTATGCAGTTATTTGGTATCCATTTTATAGTTATAATATGGCATATGCGTACTTAACCATCAATGTGATCATAGCTATCGCAAATCTAAGTTTTTTTAACTGATTGTTCAAATTACAGTGTTAATATGTGTAGTTCTATTGGAATAGGAATGTCAATAGGAACCAAAATGATAATTTTACATATTTATTAACTTACGTGCCTTTGGCAAGGATTGCAGTTTTTCAATAAGGCCCAACTAAAAATATTAACCACTTACTTGCTCTGGCTATTATTAAAAAAAAATATATCAAGATTCCGTAAATGTGGAAATAAAATAATACTTGTAATGCATAAATGAAGCTTTCTCATGATATTTACTCTTTGTGCTACTAGCCACGTCAACATTATATGACATCGTTTTCGCCCAAAAAAAAATCCCTGCAATTGCTGTACAAATAAAATAATCTTGTGTAGGTACCGATATCCTAGAATTAAGAATACACGGAATAATCAGTGCAGGTAAAAGCGAGCCACAAAAGTGGTTAAAAAATAAACTGCAACTCTCGTACTCACCCCAGGAATGCGCCAACCCCACGTACAGCGCCGCCAACGCCAGCACACACTGCGTTTTACACATTTTAAAATTCAGAAATACTTCTTCCAACAGGAGTAGACCCACCGCTGGGGATTGCTCTTGTGATTCTAATGCCGAATACTTGTGTCCCGGAACATAAATAGGTGTTTTGAGAATGGTGATAAGAGACTGGTAGAGAAAAGTTCTCTCCAATATAACTATAATAAGTAGATATTGCTCTCATTACAAAGATAACCCGGTGACCTTTTCCTGTATGGTGCCATATTTTTTCTTCGTGTCTTCGTGAATACCGATTTATTTTTGAAAGTAAACAATAGATAAAACACTTGTTAACTTACAATTTACATAAGCAGGTGTTTTATCTACTACAAGAGATGTGTTTATTAATAACTAGCTATTCTATGTTCTATGTTCTATGTTATGGGTTTGGTTTCCGCACTTAGTCCTTCAAGTGGACCATTGTGCGTGAGCCATGGCGGCCTTCGGTTTTTATTCCAGCCAGCCCACCTCCCTCCAGAAGTTGGCTATAACTCCTGGTCTGTTGAGAATATCCGTGTAACATTTGGGTGCCCCGAGGGTCTCTGTTCTAATCTGGGCTACGCCTGTGCATTCGAAAAGCACATGCGTAACGGTTTCCTCTGCCTCCAAGCAAGCCCTGCACAAGGGGCTGTCCGTTATGCCTATTGTGTAGAAGTGCTTGTTTAGCGGGCAGTGTCCTGTGATGGTACCAGTCACCAGACGCAGATCTTTTCTGTCCAGGCGTAACAGACGTCTGGTCAGCCTGCCATCCAAGGATGGCATTGCCTCCCTAGACTGCCTGCAGCCTGGTGGCAGGGTCCACCAGCTCTCCGCTTGTGTGTGGGTGTATTCCTGATGCCACCTGCGTAGTTGGTTGAAAGGGATGGGCACGATGGATTCGGGACCACATACTGACGCGCTGGATGGCCCTCCTGGCCAGTTCATCAGCAGCATCGTTGCCTAGTGATCCACTGTGCCCTTTTATCCATTGCAGTGTCACAGTGTTGCGGTTAGAAATTGTTACTTTTTCTAGTGCATTGTGACCTTCTAGTTTTAAACTCGATGTAATGTATCTTTTCCCTAGGGATTGGAGAACTGAAGCACTGTCGGAGAGTATGCGTATGTGGGTGTCCGTGACCCCCCTGGCTTTTATGGCGTACGCCGCTTGTGTAATGCCCACACATTCCGCTTGGTATACGGTGTTGAACATTCCCAGCGAGCTGGATATGTTTATGTTAAGATCTCGTGAGAAAACTCCGACTCCGGTTCCGGAGTCGGTCTTTGATCCGTCAGTGTAGACTCGTAGCTCCTTCGGGCCTGAGTGATCGTTTTGTTCTTCTATGAGTACTACGTTGTAGTGTCTCTGAAAGTAGTGCAATTTCGGGGTTTTATCACAGGGTGATGCCATCATTGGTTGTCGTTTAATCGCATCTTCCTTAATGCGTGTGTGCTTAATTCTAGAGTCTTTGCCTAGGGTTCCTGCTATATCGAGCCTGAAGGCAGCCAGGGCCGCCTCCTTCCGCACGATGAGGTGTAGAGGGGGCAACCCCAGCATTGCCTGTAGGGCAGCGGTGGGTGTAGTTCTCATGCAGCTGGTGATTGCCACACAGGCGTACCGCTGCAGTTTTTTGTCTGTGTTTGTTGGTCTTTTTGGGCTGTGCTCAAGTCTGTTCTAGGCCACCAGACTATTGAGCCATATGTAATAATTGGTCGATAACTGTGGTGTATAGCCAGTGGGTGACTCTGGGGCTAATACCCCAGTTCCTGCCAAGCATTCGCTTGCACTGCCACAGGGATATGCTGGCTTTTGTAGTGATGTAGTTGGTATGTTTTGCCCAATTCAGCTGTTTGTCCAAAAAGATGCCCAGGTATTTGGTTTCAGTTGATAGGCTTAGGGTAGAGCCAAACAGACGCGGGAGTTGTAGTTCCGCGAGTTTCCTCTTTTTTGTAAAGAGGATCAGTTCGGTTTTTGTGGGATTTACTGATAGTTGGCGCATCCTGCACCAGTCTTCGACTATTTTCAAGGCTTGGCGCATGAGGTTGCATAGGGTATTTTCATGGGTGCCATTTATTGTTATGGTTAGATCATCGGCGTAGCCTACGGTAAAGTAACCTTTGTCGTTCAGTGTTTTGATGAGGCTGTCTACGACCAGGTTCCATAGAAGCGGCGAGAGGACGCCCCCTTGTGGACAGCCCTTCGCTAATACTGCCCTTGTAGTGTCGTTCACGGTGACCTGTACAGCTCTCAATTTGAGCATATTGGTGATCCACCCACTCAGAGTCGTGTCTATGTTGTGTCTGTTGAGGGTCATGCTAATGCTATTGAACGTGGTCTTGTCAAAAGCGCCCTCGATGTCAATAAAAGCAGCCAGTGCTGAGCATTTGTGGTCCACTGCGCATTCAATTTTTGATACCACGCTATGGAGTGCGGATTCTGTTGATCTGCCAGTGGAATATGCGTGCTGTTGTTTATGAAGTGTTTTACCCGGAGAGGTCCGTCTCGGATATGCCTATCACAGAGTCTCTCGAGGGTTTTCAGTAGAAAGGATGTGAGGCTTATGGGCCTATAGGCCTTGGGTTGTGTATAGTCTGGTTTGCCTGGTTTGGCTATGAAAATTACTTTCACTTCGCGCCACGCCAGGGGTATATATCTGAGTGCTATGCAGGTACGGTAGATCTTGACCAGGCATGGTGTCAAGTGGTCAACCCCCTACTGTAGTAAGGCTGGGAAGATACCGTCCAGTCCTGGGGACTTGTAGGGCTGAAACGTGTTAATAGCCCACTTTACCCTGTCTTCTGTTACTATGCTATGGGCTCTGGACCAGTCACGGTCTGTAGGTGTCCATTCTGGCTCAGCTTCCCACGCCCTGTCTCTCGAGACTCACTTCCCAGGCTGCAACCTCCTAGAGATAGAAGGTTGCAGCCTGGGAAGTGAGTCTCGAGAAGGACTTTACTGGTTTCATGATCGGTTAGTGTGTATGAGTTATCGGGTTTTTTCAGCGCGCCAAGGCTTCGATCCTGATCGGTCGATAGGATTTTTCTTACTCTTGCGGTTTCATTGTTGTTTTCGATGGATTCGCAGAATTTCCGCCACGCCGTCCTTCTGGCAGTTCTTATTTGCTTTTTGTATAGGTATTGGGTTACTTTGTATTGCTCCCAGTCTTCCATGAGCCTAGTGTTTTTTGCTCTATTGAATTGTTGTCTATGTGTATCTCTGAGTTTACCCAATTCGGCGTTCCACCAGGGGTTCCACACGCTGTTGTTTGGTGGTGCCCTTAGTTTGCAGCATGCGTGGTATGCTTCAATTAGGTATTCTGATAGTTTTGTCACGGAGTATTCCAGTTGTGTAGTGTCTCTTACGGTTACTTGTGCTAAGTGCCTTTCTAGTAGGGCCGCCAGAAGGCGTTTGTACTCGGGCACCTTTGTGCGTCTCGGATTACGTTTTGGTTCTGGCTCCTTTATGTGGGTGGCTAGTGTAAATCGGATTCTTCTATGGTCTGAGCTGGAAGGCTCGTCCGATACGTGCCAGTTAGCGATGAGGTTTGTCGCGGTTTCTGTGGCGAGACTTAGATCGATGATTGTTTGTCCACGGACTGTGACCCAAGTGGGTTCAGAGCCTCGGTTAACAATGTTAAGGTTAATAGAGAATAAATAGGTGAATAGTACCTCTCCTCTGGAGTTCGCTGAGTCACTGCCCCAGAGCGGGTGGTAGGCGTTGGAGTCGGTGCAGATGATCAGTTCCAGCTTGGCGCGCTCGCAGTGTTGCACCAGGTCGGCCATCTCTTTTGGCGGGCAATTAACGTCCTCGCCTGGCATATACACCGAGGCCAGTACAACATCTGGAACGTCACATGCGGTCTGGAGCCTGACAGCTGTCAGGTCTCTGGAACAAAATTGAGTGAGTGGTGTGGTAGGGATTTCTTTGGGAATGTATACACAGGTTCGTGGTTTTTCTGCGCCGTGTGTATTAAGGATTATCTTACCTCTGATGTTGCCGAGGCCACAGATTCTGTTGTTCCTGATCCACGGCTCTTGGATCAGTGCGATGGTTCGGGGCTTAACCTCCAAGACCCTGCGTAAGCTAGCCGTGGCAGTCTGGCTGTGTTGGAGGTTGGTTTGGATGACATTTATGGGCGGTGACGACGGTGGAGTGGAGTTAGTCGGAGATGGATCCATCGGATAGTCTCTCCGCTACCTCCACTCTGAGCTGGTCTTCGTGTCCGTCGCCCGGCGACGAGGCAAGCAGTTGCTCGTTCCAGCCAGGCGATGAGGGGGGTATGGTGTCTTCGTCGTCGTCCATTGCCGCTCGGGCCATGACCTCCTCGAGCTGGGCAATGTCGGTGTCGTTGTCAGTGCGGTCTTTTCGTCTGTGCTGTCGGTCTTTGTGTCACAGGGTAGGGTCGTGGGCCAGAAGCGCACGTATATCGACCCCAAGAGGCACGATATCCGTCGCTCCCGGGCTAGGACCCTTTCGGCTTCCTCCGGTGGCACACCTAGGGTCAAGTATGTCCCGTAGTTGTCGCCACCGACGGTAGTTGCCCTGTACAGTGACCACCTGGTGATGTCGTACCAAGTATTCTGACGAATCAGAATACTTTGGAGCCGGGCTATGTCACCCTTGTAACGGGGGACGAAAAGCGAGGCTCGGACACGGGTGGGCACGTCGGACTGTTTGAGTACCGTCAGTGTGAGGTCAGTGTTTTCAAGTTTAATCAGGGGTGCGTTTTGGGTCAGCCAGGTCAGGGCATATTCATCCTCGCACCACATCTGCACGGTGCCTTCCGCTACCCGTGGGTATCCGCGGAAGGCCGGGAGTGGTGCCGTTGGATCTGTGTCCATCAGTCGGGCTTCCAGGTCAGTCTTGACGTGCTCTGCCTCTTCCTTAGTCAGGTCTCGAGAGGGGGGAGGGAAGCAGATTGCTACGGCCAGCCTCGCAGGAATATCCTTCGAAGCTCGCGCGTAGGTTCTCTGCTCCCCCTGAGCGGAATGGACCCTCACACGTTTGGCGTGCCCCTGTAGCGTACTCGGCGAAGCCGTATCGTCAGGGCGCTCCCTCTTCACCGGCCCTGTACCACTTGGTCCAGGCTGCGGCTTGGAGGTGCCCGGCATGGTGTTAGTTGCCGGCTGCGCCTGTACGTGTGCTGGTTTATACCGCCTACCTCTGTTCTGTTTAGGTCGAGGTCGGTCGAGGGTGTTGTCTGAGTTCTGGGGTCGGTTGGCGGTCCCGGCAGACTTTGACGCGTCCGGCCGCGTTTCGCGCTAGGTTTCCCCTTTGCGGACTAATGGCTGGTCGCGTGGCTCCGCATCCGGCCGCTTTTCGCGCTGGGTTTCCCCCTCGCGGACTAACGGACGGTTGCGTGGTTCCGCGTCCGACCGGTTTTCGCGCTGGGTTTCCCCTTCGCGGACTAACGGCTGGTCGCGTACTGCCTCCACCTCTGCTTTTTTGGCGGCCGATTGCGCCTCGCGCTGGCTACTGCCTCCGCGGGTATGACGCTTTCGGTCGCCAACTCTTCTTTCCCGGGCAGGGATTTTTCCGCACTTGTTCAGCAGGCGTACTTCGTCAACCGGGAAAGTGTTTGAGCTGCCAGGCCTGTCCTCCTTTCCCGTCCCTCTTCGTCTGTGTTGGTCTTGGTCGTTGTCAGGGTTGGTGACGCTGTTCCGCACGATGCTCTGTTGCCAGAGGCTCGTGGGTGGCATACACCGGGTCGTGGGTTGTGGCGCTTGGGTGGCGGCCGAAGTCGGGTTTGAGGGCGCGTTGATCGCAGCCAGGGTCGGGTTTTTTGGCGCGTTATTCGCTGCCTCTGTGTTGGGCGCTATGTCAGCAGCCGGCTGCGCTGAAGAGCGCGGCAATGAAGTGCAGTCGGTTGCCCCCCCCCCCCCCCCCAGGTTACGATGGGGGCTGACCGCCGTAGCGGTGTGGGATTCCCCGGCTTGGCTGGGACCACCTGGGTAGTCTCTCTTTCCTTCTGCATTTTTAATAGGATTGGGGGGTGGGCTTTTTTGGAAGCGAGATTACCCCTCTTCTAGGACCGACAGGATATGAGGATAGGAAGGAAGTATTTTAGTTGGAACGAATGGGTTCATTTGGGGGTCACCTTTGGCCTGGGATTTGGCCTAAGGGTTTAGGAGTAGACGGGATAACTGGTTAGGTAGGGTAGGCTTATTTGGGTGGTTGGTGCATAGGAAGAGGTACATAGGTTACCCTGTGCCTGGGATTTTGGCCCTCGGGAACTTCTCTTGTCCGGGATCTCTTTCAAGATGCTCCGGGTGCGAGTTCGGCCGTTATAGTCGACTTCGCCCCCAGAGTTGGGCTATCCGCAACCTGCCCACCCGCTCGGTTGCAGGAGAAGAAGTGCCTGGCAGTCTGGGTCACCCCACCGCGGGTATATACGTATATACGCATATATCTGCGTTGAGGCAATCCACCCGTCCCGAGCTTAACTAGCTATTACCCGCGGCATTGATCACGTGAATGTCGGATATTATCCCACGGAAGTACACTAGCAGAATCAAAGGTAAATGTCCTAATTAATCCAGGACATGGTCCATCTGTATGCTAGATTTCATCCACATTCGTTCAGCCGTTTGGGCGTGAATAAGCAACAGACAGACATTACTTTTGCAATTTTGGATCGAAATTCCTTATCCCACGTTTAACTCTGCAACTTTGCGAATTAGGGCTAGACCTAAAAAAGGGTAACATTCCTATCGTCATGACTCTTTTGTCATTACTTATGACGTAAAAGAAGTGTCGTAATGATTAAAATGTGAAAAAGTGTGAGCAAAAGCGAAAGGAACTTCGTTCCAGCACCGGGCGTCCCACGACCCTTTATGTTAGTTAGCTTGCTTCGTTCGGCACTACGACGCGCGACACAAACCTTTACCTGTATCTTGGTCAAAATGTACGGCTTGAACAGTTCGCAACGGTCACACACACGCTCCTGTAAGCTTCATCATCATTTCAGCCGAAAGACGTCCAATGCTGGACATAGGCCTCCCCCAAGCTCCGCCACTTCGACAGGTTCTGTGCTTCCCGTGACCGGAAGACTTAGAGTTGGAAAGCCACCCACACAGTGGACCGATGACATTGTGAAGGTTGCAGGAATCCGCTGGATGCGGAAAGCACAGAAGCTTGTGGCAAGAAATTAAGTCACAAGTCTTTAATGTTGTGTCATGCAATAGTTCAATGGAACCGTCCATGCTATGCGTTTTTACCAAGATGTTAAGTTTGCAGAGTTAGGCGCTTGGCTCAACATTAGATCTGATAACATTTTATCATTGAAGAAGTTATGTAGAAGGCATGAGTTCGATGTATCAAAACGTAACTTATATTGGATATGCGTTTAATAACATATCATATCGATACCTAATTCTGCATAACCGATATCACAAAAACTGTATCGAATTATCGAGTATAAATTATATCAAAAGTGCAACAATGGGAACGTACGAAGTACGAACAAAACGCACGTGTAAATACCAAGATATAAGTAGGTAAACAGTTTTTCATAGACAATGTCGTAAAACTAGTGATATATGGACTCATTTTGATAAAAAAGACAATCATCAAATAACTTCTCCCGCTCTGTGTGGAACAGGAGGGCGTGTCAGACTTACTAACTAAGACCCACCCGTGTTCTCTCTGTTGGCTATGTGCAGGGGCCACGAAACAACCCGCACCACAGGCAAGCATCGGCCCTTGCGGACCCCCCTTCGTTACTGACATCTCTGACGGCGCGCGTGGAAAACAACGCACCGTCGACCCGGGCATTTTTTTTTGTTTACCGTGGAGATATGCCTATTGCGCTACCACGGGGAGATAGCGCAGTTATGTGGGACTATAACCCACTAAAACTCCACGGTGTCGTCCAGTGCCGCTTGAGACGGGAACACGGAAACGAGCAAGCCATCCGCGAACCCGCCGCGGCTGTACGTCACCGGACCTTCCTCGGCCCTCCCAGGAAGGTCGGAGGAGGCCGGCCGGTGATAGGGGTTATTCCCCTGAATAACCCCTACCACCGGCGCACCAGGACACATGGCACACCGTGACCACCCCAGGAACCAAAAAGCATAACGGCCTCAGACGATCCCATGTCTGGCACCCTTGGTCCCCCTGCGATGGGTCAGCACAGTGGCCCCGCCGCCCACCACTTTTCGGCCGCAGAGGATAGGGAAAGCGGCTAACGCTATACCGACACTCCTCCTCCCCTGCGGCCCAACCGCGTCCACCATCAAATGGTGGCGGCCTCGTCCAGGCCACGGAAGGGAAGAGCGCTACTCAGAAGTACCGGCACTCCTCCTCTGCCGCAGCCTGTAACCCTCAGCAACGATGTCTCCCATTTGACATCGCGGCCCGCCTCAGTTGCGATGCCCCTCACCGTAACCTACTTTTTGGCCGCTACGTCGTCAGCTTGGAGGCAAAAGCTCTGACGAGCGGCCTCACCTTGGGGTTCCTCTTCGCTTCACCGTGGGAGGGTGACCACGGCTACTGAGCCCCCCCGCAACGACAATGCGGGAACCCATTGGGAGTAAACCACAATTAATGTCGAATCTGAGCTTATCGAAAAGGAAATCGCCATAATTACAAGTAGCTAAAGTGATAATAACTTTAAAGATCTAAATAAAGTGCCTATATCGATGTACTAACAGTAAAAGTGTGAGTTTGCGTTTGTCGTTAGTCTGCGTTCCCGTTGAGTTTGCTCATCTAAATATCACGGTGTTTTCTTTTGGGTTCCCGAAATCATGAAATAACTTCTCCCGCTCTGGGTGGAGCGGAAGGGATTGTCAGACTTTTACTGACTAAAACCCACCCGTGTTCCCTCAGTTGCCTGTGTGCCAGGGGATCACGGTTAGGTGTGCAAACCAGTAGCGTGCACAGAGTTTTTAGACAGGATAGGCAGAAATTTAATAAAAGGCAAAAAAAATAGAACAACCGATTGCTGTACTGCCTACACAGCATGCAACCTGTGAGGCAATTAAATGAATCGTATTGTTTTGTATTAAATTTACGATTGACTTTACCTATAGTTTGTACCTATTAATTGTAAATCCGGTGTACAACTACTTTTCACGATACTTGTTGTTTTTCGCCGCTAGATAGTTTTGAAAATGCATCAGTTTTCTTTTCTCTTTACACACACCACCTGAACAACTTTCACAGTGAATATTACCTATTTTTCACACTATTTATCTATGTTAAAATCTTAAATACATGCCATCATAGCTCACAACCAAAACAAATAAATCAAAACAAACACTGGCGTCGGAATTACTCGTCTTATGAAAATAATACGACAAAGAAATTATGGTTATTTATGTAGTCACAATTCAATGAAACAATGCTACTTTTTAAAATAGTCGCAGAACCAACTTTGTTCGGAAAACTTCGTTAAGTTTCGTAATTCGACTCGTTAAAAATCGTAAAAATCCAGTGACTACCCTGTTTGGTTGTGTGCGTTATTTGTTACATTGTGTGCCACGTCTATGTATAGGCACGCACACTGAATAAATCTGCATGACCACCGAGAGCACACATACAAACATTGAGACACGAACAGTTCGTGTCACTGCCAAGGCACTAAGCGGCGCTAGTGCATCGCAATGCGAAGTTGCGTCAAATTGTACGAACGAACGGGATATTGTATCGATGATGCTAATGATACGACCGACGCTCGACAGGTGGCGCTGATTTATGAACAAAGGTTTTTTGTTTATTGATAAAATAATATTAGTTTCACATATTTATCTGATTTAGGTAGGGTAGGCAGTGTCTTTCTGTCTTTATGGACTGCAGTCCACGCCACTGGTGCAAACCGTACTACCTACTGATATCGATATCTGAAAACTGTTTTCGATATCGATATGAAAACTGAATATCGGTTACATATCGGTTTGCGACAAAAACCGAAAACACCTATCTCAATCTGTAGGTAAGTAGGTACTGAAGTTTGCAAATAATAATAGATTGCCGCAGAAAAGTTGAAACAAAATCCGACACTTTGGTTCAACTTACGTGCCGTGATCTGTAGTACCAAAGGTCTGAGTTATAGCTGTTCCGCTGATAGGCCGCCCGCAGTCGGTGCCTGCGCCGCCAGCCTGAGCACCGCGGTACGCAACGAACAGTTGAATTTAGAAGATCCACTGCAAACCCAGGTACTCGCTGGTCAATTAAAACACTATATTTGTTAATAGCAATGTTTTACCAATGATTTATTGTGCCTGGGTACAAACTCAAAACTCAAATTCAAAGCATTTAGCTTAATTACCTAAACCATTTGCAGGCAACTTTGAATAATTTTCAAAACGTCAATCAGTTGAAAAGACGAAGCTATTTGCAATGGGCAACTAGCTTCATGTTACCAAGTGATCGACGTAAAAGAACGGGCAAGAAACTCCAAGTACACTCTTTTAAATCAAGATAAGTATCTTGAATCTGTATATGTAGAAAATTCTATTACAAAATCATAGGTAGGTAGATACATTATTGTAGTTGCTTCTATATGTGAGAACAATGTAAAAAAATATAAAAACAATTCTAAATATACAGTTAAAATAAGCCCTGGAAGTTAGGAGATGCCAGACAGAATAAAAATAAAACATTTTTGGCGCGACTAGGGTCGGACTCGCGCGCCTAGGGTTCCATATAAATTTACCTATGTAAATAGCACCAAAATAATTATTAGGTAACTAATGTAAGTACCGAACATTCCTCTAACGAAAAGATAAACTGTGCTAAGGGACAAACTTAACTTTTCCGTTGGAACAGTGTTGTCCCCTAATGGGAGTCACACTGAAAGTTTTTAGAATGGGCCAGTAAGCAAAAGGCAAATGACAGGCAGCCAATGACAAATTTATTCAAATTTCGAATTAGAAACTATTTGGAAATCTGTAGATCATGTGTTATGAATTCATGTCATTTGTTTTTACAAATTGGCGGCAATTTAAAAATTGTCCGTCGTGCTTCGATATGGATTTGATTACAGAAATTTTTCGCCCAGCGATTTATTACGGTTTTCATTGTGGTCTAACTAAACAAAAATGTTACGATAGACTTCGATTAGTATTTCATGACAAAGTCCCATCCAGTGCCACTGTTTACAACTGGTTTAATGAGTTTAAACGTGGCCGAAGTATAAGTACGCACTGATGATTTGCGAGAAGGACGTCCTTCTAGGGCAACTACTGAAGATAACGTGAGTGCTGTGCGGCTAATGATAGAAGCTGGTAGAAGGGTGACATATCAAAAGATTCGAACAGCTTTAGGTTGTATGAGTATGTATGTATGAGTCAAGTAACAATGACGAGGATACTGTACAAAACACTGTCGTTTAAATTGGTGCCGCTCAATGCTTGAAAACTATGTTAGAGGTGACTCGAATGCTGTATATGACGTGGTCACAGATGATGAAAGCTGGATATATTGTTACGAACCCGAAACCAAAAGACAATCCGCGCAACAGATGTTTCCTTTCGAAATTTTGCCGACAAAAGTAAAGATGGGCAGAAGTCAAGGGAAAAAGATGATTGCCTCTCATTTTTTGTAGGGGCGGGTCGCTTCGCAACAATATTGTCCTAGGAGATAAAAGGATACTGCAGATTGGTATGTCAGTCAGTGTTTACCAGTTGTCTTGGAAAATGTTACACAGCAGCGCCTATTTCCTCCTCCACCACGACAACGCTCCAGCTCACTCCGCCAGACGGATTATCGAAAGTGTGGAGTTAGTGAGTCATCCTCCTTACAGTCCCGACCTCCTGGCACCTTGTGACTAAAGATAAACTTAGAGGATTTCGTTTAATGAAGACTGAAGATGCCATGGCTGCGTTTGAAAAAGGCGTGGAAGAGATCCCTAAGGAAGAGTAGGCTCACTGCTTCAGCCAATGGTTCCATCACATGCGACGGTGCTTAGAAAGGAACGGGGACTACTTCGAAAAGCAATAAAAACATCAACGGGCTTCTTCATTATTCCGTATTTTATTCTCTAAAAATTTTCTATGTAAACTATGACCCACGTACACGGTACAAAATCTCCTTTGCAGGAATCCACTGTCTCAATCATGAGTGAGTTCATACTCCGACTCACACTTGGTCGTTTTTCGAGTGGCTGTGCCCACAACGTTTTTTGAGGGCTGGATCCGCGCCTGCGTAGAGAGGAGGCCTGTGGCCCAAAAGTGGGAACGTTAAAGGTAGGTTATGCTTATGTTTAACCAAGGAAACCATCAGAAGGAGTAGAAAATATAACCATTATTTAGGAAGACCCCCATCATTGAAACTGCAGCCACCTTGCAAACAATAATTCTCAGACTGAAACATCGTGTTTCGCGTCGATGTAACCAGATGTGCATTTGCAAACAGATGTCTCACTGAGTTTGGTACCGTGAACGTAAAACGGTTCAGGAACTGTTGCATGTTCTGATATCTGTTCTGTTTCTGCCGGTTTCCTCACGATGTTTTCCTTCACCGTTTTGAGAGCAATGCAAAATAAAGCAGCTGTCTGGGCTACCACTGGGCCACCATGACTCTCAGCTTCATGCAGACCTGCTCGAAAATATCAACCTTTTTTGTGGCAACCTTGATTTGGCGCAATGTAGTTGTTCGATATCCAGAAGTTAAAATACGGCAAATACGTCAGGAACCATCTAAAAGAGAATCTTGCGACATTTTCTGACTTTTATCACTGGGTTATCTAAAGGTAAGATATAAGAAAGGTAAGGTAAGGTAATATTTCTTTTTGTTGGTGGCGGTGTTGAATTAGTTTTTGGGTAACGTCTATAAGTGAGAAAATGATGACTACATTGTTGTATTGGGTTTCCCACCTGTTAAAACAATTGTAAGTGTTATTAGTAAATAAATAAATAAATAAATAAACATCGTTGTCAATCTTGAAAACTAAAAGCACAATATTTGTGAGTTTACAGTTAGATACGTAAATAAGTACGCGAAAAGATAGAAACACGATGCCCTCGCAAATTCAGTGCCAAACAGGTGGAGTTTCGACAGACGTTATTATGTAAAGTCAAAGTCAAAGCATTTATTTCAAATAGGCATTTAAAAGGCACCTTTGAGCGTCAACATTTACATTAAAATAGAATTGATTCCAGTCGCCCCTTCCAAAATGTAGTTTCGTATGGAGAAGAATGGGCAAGAAACTCCACCGTTACTCTTTTAAAATGTTTTAACTACAATATTTAACATACATTCATTGTATAATTATGTGTTAAAACGATGCATCCAGAATAAAATTACCATGCCGAAATAGGTAAAAAGAATGAAATTGAAGCAATTACAGATAAATTAATTTTATGATAGAAACATGGCGCTCACACATTTACAAACATTGTAAAAGTAAGTATACAATTTTCCTACAATATTAACAAGTAGGTCAGTGTGTCGGTAGTCAGTGTGTGAGTTAAAGTAACCACTGAGTGTAAATCAATGTCATAAATATAATTCATTATTTAATTCAATTAGCAACCAGTTTGATTTTGTCTAGACTCTAGATTGTCCTATGGAGCAGGACCAGCATGTTTCCAAGCATTCTTATCTTGGATATAATCCTCTAATTTGTAATATGCTTGTTTACAAAGTGTAGGTACTTTTCATATAAGTTTTAAATTTCCTTTCATTTAATTGCAATATATCACAAGGTATTTTGTTATAACATTTAACACAGCACCCCATAAAAGATGTATGTACTTTAGCTAATCTGAAAAATGGTTGATCTAATTTGTCTTTGTTTCTAGTATTAAAATGATGTCTATCACTTATTTTATTAAAAAGATGTGGATTTTTTCTCAAGCATGAATATTTGGCAGCCTGAATAATATTATTATGGACAAATATGTCTTTATATTCGTTGTTAATAAAAGTTCATCCTAATTCAAAATTGGTACAGACGCCAGCACATCAAGCTACCCCAATCTGTCAAATTTATTTGATAGTTTTTCAACTTTAACACAAAAGGATAAGGTTCATGATCAATTAAAATTAAATATTAAAATACCATCTAGAATAGCCAATTATTTTTTCTTGGTTCGATAGCCTCTTTCCTGTTTTGTATGAATATATAGTTAATTATTTAACAGAATTCGTCTATCGTATAGGTAGCAATAGACGATAGACGAATTCTATTAATAACGTCCAGATAAGAGATACAAATGCGGTCAATTTAAATTAATGAATACTCAAACTCGTGAACAACAAACTATAAAATACAACATAAGAAAATGTTATTGAATAAACTGAGGTGTTACTACTACAGATTGTTAGGCGAAACGTCGGACATACTACGTATAAAGGAATGCTCATCAATACAAAGTGAAATATCTACGCGATCAAAATGTAGGGAACAGCTGTTTTATTTTCAAATTTCAAAGTCATCATCATTATTCTCCGGACATTACGAGTACCCTATTCATTTCGGCGCAACATGCCTTTTTCTTCCACACTTCCTTAATAGTTGTCATCCTGGTGACTACCAGCTCACTCTCAATACGCGCACTTTTTCTACAACACGATACGACATAATCTTCATTCCTCCGTATCACATGCCCATACCATGACAGACGATTTCCGCACAGCTTTTCAGATACCGGTGCCACTTTCAGACTTCCACTTATGTAGATACTAATTTCTTAGTCTATCCATTCGTGTAACACCACACATCCCTTTTAACAAATTCAAATTCAATTCAAACAATTCTCATCTCAGCTACATGCAATTGCTTTTCATTCATCCCTTTTGTGCCCCGACATTCTGATCCATACAAGACAGCATACCATCGTTTTATATATATTCCCCTTAAGTTTGAGGAGGATGCGGGAGTCGCAGATGTCTCCATGCCGGCGGCATGGAGACATCTGCATTTCATACTGCCAGTGTTAATTCTGTGCTTAACCGTCCGATCTACTTCGCCATTGCTGTGCACTAGTGAACCGAGAACCGCAAGTCGGAGGTCGACTGGGAAATGCGCGCCATCAAGCGATATGGCTCCAGAATTAGAAAGAGACTGCCGAGAATTGCAAAACATATATTAAAAGTTTTAGTTGTGCTGATTTTCAAGCCTACATTCTCCAGTCCCTGATGCCAGTTCTCCAATCTGCTTTGTATCTCAGGTCCATCTTTATCGACAAGAACAATGTCATCGGCTCGCAGCGCAACGTGTACCTGGGCGCCTGGTGCTTCTTGTGTGTCTGACGACAGAACGTCCATAATCAACAGGAAAAGGAAAAAGCTGAAAAGGCTCTTGCTTATGCTATTAGCCAATTCAAAATTAAAACACACCATCTTGGCCCCAAACATTTTAATGTAGACGGGTGCCCTCATCATACTTTTAAGATGGCAGAATTTTATTTGGCATAATTACCTTTGGCAAAGTTAAAATTTTGCATAATTTCTTTAAGCATAACGTTTATTTAGAACGCAGATTATTTGGCATAATTTGACTTGGCATACATACTACGAAGATCACAGAATTTCAATTGGAATAATTTTATTAGCCATACTAAAAAAAAATTGTCTTAAAAAATCATCATGATGTGCTACGAGAGTTAGTGACAGAAACGAATCGCTGCAAAACCGAATTCACGTAGTCTTGTCTGCTGTACCCCTAGAGTGTAAATAAGCCCGCGTAGGCGCGGAGGGGCGAAGCGGCCCGCAAGCTGAGGAGCAGGTGGATCTCACCACCGCACCGCACGCTTGCTGCATGCTCTTACAGGCAGGGAAATTAAAACCACATAATTATGCTCAAAGCCAGCTGTTTTATTGAGCGATAAAATAATCAAAATAAACAAAATTAAAATAATCTTAAATTAGCTCCTATTTCTTATGCTTATTATGGATATGAAATGTTTGCCAAAAAATGATTGTGGCTGTAAACTTAATGCGATATGATGGTTCTACTTTTGATTATTTATGGATATGAAATTTATGCCTAAAGATGATTCTGACTTACAAAATTATGGATTTCAGTGTATGCTAAATAAGTGTAAGCCAAACGATTTTCTGCGAAAAGAGGTTTATGCTATCAGTAGTTATGCAAAATAAAATTATGACGTAAACAGTTCTGCTATAAAGGGCCCAATATAGACTCATTAAAATGTTTTATTCGCACTTGGCCAAATGGCTATATAAGTCCAAATTTGACGCGTATACGAAGGGTTTCATATCACACTGAGTGAGTAGTGAGCCGAGCTATTATTATTTTTTTAAATCGGCGTTACTGGAAAAGAATATAATTAGGTAATGCGCAAAACTAAGTTTTTTTGTACTATTGACACCCTATTTTGATTTTGATCTATTTTAAAATTTTAACAAAATATTTTAGCCCATCAAAATATTCAAATCAAATCAAAATATTTTATTTCAGATAAACCTGCAAGGGCACTTATGAAACGTCAGAAGCTAGGTGCACGGTTCCAATTTGTCGCTTCCTATGGAGAAGAGCCGGCAAGAAACTCCACGGTTACGTTTTTAAAAATTATTACGTTTTACAATGTTTTCAAATTACAGAGATAATAGGTATGGGAGGACAGTGCTGGCCTGTCAATAAGTACCAGGTACTTAGAGGAATGAAAATAAAGAATAGAAATTCGTCTATTAATCTAGTCTGTAAGGCCTACGACGTTCTCCCATTCACAATACGTAAAAGAACCTACATTAGTAAGATCAACCTATTTAAACCAAGTGACATGATTTCCATGAGAATCACTAATAAATAGTTGATATTAGAAGTTATGTATAATGTCAAATAATGGCGAAAGTATGTCAGAAAGTGTAAAAAATAAAAAAGAATAAAAATTAACATTGTAATTTGGGAGCAGTTAATAGACTCTCACACAGTTATGGTGTTAATGAGGTACCAGGGAAGCCACATGTGCAGAAGGAATTAATGCCAAACTTCCCTGTCTTCAACGTAGTCTTTTATCTCATAATATACTTTTTTGATAAAGGACACGTTTGCTGTGAGTTTTAAACTTTCCATCGCTAAGTTCTCTAACTGACTTTGGCAACTTGTTATAGAAGCGGATACTGTTTATTAGAAATTACTTGCTAGTTTTAGTTAATCTAAATTTTGGAATCACAATTTTATCTTTACTACGTGTATTTAGATTATGGAAGTCGCATCTTTTTTTAAAAAGACCTAAGTTTTTGCGAACTTACAAGATATTTTCTAGGATATAAAGAGAAGGCAGAGTTAGTGTATCAATTTCGTTGAACTTGTTTCTAAGAGACTCGCGAGGTCCCATTTTATGGATTGCGCGGATTGCCCTCTTTTGTAAAATGAAAACTGAATCTACGTCAGCTGCCGATCCCCACAGCAGAACGGCATAAGGCATAATACTGTGAAAATAAGCAAAGTATACTAACCTAGCTGTGGCTACATCAGTCAACTGCCTTTTTTTTCTTACTGCGTAAACAGCTGAGCTTAATCTACTTGAGAGAGCTCTAATGTGGGCACCCAATTTTGAATCTAAAATAATTCCTAGAAATACAGTTTCGGAAATAGCATCTAGTTTCTTGCCATCAAGTTTTAAATTTTGACCTACTTAGGGTACATTTGGTAATAAAAACTTAAGACATTTAGTTTTGTTCGCATTGAGTAAAAGGTTATTAGCTGCAAACCATTTCGAGAGAACAGCTAGACTATCGTTGACATGTAAAACATCCGTATATTTTCTATCTAATCTAAAAATAAGAGAGGTGTCATCAGCGAATAAAATTATATCCGAGAAGTTAGCCATCAGGTAAGGAAGGTCATTAATATAAACTAGAAATAAAAAAGGGCCAAGAATTGAACCTTGAGGCACGCCCATCTTAACTAGAGACCCCCAGGACGTTGCCCCGTTAACATTTACTTTTTGCTGCCTGTTTGATAAATAGGAAAGTACAAGATCAGCTCGTCCACGAATTCCGTGGTGGTGCAATTTACAGATGAGTGTGTTGTGGTCAACGCAGTCAAACGCTTTTGAGAGGTCACAGAAAATACCAATTACATCCTGGGACTTCTCCCAGGATTCCAAAATGTGACTGATGAGTTTTACTCCCGCGTCAGTCGTCGACCTACCTTTCGTGAAACCAAACTGTTGACTATGTAAAATCCAATTTGAGTTAAATATGACAACATCTGGTCTCGCATGATTTTTTCATAAATTTTGCTCAATGCTGGAAGCACAGATATAGGTCTATAATTAGAGGGATCACTTTTACTACCCGATTTGAAAATTGGTACTACTTTACTATGTTTCATTAACTCAAGAAACGTACCGCTGTCTAAACATTGATTAAATATGCCTGTTAGGACAGGGGCAATTGTGTCAATGATACCTTCAAGAACCTTAACCGAAATCCCCCATAAGTCTTCAGTGCTTTTTTATATTAACTTTGTTGTTGACTTTTAAATGTTGTTTTAATTGTGGCAATAGAAATGGGTTTGAATTCAAAATTTGGAATGTCCTTACTGAAGTTTTCTTTAAGAAGAGATTCAGCTAATACAGATGATGAGGGTAGAGATTTCGTATCCTCTATTGGGATGTTGGTAAATAATTTTTCTAGTCTCAGCAACTTTTAACTTATCTGAAATGGTTTCATTATCAACTTTTAGAGCTAACTCATTCTGATCTCGCTGTTGTGTGTTTCCAGTTTCTTTGTTAATTACCTGCCACACAGCCTTTATTTTATTTTTAGGAATATTAATTTTGTTACTTATTAATTTAGATTTAACTTGAGCACAGACTCTTTTAAATATCTTAGAATCGTTTCTTACATAATTATGAAGGGCCTGATCAGAAGTCAATGATTTTTCGTGGTACAAATTATTTGAGATATCTCTGCTTTCTCTAATGCCAGCTGTGGCACATTCACTAAATTTTGGTTTGGGAGTGATTTAAACTTTTTGTCAGAACATGCTTTATTGAATTCTTGGCATACTCTAGAAAAAAATGTGCCATAGTTTATAACTCGGGGGGGGGGGGGGGGGTTGTTAATCAAAACTTGCTGTTGAGAGATTGCTAAGAACATTATTTTTAAACATTTCCAATTTATTTTTAGTCAGAGGTTTCAATTCAATGGTTTTATGTAGGTGTAACATTTTATCTTAGTCAAACTATACAAGCTGACCAGTATGGTCTGACCTGACGCCACTAATTAAGGACGAGTCCTTTATTTTGCAATTAGTAAATACATGTTTATGCATGAAGCCGTGGTTGTTGTTATTCTAGTCGCTTCATTAAATATACATTTTAAATTGAATGATTTCAACAATGAGATAAGCTTACATTTTTCTGATGAGTTAACTAATAGATCAAGATTTTGGTCACTACACACGAAAAATAATTTATTATCTTTAAAAAGTTTTCTTAATATTTCTTCCATTATGATAAAAAATGATGACAAGTTCGAGGCTGGTGGTCTATAAACAGATAACAAAGTATGCCTGTAAAGCCTTCACCTCTGCACATGCTACCTCACATAAGCGATCAACAGAGTAAGCAGTGAAATCCTTTCTCTCCTTACATCTAAAACAACCATTGCGTAATATCAAAGTACCACTCCCTATCGTAGACCTGTTGTACACACTGGCAACTGAAAAATTATTTACATTAAACAACATGCTATCTGGTTTTAAACAAGTTTCACAAAAACATAGGATATCCTTAAGATATTTATCTTTTAACATTTCCATGTCTAGGATTTTGTCAGGGAAGCTATTTATATTTTGGTGATAAGGTAAAATATTCTCATTATGCTTCTCTTTTGTCGTGTCTCAAAGTTTAAAGAATTAATTACAGTATTATTAGAAGATCTAGATAATACTGTTTCGTCACTTAACCTAGTCTCAGTTAAATTATCAATATGGTAACACCAATGAGTTATAGTATGTTTTGAGCGGTTCTTTAACAATGATCCAAAACCTGCTCCTAATCTATCAGGATATACCTAAATTGCTATTGCTATCTAGGTTGCTACACTGCATTGTTATATACTGGTACAAATTTTATTGTGTAGGTAATTACATCACACAATTAAGAATTCTTGGATAGTCAGCTTTGAGTCGTAAGTTGGTTAAAAAAAACTACTGCCGTCGTATTCACCCGAAGATTGCGCCAACCCGACGTACAGAGCGGTGAACGCCAACGTACCGTGCGTACCGCCCAACTAACACTTAGGCACTAGTACAGGAATATAGTGAATCTATTAGAGCGCTAACCAGATCCTAAAGTTATAAATAAGTGGCACGCAGTCGGAGTTAGAGCGCGCTATACCTCTACTATACCCCTTAAATGGGCACACTTTTTTATCACCTTAGGTTGCTTAATGGCGGTAAAGCAGAGTTACAGAATGGGTTAAAAGGTATAATAAAGCAATAAGAGAGCTATAATAGCACTAACTGGAACTACAGGCAATAAAAACCTGGTAAATAGGCGAAAAGTAACTCTTTTAGTGGTACAATAGAGTAAAATAACTCGTTGGGTGCTAAAAGGGCTACAAATAGGTGAATACTAACTCTTTAGGGTACTCTGTACTTATTGAGGAGCTCAGCAGTGTTGATGTTGGTTGTTCAGTGGATGGTGTTTTTACTAATAATATTAACTATGCTGATGACATGGTGCTGCTGGGCCCCTCAATTAGTTCCGTGAGGTCACTATTGTCCATATGTGAACGATATGCAATGGCCTATGGGTGAGCCCAGTACAATGTTCAGAAGAGCGAGCTGCTAGTTTTCAAGGCTGGGAGTTAAACATACCCAGTTCCTCCAATCACACTAAATGGAACTGTCCTGCAGCAAGTGTCCCAATTTAAATACTTGGGTCACTGGGTCAATGAGAAACTGAGTGATGATATGGACATGGATAGGGAGCGCAGGGCATTGTCGGCAAGGGGTAATATGCTTTCTCGCAGGTTTGCGCGATGCTCACGTGGCGTTAAAGTCACGCTATTCAAAAGCTATTGTCAAACGTTATACACGTGCAACCTGTGGAGCAATTACACTAATAAAGCCTACAATGCTCTGCGCGTCCAGTATAACAACGCGTTCAGGGGTTTGTTGGGGCTCCCGTTGAGGTGCAGTGCCTCCGGCATGTTTGCCGACCACAGCACGGACGGCTTCCAGGCGGTGCTTCGCAAAAGAACGGCCTCCTTGTGGGCTCGGGTAAGGGCTAGCACCAACACGCTTATGAGCGTGGTGTCGGACAGTGTGGACAGCCAAATCCTGAGACATTGATCACTCATGCATGTTCAAAATAATAATAATTTTAAATTTTACTAATATAGCTTTATGTATCTACCTGCTAACATAATATGGACTTTTGTAACTACTGTGTGCTTCGTCTGAAATAAATAATTTCATTTCATTTCATTTAAGCGGTACAGTAGAACAACAATGTCGCTCACTATATTTTTAAGTGATAAGAGGGTGGCAAATAGGTGATTAGTAACGCTTTGAGCTCTAGTTTTTCTACGAAGGCTATAAAACGGGATGAGGTGATAGCATTTTTAACATCTAAGGATATTTTTTCTATTCAGTAATTACTGTAACTAATAAGAAAAGATAAGAGAATTATATGTGATAAATAATTATTTATTTGAAAATGTTACAATTAAGGAAAAACGAAATTGATTTGTTTTGTGATGAGAATAAAAGAAATGTAATTAAGACATTGCGTTCAATTTCGTATTTTTAAATGTGTGAAGTAAAGGAAAATAATATAGTGAATTTTCAGACTCAATTCACACTAGTTTACATTGTAGATCTCTGGCTTATAACATAATTTCTTCACGTTTGTCTGCCTTATCCTCAGCTGGATACATTGGGCTTGTGGCTAAGTAATAACAACCGCACGGGTCAATCTATCTGGTTAAGTTACGCTTCACGTGGTTGGTCCGTGGATGGGTGACCATCCTTACATACCAAGACCCCTCCATGCCTCGGAAATCACGTTAAGCCGTTGGTCCCGGTTGGTCGTTAGAAGCCCGACAGTCTGACAACCAGTGTTTCCAAGGGGTGTCGTATTACCCAGTGACTGGGTTGTGGAAGTCAGATAGGTAGTCGCTCCATGTAAAATACTGGTATTCAGCCGTCCGGTTAGACTGGAAGCCGACCCCAACATAGTTGGGAAAAGGCTAGGCAGATGATGATGAAGCATAAATATATCATATCGTATCATAAAATATGAAACATCTGATTTTGATAGAAATATTTTTGGTTTTTATTTCAAGGCCGTTGAGTAGTAGTTATTTAGTCTCGGTGACAAATTCTTCTAAATAATCTTTTAATTTCTTTGGTTTTCCAATTCCGTAATAGACACCAAATGGACAAATGGATCCGTGTCAACTTGATGAATTTTAGTTAAAGTTTGCCAAAATTCTCAACTTGATGAATATTAGTTAAAGTTTGCCAAAATTCTTTTTTCGCACTATTGTGTATGGGTAGACGGTCAAATTTAAAATTCAAATGGTGAATTGTCAATGTCTTCTAAAATATTTTTCAAAGGTCCAGAAATGCCATTGCGCCAATATTCGCCATTCCAATGTTTTTATCAAAATAATTCTAGGTGTTTTTAAAAGAGTGCGAAGATCATTTGGAATAATATTGCAAAAACTTTTAATTAAGATTAAAATAAATAAAAACTTTATTAAAGAAAAGAAACAAAGAAAAGAAAAAGTATTTATTGGACTCGCATAGGAATATCACAAACTTACTAAGCACAATACAAATATTAAACACATTAAAAAAAAGATAATAAAAACTAAATCAATAATAAGCTACACTACTTAAGTAATAAATTTAAAACATTAATTAAGATTTAATATATATAATGGTATTTGTTAGGTAGTTAGGTGAGATGATACCGTCAATCAAAACACAATTGGGTTTCTCTGTAATAAAAGATTTATACTTGTTATTTACATGTTTGTTCGACACTAATTCCAAAATATAACATTACATTAACTATAAAAACCTTACCTGTAATAAAAGAAACGACATTTAATGCTTATAATTACAATATCAATTCTTATTTCCTAACTAACAAGTAATAGTTTTCACAATTGTTCTAACACGACCACAGATACAATAAATGCGGGCGACATTGCGTTTGCTACCGTAATGGCGGTAGTAGCGCGGCCTGAATTCTAATTAAAGGAAATATATTTTCTTTACATCACCCCCCCTGGGAAAGCTAGTACTAACTAAACATTCTAAAAGTCTATTATGTAGTAAAAACATATTTTACTTTTCTATAATTCTTAATCTTCTTCGTCAAGTGTTGGTGCTGGAGCCAATTTCGAGATGTGGAAAAAGTTTGACTCTGGTTTTTTATGGCCAGTGTTGATCCTGTAAATGGTGTTTGACAATTTTTCCACGATTCTGTATGGTCCGATTCTTAATTCGTCCAGCTTTTTCCTATTCAGCTTGTTGCCATTGTCTATAAACACCGTATCACCCACTTTGAAGTCGAACTGTTTACGATTTTTATCATAAAGTGTCTTGTTGTAATTGTGAGACTGAAGTGTATTTGCTAGAGCTTTTTTTCTGTCTTGAATCCAATCGGTCTCTGTCTTCTTTGGTTTTAGTTCATTTGGCAAAATCGAAACATCGGTACCATTTAGTAGATACGTAGGAGCGTATCCAGTGACAGTATGCTCCGTTTCATTATATTTTTTTACACAATTTTGTGCTATGGTTGTCCATGAGACTTTGGTATCTTTTTCGTTAATTTTGCATCTAATTTTATTTACCAATGTTTGATTTAATCGCTCATTTAAACCATTCGAAAAGGGTGAATTCACTGCAGTAAAAATGAGTGGAATATTATTATCTTCCAAATATTTTTTGAATTCCTTAGAATTAATACCTGGGTACTGATCTGAGAGAATCATGCCAATATTATCAGTTTCTGCGGTGTTCTTTACTAATTTTATAAAATCATTTGCATTTTGTGTTTTAGATGTCAAAATAAATGCGTACCTCGTGAAATGATCTGATAGCAGGTGCAAGTACTTTTTTGTGGACCGGGAACCTCCAAAACCTCCAATTGTATCTATAGAACATATCTCAAAAGGTTTCGTGGCCGGGCCCAAGTGTGACATCATTCCAAATTTGTTTTGTTTTCTTGATTTGTTTTTTAAACATACTGTACAATTTTTACAGGTTTTTTTAATATTATTTGTTAAGTTTTCTGCTGTATATAATGAACTTATTGTTTTTTGCATTTGATTTATTCCTAAATGACCTTGGTCTGTATGTAGTCTTTTGATAAATTCTATGCTAAATTCTTCCGAGAGGATTATCTTATCTTTTTTCTTGAATTTTTTGTAATAAACATTGTTATCTAATTTTAGTTTTTCTTTTCGGCACTGTATATATTCATTTTGTTCTTGATCTTCTAAGATATCTTTCAGTTTTATTAAGTTTACCACTTTTAATTGTTCCTCCAGATTTTCATTGGCATCTAAAACTGGATTCCTGCTCAGGCAATCAGCTTCTAAGTTGTATCGTCCAGGAGAATATTTTATTTCAAAATCATACTGTGATAGGTAGTATGTTAAATCTCCTAGTTCTTCATCAGTTCTTGATTTTATGTTCATATTCTCCAACGGTTTATGATCTGAGAAAACAATGAATTTTCTACCTATCAACAGATGTTGCCAATATTCTTTTATTGCTAGGCATTCCAGATATATAGCCTTCTTTCTTTTTTGCACTTCATTCAATTTTTTTGAGAAGTATGCTACAGGTTTTTCTTCCTTGTTTTCTTGCAGCTGTTTTAGGACGGCTCCCACTCCTAGTATACTAGCATCTGTGTATATATGTATAGGTAATTTTGGATCAAAAATAGTTAATATTGGTTGTGAACATAATATTTTTTTCATTTCATCAAATGATTCTTGGCACGCTTTGGTCCAATCAAAGGCTTGTCCTTTCCTCAAAAGGTTATGCAATGGATCCAATTTTATTGCTATTTTTGGTACATATTTATGATAAAAATTTATTTTTCCTAAAAATTGTCTCACATTTTTTTGTGTTTTTGGTGTTGGGAAATTCTTAATTGATATCAAGTTGTCTTTAAGAGGACTAACTGAATTATTCTGTATTATGTGACCCAGATATTTAACCGAGTCAGCTGCAAAACTGCATTTTGAAAATTTAAGTCTTAATCCTTCACATTTAATTGCTTGAAACAGCTGTGTTAAATGCTTGACATGATCCGAGAAAGTTTTGGAGAATATTAAAATGTCATCTATGTAATTTACTGTGAACTCTGCAAGTTTGTGTTTTCTTATTATGTTACACATTATTCTCTGAAATATTGCTGGCGAGGTTTTCAGACCAAATGGCAAACAAGTCCACTGGAAATGACCTTCTTGTGTGACAAATGCAGTTTTGTGCCTATCCGTGATACGTAGAGGTATCGACCAAAATGCCGAGTTTATGTCCAGTGTAGAGAAGTATTTACAATCCCTTGTTTTGATCATTAGATCCTCAATAAGAGGAAACGGTTGTGATTGTGGCACAACAATTTTGTTTAGGTCACGAAAATCTATGCACAACCTTGATCTTGTGTTTTCATCTTTTTTGTAAGCTAATGTTACTGGAGCTGCAAATGGGCTATACGATTCTTCTATCAATTTTTTTTTAATAATTGTGCAATCTGTTGTTCAATTTCCTTTTTATCTTCTATTGTGCAACGATAGGGCCTTTTACTGCAATATTTTTCTACTATTAGATCAATGTGTGCTTCATAATCCTTTACTGTGCCAATGTCATATTTATCTTTTGCAAAAGCAGATTTATTGTTTATTATTAAGTCATCAATTATTGCTTGTTTGTCATAATCTAAATGGTGTATCCAAATATTGAAATTATCGTTGTTAATGTTTTCGTTAAAGTTTATAAGGTTTCTTTTGTCGTTTTGAGAATCAACACATTTTATTTCCTTTGTAATAGTTTTATTTTTTATTTTTGAGTCTTTATTTTTAATTTCCTTAGAAATGTTGATTGACTCTGAATTTTTAATTTTATTTTCTTGTATTGGAATTTTTTGACTGATTTCTAAATTTTCATTTTGAATCAAATAGAATTTTTTTATACAGTCAAGTCCAATTAGAAAATCATAATCAAAATTATCTTGATCTATTACAAACACATCAGTTTTTTTTTCTACATTGAAAATGTTTACATCAAGTGTTATTATTCCACTTGCTTTTTTAACGCCATTAATTGTTTTTAAATTAGTATTGTTGTAATTGCTTAATGTTTTATGCTTATGTTTCAGTAATCTTGAATTTATTAATGATACATTTGAGCCTGAATCATAGATTCCAAATACTTCAAAAGTTTTATTCAATACTAACCTTACTTTAATTAATGGCGGCACTATTAGTTTTTTGAGTCTTCACACTGCAGTTCACATTCCAATTCAGAATTATTAACGAGTTTGATTTGTTTCTTCTCATTTTCTTTATTGTCTTTTGTTTTAAACCAGCATGAATCTTCTGTGTGATAGCGTACTCCTTTCTTTAGCTTTTCGCAGATGCTACATTTTTGCATCTTTTCTTTCAATGGCTTAATATCATCTTTCTTTTTCAGATACTTTTTCTTGTTAATCAAATGTTCTAATTTACCAACTTCATTAAATAGATCTTTTGTTTCTAAAATTTCTTCTTTGTTGATCCTATCTGTTATAAAGTCTGGCAAACCGGATGCAATTAGATCAATCAAGGTCCCTTGATCAATTGTCTTTCTTACTTCAAGTAGAAGTTTCTCCTTTTTAATGGAATATTCCAATAAAGATCCTGATTGATATTTAAAAGCTATAGCATATTTGCTACTAGCCCAACCCTTGTTTGCATAGGTTTCTACAAAGTTTGATTTCCATTCTGACCATTCGGATTGCAAACTATGCTTAATCATCATGGAAGCATACCAATCAGTGCATGACTTTTCTAAAAATAATCTGAAGATTTCAATTTTTTCTTCATCTTCTATTACATCAAATCTTTTGCATTCCTTTTCAAAATTATCCATCCATTGACATGCACTAACATTCTTGCCATCAAATTTTTCCAGTACAAATCTGTCGGCTAATTTTTTTACACTTTGTTTTTCCTTTCTTTGTTGACTTTCAACTAATTTTTCCAAAATTTTCACCAAGTGATCTTCTGAACTGTATTTGTTGCTATTTGCCAATTCTTCTTGAGTAATTTCCTCTAGATATTGGTTCTCAAATATCAAGTTATCATCTTCATCAAAGTATGTTTTTTCCATATCCGCTGTCAATTTTATCCAAACACTTCTAGTTTGATGTCTTTTCTTAATTGTATTCCGCACTGTATTGTAAGCTTTTGAGGTGAGAATATGTTTGTGAAGTGACACTGCTTCATACTCCTCAGGGATTAGGAAAACTTTATCATCTTGTGTAATAATTGAGGTTATGGCGATATATGTTGACTTTCCGTCTTTTGTAGATTTTGATTTGAATACAAATTTTAGCTTCTCCATTTTCTTGATAATTACAAGAAATGTCGTTTTATAATGGTATTTGTTAGGTAGTTAGGTGAGATGATACCGTCAATCAAAACACAATTGGGTTTCTCTGTAATAAAAGATTTATACTTGTTATTTACATGTTTGTTCGACACTAATTCCAAAATATAACATTACATTAACTATAAAAACCTTACCTGTAATAAAAGAAACGACATTTAATGCTTATAATTACAATATCAATTCTTATTTCCTAACTAACAAGTAATAGTTTTCACAATTGTTCTAACACGACCACAGATACAATAAATGCGGGCGACATTGCGTTTGCTACCGTAATGGCGGTAGTAGCGCGGCCTGAATTCTAATTAAAGGAAATATATTTTCTTTACATATATTTAATTTAAGCCTTAAGTGCTATATGTTTATAAATGCCCTGGACCCCACACTAGGATTCCCTGTGTTGTGAGGAATTGATAGCAAATCTTTCATAGCTATTTGACTTGTTTTATTTTATAACCCATACTCTCAATTATTGGTCCCGAAAATTAAGATTTTTAAAACGTCATTGGATTCGTCCTAACTGTCATTATTTTCTTCAACATTGGAGTATGCGCCTCACCGATATCGTATCTCCGTACCTCGATCCGTATTTTCGAATTAATGCGCTAAATTTGTTAAAATGCACCCGGAGGTAGGTATTTAAAAAAGCTCATGAAGTGTTTGCAAAAAGTACTAAGCACCGAAATATAATAGTTTTGCCCATAAGTCCTAAGACAGCATTTTATAGTAAAAATAACTATGCAATGTGTGGTCGCATATTTAATGCTATACCTGACAGCATTAAAATCTCACCAGCTAATAAATTTGCAAGGTGTCTCAAAGTATGGTTAAGGAAAAATAATTTCTACTCAGTAAGCGACATATTTAATAAGAGATTGAAAAATGAATAATAACAATGCAAATTTACCCTTTGACATTTTATTCTTTTTTAACAACTGCGACTTACGAGATGATGGTCGTTAGTTCGAACCTACACAGCCTTTACTTTGTGCAAATTACTTCATCACCTCTGCTCTCAAAACGGTGAAGGCAAACATCGTGAGGAAATGTCTGAGAACCAAAAAATTCGAAGACATGTCGACATCTACCATCCCGTATAAGCCCGCGTGGTGCATTAAGGCCCGCTCCCACTCACGGAGAGGAGGCCTGTGTCCCAGCTGTGGGGAACATTTTAGGCTGATTATGATCTATCCATCTAGATTATAAATGCAAATTATTTTATTTTTTATTGAACAATTTTTTATTGTTCTACTTAAATGTCTAGCTTTCAATAATTTATAATAATTCATGTTAATACTACCATTATTTGAAGACACTCTAGCGCTGCCATTGACCACGTTTTACCTACATACTAGCTAAGTTATTTTATTTCTTCAAATTGTAATAATTTTTAAGCAGGTGGGCCGATATAAATGTAATAAATACTAAAATAAAAAATACCTCATGATAACATCTCTTTTTTTTGCGGGTGGGAAATCGTCAAATACTTAATTTCTTCCGCTCCGGGTGGAGCAGGAGGGCGTGTCAGACTTTTACTGACTAAAACCCATCCGTGTTCACCCAGTTGCCTGTGTGCCAGGGGTCACGGTATCTCTTTCGAACAACCCGCACCCCTGGCAGGCATCGGCCTTTGCGAGCCCCTTCAGATGGTGCTGACATCTCTTTGAGGCGCGCGTGGAACAAAACGCGCCGTCGACCCGGGCTTGGGCCTTACTGGATAGCGAGCTACCCATTACTCGCCGTCCGCAAGCCCGCGCCCACTGTGGCTGGGAATCAGCTGGGATTCCCAACGCCCAGGGCGTCTCCTGCGTCAATTAATGCCCTGAGGGCGCATATACTGCATCTCCCTCACGTGTTCTCTTCGCAAGCATTACTGCTTCGCAGAAGGAGGTGACGGCTATCCAAGCACTCTCGTTCCGTATCATGGCCTGGACCAGGGTCGGACTCGAGAGATCGCCGCCGCCGATTGCCTTCACAAGGACACGGAGGTGCTCCGCCTAAGCCGGGCAGACCTCCACGGTATGCTCCACCATGTCCTCAGGGCGATCTTCGCAGTGGAAACACCCAGGCGTTTCCACACACCTTATCCGAAACAGGAACCTCCACCGAGTTCGGTGAGGACCTGCGTAAAACGGAAGGTGAGGACGCCGTGCCGCCTCTCAAGCCACTTCTCAAAGAAGGGACTTACCGCCGCAATCGTGGCGTGCCCAATGATAACGGGTCTGCATTGGGTTCTGTTAACTGTAATTCCAATTCCTTAAATCTCATAAAAGAGGTACAAAAAAACTATAACAATCATGTGAATTTTAATTGCATCACCTATTTTACACCTTTAGGGGATGATTTTACAAAAATGGTGATTTTTTTTTATTTCTTACCAAAAGCATACATTAAAAATGTTGTACACTTCTTAAGTAAGGGTACTTAAAAAGTGCTAAGTTTGCCACACAAGCTTTCATCCCCTATATCACCACGTTTTTAGATTATTTTTAAGACAAAAAGTAGCCATTGTCCCTACTTAGGATGCCATCTATCTTCTTGCCAAATTTCATCAGAAAGCGTTCAGTGGTTTAGACGTGAAAAAGTAATAATATAGACAGACTGACAGAGTTACTTTCGAATTTATAATATTAAAAATATGGATTCAAAAAACAAATGAGTAAATGGTTAATAAAATGATAATACTTCAACAAGAACTGAAATTTTAGCAGTAGAGTAAGGTTTATTTCTGCTGAGTAGAACGTAGGGGACTCGTGCGTCGGTGAAAGTGTGAGTGACATCGTTAGCGGCTTCACATCTTATTCCCTCGTGATTGTCAACACATTGACAGACTGGCTCATCCTCCTCGGTCAGGGAACAGACACCGTTGTTCAGACAATAACCATGACAGGCGTACACTTCACACCTTTCCCCGGAATAACCAGCATTACATCTGAAAGAATATTAATGTGCAATATTTTAACTTAACATTAAAAATAAAAATTGGACCACTTACCTGAGTTTGTAATTTATTAGAAAAAAAATGGTTTTTTGCAGATTTCTAAATAACTAAAATACTTAACCTAAGACTTTCGAAATGAATGTTATTGTCTCTTATTAATTTTCTGCAACGACTGCTAACTGTATTGACATAAGCTTTTCAGCAGCAGCCAACAACAATGTTATTACCAGAGGTTGGAATTAGGTAGAGTAATTTATGTACTTGCATCGAAATGTTGATATTAATATGGATATTCCCGGGATTTCTAATAGACAATCCCGTGTGACCAACAATATTACAAATAAATAATAATAAAAACCTCAGAGATAGATAAGACAAATAAAACAAAGATAATTAACTTACAATTTTTATTAGTATTAAATTCACAAAACAAATTGCGCAAGTGCGCCTTGGAATTTTGCAACTTCGGACATCCGATGTCGTTGATGTAAATTTGGCAACGTCGCGCGTGCAGTGGTTTAAAAGTAAATAACTTTTTATTTAATACATCACGGGGCATACCACTTCATTCTTTCGTTGTATGAAATTAGTGTAAGTACATAAATAACTCTACCTAATTCCGACCTCTGGCTATTACTGATGAAATGCTACTTTGTCTAGGCGTGGTCTAGACCCTATGGTTTTTTTTATGCTTGTCAAAACAATGATATTATAAATAACTACATATGATATCATTATCTGTAAAAAAATTGTCAATCAAGATAATTTTAACATGATACACAAAGCAAGAAAAGGACTGAAATAACGTTTTACCTGCATTTGGGGTATCTTACAACATCACAAGTACAGTCTCCATGCAAACAATAGTTCAGATAGACTGAGACATCACATCGCTCCCCGGTGAAACCAGGTGCACATTTGCATTGTGATTTTCCACTAATTTTCATGCCATGGACACAGAACTGGTCTGCATCAGTAGGAATGTCGAAAAAATCGTTGATCGCTGACTTGTTTTTTAGTAGACTCGTTAGTGCTTCGCATTCGTGAGTTCCTGCAGTCTGATCCTCAATTTTATAGTTCGCAGCAATACCGAAAGGCATCTTACTTTTAAAGTTTCTAATCTCTTTTGGTTCCACACCAATAGATGGATTCTTCGGTAATTGCCAGACAGATTTGTAGCTCCAGTCCACCCAGTAGATGGAATCCTTAGACACGGTCAATGCATTTGGTTGATGATTAATTCCAACAAATAATGAAGTTCTGTTCTTTCCATTTAGATCTACACTTTCAATAGAATAGTGTATACCTTCTCGATCATCCGCCCAGTATATTTTCTTCGTCTGTTGGTCAATGGCCAAGCTGACTGGCATGAAAATGTTGCTGTCAATAACAATCTCTCGTTCCGAACCATTAAATCTAGCTCTCTCAATTGTGGGCTTACTGGTATTTGTGTTGGTCCAGTAAATATACCTGTAATTTGTAAATCACTATAAATTATCACGCAATTCAGTATGTTTTTATGTTATTATTAAACTGTCATTACGAACGTACCCTCTACAGCTATCCACGGCAATAGCTCTGGGAATCTCATCATCCATCTTGATCAAAAGATTTCCGTAAACATTATTCCTTGATTCAGGCTTTAAAGAAAACCAATATATGCTTCTTTCGTATGTGTCTGTCCAGAAGAGTAATTCATTGACTGGATCGAAAGCGATATCCTGGATATTTTCGTATGCTTTTCTCTTAACTAACGATTTGTATTTTTTACTAAATATGTTAAAAGTAAATATAGAGGTGTCATCGCTTTGTTTGTCTACGAATAAGAGCATGTTGTGAACTGCATCATAAGCCAATGCTGTGAGATCTCTAAATTGAAGGCCTTCAGAGTAGATTTTGTTTTCATTGGTAAAAAAATCTAGTTTATCTTCGGTCGTCACGGCAATGTCTGGAACAGGAAATAAATATTTTTCAACCCAATAGCCAATAAACCTTGGATTTAGAAACCTAGAAAAAATTAAAATTTAAGCCGTATATTTTCGATGTATGGGGGTAACTTGACTATGCGAATGCATTACTTTGGATAGAGCTCTGTGATTGGTTACGTGGTTCCCTTCGCTGACTGACATTTATTTTTTCATTATGTACAGTCGACCAAGCTATTTGATATACAGACGGCTAACTCTACGTTGAAGCAACTTTTAAACGATGCTGTGGTCACAGCATTCTCGTGCTCGTGTTGAATAGTCAATTCTTTGCTTTTTTTAAAAGTAGATGTTTAAAAGAAGTGCAGTGGAAAAATCGACGACCTGTAAATTTTTGCCGCTTGCTGGTTTGACTGGACGTACAGCCCGTTCGCCCGATGGCCTCATCAGAATTGCTATTTTTTCAATTCCTGTTTTATTGTTCATACTCCAAAAAATTTTCAGCAAAGGAATCAACTACCTATATCATGGCGAGAGTGGATAGATAACAATGAAACATACTTTAATTGATTAAATTTTTAATTTAATTTAAAATATATCGTTTTGCTTTTTCCAAATAAAACGCCCATGTCGCCCGCTTTATGACAGGATGACAGTGTAGGCCTTTAAACAAGTACCAAAATACAATAGTAATTTAAAGTCTTTTTTACTATTAAAATATTAACTTAAATGGCTTTCGTAAGTAGTCAATTTCAGTTACTTCATTCGCTTACATAAGACCCCAACTATTACATACGTAAACGTCTTGCTTGCTTGCTATTATAAAAAAAACGGAATATTATTAATGGATGAGTAACTGAGTAATAATAATGTTACATTCGGTGTCTGAGATTAATAATGCGCAAATTAAGTTATATCATCATAATTAAAAACTCGTTCCTGCCACTAGCTAGGTCAAAATTATAGGACATCATCATAGCCATCTCATTTATCTTTCGTATCGTATCCGTGTTCCCAAGCGTAAGTCCCAACTTTTATATCTCCGTAACTACAAGGACATAGATGTAGACGCTTTGCAGTGTGATGCTGGCAATCTCGACTGGACTCCTCTGGTCGAGAAGGATGACATCGAGGATAAGGTGAACTGTTTTAATGCAACCATTCTCGACTTATATGATCAGCATGCCCCTATCCGACGTGTCAAAGTAAGGCATAACCCTGCACCATGGATAACACTGCAAATTAAAGAGCTTATGGCTCGCAGGGACAAAGCTAAGAGCAGATATAAGCGCAGACCGTCAGAGCTGAATCTCTCTTATTACAAATCCTTACGTAATCGCTGCAGTCATCTGTGTCAAGATGCTAAGAGACGCTATTTTCACGACCAACTAAATAACCGCAATTCTTCCGACGTTTGGAAATTTCTCAAATCTGTAGGTATAGGCAAGTCACCTGCCAACCAGTGTAAAGATGTGAATCTCAATGATCTCAATAAACACTTCTTTCTCCTTCCCCTTTCTCTTGATCCGTCTGTCAAAGCTGCGACACTAGAGAGTCTTGCTAGTTTGCCGTTACCACAATGTTCTCATTTTAAGCTTAGCGATATTACTGAGGATGACGTTAAAAAATCTATTCTTGCAATTACTTCTTCAGCAGTCGGTAATGATAAGTTGTGCTCAAGAATGATAACTCTCATCCTTTCCTCGTTACTTCCTGTTCTCACTCACATCTTCAACCACTCATTTTCTTCTTGCTCCTTTCCGTCAGTGTGGAAACAGGCTCATATTATACCTTTACCTAAAACTAATAATCCTACTTTATTAACCCACTTTAGACCTATTTCTATTCTTCCATTTCTATCTAAAGTTCTTGAGCACATAGTTCATAGACAACTATCACATTTCCTGGCGTCAAACTCGTTGATTTCGCCTTTCCAATCCGGTTTCCGCTCGGGTCACAGTACTGTAACCGCCCTTCTTAAAGTAACTGACGACATCCGCTGGGCAATGGAGAATAAGTCCCTTACTGTTCTTGTATTGCTTGACTTTAGTAGCGCCTTCAACTCAGTGGATTTCGACATTTTACTAGGTATCCTCCAATCTATCAATTTCTCTTCTTCTACTTTAGCCTGGTTCAGTTCCTATCTCCGAGGACGCTCTCAGTGTATTCGCCTGGAGGAGTCCTTCTCTGATTGGTGTTGCCTCACTGAGGGTATTCCTCAGGGTAGCGTTCTCTCTCCTCTTCTGTTTTCAATTTTCATAAACCTTGTTACCACAGTAATTTCCTCTAGTTTTCACCTCTACGCAGATGACTTGCAGACGCGGACTCTGCACTTGCTGCAATGAACCTTGACTTGGCTTGCATCAGCGTCTGGGCTAAGTCATTTGGTTTGCAAATTAACCCAACTAAATCCCAGGCCATGATCACAGGCAGCAGATTCGTTCGCAATGCAGCTGATGTTGCATCTCTGATGCCTTTATATCTCGATGGCATTCGCATTGACTATACCGAAACCGCTAAAGATCTGGGTGTAGTTATCGACTCTTATCTTTCGTGGCGTGCTCAGGTCAATGAGGTCAGTCGAAAGGTACATTTCTCATTCCATTCGTTAAAATGCCTTCAAAGTCTCCTGCCTTTGAAGACTAAAATTTCTTTGGGACAAACACTTATTCAGCCGATTATAGATTATGCCGACGCCTGCTACTTGGATGCTACTGAGGAGCTATTAAACAAGCTTGAGCGCCTGCAAAACCTGTGCATTCGCTTTATTTTCGGTCTTCGAAAGTATGACCACGTTTCTCACCTTCGCAAGGAACTCAAGTGGCTCCCAATCCGCTTTCGCAGGAACACTCGGATTTTGTGTCTCCTCTTCAACATCTTACACAACCCTTCTTATCCTTCCTACCTGCGTGAGCGTTTTTCTTACACTCGTCCTAGTGACGCACCGTGTAGATCACACCTTAGATCCCTCCTTAAATCCCATCCCCATAAAACTAGTTATTATTCTTATTCCTTCTCTGTACATGCTGTAAGATTGTGGAACTCACTTCCGCCGAGCATTCGTGACTTAAAAACGATTTCTCTGTTCAAATGTCGAGTAAAAGAGCATTACCTTTCCTCTTAATTGTGTATGTATGTATATTTAAGTATATATGTATATATATATTTATCTATATGTTTATATGTTTATATATTTTATCATTACGTATTTATTTATGTATATGTTAATTTCCTGCATTATATGTGTAAGTATATTTTAGTTTAAGACGTCACATATTCATATTTTCTCTTCTTGTTCTCACACACTATTGTCTACATTTCTTTTTCATTTCTCCTTTCGCAGGTCTGCTGGAAGAAATTCCTAAAGAAATAAGCAGTACCTTTGTACTCTTGTTTAATTATGCCATATCTTGTATGTATTTTACTGTGTGTACATAAATAATAAAATAAATAAATAAATAAATAGCCCATTAAAAATTAAAATATTGCGATAAGTATCGCAAAAAAAAAGCCAAATAAAAAGCAAATGCACAAATGCAAGTGCAAGTGTGCGCATGCATTTTATTTGGCGCAATTGCTGTATAAAAAAAAATATCGTATGTTAATTAAGAAATTGCTGATTAAACAGTGTAGGTAGGTAGTTGAATAGTGGCGTGCACAGAGTTTTTAGACAAGGTAGGCAGAAAATAAAATAAAAAATCCAGAATAACCGATTGCTTTACATGCAGACATGTGAGGTAATTAAACGAATCATATTGTTTTGTATTGAATTTACGATTGATTTACCTTTAGTTTGTATTAATTGCAAATCCGGTGTACAACTAGGTACTTTTACCGATCACTTGTCTTTTTTTTCACCGTTTTGAAAAGGCATCATTTCTTTTTTCTTTTCACAGTATTATCAACGTTAAAATCTTAAATACATGCTATCATAGCCCACAATCACAACCAATACAAGTAAACCGAAACAAACAATGGCGTCGGAATATAAAAATAATACAACAAAAAAGTCAAGGTTATTTATGCAACAAAAATTCAATGACACAATGCTACTTTTTAAAATAGTCGCATAACCAACTTTGTTCGGAATACTTCGGTAAGTTTCGTAATTCGTCGTGTAGTAACAAAGCGTAAAAAAGCCACTGCCTACCCTGTACGGTTTTGTGCGTTATTTGTAACATTGTGTGCCACGTATTTATAGAAACACACAGCAAATAAATCTGCATGACCACAAGAGCACACATATACCTAAACATCAAGACGCGAATAGTTTGTGTCTCTCCCGAGGCACTCAGCGGCGCTGGTGCATCGCAATGCGAAGATTCGTCAAATTGCACGAACGAGCAGGTATTGCATCGATGATACTAATGATACGACCGACGCTCGATAGGTGGAGCTGATGATGATGGTGGGACTCCCTTTTCCGCACTTAGACTCCCATTCGGTCCGTTGTTCGTGGGGATTCTGGCTAACAAAGCCAGCCTTGCTCCGCCCAGAAGCACAGAAGCTTCCTGGGAGATTCGCAGGCTTCGCGGAGCGACCTCACTGTTCCGAGGATTTCTCTTTAGGTGGAGCTGATTTATAAATAAAGATATTTTTGTTTATTGATAAAATAATATTATTTTTAAATATTTATCCGATTTAGGTAGGGTAGGCAGTGTTTTTTGTCTTTATGGACTACGAGCCACTGTAGTTGAAAAATCTGACAGTAAAAATTCTCCTCCATTAAGCCCTAAAAGTAGGTGAAAAATAAACTGCAATCCTTGTACTCACCCCAAGACTGCGCCAACCCCACGTACAGCGTCGCCAACGCCAGCACACACTGCGTTTTACACATTTCAAACTTCAAAAATACTAAGTTGTTCCAACAGGGTGAGACCCACCACTGGGGATTGCTCTTGTGATTCTAAAGCTGATCGCTTGTGTCTCGGAACATAAATTTGTGTTTTCGGAATGGTGATAAGAGACTGGGAGATAAGTGTTCCCGTTAATATACCTAAGTGGATATTTTTCTAATCACAAAGATAACTCGGTGACCCTTTCTTGTATAGCACCGTATTGTGTCATCATGTCTTCGAGAATACCGATTTATGTTTTAAAGTAAACATTGTAAGTTACAAAAACAAGTGTTTCATCTACTATATGAGACGTTTTTATGAATAACTAGCTACTGTTCGCGGCTTCGACCGCGTGATGGAGTTTTGAAATAATGCCACGATTACATAATTCCGGTATAAAACATTTAGGCGTGAATAGTATCAGATAAACTGACAGAGTTACTTTTGCATTTTGGAACGAACTTACATTTCCATCGTCATAGCATTTTGTCGTGACGATCGACGTTACACTTTTGAAAAAGTGTGTACAAAGGGAACTTTGTTCCAGCAGTCCTACGACATCGACTCTCATGTTTACAAGTATATAAATTAGCTTGCTTCGTTTGTATATTTTCAAGACTTTTGTTACGTAACAAAAAAAACCGTGACGATCGAAATGTAACTTTGTTCCAAGATGCAAAAGTAACTCTGTCAGACTATCTCATACCTATTCACGTCCAAACGGCTTAACGGATTTCTATAAAACTTGGCACACAGATAGACCATGTCCGGGATTAATTAGGACATAGTTCTTATACCGATAGTATATAATCGTGGGATAATTTCCGACCCCATCTCGCGGTTGAAGCTGCAGACAGTATTTATTTATTAATAACCACGTCTCATACACTAGATAAAACACTTGTTTGTGTAACATACAATGTTTACTTTAAAACATAAATCGGTATTCCCGAAGACACGAAAACAAACCACCGAGTTATCTTTGTGATGAGAAAATTATCCACTTAGGTATATTAAAGGGAACAAAATCATTATATGTCATATTCCAAAATCACCTCTTATTATTGCGAGAAACCAGCGCTCGGCATTAGAATCACAAGAACAGTACCCAGCAGTGGATCTATCCCTTTTATTTAATTTTTTGGTGGTGGGAAATCATCAAATAACTTCTCCCGCTCTGGGTGGAGCAGGAGGGCGTGTCAGACTTTTACTGACTAAAACCCACCCGTGTTGTCTGTGTGCCAGGGGCGACGGTATCTCTTTCGAACAACCCGCACTCCTGGCAGGCATCGGCCCTTGCTGACACCACCAGTTGTTGCTGATATCTCTGACGGCGCGCGTGGAACACAACGCGCCGTCGAACCAGGCATTTTTTTTTTTAACGTGGAGAAATGCCTACTACGCTACCACGGGGAGATAGCGCAGTTATGTGGGACTGTAACCCACTAAAACTCCACGGTGTCTTCCAGTGCCGCTTGAGGCGGGAACACGAAAACGCGCAAGCCATTCGCGAACCCGCCGCGGCTGTCCGTCACCGGACTCTCCTCGGAGGGAAATAACCCTATCACCGGCGCAGCAGGACACATGGCACGCCGTGACCACCCCAGGAACCAAATAGCATAAGAGCCCCAGACGACCCCGTGTCTGGCACCCTTAGTCCCCCTGCGACGGGTCAGCACAGTGACCCCGCCACCTACCACTTTTCGGCCGCAGGGGTAAGGGAGAGCGGCCAACGCTATACCGACACTCCTCCCCTGCGGCCCCACCGCGTCCGCCATCAAACGGTGGCGGCCCCGTCCAGGCCACAGAAGGGAAGAGCGCTTCTCAGAAGTACCGGCACTCCTCCTCCGCCGCAGCCTGTAACCCTCAGTCGCGATGCCGCCCATTCTTTCGTTTATTTATTTATTTTACGTCAATGGTCTTAGGTTATCATTTGTGACCATAATCCAGCATTGCATATGTAAGATATCACGCCATTTATACCAGGACGCTTTTATGTGCTTGAGTTCAGTTTTCATTTTATTTGTTGGTATATTGACATGGCTAGCTGACATATAACAAATTATTTAAGTTCTGTGTCTCATAATGTTTTTTTTTTTAATCAAGAGAAAAGGGCTTTGTCGCACATGCGATTATGCCGCCCTGGTTGGCTTAACAAAATCTTACTTATTTCTATTTAACAAAACCTTAGCGTAGCTAGTTTGTAAAGTACTCTAGCTGCATCAGAAAGTGGCGCAGCTAGAGCACTATTACAGTAACCTATCTCTCTAATCCTACAATCTAATTTATTTCTAAATTCCTCATTGCGAACACACTCGGTTAATATGTGATAAACATCATCTACGGAATTAATACAAAACTCACAATTAATCGTCGTTGATTTCGCCATTAGATATAAGAACTTATTACACGGGATGTGTCCGGAACGAAGTCTTAGCGCGATAACAGTATCACATCTATTCAACAGCTGATTATCTATCCACGGTGAGTTCAAGGGATGCGGTTGGATCGTTTTGTACCAGATTCCTTTCTCTTGTGATCTTTTATTGAAGTACTCCTTCCAAAGCAAATAGCAATCCTGTTTGATATTAGGTATAAAGTTAGTAAAGTAAGGACAAAAGCTAACAGGAATTCCATCACTTATGGCCTGCTTGGCTAGTATATCAACAATATCGTTGCCTCTTATTCCGATATGTGATGGTATCCATTGAAGAACTACGTGTTTTTCATCAGATTGTAGTTTCAAAATAAGTTTCAGTATAGTGTAGGCTGTCGGTGTTCCTCGAAATGTCGAGGTACATCGAGCCAAGTGTTGGAGTGAACTTCTGGAGTCTGTGAGGATGACAATATTGTTATGATTTATTGATGCAACATACGACAGAGCTTCTGCGATCGCAATCAGTTCCGCTTCCATTATACACACACTGGCCTTAATTCGAAGTTTCATTGAATTGTCTTCAGACTCGTAAAAGGCGGCCCCAATACTATCACCGTCCTTAGATCCGTCTGTAAATATTTTAAAATAAGTCGAGTATTCGGAAGTAATGTAATCAACAAATAATCTTTTTAAGCTAACGGGATGGTATTGAGTTTTTGGTCTGGTCATAAAATTGACGTCGTGTTTTATAAAAGTGTTGCTATCTATCATACTAACCCATGTACTCTGGGAAAACATATCTAGTTTAGTATTGCAATGAACTTTTAAAGTATGTAGTGAGTCATGAACCAAGATTAACAAGGGGACTCTTTTGTTCTGCCAATATGGAGAATTATTACACAATGTGGATAACTCGGAAAGTAAGTTGAGACCTCCATTATTTGCCTGCAAAGCTTTCGTTTTCCAAAATTTGCTGGCCAAGAAACGACGACGTAAATATAACGGCTGAAGACATAACTCGCTCTCCATCACGTGAATGGGTGTGGTTTTAATAAAACCACCCACTACTCTCATAACTTGGTTCTGTAATTTATTTAATTTTTCTAAGTGAGTTTTTGCACTGTTGTCATAGAAAAAGCTTCCATAGTCAATACGACTTCTAATTAAAGATGTGTAAAGTTTTCTTAAATATTTTGGGTGCACACCCCAAGTTGAACCGGCTAACACTTTAATAACTTTAATGAATTTAACAACTTTTTGGCAAACTTCATTGATATGCTTTCCCCACCTGAGAGAACGATCCAACCACATACCAAGGTATCGAACCGTGTCCACAACCTCCAATCTATTACATCCAATTGACAAGTTAATTGAAAGTCTCCTATAAGTCCCCTATTAAAAACGCAAATTTTACTCTTACTTGGTGATATACTTAGATTTAGGGTATCAAATTGACTACATAAAATATCTAACGCTTTCTGTAACTCAGCGGCTGCTTGATCGGAGTTATGAGAGGTTATATAAAGTACGTAGTCATCGGCATACTGTGAGATAGATATTGTGCTAGGTATTGCTTTACAAATATGAATAGTTGCAATATTAAATAGCAGTGGCGACAAAGGGTCACCTTGTGCCAAGCCCCTTCTGGCAACTCTAGTGACGGTATTATCTATGCCATTAATAGTCAAATATCTTTCTTTAAGAAACTCCCATAGATATCTACAGTATTGTGCTCCCACGCCAAGTTGGTCCAAGGTTAACAGAAGAGTTGTGACGTCAACGTTATTGTAAGCGTTATCAATATCAAGGAAACATCCGAACGTGACAAGTTTTTTTGAGAAGCCAATTTGTATTTTTGAGGTCAGTAAATTTAAGTTATCTAAACATGAACGCCCTTTCCTGAAACCTACAGTTTCGTCAGCAAAATATCCTCTACTTTCTAAGTACCATTCAATTCTATTATTGATAACGGAATGATAAATTTTACATAAACAGGACATTAATGATATAGGTCTTATTGCGGAAGCGGAAGGCAAATCTCGACCTGATTTGGGGATTGGTACTATGCGGATTTGCCCCAACTGCTTAGGAACGAAATTTTGAAAAATAAATAAATTGTAAAGTTGTATCAAAATATTTTTAGCACGGTCCGGAAGATTTTTAATCATAGAAAAGGAAATATCATCGCAACCCGGTGCAGTATGTTTAGATTTAACACATTTGTCAACCTCCTGCTTTGTTATAGCAACTTCTAATATGTGATTTTGAGAACAAAAAGTAGGTAATGGAGGGCATGTAAAATCCGGAGCTAAATTAAAAAGGACTTGTTCAGCCAGCGTCTCGTCCACTGGGAGTGCAGATGAACGGTATCCCTTCAACCAGCGCATGCGTCGCCACATATCACTGACCGAAGTGATCTCGTCCACTGAAGAACAAAATTTACGGAATCCCGCATTACGAGCACTTCTAGTTAGCTTTTGCGCTTCTCGAGTTTTGTCTTTTTTTCTTTTTGTCTAAATTTTCTAAATTATCTGGAGACGGATTTTTTCTAAAGCATGTTAAAGCCAATCGCCTTTCCGCCACCGCTTTGGATAAAGTTGGAGACCAATAAGGTTTCGGTTTAAATTGACTACTGGGATTTTGGTTAAGTTTAAAATAAGGAATACTTGCATCAGCGGCTTTGTTGATGATATCTAAAATGAAGTTATACGCTTCTTGGGGATTACCAGGCTATGAATACTCAGCTAGTGTTTCTTGAATATAGTTACGGTACTTAATCCAGTCGGCTTTTTTAAAATTGCGTTTTTTTACGATGCGTGGTTCGCAGTTAACCAACGTCTTCAGTTTTATTATCATGTGGTCACTGCCTAAGGACTCATTAGTTACGTTCCAATCAAACATTAATGACAAATCTGAAGAAACTATAGACAAATCAGGGGCTGTCTTTTGTAAAATTCCATTAACTAGTTTTACACGAGTCGGTTTTCCATCATTCAAAGTCACGAAATTATGGTCAATTAAGGAGTCAAAAATTTGAGTACATCTAAAAAAATTTGAGTGGTCTGTTTTCGTGGACCAACTTGAGTGATGGCCATTATAATCTCCTAAAATTATAGTCTTAGAGTTAGCTGTGGTAAACAACGAATCCCAATCATTTTATGTAGTACGGACGTTTGGTGGGCAATAAATTGATATAACGTTTTGAATGTCAGGACAATTAATAATTTTGACATGTAACATCTCAATACGCGAATTCGAAATAGTAGTATGACATTGTTGAGCCCTGATGGATTTGTGAGTTAGAATTGCGACACCCCCATAAGAGTCAGGTCTGTCACAGCGAAACACGTTATAATCTTTTACACTTAAATAACAATCAGAATCCAACCAAGTTTCGCATAACGTAGCAATATGAACTTTTTCCAATAACAGAATTTGTTCTAAATCTAGTTTTTTAGGTAACAAGCTTTGTGAGTTCCATTGCAAAATGTTTATTTTAACAGTCTTCATTACTGAAATACTTTTTAAAAGAGGAAAAGTCTTTAGGTATTATCTTCTTAAGAAAATAAGATATTGCCCACTCCACGCTAATTTGAATAACAGTTATGATTTTGACATGGAAAGTATCATTTCTCACAAATAAAATATATTTAATTTTATCTATCAGCCAGCCAACTTCAGCCTTTTCCTCAGTCGCGACTTCCTTACACGTATCCTCTTGAAAATCCATAAAACGATCCTGAGAATGGGAAGCTTTGAATTGGGGTGCTTTCTTTTTATGTTTTTTCTTCTTACTTTTCTTTATTGTTTCTTCTTCTTTCTCCGCCTGTGTGTTGTCCATTTGTGAGACATCTTTGGTTTGTGGTACGTTTGTCGTATATTTTTGGGTGAACACCGTTTCTTTACTTGGTACAGGGCGTGTTGTTTTTTGTGCGAGTGTAACTTTCGACTGTAACACGGGTGACATAGATGAACTTGAGATAGGTGCTTGCGTAACTGGGATTGTCTCATAGGAAGGTGTAAATGGCTGCCTATTGATGTCTGGATCGTAGAAGGGTAGAGGAGGAGGTACATATATATCCAATGCTTTTCGGTATGAAACATTAAGCTCACTCATAATATTACGTATTCTCCTTTCTTTAATGTACATAGGGCAAATTTTGTCCAATGCCATGTGATTCTTTGTGCAATTTACACACTTAAAAGAGATTGTTTCACAGTTCTCGTGTCTACCTCCGCATTTCGGACATACAATTATTGTTGTTGGGCACATTTTAGCAGAGTGACCGTACCTCCAGCACCTGGAGCATTGCGTAACAGGGAAAACGTAAGGTTCTACCAGTACTCTCATTTCGTAAATGAGTACAAAAGAGGGCAACGACGGTCCTTCAAATCCTATTCTCCATGTTTCGCTTTCGGTCCAATTGGTCGCTTCTCTGTCTCTTCGTTGTAGGCGTCTCACATTCACGACTTTGCATGTACTTGATAGACATGAAAGTAGCTCATCCTCAGCAATGTCTAAGTCGATATTTTTTTATTGACTCCATATGATAATCCAACTTCAAATAGCCGCTGGAATCTCCACCCTAATCCTTTAAAATGTTCGGAGTTCACTAACTTCTCAGCGCTGTCGGCATTATTAAGTTCGATAGTAACTTTGTACGGATTTATATGTTTTACTTTTGTTATGTTCATTATTCTTTGCTCCTTAAATAGTTTAGCAAGTGCAAACTGTTTAGGAAATTTGTCTTTGCAAGTGACACGTAAATCCGTAATCCCTCGTACAAGTCTCATCCTGGTTATATTATTCCTTACCTCGGTCCATTCATCATCTTTTCTTCCTCTTTTCGTGGGTCGCATTCCATCTTTCGATGTCTCATTACCCTCAATCTCAAATAATTGTGATATGTCTTCTAAATGTGTATTTTCTTCGTCCTCCATAGTAATTGTTCTTATTAATTCTTCATTATGATTCTCATCTGTACTCATTACGCTTAAGGTGTAGAATCGCGCGAGCGATAACCGGTTCGGCCGAGCGGCCGCTCGTTTAACGCACAATAGATAACGAGGTAATTAGCTAATTACTGCAAAAAAAACACGTCTAAGCAACACCGTACGCGCTTCGACACTGTCTCATAATGTTGATTACTTTGCCTTCCTATGTATAGAATCAAGTCTATCTAACTAAACAGACAGCTGTGCTACTGGGGAGTGTGTTGCGCCACTTCTTCTTCCCAGCTAAAGCACTAGGAAGTGGTGAAAGGCGGGCGTTTTGGGGGACTGTCTTATATAATTTTGACTTGGCCGCTACGTCGTTGGCTTGGAGGCAAAAGCCCTGACCAGCGGCGCTACCTTGGGGTTCCTCTGCAACCCCGCAACGACAATGCGGAAACTCACTGGGGGGATCTACCCCTGTTGGAATAGCTTTGTATTTCTGAAGTTTAAAATGTGTAAACCGCAGTGTGTGCTGGCGTTGGCGGCGCTGTACGTAGGGTTGGCGCATCCCTGGGGTGAGTACAAGAGTTGCAGTTTATTTTTAACCTAGTTCTGTGGCTTATAGGCGAAGGATTTTAATTAGTTTTTATTTTTTTACCTGCACTAATTATTCCGCGATTTCTTAATTCTTTGATGGCGGTTCCTACACAAGATATTTTTATTTGTACAGCAATTGCGCGGATTTTTTTAAATGGGCGATAACGCTATTATAAAGGTACTGTTGACTAAAAGTGGCTAAAACGGTGTCATATAGTATTGAGGTATGACTATTGGAGGATGTAATTATTATGAGAAAGCTTAATTTACGAATTACAAAATATATTTTATTTCCACTATTACGGTATCTTTATTTATATGTTTTTTATTATAATAGCCAGAGCAAGTAAATGGTATAATACTCGTAAATTTAATTGGGCCTTAGGTAAGTGAATTGAGAACTGCAATTCTTGCCAAAAGCATGTGAGTTAATAAATACATTAAATTATTTTTTTTTTCCCTATTGACAAGCCGACACTATCCTCCCATAAACATTAACACTGTTATTTGAACATATTGTAAAAACTCTCACACTCTAGCGGTTTACAGCTGCAGTTTGCTTTGGAAACACATCTGTGTGGAATAATTTGATGCTTTTTATTAGAACCATATTTTTTGGCGGATAGAAAAAGTTAAAAATTTTGATTTTTCATGGTTAAGGGTTTGGATATTGCCACTCCTGAACCATACCGAAACCGACCTGGGCAGCATCGAAGACCTCATTCCAATTAACGGCAGAGAAGAGAAGAGCAGTATCATCCGCATATGAGATTATTTCGCCTCTTGGTATACATAAATTTGTAAGATTGTTGATATATATGAGAAATGAAACGGGTCCCAGAAGCTGCCCTGTGGAACTCCGTACGAAACAGGAAGTTCTTCACTGCAGGGATTACCGACCCGTACACGCTGATAACGTCCAGTTAGGTAACTCTCAAAAAGCTGTAGTTGAACCCCCTTATACCAAGCTTTTCCAAATTTTTTTAAAGTATAGGGACAGAAATTGTATCAAACGCCTTTGCGAGATCAAGAAAAACCGAAATACACTTTTTACCTTTATCTAACTTCGTTGTGATATAAGTGGTTAGTTTATGTATTGCTTCATCAGTAGATTTCCCTGCACGAAAACCAAATTGGTTATCGGAAAAAAGTTTGTTTTGTTCAAGATATTTGACAAGTCTGGTATTAAAATTATGTCCAGCAGTGGACGTTTTCCGGCTGATATGATGATGAATAACTTATTTATTTCAAAAGTGTGGTACAGTCTGTTACAGTAAATATAATTTTACAATTTAGGGTTAAATCGAATAGAAAGAAAGTAATATAATGGAATCTGGCATCCTAGCTAGGTTACATGGTATCCTGTACCAAGGTTCGCCAGCCCAGGTTCTCACAGGGGTCCAAAGATTTTAATAGAGACTGCTTAGGACTATAAGGTGTAAACGTATTTAACTTAACATACTAAGTGTTAGTACGTGTCTGTGTTTTGTGACGTAGGTGTGGTGTGTGTGTGTGTGTTTTGTGATTTAGGTGTGGTGTGTGTAAACGGAAGTGAAAGAGGTTGAGTTGACATAGATACGGAGTATTAGAGTAGGCATTATGATTGTTAAGTAAGCAGATATTCAGTGTCGTCGTAGTTTAAACTGGTTAAAAAGTCTGATATCTGTTTTTTCACATTTCGTAAGAGGATTGATGTAAAGGGATAGTTTTGTTTATTCTGTTATATAAAAATGGGCCAAGGTAGTAAAAGAAACGTTTAGTAAAAGCAAAGCGTGTGAAGGGTACTTTGCAAATTTTGTTCTTTCGCCTAAGTGAGGACTGAATAAGTACAAGGAGTTTGTGGGTTTTGTTGTAATAAAGTGTTGAGAATGAATGGTAAATCCGTGTTATTCAATAGTGTCACTCAATTTACAGGTACATTTACTGGGGAAACACAAATATAGATGGAGAGAGCACGGAGAGAGCTCGATTTGATGTTTCCGAAAGAAAAGTTATACACCAAGATTTGCCAGTATTTAGCTTGACCATGGACCCACAAACACGAAAACTATATTATTTTGATGTTTATGTAAATCGGTTTTTGCAAAGCGCAGATTTGGATGATCAAAACAACTATATAATGTGTTTAGATGTCTATCTTTCTGAAACAAAAGAGTTGACCGTTTCAAATGATGACTTGTACTGGATGGACAGAAGCGGGAGCGAGAACGAGAGCTACACAACCATTTGGCATTTACCAAAAAACAGGACGTATTATGAACAACTAGAGATGAGTAAGTTCTACTACAAACGACCATTCGGCATAGCCGCCAACTACAAAATTAAAGATCAAGTTCAGGATTGTTAAGCACTGTCGAGTCTAATATCAACAAGCACATTAACTAACAACTCCCTCAGTTTTCAAGAGACAACAGAAACAGTACAGATAACAAAAATAATACACACATCAAAAAAAAATTGCGATCACTTTGAAAAATCTAAATCTTTTTTGTTAAGGTAGATTATATTATGATTTCTTCTTCTTTTTAGATTCTTAATTTAAAAATATAGATATAGAAGATAAAACCATAAAATAGTTCAATTGTTTTCCATATAAAAAGGCTTTCAGTCCTAGCTTACGCTCATTCAGAAATCTGATTTAGTCAATTTTAACGGATTTAAAACACTTTTTCGCGGAAAGTTGTGATAAAAAAATGCGAAGAGGATTATCAGAAGTTTTACGAGCAGGAATAGTAACTTTGAGGGAACTTGGATACACCACGAGAGAAATAGAACGCGGAGTTGATATATCCCAATCCTGTGTCGAGACCACGTTGCAGAGGTACCACGGGATGGGTAATTTTGCTGACCCACAGTGGTCGCCCAACTGTTTTGACTGCTGCCCAAAAGCGCTCTATTAGATTGCGGGCAGCCCGTGACCCAACAATCAACGCTACTAAAATAAAAGCAGAAGTTCGGGCCGCCTCTGGGCTTGAAGTTAGCACTCAGACCATTCGGAATTGCTTGCACTGTTTTCTTGAGTCATATCTCTACTCAAAGTTCTACTCCTACAATAGAAATATACTCACCTTAATGTACATGTAAACGAATTGGCAAGGTACCGTCGTAATTTTTTAATCCTTTTAAATAGTTCCCTGAGGGATTTGCGGCGACTTACATTATAAATGGTTCTGACAGCTCTCTTTTGCAAAATAAAGATGGGTTCAATGTAAGCAGATACAATGGAAGTAGCTAAAATATACCAAACGAGCGGTTTCTACATCTGTTATCTGTCTGATTTTTCTAACAGCATAAGCGGCCGAGCTTAGCCGCCCCGCAAGAGATGTTATATGAGGTCCCATTGTAATTTCTCGTCTAGCGTGATTCCTAGGAACACCGTTTGCTTAACAAATTCCAGTTTTTCTTCATTCAATATGATGTCACATTCGCTACTTCTAACATTTGGTAATTTAAATCTAATGCATTTGGTTTTTGTGCCATTTAGTATCAAATCATTTACCGTAAACCAATCTTGGACCTGAAGAATAGAGTTATTCACGTCGTCAAGATTTTGTGACCGTCGGTCTATTTTAAATATAAATGATGTGTCATCTGCAAATAATACCATCTTCGGTTCATTTATTAGTAAATAGGGTAAATCATGAATGTAAACTAAAAAGAGGAATATTGGACCTTGAGGAACGCCCATTGCCATTTCAGACCTTAGGGGTTTCGGACCTTAGTTTATGTCATTTACTTGAACTTTAACTTTTCTGTGTTTCAATTATGATCTTAGTAAATCAAGAGCTGTATTTCTAATCCCATAGTGCTCCAGTTTCAGCAGAAGTGTCTCATGGTTTACGCAATCGAACGCCTTGCAGAGGTCGCAAAAGCTTCCAATGGCATCTTTTGCTTCTTCCCAGGCGTTAAAAATATTCTTTACTAGGGTGACACCAGCGTCAGTGGTACAACGCCCTTTGGTGAAACCGTACTGCTGTTCATGAAAGATGGCGTTTTTATTAAAGTGACGTAACATTTGATTGAGAATCAACTTTCAAAAACTTCACTGAAAACCGGAAGAATTGACACAGGCCTCTAATTGTTCTGTTCTTTACTATCACCGGATTTGAATAAAGGAACTACTTTACTGTGTGTCATGAGATCCGGGAAGACTACTTGATCTACACTGGTGTTAAGGGGTCAATATGAAAGCTGAATAGGGCACAATGGTTTCGATAATAGCACTACAGATTTTTACAGACATTCCCCAAAGATCTTCTGTTGATTTAATTTTAAGATCTTTAAAAGCTTGTATGACAGCTTGGGGGTTGGTATGCTAAAACCTAAACTCCAAAGAGCATGCCCTTACCTTCTATCTGAGTAAGGCAGCAGAACGCGCGGGTTATGAATTTGAAGCTTCAGTAGTTTTAACAGGAATATTAGCAAAAAAGTTTTCAAATTTTTGAGCTATTTCTACATCTGAGTTGATAGAGCCATATGCAGTCTCTAAATTAAATTCAGTATTATGCTGTTTTTATCTACCTGTTTCATTATTAAATTTGTCTGGTCGTTTTTATTTTATCATCTGCTGATTTTATTTTATTGCCAATATAAAGCGCTTTAGTTAATTAGCACACAATTTACACTTCACTTGCACTCACTATTATGACTCTTACTAAAGGTAACTTTCTTACATTTGTTAGCATAAACATTAAATTAAAGTAACAGGGATATAGAGTTATATTAACTATGTTGCTTTTATAACTCCTTTCTTCTCTCTAAGATACAGAAATCGTTCTTTATGTAAAGCCTTTGTGAATAAGTCAGCATGTAGCTCTTTTGCAAAAATATATTTCAAATCAAATTCTTTCTCTATATATTTTCATTTAATAAAATTATACTTGACATCTACTTCTATTGTCCTTGTTATGACAGCTCCATTTTTAATATATTAAATACTAGCAGCGCTCGGCCGTTTCACCCGCGAAGTTCCCGTTCCCGTAGGAATATGGGATAAAATATAACCTATGTTACTCGGTAAAGACGTAGCTTTCTAACAGTGAAAGAATTTTTAAAATCGTTCCAGTAGTTTTTAAGTATATTCGTTACATACAAAAGTACAAAAATACAAATCTTTCCGCTTTATAATATTATTAGTGTAGATTGACACAAAGCTTCACCACAAACTTGTTAAAAATTTAAGCATTTCTTATAGTATTAATGATAAATGAATTTATTTCTGTAAGTTAGTTTGTACAAACACTTTTACACGTCAATAATATTTTTACAACTAGATGAGGCCGGCTTTTCCTATCTGACTACTCTGAGAACAAAGGCCGAAACAAATTCAGAGGTCACAGTCTCTTTTAAAGTCGTAATAATAATCAGACCATGTAGATTTATGTCTCAAATGATCTGTTGAGGGAAGAACCACACTATTGAGTGGACCTGTCAAGTTAATGTTCGCATTTGTCACTTATCGTGCAGCTCAACTCAGAACTATATGAGCTCAACGATTCGCAGAACAATACAAACTGCCAAACCATGATCAAACGTGAAACAATAACCAACATAGTCGTGACATTCACAAGTATTAAAGTAGTATAATACTTCTTACAATACATATTCACGTCTTTGTAAAATAAAAGAAATAAAATAGCAAAATAACATAAAAATTAAAAATTGTTTAAAAAGCTAAAAAAACACGCTTTAAAAATCAAACTAAAAAATATAAAATATTTTAAAAAAAGCGTGGGGTGCATGATATTAATTGATTATAAAAATACCTCAAAAACACCCCACGTTTGAAACGATTATTTATTTTCAATTTTTTGGTTCGGCTAACTACAAAAGCGTGATTTTACAGTTTTATTTTTTAATTTTTTATGTTTTTGGCCAACATTATGGAACAATTTATAGAATAAATAAATTGTCAGCGTCCTCATCATCATCCTTGATAAGTGTGCAAAATTTCATACATTTTTACATAGAGACATCACCAAGCTAACAAAAGCGTGTTAAAAGTCAACATTCACTGTGTACATTTATTCAACTCAGCCTATCGCAGTCCACTGCTGGACATAGGCCTCTCCCATGTTGCGCCACAACACCCTGTCTTCCGTCTTCCGCATCCAGTCTGACCCAGCTGAAACCCAAGCCTTTTAATCTTCAATATAATTATAATATCTTAAACAGTATAATAGGGCTTTGGGCACGCCACGATTACGGCAGTAAGTCCCCTCTTTGAGGAGTGGATTGAGAGGCGCCACGGCGTCCTCACCTTCCGCCTGACGCAGGTCCTCACCGGACACTGGTGTTTCGGGAGGTTCCTGTTTCGCATAAGGCGGGAGGAAACGTCCGGGTGTTTCCACTGCGGGCATACGGTGAAGGTCTGCCCGGCTTGGGCGGAGCACCGCCGTGTCCTCATGGAGGCGATCGGCGGCGGCAATCTGTCGCGTCCGTCCCTGGTCGAGGCCATGGTACGGAGTGTGAGTGCTTGGGTAGCCGTCACCTCCTTTTGCGAAGCAGTAATGCTTGCGAAGAGAGAGGCGGCGCACGTGAGGGAGATGCAGTATATGCACCCTCACGGCCTTAGTCGACGCAGGAGACGCCCTGGGCGTCGAGAATCCCAGGCTAATTCCCAGCCACTGTAGACGCGGGGTTGCGGACGGCAAGTAACGGGTAGCTCGCTGTCCGGTAAGGACCAAGCCCGGGTCGACGGCGCGTTGTGCTCCACGCGCGCCTCAAAGAGATGTCAACACCAACTGGTGGTAACCGCAAGGGCCGATGCCTGCCAGGGGTGCAGGTTTTTCGAAAGAGATACCGTGGTACCTGGCACACAAGCAACTGACGGAACACGGGTGGGTTTTAGTCGGTAAAAGGCTGACACGCCCTCCTGCTCCACCCAGAGCGGGAGAAGTTATTTGATGACGTACCACCCAAAAAAAAAAACTACAAGTGGCAGAAGAAGCTGTCACTCGGGTTGGTTCATTGAAAACATTTGACAGATCAAATGACCTAAGTAGACTTAATAATCTGACAGTATTTGAGTTATTTTCTAATAAATAATATTAAAATCACCACATACGACTATTGACTTACTACTAGTACTAAGTTTATTTGACACACCTCCCATTACCGAATCAAACACAGATAAATTCTGGTAACTTGGTGGTCTGTAAACGCATACTTTAACATGCTTATCAAGCTCAACACATTGACAATTCAATGGTGGTGTATTCAACAGACAGCCCGATGATGTCTTTTCGTTCTTTCGATTGAATATAATTTTTTACCAATATTAAAGACCCGCCATGTATCATACGTTTTCGGCTGAAATAGCTACACTACTACACAATAATTTTCATAGATAAATGACATTATTTGATGTCCAATGACAAATTTTCTGATAAACAAATTACACTAAACTTGGTATTGTAGATTGGTGTCTGAAATGGTATTTTGAGGAAAGAACCACACAGATTTCAGTGGACCGGTCCAGTCTACATTTATTGAAGCAGATTAAACCCAAGCCTTCTTATCCTGGGCACGCCATAATTGCGGCGGTAAGTCCCCTCTTTGAGGAGTGGCTTGAGAGGTGGCACGGCGTCCTCACCTTCCGCCTGACACAGGTCCTCACTGGACACGGCTGTTTCGGCAGGTTCCTGTTTCGGATAGGGGGGGAGGAAACGCCCGGGTGTTTCCATTGCGAAGATCGCCCTGAGGACACGGTGGAGCATACGGTGGAGATCTGCCCGGCTTGGGCGGAGCACCGCCGTGTCCTCGTGGAGGTGATCGGCGGCGGCGATCTCTCGCATCCGACCCTGGTCCAGGCCATGGTACGGAGCGAGAGTGCATGGCTAGCAGTCGCCACCTTCAGCGAAGCAGTTATGCTCGCAAAGAGGGAGGCGGTGCACGTGAGGGAGATGCAGTACATGCGCCCTCACAGCCGTGGCCTTCGCAGGAGACGCCCTGGGCGTCGGGAATCCCATGCTGATTCCGGCCCACCGTAGGCACGTTCTTGCGGACGGCGAGTAATGGGTAGCTCGCTGTCCGGTAAGGACCAAGCCCGGGTCGACGGCACGTTGTGTTCCTCGCGCGCATCAAAGAGATGTCAGCAGCAAATGATGGGGCCCGCAAGGGCCGATGCCTGCCAGGGGTGCGGGTTGTTCGTAAGAGATACCGCGGCCCCTGGCACATAGGCAACTGAGGGAACGCGGGTGGGTTTTAGTAAGTAAAAGTCTGACACGCCCTCCCGCTCCACCCAGAGCGGGAGAAGTTATTTGATGATTTCCCACCCAAAAAAAAAATAAACACGAAATATTGTTAGCGGTACGAAATTCAAATACAAGCCTGCCGTTCACCTTTAACTAGCAGTTACTGGTTCAAATCAAATCAATTTATTTGTAAGTTTTGGTACAATTCTTAACATAAATGATAATATGATGAAAATGATACTCTAATTGAGATCCATGATACTCTCAAAGCAATCATAAATCGATGGCGGAGGCCGGTGCATGCCCAATACAACAAGCCGCTCCGACTAGTCCGACGAGCTATTTCTATGGTCCGCTGTACGTCACTTTCTCCCGCATCACCAGTCCTGATGCTCCTTATATTTTGGCTGCCAATACAAAAACTAAAAGCGTAGTACTTATACAGGTAAGTTTTATAAAATGTGGCTATTATTTTAGTATATTATGGTGTCTGACGACCTCCACGCGAATGAAGTCGCGGCAGAAACTAGTTTTGTATAAAATATAATTGGATACCACTATGAACAACATGCGTGGTCACTGATAAGATTACAATATATTTAACACTATGTTTCCGGAAAAACAGCGTTTTGTTTTTCGTTTAATTCCTCGGAACCAGTCACCAGTGGTGGACCTCATCTACCTCTGTTGAAACAACTTTTTATTTCTGAAGTTTAAAATGTTTAGAACGCAGTTTGTGCTGGCGTTGGTAGCGATGTACGTGGGGTTGGCGCACTCCTGGGGTGAGTACGTGGGGCGTAGTTTTCGTTTTTAATCAATTTACGGATCGAAGCTGACTATCCAAAAATTCATAATTGTATAATGTAATTACCTGAACAATGAAATTTGTTAGTGCTAAAATAGTAAGAACAAAAACAGCATGTTATATTTAAAAAAAACATCAAACTTGGCAAGAGCATCGCACTGATTTCCAGGAATATTTTTTTTAAATAAAATACACGAAACTTATACAATACTACATAAAATAATAGCGACAATACAAAAGAAATATTTATATTACAATATGATAATCGCGAGCCGAAGACAAGTTTGAACACGCACGTGACGTATGAGTCCGACTGATTCACGAACAAGCTATTTTCTTTTGTATAACATCAATGCGTTCAATGCACCAAAACAAATGAATGCTAGTTTAAAAGCCTAGTAGTAGCTTAGCCTAGTAGTAAAGTGGTATTTCAGAGACTAAAACATATAGTGGTACGAAAGCGCTTAAAGGTTTATTTTTAATGAAAGTTAGAAAAAGCTTAGCTTTAAATAACAAAACTTCAACGAATTTGCCAAGTTTGATGATTTTTTTATGTTATTTTTTCTTACTATTTTAGCATAGATGTAAAGCTCGATACCTCAACTTCACATAAATGTAATAACATGGCGTCGTCAATAAATACTTTGAATTTTCATGACTACGATTGGCGAAAAAAGGCCGATCTTTACCCACCTCTTTTTAAAGTATCTACCGACTAGATCAAAATGGGTTGTCATTATTACGAAAAAACTTAATTTTATTATTACCTAATTATATTTTTCCACTAACCTGTGTCTCAAATGTCATCCAAATCCGTTCAGCCGTTTTTGCGTGATTGAGTAACAAACATCCAAACATGTAACCTTACAAACTTTTACATTTATAATATTAGTGGGATAATATTTCACATTATTCACCCAACGTTTCTTTAGTATTTCTCAACTCTTATATAAACCACCCTGTATAAACCCTGTAAAAACCCTGTATAAATGTGGACCGTCCATTTATACAGGGTGGCAGGGACATCGACGCGCTACCATGGACTCAGTATTTGATTCAAAACCCTCTTGCGATTAAATTTTTCGTTTACTTCGGAGTGCCGACAGAAGTGAAAACTTGAACAATTACGTGTGTATTTTTTTAATCGTCAGGAAATATTTTAATTTCTACTCACTACAAAAAAAAATTATAAACTACTATTGCAAAAATTATATTACAATTTTCTCAACTAAAAGTAACTTATATACAGAGGTGTCGGTAACGGTGTCGCGAGTTCAATTGTTGTTCAATTGTTGGGCGTGCCGCAAGGTTCAATTCTTGGCCCTTTTTTATTTCTAGTTTATATTAATGACCTTCCTTACCTGATGGCTAACTTCTCGGACATAATTTTATTCGCTGATGACACTTCTCTTATTTTTAGAATAGATAGAAAAGATACGGATGTCTTACATGTCAACGATAGTCTAGCTGTTCTCTCGAAATGGTTTGCGGCTAATAATCTTTTACTCAATGCGAACAAAACTAAATGTCTTAAGTTCTCATTACCAAATGTACCCCAAGTAGGGCTAAATTTAAAACTTGATGGCAAGAAACTAGATGCTATTTCGGAAACTGTATTTCTAGGAATTACTTTAGATTCAAAATTGCAATGGGGTGCCCACATTAGAGCTCTTTCAAGTAGATTAAGCTCAGCTGCTTACGTAGTAAGAAAAATAAGGCAGTTGACTGATATAGCCACAGCTAGGTTAGTATACTTTGCTTATTTTCACAGTATTATGTCTTATGGCGTTCTGCTGTGGGGGTCGGCAGCTGACGTAGATTCAGTTTTCATTCTACAAAAGAGGGCAATCCGCGCAATCTATAAAATGGGGCCTCGCGAGTCTCTTAGAAACAAATTCAACGAAGTTGACATACTAACTCTGCCTTCTCTTTATATCCTAGAAAATATCTTGTATGTTCGCAAAAATTTAGGTCTTTTCAAAAAAAGATGCGACTTCCATAATCTAAATACACGTAGTAAAGATGAAATTGTGATTCCAAAATTTAGATTAACTAAAACTAGTAAGTCATTTCTAATAAACAGTATCCGCTTCTATAACAAGTTGCCAAAATGGGTTACAGAACTTAGCGATGGAAAGTTTAAAACTCATATCAAACGTGTCCTTATCAAAAAAGCATATTTTAAGATAAAAGACTACGTTGAAGACAAGGAAGTTTGTCGTTAATTCCTTCTGCACATGTGGCTTCCCTGGTAACTCATTAGCACCATAACTATGTGAGCGTCTATTAACTTCTTCCAAATTACAATGTTAATTTTATTAATTTTATTTTTTACACTTTCTGACATATTCTCGTCATTATTTGACATTATACAACACTTGTAATATCGAGTATTTATTAGTGATTCTCATGGAAATCATATCACTTGGTTTAAATAGGTTGATTTTACTTATGTAGATTCTTTTACATATTGTGAATGAGAGAACGTTGTAGGCCTACAGTTTCTATTCTTTATTTTCATTCCTCTAAAGTACCTGGTAATTATTGACAGGCCTGCACTGTCCTCCCATACCTAATATCACTGTAATTTGAAAACATTATAAAATCCAATTATTTTTAAAAGAGTAACCGTGGAGTTTCTTGCCGGCTCTTCTCCATAGGAAGCGACAATTGGAACCGTGCACCTAGCTTCTGACGTTTCATAAGTGCCCTTGCAGGTTTATGTGAAATAAAATATTTTGCTTTGATTTGATTTGATTTGTTTCTCATTTCAAAAAATGCGTAACGCGCTTAAAGAACTTTTCACTTCAAAAATCTGCTATTTCATAGAACAGTGCAATAAAAGCTATCGATAAAAAATTATGGCAGAGCAAATCTTTTTTCAATAACTCACTTCAAATTTCTAGGGTATCTAGCTAGGATCATGTGCTGAATTCAAGGTTACAGTTTGCGCGTCGATGTCCCTGCCACCCTGAATATAAACCTACGCACACGACATGTTTACCATTTCTCCACTGCACTTGCTCGTAACATGATAATCACCACACAAGCGGATATAGGAATTAATTCTGGGAGGGACATGGGATAGTACAATAGATTTGGTACAAATCAAATGACCGTCAGAAAAAACGTCAAGATAGCTCAAAGTCTCCACTATGCCTCTAAAAAAATCTAAAACGTTTTCATCTTGGTATCTTTAATATCTTCACTCTATAATTTTATTCATAAATATTGTAATAGCTTTGGTTTGAATTTTCTTATTGTACATTTTTATACCTATGTTTTGATTTTGTTTCAGACATCGCAGTAGGGGTAGGAGATCAACTCATATTTTATACCAACGGATCAGTAACAAACACCGTGAATTTAACTTCCCACAACCTCACAGCATTAGCTTACGATGAAGTTCACAACATGATGCTGTATGTCGACAAACAGAGCAACAACGACTCTATTTGTGGTTATGACATATCTTCAAAGGAAAACAAATGTTTCATTGAGAGAAACGGCAGACACATTCATGGTCTCGCCTACGATCCAGCAACAGAATCCCTTTTTTTCAGTGATACAAACGAAAAAAGCATTAATTGGTATTCATTAAAACCTGGATCTATGAACAATGTTTACGGTAATCTCTTATTCAAGTTGGATACTGGGATCCCTATGGATATTGCTGTGGATAGCTGCAGAGGGTGCGTTCCTACTGATGGTTCATTATTGTATTATTTGAAAAAATAATTTTAGAATTTATTTGTTTCCAATTTACAGATTTATCTACTGGATGACATCCAAAAACGTGATTAAGAAGGCTCCGCTTAATGGCTCCGAGATAGAGGAACAAATATATCATTCATATTCTGATCTATTTCTTTTAAGTATTGCCATTGACTCACAGACACGAGAAATTTATTTCACTGAAGGTCTTGAACCAGCTCATCATGAGTTTCTTAGCCAAATGGATTTTAATGGTCGTAACGAATCATTATTATATTTTTTCATGAAAAATCTTTCTCCACGAAAAGTGTTGACCGTCTCAAAAGATTTCTTATACTGGATGAACAGTAGCGAGAGCGATTCAACTGTTTGGCAAGTCCGAAAGAAAAATGAGTACACTAATGATGAGCCCACGAAATTTTGGACTTTTAAGAATGTCGGGCATATCGGTATTGCCGCCAACTACAAAATGATAGACCAAAATCAGGGAATTGAGAATTGCGAAGCACTACCGAGTCTAATCTCATCTAATAATGATGCGCCGTTTTGTGTTCATGGTATGAAAGTTAGTGGAAAATCTCTTTGCCAATGCACACCTGGTTACATCGGTGAGAGATGCGATGTTTCAGTCTGTGAGAATTATTGTTTCCAAGGTAACTGCAGTTTTAATGAAGAGGAATTTCCTAAATGCAGGTAAAACCAATTTTACTCTTTATGCTGATCTTCTTGTTTAATTAAGTTATAACCCATTTCATATTTCCAATATTTCAGATGTAATGCCGGTTATTCTGGGGAAAGATGTGAAGTGTACGCGTGTCATGGTTATTGTCTGAACAACGGTGTCTGTTCCCTGAACAAGAAGGACGAGCCTAACTGTCAATGTGTTGGTAATCACGAGGGAACAAGATGTGAAGCTGACTAAATGACACTATCAGCCACACCTCTAGTACGACTCAGCGGAAAGGAACATAACTCTAGTTTTCGCGCTGGTCTTCTTATTACCGTGTTTTTTATCCTATGTGTATTTTGTTCATACTTCCTTACATTTTTAATTCTCTTCAGTGTTGAAATATGAAGTACTCATAAGTGATTGTACATATGAAGGGTCGTGGGGCCCTGGTGACTTGTACCACAGACGATGCTTGCAATGTAAACGTGTTCACCTTATAGTTTTAAGCATGAAGAGAAAATAAATATACTTTTATTATTATTATTGTAGTTGATTTATCGTCGAGTTGGCGAAAACCTACTACGAAAATATTAGTTACAGTTGAAGTGTAATGAAACCCATACTGATAATTATTATATATGCAAAATAAATTCTGTCTATGTGACTATTACCTTTTTACGCATTAAATTCAATTGTTAAAATCAGTTAACGTAAGCACCGTACCATAGCTAACTTCACGTGTAACAAAATAATCGCGGGCAGTCCCAGTTTCAATCCAATGCCGACAATATTCTTTTTGATGTATTTATTCAATAAAGCAAGTGAAAATAATTTGCGTCGTTCGTTTATTTGAAAGATTACCACAGACTACAGAGCATACTTAGCGTTACTAGTGAGGTACATTTACTAATATCTCTATGGTAGTGATGTAACAATTGTTATAGAAGAAAATTTCAAATTCATAACTACAACACTCTTACCAAACTGTAGCCCTTCTTCATAACTAAAACATGAAAAGAACTTAAAGATATCATTATGCAACCTAAACTTCACTTGCATTCACTATTATGACAGAGTTACTCTTACTAAAGGTAACTTTCTTACATTTGTTAGCATAAACATTAAATTAGAATAACAGGGATATAGAGTTAAATTAACTATGTTGCTTTTATAACTCCTTTCTTCTCTCTAAGATACAGAAATCGTTCTTTATGTAAAGCCTTTGTGAATAAGTCAGCATGTAGCTCTTTTGCAAAAATAAATTTCAAATCAAGTTCTTTCTCTATATATTTTCATTTAATAAAATTATACTTGACATCTACTTGTATTGTCCATGTTATGACAGCTCCATTTTTAATATATTAAATATTGACACAAAGCTTCGCCACAAACTTGTTTAAAAATTTAAGCATTTCTAATAGTATTAATGATAAATGAATTTATTTCTGTAAGTTAGTTTGTAAAAACACTTTTACACGTCAATCACACAACACCCTGTCTTCCGCCTTCCGCATCCAGTCTGACCCAGCTGAAACCCAAGCCTTTTCATCTTCAATATAATAATAATATCTTCTGCGAAGCAGTAATGCTTGCGAAGAGAGAGGTGGCGCACGTGAGGGAGATGCAATATATGCGCCCTCACGGCCTTAGTCGACGCAGGAGACGCCCTGGGCGTCGAGAATCTCAGGCTAATTCCCGGCCACCGTAGACGCGGGCTTGCGGACGGCAAGTAACGGGTAGCTCGCTGTCCAGTAAGGACCAAGCCCGAGTCGACAGCGCGTTTTGCTCCATGCGCGCCTCAAAGAGATGTCAGCGCCAACTGGTGGTAACCGCAAGGGCCCATGTCTGCCAGGGGTGCAGGTTTTTCGAAAGAGATACCGTCGCCCCTGGCACACAGGCAACTGAGGGAACACGGATGGGTTTTAGTCAGTAAAAGTCTGACACGCCCTCCTGCTCCACCCAGAGCGGGAGAAGTTATTTGATAATTTCCCACCCTCAAAAAAAAGAAGTTTAATAGGCTCTTTGCCACAGTTTCTCAGTTGTTCTTAATAAGGTTATGGAGTTTATTATAAAAACGGATACATTGGCATCTAAACGAGCCACCTATTTTCTTGAGCCTGGTTGTATGAACATAGTGAGAGGACACAGTCATTTTATTCATCATCATTCATCATTTCAGTCTAAAGACGTCCACTGCTGGACATAGGCCTCCCCCAAAAAAATGGGGGGTTTGCCATAATCGCCACGCTTGGCAGGTGGGTTGGCGATCGCAATGTGGTGGTAAAATACATAGACAAAGCTGCTGCCCATTTTTTAGTAAGGTCCTTAGTCGCCTTCTACGACACCCACGGGAAGAAATGGGATGGTGCTTTTCTTTAAGTCCGGCACCACACGAAATATTTCATTTTTTTTAAATTGACTGTTGAATTATTTTCGCTTGCTTTATTTAATAAATACATCAAAAATAATATTGTCAACATTGGATTGAAACTGGGATTGCCCCGCGATTATTTTGTTACACGTGAAGTTAGCTATGGCACACACATCCACTTAATTGATTTTAACAGATTTGGGTGTCCAAATAGACGGAGGATTACGATGGGACAAACAGGTTGACGCCATTACCACTAGATCTTTGAAACTCTTGCATGTCTTCAAATCCCTTAGAGACTCGGCTGCGCCTGAAACCCTGAAGATGGTGTACTATGCTTTATGTCAATCCGTCATTGGATATTGCATCACAGTATGGGGTGGTGCAAATAAAACCAGTCTTCTGAGGATAGAAAGAGCGCAGAGAGCCGTTCTGAAGGTGATGTCGCGCAAACCTTATCGCTTCCCCACTACGCAGCTATATGCAGATTTCAAAGTACTTTCAGTGCGCCAGCTTTTTGTACTGCAGTCTACTCTTAGGAAACACGCTAGCGTTCCACCGACTGACCCAAAAAAAAGGAAGAAATTACCCATAAGTACCCCTCACAAAACCGCCTTCGCTCAACACCAATTCTACACATTAAGTACATACGTCTACAAAAAAATTCACAAAAACCTAAACATTGTCGATCTTAATAAATATGAATTAAAATCAAAATTAACGGAATGGCTACTGGAACAGGACTATCACCAAACAGAATCCTTACTCAAGTACGTCGCCTAGTTACCTTCATACTTCCAACTCCATATACAGCACACACGCACACATACACACACACCCACACACCCACACACACACACACACACATCACGTAAATACATACTTAAATTAACTTTAACTTTTTTACTTTGTTACTTTTAATCTCTCAGGTAGATCGACACAGTCTACTTTTATATTCATAGCATCACATTCTAAGCTGAATCACTGTCTCTCAAGATACAGGTTACCTAGTTTGAGAGGCAGGGTTTTCCATATTGTGTACAGATTTCAGTTCCTCAATTTGTATTGCATTGTGTTACTACCCAAGCTCATTTAAATTGTTTTTATATAAAACATGTAAAATCTGTATTTGTTATTGAAATAAAGTTATTATTATTATTATTATTATTACAGATGAATTTAATGCGTGAAAAGGTAATAGACACACAGACAGAATTTATTTTGCATAAATAATAATTATTAGCATGGGTTTCATTATACTTCAACCGTAATCGATGTCTATTTGCAACTTTAATAGAAACTAGAAAACGAAGTACAGCTATGAAATCTCAATTCCAGAATCTATTATGCACGGGCGTGTTTAAAACTACCTTATTGAAAAGAAATGTGATTTGTATGGTTCGTGTAGTCTATAATAAAATTTAAGAATTACCGTTGCAAAATTTTTAAAAACGTTTTACAGAATTCCTTGTAGATAAATGTTATTATTCTGTGCAGGATTTCTTAAATGATGATTTTTTGTAATATCTGTAGTCTCTACGTTGTATTAAATTTGAATGCTATATTAAGGCAGAATGTACATGGATCCTATTATATAATTTAACAACTTATTTTTTATGTACCTACATTCTAAGCAAATAAAGACCTATTCTATTCTATTCTGTAACTAACACTTTCGTAGTAGGTTTTCGCCAACTCGACAATAAATCAACTACAATAATAATAATAAAAGTATATTTATTTTCTCTTCATGCTTAAAACTATAAGGTGAACACGTTTACATTGCAAGCATCGTCTGTGGTACAAGTCACCAGGGCCCCACGACCCTTCATATGTACAATCACTTATGAGTACTTCATATTTCAACACTGAAGAGAATTAAAAATTTAAGGAAGTAAGAACAAAATACACATAGGATAAAAAACAAGGTAATAAGAAGACCAGCGCGAAAACTAGAGCTATGTTCCTTTCCGCTGAGTCGTACTAGAGGTGTGGCTGATAGTCTCATTTAGTCAGCTTCACATCTTGTTCCCTCGTGATTACCAACACATTGACAGTTAGGCTCGTCCTTCTTGTTCAGGGAACAGACACCGTTGTTCAGACAATAATCATGACACGCGTACACTTCACACCTTTCCCCGGAATAACCAGCATTACATCTGAAATATTGGCAATATGAAATGGGTTATAACTTATTTATTTATTTATTTATTTAACCATTTATGTACACACATATATAAACAGACAAGAAGATTAGAACAGAAAAATAGGTACAGAGGTGATGCTTATTTCTAAAGAAATCTCTTCCAGCATACCTGCATAACTTAATTAAACAAGGAGATCAGCATAAAGAGTGCAATTGGTTTTACCTGCATTTAGGAAGTCCCTCTTCATTAAAACTGCAGTTACCTTGGAAACAATAATTCTCACAGACTGAAACATCGCATCTCTCACCGATGTAACCAGGTGTACACTGGCAAAGAGATTCTCCACTAACTTTCATACCATGAACACAAAACGGCACATCATTCTTATCTGATATTAGACTCGGTAGTGCTTCGCAATTCTCAATCCCCTGATTTTGGTCTATCATTTTGTAGTTGGCGGCAATACCGATATGCCCGACATTCTTAAAAGTCCAAAATTTCGTGGGCTCATCATTAGTGTACTCATTTTTCTTTCGGACTTGCCAAACAGTTGAATCGCTCTCGCTACTGTTCATCCAGTATAAGAAATCTTTTGAGACGGTCAACACTTTACGAGGAGAAAGATCTTCCATGAAAAAAAATAGTAAAGATTCGTTACGACCATTAAAATTCATTTGGCTAAGAAACTCATGACGAGCTGATTCAAGACCTTCAGTGAAGTAAATTTCGCGTGTCTGTGGGTCAATGGCAAAACTAGAAAGAAATAGATTAAAATCTGAATGATATATTTGTTCCTCTATCTCGGAACCATTAAGCGGAGCTTTCTTTATCACGTTTTTGGATGTCATCCAGTAGATAAATCTGTAAAATGGAAACAAATAAATTACACGATGTCTACAATTATTTTGTAAAATAATACAATAATGAACCATCAGTAGGAACGCACCCTCTGCAGCTATCCACAGCAATATCCATAGGGATCCCAGTATCCAACTTGAATAAGAGATTACCGTAAACATTGTTCATAGATCCAGGTTTTAATGAATACCAATTAATGCTTTTTTCGTTTGTATCACTGAAAAAAAGGGATTCTGTTGCTGGATCGTAGGCGAGACCATGAATGTGTCTGCCGTTTCTCTCAATGAAACATTTGTTTTCCTTTGAAGATATGTCATAACCACAAATAGAGTCGTTGTTGCTCTGTTTGTCGACATACAGCATCATGTTGTGAACTTCATCGTAAGCTAATGCTGTGAGGTTGTGGGAAGTTAAATTCACGGTGTTTGTTACTGATCCGTTGGTATAAAATATGAGTTGATCTCCTACCCCTACGGCGATGTCTGAAACAAAATCATAACATATGTATAAAAATGTACGATTAGGAAAGTCGAACCAAAGACATTATACTATTTATGAATAAAATTATAGAGGTAAGATATTAAAGCTACTAAGATGAAAACGTTTTAGTTTTTTTAAGAAGCATAGTACCTAGTGACTTTGAGCGATCTTGACAATTTTGCTGATGGTCACTTGATTTGTATAAGACCAAATCTATTGTACTATCTCATGTCCCCCCCAGAATTAATTCCTAGATCTGCATGTGTGACGATTATAAAGTTACGAGCAAGTGCAGTGGAGAAATGGTAAACATGTCGTGTGGGTAGGTTTATATTCAGGGTGGCAGGGGTCATCAACGCGCAAACTGTAACCTTGAATTCAGCACATGATCCTAGCTAGACACCCTAGAAATTTTAAGTCAGTTATTTAAAAAAGCTTTGCGCTGTCATAATTTTTTACCGATAGATATTATTGCGCTGTTCTATGAAATAGCAGATTTTTGAAGCGAAATCTTCTTTAAGCGCGTTGGGCACTTTTTGAGATGGGGTAAAAGCAATCGAACCTGTGACAACGTTACCGACACCTCTGTTTAAAAGTTAGTTTTAATTTGGAATATTTTAATATAATTTTTGTAATGGTAGTTTATAATAATGAGTAAAAATACACTTCATTTAACAGTGTTTCCTGCACAATAAAATATTTCCTAACGATTCAAAAAATACACACGTAATTTTCATGTTTTCACTTCTGCCGGCACTCCCGGAGTGCCAGTGTTTTTTTTATAACTAAGAAAAAATTTCATCGCAAGAGGTTTCTGAATCAAGTACTGAATACATGGTAGCGCGTCGATGTTCCTGCCACCCTGTGTAAATGTGGACCGTTATAAGAATTAAATTAATAAGATCACAGGTTTAAGTAATGTTTACAAGTCAGCGCCATCTGCTGACCAAGCTGAATAATAAACTGTTCTATCTTTCTGGGAACCATTAAGCGGAGCTTTCTTTATCACGTTTTTGGATGTCATCCAGTAGATAAATCTGTAAAATGGAAACAAATAAATTACACGATGTCTACAATTATTTTGTAAAATAATACAATAATGAACCATCAGTAGGAACGCACCCTCTGCAGCTATCCACAGCAATATCCATAGGGATCCCAGTATCCAACTTGAATAAGAGATTACCGTAAACATTGTTCATAGATCCAGGTTTTAATGAATACCAATTAATGCTTTTTTCGTTTGTATCACTGAAAAAAAGGGATTCTGTTGCTGGATCGTAGGCGAGACCATGAATGTGTCTGCCGTTTCTCTCAATGAAACATTTGTTTTCCTTTGAAGATATGTCATAACCACAAATAGAGTCGTTGTTGCTCTGTTTGTCGACATACAGCATCATGTTGTGAACTTCATCGTAAGCTAATGCTGTGAGGTTGTGGGAAGTTAAATTCACGGTGTTTGTTACTGATCCGTTGGTATAAAATATGAGTTGATCTCCTACCCCTACGGCGATGTCTGAAACAAAATCATAACATATGTATAAAAATGTACGATTAGGAAAGTCGAACCAAAGACATTATACTATTTATGAATAAAATTATAGAGGTAAGATATTAAAGCTACTAAGATGAAAACGTTTTAGTTTTTTTAAGAAGCATAGTACCTAGTGACTTTGAGCGATCTTGACAATTTTGCTGATGGTCACTTGATTTGTATAAGACCAAATCTATTGTACTATCTCATGTCCCCCCCAGAATTAATTCCTAGATCTGCATGTGTGACGATTATAAAGTTACGAGCAAGTGCAGTGGAGAAATGGTAAACATGTCGTGTGGGTAGGTTTATATTCAGGGTGGCAGGGGTCATCAACGCGCAAACTGTAACCTTGAATTCAGCACATGATCCTAGCTAGACACCCTAGAAATTTTAAGTCAGTTATTTAAAAAAGCTTTGCGCTGTCATAATTTTTTACCGATAGATATTATTGCGCTGTTCTATGAAATAGCAGATTTTTGAAGCGAAATCTTCTTTAAGCGCGTTGGGCACTTTTTGAGATGGGGTAAAAGCAATCGAACCTGTGACAACGTTACCGACACCTCTGTTTAAAAGTTAGTTTTAATTTGGAATATTTTAATATAATTTTTGTAATGGTAGTTTATAATAATGAGTAAAAATACACTTCATTTAACAGTGTTTCCTGCACAATAAAATATTTCCTAACGATTCAAAAAATACACACGTAATTTTCATGTTTTCACTTCTGCCGGCACTCCCGGAGTGCCAGTGTTTTTTTTATAACTAAGAAAAAATTTCATCGCAAGAGGTTTCTGAATCAAGTACTGAATACATGGTAGCGCGTCGATGTTCCTGCCACCCTGTGTAAATGTGGACCGTTATAAGAGTAGAGAAAGACTAAAGAAACGATGGATGGATAACGTGGAATATTATCCCACTATTATAAATGAGAAAATGTGTATTTATAGATGTTTTGATGTTTGTTACGCAATCACGCAAAAACGGCTCAACGGATTTGGATAAAATTTGGCACACAGATAGTTTTGTTACCTGGAATAACACAGAATACTTTTTATTCCGATAGTACGTTCCCGTGAGATAATGTTCGACCTCTACGCGGGCGAAGCTAGTTTTTAAATAATTTTACTCTTAGTATTTAATTCCGTTAAATTCCAGTTTGACGCGAAGTTTATACTGTGCAGGCGTTCTAAACATTTTTGAATTTCGTTTGACCGAATATCTTAAGCGATTTCTTTCTCGATTTTCTTTATTTTTTGTTCTATTGAATGGACTCATTTCTTTTAGTAGCCAGGGTGGAGAGTTTCCTAACCCTTAGTTAATTTTATTTGTTTTTATGGGGTTTATAATAATGATTTAATGTTTCTATTACTATTTGTGTTTCTATTACTATTTGTATAATTACATACAAACTCTAATGCTTACAGAAATAGCTTCCCAATTCACTTACCTAAGGCCCAAATATACATAATAACTAACTTACAGTAGATAAATTATTCAAACTAAACTTAACCTAAGTCTATTCAATCCTTTTTACTAATTCTGTTGCCCTTTCAAGACCTACTTTCGACGTGCATTGGATAGCATATCTTCAAACTTTTCGGCCAATAATTCGGGATGACTCATCAGATATTAATTTAAAAAGGAACCAAATTCCATATTATTAAAATATTATTGTGACGGCTGCACGGGCTTCCTCTACCAACTGAAAATACCGGTCAAGTGTGAGTCAGACTTGAGTACCTAAGGTATTGCTGGTATTTTTATTGTGTTTGTTATTACTACTTTATAAAAAACGGCGTTAGTGGAAAAAAATATAAATAGGTAGTAATAAAAATTTTTTTTTTTCGTAATAATGACACATCATTTTGATCTAGTTGGTAGATACTTTAAAATTTTAACACAATATTTTAGCCCCTGAAAATATTACTATCTAGGTTTGCAAGCATACCTATATTTTAACTATTTGGTTCAATTGTAATATACAAATTTGATTGTGTAGGTAATTACGTCATACAATTAAGAAGTCTTGGATAGTCAGTTTCGAGCCGTAAATTGTTAAAAAAAAAATTGCGCCCCTCGTACTCACCCCAGGAGTACGCCAACCCCACGTACATCGCTACCAACGCCAGCAAGCACTGCGTTCTAAACATTTTATACTTCAAAAATAAAAAGTTGTTTCAACAGAGGTAGATGATGTCCACCACTGGTGATTGCTCTCGAGGAATTAAACGTAAAACAAAACGCTGTTTCTCCTGAAACATAGTGTTAAATATATTGTTATCTTATCAGTGACCAGGCATGTTGTTCACAGTGGTATCCAATTATATTTTATACAAAACTAGCTTCTGCCCGCGACTTTATTCGCGTGGAGGTCGTAAGACACCGTCATCTTTCATCATCATTCTCCTGCCCTTATCCCAATTTATTTGGTGTCGGCGCAACATGTCTTTTTCTTCCCCACTTCTCTATTAGTCGTCATCTCCGTAGTCACACCCTTTCTAACCATATCATCATTCACACAGTCCTTCCATCGTTTCTTTGGTCTCCCTCTACTCTTATAGCCATCGACATTCATACTCAAAACTTTCCTCACAACATATTCCTCATTCCTCCGCATCACATGCCCATACCATGATAACCTATTTCCACACCACTTTTCAGTTACCGGTGCCACTCTCAAACTTCCTCTTAAATACTCATTTCTTATTGTATCCGTTCGTGTAAAGCGGGAGGTCCGCTTAACATTCTCATCTCAGCTGCATGCAATTGCCTTTCATTCATCCCTTTTGTAGCCCAACATTCTGACCCATACAAGACGGCAGGTCTTACCATGGATTTAAATATCTTCCCTTTAAGTTTTAGGGGAATGTGGCAAGCGCGGATCCACCGTTGTGACCTAATAGACTTGTGACGTCACACTTTTACGGTCTATTGAGAACGATAGGCTGATGATATTATATCCAATCTCTTAATAAAATGAAAATAATACAATAAATCGTGCGTGATTCAGGACCCAGCAAAGTAAGTACTTATTCGTAGACATTGATGTCGTAGACGATATGCTGATACATTATGTCGCATTTTTTATAACATGTTACCTTGGTGGTTCTATTTTACCGTTGTAATGCAAAGGCCTACGTTATATATCATTATTTGTAACTTTTCAGTCGGGAGGTTTACTACCTAAAAAAATGCGGGAAAACCGAAAGTTTTGTCTGTGCAATTATAGATGAAGTTATCATGAAAAACAACTATCGGAAATACATTGTCAAGGATGGTAAGGTTGACATTTGTCGGGCATGCCACCGTCCTGGTGAATTAATCCGACATAGGTATCGTTTCCGGTTGTTCTCATCTTGCTAACGGCGAGTATTTGCAGAAACACAAGTAGCAAGAATTATCCACCAGCAACTTGCTTTGTTAACCCAGTTCTCGAGAACGGTCAGACCACATTGTATTGGGATCGATCTATCATCAATGACAGGACTATTGTAGTCAATAAGCCTGATATTATATTGTGGTGATAGACCGACGAGAGCGTCGTACAATGATTGTTGATATCGCTGTCCCTCATGACAAGAATCTCGTGAAAGCTGAGCAAGATAAGAAAATCAAGTATCTTGACTTAGCTCGCGAGGTTGTCGACATGTGGGACGTGGACTCAGCAATAATTATACCGATAATCGTTACATTAAATGGCCTAGTAGCGAAGAGCCTCGACCAACACCTCAGGAGGCTCTCATTGCGCGGCTGGATCAAGGTCTTGATTCAGCAAGTAGTACTCCTAGACACGGCACGCATAGTCAGGAGGTTCCATTCTCTAGAGCCCTGACCACCGAAGCCTTGGACCCTGCTCCTGATGCCGATGGGCAACTGTTTTTTTTATATTTTAAATGTTTTTGTATGATTTTGTAAAATATTTAAAAATATACTTAATATGTATGAAAGAAAATAAACAAAAATAACTATAAAATTAATAAGGCAGCACTGATACGTCACACACTTTTTCATTTTCTGTTTTTATTAATTGCTGTAAGCACGAAGTAAAAAAAACCACAAAAAAAACCAAAACCAAAAATAAATTGAGAACAAAAACATTAATATAAGCATCACCTCTGTACCTATTTTTCTGTTCTAATCTTCTTGTCTGTTTATATATGTGTGTACATAAATAAATAAATAATAAAATGAAAAAACTAAAAGAAAATACAAATTCTATGATGAAAAATTTTGAAAAATGAAAAACATGCTATGTTGACAAGATCAGCAACTCTTCGTTCACGCCTACCATCCCCGGACTCGTCGCTCAGCTCCGCCCCGCCGCCGCCGGAACCCAGCCCCATCAAGAGTGCTGTGACACCAGCCGTGGCAGTTGCGTGGCGCTCAAGCGACGAATAATTTTCCCCGACGACTTCGCCAACACCTGTATGTCGGCAGGGGAGAGGCCGGCCACTGAGGAGCTTGGGACTTAGGGGCCACCTGGCCCCGAGCCGGGTCCCCACTGCCGGTGGTTGTGTGCTGCGCATGATAATGATAAATGATAAATGATTTTATTTCTGTAAGTAGGTTTGTACAAACACTTTTACACGTCAATCATATTTTTTTAAACTACATGAGGTCGGCGTTTCCTATCTGACTACTCTGAGATGAAAGGCCGAAACAAACTCAGAGGTCACAGTCTCTTTTAAAGTCCAGACATAATCTTGGTCAGATCATGTGAAGACCATGTGGATCGGTGTCTGAAATGGTATTTTGTAGAAAGAACCACACAGATTGAGTGGACCTGTCCATTCAGTGCACGCGTTTGACACTAATCATACAGCTCAACTCAGAACTTGAGGAGCTCAACGATTTGACGAACAATACCACAGACAGGACATTTGGGTAGGCCGCATAAAATACTCAAACTGCCAGATTAATATTAAAACTAGCTGAGAAAGAGATGAAACACAAAACAGAAAACACAAAAACAAACAAAATGTGACCCAAATAGTCCTCACATTCACAATAATTAAAACAAAAATAATATTATACTTCTTAAGTAAATATTCATGTCAAAGTGTATATAATAATTATCAAATGTCAGAGTATAAGTTTGCAAAAAAAAAAAACAACATTTAGTATGTAAAAATTGGAGCAAGTCAATCCCAAGCTTTTTTGTCCTCAATATAATCTTTAACAGTATAAAAGGCTTTCAGGCACAACTTACGTTTAATGAATGATTTAAATTTATTAATACTTAGATCTTGAACATGGCTTGGAAGTTTATTATAAAAGCGTATACATTGACATCTGAATGACCCACCTATTTTCTTGAGCCTTGTTGATGGTACAACAAATTTGTGTTTGTTCCTAGTATTTATACTATGGATATCACTGTATTTTTTAAACAATTTAATATTTTTATGGGCATATCAAAGATTTTCAAAAATATACTGTGAAGGCACAGTCATTACATTAAAATCTCCTTAAATTTCTCTCTGAGAGAATGTCTCGGACTTAATTTATAAATTGATCGAACAGGTCTTTTCTGCAAGACAAAGATAGTCTGAATGTCGGCGGCATTTCCCCACAACAGAATACCATACGACATTACGCTGTGAAAATAGCTAAAGTACACTAAACGGGCTGTCTCTATATCAGTTAAATTACGAATTTTTCTAACAGCGTAAGCTGCAGAGCTTAGCTTTTTCGACAATTTCTCTATATGTGGGCCCCACTGAAGTTTGGCATCCAAAGTTAATCCCAAGAATACAGCGCTATCTTCAAGATTCAATTCTTCGCCCTTTATCAACACACTAGTTTTCACCTGCCTAACGTGAGGTAGCGTAAACTTAATGCATTTGGTTTTTTTTTCATTAAGAAGTAAATTATTAACATTGAACCAGTGAACTACTTTTGAGATTGCGCTATTTACATCGTCATTAACCAGCTGCTGACGTTAAGTTTAAACAAAAGTGAAGTGTCATCCGCAAACAACACTATTTCATGATTATCCTTTATGAGGTAAGGCAAGTCATTAATATAAATAAGAAACAAGAAAGGACCAAGAATTGAGCACTGTCGGACTCCCATTGATACTATTGATCCGGGAGATCTTTTCCCATTTACATCAACACACTGAATCCTATTACACAAGTATGAAATAAGAAGATCCAGAGCGGTGTTCCGGATCCCATAATAGCGGAGTTTTCTGATTAAAGTTTCATGAAGCACGCAATCGAAAGCTTTAGATAAATCACAAAAAATGCCCAAGGCATCGTATTTATCTTCCCATGCATTGTAAATATGCCCTAAGAGTTCAACACCGGCATCGGTAGTTGAACGACCCTTTGTAAAACCGAACTGTTTGCTATGTAATAAATTATATTTATTAAAAAATCTTTGCAATTGGTCTAAAATTAATTTCACAAACATTTTACTAAAGGTAGGTAGTACTGAAATAGGTCTATAATTAGAGGGGTCTGATGTACTACCTGATTTAAACAAAGGTACTATTTTACTATTCTTCATTAGGTCAGGAAACTCCCCACAGTCGATACAATTATTAAATATAAGAGCTAAAGTAGGTGCTACAATGTCAATAATGGACTTGGCGGCTTCTACAGAATTACCCCACAGACCTGCAGTCTTTTTGACGTTCAAAGTGTGAAAGGTTTTAATTATATCTCTACAGCTAATATGTTCAAAATGAAATTCTGCATCACAAACTTTAACATTTTCCTTAAGCAAAGACTCAGCAACAGAAGGTGATGAGTGTAGAGATTTTGTAGTTGAAACGGGAATATCTGCAAAGAAATTTTCAAAAGCCGCGGCGACTTGCGAGTCTGATGTTATTATGTTGTCATTGATAGACAGGCTGTAGTCAGTATTTCGCTTACTAGACCTTCCCGTTTCATTATTAATAATATTCCAAGTCGTTTTAATTACATTACTACTGTTTTTAATCTTAGAACTCAAATAACGCGACTTGGCCATCCAACAAACTTTTTTAAATAATTTTGAATAATTTCTAACATACAAATGAAATTCAGCAGTGTTTACATAAGTCCTTTCATTGTACAGCTCATAAATACGTGTTCTACTTCCTTAGAGCCCAATCACTGAAAGAGACGTTACTATTAATCGAAATAGTCTTTGGAATAAAAGTTGAGTTAAATTGTTTACAATATATCTTAAAAAACTCATCATATAGATGATTAGGATCAGCATTCGCAGACATAACTGGTAGTTTATTAACGAGTTTAACTTTAAAGGCTTCTAGGCGAAATGCAGTTTTGGGGTTAACAATGATATCCTTTTTAGCCATTTTTTTATTTTGATTTTGAATGGTAATCCGTTGCCCGCAATGATCTGAATCTAGTAAATTTATAATTTCTTTGTGGCTCGGTATAACATCTGTATAAATATTATCTAGGCATGTGGCACTACTAGGGGTTATTCTTGTGGGCTCCTTAAATAGGTTTACAAGATTGTAGGACTGAAATAAACTTATTATTTTACAACAATAATTTGAGTTATCTAATAAATTAACATTAAAATCACCGCAAAGAATAATGGACTTGTTTGAGTTACAAGTCTTGTGTAATACTTCATCCATTACCTTTTCAAAGCAGTTATACAATCCTGAAGGTGGTCTGTACACACTTAATACAACAAACTGCTCCAATTCTATACAGGCTATTTCAACTGTCCGTTCAACAGAGAGGCTCACAATATCCTTACGATCTTTAAATTTTAACAGGTTACTTAATGAGTATGAGATGGACTCTATCCATGAACGAGAAAGTCATGCGCGCATATTACATGTCTACAGAGGGGGGAACTAACCTCACTGCGTACCGCGAAAGGATGATGTCTCTGTTCCAGGTACTGGAACCAACCGTCTACGTTTCGACCCAACGACTGTCGGATCAGGTGCGGGTCATACAATGCAGCCGCACTTGATAGGCTGCGCTCAGAAGTGATATATGTGAGACATGGCCATAAGCCAACAGGTTCGTCGATCCCGCAAGGATCTGTCGACATGCTGGATAGATTATAAGAAGGCCTACGACTGGGTGCCACATGCATGGCTCATGAGAGTGCTGGAGTTGTACAAGATTGATGCAACTCTATGCACCTTCCTTAAGTCGTGCATGCGGCAATGGAGGATAGTCCTTCGCTATCCGGGATGTCCACAGATCCAGGGGAATGATGAGCCTATATGAATCAAACGGTGAATATTCCAGGGCGACAGCTTGAGTCCACTTTAGTTTTGCCTAGCCCTGAATCCTCTAAGCACACTGCTGGAGGATTCAGGTCTAGGCTATCGGCTGAGGAGAGGTGGTGAGGTTATATCTCACCTCCTAAACATGGATGACCTTAAACTTTTTGCCCACAACAAATTACAACTGATGGAGCTACTGAAGATAACTGCAACTTTTAGCCCAGCGGGCCAGCCCCGGCTTCGGGCGCTGGCCCTGGAGTTTTTTACATCTGTTTTGTCGTTTCTTTTAAATAGAGGTTTAATGATAGCTTTTTTGGACCTTTCGGAAATATGCCATCAGTTATGCATAAATTAATGATGTGTTCGAGAGGTGGCGCTATAACTTCTCTATCATCTAGTAGATACACCATCATAACCAATTGTGTTTGTATTTTTTAGATTGTCAATTATTTAAAAAATGTCGTTCGTCGAAACAGGTGACATAAACAGGGATTGCGCTATCAAATTTCCAATATTATTTTGATTAGTCAAGTTCGTGTCATTTTGTATATTATTTTCGATTTCGTCAACAAAGTAGTTATTAAATTCATTAGATATGTCAATAGGATTCTTTATAGAAAGTTGATCTTTTTTATGGCAGTTATTGTAATCAGTGGCAAACTTGATTTAGATTTATTTATTATTTGCCAGGTTGCCTTAGATCTATTTTAAGAGTTCTTTATAAAATGATTATTTTGCGACTTCTGGGTTAAACGTATTATTTTTTTTTTAATAATACACTATATTTTTTTAATGTTTGTTTATTGTTTATGTCCGGATTGCACCTATATTTCCAAAGTAGTTTTCTTTGTTTCCTACTGCAGATTTTTATCCCACGAGGTATCCATTTAGTTTTCCTATTAGTCTTTATGGTGACTGTTTTTTTCGGAAAGCAAAGTCTTTAGAGCATTAGGAAATCATCCATGAACCAATCATAGGACTCATTGGGCCTCTTTAGCATTATATACTTGCGAGAAAGATAAAGATTCAAGATGAGCTTTAAATATCATTAGGTTGTTCGTAGAGATATCTTGCTTTTTGAATTTCCAATGGGTTAATTTACATGTTTTTTCAATAGGCACAGTAAGAGTTTGAGACGTGTGATCAGAGCGACCAAAATCAACAATTTTTGCTTTGCATTCTTTTTGATAATTGTGAGCAAAGCTATCGATACAACTCTTACTACTCAGTCTAGTGGGGCTGTAAAGTGCTAGTTTAAGATTGAATTGTAGAAGGAAATGTTCAAATTCTAAAACAGTTTTATTTCTCTTAAGTACATCAGTACTAAAATCACCGGTTAGTATATTTTTTTATTTGTGTTTAGACTAAGTTTCGGTAGTATATTATCGAATTTTTCGTAAAAAACTGACAATTCATGTTTGGGTATCCTATATATGCAAATTATTATGATATTATACGATAATAGCTCCACAACACAAGATTCAAATATCCCCGAAACTGATTGTTTAGCTATATCCGGTAATTCTTTATACTGTAGTCCATTTCTGACAAATATACACGTTCCTCCTCTTTTTGTATTTCTTGAAAAAATTGCCGCTCGGCTGAAGTTCGGTATCTGAGCTAAATATTCATAGCCAGCTTCGATGAAGTGCTCTGTTATATTTTAGGTTTACTGGGGCATTTTTTCTGTGTCTTCTTTGACTTTTGTACTTGTGTTGCCTAAGCTGCTGTCATTTCCATTATTTAAGTTATTTTTCGATGCGGAGTCATTCTCGATAATCCCAATTATCAGCGTTTGTTTGGTTTTTGTGAGCTTTTTTGTAATATTTATAGGTGTCGTCACTTTTACTTTCACTGGACTATTCGCTATATTTTTGTATATTATGTTCTTTTTAGTAAATTTTTCGTTTTGGTTCTTCAGATTATTATTTTCTAATGATAATGATTCAATCTCCTTGTGCGCGCTATTTAGTTGAGAAGTTAAAATGTCTATCTTTTTCTTTAACATTTTTATTTCATTAATATCTTCGTCTTCCGATACTTCTGGTAAAGTATTTGTCGGTGACTTTGGATATATATTTTATTGTTTTGTCACCGCCTTCCGAAATTAAAGTTATTTTTCACTTTGTAGTGTTTTTTTGGAAGTCGGTTGTTTATTTTTTTGAAAAAAGTTTTTTAATTTGAAACGTTGGTGCACTACAACGCCATCTTACATCTAATACCTGAACCAAGTTGAGTTGTCCTCCAAACGGCCAAGACTAATAACTTCATTCAAATGAGCAACAACAAAAAAAAGCGACATCTGTTAAATGAGTTACCAATTAAATAACTTACTGAGGTCATTGACAACACAATAGAAACGAAATTTTATCGAACCTGTATCTGAGCGATTGACGCAACGGTTTGAGGAGCTGCTTGCCGTGCATGGAGCTTCGCGTTCGAATCCCTACTAGTATGGGAATATTTTTGAGGATTTATTTGTATTTAAAAATGAATTATTTAAATAACATAACATTCAGGCGCACACGCACGCAGTCGGAACCGGACAATGATGATAGTGATATTATTTCACAAAGTTTGGAACAGACTACAAATACTTTACCAGAAGTATCGGAAGACGAAGATATTAATGAAATAAAAATGTTAAAGAAAAAGATAGACATTTTAACTTCTCAACTAAATAGCGCGCACTAGGAGATTGAATCATTATCATTAGAAAATAATAATCTGAAGAACCAAAACGAAAAATTTACTAAAAAGAACATAATATACAAAAATATAGCGAATAGTCCAGTGAAAGTAAAAGTGACGACACCTATAAATATTACAAAAAAGCTCACAAAAACCAAACAAACGCTGATAATTGGGATTATCGAGAATGACTCCGCATCGAAAAATAACTTAAATAATGGAAATGACAGCAGCTTAGGCAACACAAGTACAAAAGTCAAAGAAGACACAGAAAAAATGCCCCAGTAAACCTAAAATATAACAGAGCACTTCATCGAAGCTGGCTATGAATATTTAGCTCAGATACCGAACTTCAGCCGAGTGGCAATTTTTTCAAGAAATACAAAAAGAGGAGGAACGTGTATATTTGTCAGAAATGGACTACAGTATAAAGAATTACCGGATATAGCTAAACAATCAGTTTCGGGGATATTTGAATCTTGTGTTGTGGAGCTATTATCGTATAATATCATAATAATTTGCATATATAGGATACCCAAACATGAATTGTCAGTTTTTTACGAAAAATTCGATAATATACTACCGAAACTTAGTCTAAACACAAATAAAAAAATATACTAACCGGTGATTTTAGTACTGATGTACTTAAGAGAAATAAAACTGTTTTAGAATTTGAACATTTCCTTCTACAATTCAATCTTAAACTAGCACTTTACAGCCCCACTAGACTGAGTAGTAAGAGTTGTATCGATAGCTTTGCTCACAATTATCAAAAAGAATGCAAAGCAAAAATTGTTGATTTTGGTCGCTCTGATCACACGTCTCAAACTCTTACTGTGCCTATTGAAAAAACATGTAAATTAACCCATTGGAAATTCAAAAAGCAAGATATCTCTACGAACAACCTAATGATATTTAAAGCTCATCTTGAATCTTTATCTTTCTCGCAAGTATATAATGCTAAAGAGGCCCAATGAGTCCTATGATTGGTTCATGGATGATTTCCTAATGCTCTAAAGACTTTGCTTTCCGAAAAAAACAGTCACCATAAAGACTAATAGGAAAACTAAATGGATACCTCGTGGGATAAAAATCTGCAGTAGGAAACAAAGAAAACTACTTTGGAAATATAGGTGCAATCCGGACATAAACAATAAACAAACTTTAAAAAAATATAGTGTATTAAAAAAATAATTCATTTTTAAATACAAATAAATCCTCAAAAATATTCCCATACTAGTAGGGATTCGAACGCGAAGCTCCATGCACGGCAAGCAGCTCCTCAAACCGTTGCGTCAATCGCTCAGATACAGGTTCGATAAAATTTCGTTTCTATTGTGTTGTCAATGACCTCAGTAAGTTATTTAATTGGTAACTCATTTAACAGATGTCGCTTTTTTTTGTTGTTGCTCATTTGACTGAAGTTATTAGTCTTGGCCGTTTGGAGGACAACTCAACTTGGTTCAGGTATTAGATGTAAGATGGCGTTGTAGTGCACCAACGTTTCAAATTAAAAAAACTTTTTTCAAAAAAATAAACAACCGACTTCCAAAAAAACATTACAAAGTGAAAAATAACTTTAATTTCGGAAGTCGGTGACTTTGGATATATATTTTATTGTTTTGTCACCGCCTTCCGAAATTAAAGTTATTTTTCACTTTGTAGTGTTTTTTTGGAAGTCGGTTGTTTATTTTTTTAATAATAATAATAATAATAACCGTTTCGTTTCGTTTCGTTATCGTTTGAAAAAAGTTTTTTATTTTTCACTTTCACATGTGCTTACCCCTTCACAGCGTACCGGCGTGATGTTATGTTATTAACTGGTGTAAACAATAGACAGGCATGAGATTTCAGCAATCCTAGTCCATTTGCTATCATTTATTGAGCAGTTCCGTTGCCTATCTCCGAAGTTCTTCATCAGATCTTCACCAAATTGGAATGGAACCACTCCGAGAAAGTATTCTTCCGAAAACTACACAAATTGCTTCAAGTGTGCCTATAAAATTTGAAGAGTTCTCTCTATTTCTCCAGGATCTCATCATCAGATCCTGACTTGATGATCATGGGACCATCTAGGAAGTATAACCTTTCAAACAAAAAAAAAATATCCAAATCGGTCCAGCCATCTTCGAGTAATCAGGGAACATAAATTTAAAAAAAAGGTTCCGACGAATTGAGAACCTCCTCCTTTTGGAAGTCGGTTAAAAGACGAATTAATCTTCATTGAGATTCGTAAAAAGCACCCAAAATTTGTGTGATTCCACTGTTATTAGAGTTAATCTTTAGTATTGATTAAGAATATTCAAATATTGTATGTACAGTTTATAATGTTCACTTCTGTAGGCGTAATTCACTGTTGTTTTATTATGGGTATTCTCACTTTTAATTTAGTCTAATCTTTATAAAAACTGAGGTTATCCTCAGTTTTTATAAAGATTGTCACAACTCAGTTTTTATTAACACTGTCACAGGTAGTTTGAGAATCCAGGTTCATTTTAATACATATTTCACAATCAACAGACTCAATAAAACATTTTTAAGAATTAAATTAATAAGATCACAGGTTTAAGTAATGTTTACAAGTCAGCGCCATCTGCTGACCAAGCTGAATAATAAACTGTTCTATCTTTCTGGGAACCACTAAGCGGAGCCTTCATTATCATATTTTTGGATTTCATCCAGTAAATAAATCTGTAAATAGAAAATAAATAAATTACACGAAGTCTAAAAATATTTTGTTGAATAATACATAAATGAACTATCACTAGGGACGCACCCGTCTGCAGCTATCCACAGCAATATCCGTAGGGATCTCAATATCTAACTTGAAAAAGAGACTACCAGCCATATATGTAGCTGAGGTGGCGGTTATTCCAATAAACACCTAAAATAAATGATTAAGGTTGAATGACTGATTATTTTTTAATTTTTATGCTCATAGACTCGTTCTCTTATAAATTGACGTTAACATTGGCACATGATTTTTTTTCCTAATTTATCAAGTTTTTTTAACACGATACTAGATCAAGATACTCTCAAAGTAATCATAGATCGATGACGGAGACCAGTACACGCCCAATACAACTAGCCGCTCCAACTCCACACAAATTATTTCTTTATGCCACTGTACGTCACTTTCTCCCGCTTCACCAGTCCTGATGCTCCTTATATTTTGGCTGCTGAAACAAAAACTAAAAGCGTAGTATAGATACAGGTTGGTTTTACGAAAATGTGGCTATTATTTTAGTATATTATGGCGTCTAACGACCTCCACACGATCGAAGTCGCGGGCAGAAGCTAGATTTGTATAAATTTGTATAAAACCTAATTGGATACCACTGTGAACTACATGCTTGTGGTCACTAATTAGATAACACTATATTTAACACTAAGTTTCCTGAAAAACAGCTTTTTGTTTTAATTTAATTCCTCGAGAGCGATCACCAGCGGTGGACCTCAGCTACCTCTGTGGAAACAACCTTTTATTTCGGAAGTAAAAAAATGTTTAGAAAGCAGTGTGTACTGGCGTTGGCAGCGGTGTACTTGGTGTTGGCGCACTCCTGGGTGAGTACGAGGACTGTAGTTTTTTTTAACCAACTTAGGGCTCAAAGCAGACTATCCCAGAATTGTTAATTGTATGATGTAATTACATACACAATGTAATTTGTACCAGTATATATAAGTAATTGCGCCGAATAGTTAAAATATAGTTATGCTTTCCAGCCTTTTTTTTTTTGTTTTCCGGGGGTACCCTTCAAAAGGCGCCTGGACTTTGGGGATAAGACTGCAGAAATGTGGGATTTTTACCTCACTAAAACCACCCCGGTGGTCATCATCTACACATGGAAGGGGCAACGTTACCTCTCAAAATACCGATCTGAAACCCCCTCTGTGCAACGCCTATTCGGGCACATCTCTGGGGAGACTGTAAAGGGGTCTGCCCAAAACTGAACTCTGCAAGTGCGCGAGGCAACACGTGACCACTGTGTGCCGTTTTTCCTGAGGTTACTCAGTGGTCGAACAGAATCCCCACTCTGAGCGCCCGCGACCTCAAATTTCCGCCTGCCTCAAATTTAGCAGGCGGCGTTTTAGGCGTCGAGGCTGTTGCCTCTCCGACACCTACTTCTCCGACTGGGATCAGCCCTCTCACGATCCCGCTTTACAGCCTCTTTCTGGACCATAGAGTCTCACAGAAAGAAGCCATTTCCCTCCAGTTCTCAGACTCCCCCAGCATAGACCCAACTACTGCTGGAAGCGACACCCACAAAGCCCACACCGGGCACTCCTTCAGTGTGGGCTGTGCAGAACCCCAGCCGCGAAAGCGGTTTTTTTTATATTTTTCGTGTCCTCTCGCTCAATCTTTTTCAGGTACTCACTGAAGCAACCTTGCCCGGACAGCACCTGAGTGAGCCTATAACTGATGCAGTCGCCTAGTTTCATCCAAGCTTCGAAGTGTGGTAGGACGGCTTCGACAACGCGAGTACGCGAATATTGCGGCTGTTGCAGCCGCTCACGCCAACGCTGGAGCGCTTGTCGCCGTTCCTCCCGCCTCAGCCGAACAACAGTGATTACTGGCACGTCATCACTAGTTTGACGGATATTAAGGATTCCGTTATAGACCCTCGCGTCCATATCCGCCAAGATGTCCAGCGGCGAAAAGCATGCATGGAGAGTTGCCGCCTCAACGGATATATTCGGTATCCCCGTGCGATACGAATAGCCACTTTCCGCTAGCCTATTTCCCAATCTCGAGGTCCATCGAGATTGGGAAATACTTAATGTATCAACCCACCTGGACTTGCGCATTCCCTACTCTGACCAACGAGCTGGGTGGCTCTCTGCTCCTCGGCAGTTTGTGGAACCAAAACGCATCAGTTTTTTGTGGCGCTATCTCTAAGCCCAGCTCGCGGATCGACGCTACGACTTTTGCCACTCCGAGCTCAGCCAGCTGAATGGTCTCTTCGAAGGTGTCCCCGTCGGCAATTACCAGGGTGTCATCCGCGTAGCAAGCGACATTAACGCCAACGGGGAGAACAAAACGTAGGACCACAGCATAAGCGAGGTTCCACAAGAAAGGACCCAAAACTGACCCCTGCGGAACCCCACACTTAATCTCCCTGCGTTGAACGCTACCATCTCGACCCACATAGTGAATGTGCCAGTTGCGAAGGTAAGCCCCGACGATGCACTGTAGGTAAGGACGCACTCTGTGATGTACAAGTACCGCCCTAATCGCATCCCAAGGCAGAGAGTTAAAGACGTTGACGATATCCAAACTTACCGCCAGAACCACCCCACCCCGGTACATCACCTGTTGCCGTTGCCGCTGCTGCCGGAAGCCATACTGGCAATTGGCTAGGTTGGAACCAACACGTGATAGATGCCCGAAGAGCCTTTCGGCAACTATTATTTCGAATAGTTTGGACACCTCGTCGAGCAGGCAAATGGGATGGTATTTTTTTTCCAGTTATGCCATCTACCGACTAGATCAAAATGGGTTGTCAATTTTACGAAAAAACTTAATTTTATTATTACCTATTTCTATTTTTCCACTAACGCCGATTTTTATAAATTAGAAATAAGAAACACAATAAAAATACCAGCATCAATACCTAGGTACTCAGGTCCGACTCGCACTTTGCCGGTATTTTCAATTGGAAGAGGAAGCCCGTGCAGCAATAATATTTTAATATTAAAAAATTTGGTACTTCATTAATGGGTCATTATTTTTCGCCGAAACATTTGAAGATATGCTATCCAATGCACGTTTTTAAGGGTGGAAGGTTGAAAGGGCATCAGAATTAGTAAAAAGGATTGAATAGACAGGTTAAGTTTAGGTTGAATAATTTTTCTAAGTACTGTAAGTAATTTATTTATGTATATTTAAGCGAATAGGGAAAATGTAATGCGATTAGCATTACCATTTGTAATTATTTACACAAATAGTAGGTAATCATTATCATCATCATCATCATTTCATCCGAAAGACGTCCACTGCTGGACATAGGCCTCCCCCAGGCTCCTCCACTTCGCCCGGTCTTGAGCTTCACACATCCAGCGGATTCCCGCAGCATTCACAAGGTCATCGGTCCACCTTGTGGGAGGCCTTCCCACTCCCACAACTAGCACGTAGGCGTTCCCACGTAGTAGGTAATAAATACATTAAATTATTATAATTAAACCCATAAAAATGTATAAAATTAAGTAAGGGTTATTAAACTCTCCACCCTGGCGAAGTCGTGATAGTCAATTTGTATGTACTCATAGTGACACTGAGAAAAATAAAACATGAAGTAACGGATAATCAGCTCAGTCAGACAGATATGCCTCACTGATTTTAACCGATACCTACTTATTAGGTGAACCGGTTTTTCTTCTTATTTATGTAAACAAAAATACAAAATGAAACGAGTTCATTTAGTGCAACGAAAAATAAAGAAAATCGAAAAAGAAATCGCCAAACGAAATTCAAGAATGTTTAGAACGCCTGCACTGTAGAAACTTCACATCGAACGGGTATTATAACTTAATGAAATACTAACAGTAATTTTTTTTAAACTAGCTTTTGCCAGCGGCATCTCCCGCGTGGAGGTCGAACATTATCCCTCGGGAACGTTCTATCGCGATAAAAAGTATCATGTATGTTATTTCAGGTTACAAACTATCTGTGTGCCAAATTTCAACCAAATCCTTTAAGCCGTTTTTGCGTGATTTAATAACAAACATCGAAATATACAAACTTTCACAATTATAATCTTAGTAGGATAGGATAGTAGGAAGTAGGATAGTAGGATTTATCCGGTCACGACTGAAAAAAAAAAACTAATCTTCTCGAGCGGATTTTTTAGCTCAGTTATTACCGATATTTACATAAATCATCTTATACTGCCTCGTTTGCCTAGTGATAGCAAGTGCTGTCGCTGAGCATGATGTCTTGGGTTCGATTCCCAGATCTGGCAAAGTGATACTGGGTTTTTCCATATTCACAGTAGCAGCCTGGACTTTGGATTTGTTCCCGGTTGATAGCAATAGGCTCACCCCCTATTACTGGCGAAATGTGAGTGTACTATGTCTATAGGAACAATTCTGTGTAAGTATTCGGGGATAATTTTTAACCGACTTCAAAACGGAGGAGGTTCTCAATTCGTCGGAACTTTTTTTTTTATGTTTGTTCCCCGATTACTCGAAGATGGCTGGACCGATTTGGATTATTATTTTTTTGTTTGAAAGAGTATACTTTCCAGGTGGTCCCATGATCATCAAGTCAGGATCTGATGATGGGATCCTGGAGAAATAGAGAGAACTCATCAAATTTTATAGGCACATTTGAAGCGATTTGGGTAGTTTTTGGAAGAGTACTTTCTCGGAGTGGTCTCATTTCAATTTGGTGAAGATCTGATGAAGAACTTCGGAAATAGGCAACGGAACTCCTCAATAAATGATAGCAATTGGACTGGAATTGCTGAAATCTCATGTCTGTATATTTTTTACACCAGTTCATAACATAACATCACGCCAGTACGCTGTGAAGGGGTAAGCACATGGGGGCACAGGGGGAACCACTAAAAACTGAAAAATAAAAACTTTTTTCAAAAAAAACAACCGACTTCCAAAAAAACACTACAAACTGAAAAATAACTTTAATTTCGGAAGGCGGTGACAAAAAAATTAAATAGGTACATATCCAAAGTCACCGACTTCAGAAATTAAGTTATTTTTCACTTTGTAGTGTTTTTTGGAAGTCGGTTGTTTTTTTTGAAAGACGTTTTTATTTTTCAGTTTTTAGTGGTCGGCTGTTTTTTTTAATAAGTTTTTTTAAACAATGTTTTATTTATGAACTAAAAAGTACTAAATAAAACTTAACATAGAACTTTATTATTTTCTTAAGAGCTTTTAGACTGCTTTAAGTGTAAGGTCACGCCGGACCTTAGGAAGGCGTACGAGGGCCGAAGCCAACTGGACGAGGCCTGTTACCTACATATTGTTAATTGAATGACGCACCAACAGACGACTATCCCTACTTGCACTATGTGAGTGTACCCAAGGACAATCCCCGGTTGGTGCAGGCTAAGGTTCTTTTTATTGAACTATGGTTTTGAGTAGCTAAGATGGGCTGGTTACTAAGAACTACTAGAGAGAATGGGCAGCAGCGTTCTCTATGCATTTGACCACCATACTGCGATCGCCAACCCGGGTGCCAAGCGTGGCGATTGTGGCAAATCGCACCTTTTGAGGGAGGCTTATGTCCAGCAGTGGACGTCTTTCGGCTATGAACTAGGCTTAACCCAAAATAAGACTAAAATAAATAAATCAGAAACGATACAAAAGAGATACAGTAGGCTAAGAGGTTTCGGAAATAAGGCGGGGAATGGTCAATTAAGATACCTATATTTTCTTAAATAACTTCAAAATGTTCATTTAAAACTATACATGAGACCCTCACAGCACAAGCCTTTTCATTTGATATGTCACACGGTACAGGTTGCAATTTTTATTTTATTTTCTAGTTTGCCCCCCAAAAGTGAACCCTATTTTCAAAATTCATTTATTTACGTTACACGGTTGTGTTTGGATCTTTCTTGAAACATTTCAACTCAATCAGTCTGTAGATTCGTATCAAATTAGCTTTGACAGGCGGCCAGAGACATGAGTGATCATATAAGGGTTCCGTTTTTTTATTAGACCGTACCATACCATAACAAACGTTTGTTTTTGTCAAGAATTTTACCTTATTTTAAATTCCTCAGTTTGTTATTCACAAGGTTTAAGTACCTATTAATTAAGTTAAATTTAACGACATTTCTTATCTTATCCATCGTACAGGCAGCCGTGGAATCTAATTAACTGTATGTTCATAGAAAACAGGAAAGAGGATAAAAAACAAACCATGAAGAAACAGTCATAGCTAACATAATTTTTTGGTAACAAAAGCAAAAGCCCTCAATAGCAGCCCGGTGGATGGCAATAGGCTTGCTCCCTGTTACATGGCACTGATACATAACTGGCGAACTGTGGCTGTAATCTAGGTTTACCTCTGCTCACTTCCATATTCTATTTAACCCCTTTAGGGGATGAATTTTCAAAATTCCTTAGTCCTCACTTTTATTAAAATTTTACAGGGAGGCAGGAGAGTAGACACATATTTTTATAATAACTGACGAAGAACTTAAGATTGAATTTCATGCTTATAAACCGTTCGAAGTGCGGAGCTTGGGGAGGCCTATATCCAGCAGTGGACGTCTTTCGGCTGAAATGATGATGATGATGCTGAAACTTAGCGGTTTAAGCTGTGCGTTGGCCGTAAGTGAATGAATAAATGGTGTTATTAAGTAGATTACTGCCAAATTAGTCTGAAGGGAGCCTCTCGGCGGGTTGGCCTTGCCATGCATTTGGACAAGACAAAAGCCATGTACAACTCACACGTCTTGCTAAGTCCAATTCACATCGAAGGGTCGTTCTCGAAGTTGTGAAGAAGTATATCTAATTAAGGCAAGTCATTCAGCTCGGTAGACACAACTTTGAAAGGGATGACGACAGAAGGATCCAGTTGGGTTGGGCAGTGTTTGAAAGCGTTTGAAACTTCGTCAAGTCTTCTCGCCCTCGATTCCGCAATGTCTGAAGACTAGGGTCTTCAATCAGTGCGTCCTACCCGTAATGACATACGTTGCCGAAACGTTGATACTGACAGTCGGGCTGGTCTACAAATTCAAGGTCGCTCAGCGCGCTATGGAGCGGGCTACGCTTGGAGTTTCTTTGAAGGATAAAATCCAAAATGAAATTATCCGGAAAGAACCGGAGTTACCGACATAGCTTGCAGACTAGTAAGTAAGCTGAAGTGTTAGTGGTCTGGCCATGTCTGTCGAAAGAGAGAGGAGAGAAGGTGGAGACCGCGTATTGGCAAGCGTAGCGTGGGACGCCCCCAGCTAGATGGACCGACGACAAGACCGAAGAAAGTAGCCTATGTCCTTCTCTATATCTCAGGCTATAACTCTGCCAAATTTCATGATTATCGGTTCAGTGGTTTAGGCGTGATGACATAACAGACACACAGACAGAGTTCCGCATTTATAATATTAGTCGGGATTTTCTGTTACATTGGCAGAAATAACTTAGTTTTTTGAGAAATATTAGGAAAAGTAAACTTTAATGGTAAAATCAATAGTGTGCATGCGTAAATATTTATTCCGCCTCCGGCTAATACAACGACCAATATGCGGGCTTTATAATCCTATAATATTCCACGTAATCCATCCATCGGTTTTTAGTCTTCCTCTACTCTTATAACGGTGTCATCGAACCGGTTACCCTGGCTTCACTAGAGTGAGTACAGAGAGTACTTGATTCAGAACCTCGTGGGATGAAACTTTTCGTCAGTTATTAAAACAAAAAAATGCTCTGCCATAATTTTGACCGCATAAGTGTTTACACTATTCTATGAAACAACAGATTTTTTTTACAACCGATGCAAAATTTCTTCGCTAGGGTGGGTGTCCAGTATTATGTGCCAAACCTACCCACACATGTTTACCATTTCTCCACTTCACTTGCTCATAGGATGATAATCGCCACACAAGCGGATCTAGGAATTAATTCTGGGAGGGGCATATGGGATAAAAGCCTACTATACGGTTAACCTCGTCCACCCAAACAGCATAGTACAATAGATTTGGTCTCATACAAATCAAATGACCATCAGGAAAAACGTCAAGATCGCTCAAACCCACCACCATTTAAACCGTTTTCATCTTGGTATCTTTAATATCTTAATTCCATAATTTTATTAATAAATATTTTAATGTGTTTGGTTTGAATTTCCTTATCGTACATTTTAATACCTAAGTTATGCTTTTGTTTCAGACATCGCCGTAGGTGTAGGAACTCATATTTTATACCAACGGATCATTAACAAACACCGTGAATTTAACTTCCCACAACCTCACAGCATTAGCTTACGATGAAGTTCACAACATGATGCTGTATGTCGACAAACAGAGCAACAACGATTCTATTTGTGGTTATGACATATCTTCAAAGGAAAACAAATGTTTCATTGAAAGAAACGGCAGACACATTTATGGTCTCACCTACGATCCAGCAACAGAATCGCTTTTTGTCAGTGATTCAAATGAAAAAATCATTAGTTGGTTTTTATTAAAACCTGGATCTATGAACAATGTTTACGGTAATCTCTTATTCGAGTTGGATATTGGGATCCTCACGGATATTGCTGTGGATACCTGCAGAGAGTGCGTCCCTACTGATAGTTAATTAATATTTTATTTTACAAAATATTTTTAAACTTCGTGTAATTTATTTGTTTCTAATTTACAGATTTATATACCGGATGGCATACATAAACATGATAATGAAGGCTCCGCTTAATGGTTCCCAGAAAGATAAAACAGTTTATTATTCAGCTTGGAATCTATTTCTTTCTAGTATTGCCACTGACCCACAAACACGAGAAATTTACTTCACCGAAGGTCCTCATGTGTTTCTGCGCATAACAGATTTTAATGGTCGTAACGAATCATTAATTTTTTTTTTCATGAAAAACCTTTCTCCACGAGAAGTGTTGACCGTCTCAAAAGATTTCTTATACTGGATGAACAGTAGCGAGATTTTTCAGAAAAAAATGTACTAGGTAGTGGTATTAAATACCACTAGTACATTTTTTTCTGAAAAATCTTTCTCCACCAAAAGTGTTGACCGTCTCAAAAGATTTATTTTACTGGATGAACAGTAGCGAGAGTGATTCCACTGTTTGACAAGTCCGAAAGAATAATTAGTTCAGTAATGATGAGCCCAAGAAAATTTATACGTTTAATAACATCGGGTATTGCCGCCAACTATAAAATTATAGACCAAAATCGGGGAATTGAGACTTGCAAAGCACTACCGAGTCTAATATCAGATAATTATGATACGCCGTTTTGTGTTAATGATATGAAAGTTAGTGGAGAATCTCTTTGCAAATGCACAACTGGTTACATCGGTGAGAGATGCGATGTATCAGTCTGTGAGAACTATTTTGTTTTGTTTCCAAGGTAACTGCAGTTTTAATGAAGAGGAACTTCCTAAATGCAGGCAAAACAAAATGTACTCGTTATGCTGATCTCCTTGTTTAATGAAGTTATAACCCATTTCAAATTTCTAATATTTCAGATATAATGCTGGTTATTCCGGGGAAAGATGTGAAGTGTACACATATCATGGTTATTGTTTGAACAACGGTGTCTGTTCCCTGAACAAAAAGGATGAGCCAGTCTGTCAATGTGTTGGTAATCACGAGGGAACAAGATGTGGTTCTGACATAAATTACACTTTTATCCACACGTCTAATACGACTCAGCGCAAAGGAACTTAAATCAAGTTTTCTCTCTAGTCTTATAATCACCTTATTTTTATCCCGTGGATTTATTTTTTCATGCTTCCTATTTTTAATTCCGTGCAGTCTCATATTATCGCCCAGTGTAAGCTTGTAAATATGAAACGTCGAGGGGTTCTGTGGCCCTAGTGTGAATTTTATTTAACCTTCTCGACCAAACGCTTTGAGCGCGTTCGGCGCTCCGATTGGTCCGTCACCAATTCAGGGCCAAACGGAGCGTCAAACGCGCTCGATGCGTTTGACGCTCCGATTGGCCCTGGTGACTTGTGCCACAGGTGTTGCTTCCCAAGCAGCACGCAAGCGTTTTCAACATCAATATAACAGCCTATTTAGAACTTAGAGTTCTTTTAGAGACTTACAAGAGTGCCAAAAAAAATTAGTCTTTCTAATAGTGATTTATGAGTCATTATACAGCTCAAACTGTATTAAATCTTTATTAAGGGATCCGCGAAAGCTTAGGGTATTTAAACAGAATATGTAAACTCCATTATACAGCTTAAGTATTTTGTGATAGTTTAATCTGGTTTTATCGTTAAAGCTGTATTTTGCATGTGAACACTTACTTATTACAGCTCTTAGTGTTATTATAGTATCACATAAGACTTGTTTCAGTACAGTGGTGTATGCAAACTCCGTTCTAAAACTTATTTTCATGGCGTAATTGTACACTCTTGTAAATACAGTGGTTTTATGACTTCTGTTTTTGAGGGTGTTTTAAAACTAAAAAAATAAATGACGATAATGTAAAGGGCCGAGATGTTTCATCCTTTACTAATTTGTTGACAGCTAATCGCTTTCTTGGTCATCTTAACTCGCCTTTTGATTCCCACAAACTTGGTACAATGCAAAGCTTGTTTTGCCCTTTCTTAATAGTTGCTTAAAAAACTGATATAATACATACAGCAAACTAATAATGCTTTGCAATAAGTTTACGTAGGTATAAAATATAAGGTCAAATTGAGATCTCTTCCATTTTTTTGTGGGTTATAAATTAAACAGCTACTTTATTTTAGTTTTACTATATGTAGGTACGTATCATATTGAGTCAGCGTTTTCTATTTTTTTTAAGTAACCCTTATGAGCATTATAAGTTATGTAAAGAGAACTGATATACAGTAATAAAAATATTATATTATAAAGCTGATTAGCAGCCAAAAGCTGTACAATATAATCCTTAACTTACTTAGTACAGCTACTCAGACTATAACACACTCCGATTATGGTTTAGGCTGTTTAGCAAATAGTCGCCATTTTCGTAATTTCTAATGTAGTTAATAATATATTATGATTTTCAGCTTGATATGAGGGCACAATGATCACACTACCCTCACTTCTGTTATTATAAAATTATTTTTTATTCTAACCTTAAAATCAACATTGATTTACCATATAAATAGTATTTTTCTTATAAATCAGATCGATTATTTTGCTGGCGCTTGTATATTTTGACGGAAAACAGACAGGTTCACAATAAATTTGAATCCGCAATTTCAATTCACCAACCTTAAGATATCAAAGTCCAAGATTACGTTTACTTACTAATAAATATTATAAATAACAATGTCGCCATTCACGGTTCTATTTCATTGAAAATCTAGTTAGTCTAATTTTTCATATCTTGTAATTCTTTTCAAAAACCTATTTGGAACTCTTTTCTTTACAAGATATTTATAAGTATATCTGCAGTGTTATGGTTTCTTTGTACACTGAATAACAGCTCTAATACAGCTATTATTCAATTCTTCTACAGCTACTATACCGTTCTACTAAAGCATAAAGCTGTATAAAATGTGCCAATTTTTTACTTATAAGGGCTGTACAAGCGCTGATACAGCCTTTATACAGCCTGGACATACAGCTTCTAGTATAGAAACGAACTAAAATACAACTTGTATACAGCTTGCAATGCTACTTGGGTTGCAATGCCTATTACAAGCACCAGTCTCTCACATATGGAAACTTGTCCACATTATACATAGTTTCAAGGATTACTTCTGTACATTTGTGAAGAGAAAATAAATATAATTTTAATATTATTAATATACTTGATTTATTGTCGAGTTGGCGAAAACCTACTACGAAAATGTTAGTTATATGAAGTTGAAGTCTAATGAAACCTATACTCCTAATTATTTTAAATGCAAAATAAATTATGTCTGTGTGTCTTTTACCTTTTCATGCCTTAAATTCATTTGTTAAAACCAATTAAATAAGCTCGTACCATAGCTAACTTCACGTGTAACAAAATTATCGCGGGGCAATCCCAGTTTCAATCCAATGTTCACAATATTATTTTCAAGAGTACCGAATCAAGTGACTACAAAATTAAAGACTTCTTCAAACAGGCGCAACGCGACGCTTGTAGAACAACTTCTGTAAAGTTTTCATTGAAACTGTTCAACGAGTCGCGTCGCGCCTGTTTGAAGAAGCCTTAACATTGGAATCGTATTGGATTTCGTTTGGAATTAAAATTAGTTAGAAAAGTAAGGTCCCTGAGCGTTTCATTCCATACGTAAACCATAGATATATTATAGGTACACTCGAAAAACATTAGGTACCTACTTTCCTTCTGGGGAAGTCAAGTGAAAAACGTCGAACTAAGAAGACCCTAATCCGAGATTGCACTAAAATAACTGTCACGGCGACTCTTCTCGGCATCTTTTTGTATGTATTCACATTGCTTATAATAATGATGGTTTATTTGCATATACTCGTATGTCACTGTATGATTGTGAACACCGTTTTTTTTTTTTATAATATGAGTACTACCTACTACCGCGGACATGGTGGTGCGCGTCCTTGTTTACGTGGTGTATTTATTTATGGCTTTTTTTTATTTTACATTGCAATTACAGAGCTCCTACATCGGACACATTTCTTAAGCTTACAGAATAAACTTAAATTTTACGTGAGGGCATTTTTTTTTAACACCGTTAGCTTATAATCTATCTCGTGAGATTATAAATTGTCGATAAATTGTGAACATGCACTATACTGCTTACAATACACCGTGACATTTTAGACTAAAATGTCACGGTGTATAAATAGTTTAGGTTAGAACTGCGACCAACCGCGCGCGAGCCGAGTGAGCGCTACTTCCAAGTTAGTGACAGTTACTTGGCTATTTGGTAACAGCGCAAGGTACTATCCGTCTGCAGTTCACATGTTTCGATACTTTGTAATCTCCCGAGATAGATTATAAACTGACGATGTTCATAACGTTACGGTGACACATACATATACCAAAAGCTTACGGTTCAAAATACAGCTCTGTGACTGATGGTCTGACGGACGTTCGGACAGCGGGGCCTTAGTTATAGGGTCTCGTTGGCACTCTTTGGGTACGAAACCCTAAAAACCGACCAAGTGAATGTCGGAACACGCACAGCGAAGGGTTCCGCAGTAAGCAGGTACAGAATTTCGATTTACCCCCTGAAAAATAAATTTATATTTCTTTGGATAACAGTCATAGGTACCATTAATAGTAAAGGAGGATCCGAACTAAGATCGACCCATCTGTTTCGTCCATCGGTTTAACGAATGATTTTTTTAATCTAAAATAATATGTTTACAAATATCTTGCAAATGGGTTTCTTAATTAAATGTGTTCATAGCTATAATGAATAAAAAACGTTGTAACACAGACTACATAGAGATACAGACTACATAGAGATACTACGTATCAGACGACCCACTCCCATAGAGAAAAAATGGTCAGTAGAGATGTCAAAAGTTGGAAGTTTAAAACATGACAGTTCGTTTTTTTTTAAATTTAGTTGTTGAGTTTTAGGCAAAGGCTCACACAGAAAGCCTCAATTACCCTATTGTAGGTACTGTTTACAGATTATTTTTTTTGTTCGTAGCTCAAATCCAATAATGTAAAACTTATAAATTACAGGGAACTACTGAGAAATATGTAAATGGAACAACAAATACTTATTAAGATTTTTATTTTTTAATTTAGTTTTGTATTTATTATATGCCTTAGGTTGCATTCTCGGAAGAGATTTTTCTATTAATCGGGACATATCTGTGCGTTTTATTATTTTATTTATTATACAACACCAGTTGAAAATTACTAATTTTATCACATGGTCAAGGAAGGCTTTTTTAATTTATTTTTTATGTGTTTCACAAGAAAGGAAGCCAAATGAGTACTTAAGTACTCATTTGGCTAAAAAACAAGCAAACAACAATACAACACAAACAAACAAAACAAACAAAAAAAAAAGCCAAGTAATAAAAAGCCAAATTAAGTCTAAACTTAATTTGGCTTTTAATTATTTTGGAAATGTTATTTTTAGCTGGACGGTGTTATATGTACTCATTTGCCACCAATGCAAAATATTACAGTTAAATCACTGAGAGGATAAGACAGTACGGAAATTAATCAACGCAAACTTCACTCGATCAACAACAAAACTGCAATGGCGGTAAATAAATAGCAGAAACGGAAAACTGAAAACATATTCGAAAACCGCCTAAATTTGACAGTGGCATTTGTAAATGGTCTATGGTTTTGGCACCTGGCGAAAGAGGGGTGAAGAATGATAGAAGGGGGTGAGGAGGTCTGTCTTGTTCGTTTCTTCCAACCATAGAGTATACGGTGTACATTTTTTGTTCTAAGTTTGCGTGCCGTGCGTTGTAAGTACTTAAGCATGTTTTTTTTCATATTTCACTGCCTTGATTACCAAACGATTTAATTTCTTTTTCTTTCTCGTCCCGATTACCGGGGTGCCAGGTATAAAAAGTGACCAGAAAAAGGTTGGCAACCTAACTATTAAAAGTGGCCCCCTAAAATCCTACCTTACGTCCAAGCTGAACACCTGGCTACGTGGGGGGCGGACACGCGTACTGTACAACTGTACACAAACTTATGCGGCTAACAAGGAAAGGTAACCCCTTTATGCGAATAAACCTCAACAAAAAGACAGTGTCCGTATCCAATCGCAGACACTGTTTAAAAATAAAACACAAACATATACAACAAAACAAAACCCAAAAAGTGAAACAAAAAACAAGACAAAAAAAAAAAAAACTATTAAAGTGCATGTTCTGTATTCTTTAGGTATACCTACTTTCAATTGAAATCTAATTCATTAGTAAGTAATCAAGTCAGAGACAAAATCAAAAATTAAAAAATTACTACTTGTTTGAAGCTCCATCTTACTACTACTATTATTCGGTTCATAGTTCTCAAGTCATTGTTACTACACTAATACTATACGGATTGTGAGAAACAACTTGTAATCTGAAATAAAGAATAAATATGTAACATATTTATATTATTTATTATTTATTTTCATACATAATAAGCATAAACAAAAAAAAAAAACTTTTTCCAAAAAAAAAACGAAAGACTTCTGGAAAAACACCAATAAGAGAAAAATAACTTTAATTTCGGAAGTTCGTAACTTTGGATATGTATTTTGATTTTTTGTCACTGCCTTCCGAAATTAAAGTTATTTTTCACTTTGTAGTGTTTATTCGGAAGTCGGTTGTTTTTTTTTTGGAAAGGTTTTTTATATATTTTCACTTTTTAGTTATAGTACCTACCCCAGACCAATTCGAAATTTCATCATCCTCGGGGTCAAAACAATGCATATGTATGCGATAGCAGTAATCGCGGTTGATTTGCTGTAATTTTTTGAAAATTAAATGGGACCATTTCGGAATAAACCCCTTTCGAACAAAAAAATAATTTTGCAAATCCGTCTTTAAATGACGGAATTATGCCCAAACGTATGTTTGGGCATAATTCCGTCATTAAAAAAGGAGGTTGGACCTTCCTTGATCAGCTCAGCGTCATTAGATGATGACGACCCTAAGCAGATGTCTCAATAGCTTTAAAAATATATCAAAAAAGTCAAAATACTTGATTTTCTTATCTTGCTCAGCTTTTACGAGATTTTCGTCACCAAGCATATAAATTATTATTGAAGCATCTTGAAAAACTGAAATGTTGTCAATTATTTATTTCGTTTGAAACTACTAACGCCATCTATTTATTACATACGAAAACCGTATCTGCAGTCGCGTGTTTGATGAACGAACCTACGGAATGTAACACACGAACACAAAAAACTGACGAATGATGTAACAGATGTCGCTTTAATAAATTAACGTATACTGGGGAATTTTGTGATGTTTTTTTTAATTATTTGATAGTTCTCAAGCCGTTACTATCAAGAGGATACAGCCTTCGATAATATTTCTTACGCAGTATTTTATCCGACTTCATAAAGGACGGAGGGTCTATTCATAAGTAAGTATTTTTAGGGTTCCGTGCATCATAGAATCTTCACCATATAGGATCACTCGTGTCATCGTGTTTGTCCGTCTGTCATAGTAAATTGACCCAAAATTTAATGGATCAATAAAGTTGAAATCTGGTGCAATTATGAATTCGTTTTCTGTCCGTCCGTCTGTCCATTTATCAGTCCGAAGACCCTTTTTCTTCGGAACGCATAGAGGTATTTTTTTTGATGATGGGAAATCATCAAATAACTTCTCCCAATCTGGGTAGAGCTCCTGCTCTACCCAGATCGGGAGAAGCGTGCGGGCGTGCCAGAATTTTACTGACTAAAACCCACCCGTTTTCCTTCAGTTGCCTGTGTGCCAGGGGCCGCGGTATCTCTTTCGAACAACCCGCACCCCTGGCAGGCATCGGCCTTTGTGGACCCCACCAATTGATGCTAACATCTCTTTGAGGCACGCGTCAGCCTACGTTCGGAACGGACGTAATAAAATCCCGGCGTTATCAAGTTGAAATTAGTATAAAAAATGAAGGTCTATAGTCCCTTGAAGCTCTAAACAAATTAATCTTCTACTAAAGTGATTATTACATTATCCAATTTGTAGAAACTGTACCTAGGAACACTCTATAAAGGAAATTGGAAGCTAGTGATGACACTAGACTAAATTGACTTCAAAATTGGACAGACGAAGTGTTACCTACATTGGGTTGCATCAATTTAGGAACTAGTGCGGCCGGGATCTTCCAATCGCACTAAATCATAAATCTACGCTATCAAAAAATACGCCCATTTATGCGACACATTTTGATACCTCACCGCAAATAAATCAAAACATATAAGGTACCTACCTACTTTCCGTTGGCTTAGGAATCTTGGATCATGAGGAACGAAGCAATATCTCACAGCACAAATAAAGGAAAATGTCCGAAAATCGTTAATTTGTAGTTAATCATCACAGATTTTATTTTGTTTGCGAATACAGATTCAATATTTGAAGTTGGAGTATTACCCCTTATTCATAAACAATAATTAAAGTTAAATGGTGTTTAAACGTCAAAAAATTATGGTTAAGCAGACGCTAATCATCATTTAACTTTAATCATCGTTTATGAATAAGGGGGTTAATAGTGACGTATTTCGACGTATGAGCGATCAGAGTGCTTTTTCGACGCGCTGGGGTGCACACTATTGGATTCTAAATGCTCGATTCAACACATTCATGAATAGAGCTACTGCTCTCCTTAGCGCCGCGAGTTGAAAATCGAACACTGTTTTTTCGACGCGCTGAGACTCCCTCGCGCTGCACTCTGTCTGGAAAGTTTAAATCCAGTGCGCGAAAAATCCTGCCGCGATTTCATCACGTCCGTGTGAATGTCGACTTTTATGGTGATTATAACTGTACTCACCGTATCGCACACCTAGATCTAAACAGAGTTAACTCAAAAAAGCACTTTTTTCAGAAAACGTCAAAAACTGTTAACCGTGTTCCTGTGCACTGGAGAAGTTATCTGTATACCTATTTGCTTTGCAAGTTCTACTAGAAAAATATTTTTTAATGTGTTTTATTGGTCGATAGCTAAGTGAGGTGAGTTATAGAATTCGATGGTAAGCATAAGTCAAAACTCCAAATTTTTGACTTAGCTCCCTTTAGAGTAGGTGTGCGATATGTATGATATTTATTTTTAAGTGACCTAATTTATTATTATTTATCTATAAGGACATTAACCTTGTACTTGCATAAATTGCTTGTATTGTTAGTATGACGTATTTCCTACTTGAATTGCCAATTAAGGTTATTCTTATGTGATTGTCGCTTATGATTAAATTATACATTCATAATACATACAGAATTAACCGCAGAATCTAATCAATCTATACTAGGAACTGAAAAGGGAACTACATACTGGAATAAATTAAAAAAATTAAAAAAACCCCCGACCCAAACAAGTCTCTAAAAACGAAAGTAAAAAAATTATACCTATATATTGGCCTTTTAAGTTGTAAGTAAGTAATATTTTGATCAAAGCATTGTCACGAGAGGGGGAAGCTTGTTACTGACATATCCACATTCCTCGTTCCTATTTCATCATCAGACCCTGATCAGCATTTATCTATAACCTATTCATTGAGACCCTTTCAATGAGCCAAAACACGATACTTCTGCTGTTGATGAGGTAGTTGGGTATCCTGGAAATTCCAGGTGATGCTGCAGCATCAGTTCTAGATCACTTTGTTCTTCTAATATAATTGAAGTATTAGAATACCAAATTTCGATCCGATCAAAACCGTGGAAGATGCTCCCCTTATTCCCTAATTAGAAATCTCTTCATTAACTAAAAAAGAGCTGATAATCTTCATACGGCTGAACCATTTTTTTTTATCATAGCTAAGAACAGTCTCGATTAAGGCACCTTTCAGACGAAACAAAAACAAATACTGATCAAAACGAATCCAAACAAGACATATCTGCCATTATTTTTTCATGAATGTACGTACTAGTGTGATGAATATCCTGGCTACAGCATCAGACCAAGAATTCCATAATCTTGCATAGTTATGTAGCATAACATATACACATACATGGGAGTTTCAAATTTTAGGTCATAATTATGTTTGAAAGTAAAGTAAATTCACATTATGCGTCTAAGAACCCTACATCGGTTCACTTGTTTAAGAGCTATGGTGCCACAGCCAGACACACATAGCGGCCAATGACCGCGTTCGGCACTCCGATTGTTCCTTCACCAATCTAGTGCCAATCTGAGGCCCTACTGTGAGTTTAATTTCACCATCTCGATTAAACGCAGTGAGCGTGTTCGGCGTTCCGATTGGTCCTTCACCAATCAGAACCTCCCCCAGAAAGGGGGGGTGGCCATACATAGGATTGGCGATCGCATTATGATCGTAAAATACTTAGTGAACGCTGCTGCATATTCTCTAATACGTCCCTGAGTCACCGTTTACGACACCCACGAGAAGAAATGGGATGGTGCTATTCTTTACGTCCGGCACCACACGGATCGCATTTAGTTGCCCTAATGTGAGTTTCTTGATCTAACGCATTGACCGCGATCTGCGCTCCGATTGGTTCTTCACCAATCCAGGGATTCGGAAATCGGAGCGCCAAAAGCGCTCGATGCGTAAGATCCAGATGGTTAATAGAAACTCCAATAAGGCCTTAGTTGCTATCACGGGTTGCTATGGTGTACTTCGACCGAAGTTTAGCTTAAATTGATCGCGTTCAGTTTCTATGAGGAAATCGGCCCTATTGGTTCATAATAAAATCCTTCACAAAGAACTTATAGCAACTTTTATTTTATTTTAGTTACTTAATAGCCAGTTTCTCGGCTCTCAGAAATCTCGGAGCAATAGGGAAGTGGAGCCGGAAGTGCTGAATCGTGACCGGAAGTCCGTCAGCCATTATCGATGTGATCTAGATCTTGTTTCGTGACATTGTCCTACGTTTGGTAATGACTTTACCTTCAACAGTTACACATAACTGTGGGTTTCTTATTGTTGTATGGTCGTCAAATTTTATAAAAAAATCTAGTAAAAAGTTATCCATACCACCACCGTGGGCGCGGGCTTGCGGATGGCGAGTAATGGGTAGCTCGCGGTCCGGTAAAGATCAGTCGACGTCGCTTTGTGTTCCACGCCCGCCTCAAAGAGACGCCAGCACCACATGGTAGGGTCCGCAAGGGCCGATGCCTGCCAGGGGTGCGGGTTGTTTGAAAGAGATACCATGGTCCCTGGCACACAGACACAGGCTACTGAAGGAACACGGGTGGGATTTAGTCAGTAAAAGTCTGACACGCCCTCCTGCTCCAGCTAGAGCGGGAGAAGTTAGGTATTTGAAGATTTCCCACCCACAAAAAAAATTTGAGTTAATTTGAAAGCACAATACAATGACCCAAACTATTTTTAACCCCCGACGCAAAAACGACGGGGTGTTATCAGTTTGACGTGTCTGTGTTTATGTGTGTGTGTATCTGTCTGTGGCATCGTAGCTCCCGAGAGGATGAACCGATTATGATTTAGTTTTTTTTTGTTTGAAAGGTGAATTAGTCGGGAGTGTTCTTAGACATGTTTCACCAAAATCGGTTCAGCCGTTTGAAGATTATCAGCTCTTTTCTGGTTGATAAAAGGATTTAAGCATGTTCCACGGGTCTGATTAAGTCGAAATTTGGTATTCTATTACTTCAATGATATTAGACGAACAAAGTAACCGTGAAGTGATGCTGGAGCAACAACTGCAGTTTCAAGGATACACAACTACCTCTCCAACAGCAGAAGTATCGTGTTTTGGCTCATTGAAAGGGTCTCAATGAATAGGTTATAGATAAATGCTGATCAGGGTCTGATGATGAAATAGGAACGAGGAATGTGGATATATCAATAACAAGCTTCCCCCCTCGGGACAATGCTTTGATCAAAATATTACCTACTTACAACTTAAAAGGCCAATAAACAGGTATTATTTTTTTACTTTAGTTTTTAGAGACTTTTGTTTGTTGATGAGTTACTTACTCACCAACAAACAGCAAAAGTATCGTGTTTAGGCTCATTGAATAGGTCTCAAGGAATAGGTTATGGATAAATGGTGATCAGGACAAGGAATGAGGATAAATTAGTAAGAAACTTCACTGTGGGAAATATACGCAACGCTGCGCAGATTTAAGCGAGACATTAAGTTTAAAAAGTAGGAAGTAAAAGTTAAATTTAAAATTTAAAACACCCCCGACCCAACCAAAAACTCAAAAATTTTTTTCACTTCTCTTGCTCTAAAAGTACGCCAATATAGCCCTACGAAGCGGAACTAAAGTGGCCACTTTAGTCTTTAAGGAGTGAAAAGTAATTAGTTTTTTTTAATTTCCTTCATGTGACATAGACAAACTCAAACAGCCAGTAAATATACTTTTATCTGTGGAGTGTGGACCATCTTCATTGCGAAAATATTGAGAGTTTTAATTTCCATGGTTTTTCCGCAAAGAAGGTGGCGCCATGTGTTTTAAATTGTAAATCTGTGACTGGTTTAGAAGAAAAAACTGACCGCGAAAATTTCAGAATTTTTGTCGAGCGTAAATTTGTTTAGTTTTAAATAAATTTATTAAGAACGTCCAGTGACAGTGAAGAGTTTGACGTCGAGCAAAGAGCAAAAGACATAATAGATAATCTTTTGCTGCCAAAACTGCGGAAGGTTTTCCTAAAAACCTACGAAAGTTTTATGGACTGGAGGTGAAAGTAATATTTATTAAATGTTTTTGTACTAAATTGAGTATTTTTCGCCCACTCGAAGTGAAAAGTACAGTTTGCACCTTGAGACTTAACGCCAACTTAATATACCCTCGGTTTCATTGACTGATCGCACGCTCGGGAGTTAAACCACCTCTGGTACATTATGGCTTCGTTTAGTCCCTCGATATTTTAATAAATTTTTTTTACTTTTTAGAGTTTTGGCTGAGTCGGGGGTTTTTTCATTTTAAATTTAAGTTTTATTTTCAAAGCTGCCTATTATCATTAAGAAAATCGTGTTGACCCTAACCACATGATTGAATCTTACTGCCTTGTGAAGGGGGGCGTTTTAGGAGGACTGTCTTATGTAATTTTGACGTTCAAAAAGAGCTGACTCTCAGCCTAGTTTGAATAAATGACTTTTAATTTTGATTTTGTCATAAGATTGTTTTTTTTTTTTTGCACAACCGGCGGTAGTATGGCAAAATAATGATTTTTTTTTTTAAATATCCGTTTTAAAAGTTACTGAAATCGATTCAGTAGTCACTAGTAAGTTAAGACCAAACTACTTTCCGGAAATGCGTTTATTCTGTTACACTTTGTATAAAGGGTTCTGCAAACAGGCTAGACGCAACTCACAGAGACTAATTATAATGACTATGAAAACTTCATGGAAATTGTTCTACTGGTGTCTCGTTGCGCCTGTTTGCAGGAGCCTTAATACAGCCAATCGCAGTTCAAAGCTGCCCTGCTAATTGTATCTTCAGTAATCGACACTTTCGCATTTTTGCATAAATGGCATCCTTAGGGGCAAACCTGTATGGGAAAAACAAAAATATTTGTGTACTGGAAGTATGTTTTTTTTGATAACGAGATTCACAATACTTGCACGAAAATTTTACTTATAGATTTTCGCGTTTTTCTCGAAACCGCTTTTTGCAAGTACTGCATTTACAATTAGCAGGGCAGAAAGCTGGTCAAATTCTCTCCAAGTTGTGGCACAAAACGACAAGCCCCGGTTCTCCAATTTCCACGTTTACAAATAGCACGTTACCGTAATAGTTTGAAAAAATTAGCCGTGGCTGCATGACAACGCGACTCTAGTAGAACAACTTCTATAAAAACTTCATGAACATTGTTCTACCAGAATCACGCCACAACATCGCGTCGCGCCTACCTGCGGGCGTCTTTATGGTTCCTAAGTAAGTTTAAAAAAAAACTTGAACAATTACGTGTGTATTTTTTTAATCCTCAGGAAATATTTTATTGTGCAGGGAATACTTTCACATGAAGTGTTTTTTATTTACAATTTATATTACAATTTTCATTAAATGCACTTTTATAAGTACTTACCTACATGAAAAATAAATTGGCAGCTATTTTACCAAATGGGTAAAATCTTTTATTACATGTCATTTATGATCAAGCTCAACTAAAAGTTACTTATAAGCAATGGGAACATTATAGGCTCGGTATTTATAACGTTTTTTTCATTTATGAAAATTGTATCTAATATAATTTTTGTAGTAAGTAGTAGTTTATAATTATGAACAAAAAAGTTCATTTAAAAGTATTTCCTGCACAATAAAATATTTCCTGTCGATCCAAAAAATATTTCCTGACGATTCAAAAAATACACACGTAATTATTCAAGTTTTCACTTATGTCGGCACTCCCGGAGTGCCACTGTTTTTTTCCCTACTTATACTTACCGAGGGCATGAAATCAACGAACTTACCATTTTTTTTTCAGGATTAGGTTGACTTCAAAAAGGTTTCATTGTCATATATAAATTGTGATTGTTGTGAAAATGGCGTACAAACGAGGAATGAATGAATAAATGAAATGCAACGATACCAGCGTGGCTTGACCAAACTCGATTAATCGAATGAACCTCAAGATTTGCACTAGCCCCTGGAGCCTCATGTTTCATGGTGTTACAGGGGCCATTGCATATCAAGAAGTAGACCGGGGGGCGCGGTAATGGTCAGGTAGACGTGCCCTTAGGATAGGAAAGGATTGTGAGCCTACCGGCTATGCATCCTTTGAGTAAGCATTGGACTAGTGCAGAGACGAGTAGTAGTTGAGCAATTATTTTAAGTCTACTTTTACTCTCCCAAATATCTGTACTGATGGATGGCATTTTTGTTTGGCAAATAAAATAAACTGCAAATCATTGCGCCGAAATGTTTTGCAATTTCATTAGTCCTTGATTTTTTTTGCTAACCATTAACCATTTGTTTTAAAGTAACATTCACTTACTTCCGGTGAACTTATAATGATAGTTATCCGTTTGTGTTATTTTAATTGGTGACCATCATTATAACCTAGTAACCATTGTATAGCCAGATTAGATAACGATTCCCTACAAAAAACTGGGCTTATTACTTAGCCGACTCGCACGAAAAAACTCGCAAGTTTTGAATAAAACGTTAAGGAAACGACGAAACTTAAGGAAAAAGTACTATAACACACTTCACAGACTATAACTTTATAAAATCACTACCTAGGTACTTACCTAAAATACAAAACGTATGTACCAGTTGCCTAATTTCTGGAATTGTCGATTCACCGCTAGAAAATATTATTCTTACCACAGAATAGATATAAGAGGTCTCTTTTATCTATTCTGTGATTCTTACCTATTCCTACTTATTTTAAAGTGACGATTGAGGCTATTTTTTTCGTGCGATTCGACTATTAAGCCAAAAACTGGTACCAGGGCATTTTCACAAAAATGTACCCCCACCTTGAAATATAATGCTTTTTTGATAGTATTATATTTTAAACAGTCTTTAGTCTCTTTAGAACGGAAATTCAATATCCTATATGAAAAAATAAAATATTATGGGTTTAAAACGGAAATACTGTAAAAAATATTAGAACATAACGGAAATTCCCGCAAATTTATATCAGTTGTGTGACTATATTCAGTAGCTGAGAAAACGGTGTAAATTATAATAATTTTTAGATATTTTTTATTTATTGACTTTTAAATGCACATATTATTTAAAAAAAACACACACCATTTCCATTTTTTGTATCTAAGCTTATTAAAAGTACAATAATATATTCAGTATGTGACTTCTGTTACTTCAACTGTCATAATTATCTTTATTTTCAAATTCTTTGATACATTATTAGAGAAAAAGCCACAAATATTATACTAAAGAATCATTTTCCATTTGAGAGAGTAATTTGAAGGTAATTAAATGTAAAATCTAATTAAATAATCCAGAAATTCAGCTCCGTATTATAGGGACAGTCACACAACCGAGTATCTAAAAAGGGAAAGGGTGCGTTTACATGGGGAAAAAAAGAACGCAGGCACAATTAATACATACAATTATATGTATAACATTATTTAAGTTTTAACAAAATTATCACAATCAGTTCCTGCCTAAGGCATCACATTTTTATTATTAATTATAAAAGGTAAATTATTTACTATAAAGATTATGAAGTCTTTTATGTTTTTTTATGGCACGTTTATCAGTCTTCGTGATTCGTTTATCATTAACATTAATTAAGAATAATAGCAAACAATCTTAAACAACACAATCAATTCCGGTCCTTAGACCATAACAATTATTGGCTTTAACTATCCAACTACAACGGATAAGCTATAGTATACATACTGAGATCTGTAGTGTAGCTTTAAAATATAATTTTAATTAGAGCAATGGATACATTCATCAATCAAATAATGATCATAAACACTTGTGGAACAAAAATTACACCAGAACAAAGAACTTTTCAAAAAAGCCCTAAAATGTGGACGACGCATATTAATAATTATAAAATGCAGAGGTCTATTAGGTACATTATTTTTTCCACATCTGGAACAGTTCTGGGTGAAGACAAAATGCGTCTCCGCCCAAGGCCACGTCAAATCATACTTATAGAACCTGACGAAGTCTTGGTATGTAAGTAATTTGTCAATATCGACATATATCACCATTGTGGATTAAAAATTCAAATTTCTTGTTTCAGTTGATGCAAACACGAAGGTTAATCTGTAAATTAAAAAAAACTAATGAAAAATATCCTGAAAAACTAAGATGCAGTTAGCGACATGCAAGCTACATTTTAGTTCCCTACCTTGCAAACATTGATCACATATATAATCAAACTCCATTGGCCCTCCATCAACGCATTCTTCGCAATACCATTTTGAACATGCAAGACATTTAGCTTTTTTTCCTAAAATAGAGCATGTGCATTTGTGGCATTCAAGAAAACAATTCGTTTTTCTGTTTACTTTTTGCAAGGTTTTGTAGGATCTAGCATTTTCCATAATCGCTACAGATTTTAGTACTTCAACGCTTTTAGAATCATCGTTAGGAAAAAATGTCATCGGCCATTTAGCAACATTTAAAGGATCATTTAATAGTTCGTCTTCATAGTCGTCAAATTCAACCAGAGTATTGCCTTCGTTTTCGATGTTCAACGTACCAAAAGACTCAATTTCTTGAGAACGGTCTTCCAAGTATTGAGAGTACGGTATCGGTGGTTCGGTATCAATATTTGTCATCTCTAAATCTTGACGTGATGTTGCTGGTCTTAGATTTTCTTTGGAAGTTGACGGAATAGAGTATTCTTTTGGTTTCTTGGACGGTGGTTTGGTATATATATTTGACATTTTAAAATCTGTACGTGATGTTGCAGAGTTTTTGAGGGATAGTACGGAAACGTCCGTCCTTTTGTTTTCGGTCTGGGGTCGAGTTTGAATATGGCTTGGAACCACATGATGGATTCGCGGGGAAAAACAATCGCATTGTCCTGGAAGTGTTCCACAGAAACAACTTACATCCCTGAATTTTATACAATTTTCGTCTTTTGTGATAATTTGATGTACAAGGAGAGTACCTTTTAATGGTTGCACATTTGACGGCAATATTTTACTGATATCGCTGATGGAACAGTCTGGAATCAGGAAAACTTTAATTCTTTTAAGGCTATTCCTGAGAATTTCGTAGGCATCTTTTGCATCAACTACGTCCATTCCCTGGCAGACTTTTCTGTCTAATGTACGTTTCACGCAGCCACCTATGCCATCTGCTAGGCTTTTTCCGTGTCCAGATTCAAAATACGACCAGGTTGCATAATTCAATCCAAGGCATTTTGTAAAATGTGCCAGCAAATAAAAGTTGTTTTTTTGCCGGTATTGTGACGATGGTCCATCCGAGAAAAAGTGTACGATAGATAAGTTTGGAGATTCTTCTTTGATAAGGTCTAATAATGGCGTCAAATGAGCCCAAATAGCGGGTGGTTGATGATTGTTTAGGTCTGATATGGTACAGAAGGACTGTGATTTGTTAGCCCAATAAATCATTCCGGTATGGAGGGTTATTTGGTTTTTAGAGGCTCCAAAGTGCATTGCTTGTATCTCTTCACCCAACTTAGCCTCGTAGTTTTCTGAGAAGTCACAAACTAAAACAACTTCATTGTCTTTTAATTCTGAAACCGCCATTTGATACTGGTTATGTTGGCGTTGCATATTAAAATGATGTCTTTTAAATTCTTTCAAGTCTTTTTCAAACTCCTTTTTTAAATTCGCTAAACTTCCTGTTTTTATCACCTTTTCTGTTTTTTTTGTTTTAATTTCAATCGTTTCATCTCCTTTTTTTGTATATGTATGATCTCTTCTTTCCCAACGTAACCATGAAACATTTTTATCATTATCATCTACTCCATTTTCTAATGTGCAATAAAGTGGTTTTCGATCTTTACAATTTTCACAATTACTGTACATACACGAGTAATTTTTAGTATCACATGAAATTTCATTCAAAATTTCTCTGACTCCGTTTTTAAGTAATCCGTGTTTTTTCAGTGATGTGTGTTGGAATTCCACGTTACTATGTCTAATACATAGGCATGTATCTCTTGCAGTCAGGTGAGGTGTTAAAACATAAAAAGGCTTATGCTTGTAGAAAGTTGTGAAGCCATAGCGCCCACCTTCACTTCTGTACTTTTTGTAAAGATTAGCAAGAGTGTCTGTCAAATATCTTATTTGTTTTCTTATTTTGTTTCTTGTTTTAGCTTGTTTTTTCCCTGCCGTATTTCTACTCACATCATCTCTTAAATAGAACTTTGTTATCTCTTCAATTTCGAACCTTACTATCTTCTTTTTTTTTCTGTCTTTTGCTTTTAAGTCCATCATTTTGCGTACATATTTTTTGTTTGTAGTGTTTTTCACAAGTTCCCTTAAATATTGTTTCTCTTTATGAACTTTTGCCCTTTGATATGTCTTTTTTAATGTAAATTCCAGCACTTCCTCCCTTGATTTTTGCTTCATCAATTCATTTTCTAAGTAAGCTATCTTTTTCGTAGTACGTTGTTTAAGACGCTGGTATCGTTTTTTGTAAGCCTCTCTTTGAGTTTGAATTTTTTTAACCTGGGTCAACAAATTTCTACATTTTCTTAGTAATTGTTTACATTTTTTCCTGATTTTTGTTTCATTTTTATCGTTCTTAATTATACAAGGTTCATTATCTACATTTATTAGTTCTGGTTGCTTCTTTTTTTTCTGCATATTGCTTCTTTTTTTTTCCTCTCTCCATTTTTTACGTTACTTTTCTGCTTCTTCTTCCGTCATTTCTGATATTTTCTTTTTTTTGCTTTTCATTCTTTCTATATTTTTTTTACATTGAGCTTTATATTCTTCCGGGCGATCTCGTTTTAGTTTTTCCCTATAACGTCTAGTTTTTTCGGCCCCGGTAAGAGGCATTTTGATGTAAGTTGATATTCCTAAAACAAAATTTGGTAAGTACTACTAAAATAAAACCTACAAACAAACGAACATAAAAAAATACACCCATACAAGTAACATTAAAATTTAACATATAAACATACAACATCAAATAGTTCAAGTTGTTAATAAACAATTATTCTTTTTAAATCTACTATTTGCCGTGGTTTGGTACTCAGTGAAATTGGTCTTCCAAAAATATTTATAAAAGTCAAGAAAATTGCCATGTAAACTGTGCTTTATGTGTTCAGGCATGTTGTGATTTTTCGTTCAGCATGTATGTGACCGCTCAAATAGTCACACAACGGAAGTCACATTTGTTTATCCTCTAGCAATAAAAACTGTTTAAAAATAGCCACAATACTTAAATTCATCAAAACTTTTGTTCAACTTAGTTACCATAATATTTTAAAACTAATTAACTAAAAACTACAAGATAAATAGATGGAAATAAGCCAAAATATGGTCACATACCTGAGACAAGACTTCGTTCCCTGCGGCTTGCAAACACGCGTGCACTCCTTCTAAGCACTTTTTTGACACTGACGGCTTCTAACCTGACTAGTTGCATAGCTGCAGCTATGGTGTTACCAGTAATGCAAAACTATTCGAACTACAGTAAACATTTTGTTAGAAAAATGGGTGACAAAACTGAATGTTCCGGGGAGGACAATTTTTTGATTTACTTTCTTCATTTTTTAATTTTTTTTTTTTGTTATTTGTTTTTTATATTTTACCTAGTGATATATAATCTCCTTACTAACTGGCTGATAGTATTTCATAATGTCAGTTGTCATCTTTGATTAGTGTTGTCAATCTAATACATATTATTTCTATGGCTTGTGAAAATAGTTAATTAAAGCCAAGTTTCTATTGGTTTATCTTTCTTTACGTATGTATCAATTTAATTAACTATTTTATATCTAAAATGTCGAAGAAAAATGCAGACGGTGAAGAAGAGCTAGGAAACAAAAGCTATCTAGCCAGATACCTTCGCCCGGAAAAATTTGACGTCGAGACTAATGCTTCCGGAGCTGGTGAAAAATGGCGACACTGGTTTCATACCTTTACTAATTTTCTGACAGAAGAAATTCCGCACGGAACAACCGAGGTAATAAAGCTTAAACTACTAGCAAACCACCTCACTGCTAATATCTTCACTCATATACGAGACTGCGAGTCTTACGAAGATGCCGTATCTATTTTAAACAAAGCCTACATTACGCCCCAAAATGAGATATTAGCCCGTCACATTCTTGCTACACGAAAACAGAAGAGTGATGAGACGATTTCGGAGTACTGCCGAACTTTGAAACTACTGGCACAAGACTGCAACTTCCAATCGGTCTCGGCACTAGAACATAGAAATCAAGCGATACGTTGCGCTTTTATAGCAGGTATTCTATCACCTAAAATAAAAGAACGTTTATTAGAAAACACCTCTATACCCTTGGATGAAGTTCTCAAACAGGCCGTGACCATTGAAACAGCTGAGAAAGATTCCGCCACAATGAGCGTTAGTATCCCTATCACACCAAACGCTCTGTCGACGCCTGCTTTACTTAAAGAAACCTCACAACTGCAAGTTATACCAAATTCTAGCGCTGCAGTATCAGTTCCTCTGACAAGACATCAATCAACAAAGCGCTGTTTCTTTTGCGGTGGGAATCTTCATCAGAGGTTTAAGTGTCCTGCTTTCCATGTTTCTTGCCAGTTATGTTCCAAAAAAGGACACTTTGCGTCAGTTTGTCGGTCACGGAACTCCACTACTAGCAACGCCATATCCACTCCTATAAACCCTACTGTATCACAACCAGAGTCTATCAGCACTGTATTTTCCGCTGCATCACCGTCTACTTTAAAACAAGCAACAGTTGCCATCACAGTAAATGATATTCTCGTAGACGCTCTCATTGATACAGGAAGTTCTGTGAGTTTCATCGAGAAAAATATAGCTCATATGATGAAATTGAAACAAAGGCCATATAAACAGACCATTAATCTGGCATCGCTTAGCCACACATCATATGTCGATGGAATATGTTTTGCTACTCTTATCATTAACAAACATAAATATGTAAAACGTCCTCTTTTAATAGTGAACAACTTATGCGCAGATGTCATAATTGGGCATGATATTTTGACAGATCATTCTAAGCTTGAATTCCAATTTGGAGGTACTAGAGAGGCTCTCCAAATCTGTGTAATGGAAGCTTCTGTACCACCAGCCACCATTTTTACACACCTGTCTGAAGATTTAGCTCCTATCGCTATTAAATCTAGACGCCATAACAAAGAAGATGAAGAATTTATTAGGATAGAAATAGCAAAACTGTTAAAGGATGGTATAATAGAACCAAGTATATCTCCATGGCGCGCTCAGGTTCTGGTTACTGGTGGTGGAGGACATCGAAAGCGCATGGTCGTCGATTACTCCAGAACTATCAATAGGTTTACATACCTAGACGCATACCCGCTTCCTAACATAGAATTGATTGTTTCAAAGGTAGCTAAATTTAATTACTTTAGCCAGATCGATTTGAAAAGCGCATATCATCAGGTACCGATAATAGAAAGAGAAAGAAAATTTACTGCGTTCGAAGCTTGTGGAAAACTTTATCAATTTACGAGGATACCATTTGGTGTCACCAATGGAGTAGCCGCCTTTCAACGAACTCTTGAATATATTATCGATAAGGAAAAACTACAAGGAATCTTTGCGTATCTTGACGACGTTACTGTTTGTGGCAAAAACAAGGAGGAACACGATATGAATTTGCGACAATTTATGGCCGCAGTGAAGAAATACAGACTAACGTTAAATGAACAAAAATGTAACTTCAGTAAAAGTACGATAAGCCTTTTGGGTTACACGATTACAAATAATACGATTGAACCTGATAGAGATCGACTTGTTCCTCTTATAAATTTGCCACTACCAACTAATGCCGCTGAACTCAAAAGAGCACAAGGGCTGTTTGCCCACTACGCCAAATGGGTCAACAAATTTTCCGAGAAGATCCAACCGTTAATTAATGTAACCCACTTTCCTCTTAATGAGACTGCGCAGAACAGCTTTCAGCAACTAAAAGCAGACATACAGAAGGCAGCATTGGTTGCTATTGATGAAATGGAAATATTAACAGTTGAAACAGATGCTTCTGAGTTTGCTTTAGCCGCGGCGCTTTCTCAAAAAGGTCGCCCCGTTGCATTCTTTTCAAGAACGCTATCAGACAGTGAACGCAAGCATGCTTCTGTAGAAAAGGAAGCTTGTGCTATCGTTGAAAGTCTCAGGAAATGGCGGCATTATCTACTGAATAGACATTTTATTCTTATAACGGATCAGAAATCTGTGAGCCACATCTTTAGCCAAAGTCATACAAGCAAAATAAAAAACGACAAATTCGAAAGATGGAGGCTAGAACTATCATGCTACAAGTACGACATAATTTATAGACCAGGTAACGAAAATGTTGCAGCTGATGCCCTCTCCAGAGTTTGCGCATCCATGAGTAACAACAAGTTATATGAATTACATGATGCCCTTTCTCATCCAGGAATAACTAGAATGTACCACTGGATCAGGCAAAAAAATATGCCCTACTCTATCAATGATATTAAGCAAATGACTGCCTCATGTCCAATATGCGCAGAAATTAAGCCACGTTTCGCAAAATCCAAGGGAACACTTATTAAAGCTACATCAGCTTTTGAGCGGCTGAATATTGATTTTAAGGGCCCCTTGCCATCAAATACTAAGAACAAGTATATACTCACGATAATAGATGAATTTTCACGGTATCCGTTTGCCTATCCTTGCCCGGACATGACCTCTGTGACTGTCATAAACTGTCTCAGAAATATTTTCTTTGAATTTGGTCAACCCCTATATATACACAGTGACCGAGGTGCTTCCTTCATGTCAGAAGATCTGCAAACTTTCTTACGAAATTGTAACATCGCGTCATCTCGCACTACGCCGTATAATCCGCAAGGAAACGGCCAGGTAGAAAGATTGAATGGAACGCTCTGGAGAACAATACAACTTTACTTACGTTCAAAAAATCTACCCATTGAAAACTGGGAGCAAGCTTTAAAACCGTCGCTACACTGCATGCGCTCACTTTTGTGCACATCGATAAATGCCACTCCACATGAGAGACTATTTAACTTTCCTCGAAGAACACCTGTTGGAGAATCCCTTCCATCGTGGCTCGTTCCAGGTCCAGTATTGTTAAAAAAAATATGTACGAGGTTCTAAGACCGACCCCTATGTGGAGGAAGTTGAGCTCCTGCATAGTAACCCAAGTTACTCGTACGTGAGACGCACCAATGGCCAGGAATCGACAGTATCTAACAGGCATTTGGCACCGCTTCCTGTTACGTTGGTGGATGAAACTGAGTTAAGTTGTCGAAATACAGAAAACAGAAATGATTCAAACGATGATGAAAATGATGAAGAAGACATTTTTAGAACTCCTGAAACCAATAACAACGGTGCCGAACAACCTCAGGCTGTTCGTAGATCAGCAAGGTTAAGGAGACTCCCAATTCGTCTTAATGATTACCTCCTCGATCAAGAAAACATAGAGGGGGTGAATGATATATAATCTCCTTACTAACTGGCTGATAGTATTTCATAATGTCAGTTGTCATCTTTGATTAGTGTTGTCAATCTAATACATATTATTTCTATGGCTTGTGAAAATAGTTAATTAAAGCCAAGTTTCTATTGGTTTATCTTTCTTTACGTATGTATCACCTAGTATCACAACATTTGATTATCCTGGACTAAAAAAAACCTTAAAAGAGGATACCTTTCGTAGAAAAAATTTAAGAAATAAGTTATTATATTCGTAAGACTAAGCTGGGGACAGCGCATAATCATCCATTTTTCCATTGTTATTTTTAATTAAATTAAAATAATTTGAGATTATCTTCTAGTTTTTGTTAAAACAACAAACTATTGTATAAGTTTATTCAATTTGATGACAAATATAAATAATTCTGGCAACTTCTTCATAAATAAAATTTAATCGAATTCGAGGGACACTTGAAAATCAGGGGGTATACATTTTTGTGAAAATGCCCACCAACGTTAATGAAATCGTTTAATAATCAAATTGAAATAATTTAGGATTTGTATGTGTAGGTACCTATTGTAGATTCAACTCCTATGAAAAATATTATTTCAGTCTTAAATCCGAGTGAGCACACGATACTGTATTTAAATGAAATCCCAAAACACAACGTTAATATCTATAAAATTATGCCGGTTTTTGTAGTAGCACAAAGACTAGACCCTATTTAATTGACAAACCCTCCTTGTCTGTGATAAGATTGCCATCACTGTCATGCGCGATTTTTCAATGGACCTAATTTATATTTCGTTTCGTATGTACGCGGCAAACGAACCGGCGTTTTGCTTTAGTTTCTCGAAAGCAACAGACGGAGGTGGTCGCGAGTGCCGCGCGCGCCATCTACCTCCAGTGAAACTCGTACAACGTACCTATTGCAAACTAAATGTGCATTTAACTGTACGGATCTGTATTTTATGAAATAAAATGTGTAGAACGCAGTGTGTGCTGGCGTTGCTAGCGCTTTCCGTGGGGTTGGCGCACTCCTGGGGTAAGTAAAAGAGTATAATCAGCTGATCAGACACTTTTATACACGTGTTATTTTTATATTTTACAGCGTTATATAACATCTTTAGGTTTGTCCCGATACTGAGGGTTATTAAACGTTACTGTTATTCATTGCTTACGGAATTTTTGTATCAAATATTGCGAACGCGAGTTTGTCGATAAGGGTGTATCTCGCTTGGCACTAGGCGCCATTGCACGGCGGCCCTCAGTCACGTAGGCCACTCGCAGGAACCCTACCGCGTGAAGATGCTATTCGAAGCGTCGCAAAACATCGGTGCGGTAGCCGATTAGATTTAGCCGTATTGCATTGCTGAAATTTGGAAACTATTGAAAAGAATTAGCTGCTAAACACATACTGAAGTCTGTCGTAGTACATATCGTTGTATTGTTTATTTTTTACAAGTATATTGAGGTAAGAATAGATGATACATTCATAAAATAAATAAGAAACTGTAGCGTATTAACTCATTTACCGGTATTCCTTACAATTGGAACTTCTCCGTTACAACATCTTTAGGTTTCTTATCTGTAGGTTTCTAATTGTTGGTTAATAGTTAATTAATTATTAAAACTACGGCTCGTATTACTACTAGGCTTAGTAAGTATTATCTAAGAGTAGTTGTAGTACATGTATAGGTAACGACAATGTAGTTAACGAGGGCGTCTCGGGCGGACGGGAAATCTACAGGCTATGCCAATGGACGGTTCTTAGAAAAAAATCCTGAATTGTCACATTTTTTTTTTTTTTTTTTTTGATTTTGGCTTCACACGGTTTGTGCATTTAGCCAGTGTCAAGTAATTTTTCTTTTAGATCAAGTAAATGGCCCGATATCGGGCACGAAGTTACAAAACAGTCATAGTCGTCTTTAGTCAGTCAAGTCAGAGTTATTGTAAAGCGGTAGTAACTTTACAACAACCTAATAGGAGTTTTTGGGGGGAACACGAAAAGTCCACGTTAGTCACTTATTTTCACCTTCACTACACTTGTGCACTCACACGTAACTAAATTGAATAATTCACTATCAAAATTATACAATTTAATTCGCTATTTCACTAAATTCCATGAAAATGAAAATTCGTGCGACATGTTCCAACGCGATCCCGCCAAAAACTCCCAAATTGTCACATTTGTTAAAATTCTTACATGGGAACTACCTAGGTACGTAGGTATGAGATTTTCTTGTGCTATATAATTCCGTTTTCTTTTTCTAAAGCCTTAATTGATTGAATAATACCTATTTTGGTTTCTTGTCAATGAAACTAACACTACCTACCTAGGTACCTATTATTTCTTCCGAGTAACTTTAATTTCTGGCCAAATGTAGGTGTACTATGATAGAGCTACACCTCTACCCTAGGAAAATAAGCTCGATGTAGGTACCTACATTCAAATTTAATCATGGCAAATCAGCAACACAGCAAGTGATAATGTCGATTAATTTACTTGAATCAAGTTATTAATGTTTAATATTTGCAGTTTTGCACATGTGAAATACACATTCGAAGTGTCTAGGTATCTCGAATTCTAGAAGCATATATTGTGTAACTCGACATTCACACGGACGTAATAAAATCGTGGCGGGATTTTTATGCGCACTGGATTTTCAACTGTCTGTGTTGAACCGAGCATTGATAATCAACTGAGTGCAGCGCGAGTGACTCGGAAAAAGATAGTGTTCGATTTTCATCTCTCGGCGCTAAGCAGTGCGCTGATTATCCAGTGCGCAAAAAAATCCTGCCGCGGTCTAAGGGTACTCAGTAAACAAATTTGACCAAGTAGGTAGGTAGGTATGTATAAACTCCTACGACCAGATAATTATTATAATTAGTAGCTATGGTATTTATTTTTTTATTTTGACAGGAATGCAAACAAACGTAAAGACTCCCGCAAACAGGCGCGACGACGCGACTCTCGTAGAACAATTTTCTATGATAACTTAACGGAAATTGTTCTACGAGAGTCGCGCTTGTTTGCGGAAGCCATTAACAATTGCTATGCCTTTCATTTTGACCATTCAACAACATTCATGGCATTATATTCGTTGTCATGCAAACCATTTTTTTCAATCATGAGAAGCAATGGATTAGTAATTTCTTTTCAAATCATTCGGTAGGTATCTCAACAGAAGTGATAGGTAAGCAATTGGGAGATGCTGCTTGATATATTTTGATTGCCTATCGAGATAGCAGCATTATATTAGGTATTACCTAGGTATCAACTCAAACTGATTTCCACTAAAATCAGAGAAAACTAGAGCATTATATTATAATTCCGTAAAGTCGTAGGTATATCTAGATGCGTCTTAATGCTTCTAGTTAAAAATAGCCAGTATGCCAGAAGCATTAGTCTATTTTATACCTAAAAGAAACAGATTATTATTGGAGCTCCTATCATCAAGCTCGGTTAAAAATAATGAATCGTTTCCTTAATTAATTGGAAGTAGTAAAATCGGTACGAAATGATTAAGTGTATTTTAAACATCATACAATCAGTGTTAGTTGCTTACCCAACTTAAGTAATACTAGCGACGAACCCCGGCTTCGCACGGTTGTACAGTGCATGTGACGGAGGATATTTTTAAATCTATGATAGGTATCTTCTAAGATATTTTTTTTAATGACATAGGTAGGTACTGTAAAGGGCAATTTCGATCTACATTAAATGCACAACATATCTTACGTATTTCGTTGAATAAGCATTAATACTGTATTGTTTAAATGATAAATGATTTTATTTCTGTAAGTAGGTTTGTACGAACACTTTTACACGTCAATCATATTTTTTTAAACTAGATGAGGTCGGCGTTTCCTACCTGACTAGGTACTCTGAGAAGAAAGGCCGAAACAAACTCAGAGGTCACAGTCTCTTTTAAAGTCCAGACATAATCTTGGTCAGATCATGTGAAGACCATGTGGATCGGTGTCTGAAATGGTCTTTTGAAGAAAGAACCTCACAGATTCAGTGGACCTGTCCATTCAGTGCACGCATTTGACAGTAATCATACAGCTCAACTCAGAACTTGGAGCTCAACGTTTAGACGAACAATACCAAAGACAGGACATTTGGACGTTTAAAATAGCTTCGTAAATAACCCATTGTTTTCCCGTAGGAACGGTCTTTCGGCTGCCAATATTTGCAAACCTACGTAGGTATAATAAATACACGGCAAAAAAACGATTCTTGTATGGATACACCCTTTAATTTTTAACTTATTTGTTGTTATAGCGGCAACAGAAATACACATTCTGTGAAAATTTCAATTGTCTACCTATTACTGGTCATGAGATACAGACCACTGACAGACGGACGGACAGTGGAGGCTCGGTTATAGGGTCCTGTTGATTATCCTTTTCGGGTAACTCCGCCCCTAAGGCGACCCACGGACCGTACGGAACCCTAAAAACAACCCAGAGAAATCTTCCCCTGTCGACCGGTGCAGATTAATTAGCGTCGTCGCCTAGCAACCATGAATAACAAAATTCTCCCTATATTAGTGACATCGGATATAAAGCAGTAATGTTGTTTCTGTACGTGCCAGTCAAGGGACATTTAGGGTTACGTACCTAGCCGAATAGAAAAAAGGAACCCTTGTTATTTCGCTATGTCCGTCGCGCGTCGGTCGTTAGATATAACACAGCCACTGGACTCGGAAACTATTTGCACTGTATTGATGAAAATTGGAAAGGTGTATTCTGTCCTTAACAATGGTATAGAGAAATTAAGAAAAACAAAAAATGATTATTCCTAACCCGGTCGCGGTTTATAAATGGTAATTGTAATCTTAATGGTATGTTCACTCTTTTTTTATTAAAAATATCTGTATCGCAATTCGTGTTATGATAGGAAAGATACATTGGGTCAGTAATCCGCGACCAGGTTAGGATTTCGGGTCAGGTTCTAAATAATCGAAAAAAAAAAAAACTGTTATGGGTGGCTCTCTCCAAACATGTAACCGAGGGATGAAAAAAAAAACAGCAAATTAGCGTGTGGCCCGTGTGGGACGTGAGGTATCATTGGATCTCTTATTTAAAAGATTACGAGCTTTTAAGTGACTTAAAATAGTTTTTGAGCTTTTAGGGTTGCAGCCGCTGTAATAACTATGTTTTTCATACTTTTTTGCCAGAAATACAATGAAATAATAAAACTTATTATTGCTGAAGGTAAAATCAATACTGTCATCGCAAATACGGAACTGTACTGTGCGCGGCCTGACATGTCTTTTAATTTCTAATCTTTTCACCCTTCACGATAAATGTGTGCTGTGCTGCCTGCGGACGGAGTTGCATTCGAAATTGGAAATTTTAATAATAATGAAACAGAACAATGAAATTCATTGCTTTTATTAGACCACGTCCGCAGTGGACGAAAAAAGACCCGGCGGGATTTTCCGATTATTTAGATATTTAGCCGATTTCAAGATTCCTAGGTTTTAAAAATACCTAATTGTCAGCAAATAAACATGATAACTGTACATAGGACAACACATCAATCTTTTCCCCCGAAAAAAAATAATAATTCTTTATTTTTAAGTGTTGAAGGTCTAAAACTACTAAACGTTGAATAAAATTACAGTCAATTCACTGCATGCAACGTAATTATTGATTTCACTTGCAGGTAATAATCCTAATAATTATTTTATGTATACATATCATCACGCCAACCCGCGCTGGGCTCGCGTGGTGGATTACGGCCCACTCCCTCTCAGAGAGGAGGCCTGTGACCCAGCAGTGGGAACGTTGTAGGTTCATTATGTATGTATACAGGGTAAATTTTTATCCAGTGCGCAAACTGTAACCATTAATTCAGCATATCATTCTAGATCCCCCCAGCTCAGAAATTTTTCGTCGGTTATACAATAAAGGTCGCTGCACACAGCGGGCGGGACGGGACGGCGACGCTAAGCAGTTGTAATGTACAAGATATTACGGACAGCTCGCGCGACGCGACGACGGCTTTGTATGGCGTCCCGCGTCGCCCGTAATATCTAGTACATTACAACTGCTCAGCGTCGCATCGCCGTCCCGTCCCGCCGCGCCGCGCCCGCTGTGTGCAGCGACTTTAAAGCATCAGCTGTTTCATAATAAAGTGCAGTACTTTTTACGCGGTCAAAATGTATGGTACGGCTGATTTGAACCGGGCTTAGAATGATATTATGTAGAATCAATGGTTACAGTATGCGCACTGGTTAAAAAGGTATCCTGTGTACTTATCATCATGACGTAACCTGTACCTTAAATATTATCAATATCATTGTATGAAATTAGAAAATAGAAAGCATATACTTAGGTAGTTAGTAAATAAAATTATTTAAGGTTAATAATTTCCGCTAAATTCAAATTTTCTTACATTTTTTTGCAATTTGTAGGTCAGTGCCAAGTTGTATGTTGATTAAAATATGATTCGCGACCGTAACACGTATATATGTATATTTACAAAATTATACTCATTAAAATCCTCAATACAATACAACAACCCTTTATGTTGTAATTAATGCTCGCTGTCCGGTAAGGACCAAACCCGGGTCGACAGCGCGTTGTGTTCCACGCGCGCCTCAAAGATATGTCATCACCAACTGGTGGGGTCCGCAAGGGCCGGTGCCTGCCAGGGGTGCGAGTTGTTCGAAAGAGATACCGTGGCCCGTGGCACACAGGCAACTGAGGGAACACAGGTGGGTTTTAGTCAGTAAAAGTCTGATACGCCCTGCTCCACCCAGAGCGGGAGAAGTTATTTGATGATTTCTCAACATAAAAATAAAAACCCTGTATATTAAATTAATTCCATTGAACGGATAATTGATGAAAAAGTCATTCAATGAAATTAGATGAACTTAGAGGATTGTTTTGATGTAAGATTTAATAATTGTTTGTAAGGCCATATTTTAGTATCGCAAACAGACACTTCGATTATATTTATACTGTGATTTGAATATACGAACAAAAGACGATTTGCTATTCCATCAAATTCCCCTACTAGAAACGATATACCTAATATACTTACTTTGAATATAGTGTACATAAGATAACCGGGACAAAGGCTTCGTCTCGGTGAGAGGGATTGGGCCCTAATTCCACCATGCGGGCCCAGTGCGGTTTGGTAGGTTACTTTGGATGTAATAAAATGTAAGACCACGTTCGCACGGATATAAAAATATCGCAGCGGAATTTGATCACAAACTGTACTGGGCCCTTATTCACTATGACCACTTAAAGATTCCTTATTTCGAAACCACGTCAATTCCTTAGATCACACACGACATCCGCTAATAAATATCGACAAATCGTCTTGGAACACACAGAATATGACATTTCGATTCCTTACCGTTACATTGGTTTCTACAAAACACGATATTGACGTAGTTTTAACATAGTAAGATTCCGAGGGGAATCATCATTATATATTAACAATACAGAATTAGGGCCCTGATGTTTCAACCCTCGGCGTTGAACCGAGCGATCACTGAGCATCCAACAGAGTGCATCCCACACTGGGCCTGAATTCACTATGACCACTTAACGATTCCTTACTCGTAACCACGTCAATCACACACGAATTCTGCTAATATCGTATTAATAAAATCGACAAATTGTCTTGGAACATATCAACATACGGAATATGACATTTCGATTCCTTACCGTTACATTGGTTTTTAAAAAACGATATTGACCTAGTTTGAACGTAGTAAGATTCCGCGGGGATTCATTATAACGATACAGAATTGGGGCCCTGTTCGATTTTCAACTCTCGTCGCTCGAAGATCCAGTGCGCAAGAAAATGCCGCCGCTAAATTTTTACATCTGTGCGAACATGGACGGGTATGTGGCCATCCATAAATTACGTCACAAGTTAAGGGTGGGGGATGGGGTTAACGAAGTGTGACATTGTGTGACAAGGGCCAGGGGGTGATCAGAAGCTTTGTGACGTCACAGGTTGTAACCTAAAATACTAAAACTCGAAATTTAAGTGTAAGTAAACCAAAAGTTTAAAAATATTATCACTCGATCTATAAAATAAGGCTTCTATCTACTTATCTAAAATATTTAACTTTGTTAGCTTTTGTTAGAGATTATTCTTAATTCAAAATAATACAAACATGTTGAAAAGCTGCTATTTAAATTTAATTACTTCTAAATATAAAATTGAAAAATATGTGACGTCACACCAGGGGGGAGGGGTTTCACAAGTGTGATCACCTGTGACAAGGACGGGGAGGTCAAAAAACCATAAAATGGGTAACTACTAAATAGGTACTACGATCCTAACATACTCATTTTGCTTCGCTTACGTTTATACACTGGCCTTTTAAGCATGCCGGTTGCGATAACTGCGCCCCAGATACGTCATACAAATTTTATGGTTTTTTGACCTCCCCGTCCTTGTCACAGGTAATCACACTTGTGAAACCCCTACCCCCTGGTACACAGAAAGGTGGCAGAGTACGCAGAAACTACAGACAGCCACCTGGCTGTCTGTAGTTTCTGCGTACCCTAATGGCAAGAAGGCGTGAGTGTATGTAGTAGATTAATAATTTGCCAATAATTACGCGAGTTATATCAGGTTAACTAAACGTGACGGTTCGCGAACAGAACCTTGCGATTATGTTCAAGGAGACTTCACTAACTGATGGTTGTGAAATCAGTTCAATTTTACAGTTAAACAATGGCCGTCAAAGTCAAAACATAATAAACACTTTTAAACGGCAAAAATGATAAGAAAATAGAATTGAAGCTATTTGTCCCTTCCAACAGGTAGTTTCGTTTGGAAAAGAATGTGCGGGACTCCATAGTTACTCTTTTAAGCCACACCATCACGCTATACAGGATACATTTTGAACCAGTATTTTTGTTCTTTTTAGTTATAGTAGTAGGTACTATAACTAAAAAGACCAATTTGGAATTTCATCATCCTTGATGATTTGCTGTCATATTTTTAAGAGTTCCGTTGTCTGTCTTCGAAACGCATCATCACATCTATATGAAATTTAAATGGAACCATTTCGGAATAAACCCTTTTCGAACAAAAAAAGAATTTTGCAAATCCGTCTTCATAATATGACGGAGTTATGTCCGAACATACATATAAACATTTCGAATTGATAACCTCCTTCTTTTTGAAGTCGGTTAAAAAGAAAACAATGGATTAGCAATATCCTCAAAAGTTATTCAGGTTGTGAACTTGTGATTAATAGTGTGATTTATTTTCATTAAAAAAAAATGCGATAACGTATTTTTTACCGACTAAAAAAACATAATTTACCCCCGCGGGAAGAAAGACTTATATTTATATGTATGTAAGAGCAAACAAGTCAAGGTTATCGCTATATAAACAAGCCCTTCATTTAAAAATACTTAAGATAACTAATTAATTATATACTTAAAAAAATCATTTAGAGTGTCTCTGACGTGGATTTATTTTATAATAGGTAAGTATAACATTATAATCCCACGTGGTATGAAATTATGTTATCAATCCTAATCATAGATATAGTTGTGTATATTTTATTATCTATTTAATCGACGAAAATACGGAGGAGGTTCTCAAGTCGATGCGTCTATTTTTTTATGTATGACCACGCATAAGTTTTTACAGAATAGTCCGATTTTGATAATTCTTTTTTTATTGGAAAGAGTTGCAAACCCCGAAGTTGGACTCATATAAATTTGGAAAAAAAATCCAACCCTTAAGGGTAGGAAAACAGGGGATGATTGATTGTTCACTCACTGATTGTAATGCTGAGTTGTGTATTACAAAAAGTAATAAAAAATTAAGCATGTAGTAATTAGTAGATAATAGCCACCAAAAATTATAAATAAAAACAAAAAATAATTAAACCGCCGAAATAACTGAAAAGCAAAAAATAATGAACTTTTTTTATTTAACCTTAATAACTAAGTTCTTAAACTAATTTAAGTATAGCTAAACTGCCTCTCGGCTCTCATATCGTCTCAATAGACATGGTGGCATTCTGTAACCATAGATAAAGTGCACCAACGAAAAATTTCAACGCAGGGGGCGTTGAAGATTTTCGTAGGTTATTTGAAAACAATCATCTGGTTCCTACAAAAGTACAATAGCTATGGGGTCAATTTTTTCAAACACACTGTTCGATTTTCAACTGTCGACACTAAGCAATGCGTTGAAGTTGAAAATACAGTCCGCGAAAAAATTTCGCCGCGTGCGATATTTTTGTCTGTGCGAACGCGGACTTATTCGGTGACATTTCCTTGGTCTAATTTTTACAATGGTCGATGATGACAAATTACAAAGTAGGTATTTAAGCACCTACTTACACTCTGCCTAATAATTTGTATGACATTTTTTTTTGTAGCTCTACAAAAACTAAATTATTTACGAAATGATTATTTATTTACAAGTTTAAAAAACATGATATGGAAACCAGTTTCCGAACTAGGTAAGTGCAAATTTTTGTTCTTTGCCATGCGTGTCGTTGAACTCGCGTTATTTTGCTCCATATGTACTATGTATGTGTGGACTCCATATATATAATACATAACTAAATACATAGCATACTCAGCCTATAATGTTCCCACTGCTGGGTCTGGGACACAGGCCTTATTGTGGGAGGGAATGGGTCGTAATCCACCACTTAGGCTCAGTGCTCCATATACCTATAATATACAGGATCTGGCTATACAAAAAAAATAAGCTGTTCCATATATTTTTACCGCGTAGGTATTGCACTTTTCTATGAAACAGCAGATGTTTTTTTTTCTAAAATGATATGCTGAATTCACGGTTACAGTTTGCGCACTGGTTAAAAATTTACCCTGTATGTAAGTAGTAGGTACTGACCGCTGTCTACTGACACAATTAAATAGTAGTTCTTTTACTTACCTACTTTATAAGAAACGCGGTCACGTGGTCGTTGGCGTTAGTTCCATACCAATGTAATTCATCTGTTTTCTCCCTGGTTAATGATAATAGTCTTAATATTTTACGATATAATGCATATTGTAGGTACCACTGTTATGTCTCTATTTTTTGGCGTACCTAATTATGGAATTAGGTATACCAAAAAACAATGAATATTATGACTGGCGAAACTTCATGGGATTCGAGAAAAATTGGGTTTTCTCGAAATCGATGAATTTACGCCTAGGTCTTATGGGGTGCTTAATTGTTGCAAATGGATCATACTAAGTTCTGGACGAAGTACGTCAAATTAAAAGTCACCCTGAATATTGATGTTAGAAAAAAAAAAGAAATCTTTATTCAAACTCACCAAAAGGTACTCAGGAACGCAATAGGTACTTACAGTGAATGTAAAAATTTATCCCAAGTCTAATAAAACCGTAATAAAATCTCGCCGCGATTTTATTACGATCGTTTGAACGTCAAATAAAGTGCATAATATTATAATATTCCTAGTATTCAAATGTTTGAAAAATTCGTCTGTTCAACAACGTAAATTACAGAGTGCAATATTATACTGACAAAGTGAAATAACTAGCCAATGTATGCAATTACCCCGCACATAACGACCGGAATTTTCCGAAGATACCCTAATGCAATTTTAAATGTGGAACTGTATTCGCACAAATCGAATCGCGGTCACGCTGACCACGCACGACACTCGACATTCGTTACATAAAAAAAATTGGCACAAGTACAAATTTGAACAATTACTGTGAGAATTTTCAGTGATAATGATTAACTCTACACACAAATATTATGCACCGGCCGTGTCCCAGTTCTAAGTTAATGATTCTGATGACAATAAAAGTTAAAGGTTGTAGACTGATTGTTGAGCAATTAAATACGGATTTCTAAAATCAGGACGCCTCGCGTGCTCGCGACTGTTCTCGACCATCAATGTCACAATAATTGTTCTAATAATATTTATACGTCTATGATGCCGGTATCTGGGACAATTTGATTATGTTTGCAGTTCGTGTATTAATTAGTGGAAATATTAAGAGGCTGTGGAACTAATCAGAATGATTTAAAAACGAGTTAACAAGGAATGTGAGGAATTTTATCTGAAATTCGAATTAAATTAATGATACTATTAATTAACATAACACATACTTATTATAAAATAAGGAAATAAGAACAGACCCAATGAAGTTTTTAATAACTTAAAACATTAACTATTATACTGTTAAAGTAACTAGGAATAAAATATGCATATTGTATTTAACTTTAATTAATTTACTAATTAAATTTAAGTTTTAGTACTTACAAAAATGAATGTTTTTTGTAACTGTATATTAAACATATTATTACAACGTATAAATAGTAGAATTGAGAATTTAAATAAAATAATTAATATTAAATACAAAGTACTACTTCGGTACTGTTACAAACGAAAGTGCTACGTCCAAACTATTCTGTGTGCAAAATTTCATCCAATTCCGTTCAGTCGTTTTTGCGTGATTGAGTGACAAACATCCAAACATCTTCACAAACTTTCACATTTATAATATTAGTAGGATAGCTTTTGCCAGCGGCTTCGCCCGCATGGAGGTCGGTGTATTATACATGTAAACCTCCTTATTGAATCACTCTGTCTATTGATAAAAACTGCTTTAAAATCCGTTGCGCAGTTTAAAAGATCTAAGCGTGCAAACATGAAAAGTGACTTTGTTTTACACTATGTAAACCCATAATAAACAAGATTTTTTTTTAAATAGGGTAAGATCAGGAGAGTGATGGTGATGAAACAAAAGTCAAGTATTTAAGGTACGCACAATCGGCGACGTAGAAAATATATTTTTGTTTGCAAATTATCTATGTACTAGCTTTTGCCAGCGGCTTCGCCCGCGTGGAGGTCGAAAATTATCCAACGGGAACCGGCATGAAAAGTATCCTATGTGTTAATCCAGGTTGTAAACTATCTGTGTGCCATATTTCATTCAAATCCGTTCAGGCGTTTTAGCGTGAAAGAGTAACAAACATCCGTACACAAAATTACACATTTATATTAGGATTGTTTGCGTCAATTCGTATTTCCTTGCATGTTCATCTTCTTGCATATTTGCGTTGTGCGTCACGTACGCACAAAAATCAATGATTGATCCACATATAAACGTTTTACTACTACGTGTAATCACATGTTATCAGTAGGTAGTTCCACAGTCAAGTTGAACCTACTCACATCAAGTAATTTATTTCTTATCACTGATGATAAGAGATAAAAGTAGACATTTTTTTTAAATGTGGGATTAATCGTTGCAAGGTTACTAACTTGTTCTTCTAAAGAGCTCTTGGTACATGAAGGAAGTTTAATTAAGCATGTACTATTAATTATTATTAGGTAAAATTGGTAAGATTAGGTACATTTTCTGTCTGAAGTGGCATTGAAATACTTAATCGACTTAATAGTGACATCTATTGTAGCGAAATTCCCGTAGTGTGGTGTTTTTAATACGTGATAAACGTAAGTATTCCTAGGGTAGGTAAACAATAAAGTTACATAAATATTTAAAAGAAAAAACTGATTAAGTAGATTAAAAGTAGTCAAGTAGATTATTACCAACCGAAGGTAAGTATTAAGATATTAAGAGATTACCAGCTTCAAATTATTCAAATCCAATTTGTAGTGCAGAGATTAGGGCTTCCAAACATAAAAAACTCTTCAGCATTACTAATATATTTATTTAATTCTTTATTACTGTCAAGTTATTTAATTTCTTATATGAGCAAAAAGTGTATTAAAATAAAGGCTTCTTCAAACAGGCGCGACGCGACACTTGTAGAACAATTTCCATGAAGTTTTCATAGAAATTGTTCTACGAGTGTCGCGACGCGACCGTCGCGTCGCGCTAGTCTGCACGAGCCTTAAGCGAATATTCAGTGTACCTTCCTATGCGTTCTTTACCTATGTTCCTGTCAGGTTATTTAATTTCCAATATGAGCAAAAAGTGTATTAAAATAAGCCACTATGCAATGTGACTTGTGTGTAATGGCGCAATGGCAGTCTCAGGGAAGCTATTATTACAATGACCTAGCTATCATTATTATCCCCTAGGTCAACAACAAATACAACGTGACTTTGTTACAGAAAACTTACTTTTGGACTTAATGATCCTCCTATGACTGTCGCGTCAATGTGTAATGATGGGTAAAGAATTTCTTTGAAAGAAAGAAAGAAAGTAGTTTCATTCAGGTTTTGTTTTTTCATAATTTAAATTCAATCGATGCAAATTGCGTACAATCCAAAACCCTACTGAATGGGAAAGACAAGCGCATGTTTCATCATTTTGTTTGGCAAATACACATTTTTTGTGTCAAAGAATTTATAATTATTATTATAAACTGATTTTCTAGTAGCCATGCTTTCGCTGTGAATTATGTGTTTAAAGGCAGACACAAACTTACATATATATGCATTAAATTGTAGGTTTTTAATTAAAGCTTAATATTATTTTATTTTGTTACTGAAAAAAATAGTACTTAGGTAATTATGATGTCATTTGCATTATTTTTTTAGTCATACACACCCAGATTAGTCGTGTCACGCAACGTTACTCACATACAAAATTGATCTTCAGCACAACAATAATAATCAGACAGTTTATATCAGTTTTTTGTGAGTGTTCTTCAAGTATTTATGACGGTGACTGTACTTTTTATTAGAATTCGGCTCATCACACTTTCTAATATGATTAGCGTTTTTTTATTTATTCAATGGATTGTTTGAGGAATTATAGGAAAGAAAAAAGAAAGTGAATGATGGCGAGACGGTTGACAGTGGTAAAAGGAAGTAGAGAACGTATTGCGTCGACCCTAAGGACCGTAGGAGAGGGGCAGGAAAATGATGCCATTTTCACATAAATAATACCTTTTTTTTAAGAAAGGTGTTGAACTGGGTTGGTTTTCATGACCGTATCCCATGAAAACCACCCCCACTACTTCTCTCAAAAATGAATAAATAAGGAATTACCACATATTATTGATAGTAGGGTCCTATCATGATATGTAAGTAAATATTATTTATTTGCACCTTGTTTCTTTCTGATCACGTTCGCAGCTTGATCTTTGAACGTTGACGTCACTTATCATATCGCTGGTAATATGTGTTTAACTACTAATTACATTTTACAAGTTTGTTAAGTCCGACGTAAAGAATAGCACCATCTGCCAGGGGTGCGGGCTGTTCGAAAGAGATACCGCCGCCCCTGGCATACAGGCAACTGAGGGAACACGGGTGAGTTTTAGTCAGTAAAAGTCTGACACGCCCTCCCGCTCCACCCAGAGCGGGAGAAGTAATTTGATGATTTCCCAACCAAAAAAAAAAAAAAAAAGAATAGCACCATCGCATTTCTTCCCGTGGGTGTCGTAGGAGGCGACTAAGGGACTTACTAGAGAATGGGCAGCAGCATTCTCTATACATTTGACCACCATACTGCGATCGCCAACCCGCCTGCCAAGCGTGGCGATTATGGCAAATCCCCCTTTTGAGAGGGAGGCTTATGTCCAGCGGCGGACGTCTTTCGGCTGATATGATGAATAGAGGGCGACCCTATTGCCATCAACTGGGCACGAATCCAGACTCCAGGTTGCTACTGTGAAATCACTGATGGAATATTCAATAACACTTTGCCCGACCTGGAAATCAAAACCCTCATGCTCAACAGTACCGCTTGTCGACTAACTAGACCAATGAATGAGGCAGAACAGTAGGCACAAAATTTTCATTTCAATTATGGGAAATCTATCATTTAATATTTATAGTATTATTTAGCACCGGGGCGAGAAAAATCCTAATGATTAACGTTATCGAAATAGCGTTAGTGTGAATATTACTTAAATAAATAATTATAAGAGGAAAATGATCGAAAAATCAATTAGGTATTTCTAGGTGGCGAGGTGCTTTTATTATATTTTATTTTTAATTTATTATTATTATTTTATATTACCGATCACATTAACCGCAATATTTATAATCGTTGCTTAAAGTTAGCGTCTGTTTATCTACATTACATTTACAGTACATTTTTGACGTTTAAACATCTCTTAATTTTTATAAAAATAAGGGAGAAAATTAATTACTCAACTATTGTATCTTTAAACCTCTTTGTTTATTACTTTTTTTTATTAGCCTACACTGTCGCGCTGCTGAGCAAAGGCATCCCCCAAATCCTTCCAGGCATCCTTTTTCAAGGCCACTTAAATGTTGCTTTCCTATGTATAATGTCCAACAAGTTTAAAATATGTTACGTCAATGAAAACTATACCAGCACCCTAATTAGGGTGAGAATTCAAATTGTAAATTCAGAATCTGAATAATTTTGATGGGTATTGCTAATCCAGTGCTTCATTTGTTCGAACAATTTATCTGCTAAACAAATTAATAACGCAATGAATATTGTTGAACTATCAAATTGAAATCGATTTTGTCCACACCTTTAGTGGGTTACGCAATGACTCCGCGGTATCTAAATAATTTAAAAATATCGAAGAGGGAAGGGAGGACCCTTACTGCATAGGCCTATTATGTATCTAAAATAATAAGTTAATCGACTTCAAAAAGAAGGAGGTTATCACTTGGACATGTTTAAAAAATGTATTTTCGAGCATAACTCCGTCATATATACAACGTGTAACGGAAAGGGTATATACATACCAAGGGCACGGCTTCTTTGGATGATATCAAACGATATTGGAATGGTTTTCTAATCCAATCTCTACATGTTCGGAAGTTATGAGAATTTTTAATACATTGATACCAGAACAAATTGAAACAAACACATCACTTGGAAGAGATTTATCATGATATTGGCAAGTAACGTGAAAAGTTACTGACATTGTAGTGCGGTGACATATTTGTTATGATTTGAATTTAAGAAACATATGAAACCGAAAATTTGGCATCAATTCTTAGAGTATTTTATTTTTAGCTGAAACTATGTACAATGATTAAATACCAGCTGTTATCTTTTAGTGCCTAAGGATAGCAATAGGGTTTCTGTTACACCCTGTATATGGATTTGCAAAATTCTGAAATGATCCCATTTAAATTTCATATAGATCTGATGATGCGTTTCGGAGACAGACAGCGGAACTCTTCAAAAAGTGACAGCAAATCAACCGCGATTGCTGCTATCGCATAAATATGCATTGTTTTTACCCCAAGGATGATGAAATTTCGAATTGGTGTGGGGTAGGTACTATAACTAAAAAGTGAAAAAAAAAAAAAAGTATTTCTAACAAAAAACAACAATCGACTTCCGGAAAAACACTACAAAGTGAAAAATTACTTTAATTTCGGAAGGCGGTGACTTTGGATATGTATTTTAATTTTTAAATGACGCATTTTTTTTATTTATACTCAAGCTTTTCTAATGTAAGAAAGAAGCCATGTATCTCTAACTTCAGTTGTGTAACTATGACGTAGCCGTATTGTTTATTTAGCCTTATCATTGTACATGTACATTATGTATATGTACCGTATTTTACATAACACTAAACAATCTATACAAGGTCAAGCAGGGTCGCAGCGAAATTGATTGTTTGTGATAAACTTTATTTATATGTTTTAAAATGATTAATGAAGGTGATTGTTTAATTTTTTTTTTAAATATTAATCTAAAAAAAAAACAATTATTCTGTCATATAAAATGATAACATTTTAAACAATATGTTATGTCTTTTAACTAAACTGAATAGGTATGATGTATTTATTTTAGAGAAAAGTATTTTGTCATGACTGTACTTCTTTGTTTACCTATTTTAGGTAAGTACTTATTTAGCAATTGGGTAAATAAGAATCTTACCAGCCCTACGACACAGGCTGCAGATAGTAATGTTTCTCGGACGATGCTCGATGGCGCTTATCTCTCAAGTGGGGGAAAAGGGCGTCTCTATGACGAATGCAACTGACGCAAATCTACCCCAAGTTTCTTGTAAGCCCACGTTTCCAAAGACGTAATAAAATGGCGGCGGGATATTTCTGCGCAATGGATCTTCAGCACCGAGAGTTGAAAATCGAACACTTGTGTTTTTACGACGCGCTGAGACTCACTCGCGCTGCACTCTGTTGGGTTCTCAACGTTGGCTCTCAACACCGAGAGATGTAAATGCAGTGCGCAAAAAAATCCTGCCGCGATTTTATTACGTCCGTGTGAATGTCGACTTATGAGTCGCTATATGAAAAATATTTTAAATTATCAGTCTCAAGTGGGGGAAAAGGGCGTCTCTATGACGAATGCAACTGACGCAAATCTACCCCAAGTTTCTTGTAAGCCCACGTTTCCAAAGACGTAATAAAATTGCGGCGGGATATTTCTGCGCAATGGATCTTCAGCGCCGAGAGTTGAAAATCGAACACTTGTGTTTTTACGACGCGCTGAGACTCACTCGCGCTGCACTCTGTTGGATTCTCAACGTTGGCTCTCAACACCGAGAGATGTAAATGCAGTGCGCAAAAAAATCCTGCCGCGATTTTATTACGTTCGTGTGAATGTCGACTTATGAGTCGCTAAATGAAAAATATTTTAAATTATATTTTTTATTTGGTAAAGAAAGATAATCTATAATGATAATATCATGCTAGACTATGCAAATTAATAAAAAAATGCAGACCTATAATTTGTTGTATTTAGCGACATACGTTTCTCGTCATTGTAATTTGAGTGCTTAGGTTTTATTTACCGTACTTATTTATTTGGTATTGCAAACTACCTATGTTTCGAAATCATAGCTTGTAAATGTGACTATAAATTTCATAATAAAGATAAAAGCATTATAGGTCACCTTTAGATATTATTTGATACATATCGCGAATTGGAACTTTTTATATCAACAAAAACAAATTAATTTCGCCACAAGTGGTTACACATTCTTTTACATTATCTACGTGCAATTTGATTTACGAGTGAGTACTTTCGCTAATAAAAATATTTTACTGCTAATAATTTAAACATTATTGGGTTTATTTATAACGTTTTTTTTTTATTTTTTTTATTTTGGCTTCACACGGTTTGTGCATTTAGCCAGTGTCAAGTAATTTTTCTTTTAGATCAAGTAAATGGCCCGATATCGGGCACGAAGTTACAAAACAGTCATAGTCATCTTTAGTCAGTCAAGTCAAATCAAAGTTATTGTAAAGCGGTAGTAACTTTACAACAACCTAATAGGAGTTTTTGGGGGGAACACGAAAAGTCCACGTTAGTCACTTATTTTCAACTTCAACACTTGTGCACTCACACGTAACTAAATTGAATAATTCACTATCAAAATTATACAATTTAATTCGCTATTTCACTAAATTCCATGAAAATGAAAATTCGTGCGACATGTTCCAGCGCGATCCCGCCAAAAACTCCAATTTATAAACGTTGCATATAATTAAGCGACGTTTAAACGTCAAAATGTATCGTAAAGGCTTCTTCAAACAGGCGCGACGCGACAGCGCCAGGCGTAAACTGGTAGAACAATTTCCATGAAGTTTTCAGAAACATTGTTCTTCGTGAGTCGCGTCGCGCCTGTTTGCAAGGTCCTTTAAACAGTTGCTAATCACTACGTAACTTTAAGCAATGTTTATAAATAAATGGGTAGGTGTAAAATACCGGCTCTTCTCCATAGGAAGCGACCAATTGGAACCGTGCACCTAGCTTCTGATGTTTCATAAGTGCCCATGCAGGTTTGTGTGAAATAAAAACTTTTTCCAATAAAAAACAACCGACTTCCAGAAGTTATTTTTAAGCTTGTAAGTAGTGTTTTTCTGGAAGTCGGTAGTTTTTTTTTTTAAGTTTTTTTTTTCCACTTTTTAGTTATGGTACCTACCCCACACCGATTCGTATGCCACTACAGTTAGAAAATGTGGGTGTACCCTGATATACTGAATACATCTGCTTAGCTCTTTTGAGTGTACAGGCAAGCCTGTACACTCAAAAGGCATACTCAAAGGTATGTTATGTTATGCTATCACACAACATAACATCAAGATGTTACAATGATGATACAATGATGTAACAATGCATATTTATGCGATAGCAGCAATCGCGGTGGATTTACTGTCATTTTTTGAAGAGTTCCGTTGTCTGTCTCCGAAACTCATCATCAGATCTATATGAAATTTAAATGGGATCATTCCGGAATAAACCGCTTTAGAACAAAAAAAGAATTTTGCAAATCCGTCTATATTATGACGGAGTCATGCCCGAATATTTTAAAAACATATCGACTTGATAACGTCCTTTTTTTGAAGTCGGTTAAAAATATTTTGATTTGATTTGATTTGAAATACAGTCAACCGCGTAACATAACATTTCGCCTGTACTCCGTGAAGGGTTAGGCAGGTGCGACGCGACTAGTAAAACAATTCCTATGAATGAAAGCTAAAATGAAATTGATCTACTAGAAATGCTTCGCACCGTCGCTTCGTAGATCCTGTTTGGGAGCCTTTACCTATGTCGTACCTCGCATACGGCGGTTTTAGCTACTAGTTTTTTTTTTTTTTTTTGGGTGGGAAATCATCAAATAACTTCTCCCGCTAAAAACCAAACCAACTATAAGTATGTCATTGTCATTGTTTCAATACAGACAATTCCACGGCGTAAGCACTGATTGTAGCTCGCTACGCCAACTCGATGTAATTCAATATCTTTCGTAGCGACAGCAAAAGCTTGGAAGATGAAACCAGACGGTGTGTACATGAGCTTAGTCACGTACGCCACAGGCCACGACGCGCCATCATGGCCCATGATCGATGGGAAACGGGAAACAATGGGTCACACTGATAAGGCATTCCAGTGTTCTTCCTTAGAGGTTAATTGGCTGTGCACTGTGCAGTTAATTATGTAAGGTGATAAGAAAGGAGATTGGCTGTTATTTTGTAAATGATTGGGTAGATACTTATGTAAGACTGGCGTGTAAGTACTGCTGTGTGTGTGGATACTAAATTATTTTGGTTTTGTTTACTTAAATGTTTTTTCTTAGGTTCTTATTGACTTTATTAGTATATTTTAGCATGGCTAGCTGACATGGCAAATGATTTATTTAGTTTAATGTTCTGTATCTCGTAATGTTAATTACTATGCATTCCTACTATTCTATAGAATCAAGTTTATCTAAGTATTCTAACTGAACAGACAGCTGTGCAGCTGCTGCTGGAGAATTTGTTGCGCTACTTCCTTTCTAGCCTAAAGCACTAGAAAGTGGTGAAGGGCGGGTGTTTTAAGGGATTGTCTTATGTAATTCTGACCTTCGAAATGTGCTAATTCTCAGCTTAATTTGAATAAATGATATTTGGGGTCATTGTCATTGACACAATGCTCATTCCATGTCCGTATGAGAAGAGGTCTTTAGCACTTACTGGGCTGGGCCAGTTAAAAGCTGATATTATGAGCTTTTAATTATTAATAATCTATCGACTGTACATACAATTCGTAGAGAGGCGTTATTATGAATACATAACTATGTATTCATAATAACGCCTCTCTCGAATCGATCGATTCGAGAGAATCGATAAGACAGTATGTAACTACATATTGTCTTATCGATTCTTCGGTATGTCACAGACAGTAAAGTCAAGGTTTTATCATAGCGAGCAATAAAAATGTCATAAAATTACACGGGTTTAGTTTTGTATCGAAATTTAATTACATTACCTACGTAACAAGTATGAATCAATCATTTCCCGATTGTAATTACTCTTATCAGAGAGCTAGTGTTGATTGATTGATTGACATACGTGCCATCGTGCTTGTAATGCTTTTGCAATTTGGAACCAGCAATTAGTTATAACCTAAAAACTAAGCTCTACAATCAGTGAGTTCTACCTAGACCATAAATTCAAAGTGGCTCAGCGAGCTATCGAACGGGGATATACTTGGAAATCAATTCAATCTCTGAGTGATCGAATCCGGGACGTTGTGATCGGGCAGAGAACCAAAGTAGTCGACATAGCTCACAGAATCGGCAAACGTAATGGAAGGCGGCGCCAAGGCTAGTTAGTAGTTGGAGCAGTAGCTGAATGGCGTGCAATTGAAAGGGTCTTAGTGGAGTGCTGTAGGCTGATGATGAATTAATTTCATATCTTTGGAGATTTGGGCAGTTCTATTCAGAGAAGTTTAGTACCGATACCTACACCATTGTTGATAGTCCTGCTTATACTACTAATATTATTAAATGTGAAGATGTTTGGATTTTTGTTCCTCAATCACGCAAAAACGGCTGAACGGATTTGAATGAAATTTGGCACACACAGATAGTTTATAACCTGGAACACAGGATACTTTTGATCCTGGTAGTATGTTCCCGTGGGATAAATTCCGACCACGCTGGCAAAAGCTAGTGATTTGTATTATTGTTTCAGCGATATTTTGGTATACGTTAACGAATTCTGGAAAACCCATGGTGTAACTAAGTATTTTAGTTCTAAGTTTATTTTGTAAACTATAAACAATTTACAATTAATATCCGGAGAAGCCATTCCCTTTCGTGAACCCACTCTTATACATATATCTTACTTCAGCCAAATTCTAATTTAGAATGTAAACAATTTTGTTTAAATGGAGAAATCCCGTGTTTTTGTTTTGTAATATCGATGTAAATGGATTAATAAAAAATTATACCCAAAACAAGCTTGTCCCAACTTTTTACTTTACCCATAGGATAAATTATAGTGATAGATGATGGTGCAATTATTATTAAGTACCGGTATAATTATGCTACCCGTAGCGCAGAAATTTTGCGTTGATTTTACAAAAAAAAAGTCAGCAGTTTCATAGAAAACTGCAATACCTACGCGATCGAAATGTATGGAACAGCTGATTTTTATTTGTATTACCGACTAAAAATTTCTGCGCTAGGGGTCGAGAATGATATGCTGAATTCTTGGTTACAGTTTGGGTACTGGATAAAAACTTATCCTGTTTGTTATAAAAAAAAACATTAATTCTGTCTTTTATTGAAAATAAAGCGGAAATTATTCTTACAATATAGCCTATTAAATACTTACAAATGCTATTCACGTATCTTATCAACTCTGACTGCCACAAGACAGGTTGTGGACAACAAAAAATAAAAGTAAAACATAATTATATTAGCTTATCTAATCGCAACACGTTGAATCTACGCAGGTAAATAACTACTGAACTATTTAGAAGACAATGGTATGTGCGATAAAATAATTAATTATTGACATGCGATTTTGGATGCTGACTGCGACGGGTACCGTGGGGCTGGTTTGATGTGGCGCGGGAAAAGAGTTCATAGGAGGTCTTTCCCGGCACTGGTGTCCCTCCCTCAGCTGGGAACGGGCCTCCCCTAAGTACCTATGTGAAATGTGAAATTGTGAAATTTTATTTTTTATAGACTAGGTACCATCAACTGTGGCATCTTTACTTTCCATAAGCAATGAGAACTTCCAAAAAATATCTCTCGATTACTAAAAATTGGTTACAAATATGTAGTAGATTGATTATTCTTCTTCTGTATCGGTTGGATATTAAACAGATTTTTAGTTATCGAGAGAAATTTAAGTACAGTTCTCATTGGTAAAGTTGCTCATGGAAAGTAAAGATGCCAAAAGTAAAGTTGACCGTACCTGAGTTAAAAAAAAACATTTAACTAAGAATATTCTACTAATCAAAAGTGTGAAAGTTAGTATGTTTAGATATTTGGATGTTTGTTACTCAATCACGTAAAAACGGCTGAACGGATTTGGATGAAATTTGGTAAACAGATCGTTGTTCTGTGCTGTGTTATCGGACTTACTTTATCACGGTAGTAAGTTCCCGTGGAATGATCTCTGACATCCACACGGCAGAAGTCGAGGTCAAAAACTAGTGCGTCTATAAACCCTAATTTTATTAGAGGTTATAAATAGATCTCTCCCAGGTTTTACCTAACTTTTCACGGTCTATCGATCGGGGTCGCAGGATTTGGGTGTGTTTTTGGATAGCGGGCTTGCAGGTTCTAACTGATTTCTCCCGATAGTTGAGTTGGACGCATCCGGACTTGCAAGCATCCGTTTCATTTCAGGTGCCGGCAGACCGGCGTGACGCGACTTCGGTAGAACAATTTCCACAAAATTTTCATAGAAATTGTTACACCAGAGCCGCGACGGGCCTTTTTGTGGAAGCCTTAAAACTAGCCGTCACCGCGTCTAAACTTAAAATAGTTTGGAAGACGTCAATCGGTAAACACTATTAACCTATATTTGAGTAACAGTTAATATCAGGTAAAACTTGCGTCTGTCGAAACTTTATGGGTATCTTTGGAGTCAACAAGCTTTTCGCCAGATATAGGGATATCAGGCGAAAAGCTTGTTGACTGCTTGAAAGCTTGTTGTTGAGGGTAGGACGCAACTGGATCCAGGGGGTCCAGTTGCGCCCTACCCTCAATATGTGCTGAGGATGCTAGCACAAAACCCTGGTACCTAACTAAGCGGAAACCATCGACGATTCAGAAGATTTTTTTTGGTCGGAGAACCAAAAAAAATCTTCTGAATCGTTGATTTTGTACTCTTACCTGGTTAATCACAGGGGCTTGTAGCTAAGTGACAACAGCTGCACGGGTGGAATCATCAGGTTATGCTGCGCTTGCCGCGGTTGGTCTGTAGATGGGTGACCATCTTTACTTTACATACCAAGACTCCTCCGTGCGCTGTTGGTCCCGGCTCACATTCGTGGATCTTTGACATTTGTTACGGGTCGTCAGAAGCCCGAAAGTCTAAAAACCATTCTTACCAATGGTCATCATATTACCCATTGGGTTGTGGAGGTCAGATAGGTAGTCGCTCCATGTATAATACTGGTATTCAGTTGCAACTGGTTTGACTGGAAGGCGACCCTAACATAAGTAAAAAGGTTAGGCAGATGATGACCTGGTTAATCATCGTGGATTTACCTGGTAAAAGGAGAATCATATCCCTCCGAAAAACCGAAATAATATCTTCGGAATTGTCGGTGGTTTCCGCTTATTTACCAGGGTTTTGTGATAACGTCATCAAGATTGAAACTAGTATTAAAACGAGATAAGTTTATGATACAGTTGTTTTTTTGCCCATATCCGGTTGTTCAACTCTGCGACTATTGTACAGGAGCTCGATTGATACGGAATTTATTTATTGAGCAGTTCCGCGTCGATTGAATAATTTATCATAATAGTCGTAACTAGGGCTGTTGAATGTTTCAATTGATTGGTCAAATATCTGATTTAAAATAATAATACGATCCTCTTGTCCACGTTCGAGATGTTATCGCGCAGTGGATTTTCAACTCTCAGTCTTGTACCGAGCATTGAGAATGCAACAGAGTGCATCTCAGCGCGTCGAAAACACACACTTCGATTTCTAACTCTGGACGCTAAGCAAAAGGTTGAAGTTCCAGTGCGCGGAAAAATCCCGCAGCGATTTTATTACGTTTGTGGACGGTCCCACTGCTGGGCAAAGGCCTCATACAGAGAAGGCACGCGCATTGATTACCACGCTTGCTCAAGACGGGTCGGCGATTTCAGTCATTTAACAACTCTTAAGTCAAGGTTTCCTCATTTGCGGACGGCGAGTAATGGGTAGCTCACTGTCCGGTAAGCCCGGGTCGACGCACACTGGTCCCAAATTAAAAAAAAGTGGACATTGATAGTAGACCGCTGATATTTTTTTTTATTGTTGATACAATGATAACAGATAAGGCAAAAAAAAATTATTGTCCTACTTCAAATACTTTTCTGTAAAAAAAATATTTCTTTTTTTTTTGTATGGGAGCGATTACATTTTACTCAATTTCTCAAAAACTTTAAGCGATGTCGAGATGGCAATCACATATGTTAGAAAACTAATAATTCTGAGTATTTGGCTCGAAGAAACTTATTGCTTATCTCTGCGTACTTTCGAGATAATAGTGACAGAAAATAACATTTTTTTTTAATGTTAATTTTTTGCTTTTTTTTAATCATAGCCTTACTTTAGCACATAATTATAATGTATGCGTAATGTCAAATAAGTAAAAAGAGACTTCTCTGTAAAAGAGGTTATGGGGGCTCACTAATGACTGAAAAGCTATGACCTTTCTGAAGGAGTACTTTCATCAGTTCTAAAAAACAATCAAAATGAAGACATATTAAGCTGCAAACATAAAGTTGAATATGTTCACAAACGGTTCTGAAAAAATATTATGGTGAAAGATTAATATTTGGGTCTATATTCTCTTGAGAAATCTCTATTTCCTCGTTTTCCAACGAAAGCAATTCATTGTTCAAGATCAAAGCACTAGCCTCTGGAAACAACTGTTTATGTAAACGAGCAAACTTTGGTTTGATATGGCTGATGTAAGGATCTGAGCTAATTAGAAAGCTGTGGATAATGTCTAAATTAGTCTGAACTCTACCGATTTTTCTTGTATGTGCCATTCTAACATTCCGGAAATCTTTATTCCTCGCTTCGGAAGCTTCTTCGGAAAGCATGCCTATCGGAATAAAGGAGAAATTTTCACAAATATCAGCACCGTGTATCAACAATTTATGGACACTTGAAGGCATGTAATACCATGGATATAAGTTTACATATAGCATTGCTGTTTCTTTACAATATTCCCTAAACAAGTTGGTATTAATAAGTTGACCAGATGAAATTGTTTGTAAAATGACTGCAAATCTCTTGATTAAATCAGGGTGGATACCCGTTATTTCAGCAGATACTTCATAATTTTCAAAAAACCTTCTTGCCGTGTTACCGTCATTGGTTGTACCAAATCCCTGTTTTACTATGTCAATTAACAAACCAGTTTTTTCCCGGAATTCTTCTTGTGTCAAATTCTTTTTAATTTCTTTTAACAATTTATCTTCTTTTCGTGCAGCCCACTTTTTGAAGTCTAAGTTGTACGAAATGTGTAAAATACATTCCATACATCTTATCCACATATGAAGCGAAGACAGACCATATTTATACATATCTTCTCTGATGAGTCTTTTGGATACAAAGTCCAAGTCATTCATTTTGCTAGGTGGGGTATTGCAAATATTACAAACAGCTGCAGAAGAAGTATTGGAAATCACAGTAGAAATTTTCCCATCAATCATAGTCATGTACAAATCATGTTTAATATCAAAATTATCTACAATTGTGGGAACAAGATTATGAATTTCTTCCTCTAAGGATGCACTTTCCTTCTTTATCAATTCATTTGTTTCTTTTGCAAATATAAAGCCAATTGGACGACAATAGTTTGTTGAAGAGGGAGCAGGATTTTGCCACAAGATAGTACCACTCTCTTCTTCCAAACGAAGCGGAACCAAACTAATCATGAAAACTGAAGAATCGTCAATTTTAGTGTCGGAGTGTGACTTTTGTTTATAATTACTTTGAGAAGATGACCCGTCAAAACCCCATTTGCTTATTAGTTTTAGCGATTTTTTGTCGGCAGAGTTGTGCTGAATTGTTTTTAATATCCTATTAGTTGTCAAATCTAGAAGCGATTGAAGTCTTATCTTAGCATCAGATTCAGTTACAGTTATGTCTGACTCTGGAGGATAACAAGTTTTTTTAGCTTCCAGGAGCTTTTGATAGGATGGAAGACCATACATTTTCTCTGAAGCAAGAATAGTTCTTAAATTTCGATATTGCCATTTTGACAAATTTGTTGAGGTGTAAAGCGCTAACGTTTTATCATCTGGTAAACACGGTTTGTCAGTCTTTTTAGCGAATAGTACATCATATACCATCTCACATTTTTCCTTGTTTTGGCTGAGTTTGTTTAATATAGCTGCTAATTTTGTTTTTTTAGACTCTTTTAATTTGACACATAAAGCATAAACTAATTCCTCCTCTGTGTGATCTAGAAGTGTTAGAGAACGCCTTTTCTTCTGTTTATCAGATATATCAACAAATGGTTTTTTACTTGTACCATAACTTAATTGATGAGTATCCACTTGCGTTTCGAAATTTGGAATTACTTCCTCGGCAACTTTAAAAATGCTGCTTAAATCGATATTTTGACATTTTGGCCAAACTATTTGGGATTGTAACCAGTCTGAATTTTTGTTAAGAAAGGTCTTTTGAGCTCTACTGGAAGCAGACCATCTTTTTGAGATATTACTTGAAAAATTACGACAAAATAATTTAATATTACTCAAATCTTCGGAAGACAATTCAACACCAATACGTTCAATAAGGGCATTAAATAAAAATTCGACATTTTTAAAACCACCTCCTGATTTAAGAACAACGTATAAGTCTAAGTTGGTGACAAATGCGGACATATTATAATTTTAAGGAAAATTGAAAACAAATTAGAATCAAAGATATCAAAGACAAAGTGACTTTGATTTTAACAAAAAAAATTACGAAAACAAATTCGACGAAAGAAAGACAAACAAAAATTATTTGATTTTAAAATCCAAAGATTCAAAATACAACAATAACAAAACAAACAAACAACAAGCATTTCTTCAAGCGCACAGAAAAAATAAGGACACGTCTTATCGCAACCACATTTAGTTGTACACTGAGTGAGGTGTACGCGCGCGATTCGTGACCGTATTACGTTACGTCATGAGAGGCGGCCATCTTGTTATCCCGGCAAACTCGCGTCGAAGCTCCATTTTGCTGGCCAGCGGACCTATTGCGATATGAGTAAGGCTATGATTAAAAAAAAGCGAACAATTAACATTAAAAAAAAATGTTATTTTCTGTCACTATTATCTCGAAAGTACGCAGAGATAAGCAATAAGTTTCTTCGAGCCAAATACTCAGAATTATTAGTTTTCTAACATATGTGAATGCCATCTCGACATCGCTTAAGGTTTTTGAGAAATTGAGTAAAATGTAATCACTCCCATACAAAAAAAAAAGAAATATTTTTTATAGAGAAAAGTATTTGAAGTAGGACAATAATATTTTTTTGCCTTATCTGTTATCATTATATCAACAATAAAAAAAAATATCAGCGGTCTACTATCAATGTCCACTTTTTTTTAATTTGGGACCAGTGTGCGACGGCGCGTTGTGTTCCACGCGCGCCTCAAAGAGATGTAAGCACCAACTGGTGGGGTCCGCAAGGGCCAATGCCTGCCAGGGGTGCAGGTTGTTCGAAAGAGATACAGTGGCCCCTGGCACGCAGGCAACTGAAGGAACACGGGTGGGTTTTAGTCACTAAAAGTCTGACTGACACGCCCTCCCGCTCCACCCAGAGCGGGAAAGTTATTTGATGATTTTTCCTTCACCGAAATCAGTAATGTAACTGTTCACATAGATATCTGATGTAATTGGGAAAATTGAAGCGTGTTTATCTACACTAAACGATCAAATCTAGGTTTGAAGGCACAAAAAAAAACTGCGTTATGTTTAGAAATCGTGGGAATATCGTCTTTACGTTTAATTTGTATAAGACTCAGATGAGTATATTTAATACATACATACATAAACTCACGCATTTTCCCATAGAGGTAGGCAAAACTGCCTAGATTTTTATTTATGAAAAAATAAAAACAACTAAAAACTAACTGAAAGTAAATTAACTGCAATTATCTTTATTTATTATTATCTTATCGGTTTTAACAGCCCTAGTTAACATAGTACGTAGGTACCTACTTGGAAATACTGGTGTGCGACAACTTTAATATAAGTACCAATATACGTATGTATTACAATAAACGGATATAAATAGGAACCTGTTCTTGAAACCCAGCTTAAAATACTACTAGTACAGTCACGATCATAAATACCGGACATTTACGCAACATTCAAATGCGATTTTCTCGTGATTTATAGGGATAGCTCGCGAAGTTATTCTTTTTTACGTTTTTTTTAAATTTGTAGGTCAGTATCAGTTGAGTTGATTATGATTCGCGATGATAACAAGTTTGTATTTACAGAATTAAAATGATCAATATTACCCTCTTAGATCATTTAATCCCATTGAATGAGTTTTTCATGGAATATTCATCATATTTTCATCAAAATACGAACCTGATTACCTGACCATGACCTGCAAATTGCAGAAACAAAACCGAAGAAAATTTGAATTTCGCGGCCTATGATAGCGCTACTACCTACCTTAACGATTTCAACATTGAGAAAAAACCTATTTCTTAATATGTCTCAAGAATTATAATATTTTTGTAACATCATACCATTTCTATCAACACTTTAGAAGAAATTCGCTTTTGAATTTTTCGTAAGTGTAAGTTCGTGACTGTACATGCGTAGAACATAACAATTTTTTTTATGACTAAGTAGGTACTACCAAAACTGTTTCCGGTGGGTAGGTACTGACACCGGTGATTTGGTAATATGAAATAATTTATTTGTTTTGTTTCTTTAATTAATTTAATAAGTAATCATTGTATGTTATAAAAATCGTAAGTCCTTTAGACGAGCTCCACACGGACATACTCGTAATAATATCGCGGCGGGATATTTTCGCGCCCTAGATCTTCAACGCCATGCATAGAGTTGAAAGTAGAACATTAAAAACGCAACCAAAAAAGCAGAAAATAATTTTAAAAAAGCATGGGGTGCTTGATATTAATTATTCATTTATTATAAAAATATCTCAAAAACCACCCCACGCTTTTTGAAATTATTTTCTGCTTTTTAGTTGAGTTTTTAAAGCGTGTTTTTTAGTTTTTTTAATCTATTATTTTCCTGTAGGTTATTAATGTGGGTACCTATTCTGTAACTACTTAATACATATTATAATGATAACATAATTTAAAACCTACAAATCCATTTATTACACTTCCAAAAATAGTGATGGCCCAGTGGTTAGGGTTCGCCTCTTATGTACGAGGTTATGGGTTCAAAATCCGGGCAAGTACCAATGTGACTTTTTCAATACATATTATGTGCCTACCTACAGTAACGAGAATAAACATAGGACTATGAACAGACAAAGGCTCCAAAAGATAGGCGCGACGCGACAACGCAACGCGACTCTAGTAAGTTCATATAAATTGTTTTACCAGAATTGCGTCGCGCCTGTCTGCAGGAGCCTTATTGATATCTGATTTTTTCATGATTCATCAATTAATATCTGTCGTCAAGATGGCGTACATGTAATTTTCATAATCATTTGTGGAAGGCATCCTACAAGTGGCAGCACAAATAAGTGACATCGGAGGCACACCAAAACTATCTAACGAGACCACCTGTGCCAAAATATAGGACTATTATGGTATCTCAGAATGCAATAATAACGGACATAGTCTTACGTTATATATATCTACCTAAATGAGATACTTTCCTCGTTGTGATAAGAAATATCCAACAGTTCCGGCAGCACATGATTGCGGTCACAGCAGATATTGGTCCTTCGAGCCGGATCAAGTGCAAGCTGCAGTTTGAAGAACATCATAAATAGAAGTACCCTGACAGTATAATGTTTCGACAGTACCGGTCACACTCCAAATATATGTGACTGGTAACCCTACTGGTGTTTGAATTACTTATACATTGAAAATAATTTAAATAATATTATTATTTATGATGTAATTTACCGCTACGGTTGATTTATTATTAGGTACGGTAGGTAGAAGTGTGAAGTTGAGATAGCCTTCATAAGATAGGTAGGCAGGCTGTCGTAGGCTACCTATTTTGCTGTTTTTATGCGGAGGTCATAAGTATTTAAAAAATAATAATTATGTTCATAAGTATTTGAATAATATGACTACAAAAATTGTAAGTGAAAGTCGACTATTTGCCTACATTGAATTTAAAACAGAAATAAACAGATGACTTGCATTTTTTTTAAACAAAATATATTAATAAGCTGTTATATTCACAGTTTTATTGTTTAACCCAACACATTTATCGGTTTTCGATATTTGTTCATATTTATTACATTGTATATTTTTTTAATAATTATGTAGACCATTACGAATAATAAGTGTAAGTAAAATAAAGTGTTCTACTTTGTTTATACATATAATATACTTACGTAGGTACCTGTACAAATTTAGAAGAAATTAAAAATTTGAAAAAATATAGTGTCCTCAACTCATTTTTTAATTCATTTATTTAAGTATGTATGTATATCGATAACGGTTTTCCATAAAAAAAAACATATAAAGGCACTAAGTTACTCGACAAACAGGAAAACTTATTTTCCTATTAGATTAACTACAAATCCGCCAGGCGGTATTAACCAAATAATAGTAGAAGTTATTATTATTTAACTAATAATAAGTTTGTTAACGAAGCTTAAGCGTTTTTTTTTTTTTTCTTGTGGGCTGACTAAAACCCACCCATGTTCTCTCAGCTGCCCGTGTGCCAGGGGCCGCGGTATCTCTTTCGAAGCTGCTGCTGACGTCCCCCTGCGACGGGTCAGCAGTGGCCCCGCCGCCTACCACTTTTCGGCCGCAGAGGATAGGGAGAGCGGCCAACGCTATACCGACACTCCTCTTCCCCTGCGGCCCCACCGCGTCCGCCATCAAACGGTGGCGGCCCCGTCCAGGCCACGGAAGGGAAGAGCGCTACTCAGAAGTACCGGCACTCCTCCTCCGCCGCAGCCTGTAACTCTCAGCCGCGATGCCTCCCATTCGACATCGCGGCCCGCCTCAGCTGCGATGCACCTCACCGCAACCTACTTTTTGGCAGCTACGTCGTCGGCTTGGAGGCACAAGCCCTGACGAGCGGCCCCACCTTGGGGTTCCTCTTCGCTTCACCGTGGGAGGGTGACCACGGTTACTGAGCCCCCCCGCAACGACAATGCGGGAACCCCACTGGGGGGGAAGCTTAAGCGTAAGCGGATGATTCGATGCGAATCATATTTTGTTCAACATCGCCTGTAACCTAGATACCATGTACCATGTACCTACATTTTTGTGAAAATAAATTATTATATTATTATTAAAATACAACCTGACACTGACCTGCCAAATCCAAAAAAACCTGAAAATTTTAACTTGGCGGGCTACCTTTTTTTTAATGGAAAATCTCCCGCTCTGGGCGGAGGAGGGCGTGTTTGACTTTTACTGGCTAACACCCACTCGTATTCCTTCAGTTACCTGTGCCAGGGCCACGGTAACTCTTTCGAACAAATCCGCGACCCTGGCAGGCATCGGCTCTAGCGGACCCCTTAAATTTTTGCTGACATCTCTTTGAGAAGCGCGTGGAACACAACGCGCTATCGACCCGGGCCTGGTTCCTTACCGGGCGGCGAGCTACCCATTGGTCGCCGTCCGCAAGCCCGTCCCTGGGTGGCCAGGAGTCCGCTATGGAGTCGCGACGCCAAGGGCGTCTCCTGCGGCGGCTAGGGGTGCGAGTGCGCAAGAATTGAATACGCCAGGAATGTCGATACCTACTCAATACTCAAAACTCAGGGTTGTCAAGCACCCTACATGCAAAAAAAATAACCTTGACATCAGTCACCTACATCACCGATTACCCAAATAAACTGACCTCGTTTTCTTTTTATGTAATTTTGAGGCTGCAATGCAGTACATTGTCTAGAAAATAAATCTGGATTACACGTGATTTCATAATAAATTAAAGTACTTATTGTCAATAATAGCTCGTAGTCTTGTATTTTATCTGTACTTTTTGTGACATTGCGCATGAGTCTGACATTGAGTTGAGACGTTGCTAAAAATGCTCAGTTCGCACTAGTGTGGCAACAGCAAAAGTGTTCCTACAATGTACGTATTTAACTGTTACACCTTGAATTTCAAACAGTTCTTCCATAAGCCCACTTTCCCACGGAAAAAATCGATGCGTGATTTTTTCGCGCACTGGATTTTCAACACACTTCTTAGCGCCGAGAGTTGAAAATCGAACACCATTTTTTCGATACGCCGAGACACTTACTCGCTCTGCCCTCTGTTGGATTATCAATGCTCGGTCCAAAACCGAGAGTTGAAAATCAATTGCGCGATAAAATCCCGCCGCGTTTTTACTACGTCCGTGACAACTTACACAGACCTTGAATTTCAAACAGTTCTTCAATACAAAAAACTGTGGGTAAAGTGCTAAAAATAACTCACGAAAAGTGAGTTTGTATGTCAACATGTTGCTTTATAAAAACTCTTTGGACCTTTCATACTTGTAACTTTCTCCGAATGACGAATAGCGTAGATCAATTATTAATGCCTATCATGATAATTCTAATCTTGTGCCAGCTTATTTGATATTCAGATAGTATTTAGAGTATCATGTATGTGATTAAAATTGACAATCCTACTATCAACAAAAACTTATCTTATGAAGATAATTTTACACAATTTACGACGAAATAAAATAAATAAGTAGGTACTTAAATAATTTAAATATTTCTCCGTTTGGTGGCAGCCCCGGTGACGTAAATTTTGTGAGTATGCGCGTACGCATACGCACAACAACGTAAGCGTTCACAGTATTGTTTCCTACTTCGACGATTTCTAATGAAATCTTCAGCAAAACATTTTACGATAAATAGCAAACACACGACAAGAATAATGATGTGAAAAGATGAGGTCGTTTTGTGTACAAAGATGATTATATTTCACTCTTTAGCTGTGGTACCACGTGTAGGTATACCGCTTCTTACTATTAGTAAATAACAGTGAACTGAGAATAACATAACATAATTAGCACACACAAAATGGAGTAAATACCTACGTATTATTGAAGGTCACTCAAAAAACACCCATCAGAACTTGGCCATATTTAAAACGGACCACCATCGGTGGACCCTTTCAAATAGAAAGGAATTCTCAAAATCAAATTTTCTTACGTTTTTACCGACAAGTTTTACGTTATATGTGCCGATAGATTATTATAAACGACTTGTTGTTGTTTATGACAGGTTACATGTACTTTAAGTAGGTATTTGCAACCTACATGATGGGCATGTAGGTGTGTCAGTAGCTAGCGTGAAGATTCAATATCAATTGTTATCATATTTACTGTCCTATAGTGTGTTGTAACAAACAGGTGCAGCATGCACATACTTACGGATTAGGAGCTTCTCAAGTAGGTTGGCAATATTTTACTACTAATGTAGATAGTCAACAATAAATCAATGAACTAAACTGGCTGCACATTTCCAATAAATAAACAAATAACCAAATCACTAACACTACTTAAATTAAGGGAGTAAGTAAAAAAAGATTCCACAACGAATAAAAAAGAAATAGGCTCTGTACCTTACTATAATTTGTGATTAGGATCTTTTGGCGCGTGGCCCAAATCGGAACTAAACCCGCCATCTTATTTTTACCCAACGGTGCGACGTAAAGCAAGTTAATGAGTTTTTAGCAGCCTTTGTATGTATGTTCCTTTGTGGCACTCTGTTGACCAAACGCGTGGGCTGATTTTGATGATGTTAGTACGTCAATCGATTTGTCTTAATCTTGCGAGTGTCAATAAATAAATTACAGTAATCAAAATTCAATATGGCGGCAACCAGACCCCATATGGTGAAAAAGAAAAAAGTCTAAAAACTATGATAGTCTTTGAAAATGGTCTTATGTTTCTCTAATCACCTTTAATTTTGAATCACCATTTAGCATCTACATATTATTATAATGATTTAAAGTTGATAAGCAACCATATAACAAAAATTGTGTCATCGCTTAATATGTATACGATTTGCAGATAAATCATTCGTAAAGGTAAAATAAAATAAACATGCACGTCGCATACTGGCCACCCACGGTGTTAAAACTAAGGTTTTATTTGCAATAACTTGCATACAGTACCTTAGATTTGTTTGAAGCATTGTTTTATTATTTATCTAAAGATTTATTGCTGTCTTTCCTCAAAAAAGAATGTTTTGTTAAAAGAATCACATTATACACACATGCACACGTCGAGGATCTTCAATAATAATTACTCGACAGGTCTAATCACGTAAACCACTCTCAATGGCAATGTCATTGACATAGTCATTTTGACAGTTCTATTCAATTAGTTCAATAGTGACACCTGTAAGGCATCGCAATGAATTGTTATTGCAACTGTATAATTTATCCGATCGCGATTTCCCGGCACGTGCTTAAAAACCGGGATAGCAAACCTTCGGGTCCCGAATACTTTACAAACAATTAACATATTTATAATGGTCTGTCATTAATTTATTGATTTCTTGTCATTTAAAAGTTTATTTTCTCCGTTTCCATACATTACGTAAGGCATCGCAATGAATTGCTATTGCACATATTGCAGAAATGTTAAAATTCATCCGATCGCGATTTGCCAGCACGTGCTTAAAAACCGAGATTACAAACCATTGGGCCCCGAATACTTTAACAAACAATTACTTTACATTGGATACGAAAACAGGTCTGTCATTGAATGAATGATTTCTTGTCTTTTAAAAAGTTTATTTTCTCCATTTCCATGCATTACATACGGCATCGCAATGAGTTGCTATTTGCACCTATTGCTGAAATGTTAAAATTAATCTGATCGCTATTTCCCAACACGTGCTTAATAACCGGGATCGCAAACCTTTGGGCCCCGAATACACATACAACATACATTGGGTAGAACAACAAAGGGGCAGTCTGATCTCAGTCTCAAGCACATATCTCAATACGTCAATTTTCTATACATTTTTGACATTTGATTTTCGCCGAGATGAGACTGCAATTAGTTTTGAACGTTTTTAACTACGAGAGCTGACCTTCTGGTTTGCCTTCTTTCATTGAATGAATGATTTCTTGTCATTCAAAAGGTTCCTTTTCTCCGTTTCCATACATTACGCACTACTCACATAAAATATTGGCTGCATAAGGCCTTTATTATTTACAAGAAGTCTATAAACATACCGTCGTCGGTGACCTGCGACCTTGATCGTTAAGATTGGCGACCATCACATCGTGGCGGTCGACATGTATTGATAAGAGTAATCAATTGACAGTTGGCAAATTAACGTGACTACTTGAAATAGGAACATTAAAGGCCTTTTGGACTTTGTTCATCATCATCGTTTTAGCCGAAAGACCACTGTTGGACATAGGCCTCCCCCAAGCAGCGCCATTTCGACCGGTTCTGTGCTTCTCGCATCCAGCGGATTCCTGCGGCCATCACCAGGTCATCGGTCTATCTTGTGGGAGTCCTTCCAACGCTACGTCTTCCAGTACGCGATCGCCACTCCAAAATCTTCCGGTCCCATCGGCCATCTATCTGTTCTGCGAGCAATATGCCGTGCCCACTGCCACTTAAGTTTGGCAATTCTTCGGGCTATGTCGTCTATTCGTTATAGCCCTCTCCATTGCCCTTTAGATGACTTATATTTAGTATTCTTATGAGGACTTTCTTACATTCTTATAGTGACAAAATAAGACGTAATTTACAAATAATCACTGATGCGCGTTTTCACATCATCTACTTGACTGAAAAATCTTCATCCACTCATTTTATGATAGTAAGTCGACGTACACACGGACGTAATAAAATCACGGCGGGATTTTCAAATCTCGGTGTTAAACCGAGCATTAAGAATCCAACAGAGTACAGCGCGAGTGAGTCTCAGCGCGTCGAAAAACACAGTGTTCGATTTTCAACTCTCGGCGCTAAATGAAGCGTTGAATGAAGATCCAGTGCGCAAAAAATCGAGCCACGCTTTTATTATGTCTGTGGGAACGTGGGCTTAGGCCCTGGCGTATCCTCCATAATATGCTCCGTTTAAACGTCTTATGTCTATTATTTAATACGACGGGTCGTGCACCTACACTACTAGTTTATTCGTATAACTTGACCGCCACTAGTAGCGATTAGAATTTAAATCGACACTATCACCTGCAACACAATTATTGCCATGAAACTGAACAATAGAATCATTTAGTGAACGCTTTCGAATGCTTGACTTTATCGGCAATAAGTCGCATCGAGGTCCTAACCTTTTGCTTACAAATTTATTTTTTAAGTAAAACTGTAGGCTCCACTATGAAAAATAAACAAAACATTTTTGAATCGTCATAAGAGTTGGTCATCCAGAATTAAGATGAAGTTAGTTGTCCATTCCGAAACGTAGTAGGCTCATGGAAAAGAACGGGCTAGAAATTTCATGCACACTCTTTTAAATTAAAAACGATATTTTAAATTATAATAGATTCGTTCATATGGTAGGCATGGCATAGCTTTGTCGGCGGCGTACGTGCACGGGAAACACATGAAATCGTAACTAAAATATAACTTTTTCCTTAGATACAAGTTTAGAAAATTGTTTGCATAATATATCTTCCATCTTCGCCAGTAGGAAATTACCGCAAACGTATTTCTCCGAGCAAAACTCACGTCAAGATAAAACCATATTATTATGCAAATAAAGGCTGTAAGCTTCTGACGTGAAGAAAATATAAAGATACGCGTGTGTCGTCGTGTGACGTCGGTATTATTTAACATCGAGAATATCACGAGACCGCTAATTGGGTGCTTCGCATACTTTAAATACCTTCCTATGTATTATCTGCGCAAACCTACACTTATACATATAATCTTGACCCAAAAATAGTATAACGTAGTCTCAACGATATTTTTGTCGAACACTGTCGTCTAAAAGAATGCCAAACGCTCATTGAGTGAAGATACTAAATACTTGGACACGATTTTGTTACCGCTTTAGAGATTTTTGTGTTTTGCAGCCAATTAGGAACTATCACGTCCGGTTCGACCTCCGAGTCGCGTTTAATACATACATTCGATACAATATTAGGACTTGGTAATTTGTAAGGAATCGTTACAACGTAACGTAGTAAGGTGTACGTAGCTTCACGGATACCATAGCAACAATTGACGATATAATAGAGGCAATTAGTTGCCTATTCACTCATCATAAATCTGAGTCACAAGCCACTCGAGTTCGAACTAGACGGTGGCGTTATGTAAGATGTAACTAACCTCCGCAATCGGTTTTTGTAAGTCACGCGACAGCCGCTGCAGCGCTGCCAAATAATGCGAGAATTGGCACTTGCATTTACAACATTATATAACGGATTTTTTATTGGTCTATTTTTCTACGATACTTAATTCTCTTTCAAAATGCCAGAGGAGCAATTCCCGTATTTCTAGGAACGTTCTCTCGCTGTCTCGATCTGTCAAAAATATTTTTAATTTCCCCACTTATTGGGCGAGATTGCGACGGAGATTGCGACTAGATTTTGAACGTTAAAAACGTTCAAAATTTCGAGAACTGGCCTTCTAATACTCTTGAAAAGTGTCTATAAACGTTGTCTAAGTAGACGTCTCTCCGTGTATTCGTAGCCAAACCATATAAAAAGATTAAAGTTATCATTATGATCAACTTGGATCCTTATTTTTCTTTCTTGTTCCAGATATTGCCGTGACCACAGGATATCAAGTAGATTTTTTTACGAATGGAAACAAGACACACTCTGAAGGCGTTCAATTTAGGGACCTCACAGCATTGGCTTATGATGCAGTACACAACATGCTGCTATTCGTCGACAAACAGAGCGACAACGCCTCCATATTTAGTTTTAACATATCTAGTAACAAATACCAATCATTAGTCAAGAGAAAAGCATACGAAAATATCCAGGGTCTCGCTTTCGATCCAGTCAAGGGATTACTCTTCTGGACAGACACCAACGAAAAAAGCATATATTGGATTTCGTTAAAGTCTGGATCAAAGAATAATGTTTACGGAAATCTTTTGATCAAGATGGATGATGAGATTCCCAGAGCTATTGCCGTGGATAGCTGTAGAGGGTACGTTCGTAATGACAGTTTAATAATAACATAAAAACATACTGAATTGCGTGATAATTTATAGTGATTTACAAATTACAGGTATATTTACTGGACCAACACAAACACCAGTAAGCCCACAATTGAGAGAGCTAGATTTAATGGTTCGGAACGAGAGATTGTTATTGACAGCAACATTTTCATGCCAGTCAGCTTGGCCATTGACCAACAGACGAAGAAAATATACTGGGCGGATGATCGAGAAGGTATACACTATTCTATTGAAAGTGCAGATCTAAATGGAAAGAACAGAACAACATTATTTGTTGGAATTAATCATCAACCGAATGCATTGACCGTGTCTAACGATTCCATCTACTGGGTGGACTGGGGCTACAAATCTGTTTGGCAATTACCAAAGAATCCATCTATTTATGCGGAACCGAAAGATATTAGTAACTTCAAAGGTGAGACACCTTTTGGTATTGCTGCGAACTATAAAATTGAGGATCAGACTGCAGGAACTGACGAATGTGAGGCATTAATAAGTCTACCACAGAACAAGTCGGCGATCAACGATTCCTTCAACATTCCTACTGATGCAGGCCTGTTTTGTGTCCATGGCATGAAAGTTAGCGGAAAATCACTTTGCAAATGCACACCAGGTTACACCGGTGAGAGATGCGATATTTCAGTCTGCCAAAACTATTGTTTCCAAGGGGATTGTAATGTCAGTGATGAGGGTCAACCTAAATGCAGGTAAACATTTTATTTCTAAACCTTTCGTTGGAGCTCCTGCTTAAAATAAAGTTACCCTGTTTAATGTATTCGTTATTACAGATGTAACGCCGGTTATTCTGGTGATCGATGTGAGGTCAACGCGTGCCATGGCTATTGCTTGAACGTCGGTGCCTGTTACTTGAGCGAGAAGGGTGAGCCAGTGTGTCATTGCATTGGAGATTACGAGGGCTCAAGATGTGAGGTGGCTAAAATTTTCACTACTACCACCGAGGCCACCACTTCTACTAGTTCTAGTTCTACTACTTCTAAGGCGCCAGCTAAAGCAGAAACGAATGAAAGTTGCCAGTAAGTAGAACAAATCATTCACGTAGATTTAGATTTCTTTAACTCATGAGAGAGAAGTTTGAAGTTTGAATAGACACTGAACATTGAGCAATGAATTCAATGTTTAATAAACGTTGTTTATATTTTCTTGCGAAGACTTTGTCATTTGTTTGATCGCAAATATTTATACAAATACTTACTACTGGACTGTTGGTATGCCTGTGTTTACTTTTTTTTTATAAACTATTTTAGGCTTCATGCCGTTTCACTCAATCAAGTGTGTGTGTGTGTGTGTTGTGAGTCTGTGTTAAAGACTGCATCTTATGTCCCTTATCTACAGCCGCGTACTGTAGGTACTTACTTGCTCATCTTCTCGTTTCGACGGTACATCTAACGTCGTATGTCGTATGTTGCTAACACTATTTAGGTCCAGTAGGTGGCCACATATTTTGCGGCATCAGAGGCATTGTTCAGATGGACAATAATGCAGGCGCATGTACATATGTACTGCAATTAGATTACGTTTTCACTAGTTTACCTCCGTTGTTTCAGCTAAGCCCAGTTAGCCAGTAAAGCAAATAACATTTTATTCTGTCTTTTCAGATGCAATGACACTCAACCAATCCCGAGGTCACCCATACCTTCAGATAATTTTAACTCAGATCAACTTTCGACTCAGACAGTCATAGAGGGCTGTGCCGACGGCTGGGACTCCGTGAGAGACCCTATCATCATAATGCTGGGTATCCTATGTGGCATGCTATGTTTAGCTTGTGCTGTGCTCATCACCAAAATTCTACAATTGAAGAGGAGGCCAAGGTTTGTCTTATTTTTTATTTGAAACCAACGAGGTAGATGGTATGATTGAATGAACGAAAAGGGAGTGAATGATAACGTGACAGCTGGCAGGGGAGAATGAAACAGGAAGACGTATGCCAACCCCAAGTAGGAGTAACATGGGGCAAGGGCAAGAAATATCGATTTAATTTATTGTAATTATGCAGGTGCTTCAAATCGCTATGATTATGATTGATGGTGGCTCGTGGCAAAATAATAGCCGCAAGGGTCTATCGAAGTTTAAGCTGGGCTTAACGCGGTTGTTTCGTGGATGGGTGACCATCCATTACATGGAAACTCCTCCGTGCCTCGGAAATCACGTTAGGCCGTCGGTTGGTCTTTGACAGTGATTACGCGGGTAGTCATGAACCCGAAAGTCAGACAACCAGTTTTACACCAAGGCGTATTGTATCACATCCAGGAATTGGGTTGTGGAGGTCAGATAGGCAGTTGCTCCACGTAAAATACTGGTATTCAGCTGCATCCGGTTAGACGGAAAGCCGACTCCAACATAGCTCGGAAAAGACTACCTAGGCAGATTGATTTAGATGATTCGTATTTGAATGGTTCCGTTAGGCGCCGGACGTAAAGAACAGCACCATCCTATCTCTTCCCGTGGGTGTCGTAGAAGGCGACTAAGGGACTTACTAGAGAATGGGCAGCAGCGTTCTCTATCCATTTTACCACCACCATTTTACTGCGATCGCCAACCCGCCTGCCAAGCGTGGCGATTATGGCAAGCCCCCCCAAATTGGGGGAGGCCTATGTCCAGTAGTGGACGTCTTTCGGCTGAAATGATGATGATGATGTGTTTGAATGCGATTAGGTCAAGGAAGGAGTAAGTACAGAGGCCAGCACATCAAGCTACCCTAATCTGCCAAATTTCTTTGATCGCTTTTCAACTTTGTTGCAAAAGGATAAGGTTCAAGTTCAATTGGGAAATTTTGACCGTTTGAGATAGCGCGATGTGCTGACGTCTGTACAAGCAAAGAAAGAAGAAGTATTGAGGGAAATTATGCTAATGAACACCAAAACGACTTAGATAATTTTATTATGTCAGTTGTGGCGCATGCAGTGTTATCTTGGAAATGAAGAAATTACCACATTTATAGCGAGCGAAGTGAGTGACGCAGCTGGTTGTCGTTGGCGCACTCCGTCCTTCATCGTTAAATATTTATTTAATCCTTTGTTTTTATCTTCATAAATACATTACCTACTTTAAATGACGTTGCCGGTTTTTTGTTTTGGAAACGGTTTTCGCGTTTTGCCTTCAATAGGTACAAGGAATAGTGAATACCTAGTAATCATTTAATTAATTGTATATTTTAATAAATCGTTTTCAAACAGACGCCTTATTATGTTTGTAGGTAACACTCGCAGTTGGAATCATGTCGCAGCAAATATTTAAGTTCAATGAACATCGTTCAACTGTCAAATTATGCAATAATTATATTAATCGCATTCCACAATGTGAATCTACCAGATAGGTTAGGTTTACAAAGATAAATTGAAACCATGAATTTTATTCAGCAAATGATTCTAGACACCCTGGCGTAAAAAAAAAGGTTTCGTCGAAAATACTTACGCTGTCAAAATGTATAGCAGCTATTTTTTTCGCGCTCCGCCATGTGCTAAATCTATGGTAATAGGTCGTGCATCAAAATCCCGCCACCCTGTATTAATTAAATAATTATTTTATAAAACAACAATAGCTGGCAACCTGCTATTGTAAATTCAGTTAGTTGTTTTATTTTCTGGGAATCCACACAGTTCACATGCACCCAAAAAACAGCATACTGTCTCTATAATTTTCAAACGATGGGCAGAAATAGAACGATGTTTTAAAAACCATTTAGCGCTAAATGCATTCAGTGATTAGTGGTGCAAGTGAGCCAAAAACTTCATTCTGTTTTTATTGTTTCCAGGATCAAGAAGCGTATCATTGTGAACAAAAATGTAACACCGATGACAGCGCGACCGGACCAGTGTGAGATCACCATTGAGAACTGTTGTAACATGAACATTTGTGAAACTGTGAGTACCACCTTTCATTTACCATCCAAATTTACTTCTAGTTTTAATGATAATATGATTGCAGCAATTGCTTGTTTCTTTTAAATAATTTATAAAACGTTTTAAATAAAATGGCATGAAGTCGTAGATAGTGTAACAAAAACAACCTACTGACTGTTTCATCAGCTTATCAGTCGATTCGCACGAATGTACTCGCTCGAATCGGGCGAATCGACATTTTAAAATAATATATTATTTTCTATAGGAGTCGCACGATTTTTTTTATTAATATTACCCTTACCCTATTGAAAAGGGAGGACCCTCCGAGCAGACGAGTGTTGTCTGGTGGGCAACTGCCCGACGGTTGATGTCGGGATGTTGTATCTATGCGAGTCGCGCGGTAAACTCTGATTGTGCGATGCAGGATTTGTGTGACGTGAAGTCTTGCGTAGTTCGCCTGTAGCATTGGCGCCACATCACTTTGTGTTTTCGTGTTTTCTCAAGTCTTTGATTATTGTAGTTCGCCTGTAGCATTGGCGCCACATCACTTTGTGTTTTCGTGTTTTCTCAAGTCTTTGATTATTGTAGTTCGCATGTGGCATTGTAGATGGCCGCCACAGTACGTTCTCGTGGGATAATTTTCGACCTCCACGCAGGCGAAGCAACTGGCAAAATCTGGTTATGCAATAAAGTTATAAAAAAAGGTCACTGCAAGTACATGCAATAGAGTGCATAACATTCAAAACGTTCCAATTGCCTTATACATATTTCTGGAGCTGTGAAGTTTTGTTCAAAGATTCAAATTGTAAAATATAAAATATCATCACACGTAAACATTGGAGATACAAAAAACGATAACATTCGTAAGCATGATTCGACGTATTTTTATTTAAACAGCAGATAACAAGCGGAATCGCATAATTAATTAATAATTAGGTAATATAATTTGACGCGACATTCGGTAAACAACGAAATCACTTGTTCAAATATCAGACAAGCATCTTTCAGGCTGCCGTCGATACAGCAATGTTTGATCACTTTCGAGGTGTTGATACGCTTCCGTTTCTGTTTAAAAATGTCACGTGTCGTTTCAGTAATATTCGAATGGTATTTTTCAATAAGGTTTCATTGTAGGTAGTCTGTAGTTGTATGTTGCAGATGTGCGCTTGAAACTTGCACTTTTTGTTCGACTTCTGAGGTATTTAACCGAAGTTTTTCAAGGCCTATCGTGTTCCCCAGTAACTGAATTGTGGAATTGCATGTGAATGCTGTTGCTTCGTGTAAAATACTGTTTCATTCTAATCCAGCCCGTCCCTTGCGACGCCGCGCGCCGTAAGTCGAGGTCCGTACCCTACAGGGGGTCCCCTTAGCGTGTAGTCGCTTACTTTTATGTTTTTAAGACCTAGCTGGAGGCCTTAATTTATTGAGGCAGCCACAAGCCAGTCCGGTTAAGCGGCCGGTTGACCTGCGAGATGTCATTCCCAAACAAAAAACTAGTTTTCAGCTGTATTCACATACTAGAAACCCACGCAGATGATGACACTCCGCCATAAAAACTTCGCTTAAAGGGGATGCGCTAAGGCTGCTCGCAAAATGCAAATTTTGTGACGAAATCACGCGCGCCTCATAGAGATATCAACACCAACTGGTAGGGTCCGCAAGGACCGATGCCTGCCGAAGTACGGGTTTTTCGAAAGAGATACCGCGGCCCCTGGCATACAGGCAACTGAAGGAACACGGGTGGGTTTTAGTCAGTAAAAGTGACACGCCCTCCTGCTCCACCCAGAATGGAGGAAGTTATTTGATGATTTCCCAGACCAAAAAAAATGAGCCAAATGGTAGCTGTAGGATATAAAATTAAGCATAGTATAATGTATTGTCATATGTAGATACAGCAATGTTTGGACATATCTGTACCTGCCTATTGTTGGCACGCTTTCATATTTGTTGAATAAAATCACGTGTTGCATCTGTCCACGCGACGTATATTAGTCAACTATCGTGCCGTATTTTTCAAATATAATGTCGTTAGGCATACGTAGTTGTACTGTAAATGACGCATGTCACTCGTGCGTTTTTCTTTCGCGCGTTCGAGAATCTCCACCTTCTTATTGTACACACTTTAAATCACAATCCGAGGCTTTTGAAGGAAATGGTAGTACAATGGTTTGAAAAATTCGTCAAAACGCATTGAACGAGGCGGAACTGTCAAAATTAAACGCATTTGGGGTGCAGGACGATTGACGCATGCCTTAAAAGCAAGTTGAAAGCGCGAGTTTTAATGGAGGAGTGTAATTTATAATTATTGTTAACAATGGAATTACCAAAAATCTGCTGATTCAAAAAAGTATTTATAGATTTTGTCAATTCATGTGAAATCAACGGATTTATATCGCTATTTTGGGGTTGGTCCCGCAGCAAAAGTTGCAAATAATAATGATTGAATGCTCAATATGAAAATAATAATTGCATATTAATAATAATAATAGATAGCAACTAGATACTTGTAGCTAAAGAACCAGCGGATATAATGTATGGTGTGGTAAACAGTTTTTTTGTATAGGTATAAAATTCGATAAAAACTTACCACCGAAAAACCTACTAAGTTAAAAACCGCTGCAGAAGTAATTAAGTCCGGTACTTACCTACTTAATATATTAACTCTAATTAATTTTAATTATTTCTGTCAAGTCTGCGTTTATATTTTGGAGAATAACAAACGGTAATAAGAATCGCTGGATAAAATAATTGTTTTATTTCTGACATTACGATCATTAAAAATAAATCAAACAATTTTTCGTTGTTTTTCATCAACAAAAAATTGTTTTCGTATTTTTGTAGAATATTATCTTAGCTATTTACGATCATAAAAAAAAGAAATTAAACAACTTTTCGTTGTTTTTTATCAACTATTAAATTGTTTTCGTATTTTTGTAGAGTATTATCTTAGCTATTCACAAAAATGCCATGATGAGAATTGAGAAAATTAAAATGATGTCATTGAAAATGAAATAACACTATCTACGACTTCGCCATCTTATAATTAATTTCTTGAAACATACAAACCAAAACCAAAATGGGACTTAAATTGTACTTAAGTCTTTTTTTGAATCGCACGTACTTATAGCACCTAAAATAATTTTATAGAGAATTCCAAACGACAACAAACATTAAGTAATTAATAATCACATTCACACCCGAATCTTTATTACGTAACGCACTCGCAATCTCAATAGCTTGCATAGTTAAAAACCAGTCAGTTTCAATCATGTTGACTTAATGAATTTCTTGAACTGTCTAAACTAAAGCCGTTTTTATTACAAGTGCTTTACTAAATAAGGATGCATCTGAGATATACTTGGTAATCAGTTATTGTGCTTATACTCACGGCTTCCTGTGTCTGTTATGATCGTATCTTGTTTTGTTCTCATTGTCTTGAATTCTTCAAAAATACTACCCGTAGTAGTGATATTGTTTTGTTTTGTGTATTGATACATCGAACATTTTCAAGTTTTTAGTTATTTTAATTATACCTTGTATAATTTGGTGTATTGTGTGATTGTTTAAAATCTCCCGCAGACAGGCGCGACGCTACTATAGTATAACAATTTCTATGAAAACTTCGTGGAAATTGTTCTAGTAGAGTCGCATCGCACTGGCATGTCGCACCTATCTGCGCAAGCGAGGATATTTTCTAGTTTATTTTTTAACCAGTATGCTATATTAGCATGCTTCCAGATTTTAATGTGCCAATGAAATTCCACACAGGTTGATAATGCTATAGCAAGCTGCAATGATTTTTGAAGTTTGTTCCTTGAGCCGTCTGTTTAAGGTTCACATTTTGATCTTACTGCTTGCATGTTTGGGTGCACTTGCTTACTAACTCTATTAAAATTTTAATTACCGTTGATTTTTTTAGTTTTTGTTGAATTTGTCAGTAATCAATATGTGGGCTACTCAGATTTCAAATAATTTTTGCCTTTTGTCTTTATTACATATCTTGATCTTGCCTTTTAAAAAAACTCTTTAAAAAATAATGGTATTTGTTCAATTAAACATACTACTACAGATTTTATTGTGTTGCATGAATTTCAAGATGCAAGTGTCTTGCGTTTGTTTACAAGAATGTAACCCACTTAACAAATAATTTAATTCAATAACCAATTCACCGAATGCTGATCGTTAGTGTGCTTTATACAGGCAGGGACATCGACTCGCAACTTGTCACCAAGGATTCAGTACTTACCTACATGAGTGTGACCTCCCTGCGTTGAAATATTCTTCGGAAATAAAAAACTAAAAATAAGCTGGTCAGTACTTCATGACCGCCAAACAGCCGATTTTTTGGATAAACTAATTCTTTTTAATATACGTAAATATAAAACAAAAATTTCAACGCTAGGGGGTCTCATGTGCATTCATGGTTACAGTTTGCGCATTGATGTCCCTGCCGCCCATAAAGGCAATAAAAATGATAAATTACTTATTGGTAGGTAGTATTTGTAGCAGGAAATAATCTAGTTACTAAAAGATCACTGTATACTTCACACATATTAGTACGTATATTGTAATACTTATGTGGGGTACTGAATACCTACATTGTAAATAATATCCTTAGATCCAACGTACTCACTTAAAAATATACCTATATTACAAAACTAAGTTCTAGTACCTTAGTACAGTCAGGAAAAATGATTTTAGCAAATTGACACCTATCATCAACTACCCACGTCAAAGCCATTTCATACAACTGTCAACGAATGTGAAATTTGATTATAGGGACAATTTAAATTCGTAGTCAATTTGCTTAAAAGTTAATTTCCCTGACTTTAGATACTCGTAAACAAAGGTGATTGTCATTGTTATAACCAACATCCCAATTGCGTTATTGTCTCAAAAATCCCTTCATTTTGATAAACAATACCAAAACAAAAAGCATTGTGTCATTTCATAAGTGTTTGAAAAATCGTCTGCTGGTTGATGTAAATAACGAAATGAATATTGAATAGCCAAAATGAAAGGAATTGTGATTATAAGTGCGTTAACCCAGGTAGCAAAGTTGTTAACTCAACGATTTTTAATCGCGCACTGGATTTTCAACTCTCGATGTTGACCCGAGATTTGAGAATCCAACAGAATAAATCCCGTGTCAAAAAATACACTGTTGAATTTTCAACTCTCAGCGCAAGACGTTTCGTTGAAAATCCATTGTGCGATCAAAATCGCCGCGTTTAAAACCATGGGTACGAGGGCTTACGCTTACGCAGTTACGTTGTAGCACAGACCACGGAGACGCCTCGGCAGCCGCTGTTATATGGGGCATTTTGTCAACACTGTCAGTATAAACCAAGCGTGACACCATTTACTCAAAGTACGAAAAAAAAATACGAATAGAAACTGACAGCTTTGATTGAATGGCGGTTTGAGATCGAAATTGTGCGTTGAATGCACAATCGGCACCAGGAATTACGGAGTGGCATGGACATCGACGCGCAAACTGCACATTATTCTAGACCCCCTAGTGTATACATTTTTCATCGGTCATCAAAAAAATATATATCTTCTGTTTGATTCAATAAAGCAATACCCACGCGGTCTAAATGTATGGAACAGCAATTTTTTTTAATAACCGGCGAAAAATTTAAACGCAGGCCCGTCTTATTACAAAACGCGATCTAACTTTAGTTCTAGCCTAGTCAGTTTTTGCATTACCAACTTTTCGTCTAAAGTTCTTAATACAAAAATGACAATTTAGCACTGTACTACAGTCAGTTTGTAAAAGGAGCTGTATTTCAGTTAGATTCTTATTTCAAAAACAGGCCCGATGGCTTAAACCATACCTAAAGACAAACCTTGTTTTGTTATAAAACCTCCTCCGGTTTTAGAATCGTGTATTGTATCTGTCACCGTAAAATTGTAAATACCGTTAGATTATAATCTATCTCGCGAGATTGTAAACTGTCGAAATATTGTGAACCATAAGATACTGCTTACAATTTAACGCATTATTTTTCGGTAGATTATTTATTTATTTATTGTCGAAGTGAAACTGTCCAATTGTGAACTGGTATCAAGATGGATAGCAGCTTGCGCTATTAATAGTCAAGTAACTGCCACTGCCACAATTATAACCTAACCTATTCGGTTGGTAAGCAGTATGGCGCAGTTCACTATTTATCGACAGTTTACAATCTCGTGAGATAGATTATAATCTAACGGTATTTACAATTTTACGGTGACGTGTCCATGGTAAAAGGTTTGCGTCAGTGTCCCTGCCACCCTGTATATTAAGTACTGCCATCTCTAAATGCTGCCAGCGCGGCGATTCCGTGCTCTGTGGGCTGCAGAGAAAAAAAAAACCTAGACTTCAAGAACTAAATTTTTCTTTTTTTTTTTGTTACAGCCCTGCTTCGAACCAAGGTCAACGATACGGCCATCTTTACTAGACTCAAAACCAGGCAAGGAAGAAAAGAAGAACTTGATCGCGAACATGGAATATCCAGACGACTTATACTAACATCTATGGATACTTTTTGAGTGGCGTACAATACTTTGGCTATAATATTAAGGCACAATATGCATAAGGAATCATTCGGGTATTACGGTAATATAGGCTTTACAGCATCTAGCCTAAAATTATGCTGTTCAATGTCACTGTGCAAAAAAGTTTGAACACTTTTATTATAATCAGGCTGTGATGTTACAGGTGCTAAAGCGAATGTGATACAAAAGTCAGTTTGCGTCCAAAGCACAAATACACTATACTGTATTTTATACAGGCATATTGGTGCCGATTCTCTTGTCACAAAATTCTCTAAACTAAACTAAAAATCACTAAAATTTAGTTTATTCCTGTCAAACGACGATTTCCCATTCTGAAATTGACTAAAGTGACACAACTTATCTATATTTTAGTTTGACAGCACTAAGATTGTACTGAGTTTTTAATTTAGTGAAAATGGTAATTTTGCTATTCTGTTGTTGTCAAATTCATTATTCTATTCAATATAAAATTTCGATTGTCTAACTAAATCTGACTATTTTTAATCGGGATTAAAAAGGTGTGGAATAAAATTAGTTGTCAAGAACTAAAATTCACACTGACACCTCGACTTCGGGCGCAAATACAGTACTGTACCTTTTTTTTCTTTTCTTTTGCTTATATCTCGAAATTGGTGTGTCCTATCGTAAAAATAATGAAAATTTCGACCCCCTTTATAAAAACCCATATACCTCTAAAACTCAACATGTAGGTAATAATTTTTTATATTTTCGATACAAAAAGTAAAAAAATCCATTTAAAACACGTTGAGGCTGCCCCCCCTGCGCGATTCCGGCTCTAAAAAAGATCACGGGTTAGGGCAAACGTGGAGTCGCGTTTGTCAAATTCGATTTTAGTTGTGTCAAAATTATTTTTAAATTTAGAGATCTTTTTTTGCAGAATAGCTTTAAGTTTCTCATAGCCAAAAGTAAGGAATTTTAGTGATAGTTTAGTTAGTTTAGTTCGGTGTACAACAGAATCGGCACCAGTGTGTACTTAAACTTAAGTAACGTTCTTTATTTATCTTCAATTGTACCTGGTAATAAACTGTGTCTATTAAAATCGAAACGGCGATAAGAAATGATTGCGCTATTGAATTATGTGGATTTTTTTTGCAGTTATAGAAAACAATGGGAAATCTATTTATGAGAATTTGTTCAAGCATAGATATGTATAAACATAAATACCTAGGTGTCTATAGTTTTTCCGAAACGAATATATTCCTTATAATATTGTGCCAAAGGTTTACATATATGTGATATTTGATTAAGGAGGGAGAAAAAGATACACATAAACGATTACATTAATCTTTATGCGTGATCTAAGGGCTGTGTATGACTGCTAAAATCTGAGTGCATGGAAACTAGATTTTAGGTGTTATTATTTATTTGGGTTCAGTGGAATCAGGCGCATATCGTGGATACGTAAACCTTGAGGGTCCTGGCTAAAATTTTCATCCTTCGGTAGGTCGTTATTTTTGTTTTATTAGCATTCACAAGGTGCCTTCTTGTTAACTTAGGGCTTTAACTTACGATTAACATATCGATGTTTAAGTTCACACAAAACTTACCGATACATGTAAATTTTAGCAGCGATCCTATTGAAATGGGCATTTGAGTCGATTTTTCGTTATTTCCATTTTCGTTTCAAAAGAATTATACTTGCTATTTTATTAGTAAATTCTATTCAAACATGGTTCTTCGAAAAATATGTCGAATTCTATGTACGTTTCGTTATTGATTAAGTTTTAGTGACCCTGTGCCAAAGTTTATTTGTTTCGTATAACGAATTGGTTGCTTCCTTATACGATATTTTAAAATGAAATATATAATCGGAAAACCTATACAATAACGTGAAATGGTCTCGATACAAAATATAACGTAGCATTTATAAAGAAATAAAAATAGTGTACTAATTGTACAGGTTTTTGTTATTATTTTATAATCACTGTTACCAAATTTTTAGTAGGTAATTAATATGGACATTTTTTATTTAATTATCTAATATTTTTTTGATCATTTTCGACATGTAATTATAGAAATTTCATTGAAAATTATCAAGAAACTTAGTTAAATGGGTTGTATTGTACTATACGTCCGTCTTATTCCGTTTTTGTGTTCAATCTTAAAACCACCAATTTGACATAATTCTGTAGTTTTTAGCGGTTTTTGTGCACAAAATGGCCCATTGGACATTCAACGTCGGTCATTCTAAGAACTACCGAAAAATACTACCGTACATGGGTCATTATGTGTTCCATAAGAAAATGTGTTCTTCCATGATTCTGAAAGTACCGCACCTACAGCGATCGTTGACTATTTACAAACTTTTTTAAATGTGAACTGTTTTTGACTGCAGAATGATCTTTTCTAATTTTCATTAAATTAAAATACTTCGACAAACTTATTAAATTAAATTGACAGTGAAAATTAATTAGGATCATCTCAATCAGTGATTTTAAATGCTCCTGGCTACCAATAACCAGTAGGCTTTTTAATTAAGAACTCGCCAACCCAGCCTTGTCTAAAGGTCACACAATACTGCCTTTAAAACGTCAAACTGTGGCTCCAAAGTTTTAGTACAGTCAGCAACGTTTTATACTGATGGTAGAAACAAAACGGATGCGTGAGGTTGTTCATTTAGTATGTAGTCATTGTAAGAATAAAACTATGTCAGCTGCTTGCAGATAGTTTTCGTTTGCCAAAATATTATGTGAAAAAATGAGTGAGACATTTTAAATTTTATACGAGTTTGAAAGCGGTGGTAAGCAGTGTGAATAGTTTTGTTTCATTATTTTGTGGCGCCGTGCTTCACTTCTCGATTTAATATTAGCTACCCTGGACTGTTGACTTATATCGGCATTTTTTTATAATTTTGATAAAGGACGCATGCATGGTATAATACCATTAAAGGTCTATCCATAGATCAGGTACGTGAACGGACAGTGCTCCATCAGGGCATCAAAAAAATACATTTAAATGAACTCGTTTACATACGGCCGTGTCCGGGCCGGGGACGAAGTTTCTGTGCGTGCCTTGTGTGGCCCTGTCACGTCCCGTGTACGGCCCTAACATGTGTGGATAGACCTTCAGAAGTTATGTTAGTGATGTGCCGATAAGTCCGTAGCCCCAGGTCCAAGCCTCGGATCGTTTTGAACGATGTAACCCTTGTTTAGGCTTTTAGTATAAGAATTTTGCGTTCCTATAGAAATTCTAAAAATATTTATCGGAGTACCTCAATATAGATAATTTATTTAAAAAAAAGATTTATTTAGTAAACTTGCAAATTAGTGACAAATATATATTTTAGTGCAGTTATAGAGTAAGATTATGTATTTTGTTTTTTTACTGTATGGTTTTTGGTGCTATCTGTTCCTATTCATTAATTTGTTTAGCACGGAATCTCAGGTTACTGAAAATTGATTTGTACTTACCTCCTAGTTGAGAAAAAAAAAACAACTTAATAACAGAGTAACATAATATGTAGTTTGTTGTACTTAACATTTTGTAGACTTTACTGACCAAGTAACTGAATTGCCACTATAATTAATTAGTTTATCCTAATTGCAGCTGAACTTATGAAGAGGCACCATTACTTAATTTGCCCTATATTGGTGGTACTTAGCTAAGTACTTAGACAATTTAGAAATTACTTTTTTTAGTAGTTAGTTTTAGTCGTGGATTGATAATATCCACATGAGAAATGTGATATTATTGAGTCTTGGTATAAGCCTAAGTTAGTGAATATTGTGATTAGTAATATTAAATTAAAGAGCTTGCATAAACCACTTTGTTTCATTGAAATAAAACCAGTTTTCGCTTGACAACTTCATTTATTTCATATAGCTAAGAAGATCAAACTTGAGGGCTTTGGACACTGTCGATTTGGTCGGAGAACAGTTCAATAGTACAAACATAAAGCAGTGCATACACTATAGGCTCTAAAACGTCGTATCGCTTACAAATTACACATACTTGTGCTTTACACAACCAACATTTCTCGACAAACGACTTGAGCCTCTATTTGAACTATTATCACATTGAATAAATACTTCTTTATTTAACAATATAATCTCTACCATTCCGTTATACATGTACGTTAAGGTAAACAACGACTAGGCACGAGACGTCACGAACATTTATCGCTATTGACAATGAAGGGGACCCAATACAACCAAAAAAGCATTTGAGAAGTTGTAATTAAGACCTTTTTGGATTCATAGGAAACAAAAGTTGAGCAGTAAACAATGGTTGTTAAATGATAATAGACGCTTCAATCTAGTGACTTCATTTCTGTTACATTCCACTTTAACACGAAACAGATAAAAGTTTAAAGGAATGAACGTTAATTTGCTGCTTTCTTTTAATTTTTCAATCATTCGGCAGGAGCGAGAGAAAATACCGAAATCCAACATATCTCGGCTCCATATATGGTGACTTTTTTTTCACGTGATCAAAAAGTCACCGTAAGAAGCGTTTTGGCGGTAAATTCAAAACAACGAAAAATACATTTGCTTTAAATCAATTTGAATTGAGAAAGTGGATATAAATCAATTTGTTTTAATTTTCTGTTGCATAATGCATCCCAAATTCCCAATCTTCAAATTAAAATAGTTTTTAATAAATTGGAAAATACTCTATTTGATGTTACACGTTGTTTACCTACTGATGTGAAAATTGCAAAAACGTAAAAAGGATTTGAATTTCAGGAACACAGGATGTTTACTCTCAGCAACCGGCAACATGTTAACATGTTGTTGAAACAATGTTGTGCAACTTTTGTTTCACACACAAGGAAATGACAAGCAAAGGTAGACAGTGCATGAAATGGATCTCTCGGAGAAAAATGTTAAGCCAAATAATTGTAATAACTTCCTTTTAGATTGATTGAGGTCGCGTTCAGTCACCTTACAGACACAGATACTTATACTATGAGACATCACACTGGTTGTTTGTCATTAATATTGCATTTATATTACATTTTACACATTGTTTAATAATATTAATTAACGACAAGGAATCTTTACGTATAGTGGTCTTATCTGCAATTTATGTGTTTAATAATTTTATTGCAAATTCAAGATTCTACTATATATACCAGTCGTATATATATATTGAATATGAGACATCACATAACATCTACAATGGTTGTTGGTCATCAATATTGCATTTATATTTAAAAAAAAACAACGCATCAGATTACTCAATGGTCTCGCAAACAACATTTTCCACATAGCAAGAAAGACAACAAATCTTTACGTAGTATAGGTATTGGTCTTATTAGCCAATTATGTGTTTATTAATTCCATTGCAAATTCAACACATTTACCTGTTGTATTTTTTTTAATTTTTATTCTACATAGTAAATTTTGTGCCTACATTATAAATAACTTGAAAAAAATTATGCGCTATCTCTGGCGGTCAGCATTTGCCACTAATAAAACAAAAGCTCAATTTTAATTTGCTTTATGGTAAATTTATTCGTGATTAAATATTTAACAGCTTTTGTTCTAGAAAAATGTGGCGTGAAATTAGGTGCACAAGGCTGCATTTACTTTTAGTACCATAAAAAGTTTATATATTATAGTCCATTATAGACAAATATTTTATTTTATAAAATACAATCACGCTTACTCTTAGTGAAGACAATTTTATTATTATTATTTTCCAAGTCATTTCAAGAAAAGCGTATTATTGAATATTATTATTCTAGTTTGTGAAGGGTTATTCATGTGGGTAAGTAACAAATTATTTTATAAATGAAGAAATAGGCATTATAATAACTACGATCGATTGTGAAGACAGGCTTATGTATGAATACCTCTAAGGAATGCATTCTATTGAACATACTGTCAACATAAAAATATAATCTCTTTAAGAATGCAGTGTTATAATTATAATCACAATTACATAACATCGAAGCATGGTAGCACAGTGATTAAAATACATCCAACATTATTAACAGTGCTGCCATTTACAATAATATAATTTATACGTCATAAGAATGATAAAATAATACACCGACTATTTCTATAATATTATTATTCATTTACGTAACAACAGAATATATTAAGCACTTAGCACTATTCATAAATATTAACCAAATATAATAATGTAAAATTTAAATTATTATAACAGAAAAAAATTGCACATATTAGTATTGTGACTTATTATGCTAAGCACCCGTAATCTAACAACACGTTTTAGAAAGTTGCCTAAAATAAACAAACTTGATAGTTGTAAGCTAGTATAGTTTTGCCTTACCCGGTGCACGTCAATCATTGTAAATTGAATGTTATGCCAATACGCATAAATCACATGACGCGCGCTCGTAATTGATAATGACCATTTTCGGCATATTCAGTTATACTACGTTTTCGCAATTTAGCTGGACAACATTTGTCTTTAAGTGTGAAATAGATAAAACGTGACTCGTAAGAAGTGCATTGTGTCATTGTTATATGACAGCTTAGTGATGTAAAAGTGATGTAAAAGTATCGATATCGATACAATAGTCGTACCTACAGTAACTATCGAGACAAAAGAAAACAAAAAAGACGAAGTTAAATACCTTGTATTCCCACTAGGAAAGTTAAAAAAACCAACAAATATTGTTTAAGAGAAATTCATTCTAGTTGTCAGAGCAAAACAAAAATAGACTCCTTTCTTATTCAAATATACATACAACTAATATGTTTACTTAACTAAACCCTGCCAATTTATGTTGTTTTTTTTATAGTATGTCAGACAAAGTTTTATTAATATTACTATGACTAAGTTTAATATTATGTGTATAGTTCACCAAAAGCTATGTTATACGTACTTACGAACAGCTTTTCTTGCCTCTATGGTGCTGTCTCTCAATTCTTTGAAGCTTCTTCTGTAACAAAAATGTAGTCAAAAATGTAGTTCCGCAAATTCATAATAATTATGAGTTAGAAAAACATTACATTACATGACATAATTACATTACATTGCATTAACATTAGAAAGACATGATTCACACATGTGAACAATGCTTTTTTACTAATAATGTACGATTCAAAAGGATCTGATGAGAGTGTAAACAAACCCTATTCAGGTTAAATTCTTACTCACTCACTACAGTGAATTAGTACCACATTTATCTGCATTTGACAAGTTTCATCTCACCATTTTTGGTACCGATACAGAACCTGTACTTTTGATACCAGTTTCAAGCCTTGTCCACAAGTATGGTCACCAAAAGGGTTCAGTAACCAGAGTCGTTGGATATAGTTGAGGTTTAATAAGACACCGATGGATGTTTTAGAATGCAATTTAATTAATAGAAAACAAGCAGTTCACTTAACAAATTAAATTTCTTTCGAAAACATTCAACGGTTTCTCACTAAACTTCAACTATATTCAATGTTTTCTGTTTTATTTGTTTACATTTTCATCAGATACTTTTGAAACAGACTATACCTATACAACGGATAACATAATTAACGCATGACCTCATACACCCTAATTAGAGTATTCAGCTAAAAGCATAATACAATGACCAATTTAAAAAAAAAACTTATTATAAAGAAAATCGTCATATCGTCTTGATATAAGATTGAATTTGCTTTGGCTTAATCAGCGGTAGGTATGGCAAAACATAATCTTTGAAAAAATAAATACCCGTATTAAAAGATATCGATTCATTGGTCTATTATGAACAAACTACTTTCAGGACTTGTGTTTATTCTGTTACACTATGTATATAGCTCACCACGCTCCGTATCACTGAGCAACGCCGCCAGCTCGAAGACGCGGTCGCGGTGCGCGTGCATGTAGGCGTGCGCCTCCCACAGCATGGTCACTAGCGTGTCGTCCGAGCGCTCGTCCATGGCCACGTCGCGCGACATCTGCGGCGCGAAGCGGTAGTACGGCACGCCCAACGCGCTGCACCACGCGCGGGCACGCTCTACGACGCGACCGTCTGACTGTGTCGCCTGGGAACATACCGTTTGTTTCAGATAAGATGATGGAGACAACACGACGGTGCGAACTATAAAGGTGGATTTTTCAAGAGTGCGAAATATAGTGGAAGAAGTGTCAGGGACGATTTTGATAAAAACTACTACAGCATTACATTTTTTTAGCTACTATCGGAAAAACTGCCGCATGCTCACCTTTAATACGATAATCGCATAGCATGGCTCACAACTAGATCGCCCGATGCGTGCGTTTTAACCAATAGGATGCACAAAACTAATATTAGTAGTGTTCGTATTAATATTTTCGTTCAGCTCCTTTCAGCACGGATTTTTTAAAGGACAGTCTACCTACCACTTCAAACTTGATTTAATGATTTCATTGCCGATGCTATGGATAATAATAATAATGTTTACGCTAAGCAGGTCGATGTGGTTTACACAGATTATAGCAAGGCATTTGATCGGATCGACCAGGATACCTTGATAAAGAAGCTAAGCTACATGAGCATCCGTGGGGACCTCTTGAGGTGGTTCTCTTCCTACATTGATAACAGACTTCAAGCTGTAGTGCTCAATAATTATATGCCTAGTTGGGTTGGGTAAACGTGTCCAGCGGAGTGCCTCAGGGTTCGTTGCTCGGTCCTTTTCTATTAAAAATATATTTTAAATATAACACTAATTAAATATTTTCTGATACTGGAAACACTGTAGGGGTTCCAAACATTTTCATTAATCGTTTAAAAAAATGTACAAGTCGCAGCTTTTCATTTCATGCGTTTTCTCTCCCCGAACTTATTTTTCGCTGTTTGTTATTTTGTTATTGTGCTTCATTACAATCTTGTAATTGTTTCATTGTGTTGTTGGTTGTTGCAGCACATAAAACAACCCATACTCTGAGTTCTCCCAAGAAAGAAGGCCCAACGACCAGCTTCGTGCAAAGAATGGACGATTATACTGTCTGCAATAAGGCAAATCGTACATCAGTTTTTCGCACTACACAAAACATTGTTCTTCTATTTAACTTTAAATTTAATGCGATGCAATTTATTAAATTAATTTAATAAATGATTTTGTTTTATTGGTAAAATGTTTTGTACCACTGTCCTGTCATTTTAAAAGTGACATTTCTTTGTTTACGTAAATTATCTGAATTAGAGATTTGGGTTACAGTGGGAGCGTCTCGAGGTAAACCATAAGAAGGCATAATAGAAGGGCCTTAAAATACGTTCGCGAGCAAATTGACACTGACTAATTTTCGTTTTTATTTTTTTGTTACATGCACTGTACTCACACAAATGCATATTGACTCTAATTGGGCGAAATCAGGAATTGGTGCGGTCTGTCACTTGCGCTTCCGCAGAATTTTTTTCTTATCTGAGCATGCTTAAGTTTTGCCGTTAGTACATTTCATGTATATATGATATCCAAGAATTTGATTCATCATGGGCACACTTGGAAAATTTATCCTGTATAGACTTTCGGACCTATATAAAAGTTGGAAATAGTACGAAAAGTGAGGATAATAAGTCGATCGGAATTATAAGTACAAGATAAATCGAAGTAACAAGTCAGGGTTAAATTTGGGTCCTATAAATATTTAGCCGGGTATCCGAAATTACTACAATGTACTACTAGTTTTTCTGTCTCTCGACGACTTACGTCAGGCTTCGTGAAGTGCTGTGGGGTAAAATTGCATGCCACATTAACGGTAGGAATGGCTTCCATTATGACAGTTCAACAAGATTCATTGCGTTATTTACGTAGTTCAGCAAACAATTTTTTCTAATAAATGAAGCAGTTAATTAGCAATATCGTTCAAAATGATTCAGATTCGGATTAATAGTGTTATGCAATTAGGGTGCTGGTTGTTTTACAGTTATTATTTGGTTACGCTCGACCAGTTCCGTGTGGTGCCGGACGCAAGAGAATAGCACCATCCCATTTCTTCCCGTGGGTGTCGTAGAAGGCGACTAAGGGACTTACTAGAGAATGGGCAGCAGCGTTCTCTATGCATTTTACCACCATACTGCAATCGCCAACCCGCCTGCCAAGCGTAGCGATTATGGCAAAACCCCTTTTGGGGGAGGCCTAGGACCAGCAGTGGACGTCTTTCGGCTGAAATGATGATGATGACGCTCGACCATCGTCATTTTATAGGCGACTAGGCTTTTCCCGCGAATTTTACAATCAGTTCGAGTGGCACTCTTCTCGAAATAATATAATTCAATCATGATTCGAAAGACACGTGGCGCCATCTATTATCATAAAAACGTTAGTGTTGTTTTCCTCGGAATCAGTACTTTGTGGGATGAAAGGTACTCTATGTCCGTTTGTGTACACCTGACAACGTATATGCAAAGTTTTAGGATGATCGGTTCAGTGGTTTAGGCGTCAAAAGGTAACAAACAAACACAACTAACTTTCGCATTTATAACATTTTATAGGCGGTACGAAAGACGTAGGTCCGCGTAGTCCTCATACATTATGCCTCAACCTTTACACTGTCACAATAATCACCATTCTCAAATTCAATCACCACCATTTATAACCACATTGTAGTCAGAAAAAAAAGTATAACCTTACCTGGTCAACAAGTAGACCTCCAATAGCTGACAATCCCCACGCGAGCCGAGCGGTGTCCCACAAACTCTCTGGCTTGAACACGTCGATATCTTTTAACTTCGATACGGGTATCAGACCTGCGAAGGAAAAAAGACGCCTTAGTTGGTTGGTTAGTTAACGAAAAGGCCGACAGAAAACCGGCTGGCAAATGATTACCGGGAAAGGGGAATGCTACAGGGTAGTCAGCAAAATTCAAAGTTTCTTAAGTTTTTAGCAATTTGCAGGACAGTGTCAGATTTTATGTTAATTAAAACATGATTCGCGACCGTAACACGTATAATTTGTTTGTGAAGAATACAAGTTTTCCTTAAATCATCAATCTCCTCTGATTTATAATATGGTATTTTACTCCATATGAAAAAAGTCTAAAAATATATTATTAAGATAACTTAGGCAAAAAGCAGTCGGAAAATGTTAGTTTTAATTAATGAAATAACAAAATAAATTAAAATTCAATTCAAAGATTACAGTTTTTTAATCTGTTTTTGAACACCAGGAAATAGTAGCCGCCATGTTATTACGTCATACCGTTATATAAACTAATCAACTGAACCACTTTGTACTTTTATTATTTTCGTAACCAAAGCATTTTCTTAATGAAATAATATCCTACATTCAGGAACAGCAAACCAACGATAAATGGAATACTCATTTTTTAAATTATAAACAATTATCATGCAAAATATCAGCGCATTTGTTTACACAGCAAACTGACGTCATACCCACAGACCAATACTTATAGCGTCCGCTGCGTCCAGCGTTTTCGTCAAATTACGCGCGAAATATGAAAATGTAAAATTTAAATACATTTTTATGGTACTAATCGATTAAATAAAAATGTTGTGTGTTTTTGTGGTTTATTAGCATTTTAGAATCTAATTAAGACACTATTCAAAAATGGGAGTAATACCCTTATATCCCATCCTATTACTATTTCATTAAAAAGTCATTCAATGGGATTATATGACATTATATTACATACAGCAGAACACTGACCTGAAAATTGCAAAAACACAAGGAAATTTGAACTTTGCGGCTACCCTTTCCCCTTAGCAGGGAATTCTTGTCATAAGTGCTAAAGCAATTACGAGCTTGACTTATACATAATAAGAAAATGTGTTTAAGCCATGATGTTCTAATGGTGAACTTGTAACTGTATCATTATGGTACAGTTACAATTTCACCATTTTAACATAAGGAAGAAGCTAATAAGGAAGTTAACACTTACCAGTACCGCACGACACGACTACTTTGAGATTGGTTTTCTTAGCGGCTTCTTGTTGTCCGGTGGCCCTTAACGCCAGGTTTAATTCCGTCAGTTCTGTAAGTACATCTAGTGTAGGGTTGTTGCCCATCAGACCACCGTCTAAATACCTGTAGGGATTTAGTATGTTTTAAACACATAATAATTTACCATAATATTATGGAATTTTATACCGAAATTATGAGTTACGATTGAGACTTCTGGATATAATAATTGAAAAATGTCAGTGTAAAAAATATTTAAATTAAGAGCGTTCACCACACGCGGGCTGGCAACGGCGCATTTATAGCGGTTTTACGTCATTATTTAATTAAATACAAACAAAAGTAATCATTTTTTCAGCCATGCACTACATCATCGGTATTTTCAAGTTTGTATGTTTTTTTTTTACATTTATTTTGGTATTTACTTATAAAAATCGAAATACCGTCACTTATTTTCTATTTGCATTACTTAGTGCGATTAAATGTTTTTATTAAAGAGTAAATTTAAAAAAAATATTATAAATACTAACGATCTAGTGCTTGGCTGAAAAAATAAATAGTACTTTTGTTTGTTTTTAATTAAATAGTCACGAAAAACTACTATAAATGCGTTGTTGCCAGCCCGCGTGGAACGAATACTCTTAAGTTAAAAATTTGTCGTGGTGTTCGCGAACACAACCTGCAGTATACTGTGAAAGTTTTGCGCTTCGGTAATCATCGTGCTTCCGAATTAATACGAATAAACTACCTATGTCTGGCCATCGCGCCTCGTTGTCTGCCATTCAAGAACTTTGAAAAAGTTATATGGAAATCACCAAAAAGAATCTACTGCTCCATACATTTTGTCGAGTTATCTAAACAAATCATCAGGGTCGGATACATTTTTCGTGATTTCAAGTTTCGTCCGGTAGTAAGTTATTCATTATGATAAGTATCATTTAATGAACCTTTTCGGGTTTTGAATTGTTCCAATTACAACTTGTATATGTTGGTCGGTTTTGGCCTGTTAGAAAGCATACTGACCTGCCCGAGGCTCGAAAGTAGGAGGGCGCAGCGCCAGTAGCCCTGGCCGCCTGCCACACCAGCTGTTCAGAGGGAGGGGGCGGGGCCGCCAGGGACACCACTGAGGCCTGGTCGCCGGCTTCGGCACGAGGACCTGGAGCCAAGGTTTATTTATTTATTAATAAAGGTTTACCAACAACTTCTGTATACAATATATCATAAGTATGAGTAACTAACAATTAACCTTCTACTAACGCAATCGCCAAACAGGTTACCAAGCATTCTCAAAAATAGGTTTTAACACAGAAATATAAAAACATAATACTAGTGGCGCTACAATTAACAGAAGACTGATATTTTAAACAGTGGAATCGGCTAAAACTACTAACTATCAAAGTTTACATGAATAGTACAATATAACTCTAAACGGTAAGGGATTAGAGGGAGGCGCGATAGTAGCTTCTATTCAGCTCAAAAAGAGCTATTCATCGATGTATTACACAGAGCTATTAGGGTAAGAGGGTACCATAATTTGCAGTATCTTTGTACACTACGTAAAGGTGACAACATACGAAAGGCTTGACAAGAATGCATGCATGAACACTAATCTTGTGCAAGCTTGCACAACTTCCCCTTGTACTAGCAATCTGGAGCAATGTCAGTTTTTGCCTTGAGCGTGTGACATCCTCACTTTCTTTGGAAGTTAAAAAATCCATAATATGCCCGTTACATTGACCGTATTTTTGGTGCATAATTTTATTATTTTATCCCATTATTGCAAGTTCTTATTTTGAGTGTCTCATCCAAGCGCGCCAAAAAGAACGTTGAAAATATACGCACGAACTGAAACTTTTAAACATTATTAGTTTAAAAAATTATAAATAAAGTATCTATTAATTATTTACTTGTAGTTCCATTGTGATCATCAAGTATCTCTTGTGCTGACTGGTAATTCCTGAATATGTGCAAATCCACAGGTTTTCGGTCAGCTAGTACAGCTAAAATCATCAGCTTTGGGTGTTTAATATCTGCCATAACTGTTTCTGTGCCTAAAAATAAAGACAACATGACTTTAGTTTTAATTATTGATTTAGTTAATATTGAGTGAAATAAGGGGAATGCCCTGTGTTCCAGCTGTGGGAACATTGTAGGCAGATTATACTTATGTTTGGCTAATATTTATTTTGTTAACAATGACTACAAAGGATTTTATTACAGAGGTGACCGGTGATTATAAGACGCCATTTTACACATATAATATTTTAACAGAATTTCTTTTTTCAATTGCATCAAAACAAAATATTATTTAAAATAGTTAATTTTAATAATAAAATTTCAAATAATATTTAAGATAGTAGAAAACACGTAATTTGGTATAAATGAAAGTGAATACGAGAAAACTAGACTACACCGGATGGTTAATTTAAATGTGTAACTTGAATGGCCGGGAGGTAGGTATAACGTATAATTCCAGTTTTTATAAGTCGGTAGATGCAAGAGACACAAAAAAATACTTAGTTATCGATTAAGATAAAAAGTTATCTCAGAAACAAAGATTAACACAGTGCTGTAATTCTAGAAAACTTTTGACCTTCCATTTTTGACACTTCTAAGTCTCACAGATCTAAGCCAGACAAAAGTCAATATTTAAGAGTCAACGGCCCAAATACGCGACTCACGATGATACTCAAAAATACATTGTATGAAAAATACCCAGTACAAATATTTATATTATTACATCATGTTTATGTTCTTTTGTTATAGCCACACGATTCGATCGATCAGGTTAAGCTTTGCTTGCCGCGGTCGGTCCGTGGACGGCTGACCATTTTTACATGCCGAAACCCCTCCGTGCATTGGAAAGCACGTTAAGACATTGGTCCCGGCTGGATCTGTGACAGTCACAATGGTTAGTCATAAAGTCTGGCAATCAGTCTCACCAAGAGTTTACCCAGTAACTGGGTTGGGTAGGTCAGAAAGGTAGTCGCTTCAAGTAAAATACTAGTATTAAGCTGAATCCGGTTAGACTGGAAGCTGAATTCGAAATACAGAAGAATCTCACTAATCCGGCACTATTAAAAACCAGAGGGTGCGGGATTATTGGAATGTTCGGATTACTGGATTACATAGAAAAATTCATAATAAATAAAATAAAGCATTTCATAAAGAGAATACATATAATATATTTGTGTTCATGTTCTACACTTATAACTATAACATATCTAACAATTAACTAGTAACTAGTACTAGACGGAGCGCATACGCGGTGCGTGGCGTAGGCAGGGGCGAGGGAGGCGCGGGCGGAGGGTGCCGGATTATTGGACGTATCGGACTATTGAAGTGCCGGATTAGTGAGATTCTACTGTAGTTGGAAAAGGCTCGGCGGATGATCTTGTGATCTATCTGTTTACATAGTTTTTATGTGTAGTTTAGTACTGTTGTGTTTGTGATGATGAACGGCACAATTATAATACTAACCCAAACAATCCTTCAGAATAGTTTCCAGCGCTTCCGAAGGATACGGCCTCATGCCAACAAAGGCGAACTCTTTCATCCTAAAGTACAGTCTCTGACAGTCCCTCAGAGACCTTCCACTGGCTAAAGCCAAAGCTAGGATGCCTCCAGTACTGGTGCCTGCCACCCAGTCGAAACATTGCACGATTGGCCGGCCAACGGCTTCCTCTAAGTTGATGAGCACTTGGACTAAGACCAGCCCTCGAATACCACCGCCATCTAGGCAGAGTAATCTGAAAGGGTTAAGGAATTGTTGAATAAACTTCTGGATACGTTAAATGAACTAAATGCACACAGCCTTTTTTTTATTTAGTATGGTGTGTGGATAAACTTTACATCGTTCGAATTTGAATGGAGTTTGTTGGGCTAGTAATTTGCTTTCAATACCAGACCAGTGCTAATATTTGGACGTAAAATCGTTGAATATCTAGGCTCTATTAGATCTGTGTCAAAATTTTCTTAGGCACTTTTATAGATTGTCATAGCAACTAGAATTGAAACGTTTTAAATATTATCGGAACACTGATAACGAAACACGAATTGTAAAAGCTTTTTTATTTTAACAGATGTTGAGCCGATTCAACGCAGCTGCTTATAAAATCTATTTTTTTGATAAGGTAACCAATAAATATTATAAAGTGCTTTTGTGATAACAAATTAGGAGGTCTATTCCCGCACGAAACCCGTAGTTTCAACAGACGTTACGGGCGATTCCTACGCCATATCACCTACAGACAAACGACTATTTTGGGGCCCGAACTAAGAATAAATGACACCACGCTTTGACTTTACTTTTTGCCCGTCTGAAAAAAATAATTAATCGGGTGTAGGGTTCACTCCGAAGTTTCGAATATTTTTCGGACGGGCCCGTACCTTCGTTGACGGGCTTAGAGAGCAGGCTCCTAGTTACTATATTCGGATGCGACAATAGATGTTCTCAGGTGAGCATTGCGACAAGAGTTAGCCTAAATGAAGGTTGCATAGATCAATAGATGCTCCAAAGTCAAAGTTATTTCAAATAGGCACTTTTGAATGTCAACATTTACATTAAAATAGAATTGATTCCTGTCGCCCCTTCCAAAATGTAGTTTCGTATGGAGACGAATGGGCAAGAAACTCCACCGTTACTCTTTTAAAATGTTTTAAGTACAATAGCGGCTCCAGCGATGGTCCCTTGCCTTTAGAGATTAGATTCCAAAATTTAGATTTACTAAAAGTAGCAAGTCATTTCTAATAAACAGTATCCGCTTCTATAACAAGTTGCCAAAGTCGGTTACAGAACTTGGCGATGGAAAGTTTAAAACTCACATCAAACGTGTCCTTATCAAAAAAGCATATATTATTATAAGATAAAAGACTACGTTGGATACAGGGAAGTTTGGCATGAAATCCTTCTGCACATGTGGCTTCCCTGATGTCTCATTAGCAGCATAACTATGTGAGAGTCTATTAACTGCTCCCAAATTTCAATGTAAATTTTTATTCTTTTTATTTTTTACACTCTCTGACATATTCTCGTCATTATTTGACATTATAAATCACTTCTAATATTGACTATTTATTAGTGATTCTCATGAAAATCATGTCACTTGGTTTAAATAGGATGATTTTACTTATGTAGATTCTTTTACAAATTGTGAATGAGAGAATGTTGTATGCCTTACAGACTGTAGATTTATAGACGATTTTCTATTGTTTATTTTCATTCCTCTAAGTACCTGGTACTTATTGACAGGCCTGCACTGTCTTCCCATACCTATTATCACTGTAATTTGAAAACATTGTAATACCCAATTATTTCTAAAAGAGTAACTGTGAAAACTTTGAAATGAAATTTAAATCTTGTATAAAACGCACACTATGCAGCCATGCTTATTATAAGTTGGGAGATTACATCGCTGACAAAAATGTTTGGCTAAACGCTACTTGTCCTGCTGCACAAGGTAGCTTAAACCAAATTGATTAGCATTTGAAAACGTTGTTGGAGCTGCTGAAGACTGTAAAAGACTAGATATCTTTGCATTGTATAAATTCAAACTTCTAGTATTATATAATTGCATAGCATATGTGTGAGCACTATGTTCCTACTATAAAGCTACCATGTACAGGGTCCGTCTTTCATTGACTTGAATGTGCCCTGGCAGCTGAGAGTATGTCATGCTCACTCAAATGTCTCGCTGGTGGTGGCGTGTGTGTTGGATCATTAAGTTCCCTTCAAAATGGTTGAGCTGAATGGTGCTGATCCACACGTCATGTTCGTGAACGGGCGCCGCCAGTAGGGACTGGTCATCTCCTAGCTCCCACGGCTTATTTTCTTTTTGTTTTAATTACGGACGCTTCAATTTGCACGTCTTTTTACATCGTTCTCACATTGATAATTTCAACATAATGATGTAACCAACTTTTTGTAACAATACCATGATTTTAAAAGAGTATCCATGGAGTTTCTTGCCCGTTCTTCTCCATAGGTACCTACGCTTTGGAATGGGCAAATAGCTTCATCTTTCTAACTCACCGACCTTGACAATTCAAAAGTGCCTGTAATTGGTTTATTTGAAATAAATGCTTTGAGTTTGAGTTTGTGGAGTTTCTTGCCGGCTATTCTCCATAGGAAGCGACAAATTGAAACCGTGCACCTAGCTTCTGACGTTTCATAAGTGCCCTTGCAGGTTTATGTGAAATAAAATATTTTGATTTGATTTTATTTGAGAGCCTTACCGTCCTTGTTTCTGATTAGCATCGAAGTAGGCAGCCCTCTCCATGGCCGCTACGTTTAGCATCTGACTGACGAGGTCTCGAGTGGACGCTCTGGCTACAGGCGGTGGGGGCACTCCATTGTAGTCGCCGCGAGCTGAGCAGCTAGGACCACAGCTTGGCACTTCTGGGGCACATCTGAGGAACGACTACAGGTTTTAAAGCTTATTGATGGGTGCATGTGGGTTTATGTGAAATAAAATACTTACTACTTTGATTTTTTACACCTGTGAGATCATAAAATGAGAAGTTTATGTTTGGTAAAAGTTTTCATAAGATATTTTAGTTGAGGTTTTAGATTCCAATCACATTATTAATCAGCGGGTTGTAATGAAATCCAGTCTAATATTATACGGTACAATGACTTACTTTAGGTTAGAAAAATATACATTATCGAAAAGCTGGTGTGAAAACGTATAAAATTGTAGAATTAATGAACACTCGCTTACAACATTCCTTTCCTGTTTGTTAATATCAACTAAGACCGGAACAGTAGATAGCAATACGCTGGTGTTTAAAATTAAAGGGACTCAACTGGCTTAACCACATAAAAACAGTGATGTGATGTGATGAATGATGAAATCATGACAAAACTGTCTTTCTTAAAATGGAAAAAAAAACAAAATCTATCTTACCTTCTAGCCCCAACCGAATGCAAAACATACAATATTCTATCATAGTTACTATTCGACATTTCAGTCGGTACAATATGTCTAGCAGTATTCCCCGCATTGTTCTTCGCTTCCAAATCAGCTCCAAACACGACCAACGCTTGGACTATTGCGATGCTCGTTTGTTTCACGGCCAAATGTAAGGGTGTGTTGCCTTCGTTATCTCCAATTGAGTGTTCGGCACCTCTTGATAATAAGGCTATGGCGCACTCTAAACGGCCACGGAGTACCATTATGTGTAGTGCTGTTCTTCCATCGAAGTTTAAGGCATTTATATCACAGTTTTTCTCCACTAGAGCTTCGATTACTTCCCGGGAAATGGCCCAGTGTATCGGAGTGCCTCCATGCTTCATGTCCTGTTGATACAATTTCGGCTGGTTGTCGTGAAGGAGGTCGCCTACTATGCCTGGAATTAAAAGTTAAGATGCTTAAATTTTTCTTAAAAATTGTATCCAGGGTTATTTTCATTCCTTGTAGAAACTTCAAAGGATGATTTTGTTTTAGTTGCCGATAAAGTAACTGTTTGTGAAGTTCATTTAAAAAGATGCTGTGCTGTATGTATATAAGGTGTTAAAAAATTAATGTTTAGAAATTTAAGGAGTTGTTTAAAATGACATTCAAACCGTAATCACGAAAAAAATATTTACACACAACAATCCGTTTTAAAGATATGCTATATTTTCTCCCACGCACTAATTGTTAAATATGCACATGCGCACCGTACCTACACCGTGAAGGCACAGACAGCCGCGCGAGCGAGATGAGCGCGTTATCAAATACCTACGTAAACAGCTGATTCAAATTTTCCCATCACATTTTTAGACTTTGGACGGCAATTTATCGAACTTACATAAAATTAAAATCACTCAATTTATTTTTTTTGTAAAATGTTAGTTTTTAAATACCGAGCAAGTACACGATATTCGGAACATATTTTTTTTTACACCTTATACATAATTGAAAAAACAAAAATTAGGAAATGCTGATAGCAGAAAGGTAATTTTGGACTCAAAGTAAATTGGATTTTATCGGCTATTACGATTAGTTTGGTCTGAAACCTTCCCAAAATAGTATGATCCGATAACAAATAACATTTCACTAAGTAAAGACCCGCACCCTTATTTCGTAACACACTATCAATCAGAATCTTAATCACTTTGGAGGATATTGCTAATCCATTGCTTCATATGTTCGAAAAGTTAGTCTGCTCAACAACAATAATAACGTAATGTATGTTGTTGAACTTTCAAAATGAGAGCCATTCGTACTGCTAGTGTGTTTCGGCAAATACCACTCTGAGCTGATGAATTCTGCCAGAGATCCTTGTTTGATACGTGATGCTACTGCTTAGTAAATAAATAATAAAATACACACTATTGGGGCTTACTTATAAACGTCGCTTAAAGTTAGGTAGGTTCTGATAACCGTACGTTTTTAATGTTCAAACGGTTTTAACTTTTGGCAACGTTTATAAATAAATGCATATATCTACCTGACAGCATAGTTGAAGATTTCTGAACAACCATCACGCCGCCTTCGGCGCAAGCTAGAAAAATAATCAAGCACAAACAAAGCGTTAAAGCATAGTGCAACTACGAAACAGTGGTTCAACAAAGCAGCACCCGTTGAACTACTGGAAGGAACTGTGGTTTTTACATTACATTAAGGTCCAAGTTTAAGAAAAAAGTACATAACTATGAACTTGTCTAAGTTCCGGGTTCTGGGGCCATCCATAAATGGCGTCACGCAAATTTCATGATTTTTGAACCCCTCTCCGTTGTTTACAGCTGTTCATATGGGACGGGGAACCACAAAAATAGAACGTGCAACTTGTTACGTCACCTGTTTTGCAATTTTAAGTTAAACTTATTCCCTCTTATGTGTTTTGTAAACAAGGTATTTATTTAGATCCGGTTTAAACTACCAAGTCAGTTTCTGAATTAGGAACCTGAAAGAAATGCAGTTCTTTTTACAAAACTGACAACTTAGTCCGATGCTCAGTTTGTTTTTTTGTTTTTGTAGTTGTGTTGTGTGGTTTGAACTTTATCTATATCGAAATAAAGTTGGTAATGCAAAAACTGGCTCAGAGCTTTGGGCTAGAACTAAAGTTAGAATGCGTTTTGTAATAAGACGGATCAGCATTATAGAAATAGAAGGTAATATTTGAGTTGGAATTAAGAGTACTATTTGAACATGTGACGTCACGAGGCCTACGACTCATCCCTCTCTCCGTTATCACATGATGTCACACTTGGTTGACCACTTCCCACCCTTGTGACGTAATTTATGGATGGCCACTAAGAAAGATTGAGGTTTTTTATTCAAACTGGATAGGAAAATAAGAAATAACGAAAACCTATAAACTAAGCAAGAACATGGGTACTTTACTTTTTAAGTTACTTAATGGCACACAAACTTTTACCTGCGTATGTGTAGTAAATCGTGGATTTCTGAGTCCCCACCAAGCTGAATATCACCTGCCTAAAATTCGCCGCCACACACGAAATAAACTATTTACAGTCATGGAATGAAAAGTTTGAGCACATTTAATAGGGAATATGCATATAATTTAAAACTCTTTCATTAATTAAATGTACATTGTGGAGTTAAGAAACAAGTTGCTATATTTTTTAATGCATTAATTATTTTACAATTTGGAATGTTACGTTTCTCTGGTGGAACGGAACGCAAGCTCGAAACGCTTCGTCTTCAAAAATGCCGGAAGTAACCTCAAAGGGCATCTGAATAAATATCTTTTTATAGCAGTTTGAATTTTCACCAAGGTAAGTTAGTTAGTGAGATTTCTGCTTGAATGAAGCATAAAAATAATAATTTTATTTACATGATTTATATTTATGATGATGATCATGATTTATGTTTTTCCTACGTGGGTAGGCTTGACATAAACACATAATTTTGTAGCTTCCCTATTTAATATTTATTTTAAAATAGTTAATGGTTCTTATTCCCTAAATTTATGTTTTAATTAACCAATAAACCCACCTTCGCTTTGAACTTTCCTTTTACTTTCACTCTGCTACAACCACAACACTTGAAAACTAATCATGGACAGCAAGCTTGTGCACAGTATGGAGGAATTGGAGAAGTTGTTTAGCTCACGCATGCTTGATTATGAAGATAAGCTGCTGAGAGCTACAGCTGGAACTGACCCTGCACACTCGGATCTTGCTGCACTTTCCCTGGACTTCTCCGAGTTTAAATCATTTGTCTGCCAAACTCTCTCGCACTTCAAAACGCAGATAGAACTTCTGTCTCAGAGTCTGGACAGTCATGAGACTGCAATGCGAAGGAAGATTTTGCTGTTTCACGGTGTTCCAGAGAAGTCTAATGAAAAGCTGTGTGAGGCAATTCTTGTTATTATATCAAAACAACTATTGATTGATGACATTCAATTGGACCACTTCGACGTATGCCACAGATTGGGAGCCTCCCAGGGCAAAACAAGACCAGTGTTGGTGCGATTTAATGAAATGGAGCATCGACGCTTAGTTTGGGACAGCAAAACCACACTCAAGGGCAGCGGCATCACCATTTCTGAGTTCCTGACAAAAACACGGCACCAGGTATTTATTGCTGCCCGCAAACACTTCAACATCAACAGCTGCTGGTCTGCAGAGGGTAAGGTTATTGTTTTAACGCCTGACAAGGCTCGCCGGAAGATATCGTCCATGGCTGAGCTCGAAACCTTAATCGCATTGTTCCCCGCTCCGGCCAGTGCTGCCGCACCTAATGATCCCGTGCCTGCCGCTACTAACTCGCCAGCAGTGGCATCTACATCCCCTGTCAACGTAAGCACCAAAAAAAGGATTGCGAGGAAGGCTCGTCGCTGAGTTTACTGATTTTGATGTCCCCCTAGCATGTTTTACATTGACTGTTTTGTAACACAATAGTGTAGTGTCGGTACACTATAAAATACGATTTTCCTTTTGTTAATCTACCCATAATTAATTTTAGTAAAATTTTTCTCACAATATTTACCTTGCTGGTAATTGTTCTATTGACAGTGACATTGACGTGTGTCAGTGTCATGTCTTGTGTTATATTAACGTAACGTTTCGTTGCAGTTTGTGTTTGCCGTGGTCGCTACCTGAATGTTGTAGCCGACATCATCAAAATTTAACTTGGCTTTTATTTATGTCCTTTGATAGCATCATGTATACTTTCATTAATTTCTTTAAATTTTTTTGTTTTTCTTTTTTGTTTTTAGTTATGCCTAGTTTATAAAATGTAGTGTTAATATCTCTGCCATCATCAGCGAATAGGTGTTTTTATTGGTTGAGTGTTTTTTTGCACTTAAGTAGTGAATATTTATTAGTATCATCTGTTTCTTGGTACAATTTTTATTCTTAATTTTTTTTTTTCGTACCTATATTTTAAATATTTTTTATTTTTATTTTTTATATTTATATATATATATATTTTTACTATTTTTGCTTACCAACTATGATCGATGTCGATATTGGTGATGATTTTTTCTCTTGTTCTTCCTCTTCTAGTAGTTTCCTTAGTGCGGCGAGTGGCACTTCCTCCCCTCTTTCTCTTGGCGATCAGATTTCCTCTTTGTTGTCCCACCGCCCTAACAATCTCAACATAGCTCACATCAATGCCCAGAGTGTTCCTGGCCATTACTCTGATCTTCTGGCTTCCTTTAACTGTGCACATATAGATGCTTTGCTTATCTCCGAGTCCTTTCTCAAACCCTCTCTCTCATCTGTTCAGTTTGCCCTTCCTGGCTTTGTCCTTATCCGTAATGATAGAACTGGGAAGGGTGGTGGTGGTGTTGCCATTTACTTGCGTACTGATATTCCCTACAAGATTATCAGCACATCACCATCTTCCTACTCGGGGTCAGCGGAGCATCTTTTTCTTGAAATTACCTTGCATCACACTAAAATGCTCCTTGGAGTCATTTACAGTCCTAACCTCAGAATTGATTACTTCGGCTCGTTTGATACGCTCTTAAATGATTTCTGTCCCTCTTATGATCACGTAGTCTTAATGGGGGATTTTAATACTTGTTTACTTAAAAACGACAGTCGTACTCATAAACTTCAATCTCTTTTATCCTCTTTTAACCTTACTATTCTGCCTGTTTCTGCAACTCATCATTCCCCTAACTGCACCCCTTCTCTTCTGGACCTGATGATTGTGTCTAATTCTAACAATGTATCTGTCCACGGACAGCTCACTGCTTGTTTTTCTTATCATGACCTTATCTTCATGTCCTACAGGATTCGCCCTCCCAAGCGTAAGCCTAAATATATTTTCCTTCGGAACTACAAGGGCATAGACCTGGAGGCATTACTGCGTGATGCTGGTACCATCGACTGGACGGACATCCTGGAGAGTTTATGTATCAACGATATGGTTGGCATTTTTAACAGCACTTTACTCAGCTTATATGACCGTCATGCGCCTATCCGTCGAGTTAGAGTCAAATATCTTCCGGCTCCTTGGCTTACTCCTGCCATTAAAGATGCGATGGCAAGTAGGGACAGAGCCAAAAGAAGATGTAAACGCTGTCCTTCTGAGCGTAACTTGAATGCGTATAAGGTACTGCGTAATCGCTGCAGGCGTATGTGTAGAGATGCGAAGCGACGCTACTTCCATAATTCTCTTGACAACCGTAACTCCTCTGAGGTCTGGAAGTTTCTTAAAACTGTTGGTATTGGCAAGTCTCCAGGCGTTTCTAGTAATGAAATAGACGTGTGTGCTCTTAACAAACATTTCTCACATCCCCCTGTTACTTTTGATCCGCACGTCAAATCAGCTACGTTATCCAAACTTTCTTGTTTGCCAATGCCACAGTGTTCTCCTTTTAAATTAAGCCCAGTAAGTGAAATTGAGGTCAAAAAATCCTTTAGTGCTATCTCCTCTACTGCAGTTGGTAACGATAAACTTTGCTCAAGAATGATTTCTCCTATCCTCCCTACACTACTTCCCGTCTTGACCCACATCTTTAATTTCTCCTTGTTTTCGTGTACTTTCCCTGAGGCCTGGAAACAAGCTCATATCATCCCTTTACCCAAAATTGCTAAGCCGATCTCACCCACCGATTTCCGTCCAATTTCTATCCTCCCATATCTCTCCAAAGTTCTGGAGCATATCGTTCATCAACAATTTTCTGCCTTTCTTTCTTCGAATAATCTACTCAGTCCTCTCCAATCTGGTTTTCGTCCTGGTCATAGCACAGTAACGGCTCTTGTGAAGGTTACCGATGACATCCGCTGGGCTATGGACCACAAATCTCTCACTTTACTTGTACTTCTTGACTTTAGCAGTGCCTTTAACTCTGTTGATTTTGATATCCTTCTAGGGATCCTTAAATCTTTAAATTTCTCCTCTTCCGCTATTGGTTGGTTTGACTCTTATCTTAAGGGCCGCTCGCAACGAGTTCGTCTCGATGATTCGTCTTCTGACTGGTGCTATCTAATCGCGGGTGTGCCTCAGGGTGGCGTTCTCTCTCCCCTTCTCTTTTCCACTTTCATAAACTCTGTCACCAGTATCATCTCTTCCTACTTCCATCTCTATGCCGACGATCTGCAGCTCTACAATCATTTCTTAAGGGAGGATGCAGAAGCCGCCGTGGCTGCCATGAACAGTGACCTGGATTTGATTAGCGAGTGGTCGCGGTCTTTTGGACTGCAAATCAACCCTAGGAAATCCCAGGCCCTGGTTATTGGCGGCAGATATATGCGAAATAGGCTCGATGTTGCGTCGCTGTCTCCGCTCTGTCTGAATGGAGTTCAGATTGAATACGCACGTACGGTTAAAAACCTGGGGGTGACGATGGATTCCTACTTATCGTGGTCTGCCCATGTCGCTCAAGTCAGTCGGAAAGTGCACTACACTTTCCATTCCCTGAAATGTCTGCAAGGCTTCTTGCCCTTTAACACCAAAATCTCTCTTGCTCAAACTCTCATTCAGCCCATCATAGATTACGCCGATGCCTGTTTTTTGGATGCTACGGAAGAACTTTTAAATAAACTTGAGCGTTTGCAGAACATCTGTATTCGTTTTGTTTTCAATCTTAAAAAGTATGATCATGTTTCCAACTTTCGCAAGACACTCAAATGGCTCCCCATTCGATTTCGCAGGAACTCTCGGATACTGTGTCTGCTGTTCAACCTTCTTCACAATCCGAAAACCCCTTCCTATCTGCGGGACCGTTTTTCCTACGCCCGTCCTTCAGATGCACCTTGCAGGTCGCATCTTCGAAACCTCCTTAAGTCCCCTCCCCACTCCACTGACTTCTACTCCTACTCCTTCACTGTGCACGCGGTGCGGTTGTGGAATGCACTTCCGCCCGACATTAGGGACTGCCAAACTGTTGCAGTTTTTAAAAGAAAAGTGAAAGAACACTATCTGTCCACGTCGTCATAGTTGTGTATATATTATTTTATTTACATTATTATTATTAATATTTTAGTGATATTTATTTTAGAAATATGTATGTATGTATGTTTGTAATTATGTATGTAAGTATATTCCCATATTAGTTGTTTAATTTGTTTAGTGTATTATTGTTTTCGATCGTAAATCAATGTAGTTTATTTTCTTATTTACCCTTTCACACGCTGTCTACATTTCTTTATCTTCTCTCCTATCGCAGGTATGCTGGAAGAGATTTCTTTAGAAATAAGCATCACCTCTGTACCTATTTTTCTGTTCTAATCTTCTTGTCTGTTTATATATGTGTGTACATAAATGGTTAAATAAATAAATAAATAAATAAAAATGATTTGGGGTCAAAACAGAGATTTTAAGCAGTATCGTGGTTAGTGTTAGTTTTTTTGTATAACCGACGAAAAAAATATTTTTGGTTTTTGTTTGGTTTTGTTTTGGTTACAGTTTGCGCACTGGATAAAAACTTACCCTGTATTAACGTGCTGCACTGATTAAGAGAAAAAATCAAAATTTAAATAACCGCCGCCCCAAACAAAATCTCTAAAAAGTAAAAAAATAATATTTTCACCTCGATACCTCGGAAAGATTCTGTTTGTAGTTCGCAATCTGCGTGCAAAAGTGCATTTACCCGCTAGCGTGGATAGAGTTTTTGAAATTCGAATTGTTCTATTCAATTATTTTCTGTACAGCCAGTCCACTGAAAATGCATAATACTTATTTCACGTCAGTGCACCAACCCTATTTTTAGAATAATAGAACTGGCCAGCATGACGACTGCATGCAAAAAAAAATCCGTCTCTATTCAATTCACGTTCCTTAATTCAGTTATCTTCTATAAAACGCGCGCAAAGTACATAAAAGCGTACAATAATTTGTTCAATGCATGGAGACATTCTAAAGGCGTGGAAACGTTTTCGAAGACGATGCAATGTTTTATGGAACTACACGATTTTAATAGGTATATTATCTAAGCTGTTTTTCTTGCACCTAGCATTTGCCTCGCTGTAGTGAGGTGAAACATTGTGTGTTTCGCTCGGCAGCAAAGGTATCCTGCGTCTCGTACCTTTGAAAGCCTCGTTACGCTCAGGATTCTATATTTGAACCACTTGCTTCGCTCATGGTTCAATCCTAGAATATTTCGGCTCAGCTTTCAATACAAGTACTCGCGCCAAAAAACAACTTTGCAGCCTTGCATAACAAATAACTATTATTGGCCTCTTAATATTGTTATATTGTTTTATTAATATTATTAATTGGTAATATTTTGATCAAACCGTTGTCCTACCTACAACTTATCAGGCCAATAAATATTATTTTTTTACTTTCCAGAGGTTTTTTTTTTGGGTCGGAGGTTTTTAAATTTTCTTATTGAACTTATATTTACTGCTTTTTAAACTTGATATAATAATAGTAAGCACGCTACGATCGACACATGTCACGCTTAAATCTGCGCATCTTGACATACGTTTCCCACCGTGAAGTTTGTCATTAATTACATTATACTAAATCGGTTCACCCGTTTAAGAGCTACGGCGCCACAGACAAACACACACACAGACAGACACACACAGACAGACACACACAGACAGACAGACAGCCACACATAGCGGTCAATCTTATAACACCCCTGTTTTTGCGTCGGGGGTTAAAAAGAACATGCATATTCCCTATTACATTTTAACACAGTTCGTATGGCTTACGGGTGCCTGCTCAGTAAAAACGTTTTGATTGATACATCGGTGCTGCTAAATAAATAAATCATAGATTATCTACCTGACAGCATGGGTGAAGACTTCTGAAAAGCCGTCCTGCTTTCTTCGGCGTAAGCTAGAAATAATCAAGCACACACAAAGCGTTAAAGCACAGTGTTACTACATTACAGTAATTCAACAAAGCAGCACCCGTTAGACTACTCTAGTAATTTCTGCGTTACATTCATTGCTATAAGGTACAATTTCGAAGGCGAGCGCAATCGTAAACCGTAGGAGCAAATCCACCCAACCGCATTGACAGGATCTTTTGGTATGTGGCGAAATTCGGTACTGACCCCGCCATCTTGCTTTTTGGCAGAGGCATGAGGAACAGGGTTCACTCATCCTATATAGGAAAGGGAGGATCCTCCGACAATTTTAACCAACTTCAAAAATGGAGCAGGTTCTCAATTTAGTTTTCTCAGTACTCCCGTCATATGTAAACCGATTTGAAAAAATATTTTGTCTGAAAGGGTATACATATAGAGTGGTCCGATAAAAATGCGCAAAAAAGTCCCGCCGTGATTTTTTTACGTCCATGCATGCGGACGTGGACTAAGGCCATGAAAAGGCTTCAGTACATGGCAACATTGCCGCCTGTAACTGATTTCATCGGAATTGTACCTTTAAGCTGGGAGTCAAAGAAAAAGTGCATAACTACGTTGTACTACTGTCTAAAGGTAAGGTAAGAAAGGGTGAGGTTTTATTTAATCTTCGTTATAAAAAAAGTTTACCGAAACCAATAAATAAAGCAAGAACTCGGGCACTTTACAAATAAACAAACAAACATAATCTCACCTCATCTTCCCATGGGGTAGGCAGAAACTACAAACCGCAACCAGCTACAATCCCTACCTACTACTACTGGTGCTTTCGTTATTGACAAACAAACTTTTACCTGCAGATGTCTTCGTAAATCGTGGATTTCTGAGCTGAGTTAACATCGCCTGACTAAATTTCAAACACGAACATAAGCATTTACAGTTGAGGACTGAAAAGGTTGACCACCTAAAGCTACATTGCAACACAGATTATGTTGCTTACGGATGTACATTCAATCGCAATACGAAAACCACTCTTACTAATACGACATAAAGGCGCTATCAATATCCTATACAGCTTGCTATAATTTCCAGTTTACGCTGATCTCGCACTATACGGAAATCCTATACAATGCGAGATCAGCTTATACTGGGAATATATAGCATGATGTGTAGTCGTGAGTACCTGTGCAGTAGACAGGTTTTGTTTGATACATGGTGCTGTCGCTAAACAAATAAATATTATAGACTATCTACCTGACAGCATGGATGCAGATTTCTGAAGAACCGTCATGCTGCCTTCGCCGCGAACTAGAAAGAATCAAGCACACACAAAGCGTTAAAGCATAGTGCAACTACTAAACAATAGAACAACAATTGACTGCTTCAAAAATCAGCTTCCGTTGGACTACTGTATAGAGTTGGACTGTACAGTAGTCTTGTGCCTGCTCGGTCATTTTTAAGATCGCTCCATACTAGTTCATTTCGGTCAGTGAACTAGTTCATTCTATTCGGTCTTCGCTCTCAGTCAGTACTTCCGTATATCACAGAGCGAAAAAGTCTCATTGAAATCGTATCAGTCAAATCAGTCGCTGTCATTCTCGTTCCCGTTCGGTCATATGATAAGGCTCTTTGTAAATGTACGAGGAGCTAATAGAACTAATAGACCGATTACAAGTCAGCGTTCGGAAACGTTTCTTTTAGTACAGTGCTAAGAAACGGTTCCTATTCGTTCATCGTTCACGAACTACACAAGACTACTGTACAGCTGTGGTATTAGCGTGCACGACTACAAAGTGTACCTACTTAGTGTACAAGTGCAAACAGCTAAGTGCCAAGAGCTGGAGTTATTTACATAAGGAATGCAAAATAAAAGAAGAATTAAAGCTAACCAAAACCAAAAATTAAGCAGGCAAACGATATTATTTTACTGACAAAAACTTTTACCTGTGGATGGACAACGCCTGACTAAAGCTTACTGCCTCGCACGTACAGTCAAGGAATGAAAAGTTTAAGCACTCTTAGGTATATTTTTACTGCTTACCCTATCTTTCCGCGAGTGTAAATTGACAGGACAGTAAAAAAAAACTCGTTGATTTACTGTCGAAATACCTGGTAGTAAGCTTGTGGATCTCTTAGCGGCTGTCAGGTTGACGTCGGCGCCGGCTAACATAAGTGCGCGCACGCAGTCGGGTGCGTCTGCCAGACATGCTGTGTGGAGCGGGGTGTACCCCTGCTTATTGTACACGTTCAGGGATGTAGGACTCTTGCTAGCCAACGCCTGGAACAAGCAAAGGTTAATTTGTACCACAAATAAATTGGGCAACGGAGACAGATTCTGCAGTTTATGAAATTATTTCTGTTTGGGTATAATGATTGTGAGAACCAGGTATATAAGCAAACTTATAAATATTAAATGACGAACAAAAACTTTTAATTTTACAATAGTCACTGCATCAATTCTCTTTACGTCTCAACTACTAGTCCACATTAGCCCTGGATCTAAATGCTAGCAGTCATGGGCGGCCTTCGTCCACCATTGATAAAGCTGATGAAGGCTGACATTAACCAGTATTTACAAGTTACCATCATGCCGTCAAATACTACTCCATTCTACTACACCACTCCACACCACACTTCTCCCCACTCTACTTGTTTTTACTTTGATATCTGTAACCCATATGGTGTACATAGTAAAAAGTTTTATATTCTACACTTCATCAAACCATCTACAACTCTATCTCAATCAACTAGTTCTCGTATACATCGTGCCTTGAGGGAAGAAGGGGACACGCCACGATAGCGGCGGTAAGTCTTCTCTTTGAGGAGTGGCTTGAGAGGCGGCACGGCGTCCTCACCTTCCGCCTGACGCAGGTCCTCACGGGACACGGTTGTTTCGGGAGGTTCCTGTTTCGGATAAGGCGGGAGGAAATGCCCGAGTGTTTCCACTGCGAAGATCGAACTGAGGACACGGAGGAGTATACGGTGGAGGTCTGCCCGGCTTGGGCGGAGCACCGCCGTGTCCTCGTGGAAGCGATCGGCGGCGGCGATCTCTCGATGTCAATCGATGTCAGCACCAATTGGTGGGGTCCGCAAGGGCCGATGCCTGCCAGGGGTGCGGGTTGTTCGAAAGAGATACCGCAGCCCCTGGCACACAGGCAACTGGTGGAACACGGGTGGGTTTTAGTCAGTAAAAGTCTGACACGCCCTCCTGCTCCACCCAGAGCGGGAGAAGTTATTTGATGATTTACCACTCTCAAAAAAAAAGGGAAGATGAATTAGTATTCATTCCCTCAACGCACGGCCTAGTGGTCGTTTCAATATTAGCTCGTCAGTCCTGTCTCTTCGTAACCCGTCCTTGCATTAATACTTTGCAATGATAATGTGTATAGAATAGTGCATATAGGTATACATATTATCAATACAGTGTGTGTGTATGTGTAAAACAACATTAGAATTAACTTTCGGAACATTCTTTTATCTCAGTCGGAATATATTCAAACTAAAAGTACCAATAATCACTGACTATTTATCGAAAGAGTGAAAGAGCGAGAGTATTCAATACTATCATGTCATCGGCGACATATTGCTATTACTATAGTCATATCTATCTAATACTTTCTTATCTACATGTTTGTATGCATACATATGTATGTCGACATATTTTATCTAACAGAAAATTGTGCACAAGTACAAAATATAGTGTGACTTCTAATTACGGCTCTGTAGCGTTTTTGTTATTAATTTCAATAAAGGTTGTAGATATTGATTTCATTCAATAAAGACTGTAGGTACCTATACATTCGCCTGTCAACGGTGTGTACATTTTTATTCAGAAATATTTGCCAAGAAGCAGCCTTAAGTATGGAATTGTGCCCGGTTGATGGCAATAGGATAGGGTCGTCCTCTTTTACATGGGTCTTAAACATGACTGGCGAAATGTAGGTGTCCTATAGGTAAACCTCTGACTGGAATGGACAAGTCCATTCAAATCTGTGTGGTTCTTTCCATGATCTGACCAAGATTATGTCTGGACTTTAAAAGAAACTTTGACCCTGAGTTTTTTCGCCCTTTCTTCTCAGGGGTTCTAAATGTAGCTTGGGGGGTTTATCTGTGTCTGTAACCTACTAATAAATACTGCAAGATAAGTAAAATTGTGTTCCGTGTGGTGCCGGACGTAAAGAATAGCACCATCCCACCTCTTCCCGTGGGGTGTCGTAGAAGGCGACTAAGGGGCTTACTAGAGAATGGGCAGCAGCGGTCTCTAAGCATTTGACCACCATACTGCGATCGCCAACCCGCCTGCCAAGCGTGGCGATTATGGCAAAACCCCCCAAACTGGGGGAGGCCTATGTCCAGCAGTGGACGTCTTTCGGTTCAGGTGATGAAGTAAAATTGTTACTAACCCTATGGACCCCGGGACTGAAATAAAAGTTTTCAATTCTATTCTATTAATTAAGACGACCTTAAAAACTATGTGACACTAGTTTGTGAGAGACTGGTGTCTGCCCTAGGAAATACCTGTATAAGCAGATCACTAAAAACTGATTATACATTACCAACAGATTACATACCGTGTGGTCTACACTGTATATAAAAATAATACTAATCTACAGTCAAAATGCAACCGGTGTTTTATGTTGATTAATGTGTACTTAACGCCAATTCATAGTTAAAAATTCTGTACCACGTAAGGTTTTTGAGATTTTCTAACTTTTTTAAAATTAAATATCAGTCATTTTGTTGCTCTATTTGCAACGAATCGATATACACCGTGACATTTTAGTCGTCTTACAACGGCAGCCCACGTCATGTATCCAATGAATACTAATCATTTATTTAAAAAAAAAAAAAATTTTTGAACATTTGCATAATTTAAAAAATGAAAATATCATTCACTAAGACGTATGACGTAGTTTGAAACACCCTGTTATGGAGATGGAATATGGACGACTAAAATGTCACGGTGTATAATTTAATGTTATCTGTTATTTGGGATACTTAAAACAAATTTCACGTGTGTAGTCTGTGTTCTTTGATTTTCATTGATTCAACACTTGAAGGTAGTTGTGATAGCTCCGGAAAGTGAGACTGTTTGATAAAAAATGTCTAAAATAAAAATACGTGGTTATAAAACATCAGCACTAATTTTGTTATGTTTGTGGCTCGTATACACCTAAATCACAACTCAACAATAATTATCATTTATCCTATAGTGGATCGAGATCGGAATTGGTTTCCTTATTATTGTTGCCACCTTCGCATATAAAAAACGGATTGATGAAGAACCAACTTTGTTAAGGCTTTAGACAAGGAGAGCGATGCTTTCAAACATCTTAAAAAATTCCAAAGCTAAGTGACGCTAAGCTTAAAGAAGGAATTTTCGTTGGACCAGAAAGTTGAAAAGTTCTGAAGGACGAAAATTTCGAAGGGGAACTAAATCTTGTTCAATTTCAAGTCAAAGTCAAAGCATTTATTTCAAATAGGCACATAATAGCCACTTTTGAACGTTAACATTTGCTTTAAAATATAATTGATTCTAGTCGCCCCTTCCAAAATGTAGTTGCGTATGGAGAAGAATGGGCAGGAAACTCCACCGTTGCTCTTTTAAAATCTTTAAGCACAATATTTAAAATACATTCATTATATAATTAAGTGTGGAAACGATGCACCCAGAATAAAAATACCATACCAAAGTAAAAAGGTAAAAAAGAATGAAAGTAAAGCAATTACAGATAAATTAATTTTATGATAGATACATGGTGCTCACATATTTACAAACATTGTAAAAGTAGGTATACGATTTTCCTAGAATATTAACAAGTAGGTAATAAGTCAGTGTGTGAGTAAAGTAATCACTGAGTGTAAATCAATGTCATAAATATGATTCATTATACAATATTAAATTAGCAACCAGTTTGATTTTGTCTAGACTCTAATTGTCCTATAAAGCAGGACCAGCATGTTTCCAAGCATTCTTACCTTGTATATAATCCACTAATTTGTAATATGCTTGTTTACAAACACCACTACTTTTAATATGAGTTTTAAATGTCCTTTCATTTAATTGCAATAAGCCTGGAGTTCATTTAAAAGCGTCGTCACACACTTTTTGGGCAACAAAAAATCTGACACATATAACTGATTGAAAATTTGCTGAAAAATTACCAAAGACTGAGTTCCAGAATGTAAAAAAAAATACATTTTTTACATTCACATTTGAGGTTTTTTTTAAACTAAATTTGGGTTCTGTTCGTTATGAGCAGGAAGAGAGGTTCCACCAAGATATTTTATCGATGGAACAGATATATCAAGGCCGCTGGGATCCTGCAATGATGGAGGATTATTGTTGCTAATAGGGGAAACCAACACAGAATACAAGAAAAAATCACCGCTTGCTAAAAAAAAAAATCTACAAAACAGTTAAGTACAATAGTTACATACACATATCATTCCCTCAAAAAATAAACATCTTAAATTAAAAACAACCTCTATTTATTTTAAAATTGTACTGTTATATTCGGCAATAGGAAATTTTTTATACATTTTTTTTAACTTAATATTCGTATAAATGATAAATGATAAATGATTTTATTTCTGTAAGTAGGTTAGTACAAACACTTACACGTCAATCATATTTTTTTTAAACTAGATGAGGTCGGCGTTTCCTCGACTTCTCTGAGAAGAAAGGCCGCAACAAACTCAGAGGTCACAGTCTCTTTTAACACATTCCATGCCCAGCACCCAGCATATGGGTCGAAAAATAGTTGATTCGTGTGCCCACAACTTGCATCCGAGTCGTCGCAATAATTAGCTATTGATGATTCTGTTCATGCCCAGGACCCGACTAGCGAGACTACTTATAGCGACGACTCGGATGCGAGTTGTGGGCAAACAAACTAATTATTTTTATTTTTCTTGCTTGGCATCGAATGTGTTAAAGTCCAGACATAATCTTGGTCAGACCATGTGAAGACCATGTGGACTGGTGTCAGAAAAGGTCTTTTGAGGAAAGAACCACATAGATTGAGTGGACCTGTCCATTCTGTGCACGCATTTATCAGTAATCATGCAGCTCAACTCAGCTCACTCTATAACTCGAAATCTATACATCATGGACATTTTTTGCTTTCTAACTCAAACTTAGGATCCTTAAAAGATAATGATGCACATATAGCCATTATCAGTTACAAATATTTGTAGACTAATGTGAATAGATAGGGCATAACATATAAATCAATTATAAACTCACAGATTAAATCATTGTCCTTTCTTGTAGTTTAGTTACGTGGCCAATCGCCAAATATCTGAAATACCAACGCCTAGCAAACAGAATACTACATTTCCCGAGAGTCAAATGTAAACGGAAACTTCAATCAATGTCAAAATAGGTTTGTACTTCTTCACCGACAGAAATACACATCATACCTTCTTACACAAAAGTGATCTTTAATGCAATTGGAACAAAGTCGTTTTTAAAACGACGAAACTTACCGTACTGAAAAGAGGGTAAAATATTATTTAAATGGCAATGGAACCTCAATCTTATAATGTAGAATGAAAGGTTCTATTTCAATGTATTTAATTTAGAGCCTGCTAAATAGAGAAAGCGAGTAACAGACAAACAAAAGTAATAAATAACTCACCTAGATACCTAGTTTTTTCCCAACTATGTTAGGGTCGGCTTTCAATCTAACGAAATGCATCGAATACGAAGTATTTTACAAGGAGCGACTGCCTATCTGCCTTCAGTTCAGACTGACCAATAGCTTAACTTGCTTTCCAAGGCACGGAAGGGTCTTGGTATGTAAAGATGGTCACCCATCCACGAGCCAGCCGTGGCAAGCGTAGCTTAAACTGGTCGATCGACCCGTACTGCAGTTAATACTTAGAAAAACAAACGACTTCCGAAAAACCACTACAAAAGGAAAAATAACTTTAATTTCGGAAGTCGGTATTTTTCACTTTGTAGTGGTTTTTCGGAAGTCGGTTTTTTTTTTTTTTTGAAAACGTTTTTTATTTTTCGCTTTTTAGTTAGAGTAGTAGTAGTTAGAGAACCCCTAATTCGAAATTTCACCATCCTTGGGGTCAAAATAATGCATATTTATGCGATAGCTGCAATCGCGGGTGATTCAAGGCTCGTGCAGACTAGCGCGTCGCGACACTCGTAGCACAATTTCTATGAAAACTTCATGGAAATTGGTCTACAAGTGTCGCGTCGCGCTGTCGCGTCGCGCCTGTTTGAAGAAGCCTTTACTGTTATTTTTTGAAGAGTTCCGTTGTCTGTCTCCGAAACGCATCATCAAATCTATATGAATTGAAAAGGGACCACACGGGAAGCACCAGCTTTCAAATAAAAAAAAAGAATCATCAAAATCGGTTCACCCAGTCGAAAGTTCTGAGGTAACAAACATTCAAAAAACCTGTAGTCGAATTGAGAACCTCCTCCTTTTTTGGAAGTCGTTTAAAAAGTAGTAACGCCTGATAATAGAAAAATCAATAACTCACATTAATAATTTCTTTGTTGCTGGCAGCGGCATAGTGGAACACCGTGTTTCCTTCAAGGTCGATCACGTCGAGGGAACAGTTCAGTGAGACTAGACTCTGTACCATACGTACGTTACATGTCTTCACGGCCACCTGAAACAAAACAAAAAACGTTCAAGCTCAATTCAATTGATCAAATCAAAACCAAAGTTCAATTTGATCAATTTCACACGGGCGCTTTTGAATTGACATGGAATTGGTCACTGAGAAAGATGGAAGTAATTAAAAAGTGTAGTAGGTTTCCATGGAAAACGGGCAAGAAAACTATGGACACTCTTGTAAATCAAAATATTGTTACATTGATCCATCTGCGTTGAAGCGTTGAAATTGCGCTTTTGTATAAAACAGCATATTATTTTTAATGATCGACAAAACAAATTCTTGGCTTGGGCGTTTAGAATCATATACTGAATGAATAGTTACAGTTTCCTCGTCGTTGTATTATAGAAGAGCCTGCGGCATTTAGGTACTTAGTTTTAATAGATAGGTATAGCCACTTAAATATTAATTGAACAAAACATGACATATGACATCATACTATCATCTCAGTCTACCCTAAGGGCGCGTACACATAGAACATCCGTTTTACAGGTCCGTTTAAACGTATATGTTATTAGCGTATGTAGTTGTATGAGCGAGTTCATACAGAATACAGTATTCCGGATCCAGTAAAAAATACTGATCCGACAAAATAAGCAGCAATCCGTTTTACAGGTCCGTTTAAACGTATATGTTATTAGCGTATGTAGTTGTATGAGCCAGTTCACACAGTATTCCGGATCCAGTAATACTATACTAATCCGTTTTATCGGATTGAAACCGCACGAGGCTTTGCACGGGGGTGCGCGGGGTGCGATGTGCTACACACAGCCGCCATTTGCCGGTTTCATTCCTAGAGTAGTGCACGTGTCCAGTGCTATCATAATCATGGCAAGCAAGGCGTTTGAAAAATATGTTGAGCAAGAAGTTTTGATAAATTGTGTTGAAAGTAGACCAGTTCTTTGGGACAAAACACTGGAGATTTATAAAGATAAAATTGCAAAAACCGCAGCTTGGCGCGAAATATGCGGTATTCTAAAGGAGGATTTTGAAGCTATGGAACAAAAAGAAAGACAAGAATTTGGTAAGTATTTATTTTATATTGTAATGGAGACATTGTTTTTTATTTTAAATAGCTTCATTCTGCCAAGAAACTGACCCAGATTCGGACACGAAATAGTTTTCGAATTCCGTTCGAACTGAATTTGCAGTTCGACCACCTCGTAGCGTTTCATCATCAGGTAGGCTATTGAAATGAAATGCTTCAGATTCGGATGTGTTGCCATCCTTTAAGCCCTCTTTTTCCCTTACAAAGTTGTGTAGAACGGTACATGCCTTAACTATCCATATAGCTGTTGTTTTGTTGACGTCTAGAGGCCGGTGGAATACTCTCCACTTATTAGCAAGAATACCAAATGCACATTCAACGTATCGTCTAGCTCTGGTCAAACGATAGTTATATATTCGCTTATTTACGTCTAAATGCGTCCCGCTAAATGGCCTCATTAAATTTTCGTGTAAACCGAAACCTTCATCGCCGATTATGACGTAGGGAACTCTCGTTTCTGAGCCTGTTATTAATGGGCAAGGTTCTGGTATTTGTAAACTGCCATCTAGCATCATTTTCCAAAATGTCGACTCCTTGAATATTGATGAATCGCATTCTTTTCCATACGACCCAATACTAACATATAGAAAACGATAGTCAGAGTCTACGATCGCTAATAATATGATGGAAAAAAAGTCTTTGTAATTTAGGTACATTGAGCCACTTTTTGCTGGTTTTCGAAGTCTGATGTGTTTACCGTCCACTGCTCCTAAACAGTGGGGAAAATTTGCTTTTGTGTCGAATCCATTTGATATATGCTCCCATTCACTCACTGTTGTAGGAAGTCGCATAAACTCGTCATTCAAGTTGTTCCATATGCATCGTGTAACTTCCTTAATAATGTTGCTTATAGTTGACACACCGACACGAAAGACGTAATAAAGTTCTTGAAATGTACACCCAGACGCTGCATACCTAAAAAAAATAAATTAATCAATTACTATATTATTACACATATATTGACTTCCCATACAAAGTAACGTTAGTGACTGTAAGGGTTTAGTTTTAGTTAATTTTGTCTATTACTGATTATGTATATGTCTATGTTTCGTAGAGGTACTTCTCTATGGTCAGACTTTAAAGATGGCTTGATGAATAAGTCTTGTTTTATTATAAAACTATAAAATATTATAGTGACCAACAAATTTTGTATGGAAAGTCGAAATTTTTATGAGAGTTTTTAGCAAAGTCGTAAATCAAAACTCATACTTATATATATAGTACATAAATAAAATAAAATTAAACTGAACTGAACTAAATTATAAAATTACCTAATTAAAATAAATTGATTTAAACATTAGTAATACTTTTTTGCTTCCCATTATTTACTGACCGATTAGTTCTTGCACTGTCAATTTGACTTATCCACTGACCAATATGGTAATTAATTACTGACAAGTCTATTCTACCTTCTTATTCGCCTTTCACTTACTAAGCTATTGACAACCATCTTATATTATTATTTACTTGCTTCAGGAAAATATGTTATAAAAAAATGGAATTCGACTAGAGATGCCTGGATACGAACATTGAGTGAGAAAAAGAAATTGAAGAAATCTGGAGCTGCTGCCTCAAATACCAAGCCTTACAAATATCACAATCAAATGTTATTTTTGAAAAAAGTTGTCACCCCAGGTGATACACACGAGAACGTCCCTGCTAATGACAACATCACGGAAACAGTAGAAAGTAATAAAGACAACGAAGATGAACCTGATCAGATTACGGAACAAAGTGGTAGTGACAGACAAAAGGAAAGACAAAATTTAGCCCCGCCGCAACGCAAGGCAATCAAAAGAAATGTGAATGAAGTAGACGCCAAAATGATTGAATACATGAATGATCAGTTAAAAAAAAGTAAAAATGAGTTTGAAGATCCCAATTTATCGTTCTTCAAAGGTATTTTGCCGCAACTGGCTTCACTTAATGGCGATCAAATTTTAGAATTTCAGTCTGGAGTGATAAACCTTTTACAAAATATTAAAAGTAGAAGATATGGTCAGTCAAACTACGAGTGGCCTCCATATTCACAAAGTTCTAGCACTCCTCACTACCACACCCAAGGTTATTTTAGTAGGCCACATCATCTTGACTCTACACCATCAGTAGAAGGTTCGCCATCAGTAGAATCTACATTCAGCCAGGAGTCAGACTTGCCAGATCTGTCTATGTTTTGAAATAAATCTTCATTTTTGTAAACCTTTTTGTCATTTTAAATTTTAATTGATAATAACAAAAATTAAAGTTCTTACCTTAAAAATATCGCTAGTTTTACTTCAGGGCACAAGCTTTTCCTCCAGTTTGTGTCTTTCTTTTTTAAATCCTTTTCTAATCGTTTAAGAAGGTCATCAAAAGTAGACGTCGTCATTCGGAAATAAGTAAAAAATTTAGATTCGTCTTCTTTCAGCTGACGCACAACAGCACCACGACAAAATCTTTGCCTTAATAGTGGATGTATCCAATAACGCCGGGGCTTCCTCCGCCGCAGACGACGATAGTACCAATACAACACGACAACGTCCATTCTCGTAGAAAGTAGGCGATACACTGAAGAACGAAAGTCCAGTAGCGTCGGATCTGTTAAAATCGGTCCTGTAAATGCTGTGTGAATATTACCTCCAGTAGCGTCGGATCTGTTAAAATCGGTCCTGTAAATGCTGTGTGAATATTACCTCCAGTAGCGACGGATCAGTTAAAAAGGATCCTGTAAAACGGATGTTCTATGTGTACGCGCCCTAATTAGGAGCACAGGCGTGACGTCGGTTCTATCGTGTTGTTGATTACATTAATTTTAATTAATTGTAATGGTTTTTGTCTAATAAGTTGAGTTCTGAAAATTTAACGTTAATCAGTATTCAGTCAGAGGGTGCAGACTGAATAGGACTTTAGGGAATTTCCCTTATATTAAAATTGAAAAAATACTACACTATATACTTTTCCCAGTAGGTATTCATTTATAATAAATATTAATAAGTTCTGTTCGACTTTAATTAAAAAAGATTTTTCAATAAGTAAATGAAAAAAATGTACCAAATTTATTACCTTTATCAACAGCAAATAATCTATACTAATATAATAAAGCTGATGATATTGTTTTTTTTTTTTTTGTTTGAACGCGCTAATCTCTGGAACTACCCGTCGGATTTGAAAAATTCTATTTGCGTTTAATAGCCCAGTTCCCGTAAAAGCATCATCATTGTCTCGTTGTCCTTGTGTGTTGTCTTGTTGTCCTTGTTGTCCTTGTTGTTCCTTGTCCTTGTGTTGTCATTGTAATTTATTTGAGGTCGGCGTAACATTTCTTTTTCTCCCACGCTTCTCTATTAGTCGTCATCTCCGTAGTCACACCCTTTCTAACCATATCATCATTCACACAGTCCATTCATCGTTTCTTTAGTCTCCCCCTACTCTTATATCCATCGATATTCTCCGTATCACATGCCCGTACAATGACAACCAATTTCCACACAACTTTTCAGTTATCGGTGCCACTTTCACGCGTCCTCTTCTAAACTAGTTTCTTTTCCCGAAGAAGGATAAAGGCTATTAACAATATGCTACGACCCTTGGGAGCGGAGCAGAATGAAAAAGAGCTGGGAAGAACGCAAAGCGAGGTAACACGGGCGGACGGGCGATGCAATGCGGGGACTAGAAATTTTACGCGAACAAAGTCGCGTGCAGAAGTCAAGTTACTGATCAAAAGAAAAGGAAACAAAAATATCATAGCATACAATTGTATTCCCCTATAACTACCTACCATAAGCAATTACACTTAACCAAGTAAGGCTGAGTCACCATTGTTGAACACTTAACTTTGCATTACTGAGACTGAACTGACCTTTGGAAAATAACTACTCACTACTGAGAACGAACGCATTTTATGTACTCAACTGTTTTTATGACTCACTTTTTTTACAGTGTTTTCCGAAACCCATTTGACCTCTTTAGTCGGCTTGGAAAAAAACAAAATAAGCGAGACTTGTTGTTTTGTTATAATCAATCATGTTAGTTACTAAATCAGCCTATTTGAGAGCAGCAACATGGCTGAATTTTCTACAAATACATGGCCAAAGCTGTACAGCCAAATAATAATGCTGTTTGTTAGTTTACTTACCATTAAAGGCGTGGCTCCAGTCAATGCATCAATGCCATCAATGTGTTTCTGGACTTCAGGGTCATTGAATAGCTCACTCAGGCCAAAGTGAGCCACCATGTGAGCGATCGTCCATGACTGGTGTTGTGATAATGTGTCACAGAGTTTCTGAAGAATTGCCACTGTGCACTGCAAAGGACAATGTTTAATTAGTAATACTATCCTATTAATATTATAAATATGAAAGAAACAGCTCAACGGATTCGAATGTTTGGCACACAAATAGATTATAACCTGGATTAACACATAGGGTACTTTTTATCCCAGTAGTACCTTCCCGTGGTATGATTTTCGAAACCACTCGGGCGAAGTTGCTGGCAAAAGCTGGTTTAATTAAATAATTAATGTTGACAATGCTTAGTGGTCTTGCTACATTTTTATTTATTTGATTTGAATGTTGAGTATTATTTTGATTAAAATTCATTGTTTACATATGTGTGAATTTTAAATATTTTATTTTTGTTTTTATTTAATTATGTATGTAATGGACAATGTCTATACAATAAATGAATTACTATTAGTGATTGTGCACTCTGATAATTGTAACAATGCCTTGATGATATTATAATTTTTTAGTATGGTTCATGCAAACAGTACTTCAATGGATTTCACCCTCTGATGCGCCTGTTAGTTTAGATCCAGCACCTGAATTTCATAACACACTTTCTTTTGATTGAATTACAGGATGCACTATTTCAATATGATGTATGGAAGATCCATCTACTTGGCAAAGGCAATAATTAAATGAATTTTGTTGACCAGTCAAACTGAAAGGCATTGCCGTTGCAAATGTGTAACGAATTACCCCACTGGGCAACCTTTCAAGCATAATAAACCTACAATGTTCCCACTGCTGGGGAACAGGTCTTGTGCCTTCGAGGGAGAATGGGCTGTAATGTACCACACAGGCCAGTGCCACTTGGTAACACACGTAACCTTTCAAACTTCCTTTCATTTATAGAGCCGTTCACAATATAGCTTGTGCCTAGTAGAAGATATTTTAAATACAATCAGTCTAATATGAAATTCACGAATGTTATTATAATTTATTAAGGACAGTGTTTAACTAATTTGTTTATTAAATTACACTTACTTCTTTGGTAATCTTGATAAATATTGGTATTCGCTCCTTGTAAACAATGAATTTCCCTTCTGCATCTTCTATGGTCTTAGCCCGAAATAAACTGCAATGAAAATAACAGAACATAACAATTATTCTATGAAATAAGTACTAGCTTTTCGCATAATATGTGCGGGCCATAGAGTCCTGAACTTTTGGTACGCATAGCAGGGGCCGAAGCCCGTATATTTTTGTTACTATTATTATGTGGATAAAACCATTTGATAATTCTTATCATAATTCAGTGATATGTCTAATCCAAAGATAGTAAATAAAATTTAGGTTAGTTTAATGGTTTGATAACGGGCTGATGCAATGAGTAAAAAAAAAAAAGCACTTGATAATGAGTAAGTTGTCTCATCTAAATTAAGATTCTCATGAATTCCTAGTTGTTGCACTGTAACTTTAATTTTATTAGCTTTTTTTGTAGATGAAAACTTCAGGTTTTGTCTTACATAGTCCATGTTATAAATGTTTCAAAATATTGATAGAAAGAATAAAGTAAATTTTTATACTTACATATTCTCATTAAGCCTTTTGTGATCACTGTTTATGAGAACTGTAAGTTTACAAATGAACTTTATTCTTTCTATCAATATTATGAAACTTGTTAAGCCATTCTTTGTTTTTAATAATTGTATGAAACAATAAAAGACATCCTTGGTGAAAGAAAATATTTTACATCACTATAGACTAGCTTAGGCCTCTTTGCCATTTGTTCTCATTCTGCAGTAGTATAATTTAAATATTTTTCTCATTATAAGCTATAGAGATTGCCAAAAAGATAAAAAACAATTGGCAATTAGCATAAAATCAATGAGTCAAACCTATGAATAATCACATACCTGTACATCTGATGTAAGCTCTCGGTAAAAGGCTTATGAAGAACTATTTCATAGTATTTGTCTTTTGAATTCTTGCCATCGGGCGGATTCTTTGGTCCATACAGTAAAATAGAGTCTTCTCGGTAATGTATCGGCCGTGAAATGTAGTTGTCTGATCGCACCTCAATTACTTTAGTAGGAGCTTCTTCCGTCCCCAGAAGACCACGGAAAACTAACAAACAAAGTAAATATGTTCTTCGGACAAGAGAAAAATAATGTATACAAGAATCTCACTGCGTGCGACACTACATTCGAATTTAAGAGATAAATAAAACTTACGTGAATTCAGCATTATGTAGGAAATAATCTTGGATTATCAGAAGTCAATAAATTCTGTATTGCTAATTGAAATTTTATTTTAATGCTTACACAATTTGCAAAAAACACGCACAAATCTGGCGCAGAAGTCAGCCAGCTGATGCGATTGACAAATGACAACTGACTGACAGCGACAGGATAGAAAGGCTACGGCCACTTTCCGAATTAGAAAAATAGCGCTGTGAGCGCTCACATCAATAATTTGCGTTCCGAGTTAGATATCGCGATTATGACAGCTAAGAACTGTCATTTTTGTCATCAATACGGAACGCTCGTGAACGCGCTAACAGTGCTCACTCAATGTTAAAACCTATTTACACCAAAAACTTGTATAGACCACATATTTCATCTTCTTATTTGATTAGGTGGCGATTCTAGCCAGAAGCACTATTTATAAGTTAGCTAAAACTATGATGCGAAGTTATCGCGCTCACGCCAATTCGGAACGGGTGTGAGCACGCTCAAATCGATATTATCGTATCGATAATAACGTTGTCCCGTGAATCGTCACAGATGACGTCATGACATGCGCCATTTTGCGATAACGCTGACCACGCGTTATACTAATATCACCGTGAGCGCTGTCAAAAATGACACTTGTGCTGTTTTGTTCTGATTCGTATCATAGTTTTAGCTAACTTAGAAATAGTGCTTCTAGCTGGAGTCACCACATAACCAAATTAGAACATGATATTTGTGGTGTATACAAGTTTTATGGTGTAAATAGCATATAACATTGAGTGAGCACTGCGAGCGCGTTCACGAGCGTTCCGTGTTGATGATGAAAATGACAGTTCTTAGCTGTCATAATCGTGATATCTAACTCGGAACGCAAATTATTGATGTGAACGCTATTTTTCTAATTCGGAATGTTGCCAAAGTAGAAACAGCACAGAACTAAATATCTATCTGAGAAACAGACAGACTGGCGTCTGGTAACTGACAATGACCACAGAGTACTTTGTAATAAACTGAAAAGTGAAAACAGTGACACTGAAGGTAGTCTTTGTTATCGCGCTCACGCCAATTCGGAACGGGTGTGAGCACGCTCAAATCGATATTGTCGTAACTCGGAACGTAGGCTTTGTAAATGACCAGAGAGAATACTTTTTAAAAATAAAACAATTATTAGCCCTTTACATTCAGCGTTGCCAATCTGTGGGGAATTCCCCAAACTGCGGGGATTTCCAGTCCGATTGGGTAATTTGTGGGGAGAACGTTTATGTGGGGAAAATGCGGGGAATTTAGAAATTTACACTAGACCTGAACTTAGAAGTAATAGGAGTAGTCGAAGTAAGTATAATTTATAAATTATTTATATTTGATTCAAGATTAACTCAATTTATCCGACAGGAAGGTTAAGTTTATTTTACGTCCATCAAACTTTATCGTTAATCGGGGAAGTCCCTGTTGTTTACTATAGCTTGTTAACGAATTATACAGAGTATTGCAGAACTCTTGTTAAGTGTTATTGTGCTCATTCATATTTCGAGATCACACATACTGCTCGTTATATACTGTTTGACGTTTGTTGTTTATTTAGTATAAGTAATATAAAGCTACAATGGACAAGTGGTTGTTAAAATATAAAGAAACAGAGAAAGTTAATAAGGATGACGATAACTCCAAGGTATGTTATAAAAACCAATATTCAGTAGTCAATAGTATACTAAACGCAAAAATTGTTTTAACATATTTGGTTTACTTGGTTTGGATTGGAATACGTATTTCTCGATTGATATCATTTGTTAGTAAGTTTTATCTTTATTTTCTATTTTGTTCGTATAAGACTGAACGGAAAAGAATACCGGAACCAAAGGTAAACACACGGAATTAAGAAACCGCCACTGCTGGTCCAGATATTGCTTATTCCGATCCACGTCCGTCTAGGTCCAGGATTCCAGAAACGAAAATAAAAAAGGTAAAACGTCTTAATAAATAAGAAACTTATTTCTTGACTGATTAATTAGTAAAGTGAACTTTATTTCTTGTACCTTTTCTACTTTTTATAACCTACTGATTGATTTGGTGGCGTAGTGATTAGCGCTTTTACGTCTACGCCGTGAATCGTAGGTTCGATATCGGATAAATGTTTGTGTGATAAGCAGATTTGGTTGTTTATCATTTGTATCTTGATTATATCTATCGTTATATAGAAAGTACCGCATGTGGCCACTAGAGAAGGTATTCAGAAGAAAGGAGGGAGCCTAAAATTTGATCCGTAAATGATATGTTAACAAAACAAATTTGGAGCATTGAAGAGCCTATGCCTTGATTTAAATCATTGAACACTTAAGTATAAGTAATAAATATATTTGATTTCTATGAACAGTACTTTTATTTCTTTGCTGAAAACTTGTGGGGAAAATGTGGGGAATATCGATTTTATTTTCCCCAAAATTGGGGATTTTCAGTTACGTTTTTGGGTAATCCAGACCGTGGAAGTCGGCAACACTGTTTACATTTCATCTAGACGAGTTTTTGGCGGGATCGCGTTGGAACATGTCGCACGACTTTTTATTTTCATGAAATTTAGTGAAGTAGCGAATAAAATTGTATAATTTTGGTAGTGAATTATGCAATTTAATTACGTGTGAGTGCACAAGTGTAGTGAAGGTGAAAATAAGTGACTAATGTGGACTTTTCGTGTTCCCCCCAAAAAACTCCTAATAGGTTGTTGTAAAGTTACTACCGCTTTACAATAACTTTGACTTAACTTTGACTTGACTGACTAAAGACGACTATGACTGTTTTGTAAATTCGTGCCCGATATCGGGCCATTTACTTGATCAAAAAGAAAAATTACTTGACACTGGCTAAATGCACAAACCGTGCGAAGCCAAAACCCAAAAAAAAAAAAAAAATCATCTAGACGTGGGACATTACGTTATTTTCAAGAAACGTAACGAAATCAGTGACTTGGTCGGCGTCACCTGTTTCAAAACTAGTTATTTTTGTAATTTGATCTCGAGTACCCGTTATATTACTTTCCTCTATCATCCCACGTCTTAAATGATAAATGATAAATGATTTTATTTCTGTAAGTAGGTTTGTACAAACACTTTTACACGTCAATCATATTTTTTTTTAAACTAGATGAAGTCGGCGTTTCCTATCTGACTACTCTGAGAAGAAAGGCCGAAACAAACTCAGAGGTCACAGTCTCTTTTAAAGTCCAGAGATAATCTTGGTCAGATTATATGAAGACCATGTGGATCGATGTCTGAAATGGTCTTTTGAGGAAAGAACCACACAGATTGAGTGGACCTGTCCATTCAGTGCACGCATTTATCAGTAATCATGCAGCTCAACTCAGAACTTGAGGAGCTCAACGATTTGATGAACAATACCAAAGATAGGACATTTGGGTAGGCCGCATAAAGTACTCAAACTGCCAGATTAATACTAAAAACTAACTGAGAAAGAGATGAAAAAAACACAAAAAAACAATTATTAAAAAAAAAAATGACCCACATAGTCCTCACATTCACAATAATTAAAATAATAATAATATTATACTTCTCAAAGTAAATATTCATGTCAATGTGTTTAAAATAATTATCAAATGTCAAAGAGTATAAGTTGGCAAAAACAAAAACATCATTTAGTATGCAAAAATTGGAGCAGGTCAATCCCAAGCCTTTGTGTCTTCAATATAATTTTTAACGGTATAAAAGGCTTTCAGGCACAACTTACGTTTAATGAATGATTTAAATTTATTGATACTTAGGTCCGTATTACAGAAGAAAACTTAAGCACTGATCTCTGTTTAAAACTAGTTTTGAGTCTGGTTTTAATTTTAGAACGTTCCTCAAGCATAGATTCGTTGATCATAGTTTAGCTGAGTTTGGCTTTATTTTAGATCGTTACTCAGTTCGTGAATCGAACCCAAGCAGTGATTGGATCTGTAATCACCCAAGTGTGGTCGAGACCGCGCTTGAGCGTAGATTTTTACATATTATGTCAATTTCTGTTTCGTTATCGAGTTTTTAAATATTGTTAAATTGATTTAGGACTATCGAAATGAATAAACTTGAAGAAGTAGTTCATTACAATAATTTATTCAACGATCACGTGTTTAAAATCTTTCAGAATTTTTAAAAGCAGGTTTTTTTCTAATGTAGGTATTAAAATTTTTCTTTCGTCGTGCCATTTCTAAATGAGAAAATTAAATTAAATCAGCAAAACAAATAAACGATAAACACACTGCTGGTATTTATTTTAGTAGGTAGCGGCGCATTTAATTGACATACTAACCTTTTAAACAGCAGACCTATTTATGGACATAGTTACAAGTCTTTTAAGCTAAGCATTTTTGCATACAAAATGACCATAATTTATTTCAATAAATGAGGCATTGCATTGTTCTATTCGGGACCGGAAAAAATAACGCTGATTTACTCAATAATTGGGTACTTACAGTTTATTTTATTATTTTTAATCCACTGAAGAGACAGAACAAACTTGGTAAATAAATAAATCGTAAATGAAAACAGGCTGATGCATAGACAATACACATCTCTGCTTGAGGCTCGATCTGAGTCTCGATTTAACTGAGTATAGATTGATTACCGTTCTGGAATAAGAACGATGCTCAAGTATTAATTCTATACTTAAACTGTGATCAACTGATTGAAGATCAAACTGTACTTGAGGAACGTTCTGTAATACGGACCTTAGATCTTGAACATGGCTTGGAAGTTTATTATAAAAGCGTATACATTGACATCTGAATGACCCACCTATTTTCTTGAGCCTTGTTGATGGTACAACAAATTTGTGTTTGTTCCTAGTATTTATACTATGGATATCACTGAATTTTTAAACAATTTAATATTTTTATGGGCATACAAAAGATTTTCAAAAATATACTGTGAAGGCACATTCATTACATTAATTTCCTTAAATTTCTCTCTGAGAGAATGTCTCGGACTTAATTTATAAATTGATCGAACAGGTCTTTTCTGCAAGACAAAGATAGTCTGAATGTCGGCGGCATTTCCCCACAACAGAATACCATACGACATTACACTATGAAAATAGCTGAAGTACACTAAACGGGCTGTCTCTATATCAGTTAAATTACGAATTTTTCTAACAGCGTATGCTGCAGAGCTTAGCTTTTTCGACAATTTATCTATATGTGGACCCCACTGAAGCTTGGCATCCAGAGTTAAGCCCAAGAATACAGTGCTATCTTCAGGATTCAATTCTTCGCCCTTCATCAACACACTAGTTTTCACCTGCCTAACGTGAGGTAGCGTAAACTTAATGCATTTGGTTTTTTTTTCATTGAGAAGTAAATTATTAACATTGAACCAATGAACTACTTTTGAGATTGCACTATTTACATCGTCACTAACCAGCTGCTGACGTTTAAGTTTAAACAAAAGTGAAGTGTCATCCGCAAACAACACTATTTCATGATTATCCTTTATGAGGTAAGGCAAGTCATTAATATAAATAAGAAACAAGAAAGGACCAAGAATTGAGCCCTGTGGGACTCCCATTGATACTATTGATCCGGGAGATCTTTTCCCATTTACATCAACACACTGAATCCTATTACACAAGTATGAAATAAGAAGATCCAGAGCGGTGTTCCGGATCCCATAATGGCGGAGTTTCCTGATTAAAGTTTCATGAAGCACTCTTGACTCCCGATCTCGACTAGTCGCGATACCTCAACAGACGTTTGGATAGTAAATATGGGATCAAATTAAACACTTACGCAGTTACATTTATGTTTAATTTATAGATCAAAAATGGAATGCACATAACATCTAAATAAAATACGAAGGTCTACAACTAAAACAGTAGGTATAATTCTTGAAAGAATATAAACGATTAAGCCTTAACATTTTTGGTATGATTAAGTTTAAAAACAAACTTCAAATGACTAGAGAGATTTAAAAACTGATTACAAAAACGATCCATTATAACTAGATAGTTCACACAAAAAAAGCTTTTCTTTCCTTGAAGGTATGTACAAGGATATACAACATTAGATCGATAATGTGTATTTATTGTCAAATACGCTTGTCCTAGACTGTTTTCAAACAAAAAACCAGTGCAATAAATAAGTGTTAATCTTTGTAGATCCTGGTTATTAGTAACTATCAAAATAGACCTTGAAATAAGTTTGGAATTGCAATTAGTCTAATTCAGATATTTAACACAATTCACTCAAAGTTTTAAATAATACTATAGCATTACAATAAGAAAGAATAATTCAGTGATTATGTAACACTAATCATTGTTTATAAAATTAAGTACGTCAAATATTTAATTCTGGACCTACAATTAACAATTTAAATAGGAATTCAATCACACAAAATGAATACAACTTATACACTATGAATAATAAATGATCAATTAAGAAATATTTGATTAACAAGTTAATTTGTCACATTATCAGATCATTTTGAATATGGTAATGATGTAGAGAGCATAGTACAATATACAAAATGCACATAAAATACATGATTATAAATAGTGTAAGCTAATGAGCATATTACGTAATACATTCATTGTACTAATTGAAGTTATCTCTAAAACCAAATACATTTTTGTTTATACATATTCTCAAAATTCTCACATATATATATTATTAAAACCTCCTTTCACATCAATTGAATCACTTATTTATCACTGTGTATTGTTTTTTAAAGATATTTTCTAACTATAACTTATCTTGGCTGACACAACATACTCATAACCATCTGGATGAAGAAAAAGGACAATGGTGCCGATTCTCTTGTCACAAAATTCTCTAAACTAAACTAAAAATCACTAAAATTTAGTTTATTCCTGTCAAACGACGATTTCCCATTCTGAAATTGACTAAAGTGACTCAACTTATCTATATTTTAGTTTGACAGCACTAAGATTGTACTGAGTTTTTAATTTAGTGAAAATGGTAATTTTGCTATTCTGTTGTTGTCAAATTCATTATTCTATTCAATATTTAATTTCGATTCTCTAACTAAATCTGACTATTTTTAATCGCGATTAAAAAGGTGTGGAATAAAATTAGTTGTCAAGAACTAAAATTCATACTGACACCTCGACTTCGGGCGCAAATACAGTACTGTATCTTTTTTTCTTTTCTTTTGCTTATATCTCGAAATTGGTGTGTTAGGACACACCAATTAGTAAAAATAATGAAAATTTCGACCCCCTTTATGAAACCCCATACACCTCTAAAACTCAACATGTAGGTAATAATTTTTCATATTTTCGATACCAAAAGTAAAACAATCCATTTAAAACACGTTGAGGCTGCCCCCCCTGCGCGATTCCGGCTCTAAAAAAGATCACGGGGTAGGGCAAACGTGGAGTCGCGTTTGTCAAATTCGATTTTAGTTGTGTCAAAATTATTTTTAAATTTAGAGATCTTTTTTTGCAGAATAGCTTTAAGATTCTCATAGCCAAAAGTAAGGAATTTTAGTGATAGTTTAGTTAGTTTAGTTCGGTGTACAACAGAATCGGCACCATTATGTGCCTTCAATATAGTGCCATATGAAACAAAATAATCCATTTTACCAGAGTAGAGTTCTTAGTAAACCAAAAATAGTTATGTGTTTAAACAAAAAATCTAAGCTCTTTTGCCTAAAAATATTCTTTAAACTGATTAGGCTGCATGGCTATGATTGGCGTTGGATCCAGGGAGGTTATCAGGGTTTGCAAGAGGATCCAGTTCAGCAAAGAGTTTGAACCAGGCTGCTTTATCTTCTTTCTTTGGGATGGCTTTACTCGGAGTGGGCTTGGAAGTTTGCTGCGGAGACTTTGATACCTGATTGTTGGTACTACTGACAGGAGCCATTGGACCTTGCATTAAGCTGGATGAATTCTGTAATAAATAATAACATTTATTTGGACTCAATAACATATAGCTTAATAAAGTTATATTAAGAACTAGGATACAAATAACATAAGTGAGTAGACTGCTAAAAGTTTATGAACTCCTGAATTCCAAACTAAGTAAAAACCTGTATCTTTCAAATCAGCACTGATTTCCAACAGAAATTTCAAATTGTTACGGTTCACTTTAGAAGATTTTTTATAGTGAAACGTAACATTTTGAAATTTCTGTATTTTATTTATTAATTGTGCATTTTTGCTGTGTGGGTGTGGCACAGTTTGCCTAATCAGTGATATGAATAGTCAGTAATATGATGTGAATTTAGATTCATGTTACTGCAATGTTGATAGAGACTGCTGGTTGACATGATTGCTGGTGATTCATACTTTACATAATTCAGATAACACAAATTCAAGTATAACTATCACATGTTAAGCATGTACAGTGTAAATATTTACATGTACAGTATAATATGCAATAAAAATAAAAATGGGACAGGCCTACACATCATTTTAGTGAGTCAGCTCCATAAAAAATTTACAGAGGTAACTACTAACAGGTTTTAAGATAGCAGAAAGGTAGTTTTTAACCATAGGGGGCGATTCTCGTAATTTTAAGAATGTTCAGTCTGATCTCTGTCCCAATCTGTCAAAAAGTTTTTGACATTTGCTTGTCGCCGAGAAGAGACTGTGACTAGATTTTGAAAGTAGTTAATTACGAGACTTGGCCTTCAGATCTTTTACAGTAAACCGTTACAAATTGAAATTACAGTTTTTGATTTTTTTTTGAGCACCAATCACAATGTTGTCCTTGTAACCCACAGGTTGCCTGGTGTAGAATGCTGTGTGGCATTAAGTCTGCCTATTATTTTTATTTGTTATGATACACTAGCAGCTAATTATCTGACATGAGTGTTTCAATTTAAAAAAGGTTATGTATTACTACTGAAAATAAAATTTGTGGTAGCATCTACATCGCCACTTGTTGGCATTCGCACACAGTTCCAATTCACCATGACCTATGCAACACCTGGTTCCGACTCACTGGAACCTCAACTGGCCCTGGCAAGGATTGCAAGTTACAAGACTCAACCCACGATTGGCTCTACTGAGGATGCTCCCTTTCCAATAGAGGATGAGTGAACTTTACACCCTGGTTCTCATGCCACTATGACTAAACAAACAAAACCCACACATAAATAAATTCTGATAACCCCATTCTATGTGAAATGTTGGAAGCTAAAAAGACTTGTATTTTAAATAATACCTGTAACAATTGTGAAGGCAAAAATGTTCCAAAACTCCCTTGCCCATCTCCACAATCCATCTGCAGCCCGGCTAGTTCAGACAGTATTCCAGCATTGCCACTAGATAACTCAGATTCCAAACAACTTGTATCAATCAGGTTCAGTGAAGTGCTTGGCTTGGCTTCTTTTTCATTGGACGGTTGCTTTTCATTTTCGTTTTCTGCTTTGGGTTTCACATTTTTCGGTTCACTACTTTTTTCTGGATTATCATCTTTGAATTCATCCTGGAATTAAACAGTAGTTTATGTTTTAAAGGAGTTGTGTAACCTGTTTCTATTAATCTTATAAAAAGTTTGAAATTCAGTTACCTCTTCATAATAATAATAAGAACTTACTGAATTGCAAACATGGATTCATTGATGGAAACATAATGTTCACATAGAAGTATTTACAAATCATTAAAGGTTACTTTGCCAACAAGTCTAAGATGGAAATACACAGTGGAAATAAAATCAGTATTATGTAATAGCAAAAAAATTAAGCATTGGCCGTCATTCTTACCTGGAAAAACAGCATTTGGTCCTTATCCTGCGGTGTGACATCCTGCTTGCTTTCTGCCTCACCTAAGGTCTGAGATAATTCCTTCAGTATAGAAAATTCATAAAGCGGTGCAGCATTCATTGTGTCTGCAGTGGCTACTAAAGTTTGTGCCACTTTAGTAGCAAATGTTACGAAGGAAGTTTGGTAGTTGGATAGAACATGGGAAAACATGTTGCATCTTGCTGCAGCGAGCAAGTCAATCTGAAAGTAGGATATATAAAGTTAGTTGTAGGTTTTGTGAGACTATATATTGTTAAACCAATTTCCATCATACAAAATTTATTTTTAATTTTTGCTGCATGTTTTATCAACCACTATAGAATTGGGAGGGCTATGTTGCTTTGTACCAACTTAAAATGCATGAATACATGAATTAAATGAAATCATACTTTTTGCAGTACATCCAGTGTCAGTTTATCAAACGCCTTTTTACTCTCGCGTACTTGCCGCTGCGCCTTTCGGAAGTTATCTAGCCCACGTCCTGTATCGGGGTCCAGCTGTGCGCTCGTCGACTTCATCCAGCTGAGAGCGGCACGGTACTCGATTCGGGCTTTTTCCATAGCAGATACTGTCGCCCGCATATCGCTCACAGCGCGACCTCGAAACGTCTCCACTTCGTGATAAAGCCTCAATAGCGGCCCCCGTACTGATAAGCGCTGTTGTCCAGAATATGAAATTGCTTTGCCCGCAGATACCATGTGTTTACCCGACGCGTCAGCATTTTTTCCAGAGTCTCGCAAAAACTTTCCTAGAGCATTCTCCTCTTGAGCCAAAATACACAATCGTTCTTGATATTGGTCCAATACTCGCTGTAATTGTAAGCAGCTGTCTGATATTGATCGAAATAATTCCAGTTTAGCATCAAGCTCGGCATCGGACGCAACAATACACTCGTCTTCTTTGGTTCCTAGTTTTTTTAGCACAGTCTTTTTTGTTACCCAGTATTGATGTTGCATCATTTTACTGGAAAATTAAACGAATTTCCACTGTGAGCAATCAGTAAATTAAAATTCTGAAACTGAAATAACTCAATACAAGCCGAATTGTTTGACACTTTTGACACAACTGTCAAAGATTCTTTGACAGCTGATGAGCCGAGCTGAAAGATTGTTGCCAAGAAACAACCTTTTTCCATTTTGTAACATTCATTCCATAGAGTTACTTGAAATCCAAAAAAGTTTTTATTTTTCAGATTACCATTCAAGTATTTTAGTACAGCTCACTGCGTTATGTATGATATAATAATACGTAGAGCATACCTTAGTAATATATCATCATCATTTCAGACGAAAAACGTCCACTGCGGACATTGGTGGCCGTGTTTTTTTTGTAAATGAAGTTGTACAGACGCCAGCACATCAAGCTACCCCAAACTGTCAAATTTTCCTAATTGAACATGAACCTTATGATTATGTAATAAAGTCGAAAATCTATCCAAGAAATTTGACAGATTGGGGTAGCTTGATGTGCTGGCGTCTGTACATGATTCTATTAGAGCAGCCATACGCAACCTGCGGCCCGCGGGCTGTATGCGGCCTTTATGATTGGCCCACCTGGAGTCACAGTCAATTGTTTTTTAATTTCGCTCCCATCAGAGCGCTGAGTAAATAATACTAATAAAAATTAGTACTGGGCAGGCACATCAAGTTACCCCAATCTGTCAAATTTCTTTGATAGTTTTTCAACTTTAACACAAGCGGATAAGGTTCATATTAAATTGGGAAATTTTGACAGTTTGGGATAGCTTGATGTGCTGGCGTCTGTACTAGCTTGATAGCCTTACCGCGGTGCATTGTATCGAGTGTAAGCGCGGGTCACGCGAGCGCGATGGCGGGCATCCTCTTCCCCTTTCATATTTCAACGCGTGCGTCGTTGAAGACCTGAAGTCATTGTTAGTCCTTTCAAAGTTAGCTCTTTAAAAATTTGGTTTACATCGCATTTGTCTTTATGATAAGGATAACCATAGATTATAAAGGTCATAAGATCAGCTGGCTTTATTGTGACCACCTTTTCTTTTGTCATTATATACATTACCAATTTTGAATTTTGTTTTTTATTAATACCTATTAGAGTGTGCCACCTTCTCCTCAACAAATGTGAAGAATACCCTTCGCTTTGGAGACTAATATGAAAGAGAGTATACAACTTGACCAGTATCGGTAAAAATGATGAAAAATTTGTCTATTTATTTTTCGTGGTTATTTTTATCAATATTCACTTTGCTATGGTGTGTGAGTATATTGTCATAAATTTGACCTATCTTTGGAACACTCAACCATAATTCTAGCCATCTAGCACTAAAACTCTTGTAGTTATTAGCGGACGAAACATTTACATGTTTTTGTCGGTCAGAAATAATGAACTTACTACCACTGGCCCAAGGGTTTTTGGCGTCCGTTTGGCCCTGTATTGGTGACGGACCAATCGGAGCTCCAAACGCGTTCGATCCGTGTGATCGGCTCACACTAAGGCCTCTACTGTACGTACAGACGCCAGCAGGTCAACCTACCCGAAACTGTCAAATTTTCTTAATCAAATTTGAACCTTATGCTTCAGCGATAAAGTTGAAAACCTATTAAAGAAATTTGACAGATTGTAGTAGGTTGATGTGCTGGCGTCTGTACACCGAGCGAATAGATGTTTTCACATCAAAAATAGGAAATAAAATAAAAAAATAGTTTGAAATATAAAAAAAAACGCAGAAAATATTAAAATATGTAAAGCTAAAGTGGATTGAAGAAATTCTACAGAAATTCATCCTCAAACTTTTGAAAATAGGGAAAGTTTTCAAAAGTAGTATAATCTGTGAAACGACATCGTCTAATTTGTCTATGACACGAATATTTACAACCGGAATGTGGAATGGCCGCCGCGTTTCGCGTTAGTGCTAATGTATTGTGTTAGGAAATCGTATTGATAATAATTATGTACAATTTTATTAGGTGAGAGTGACTTATTAACACAATCGTGTGGAAATAATTATAATGTACTGTGCTGATAAAACTATCCCCGGTGTGTCATCGTCACAGTCTTCAAAGAATGTCAAAGATGGTAAGTTTGGTTGACACATACTAGTGCTTTTTATTTTGCTAACGCATGTATTATTTAGTTACTCTAGATTACGCTTGATAATTGTATCCGTTTGTTGTCATATAGCTTCCGATGTTCGTTAGACTCTGTAATGATCTTATTGTTTTTTGTTTATGCCAAAAGTTTGAGGATACTTTTCCAAGTTTATTAATGTTTCAAATTGTCGAATGCAAAACATAATTATCTTTACTTGCTGTTAGTTTACAACTTTAGCCTATAAATTAATTAGTGACTGCATTGTGCTTAAATAATGAAAAATAATGCTAAACGTGTCGATAATCCATGTCCTAGTTATTATAATTACTATGCATTCGTCTAGCACTAGACTTTCAAAATGTAACGCACGCGACTAACGTCCGATTCACATTTTGGATATTCAGGTCATAGTGGATTGCAATGTAAGTTTTGTTTTTGTTTTTGCTTGCCAGTGTGATGCTTTACTGAAGTTATGATATTGTTCTATTTATTTTTGTAGTAGCATCATACATTACCAATAATTGTAGAACAATCTGATTTTACTGTTTATTTAATGATGCCCATAGTGGCAGAATTGTGTTCAAACATTTTGTGTTATTTATAAACAGTCTTGTTCTGCTATCTTAAACAAATTGCTAATGATTACTTATTTTCTTACTGTGTAGAATTATTAGAGTTGTTTATTATCCATCTATTAATGTATTATTATTTAGGGGAGATCATGAGAGATACATCAGTACCTATGATTTTTTCAACCAGCCTTTTCATTATAGAGATTGTAGCTTAGCAGGCTAAGTTGCTGACTAAGTACAATCCTTTGGTAAACATGACCAACAAAATATTTAGCGTCTTGTCATGTGAGAAACTGTTTACAAGCTTAATAAAGCCAAATAAATAACCACTTTTAAGGTGTTAAAAAGTACAAATCATGTGGTACTTTTTTCATTATTTGGTTTTTAAATAATATATTATTAAAAGCATAATGAGAACATATATTATCACTTAAAATAACATGATGCGGTCAAGTCATATGATCTGATATATTTGATGTTGAATAAATAAGTTATCAGGGATTATAATACAACTTGGTTGTATATCAAACAATTATTTGTCGATGGTCTCATTGGTTATACTGTTATATTGGCCACCTTTAGTCACGCCATGCTTCCCTATTATGTACTTATCAAATCACATTTAGGTTTTTCATGCCATACCAACTTTAGAGGTTGTATTATTTCCTCTTTTCATTATGTTTCATAGGTATCAGGTTTATTATTTATCCTTCTGACTATTCTAAATGGTAACAATTGATTGTATCATTAGTAAATTAGTTATGAATAATTAGTCTATTTGTAGTCTGATTACAACTATCAGAATTCAATTGTGGAATAATTTGGGGCTGTGTCCTTATAAGGTTAACAGTGGATTGAACAGTCAGTGCCTCTGAACATTTAGAGACACCATTCTTATGGCTGTATGATAAACAAGTCTCAAACAATAGCAAAGCAAAGTCACCTAATATCAGGCAAGTGACTGGCAGGTCAAAAAGACAGCTAAATACTTTTTAGTCACAGCAGTCGCGTCATTGTTACCACAATCGTATGAGCGAGGGTAATATTTGGCGGTAATCGGGTCAAGGTGGCCGTTTGATTCGCGTCGCGTGTCTATTCCCGACATATCGATCTTACAGCTCTTAGGGCCCATTCACACGTACCAATACCACACCACATTGCTGTGACAAAATGTGGCCAAGCAGTGGTTACGTTGAATAGTGTCACTGCAACTTTCTGCAGTTTCGTTGTCGCTAGTAATTGCGATTTGTTTACGTTGTAGCTGCGACGTCGCCTTGATGTGGCCAGTATCGCCCACGCGCTTGATTTTGACGGCCAAGTATGGGCCGTGTGTATGGACTATTAATTTTCATAAAAATAGCGCCCGTCCACGATGTGTGGTTGTGGTGGTGTGGTACGTGTGATCGGGCCCTAAGGCTCGATATCACGACCGGCTTTTAGTGCCGAATTAGCATAGGCGAAGGGTAGCACGAACGTATTTGGGGTTTTAGTACTAGCAGTTAAAGTTTCCCAGGCTTTTCCAAGCTTTATTGGGGTCGATTTCACTATTTTTGCTTTCTACCAGGTGTCGCAAAATATCAGAATTCTATGGAGTGTCTTACGTACCTATATAACAAGTATTCTCACTGGTAACGATAACAGTTATCTTCTTATGGTGAATCTTGTTGACATTTTTTCCATACAAACTTCGGGAGTGTACTACTCCACTGTTCGACAATGTCTATCAAAAATTAAACACGGTAAGGTTTTGTCTCATTATTAATATTGTCTGTACGGAAACATAATACTAAAATAAAAAGCCATTCAAAAGTTATGAGCCAACAAAGATTCGTTTTTCTTGCTAATTTAACCTAACTTTGGGCGTGTTTAGGTAATAAAAGAAGTGTAAAATCTCCAAAACCCCGACAAAGTTCAACTATCGAAAAGTTCAATAAACTTTATTGGTTTTTTCATAAAACCCGATCTTCCGAAATGATCCTGCACCTCACTCGGTAACGTTGTGCGTCTAGACTAACGTCTAAGTGCTCATCAATGATACTACCTCTGTCGGACACGAAGCCTGGTGACACAGCGTGATTTTTAGCCAGGCCCACCAGTGAGTTCGAGCCCGCGACTAGATTCCCCTTAAAGGCAAGGACGGTCCCGATGTGTAAAAGAACACCCACTAAAGGTCAAAAGTAATATTACGTAACTGACCACGTAAGACTCCACAAAAAGAACAACACTCTTCATGCAGGCTACCATTCAGGACTAGCATGGCCGTGAGATAGACAACGTAATAACAAAGAAATAAGGGTCTTAGATCAATCTCGCGAGTTCCTTATCTTTATTCTGTCGCTAACGAGGCGTATAAAAACATACTCGTATACAACTACTTACGTCTCTTGCGGAAATAAACATAATTATAAAATAATTCTAGTAAAGTAATTAGTGCAGTACGTCAACTGTGATTACATAAAGAAAACAAAGCGAGTCACGAAAGGTCAGCAGCTCAGATAGTGAACTTTCATTACGTATGTGCAGCAGAAACTAGCTAATTAGATTCTATCGCTTTTACGTCAGTATCGATTTATCTTCACTTCTGCACCACGGGTTGAACGTATTTTGTTGATGTATTGACAATATTAATATGTGGCCGACCAAAGGTCTTATTGGCGGAAATGCACCAGTTTCATTCGCTTGCACTTAAGTCACCTAAATCTCAGATTTATATACCTTACGAAATCTATGCCACCAAGTTTTCCGGATATATAACCGGCGATTCCAGCGGCGATTCGACCATATTAAACTATAATTGAATGTGCCTTTCTATTTATTCGTTATGGAACTGAAGACAGCTCTTTCCGAACAAAGTTTAAAACCTCAGTCATTTTGCAGTGGCAAACCATTTGTCCGGTCGGTTTACTTAGTACCTATCTTATATATAAACACCATAACTCAGTCACTTGACATGAGTAGAAAATAATAATATGAACAGAGGGTACTACTGCTCCCCCACACCCGATTTCGTGTTACGGCTTCCCAGACACCTGTCGTGGTGCACAGTATAGTCGCCGCAACACTTGTCGACCTTGCACGCAGGTATCGGGACAAAGTCTGTTCAAGTTTCGCACTAAAAAATTTACTCGTTTAAAAACCGGAATACCATAAACATGGCGTAACTGTACATAGAGCTCGCTCATTTTTGTTACATCACTTTTATAAAACACAGCTTCTATATTATTTATTCTATAAATTTATAACATGGTAACTACAGATCCGGCTGTAATGCAAGTGAAAAGCAGGTATGTTACACAAAGAGCTTTGTCAGTCGTTAAATATTTAATGTATCGCTCGAGTCTGAAATTCCAAGTATATTAGCTTTACGTATAAAATAAGACGACATTTACTTGCTAATGTAAACACTGCGTTTGTCCCAGTTCGAAATAACATTTTCCAGGTTGGTGGCCTGTAATGCTCGCTTCAAAATGTCAGAGGTCGATCTGTTAGCCTGATAAGATAGAAAGATCTTTGCGACTATGTCTATGTACATATAGCTGGTTTACTCGCAAATTAATTCATTGGTCAGATATTTCTCTGTAACACAATCTCGGCCAGTTGGTTGCCCAGATTGCTATTTATTTATAAGAGCACTACCTATTTGGCTGGACGCAGCTTTCCAATTTGTTTGGGTTATATCCTGTTCGGTCAGGAGTTTGGAATAGTTCTTGTAATTAAGCAATGCCAAGAATTTGCAATAAATGCTTAAGTGGCAAACCAGGACGTTTTATGGGCTTTGTTTAACGTACAAATCATGAAGAAAAAAGTTATCAGTTAGCCAGCCTCAGATCGACTATCGACCTAACGCTATACGAATAATAATAGACCGAAGGAACTTACATTTCGAAAGGTAAAGTCTATTTTGGAAATACATGTAGGTACCCAAGATTATGTCTGTATAAAAGACAATGAGTAGCCTAGACACGTCATTGTTGGTTCTTAGTGGGCAACAATGGACTGTGTCAGACTGTGTACAATTACTGGGTGCTATTCAACTTATCCGTTTCAACTTCAGCAGACTAGACACATTCGTCCTCACTAGAGCACTATACTCTAAATCAGTCCTGTTGTGACATGAAGCCTGTAGTGAGACAAAAAATAAAAACAGGTCTGTCTGTGCTTATTTCTTTATCAGACTTCTTTGAAACCCTCACAGTTTCAAAGTAGTCTGATAAAAGAAGTAAGCACAGACAGACCTGTTTTTCTGTTCAAAGCTCAGTGTTTGGCTACACTGGTTTTGCCACACAAAAAGCGTCAAAAGTCGTCAATTCGTTACCGATAAAGACCCTTTTAATTTTGTAAACATTAAATAGGTCTTTAAAACAACACTAAAAACACTTGGCAGTCGTAAGCCCTGTTTGATTTTATTACCAGTCTATTCTTTTAATTATTGTAGAACTAATTTCTTTAGATCTATTATATTGGTCTATAAAATTGCTCTGATGATTTACTTTAACGATTCTCCAATAAACTCGTTATGGTTACAGTCAACGACAACAAGTTCAATGAATTCCGTAATTATGAATTGATTTAATGATTCTTATGAACAAGAATATGACAATTTTGACTTATAATAGCTCTTTCCAGCGGTAATTTTACAAGTGGGTTAAGGTCCCCTTAAATACCCTAAGGTAGGCTCCACCCCCTTGTATTCTGCCAGGGGTGCGTGTTGTTCGAAAGAGATACCGGTGGCCCCTGGCACACAGGCACCTGAGGGAACACGGGTGGGTTTTAGTCAGTAAAAGTCTGACACGTCCTCCTGCTCCACCCAGAGCGGGAGAAGTTATCTGATGTTTTCCCACCCTCAAAAAAAACCCTTGTATTGATGATTTGAATTATTATTATTATGTAAAGTACATGTTACGGTCGCGAATCATATTTGAATCAACAGACAACATGACACAGAACTGAAAATTGCAAAAAACGTCAGACAAATGTAATTTCGCGGGCTACTTTAGTTCATTCACCATAAGTGGTAATGACAATGGCAACTTTTTTGTGCTGTCACTTTTTCGCATTTGTATATCGGGTTATTACTCCAGGATTTTTTTTTTACAAACTACTCGTAATTCAACCTGTTTGCTTACCATCATGGATTTGTAAAAGAAAATCTGTGTATGACGTGATTAAAATGCATGTGATCATGTGTGAATGATACTTGAAGGTATATTTACATATATATTGAAGTGAAATAACTCGTGACATATAACGTCATTAAGTATTGACTGGTGGGTTGACAGATGATTGCCTAGCTTTACAAAATCAAGCTGCTGAAGGCGCCATTCATTAAAATGAAGAGATTTCTTCGTAGTTCGGTCTAAAAATAGTACATAATAAGCTAAGAGGAGAGGGAGGGGAATGGAGCGAAAAGTACCTCACTTAACGGCTTCTGGAATCAGTGAAGAATTCCGCTTAGAGCCGTCATAAATATGACAGTTGGGAAGGCAAACTCAAAATGGTTGGGTCGCTTCAGCTATTATACCGGAGAGGTTATTAGGCAATTAATCGACTTAAATGGCCCTATTACCGCGGTCATTGATTCTATAGGAGATATTCTGCTTGTTTTCTTACGCTTTGAATAGACTATAATCCCTCTATTAAAGTTTCATTGAAGCATTAAATGTACGCTAGAATTTACCTTTAACGTTTCTAATTCACCGCAAAGATATTCACATTGATGTTCAATTATAATTTGCCAAGCCTACGGCAACGAATGTATTGATGCGTCAAACATAGAGAGAGGTGTATTCATGAAAAGCCGGGGTGCTAGGGTGCTCTGGGCGCCGCGTCTGCTGACACAGTTCCGGGCGCCGGCGCGGCGGGCAGGGGCACTGCAGCCCAGCCAGACGACACGCGGTCGCCATCACGAGCGCTCCCGCCCTACTGACAGCTCCCGAACCCCTACGATCGCGAACTTATAACTTCATTGGAATTCCGAACGTTCCTGTTGTGATATCAAACATTATCGTCGGATCCATTGTTCTGTTATGACAATAGTTCGTGCGTAAGCCGGCTTCCATCTTAGTAAAGTTGTCGAAGTGATTGTAAACATTTTAGCCTCCAAGTGGTGTAACGAGCTGACGAAAGTTCTCTTTGACATTATCGGTGAACAGTGTCGTTTGTGGAACTGAAACCCTCAGATTTGAGGGTCAAGTTGTGTGTACTTTTGAACTGTGCGCTTAGCAAAACATCGAATTGTAATTAGTTGATTCGGGCTTTTTGTTACGAGCACTTTGAACTTTTTGCGAATAGGAAGAGAAGAAAAGGCTTCAAGCTGTATTCATTCGAAAGTTTCAAGGTTTATGAATATGATGAAGAGAGGTCGTGCAACGGCCACGAAGATGGGTTCAGCACTTCGAAGAGAAGTGAGTAGTATATGCTTTTATGGACTCATAAAGTTATTTTATGTTGAAATTGTTTAACCTACAGCTACGATGCGCTTTGATGTATCGTTAAATTATGGCCGGGGAAAAATATGGAGGTACTTACTCCATTGAGTTATGTCGATACTTATGTTATTTATCGTTAAGCCGACACTAGACTTAGAATTATGGGGATAAAAAATAATATTCTTCACTGTAACAAAATAAAAAGTGAAGCGTTGGATTAGCACTGGTACTTGAATTAAGTATAGAGATATCGAAGAACCTAAAGTTAAGATTTTTAATATTCTCCCATCTTAGACAGTTATGTGTTCGATTCAAATTGGAGTGATTGATGGCATTCTTGCTGATTTCCCTGCGTTATTTATTCAAAACTAGCGGATCTGCCAGACGTCCTGACAAAATTTAAATAAGATCTTGAGTTTGTACAAAAATAGGAGGACGTCGCTCAGTTTTTTCCGAAATAGGAACAATCTGGGTAGTTTTTCAATTTTTTATAAAAACCTAATTCAGACCATAACGAACATTTTAAAATAAAAATAAACAAGTCAATCCAGCCGTTCACAAGGATGCGGTTACCAACGAACAGCATTTCATTTTTATTTACAATATACATTACAGGTTACTTAGGATAGGTGACACGGCACTGCACGGTGACATAAGTATCCAGGTATTTTTAAACTGAACAAATATCTATAATACCAATAACTAGATACGGAACCGTTTGTAACTCTGAAAATTAAATATTTATAAACTTCTTGGCCCATATTACCGCAGAGGCGGAATGTCTTGCCACCGTCACTTCTACGTGTCATGAAAGTTTAATGATACTATGAAATGTATTGGCGATCGATAACTAAACAACGGTTATGTTTCTCATCAAATTGGTAACATCACGTCGATTCTTCGTACCGCGTACTCTAGTTTGCCGCTACGGATTAGTTTGACGTTTTCTGGAATGACAATAAAATTCATAACTAAAGCTTGTTTCCTTTTCGCCAACAGTTTTTTTTTTATGAACCAGCGGCCATTTCCAACAATAGCAACGAATATAAATTATGTGCTTTTTCTCAAAAGTTTTCCGCTCCGTTTTCCACACACTTCGTTTCTCTGGTTACGTCGGTTCTTTTGGTACGAGTCTAACTCGTCCCGCTATCTTCAGCTTGGTCTGCTGTCATGTCGCTCCTTGCAATGGGAATGGGACCCAGGAGTTCCATATCGGCTACTTCAAGTTAAGCTGTAACTCTAAACTGTTTAAACATTATCTAATGTATCGTTATCCACTTTATGTAACAGTTAGTCCATTTCGAGTTACGACTATGAGCTAATCGAATCCGAATTTTACGAGCTTTTTGACATTTCCTCAATAATGTGTCGTCCGACGCTATCTTTACGATTTCCTGAATTGTGATGTCACAACAAAGTGACTTCGTGTTTGTGATCAATGATTCTGGACACGAGTCGGGCAACAATGAATGAATTCATACGATTTTTAGCTTGGCAATGAATTGTTCCATTAATGGAGGACGGAAGATGGACCAGGTGGCTCGACTCCGCCTTTCTCACCTGCACAACAAAACAAAGAAATTCTTTACATCTGTATTTCCGGACCATTGCGACTTGGGACTCTTCAAGAATAGCGAATGGGTGGTTAGAAGGCAAGTGTTTAGATCACATGACTAACGTTCTTAAAACAAATTTCTTTTCATGTGAAAAAATCTGACTAATGCCTTAGCCCAATAAACCACAAACAAGGAGTGAAGCCATGCTCTAAAGAAGTAAAAATAATGTCAAAGCCAAATAAATGTGTCTTGTAGTACTTTCACTTCCCTAGATACGTTAGAGACATAAAAATTACTAGGTGCTGACTGCATCTAGTAATTTTGTTGTACATAAAGCTATTGAACTTTGCGTCCTATACCTAATGTTTCCTTATTGTATAACATTTAACATACTAGTGTCTAGTTTCTCATTCTAACCTCGCAATAGCAATTTGTGATTAAATTAGAAATAGAAATAAATAATCTTGAAATTGACGTAGTCTGAGTCTATCGGCCTTATATTAATTCAATTTAATTTTTAATTACCTTATTGACTCCGATCTCTGTGATTGTTCATGACTGATCCGCGTTATCGTCTTATTAACTACGACAATATTTATTGGGTAGATAACGTTTCTGGGAATTCTGAATCTCCCAGAAATTGTCAATAAGGAAGAATGCTATGTATTTTTTTCTCAAAAAATCGTATTATGTGATTCAGTTAGTTTATGTAGACCGTAAGAGATTTATTTTGGTCTGATCCCACAGTATTTTTAGGGTAGGTAACTCAGCGCTACTATGGTGTAATTCGGAAATACAGGGTCAGCAGTAGACTCCGATTAACCAGCTTAATTGATTAATCGATGAAAGAGCTGTTGAATTTATTTACTGCGTTCATTTTCTACCCTATGAGTTATCGAATCGTCCATCCATTACTTAGCTTGATTTGGTTGTAACGATGAGATTATAAAAATGAAGCCTGCACAACCATTTCCATCCTCATTCAATCTTAGGACCCAGTAACAGTAATCCATCTTCTCTGATTTAACAATTTAACAATTTCTCCAAACGGTCTCGAATCGATGGAACGAATTACTGGAAGTTTTACGAAACCGTTTCACATAAATCCAGCATGACAACAACACAGCGTTTAAAAGAATTCGAGAATCGATATTTTAATCAAGCTATTTATCTTTCTCTACATACAAATTTCGTTAATTTTATCGTCGATTCATAGTGATTAATAAAGGCCATAAAGAAAACGAAGTAAAGAATTGTAAAACGCCTTTTGTGCCTTTCTCGTGTAATATTGGATGTAGTGCAATCCATGCGCGGCAGCATAAACATACACATACATTCGATGCAGTATAAGTAACCAGTCAAGTAAGCGCAGCGAGGAATGAGCAAGCAAGTACCACCACATACACAGTCATCGAAAGATAAGAGTAGGTGAACTGGTGAACGGGCGTTGGCTTGCTTGACTTGTCTGTCTGGCCGGCCAGTAAGCCCCGGCGCTTTGCACCGACAACACGGCGTACGCGCATCCCACGCGACTCTACATAAAAATCTAGGCCGCTCTCATGTGATAGTTTACCATTTCTCCCGCTTATTATGGAAAAAGTGTGCGCAGTGGTCAGCCACTGTAGTAATTTCTAATTTTACTGTACTTTTCTATTGAGGATTGCAACCATTGCAGACATGATTGCAGAAATCTGAAGTGCCAAAACTTAATTTACCACTTTATCTATGTGGGCTACGTGATAAGGTGTCAAGTGTGTTACCGTTTTCGGTTGTTTGTTTTCAAGAATCGCCGTTAGTAGGCAGACGTTACTTTCAAGTGTTCCTTTTAAGTTAGTTTTGGTGAATGAGTCAGCTAACAGGCGTCGGAATTGTTAACTTTGTCAACGTGCTGCCCACGATTTCCGAAGGTAATATGTTTAATCGTAGAAAGAAATATCTGCTTGTTATTTTAATAGCCCAACCAACAATTGAGTGTAATTAATAATTATGTATTGATATCACATCAGTGTGATGAAGCACTGATTGTTATAATTATAACTCAACATAAATCATAACACTCATTGTGGTTCTTTTGTTTAAAAACGTGTCTGCAGTCTGCACTACTGCGACAATTGTAAAACAATCTCTTGGCAAGTAGCTAGCTAGATGCACGTATACTTACGGAGCTCCCCTTCATATTGAGTTTACTGCTGCACTTATGGTGATTCAAATACCCGATGCGTATTTATCTTATTACAAGTATTACGTGTCAAACTGTACTTACTATACCTACGTACTGAACACAATCGTGTTCGTGTTTATTGTTTTATTTACGTAATATACTGTTCACGTTATGTAAGTGTAGTAAATGTAGTATTGATAAACCATTATTTAGCTATTAATAATATTATGATTTGCTGTGAAAATGTACTGCGCTATTATAAGAACAGAACTAGGTACAGACCGTTTATTATTGTTGCAGGACCAACAATAATTCACAATGAGAACAAAAATTTATTATTTCTTGTCCCGTGAAGGCCAAATTTTACAGCTCTTGCTTTTTAAAATCTAGATTTGAAGACATTGCCGGTTAGCCAATATTAGTTTTAAGTAATTTCGCATTTATTAGTCGCTAGTAAATTGTTTGGTTAGAAATCGAATGAATTATTTCGTAGTATTCTGTGAACGATGATATTGCTGGTCGAAAATGTTCGTGAAAGTATACTTTCTTTTTTGCAAACAACGTACATTAATTACGGTGTTATCTGTCAAAAGGGGAATCCAAAACTGGTACACTTAAACGCTTTCTTGAAATGTGTATTGTCTGTATTACGAGGAAAGGACTTGCTAATCTAAAACAATACGAAGCGACTGGAAAAGGATGGGGAGTGCGGACGACTCAAAAGTATATTTAAGTCTTTATTTACTTTCGAGCCAAACGAGCACTGTCCCAGTGGCCATTTATAAGAAGTAAAATAAAAGAACACGAGAGCATAATTCATAATGTTCTCTTTTGTCTAACATCATTAAGTTTATTCATGCCGATGCCGGTTTTGTCGTATGAAAGACGTCCTACAGATAGTCCTAACCTGATGATGCTATGCGGAAATTGTTAAAACTCGTTGTACGGCAGGAGTTGGTAGAGAGTGAGTCAGCGGCTAAAAAGCTCGCGGCCTTGGTGGCATCCGCCTTATCCGTCAGTTTGGAGCAGGCGTCGCAGGCGCAGGTACGATCGGCCGGCGCCTCGGGTCGACGACCGAGAGGACGACAACGATTAGTTCCTTTTGCCTGTATTCAATCAGGTGTTCTTATCACGATTTTTTCCCGTAGAGAAACCGAATTTAAAGTCTCGCAAATTTAAAATTCTTAAGTCGTTTCGAAGAAAAGTTTATCCTGTTTAGAACATGGGATTCATCTCATTCATCTCGCAAAAAAATCTTTCGTTGTTCAACAAGGAATTTTAAACTTTTATTACTACTGCAATGCGCTTCCGACTAATATCGCAAAACGGTAAGTTTTCCATTACAAAGTGGTTACTCGAGTGTGAGGCAGCTGTAATCACCACTGTTTCTAAAGATTCTCGCATGCCGTTCCCAATGGCCGCTACCTTGCGCCGAGATCCCGCCACGACTAGTTTTTGTCACTGCCATACCGACCGTTAATAAGAAGTTGCACAGTTGCATTCGACACACATGTGTTGTTGCAAGCTTTAGTAGTTTTTACCTGTTTCAACATCATAATACCAACCTTATTAGCTGCAATCCAGTCGTTCTTCGGCAGTACTCTTCTCGGTTTGCTTTGTTCCCACTTTTCTTTAGTCATGTCGAGACCGAGGGCCCTTGAAAACACTTCAAAATTTAGGATGTTTTACCGCTCAAAAAGAAGCGCGGTAAAAGCTATCAATTCTCAATTTTATTGTGTCATAAGATCAACTCAATTAACACGTTAGGTGTTGTTTAGCTAAAACAAGGTCCCACTAATAGCATTTCCTATCTGACAAAACGCGACAAAATGGCCTAAAATTGCATATGTAAATGAAAACAAACTGTACATGAAATAGCAGCGTACACAGAATAATATCCTACGTACGTCGATATCATGCAAAAAGCGCATTCAATTGAATCAGCCTCTCCGAATACTAACGATCTTTGTTTTCAATGATATGCCTTTGTTTTAGTTGTGTAATAAAATTATTGTTATATTATGCAGGAATTGGAACGGTTAGATTTAAAAATGTTCGTTACAATGGACCTTGGGAGGTCGAAACAATTTGTACTCATCTACGTTGTCCGTCAGATGTCTACCTAGATAGGTTTGCATGGTTTGTTAGTCCGTGACACGCGTTCACGTTACAGTAGGAAGTAGTTAGGAGCAATTATAGGCAATTTTCAAGACAGCAAAAACTACTTCGTTCGTGCTTCATCCGATGTGCAGTTAGTTTTACGTTACCACAACAATGATGTATTAGCTAAACGAATGAGAAAATAAATACGAAGATATTTCTGTACGAGCTGTACAAATGTTTATTTGTAGCATGTTGGAATATTAACAACGTCCCTACATTACACAAGTGTGGAACATTATTGTAACGACATAATAAGGACCCACTATTGAAATGTTCCTACAGCGAATGTCCCATTGCGGACGGAATATGTAGTACGGACTGATAAAAACCCTACTATTTTGGACTCTATCTTCGGTATTATGTGGTATGTAAAGTAGGGTCGGTTCTTGGATCAAACGTAGGCAGACGCCTACATTTTTGTTTTATTTCTTTTTTCTTAGTTCAAGGAAAAACAAATAAACCTTAGATTTTCCGTCCAGTTTTTTGTTATTGCTCAGTTACGTGACTTTCGTTCATTACAATTTATACACGCAATTAAACGCAACATTACATAAATAATGTTAGATTTCTTTTCTTTAATCATATGAGTTAAATGGGGAAGGTCGACGGAAATGAGAAATATGTATATCGAAATCACGCTAACATACAAGAGTCAATTACAAATGAGTAATCTTCCTCGGATTTCTAAACGCTGTAATCCCATAATTCTGAAATCCATAGGGAGAGCGCAGAACGGTCGGTTGGGCACGCAGCGGCGTCGACTTGGCCACGCCTCGGCGGGCCCGCCGGCAACCGACAATGATATGGAAACTATTGTACCACTTGCATTAATATACTTTATATCTGCTCCAGCACGAAATCGCCTTGTTCGAATGTACGTTGCATTTGAGATAGCGCACGGACGGAGACAGGCCGTAGATTGTGCTGTAAATCAACGCAATATTTCTCGTCGTGATTTGTTAATAATGTTTGGTATACTACATCGGCCTTATTGTATTCAGATAATGTAGGTACTTATATTTGCATTGAGTTGTATATATTTTGAATTGTTATTCATATGGTATTCAATGTCTGGCGTTCATATTTTATCTTTCACACCCGGTTAAGTAGCATTTTAGTCGTTAGGTGAATTCGTGTGCTCAAATAGCTTCATGACATTTTTAGGTTATTTATGATAACGTAGCATATTATACGAGAGTTTGTCTTATCTTATCTTAGTGGTAGTAAGTAAATCTGTGTAATGTTTTAATAGAAAATCAGTCTTAGTAACAGTTAATGAGCCTCGCCTATCATAATGATATATATAGCTCGCGTGATAATTAATGATCTTGACTAACGACAGTTAATGCACGTTGTTTCGCTTTCTTGGTTTTCGTAACTGTGTTCATCTCATCCGATTTTATTGCTTTTATTTTTTTTCTTCATTACAAATGCGCAGTATATCATCCAAATCCTTACAATCGCGTCTCAGAACATCGTTAATAATTTATAAATATCTTTCCGTAATGATAATGACGGTATTTTATTCGAAATTTTTGACTGTTCTTTAAATCTGACTAAATATACTTAATCGGATTTAAAAGAAGATTTTACACGCGTCGGTATTAATGGAATTACTAGCATAATTTTATATGCAAAGACGTGAGTGTTGCCTTTTGTTATTCAAGATGAGCAAAGAGTTACTATTCGATTTCACCGTGACTTTCCACACCGGTCTGAGAATGATTGAAAAACCAAATGTATTTAATGCATGAGATCAATTATTACAAACTGGTGGGAATTATGAAAGCGCTTGAGTGGTGGCTGAGAATGCAGATTTACTAACTTCTGTTGTGTCTACATGGGAAGCATTGTTTGTTTGCACTTAGTAGTTTAGTTTAGTAGGGCATTAAGTTTATTGGCCTCAGCATTGAGAACAATAACCGAGTTTGCGATATATCATCGGTCTTGGTTTTTAATGAAGCGAGTCGTAGTTATAGTTTTTACAAATACCGAGATATTTTTTTGCAGCTGCATGAGCTGCATCTTTGTCTTATTTTACGTAGAGAAAACCAAGTACACAAAGACCAAGTAGTCACTACAATCTTTACTAATAATAGCTACGTGTTGTTATATTTCAAAGCTGCTATCGGTAAGTTATAGCTAAGCTTCCGCTATAACACAGGGAGATGTAACGGTAGTGATTCGTGTGCGTATCTGCGATTCACGAGGCTCAACGTCGTTTTCCACGTGAAATGACTTAAGAGCTCATTCGGTGCGAACTTCGACAACAATCGGTACCGAGTACGAGTGGCACAACGGCTTCAATCCGCATTTACATTACAATTGTTCGCATTGTGTACAGGGTCACAGGTTCGAGGTCGCGGCTCGTGCACTCGCGCCTCAATGGGCTCCTTTGTAAGATAAAGTTGCAGTATCTAGATCTCGCTCAGCTTAGCATACGAGCACATTCGTCTTCTTTAGATTTGGGCAACTTACTTTGTGCGATATGCCAGCCAGATTGAGCTGAATTTAGAATGAGAACGCGGAGTTGGTATCTGTAATTTCCTACTTTGTTGTTATTCATGTTTGTATGTCACTGTTATCATATCGTTATTAAATTTTTTATTACTAGTGTTGATAAAGTCCGTAATTCCGTATTCGTGAAATGAAACTGTCGGTCGTTGATACGTGTGCGAGCATTAGCATTTCCTTTAAGCAATTCTTATCAGGTACCGATTGTGTTGCGCTAGCTGATTAAAATTTAATGAAAGGTTGAGGCCCCAAAACACCTGCAACTCAATAGAGAAATTAAAATGGAAGCAAATTAATATTCTTCGGACGTATTTGACATAACGTTCGTTCGGCGTCTGATTCCGAGTTGAATTGCGTTTTTTCTTCATCTTCTATTATAGTTATGGTCTCCGCAAGAATGGGTCGTTTCGTTTTATCGTCTAACCATTGTACGCTTGTCACCTTGCCCGTAATGGACGGTATATAGAATTATATATGACAATTGTTTCTATGTTGTTGTTATTGGCTTTTACCTATTGTTTCGTCGGTCTAGCTCTCGGTTTTAGTCATCTAAAAATCAAATCCGTAATTAAACAGAAAAAGTAAATGAAACTTAAATTACGTACTTGTTGTAACAGATACGCTGAGCAAATAATAAATTGAATTCCTGAAAGTGAGCTCTCTGGATTTAAGACCTCGATAGCAAATGTATAGTGTTTGTTAGCGACTGTTCGTTTTAATTATTTTACTAGCTCTTAATGTAATATTTCGTAGTATTCGTCATTGCTAAAACAATGCTATCTTTATGTCCTTGATGGTATTGTGAAATCATATAAATAATAAAGTATTTCTCACACAATTTCGGCTGAAATAATATACAACAGCGCAAGGTCTGACTGTACAGTCTTTTTTGATTTACAGTTTATTTATGCAATTTAAAAATGCAAGTTCTTTTTTTTCGAGAAATTCTGAAAACGTTTATTGATAAAAGCGTGTTCATTGAATATAGCTAATTGTACAACTGTTGATGAATCATAGTACCAGATCAACCGCATTTTTAACAGCAAATTTTCGTGTTGTTTTTATTTGAACGGTAGATTTATATCCACGTAAACTAGTCTGTGTGGCAATGACTAATGTTAGAAGAAGTATAAACAGAATCGTGCAATGATTGAAGGGATTCATCACCATACTTCAAACTCATGAGTCAGGGCAATCAATATTACGTTCTTTGGAATACTGATTGCGTGAATCATCAGTTTGAAATGAATATGTGCCGGCTCCAAGACCTAGATTTGACCCACGCATGAAACCAATTTGACACATCATCATATTTTAGCACGTTCATCGTCTGGTACTTCCTCTAACATACTTTATTTTCCTGTGAATGATACATGCGGTCATCAGCCTTGTTTGTCTAGTGGCAATTATTGATAAGCGAGGAGAATTTTGTTAAAAACTGTATGTTAAATTGCGAAGCTTACTGTGATTCGGAAGGGAAGGGGTGAATTTAATTACCTCTTCTAACATCATTCTTAAAGTTCTACTTGTTGCAAGCTTTGATTAGTTCTCAGTATTTTTATTGTCCCGTTAAACTCTTTTACTGAATAAATATATATAGTGTCATTGTCAATGAACTTTCAGGAAATCTAATTCACCGGTACTGTTGCTAATTTAGTTCTTGGAATATACATTTAATGACTGTAGATAATGATATCAGCTAATTTAAATAACTGCAGTATTCACACTTACTTAGTATGAACGGAAAGAAATAAGTGAACAAAAAAAAAACAATTTACGTTATGGAATAAGTAAAACTTAATTGAGGAAGTTTTATTGATTTTGTTGTAGTCACTTGCGGTCTAGTGGACAAGCCATACATATTTTGTTAGATTAACAATCAGGGGGTTTGTAAAGAATAGAGGTTACAATTGTAATATCGTGTAGTGCCTTTTTAGGTAAATTGCGGTTTGTGAAAACACTGTTGGATTAAGTACTGACGTTTGTCCCCACAAAATAAGGAAAACATATTAGGATTTTACGTATTTATACTGAATTAGGGAAGGAATAAAGAAATTATTAATTCCGACTGACTGCGCGATCGGCGTATTCCATAAAGCACGAAAATAAACTTCTGAGGCACGTTAATATAGTTATAGTGGTTATAGTATTTGGTTTTCTGTTCCTATGTGCTTATAACTGGAATCGTATTCTTGGCTTCAGTTCAAACGCTCTTTCAGTAGCTGGCATAACTGGCGCTAGCATTCACAATATCTTACTATTCATTTACAACTATAAAGATATCGTAAATAAGCTTTGTTTGTACATTTTTTCTTACATCTGATAATGTTAGCCGTGATCGGCATTTCTATTGTCTGGCAGTAGAAGTTAGAAATAGTTTTACGACCAAATTATTATGTTGTCGATAAAGAGGGACTGTTTATTTTTAACACGCGCTTAGATCCATAAAAGTTTATTTTAATTTTCTGCAGAATTCCAAATCTTGTGAGCAAATTCTAGGGCGAAAGATATTTAAACGTAATTTGTCTCCCAAGATTAAAATAACTTTACTTATTAATTGAAAAAATACATTATTCTTATCCAAGGCCGGCAACACATTTAACGGTTAATATTTTTCATAAGTACAAATGTTTCCTGATTGACTGACGCGCTGTCATAGTCAAGTCAATAATTACTGCAAAGAGAAATACTCATTATGTGGGAATATGTTTCAACGAAGTTGATTGATCGAGTTCGCTTGTCCGTGTCGCAACGTCATTAAACATTTCGTTATAACGACATGTATGTACGTCTTCGTAATGCAGGAAATTCTTTGTTATAATGGATTGCTTTGGTACCTATTTATAGCCTTTGTTTACACAGCTCAATCATCGTTGTTATGAAACACTTGCTCGATGTTATTAGTCTTCAGTTTTTCTTCTCAGTTACTTATGACAGTATGCGTAGGCGGTTTGGTAAGTTTATGTTAGGTGTACAGCCGTGTGCAGTAGGCGGAATGGCACGCGGCATGCGCGGGCGCACCGCAGTCCGCGACGCTCACGGCAAGGTCGACGAACGACTTTCGCACGTCGGCCACGATAACCCGCCGCGTTTTGTCACACCCGCTGGCTTCAGTTTACTTAGTCAAGCTTTATTGCTGCATACCACCAGTGAAAATGTAAACTGGGCTAGTTTGTTTAAAAAATATGAGAACGGATGGATTTCGCAAGCTATCGTCTTAAGTCATGAATGATTGTTTGTTTGTAAATATGACTGAATAAAAATATTGATGTCAGATGACATAAACAATATACAATTGGTCACATTAAACAGCATAGTGCCTAATAATAATGCATATAATTCTGAGTAGCATCTGTTAAGGCCCTGGTAACTTTAAATATTGTCGTTATGAGCGATAACAGTTCTTATTGCAATCAGTTACGGGTTAAAATCCGTTGTATTAAATTTGAATAACAAATGAGCAAGCGTATGTCGTAAAAATGCAAATAAAATCGTATAAAATTAGATATTAACTATTTAATAATAAATAATCCATCACTGGATGCAGTTTGGCATTTGGAATTTTATGGTATAGGTATTTTTAATTATGTTTGTAACTGTTATTGACGGGATAAACCGATTTTAAAGATAATTAAGAGGTGACTTGGATGATTTTTTGATGCATTAAAGTATGTTTAATTATGTTTTGAGTTCCATCACTGCATGCAATAAAGACTTGAATATATTTTTTTTTTTTTGCTTTCAAAATTATTTACAGTTAAAGAGATACACAGCTTTAAAAAAACACCTTTTTGAGCGTTTTGCAGACATCCGCCGTAAAGAGACAAAGACGGGACGTAGCAGCTGCTAAATCTTGCTGAACTCGATAGAACCGGAGGGAAGTAGGTCACTACGGAAATTGCAGACGATGGGATAACGATTTGTCATTAGCCGAGCTGAGCATAATAAATTAATAATATTGAAATTCAATACTTTGTACATGGTTTACCGTTAACTTCATTAAACAACCACCTTCGGTGTAACTGACTAACTTTCAAGCTGTGTTTCGGTTAAATGCTGTGACGAATGGACAAAATTTGAATCATAGGTATCATTTATACATAGTAATGATAAGATTCTCAGTATCGATGATATAAGCTTGCACAAACATTCTGTGTTATCAGTATAAATTGAATATGAATCAATGTGTTCGTTTATCGGACAACCGATCATTACATATTTGTCAACGTTACGATATTTTCTAAGTATGTACGTTTATTTTGTGTTGTAATTCTTGTAACAGAATGTTGTTTATTTCACGGTCTACATGTAGGCGTAGACCCACGCGCTTGTCTTCAATTCTCTTCACAATTTTCTTGTTTCGTCGCCTTCATAAGTCCTTGGTTCACATCAAAACGTCTAAGTATTGAACTGTTTGGTCAGAGATTTGTGCAAGTCCGAAATCAAGAGTTGATGTCAGCTGTAGACCTATTCTGTTAAATACCACCGTGAAATCTTAAATGAAGCGAGCTTGAAGTGAACCATCGATAGTGTCAAGTCCTTTACAAGGCGGTGTCACGCGTTGGAGACCAGCAGATGTATTCTGTAAAAATCTCAACGTGAGAGCTTACTTGGAGTGAGCTGTCATTCCACCTGACACTATTGACTGCTCATTTCAAGCTCACTTCACCAAAGTTTTCACGGTGAGATTTTACAGAATACACCGTCTGTTGTTTTGTGTAACGTGACAGAGTGCACGTAAGCAATTCCTGCGCATTCATTGAAACATGATAATTTTAATCTGGGTATGACATATTTTTACGTCGTATTCGTGTGTTACGCCACTAACATTAAATTTCGTTTATATCACGCAGTATTCACGGAAATAATGTTCATCTGAGGGCCTATTCTGATATTTGTCGCATAGTAATACGGGTGTGGACGACAGGGCGTGGGCGTCGGGAATGAGTTCATTGGACAGTGCCGCGGCATGCGGAACTGTTATAAGTAATTTCATCTATTTACTGATTTCTATAACACATATTTCTATAATGTCGAAACGAATACGTAATATGCCAACATTCTTGGTGGCACTTCAATTTATAATGCCGTGTCACTCTAAAATCCCTTTGCAAAAATACTTTAAGGGGCCATTCAATTATTAACACCCCGCAAAGGCAAGCAAAGGCTAGTAAAGGTAAGCAAAGCACTTACCCCCCACCCCCCCCCCCTCCACTCCCATGCTCACGTAAACATTGATACATGCATTTTTCAATGTGTTCTGGTTTATTTATTCATTCATGACCGACAGTTATATGTCTAGAAATAAGGAATAGGCTTGGAATAGAGGACTTTAACGCATATAATATTTATTTTAGCAATTTTATTGAGATGGTGTTTAGTTATTATAATCTTTATATATTAACGAACAAAACAAACTTCATTAAAATTTTTGGATCACGAATCCATGACTCTTAGTCTTCGATGACATTGGATGTTTGCTGCTCAATGTTGTGTGTCTGCTCACTTTCGTGTGATTTTAGAATATCGACATCGTTTTCTTCGAGCCATTCATAGACGAGTAGGGTTGCCATGTGTTCGAACCAAAATCGACAAAATTTTGTAGTAAATCCAAAAAAGAAAAAAAAAAAACAATACTGCTGACGTAATCACCGTCCAGATTCCCCCATCCCCCATGTCATCAAAAATAAGCAAAGCAAAGACACACCCTGTAGTGCTTACGTAATACTTGAATGGCCCCTAAGACCTCTAAGACATATTATTGTCACATGTCCCGGAACCGTCCCTCTTTCTACGAAACAAGTTTTATTGTCCGGAACAAACTTTACGACTGTCCTATGTAAACAGCTTACCATCATATACTTCCGTAGGTTCAACATAACCCTTCCAAGAATTTCATCCATGCGGTTCGGTTGCATTGCCGTAAGTGGATTGAGTGTTACTAAGACGGCTGTAACGAAACCATCAATGGATGGCGCGCCTATTCAATTGTGTCGTATTACGACACGTTTGCTATGCAGCTGCCAGCGAAGAGTGTATCGAATCCCGGCCCAATTCCTCTCAGTGCCCAGGATGTTGCGGCAAAATGAGGAGTAGGTACTTACACTGCGGTTGATTTATGAATCGTTAATCCGTTCATAAACGACTTTCACTGAAACGTATGTGAGCTTTTAACATCGTTTATAATGGATAATAGTCTTCAATTGTCAGGTAGAATGTTCTGTTAAGTGAAATATGATATGAGCGCAGGTTATCATTAAATGCACTCACACGCATGAATAATGAGCTTATTTATCGTTCTGTTAATAATGAGCTCTATCAGAATATAAATATTCACATTTCGGAGAACTTATCCGTCTATACTGCACTGTAGTTTAGTATCCAAAGCAGCATTTCCCAAGCCCTTATGTAATTCATTGGCGATTTCCGATAGATTTGCTAGTTATGGAAATTATCGATACATTTAACGATTGCACGTGCCCAGTCAGCGTGCCTGCGTGATGGAACACTGTATATTGATAATCTTTGTGTAGCTCACGCTGTACATATTGTTCCTGACGCTTTCCCGATTAGATAGCGTTAACATCGTGGCTGTTTGCCCATGGTGGTCATGTTTGAGCAGCTTAAAGCGAAGGGCTGTTGACTGACGCCGGACGAATCTAACACCATTCGTCATACAATACTGAACCTTATCGTTCGATAACACGACCATAAATCAACACGCAGTAATAATATCGTAGCATAACCAACCCGGACATTGTTTGTCGTGTTTGGGCCGACACACAGTGGAACGAATGTATGGGAGCGGTTGGACGTAGACATGTCCGAAAAATAAGAGTAAAATTATGACAAACTAATGATGCCATCTTATTCGATTACTTAATGCCTTCATAAATTGTGGTGATGAATTTCTTCATAACTCCCATATTTCGGGAGTAATTTGAGAAAATGTGAAATTTTACTATGAAAATGAGTGTATCGAGCTCTCTCCCTCCTGATTCCGGGCTTGTTTCAAGTAGCGGTCTCTAATATCGTAATGCTATTACTAAGAGCTATATTTAATACTAAGACACATAGTGCGCCAAATGTGCACTTTCTGGGATAAAAGGAAATGAAAATTTAAAAAAAAAAACGTTTTTTCCCCATTTGTATTTACTTTAAACCGCAGACAGACTTATTAAGAGGTCTATAAATATATTATATATATATACAGAAATATATATTAACAAAAATATTCACAAGAACTGATGAGAGTATGACTTTTAAGTAAGTTGATAATAAATTACCTAGTTTCATTAAAAGTACAATAAATAATTAAGATGTAAGCTCTAATTTACTAAGTTACACATTTTAAAACAATAACATCATTTAATTATCTTCGTCATCATCATCATCATCAATTAATTCAAATTCAGAATCGATGTCCGCTAAATCATTTATGTTAACAAATTCGATATCACTTTTCTCAGAATCCGTAAGCTCATAAAATTCCTTAAAAGAAGATTTTTTTACAAACTTATTTCCTTTTGGACGGATACTTGTAACAAGTGGATCAGAAGACAGTAAAAGATTGTGCATAATATCTTCATTGCATGAGATACTGCTATGCTTTCGAGAATGCCCCTCTCTATATTTTCTAAAATCTTTATTTCTAGCCTCAGATGCCTCTTCGGATAGAAAACCAATGGGCACAATTGACATGTTCTGAACTATGTCTGGCCCATGCATTAAAATTTTATGAAGTGAAGAAGGCATATAATACCATGGGTATAACTCCACGTAAAGCTTAGCAGTATCAAAGCAGAACTCTCGGAATTTAGTTACGTTGATCTTCTCTCCTGATGAAATACACTGCAAGATCACACAGATTTTTCTTAAAAGCATAGCATCTATTCCGGTCAGTTCAGCAGATTTAGTGTAGTTTTCAAAAAATCTCCTTGCCGAGTTGCCATTGTTGGTGGATCCACTGCCTTGTTTCACAACATCGAGAAGTAAGCCCGTTTCTCTTCTTACAGCCTCTTGAACTCTTTTCTTCCTGTCATCAACTTGCCTTTTTGCTATATCACCCCTTACTTGCCATGATTTTATGTCTAATTTGTAGGAAATGTGTAATAAGCATTCCATTGAGCGAATCCAAGCGTGAAGGGTGCTTAAGCTATATTTATACATGTCCTCGTTTGCGTGTTTATCTTTGATTAACTCTAAATTATTCATTTCTTTAGGACAAGCCTTGCATATGTCACACACTGAAGCTGCTGTATTGGATATAATGGAATGAATTTTACCATCAATCATTGTCAACAGCAGTTGGTGTTTGACACTAATTCCATCAGTGATGGTGGATGGAGTTAAGGCTTCAATCTCTGCTTCGATTTCAGCCATCTCTCTCTGCACATTTTCTTTGGTTTCCTTTATAAACTTAAACAATATTGGCCGGCAAAATGAAGTGGAAGATGGTCGCTCGTTTTCCCAAATTGTTACACCTTTTGAGACGAGCCGCAGTGGTACAAGACTAATCATAAAATTACTAGCAAGATCGATTTGCTCATCTTCACTCGTCCTTTGATGATAAATGCTTTGGCTAGATGATCCGTCAAAACCCCATTTGCTGGTCAATACGAGCTGTTGATTGGGATCAACAGGGGTTTCTAACGACCTAATAAGTCTTCTTGAGGTTAAATCCATCAAGGCTTGTAATTTGATTTTTGCAGAGCTCTCTGTAACTGTGAGATCTTCTTTGGCCGGATAGCACTTAATTTTTTCTTTAACCAACATGTAGTAACTCGGGTATTGAAGAGCTCCTTCTTGAGTGTTGAAATCCCGAAGAGTGTTATAGCGCCATTTCGATAAGTTCATCGATACATAAAGAGCCAATGCCTTCAAAGGGGATATTTCCCGTACCTGAATTGATTTACCTTCAATGAAGGCTTTGATTTTTGAGGCCTCTTCTGGATTCTCCGTCAAGTATTTCATAACATAAGCTGTATCGCTTTGTCCTGCCTTTTGAAGCGCCCTTTCGGCCGAAAACATAATTTCAGCGCTGCTACTGCTGCATGAAAGACTATCTTCAGTGCGTCTTCTTTTTTGCCGGTTACTAAGGTCCTCAAAAGATTTACGAGGACTAGGATGTGTACAAGTTGAAGCATCAGATTTAGCAGGAGAAATTATGGGCTCGATGACGTCACTTATATTTTCTGTAGAAGGTTCCATATTTTCATTCTGTAATTCCGGCCATTGAATTGCAGCCTGTAGCCAAATCTCATGTTTCTTCCGAAACTTATCTGTGCTTCTTCCAGACTGTGTCCATTTTGCATAAATGCGGTAGCAAAATCGACGACACCAGTCTTTTAAACTTGTTTCAGCACTTTCACATAACTGAACACAACTGTTATCTTTTAAAACACTGAACAAATAGTTAAAGTCGCGTAAATCTTTATGTGCGCGTGCGCATAAAGCAACGTGAATATCAAGATTTGTATTAAAATTTGGAAAATACATTGCGAGATTAGCTTGGATACAACGAGGTGTAAATCAACACTGATTTTAAAGTTACTAATAGTGACCTATTTATATAAAATCCAGGTATCCCAGGTATCCTTTGTTAAATATTGCAAGGTAATTAGTTATTGTGATAATTAGTAAATGATGCATGCTAAATTAGTGTATTAAGAGCCATTTAGTAATTAAATAATAGCAATGTTCTTATCAGTAATCATTAGTGCATCAGTTTTATATGTAAACCTTAAGTCCCTAATTATATATCCTAATTAGCTTATATCTTCTCTAATTGGCTGCTCAGAAATGTTATTGTAATAAGGTAAACCTTTAGAAAAACGGTTTTAATCAACAAAATAAACAAAAAATAAAAAAATTGTGTTATAAAATAAACATCACTCTTTATCCCAGAAAGTGCACATTTGGCGCACTATGTGTCTTAGTATTAAATATAGCTCTTAGTATTAGCATTATGATATTAGAGACCGCTACTTGAAACAAGCCCGGAATCAGGAGGGAGAGAGCTCGATACACTCATTTTCATAGTAAAATTTCACATTTTCTCAAATTACTCCCGAAATATGGGAGTTATGAAGAAATTCATCACCACAAGTTATGAAGGCATTAAGTAATCGAATAAGATGGCATCATTAGTTTGGCATAATTTTACTCTTTTTTTTCGGACATGTCTACGTCCAACCGCTCCCATACATTCGTTCCACTGTGCGACAGGTAAACTTATTGTCCCACGTGTGCAAACATTGCTATAAATAAATTCGTTTCCAGTACTCTCGAGGTACAATCTAACATGCGATTCGTTGTCCCTAGAGCAGTAATATCGCTGTGATTTATAAGCACTATCAAATCCGTTTTCACTGTGAAGATAGTAAGAAGCTTGTCCAATAAATTGGAAATCCAAGAGGATCTATAAAATTTTCCATTTGCCAAGTACATAAAATCTGTCTTTAGCATTGAGTACGACGACGTGAGATGAGAGGTGTTCATACAGCAATAATTCGCCTTTCTAGGTCAGTGCAGTAAGACCTGCTCGCTTCGTCTCATAGAGCTTGATGACTGCGGACTGCAGTCTGGACTTACACTGGGCCCTGAGCCAACACACTGAAGGAAACCAGACAGAATTCTTGAGCGTTAAGTTTACGATTCAATTTTACGGATTACGCTCTTTTCTCAGGAAATTTTATTTCTGAACGCTAACCTTGCTTCATAACATGCATATAAATAAATATTGGCCGTTGAACGTTGACTTTTATGGATTTTGATTTCCAAATTGTAAATTATATGTTATTGAAATTGGATTGCATCGAAACCTGAAATTATTTGAATTTGCGGTGAAATAAATGAAAGTAGGTAAAGTTTTTGTTGACGATGTTGTTATTGACGAAGACGAGGCGTGGCGGCAGCGTGGCGTCGACGCACTATGGAAAATATAGGTCGGTATCGGATCAAAAATCTGTAACTTCATGAATTTTTGTTGTATCGTGATGAAATTTGGCACAAATATGCAGCAAGGTTCGGAGATTCGAACGATGTGTAGTTTATAGGGTTTTCTTGTATATCTATGTATGTTTTTTTGCATAGAATGAAAAAAATGGGAAAAAATCACGAAAAAAATAGTTAAAAATTTATTTCAAGTGGAATACAAGTTTATAATGACTAATAAGATTAAACCATGGTTAATTACAACAAGCAAAGTAAACAAAATATATATATATGAAAAAAAAATACTAAATTAAAATCATATTACTAATAGGTACATCCTATACTCTGGCTTCAGGAAATGATGTAGCTAGGTACAAATATAAGTAATAACTAAATATAAATATTATTTTTAACTTATACCACTTCAGGATCAGGGTCAGTAAATGTGGGTTCACTTTCAGGTGCCACGTTTAAAAGACTTAGTGCCTCTTCTTCAAGTTCTTTCACATTTCTTACGTACGGTTTTCTCAAACTTGTTATATATGGATCTGACGTGTATAAAAGCGTTTTAAAGACATCTTCATTTGTAGCAGATCGGGAACATTTTCTGGCATGATGAAGTCGTATGTTTCTGTAGTCTTTGTTGCGAGACTCTTGTGCGTCTTCCGATAGCTGTCCAATAGGAAGCACCGCAAAATGTTTGATAACGTTTTGCCCGTGTATGAGTATTTTATGAACGGAGGATGGCATATAATACCAATCGTAATTACTTACATAGATTCTTGCAGTTTCTATTGCATATTCCCCAAATTTTTCAGGGTCGATCATCATTCCAGAAGAAAGAACTTGCAAGATAATGTATAGGCGTTTAATCAATGCCTCATCTACACCTGTTATTTCCGATGAGCAAGTGCTATTATAGAAGAATCTTCGTGCGGTATTGCCATCGTTCGTATTCCCGCTAACTTGCCGAGGTTTGTCGACGATTAATCCCAACTCCTCCCTGAAACGTTTTTGAACAACTTCTTTCTTTTCTTTTTTTAATCTCTTATTTTCCTCAGTTGAAGCAGACCAAGTCTTAAACGAAAGATTATAGGAAATATGCAATATCATTTCCATGCAGCGAATCCAGGCGTGTAAGGTGGACAATCCGTATTGGTAGGCGTTTTCGTTTTCGGGTCTGGCAGTTACTTTCGATAGGTCATTCATTAGCCGTGGAGTAGCCCCACATATCGTGCATGTGGAACCAGATGGAGTATCTGTAAGGACCTGAGCCACCTTTCCATCGATCATCGTTAGAAATAGTTCATGCTTCACATTTACTATAACACCATCTTTGTTTATAAGTGATGCTTGTGCAGCCCTAATTTGTTTTTTAATATCATCAACAACTGCCTTGGTTTTTTCTGGAGTTTCCTTACAAAACTCAATAGAAATGGGTCTGCAAAAACGGACAGATGAAGGTACCGGATTTTGCCAAACAACGGATCCCGATTGCACATCAACTAATCTGATGGGGACTAATGAAGTGATGAACAAATTGGCATCTGAAATTGTTTCTGACTCTTCTGCAAGTATTTGCTTGTATTGGCTTTGACCAGATGAACCATCACATCCCCATTTAGAATAAAGGATCAATGTTCTATGTTGTTTTTGGAAAACAGAATCGATTTTTAAAATTCTAGCAGCAGTATGATCCAATAAATCTTGTATATTAATCACTTTAGCATAAGTATTCGTGATTTCGATTGTAGAAGATGGTGGATAACAGGATCTTTTTATTTCTTGTATTTTGTAGTAAGGCGGGAATATACAACACTTTCGTTCGTTGGTTAAGTTTTTCAGGTACATATATTGTGCTTTTGTTAGATCTAAATCTATAAAAGCACTCAATGCTTCCGTATCGGAAAGAATCTTCATCTGGTCTGAGTCGTTCCACTTACTTGAGATATCTAATTTCTTTTGAGTGTCAGCGGTTCTTAATTCTTCGACAAGATGAGCTTCTGTGTACTCACGTAAAGCCCGTAGTCCCTGCAGATAGGCGTTTTTTATATGCTCGAAGCCATAGTCTTGGAGTAGAAGAGTGTTTTTCCTCTTCTTGGTAGATTCTGAGGAGTCTCCATAAGCCACGCATGCTCGTCCTCGTTGGCCAGATGTTGATGGCGTAGAATATTGTTCAGAATCCGGTAAATTTAACGAATACCTTGAGTCCAACCAAGTACAATACTTCTGTAAAAATGTTTCTTTTTTCCGAGATGCCAGGGCCCAGCGTTTGTTGAAAATAGGAAGAATGTGCCTTTGTATGTCACTAATTATAAAACACAAGTTGTTTTCAGAAACATTCAGCTTTTCCACTAAAACTTTGGATACCTAATGATTCCATGGTCTTGCCGCCCTCTATATAGGGGATTATGAAGTCTCGTTTGGTACAGCTGAAGGAAGACATTTTAACACTTCACAATCTGCAGAAATAATAGGCGTAGATGAGATTTGCTTCACTTGAAGTTACACTGATGTAGATGGTTCGAATAGTTTTTGCTTCCCTTTAAATACTCATTTTACAATATCGAATTGGTACCTACATCATTATTATCTTGTAATTTCCCACGCAAACCGAGTGCAAATTTGATAAGGTCCCTTTGTTATCACGAAATAATGAAGAAAATATCCAAAAAGTTCTATATTGTTCATGTGAATGGTGTCAGTGGTAAACCGCAAAAGATACTAATTTTCGGGTTCTGACTTTTATCAGTTTTTTTCTCATATCTTCTAAAACCGCAAATATCCGCAGCTGATTTTTTTTGCATTCTATTTATGAATAGTTAGACTACTAGTCGACGCAAAAAGTAGCGCTTGGGCAAACGTGGGTAATACTGAAAACCTTCAACGAAAAAACATACAAGTGAAAAAAAAGGTATGTCACTTTTTAAGTAATTACTGAAATATTTTTCTTTACTTTTAAAATCATTAAGCTGTATCGCAAAAAGCATAAAATAACCTTTCTAAAAATGTATAATACTGCATATCTGTACCAAGTATTTTTTTCACAATATGGTATTGAAACATGTATACGCAAAGACTTGAGTTTGGCACTTCTGTTTTCTATGTATTTCTATCTAAGAAAAAAATAATAATTTCGCGTATTAAGAAAAAAAATCGTAATTTATAATTTGACTATTAGAAAACCTAAAAGAATAGCCATATTAGCCAAATTATGATATTCGTAAAAAGCATTTTTGATATGCGCTTGTTCTACCATTTTCCATAGTGCGACGGTGCGGCGCCCGGCATTCTTGGCACACCGTCAATGAGCATGCGCCCAATCATTACAAAGAAAATGTCGCCGGCTACGTCAAAGTTGGAAAAGTTGTTCCTTTTACGATACGAATAGTGTGATCCCGTAGTAGTTGTCGTGAAATTGTGTACGATATCGTCCCGATATACATCGAACGCAAACCACACGCACACACTATTTTGTTTGCTTACGTCTCATAGATAATACGTGCACTTTCGAACAGTGGCAACTAAAGTGGGACGATGCTGCAAGTATGTCTTATGCCACTTAAAAAAGTGATATCTACGAAATTATTATAAAAAGTGTACCTATCTGAAACCTAGGTTTACAAACACTATTGAATTTTGAAATTAATCAACTAATCTTTATGATGGCTATATCTTTTACCAATATATGAATCATACAACGAAGTAATTCAATTAGGTGATTCTTTTTCTTCGACTGATTTATGAGACATGTCTCGTAGCATTCCTAATTAATTTAGTAAATGGAGTGTCTCGTTCATTAGGTAGACGTATTGTACAACGCGATTGATTTTATTATCTGCGAACCTTGTGTTGAAGATTGAGTGAGTGCGATTGCATTGATTATTCTATAGGTTAGTGCATTCAATATGTTTTCAAGGTGTGTTGTTGCGTCAATTCGATTATGACGTGAAAACTACGAGTTAGGTGATAAAATATTCATAGCGTTGCAATAAATTATGATGTTAGCTGAAATCTGTATTCGATTTCATATGCATATAAGAAGTACCTATGTAAAAATCGTAAGGTTGAGCGTTTTTAAAGGCGTTTTTATGTATATTTTTTCAACGGTACTTTTCTTAATTTTTGGTTGTGGAGGTCAGATAGGCAGTCGCTCCATGTACTCGTATTCTGCTGCATCCAGTTACACTAGAAGCCGACCCCAAACTAGTTGGAAAATGGCTAGGCAGATGGTAATGAGTTTTCTACTTTTAAGTCGAATTGAAACGTCTATTTGAAACAGGGACTCGACCACAGTATTCATGTTATCAGTGGTCAAGGGTTAATACATAAATAGCAAGACTAATCTTGCTATCTCTGTATTAAGGACCATATAAAATGAAGGAATACGCAAGGGTCATAAATGTATTGGCAAATCTTGGTCAAAAAAGCTACTCAAAATCTTCATGAAATGTACCCACCACAGTTATCAATGCCACTTGTTTTGTACGTAAATAAGACTTCTCGTTTAGGTATCTGTAGAACAATACAAAAACTATTGAACGCGTTCCACCTTTTATTACAGCATATAACACATACCTACCCAAGCCAGTTTTTATAACAAACGTTCTATTAGCCGAGGTATAATGACTTCATTTCTATTGAATATAATTATCAAAACTAATAGGGATTTTTAATCTGTTTTATTAATTTCGTAGGGTTTTAATACTTAGAGTTTTACTGTTTTCGCAACTGTTCCAACGGACTACGTTTTCGTATTGCGATTGTGAAACTTTGCATAGATGAAGCGGTTGTCACAGGAAAAAGCGAGGCTACTTTTCTGAGAGTTTTCACAGTTCTATGAAAAAAATATGTGGGATGAAATATTACGTATTATACATATACGTTACAGGGAGCATATTTATGATATGCTCGTTGTACTCGTAGAACAATTTCTATGAAAACTTCATGGAAATTGTTCTACAAGTGTCGCGTCGCGCTGTCGCGTCGCGCCTGTTTGAAGAAGCCTTAACACTTGGATTCTATCCAAGTCAATGTAAAAACTATATTTGATGCCTAAAACTTGATTTATCGCAAAAGGGATCTATTGTACATCAACGGCTATAACTATTATAATGATTATTTTAAATACCAGCAAAACAGTGAACATGGTTACTAACTATATGTTACATGCTGTACAACATGTGATCTGTGTACAAAGCACATGAGAGGTAACTTAAGTTAATTAGAACGTGTAATTTTAGCTTACACGCGACGCCACTAAAGGCTAGCCGTGCCGGTGAACGCTCGTTTAAGTTCGTTCGGACAATAAGCATGCAAGTACAGTTACGAGACAGTCACTAGCTCGCCGTCTTCAGTATAAGATCCATTTTGAAGCCAGTGCCTTGTAATAAGCGTACTGGCTCATCTGTGCATGTATGGTGAACTGGCTTCGTCTATTAGTTTGCTAACTATCCGATTGTCAGACGGGCTTTAACCAGAGGTCTGGCGTGACTGCGGCTTATAAACTTGAGTAATTAACCGCTATCCGTAACGCTTGTTACCCTCTCTATATTGTACCATGTTATTAATTAATACGTTTACAATTATTATGTTAATTATAGTCACTGCTAACTGTTTCGGTCCGGATCCCGATTGGTGGAATGCTTCACAATAATGCAAGCTGACGTCATGGCTCGGAACGTCATCCTGAATTATTCACTTATTACGGTTTATCTAATTATCGTAATGGGCGATTAATATTCTAGTCTTAAGCGTTCCAGTTGCTGTGCGATTATAATGATTAATTGTTATCAGAAAATGAGTACCGTCGCAGTTAGTTTTATAGTATTTTTATAGACGTTGTAGAACCTATTGACGTTTTTGTTTAATGGTGTAAACCTATCATCGTAAATTGATGATGCCAAGTCAATTCAGGACAAGCCGATTAGATAATAAGACCGTGTTATATGTTTGTTTACATTTTTTGCCATAACTAAACGTATTTTCTATTTTGTTTCAGGCGTGACAATGCGAGAAAAAAGGGGTGGCGCAATGAGCAAAATGCAAAAGCTTAGAAAACGCCTCTCCCTTAGCTTCGGTAGATTATGTAAGTTTTATCCTATATCATACATTTCTAGTGGCACTACAACACTTTAATATAGATCCATCCACACGAAACGATCCCTTCTCAAAGTTGGATATTTCGGAAACGGGTGCCAATATCCGGCGCGATTCAACTTCAGTAGGCTCTCATCCTTCGAGTACCTATATCATATATGAAAGTGATAGATAGAATTGAAAGACTGGCAGACCGTGAATATTTCTTTCATATGTGAAATCGTCTGTAATTCCCGAGCTGTAAGACACACCTGTTCGACCGCTCACGAGGATAGGACTATCTATGATTTGCTCGCTCAAGAAACGTACGCAAAAGTTGAAATGGCTTCTTTCTGTGAGACCATGATAGTCCAGAAAGAGGCTGCCGAGCGGGATCGTGAGAGGGCTGATCCCCCTACGGAGAAGAAGGCGTCGGAGAGGCAGCCGCCTCGACGAAACCCTGCCTGTATAATTTAAGGCAGGCGAGAATTTGAGGTCGCGGGCGCTCAGAGTGGGGATTCTGTTCGCCCCTGAGTAATCTCAGGGAAGACGGCGCACGGTGGTCATGTGCTGCCTCGCGCACTTGCAGAGTTCGGTTTCGTTCGGAGACCCCTTTACAGTCTCCCCAAAGATGTGCCCTAATAGGCGTTGCACAGAGGGGTTCGGATCGGTCTTTTGAGAGGTAACGATGGCCCCTTCTATGTGTAGATCGAGGTGGTTTTAGTGAGGTAAAAATCCCACACTCACCGGCCTTATCCCCAAAGTTCGGGCGCCTTATGAAGGTTTCCCCCGAAAACAAAAAAAAAGGTCCCGTATAAGTACAAAAGATACCTACATACCATATTAGTATTTGATAGCTGACTGCTTGTACTGCCGGCGAGTAGGTACTTAGTTGAGGCAGCGACAAGAGCTATCAAAGAGAGTAGTTGCCCAGCTAGCTTGGCGGGCAGAACACTCGTCGAGAGCGCACTCGCTGCTCGTTGCTCGCCAACACGTTTTTAGTTGCTAGCTCTACTGACTTTTTGGTAATCGCCGGTGATGGGACAGGTGCATCAGATATTCCTACATATATTAGTAGTTGATCGCTGACTGCTTGCACTGCCGGCGAGTACTCGGTTGTGGCAGCGACAAGAGCTATCAAAGAGAGTAGTTGCTCAGCTAGTTTGGCGGGGAGAACACTCGCTGCTTCTTATTGCCAGCTCTACTCGCTTATCGTTAATCACCGATGGTGGGCCAAGTGACCCTGGTCTTCCTGCTCATATTCCCTGATCGGTGTTCGTATCTAGTTAATTTGATGCTTGGCTAACAATGAAGGACACTGCATAAGTTTAATGGAGCCATTGCCCATGGGTGTGTAGCATGTGCTGCGAAATCGATCCGTCTGAGTACGCTACAATGAAGGAATGTCGCTGTAATGGATTTAGCTTTCTACGTAAAAGGTGTGTTCCCTAGTATCGTAAAGTCGTAAAAAATAGTGATCTTTTAGATTTAACGGAATGAAATGATTAGCGTTTAGTTTAGTAAGTTTGACGTGGTACAGTAGGAAGCTTCCGCTGCAAAAAAATTGAATGGCGCCACCAGGATTACAAAGGAAAACGCTAATAAGACATTAGTACTCCAGTGTTAACCATTCTTCTTACGAGAAACCAAAATACATGTCATGGAGCACTCGTGTGAACTGAATCCTAACTTTCTAAGACTAGATCTCACAGTACAATTACTATCCCAGTAAAAGCTATACATAGAACTGTTAATTATACCAATTAATTCTGTGGATCGGCTTGCTAATTAAAAAGCTAGTGAGTTCCACAGCAATGGATATTGATTGGCGGTAGTTAACGCCACCTGGCGGGAACTGGCTTGTATTAACGGCATAACGTGTCCATGGGATGTCAAGTATTCATCACACGGGTTGAAATCAATTAAGTATTTTTACTCAACCGGTAGACGATGCAAATAGAATACTGCCTTGAATTATCACGGAGATTCGTCATGTTGATGTAATTGATTATTAACTTGATGGGGTTTTAAAGTGGAAAATGTGTTGATAAATTATTATGAAAAACGATCAACTCGGTCGGGTGTCTCATTATAGTTAAAAAGACGTGAAATTCCTGAATCACAAGAAAATAAAGTCAGTGACGATATTTACTTTTTTTTACCCTACACTGTCCCACTGCTTAGCCTCCCTCAAATTCTTTTCCAGGGCCTCCTCGATCCAACCCTTGCGATACGTTATTTACTTACTTACTCAAAAAGTCTCGAATTTAACTGGGTAATCCTACAGGTTTTCCCACTATTTTCGAAAGTCATGCGAAAACTCTGGCTTTTTAATCTCAGATTACCTTTGGTTATCACATAATTATTTCTTTGTCAATTTTCAAAAGTCATTATTTTATCTATGTTCGTATAAAATTCACCATAGCTATGGGTGTTCCCTAGGTATTCCCCGTAAAATCGTATCAGTCGGCTCAGTGGACGTATAAGCGAGCGTCACTCCGTACCGATTAGCACAGATTATCTAAGTATTTATAGAACTCGGATAAGATACGGCGAGTTACATGTACATCTCGCACGCACTGTCGGTTAGTTTAGTTATCTCTGTGTGCTGTACCAAGTAGGTTATCTTCACGCCTTCGCGCGTAGAAAACATTTTTTTTTTCGAATTCATCTTTGACGTTTTTGGTTTCAAAAAACCTTTTTTCTTCAATATTATAACTTTTATTGTACATCGTTTTGTGAATGTGAAGAAATTGTGAAGTTTCCCTGCAGGCGGCAACTAAAAGGCAAAGAGTAAGTTTGAAAAAGCATTTTATCAAACACCGCATAGACGTTAGGACCCGAGAGAAATGGCGGGTTCAATTCCTTCGTGAAAGTTTGAAGTTAGGATTTAAAAAAAGAAGGATTTGTTTTTATTTTACATATCTATGATTTGCGGTGGCGCCAAAAAGTGTTTACTGCAGTGATTCAGTGCATAGTAAAGATAAGGCGTTTTATTATTGTTGATAAGGCTACTCAATATAGTATCTTGTTTAAGTACTAAGTAGGTGCTGCATTTTATTGCCACTTAAAATAATAACGCGAACGGTATCGGTTGTTAAGCACAAAGGAAACTTGATTGAACAGACGCAAACTTTTAATTCCCGCTTTCAACAGGATATTAAGGAAAATTTAATGTAAAATCTCGAGCGAAAAATTACTTACAAAATAGGTAGCACCAAATTATCTTATTTAGCAACTGTTAATAGCGTTTTAACAAGCGCTAATTAAATAAGTTTCAGTGACAGTCGGCTTAGGTAAATATGACCGCGTGACGCGTTAATTAGAGCGTTATTTCTGGCTCCGTTAAAAATAACGCCTAATGACACTAATGCGGCCAATTACATAGCTGCCGTAATAAAACGTATAGTCATGAGTATATAGTTCGTGATCATTCGATCGGTTTGCGTAAACTATCGTACACAATAACGCTATTTATATCGTCTCTGACGTTATTAATAATGTTTTGTCATAACGCAAAGATAAACAACAATCAAATTAAAACGATTCACATAATAATATTTAGCAAAGGTTGTGACCGTTTGAAAATAAATTGTAATGTTTAGGAATTTTGTGATTTTCGGGGCTGAAAACTTTATAAATTCTTGTATCGTCTCGTGTCGTGTGTTACTAAACAATTAAGTCTGGTATGTGACCGCGCCAAAGGTATATCGCCTTTTACCAGATACACGATAAATTAGTTATCTTTTGTTTTAATTTGGGTAATTAAAGTAATCAATCACTCGTCACACGCTGCGTGAGGCGCAACTTGGGAGAGAGCACTTTTGCGAATCAAATAGGTCGCGTTGACTAGTAAACATGAATCATGTTTCTCCTGCCCTGATCCCAATTTATTAAGAATCAGCGCAGCATGTATTCTTTTTATTCATCACATTAGCCGTCATCTTGGTAGTCACCTCCTTTTTAGCTATATCATCTTTCACACAACATTATTCATTGTTTTTTTGCCCGTCCTGTACTCCTATCATCTTCATTTTACTGACTGATCGACTCCTTGCCAAGTGCCGGTGGTTTGGTTGTAATGGTTGCTTCGATTTTGAGTTTAAGACCATCCACATTCACACTTAACATGAGAGAAACTAGTATATCAATCCCTTACATACAATTTACCCGTTAACAATTAAATAAAATAAAATAACAAAAGCCATACGGTAAATAATGTCATCGTTCATTAGCTTTCATTTTATAAAACCGACGAAGCGCAACTCCAGCATTGTATTTTCTCGTTTGCTTCTATTTCCATAGTAGGATGAACACAATGGGGATCATTTGGTACACTTGTTCTCATATGAATATTACTATACACGGTAAGCTCGCATAGCGTGGGCGAGTTTCTTAGGTGCTCGATGCTTGCATGCAATCTACGTTCCAAATAAACATTTTCGATCACCCACGCCACTTTAACAGCCATGTTCTTGCTGTAATTCGATTCGATCATTCGTAAGTACTTAAACTAACTGTATAGCATGAAAAACATTTTGAATATGACTTGCCTATCTAGGTACGTATAGAATAGATTACCTATATGTAAAAGATGCCAAAAGAGTTGCCCCAACTTCCGAAGTTGTCATTAGAGCTAAAGCGGTTACTAAAGCCAGGATTGGCGCTGGCTGATATTATGAGGCGAAAGTTGATAAATCGGATTCAGTAGCGAAATTGACAACCTCTATTCCCATCTACTAAAGCTGCAATAACCCCATTTCATTATTGTCCTAAATTGATGTTCAGTACATTTACAACTTTGCTTTTTGCTTGCTTAAGATTAATAGAAACGCTCGACTCATCTTTGTTTATAATTCTTTGATCATCGGGCAGTTAATATGTTAATCTATTAATAAGTGTATAATGATTTAAACTATCCTTATAGGGCCAGTTGAGATTGTGTCAGTCATAATGAATGCTGTATTCATTTGAGCCTTTGGCTCGTAATAGATACTTATTTATTCCATGACTTAATCGACTTCGCTGTGATTCATAGTTTTGTTATGTTAACCTGGGATGTGTATTGTATTATCAAACTCTCAGGATATATCAGAAATTTTTCCAAGAATAAATATAGCTCCTTACCTTTTTCCAAGGATTTGCTGAGCGAAGCCGTACTGTCTACTAGTATTACATAAGTACACGATCATTACTCGGATATCGGAGTACTGAAGTACTGAAACCTTGTTATGAAACTCCTGTGTGATATTTTTAGATTCTTACTTCTACCGTGCATAGTTTAATGCACCTTGCTTCGTGTCTATTGATGTTATAGTTTACTTACCTTTTCTAATACTGACGGGTTCGTATTCTAATGTAAAGGGAAGAAAATATTTTACTCAGCTCTCGTTTCACAGTTGCCACAGTTGATTTTGTCTCAATCTTTAAGTTAAAAGCAAAGTTTCGTCTTTTCGTCGGGAGTTGTTTAAGTCATTTGAATGTTTGGGTTGGTAGTGGCCTTTTCGCCGGTTATCCTAGATGATAGATGGCTAGAGGTTCTATGGCTGTGACCGATTTATCTACCTTGCGAATATATTCATTATAAAAAAATATAGATTTAGGTTATATCAGTTCGTACTTAATCTTTTCACAAAACAATCTGCTTTTCTCAAACCCTGCCATTCTCTAAAAATAAAGTCGTTTTCCTCAAAGGGCTATTTACCCCCAAGAGATTTAAACATCAGAAGAAGTCTTTATCTAAAAAACCATTAAAGGGATCTTGAATACCACTGTGCATGCCTTAAGCTGGCTTCGTGTTTTAATAATTAGACTCTGAGAAGCATTCTTTCACAAGCATTTCGTTTTTGATTGACGTACTTAATTAAAAATTGTTATCGTATAGTTTATATTTTGCTTCTATCTTTGCGGTACTGTAAACAAATCATTTTTGCTGTTAAATCGATTTAGCTGGCTACTTAATATTAACTTCATAATACATATTTTATATGTGTCAGTTAATATCAATACAGCCGTGCATTTTATATTGTATTATTGAAATGGACTTCAGCTGTGTAAACATTAAAGGTGTTTCATAAACCTATAAATTGTAGTGCGATAATGTGATCTAGATTAGGACTGTTATGTGCTATCTGTTTTAGGAAGTGTGAATTGTCATTATGATTATTTGCTTTTACAGAATGAATAATAAAGTGACCAAATCTATGTTGTATGTAGGACTACATCATTTTAGTTATCTAACGTCGTGTCATTAAAAGACAATGCATGTTTAATGTTCATTTCCGTTGTTTTAGCAATATTCTTATTATGCTTTCATTAACGTCTGTTTTTGAATAGATGTTTTCCTCATCGATATTTGTTTATTTAAAATACTTGTTGATATTAGCTTCACAGGCAGCTAAGTACATCAGTATTAAATGGTTCCTACTTCCCTTCCTACAGTTCCTACCATGTTGAATATAGAAGCTGATCGTTTCCGAAAACTGATGGTAGTAGGTCGTTCGCCACTTAGCAGTTAGTTAATTATGGCTACTAGTGTACCATTCATCCACTACTTTATCTGGCAGTTTCTCAACTGCCAATGATATGTTACAAATGATGGTATATCTGATGTTTTGAACCACCCGTGGCTGTTATATCTGGCCTTCGTCGGTTCGTTTCGTATGTATATTTATAACAGACAGGTAAAAATGTTCTCATCGATCTGTTATACCCTCCTATTTATAGTTTGGAAAACTTTCATTTTCTTGGCGTATTTATTTTGAGAATTTTTTTTCCGAACAAACACAACAACATAATTTTACTATTGAAGCGATACTTTAGCGTATTACTGGTATATAATTTCGTTAGTAGGTACAAGTAGAAAAAAAAACGAGATCTTGATTTTTTAGTTCCTTTTATAACGTCCAAGTATTTTTTTGCAATAACACTGCCTCTGTTTACTTTAGCTTAACTAAACGGTAAACAAAGTGGGTGTTTTAAGTTACTGTTATGTCTATTTTTGTCGTCAACAAATAATATTTCTGTCTATTGTTGAGATTGCCTTAACTTGAATGTACGACCTTTGCTAATATTTCGTTCTGTTTTTGCCTTGTATTGTCCTAAATTGGTCTTATTTACCTTTATTTTTTTATCTTACAATACGGTATTGTTGGCACCAATAAAGAAACATTTTAATACAATTATAATCTTTCTGAGGAAGATTTATGAAGGGCTGTTCCTTTAAAACGTCCGTGTCCTATTTTGTTAATGGATAAGCCAAGCCGTCAAAATGAACAAAATAATGAATGTAATTCTAATGCTCTGGAACAAATTAACCTTTGTTACCAGTCAAGGACCATTAGCGTAATAGTTTACTCTTCCCGGGTATAATATAGCAATCATAAAATAATAGGTATATTAGATGCAGATTGTAGAAAATTCATCATCTTCACGGATATCAGTAGACTACAAATATTTGATTCCACTTGATATGAGAATCTCTTGACAGACAAAGGACTCTCGTCCAATTTTGTCTTCATATCACGAATCGGTCCTGTTATTGTTTAATTTAAATATAAACTATTTAATATTCAGCTTCCAAAAACAGAATCACGTAATAGATCAATGATCACAGATTAGGCACCCATTGGCTGTAGCCTCGGCCCTCCCTTATCAGTCACAGTAACAACAGAGCAGTGACACGGTTGATCGCATATGGTGACGTGACGCAGGAAGTCGACTGTGAATCGGTCAACTATTCAAGTACGAATTTGTTATGGTAAGTAGTAGGTACAAAGTAGGTGTGAGCAGGATCACTATCAATACACAAATAGACGCGTCTGAAAGCGTAAAAGTTTTGATTGAACATTCAGAATCCTCAAACGTAAAATAAGTAGCCATTGCAGACTGACAACGGGCAGACGAGCGTTATAAATATGGACGATTCGCTCTTTTGTGGGAAGCAAATCCATCAGCTAATGAAGATTTTTCAACGGTTACGTGCGTAAGCCGGCAACACTTTATAAAATAGACCTTGTGTACCTGTATCAACCCAACTACAGATTTGATGCATCTTTATCTACTTAGTAAAGTCGGTATTAAATATTTTACCAACAAGCAATTCTCTTTCACCAAGGTTTTCATTATCGAATTTTCCGGTGTCTTAATACAATCCATTATTATAAGATGGCAATATTATTAACGTTAACCGTTTTTAATGTTCTTATATCATAACCGTAATCATCATCATTATATGGAAAATCGCTATTGATGGATTCAGATCTCATTATGAGGCACTTAAACGTAGCCCGCTAATATGATACCCAGGCAGAATAACTACCTATTCCCATTTTCAGCTTCTTCAAAGCCTAGAACAGTAGCCTCATTCGCAGCGTAGATATCTTGAAATATTCTTTCAAGCTTTACTTTGTCTTCAGTTTGTGTTGGTGTAGTACTGCTAGCTTTGCCATATAGAAAAATAATATACTTCTCAAATGAGACAAATATTTCAATATTATGATTGGCTATATCCGTTGTCATCAGCTGGCCAGTCTATTATAACAACGGTCATTAAAATGATAACACTAACAGCATTGTGGCACGATTTTTAGAGAATTCTGTTTCGCAGAATACAATCCGAGCCGATACAGTTGATAACCATGCATTGTTGATGAATGTTATCGACATTCAATGAAAATATATCGCCACGCTTTTTGACATTGCGTTCTGAATTCCGAGATATTGATAACATAGGCTTTTTATGGTATTAGTAAGTACGTAAAGTATTATTAGGTGTAGGTAAGTATAAGGCAGATATTTTTCATTAAAAATGGGTAAGTTGGTCATGCTAAAAGCCATAGAGTAACGTTTTATAGAATTTGAAAATAACATTAGTCCAATGTTGGTGAAATTGGTTATTGCTGCAGTGTCTCGATTATTCATTTTCAATAACAATAATATTTGAATGCTCACAAATTAAATACACAACGCTGGGATTTGAAATATTGAGATTGTCCATTACATAACAAAATTACCTGTTTTGAAACTTTTTCAACAAGCTTTATTGATTGTTTACGTATTGTTATTCGCTTGTTACTATTCCCTCAATATTTTTCAGTTGTCGCATGTTATGTACACATAACATTAACTAACGCCGGCTAGCATTCAGTTCCTACTGTTTGAACAGCACTGCGCTCAATTTATGTATTTGACGAAAAAATAAACAGTTTGCTAAGTAACTAATAGTTGTTGAATATCAATGTTGTTTGCTTTACTAATTGTTTGGCGGTTACATTTGTCACGTTAATCTATCTGCTAATGTTTACGTGCTAGTTCTGTAGTAGTTAGTTATTTATGAGGGTCCTATCTTGATAGAAGTAGTTGTTCAACTCATTTCAGTAGATTGGAACGAGTTCGCAAAAACAGTGCCAGTAATACCAATCGATCGTGCTAAATTAATTGGTGGTCTATTGTTAAATACACGCTGTAATGTTCAATTCTAATCTCGTGACGAGTTTTCTATTTATGTTCTTTCGCCGCTGCTTCGGTATGGCTATTGTTTGTCAACGGACAGTTACTAAGAACTTAGCTATACATTACCTACAATAAACTAGGCGACACAAACCACGTATGAATCACAGTGGTTATGTAATGTAAGGCTTGATCGCATCACGACAACCTCGCTCAACCTTCAGCGTAGTTCCCATTCGGTAAAAGAAACAACACCATAAAATATATTATACATCCTGCAATAAAACGGTTACAAGCAGACAAAAAAAATATTTCCGAATTTTTTATGCGATTGTAATCTTTGACATGAAAAATTTACTGCACTTCTTACTTTACATGTGTAGCGAATGATTTACCATCACAGTTTGCCAGGAAATAAATGAGACTTCGCATTGTATATTTAAGTACTGACGTACTAACAACGGCATAAATATTTATGGTGTCTTTCGAGCTGATTTCGTTCACGCATTTCGCTTCGTCTCCTGCTTCCTTCATTTTGGATTTACATGCAACTACATTAATTTTGTTGTTGTCCTTTTGTCAATGGCGTGATGTTGTGTTCGGAACTTGTTCAGCCCACTGAGTAATAACGGAAGCGCTGTAGTGGGAGCGACCTACGAGTCGTGAATCAGCCGTGCCACGCTACTAGACCCGGCTCCATAAACGGAGACATCGGAGTACGTCGGGCGGTCGGGGTACTCCGGACCTATGTACTTGCCGGTAGCCGGTACAACTACTAGATGTGAAGAATTAATTATGCTTGCATCTGAATTTATTTGAAATTGTAACAGTAATGCTTTTAACACAGTACGCAAATTCTTGGTCAAGTGGAAGACTAACATGATCCTTAGTTTTTGCCTAAAATGACAATTTACATGCCGTTCTTCGGGACTAAATTGGGCCTTATTTAAATATTATCCAAATGTATCATCATGACATATAATAAAACTGCCGAAAAGTAGCGACAAAGCATCGAATAGCCAGCTTCCGGTGTACGTCACGGGGGTTCAACATCTCCATTATCTGGTCGTTGATTGATAGTAGACTTCCGCGCGGTCCATTGATAATAGTTATTTGCCCTACGTGCTCGATGGAGCCACGTCGTCGGTGGACGAGACGACACACCGACTCGCATTATTAGTTCTTTGACACCCTGTATCGGATTGCTTCTATTTCCAGTATTTGTAAATCGTAGATGTTTCCTTAAACATCGTTCGTTACATCGACGTCGACATTTTAATTGTTTAGATAACTGTTTCAATTTTAATGTACGCTCACACCGACGATTAGTTCCAAGGCAATAATTTAAAAGGGAAACGTTTCACTATGTTGTAATAATGTTCTTCACTTATATCACAATATGCGGGTATATTGAGTCACTCGACCGCACAGGAACTGTATTGTGTTCCCTGCATCACGACCGCGAAGCCTGGACGAACGGCCTTTTGTCGACCCGCCCCATTGTCTTCAACCTATTCAGATGCTTTTGTAAAGGCGTCTACTGTATTTTTTACTTTTTAGCATTTATGGCGGTTCAGCTTCGCTTGTTAATTTCCTAGTCAAAGTACAATGCGTTACGACAACGTGTTCAATTCCCTACAATTGCTGAGAAGTCATTGTGTCCCTAATGCTACATTAATAGTGATACTTGTCCACTTGAGAATGTTTTCGTCTTTATTGAGTCAATTGTCTGTTGCTCTACTGTCGGTCATTACGTAAGCACCTTGTAATGTCTTGTGCGTAGGGTTCGATGCACTAACATCATTTTTGATGATCACACCGTTACATGTTACAATGCTCTTTATTGCAATTATCTTGACTAATAGTTTTGATACAGTAATGAATGATATTCAGACAGTTATCATTATGCACTGTGATGTGATGTGTTAGCAGGCATTTCTGTCAATAATATCAAAAACTAATGAACAGTTGACTTCCAAGTAACAGGTCACACCACACGTTGTGTTTATATCTTGTTATTCGCTCACACGATAACAAAGCGCAATCCCTAAGTGATCGCCGCCGGCCAGCGGAATTTATTGCTTCCATAACTTACTCAGTTTACTCTTGAATTATCGTTACTTGATTTATTTCTTCTATAATTTTCCACAAATAGTTACCCTTTGCTACGATCGTAATATTCTGCGTCGATTTCATTTTATCGAGTTCATCGTTCTTGTATCTTGTTGTGCTCTTGCGCTATTTGCTTGGAAAATCATCAACATAGGACAAAATTAGCTTCGAATCAAATTGTCTGTCAATGCTGCATTTCTGGGTTTGTTATTTAAATGTTAGAGACAATTATTAGCGTGTCTTTGATGAAATTAACTTCGTCGACAAAGTTCTGTGTGATCAGAGCAAACGTCCGTCTGTCAGTGCGTTTTAATTTGGTGAGTCATGTTCGTCTGCTCCGGTAATAGCGTCTGTTTGCTCCAAGTGTCCCCTCCCATCATCCAGCCGATTGTTTGACCTGAATTGTTTACAGCCGGTTTAATGACTGTCCCTGACTTCTTACGCGCATCTTACTCGGGAAAGTTTTTATTAGTTTCTCGACACCAAATTGTTGTCACGCATGTCATTAAACGTCTATCATTTATCAAATTAGTCTGTTAATTACACGAAGATGTTCACTATTTTGGGTTGTAGCCGTTACCGAGTTTTAAAGTAAATTCTGACGTAATTTTATCGGAAAAGAAAGTACTAAGAAGTCTGCAAAAGGATTTGAATAAGCAAAATCAATACATTGCTAGATATTAATATCAAGGAGACGAGTTTCCGAATCACTGGAGCGTGGTTTCTATGTAATGTATTGAACGATGCAAAGGTAAAGTCCACATGCCACACTGGCCCACAGACGGCCCTTTACTTTCGATCACGCAGGGGTAGCACCAGGCTTACGTACCTTCTGCCAACCTAAAATTCTTATATTTTTTCTCATTTTACATTATTCCTTAGTTTTAATTCTGTTTCACTTACACATATCCTAGATTTTTTGTTATGAAATTATGATGAACAAAATAAATCGACATTGTCCACACGCCCTTACCTAACCTTTCGCTGAATCGATATTACCCTGTCCTGTGGGTGTTCAAGGCATAACAAAATTAAATTCCATAGACACTGTAAAAATACCTAAATCCATCGCTTGGTAGGCGTCGTCAACCATGTTGGTCTGCCTATCTTATCTTACTGTTTGAACATAGACGTTAATTGTTTGTCCAATTAAGTTCCTGATTTCTTAAAGATATTCCTTAAGAAAACATTTTATCCCTCCAAAACTTTATTATAATTTACCTTCTAATATAAGGTACATTCGTGTTAAAACACGTCTAGGTCTCAATAGATGCACCACTTGCACCAGTTCCGGATGCTAAATTAAATCCAAATGTAAATTTTACTGCTCGTTATTCTTAACATCCAAATTTCCTTACATCAATAACATTTGGCAACATGCAATTTAATTATGGTAATCATATGACTCCCATGTAAATTTGTCCACTTACCCAAACTCATACTTGTGCTAGATAAGCTGTGCCGGTCGTTTATAGTCGTACGGGTGGCGTTTGTGTGAAGTTTAACCTTTTCGTCTGCGACACTGGGTCCCCCACCCTTCCTGGGAAATAGGTCGGCTACATTACGTAATGGATTTTAGTATTGCCACAAGCTACTTGAGGGATGCTTCAGGGGTTTATACTTAGACCAGTTTTATTCATGTGACGTATGGAAATGTGTTCAGATATGAAAAGTATGCTGTTCCGTGACATACTTCCTTCCTTCTTCGTTTTGTAGAGTTTTGGCGTTGTGATATTTTATGTTTGTTTATTTTTACGTACACTTTGGGTAGAGAACACTGGTCCAAGCATAACCGCTAGAGCAGTAGAAGGAAGTAGAAACCGTTTTTAATTTATTTATCGCTATACTGACCACAGAAATGCACTCTCATTCTTTTTTATGCTATAATAGGTACATACCCCTTATTTATCCGGCTCACCATAGTGACCACAAAAAACGGTTGTACAATCAGCTTACCGCCGTTACCCAACGACGAGAATCTCCCAATTGACTTTTTATCGTCCAACATTTACTTTGTCGTATTATTGTTGTTTGTTGACGCTTATTTTCTGAATAGCCCCCAATCTTATCGAGTAGAGGCGTCCGTGGAAGGGTTCTTTAGGGCATCTTCCCAATTGCGCAGGGAGTTCATTTCAAAAAGGGAATAATAGAACGGTCGAAATGTTTCGGTTCCACCATGGAGGCTATCTTTTTATATTGTCAAGGTTGAGGTCTTATGATTCTTAACTTTTCCCAGTATATCTTCATTCACATTTTAATTTAGATGTAAAAATGAAAGAAATCTCATTTTAAGCGAGCAACTTTCGCGTAACTGATGTCTCAGGTCAGTCAGAGGCATCCGACTGTTCAGTGCGTAGGAAAGGGAAAAACTATCAAGAGCCATTAAACTTTCCATTTTTATTGCAATAAAAACTAACATAGCAATCATTAAGAGAGATCTGGCATCGACAATTAGGCTTCTTTTGTTTTCGTGAAAAGGGTTACATATATCTTGGAAACAATGGGTGAGATCGTTGATAAATGATAGTATACACATGTTAACGATTCGTGTTTGCCTTCGAACGTCACAACAAGGTACTAATTTAATTCAGTTACAAAAACGACAATGCGGACGCATTTAGCACGTCAGAGTTATGGGAAAATATTTGTAATGGCGGTAAGTGAGCTGTCACACTCCAGATAGAGTAAAGCAAACAGGGCTAGACTAGATGTTGGCTCGACCTACATCGGCGGTGACGGGGAAATCGCGCGAAATGTCGCCCCCCGCCTTTTCGTGCCACCCAATTGTGATGCCGCAAGCCGTTAAACGTCTAAGCTAATTTGTTAACATTTTCCGACGCTCTGACCCGTGAAAATACAAAACGCCTTTGTTTCAGTATTGTTAGAATATTTATTAGACCTTGGTCACAGTGATCGACAATATAGCGCTACCTAATTGGTATTTCCACGGTGAATGGTGTAAAAGAAAATGCAGTTTGCGTTGTTTATTTTCCGTGTAGTTCGTAAAATTTTGAAACACGTGATTATTAGTTCATGAGTAATGTTAGTTATTTCTTCCTGTTTACATACTACATTAAAACCACCTTTATTTGTTATGGCTATTGCTGTGTGGCTTATGATTATGACCTTACGGTTTATACTATTCCTATAACAGTGCACGTGTATATTGGAGTACCTAAGTGCATCTAGTCTTGTACAGTTAAGGAATTTCTCACATCGCCATCAGTTTCGGCCAGCTAACAACCCAGATCTAACCTAATAGAGCATCTTTGGTGCCAAATCAAGAAGAAGGTTTCAAATCGACAGTGTGGCAATTTAAGAGAGCTGGGCCCCAATTCTGTATCGTTATAATGATTCCCCGCGGAATCTTACTACGTTCAAACTACGTCAATATCGTTTTTTTTAGAAACCAATGTAACGCTATGGAATCGAAATGTCATATTCTGTATGTTCCAAGACAATTTGTCGATATTATTAATACGATATTAGCAGAATTCGTGTGTGATTGATGTGGTTACGAGTAAGGAATCGTTAAATGGCCATAGTAAATTCAGGCCCTGTACGACGTTTTCTTAGAAGAATGGAACTCTATCTCTCTTGCGAAATGTCAAAAATAGAGTCAATGCCTCGCCGGTGTAAAGCGGTAATTAAAAGACGTGGACATGCTGATAACTATGAATTTTAGTTTAACATGTATTAAATTGCTTTTTTCTTTATGCACTTCTCATTAATGTGTTTTATTTAATCTAATTTTCATATAAAATAATTCTCGAGCAGTAATAAATCGTTCTTAATTATTTGTCCAGCTTCATTACTATTTGAATTTGATACTATAGAGATTAAATAAAATTTGTAAAAAATAGTTAGCGATTTAATTCTATATTCCTAATCCCGTTTGCTCTATTCATGGGGCTATTTAATACCATAACTAGTTACTTCTAAGAAGGAACACATAACTACACATGACATGATTTACGAGTAGATAAAAAATTCTGGACCATCAAATTATTCTTAACCGTATGACCACAACTGTATATCGTAGACAATCCTATGACGATCGTCTGCGTTCTGCGTTATCTTCGATAATTTTAAAGTCATTAAACTCTATTACAGCAATGTCAAAAGTTATGACACCACTATCGAAACAAATCCACTCCATCAAAATAAACAATGTTGTCAACTGTGGCACAAGCACAATCAACAAAGTGAGTTGTAAGGTAGTTCACCAAGTCGTGGATATCGATCCAATCGGAAATTCGCGATAAGCCGTCGCCGTTGAAAGCGACGCTGACCGCAGGGGTCGCGACTACAACCCTCGTCAACTTTGACGTCCTGTCCTACGACTTCGTGTAATCCAGCCTATAGCAAACGCCATGGATTTCATTGTACAATTTGATTTGTATTGTATTCTTCACTTTCAAATCTACAAGCCTTGAATAAGTCGCTGGAATATATGTTAAGGGTATGTCTTCGTCAGTATCATTACTATTCGCTTAAATGCTATTGTCTTTTAATCTTATCTCCATGTGTGTCATCAACTTAAGTATCCTTATGCTTATCTAATAGGCAATTAACTATTACATTCGTTTACGTAATTTCAAGGTGTACCTTATAGGATGACAGATGATATTGTAGGTACTTGTTTGACTTTTAATCGTTCTTGTCGTTATTTCATCGAGATCAGACATTATTTGTCTGATCTCGATGAAACTGAACAGGATCACGATCAGACATTGAGAAATATTGGAAACCTGACATGCGGTTTATTTTATAAGTCATACATAAATCAAAGTAAAAGACTAGATTAGATCACGGACGATCTACGTTCGATAGTAAGCAGATACTTTCCAGCGGATGAGTTAAATCTTGATATTAAACTGAAATAATAGCGACTGACAGGTGATTACTTTTATGTGTGCAAATACCCATGCTATAATGAGATCCAAATCGAGACTCAATTTTTGACACGATGACGTGTGTCTAACCCTACTCAAATTTACAACCCACTGGCTTAGGCATGGGTGAATATATGATTTTGTACGCTCTAAAACCCTTTGCATAAAACTTAAAACAATTTTTCTTCATTAAAAGTGCTAAAACTGGCCGTTACGTCGTCGTAGTGATTCATTAATTAACGTTTACTGTTCGTTTGTTCGCAAACTTGCTAATGACTAAAAACTGTTCACGAAAGTTGTTTCTGTTACAAAAAAACTTATTTTAAATTTTTCTACAGCGTCATCGTCTTGGTAGTAGCATCATTTCATCCATTTTATTGGTTTCGTGGATCGAGAAAATAAAATGCAATGAACGGTTGTTATTCATCTTGTGATATATGGGTAGTTTTTTAGATCTTTAAAACAGCATATGAGTCACATTTTTGATATAGCGTTCGTAACGTTAACATTTTTACTTGCAAATGCAATCTGGCAGCGAGCAAACGAATGGATCTTTGAGAATAATTTGCGACGCAGAATGTTGCAGGAACTCTTCTTAATATTAAACCAAGTAAAAATGTAATCTCTTGCGGCAGCCACCCGTTGTGCCTACAGTGCAGAAGGAGGAAATTCTTGTTACGAACTTGTTTTTTCTCACGCCCATTGTCGGAGTGTTATTTTTCTTGAAACTGTTTCCAACAAACTTTGGAAGTTTGCTCTTTCAACCAGCGTTACTGTTTTAAGTAATGGCTGGTTGAAGATTCAAATAAAACTTGGTTGCATTGTTTAAATCTCCATAACGAACGTTCTTTTTACTCTGAGTGGTTTTTAAAACACTGATACTTATTTATTCTATCTCGTTTACGTTTGTTTTGTCCATAACGGCGTAGAATCCAGTTAATTTCAAGGATTTATATGTGTTTGAAAATTACGATGTGTTTCGTCTAATGCGGCGGTATCGCGTAACCTCGGCGTTTTCCTCGGTGAACTTGTGTTTCTTTTCCATTCAAGGGCCATTCCAAATTAATAACCAGCTGGTTTAGCACGAGCACCGACTTGTCAACTGAAGAAAAGACATGACTATTAACTAAATGATGTACAATGGGAGAAGATAGCTTGTTTTTCAATTAATTATCACAGTTATGCGTTCCAAACGAATCATGATTTTGTAGATAATCATATATACATTGTGGCCGTCGAGTAGAAAGTTTTTTGTCAGTGTGATTTTGACAGTTTGGGAAGAAATATTCTTCTGAAATAGTCTACATATAAAAGGACCTAGACAAAGATCGCTAAAAACGAAACACAAAATTACAGATTGTAGAAGGATATCTACGGTGCGATGTCAAAAATGGAGAAACGAAATGTGATTTTGTATAGAAAAACCACTGTCTATTCTTCGTAGAATTAGAAAGCGTCATGCTATGCTTGCAGGGAACATTATAAATCTCCTGTGTTACCTTGTACCTGTGTCGTAACGATAAAATACATGCTTTCAGATAATAATGATGAAACCGCAGTGTACGCAAGGTCGCAGCTCGTTGGTCATGCTATTCATTTCCGTAATAGGACACCATCTTCGATATTAAATGCAGTATTACCGTGTTATGGCTGCTCCTCGTCCACTTTAGCAGACAAATTGTCACTCGTAACAGCCAACGGACTATATTTGCACTAGAAATTGCAAGTTTTGTCATTTTATGAAATAGCTTCGGGACAGAATCACAAGTTGTTGCTGTTACACACACCGGGGAATAGTAGTTTAGGTACGGTTTACAAAATGTTTACGTAGCATGTAGATTTAATACAAACTTGTAGGTGGAGTCTGCGTTTATTTAGTGTTCTCAAACATTATGTTACGTGCGATACAGTGCCTTTGTTTCATACGACAATAAAACACCTAAGTTATGTGTTATGACCTCAAGTCGAATAGTTTCCGAGTAACGCTCGTGATCGTGGTATTATATTTTATGAGTCACGTCATCATAACGAGCTTGTAACGTAACTAGAACTTGCGTTTAATTTTAACTTTAAGACAAAGACGTGATTTTACAAAAGAAAGCACCGCGTTATTCTGCGTGTGTGCCGGAATTTCTCGTATTCGACGCAGCAGTAATGCGGCAACGAAATTGTCGTTTTATCCAAGAGCTCGAGCCGAGAGCAAATCTACGCTTTATTACATCCATGACTGCCACTTGATGCAAGATAGCTGTCTTGATGAGAACGATAATTCTGTACCGAGAAGCGGCAAAGTAAACTCGAGATTCCCTAGTTCTAATTCAGTGTCGCAGATTTGCAATTACTTCTCATTCATTTAGTTGGCTGAGATTTCCCCTTCCAAAAATGCAATCTTACTTGACAAATCAGACGATCCCTTATCTGGCTCGAGGAAATAGTGATTGATCGTCGGGAGTGATAAAGAGTTTCTCTGCCGGAACTGGGGAAAGTGAAACACGGAAACAAAGCTCACCTATCTAATTGCATCGAGACGAACGACGGAACCTTAGCGTCGGCGTCGGCACGAACGTGCGCACTGTGCACATTGTTCTCGACAACACCACATATAAGTAAGAGGGAAGCTTATCGCTGCCGCACGTGCTGTTAGCCGACTCACTTCTAATCCCACGATAATCCAACCCGGAAAAAACCAATAACCATTGTTTTCTTACCATATTTACGCTACATTCATGGGACGTTTGCACGAATTATCCGTGTGAACACTTAGCTGTTACTATTTCAATAACGTAATCTGACTCTCGTGAGTTAATCCACTCGGAACTTTCCGCTCATTCTGATCTTCCCGAAGCTTACTAGGCTGAGCCAATGCACGGTACGTGGCTCTAAAGAGAATAAATTGTGAGTGTAAAATTGTTTCACGTGAGTTGCGCAAGAGGAATGCACAACCGCGTCTCAATTAAACCCGACCGCCCCGGGGCACCGGTTGTCGCCTTACTTTGTGTCTACGTAAAATAGTGCTATAGAAATTGTGTCTCTCTCCTCGGCAAACAGTTGCATGTGAATTGTGAGCGTTTGAGACAAAAGTTAAGCCTCGTTGTTCCAGGATTGTGTTCGCAATCTCGACGCAAATTTTGCATGGAAGTTATATTCAAGTTCCACATGTTCTTGGCTTTATGTGCGATAAAGTTACAACCGCAGAAGTATCCGCTAATTTGCATTTAAGATGAATATGGACAGCGCTTAAAACAATGTATGAAGTTATTACTGGCGCCAAAATGATGGATAATATTTTGGTCAAGAAAGTATGCCCGTGTTGCCTTGAGATGCCAGATGGCTACTTCTTGTTTTGGAGATGCACGAAACTGGGGAATGCATAATTAATGTGCACAAGGCGCACACTTAATTTACTAATTTCCAATGCGGCAAATTGTCCGCGTAATTTGTCATGAATAAGTGCTGAAGTGAGCGGCCCCTGTAATAATGGAGTTCCACATGTAATTGCGGTCCTGCATATTGATTAGAGAATAAATGAGATATTTCTGGAGGATGCGGCACTTATTTTTAATAGAATTTTCACCGTAATATTGATATTTTTTTTACATTGTTCACAACTTTTCTTACTGTCAAACTATGCAAATTTTTTGAATTCTCACAAAGGTGAAGTTTCCCCTTTAACGTGTAAAATGCTTTGCAGAAAATTTATGTTCCAACTATGTGCTATAAAATAATAAGACAGCCATGCCAAGTTGCCGGCTAAGTTCCGGGGTGCAGCTAATTAAAGTTTGGTGGCCTTTAGCGCCAGTTGTCACTTCATTTCCTGTCTGTAGAACAGTATGGCTCCAGGGTAAGTTGGAGGCTTGTTATATGCAAATTAGTTGCTAACTTATTTGAACATTGGTTATTGTACTGGGTCAAGTCAGGATATTTAGATTGGGTGAAAAATAATTATTTTGACTCCTCCAACCCAAGGTAATAATTACGTGTCCAAAAAAAATATTACGCACCGTGCAATTTTAATCGTTCGATTAATTATTATTCATGCAGAAAACCGCATAATTTAATTAAAAACAACTAAGAATAAAGCTGAATTATACATGATGTAAATGCAATATGTCGTAGTCGCGCCTCGCTGCCCAATATATTCATTGATGCTATTCAGTAAATTAACCTGTCAAAACGGTGCCTGCTCAAACTGAGACAATTTAAGTTCGATCGGGAACTCTGGCACACATGATAAATGCAATTTATTTACCAAGGATCTAACGCAACACTGTTGAAATTACGATAACAATTTCTTGCAATTTTACGTTCCTTATTTTTGTTGCTTCCATTGGTCGAGACACTTCCCTATTTTTTGCTCTTGTACATTTTATCCACATTTTTAGGTCAAGTTGGCCCTTTCTATATTTTTACTCTCCATCTCTAGTTCCCATTTCCGCTAATGAACCTCTAGATGCAGAAAAATTACTGTCCGTTTCTCTCGTTACTGTTTCTGGTTTCCGGGGTTATTTGAGTGAATCTAGTTTGTAAAAGTTTGCTTGTAACTTGGTAAGTTCCGTGCCTTTGTAGCCCCGGCCATCATTATAGCTCTGCATTTAATTGCCGACGCCGCATTGAAATATTTGTAGTTAGCTTCATTGTTGGGTTCACAATGCTATTAAATTCATCTGCCGAGTGGCCGAAATGGGCTTTGCCGAAGTTTCTCTCAATTGAAACCCGAGTATCGTTTGTCAACCCGTAATGATCTTGGTTTTGAACCGAGTCGAGGAGTAATACCATTATACACTGAAAGTATACTTGTACATAATTAATTTATGGTTTTATATACGGTTTTGTGACTCTGTTCTCCAAATTGTGAATGAGTTTCGGTAGTCAATGGAATAAAATTAATTGCAGCGAAACTATTTTTCCGCATAAGCTTTTTGAAAGTTTGCTTTAAAAGGAGTATAAAACGTTTGTTTCGATTAATTTCGGTTCTGTTTCGAAGTTTTGTATGAATGTGGGTGAAATCGTTTTGTTTTTGTTGATTGTTATTAACAGTGTGTTCATTTTGTTGCAGCAACAAAAGACGAGCCTGACGGTGACGGCAGCGAGTGTCGTGGGCGCCAGCAGAACGGTGGCGCTCGTGGGAAGTTACCTTACAACGGGTACTCTGAGGAGTGTCTCGACCGGCTCGAGCCCAACGGGAACATACCACACGATAAAGAGCCCCATTATGGTCAGTACCTACCCTATCTTTATGATTAACTGCTTAAATATAAAACGTCATGATAAACTGCACAGCATTTTGTCGGTAGAAGAAAGTGTTAAGCAAGAAATTATTATTGTGTAAGTGATTTCAAAGCGATGGGTTCACCTGAATTTAAACACTAATTTTTAAGATTGGGTGCCGTATCACTAAAAAATAAAAACTTATTGTTATTGTGATTTCCCCCTTATGTGAATGAGGATTCTCATGAATTTTGATGACAATTTCCGCCATTGAATCTTGACTTAAACAGAGTGACTCATAATCTGCATAACAAAATTATTCAAAGTTAAAGAAACTTCAGGCTTTGCCAAGTCTAGTAATAAAATTATTACAGCTTAATTACTAAGCACTCCGAAGTTGGGATATCCTCGTCGGCTATAAAATTCAATCGGCTCTCAAAATCTCTAGAGTATACTAATACGATTTTGATACGTACAATTAACCCAAAGTGGTTTCCTTGTCCTACATTCGAAAGTGATGATTGTACAGTTACACTACAGTGTACTGAAATTACCCACATTTAAACAAGTGTTTGTTACAATGAATCAGCAAGTCTAGTGCTCTAAAACAAAAACTCCTAAGTGCACTAAGGAGTAATAAGAAAAGTGGAGTTGGAGACAATTATGCACACACGGTGGAGTGGTCAATTGGGAATCCCACGTGATGTCATTTCAGCAATGATTCTCCAGTGACAGATTAATTTTTCAGCGAGATTTAAAGAACATTAAAGGAGACTGGGCGAATTTTTAAGGGAATTTGTCTATGGACCAATGAAATGTACATAAATGGTAATACCAACTTGGTATAGAAGTCTTATATCCTTGTACGAAACTGCATCGATTGGGACCATACTTTTTACAAAATCTGTGAGTGCATTTAGCGATTGCTCAAAAAGATAATGGCAAACTTCTGAGACCGATTTCTATTTGTTAAAACGGTTAAGGTACTTACACAAAACCTTGTAAATCCTGTAAATTCTATAAGTTTATTTTCCTCAAAATTGCTTGATCAGATTTTGATGCCCCTTTGCACAACGGTAAAGATGAGGTATCCCTACGAAAATATCCAAACCGTATAGCTATTGGACCATAAACCACTTTTGCCCAGTCCCCTTTCCCTGCTACTCCATGTTGCATTAATGACGTATTCTGTATTCGAACACATGTCACCGTGAACGTCAAGTACACTTGCAACTACACTAGCCGACTAGCTACTCTATGGCTGACTGCATAAGGCCACAATCACGTTCAACGTCGTTCTAGATACATTCATGAATACACCGCGGTTTACGTTGATTTGTCTATTATTATGCGTAATTACGCTCAACTTACCAGGTATACAATAGCCCTTTATACTTGACATAGGTATGAAACCTGAAGGTAAACTATGATTACTTACGTACCTACCTAGTTAAAAACTAGAAGCGTTCGATGTGAAAAAAAATTTGTTTCAAGCAGAAAGGGTCAATTAAAGTTTCTGTTTTAATCTCAAAATAATAGCATTTTACGAAATAGGTACATATGAAAGTATATACCTACGGTAAGTGGGTACTTATTTTTTTATTGCCTGGCTGTTTTTTTCGGCTGATCTTCGAAACGAGCGGACCAATTTTGACGGGAGGTTCTCTGACTGATGTCGAAGAAATTAAGAAAAATCACGGCTTTATGCCCTGCTAACACGTTCCCGTGGAATAATTTCCGCCATACACGTGGGCGAAGCCGCGGGCATAGCTAGTACAAAATAATATAGAAAACAGATTTGGCCAGTGTAGAAAACCTCATTAAAATGAATAACATCCCTCATTTTGCCGCGTTCAGATAATAAAGAAAATAAAACGATGAAAATTCAAAACAACGTGTCGGAAAATTCATTGTTACTTCTATTGAATCAGCTATTTTCATGATTTCCTTCCCTTTATTCGGACTGTCTAAATTTCTACAATAGGGAATTTGATTTTGAATACGATATCTTTTGAGAGAAACTCATTTCACGCTCATTCGTGTACAATATTATGTCCTCGCGATAAATTCATAAAAGATTTTTCTTTCCTGAAAGAAAGCTTTTTTTATCTGTGTTTCCCTTTATATTGTATGTTTACGTAATCTCGTTACGATATAATTCCCCCGGTTTTTGCTGAAGATAAAAACCGGTTCGTCTCCTGATGGAGATATGTCGAGAAGAGGGCAACGGTCTACAGCGGACATTTACACGCAGCTGTTAATTAAGATAATTAGAGAAATGTTCGTTACTTCCACCTACCTGCTTGTTTCATCATCACAGGTAAATGTTAACCAGGTACTAATTACTTCTAATGTTAGTACGGCTTTGCTTGCTAATGGAGAAAATTGTAAGTGATACAGTACAAACATATTTTATACCTAGCTGTGCCCGCGACTTCGTCCGGGTGGATTTTTCTAAAATAAAAGTAGCATCAGCTACCTGCCAGTGAAAGTCCCGTCAAAAACGGTCTAGCCATTTCAGAGATTAGCGGGAACAAACAAACAGACAGACAGACAGACAAAAATGGTAAAAAATGTTATTTTGGTATATGTACCGTATATATATTCATATGCATGTAGCAAAAAGCGGTTATTTTAATATTACAAACACACTTCAATTTTTTTTAAATATGTATTGATGTATACATGCATGAGGCACGTGTCGGTTTGCTTCGTCATCGATTGCTACACACCACCTACCACTAATACATTTATTTTATGTAAGCAAAATAAACGATTGTGATTATTACATTTTAAAACAAAGTCCCCTCGTTGCGTCTGTCTGTTTGTCTGTCTGTCTGAACGTGATACGGATTTTCATAAAGGGTTTCACCAATCGGACGGATTGTTGATACTCTTCCCTGAATCAGAAATTTCTCAAACTCCATCAAAAATATAAAATTAATTAACGGTATTCGAAATATTCGCACCAACATCAATGAAAAAGTTTTAAATGCTGTTATACGGCGTGTTCAATAATTTGGGTATTCGATTATGAGTTAACTCCTTTCAAAGTCTCGATGTTGGCGTATTTTGTAACTTCAGCCGTTCGTTGTTAACTTATAATTCTTTCAGCAATCCATCAAACTTTTAATTTAAACTTTTTTTTGTGTATAAAGAACTTGGATGTGTACACACGGTTACACATCAAGCTATACATTTCCAGTATAAGCTGATCTCGCATTGTATAGGATTTCCGTACAGTGCAAGATCAGCGTAAACTGGAATGTATAGCTTGATGTGTAGCCGTGCGTACCTATACGATCGATAAAAATACCTTTGGGATTTGTTTTAATATGGACAAATGCTAATGCTACCTAATTGGATTTGACATTGCATTTGTCTATATTAAAACGAATCCCAACGGTAATCTTTTATTTTGAAAGGAAAATAAATGTAATTTTTGTATTAACACGGTATAACTGGAAGGACAATTTACTTATTTTTGTTTAGCAAAAATAAAACAACCCAGATGGTCGAAAACTAAAAAAAAAAAGATTGATGTAAATCGATTACTCTCAAAAATGTATTACCTCATTCTTTTTTGTGAAAGTCTTAGTTACAACATAAAAATACATAACTTATCAGATTTATTTATCAATCATTAAGTATGTCCGGACAAACGAGTTTGTTGAAATAAATGGCGTCGAAATGAAGCATGGCGTATGGTGCCGAAGATGTATGACACATGTAAATAAACTTCGGTAAATACACAGTGCAGGGCTGATGGCACATGCCCACCATACGTTAGGATTATGTCAACAAGGAATGTTCCTCTCGTGTAGGCCACACTATAAAGCACACACAATGCAACAAGCAAAAGCTTCAAAGAATTTGCGCTCACAATTTAACAAATATAGCGCATTGTATATCCGTGTGCATGATAAGATTGAAACCTCAAAAGGCCAAAGTGTTGGTACATGAGGATATAAATATAACTTTACCTGTTACCGAAATATATTCCGTTATCAAAGTTACATAATTGTGCGCCATGTTTTATGTAACAGATACAATATTTAGCCTCACATGTAGGTACTGCAAACATGTGCCATACAACTAAAACGTTAAACCGTATTCACATTGAGATTAAATCCTCTTGAGGCCACTTCAATTTAGTATCTTCAAGTAATTCCTAAGTAGATTTCGTAATACTATAATCCAGTATAAAATCATAGACTAGAAGTTTAATTTAATCATTCCCTAATGGCTTTATGTTGTAACTGCAAAGATTTGACAAGCACGACAAATATTTTGTAAAAAAGTATTCAACAGACTTGCCTCTCGACGTGGGCTACACAATTTTAAAATTTGCTGAATCCCGACTTTCTCCACCATATTGCACAGGGAAAACCTTAACATTTTTATGTAAATCGCACATCGCAATATCTGTATTAAATCTAGGGAGTTTCCTCACTTTAAACATGTTACTTAAAAATTTAATCGTTTTGCTTCGCTAACACATACTACTACAACTTTTGCAACGTAACATGAGGGAATATACGTTTTTCCTGTGCAGTTTTAAACGTACGTCGGTAGGTACATGTGATACTAGTAGAACTACGATATCGAATAGCTTCACAATTTAAACTTGTTGAAACCAGAGACTCGTTCGTTAAAACTTTTCGTGTTTTTTTTGCAATACTTATCCACGTATTTTGGCAACACAAAACTACAGGCGATGGTCACCCCAGCTCTCTATTTGTAAAATTGTTTACTCTTGGTTGTTACTAGTAGAACGACTATATCGAATGGCTTCTCTATTTAAACTTGTTGAAACCAGACACTCGTTCGTTAAAACTATTTCGTGTTTATTTTTGTAATATCCACGGTATTTTGGCAAAACAAAACTACAGGCGGTGGCTACCCCAGCGCTCTATTTGTAAAATTGTTTACTTCTGACTGTTTTTCGTAAAATCCTGAAGTCTGTTAGACCCAACCCTTGGCCGCTACGCCCAATAGTTTATGTAAACAATTTATGGTTTTCCCGCCGCAGGGCGTTCTTACAGAACTTCATGAATGAGTAAACAACCGCGAGGCTTGCGTTAGAACAAGTGTTTTACGTCACCCACTGTCTTGTGATCCTTCACTTTTATGTTTGTTTACACTGATTTATTTTTCTAATGTTGTTCATACGCAGTATTATTGTTCTAACTGCTCCTCTGACGTTATAATAAGCGTTTCTTTGACGAGGGAAAACATTTTAGTTGTGGTCCCTCACTGACAAAATAACCCTAATCGTGATTTCTATTTTGTTTGACTAAATCTCTGAATGCAATTACAATTTAAGTAAGGGTCGATCTAAGAACGTTTCCCTGCAGTAGCAACGATTAATATCGCTCTTACTGTTTCATCTAATTACCACCCTGTATAATTGTTTATCATAAGTATGTCGTTAGTTGACTATTTCCTCGTTGACATTTCCCCAGTGTATTATACACCGTTACACCCACAAATTATATCATCCTATTGATTGATATACACTCCAGATACCAGCGCGCTTTGTGGTAACGATCTAGATAATTTAATCAGTGTGGCTGGTTCGCTATCTAGCTAGATAGGTAAGTACTAATGCCAGTTATGAATGGAAACCTAATTGGAATTCCTGAATGGCTTTGGCCAAGGAAATTATACAATTAGATCAAATTAAATTGTACTAGGGCAAGATACAACTTTGATTGTAGGCTGAGTACTAGATAATTAGTTAGGCTAGGTCAAACTGGCAAAATAAAAGGTTTTAGGTATTAATGTGTTAGCCAGGTTTCTAGTATTTTGAGAACAGAGGACCTTAAGGTGAAAGGCCCCAAGGTAGCCCGGGTCAATTTTTTTTTTGCATTTTTACTAATTAAATAAACTTGGCTATATTGTTGATTTAAATGATTATAATTCTGTGAATACATACGTGTTAACGTGAATCATATTTTAATCAATATACAACCTGTCACTCACCACGTTGGAGCATACGGTGGAGGTCTACCCGGCTTGGGCGGAGCACCGCCGTGTCCGCAGGAGACGCCCTGGACGTCGGGAATCCCAGGCTGATTCCCGACCAACGTAGGCGCGGGCTTGCGGACGGCGAGTAATGGGTAGCTCGCTGTCCGGTAAGGACCAAGCCCGGGTCGACGGCACGTTGTGTTCCACGCCCGCCTCAAAGAGATGTCAACACCAACTGGTGGGGTCCGGAAGGGTCGATGCCTGCCAGAGGTGCGGGTTGTTCGAAAGAGATACCGTGGTCTGACACGCCCTCCTGCTCCACCCAGAGCGGGAGAACTTATTTGATAATTTCCCACCCAGAAAAAAAACTTGTCACTCACTGACCTGCCAATTGCAAAAAACTTTTTGACAATTTGAATTTCGCGGCCTTCCCTGGAACTTCCATCATTAATGGCTGACGCATCATTTTTCATAAATATACCCTATTTCAGCGAAGATTAATTGTAATTAAACAATATTAGGTTGCTTGTTGCTTGCAGGTTGGATGAATAATGATCCTAATGAGTTTCGTTAAAAAATAATTAAATTAATGAGCGCTCATATCAACGTACACTGTTTTAATAATACCCTTTCTAATAAAAAAAGGTTATAATAAAGCTAGCCTCCAAATAGGTGAATGTGCTTAGAGGAGTGTGATCACCTCAACGGTTCAACGAATCGAACCGGTGACCTTTCGATTTAAAGGCCACTCCGGTAGCCTTAGGGATATTTTCGCTTAATGTACATGTTGCATGCTCAGCTTTTCTATTAACTAGCACGTATTTTAATAAACGATGATCTATTGGTCGAGTTTACTAAACACTAGACCAGTGACTGCCTCGTTGATTAAGGGGAACCTAGTCGCGGGCTCGAACTCACTGGTGAGCGTGGCTAAAAAGCAAGCTGTCTCACCAGGCATCGTGTCCGACAGAGGTAGTATTAAGTGATGAGCAGTTAGACGCTAGTCTACACGCAGAACGTTATTGAGTGAGATGCAGGATCACTTATAGTAAAGTAGGCGCGTAAAAATTAAGAAAAGTCTTTCGGGTGATAGGGTTTTATGAAAAAATTACTGCATAAATCAATGACCAATAAAGTTTATTGAACTTTTCGATATTTGAGCTTTGTCGGTACGGACTTGGGTTTTCAGATTTTACACTTCTTTTATTACTTAAACACGTCCAAAGTTAGGTTAAATTAGCAAGAAAACCGAATCTTTGTTGGCTCCTAACTTTTTAATGGCTTTTTATTTTAGTATTCTGTTTCCGTACGGACAATATTAATAATGAGACAAAACCAAACCATGTTTAATTTTTGATGCACATTGTCGAACAATGGAGTAATACACTCCCGAAGTTTGTATGGGAAAAATGTGGACTAGGTTCACCTTAAGCGCTACCGGTAAGTTTGAGGTACTGGGGTCGATGCCCAGGTCGGGCAATTAGGAATTCTCTCTCAGTAGCAGCACGGCATCTGGATTTTTTCCTGGCGATATGTGGGTGTGCTATGGTACACCTGTGCCTAACTATTCGGGGAAAACTGGGCTGATGTTAAGTATGTAATGTAAGTTAGTAGGTATACTTACAATCACCATTCGAAAAACAAATACCATAATTGGAACTTTAATATTCAATGAAAACGCAATTTGACGTTAGAGGGACGTGACTTGTGGCTAAGTCATAACAGCTGCACGGGTCTCTGCCTCGGAAAGCACTTTAAGCCGTTGGTCCCCGCTGTCATTCGTGGATCTTTGACAGTCGTTACGGGTTGTCACAAGCCCGAAAGTCTGACAACCAGTCTTGCTTGCAGGGGCATCGTATTACCCAGTAAGTGGGTTGTGGAGGTCAAATCAGTTGCACCATGTAAAATACTGGTATTCAGCTGCATACGGTTTGACTAGAAGCTGACCCCAACATAGTTGGGAAAAAACTAGGCAGATGATGAGGTGACGTTAGATAACATCTAAAAATATCGGGACCTAACATCCTCTGAATAATGCATACGCTATAAAAACCTCCTACATGGGCATAGAATATGAACCAGACAATTATGTGTTGTAAGAACGATCACAAAGCGAGTCACAAACAGCCGTGGGCGAATTCAGTAGGACACTGGTTTTAACTTGAATATGTAGAAGGTGAAGTTATCTAGGCCAGTAGACGAAATCTGGGTTCAAAGGCGAACACGGTCGTGTAATCCTTAGACGGCTTAGTCAACTCATTATAAATTCATATGATTACGTTTACAAACAGGGTAGAAAATACCTACGTGGTTACTGTATTTTTTTTTCGTACATAAATACATAAATTTGTTTATTTCAGAAAAAAAAAACACAAGGTCGACAAAAACAATATTCCTAGTAAAAAAATAACATTACAGAAAAAAGTCTATCGTTGCACAGACTGGTAAAACGACTCAAAACCTGGCCATTAATCAAATTTCTCGAAATGTTCTACTAGACTTCCAACTTAATCCCATAAAAGGTAGATAATCCACGCGTCACTAGGTAAAATCTCTACCTGCTTCCGAGCCCCCGTCCGCTACACGGACAGTCGGAACTTAGCGCTTGTTGACAACACTCGTCTCTGTTCGCGGCAACTCTAAAAAATCATTATTTCTCCGTGCCATAGTTTATGTGCAAAGTGATTCAAGATACAAAAAGTGCTATGGATTCTATCAATCAAGGTATGTACTACATTCTATGATCCGTTTTATTTATTATGAGAGCTTATTCATGATCTACTTTGCAGTATATCAACATGCCTAAAAATATTGAATTTTTCCTTAATATTTTGATAAATTCGTGTTTTTAAATATGTACAACTCATCGCCACTGCATCGTAGTAATATTTCAATAAACTAGAGGATATGTGCAATTATACTAGGTAGCAAAAACATTCACATATATTCACATAAAAGATAATTTTAACTCTGAAAACTGTCTCTTTACCCGCGATTTTTTAACTATTATTTTGATTGTTTCAGACTCTCTACATTGTGTCATATCTATGACTAGGAAAGAGCTTCATGAATTAGTTAGAGCTAGTCCGCAGCGATTGCTTGACGGAAAGCTCCAAGATTTGGACAAGAAGTTAGTGGAAGTGACAAAGTGCCCTGCTGAAAAAAATGACGAACTTTTCAAAACAATCAAGTCATTTAAAATGGTATATAAACGTAAGTGGTTAGCGTGCAACAGTACGGAGACCCGTTTCCTGGAAAAAAACGAGGAATGGCTTAACGAAGACGTCACTTTACCTGCCGGGCCGATTCCAGGAAGTTCCAAGGGTCGTCCATCTAAAGAATTCGGAGAATTAAGTGATCGGTCAAAGCGCCGTAAAACAATATCACTTAGACAAAACGTGTCAGTGGAGCAACTCACTTACGCGGCACAAACGAGCCAAAGAGCTGCAGGTAACGCCGATGCTGCCTCTGTGATTCAAGAAGTGACAAAAAGCCCTACCCGAGCAACAAAGTTCCGCAAGGCAGCTGCTATTGGTAGTAAAACTACTACTACCAAAAAGCATACGCCAGAAGATGCCCTAATGATTTTCGTGGAAGCCGACATGACCTTAAGTCAATACGAGGTGATACATCAGGCAAATAAAGACGTATACCCTTGTTATACTTATGTCCAGAGGGCAAAACAGGATTGTTATCCACCGAAAAACGTGAATGAGACGGTTGCAGAGGTGATACTACAAGATCTGCTTGATCACACAGCTTCGCGGCTGTGCAAATATTTAGAACCAGTTCTCGAACGACTGGAGCCAAACGCTGAGTTTGTACTGATTTATAAATGGGGATGCGATGGGTCTACCCAAAATCAATACAAGCAAAAATTCGAGGAAGATGGTAATAGTGACGCAAACATATTTATGAGTTCTTTGGTACCACTTCGGCTCACATACGGTACTAAAATCATATGGCAGAATCCCCAACCATCTTCACCAAGATTCTGCCGGCCCGTGAGGTTTCGGTATGTAAAAGAAGATAAAGACGTCACTAACGAAGAAATCGATCATATTGAGAACCAAATAAAGTCTCTTCAGCCTACAGTTGTTAATGAAAATATTCGAATTAAGCATGTGTTACTCCCAACAATGATCGACGGAAAAGTGTGTAACGCGGCCACTAACACGAGTTCAACATTGCGCTGCTATGTATGTGGTAAAACGTCTAAAGGTTTCAACGATTTGGGAACATCATCGCAACAACCGGAAAATCCAGAAACTTTTAAATTCGGATTGTCTATTTTACACGCGCGAATCCGTTTTTTCGAATTTTTATTACATCTGTCTTATAAAATAAGAGCGGGTGTAAATAAGGGACGGATATCTGGAAAAGAAGATAAAGATAAAATCAAAACCGCCAAGTCAGCGATACAAGAAGAATTCCGGGAAAAAATGGGTTTACTAGTAGACATTCCCAAGGCTGGGTACGGAAACACGAATGACGGGAATACCTCTCGCAAATTCTTTTCCGACCCAGAAACAGCAGCATCCATCACAGGTATTGACGAAGACCTTATTAAAAAATTTAGAACAATTTTAGAAGTCATATCGTCAGGATATAAAATAGATTTAAAAAAAATGTCTGCCTACACTATGGATGTAGCGCATTACTACATTAACTTGTACAGCTGGCAACCAATGAGTCCTACTGTACATAAAATATTGGTACACTCTTCAAGTATAATATCTCACGCGCTTCTGCCTATTGGTCAATTGTCAGAAGAGGCTGCGGAGGCCCGCAACAAGCACTTCCGACTATATAGGGAAAGCTTCTCTAGGAAGTTTTCTAGAAAAGCCTGCAATGAAGATGTGCTGAACCGGCTTCTTCTGACATCTGACCCTTTCATAAGTAGCCGACAAAGTGAGAAAAAGAGGAATAAAAATAAACAGGCTTTCACTAAAGAAGCAGCAGGTTTCTTTATACCTGAAGATTAGACAATAAGTGATAATGTACCTAAATTTTTTATTTTTTTTTATTTAAATTTTTTTTTGTTTATTCTTGTTAATCTAGAATTGAAGAAGTCATAGTTTCGCTGTATTTCAACGTATATTTTATTCTTTGTTACTACAATAAAAAAATCCCTATTTAATTATATTTTTTTATTTTTCTCCTTCTCCAAATATATTCAAAATTATATTTTTTTATGAAAAATATCATTTCTCGTCATGGGCCACCTATCTGATAAAGAAAAAGAAACAAAATATTTTTGGCCAAGTTTTTGGTCGTTTTACCAGTCTGTGCGTTGGTGCCTGTAAACACGGCTACACATCGAGCTATACATTTCCAGTATAAGCTGATCTCGCATTGTATAGGATTTCTATACAGTGCTAGATGAGCGTAAACTGAAAATGTATAGCTTGATTTGTAGCCGTGTGTACTAATGAAAAAAATAATTGTATTACAGACACCAGCGCCTTCCAAACTAAGGAACAAAAAAAAATCGAACGTGCTAGGATATAGTGAACTCGTAAAAATATATAAGTAATGAACTTATAGCATCATGCCTTTAATCCCTAATGGGAAAAGCAGACGTGTACCTAAACATAGTATACCCACATTTTTGCATTTATGTTTTAGTACTTTTTTTCTAGTTATAAAAGTCGTCTTAAGACAGTGAAAGTTCACTTTGCACAGTTACACCTTGTATAATTTAATTGCTCGTAATTAACCATTATACTCGCTACAAAAAACAGCATAACGTTTTCGACCCACGAATAGTGCTCGTGTTCCGTACCTATAACTTATAAACATAGATAGAAAACATTTGTAAACAAACAGTTTCTGCAAACAAAAATAAAAACAGTCCCCTTACAATTTTCCTGTAATGCGAACCTCATTACAAATTTTCCCATTTATAACACTTTCCATGTGAGACCGTGGGGAAGGAAGCAGTTTAGAAGACAAACAGGTTCTGTACTACAGTGTATGTTTCATTACATTTGGCAAACAAACACGGTACGAACGAAAATCCTGAGTTTTATAAACGGTTGGTATGAAATTGCGGCAAAAGCTGCTTCGAAAGTTCGAATGTATTATCTTTATAAACTAATACGGTCCATAATTTTCATATCATAACATAACTTAACATCACGCCTATAATCCCCGAAGGGTTATGCAGAGGTGTGCCTATTAGTAAACCTAAGTTTCGCCAGTTATGGTTAAGTCCCATGTAATAGGGGGCGACCCGGTCACAATTCCAGAATCCGGGCTGCTACTGAGAAATGATGGGAAAAGCCAGCCTCACCCTCAGGACCTCATGCTCATCAGTATAACTTGTAACCACTAGACTAAGGGACTAACCGCACTTATTCAGCTCTGTTCCACTATTGTCCATAGAAAACAACGATTTCGTATGGACAGCTTTCCGCGTCTATTCGGATGCGTACGCATCTCGATACAAAATCGTTGTTTTCTATAGATAAAAGCTGAATAGAGCTGAACAAGTGTGGTAAGTCCCTTACAAGGCAAATCCAAATGAAGGAAAAACACTTATACTATACTACCCTAAGATTTTTTAGTTTTTACTTTTATATAAAAATAAAAATATAAAACATTTTCCACGCAACTCTAATAAGGCATCAGACAGACAATATATAACACCAATGTACGTAAGTTGATCGCACGAGCGAACATGCAATGTAACCATTGCGTGTTGCCGCAACAGTTAATTTTGATAATTAATCACGTTACATGCGCTCAATTATTAAAGCGGGATTTACGATTTTGGATATCTGCTCGTCTGTGGCTTGTTTCATATTGTATTGGATTTTAAAATACGCTTTTGATCAACAATATTTAACCCACAATCACTGGAGCAATTTAATTAATTATCGCTTCATTTAATACTCTGTGGTCTAACGATGTCGGTTCTTTCTCGTTGACAACGGTTGAAAAACATTCAATCTAGTTAAGGCCAGAAAAGTTGTTTATTAATATTACATAATGTGGATCAAGTAAAGCCCTGGTATGTTGTTCCTACGTAATTCGAAAAGTTTTCTAATTGGGTCACATCGTGTCGAGTAACTCGTTTATTGAATTAGCGTGGAGAAGGAAAATCCTCTGTGTATGTTCCCTAAAGAGATCCACTCCGCAACTCGATCTAAGGGAATTATCTATGACTTCTGACAGAAATATTCTGAACCTCTCTGTAACTTTTCTACACCTGATAATACAGTTAGAAGAAAAGTTATACAGCTTTCCATTAGAATACTAGAAAAAAGAATTTCTAAGAAAACTTAATTATAATTCTAGCAGAATTGTGTCACATTGTGCGTCCCGCCTGTCTGTGGGAGCCTTAAATGCGAACGAAAAAGAAAATCAACGCGATACGAAAAGAAAACACACAATTAATTCTCCCTGTTTACGAGGTAACTTTACATGGACTGCCGTGTAAACCTGTCGTCATATCACACAATCTGTCATAAGACTCATTGTGATGGACACTTCCGCATATATCCTAGTGTAGCTCTACTCACAACACGATTGCTGACTAAATTAACGGCCAAGCATTCGTCGACGTTCACACGTACGTAAAAACCGCGATGGCATTTTATCGCGCACTGGTATTTCAACTCTCGGTATTGAAAACCGAGCATTCACAATCCAATAGAATGCATCTCAGCAGTACTAAGCAGGGCGTGAACACATCCCGCCGCAATATTATTACGTCCGTGTTAACGTTGACTAACATAGAAGCTTTAACAATTAACCTAATTGCTATACTTTTTCGTACATAACGCGTGTCATAGCGTAAAACATCCCTGTCCATTATAATTACGAAAATACTGAACAAGGAGTGGCCTGAATGACACGAGGATTTAGGGCCCGGTAAACATTTTTTATTTCGGCTTATGAAAAATGATGTATACGTTCATTTCGTACCATAGTAAATACCCAATATGCATCGAACCAACACGAAAAGAATGCTCGTAAAACAAGATTATACGACACATGACCCTCAAATGGAGGCATAATGGTGATATTGCTGTTTTATAACCCGGAAGCTTCGAAGAAAATTACTCCAGAACAGATATACTGGCGTTTTGTATACCACAGCAACGGCTCTATTGCTCGTGTCGTAATAAATTATGTGTGTATCTTATATACTCTTGTATTGTGTATGTTAATAGAATTTTAAACACTGACAAGTATCTTACTGACATGCTACCATCATACGTGGATTGTGTAGATGAGGAAGGTCCTTTGAAGGCATTTTGTTCTGCATTTCTCTAATTAATCTACAGATCTGTGTTGAACCCCCATTTTAGTGGGTAGCCACAATATAAAAAGATGCTCATTTTTTTCTAATTAAAATTCATGAAATGTGTTGATCAGGGATGTCCTTTGGGCCACTGGCGCTGGGCTGTAATATAATCTCAAATGACGTTTTGTTCTGCATTTCTAATTAATCTACGTCTGCTTTGAAACCCATACATACATATAAAAATGAGCATTTTTCACTTTCACTCACTGATTACTCTCAAAATTAAAAGATGCTCATTTTTTACTAATTAAGTAAGTGGTCAAAGGAGATTACACAAACAGTCTGTACGTCGAATTATTAATCAGGGAAATGGGAATAAAAATACGCGTCTCATTGAGAATGCCGAGAACTTCTAATTGGCATCTCCTGTTTATCTTTATAATTTTTTGTCCCTTCAAATCGAATTGATCCCGATATTTGAATTGAGTTAATAGAAGCGGGCAATAGGGACTTCGCCAATAAAATTATCGTTGGGTTTGCCTGAATCGGTCCGTACTCCCTTACGGGGGTAGTATCTACCGCACCCGGGCATGCCACCCCGTGACCCACTTATACATTACCCTGGATACGCTTTATGCCGCACGCAAATTGACGTACCTACCCATCACTGTTATGTCGCTCCTAAATTATATTTGGACGACAAGATGAAGTTAGTCGAGTTCTGTAACTTTCTCAATATAAAATTTAGCATAACAAGTTATCGTCACAACTTCAGCGTGCTTTATTAAAGTCAAGTTTCCCGCTGAAAACTTTAAACGAATGGACACTATATCGTTTATATCTTGCTCGTTTCAATCATAGTGATCGATTGCCTCTATAATCGATTTGTTCTTCTTCAAACGATTCTATGCGAATGATTTATTCGTTTCGCGTTTACATCCGTCGCATCGATGCCGCGTCTTTGTGACGTTAACGGCCTTTCAGAGTGTTTCGATTCCCGATACCCCGGGATATTGACGGCCGCGAGAAAAATAGCTTCTTTCAAACAACGTCGCATCAACACGCCATTTTTTATTTTCTCGTGAATTAATTTGCTTGCTAAGTGCTTGTGGGGAATTTTCTGGCGGGATTTTCATTCTGTCAATTGGCAAAGCTTTCAATGAAAATGTTTGTATTTTAGAGTGCAGTTGATGATTGTATCGTGAACCATATTGATGTGGGGGAAAAGCTACGTCATGTGTAGGGTAGACAGAAAACGAACATTCCAATGACGGTACGGTGTCATGGATTTATCAAACGAGCGAATACTTTTTCACATCAGCTGTACCTAATTTTGAACAGGATTTGTGTCAATATTTCCAACAAAAAAATGTCGGAGCTCCCGATTGTTTCTCTCACGAATTTAACGCACCACGTAATTTGTTGGACGGTGTCGCTTCGTTTTACTTACCAAGGCATTCGTTAAAATATCAAATTGATCTCTGTTATGAAGTCAAAGTTGCTTTTTCTTTTATAATGAACGCAATTTATGTTTTGTTGTGCAGAATGGAGCGGTGGCGGCGGTAACGGCGAGTATCGTGTAAGAAGACAGCTGTCCGTGTCTTCGGACTCGAAACTCCTCGACGAAGGTGCCAGGGAGGACGCCAGGGTAGTCATGAGGCCGAAGCGACCGCCGAGGCCCAAGTCCGAGGCCTTTCTAGGGCCTCACGACAACTCCAACCGACGGACCAAGCGGTTTAGTGCCTTTGGGGTAAGAGGTTTCATATAATGTGACTATTGAACTCTACTATAACGGTGGCGTGTTATGTGAAAGAACAGATGGTTTTAATATAAGGAAAATATCTCAAAACTAAAGTACGTCCAAGGTAAGCAAAGAGAAAACCTCATAACGATAGGCTCATCTTAAGTATTATCGTCAATTTGTTTGCAAACAACGTAAACTGCACAAACTTGATTACAAACATACTCTTTACATATCGACCTGCCTTTGTCAGTTAGAATTTCTAAAACTGTTTACTATTGTTTCTGCAAATAAACGTAAACACAAATAGATTATACGCTCGCTTCCATATTTATTTTCACGTCCATTTCGCACGTTCGTATGCACATAAATATAAAAGAATAATGATAAATGTTAGTGTATGTTCGCCGGCGGTGGGGCGTAGTGTTGCTAGCTTACAAATAGGCCGAGTAGGTCCTACGGCGACTTTGATAGATGGTGCGATTAGATCGGGGAGTAATTCTGGGATCCAAGTCATTTGTGATACTTTGTGTTTGAACAAGGCTTTTGCCTGCAATTTCGTTTATACGGTCGTTGGCTATGGCCATTGTTTGTTGTTGACCGTATATAGGCCGCCATTAGAACCAGAATGCCACCAACCAAGGAACTAGAATTACGTTTTTTTTTTTTTTACAAAGTAATACTTCAAATTGGTGCTAAGCAAAATACACTTTGATATTACATGTTAAATGAGAAACAACTGCTTTAGTTGATACACCATTCCACTAGTTTAGTAAAAGCGATCGATTTAAATCCATTACGTGCAACCAACCTCTATCAAAGAGTAAACCACTTAAAATCGTCCTATTAACGGTTCTAACAAGAACACAAGTATTTTAGTTATAGATTACCGTCGGTTATGTTTACGAGGCGGTTACTTATTAATTAGAATTCTATTCGGTAAATGCAACTCTGCGTAAGAGCATTCCCTAAGTCAAATATTTAAAGTCAAGTTGGCTTACTTACTACTTTTGTGCATTTTTTCCTGGCTGGCGCGCCTTAAACTGCTTAGGGACGAAGAAAGCCCTGCAGTACGTATCTTTAGTATTCTAAGGGGAGATACATCACAATATAAACTAATAGTTATAAATTACCTCCTTTGTGCTTACTGGGATTTTATGCGATAGTAAAATGGGCAAAGTTTGCAGCTTCGGTCTTACGATGCCGACTTTGAATTATTATTTATTGTTACAAGAAAATTTCGCTATTGTAATTGATTATAGATTATTCAATTCTGCTACGTGTAGAAGGTTTTATAGAGGACAAACGATCATTTAACTCCTATTCTCTCGACGTACGATATAAATGCATGATAAAGTACTAGCTATTATTTAAATGAAACCAACTCATTGAACATCCACAACGTATTCAATTTAAGGCTCCTACAACACGTAGAACAATTTCTATGAAAACTTCATGGAAATTGTTCTACAAGTGTCGCATCGCGCTGTCGCGTTGCGCCTGTTTGCAGACGCATTTATAATGGGCGACTGGAAACGTTGCAATAACTTTGCCCAATTTATTTCATAATCATAATATCAGCATGTTTGTGCGGTGTCGTAAATTACAGGATTATGTATTTCAATGTGTTTAGTTGATTGATGAATGTTTTCTGTTTGTCAACAGGGTGACTCTCCCTTCGGGAAATCCGAAGCCTACATAAAACTCGAGCAACTTGGTGAGGGTTCCTACGCCACAGTGTATAAAGGTTATAGCAAGTGAGTGTCTTTCATTATTATCTTTGTTTAACGTACAAAAGAACTTGGGGCCCGGGGCTATGCCTAGCTGTGGGAAAGTATAGGCTAGTTAAAAAAAAAAAACGTTTTCATGCCTGCCTACCTGATGCACTTTCTTAGGTTAAAAATTATCTATTTAAGCGAAGATCTTATGACTGACTGTTTAGAAAAGCAACTTGTCAGAATATCAAATACATAGCAATGTCGAATAGATAACGAATTACAGCAAAAATAATTAAGGCTCCCGCAGACAGGCACGAACCGACAGCCTGACGCGACTCCTTTAGAACAATTTCTATAACTTCATGGAAATGTTCATCGCGTCACACCGTCGCGTTGCGCCTGTTTGTGCGGGACGCCTTTTATCACACCCGAAACCTCTGTAGATAAAAACAAGAAATCGGCAGAATTATTTCCTCCTTGAAGAGAGATGTACTTACCCTACTATGAACTAAAAAGCCTTTTTTTGAAACTTACCCAAATGAGCCAAACGAGGACTTCATTTTTAAATGTGAACGAAGTCACGGGCAGTAACTACTATACAAATCCAGTAATTTCTGTCCCGGGAAATTTAGAGATTCCTTTGAGAGTTACAGAGCGGAATCTAACGAGCTAATTACAACTAAGTATGATGTTGAAAGAGTAGCACCCATCATTTTGTCGGACTTTTTCCTACTTTTAATTCCTTTGTTATCTATATATACCAATTTTTTCCTTCCTTAATCCTTTAAAAGGGTCATTGTACTCATCATTATGAACAATGAGCTGATCCATACATTGCGTCGAAATATGCGAACATAAATGTAAGGATCAGATGATTTTTATTTCACGATTTCAGGGTTGATCTCATTGTAAAAGTTATTCATAATGATGAGTACAATAACCCTTTTAAAGGACTAAAACAAAAAAAAAAAAAAAAAATAGACATGTATGTTAAGTACTTAATTCATACTATAAAATCAGTAAGTAATAATTGATCATATAAATTTACTACCTTCTCGGTCTAGTTGTCGCAAGTGCCAGTGCTGAGCATGAGGCATGGTGTTCCATCTGGAATTTCTCAGTAGCAACCTGGAGTCTGGATTTGTGCCTATTTGGGACTCAAACATAACTGGCGAAATGTGGGCGTACTATAAGTACACATCTGCCTATCAAAATCAAAAGTCATTTATTCAAACTAGGCTGAGAGTTAGCACTTTTTGAACGTCAAAATTATATAAGACAGTCCCCCCAAAATGCCCGCCCTTCACCACTTCCTAGTGCTTTAGCTGGGAAGAAGAAGTGGCGCAACAAAAACAGCAGCACAGCTGTCTGTTAAGTTAGAAGAACTTGATTCTATACAATAATAGGTAAGTAATTAATATTCCCAAACACAAAACAAAAAATTAAATTAATTGCCATATGTCAGCTAGCACATGCCAATTTACCAACAAAACATAGTAATTAAACTTAAACAGAAGCAAGTTAATAATAAAAACAAAACAATAAACGTAAACAGAACTCAATACCCACATATAAACCTCCAGGCATAAACGGTGTGGCCGCTTACATACGCAATGCTGCATTATGTTCATTTAGATTTAACATTAGTAACAAATGTTAAGCTAAATCTTCGGAGTAAAATAAATAAACAGTGAATTACTAATAACAGTAACAAAACCATGGTCAGCAACATGACCAGTCACCACAAGCAGCACCCGTTCACGAGCATAACATATCGTTTCCCTTCGGGGAAACAAGGCGTGAATTATGTAAAATCAGTAAAAGTATTTGGTGCAAGAAACGTCTCTACCGACTCCTGATGATAATAATTTACGCCCAGCAAATATTAGGCTGTCAAACTCAGTACCACCTTGGTGACTAGTAAATATTTTTATCACTGAACAATTTTCTTTTGAAAAATGCAACCATTTTTTTTGTTATGGTAGGCTGATACAGTGGAAGAAGGAGAAGTCACGTTTTACCAAAACAAAAACAACCCCAGGCAATATTTTCCTTTGAATAAAATCACACAGCATAATAAGGAAGTTGCTTAATTGACACAAGGATATTAATTATTCCACGGTAAAAGTAATCAGCTTTATAAATATTTATGCATTTCGTAACGAACATCAATATTTAAATATGCGTCAGGGGAGTGCGGCCGAGGCACATTTTAGCAAATCTTCGCTATCAGTTCAGTTCATCAGTTCCTTGTCTGATAGCTTTTAAAAAGCCTTGCTTTTAATGACTTTATTAACTCAAATATATTGTACATTACACCGTTCGAATATTACTAAATATATCTTTAAAAACTTACTAAATATGCGTAAGGGGAGTGTCGACTGGATGCGGCCGAAGCACATTTTAGCAAATCTACGCTATCACTCGCATTACTAAGCAGTTCCTCGTCTGATAGCTTTCAAACAGCCTTACTTTTAATGACTTTAGAAACTCAAATAGATTGTACATTATACCGTTTGAATATTACTAAAGATTTGTTTATCTTTATCAATCCTAATTGTCTTTATCGTTTGTATTGAACAATCTTTTGTTTGTCTTCTGCAATCATCTCAATCCTTATCGAAGTCATCTGTATACATACATCTTTACTTTTGTAAGGCCAATTTTTTAAATAGTCACATAACTTTTATGAAGAACCAGCTTTTGCCATCGGCTACGCCCGCGTGGGACGTACTACTGGGATAGAAAGTATCCTACATGTTAATCCTGGGTGCCGAATGCCAATGTTTGCCAAATTTTAGCGAAAACCGTTTGGCAGATTTTGCGTGATTTAGTAACAAACTCCCAAAGATCTAAATATCCAAACAAACTTTCACATTTATAATATTAGTAGGATAAATCTGACAGATTGGCATCATTTCCATACAAAAGCTGTCAAACCGACATATTTATTCTTCAGATAAAAGTTATCTGACTATTGAAAAATCAGCACCTAGATTTTATTAATACGTTAAGCAAAAGCTTTGCTGTACATATTAGTATATAACTTTTTTACGAAAACAACACGGACGGGAAAGATTATGAAATTTGGCACAGTTATACATGGCATTATTATCGAAAAGGAGTGCGCAAAGGTAATATTTTTGATTAAAATTTAAATGAATTGTGGTCGGATTGCGACCACTGGGCGACCACTAAGTAGTTCAAATAATCTTACAAACTCACATTTTTTATTATATGTTATAAGTTGAGAACGGTTACATTTGTTCAATTCTCGTCTTCATGAAAAACAACGAGTTCTTTTCTCTCGTTTTCTCGTCATCCGCATCTGAGTTCGTACTTTTCGTAACAATGTCGCCTTTGTGGCGCACTTGTCATCGTTTCTTACGTTTCCACTTGGAAATCGGCCTTTGAAGTCACTTGATATGTAATGTAAAACACCGAGCCGCTATCCAATTTTGTATCAAAATACAAGAAACATTTCGAGTGAGAGCTTTAGCTGTTAAAAATAATGTTTACAAAAATCAAATGGACATATCAGCTAAATATTTTTTTTCCCGGATTTATTTATCTCTACAGCCTTTAACATTCCGGCTCGTTAATTTTAAGATAGGACTCACGCCAAATAAATTTTTACGTTAAAAACTCTCGTATATTTTAGTTCACGAATTAATATGCTAAACCCCGGTGGTTTGCTGCTGGGTCAGGTCGAGTGGGCCAAGTCAAACGGAACTTACAGTGTTCATTGCTCGTGAATATTGAATGAAGTACTTCACCTCACTCAGTTGAGCGGTAATAAGCGTGTTCAACTCCAAATTGTCGTATTAATAGCGCTGCAAGTTCCCTCACAACGCCACGGTGAGACGACAACATAACAATTTCAACGCGAGTTCTGCACGTCTTCTGTTCTTAGTTCAAGAGTCGTTCAACTAGCTCTTATAAAATTAGTTCAAGAATGCCTTGAGATCGGGTAACTAACTACATTCTCGTACCTCATAAATGTCTTAAAATTTGTGAAGCTAAAAGCTAGTGCTGAAAGGAATTTGCAGCAGAGTTTATATTTCACTAACGTAGAAGCATTTACGTTAGCGTTAACTAGGTATTAATTAATGTGTAAAGCAACATTCACAAAAAGCTTGAAAGCGGATTTAATTTTGTCTCTCGACGGAAAGTTATTAAATTGTAATGTCATAATCAGGGCGGTACTTTGCTTAACGACCTCAAGACGTCTAGCATATTAATGAGCGTAGTTTCCTGATCAGTGGGCACCAGACACATTGACATAATTACTTATATCCGGTAATAAAACATTAGAGGACTTCCTATCCTACTTTTCTTTAAACATTGTCGTAGGTCGACAGGTGCGATAAATTGTTTACTTTTCCATCCAATTCAATGGCTAGAGCATGCGATGTAAATGAGGCATAGCGTTGCATTATTTATGTTACCTAGACTAACGTGTGAACTAGCCTAGTCGTGACCACGACCGGTATAAACAATGAGAAATAATCCGTACACTTGTTTTATTTTATTAAACGTGCCGTTAGCACAAAGCGCTATGGACGTAGTTAGTATTGTTCCACGAGTCTGGCATCAGAAAGGCTATTACTATTGTCGTGAACTGCCAATTATAATACGGAGTTTTATCAAAGGGAGCCTTAACTCTAAAGGACCCGACCAGCTATTCAAAATCAGAAACAAACGGAATGTTATTGCGAGTTCTCGTCTTGTTATCTTAGGGCTATAGCAAACACGATACATTTTCCATAAGCGATCTGGCGACTGCATCTATGCTGCTTTTCGATTAGAATTCGGTCAAGGTAAAAAAAAATGAGCATGGAGCATGTGTGATGTCAAGAAACCTCTTTACGCCGAAACTGGCATCCGAAGTGTAAGCTTTCAGTCGCTGTATCGAGCTACCGAAAAACGACTATCACAGTTGATAAAAAGAATGGTGTCTGCTATGAGTGCTATGACCCTTGCTTTATAAAATTATTATTATATAAAATTTACCGTTATTTATAAAATTTACTTTAAGTTAGACACGACTACTTAATGTTAAACGTCAAAATGTATGGTTAAACAGTCGCTAATCATTTCTTAACTTTTACCCAGCTAAGTATCATAACAACATTTTGAAGTATGTATGTATTTCTTTTGTCCCAGTTTAACGCAGCAAGTGGTAGCATTGAAAGAGATCAGACTGCAAGAAGAAGAGGGTGCGCCGTTCACAGCCATCCGGGAGGCTTCGTTACTCAAAGAGTTGAAGCACGCCAACATTGTGACACTTCACGACATCGTGCACACCAGGGAGACGCTAACTTTCGTGTTTGAATTTGTGGTGAGTAATTCTTTACGTACACTATAGTATATGTCGGAAGTAGAATAGATAATGGAAAGAACATACCGCAATTGGAAAAGCTCGGTAGGTGTCAAAAGTGAAAGATTGATTGTTTCAAAGTTTGAAAGCTATTCCATAGATGATCACATCAAACATTTACTGCAATTACATTAGGTTTTATTCTAGTGGAGTGCGGAATTCATATTCGTTTTTCCCCTTCCGAATGTTAGAATGTACAATGTGATAGGCACTTGTTTTGAAATGGGTTAAATGATAAGCCCAGAATGCAACATAATTATTAGGTATGCCCAATTTAATTCAGTTATTTTCCTGTTAAGTTTAATTGTAAAGACTAAGGGGAAAAACTGCCAATAAATAACGCTGCTGACAAAATCCCAATTTCGTAGTTCATTTATCTTTAATCTCAAAAATATAATAAACACAAATATCTCTAACCAGTAGTCTGTTCACGAATCCAATTTCATTTGACGTATCTTTCTTCCCAATATCAATTGAAATACGATTACCATTGAGGATTATACTAAAGCTTATTTTGTGTATAGCGACATCTATTAGTTATTATTCTTCAACATGACGCACTTTGATGTAAAAGCAATTTGGTTTTTCTTCACCGTTTTTACTACCTACGTTTTGTATATTCAATTCGTCTTTGTAGTACTTGAAAGTGAAACTAAAATGTCCAGCTGATGTCATCGGTAAATACTGTTTTTGTTTGAATTGACGCTTTACGTCAAGTTTCACTTTTATTTTGTCGCGACACAGCCAATTTTAATAGATTTTTATGCTACTACAATAGGAAGTCCTTGATTATTTATTTATTTATTATATTGTTTGTAAAAAGCTACAAAACTCGCTTTCGCCTACAACATCTTGGTATCCTCCCAGCTAGTAGATATACCTACAACAGAATGAAGACATCACCATTTTTTATCATAAACTAGCTGACCCGACAGACGTCGTCCTGTCTTAACTATGTGTAATGAATCGCATTGGTGTAATATTCGAAAAGTTAATATGGTCGTTAAGTTTTCTTAATTTTTTATATTACGCGCAACTTTATTAATTTTTTCTTTCATAAAAACCTGACAATAACAACACAACAAAAAAAGAATTAGCAAAATTGGTCCAGCCATTCACGTGTGATGCCGTGACCAAGGGAAATAGGGATTCATTTTTATATACATACCTATCTTAAAGAAGATAACATGTCAAATCATAGACCAAAATATGTTGACAACATTCAGTCTACTGTGTGGTGGTAGTAACATTTGAAATGATTCCTTCAAAATAGTCCGCGAAATTCATTATTATTTAAATTTTAATAATTTAATACATACATTAATAAACCTCCCAGAAACGTCATGTTTTTACGAAACAGTCTGGTTTCTAGAAAATATAATTTCGAAAGCTATATTAAGGTTTTGAAATTATTATAATATAGTAATTATTTCAACAACATGAAAAGTAAAACGCAGGAATATATACAATTCTTCTTTTGTGTCCGAGCAAAACAACTGAAAAGATGAATTGTATATGTACCACTCACTAAGTCAAAGTGACAGTACATATCACAATCTACTTCTATCACTTCTGACGTGGTGATGCGTACCATGCAACAAAATATACTGACTCATTTTTTCTTCGCCCAGGACACGGATCTATCACAATACATGGAGAGGCATCCCGGTGGCCTGAATCACCACAATGTGAGGCTGTACATGTTCCAGTTGCTGCGAGGACTCTCATACTGTCACAGGAGAAGAGTTTTACACAGGTATGAAAAGAAAGAAAGAAGCTGCAAATATTCACACAAAAAAAAAACAAATACTTTATCTACCGGTACAGGTTGGCAGGACGAGGAGAGAGGAAAAAAAGAGGAAGGGGATGAGAAGAGGAAGTCGGAAAGTGGCACCGGTAACTGAACACTTGTGCCAAAATCGGTTGTCATGGGCATGCGATGCGGAGGAATGAGGAAAATGTTGCGCAGTGTGTTTTGGGTATGAATGTTGATGGCTATTAGACTAGGGAAGACCAAAGAAACGATGGATGGGTTGTGTGAAAGATGATATGGCTAGAAAAGAAAGGGGGCGACTACCAAGATGACGACTAATAGTGAAATATGGGAGAAAAATACATGTTGCGCAGACCCTAGATAAATTAAGATATTTATACCATGTTCCGTGTGGTGCCGGACGTAAAAGAATAGCACTATCCCATTTCTTCCTGTGGGTGTCGAGGACGGTGACTAAGGGACTTACTAGAGAATGGGCAGCAGCGTTCTCGATGCATTTGACCACCATACTGCGATCGCCAACCCGCCGATCAAGCGTGGCGATTATGCCAAATCCCCCGTTTTGGGGGAGGCTTATGTCCAGCAGTGGACGTCTTTCGGCTGATATGGTGATGATGATGATGATACCATACATTTTGCAGTTTTCAATGAAACAGGCGATTTTTTCTAGATAACCGACGATAATCTAGAAACGTGTTGAATTCATGGTTACAGTATGTGCGTCGGGACTTCGACATACGTACTGCCACCCTGTCACCCAGTCTGCTTTGTTTATTTAGACTAGACTTTCTTTTTCAAGGGAAGACGGTGTTGGTTCTGCTTTAGGATAAGAAGTTAAAGGCTCATAATTTAGGATGTAATCATGGTTTAAAACCTTTTTTGACAGATTGTGATAGAAAACTCTGAATGACCATATTGCGGCTTTCAAACTTATATAAAGTGCTTTTTTTTAAATCCCTTATCTCTAGGGTATGAATGAGACCATATCAAAGACCCAAAAAGACAAAAACATTTACGAAATTCTTACTCCACATTGTTGGTAATATTTCTCACTGCATGCCAACAATTTTCGTTTACAAAACAATCAACGTCTTTTCAGCCATTTACTTTAAAATTATTATTCTCATTTTCGCCAGACAGTCTGGTTTAAAAATTCTACCTAGCGTAATACTTAGGTTTTCCTTGGCTATTTTAATATCGTCTGCTAGAGGCGAAGGTAAACAATGGCGTGCATATACTGTTCATTCGCTGTTTATAATAATAAAACTTTGCTCTTCCTGTAATAGCGAAACTATTAGTTTAAATTGTTATTAACATGCAGATATGCGAAACATGGACTAGTTGGTAGTACAGCTCGGAACGCTGTTTTGCTGAGGTTCCCGTGGTTTGATTTTGCAAAGTTTAAATGTATGAAGCAACTATTGGCGTAGATTTAATAATCTTGTTAGATGAGCAGGGTATGAAAATGAGACGCAAATACGGGTTGAGTATGGAATGAATATATTTCGGAAAACTACAAAGTCTCTTGCAAAAATTAATACATACTGGTGGGTATATATAATAAGTAAGTTGAACACAATAATATTAAATACCCTACTTGCTGTATTTTATCTGTGAGGGTGATATTCCGCTACAATCTAATAACAGTTTTATTTTTTTCGAATCGACGATTTTTTTTTGGCTGAGTTAGGATCCCATTTTAATAATGGGTTCGATAATTTAATAGAAATAAAATAAAAATTCAATTACAGTCCATTTCTTTGGCGTTGATGGTAAACTGGACAACGGTCCCTTTGTAATCAAATTACGACCTTCTCTCATTCGTTTATTGAAAATGTAGTAAACATTCACCTGTTAATATTTTTTGTACTCTACCAGAAACAGTTAATCCTAGTCTTCAAAACTTAATCCAACAAATAACACTCATGTGAACTTATTTGATTGGTGGTCGAGGTTTGGCCAACCGACCACAATAACCCACGAATAAGACTTTTTTATTTTTTCTGAAAACTAAGGGCTAAGATACAGATAGTTAACGTGGATGGTGAAGTAGCCCCCGAATCCAATATTTTTTTAAATACAACCTAAGAAAATTGGAATTTCGCGAGCTACCCTGGCGCTTTTACATTGAACATTATACCTATACCACACTACTCGTGAAGTTGCGTCGACAAAGTACTGAAATAGTTCGAAGTACGTAACTATACACTCATGCTTAGAACTAGAATCCTTTGACTCGGGCGCAAAAACCGACAACCATCGGAAGTCGCCCGAGGCGAGCCGAGGTTGCACGAAGCGAACCGAAGTACCCTTCTGCACTCTGGTTTTCGCTAACTTAGACCGATTTTTCTAGTAGTATAGTACAGGTTTTAGTGAAGGAAGGCCAATCACTGATAATATTAGACTAGAACAAGAGACAGAGGGGAATATAAATTAAAAATAAAAGGACTCTCAGTGGATGGCCAGGTTTCAGTGATCTTCAGTGACTTCAGTTACCAGCATCAGGCACTAGTTATCTGGATTTTTTGCTGAACTGTGCTTTTTAGCTCATCCATTAGGCACACACACACATTAATGTTTGTTTCTGATATTGCACTTTACACTTTTTTGGTTTTTTAATTTTTTTTTTGCTGTATACTGTGTGCCGTTTTAGTCAGTGCTATATTAAATGTATTTGCTTTTCTTTCTTTTATTATTCAGTTTAGAGACACTGGTGGAAAATAAATTTAGGTTGTCAACACTCTTGACACATCGTATTGTACAGGGTGGCAGGAACATCAACGCGTACCTGTTATTATGGACCCCGTATTTATACCTTTTCTATCATTTTACGGTACGGGTTCTAGAAATATGTGCTGAATTCATGGTTACAGATTGCGCGTCGATGTCCCTGCCACCCTTATAGACTTACTATCTGGTGAGGTCCGCAAGGACCGATGCCGGCCAGGGGTGTGGGTTGTTCGAAAGAGATACCGTGGCCCCTGGCACACAGGCAACTGAGGGAACACTGGTGGGTTTTAGTCAGTAAATGTCTGACACGCCTTCCTGCTCAACCCAGAGCGGGAGAAGTCATTTGATGATTTCCCACCCACCAAAAAAACCCTTATAGACTTATAGTATAACTTTATACGCTAGCTCTTATCATGTAAGAGTTGTCAAAAATTTACCGCTAAGGGGGAAAAATACATAGGTTGAGATTGAACTCATTAATGCCGCTCTTTAAGTTTACATAGTGTCTAATCATTCCTTTTCCTTGGCACAGGGACGTGAAGCCTCAGAACCTACTTATAAGTACTCACGGTGAGCTGAAGCTGGCGGATTTCGGTCTGGCGCGCGCTAAATCCGTGCCGAGCCACACGTACTCACACGAGGTCGTCACGCTATGGTACCGGCCACCTGGTAAGTACAGCTTTCCAAAGAAAAGTATCCGCTTCGGGTACCTTCGTCTATCTACGGAAATAACGCGGCATGATGATTGATGAGATATAATATAGAGCGGTTACAAGTATTGAATATCTTGCCTGCTTTGTATTGGCATGTTTAAAAAATTATCCAAAACTTTTCGAGTGTCAAATGACGATCTGAGACTGGAAGAGGTAACCAGACAGAGAAAAGCTTCATAGAAACGCGCCATGATATATGTACAGTACAACAAAGCTTAGAAGAATCGCTTCGCCTCTGTGGGGGGTGACTCTGTGGCGCGATGATCGTACTTATTCAGAAACGCGAAGATTACCGAAGGGCATAGTTTTTCTGGTTGACCTGTAGATTGTTAGGAGTCTGGTTACGAACAAGTTTCTTAGTATTTCATGCAAAGGCGTGCCAGTCAGCCTTTTTTCAGGTAGCAGCCCGCCGGAGTGTGGATTTGTGCTTGGTTGACAGTGACGGATCGCGGGGGCTCAAGTCAGCTTCCCAAATGCATCTGTCTTTTTCCTTGACAAATTTTAAAGTGAACTTGATATTATCCTAATTAAATTTTAGCAAGCCATTACACTCCTTAAGGTACAATTGTCATCAATTTTGCCAAACTCCTCCCCAACGACAATCCGTAACAAATGTGACTTTACAAAATTATAATCACTAAAATCATGAATACAACCCTCTAAATTCATTAAATGAACTGATTAATTCATGAAATGATATGATTAAATGAACTTGACACTTCCCTGCAAATTGCAAAAAAATATTCCGCCTTCTGCTTCGCCCTTAAAAGAATATCTTTCAACGGCTTTCTTAATGGTCAAAAAAAATGTTAGTTATTTAGTTAACTAGCGAAGTAGTAGTTTGAAAATGAACATTGCAATATTTCTCTTGCTTTTGAAAACAGTCTTCAAACAGTCCATTAACTGTTTCATTAGAAACACAATTATGAATTTGTCTTGGCTTAAAACAATAATAGGTACTACTGATATTTTACAGTCAACTATTAAGAGCTTCCTGGAGAAAACAAGGGAACAATTATGAAAATTCTAGTAACAGACTTACTAAAATTAGAAGTGACAGGCTCTGCTTATATTTAGAACTAATGCTTTCCTGGAAAACTTTACTGTAATATGGTTTAACGGCTGTCGCCCGTAATATTGTCACGTGAACTGGGGAAGTGCAATATCATTTGTTATTCTGTTTGCGGTATTTGTGCGAAGTGATGTGTTTAAGAGCGGCCAACCCGTTATAATTGTCATACAAATCCTGGTACTTGAGTATGGCGTTATAACATTTTTTTTTCGCCAGATTTTCTGAACACTGGTACTATCTCATGGTATATAAATCTAGGTTTCTATGGAATAAAAAAATAAAAAGAAAACTTATAAGAAAGAATTCAGTAAAGTCGTCTGAAAATCAAATTTTATCTGAACTTAGGCCGTTCATAATGTACAGAAATACAAACATTTCATACAAAGAAAAAGTAAAGACAACGTCTTCATGGAAACCACGCTACTCTATTGAAGATTCTAAATGCCAAACAGTTTTCCAAAAACTTGTAAAGCTTACCAAAACACTTATTTCCTAGAACAAGTTTTGTGAAGTCTCCGAGCGCCAATTTTCGCGTTGACGATAGGTACGGACCAGAAAGGGCCCTCTTAAGAACACCCTGCTGAAGTAAATAAAACAATGCTTCTACAGTTTTCGGCTAAGAATAGCTAGATATTCTTTTGAAAAGATTTCACACCTACTCCACACAACTTTACGCTATAATAAATTTAACCTGTGCACCTATAAGAAAAACATTACGATTGCTAGAAATAGTGGCCACTATCACAAGGCTTATAAAATGAGACTCGTAATTAATTGTGACAGTATCTACGTATGTAAGTCGTAAATATTGACTACGTACCAAAGTTAAGTGAAGTTGGCATAGATGCGTTGAACTATCGACACTATACTGTTTCACCTCTAATTTTGAATTCTTTGATGATGATTCTTCTTTCCATGTTTACAAAACATTTACTAAAGTCATTATGAATACTTTATTGTTTGTTTTTTAGCTTCTGAAAACATATCAATAATAGTGATACATTATTGTCAACCATATAATGTGAATTTACGTTGTATACTGGCACAGTGAGAATTGAATGTTCGCCTACTATCCCTAAATATACTTTTATGGCTGTCACGAGTCGTCATTTATCTTCATTTTTATATTCAGCTCGCCATTTTCACGACCCTTACTAAGAGTCTGCTAAATTGTTGTAGAGTGTCTTTTAGACAGTTTATTTATTTTTCTGAAGTAGCGTATTAGACTTTAAGTAGGTACTATTAAGTGCAGAATCAACATTGTATTGGCTTCCAAGATAACTGACAAAAATTCGTCAAATCCAGTCTTAATAAATCCATTGAAACGCTGCAGCTCCCGGCGAACCATCAGATATTTTTTTATTTCTTTGTTTTTATACTGCCAAGTGCTGAAAATCTTCTCTAGCACTCATTAATAATGAACTGAAATAGGTACAAGCCGTGCGCCCAATGGTCCCATCGGCTCGGATCCCATCGGCAAAACCGAAGAACTTTCATATAAACTTTCATCCCCTATTTAACCCCTTTACATATCTACCACCTACACATCTCGTCTTCTTTAGGTGAGCACCTAAAAACTCTTGTACGGTGACCACTAAGGACGGATGATTGAAAATGTATAGGAGGTAGTCCGTCCTTAGTGCTCACCTAAAGACTCTTGTACCTGCCAGGGGTGCGGGTTGTTCGAAAGAGATACCGTGGCCCCTGGCACACAGGCAACTCAGGGAACACGGGTAGGTTTTAGTCAGTAAAAGTCTGACACGCCCTCCTGCTCCACTCAGAGCGGGAGAAGGTATTTGATGATTTCCTACCCCAAAAAAAAAACTTATATAAAATTTGCCGTTCCTACACGCAGCGGTTTAGGTTGTGCGTTGTATTTTAGTGAATTAATGAATTTACGAATTTGATTAAGTACCTACATGTCACTTATCGAACACCTACAAGAGGCAATAGTGATACAGTAATAGGGGCGATTTACCAATAAGCATTTGTTTTGTACAGATGTGTTACTGGGTAGCACGGAGTACTCCACGTCACTGGACATGTGGGGCGTCGGCTGCATATTCGTGGAGATGCTCTGCGGAGTGCCCACCTTCCCGGGAGTCAGGGACACACACGACCAACTAGATAAAATATTTAAGGTATGAATAATTTTTGTGTAGAATTATTTTGGTATTTTTTAATAAAGGTAACAATTTTTTTTTGCATGAGTACTTAAGTTGTTACTAACTTAGGGACTTCTACTTTTGCACATTATTTTGAATAGTGTTAAGTCCGTGCATTATGTCTCGACCAAACTAAAATGGTATAAGGATTACGATGATGACCTTCTTACCTCCACTCTCGTCTATTTGACGAGCTTCGCCAGTTTACTATGAGAACAGATATGTAACCGTGTTACCTCACAGGTGGTAGGCACCCCTACCGAGGAGAGCTGGATAGGCGTGAGCCGCCTGCCGGGGCTGCGCGCGCACGTGGCGCGCTGGGGCGCGGCGCCGGCGCGCGCGCTGGGCGGCGCCTTCCCGCGCCTGCGCGACGCCGGCCGCGACGCCGAGCGCCTGGCGGCCGCGCTGCTGCAGCCCGACCCCACGCGCCGCCTGCCCGCGCAGCGCGCCGTGCACCACGCGTACTTCGCCTCGCTGCCGCCGCGGCTCCGGGACCTGCCCGATGGTGAGTTAAGGCGGAGATTTCTTGAAAACAATCAAAAAGGTGGTTTTTAAAACCAGTGTATCTCTTTAATCGTACATCATTTTAAAAGCAAAAAACAAATGGTACTTTCAAGTTTCTTTTGCATACAGTGACGGAACTCAAAACATAATAAAACACACTTTAATGCATCAAAAAAATCATCAAAGTCACCTCTTAATTATCTTTAAAATCGGTTTATCCCTTCAATAGCAATTATAATTATAATTCAAAATAAAACCATAAAATTCCAAATACCAAACTGCATGCAGTGATGGATTATTTATTATTAAATAGTTAATATCTAATTTTATACAATTTTATTTGTACGACGTACGTTTGCGCATTTATTATTCGAATTCATTACAACAGATTTTAACCCGTATGTGATTGCAATAAGAACTATTATCGGCCATAACGATATTATTTAAAGTTACCAGAGCCTTAACTAAACTCGGAAAGACTTTAATCAGTTGTGTATGTGGATTTCCCTCTTAGTGATAACGACGGTGCGTACGTACAATCCCCTAAATGGTAGATACGCGATTTGCATGTTTTGTTTTCGTGACCTTCAGGCCACTAAATAAGTCTAAGATGTCAAAATGCACTTTAAATCCATCATGAGATTACATTTATTAGAACATGATGTACACGTGTTTGAAACTTTGAAGCACTCTCCTGTAAAATTTGTCATTTGTAGTTAGGGGATTATACATAGGGACCGTCTAAAAGGGTTGACTTAAGGGAAAGCTTTCTATTTTCTTCGATGGACGGTCCACGCGACGTACGTCGGTGTTGTTTGTTTTAAACACATAAACCGCACGCGGATCGTCGGTCGCAAACAAACGCCTAATGCATCGGACGGCCTTATGTTTTGTAATCATTTGATAACTAAAATGGTGTTCAATTATATGTAGATGAAATAACACTAAATTTGATGAACAGGTCTTCAGAATAATTTTATGTCGTTGAAAAAAGATAAAAATCTTTGCAAAAACGTACTTAACATTCACAGTAGAACCTGTGCAATTTATCAAATAAAATGGCCAGACTAAACAAAAGTGTTTTCCATTGTTACAGAGGTATCAATATTCACAGTGGAAGGCGTGTGCCTGCACCCAGAGACGCGGCACGCGACCATCAAGTGAGAGTTAGCCCACGAGCCCTTTAGTCGAATCAATTACGCTTTTTTCGTTCTGCCCGGCGCCTACGCCGCGATCCCTATACTGCACCAGGAGGCGTCACATTCTGACTGACTCGCTCCGTCGGACCAACATTTCGTGATAATTCTATCGTCTAGATTAAAAACAAGAATCGCTCGAACTGGCATCGAATGCCGACAATATTCAGTTGATTTCAAAAAACCCGCTCTTCCCCCATCATTGTTTGTTCGTCCGTCGATTGCTTTGTCCTTTCTATTATTCTATTAGAGCTTGTTAAGCTTCCAACGGAATATCCATCCATATAATTCAATTATTCTATGGTGACAAGGTAAACTGGTAGGTAACGAGTGTATGAATTATAACTATAAATATATAAACAGAGCAGTGTGCCATGTATATCTATAATTGAGAAGAATATGACGTATTATTTTAAAAGATTTTTATGCTGGAAATATATGCTCATAATTTGGTAAAAATTTTGAAGATGTTTATTTATATTTATTAAGGGATAATTGTCGATGAAGTTAACTAATGCAGTCTTATGAAAACTATACGGTTTTATCATTGAACTTCTACCATGAGTTTGCGATTGATTGCTAATTGGTAATAAATCAAATTTGGGTTGCTATTGGCTCTTTTCCGATGTTTATTTGAACTAGCGGTTGTTGAATCGTCGTAACTCATGGTAGGGGTTCTTCCATCTTGGCGTTTATCTAAATCTTATGCACACATTCCTTCCACGGTGCTCAAATAGTAAAGTTAGTGTGGCGAGGAGATGTGTCGCGGCCCGCGCGCCGCCTCCAGTGATACCATGTGAATTGAACGGAGATCATCTATTACCAAAATTATTTAATCTTCGCAGATCTCAAATATAATCAAGTGTGGGACCGTCCTACTGTAAATTGTAAAGTGATAGGAAATTCGACGATTTATATAAAATAATATACTAATCATTGTTCTGAGCGAGACTAGGTAGAGTAGATGGAAATAGGTTCCGTCAAGACTAAAGACTAGTGAAATTAACCAGTTTAGTAAAATTTTAGTGGTCCCCACGACGTAAGGTTAGGAGTGCAGTGTAAGTAACGTAGGACCGGCGCATTGGCAACTTGACAGTTTAAAATAAGACGAAACGTAAATGCGATATCTTCGATGTCTTGTGAGATAGCGACACAAACAAGTTATCTGTGATTTCGAAATAGATTGTAGCCCTACAAAAAACGGAAATTGTGCCAACAATTAAAATAAACGCTTCATAGAATCCGGGGACTTCAAATTAATCAAGACATTAGTATCGCATAAAACTCATTTTCGTATGTAGTCTTAAAGATAATGCTAGTCTAGAGGCGAATATCATTTCTGTACATAAAATCGGTGACGAATAGCAATAAAAAAATCAAATTAATGTTACCTACGCTAAGACTAAGCGAATAAAGCCTTATAACAAATTGAATCGCACTGAACGCACTGCCAAAATACGCGACAAAAATCGATAGTAAGTAATAGAATCGAGTAGTAAGTAGAATCGAGTTGTCAGTGTGCGCGGAGTTTAAAATTAACACTAGTGAGCATAGATCAATTTAGTGTAGTCCTTACCGAGCTTTAGAGACGTTTACACTGAGTGCCGGGGGCTGCACTTAGCGGAATTAAACAAAATTTAACTAAATTGAGCACAAAATTGTTACGTCACAAATTCAGAAGCCGCCCCCGGCGCTATCGAGTAGTTAATTCATAATATGGTTCCGAACACCAAGTAGTACGTAAATTGTATAGTATGTGGAACGCAATATTTTCAGTGTATATGGTTTGTTGAGTTTTATTGTATGTAGCTTAGTAAGGGCGGCGAAGTGTAGCTGAAACGCGAGTGTGCTAGATACAGTCTGCGGATTTTGAAGATGTTAAGGCTTGTTCGTCAAATAATTGTTTATTGTAATATACGTTCGTTATTTGATTGTTGAATTGTTGACGTGTTTTTAATAGCAGAGCGACGCAACCCGCCGCCCGTTGCCTTAGATAGTGTGTTATTTTGTGAAGTGTAGATACTGTCGAATATCGATGTTTAATCCATTAATCAAATATATGTATAGAATATATCCTAGTATCCGATTAAAGTCTTCAAAATTCGCCGTTTTAATGTAGTAATTGAATTTGCGGAGCGCACTCGCGGCTCAGACGCACTCGCAGCTCTAGTGAGTAAGGGTTGCAAAGTAAATAATTCACCCGTTGAGTGAGGCACACAGATGTACGATACGAGATTACGTCGAGCATTTATATCGAGAATAGTGGAAATTCTATTGTATACATCATAATTTGCATTTGTACGATGTACAGACCGAAGCCTTGCGGCTCCCGTTCGTTACGAAGGAACGAATTGTATATAGGTATTATTAATGAATCATTTAGTTGTTACTGTTTCTTAGTTACGTCAGTCCTATACGAGTTGCCATTGCCGATTGTATAAGTTCCGAAGTACACGGACGATATGAGATTTATTTTAATTTTTAACTATCATAGGTTATTTTCGATTAACTATGTTCTATTATTTTACGTATCACGAAATTGTCCCGCTACTGGTTTAGTTACGATTTTTTTTAATATTTTCTTTTTATAATGTATAAACAATGTGCTTTTACTCGTTTAAAAGAATGTAAATACGATATTTGAACTGATAATAATAAAAGTTTTTATTTCTTAATGAAATGCCTTGTTTTCTTCCCCCCGAGATTGCCCTCCTGCGCGATTGAAACTCCATTCATAACGAGCTTAATTAGGGCGACTTATCGACGCCCTCATTAAATTCAATCAAACAAGATGGTGCTACGGTGAAATTAGATTCGTAAAGTTAACAGTAAGTATTATTTTATTTTGACTACGTTTCCGACCTCATTTTGACGTTGATTTGCTCTAAAAAGCATAAGCACAGCATGAATAATATTAAAAAGGAAAAAATAGTAATAAAATGATAATGTCTGGGTTAATTCTCATACAAAGTGAAGAGAGCCGTGAAATTTCTGGCGCCGCCTTCTGCTGGCTGGTCGCCAAAGCTACAGCCGTATAATTCGGCCAATGAAAGTCGGCGCCACGTATAAATGAACCTATAGTCTGAGCCATCTGAGCCCCTCATATTACATCGGCTAAGGGCTCGGCCGGATGAACGCTTAATGAATTAATTTAGGCGTATTCATTCTAGGTAAGTTTCTATAAAATGGGCAGTAAGGTACCTACCTATTTCAGTTATATTCTAGGTAAGTTTCTATAAAATGGGCAGTAAGGTACCTACCTATTTCAGTTATATTCTAGGTAAGTTTCTATAAAATGGGCAGTAAGGTACCTACTACCTATTTCAGTTATATTCTAGGTAAGTTTCTATAAAATGGGCAGTAAGGTACCTACCTATTTCAGTTATATTCTAGGTAAGTTTCTATAAAATGGGCAGTAAGGTACCTACCTATTTCAGTTATATTCTAGGTAAGTTTCTATAAAATGGGCAGTAAGGTACCTACTACCTATTTCAGTTATATTCTAGGTAAGTTTCTATAAAATGGGCAGTAAGGTACCTACCTATTTCAGTTATATTCTAGGTAAGTTTCTATAAAATGGGCAGTAAGGTACCTACCTATTTCAGTTATATTCTAGGTAAGTTTCTATAAAATGGGCAGTAAGGTACCTACTACCTATTTCAGTTATATTCTAGGTAAGTTTCTATAAAATGGGCAGTAAGGTACCTACTACCTATTTCAGTTATATTCTAGGTAAGTTTCTATAAAATGGGCAGTAAGGTACCTACTACCTATTTCAGTTATATTCTAGGTAAGTTTCTATAAAATGGGCAGTAAGGTACCTACCTATTTCAGTTATATTCTAGGTAAGTTTCTATAAAATGGGCAGTAAGGTACCTACTACCTATTTCAGTTATATTCTAGGTAAGTTTCTATAAAATGGGCAGTAAGGTACCTACTACCTATTTCAGTTATATTCTAGGTAAGTTTCTATAAAATGGGCAGTAAGGTACCTACTACCTATTTCAGTTATATTCTAGGTAAGTTTCTATAAAATGGGCAGTAAGGTACCTACCTATTTCAGTTATATTCTAGGTAAGTTTCTATAAAATGGGCAGTAAGGTACCTACCTATTTCAGTTATATTCTAGGTAAGTTTCTATAAAATGGGCAGTAAGGTACCTACCTATTTCAGTTATATTCTAGGTAAGTTTCTATAAAATGGGCAGTAAGGTACCTACCTATTTCAGTTATATTCTAGGTAAGTTTCTATAAAATGGGCAGTAAGGTACCTACCTATTTCAGTTATATTCTAGGTAAGTTTCTATAAAATGGGCAGTAAGGTACCTACCTATTTCAGTTATATTCTAGGTAAGTTTCTATAAAATGGGCAGTAAGGTACCTACCTATTTCAGTTATATTCTAGGTAAGTTTCTATAAAATGGGCAGTAAGGTACCTACTACCTATTTCAGTTATATTCTAGGTAAGTTTCTATAAAATGGGCAGTAAGGTACCTACTACCTATTTCAGTTATATTCTAGGTAAGTTTCTATAAAATGGGCAGTAAGGTACCTACCTATTTCAGTTATATTCTAGGTAAGTTTCTATAAAATGGGCAGTAAGGTACCTACCTATTTCAGTTATATTCTAGGTAAGTTTCTATAAAATGGGCAGTAAGGTACCTACTACCTATTTCAGTTATATTCTAGGTAAGTTTCTATAAAATGGGCAGTAAGGTACCTACTACCTATTTCAGTTATATTCTAGGTAAGTTTCTATAAAATGGGCAGTAAGGTACCTACCTATTTCAGTTATTTGGTAGAAATGTTTCTAATCTTCGTAATATTGCTGACAATGGATATAACCTTAAAAATTATTCAGATTAAGATTGGTAGTGTGTTTCGCAACTAGGATCCAGAAAGGTGCTAATTATAAGCCCTTATTGAATTATTCATAGACGATTTTTATTCATCCCACGGAAAACCAAATTGTGTCCATCATGCGAACCATAACAGCATTTCCTTTTAGCTTCTCACCGTAAACCATGTCATAAACCCAGAGCGAAGAAAATCCACTAAACTCTAATTTTCAATTTGATAGACCAAAATGACAGCCTCGATCGACCTTTTACCGCAGCTTTTACATCAGTCAGCTTCTCATTCGTGCAAGTTCCTGTTAACCACTACATACATTCGTACCTAAAAGCTCCACTAAACATTCTACACATAGGTAGTTTATTCATCTTTCTCATATCGCAGCTGTCATTTTGGTGTAGCAAAATCAAAAATTCAGAGATGACCTACATTACCAAGGAGGAAATTGGTCCAGAATTTGAACGTTGATACGAGTGGTGCTTGCAAATGCTATGAAATTTTATATGGGTCTACAATGTGGCCAACATGCCAATCCAAATTGGCAGGCTCATGGAGCAGAGTTCAGCGAACGGAAAGAGCTCGGCTAGATACAAACAGAAAGCGTTCTACAAAAGTAGTATCACAATTACGCACTAGGGTCATCCGCGATATTTTTTTAACGTTTTTTTATAGTACAATTTGCAGGTATGTTATAGTCAGTATGGCAAACTTGTTAGTCATTTGCCGAAGTACCTACCTTTATTAATTAAAACCATCAAAACAACTATTTTGTTCAAATTGGCCGAATTTATGAATATTTCATAAAACCTTGTCGTTTGCGGTCGATTCTAACCACAGAGTAATGAAAGACAGAGTAGGTAGGTACCTAATTATGATTTAAAAGATTAGGTACCAAACCTAAGTACCTATACTTCGGTATATATTTATTTGGGCGCGTCTAACATTTTATCTACCGTAAAACCCAAAAACAGCTGGCCAGCAAATTGTAAAAAAAACGATAGATACCTAATTTGATTACTTCGGTCTAACTAGTGCTATAAAGTACCTAGCTGTTAGCGACAATTAAATTACATTCGTCTCTACACAGTTACTCCAACAATTCCTTCGAGCTTTATCTACCAGTCTGTGACTAAAAACGAGGTAAGTAGATGTTGTTTTATCACACCTCTGGCCAAGCAGGGGTGCCACGTTATCAATCAAATTCAAAACCCATCGCATTTTGAACGAATTCCGCCCTAATTGTCACCCCTCGAAATTATGGAGAGAGCGATAAAAATGCAGTTATTAACTGAAAATATTTTGTTGGTTTTCATTATTTTAGATACTTCAGATTTTTAAGGGAAGTTATTTGGTTTCAATTATAATATAAGTAGGTAGACTACTTTCTAAGGAAGCCTGTGCCTCATTAATAACGATCGATTGACGTCGGTATGTTAGTAGAAGGTAATATAAATATTTGATAACCGTGTAGCGTTGGCAGGTACCTATGTGCCTAAGTTATTGTCTATACTTGTAGGCATATACCAGTACGTAGGTACTGTAGTCTTATTTTAGGCCTAGACAATTGGGTCGTATATACTGATTTTTTTTAATAGCTGCACGGGTCGATCGATCAGGTTAAGCTACGCTCGCCGCGTTTGGTCCGTGGATGGGTGACCATTTATACATACCAAGACCTCTCCGTGCCATGGAAGGCACGTTAAGCCGTTGGTCCCGGCTGTCATTTGTGGATCTTTGATTGTCGTTTTGGGTCGTCAGAAGCCCGAAAGTCTGACAACTGGTAAGACCAAGGGGTATCGTATTACCCAGTTACTGGGTTGTGGAGGTCAGATAGGCAGTCGCTCCATGTAAAATACTGGTATTCAGCTGCATCCGGTTAGACTGGAAGCCGACCTTAACATATTCGGGAAAAGCTAAGCAGATGATGATATACTGATTTTTTTCTACCTTATGTAGGTGCCTTTTTTAGTGTGGAGGGATCTTTTAGCACAAAATGGCGATGACATTGTTGCAATTTTCATCTATCGCTAAGGTAAAACTTTTTTCAGCGACTTCCATTAGTAAACACGCTTACAAGAACGGATAGTGATTATATTGTACTATAACTAGCGACCCGGCTCCGCTTCGCATAGTTTTGAAAATCAAAATCAAAAGTCATTTATTCAAACTAGGCTGAGAGTCAGCACTTTCTGAACGTCAAAATTACATAAGACAGTCCCCCAAAACGCCCGCCCTTCACCACTTCCTAGTGCTTTAGCTGGGAAGAAGAAGTGGCGCAACAAACTCCCCAGCAGCACAGCTGTCTGTTATGTTAGAAGAACTTGATTCTATACACTAATAGCATATAGTTAACATTCAACAATAAATGAAAATTTAATTGATAAAAATTAAAAAAAAAATGGTTTATGCAGTCAAGTTAAATAAACAATGATGTGAAGTAATTCATATGACCTGTCAGTAGTTAAGCCAATTCTGGTGAAAGAACACAAACGTTGTCTTGAGTTAATCACAGCGACCAACAATTCTTATCGTTTAAGTAGTCGTTGATAGAATAGTATGCCTTCGAACAAAGATTTGATTTTACTTTCGCTTTAAACGCATTAAAATGTAAATCTAGCAAAGAAGAGGGAAGCTTGTTATAAAAGGTTATACCAAGCCCAGCAAATGAGTTATGAACTTTATGAAGCCGGTGAAAGGGAGCACGTAGTTTGTCCTTATTTCTAGTAGAAGACTTCACAAAATGTCAAAATTTCTTTATTATACAGCATGGCAAGGACGACCTGTTACCGTGGATTCAGGCCGTGATTCTGACTCCCCTGCGTGAAATTTTCCGCCGGTTATTTAATAAAAAATTGCTGTTTTATACATTATGACCACGTAGCTCACTTTTCTATGAAACAAAAATTTTTTTTTTTGATAACCAACCGATTCATGCTTCAATCAGAATTCATGGTTACAGTTTGCACGTTTATGTCTATGTTCTATGTTCTATGTTATGGGTTTGGTTTCCGCACTTAGTCCTTCAAGTGGACCATTGTGCGTGAGCCATGGTGGCCTTCGGTTTTTATTCCAGTCAGCCCACCTCCCTCCAGAAGTTGGCTATAACTCCTGGTCTGTTGAGAATATCCGTGTAACATTTGGGTGCCCCGAGGGTCTCTGTTCTAATCTGGGCTACGCCTGTGCATTCGAAAAGCACATGCTTAACGGTTTCCTCAGCCTCCAAGCAAGCCCTACACAAGGGGCTGTCCGTTATGCCTATTGTGTAGAAGTGCTTGTTCAGCGGGCAGTGTCCTGTGATGGTACCAGTCACCAGACGCAGATCTTTTCTGTCCAGGCGTAACAGACGTCTGGTCAGCCTGCCATCCAAGGATAGCATTGCCTCCCTAGACTGCCTGCAGCCTGGTGTCTGGGTCCACCAGCTCTCCGCTTGTGTGTGGGTGTATTCCTGAAGCCACCTGCGTAGTTGGTTGAAAGGGATGGGCACGATGGGTTCGGGACCACATACTGACGCGCTGGATGCCCTCCTGGCCAGTTCGTCAGCAGCATCGTTGCCTAGTGATCCACTGTGTCCTTTTATCCATTGCAGTGTCACAGTGTTGCGGTTAGAAATTGTTACTTTTTCTAGTGCATTGTGACATTCTAGTGTTAAACTCGATGTAATGTATCTTTTCCCTAGGGATTGGAGAACTGAAGCACTGTCGGAGAGTATACGTATGTGGGTGTCCGTGACCCCCCTGGCTTTAATGGCGTACGCCGCTTGTGTAATGCCCACACATTCCGCTTGGTATACGGTGTTGAACATTCCCACCGGGCTGGATATATTTATGTTAAGATCTCGTGAGAAAACTCCGACTCCGGTTCCGGAGTCGGTCTTTGATCCGTCAGTGTAGACTCGTAGCTCCTTCGGGCCTGAGTGATCGTTTTGTTCTTCTGTGAGTACTACGTTGTAGTGTCTCTGGAAGTAGTGCAATTTCGGGGTTTTATCACAGGGTGATGCCATCATTGGTTGTCGTTTGATCGCATCTTCCTTAATGCGTGTGTGCTTAATTCTAGAGTCTTTGCCTAGGTTCCTGCTATATCGAGCCTGAAGGCAGCCAGGGCCGCCTCCTCCCGCACGATGAGGTGTAGAGGGGGCAGCCCCAGCATTGCCTGTAGGGCAGCGGTGGGTGTAGTTCTCATGCACGTTTATGTCTCTGCCACCCTGTATACAACATTATTTAACACTTACAATACAATCGCCGTACGGTTAGGTACCTACTGCCTAATTATTATCAATGATCACAACGACGCTGGACGCGCGGACGGCGCGGAGTGCCGCGTGGTGACCATGTTTGTGTAGACAACTAGGTAACATAACAAGCTTATAACTTTATGACTTTTCATGATACAGTTTTGAAATTTTGTACATAGATTGTTTACATAAAAATACTAGACACGTGTTTCGGGTTTCGCATATACTGAAACCAGGCTTATATACCTAAAAAAAAAGCAGCAAATTTGCAGTCAAAATTATAAACTGTGTCGTATCGTATCCCTATGTATTTTACTGTGTGTTTATAAATAATAAAATAAAAGATAAATGAGGTATTATTATACCTAAACCTTCCGAAATAAATGCTGTAAATGCCGAAATAAATGCTGTAAATGGCGGTTAAAATTGCATTAAAATCTTAGCTATGATTTTAAAGTAGCCGAACTATGCAGATAGACACGAAAAGCAACTTTAATTTATAAAATTATATGTAAGATAAGATACGTTTTCAAACTAACAAGTCTGACTGAACATAATTATTCAGGTGGCTCCTAAATCCTAACTTCAACAGATAAAGGAGATAGTGGCTAATCCAGTTCGCTGAGCCCTTTGGCGAATCTCTAATTTCGTCTTGTATCTGCTAAAGCTTTGAGATAGATCAAACTTCGTTCACTGTGACTAATTTCACTAATAAATGAGAACTTTGCTTTATGTCTTTCGTAAGGTCGTGTCTACACTGGTTTGCAGTATTGTAGAGATTGACTCGACGTAAAGGGAATAAAAGCGAGATGATCCTCACCGCACTTACTAACTAACCAGTGCGCAAACTGTAATCATGATTTCAGCATATCATTCTAGACCCCCTAGCGTAGAAATTTTTTGGTCAGTTATACAAAAAATATCTGCTGTTTCATATAAAAGTGCGGTTAAAATGTCTTGAACCGCATCACTGGTTATAATTGTATCCTGTTTGGCTAGCTGATTACAGGGTCAATGGCCGCTGGTAGTCCAGTTACTTGAAATGATGAGTAGGTAACATAAAAACACTCCTTGTTTCCTCGAAAGGTTGTTCTAAGGTGTACCTAAAGTACCTACACTAATTTCGCCAGTTATGATTAAGTCCGATGTAAAAGGTGGCGACCCTATTGCCATCAACCGGACACAAATCCTGAATCCGAGCTGCTACTGAGAAATTACAAATAGACGAACCCAATAACACTTTACCTGACCTGGGAATCGAACCCGACACGACCCCATGCTCAGCAGTAGCGCTTGCAACCACTCGACAATGAGGCCGTCACGATACGAGGCGGCAGATGAGTAGGTACGATACCTGTATAACCGATCACGTCTGTTTAGTTCCGCTAGCTTATTTAATTTTACCCCGTACATATAATAATGACGTGGATATTTTCAACCTTATTTCATGTAAAAAAAAACAAAAGGTTAGGTACCTATAGGTTACCCATGGGAGTCGTAGAAGGCGACTAAGGGGCTTACCAGAGAATGGGCAGCAGCGTTCTCTATGCATTTTACCACCATAATGCGATCGCCAACCCGCCTGCCAAGCGTGGCGATTATGGCAATCCCCTCCCCGTTTGGAGGAGGCCTATATCCAGGATTGGACTTCTTCGGCTGAAATGATGATGGTTACCAATAAAGTTATAATTACACTGGTGGAGACAAGAGTTACTCTTACGTACCTACTACCTACCCTACCTACCCTATCATTTTTCCACAGCTGGGAAACAGTCCTCCTGACTGTGAGAAGGAGTGGGCCATAATCCACCACGCGGGCCCAGTGCAGGTTGGTAGATGTCACATGTTTTCGAATTTTTGGTTGCACATGTCGGTGTCCACACGCTGTCATCCTTAACCATTTTGTTAGAAATTATGCCTATAATTATATATTTTTGTTGACTATTTATAATCATATCTATGAACTTTGAAGATTAAATATAGTTGTATTGGCTTCATGTGATTGGTCGAGACTTTGACAGTTCTCGACCAATCATCAGCAAGTATAATGGTGGGAAGTGTGCAGACATTTTGAGTAGTTTAGTCGGCACTCTTGGGCATTCGTATCGGGACATCTGTGCTAGTCACTTGCTTTGTATACTATAAGATAACTTTTTGTAACTTGAGTAATAAAGGTGATTTTCAAAGTCTCTAAAGAGTGTTTTTTTATATTCCAAGTCCTTACTTCTGAGTATTGAACCAGTACGGTTCACAATTTTAAGAGCAGTGGCTATGAAATAACTTACACAAAGTATAGCGCCTGCCTGGGTTCGAACCTACGACCTACAACTCGTAAGTCGCGGCTGTTACCACTGGGCCACCACTTATCTCTACGTATATTAAAGGCAACTCCCTTTTAGGCTTTATGTAGGTACCTATTCAAACCAAAACTACTGAAATGATTACTTGGTTAACTAGAGTTTTGAGAACTCTGAATAGTGATTCTGTATAGTACCTATCAATGCAATGCTTAAAGTCAAAGTCAAAGCATTTATTTCAAATAGGCAATTAAAAGGCACTTTTTAACGTCAACATTTACATTAAAATAAAATTGATTCTAGTCGCCCCTTCCAAAATGTAGTTTCGTACGGAGAAGAATGGGCAAGAAACTCATCCGTTACTCTTTTAAAATGTTTTAACTACAATATTTAACATACATTCATTGTATAATTAAGTGTGAAAACGATGCATCCAGAATAAAATTACCATACCAAAATAGGTAAAAAGAATGAAATTGAAGCAATTACAGATAAATTATTTTTATGATAGATACATGGTGGTCACATATTTACAAACATTGTAAAAGTAAGAATATAAAATCAAAGTAATTACACTACAAATAAGCCGGTAACCTCCTTAATTGTTGCTAGTTGCAGTCCAATTTGTTCCAAGCTTAACTGGATTGACGCGAACCATTGTGAGGAGACCTTTGATTGTCTTTGAAATTCGGTGTTTTGGTAGAATCAATGAAGTGAAATGGCAGAAATCTTGACTGTTGGCTGGTTATTTGCAAAGAAACATTGCTTGTGTAATTTTAAGCCATTTCTATCAAAATGAAGTTGAAGTAACTATTTGGAAAATCTATTTCGAAGTGCAAGCAAAAAATAGAAAACTCCAAACTTACTTACGTATTATTTATGATACGTAAGTAAGGTAGTTCCATGCTGACAGCAAGATATAAATTCATTTTATTATAGTACGGAATTCTCCAGGTGACGATTGCAGTAGTTTGTTTAACGGACAACCCATTTACTTGCAACACGAACGGACCCATTCCCATTATGATGATAATATAATGGCAACACAAACTAATAAAGTGTTAGAGGTTAGAACATATCATTAATCCTGCGTAAATATCCACTTGATAGCATAATAACACGCACACAGCGAATTAACAAGAGGGAATCTTGTAATAGCGAAATATATTCGGGAAAATTATTATTGTTTTTCTGCAACTAAGTTCTTATATTGGTGTTAGTGGACGTTAAAAAGTATTGAGGCGCACTAAGCGCAGTGAGTTTAAAATCAAATATTGTGTTTTTCAACACGCTGGGATGTACTCTGTTGGATCCTCAATCTTCGGTTCAAAACCGAGAGTTGAAAATCCAGAGTGCGATAAAATACCGCCGCGATATTTTTACGTCCGGGAAAACAACAACGCATTTCCAGGAATGAAAAGTACCTAAAAAGTATGTAAGTAGGTATTATATTAAAATTTATCCACTATCAAGCTGCACTGGGCGTGGTGGTTTACCTAGACGAGGATGCCATTATATTTTGTCTTTATTTTGGAAATAATTTTTGGGGCCTATTCATGCAACTAAAACCTCAATTTCTGTAGAATTTTTTCTATTATGCAAACTAGCACCCCAATTGCGTTACATAATTTTATTGCAATCACAATCCAAAGGAAATTCATAGCCCAATGCATTTTGTAAAATTCGCCTGCTTGGCAACATTTATGCTGCCAAAAAATAACTTTATTTATAACTCTCTTTTATTTGTTATTAAAAACCTTTAAATATTCACATAATTTAGAGCTTAAAAAATAATATGTAGGTACCAGTAAATAAAAAACAAAAAACATGGCGCATTTGTCCGCATCGCTGTCAATGGCCTTTTGTGCACCGATAGGTGCTCAAAAGGCCATTGACAGCATAGCCAAGTTGTATGGCAATGCTGACTCTTTGGCCAAAAAATAGGCCTATTCAAAATTATCCATAGTATTGAAATTTCACATTGAAATACATTGCCATTTTCAGTGTGATAAGCAAGAAATCGGTTAATTAGGCTGCCGAGAAAAATATCTTTTCACTCATGAATGTAGCCGTTATACCAGAAACTGTAAATCGGTCAGTGTAATGATAAACCAGGAAAGAAGGTCGGTGTGCAGATTGCTGTTCACTTATTTATGATTTTATTCTTAGTATTTTGTAAGTCACTGGGTTCTTCATCGCCCCGGGGGGTGCCGAGGTTTCTCGAGGTGTCCCGACGACTTACGAGCGGACACTATTCAGTAGGTATTTCTTGCACGGGTTACATTTATCTGAGTAGGTTATTTTGCTTTCATATTTATTTTTTTGTGATACTTTCTACCTAATCTTTTATATTCCTCTAGAATGAAGTAAGTAGGTACCTAAGTTTTGCTAAGGTTTTGGTAGAGATTTTTTTTTACTTAGAGGTGATAAGATAAAATAGATATCTTTTGGAACTTAATGTGAACATTTGCGTAAGTTCCTCCTCTCCTAACATCACGTCTTACTTCTTCGAAAAGTTGGGCATAGGTGTACACTATAGGTAGTACACCCACATTCCGCCAGTTCTGTATTAGTCACATGTACTACTAGACTAACGAGGCAGTCATAGAACTCTCCTTTACTTCCAAAAACGTAGTGAAAAATATGTAGATACATCTTTTGAAATAAGTACCTAACATGAAAGTAACTTCCTCAAAACAAGCGTTTCAAAAAAAGTTTGCCAGTATAACGTCTCAAGTTTATGATACGAAAAATATTACTATATCTGTGGCTTAGTTTTATAACTTAAGTACATGAAAAGCGGTGAACATCGCTCAGCTCTGCTCCGCTACGCTCCGTTAACGTTTTCACCGTGTCACCCTGTTTTAATAATGCCGTGAATCTATTTTTTATATTGACGCGTTGTTTTCAATTTAGTGACGCTTTTACGTTCTTTTCTTTTGACTTTGAAGGATATTAAAGTTTGTAGTGGTATGAAAGTAGGAAGTTTTTTTTTTTAGGGAAATAATGAAGAAAGTGAAAAGTTTATAAACCAATTTGAAGAATCCTTCTTTAATTTGAAAGGGTATATTTACCAAGTGGTCTCTTATTCATTGGTCAAGTTCTGATAAGTGGTTTTTGAATTTAGCTTGAATAATACGTATTTTTTCTACTGAGTTAATATCGATGATGTTCCGAAATTAAAGTTATTCTTCACGTTGTAAGTTCTTTCTGTATTCTGAGTTTGTAAGGGTTTTTTTGGAAGTCTGTTGTTGTTACTAAAATATTTACGATCGTTACATTAAAAAAGTAGGTAGATACCTGATAACCCGGCCATTATAATAACAGAAGTTAACAGTTAAATAGTCTATGTGAAAAATTGCCTGTGACCCGAGGACCTACTTACCTGTAAAGTTAGGTTTTCAATACTGAATTATCAATAGCCAAGTATCTAAGTGGCAGACTAATCACTAATAAGTAATATCCATCTGCCTTAGCTTTTCTCCGTTCCCAGGCATGGAGAGGTTTCGAATCTCGATATCAATTGATAAGCAACGCACGGGTCGATTCTTAATGGCAGAGCAAGCCTATTTAAATTTAAGAGCTAAAAACAATAAAAACAGCAAAAGAAACCAACCCAAACTCGCTGCCAAAGAGCGACGAGTATCTTATAACAATGCAGAAATAATGTAATAATTACATCACGTACAAATTAACGGACAACTCAATTATAAGGCAATTCGCCAAACTTCAGACGCCCCGACATTTTGTAATAAAATTTTAATCAACCAACACGCCAACGTTGGCGTGAAAGTTTGGTCAAAAAGTGAATAACGTAGTTTCATAATTACGACGATATTACTCTTCGTCCGCTCTGTGATAATCTGTAATATAAAACTGGAGTCGTTCTCGCATTTTGACAAAGAACTTAGTTATTATTCGCTTTGTCTAGGTGAAATGTAACCCGCATTAAAGTAACGCCGATTTTACACGTGAATCATTTGTGGAGAATGAATTCTACACAAGTGATGCGAACCTTTTTAGTACAAATATAATTTTAAATGTTATTACTAGGCCTACTTTTGTAAGGCAAAGTTTAAACCCAGAATTCTAATTGAAAACGTTATCACTACATAGTATAAAACAAAATCGCTTTCTCTGTCCCTATATCCCTATGTATGCTTAAATCTTTAAAACTACGCAACGGATTTTGGTGCGAGTTTTTTTAATAGATAGAGTGATTCAAGAGGAAGGTTTATATGTATAATACACCGACCTCCACGGGGGCGAAGCCGCTGGCAAAAGCTAGTAATTAATAATAGGGACATGGTAACAAAATTTACATTGGCTACCGAAAATTAGGGAAGTTTATCCGTTAAAAAAACAGTTTCCGCACAACGCGTCCTATGGATTGACCTTTCCGGAGCAAATAAAAGAAATTTTTAAAAACACACCCTCTTCCCTTCGATACGAAAAATGTATTTTCCTCAGACCGAAATTTGTTTTTGATAAGTGTATAGAAAAGGGATGAATAGGAACTCTTGGTACACAAAAAATATGCAAATACAACCCTATTGAATTTGAAACGAGAAGTTTTGCGATACGATACGATATTTTGTTGTACACAATACATTTGTGTCGGCTGTCTGTATTGAATGTTTTTGCATGAAATGAATAAAATTATTAAAACTTTTCCCAGTAACTTTGTTATAATTAGGTACTACGATAGTAATGTTTACGCATCCCCATCCTTTTTTATTAGATGCGATTTCTATACAAGGTAAATTTTTAACCAGTGTGCAAACTGTAACCATGAATTCAGCATATCATTCTAGACCCCATAGCGTAGAAATTTTTCGTTGGTTATACAAAAAAAATCTGTTGTTTTATAGAAAAGTGCAATTGACCTACGCGGTCAAACTGTATGAAATAGCTGATTTTTTTCCGACGCAGAATTTCTACGCTAGGGGTCTAGAACGATATGCTGAATTCGGAGGTTACAGTTTGCGCACTTGTTAAAATTTTACCCTGTATAGATATGAATCGCCTGCTTGATAGTGAGGGGCTTGTGGTTAAGTAATGACAGCCGCACGGATTGATCGATCAGGTTAAGCTACGCTTGCTGCGGTTGGTCCGTGGTTGCATACCAAGACCCTTCTGTGCCTGGGAAAGCACGTCAAACCGTTGGTCTTAGCCGTTATTCATGAATCTTTGACAGTCGTTACGGATTGTCAGAAGACCGAAATTCTGACAACCTGATTACCAAGAGGTATCGTATTATCCAGTTACTAGGTTGTGGAGGTCAGATATGCAGTCGCTCCATGTTAAATACTGGTATCCAACTGCTTCTGGTTAGACTGGAAGCCGACCCCAACATAGTTGGGACAAGGCTAGGCAGATGATGATTCCTATATAGATTCCTACTCTGAAACATGTTCCTAAATATACTGTTTTAGTCCCAATCCTTAAAGTTTCTCCACACACTGAAGTAATGTAAATACAGCTTCAGATTGGGCAGCCAGACAAAGTTACTGTCTGCACTACACACTACTTGTACTACGGTACAAAGTTGTGCTAAATATTATTAATCCTTTATGGAACTATCGGAGCGTGCAAAATCAGTTTGAGCGTTTAATTTGGCGTCTCGTCTGGTGCTCGTGTACTCCGTGTACGTTTACTCCTCATAATTCAATTTGTTGGCTGAATCGATCAACGACAGGAAATACTCCCTTCCTAAGCGTCTGCATCTTTACAAATCTATGAATCCGGGGAAGATATTTGTTTTTAATGTTATTTTGATGAAATTCCGAATTGGAGTGAAAACACTGATTTGAGAGTTGAAAAATATATATGGATGTTTAATTTCAGGTATTTTAACAGTCGTTTGGCATGAATTGAATGTGTCTTGAGAACCACGAAGGAGTACAGAAATGTAAAAAATAAGAGACCCAAGCCTATCTATTTTGAGGTCAAATGGCAGTCTGACCTCGTAAAATACAGATAACCAGCCTTATCTGGCCAGACGAGAAGCCAAACCGACCCCAAATATATTTATTGAGGTTAAGGCTAGTTGTGAGATAACTGCATATTCTCATAATTTGACAGTATTTATCACAAGATTAATTAGCCTGAGGTATAAGGCTTAATCATCTTGACAACAAACATGCATTCCCTATTCTTCTGTTCCACCTATTGGTCAACCATTAATCGGAAAAGCGTAGGTACTGTGGAGAAAAGAGCAGCGGTAATGAATCCGCTCCTATGTACTAATCATGCTAAGTGGTCGCTTGGAAGTCGATACTACGTGATCAATCCTTCAGTAGGGCTTCTAAACTAGCGATAATGTATCGAAGAGAGTGAGAGAGAGAGGAGGTGGGAGTGAGTGAGAGTGTTAATTAATAAGATAATGATTATTATGTAAGTATTCGTTTTAAGATTGCTGATAAGTGTTTCAACATCCGGACAAACCTATTGAGGTTTTTGTGATGTTTCTGTTTATATTTTGCTTTTCCTTTATTAATAAAGACTAAAAAAAAATAAAAAATAAAAAAAAAGAAGCGGCTTTTTCACTCTACAGCTACAAGTCACCATCTGTCTCGCCTTTTCCTATCTCTACAGGGTGTAACAGAAACCCTATTGCTATCCTTAAGCACTTAAGATAACAGCTGGTATAGAATCACTATACATAGTTTCAGCTCAAAATATAATACTCGTAAGAATTGATACCAAATTTTCGGTTTCATGTTTCTTAAATTCAAATCATAACAAACGTGTCACCGCACTACGTAGGTTATAATAACTTTCCACGTTACTAGCCAATATCACGATAAATCTCGTCCGAGTGATGTTTTTATTTCAACTTCGAAAAGTTCGGTTTCTGGTTACAATGTATTAAAAATTCTCATAACTTCCGTACATGTAGTGATAGGATTAAAAAACCCTTCCAATATCGTTTTATATCACCCAAAGAAGCCGTGCCCTTGGTATGTAAATACCCTCTCCGTTACACGTTGTATTGAGGTCGGCTTCCAGTCTAACCTGATGCAGCTGAATACCAGTATTTTACATGGAGCGACTGCCTGTCTGACCCCCACAACACAGTTACCGGGTAACACGATACCCCTTGGTAAGACTGGTTGTCATGTTTTCGGGCTCCTGACGACTGTCAAAGATCCACCAATGACAGCCGGGACCAACGGCTTAACGTGCTTTCCGAGACACGGAGGGGTCTTGGTATGTTAAGATGGTCGCGGCAAGCGCAGCTTAACCTGTTCGATCGATCCGAGCAGCTATTATTACTTAGCCGCAAGCCCCTCTACAGTCATAAGTAAACATAGAAAAGAATAAAGAATGAAAAATGCGTTTATTAGCATTATATCATTAATAATAAACCTTAAATCATTTAAAAAGAAAATAAAAAAGAAGAAAGAAGAGAGAGAGAGATTATTTTATTGTCTCTATTATTATTATTTATTATTAATCGTTTATTTCAGGCATTAGCACCCATAAAATTAAAATTGAAAACTTATCCTAAAACAAAACAAAAGATAAACTAAACAAACGAACATAAAAACAAAGTAAAGAAAAATAACAACAAAACAACCCACCATTTCACACCAAGGAAGCCAAAACAAATGTACCCCGTAACAATGGTGAGAACATTTATTTTGTCTCCCTCAGTAAATGCACAGTATGAAAAACAGCTTTGACAATACTATTTTGACTTGCCACCGCACGCGAAAAGAACGATGCCCGGCTTCCCCATGAGCGCAAAGAAGTCGGTTACTCTGCTCCCAGCAAAAATCTCAGTCGCACTACACCGCCAGGGCAGGTTGAGCATGACCCGAAATGCATTATTATATTGTACACGAAGAGTGTTCAAAATCAAAATCAAAATCAAAATCAAAAGTCATTTATTCAAATTAGGCTGAGAATCAGCACTTTTCGAACGTCAAAGTACATGAGACAGTCCCCCAAAACGCCCACCCTTCACCACTTCCTAGTGCTTTAGCTGGGAAGAAGAAGTGGCGGAACAAACTCCCCAGCAGCACAGCTGTCTGTTTAGTCGGATAGACTTGATTCTATACATACATAGGCAAAGTAATCAACATTACGAGACACAGAACTTAAAAATTTGTCATTTATGTCAGCTAGCCATGCCAATATACCAACAAATAAAATGAAAAATTAACTCAAGCACAAAAAATAAAAAGTAAACAAAGTATATACCAAAATAAAAGTCTCCTGGTATAAATAGCGTGATAGCTTACATAAGCAATGCTGGATTATGTTTACAAATGATAACCTAGGACCATCGACGTAAAATAAATAAACAAGTAGGTAATTATTAGTAACAAAATCATGGTCAGCAAGACGACCAGTCACCACAAGCAGCACCCGTTCACGAGCATAACGCAAAGATCAGCCATTACCCCCCTCGCCATATTTGAGGGAAAGAGGTAACCCGATCCCCAACGCTACCGCAAGCAGTGACATCTACGGGAGCATGACGAACTTGCTGCCGGTTACTCAGGCAAGAATAGAATTATCAATTGTCGAGGTCGCTAGCTAACCATAATGCCATACAACTCTTCATAAAAAAAAAAAAAAAATTGTTATGAGTAGAACATGTCAATAACTAATGAAAAAACAAATTATAATTTAAAAAAAATTACTTAGTCAATAAAAATATATATATCAATAATTATATGAACCCATATAACCTGTCTCTAGGTACGATTCTGGAGAAAGAACATAAACATTGTCTTGAGTTAATCACAGCGACCAACTATTTTTGTCATTTAAATAGTCGTTGATGGAATAGTAAGCCTTTAAACACAGGTTGGACTTTATTTGAGCTTTAAACGCATCAAAAGGCAAATCTAGCAAAGCAGAGGGAAGCTTGTTATAAAAGTTTATACCAAACCCAACAAATGAATTATGAACCTTATGAAGCCGGTGAAAAGGAGCACGTAGTTTGTCCTTATTTCTAGTGTTTACGGTGTGAATATCACTGTTTTTAGTGTACAATTGTATATTTTGTCTAATATATAAGATATTGGCAAAAATTAATTGTGATGCTACCGTGAGAATACCAATTTCTTTAAAAAAGTCCCTCAACGAAACTCTGGCACCTAGCTGGTAAATTGCTCGAACAGCACGTTTTTGAAGCACAAATATATTTTGAATATCAGCAGCTTTGCCCCATAGCAAAATACCGTAGGACATAACGCTGTGAAAATAACTAAAGTAGACTAACCGAGCTGTATCGACGTCAGTGTATTGTCTTATTTTTCTGACGGCGTAGGCAGCTGAACTGAGCCTTCCTGCTAGGCTTGATATGTGTAATCCCCACTGAAGTTTGGCATCTACTGTTATGCCCAGAAAAACTGCCGAGTCTACGGTTTCAAGCACCTCTTTATCTAAGACGATGTTGGGACCTAGATTTCTAACATTCGGTAAGGCAAATTTTACACATTTTGTTTTCTTGGCATTGAGAACTAGGTTATTTGCCGTAAACCAATCCGTAACCATTGAGAGAGCACTGTTTACGTCGTCAAAATCTTGTCTATTCCGGTCTACTTTAAAAATAAGAGAAGTATCATCTGCAAACAGTACAACATCACAAATACCCTTTAAATAGAATGGTAAGTCATTGATATACACTAAAAACAAGAATGGGCCGAGTATTGAGCCTTGAGGCACACCTAATTGAACTGGTAGCCCGGACGATTTTACTCCATTAACTTCTACACATTGCAACCTATTATGTAAATAAGAATTTATTACGTTTAAAGCTTCGTTATGGACACCGTAATAAAGCAGCTTGCGCAAGAGCGTCTCATGGTGCACGCAATCAAAGGCTTTGGAGAGATCACAGAAGACTCCAATAGCATTCTGCGATTTCTCCCATGCGTTAAATATGTGTTTCATCAGAGCAACACCCGCATCTGTAGTCGAACGACCTTTTGTAAAACCATATTGCTCATTATGAAGGAGGCTATTTAAATTAAAATGTCTTAGCAACTGCTTGAGTATCAACTTTTCGAATATTTTGCTAAATGCAGGTAAGATAGAAATAGGCCTGAAATTACGAATGTCATTTTTATTACCTGATTTAAATAATGGTATGACTTTACTACACTTCATGAGGTCAGGAAAAGTCCCTGAATCAACACATTTATTGAAAATGACAGCTAGATAGGGGGCTACGGTGTCTATTATATTACATAAAAGCTTAATGGAAATACCCCAGAAATCACCAGTGTTTTTAGACTTAAGTGTGTTAAAAACATTAACTACATCACGAGACGTTACATGTTCGAATCTGAATAGGTCGCTACATTTAGGCACACTACTATGCAAAAGGTTTTCAGCTTTAGACGGGGACGAATTTAGGGAGCAAGTCGTAGTTACAGGTATGTTGGCAAAAAACTCATTAAATGCCTGTGCTACGTCAGCTTCCTTATGAACTAATTGGCTGTCGACCATAATCTCAAGTTGTTTTTCTTGTTTAAATGATTTACCCGTTTCATTGTTAATGATTTTCCAAGTGGTTTTTACTTTGTTATTAGAATTTTTAATTGTACTGATTAAAAATTTCGATTTTGCAAAAGCACTAATCTTTTTAAATAATTTTGAATAGTTTTTGACATACTCTAGGAAAGGAGTATCAAACCTGTATTTTTTCAAACCATATAACTCGTATAGTCTCGATCTACTTTTGTTAATACCTGGAGTAGCCCATTGATTAAAGCCAACAGAGGTGCCATTAATGTTAATGGTTTTGGTCTTGAAAGCAGATTGGTACTCTTTTTGCACAACATCAAAAAGGGCTCCATAAATTTCATTAGGATTCTCGTGTTGTGCTATGGAGGGTGTAATTCTACGAGCTATATTATTTTTAAACTTGTTGCAACGACTAGCTGTATATGGCCTGCATTCAAACGTATGCGACTTTTTATATAATGGCATTGGGAAGCTAGCTAATAAACCACAGTGGTCAGATGTTAAGTCCGTTAACACTAATTTATGTTTGGCATCACAATCACTAAATATATTATCAAGACATGTTGACGAAGATGCCGTGATCCGAGTAGGTTCAAAAAACAAGTTAATTAAATTAAAAGATCTGAACAGATTGAGAAGTCTAATACTTAATGGAGTAACATCTAAAATATTTATATTAAAATCTCCACATAAAATTATACTTTTTTTACTTGATTTTAACTTATTGAGTGAATCCTCCATTACCGATTCAAAACGAATGAAATCCCCAGAGGGGGGTCGATAAACGCAAATTATAACGTATCGCTCGAGTTCAACACAAGACAACTCAATAGTGCGCTCAATAGAAAGATTAACTAAATCTAAACGTTGTTTACATTTCAACTTGTTTGAAACAAGAACTAAAGATCCACCGCGAATAGCAGTTTTTCTTACAAATGCACTTTGTACAGTAAAATTATCATCATTCATAAACACTACTTCATGTTCTTTCAACCAGTGTTCAGTCAAACATAACACCTGAACATCATAGTTCTCCATAAATAAGCTTAACTCAAGCTCTTTGCCGGACAGACCCTGCATATTTTGATGAACAACATTCAACATATGCGGCTCACCCGTTGTCGCACCTAATAGTTTAAACTACTAGGCGAATCAAAAGTAGTGTTAGTACCACTACTAACAGTAGTCAAATATGACTTCGACATACTACTTATGTCTGGGTTTATATAAGCTAATAGCCTTGCTATTTTAAGTCTAAACCTAATTGGCAGATACACTGTATTCCTTGTCGATTTTAACTTATCAACAAAACTGTTGGTGTCAAAAAATATAAGTTTTTCACTGTAGTGACTTACTAAGAACTGCATATGATTATTTAACATATGTATATAATTTTTTTTTCTATTAGATAATCTCTCAAAATATGGGAAAGCACACAAAATAATTTTGTTACAATTAATCCTTAAAATCTCAGTAACACTATCAGTGATATCTTCTTTTTTGACCTACAAATACAGTTCTGTTGGTATTACAATCATATTGATTTCCTGTAATTGATGTCATTATTTCTTTGAAGGATTTCCCAGGTAAACAATTGTTTTGAGTAGAAATACTCAAGTTGTTGCTAAGTAATTTCCCTAAACCTCTTCCCATACTATCAGAAAACATAACTGACTGATAACAAACTTGAATACTACAAGGGGTAACACTACTGGCTACTGAGTGATCTTGAGATGGTACTTGCACAACATCAGGAATATCATGGTTGGGGTTACAGATCAGAGCACTCACAACTTGGGACGGGTCCTCCGTTGCCTCAGGCTGGAGGGCATCAAGGTTGGTTTCACTTTGACAAGAACACTGAGTGTTGCTGAGAGTCAGCGAGTCCACTCTGTCTACCAACTCATTAGTGGCTAGGATATGTTCCTTAATTTGGTGCTGAGAGCATACATATTTATTATAAAGGGACTTTAGTGAGTCATCAAGAACTTGAATTTCTGACTGTAAGCGTTGAGTGTCTATTTCATAAATATTTATACTATCTTCTGTTTCTTGAATTTATTACATTTTTTAATGATTTTATTCAATCTTGCATATTTTTTAAATTTATTTTTACTAATTTTATGACTATAGTTATGTTTTAGTAAGGAATCCTCTGTCAGGTCAATCGTTGTTGTATGCACTCTTCGTGTACTTGTACCAAAGTTGACTGGCGTAGAACCACTGACAGTAAGCCTGGAACAGAGTTATTTTTACTTGCTTCGAGCAATGGAAGAAACGTCTATTTAGCATGTTACTTCTACATGCGATGCTACGTCTTCGCCTCTCCAGCGGGCTTAGCATGACGTTTTCTATTTCTTCGATGAATGGACAGTGTTTTTCAATATAAAGTGATATTTCGTTTCTCCATTTTTGACATCACATCGTAGATATCCTTATAAAATCTGTCGTTTTGTCTTTCGTTTCTAACAATCTTTGTCTAGGTCCTTTCATATGTAGACTATTCCAGAAGAATATTTCTTCGCAAACTGTCAAAATCACACTGACCACAACCTTTAGACGGCCAAAAAGTATGTACGATTATCTTAAAAATCATGATTCGTTTAGAACGCACAACTATGATAAATAATAGAAAAACATAGCTATCTTCTCCTATTGTACATTATTTAGTTAATAGTCATGTCTATTCTTCCGTCGACAACTCGGGGCTAGTGCTAAGCCCGGTCATCTTCATCTTTTAAATTTTCCGTTAAGATGTGTCCGAGATACTTAAACTGACTAACTATTTTTAATTTTGAACCACACAAAGTAATTGACAAGACCTTATTAAGGCCATTGTCGTGTTTTAAAATCATTACTTCTGTCTTTTTAACATTATAGGTTAATTGGTGTCGTGCTGCATAATTCTCACAAAGGGAAATTAGTTTTCTGAGGCCGCTGACCGAGAGGCTGAGCAGAACCATGTCATCTGCATAACTGAGGTTATTTAAACATTCACCGCCCATATGGCATCCCACTCTGGTGCTGCTCAGCTCGTCGATCAGGTCGTTGACATATAGGTTAAACAGCACCGGGGAAGTCAGGCCACCCTGTCACACGCCACTGGTCAGCCTATACGTCTCTGAAAAGGCGTTATCCCATCTGACTTGGTTACTTTGATTGTTATGCCAATATTCAAACAGGTCTACTATTTTATTCGGCACATGGGGTTGTCTTAACTTGTTCCAGAGTATATTATAATTAATTGTATCGAAAGCTCGGCTGAGGTCTAAAAAACATGCGACACATGCAACACTGTTGTATTTCTACTAATGTATTTATAGACAGTATTTTTCAGAGCAAAGATAGCTAGGTCAGTGGACAGGCCCCGGCGAAAACCAAACTGTGCGTTATTAAGCGGAATGTTCGTTTCATTTAGGTGTTTCATAATAAGGTTTTCGAATTTTTTTGATAATATGGCTGCTAGTGATATTGAGCTGTAATTAGACAGACTGGACACATCACCGGTTCGGTTTTTTATTTTAGGTACAACGGTGGTTTTCATGAAGTCTATACGTAAGTAACTGCGGTCAATACAAGAATTAAATAAGAAAGCAATTTTATCCAATACCAACTCAGGTGCAAACAAAACGTGTTCGACACTGAGCCCATCTATACGCACAATTATTGTTTTTGCTATATATATACTCATATGTGCAAAATATCACTGAAATTATAGGTGTTATTTGAAAACAACAGCACGTGCTTATCATTAGCACAATCCTCAGATAAAACCTGATACAGGGTTCTTCAGATATCAAACCGATGAACGGCGACGGCGGTTAACGAAACGGTGATGTACAAAAAGTTGGGTATTTTAGTAATCACTATTGAAACACCAACATTAAAATGTAAGTTTTTATGTGATCTGTGGCAACACTGCCTTTCCAACTGTGGCAGTAGTCCAATGCACACGTAAAGTTGAATAATCCGCCTTTTCAGTTATTTTCCTCGGCACTAACGCTACCAGCACCTCATCAGCAACCGTCACCTTATACTCCGCTGCAAACAAAGATAGATTCTTCCTTGAACATCACCGTTTCGTTCAGGGCAACAACGAAACTAAAAGAGCTACTTAATTTCATCATACAATACTCACTGAGCTTTAGATAAAACGCTGCATTAAATCCACTAGCATAACTCAAATAAAAAACTTTCAAGGATAAAATCGCTGCATAGCCTTCATTTATTTTTGTGAGCAAAGTTTTACTAACAAGTGCACTAGGTCGCCATTTAATTAAAATGAAACAAAATTGCTCTAGGAAAGTCACAGAAAAGTGTTTATTTTCCTTCGTCTCCTTACTTAATTATTATTGAAACGTTGCGCCACAACAGTTTCCCTACTGTAAGTGTTATTTCAGGGAAAAATATTTCCGGAAAACTCCTGGTTACACTGAAATGTTTATTTCTGTCGGAAATTGAACCAGCTGCGCTAGTGAAGAAACCAATCACTTCCCTATTTCACCAATCGAGCTGTTTATTAACTTAGTCATATTGCAAATAGTGTTACATTTTTCATTTCCTGTATACCTACATAAAACCTCTTTAAAGATACGCCACTTTACAATATTTCCCGCTATTTCAATTTACGTCATCTTTGATCAAATCGTTTTGAACAACCATTTTACCGATCCTCCAGCTTGTGTATTCTGTAAATCAAAGCCGCACTCACATCAATCTATTGTCACCTCTACTAAATGTTAAAATCGCCCGATAACAGCAGCACTTACGTACACTTTACCTAAGTTTTCAACAACTATGAATCAGTCTAGACTTTTTACAACTATGTAGACCATGTTTGCAATCTAACCGAATGCAGTTGACTAGCAATATTTTACATGGAGCGCCTGCATATCTTCCTATCTGGCAGGTTACTTAGGGACCTGAAACAAAGGGGTACCTACCGTGTTAACCAGTTACTGGTGGATACCCCTTGGTAGGATGGGTTGTCAGACATACGTCCCCAGTATCACTGAATGACGACGCCTAACTTTTTACTCAGCGATTTTACAAAATAGCACCGCAGATCGAAGTACGTTTTTTTTCTCTTACTCTTTGAAAGTTTGGATGTTTGTTAGTTAATCACGCAAAAACGGCTAGACGGATTTGTATGAAATTTGGCACACAGATATTTTATAGCTTGGATTAACACATAGGATACTTTTTGTCCCGTTAATACGTTGGCGTGGGATAATTTTTTACGTCTACGAAACCGCTGGCAAAAGCTAGTTAATTATAATTTTGTCGCCTATTTTGGTGCTCCAGTAAATCAAACAAGAAACATAATATTAAAAAAAACCTAACACCGGTGTGAACGTACCTGCGAACGCCACAAATAAACACAATTCTACATATAAACGATACATCAATGTAGGTGAATTTACAATAGTTTACATAATTGACTTCCATTCTATCATAGTTTGTGACGCTATTTCTGTGTCAGTGTAATTGTTAAGAGATATGTTTGCTGATTATGAAATTGGTTGTGTTTGTCATCTGTGTGTTGAACTACATATATTTGGAAAAGAACATCACTATGAATTTGGCTACAATAAAGGGAAATAGACATGGAAATAGAGGAAATGAGAGGAAAACGTTTTCTCTGCGAAAAAATTACTGGTACTTTAATTTATAGTGTTTGGAAGACAAATGGGTAGGTATAGGTTAGAGATGTGCCGACTATGACTTTGGCCGACTAGCCGACTAGTCGGCAGCAAAATGGCCGACTAATAAGGCCGACTAGTCGGCAAAGTCGATCATTGCTTTCGGTTGAGTTCGGGTGACATCGGTAATGTTCTTGACTACGCTTTCGGCTCCTAGGTGCTGGGTTCGTGGCGCCCGGCGGCCAGGCGGAATTTGCAGGACATGTTTTTATTTGTTTTGCATTTATTCTATCATTGTTTAACTGCGAGCCAGCGTTTCTTCCTATCTTGTTCTAAATTGCACTGAAAGTTAACTGTAAATCTGATTCTATAATAAAAATAATAACAGTAAAGATTGCAATTTCATTTCAATCATTGTCTTTCAAATTTTTAAGCATATAAAAAATGGGCCGACTAGTCGCCGACTAATCGCCGACTACAAATATGGCCGACTAGGCGGCTTCTCCGACTAGTCGGTACATCACTAGTATAGGTATACCTATAATAGTACATTATGATATAATTGCGGTAAAGTTGAAAATTACAGCCTAGGCGATGTTGCTAGCCCGAGCCGTAGGCGAGGGCTACAAGAAAGCAGAGGCTGTAATTATCAAAGCGCACGTATGTCATACGACGCTTTTTAACATATTTGCGAGGAAATAAATAAAACTCGGACTTTCTAAAACGAATAAATCTTTAATCACTTGTTAAAGCAGTTAGAAAAATTTGAACAATTTGTAAAATTGATTATTATTTGTTCACAAATTAGCGATGCGCCCGCATCAGCGCTTTTTTTTTTAAAGGCAAAGGCACAAAAACATCCAGTATTACCAATAAAGTAAATTAATATTTTTTTGTTTTTGTTACAGATGGTTGTAATTTATTGTCAAAACTAATTAAATTAAAGAATTAAATGTTTTTTTTTTTTTTTTATCTCTCTAAGTTATTATTCATAAAATTTTGACCACTTTTCTGACATAAAAACTCTTTGCTAAGATTTAAAAAAGTACCGTTCGTTTTAGACGGAGCATCTTGATAAACCGTGCGTTTTACCTTATTAAAAAGAAACTCGTACGTTTTACATTACAATAAGGCACAAGTACGTAATGACATACATTACGATATTGAAATTGGTGAAATAAGAGACCCTTTACGAGCAAATGTGTTATAAAAGATATTTAAAAAGTGGTAAATTCTGTGAGAACCATATTATTAACATAAGTATCTAATATCTGGATGACCGAGCCTTGCTCGTTTTTTTTTGTTTGATGTTTTCTATAAATGGAAACCTAGCTAGATCGATTTATCGCCCGAAACCCCCTGCATAGGTACTAAATTTCATGAAAATCGTTGGAGCTATTGCCGAGATTCTGATTATATATATACAAGAATCTCTCGTTTAAAGATAGTAGATACAGGGTGGCAGCGACATCGACGAGCAAACTTTAACCAGGAATTCAGCACATTATTCTAGAGCCACTAAGTGCATGTATTTTATTATATTTATCTTTACTTCAGACCACTTAGTCCATAAAATAGTTATATAGAAGGCGTTAGTAGGGTTGTTAGTTGTAAACACAGAAAAAACAATAAAAATGTATTTGTGTGTGTATGTGTACTTATGTGTGTTTTATTTGTCGTATTCGTCAGTTATTTAAAAACCTTTTTTTGTTTAAGTAAACAAAATAAGTTTTTAAATAACTGACGAATTTTATATACATGGGAACAGGGTGGGCGTCGATGTACCTGCCACCCTAAATTGTTTCAGACTTGGCCGTTTTCAGACTCAAGACAACAAACCTTCACTCTTATTTTAGCTTGATAACCAATATTTTACAAAAACCTTCACACAAAGTAGAGGTCAACCATTTTGCAAAGTAAAACAAAAACACTGTTTTTCTGCCAGTTGCTACACAAACCGATTTCATTGGAAGCAAGAAAGAGGAAATTGATCAAATGGAAATTTAAATGAAGAGCTGAAATTATTGAAACAGAACTACTTAAAATAAAAGCAAAATGTTTTGTTAAACAAGACATCCGGATCCGCATCAGCGTAAAGGACAAAAATAGAAAAAATTACGATAAAGGCTTGCAGACAGGCGCAACGCGACGATGGTGCGACGCGGTTCTAGTAGAACAATTTCCAAGAATTTTTCATAGGTTTTGTCTTAGTAGAGTCGTCGCGTCGCGCTGTCGTGTCGCGCTAGTCTGCGGCAGCCCTAACGCTGATGACTGCGGCAGATTTTAGCTAATACAGAAACAAAAAACGTGATTTTAATTTACCTTCCTAGATAACGCCTGACGTCTCGACCGCGGAACGTGGAACCGGATTTAAAATCCGGAAGTAAAATGCTGACTGGACAGAAAATACAAAGTTTCGAAGAATCTTTTTTTAAATGTATGTATGACACACGTTCACTGCGTAGGTCTGTAGTGCTATTCTGTAAACATCTCACCGTGAAAACTTAGGTGAAGTGAGATTAAACTGAGCTGTCAATAGTATAATTTCAAGCCATTTCACCTAAGTGATCACGGTGAGATTTGTACAGAATAGATCAGCTGCTCCGCTGACTTTGCTACGGAGCATAATCACTTAGCTTATAATAGAACAGATTAGAATAGAATAGTTCTTTATTTGCACAGAAAGTAAGTGTACCTACTTTCTGAACCATAATCGCCACGCTTGGCAGGCGGGTTGGCGATCGCAGTATTGTGGTCAAATGCATAGAGAACGCTGCTGGCCATTCTCTAGTAAGTCCTTTAGTCGCGTTCTACGACACCCACGGGAAGAAATGGGATAACATGTATGTTACAAATGCTTAGTTTAAAATGATCCTTATACTAACTACCTTAACAAGGGCATGCAAACAATTCAAGCTATAATTATAAAGACTCATTTAGACATTATTTACACATTCAATCAAATCAATACAAGTTTACCATGTGAAGATCAAATTTAACAAATAATTTGAAATAGGCAATACAAATACGTTCCGTTGTGGTGCCGGACGTAAACGAATAGCACCATCCCATTTCTTCCCGTGGGTGTCGTAGAACGCGACTAAGGGACTTACTAGAGAATGGGCAGCAGCGTTCTCTATACATTTGACCACCATACTGCGATCGCCAACCCGCCTGCCAAGCGTGGCGATTATGGTAAATTCCCCCCTTTTTGGGGGAGGCTTATGTCCAGCTGTGGACGTCTTTTGGCTGATATGAATACAAATACACGATGTTAAGTTTAATAAAATGGGATTATAAATTCGTACAAAGTTCGAGGTATTGACCTCGAACTTTGTACGAATTTTCAGTTAAATTTAAATGTAATGGATTTTGTATAAGTCAAGAGTACAGAGATGTAATATTAATTATCAATTTTAATTCGTATCGGTAAAAAATTCGCTAATTGACTAATAACATTAATTAATAAATAGAATGGTCAACTTCTTTTTTAAAGTGAAAATGTCTCATTTGTTATTACATTATAATTATAGTATTTTTTTTAAAATGATCGGACCCATACATAAAATACTTTTCTTGGGTGCGCCAAAGTTCACCTAAATTTTCAACTCCGTTAATTGGAAATCCGAAAATGTTTTTCCTAACGTTTTTCATCCTAACAACCACAATTCCTAACTACTCTGTCTCTAATGTTCATAATTCCGAAGCATTCAACTTCATAATGTCAGTAGCAATAAACATCTATTATACTTTTATTTGTTTTCCTATATTTTCTCAACATAACCATCTTTTACACTATTATTAAACGTCTTCTTTCATTTTATTTATAGCGGTGTGTACCTGCAAAGATATCCATAGGTTAGGTTAGGTTAGAACTGTGACCAACTACGCACGAGCCGAGCGAGCCGAGCGAGCGCTACCTCGAAATTGGTTGCGAAATTTTTGTAAGTATTTTTTTCATAGTGCCCCCAAGACGACACTCTGATCTGAATTTCATTCATTTAAAACAAAAATCAGTGAAACGACATTTAATCGGTAATTATGTTTAGGGATAAAAGCGTTATGATAAAAAACAGTAGGAGTTTAAATATATTTACATTAATGATATTATTAATTACAATTTTCGGAAACATGAGTGTTATGAACATCGCCGGTAGCACTGCAAATAGTATGAATGAAAACTTTAGGATGAAAAATTTTAGGAAAAGTGATCATTCGGATTACAAATCATTAGGAACAACAATTTCGGATAAAGAACTTTAGGTGAGCCAATATGGACCCACTTTTCTTTAATAGGGTGGTATCGGAAACACTAACAAGTTTTTATATTGTTTCCAGATTGGCCGGTTTCTATTAACGGACACTTTATTAAAAATATTTATTAATGTTTCCACTGCTGAGACTGAGACACAGGCCTCCTCTCTAAGAATCAACGTCAACTTACGACTACCAACGTAAAATAACGATATTCTTCACAACCAAAAATTGTCTTCAACTCAATTAATCTGTAATCTAATCTTACTTTTGAATTACGCAATCATTTTATCTCTCGCAGAAAAGTTTCTATGAAATTCTCTCCGTGTCACGGGAGGGTGACCCAATAAAGATGTCACCTTATGGAAGGTTACCTACAGTCCGCTCCAAAAAGATGTATACATCGAAAATAATTCATTTGATTGTGTACAATTTTGTGTTCCATACAGGATACATTTTTAACCAGTGCGCAAACTGTAACCATGAATACAGCATATCATTCCAGACCACCCAGCGCAGAAATTTTTCGTCGGTTATACAAAAAAAATTAGCTGTTTCATATAAAATTGCAATACCTACGCGGTCAAAATGTATGGAACAGCTGATTTTTTTTTGTATAACCGACGGAAAATTTCTGCGCTGGGGGGTCTAGAATGATATGCTGAATTCATAGTTACAGTTTGCGCACTGGATAAAAAATTACGCTGTACATCAATGTGTAGCTACAATTAAGTACCCTACTAATATTATAAATGTGAAAGTTTGCGTGTTTGGATATTTAGATGTTAGAATGTTGGTTACTCAAACACGCAACAACGGCTGAACGAATCTGGATGAAATTTGGCACACAAATAGATTATAACCTGGCTTAACACATATCATATTTTTATATTTTTATCCCGGTTGTACGTTCCCTTGGGATAATTTTCGACGACCACGCGGGCGAAGCCGCTGGCAAAAGCTAGTGTGTAATATGTTTTCTGGCCACATGTTAATACCTTGTTCTTTTAACAGCACTACAGGGCGTCTAAAAAGGCCGCTTTGGCAGAATCATAATAGGAAAATATTATGAATCTTATTTAAAATCGTAAAATGGTCACAAACTGACCATTCATAATATTATTTGCGTAGACAGAACGCAATTCATCAGTTTCGTATGGAAATTCGTAAAATGGTCACCAAATGATGAATTGCTTTCAAAATCAAAATTAAAATATTTTGTTTCACTTATACCTGCTAGGGCACTTATGAAACGTCAGAAGCTAGGTGCACGGTTCCAATTTGTCGCTTTATTAAAGTAAAATGTCAAATAGCAGAATCATAGGGCAATTCAGGAAGTGAATTGCTTTTAGAGGAATCGCTTAATGTGGCGTTTTTGGGCCCCTGGTACATAAGCAAGCATATATCTGCATCCACTTTAAAAGTGGACACGACATAGGTACCTATGTATGTCATGTAAGTGTACAAAATATTGAAAACAGAAAACAACACGTAAATTATTATCGATTTCATATAATAGAGGAAAGTGGGCACGGCTGGCACTGGATGAGTCAGTTTATAACGCGCACAGTTAAGCGCACCGGGCGCCGCGTGTAAACCTAACTTACCATAGTTTTAACGTTTTACGTTTTGTTTCCACGCAAATCCGTGGTGTTACGGGCAGAATTCTTGGAAAAAGTTCTAGAACTCATTATTCTAGTCTAGTTGATAGAAAAGTTTTTTAATATTTGAATATTTTCTTTGAACTTTTTTAAATTATTGACATTCTTGAGACGTGAAATTAATTTTAAGCTTTTGGTACTTATTTTTAAAAAATATTGAAGGGCGTGGCTAAATAATAAAAGCCGCAGAAGTCGATTGAAAGTTAAGCTACGCTTGCCGCGGTCGGTTTGTGGATGGGTAACCATCCATTACATGTTGAGGCCCCTCTTTGCCTCGGATAGCATGATAACCCATTTTTCCCGAATGTTATTCGTAGATATTAGACAGTCGTTACGGGTTGTTAGAACGTGAAAAGTCTGACAACCAGTCTTTCCAAGGGGTATCGTATTAACCAGTAACTGGGTTGTGGAGGTCAGATAGGCAGTCGCTCCATGTAAAATACTGGTATTCAGCTGCATTCGGTTAGACTGGAAGCCGACCCCAACATAGTTGCATAAAGGCTAGGCAGATTTATTGGTATTATTAATAATAATCTTGCCTTTATAACCTCCGACGGAAAAAGAGGGCTATTGTAAGTTTTACGTGTGTATCGTTATGTCTGTCTGTGTAATCGTAGATGCCAAACGGCTGAACCGATTTGTTTTTTTTTTTACGTTTTTTCTGAAAGGTGACTTAATCGAGAATGTTATATATGATGTGTGTGCGGACGAGGCTCAGTAATAATTGATATATGCTTTTGATAACATTTTCATTCGCCGTCCCACGACGCGACGATGCTTTGATCTAAATATTACCTACAGCTTCTTATAAAATTTATAAGACCAATATGTATTTTTGTTACTTTGCGAGTTTTGTTGTGTCGGGGGTTTAATTAAAAATATTTAATTTGTGGGCAGCTTAAAATCATTATCTAACTCTTTTCGTGCAAACAAAGCTTTAATTAATCCATCTATGTATTAGCAGAATGTTTCCTTTATTTCGATAATATTGTTAGCATAAAAATGCGACTTTATTCGTTTAATTTAACCACCGACCCACCAACGTAGCAACTCCAGTAGGTACCTAACGTACCTAACTATGTAGTTATTTTTTATTGTAATGCTCTTGGGAAAATTTTCCATTATCTTGGACTTTGCCGAACGATCAGATTGGTTCAGTAAATTATTTAATTTCGAAACGAGGTTAGCTCGTATTTTCGAAATAAAAATAATGTAATATTATGAAACTAGATAATACAGTTATTTTAAATATTGGATTTTGTTTGTACCTACTCAGATTCAACAGTTAAAAATAAATTTCAATATTCTACATTATAATATTATAATGTGATAGTTTGTATGTTTGGATGTTCAGATGTCTGGATGTTTGTTACTCAATCACGTATAAACGGGTAAACACATAGGATACTTTATACTTTTTATCCGGTAGTACCTACGTTCCCGTGGGAAAATTTTCGACCTGCACGCGGGCGAAGCCGCTGGCAAAAGCTTGTATAATATATATTATAGTTTGTTTCTCTCATAAAGGTACATTGTTACAGTAATTTATTTAAACAATTTTGCCTTGTGCTAGAACCAATGTGAAATACAGGCCTATTATACTATTGTAATTTAGAAGCTAGGATCAATTCTATAGAATACATTTAAATTGTAAGATTGTGAGTAGTTCAAATCGATTTACGATACAAAACACACTGTATTACAGTTATCGTGTACTTAAGTTATGTTTTACTAAGTCAAGTTTTCGCTAGTATCGTTACAGTTCAAGTATTATTGCATTCGTGATGTCTCCACAGCTCCACAGCACTATGTATAAGGAGACTTTACAGATACCCAAATGGCCCGTCTTGGTAGGAGTTTACACTACGATACATAAGTAAAACACAACCGAAAACTTAACAATTCACTATGAATAAACCGGAATTACCTGCAATGCAAAAAACATAAGAGCAAATTGCGGGAAGAGAAGCATCCACCAACTCCCGACTTCGTTAAACCCTAGAAACATTTGCCTCCCGGGCTTGATCTGCAGTGGCCTATATGGAAAGCTCGCAATCGATTACGTACCCAAGTAGGCCGCTGCAGACACAATTTATCGAAACGGGTAAATACTGACCTAACTCCCAGTGCGAGCGCAGTGTTTCTGATCGAACCATGTCCCACTTGCTGAAGTGTCCTAAGTGCCCGTTCACCTCCACCTCAGATGACCTAAAAAATGCCACTGATGCGGCAATTAACGTGGCCAGATATTGAGCTCAAATAAAAAAAAAAAAGTAGACCTATACTCGTAACAAAAACAAACGTAACGAAAACGAAATAAAACCGTAAAACAAACAGATTATGCAGAAACGTTATTTAATGCATAAATACGCCGTGCCATTACTGCTGCATCCCCTTTGAAACTACAGGGGACAATATTATTATTTTCAATATTCGTTCCCTGAATGGAGAATAAATACAGTATAAGAAATTGATTGTAATTTTAATTGGAAAACGCATGTAACTGACATCTGTAACAAGCTGAGATCTGTGTTGGGGAAGTTTTATCAGTTAAACAGTGTGGTGAATAAACAAACGCTACGGATTGTATATTATGCACTTGCTGAATCACTAATTAGTTATGGACTTATTGTGTATGGGCGAACATTTAAAACGTACTTACAAAACATAAAACAACTACAGATAAGAATAATTAAGTTCCTAGTTAGCAAAAAGGTTAAGAAAAAATGTAACAAAGAATATGAAAAATTATTCCCTATTTGTAAAGTGCTACCAATAGACAGGAAAGTTGAGTATCTGATAAGCCTAGAACACTATTTTAGTGATGTGTATAAAGTACCTGTTCAAAATAAATATAATACAAGAAGTGTAAGAGAAAAAAGACTAGTTGCACCGAAAATAACAAATTATTATGGGGAAAGAATTTCCAGATATTTAGTACCAAAAGTATTTAATAAAATAAATATGTTAAGACAAACCCCTAAACTCAGTAAAGGTATTCTAAAATCGAAACTAACGAGTTTATTTCTCGATAACGAGGATTCAGCCACTATCGAGAAATGAACTCACTTCGTACGTTACAACTGGTTATTTGTTTGGTATTTAGTTAGTTGTTTTATTTAAGGTTAGCTTCGTAAAAGTTTAAAATAACATTGAAAATGGAGTAAACAACAAGCGCTTTTCGCCATCAAACTGCAAAGTTTGGCGAGCTACATTGTAAAAGCCAAAAAATTGTATTGTTTTGTAAAATAAAAAAAAAAAATAAAAAAAAAAAAAAATAAGTGTGCACACACATTGGCGAGCGACCAATTAAGCTTTCGCCTACAGTAAAAAAAAAATGTGATGTACTTATTTGCGAAGAGTGCGTCTGGCTTGCGTGATTTAAATATCTCTCGTTTCTACAGCTAACCCTTTATCACGACTTTATAGTATCCTGGGGGCAGGTGCGGCCTCCTGCAGCAGGGAGATTTCCTGCCGCTGACATTTTGATGGCTTAATAAAGGAATGAGATTGCATTAACGTCAGTCTTCTTTACAATTTATTTTTCTTTACTAGCATGCCCATGGCTTCTGCTGTGAGGTAATTCTTTATATTGGCACTGACAAAGGATCTTGTTTTTTTTTTTGACATTTCAAAGTTTGGACTACATTAGCATTAGTTAAAAAGCGACGTGATTTTTGAATGAATCTACACGACAACGAACTTTTCGAAACATACCGTGTGATTGGACTTTATTTGTACGGTCACCAAAAGAGATAACAACTGAAGTAGTACTTGATGTTTAGTAAGAAACTGATTGATGTTTTCAAATAAAATAGAAAACAAAAACTTAATTTATCAAATTAAATCTTATTCGAAAACATCCATCAGTTTCTTTCTAAACTTCAACTATTTGCGATGACCCTGGTTACTTATCTCTTTTGTACCTTAAAGGTACGATTCGGCCAGGTGTACTGGTGGTCGCCGGAGCTCACAGCTCTGCGCGAGGCGTGCGTTGCTGCGAGGCACCAGTACACCAGGCACCGCAGGCTCCGTATCCGCCCTCCGGATACGGAAGCCATTCAGGCGGAGCTGTACGAGGGGTACAGCGTGGCGAAGACCGCCCTCCGAGCGGAGATCCTGCGGGCCAGGATACTGGCCCGCGAGGAGTCGCTAGAGACTCTGAACAGAGACCCGTGGGGACGCCCCTACAAAACGGTGCGGGAGAAAATCCGCCCGTGGGCTCCCCCGCTGACCCAGAGTCTCCGGCCTAAGCTCGTGCAGGACGTGGTGAGCGCTCTGTTTCCCTCGCGAGGGGAGCATGCTCCCCCGCCCATGGCTCCGCCACCTGCGGTGCCCGACGCGGACCACACCGACGACGACGACGATGCTCCAGAGGTGACCGAGGTAGAGTTGAGAGTGGCGGTACGTAGGCTGAATGCCAAGAATACCGCCCCAGGACCCGACGGCTTGCCTGGAAAAGCCTGGGTCCTGGCCTTGGAGGCTCTCGGGCCTCGACTAAGAGGGCTCCTAAGCGCATGCTTGGAGGCGGTGGGCCAGTTCCCACGTCACTGGAAACGGGGAAACTGGTCCTCATCAAGAAGCAGGGGCGCCCCGCGGACTCTCCGTCCGCTTACCGGCCCATCGTGCTGCTCGACGAGGTGGGCAAGCTCTTTGGAAGAGTCATTGCAGACTGCCTCGTCGGGCGGCTGGTGCGGGTGGGGCTGGATTTGGCGGAGAGCCAGTTTGGTTTCCGCAGTGGGCGCTCCACGGTGGACGCCATCATGCGCGTGCGAGCCCTCACGACGGGGGATGTAGTGGCCCGGGGTGGGATCGTCTTGGCGGTGTCTCTAGACATCGCCAATGCCTTCAACACCCTGCCCTGGAGTTGCATAAGGGGGGCACTCCGGTATCACCGGATGCCGACCTACCTCTGTCGTGTGGTCGAGGCCTACTTGACGGACAGGGCCGTCATCTACCCCGGTCACCAAGGAGAGTGGAACCGGTGAGAGATGTCGTGCGGTGTTCCACAGGGTTCGGTCCTGGGGCCGCATCTGTAGGACATCGGGTACGACTGGGTGCTGCGCGCCGACCTCCCTAGCGGCGTCAGGGTAGTTTGCTACGCTGACGACACGCTAGTCCTGGCGCAAGGGAGGTCGACCAGGCGGCGGCCAACTTAGCGACACACGGGGTTGCGACAATTGTGGATAGGATCCGGCAACTGGGACTCGAGGTGGCCTTGCACAAGTCCGAGGCCATGTGGTTTCATGGTTCTCGGAATGCGCCACTGACGGGTTCCCAGATAACGGTGGGAGGGGTTCACATCGGCGTCGAGTCGACGATGAAGTACCTAGGACTCGTCCTCGACAGCCGGTCGAACTTCGCGGAGCACTTCCGACGTTTGGCTCCCAGACTGGAGCGGGCCGGGGCTGCCTTGAAGCGGCTCCTGCCCAATCTAGGGGGGCCAAACGCCTCCTGCCGGAGGCTGTACGCGGGGGTCGTGCGGGCCATGGCCCTATACGGGGCGCCGGTGTGGGCGCCTACATTGAGGCGCCAACCAGCACGCCGGTTGAGGGCGGCCCATAGGGTCATGGCCATCCGGATAATCCGGGGATACCGCATGATCTCCGGTGAGGCGGCGGGCCTCCTTGCCGGATTGCCGCCATGGGATCTGGAGGCAAAGGTCCTCGCGCACACTTGGGAGTGGCGCGAGGACGCCAAACGCCGGGGCGTAACTCCGCTGCCGCGGGAAATCGCGGCACGGCGGACAGAGCTCCGGCACGATCTCATGGCGACGTGGAAAGTGAGATTGTCGCAACCCAGTGCTGGGCACGCCACGATTGCGGCGGTAAGTCCCTTCTTTGAGGAGTGGTTTGAGAGGCGGCATGGCGTCCTCACCTTCCGCCTGACACAGGTCCTCACCGGACACGGTTGTTTTGGGAGGTTCCTGTTTCGGATAGGGCGGGAGGAAACGCCCGGGTGTTTCCATTGCGAAGATCGCCCAGAGGACACGGTCGAGCATACGGTGGAGGTCTGCCCGGCTTGGGCGGAGCACCGCCGTGTCCTCGTGGAGGTGATCGGCGGCGGCGATCTCTCGCGTCCGACCCTGGTCCAGGCCATGGTACGGAGCGAGAGGGCATGGCTAGCAGTCGCCTCCTTTAGCGAAGCAGTTATGCTCGCAAAGAGGGAGGCGGTGCACGTGAGGGAGATGCAGTACATGCGCCCTCACAGCCGTGGCCTTCGCAGGAGACGCCGTGGGCGTCGGGAGTCCCAGGCTGATTCCCGGCCACCGTAGGCACGGGCTTGCGGACGGCGAGTAATGGGTAGATGTCCGGTAAGGACCAAGCCCGGGTCGTCGGCGCGTTGTGTTCCACGCGCGCCTCTAAGAGATGTCAGCAGCAACAGATGGGGCCCGCAAGGGCCGATGCCTGCCAGGGGTGCGGGTTGTTCGAAAGAGATACCGCGGCCCCTGGCACACAGGCAACTGAGGGAACACGGGTGGGTTTTAGTCCGTAAAAGTCTGACACGCCCTCCCGCTCCGCCCAGAGCGGGAGAAGTTATTTGATGATGTCCCAACCAAAAAAAAAAAAAAAGGTACGATTCTGAGCTCCGCTGCACGCAGCAGTGCTGCCTGCTGTGCTGATTCCGAGCTAGGCGGCAGTGTTGCGTTGTCTGCGCTTCTGAATCAGAGAAATTCATCTTTTTGTTGCCAATTTACTCGTCAACATTCACGTAGGTACTATCGCTGCGGCGGCAGACGCGTCACTACTGGTCTGTCGCGGCAGTATGACACTGCCACGCAGCAGTGCTGTCGCTGCATTGCTGCCGCGACATTGCTGCGTAGCTCGGAATGTAATCTCATATAAACTTATAGAGAATTTAAGGGGACCAGTAGTGCTGCGGAGCTTGGAATCATACCTCAAGCTTCGTTCAGTATTAAAGTGTGAGGAGTGCGAATGTTCTATATGACAGGTTTCTAGCGCAGGACTAAACACTTATACACCAGTGTTCCTTAGCCCCATTCTCCCCTGCTGACCGACTTTTACCAAGTCGACAGTGCAATATATGTTAGTTGACAGTGAAACTGATAGATTCCATTCTTTTTATTCCTAAGCCGACATGGGAAACTAAAAAGCAACGTTTGCATAAAATATCAGGAATACTTTTTGATTTCCTGCAAAAATCGTGATGAAATCTCCCTAGACTTTTAATCCTGGGGACTTTCAATCACAATCGCCATGAATTCAATTGGAGACTTTAAACGGATTTCACGATTTGCATGAAATACCGCGGATATAGTAGGTCGTCGTCTTGTGGCTCGAGGCGCATCCCTGTGCAGTCAATATTTCACATTTTCTGTCTAGCCGGGCCCGGGACGACGGCGTGTGCATGAAATTCCATTTTCCGTCATTATTTTCGAGTGGGCGCGGCATTTTGTAGGACGTATACTCATATAGTAGACAAGTGCTCTATATTTATTGCGAGCAGGTATTTGGGAAAGCAATTTCAGTTTATCTCAGTCGGGCTAACCCACGTCTAGCTCGTAGGTACAGAGCCTGTGCCTATAAATATTTGTGTGGGTACTCACATCTGTCTAATTCTCACGCGTCGTTTGCTAAAAGAAAAATGGTGTTAGTTGAAGCTGCCTCGTCTTCAGCGTGGCCATTGAGTTTGATAAATGGATTTATTTAAGTATTATCTTGAGTCTTGAGAACGAATAGTGAAACTTTTCCAAGATAGGAAGATAAAAATCTATCTTGGCAAATTTTTCTAAGTAATGGTTTTGAACGTGCTTAAAGTTTAGCTTTAAACCTGTTTCATCTTTTAGTTTTAAACAAATATATTATACACATGACATAAGGTTAGGCAGCGCTGTCCCTTTATTACACCCACATGTCGGCAGTTATGTTTAGTTACCATGTAATACGGGGCAAGCCTATTACCATCAATCGGGCTCATATCCAGACACCGGGCTGCAAGTGGGAAATTCCAGATAGAAAAATTCAATACTTAACAGTTTGCGCGACCCAGGTATCCCAGGACCTCGAGCTTAGCAGCTGTGTTTGCTACCATAAGACAAACGACGCAGTATAAATAATTAAGTATTGGCAATCAAATATAAAGCGCAATATAAGAAACTGGAAACATGCCAGACAGCAATGGAAAGAAGCATGCTGAATATAAGGAAGTCTGACAGGATAAAGAACAAAACTATCAGAAGGCGCACGAAAATTTAAGACGTAACAAAGAGAATAAAGAAACTAAAACGGAAATGGACTGGTCACATATTATGAGGCATTGAAAAGTGGAACAAAAGCATAGTATTTTGGTAACCAAGAAATAGAAAAAGAAAGCGAGGTAAATAGTTTCGAAGATGGGAAGACGAAATAAAGATCATAACATGGAAAACATAGACGCAGGAAAACGGGAGCAAAATAGAACAGAGTGGAAAGAGATGGAGGTGGCCTTTGCCAAAGTTGGGCAAACAGACCGGGATGTCAGTGTCGCCGACTCGCTAGAGTCGCTAGATTAAGATTTAAACAATGTCAAAAATTCTGTGTCTGAATAAAGGCTTATATTATACTAGTTTCCACCCGCGGCTTCGCCCGCGTGGAACTCGGAAATTATCCCGCGGGAACGTACTACCGAGATAAAAAGTATCTTATGTGTTAATCTAGGTTATAATCTATTTGAGTGCCAAATTTTATCCAAATCCGTTCAGCCGTTTTTGCGTGAAAGAGTAACAAATAACAATACATACAAACTTTTGCGTTTAGAATATTAGTAAGGATTATTATTATTAATAAAATATAACGTTAACTTCAAAAACGCAGCAAGATAGACTCTAATCACGGAACAAATACTTTAGGATACCTGATTTTTCTTGGCCTACTAGGTATTTGCGTTACGCACTGGCGGAATGCCTTTCATGCTGACAATTCAATAAAATTCATTGCGTCATTTACGTTGTCGAACAGATAATTTTTCGAACAAATGAAACAATGGATTAGCAGTAAGCTTCAAAATTATTGAGATTCTGATTAATAGTGTGCTTCACAATAAGGGTGCTCGTTGCTTAGGCCTGTGACATGCAGAGGCGTAATGAGGGTGGGCCAGGCAGCGCACGAGCCTTGGACGCCTATCGAAGAGGGGCGCGAAAAGTCGCCAATTATTAAATTTTAAAATTTTTTTTTTGTCAATAAACCACTACCAGCTACTTGAATTTATTGTGCAGTATGGGGATGAAAGCATGTTTCGGAATCTGCCCATTTCTATTCAAATTTCGCAGCATTGGAAGTTGTGAGCTGTTTTTAGCAAGTTGAAATTCATACCTTCGTTATTGAAGGGTTTTAATTGGTCAAGAAAGGTTATGCGACCTAGCTTTGCTCATTGTAGACCGAGAAGATAATTTACGACGGGGCGCAAATATGTGCGTGCCCTAGGCGCCACTTTCTATTGGTACGCCCCTGGTGTCATGTGCGTCACTAAAGGTTCCCACGACACCGCTATAAGTTGTACGAGTATTCTAAGGCAACGTTATTTAAAGACCGTATTTGTTTCACAACCTTTTCTTTTTCCTAAAACCCGCGAAACCTCTTAGCAGAGAAATAAATCCACAGCGGATAAGGGTTGAGTAACGACAATGATCCAAAATATTGGGGTGTGTACGAGTGCTCGAAAGGGTGGAAAAACTGCACTAAATCGTTTTTATTGCATTTTATTACACTTTGCGTGCCCGAGCCCTCCGGAAAATGGCACGAAAGAATTTACATATGAAAACTCTTTGGCATCAGCCGAATATTAATACTTTGTTCGGATAGATATAGACCATTGTAGGTAAGTTAGGTAGTTACCTACCATTATTTATTCATCGTGATATTAAAATTGTAGCAGTTGTGAAGAGTCATTTATGGCGTAATTTGTCGTGCAGCAATTTTTCTAATAGATAAAAATTCAAAGTAATAAAAAAGGACATGACGTTAATTGGCCTATTACGGTCGCCATTAATTACCGTAGTCTGGTTAGAAATATACGGGTCAAATTAAATTAGCTGGCAATACTTTAACCACGTGTAAGGCATCGATATCGAAAACTAACAGAAAAAAAATATCATTCCAATTTGGTCCAAACTTTAAATCACACTGACATGTACAATAGGCCAACCAACAAACTGTTAAGTTTTGCTTTTTGGAAATTCGTAAAAAATATCCACCATCTAGTTCCACGAAAAATTACAAAAGCATCGTTACCAGCTGAGGTCATCTGCCAAGGCTGTGGATTGTTCGAAAGAGATACCGTTGCCCCTGGGTCACAGGCAACTGAGGCAACACGGGTGGGTTTTAGTCAGTAAAAGTCTGACACGCCCTCCAGCTCCACCCAGAGCGGGAAAAGTTATTTGATGATGTACCACCCTCAAAAAAAAATAGACCAGGTGAGGTCATCGCATTAGTGGTCCAGCAACTTCAATAACATCAGGGTTGTGCCGGAATGTAGCAGTTCGTCGTGGACTTGGTACGACAGGGCTTCCTTGACAATATTTCTGTCATGGTAGTCGGAATGGTATACTTCGCCAGGTATACCATTCCGACACACAGTGGTCACGTGGGAAACACGTCTACGTCACCACCGCTGGTAACCTTAGTTACCAGTGCACACTTGATAAAACAATGAGGTTTTAATTAACAATTACGTTGGTATATGTTTAAATTGAATTGAAATGAGTTGAATTAGAAAATGGAACGTCATTTTAAATGTTTTATCTAGTTTTTTTTTGATCCGTGCGGTGTCGTACCTACTAAAAGATTAGCACCACCCTTTTTCCTCCCGTGAGTGTTGTAAAAGACGACAAAGGGAGTTACTTTTTAAAACCATACTACAATCGCCAACCCGCCTGCCAAGCATGGCGATTGTGGTACCATGCCCATTTTGGGGGGTGGCTTATGTCAAGCAGTGGACATTTTTCGGCTGAAATGATGATGATTATGATATATTTTTAACAGAATGGTGACAAAAAATAATTTCGTGTTTTGTTGCAATAGTTGGCAGTTGGATAGTGACGTAAGCAAGTGTTTGTCCCTTAGAACCAGGACCTCAAGTCTGCTATTACAATAGTGTCAGAATGGTCTATCATTGATTTCAAAATTGTCGATTTTGACAAGTTTGGTAATCTACTAATATAATGGCGTCATTATGACTTTCCAATGGTCAGCCACTGACACTCCATTGAAAGAAATGGCATTTATTGGTAATCTCGTACATAATGACAAATTAATGACTGACTTAGGCGGTAATCTGCAAAAATTTTACACTAATTAACTAATAAATAATATGTAAAACATATATAAATGAAATCAGGCATGAATAAATGTTCAAATTTAGTAGTCGTTTTGGAAAATCATTTCTACTTACGGGTTTTATAATAATGGCAATACGACAATGCCATTATAACACAATTTTATTAAGAATCCATTGACCGACCAATGATCGACCTTTATGAATTTAGCAGATTACGAACTTTTAGCAAAATGACAGGGGATCGTGTTGGAATGACGAATTTATAAAAATAGCAGACTTGGGGCCCAAGTCTCTGTTTTCTTTTACAATGATCTCTGTCGTCAGGAGACTGTCGCCACACAAACATCGATGTGACGATCTGCTAGAGTGACTGTCCCAGCCAGTGTCGCTCTTATCCAACCTTTTAACCGACTTCAAAAAGGAAGAGGTTTTTTTTGTATAGGTATATGTTTTGCGATATCTTTGACAATTGTTGATCGATTACGATTTTTAAATGGATAGGGGTGGTCCCATATAAATTTTATTAACTTCGTATTAGTAGATTTTGCGTAAGCTTAATAATACCTACGTATTTAATCCACTTTTTATATCTTGTTGATGTTGATTTCCAATCACTATTCTGCTCTGTGAGTAAAACCATAACTAAAAAGTGAAAAATAAAAACGATTTTTCAAAAAGTAACAAATAAAATACAGATCCGAATGCAACGACTTCCGAAATTAAAGTAATTTTTTACTTTGTAGTGTTTTTTTTAGAAGTTAGTAAAAAACTTAATTCGGTGAAAACTTCATAACAATACCAGATGGCGGCACTTGCTGCGCCGTCATATAAATGGTATTCGAGATTGCACTTATTAATATAGTTGAGCTCTACAGCTCTAGCGAAAGTAACCCATTTTTATTCCATAAGAAAGAAAAATAGATTTATTTGTCACAGAAACACGTGCATATAAAAGATGACATACTTAAAATAAAAAAAAACATGATAACAACACAGATATTTAAACATAAAGCCTACCTATGAAGCATTCATATCTGTAAAATAAGTCAAGAGGAAATTATTTTTGCAAATAATAAAAACTGGGTTTTGCCCGCGGCTTTACCCACGTCTAGGTCGGAAATTATTCCACGGTAACTTACTGTCGAGATAAAAAGTAGTATTTGTCCACAACAGGTCATTGGCTATTTGTCTGCCTATCATCCAAATCTGTTCAGCCGTTTTTGCGTTAATTAGTATTTTAACATACTAACTTTCACATTTACTTTCAAGGATTTATATTCCGAGAGGCAAAAATCCTCGTTCAAATGTACGGCACCCATTGGTTTTCAAACATCATGAATAATTGCAGACACGTCGTCATTTAATGAAACTTTTGTGAGGTAAACATTATCCTCATTTATGGGTCTACCGCGGTTTGGAAACAAAAATGTCTCAGGAATTTTAAGGAGATGGGAACATGCAAATCGGTAGATGTTGATTTCTGGGGACGAAAAATACCCTTGTATATATCTGCTTTTTTTCGAATTTAAACGAATTTGGTATACTATTAATCCCCGTAGTACGTTCCCGCGGGATACTTTTCCGACATCCACGCGAAAACCGTGGGCAAAAGGTAGTGTGGAATATATTTTCATTGGTATGTTACTTTATTAGGATTGTGATGAAATATATATTTAATTTGCTGGCGTATAATTTTGCAGTATTGTTTTATATATTTTTGTTTTTGTTGCGGTTGACTTCGTATTCAAAAGTCATTTCGTCAGAATAATGGGTCCTACGGAACCCATCAAAGATCAAATGGACGTATTGTAGGTATATACAGGATAAGTTTTTAATCAGTGCGCAAACTTTAACCATGAATTCAGCATATCATTCTAGACACCCAGCGCAGAAATTTTACGTCGGTTATAAAAAAAAATCAGCAGCTCCATACATTTTGACCGCGTAGTTATTGCACTCTTCTATGAAACAGCTGATTTTTTTTTCTCTACTAAAACTGAATAACATCACTAATTTAGAGATATCAAAGAATTAATCCATTTAATTAGGAACCTATTTTTCTGTCACTTAAGAGTCATTCACAACACAACAAAAATCGTGCAATTCCGTCAACATTTGCGCTATTCACAATGTTTTCATCAATATTCTGCGAGAGTTGCCTCGACAAACTGTAACATGTGGCCATTTTATTAAGTCCCCTTACAGATCTGATACACCCACATAACTCTCACACCACAGCGTAACAAAAACCCTTCATTACCACTTTGTACTCTGCCTAATTTGTTTCACTTGCGTGGGAGGACATTCTAGGCTATGTGCTGTAAAAAATTAAGGTCGTCTGTTCAGGATGAAACTACGTGTATTTTTGCCCCTATTATTAGAAGGTAGGCTATAGCTGTTATATGGCTGTTATTGTTAGTTATGTGATGTTTTTCATTGATATTAAGTGCTGTTTTCACGAACTATTCATGCTTAGTGTAAAACTATGGTAGTTTTTCGTTATTTTGTTGTAATGAAATGAAGGTGCTTACGCTTTTTGTTTAAGTATACCTTTTATCCTTTTATATGTTCCGTGTGGTGCCGGACGTAAAAGAATAACACCTTCCCATTTCTTCCCGTGGGTGTCGTAGACGGCGACTAAGGGATTTACCAGAGAATGGGCAGCAGCGTTCTCCGTGCATTTGACCACCATACTGCGATCGCCAACCCGCCTGCCAAGCGTGGCGATTATGTCAAAACCCCCTTTTGGGGGGCACTTATGTCCAGCAGTGGACGTCTTTCGGCTGCAATGATGATGATGATGATGATTTATGTGCATATGGTATGATACCTATAATTCTTTGTCATTTAAGTGTTATTAATGTCTTGTTACTCTCAAAAGGGTTAACAAAAATATCGTGAGGAGACCAGCATGTCTTAGAATGAAATCGAAGGCATGTGTCATCTACCAAAACGCACAGGATCCGCGTGGTGGATTATAGCCAACTCCCTCTGACAAATAGGAGGCTTGCATCCCAGCACTGGGGAAATTATATGTTGAATACGACTGTGTTGTACGTGTACGTTCATAAAGTTGAAACATTGATGAAGTATACACAAATTTCAAAGGGAATTGCTCAGTTTGTTAGGGTAATCTGGCTAAGCGTGGACAATGTCTTTATTAATAAAATACTAAAATTTTAAAAACTACTTATCTATAGGAAAGAAAATATTATAATAAAGTTGCAGCAAGATGCAAGATTATGCTTCAACTGGCATGTGAAAAATTGAAAACTTGCCGGGTAAAATCTTTGTAATAAGAGTATTCTTTTCTACAGTCCGATTATTTACACATTATAGGGTTGTATTAGGGTGGTTAAAATAAACCTTTTCCTTTTTAGGGTTCCGTAGCCAAATGGCAAAAAACGGAACCCTTATGGATTCGTCATGTCTGTCTGTCCGTCCGTATGTCACAGACACTTTTTTCCGAAACTATACGAACTATGCTGTTGAAACTTAGTAAGTAGATGTATTCTGTGAACCGCATTAAGATTTTCACACAAAAATAGAAAAAAACAATACATTTTGGGGGTTCCCCATACTTAGAACTGAAACTCAATCTTTTTTTCATCAAACCCATACGTGTGGGGTATTTATGGATAGGTCTTCCGAGGTGCAGGTTCAATGTCCGAATAGGGCCCCGTCATCATGAGGAGCGATATCGGAGACCATGATAAGAAAAACAAACGTTCAAAGCAGCGAGTAAAGAAAATATCATCCACAGTGCACGAAAGCAAAGCGAATAGTTTTTTCATTGTTGTCAGATGTCATTTCACTTGACGTCAGGAATGTTCAATGTGTATCGTTACTCTAGTCGGTACAACGGGGTTTGATTGATTTTGACATCGATTCAACAATATACGATCCAATACTGTAAATTGATAAAGGCAGGGAGAATCGGATCCAAAAATCGTAATACTGTACAATCATACTGTAAAATCGTAGTGGTAAATTATATGTACATACATCTGTTTAATTAAATGAGAAAAAATTAAAATCTCAGGAAAAATACTATTAAGGCTGTCATTTTCCATAAACACGTTTCTCAATCACTACTGACATTGGCAGAATTGTTCGGGCTAAACTGGGGCTCTGTCATAGTTTCAAATTGAATTGAATTAAAGATGTCAAGGTATACGCTTTTACAATAAACTTCTAAGCCATGTTCAAGATCTAAGTCTCAATAAATTTTTATCATTCATTAAATGTAAGTTGTGCCTGAAAGATTTTTATACCGTTAAAGATTATATTGAGGACAATAAAACTTGGAATCGATTTGCTCCAATTTTTTACATATTGCATGTTGTTTTTTTTTTTGCAAACTTTTGATGGCTCTTTGACATTTGATGGTTATTATGTAAACTTTGACATGAATATTTACTTTGAGAAGTATACTATAATTATTGTGACTGGAATGACTATGTGGGTCATGTTATTTTTTTTGTTTTTACTCTCTCTCTCTCTCTCTCTCTCTCTCTCTCACTCTCTCTCTCTCTCAGTTAGTTTTTAATGATAATGCAGCCTACCAAATGTGTCCTTTCTTTGGTATTGTTCGTCGAATCGTTGTGCTCCTTATGTTCTAAGTTGACCTGCATGATTTCTGACAAATGCGTGCACTGACAGGACAGGTCCACTCAATCTGTGTGGGTTTTCCTCAAAAGACCATTTTAGACACCCATCTACATGGTCCTCAAATGATTTCACCACGATTATTTTCGTATTTTTTGTTTATATAGACATTGACATAATGATTTTTTTTAAACAATGACATGAATATTTACTTTATAAAGTATTATATTGCTTTAATTATTGTGAATATGATGACTGTGTGGGTGATTTTTTTTTCTTCATTTAGTCATGGTCTGGCAGTTTAAGTAATTTATGCGGCCTACCCAAATGTCCTTTCTTTGGTATTTCGTCAAATCGTTGAGCTCCTCAAGTTCTGAGTTGAGCTGCATGATTACTGATAAATGCGTGCACTGATTGGACAGGTCCACTCAATCTGTGTGGTTCTTTTCTCAAAAGACCATTTCAGACACCAATCCACATGGTCTTCACATGATCTGACCAAGATTATGTCTGAACTTTAAAAGAGACTGTGACCTCTGAGTAGGTTTCGGCCTTTCTTCTCAGAGTAGTCAGATAGGAAACGCCGACCTCATCTAGTTTATAAAACATATTTGACGTGTAAAAGTGTTTGTACAAACCTACTCACAGAAATAAAATCATTTTTCATTTAATTGAAAGCGATTTCATATCGATACTTGGATCGAAATAATCCATTGTGAAGCCGGATATCGATACAAAGCAACCGGATCGAGCATCTCTACAGGGTGTAACAGAAAACCTATTGCTATACTTAAGCACTAATGATAACAGCTGGTATAGAATCACTATACATAGTTTCGGCTCGAAATAAAATACTCTAAGAATTGATACCAAATTTTCAGTTTCATCTGTTTCTGAAATTCAAATCATTACAAACGTGTAACCGCACTACGTAGGTCAATAACTTTCCACGTTACTTGCCAATATCACGATAAATCTCTTCCGAATGATGTGTTGATCAATTTGAAAAGTTCGGTTTCTGGTACCAATGTAGTAAAAATTCTCATAACTTTTGAACATGTAGAGATAGGATTAAAAAACCCTTGCAATATCGTTTGATATCATCCACGAAGCCGTGCCCTTGGTATGTATATACCCTTTCCGTTACACGTTGTATAAGCGATACAGTAGGAGTTGCTAGGAAAACAATAACAATCTGAAAATATTCGATTTATAGAACCGTTATTCTAATCTAAAAAAATGTGTTATAATTAGGGATCCGATAATCGGATGCAAATTTACCTAAAGTTATTTTTAGGTACGAAAATATGGAAGCGGTTTCTTAAAATATTTTTTTGTACAAAAATTCTGGGACGCCAGCAACACCGGGAATGCATAACTAGTCAGTTGTATAGTATGGAAGCGACTTCTAAATGATTAGGATTGCATAACTATTCAGACGCATATTTATTAAAAATTAACCCCGATGGAAATTTGGTACCTATACCTATGTACCTAGGGTGTAAGTCTGTAAGAGTAGGGGTGATGTGTGTTAGTAAAAACATTTTATTTTCCAGTAAATTTAAAAAAATCGGTACAAAAGCGCATTCCATTTTAGCCAACCTCTCAATTTTAGGTGATTATGCATCAGAATATCCGATCTCTAGTTATACTACTACTAATACCGTTTTTGATTGTTTTATTTTAAAACAATGTAAATGAGTATAATTTTCTCATACAGAATTGACCAGTACCTACTTGTTTTTCCGACAAACACTTTTTTGGTTACCATAATTGATTGATCTAATCGATCACAGACTGCAATTGATGTTTTATTTCCGTGCTGGTAACACTGCGTCAAACAATTGGCTATGCGTTTTAACTGAAGAATCCAGTTTATATACTCTTTATTTCGAGTTTTTGTAAGTGTACCTGGCTACTATGTGATGTGCAAAAATATTTCTTTCAGAATTAATAATATTGTTTAGTGAAAATAATTATTACTGGGCATCTTGTCTACGCTTATCCGAAACTGGTGATTCCCTTTATTTATTAACTAGCTGTGCCCGCGACTTCGTCCGCGTGGATTTTTCTAAAATAAAAGTAGCCTAAGTTACTCCTTATTACATCAGCTACTTGCCATGAGAGTCCCGTCAAAAACGGTCCAGCCATTTCAGAGATTAGCGTGAACAAACAGACAGAAAGACAGACAGACAGACAAAATTTGTAAAAAATGTTATTGTGGTATATGTACCGTATATCCATGTGTTATATGCATGTAGCAAAAAGCGGTTATTTTAATATTACAAACAGACACTCTAATTTTATTTATATGTATAGATAGATATAATTATATTATACAAAAAGAATGGGCGGTGACCCCAAACTAGGCATTTGCCTGTATCTTGGGGGTCGGAATTGCGACATTTTCATAGTGAGGTACATAGAGTAGTATTACATATCAGGATAACATAAACAAAAAAAACAAAACAAAAACTAAACTACAATCAATTAAAATAAAACACTTAAAGTATACCTTGCTATAAGCGTGTGATCACACAAGGCAAAATAAAATAAATCAATTAAGTCAAAATAGAAATATTAACTGTATTTATTATTTAAATTACCTACATCAAAACTAAAGGTGTGTACAAATAAATACAAAAAAAAGGACACTTAGGCGTCGAAGTATTCGTCCGCATCGCTGTCATCAGGAAACGTGCCCAGAAGACTGGCAGCATTGGGCACGCCACGATCGCGGCGGTAAGTCCCCTCTTTGAGGAGTGGTTTGAGAGGCGGCATGGCGTCCTCACCTTCCGCCTGACACAGGTCCTCACCGGACACGGTTGTTTCGGGAGGTTCCTGTTTCGGATAGGGCGGGAGGAAACGCCCGGGTGTTTCCATTGCGAAGATCGCCCTGAGGACACGGTGGAGCATACGGTGGAGGTCTGCCCGGCTTGGGCGGAGCATCGCCGTGTCCTCGTGGACGTGATCGGCGGCGGCGATCTCTCGCGTCCGACCCTGGTCCAGGCCATGGTACGGAGCGAGAGAGCATGGCTAGCTGTCGCCTCCTTCAGCGAAGCAGTTATGCTCGCAAAGAGGGAGGCGGCGCACGTGAGGGAGTTGCAATACATGCGCCCTCACAGCCGTGGCCTTCGCAGGAGACGCCCTGGGCGTCGGGAATCCCAGGCTGATTCCCGGCCACCGTAGGCGCGGGCTTGCGGACGGCGAGTAATGGGTAGCTCGCTGTCCGGTAAGGACCAAGCCCGGGTCGACGGCGCGTTGTGTTCCACGCGCGCCTCAAAGAGATGTCATCAGCAACTGATGGGGCCCGCAAGGGCCGATGCCTGCCAGGGGTGCGGGTTGTTCGAAAGAGATACCGCGGCCCCTGGCACACAGGCAAGTGAGGGAACACGGGTGGGTTTTAGTCAGTAAAAGTCTGACACGCCCTCCCGCTCCACCCAGAGCGGGAGAAGTTATTTGATGATTTCCCACCCAGAAAAAAAAAAAAAAAAAAGACTGGCAGCATTGCCACGTTGGATGGCAATGCTAATTCTTTGGCCAAAGAACGAGCCAGCCTTCTGGTCACGTGAAGCGTCGACCAGCCGGCGAGAAATTTCCTTAACGAGGAGACGTGCACCCGGGCCCCATGACCCGAGTGTTTCGACCCCAAACGGCTCAAAACTGTCGTTACCCATAAGGTTACAGTATTTACGCCGCTTCAGGGTCTCAGCAACCGTAGCAGCGGCGCCAGCACAGCCCGCCGTGCTAGGAACATGAGATGGCGCAAGGGTGTCGACACAGGTTGCGTCCCACACCAGAGGTCTACCCACCTTCCAAGGCAATAACGTCATGCCGTCTGGTCTTTATTTGGAAATAAAAATATTCATCAACAAAAATCTAAAAATTTCAATCTGAAGTGTAAGTGTAAGTGTTAGAGAGTGCAAGTGAGATGGGTTTGTGTGTGATATCAACGTGAGCTTGTTTAATCTGAATAGTTGTTGCATATAATATTAATTATTTCCATATAAATCATATTTTCCGTTTCATCGCAGGAGAGAGGAAAAATATTTTTTTATGGTTATATATTGCATCAATTTATGGCTTTGTTGTAAATGTATAGAAATAAGTAGTCTGGGGAACGTCTAGCCCTAAGGGAATTTACTTGGGGTATGGGAATCCTGATTATGCGCTTTGACATTATTTCTTGGTATTCGGTCCTGAATTTAAATTCTCTATGCATGTGAAGGGTTGCGCTGAGGATAAACAGCTGACGAACACGAAGGACCGGGAAGTCATTGTAGAGTTGGTTGGTTGGCTACAAGATAGGCTTCTTCAGCATTACTTTAATTACGGATCTTTGTGCTCTTTCGACTTCGATAAAACAGCCAGTCATACATAAGGTTTTATATTATAACAAATGAATGTGAATCGCACCGTGTGTCTCAAAAAACTTAGCACACATCTCTTTTTTATCATTTCGAGAGATGAAATCTACAACTTTATCCCATTTTATTTTCAAAACGCAAAAAGTAAAAAAAAAAACGTAAACTAAAGTTTTGTAAGTTAGACGAGCGTCTAACTCACAAAATATTGCTCAGCCCAATCTATTTACAAGCCCATATTGCCAATCCAAGGCTCGTCGGAAAATCTCTATTATTTCTTGAGAGAAATGCCTGTAGAGACAAATGCGTTAAGAACAAGTACGGTGAGGGCAAATAGGGGCAAAGAAGAGCAAATAGGGGCATTCAGTTCGGTAATGGAGGGCAAATTGAGGAGCTCGGAAGCTTTTGGGACAAATGAACGGGAGATACGGAATAGCCAACCTAAATACTTTTTGAATTATCCTACGGCGTTGAGCAACATTTTGCTGGAGGTTGTACTAGATTATTAATATGTGAGTTAGTAGGTACATACATAGATACATAAACTCTCGCGTTCTAACCATGGGGATAAGCAGAAACTACAGAACGCCACCTTTTAAGATCCTTACATACTCCTTTTACCTCATTTGTTTCGTTTGAGTTTTCATTGTGCTACCAACTGGAGTTTTGCCATTTGGGTTTTATTGAAGTGAAAACTTCTTTAGGCGCGTTGAGCATTTTTTGAGATGGGGAAAAACAATTGAAATCGCGACACCGTTACCGTCACCTCTGTTTATAGCAATACTATTTAGCCATTTCATTATTTTACAGCCAACTTTACGAGAGTATTGCTGCCCTGCTAATTATATCTGCAGTAATCGACACTTATGGGTTTTCACTTTTTTGCAGAAATGGCATCCTTAGGAGCAAACCTATATGGGAAAAATAAAAATATAAATTGGGTACTGGAAGTATATTTTTTTCATAACGAGATTCACAGTACTTGCATGAAAATTTTACTTATAGATTTCCGCGTTTTTCTCGAAACCGCTTATTTGCTAGTACTGCATTTACAATTAGCACGGCAGAGTGGGGGCCTAGTAGTAACGGCTTACGGTCACGACTTTCGAGTTGTAAGTCTTTGGGTCGAACCCAGTGATTTACTTTGTGTAAACTGTGTATTTCATCTCTACTGATCTGAAAAAGGTAAAGAAAAACATCGTGAGGAAACCGGCATTAGAGATGGTCGTTGAATCAATAAACTGTTTTTTTTTAAGGACTTTTCATTCGTCAACGAGATAACTGTTACCCATCAATGAAAAAACAGGTTGAAAATATTAGCTGTTAATTTACGTCAACGAACAAAACGTATTAATTGAATAGCCATTATTTCATATTCTAAACAAAACCGGTTGAAAATAAAAAGCTGCTAATGCTGTTAATTTACGTCAACGGCTCAACGGATTAACGCTAAACGCTACCGATTGAACATTCAAAACCTGTTAATAATTTAAAAGCTTTTTTAACCTGTTGACCATTGATGACTAACAGTTAAATTACATTAACCAAGAAACCGTCAATGACCCACCTCTAACCGGCATTTCCTAGAAAATTCGAAGACATGTGACATCTACCAACCTGCACTGGGCCCACGTGGTAGATTACGGCCCGCTCACTCTCACGGAGGCCTGTGTCCCAGTGGGAACGTTATGGGCTGATAATGCAACTTTCCGACGTCAAGTAAAATAAACAACTGTTTATTTTCAATCTTAAGAACCCATCACAACCTCCATTTTCCTGTAACCAGATTGAACTCTAGAATTCATTACTCAAACACAAACTGTGGCAGCAGAAGACGCAGCGTCTAAGACTTGCTCTCGTTAAGTAGCTTTTGCATATCAAAGGGTGTTGACAACGGCCCCGGGCTGCTGACAATTCTTTTTAGTTTGCACTTTATACCTACAGACGGTTGATTTGTCGTATTTCAAATTGGCTGGGATTTTCTTTGGTTTTGAAGAGTTTGGAGGTGTTGATTTGGTGATAGAGAAAAAACGGAGTTACAAAGGCTTGTAAAGTTTTGCTTTTTCCGGTTGTGTACATATGTATTTTTTTCATATTGATTAAGCAAAAGTACCTGAGACAAGTTTAGTTGAAAATCCAGAAGATACACTAATATTGCCCCTTTTTTATTATTTGCCGCTCTAAGATAACTTGAACCAGGTTATATTTACCTACCTACCAAAGTTAACCAGCCTAATAAGAAAGGTTGTTTTCTTATTCTTACTTTTATGTGCCCAAATCAAGAAAGAACTTTCTTGCAATTATCTTCATATGAACACATCTCAGGGCAAAATGGAACCTATTTCTTATCGAACAAAGAATAGTATCCTATCTTGGCTTAAATCTCAACCAAAGCTAGTGACAGCTTTACTATTTGGCTTTAAAAGCCTTCCTGTGCAATCAAAGGCTGGAGAAAACCAATTGAAATTATATTGCATTACTCGTTCAACTTTGAACTTTAAACCTGAATTTCACAGTGTATTTTTGCTTGATTACTTTTTTAAGGGGAAGTAATCTTGGGGTTGCTGCCGTTAATTGATTGTTACTGTAGTGAATGTAGACTTTTATTGCATTCCGTGAATGTTAGACAGTGTTTGTGAACGTTATTGTTTCCTTTATCGTGTGAAAATTAAGCCTTTTAGCGTTTTCGATCTATGGGGGTCTTAATTAGGTGCTATATTTAACCAGTAGGATGTAAGAAGGTATTTACGAGGCTTTATTTGTAAGAAAATAAACAGAAATTGTTTGTTACTTTGGTCAATTAAGTCTGGTGTTAAGAATAATAATTAAAAATCTGTGGATGTTTATTGGTAACATTTGCACAATGAAACTGCCCTTACTGAACCAAACTGAAGGTTGTGACAATGTCTTATTGTTTCCACTGATGCACGGTATTTTTTTTTGGGTGGGTAATCATCAAATAACTTCTCCCGCTCTGGGTGATGCAGGCGGGCGTGTCAGGCTTTTACTAACTAAAACCCACTCGTGTTCCCTCAGTTGCCTGTGTGCCAGGGGCCGGGGTATCTCTTTCGAACAACCCGCACCCGTGGCAGGACTGATGCACGGTTGACTGTACCTACTCCACTCAACATGAATCGTTACTGACTTTGAGAAAATCTATTTAAGAAGGACGAAATTCAAACTTTCTTATCTACACTTTGTTTGTAATTTGCAGTTCAGTGTAAAGTTGACTAAAATATGATTCGTGAACGTAAGAAAATTAGTATTTCGCGAGCTACTTTAGCGTCGTTTCTCTTTAAGAAAATCTAACAAAAACTTTTCCAAGAAAACCGACTTCCGAAAAAACAGTACCAAGTGAAAAATAACTTGAATTTTTTGTCACTGCCTTCCGAAATTAAAGTTATTTTTCACTTGGTAGTCGTAGCTTTTTCGAAAGTCGGTTTTTTTTGGCAAAGGGTTTTATTTTTCACTTTAAAGTTATAGTAGCTACCCCACACCAATTCGAAATTTCATCATCCTTGGGAAACACATCATTATAAATATTATATAACATATATTTTTATTAAATATAAATAATATATTTTATTAAAATTTCATATACATCTGCTTTATGAAATTTAAATGGGATCATTTCGGAAAACAACAAAAAAGAATTTTGCAAATCCGACGATACAAAACGGAGTTCTGCACGAACATACATAAAAAATAATATACAAACATATCGAAATGATAACCTCCTCCTTTTTGAAGTCGGTTAAAAATAATATTTTGTTCTCGTCGTCGTTCTCAAAAACAACCAGTAAATACCATTATTTTGCGCCAAAAGCAGTGCAAAGGCGCTAAAAACTCCACTTTCACTAAAATTCCCTTTGTACACAAACCTAGTCCACATCAGTCGCGTCGGAATCGAAATGTACGACTTTTGCTGCACACTTGTTTCGTGAAAAAAGAAGAAATAAAACCTCGTTGGAAGCCTGTACTGGGTTTGAACGTGGCTTGCGCCATGTTTGGCTAGCACTTCACTTCTACTCCTAATCTAGGTTGAACTGATAAATTGGCCGACGAGAGGTTTACTGTAAAGAGAATTGTGAATGAAATAGGGCTGTATTTTAAGATGTATTGGTATCTTTTAGTATAAAACTAGTAAAGTAATTAGGTGGAAGTTCCCTTTTTGATATCCTAAAAAGGGCTTGTGGCTAAGTGATAATAGGCCCACGGGTCGATCGATCAGGTTAAGCCACGTTTACCGCGGTTGAATCTTTACATGCCAAGATCCCTTCGTGCCTCGGAAAGCACGTTAAGCCGTTGGTCCCGGGTGTAATTTGTGGATCTTTGACAGTCGTCATGGGTCGTAAGAAGCCCGAAAGTCTGACAAACCAGTCTTATCCAAAAAGTATTGCATTTCCCAGCTAACCGTACAACCAAGGTAGGGTTGTGGAGGTCTGATAGGCAGTGTACAAAGCTAATTGTGATATACGGCTGTATTTTAAGATGTATTGGTATCAGTAAGTATAAGTAAGGTCAGTATAAAACTATTAATGTAATTAGGTGGAAGTTGTATTGAAAAATTTAGTTTGGCAGGTCCTATATATATCTATATACATGAAGCAAAAACTTTGTACCTCTTTGTATACGAAAATTACGCGAATAGAATACTTAAAATGAAATTTGGCACAATTAAAGTTTATTTATTTATTTATTCAATCATTTAATTCAGGCAACAAACACCCAAAACATAAATATCTTATAGACTAACTTAGATAGTATTAAAAAAAAAAGATAGTTATAAAAATCACAAAACATAACACTACACTTGGGAGCTTGGTTTCACTCGTGCTTCCATGTAACGTCTGTACACAACTCCTACTGGCCAGAAAACCGAGCTAAGGAAGACAGCCTTCTGCATCACAGGAACTTGGAGGATGTAGGACTTTAAATTTATAGCCCTGGTTGACTCCAACCGCGACAGCTTCAGCAACTTCCGTTCCTCGGCATCGATTTGACCTTGGCTCCTCCTTATGATGTATTGGAGGAGCTTATCTCCCGACATCTGTGGGTCCAGCCAGGAAATTTACAGGAGCATTGTGGGCTGCAACGCGGATATCCTTACTTGCGGGAGCGGTACCGCGTTTGTTGCGGTTGCGTCACGAACGACCCCTCTTATTATAGAGACGAAGAGTGGAGAAAGCTAATGTTTAATATAATAATGCATTAAGTTTTAAATGAATTATGTTCGAATTTCGACCACTGGGCAACCAGTAGTTACTGTAAAATGTTCAAGGTAAATCTTTTTAATAAGGAAGAAAGATATTTATGGCCTTTAAAATTTCGACCACTGGACAACTAGTAGTTACTGTAAAATGTTGAAGGTAAATCTTTTTACTATAATCCATAACCTATAGTCCCCACTCAGACTTAAACTTAGTTCATGGGACAATTCCACCATAATAATAAATAGCATGAAAACGAGCTGTTACGTTTGAAGCAGCTCAACAATACAAATAGCAGACGAACCATTAGCTGTTCGAAAGTCCCATTACAAATAACGACCCGTTACATGCTAACGTCTTCATAATGAAATGATTGTTGTTTTCAGTTTGAATTTAAGGAGGATGCGCCAAGGTTAAAAAGAAAAGAAAGAAAGAAATAAAAGTTTTTTTTCTGCACAAACAAAACACGCGAAATTCAAATTTCTTAGATTTTTTGCAATTAGCAGGTCAGTGTACAACGTGACAATGACCTGAAAATTTCAAAAAACGAGAAATAGTCAGGTAATAGACATTCAATGGCATTAAATGAACTTACGAGGGTTGTAATGATGATTTTATTGATTATAATTCTGTAGATACATACTATGTAGAGATGAATAAGAATGTATCATTGTGAACACCGCTACTTTATAATCTATCTCGTGAGATTATAGACTGTCGATAAATTGTAAACTGCACCATACTGCTTACAATTTAACGCATTATTTTTCAATAGATTATAATCTATCGAAGTGAAACTGTTAAATCACAATCTATCGTTTGCTAAATTGTCAACTGTCCAAAGGCTGTCCTTGATTGGTCGGTCTTACAGTAGGCCATTCTATGTCCAGATTAATTTTACTTCCACAACAATTTTATATAACTAATTCTAAAGCTGTAAATGATTTTCAACACGAAATCAATATACAATCACCAAAACACTGTTTGTTTACATTCGACAACAAACGAATTAACAAACAAATACGGCGGCGCGGGGCATATGCCGTTCAACCAATCAGAGCGCGAGGTGCGTTCCATCGCATGCCATTGACGGTTTCACTTCGTTAGATTATAATGTACCGAAAAATAATGCGTTAAATTGTAAGCAGTATGTTATGGTTCACAATCTTTCGACAGTTTACAATCTCGCGAGATATATTATAATCTAACGGTATTTACAATTTTACGGTGACAGATACATACTGTGCATGGCTATGCTTGGAGTTTCCCTGCGTGATTGATTCAGGAATGAAGAGATACGCAGGAGAACCAAGGTATGTGACATAGCCCGAAGAATTGCCTTCAAGTGGCAGTGGGCAGGGCACATTGCTCGCAGAACAGCTGGCCAATGGGGCCGAAAAGTTCTGGAGTGGCGACCGCGTACTGGAAGACGTAAAGTTGGAAGGCCTCCCATAAGATGGACCGATGACCTTGTGAGAACCGCAGTAGTCCGCTGGATGCGGGAATCATAGAACCGGTCGAAGTGGCGGAGCTGGTGGAGGCCTATGTCCAGCAGTGGACGTCTTTCTGCTGAAATGATGATGAGGATGATGAGATACATACGTGTTACGTTCGCGAATCATATTTTTTCAATATACACGTCAACACTGACCTGAGAATTGCAAAAAACGTAAGAAATGTTTAATTTAGCTGGCTACCCTGCCGCTTCCCCCTTAAGTAATATTTTGGGAACAAGTTTTAAGTTAGCGACATGAGAATTGAGAATGCAATGATAATATATAAATCGCAGTAAACTGTGACTATAGTTTGAAGAACACGTTTTTATGAATTTCTAGGGACAGAATGAAATTTCATTTGATAAATGAGCTTTTATGTTTTCTTTAAATTAAATTTTATTCGAAAACATCCATCGGTTTTTACTAAACTTCAACTATATCCGTCGATCCTGGTTACTTACTGCGTTCTTGTATTTGGGCAGTTAGAGGTAAAATAGCAAGTTCCTCTGCGGTTGAGGAATCCCGGTGAAGCTCGCTTCCACGGTTAGCCTGATCATCACTCACCACCAGGGGAGATGAAGGTCAAAACATTCCCCGTTGAGATAAAAAAAACCTATACAAAATTACTAGCAATAAACACCCAGGAATAAACATCAAAACTTTAGACAGAGTCGCTTAATGAACCCATACAAATTCACCCTAACAGTAAGTATACGTTACTTAATCTAATTCGTATCCTACACAACCACTATCCTCCATTAAATCCAGCTAGAATCAAACAATATTACAGCGGTAGGCAATAAATCAATTACTCTGCGGTTACGCGCAGAGCTACGACAAAGCACCAATCACGTTGGACCAATTAACCCTTAAGTAACAATGGCTGTAGCTTGAATATCTCTTGTGTACGTATCATGCGATGAATATGTCGAAGATACTAATGTGGAAGATTGGTTTGGAAGTGTGACAGTTAACACTGGCATGTATTTGTTTGAAACCCAAGTAATTCCCATTTTGTTTTTCTTGAAATGTTGGTAAAATTGTCAGTCTAATATAATATATGTGCCTCTCAAAGACAGCATTTCACATTTTTTGAGCCTCTAATTATTAAAAATTTGATGTCCTAAAACACTAAGTAGCCAAGTAATTACGACCAACTTGGATGTACTTTTATCGTTATTGGGATGTTTGAGACAAGACCGGGAATTTAAAAAGAGGCTAATTTATTTTAAAAAAGCGGACCTACATCACTGGAAGGTCAATAAGTTTTTAGAGGATCAATTAAATATTTTCCATTAACATTATAATATGCTTGAACAAAGGATTATTGTGTGGAACTTACGAAAAATTTCAACATACCATCATGGTCGAGCCGAGTATCTGGACATTGGTTTATTAAAAAAAAATACTTAATTGCAACTGCTTTATGGTAGGGTGTCGAAAAGTGGCTCCAGTAAGAAGATAAACTTCATAACTTTCTGTACAGCGATATAAAAAATACATACTAAATTAAACAATGATTAAAATAATATCAATGGAACCTTTAAACGAAATTTTGCGGGTTGGAAAATATTTTTCGGAAGATAATTATGATCAACATAATTGTGTCTTTTAACAGGACAGAAACTGCCTGGCATGTCCTTTATTTCTACGCTCTTTGGTTAAAACATAGTGCCACGCTGAAAGCTTTGCACAATTTGATCGAAACTGAATTATCTACGAGGGATTGGCGAGCTGTAGTGGAACTTAATTAAATCTCGATGATTATAATATCTCTGGTAAACAATGGTGTAACTTCTTTGAAAGACTTTCAAGGAAACTTTACCTTTGAAGGAAATAGCTATTATGAAGTTTAAAAGTAGTTTCACCTTACTTTAAAGGATTATTTTTTGTTTTACTGAAGTTTCGAACATTTGAAAATCGGATCCTTTATGATCTAACTTTCTTGTCCGTCTGTTGTTCGTTGTTGTTGTTTTTTTTTTTACTTATATGTAATGTGAGGATTTAAATTTTGGCATATTATTAGGTCTGACAATCGTCTAAAAAATCTATTCTATGGGGTCTCGAATCATGTATTGAATTCATAGTTACAGTTTGCTGGCCAGCGACCGTTCCAAATACTATTTAGTACCAACAGTTTGGTTCAGAATTTTAATTGTGTGATCCCGACTTTTTGTAGGCTGGTCCTTTTTTATCACATATTACACTTTGCGGAGAAATTATCAACCTTCAAACCGGCTTTACTAAAATCGGATTTGAGAAAAGTCTTTTACTTATAAAGCAAATGTCCAAGTGCGTGTCGAACTACGTATAATTTGACTACACGGTTGGATGGTGATCCAAACGAAAGGCTAACTTATAGACAAAATCGTTAAAAAGTTTAGAATTTTACGAGGGTGCGATATGCGGACAGACAGATAGACATAGTTAAATTATAAAGGTTTTGTTCCGACTACGTACCCTTGAAATTAAATTGATTACTTCTCTCCACACAACTTGGAAAGGTTAGAACGAAGACAGACTTGAAGTTAAACGTAATTAAATTACAAGATAACGTAAAGATATTTGTAATCTTTAATAAACTTTAGTTTTATAATTGAGTTATCTACAAGAGAACGGCGCGTTACTAGATAATTAGCAAAATGTTAAGATTGTGATAGATATGAAACATAATTTTAGACGTAAAATAATTATATTTTCCACGCTGAAAGGTAAAATTGTTAGAAAATCCATTGCAACAACCAGTCATTGACAACGCTTTTATGACTAGCAGACCACAGTGACAGCCGTCATGACAAAGATGACAGCCGAGTTTCGGTTTATGGTGTCAAAAACCGCTTTCTAAAAAAAAACACAACAACTGACTTTTATAGGTGTATGGGGAACAGTGTATAGAGTTCACTCAACCTCTATAGAAAAGGGAGGATCTTCCGACCAGACAGGTATTTTGTCAAGTGGTCAACTGCACGACGATTGAAGTCAAGATGTTGTATATATGCTAGTTCGCAAATAACTTTGTAGCTGTAAATGCTTAGGAGACGTTATTCGCTGGTAAGTTGCTGACGCTGTGTGGTGCCCATCGCTCTAAGAAACGGTAGCTTACATATGGTTTTCGAAGTTAATTCTAAATTGCGGTTGACCGTACAATAGCTCCTTACCTCAAGTTCTGAGTTGAGCTACACGTTTACTGATAAATGCTGGGCTGGTCCTGACTGGACTGGTCTTCTGAAATCTGTGTGATTCTTTCCTCAAAAACCCATTTGAGGCACTAATCTATACTGTCTTCATATGATCTGACCAATATTATGTCTGGACAAGAGACTGACCCTTGCAATTTTATTTCATAGTAAAAGCAGGCAAATTATTTGTTTACCTAATTGACAACTATAAGTTGGTAGCCAATTTGAAAAACATTTAATTACTCATTTAAATTCAAAACGTAAAAAATGTTGTCGCTGTCTCATCTCGGCGACAATGACAAAAAGTTGTCAAAAATGTATAGAAACACGAGGTATTTTTGACAGATTGAGACAGATCAGATTTAACGCTCTTAAAATTACGAGAATTGCCCCTCTTGTCTACTATTGCACAGTTTATTGATGTATTTATTTATTTATTTATTACATTTGGGAAAACAAACAGTAGTAGTTACATTAAGCATAAACAGAATTAAAAAAAAAAAAACTTAAGAAATAAACTACCCACAACATTTTCCACAGATTACTATTAGACAATAAAAAAAAGCTGTTAGCAAACGTTATCTACTTATACTCAGTCTCTCTCAGTACCTTTTATGGCATTAAGGAATAGCAAAATGTCTTTCATTCAAATAACGAATATTTACCTGTGTTGTAAAAAAAACGTGAAAGTTTCAATTTAATAATCTTTTTTTGCACCAGATGCGTGATAGTAGCTGTCAGGAGCTATCAAATCGCAGAGAAGTGTCAAACGATGCGAAAGTAAATTGGTTGCCGGCAGCACTTGGAGGTGACAGGCTACCAACCACAATGTAGTCGTTATAAACTTAATCTCTACCACTCAAAGGCATCTCGTCTTATTTTTTTATACTTATATAAGCTACAACGCGCACACGCCTCATCATTTCATCATTTTTGCCGATGGGAAACCCTAGCAGCCACACCTGCTAGGGTTTCCCATCGGCAAAAATGATTAAACTTCCATAAAAAATGTAATCCCTTTTTTCACCCCTTTAGGCGATGAATTTTTAAATCCTTCCTTATTGTGCACTTTCTCTATAGGTAACTAACTACATGTAAGGAACTCTTGTACGAAAATCATCCTTTTAGTGAACCCTGCGGTTTGCGCCGTCTGTCCGTGATTAAATTTCAGAATGTTATATTAAGTAGGTCGGATCTGATTCAAATAAACGTATCTCTCACAAGGTGGACCGATGACCTTGTGAAGAGTGCAGGAATCCGCTGGATGCGGGAAGCATATACGTGATCAAAATGGCGTTGCTTGGGGAAGGCCTATGTCCAGCGGTGGACGTCTTTCGGCTCAAATGACAAAAACTATTAATTAAAAGTATCTTAAAATACATTAGGCAAAAGTTTTTTTTTGTAACATAGTGACATACTTGTGTAAAAACTCCTAAAAATCGATTTGAGAGAACACAAATTTAAACATTTCTACAGCATGGGCACGCCACGATTGTAGCGGTAAGTCCCCTCTTTGAGGAGTGGCTTGAGAGACGGCACGGCATCCTCACCTTCCGTCTGACGCAGGTCCTCACCGGACACGGTTGTTTCGGAAGGTTCCTGTTTCGGATAAGGCGGGAAGAAGCGCCCGGGTGTTTCCACTGCGAAGATCGTCCTGAGGACACGGTGGAGCATACGGTGGAGGTCTGTCCGGCTTGGGCGGAGCACCGCCGTGTCCTCGTGGAGGCGATCGGCGGCGGTGATCTCTCGCGTCCGGCCCTGGTCTAGACCATGGTACGGAGCGAGAGTGCCACCTCCTTTTGCGAAGTAGTAATGCTCGCGAAGAGGGAGGCAGAGCACGCGAGGGAAGACAGTATATGCGCCCTCACGGCCTTAGTCGCCGCAGGAAACGCCCAGGGCGTAGGGAATCCCAGGCTGATTCCCGGCCACCGTAGGCGCGGGCTTGGGGACGGCGAGTAAAGGGTAACTCGCTGTCCGGTAAAGACCAAGCCCGGGTCGACGACGCGTTGTATTCCACGCGCGCTTCAAAGAGATGTTAGCACCAACTGGTGGGGTCCGCAAGGGCCGATGCCTGCCAGGGGTGCGGGTTGTTCGAAAGAGATACTGTCACCCCTGGCACACAGGCAACTGAGGGAACACGGGTGGGTTTTAGTCCGTAAAAGTCTGACACGCCCTCCTTTCCGACCCAGAGCGGGAGAAGTTATTTGATGATTGCCCACCCTCAAAAAAGAAAAAAAAACATTTCTACAGCAAAGTTTAATGTAATTGTTAACAGAAATCGAATTTAAGATATTATTTAACTGTTTACAAAGAACTCATCGTTTCTGAACATAAAACAGACGTCTATTTGGGTTGCTAGAAAACGAAATCTAATTTAGAAACACTTTAAACTGATATCATTGCTACAGTTCTGAGAACGAGTTAAAAAGACTGAAGAAAACCTTATAGTCATTGATGATCTTGCCGTGTTATTATAATAAAGCTGAGGTAATTAATTCCTATAAAGCTTGATTCATAATAAATAGTGATGGACCTATTGCGTGAGACTGCACCTGCAATATAGCGGGGTAAATCTAAAAGATTGAGAGTTGAAACCTTTAACTTGAGGGGTTTTTTTTTGTTGATAAGAAAACATCAGATAATTTCTCCCGCTCTGAGTGGAGCTGAGGGCGTGTCAGACTTTTACTGACTAAAACTCACCCGGGTTCCGTGTGTTGCCTGTGTGCCAGGGGCCGCGGTATCTCTTTCGAATAACCCGCACCCCTGGCAGAACTTGAGGGGCATCCGTGGGTCGCAAGTTGTTGCCTGGGACCTATTTCATTCATGTTAAGCTGATCGACTCGGTGTACTTCGCCATCCCCTTGGACAAGCGGCTCGAGGCCGCGAGGTACCGAAAGACGAAGTAGATCGGTAAGAGCGTTCTGGCCAGAGATTTGGGCACAGGACTAGAGAAACCGCCAAAATCACAAAACAAGTACTCTGTTCACTGTAATAGTGAGTAGCATGAATCACTGAAAAAAACAGGTGCAACATCGCATAGATGGCACATTCATTGCAATTCGTGTAAAATACAATGAGCATTATTCAAAATTTTAAAATAATTGTCACTTAAAAAATTTAGTTGGATTAAAATTGCTTATTATTCTTATTGGCTAGATTGTTATTAATTATTAAAAACTTGGTTCATTTAGTAAAGAATTAAAAAAAATATGCCAATGAGTATGGAGCACTTGTTTGTGTAAATTCGGAGCATTTGAAACAATGTTTAAAATTAAAACAATTTCTGCTTCATAGGATGTCAGTCCCACAACGATCTAACCGCATCTCCTCTTGGCGATAAAAAAACGTCTTGTTCAAAAAGCCATAAGCTCACCCATTCTACTAATATTATAAATCCTATCCTACATATATTAAAAATGGGAAAGTTTATATGTTAAGGTGTTTGGATGTTTGTTACTCAAACTCGCAAAAACGGTCAAACATGGATTTGGATGAAAGGAGAATGCTCACGGCACTATGGCAAACGTACTCAATTCAAAACTTATATGTCTTCATCAAATCATCTTCAAAATACTCGATGACGAGTCTAAAGACTTCCTCAAAAAATTCGACACAATTTACCGCGTCGTTTTCGAGATATTTACAAAAATAAAATTACTATTTTGAGGTTATTTTCGAACACAAAATGAACTGACAAAAGCAATTTGAAAGGGTCTAAATGGTTTTACGAGAAAGTCTTGTGCCTTTGAAATACATTTGTGTGAAATCTGTAGCAGTTTAGCTATGTCAGGTAGTCAGTTACTGGTGACCACCACACTTGTTTTCGATTTTGAGTATCTTTGTGCCTCAAAATCTTAGTCCCACGTTTCATTAAAACGCTAAGCATGGAAGCAAACATTATATTATAATATATAACATAATATCACACCTGTATTCCTCGAAGGGTTAGGCAGAGGAGTACCTATGTGTAGGATACCCACGTTTGGCCAGTTATGTTTAAGTCCCATGTAATAGGGGACTAGCCTATTGCTATCAAGCGGGCACAAACCCAGGCTGCTAATGAGCAATTCCAGATGGAAAAACTCAACAAGACTTTGCCGGACCTGGGAATTGAACCCAGGACCTCATACTCAGTAGTAGTGCTGGCGACCACTACACCAGGCAGACCGAGGCAGTCAATATTATATTACTTTATATTATATTATAAAAGTAATAGTGTATTACTTGATAGCCGATTGGCTTAGTGTTATACTCTAGATCCTACTGAAATCATTGATTGTCAGTCCCGTATTTAGTAGTATAAAACACACACAACACACTTATAAACGGTGCAGCGGCGAAGGTAGTAAATTATTTTCAATGGGTTAGCAGTAGTAGCCGAGGAAGTAAAACCTCAAACTCGACGCACAACGTACCAAAACCAGCAGAATAAACATTCTGGTTGATCGTTGACATGACATAATATTGCACAAATATGACAAAAATAAATATATTGTCAATTAGGGGTGTACCCGTATAATTAAAAGAAACATTCGATTATGACTTGTTCGATCGATGCAGATGAAAATCTTTGTTGGTTTTTTGTCAACGTGGGTCGAATAGTATTAATTCTTGAGACGTTTGAAACTATTCCGATTTCAATACCAACAATAAATAAAAATATGACTTTATCAATGGATGTCAGTGTGCGGTGCCCACCACACACTATGGTTTCGTCCTTCACATAATTGAGTGAAATTAAAATAAACAGATGTACCTACTACCTAATATTTAGCTCTGTGGGATATTAGAAACTGATTGATTTATTTTATATTGCCAATCAACACAGAATCGATATAATTTATGGACGAAATCATATAATCGATTTCAAAATATGTAGGCATATTAAATGCAGTATAAAAATGGACATCCGTAATTCCTTAATATTGACGAATGACAGAAGATTGTACAAAATGGCGTACTTTACAGTAAAAAACGTAAAAGTACTCATTATTGTTCAAAAAACTAGATAGTTTTTTGAACAATAATGAGTAATTTTACGTTTTTTGAGATCAATATAAATATCATTTAAGTCCTATTCAAAAAATATATTTTTATTTTAGATATTTCATATTGTTCAACTTTTTAAGACACGTTTTTGAAGAGTCCATGTCCATGGGCATTCTCCTTTGACACACTGCTACTTTATAACCTGGATTAATACAGTATATTTTTATCCCGGTAGTACGTTCCCGTGGGATAATTCTCGACCTCTACACAGGCAAATCCGCAGGCAAAAGTTAGTACCATATAATTCAATCATGTCTATTAACTTCGAAATATATTACACCTTTACACGTGCTGCGCTGCACCCACGCTGCATTCAGTATATCCGTGCATTATGTCAGAGCTGCGACCTTTTGAATCGAAGCTTGAATGCTTGAGCAGTAAATGTGCTGCCCCGCTTGACATATTTACTACCGGGTCTAGTTCAGGCCTGAAAGCATATAAAATTAAAAGTACTCGTTACTTTCGAGGCCTTTTTGCGTATGGAATAAATGTTATTTCAAGTGTTGAATTATCGATGAGTAATAGATTGTGACGATCGATCAATGGGCCAAACTTACAGCCCAGTGGCAAACGACATCGCGGCAGGCCCAGACAGAGATGGCAGCTGGAGTCCTTTAATAAAGATTGGTCCTTGACAGCTTTGGACAAAGAGACGTGGAAAGAGAGTAGGGAGGCCTTTGCCCGGCGGGTGGGACGCTAATGGCTAATATAACTAAAAATAAATAAATTGTGAGTCTTTGTGTATTAGGTAAGTAAATATTATTTTACTCGGTACACGGTAAATAATTTTGTTAGATAATAACTCTAAGACTTTGTTATATCTTATATCTTTAAAGGAGCAATTCTACCTATGTATATATAATCTGAATCTCAGAAACGGCTCCAACGATTTTCATGAAGTTTAGCATGCAGGGAGTTTCGGGGGCGATAAATCGATCTAGCTAGGTTTCATTTTTGAAAACGTCAAAACCAAAAACCGAGCTAAGCTCTGTCATCCAGACATTTACTGTTTAAGACGTTTCTATAAACATAAGGCTAATTGGGTAATTCTTGTTTACATTTAAAATATTTTCTTATTGTTAACACAAAAAGAGAGACGAGTAAAAGAAAGAGAGAGAGAAACATTTCGTTGTTAATAAGGAAATGATAAACGAAAACTATAAGTCAGTGAAAGTTTTCTGCTAGCATATAAATACACTACTTCCTTTTATCGAACCGACACCTGATTAGGTCATTATCATCACTCTCCTGCCCTTATCCCAATTTGTTTGGGGTCGGCGCAACATGTGTTTGCTTTCATACTTCTCTATTAGTGGGCCTACACATCAGCGGGATGCGTCATTCGCAGAGGTAACTGAAGCCATCGACACGCTTTGACGTTACTCGTCACTCCTTTTCTAGCCATATCACCTTATACGCGGTCCCTCGACCAGTCACTCGACTACCGAGATGACGACAGTGTTCATACACACGAGCGGCACGTGTCAACGGCAAAGGCAACTGCAGCTGTCGACACGTGTCAGCGGCTGCCACTGGCGTCGACGGCTGAAAGAAACGATGGATGGACTGCGTATAAGATCATATAGCTAGAAAGGGAGTGACTACCGAGAGGACGACTTATTGTTCATACACACGAGCGGCTCGCGTTAATGGCAGAGGCAACTGCATCTATCCATCGTTTTTAAGGGTTCCGTACCCAAAGGGTAAAATGGGACCCTATTACTAAGACTCCGCTGTCCGTCCGTCTGTCACCAGGCTGTATCTCATGAACCGTGATAGTTAGACGGTTGAAATTTTCACAGATTATGTGTTTCTGTTGCCGGTTGTGGTTATAGACCACAAATACTAAACAACAGAATAAAATAAACACTTGACCGGTTTTTTTGGTTTTATTATGCTCATTTTCTAGCAAAATATTGCAAGTAAGCGTCTCTCTAAAAAGCTTGTCATCATATTACAACCTTTCCTTTTTCTCGAGCGCCGGTCGGTACTGCGACCTCTGATGACCTACTTACGAGGCGAGCTCGATTTAAAATGATTAATATCCTAATCTCAAGCCTGGTGATGAGGCAGAAAAAGATTATATTTTCCTTATTATAGCTCCGTAAAAATAGCAACTCAGTGGAAGTACTTCTGTTTTTTTTTTTCGTTTCTCGGCTGCGATTGCAAGAAATCTGTTAAAGTCGTTAAGAAGAAAAATCTTGAAGTAAAAAAACACTTATTTTTCCTTTACTGTGATTTGAGGAAGTATGAGGTTTATTTAAAGTTACCTTTATTTGTGAGTAGCATTTAGGCTGAAAATCGTCTGATGGAAATCTGAAATAAAGAAACACACATATCATTTGTAAGTAGCTAACCTGTGAAATATGTGCTTAATATTTTTGTTTATAAAATATGTCTAAAGTCAACTGCCAATCTTTTTTTTTACCAAAAAAGAACACGAAAATAGTTTTTAAATATAAATAGTGGACAATATCTCTCTGTGGTGCTATAAATATTAAATGTTATAGTCAACCCGTTACCTGCGACAATATATACCCCCGATGTGACCCCAAGGAGACCGAGGGTAACCTGTTTGATATACTGCGCCTTATTTTTTTATTACTTTATTGGTAAGCCTGCCGGATTATTTTATGATGTTATTTTAGGGTTTACTTTAAGAATTATGTTGATACTTAGAAACACAGTCTGGTAATAAAACCCGTTTTAAAAATAGGGTTTCATAGCTACTACTTAAATTGATAAAAATTTACTGTACTGCTAATAAAAGTTTAGTAATTTCTTTAATCTTTTGATCGATTGATTCAAGATTATGTCGAATAAACAATTTTCGTTATTTTTGACTTGCTTTTGCCAGCGGCTTGGCCCGCGTGGAGGTCGAAAATTATCCCACGGGAAGGTACTATCGGGATAAAAAGTATTCTGTGTGTTAATCCAGGTTACAAACTATCTGTGTGCCAACTTTCATCTAAATGCGTTCAGCCGTTTTCAGGTGATTGAGGAACAAAAATACAAACAACTAAACATACAAATTTTCATATTTATAATATTATTCGGTTATAGTAATATTTACTTAGCAATAATATCGTTCCTGCTGATCACACTCAGATGACCCAACCGTTATGTTTGGACGAACTGAGCCGACTGATCTTTACGTAAACATCCGTAGCATTGGGCACGCCACGATTGCGGCGGTAAGTCCCCTCTTTGAGGAGTGGCTTGAGAGGCGGCATGGCGTCCTCATCTTCCGCCTGACATAGGTCTTCACCGGACATGGCTGTTTCGGGAGGTTCCTGTTTCGGAAAGGGTGGGAGGAAACGCCCGGGTGTTTCCATCGCGAAGATTGCTCTGAGGACACGGTGGAGCATACGGTGGACGTCTGCCCGGCTTGGGCGGAGCACTGCCGTGTCCTCGTGGAGGCGATCGGCGGCGGCGATCTCTCGCATCCGGCCCTGGTCCAGGCCATGGTACGGAGCGAGAGTGCATGGCTAGCAGTCGCCTCCTTCAGCGAAGCAGTTATGCTCGCAAAGAGGGAGGCGGCGCACGTGAGGGAGATGCAGTACATGCGCCCTCACTGCCATGGCCTTTGCAGGAGACGCCCTGGGCGTCGGTAATCCCAGGTTGATTCCCGGCCACCGTAGGTATGGGCTTGCGGACGGCGAGTAATGGGTAGCTTGCTGTCCGGTAAGGACCAAGCCCGGGTCGACGGCGCGTTGTGATCCACGCGCGCCTCTAAGAGATGTCAGCAGCAACTGACGGGGCCCGCAAGGGCCCATGCCTGCCAGGGGTGCGGGTTGTTCGAAAGAGATACCGCGGCCCCTGGCACACAGGCAACTGAGGGAACACGGGTGGGTTTTAGTCAGTAAAAGTCTGACACGCCCCACACTGGTCCCAAATTAAAAAAAAGTGGACATTGATAGTAGACCGCTGATATTTTTTTTTATTGTTGATACAATGATAACAGATAAGGCAAAAAAATATTATTGTCCTACTTCAAATACTTTTCTGTAAAAAAAATATTTCTTTTTTTTTTGTATGGGAGCGATTACATTTTACTCAATTTCTCAAAAACTTTAAGCGATGTCGAGATGGCAATCACATATGTTAGAAAACTAATAATTCTGAGTATTTGGCTCGAAGAAACTTATTGCTTATCTCTGCGTACTTTCGAGATAATAGTGACAGAAAATAACATTTTTTTTTAATGTTAATTTTTTGCTTTTTTTTAATCATAGCCTTACTTTTAGCACATAATTATAATGTATGCGTAATGTCAAATAAGTAAAAAGAGACTTCTCTGTAAAAGAGGTTATGGGGGCTCACTAATGACTGAAAAGCTATGACCTTTCTGAAGGAGTACTTTCATCAGTTCTAAAAAACAATCAAAATGAAGACATATTAAGCTGCAAACATAAAGTTGAATATGTTCACAAACGATTCTGAAAAAATATTATGGTGAAAGATTAATATTTGGGTCTATATTCTCTTGAGAAATCTCTATTTCCTCGTTTTCCAACGAAAGCAATTCATTGTTCAAGATCAAAGCACTAGCCTCTGGAAACAACTGTTTATGTAAACGAGCAAACTTTGGTTTGATATGGCTGATGTAAGGATCTGAGCTAATTAGAAAGCTGTGGATAATGTCTAAATTAGTCTGAACTCTACCGATTTTTCTTGTATGTGCCATTCTAACATTCCGGAAATCTTTATTCCTCGCTTCGGAAGCTTCTTCGGAAAGCATGCCTATCGGAATAAAGGAGAAATTTTCACAAATATCAGCACCGTGTATCAACAATTTATGGACACTTGAAGGCATGTAATACCATGGATATAAGTTTACATATAGCATTGCTGTTTCTTTACAATATTCCCTAAACAAGTTGGTATTAATAAGTTGACCAGATGAAATTGTTTGTAAAATGACTGCAAATCTCTTGATTAAATCAGGGTGGATACCCGTTATTTCAGCAGATACTTCATAATTTTCAAAAAACCTTCTTGCCGTGTTACCGTCATTGGTTGTACCAAATCCCTGTTTTACTATGTCAATCAACAAACCAGTTCTTTCCCGGAATTCTTCTTGTGTCAAATTCTTTTTAATTTCTTTTAACAATTTATCTTCTTTTCGTGCAGCCCACTTTTTGAAGTCTAAGTTGTACGAAATGTGTAAAATACATTCCATACATCTTATCCACATATGAAGCGAAGACAGACCATATTTATACATATCCTCTCTGATGAGTCTTTTGGATACAAAGTCCAAGTCATTCATTTTGCTAGGTGGGGTATTGCAAATATTACAAACAGCTGCAGAAGAAGTATTGGAAATCACAGTAGAAATTTTCCCATCAATCATAGTCATGTACAAATCATGTTTAATATCAAAATTATCTACAATTGTGGGAACAAGATTACGAATTTCTTCCTCTAAGGATGCACTTTCCTTCTTTATCAATTCATTTGTTTCTTTTGCAAATATAAAGCCAATTGGACGACAATAGTTTGTTGAAGAGGGAGCAGGATTTTGCCACAAGATAGTACCACTCTCTTCTTCCAAACGAAGCGGAACCAAACTAATCATGAAAACTGAAGAATCGTCAATTTTCGTGTCGGAGTGTGACTTTTGTTTATACTTACTTTGAGAAGATGACCCGTCAAAACCCCATTTGCTTATTAGTTTTAGCGATTTTTTGTCGGCAGAGTTGTGCTGAATTGTTTTTAATATCCTATTAGTTGTCAAATCTAGAAGCGATTGAAGTCTTATCTTAGCATCAGATTCAGTTACAGTTATGTCTGACTCTGGAGGATAACAAGTTTTTTTAGCTTCCAGGAGCTTTTGATAGGATGGAAGACCATACATTTTCTCTGAAGCAAGAATAGTTCTTAAATTTCGATATTGCCATTTTGACAAATTTGTTGAGGTGTAAAGCGCTAACGTTTTATCATCTGGTAAACACGGTTTGTCAGTCTTTTTAGCGAATAGTACATCATATACCATCTCACATTTTTCCTTGTTTTGGCTGAGTTCGTTTAATATAGCTGCTAATTTTGTTTTTTTAGACTCTTTTAATTTGGCACATAAAGCATAAACTAATTCCTCCTCTGTGTGATCTAGAAGTGTTAGAGAACGCCTTTTCTTCTGTTTATCAGATATATCAACAAATGGTTTTTTACTTGTACCATAACTTAATTGATGAGTATCCACTTGCGTTTCGAAATTTGGAATTACTTCCTCGGCAACTTTAAAAATGCTGCTTAAATCGATATTTTGACATTTTGGCCAAACTATTTGGGATTGTAACCAGTCTGAATTTTTGTTAAGAAAGGTCTTTTGAGCTCTACTGGAAGCAGACCATCTTTTTGAGATATTACTTGAAAAATTACGACAAAATAATTTAATATTACTCAAATCTTCGGAAGACAATTCAACACCAATACGTTCAATAAGGGCATTAAATAAAAATTCGACATTTTTAAAACCACCTCCTGATTTAAGAACAACGTATAAGTCTAAGTTGGTGACAAATGCGGACATATTATAATTTTAAGGAAAATTGAAAACAAATTAGAATCAAAGATATCAAAGACAAAGTGACTTTGATTTTAACAAAAAAAATTACGAAAACAAATTCGACGAAAGAAAGACAAACAAAAATTATTTGATTTTAAAATCCAAAGATTCAAAATACAACAATAACAAAACAAACAAACAACAAGCATTTCTTCAAGCGCACAGAAAAAATAAGGACACGTCTTATCGCAACCACATTTAGTTGTACACTGAGTGAGGTGTACGCGCGCGATTCGTGACCGTATTACGTTACGTCATGAGAGGCGGCCATCTTGTTATCCCGGCAAACTCGCGTCGAAGCTCCATTTTGCTGGCCAGCGGACCTATTGCGATATGAGTAAGGCTATGATTAAAAAAAAGCGAACAATTAACATTAAAAAAAAATTGTTATTTTCTGTCACTATTATCTCGAAAGTACGCAGAGATAAGCAATAAGTTTCTTCGAGCCAAATACTCAGAATTATTAGTTTTCTAACATATGTGAATGCCATCTCGACATCGCTTAAGGTTTTTGAGAAATTGAGTAAAATGTAATCACTCCCATACAAAAAAAAAAGAAATATTTTTTATAGAGAAAAGTATTTGAAATAGGACAATAATATTTTTTTGCCTTATCTGTTATCATTATATCAACAATAAAAAAAAATATCAGCGGTCTACTATCAATGTCCACTTTTTTTTAATTTGGGACCAGTGTGCGCCCTCCCGCTCCACCCAGAGCGGGAGAAGTTATTTGATGATTTCCCAACCAAAAAAAAAAAATAACATCCGTAGCATCTGCTACGACGTAGCCAATTAACCGTAGCAACACAGCTACGAAGCGCTACGAATTCACATCATACACTCGCACATTATACAACACGCTACATTTACAGTTTACGACCTATTTCATGCAATACCTGAGTCGACTGTAAACAAGTGCATTACACAAGAAGCTGAAACTGAAACATTGTAATACTTTACTACCGATAAATTCTCATAAGTACTAATACATTGTACTACGGTGTAAAACAAACACTGTAAAACGATTACGGTACGGTTAAGATCATAATTTTCTGAACTTCTGAAAGTACGTTTCAGGGGCATGATAAAATAAGGGAAGGTTGTGTCTGCTCTCCCCTGAGGCTATCCGTTTGACATTCCTCCCCTAATCCTGACCAATACCCTTGTTCATCGCCTTATGTAGGTATAGTGTTTCAATTTAATTTGTCACGCCCGGGTCGGTGTGCCACTTATTTTTTTTTTTTGCAAACGTGTGTGTTATACTTTATCTATATTATAAAGGGAATCTATACATACAGGGTGTAACAGAAACCCTATTGCTATCCTTAAGCACTAAAGGTATAGAATCACTATACATAGTTTCAGCTCAAAATAAAATACTTTTATAATTGATACCAAATTTTCGGTTTCATATGTTTCTTAAATTCAAATCATAACAAACGTGTAACCACACTACGTAGGTCAATATCTTTCCACGTTACTTGCCAATATCACGATAAATATCTTCCGAGTGATGTGTTTATTTCAATTAGTAAAGTTCGGTTTCTGATATTAATGTATTAAAAATTCTTATAACTTCCGAACATGTAGAGATAGAATTAAAAAACCCTTCCAATATCGTTTGATATCATGCAAAGAAGCCATGCCCTTGGTATGTATATGCCCTTTCCGTTACACGTTGTATATAAGATATTTCTTATTAAACAATAGGTGTACACTAAACTCAAACTTGCTGTTTCTGAAATTGAAGAAATTTATTTACATTTAAGTTTTACTAAATAAACTAATATTACATATTATACATACCTGAAAATGAAGATACGACATTTAAACTTCTTTAATACATCTATGTTGATGCTTATAATAAAAATTGTGAATAAAATAATTAATAACTAAAATCAAATGTTCCGTTTGATGATGTCATCTTGACACCTCTACCTTTTAGGTGGCAAGTTTTTACCATTGAGTTAGACACTATCAATCACAATCTAAATAATTTTGAAGGATATTGCTAATCCATTGCTTCATATGTTTGAAAAATTCGTCTGCTCAGCAAAGTAAATAACGCAATGAATGTTGCTACACTGTTAATATGAAAGCCATTTTTACTGTTCGTTTCTTACGCTAGTACCCCAAAGGTCAGGTAAACTGTTTTTGTTTTTTTTCATCGGGAATTAGAAGTCAGGAGTCCGGATTTGTGCCCGTTTGATGGCAGTTGGCTCGCCCCTAATAGAGCTTTAAACTTAACTGGGAATTAAGCATAACTAGCGAAATGTGCATTATTATTTCAGCCGAAACACGTCCACTGCTGGACATAGGCCTCCCCCAAGGGGAGGGGGGGGGGTGGTTTAGCCATAATCGCCACGCTTGGCAGGCGGGTTGGCGATCGCAGTATGGTGGCAAAATGCATAGTGAACGCTGCAGCCCATTCTTTAGTAAGTCCCTTAGTGGCCTTCTACGACACCCACGGGAAGAAATGGGATGGTGCTATTCTTTTACGTCCGGCACCACACGAGATGTGGGAGTACTATAGATAAACTCCTGCCTAACCTTTGTACGAACACAGGCGTGATGTTATGCTATAATCAGATAATTACCTAGTAGCGCCTGCACTGTCCTCCCATACCTAATATCACTGTAATTTGAAAACATTATAAAATCCAATTATTTTTAAAAGAGTAACCGTGGAGTTTCTTGCCGGCTCTTCTCCATAGGAAGCGACAAATTGGAACCGTGCACCTAGCTTCTGACGTTTCATAAGTGCCCTTGCAGGTTTATGTGAAATAAAATATTTTGATTTGATTTGATTTGAGCGAAGGGATGGGAAGATAAGGGAAAGCAAGTAGTCTCATAACCTTGAGAGATTAATAAAACAAAGCTAAAAGCGATGTTATTTAAGAAAATGCAAATACGTCTCTTGTTCTGTTGATCAAAACCCTTGAAACTGATGGAATGGCGATGAGGAAAGATGAGCTCACCAAAACCAATATAGATTTACCCGAAATACTTATTTATGTAAAATAATGATTACTTGAGAGTTAATAATTTTCAAACGTGTGTCTCTGAAAATCTATAAATTATCAACGTCCCGTTTTTGGTTTGTATACGAGAAGTACAGCTTTGGTTTCCAAAGACGGCGGAAAATGAGTGGTTTTTGGCACCTTAATCAGTATACTAATTCAAGGTGAATTTTTAGTCACCGTTTAAATTTTTCAGGGTGATTATTATCACCCTGAAAAATTGAAACGGTGACTCATGAAGTTGTTCAAATTCACGGGAATACCCGTGAATTTGAACAATTTTCTCCAAGGAACATGGGTCGAAATATGAAGAAAAAAATATCGGACCTCTCGTACAAAATCGACCAGCTGACTATTATTGATTTTGCATGGGAGGTCCGATTATTTTATCGCCCTGAAAAATTTAAACGGTGACTAAAAATTCACCTTGTATAATAAAGCTGAAGAGTTTGCTTGCTTGTTATGTTTCTTTGAACTCTGGAACTAACAATCGGATTTGCTGACGCTTTTGCTGGCGGCTTCGCCCACGTGGGGGTCGAAGATTATCCCACGGGAACTTACTATCGGGATAAAAAGTATCCTATGTGTTATTCCAGGTTACAAAGTACCTGTGTGCCAAATTTTATCCAAATCCATTCAGCCATTTTTGCGTAATTGAATAACACACATCTAAACATACAAACAATCACATTTGTAATAATAACAGAATATGATAGTCCACATTCATGAGGTTGGGTATAGGCTATTTAACCTTTTGACCGCCAGAGCGTAAACGCATCGGCGTCCCTCTCACGCCAAGCCAAAATCTCGGCGCAATTCTTTTTTGGAGGTATTTCCTACAAATCAGAATACGGATTCCAAATTTTATCGATAACCAATAAACATTGCTTTTCGTCCACTATTTTAAAATAAAATATTACTCGTAACATCATTCTTTTATTTAACTTGACCCTAAAATGTTGTTTTCTTGCCGACAAGAAAAGGTGCAATAACCCATCTGCAATGACGAAATTCCAAACACCCCCTATGTAATCCTTTTAGGGGATTAATTTTTAAAAATTTCCTTACCTTAGTGCTTTAAATATGGTAGTTTTGTGCAAAATGTCTTGCTTTTAGACCCAGCGGCTTATGGCTGGTCGATATAATTTACGGACCATAATTGGATAAAATTAAGACTCGTATTTATCAATAATGAAGCAAAGACCTCATAGCTTTGCACAGTAGACCCGCCACGTATGGAAGTAGCTATCATAGGTATTTGCTTACGGATTTATTTATATGTCCAGTTGGGAAATAGAAAAATGCTATCATTGTTAAATATATCGATTCGTTTTCAACCGACTTCAAAAAAAGGAGGAAGTTATCAATTCGACTGTTTTTTTTATGTTTGCTACCTCATAACTTTCGACTGAGTGAACCGATTTTGATGATTTTTTTATTTGAAAGCTGTTGCTTCCCGTGTGGTCCCATTTCAATTTCATATAGATGTGATGATGGTAGGTACTAATAACTAAAAAGTGAAAAATAAAAACTTTTTCCAAAAAATAAAACAACCGACTGCCGAAAAAACACTACAAAGTGAAAAATAACTTTAATTTCGGAAGGCGGTCACAAAAAATTCAAATACATATCCAAAGTCACCGACTTCCGAAACTAAAGTTATTTTTCACTTTGCAGTATTTTTTAGGAAGTCAGTTGTTTTTTGTTTTTGGAAAAAGTTTTTTTGGATAACCAAAAAAACTTTTTAGCATTAGATTATGCGTTGTCTGTCACTGAATGAATAAATTTAAGAATTTTACTAAAGTGTTCCTGTTATTAGACAATTATGTACACGTACTGGACCTATTTGTTATTTTGTTTTAAACGACTAACACTCAAACAACCAGAGATAAGAATTTTGAAGAACATTATTTTGGTTTATTACACTGCAATGCAGAAGTTAACTCCAAAATCCTCCGTTCTTAATTCACATTCTCGGTTTGATTACATAATGTACATTGCTACAAAGTTTAAATCTGCTGCATCTCTCTAGTATCTGCGGTATTTCGACAAAGTCACTGCCAATTGTACTTGGGAACTGCAATCCCGGACGAACTTGTAGTGATGTTACATACAACCCCGGGGGAATTTGCTTCATATCGTGACAGACGACAAATTCGGACGATACGAGCGATTTTTGTTGCAAAATGGCGGCGGATACGTCATTGTCATGGCCGTTTGGTTTGTAGTGATTGTGAATTATTTTCAGATACTAGAGCTGTTAGCCTGCCTAATCCCACTGCTGAGAAAATACCAGCTACCAGCTCTTTTGATCCTGAAGTAATGTAGACCACTACTCGTTAGTTTTCCCCAGCTTGTCTCACTATCTTCGACGCAACACTTTCTAGCTTTTTCAAGGCTTCATATACTAGTTATGTTAGCCTGCAGTACAGATACTTGAAATATTTATTTACCATCGTAAATCAATTATTGTCCAAGTAAAGCAATTACTGGCATCCCAGTAATTGCTTTACTTGGACAATAATTGATACGAAAATATTGGCAAGACTTTATAAGCAAGCAAAAATATTACAGAGCAAATAAAATAATATTTAAGCAAATTGTGGATCATCGCCACATGGGTTATTTTTTTGAGTACTTAGTCGTTAAGTTTATAAGGTTCAATTATAGCAATAGAGCCGAAAAAGAGGCAAAAAAAAATGAAAGGGCCCTGCAAAATGCCGTCATGACTTGACAACATCACTGTATTTTTGCAATAAAAACAGACAAAACTCTGTTATTTGCTTCAAACATCCATTGTCCTCATGACACCAAATAACCAATTACAAATTACAACTCAATAAATCACGTACTTCTTATACCCAACACCTATTTCAGGGAACGACAAACAGGAAACTGAATCCCATTACCCCCTCCCTTACCCTTTGCGAACGCTGCAATGTCCGCGTTCAATCATTTTCGTTCGTTCATTCGTTCATCAACAATGCTCCCCGGTACGGGGGTGATTCCTCTCATTATCGGGTAAATTGCGGGAGGATGGTCCATGATTACTGGCAACACTGTAACTAAGCTTTTTATCGAATCACGTTTACGCTTGGTTGGTAAGTAATATTAAAGGTTCCTATTGTGGAGTTTTCTTTGTGTGTGATCTATTGAAGTGTAGGTTGGTAGATAATAGTGGCGCTCTTTGGCGAGATATTTGTAGTACCTACGCTCGATGGAGATCTAAAAGGCCCTTTCAATAGGATAAAGTCATTTTGTGTTTCAATGCGAGTTTTGTCATAACACGACTTGCTTCGTAGCTATACGGCTCTCGTTATTAAAGCTGTTTTTCCAGCTGATAGATTTGAAAGCTAAGTTACGAAACTATGTAACCGTTTCGACTATGGCTGTAGCTGTGCAGCGAAGCGAGTAAGATGTGCTATGAAGATGCGCCGCCACGACGTAGCAAGGGAGATGCTCAGCTCAGTCTCGATGCGACAGTAGGGAAGAGGCCACTCGCGCATCCACCTCCACCTTCAAACGCTTCCTTCCATTTTAAAAAACATAGCTTAGTTGTATATGATTGGTATTATATATCAAACGCATCTATAGCAACGTAGCATACCACATCTCTGGTAGAAGAACAGGCTTAAGCTACGGTTTCCTGAAAGAACAGTGGCCGCTATAACCGCTGTGAAGGCTGCAATGAAAATGATGGCATCGAGTTTTGACTTTACTGTGTCCAAAAACGCTCTCTAAGCAAACACACCAACTTACTCGAACTTTCTTAAATAACGTTTTTTTGACGCAATTCGGTGGTTGTAAATTGCGGACAAAAAGCGGCGGCCACCGTTCTAATAGAAAACCTTAGCTTAACATAAATATTTTTGTTTTTTATATAACCTGGGAAACTATTTCGTAGGTCACGTATTCAAAAAGGTAAGCTCTAAACCAGAATGCTGAAGAAGCCAGTTTACCCTAAAGCTTATACGATTATAAGCTTTATTTATTTATTTCTTAAATTTACACGGTTTAAAAAACCAATTACATAAATCGTAGTATAAATAAGTACAAACATAACAACTAAACTAATAAATTGCCGCTACTAAATTGGCCAATTTATTAGCGAACAGATCGCAGTCCCGGTTGACCTCCACGAGCTTGTTTAGTGCGTTCTACACGCCGTACGGGAGACGAAGCACGAGCTGCTGTCTGACACGGAGGCACGTCTAGCAGTCGATGTTTTCTGCTACAGAGGTAATTGTTCGGTTTGTAGACTTGAATCAGCTCATTGTGAATGTCAAGCGCATCCGTCGTACCCTTCATTACTTTGAGCATAACGCCTACCTGGCCACATGCCCTTCTGTTCTCCAGCATATGATATGAATGCTAAGAGGAACTTGGTAGGCTAACTTAGTTAGACTTGGTAAGCTTTAGGATAGGCTAACAGTAGTTAGGGATCTAACTACTGTTAGAATGTATTGTTTTGGTATTGTAGGTCGCATACGACCACGGCTTTCTATTGGGAATATGTTCTTGTTTCATGCTTTTTAGAGCGTTGTTTTTCAGTAGTCGGGTTTTAGTTGTAGAACTTACTTTTATTTATGTGTGTATGTATATGTAATATGTTTTTTAAATGTGGTAAATTAAGCCATTTCATTTGGTACCGAACACGGTATCATATTTTTTTAAGTTCATGACTTTATTCCTCTAGGACTTGACGCCGTATTCAATTATATATGACGGCACATCAAGACGCTGCCAACGATACCGCATTTGTCAAATTATGATAAGTAGTTTAGTAGTTGTGAAGGAACCTACCGAGGGAAAAATGAGTATACTTATATATACACCCACATCCATACATACATACCGGTAAAAATCATAACTCTCCTTTTTGCTTCGCCTTCGGGTCAAAAGTATGTTATCGTTCTATGGAATCTGCTACCCACAGTCTATCCTAAAAAATGCCTACCGATTACTGTCCTATACAAAAACCGTGTAACTCTCTATAAAAAATACATGATATAAATTGTAAGAGTATGATTTATTTTGGTAATATTTTCCTACATATACGTATCTCAGTTTGATGGAGGGTGTTTCACGATTAAATCTTTGGTACTTTGCTCGTGCGCGCATCATCCGCCTCAAACGAGGACGGAAGGAGGATCACCTCGGTTTACCCTAATCTTTGTCCTCATCTTGGTATTTTCTTGGGTAACTAAATTAAATATTTCTGGAGCATGTAAGTCACTTATTTATATGGTGTATGAAGGGCTCTCTGTTACCCCGTGCTTTGTTGTGTAGCTGTATTTTTTCATTATGTGGTTCTATTGTGTGTTGGTCTTAAATTAAGGGCTATATTTTCACATCAATGTATAATGCCCGTAAAAAAACTTATTATATAACATAACTATATTTTAAACTTTTGATTTCCGTTTAGTATATAAAAGCAATTGAAAAATATTTTCTGGTATGTTCTATGGTGATATTATTTCTGTAAGTAGGAACGTACATACAATTTTACACGTCAGTCATAATTAATAAATAGATCGGTGTTTCCTATCTGACTACACTGATATCAAAGGACGAAACAAACTCAGATATCACAGTCTCTTTTAAAGTTTAGACATAATCTTGGTCAGATCATGTGAAGACCACGTAGATTTCTGTCTGAAATGGTTTTTTGAGGAAAGAACCAGTGGGCCTGTCCAATCAGTGCACGCATTTGTCAGTAGGGGGAATCCCCCTAACGCTGGATAGCAGGCAGTACCGGACAAAACTTGTCGAAACATGAAATTACTCTTAAAGTATCACTAGCTTATAGAAAGACGTCACACTTAACAGATAAATCCCCCCCGCAGCGGGGGAGGCATCAGTCGCACAGATCCCACGACTGTCATTTTGCGCAAGAATTCGTTGCACCGAGTAACATTTAGAACGTCATAATATTTTGTTTTCAAAGTGAACAAATTGTGTTTGTCACCGTAAAATTGTGAATACCGTAAGATTAAAATCTATCGCGCGAGGTTGGAAACTGTCGATGAATTGTTCACTGCACCATACTGCTTACCGGCTGAGTAAGTTAGGTTGTGGTTTTAGTCAGTAAGAGTCTGACAAACCCCTCCGCCCTCCCCAGGGCGAAGGACATCCATGAGGATTTCCCCCGTAATTTAAAAAAACAAGCTTAGAATTGCGACCAAAAGCGCACGAGCCGAGCGAGCGCTACTTCCAAGTTAGTTGCAGTTACTTGACTATTTAGTAATATCGCAATGTACTATCCGTCTTGATACCAGTTCACAATTTGATGGTTTCACTTCGATAGATTATAATGTACCGAAAAATAATGCGTTAAATTATAAGCAGGTTTGGCTTACGGTCAACCCAATCCTTGGTAAGTAACTTTTTTTTTGGGGGGAAATCATCAAATAACTTCTCCCGCTCTGGGTGGAGCGGGAGGGCGTGTCAGACTTTTACTGACTAACACCCACCCTTTTTTCCTCAGTTGCCTGTGTGCTAGGGGCCGCGGTATCTCTTTCGAACAACCCGCACCTTGGTAAGTAAGCTTTATATTCATTTTTTTGCGGATTTATTGATAAACTATATTGTAATGGAAGTTACACTAATCTATCTTATTCCCCTAAGTCCGGACAGTAACAGATCCCCTAGTACCGGACAGTATTTTGACAAACTTTATTATAAACAATATTCTTATACTTTTATTTATTTTTTCAGATGATTTGATATAATGGAGACGACAAAGAAAGGTATCTGGGACTCAAATAAAAACTATTAAGAACTTTTCAATATTTTTTTACCCGTAGTGGAAAGATATTTCCTTTATTTTTACTTTATTTGATTCATTTGGATGTTTGTAGTGATAACGTTGTCAGGTCGTTTATTTTATTAATATAAGATTATTGTGTGACTCGATTTTTTTATGAATCTACATGTGCCCGGCCCTGTCCGGTCTTAACAATTCAAATTTAAATTCATCCCGTACTAGGTGCTGCATGTCAATGAAACCAAAAACTAAGCCAATTATTGTTTCTACATTAAGTAGTTAAATAATATATCATATTTATCTGTGTTGGTTTATTTGAATGTCTAATGCGATTATTTTAATGAAAATGTTCCGGATTTTTTTAAATATTTATTAAAAACCTTAAGCGTCCGGTACTCGGGGATCTCCCCCTAATTGTGCAACTCAACTCAAAATATAACCTATAACCGTCTTAATGATCATATTCTCAGCCAACCTTTAATTCTTCAACCAAACCCAACAATTGATCACTAATCCTGTCAAACGCAATCTGAATAATTAATTACAGCAAACGGCAAAGATATATTCACTATTCGAACAAAGTTACTGAAGCTAAAATTAGATCGGACTATTTGTAAAGGTCAACTTCTGAATCTGTTTATTGTTGTTACTAATATCATTTTATCCCCTAAAGTACAATATCCGTATCTATGTAAACATCAAAAACGCTGGAAAAAAGGCAAATGATAAACGGATAAAAGTATAAGCTTTCATCGTGATATTCATAATATTTTCGCACGGAAATACGTCAAAGTTCATAAAAATATTTTCCGAGAATTTCAAGTTCGTTTTTTCTTTTTCAGTAAACATATATTACTCGTGCGGCTCCGACTTGCGTAGGGACTCGAGAGCTTGCTTTATATTTATTTGTGAGCATTACGCAAAATATACGAAGCTTTACCCCCTCTATTCCCGTCTGAAGGATCACTTGTTCCCCCACGCGATCCACTAAATACCCCATAATAGTATCTTTGAAGGTACAGAGTTGCGTACACTATCAGTAGAAATCGGTTTCATTTAGAGAGTTTCACAATATTCATGGCGTTATTTATGTTGCTAAGCAGACGTGTTGTTGAGAAATTACTTACTACTGTATAGAATCAAGTTCTTCTAACTTAACAGACAGCTGTGCTGCTGGGGAGTTTGTTGCGCCACTTCTTATTTCCCAGCTAAAGCACTAGGAAGTGGTGAAGGGCGGGCGTTTTAGGGGGACTGTCTTATGTAATTTAGACGTTCAAAAAGAGCTGACTCTCAGCCTAGTTTGAATAAATGACTTTTGATTTTGATTTTGACAATTTATTCGAACATATGAAGTAATGGAATATACTTTTAAAATGATTCAGATACTGATTAACAATGTGTTACACAATTAGGGTGCTAGTGAATGAATCAAAACTGAAATGAACAAAAAGATGAATGAAGATGTTTCTATAATTTATCGCCTCAAGAAACCCAAGGCGCCACTCCAAAGAATTATTAGCTTACTGACTTTCTTTGAAGCTAATACATAATTAATCGGGGAGACCCGGATAAAAATGTGAAGGCCATTTTTTGTATCAAAATTGGGCCTCCGGAAACTTGGGGCGTCGGATGACAAGTCATTAATGTAATCTACGGCCAGTCGCTGCTGAAATCTGACTTAATGACGTCACGTTTCAATGAATATTTTATGAAAATATTTCTGAGTTGAAAAAACTGGGATCTGGGTCAATATTTGTTAATGGAATATTAAATTTAGATTTTTAAAGATTCTAACTTAAAATGTCAATCTTAAATATTTTGAAATATCCAGACCTAGATCACTTTTCAATTAAAACCCGAAAGTTCTAGGCCTTTTGTACAGATACGGTTTTCTTGTCGTGAAAAACTACGGTTTATATGCCGTGTGTAGGTACTGTCGTCAGTGTTTATTTATTTAGTTTAGCCAGCAATTGTGTAAGCAAAACATTTAATTACATAAATAAGTGCAAAAATTACTTACAGGCTTTTAGACGGAAGCCCACATCATGTATCCAATGACTACTAATCATTAATAATTTAAAAAAAAATTTTTTTGAACATTTGCATAATTCAAAAAAATATATATTATTCACTAAGACGCATGACGTAGTTTGAAACACCCTGTTATGGAGATGGAATTAATGATGGAATGTAATTGTAGGTAGGTAGATATTTTCTACCGTTTGATACGTAAACATTATTAAAAGGGAGGGTGTTTCATAATTCTAAAGCATTATTTCTTTTTATTTGTACCTATTATTTTAATTAATGGTAACAATGTTTTAATCGCGCCTAGAGGTATTTTATGACGGATACATTGGGTGGACCACCTTTGTAAGACGACTAAAATGTCATGGTGTATAGGAATGTAAAGCTAAAAAGGATACCTAGTTATAATTAAAATTAAATATAAATATTTGGTTATTCGTGTGACAATATTATTAACAAACATTTCATTCTACATAATTAAAATGACAGATTGATAACAGTAACATTAAAACTTTAAAATATTAAATATGTCATAGTTGCCTTTGTCTTATAAGGATCACAATGGAAGCTTCTGCCAGGGGTGCGGGTTGTTCGAAAGAGATACCGTTGCCCCTGGCACACAGGCAACTGAGGGAACACGGGTGGATTGTAGTCAGTTAAAGTCTGACACGCTCTCCTGCTCCACACAGAGCGGGAGAAGTTATTTGATAATTTCCCAAAAAAAAAGTAAAGTTGGAAGCTTATTGACGGACATATTTTTTCTACGGTACGGTTTAAACACCGTAACATAAAGAAACTGTGTCGTGTACAAAGGGCCTTATTTTGAGGTATGAACTCGTCAAAATAACAAGCCGAAATTGAAGCCCAACTTCCATAATAAACTTCTTACGTGGCAGTACAAACAGAACCTCTTGGCAAATTGCTAAACTTCACCTAATCCCAAGCCGGTATCGCTTCGTCTATTAATACAATTTTAAAAGAAAAACGTTTTTATTAAAAATAACTTCGCCACAAAAACATTTTTAATGTATTTTTCGTTACGTTCAGTGAATCGTTGGAAGAATCTTTTTATGGCGTTAATTAACATTTTAACTTTTACAAAGAGAGAATATGGAGAGTTGTTATTATGATGAATTTTATAAAATGAATCGAGATTCGTATTTGTTTAAAAATGCCAAATAAGAGTAATTTGTTTATGAAAGCTTTTATACTAGTAATTTAAACATTTCGAGACATAATACGTTATTCACGACATGCAAATGAATACAAAAAAAAAACACATAGAATACTTAAAATACCTCGTTACCCACGTTAACGCTAGACGATTACCTAAACCTGTAACCTCTGAATCATAACATCCTAATAAAAACCTCCTTTGAAAGCGTTCATTGAAACCGTAACGCCACTCTATAAAAACGCCGGGAACAGACGCCACGTCTGACGTCCCTAGCCGTTCCAGAGCCCGGGCGCTGTAATTAGTGCTGCGAACTGATTTCCCCGGGACTGACAACCGGTAGAAGAACGGGGAAAAACAGATTTTACCTAATAACCTTTGCAAGATATGAAATATAATTTTTTAAATTGCATTCCGCATTTACCGGCCCATGGAATTAGAATTGAATCGATGGAATAAAAATATGGTTGATTCAGAAGAACGTTAACCTTAATGCTAATGTAACTCATTGTAAGACTGCATTACTAAAATACATAATTTAATAGCATTAGCAATGATTGCCCCTTTGAGCACTATACCAACGAAACTTCGACTTCAAAGCTTTGCGCATAACGTGCACCTATTTGATTAAATTATAAAATAATAACAACACAAAGAAAGAAAGGAGAACACCTAATATTTAAACTGTTAAAACAGATTAAGCAAAGTGCGGTCCGATTTGATTTTGCTTTATAACTTATAGAAAATTAATGCAATGATTTATTTCAAAATTATTAATTATGTTAAAAAAATAATAAAATGTAATTATTGAACGCTCTTTGCATTCAATAATTCGAAGTAGATTAATTTAAAATATTTTACCATAATATTTTATGTAAATGGCAGTTAGTACATATAATTTATGTAACAAAGGTGAATAACCAGACATAATGGTGATAAACATGTTAACCTTTGTCTTGGCTTAGGTTCACAAAATAAGTCGATGAAGGTGAATTAGGTAGATTACATTAATGCTCTTGCGGCGTGTCTCGTTTCTCACACTCTAGAATTGATATAATTTTTTTGCCCGCGGTTTCGCCCGCTGGGTTGTTTGAAAATATCCCGAATATAAAGCACAGAAATAGTATGTCGCAGATTCAAACAGATTAACGTCCACGTGCTTGTTGTTGGTGTCCGCCATGTTGTTTTGTGATGTTTGTGCAGTGTTGCTATTCGAATGAATTAAATAACTATTGAAATAAGTGGCGTCGTAAGTTCTTACATATTATTATGTCTAAGAAGTATTTAATTATTTTATTAAAATTTCACCGGAATTAAAGTATCCTATATATTCTGTAACCATCTCACCTTGAAAATGTCAGTGAAGTGAGCGTGGAGTCAGCTGTCAGTGCCATTCCACCTAATGCTACGGATTGAACAAGCACTACCCCACAAGATCAACATTAAGCCCATCTGTATCATCGAAGATTATTATCGTTCTTCTTATATATATTTTTTTTTAATAACGCACGCATGCTTTTTCCATTCACTTTAGACTTGGGCAGATTAGTCGGCATCGGTTTTGCTTGCCATAATGTAAAATAGAATAGAATAGAACAAGTATTACATTTACAAACGTAAGCGAGGTTAAAAAAATTGCTAGTGCTATTGATCATTCAATATGATTAGTACCTGGATGACCGAGCTTCGCTCGGTATATTTTTTTGGTTTGACGATTCCTGATAATGAAACCTAGCTAGTGTCGTGATTTCATTGATTTAGTTTAGAAAAAGTGTATTATTTTAATACCGAATTATAATATCCACTGTGGCAGCACTGTTAAGTTATTATCATGAATTGTAACGGTCTTTTTAGATATGTTTTTATTATGAAAAATCAGACAATGTGTAATTGTACGATGGCAACACTTAGGAACAACGTCACTTAGCCGTTATTTCTGGGTGGGGACTTAGATGTGTTTTAATGTATTTAAAATGGAAAAATGGAGCGCGGATCATTGCAAAGACTACAATTGTATACTGGCAATAGACAGGCAGCTCTACCTTTTTTTAATATTAGCAAGTGATAAACGCAGCGCCATCTAGTTTTTCCTTAAGGGAACTAATGAATATAAATTTATATAAATAGATCGGTACCGTTAACTGTGGCATCATTACTTTCCATGAGCAACTTTACCAATGAGAACTGAATTACTTATTAAAATATCTCTCAATAACTTAAAATTTGTTACAATTAGTAGATTATTCTACTTCTGTATCGCTTCAATATTAAATAGTGGCAACAGATTTTTAGACATAGAGAGAAATAAGTACAGTTCTCATTGGTACAGTTGCTCATGGAAAGTAAAGATGAAGTTGATTGTAAGTCGCTGTTATTATAGCTGCTGTACTGTACGCTGCATAGTAGGTACATACTTATATGACATGTGACGCTTATGGGAAGAATTTTAAAGGTATTCGAAAATACAATACATAGTGGTAATAAAATTACATTATTTTCTTTATTTCAATAAATACATATAAATTACATTTTTAAATATTAGAAAAATAGTAGCCCATCGGTATCAGAAACAGGGTCCAAGCTACCCGGCAGTCAGGGCTCTAGAGAGGAACCTCCTAACTATGCGAGCCGTGTCCAGGAGTACCGGTTTCTGGATCAAGCCCTTGACCCAGCTGCCCAACAAGAGCTTCCTTAGGTGTTGGTCGAGGCTCTTTGCTATCAAACCCTTGGCTGTTATAACTATCGGTACAATGATTGCTGAGTCCACATCCCACATATCGGCAACCTTGCGAGCCAAGTCAAGATACTTGATTTGCTTATTTTTCTCGGCTTTCACGAGGTTCCCGTCATGAGGGACCGTTATATCAACGATCATCTCATCTTTCACTTTCCTTATGTTGTGCCAAAGTTACACAAGGACCTGAAAACAAGTTATTTTCCTTTAAAAATAAAACAATCAAACTTTAAAAAAAGATAAACATATTCAAGATTTTAAAATCGTATTAGTAATTTATTAGTAAGACTTACAACTATACGTACTAGTCTACTACTACTACCTATAACCTAGAGGCCTGGATCTCCATTCGATTTTAATCATGCAATTCAGTAATGAACTGTTTTACTTATGTTAAATGAATTATACCTACGGCAGAGATTAGCTCCTACAGTCAACTTTACTTACTCTTAATAATATTAGTATATTTATATAGAACTAATAGAAATCTGATATCAAATCAAATCGCTTGATGGTGTCCTTAAAACATTTGATGTGGAAGCTAAGGCCAGCTTGCTTATAATGGCTTAATGTTTGTTGAAGCTAGGGCCGGCTTGTTTATTAAAGCTTCAATGAGTTCTTTTCCTGAAATATATTTAAATATCTAGTATAGTTCAGGCCCAAAAGCAATCATGCACTAGTTTAGAAAGAAGATAAGAAACCTGAACTAACAGAGTTTTAATGTCTCACATAATTTTTGTTTGAGATCAATGTATAAATTTACTTATTATTATTACACAATATTTTGAGTTTCAAAGAGTAATAATAATAATAATAATAATAAACTTTATTTATATAAAACAGATTGTGTAGTACATGTAACAGTTTTACAAAGTGGGTAGTATCTCTGGCAATCAAGTGGGTGACGTGCTGCTCTCCTTGCTAGGCTATGAAATAGCCTGTATTAAGGAGTAACAGTGCTGATCCCCTCTAATTGTATTACTACCATTTTATTTTTATTTTACAAAATACAGTTTTTAAATATTTAAATACAGGTATTAGTGCGCGAGCGCATTTGTGTGTGTGTGCTTATGTGTATGGGGGTGCGTGTGTGAGTGTGCATGTATGTAAGTAACCATGGAGTACCTTGCCTGTTTGTCTCGATAGGAAATAAACACTTTGGAACGAGGCAACTAGACTCTGACTATTTATAAGTACCTGATAATGCTGTACAATAAAAATGTATTTGATTGATTGAATTAATTATTTTTTGTAATTACAGACATACCTGATGTGTTGAAATCAGATTCCTGTAATTGATTTTCTTGGGAGATATCAGAGGTTGACATAACCATTGCTTCACCAAATGATTGAGCTTGAAAATCTAGAATAATATTAAAATAAGTATTAAATTATGATTTGTTTCATCAAAATAAATACATTAGTGAATATATTTATAGTTAACAATTAATAGTATTACCTGGCATATGTAGTGTTGGAATTGCCAATTTAGACAGTCTTCCAGTTTGATACTTGTGAATTTCTTCAAAATGTCTATGACAAACACGTCTGTTGCTATAGATAGTCTGATGATCCAATAAAGCTATTTCACCACCAATGCTTAAAATCCAAGTTTTAAATTTCTCTGCACTTGTGTCTGGATTCGGGAACCGGTGTAGAGGCACCCCTGAAAACATGAAACAATTAGGCGTGTAACTTAAATCAATCACTGAAAGAACTATACCTTATTCAGCAGAGCTTCAGACAAAGTACATATACAGGGTTATTTGTAAAACACCGGTAACCTCTCAGGACTACGTTACTAACATCATAATCAACAACTTTTGTTCTATGACTTTTAAAAATTCATCATATTTTAATTCATCAGATTTACATACAAAAATAAAAATATTTAAATTCAACGCTCTAAATGTTACGAAGTCTATGCGAAGCAAAAGAAAGCGATAGGTAGTACCGACAATAGCGAGGGGAGCGGGGGAGGGGGCGGCGGGGGCGCTTGAACTTGACCTATTTACGGGCGGCCTTCAGTCATTCGTTTGCTTTGATGCGCTTGCGTCGCGTCATTACGGGTCCTTGTAGTGAAATTCGGCAGTGCAGACGTTTACGTAATTATCTTTACATGATGGCGTATCAATATTCCAATGTCGAGTACACGGAAATGGTGCGAATGCTAGCTAGGTGTGATGACAATGTTTCGGAAGCGTGTCGCCAATACGCCATACGATTCCCAAACGTACGTATACAAAATACTTTTATCAAGTGCTATACCGTTGTAACTTTACAGAAAATGTGAGATGTCATTGTTAGTTTGTTTTCATTACGGTGTTTAGTGCATAGGTACCGTGAAATATCAAGGTTATTTCCATGTCAAATGTTCGATTGTAGGTATAATTTGGCTTTTGCGTAAAAAGGCGGGAACCGTAGCGTAGCGAGTTACTAACCCAAAAGTATTACTACGAGGACATTGCGCGGCAATGTATGTAGGTACAGCAAAATACAGAGTTGAAATGTGTTACATAGGACAACGAAATATTTAAGGTTTGTTTTTGGTAAATTTATTATGTTTTGTAAAAAGTCGTAGAACAAAAGTTGTTGTTTATGATGTTAGTAATATAGTCCTGAGAGGTTACCGGTGTTTTACAAATAACCCTGTATACAAATAGTTCTGTAAACCACTGATTAGCCATGGTAAGATCAAATGAAAGGTTGTACTCTGGCATTGGGCCATTGGTTATAGGTTGGTTTCCTGGGTGAATTAGAACAACAATCAAGGCAATTCATAGCAAACGTATTGACTTTGATATCCTTAGGCTACACGGTATATTTAATGTACCCTGGATCTATTACAATAGGGATAGGGGTATATGAAACATAGTGACGAATAGAGTATAAGCCGGTTTGGCCAAAAATAAAGGTTAAAAAACTTACCGTCTCTCCTAACCACAGCACATGGCAACCAGGTACACAGCAAGAATTTTGTGACATGGTGGAAGTTCACTGTTCACTATTCGCAATTACAGGTCCAAACTCTAAAGAGTGCCTATGCCCAGAGTCCACAGTAACTTCACAAGTTCAGGATATTGTTTACAATAACGCGGGCTCAACACGAGCGAACGAACGAATTGTAACGGGGCACAGCAACACGGAGTCGGAGGAACAGGAGCTCAACTCAACGTGGATAGCAAATGCACTTGCAAAACAACGAGGACTTTATTGCAAAAGGAAATTAAATGCGCGCAAGCAATAACACTACACTCACATGCACCAAGCCATTTGCAATTTAAGTGTGCCCATACAAAAATATAATTTCGCACGTTTTATATGCCAAAATATAATTTCTGCATTAATGTGCTGATAATAAAAACCTCTTTATGCTCAAATTGATATATTCTGTTATTTTTCAAAATTTACTACCTAAATAACATGTGATCACTATTTTATTTCTTGATTTATGTTTTTTCATTAGTAAGGAAACTCCCAGTATAGGAATGGTATATTTAGCCATAGCAACACCGCAATCTTTGAATATTTTATTCCCCTATTGTTATGATAGATGGCGCTATTTTCAATAAAAAAACGCAATTTTGACTTTACTCCTAGTTGCCATAGCATGGATCATTGGTTGTTAGACAGTCGAAGAGAACAGTTGTGAAACTAAAAGTAGGTTTATGCAAGTTATAAGTATCGTTTTTCTTCATACTAGATTGCTTTATCGCCCCCGAAACCCCCTACCCCCCCTTACTAAATTTCATGAAAATCGTTGGAGCCGTTTCCAAGATTCTGATTATATATTTACATATATACAAGAATTACTCGTTTGAAGGTATTAGATAAAGCTAGTATTTTTAGTGGTAAAACAATAGCTGTGTACCAAAATTCAGGCAAATGCCTTCAGCCATTTTTGTGTGATTGACACACTGTCCAGATATAAGTATAAACTTTCAAATTTATAATATTAGTATCTTGGATATGTTCGTAAATTGTACCTAACTACGCAAGGTTACTTAACCAGGCTTTTTATTATTACCAATTTCTTTAGTTTAACTTTGAAACCGTTAAAATATGATTATTTTATGTTTTATTGCATCGACACGTAGCAATCGCAACTTTATTCTACGTGACAAAAGCGTGAAATCAGTTAAACCATTGCTTCCCCAGTTTCAGCAAGCTTTTGAAACAACCATCATCATGTTCTAAAAATACGTTGCAGCAAGTTCTCGTGACACGTCACATATCAATCTCGTGTCACGCGTCACGCTGAAGGCTCGCTTTTGGCCGGGATTTAGTGCAATTTATGAACAGTATTCGTTATTTGACTTTCTAAAATGTTAACACAGTTGAAGCGAAAGGTTTTGCTCACATCAGTGTTTCATTGTCAGCTCTATCGAATCGCAATCTTCTATGCTTGGCTCATTAAATTAATCATTTAGTATATGGCGTGTTTTAATAATAATTACTGAGTATAATATATTAAATTCTTAACGTAAATAAAGTGTTTCGGTATTGACTTTTGTCTGATATCTTGGTTCACGCTGTAACCTCAAATTGTTGTCAATGTCAGGGTGTTGCTGTAACACCGATATTTTTCAAGTCATTTAATACAGGGTAAGTTTTTATCCAGTGTGCAAATTGTAACCATTAATTCAGCATATCATTCTAGAACCCCAGCGTAGAAATTTTTCGGCAGTTATATAAAAAAAAATCAGCTGTTTTATAGAAAAGTGTGCTACGCGGTAAAAATGTATAGAATAGCTGATATTTTTTAGTATAACCGACGAAAAATTTCTACGCTGGGAATCTAGAATGAATTATGCTGAATTCATGGTTACAGTTTGCGCACTGTATCAAAACTTATCCTGTATGGTGTTTTTTTTCGGGGTGGGAAATCATCAATTGACTTCTCCTTCTCCCACTTTGGATGGAGCAGGAGGGCGTTTTAGACTTTTGCTGACTAAAACCCACCCGTGTTCCCTCAGTTGCCTCTGTGCCAGGGGCCGCGGTATCTCTTTCGAACAACCCGCACCCCTGGCAGGCATCGGCCCTTGCGGACCCCACCAGACAGCTGTGCTGCTGGGGAGTTTGTTCCGCCACTTCTTCTTCCCAGCTAAAGCACTAGGAAGTGGTGAAGGGTGGGCGTTTTGGGGGACTGTCTTATGTATTTTGACGTTCGAAAAGTGCTGATTCTCAGCCTAATTTGAATAAATGACTTTTGATTTTGATTTTGTTGCTAAGATCTCTGACGGCGCGCGTGGAACACAACGCCGTCGACCCAGGCATTTATTTTTAACGTGGAGAAATGCCTACTGCGCAACCACGGGGAGATAGCGCAGTTATGTGGGACTGTAACCTAAAACTCCTAAAACTCCACGGTGTCCTCTAGTGCCGATTGAGGCGGGAACACGGAAAAGCGCAAGCCATCCGCGAGCCCACCGCGGCCGTCCGTCACCAGACCCTCCTCGGAGGGGAATAACCCCTATCACCGGCGCACCAGGACACATGGCACGCCGTAACCACCCCAGGAACCAAATAGCATACGGGCCCCAGACGACCCCGTGTCTGCCACCCTTGGTCCCCCTGCGACGGGTCAGCACAGTGGCCCCCCCGCCTACCACTTTTCAGCCGCAGGGGATTGGGAGAGCGGCCAACGCTATACCGACACTCCTCCTCCCCTGCGGCCCCACCGCGTCCGCCATCAAACGGTGGCGGCCCCGTCCAGGCAGCGGAAGGGAAGAGCGCTACCCAGAAGTACCGGCACTCCTCCTCTGCCGCAGCCTGTACCCCTCAGCCGCGATGCCTCCCATTCGACATCGCGGCCCGCCTCAGCTGCGATGCACCTCACCGCAACCTACTTTTTGGCCGGTACGTCGTCGGCTTGGAGGCAAAAGCCCTGACGAGCGGCCCCACCTTGGGGTTCCTCTTCGCTTCACCGTAGGGATGACCACGGCTACTGATGCCCCCCGCAACGACAATGCGGGAACCCACTGGGGGGGATCCTGTATAGTTAAGGTCTGATTTTTTCATTGCGAAATATCTGTATCCGTGTAAGGATTTTCATTTGTTTACTGTTTTTCCATACACGGACAGTCAGACATCTGTTTTATTCCACGGAGACTACCTACATCTGACGTTGGAAATATTAGCCTTAAAGGCTCCTACATACTATGCTGGCGGCCCGGCCTGCGGCCATACCGCCAACAAGGTCGGCGGTATACTCGGTTTCTGCGGGACGTGCCGGCGGTGACATATCACTTGCAGCATACCTGCAAGGCAAAACCTGCCGGCTGAGTCGCCAGCATGTGTGTAGGAGCCTTAAGATATTTTAATACTACAAAAAAATTCTAAATTTCTAGACTAGAATAAACCAAGGTGTGCACCGTCACGCCAATAAAATTAAGTCTGTCCGTAGATGTCACGTGCTTACAAGTGAGTTGCCGTGACACACGTCAATTTCTCTCGTCACGCTGTCTTGTCAATATGCAAGAGATTTGTTACAACTCATGTAAAGATGCGTCACGTAGTTTGAAGCAATTTGACTAAGCAGCTTTTATATGTATGTAAAGTGCTTTTAGTAGACAAGCTTAGGGGTACGTAAATATGTTTTGATAGAGGTTAACAACTTGTCTGATCGAATTTCGTACAGAATTTCGGAACTGTTTGTGTCTTTCTCTCTATGTCTCTCTTTTCTGTTATTGACGAATGTTCGTGACAGGGTCCCCCGACCCATAGATATAGAGAATAAACTGAGAGTTGTGTATTCAGTTGTGCAGTGAATATAGACTGAAAAGTAGTGCGAGAGACACAATGAATATGCGGTCAGTAGTTGTCTCTTTCTAGAATTCTGATTTTCAAGACTATTGAATTTAACGATTAGATAAAATACATTTTCAATCACAAGCTTGTAGAAAAGTGACAGGTATTGGCGGCAAAGTTGCTTGGTCTCTTTCTAGAGAGTGGTTACTTTTGTGAGCCTAAGTTGATATTCACACGGACGTAAAAAATCGTGGTGGGTTTTTTTCTCGCACTGAATTTTTTACTCTTGGTGTTGAACCTAGCATCAATCGATCCCATGTCGATTTCGGCTACGGTGACTGTTTTTTGAAACGAGCATAGATAATCTAACGCGAGTGAGTCTCTGTGCATCGAAATACTGAAGCTGTTGATTTGCATCCTAGTCAAATTCAAGGACGTAATTAAGCTAATGATTCTCGACCCAAATCAACAATAAAATGGGTAGGTATTTTTTTTTTTTTTTTCATGTTTACTGAAATCCGTAAGTGTGAACCAACCGTATTTAAAGGCGGCGCGTCTGTTACTAGCCCTATAACCGCGCTTTCACACACAAACAAACGCAAACATTCATACACAACGCATACGCAACGATCATTCGATAAATTCGTAGGTACAAAATCCCACCCCAACCAACCACGGCGCAGGGACTCTCCCGCGCTCGCGCCGGCGCACACTGGTCCCAAATTAAAAAAAAGTGGACATTGATAGTAGACCGCTGATATTTTTTTTTATTGTTGATATAATGATAACAGATAAGGCAAAAAAATATTATTGTCCTACTTCAAATACTTTTCTCTATAAAAAATATTTCTTTTTTTTTTGTATGGGAGCGATTACATTTTACTCAATTTCTCAAAAACTTTAAGCGATGTCGAGATGGCAATCACATATGTTAGAAAACTAATAATTCTGAGTATTTGGCTCGAAGAAACTTATTGCTTATCTCTGCGTACTTTCGAGATAATAGTGACAGAAAATAACATTTTTTTTTAATGTTAATTTTTTGCTTTTTTTAAATCATAGCCTTACTTTAGCACATAATTATAATGTATGCGTAATGTCAAATAAGTAAAAAGAGACTTCTCTGTAAAAGAGGTTATGGGGGCTCACTAATGACTGAAAAGCTATGACCTTTCTGAAGGAGTACTTTCATCAGTTCTAAAAAACAATCAAAATGAAGACATATTAAGCTGCAAACATAAAGTTGAATATGTTCACAAAAGATTCTGAAAAAATATTATGGTGAAAGATTAATATTTGGGTCTATATTCTCTTGAGAAATCTCTATTTCCTCGTTTTCCAACGAAAGCAATTCATTGTTCAAGATCAAAGCACTAGCCTCTGGAAACAACTGTTTATGTAAACGAGCAAACTTTGGTTTGATATGGCTGATGTAAGGATCTGAGCTAATTAGAAAGCTGTGGATAATGTCTAAATTAGTCTGAACTCTACCGATTTTTCTTGTATGTGCCATTCTAACATTCCGGAAATCTTTATTCCTCGCTTCGGAAGCTTCTTCGGAAAGCATGCCTATCGGAATAAAGGAGAAATTTTCACAAATATCAGCACCGTGTATCAACAATTTATGGACACTTGAAGGCATGTAATACCATGGATATAAGTTTACATATAGCATTGCTGTTTCTTTACAATATTCCCTAAACAAGTTGGTATTAATAAGTTGACCAGATGAAATTGTTTGTAAAATGACTGCAAATCTCTTGATTAAATCAGGGTGGATACCCGTTATTTCAGCAGATACTTCATAATTTTCAAAAAACCTTCTTGCCGTGTTACCGTCATTGGTTGTACCAAATTCCTGTTTTACTATGTCAATTAACAAACCAGTTCTTTCCCGGAATTCTTCTTGTGTCAAATTCTTTTTAATTTCTTTTAACAATTTATCTTCTTTTCGTGCAGCCCACTTTTTGAAGTCTAAGTTGTACGAAATGTGTAAAATACATTCCATACATCTTATCCACATATGAAGCGAAGACAGACCATATTTATACATATCTTCTCTGATGAGTCTTTTGGATACAAAGTCCAAGTCATTCATTTTGCTAGGTGGGGTATTGCAAATATTACAAACAGCTGCAGAAGAAGTATTGGAAATCACAGTAGAAATTTTCCCATCAATCATAGTCATGTACAAATTATGTTTAATATCAAAATTATCTACAATTGTGGGAACAAGATTACGAATTTCTTCCTCTAAGGATGCACTTTCCTTCTTTATCAATTCATTTGTTTCTTTTGCAAATATAAAGCCAATTGGACGACAATAGTTTGTTGAAGAGGGAGCAGGATTTTGCCACAAGATAGTACCACTCTCTTCTTCCAAACGAAGCGGAACCAAACTAATCATGAAAACTGAAGAATCGTCAATTTTAGTGTCGGAGTGTGACTTTTGTTTATAATTACTTTGAGAAGATGACCCGTCAAAACCCCATTTGCTTATTAGTTTTAGCGATTTTTTGTCGGCAGAGTTGTGCTGAATTGTTTTTAATATCCTATTAGTTGTCAAATCTAGAAGCGATTGAAGTCTTATCTTAGCATCAGATTCAGTTACAGTTGTCTGACTCTGGAGGATAACAAGTTTTTTTAGCTTCCAGGAGCTTTTGATAGGATGGAAGACCATACATTTTCTCTGAAGCAAGAATAGTTCTTAAATTTCGATATTGCCATTTTGACAAATTTGTTGAAGTGTAAAGCGCTAACGTTTTATCATCTGGTAAACACGGTTTGTCAGTCTTTTTAGCGAATAGTACATCATATACCATCTCACATTTTTCCTTGTTTTGGCTGAGTTCGTTTAATATAGCTGCTAATTTTGTTTTTTTAGACTCTTTTAATTTGGCACATAAAGCATAAACTAATTCCTCCTCTGTGTGATCTAGAAGTGTTAGAGAACGCCTTTTCTTCTGTTTATCAGATATATCAACAAATGGTTTTTTACTTGTACCATAACTTAATTGATGAGTATCCACTTGCGTTTCGAAATTTGGAATTACTTCCTCGGCAACTTTAAAAATGCTGCTTAAATCGATATTTTGACATTTTGGCCAAACTATTTGGGATTGTAACCAGTCTGAATTTTTGTTAAGAAAGGTCTTTTTAGCTCTACTGGAAGCAGACCATCTTTTTGAGATATTACTTGAAAAATTACGACAAAATAATTTAATATTACTCAAATCTTCGGAAGACAATTCTACACCAATACGTTCAATAAGGGCATTAAATAAAAATTCGACATTTTTAAAACCACCTCCTGATTTAAGAACAACGTATAAGTCTAAGTTGGTGACAAATGCGGACATATTATAATTTTAAGGAAAATTGAAAACAAATTAGAATCAAAGATATCAAAGACAAAGTGACTTTGATTTTAACAAAAAAAAATACGAAAACAAATTCGACGAAAGAAAGACAAACAAAAATTATTTGATTTTAAAATCCAAAGATTCAAAATACAACAATAACAAAACAAACAAACAACAAGCATTTCTTCAAGCGCACAGAAAAAATAAGGACACGTCTTATCGCAACCACATTTAGTTGTACACTGAGTGAGGTGTACGCGCGCGATTCGTGACCGTATTACGTTACGTCATGAGAGGCCATCTTGTTATCCCGGCAAACTCGCGTCGAAGCTCCATTTTGCTGGCCAGCGGACCTATTGCGATATGAGTAAGGCTATGATTAAAAAAAAGCGAACAATTAACATTAAAAAAAATTGTTATTTTCTGTCACTATTATCTCGAAAGTACGCAGAGATAAGCAATAAGTTTCTTCGAGCCAAATACTCAGAATTATTAGTTTTCTAACATATGTGAATGCCATCTCGACATCGCTTAAGGTTTTTGAGAAATTGAGTAAAATGTAATCACTCCCATACAAAAAAAAAAGAAATATTTTTTATAGAGAAAAGTATTTGAAGTAGGACAATAATATTTTTTTGCCTTATCTGTTATCATTATATCAACAATAAAAAAAAATATCAGCGGTCTACTATCAATGTCCACTTTTTTTTAATTTGGGACCAGTGTGCGGCGGCCCGGCACCCCCGCGTCCCCGAACCAACAGTGTGTTTGATGTCGCCGCAGCGTGCGTGCGCTTTGCGAATTCCGCTTCTCGGTAGGTGCATTGTTGAGACGTCATTCGATACAAAGTGCAAGATGACGGACAATTATTCTAATGTCGAGTTGGTGGAGATGGTCCGCCTGTATGCCATCAGTGGAGACAGCCTACGTGGAGCCATCCGGATGTTCACGGAAATGTTTCCCGATCGACAACCCCCATCACAGAGCGTCATGCTGGCTGCAACACAGAGACTGCGGGATTAGGTATCGGCAGTTTGACGTTCCCCGGCATGCTCAAGCTCGCGGCAGCGTAGGTTTGCCTGTCGCCTTGCAGGAAGACATCCTGGAATACTTCCAGCGAGAACCACGGGCAAGCACGCGGGAGGCTGGTCGACGCTTTGGAGTGCACCACACCACAGTGTGGCGCCTACTGAAGCGGGAACTGCAGCACCCGTTCCACTACCGCAAGGCACAAGACATTCACCCAGCTGATAATGCCGTGCGGATTACATTTTGTCGCTGGTTGCTGGAACACCAAGACGCCAACATCCTGTGGACGGACGAGTGTTTATTTACTCGAGTTGGCGTCTACAATGTTCATAACGAACATTGGTGGGCTCACCGCGACCATAACCCGCACGTAACCAAACGGCATGCGTTCCAAGTGCGGTTTGGACTGAATGTGGGGGCTGGCATAATAGGGGAACACGTGCTTGGACCCTACTTCATCGATGGGCACCTCAACAGTGCAACATATCTGGAGTTGTTGCGTCACGTTGTTGAGGAGATGTTGGAAGATATTCCTCTGGCACTACATCGCAACCTCTTTTACCAGCAGGACGGTGCTCCCCCTCACTATGGTCGGCAAGTACGCGAGTACTTGACCGAAAAGTTTGGTGACCATTGGATCGGTCGCGGAGGTCCTGTGGCCTGGCCTCCGCGTTCTCCGGACCTGACGCCTCTAGACTTTTATTTGTGGGGAGACGTTAAAAGGTTAGTTTACACGGAGGAAGTGACAAGTGTAACAGAATTACGTGCAAGGATCATTAGTGCTTTCGACACTTTAAAAACGAATGTGTTAGTTTTACGTAAGCTGAAGGAAAACCAGCTACGTCGTGCTCGATTGTGCCAAGAGTGTGATGGTGGCAACTTTGAACAATACCTCCGGGTAACATAAGTAGGTAATTTATTTATTTGTACATTTTGTAAATACGTTGTTAGCTTAATCAATTTTATTTGTGTAAATAAGTTGATTTCAAATTTTTAACTACGCCAATAATACCTAAAAGTCGAAAGTATCACCACTTACTTACATTTAACTATCAAATCTTTAAAAAACATTTTTATACTTAGTAGATCGGGGTAGGTATTATTGACGGTCCTAAGCCCGTTAAGTAGGAAGGAAAATTTCAAATCAACCAATTTAATCCACAAATAAAAACAATATCACTACGAAAAGTTTAGGCTGAACGATAGCAATAAAGCAAAACTTAAATTTTATTAATCATCTGATAGCAGGTCAGTGAACTTTTTATGGCGTCTAGTATTACTGTCATTAGTAAGATTCCGTATTATACTGATGCTTAAAAGGAGTTAATTATCAAACGAAATTTATGAAAATAATGTAGGTGATTTTCGAAATAAAATTAGGTAAAATTATTGCTACCGGTCGCTAAGGTCATTTCTCGGTCGCGCACGAGTAGACGTCGAAATTCACGCACACAGCTGCTTGTCGCTGTGTGCGTAGACTGCGTAGTCGGATGATTCTCTTTCATTTGTATTGAATTAAGGGTTTAATTCTGGAATACTGTTAAATTTCAATAACAAAAAAAAGCAGCGCTTATTAGTTATTGCCCGGTACTGTGCTTTCAATTGATTATTTATGTCTTTTATGACAACCACCTGAAATTTGACGAGGATGCAAAACAACACCTTGTTTAACAGTGTTCGATTTTCAACTGCCCTAAGCAGTGTTTTGAAAATTGTAATGTCGACTTACGCTCAGTCCCGTCTTTATGTGAATGCCCCCAATCGCACACTTTTTTTTTTAATTTTCATCAGTGTATAAAAAGTGTAGAGTAATAATACGACAATTAAAATTTCAAAAATAAAATATTCGTTTTAAATTACACAAACAAATGAACAAAATGAATGTTGTTACTTACCCAAAATGTATACATAAAATGTTAAAAACTATACCAATATTACTCGCATTTTACATCAATTTAACTTTCCTTCTACAAAAGAAAACATCAATATTCTTTCTTCAAAAGAAAACATCAATATTCTTTCTTCAAAAGAAAATGGCCCCTTGCAAAATTCCCAGCTTTACGGAAGACACACGGTATATCCCCGGAGTGATTGAGGTTAAAATAACGTATTTACTTGAACTACTTGTATTCCTTTGGGACCCAGCATCAGTCATCCAAGGGAATAGGGTTGTCTGTCACTGGAAGTTTGTAGTTTTGTGAATACTAATAGGTAGTATACTACTGATTTAAAATTTCAATTTAACTTTGGGTGAGGTTTTATGTTGAGGTTCAAATGTTATGGTCACTGTACGTTTTTATTCTATGAATGAATTTATAAATAATTTTAAATGCTAATGCTAAATAATGTTTTAAATTAATGTGACGATAATTAATAATGAATAATAAATGTACTAAATAATTAATGATAGAAAGCATGCCATTGAGCGTAATGTATTACATGTCAAATTATGTCTGACTATGTATTAGGAACTCAATTACCTACTTTAAGGCCAAAACTGTACTAATACGTATTGCAAATAAATTATTATGATTATTATGATTATCTATTATGTTTGTTATTTTTTGGAACGAACGAACGATACGAGTATGATAATAGTAAAAGTAAATGTGTGAATTTCTACTTTTATTATTTTCTCAGACTTAACAGACAGAAGATATAATCTATACGTACACCCGTTTATTCATAAACATTGCTTAAAGTTAAGTAATGATTAGGGTATATTTAACCATATATTTTTAACGTTTTTAGCGGCTTAACCACCGTATAAATAAACCCCACATTAAATAAGGTAGTAACGAAGTCAATACTGTACATTTAATATTTTTGAAAAAAAAAAAAATTCTACAAAGTTTTGGAACGAGTCTGATGCCAAGAAAATATTTTATCTACATTTTATTTGCGCCAAAACAACTAAACGGATTTGGATGAAATTTGGTAAACAGATAGTTTATAACCTGGACAGTTTAACAGCTATGGTTCTTTATATCTCGGTAGTACGTTCCCGTGGGATATTTTCCAACATCCACGCGGGTGAAGTTGTGAGAAAAAGCTAGTTATACTTAAAAAGAAACTCTTACTTAATTCATCTAGAACCTTGAGAGTTCCTCTCATTTGGGACGAAATAAAGTAATACTACAACGAGAAAAACACACTTCCACTTTATGAGAGTCCTCATGAAACAAAAGTTTTATTTTTCCTAAAATGATAAAACACACACAAAATACAAATGTACCACCCATTTGTATTTTGTGACACCCCTGACGTAGTTCGGCGATCCCAACGTGACACGACATGGGATACGCCGTGACGTGATCGATACACCATGGCAGGCCTATGGGACCCCATGGAGACTGGCAGGAGGAGATTTAATCACAGGGTGGGCTATTGTTGTTAACAGGTAGGATGCCTAGATTTCGGTTAAACAAACAATGGTTGAACAAAAAAAAATATGTTTGAAACAGTAACGTGCTTATAATGTTCCACGTAATCCTAAGATTCTTATGCGTTATGACTTAGACCCGCGGCATAGACCTCCCTTTTCTTGTGCCCACGCTCCCGTGCTCCCAACTTATCCAGGTATTGTCAGTGATGACAACAATGTCGTCCGCTCATCTCGCTGTGAATATATACTGAACCTAAAACAATACAAGTCAAATCAAAATTGATGATTTGATGATAAAAGAAAAGAAGGCTTCTTTGAACCTCTTTTTTTTCTTTAAGAAGATATTAGTCTTGTTAACTCTTGACAACTGGAGCATACGCCAAATAAGTGGGTGATCGATACCGAATATTTAGCATGAGAATACACTTCATTCATACATTCATACATTTTATTTTGCCTAGCTTTTTCCCAACTATGTTAGGGTTGGCTTCCTGTCTAACCGGATACATACCGCTAAATAGCAGTATTTTACATGGAGCGACTGCCTATCTGACCTCCACAACCCAGTTGAATGAGCAAAAAGATATCCTATGGTAAGACTGGTTTTCAAACTTTCAGGATTCTTACAACCCTTAACGACTGTCAAACATTCACGAATAGCCAACAAACAACACCTTAATGTGCTTTCCGGGGCACGGAGGGATTTTGGTATGTAAAGATGGTCATCCATCCACGGGCAACCGCGGCAAGCGTAGCTTAACCTGATCGATCGACCCGTGCGGCTGTCGTTACTTAGCCACAAGCACTCAACACAACACACTCCAGTCTAATCCCCGCAATGTTCGATGGTCGTAAACTACTTAACGCTTTGGCTAATTCAACTAGCATACATGCATTCACACAAAACAGGCTGGGCTAGGATTTGAAACCGCTCGGCATTCGGCACAAAGACCGCAGATTTTATTGATATCAGAGCCCCACATTCCGCCAGTCCTATTATACGGGCGATTTAAATTGGCGAATTGTGTCGTTTAAGAGAATTGTTTCATCACGGCCATATAAAGTTGCAATATAAGTAACTGGAGATTTAGCAACAATTGTTCATAATTGAGTGCTGTGAGTGCTTCCTTTTTGTCGCTTTTTTAAGTATGATGATTACAGATCAGCAATACTACTGCAAACTGCGGTTTACCGCATTGGGCTCGCATTTGGCCATCGCTAAACATAGGCTGAAATTTATTTCAGCCTATGTTTAGCGATAGACGATAGAAAGCAGATTACGGCAACGATACATAATAAATATTTGATTTCTGTGAATTGACATAAACTATCTACAACACACGTCTAAAAGAAAAACTATTAATTTTAGCCGAGTATGGCGAAGCAAAAACGAGAATTATGATTTTTGACCGGTATGTATGTGAGTATGTATGTCATGTATGTGTTCGCTCATAATTCTAAACAGTAGTTTTGCCTCTTCTCTGAATCTTATGATCGCTTGCTATTGTTCGAATATATTGTTTAAGTGGCATACGACTTCGGCTTTCAGATGAGAATATTTTCTTGTTTCCTACTTTTTAGAGCGTGGCTTTTCAGTACTTCGAGTTAAGTTTTTGAACTTAGTTTTCATTAAAAGAAATCCCAGCCGACTACTCTAAGAACACACACCGAAACAAATTCAGAGGTCAGACAGACTGTTTAAGAGCGTTCTCCCCGCGCGGGCTGGCAACGCCGCGTTTATGGCGGGGTTTTTCGTGATTATTTAATTAAATGCAAACAAAAGTAAATATTTTTTGGGCCATGCACTAGATCGTTGATATTTTCAAGTTTGTATGCTATTTTTTACAGTTATTTTAGTATTTACTTATAAAAATCGACATACCGTCAATTATTTTCTATTTGCATTACTTAGTACGATCATTTTAAAAACGAATTATAAATACCAACGATCTAGTGCTTGGTAGAAAAAAAAATAGTACTTTTATTTGTATTTAAAGAAATAATCACGAAAAACTACTGTAATGCGTTGTTGCCAGCCCGCGTGAAATGGACGCTCTTAAAAGTCCAGACGTTGTCTTGGTCAGAACATGTAAGGACATGCAGATTGGCGTCCGGGGTAAGATGGCCAAAAACAAGATGCGTTATCTTGTTCGGCGACTGTCACCCTCAAGTTGCCCGTGAGCTCTGGAACAGAAGGACCATGTCTCTGGGGATTACACACGTGCAACAAAGACGGTGATTAAATCACAGACCCGGGTATAGGTACGAATAGGTGCTGGTACAGCATTATTGTTTCTTGTTGCCGGTGAAGTAAACATGTCTCTGTCTGCTGGTTTATTGTCTGATCCGTGTATCGTGCTGCTTGTATTTATTGGTTCTTTGTGTTTTTTTTTTATTAGAGTTAGTTTATTTTTGTCGAGCGTAGAAGACAATTTTTGTAATACTCTTAACAAGATTTCTAATACTGCTTGACTAGGGTATAAGTTATTCAAAACAGTTTTTTTTATTTATCTAGCCATCCACTTACTAGCCTTTTAAACTAGGACTGGGACTTTTTAGACATTTTTAGCCACACTTGGTTTTTGTTTGGGTTTGAAATCATCGAATAACTTTTCCCGCTCTGGGTGGAGCGGGAGGGCGTATCAGACTTTTACTGACTAAAACCCACCCGTGTTCCCTCAATTGCCTGTGTGCCAAGGGCCGCGGTATCTCTTTCGAACAACCCGCACCCCTAGCAGGCATCGGCCCTTACGGGCCCCACCAGTTGGTGCTGACATCTCTTTGAGGCGCACGTGGAACACAACGCGCCGTCGACCCAGGTTTGGTCCTTACCGGACAGCGAGCTACCCATTACTCGCCGTCCGGAAACCCGCGCCTATTTTGGCCGGGAATCAGGCGTGAGGGCGCATGCACTGCCTCTCCCTCACGTGCGCCGCCTCCCTCTTTGCGAGCATCACTGTTTCGCTGAAGGAGGTGACGGCTAACCATGCACTCTCGCTCCGTACCATGGCCTGGACCAGGGCCGGACGCGAGAGACCGCCGCCGCCAATCGCCTCCACGAGGACACGGCGGTGCTCCGCCCAAGCCGGGCAGACCTCCACCGTATGCTCCACCGTGTCCTCAGGGCGATCTTTGCAGTGGATAGTCACACATGGTTAAGTAGTATTTGTATTTTTCTTCATGCAAAAAAATGAATCTGCCTAGCCTTTTCCCTATTATATTGGGGTCGGCTTCCGGTTTAACCGGATGATTCCTAATATTTTACATGGAGCGACGGTCCTAGGTAAGACTGGTTGTCAGACTTTCGGGTTTCTGACTACCCGTAACGACTGTCAAAGATGTACAAATAACAACCGAGACCAACAACTTAATGTGCTTTTCGACGCATGAAGAAGTCTCGAGGTTATGATTGGTCCTATCCACGAACCAGCTATGGCATGCGTAGTTTAACCATGGCCACGAGCTCTTCGTCTTCTTACGATTTCTCCTCAAGCATCTGTTGAAAAAATGTTATCCGTCAAACTCATAAAGCTCTCATAAAACTCATTGTAGGTGCAGCCAGCTTACTCCTCTAACATTATCATCAAGTCTCTCTTACTTTTCTTTTGTCTTTCTTACATGCATTTACTTTTTTGTGGTCAAATAACAACAGCCGTAGTACGGGTCGATCGATCAGGTTAAACGACTCTTGCCGCCGTTGGTCAGAAAGAAAGAAAAAACGTTTATTTGTGGTAAACATGACGCAAAAGAAATCAGGAACAAAAAAAAAATTAAGAAAAGGTTGAGGGAAACATACGTCACATCCACGCAAAACGGTTATCGCTCAGCATTATGCTGCCAGCGCTGGTTTTCAGCGACAGCCGGACTCGTGGTCCGTGGATGGGTGACCATATTTATATACCAAGACCACTCCGTGCCACGGAAAGCACGTTAATCCGATGATCCCGGCTGTAATTCGTGGAGCTTTAACAGTCGTTACGAGTCGTCAGAAGACTGAATGCCTGACAACCAGTCTTACCAAGGGGTATCGTATTACCCAGTAACTGGGTTGTGGAGGTCAGGTAGGCAGTCGCTCCATGTAAAATACTGGTATACAGCTGTATCCGGTTAGACTGGAAGCCGACCCGAACATAGTTGGCAAAAGCCTAGGCAGATGATGAGATATTACAAACAAAATACACAAACAAGCCAACGCGGCTAAAACCCGCGATCAAGAAGCAGTAATGGCTCACACAGGGTCGTAAGCGGACCGCGGGAGAACAATAAAACTCTCTCTACATAACAATCAATTTGGAAAGAAACATGCCACTTATTTGTGATTCTGATCAGCGGGGGGCTAGTTTTAGTAAATAAGTAGTAAAGCTATTTGTGAAGGAGATTGTTCGGGGAAGTTCGTACCTACTTCGGCCGCTGAGCAGCGATGCGGTGTTAGGTACGGTTTGATAGGTGTGGTTGCCAGTGGATAGATAGACAGTATTTTTATCGATCGAAGTGGTCCTCGATGTATTTTATCCATGACAAAAAGAATTAAAAGAATGTGAAAGTGAAAAAAATAATTATAGAAGTAAGTAAGTTGGTAAGTCGTTTATTTTGCAAATAAAAGTACAAAAACTATCGGTTATCAATTTATCACCATGTACACACGGCTACACATCCAAGCTATACATTTCCAGTTTACGCTGATCTCGCACTGTACAGAAATCCTATACAATATGATAAATTGATAACCGATAGTTTTTTTTGGCTGGGAAATCATCAAATAACTTCTTCCGCTCTGGGTGGAGCCGGAGGGCGTGTCAGACTTTTACTGACTAAAACCCACCCGTGTTCTTTCAGTTGTCTCTGTGCCAGGGGCCACGGTATCTCTTTCGAACAACTCGCAACTAACCGATAGATTCAGCCATATTTTACCAATAGGCATGCAAAACTTATAGACAAACAGAAACACACTTACATTCATATGTTTTGTATTTTTGCCTCAGAGGTGATCCATATAAATTTTATCAACATCGCATGGGTAGTATTTGCGTTAGCTTCGGTAATAATACGTTTTTAATATACTTGGTGTACCTTGGTGGACTTTATCAGAAGGCTTAAAATCACCCAACGGGCAATGGAGAGGGCTATGCTCGGAGTTTCCCTACATGATCGAATCAGGAATGAAGAGATCCGCAGGAGAACCAAGGCAACTGACATAGCCCGAAGAATTGTCAAGTGACAGTGGGCAGGGCACATTTCTTGCAGAACATATGGCCGATGGGGCCGAAAAGTTCTGGAGTGGCGACCGCGTACCGGAAGATGTAAAGTTGGAAGGCCTCCCACAAGGTAGACCGATGACCTTGTGAGGGCCGCAGGAGTCCGCTGGATGCGGGAAGCACCGAACCGGTCGAAGTGGCGGAGCTTAGGGGAGGCCTATGTCCAGCAGTGGACGTCTTTCGGCTGAAATGATGATGATGCAAAAGTTATTGACAAACAGACACACACACATTAACATTCATATGTTTAGCGTTAGCTTCGGTAAAATACGTTTTTAATACATTTGGTGTATCTTGATGGTGCTAATACGTCCTGTCGCTGTTGTTAGCATAGCAAGTAGTGGTATACGTAATAGTGTTGGGTAGGTACCTACTTCAACAAAAAGTGGATAAGGCCTCTTCTCCGTGAGAGGGAGTGGGCCATAATTAAGCTCATACGTCTATTTTTAGCTACACTTTATGTTACTAAGTATGTAAGTAAGCGAAGTTCTTGTAAGGCTTATGTGGAGTACCCCAAGTGACTTGTTATTTACATCGGCCCACGCACGTGTTCTATAAACTTGAGTAATTTTCCTTACATTCCTCGGCCTTGTTAGTTTATAAATAGTCCAAGCAACTTCGAATATAAAACCACTTTTTGACAAAAACAAATACCGACTTTAAAAAAAAACACGAAACAGAGAAAAATGACTTTACCATCGGAAGTCTTTGTAGTTATCTGTATTTTAGTTTTTTTGCCACCGCCTTTCGAAACTAAAGTTGTATTCACTTTGTTAAATACACAATGTGTAACATAATTAATGCATGACCTCATAAGTAGGTACACCCTAATTAGAGTATTGCGTTAAAACCATAATACAATGACCAACCCTTTTTTTTTGTATAATAAACTATTATTATTTCGAAAATAGCGTTGACCCTTTTCTCTACCTACCTATACTCCGTTTGAAATAAGATTAGACATTTAAATAAACCTTTTTTTACAGTCCGGTCAAGTGATTTTGACCTCAATTGCGTTGGTAGCATGATAAATGGCATCTGCAGTAAACAGTTGGTATTGTAACCACTTTTTTGCTTTTAATGCCATCCTTATGCCTCCAGAATAGAAGTTAAAATCGGTTGAAAGGACTGTTAAAAAGGTTTATTTAAATGTCTAATCTTATTTCAAATAGAGTGTAGAAAAATAAAACACTTCTAGAAATATTTTGCAAATTCACAATTGATTATACTTACGTGAGTCTATAGGTACTAACATAAAAAAAAATTGTGCGTTAATTTGTATACAACATTAGTTTTAGTATATGCGAAACCTGATTATAGTTTGCTCAGACTAAGTAACTGAATCGATTCCATTTTTTTTACACCATGTTCTATTTTTCCCAAAAAAAAATTGCAAGTGTAATGGAAAATGTTATCAACATTTTATACAATCGCCGTACGGTTAGGTACCTACTGCCTAATTATTATCAATGAGTACAATACGACGCTGGACGCGCGGACGGCGCGGGGTGCCGCGTGGTGACCATGTTTGTATAGACAACTGGGTAACATAACAAGCTTATAACTTTGTGAATTTTTATGATACAGTTTTGAAATTTTGTTCATAGATTCTTTACATAAAAATACTAGACACGTGGTTCGAGTTTCGCATGCACTAAAACTAGGGTTGTATAGAGGGGGTAATTTCTGGAACTATCAGTCTGATTTTAAAAGTTATTTTTGCATTTGATAGACCAATTATTGTTCCTCAATGGGCACGCCTAAGGATGGGCACGCCACCATTGCGGCGGTAAGTCCCCTCTTTGAGGAGTGGCTTGAGAGGCGGCATGGCGTCCTCAACTTCCGCCTGACGCAGGTCCTCACCGGACACGGTTGTTTCGGGAAGTTCCTATTTTGGATGAGGCGGAAGGAAACGCCCGGGTGTTTCCATTGTGAAGATCGCCCTGAGGACACGGTGGAGAATACGGTGGAGAATACGGTGGAGGTCTGCCCGGCTTGGGCGGAGCGCCGCCGTGTCCTCGTGGAGGCGATTGGCGACGACGATCTCTCGCGTCCGGCCCTGGTTCAGACCATGGTACGGAGCGAGAGTGCATGGGTAGCCGTCGCTTCCTTCAGCGAAGCAGTGCTCGCAAAGAGGGAGGCGGCGCACGTGAGGGAAAGGCAGTACATGCTCCCTCACGGCCGTACCCTCCACAGGAGACGCCCTGGGCGTCGGGAATTCCAGATTGATTCCCGGCTACCGTAGGCGCGGGCTTACGGTCGGTGAGTAATGGGTAGCTCGCTGTCCGGTAAGAACCAAGCCCGGGTCGACGGCTTGTTGTGGTCCAAGCCCGCCTCAAAGAGTTGTCCAACTGATGGGGCCCTGAAGGGCCGATGCCTGCCAGGGGTGCGGGTCGTTCGAAGGAGATACCGTGGCCCCTGGCACACAGGCAACTGAGGGAACACGGGTGGGTTTTAGTCAGTAAAAGTCTGACACGCCCTCCTGCTCCTCCCAGGGCGGGAAAAGTTATTTGATGATTGGCACCCAAAAAATAAAACGACCCTAAGGAGCGGAGTAAAAAGAAAAAGTCCCAAAGAATGCTAAGAGAAAACGACGCAATATCGCGGGTGATGCCATGCATTAGTGAATAGGATATATTCTATGTTAAAACAAGGAGTTTTCTACGAATTAGCCGGCAAATGGCCTTCATAAATATTATAAAAATTTGGAAAGAAAATTTTGTGTTTTCCGTTTCCACCATTCCTTTGTATCAATTTTTATTTACAAAAAACTAAACAGACCGAAATAGATAAAACCGCTATGTCTTCAAAATTAGCCGTATAACGAAGCACAGTAAGAAGGGAAAGAAAATAAAGCTTTTAAAACGATTGCTTTATCTAAAACTCGCACTAAGAGGTTGCGGACTAAAAGATGCGGGTTAGGGTGACTATAGTCTTTGTGGATAGTCCTAGACGAATTATATACACGTTAATTTAGTCGATTTTTTATAAGCTCATTGTATTTCTGGGAAGAAGGCGGTTAAATGATAGTAAAACATTAAAATTAAAAAGTAATATTCTGAAATAGATTGTTTTTAGATAGATTGCAAAATTGAAGTACCAGTAAACTAAGTTCTAAGTAGTACAATTTTGTTCCATATTACAACAAGTTATTTAATTTTGGACTTCGAATCATATTACCTGATTCGCTTGACATCTGTCATAAAAAAATTAATAAACAATTACCCACATAACAAATTTGTTCAAAATATAAATATGCACAACTATAACAGACCCCGACGGGCAAACTGTGTAACCATGAATTCAGTGAATGGTCTAGACCCCTAGCAAAGAAAATTTTCGTCGTTTATCAAAAAAATGTCGGTTATTTCAAGTGCAATATGTACCTACGCGGTCAAAATTTATGGAACAAAATTTATTTTTTAATGGTCGACGAAAAATTTCAACGGTTCAGAATCATGTACTGAATTATGGCTCACAGTTTGCGCGTCGATGTTCCTACTACCCTGTAAACATTTAACAATACCCGGTAACTTATCAAGACGTCATGTGTCAGCGAACAACATAAGATTGATGAGACGAGACACCTTCTCATCTCTAGTATCCGTAGTCACTCTCCGTAATGACACACTTTATCATTACAATTTTGAGGCAAACTTGATCAAATATTAGTAAGGTAACGATTCTGCGTCAAATATTTACGATTACTTAATTTTGTTATCTTGGAGTTAGAATGTTAAATATAAATGAACACTTCTGATTGGAGTATTCAAGCTTGAATTTAATGTCTTTATTTCTGGGTAATTTTCTGGTAACCCTAATGATGTCATGAAATGTTAAAGGTGTATTTTTGGTATTTTCTTAGACTACAAAAACACACTATTATTTTATTTAATTATTTTGTTCTTAATGTTACAGATATCATCTGCCGAACTACAAAGCAATTTGTCGGCAATTATTAAAGCCTTTTAGTCGATGACCTTAAACCGTGTTATAGTAGGTACAACTAAATATTTGCCTTTACTAAGCGAGCCTGTGAATAGAGTTCCCACCTGTAAATAGAGGGCGGCAGGGACATCGACTCGTGACCGGTTACCAATACAGTACACCAGTGGTTCTCAAAGTTGACTGGACCACGACACACCTAACAAAACTTCCAAATTCGGCATTCACCTCTTGGCTGTCATGAAGAAAAGAAGAGGCATAACCAGGTATGAATGAAGCACTATTTAAATAAAAAAACACATTCAGTAAGAATCGAAAATAACTAATTACAAGGCCAAGGAGTGCTATTTCAAAGAGAAGGTTGTATTTGTTCCCTATTTTTTGTTGTCACTACTTATAGCTTTAGCTTCAACTTCAATATCAGGCAACAAGCAAGGATAGTTGTCAGCAACTGAGACCCAGTATTTCGCGGCTTGCCATCGAATACATTTTTCAGTGACGTATCTTCTGATAAATCAATGAGTTTTTCACTTGGACGTATCTCCCAATTTTTCAAAGGCCACCCAATATTTGCTCGTGACCCACCAGTAGGTCGCGACCCATAGTTTGGGAAATGCTGCAGTACACGATCTTGAAATCCCCTGCGTTTAATTTTTTTGTCCCTTACAAAAAAAAGATGTTGTTCCATACTTTTTGAACGCTCAGGTATTGCACTTTTCTACGTAACAGCAGATATTTTTTATAACCGACAAAAATATTCTACGCTCGGAAGTCTAGAATCATCTGCCAAATTCATGGTTTCCGCTTGTGCGTCGGTGTCACTGCTACCGTGTATACAGTACCTCGTATGAGTGATATAAACGACGCCTTCTACAAAATACTTTTGTTAAAACTTGATGTGAAAGTTTTATAAACAGTTCAATTTTATAGAAAGCTTCATAATTGTCAGTCTATTGCTTAAACACGCATAGCTGCAACATGTCACATTTACGTTCGTCTAGGTACTGAATTATGTATTTTCCGTGTTTTCGCTAAACGTTGGTCACCGCAAGCGATCGTCTCAAGACGTTATTTACCAAATCGTCGGTCTCGCGTGGCACCAGTTACCTGGGTAAATATACGAGGAAGAATTGTGTACGTTTCGGCTGAAAAAAACACGCTTAAATAACACGAGGGACACGCTTCGCAAGAGCAGTGGGGGTCCAGTGGGCGTGGTTTCGAATCCGGCAGGCGCTTTACTTTACTCAAAATGTTGAAGGAAAACATCATGAGGAAACCAGCATGTCGTGACGTGCAGCAATTCATGGCCCGCACTGGGCCCGCGTGGTAGATCACAGCCCACCTCTTTTCGAACAGAAGACGTTTTTTTTTTTGGGTGGGAAATCATCAAATAACTTCTCCCGCTGCTCTGGGCGGAGCGGGAGGGTGTGTCAGACTTTTACTGACTAAAACCCACCCGTGTTCCTTCAGTTGCCTGTGTGCCAGGGGCGGCGGTATCTCTTTCGAACAACCCGCACCCCTGGCAGGCATCGGCCCTTGCGGACCCCATCAGTTGCTGCTGACATCTCTTTGAGGCACGCGTGGAACACAACGCGCCGTCGACCCGGGCTTGGTTCTTACCGGACAGCGGGCTACCCATTACACGCCGTCCGCAAGCCCGTGCCTACGGTGGCCGGGAATCAGCCTGGGATTCCCGACGCCCAGGGCGTCTCCTGCGAAGGCCACGGCTGTGAGGGCGCATGTACTGCATCTCCCTCACGTGCGCCGCCTCCCTCTTTGCGAGCATAACTGCTTCGCTGAAGGAGGCGACTCCTAGCCATGCACTCTCGCTCCGTACCATGGCCTGGACTAGGGTCGGACGCGAGAGATCGCCGCCGCCGATCACCTCCACGAGGACACCACGGTGCTCCGTCCAAGCCGGGCAGACCTCCACCGTATGCTCCACCGTGTCCTCAGAGCAATCTCCGCAGTGGAAACACCCGGACGTTTCCTCCCGCCTTATGCGAATCAGGAACCTCCCGAAACACCTACACACATATTGGCATGCGTTTCTTTTGGAGCGTGAGGGCGTGTCAGACTTTTACTGGCTTAAACCCACCCGTGTTCGTTCAGTTGCCTGTGTGCCAGGGGCCGCGGTATCTCTTTCGAACATCTCGCACCCCTGGCAGTATATTGGCATGCGTGGATTATGAATTCTCATACAGGGTGTAAAGGACGTTGACGCACAAATTAGACCCACTGGTGTTGAAATTCAGTGTTGATATTTAATAAGCTGGTAGTTAAAAAGTTTTGTATGAAGCAGCAGACATTTTTTCGACATAATATTTCTACGCTGGGTGGTCTAGAATTTTGTACTGAATTCATGACAACAGTTTGTGCGTTGATGTCAAAGGACATCAACGCACAAACTGTTGCCTGTCTCTCCTTCCTTCTCATCATAATTATTCCTGCCCTTCTTCATATCAGCCGAAAGACGTCCACTGCTCCCCCAAAAAGGGGGGATTTGCCATAATCGCCACGCTTGGCAGGCGGGTTGGCGATCGCAGTATGGTGGTCAAAAGCATAGAGAACGCTGCTGCCCATTCTCTAGTAAGTCCCTTAGTTGCCTCCTACGACACCAAGAAAGAAACCGACACCGTGAGAAGAAATGGGATGGTGCTATTCTTTTACTTCCGGCACCACACGGAACCCAGTTTACTTGGGGTCGGCGCAACATGTCTTTTTCTCCCTCACTTCTCTAATAGTCGTCATCTCCGTAGTCACACCCTTTCTAACCATATCATCATTCACACAGTCCATCCATCGTTTCTTTGGTCTCCCCCTACTCTTATAGCCATCGAAATTTATACTCAAAACTTTCCTCACGACATTTTCCTCATTCCTCTGTATCACATGCCCATGATAACCGATTTCCACACAGCTTTTCTGTTATCGGTGCCACTTTCAGGCTTCCTCTTATATACCTACTCATTTCTTATTCTATCCATTCGTGTAATACCACACATCCCTCTTAACATTCTCATTTCAGCTGTCTTATCGTGTATAATGGCAGGAGCAGAAAAGCTCTTCATTTTACATTTAAATTATTATTTCAGTTATCAACCGACACATTCATACAAAAACATTATGCAGTTATCGGTAATGCCGCTGAACGTGCAAAATATCGGATATGCGATGACTGCATTTACGATAATTACGGTAAATGGTTTATTTTGCATTCAGAATACACCATTTACCGTAACTGAATTATTATAACTTATTACGCATACATAATAAGTTAATAAGTTAAGTTTTATTTGCCATAACACAATCAGGTGATGCTTGTTAAATTTACATGCTCTACACTATAGCTATTTGAATTTACGCCTAGTGCAAATTTAACTTACCTACGTATTAGAAGTGCGTTTGTTCTGCTAATTGCATTACGGGGACCAGGCTAGTGTCTTCAGGTTATAAAAATAATTATGTTTACAAGAAATGAATGATTACCCAGTAACTAGGTTGTGGAGTTCAGATAAGCAGTAAAGTATTCTTCTAAGTTCCCAATATAGTTGGCAAGGCCCATTTTACTGCATGATCCAGTTTCTACGTAATCACTTCTTTCTTGTAGATATAATATGTTATATCTACAAGAAAGAAGTGATTACGTAAGATGACGAAAAAATATTCAACAATAAAATAAGTAAAAATAATTTTTAAGTTAAACGGTTTTAACTAAAAGCTAAAAAATAATCCTGTAAAATAAAATCGTGCGGCGTAGCGTAACCTGAGTAAATATGGTACCGGCGAGAGATGTCGTGCGGTGTCCCACAGGGTTCGATCCTGGGGCCGCATCTGTGGGACGTCGCGTATGACTGGGTGCTACGCGCCGACCTCCCTAGCGGCGTCAGCGTAGTTTGCTACGCTGACGACACGCTGGTCCTGGCGCAGGGGAGGTTGTACCAGGCGGTGGCCGACTTAGCGACACACGGGGTTGCGACAATCGTGGATAGGATCCGGCAACTGGGACTCGAGGTGGCCTTGCACAAGTCCGAGGCCATGTGGTTTCATGGTCCTCGGAATGCGCCACTGACGGGTTCCCAGATAACGGTGGGAGGGGTTCACATCGGCGTCGAGTCGACGATGAAGTACCTAGGACTCGTCCTCGCCAGCCGGTGGAACATCGCGGAACATTTCCGACGTTTGGCTCCCAGACTGGAGCGGGCCGGGGCTGCCTTAAAGCGGCTCCTGTCCAATCTAGGGGGGCCCAACGCCTCCTGCCGGAGGTTCTACGCGGGGGTCGTGCGGGCCATGGCCCTATACGGGGCACCGGTGTGGGCGCCTACATTAAGGCGCCAACCAGCACGCCGGTTGAAGGTGGCCCATAGGGTCATGGCCATCCGGATGATCCGGGGATACCGCACGATCTCCGGTGAGGCGGCGGGCCTCCTTGCCGGATTGCCGCCATGGGCTCTGGAGGCAAAGGTCCTCGCGCACACTTGCGAGTGGCGCGAGGAGGCCAAACGCTGGGGCGCAACTCCGCTGCCGCAGGAAATCGCGGCACGGCAACAGAGCTCTGACGGGATCTCATGGCGACGTGGAGAGTGCGATTGTCGCAACCCAGTGCTGGGCACGCCACGATTGCGGCGGCAAGTCCCCTCTTTGAGGAGTGGCTTGAGAGGCGGCATGGCATCCTCACCTTCCGCCTGACACAGGTCCTCACCGGACACGGCTGTTTTGGGAGGTTCCTGTTTCGGATAGGGCGGGAGGAAACGCCCGGGTGTTTTCATTGCGAAGATTACCCTGAGGCACCGCCATGTCCTCGTGGAGGTGATAGGCGGCGGCGATCTCTCGCGTCCGACCCTGGTCCAGGCCATGGTACGGAGCGAGAGAATGGCTAGCAGTCTCCTCCTTCAGCGAAGCAGTTATGCTCGCAAAGAGGAATGCGGCGCACGTGAGGGAGATGCAGTACATGCGCCCTCACAGCCGTGGCCTTCGCAGGAGACGCCCTGGGCGTCGGGAATCTCAGGCTGATACCCGGCCACCGTAGGCGCGGGCTTGCGGACGGCGAGTGATAGGTAGCTCGCTGTCTGGTAAGGACCAAGCCCGGGTCGACGGCGCGTTGTGTTCCACGCGCGCTTTAAAGAGATGTCAGCAGCAACTGATGGGGCCCGCAAGGGCCGATGCCTGCCAGGGGTGCGGGTTGTTCGAAAGAGATACCGCGGCCCCTGACACACAGGCAACTGAGGGAACACGGGTGGGTTTTAGTCAGTAAAAGTCTGACACGCCCTCCCGCTCCACCCAGAGCGGGAGAAGTTATTTGATGATTTCCCACGCAAAAAAAAAAAATTTGTAAATATGTTTCACGCGCCTCACGATTTTATTTTACCGAATATTTTTTTAGCTTTTAGTTAAAACTGTTGGACTTAACAATTTTTTTTCCTTATTTTATTTCAAGCTTTTAGTTTTTATTTCGTTACTTAAAACTAAAAAAACTAAATAGATGAGAATGAGAGACATTCTATATAGATTTTTAAAATATTACATTATATTGTTATCAAAACTAAAGGTGATACAAAACTAACGGTGTGTACCAAATATCAGATCAATCTGCCAACAGGAAGGGGATAAAATTTTAAGTACTAAATTTGACCCAAACAAAAAACAACAACAACAAACAGGGCAAGCTAAATAAAACCGTTTGATAAAAAAAGAAAAGTGATTTACCTTTTGTCACGTACGAATCGCTGCAAATATCAACTAGCGTATTCCTACAAACTTTAACCCCGTGTGTCCCTGATATGTTTGCAGCATCCAGCAAAGAGCGTCACGACGGGCGAGCCAACATGACGGCATGCGGCACTAACATGGACCAACTTCACGGCACAAACAACTTTTAGTTATGCCGATAGTAAACTGTTCCCGTGTATTACGGCCGCGTAACATTAATTGGAAAAGTCGCATATTTTCCTATTGAATGGACCTTTATGTTGATCAGCTCCGATGTTATTTAGTTCTTGATGTTACATAGGTAATATGGAGATATCTGTAGTTTCATTACACATGGTGTTAGGGAAACGCCGGAGACAGGTGATAGGGCTAGTGATTCTCGATAAAGTACCATAAAAAAACTAGATTTTTTTAAAATTTTTACCAATTTTTTTTTTTCATTTTTTGTACACTATACTGTGAGAACAGTTAAATGAACCATTATTTGAGATTAAACACATTTAACAACGATCCCAAGGCGGCGACTTTAGGTTTAGGCATCTTCTGTAAAGCGCCGCCAAAATAAAATAAGCAGAAACAGTACAGAAGCGTCAAACGTTTTAAATTGATGCAAAATAACCAATTTAAGGCGAAAGGTTATTGGTATCTGTTTGCATTTAGGTTGTATATAACCTACGTTCTGGCTTTGGAAGCCCCTTACACCCTGTATAGGTCAATCAATATGACTAGAGTTTGCCCCTGAATACCAGTATTTTCCATGGAGCGACTGCCTATTTGACTTCCGCAACCTAGTTATTGGATACCACGATAGATACGTAAGAATGGTTGTCAGACTTCGGGTTTTTGACGACCCGTAGTGACTGTCAAAGATTTACGAATGACGGCCGGGACCACGTGCGTTCCGAGGCACGGAGGAGTCTCGATATGTAATAGTAGTTTCATTGTAGGTACATTTGTGTTCATTTCTGGACGTCTTGGTACTATGGGCGCTCTATACCGGATCGAGTAATAAAAAGTCTATTTTAAATTTTCTCCTTTCGCCTTTTTTCTGCTATTCCATTTCAAATGCTTGATTGTTGGTATGTAGCTAGAGTTATTTTATCGCCAGCTTGTACTACATATGGTCCACTTTTGTAACACAACGACAACCTTTACGGTACTTACTCGTACCTTTGCTCTGTTCTGTGGTACGTAAGTACGTTATTTCAGCAGCGGAGAAAACATTTTAATGTATTTGAACACATACCTAGGTATGTCGTGTGGTTTGAACGAATTTAAAACATGGAAAATGACTATTTTGACTAAATGTTAAGACGAAGGTTATATTAGTAGGTATAGGTATAGACTATCTCCCATGGGTTACTTTCTTTCCGAGAAAAAAAAAACAGATAAGTATCAGTGGATGGCACCACTCGTATTCAGTAACCTTGACGACTTGCCCTCTTCTTACGAAGCGACAAGTGGTAACTTTGAAAGAAATTCAAAAATAACTTGTTATTAAGTTATTTTTGAATTTCTTGGCGATTCTTTGGCGAAATCGCCAAAATTTCATAATTTTGGTGATTTCGCTGATTTACTTGAGTTTAAAGACGCACTTCCACAGTTAAAATACTTTATTTCCGTAAGTTTAATGCACAACATGAAATATCATTTCAATTACTATCTAGTGAATGAGCTACTGTTTTTATTTTTGTCAAGTAGTAAAGCGAGATTTAGGTCGTTTTAAAAGATTATTTACGGCCAAAGTTTTTTTTTGCATTATTTTTCAAGAAATGCATTGATTTTGAACTAAAGTTTATTTCTGTAGTTTTAATTTTATGAACAAGAATTCTGAGTAGTCGAAATCAAAAGCAATTCTTTGTCCATTTTCCATAAAAAAGCAAAAATAAAAATAAATATATTATTATACTATTTATATACTTATGAAATTGGTAAAAAGTGATTCACACATTGTTTATACAACTTTCACAACAATACACTGTAGTTTTTTTTCAAACTGTCTAGACGTGTTACTCTTACAGCAAAATTAACAAAACAGTTTCCGGTTTTAGGTCGATTAATCAAAATTATTTGAAAATATAAAAGAAGCTTTATAACTTTAAAATTAGATCATAACTGATATGATCTTCCATGTTGTTCATAAAAACTTATATATTCCTAAGATGGAAAATCATCTCTAAATCAGATCCACAAAATCAGTCTTTTTATTCATCTCATGTCGTTTCGTGTGGTGCCGGACGTAAAAGAATATCACCATTCCATTTCTTCCCGTGGGTGTCGTAGAAGGCGTCTAAGGGACTTACTAGAGAATGGGCAGCAGCGTTCTCTATGCATTTCACCACCATACAGCGATCGCCAACTCGCCTGCCAAGCGTGGCGATTATGGCAAATCCCCCCTATTGGGCCAGGCTTATGTCCAGCAGTGGACGTCTTTCGGCTGATATGATGATGATGATGATGTCTTTCTGCTCAAAGAGAATAATAAAAAGTCGTTAAATATTAATACAATTTAATTTGTTTTTCATTTAGCAATTGAAATAAAATAAACCTTAATTTGTGCTTGCCTCATATAAAATGTACAAACGCATGGAAAGCTTGTAATATTTGTATGAATCGTATAATTCTGTACATGGGCCGCGGTCAGCCGTCACAAACATTCCCCCCTTTGGCGGTAAAAGGGCTACGATTTGTAATACCGTTTTATTAAATTTCATTCTACTATTTAATTGTATTAAATTTTACTAACGGGTTTTTTCTCTTACGTATCGAATAGAAGGTTAGAATTCGCGTAATTATCCTTATAGGTACATATCTATGGCATCATACATATAGCTCAAAGAATTTGGTAATTTATTATTGCGGATTATAAAGCGATATTTTTAACCGAATTCAAAAAGGAGGAGGTTCTCAATGCCGCGATATCTCCGCCAATTGTGGATGGATTTCATTTATTTTTATTTTTAAAGATTTAGTATACCCCTAGGATGCTTAATTATTAACTTTGCTTCGGTAGTTTTCGCGTTAGCCTCGACAATACGTTTTTAATCCACTTTATGTACCTTGATGACATTCTGCTGCTTCCTGTCACTGTTGTTTACAGAGCAAGTAGTGTTAGTGTCGAATTGCTGTGGGGTAGGTACCATAACTAAAAAGCGAAAAATAAAGACTTTTTCCAAAAAAAAACAACCGCTTTCCGAAAAAAACACTATAAAGTGAAAAAAAAAAACGAAATTCAAGTTATTTTTCATTTTCTAGTGTTTTTTGGAAAAGTTTTTACTGTTTTAGCTACTTTAAGTTTTCCTTAGGCTAATTAACGAATATAATACCTAGTAGAGTTAAGGCTTCAGGCGCTCAAACAGGCGCGACGCGACAGCGCGCCGCACAGTGGAACGAATGTATGGGAGCGGTTGGACGTAGACATGTCCGAAAAATAAGAGTAAAATTATGACAAACTAATGATGCCATCTTATTCGATTACTTAATGCCTTCATAAATTGTGGTGATGAATTTCTTCATAACTCCCATATTTCGGGAGTAATTTGAGAAAATGTGAAATTTTACTATGAAAATGAGTGTATCGAGCTCTCTCCCTCCTGATTCCGGGCTTGTTTCAAGTAGCGGTCTCTAATATCGTAATGCTATTACTAAGAGCTATATTTAATACTAAGACACATAGTGCGCCAAATGTGCACTTTCTGGGATAAAAGGAAATGAAAATTAAAAAAAAAAAACGTTTTTTCCCCATTTGTATTTACTTTAAACCGCAGACAGACTTATTAAGAGGTCTATAAATATATTATATATATATACAGAAATATATATTAACAAAAATATTCACAAGAACTGATGAGAGTATGACTTTTAAGTAAGTTGATAATAAATTACCTAGTTTCATTAAAAGTACAATAAATAATTAAGATGTAAGCTCTAATTTACTAAGTTACACATTTTAAAACAATAACATCATTTAATTGTCTTCGTCATCATCATCATCATCAATTAATTCAAATTCAGAATCGATGTCCGCTAAATCATTTATGTTAACAAATTCGATATCACTTTTCTCAGAATCCGTAAGCTCATAAAATTCCTTAAAAGAAGATTTTTTTACAAACTTATTTCCTTTTGGACGGATACTTGTAACAAGTGGATCAGAAGACAGTAAAAGATTGTGCATAATATCTTCATTGCATGAGATACTGCTATGCTTTCGAGAATGCCCCTCTCTATATTTTCTAAAATCTTTATTTCTAGCCTCAGATGCCTCTTCGGATAGAAAACCAATGGGCACAATTGACATGTTCTGAACTATGTCTGGCCCATGCATTAAAATTTTATGAAGTGAAGAAGGCATATAATACCATGGGTATAACTCCACGTAAAGCTTAGCAGTATCAAAGCAGAACTCTCGGAATTTAGTTACGTTGATCTTCTCTCCTGATGAAATACACTGCAAGATCACACAGATTTTTCTTAAAAGCATAGCATCTATTCCGGTCAGTTCAGCAGATTTAGTGTAGTTTTCAAAAAATCTCCTTGCCGAGTTGCCATTGTTGGTGGATCCACTGCCTTGTTTCACAACATCGAGAAGTAAGCCCGTTTCTCTTCTTACAGCCTCTTGAACTCTTTTCTTCCTGTCATCAACTTGCCTTTTTGCTATATCACCCCTTACTTGCCATGATTTTATGTCTAATTTGTAGGAAATGTGTAATAAGCATTCCATTGAGCGAATCCAAGCGTGAAGGGTGCTTAAGCTATATTTATACATGTCCTCGTTTGCGTGTTTATCTTTGATTAACTCTAAATTATTCATTTCTTTAGGACAAGCCTTGCATATGTCACACACTGAAGCTGCTGTATTGGATATAATGGAATGAATTTTACCATCAATCATTGTCAACAGCAGTTGGTGTTTGACACTAATTCCATCAGTGATGGTGGATGGAGTTAAGGCTTCAATCTCTGCTTCGATTTCAGCCATCTCTCTCTGCACATTTTCTTTGGTTTCCTTTATAAACTTAAACAATATTGGCCGGCAAAATGAAGTGGAAGATGGTCGCTCGTTTTCCCAAATTGTTACACCTTTTGAGACGAGCCGCAGTGGTACAAGACTAATCATAAAATTACTAGCAAGATCGATTTGCTCATCTTCACTCGTCCTTTGATGATAAATGCTTTGGCTAGATGATCCGTCAAAACCCCATTTGCTGGTCAATACGAGCTGTTGATTGGGATCAACAGGGGTTTCTAACGACCTAATAAGTCTTCTTGAGGTTAAATCCATCAAGGCTTGTAATTTGATTTTTGCAGAGCTCTCTGTAACTGTGAGATCTTCTTTGGCCGGATAGCACTTAATTTTTTCTTTAACCAACATGTAGTAACTCGGGTATTGAAGAGCTCCTTCTTGAGTGTTGAAATCCCGAAGAGTGTTATAGCGCCATTTCGATAAGTTCATCGATACATAAAGAGCCAATGCCTTCAAAGGGGATATTTCCCGTACCTGAATTGATTTACCTTCAATGAAGGCTTTGATTTTTGAGGCCTCTTCTGGATTCTCCGTCAAGTATTTCATAACATAAGCTGTATCGCTTTGTCCTGCCTTTTGAAGCGCCCTTTCGGCCGAAAACATAATTTCAGCGCTGCTACTGCTGCATGAAAGACTATCTTCAGTGCGTCTTCTTTTTTGCCGGTTACTAAGGTCCTCAAAAGATTTACGAGGACTAGGATGTGTACAAGTTGAAGCATCAGATTTAGCAGGAGAAATTATGGGCTCGATGACGTCACTTATATTTTCTGTAGAAGGTTCCATATTTTCATTCTGTAATTCCGGCCATTGAATTGCAGCCTGTAGCCAAATCTCATGTTTCTTCCGAAACTTATCTGTGCTTCTTCCAGACTGTGTCCATTTTGCATAAATGCGGTAGCAAAATCGACGACACCAGTCTTTTAAACTTGTTTCAGCACTTTCACATAACTGAACACAACTGTTATCTTTTAAAACACTGAACAAATAGTTAAAGTCGCGTAAATCTTTATGTGCGCGTGCGCATAAAGCAACGTGAATATCAAGATTTGTATTAAAATTTGGAAAATACATTGCGAGATTAGCTTGGATACAACGAGGTGTAAATCAACACTGATTTTAAAGTTACTAATAGTGACCTATTTATATAAAATCCAGGTATCCCAGGTATCCTTTGTTAAATATTGCAAGGTAATTAGTTATTGTGATAATTAGTAAATGATGCATGCTAAATTAGTGTATTAAGAGCCATTTAGTAATTAAATAATAGCAATGTTCTTATCAGTAATCATTAGTGCATCAGTTTTATATGTAAACCTTAAGTCCCTAATTATATATCCTAATTAGCTTATATCTTCTCTAATTGGCTGCTCAGAAATGTTATTGTAATAAGGTAAACCTTTAGAAAAACGGTTTTAATCAACAAAATAAACAAAAAATAAAAAAATTGTGTTATAAAATAAACATCACTCTTTATCCCAGAAAGTGCACATTTGGCGCACTATGTGTCTTAGTATTAAATATAGCTCTTAGTATTAGCATTATGATATTAGAGACCGCTACTTGAAACAAGCCCGGAATCAGGAGGGAGAGAGCTCGATACACTCATTTTCATAGTAAAATTTCACATTTTCTCAAATTACTCCCGAAATATGGGAGTTATGAAGAAATTCATCACCACAAGTTATGAAGGCATTAAGTAATCGAATAAGATGGCATCATTAGTTTGGCATAATTTTACTCTTTTTTTTCGGACATGTCTACGTCCAACCGCTCCCATACATTCGTTCCACTGTGCGCCGCGACACTTGTAGAACAATTTCCATTAAGTTTTCATAGAAATTGTTCCACGAGTGTCGCGACGCGACCGTCGCGTCGCGCTAGTCTCCACGAGCCTTTAGTCGGTGTCCAAAGTTTTTTTTAATGTTAGTACTTCTACCGCGGACATGGTGGTCCGTGTCCTTGTTTACATGGTGTGTTTATTTATAGTTTTTATTATATTAAATTACAATTACAGTGCTTCTACATCGGACACGTTTCTTAATCTTACAGACTAAAATCTACGAGAGTCTATAATTTTTTTTTAAGTTTTTTTTTTTAAATTGTTATAGGTACATGCAAATGCAGAAACAATATACATACGTTTTTGTTTTTTTTAATTTTTATTAATATGCTATTTAATACACAAGCATTACAATATTTTTTATGTTGGTAGGTTAGTTATGTTATGATGTTATTTATTTATTTATTTATTTATTGACACACCAACGACTTATTCACTAAATCATTACATTAAATTCTATATCAACAGCTTTGCGGTGAATTTGTCACTTATAGGTGTGCACAGCACTTGTATAATCAATAATAAAAATTTAATGGAAATATATGATCATAAGAAAATTAAAATTTACACAGTTTACATTGAATTTAAAATGACAAGTTAAATTGAAATACAGTATAGTTCAAAAATTAATATAAAAAAACATCAATAAAATTGTAATAATAAAATGATTATAAATTGAAACTTTAAGTGTGTATGTTATGATTGTGTTACAGTGAGCTAATACACGCGTTCCGTGTGGTGCCGGACGTAAAAGAATAGCACCATCCCATTTCTTCCCGTGGGTGTCGTAGAAGGCCACTAAGGGACTTACTAGAGAATGGGCAGCAGCGTTCTCTATGCATTTGACCACCATACTGCGATCGCCAACCCGCCTGCCAAGCGTGGCGATTATGGCAAATCACCCCCCCGTCTTGGGGAGGCTTATGTCCAGCAGTGGACGTCTTTCGGCTGATATGATGATGATGAAGCTAATATACGTTTTTCTTTTTTACACGCTTTATATTAGCTTCACTTGTATGTTTGTTTGTTTGTATGTTTGTATGTAATCGACTCCTTTGGACGCTATTTTGACCCACTTTAAACGGTCAGATTTCATTTAAACTTTGTAAACTTATCGAGGACCTATGACAATTCAATAATAAAAAAAAATATATAAAAAAACACGCTTTTGTAGTTAGTAAAACTAAAAAATAGAAAATAAATAATAGTTTAAAAAAAACTAAAAAAACACGCTTTATAAGCCAAACTAAAAAGTAGAAAATAATTTAATTCTATAAAAAAGCGTGGGGTGCTTGATATTAATAGATTATAAAAATACCTCAAAAAGTTTTGACAATTATTGCTAATTATGTTGGTTCACACGTCCACGGTTAGATGGTAGTAGGTTGGGTTAAGAAAGATTGTGCGAATCCCAGCACATTTCGAAAACAGGTTAAAGGTCAGGGACATTAATTGTTTATCAAATTGAAACAGTACCTACGTCACTTTGCCGTGTGATAGCCATTTTATACAACTATCAACGTAAGACACATGGGATTTTTTTCCCGCCTCACTGTCTCAGGGCACCAGTTCTGTGCTATCTGGGCCCACAGTTTTGAATATACCTACAGAGAATCTAAGATTGTAGTCAATTTAATAGGAGATTATAATTTCCCTGGCTTTACATAACATAAGAAGCCGTTGCCTTTGGGTAGACCAGAATCCAGCTTCAATTTGGTTGAGCAGTTCGTTCAACTAGTTTTAAACAAATAATCGTTGACTTAATTCAGCATGTCGTTTTATACCATTGGCAACAACAATAAATGATAAATGATTTTATTTCTGTAAGTAGGTTTGTACAAACACTTTTTAAACGTCAATCATATTTTTTTAACTAGATGAGGTCGGCGTTTCCTGTCTGACTACTCTGAGAAGAAAGGCCGAAACAAACTCAGAGGTCACAGTCTCTTAAAGACCAGACATAATCTTGGTCAGATCATGTGAAGATCATGTGGATTGGTGTCTGAAATGGTCTTTTGAAGATACAACCACATAGATTGAGTGGAGCTGCCCAATCAGTGCACGCATTTGTCAGCTTTCGTGCAGCTCAACTCACAAAACTTCAGCAAATGGCAAACAAACCTAAAATACAGTTGTTTACAAAACAAACTGACATTTACAACGGCAGTTATTGTTGAATTAACTTTAACTTTTAACACGAATACATTTTATTTACTGAAAACTTTGTAACTCCATCGCGTTTTATATTCATCCGACGGATTTTTATGCAATACCTCCCAAGTAGCATTGCAAGCTGTATACAAGCTGTATTTAAGTTCGATTTTATACTAGAAGCTGTATATTCAGGCTGTATAGAGGCTGTATAAGCGCTTATACAGCCCTTATAAGTAAAAAATGGGCACATTTTATACAGCGTTTTGCTCTAGTATAGCTGTATAATAGCTGTAGAAGCAATAGAGGCGCTGTATAATAGCTGTATTAGAGCTGTTATTCGGTGTACAAAGAAACCATTATACTACAAATATTATCTTATAAATACTTTATAGAGAAAATAGTTTTAAATAGGTTTTTGAAGAGAATCACAAAATGAATGTAATTCTTTCCAATGAATGGCGACATTGTTATTTATAATATTTATTAGTAAGTAAACGTAATCTTGGACTTAGATATCTGAAGGTGTTAATTGGTGAATTGAAATTGCGGATTCAAATTTATTGTGAACCTGTCTATGTTTTCCGTCAAAATATTTAAGCGCCAGCAAAATAATCGATCTGATATAAAAGAAAAATACTATTTATATGGTAAGTCAATATTGGTTTTAAGGTTAGAATAAAAAACAATGTTATAATAACAGAAGTGAGGGTAGTGTGATCATTGTGCCCTCATATCAAGCCGAAAATCATTATATATTCCTTAAATTATGTTTCATATTTTGTTTTATACCTACATTCTAAATTACGAAAATGGCGACTATTTGCTAAACAGCCTAAACGATAATCGGAGTGTATTATAGTCTGAGGAGCTGTACTAAGTAAGTTATGGATTATATTGTACAGCTTTTGGCTGCTAATCAGCTTTATAATAGAATATTTTTATTACTTAGGCTGTATATCAGTGCTCTATACATAATTTATAATGCTCATAAGGGTTACCTAAAAGAAATAAAAAACGCAGACTCAATATGATACGTACCTACATATAGTAAAACAAAAAAAAGGAAGAGATTCTCAATTTGACCTTGTATTTTATACCTAAGTAAACTTATTGTAAAGCATTATTAGTTTGTTGTATGTATTCTATCAGTTTTACTTTATTTTCAGGAAAATATGCCGACTAAAATTTAAGCAACCATTGAGAAAGGGCAAAACAAGCTTTGCATTGTACCAAGTTTGTGGGAATCAAAAGGCAAGTTAAGATGGCCAAGAAAGCGATTAGATGTCAAAAAATTAGTAAAGGATGAAACATCTCGGCCTTTACATAATTGGTCCACCTCAAAATGCTGTGTGAAAAGACTATAATTATCGTCATATGACGAAGCAGTAAGAGAACTAGATCTCATGGTTCAAATCAATCATCATTTGAACTACTTGCGCTGCTTTATGAAGAAACGTCATAATCATGTTCCAAAGGTTGAATTAAATTTACACATTTAACATAACTGTTATGATCATTAATAACCCTGTTTAATGTTTTTGCTACGGAACCCTCTTCGTTGACCGTAAAGTCTTTCCGAGTGACTGTCATTAATACAAAATAAAGCTGTACTGTAGCTGTCATTTATTTTTTTAGTTTTAAAACACCCTCAAAAACAGAAGTCATAAAACCACTGTATTTACAAGAGTGTACAATTACGCCATAAAAATAAGTTTTAGAACGGAGTTTGCATACACCATTGTACAGAAACAAGTCTTAAGTGATACTATAATAACACTAAGAGCTGTAATAAGTAAGTATTCACATGCAAAATACAGCTTGTATACAGCTTTAACGATAAAACCAGATTAAAGTGTCACAAAATACTTAAGCTGTATAGTGGAGTTTTCATATTCTGTTTAAATACCCTAAGCTTTCGCGGATCCCTTAATACAGATTGAATAATTTTTTGACACTCTTGTAAGTCTCTAAAGGAACTCTAAGTTCTAAATAGGCTGTTATATGTATGTTGAAAACGCTTGCGTGCTGCTTGGGCTATATAGAAAAGGTTTTTATGAAAAAAAAAAACATATTGTGTTATCCTTCTTTATGGTAAACATAAAAGTGCGCTGATGCTTTTAAATTGTAAAATATTTTGTGGAACATTTTTCATGGAGTATTTTTGTGTGAAATGTGAGCACATTGCTTTGCAATTCTGATGGAATCAATCATCTGCCTTCATTTTTCTAACAACGTTGCAATCGGCTCTCAGTCTAATCAGATGCTGTTGAATACCAGTATTTTACATGGAGCGACTGCTTATCTGACCTCCACAACCCAGTTACTGGGTAATAAGACACCCCTTGATAAGACTGGTTGTCAGAGTTTCAGGCTTCTGACGACTCGTAACGACTGTTAAAGATCTACAAATAACAAGCGGACCAATAGCTTAACGTGCTTTCCGAGGCACGGAGGGGACTCGATATGTAATGTATGGACTTCGGCAAGCGCAGCTTAACGTGAGGGAGAGGCAGTTTATGCGCCTTCACGGCCCTAGTTGCCGCAAAGACGCCCTGGGCGTCGGGAATCCCAGGCTGATTAACGGCCACCGTAGGCGTGGGCTTGCGGACGGCGAATAATGGGTAGGTCGCTGTCCGGTAAGGACCAAGCGCGGGTCGACGGCGCCTTGTATTCCACGCGCAACTCGAATAGATGTTAGCACCAATGCCTGCCAGGGGTGCGGGTTGTTCGAAAGCGATACCGTGGCCGCCTGGTACACAGGCAACTGAAAGATCACGGGTGGGCTTTAGGCCTGAAACTCTGTTAAGCGGACGTCCGCACGGTTTCAAACAAATGTGCTCCGTCACGGGGACGCCGCACACTGGTCCCAAATTAAAAAAAAGTGGACATTGATAGTAGACCGCTGATATTTTTTTTTATTGTTGATACAATGATAACAGATAAGGCAAAAAAATATTATTGTCCTACTTCAAATACTTTTCTGTAAAAAAAATATTTCTTTTTTTTTTGTATGGGAGCGATTACATTTTACTCAATTTCTCAAAAACTTTAAGCGATGTCGAGATGGCAATCACATATGTTAGAAAACGAATAATTCTGAGTATTTGGCTCGAAGAAACTTATTGCTTATCTCTGCGTACTTTCGAGATAATAGTGACAGAAAATAACATTTTTTTTTAATGTTAATTTTTTGCTTTTTTTTAATCATAGCCTTACTTTAGCACATAATTATAATGTATGCGTAATGTCAAATAAGTAAAAAGAGACTTCTCTGTAAAAGAGGTTATGGGGGCTCACTAATGACTGAAAAGCTATGACCTCTCTGAAGGAGTACTTTCATCAGTTCTAAAAAACAATCAAAATGAAGACATATTAAGCTGCAAACATAAAGTTGAATATGTTCACAAACGATTCTGAAAAAATATTATGGTGAAAGATTAATATTTGGGTCTATATTCTCTTGAGAAATCTCTATTTCCTCGTTTTCCAACGAAAGCAATTCATTGTTCAAGATCAAAGCACTAGCCTCTGGAAACAACTGTTTATGTAAACGAGCAAACTTTGGTTTGATATGGCTGATGTAAGGATCTGAGCTAATTAGAAAGCTGTGGATAATGTCTAAATTAGTCTGAACTCTACCGATTTTTCTTGTATGTGCCATTCTAACATTCCGGAAATCTTTATTCCTCGCTTCGGAAGCTTCTTCGGAAAGCATGCCTATCGGAATAAAGGAGAAATTTTCACAAATATCAGCACCGTGTATCAACAATTTATGGACACTTGAAGGCATGTAATACCATGGATATAAGTTTACATATAGCATTGCTGTTTCTTTACAATATTCCCTAAACAAGTTGGTATTAATAAGTTGACCAGATGAAATTGTTTGTAAAATGACTGCAAATCTCTTGATTAAATCAGGGTGGATACCCGTTATTTCAGCAGATACTTCATAATTTTCAAAAAACCTTCTTGCCGTGTTACCGTCATTGGTTGTACCAAATCCCTGTTTTACTATGTCAATTAACAAACCAGTTCTTTCCCGGAATTCTTCTTGTGTCAAATTCTTTTTAATTTCTTTTAACAATTTATCTTCTTTTCGTGCAGCCCACTTTTTGAAGTCTAAGTTGTACGAAATGTGTGTAAAATACATTCCATACATCTTATCCACATATGAAGCGAAGACAGACCATATTTATACATATCTTCTCTGATGAGTCTTTTGGATACAAAGTCCAAGTCATTCATTTTGCTAGGTGGGGTATTGCAAATATTACAAACAGCTGCAGAAGAAGTATTGGAAATCACAGTAGAAATTTTCCCATCAATCATAGTCATGTACAAATCATGTTTAATATCAAAATTATCTACAATTGTGGGAACAAGATTACGAATTTCTTCCTCTAAGGATGCACTTTCCTTCTTTATCAATTCATTTGTTTCTTTTGCAAATATAAAGCCAATTGGACGACAATAGTTTGTTGAAGAGGGAGCAGGATTTTGCCACAAGATTTTGCCACTCTCTTCTTCCAAACGAAGCGGAACCAAACTAATCATGAAAACTGAAGAATCGTCAATTTTAGTGTCGGAGTGTGACTTTTGTTTATAATTACTTTGAGAAGATGACCCGTCAAAACCCCATTTGCTTATTAGTTTTAGCGATTTTTTGTCGGCAGAGTTGTGCTGAATTGTTTTTAATATCCTATTAGTTGTCAAATCTAGAAGCGATTGAAGTCTTATCTTAGCATCAGATTCAGTTACAGTTATGTCTGACTCTGGAGGATAACAAGTTTTTTTAGCTTCCAGGAGCTTTTGATAGGATGGAAGACCATACATTTTCTCTGAAGCAAGAATAGTTCTTAAATTTCGATATTGCCATTTTGACAAATTTGTTGAGGTGTAAAGCGCTAACGTTTTATCATCTGGTAAACACGGTTTGTCAGTCTTTTTAGCGAATAGTACATCATGTACCATCTCACATTTTTCCTTGTTTTGGCTGAGTTCGTTTAATATAGCTGCTAATTTTGTTTTTTTAGACTCTTTTAATTTGGCACATAAAGCATAAACTAATTCCTCCTCTGTGTGATCTAGAAGTGTTAGAGAACGCCTTTTCTTCTGTTTATCAGATATATCAACAAATGGTTTTTTACTTGTACCATAACTTAATTGATGAGTATCCACTTGCGTTTCGAAATTTGGAATTACTTCCTCGGCAACTTTAAAAATGCTGCTTAAATCGATATTTTGACATTTTGGCCAAACTATTTGGGATTGTAACCAGTCTGAATTTTTGTTAAGAAAGGTCTTTTGAGCTCTACTGGAAGCAGACCATCTTTTTGAGATATTACTTGAAAAATTACGACAAAATAATTTAATATTACTCAAATCTTCGGAAGACAATTCAACACCAATACGTTCAATAAGGGCATTAAATAAAAATTCGACATTTTTAAAACCACCTCCTGATTTAAGAACAACGTATAAGTCTAAGTTGGTGACAAATGCGGACATATTATAATTTTAAGGAAAATTGAAAACAAATTAGAATCAAAGATATCAAAGACAAAGTGACTTTGATTTTAACAAAAAAAATTACGAAAACAAATTCGACGAAAGAAAGACAAACAAAAATTATTTGATTTTAAAATCCAAAGATTCAAAATACAACAATAACAAAACAAACAAACAACAAGCATTTCTTCAAGCGCACAGAAAAAATAAGGACACGTCTTATCGCAACCACATTTAGTTGTACACTGAGTGAGGTGTACGCGCGCGATTCGTGACCGTATTACGTTACGTCATGAGAGGCGGCCATCTTGTTATCCCGGCAAACTCGCGTCGAAGCTCCATTTTGCTGGCCAGCGGACCTATTGCGATATGAGTAAGGCTATGATTAAAAAAAAGCGAACAATTAACATTAAAAAAAATTGTTATTTTCTGTCACTATTATCTCGAAAGTACGCAGAGATAAGCAATAAGTTTCTTCGAGCCAAATACTCAGAATTATTAGTTTTCTAACATATGTGAATTCCATCTCGACATCGCTTAAGGTTTTTGAGAAATTGAGTAAAATGTAATCACTCCCATACAAAAAAAAAAGAAATATTTTTTATAGAGAAAAGTATTTGAAGTAGGACAATAATATTTTTTTGCCTTATCTGTTATCATTATATCAACAACAAAAAAAAATATCAGCGGTCTACTATCAATGTCCACTTTTTTTTAATTTGGGACCAGTGTGCGCCGCGCGGGCGTCCGTCGCAGGGTAGGCTACTTTTGGTCGCGGTTGCAAGACCCGTGGGACGGTTCGGAGCCACGGTTAGCAGTTAGTAATAAATAAAATGGCCTCGCGATGGGAGTCGTCACGATCCCATGTAGCCCACTCGCGTAGACACGCGACGGGTGAGCGTCGCGGGCGTCCGCATAACGCAGTTTCAGGCCTTAGTCAGTAAAAGTCTGACACGTCCTCCTGCTCCACCTAGAGCGGGAGAAGTTGTTTGATGATTTCCCACCATAAAAAAAACACCTTCGATCAACTCGTGGCGCTGTTATTATTTAACCCACAAGCCCCTAATAGTGCCAGTAGGTATGTGCGTCTTAGAGAGTTAAAAGGCAAAGGCAAAAGACAAAGACATTTATTCGTCGGATATGGTAGGTACAAAGTCATTTTGAGTATCAACCGTTCCCATCATGGATGAACTTAGAAGTTATCCCAGTTCAGCGCAGACGGACATTACTGTATTTTTAAAATAAGGTCTCACTGAGTCCCTACTTGTGTAGATAGGATCGAATCGACTTACGAACCGAATACTTTACCCCAGATACTATATTACTCAGCTGTAAGTCCTCCATGTACTAAAATAAATAAAGAAGTAAAGACTTCATAGATCATCGTGTTTGGAACCTGATATTTAACTAAACACTTTAACATAGACATATATTTGTAGACACTGACATATTATAAAGGCGGCTGGTCATCAGTCACGGAGTTAATTAAGCTCACCTTCTGCCGACGCCCACGTCACCACGTCAACATGTGTCGTCTTACAGCCGGAAACAAATTACCTACGCCTTGCCCTCACTGTGACATGGATATAAATTTAAATTACGTTTTGTTTGTAGGATGAGTTAATTTCGGAAAACTTGGTGTTCTGTATGTAGCTCATGATTGGACAAATACAATATTGAATATCTATGGACGCTTGCCAAGGCGGCACGCGATTGGTTGGTTCCTATTTCCATCAAAACGCATGATTCCGAACAAGTCAACAAGAAACTGTGCACGCTAAAGACAAATAGTCCGCCACCATTGCTCGCTTGAATACAATCTGAATTTGAATTTCGTGAGTGAAAATTGGTAAAACAAGAATAAATTGTGCATTAGCGTGATTTGTACTCGCGCCGGACTCCGTGGTCAACGTCTAGTCTGTCGTCCAGTGGTCGCAAGCGCTACAGCTGAGCATTAAGTTCTGGGTTCGATTCCCAGGTCGGGCAGTGTTATTGGGTTTTTCGATCTGGAATTTCTCAGTAGCAGCTCGGAGTCTGGATCTGTGCCCGGTTGATGGCAATAGGGTCACCCCCTATTACATGAGACTTAAAAATAACTGGCGAAATATGAGATTAGAATAGGTACACCTCTGCTCGACCCTTCGGGAAAACATGCGTGATGTTATGTGTTAAAAACAACATTTTGACGTGACAACGTCTTATAAATTGGTTTGCCGGGTGACACTTCAAGAAACTGCGTTACGCTCCGCTCACGTTATGCGCTCACAATGAGAGCGAGTGAGAGGAACGCGTCCCTTCCACTCGGGCATGGTTAGCCCGCCTAAGAGCGAGAGAGACAGACATAAAAAGTGCAAGTTATTGTATGTATATTTGTATATAAATACGTATGTATGTGTAAAGGTAAAAATAAAATTTTGTTAATATGAAATTCAGTGCGAGATTCTTTGTATAAATTAATGTTTTAAATATAATTCTTTGTATAAATAAATGTTTTTAATTGTTACTATTATTTCATCCTTCTTCCTACTATACGAATGAATATTCACATTAAAATTATTTTACCACTCAAAGTCGTTGTCACGTAAAACTTTCGCCCGTATACCGACTTTACAGGCAACCAATTTTTTTTTTTTTTTTTAAAACGTTGCCCCACACTAGGAATTTCTCCTGTATTGTGGGTGCGTTTACAAACATTTAAACTCACATACACAAACACCCAGACCCAGAACAACTACTTGTAGGTCATACAAATATTTGTTCCGTGCGGGAATCGAACCCACGACACGCAGCGCAGCAGCCAATCGCTTAACCACTGCGCCAACCGTGCCGCCACTTTAAGAACAAACAGCTTCAAAAATAAAGTGTAATAAAACATAGCAAATGGGACATTTCAGTCGCTTCTTCACTATGCTCGTAAAAACGTTGTATATGGCCCAAGGGTTGAGGGTCAGCTTCCCTTCATTACTTATGCACTATTCCAGTCTTTAAGCAACATACTTTATATCCACCCATAGATAACTCTAACCTACTTTAAAAGGTAAGGTGCATCACGTAAACTTGTCAAAAGGTACGTATGAATATTCTAGATACAAAATTTTACGAGGCCGTTGACCCACTTCGTAAATGGAGGGCCCAAAATATATCAGTTGTCATTTGTTCACGTAGAGGACCAAACGTTTTCAGTTTCATATTGACCTCGGGCCAAAATAAATACCTATTCATTGTTATTATTGTTCCAATGGCAATTAATGTTTGACACAATTAAGTAGAAAGTTGTTGACAAAGCACACAATATTGCGTGTTATAGTGCTAGTAACGGTTGGTATTGGTACGACCTTAATTACTCTTGTTGAGCTCCTTAAGTTCTGAGCTGAGGTGCAAGATTACTGATAAACGCGTGCACTGTTCTCAAAAGACCATTTCAGACATCTGACCATGATTATGTCTGAACTTCAAAAGAGACTGTGACCTCTGGCTTTGTTTCCGTCTTTCTTCTCAGAGTAGCCAGGTGAGGAGCACCGACCTCATCTAGTTTCTAAAATATGATTGACGTATAAAAGTAATCGTACAAAATAACATACAGCAATAAAATTATTAACACTCCTAAGACACTAGCGAAATGCCTAAAAATGGATACAGGAAATAAATTACCAATTTTTCTTTTTAATGCGAAAAACAAGTAAAGCCTCTCGCTCCAGTTCGAAAACCTTAATAGATTCCTCGCTCCATAAAAGCCAGTCACCCACAAACTTATTAAGAAGTCTATTAAACCCGTTACGAATACAAACACAGTTGTAAAAGCAAAGAAAATCATTACTTTCCACACAGTTCACACAAAGATTAAATCCTTATGAACAGATTTTATGATACGTAAAAAATATCACTTGCCTCGTAAAACTCTGAGATCACCCTTTAGGAGGACCGTTATTTCAGACGTGATTTGAGTGGACCTGGTAGAATTAAATAAGTATAAAAAAAGTATAAGTATAATTTATTTCTTCAAAAATATAAAACAATTTAGTAGTATGGTGATGCACTTTACACCTAGTAAATTTAAATAAAAAATAAGTATGATTTATTTGTTCAAAAATATTCAATTAATTAATTTCTCGACTGCAACTTAAGTCTAACTGCTAGACTGTAGCTGCGATCGAGAATTTCCCAGTGGAAAAACCCAAAACTCGTTGTCAGACGAGGTGGAACCCAAAACGCGAAATGAGCCAGTTGAATCACTATGTATGTTTGGATGTTTGTTGATGAAATTTGGCCCACAAATAGTTTATAACCTGAATTAATTCATAGGATGCTTTTATAGCGGTAGTATGTTCCCGTGGGATGATTTCCGAACCCCACGCGGGTGAAGCCTATTTAAGGCTAGTTTATATTCATGAACGAAAAGTCAATGTTTTGTTAAAAAGTAAAAACCGTGCAAATAAGGGCGCTAGTAATTTTAGTAACAACCTACAATAAAACAATGAAATTTCAGACGTAATGGATCGATTATACAGATCTTTATTTAATAAAAACTTTTTCCAAAAAAAAAACAACCGACTTCCGCAAAAACACTACAAAGTGAAAAATAACTTTAATTTCGGAAGTTGGTGACTTTGAATATGTATTTAATTTTTTTGTCACCGCCTTCCGAAATTAAAGTTATTTTTCACTTAGTAGTGTTTTTTTGGAAGTCGGTTCTTTTTTTGAAAAAGTTTTTATTTTTATTTTTTTAGTTATGTTACCCACCACGCTAATTCGAAATTTCATCATCCTTCAAAACAATGCATATTTATGCGATAGCAGCAATCGCGGTTGATTTACTGTTATTTTTTTAAGAGTTCCGTTGCCTGTCTCCGAAACGCATCATCAGATCTATATGAAATAGAAATGGGACCACACGGGAAGCACCAGCTTACAAATAAAAAAAGAATCATCAAACTCGGTTCACCCAGTCGATAGTTCTGAGGTAAAAAACGTAAAAAAAAACATAGTCGAATTGAGAACCTTCTCCTTTTTTTGGAAGTCGGTTAAAAACAGTCTAAATACGTTTCCTTTCTGTGGTTTTCCGTCTTACAGCGAAAGAAAACATCGTAAGGAAAATTCCACTCGGGATTATTAATGACTTGTGTAATGAAGCGAGGATGCGATAGAAGACGTGGCACGTGCACTGTGCTACTTCTATGAACACTTGAGTAAACCACAAAGATGTGTAGACGGAAATAAAAACCCACTTTTATCTCTTTAGAGAAGAAAGGCGTAGCAGGCACACTGTGTTCGACTCGCAACTTCTGCGAGTGCAGTTTTTGAAGAAGATCCCCAGAAAAGAGTTTGATTTGACTTGGCATTGCTTAGAAAGAAAATAAAGAAAGAAAATTGGTTTATTCTGCACAAACAAAACGTACATGACATAACAGAAAAATGATATATAAAATGCACACATAAAAAGTAGCCAAAAGCCCCGTATTCAGGTAGAATAGAAAGAAAGAAAGAAAGAAAGAAAATACATTTATTTAGCACAGACTAAAAAGGCACACAATATACAGCAAAAACAAAATCTTAAATAAAAATAAAAATAAAATATAAATTAACAAAAAGTGTAAAGTGTGATGTCAGAAACTAGCATTAAAGTGTGCCTCATGGCTGCGCTAAAAAGGCCCAGTTCAGCAAAAATGCCAGACAACTAGTGCCTGACGCTGGTTTTCAACTGGACCTGACGTGTGAGGTGACGGATGTAAACCAGCTTTATACCAATACTGCAATAAATTTACGTCAGATACAAATAAATAAATAGCAACGAGTAATACATAAATAGTGAGATGTTGAAATTAAAATAGTTTGTTAGCTAGTAATTCGATTTAGTACCTAGTGTAAACAATAATAGTTGTGTTAAATGTTGTAAAAAAGATATGTAAGTCAACTTACTTACCGATTTAACTTTGAAAACTATGATATTTAACAAAAACAACTGTATAGTATTACAACAGCCATTCACAACTTCGTCCAATATTTACTGACAAAAAACACTGACACATACCCAAGTGGGCAAAAATAGGTAAGCAGGTACATAAATCATATGATTGAGACATTTAGTGTGACCATATCCAGCTTCCGTTGCGCTTCTATGAGATACTGCCGTAAGCGTTGTCTAAAAGTGTCTATTGTCTTAACTACTCTAATCGGTGGTGGCAGGTTATTCCACACTTTAGAAGCCGCATAACGAAAGCTGCCTCTAAAAGCGGCTGAACCCTGAGACTGAGTCGAGAGTTGTTGTGAGCATTGCCTTCTCCCGCATTCCCGTCTACTTGCAACCCAACTTAGCTTAGAATAAGTTTATGTTTTAGATAGACGGACCACCACAAGTGATTTTCCCATAAATTACCGTATCTAACCGGATAAAATTTGAGTTTTTCGTAAAATAAATGTTAGAATCCTCTTTCCCTAAAACCGTAAGTGAAGCATATGAATATGAAAGAGAAAGGTTACACCAAATTAGCATGATATTAGGATTATGGAAAAAAAAATCGTCCCTCACATTTACATACCAATCCAACTAAACCACAATTTAACTCAAGAGATCACGGTACCCTTACTATTCCCTACAATTTTTTGCATCCTATTCATAAAAGAAACAACTTATCTCAAGACCACTCTCGTTTGAATCACCCTACTTTCATCAGCAGGGACATACATACAGACATATGTAGGTACCAATCACGACAAGTAAACTAATCTTTACGTCTAGGCTTTGAGCTGTTCCGAGTACAAGGAGTACTAATGAAGATATTAGTGGGAGTATATCTTTATGCGTGGTTTAAGGATTAAAAACGTTGACGTAGCGACTGAGCGGTTGTATTGTGTGCAGAAAAAAATCTGCTTTGGAAATATATTTGGGCGGACTGACAGTTCTTTTTTCTGATTACTGCTTCGGGCATCCATATTTGCATGTGAGTTCTATTTTACGAAATTGACCCATCGTCATCTGCCTAGCCTACAAACATTCTCTTTCGTTGGCATTGACCTAGGGAAAGAATGTTTTACCCATGGGCAGTTATAATTATGTTGGTTTATCACGAGTTGGATAAACCGAAAACCAGATTATTTTGTTACCGGAAAATAAAACAACCTCAAACATTGTATACAGGGAAGCTTTAAATTAAATACCTATTTAACTTAGTTAGATACCTACCTGAATTAAATTTTTACAAAATTCTATCTTCCATAAAAACCTACAATATCAACGAGTAATACTTAGGGGCTGTATCTTCGAAATTCACGCAGACGAAGGAGCGGGCGAACTGTAGTTCGCCTGCGACTTCGTCTGTATATTTTCCATCAGATGTAATATTTATCAGTTGAAAGCTAGTTTTCATAAGTATCTGCCGGATTAGATTTAGTCATCAACATGTTAAAATACATTTGTCCTTAGTGATGCATGATGTTTTCAAAGTACCTATTAACCCTTTTTATTTATTTATTTATTTATTTACGCAAATCTTACCGACTACTACCATTACAGATCTGCGATCCAATGCGACAGAGTGGCCTTACATGCTAATCCTTAATCTACATCCTATACAAATACATAGTACATCCTAAATCTTAACCTACATCGAAATAACATATTATATATAATGCAACTTTTGCGAATTCACTCAAGCTGCAACACAATACATCAAGCCTCTCGTGAACCTTGTTCACCACACGGATGGCTCTAGTGAGAGGAGTCCTCTCCAGTAGGTTGGTTCTGGCTGCAGGCACAGCAAGTAGGGGCGGGTGTCGCCGCCTCCACACGTACCGGTCAGGCACGCAAAGTTCCAGGTGCCGCAGCACTCCCGGGTTAATGCTTTTAACCTAGCTTAGTTTATTTTGTACAACTTCCTCTTTATGCATGCGGAGTTTACCCATAAGTTAGTGTTACACTATTATATTAATTTATCTAACATGTTGCCTTTAGCATAATACAAGTGTAAACAAATGTTGGTAAACCAAACAAATAAATAAATCACTCATTTCAAAACTTCCCTTCAAATACTCGACATACAGCCTCATTCGTAACCGCGTACCTGAGAGCAGATCTCGAGACCAGATCTTGAGAGCAAGCGTATCGCTTTGATCTCGAGAGGAACACTCGATGAAGCAATTAGCGTCCTTCTGAATGTTTGTGCCACTTTTACTATCTGAGCCTTCAATGGAACCCTTCAAATGTAGGTTAGGATGGATGGAGGCGTTGTTGCTCTTTTGATTAGTTATAGTCATGTAGGGGAGAGGGGCACGTGACTAAGTAATTGCAGCCGCACGGGTCCATCGATCAGGTGAATCTACGCTTACCGCTGTTGGTCCGTGGATGGGTGATCATCTTTACAAACCAAGACCCCTCGTGCCTTGGCGCGGCTATAATTTGTGGATCTATGTGCGTCGTCAGAAGCCGAAAATCGGACAGCCAGTCTTACCAAGGGGTATTCTATTACCTAGTAACTGGGTTGTGGAGGTCAGATCGGCAATTGCTCCATCATAAATACTGCTATTCACCTGCATCCGGGTAGCTTTGAAGCCGACCCCATCATATAATTGGGAAAAGTCTTGGCAGATGATAAGGCGACAAATTGGAACCGTGCTTCTGACGTTTCATAAGTGCCCTTGCAGGTTTATGTGAAATAAAATATTTTGATTTTGATTTTTTGATTTATAGAAGCGAAATATTAGCATAGACTTTAGCTTTACATCGGATTTTTTTTTGTAAATCTATTGTGCGTACCATAATGTTCCCACAGGTGGGACTTCTTACTGCTCACTCAGCCCTCTTCTCTGCGACAAAGAGGGGTCGAATATAATAAGTCCTTCCTTACTCTTTAACCTTTTAACCGCTTACTTACGTCGGATTAATCCGACAAATATTTTCGAGTCCATTTCGCCAGAGTCGTATATTTACGATCAAAATACCATAGCTCGTTTAGGTCTGTTGGAAAAAGTTAAGTATTGCACATCCCTTTATGCTGTAGACATTTATTTTTCGCTACACTGTACCGGGCGCTGGGGGCACGACAACTGATATGAAGTCGGGCGGTTAAAAGGTTAATCTGTGAAATTATATGTTTAATTTTTGAAAGTTTGGTAAGAAGTCTTTTAGTCAATTCCTACTGCTAATTTGATTTGGATATTCACAGATCAAAATGGCGATGTCCTAAATTAAAACAGAATACTAATCATTATCTTTCTGCCCTAATTACATGTTACTTGTGGTCGGCGTAACACATTTTCTTCAACCAATCTTCCCCTATCAACCATCCCGCTATCATTCACAAACAGCCTCTTCTTTCATATCATTCCTCATTGATCATATAAAGTTTTTCATTTTCCTAAGTTATATTGTAAGTGGAAATACTGTGGCGGCATCTACAACGCCAGATTCGAACTACGCATCAAAGATCTGACGTCACACAAATCCTGCATCGCGCAGAGTTCTATGTTCTATGTTATGGGTTTGGATTCCGCACTTAGTCCTTCAAGTGGACCATTGTGCGTGAGCCATAGCGGCCTTCCGTTGTTATTCTACTACTACGCATCAAAGATCTGACGTCACACAAATCCTGCATCGCGCAATCGGAATTTACCACGCGACTGGTATGTATGTCGCAGCCATCTGGTTACATTAGCCAGCTAATTGAACGCCTAGACCGTTCATTACACGCCGGCATTCAATTAAATAATTTAAGGCCAACTAGCCAAGTCATTGACCGCAACGTTTAACCAAGTGACTGAATGTCGTGTAGTCATTTAGTTAAATTGGATATTGATGAATTTGTGATGTCTGGTTGGGTGCACATGAGTTCACAAATTATGTACTACACTTTTTACTAATACCACTAAGTAACTAGTAATAGTGAAAAGTTTTAAAATAAATAAATAATTTCACTTAAAACTGCACACAAGAACGAAAAATAACATTCACGGTTTGCGCTATTGACGCCATATTTGTTTTGGTGACTACTAGCGCCGTAGTGGAAAAAGCCGAACTAAATTTGAATCAATTGGCTGAGTCTTGGTCAGTCATCTTCAAAGGTCTGACTTTCAATACGCCAAGTTGTTAAACGTTGAGTGATTCTAGTAATTCAATGAACTATCGGCCTAGGCATCCAATCGGATGCCGGCGTTTAATGAACGGCCTAGGCGTCCAATTGGCTAGCTAATTTAACCAAATGGCTGCGAAATATATACAACATTCCGACATCACCATTCCGTGGGGCAGGTGCCCACCAGACACAACACCCGTCTGGTCGGAGGATCCTCTCTTTTCTATAGAGTATGAGTGAACTTTACACCTTGTTTCTCATACTTCTATAATACTAAGTGACTTATTTGTTTCTTTAAGCACTTAAATTGAGATCTCTAAACTTCCTACCTCCATTTAAGATATGGTCTGTTATAAATTACGAGTGGCTATGAAGCTTAGAGTTTTTCAAACCTGTAATTGAAAGCGCCTGAAAGCAACAGATTTACTTCATGATTCCTCATCGTATTTGCAAGGCAATTAGTTAATTAAAAGCAGTGTCGAGACCTTTCTGATATGAGGCGTACCCTTCTTAACTTACTTGTGTAGACCTATATGTAAGTACTTGTGGTATAAGTATGGTGGAGATAAGAGATAAGATTAATCTACGTCCCTACATTAGGCGACCAGTGTTATAAACGTAGATGTACTCGTAAGTTTCATTACTTTTAATTGGATGTACGTATTATCGGTACATTACTTTGAGTTTCAAATATAACCTGAATCCGAAATAAATGAACCCAAACCGCTAAAATATTTGTTCAAACAACAATCCCTTTTAACCACAAAAAAAGTTTCCCGTAATTATTACACTCGGTCAGACAACGATTAAAAAAAACTCTCACTTCGCATTTATTCCAATGAATTGACGTGAAACGGGTGCCATAATGAATCGCAATTATAAATGAAAAAGAAAACTCAACGGAATGTGAAAAGAAAAATAGGAAAAATTGCCGTCAAAACGTATTAGCAAGGGGAGGCTTGAAAATGATTGAAAGCTGATTGAAATGATTGGCGGGACGCTTCGGACGATTGCAATAGTCTGGCGAATCTGTGAATTGTAGCCCACGGAGTACATAACAAACCAGAAAGCGCATACATCATAATTCCACTCAGACAGAAAGCAAAACAACCATCTCCAACTGTCTCTCTTCCCACACGCGTATCGATTTTTTATATAAATGGAGACAAAAACTTACTCCTTTATGTCTTAAGCAGAATGTTAATGTAAAACATACATAAAATCATCATTGGCTGGCCAGACTATCTATAATATACTACACCTACATTTCGCCAGTTATGTTTAAGTCCCATGTAAGAGCGGGCAAGCCTATTGCCATCAACCGGGCAAAAATTCAGACTCCGGGCTGCTACTGAGAAATCCAGATGGAAAACCTAATAACACTTTGCCCGACCCGGGAATTGAACTCAGCTCCTCATACTCAGCAGTAGTATTTGCGACCACTAGACCAACGAGGCAGTCAATAAAAAATCTAAATAATATAAAAAAAAATTCCCCAAAAAAAAACTGTCTTGCGATAAATACTACAGAGTGAAAAATAACTTTAATTTCGGAAGTCGGTGTCTTTGGTCTATGTCTGGATATGTATTAAAATTTTTGTCACCTTATTTATGCGATAGCAGCAATCGCGGTTGATTTGCTGTCATTTTTTGAAGAGCTTCGTTGTCTGTCTCCGAAACTCATCGTCAGATCTATATGAAATTGAAATTGGACCATTTCGAAATAAACCTTCTTCGAACAAAAAAGAATTTTGAAAATCCGTCAATGTATGACGGAGTTATGCCCGAACATACATTAAAAAAAAACATACCGAATTGATAACCTCCTCCTTTTTGAAGTCGGTAAATAAAATAAAACAGAGACAGCTGTTTAAGACAAAAGGTTGAATGATGAATGTAATAAACACAGGACATTTTTTTTTTAAATTGTTTTGGTGCTAAGCGTGTTCTCGCCTTCCGGTTTGTTCTGTATTCTGTGACAGGGCCATGGCACATGAGTAGATAAACGGAACAGAGACAAAGCTTCTTAATAAGGTGCAAATTTTTTACCTATTTTGGTAGGGTTGTCACAATAGGCGAAGACAAATTAAACAAAACATTTGTTAAGTAGGTTTATTATTCAGTATGATAGAATACTTTACAAATTACTTTCTCTAATAATTTTCGTTTTATAATTTTTGTTCTTTTAATATTTATTGTTTCTTTTAATGGTGTGGTAAATTTTGAATTTAACAATATTTTTCGTCCCCGGTCCAGGTTGTCATTCCTAGATCTTTGACAGTTGTTACAGGACGCCAGAAAGTCTGACCATCAGTATAGTCTGATGGTCAGACTTTCTGGCGTCACAGTTATTGGGCAACACGATACTCTTGGATAGCCAAGAGTATCGTGTTGCCCAATAACTGATTCTGTGGAGGTCCGAAAGGCAGTCGCTTCATGTAAAACACGGGTATTCAGCCGCATCCGGTTAGACTGCAAGCCGATCCCAAGCTAGTTAGGAAAAGGCTAGGGAGGTAATGATACCTATTTTTCAATATTTATAGACCGACTAGTAGCGAGAAATAAGACCGATGTGTTACTGATAAGTTTTAATTAAAAATGCTTTTTAAACGCGTAATCAAAGTTTCTTGCATGCTAATATAGATGTTTAGGAGTTCCCTCGTGAGGCTACTATCATGTCCTAATCCAGTCTGCAGGAGCAGTTTGTGGTGAAGATCATATTTAGCAAACAAAATTAAATTTATTACAAAGTTTCGAGTCGATGCTACTAATCGTTAAAGAGTTCCCTAGTAAGGAGATAATGCTGGCTGCAGCAGCAGTTCATGATAAAAATCGTGTTAAACTAACAAAATTAAATACCATACTAAATTCCGTGACCGTGCTGTACCCGTTGATGAGTTCCCTAGTGAGGAGACAATCCTGGCAGCATCAGATTATATCTATCATGTTTTTGCCTTGTCACTGAAGTTACGGTATATAAAATTTCAGCTCAATCAGACATCTGGAAGTGGTTCAAATCTTACTTGCAATATTTGAACTTAACACACATACCTACTACATACCAACCCACCTACATACCTACAAATGTTTAGTAAAAGCTTGTAATAACAATAAAAAGTTAAAAACACACTTTGTAGCACTCTTTTTATTAGAAAATAGATCATACAATAAAATAAAGGTACTCACTTGAAAAAGTAATAATCAAATATTTACTTACCTATTGTACTCCTTGGGATAGTTAAAGTATGATATATTTTTATTTTTTCTAGTATTATTCATACACACAGTACAATAAACAACCATTATTAATAATAAATTACCACATTTTTACATTAAATTATTCAAACTTGAAACTAACAAAGCAAATAACGTGCGTCGCACTGACCCTGAGATTGTTCACTGGCTGTGCCAGCGTAAACCGGTTTTTTCCAGTCTCGCTGCTTACGCGACAAGCGGCCAGTGGTCACGCACACATGCCCCGCGTGCTTGTAGTAGCAACCGATTCGCGCGGTTGTATGAAGCTTTGTCTCTGTTCCGTTTGTTTACTCATGTGGCCATAGCATGCTAGACCGGTGGTAAAAAAGGCTTTATTTTGACAAGAATATTTTTTACAAGTGATTTGGCTAACAGGTTCTCTATCATTTTGTTTATTCGAATTTACTATCTTCGAATGACAAAAAGGTTTGTTTCATGACTCAGAATTTTAGTAGGTATATTATCACGTCACTTGGGAGATTTCCGGCCAAAAAGAGACATTAAAACTCAATTTTTATTTTATTTTTAATATCCTTATAAATTTATTAGATGGATCGCAATATAGCCACAGAGGGATAAAACAAGATGAATAATATTTTTATCAAACAAAAATATTCGTTCCTTAGGGAAATTAAAAGACTACATTAAAAAAAGAATGATCTACCGAGTAGCTCGAAAAATGAGGAATTTTCCTGAATTATTTTTCTTATTTCCTATTAGATTTCTATGATTTATCACTACATATTGTAAAACAAAGTCCTCCGCCGCATCTGTCTGTCTGTCTGTTCGCCAAAAACTCAAAACTACTGAACGGATTTTCATGCGAGTTTCACCAATAGACATACTGATTCACGAGGAAGGTTTTGGTGTATAATTTGTTAAGGTTTCGTGTAAATTGGTTAACGCGGGCAAAGCCGCTAGCAAAAGCTAGTATGTGTATAAAAGAGGGCTTCGAGGCTAAATGATCAGATGAGGCTTCGCTCGCCTTAGTCGGTTCGTGGATGGGTGACCATCCATTACAAATAAGACCCCTCCGTGCCTCAGAAAGCACGTCAACCCGTTTGGTATCGGCTGTCATTAGTAAATTTTTAGAAGCCAAAAAGTTTGACAACCAGTCTAACCAACGGGTATCGCATTACCCAGTGGCGATTTTAGACGTCAGTTAGACTGTCATCATCATCGTCATATCAGCCGAAAGACGAGTGAAGCTAATATAAAGCGTGTAAAAAGAAAAACGTGTATTAGCTTCATCATCATCATATCAGCCGAAAGACGTCCTCTGCTGGACATAAGCCTCCCCCAAACGGTGGGGATTTGCCATAATCTCCACGCTTGGCAGGCGGGTTGGCGATCGCAGTACGGTGTTCAAATGCATAGAAAACGCTGCTGCCCATTCTCTAGTATTTACCATTCACATCATAGATTTACAAATACTGCATTATTTGCCCGTTTCCAAAATTTATTCAACTGTATGAAAACCTTCTTCAGCAAGCTACATTCCATGTCAATACCAAAACATTACTTAAGTTAAGAATCCAGCTCTTGCAATAATTATTCTTCGTCCTAACAACATTACGGAACGGCGCTCGGTCCAGTCCCCTCCCTAGCAACTCATTCATGTATAAGTAGCCTGCAGTTTGTTTAGCTCATAATAAATGCGCACTCTATGTGACTTCTAATATGCGATACTCTTTTAGAATATCCTACTTAAATAGGTTAGTGTATACTGCAAATTCATTTTACTGAACAACTTTTTAAGGCTACGAGCTTCGAAATGGAAGACGCGGGTGTAAATGCAATTAATGTTGGTCTGTCAGTGCGAGGGGGCCACGGATTCAGGACTGATTTCCAAGCAAAAAACCGCGTCCTCAAAAGACCATTTCAGATATCAATCCACATGGTCTTCACAAGATTATGTTTGGACTTTAAAAGAGACTGACCTCCGAGCTTGTTTCGACCTTTCTTCTCAGAGTAGTCAGATAGGATACGACGTTCTCATCTAGTTTTTTAAATATGATTGAAGTGTAAAATTGTTTGTACAGACCTACTTATAGAAATAAAATATGTAATAATTCTTTTGAAATGCGTTCAAAAGCTGCCAACAATGAAGACACTGACAGCTCTTGAACTCGGTTTGATGTGCTGATCACGTTTAGTTTCATTGGTTAAATTGTCCATAATAGTAGCGGAAAGACAAGAGGGGCCATAAGGCTGAGTAATAACAACCGCACTGGTCGATCCATCAGGTTAACCTACGCTAACCACGGTTGGCCCATGGATGGGTAATCTTTATATACAAAGATCCATCCGTGCCGAAAGTCTGACAACTAGTCTAATTGTCAGACTTCTTTTTTTTTTAATTTTTGGCTTCACACGGTTTGTGCATTTAGCCAGTGTCAAGTAATTTTTCTTTTAGAACAAGTAAATGGCCCGATATCGGGCACGAAGTTACAAAACATTCATAGTCGTCTTTAGTCAGTCAAGTCAAAGTTATTGTAAAGCGGTAGTAACTTTACAACAACCTAATAGGAGTTTTTGGGGGGAACACGAAAAGTCCACGTTAGTCACTTATTTTCACTTTCACTACACTTGTGCACTCACACGTAATTAAATTGAATAATTCACTATCAAAATTATACAATTCAATTCGCTATTTCACTAAATTCCATGAAAATGAAAATTCGTGCGACATGTTCCAACGCGATCCCGCCAAAAACTCCATTGTCAGACTTTCGAGCTTGTGACGACCCGTAACGACTGTCAAAAATCAACGAATGGCATCCGAGACAACAGCTTAACGTGCTTAAAGACCGTGCAGTTATACACCAGTCAGTAGCTTCGTTTTCGAGGTCAGATAGAAGTCGCTCCATGTATATTACTGATATACAGCTCCAGCTCCGGGCTGCTACTGCGAATTTTTTTTTTGAAAAGCCCAATAACGCTTTGCTTGACTTGGGAATCGAATTCAGGACCACTAGACCAACAAGTATTTGTACCAACATTGTATGAAGCGCTGTACCATAACCAGCTTATACTGTTCCGTCTGTGTGGGACACAGGCCCCTCTCGGTGCGAGGGAGTGCTCCCATGTTTTCGAATTTTTGGTTTTAGGACATGCCGGTTTCCTTATGTTTTTTTTACCGTTTTGAGGGCAGTGGTAATGGACCTGAGCCATACAACTCGTAAATCGTGGCCGTTACCACTGGACCACTAGCAGTAGTTATGTTTAGAGCTACAGCGAGGAAGGAGCACTCCTTCCTCGCTGTAGCTGTAAACTTATTTACTCTTGTGCCACCATTCTGCTTGTCGCGTCGCCTGAAAGCTACTGCCAACCCACTGTCGCTTCACAAGCCGCAGCCTTACAGTGCACTTAAGATATTTCTAAGATTTCCTACTTTATTTTCTCGTACAAGTATTTGTACTGTAACGTTTAAAAGTTCCTACGTCGGCAGAGAATTAAAGAAAAACGAATTGAACCAATGCAATTGCTTAACGATCCGACTAAGTTCTGAACTGAACGAATGAGCGAAATTGATTTCTAATGGCGGTTATTTTTACACAGTCGTAACTTTTATGAAATACTTTTTTTTAAATATTCTTGTCTTAATTCCGCAGTTAAGTAAGTTGAATGAACGTACCTCTATTATTAGTTAGGAAGTACAGTCACGAGCAAAGATGCCAAACAATTTTGCAAAATATCAAAGCGATTTTAATCGCAAAAAACTATTTATAGAAATGTTATAGTGTTACAAACGTACTTTTCTCAATGTCAAACAATCGTTATTTCACGAGAAAACACTTGAATGTTGCGTAGGCGTCAAGTATTTATGTTGTTCTGTCCCTTGCTATCTCCCTCCAGTGACGCCCAAAGCTGAGGCCCATACACAACAGGGGTTGCTCTAAGTGTGTATTTGCTTAGCTTTTAAGTTTATAAGCCCTGGCTGCCTTAATTTATTGAGGCACCCAGAGACAACCCCGCGACAACAACTAACGTTGACCTGCGACATGTCATATACAAATATCTAAATGTGTATTTGCTTAGCTTTTATGAGCCCTGGCTGCCTTAATTTATTGAGGCACCCAGAGACAACCCCGCGACAACAACTAACGTTGACCTGCGACATGTCATATACAAATATCTAAATGTGTATTTGCTTAGCTTTTATGAGCCCTGGCTGCCTTAATTTATTGAGGCACCCAGAGACAACCCGGTTTAGTAGCCGATAACAACTTAAGTTGACCTGCAAGATGTTATTTAAAAAACATACTTCTTAGCATAATAGCATAAACAGCACATAATGTTCCCACAGCTCTCACAGAGACAGGCCTCATCTCTTTGAGAGCGAGTAGGCTGAACACTACCACTCGAGCCCAGTGAAAATTGATGTCACATGTCATAGATTTTTTTATGGTTCTAGAGTAAAACATTTTCTATTCCTTTTGTTGGTTTCCAGTTTCAATTATAAGCATAATTCGTTTATAAAGTTCCCACTGCTGGGACCCAAGCATCAAGCCTCTATGAGAGCGAACACAGAATAGATAAAAGAGGTTAGAAAGGAAATAGTTCCTGATTTGTATTAGAACGAGTGTCGCCGCTTATTTCCCACTCTTTAACTCCACTACAAGCAAGAGACCAATACGTACGCGCATTACGCACACAAATAAACCACACAAACCTAGATCGCGAGTTTGCTATTGGTTGTCACACTAACGCAAACTTTGCGCTTGACGTACACTAACACACGTACAACACTATCGATACGAATGGATTTCACAGAATTTCAGATTTGGTTCGGCGCACGCGTCGTTCGCAGAGATATACATGCAGTGATACATTGCGCAATCACTCATCTAGTAAAAAATGGTACCCATGCATAGCAAGCAATGTATAATTTTGCATGTTTGCGATTGTATTGTTTTAGTCTACAAATTACATAATACAATTGCAATAATTACAAATATCACTTGTATTTTAAGGTTTTTGAACTTACCGGTGAAAAGAAATCCCTCTCCGCGTTACACTATATACCTGGCTTCTTTTCCGACACGTTATAATAGCGCAAGACGGCATAATTACATTTTTTTCACAGAGCTTCGCACGTTGTCACAATATGAGCGCGACTGTTGGCCGGTGAACCAAATTTCGGTTGACTTATGAGCGTTTGCTCATAAGTGCGGCGCGCCTGCCCCGCCCACAAGCCCCTTCTAACCTCTTTTATCTATTCTGTGAGAGCGAGTAGGCCGTTATCCACGCTGTTCTATTGCGATTACGTGGCTGTCAGTTGTCTTCAAATTTCGGATCTAGTACATGCCGGTTTCCTCACAATGTTTTCCTTTACCGTTTTGAGAGTAGTGGTGATAAAATTATTTGCACAAAGTAAAGCGTTTGCCTAGGTTCGAACCCACGACCTTCAACTCGTAATCGGGGCTATTACCGCTGGGCCACCATTGCTCCTTAGCTACTTCCTCATGTTTGTAATTATATCAATAACCCAGACTCGAAAACATACGGAGCCTAATATTTTAAGAACACAGAGAAGTTTGCGTGTACAGTAATAATTTCTCCAACCTTTCTGGAGTTACACGATAAGGTTGCCAGAGGAAAATCGGTCCTAAGAGACATGAAACGAAACCATTACCTCCACGTTACTTTGGACAGCATATTCCCCAGACCTTTCAAAGATACGAGAAAGATACCTACATATTTCACGATAGTCTGAATATATTTTCGGTCTAGACTCTTCAAAAATACAGTGATCTACGAACCTACATTGACCTAAATATCGGTTGTTTGGCTACGCTTTACCAATCCCCTAATGCAACACACAAAAAAACTTTATACTTTCTTACTCAACCGATCTACCTCGAGAATTGACGTCAAAACAGAAATATGATGACGATGCTCATCTCTAGGGGTTCACGGCTACATTTTATGCCCCAAATTCTACTTAACGCCCCATAAAATACATTAGCAACGTTATAAAGTGGTAATAAGGTCCTTTTTTCCTTGTAATGCTTTCCAATAAGGATGGTTCTCTAACTAGAATTAGGTCGAAGCTTCACAGGTGTGTGTGTGCATCTTTTGACATTTTGATAAATCGCTGTATCTTGGATTTATGGTCGAACATTCGCCGTCTATTGTTTTATATATTGATATTTTGGTACGTGCCACTCTGTGCCAATAAATAAAAAAAGATAAAGGCAATATGAAAAGTTCAACCACTCGTATATATCGGAAATATGTAACGATGTTTGACAATATCAGCCCATATTGCTTTATGATTTTTTGTGTAAGATTTATTCCGCTTTGAAAGGATTATCTTGTTTCCTATAAATCTTTGAATACCCTTTCTTTGGCGTTATTGTGGATATTATTAGAGTGCCCTTTTATAGGATTGACGAAATGACAAATATCGCGGGCTTGGTGAAGCACGTTCGTTTCTTGAATAGGGCCAACTTTATTTGGGTTACATGACTTATATTTTCTACACAAACTTGTAATTTAAAGGTGCTTTAAACGTAACTTGACAAGAGTCAAGTTACGTTTAAAGCACCTTTAAGTAAAAAGAGCACTGACATATAAACAAAGTAAGAACTTCGTTTATATGTCAGTGCTTTTTTTACGTGTCCTAGATATATAAAGTGCCTAATAAGGTAAGCGTTTCAAGTTTCTTAGAAGAGACCGTAGGAAGCGGTAATGCAAGCCATTGTATGTTTTGTAGTTTTAAATGTTTTCTTTTGTTATGTTTTTTGTTGTGTACAATAAATTATATATGTATCCTTCTATCCTATATAATGTGACAGTTTGTATGTTTAGATGTTAGGATTTTTGTTACTCAGTCACGCAAAAATGGCTAAACGGGTTTAGATGAAATTTGGTAGACACATACAGCCTGAATTAACACATTGCATACTTTTTATCCCGGTAGATGGTACGTTTCCGTGAGATCATTTTCGATTTCCACGCGGAAGAAGTCGCTGGCTAAAGCTAATAAATGCCGCAATTAAAGTCTCTCACTATGCCATCCATGCGTTCTCTATGCATTTGACCACCATACTGCGATCACCAACCCGCCTGCCAAGCGTGGCGTTTATGGCAAATCCTCCTTTTGGGGGAGGTCTATGTCCAGCAGTGGACGTCTTTCGCCTGATATGATGATGATGACTATGCCATCGCTCTGGGATCCGTTCAGAATAACGAATTCGTTTTGGGTTACAACACAAGACAAACCAACAGACTAAACTCAAACACAATCAAACAGAGTCACTATGTATAATGAAGCTATAAGGGGCGCTACACACAGCGCGCTGGGGTCGTTGGCTTTTCTGTACGAAAGACAGTATACAGGGTAAAATTTTAACCAGTGCGTAAACTGCAACCATGAATTCAGCATAATATCATACTAGACCCCACAGCGTAGAATTTTTTTGGCAGTTATACAAAAAAAATTAGCTGTTGCAGTCAGGGGGAATATGATTGCGCGCAGGTTTGCTCACTGCTCGAGGGATGTGAAAATTACTCTTTTCAAGGCGTACTGCCAATCTTTATACTCGAGCAGTCTGTGGGTAAACTTTACGCGCCGGGCTGCTAGTGCTCTGCGTGTCCAATACAACAACGTCTTCAGGATGCTGATGCGGCTGCCTCGCTATTGTAGTGCGTCCGGAATGTTTGCGGAGGCGCGAACGGACGGCTTTCATGCGGTTGTCCAGAAGAAAGTAGCCTCTTTGTTGCAACGGTATCCGGCAAATGGTTGTATCTCGTGCAGATTGCCCTATCCAAAACAAATGGATACATATTGTGATGGGTATTGACTAGCATAGTGTATAAGATTTGCCTAACACTATATTTATAATAATTAATTTCTCTGTTTTATAATTTGTAATTTGTATGGATTGAATTTTCCATACCGCAGATTATGTTTGTGATAACCAACTATACATTTCTACGCAAGGGGGTCTATTACTATAAGCTGAATTCATGGTTACAGTTAGCGCACTGGTTAACATTTTATCTTGTATATAAATCAAAACACTTTTTGACTGCGTCTTAAAGCACTACGCCTGCAGTGTATAAAGCACCTAAGAACTTCTTGATCACTCCACCCCGCAATATGTTATGTCAGGAATGATTCGGAAATGGTCGGACTTGGTCGGAACCGAAATCGGGGTATTAGAGGCAAGTTCGTGTTGTTTTTCTATACATGTAGAATATGTAATTATTTTATGTTTCTGTTTCATAAAAAGTTTGTTAATATGGTGTTGTTATCCATTTTGTTTTTATTTTATACCTCACAGTCAGTTGCAGAAATGAACTGTAACTTTTAAAGCTGTTATTAAATAATAATCTTCCATTAAATTGTTGCAGAAAGCAACATTAAACTGGATTATAATGGTTCTTTAATTTTAAATAATGAAGATTTCATTTAATTTTAAATAATGAAGACAGACTGCTTTGTTTGACACGAGGCAATCTGTCACAGTTTTTGTTGCACAAAGCAATTGCACCATTACTGCCTTATAGTTGTTTTGTGCAACATTATTAAATTAATGAAATCACTAACGTTAAAGATTTACTATGTAATGGGGCATTGATTTTTGTCTTTGTGCAACTGGTTTAGTCTTATAATTTTCATTAAAAATAAAATTTACGATTTGCTTTCGGCCCCCTAAACTGTCTGGTAACTAAACTGACTACTAACTTAAATTGTCAATTACTTGACACTGGCTAAATGCACAAACCGTGTGAAGCCAAAACCCAAAAAAAAAAAAAAAACTTAAATTGTCTATGTGTCTGTCAACTGTCATTCTTTGACATTTCTACGAAATGGCTATATCACCAAAACAAATACGTAGTGTGCCAATTTCATAAACAATTATTTTCCCTGACCGTGTGAAGAATACCTTAGTTTCGAAGGCAATCAAACTTGTGTCGGTTTCAATAACACGTAATTTTCAACAAACAACCATCTAATTTTAGTATGGAATGGACCGCTTTCTATTAAATATACGTTTAAGGCTCTCAATTTTCATTCAAAGAGTGTTATTTTAACATCCAGGGTATATTAAAAATATCCCTTTAAAAAGCAAGGGCAACGTTAACACTGCCTGTCGCAGTGGCCGAATTCTGGTCAAAGTTTATCTAAACATATACACGCATAATATACATATACTTACAAACAAATGAATAAAATTGAATTATTGTTACTTTAACTACAAAATAACAGTTTTTTCTAAGCGTATATGAAAGCTTACATGGTAGGTACCTATAACAAAAATCATTTTGTTATTTAGCTGTGTGTGTTTGTTCCAGCTTATCTCCGAAACGGCTGCACCAATTTTGACGGGACTTTCCCTAGCATATAGCTGATGTTATACGGATCCGGTAGCAAGTTCTCATGGGTTAATTTCCGACATTCACGCGATCGCACCCGCGGACACAACTAGTTTAAATGCCTACAAAATAAGTTTTTATCCAGTGCGCAAACTGTAACCATGAATTCAGCATATCATTCTAGACTCCCCAGCGCAGAAATTTTTCGTCGGTTATACAAAAACAAAATCAGTTGTTTCATAGAAAAGTGCCAATACCTACGCGGTCAAAATGTATGGACCAGCTGATTTTTTTTTGTATAACCGACAAAAAATTTCTGCGCTGGATAAAAACTTATCTTGTAGAGTAGGCTTTTAAACTAGTTGTGTGTTGTGTTTGCGCAATGGATAAAACCTTTTTCTGTATTTGTATTTATCCTACTTTTCCTACTAATATTATAAATGTGAAAGTTTGTATGTTTGGATGTTTATTACTCAATCACGCTTAAACGACTGCAGGGATTTGGATGAAATTAAGCACACAGAACTCAAACAAAAACTGAAACTCAAAGCAATTATTTCAAATAAACCAATTACAGGCACTTTTGAATTGTCAAAAAGTCAGTGCCAGATAGTTTATAACATATGCTACTTTTATCCGGGTAATACGTTCCCGTGGGATAATTTTCGACCTCCAAGCGGGCAAAACCGCTGGCAAAAGGATAAATGGAACCATCGATACGACATAGAAGAAGAACTTCCAGGGTGTAAAAGGCACATCACATAACCGTTATCTAGCATTCTGTTGATCAAACTAAGTAATATTTAGCAAACATTATAGCTGGGTAACGACTACTATTTTTTATGATAAACATCGCTGGTTACTGGCACCTGCAACGCACACAAAAATCTGTGCTTACAGGTACAGTGAGCCCTAAAAATATGTACAATATCACCGTAAAATTATAAATACCGTTAGGTTATAATCTATCTGGCGATATTGTGAACTGTCGAAAGACTCTGAACCGTAATATACTGCTTACAATTTAACGCATTATTTTTCGGTAGATTATAATCTAACGAAGTGAAACCGTCAAATTGTAAAATGGCATGTGACGGAATGCACCACGCGCGCTGATTGGTTGAACGGCATATGCCCCGCGCCGCCATATTTGTTTGTTAACTCTGTTGTCCAATGTAAATAAACAGTGTTTTGGTGATTGTATATTTATTTCATGTTGAAAATAACTCACAGCTTTAGAATTAGTTATTTATGATTGTTGTAGAAATAAGTAGGTAGCTTTTTGACGGACACCTGTATTTTATTCCTAACTCTATGGACACAGAACGGCCTGCTGTAAGACTGACCAATCAGGGACAGCCTTCGGACAGTTGACAATTTAACGCGCGACAGATTGTGATTTAACAGTTTCACTTCGATAGATTACAATCTACCGAAAAATAATGCGTTAAATTGTAGGCAGTATGGTGCAGTTTACAATTTTATTACAGTTTATAATCTCGCGAGATAGATTATAAAATAACGGTGTTCACAATCATACGGTGACATATACACGGACCATGTTTTGGTAAGTAAATTAAATACTATGTTTTGTACATATAGGTACGATGGATACAATGGTTGCAGACAATGAGAAGCACTCTCAACTGTAATTTTTTTTTTAAGGTTGGGAAGTAATCAAATAACTTCTCCCGCTCTGGGCGGAGCGGGGGAGGCCGTGTCAGACTCTTACTGACTAAAACCCACCCGTGTTCCTTCAGTGGCCTGTGTGCTAGGGGTCGCGGTATCTCTTTCGAACAACTCACACCCCTGGCAGAACACTACAGGGGTAATATGAGTATTTAAAGTTTAGTAATAACATTTAAAACTCATTTTCGTTTGGAAATTCCCAGGTCCAGTAAGTACAAAAAAATATCGTAACTATGAAACATGTGACATTTGGCTCCGCTAAATTCTTTTTACACCTGTTATAATTTTCCTCGAAGGGTTTGGCAACGGTGTACCTATAGTCATCCACATTTCAGTAATAGCGGGCGGGAGTGTGTTGCTATCAAACGGGTACAAATCGAAAATTCCAGATAGAAAAAAACAAAACACAGCTTCCTCAACCTGGGAACTGAACCCTGAGGACCTCATGCTGGGCCAACATTTTTTTTAGATAGAAAGGAAATTACTATCGATGTATGACAAGGGTATGACAAGTTACTAAGTTACAAATAAATCGGAAATAGGCCCCTCTCAAAATAGGAGTACGTATCTATTGCCTGTAGTTACTATGCGGGCCCGTAATAGCTTGAAAATCGACGAACTACTAGAAGGGCGTAATTTTAATTTCTAAATTGTCATTTGATTTTTGTTATTAATTACGGACGCTTTCTAATGTGCACGTCTAAGTTACATCGTTCTCACATTGATAATTTGAACATAAATTATGTAATCAACTTTCTGTAACAAATTGTTAATAAGAATTTCATGATTAAAAAAGAGTGTCCATGGAGTTTCTTGCATGTTCTTCTCCATAGGTACCTACTACGCTTAGGAATGGGCAACTAGCTTCATCTTTCCGACTCTGATAATTAAAAAGTGCCTGTAATTGGTTTATTTGAAATTAATGCTTTGAGTTTGTAACACTAAGGGCGAATTTCACTGGTGAAACTGAACGTTTATGATCAGCGTATGATGTTTCCATTGCTGGGACACAGGCCTCCTCACTGTGAGAGGGGGTCGGCCGTAATCCACCACGCGAACCCAGTGCGGGTTGGTTGATGTCACATGACTTCGATTTTTTGGTTCTAGGACATGGTTCCTCACTATGTTTTTCTTTACCGTTTTGAGAGCATTGCTGATGAGACAATTTACACTAAAACGCCTCAATCAGGCGTTTTACTATCCTTATCACTATTACAAACTATATGAAAAATACTAATACCTACTGAACCAAACTCATCTCTTCTGTTTAGCCTTTTCCCAACTATGTTGAATACCAGTATTTTATATGTAGCGATTGCCTATCTGACCTCCACAACCCAGTCACCGGGTAACACGATACAGGTTGTAAGGCATTCTGGCCTCTGACCACCCGTGACCATTGTCAAAGATCTACGAATGACAGCCGAGGCCGACAGCTTAACGTGCTTTCCGAGATGCCAATGTAAAGATGGTCAACCATCCACGGACTGATCGCGGCAAAAGTTGCTTAACTTGATCGATGGACCCGTGCGGTTGTTATTACATAGCCACAAGCCCCTCTGCCTACCTACTGAATCAAACACGGAATAAAATTCTACATCCTATGAGTATGAACCATCTATAGTCAATAAGGTAGAGGGCAGACGATTGCAATCAAAAGATTACCGGTACCGGTCGGACCGAACCGCTTTTATCCGGTATTGAGGTCAAGTCGATTACATATTTTTGTGCTGAAATGAAACTGCAGAATAATGAATAGTTTATCGGAAAATTTTTATTTGTGTGTTTTTTTATTTCTATTAAAAGATTTTATGTGAAAAAGTATTCTACTGGTGCAAGGCCAGGATAACGAGACAATTTTTATGGCACCCTGCATTTCCAAGTCTCGGTATTGAGGTGCATCGCAACGCGTCCAAAAAACACACTGTTGGAATTTGACACTCTCACTCTCACGGTCTGAATTTTCAACGCAGTGTTGAGAGTGTCGAGAGTTGACAATTGCGACGGTAAGTCCCCTCTTTGAGGAGTGGCTGGAGAGGCGGCACGACCTCACCTTCCGCCTGACGCAAGTCCTCACCAGACACGGTTGTTTAGGGAGGTTCCTGTTTTGGATAAGGCGGGAGGAAATGCCCGGGTATTTCCACTGCGAAGATCGCTCTGAGGACACGGTGGAGCATACAGTGGAGGTCTGCTCGGCTTGGGCAGAGCACCGCTGTGCCCTCGCGGGGTCGATCAGCAGCGGTGATCTCTCTCGGCCGGCCCTGGACCAGGCTATGGTACGAAGTGAGAGTGCATGCGAAGCCGTCTTCTCGTTCTGCGAAGCAGTAATGCTCGCGAAGGAGGAGGCGGAGAGCGTGTGAACGAGGCAAGGATTATGTCCTCGCGCCCCTAGTCATTGCCGGAGACGCCCTGGACGCCAGCAGGGTGGCCGGGAGTCCATAGCGGACTCCCGGCTACCGTAGGTGCGGGCTTGCGGACGGCAAGCGATGGGTAGCTCGCCGCTCGGTTAGGGTCAGGCCCGGGTCGATGGCGCGTTGTGTTCCACGCGTGCCTCAAAGAGATGTCAGCAAGAAATGAAGGGGTCCAATAGAGTTGATACCTGCCAGGGTCGTGGCTTTGTTCGAAAGATAACTCTTGCACAGGCACATGTAACTGAGGGAACACGGGTGGGTTTTAGTCAGCAAAAGTCTGATACACCCTCTTGCTCCACACAGAGCGGGAGAAGTTATTTGATGATTTCCCATCCAAAAAAAGCGATAATAGCGTAATACACGATCAGTAGGAATCGTTTTCATCTTGACAGTACCACAACATTCATGGCGTTGTTTGCATTGCTAAGCCGACAATTTTTTCGAACCTAAGAATGAATGGATTAGCAATAAACTTCAAAATGATTCAAATTCTAATTAATAGTGTGTTACGAAATTAGGTTGCGGGACTAAGTTTACGGATTATAATTCCATGTAACCAACCTACCTTACCAACAAAATTGACTCAGCGATTTTATTCTGTTTTAAGCGTAATTTCCTCATAATTTCTGATTATCTATCATAGTATTTGTTATGAGTGAAATATTAATATAATAAAAAGCAAAAGGGTTCGTATTATCCAGTACGATATACAAACTAATAAAGGTTGCCAAGAACACCGTTAGCTTGCAGACAATATTAACATAAACATATTAAAGTTTACGACGCCGATTTAGAAAAACAAACTTAAACTTAAATTTTATAAAAAATAAACAAGACAAAATTACATTCTTCAAGAAAACTAGATCTCAGATTAGAATCTCGATTCAAAATCAGTTTTAAATCAAATTCTTTTTCTTCACGAGCTCCAAGCTTGGTTCATGTAGCTGCCTACGAGCGGCTACGGCGTAGGCCGCTACACCGTAGAGGGTTACGTGCAGGAATTTTATTTATTGCATCTTTGATGATTTGCTCATTATTTTGATAAAATATTCATGACTTCTTACTCACATTCAATAGTTTAACCCAAAGACGCAAAAAAATGTGACAGTGTAAACACATTCAAACGTAGATTAAAGCAACTGCTGTAAATACATCACAGCATTTGAAATAACACAACCGTTTCCGAAAATAGACTACAAATTGAAAAATAACTTTAATTTCGGAAGTCGGTGACTTTGGATATGCATTTTAATTTTTGTCACCGCCTTCCGAAATTAAAGTTATTTTTCACTTTGTAGTGTTTTTTCGAAAGTCGGTTGTTTTTTTTTTTGGTAAAAGTTTTTATTTTTCACTTTTTAGTTATAGTACCTAGCCTACTAATTTGAAATTTCTTCATCTTTGGGGTCAAAACAATGCATATTTACGCGATAGCAACAATCGCGGTTGATTAACTATTATTTTTGAAGAGTTCCGTTGTCTGTCTCCGAAACGCAGAATCAGATCTAGATGAGACCACACGGAAAGCACCAGCTTTCAAATAAAAAAAGAATCATCAAAATCGGTTCACCCAGTCGAAAGTTCTGAGGCAACAAACATAAAAAAAAATACAGACGAATTGAGAACGTCCTCCTTTTTTTGAAGTCGGTTAATAAAATAGAATATGCTTGCTTTAACACCCTAGAGGTGACTAACATTAATAGTACTAGTTACAAGTAATTTATGTATATCATAATAAGCATACTGTTATTTTAAGTCCTTATGAGAAATAAGGTTCTTAAGACTCACATTAATATGCTCTTCGAAAAGTATGTACGTATTGAATAAATAATTTGAATAAGTATGAGGGAAATACCATCCAATCAACGTAATCATAATTCTGTTAGAGATTTTCTTTAAAATCTGCTATGCACACAAGAAAAATAATTTAACTCTTTCGTTTTGGAAATCTCTTTATACGAATAATTGAACCAAAGAAACTGGGTCACAGGAATTCGAAATTCAATTTGATTCACAAGAAAAATGTTTTATCGAATTCGTGCGAGTATGTGAACAAACGAGGTTATGGAGTTATAATAACAATTTCTTTTGCTCGTAATGTAATACGATATTTTTTGTTCGGTAATACTTTTGTTTGAATGCGGGTATAACATTCCTAAGGATTGTTTTTATTTTTTACGATGGAATAATATACTGCGATAACATAATGAGTGTCGAATGAAAAAATTACCCGTCGAAGTAGCGATGTTTGGCCTGAGGCCTATGCCCAGCAGTGGACGTTGATGATGATGAAGTAAAAATTGGCATTAATGGCACAAATCAAAATATGCTACTATGATACATTTTTTTTTTGGCTGGGAAATAATGAAATAACTTCTCCCGCTCTGGGTGGAGCGGGAGGGCGTGTCAGACTTTTACTGACTAGAACCCACCCGTGTTCCCTCACTTGCCTGTGTGCCAGGGGCCGCGGTATCTCTTTCGAACAACCTGCACCCCTGGCAGGCATCGGCCTTTGCGGGCCCCGTCAGTTGCTGCTCATATCTCTTTGAGGCGCGCGTGGAACACAACGCGCTGTCGACCCGGGCTTGGTTCTTACCGGACAGCGAGCTACCCATTACTCGCCGTACTATAATACATAATCTAGCTTTTAAAGCTGCACTAGAATTGTTCCACGTAATATTTTTGGTGTATTTAACTATTTATAATTAACGACTTTGAGAGTACTTTTCCTAAGTCCAAATTCAGAAAGTAATTCTCACTTTGAATTTCAGGTAAACAAGTCAAGGTACTTAGGTGTTTTCCTCTGAATGTTTGCTTCGACTTACAAACTTCTGAAAGATATTCAGAATTCGATTCCACCAACTTTTATGCACAGCATCGGAAAACTTTCCGTCCAATATTTCATGACAATTTTGTTTTTAGGGTTCCTTTTTACTAAAAACATCGAGTTGACGGTTCTAAGTAACCAAGATAGCAAATACATTAAGAGGTACTGGAATCCATAGTAATATTATAAATGCGAAAGTTAGTTTGTTTCGCGCTAAAACGGCTTAACGGATTTCGATGAAATTTGGCAAGAAGGTAGCATGACCTGAGTTAGGAGGAGCCGCGGGTGAAAGCTAGTGATTCACAATAATGAAAATGGAGAAAAGACAAAGTTATTCTGTTATCCTACTCTAAAACCATGTTTGTAGTTCCACCACCAGCTGGCGTACTTAACAGGGTTTCCATTGAAACATAAGTATTAAGCTTACAATTATAAATTGAACTCAATTAATTTCTGAATAACAATGAAAAAGAATTAACAGTCCCATTCAGTCTAGACATTCAGAGGACATCAAGGGCTCTTGTCCACAAACGTTTAAGTGTTGGCATAAATCACCTTATCGGAAAGACATAAGGGTCAAAACATAGCGGCTATTCGATTTTATAGCCGTACGTATAAACTTGTGAAGATAACTTCCTTATTGTTGGCAACTACGTGACTTTTGTTAACGACGCTTTTCAACGGAGGTTATTGAGGATCCGTGGATGCCTGACCATTTGTATTTTACTTATTTTAATTGAAATTCTCTTCCTACGTACATTTGGAGACAGAAATACTAGGACTTTTAATATGACTTTAAGTTTAAGCACTAGTTGTAATATCATTAGCCTTTGCTCGGCTGCTGAAGTTGGCACTGCTACAGCATTTTAACTAGAATTCGTTAAAAATCAAAAGTCATTTATTCAAACTAGGCTGAGAGTCAGTACTTTTTGAACGTCAAAATTACATAAGACAGTCTCCCAAAACGCCCCCCCTTCACCTTTTCTTAGTGCTTTAGCTGGGAAGAAGAAGTGGCGCAACAAACTCCCCAGCAGCACAGCTGTCTGTTATGTTGGAAGAACTTGATTCTATACAATAATAGCATATAATTAACATTCAACAATAAATGAAAATTTAACTGATAAAAATTTAAAAAAAAAATTGTTTATGCAGTCAAGTTAAATAAACAATGATATGAAGTAATTCATATGACCTGTCAGTAGTTAAGCTAATTCTGGTGAAAGAACACAAACGTTATCTTGAGTTAATCACAGCGACCAACAATTCTTATCGTTTAAGTAGTCGTTGATAGAATAGTATGCCTTCGAACAAAGATTTGATTTTACTTTCGCTTTAAACGCATTAAAATGTAAATCTAGCGCGTTATTTTATGCTTTCGGTGTAGATACGGGTCACCAATTTGCGTTGTAAGGGTAATAATGTCAATGTTTCCTTACGACCGCACACAGAGGTTATGATGGTCTAATGTGTGTGCAGAAAGGTAGTGCCCTTATCTAATAAAGCTTCTAGCCTTATTACTTAAGAGCACTCAATGCTTTACAAAATATCTATTTTATTAGGGTTCCGTAGCCAAATGGCAAAAAACGGAACCCTTATGGATTCGTCATGTCTGTCTGTCTGTCTGTCCGTCCGTATGTCACAGCCACTTTTTTCGGAAACTATAAGAATTATGCTGTTGAAACTTGGTAAGTAGATGTATTCTGTGAACCGCATTATGATTTTCACACAAAAATAGAAAAAAAAAAAAAAAATTTGGGGGTTCCCCATACTAAGAACTGAAACTCATTTTTTTTTTCATCAAATCCATACGTGTGGGGTATCTATGGATAGGTCTTCAAAAATGATATTGAGGTTTCTGATATAATTTTTTTCTAAACTGAATAGTTTGCGCGAGAGACACTTCCAAAGTGGTAAAATGTGTCCCCCCCCCGTAACTTCTAAAATAAGAGAATGATAAAACTAAAAAAAATATATGATGTACATTACCATGTAAACTTCCACAGAAAATTAGTTTAAACGAGATCTAGTTAGTAGTTGTTTTTTAATACGTCATTAATCTTAAACCGCAATTTACCTTAAAAAAAAAAAACCATTTAATTTCATAAACATAAACCTTATGCTTAAACCGTGAACCATTATTTCCTAATAATAAATCTGTAATAGGTGCCTAAGTAAATACTAATTATAATTCGCGCGTTACTGCTACGGAACCCTTCATGGGCGAGTCGCTTTTAATAACATTTTATTATCATCATCATCATCTGCCTAGCCCTTTCCCAACTATGAGGGTTTGACTTCCCGTATAACTAGCATGACGCTTTCTATATCTACTTTACCGTAGAATAGAAACCGCTTGTCTACCTTTCTCGGTTCAAAACTGTCAACTGTCTACACGGAAACGTTATTTTTGTCAACTCTTCCGTTGACAAAACGCTTCTCTACCGTTCTCGTGCTAACCCTGCTGGATGCAGCTGAATACCAGTATTTAAAATAGGCAGTTATCTGACCTCCACAGCCCAGCAACTGAAGCAACTGGGTAATACGATACACCTTAGAAAGACTGGTTGTGAGACTTTCGGGCTTCTGTTTTCAATGCTCCATCGAACCGTGTGGCTGCTATTACTAAGCCACATTCCCCTAACAATAATAACATTTTATAGGACTCAAAAATACGGAAATAGGTGATCAATCAATAGGAAAAGTATTAAAGGATTATTTATCGTCTACGGAACAACAGAAAACCATTAATGTTCTATTAAAAAAAACTGCAAAAACCGTCTCCATTTTTTACTGACAGCTTTGCTCACTCTGTGTAATGGGCGCATTGGCGCCATCTAGTGTCTCTGGCAAAGACTAATGGTCCTCTGAAACTGAAGCTTGGAGGGTAAAGACAAGTCCTTTATACAAACACTTTGTGCAAACATCAATCTCTCTTTACATATGTGAGTATTTTATGAATTTTGTGACATTCTTTTTACCCGACTACGGTAAAGCCAAAAGAAAGGTTCATGCCGGTACGTATTTCTTGTGCAATTTAATCATTCTTATAGCAATATCGTATATGAGTCTATACTTATCGAACTAGACGTAAATTGTGAAAAGTAGGTTGGGTTACATAATGCATGCAGATTTTTTTTTTATGATGTTGGGAAATCATCAAAAACTTCTCCCGCTCTGGGTGGAGCGGAAGGGCGTGTTAGACGTTTACTGACTAAAATCCCGGGTGGGTTATTGGTTCCTTCAGTTGCCTGTGTGCCACGGACCACGGTATCTCTTTCGAATAACCCGCACCCCTGGCAGGTATAGCCCTAGCGGACCCCACCAGTTGGTGCTGACATCTCCTTGAGGTACGCGTGGAACACAACTCGCCGTTGACCCGGGCCTGGTCCTTACCGTACGGCGAGCTACCCACTACTCGCTGTCCGCAAGCCCGCGCCTCCGATGGCCGGGAATCGGCCTGGGATTCCCGACGCCCAGGGCGTCTCGTGCGGCGACTAGGGCTATGAGGGCGCATTGCCTCTCCCTCACGTGCGCCGCCTCCCTCTTCACGAGCACTTCGCAGAAGGAGGTGACGGCTTCCCATGCACTCTCGCTCCGTACCATGGGCTGGACGCGAGATATTGCCGACGTCGATCGCCTCCACAAAGACACGGTGGTGCCCCGCCCAAGCCGGGCAGACCTCCACCGTATGCTCCACCGTGTCCTCAAGGTGATTTACGCAGCAGTTACACCCGGGCGTTTTCTCCCACCTTATCCAAAACAGGAACCTCCCGAAACAACCGTCTCTGGTGAGGATGTGCGTCAGGCGGAAGGCGAGGATGCCGTGGCGCCTCTCAATCCACTCCTCAAAGAGGGGACTTACCACCGCAATTGTGGCGTGCCTATGCATGCACTGTTAACAATTTATCAGATCTTAAGGTAGACGCATCCCCTAAGACTATAAAGCCTAATTCTATAAACCTTACATCTTGGACAAAATGTACAACTTCGCCGATTTTCGGCTGTCGCACAGACACTTTTAGGGGCTTATGGTAAGAAATGACGTCACTGGTATTTAATCTTGTATCATGCAATAGTTCAATGGGACGGCCAAGCCATAAATTTTGACCAAGATGTAAACCTTGTAGAGTTAGGGGCTTGGTTCTACATTAGATCTGGTAACTTTTTTACAGTGAAAGCGTTTTTTTTTTCGGGTGGGAAATCATCAAATTCTTCTCCCGCTCTGGATGGAGCGGGAGGGCGTGTCAGACTTTTACTGACTAAAACCCATGCGTGTTCCCTCAGTTGCCTGTGTGCCAGGAGCCGCGGTATCTATTTCGAACAACCCGCGCCCCTGACAGGCATCGGCCCTTGCGGGCCCCATCAGTTGGTGCTGACATCTCTTTGAGGCGCGCGTGGAACACAACGCGCCGTCGACCCAGGTTTGGTCCTTACCGGACAGCGAGTTAACCATTACTCGCCGTCCGCAAGCCCGTGCCTACGGTGGCCGGGAATCAGCCTGGGATTCCCGACGCCCAGGGCGTCTCCTGCGAAGGCCATGGCTGTGACGGCGCATGTACTGCATCTCCCTCACGTGCGCCGCCTCCCTCTTTGCGAGCATAACTGCTTCGCTGAAGGAGGCGACTGCTAGCCATGCACTCTCGCTCCGTACCATGGCCTGGACCAGGGCCGGACGCGAGAGATCACCGCCACCGATCGTCTCCATGAGGACACGGCGGTGCTCCGCCCAAGCCGGGCAGACCTCCACCGTGTGCTCCACCGTGTCCTCAGGGCGATCTTCGCAATGGAAACACCCTGGCGTTTCCTCCCGCCCTATGCGAAACAGGAACCTCCCGAAACAGCCGTGTCCGGTGAGGACCTGTGTCAGGCAGGGTGTTCCTATTCTTGTTATTTTAGCGATGATATTATATAACTATATTATGTATAAGAAATACGGACTTGCACCCCATTATGGAGATGAGAGGGTGAAAGTTTCAGAGACAGATTTGTTTCTTTTTTTGTGTGTCGTTTACAAACCCTAGACTGTCTATTTAATGTCAACTTTCTGGGACTTCGGGAAGAACCTGATAGATAGAGGCTCTGATGAGTGAGTGAGTCAGTCAGCCAGACTGTGACGTAATCGAAGTATCCTACTACTACCCTATCCTACTGTTATTATAAATGTGAAAGATGTTTTGATATTCAGTTGTTTGGATATTTGTTACTCAATCACGCAAAAACGGCTGAACGGATTTGGATGAAATTTAGCACACAGATAGTTTGTAACTTGAATTAATATTTAAGATACTTTTCATCCGGATAGTACGTTCCTGTGGGATAATTTCCAACCACCTCGCGGGCAAAGCTGCTGGCAAAAGCTAGTTTAAAGTATAAATCAAATGCTAAGTAAAAAGCTAGACTCATGAAACTTTGTGTATTTTATAAATCTGCTAGCTATATCCTTTTCTGAGAATTCGAGCACTCTGGAATTTTCTAGGTTGAAGCTTTGAGGGCTTGAAAACACTCCGAAACTCTTCGATAAAAGGTAGGAAGTGCCTTAGGTTTTGTTTTTTGCTTGTCTTGGTGGGTGCCCCCGGATTTAACACACTGTTCAGAGTGGGGATGACACCAAATGTCATAACATAACATCGATAACATACACAATAAAAAGATCTGCTTTTCTATACATTTTCGTCTTTCTCCCTTAAACTGTTCTATCTATTTTTATATCCCTTAATACACGTTTGCACGGACGAAAAAATATCGTGGCGGGGTTTTTTCGCGCACTGCGGATCTTAAACGTACTGGTAAGTGCCGAGCTTAAAAATCGAACTACGTTTTTTCGACGCGCTGGCATGCACTCTGTTGGATTCCTTTTTTTAAACTTTGCCCCACCCTAGGAATTTCTCCTGTATTGTGGATGCATTCGTCATCATCAGGCTGCAGCAGTCCACGGCTGGACATAGGCCAATTGCACGCCATTCAGCTCTATTCTCGGCAACTCCCATCCAGCTGCTACCAGCTACCCGGCGAAGATCGTCGCTCCACATACCCTGGGGGCGTCCGACCTTACGTTTGCCGATTCGCGGTCTCCACTCAAGAACACATCTACTCCAATGGTAATCGGTTCGACGGCTAATGTGGCCGGCCCATTACCACTTCAGCTTGCTAATTCTGTGAGCTATGTCGACAACTTTGGTTCTTTGCTGGATCACCTCATTCCGGATTCTATCCTTCAGAGATACTCCAAGCATAGCTCGTTCCATAGCTCACTGAGCGACCTTGAATTTATGGACCTTTAGTCTTTAGGCTCTGCGGAATACGCGACGAGAAGACTCGACGAAGCTTCTCAAACGCTGCCCAGCCTAACCGAATTCTTCTGTTAGCTTCCTTCTCAAAGTTGTTCGTACCAAATTGCAGAGTTTGCCCGAGGTAAGCGTATTCTGAAACAACTTCATCTGGAGACCAATGCGAACAGAAAAATTAACTAGGCCGTCCAGCATCTGCTGCATGTCATGCAGCGATTCAGCCAATATGACGATGTCATCTGCAAATGTCAAGATGAGATGTACTCGCCGCTGATGTTAATGCCGCGTCCTTCCGGGTTCACCGTCTTAAACACATCCTCTGACGCGTTAGAGAATAGTTTCAGGGAAATTACGTCGCCTTGTCTCACTCCTCGCCGCAAGAGGATGTGTTCAGTTTGCTGATCCTGAGTTTGGACGGTCATTGTCGCGTTTTCATACAGACATCTCAGCACTTGGATATATCGCCAGTCGACTTGGCATGGCTGCAGAGATTCCAAAACAGACCAGGTCTCCATAGAGTCAAAAGCCTTCTCATAGTCTACAAATGCAAGACACTGGGGCCGATTATACTCTTCGGACTTCTGTTTGATCTGCCGCACTGTGTGGATGTGGTCTATGGTGCTGTATCCTCCACGAAACCCTGCCTGTTGCGGTGGCTGAAACTCGTCGAGTCTTCGCGCAAGACGATTCGAGACGACTCTTGAAAACAGCTTACATACGTGGCTTAGGAGCGAAATGGGTCTGTAATTCTTTAAAAAGGTGTTATCACCCTTTTTGAAGAAGAGAACAACTACATTCCTCCGCCACGCTTCTGGAGTTTTCCCAGAGAACAGGACAGAGTTGAAGAGCTCCCGAAGCTCTTTTAGTACAGGTATTCCTCCCGCTTTCAGGAACTCGTAATCCCGTCCTCACCTGGGGCTTTTCCATTTTTAAGTTGTTTAAGAGCCGCCTCGATTTCGTCTTGGCTGACTTCTGGCAGTTAATCCGTGAAGTGGCGGGTTAAAGTAGCTCTAGAATCCTCATTTTCGGGATCAGGTCGAGTTTTCCACTTTGTAGACGCGTTTACAAACATTTAAACTCACACACACAAACAGTCAGACCCGGCACAACTACTTGTAGGTCATACAAATATTTTTTCCAATCGCTTAACCACAGCGCCAACCGTGCCGTCAGCTTTTCTCATCGCTCTCGGTAATTAACACCGAGAATTTCAAACCCAGTGCACGATAAAACCCCGCAGCGATATTAATACTTCTGCTTACACCATTTATGAGAATATCCAGATATTTTTAAGATACTCTTCAAAAAAATATTTACAAACATTAGGAAGCCGCGTCGCTTCGCTTTTGAGGAACAGTGTATGAAGAGGTGTAATGAAACTTTTGTAACGAAACCATAGCGCGATTCAGAAAACGGGACAACGCCATCTTTTGAGCAACGAGGTAAATTTAATGTGCTTTTTTGCATAAAGCTTTAACGTTAGTAAGAGCCTAAGCACTTCTTATTTTGTTTAGTGTTAGTGTTTTGCACCCATCAAATAAACGACATTTATTCAAACTAGGCTGAGATTCAGCACTTTTCGAATGTCAAAATTACATAAGACAGTCCCCCAAAACGTCCACCCTTAAGTAGTCTTCCTAGTGCTTTAACTGGGAAGAAGAAGTAGCGCAAAAAACTCCCCACTAGCACAGCTGTCTGTTATGTTAGAAGAACTTGATGCTATTTTTTTTATTTTTAAAGACGTTGCCCCACACTAGGAATTACTCCTGTATTGTGGGTGCGTTTACAAACGTTTAAACTCACATACATAAACAGCCAGACCCGCAACAACTATTTGTAGGTCATACCAATATTTGTTCCGTGCGGGAATTGAACCCGCGACACGCAGCGCAGCAGTCAATCGGTTAACCGCTGCGGCAACCGTACCGTCCTATACAACAGTAGGTAAGTAATTGACATTACTAAACCATAAACATAAAATTAAATTATTTGCTATAATAAAAATAAATATTCACAATCATGGGCACTCCTGAGGGAAATTAAATCTTAAAACTTTGAAAAAACAGCGTTTTTTTTTTCAAATGAATTAAAATTTCATATTTTGTAAATTAAAATGATAAATTAGTATAAAATCACATCATAATCATAGCTACAGTCGGTCTACTCTGTAAAAATGTTACCGTGAAAACTTATTACTAAACTAAACTAAAGCTATTTACTTTACTTTACTTAAGGTTAGCTGTCGTTCCACCTGACGCTAGGGATTTACAGGTCACTTAAAGCTTACTTCGCCTAAGTTTCAACGGTGAGATTTTTTCAAAATAAACGTAGATATACTGCTATCATGCATGTCGGTGAGTTCGGTGATGCGAACCCATAAGATTTTCCCTTAAGAAGTTTTCACTTACAAAAAAATTATTAACATTATATTTGCGGTACCATGGCGGCACCCAACTTTTTTTTTGCGTTACCTAATATTTCACATCATCATGGCAATCGAATAGTATAATATAGTATAATATAATTATAACCTGAGGAATCTACGACTAAGTAGTTGACCCACTACTATAACACTAATACGATTAATAACTGTTTATTTTAGTCAATGCGTTCGCCTGGATTATTATCCAGGTCATATTTGACTAGCGATGAAGCTTCCTACTCATACGGAGTTCCTCAGGGAAGTACGATTGGTCCAACCTTATTCCTGGTGTACATTAATGAGCTATGCGATATCACAATCAATTACGCCATGTCATGATGTTTGCTGACGACACAGTTTTTTGTTCCATGAAAGGTCTTGGACAGGACTAGAAACTTTATGTGAAGAGGATCTTTCCCAAGTAACAGCTTGGCTAGAAGATAGTCTGCTATCTCTAAATATTTCTAAAACGAAAAACCTGTTTTAGTGAGACTAGAGCAGGAAGTCCCAATAACTTCAAAAATAGCAGCCACATGTTTCCTTGCAATAGGAATAGCAAAATCTTTGCCTCTTGCACGTGCCCCAAGCTAGAGAGTAAACTCTATTAAATATCTAGGATTAATCGTTGACGGCAACCTCCAATGGTCACAACATAGGTGAGGTTTCGAAAGAAATGTCGTGTCGTGTATTGACGATACGGTTGGCGTAATGGCTGAGCGATCGACTGCTGCGCAGCGTATCGCGGGATCGATCCCCGCACGGAACAAATATTAGTATGATCTGCAAGTAATTGTTCAGGGTCTGGATGTTAGTGTTTTTCTATGTTTATAAACGCACCCAAGATAAATGAAGAAATTCCTAGTGTGGCGCAACGTTTATTAAAAAAAAAATGTTGGTTGTTTTTCTAGAGCTTTAAATTATTTACGGGCTGCCTGTAAAAGTGGGTACATACTATAGGTTCTATGAATACATATTGCAATTGAAAGTGAAACCTGACATGCAGTACGTACCACTATGAAATTGTGTTATAGGTACGCATATTACGCAACCTATTCATTACACATGAAAACTGTATGGACAGTGGTGCCACTGCATCGGTAGGTAGGTACTTCTACCTACCTACCGTTGATTTTACAGACAGAATAACAAGATACCACTGTGAATAACAAGCTTGTGGTCACAGATAAGAGAACACTATTTTTAACCTATCAGGTCTGCGGAAAACCAGCGTTTTGCTTTTGTTTTAATACTTCGAGATCGCTCACCAGCGGTGGACGCTTCATCTACCTCTGTTGAAACAACTTAGTATTTCTGACATATAAAATGTGTAGAGCGCAGTGGGTGCTGGCGTTGGTAGCGCTACAAGTGGGGCTAGCGCACTCCTGGGGTGAGTACGAGGGGTGTAGTTTATTTTTAACCGATTTTACGTCTTACGGGAGGTTAGTTATTCAACGATTTTTAAATGTATGGAACTAAAACGTAATTCTACAGTCCTTGGGCACGCCACGATTGCGGCGGTAAGTCCCCCCCCTCTTTGAGGAGTGGCTTGAGAGGCCACACGGCGTCCTCACCTTCCATCTGACGCAGGTCCTCACTGGACATGGTTGTTTCGGGAGGTTCTTGTTACGGATAAGGCGGGAGGAAACGCCCGGGTGTTTCCACTGCGAAGATCGCCCAAAGAATACGGCGGAGCCTGGGTTGGGCGGGGCACCACCGTGTCCTCATGGAGGCGATCAGCGGCGGCGATCTCTCGCGTCCGGCCCTGGTCCAGGCCATGGTACGGAGCGAGAGTGCATGGCTAGCAGTCGCTTCCTTCAGCAAAGCAGTGATGCTCGCAAAGAGGGTGGCGGCGCACGTGAGGGAGAGGTATATGTGCCCTCGCGGCCCTAGCCTCCGCAAGAGACGCCCTGAGCGTCGGGGATTCTAGGCTGATTTCAGGCCACCGTACGCGCGGGCTTGCGGACGGCGAGTAATGGGTAGCTCGCTGTCCGGTAAGGACCAAGCCCGGGTCGACGGCGCGTTGTGTTCCACGCACGCCTCAAAGAGATGTCAGCACCAGCTGAAGGTCGATGCCTGCCAGGGGTGCGGGTTGATCGAAAGAGATACCGCAGCCCCTGGCACATAGGTAACTGAGGGAACACGGGTGGGTTTTAGTCAGTAAAGTCTGACAAGCCCTCCTGCTCCACCCAGAGCGGGAGAAGTTATTTGAAGATTTCCCACCCTCAAAAAAAAAAGATCCTACTATCCTACTTTTATTAATCCTACTAATATTATAAATGTTAATGTTTGGATGTTTGTTACTCAATCACGCCAAAACGGAACGGCTCGGCTGAACGGATCTGGATACAATTTGGCACACATATAGATTATAACTTGGATTAACACAAACATTACTTTTTATCCCGGTAATAGCTTCCCGTGGGATATATCACGTCCTCATCGCGGGCGCAGCCGCTGGCTAAAGCAAGTAAAATGTCATGTGAGTGTTACCTAATCACTCAGTAATGGCTGAATGGATTCAGATGAAATTTAGCATATAGATAAATAATAACGTGGAATAACACTTAGGATTAGTTTTCATCCCGGTTATAAGTTCACGTGGGATAACTTTCGACATCCGACATTTCAACATCGCGGGCAAAGCTAGTATGTTAATAATGCTGAGATTTTTTCAAATAATCGCAAAGCCTTTGAAGGATCCTTATCTTAAAAGGCTTTTTTATAATTTCTAAAAAAACAGCTAGCCTTAGTACGCAAATCCAGATCGCGCTTGGCCGATATTTTCGGTAGTGGAAGTCGGAGCAGAAGTCGCAATTATTTAATATTTTATTCAATTGGTTCCTATTTATGGATTTTATCTATTGCACTGGCCTACATCAAAATTGCCTTTTACATGAAATCGCAATTATATCTGTAGTGTTTGGTCCTCTGAATCTAAATATAGAACCCAATATTGAGAGTTAGCTCCATTTATGTCAGTTATCCATTTATGTCATATTTAAGAAAATAGTGGGTAGCTTGGTAGATGTCATCTTGTATAATAAGAGTTTAAAATATTTAGTGTTGTTCCTGCATACATTTTGTTACTACGCTTTCGTGTCCAGATGATGTTTGTAACTTGATTACTTGCTAAAACACGAAGCCTTATAAGTTATTTTATTATTTTTGACAATTTCTGAAGCAAAGACTATAGTTTTGGTTATGCCAATGTAAATAGTGCAAAAAAAAAATTCTTACACCATGTGGTATCGTGAATTTAAGTAGGCAAAAGCGCCCAATAAGCCAGTGTTTAGAAACTGCTTTCTTTAATAATTTCGGAATTCAAATTTAAAATAAAGGCAAATCATGGGTACGATATTTTAGTTGCAGTACTTAAAAATGGACACACAGGAGGCTTTTAGGGCAGTTATGTATGGTATTTTTGGCAACAGGAGTTGTAAAAAAATATGACGTGCTTGTGAACAATCTCCTACAAAAGTATCAGCAGATGGGCTGCAATTTGTCTCTAAGAGTTCACTCTCACCTTGATTTTATTCCTGCTAAGTTGGATGTCGTGAGTAATGAATGTGGTGAACGATTATTCTATTAAGACATATCGACAATGTTATCCCTTACCGGGTAAGGGGCTTGGAACTACATTAAATTAATCCGAACTTTTTAATAGTGAAAGCGTTATGTTAGGTCTTGGCAACCTCCTCTATATGAAATGAATTTGGTGGGTAACATATTCATGGAATGGCATCCTCTCCACGCGAGTTTTAACTCGCACTTGCTGGGTTTTTCAGTTTTTGTTCACGAGTTTAAGTATTATTTAATCAAAATATTCCGCATTTGTTATCTTTTACCTAAACGTTATTAATAGAACTCGTTTATTGCATAGGTAGCCGTGAAATATAATTAACTGTATCTTCAACATATTCATGCAAAACAGGAAAGAGGATAACGCTAGATAATATTTTAATTAATATAGGTATACCTACCAGCAGGGTGGCCAACTTAGATGTGCCAATTTATCAATAATTATATTTTCATCGTGTTTTTTTTCGTCATTTCGCGTACTTTATTAGGTATCTCCATTAATATACAACAAAAACTAAGATCCACAATCAGCGTCTAAAAACATCCGCATAAATAGGGCGCAGGTGTCAAGTAGTATCGTCAGTCTTTATGGACATTGCTTTGTTAAACTCAAACTCAAACTCAAAGAATTTATTTCAAATAAACCAATTACAGGCACTTTTGAATTGTCAAGGTCGGTGAGTTAGAAAGATGAAGCTAGTTGCCCATTCCAAAGCGTAGGTACCTATGGAGAAGAACGGGCAAGAAACTCCATGGACACTCTTTTAAAATCATGGTATTATTACAAAAAGTTGGTTACATCATTATATTGAAATTATCAATGTGAGAACGATGTAAAAAGACGTGCACATTAAAGCGTCCGTAATTAAAACAAAAATAAAATAACAATTCAGAAATTAAAACCCCTCAGAAAAAAGTCAGGATACGTTGCGAGATCCTCCATGATCAAAATCGTAATGATGTGAAAAAAAAAACAATTTTTCAATCGGTTTAAAAGTTTCAGGATAACATTACTAATAGTAATGCAAAGGTCATGGCCTGACAGACGGATCGAAACGCATTTCTCGTATTTTAAATAACTAAGCCAAAAAAGTCGCATACTACCGACCTGGGTAGAAGACAAAAGAAGCCGTAGACAGAGAAAACTGGAATAAGGTGGAGAAGGCTCGAGATGGGTTTCCTATCCCTAAGATGTAGGTAGGTATATAGAAATAATCTAAACATATAATAAAATCGTTGCGAATCGTAGCGAAGTCAAAACTGTCTATGTATGTTCTGGGAACGATTGTTATGCCGAAAAAATATTTTTTATAATTTTTGTCTGTATGTCTGTTTGTCTGAATGGATGTTCCAGCATCAAGCCAACTCTACCAAATAGATTTGGTTAAAATTTTGCACGCATATTTCCTATAACTCTGCGCAGGCCATAGGGTATAAATTATCAGGCTATTTGCTATGGGGAATAAGCAGTATTGCAATATATTCGTATTCTTCTATAGCTTACCGCAAATTATAAAAAGACGCGCCGAAAAGTTAGAATATTACAGATAGTTACAGATGTTACCTTTTACATGATTATCAACAAGATATTCTATTATCGAGCTAAACAATCCATCACAAAATAGAGAGGTTGGAAATTTGAGATTGGGCAATAAGGGCAGATAACTCAACCGTTGTCGCTACAATAAATTGGCTTAAAGAGACTTTTTTATGTGTTTGGAACATCTGCATTCACAGATTTCGAAATAAATGTACAGTTAGAAAGAAAATGGGCAATATTCACCAAAAAAAAAAAATGTGATGCTTATCGATCCTGTCTCATATAGGGATTAAAAAACTGTACGGGACCACTGAGGTTTAAGTATCAGAAAAGTCTGAAATCGCAAAAAATCTTCCCATACATTTACGCAGGAAATTAGACTAGATATGAGCGAACATAAATATCAGTTTACGACAACAGTCGAATTGTTCGTATACTTCACTCGGCTTAATAGGGAATAAAGCGGATGGTTACAGATATTATTAACATCCCACTATACATTGAAGGAGATAAGCAGTTAATCATGGCATAGCTTAAGAACGGCTATTTTGACTATCGACAAAACAAAATAACAAAGCGGTTGGACGATTCCTTTGTGGACCTGTAGTTGTCAGTTCGATTCCCAACATTTTATCATCCTCAAATGTAAGTATATAATATTTCGTCGAACGTACCGTACCCCCCCCGTACTAAACCTAAAAGGTGAAAAATAGAAACTTTTCCAAAAAAAAAAAACAACCGACTTCCGAGAAAAAACACTACAAACTGAAAAATAACTAATTCGAAATTTCATCATCCTTGGGGTCAAAACAATGCATATTTATGCGATAGCAGCGCGGTTTATTTACTTATATTTTTTTGAGAGTTCCGTTGTCTGTTTCCCAAACGCATCATCAGATCTACACCGTGAAATTTTAATGGTTGTTTTCCCGCGGCAGAACAACTTGCCATAAGGAGTACTTCCGAAGCATACAGTAAAAGTAAAAAACTTAAGATTGTTTTTGTTTTAAAATAATTTAAAAAATATTTATCAACTCGATAAAACACTACTCAATAGTAACACTAGAGGTCACTTGTAGGTACTACTCGAATCGCACGCGCCGCAGACATAGGGAACAGCGATGCATATATGTTCAAAGCAAAATAAACTCTCGCATGTGGTGATTTTTCACAATGGTAAATGTGGCATTTTTTGTTTCTAATATTTTATTTGTTTATAAAACGATTGTATTACCAAGACAAAACCATTCGGCTGCGGGAAAACAACCATTTAAATTTCACGGTGTATATGAAATTGAAATTGGACCACACGGGAAGCAACAGCTTTTCAATAAAAAAAAGAATCATCAAAATCGGTTCACCCAGTCGAATGATAAGAGGTAACAAACATAAAAAAAATACAGTCGAATTGAGAACGTCCTCCTTTTTTGAAGTCGGTTAAAAAGGAAACTTCCTAAGTAATGGGAAATTGCGCCGCAAACACTTTCAGGTGCTCAGCACTTTAGGTTGTTTTCAGATTATTTAGGAGCTAGACCATTTGACAGCAGATCATTTGAGAGCAGTGGTGGCCAACTGATCACAGCCGCAACTCACGAGTTGTAGGTCGTAGGTTCAAACCCAGACAGGCGCGAAACATCGTGAGGAAACCGTCATGTCCTAGAATCAAACATTCGAAGACATGTGGCATCTACCAACCTGCACTGGGCCCGCGTGGTGGATTACGGCTCACACCCTCTCACCGAGGAGCGGCCTGTGTCCCAGCAGTGGGAACATTATAGGCTGATTACCAAAAGTTTTACGGTCTTTTTAGAAGTCGGAATATAAACTTATGTACAAACACAATAATTTAGTGCTATTTACTTCTAAAACCATAATTTAAAATAGTTCAATGTCACAAGAACAAATATATTTGTAATGTGCATGTTACTGAAAAGGTACGTTTGCCTGCAGCCATCGCCGCGCCATTTTATTGTCTTTATTGTTGTGTGTGGAGGATTGGGTATTTGTGTTTCAATTACTTGTTGATTAATGTAGTTTGTAATTGGTAGGTATTTTAAATACCTGACGTTGAGGTATTTTGAACTTAGTATTTAAAATAATTATGCCTTAGAAATTATTTTTTACATAAATACATTTAGCGATCTTATTAGAGAAAAAATAAGTAAATAATAGATAAAAAAATCTAAAAAACACGCTTTAAAAACGCAGCTAGCAAAGCAGAAAATAATTTCAAAAAAGCGTGGGGTGCTTTTTGAGGTAGGTATTTTTATAATCAATTAATATCAAGCACCCTACGCTTTTTTGAAATTAATTTCTGCTTTTTTAGTTGCGTTTTTAAGTTTTTAGTTCTGCTAACTGAAGAGTAATTAATCAAAAACCGTTAAATCCATTTTGTATTTGTTTTCAGCAAATGATAAAAACCATATAGCATAGTGTAGATTATTTTTTTTTGACAAACATGTAGTAAAATTACCTATAGTTAGGGTAGTGAAATATTTTCAAAAATAACGATTGTTATTAAGGTAATATTAGGCAAAGAAATATGGAGATAACGGTTTTTGTTCAAGCCGTTGTGGATTTATGGGGTTTAGATTAAGTCAGTCTGGATTTATCGGTACTTGATCCAACCAATTTGGAGTTTATCTATTTTTGGCATTTCCTATAAATCTGCAGATTAAAAAGATTTATCGAAACAATCGAGGAAAATCATTTTGATTCGAATATAACTTGGACTTAACGACATTTGAAGCGAACAGTGTCACGGGCGTGTAATTTCTTAAGGATTTAATGGTTTTTGTTTCAACGTGATGTATTTGTAGCATTTTGATCAAACCATCGACTTTTAACATATTTTTTTTCAGTAGGAATTACTGGTTTTTGAAGCGGTTTGTTAATATTGGGCTGTGTATTTCAACTTTGAGAAGCGAAAAAAAAAAGAAAAAACATATCCTGGTCAATAACGGCTTTTGTTCCGTCGCTCCTCAACTACAAAAGCGTGATTTTTTTGTTTTTTTTTTTGTTATTGAGTTGTCATCGGTCCTCGATAAGTCTACAAAGTTTAAATGAAATCTGACCATTTCAAGTGGGTCAAAATCAAGTCGATACCTAATATCACTGTAATTTGACAACATTATAAAAGCCAATTATTTTTTAAAAGAGTAACCGTAGAGTTTCTTGCCGGCTCTTCTCCATAGGAAGCGACAAATTGGAACCGTGCACCTAGCTTCTGACGTTTCATAAGTGCCCTTGCAGGTTTATGTGAAATAAAATATTTTGATTTTGATTTTGGGTTGTAGCATAAATATTCATACTCTTTAGGCGGATATCTCTGTTATCCATGTCAGCGAAGCTCGAAATCAGTGGTGCGACCAGTCGCCGGGGCGTAACTCCGCTGCCGCGAGAAATCACGGTACAGCGAGCAGAGCTCCGGCGGGATCGCATGGCGGCATGGAGAGTGCGATTGTCACAACCCAGTGCTGGGCACGCCACGATTGCGGCGGTAAGTCCCCTCTTTGAGGAGTGGCTTGAGAGGCGGCATGGCGTCCTCACCTTCCGCCTGACACAGGTCCTCACCGGACATGGCTGTTTCGGGAGGTTCCTGTTTCGGATAGGGCGGGAGGAAACGCCCGGGTGTTTCCACTGAGAAGATCGCCCAGAGGACACGGTGGAGCATACGGTGGAGGTCTGCCCGCCTTGGGCGGAGCACCGCCGTGTCCTCGTGGAGGTGATCGGCGGCGGCGATCTCTCGCGTCCGACCCTGGTCCAGGCCATGTTACGGAGCGAGAGGGCATGGCTGGCAGTCGCCTCCTTCAGCGAAGCAGTTATGCTCGCAAAGAGGGAGGCGGCGCACGTGAGGGAGATGCAGTACATGCGCCCTCACAGCCGTGGCCTTCGCAGGAGACGCCCTGGGCGTCGGGAATCCCAGGCCGATTCCCGGCCACCGTAGGCACGGGCTTGCGGACGGCGAGTAATGGGTAGCTCGCTGTCCGGTAAGGACCAAGCCCGGGTCGACGGCGCGTTGTGTTCCACGCGCGCCTCAAAGAGATGTCAGCAGCAACAGATGGGGCCCGCAAGGGCCGATGCCTGCCAGGGGTGCGGGTTGTTCGAAAGAGATACCGCCGCCCCTGGCACACAGGCAACTGAGGGGACACGGGTGGGTTTTAGTCAGTAAAAGTCTGACACGCCCTCCCGCTCCACCCAGAGCGGGAGAAGTTATTTGATGATTTCCCACCCAAAAAAAAAAAAAAAAGGAGTCGGTTTCAAACAAACATACAGGTGAAACTTATAAAAAGCGTGTAATAAAAGAAAGCTGACTTAAACATAAACTAAAGACACTAGAATCCAAAGCCGAATGTATCAATCTTTAGGTTGGTAACACTGTACCTGTACTTTACGTCCATTTTCAAGTATCTTGTCAATTGTCATTGATGGTAGGGTACCTCTCTGAGAAGTTTATCGCGACAGCAAATGCAAAACATGAAAAATGGTAGCTCTGCTTACATTTTATGGAAATGAATAAGTAATAATTTTTACGTATACATTTTTTAAATAAGAAAAAAGCAGGAAAAAGTGACAGTGGACCTGTAAAAAGATTTTTGTCTTTAGCAGGTCTTATTAATTCCCCAAAGAGAGGCTGTTTGTCTGATGGTACATTTAAAATTCTAGTAATCATCAAAGGAAATTCTTCTTTTACTGATTAATGTGCTTGGCAGATAAGTTATGTTTACATTACCTACCACTTGGACCCTATACCACCATACTTTACAAATCTAAAATTTGTATTTTGTATTTTAAATACATGACAGAAAGTATTCAATAATTTATATTTTTATTAAAGCAAAGAATGTATTTTACGTAGTGACATGTGTGTCAAACCGACAAAATGACAGTATTATATTATTATTACTATACTATTATTTATTGAATGATAATTTTACGAACAACAAAATGACAATCTCATTGCAATATGTTTTTAGACAACTCTGTCGACTTCCTCTACGGCAACAGAGGGTTTACTGGCCGCACCCACTTTTTTGTATGGAAAATCATCAAATGACTTCACCCACTCTGGGCGGAGCAGAAGGGCGTCTCAGACTTTTACTGACTCAAACCTACCCGTGTTCCTTTAGTTGTCTATGCCAGGGCCACGGTAACTCTTTCGAACAAATCCACGACCCTGGCAGGCATCGGCCCTAGTGGACCCAATGCTTTGCTCGCCGTCCGCAAGCCCGCACCTACGGTGGCCGGGAGTCCGCTATGGACACCCGGCCACCCAACCGGTGCCTAGGGCGTCTCCGGCGACGGCTAGGGGCGCGAGGGCGCAATCCTTGCCCTTCTCCCAAACGCTCTCCGCCTCCTCCTTCGCGAGCATAACTGCTTCGCAGAAGGAGGTGATGGCTTCCCATTCAATCTCGCTCCATACCATGGTCTGGACCAGAGCCGGATGCAAGTGATCGCCGCCACCAATTGCCTCCGTGAGGACACGGCAGTGCTTCGCCCAAGCAGGGCAGACCTCCACCGTATGCTCCACCGTGTTCTCAGGGCGATCTACAAAACGGTCACAACCGAGCGTTTCGTCCCGTCTTATCTGGAACAGAAGCCTTCCGAAGCAGCCGTGTCCGGTGAGGACCTGCATAAGGTAGAAGGTAAGGACGCCGTGGTGCCGCTCCAGCCACTCCTCAAAGAGAGGACTTACTGCCGCAATCGTGTAGTGCCCAGCACTGGGTTGCGACAATCGCACTCTCCATGCCGCCATGCGATCCCGCCGGAGCTCTGCTCGCTGTACCGTGATTTCTCGCGGCAGCGGAGTTACGCCCCGGCGACTGGTCGCACCACTGATTTCGAGCTTCGCTGACCTGGATAACAGAGATATCCGCCTAAAGAGTATGAATATTTATGCTTCAACCCAAAATCAAAATCAAAATATTTTATTTCACATAAACCTGCAAGGGCACTTATGAAACGTCAGAAGCTACCTAGCTTCCAATTCTTCCACGGTTCCAATTTGTCGTTTCCTATGGAGAAGAGCCGGCAAGAAACTCTACGGTTACTCTTTAAAAAAATAATTGGCTTTTATAATGTTGTCAAATTACAGTGATATTAGGTATGGGAGGACCTTAGAATATTAACTAAGGACAGTGCAGGCCTGTCAATAAGTACCAGGTACTTAGAGGAATGAAAATAAAGAATAGAAACTGTAGGCCTACAACGTTCTCTCATTCACAATATGTAAAAGAATCTATATAAGTAAAATCAACCTATTTAAACCGAGTGATATGATTTCCATGAGAATCACTAATAAATACTCGATATTACAAGTGTTGTATAATGTCAAATAATGACGAGAATATGTCAGAAAGTGTAAAAAATAAAATTAATAAAATTAACATTGTAATTTGGAAGCAGTTAATAGACGCTCACATAGTTATGGTGCTAATGAGTTACCAGGGAAGCCACATGTGCAGAAGGAATTAATGCCAAACTTCCTTGTCTTCAACGTAGTCTTTTATCTTATAATATGCTTTTTTGATAAGGACACGTTTGATGTGAGTTTTAAACTTTCCATCGCTAAGTTCTGTAACCGATTTTGGCAACTTGTTATAGAAGCGGATACTGTTTATTAGAAATGACTTGCTAGTTTTAGTTAATCTAAATTTTGGAATCACAATTTCATCTTTACTACGTATATTTAGGTTATGGAAGTCGCATCTTTTTTTAAAAAAGACCTGAATGTTTGCGAACATACAAGATATTTTCTAGGATATAAAGAGAAGGCAGAGTTAGTACGTCAACTTCGTTGAATTTGTTTCTAAGAGACTCGCGAGGCCCCATTTTATAGATTGCGCGGATTGCCCTCTTTTGTAGAATGAAAACTGAATCTACGTCAGCTACCGACCCCCACAGCAGAACGCCATAAGACATAACACTGTGAAAATAAGCAAAGTATACTAACCTAGCTGTGGCTACATCAGTCAACTGCCTTATTTTTCTTACTGCGTAAGCAGCTGAGCTTAATCTACTTGAAAGAGCTCTAATGTGGGCACCCCATTGCAATGTTGAATCTAAAGTAATCCCTAGAAATACAGTTTCCGAAATAGCATCTAGTTTCTTGCCATCAAGTTTTAAATTTAGCCCTACTTGGGGTACATTTGGTAATGAGAACTTAAGACATTTAGTTTTGTTCGCATTGAGTAAAAGATTATTAGCCGCAAACCATTTCGAAAGAACAGCTAGACTATCGTTAACATGTAAGACATCCGTATCTTTTCTATCTATTCTAAAAATAAGAGAAGTGTCATCAGCGAATAAAATTATATCCGAGAAGTTAGCCATCAGGTAAGGAAGGTCATTAATATAAACTAGAAATAAAAAAGGGCCATCGACTTAAGTGTAAACTAAATGCTTATAAGTATAATATTTTCTCACATTTATGCGTTCACTGTTTATAATAAAATGGCTTATGTTTAATTTATCACTTGATATAATAAACGATAACATAGAAAAATAATATTCGCAAAAGTAGAAAATGAAATATTTTATCAGTTAAAAATAAACCTATGAACAAAAGGTGTCTTGTTAAACTTGTATTTAGGAATAATATTTATAAGAAATTATGTATTTTGCATGTAGTGTTTCAAATATCATTCCAAAAGTTTCATCTGATAGCCTCAAATACTTTACTTATATGTATCTTGTAACTTGTATTCCAGATACTTTAATGAGGTATCTTATACATTTCTGATTATTTGGTTAATAGCTTGGTAAAGTAAAATGTTATTCTTTTGTTTCAGACATCGCTGTCAGTCTAGGAGACCAACTCGTATTTTATACCGACGGAACAGTAACAAACACCGTGAATTTCATTTCCCACAACCTCACAGCTTTAGCTTACGATGAAGTTCACAACCTAATGCTGTATGTCGACAAACAGAGCGACAACGACTCTATCTGTGGTTATAACTTACATTCTAAGGAAAACCAATGTTTTATCAAAAGGAAAAGTGGTAACATTCACAATATTGCCTTCGACCCGGCAACAGATACACTGTTCTTCACTGATATTAATGAAAGGAGCATTAATTGGATTTCATTAAAGCCCGGATCTACTAACAATGTTAACGGAAATCTTTTGATCAAAATGGAAGACCGGACCCCCCGTAATGTTGCCGTAGATAGCTGTAGAGGGTACGTTATAAATGACAGTTAAACAATTAAAATTGTTGCATTTCGTGATATTTAATAGTGGTATTCAAATTACAGGTACATTTACTGGACCAACGTAATCGAAGAAAAGGAGGAGTATTTGGAGAGAGCTCGATTTAAAGGTACCGAGAGAGAAGTTGTAAACAAATTTTTGCCATTTTTTAACTTGGCTATGGACCTGCAAACACAGAAAATGTATTACTTCGCTGGTTGTGATTCATGTCCTTATCAGATATTATATACAGCAGATTTAAATGGCCAAAACTCTCATGTACATTTAATACATACACATCTTTCTACACCACTACAGATGACCGTTTCAAAGGACTACTTATACTGGATGAACAGTAGCGAGAGCTACACAACCGTTTGGTATTTACCAAAGAACGCAAGTGATGGTGTAGAACCCAAAGAGTTTAGTAAGTTCTACAATAACAGATCACTCGGCATAGCCGCCAACTATAATATTAAAGATCAAACTCAGGGACTTCAGGACTGTGAAGCACTGTCAAGTCTGATCCCAACAATGACAGTAACTAACAACTCCCTCAATATTCAACAGACAGTACAGAAACAACAGAAAACAGAAACAGATTATACAACAGTTGTCGAACCGTTTTGTGTTCACGGTATAAAAGTTAGTGAGACGTCTGCTTGCAAATGCACTCCTGGTTACATCGGTGAGAGATGCGATGTTTCAGTCTGTGAGAACTATTGTTTACACGGTGACTGCAGTTTTAATGATGAGGGAATCCCTATATGCAGGTAAAATTAATTCTACTCCTGATGATTTCCTGGTTTAAGCATAAACATAAATAAATAAGCCTTTATCGTTCCCAATGCTGGGACTCAAGCCTCCTCTATATGAGAGCGAGTAGACCGTAATCCACCATGATGTGCCGTGTTGGTGGCTTTCACATGGCTTTTAAACTTTGGTTCTAGAGTATGCCGCTTTCCTCGTGATGTTTTCCTGTACCTTTTTGAATGCAACATGCGTAATGAAATAAATTACACAAAGTAAATTGCCTGCTTGGTTTTGAACCCACGACTTACGACACGTAAGTTGGGACTGTTACCACCGGGCCGCCTCTGCCTCCAATTCTCCATTTTACCAGTTCAATTTTATTTAAGTGACCATGATGACACTAACATTATTTCAGATGTAACGCCGGTTATTCCGGGGAAAGGTGTGAATTGGACGCGTGTCATGGTTATTGTCTGAACAACGGTAACTGTTCTTTGAATGAGCAAGATGAGCCAGTCTGTGAATGTGTTGGTAATTACGAGGGAACAAGATGTGAATCTGTTAAAGATGGCACTTTCGCTTGCACAAATACTCCTACGAACTACATAGCAAAGAGAAACCTTAGTCTAGTTGATTTACTCTCAAATTGGCGAAAGCCTACCGCTAAAATTTCCGTTGTTGTTGAAGTGTAAACTTACTGATTACTCAATTACTTGTGCAACCATTTCTTTATCTGCTTTTTGATAATGTGATAAAGCTTCCAGTCGTCTTTCAATTAGGTATGCATTCAGTTAAGTGTTGTTTAGTTTGTGTCTTTAATAAAATGCAATTGATATGCCTACATGTGTATGGTGTTTTATTTTCGTTTGGCATTTAACATAATTATATAGATACCTCCAACATGATCTAAATCAAAAGTCATTTATTCAAACGAGGCTGAGAATTAGCAGTTTTTGAACTTCAAAATTATATAACAGTCCGCCAAAACGCCCGCCATTCACCGCTTTGTAGTGATTTTGCTGAGAAGAAGATGTGGCGTAATAAACTCCCCAGCAGCACAGCTGTCTGTTAAGTTAGAAGAACTTGATTCTATATAAAAGTAAGTAAGATGATATGGCAAAAATTAGTTTTTTGCTCAGATCGATGAGTCTGATTGATAAATTTATAAGACTTGTTTTTTTCTAAGCTCGGAATCTGTGTTCTAGAAAGATTGCCAAGAAAAAAATTAATGTTTTGTTCAAGAATAAAATTATTTTTAAAAAGTGGCATAGGGCCTGCCTAGTGGATTTTTAATTGTTTCATTTATAATAACCGACATCATAATATCTAACGACTTAATTATCGTGCTGCTTCATTACTTAGTTATAACATTTTAGCACGATGGTTCTAAATTTTCTTAGGTAAGAAATAAATAGCAGATCTAAAAACATTTTTCTTCCATTTCTAAAATATTAAAATTAATTAAGAGTTTCTTTATTAATTAAAAAAATCAGTTTGGCAGTAGATTAGTTTCTATTATGAATGCGCTATAAGTATACCGAAGCACTGACAAATCAAGTCTGTTGGCCCAATAAAGTGACTGACTACAGTCATAATATCAACTTGTAGTGTCCTCAGTTGGATGCTGCGTCCTTGAGGACTGAGGTTCCCACAAGAGACTGCAAGGAACCATAGATTTGCATTGAAACCGAATACTTGCTCGTGTGACGGTGTCTTCGTGTGATTTCCGATTGATTTTTGACCTCCCAGATCTTGCGACTTGACACCAAGCGTTGTGTTTTTCATGAGACTTTGAGAAGCACAACGTCTTTACTGACAACATACAAGTTAATTGTCATAAAACTTATAGATTACTGTTCGAAATTGCGATATAGGTGACTTAAGGATCAGTTGCGGCCCACGTCCTTCTAACGGGCACCATTTGATTTTATAATTATAGGTACCTACTCCATCTCTTTGAATTGATTTTTATTTAAACATTTCACACAGGAGATATAACAATGTTTGCCTAATTCTCTGTTGATGTTCTCAATTCGTCTGTTTTTAGAGTTCCGTAGCAAAACGGCACATGGAAACTGAACTCATTATCATGTCGTCCCGTTCATATGTCCGTCCGTATGTCACACAGACAATTAACTCGAAATATTTTTTGTTTGAAATAGTTTTCCGATGATGTCCAAAGTTTGCATCATGAGTGTCATCTTTGTAGTTTTCCAGGGGGACCGGTGTCGAAAATCAAGAAATCAAAATCTCAAATGGCGGCCATAACCATAGTACCTAAATGGGTTGCTTTTCACATTAGCAACTTGTGTAGAAGCTCGATCGAGGTTTCAAGCAACCTCTTTAACATCTTTACAGAAAAGCATTTTCTTAATTGACACAAGTTTGTAAGATCATGTTCATTTCAATTTATTTCCTGTTTTCTCTGAAAAATTTCAAATTCGCCTTTAAGCGTGATCCATCTATACCATGATAATGCTTTAGCACACTCCTTCGGGTGGGCAGACGATTTAGTAAGTACGGCAGGTGTGGCACAAATAATGAGCCTTGACCAGGTGCCTTAATTTTTATTAATTCTCAAATTCAACACTTCCTCGCATTGACATTATGAACCGTAATGAAGACGTAGTGACTGCATTTGAAAGGAAAGAACCCCAGGTAGCCCTTCCCACCAGGCAAGATTGGAAGATTCTTCATTTTCAATGGACGAGTAGTAACTTCGCCTTAAAGCTACACATGGTTTTTCGACATCCACGCGAACAAAGTCGCGGGCACAGCTAGTTAACTAATAAATGAAGAAATCAAAATTTGCGAATCGCATGAGTATCGGGGCCCGATCGCACGACGTACCACATCGCAGCGACAAAATTTGGGGAAGCAGTTTTTTCAGTTATACTTTATTTGGCACGTTTGGAAAACAATCATGAGAGTAAAATTCGTACGATGCGCGCGCACACCAACAGTCAAAATGCGACATGAATGAAGTTAGCTGATATCTGTCATTAATTTATCATTTCTTTTACAAACAGAGAGTTGTGACATACGCCATGTAATCTTTAGCTATTATTGTTCTGTTACGCCAAATAAGTTTAACTTCTTACGTGCGCACATATGTAAGTACACACACGCCTTTCTTGTTTTTTATGTAATTCTCAAAAGTGATGTACAATCACAAATGCAGTAAAACAGCTACAACACAATATTTTTGATTGACATCTACTAGATGTGAATCTAGCATGCATATTTTATGTAAAACACTATTGAAAAGATAACACAAAACTGCGAACATTTACATTGACAGTAAGATAGTTTGGGAAAGAAAAAATAGATGTAAAAGATATAAAAAACAAAAATTATACAAGTAAGGCTCTAAGTTTAGTCCTAACTGAGGCTACAGAATCAGCAAAGACATCTCTTTACCCACGATTGGAGTTGGCAAGAGAAAGAATGTGGCAAATGGGTGAACATTTACATATAATTTGTTCGACTATAATCAACTCAGCCTATCGCAGTCCACTGCTGGACATAGGCCTCGCCCAGACAGCGCCACAACACTCTATCCTCCGCTTCCCGCATCCAGTCTGTCCCAGCCACCTTTTTAAAGTCGTCGGTTCATCTAGCTGGGGGGCGTCCCACACTACGTTTGCCGATACGCGGTCTCCACTCCAGAACTCGTCTGCTCCACCGTCCATCGGTCCTTCGACAAACATGGCCATCCCACTGCCACTTCAGCTTGCTCACTCTACAGGCTATGTCGGTAACTCCGGCTCTTTTCCGGATAATTTCATTCCTGATTTTATCCTTCGAAGAAACTCCGAGCATAGCCCGGTCCATAGCGCGCTGAGCGACCTTAAATTTGTGGATCAGCCCAACCGTCAGTGTCCACGTTTCGGCACCGTATGTCATCACGGGCAGGACGCACTGGTTGAAGATCTTAGTCTTCAAGCATTGCGGAATAGGCGACGAAAAGACTTGTCGTAGTTGCCCAACCCAACCGGATCCTTCTGTCGGCTTCTGTCGGGAGGACACGGCGTGGCAAACGCTGGCAGAGTGTGCCGCTTGGGAGGAGCCGCGCCGTGCCCTCATCTCAGGAGTCGGCAGTGACCTGTCGCTGCCGGCCGTTGTCGATTCGATGGTCGGCAGCGAGGAGTCCTGGGACGCGGTGGTATCCTTCTGCGAAACAGTCATGTCGCAAAAGGAGGCTGCGGAGAGGGAGCGGGAGATTTCTTCCGCTAACCCAATCGGCAGCAGATGCACCGGGCGTCGGCGGAGGGTGGATAACGCCCTCTTCCAGCCTCCCTAAATGGGTCCAGGGGCGACTGATCTGGGGAAATCTGTCACCCCCTACTTCTTAGGACCCGAGATGGCAACGCGTAGTGTTCCACGCGCGCCTCTCTATGACGAAAGGGGGGAGTTTAACACCTCACTCCCCCCCTGTCGTGAGGTGGCCCGCAGAGGCGTGCCGGCACTAGCCGGGGATCGCAGAAGTCACACTAGTTCCCGTGATCCCCGGTACAAGTGAGAGACGGAACACCGGGGTGGTATTAGTCAGTAAGAGTCTGACAGACCCCTTCGCCCTCCCCGGGGCGGAGAACATCCATGAGGATTTCCCCCCGTTATCAAAAAAAAAAAAAGGTAGACATACTCCTTCACAACTTCGAGAAGCGACCCTTCGATGTGGATTGGACTCGGCAAGACGTGAGAATTGCACATGACTTCTATGTTCTATGTTCTATGTTATTGGGTTTGGTTTCCGCACTTAGTCCTTTAAGTGGACCATTGTGCGTGAGCCATGGCGGCCATCGGTGGTTATTCCAGCCAGCCCACCTCCCTCCAGAAGTTAGCTATTTCTCCTGGTCTATTGAGAACATCCGTGTAAAATTTGGGCGCTCCGAGGGTTTCTGTTCTAGTCTGGGCTACGCCTGTGCATTCGAAAAGCACATGCGCAACGGTTTCTTCAGCCTCCATGCAGGCCCTGCACAGGGGGCTGTCCGTTATGCCTATTGTGTGGAAGTGTTTGTTTAGTGAGCAGTGTCCCGTGATGGTCCCAGTCACCAGACGCAGATCCTTTCTGTCCAGGCGTAACAGACGTCTGGTTAGCCTGCCATTTAAAAACGGCATTGCTTCCCTAGACTGCCTGCAGCCTGGTGTCGAGGTCCACCAGCTCTCCGCTTGTGTGTGGGTGTGGTCCTGAAGCCACCTGCGTATCTGGTTGAATGGGATGGGCATGATGGGCTCGGGTCCATAGGCCGGCGCGCTGGATGCCCTTCTGGCCAGTTCGTCAGCAGCATCGTTACCTAGTGATCCGCTGTGTCCTTTTATCCATTGCAGTGTCACAGTGTTGCGGTTAGAAACTGTTATTCGTTCTAATGCATTGTGACATTCTAGTATTAAGCTCGATGTTATGTATTTTTTTCCTAGGGATTGGAGTACTGAAGCACTGTCGGAGAGTATACGTATGTGGGTGTCTGTGACTCTCCTGGCTTCTATCGCGTATGCAGCTTGTATAATGCCCACACATTCCGCCTGGTAGACTGTGTTGAACATTCCCAGCGGGCTGGATATGTTTATGTTAAGATCGTGTGAGAAAACTCCGACTCCGGTTCCGGAGTCAGTCTTTGATCCATCTGTGTAGACTCTTAGCTCTTCCGAGCCTGAGTGATCATTCTGTTCTTCGGTGAGTTCCACGTGGTAGTGCTTTTGGAAGAAGTGCAGTTTCGGGGTTTTATCGCAAGGTGATGCCAGCATTTGTTGTCGTTTGATCGCATCTTCCTTAATGCGTGTGTGTTTGACTCTAGAATCTCTGCCTAGGGTTCCTGCTATGTTGAGCCTGAAAGCGGCCAGGGCCGCCTCCTCTCGTACGATGAGGTGTAGTGGGGGCAGTCCCAGCATTGCCTGCAGGGCAGCGGTGGGTGTAGTTCTCATGCAGCTGGTGATTGCTACACAGGCATACCGCTGCAGTTTCTCGAGGTCTTTTTGGGCTGTGCTCAAGTCCGTCCTGGGCCACCAGACTATTGAGCCGTATGTGATAATTGGCCGAATAACTGTGGTGTATAGCCAGTACATGACTTTGGGGCTAATCCCCCAGTTCCTGCCCAGCGTTCGCTTGCACTGCCACAGGGATATGCTGGCTTTTGTGGTTATGTAATTCGTATGTTTTGCCCAATTCAGCTGTTTGTCCAAAAATATGCCCAGGTATTTGGTTTCAGTTGATAGGCTTAGGGTAGTGCCAAACAGACGTGGAAGTTGTAGTTCCGCGAGTTTCCTCTTTTTTGTGAAGAGGATCAGTTCTGTTTTCGTGGGATTCACTGTTAGTCGGTGTTTGTTGCACCAGTCCTCGACTATTTTCAAGGCTTGGCGCATGAGGTTACATAGGGTATTTTCATGGGTGCCATTTATTATTATGGTTAAGTCATCGGCGTAGCCTACGGTGAAGTAACCCTTGTCATTCAGTGTTTTTATGAGGCTGTCTACGACAAGGTTCCATAGCAGTGGCGAGAGGACGCCCCCTTGCGGACAGCCCTTTGCCACTACTGCCCTCGTCGTGTGATTTACTGTGACTTGTACAGCTCTCAATTTGAGCATATTGGTGATCCACCCACTCAGGGTCGTGTCTATGCCGTGTTCGTCAAGAGCCGCGTTAATGCTAGTGAACATGGTCTTATCAAAGGCGCCTTCGATGTCGATAAAGGCAGCCAGTGCTGAGCATTTGTGGTCCACTGCACATTCGATTTTGGATACCACACTGTGGAGTGCAGATTCTGTTGATCTGCCTGTGGAATACGCATGTTGTTGCTTATGGAGTGGTTTTGCCCGGAGAGGTCCGTCTCGGATGTGTCTGTCACAGAGTCTCTCGAGGGTTTTCAGTAGGAAGGATGTGAGGCTTATGGGCCTATAGGCCTTGGGTTGTGTATAGTCGGGTTTTCCTGGTTTGGGTATGAAAATGACTTTCACTTCGCGCCACGCCAGGGGTGTGTATCTGAGTGCTATGCAGGTACGGTAGATCTCCACCAAGCATGGTGTCAGGTGGTCAACCCCCCACTGCAGCAGGGCTGGGAAGATACCGTCTAGTCCTGGGGACTTGTAGGGCTGAAAGGTGTTTATAGCCCATTTTATCCTGTCTTCTGTTACTATGCTGTGGGCTCTGGACCAGTCTCGATCCGTAGGTGTCCATTCTGGCTCAGCCTCCCATGTCCTGTTCTCCAGGAGGTTGCAGTCTGGGAAGTGGGTCTCGAGGAGGACCTTACTGGTTTCATGGTCGGTTAGTGTATATGAGTTGTCGGGTTTTTTCAGCGTGCCAAGGCTGCGATCCTGATCGGTCGATAGGATTTTTCTTACCCTTGCGGCTTCGTTGTTGGTTTCGATGGATTCACAGAATTTCCGCCACGCTGCCCTTCTGGCGGTTCTAATCTGCTTTTTGTATACGTATTGGGTTTCTTTGTATTGTTCGCAATCGTCTGGGAGCCTAGTATTTTTGGCTCTGTTGAACTGTTGTCTTAGTGTGTCTCTGAGTTTACCCAGTTCCGTGTTCCACCAGGGGTTTCTCACGCTGTTGTTTGGTGGCGCCCTTAGTTTGGAGCATGCGTGGTATGCTTCAATTAGGTATTCTGATAGTTTTGTCACGGTGTATTCCAATTGTGCTGTGTTGGTTACCGTTACTTGTGATAGGTGCCGTGCTAGTAGGGACGCCAGAAGGCGTTTGTACTCAGGCACCTTGTTCCGACGCGGGTTTCGCCTCGGCGGTGGTTCACTTATTCGGGTAGCCAGCGTAAATCGGATTCTTCTATGGTCTGAGCTGGAAGGCTCGTCCGATACGTGCCAGTTATCAATGAGGTTTGTCGCGTTTTCTGTAGCAAGCGTTAAGTCAATGATTGTTTGACCGCGAACTGTGACCCAAGTGGGTTCAGAGCCTCGGTTGACAATGTTAAGGTTAGTAGAGAATAAATAGGTGGATAGTACCTCTCCTCTGGAGTTCGGTGAGTCACTGCCCCAGAGCGGGTGGTGGGCGTTAGAGTCGGTGCAGATGATCAGCTCCAGTTTGGCACGCTCGCAGTGTAGCACCAGGTCGGCCATCTCTTTTGGCGGGCAGTTTGCGTCTTCACCTGGCATGTACACCGAAGCTAGTACCACATCTGGAACGTCACTTGCGGTCTGGAGCCTGACAGCAGTCAGGTCTCTGGAACAGAATTGGGTGAGTGGTGTGGTAGGGATTTCTTTGGGTATGTATACACAGGTTCGTGGCTTTTCTGCCCCATGTGTATTGAGGATTAGCTTACCTCCGACGTTGCTGAGGCCGCAGATTCTGTTGTTCCTGATCCACGGCTCTTGGATCAGTGCGATGGTTCGGGGCTTAACCTCCAAGGCCCTGCGTAAGCTAGCCGTGGCAGTCTGGCTGTGTTGGAGGTTGGTCTGGATGACGTATATGGGCGGTGATGGCGGCGGAGTGGAGTTAGTCGGAGAGGGATCCATCGGATAGCCTCCCCGCTAACTCCACTCTGAGCTGGTCTTCGTGTTCTTCGCCCGGTGACGAGGCAAGCAGTTGCTCGTTCCAACCAGGCGATGAGGGGGGTATGGTGTCTTCAACGTCATCCATTGCTGCTCGGGCCATAACCTCCTCGAGCTGGGTAATGTCGGTGTCGTTGGTCTGTGTCACTGTCGGTACGGTTTTCTCGTCTGTACTGTCGGTCTTAGTGTCACAGGGTAGGGTCGTGGGCCAGAAGCGCACGTATATCGACCCCAGGAGGTACGATATCCGTCGCTCCCGGGCTAGGACCCTGTCGGCTTCCTCCGGTGGAACACGTAGGGTCAGATATGTCCCGTGGTTGTCGCCACCGACGGTAGTCGCCCTGTACAGTGACCACCTAGCAATGTCGTACCAAGTATTCTGACGGATCAGAATACTTTGGAGCCGGGCCACGTCACCCGTGTAACGGGGGACGAAAAGCGAGGCTCGGACACGGGTGGGCACGTCGGACTGTTTTAGTACTGTCAGTGTGAGGTCGGTGTCAGTGAGTTTTATTTGGGGTACGGTCTGGGTCAGCCAAGTCAGGGCATAGTCGTCCTCGCACCACATCTGCACGGTGCCTTCCGCTACCCGTGGGTATCCGCGGAAGGCCGGGAGTGGTGCCGTCGAAATTGTGTCCATTAATCGGGCTTCTAGGTCAGTCTTTATGTATTCTGCCTCTTCCTTGTTCAGGTCTCTAGAGGGGGGAGAGAAGCAGATTGCTACGGCCAGCCTCGCGGGAATATCCTTCGTGGCCCGCGCGTAGGTTCTCTGCTCCCCCTGGGCAGAATGGACCCTCACCCGTTTGGCGTGGCCCTGTAACGTACTCGGCGAAGCCGTGTCGTCAGGGCGCTCCCTCTTCGCCGGTCCTGTACCACTTGGTCCAGGCTGCGGCTTGGAGGTGCCCGGCAAGGTGTTAATTGCCGGCTGCGCCTGTGCGTGCGTTGGTCTATACCGCCTACCTCTGTTCTGCTTAGGTCGGGGTCGGTCGGTGGTGTTGTCGGAATTCTGGGGTTGGCTACCGGTCCCGGCAGACTTTGTCGCGTCCGGCCGCGTTTCACCTGTGCGGACTAACGGCCCTTCGCGCGGCTCCGCGTCCGGCCGCGTTTCGCGCTGGGTTGCCCCCTCGCGGACTAACGGCTGGTCGCGTGGCTCCGCATCCGTCCGCTTTTCGCGCTGGGTTTCCCCTTCGCGGACTAACGGGCGGTTGCGTGGTTCCGCGTCCGGCCGCTTTTCGCGCTGGGTTACCCCTGTGCGGACTGACGGCTGGTCGCGTACTGCCTCTGCCTCTGCCTTTTCGGCGGTCGATTGCGCCTCGCGCTGGCTACTGCCTTTGCAGGTGTGACGCTTTCGGTCGCCTGCTCTTCTTTCCCGGGCAGGGATTTTTCCGCGCTTGTTCAGCAGGCGTACTTCATCAACCGGGAAAGTGTTTGAGCTGCCAGGCTCGTCCTCCTTCCCCGTCCCTCTTTGTCTGTGTCGGTTTTGGTCATTTTCGGGGTTGGTGAAGCTGTTCCTCACGATGCTCTGTTGCCAGAGGCTCGTGGGTGGCATACACCGGGTTTCGGGTTGTGGCGCTTGAGTTGCAGCCAGTTCGGGGTTATTTGTTGGCGCGTTAGCCGCTGCCTGTTGGTTGGGCGCTGTATCAGCAGCCGACTGCGCTGAAGAGCGCGGCAATAAGGTGCAGTTGGTTGCCCCCCCCAGAATACTTTGGGGGCTGACCACCGTAGCGGTGTGGGATTCCCCGGCTTGGCCGGGACCCACCTGGGTAGTGACTATTTCCTTCTGCATTTTATTGTAGTTGGGGGTGGGCTTTTTTGGAATTGAGGTTACCCCTCCTCTGGGACCGACAGGATGTGGGGATAGGAGGGAGGCATTTGGGTGGTTGGTGCATAGGAAGAGGTACATAGGTTACCCTAAGCCCGGGATTCTGGCCTTCGGGAACTGTACTGTGCACATGACTTTCGTCTTGTCCAAATTCATGCCGAGGCCAACCCGCCGAGAGGCTCCGTTTAGGCTGTGCAACATCTGGTCTAACTGTTCCAGTGTCTCTGCCATTATGACGATGTCTTCGGCAAACCGAAGGTGTGAGATGTATTCGCCGTTGATATTGATACCCTGTCCAGTCCAGTCCAACGTCTTAAAGATGTCCTTCAACGCGTTGGTGAACAGTTTCGGGGATATAACATCCCCCTGTCGCACCCCTCTGAGCAGTTGGATGGGACTTGTTTCCTTATCCTGGATCTAGACAGTCATCGTAACAGCGTCATACAAATATCTGAATACCTCGATATAGCGCCAGTCAATTGGACATCGTTGCAGAGAGGCCAGAACTGCCCATATTTCGATGGAGTCGAAGGCTTTCTCGTAGTCCACTAATGCCATACACAGCGGTTGGTTGTACTCTTCTGTCTTCTGTACAATTTGCCGAACAGTATGGATGTGGTCTACGGTACTGAAGCCTTTTCGAAAACCGGCTTATTCTGGCGGCTGGAACTCGTCAAGTCTTCTGGCGAGACGATTCGTGACGACCCTCGAGAACAGCTTGTAGACGTGGCTCAGAAGTGAGATGGGTCTATAGTTCTTCAACAAGGTTGTGTCACCCTTTTTGAAGATTAGAATCACCGCACCTCTGCTCCACGCCTGGGGCGTTGTACCCTCTTGGATGACGGAGTTGAAGAGACTCGCTAGCTCTCTTAGGACTGGAGCCCCGCCCGCTTTAAGGAGCTCTGTCGTTATTCCGTCATCGCCCGGTGCCTTGTTGTTCTTAAGCTGCTCGAGAGCCGCCCTAATCTCGCACTGGTCGACATCTGGGATGTCCACCGTGTAGTGGCGCGTTAATTCGGCTCGGTTGTCATCTGCACTATGTTCCGCTGGTTTTGCAGTCCGCGTTGAGTAAAGGTGCCCGTAAAAATCCTTGACTTCCTCGACTATCGCGGACTTTGAAGTCACGATTCTCCCATCCGCAGTTCTTAGTTTCGTCAGATAGGACCTTCCTAATTGCTCAGCGAACACTTTCGACCCTCAGTTTTGCTCAATCGCGACCTTAATGTCGCGGGTGTTGGAGCAGCGAAGGTCGCGTCGCGTCAGCTTTCGTATTTTTAGGTTTAAGGCCCTCTTCTCTGATGAAGACGGCTGCATGGATGGCAATTCTCGTATTTCCCTCATAAGTCCGAGAGTCTCCAAGGAAAGTTTGGACACCTTACTTTTTCGCTGCGACGGGAAAAGTCTGCGGGACACGTCACGTAGTGCTTTGACCACCTCGTCGGCTTTCTCGTCAACAGTGCCTGTGGTTTCCAACAGGGCGAATCGATTTTGAAGTTCCAGTTGGAACTTTTCGAATCCTAGAGCAGTTTGGAGCTGCGTGGGTTGACCTCATCATGCGGATTGTCTCAGCTCGATAATTGATATTTAGAGTGCCTCGGACTAGCCTGTGATCGCTTCCGGTACTGAACCTGCTGATCACGGAGACATCTCTAAATATGTGCTTCTTATCCGTCATGATGAAGTCGATCTCGTTCCTTGTCACGTTATCGGAGGTCTGCCAGGTCCATTTCCTTTGGGGCTTCTTTTCGAAGAACCAATTCATCAAAAAGAGCCCCTGCGACTCTACGAAGTTGACCAGTAGTTGCCCCCTGTGATTCCTGCGCCCCAAACCAAACGGTCCGACTATCGATTCGCCGCGTTCTTGTACTCCTACTTTGGCATCGAAGTCCCCCATAACAACATTGTAGTGAGCCTTGGTCGTACTGTGCATTGCTTTGGCAATGTCCTCGTACAAGGCCTCGGCTGTTTCGTCAGAGCATGTCGAAGTTGGCGCATATACCTGTATCACTTTCAAGTAGTAAATGTCAGTGAGCTTTAGTACAAGGTACGCTACCCGTGACGACACACTACTGATTTCCACAACGCTGCTAGTGAGTTCTTTGTTGACCAGGAAGCCGACACCGCCTTGGGAGAGCTGATCACCTTCGCGGAAGTAGGATAGGTCGCTTGACTCCAGGGTTATCGTATCCTCCCCCTGTCTTCGGACTTCAGATAGCCCCAGTATATGCCAGTTAATGCGACCTAACTCTACCTCAAGTTTCCTAAGCGCATGCTTGGAGGAGGGCCAGTTCCCACGTCACTGGAAGACGGGGAAACTGCTCCTCATCAAGAAGCCGGGGCGCCCCGCGGACTCTCCGTCCGCTTACCGGCCCATCGTGCTTCTCGACGAGGTGGGCAAGCTCTTCGAAAGAGTCATTGCAGACTGTGGCCCGGGGTAGGGTCGTCTTGGCGGTGTCTCTGGACATCGGCAATGCCTTCAACACCCTGCCCTGGAGTTGCATAAGGGAGGCACTACGTATCACCGGATGCCGACCTACCTCTGTCGTGTGATCGAGGCCTATTTGACGGACAGGGCCGTCATCTACCCGGGTCACCTAGGAGAATGGAACCGGTGAGAGATGTCGTGCGGTGTCCCACAGGGATCGGTCCTGGGGCCGCATCTGTGGGACATCGGATACGACTGGGTGCTGCGCGCCGACCTCCCTAGCGGCGTCAGCGTAGTTTGCTACGCTGACGACACGCTGGTCCTGGCGCAGGGGAGGTCGTACCAGGCAGCGGCCGACTTACCGGCACACGGGGTTGCGATAATCGTGGATAGGATCCGGCAACTGGGACTCGAGGTGGCCTTGCACAAGTCCGAGGCCATGGTTTTATGATCCTCGGAATGCACCACTGACGGGTTCCCAGATAACGGTGGGAGGGGTTCACATCGACGTCGAGTCGACGATGAAGTACCTAGGACTCGTCCTCGACAGCCGGTGGAACTTCGCGGAACATTTCCGACGTTTGGCTCCCAGACTGGAGCGGGCCGGGGCTGCCTTAAAGCGGCTCCTGCCCAACCTAGGGGGGCCAAACGCCTCCTGCCGGAGGCTCTACGCGGGGTCGTGCGGGCCATGGCCCTATACGGGGCGCCGGTGTGGGCGCCTCAATGTAGGCGCCCACACCGGCGCCCCATATAGGGCCAACCAGCACGCCGGTTGAAGGTGGCCCATAGGGTCATGGCCATCCGGATGAACACCGCTGCCGCGGGAAATCGCGGCACGGCGGACAGAGCTCCGGCAGGATCTCTAGCGACGTGGAAAGTGCGATTGTCGCAACCCAGTGCTGCGCACGCCACGATTGCGGCGGTAAGTCCCCTCTTTGAGGAGTGGCTTGAGAGGCGGCATGGCGTCTTCACGTTCCGCCTGACACAGGTCCTCACCGGACATGGATGTTTCGGGAGGTTCCTGTTTCGGATAGGGCGAGAGGACACGCCCGGCCGATGCCTGCCGGGGGTGCGGGTTGTTCGAAAGAGATACCGCGCCCCTGGCACACAGGCAACTGAGGGAACTCGGGGGGGGGGGTTTAGGCAGTAAAAGTCTGACACGCCCTCCCGCTCCACCCAGAGCGGGAGAAGTTATTTGATGATTTCCCACCCAAAAAAAAAAAAAAACTACCTCAAGTTCAGCGAGGTGATGGTACAGCCTCATCGAACGTCCATTGTACGTAGCCAGATGTAGTCGTCGTTGGTAGCCTGTCATAACTCGGGGATTCTTCGCACCCCCCGTCCTGCCGTTACCGTGACCGCTACCTTGGCCAGGAATAGCGGGACCACCGGGAACTAGGAGCCGTAGTTTTGACACTTTATCCATTGGAGATTTTGATGCCCATGGTCACCATGCTGGGCATGCGGGTTGGTGACCGCAGAGCCAGTCCTTTCGCAGCGATGACGTTGCTGCCCGTCATCACTCTGCAGAACCAACTTTTTGTAACAATACCATGATTTTAAAAGAGTGTCCATGGAGTTTCTTGCCCGTTCTTCTCCATAGGTACCGACGCTTTGGAATGGGCAAATAGCTTCATCTTTCTAACTCACCGACCTTGACAATTCAAAAGTGCCTGTAATTGGTTTATTTGAAATAAATGCTTTGAGTATGAGTTTGAGTTACACAAAGTAATGTCCTGCTTGGGTTTGGACCCAGGACCTACAACTCGGTAAGTCGAGGCCATTACGATTGGGTCACCACTGCTCTATAAACTCACGCCTAAATAAATTCCTCAATAAATATAAAATATTGTCACAATCTCAGTTTGGATTCAGCCAGGGAAAGTCTACTGAGGAGATAGGTCTATCACTAACGGCTCTGGTAGATAAGGTAGATAATGGCAGGAAATGTCTAGCTATTATCCTCAACCTTAAAAGGCCTTTGACACAGTGTCTGTCCCCATACTTTTACATAAGCTCGAAAACATTAGCATAGGGACCCTCTCTTGAACTATTTCAATCTTACCTGAGTAATCGTAAGGAAACGGTAAAAATTGGAAAGTACACGTAGCTCTGAAGCAACTGTTACTTTTGGAGTCGGTCAGGGCAGTGGCCTCGGTCCAACTTTGTTCCTCATCTATATTAATAACCTTTGCAACATGAAGATTGATAGTGGGTCCATATTTTCTTACGCAGATGATACTGCCATTGTCATTGCTGCTAAGACTTGGGCCGATTTAGAGGGTGTGGCGGAGGGTGGCCTAGCTAGGATAGCAGCTTAGCTAAATCATAATAGTCTCACAATAATCGCCTCCAAATAGAATTTCATCTGTTTTACAAAGTATAATAACTCGCAACGGTCACTAGAATTCCAATTAAAGATCCGCAACTGTCCCAACCCAAAAAATTATTAACATTATATTTGCGGTACCATGGCGGCACCTAACTTTTTTTTTGAGTTACTTAATATTTCACATCATCATGGCAATCTAACAGTCATAATTATAACCTGAGGAATCTACGACGAAGTACTACCCACTACTATACTACTAATACGATTAATAACTGTGTATTATATAGTCAATGCGTTCGCCTGGATAATATGACTAGCGATGAAGCTTCCTACTCATACGGAGTTCCCCAGGGAATAACGATTGGTCCAACCTTATTGCTGGTGTACATTAATGACCTGTGCGATGTCATAATCGATGACACAGTTTTTTGTTCCATGAAAGGTCTTGGACAGGACTAGAAACTTCATGTGAAGAGGGTCTTTCCCAAGTAACAGCTTGGTTAGAAGATAGTCTGCTATCTCTAAATATTTTTAAAACTAAAAACCTATGTTTTAGTGAGACTAGAGCAGGAAGTCCCAATAACTTCAAAATTAGCAGCCACATGTTTCCTTGCAATAGGAATAGCAAAATCTTTGCCTCTTGCACGTGCCCCTAGCTAGACTGTAAACTCTATTAAATATCTAGGATTAATCGTTGACAACAGCCTCCATTGGTTACAACATAGGTGAGGTTTCGAAGGAAATGTCGGGTCGTGTGTTGATGACACGGTTGGCGTAATGGCTGAGCGATCGACTGCTGCGCAGCGTATCGCGGGATCGATCCCCGCACGGAACAAATATTAGTATGATCTGCAAGTAATTGTTCAGGCTCTGGGTGTTTGTGTTTTTCTATGTTTATAAACGAAGATACATGAAGAAATTCCTAGTGTGGCGCAACGTTTATTAAAAACAAAATGTTGGTTATTTTTCTAGAGCTTTAAATTATTTACGGGCTGCCTGTAAAAGTGGGTACATACTATAGGTTCTATGAATACATATTGCAATCGAAAGTGAAAGCTGACATGCAGTACGTACCATTATGAAATTGCGTTATAGGTACGCATATTTAAGAGGATAATTTGTCACCTACGCTACCTATTCATTACACATGAAAACTGTATGGACAGTGGTGCCACTGCATCGGTAGGTAGGTAGGTAGAAGTACCTACCTACCGTTGATTTTACAGACAGAATAACAAGATACCACTGCGCATAACAAGCTTGTGGTCACAGATAAGAGAACACTATTTTTAACCTATCAGGTTTGCGGAAAACCAGCGTTTTGCTTTTGTTTTAATACTGCGAGATCGCTCACCAGCGGTGGACGCTTCATCTACCTCTGTTGAAACAACTTAGTATTTCTGAAATATAAAATGTGTAGAGCGCAGTGGGTGCTGGCGTTGGTAGCGCTACAAGTGGGGCTAGCGCACTCCTGGGGTGAGTACGAGGGGTGTAGTTTATTTTTAACCGACTTTACGTCATACGGGCGGAGGTTAGTTATTCAACGATGTTTAAATGTATGGAACTAAAACGTAATTCTACAGTCCTTGGGCACGCCACGATTGCGGCGGTAAGTCCCCCCCCTCTTTGAGGAGTGGCTTGAGAGGCGACACGGCGTCCTCACCTTCCGTCTGACGCAGGTCCTCACTGGACATGGTTGTTTCGGGAGGTTCTTGTTACGGATAAGGCGGGAGGAAACGCCCGGGTGTTTCCACTGCGAAGATCGCCCAAAGAACACGGCGGAGCATACGGTGGAGGTGTGCCTGGTTTGGGCGGGGCACCACCGTGTCCTCATGGAGGCGATCAGCGGCGGCGATCTCTCGCGTCCGGCCCTGGTTCAGGTCATGGTACGGAGCGAGAGTGCATGGCTAGCAGTCGCTTCCTTCAGCAAAGCAGTGATGCTCGCAAAGAGGGAGGCGGCGCATGTGAGGGAGAGGTATATGTGCCCTCGCGGCCCTAGCCTCCGCAAGAGACGCCCTGAGCGTCGGGGATTCCAGGCTGATTTCAGGCCACCGTACGCGCGGGCTTGCGGACGGCGAGTAATGGGTAGCTCGATGTCCGGTAAGGACCAAGCCCGGGTCGACGGCGCGTTGTGTTCCACGCACGCCTCAAAGAGATGTCAGCACTAGCTGAAGGTGCCCGCAAGGGCCGATGCCTGCCAGGGGTGCGGGTTGATCGAAAGAGATACCGCAGCCCCTGGCACACAGGTAACTGAGGGAACACGGGTGGGTTTTAGTCAGTAAAGTCCGACAAGCCCTCCTGCTCCACCCAGAGCGGGAGAAGTTATTTGATGATTTCCTACCCTCAAAAAAAAAAAAGATCCTACTATCCTACTTATATTAATCCTACTAATATTATAAATGTGAAAGTTTGTGAGTATGGATGTATGTATGGATGTTTGTTACTCTTTCACGCAAAAACGGCTGAACGGATTTGAATTAAATTTGGCAAACAGGTAGCCTGTAACCTGGAATAACGCATAGGATACTTTTTATCCCGTTACTACGTTCCAGTGGGATAGTTTTCGACCTCCCGCGAGCGAAGCCGTTGGCAAAAGCTAGTCTTATATATAAAATTTCCATGTCACAATGTTAGTTACCATACTCCTCCGAAACGGCTTTACCGATTTTTACCAAATTTTATATGCGTGTTTAGTAGGTCTGAGCATCGGCTACTATCTATTTTTCATACCCCTAAGTGATAAGGGTTGTTCACCCTAAATAATTTATAAGGCAAAACAACGTTTGCTGGGTCAGCTAGTAATATTACAAATCTAAATGTTTGGATGTTTGTTACTTAATCACGCCAAAACGGCTGAACGGATTTGGATAAAATTTGGCGCACATATAGATTATAGCTTGAATTAACACATAGGGTACTTTTTTATCCCGGTAATAGCTTCCCGTGGGATATATCACGACCTCATCGCGGGCGCAGCCGCTGGCAAAAGCTAGTAAAATTAATAAATCAGTGTAGGTACACTGATTTACTAATTCTGTCATGTGAGTGTTACCTAATCACTCAACAACGGCTAAATGGATTCAGATGAAATTTAGCATATAGATAAATAATAACGTCGAATAACACTTAGGATTAGTTTTCATCCCGGTTATAAGTTCACGTGGGATAACTTTCGACATCCGACATTTCAACATCGCGGGCAAAGCTAGTATGTTAATAATGCTTAGATTTTTTCAAATAATCGCAAAGCCTTTGAAGGATCCATATCTTAAAAGGCTTTTTTATGATTTCTAAAAAAAACAGCTAGACTTAGTACGCAAATCCAGATCGCGCTTGGCTGATATTTTCAGTAGCGGAAGTCGGAGCAGAAGTCGCAATTATTTAATATTTTATTCAATTGTTTCCTATTTATGGATTTTATCTATTGCACTGGCCTACATCAAAATTGCCTTTTACATGAAATTGCACTTATATCTGTAGTGTTTGGTCCTCTGAATCTAAATATAGAACCCAACATTGAGAGTTAGCTCCATTTATGTCAGTTATCCATTTATGCCATATTTAAGAAAATAGTGGGTAGCTTGGTAGATGTCATCTTGTATAATAAGAGTTTAAAATATTTAGTGATGTTACCTGCATACATTTTGTTACTACGCTTTCGTGTCCAGATGATGTTTGTAACTTGATTACTTGCTAAAACACGAAGCCTTATAAGTTATTTTATTATTTTTGACAATTTCTGAAGCAAAGACTATCGTTTTGGTTATGCCAATGTAAATAGTGCAAAAAAAAATTCTTACACCATGTGGTATCGTGAATTTAAGTAGGCAAAAGCGCCCAATAAGCCAGCGTTTAGAAACTGCTTTCTTTAATAATTTCGGAATTCAAATTTAAAATAAAGGTAAAATCATGGGTACGATATTTTAGTTGGAGTACTTAAAAATGGACACAAAGGAGGCTTTTAGGGCAGTTATGTATGGTATTTTTGGCAATAGGAGTTGTAAAAAAATATGACATGCTTGTGAACAATCTCCTACAAAAGTATCAGCAGATGGGCTGCAATTTGTCTCTAAGAGTTCACTCTCACCTTGATTTTATTCCTGCTAAGTTGGATGTCGTGAGTAACGAATGTGGTGAACGATTATTCTATTAAGACATATCAACAATGTTATCCCTTACCGGGTAAGGGGCTTGGAACTACATTAAATTAATCCGAACTTTTTAATAGTGAAAGCGTTATGTTAGGTCTTGGCAACCTCCTCTATATGAAATGAATTTGGTGGGTAACATATTCATGGAATGGCATCCTCTCCACGCGAGTTTTAACTCGCACTTGCTGGGTTTTTCAGTTTTTCTTCACGAGTTTAAGTAATAATTAATCAAAATATTCCGCATTTGTTATCTTTTACCTAAACGTTATTAATAGAACTCGTTTATTGCATAGGTAGCCGTGAAATATAATTAACTGTATCTTCAACATACTCATGCAAAACAGGAAAGAGGATAACGCTAGATAATATTTTAATTAATATAGGTATACCTACCAGCAGGGTGGCCAACTTAGATGTGCCAAGTTATCAATAATTATATTTTCATCGTGTTTGTTTTCGTCATTTCGCGTACTTTTTTAGGTATCTCCATTAATATTCAAAAAACCAGGATCCACAATCAGCGTCTAAAAAACATCCGCATAAATAGGGCGCAGGTGTCAAGTAGTATCGTCAGTCATCTTTTAATCAGTCTTTATGGACATTGCTTCGTAAAAACTACATTAAGTCACGCGTGTAAAGGCTCGTGTAGACTAGCGCGACGCGACGGTCGCGTCGCGACACTCGTAGAACAATTTCTATGAAAACTTCATGGAAATTGTTCTACAAGTGTCGCGTCGCGCTGTCGCGTCGCGCCTGTTTGAAGAAGGCTTTAGTTTGAATTTGCAAAAAAATGTGTTTTATCATAACTTTAACTACTGACGCCTATTTGGGGACAGTTTTGAGTGTTACTTTTGTTCCAGACTGTGCATCTTGGGTTTTTTGTATATCAATAGGTATCCCATTACAAATTCAAAAATATTCTGCTTTTGGTTATCAAGGTGACTAGTCCTTCAGATAAGCCCTCAGAAAAAAGTCAGGATACGTTGCGAGATCCTCCATGATCAAAATCGTAATGATATGAAAAAAAAAAACTCATTTTTCAATCCGTTTAAAAGTTTCAGGATAACATTACTACTTGTAATGCAAAGCCTGCATTACGATTAGTAAATGCATGCATGCCTGACAGACGGATCGAAACGCATTTCTCGTATTTTAAATAACTAAGCCAAAAAAGTCGCATACTACCGACCTGGGTAGAAGACAAAAGAAGCCGCGGACAGAAAAAACTGGAATAAGGTGGAGAAGGCTCGAGATGGGTTTCCTATCCCTAAGATGTAGATATATAGAAATAATCTAAACATATAATAAAATCGTTGCGAATCGTAGCGAAGTCAAAACTGTCTATGTGTGGTCTGGGAACGATTGTTATGCCGAAAATATTTTTTTATTTTTACTTATTTTTATAATTTTTGTCTGTATGTCTGTTTGTTAGAATGGATGTTCCAGCATCAAGCCAACTCTACCATATAGATTTGGTTAAAATTTTGCACGCATATTTCCTATAACTCTGCGCAGGCCGTAGGGTATAAATTATCAGGCTATTTGCTATGGGGGATAAGCAGTATTGCAATATATTCGTATTCTTCTATAGCTTACCGCAAATTATAAAAAGACGCGCCGAAAAGATAGAATATTGCAGATAGTTACAGATGTTACCTTTTACATGATTATCAACACGATATTCTATTATCGAGCTCAACAGTCCATCACAAAATAGAGAGGTTGGAAATTTGAGATTGGGTAATAAGGGCAGATAACTCAACCGTTGTCGCTACAATAAATTGGCTTAAAGAGACTTTTTTATGTGTTTGGAACATCTGCATTCACAGATTTCGAAATAAATGTACAGTTAGCAAGAAAATGGGCAATATTCACCAAAAAAAAATGTGATGCTAATCGATCCTGTCTCATATAGGGATTAAAAAACTGTATGGGACCACTGAGGTTTAAGTATCAGAAAAGTCGGAAATAGCAAAAAATCTTCCCATACATTTACGCAGGAAATTAGACTAGATATGAGCGAACATAAATATCAGTTTACGACAACAGTCGAATTGTTCGTATACTTCACTCGGCTTAATAGGGAATAAAGCGGATGGTTACAGATATTATTAACATCCCACTATACATTGAAGGAGATAAGCAGTTAATCATGGCATAGCTTAAGAACGGCTATTTTGATTATCGACAAAACAAAATAACTAAGCGGTTGGACGATTCCTTTGTGGACCTGTAGTTGTCAGTTCGATTCCCAACATTTTATCATCCTCAAATGTAAGTATATAATATTTCGTTGAACGTACCGTACCCCCCCGTACTAAACCTAAAAGGTGAAAAATAGAAACGTTTCCAAAAAAAAAAAACAACCGGCTTCCGAGAAAAAACACTACAAACTGAAAAATAACTAATTCGAAATTTCATCATCCTTGGGGTCAAAACAATGCATATTTATGCGATAGCAGCGCGGTTTATTTACTTATATTTTTTTGAGAGTTCCGTTGTCTGTTTCCCAAACGCATCATCAGATCTACACCGTGAAATTTTAATGGTTGTTTTCCCGCGGCAGAACAACTTGCCATAAGGAGTACTTCCGAAGCATACAGTAAAAGTAAAAAAACTTAAGATTGTTTTTGTTTTAAAATAATTTAAAAAATATTTATCAACTCGATAAAACACTACTCAATAGTAACACTAGAGGTCACTTGTAGGTACTACTCGAATCGCACGCGCCGCAGACATAGGGAACAGCGATGCATAAATGTTCAAAGCAAAATAAACTCTCGCATGTGGTGATTTTTCACAATGGTGAATCTGCCATTTTTTGTTTCTAATATTTTATTTGTTTATAAAACGATTGTATTACCAAGACAAAACCATTCGGCTGCGGGAAAACAACCATTTAAATTTCACGGTGTATATGAAATTGAAATTGGACCACACGGGAAGCAACAGCTTTTCAATAAAAAAAGAATCATCAAAATCGGTTCACCCAGTCGAATGATAAGAGGTAACAAACATTAAAAAAAATACAGTCGAATTGAGAACGTCCTCCTTTTTTGAAGTCGGTTAAAAAGGAAACTTCCTAAGTAATGGGAAATTGCGCCGCAAACACTTTCAGGTGCTCAGCACTTTAGGTTGTTTTCAGATTATTTAGGAGCTAGACCATTTGAGAGCAGATCATTTGAGAGCAATGGTGGCCAAGTGATCACAGCCGCGACTCACGAGTTGTAGGTCTTAGGTTCAAACCCAGACAGGCACGAAAAGTCGTGAGGAAACCGGCATGTCCGGCATGAGAATCAAACATTCGAAGACATGTGGCATCTACCAACCTGCATTGGGCCCACGTGGTGGATTACGGCTCACACCCTCTCACCGAGGACAGGCCTGTGTCCCAGCAGTGGGAACATTATAGGCTGATTACCAAAAGTTTTACGGACTTTTTAGAAGTCGGAATATAAACTTATGTACAAACAGAATAATTGCTAATAGTGCTATTTACTTCTAAAACCATAATTTAAAATAGTTCAATGTCACAAGAACAAATATATTTGAAATGTGCATGTTACTGAAAAGGTACGTTTGCCTACAGCCATCGCCGCGCCATTTTATTGTCTTGTATTGTTGTGTGTGGAGGATTGGGCAGTTTCTGAATAACTTGTAATTGAAATATGTATTTGATATAGAAATAAGGTATTTGTTTCAATTACTTGTTAATTAATGTAGTTTGTAATTGGTAGGTACTTCAAATACCTGACGTTGAGGTATTTTGAAGTTAGTATTTAAAATACTTATGCCTTAGAAATTATTTTTTACATAAATACATTTAGCGATCTTATTAGAGAAAAAATAAATAAATAATAGATAAAAAAATCTAAAAAACACGCTTTAAAAACGCAGCTAGCAAAGCAGAAAATAATTTCAAAAAAGCGTGGGGTGCTTTTTGAGGTAGGTATTTTTATAATCAATTAATATCAAGCACCCTACGCTTTTTTGAAATTAATTTCTGCTTTTTTAGTTGCGTTTTTAAAGCGTGTGTTTTAGAGTTTTAAATCTATTATTTAGTTTTTAGTTTTTAGTTCTGCTAACTGAAGAGTAATTAATCAAAAACCGTTAAATCCATTTTGTATTTGTTTTCAGAAAATTATAAAAACCATATAGCACTACACTATGCTATGTGGTTTTATTTATAGATACAATTTTTTTTTGACAAAGTTATAGTAAAATTACCTATAGTTAGGGTAGTGAAATATTTTCGAAAATAACGATTGTTATTAAGGAGATATTAGGCAAAGAAATATGGAGATAACGGTTTTTGTTCAAGCCGTAGTGGATTTATGGGGTTTAGATTAAGTCAGTCTGGATTTATCGGTACTTGATCCAACCAATTTGGAGTTTATCAATTTTTGGTAGTTCCTATAAATCTGCAGATTAAAAAGATTTATCGAAACAATCGAGGAAAATCAATTTGATTCAAATATAACTTGGACTTAACGACATTTGAAGCGAACAGTGTCACGGGCGTGTCATTTCTTAAGGATTTAATGGTTTTTGTTTCAACGTTATGTATTTGTAGCATTTTGATCAAACCATCGACTTTTAACATATTTTTTTTTAGTAGGAATAGGTTTTTGAAGCGGTTTGTTAATATTGGGCTGTGTATTTCAACTTTGAGAAGCGAAAAAAAAAAGAAAAAACATATCCTGGTCAATAACGGCTTTTGTTCCGTCGCTCCTCAACTACAAAAGCGTGATATTTTTTTTTGTTATTGAGTTGTCATCGGTCCTCGATAAGTCTACAAAGTATTTCAAGTGGGTCAAAATCAAGTCCAAAGGAGTCGGTTTCAAACAAACATTTACACGGGTGGGTTTTAGTCAGTAAAAGTCTGACACGTCCTCCCACTCCGCCCAGAGCGGGAGAAGTTATTTGATGATTTCCCACCCAAAAAAAAAAAACAGTCACTAGAATCCAAAGCCGAATGTGTCAATCTTTAGGTTGATAACAGTTTACCTGTACTTTACGTCCATTTTCAAGTATCTTGTCAATTGTCATTGATGGTAGGGGTACCTCTCTGAGAAGTTTATCGCGACAGTAAACGCAAAACATGAAAAATGGTAGCTCTGCATATATTTCATGGAAGTAAATAAGTAATTATTTTTTACACGTACATTTAAAAAAAGAAAAAAGCAGGAAAAGGTGACAGTGGACCTGTAGAAAGATTGTCGCCTTTAGCAGGTTTGATTTATTCCCCAACAAGAGGCTGTTTGTCTGTCCTGGTACATTTATAATTCTAGTAATCATCAAAGGAAATTCTTCTTTTACTGGTTAATAGACTTGGCTAGATAAGTTATGTTTACATTACCTACCACTTGGACCCTATACCACCATACTTTACAAATCTAAAATTTGTATTTTGTATTTTAAATACATGATAGAAAGTATTCTGTAATTTATATTTTAATTAAAGCAAAGAATGTAATTTACGTAGTGATATGTGTGTGTCAAACCGACCAAATTAGAGTATTATATTAATATTATACTATTATTTATTGAATGATAATTTTACTAACAACAAAATGACAATCTCATTGCAATATGTTTTTAGAGAACTCTGTCGACTTACCCTATTGCAAGCAGCGGCAACACAGGGTTTACTGGCCGCACCCACTTTTTTGTATGGGAAATCATCAAATGACTTCTCCCACTCTGGTTGGAGCAGAAGGGCGTGTCAGACTTTTACTGACTAAAACCCACCCGTGTTCCTTCAGTTGTCTATGCCAGGGCCACGGTAACACTTTCGAACAAATCCACGACTCTGGCAGGCATCGGCCCTAGTGGACCCCTTCAATTGTTGCTGACTTCTCTTTGAGGTGCGCGTGGAACACAACGCGCCGTATACCCGAGCCTGGTTCTACCGAACAGCGAGCTACCCATTGCTCGCCGTCCGCAAGCCCGCCCCTACGGTGGGTAGGAGTCCGCTATAAACTCCCGGCCACCCACCCGGCGCCCAGGGCGTCTCCTGCGGTGGCTAGGGGCGTCAGGGCGCAATCCTTGCCTCTTCCACACGCTCTCCGCCTCCTCCTTCGCGAACATTACTGCTTCGCAGAAGGAGGTGATGTCTTCCCATGGCTCGCTCCATACCATGGTTTGGACCAGAGCCGGACGCAAGTGATCGCCGCCACCAATTGCCTCCGCGAGAACCCGGCAGTGCTTCGCCCAGGCAGGGCAGACCTCCACCGTATGCTCCACCGTGTCCTCCAGGGGATCCACAAATTGGTCACATCCAGGGGTTTTCCTCCCGCCTTATCTGGAACAGCAACCTCCCGAAGCAGCCGTGTGTCCGGTGAGGACCTGCATAAGGTGGAAGGCGAGGACGCAGTGGCGCCTCTCCAGTCACTCCTCAAAGAGGGGACTTACTGCCGCAATCGTGGCGTACCCAGCACTGGGTTCCGACAATCGCACTCTCTATGCCGCCATGAGATCCCGCCGGAGCTCTGCCCGCTGTACCGTGATGTCTCACGGCAGCGGAGTTACGCCCCAGCGTAGTCGCTGCACCCCTGATTTTGAGCTTCGCTGACCTGGATAACAGAGATATCCGCGGTATCCGAGAATGAATATTTATGCTACAACCCGATCGACTTAAGTGTAAACGAAATCCTTAAAAGTATAATATTTTCTCACGTTTACGCGTTTATTGTTTGTAATAAAATGGCTTACGTTTAATTTATCACTTGTTATAATAACGTACTTAGAAAAAAATATATTTGCAAAAATTATAAATGAAATATTTTATCAGTTAAAAATATACCTATGAACAAAAAGTGTCTTATTAAACATGTATTTAAGAACAGTATTTAAAAGAAAATATGTATTTTGCATGTAGTATTTCAAATATCATTCCAAAAGTTTCATCTGATAGCCTCAAATACTCTATTCATATGTATCTTGTTACTTGTATTCCAGATACTTTAATGAGGTATCTTAAACATCTCTGATTATTTGGCTATTAGCTTGGTAAAGTAAAATGTTATTCTTTTGTTTCAGAAATCGCTGTCAGTTTAGGAGACCAGCTCGTATTTTATACCAACGGAACAGTAACAAACACCGTGAATTTCATTTCCCACAACCTCACAGCTTTAGCTTACGATGAAGTTCACAACAGGGTGTTGTACGTCGACAAACAGCGCGACATCGACTCTATATGTGGTCATAATTTACTTTCCATGGAAAACGATTGTTTCATCAAAAGAAACGGTAGTAACATTCACAGTATTGCCTTCGACCCGGCAACAGATAGACTATTCTTCACTGATACTAATGAAAGGAGCATTAATTGGATTTCATTAAAGCCCGGATCTACTAACGTTGTTAACGGAAATCTTTTGATCAAAATGGAAGACCGGACCCCCCGTAATGTTGCCATAGATAGCTGTAGAGGGTACGTTATCAATGACAGTTAAACAATCAAAATTGTTGCATTTCGTGATATTTAATAGTGTTATTCAAATTACAGGTACATTTACTGGACCAACGTAATAGAAGGACAGTCAGACTACATAGAGAGAGCTCGATTTAATGGAACTGAAAGAGAAGTTTTAAACAAATGGTTGCCATTTTTTAACTTGGCCATGGACCTGCAAACACAGAAAATGTATTACTTCGCTGGTTGTGATTCATGTCCTTATCAGATATTATATACAGCAGATTTAAATGGCCAAAACTCTCATGTACATTTTATACATACACATCTTTCTACACCACTACAGATGACCGTTTCAAAGGACTACTTATACTGGATGAACAGTAGCGAGAGCTACACAACCGTTTGGTATTTACCAAAGAACGCAAGTGATGGTGTAGAACCCAAAGAGATTAGTAAGTTCTACAATAACAGATCACTCGGCATAGCCGCCAACTATAATATTAAAGATCAAACTCAGGGACTTCAGGACTGTGAAGCACTGTCAAGTCTGATCCCAACAATGACAGTAACTAACAACTCCCTCAATATTCAACAGACAGTACAGAAACAACAGAAAACAGAAACAGAGTATACAACAGTTTTCGAACCGTTTTGTGTTCACGGTATAAAAGTTAGTGAGACGTCTGCTTGCAAATGCACTCCTGGTTACATCGGTAAGAGATGCGATGTTTCAGTCTGTGAGAATTATTGTTTACACGGTGACTGCAGTTTTAATGATGAGGGAATCCCTATATGCAGGTAAAACTAATTCTACTCCTGATGATTTCCTGGTTTAAGCATAAACATAATAAATAAGCCTATAACGTTCCCAATGATGGGACTCAAGCCTCCCCTATATGAGAGCGAGTAGACCGTAATCCACCATGATGTGCCGTGTTGGTGGCTTTCACATGGCTTTTAAACTTTGGTTTTAGAGTATGCCGCTTTCCTCGTGATGTTTTCCTGTACCTTTTTGAATGCAACATGCGTAATGAAATAAATTACACAAAGTAAATTGCCTGCTTGGTTTTGAACCCACGACTTACGACACGTAAGTTGGGACTGTTACCACCGGGCCGCCTCTGCCTCCAATTCTCCATTTTTCCAGTTCAATTTTATTTAAGTGACCATGATGACACTAACATTATTTCAGATGTAACGCTGGTTATTCCGGGGAAAGGTGTGAAGTGTACGCGTGTCATGGTTATTGTCTGAACAACGGTAACTGTTCTTTGAATGAGCAAGATGAGCCAGTCTGTGAATGTGTTGGTGATTACGAGGGAACAAGATGTGAATCTGTTAAAGATAGCACTTTCGCTTGCACAAATACTCCTACGAACTACTTAGCAAAGAGAAACCTTAGTCTAGTTGATTTACTCTCAAATTGGCGAAAGCCTACCGCTAAAATTTCCGTTGTTGTTGAAGTGTAAACTTATTGATTGCTCAATTACTTGTGCAACCATTTCCTTACCGGCTTTTTGATAATGTGATAAAGCTTCCAGTCGTCTTTCAATTAGGTACGCTTCAATTAAGTGTTGTTTAGTTTGTGTCTTTAATAAAATGCAAAATTGATATGCCTACGTATGTATGGTGTTTTATTTTCATTTGGCATTTAACATAATTATATAGATACCTCCAACATGATCAAAATCAAAAGTCATTTATTCAAACTGGGCTGAGAATCAGCACTTTTTGAACTTCAAAATTATATAACAGTTCACCAAAACGCCCGCCATTCACCGCTTTCTAGTGATTTAGCTGAGAAGAAGATGTGGCGTAATAAACTCCCCAGCAGCACAGCTGTCTGTTAAGTTAGAAGAACTTGATTCTATATAAAAGTAAGTAAGATGATATGGCAAAAATTAGTTTTTTGCTCAGATCGATGAGTCTGATTGATAAATTTATAAGACTTGTTTTTTTTTAGGTTTCTACTAGCTCGGAATCAGTGTTCTAGAAAGATTGCCAGGAAAAAAATTAATGTTTTGTTCAAGAACAAAATTATTTAAAAAAAGTGGCATAGGGCCTGCCTAGTGGATTTTTAATTGTTTCATTTATAATAACCGACATCATAATATCCAACGACTTAGTTATCGTGCTGCTTCATTACTTAGTTACAACATTTTAGCACGATGGTTCTTAATTTTTCTTAGGTAATAAATAGATAGCAGATCTAAAAACATTTTTCTTCCATTTCTAAAATATTAAAATTAATTAAGAGTTTCTTTATTAATTAAAAAAATCAGTTTGGCAGTAGATCAGTTTCTATTATGAATGCGCTATAAGTATACCGAAGCACTGATAAATCAAGTCTGTTGGCCCAATAAAGTGACTGACTACAGTCATAATATCAACTTGTACTGGTGTCCTCAGTAGGATGCTCCGTCCTTGAGGACTGAGGTTCCCACAATAGACTGCAAGGAACCATAGATTTGCATTGAAACCGAATACTTGCTCGTGTGACGGTGTCTTCGTGTGATTTCCGATTGATTTTTGACCTCCGAGATCTTGCGACTTGACACCAAGCGTTGTGTTTTTCATGAGACTTTGAGAAGCACAACGTCTTTACTGACAACATACAAGTTAATTGTCATAAAACTTATAGATTACTATTCGAAATTGCGATATAGGCGACTTAAGGATCAGGTGCGGCCCACGTCCTTCTAACGGGCAGCATTTTGATTTCATAATTATAGGTATCTACTCCATCTCTTTTAATGATTTTTATTTAAACATTTCACACAGGAGATATAACAATGTTTACTTTAAAAAATAAATCTGTATTTCTGATGAGCGATGAGTAGCCTACATCTACAGTGTTTTTATTGTCCTAATACGGTAACCCACTTAAATTAGGTATCTAATTACCTATATCAATCAGCCTATATCGTTCTCATTGCTGGGACACAGGCCTCCGAAAAGGAGTGTGCGCCGTAATCCACCACCCGGGCCCAGTGCGGGTAGGTAGGTGTCACATGCCTTCGAAGTGTTTGTTTTAAGACGTGTTGGTTTCCTCACGAGGTTTTCCTTCATCGTTTCTATTTCTATTATTTTTGAAACTTTTTTACTTACATTTCGTTTTTGTTTTATTGCAATCGCTTCACGCTCGGTTACAAATATATTCTCTCTTGATGTTCTCAATTCGTCTGTTTTTAGAGTTCCGTAGCAAAACGGCACATGGAAACTGAACTCATTATCATGTCGTCCCGTTCATCTGTCCGTCCGTATGTCACACAGCCAATTAACTCAAAATATTTTTTGTTTGAAATAGTTTTCCGATGATGTCCAAAGTTTGCATCATGGGTGTCATCTTTGTAGTTTTCGAGGGCGACCGGTGTCGAAAATCAAGAAATCAAAATCTAAAATGGCGGCCATAACCATAGTACCTAAATGGGTTGCTTTTCTCTTTAACATCTTTACAGAAAAGCATTTTCTTAATTGACACAAGTTTGAAAGATCATGTTCATTTCAATTTATTTGCTGTTTTCTCTGAAAAATTTCAAATTCGCCTTTAAGCGTGATCCATCTATACCATGATAATGCTTTAGCACACTCCGTCGGGTGGGCAGACGATTTAGTAAGTACGGCAGGTGTGGCACAAATAATGAACCTCCACCAGGTGCCTTAATTTTTATTAATTCTCAAATTCAACACTTCCTCGCATTTACATTATGAACCGTAATGAAGACGTAGTGACTGCATTTGAAAGGAAAGAACCCCAGGTAGCCCTTCCCACCAGGCAAGATTGGAAGATTCTTCATTTTCAATGGATGAGTAGTAACTTCGCCTTAAAGCTACACATGGTTTTTCGACATCCACGCGAACAAAGTCGCGGGCACAGCTAGTTAACTAATAAATGAAGAAATCAAAATTTGCGAATCGCATGAGTATCGGGGCCCGATCGCACGACGTACCACAACGCAGCGACAAAATTTGGGGAAGCAGTTTTTGAAGTTATACTTCTTTTGGCACGTTTGGAAAACAATCGTGAGAGTAAAACTCTTACGATGCGCGAGCACACCAACAGTCAAAATGCGACATGAATGAAGTTAGCTGATAACTGTCATTAATTTATCATTTCTTTTACAAACAGAGAGTTGTGACATACGCGATGTAATCTTTAGCTATTATTGTTCTGTTACGCCAAATAAGTTTAACTTCTTACTTGCGCACATATGTAAGTACACACACGCCTTTCTTGTTTTTTATGTAATTCTCAAAAGTGATGTACAATCACAAATGCAGTAAAACAGCTACAACACAATATTTTTGATTGACATCTACTAGATGTGAATCTAGCATGCATATTTTATGTAAAACACTATTGAAAAGATAACACAAAACTGCGAACATTTACATTGACAGTAAGATAGTTTGGGAAAGAATAAATAGATGTAAAAGATATAAAAAACCAAAATTATACAAGTAAGGCTCTAAGTTTAGTCCTAACTGAGGCTACAGAATCAGCAAAGACATCTCTTTACCCACGATTGGAGTTGGCAAGAGAAAGAATGTGGCAAATGGGTGAACATTTACATATAATTTGTTCGACTATAATCAACTCAGCCTATCGCAGTCCACTGCTGGACATAGGCCTCGCCCAGACAGCGCCACAACACTCTATCCTCCGCTTCCCGCATCCAGTCTGTCCCAGCCACCTTTTTAAAGTCGTCGGTTCATCTAGCTGGGGGGCGTCCCACACTACGTTTGCCGATACGCGGTCTCCACTCCAGGACTCGTCTGCTCCACCGTCCATCGGTCCTTCGACAAACATGGCCATCCCACTGCCACTTCAGCTTGCTCACTCTACAAGCTATGTCGGTAACTCCGTTTCTTTTCCGGATAATTTCATTCCTGATTTTATGCTTTAAAGAAACTCTGAGCATAGCCCGCTCCATAGCGCGCTGAGCGACCTTAAATTTGTGGATTAGCCCAACCGTCAATGTCCACGTTTCGGCACCGTATGTCATCACGGGCAGGAGGCTGCGGAGAGGGAGCTGGAGATTTCTTCCGCTAACCCGATCCGCAGCAGATGCACCGGGCGTCGGCGGAGGGCGGATAACGCCCTCTTCCAGCCTCCCTAAATGGGGTCCAGGGGCGTCAGATATGGGGAAATCTGTCACCCCCTACTTCTTAGGACCCGAGATGGCGGCGCGTAGTGTTCCACGCGCGCCTCTCTATGACGAAAGGGGGAAGTTGAACACCCCACTCCCCCCCTGTCGCGAGGTGGCCCGCAGAGGCGGGCCGGTACCAGCCGGGGATCGCAGAAGTCACACTAGTTCCCGTGATCCCCGGTACAAGTGAGAGACGGAACACCGGGGTGGTTTTAGTCAGTAAGAGTCTGACAGACCCCTTCGCCCTCCCCGGGCGGAGAACATCCATGAGGATTTCCCCTCGTAATCAAAAAAAAAAAGGTAGACATACTCCTTCACAACTTCGAGAAGCGACCCTTCGATGTGGATTGGACTCGGCAAGACGTGAGAATTGCACATGACTTTCGTCTTGTCCAAATTCATGCCAAGGCCAACCCGCCGAGAGGCTCCGTTTAGGCTGTGTAGCATCTGGTCTAACTGTTCCAGTGTCTCTGCCGTTATGACAATGTCTTCGGCAAACCGAAGGTGTGAGATGTATTCGCCGTTGATATTGATACCCTGTCCAGTCAAAATATTGTCACCATCACAGTTTGGATGCAGCCAGGGAAAGTCTACTGAGGAGATAGGTTTATCACTAACGGCTCTGGTAGATAAGGTAGATAATGGCAGGAAATGTCTAGCTATTATCCTCAACCTTAAAAGGCCTTTGACACAGTGTCTGTCCCCATACTTTTACATAAGCTCGAAAACATTAGCATATCCCCCCTCTCTTGAACTATTCCAATCTTACCTGAGTAATCGTAAGGAAACGGTAAAAATTGGAAAGTACACGTAGCTCTGAAGCAACTGTTACTTTTGGAGTCGGTCAGGGCAGTGGCCTCGGTCCAACTTTGTTCCTCATATATATTAATAACCTTTGAAACATGAAGATTGATAGTGGGTCCATATTTTCTTACGCAGATGATACTGCCATTGTCTTTGCTGCTAAGACTTGGGCCGATTTAGAGGGTGTGGCGGAGGGTGGCCTAGCTAGGATAGCAGCTTGGCTAAATCATAATATTCTCACAATAATCGCCTCCAAATCTAATTTCATCTGTTTTACAAAGTATAATAACTCGCAACGGTCACTAGAATTCCAATTAAAGATCCACAACTGTCCCAACCCAAAAAAATATTAACATTATATTTGCGGTACCATGGCGGCACCTAACTTTTTTTTGAGTTACCTTATATTTCACATCATCATGGCAATCTAATAGTCATAATTATAACCTGAGGAATCTACGACGAAGTACTACCTACTACTTATACTACTAATACGATTAATAACTGTGTATTTTAGTCAATGCGTTCGCCTGGATAATATTACTAGCGATGAAGCTTCCTACTCATACGGAGTTCCCCAGGGAATAACGATTGGTCCAACTTTATTGCTGGTGTGCATTAATGAACTGCGCGATGTCATAATCGATAACGCCATGTCATGATGTTTGCTGACGACACAGTTTTTTGTTCCATGAAAGGTCTTGGACATGACTAGAAACTTCATGTGAAGAGGGTATTTCCCAAGTAACAGCTTGGTTAGAAGATAGTCTGCTATCTCTAAATATTTTTAAATTAAAAACCTATGTTTTAGTGAGACTAGAGCAGGAAGTCCCAATAACTTCAAAATTAGCAGCCACATTTTCCTTGCAATAGGAATAGCAAAATCTTTGCCTCTTGCACGTGCCGCAAGCTAGACTGTAAACTCTATTAAATATCTAGGATTAATCGTTGACAACAGCCTCCATTGGTTACAACATAGGTGAGGTTTCGAAGGAAATGTTGGGTCGTGTGTTGATGACACGGTTGGCGTAATGGCTGAGCGATCGACTGCTGCGCAGCGTATCGCGGGATCGATCCCCGCACGGAACAAATATTAGTATGATCTGCAAGTAATTGTTCAGGGTCTGGATGTTTGTGTTTTTCTATTTTTATAAACGAAGATACATGAAGAAATTCCTAGTGTGGCGCAACGTTTATAAAAAAAATAATGTTGGTTGTTTTTCTAGAGCTTTAAATTATTTACGGGCTGCCTGTAAAAGTGGGTACATACTATAGGTTCTATGAATACATATTGCAATTGAAAGTGAAACCTGACATGCAGTACGTACCACTATGAAATTGTGTTATAGGTACGCATATTACGCAACCTATTCATTACACATGAAAACTGTATGGACAGTGGTGCAACTGCATCGGTAGATGCGCGCGCACACCAACAGTCAAAATGCGACATGAATGAAGTTAGCTGATAACTGTCATTAATTTATCATGTCTTTTACAAACAGAGAGTTGTGACATACGCCATGTAATCTTTAGCTATTATTGTTCTGTTACGCCAAATAAGTTTAACTTCTTACTTGCGCACATATGTAAGTACACACACGCCTTTCTTGTTTTTTATGTAATTCTCAAAAGTGATGTACAATCACAAATGCAGTAAAACAGCTACAACACAAATTATTTTTGATTGACATTTACTAGATGTGAATCTAGCATGCATATTTTATGTAAAACACTATTGAAAAGATAACACAAAACTGCAAACATTTACATTGACAGTAAGATAGTTTGGGAAAGAATAAATAGATGTAAAAGATATAAAAAACCAAAATTATACAAGTAAGGCTCTAAGTTTAGTCCTAACTGAGGCTACAGAATCAGCAAAGACATCTCTTTACCCACGATTGGAGTTGGCAAGAGAAAGAATGTGGCAAATGGGTGAACATTTACATATAATTTGTTCGACTATAATCAACTCAGCCTATCGCAGTCCACTGCTGGACATAGGCCTCGCCCAGACAGCGCCACAACACTCTATCCTCCGCTTCCCGCATCCAGTCTGTCCCAGCCACCTTTTTAAAGTCGTCGGTCCATCTAGCTGGGGGGCGTCCCACACTACGTTTGCCGATACGCGGTCTCCACTCCAGAACTCGTCTGCTCCACCGTCCATCGGTCCTTCGACAAACATGGCCATCCCACTGCCACTTCAGCTTGCTCACTCTACAAGCTATGTCGGTAACTCCGGTTCTTTTCCGAATAATTTCATTCCTGATTTTATCCTTCAAAGAAACTCTGAGCATAGCCCGCTCCATAGCGCGCTGAGCGACCTTAAATTTGTGGATCAGCCCAACCGTCAATGTCCACATTTCGGCACCGTATGTCATCACGGGCAGGACGCACTGGTTGAAGACCTTAGTCTTCAAGCATTGCGGAATAGGCGACGAAAAGACTTGACGTAGTTGCCCAACCCAACCGGATCCTTCTGTCGGCTTCTGTCGGGAGGACACGGCGTGGCACACGCTGGCAGAGTGTGCCGCTTGGGAGGAGCCGCGCCGTGCCCTCAGACAGAATAACAAGATACCACTGTGAATAACAAGCTTGTGGTCACAGATAAGAGAACATTATTTTTAACCTATCAGGTTTGCAGAAAACCAGCGTTTTGCTTTTGTTTTAATACTTCGAGATCGCTCACCAGCGGTGGACGCTTCATCTACCTCTGTTGAAACAACTTAGTATTTCTGAAATATAAAATGTGTAGAGCGCAGTGGGTGCTGGCGTTGGTAGCGCTACAAGTGGGGCTGGCGCACTCCTGGGGTGAGTACGAGGGGTGTAGTTTATTTTTAACCGACTTTACGTCTTACGGGCGGAGGTTAGTTATTCAACGATGTTTAAATGTATGGAACTAAAACGTAATTCTACAGTCCTTGGGCACGCCACGATTGCGGCGGTAAGTCCCCCCCCTCTTTGAGGAGTGGCTTGAGAGGCGACACGGCGTCCTCACCTTCCGTATGACGCAGGTCCTCACTGGACATGGTTGTTTCGGGAGGTTCTTGTTACGGATAAGGCGGGAGGAAACGCCCGGGTGTTTCCACTGCGAAGATCGCCCAAAGAACACGGCGGAGCATAAGGTGGAGGTGTGCCTGGGTTGGGCGGGGCACCACCGTGTCCTCATGGAGGCGATCAGCGGCGGCGATCTCTCGCGTCCGGCCCTGGTTCAGGTCATGGTACGGAGCGAGAGTGCATGGCTAGCAGTCGCTTCCTTCAGCAAAGCAGTGATGCTCGCAAAGAGGGAGGCGGTGCACGTGAGGGAGAGGTATATGTGCCCTCGCGGCCCTAGCCTCCGCAAGAGACGCCCTGAGCGTCGGGGATTCCAGGCTGATTTCAGGCAACCGTACGCGCGGGCTTGCGGACGGCGAGTAATGGGTAGCTCGCTGTCCGGTAAGGACCAAGCCCGGGTCGACGGCGCGTTGTGTTCCACGCACGCCCCAAAGAGATGTCAGCACCAGCTGAAGGTGCCCGCAAGGGCTGATGCCTGCCAGGGGTGCGGGTTGTTCGAAAGAGATACCGCAGCCCCTGGCACACAGTTAACTGAGGGAACACGGGTGGGTTTTAGTCAGTAAAGTCTGACAAGCCCTCCTGCTCCACCCAGAGCTGGAGAAGTTATCTGAAGATTTCCCACCCTTAAAAAAAAAAAGATCCTACTATCCTACTTATATTAATCCTACTAATATTATAAATGTGAAAGTTTGTGAGTATGGATGTATGTATGGATGTTTGTTACTCTTTCACGCAAAAACGGCTATACGGATTTGAATTAAGTTTGGCACACAGGAGGCCTGTAACCTGGAATAACGCATAGGATACTTTTTATCCCGTTACTACGTTCCAGTGGGATAGTTTTCGACCTCCCGCGAGCGAAGCCGTTGGCAAAAGCTAGTAATATTATAAATGTGAATGTTTGGATGTTCGTTACTCAATCACGCCAAAACGGCTGAACGGATTTGGATAAAATTTGGCACACATATAGACTATAACTTGGATTAACACATACATTACTTTTTATCCCGGTAGTAGCTTACCGTGGGATATATCACGACCTCATCGCGGGCGCAGCCGCTGGCCTAAAGCTAGTAAAATGTCATGTGAGTGTTACCTAATCACTCAGCAATGGCTGAATGGATTCAGATGAAATTTAGCATATAGATAAATAATAACGTGGAATAACACTTAGGATTAGTTTTCATCCCGGTTATAAGTTCACGTGGGATAACTTTCGACATCCGACATTTCAACATCGCGGGCAAAGCTAGTATGTTAATAATGCTGAGATTTTTTCAAATAATCGCAAAGCCTTTGAAGGATCCTTATCTTAAAAGGCTTTTTTATAATTTCTAAAAAAAACAGCTAGCCTTAGTACGCAAATCCAGATCGCACTTGGCCGATATTTTCGGTAGTGGAAGTCGGAGCAGAAGTCGCAATTATTTAATATTTTATTCAATTGTTTCCTATTTATGGATTTTATCTATTGCACTGGCCTACATCAAAATTGCCTTTTACATGAAATCGCACTGTATCTGTAGTATTTGGTCCTCTGAATCTAAATATAGAACCCAATATTGAGAGTTAGCTCCATTTATGTCAGTTATCCATTTATGCCATATTTAAGAAAATATTGGATAGCTTGGTAGATGTCATCTTGTATAATAAGATTTCAAAATATTTAGTGATGTACCTGCATACATTTTGTTACTACGCTTTCGTGTCCAGATGATGTTTGTAACTTGATTACTTGCTAAAACACGAAGTCTTATAAGTTATTTTATCATTTTTGACAATTTCTACAGCAAAGACTATTGTTTTAGGTTATGCCAATGTAAATAGTGCAAAAAAAAATTCTTACACCTTGTGGTATCGTGAATTTAAGTAGGCAAAAGCGCCCAATAAGCCAGCGTTTAAAAACTGCTTTCTTTAATAATTTCGGAATTCAAATTTAAAATAAAGGTAAATCAGGGGTACGATATTTTAGTTGCAGTACTTAAAAATTGACACACAGGAGGCTTTTAGGGCAGTTATGTATGGTATTTTTGGCAATAGGAGTTGTAAAAAAATATGACGTGCTTGTGAACAATCTCCTACAAAAGTATCAGCAGATGGGCTGCAATTTGTCTCTAAGAGTTCACTCTCACCTTGATTTTATTCCTGCTAAGTTGGATGTCGTGAGTAACGAATGTGGTGAACGATTATTCTATTAAGACATATCGACAATGTTATCCCTTACCGGATAAGGGGCTTGGAACTACATTAAATTAATCCAAACTTTTTAATAGTGAAAGCGTTATGTTAGGTCTTGGCAACCTCCTCTATATGAAATGAATTTGGTGGGTAACATATTCATGGAATGGCATCCTCTCCACGCGAGTTTTAACTCGCACTTGCTGGGTTTTTCAGTTTTTGTTCACGAATTTAAGTAATAATTAATCAAAATATTCCGCATTTGTTATCTTTTACCGAAACGTTATTAATAGAACTCGTTTATTGCATAGGTAGCCGTGAAATATAATTAACTGTATCTTCAACATACTCATGCAAAACAGGAAAGAGGATAACGCTAGATAATATTTTAATTAATATAGGTATACCTACCAGCAGGGTGGCCAACTTAGATGTGCCAAGTTATCAATAATTATATTTTCATCGTGTTTGTTTTCGTCATTTCGCGTACTTTTTTAGGTATCTCCATTAATATTCAAAAAACCAGGATCCACAATCAGCGTCTAAAAAACATCCGCATAAATAGGGCGCAGGTGTCAAGTAGTATCGTCAGTCATCTTTTAATCAGTCTTTATGGACATTGCTTCGTAAAAACTACATTAAGTCACGCGTGTAAAGGCTCGTGTAGACTAGCGCGACGCGACGGTCGCGTCGCGACACTCGTAGAACAATTTCTATGAAAACTTCATGGAAATTGTTCTACAAGTGTCGCGTCGCGCTGTCGCGTCGCGCCTGTTTGAAGAAGGCTTTAGTTTGAATTTGCAAAAAAATGTGTTTTATCATAACTTTAACTACTGACGCCTATTTGGGGACAGTTTTGAGTGTTACTTTTGTTCCAGACTGTGCATCTTGGGTTTTTTGTATATCAATAGGTATCCCATTACAAATTCAAAAATATTCTGCTTTTGGTTATCAAGGTGACTAGTCCTTCAGATAAGCCCTCAGAAAAAAGTCAGGATACGTTGCGAGATCCTCCATGATCAAAATCGTAATGATATGAAAAAAAAAACTCATTTTTCAATCCGTTTAAAAGTTTCAGGATAACATTACTAATAGTAATGCAAAGGTCATGGCCTGACAGACGGATCGAAACGCATTTCTCGTATTTTAAATAACTAAGCCAATAAAGTCGCATACTACCGACCTGGGTAGAAGACAAAAGAAGCCGTAGACAGAGAAAACTGGAACAAGGTGGAGAAGGCTCGAGATGGGTTTCCTATCCCTAAGATGTAGATATATAGAAATAATCTAAACATATAATAAAATCGTTGCGAAGTCAAAACTGTCTATGTGTGGTCTGGGAACGATTGTTATGCCGAAAACATTTTTTATAATTTTTGTCTGTATGTCTGTTTGTCTGAATGTATGTTCCAGCATCACGCCAACTGTACCAAATAGATTTGGTTAAAATTTTGCACGCATATTTCCTATAACTCTGCGCAGGCCATAGGGTATAAATTATCAGGCTATTTGCTATGGGGGATAAGCAGTATTGCAATATATTCGTATTCTTCTATAGCTTACCGCAAATTATAAAAAGACGCGCCGAAAAGTTAGAATATTGCAGATAGTTACAGATGTTACCTTTTACATGATTATCAACAAGATATTCTATTATCGAGCTAAACAGTCCATCACAAAATAGAGAGGTTGGAAATTTGAGATTGGGCAATAAGGGCAGATAACTCAACCGTTGTCGCTACAATAAATTGGCTTAAAGAGACTTTTTATGTGTTTGGAACATCTGCATTCATAGATTTCGAAATAAATGTACAGTTAGCAAGAAAATGGGCAATATTCACCAAAAAAAAATGTGATGCTAATCGATCCTGTCTCATATAAGGATTACAAAACTGTATGGGACCACTGAGGTTTAAGTATCAGAAAAGTCGGAAATAGCAAAAAATCTTCCCATACATTTACGCAGGAAATTAGACTAGATATGAGCGAACATAAATATCAGCGTACGACAACAGTCGAATTGTTCGTATACTTCACTTGGCTTAATAGGGAATAAAGCGGATGGTTACAGATATTATTAACATCCCACTATACATTGAAGGAGATAAGCAGTTAATCATGGCATAGCTTAAGAACGGCTATTTTGATTATCGACAAAACAAAATAACTAAGCGGTTGGACGATTCCTTTGTGGACCTGTAGTTGTCAGTTCGATTCCCAACATTTTATCATCCTCAAATGTAAGTATATAATATTTCGTCGAACGTACCGTACCCCCCCGTACTAAACCTAAAAGGTGAAAAATAGAAACTTTTCCAAAAAAAAAAAACAACCGACTTCCGAGAAAAAAAACTACAAACTGAAAAATAACTAATTCGAAATTTCATCATCCTTGGGGTCAAAACAATGCATATTTATGCGATAGCAGCGCGGTTTATTTACTTATATTTTTTTGAGAGTTCCGTTGTCTGTTTCCCAAACGCATCATCAGATCTACACCGTGAAATTTTAATGGTTGTTTTCCCGCGTCAGAACAACTTGCCATAAGGAGTACTTCCGAAGCATACAGTAAAAGTAAAAAAACTTAAGATTGTTTTTGTTTTAAAATAATTTAAAAAATATTTATCAACTCGATAAAACACTACTCAATAGTAACACTAGAGGTCACTTGTAGGTAAGTACTACTCGAATCGCACGCGCCGCAGACATAGGGAACAGCGATGCATAAATGTTCAAAGCAAAATAAACTCTCGCATGTGGTGATTTTTCACAATGGTGAATGTGGCATTTTTTGTTTCTAAAATTTTATTTGTTTATAAAACGATTGTATTACCAAGACAAAACCATTCGGCTGCGGGAAAACAACCATTTAAATTTCACGGTGTATATGAAATTGAAATTGGACCACACAGGAAGCAACAGCTTTTCAATAAAAAAAAGAATCATCAAAATCGGTTCACCCAGTCGAATGATAAGAGGTAACAAACATAACAAAAAATACAGTCGAATTGAGAACCTCCTCCTTTTTTGAAGTCGGTTAAAAAGGAAACTTCCTAAGTAATGGGAAATTGCGCCGCAAACACTTTCAGGTGCTCAGCACTTTAGGTTGTTTTCAGATTATTTAGGAGCTAGACCATTTGAGAGCAGTGGTGGCCAACTGATCACAGCCGCAACTCACGAGTTGTAGGTCGTAGGTTCAAACCCAGACAGGCGCGAAAAGTCGTGAGGAAACCGTCATGTCCTAGAATCAAACATTCGAAGACATGTGGCATCTACCAACCTGCACTGGGCCCGCGTGGTGGATTACGGCTCACACCCTCTCACCGAGGAGCGGCCTGTGTCCCAGCAGTGGGAACATTATAGGCTGATTACCAAAAGTTTTACGGTCTTTTTAGAAGTCGGAATATAAACTTATGTACAAACACAATAATTTAGTGCTATTTACTTCTAAAACCATAATTTAAAATAGTTCAATGTCACAAGAACAAATATATTTGTAATGTGCATGTTACTGAAAAGGTACGTTTGCCTGCAGCCATCGCCGCGCCATTTTATTGTCTTTATTGTTGTGTGTGGAGGATTGGGTATTTGTGTTTCAATTACTTGTTGATTAATGTAGTTTGTAATTGGTAGGTATTTTAAATACCTGACGTTGAGGTATTTTGAACTTAGTATTTAAAATAATTATGCCTTAGAAATTATTTTTTACATAAATACATTTAGCGATCTTATTAGAGAAAAAATAAGTAAATAATAGATAAAAAAATCTAAAAAACACGCTTTAAAAACGCAGCTAGCAAAGCAGAAAATAATTTCAAAAAAGCGTGGGGTGCTTTTTGAGGTAGGTATTTTTATAATCAATTAATATCAAGCACCCTACGCTTTTTTGAAATTAATTTCTGCTTTTTTAGTTGCGTTTTTAAGTTTTTAGTTCTGCTAACTGAAGAGTAATTAATCAAAAACCGTTAAATCCATTTTGTATTTGTTTTCAGCAAATGATAAAAACCATATAGCATAGTGTAGATTATTTTTTTTTGACAAACATGTAGTAAAATTACCTATAGTTAGGGTAGTGAAATATTTTCAAAAATAACGATTGTTATTAAGGTAATATTAGGCAAAGAAATATGGAGATAACGGTTTTTGTTCAAGCCGTTGTGGATTTATGGGGTTTAGATTAAGTCAGTCTGGATTTATCGGTACTTGATCCAACCAATTTGGAGTTTATCTATTTTTGGTATTTCCTATAAATCTGCAGATTAAAAAGATTTATCGAAACAATCGAGGAAAATCATTTTGATTCGAATATAACTTGGACTTAACGACATTTGAAGCGAACAGTGTCACGGGCGTGTAATTTCTTAAGGATTTAATGGTTTTTGTTTCAACGTGATGTATTTGTAGCATTTTGATCAAACCATCGACTTTTAACATATTTTTTTTCAGTAGGAATTACTGGTTTTTGAAGCGGTTTGTTAATATTGGGCTGTGTATTTCAACTTTGAGAAGCGAAAAAAAAAAGAAAAAACATATCCTGGTCAATAACGGCTTTTGTTCCGTCGCTCCTCAACTACAAAAGCGTGATTTTTTTGTTTTTTTTTTTGTTATTGAGTTGTCATCGGTCCTCGATAAGTCTACAAAGTTTAAATGAAATCTGACCATTTCAAGTGGGTCAAAATCAAGTCGATACCTAATATCACTGTAATTTGACAACATTATAAAAGCCAATTATTTTTTAAAAGAGTAACCGTAGAGTTTCTTGCCGGCTCTTCTCCATAGGAAGCGACAAATTGGAACCGTGCACCTAGCTTCTGACGTTTCATAAGTGCCCTTGCAGGTTTATGTGAAATAAAATATTTTGATTTTGATTTTGGGTTGTAGCATAAATATTCATACTCTTTAGGCGGATATCTCTGTTATCCATGTCAGCGAAGCTCGAAATCAGTGGTGCGACCAGTCGCCGGGGCGTAACTCCGCTGCCGCGAGAAATCACGGTACAGCGAGCAGAGCTCCGGCGGGATCGCATGGCGGCATGGAGAGTGCGATTGTCACAACCCAGTGCTGGGCACGCCACGATTGCGGCGGTAAGTCCCCTCTTTGAGGAGTGGCTTGAGAGGCGGCATGGCGTCCTCACCTTCCGCCTGACACAGGTCCTCACCGGACATGGCTGTTTCGGGAGGTTCCTGTTTCGGATAGGGCGGGAGGAAACGCCCGGGTGTTTCCACTGAGAAGATCGCCCAGAGGACACGGTGGAGCATACGGTGGAGGTCTGCCCGCCTTGGGCGGAGCACCGCCGTGTCCTCGTGGAGGTGATCGGCGGCGGCGATCTCTCGCGTCCGACCCTGGTCCAGGCCATGTTACGGAGCGAGAGGGCATGGCTGGCAGTCGCCTCCTTCAGCGAAGCAGTTATGCTCGCAAAGAGGGAGGCGGCGCACGTGAGGGAGATGCAGTACATGCGCCCTCACAGCCGTGGCCTTCGCAGGAGACGCCCTGGGCGTCGGGAATCCCAGGCCGATTCCCGGCCACCGTAGGCACGGGCTTGCGGACGGCGAGTAATGGGTAGCTTGCTGTCCGGTAAGGACCAAGCCCGGGTCGACGGCGCGTTGTGTTCCACGCGCGCCTCAAAGAGATGTCAGCAGCAACAGATGGGGCCCGCAAGGGCCGATGCCTGCCAGGGGTGCGGGTTGTTCGAAAGAGATACCGCCGCCCCTGGCACACAGGCAACTGAGGGGACACGGGTGGGTTTTAGTCAGTAAAAGTCTGACACGCCCTCCCGCTCCACCCAGAGCGGGAGAAGTTATTTGATGATTTCCCACCCAAAAAAAAAAAAAAAAGGAGTCGGTTTCAAACAAACATACAGGTGAAACTTATAAAAAGCGTGTAATAAAAGAAAGCTGACTTAAACATAAACTAAAGACACTAGAATCCAAAGCCGAATGTATCAATCTTTAGGTTGGTAACACTGTACCTGTACTTTACGTCCATTTTCAAGTATCTTGTCAATTGTCATTGATGGTAGGGTACCTCTCTGAGAAGTTTATCGCGACAGCAAATGCAAAACATGAAAAATGGTAGCTCTGCTTACATTTTATGGAAATGAATAAGTAATAATTTTTACGTATACATTTTTTAAATAAGAAAAAAGCAGGAAAAAGTGACAGTGGACCTGTAAAAAGATTTTTGTCTTTAGCAGGTCTTATTAATTCCCCAAAGAGAGGCTGTTTGTCTGATGGTACATTTAAAATTCTAGTAATCATCAAAGGAAATTCTTCTTTTACTGATTAATGTGCTTGGCAGATAAGTTATGTTTACATTACCTACCACTTGGACCCTATACCACCATACTTTACAAATCTAAAATTTGTATTTTGTATTTTAAATACATGACAGAAAGTATTCAATAATTTATATTTTTATTAAAGCAAAGAATGTATTTTACGTAGTGACATGTGTGTCAAACCGACAAAATGACAGTATTATATTATTATTACTATACTATTATTTATTGAATGATAATTTTACGAACAACAAAATGACAATCTCATTGCAATATGTTTTTAGACAACTCTGTCGACTTCCTCTACGGCAACAGAGGGTTTACTGGCCGCACCCACTTTTTTGTATGGAAAATCATCAAATGACTTCACCCACTCTGGGCGGAGCAGAAGGGCGTCTCAGACTTTTACTGACTCAAACCTACCCGTGTTCCTTTAGTTGTCTATGCCAGGGCCACGGTAACTCTTTCGAACAAATCCACGACCCTGGCAGGCATCGGCCCTAGTGGACCCACTGCTTTGCTCGCCGTCCGCAAGCCCGCACCTACGGTGGCCGGGAGTCCGCTATGGACACCCGGCCACCCAACCGGTGCCTAGGGCGTCTCCGGCGACGGCTAGGGGCGCGAGGGCGCAATCCTTGCCCTTCTCCCAAACGCTCTCCGCCTCCTCCTTCGCGAGCATAACTGCTTCGCAGAAGGAGGTGATGGCTTCCCATTCAATCTCGCTCCATACCATGGTCTGGACCAGAGCCGGATGCAAGTGATCGCCGCCACCAATTGCCTCCGTGAGGACACGGCAGTGCTTCGCCCAAGCAGGGCAGACCTCCACCGTATGCTCCACCGTGTTCTCAGGGCGATCTACAAAACGGTCACATCCGAGCGTTTCGTCCCGTCTTATCTGGAACAGAAGCCTTCCGAAGCAGCCGTGTCCGGTGAGGACCTGCATAAGGTAGAAGGTAAGGACGCCGTGGTGCCGCTCCAGCCACTCCTCAAAGAGAGGACTTACTGCCGCAATCGTGTAGTGCCCAGCACTGGGTTGCGACAATCGCACTCTCCATGCCGCCATGCGATCCCGCCGGAGCTCTGCTCGCTGTACCGTGATTTCTCGCGGCAGCGGAGTTACGCCCCGGCGACTGGTCGCACCACTGATTTCGAGCTTCGCTGACCTGGATAACAGAGATATCCGCCTAAAGAGTATGAATATTTATGCTTCAACCCAAAATCAAAATCAAAATATTTTATTTCACATAAACCTGCAAGGGCACTTATGAAACGTCAGAAGCTACCTAGCTTCCAATTCTTCCACGGTTCCAATTTGTCGTTTCCTATGGAGAAGAGCCGGCAAGAAACTCTACGGTTACTCTTTAAAAAAATAATTGGCTTTTATAATGTTGTCAAATTACAGTGATATTAGGTATGGGAGGACCTTAGAATATTAACTAAGGACAGTGCAGGCCTGTCAATAAGTACCAGGTACTTAGAGGAATGAAAATAAAGAATAGAAACTGTAGGCCTACAACGTTCTCTCATTCACAATATGTAAAAGAATCTATATAAGTAAAATCAACCTATTTAAACCGAGTGATATGATTTCCATGAGAATCACTAATAAATACTCGATTTTACAAGTGTTGTATAATGTCAAATAATGACGAGAATATGTCAGAAAGTGTAAAAAATAAAATTAATAAAATTAACATTGTAATTTGGAAGCAGTTAATAGACGCTCACATAGTTATGGTGCTAATGAGTTACCAGGGAAGCCACATGTGCAGAAGGAATTAATGCCAAACTTCCTTGTCTTCAACGTAGTCTTTTATCTTATAATATGCTTTTTTGATAAGGACACGTTTGATGTGAGTTTTAAACTTTCCATCGCTAAGTTCTGTAACCGATTTTGGCAACTTGTTATAGAAGCGGATACTGTTTATTAGAAATGACTTGCTAGTTTTAGTTAATCTAAATTTTGGAATCACAATTTCATCTTTACTACGTATATTTAGGTTATGGAAGTCGCATCTTTTTTTAAAAAAGACCTGAATGTTTGCGAACATACAAGATATTTTCTAGGATATAAAGAGAAGGCAGAGTTAGTACGTCAACTTCGTTGAATTTGTTTCTAAGAGACTCGCGAGGCCCCATTTTATAGATTGCGCGGATTGCCCTCTTTTGTAGAATGAAAACTGAATCTACGTCAGCTACCGACCCCCACAGCAGAACGCCATAAGACATAACACTGTGAAAATAAGCAAAGTATACTAACCTAGCTGTGGCTACATCAGTCAACTGCCTTATTTTTCTTACTGCGTAAGCAGCTGAGCTTAATCTACTTGAAAGAGCTCTAATGTGGGCACCCCATTGCAATGTTGAATCTAAAGTAATCCCTAGAAATACAGTTTCCGAAATAGCATCTAGTTTCTTGCCATCAAGTTTTAAATTTAGCCCTACTTGGGGTACATTTGGTAATGAGAACTTAAGACATTTAGTTTTGTTCGCATTGAGTAAAAGATTATTAGCCGCAAACCATTTCGAAAGAACAGCTAGACTATCGTTAACATGTAAGACATCCGTATCTTTTCTATCTATTCTAAAAATAAGAGAAGTGTCATCAGCGAATAAAATTATATCCGAGAAGTTAGCCATCAGGTAAGGAAGGTCATTAATATAAACTAGAAATAAAAAAGGGCCATCGACTTAAGTGTAAACTAAATGCTTATAAGTATAATATTTTCTCACATTTATGCGTTCACTGTTTATAATAAAATGGCTTATGTTTAATTTATCACTTGATATAATAAACGATAACATAGAAAAATAATATTCGCAAAAGTAGAAAATGAAATATTTTATCAGTTAAAAATATACCTATGAACAAAAGGTTTCTTGTTAAACTTGTATTTAGGAATAATATTTATAAGAAATTATGTATTTTGCATGTAGTGTTTCAAATATCATTCCAAAAGTTTCATCTGATAGCCTCAAATACTTTACTTATATGTATCTTGTAACTTGTATTCCAGATACTTTAATGAGGTATCTTATACATTTCTGATTATTTGGTTAATAGCTTGGTAAAGTAAAATGTTATTCTTTTGTTTCAGACATCGCTGTCAGTCTAGGAGACCAACTCGTATTTTATACCGACGGAACAGTAACAAACACCGTGAATTTCATTTCCCACAACCTCACAGCTTTAGCTTACGATGAAGTTCACAACCTAATGCTGTATGTCGACAAACAGAGCGACAACGACTCTATCTGTGGTTATAACTTACATTCTAAGGAAAACCAATGTTTTATCAAAAGGAAAAGTGGTAACATTCACAATATTGCCTTCGACCCGGCAACAGATACACTGTTCTTCACTGATATTAATGAAAGGAGCATTAATTGGATTTCATTAAAGCCCGGATCTACTAACAATGTTAACGGAAATCTTTTGATCAAAATGGAAGACCGGACCCCCCGTAATGTTGCCGTAGATAGCTGTAGAGGGTACGTTATAAATGACAGTTAAACAATTAAAATTGTTGCATTTCGTGATATTTAATAGTGGTATTCAAATTACAGGTACATTTACTGGACCAACGTAATCGAAGAAAAGGAGGAGTATTTGGAGAGAGCTCGATTTAAAGGTACCGAGAGAGAAGTTGTAAACAAATTTTTGCCATTTTTTAACTTGGCTATGGACCTGCAAACACAGAAAATGTATTACTTCGCTGGTTGTGATTCATGTCCTTATCAGATATTATATACAGCAGATTTAAATGGCCAAAACTCTCATGTACATTTAATACATACACATCTTTCTACACCACTACAGATGACCGTTTCAAAGGACTACTTATACTGGATGAACAGTAGCGAGAGCTACACAACCGTTTGGTATTTACCAAAGAACGCAAGTGATGGTGTAGAACCCAAAGAGTTTAGTAAGTTCTACAATAACAGATCACTCGGCATAGCCGCCAACTATAATATTAAAGATCAAACTCAGGGACTTCAGGACTGTGAAGCACTGTCAAGTCTGATCCCAACAATGACAGTAACTAACAACTCCCTCAATATTCAACAGACAGTACAGAAACAACAGAAAACAGAAACAGATTATACAACAGTTGTCGAACCGTTTTGTGTTCACGGTATAAAAGTTAGTGAGACGTCTGCTTGCAAATGCACTCCTGGTTACATCGGTGAGAGATGCGATGTTTCAGTCTGTGAGAACTATTGTTTACACGGTGACTGCAGTTTTAATGATGAGGGAATCCCTATATGCAGGTAAAATTAATTCTACTCCTGATGATTTCCTGGTTTAAGCATAAACATAAATAAATAAGCCTTTATCGTTCCCAATGCTGGGACTCAAGCCTCCTCTATATGAGAGCGAGTAGACCGTAATCCACCATGATGTGCCGTGTTGGTGGCTTTCACATGGCTTTTAAACTTTGGTTCTAGAGTATGCCGCTTTCCTCGTGATGTTTTCCTGTACCTTTTTGAATGCAACATGCGTAATGAAATAAATTACACAAAGTAAATTGCCTGCTTGGTTTTGAACCCACGACTTACGACACGTAAGTTGGGACTGTTACCACCGGGCCGCCTCTGCCTCCAATTCTCCATTTTACCAGTTCAATTTTATTTAAGTGACCATGATGACACTAACATTATTTCAGATGTAACGCCGGTTATTCCGGGGAAAGGTGTGAATTGGACGCGTGTCATGGTTATTGTCTGAACAACGGTAACTGTTCTTTGAATGAGCAAGATGAGCCAGTCTGTGAATGTGTTGGTAATTACGAGGGAACAAGATGTGAATCTGTTAAAGATGGCACTTTCGCTTGCACAAATACTCCTACGAACTACATAGCAAAGAGAAACCTTAGTCTAGTTGATTTACTCTCAAATTGGCGAAAGCCTACCGCTAAAATTTCCGTTGTTGTTGAAGTGTAAACTTACTGATTACTCAATTACTTGTGCAACCATTTCTTTATCTGCTTTTTGATAATGTGATAAAGCTTCCAGTCGTCTTTCAATTAGGTATGCATTCAGTTAAGTGTTGTTTAGTTTGTGTCTTTAATAAAATGCAATTGATATGCCTACGTGTGTATGGTGTTTTATTTTCGTTTGGCATTTAACATAATTATATAGATACCTCCAACATGATCTAAATCAAAAGTCATTTATTCAAACGAGGCTGAGAATTAGCAGTTTTTGAACTTCAAAATTATATAACAGTCCGCCAAAACGCCCGCCATTCACCGCTTTGTAGTGATTTTGCTGAGAAGAAGATGTGGCGTAATAAACTCCCCAGCAGCACAGCTGTCTGTTAAGTTAGAAGAACTTGATTCTATATAAAAGTAAGTAAGATGATATGGCAAAAATTAGTTTTTTGCTCAGATCGATGAGTCTGATTGATAAATTTATAAGACTTGTTTTTTTTTAAGCTCGGAATCTGTGTTCTAGAAAGATTGCCAAGAAAAAAATTAATGTTTTGTTCAAGAATAAAATTATTTTTAAAAAGTGGCATAGGGCCTGCCTAGTGGATTTTTAATTGTTTCATTTATAATAACCGACATCATAATATCTAACGACTTAATTATCGTGCTGCTTCATTACTTAGTTATAACATTTTAGCACGATGGTTCTAAATTTTCTTAGGTAAGAAATAAATAGCAGATCTAAAAACATTTTTCTTCCATTTCTAAAATATTAAAATTAATTAAGAGTTTCTTTATTAATTAAAAAAATCAGTTTGGCAGTAGATTAGTTTCTATTATGAATGCGCTATAAGTATACCGAAGCACTGACAAATCAAGTCTGTTGGCCCAATAAAGTGACTGACTACAGTCATAATATCAACTTGTAGTGTCCTCAGTTGGATGCTGCGTCCTTGAGGACTGAGGTTCCCACAAGAGACTGCAAGGAACCATAGATTTGCATTGAAACCGAATACTTGCTCGTGTGACGGTGTCTTCGTGTGATTTCCGATTGATTTTTGACCTCCCAGATCTTGCGACTTGACACCAAGCGTTGTGTTTTTCATGAGACTTTGAGAAGCACAACGTCTTTACTGACAACATACAAGTTAATTGTCATAAAACTTATAGATTACTGTTCGAAATTGCGATATAGGTGACTTAAGGATCAGTTGCGGCCCACGTCCTTCTAACGGGCACCATTTGATTTTATAATTATAGGTACCTACTCCATCTCTTTGAATTGATTTTTATTTAAACATTTCACACAGGAGATATAACAATGTTTGCCTAATTCTCTGTTGATGTTCTCAATTCGTCTGTTTTTAGAGTTCCGTAGCAAAACGGCACATGGAAACTGAACTCATTATCATGTCGTCCCGTTCATCTGTCCGTCCGTATGTCACACAGCCAATTAACTCAAAATATTTTTTGTTTGAAATAGTTTTCCGATGATGTCCAAAGTTTGCATCATGGGTGTCATCTTTGTAGTTTTCGAGGGCGACCGGTGTCGAAAATCAAGAAATCAAAATCTAAAATGGCGGCCATAACCATAGTACCTAAATGGGTTGCTTTTCTCTTTAACATCTTTACAGAAAAGCATTTTCTTAATTGACACAAGTTTGTAAGATCATGTTCATTTCAATTTATTTCCTGTTTTCTCTGAAAAATTTCAAATTCGCCTTTAAGCGTGATCCATCTATACCATGATAATGCTTTAGCACACTCCTTCGGGTGGGCAGACGATTTAGTAAGTACGGCAGGTGTGGCACAAATAATGAGCCTTGACCAGGTGCCTTAATTTTTATTAATTCTCAAATTCAACACTTCCTCGCATTGACATTATGAACCGTAATGAAGACGTAGTGACTGCATTTGAAAGGAAAGAACCCCAGGTAGCCCTTCCCACCAGGCAAGATTGGAAGATTCTTCATTTTCAATGGACGAGTAGTAACTTCGCCTTAAAGCTACACATGGTTTTTCGACATCCACGCGAACAAAGTCGCGGGCACAGCTAGTTAACTAATAAATGAAGAAATCAAAATTTGCGAATCGCATGAGTATCGGGGCCCGATCGCACGACGTACCACATCGCAGCGACAAAATTTGGGGAAGCAGTTTTTTCAGTTATACTTTATTTGGCACGTTTGGAAAACAATCATGAGAGTAAAATTCGTACGATGCGCGCGCACACCAACAGTCAAAATGCGACATGAATGAAGTTAGCTGATATCTGTCATTAATTTATCATTTCTTTTACAAACAGAGAGTTGTGACATACGCCATGTAATCTTTAGCTATTATTGTTCTGTTACGCCAAATAAGTTTAACTTCTTACGTGCGCACATATGTAAGTACACACACGCCTTTCTTGTTTTTTATGTAATTCTCAAAAGTGATGTACAATCACAAATGCAGTAAAACAGCTACAACACAATATTTTTGATTGACATCTACTAGATGTGAATCTAGCATGCATATTTTATGTAAAACACTATTGAAAAGATAACACAAAACTGCGAACATTTACATTGACAGTAAGATAGTTTGGGAAAGAAAAAATAGATGTAAAAGATATAAAAAACAAAAATTATACAAGTAAGGCTCTAAGTTTAGTCCTAACTGAGGCTACAGAATCAGCAAAGACATCTCTTTACCCACGATTGGAGTTGGCAAGAGAAAGAATGTGGCAAATGGGTGAACATTTACATATAATTTGTTCGACTATAATCAACTCAGCCTATCGCAGTCCACTGCTGGACATAGGCCTCGCCCAGACAGCGCCACAACACTCTATCCTCCGCTTCCCGCATCCAGTCTGTCCCAGCCACCTTTTTAAAGTCGTCGGTTCATCTAGCTGGGGGGCGTCCCACACTACGTTTGCCGATACGCGGTCTCCACTCCAGAACTCGTCTGCTCCACCGTCCATCGGTCCTTCGACAAACATGGCCATCCCACTGCCACTTCAGCTTGCTCACTCTACAGGCTATGTCGGTAACTCCGGCTCTTTTCCGGATAATTTCATTCCTGATTTTATCCTTCGAAGAAACTCCGAGCATAGCCCGGTCCATAGCGCGCTGAGCGACCTTAAATTTGTGGATCAGCCCAACCGTCAGTGTCCACGTTTCGGCACCGTATGTCATCACGGGCAGGACGCACTGGTTGAAGATCTTAGTCTTCAAGCATTGCGGAATAGGCGACGAAAAGACTTGTCGTAGTTGCCCAACCCAACCGGATCCTTCTGTCGGCTTCTGTCGGGAGGACACGGCGTGGCAAACGCTGGCAGAGTGTGCCGCTTGGGAGGAGCCGCGCCGTGCCCTCATCTCAGGAGTCGGCAGTGACCTGTCGCTGCCGGCCGTTGTCGATTCGATGGTCGGCAGCGAGGAGTCCTGGGACGCGGTGGTATCCTTCTGCGAAACAGTCATGTCGCAAAAGGAGGCTGCGGAGAGGGAGCGGGAGATTTCTTCCGCTAACCCAATCGGCAGCAGATGCACCGGGCGTCGGCGGAGGGTGGATAACGCCCTCTTCCAGCCTCCCTAAATGGGTCCAGGGGCGACTGATCTGGGGAAATCTGTCACCCCCTACTTCTTAGGACCCGAGATGGCAACGCGTAGTGTTCCACGCGCGCCTCTCTATGACGAAAGGGGGGAGTTTAACACCTCACTCCCCCCCTGTCGTGAGGTGGCCCGCAGAGGCGTGCCGGCACTAGCCGGGGATCGCAGAAGTCACACTAGTTCCCGTGATCCCCGGTACAAGTGAGAGACGGAACACCGGGGTGGTATTAGTCAGTAAGAGTCTGACAGACCCCTTCGCCCTCCCCGGGGCGGAGAACATCCATGAGGATTTCCCCCCGTTATCAAAAAAAAAAAAAGGTAGACATACTCCTTCACAACTTCGAGAAGCGACCCTTCGATGTGGATTGGACTCGGCAAGACGTGAGAATTGCACATGACTTCTATGTTCTATGTTCTATGTTATTGGGTTTGGTTTCCGCACTTAGTCCTTTAAGTGGACCTTTGTGCGTGAGCCATGGCGGCCATCGGTGGTTATTCCAGCCAGCCCACCTCCCTCCAGAAGTTAGCTATTTCTCCTGGTCTATTGAGAACATCCGTGTAAAATTTGGGCGCTCCGAGGGTTTCTGTTCTAGTCTGGGCTACGCCTGTGCATTCGAAAAGCACATGCGCAACGGTTTCTTCAGCCTCCATGCAGGCCCTGCACAGGGGGCTGTCCGTTATGCCTATTGTGTGGAAGTGTTTGTTTAGTGAGCAGTGTCCCGTGATGGTCCCAGTCACCAGACGCAGATCCTTTCTGTCCAGGCGTAACAGACGTCTGGTTAGCCTGCCATTTAAAAACGGCATTGCTTCCCTAGACTGCCTGCAGCCTGGTGTCGAGGTCCACCAGCTCTCCGCTTGTGTGTGGGTGTGGTCCTGAAGCCACCTGCGTATCTGGTTGAATGGGATGGGCATGATGGGCTCGGGTCCATAGGCCGGCGCGCTGGATGCCCTTCTGGCCAGTTCGTCAGCAGCATCGTTACCTAGTGATCCGCTGTGTCCTTTTATCCATTGCAGTGTCACAGTGTTGCGGTTAGAAACTGTTATTCGTTCTAATGCATTGTGACATTCTAGTATTAAGCTCGATGTTATGTATTTTTTTCCTAGGGATTGGAGTACTGAAGCACTGTCGGAGAGTATACGTATGTGGGTGTCTGTGACTCTCCTGGCTTCTATCACGTATGCAGCTTGTATAATGCCCACACATTCCGCCTGGTAGACTGTGTTGAACATTCCCAGCGGGCTGGATATGTTTATGTTAAGATCGTGTGAGAAAACTCCGACTCCGGTTCCGGAGTCAGTCTTTGATCCATCTGTGTAGACTCTTAGCTCTTCCGAGCCTGAGTGATCATTCTGTTCTTCGGTGAGTTCCACGTGGTAGTGCTTTTGGAAGAAGTGCAGTTTCGGGGTTTTATCGCAAGGTGATGCCAGCATTTGTTGTCGTTTGATCGCATCTTCCTTAATGCGTGTGTGTTTGACTCTAGAATCTCTGCCTAGGGTTCCTGCTATGTTGAGCCTGAAAGCGGCCAGGGCCGCCTCCTCTCGTACGATGAGGTGTAGTGGGGGCAGTCCCAGCATTGCCTGCAGGGCAGCGGTGGGTGTAGTTCTCATGCAGCTGGTGATTGCTACACAGGCATACCGCTGCAGTTTCTCGAGGTCTTTTTGGGCTGTGCTCAAGTCCGTCCTGGGCCACCAGACTATTGAGCCGTATGTGATAATTGGCCGAATAACTGTGGTGTATAGCCAGTACATGACTTTGGGGCTAATCCCCCAGTTCCTGCCCAGCGTTCGCTTGCACTGCCACAGGGATATGCTGGCTTTTGTGGTTATGTAATTCGTATGTTTTGCCCAATTCAGCTGTTTGTCCAAAAATATGCCCAGGTATTTGGTTTCAGTTGATAGGCTTAGGGTAGTGCCAAACAGACGTGGAAGTTGTAGTTCCGCGAGTTTCCTCTTTTTTGTGAAGAGGATCAGTTCTGTTTTCGTGGGATTCACTGTTAGTCGGTGTTTGTTGCACCAGTCCTCGACTATTTTCAAGGCTTGGCGCATGAGGTTACATAGGGTATTTTCATGGGTGCCATTTATTATTATGGTTAAGTCATCGGCGTAGCCTACGGTGAAGTAACCCTTGTCATTCAGTGTTTTTATGAGGCTGTCTACGACAAGGTTCCATAGCAGTGGCGAGAGGACGCCCCCTTGCGGACAGCCCTTCGCCACTACTGCCCTCGTCGTGTGATTTACTGTGACTTGTACAGCTCTCAATTTGAGCATATTGGTGATCCACCCACTCAGGGTCGTGTCTATGCCGTGTTCGTCAAGAGCCGCGTTAATGCTAGTGAACATGGTCTTATCAAAGGCGCCTTCGATGTCGATAAAGGCAGCCAGTGCTGAGCATTTGTGGTCCACTGCACATTCGATTTTGGATACCACACTGTGGAGTGCAGATTCTGTTGATCTGCCTGTGGAATACGCATGTTGTTGCTTATGGAGTGGTTTTGCCCGGAGAGGTCCGTCTCGGATGTGTCTGTCACAGAGTCTCTCGAGGGTTTTCAGTAGGAAGGATGTGAGGCTTATGGGCCTATAGGCCTTGGGTTGTGTATAGTCGGGTTTTCCTGGTTTGGGTATGAAAATGACTTTCACTTCGCGCCACGCCAGGGGTGTGTATCTGAGTGCTATGCAGGTACGGTAGATCTCCACCAAGCATGGTGTCAGGTGGTCAACCCCCCACTGCAGCAGGGCTGGGAAGATACCGTCTAGTCCTGGGGACTTGTAGGGCTGAAAGGTGTTTATAGCCCATTTTATCCTGTCTTCTGTTACTATGCTGTGGGCTCTGGACCAGTCTCGATCCGTAGGTGTCCATTCTGGCTCAGCCTCCCATGTCCTGTTCTCCAGGAGGTTGCAGTCTGGGAAGTGGGTCTCGAGGAGGACCTTACTGGTTTCATGGTCGGTTAGTGTATATGAGTTGTCGGGTTTTTTCAGCGTGCCAAGGCTGCGATCCTGATCGGTCGATAGGATTTTTCTTACCCTTGCGGCTTCGTTGTTGGTTTCGATGGATTCACAGAATTTCCGCCACGCTGCCCTTCTGGCGGTTCTAATCTGCTTTTTGTATACGTATTGGGTTTCTTTGTATTGTTCGCAATCGTCTGGGAGCCTAGTATTTTTGGCTCTGTTGAACTGTTGTCTTAGTGTGTCTCTGAGTTTACCCAGTTCCGTGTTCCACCAGGGGTTTCTCACGCTGTTGTTTGGTGGCGCCCTTAGTTTGGAGCATGCGTGGTATGCTTCAATTAGGTATTCTGATAGTTTTGTCACGGTGTATTCCAATTGTGCTGTGTTGGTTACCGTTACTTGTGATAGGTGCCGTGCTAGTAGGGACGCCAGAAGGCGTTTGTACTCAGGCACCTTGTTCCGACGCGGGTTTCGCCTCGGCGGTGGTTCACTTATTCGGGTAGCCAGCGTAAATCGGATTCTTCTATGGTCTGAGCTGGAAGGCTCGTCCGATACGTGCCAGTTTTCAATGAGGTTTGTCGCGTTTTCTGTAGCAAGCGTTAAGTCAATGATTGTTTGACCGCGAACTGTGACCCAAGTGGGTTCAGAGCCTCGGTTGACAATGTTAAGGTTAGTAGAGAATAAATAGGTGGATAGTACCTCTCCTCTGGAGTTCGGTGAGTCACTGCCCCAGAGCGGGTGGTGGGCGTTAGAGTCGGTGCAGATGATCAGCTCCAGTTTGGCACGCTCGCAGTGTAGCACCAGGTCGGCCATCTCTTTTGGCGGGCAGTTTGCGTCTTCACCTGGCATGTACACCGAAGCTAGTACCACATCTGGAACGTCACTTGCGGTCTGGAGCCTGACAGCAGTCAGGTCTCTGGAACAGAATTGGGTGAGTGGTGTGGTAGGGATTTCTTTGGGTATGTATACACAGGTTCGTGGCTTTTCTGCCCCATGTGTATTGAGGATTAGCTTACCTCCGACGTTGCTGAGGCCGCAGATTCTGTTGTTCCTGATCCACGGCTCTTGGATCAGTGCGATGGTTCGGGGCTTAACCTCCAAGGCCCTGCGTAAGCTAGCCGTGGCAGTCTGGCTGTGTTGGAGGTTGGTCTGGATGACGTATATGGGCGGTGATGGCGGCGGAGTGGAGTTAGTCGGAGAGGGATCCATCGGATAGCCTCCCCGCTAACTCCACTCTGAGCTGGTCTTCGTGTTCTTCGCCCGGTGACGAGGCAAGCAGTTGCTCGTTCCAACCAGGCGATGAGGGGGGTATGGTGTCTTCAACGTCATCCATTGCTGCTCGGGCCATAACCTCCTCGAGCTGGGTAATGTCGGTGTCGTTGGTCTGTGTCACTGTCGGTACGGTTTTCTCGTCTGTACTGTCGGTCTTAGTGTCACAGGGTAGGGTCGTGGGCCAGAAGCGCACGTATATCGACCCCAGGAGGTACGATATCCGTCGCTCCCGGGCTAGGACCCTGACGGCTTCCTCCGGTGGAACACGTAGGGTCAGATATGTCCCGTGGTTGTCGCCACCGACGGTAGTCGCCCTGTACAGTGACCACCTAGCAATGTCGTACCAAGTATTCTGACGGATCAGAATACTTTGGAGCCGGGCCACGTCACCCGTGTAACGGGGGACGAAAAGCGAGGCTCGGACACGGGTGGGCACGTCGGACTGTTTTAGTACTGTCAGTGTGAGGTCGGTGTCAGTGAGTTTTATTTGGGGTACGGTCTGGGTCAGCCAAGTCAGGGCATAGTCGTCCTCGCACCACATCTGCACGGTGCCTTCTGCTACCCGTGGGTATCCGCGGAAGGCCGGGAGTGGTGCCGTCGAAATTGTGTCCATTAATCGGGCTTCTAGGTCAGTCTTTATGTATTCTGCCTCTTCCTTGTTCAGGTCTCTAGAGGGGGGAGAGAAGCAGATTGCTACGGCCAGCCTCGCGGGAATATCCTTCGTGGCCCGCGCGTAGGTTCTCTGCTCCCCCTGGGCAGAATGGACCCTCACCCGTTTGGCGTGGCCCTGTAACGTACTCGGCGAAGCCGTGTCGTCAGGGCGCTCCCTCTTCGCCGGTCCTGTACCACTTGGTCCAGGCTGCGGCTTGGAGGTGCCCGGCAAGGTGTTAATTGCCGGCTGCGCCTGTGCGTGCGTTGGTCTATACCGCCTACCTCTGTTCTGCTTAGGTCGGGGTCGGTCGGTGGTGTTGTCGGAATTCTGGGGTTGGCTACCGGTCCCGGCAGACTTTGTCGCGTCCGGCCGCGTTTCACCTGTGCGGACTAACGGCCCTTCGCGCGGCTCCGCGTCCGGCCGCGTTTCGCGCTGGGTTGCCCCCTCGCGGACTAACGGCTGGTCGCGTGGCTCCGCATCCGTCCGCTTTTCGCGCTGGGTTTCCCCTTCGCGGACTAACGGGCGGTTGCGTGGTTCCGCGTCCGGCCGCTTTTCGCGCTGGGTTACCCCTGTGCGGACTGACGGCTGGTCGCGTACTGCCTCTGCCTCTGCCTTTTCGGCGGTCGATTGCGCCTCGCGCTGGCTACTGCCTTTGCAGGTGTGACGCTTTCGGTCGCCTGCTCTTCTTTCCCGGGCAGGGATTTTTCCGCGCTTGTTCAGCAGGCGTACTTCATCAACCGGGAAAGTGTTTGAGCTGCCAGGCTCGTCCTCCTTCCCCGTCCCTCTTTGTCTGTGTCGGTTTTGGTCATTTTCGGGGTTGGTGAAGCTGTTCCTCACGATGCTCTGTTGCCAGAGGCTCGTGGGTGGCATACACCGGGTTTCGGGTTGTGGCGCTTGAGTTGCAGCCAGTTCGGGGTTATTTGTTGGCGCGTTAGCCGCTGCCTGTTGGTTGGGCGCTGTATCAGCAGCCGACTGCGCTGAAGAGCGCGGCAATAAGGTGCAGTTGGTTGCCCCCCCCAGAATACTTTGGGGGCTGACCGCCGTAGCGGTGTGGGATTCCCCGGCTTGGCCGGGACCCACCTGGGTAGTGACTATTTCCTTCTGCATTTTATTGTAGTTGGGGGTGGGCTTTTTTGGAATTGAGGTTACCCCTCCTCTGGGACCGACAGGATGTGGGGATAGGAGGGAGGCATTTGGGTGGTTGGTGCATAGGAAGAGGTACATAGGTTACCCTAAGCCCGGGATTCTGGCCTTCGGGAACTGTACTGTGCACATGACTTTCGTCTTGTCCAAATTCATGCCGAGGCCAACCCGCCGAGAGGCTCCGTTTAGGCTGTGCAACATCTGGTCTAACTGTTCCAGTGTCTCTGCCATTATGACGATGTCTTCGGCAAACCGAAGGTGTGAGATGTATTCGCCGTTGATATTGATACCCTGTCCAGTCCAGTCCAACGTCTTAAAGATGTCCTTCAACGCGTTGGTGAACAGTTTCGGGGATATAACATCCCCCTGTCGCACCCCTCTGAGCAGTTGGATGGGACTTGTTTCCTTATCCTGGATCTAGACAGTCATCGTAACAGCGTCATACAAATATCTGAATACCTCGATATAGCGCCAGTCAATTGGACATCGTTGCAGAGAGGCCAGAACTGCCCATATTTCGATGGAGTCGAAGGCTTTCTCGTAGTCCACTAATGCCATACACAGCGGTTGGTTGTACTCTTCTGTCTTCTGTACAATTTGCCGAACAGTATGGATGTGGTCTACGGTACTGAAGCCTTTTCGAAAACCGGCTTATTCTGGCGGCTGGAACTCGTCAAGTCTTCTGGCGAGACGATTCGTGACGACCCTCGAGAACAGCTTGTAGACGTGGCTCAGAAGTGAGATGGGTCTATAGTTCTTCAACAAGGTTGTGTCACCCTTTTTGAAGATTAGAATCACCGCACCTCTGCTCCACGCCTGGGGCGTTGTACCCTCTTGGATGACGGAGTTGAAGAGACTCGCTAGCTCTCTTAGGACTGGAGCCCCGCCCGCTTTAAGGAGCTCTGTCGTTATTCCGTCATCGCCCGGTGCCTTGTTGTTCTTAAGCTGCTCGAGAGCCGCCCTAATCTCGCACTGGTCGACATCTGGGATGTCCACCGTGTAGTGGCGCGTTAATTCGGCTCGGTTGTCATCTGCACTATGTTCCGCTGGTTTTGCAGTCCGCGTTGAGTAAAGGTGCCCGTAAAAATCCTTGACTTCCTCGACTATCGCGGACTTTGAAGTCACGATTCTCCCATCCGCAGTTCTTAGTTTCGTCAGATAGGACCTTCCTAATTGCTCAGCGAACACTTTCGACCCTCAGTTTTGCTCAATCGCGACCTTAATGTCGCGGGTGTTGGAGCAGCGAAGGTCGCGTCGCGTCAGCTTTCGTATTTTTAGGTTTAAGGCCCTCTTCTCTGATGAAGACGGCTGCATGGATGGCAATTCTCGTATTTCCCTCATAAGTCCGAGAGTCTCCAAGGAAAGTTTGGACACCTTACTTTTTCGCTGCGACGGGAAAAGTCTGCGGGACACGTCACGTAGTGCTTTGACCACCTCGTCGGCTTTCTCGTCAACAGTGCCTGTGGTTTCCAACAGGGCGAATCGATTTTGAAGTTCCAGTTGGAACTTTTCGAATCCTAGAGCAGTTTGGAGCTGCGTGGGTTGACCTCATCATGCGGATTGTCTCAGCTCGATAATTGATATTTAGAGTGCCTCGGACTAGCCTGTGATCGCTTCCGGTACTGAACCTGCTGATCACGGAGACATCTCTAAATATGTGCTTCTTATCCGTCATGATGAAGTCGATCTCGTTCCTTGTCACGTTATCGGAGGTCTGCCAGGTCCATTTCCTTTGGGGCTTCTTTTCGAAGAACCAATTCATCAAAAAGAGCCCCTGCGACTCTACGAAGTTGACCAGTAGTTGCCCCCTGTGATTCCTGCGCCCCAAACCAAACGGTCCGACTATCGATTCGCCGCGTTCTTGTACTCCTACTTTGGCATCGAAGTCCCCCATAACAACATTGTAGTGAGCCTTGGTCGTACTGTGCATTGCTTTGGCAATGTCCTCGTACAAGGCCTCGGCTGTTTCGTCAGAGCATGTCGAAGTTGGCGCATATACCTGTATCACTTTCAAGTAGTAAATGTCAGTGAGCTTTAGTACAAGGTACGCTACCCGTGACGACACACTACTGATTTCCACAACGCTGCTAGTGAGTTCTTTGTTGACCAGGAAGCCGACACCGCCTTGGGAGAGCTGATCACCTTCGCGGAAGTAGGATAGGTCGCTTGACTCCAGGGTTATCGTATCCTCCCCCTGTCTTCGGACTTCAGATAGCCCCAGTATATGCCAGTTAATGCGACCTAACTCTACCTCAAGTTTCCTAAGCGCATGCTTGGAGGAGGGCCAGTTCCCACGTCACTGGAAGACGGGGAAACTGCTCCTCATCAAGAAGCCGGGGCGCCCCGCGGACTCTCCGTCCGCTTACCGGCCCATCGTGCTTCTCGACGAGGTGGGCAAGCTCTTCGAAAGAGTCATTGCAGACTGTGGCCCGGGGTAGGGTCGTCTTGGCGGTGTCTCTGGACATCGGCAATGCCTTCAACACCCTGCCCTGGAGTTGCATAAGGGAGGCACTACGTATCACCGGATGCCGACCTACCTCTGTCGTGTGATCGAGGCCTATTTGACGGACAGGGCCGTCATCTACCCGGGTCACCTAGGAGAATGGAACCGGTGAGAGATGTCGTGCGGTGTCCCACAGGGATCGGTCCTGGGGCCGCATCTGTGGGACATCGGATACGACTGGGTGCTGCGCGCCGACCTCCCTAGCGGCGTCAGCGTAGTTTGCTACGCTGACGACACGCTGGTCCTGGCGCAGGGGAGGTCGTACCAGGCAGCGGCCGACTTACCGGCACACGGGGTTGCGATAATCGTGGATAGGATCCGGCAACTGGGACTCGAGGTGGCCTTGCACAAGTCCGAGGCCATGGTTTTATGATCCTCGGAATGCACCACTGACGGGTTCCCAGATAACGGTGGGAGGGGTTCACATCGACGTCGAGTCGACGATGAAGTACCTAGGACTCGTCCTCGACAGCCGGTGGAACTTCGCGGAACATTTCCGACGTTTGGCTCCCAGACTGGAGCGGGCCGGGGCTGCCTTAAAGCGGCTCCTGCCCAACCTAGGGGGGCCAAACGCCTCCTGCCGGAGGCTCTACGCGGGGTCGTGCGGGCCATGGCCCTATACGGGGCGCCGGTGTGGGCGCCTCAATGTAGGCGCCCACACCGGCGCCCCATATAGGGCCAACCAGCACGCCGGTTGAAGGTGGCCCATAGGGTCATGGCCATCCGGATGAACACCGCTGCCGCGGGAAATCGCGGCACGGCGGACAGAGCTCCGGCAGGATCTCTAGCGACGTGGAAAGTGCGATTGTCGCAACCCAGTGCTGCGCACGCCACGATTGCGGCGGTAAGTCCCCTCTTTGAGGAGTGGCTTGAGAGGCGGCATGGCGTCTTCACGTTCCGCCTGACACAGGTCCTCACCGGACATGGATGTTTCGGGAGGTTCCTGTTTCGGATAGGGCGAGAGGACACGCCCGGCCGATGCCTGCCGGGGGTGCGGGTTGTTCGAAAGAGATACCGCGCCCCTGGCACACAGGCAACTGAGGGAACTCGGGGGGGGGGGTTTAGGCAGTAAAAGTCTGACACGCCCTCCCGCTCCACCCAGAGCGGGAGAAGTTATTTGATGATTTCCCACCCAAAAAAAAAAAAAAACTACCTCAAGTTCAGCGAGGTGATGGTACAGCCTCATCGAACGTCCATTGTACGTAGCCAGATGTAGTCGTCGTTGGTAGCCTGTCATAACTCGGGGATTCTTCGCACCCCCCGTCCTGCCGTTACCGTGACCGCTACCTTGGCCAGGAATAGCGGGACCACCGGGAACTAGGAGCCGTAGTTTTGACACTTTATCCATTGGAGATTTTGATGCCCATGGTCACCATGCTGGGCATGCGGGTTGGTGACCGCAGAGCCAGTCCTTTCGCAGCGATGACGTTGCTGCCCGTCATCACTCTGCAGAACCAACTTTTTGTAACAATACCATGATTTTAAAAGAGTGTCCATGGAGTTTCTTGCCCGTTCTTCTCCATAGGTACCGACGCTTTGGAATGGGCAAATAGCTTCATCTTTCTAACTCACCGACCTTGACAATTCAAAAGTGCCTGTAATTGGTTTATTTGAAATAAATGCTTTGAGTATGAGTTTGAGTTACACAAAGTAATGTCCTGCTTGGGTTTGGACCCAGGACCTACAACTCGGTAAGTCGAGGCCATTACGATTGGGTCACCACTGCTCTATAAACTCACGCCTAAATAAATTCCTCAATAAATATAAAATATTGTCACAATCTCAGTTTGGATTCAGCCAGGGAAAGTCTACTGAGGAGATAGGTCTATCACTAACGGCTCTGGTAGATAAGGTAGATAATGGCAGGAAATGTCTAGCTATTATCCTCAACCTTAAAAGGCCTTTGACACAGTGTCTGTCCCCATACTTTTACATAAGCTCGAAAACATTAGCATAGGGACCCTCTCTTGAACTATTTCAATCTTACCTGAGTAATCGTAAGGAAACGGTAAAAATTGGAAAGTACACGTAGCTCTGAAGCAACTGTTACTTTTGGAGTCGGTCAGGGCAGTGGCCTCGGTCCAACTTTGTTCCTCATCTATATTAATAACCTTTGCAACATGAAGATTGATAGTGGGTCCATATTTTCTTACGCAGATGATACTGCCATTGTCATTGCTGCTAAGACTTGGGCCGATTTAGAGGGTGTGGCGGAGGGTGGCCTAGCTAGGATAGCAGCTTAGCTAAATCATAATAGTCTCACAATAATCGCCTCCAAATAGAATTTCATCTGTTTTACAAAGTATAATAACTCGCAACGGTCACTAGAATTCCAATTAAAGATCCGCAACTGTCCCAACCCAAAAAATTATTAACATTATATTTGCGGTACCATGGCGGCACCTAACTTTTTTTTTGAGTTACTTAATATTTCACATCATCATGGCAATCTAACAGTCATAATTATAACCTGAGGAATCTACGACGAAGTACTACCCACTACTATACTACTAATACGATTAATAACTGTGTATTATATAGTCAATGCGTTCGCCTGGATAATATGACTAGCGATGAAGCTTCCTACTCATACGGAGTTCCCCAGGGAATAACGATTGGTCCAACCTTATTGCTGGTGTACATTAATGACCTGTGCGATGTCATAATCGATGACACAGTTTTTTGTTCCATGAAAGGTCTTGGACAGGACTAGAAACTTCATGTGAAGAGGGTCTTTCCCAAGTAACAGCTTGGTTAGAAGATAGTCTGCTATCTCTAAATATTTTTAAAACTAAAAACCTATGTTTTAGTGAGACTAGAGCAGGAAGTCCCAATAACTTCAAAATTAGCAGCCACATGTTTCCTTGCAATAGGAATAGCAAAATCTTTGCCTCTTGCACGTGCCCCTAGCTAGACTGTAAACTCTATTAAATATCTAGGATTAATCGTTGACAACAGCCTCCATTGGTTACAACATAGGTGAGGTTTCGAAGGAAATGTCGGGTCGTGTGTTGATGACACGGTTGGCGTAATGGCTGAGCGATCGACTGCTGCGCAGCGTATCGCGGGATCGATCCCCGCACGGAACAAATATTAGTATGATCTGCAAGTAATTGTTCAGGCTCTGGGTGTTTGTGTTTTTCTATGTTTATAAACGAAGATACATGAAGAAATTCCTAGTGTGGCGCAACGTTTATTAAAAACAAAATGTTGGTTATTTTTCTAGAGCTTTAAATTATTTACGGGCTGCCTGTAAAAGTGGGTACATACTATAGGTTCTATGAATACATATTGCAATCGAAAGTGAAAGCTGACATGCAGTACGTACCATTATGAAATTGCGTTATAGGTACGCATATTTAAGAGGATAATTTGTCACCTACGCTACCTATTCATTACACATGAAAACTGTATGGACAGTGGTGCCACTGCATCGGTAGGTAGGTAGGTAGAAGTACCTACCTACCGTTGATTTTACAGACAGAATAACAAGATACCACTGTGCATAACAAGCTTGTGGTCACAGATAAGAGAACACTATTTTTAACCTATCAGGTTTGCGGAAAACCAGCGTTTTGCTTTTGTTTTAATACTGCGAGATCGCTCACCAGCGGTGGACGCTTCATCTACCTCTGTTGAAACAACTTAGTATTTCTGAAATATAAAATGTGTAGAGCGCAGTGGGTGCTGGCGTTGGTAGCGCTACAAGTGGGGCTAGCGCACTCCTGGGGTGAGTACGAGGGGTGTAGTTTATTTTTAACCGACTTTACGTCATACGGGCGGAGGTTAGTTATTCAACGATGTTTAAATGTATGGAACTAAAACGTAATTCTACAGTCCTTGGGCACGCCACGATTGCGGCGGTAAGTCCCCCCCCTCTTTGAGGAGTGGCTTGAGAGGCGACACGGCGTCCTCACCTTCCGTCTGACGCAGGTCCTCACTGGACATGGTTGTTTCGGGAGGTTCTTGTTACGGATAAGGCGGGAGGAAACGCCCGGGTGTTTCCACTGCGAAGATCGCCCAAAGAACACGGCGGAGCATACGGTGGAGGTGTGCCTGGTTTGGGCGGGGCACCACCGTGTCCTCATGGAGGCGATCAGCGGCGGCGATCTCTCGCGTCCGGCCCTGGTTCAGGTCATGGTACGGAGCGAGAGTGCATGGCTAGCAGTCGCTTCCTTCAGCAAAGCAGTGATGCTCGCAAAGAGGGAGGCGGCGCATGTGAGGGAGAGGTATATGTGCCCTCGCGGCCCTAGCCTCCGCAAGAGACGCCCTGAGCGTCGGGGATTCCAGGCTGATTTCAGGCCACCGTACGCGCGGGCTTGCGGACGGCGAGTAATGGGTAGCTCGATGTCCGGTAAGGACCAAGCCCGGGTCGACGGCGCGTTGTGTTCCACGCACGCCTCAAAGAGATGTCAGCACTAGCTGAAGGTGCCCGCAAGGGCCGATGCCTGCCAGGGGTGCGGGTTGATCGAAAGAGATACCGCAGCCCCTGGCACACAGGTAACTGAGGGAACACGGGTGGGTTTTAGTCAGTAAAGTCCGACAAGCCCTCCTGCTCCACCCAGAGCGGGAGAAGTTATTTGATGATTTCCTACCCTCAAAAAAAAAAAAAGATCCTACTATCCTACTTATATTAATCCTACTAATATTATAAATGTGAAAGTTTGTGAGTATGGATGTATGTATGGATGTTTGTTACTCTTTCACGCAAAAACGGCTGAACGGATTTGAATTAAATTTGGCAAACAGGTAGCCTGTAACCTGGAATAACGCATAGGATACTTTTTATCCCGTTACTACGTTCCAGTGGGATAGTTTTCGACCTCCCGCGAGCGAAGCCGTTGGCAAAAGCTAGTCTTATATATAAAATTTCCATGTCACAATGTTAGTTACCATACTCCTCCGAAACGGCTTTACCGATTTTTACCAAATTTTATATGCGTGTTTAGTAGGTCTGAGAATCGGCTACTATCTATTTTTCATACCCCTAAGTGATAAGGGTTGTTCACCCTAAATAATTTATAAGGCAAAACAACGTTTGCTGGGTCAGCTAGTAATATTACAAATCTAAATGTTTGGATGTTTGTTACTTAATCACGCCAAAACGGCTGAACGGATTTGGATAAAATTTGGCGCACATATAGATTATAGTTTGAATTAACACATAGGGTACTTTTTTATCCCGGTAATAGCTTCCCGTGGGATATATCACGACCTCATCGCGGGCGCAGCCGCTGGCAAAAGCTAGTAAAATTAATAAATCAGTGTAGGTACACTGATTTACTAATTCTGTCATGTGAGTGTTACCTAATCACTCAACAACGGCTAAATGGATTCAGATGAAATTTAGCATATAGATAAATAATAACGTCGAATAACACTTAGGATTAGTTTTCATCCCGGTTATAAGTTCACGTGGGATAACTTTCGACATCCGACATTTCAACATCGCGGGCAAAGCTAGTATGTTAATAATGCTTAGATTTTTTCAAATAATCGCAAAGCCTTTGAAGGATCCATATCTTAAAAGGCTTTTTTATGATTTCTAAAAAAAACAGCTAGACTTAGTACGCAAATCCAGATCGCGCTTGGCTGATATTTTCAGTAGCGGAAGTCGGAGCAGAAGTCGCAATTATTTAATATTTTATTCAATTGTTTCCTATTTATGGATTTTATCTATTGCACTGGCCTACATCAAAATTGCCTTTTACATGAAATTGCACTTATATCTGTAGTGTTTGGTCCTCTGAATCTAAATATAGAACCCAACATTGAGAGTTAGCTCCATTTATGTCAGTTATCCATTTATGCCATATTTAAGAAAATAGTGGGTAGCTTGGTAGATGTCATCTTGTATAATAAGAGTTTAAAATATTTAGTGATGTTACCTGCATACATTTTGTTACTACGCTTTCGTGTCCAGATGATGTTTGTAACTTGATTACTTGCTAAAACACGAAGCCTTATAAGTTATTTTATTATTTTTGACAATTTCTGAAGCAAAGACTATCGTTTTGGTTATGCCAATGTAAATAGTGCAAAAAAAAATTCTTACACCATGTGGTATCGTGAATTTAAGTAGGCAAAAGCGCCCAATAAGCCAGCGTTTAGAAACTGCTTTCTTTAATAATTTCGGAATTCAAATTTAAAATAAAGGTAAAATCATGGGTACGATATTTTAGTTGGAGTACTTAAAAATGGACACAAAGGAGGCTTTTAGGGCAGTTATGTATGGTATTTTTGGCAATAGGAGTTGTAAAAAAATATGACATGCTTGTGAACAATCTCCTACAAAAGTATCAGCAGATGGGCTGCAATTTGTCTCTAAGAGTTCACTCTCACCTTGATTTTATTCCTGCTAAGTTGGATGTCGTGAGTAACGAATGTGGTGAACGATTATTCTATTAAGACATATCAACAATGTTATCCCTTACCGGGTAAGGGGCTTGGAACTACATTAAATTAATCCGAACTTTTTAATAGTGAAAGCGTTATGTTAGGTCTTGGCAACCTCCTCTATATGAAATGAATTTGGTGGGTAACATATTCATGGAATGGCATCCTCTCCACGCGAGTTTTAACTCGCACTTGCTGGGTTTTTCAGTTTTTCTTCACGAGTTTAAGTAATAATTAATCAAAATATTCCGCATTTGTTATCTTTTACCTAAACGTTATTAATAGAACTCGTTTATTGCATAGGTAGCCGTGAAATATAATTAACTGTATCTTCAACATACTCATGCAAAACAGGAAAGAGGATAACGCTAGATAATATTTTAATTAATATAGGTATACCTACCAGCAGGGTGGCCAACTTAGATGTGCCAAGTTATCAATAATTATATTTTCATCGTGTTTGTTTTCGTCATTTCGCGTACTTTTTTAGGTATCTCCATTAATATTCAAAAAACCAGGATCCACAATCAGCGTCTAAAAAACATCCGCATAAATAGGGCGCAGGTGTCAAGTAGTATCGTCAGTCATCTTTTAATCAGTCTTTATGGACATTGCTTCGTAAAAACTACATTAAGTCACGCGTGTAAAGGCTCGTGTAGACTAGCGCGACGCGACGGTCCTGTCGCGACACTCGTAGAACAATTTCTATGAAAACTTCATGGAAATTGTTCTACAAGTGTCGCGTCGCGCTGTCGCGTCGCGCCTGTTTGAAGAAGGCTTTAGTTTGAATTTGCAAAAAAATGTGTTTTATCATAACTTTAACTACTGACGCCTATTTGGGGACAGTTTTGAGTGTTACTTTTGTTCCAGACTGTGCATCTTGGGTTTTTTGTATATCAATAGGTATCCCATTACAAATTCAAAAATATTCTGCTTTTGGTTATCAAGGTGACTAGTCCTTCAGATAAGCCCTCAGAAAAAAGTCAGGATACGTTGCGAGATCCTCCATGATCAAAATCGTAATGATATGAAAAAAAAAAACTCATTTTTCAATCCGTTTAAAAGTTTCAGGATAACATTACTACTTGTAATGCAAAGCCTGCATTACGATTAGTAAATGCATGCATGCCTGACAGACGGATCGAAACGCATTTCTCGTATTTTAAATAACTAAGCCAAAAAAGTCGCATACTACCGACCTGGGTAGAAGACAAAAGAAGCCGCGGACAGAAAAAACTGGAATAAGGTGGAGAAGGCTCGAGATGGGTTTCCTATCCCTAAGATGTAGATATATAGAAATAATCTAAACATATAATAAAATCGTTGCGAATCGTAGCGAAGTCAAAACTGTCTATGTGTGGTCTGGGAACGATTGTTATGCCGAAAATATTTTTTTATTTTTACTTATTTTTATAATTTTTGTCTGTATGTCTGTTTGTTAGAATGGATGTTCCAGCATCAAGCCAACTCTACCATATAGATTTGGTTAAAATTTTGCACGCATATTTCCTATAACTCTGCGCAGGCCGTAGGGTATAAATTATCAGGCTATTTGCTATGGGGGATAAGCAGTATTGCAATATATTCGTATTCTTCTATAGCTTACCGCAAATTATAAAAAGACGCGCCGAAAAGATAGAATATTGCAGATAGTTACAGATGTTACCTTTTACATGATTATCAACACGATATTCTATTATCGAGCTCAACAGTCCATCACAAAATAGAGAGGTTGGAAATTTGAGATTGGGTAATAAGGGCAGATAACTCAACCGTTGTCGCTACAATAAATTGGCTTAAAGAGACTTTTTTATGTGTTTGGAACATCTGCATTCACAGATTTCGAAATAAATGTACAGTTAGCAAGAAAATGGGCAATATTCACCAAAAAAAAATGTGATGCTAATCGATCCTGTCTCATATAGGGATTAAAAAACTGTATGGGACCACTGAGGTTTAAGTATCAGAAAAGTCGGAAATAGCAAAAAATCTTCCCATACATTTACGCAGGAAATTAGACTAGATATGAGCGAACATAAATATCAGTTTACGACAACAGTCGAATTGTTCGTATACTTCACTCGGCTTAATAGGGAATAAAGCGGATGGTTACAGATATTATTAACATCCCACTATACATTGAAGGAGATAAGCAGTTAATCATGGCATAGCTTAAGAACGGCTATTTTGATTATCGACAAAACAAAATAACTAAGCGGTTGGACGATTCCTTTGTGGACCTGTAGTTGTCAGTTCGATTCCCAACATTTTATCATCCTCAAATGTAAGTATATAATATTTCGTCGAACGTACCGTACCCCCCCGTACTAAACCTAAAAGGTGAAAAATAGAAACGTTTCCAAAAAAAAAAAACAACCGGCTTCCGAGAAAAAACACTACAAACTGAAAAATAACTAATTCGAAATTTCATCATCCTTGGGGTCAAAACAATGCATATTTATGCGATAGCAGCGCGGTTTATTTACTTATATTTTTTTGAGAGTTCCGTTGTCTGTTTCCCAAACGCATCATCAGATCTACACCGTGAAATTTTAATGGTTGTTTTCCCGCGGCAGAACAACTTGCCATAAGGAGTACTTCCGAAGCATACAGTAAAAGTAAAAAAACTTAAGATTGTTTTTGTTTTAAAATAATTTAAAAAATATTTATCAACTCGATAAAACACTACTCAATAGTAACACTAGAGGTCACTTGTAGGTACTACTCGAATCGCACGCGCCGCAGACATAGGGAACAGCGATGCATAAATGTTCAAAGCAAAATAAACTCTCGCATGTGGTGATTTTTCACAATGGTGAATCTGCCATTTTTTGTTTCTAATATTTTATTTGTTTATAAAACGATTGTATTACCAAGACAAAACCATTCGGCTGCGGGAAAACAACCATTTAAATTTCACGGTGTATATGAAATTGAAATTGGACCACACGGGAAGCAACAGCTTTTCAATAAAAAAAGAATCATCAAAATCGGTTCACCCAGTCGAATGATAAGAGGTAACAAACATTAAAAAAAATACAGTCGAATTGAGAACGTCCTCCTTTTTTGAAGTCGGTTAAAAAGGAAACTTCCTAAGTAATGGGAAATTGCGCCGCAAACACTTTCAGGTGCTCAGCACTTTAGGTTGTTTTCAGATTATTTAGGAGCTAGACCATTTGAGAGCAGATCATTTGAGAGCAATGGTGGCCAAGTGATCACAGCCGCGACTCACGAGTTGTAGGTCTTAGGTTCAAACCCAGACAGGCACGAAAAGTCGTGAGGAAACCGGCATGTCCGGCATGAGAATCAAACATTCGAAGACATGTGGCATCTACCAACCTGCATTGGGCCCACGTGGTGGATTACGGCTCACACCCTCTCACCGAGGACAGGCCTGTGTCCCAGCAGTGGGAACATTATAGGCTGATTACCAAAAGTTTTACGGACTTTTTAGAAGTCGGAATATAAACTTATGTACAAACAGAATAATTGCTAATAGTGCTATTTACTTCTAAAACCATAATTTAAAATAGTTCAATGTCACAAGAACAAATATATTTGAAATGTGCATGTTACTGAAAAGGTACGTTTGCCTACAGCCATCGCCGCGCCATTTTATTGTCTTGTATTGTTGTGTGTGGAGGATTGGGCAGTTTCTGAATAACTTGTAATTGAAATATGTATTTGATATAGAAATAAGGTATTTGTTTCAATTACTTGTTAATTAATGTAGTTTGTAATTGGTAGGTACTTCAAATACCTGACGTTGAGGTATTTTGAAGTTAGTATTTAAAATACTTATGCCTTAGAAATTATTTTTTACATAAATACATTTAGCGATCTTATTAGAGAAAAAATAAATAAATAATAGATAAAAAAATCTAAAAAACACGCTTTAAAAACGCAGCTAGCAAAGCAGAAAATAATTTCAAAAAAGCGTGGGGTGCTTTTTGAGGTAGGTATTTTTATAATCAATTAATATCAAGCACCCTACGCTTTTTTGAAATTAATTTCTGCTTTTTTAGTTGCGTTTTTAAAGCGTGTGTTTTAGAGTTTTAAATCTATTATTTAGTTTTTAGTTTTTAGTTCTGCTAACTGAAGAGTAATTAATCAAAAACCGTTAAATCCATTTTGTATTTGTTTTCAGAAAATTATAAAAACCATATAGCACTACACTATGCTATGTGGTTTTATTTATAGATACAATTTTTTTTTGACAAAGTTATAGTAAAATTACCTATAGTTAGGGTAGTGAAATATTTTCGAAAATAACGATTGTTATTAAGGAGATATTAGGCAAAGAAATATGGAGATAACGGTTTTTGTTCAAGCCGTAGTGGATTTATGGGGTTTAGATTAAGTCAGTCTGGATTTATCGGTACTTGATCCAACCAATTTGGAGTTTATCAATTTTTGGTAGTTCCTATAAATCTGCAGATTAAAAAGATTTATCGAAACAATCGAGGAAAATCAATTTGATTCAAATATAACTTGGACTTAACGACATTTGAAGCGAACAGTGTCACGGGCGTGTCATTTCTTAAGGATTTAATGGTTTTTGTTTCAACGTTATGTATTTGTAGCATTTTGATCAAACCATCGACTTTTAACATATTTTTTTTTAGTAGGAATAGGTTTTTGAAGCGGTTTGTTAATATTGGGCTGTGTATTTCAACTTTGAGAAGCGAAAAAAAAAAGAAAAAACATATCCTGGTCAATAACGGCTTTTGTTCCGTCGCTCCTCAACTACAAAAGCGTGATATTTTTTTTTGTTATTGAGTTGTCATCGGTCCTCGATAAGTCTACAAAGTATTTCAAGTGGGTCAAAATCAAGTCCAAAGGAGTCGGTTTCAAACAAACATTTATACGGGTGGGTTTTAGTCAGTAAAAGTCTGACACGTCCTCCCACTCCGCCCAGAGCGGGAGAAGTTATTTGATGATTTCCCACCCAAAAAAAAAAAAACAGTCACTAGAATCCAAAGCCGAATGTGTCAATCTTTAGGTTGATAACAGTTTACCTGTACTTTACGTCCATTTTCAAGTATCTTGTCAATTGTCATTGATGGTAGGGGTACCTCTCTGAGAAGTTTATCGCGACAGTAAACGCAAAACATGAAAAATGGTAGCTCTGCATATATTTCATGGAAGTAAATAAGTAATTATTTTTTACACGTACATTTAAAAAAAGAAAAAAGCAGGAAAAGGTGACAGTGGACCTGTAGAAAGATTGTTGCCTTTAGCAGGTTTGATTTATTCCCCAACAAGAGGCTGTTTGTCTGTCCTGGTACATTTATAATTCTAGTAATCATCAAAGGAAATTCTTCTTTTACTGGTTAACAGACTTGGCTAGATAAGTTATGTTTACATTACCTACCACTTGGACCCTATACCACCATACTTTACAAATCTAAAATTTGTATTTTGTATTTTAAATACATGATAGAAAGTATTCTGTAATTTATATTTTAATTAAAGCAAAGAATGTAATTTACGTAGTGATATGTGTGTGTCAAACCGACCAAATTAGAGTATTATATTAATATTATACTATTATTTATTGAATGATAATTTTACTAACAACAAAATGACAATCTCATTGCAATATGTTTTTAGAGAACTCTGTCGACTTACCCTATTGCAAGCAGCGGCAACACAGGGTTTACTGGCCGCACCCACTTTTTTGTATGGGAAATCATCAAATGACTTCTCCCACTCTGGTTGGAGCAGAAGGGCGTGTCAGACTTTTACTGACTAAAACCCACCCGTGTTCCTTCAGTTGTCTATGCCAGGGCCACGGTAACACTTTCGAACAAATCCACGACTCTGGCAGGCATCGGCCCTAGTGGACCCCTTCAATTGTTGCTGACTTCTCTTTGAGGTGCGCGTGGAACACAACGCGCCGTATACCCGAGCCTGGTTCTACCGAACAGCGAGCTACCCATTGCTCGCCGTCCGCAAGCCCGCCCCTACGGTGGGTAGGAGTCCGCTATAAACTCCCGGCCACCCACCCGGCGCCCAGGGCGTCTCCTGCGGTGGCTAGGGGCGTCAGGGCGCAATCCTTGCCTCTTCCACACGCTCTCCGCCTCCTCCTTCGCGAACATTACTGCTTCGCAGAAGGAGGTGATGTCTTCCCATGGCTCGCTCCATACCATGGTTTGGACCAGAGCCGGACGCAAGTGATCGCCGCCACCAATTGCCTCCGCGAGAACCCGGCAGTGCTTCGCCCAGGCAGGGCAGACCTCCACCGTATGCTCCACCGTGTCCTCCAGGGGATCCACAAATTGGTCACATCCAGGGGTTTTCCTCCCGCCTTATCTGGAACAGCAACCTCCCGAAGCAGCCGTGTGTCCGGTGAGGACCTGCATAAGGTGGAAGGTGAGGACGCAGTGGCGCCTCTCCAGTCACTCCTCAAAGAGGGGACTTACTGCCGCAATCGTGGCGTACCCAGCACTGGGTTCCGACAATCGCACTCTCTATGCCGCCATGAGATCCCGCCGGAGCTCTGCCCGCTGTACCGTGATGTCTCACGGCAGCGGAGTTACGCCCCAGCGTAGTCGCTGCACCCCTGATTTTGAGCTTCGCTGACCTGGATAACAGAGATATCCGCGGTATCCGAGAATGAATATTTATGCTACAACCCGATCGACTTAAGTGTAAACGAAATCCTTAAAAGTATAATATTTTCTCACGTTTACGCGTTTATTGTTTGTAATAAAATGGCTTACGTTTAATTTATCACTTGTTATAATAACGTACTTAGAAAAAAATATATTTGCAAAAATTATAAATGAAATATTTTATCAGTTAAAAATATACCTATGAACAAAAAGTGTCTTATTAAACATGTATTTAAGAACAGTATTTAAAAGAAAATATGTATTTTGCATGTAGTATTTCAAATATCATTCCAAAAGTTTCATCTGATAGCCTCAAATACTCTATTCATATGTATCTTGTTACTTGTATTCCAGATACTTTAATGAGGTATCTTAAACATCTCTGATTATTTGGCTATTAGCTTGGTAAAGTAAAATGTTATTCTTTTGTTTCAGAAATCGCTGTCAGTTTAGGAGACCAGCTCGTATTTTATACCAACGGAACAGTAACAAACACCGTGAATTTCATTTCCCACAACCTCACAGCTTTAGCTTACGATGAAGTTCACAACAGGGTGTTGTACGTCGACAAACAGCGCGACATCGACTCTATATGTGGTCATAATTTACTTTCCATGGAAAACGATTGTTTCATCAAAAGAAACGGTAGTAACATTCACAGTATTGCCTTCGACCCGGCAACAGATAGACTATTCTTCACTGATACTAATGAAAGGAGCATTAATTGGATTTCATTAAAGCCCGGATCTACTAACGTTGTTAACGGAAATCTTTTGATCAAAATGGAAGACCGGACCCCCCGTAATGTTGCCATAGATAGCTGTAGAGGGTACGTTATCAATGACAGTTAAACAATCAAAATTGTTGCATTTCGTGATATTTAATAGTGTTATTCAAATTACAGGTACATTTACTGGACCAACGTAATAGAAGGACAGTCAGACTACATAGAGAGAGCTCGATTTAATGGAACTGAAAGAGAAGTTTTAAACAAATGGTTGCCATTTTTTAACTTGGCCATGGACCTGCAAACACAGAAAATGTATTACTTCGCTGGTTGTGATTCATGTCCTTATCAGATATTATATACAGCAGATTTAAATGGCCAAAACTCTCATGTACATTTTATACATACACATCTTTCTACACCACTACAGATGACCGTTTCAAAGGACTACTTATACTGGATGAACAGTAGCGAGAGCTACACAACCGTTTGGTATTTACCAAAGAACGCAAGTGATGGTGTAGAACCCAAAGAGATTAGTAAGTTCTACAATAACAGATCACTCGGCATAGCCGCCAACTATAATATTAAAGATCAAACTCAGGGACTTCAGGACTGTGAAGCACTGTCAAGTCTGATCCCAACAATGACAGTAACTAACAACTCCCTCAATATTCAACAGACAGTACAGAAACAACAGAAAACAGAAACAGAGTATACAACAGTTTTCGAACCGTTTTGTGTTCACGGTATAAAAGTTAGTGAGACGTCTGCTTGCAAATGCACTCCTGGTTACATCGGTAAGAGATGCGATGTTTCAGTCTGTGAGAATTATTGTTTACACGGTGACTGCAGTTTTAATGATGAGGGAATCCCTATATGCAGGTAAAACTAATTCTACTCCTGATGATTTCCTGGTTTAAGCATAAACATAATAAATAAGCCTATAACGTTCCCAATGATGGGACTCAAGCCTCCCCTATATGAGAGCGAGTAGACCGTAATCCACCATGATGTGCCGTGTTGGTGGCTTTCACATGGCTTTTAAACTTTGGTTTTAGAGTATGCCGCTTTCCTCGTGATGTTTTCCTGTACCTTTTTGAATGCAACATGCGTAATGAAATAAATTACACAAAGTAAATTGCCTGCTTGGTTTTGAACCCACGACTTACGACACGTAAGTTGGGACTGTTACCACCGGGCCGCCTCTGCCTCCAATTCTCCATTTTTCCAGTTCAATTTTATTTAAGTGACCATGATGACACTAACATTATTTCAGATGTAACGCTGGTTATTCCGGGGAAAGGTGTGAAGTGTACGCGTGTCATGGTTATTGTCTGAACAACGGTAACTGTTCTTTGAATGAGCAAGATGAGCCAGTCTGTGAATGTGTTGGTGATTACGAGGGAACAAGATGTGAATCTGTTAAAGATAGCACTTTCGCTTGCACAAATACTCCTACGAACTACTTAGCAAAGAGAAACCTTAGTCTAGTTGATTTACTCTCAAATTGGCGAAAGCCTACCGCTAAAATTTCCGTTGTTGTTGAAGTGTAAACTTATTGATTGCTCAATTACTTGTGCAACCATTTCCTTACCGGCTTTTTGATAATGTGATAAAGCTTCCAGTCGTCTTTCAATTAGGTACGCTTCAATTAAGTGTTGTTTAGTTTGTGTCTTTAATAAAATGCAAAATTGATATGCCTACGTATGTATGGTGTTTTATTTTCATTTGGCATTTAACATAATTATATAGATACCTCCAACATGATCAAAATCAAAAGTCATTTATTCAAACTGGGCTGAGAATCAGCACTTTTTGAACTTCAAAATTATATAACAGTTCACCAAAACGCCCGCCATTCACCGCTTTCTAGTGATTTAGCTGAGAAGAAGATGTGGCGTAATAAACTCCCCAGCAGCACAGCTGTCTGTTAAGTTAGAAGAACTTGATTCTATATAAAAGTAAGTAAGATGATATGGCAAAAATTAGTTTTTTGCTCAGATCGATGAGTCTGATTGATAAATTTATAAGACTTGTTTTTTTTTAGGTTTCTACTAGCTCGGAATCAGTGTTCTAGAAAGATTGCCAGGAAAAAAATTAATGTTTTGTTCAAGAACAAAATTATTTAAAAAAAGTGGCATAGGGCCTGCCTAGTGGATTTTTAATTGTTTCATTTATAATAACCGACATCATAATATCCAACGACTTAGTTATCGTGCTGCTTCATTACTTAGTTACAACATTTTAGCACGATGGTTCTTAATTTTTCTTAGGTAATAAATAGATAGCAGATCTAAAAACATTTTTCTTCCATTTCTAAAATATTAAAATTAATTAAGAGTTTCTTTATTAATTAAAAAAATCAGTTTGGCAGTAGATCAGTTTCTATTATGAATGCGCTATAAGTATACCGAAGCACTGATAAATCAAGTCTGTTGGCCCAATAAAGTGACTGACTACAGTCATAATATCAACTTGTACTGGTGTCCTCAGTAGGATGCTCCGTCCTTGAGGACTGAGGTTCCCACAATAGACTGCAAGGAACCATAGATTTGCATTGAAACCGAATACTTGCTCGTGTGACGGTGTCTTCGTGTGATTTCCGATTGATTTTTGACCTCCGAGATCTTGCGACTTGACACCAAGCGTTGTGTTTTTCATGAGACTTTGAGAAGCACAACGTCTTTACTGACAACATACAAGTTAATTGTCATAAAACTTATAGATTACTATTCGAAATTGCGATATAGGCGACTTAAGGATCAGGTGCGGCCCACGTCCTTCTAACGGGCAGCATTTTGATTTCATAATTATAGGTATCTACTCCATCTCTTTTAATGATTTTTATTTAAACATTTCACACAGGAGATATAACAATGTTTACTTTAAAAAATAAATCTGTATTTCTGATGAGCGATGAGTAGCCTACATCTACAGTGTTTTTATTGTCCTAATACGGTAACCCACTTAAATTAGGTATCTAATTACCTATATCAATCAGCCTATATCGTTCTCATTGCTGGGACACAGGCCTCCGAAAAGGAGTGTGCGCCGTAATCCACCACCCGGGCCCAGTGCGGGTAGGTAGGTGTCACATGCCTTCGAAGTGTTTGTTTTAAGACGTGTTGGTTTCCTCACGAGGTTTTCCTTCATCGTTTCTATTTCTATTATTTTTGAAACTTTTTTACTTACATTTCGTTTTTGTTTTATTGCAATCGCTTCACGCTCGGTTACAAATATATTCTCTCTTGATGTTCTCAATTCGTCTGTTTTTAGAGTTCCGTAGCAAAACGGCACATGGAAACTGAACTCATTATCATGTCGTCCCGTTCATCTGTCCGTCCGTATGTCACACAGCCAATTAACTCAAAATATTTTTTGTTTGAAATAGTTTTCCGATGATGTCCAAAGTTTGCATCATGGGTGTCATCTTTGTAGTTTTCGAGGGCGACCGGTGTCGAAAATCAAGAAATCAAAATCTAAAATGGCGGCCATAACCATAGTACCTAAATGGGTTGCTTTTCTCTTTAACATCTTTACAGAAAAGCATTTTCTTAATTGACACAAGTTTGAAAGATCATGTTCATTTCAATTTATTTGCTGTTTTCTCTGAAAAATTTCAAATTCGCCTTTAAGCGTGATCCATCTATACCATGATAATGCTTTAGCACACTCCGTCGGGTGGGCAGACGATTTAGTAAGTACGGCAGGTGTGGCACAAATAATGAACCTCCACCAGGTGCCTTAATTTTTATTAATTCTCAAATTCAACACTTCCTCGCATTTACATTATGAACCGTAATGAAGACGTAGTGACTGCATTTGAAAGGAAAGAACCCCAGGTAGCCCTTCCCACCAGGCAAGATTGGAAGATTCTTCATTTTCAATGGATGAGTAGTAACTTCGCCTTAAAGCTACACATGGTTTTTCGACATCCACGCGAACAAAGTCGCGGGCACAGCTAGTTAACTAATAAATGAAGAAATCAAAATTTGCGAATCGCATGAGTATCGGGGCCCGATCGCACGACGTACCACAACGCAGCGACAAAATTTGGGGAAGCAGTTTTTGAAGTTATACTTCTTTTGGCACGTTTGGAAAACAATCGTGAGAGTAAAACTCTTACGATGCGCGAGCACACCAACAGTCAAAATGCGACATGAATGAAGTTAGCTGATAACTGTCATTAATTTATCATTTCTTTTACAAACAGAGAGTTGTGACATACGCGATGTAATCTTTAGCTATTATTGTTCTGTTACGCCAAATAAGTTTAACTTCTTACTTGCGCACATATGTAAGTACACACACGCCTTTCTTGTTTTTTATGTAATTCTCAAAAGTGATGTACAATCACAAATGCAGTAAAACAGCTACAACACAATATTTTTGATTGACATCTACTAGATGTGAATCTAGCATGCATATTTTATGTAAAACACTATTGAAAAGATAACACAAAACTGCGAACATTTACATTGACAGTAAGATAGTTTGGGAAAGAATAAATAGATGTAAAAGATATAAAAAACCAAAATTATACAAGTAAGGCTCTAAGTTTAGTCCTAACTGAGGCTACAGAATCAGCAAAGACATCTCTTTACCCACGATTGGAGTTGGCAAGAGAAAGAATGTGGCAAATGGGTGAACATTTACATATAATTTGTTCGACTATAATCAACTCAGCCTATCGCAGTCCACTGCTGGACATAGGCCTCGCCCAGACAGCGCCACAACACTCTATCCTCCGCTTCCCGCATCCAGTCTGTCCCAGCCACCTTTTTAAAGTCGTCGGTTCATCTAGCTGGGGGGCGTCCCACACTACGTTTGCCGATACGCGGTCTCCACTCCAGGACTCGTCTGCTCCACCGTCCATCGGTCCTTCGACAAACATGGCCATCCCACTGCCACTTCAGCTTGCTCACTCTACAAGCTATGTCGGTAACTCCGTTTCTTTTCCGGATAATTTCATTCCTGATTTTATGCTTTAAAGAAACTCTGAGCATAGCCCGCTCCATAGCGCGCTGAGCGACCTTAAATTTGTGGATTAGCCCAACCGTCAATGTCCACGTTTCGGCACCGTATGTCATCACGGGCAGGAGGCTGCGGAGAGGGAGCTGGAGATTTCTTCCGCTAACCCGATCCGCAGCAGATGCACCGGGCGTCGGCGGAGGGCGGATAACGCCCTCTTCCAGCCTCCCTAAATGGGGTCCAGGGGCGTCAGATATGGGGAAATCTGTCACCCCCTACTTCTTAGGACCCGAGATGGCGGCGCGTAGTGTTCCACGCGCGCCTCTCTATGACGAAAGGGGGAAGTTGAACACCCCACTCCCCCCCTGTCGCGAGGTGGCCCGCAGAGGCGGGCCGGTACCAGCCGGGGATCGCAGAAGTCACACTAGTTCCCGTGATCCCCGGTACAAGTGAGAGACGGAACACCGGGGTGGTTTTAGTCAGTAAGAGTCTGACAGACCCCTTCGCCCTCCCCGGGCGGAGAACATCCATGAGGATTTCCCCTCGTAATCAAAAAAAAAAAGGTAGACATACTCCTTCACAACTTCGAGAAGCGACCCTTCGATGTGGATTGGACTCGGCAAGACGTGAGAATTGCACATGACTTTCGTCTTGTCCAAATTCATGCCAAGGCCAACCCGCCGAGAGGCTCCGTTTAGGCTGTGTAGCATCTGGTCTAACTGTTCCAGTGTCTCTGCCGTTATGACAATGTCTTCGGCAAACCGAAGGTGTGAGATGTATTCGCCGTTGATATTGATACCCTGTCCAGTCAAAATATTGTCACCATCACAGTTTGGATGCAGCCAGGGAAAGTCTACTGAGGAGATAGGTTTATCACTAACGGCTCTGGTAGATAAGGTAGATAATGGCAGGAAATGTCTAGCTATTATCCTCAACCTTAAAAGGCCTTTGACACAGTGTCTGTCCCCATACTTTTACATAAGCTCGAAAACATTAGCATATCCCCCCTCTCTTGAACTATTCCAATCTTACCTGAGTAATCGTAAGGAAACGGTAAAAATTGGAAAGTACACGTAGCTCTGAAGCAACTGTTACTTTTGGAGTCGGTCAGGGCAGTGGCCTCGGTCCAACTTTGTTCCTCATATATATTAATAACCTTTGAAACATGAAGATTGATAGTGGGTCCATATTTTCTTACGCAGATGATACTGCCATTGTCTTTGCTGCTAAGACTTGGGCCGATTTAGAGGGTGTGGCGGAGGGTGGCCTAGCTAGGATAGCAGCTTGGCTAAATCATAATATTCTCACAATAATCGCCTCCAAATCTAATTTCATCTGTTTTACAAAGTATAATAACTCGCAACGGTCACTAGAATTCCAATTAAAGATCCACAACTGTCCCAACCCAAAAAAATATTAACATTATATTTGCGGTACCATGGCGGCACCTAACTTTTTTTTGAGTTACCTTATATTTCACATCATCATGGCAATCTAATAGTCATAATTATAACCTGAGGAATCTACGACGAAGTACTACCTACTACTTATACTACTAATACGATTAATAACTGTGTATTTTAGTCAATGCGTTCGCCTGGATAATATTACTAGCGATGAAGCTTCCTACTCATACGGAGTTCCCCAGGGAATAACGATTGGTCCAACTTTATTGCTGGTGTGCATTAATGAACTGCGCGATGTCATAATCGATAACGCCATGTCATGATGTTTGCTGACGACACAGTTTTTTGTTCCATGAAAGGTCTTGGACATGACTAGAAACTTCATGTGAAGAGGGTATTTCCCAAGTAACAGCTTGGTTAGAAGATAGTCTGCTATCTCTAAATATTTTTAAATTAAAAACCTATGTTTTAGTGAGACTAGAGCAGGAAGTCCCAATAACTTCAAAATTAGCAGCCACATTTTCCTTGCAATAGGAATAGCAAAATCTTTGCCTCTTGCACGTGCCGCAAGCTAGACTGTAAACTCTATTAAATATCTAGGATTAATCGTTGACAACAGCCTCCATTGGTTACAACATAGGTGAGGTTTCGAAGGAAATGTTGGGTCGTGTGTTGATGACACGGTTGGCGTAATGGCTGAGCGATCGACTGCTGCGCAGCGTATCGCGGGATCGATCCCCGCACGGAACAAATATTAGTATGATCTGCAAGTAATTGTTCAGGGTCTGGATGTTTGTGTTTTTCTATTTTTATAAACGAAGATACATGAAGAAATTCCTAGTGTGGCGCAACGTTTATAAAAAAAATAATGTTGGTTGTTTTTCTAGAGCTTTAAATTATTTACGGGCTGCCTGTAAAAGTGGGTACATACTATAGGTTCTATGAATACATATTGCAATTGAAAGTGAAACCTGACATGCAGTACGTACCACTATGAAATTGTGTTATAGGTACGCATATTACGCAACCTATTCATTACACATGAAAACTGTATGGACAGTGGTGCAACTGCATCGGTAGATGCGCGCGCACACCAACAGTCAAAATGCGACATGAATGAAGTTAGCTGATAACTGTCATTAATTTATCATGTCTTTTACAAACAGAGAGTTGTGACATACGCCATGTAATCTTTAGCTATTATTGTTCTGTTACGCCAAATAAGTTTAACTTCTTACTTGCGCACATATGTAAGTACACACACGCCTTTCTTGTTTTTTATGTAATTCTCAAAAGTGATGTACAATCACAAATGCAGTAAAACAGCTACAACACAAATTATTTTTGATTGACATTTACTAGATGTGAATCTAGCATGCATATTTTATGTAAAACACTATTGAAAAGATAACACAAAACTGCAAACATTTACATTGACAGTAAGATAGTTTGGGAAAGAATAAATAGATGTAAAAGATATAAAAAACCAAAATTATACAAGTAAGGCTCTAAGTTTAGTCCTAACTGAGGCTACAGAATCAGCAAAGACATCTCTTTACCCACGATTGGAGTTGGCAAGAGAAAGAATGTGGCAAATGGGTGAACATTTACATATAATTTGTTCGACTATAATCAACTCAGCCTATCGCAGTCCACTGCTGGACATAGGCCTCGCCCAGACAGCGCCACAACACTCTATCCTCCGCTTCCCGCATCCAGTCTGTCCCAGCCACCTTTTTAAAGTCGTCGGTTCATCTAGCTGGGGGGCGTCCCACACTACGTTTGCCGATACGCGGTCTCCACTCCAGAACTCGTCTGCTCCACCGTCCATCGGTCCTTCGACAAACATGGCCATCCCACTGCCACTTCAGCTTGCTCACTCTACAAGCTATGTCGGTAACTCCGGTTCTTTTCCGAATAATTTCATTCCTGATTTTATCCTTCAAAGAAACTCTGAGCATAGCCCGCTCCATAGCGCGCTGAGCGACCTTAAATTTGTGGATCAGCCCAACCGTCAATGTCCACATTTCGGCACCGTATGTCATCACGGGCAGGACGCACTGGTTGAAGACCTTAGTCTTCAAGCATTGCGGAATAGGCGACGAAAAGACTTGACGTAGTTGCCCAACCCAACCGGATCCTTCTGTCGGCTTCTGTCGGGAGGACACGGCGTGGCACACGCTGGCAGAGTGTGCCGCTTGGGAGGAGCCGCGCCGTGCCCTCAGACAGAATAACAAGATACCACTGTGAATAACAAGCTTGTGGTCACAGATAAGAGAACATTATTTTTAACCTATCAGGTTTGCAGAAAACCAGCGTTTTGCTTTTGTTTTAATACTTCGAGATCGCTCACCAGCGGTGGACGCTTCATCTACCTCTGTTGAAACAACTTAGTATTTCTGAAATATAAAATGTGTAGAGCGCAGTGGGTGCTGGCGTTGGTAGCGCTACAAGTGGGGCTGGCGCACTCCTGGGGTGAGTACGAGGGGTGTAGTTTATTTTTAACCGACTTTACGTCTTACGGGCGGAGGTTAGTTATTCAACGATGTTTAAATGTATGGAACTAAAACGTAATTCTACAGTCCTTGGGCACGCCACGATTGCGGCGGTAAGTCCCCCCCCTCTTTGAGGAGTGGCTTGAGAGGCGACACGGCGTCCTCACCTTCCGTATGACGCAGGTCCTCACTGGACATGGTTGTTTCGGGAGGTTCTTGTTACGGATAAGGCGGGAGGAAACGCCCGGGTGTTTCCACTGCGAAGATCGCCCAAAGAACACGGCGGAGCATAAGGTGGAGGTGTGCCTGGGTTGGGCGGGGCACCACCGTGTCCTCATGGAGGCGATCAGCGGCGGCGATCTCTCGCGTCCGGCCCTGGTTCAGGTCATGGTACGGAGCGAGAGTGCATGGCTAGCAGTCGCTTCCTTCAGCAAAGCAGTGATGCTCGCAAAGAGGGAGGCGGTGCACGTGAGGGAGAGGTATATGTGCCCTCGCGGCCCTAGCCTCCGCAAGAGACGCCCTGAGCGTCGGGGATTCCAGGCTGATTTCAGGCAACCGTACGCGCGGGCTTGCGGACGGCGAGTAATGGGTAGCTCGCTGTCCGGTAAGGACCAAGCCCGGGTCGACGGCGCGTTGTGTTCCACGCACGCCCCAAAGAGATGTCAGCACCAGCTGAAGGTGCCCGCAAGGGCTGATGCCTGCCAGGGGTGCGGGTTGTTCGAAAGAGATACCGCAGCCCCTGGCACACAGTTAACTGAGGGAACACGGGTGGGTTTTAGTCAGTAAAGTCTGACAAGCCCTCCTGCTCCACCCAGAGCTGGAGAAGTTATCTGAAGATTTCCCACCCTTAAAAAAAAAAAGATCCTACTATCCTACTTATATTAATCCTACTAATATTATAAATGTGAAAGTTTGTGAGTATGGATGTATGTATGGATGTTTGTTACTCTTTCACGCAAAAACGGCTATACGGATTTGAATTAAGTTTGGCACACAGGAGGCCTGTAACCTGGAATAACGCATAGGATACTTTTTATCCCGTTACTACGTTCCAGTGGGATAGTTTTCGACCTCCCGCGAGCGAAGCCGTTGGCAAAAGCTAGTAATATTATAAATGTGAATGTTTGGATGTTCGTTACTCAATCACGCCAAAACGGCTGAACGGATTTGGATAAAATTTGGCACACATATAGACTATAACTTGGATTAACACATACATTACTTTTTATCCCGGTAGTAGCTTACCGTGGGATATATCACGACCTCATCGCGGGCGCAGCCGCTGGCCTAAAGCTAGTAAAATGTCATGTGAGTGTTACCTAATCACTCAGCAATGGCTGAATGGATTCAGATGAAATTTAGCATATAGATAAATAATAACGTGGAATAACACTTAGGATTAGTTTTCATCCCGGTTATAAGTTCACGTGGGATAACTTTCGACATCCGACATTTCAACATCGCGGGCAAAGCTAGTATGTTAATAATGCTGAGATTTTTTCAAATAATCGCAAAGCCTTTGAAGGATCCTTATCTTAAAAGGCTTTTTTATAATTTCTAAAAAAAACAGCTAGCCTTAGTACGCAAATCCAGATCGCACTTGGCCGATATTTTCGGTAGTGGAAGTCGGAGCAGAAGTCGCAATTATTTAATATTTTATTCAATTGTTTCCTATTTATGGATTTTATCTATTGCACTGGCCTACATCAAAATTGCCTTTTACATGAAATCGCACTGTATCTGTAGTATTTGGTCCTCTGAATCTAAATATAGAACCCAATATTGAGAGTTAGCTCCATTTATGTCAGTTATCCATTTATGCCATATTTAAGAAAATATTGGATAGCTTGGTAGATGTCATCTTGTATAATAAGATTTCAAAATATTTAGTGATGTACCTGCATACATTTTGTTACTACGCTTTCGTGTCCAGATGATGTTTGTAACTTGATTACTTGCTAAAACACGAAGTCTTATAAGTTATTTTATCATTTTTGACAATTTCTACAGCAAAGACTATTGTTTTAGGTTATGCCAATGTAAATAGTGCAAAAAAAAATTCTTACACCTTGTGGTATCGTGAATTTAAGTAGGCAAAAGCGCCCAATAAGCCAGCGTTTAAAAACTGCTTTCTTTAATAATTTCGGAATTCAAATTTAAAATAAAGGTAAATCAGGGGTACGATATTTTAGTTGCAGTACTTAAAAATTGACACACAGGAGGCTTTTAGGGCAGTTATGTATGGTATTTTTGGCAATAGGAGTTGTAAAAAAATATGACGTGCTTGTGAACAATCTCCTACAAAAGTATCAGCAGATGGGCTGCAATTTGTCTCTAAGAGTTCACTCTCACCTTGATTTTATTCCTGCTAAGTTGGATGTCGTGAGTAACGAATGTGGTGAACGATTATTCTATTAAGACATATCGACAATGTTATCCCTTACCGGATAAGGGGCTTGGAACTACATTAAATTAATCCAAACTTTTTAATAGTGAAAGCGTTATGTTAGGTCTTGGCAACCTCCTCTATATGAAATGAATTTGGTGGGTAACATATTCATGGAATGGCATCCTCTCCACGCGAGTTTTAACTCGCACTTGCTGGGTTTTTCAGTTTTTGTTCACGAATTTAAGTAATAATTAATCAAAATATTCCGCATTTGTTATCTTTTACCGAAACGTTATTAATAGAACTCGTTTATTGCATAGGTAGCCGTGAAATATAATTAACTGTATCTTCAACATACTCATGCAAAACAGGAAAGAGGATAACGCTAGATAATATTTTAATTAATATAGGTATACCTACCAGCAGGGTGGCCAACTTAGATGTGCCAAGTTATCAATAATTATATTTTCATCGTGTTTGTTTTCGTCATTTCGCGTACTTTTTTAGGTATCTCCATTAATATTCAAAAAACCAGGATCCACAATCAGCGTCTAAAAAACATCCGCATAAATAGGGCGCAGGTGTCAAGTAGTATCGTCAGTCATCTTTTAATCAGTCTTTATGGACATTGCTTCGTAAAAACTACATTAAGTCACGCGTGTAAAGGCTCGTGTAGACTAGCGCGACGCGACGGTCGCGTCGCGACACTCGTAGAACAATTTCTATGAAAACTTCATGGAAATTGTTCTACAAGTGTCGCGTCGCGCTGTCGCGTCGCGCCTGTTTGAAGAAGGCTTTAGTTTGAATTTGCAAAAAAATGTGTTTTATCATAACTTTAACTACTGACGCCTATTTGGGGACAGTTTTGAGTGTTACTTTTGTTCCAGACTGTGCATCTTGGGTTTTTTGTATATCAATAGGTATCCCATTACAAATTCAAAAATATTCTGCTTTTGGTTATCAAGGTGACTAGTCCTTCAGATAAGCCCTCAGAAAAAAGTCAGGATACGTTGCGAGATCCTCCATGATCAAAATCGTAATGATATGAAAAAAAAAACTCATTTTTCAATCCGTTTAAAAGTTTCAGGATAACATTACTAATAGTAATGCAAAGGTCATGGCCTGACAGACGGATCGAAACGCATTTCTCGTATTTTAAATAACTAAGCCAATAAAGTCGCATACTACCGACCTGGGTAGAAGACAAAAGAAGCCGTAGACAGAGAAAACTGGAACAAGGTGGAGAAGGCTCGAGATGGGTTTCCTATCCCTAAGATGTAGATATATAGAAATAATCTAAACATATAATAAAATCGTTGCGAAGTCAAAACTGTCTATGTGTGGTCTGGGAACGATTGTTATGCCGAAAACATTTTTTATAATTTTTGTCTGTATGTCTGTTTGTCTGAATGTATGTTCCAGCATCACGCCAACTGTACCAAATAGATTTGGTTAAAATTTTGCACGCATATTTCCTATAACTCTGCGCAGGCCATAGGGTATAAATTATCAGGCTATTTGCTATGGGGGATAAGCAGTATTGCAATATATTCGTATTCTTCTATAGCTTACCGCAAATTATAAAAAGACGCGCCGAAAAGTTAGAATATTGCAGATAGTTACAGATGTTACCTTTTACATGATTATCAACAAGATATTCTATTATCGAACTAAACAGTCCATCACAAAATAGAGAGGTTGGAAATTTGAGATTGGGCAATAAGGGCAGATAACTCAACCGTTGTCGCTACAATAAATTGGCTTAAAGAGACTTTTTATGTGTTTGGAACATCTGCATTCATAGATTTCGAAATAAATGTACAGTTAGCAAGAAAATGGGCAATATTCACCAAAAAAAAATGTGATGCTAATCGATCCTGTCTCATATAAGGATTACAAAACTGTATGGGACCACTGAGGTTTAAGTATCAGAAAAGTCGGAAATAGCAAAAAATCTTCCCATACATTTACGCAGGAAATTAGACTAGATATGAGCGAACATAAATATCAGCGTACGACAACAGTCGAATTGTTCGTATACTTCACTTGGCTTAATAGGGAATAAAGCGGATGGTTACAGATATTATTAACATCCCACTATACATTGAAGGAGATAAGCAGTTAATCATGGCATAGCTTAAGAACGGCTATTTTGATTATCGACAAAACAAAATAACTAAGCGGTTGGACGATTCCTTTGTGGACCTGTAGTTGTCAGTTCGATTCCCAACATTTTATCATCCTCAAATGTAAGTATATAATATTTCGTCGAACGTACCGTACCCCCCCGTACTAAACCTAAAAGGTGAAAAATAGAAACTTTTCCAAAAAAAAAAAACAACCGACTTCCGAGAAAAAAAACTACAAACTGAAAAATAACTAATTCGAAATTTCATCATCCTTGGGGTCAAAACAATGCATATTTATGCGATAGCAGCGCGGTTTATTTACTTATATTTTTTTGAGAGTTCCGTTGTCTGTTTCCCAAACGCATCATCAGATCTACACCGTGAAATTTTAATGGTTGTTTTCCCGCGTCAGAACAACTTGCCATAAGGAGTACTTCCGAAGCATACAGTAAAAGTAAAAAAACTTAAGATTGTTTTTGTTTTAAAATAATTTAAAAAATATTTATCAACTCGATAAAACACTACTCAATAGTAACACTAGAGGTCACTTGTAGGTAAGTACTACTCGAATCGCACGCGCCGCAGACATAGGGAACAGCGATGCATAAATGTTCAAAGCAAAATAAACTCTCGCATGTGGTGATTTTTCACAATGGTGAATGTGGCATTTTTTGTTTCTAAAATTTTATTTGTTTATAAAACGATTGTATTACCAAGACAAAACCATTCGGCTGCGGGAAAACAACCATTTAAATTTCACGGTGTATATGAAATTGAAATTGGACCACACAGGAAGCAACAGCTTTTCAATAAAAAAAAGAATCATCAAAATCGGTTCACCCAGTCGAATGATAAGAGGTAACAAACATAACAAAAAATACAGTCGAATTGAGAACCTCCTCCTTTTTTGAAGTCGGTTAAAAAGGAAACTTCCTAAGTAATGGGAAATTGCGCCGCAAACACTTTCAGGTGCTCAGCACTTTAGGTTGTTTTCAGATTATTTAGGAGCTAGACCATTTGAGAGCAGTGGTGGCCAACTGATCACAGCCGCAACTCACGAGTTGTAGGTCGTAGGTTCAAACCCAGACAGGCGCGAAAAGTCGTGAGGAAACCGTCATGTCCTAGAATCAAACATTCGAAGACATGTGGCATCTACCAACCTGCACTGGGCCCGCGTGGTGGATTACGGCTCACACCCTCTCACCGAGGAGCGGCCTGTGTCCCAGCAGTGGGAACATTATAGGCTGATTACCAAAAGTTTTACGGTCTTTTTAGAAGTCGGAATATAAACTTATGTACAAACACAATAATTTAGTGCTATTTACTTCTAAAACCATAATTTAAAATAGTTCAATGTCACAAGAACAAATATATTTGTAATGTGCATGTTACTGAAAAGGTACGTTTGCCTGCAGCCATCGCCGCGCCATTTTATTGTCTTTATTGTTGTGTGTGGAGGATTGGGTATTTGTGTTTCAATTACTTGTTGATTAATGTAGTTTGTAATTGGTAGGTATTTTAAATACCTGACGTTGAGGTATTTTGAACTTAGTATTTAAAATAATTATGCCTTAGAAATTATTTTTTACATAAATACATTTAGCGATCTTATTAGAGAAAAAATAAGTAAATAATAGATAAAAAAATCTAAAAAACACGCTTTAAAAACGCAGCTAGCAAAGCAGAAAATAATTTCAAAAAAGCGTGGGGTGCTTTTTGAGGTAGGTATTTTTATAATCAATTAATATCAAGCACCCTACGCTTTTTTGAAATTAATTTCTGCTTTTTTAGTTGCGTTTTTAAGTTTTTAGTTCTGCTAACTGAAGAGTAATTAATCAAAAACCGTTAAATCCATTTTGTATTTGTTTTCAGCAAATGATAAAAACCATATAGCATAGTGTAGATTATTTTTTTTTGACAAACATGTAGTAAAATTACCTATAGTTAGGGTAGTGAAATATTTTCAAAAATAACGATTGTTATTAAGGTAATATTAGGCAAAGAAATATGGAGATAACGGTTTTTGTTCAAGCCGTTGTGGATTTATGGGGTTTAGATTAAGTCAGTCTGGATTTATCGGTACTTGATCCAACCAATTTGGAGTTTATCTATTTTTGGTATTTCCTATAAATCTGCAGATTAAAAAGATTTATCGAAACAATCGAGGAAAATCATTTTGATTCGAATATAACTTGGACTTAACGACATTTGAAGCGAACAGTGTCACGGGCGTGTAATTTCTTAAGGATTTAATGGTTTTTGTTTCAACGTGATGTATTTGTAGCATTTTGATCAAACCATCGACTTTTAACATATTTTTTTTCAGTAGGAATTACTGGTTTTTGAAGCGGTTTGTTAATATTGGGCTGTGTATTTCAACTTTGAGAAGCGAAAAAAAAAAGAAAAAACATATCCTGGTCAATAACGGCTTTTGTTCCGTCGCTCCTCAACTACAAAAGCGTGTTTTTTTTGTTTTTTTTTTTGTTATTGAGTTGTCATCGGTCCTCGATAAGTCTACAAAGTTTAAATGAAATCTGACCATTTCAAGTGGGTCAAAATCAAGTCGATACCTAATATCACTGTAATTTGACAACATTATAAAAGCCAATTATTTTTTAAAAGAGTAACCGTAGAGTTTCTTGCCGGCTCTTCTCCATAGGAAGCGACAAATTGGAACCGTGCACCTAGCTTCTGACGTTTCATAAGTGCCCTTGCAGGTTTATGTGAAATAAAATATTTTGATCAAAATCAAAATATTTTATTTCACAACACACATTTTTTTTTTTTTTTTTAAAATCAAAATTTTGGGTTGTAGCATAAATATTCATACTCTTTAGGCGGATATCTCTGTTATCCATGTCAGCGAAGCTCGAAATCAGTGGTGCGACCAGTCGCCGGGGCGTAACTCCGCTGCCGCGAGAAATCACGGTACAGCGAGCAGAGCTCCGGCGGGATCGCATGGCGGCATGGAGAGTGCGATTGTCACAACCCAGTGCTGGGCACGCCACGATTGCGGCGGTAAGTCCCCTCTTTGAGGAGTGGCTTGAGAGGCGGCATGGCGTCCTCACCTTCCGCCTGACACAGGTCCTCACCGGACATGGCTGTTTCGGGAGGTTCCTGTTTCGGATAGGGCGGGAGGAAACGCCCGGGTGTTTCCACTGAGAAGATCGCCCAGAGGACACGGTGGAGCATACGGTGGAGGTCTGCCCGCCTTGGGCGGAGCACCGCCGTGTCCTCGTGGAGGTGATCGGCGGCGGCGATCTCTCGCGTCCGACCCTGGTCCAGGCCATGTTACGGAGCGAGAGGGCATGGCTGGCAGTCGCCTCCTTCAGCGAAGCAGTTATGCTCGCAAAGAGGGAGGCGGCGCACGTGAGGGAGATGCAGTACATGCGCCCTCACAGCCGTGGCCTTCGCAGGAGACGCCCTGGGCGTCGGGAATCCCAGGCCGATTCCCGGCCACCGTAGGCACGGGCTTGCGGACGGCGAGTAATGGGTAGCTCGCTGTCCGGTAAGGACCAAGCCCGGGTCGACGGCGCGTTGTGTTCCACGCGCGCCTCAAAGAGATGTCAGCAGCAACAGATGGGGCCCGCAAGGGCCGATGCCTGCCAGGGGTGCGGGTTGTTCGAAAGAGATACCGCCGCCCCTGGCACACAGGCAACTGAGGGGACACGGGTGGGTTTTAGTCAGTAAAAGTCTGACACCTCCCGCTCCACCCAGAGCGGGAGAAGTTATTTGATGATTTCCCACCCAAAAAAAAAAAAAAAGGAGTCGGTTTCAAACAAACATACAGGTGAAATTTATAAAAAGCGTGTAATAAAAGAAAGCTGACTTAAACATAAACTAAAGACACTAGAATCCAAAGCCGAATGTATCAATCTTTAGGTTGGTAACACTGTACCTGTACTTTACGTCCATTTTCAAGTATCTTGTCAATTGTCATTGATGGTAGTACCTCTCTGAGAAGTTTATCGCGACAGCAAATGCAAAACATGAAAAATGGTAGCTCTGCTTACATTTTATGGAAGTGAATAAGTAATAATTTTTACGTATACATTTTTTAAATAAGAAAAAAGCAGGAAAAAGTGATAGTGGACCTGTAAAAAGATTTTTGTCTTTAGCAGGTCTTATTAATTCCCCAAAGAGAGGCTGTTTGTCTGATGGTACATTTAAAATTCTAAGGAAATTCTTCTTTTACTGATTAATGTGCTTGGCCAGATACGTTATGTTTACATTACCTACCACTTGGACCCTATACCACCATACTTTACAAATCTAAAATTTGTATTTTGTATTTTAAATACATGACAGAAAGTATTCAATAATTTATATTTTTATTAAAGCAAAGAATGTATTTTACGTAGTGACATGTGTGTCAAACCGACAAAATGACAGTATTATATTATTATTACTATACTATTATTTATTGAATGATAATTTTACGAACAACAAAATGACAATCTCATTGCAATATGTTTTTAGACAACTCTGTCGACTTCCTCTACGGCAACAGAGGGTTTACTGGCCGCACCCACTTTTTTGTATGGAAAATCATCAAATGACTTCACCCACTCTGGGCGGAGCAGAAGGGCGTCTCAGACTTTTACTGACTCAAACCTACCCGTGTTCCTTTAGTTGTCTATGCCAGGGCCACGGTAACTCTTTCGAACAAATCCACGACCCTGGCAGGCATCGGCTCTAGTGGACCCACTGCTTTGCTCGCCGTCCGCAAGCCCGCACCTGCGGTGGCCGGGAGTCCGCTATGGACACCCGGCCACCCAACCGGTGCCTAGGGCGTCTCCGGCGACGGCTAGGGGCGCGAGGGCGCAATCCTTGCCCTTCTCCCAAACGCTCTCCGCCTCCTCCTTCGCGAGCATAACTGCTTCGCAGAAGGAGGTGATGGCTTCCCATTCAATCTCGCTCCATACCATGGTCTGGACCAGAGCCGGATGCAAGTGATCGCCGCCACCAATTGCCTCCGTGAGGACACGGCAGTGCTTCGCCCAAGCAGGGCAGACCTCCACCGTATGCTCCACCGTGTTCTCAGGGCGATCTACAAAACGGTCACATCCGAGCGTTTCGTCCCGTCTTATCTGGAACAGAAGCCTTCCGAAGCAGCCGTGTCCGGTGAGGACCTGCATAAGGTGGAAGGTAAGGACGCCGTGGTGCCGCTCCAGCCACTCCTCAAAGAGAGGACTTACTGCCGCAATCGTGTAGTGCCCAGCACTGGGTTGCGACAATCGCACTCTCCATGCCGCCATGCGATCCCGCCGGAGCTCTGCTCGCTGTACCGTGATTTCTCGCGGCAGCGGAGTTACGCCCCGGCGACTGGTCGCACCACTGATTTCGAGCTTCGCTGACCTGGATAACAGAGATATCCGCCTAAAGAGTATGAATATTTATGCTTCAACCCAAAATCAAAATCAAAATATTTTATTTCACATAAACCTGCAAGGGCACTTATGAAACGTCAGAAGCTACCTAGCTTCCAATTCTTCCACGGTTCCAATTTGTCGTTTCCTATGGAGAAGAGCCGGCAAGAAACTCTACTCTTTAAAAAAATAATTGGCTTTTATAATGTTGTCAAATTACAGTGATATTAGGTATGGGAGGACCTTAGAATATTAACTAAGGACAGTGCAGGCCTGTCAATAAGTACCAGGTACTTAGAGGAATGAAAATAAAGAATAGAAACTGTAGGCCTACAACGTTCTCTCATTCATAATATGTAAAAGAATCTATATAAGTAAAATCAACCTATTTAAACCGAGTGATATGATTTCCATGAGAATCACTAATAAATACTCGATATTACAAGTGTTGTATAATGTCAAATAATGACGAGAATATGTCAGAAAGTGTAAAAAATAAAATTAATAAAATTAACATTGTAATTTGGAAGCAGTTAATAGACGCTCACATAGTTATGGTGCTAATGAGTTACCAGGGAAGCCACATGTGCAGAAGGAATTAATGCCAAACTTCCTTGTCTTCAACGTAGTCTTTTATCTTATAATATGCTTTTTTGATAAGGACACGTTTGATGTGAGTTTTAAACTTTCCATCGCTAAGTTCTGTAACCGATTTTGGCAACTTGTTATAGAAGCGGATACTGTTTATTAGAAATGACTTGCTAGTTTCAGTTAATCTAAATTTTGGAATCACAATTTCATCTTTACTACGTATATTTAGGTTATGGAAGTCGCATCTTTTTTTTAAAAAGACCTGAATGTTTGCGAACATACAAGATATTTTCTAGGATATAAAGAGAAGGCAGAGTTAGTATGTCAACTTCGTTGAATTTGTTTCTAAGAGACTCGCGAGGCCCCATTTTATAGATTGCGCGGATTGCCCTCTTTTGTAGAATGAAAACTGAATCTACGTCAGCTACCGACCCCCACAGCAGAACGCCATAAGACATAACACTGTGAAAATAAGCAAAGTATACTAACCTAGCTGTGGCTACATCAGTCAACTGCCTTATTTTTCTTACTGCGTAAGCAGCTGAGCTTAATCTACTTGAAAGAGCTCTAATGTGGGCACCCCATTGCAACGTTGAATCTAAAGTAATCCCTAGAAATACAGTTTCCGAAATAGCATCTAGTTTCTTGCCATCAAGTTTTAAATTTAACCCTACTTGGGGTACATTTGGTAATGAGAACTTAAGACATTTAGTTTTGTTCGCATTGAGTAAAAGATTATTAGCCGCAAACCATTTCGAAAGAACAGCTAGACTATCGTTAACATGTAAGACATCCGTATCTTTTCTATCTATTCTAAAAATAAGAGAAGTGTCATCAGCGAATAAAATTATATCCGAGAAGTTAGGCATCAGGTAAGGAAGGTCATTAATATAAACTAGAAATAAAAAAGGGCCATCGACTTAAGTGTAAACTAAATGCTTATAAGTATAATATTTTCTCACATTTATGCATTCACTGTTTATAATAAAATGGCTTATGTTTAATTTATCACTTGATATAATAAACGATAACATAGAAAAATAATATTCGCAAAAGTAGAAAATGAAATATTTTATCAGTTAAAAATATACCTATGAACAAAAGGTGTCTTGTTAAACTTGTATTTAGGAATAATATTTATAAGAAATTATGTATTTTGCATGTAGTGTTTCAAATATCATTCCAAAAGTTTCATCTGATAGCCTCAAATACTTTACTTATATGTATCTTGTAACTTGTATTCCAGATACTTTAATGAGGTATCTTATACATTTCTGATTATTTGGTTAATAGCTTGGTAAAGTAAAATGTTATTCTTTTGTTTCAGACATCGCTGTCAGTCTAGGAGACCAACTCGTATTTTATACCGACGGAACAGTAACAAACACCGTGAATTTCATTTCCCACAACCTCACAGCTTTAGCTTACGATGAAGTTCACAACCTAATGCTGTATGTCGACAAACAGAGCGACAACGACTCTATCTGTGGTTATAACTTACATTCTAAGGAAAACCAATGTTTTATCAAAAGGAAAAGTGGTAACATTCACACTATTGCCTTCGACCCGGCAACAGATACACTGTTCTTCACTGATATTAATGAAAGGAGCATTAATTGGATTTCATTAAAGCCCGGATCTACTAACAATGTTAACGGAAATCTTTTGATCAAAATGGAAGACCGGACCCCCCGTAATGTTGCCGTAGATAGCTGTAGAGGGTACGTTATAAATGACAGTTAAACAATTAAAATTGTTGCATTTCGTGATATTTAATAGTGGTATTCAAATTACAGGTACATTTACTGGACCAACGTAATCGAAGAAAAGGAGGAGTATTTGGAGAGAGCTCGATTTAATGGTACCGAGAGAGAAGTTGTAAACAAATTTTTGCCGTTTTTTAACTTGGCTATGGACCTGCAAACACAGAAAATGTATTATTTTGATGGTTGTGATTCGTGTCCTTTTGTGTTGTTAAATACAGCAGATTTGAATGGCCAAAACCGTAATGTACATTTTGCACATACACATCTTTCTACACCACTAGAGATGACCGTTTCAAAGGACTACTTATACTGGATGAACAGTAGCGAGAGCTACACAACCGTTTGGTATTTACCAAAGAACGCAGGGGATAAAATAGAACCTAAAGAGTTTAGTAAGTTCTACAGTAAAAGACCACTCGGTATAGCCGCCAACTACAATATTAAGGATCAAACTCAGGGACTTCAGGACTGTGAAGCACTGTCAAGTCTGATCCCAACAATGACAGTAACTAACAACTCCCTCAATATTCAACAGACAGTACAGAAACAACAGAAAACAGAAACAGATTATACAACAGTTTTCGAACCGTTTTGTGTTCACGGTATAAAAGTTAGTGAGACGTCTGCTTGCAAATGCACTCCTGGTTACATCGGTGAGAGATGCGATGTTTCAGTCTGTGAGAACTATTGTTTACACGGTGACTGCAGTTTTAATGATGAGGGAATTCCTACATGCAGGTAAAACTAATTCTACTCCTGATGATTTCCTTGTTTAAGCATAAACATAATAAATAAGCCTTTATCGTTCCCAATGATGGGACTCAAGCCTCCCCTATATGAGAGCGAGTAGACCGTAATCCACCATGATGTGCCGTGTTGGTGGCTTTCACATGGCTTTTAAACTTTGGTTCTAGAGTATGCCGCTTTCCTCGTGATGTTTTCCTGTACCTTTTTGAATGCAACATGCGTAATGAAATAAATTACACAAAGTAAATTGCCTGATTGGTTTTGAACCCACGACTTACGACACGTAAGTTGGGACTGTTACCACCGGGCTGCCTCTGCCTCCAATTCTCCATTTTTCCAGTTCAATTTTATTTAAGTGACCATGATGACACTAACATTATTTCAGATGTAACGCTGGTTATTCCGGGGAAAGGTGTGAAGTGTACGCGTGTCATGGTTATTGTCTGAACAACGGTAACTGTTCTTTGAATGAGCAAGATGAGCCAGTCTGTGAATGTGTTGGTAATTACGAGGGAACAAGATGTGAATCTGTTAAAGATAGCACTTTCGCTTGCACAAATACTCCTACGAACTACTTAACAAAGAGAAACCTTAGTCTAGTTGATTTACTCTCAAATTGGCGAAAGCCTACCGCTAAAATTTCCGTTGTTGTTGAAGTGTAAACTTATTGATTGCTCAATTACTTGTGCAACCATTTCCTTATCGGCTTTTTGATAATGTGATAAAGCTTCCAGTCGTCTTTCAATTAGGTACGCTTCAATCAAGTGTTGTTTAGTTTGTGTCTTTAATAAAATGCAATTAATATGCCTACGTATGTATGGTGTTTTATTTTCATTTGGCATGTAACATAATTATATAGATACCTCCAACATGATCAAAATCAAAAGTCATTCATTCAAACTAGGCTGAGAATCAGCACTTTTTGAACTTCAAAATTATATAACAGTTCGCCAAAACGCCCGCCATTCACCGCTTTCTAGTGATTATGCTGAGAAGAAGATGTGGCGTAATAAACTCCCCAGCAGCACAGCTGTCTGTTAAGTTAGAAGAACTTGATTCTATATAAAAGTAAGTAAGATGATATGGCAAAAATTAGTTTTTTGCTCAGATCGATGAGTCTGATTGATAAATTTATAAGACTTGTTTTTTTTTAGGTTTCTACTAGCTCGGAATCAGCGTTCTAGAAAGATTGCCAAGAAAAAAATTAATGTTTTGTTCAAGAATAAAATTATTTTTAAAAAGTGGCATAGGGCCTGCCTAGTGGATTTTTAATTGTTTCATTTATAATAACCGACATCATAATATCCAACGACTTAGTTATCGTGCTGCTTCATTACTTAGTTATAACATTTTACCACGATGGTTCTTAATTTTCTTAGGTAAGAAATAGATAGCAGATCTAAAAACATTTTTCTTCCATTTCTAAAATATTAAAATTAATTAAGAGTTTCTTTATTAATTAAAAAAATCAGTTTGGCAGTAGATCAGTTTCTATTATGAATGCGCTATAAGTAAACCGAAGCACTGACAAATCAAGTCTGTTGGCCCAATAAAGTGACTGACTACAGTCATAATATCAACTTGTACTGGTGTCCTCAGTAGGATGCTCCGTCCTTGAGGACTGAGGTTCCCACAAGAGACTGCAAGGAACCATAGATTTGCATTGAAACCGAATACTTGCTCGTGTGACGGTGTCTTCGTGTGATTTCCGATTGGTTTTTGACCTCCGAGATCTTGCGACTTGACAACAAGCGTTGTGTTTTTCATGAGACTTTGAGAAGCACAACGTCTTTACTGACAACATACAAGTTAATTGTCATAAAACTTATAGATTACTATTCGAAATTGCGATATAGGTGACTTAAGGATCAGTTGCGGCCCACGTCCTTCTAACGGGCACCATTTGATTTCATAATTATAGGTACCTACTCCATCTCTTTTAATTGATTTTTATTTAGACATTTCACACAGGAGATATAACAATGTTTACTTTAAAAAATAAATCTGTATTTCTAATGAGCGATGAGTAATTACATATACAGTGTTTTTATTGTCCTAATATGGTAACCCACTTAAATTAGGTATCTAATTACCTATATCAATCAGCCTATATCGTTCTCATTGCTGGGACACAGGCCTCCTTTCGGCGAAAAGGAGTGTGGGCCGTAATCCACCACCCGGGCCCAGTGCGGGTAGGTAGGTGTCACATGCCTTCGAAGTGTTTGTTCTAAGACATGTTGGTTTCCTCACGAGGTTTTCCTTCATCGTTTCTATTTCTATCATTTTTGAAACTTTTTTGACTTACATTTCGTTTTTGTTTTATTGCAATCGCTTCACGCTCGGTTACAAATATGCCTAATTCTCTGTTGATGTTCTCAATTCGTCTGTTTTTAGAGTTCCGTAGCAAAACGGCACATAGAAACTGAACTCATTATCATGTCGTCCCGTTCATCTGTCCGTCCGTATGTCACACAGCCAATTAACTCGAAATATTTTTTGTTTGAAATAGTTTTCCGATGATGTCCAAAGTTTGCATCATGGGTGTCATCTTTGTAGTTTTCGAGGGCGACCGGTGTCGAAAATCAAGAAATCAAAATCTAAAATGGCGGCCATAACCATGGTACCTAAATGGGTTGCTTTTCACATGAGCAACTTGTGTAGAAGCTCGTTCGAGGTTTCAAGCAACCTCTTACACTTCTTTTTAACATCTTTACATGCATTTTCTTAATTGACACAAGTTTGTAAGATCATGTTCATTTCAATTTATTTGCTGGTTTCTCTGAAAAATTTCAAATTCGCCTTTAAGCGTGATCCATCTATACCATGATAATGCTTTAGCACACTCCGTCGGGTGGGCAGACGATTTAGTAAGTACGGCAGGTGTGGCACAAATAATGAGCCTCGACCAGGTGCCTTAATTTTTATTAATTCTCAAATTCAACACTTCCTCGCATTGACATTATGAACCGTAATGAAGACGTAGTGACTGCATTTGAAAGGTAGCCCTTCCCACCAGGCAAGATTGGAAGATTCTTCATTTTCAATGGACGAGTAGTAACTTCGCCTTAAAGCTGCACATGGTTTTTCGACATCCACGCGAACAAAGTCGCGGGCACAGCTAGTTAACTAATAAATGAAGAAATCAAAATTTGCGAATCGGATGAGTATCGGGGCCCGATCGCACGACGTACCACAACGCAGCGACAAAATTTGGGGAAGCAGTTTTTGAAGTTATACTTCTTTTGGCACGTTTGGAAAACAATCATGAGAGTAAAATTCTTACGATGCGCGCGCACACTAACAGTCAAAATGCGACATGAATGAAGTTAGCTGATAACTGTCATTAATTTATCATTTCTTTTACAAACAGAGAGTTGTAACATACGCGATGTAATCTTTAGCTATTTGTTCTGTTACGCCAAATAAGTTTAACTTCTTACGTGCGCACATATGTAAGTACACACACACGTTTCTTGTTTTTTTATGTAATTCTCAAAACTTATGTACAATCACAAATGCAGTAAAACAGCTACAACACAATATTTTTGATTGACATCTACTAGATGTGAATCTAGCATGCATATTTTATGTAAAACACTATTAAAAAGATAACACAAAACTGCGAACATTTACATTGACAGTAAAATAGTTTGGGAAAGAAAAAATATTCTGCTATGGCAATTGATTTGTTGATGACGTGATATCCGCAATGAGTAGTGCACATGATGAACGGGATCTATGTCATAACCCCATTTTTTATCTACTGATAGCTGTTATCCCTACTAATATCTCTTCTAATATTATAAATGCGAAAGTAACTCTAATTGTATGTGTGTCAGTAACGCTTTCAAGCCTAATGTAAAAGATATAATAAACAAAAATTATACAAGTAAGGCTCTAAGTTTAGTTCTAACTGAGGCTACAGAATCAGCAAAGACATCTCTTTACCCACGAATGGAGTCGGCAAGAGAAAGAATGCGGCAAATGGCTGAAAATTTACATATATTAGTTCGACTATGAGGCTGGACGAAAGTCCTTTCGGTTAATTAAGCGGCTACTCCTACGTAGGATACAAAAAAAATCTTTTTCTAAAAGCTCAAGAAAATCTATTTCACCATTTAGTAGTTTAAACAAAAACATGAAAACGAAAGATTTCCTACGTATTGTCCCTTAATTTGATTATGTTCACTGTGATAAACATTCATAAAAAAGTAAATATTGAGCGACTATTAACTACTGTTTTTCGGTTTTTATTTTAGTTATAGCAAGTTTGAAGTATATTTATTGGTATAAAAAATTATTCTACTAGTGGCAACATTGTCTATCTGTCATTATCGAGACAAGATGTCAGCGAGGCGCGGGCACTCAATTCTTCGCAAGGTAAATGTTTTATTTTACATGTTTTACAGCTAAAATAACTTTTTTGTGGTTTTCTTTACTTCAGTACAATGTATATGCTTTGGTTTGGAATGGGTTTCACGTAATGTTTTGTGTTTTTGGTAACTTTTTTTAGAGGCAAACTTGTTTGTTCATCATAGTGAACACTGCCAAACACTCGAACAAGTATTGTCAATTTGATACGTTCATTGTGATGAACATTGCCAAATTAAGTATAACTTTTATTATACTTAATTTGGCAATGTTGTGTTTGATGATGTATAATATGCTTTTATGTGGTGGGCTTCTACTGGGCTTATTTGTTTTTTTTCTGCTTGTTAACAGAATGAAATACAAGACCGCGCGTATAGTATACTGTACTTGTTCCTGTCGAGCGTGCACCATGCGACACTAGTGATAAATCCGAAAATAACAGTGACATCGAATTGCCGCCACCTTCTCCAAGCCCTGTTTCATCTTCTGCGCCTTCCATTAATTTTTTTTTAGAACGCTTAGACATCAAACGTAGCCCCGAACCTGAACAGACTCAAAATTGCGATGAACAGCCGTTAGAACCATCTGATTTATACCACTCCGAAGCTCTCCAATTTACTCCAGTTTACTTAATACATCATCCAAACAACCACTCTATGATAATATTCCATCATTATCTCCAATAATATCGCTTCCATCTGAGATACAATCACCAACACCTGGTACGTCATATACTAGAAAAACTAGAGCAAAAAAGCAGATAGTTCCAGCTTCCAAGAAATCGAAGAAAATTACAAAATTTTCTCTTTCTTACAAATGGAAGAAAGGTATTTTCCGTCACCGTGCCATAATCGAAGAGCGAACCGAAACATAAGTCGATTTTCCAGATGTTGACCCCCTTGATTATTTGTATTTTTTCTGAACATGTATTTACCGATTTAGTAGACCAGACCAATCTTTACTCCGTTCAACAAACCGGAAGATGCAAACAAACATCAGAGAATGTCATGAGGGATTTTATAAGCATTCATATTCTGATGGGAATTGTTGAAATACCATGCTATCTGGACTATTAGAGCAATAGGTTTCGATACGGCCAGATAGCAGACATAATGACGTTAAAACGTTACCACCAAATCCGCACATTTTTACACTTCACCAAAAATAACCTGCAGGACTCTGACAGATATTACAAAGTAAGACCCACAGCCGTAAAAATCAGAAGAAATTGTTTAAAGCAAAAAAACGAGAATAAATTTAGTATAGTCGAGATGGTGATACCCTACAAGGGCAGGAAAGCAGGAAACAGAAAACAGTATATAAAAGACAAACCAAATAAATGGGGTTTTAAAAGTTATGTACGTGCTGGTGTAAGAGCAAGAATCATCACTTGGGTTTGAGCACAAATAGTTATAGCCTTGACTCAGACTATACAAAAGAAACCAGTAACTATATTTTGTAATCATTTCTTCTCATCGCCAAAACTTTTTAACATATTGAAAGAAAACTATGGTGTCTTTGATCTTGGTACGATACGTAGCAACAGGATTAGAGGAGCTGAAAAGTTTTTACCGGATGAAAAGTCGATGAAGAAAAAACAGAGGGGTGCGATTTCACAAGTTGTTTGCGATGCAAACAAATTAGTTATTGTACGCATGAATGGTAATAAACCTGTAACTCTTATAAGCTCATTTGTAGGATCGGAACCAGTACAAAAAAGAAAAAGGTATTGTAAAGAGCAGAAACAAAAAACAGAAGTCGATTGTCCGCAAATTGTTCGCGAGTGCAATAAACATATGGGGGTGTAGACCTGGCTGATATGTTATTATCATTATATAAAGTTCCGTTTAAAACTAGAAGGTGGTACATAGGAATATTTAGTTAATTACTAGATATATGTATAAATAATGCTTGGCTATTGCATAAACGTAACTGTTATAGAAATCAACGAAAATCAAAGTCATTGAAAGTGTTTCGATATGAGATTTACTTAAGGTTAACAAAGAAAAGCAGATGTATGCCTCATGAATAAAACCAATAATGTACAATTATAAAACCAAGATCTGCCTGGCCTACAAGCCATATCAGATTTGATAATACAGGACATTATCCAAGTTATGTCAAAAAAATACAACTGTGTATTATATAAAATGCAATATGAGACTTTGCTTTGTTACGGGAAAAACTCCTCGCAATCGTTTTTTTTATATTTCCATACTAGATAATTGGATTTAATTGATATACATGGTGTTTTTATTTGAGCCGTTTAAATGACACTAATTTGACAATGTTTATCACAGTGAACATTGCAAATTACTTGTTGTTCTCAACGTATTTTGCAGTGTTCACTGTGATGAACATTGATTTCCTGAAAACCTGTAAATAAAATATTTTCTGTCTATTTTTCCTAAGTTATATTGAACCCTAGGACTTCAGAAATACATCTGATTTAATAAAATAAAACAACTCAGATCTCTGCCAACTTAAGGGTTAAGAATTCATTTAAAATGACTCTGATCTGTTATCCGAATAACTGTATAACTGAATTTTTGATTTTAGGACAAACCGGTTTCCTCACGATGTTTTCTTTCACTGTTTTGAGAGCAGTGGTGATTAAATAATTTATACAGAATAATGTCCTGCTTGGGTTCGGACCCACGACCTTCAACTCGGTAAGTCGAGGCCGTTACCATTGGGCCACCACTGCTCTTTAAACTCACGCCTAAATAAATTCCTCAATAAATATAAAATAGTGTCACCATATCAGTTTGGATTCAGGCAGGTAAAGTCTACTGAGGAGGCAGGTCTATCACTAACGTCTGCTCTGGTAGATAAGGTAGATAATAGCAGGAAATTTCTAGCTATTATCCTCAACCTTAAAAGGCCTTTTGGCACAGTGTCTGTCCCCATACTTTTACATAAGTTCTAAAACATCAGCATAGGGGACCGTCTCATGAACTATTTCAATCTTACCTGAGTAATCGTAAGCAAACGGTAAAAATTGGGAAGTACACTTAGCTCTGAAGTAACTGTTACGTTTGGAGTCAGTCAGGGCAGTGGCCTCGGTCCAATCTTGTTCCTCATTTATATTAATAATCTATGCAACATGAAGATTGATAGTGGGTCCATATTCTCTTACGCAGACGATGCTGCCATTGTCTTTGCTGCTAAGACTTGGGCTGATTTAAGAAGTTTGGCGGACGGTGGCCTAGCTAGGATAGCAGCATGGCTAAATCATAATATTCTCACACTAAACGCCTCCAAATCGAATTTCATCTGTTTTACAAAGTATAATAATAACTCGCAACGGTCACTAGAATTCCAATTAAAGATCCACAGCTGTTCAAACCCCTTAATCCCCTACTGCTAATGTGTAAAAATTAACAGATTACAACATACTAAATATCTAGGCACTATGATTAACCCGAACTGATTATGAAAAAAGGCAGTACGCAACCTTTTAGCAAAAGCAGATCTAACTGTAACAGTTGGGGCGACTAAGTAGCTCCTGATAATTGGTTTAGAGGGATCATATGGGAGAGATGTGTGTTCCCCACCTTTACAACTTGCTCAATAAAAAGCTACGTATAAACTCCCTGAAGCTCCAAGACTGTAAGAAAGTTGTGTGGCGGACATCTACAATGGGGGACATACGAAACTTCGAATCAACAAATGTGGAAAACAAAAAATTGAAGTGGCGCCATCTACAATGCCATATGCGAACTACTCAAGACTTGACGTCACACCGCAACTACATCAGCTACATCGCGCAGGCAGAGTTTACCGCGCGATCTGCATATATGCAAACATCCCGACATCAATAGTCGGGTAGTTGCCCACCAGACACAACATTCGTCGGGTCGGAGGATCCCTCCTTTACCAATAGAGTATGAGTGAACTGTACACCCTATTCCTCACATCTCTTTAGTTGTAACTGTGTAGCTTAAGACGAATACTTACGACGACGTTGAAACTAACTACTTGTTTTTTTTACATTCAATTGCAAATGAATGGTTAATGCCAAGTGGAAGAGCGGAGTCACCTACCACAAGCAACTCATGCTTAAAAAGTGATCTCCAAATCATTGAAGTAAATATACTTTGTAATTGCAATAAACATTTTTTATTTGCAGGCATCTAAATTGTCAGGTTTTATCGTCAGGAAAATAAATGCTTATATAGAACCAAATCTGACTATTTCCATTTATAATAGCATTATTCGAAGTATTCTGGGGTATTGTAGAACGATATGGAACCTGTTTTATCAAGTGAACTCTGATTGGATAGAACGCGTTCAAGAACGGTTTTTATACCACAGTTATTCGGATAACAGATCAGAGTCATTTTAAATGAATTCTTAACCCTTAAGTTGGCAGAGATCTGAGTTGTTTTATTTTATTAAATCAGATGTATTTCTGAAGTCCTAGGGTTCAATACAACTTAGGAAAAATAGACAGAAAATATTTTATTTACAGGTTTTCAGGAAATCAATGTTCATCACAGTGAACACTGCAAAATACGTTGAGAACAACAAGTAATTTGCAATGTTCACTGTGATGAACATTGATTTCCTGAAAACCTGTAAATAAAATATTTTCTGTCTATTTTTCCTAAGTTATATTGAACCCTAGGACTTCAGAAATACATCTGATTTAATAAAATAAAACAACTCAGATCTCTGCCAACTTAAGGGTTAAGAATTCATTTAAAATGACTCTGATCTGTTATCCGAATAACTGTGATATAAAAACCGTTCTTGAACGCGTTCTATCCAATCAGAGTTCACTTGATAAAACAGGTTCCATATCGTTCTACAATACCCCAGAATACTTCGAATAATGCTATTATAAATGGAAATAGTCAGATTTGGTTCTATATAAGCATTTATTTTCCTGACGATAAAACCTGACAATTTAGATGCCTGCAAATAAAAAATGTTTATTGCAATTACAAAGTATATTTACTTCAATGATTTGGAGATCACTTTTTAAGCATGAGTTGCTTGTGGTAGGTGACTCCGCTCTTCCACTTGGCATTAACCATTCATTTGCAATTGAATGTAAAAAAAACAAGTAGTTAGTTTCAACGTCGTCGTAAGTATTCGTCTTAAGCTACACAGTTACAACTAAAGAGATGTGAGGAATAGGGTGTACAGTTCACTCATACTCTATTGGTAAAGGAGGGATCCTCCGACCCGACGAATGTTGTGTCTGGTGGGCAACTACCCGACTATTGATGTCGGGATGTTTGCATATATGCAGATCGCGCGGTAAACTCTGCCTGCGCGATGTAGCTGATGTAGTTGCGGTGTGACGTCAAGTCTTGAGTAGTTCGCATATGGCATTGTAGATGGCGCCACTTCAATTTTTTGTTTTCCACATTTGTTGATTCGAAGTTTCGTATGTCCCCCATTGTAGATGTCCGCCACACAACTTTCTTACAGTCTTGGAGCTTCAGGGAGTTTATACGTAGCTTTTTATTGAGCAAGTTGTAAAGGTGGGGAACACACATCTCTCCCATATGATCCCTCTAAACCAATTATCAGGAGCTACTTAGTCGCCCCAACTGTTACAGTTAGATCTGCTTTTGCTAAAAGGTTGCGTACTGCCTTTTTTCATAATCAGTTCGGGTTAATCATAGTGCCTAGATATTTAGTATGTTGTAATCTGTTAATTTTTACACATTAGCAGTAGGGGATTAAGGGGTTTGAACAGCTGTGGATCTTTAATTGGAATTCTAGTGACCGTTGCGAGTTATTATTATACTTTGTAAAACAGATGAAATTCGATTTGGAGGCGTTTAGTGTGAGAATATTATGATTTAGCCATGCTGCTATCCTAGCTAGGCCACCGTCCGCCAAACTTCTTAAATCAGCCCAAGTCTTAGCAGCAAAGACAATGGCAGCATCGTCTGCGTAAGAGAATATGGACCCACTATCAATCTTCATGTTGCATAGATTATTAATATAAATGAGGAACAAGATTGGACCGAGGCCACTGCCCTGACTGACTCCAAACGTAACAGTTACTTCAGAGCTAAGTGTACTTCCCAATTTTTACCGTTTGCTTACGATTACTCAGGTAAGATTGAAATAGTTCATGAGACGGTCCCCTATGCTGATGTTTTAGAACTTATGTAAAAGTATGGGGACAGACACTGTGCCAAAAGGCCTTTTAAGGTTGAGGATAATAGCTAGAAATTTCCTGCTATTATCTACCTTATCTACCAGAGCAGACGTTAGTGATAGACCTGCCTCCTCAGTAGACTTTACCTGCCTGAATCCAAACTGATATGGTGACACTATTTTATATTTATTGAGGAATTTATTTAGGCGTGAGTTTAAAGAGCAGTGGTGGCCCAATGGTAACGGCCTCGACTTACCGAGTTGAAGGTCGTGGGTCCGAACCCAAGCAGGACATTACTCTGTATAAATTATTTAATCACCACTGCTCTCAAAACAGTGAAAGAAAACATCGTGAGGAAACCGGTTTGTCCTAAAATCAAAAATTCGAAGATGTGTGACATCTACCAACCCGCACTGGGCCCGCGTGGTGGATTACGGTCCACTCCCTCTCACAGAGAGGAGGCTTGTGTCCCAGCAGTGGGAACATTATAGACTGATTATGTGAGTTTATAAGTCTTTCAAGGATTTTTAATCGGATGGCGGGACTGAAATTGGTTTATAGTTTGACGGGTCAGTTACGTGTATTGTACACGGTAATGACTCTTTAAACTTAAACTGCCATGTACTAAAACACCAAGGTCCCTTATAGTATCAACTTCTTGGAGAGGGCTGTTATTAATTGAGTAATAATATTGACATGTTTGCTTTCTCCGGTAAATTTAATGAAACACATTTTTTAAATTAAATTAATTACATTTTATTTTGTATGCACCAATTGTGGACGTTATTTAATTCGAGCTGAAGCTGTAGAATATCGGATTCGTTACATTAGTTCGATATATTTGTAATGTGCAAAAAGTTTGTATTCCGTACCAATTTTGCAGCCCAAGTCGCTTCTAAAACTAATAAAAAAAGTAGCCCGAAGTGTGACTCCTGTGACACCCCTGATGGAATGTAATATTGTTTGTATTTAAAATCCATGAGATACACTGGTTGGGAGCGATATATACTCGACTAGATTAAACAGGGGCGATTTTTTCAGGTAAAAGCCGAGCTGGTTATCATCCAGCACATTTTTGAAGTGAGAGAATATTTTTTCCGAACAACCGATTTAATAATTATACCATAAGTAGACTGAATAGACACTGGTCTGTACTTTGCAACATCATCAATCATCAACACCACCTGTTTTAAAGAGAGGTGTCGTGTGATGTGCGCAATTTTCCACTGATCAGAGATTAAGCCCTGAGCCAAAGAGCAGTTGAGAGAGAGAGAAAGGGTGTCAAAGTCAAAGTCAAAGCATTTATTTCAAATAGGCACTTAAAAGGCACTTTTGAACGTCAACATTTACATTAAAATAGAATTGATTTTAGTCGCGCCTTCCAAAATGTAGTTTCGTATGGAGAAGAATGGGCAAGAAACTCCACCGTTACTCTTTTAAAATGATTTAACTACAATATTTAACATACATTCATTGTATAATTATGTGTGAAAACGATGCATCCAGAATAAAATTACTGTACCAAAATAGGTAAAAAGAATGAAATTGAAGCAATTACAGATAAATTAATTGTATGATAGATACATGGTGCTCACATATTTACAAACATTGTAAAAGTAAATATACAATTTTCCTAGAATATTAACAAGTACGTAATCAGTCAGTGTGTGAGTTAAAGTAATCACTGAGTGTAATCAATGTCATAAATATAATTCAATTAGCAACCAGTTTGATTTTGTCTAGACTCTAGATTGTCCTATGGAGCAGGACCAGCATGTTTCCAAGCACTCTTATCTTGGATATAATCCTCTAATTTGTAATATGCTTGTTTACAAAGTGTACTTTTCATATGACTTTTAAATTTCCTTTCATTTAATTGCAATATATCACAAGGTATTTTGTTATAACATTTAACACAGTACCCCATAAAAGATGTATGTACTTTAGCTAATCTGAAATCTGAAAAATGGTTGATCTAATTTGTCTTTGTTTCTAGTGTTAAAATGATGTCTATCACTTATTTTATTAAAAAGATGTAGATTTTTTCTTACATACATGATATTTTCATAAATGAATTGGCAATTGGTAGTTTCAACTGGCATTGCAGTGTGTATAGTAAGTACTGTTTGCTGTGTTTATGGACTGAAAATTATCCGAAAACATGGCACACATTTCTTAGCCTCCCCTTGCAAACCTGGTTAATCCAAGTTATTTTAGTGGGAATATAACTGTAAACTATCCGTTTATTAATTAAGTATCTACCTCTAGATGCGCTTAGGATTGATACGCATATGTTCAGCTGTATTCTGTTTCAAATAAGCATAGTAGTATTTTATAAATTCACTGCACCCGTTCTTAGGTATTCAAACGTAATTGGATCATTACGCAAGAATACAGTATGAACAGTCGTGCTACTGCTAGAATTACTAAAGCAGCCTTAAGGTCTCCCTGTACCGGTTTCTAATAGTAAAACACGTTCCTTGTGTGTTTCGTAAGTATTCCTAGAGCATTAAAAAAAATGTATTCATTACTTCTTCCTTTTGCTTGGCAGCGTGATCTCTCACCTACTGTTTTTCTCTATTCTATTCCAAATTAGTTTGACAGTTCGAATGCATGGCCCCGGTGTGTGTTACCCGCTTTTCTTGAGGGGTGCCATTCGTAGAGTGTGGAGAAGTATGTTCCTGAGTACATCCCTGTTTCCTGTATGGTTCCCGTATAGTTGGTTGTGATGACTCGGTAGGAGCACACTTAACATAGTTGTGTCAGCTAGAAAGCGCTTACATTTTAACATAATAATTTATATGTTATAACAAAATTAATAACGTAAAAAACCAATTCAAAATCCTATTAGAACTATTTTCGCCTTCTACGCGGACGAGGTCGCGGCCAAAAGCTAGTTATTATATACAACGTGTAACGGAAGAGTATATACATACCAAGGCGTGCCATTGGTATGTATATACCCTTTCTAAAAAAGAAATTCTTTACTAATTATAATATTTTAGATACTGTACATTTTTTTTAGATCTGCTTATATCTATTTCTTACATAAAAAAACAAGTATCGTCGTGCTAAAGTTTTATTACAAAGTAATGAAGCAGCACGATAACTGAGTCGTTAGATCATATGATGTCGGTTTTTACAAATGAAACAATTTTATTTTTACTTTAAATCCATCTAAAACACAGACCCAGAGTCAGTAGGAATCTATAAAAAAACAAGTCTTATCACTCAGACTCGCCAATCTGTGAAAAAAGCTAAGTTGGGATATCATGTTAGATGTATCTATACAATTAGGTTATATGCCAAACCAAAATAAAACACCATACATACGAAGGGATATTTGTTACATTTTATTAAGGACACAAACAAAATAACAATGAACTGAATGCGTAGCTAGTTGAAAGACGAACAGAAGCTATAACGTGTATGCAGGGGAACTGGTCCTCATTAATAAGCCGGGCGCCCTGCGGACTCTCCGCCCGCTTACTGGCCAATCGTGCTGTTCGACGACGGTGCTCATTGAGGCCTATCTGACGGACAGGGCCGTTATCTACCCCGGTCACCAGGAAGAGTGGAACCGGCGAGACGTGTCGTGTGGTGTCCCACAGGGATCGGTCCTGGGGCCACATCTGTGAGACATCGGGTACGACCGGGTGCTGAACACCGACCTATAGCGGCGGCAGCGTGGTTTGCTAGGCTGACGACAGGCTGATCTTGGCGCAGGGCAGGTTACACCAGGCGGCGGCCGAAATAGCGACACGAGTTCCACGCGCGCCTCAAAGAGATCTCAGAAAAAATTTAAGGGGCCCGCTAGGGGCGATGCCTGCCAGGGTCGCGGATTTTTTCGAAAGAGTTACCATGGCCCTGGCGCAGGCAACTGAAGGAACACGGGTGGGTTTCAGTCAGTAAAAGTCTGACACGCCCTCCCGCTCCCAGAGCAGGAGAAGTCATCTAATGATTGATAACCCATTCAAAAAGGTCTACCGTGTTTAGAACATTTTCAAAAAGCAGATTAATTTATTTATTTTTTGATAAGGCACCTAAACGATTCATTCACTAAGACAAACACAAACAAAAATCAGAAACAGTTTTAGGAATTGTGAATTAGTCACTTACAGAAGTTTACAGCACTAGCAGAGTAATTAAAAGAATGTACAGGATATCGTTAGTTGGATTACATAAAAGTTATAAAATAAAATATAGGATTAAAAAATGACCAATGTTCACAACTAAGATCGCAATACAAAAAGTACTTTAAAAAAAAAATATTCTGACAAACAAAGGAATGGAAGTTAATACAATTATTAGTAGTAGGCGGCACGTGTCGTACAGACTACTCGAGTCTCCGATCCGGTTAGAACTTTCGTTCGGAATTGTTGTCAAGGGTTAGATAAGATGTCGATGCTATTGGTACGTGTGGCACTTTTATTGTACTTTCCTATTAGATGGTTCATGGGCGTGGTGCTACCAAGGTTGGTACGGCAAACAGAAATGGAAATGGTTGCACAATTAATTGAATAATCAATAAGATTACACTTCAATAACAACATACTTTTTTTGCGGTAGGCTTTCGCCAGTTTCGAGAGTAAATCAGCTAGACTAAGGCTTCTCTTTGCTGGGTGGTTTATAGGGGTTGATGGTCGGTGAAAGTAAAAGTGCCATATTTAACAGCCTCACATCTAGTTCCCTTGTAATTCCTAACACATTGACAAACTGGCTCTGCCTTCTCGTTCAGGGAACAGTTACCGTTGTTCAGACAATAACGGTGACACGCGGACACTTCACACCTTTTCCCAGAATAACCGGCGTTACATCTGAAATAATGTTATGTCAATCATGGTTATTTAAACAAAAGTAAACTGGAAAAATGGAAAATTGGGAGCAGCGGTGACCCGCTGTTAATGGTGCCAACTTAGGTGTCATATGTCATGTGTTGGAAACCAAGCAAGAACTTTACTTTACTTAATTTATTTCATCTCTAATACTGCACTCAAATAGCTAACTGAAAACACGGTGACGAAAGTGGCATGGCCTTGAACCAAAATTTCGAAGCCAAGTGACAGCCACCAACATGCACTGAGACATCGTGGATTACGGCCTACTCGCTCTTAAAAAGGCTCATGTTTATGTTTAAACAAGGAAATCATCACGAAGAATATTTTTTGTACCTGCATTTAGGAAGTTCCTCATCGTTGAAACTGCAGTCACCTTGCAAACAATAGTTCTCACAGACTGAAACCCCGCATCTCTCACCGATGTAACCAGGTGTGCATTTGCAATCAGACGTCTCACTAACTTTTATACCGTGAACACAAAACGCTTCGACGACTGCTGTACATATTGTTTCTTTTTTCTGTTGTTTCTGTATTGTCTGGGAGTTCTTAGTTTCTGTAATTGTTGGTATCAAACTCGACAATGCACCACAATCCTGAAGTCCCTGAATTTGATCTTTGATTTTGTAGTTGGCGGCTATGCCTAGTGGTCTTTCATTGTGGAACTTAATAACCGCATTAGGTTCTACATCGATTGTTGCATTCTTTGGTAAATGCCAAACGGTTGTGTTACTCTCGCTGCAGTTCATCCAGTATAAGTAATCCTTTGAGACGGTCAACTCTTGTGGTGCAGAAAGATGTTTATGTAATAAAAGTTTAACATAGTTAAAATTATCAAAGCTTTTCTCATTATTATCTCCTTTTTTTAGAAACTCATAAGAACATGTTTTACAGCCATCAAAGTAGTATATGCTCCGTGTTTGTGGGTCAATGACCAAGCTAAATAATGGTAACCATCTGATTATAACTTCCCTCTCGGCACCATTAAATCGAGCTTTCTCCATGTACCGCTCCACATCTCCGTCTGGGTTGGTCCAGTAAATGTACCTGTAATTTCAATAACAGTATTGAACATCACGAAATGTAAGAGCTTTTGATTATTTAACTGTCATTGATAACGTACCCTCTACAGCTATCCACGGCGATATAAGTAGGGGTCCCGTACTTAATTTTGATTAAAAGATTTCCGGAAACATTGTTATTAGATCCAGGTTTTAATGAAATCCAATTGAGGCTCTTTTCATTAGTATCAGTGAAAAAAAGTATATCTGTTGCCGGGTCGAAGGCAATACTGTGAATGTTACTACCGTTTCTTTTGATGAAACAATCATTTTCCATGGAAAGTAAATTATAACCACAAATAGAATCGTTGTCGCTCTGTTTGTCGACGTACAGCATCCTGTGGTGAACTTCATCGTAAGCTAAAGCCGTGAGGTTGTGGGAAATGAAATTCACGGTGTTTGTTACTGTTCCGTCGGTATAAAATACGAGTTGATCTCCTAGACTTACAGCGATGTCTGAAACAAATGAATAAGATTTTACTATACCAAGCTGATACCCAAATAATCAGAGATGTACAAAATACCAGATAACAGATACATGTATCTGGAATACAAGTTATTAGATACTTATAATTCAAGTTTTTGAGATTTCAGATACCAGATACTTTTTGTATTATATTTGAAATAATAGATACAAAAATATTTGTTCTAATTACTGTTTTTTTTAATAAAATAGATACTTTTTTAAAACAAATAACCCTTTAGTTTTACCCAAGATTAATAAATCTTGGGTAAAACTAAAGGGTTATTTGTTGCATCATTTACGATTTTTGGGAATAAACTATGTTTCTTCTATGGAAGAATTCATAAAATTTTGTTATAAATTAAACTTTTAATGAATACGTAAATGTGAGAAAATAATCTTTAAATATTTTATCACTCATTTCTCTTCGATGCGAGTCTCAGTAGGATAAATATTTGAACTCTTTAGGGTAATGTCTTTGGGCACGTTGCGGCCGTAAGTCCCCTCTTTGAGGAGTGGCTAGAGAGGCGGCATGGCGTCCTCACCTTCCGCCTGATACAGGTACTCACCGGACACGGCTGTTTTGGGAGGTTCCTGTTTCGGATGGTGTGGGAGGAAACGCCCGGGTGTTTCCATTGCGAAGATCGCCCTGAGGATACGGTGGAGCATACGGTGGAGGTCTGCCCGGCTTGGGCGGTGCACCGCCGTGTCCTCGTGGAGGTGATTGACGGCGGCGATCTTTCGCGTCCGACCCTGGTCCAGGCCATGGTACGGAGCGAGAGTGCATGGCTAGCAGTCGCCTCCTTCAGCGAAGCAGTTATGCTCGCAAAGAGGCAGGCGGCGCGCGTGAGGGAGATGCAGTACATGCGCCCTCACAGCCGTGGCCTTCGCAGGAGACGCCCTGGGCGTCGGGAATCCCAGGCTGATTCCCGGCCACCGTAGGCACGGACTTGCGGATGGCGAGAAATGGGTAGCTCGCTGTCCGGTAAGGACCAGGCCCGGTTCGACGGCGCGTTGTGTTCCACGCGCGCCTCAAATAGATGTCAGCAGCTACAGATGGGGCCCGCAAGGGCCGATGCTAGGGTTGCGGGTTGTTCGAAAGAGATACCGCGGCCCCTGGCACACAGGCAACTGAGGGAACACGGGTGGGTTTTAGTCAGGAAAAGTCTGACAAGCCCTTGCGCTCCACCCAGAGCGGGAGAAGTTATTTGATGATTTCCCAACCAAAAAAAAAAAGGTAGTGGCTTTATTTATTTGCTACAGAAGTGTTTCTAAGAGTAGATTTTTCAATAGTTATATAAATTTTATCTGAAGAATAAATCTGACTGTTTGGCATATTTTTTATTCAAAAGCTGTCGAACCGACATATTTATTCCTCAGATAAAAGTTATCTGACTGTTGAAAAATCAGCCCTAAGTGGTGGTAATGGTGCTGCGAGTAGACCCTGTGTTGCCGCTACTCGCTGCCTTCTCTGGTTAATAGGGTGCAGAGCAGCACCAACAATATCTTGTCGATGTTAGCAAGCAGGCTAGATTGTGCGTTTGTGAGCCACTGCTGCAAGGTATCGGCTGGGCCTGTAACCTTGCAGCAGTTAAATCACAGATTCATTCTGTGTTAATGTTTTGCTAACATATTTTGTAAGTAGTTGTTATTAACACTATGAGTCCTGTTAATTGAAATTAAATAAATAATAATTACTATTAAACTATCATTAAATAAATATTATTGTCAAAATATAATATAGTTTGACAGTTTGTCACACATGTAGGACTGGGAGAAATACATTTTTGGCTTTATCTATATAAAAAAGAATTGACGTTGACTAACTCTCACAAAAAGTTCAGACACTTTTTACTGGCGGTACGAAGTTTGCAGAGTCAGCTAATTTTAAATATAAATTACAAAACACTCTCTTAATGGAGTACCTGGAGTCTTAGTGACATGTAAAACTCGGATTTCAGTTATATATTAAAATAAATGGAAAGTTTGCCCATGAAAAATATGGATATTTTCAACAATCCAAATATTATTGTCACAAAAGCCTGAACATCATAGTTTTCTATAAATAAACTTAACTTTAGCTCTTTGCCGGACAGACCCTGCATAATATTTTGATGTACAACATTGAAAACATGCCGCTTACCCGTTGTCGCACCTAATAGTTTTAACTACTAGGCGAATCAAAAGTGGCGTTAGTACCACTACTAACAGTAATCCATGGTACAGTACAGGTAGCTGTGTCACGGTGTAAATTGTATGCTAAAGGATTAACAATTTGTCTCCTACAACTAGGTGGCAAATACAAGGTATTATTTGTCAGTTCGTAATCAGTAATAAATTGATTACAATCAAAATATAGAATAGCGTCACTTTCATATTGTTTAACTTTGTCATTTTGGATATGGTACAAGTAGATACTTAGTACAGAACCCTATATCAGAAAATTTACTAGCATTCAAGAAAATTATATTTTTTTTTGTCTAACAACCTCAAAAATACTTCGCCGTCAGATATTGGAAATAACTACCAATTATTAAAAAAAATCTCCCGCTCTGGGTGGAGCGGGAGGGCGTGTCTGACTTACTGACTAAAACCCACCCGTGTTCCTTCAGTTGCCTGTATGCCAGGGCCACGGTAACTCTTTCGAAAAAATTCGCGACCCTGGCAGGTATCGGCCCTGGCTGAGTATGAGCGGAAAAGTGAGTCGAGAGATGATGTAAAAAACAAAATTAGTTATTACTGCATAGTGAAATCACAGACCAGAGTGAAAGAGAATCACAGACGTCGGGCACAGTTGTGTATTGAAAAAGGCAGTGGACATTTGAACATCTATAAAATACGTGCAAGTTCGTAAATTAGACAAAATTATTGGAATGTTTAATTTGGGACACGTACAGGAAACACAAACAGTTCAAAATGTACCTAAGAAAATTTAAATTACAACAACAACAAAAATGGACAGTGTTCATTTTCGTATGAAACGCTACTGTACTTAGCTTGAGTAAAGTCAAATTTCCCTTAACAGATCCCAGTCTTGGTCTTAACTAGCGAACCCTAGGTGTAGTATTTATTATCTTGGCTTGTCTTCGGGGTGGGGAAAACTAAATTATAACTACATTAATGTAGCTTGAATGAGGGACATACTTTTTACCCGTCTACGGAGGGTAATTTTTAGAGAATGAAGTACTCGTAAAAATAATCTCTGAAAATAAAAACATCTATTTCCTGCATTTTGATCGCGTAGATCAGATATTTTATCCGTCCTTTAAAGTACTTCGTCAGGTTCGTTTCCTGTATTCATGTGTGTTTCTTCAAAAACTTTCCTTATTTTGTATTTTACAGTTGTTATTCACGAGTTTAAGTACTAATTAATTTTAGTTTTCAGCATTTGTTATCTCTTATCTAGACGTTATTAAAAGAATTCGTCTATCATATTTGGGGTCGTGAAACATAATTAACAGAACCTATTTTCATGCAAAACAGGAAAGAGGATAAAAAACAAAGAATATTTTAGTTATTCTAGATGATATTTCAATATATACATACTTATACCTGTAGGTACACCTATATCAGCAAGGTGACCGACTCGTATGAGTCAATTTTAAATTAGATTTTTTTTTACAAACGAAAAAACGAAAGAATTGTCAATAATTATATTATTTAGGTCTGGCAATTTGAGACGGTTTTATTTAGCTTGCCGTTTGTTTTTTGGGTCAAATTTAGTAATTGAAATTTTATCTCCTTCCTGTTGTCAGATTGATATGATATTTGGTACACCTATAGTTTTGATAACAAACACAACAATTTAATTTAATCAATATTATTGTAAATCCAAGATGGCTGCCGCTACAAAATGGCGGATTGCATATTTTTTAACAACCCCCTTCGTGGTACGAAGGGCTAATTTAGTGGACTATGTTTTGCGATGCGGGACAAAACGATTGACAAACGCTTAGCGATTGGTAGTTCGAGTTGCGGTGGGTGTGGGACAATTGAATACAACCCGAAATAATTAGGGAGGGAAAGCACAAAACTTTAACGGGACCCACGTGCTCGCGTCGTCACACACAGGTGCACCGGTTCAGGGGCAGCTGGTCTTCACATTGCTGTGCTCACACATTAAACACAAACACAAACACTTGATTATAAGTCTTATTACAGGCGAAAATGCTGTGTTTCCACAGTTATCAAAATTTTCAAGCGGAGCGGATGACTCCGATGAGTGCGCCATGCGATTCAATCCCGAAGTGTTCTTCGCGACAAAGTTCACGGTGCGAATCCTCTCACTCTCGCGAGGTATGTGCTGGAAAGGGATTGGTCTAGGAAAAACTGATGTCAAGCACATTTTGAATGTTGGCGCAACCATTCCTCTGTTTGAAGGGTTACCTTCAAAAACAATAAGCGAAACTAATCAAATAATCAAATTCTGGTGTAACCTCTAACTGCTAACCTATGATGATGATGATGATGATTGGACTCCCTTCTCCGCACGTAGACTCCCACTCGGTCCGTTGTGCGTGGGGATTCTGGCTAACAGAGCCAGCCTAGCTCCGCCCAGAAGCTCAGAAGTTTCCTGGGGGCTTCGCAGGCTTCGCGGAGCGACCTCACTGTTCCGAGGATTTCTTCACGTTGAGTAGCCACAGCCTCGCAGTCCAGGATGACGTGGGTGGCTGATTCCTCGGCGTCCAGGCAGCCCCTGCAAAGCGGGCTGTCTGTGGCGCCTATGTTATAAAGATGTTTGTTAAGGTGGTTGTGGCCCGTAATTGTTCCTATGATTATTCTAAGGTTATTTCTGCTCAGGCTAAGAAGTTTTTTGGTTAATCGCGGGTTTACAGTTGGTAAAGCCAATTTTGACTGTCTACAGTCTGTTGCCCGTGACCATCTGTTGTTATGAAGTTCGGTTGATCTTTGGCGAATCCACGCACGAAGTTGTGAGAAAGGCAGGGGGAGAAGTGGGTACGGGCCTAGCACTTTCATATCGGAGCCTCTCTTCGCAAGTTCATCGGCGGCATCATTACCTAAGGATTCACTATGCCCCTTGATCCACTGGAGTGTAATACGATTGGACGTCGATAAACTCTCCAGAGCTTGTTGGCACTCAAAGATTAGTTTGTTATTGGTTTGTTTGTTTGCTAGAGCTTTGAGCACAGATAGGCTGTCGGATACGAATTTAACGCCGTAATTCCGGATGCCTAAGCGCTTTACTGCTGCTGCGGCTTGTGTTAAGGCAACACATTCGCATTGAAAGATTGAGCTGTGTGTGCCTAGCGGTATGTGAAAGTTAATGTTGAGGTCAAGGGAATGTGCGCCAGCACCTGAACCGGTTTGTGTTTTTGAGCCGTCTGTATAGATGCGCACTTCCTTGGCTCCTGACTGATCCCTCTTCTCCTCTATTATTTGTATGGTATAGTTTTTGTTGAACATAGGTTGGTTTGGTGTTCTATCACACGGGGCAACGATGAGCGGCTGGTACTCAATCGCCCGATCCAGGATGTTAGCGTGTGGACTGGTTAAATTCTTGCCCCATATGCCCAGATGCATTAATCTGATGGCAGCCAAAGCCGCCTCCTGCTGTATGTACAGGTCAAGGGGAGTTAATTGAAGGGCTACCTCCATGGCTGCTGTTGGGGTGGTTCTCATGCAGCCAGTGGTGGCTGAGCAGGCCAGTCGTTGGAAGCGTTGCAGTCTAGCGATGGTGGTCGAGAGCTCAGTCCTCGTCCACCAAACCAGAGCGCCATACGCCAACATTGGCCTGATCACCGCTTTATATAGCCACAGAGTAATCTTCGGAGAGAGCCCCCAAGTTTTTCCTAGCATTTTTTTACATTGGTATAGTGCAATTGTGCTTTTATTCAGTTTGTAGTCAAGATGCTTATTCCAGAGCAGTTTGCTGTCAAGGATCACCCCCAAGTACTTGACTTCGTCTGTAAGTGTTAATTCTGTGTTGAAAAGTTTTGGAAGCCTATGGGGTCCCATGGTTCTTTTGTTGGTGAACATTATAAGTTCTGTTTTCAAGGGGTTAACCGATAGTTCGTGTTTCGTGCACCAACTCTCGATTATTTTGAAGGCTCCTCTCATGAGATCGCACAAGATGCCCTCAAATTTCCCCGAGATTAAAATTGCTAAGTCATCCGCGTATCCCACCGAGTACAGACTGCTAGCGTTGAGCTCTGCGATGAGCTCATTTACGACTAGATTCCACAGTAGTGGTGACAGCACCCCACCCTGTGGGCAGCCTCTACTCACGATACCTCGTGTGGTGGTGTTCACGGTAAATTCAACTGCTAACCTATTCCTAAACTGTATTCTTATATAAAGCGTTACTATGACTACTTAACTAATTTGAAACCTGCTGCTGATTAGGCAGAGGCCAGAGGCGAATAACCGGACGTAAATACGAACCGGTTGCGGTTTTAACTCTTACTAAACGCGTTACCCCTTTGAATCAGGGAAAAGTTCCTCCACTACACCTAGAGGTCAGTGTAGAGGGGGCGCACTCTCGGTCATTAAAACTACCACAGTACCAGAGCGGTGATTGGATTTTTTACGCCATTTTTGACGCAACTGCAGTGTGTGCAAATAATCCGTTCTCCAACGCCTCCAAAATGATTGAACTAATCTATCTAAAAGAGCGTGACGCTTTAGGAGATGCAGTTTGTCTTCATCAACATCCATAGCGGGAAAATACTTAAGAGGAGTCATGGTTAATAAAGATTCCGACGGGTCACTAGATAGAGTTCGACACAGTGGACGAGTATTAATTACTGCCTCTATCTGAGCGAGTGCAGTACTCAGCTCCTCATAAGAGAGAATCTGTACGCCTACAATGCGGAACAGATGCGACTTGAGGCTCTTAATATTAGTCGTCCAATTACCACCAAAGTGACTAGCAGTGGGCGTATTAAAATGCAATTCAATACGATTTTCGGCCAAAACATGAGTGAATTCACTCTGATAATCCTTTGACCGCAAGAATGCGTGTAATACCGAGATACTATGGTGAGCTCCAACATAATTAGTACCGTTGTCCGATATAAACGTCTGACGGGACCACGGCGCGATAAAAAACGCTTAAACGCGGACATAAAACTTTGCGTGCTTAAATCACCGGTCAATTCTATTGTGAACCACACGAGTTGTCAAACAAACAAATAGACCAACGTAGGCTTTCGTGGAGCATATACCACGACCACGGGTAATAGTTACCCTAAATGGGCCGGCGAAGTCGGTACCGGTGTGTACGAAAGGTTTATCGGGTCGAACATCACGGCAAGAGCGATGATCGGCCATTTCAGGCGTGACAAAACGCGGGCGAAGCTTAAAACAGGGCACACATTTGTGCACTCTAGCGCGAATCAAATTGCGAGCGAAAAGTATCTTGTACTTTTGTCTAAGGATAGCCATCAACAAGTCCAGACCTGCGTGACAATTTATCTTATGATGATAATCTACAATCAAATCTAAAATATAGTTCTTTCGGGGTAAAACTACTAGATGCTTTTGTTCAATTCCAAAATCGGAATTTCTCGAACGATCACCTACTCGAATGAGACCATTCTGCAAAAAAAGGCTTCAAATGTTGAAAAACGCGACTACAAGGTTTGTTGGACTCGAAACTACATACTAAATTCTGATCCGAAATGAAATCTCTGCAATTCACGAAGCACGACTGACTCAGCTTTATCCAGATCAGCGGAGGTTATATTACCGCGTGTGGGAACAGTTTTAGCAAACCACAAACATACACCACACAACACAAAAGTCTCAACCAAGACGAGACGCGATTAGACAACGATAAAATAATCAACTCTTCATGTGGAACCGAAACTACAAGCGAATGATTCTCCTCGGGTGGTTCTTAAATGGGTTAAAGGGCTTAACCGGCTATTTCACAAGCACATTATGAATCCAAGGCGGAGCGCAGAACCACAGCGAACGATCTAAAATTTACTAAGGAAGCAATCCACGGGAGAGATAATCGGCGGGATTATCTGTGCCAGCAACGTGATAGAGATTTTGTGGTGGTAATTCGAACTGAATTTTAGGCACCAGCGATGGGGCGATGAGTGTGCTCAATACAAAGCTACAGTAGTGTCAGAAAAGCCATAATTCTATCAATAATAATGCGGTGCGTACAAGCATTGACAATATAGCTGATTAATTGCACTAACAAAAGTATAGTGCACAGCTGCAGGCGCGCTGGGGAACCGACCTTGTGAGGGGAGACCTTATTAGCATTCAAAACATGAAAATAAACTACCCTTAACCCCTAACTGCCTTTTCACTGGTATCTGCGAAGCCTACAACAGTAACTATAGTGTCTGACAATATACCAACATGGCATATCATCACCATCAAATTCCTTCATTGAAGATAATTGATGTGATAATAATAATCGAATCTAGAGCGGTCTGCGAGTTACTTGTCCACTTCACAAGATCAAACTGACCGGCTTTCATAAGACTTATTACTTGAGCGGCGGTCTCAACGGCCTCTGCCTCGCTAGCTATAATATAAACAATGTCATCTATGTATAGTCCAGTCTCAATAGTGTCTTTCGCTTTCGGGAATCTTTCACCCTCATCAGCAGCTAATTGCTTGATAGTGCGAAGTGCATGGAAAGGACTTGACTCAAGTCCAAAACAAACACGATTAAACTCGTAAACTCTCTAAGGTTCTTGAGGCAAAAATCTATACAAAAAACGTAGAACTCCGCGGAATACCAATAGCAAGAAACATTTGTCTTATGTCGGCGGTAAGCGCGACAGCAAACAAACGGAAATTTACAATAATGTCAAATAAGTTACCTTGAAGGTTTTGACTACAATACAAAATATCATTAAGCAATACAGAAGTCTTAGCACTGCCGTCCAAAACCACGCGAAGCTATGAAGTAAGCTTGTTTTCTCTAACAAACACGATCACGAGTCTCGTCAGTCTCGGCGGTGAGCGCAGGTGAGATGTATCCTTTATCTAGGTATTCGATAACAACCTCATCATAGGCTTGCTTCAACTTCGGGGATGCTTGCATCTCACGTTCTAAACATGAAAAGTGTTTTTTAGCGGAAGCGTAGGAATCACTGAGCGAAAAAATATCCCCCTTGAATGGAAGGGTGACAACATAACAACCATCATTATCTCAAGTAGTCGTGTGACAATAAATCTTCTCAGCCACCTTATCGTCAGGGCTTAGGATAGATGGGACATTGACCTCTTCAATTTCCCAGAATCTGCGGATGGTAGACTCCAACGGCGGCTCAACAGTGCAGCAGTATGGCACAAGCGAGTAACTATCGAAATGTGCGGGTGTGGAACCAACAATAACAAAACTTAGAACTGTTTCTAGGGCGTGCGGTGCGGGATACGACGAATGACTTTGTACCTTACGCGATAACTGGAGGTGCGGGAAAATCGATGCGCCGATCAACATATCGACGTCTCCAGGGACACCATAAGATTCATCTACCAACGGTAGGTCTTTAAATTTCGTCAATAAAGACGTGTCAACGGGGACAGTGGGTAGTTGTTCCGTAATTTTCTCTACGACAAGCGAATCCATATCAAAACAAATATCGGAATTAAAACGCGATGCAAATTTAATTTTAATCGACCTACTCGTATGAATGGTTGATTTTAAACCACTGAACCCTTTAACTACTGAGCGGGCTGGCCGGTTATTAATACTAAACCTAAGGCGTTGACAACAATTTTGAGTTAAGAAATTACTCTGCGAAGCGCAATCTAACAACGCTCGAACAAGACACGGATTACCTAAAGCACCATCAACAATGACGTGAGCGGTCGCGAGCACCGCGACAGTATAAGCAGTGTTTGCTCACATCGAACACAACGTGACGTCACTCACGGCGGGCTGCGAAGTGGCAGAGTCGCGCGCTGGCTGCGGCTGCGTGTCACCGCTTGATAAACTAGCTATGCTCACATTGGATGCGGCATTATTATAACTTTTCTCCTTGTGAAGTAAAGTGTGGTGCTTTGAAGGGCACTTACGACAATTACGATTACAAGACGTAACCCGATGCTTGTCACTTAAGCAGTTAAAACACTAATTGTTATCGCTTACAAACTTATAACGTTCATAAAGCGTACCTAAATTTTAAGAAACCAGGACACTTGTACAATTGCGAATGTTGACTATTACATAAAGAACAAATAAATTGTACAGGAGCAGGTGCGGTATTCACATACGTATGTGTAGACTTTTGTGACTTCAATGGCGCATCCGTTCGATAGTCGAATTTAGTAACTACTTTCTTCGTAACTTCATGGTTGGACGAAGTACCTACGTTGTAATATTTTAATATGATCGCGAGCAAAACATTTTAAATCATTGAATTTTGGCAATTTAATACTGCGATGGTTCATTTCAAATAAACGAACAGTTTCACTATCAAATTTCTTCAAACCCAAATACAAAAACAAAAAGTCGCAGAGGTCATCGACCTTCAGGTTTTTTACTGCGCGAACAAATAATGCAAAAGTATCTAAAAAACCCTCTAAATTATGTTCAATACAAACTAATATTTTTCAAGTCGAATAACTGATCTAAATATGCGAAGGTAGCAACTAAACTTTTGTCTTCGTATCGAAATACGTAAAGTCGAAACTTTAAAGTTTTTAAAATTAATTAATAATTTTTGGCACTAAAAGTAATGCCCACAAACAGTTTTAGCTTTACCAGTTAACTTTTGAACCAGATAGTATAATTTTTCATGATCTGTCAAAGAGACGTTCTTATCTGTAGTGTTTTCAAACCTATCTATAAACAGATTCCAACTAAGAATATCACCATTAAATTCAAGTATCTGAATGGGCGGTAATTTAGGTCAATTGCGAGTGTGATTTGCCTGGCTCTGATGGACAGACAGCGTCACCAAGCTCCTCGCGACGCGTTTGATGCGCCAGAATAAATCATCAAATGTTGCCAAAGCCTGGTAACTCAGAGCGTATTCTGGATTTAATTCTAACTCTAAAACGTTAATATAATGAATTACGGAATCAAATTTCATGCGCAAACTATCCAAGTTTTCTACAGAACATAAGAACGGATCTCTAATGGCTAGATCACCTGTTTTAAGTTCATTATCACAAATAAATTGCACGCGGGAAAATAGCATGTCTCTTTTAGCACATAAAAGTTTCAATTGAACTTTGTTGTCCTTTGGAAGCATCGTGAACAATTATGACCCACAATCAATGCGGTAAACAAACAAAAATTAAGTTATTCCAGCTAATAAGCGGTGGAGAACAGTGACGTGGACAATATCTAAGTACCTAAAGTGGGTAGTTACAAATAAATCAAACCTAATTTACCCACTAGGTTGTGTCTCTGTTTCTGATATAGAAATACTTTTTGACTTCCGAATGAATAACTAATACGAGCGATCTATGGTTACGTATGTAGGTAATAGATGAACGTTTGCGGTGAAACAAACAACAAATTGCGTTAGGTTTAAGACTGCGGTGCGGTGCGTTTATCCCGTATGGAATAAATACTAGTGCAATTACTAGGTACAACAAATATGTACCTAATTCAAATACCTAATGATCCGGTGAAAGGGACCAAAGAAAATGGTGGCGCGAGGGGCTAATTTAGTGGACTGTATTTTGCGATGCGGAACAAAACGGATGACAAACGCTTGGCGATAGGTAGTTCGAGTTGCGGTGCGTGTAGGACAATAGAATACAACCCGAAATAATTAGGGAGGGAAAGCACAACTTTTACAGGAGCCACGTGCTCGCGTCGTCACAGGTGCACCGGTTCAGGGGCAGCTTGGCTTCAAGTTACTGTCCTCCCACGTTAAACACAAACACTTGATTATAAGTCTTATTTCAGACGAAAATGCGGTGAATCCAAAGTTATCAATATTTTCAAGCGGAGCGGGACTACGGCATGCGTTTACGATGCGGTTCAATCGGAAGTATTCTTCACGACCAAAATGTAGGTGCGAGTCCTCTCATTCACTCGTGAGGTATGTGCTGGAAAGGGATTGGTCTAAGAAAGTGGATGTCAATCAAATTTTGAATGTTGGCGCAACCACCCCTCAATATGGATATGAAATGAAAGGGCTTGACTACTAAAATACTTTACACTATGAAAAAAAAAAAAAAAAAACTAAATAGAATTAAAAATTTTAAGTAGCGAAGTAAAAACGAAAAACTTGAAATTAATAAGTAAATTTAGTTTTTTTGTCTTTTAATTTTTCAGTGTTTAGTATTTTAATATTCAAGCTCTTTCATTCAGGAACCTCCCGAAACAACCGTGTCCGGTGAGCATCTGAGTCAGACGGAAGGTGAGGATGCTGTGGCGCCTCTCAATCCACTCCTTATAGAGGGGACTTACCGCCGTAATTGTGGCGTGCCCAGCACTGGGCGGCGATTTCTCACTGATCTTCATTAGTGGTTATCATGGAAATCATGTCACTTGGTTTACATAGGTTCTTATATTTTATATAAGTAAATGTGATAACGTTGCTGGCCTAGAAGACTAGATTTGTAGATCATTTTCTATTCTTCATTTACATTTCTCTTATTATGTACCTGGCACTTATTGACAAGCCTTTACTGTCCTCCCATACCTAATATCACTGTAATTTGAAAACATTGTAAAAGCCAATTATTTTTAAAAGAGTAACCGTGGAGTTTCTTGCCGGCTCTTCTCCATAGAAAGCGACAAATTGGAAACGTGCACCGAGCTTCTGACGTTTCATAAGTGCCCATGTAGGTTTATGTGACATAAAATATTTTGATTTTGATCTAATAACTAAGTGGTTGGACGATTGCTTTGTAAACCTAGTAGTGTAGTAGTGGTCAGTTCGATTCCCAACTATTGGTAGGTACCTACTTTTTTGGTGATATTTTGAGCTGAGTTCTTTCCGATGGCTACATACATCATCTATGATTATAACGGACAATTTGAATAAGCGTACCATACATAATCCATTTGAATCGACTTCGACTATGTCGACGATGTTATTACTACATTTACAAGCTGACGTGCCCGGTTGCTGACAAAAAGATACTAGGTCCAAAACACTGCAGATGAGATAAATGTATCGAGCGAACATAGACTTCACCAAAGTCAAGTATTACTTTGAGGAGTGGTTTGAGAGCCGGCATGGCGTCCTCACCTTCCGCCTGACACAGGTCCTCACCGGACACGGTTGTTTCGGGAGGTTCCTGTTTCGGATAGGGCGGGAGGAAACGCCCGGGTGTTTCCATTGCGAAGATCGCCCTGAGGACACGGTGGAGCATACGGTGGAGGTCTGCCCGGCTTGGGCGGGGTATCGCCGTGTCCTCGTGGACGTGATCGGCGGCGGCGATCTCTCGCGTCCGACCCTGGTCCAGGCCATGGTACGGAGCGAGAGGGCATGGCTAGCTGTCGCCTCCTTCAGCGAAGCAGTTATGCTCGCAAAGAGGGAGGCGGCGCACGTGAGGGAGATGCAATACATGCGCCCTCACAGCCGTGGCCTTCGCAGGAGACGCCCTGGGCGTCGGGAATCCCAGGCTGATTCCCGGCCACCGTAGGCGCGGGCTTGCGGACGGCGAGTAATGGGTAGCTCGCTGTCCGGTAAGGACCAAGCCCGGGTCGACGGCGCGTTGTGTTCCACGCGCGCCTCAAAGAGATGTCGGTTAAAAATAAAAATACATCCCTTGTACTCACCCCAAGAGTGCACCAGCCCCACGTGCAGCGCTACCAATGCCAGCACCCACTGCGCTCTACACATTTTATATTTCAGAAATACTAAGTTTTTACAACAGAGGTAGATGGAGTGTCCACCGCTGGTGATCGCTCTCGAAGTATAAAAAAAAACAAAACGCTACTTTTCTGCAAACCTGGTAGGATAAAAACAGTGTTCTCTTATCTACGACCACAAGCTTGTTATTCACATTGGTATCGTGTTAGTGCGCGTGTACAATCATAGGTCGGTATTGTAAAGGTTGTTTACCAAAGGAAACCTTATTTTGTACAAATGTGCACTCTATTAAAATAACTTTTAACTATATTAAGAAAGTAAGCCAAAATTAAACTGATGTCAGCTACCTCGAGGCAGGCATGGAAAAAGACAAGCCAACTGCTTTGTATAAAACAACTCTCACATTAACAGTTGTTCCCCGAAAGCAAACAGCGTCATAGGCGTATTAAACTTGATTAGATAAAAACCGAAGATAGGTACGCTTATAATCCTCGGTGACTTCAACACCCACATTGATCGACAAGATACATAATGTTTTAACGCAAAGGATTGAGACCCAACCAAACCTTCACCATGAATTTTCCAACTACAATGACGAACTATTAATGGATATAGCCAACAGGGAAAAACTGAAATAGAAATGACAAAAGCCACATCGTCATGCAGAATAACGGGTGCATCTTCAACCATAAACTAATCTGGGAACTGCTAAGGTAAAGCATAAACATTGTAACTATACCAATCTCTTTATAAATTATACCAAAACAAAATACGAAGTCTGCATAACCAAAACTAGCAAATAAAGGAATCACCCCAACGACTGAAAACATTGAAATATCCTGAAACACAATAACGGAGGTATTACAACTGACTTGAGCAGCTTAAGGAACTGATTCTTCAGCCAATTTACTCAAAAAACCATCAATTAGCTCTTGCTAACCTACAAAAGGCCCAATTCCTATAAAGCAGAGCAACAGGATAATCCAAATAGGCATAAAAATAATGCCAGAAAACAAAAGGTTAAAATTTCGCGTACATACCGGTGTCTAAATGGGAAACAAAAAACAATATGGCCTTCAAATACTAACTGTTAAATAACAAAGCCGATAACCGAAGCACAAAGCGCAGGATCTACGGTGGAAGAAGTAACGGTGATCATCAATAAAATGCGAAACGTGCCACCGTCTTCTCGCCTTTTTACATTGGTCATCGACGAAGTCCTTAGAGCCCTTGAAGACGAAACCCATTTAATCAAAGTAGATCAGAACCGCGAAATTTCGCTCCCCCAGGTATTATCATTTGCGGACGACCTTACCCTCATTTCAGATGATCTAGAAGGACTAGACCGCATCTTATACCACATCAAACCCTTACTAAATAGCGTAGGCCTCCAAATAAACGAAACAAAAACAAAAGATCTAATTAGGGACCTCATAATATCACAGAAAACGACCAACGTAAACCTGAACGGAATAAGTACACCAACAGTGGACGAAATCAAATACCTAGGTACAAATGACCCTACAGTCAAACCACTACTATGGTTTTGTGGTTGTGTTTTGTGTACTTACCATATGTTATAAATAAATATAAATAAAATACATAACTTCCGCTTTAAGCAGAAAAAGCTCAATTAGAAAACGATGCCAACAAGCCACGAGAAACGCCAAATCATAACTACCATTCATACTAAACTCAAAGATGGACTGGAAGTAAGCTAGAGTTATGTATCGAATGTTTATCACACCTTGTATGATATATGGCTTAAAAGTATCCACCCACACCAAGGCGAACAGATCAAGACTCAAAAGATATGAACGAGTTATCATGAGAGACTAAATTGACTACGCTAGGAATAAACCAAGAATTAGGAAAATGCACCAAATCCTAGACGGAAAAACCGTAACAAAACGCATCAAGACGTGTGCTACTTAGCACACGTCTTCAGACGAGATAAACCACACCTTTTGCATGTAGCAATGCAGTATAAGGCTAGAAATCTAAGAAGATCGGACGACTTATTTACACATGGAACAACAACCTAAAACAGGACATGAAATACTTCGACATCACGGGAATCACGTTTTGGATGGACCTGGCTGGAGACAGAAATAAGATCAAGAAAACGGCTAGCGATATCTACAAAAAACCAGAAACTGATAGCAGCGAGGACTCAGAAGACGACTATGAAAACAACAAGACAGAACATAGCGAAGCCACGGCACACCGAAGAGCTAAAAAAACAGTTGTACCTACCCAAGAATCTCGACCTGAATCAACATGCCGCGACGTCGTGAAAAGATTGGCCCTTCTTTATATAAATATCACCCGTCCTCCACTAGTCCAATGCTTACTCAAGGATGCATATCCGGTAGGCTCGCAATCCTTTCCTATCTTAAGGGCACGTCTCCCGACCATTACAGCGTCCCCCGATCTACTTCTTGATATGCAATGGCCTCTGTAACACCATGAAGCATGAGGCTCCAAGAGCTAGTGTAAATCTTGGGGTTCATTCGATTAATCGAGTCTGGTCAAGCCATGCTGGGATCGGTGCAATTCATTCGATCATATATATTGCGTGTATTTATCATACCTCGGTATATTACTGCTGCCGCTATCATATTACGCTGCCGTATCTGTTCCAGCCCACTTGGCCTGCGGGATAATTACGTAACACACTCATCATTCTCCTGCCCTTATCCCAATTTATTTGGGGTCGGCGCAACATATCTTTTCCTTCCACACTTCTCTATTAGTCGTCATCTCCGTAGTCACACCCTTTCTAACCATATCATCATTCACACAGTCCATCCATCGCTTCTTTGGTCTTCCCCTACTCTTATAGCCATCGACATTCATACTCAAAACTTTCTTCACGACGTTTTTCTCATTCCTCCTTAGCACATGCCATGCCATACCATGATAACCGATTTCCACACAACTTTTCAGTTATCGGTGCTACTTTCAGGCTTCCTCTTATGTACTCATTTCTTATTCTATCCCTCCGTGTAACACCACACATCCCTCTTAACATTCTCATCTCGGCTACATGCAATTGCTTTTCATTCATCCCTTTTGTGGCCCAACATTCGGATCCATACAAGACGGCTGGTCTTACCATGGTTTTATATATCTTCCCTTTAAGTTTAAGGGGAATGTGGGAGTCGCAGATTGTTCCCGTAACCTGCCGCCATTTCATCCATCCGGTGTTAATTCTGTGCTTTACCGTCCGATCTACTTCGCCATCGCTTTGCACGAGTGAACCGAGATACTGAAAGTCGGAGCAGACTGGGAGAAGCGCGCCATCAAGTGCTATGGCTCCAGAGTTGGAGAGACCGCCGAAATCGCAGAACATATATTCAGTTTTGGTTTTGCTGATTTTCAAGCCAACATTCTCCAGCTTCTGTTGCCACTTCTCCAATCTGCTCTGGATCTCGGACACATTTTCACTGACTAGAACAATGTCGTCGGCAAACAGCATACACCAGGGTGCCTCTTCCTGTATGTCCGACGTCAGAGCGTCCATGATCAATACGAAGAGGTAAGGACTTAAAGCCGATCCCTGGTGAAAGCCTACAGCCACATTGAACTCGTCGGTATTGCCAGCAGCCGACCGGACGTAGGTACGAGATTGACTGTACATGGCACGAACTAACTCTACATACTTCCCGGGCAACACTTTCTCTTTCAAGGTCCACCACAACACGTCCCGAGGTACCCTATCATACGCTTTCTCCAGATCAATGAACACCATGTGCAAGTTCTTGTGTGCACGTCTGTACTTCTCGCATAATTGGCGGAGTGCAAAAGTGGCGTCCATTGTTCCTTGACCTGGCATAAACACAAACTGGTTTGGGGTAATCTCACTCTCCTCTCGCAGTCTTTTCTCTATTACTTTCTCCCATACCTTCATACTATGTGACATGAGCTTTATCCCTCGATAATTATTGCAGTCCTGTACATCCCCTTTATTCTTGAAGATGGGCACTAGTGAACTATTGCACCATTCTTGTGGGATCCCTCCTTCATGCAACAACTTATTGAAGAATAAAGTCAGCCACATACATCCATCTTCTTTTAAACACTTCCATACTTCTACTGGTATATCATCTGGGCCCATAGCCTTTCCATTTTTCATGCCATGAACTGCCTTTCTTACTTCATCCATGCTAATTTCCCTCACCAAACCCATATTTACTTGTACCTCTCTGAGCACACCATTCCATTCATTCTCTTCGTTCATTAGCTTTTCAAAATAAACTTTCCATCGTTCTTTTATTTACTCATCTTTGGACAGAACATTTCCAGCGTCGTCTTTCATACATTTAATGTGAATGATATCTCTCGTTCTCCTTTCTCTTGCTTTTGTAATGCGGTAGAGCTCCTTTTGGCCTCTCGGGCTATCCAGTGAGTCGTACAACTTCTCCTACGCCTTAGCCCTTGAAACTGCGGCCGCCTTTTTTGCCTTTCTCTTACACTCTTTATAAATCTTCATCTTATCTTCTTTCAGACTATCGTTCCCGTTTTCTACACCCTGCCATTCTTTAAACGCCATTTTCTTCTCTTAATTACGTAACACACTATCGGTAGGAATAGCTTTAATTTTCACAGTTCAAAAACATCCACTGAGTTAGATAAGTTGTATAGACAAATTTTGCGAAAATATTAAGACACAATGGACCAATTGCGTTAAACGCGAATAGGTTCTTTGATAAAATCTGGTAGAAAATGTGACATCTGAGTGGTATCTACAGTTTAACATTAAGATGGACTTCTGCGTCGATAGTATCGATTAGCATGGGACTTGTAACATCGAAGATTTCAACGAATCAAGAGTGAAGTTATGTCCAAATAATTTGCATCACTGCGCATCGAAATGTACGCGTTAATTCGAAGACAGCAGTCTTCTTTCTGACTATCCAAGCTAGGCTTTGAAATTTTAATTTAAATAGCCTCCTTCATAATGAGCAATATAGCTTTACAAAGGTCGTTCGGTTATGCGGGTGATGCTCTGTTAAAACACCTTTTTTCCGCATTTCGTGAGTTCACCACTCACCAAATGTTACTGTGATCTCTCCAAAGCCTATGAGTGCGTGCGCCTTGACAATCAAAACAATCTTATTTACTTATTACAATACGCTGATATTCCAAACATTTTTTTTTCTTCAAAAACGAACTGTTTAATTTACCAGCTATGTGCGCCAGAATTTCCCTGAGGGACTTGTTTAAAGATATTGGTTTTCTCACGGTGGCGTCACAATTTATCTTCACCAACATCCTATAAATAAGGTACAAAATACATTTACCTATTCATTACACACGATTACATTATGAACAGTAGTGCTACTGCTACAAGTACTATAGGAGCCTGAAGGTCTCCTTGTATCGGGATGTAATAGTAAAACACGTTGCTAGTGTGTTTCGTAAGTATTCCTAGGGTATTCCAAAAATAGTATTAATTACTTCTTCCTTTTGCATGGCAGCGCGGTCTCTCGCCTACTGTTTTTCTATATTCTATTCTAAAGTAGTTTGACAATTCGAATGTTCAAAAGTTATTTTAGTGTCTATCTGTACTAATTAGGTCTCCTTGGTAAACAACCTTTACATACCGACTTATGATTAAACACGCGCAAAAACACGATACCACTGAATAACAAGCTTGTGGTCGCAGATAAGAGAACACTGTTTTTATTGTATCAGGTTTGCGGAAAAGCAGTGTTTTGTTTTTGTTTTAATGCTTTGAGAGCGATCACCAGCGGTGAATGCTCCATCTACTTCTTTTGAAACAACTTAGTACATATTTCTGAAATATAAAATGTGTAGAGCGCAGTGGGTGCTGGCGTTGGTAGCGCTGCAAGTGGGGCTGGCGCACTCCTGGGGTGAGTAAAAGGGGTGTACTTTATTTTTTACCGACTGACGTTGGGACGTCATTGAGGAGTGGATTGACAGGCGCCACGGCGTCCTCACCTTCCACCTGACGTAGGTCCTCACCGGACAGGGCTGTTTCGGGAGGTTCCTGTTTCGCATAAGGCGGGAGGAAACGTCCGGGTGTTTCTACTGCGAATATCGCCCTGAGGACACGGTGGAGCATACGGTGGAGGTCTACCCGGCCTCCTGCTCCATCCAGAACGGGAGAAGTTAGTTGAGGAATTCCCACCGTCAAAAACAAAAGGATTGAGGTTTTATATTCAACGGTATTTTAATGTGTGTTTCTACCTACACTGATTTATTAATTCTATCATGTGCGATTGCTTAATTCTATAATGTTAGTACACACAAACACATGATTTTACACAGAAATTGCGCGAAATAGTCAAAAAATTATGCAGTTTTTTATTGCGATACTACTATAGATACAGGCCAAAACGGTGTGTTATAATTTTGAAGAAACTGTAAGCACAAATGGGTGTCATTGTTATGAAAGAGCGTAATTTATTTCAAAATTTATTTTAAGTATTTCCACTTATTGCCAATTTTTAAGATATGGCAAATAGTACACTATTTAATCATCTCAAACACAGAACACACCAGAACCACACAATTAAACATCTCTGAATAGTATAAAATAAAGTCACTGTTGACGTCTGTTTGTTTCTCTGATTACTTCTAAACCACGCAACGGATTTTGAATCGGTTTCACGTCTCGCTTACAGCTTTACGTATGTTTTCCACAATTAAGCTTTTTACTAATTTATCTTCATTTCTCCGTTGCTATTCCACATGATTCCCTGATCACCATTTATCTATAACTTATTCATTGAGTCCTTTGTAATGAGTCCAAATACGATACTTCTACTGTTGGTGAGGTAGTTGGATAACCTGGAAATTCCCGGTGATGCTGCAGCATCAATTAAAGGTTACTTTGTTCGTCTAATATCATTTGTATGTAGAATCAAATATTGATCAAATCAAATCCAAACACAACATATCTGCTACTGTTTTTTCAAGCGTGTACTAGTGTGCTAGATACCCTGGCTGCAGCATCAGACCAAGAGTTCCATAATCTTGCATAGTTATATAGCAAACGTGGGTGTTTCAAATTTTTATCTTTTACTCATTACTAAACAAATATGGGTTATTTACCAAGATATTTTAAACAATACAGTATAATTACTTGTCCAATGACAATAAGAATGATAACTAAACGGTTGGACGATTGCTTTGTTAACTTGTAGTGGCCAGTTCGGTTCCCAACTGATTTGTGATGTCTTTACTACTACATTTTGTAGTAATAACATGTGAGCATATTGAAAGTATAGTTCGTCAAACCATTTAATTCACTAAAAAGGTAAACTTCCCAAGCAATGCGAAATTGCTTCGTCACAAAAACTTTACAGTGGCAAAACATTCAAGGTTGTGGTAAGATCTTTTAAGAACTGGGTTGTAAGAATTCATGATTTTTAATTGGTCAGAGATAAAAACCTAATGTAAGAACACAACATTTCAATGCTATTAACTTTTAAAATCTTGTTGCAAAGTAGTTTCATTTCACAAAAACAAATTTAATTAAATTTTGAATCTTATTTGTACTTATGGACAAAGATGAAATTAAGTCAAGAAATGTTGAAAAAGCCGAAAAACGCTTTAAGATTCCCATCGATTTAGTGAGCAACGGAACACCTGTTTGTGATTGTTTCATTGAAAAAATTGTCCCTAGGGTCTTAAAATTATGACCAACGACATGTGAGCTCAGTTTTTTAGAAATTAACGTGCTCAAGAATTCTCCGATGATTTTCTGAAAGTTGGTGAAGGCTCTCTACCAGAGGAGGGAGGCCAGATTGACCTACCAGAGGCTCTTGGTAAAGTACTTCCCACTTTAGAGGATCTGATTCGTCCAGTAAATGGCGACATCAGTCGGATATCGTAACAAGAGAATTCTTGGGTGTGTAACGCCCAAAAATGATCAACTGGCAGCGATCAACTACAGTATTCTTCGCAAATTTAAGGAGGCGAAGTGAAATACACATCCACAACTGTGACACAAAAAGTCAGCATTAGTCGCTAAATATTCTGTGATTAAAATGGGATTCGTAACTCGTAATAATTTGAAAAAAAAAACCTTTTTCAGTCAGATATGAATTTCAGGATAGTATACTAATAATATTATCAAGAAATTTTTAAGAGGACTGCTTGTGCTCGTATTGTTCAAATCATTTAGTACGAATGCTATTTCAATCAAAGTATTCCGCGACGCATTCTGACTTTTTCTGAGGGGTTATCTAAAGGGATGTATCGTAGTCAATCGTGATAATGAAAAGCAGAATATTTGTGACTTTGTAGTAGAATACCTAACAAAGTACGAATAAACATAAAAACACGACGAAACGCGGTCGCATTTTCAGTAGCAAACAGGTGGACATTTGGCAGTTGTTATTTACCATAATCATTGCCAAACCTGAACACTATAATTGTGATCAATTATCTCGTTTTTTTCCTTTGTAATAAAAACAATTCTAATTTAAAATTGGCACAAACAAGTTGGTCGACCCGTCGGTATAGTTATAGATATTAATATACCTAGGTATAGATGTGTAGGTATATGTTAAAATATCTTCTAGAATACATTAGTGTTGTTTCTTTGTTTGTTATCCTGTGTCCTGTTTTGCATGAAAATAGGTTCAGCTAATTATGTTTCAGTGCTATATATACAGTAGACGAAATCTTATAATGACGTCAGATAAGAGATTACAAATGCGGAAAATTAAAATTAATACTTAAAGTCCTGAATAACAACTGTAAAATACAAAATAAGGAAAAAAAAAGTAATGAACAAAACTGAATACTGGAAACGAATTATCCACTTCAAAGGAGTGATCTACAAAGTGCAATACCTACGCGACCAAAATGCAGGGAATAGCTGTTTTTACACGCTTTATATTAGCTTCACTTGTATGTTTGTTTGTTTGTATGTTTGTATGTAACCGACTCCTTTGGACGCTATTTTGACCCACTTCAAACGGTCAGATTTCATTGAAACTTTGTAGACTTTTTGAGGACCAATGACAATTCAAAAATTAAAAAAAAAAAAAACAAAAAAAAAACGTAAAAATCACGTTTTTAAGCAAGCAGAACTAAAAAATTGTAAATAAATAACAGTTTAAAAAACTAAAAAACACGCTTTAAAAACCAAACTATAAAATTAGAAAATAATTTAATTCTATTAAAAAGCGTGGGGTGCTTGATATTAATTGATTATAAAAATACCTCAAAAAGCACCCCACGCTTTTTAATAGAATTAAATTATTTTCTAATTTTTTAGTTTGGTTTTTAAAGCGTGTTTTTTAGTTTTTTAAACTATTATTTTTATTTTCAAATTTCAGAGATGGTCCCATTCACATAGTAAAAGTTGTTCATTTTTATGAGTACTTCATTCCCTAAACATTACCCGCCGCAGTCGGGTAAAAAGTATGTCCCTCATGTATCCTTACAACTTACATTAATACCACTTATCATGATTTAGTTTTCCCCGCTCCGAAAGCAAGCTGAGATGACAAAAAGTAAACCTAGGTTTCGCTAGATAAGATTGGGATTTGTTAAGGGAAATTTGACTTTACTCAAGCTAAGTACAGTGGCGTTTCAAACGAAAATGAACACAACCGCTCGTTTTTTTGTTGTTTTAATTTGAATTTTCTTAGGTAGTTATAAATGCTAATATTTACCTGTTTGTGTTTCCTGTGCGTGTCCGAATAAAATATTTTTATTTTTTCTCTTCTGCTTTCTTTCTTATTGGAACGTGCACAGAACGTTTAAAGTTGTAAGGTTCATTTTTGTATAAAACGCTATTATACTTGGCTCAAGTAAAGTCTTTTGTTCATAGCAGGAGGCATGCCTGCAACATAATTGTGTAACACACTGTCCATCTGAATATGAATAATTTTAAAGGATATTTCTAATTAATTGCCTCAAATGTTCGAAAATTTTGTTCGCCCATCAACGTAATAAACGCAGTGAATGTTGTTGAATTAGCGAAATGAAAGATGGACTATCTTTCATTTCCGTTATTATGGTACGCAATTACCCGTCTGTTGTCAGCAACTGGGTACGACAGCTTGTGAATATAATAACATCATTCGAATAGTCGAAGTCGATTAAAATATATTGCGTATGGAAAACCTATGCACACTATCCGTCATAAACTTAGATGATGTATGTAAACTTCGGAAATAAAAAAGCTCAAAATGCTGCCGGAATAGTAAAATTTTCTTGTTCTTTATTTAGTATATTCTGCCCGCAACTTCGTTCGCGTAGAAGTCGTAAGATGCTAGAATAGACTTCAATAACAGCCACATTATTATTAAACTTCCCTTAATACTGCGTTATGTAGTTTTGTTCTCAACAGCCAAAATATACAGAGTCAGGACTGGTGACACGGGGGCAAGCTACGTACGGACCTAAGTTGTTTTGCTTGTCCTGAGGTCGACACCCACAGCCTTCAGTGTCTGCCTCTGTGATTTGTTGATAGTCATCGCGAAGCGTACGCTCACAGGGAACAGCACACGTTATGCTATTTTGCCAACGCTATACCCTGTTAGAAGTTCTGCCTCGATGACGTTCCTTTAAAAACCCATGACTTTAAAACGGGTTCGGTTTCAGAGTTAAGTACAGCATAATAGTGGCCTCGACTGTCAGCTGGATAGTGTGCGCCGGATGTTCAAATGCCTTTTTTTCAATCCGTTCAAAAATTTACTGCTCGTATTGTAATGGGTATGGCCTTACAGAACGTCTGAAATGCATTTGCCGTATTATTAACTATATAATGGATATAATACAACTCCATGGAGCAAAATCAGAAAGATGCCAAAAATGTTGTATACTTCTGACCTACCCACCCTGTATGAAACTTTAAACTACGCTTTTTAATACTTTGATATTATATTAGATCGTCTGTAGCTCCCGTTTATATCAAGTCTAATATAACTAGACTAAAGTATTCGCCAAGACACATCTCTGCAAATAATTTAGTATATTTGATTGTATCTAAAATAACTGCCTTCACAGGATAAAAATGGAAATAAGATAAAGTAGGTCCTTCATGATGAAATATAATACGTAATAGGGAATATGCATGTTATTCAATACTCTTTCATTCATTAAATATACATTTTATAGGAGTCAAGGAACAACTTGCTATATTTTTAAAGTATTACTTATTGTGCAATTTCTTATTTCATGTTACATTTTTCTGTTGGAAAAGAACGCAAGCTCGAAATGCTTCGTCTTCGAAAATGCCGGAAGGTCGAAAAAGCCATGTGAATAAATATATTTTCTTAGCAAACTGCTTGAATTCTCAACAGGGTAAATTATTAGTAAGTGCGATTTCTGCTTGAATAAAGCACAAAAATAATTTAGTATACCTACGTAAGCAAAGCAGTATCGTGTCAATTGACGTCACATTGTACCCGCGACAATAACGTATATTTGAACTGTATCAGAAAATTGATTAATTTTAATAACGTTTGTGAGCATTGTGGCTCACAAATGTTATTGTGGTACCATGGTAAAATATGACTTTTAGTGCTTTTATTGCGTTCATTTTAACGTGCTTCATTGATTTACAGAAAAATTAAATTACATGCTTATTTCTAACTCCTCTACTAAGTTTCTTAAAGCACTTTTATTTTTTGCCTAACCATCTTTTAACGTCAATCTAAAAATCAAAAACTGAACGCACCTTTAAAACATTAATTTATACCAATCAAAATACCGTTGCCGCGCCATTTTATTGTTTTATTTATTGTTGTGAGTGTAGGGATTTTGCAGTATTTGAATGAAGAACCTACTTGTAAAATGTGTTGAAATATAAAAACGAAATAGTTATTTGTATTTCAATAAATTCCTTTAAATGGTAGGTATTTAAAATACCTGGCCCTGAGATATTTTTGAGGTTATTTGACAAAAAATTTACAATTTTCCTGTATGCTAGTAAATTTTCTGATGTAGGGCTCTGTACTAAGTAGCTACCTACTTGTACCATATTACAAAATGACACAGGTAAACAATATCAAACTTTCAAGTCTGCAAATTAAAGTCGTTCTCACATTACTTTAGACAATTTATTATATTAAAAAGCTGTGAATTTATTTTGTCTTTTTAGTAGCAGAGTTTAAATACTGTATTTTTGTATTTATAAGTATTTCAAAAACACGACTTGAAAATATTTTGTATTTACAAACACTTTTACACATCAATCATATTATAATATACTAGATGAGGTCGGCGTGTCCTATCTGACTACTCTGAGAAGAAAGGCTGGAACAAACTCAGAGGTCACAGTCTCTTTTAAAGTCCAGACATAATCTTGGTTAGATCATGTGAAGGACATGTGGATTGATGTCTGAAATTCTCTTTTGCGGAAAGAACCACACAGATTGAGTGGACCTATCCAATCAGTGCACGCATTTGTCAGTAATCTTGCAGCTCAACTCAAAACTTGAGAAGCTCAACGATTTGACGAACAATACCAAAGAAAGGATATTTGGGTAGGCCGCATAAATTACTCAAATTGCCAGACCATGATTAAAATTAAATGAGAAAAAAAGAAACCAAACAAAAATTAAAAACACCCACCCACACAGTCAGCACATTTACAATAATTAAAACAATATAATACTTTACAAAGTAAATAATATTCATGTCCTTGTTTAGAAAAAAATCATCAATGTCAATGTGTATTTACACCGTGTCATTTTAGTCGTCTTACAAAGGTGGTTCACTCAGTATATCCGTCATAAAATACCTCTAGACGCGATCAAAATACCCTCCCTGTTAATAATGTTTTTTTTTTGTGTGGGAAATCATCAAATAACTTCTCCCGCTCTGGCTGGAGCGGGAGGGCGTGTCAGACTTTTACTGACTAAACCCCACCCGTGTTCCCTCAGTTGCCTATGTGCCAGGGGCGGCGGTATCTCTTTCGAACAACCCGCACCCCTGGCAGGCTGTTAATAATGTTTACGTATCAAACGGTAGAAGATATCTACATAACTACCATTACATTCCATCATTAATTCCATCTCCTTAGCAGGTTTGTTTCAACCTACGTCATGCATCTTAGTGAATTATATTTTGTTTTTTAAATATGCATATGTTCAAAAATATATTTTTTTTAACAAATGATTAGTAGTCTTTGGATGCATGAAGGGGGCTGCCGTTGTAAGACGACTAAAATGTCACAGTGGCGGTTCATAAACAAAACTCAAACGTTCAGAAATAATCGTGGTCAGATCATTTGAGGACCATGTAGATAGGTATCTAATGTGGTCTTTTGAGGAAAGTACCACACAGATTGAGTGGATTTTGCGGAAAAGTGTAAAAAAATAATTTCAGTGTATAATATAATTTTAAATACTACTTTTATGTATTAGTTCCAAAGGTCCGGGATTCCAGGGTACTGAGATATTATGTCACAGACATTTATGTAACAATAATATTTGGATTATTGTATTTATCCATTTTTTTTACAAAAATCAAAATGTTCTCATGGGTAAACTTTATCCGAGTTTCACATGTTACTAAGGTTAATAACAAAAACTTACAAAATATGTTAGCAAAACATTGAAAGAGAAAAACCTGTGATATAACTGCTGCAAGGTGACAGGCCCAGCCGATACCTTGCAGCAGTGGCTCACTAACGCACAATCTAGACTGCTTGCTAACATAGACAAGATGCTGTTGGCGCTGCCCCGCATCCTACTAACCAGAGAAGACATAAAAAATATTTGACTTTCTCAATTGCGAGTAGTGGCAATACAAGTTCTACTGGTACCACCACTTAAGGCTGATTTTTCAATAGTCAGATAACTTTTATCTGAGGAATAAATACAGGAAAAGTTTTTATCCAGTTCGCAAATTGTTACCATGAATTCAGCATGCCATTCTAGACCCCAGGCGTAGAAATTTTTCGTCGGTTATACAAAAATAAATCAGCTGTTTCATAGAAAAGTGTAATATCTACGCAGTCAAAATGTATGGAACAGCTAATTTCGGAGCTTTATATCGGTTTGACAGCTTTTAAATAGAAAATATGCCAAACTGTCAGATTTATTCTTCAGACAAAAGTTATCTGACAAATGAAAAATCAGCCCTTAGAAACACTTATACAGGCCGTGTGTAAATAATGGATAACCCTGAAAATGTTGATCGGCCAGATTAATATCTATCATTTACCCCACTTTTATCGCCATATGCCCATGGATGATTTTTTTCGATACAGGGGCCCAAAATTGTATAAATCCTTAGAAAAAATGTAATTTTTTTTTGCAATGTTATCTTAGAATGTAATAACAAATCTTGATACTGATCTAATAATACAAATATTCAAGGAGTGGCATAAAAAAAAGAACAAAACGAAAAAAGGCACCAATTGTAGAAATGGCAGATGATTTTTTAAGAGTGCATCAAAAATATCAATAATTTGGTCATCCATGGGCGATATAATTGGGGTAAATGATAGATGATAACCTGGCCAATCTACAGTTTCAGGGTTATCCGTTATTTACGCCACACCCTGTATACCAAATTAATAAAGATATCAGCCCACAGAGTTCAGATATTTATCCTACTGAGACCCCATCATTCTCACATTTGCGTGTTCATTATAAAATGGTATATGTTTAATTTAAAACCAAATGTTCGCTATCAGCTTGGTAAAGTAAAATGATATTCTTCTGTTACAGACATCGCTGTCAGCCTGGGAGACCAACTCGTATTTTATACCGACGGAACAGTAACAAACACTGTGAATTTCATGTCCCACAACCTCTCCGCTTTAGCTTACGATGAAGTTCACAACAGGATGCTGTACGTCGACAAACAGCGCGACATCGACTCTATATGTGGTTATAATTTAATTTCCATGGAAAACGATTGTTTCATCAAAAGAAACGGTAGTAACATTCACAGTATTGCCTTCGACCCGGCAACAGATAAACTTTTCTTCACTGATACTAATGAAAGGAGCCTTTATTGGATTTCATTAAAACCTGGATCTAATAACAATGTTTCCGAAAATCTTTTTACCAAAACTAATTATGGGAGCCCCAGTTATACTGCCGTGGATAGCTGTGCAGGGTACGTTATCAATGACGGTAAACAAATCAAAATCTGTCGCATTTCGTGATATTCAATAGTGTTCTTGAAATTACAGGTACATTTACTGGAGCAACCAAGACCAAGATTTAGAAAAGTACTTAGTAAAAGCTGATATTAATGGTATCAACCGAATGCCTATAAACAACCGGTTGCCATTATATAGCTTAGCCATAGACCCACAAACACGGAACATTTATTACTTTAGCGGTTGTGAAACATGTTCTCATGAGTTTCTTTTTAAAGAAGATATTATTGACCTAAAACATTTTAAACATCATTATGAAAGAATATTTTTTCAAAAACATTATTCTGCGCCACGAGAGTTGACCATTTCAAAGGATTACTTATACTGGGTGAACGGCAGCGAGAGCAACACAACCGTTTGGAATTTACCAAAGAACGTAACAACAGATATACAACCTACTGAGGTTATTACGTTCAAAAATAAAAGAGCTTTAAGCATAGCCGCCAACTATAAAATTAAAGATCAAATTCATGGACTTCAGGACTGTGAATTTCTGTCAAGTCTGATACCAACAATTACAGAAACTAAGAATTCCCTCAATGTTCAACAGACAATACAGAAACAACAGACAACAGAAACAGTATGTACAACAGTCGTTGAACAGTTTTGTGCTCACGGTATAAAAGACAGTGATACGTCTGTTTGCAAATGCACACCTGGTTACATCGGTGAGAGATGTGATGTTTCAGTCTGTGAGAACTATTGCTTGCAAGGTAACTGCAGTTCTAATGATGAGGGTCTTCCTAAATGCAGGTAAAACATTTTCTATTCCTTCTGGTGGTTTCCTTGCGTAACATAAGCATAATTAGCCTATGACGTCCCACTGTTGGGACTCACGCCTCAAATCTCTATAAGAGCGAGCAGGCCGTAATCCACGCCGTCTCAGTGCAGGTTGGTGGCAGTCACTTGTCTTTAAAAAATTGTTTCTAGGATATGCCACTTTTTAAGTGCAGCAGAGAAGAAATATGTAAATTACATAAAGAAAAGTTCCTGTTTGGTTTCCAACCCACGCTGACACTATGACACTTAAGTTGGGACCGTTAAAAACGGGCCACCGCTGCTCTCAATTTTCTATTTTTCCAGTTTAATTTTGTTTAAGTAACCATGTGATTGACATTAACATTATTTCAGATGTAATGCCGGTTATTCCGGAGAAAGGTGTGAAGTGTTCGCGTGTCATGGTTATTGTCTGAACAACGGTAACTGTTCCCTGAACGAGAAATATGAGCCAGTTTGTCAATGTGTCGGTAATGACGAAGGCACAAGATGTGAAGCTGTTAAAAATGGCACTTTTACTTTCACCGACCATCAACCCCTACAAACTACTCAGCAAAGAGAAACCTTAGTCTAGCTGATTTACTCTCAAATTGGTTGTTGTTGAAGTGTAATCTTATTATTTAGATTCAATTACTTGAGCAACCATTTCCTAATCTGCTTTCTGATAATATTCTAAAGCTTCCGGTTGTTTTTCAGTTAGGTACGCAATCAGTTTAGTGTTGTTTAGTTTGTGTGTTTAATAAAATACAATAAATATCCCTACGTAAGTGTGATGTTTTATTTTCGTTTGGCATATAACATAAATATATAGATACCTCCAACATGATTTCGCAACATAATTTTTTGCTCAAATCGACGAGTCTGAATGATAAGACTTGGTTTTTTATACACCGCTATTTTTTCTACTCCTTGAATATTTGTATTATCAGATCAGTATCAAGTTTTGTTATTACGACGAGGAGGTTATTACGGCGAGAGGAATTAAGAATTTAAATAATTAACTATGGATTGTAAGTTATCTACCATATCAATACTGTCATACAATTGTAAATCGATAAAGCGATCAAAGCAATGTGTGCGTGAACTCACTAAAACGAATGACATTGTGTTACTGCAGGAAACTTGGCTGCTACCCCATGACTTAGATTTTGTTAATGAAATTAATGATGATTTTGGGTGTGTAGCCAAGTCTTCTGTCGATACTTCAGGAGGGATATTAAGGGGTAGGCCGCATGGGGGCTTAGCCATTATGTGGAACAAAACTAAGTTTCCATGTGTCACGCCTATTAATTGTAGTAGCGATCGCTTAGCGGCTGTACGAATATCGACTGAAAAGGGAGGTGTAATAATGATTAATGTGTATATGCCCGTTGATAACGCCGATAATCTGACTGAGTTCATTAATTGTTTGGGTGCAATAAACGCAATTATAGAAGAAGGCGATGCGCAATGTGTTTATGTGTTGGGTGATTTTAATGCGCATCCCTCCGCCAAGTTTGGCCTTGAGTTGACAAAGTTTTGTACAGATATGGAGTGGGAATGAGTCGATTTCAATTAGCTTGGATTAGATTCAGAAACTTTTACGTTTATGAGCGAATCTCATGGATGTCGGCGGTGGCTGGATCACTGCATTTCAACTAAGGCTGAATGGGATACTGTGATGGCGGCTGACGTCATATATGACGTCATGTGGTCTGATCACTATCCCTTGCGTATTGTTTGCGATATGACTCGCATGACTGCTGAGACAGCCCTCGCCGATTCCAGTAGCCACCAACATAGAATAAAATGGGGAACGCGAACCAAAGAACAAATTAATGTATACCAAAAAAATTGTTCAGATAAATTAAGTGCTGATTTTAATATTTTTAAGTGTAAATGTGACAACAACATAAATTGCAAACATTATGACAAATATTGTGAATCAATTAGCTTATATTATATAAGACGGCGGGAAACCCAATGCACGCCGTCTCTGATGTTTCTGGTCAATCACACACAACACTTAACTCAAACCATTTATTTTCACTTAAATCTTTTACAGGCACTTTGGACTTTTCATTTAGCAGTGATCAGAGTAGTTTGAGTTACGAAGGGAATCTAGGCGCCCATTCCAAAACTAAGGTAGGTCTCATATGGAGAAGAACGGGCAAGAAACTCCACGGACACTCTTTTAAATCAAAACATTATGTTACAGAGATTTCATAATCCACAATTTACAATTCTTGTCCTTGTACACACTTTCTTATCGATACTGTCCGACCGCCATTCTTTTTCATCTCTCCAAGTGGGCGGAAGTACTGCGTATCGCACAGAAAGCAGTACTGAATCTTATTTCTTAGTAAGTGTTATAAAATTTACTAACAATGGTTATGCTATCAGTTAATACTTTAATAATTAAACAATGCTAGCTTTCACAAATCCAATGGCTTTTTAAGGTGAAAGTTTAATTAGTAAGTAGTCCTTACGTTTTATATCACAAATATCCCTACCTTACAACATTTCCGGATTTTCAAGGAATTTAATCAAACAACAGGAATTTACAAATAAATGTGTGTGTAAATTAATCTTATTACTTTATCAGTTGTAAATTTTGACTGAAACTGATTTAGTTCTCGTATTAAAATATAACAGTCAGTTATTGATCATAAAACTCGCAATCCGCGCCATTTTCGGCACAGTAGGTAGCAATGTGCCGCGGGGTGGGACAGAATATCAAGCGATCTCCTAAAAAAGCACATTGATATTGTTGTACCACCCCTCACGTATATATGCAACCTTGCACTTTCATCCGGGCAATTTCCCAAATCTTTTAAAAAAGCCATAATACACCCAATCTTTAAAGCTGGGGACAGAGGCCGTGTCAATAACTATAGACCTATAGCAGTACTTCCTACTCTGTCCAAAATACTGGAGCGGATCATGAACAATAGGCTAGTGGATTACTTGGAAAAGTTTAACCTCCTCTCACCCTCACAATATGGTTTCAGGGCGGGCAAATCCACGGCCGATGCAGTTCATGATCTAACCAATTATGTCATCACAAACTTGGATGATGGACAGAAAGTATTAGGCATTTTCTTGGATCTCGCCAAAGCTTTTGACACGGTGTCTGTCCCTACTCTCCTTCGTAAGATGGAAAATATAGGAGTCAGGGATGTTCAGCTCAACCTCTTTAAGGACTACCTGAGTGAGCGTACCCAATGCGTCAAGATAGAGGATGCCATCAGTGACGAACGCACTGTCACCTACGGTGTGCCACAGGGCAGCGTAATCGCCCCGACACTCTTCCTTATATATATTAATGAGCTGGGTATGCTGACTCTTCACAAAGGTAAAATTATAACCTTCGCGGACGATACTGCTCTTCTCTTCAGCGCCAGTACTTGGCACGATGTGTACACGCAAGCTCAGTCGGGGTTTGAAGTTGTGACGGAGTGGTTGCGTAATAATGTTCTTACTCTAAATGCGGAAAAAACCGTATACATGCCCTTCTTTTTGAAAAATAATGCGTCAACCACACACATAAACTCGCTGTATTCTATAATAGCCCACACATGTTCCAAACAAAATATAAATAATTGCACCTGCGCTACCCGCATTCAGAAAACAGACAGTGCAAAGTAGGCCTTTACAGGCCTAGTAGGCCTTTACAGGGCTTAATTTTTGAAAATATGCGTAGTAGTCGTTCAATGTTTAAAAATAAAATCAAGTGGTGCCAGAAAAATGAAGATTGTATAAAAATGAATATTTTGGCCTTGCATAGAAAAGAAAATAATTTTGTAAAGTTTTGGAACGCGACTAAAAAGTTTAATTTTAAACAGAGTCTTCCTGTCTCCGTGGATGGATTACAGGGAACATGTAAAATAGCTGATTTGTTTGCCAGTAAATTAAAAGTGGACCCCCTGCCTGTGGAGTTTAAGCTCAGCAATGATACCATCGTGACGTGTGGGAGAGTGAGCGGTTGAATGTAGTGAGGCTATGCTGTTTTATAACCGTTTGCAATATGAACAGCTGACGAACAGTTAACACCTTTGCTTCCCCATATAACACAACTGTTGGATAACGGAAAGGTCGGAACAAAGAAACTTTCAAAATGGCTCTCTGCGCTCTTTCAAGCTCTAACATACAATTTTTAGTAGCACCACCCCAGGACGTTATGCAGTAGGTTAGTAAGGACTGAACGAGGGCTAAGTAAACCGATTTCCTTAGCTTCTCGTCTGCCACGTGTCTTAGGGTCTTGAAGACATATATAAGTTTACGTAACCTACTGCTAAGAGTATTGACATGGTTTTTGAAGCTTAGGGTGCTATCTATTATTACCCCTAGGTACTTTGCGATGCCTACCTAATTTATTAAACAGATCAGTGATGTTGGGAGCGTTGTTGTTGAGCGCCTTGTCGTGCAGGAAAGAGTAGTGGGCACTAGACCACGCATACGATCACCCATGAGATGGACTGGCCAAATTAAATCCGCAGTAAGCAATCCCTTATGAGTGCACATAAAATTTCAAAAATCGCAGTACTTAGAATGCGAGAAATCGTTAGGTGAATCACTTCACCCTAGACAACCACGACCACATACACACTACACACACACACATCACATGAGAACCATGACCGCTTTGATACGAGTGTTACGAAGCAGAAGAAGCTACGACATACAGACCAACGTCAAACTGTTCCCATTTTGTGCAGTTGGCTGTGGTATTGAAGTGAAAAAACTACTTATTGCAGTCTACTTTAGCTCATATTGGCTGTTAACCCTTTGAAAGTCTAATCTAATAAAGGGGTTAACAGCTTAGTAATATACGACCCGTATTGTTATGGTTGGGCTCCTGTAAAACTAGATACAGCTCAATATAACTTACAAGAGGCTGTTGCCATGCTACCTTTAAAGTTATAGTTCAAAAATATGGCTAGCAGAAGTCTGCTACCGTAAGTCCAAAATACGCGTGAGAAAAATTATAACACAAATCTTTCTGGTATGGGCACGCCGCGATTGCGGCGGTAAGTCCCCTCTTTGAGGAGTGGCTTGGGAGGCGGCATGGCGTCCTCACCTTCCGCCTGACACAGGTCCTCACCGGACATGGCTGTTTCGGGAGGTTCCTGTTTCGGATAGGGCGGGAGGAAACGCCCGGGTGTTTCCATTGCGAAGATCGCCCAGAGGACACGGTGGAGCATACGGTGGAGGTCTGCCCAGCTTGGGCGGAGCAACGCCGTGTCCTCGTGGAGGTGATCGGCGGCGGCGATCTCTCGCGTCCGACCCTGGTCCAGGCCATGGTACGGAGCGAGAGGGCATGGCTGGCAGTCGCCTCCTTCAGCGAAGCAGTTATGCTCGCAAAGAGGGAGGCGGCGCACGTGAGGGAGATGCAGTACATGCGCCCTCACAGCCGTGGCCTTCGCAGGAGACGCCCTGGGCGTCGGGAATCCCAGGCTGATTCCCGGCCACCGTAGGCACGGGCTTGCGGACGGCGAGTAATGGGTAGCTCGCTGTCCGGTAAGGACCAAGCCCGGGTCGACGGCGCGTTGTGTTCCACGCGCGCCTCAAAGAGATGTCAGCAGCAACAGATGGGGCCCGCAAGGGCCGATGCCTGCCGGGGGTGCGGGTTGTTCGAAAGAGATACCGCCGCCCCTGGCACACAGGCAACTGAGGGAACACGGGTGGGTTTTAGTCAGTAAAAGTCTGACACGCCCTCCCGCTCCACCCAGAGCGGGAGAAGTTATTTGACGATTTCCCACACAGAAAAAAAAAAAATCTTTCTGGTATTATACACCGTGACATTTTAGTCGTCTTACAACGGCAGCCCACTTCATGTATTAAATGACTACTAATCATTTATAAAAAAAAATGATATTTTTGAACATTTGCATAATTCAAAAAAATCAAATATAATTCACTAAGACGCATGACGTAGTTTGAAACACCCTTTTATGGAGATGGGATTATTGATAGAAGGTAATGGTAGGTAGGTAGATATCTTCTACCGTTTGATACGTAAACATTATTAACAGGGAGGGTGTTTCATAATTCTAAAGCGTTATTTATTTTTAATTGTACTTAATATCTTAATGAATGGTAACAATGTTTTAATCGCGCCTAGAGGTATTTTATGACGGATACATTGAGTGGACCACCTTTGTAAGACGACTAAAATGTCACGGTGTATTTGTGAAAGTTTGGATTTTTCTTACTTAATCACGCAAAAACGGCCTAATGGTGGATGTGGCACACATTTAACCTGAATTAACACATAGGATACTTTTTATCCGTATGTAGTACGTTCCCATGGAACAATTTTTGACATCCCGTGGGTGCAGCCGATAGCAAAAGCTAGTATAACATAAATCGATGATTTATCAATGTTTAGATGATTTATCAATGCCTGTGCCTAAGTTACAACTTTATCGGCGAAGTTGCATCTACATGGCGCCTTTAGTATACAATGCTTTGCCTAAAGCTATTACGCAACTACCCTTTACAAAATTTTGTACTGAATTAAGAAAGTGGTTGTTGTACGAGTGTTATTATTTCATAAAAAATCTTGTAAATTTTATACTTATGACCTTGCATCAAAGTGTAGACACTGATTTTTTGTTATTTGATGTTTAAAATGATTTGTATAAATTATTTGTATTGTGTCCATTATTTATTTGAATTGTTTGTATTATTAATTTTAGATTGTATTTGCATGCCGCTGTGTCGGTGAAACTTGCTGAACCAAATATTTAAATAATATCCTATAAGTACCGTGTTTCTGGCAAATAAAGACATTCATTCATTCATTCATTCATTCATTTAGGATACTTTCGAATGAGTCAAATTCTAACCTGTTTACAAATAAACATATATAATAATATGTACTGAAGACGACTAATAAAAAAATTATGTAATAAACCAGACCGATAGTTAAACATATAAAAATTATTTAGATTTATAAGATGATGCTTTCGTCAACGTGCTAACGTCAACATTTACATTTAAATAGAATTGATTCTAGTCGCCATGCAAACACCTAAACATCGAAACATACAAAACTTTGTCTGTATTAACTATGAATTCGTACTTTATATAAACAGGATGTAATAGAAACCCTATTGCTATCCTTAAGCACTAAAGATAACAACTGGTATAGAATTATCATACATAGTTTCAACTCAAAATAAAATACTCTAAGAATTGATACCAAATTTTCGGTTTCATATATGTTTCATAACAAACGTGTCACCACACTACAAACACGTACATGTATGTGTATTTACATAAATTTCATGTTTTTGATGTAAAGTTAGATAGTAAGACTATTGATCTTTGATGAATCGATATAGTTATCGATACCCGAAAGAATTCTTTGAGACGAAATATAAAAACTGTATGAAGCTGCCCTACCTGGGGAAGGTAGGGCTTCATACAGTTTATATTTCTTACTAACAGAAATTAAAATGAAGAATAGAAAATGATCTACAAATCTATTCTGCAAGGTCAATAAGGTTATTACATTCACATCTACTTATATAAAATATAAGAACCTACGTAAACCAGGTGACTTGATTTCCTTGACAACCACTAATAAAGATCTGCGAGAAATCGCAGCACAGCAGACAGAGCTTCGGCGGGATCTTATGGCTACATGGAGAGTACGATTGTCGCCACCCAGAGCTGGGCACGCCATAATTACGGCGGTAAGTCTTCTCTTTGAAGAGTGGATTGAGAGACGCCACAGCGTACTCACCTTCCGCCTGAATCAGTCCTCACCGGACACGGTTGTTCCGGGAGGTTCCTGAAAGAAAGGGCTTGACTATTAAAATACTGTACACCCTGATAAACTAAAAAAAAATAATGTACTTATTTTATTTTCAAGTTTTTAGTTTTAACGACGTTGCTTAATATTTCTTAGTCCGTTAAGTTTATTTTTTCATAGTGTACAGATTTTCAATAGTCAAGCCCTTTCATTTCATACCCATATTGGAGGGGTTGTGAAAATATATGTAATCCGCCATTTTGTAGCAGCGGTCATCTTGAATTTACAATGATGCTGATTAAATTAAATTGTATTGTTATCAAAAGTAAAGGTGTGCCTGTACCAAATATCAGATCAATCTGCCAACAGGAAGGGGTAAAATTTCAGGTACTGAATTTGACCCAAAAAACTAACGGCAAGCTAAATAAAACCATTTAAAATTCCCAACCCTGAATAATATAATTATTGACAATTCTTACGTTTTTTCGTTTCTAATCAAAATAATTCTTATTTAAAATTGGCACATACAAGTCGGTCACCCTGCTGGTATAGGTGTACCTACAGGTAAAGGTATGTATATATTGAAATATCATCTAGAATAGCCTATTACTTTTTCTTTGTTCGTTATCCTCTTTCCTGTTTTGCATGAAAATAGGTTCAGTTAATTATGTTTCATGGCCACATATACGATGGACGAATTATTTTAATAAAGTCTAGATAAGAGATAACAAATGCTGAAAACTAAAATTAATTAATGCTTAAACTCGTGAATAACAACTGTAAAATACAAAATAAGGAAAGTTTTTAAAGAAACTCACATGAATACAGGAAACGAACCTAACGGTTCAACGAACCCGGGTCGACGGCGCGTTGTGTTCCACGTGCGCCTCAAAGAGATGTCAGCAACAACTGATGGGGCCCGCAAGGGCCGATGCCTGCCAGGGGTGCGGGTTCTTCGAAAGAGATACCGCGGCCCCTGGCACACAGGCAACTGAGGGAACACGGGTGGGTTTTAGTCAGTAAAAGTCTGACACGCCCTCCTGCTCCACCCAGACCGGGAGAAGTCATTTGATGATTTCCCACCAAAAAAAAAACGGTTCAACGAAGCACTTACTTTAAAGGACTGATCAAATATCTGCTAAGGTATACAAAGTGCAATACCTACGCCTACCTAGCTTTATTTTTACGTTTTTTTTTTCATTCCTTAATCATTACCCTCCGTAGACGGGAAAAAAGTATGTCCTGCATTCAAAATTCATTAATGTAATTATAATTTAGTTTTCCCCACCCCGAAGGCAGCCGAGACAACAAATACTACACCTAGGTTTCGCTAGTTAAGACCACGACTAGGATCTGTTAAGGGAAATTTGACTTTACTCAAGCTAAGTACAGTGGCGTTTCATACGAAAATGAAGACTGGCGCTTTTTTTTGTTGTTGTAATTTAAATTTTCTACGGTAGTTATAAATGCTCATTTTGAAGTCATGGACATTATTTTATGTAATCTGCAAAATGTTTGTATTCCGTACCAATTTTGCAGCCCAAATCGATTAAAAAACGAATTAAAAAAATGGCCCGAAGTGTGACCCCGTGGCACCCGTGATGACATGTAAAATTGTTAGTATTTTGATTTTGATTTTGAGAAAGGGAGAAAGAGTGGTTTCAATGGCGTTGCAGTGTCTAAGGTACTATTTTCTCTGTATGTGGACTGAAAATTATCCGAAAACATGTCACACATTTTTTAGCCGTAGTATCTACCTCCAGATACGCTTAGGATTGGTACGCATATGTTCAGCTATATTCTTTTTCAAATAAGCTTAATAGTATTTTATAAACTCACTGCACCCGTTCTCAGGCATTCAAACGTAATTGTATCATTACGCAAGAATACAGTATAAACAGTCTTGCTACTGCCAGAAGTACTAAAGGAGCCTTTAAGGTCTCCCTGTGCCGGGTGCTAATAGCAAAACACGTTACCTGTGTGTTTCAAAGTATTCCTAGAGCATAAAAAATAGTATTAATTACTTCTTCCTTTTGCTTGGCATCGCGATCTCTCGCCTACTGTTTGCTCTATTTTTTTCTAAATTAGTTTGACAATTCGAATGTATAAAAGTTATTTTAGTGTCTATCTGTACAAAATAAGGTCTCCTTTGGTAAACAACCTTTACATACCGACCTATGATTATACACGCGCAAAAACACGATACCACTGTGAATAACAAGCTTGTGGTCGCAGATAAGAGAACACTGTTTGTATCGTATCAGGTTTGCGGAAAAGCAGCGTTTTGTTTTTGTTTTAATACTTTGAGAGCGATCACCAGCGGTGGACGCTCCATCTACCTCTGTTGAAACAACTAAGTACATATTTCTGAAATATAAAATGTGTAGAGCGCAATGGGTACTTGCGTTGGTAGCGCTGCACGTGGGGCTGGCGCACTCCTGGGGTGAGTAAAAGGGGTGTACTTTATTTTTTACCGACTTACGTTGCGAAGTCTTTGAGGAGTGGATTGAGAGGCACACGGCGTCCTCATCTTCCACCTGACGTAGGTCTTCACCGGACAGGGCTGTTTCGGGAGGTTCCTGTTTCGCATAAGGCGGGAGGAAACGCCCGGGTGTTTCTACTGCGAAGATCGCCCTGAGGCTACGGTGGAGCATACTCCACCAGAGCATGGAGATCGGTGATCGGTGGAGGTCTACCCGGCCTCCTGCTCCATCCAGAACGGGAGAAGTTAGTTGATGAATTCACCACCCACCGTCAAAAACAAAAGGATTGAGGTTTTATATTCAACGGTATTTTAATGTGTGTTTCTACCTACACTGATTTATTAATTCTATCATGGGCGATTCCTTAATTCTATGATGTAAGTACACACAAACACCTGATTGTACACAGAAATTGCGCGAAATAGTTAAAAAATTATGCATTTTCTTATTGCAACACAGGCGAAAACGGTGTGTTATAATTTTGAAGAAACTTTGAGCACAAATGGGTGTCATTGTTATGAAAGAGTGTAATTTATTTTATTTCCACTTTTTGCCAATTTATAAGATCTGGCAAATAGTAGGTGCACTATTTAATCATCTCAAACACAGAACACACCAGAACCACACAATTAAACATCTCTAACTAGTATAAAATAAAGTCACTGTTGTCGTCTGTCTGTTTCTCTGATTACTTCTAAACCACGCAACGAATTTTGAATCGGTTTCACGTCTCGCTTACAGCTTTACGTTTGTTTCCCGCAATTAAGCTTTTTACTAATTTATCTTCTTTCCTTCATTGCTGTTCCACATTAGACCCTGATCGCCATTTATCTATAACTTATTCATTGAGATCTTTGTAATGAGCCCAAATACGATACTTCTGCTGTTGGTGAGGTAGTTGGATAACCTGGAAATTCCAGGTGATGCTGCAGCATCAGTTAAAGGTTACTTTGTTCGTTTAATATAATTGAAGTAATAGAATACCTTTCAACTCGATCAGACCCGTGGAAGATGCTCAAATCCCTTCATCAACCAAAAAGGAGCTGATAATCTTTAAATGGCTGAACCAATTTTCTTGAATCATAGCTAAGAACACTCTCGATTAAGTCCTCTTTCAGACAAAATAAAAACAAATTCTGATTAAAACGAATCCAAACACGACATTTCTGCTATTTTTTTTTTAAGAGTGTATCTACTAGTGTGCTGTATACCCTGGCTGCAGCATCAACTCATCGTGTTGCCAACATTGCATTGTATATAGAATCAAATATTAATCAAATCAAATCCAAACATGACATATCTGCTACTGTTTTTCAAGCGTGTACTAGTGTGCTAGATATCCTGGCTGCAGCATCAGACCAAGAGTTCCATAATCTTGCATAGTTATATAGCAAACGTTTCAAATTTTTATCTTTTACTCTTTACTAAAAATATATGGGTTATTTACCAAGATATTTTAAACAATACAGTATAATTACTTGTCCAATGACAATAAGAATGATAACTAAACGGTTGCATGATTGCTTTGTTAACTTGTAGTGGCCCGGTTCCCAACTATTGGTATTGTTTGTGATTTTTTGACTACTACATGTTGTAGTGCTAAAACGTAAGTATTTTGAAAATATAGTTCGCAAAACGATTTAATTCATTAATTAAAAAAGGTCTTCCCAAGCAACGCGAAATTGCTTCGTCACAAAAACTTTACAGTCGCAAAACATTCAAGGTTGTGGTAAGATCTTTCAAAAACTGGGTTGTAAGAATTCATGATTTTTAATAGGTCAGAGATAAAAACCTAATGTAATAACACAAAATTTTAATGCTATTTACTTTTAAAATCTTGTTGAAAAGTAGTTTTATATCACAAAAATTTAGTAGATTTATATAAATCAAATTTAATTAAAATTTGAATCTTATTTGTACTTATGGACAAAGATGAAATTAAGTCAAGAAATGTTGAAAAAAAAAGCCAGAAAACGATTTAAGATTTCCATCGATTTAGTGAGCAACGGAACACCTGTTTGTGAGATGTCGCGCAACAGTGACAAGCGGCGCGTTCTTAGGGATTGCACTTTCATGCCTATAGATGCACTATGGAAATTATGAAACGAAAACAGAACATCCGCAGGAACCAAGACATGATGGGTCACAGATTTGTTTAGTTGCGACTTCCGGCATATATTACCTTTCGTGTCGCTAGGACCTGGATCTATCGCGGTGAATGTTTCATTGAAAAGATTGTCTCTAGGGTCTTAAAATGACCAACGACATGCGACCTCGGCTTGTTGGAAATTCACGTGATCAGGAATTCTCCAATGATTTTCTGAAAGTTGGTGGCTCTCTACCAGAGGAGGGAGGCCAGATTGACCTACCAGAGGTTCTTGGTAAAGTACTTCCCACTTTAGAGGATCTGATTCGTTTAGTAAATGGGGACATCAGTCGGATATCGTAACAACAGAATTCTTGGGTGTGTAACGCCCAAAAATGATAAATGTGCAGCGATCAACTACAGTATTCTTCGCAAATTTAAGGAGGTGAAGTGAAATATACCTCCACAGCAGTGACACAAAAAGTCAGCATTAGTCGCTAAATAATACTCTGTTGTTAAAATGGGATTCGTAACTCGTAATAATTTGATAAAAACGAAAACCTTTTTCAGTCAGATTTGAATTTCAGGATAATATACTAATAATATTATCACTACATTTTTAAGAGGACTGCTTATGCTCGTATTGTTCAAATCATTTAGTACGAAAGTTATTTCAATCAAAGTATTTGGCGACGTATTCTGACTTTTTCTGAGGGGTGATCGAAAGGGATGTATCGTAATCAATCGTGATAATTAAAAGCAGAATATTTGTGACTTTGTAGTAGAATACCTAACAAAGTACGAATAAACATAAAAACACGACGAAACGCGGTCGCATTTTCAGTAGCAAACAGGTGGACATTTGGCAGTTGTTATTTACCATAATCATTGCCAAACCTGAACACTATAATTGTGATCAATTATCTCGTTTTTTTCCTTTGTAATAAAAACAATTCTAATTTAAAATTGGCACAAACAAGTTGGTCGACCCGTCGGTATAGTTATAGATATTAATATACCTAGGTATAGATGTGTAGGTATATGTTAAAATATCTTCTAGAATACATTAGTGTTGTTTCTTTGTTTGTTATCCTGTGTCCTGTTTTGCATGAAAATAGGTTCAGCTAATTATGTTTCAGTGCTATATATACAGTAGACGAAATCTTATAATGACGTCAGATAAGAGATTACAAATGCGGAAAATTAAAATTAATCAATTAATACTTAAAGTCCTGAATAACAACTGTAAAATACAAAATAAGGAAAAAAAAAGTAATGAACAAAACTGAATACTGGAAACGAATTATCCACTTCAAAGGAGTGATCTACAAAGTGCAATACCTACGCGACCAAAATGCAGGGAATAGCTGTTTTTACACGCTTTATATTAGCTTCACTTGTATGTTTGTTTGTTTGTATGTTTGTATGTAACCGACTCCTTTGGACGCTATTTTGACCCACTTCAAACGGTCAGATTTCATTGAAACTTTGTAGACTTTTTGAGGACCAATGACAATTCAAAAATTAAAAAAAAAAACAAAAAAAAAACGTAAAAATCACGCTTTTCAAGCAAGCAGAACTAAAAAATTGTAAATAAATAACAGTTTAAAAAACTAAAAAACACGCTTTAAAAACCAAACTATAAAATTAGAAAATAATTTAATTCTATTAAAAAGCGTGGGGTGCTTGATATTAATTGATTATAAAAATACCTCAAAAAGCACCCCACGCTTTTTAATAGAATTAAATTATTTTCTAATTTTTTAGTTTGGTTTTTAAAGCGTGTTTTTTAGTTTTTTAAACTATTATTTTTATTTTCAAATTTCAGAGATGGTCCCATTCACATAGTAAAAGTTGTTCATTTTTATGAGTACTTCATTCCCTAAACATTACCCGCCGCAGTCGGGTAAAAAGTATGTCCCTCATGTATCCTTACAACTTACATTAATACCACTTATCATGATTTAGTTTTCCCCGCTCCGAAAGCAAGCTGAGATGACAAAAAGTAAACCTAGGTTTCGCTAGATAAGATTGGGATTTGTTAAGGGAAATTTGACTTTACTCAAGCTAAGTACAGTGGCGTTTCAAACGAAAATGAACACAACCGCTCGTTTTTTTGTTGTTTTAATTTGAATTTTCTTAGGTAGTTATAAATGCTAATATTTACCTGTTTGTGTTTCCTGTGCGTGTCCGAATAAAATATTTTTATTTTTTCTCTTCTGCTTTCTTTCTTATTGGAACGTGCACAGAACGTTTAAAGTTGTAAGGTTCATTTTTGTATAAAACGCTATTATACTTGGCTCAAGTAAAGTCTTTTGTTCATAGCAGGAGGCATGCCTGCAACATAATTGTGTAACACACTGTCCATCTGAATATGAATAATTTTAAAGGATATTTCTAATTAATTGCCTCAAATGTTCGAAAATTTTGTTCGCCCATCAACGTAATAAACGCAGTGAATGTTGTTGAATTAGCGAAATGAAAGATGGACTATCTTTCATTTCCGTTATTATGGTACGCAATTACCCGTCTGTTGTCAGCAACTGGGTACGACAGCTTGTGAATATAATAACATCATTCGAATAGTCGAAGTCGATTAAAATATATTGCGTATGGAAAACCTATGCACACTATCCGTCATAAACTTAGATGATGTATGTAAACTTCGGAAATAAAAAAGCTCAAAATGCTGCCGGAATAGTAAAATTTTCTTGTTCTTTATTTAGTATATTCTGCCCGCAACTTCGTTCGCGTAGAAGTCGTAAGATGCTAGAATAGACTTCAATAACAGCCACATTATTATTAAACTTCCCTTAATACTGCGTTATGTAGTTTTGTTCTCAACAGCCAAAATATACAGAGTCAGGACTGGTGACACGGGGGCAAGCTACGTACGGACCTAAGTTGTTTTGCTTGTCCTGAGGTCGACACCCACAGCCTTCAGTGTCTGCCTCTGTGATTTGTTGATAGTCATCGCGAAGCGTACGCTCACAGGGAACAGCACACGTTATGCTATTTTGCCAACGCTATACCCTGTTAGAAGTTCTGCCTCGATGACGTTCCTTTAAAAACCCATGACTTTAAAACGGGTTCGGTTTCAGAGTTAAGTACAGCATAATAGTGGCCTCGACTGTCAGCTGGATAGTGTGCGCCGGATGTTCAAATGCCTTTTTTTCAATCCGTTCAAAAATTTACTGCTCGTATTGTAATGGGTATGGCCTTACAGAACGTCTGAAATGCATTTGCCGTATTATTAACTATATAATGGATATAATACAACTCCATGGAGCAAAATCAGAAAGATGCCAAAAATGTTGTATACTTCTGACCTACCCACCCTGTATGAAACTTTAAACTACGCTTTTTAATACTTTGATATTATATTAGATCGTCTGTAGCTCCCGTTTATATCAAGTCTAATATAACTAGACTAAAGTATTCGCCAAGACACATCTCTGCAAATAATTTAGTATATTTGATTGTATCTAAAATAACTGCCTTCACAGGATAAAAATGGAAATAAGATAAAGTAGGTCCTTCATGATGAAATATAATACGTAATAGGGAATATGCATGTTATTCAATACTCTTTCATTCATTAAATATACATTTTATAGGAGTCAAGGAACAACTTGCTATATTTTTAAAGTATTACTTATTGTGCAATTTCTTATTTCATGTTACATTTTTCTGTTGGAAAAGAACGCAAGCTCGAAATGCTTCGTCTTCGAAAATGCCGGAAGGTCGAAAAAGCCATGTGAATAAATATATTTTCTTAGCAAACTGCTTGAATTCTCAACAGGGTAAATTATTAGTAAGTGCGATTTCTGCTTGAATAAAGCACAAAAATAATTTAGTATACCTACGTAAGCAAAGCAGTATCGTGTCAATTGACGTCACATTGTACCCGCGACAATAACGTATATTTGAACTGTATCAGAAAATTGATTAATTTTAATAACGTTTGTGAGCATTGTTGCTCACAAATGTTATTGTGGTACCGTGGTAAAATATGACTTTTAGTGCTTTTATTGCGTTCATTTTAACGTGCTTCATTGATTTACAGAAAAATTAAATTACATGCTTATTTCTAACTCCTCTACTAAGTTTCTTAAAGCACTTTTATTTTTTGCCTAACCATCTTTTAACGTCAATCTAAAAATCAAAAACTGAACGCACCTTTAAAACATTAATTTATACCAATCAAAATACCGTTGCCGCGCTATTTTATTGTTTTATTTATTGTTGTGAGTGTAGGGATTTTGCAGTATTTGAATGAAGAACCTACTTGTAAAATGTGTTGAAATATAAAAACGAAATAGTTATTTGTATTTCAATAAATTCCTTTAAATGGTAGGTATTTAAAATACCTGGCCCTGAGATATTTTTGAGGTTATTTGACAAAAAATTTACAATTTTCCTGTATGCTAGTAAATTTTCTGATGTAGGGCTCTGTACTAAGTAGCTACCTACTTGTACCATATTACAAAATGACACAGGTAAACAATATCAAACTTTCAAGTCTGCAAATTAAAGTCGTTCTCACATTACTTTAGACAATTTATTATATTAAAAAGCTGTGAATTTATTTTGTCTTTTTAGTAGCAGAGTTTAAATACTGTATTTTTGTATTTATAAGTATTTCAAAAACACGACTTGAAAATATTTTGTATTTACAAACACTTTTACACATCAATCATATTATAATATACTAGATGAGGTCGGCGTGTCCTATCTGACTACTCTGAGAAGAAAGGCTGGAACAAACTCAGAGGTCACAGTCTCTTTTAAAGTCCAGACATAATCTTGGTTAGATCATGTGAAGGACATGTGGATTGATGTCTGAAATTCTCTTTTACGGAAAGAACCACACAGATTGAGTGGACCTATCCAATCAGTGCACGCATTTGTCAGTAATCTTGCAGCTCAACTCAAAACTTGAGAAGCTCAACGATTTGACGAACAATACCAAAGAAAGGATATTTGGGTAGGCCGCATAAATTACTCAAATTGCCAGACCATGATTAAAATTAAATGAGAAAAAAAGAAACCAAACAAAAATTAAAAACACCCACCCACACAGTCAGCACATTTACAATAATTAAAACAATATAATACTTTACAAAGTAAATAATATTCATGTCCTTGTTTAGATAAAATTCATCAATGTCAATGTGTATTTACACCGTGTCATTTTAGTCGTCTTACAAAGGTGGTCCACTCAGTATATCCGTCATAAAATACCTCTAGACGCGATCAAAATACCCTCCCTGTTAATAATGTTTTTTTTTTGTGTGGGAAATCATCAAATAACTTCTCCCGCTCTGGCTGGAGCGGGAGGGCGTGTCAGACTTTTACTGACTAAACCCCACCCGTGTTCCCTCAGTTGCCTATGTGCCAGGGGCGGCGGTATCTCTTTCGAACAACCCGCACCCCTGGCAGGCTGTTAATAATGTTTACGTATCAAACGGTAGAAGATATCTACATAACTACCATTACATTCCATCATTAATTCCATCTCCTTAGCAGGTTTGTTTCAACCTACGTCATGCATCTTAGTGAATTATATTTTGTTTTTTAAATATGCATATGTTCAAAAATATATTTTTTTTAACAAATGATTAGTAGTCTTTGGATACATGAAGGGGGCTGCCGTTGTAAGACGACTAAAATGTCACAGTGGCGGTTCATAAACAAAACTCAAACGTTCAGAAATAATCGTGGTCAGATCATTTGAGGACCATGTAGATAGGTATCTAATGTGGTCTTTTGAGGAAAGTACCACACAGATTGAGTGGATTTTGCGGAAAAGTGTAAAAAAATAATTTCAGTGTATAATATAATTTTAAATACTACTTTTATGTATTAGTTCCAAAGGTCCGGGATTCCAGGGTACTGAGATATTATGTCACAGACATTTATGTAACAATAATATTTGGATTATTGTAATTATCCATTTTTTTTACAAAAATCAAAATGTTCTCATGGGTAAACTTTATCCGAGTTTCACATGTTACTAAGGTTAATAACAAAAACTTACAAAATATGTTAGCAAAACATTGAAAGAGAAAAACCTGTGATATAACTGCTGCAAGGTGACAGGCCCAGCCGATACCTTGCAGCAGTGGCTCACTAACGCACAATCTAGACTGCTTGCTAACATAGACAAGATGCTGTTGGCGCTGCCCCGCATCCTACTAACCAGAGAAGACATAAAAAATATTTGACTTTCTCAATTGCGAGTAGTGGCAATACAAGTTCTACTGGTACCACCACTTAAGGCTGATTTTTCAATAGTCAGATAACTTTTATCTGAGGAATAAATACAGGAAAAGTTTTTATCCAGTTCGCAAATTGTTACCATGAATTCAGCATGCCATTCTAGACCCCAGGCGTAGAAATTTTTCGTCGGTTATACAAAAATAAATCAGCTGTTTCATAGAAAAGTGTAATATCTACGCAGTCAAAATGTATGGAACAGCTAATTTCGGAGCTTTATATCGGTTTGACAGCTTTTAAATAGAAAATATGCCAAACTGTCAGATTTATTCTTCAGATAAAAGTTATCTGACAAATGAAAAATCAGCCCTTAGACACACTTATACAGGGCGTGTGTAAATAATGGATAACCCTGAAAATGTCGATCGGCCAGATTAATATCTATCATTTACCCCACTTTTATCGCCATATGCCCATGGATGATTTTTTTCGATACAGGGGCCCAAAATTGCATAAATCCTTAGAAAAAATGTAAATTTTTTTTGCAATGTTATCTTAGAATGTAATAACAAATCTTGATACTGATCTAATAATACAAATATTCAAGGAGTGGCATAAAAAAAAAGAACAAAACGAAAAAAGGCACCAATTGTAGAAATGGCAGATGATTTTTTAAGAGTGCATCAAAAATATCAATAATTTGGTCATCCATGGGCGATATAATTGGGGTAAATGACAGATGATAACCTGGCCAATCTACAGTTTCAGGGTTATCCGTTATTTACGCCACACCCTGTATACCAAATTAATAAAGATATCAGCCCACAGAGTTCAGATATTTATCCTACTGAGACCCCATCATTCTCACATTTGCGTGTTCATTATAAAATGGTATATGTTTAATTTAAAACCAAATGTTCGCTATCAGCTTGGTAAAGTAAAATGATATTCTTCTGTTACAGACATCGCTGTCAGCCTGGGAGACCAACTCGTATTTTATACCGACGGAACAGTAACAAACACCGTGAATTTCATGTCCCACAACCTCTCCGCTTTAGCTTACGATGAAGTTCACAACAGGATGCTGTACGTCGACAAACAGCGCGACATCGACTCTATATGTGGTTATAATTTAATTTCCATGGAAAACGATTGTTTCATCAAAAGAAACGGTAGTAACATTCACAGTATTGCCTTCGACCCGGCAACAGATAAACTTTTCTTCACTGATACTAATGAAAGGAGCCTTTATTGGATTTCATTAAAACCTGGATCTAATAACAATGTTTCCGAAAATCTTTTTACCAAAACTAATTATGGGAGCCCCAGTTATACTGCCGTGGATAGCTGTGCAGGGTACGTTATCAATGACGGTAAACAAATCAAAATCTGTCGCATTTCGTGATATTCAATAGTGTTCTTGAAATTACAGGTACATTTACTGGAGCAACCAAGACCAAGATTTACAAAAGTACTTAGTAAAAGCTGATATTAATGGTATCAACCGAATGCCTATAAACAACCGGTTGCCATTATATAGCTTAGCCATAGACCCACAAACACGGAAAATTTATTACTTTAGCGGTTGTGAAACATGTTCTCATGAGTTTCTTTTTAAAGAAGATATTATTGACCTAAAACATTTTAAACATCATTATGAAAGAATATTTTTTCAAAAACATTATTCTGCGCCACGAGAGTTGACCATTTCAAAGGATTACTTATACTGGGTGAACGGCAGCGAGAGCAACACAACCGTTTGGAATTTACCAAAGAACGTAACAACAGATATACAACCTACTGAGGTTATTACGTTCAAAAATAAAAGAGCTTTAAGCATAGCCGCCAACTATAAAATTAAAGATCAAATTCATGGACTTCAGGACTGTGAATTTCTGTCAAGTCTGATACCAACAATTACAGAAACTAAGAATTCCCTCAATGTTCAACAGACAATACAGAAACAACAGACAACAGAAACAGTATGTACAACAGTCGTTGAACAGTTTTGTGCTCACGGTATAAAAGACAGTGATACGTCTGTTTGCAAATGCACACCTGGTTACATCGGTGAGAGATGTGATGTTTCAGTCTGTGAGAACTATTGCTTGCAAGGTAACTGCAGTTCTAATGATGAGGGTCTTCCTAAATGCAGGTAAAACATTTTCTATTCCTTCTGGTGGTTTCCTTGCGTAAGCATAAGCATAATTAGCCTATGATGTACCCACTGTTGGGACTCACGCCTCAATCCTCTATAAGCGCGAGCAGGCCGTAATCCACGCCGTCTCAGTGCAGGTTGGTGGCAGTCACTTGTCTTTAAAAAATTGTTTCTAGGATATGCCACTTTTTAAGTGCAGCAGAGAAGAAATATGTAAATTACATAAAGAAAAGTTCCTGTTTGGTTTCCAACCCACGCTGACACTATGACACTTAAGTTGGGACCGTTAAAAACGGGCCACCGCTGCTCTCAATTTTCTATTTTTCCAGTTTAATTTTGTTTAAGTAACCATGTGATTGACATTAACATTATTTCAGATGTAATGCCGGTTATTCCGGAGAAAGGTGTGAAGTGTTCGCGTGTCATGGTTATTGTCTGAACAACGGTAACTGTTCCCTGAACGAGAAATATGAGCCAGTTTGTCAATGTGTTGGTAATGACGAAGGCACAAGATGTGAAGCTGTTAAAAATGGCACTTTTACTTTCACCGACCATGAACCCCTACAATCTAATCAGCAAAGAGAAACCTTACTCTAGCTGATTTACTCTCAAATTGGTTGTTGTTGAAATGTAATCTTATTGATTATTGAATTACTTGTGCAACCATTTCCTTATCTGCTTTTTGATAATGATAAAAAGCTTTCGGTTGTTTTTCAGTTAGGTACGCAATCAGTTTAGTGTTGTTTAGTTTGTGTGTTTAATAAAATACAATAAATATCCCTACGTAAGTGTGATGTTTTATTTTCGTTTGGCATATAACATAAATATATAGATACCTCCAACATGATTTCGCAACATAATTTTTTGCTCAAATCGACGAGTCTGAATGATAAGACTTGGTTTTTTATACACCGCTATTTTTTCTACTCCTTGAATATTTGTATTATCAGATCAGTATCAAGTTTTGTTATTACGACGAGGAGGTTATTACGGCGAGAGGAATTAAGAATTTAAATAATTAACTATGGATTGTAAGTTATCTACCATATCAATACTGTCATACAATTGTAAATCGATAAAGCGATCAAAGCAATGTGCGCGTGAACTCACTAAAACGAATGACATTGTGTTACTGCAGGAAACTTGGCTGCTACCCCATGACTTAGATTTTGTTAATGAAATTAATGATGATTTTGGGTGTGTAGCCAAGTCTTCTGTCGATACTTCAGGAGGGATATTAAGGGGTAGGCCGCATGGGGGCTTAGCCATTATGTGGAACAAAACTAAGTTTCCATGTGTCACGCCTATTAATTGTAGTAGCGATCGCTTAGCGGCTGTACGAATATCGACTGAAAAGGGAGGTGTAATAATTATTAATGTGTATATGCCCGTTGATAACGCCGATAATCTGACTGAGTTCATTAATTGTTTGGGTGCAATAAACGCAATTATAGAAGAAGGCGATGCGCAATGTATTTATGTGTTGGGTGATTTTAATGCGCATCCCTCCGCCAAGTTTGGCCTTGAGTTGACAAAGTTTTGTACAGATATGGAGTGGGAATGAGTCGATTTCAATTTGCTTGGATTAGATTCAGAAACCTTTACGTTTATGAGCGAATCTCATGGATGTCGGCGGTGGCTGGATCACTGCATTTCAACTAAGGCTGCATGGGATACTGTGATGGCGGCTGACGTCATATATGACGTCATGTGGTCATTGTTTGCGATATGACTCGCATGACTGCTGAGACAGCCCTCGCCGATTCCAGTAGCCACCAACATAGAATAAAATGGGGAACGCGAACCAAAGAACAAATTAATGTATACCAAAAAAATTGTTCAGATAAATTAAGTGCTGATTTTAATATTTTTAAGTGTAAATGTGACAACAACATAAATTGCAAACATTATGACAAATATTGTGAATCAATTAGCTTATGTTATGTAAGACGGCGGGAAACCCAATGCACGCCGTCTCTGATGTTTCTGGTGTAATTCTTCGTAGGTAAATAGGTAGTTGGTTTTCAATCACACACAACACTTAACTCAAACCATTTATTTTCACTTAAATCTTTTACAGGCACTTTGGATTTTTCATTTAGCAGTGATCAGAGTAGTTTGAGTTACGAAGGGAATCTAGGCGCCCATTCCAAAACTAAGGTAGGTCTCATATGGAGAAGAACGGGCAAGAAACTCCACGGACACTCTTTTAAATCAAAACATTATGTTACAGAGATTTCATAATCCACAATTTACAATTCTTGTCCTTGTACACACTTTCTTATCGATACTGTCCGACCGCCATTCTTTTTCATCTCTCCAAGTGGGCGGAAGTACTGCGTATCGCACAGAAAGCAGTACTGAATCTTATTTCTTAGTAAGTGTTATAAAATTTACTAACAATGGTTATGCTATCAGTTAATACTTTAATAATTAAACAATGCTAGCTTTCACAAATCCAATGGCTTTTTAAGGTGAAAGTTTAATTAGTAAGTAGTCCTTACGTTTTATATCACAAATATCCCTACCTTACAACATTTCCGGATTTTCAAGGAATTTAATCAAACAACAGGAATTCACAAATAAATGTGTGTGTAAATTAATCTTATTACTTTATCAGTTGTAAATTTTGACTGAAACTGATTTAGTTCTCGTATTAAAATATAACAGTCAGATTGTGAATTGTTTTATTGATCATAAAACTCGCAATCCGCGCCATTTTCGGCACAGTAGGTAGCAATGTATCTTAAACAAATGTACTGTGTCAAATGACCAAAAGGTTTAATGACTAAAAGCCCAAAGACAATAAAACAATTATTCCCTTTTAATTGTGGCTGTTTTAACTAAGACATCATAATTCGTTTCATAGTTATTTATCTAGTTTAACAAACCAGCAGTACTCTACGAGTTTTGTATTACAACCTGGCCAATAGATGGCGTTGCTTTCAAGGAAACCAATAGACACTTCACTGATGCATGCAAATGCTTATATTAGTATTCCAGAGGACAGGAGCACTGGCTTAATAGTGTTATCGCAATTAAATTAAATAGTTACGCATAAGATTACGTTATAATCTTGACAGAGGCGCTTTCGCGGCGACATATACGTATATTGTTGACAAACTACAGACTGCCGCTGTACTGAGTTTCCGTTTAGGTGACCAGAGGCGATGCAAAAAGGTCACTGGATGGAACTACCACGTGCGTGACTATCATCAGACTGCTAGGTTCCACTTCAAGGTTTGGGTGGAGGCAGGTAGGCCTTTACAGGGCTTAATTTTTGAAAATATGCGTAGTAGTCGTTCAATGTTTAAAAACAAAATCAAGTGGTGCCAGAAAAATGAAGATTGTATAAAAATGAATATTTTGGCCTTGCATAGAAAAGAAAATAATTTTGTAAAGTTTTGGAACGCGACTAAAAAGTTTAATTTTAAACAGAGTCTTCCTGTCTCCGTGGATGGATTACAGGGAACATGTAAAATAGCTGATTTGTTTGCCAGTAAATTAAAAGTGGACCCCCTGCCTGTGGAGTTTAAGCTCAGCAATGATACCATCGTGACTCAGTCACTACCACCATTTACGCTAGAAGATGTAATAGCTGCAGTGAATAATATGAAACGTGGTAAGTCACCAGGACACGATGGTCTCAGTGTGGAGCATCTCATCTGGGGAAGCGCTAACCTATTTCCGCATCTAACTGCGTTTTTTAACTTATGTGTCAAACACGCCCACTTGCCGAAACTTTTAATAAAAGCTGTGGTGGTTCCAGTCGTCAAAAATAGAACAGGTGATTTAAGTTCATCTAGTAACTACCGCCCAATTACACTCGGTACGGTAATTGGCAAGGTGCTGGAGCGTCTCATACAGCCTGAACTGCAGAAAAATTTAAGAATTGACGATGCGCAGTTTGGTTTCCGACCCGGACTTTCGACAGACTCTGCAATTATTAGCCTTAAGAGTACGATTACCTATTACACCAAGCAGAAGACCTCAGTGTATGCTTGTTTTCTAGACCTGAGCAAAGCTTTTGACCTGGTGAATTATGAAATCCTCTGGGACAAGCTAAAAAAGTCACAAGTACCTCACCAAATTGTAGATCTTTTGAGATTCTGGTACGGGGGCCAAACCAATCAAGTGAGATGGGGTGACACGCTATCTAGTAGTTACAGGTTAGATTGCGGTGTTCGCCAAGGGGGGCTGACTTCTCCGGACCTGTTTAACCTGTATATCAATGATCTGATCGAGGAACTCAGAAGAACCCAAGTAGGCTGTCACCTGAGCAATGTCTGTGTGAATAGCTTGAGTTATGCTGATGACATGGTTCTTCTGAGTCCCTCGATTAAAGGCTTAAGGAAACTGTTGTCTGTCTGCGAGCATTATGCTGATGCTCATGGACTGAAATATAACGTTCTCAAAACTGAATCTATGGTATTCAGGTCTGGGGCAGGTCCGGGGAACATACCTAGTCTATATTTGAATGGTGCGACCATAAAGGTCGTAAAGCAGTTTAAATACTTAGGGCACATTTTGACGGACAGACTTCAAGACGACTGCGACATTGAAAGAGAGCGTAGGGCCCTCTCAGTGAGGAGTAACATGCTCGCGCGCAAATTTGTGAAGTGCACCAAAGACGTAAAGAATACTCTGTTCAGAGCATATTGCTTGTCAATGTACACATGCCAACTTTGGTGTAACTTCACAAAAAAGATGTACAGTACATTAAGGGTTCAGTACAATGATGCCTACCGAACCCTAATGAAACTGCCAAGATACTGCAGTGCCTCGAGCATGTTTGCCGAAGTGAGGGTCCCGGACTTTTACGCCATCATGAGGTCGAGGGTTGCGTCTTTTTGGCAAAGTTTGAGACGCTCCAGTAACAATATTTTGAAGGTTGTCTCGGGCAACTTAGCAAGCCCCCTATTTGCGCACTGGATTTCTGTTCACCTGAGCGCGAACAAAAAATGAGGAAACATGACGACAGAATTAATGTATTTTTGATGACTATGGGTACCTATACATACCTCTATGTTTTGAATTTTATTTTATTTTATTATTATTTTTAATTTAACTTATTTTCTTTACTGTAATTTTTTTTGTATATGGGTACATTGCCTGCAATAAAACAACATTTATTATTTTATTTTATTTATTACATTCTCAGATAACAATGCAAAAAATACTTATTCTCAAATTTTTAATTTTTTTTCTGAGGAATTATGCAATTTTGGGCCCCTGTATCGAAAAAAAATCATCCATAGGTATATCGCGATAAAATTAGGGTAAATAATACATAATAATCTGGCCGATCGATAGTTTCAGGGTTGTCCATTATTTACGCACACCCTGCACAAGTATTTCTAAGGGCTGATTTTCATAGTATTGCACTTTTAGAGTTATTGCACTTTTCTATCGGTCTGGTTTATTACATAATTTTTTTATTAGTCGTCTACAGTACATATTATTATTATATGTTTATTTGAAAACAGGTTAGAATTTGACTCATTGGAAAGTATCCTAAACATTGATAAATCATCGATTTATGTTATACTAGCTTTTGCTATCGGCTGCACCCACGGGATGTCAAAAGTTGTTCCATGGGAACGTACTACATACGGATAAAAGTATCCTATGTGTTAATTCAGGTTAAATGTGTGCCACATCCACCATTAGACCGTTTTTGCGTGATTAAGTAAGAAAAATCCAAACTTTCACAAATACACCGTGACATTTTAGTCGTCTTACAAAGGTGGTCCACTCAATGTATCCGTCATAAAATACCTCTAGGCGCGATTAAAACATTGTTACCATTCATTAAGATATTAAGTACAAAGAAAAATAAATAATGTTTTAGAATTATGAAACAGCCTCCCTGTTAATAATGTTTACGTATCAAACGGTAGAAGATATCTACCTACCTACCATTACCTTCTATCACTAATCCCACCTCCATAAAAGGGTGTTTCAAACTACGTCATGCGTCTTAGTGAATTATATTTGATTTTTTTGAATTATGCAAATGTTCAAAAATATCATTTTTTTTAATAAATGATTATTTGGATATATGAAGTGGGCTGCCGTTGTAAGACGACTAAAATGTCACGGTGTATAATACTAGAAAGATTTGTGTTATAATTTTTCTCACGCGTATTTTGGACTTACGGTAGCAGACTTTTGCTAGCCATATTTTTGTACTATAACTTTAAAGGTAGCATGGCAACAGCTTCTTGTAAGTTATATTGAGCTGTATCTAGTTTTACAGGAGCCCAACCATAACAATACGGATCGTATATTACTAAGCTGTTAACCCCTTTATTAGATTAGACTTTCAAAGGGTTAACAGCCAATATGAGCTAAAGTAGACTGCAATAAGTAGTTTTTTCACTTCAATATCACAGCCAACTGCACAAAATGGGAACAGTTTGACGTTGGTCTGTATGTCGTAGCTTCTTCTGCTTCGTAACACTCGTATCAAAGCGGTCATGGTTTTCATGTGATGTGTGTGTGTGTAGTGTGTATGTGGTCGTGGTTGTCTAGGGTGAAGTGATTCACCTAACGATTTCTCGCATTCTAAGTACTGCGATTTTTGAAATTTTATGTGCACTCATAAGGGATTGCTTACTGCGGATTTAATTTGGCCAGTCCATCTCATGGGTGATCGTATGCGTGGTCTAGTGCCCACTACTCTTTCCTGCACGACAAGGCGCTCAACAACAACGCTCCCAACATCACTGATCTGTTTAATAAATTAGGTAGATACATACACGCGTTACATAGGTAACCGCTTGGAAATGTAACGTCGTAAAGTATGTATCTACCTAATTTATTAAACAGATCAGTGATGTTGGGAAGTGGGTATCTATCATCAACTGTTATTTCGCTTAGCCGTCTCTAGTCAATTGCCATTCTATATTTTATTTGCCCTGATTGATCCTGCTTTTTTGGGACTAAATTAACTGGGGCCGAGCAAGATACATGAAATTCCTGAACGACATTTTCTTAAAGTAACTTCTCGACTTGATTTATTATTTCCTGGGATTAACTAAGGGGTTGTCTGCATGGCTTGACTTAAATATGATCTTCGTTTTTCGTCCTAATATAATGTTTGCCTTGGATCGAGAAACTTCATGGAATGCCATCACAATAGAATAAATCTTTATATTCTTAGCATAATTAACTTATGGTCTTACTCTCTTCAACTGACATGTGATTCAGGTGAAGCTTTTGTAAGTCATCTGTTAATAATTTTTCTATTTCAATATTTTCAATTTCTTTTAAATTATTGATATCACAATTATTTATATGATCTTCATACGGTTCAACTTCAAAAGGTTTAATAATTGATAATTTAATTGGTTTGTCAAGGGTATTATGAATGATAGTAGTAAAGTAACCGTCTTTGCATTTAACTAGAGCGCTGGGCATACGCACGCCTTCAGTAAATTCTCTAACATCCACTAAAGCATTACCAGAATGATAATTTGCAGGTATTTTAACTCTTTGTTCTGATCGAGGTGCTTACTCTAATGTAATGTTTATTCTTATGGCGCATAATTGGTATGACCGTAGTTTTAGTATTCAGGACCTCATTTTTCAGATCTATTACTAGTAAACCATCGAGGCTAGGATCGACCGATCGATCCGAAAAGCGTCTACCTGTTCTGGTCCAAACGCGCATCCACAAATACTTCGGACGCGGCTCGAGGCGTGAAGGTAACTCTATAGAGCGCCTTGTCGTGCAGGAAAGAGTAGTGGGCACTAGACCACGCATACGATCACCCATGAGATGGACTGGCCAAATTAAATCCGCAGTAAGCAATCCCTTATGAGTGCACATAAAATTTCAAAAATCGCAGTACTTAGAATGCGAGAAATCGTTAGGTGAATCACTTCACCCTAGACAACCACGACCACATACACACTACACACACACACATCACATGAGAACCATGACCGCTTTGATACGAGTGTTACGAAGCAGAAGAAGCTACGACATACAGACCAACGTCAAACTGTTCCCATTTTGTGCAGTTGGCTGTGGTATTGAAGTGAAAAAACTACTTATTGCAGTCTACTTTAGCTCATATTGGCTGTTAACCCTTTGAAAGTCTAATCTAATAAAGGGGTTAACAGCTTAGTAATATACGACCCGTATTGTTATGGTTGGGCTCCTGTAAAACTAGATACAGCTCAATATAACTTACAAGAGGCTGTTGCCATGCTACCTTTAAAGTTATAGTTCAAAAATATGGCTAGCAGAAGTCTGCTACCGTAAGTCCAAAATACGCGTGAGAAAAATTATAACACAAATCTTTCTGGTATGGGCACGCCGTGATTGCGGCGGTAAGTCCCCTCTTTGAGGAGTGGCTTGGGAGGCGGCATGGCGTCCTCACCTTCCGCCTGACACAGGTCCTCACCGGACATGGCTGTTTCGGGAGGTTCCTGTTTCAGATAGGGCGGGAGGAAACGCCCGGGTGTTTCCATTGCGAAGATCGCCCAGAGGACACGGTGGAGCATACGGTGGAGGTCTGCCCAGCTTGGGCGGAGCAACGCCGTGTCCTCGTGGAGGTGATCGGCGGCGGCGATCTCTCGCGTCCGACCCTGGTCCAGGCCATGGTACGGAGCGAGAGGGCATGGCTGGCAGTCGCCTCCTTCAGCGAAGCAGTTATGCTCGCAAAGAGGGAGGCGGCGCACGTGAGGGAGATGCAGTACATGCGCCCTCACAGCCGTGGCCTTCGCAGGAGACGCCCTGGGCGTCGGGAATCCCAGGCTGATTCCCGGCCACCGTAGGCACGGGCTTGCGGACGGCGAGTAATGGGTAGCTCGCTGTCCGGTAAGGACCAAGCCCGGGTCGACGGCGCGTTGTGTTCCACGCGCGCCTCAAAGAGATGTCAGCAGCAACAGATGGGGCCCGCAAGGGCCGATGCCTGCCGGGGGTGCGGGTTGTTCGAAAGAGATACCGCCGCCCCTGGCACACAGGCAACTGAGGGAACACGGGTGGGTTTTAGTCAGTAAAAGTCTGACACGCCCTCCCGCTCCACCCAGAGCGGGAGAAGTTATTTGACGATTTCCCACACAGAAAAAAAAAAAAAAATCTTTCTGGTATTATACACCGTGACATTTTAGTCGTCTTACAACGGCAGCCCACTTCATGTATTAAATGACTACTAATCATTTATAAAAAAAATGATATTTTTGAACATTTGCATAATTCAAAAAAATCAAATATAATTCACTAAGACGCATGACGTAGTTTGAAACACCCTTTTATGGAGATGGGATTATTGATAGAAGGTAATGGTAGGTAGGTAGATATCTTCTACCGTTTGATACGTAAACATTATTAACAGGGAGGGTGTTTGGGTGTTTGGGTGTTGGTGTGTAAGTGATTGAGGAAGTCGTGCAGTACATGAAAGTGAAGACCAACTGGACACTGAGGGTCGAAAGGTTGGAGTCGCGCCACGACATCAACTTTAAGTCATTCGTGGTACGAATTCCAACCCACCATCTACAGTACAGCTTGAAAGAGGACTTTTGGCCGAAAGGTGTCGTATATCGTCGTTTCCGAGGACGGTTACGTGACACCTCGCAGCGAAACACGACGCCGTCAACTTTACGTGTTTAGTTATAGTTTTAAGCTGGTTTTTAATATGTATTAGTATGTCATTATTGTTTAAGATTATTTTGTGTATTTTATGTATGGGCCTTAGTTGCCTGATAATAAAATGATTATTATTATTCTTTATTTCAACTTAAACACATATAAATTATATTTTTAAATATTAGAATATAAAACATATAAAAACATTTAAAAATATAAAAAATAGTAGCCCACCGGTATCGGGAACAGGGTCCAAGCTACCGGCGGTCAGGGCTCCAGAGAGAGGAACCTCCTAACAATGCGAGCCGTGTCCAGGAGTACCGCTTTCTGGATCAAGCCCTTGACCCAGCTGCCCAACGAGAGCCTCCTCAGGTGTTGGTCGAGGCTCTTGGCTATCAAGCCATTGGCTGTGACGACTATCGGTACAATGATCGCTGAGTCCACATCCCACATGTCGATAACCTCGCGAGCCAAGTCAAGATACTTGATTTGTTTATCTTTCTCGGCTTTCACGAGGTTCTCGTCATGCGGGACCGTTATATCAACGATCATTGCACGCCGCTCTAGTCGATCCACCACCACTATATCAGGCTTATTGGCAACAATAGTCCTGTCAGTGATGATGGATCGATCCCAGTACAGTGTGACATGTCCATTTTCGAGAACTGGGTCGGGCACATACCTGTAGTACGGCACTTCTGATTCCACAAGGCTGTATTTCAGAGCCAGTTGCTGGTGGATAATCCTGGCTACAAGGTTGTGTCTATGCAAGTATTCCTCATTAGCTAGACGAGAACACCCGGAGATAATATGTCTGATTGATTCACCCGGACGGTGGCATGCCCGACAGATGTCAACCGTGCCGTCTTTCACAATAAATCTCCGGTAGTTGTTCGTCATCATAACTTCGTCCATAATTGCACAGACAAAACCTTCGGTTTCTCCAAAGAGGTCACCGAAACGCAGCCAGGCTACGGACGCTAGTAGGTCTACATCGGGTCCATGTAGGACCCGGAAAAAGCGTCCGTGAAGCTCCTTACTCTGCCATACTTCCATGCGATCTTTAGTGTCAAGTACTACAGGCTTGCGCCAGTTCTCTTTAGCCAAGGAGAGCGGGGTGAGGCCCTTGTCCACCGCAACCACATCTCGATGCATCCCCACGTCGGTTCCCAGGAAATATTCCCTAAGACTGCATATCTCGCGATTGTGGAGGGTCTTAGCGTTTAAGAACCCTCGACCTCCACACTTTCGCGGGATATACAGTCTCATTACCGATGACCGTGGGTGATGCATTCGATATGCAGTCAGCAGCGTACGGACCCTCCTATCCAGGGCGTCGAGTTCGGTCTGAGTCCATTTGAGTATGCCGAAAGAGTACATCAAAACCGGCATGACCCAACCGTTGAAGGCGCGCACCTTGTTTCCGCCTGATAAAAGACTATTGAATACTTTCTTCAGGCGGCCAAAGAAGCGCTCCTTCAACGATTGCTTCATGTCAGTATCATTGATGCCCAACGCTTCCGACATACCCAAATACTTATAGGTTTCGGCTGCAGAGAGGGCTCGAAGGTTTATGGAATCCGAGAGTTGGGTTCCCACGGATTCCACAATCTCCCCTCGCTTTACATGCATGACCGCACATTTGTCCACACCAAAATCCATCCTGATGGCGCTACTGAAGGTTTATTTATTATTATTATTTATTTATTCATTTTTCCGTACATATTAAGTATATTTTTAAATATTTTTACAAAAATCATACAAAAACATTTAAAAATATAAAAAATAGTGGCCCATCGACATCAGGAGCAGGATCCAAGATGTCGGTGGTCAGGGCTCTAGAGAAAGGAACCTCCTGACTATGCGTGCCGTGTCTAGGAGTACTGCTTTCTGAATCAAGCCTTTGATCCAGCCGCGCAATGAGAGCCTCCTGAGGTGTTGGTCAAGGCTCTTCGCTATTAGGCCATTTACTGTAACGATTATCGGTACAATGATTGCTGAGTCTACGTCCCACAAGTCGACAACCTCGCGAGCTAAGTCAAGATACTTGATTTTCTTATCTTGCTCAGCTTTCACGAGATTCTCGTCATGAGGGACAGCGATATCAACAATCATTGTACGACGCTCTCGTCGATCTATCACCACGATATCAGGCTTATTGGCTACAATAGTCCTGTCAGTGATGATAGATCGATCCCAGTACAATGTGGCGTGACCATTCTCGAGAACTGGGTCGGGCACATACTTGTAGTATGGTACTTCAGACTCCACAAGGTTGTACTGCAAGGCAAGTTGCTGGTGGATAATCCTAGCTACTAGATTGTGTCTGTGCAAATACTCGCCATTAGCAAGACGAGAACAACCGGAAACGATATGTCGGATCGATTCACCGGGACGGTGGCATGCCCGACAAATGTCAACCGTACCATCCTTGACAATGTATTTCCGATAGTTGTTCGTCATGATAACTTCATCCATAATCGCACAGACAAAACCTTCGGTTTCCCCAAAGAGGTCGCCGAAACGCAGCCAGGATACAGACGCCAAAAAGTCAACATCAGGCCCATGAAGAGCCCGGAAAAAGCGTCCGTGAAGCTCTTTGCCTTGCCATACTTCCTTACGATTGTTAGTATCCAGTACTGCAGGTTTGCGCCAGTTCTCTTTCGCCAAGGAGAGCGGTGTGAGGCCCTTGTCCACTGCGACCACATCTCGATGCATTCCCACGTCAGTGTGAAGGAAATATTCCCTGAGACTGCAAATCTCGCGGTTGTGGAGGGTTTTAGTATTTAAAAAGCCTCGACCCCCACACTTCCGCGGGATGTACAGTCTCATCACTGATGACCGCGGGTGATGCATCCGATATGCCGTCAGCAATGTACGGACCTTCCTATCCAGGGCGTCAAGTTCCGTTTGAGTCCATTTGAGTATGCCGAAAGAATACATCAAAACCGGCATGACCCAACCGTTGAAGGCTCGCACCTTGTTTCCGCCTGATAAAAGACTATTTGATACTTTATTCAGACGGCCAAAGAAGCGCTCCTTCAACGATTGTTTCATGTCAGCAGCATTGATGCCTAATGCTTCCGACATACCCAAATATTTGTAGGTTTCGGTTGAGGAGAGGGATCTAAGGTGTATAGAATCCGTAAGTTGGGTTCCCACGGATTCTATAATCCCTCCTCGCTTCACATGCATGACTGCACATTTGTCCACACCAAATTCCATCCTGATGGCGCTACTGAAGGTTTCTGTTACTTTCAGTAGCTCCATCAGTTGCAAATTGTTGGGGGCAAAGAGTTTCAAATCATCCATGTAAAGGAGGTGTGATATCACCTGACTACCTCTTCTCAACCGATAGCCCAGACCTGAATCCTCCAGCAGTGTGCTTAGAGGATTCAAGGATAAGCAAAACCAAAGTGGACTCAAACTATCGCCCTGAAATATTCCACGCTCAATCCTAATCGGTTCATCGGTCACCCGGATCTGTCGACATCCTGGATACAGAAGGACCGTCCTCCACTGCTGCATACATGACATCAAGAAGGTGCGTAGAGTCGCGTCTATTTTGTACAACTCCAGCACCCTCATGAGCCATGTATGTGGCACCGAGTCATAAGCCTTCTTATAATCTATCCAACATATCGACAGATCCTTCCGGGATCTACGAACCTGTTGGCTTATGGTCATGTCTATAAGGAGGAGCTCCTTAGTACCGCGGGACCCATTCTTACATCCATTCTGAGACACCGACATAATCGCGTTGTTTTCAATATGGTGTGAGATTTTTGCTCTAAGAATGGATGTAAGAACTTTATAGACCGTCGGTAAACATGTAATTGGTCTATAATTTTTAGGTTCCGCAGTACTACCCGATTTATGGAGCAGGTGGGTAATACCTGTCGTAAAGAACTTTGGTAGCGACCCAGTCTCTAAAGATGACTGGAATTGTGAAGCTAAGCAAGCATGTGACTTTTGTAGCCATTTAATCCAGAAATTGTGCAGTCCGTCCGGTCCTGGAGATTTCCAGTTAGACAACGGACGGACTGCACGGGCCACATCCAGAGGACTGATGGTGATAGCTTCCATGTTTGGTATTGAATCACACGCTCGCTCAACGACACGCATCCAATCACCTTCAATGTGACTGACAGGCACCGACCAAATGCTCCGCCAAAATGCAATCATGTCAGCATTATCTGGTAGACGCGCGTCAGTCACACCTTGAGTAGGAATGGGTCGCTCCCAAGCTCTGTATACCCACCTTTCATCGTTCTGGAACATGCGATTCTGAGTGTACCGATCCACTCGTCGCCTATACCGTCGGATACGGTTTGCCCATGCATAAACTTTCTGCTTCAGGAAGTCGATGCGCTCTGTGACACGGGATACATATTCTCGAGGACTAATACTAGTTCCCGAGAACGCCCGCTTCACAAAGCGCATCACCCTTGGGCGTGTATTACCCTCTCTGAAGCAGATGAGCTTCCCGATGAGTACCCTGGTCTCATTAATACGACGCTCAATCCTGCATTGCCAGGCTGGTGCGGCGGGTGTCGGTCGTGTAGCTCGATCAGCGTTTGGGAATTTGACACGAGCTATACGACATGCCGCAACAGCCGTACAATACAAGATTGAGTGTGTATCGCAAAGGTCTGCGCTGCTTTCAATAAAATTTGGTAACAGCGCATCCAGGGCACACACCAGTGCTCTGTTTTTTTTATTCATGGGCAAACGTGGTAGCCGTGGTCTAAGGTCAGGTGATGTGAACCGGTACTCACGGATGGCATCCTCCAGAATGCTCCTTATGTCCACATTGTACAGGTTTTCTGCAGATATAGCCCTGGCTTCCTCCTCAGCATCGTGTTGGTTTGCCTGCAACGGAATGTTGACAGGCGCATGCACGACATTCTGGAGTGGAGGAGGGTTACTAGCAGAACTATTCTGCATTTCCGAGCGCAGCCGATCAAGTGTAGTGTCATCCAATCTATGGTTGTGCTGAATGACGCGCACCTGATCCGATAATCGTTGGGCCGAGACGTTGACGGCTGGTTCAAGCACCTGAAACAGAGAGAGCATCCGAACTCGGTACGCTGTAAGGTTAATTCCTCCCTCTGTAGCCCCATAATATGCGCGCATCACATTTTCGTTCATGGACTGGGTCCATCGCATGCGCGACACATTTCCACCGGCAGCGGGGACCCTGCTCGAGGCCTGTTGGCTTCGAGGTCCCAAGCCCGCTGGTGGCCGTCCTCTTCCTCGCCGCCGTTGTGGTGTTGGTGACGACGGTGGGGAGAAATACTCGTCGCTCGAGCTCGACGCAACTGCAGCGACCGGTGACACGGCGCTCACGGTTGAGGCGTATACCGGCGGCTGCGAGGCGGAGCTGAGCGACAAGTCCGGAGATGGTGGGTGTGCCTGTTGTCGTGTCTTGGCTCTTGTCTGCATATTTTACTCACTCACATCACATTGTATTATAATTATTATTATAATTCTAAAGCGTTATTTATTTTTAATTGTACTTAATATCTTAATGAATGGTAACAATGTTTTAATCGCGCCTAGAGGTATTTTATGACGGATACATTGAGTGGACCACCTTTGTAAGACGACTAAAATGTCACGGTGTATTTGTGAAAGTTTGGATTTTTCTTACTTAATCACGCAAAAACGGTCTAATGGTGGATGTGGCACACATTTAACCTGAATTAACACATAGGATACTTTTATCCGTATGTAGTACGTTCCCATGGAACAATTTTTGACATCCCGTGGGTGCAGCCGATAGCAAAAGCTAGTATAACATAAATCGATGATTTATCAATGTTTAGATGATTTATCCATGCCTGTGCCTAAGTTACAACTTTATCGGCGAAGTTGCATCTACATGGCGCCTTTTATATACAATGCTTTGCCTAAAGCTATTACGCAACTACCCTTTACAAAATTTTGTACTGAATTAAGAAAGTGGTTGTTGTACGAGTGTCATTATTCTGTTAATGAGTTCTTTCATAAAAATTCTTGTAAATTTTATACTTATGACCTTGCATCAAAGTGTAGACACTGATTTTTTGTTATTTGATGTTTAAAATGATTTGTATAAATTATTTGTGTCCATTATTTATTTGAATTGTTTGTATTATTAATTTTAGATTGTATTTGCATGCCGCTGTGTCGGTGAAACTTGCTGAACCAAATATTTAAATAATATCCTATAAGTACCGTGTTTCTGGCAAGTAAAGACATTCATTCATTCATTCATTCATTCATTCATTCATTCATTCATTCATTTAGGATACTTTCGAATGAGTCAAATTCTAACCTGTTTTCAAATAAACATTATAATAATATGTACTGAAGACGACTAATAAAAAAATTATGTAATAAACCAGACCGATAGTTAAACATATAAAAATGATTCAGATTTATAAGATGATGCTTTCGTCAACGTGCTAACGTCAACATTTACATTTAAATAGAATTGATTCTAGTCGCCATGAAAACACCTAAACATACAAAACGTTGTCTGTATTAACTATGAATTCGTACTTTATATAAACAGGATGTAATAGAAACCCTATTGCTATCCTTTAGCACTAAAGATAACAACTGGTATGGAATTATTATACATAGTTTCAGCTCAAAATAAAATACTCTAAGAATTGATACCAAATTTTCGGTTTCATATAATATATGTTTCATAACAAACGTGTCACCACACTACAAACACGTACATGTGTATTTACATAAATGTCATGTTTTTGGTATAAAGTTAGATAGTAAGACTATTGATCTTTGATGAATCGATATAGTTATCGATACCCGAATGAATTCTATGAGACGAAATATAAAAACTGTATGAAGCTGCCCCACCTGGGGAAGGTGGGGCAGCTTCATACAGTTTATAATTCTTCCTAAGTGAAATGAAAATGAAGAATAGAAAATGATCTACAAATATATCCTGCAAGGTCAATAACGTTATTACATTCACATCTACTTATATAAAATATAAGAACCTACGTAAACCAGGTGACATGATTTCCTTGACAACCACTAATAAAGATCCGCGAGAAATCGCAGCACAGCAGACAGAGCTTCGGCGGAATCTTATGGCGACATGGAGAGTACCATTGTCGCCACCCAGAGCTGGGCACGCCATAATTACGGCTGTAAGTCTCCTCTTTGAGGAGTGGATTGAGAGGCGCCACAGCGTTCTCACCGGACACGGTTGTTCCGAGAGGTTCCTGAATGAAAGGGCTTGACTATTAAAATACTGTACACTCTGATAAACTAAAAAAGAAACTAAATTTACTAATTTTATTTTAGTTTTAACGTCGTTTCTTAATAAACTTAATGGACTAAGAAACCATAAAGTTTTTTTTTTTCATAGTGTACAGATTTTCAATAGTCAAGCCCTTTCATTTCATACCCATATTGGAGCGGTTGTCAAAATATATGTAATCCACCATTTTGTTGCAGCGGCCATCTTGCCTTTACAGTGATACTGATTAAATTAAATTGTATTGTTATCAGAACTAAAGGTGTGCACCAAATATTAGATCAGTCTGCCAGGAAGGGGATAAAATTTCAAGAACTAAATTTGACCCAAAAGACAAACGGCAAGCTAAATAAAAATTGCCAACCCTGAATAATGTATTTATTTATTTAATACTTTACGCACAGAAATGTACAGAGGCGGACTTAATGCCATAGGCATTTTTGCACCTTTGGGCGATGCAGAGACAAACAGTGGTAGGTGCTATCAAATAAGTGGTGTATTTAATTATTATTCAAATATAACTAAATATACTCATATTTACCTCAAAAAAAAAAAATCAACAATAAACATGCTATATACATAACTAAATATATGCACAAATAAACATACATATATACACATAAATATAATAAAACAAATAAGACAAACAATGGGAAAACATTATCGTTGTGAAGATACTGCCAGCTTCTTTTGAATGTGCTCACGAACTTTAACTTTAAAGGATAACCGGTTGGTTGCCATCCTGATATCAAGGAGGAGCGCATTCCACAGAGATATAGACTGAACGAAGAAGGAAGAGTGCATAAAGTCTGTGCGGTTAGTGGGACATTGAAGAAGGCGATCGTTACAGGAACGAAGATTTTTGTTGTGGTTGACACAAATGTATTGAAAGTGGGGGGCTAGATAACCAGGGGAAGTGGGAGAGTCAAGAAAAGAAAACAAGGTGGTCAACGCCCTTTGCTCTCTGCGCTGGCGAATGGGCAACCACTTCAGAAGCGACCGTTGCGCAGAGACATGGTCGTACTTACGCAGATTGAAGACGAATCGAATGCAGTAATTGAGAAGACGGTCAAGTTTGTCGAGGAGATCAGTATTCAGATTGTAATAGCACACATCACCATAATCGATGATAGGGAAAATTAAGGCCTGCACAAGCATTGTCTTCGTACTCGTTGGTAATATTTTTTTTAGTCGGTACAGAGCACGCAGCGTTCCAGTAATCTTCTGGCTGATCCTAGCAACTTGAGTACGCCAGTTTAGGATACTATCAATGTCCTTCACATCAGCACTAAATGGAACGATCGTACCATCGAAGAGTACTGGTGGCAAAGTTGAACTATCCACTTTACTCATACTTCGAGAACTACCGATGATGATTGCCTGACACTTGTTAGGGTTTAATGCTACCCCAAATCGTTCAGACCAGGCTTTTACGGCTATCAAGTCCCTGTTCAGCCTATCTAATTATTGACAATTCTTACGTTTTTTCGTTTCTAATAAATTCTAATTTAAAATTGGCACATATAAGTCGGTCACCCTGCTGGTATAGGTGTACCTACAGGTAAAGGTATGTATACATTGAAATATCATCTAGAATAGCCTATTATTTTTTCTTTGTTCGTTATCCTCTTTCCTGTTTTGCATGAAAATAGGTTCAGTTAATTATGTTTCATGGCCACATATACGATAGACGAATTCTTTTAATAAAGTCTAGATAAGAGATAACAAATGCTGAAAACTAAAATTAATTAATACTGAAACTCGTTAATAACAACTGTAAAATACAAAATAAGGAAAGTTTTTAAAGAAACTCACATGAATACAGGAAACGAACCTAACGGTTCAACGAACCCCCCCAGTGGGGTTCGCGCATTGTCGTTGCGGGGGGGCTCAGTAACCGTGGTCACCCTCCCACGGTGAAGCGAAGAGGAACCCCAAGGTGGGGCCGCTCGTCAGGGCTTGTGCCTCCAAGCTGACGACGTAGCGGCCAAAAAGTAGGTTGCGTTGAGGTGCATCGCAACTGAGGCGGGCCGCGATGTAGAATGGGAGGCATCGCGGCTGAGGGTTACAGGCTGCGGCGGAGGAGGAGTGCCGGTACTTCTAAGTAGCGCTCTTCCCTTCCGTAGCCTGGACGGGGCCGCCGCCGTTTGATGGCGGACGCGGTGGGGCCGCAGGGGAAGAAGAGCGTCGGTATAGCGTTGGCCACTCTCCCTATCCCCTGCGGCCGAAAAGTGGTTGGCAGCGGGGCCACTGTACTGACCCGTCGCAGGAGGACGTCAGCAGCAGCTGGTGGGGCCCGCAAGGGCCGATGCCTGCTAGGGGTGCGGGTTGTTCAAAAGAGATACCGCAGCCCCTGGCATACGGGCAGCTGAAGGAACATGGGTGGGTTTTAGTCAGTAAAAGTCTGACACGCCCTCCTGCTCCAACCAGAGCGGGAGAAGTCATTTGATGATTTCCCACCCACAAAAAAAAAAAACGGTTCAAAGAACCCGGGTCGACGGCGCGTTGTGTTCCACGTGCGCCTCAAAGAGATGTCAGCAGCAACTGATGGGGCCTGCAATGGCCGATGCCTGCCAGGGGTGCGGGTTGTTCGAAAGAGATACCGCGGCCCCTGGCACACAGGCAACTGAGGGAACACGGGTGGGTTTTAGTCAGTAAAAGCCTGACACGCCCTCCTGCTCCACCCAGACCGGGAGAAGTCATTTATTGATTATTTCCCACCAAAAAAAAAAACGGTTCAACGCATGCACTTACTTTAAAGGACTGATAAAATATCTGCTAAGGTATACAAAGTGCAATACCTACGCGATCAGAATGAAGGGAACAGTTGTTTTTATTTTCAAATTTCAGAGATGATCACATTCACAAAGTAAATGAGCTTTATTTTTACGTTTTTTTTTTTTCATTCCTTAAACATTACCCTCCGTAGACGGGTAAAAAGTATGTCCCTCATTCAAGATACATTAATGTAATTATAATTTAGTTTTCCCTACCCCGAAGACAAGCCAAGATAATAAATACTACACCTAGGTTTCGCTAGTTAAGACCACGACTAGGATCTGTTAAGGGAAATTTGACTTTACTCAAGCTAAGTACAGTAGCGTTTCATACGAAAATGAACACTGGCGCTTTTTATTGTTGTTGTAATTTAAATTTTCTACGGTAGTTATAAATGCTCATTTTGAACTGTTAGTATTTCCTATCCGTGTCCCAAATCAAACATTTTTCTCTTTTCTGTTCTGCTTTCTTTCTTATTAGAACATGCACAGTAAATTTTACTGGGTACAATTGAAGTCATGGACATTATTTTAATGTAATCTGCAAAAAGTTTGTATTCCGTACCAATTTTTCAGCCCAAATCGCTTAAAAAACGAATTTTAAAAAATGGCCCGAAGTGTGACCCTGTGGCACCCGTGATGGCATGTAAAATTGTTCGGATTTAGATTTTGATTTTGAGAGAGGGAGAAAGAGTGGTTTCAACGGCATTGCAGTGTGTATGGTACTATTTTCTCTGTATGTGGACTGAAAATTATCCGAAAACATGTCACACATTTTTTTGGCCGGCTCTGGCAAACCTGGTTATTCCAAGTCGTTTTGATAGGAATATAACTGTAACCTATCCGTTTATTAATTTAGTACAGCATTAAAAAATAAAAATAAATACTTCTTCCTTTTGCTCGGCAGCGTGATCTCTCGCCTACTGTTTTCTCTATTCTATTCTAAATTAATTTGACAATTCGAATGCATAAAAGTTATTTTAGTGTCTATCTGTACAAAATAAGGTCTCCTTTGGTAAACAACCTTTACATACCGACTTATGATTATACACGCGCAAAAACACGATACCACTCTGAATAACAAGGTTGTGGTCGCAGATAAGAGAACACTGTTTTTATCGTATCAGGTTTGCGGAAAAGCAGCGTTTTGTTTTTGTTTTAATACTTTGAGAGCGATCACCACCGGTGGACGCTCTATCTACCTCTGTTGAAACAACTAAGTACATATTTCTGAAATATAAAATGTGTAGAGCGAAGTGGGTACTTGCGTTGGTAGCGCTGCACGTGGGGCTGGCGCACTCCTGGGGTGAGTACAAGGGGTGTACTTTATTTTTTACCGACTTACGTTGCGATGTCTTTGAGGAGTGGATTGAGAGGTGCCACAGCGTCCTCACCTTCCACCTGACGTAGGTCCTCACCGGACACGGCTATTTCGGGAGGTCCCAGTTTCGTATAAGGCGGGAGGAAACGCCCGGGTGTTTCTACTACGAAGATCGCCCTGAGGGTACGGTGGAGCATACGGTGGATGTCTACCCGGCCTCCTGCTCCATCCAGAACGGGAGAAGTTATTTGATGAATTCTCACCGTCAAAAAAAAAGGATAAAGGTTTTATATTCAACGGTATTTTAATATGTCTTTCTACCTACACTGATTGATTAATTCTATCATGTGCGATTGCTTAACTTAACACAGAAATTGCGCCAAATAGTTAAAAAATTATGCAATTTTTTATTGCAACACAGGCCAAAACGGTGTTTTATAATTTTGAAGAAACTGTGAGCACAAATGGGTGTCATTGTTATGAAAGAGCGTAATTTATTTCAAAATTTTAACCCGTATTTAACCCTAGGAAAAAGGCAATTTCAAGCCATCTATATGTCGCGAGTTCGAACGTTAGAACTCTACTCTCTGAAACAAGGATTACAGAACTGAATCATGCTACTGAAAGTCTACTATGGGATGTTATAGGATTATGAGAAACAAGAAGAAACAAAGAAAGTATAGAAGAATACCCAGATTTCATATTTTACAATAGTAAGGCAACAAAAGGAAGGTGTGGAGTAGGGTTTATCATAAAAAAGCGCCTAAAAAAGAACATCGTTGGTTTTAAATGCTTCTCAGACAGAATTGCGACCCTTGAGTTAAAAATGTCTGATAATACTTTGTGGTTTATAGTCCAAGTCTGTGCACCCACTGAATTATCTGATGAAGTTAAGTGATTTCTACGAAACCTTAGAAACCAAACTCAAAACTCAAACTCAAACTCAAAGCATTTATTTCAATTAAACCATTTACAGGCACTAATTGTCAAAAAGTCGATCAGTTGGAAAGTTGAAGCTAGTTGCCCATTCCAAAACGTAGATCTCTATGGAGAAGAACGGGCAAGAAACTCCACGGACACTCTTTTAAAATCAAGTTGAAATATTACAAAATCTTGGGAACATTATTCTTGTTGCTTCTGTATGTGAGAACAATGTAAAAAAAAAATTATAAACAATTTTAAATACAAGATAAAAATAAGCCCTGGAAGTTAGGAGATGACCAGTCTCAACTGACAGCGCCCGTTCACGAACTTGACGCGTGGATCAGCACAATCCAGCTCAACCATTTTATAGGGAACCGAATGATCCAACACACGCGCCACCATCAGTGAGACATTTATGTGAGCATGACATACTCTCAACTGCCATGCTTTTTCAAGTCAACGTACATCATAACAACACAATAAACGGATGCATGGTACTCACATTTACAAAATTTAAACAAAATGCTTCTAAATTATACAAAACTATAGTTTGCAATCTATTTGAAATATTAATAAAATTTGATTTCCTAAAAGAAAGAAAAAACATTTAATATATGTTGACGTATATAAAGTAACTAACACTTGGTTCAGCAAAAATAAAACATTCGTAATGTCACAAAAATTATAGTATTATGAACAAAAATGTTCGTAATGTCAGAAAAAATAAAAAAGGGAAGCTTCTCTTTCAAATATTAAAATTTTAACTAGTATGCCCAGGTGGCTGTGGAGCAGGACCAGCATTAAGCCAAGCATTTTTACTGACGATATAATCACACTTATAATATGCTTGTCTACATAGTGTGCGTTTAATGCATGATTTAAATTTCTTTTCATTTAGTTCAAGAATATCGACTGGTATTTTATTATAACATTTTACACAGTACCCCATAAAAGAAGTGTGTACTTTAGACAATCTGAAACGTGGTTGATCTAATTTGTTCCTATTTCTAGTGTTGAAATTGTGCCTATCACTTAACTTACTAAAAAGATGTAAATTTTTCCAAACATACATAATGTTTTCATAGATATATTGACAAGGTACCGTCATGATGTTAATTGTTTTGAACAGTTCCCTTAGAGATTCGCGTCTGCGGAAGTTACAGATGGCTCTGACGGCCCTCTTTTGCAGAATAAAGATTGACTCAATATCCGCAGCCCGTCCCCATAGCAAGATACCGTAAGACATGATGCTATGAAAGTAACTAAAATAGACCAGTCTCGCGGTATCCACGTCTGTTAATTGGCGGATCTTCCAAACAGCGTAAGCGGCAGAACTTAGCCGCCCTGCAAGTGATGTTAAATGAGGACCCCACTGTAGCTTTGAGTCAAGCGTGATCCCCAGGAAAACCGTCTGTTCGACGAATTCTAGTATCTCCTTATTCAATACAACATGACATTCACTATTTCTAACATTCGGTAACGCAAATCTTATGCATTTAGTTTTCTTTCCATTTAATACCAAATTATTTACAGTAAACCAATTATGGACCTTAACTATAGCATTATTTACGTCGTCAAGCTCCTGTGCACGTCTCTTAACTTTAAAAATCAGTGATGTATCATCAGCAAATAACACCATTTGAGGTCGGTTTTTTAGTAAAAAAGGTAAATCATTTATATATACTAAAAAGAGGAACGGACCCAATATTGAGCCCTGCGGTACACCTATTTTGACTTTTAAGCCCAAGGAATTCACACCGTTTATTTGAACTTGCTGCAGTCTATCATTCAAGTACAATTTTACTAAGTTAAGCGCAAGTTCACCCAGTCCGTAATGCCGAAGTTTCAAGAAAAGTGTTTCATGATTCACGCAATCAAACGCCTGGGATAGGTCGCAAAAGACACCTATTGCATCTTGCGCCTCTTCCCATGCGGTAAAGATGTGTTTCAATAAGATGACACCAGCGTCGGTTGTGCAACGTCCTTTGGTGAAACCATACTGTTGATCGTGTAGGATGTTATTACGATTAAAATGATTGAGCATTTGGTTTAACATAACTTTTTCAAACACCTCGCTGAAAACCGGCAAATTCGAACCGCTATAGAAACCATGAATACAAGAAACCAATGACATTTCTTGCGTACAAGGTTTCTATAGCAGTAGCGGTGGTGAGTTAAGCGATTTCTACGCAACCTTAGAAGATTTCCTAGAAATCACTTAACTCAACTTCATCACCGTAACCTACCTTCCTTTTGTTGCCTTATTATTGTAAAATATGAAATCTGGGTAGTCTTCTATACTTTCTTTGTTTCTTCTCGTTTCGCATAATCCTATAACATCCCATAGTAGATTTTCAGTAGCATGATTCAGTTCTGTAATCCTTTTTTCAGGAAGTAGAGTTCTAACGTTCAAATGTTCTCGCGACATATAGGTGGCATGAAATTGCCTTTTTCCGAGGGTTATAGTTTGGGGGTTTTGGTCGTAATTCTCCACGGGGACCAGCTGGCATGGAGAATAAGTAGGGAGGGAAATTAATTGTTAATCTTGAGTTGGTTTCGATAAGTAGTCGAGCATATTTCTAGTGTTTGGTTTTTTTGCACTTTTTTGTACATTTGTTTTATTTTCGTTCAACTCAATGTAGCGGTTTTGAGCCAATGGAGAGACTGAATCTTCTCGTATTCGTTTATCAGGATTGGTACTCTCCTTCACTATTCGTTTGTCGTATTTTATGTATGCGACATGACCCTTCTCTCTTTCCTGTTGCAGCTGAGACTGTAGGTTCCTTCTAGTCTCTCAAACATCTTTTGAAAAATCTTCTTGGATATATATGTCTTTAGGCAGTTTCTTTTTCTTTACTTACTTCATTTTTCTTCCAGTTTGTAGTTAAGCTTACCAAAATTGGACGCGCATTGTTTTGCGTTTTCTTTTCAAGTCTATATGTTTTGTTTATTTCCTGTGGGCTCATTTTAATGCCTAAGTTAGATTGGAAAAGGTCTTCGACTACTTCCATAATATTGATTGTTGTTTCATGTTGTTGTTCCTGTATGCCAGATATTACAATATTATTTTTCTTCTTCTCTTGCTCCAAAAGTTTTATCTTTTCTTGCAAGGTTTTTATTTCAGTCTTCATAGTTTTATTTTCTTCCATAACTGATGTTAGTTTCTCATCCAATCGAAAACATTTTTTGTTACTGTTTCAGGTATAATAATCGTTTGCTGATCTAATTTTCCTTGTATTCTTTCAAAAAAGGCTTGTATTTGTGCTTCCATTATTGTATATATAAATTGTTTTATACTGAATCTGTTCCGTGATCGTATTCTTTGGTTAAGTACGTTTACGTTCAACATTGGCAAAATCATGTACCTAAGCAGTGACCTCGGTTGATGTGTTTACAAAGCTGTGGTGAATTCGAAGTTTCTGACACTTCTGTTACGTGGGTCGATTCAATTGACGTATTGACAATGTTTGATAGGTGGTGTAGCATAATGTCGATAGATGTTTTCAATCGGATGCGATGATTATGCAGATTTTACTATAGATTTCATGATTTATATTTATTTCCACTGATGCAATTGTAAGCTTCCAAGTTCTTTTCACAATACACGTTTAGTTCCATTTAGTTCCGTTTATTCATAACACTAACATAGTTACATACATTGTTTTTTAACTGTCAGTTTTGAGCGCCTCTGAGTTCCACTCTAATTCCACTTAATCCACTTGTTTATTAGTTCCGTCTATTTTATTAGTCACTTTTCCTTGATTGTATCTTCACTTTAGTAGTAATTCAGCGCAAAATATTCACTTCAAACATTTTTAAACAATTAAGAAACACGGAGCCGAATGTAAACACTGTCACCGTGGCGCCCTCTCTCTGGCATCTAAATAAATAAGCATAATAGTAATTTATAAACTCACTGCACCTGTTCTCAGGAGTTCAAACGTAATTGTATCATTACGCAAGAATACAGTATGAACAGTCGTGCTACTGCCAGAAGTACTAAAGGAGCCTTAAGGTCTCCCTGTACCGGATTCTAATAGCAAAACAAGTTGCCTGTGTGTTTCATAAGTATTCCTAGAGCATTCAAAAGTAGTATTAATTACTTTTCTTCCTTTTGCTCGGCAGCGTGATCTCTCGCCTACTGTTTTCTCTATTCTATTCTAAATTAGTTTGAGAATCCGAATGTATAAAAGTTATTTTAGTGTCTATCTGTACAAAATAAGGTCTCCTTTGGTAAACAACCTTTACATACTGACCTTCGATTATACACGCGCAAAAACACAATACCACTCTGAATAACAAGCTTGTGGTCGCAGATAAGAGAACACTGTTTTTATTGTATCAAATTAGGAAAGCAATGGAAGCTGTAAACAGAACATACACAGGAACCAAGACATGATGGGTCACAGATTTGTTTAGTTGCGACTTCCGGCATACACTACCCGTCGTGTCGCTAGGACCTAGAGCTGACGAGGTAAATGTTTCATTGAAAAGATTGTCTCTAGGGTCTTAAAATCACCAACAACATGCGACCTCGGCTTGGTGGAAATTCACGTGCTCAAGAATTCTTCGATGATTTTCTGAAAGTTGGTGTAGGCACTCTACCAGAGGAGGGAGGCCAGATTGACCTACCAGAGGCTCTTGAAGAGTAATTCCCACTTTAGAGGATCTGATTCGTCCAGTAAATGGGGACATCAGTCGGATATCGTGACAAGAGAAAAGCCCAGCTAAAGCACTAGGAAGTGGTGAAGGGTGGGCGTTTTGGGGGACTGTCTCATGTACTTTGACGTTCGAAAAGTGCTGATTCTCAGCCTAATTTGAATAAATGACTTTTGATTTTGATTTTGATTTTGATTTTGAGAAATTCTTTCTCAATAAATTTGCAGCGATCAACCACAGTATTGTTCATAAATTTAAGGAGGCGAAGTGAAATATAACTCCACAGCAGTGACACAAAAAGTCAGCATTAGTCGCTAAATACTCTGTTGTTACTCGTAAAATGGGATTCGTAACTCGTAATAATTTTATAAAAACGAAAATCTTTTTCAGTCAGATTTGAATTTCAGGATAATATACTAATAATTTTATCACTAAATTTTTAAGAGGACTGCTTGTGCTCGTATTGTTCAAATCATTTAGTACGAAAGTTATTTTAATCAAAGTATTTCGCGACGCATTCTGACTTTTTCTGAGGGGTTATCTAAAGGGATGTGTCGTAGTCAATCATGATAATTAAAAGCAGAATATTTGTGACTTTGTAGTAGAATACCTAATAAAGTACGAATAAACATAAAAACACGACAAAACACAGTCGCATTTTCAGTAGCGAACAGGTGGAGTTTTCGCAGTTGTTATTTACCATAAAAATTGCCAACCCAGAATTTTTTTTTTTCATTTGTAATAAAAATAATTCTAATTTGAAATTGGCACATACAAGTAGGTCACCCCGTTGGTAGTTATAGATATAAATATACCTATGTATAGGTATATAGTAATATATTAAAATATCTTCTAGAATATAACAGTGTTGTTTCTTTGTTCGTTATCCTCTTTCCTGTATTGCATGAAAATAGGTTTAGTTAATTATGTTTCAGTGCTATACATACGATAGACCAAATCTTTTAATGACGTCCAGATAAGAGATTACAAATGCGGAAAATTAAAATTAATTAATGAATACTTATAGTCCTGAATAACAACTGTAAAAAACAAAATAAGGAAAAAAATGAATAAACAAACCTGAATACTGGAAACGAACCGAACAGTTCAACGAAGGAGTTATAAAATATTTGCTGAGGTCCACAAAGTGCAATACCGCGATCGAAATGCAGGAAATAGCTGTTTTTGATTTTGAAAGTTTCAGAGATGGTCACATTCACATAGTAAACTAAACATTACCCTCCGCAGTCAGGTAAAAGTATGTCCCTCATGTATCCTTACAACTGACATTAATGTCACATAGGTACAATGATTTAGTTTTCCCCGCCCCGAAAGCAGGCCGAGATGAGAAAAAGTAAACCTAGGTTTTATAGTATCTGTTTATTACTGATACTATACTTACGCTTCTTTTTCATTCATCCACATCATCATTGTTTTATTATCCTTTTACGACTTTCTTATATTATTATATTTCTCTCTTTGTTCTCTGTGCTAACACTCTGCGAATCGGTCTTAAACGATTCGTCTATAAAGAATTACTTGATTTTACATTAGAACTTTCTATATTTTTACATAATAATATTCTTGTTATGACATTTAAGTCAAACACGTCAAACTGATGTCTACTTATTCTTTTAATTGTCTATGCAGTCTATTCAAGGAAGGTTGCATTAAGATTGTACTTACTAAAAATAATTTTATATCGTTTTGGATAGCCTAAATTTGGGTCTTTTTATGTAACTACGTTGTCTACTAAATATGGAAATTCTAAATTATTATTATAAGATTCTTAAACGCACTCTCGGATTATATGAAGGAGGTTTTATACGTCTTGGCCGACTAGACTGGCAGATGAGAGTAGACATGGCTGAAAAAAAGAAAAAGCGGGAGGAATTGAGAATGTCAGCCAAAACAGTTGGTATTTTGGAAATCACCATGAAATAAAGCAATAAAATGGAGTTACACATCTGCACTTAATGTCCGTTGTCCGTCTATGCCCAAAATGAAATAGTCCAGATGAGTAACAGACTTCATCTCGCACAACTGGGCAAAAAGCTGATGAAATGGACCGCCCTAACTACTGGCAAAGAACTCCGAAGACTTTCCATAGACATGACGATAGCCATGAAAGATTACGGGGTGAAGATGAAGGCCGCGTTTATACTGCTGGCTCGTGCGCAGTATTTCGTCCCGGGCATGAATGGAACAGTTACTGAAACTATTCCTAAGCATGCTTGTGTGACTGCTACTACAACTCCAAGAAGTGTTTCAGGAGTGAAAGCCAAAGATATGCATGTCAAGGAATTGGACTGCGATTATTACCAATAAATAGAGTGCAAAGGTACCTTTTTATAATTTATCTTGTATTTCTCTTATTAAATTTTAATTGTCTAGTCTATTTTCTACCCGTTTTATTTGTCAGGGATAGGTAGACGCGACAGTTTCGCTAGATGATCGCGGAAGTCACACTAGTTCCCGTGATCCCCGGTGTAAGTGAGAGACGGAACACCGGGGTGGTTTTAGTCAGTAAGAGTCTGACAGACCCCTCCGCCCTCTCCGGGGCGGAGGACTTCCATGAGGATTTCCCCCCGTAATCAAAAAAAGGTTTCGCTAGATAAGATTGGGATTTGTTAAGGGAAATGTGACTTTACCCAAGCTAAGTACAGTGGCGTTTCATACGAAAATGCACACAACGCTCGTTTTTTTTATATATACATTTATCTCAAGTATCTGGAGTCTTTTGTACCTAACAGGAGGCGAGCCTGCAACATATTTGCGTATCACACTATCAATCTGAATCTGAATAATTTCAAAGGATATTTCTAATTCATTGGTTCAAATGTTCGAAAATTTTGTTCGCCCATCAACGTAATAAACACAATGAATGTTGTTGAACCGTCAAAATAAAAAGACATTAGGAATGTCTTTTTACGCTTACGCAATCACCCGTCTGTTGTCAGCAACTGACTACAACAGCTTGTGAATATAATAACATCATCCGCACAGTCGAAGTCGATTAATTGTACATTATGATATAAGTGCGGTAAGTTGAAAATTACAGGCGAGGTGATATTGCTAGCCCGAGCCGTAGGCGAGGGCTACAAGAAAGCAGAGGCTGTAATTTTCAAAGCGCACGTATGTCATACGTCGTTTTATAACATATTTGCGAGGAAATAAATAAAAGTCGGACTTTCTTAATCGAGTAAATCTTTAATCACTTGTTAAAGCAGTTATAAAAATGTGAAAAATTTGTAAAATTGATTATTACTTGTTCACAAATTAGCGATGCGCGCGCATTGGCCCTTTTTTTTTAAGGCAAAGGCACAAAAACAGCCAGTATAACTAATAAATTAAATTAATATTTTTTTGTTTTTGTTACAGATAATGATTGATTTGTTGATTGTTTGTTTGGTTGATGAGAAATGGTTGTAATTTATTGTCAAAACTAATTAAATGAAAGAATTAAATGTTTTTTTTTTATCTCTCAAAGTTATATTCATAAAATGTTGACCACTTTTCTGACATAAAAACTCTTTGCTAAGATTTTAAAAAGTACCGTTCGTTTTAGACGGAGCATCTTGATAAACCGTGCGTTTTACATTACAATAACGCACAAGTGCGTAATGACATACATTACGATATTGAAATTGGTGTAATAAGAGACCCTTTACGAGCAAATGTGTTATAAAACTAGATTACGTATTAGATGTATGTTAACTTCGGAAATAACTAAGCTCAAAATACTGACGAAAAAGTAAGATTTTCTTGTTCTTTATTTAGCACTATCTTCTGCCCGCTACTTCGTTCGCGTAGAAGTCATAAGTTGCTAGAATGAAAGACTACAATAACACCCACATTATTATTAAACTTCCCTTTGTACTACGTTATGTAGTTTTTTTTTGTTCTCAACGGCCAAAATATACAGAGTCAGGACTGGTGACGCGGGGGCAAGGTACGTACGTACCTAAGTTGTTCGTGTGAGTAGTAGCTTGTCCTGAGGTCGACACCCACAGTGAGTCAGTTCAGCACGTCGTGTCGTCGTCGTGTCAGGCACGGCACGAGCCCTGGGCGCCTATCGAAGGGGGGCGTAAAAAGTCGCCAATAATTAATTTAAAAAAGAAAACATCAATAAACCATTTCATACTGTTAACCTACATCTAAGAAATCTGAAGAGATATGTACTTGAATATATTGTGCAGTACGGGGGTGAAAGCGTATTTCCAAATCTGCATATTTCTATTCAAATTCTCTTAAACTTGCAGCAATTCAAGCAATTTTTAGTAAGTTATAATTAATACCCTAGTTATTGGGGGCAATAATTGGTCAAGAAAGATTATGCGACCTAGCTTTGCTCAGTGTAGACCAAGAAGATAATTTACAAAGGGGCGCAAATATGATACGTGCCCTAGGCGCCATTTTCTATTGGTACGCCCCTGCATGTGGTCTTCAGTGTCTGCCCCTATGATTTGTTGATAGTCATCGCGCAGCGTACGCTCACAGGGAACAGCACACGCTTTGCTATTTTGCCAACGCTATACCTTGTCAGAATCTCTGCCTAGATGACATTCCTTTAAAAAGCCACGACTTTGAGACGGGTTCGGTTTCACAGCTTCAGCGGAGTTAAGTTCAGCATAATCGTGACACTGACTGTCAGCTGGATAGTGTGCACCGGATGTTCACATGCCTTTTTTTCAATCCGTTAAAAAAAATTAGGTTAATTTTAAATTTACTGCTCGTATTGTAATGGCCTTACAGAACGTCTGAAATGCACTTGCCGTATTATTAACTTTAAAACGGATATCATACAACTCCATGGAGCAAAATCGGAAAGGTGCCAAAAAAGTAGTACACTTCCGACCTAGCCACCCTGTATGAAACTTTAAACTAAGTTTTTTAATACTTTGACATTATATTATATCATCTGTAGCTCCCGTTTATGTCAAGTCTAAGTATTCGCAGAGACACCTCACCACACAAGATTTAGTCGATTTCTTGTATCTAAAATACATACCTTCACAGGATTAAAATGGGAATAAGATAAAGTAGGTCCTTCATGATGAACATACGCAATAGGGAATATGCATGTTATTCAAAACTCTATAGTTAATTAAATATACATTTTATAGGAGTCAAGAAACAAGTTGCTATATTTTTTAAAGCATTACTTAGTTTTGCGATTTCTTATTTTATGTTACGCTTTTCTGTTGGAAAAGAACGCAAGCACGAAATGCTTCGTCTTCGAAAATGCCGGAAGGGACCTCAAAAGCCATGTGAATAAATATATTTTCTTAGCCGCTTGAATTCTCAACAAGGTAAATTAGTAAGTACGATTTCTGCTTGAATAAATCACAAAAATAATTTAGTCTACATGATTTGGGGCTAAAACAGAGATGCAAGAAAAGCAGTATCGTATCAAGTGACGTCACATTGTAGCCGCGACAATAACGCATATTTGAACTGTATCAGAAAATTGATTAAATTGAGCAACAAACCGTACTAAAATATGACACTTAGTACTTTTTGCGTTTATATTAACGTGCTTCATTAATTAAGAAAAAGAAATAACATGTGTATGATCCCTTGGTAGACCATACATTACTTTTAGATGCGGGATGAATGGAATGAAAGAAGGTAAAGTACTGAAACACTACTGTATTGTCTCAAAGGTACTTAAAGTAAAATGAGCTTAATGAACTGATGGTGTGGCAATGAAGTGAGTGACGCGGCCCTTGTTAGCTGTAACGAGAACGCCTGACTGACTTGATAGCCCAACGCGAACTAAAGTAATTATATGAATTGGAATAAATGTGTGGCGTAAACTGCTGAATTGCAGAATGTGCGGTTGCACCGTACATGCTCCCGAGCGGGAAGATGAATATGAGATGAACATGAAAATATGAGTAATAAGGTGATGCCAATTGGTCCTTATGCTACATAATTGACAAGGTGATTCCAATTGGTCCTTATTCTATGTTTAGAGTCTCTAATTGAACTCTGTTTTACGAGACATAGGCACTGTACACTTGTCTAACTTATGCACCTTTTTAATTTCACTGTAATCTGATACACACGGAATGTCACACTGATTACGCGCACTAACACTATATTGAATCGAAGACGATGAGTTAGAGGCCCCAGCCTCTACCCGTACCGGTGTCGCGTGTTGCGCGGTCTGTAGACTCGCCAATGCGGCCCTTGCCACCGCGAGCGATGCGGTTCGCCTGCTACGCAGCCGTCGTACCATGAAGACTGCTCCAACCACCAACACAACTCCGATCACCACATAAAATGCTGTGTAGTGATGGATATCGTGATAAGAAACTTGATTCGGCAAACTTTCACTTGCTTTAAGAATGCGGAGTTGCTTCTTGATTTCGACAAGTTCCTGGCTCCTCGAGAGGAGTGTATAGTTTTGTATCAGTGGAGTTGGGATACCTACGTCTATGATATGATTGATTGGTTCAATCTCAGGCAGCTTGAAATATGGTTTTATGTCTAAAGTGCTTAAACCTTCATTACGTGAGTAAACCGTAAAACTTTCGGTTTTAATTAAACAGTCGTGTTCGACTCCCAATATGCCTGCTTTTACTAACTGCCCCGATGACACTTTATCGTTGCATAGAACTCTTATTTGACACTGACTGCAGCAGAAAAATACATAATTGTTTATTGTGCTAAGTGCTGTCCATTGATTCGAACAAGTCGTCATGCTGATTTTGCATATGCTGGAATCAGGTTCTACTTCACATAACTTTTCATCATTCTTGAGATGATAAATCGGCTTGTCTATACGACATAGATAATTATCTACATCGTCACGTAGACATATCTGGACGTCGTAGGTAGACATCGGTAAATACGAGTCCTTCTTCAAATTGATTGCAACACATTCAGCAATCGGAGTTACATTGCCCACAAGTTGAGGTATTGGAATTATTTTCATGATTGAAAATGTATCTCTAGACACCAGAGGCAATTTCAATTCAAAGATTAAAAATTCTTCAGTCATTCTTGCTTTGACTGTCAATAAATGATAAATGTTTCTAAAGTTAGTTTGTAAGTTATTGATCGGTAACGTAAGATCCTTTGAAAGATGACTCGATATTGTATTCAAAGTGTCCTTCAGTTGTTCTGGTGACAATAAATGAAAATTGAGTCTCCCGTGATAAACATCTGTTATGGTATCTAATAAACTTGTTTGGATTGTTTTTAGTTGTCTTAAAACATTGCTCGTAGCAATTGCTCCCGTACTGAAATCGTTCATGACTCGATTTCTCTCTGATTCGTTCAATAAAACGTTCTCTATCTTATCTAACTTGATTGATAGTGAATTAAGCATCTTATGTTGCTTATTAATTGCTTGCCCGTTCCTTTTCAAAACGTTGTATTCTGCTTCAATGACCGTTGTTTGTTGTTTCAAAAGCGAAAGCAAATGATTTTCATTGTCATGTATTGATTGTATATCTTGTTTATATTGCTCTGCGAATCTCTCATCAAGTCCACCGAATAAGCCGTTTGCTAGACAGCCTATCCCGTTGATAAGGCCTCGCTTGCGGCGGCACAGGACTCGTGCTCGGCGCGTGCTGGAATGCTGACTCAGCAACAGGTGGTTATAGTACTCGAGTTCTGAGAATTCTTGCTGCAGTTGAACTTGTATGACGTCACAATGTGATGATTCTTTAAACTTGTTGCATAACTGATCCAAGTAGCTAAGATATTTACTGCACGCTTCGGTACCTTGCGAAAATGAATTCAGGTCATAGTATGTGACTATCTTCCATTCATCTCTGATTAATTGCATGTTAGCAATTTTGTCAAAGTAAAGACCTTGATTGTCTTTTAATTGTGTAACATTGTATGTACAGTCAGCTGTGGTAAAAATGCTCATGAAAGACAAAAGTAACATTACCAGCGATGAGAAGCTGTAGTTTACTTTTTTGTTTTGATATGGCTTGCCATCTTTCACTTCCTTGGAACGCGACTCTTGTTTGTCGATTCTATCATTCACAGGGAGAGTAGACAGCTTGAGAATAGGCCTCTTGATAAGCCCATTCTTTGTTTTCAATGTGACCACCCTGATGTGGCCACCGGCACCGGGATGCAGCTGGACAACGCGGCCAGTTGCCCACTTCCCAGGAGGTAAGTTTGCATCGTTAATTGTAACAATGTCATTTAGTTGAATGTCTGGTTGAGAATGTCTCCACTTGCTTCTTGCTGACAGCTGAGTGAGATATTCTGTATGCCAACGTTTCCAAATATCTTGAACTATTTTTTGAGTTAAGTGCCATCTCATCCGCATATCTTTTTCTGTTTGTAAAATGGTCATGCCTTGATTTAGATTGATAAAGCTTGACGGAGAGAGGAAATCCAAATCGTTGGGATCTTCAGTCAGAGGACACAGTGGCCTCGAGTTAAGTACTGCTTCTAACTGGGCCAGAACTGTGCTGAACTCTTCAAAGGTGAGCTTTTGCTCTCCAACTACTCTTCTTAAATGATGTTTTAAACTTTTGACCGCAGCCTCCCATAGCCCTCCTGCTGTAGGCCATGAAGGCGCATTAAAATGCCATTCGATTCTCATGCTAGTAATTTCTTTGATGAAATCTTGATCAAATGTTTCTTGTATCTGCTCTATTTCTTCTTGTAAAATTTTGTTGGCGCCGACAAAGTTTGTACCGTTGTCGCTGTACAAGTGTTTCGGCGAGCCCTTTCTTCCAGCCATTCTTCGCAACGCAGCTATGAATGCTGATGATGTGAGGTCTGAGACCAAATCTATATGAACAAGCTTGGTCACCATACAGACAAATACTACTATGTAGCCCATTGTGGTCTTAATACCACGGCCCTTGTTGGCCTTTATGAGCACGTGCCCGGTAAAATCGACGCCTGTATGTTCAAAAGGCTTTGCAACGTTACATCTCTGCGTAGGTAAATCACCCATCAATTGTGTCATCTTGCTTGGATTATGTTTACGACAGGTAACGCAGGTACGTATCCGCTTTTTGACAGCTCGATTACCGCCTATGATCCAGTAATTCTTGCGAATGAATGCTGATGTCACCCGTGCTCCTCCATGGAAGGTAAGTTCATGTGCTTGATCTATAATTAACTTTGTTAAGTGTCCTTCGTGAGCTATGATGATCGGATGCATCATATCTTGATTAATGTTGGCCTTGCTTAGTCTTCCTCTAACTCTGAGAAGTCCCTCGCTGTCAAGGAACGGATTTAATTGCAGTAACTTGTTGTTTACTGATAGTGACTTCTTTTCTTGTAAGTTATGTACTTCCTGGGCAAATTCTCTCTGCTGTACATGTAAAATTATTTTATGTTTAGCATTTACTAATTCTTGTAATGTAAAATAAGTTTGCATGCGGTTTTTCTTGTATCTCGCTTGCTTGATAAATCTTAATATCCATGCTACAACTCTTGTTAGTTTGGCGAGTGAACTATATCTTGCTAATAATTCACCCAGAATGTTATCGCTTTCTTGCTGCGATATGTAATTAATATGATTGGCTTTTCTAGCTTCTTCATCTGTGGTGAACACTGCTTGCCCAGTTTCTTGGTCAGGGTCGTAGTTGCGCAGCCACGACGGTCCTTCCCACCACAGCGAATAGTTTTTCAATTGATTGATACCCAATCCGCGACTTGCGCAGTCCGCTGGATTTTCTGCTGACTTGACGTAACGCCAGCTGTTTGTAGGTACAATGCTTGATATTTGTCGCACCCTGTTGGCGACAAAAGGCTTCCATCGTCCTGGTTCTCTTTGTAACCAAGCTAGGACTACCATTGAATCAGTCCAACTATATATCTTTATATTGTGACTGATAAGGCATTGTTGAATTTTAAACAACAATTTTGCCAGTAATAGAGCACCGCTAAGCTCTAATCTTGGTATTGAAATTGTTTTGTTTACTGGAGCCAATCTTGCTTTTCCTGCTACTAACGAGATCTTCGTTTCGCCGTTGTTTTCAGTCTTGCAATAAACAACGCATGCGTAAGCATTATTAGAGGAATCGCAGAATCCATGTAATTCTAGCGTGTTGTTTTCTCCTGTACCCAACCAACGCTCCAGCTTGAATTGATTAATTTTGTGCATGTCACCTTTAATGTTTAGCCATTCTTTACTAATTTCATCGGGTAACTTGTCATCCCATTGAATACTTGACATCCAAACTTGCTGAAATAGCAGTTTTAGCTTGGTTGATATCGGTGACAGCCAACCAAGAGGGTCAAACAACTTTGATATATCTGACAACATGGATCTCTTAGTTGGTGTTTTATTAGATGGTTCAATTTTTTATTGAAATGTAAATAAGTCTGCTTTTGAGTTCCAACGCAATCCCAGGGTTTTTAATGTCTCCATTTCCTTAAAATCGAAATTTTCTTGCTTGCTACTCGCCCCGAGTGTATCTTCTTGTAAGGCGGTTGCGTTGGAAGACCACTTTCTTAAATTGAATCCCCCTGAGTTTAACAACGTGATTAAATCATGCTTTAGTTTTACTGCTAACTCAACAGAATGAGACCCGTGTAGAACATCATCCATGTAGAATGACTGCTCCAAAGCCTTGATTGCAACACTGTTGAAATTGTGTTTCTCATCTTCAGCCAATTGTTTTAAAGTCATCATAGCTAAAAAATGGTGCGGCCTTGGTGCCGTATGTAACAGTGCATAGCTGGTATACCTGATGACGCATGTCAATGGTGTCCCTCCAAATGATTTTTTGAAATCTTTGATCCTGTTCGTTTAACCAAATGAAACGAAACATCTTTTCAATATCTGCTGTAAAAGCTACGCGATATTGTCTCCATCTTAATAGTAAAGATTGGAGATCTTGCTGTAGATTTGGGCCTTTTAACATGACGTCATTCAAGCTAATTCCTGTTGTTGATTTCGTAGAAGCGTTGAAAACTACGCGAAGTGCTGTCGTAGTGGAATCGTTTCGCAATACACAATGGTGCGGTAAATAATAATCCGGTTGCATGTTACCGGACGCTGGTATCATATGTCCTAAAGTATTATATTCTTGAATAAATAATTTATATTGTTTTGCTACTTCTTCATTATTGTGAAATTTCCTTTCCAACTGTTGAAATTGCGCCATAGCTTTATTTTTTGACAATCCCAACTGTGTCTCAAAGTTTTCTTGAAAAGGCAATCTTACTTGATACACGCCATTTTCGTTTCTTGTTGTGGTTTTCTTGTAGTACTCTATGCATTGTAGATCTTCTGCGGATAGATTGGATGATTCTGTGATGTCTTCGATCTCCCAGAATTTCTGTATTTCGTCCACTTGATTCAGGACTACGTTACAGTTGAAAGTCTTGAAATTGCCGCATAAGATCCATCCCAGTCGTGTCTGTTGCGCGACCGGTAATGACAGATCAGCCCTGATAATTCCTTCTAAAATGATATGGGAATACACATCGGCTCCCAATAAGATGTCGATCGGACGGCTGACATTATATTCTGGATCGGCTAGTTGCTTGCCGGCCAGGTGTGCCCATGTTGGCTTGGTAAATGTACATCTAGGTAATTGATTAATCAGCGTATCCATGATTACAACATCTGTATTAAATGTAAAATCATTAAAATGCGAACAACATGTTATGTTCGTTACACCCTTGCTACTGCTCTCCTTTTCTCCTATCCCGCAGATTACGGCCCTGCAATACTTTCTTGATAAAGCTAGCTGTTGTGTCGCGCGGGCTGAGATAAGGGAGGCTTGAGAGCCTTGATCTATTAGCGCTCGCATTTTGTGGTATGATCCGTCACTTGCTTGAACTTGGATCATTGCAGTTGCTAATAAAGTTTCGATCACGTTGTTGCCTTGTTACGAAACGTGATTTTCGTGTGATTCTTGCTTTTGCGTTCTTGTTGCAAGAACTGCTGGTGTGTCATTTTGCGTAACTGGATTACATGACGGTTTATTGTTAAACGCTTCATGTAAAAGTGTATTATGTTTGCCACGACATTCGCGGCAGCGTCTTTCTGACGTACATTCTTTATCCCCATGCGAATAAAGACAATTTTTACACAAATGCAATCGTGCTATAGCTTGTCGTTTTGCACTTGGTGTCATATTTAAAAACTTATTGCAATAGTATATTCCGTGTGACTCTTTACACAACGGACATGTTAATTCGATATTATTTACCGAAGTCTTACTTGCTGAATTTTTATTCTTGAAATTTGACGATGTTGATTTATTTTGCTTGCTTGTTGATGGTTTAGAATTTTCGTTTTTCTTGCGCGAAGATTCCAATGCGGTAAATCTGCTCTCTAGAAAGCTTAGAAACTCCGTCAATTTTGGCAGTTCTCTGGGTTTCTTCAGAGATTGCAAATAATTATCATGCGTGTCCGCATCTAATTTTAGCAATAAAATACGGACGATGAATGGATCCCAGCTGTCTATATTAACCCCTAGGTTCCTTATTGAATTTAAACACTCTAGTGTAGTATCATGAATTGTCTTGATCTGAGGGACGTTTGCTTGTTGAACTACTGGAAGATTTAGCAAGAGATCTATGTGAGATGTAAAAATCAACCATGTGTTATTGTACCTGTTGTTCAAAATCTCCCAGCAAACAGTGTAGTTGTCGGAACTGATTTGTAAATGCTGTATCAAAGGTTCAGCTTCTCCTCTCACCTTGCTTTTAAGAAACTGCATCTTGTGGGCTTTTATAAGGAGACGTTACTGTGGATCGCTTCCACAAACAAGTCCTTAAAAGACACCCAATTTTGATAATTGCCATTGAAGAACGGGATGTCAATTTTTGGTGTCCAATTCTCCTTGTGAACTACGGACCCTAGTTTTCTATTTATTGATTTTTTTAATTCATTGTAAATAGTTTCTTGCTTCGTATAAGATACCTCATATTCTTGATTCCTACCCTCCAATTCGCTGTCTAATTCCCAATGTAAGGAATCTATGATAGACCATCGAGACTGTAGAGTACGTAAGGCATCTTTCAACTCCCACTTTTCGGACATAAAATCCAAATTTATCCCTGTCACAGTGCGCTGCAGCGCCCTGAAGTTGCTTGCTTGTTTTTTCAACTGTTCATCAAGCTTGCTAGATGAACCTCTAGAGCATAACTCGACTGGCGGCGATTGATGTCCCACCGGATCTTCTTGCTCAGACCATGCAGGACCTTGTTCCTCCTGTGTAGAACCTCCCTGTTGAGCTTCTTTCATCTTTATCAACAAAACTTGATATTGTTGATTGATGAGTGCCTTGGTCGAGGTGTATAGCTCTTTTGTTCGTTCGTATGCACGGCCACTAAAATACGGATGAACTTGCTTTCTTCCGTAAGAAGACGGTCGTGATTGAACTGGTAATCGGACCAACACTGATTCAAGTTTTCTAAACGTCGCTTGAAATAGTCAGCAGTCTTACGATCTGCTGAGTCCTTTTTGATATTTGTAGCCAACTTTAGGATGGCTGTGTAAAGTTCGTCCTGATTTTCATGTATCGCCTCCATGTCGAGGACTTACTTGAAGTAAGAAATAAATGGAAAGATCTTACTTGAATGTTCCCGATAACTGCTTATGGATCCTTGGTGATCCCCTGAGGCACCTGCTAGCCTCAGGTCTTGATGATAAAATGCTCCCTGAGACACCTGGTAGTCCCAAAGTGTAAAATTCCTGCACTGATCTCCTGATTGTTTACGGATCCTTGTTGACCCTGAGACACTTGTTAGTCCCACAGTGTTATAGTCACTCAACACAGCACACACTTACGAGTCACTGGATAGCTTCCCGCTACAATGTCCACGCGCGCGAAATGGACTGTATAGCGTGCAATGTTCACTGTCGAAGGACCAAAAAGAATGTATGATCCCTTGGTAGACCATACATTACTTTTAGATGCGGGATGAATGGAATGAAAGAAGGTAAAGTACTGAAACACTACTGTATTGTCTCAAAGGTACTTAAAGTAAAATGAGCTTAATGAACTGATGGTGTGGCAATGAAGTGAGTGACGCGGCCTTTGTTAGCTGTAACGAGAACGCCTGGCTGACTTGATAGCCCAACGCGAACTAAAGTAATTATATGAATTGGAATGAATGTGTGGCGTAAACTGCTGAATTGCAGAATGTGCGGTTGCACCGTACAACATGCATATTTCTAACTCCTCTACTAAGTTCCTTAAAACACTTTTATTTTTTGCCCATCCATCTTTTTACAACTATCTAAAATACCATTGCCGCGCCATTTTATTGTGTTTTATTTTTGTGAGTGTAGGATTTGGCAGTATTTGAATGAAGTACCTACTTGTAATTGAAATATAAATACGTAATATTTATTTATATTTCAATAAAGTCCTTTAAATGTTTTTTGTAATTGATAGGTATTTCAAATACCTGGCGCCGAGGTATTTTTGAGGTTATTTAACAAAAATTGTACAATTTTCTTGTACGCTAGTAAATTTTGTGATGTAGGGCTCTGTCCTAAGTACCTACTTGTACCATATTCCAAAATGATACAGGTAAACAATATGAAACTTTCAAGTGTGCAAATTAAAGTCGTTCTTACATTACTTTTGACAATTTATTATATTAAAAGACTGGGAAATTATTATCTCTTTTTAATAGCAGAGTTTAAATACTGTATTTTTGAATTAATATGTCAAATACACGATTCGAAAATATTTTGTAATTCGTATTTGATAAATGATTTTATTTCTGTAAGTCGGTTTCTACAAACACTTTTACACGTCAATCATATTTTTTTAAACTAGATGAGGATGGCGTTTCCTATAGGGAACGTGCACGACGAAGGGTCTGCCATCTAGTGGCGCAATTCTGAAGTTCTCTCGCAATCATTACTTGAAATTGATACTTCACGTAATTTAATAATCTCATAAATAGACTGAAAAAAACATAATTACTAAGTAAAAATGTATTGTTGTGTTTCTGGATGCTCGAACACTTCAAAGAAAACTCAAAATAAAACAAATGGTGTGAAAATTCTATTACTTTCCCACGGATATGACTTACTTTCCTTGGATACGTGATAAACGACAAAAGTCGATAAATGCAGTAAAAAAAATATGTAAGTATAAGTTTCGAAACATTTAGAAATTACTTAATAATGTTATTTGTAAAAATACCTGAGTTTTGTGTGTAGTACTACTATTCAATACAAACAAATCTAAGTAAACATAACCTCAAATAATTTTTATTCGTTTTCGTTATAGCACTATCTGGAGAATTTTCAAAGTAAATTAAAGCACAGATGTGCTTACATTTTTCAGATAGGCCTGCCTTACATTTGCAATTTGCTCTTCTTATATTTATATTGCAAACAAGCTGAAAAGAAGGAGACATGAACATAAATAATAATATAGACAAAATATTTACGTGCAAAATGAGTTCAGAAAATACTTTACAGTTATTTTGACATCATATACGTTAGAAATAGTCGTTTGAGCTACAATTTTTCCAGTTATTACTGCATTTTCAGGATTCATAACTGTTTCTTCTACATCTAAGACATTTTCTTTTGAGGAAAGAACCACACAGATTGACTGGACCTGTCCAATCATTGCACGCATTTATCAGTAATGATGCAGCTCAACTCAAAACTTGAGAAGCTCAACGATTAGACGAACAATACCAAAGAAAAGACATTTGGGTCGGCCGGATAAATTACTCAAACTGCCAGACCGTAATTAAAACTAAATAAGAAAAAAAAGAAACCATACAAAAAAGATCACCGTACGCATTCATCACTTTCACGGTAATTAAAGCAATATAATATTTAACAAAGTAAATATTCATGTCCTTGTTTCAATAAAATTCATCAATGTCAATGTGTCTATTTAATTAAAAAAAAACAGAAATAATCGTGGTCAGATCATTTGAGGACCATGTAAATTGGTGTCTAATGTGGTCTTTTGAGGAAAGTACCACACAGATTGAGTGGATTTCACATACCTACATGCCCTTAGTTGTGTTGACCTCCGATTGCGATAAACTATAAAAAATAAATTTCAGTGTATAGTATAAATTTACATACTACTTTTATGGATTAGTTCCAAAGGTCCGGGATTCCAAGGTACCGAGATATGTGACAAACATTTCAATAACAATGATATTTGGATTGTTGTAATTATCCATTTTTTTACACAGATCACAATTTTTTTTCACGGGTAAACTTGATCTGATTTTTACATGTTATTTAGGCTCCAGCTACTCCATTCTTTGCGTGTTAATGTTTTGCTAACATATTTTGTACACTCTTTCTTTGTTTTGTAATTTATATTTAAAACTAGCTGACCCAGCAAACTTCGTACCGCCAATAAAAGTTGTCTGAACTTTTTGTGAGACTAACAAACGTCAATTAATTAAGTAATAAAAAATATAGGTTAAGTCAAACATGTATTTCGCCCAGTCCTGCATGTGTGACAAACTGTCAAACTTAAATTATAATTTGACAATATTATTTATTTAATTATAATTTAATAGCAATTATTTCAAGTAAGAGGACAAGGGTAGGTAATATTTTGATCAACGTATTGTCAAGTCGGGGGACGGCTAATGAAAATGCTAGGCCACCTCTGTTTGGCGTTTTCTTTGACCGTCCCCCGACTTGACAATACGTTGATCAAAATATTACCAACAACTTAAAAGACCAATAAATATTTTTTATTTACTTTTTAGAGTTTTCTTTTTTGGATCGGGGGTTTTTAAAGTTTTAAATTTAACTTTTCTTTCCTGTTTTTTAAACTTAATGTCTCGCTTAAATCTGCGCAGCGTTGCGTTAGTTTCCCACAGTGAATTTTGTTACTTATCTATCCTCATTCCTCGTCCTGATCACTATTTATCCACAACCTATTCATTGAGACCTTTTCAATGAGCCCAAACACGATACTTCTGCTATTTGTTTGTTTCTTGAGTAACTTGGGTATCCTGGAAATTTCAGGTGTTGCTCCAGCATCAGTTCAAGGTTACTTTGTTCGTCTAGTATCATTGAAGAAATAGAATACCAAATTTCGACTTGATCAGACCCGTGGAAGATGGTCAAATCCCTTCACCGACCAGAAAAGAGCTGATAATTTTCAAACGGCTGAACCGATTTTGATGAAACCTGTCTAAGAACACTCCCGACTAATTCACCTTTCTAACAAATAAAACAAAATCGAATTCAGTTCATCCGTTCGGGAGCTACGATGCCACAGACAGACACACACACACAGACACGTCAAACTTATAACACCCCGTCGTTTTTGCGTCGGGGGTTAAAAATAGTAAATGATGCAATAAATAACCCTTTAGTTTTACCCAAGACTAATAAAGATATGTTTTTAAAAAGTATCTAATTAAAAAGTACAAATATAATAAAGTATTTTGAATCTGTAATTTAAAATGTAAGTCAAAAAGTATCTGGTCTATATGATTTAAAAAAACTTGAATTATAAGTATCTCATAACTTGTATTCCAGATACTTTAATGAGGTATCTTGGACATCGCCGATTATTTGGCCATCAGCTTGGTAAAGTAAAAGGATATTTTTCTGTTACAGACATCGCTGTCAGTCTAGGAGACCAACTCGTATTTTATACCGACGGAACAGTAACAAACACCGTGAATTTCATTTCCCACAACCTCACAGCTTTAGCTTACGATGAAGTTCACAACAGGATGCTGTACGTCGACAAATAGAGCGGCAACGATTCTATTTGTGGTTATGATTTACTTTCCATGGAAAACGATTGTTTCATCAAAAGAAACGGTAGTAACATTCACAGTATTGCCTTCGACCCGGCAACAGATACACTTTTCTTCACTGATACTAATGAAAAGAGCCTTTATTGGATTTCATTAAAACCTGGATCTAATAACAATGTTTCCGGAAATCTTTTAATCAAAATTAAGTACGGGACCCCTACTTATATCGCCGTGGATAGCTGTAGAGGGTACGTTATCAATGACAGTTAAATAATCAAAAGCTCTTACATTTAGTGATATTCAATACTGTTATTGAAATTACAGGTACATTTACTGGACCAACCCAGACGCAGATGTGGAGCGGTATATGGAGAAAGCTCTATTCAATGGCACCGAGCGGAAAGTTGTAATCAGATGGTTGCCATTATTTAGCTTGACCATAGACCCACAAACACGGAATGTTTATTACTATGACGGTTGTAAAAAATGCTCTCATGAGTTTCTAAAAAAAGCATATATTAATGAGGACGGCCATGCTAAATTGATTTATGATAAACTTTTATCAAATAAACATATATCTGCACCACGAGAGTTGACCGTTTCAAAGGATTACTTATACTGGATGAACGGCAGCGAGAGCAACACAACCGTTTGGCATTTACCAAAGAATGGAACAACAGATGTACAACCAAATGAGGTTATTAAGTTCAACAATAAAAGACCACTAGGCATAGCCACCAACTACAAAATTAAAGATCAAATTCAGGGACTCCAGGATTGTGAAGCACTGTCGAGTCTGATACCAACAATTACAGAAACAAAGAACTCCCTCAATGTTCAACAGACAATACAGAAACAACAGACAACGGAAACATGTGCAACATTCATCGAACTGTTTTGTGCTCACGGTATAAAAGTAAGTGAGACGTCTCTTTGCAAATGCACTCCTGGTTACATCGGTGAGAGATGCGATGTTACTGTCTGTGAGAACTATTGCTTGCAAGGTGACTGCAGTTCCAATGATGAGGGTCTTCCTAAATGCAGGTAAAACATTTTCTATTCCTTCTGATGGTTTTCTTGTTTAAGCGTACGCATAATTAGCCTATGACGTACCCACTACTGGGACTCATGCCTCAATCCTCTATAAGAGCGAGTAGGCCGTAATCCACGCTGTCTCAGTACATGTTGGCGGATGTCGCTTGTCTTCAAAATTTTGTTTCTAGGACATGCCGTTTTCCTCACCATGGTTCCATTTATTTACCCTTTTAAGTGCAGCAGAGTTGAAATAAATTACACAAAGAAAAGTTCCTGCTTGGTTTCGAGCCCATGTCGACATTACGACACTAAGTCGAGACCGTCAACAACTGGCCACCGCTGCTCCCAACTTTCTATATTTCCAGTTTAATTTTGTGTAGCCATTTACATTAACATTATTTCAGATGTAACGCTGGTTATTCCGGGGAAAGGTGTGAAGAGTACACGTGTCATGGTTATTGTCTGAACAGCGGTGACTGTTCCCTGAACGAGAAGTATGAGCCAGTTTGTCAATGTGCTGGTAATTACGAAGGCACAAGATGCGAGGCTGTTAAATATGGCTCTTTTACTTTCACCGACCATGAACCCTACAAACTAATCAGCAAAGAGAAACCTTACTCTAGCTGATTTACTCTCAAATTGGTTGTTATTGAAGTGTAATCTTATTGATAATTCAGTTACTTGTGCAACCATTTCCTGGTGTGCTTTTTGAAAATATTATAAAGCTTCCGGTCGTCTTTCAGTTAGGTACGCATTCAGTTTAGTGTTGTTTAGTTTTTGTCTTTAATAAAATGCAAAAAATATCTCTACGTATGTATGGTGTTTTAATTTCATTTGGCATATAACATAATTATATAAATATCTCCAACATGATATCGCAACTTAGTTTTTTGCTCAGATTCACGAGTCTGAATTATAAGAATTGATTTTTATAGATTCCTACCGATCCAGGGTATGTGTTCTAGATGCATTTTAAAGTAAAAAATAAATAAGTTAAAAAAAAAAAAAAATTAAATAAATGAGATATTCCGTGACGGTTAGGGACGGTTTTTTAATTGTTTCATTTATAAAAACCGACACCATAATATATAACGACTCAGTTATGATTTTTTTTTTTTTGAGTGGGAAATCATCAAACTTGTCCCGCTCTGGGTGGAGCGGGAGAGCGTGTCATACTTTTACTGACTAAAACCCACCCGTGTTCCCTCAGTTGCCTGTGCGCCAGGGGCCGCGGTATCTCTTTCGAAAAACCCGCACCCCTGGCAGGCTCAATTATGGTGCTGCTTCATTACGTAGCTATAAAACTTTAGCAGAGCGTTTCTCGATTTTTTTATGTAAGAAAGAGATAGCAGATCTAAAAAGGTTATTTTACATTACCTAAAATATTTAAATTAGTTTAGAGTTTATCAATTTCTAAACAATTCAGTTTGGCGAATTCAGTTCAGTTTACGTATCCTAGATAAGTAGGTATTATGATAAGTAGCTATTATGACTGCGCTAAAATTATACCGATGCACCGAAAACGCAAGGCTGATCGCCCAATAAACTGACTGTCTACAGTCATTATATCAACTTGTCGTGTCCTCAGTTGGATACTCCATCTTCGACAACTGTGGTTTCCACGAGAGGGTGCCGCCACGTGCCTCACTGCAAGAGAAACCATAGATTTGCAATGACAACAAATTGTTGCTAATGTCACGGTGTTTTTGTGTGATTTTCGAAAAGGCTGACCTCCCAAATTATGCGACTTGACACCAAGCGTTGTTTTTCATGAGGCTTACAAGTTAGTAGTTCCAAAACTTATAGATTACTATTCGAAAATGCAGTGTAATTTAAGGATCAGACGCGGCCTAACTAATACCATAATTATGTACCTATTTCATAACTATACCTACTTCATCTTTCTTCATTAATCCTACTAATATTTTAAATGTGAAAGTTAGTTTGTTTGGATATTTACATGTTTAGATGTTTGTTACTCAATCACACAAACACAGCTGAACAGATTTGGATAAAATTCGGCAAACAGATAGTTTGTAACCTAGATTAACACATGGGATACTTTTATCCTGATAGTACCTTCGCGTGGTATAATTTTCGACCTCCACGTGGGTGTAACTGCTGGTAAAAGCTATTTGTTAATAAAAACATCTCACACAGTAGATATAACAATGTTTACTTAAATTCAAATGCAATTGTGTTATTTGATCCAACTACAAGTAATTTTAGAAGAGCTGACGATTCGGCTAATCCGGAAATTCCATTAAATACGTTTTTTGAGAAGGTGGAATAATTTTGTCAGTCACAAAATACAATCGGTATTCCCGATGCGCGACGAATCTATACCTACAGATTTTCGTCTTAAAACGGCAACCCACTTCAAATTAGGTATCTAACTAACTAATAAACAAAGAAAACAAAATTTTCCAATCACTTGGTTATAGGGGCCAGAACACACGAATGTTTCACTTTTTTTTTGTTTGGGGGTGGGAAATCATCAAATAACTACTCGCTCTGGGTGGAGCAGGAGGGCGTATCAGACTTTTACTGACTAAAACCCACCCGTGTTCCCTCAGTTGCCTGTGTGCCAGGGGCCACGGTATCTCTTTCGAACAACCCGCACCCCTGGCAGGCATCGGCCCTTGCGAGCCTCTCCAGTTGGTGCTGACATCTCTTTGAGATCACACCACGTCGCAGCGACAAAATGTGTGCAAGCAGTTACTTAACACTTTAGGTTTCATAAATGCGCTGGTTAGGTTTTTGGGTTAAAGTGAAGTATTTTACAGGCACCCTTTGTGTGTGACGTAATAGGTACCTATTAGGTAGCTATTTTAGGATCATAAAGGCTCAAGTATTCAGGCCACTGAGTGCCAGTACCTACATGGCAATACCTACACGTCTAAACTGATGTGTTTCAGGCATACTTAATGTTAGGTATGATAAAACGCTGAATATTCCAATTGTTTCCTTGCGTCTAGAAACATTTGTAAACAATTTTATTTGAAAATACAAGAGTAAGTTTAACATCGCCATTTATATACCTAATACTGTCCAATAGTATTAATAATTTCACACCAAAACTTGTCCAGGAAGTAAGTGTGTACGTGCAATCGGCCGCATATTTACATAAACTATAATCGCTTAAACATCAAGGGGAAATAAAGGTTTCCATAATACGCGGTCCAACGGACATTTAAACCGATATAATCCTTATACAATATAAATCTACGGGATAGGCTTACATGATATAGGTTTTACGGTCTCCATTGGCTTGTGAAGGTGTTAATCTGTCTTTAAATCATGAGGGGATTCGGAATTGTGGGCAGGTTGTGTTTGTAATATTCGCTTTTGCTTTTGAAATGAAATGTTTTGTCCGAGGGTCGGCTCTAAGTCTGGAGAGTTTGGCGCGCCACTTCTTTCTTCCAGTTAAAGCACTAGGAAGTAGTGAAGGGCGGGCGTTTTGGGGAACTGTCTTTTATAATTTTGACGTTCAAAAGGGCTGACTCTCAGCCTAGTTTGGATAAATAACTTTACTAAGTAATTGAATTGTATAATTTGGTAATACGGGCTTACAAAAAGTTTTACACGTAATCAATTGGATTGCAAATACTAACCTATTGGCAATACAAAAACAGTTCTCAACTTTCAGTTCTTCAACTTTTAAAACCGTTTCATAAAAGGTGTAAATAACTAAAAATGTCACGAGAACCTCTTGAGGATTATTTATGGAAGCCGATAGATGTCCACTGATGGGCATTGGCCGCTCACGGGGAGAATCGCCACAATGATCGATCTGCGCTGCCCCGTATCCTGCGGGTGATCTCATATTTTTACTGCGGTATCTCATCAAGCTTAGGCATTACATCAAGGTATTCTGTGTATTACTGTGTATTTCGTTCATCAGACCGATCCCTTCGCAAACTACAAACACGATGAAGTGTTAAAAACTTTTAAAATCTTACACCTACACAAGGGCTGTACTTAATATCGAAAGAAGTAGTGCACTGTTCCACTACAGTTGCTTGTTACTAGAACTAGGTCATGCCCGCCACCTGCGCACGGGACCCCAGTGAATGTGTGTGTGTGCAGTACATGTAATGTAATGTGACGTGTGTGTCTGCGTGTGTGTGAGATTTGTTTTGCTCTTCATATGTTAACGGGCATGAATGTGATATACCTACTATGAAATTGTGGTAAAGGTTTTCTACGACAGGAGGATTGGAGATCTTTATTTTTTTCAAGAACAATACGTACTTAACGGGTACTATTAGAAATATAAAGTGTAAGGTTAGTCAGTTATTAGAAGAAAAACGTTTTCATTAGGACGCTCCTACGGAAGAATCAAAGGCACGCTTAAGGTGAATCTAATCAACATCTTTTCTATACAAACTTCGGGAGTATATTACTCCACTGTTCAACAATGTATGTATTTAAAAATTAAACATGGTATGGGTTTTTCTCATTATTAATATTGTCTATGCGGAAACACTAAAACTACATACACTAAACACACACACACACACCCGCACACACACCCGCACACACACACTAAATACTAGAACAAAAACCCATTAAAAAGTTAGCAGCCAAGAAAGATTCGTTTTTCTTGCTAATTTAACCTAACTTTGGGCTTTTTAATTAATAAAAGAAGTATAAAATCTCCAAAACCAAATCGGTACAGACAAAGCACAAATATCGGAAAGTTCAATAAACTTTATTGGTCTTTGATTTATGCAGTGATTTTTTCATAAAATCCGATCTTCCGAAGGACTTTGCTTAATTTTTTACGCGCCTACTATACATGATCCTGCATCTCACTCACTAACGTTGTGCGTGTAGACTAGAGTCTAACTGCTCATCACTGATACTACCTCTATCGGACACGATGCCAGGTGAGACAGCATGCTTTTTAGCCAGGCCCACCAGTGGGTTCCAGCCCGCGACTAGATTCCCCTTAAAAGGTTTTAATACACTGAAAGCCGACATTTCCTGTGCTCTAGAAGTCTAGAGAAGCATTACGATGAGTGTTCAGATATCGCTGCAGTGTCTGGGACTTCATCAATTTTTCATTTGCATTTCAAAAATCCGTCTTCCTTAAGAATTCACTGGAATTCACATACATGGATCTTCCATAGCAGTATTTATGCAAAAAGATGAAACAATAACATTAGATGAAATGATAAATAAGAAAATAGAATATAACAAAGCTTACGTGTTGTGTTGTGATGTGATGTGATATGATGTGGTGTGATGTGATATGATGTGAGTTGAGTGTAGATTGCACCAAACATTCTATACATCTAAATTAAAACGAACTTAATTCTAGACAAAGTGTTTGTTTTATAAGTACTTTTATAGAACACGAGCTAGAGTGCCGACACTAGACTATCGATGAGGGTACATTATCGAGCATTGTGGCGTCTCTCTGCTCGAAACTCAGGCAGAACTGCGGAGGCTATAATCTCGCTACAAAGAGAGCGAACAGAATAAATTACAGGATATGAGCTACAAGATGTATTGTTGTAGCTATGAGTGGTATTTTTGTTCAATCTGTAGTCAGAAATAAGATATGTACAGAATTTTGTGGACGTTCTTTTATCGTGCAACAAGACAAATTGTTTTAGGTCAATATTTGTTTTTTTTTTTTAGAGGACTTTTTTACGTGTTGCAACTTGAAGCAATAATCCTACTACCTACTAATATTATAAATGTGAAAGTTTGTATGTCTAAATATTTAGATGTTTGGATGAGTTTTCCTCAATCACGCAAGAACGGCTGAAAATTTGGCACACAGATAGATTATAACCTGGATTAACACATAAAAGAGTGTCCGTGGAGTTTCTTGCCCGTTCTTCTCCATAGAGATCTACGTTTTGGAATGGGCAACTAGCTTCAACTTTCCAACTGATCGACTTTTTGACAATTCAAAAGTGCCTGTAAATGGTTTAATTGAAATAAATGCTTTGAGTTTGAGTTTGAGTTTATCTATCTCGGTAATACGTTCCCGTAGGATAATTTTCGACCTCCACGCGGGCGCAGCCGCTGGCAACAGCTAGTTAGTCAATGAAGATCTTAAACAGGAGTAGGTTTACGTAGAAATGATCAAAACTGCTTCATTAATTAGGTACCTAAGTAGTAGGTTTTCATTAGCAAGCTAATGTCAACTGCCGCGATACGCGACACTAATCTTAATGTGCTGTCGCAAATCAAGTGAATTTGTAAACAAACCAAAAGATAATTAAGATTTAAGAGCTGTATTTAAGTGACAGTAGTTATTAAGAGAGCGATTCAAGAATTTATTGCACTAGAGTTTTCGTTTGTATAAAACGCCGGTAGTGAATATAATTCCTTGACACTCAGAATAAAATGTAAAGTAAACCAAGCATGAATTAACAGTTCAAATAATTTACAATAAACAATTTATATTTTTATTGTAAATTAAGTAGGTATATAAATAACTAGCTGCACCCCGCGGTTTTACTTGCATAAGTCTCGATCCCGTTAGATTATCGGGATAAAAAGTATCCTATATCCTACTCCAGGTCATTGTCTATCCATGTGCCAAATGTCATTCAAACCTGATCAGCCGTTTTAGCGTGAAAACCTAACAATCGAACATACAAAGAAACAAAAAATCAAGTCTTTATAATATTAGTTTAGACAAAATTCGATACAGTTAATGAGACAGAGCTGTTGCAAATAATTTTAGCCGACAATATTTGCAAAGAATACTGCTAGTACTTACTTACACCTTATGCCGATTGTTACGTATTTTTTTTTCGTTCTCTGCAGCAGTATCATCTGGTCAGATTAAATCTGGAAGACACAGCGGTTGCTAAGGAAGGGTTTTGACTGACCTTGGAGGGATTTCACTGAGGCTTTGCCTAGTGGTAACACCATGGCATTTTAAATTCTATAACAATGGAATTACCTACATTCTTAATTGTAACTTTTCTCAGTTATGTGCAATTAAAAGGTTGGTTAACTTATTCTTACTAACTTAAGTGTAATGTGTAGTAAATATAGTGATTGTAATAATCTAAAATACTTCTTTGGTCATTTATCAGAAAACCATAAATTGTCATGTACGAAAATCCGATTGTTTGTCGACGGCCATAATGCTCGACGCCTACTTCTTGCTGAAGGAAAGGTCCCAGGACAACCAGCTGCCTCTGAAATGAAGAAAGTGGTACGTAATTAGTACGTATTAAAGTGCGGGACTATTTCTCGCATGTCATTAGCCACTGCAAATATTTATGTACTTCTTCTGTCACCTTAAAACTTGTGGGTGTCGTAAAAAGATTATAATATAGTAATTGGTCCTGGTATAAAAAGTGGACTTGGTACCCGAGCGTTTCTCTACTTAAACAAGTAACTACTTAATACGTCATCACGTATAATAATAATAATAATAATCATCATCATCATTTCAGCCGAAAGACGTCCACAACTGAACCTATGGCCTCCTCCAAAACTTTGGTGCTCGCCATTTTTTGGGGGGATTTGCCATAATCGCCACGCTTGGCATGCGGGTTTGTGATCGCAGTATGGTGGTATAATGCATAGAGAACGCTGCTGCCCATTCTCTAGTAAGCCCCTTAGTCGCCTCCTACGACACCCACGGGAAGAAATGGGATAATAATAATAATCAATATTTATTGCAGATCAAAATCCATATGTAAAATTCTATATACAAAATTGAAACGACTGACCCTACGTGTGCAGCCGTTTCCATTGAGCCAGCATGAGGCTGTCCCACCGATCACACAATACACTCAGGATGCTGTGGGAGCTAGCACGTATTCCACCGAGAATCGAAGCGCACCGTTTCCGCATAATGGCATGAAAACCATCAACCCTGGCATCGGTGAACATTCCGGAAGCGCCACAAAAGGGTGGTAGACCCAACAGCATCCTGAATACATTATTATACTGGACACGCAGGGCGTCGTATACCCTCAGCGTATACCTGACCCACAGAATGCACGTGTAAAAAGACTGGCAATGTGTTCTGAAAAGGGTTTATTTGACTTGGGTCGTACAACGTGTAAATCTGCGGATCAGCATATTACCTCGAACAGCCATCGCGCTGCGTTCCCTTTCTATGTCCATAATTGAGGCCATGAGTGACCCAGTGACCCAGGTACTTAAATATTGTTACTCTAGATAACGGAGTATCATTTATGGTCACATCCGGCATATTAGTGTAACATTTGGTGCCAGCCTTGAACCAATACCAATAATTCACATTTTTTGCATTCTACCTGAGTCCCTGAGTAACCGCGTTATTTTCACAGATCTTAACAAGACGCTTGAGTGCACTTATTGATGGACTCAGCAGCACCATGTCGTCAGCAAAACTATATAGACTAGCCAAAAACCTCTATGTCTCACAGATATCATAGCGAGTAGCGACAGAAGCATCGGGAATGTCGTCAGAACTGTGTTTGGCAAGCTTGCATAGGAGGACCTCCGACTTTCTTTTGGATTCTTTCCAAATAATCGTTGATGTTTCAGGTATGGGACGAGGAGTTACATGAGAAAGCTGCTAAATGGGCAAATAGAAATGAGACAAATGAAGCTTATCTGTATAGTCACAACCTTGACACCAGTGTCCGTAAGTACTTACCTGTTAAGGCCAAGTCCAAATTGTCCTTAGTGTGTTCCCTACACTCTACGACGCTGTGACGGGTCGTTGAGCTCCCTAAAATAGGGTTGAGCTACACGGTGACTGCTACACACATGCCGTCTGTTGAGACATGTCAGCTCAAAGCTGCAATGGCTCTTTCTTCAAAAAGCCTTTCCAGACATTGCCCTGCATTGTTAGACTCACATAAAATTCAAATAATATAATGTTTGGACTTTAAAAGAGACCATGACCTCTGAGTTTGTTTCGGTTTTTCTTCTCAGGAAACAGTCAGCCAGGAAATGCCGGTGCCATCTAGTTTTTAAAATATTGACCAACAAAATACTGACGTGTAAAAGTGTCTTTTTAAGATCTACCTACATAAATAAACATTTCATTTCATAAGGGCATTTTAGACATGGTCTTAAAGTCAACTTCTTCAGTTTTGCTATTCTGCTCTATACGATGGACCTCTTGGAAGGGGGGCGCCTAGAATCAATATTATTTTCTTGTAATTTTTGACGTTCAAAAGTGCGTATTTTAAATAAATGACATGAACATGAACACTTGTGAATGTTGCCCTACGAGCGGATTATACCATTAGTAATACCACCAAAATCAAAGTACCAGGCTGTTATACGAGGTGCATTCAATAAGTACCTAGCCTCATCGCCAGAGGGCGCTGTAGTTTCAAAAGAGTTTTACCACAGTGTAGCACATTCTTTTTTAATTCTTTTTTCATTTGTTTTAATTTGACAACTTATGGAAGCGAACATGTCGATCGGTTTTACAAAAATGGAAAAAGAGCAATATCGTTCGGTGATTCGATTCCTATTTTTGGAAGGGAAAACGCGCATCGAAATCAAAGAGCGCTTAGATGCTGTGTACGGTGACTCTTCTCCATCGATGGCCACCGTCAAGAATTGGTTCAACGAGTTTGCACGTGGCCGTACGTCGGTTTTTGATGAACCACGTCCAGGTGCACCGAAAACAGCTGCTACGGAGGAAAACATTAAAAAAATCCATGATCTCGTATTGGCAGATCGCCGATTGAAGGTTTGGGAGCTAGCTGAGACTGTAGGCATTTCAGAAGGAACAGTGCATCATATTCTTCACAAGGAACTCATCATGAGAAAGCTGTCGGCGCGATGGGTGCCGCGTTTACTCACACCAGAAAACAAGCGCAACCGTGAGACCACATCGGAGACGTGTTTGGCGCTGTTTAAGCGGAATCCAGCGGAATTTTTGCGTCGTTTTGTGACCGTCGATGAAACCTTGATCCACTGGTACACACCAGAGACCAAGGAGCAATCAAAACAATGGATCCAGACCGGGGAACGTGCTCCGAAGAAGGCGAAAACTGTAAAATCGGCCGGAAAAGTTATGGCCACCGTTTTCTTGGATTCACAAGGTGTGATCTACATCGATTACCTCGAGAAGGGTAAAACAATTACAGGGCTTTACTATGCCGATTTATTGGGCCGATTCGACGCCGAATTAAAGAAAAAACGACCCCATCTGGCGAAGAAAAAAGTGCTGTTTCACCACGACAACGCACCGGTTCCCACGTCTGCCGTTGCCATGGCCAAATTGGTCGAATTACGCTACGAATTGCTGCCCCATCCACCGTATTCTCCAGATATGGCCCCTTGTGACTTCTTTCTGTTTCCTAATCTGAAAAAATCACTCGCCGGGAATAGATATGGATCGAATGAGGAGGTCATCGCCGCCACGGAGGCCTATTTTGCAGAGTTTGACAAAAACTATTTTTCGGACGGATTAAAAAAGTTGGAGCATCGCTGGTCTAAGTGTATCGAACTAAAAGGAGACTATGTTGAAAAATAAATTCCCACTTTTCCAAAATTTTCGTTTACTTTTTGTAGGCTAAGTATTTATTGAATGACCCTCGTAACTTAGTAGGAGGCTACTTTCACTGGTAACCTTGAACATTTTCACCACCTAATATTTTCGATTACAGCGTCTGGAAAATACACAACAGGTGAGAATCTATATTGGTACGCTACCACTGACCTTCAATACCAGCTGAATCCAGATGAAGCGCTAGAAGACTGGTTTCTGGAACATAAGAACTTCACGTTTGAGCCCCTGCAAGAGAAACATTTCTCAGCTACTCACCCAGGCATCGGCCATTATACTCAGGTTTGTTTTAATTGTCATATTAATAACAGTAGCTACTTTAAACCTTTACCGACAACTGCCTCCAATGACTGCCATTTTCACGTTTGGTGATTTCTGTATCAACTGCTGCAAAGGAAGTACTTTGCAACATTACATTGTTACACATTTTGTAAACGTCAGGTCAATGTATTGTTTTGTTTTTAATTTGGCTGTTATGCATGTCATAAGCAAGAAGCTTATAGATAAAAGTGGAGGCAACACTCTAAATACCTAAGTGAAGACGACTGTGGGCTGACGCTCTCTTTCTAAATATATACATAAGAACGAGACAGTGATACGTGTTTTCTCTCTCTTATGTATGTATTCAGAAAGAGAGCGCTAGCCCACAGGTTGTCTTCACTTTTTTATTTGGAGTGTGGTCTCCACTTTTATCTTTAAGCTTCTTGGTCATAGGTATCATGAGGATTTGAATGTGGAATACGCTTCAGCAGTGTATTCCACATTCAAATCCTTGTGAGCCACAGCTGAGACGCAGGCCTCTTCTCTCTGTGAAGGAATGGGCCATAATCCATCACGGGGGCCCAATGCGGGTTGGTAGATGTCACTTGTCTTTGAATTTTGGGTTCTAAGTCATGCCGGTTTCCTCACGATGTTTTCATTTAACTTTTACTTCCACCTAACCAAATTTGTATTTTACAATAATAAAATTGAAAACGTTTATAGTAGTAGATCAAACTGATCTTTAGGCGTGGGTTTTAAAGTTATTTACTACTATTTTGTTTGGGTGTTAAAGCTATTTATGTGTAGGTAGTACTTACGTGGGTGTGAAACTCATAGTATATGTTTACTTGAGATGGTAACTTGTGCTTCATAGTATATTGTAATATTTCAGATGGTATGGTCAAATAGTATATACATCGGCTGTGCTATATCGAAATCGAAGACTTTGAAACAAGGATGGAACAATTTCTTCGTAGTCTGTGACTATGGGCCACAGTAGGTCTACTTATTTTCATTCCCTTTCGGTTCACATACCTTTTATCAAGTATGCCTATTTTCACTAACACAAGGAATTCCTATATATTTTTGCACTGTGGATTTTCAACTCTCGATGCTGAGCCCAGAGGTGGAAATCCAACGGTATGCTTTTATTTCGGAATTTTTTTGGGCGTCACCTAGTGTTAGTCGAAACGAGTTTTTTTATTGCTAATGTGGTCTAAAATAATGGTATAGTATATTTTCAGAGGAAACTACTTAGGAGAGACGCCTTACAAGACGGAAACTGGTGCCAGTGGCAAACTCTTATGTGATCACGAAAATTGTAGCCAGCCTTATGGAAGCAAATGTTAAATTGTAAATAATTAAAAAGCAAAAGGATTGCGTGTTTTAAGGCGAGGTTGTCAGACTTTCAGGCTCACTCTAATTTATTAATTGATTAGCGACACGCCGCTCCATGGCACAGTTTTCATTATTTGTAAGATAAATATTGATATATTGTAACTGTAAGGAACCGTATATTACTTTACCGATTGTCGCGCCGTGCTTTTGCCACATGTAGTTACGCCCCGTTTGTCAAAGCAATGTGGAGTAACATCTCAAGGTCAAAGTGGGCTTACAGTACAAAGCGACTTATGTAGTACTGTCCCGGCTCAGCTAGAAATACCCACGTGTACAATCAACAAAAGAAATAGGTATGCAGGGAGCAAGTAGTTATTGCAAATAATATATATCAATAAATCAGTGTTTACTGAACATTAACGGCAGTCGGTTTTATTTCATCATCCCAACAGAATCACCCTGTTAACATATCATTAAGTGTAGGGATCCCCTAAGATGCCTATTCATAAAACATCGCGATTTTTTCTAAGTGGCTGTGAAAACTGCATTGAAATTAGTTGCGTAGTTGCGTAATATTGAAGAACAACGCGGTCAAACAGATAGACACAAAAAGGGACTTTGTTTTACACTGTTTACGTACATATAATTTTACCAACATCGGGTGTAAAAATACCCTGATTGAAGTCGAGAGTCACTTGTTCTTTCCGTTAATATGAACATTTGGACCATACCTGGAAACCGGTTACCCGGTTACTGATATAGGCCATAGTTCCAACTTTTTGTTCGTTTTTTACCAAAATAAGTTTTCAAATGTTTTAACCACGATTCCTGACAGATTATTTGATTGATTCCTGAGATTTTACTGAATATACCAGATGTTTGAATCATGGTTATTGACCAGTATTATGGTAACTAGTACATACACAGGTTAATAAGGCATAGGCCGTATTATGTAACCAATGCTTGTATATGTGAAGCAAGAAGAAGAAAATGATCTATGAAGAAAAGTCTCTTGGAAAACTCGCTTTTATATTTCGCTCCACATTAATTGCCACATGTAGTTACGCCCCGTTTGTCAAACCAATGTGGAGTAACATCTCAAGGTGAAAGTGGGCTTAACGTACAAAACGACTTAGTACTGTCCCGGCTTAGCTCGAAATACCCACGTGTACAGTCGACAAAAGAGACAGGTATGCAGGGAGCAAGTAGTTGTGCTGGCATAGCATGCCGGAGACATATTAGGGAAAGGGCAATGACCGCTATTCCCTTGCTAAAACGCGACAACTATCGACACATATCTTTCCACAGCCATGTTGTGCGTTTGCCAAGGGAGACATGGCTCTTAGAGAGTATCTTAAACGCAACAAAATTTTTTTTCGGAATAACCATGAATGCTTTAATGTATGTGTTTGTAATACCTGCGTAAGGCGAAAATGGTTTTTTTTTTAAATTCTGTACAACATTGAATCATAGTTTTTTTTTTTTTTTTGTGGGTGGGAAATCATCAAATGACTTCTCCCGCTCTGGTTGGAGCAGGAGGGCGTGTCAGACTTTTACTGACTAAAACCCACCCATGTTCCTTGAGCTGCCTGTATGCCAGGGGCCGCGGTATCTCTTTCGAACAACCCGCACCCCTAGCAGGCATCGGCCCTTGCGGGCCCCACCAGCTGCTGCTGACGTCCTCCTGCGACGGGTCAGTACAGTGGCCCCGCCGCCAACCACTTTTCGGCCGCAGGGGATAGGGAGAGCGGCCAACGCTATACCGACACTCCTCCTCCCCTGCGGCCCCACCGCGTCCGCCATCAAACGGTGGCGGCCCCGTCCAGGCTACGGAAGGGAAGAAGCGCTACTCAGAAGTACCGGCACTCCTCCTCCGCCGCAGCCTGTAACCCTCAGCCGCGATGCCTCCCATTCGACATCGCGGCCCGCCTCAGTTGCGATGCACCTCACCGCAACCTACTTTTTGGCCGCTACGTCGTCGGCTTGGAGGCACAAGCCCTGACGAGCGGCCCCACCTTGGGGTTCCTCTTCGCTTCACCGTGGGAGGATGACCACGGTTACTGAGCCCCCCCGCAACGACAATGCGGGAACCCCACTGGGGGGGATCGAATCATAGTTTAAGTATGAAATATAGCAGTTTGAATTAAATGTATAAAAATATAAAATAAATGTTCCAATATTGTCAAGTATAGGTATTAAGTATAGTATAATAAAGACTTTATATTTTTTTCCTGATCCTTAAACTTAAGAATTATAATCTTAGTAAGTAAAAAAAAAAAATTACATATCACCTGCCGACTATATTTTTTAGGTAAACTTACTTTTCATTGAGCTTATCTAGATAAAAATAAATCACAGTCCCTCAGGACGGGGGCCTCGGGGTAGGTACTCAGGGAATAACCCTTTTTAACTAGTGTCTGACCGAAAATTGATTACATAATTGGCCTATAATGTTCCCACTGCCTTACACAACGTAATGCGCCTGCCTGGGTTCGAACTCACGACCTATAACTTAAAGCCGGGGCCTATACCAGTAGGCCACCACTGCTCGCAATTCTCCCGAAAATGGAAAAAGAAGCATCGGCTTTCGTCTTATTTTCGGCCGAAAACGAACGACTCGACTCCGCTGAAACTTCAGCTGGTTTATGGCCAAAACCGAAAATATGACCGAATCATGATTTTTGGTCTGAAAATGGTCAAAAACTAAACTTCGGTCGATCACTTTTAACCTGCACACCAAACCGTTTAGCCTGGTATACATACACATATCCATTCTTTGCTCACCTTGTCGGCACAAAAGACCACAATAAAACATTCATATACGTAACAACAGAACAAATCCGGAACATGGCTTTTACAGCTCAACCTACTTAACCGGAAGAGGAAATGCTTTGAGGGCTTGAAAGCGGGTTAATTTAAATAATTCAGGACCGGTAAAGAGCCCGCAGCGTGGAATGGCACATAATTAGCCTTAATAAAAATTATAGGCCCGTTCCTGAGGTTTATTTTATCATGATTTGTTGTAAAAGTTCATGGAACTGTGGTTGGCTCGGGTTTGAGTGCAAATTATTGTTATCTTGCTCTGGAGCACGGTATTGCGATCTTTTGTCTTGAGTAAGCGATTTGTGATCTCAGTGCGTTGTCTTGGCAGCATTGTGAGGTGTTAAGGGATGCGCAATAAACGTAAAAGCTTTCTTTATATGTATGTATTGGTATGCTAGGCACTGTAAGGGCTTGGCACCCTTGTGTTATCTACCGTCATTATCAAATGAAAGGCGTATTTTATAATAATCTCGTAATTATTTCGAATACTTAACATCATGACGCGGCCTGTCAACTCTCCTAGCTACCTTCTTTTCTTTTTTAGAAAAAACAATAGAAGAAAATTCTTCGAAATATGAAATAGCGTTTATCTCATTGATGATTGGTCCTTGGGACAATGGTGGCCTCGTGGTAGTAGCCGTGACTTACGAGTTGGGCAGGTGCTTTACTTTGCGAAAATTATTTCATCGCCAGTGCTCAAAAACGGTGAAGGAAAACATCGTGAGGTAAAATCGGCATGTCCTAGAACCAAAATTTCAAGGAAATTTGACATCTACTAATCCGCACTGGGCCCGCGTGGTGGATTACGGCCCACTTGCTCTTACCGAGAGGAGGCCTGTGTCCCAGCAGTGGGAACATGATGGGCTGATTATGTATGTTTTTCTCATTATTGTACATATGTCACCGTAAAATTGTAAATACCGTTAGATTATAATCTATCTCTCGAGATTGTGAACTGTTGAAAAATTGTGAACCGTAACATACTGCTTCTAATTTAACGCATTATTTTTCGGTAGATTCTAATCTATCGAAGTGAAAATATCAAATTGTGAACTGGTATCAAGACGGATAGTACCTTGCGCTATTACTAAATAGTCAAGTAACTGCCACTAACGTGGGAGTAGCGCTCGCCGGTCGCTGCCGCGGCGCCACTCGCTTCGCTCACTCGGCTCGCGCGCGGTTGGTGGCAAATCTAATCTAACCTACCTATTCGGTCGGTAAGCAGTATGGTGCAGTTCACAATTTATCGATAGTTTCCAATCTCGCGAGATAGATTATAATCTAACGGTAATTACAATTTTACGGTGACATGTACGGCGCAATCAAGCACACTCTAATTTAAAGTATCCATTTTCACCTTTAAAGACAACACTCCCCTGCTGTAGTCACAATGTACACAGCCAGCCAACCACGAGCCCATTAAAAATAAAATTAAATACATTTTGGCCGCGCCTCGTTTGTTTTCTATGAATATTCCACGGGTATTTGTTAACATCCAGACTTTGCTTCAAACACTTTAAATCCCCATAGTCCTTTACACTTTAATTTAAAGATTACTAAATTAAAATGTTTCTTACTTTGGTGACACTTTTCGCTATGGATTATTCTGTTTGTTATGTTTAATGAGCTGCAGACGAAGAGTTTTTAATGGTGTTTTTAGGGTTCCGTAGCTAAGGGACCCTAGTACTAGGGAACAGGGAACAGTCAGCTAGGAAATGCCGGCGCCATCTAGTTTTTAGAATATTGACCAACAAAATATTGACGTGTAAAAGTGTCTTATAAGGGGAACCTAGTCGCGGGCTCGAACTCACTGGTGGGCCTGGCTAAAAAGCACGCTGCCTCACCAGGGATCGTATCCGACAGAGGCAGTACCCGTGATGAGCAGTTAGAGGCTGGTCTACACGCACAACATTATTGTGTGAGATACAGGATCATTTAAAGTACAACAGGCGCGTAAAAAATTAAGAGGAGTCCTTCGGAAGGTCGGGTTTTATGAAAAAACCACTGCATAAATCAATTGCCAATAAAATTCATTGAACTTTTCAATATTTGAACTTTGTCGGTACTGACTTGGTTTTTCAGATTTTACACTTCTTTTATTACTTAAACAAGCCCAAAGTTAGGTTAAATTACCAAGAAAAACGAATCTTTGTTGGCGCCTAACTTTTTAATAGGTTTTTCTTTTAGTATTCTGTTTCCGTACAGACAATATTAATAATGAGACAAAACCATACCATGTTTAATTTTTGATGTACATTGTCGAACAGTGGAGTAATACACTCCCGAAGTTTGTATGGGAAAAATGTGGACTAGGTTCACCTTAAGTTCTACTTACATAAATAAACATTTCATTTCATTTCACTAAGCCTCCGCTGACCGTTCGTCCGTCGATCTGTCTGTCAGCGAGCCGTATCTCATGATCCGAAATAGGTAGACAGTTTAAAATTTCATACAATGTGTGTTTCTGTTGCCGCTATAAGAACATCTTCATCATCATCTGCCTAGGTTTTTCCCAACTTTGTTGGGATCGGCTTAAAGGTCTCTCTCTATAAGAACAAAAATTAAAATATAGTTAAATATTAAAGGGGTCTTCATACAAGAAACGTTTTTCGCCATGTGGTGCGAAACCCCACGTGTGTGAGTCTGACTCGCACTTGGCGGGTTTTTTTTAATTATAAGCGAATTTACTGAATATATAGTAAATACATAGTACATTTTGGTTTGTAGTTTGATGACAGTAGAAAAATGGCGGGGCAGGCGATGGGAAAATTAATTTTGAGTCCATTTAGGTATCTTCTACCTGGCACTATTTTGACTTTACTAAGTACTTACTAACTTACACTAATATTATCTTCACACCTATGCATCAAACATTAAATTAAGGCACATTATACCACGCTTCGTAAAACAAAAACAAAAAACTATTTCATAAAAACATTTTGAGCAGACAAAACAGATTATTCTGCCATGTTGGATTCAGAGGTTACAGCTCTAATTATAGTACCTAAGTTATCCAAACCGCATTACCTTAATGATGCTATCGGCTAGTGTCTGTCCGCACAGTGGAATTGGGCCACATCTTAATTTAATAACAATCTGTAAAGAAAAGAAAATTTCATTGAAAAATGTGTTTCAAGTCCGATACCATATTTTTTTTATTTCAGAGGGGAATATGTAGAATTAAATTTTTTATAAAGTATTCGTCTTTGACTAAGGGCTGATTTTTTAATAGTCAGATAACTTTTATCTAAGGAATAAATATTGAGGTTTGATAACTTTTGCATAGACAATATTTAAAACAGTCAGATAAAAATTATCTGACTATTGAAAAATCAGCCCTTAATCATATTGTAAAAAATATTACTGGTCTTTTTCTGACATCTAATATAACATAATGTCACGCCTTGCTTCCCCGAAGGGTTGCGCAGAGGTGTACCTATTGAACACCCGTATTTTGCCAGTTATGTTTAAGTCCCATGTAAACAAATCCGGACTCCGGGCTGCTACTGAGAAATTCCGTATTGGAAAATACAATAACACATCTGACATCTATAATTGAACTTTTAATCGAATTCAGTAACTTGACAGTTCAAAAAATATAATGTTACCATATTAAAACTAATAGTGTTGGGGTAGTGAACGATTTTGCGTAAAGAGCGAATGACAAAAATGGTTTCATTTTAAATTAAACCATTTTTATCATTCGTTACAAAACTTTAAAAAATCATTTGTAAGATGCAGAATATAAGAATAATTATTATTAATAATTTATCATAAAAGTAATTTCCTGTTTTTATTTCTTCTAATAGAAAGAAACTAAATAAATTACCTTACTACTGAAAAACAAAATGTATAACGTCTTCTACAATTTTGAATAGTGCATATTATCTTTTTAGGATGAGTTATTAAATTTAAAATATTTTTTTAGTGCATGTAAGTACAACATTTCAAGCTAATTCAATTTCGTTCATTCTTACACCACCTCACTATCTTTTTTTATGTCATAATCTGGTAAATTACATTATTCACGTCAATGAAAGGAAAATTACGACCGAAACCTCAAATGAATACATATTATCATCATTCTTGCCTTTATTCCAATCATTTAGAGTTGATGTAGCTGTATTTTTGTTCTGGAAACCTATCCACAGCGATTTTCACGTAATTCATTCATACTTTCCTGGGACTTCCTCTCGTACCGACATCCCTAGTCATCCTACCTGAGACACACAGGTTTATTCCTAGTTCAGGTAGAATCCATAGATTATGTACCTTTTATTTAAGGTCCTAATATTGTTAATATAGGATATGTAGGTACGTCAATCAAAAACCAATTTCAATTCATAGCATTATCAGCCTATAACGTTCCCACTGCTGGGACGTAGGTAGGCACTGTGAGAAGGAGAGAGCCGTAATCCACCACGTGGGCCCAGTGCGGGTTGGTAGATATCACATGTCTTCGAATTTTTAATTCTAGGACATGCAGGTTTCCTCACGATGTTTTCCTTCACCGTTTTGAGTGCAGTGGTGGTGAAATTATTTACCCGAAGTAAAGCACCTTTTTGCGTTCGAACCCACGACCTACAACTCATATTAATTGTGATTTCAATTCATATTTGTCCTCAATACATTCTCGCGATAATGCCCTAGTTTAAAGACGTAATAAATGTAGAGGATAAGATATACGTACTGTTACAAACATACTATACTTGGACTTTTAATTGTATTAAGTAACTTGACAGTTGAATGGTTACCTACTGATCTGTCGCGGTTAGTCATGTGATCACTGACCGGTGTTGGACTGTTGGCTCAATCTCTCGTACATTTATCTATAGGATAAGTTTTTAACCAGTACGCAAACTGTAACCATGAATTCAGCATATCATTCTAGATCCCTTAATTTTTTTTTTTTTTTTTGATGGGAATGCATCAAATGACGTCCCCCGCTCTGAGCGGAACCGGACTCAGACTCGGGTCTCAGACTTTTACTGACTAAAACTCATCCGTGTTCCATCAGTTGCCTGTGCCAGGGCCACGGTAACTCTTTCAAACAAATCCACCACCCTGGCAGGCATCGGCCCTCGCGACCCCTTCAATTATTGCTGACATCTCTTTGAGGCGCGCGTAGAACACAACGCGCCGTCGACTCGGGCCTGGTCCTTACCGGACGGCATGATACCCATTGCGCGCTGACCGCAAGCTTGCGCCTACGGCCTTGGCCGGGAGTGCGCTATGGGATTCTGACGCCCAGGGCGTCTCCTACGGAGGCTAGGGTCGCGAGGGCGCAAGGATTGCCTCTCCCTCACGCTTTCCACCTGCTCCTTCGCAAGCATTACTGCTTCGCAGAAGGAGGTGACGGCTTTTCATGCACTTGCGCTCCGTACCATGACCTGGACGTGGGCCGAACTCGAGAGATCACCGCCGTTGATCGCCTCCGCGAGGACACGGCGGTGCTCCGCCCAAGCCGGGCAGACCTCCACCGTATGCTCCACCGTGAGGTTTAAATAAGCTTCGACCAGAATTCAGTCACATCGACAGCGTTATCGTTGGCCTCGCAACAGTCTCCCACAGTGCAGGTGTTAGGCGCCGTCCTATTCCCATCATTTGTGCGATGGTGCAATGTGATTTCATCATGCGATGAAACCGCTCGCGCGATGGGAAAACGTTAGTCCTATTTTGGAGCGATGCGATCACTCTCGCAATGGCTCTTAACAGAGATGCATAGTTTCTACTGTCGAGCAATGGAGTACACGCTAGAGCATACGGCGGAAGTCTGCCCTGGACTTCCGCCGTATGCTCTACCGTGTACTCCAGGCGATCTACAAAATGTTGACACCCGGACGTTTCCTCACGCGTTATCCGGAAGAGGAACCTCCCGAAGCAGCCGTGTCTGGTGACAACCTGCGTAAGGCGGAAGATGAGGAAATTAATGCCTTTAAGCATATAGCAGGTAATGTAATTTAATCGAGGTGAGTTATTAACAAACGAGGGTACAGTAATGTGACTGAGCTCTTGCGGTCTCTGGTTGGAATTGATTCAATGACTCGTTCGGACATTTCATTTGCGTGCATCCCTCGGTCGCTCCCCACTACACGCTCTTGTAAAGCCTTTTACGCCGCTCGAGGAGTTTTGATACATTGTGCGAATATTATTTATATTCAAATTATTTTCTTTTCGAATTTAAAATACTTAGAGATTGTGTGTTTCTTTCAGAGGTTTGATAATTATTCTGGTCTTTTACGATTTCAAGTGATAATTAAGGAGAGATATTCATTATCGATACTTTCATACTAGAAAACGACGTGCAGTATGAATACTTCTTACATTTTCTATTCATTTTAAGTTCCGAGTGATCAGTAAAAGTTGCATTTTTTTTCTACTTGAAATATAAAAACAAATCAAATCTTTCAAGAATTGACCTTCGACCTTTAAAGTTTAAGATCCAGGGTACCCCGCCAAATTCAAATTTTCCTACGTTTTTTTGCGATTTGGAGGTCAGTGTCAGTTTGTATAATAATTAGAATATGATTCGCAACCGTAATAAATATAGCTTTACTTACTTATAATGATTTAAGTCATCAATACCTCTAACTTCAATTAATTCGACTGAACGACTTTTTCATGACATAATCTTTCTCTTTAAAAAATGGAAAAACATTTGAATTTCACTGGCTACTGCAGAACTTTCACCAGCTGAATTCAACAACCAAGTATCAATGCCATTCTACCGTAGTACAAATTGCATCTATTTTGGTGATGGCAACGGATTATAGGATTGGAATCCAGATTGATTATTGGAATTTCCGATCGCTTTATTCAAGTTGACGTCGTCCACTAGTGATGTCAATATTACCCACGGCTTATTCCAATGGAGAGCGACTGCGTAATAAATTGATAGAGAAACACCCTTTCGTAGCAAATCTCGCGGAGGATTGGTTAATAGCAAGCTAATGGGTTAAATAACTCTATTTCACTGTATTCGGAATTAAGGGTTGATGGTCGCGGATTTGTTCGAAACAGTTACCATGGCCCTGGCACAGGCAACTGAAGGAACACGGGTGGGTTTTAATCAGCAAACATCTGACACGCCCTCCCGCTCCGCCCAAAGCGGGACAAGTCATTTGATGATTTTCCATCCAAAAAAAAAAGGTTTGATTTGACGGACTTTGTTTTGATGATCGAGACCTTGAAGTGTTATTTAAACTCTATTATCACCTCATATTAAAAACACAAACACAACGCGCCGTCGAACCGGGCTTGATCCTTACCGGACAGCGAGCTACCCATTACTTGCCGTCCGCAAGCCCGCACCTACGGTGGCCGGGAATCAGCCTGGGATTCCCGACGCCCAGGACGTCTCCTGCAAAGGCTACGGCCGTGAGGGCGCATGTACTGCCTCTTCCTCACGTGCGCCGCCTAATTTGTTAAGGTACACTCCGATGACATGAAAAACATGTAGGCATAATTATGTTCGTGCGAAGCCGGGGCGGGTCGCTAGTAATATTTTATAAATGTCAAATCACGCAACGATTAAACGGATTTGAATGAAATTTGACACACAGATAGTTAAAACCCGTATTAACACGTAGGATACTTTTTATCGCGGTAGCATATTCCCGTAGGATAATTTTCAACCCCCACGTGAGTAAAGCCGCTGGGAAAAGTTAGTAAGATTATAAGAAGCCTCCCTGTTTTCGTGAAGTGAGCCTAACATTTGATCTTGATACTTGACAAAATAGACAAAGGCGTCTTAGTCAAACATTTTCAGTGTGTATTTACGTGTTAATGACAGCCTGAAAATCGCATTGTTCCTCAACAAATACGGATCTAATTGAAAACACAAGAACTTCAGTCAAGTAGGTGCGTGTATCCGAATTGTGGTGTACGTTAATTTGTAGATGACGGCACGTCTCGTCAAGTCTCGTCAAGTGGGCGGTAACAAACAGCTATTTTAACCCTTTGATACGTTTCTAAGCATTACGCTCGAAGTTGATACGTCGCTATTCATTTTAATATGTTGTACTAACTTTTGCCAGTGGCTTCGCCGCAGTTTGCAGTTAGTTTTGCAGTGCCAAATAATACACCTAAACATTCTTTATGAATCACTCTGTCCACGGGTGAAAACCGCATGAAAATTTTGAGTTTATCGCGAACAGACAGACAGACAGGCGACTTTTTCACGACTTGACTAAACAGAGATTTCTTTATTATATGTAAGTCTAATATTAATGTATTATACATACAGGATGTAAGGGGAAACGCTTCCGAAGCCAGAACGTAACCTAAATGCAAACAGATACCAATAACCTTTTGCCTTAAATTGGTTATTTTGTATCAATTTAAAACGTTTAACGCTTCTTTCGCAATTTTCGCTCCGCTTTACAAAGGATGCCTAAACTTAAAGACGCCGCCTGGAGTTGGGGTCGTTTCTAAATGTGTTTAACCTCAAATAATGGTTCATTTAACTGTTCTCACACAGCATAGTGTACAAAAAAAATGATAAAAAATTAGGAAAAGATAAAAAATAAAAACTAGATTTTTTGATGGTACTGTATCGAGAATCACTAGCCCTATCACCTGTCTTGGTTTTAGGAAGCGTTCTCCTTACACTCTGTATAAAAAAACACCATACAACATACAAAAACAACACAGCAACACACAAACACACACAACAGTTTGCAATAAATAATAATAAACTTTCTGGAATAAATTCTCTAAATGATGGTGAAAACTGCATTTAAATTCGTTGCATAGTTTAGAAGAACAACGCAGTCACACAGACGGACACGAAATGCGACTTTAATTTCTAATGTTATAGCTTTTGTCAGCAGCTTCGCCCGAGTGAAGGTCGAAAATTATCCCACGGGAACGTACTATCGAGATAAAAATTCTATGTGTAATTCCAGGTTACAAACTGTCTGTGTGCCAAATTTCATCCCAATCCGGTCAGCCGTTTTTGAGTAACAAACATCCAAACATCTAAACATAAGTACATTTCACATTTATAATATTAGTAGAATAAAAAGTACCTATTCTATGTGTTATTTCAGGTTACAAACTATATCCATATTCGTGCAGCCATTTTTCCGTGATTGAATAATAAAAATCCAAACATCTAAACATGCAAAAGGAGACGGGAAACGGTGGGCCCAAATGTAATGAGTTGAAATATGATCTAAAAAATTTGTCATATTTTTTTATCTTAGAATATGAAAAATCACCTCGATTCTCAATCTGGAAGCGGAGAAATATGAGAAAGATAGTTTTCGTGAGATTTCCGATTGAGTAATCGATTACACAGTTACAAAAATAAAACCTTTGCACTAAATAATTAACTCAAAGTAATTAAATGCACTATGTATATTTATATGCAATATAGTGCTTATTATTACAGTCATATTAATAAATGAAATATCAATTAATTACTGAAAAACCAATATTAATGATTATCGATTTCATATCGATTAAAATCAGTCTACTATTTGTAGTCTATGGTCACTGGCAAGTGGCATGACAGCTGACTGACATTGACGGACACTAGACGGCTGCCGACTGCTCGTGTTTGATTACTCGTTTTGTGTTTTTCGATGCGTTTTGAGTGCTTTCCGATTATTCTTCATTTTTCACGACCACTGCTTTGTATTTGACGGATTCCGACCCTGCCTACCTTGTTCGACCCTTGCAAAAGAACATATTTTGCACTTCAGGAATAAGCTGTTAAAGATTGTATCATAACCTCACTTTTACTTAATCTCTTATATCGCTGTTCTCAGATTGACAAAATCCGCAGAATTTTGAGTGAAAGGTTGATAATATTTATGCTATTAATTGACACCACTTTCATCTTTTTACATCCAGGCCCAAGACTGTAAGTAATCGTTTCAGTCTCCTTTCACATTTATAATAATAGTAGGATAGATAAGGATATAGAAGAGAGTCATACCTATATTTATTCATTTACATAAATTAGAGATACATCTAAAGTTATTAGGGTGAAATGTACGATTATGTATGTTATGACATAACGTAACATAACGTAACTTAACATAACATAACATAACGTAACGTAAGGTAACGTAACATAACATAACATAAAATAACGTCTGTATTCTGTGAAAGGTTTTCATCATTTTCGCCAGTTATGTTTGTCCTATGTAATAGGGAGCGAGACTATTGCAGTCAACCGGGCACAAATTCAGACTCCGGGCTGCTACTGAGAATTCCAGATGTAAAACACAATAACACTTTACCCGATCCTGGCTTTAACCCAGGACCTTATGCTCACCTCACCAGTAGTGCTAGTGACCACTAGACCAATGACGCAGTCATTTATGTTTGTGTGGTCTAGTTTAAATTTTAATTACTTAATGTTTTATTCATCTAGGTCGTACACCATTATTTACGTGGTTACTTTGAGTTACTAAGCTGAAAGCACCTACAAATTTACACAAATTGAAAATTCAATCACGTTAGTCTATACAGGATAAATTTTTAACCAGTGCGCAAAAAACTGAACTCGCGACACTGTCACCGTTACCGTTACCGACACCTCTACATAAGTATTTACAATTAGTTCATTTAAGTTTTCACTTCTGTTGGCACTCCCAGAGTGCCACTGTTTTTTTTTGTATAACCGACGAAAAATTTATATGCTAGCGGGTCTAGAATGATATGCTGAATTCATGGTTAAAGTTTACGCACTGGTTAAAATCTTATCCTGAATAATGTGGACTGTATCTGTAATCCCTTAAAGTGGAAGCTGCAAGGTTGCTCGTGGAATTCAAATTTTCTTCCATTTTTTTCACTTTGCAGGGCAGTGTTAGGTTCTATGTGGATTAAAATATATTACGCGACCGTTAAAAATATGGCTTTACAGAATTATAATCATTAAAATCATCAGTACAACCCTCATAGTTCATTTTACCCTATTTTTTTTGGGTGGGAAATCAGCCAATAAGTTCTCCCGCTGTGGGTGAAGCAGGAGGGCGTGTCAGACTTTTAGTGACTAATACCCACCCGTGTTCCCTCAGTTGCCTGTGTGCTAGGGGCCACGGTATCTCTTTCGAACAACCCGCACCCCTGGCTACTATTTCATGAAAAAGTCATTCAATAGGATTAAATGACAACAACGATCAATGAGGTACAAAGCCTCTCTTAAAAAAAAACAATTATAGTAATGAATGGGATTAAATGAACTTAAAGTCTGTTCGCCGGGAGATGATGAAGTCAGGGTTTCTTAACTCATTACAAATTGCGGCCCGCTAATTATTTATAGGCAATATGGCCGCCACGTCCGCTCGCCGTTGGAGTCACAGTTCACAACATAAACATGCCTCATACCACGAAAACGGCGAAAGCGGGAGATAAGCGACAGCCGCCATACAGTTTGCGGTAATTCAGCGACAGTCGCTATTCGGAGACGTTTCATTATATTTATCAACTCACAGCGAACAGACTATAGAAGACTGTATTGATGACTTCAATGATTATAATTCTGTAAAGTCAAATTATTATTTTTTTTGGGTGGGAAATCATCAAATAACTTCTCCCGCTCTGGGTGGAGCGGGAGAGTGTCAGATTTTTACTGACTAAAACCTGTTGACTACAAGTTGAAACTGTTGCCTGTGTGCCAGAGGCCGCTGTATCTCTTTCGAACAATCGGCACCCTTGGCAGGAAATTTGTTGCGGTCGCGAATTATATTTAACTTAAAAAAACGTAATAAAATTTGAATTTCGCGAGGTGGCAATAGCTCTTCTTTTTCACTTTTTAGCTATAGTACCTACCCCACCACCAATTCTAAATTTCGATATCCTTAAAAAAAATGCATATTTATGCGATAGCAGCAATCGCGGTTGATTTGGTGTGATTTTTTGTAGAGTTCCGTTGTCTGTCTCCGAAACGCATCATCAGGTCTATTAGAAATTTAAATGGGACCATTTCGGAATAAACTCCTTTCGAACAAAAAAGATTTTTGCAAATCCATCTATCTATATATGACGGAGTTATACATACGTTAAAAAAAACTTTTTCCAAAAAAAACAACGGACTTCCGAAAAAACACTACAAAGTGAAAAATACCTTTAATTTCGGAAGGCGGTGACATTGGATATGTATTTAAATTTATAGTACCTACCCCACTAATTCGAAATTTCATCATCCTTGGGGTCAAAACAATGCATATTTATGCAATCGCGGTTTATTTACTGTTATTTTTAGAAGAGTTCCGTTGTCTGTCTCCGAAACGCATCATCAGATCTATATGAAATTGAAATGGAACCACACGGAAAGCACGAGCTTTCAAATAAAAAAAGAATCATCAAAATCGGTTCACCCAGTCGAAAGTTATGAGGTTACAAACATAAAAATAAAAAAAACCATAAAGTCGAATTGAGAACCTCCTCCTTTTTTTGAAGTCGGTTAAAAAAAAACATGTCGAATTGACAAGCTCCTTCTTTTTGAAGTCGATTAAAAATGAGATTTAAACTTGCTGGCTATTCGTCGAACTCTTAATTGGATCGGCGCGTCAAATTAAATCGGTACTGACGCCAGCGGGGTTACTGTAACAAACGTTCCGTGAACCGTAACATACTGCTAATTTAACGCATTACTTTTCGGTTGATTACAAACTATAGTAAACCGTCGAAATGTGAACTGATATCAAGACGGATAGTACCTTGCGCTATAACTAAATAGTCAAGTAACTGCCGCTCACTTGGAAGTAACACTCGGCGGCCGCTGCCGCGGCACCACTCGCTTCGCTCGGTCGGCTCTCGCGCGGTTGGTCGCAATTCTAACCTAACCTAACCTATTAGGTCGGTAAGCAGTTGGTGCAGTTCACCATTTATCGACAGTTTATAATCTCGCGAGAGAGATTATAAACTAACGGTGTTCACAATCATACGGTGATATATATAAAGGTTTACATATACGAGCTGTGTATAACGAGACGTTTGTTGACGACAGCATCTCGTCTGACGGGGCATAATTGAACAAACTTTTGAACGTATTGCGCTTGACATGTGAGGGATAGCACATTAGCGCAATACAGAGCTCTGCGGCGTTTGCAGAACACTTAATGTTAATGTGAGTTATTGTTGCTTGCATATTAATTTTAGCTAAGTTTAAAAACAACCAACACTGTTGTACTTGTAGGTTAGAACCCAGACAGGTGCTTTACTTTGTGTAGATTATTTCACCACCACAGCTCTCAAAACGGTGAAGGAAAACATCGTGAGGAAACCTGCATGTCCTAGAACCAAAAATTCGAAGACATGTGACATCTACCAACCCGCACTGGGCCCGCGTGGTGGATTACGGCCCACTTGCTCTTACCGAGAGGAGGCCTGTGTCCCAGCAGTGGGAATATTATAGGCTGGTTATGCTTAAAAACAAAGATTTAAACGTCTGTTCTGAATTACCTTCAAACTACTCATTTTGTTCTTCAGACCCCCGATTTCTGAGAGGCTATTTTAATCAATCATTTGTCAAATCTCTTCAAGTAGTTTGATTGGGTGTTGTTATTTTAGACAGCTAATTACAGCAGGTGACATTGGAATTAATTTGTGCCTCCCGCCTTATGTAAAACAGGCCCACCCTTAATATTACTTAAGTTTCTCTTAGCGCTCTTTTGGAGTTTTTTTTTTTTCTTTTTACTCGGATTCGTAAGGTCATAGCGTGATGTCTAATAACAATAAACTTCTTCAATAATTGGGCTCTTAAATTCAATAAAAAAAATTCATAACCGACTGAGTAGTAGTTAAAAATTATTTGTTGTGTGTTTTCTTTAAATAGAAATACCCTGTTTTAAATTAAAAGTATACCCTTTCAAACAAAAAAAAATTCAAATCGGTCTAACCATCTTCGAGTAATCGGGGAACATACATGAAAAAAAGAAAAAAGGTTCCGACGAATTGAGAACCTCCTTTTGAAGTCGATGAAAAAATAAAACTATTTTTATTTTTTATTTAAATAATTGAGTAACTAATCATACTGAATTGTAACAGAAATTTGATTGAAAGAAAAAGACTGTTTAAACAAACTTAAACAACAATTTATTAATAAAAGTTTTATATTCAATAAAACATAACTCCTCCCCTGGCTCGAACACATGCGGTGATCCTCCTGGGCATGCTGAGAATCAATTTATCCAACATTTCTTGGGGTAACCTGTTCCATTCTTGAATAGCGGCTTTCCTGAGCTCTGGCACTGTCTGGGGACGTGGCTGACGGTTCCAAATAGCTCGCCTAAGAGCATCCCACGCGTGCTCTTCTGGGTTTAAGTCAGGCGAGCCGGCAGGCCAGTCTAATCTTGTGATGTCGTATTCTCGGAGAGCAGCATTGATTCGTTGAGCTCGATGGGCAGGTGCATTATCATCGACTAGTACAAATTAGTGCCCACGGTTTACTCGGAATGGTCTGATAATTACATCAATAGCAACTGCTCTATACATGTCTGCTGTCATGAAGCCTCGATACGGGATCAAAGCCGTTCTAGCTCCAATCATAATACCACTCCAAAAGGAGACCGATTTCCCGCCTTGCTGAACTGTTCCAGTGGCAGTTCTTTGCCTTGCACGGTCTCCTGGTCTTCTCCAGACACGGACACGTCGGTTATCTGGATGAGTACTGATTCGCGATTCGTCAACGAAGAGACAGTTTTGCCAAATGTTTTCTTCTTCATTTTGCCGAAGCCTAGCCCACTGCAATCTCAGTCGATGTCGTTGCCGGGAATTCAGAGGAGCTTGTCAAGACCACCGAGCTCGTAATCCAGCCTGGTGCAAGTAATTCTGAATGGTCTGAGTGCTAACTTCAAGCCCAGAGGCGGCCCAAAATTCTGCTTTTATTTTAGTAGCTTTGATTGTTGGGTCACGGGCCGCCAGCAATCTAATATAGCGCTTTTCAGTCAAAACAGACGACTGCGGAGTCTGTCAGCAAAATTACCCATCCCGTGGTACCTCTGCAACGTGGTTACGACACAGGATTGGGATATAGCAACTCTGCGTCCTATTTCTCTCGTGGTGTATCCTTCTCCCCTCAAAGTTACTATTATTGCTCGTAAAACTTCTGATAATCCTCTAAGAATTTTTAAAATCACAACTTTCTGCGAAAAAGTATTTTAAATCCGTTAAAATTGACTAAATCAGATTTCTGAATGAGCGTAAGCTAGGACTGAAACCCTTTTTACATGGAAAAACAATTGAACTGTTTTATTGTTTTATATTCTAAATCTATATTTTTTAAATAAATAATCTAAAAAGAAGAAGAAATCGTAATGTAATCTACCGTAACAAAAAAGATTTCGATTTTTCAAAGTGATCGCAAACAGTTTTTGGTATGTGTATGTAGGTAACAAACTTACCTACGTGAAGTTATATTCTAATTCTTCTATAATAAATCCCTTAAGGTGAATCTAGTCAACATTTTTTCCATACCAAACTTCGGGAGTGTATTATTCCACTGTTCGACCATTACATCAAAAATAAATAACATGGTATGATTTTTCTCATTATTAATATTGTCTGTAAACAGTCGGTATAAACAGATTAGTAAAATAAAAAGCCATTAAAAAGTTAAGAGCCAGCAAAGATTCGTTTTCCTTGATAATTTAACCTAACTTTGGGAGTGTTTAAGTAATAAAAGAAGTTTAAAATCTCCAAAACCAAGTCGGTACCGAGAAAGCTCAAATATCGGAAAGTTCAATAAACTTTACTGGTCACTGATGCAGTGGTTTTTGTATAAAACCTGATCTTCCGAAGCACTTTCTTAATTTTGAAACGCGCCTGTTCTACTATAAATGATCCGGCTTCTTACTCAATAACGCTGTGCGTGTAGACTAGCATCTAACTGCTCATCACTGATACTACCTCTGTCGGACACGATGCTGGTAAGACAGCTTGCTTTTTAGCCAGGCCCACCAGTGAGTTCGAGTCGCTCGCGACTAGATTCCCCTTAAGAAGCCGTATACGATTTTTTCCGATTTCGCTGATTTACGTGTTTATGATGTGTGATTTACAGACGCGATTTTACAGTTAAAATACTTTTAATGCACCATATGAAAGATCATTTCAATGAATGATCAAATGAATAAGCTACGTTTTATTTTTATTATTTGATTTATCGACCTCAAACCGGCGACTGCTTTGAGAATTTGGCTATAAGAGGTTTAGAATTTCACATTTTTACGAATCGTTTTAACGTTTACTTTGTATGAAAACATTACAATATATTGTTATGAAAGTCAATGTATGAATCACTTTTACCACTTTCATATTAAAAAAATCTAGTGAAAAATATTAAACTAAATTAAATTTTAAAGAAAATGCAATGAATTGGTTTTGATTTCGGCTACTCAGAACTCTCGTACAAAAAAAAACTGAAACTATTATGATAAACTTCAGTTCAAGATCAGTCCAGTCCCGAAAAAACATACAAAAAATTTGAAAGCATTGGCAGTAAATAATTTTTCGAAACTTCTTAAATCCCGCATTATAACTCTCGACAAAAATAGAAAAGGAACTCGTTTACTAGACAATAATTGGAGAGATCTTTCATATTGTGCATAACATATGGAAATGCAATTTATTAACTGTAAAAGTACGTTTTTGAATTCAAGTAAATAAGCGACATTCACAAATTTCGTATACTGCCTCTTAAAAACGATAAGCAAAGTAAGGTAACCCACAAATATATCTTTACCTGACTGCGGCCCAAAAGGAAGGTACCTATCTAATGTTTTTTATTTCCTTATTTTCTTTCACAATCGTTAACACTTTCAGCAAGACATCTAAAACTGTGATCCAAGACAAAGTTACAGTCAACGAAAGTCTGTTTGTATTTAGTTTGTAAACAGCGGCTGTTGTTGACAGAAGCCTGGTTTTTATTCCAGTCTTTAGTGCAGTCGGAATGGACTGGGGAAGTGTTGGCCATTGTCCTTTCGTTCTAGGGTTGACAAATGTCCGGTTCTTATTAGTCGGACATGTTCGTGTTTACCTTTGTCCCGGCGAAAATAAGTGCGTCCGGTTTTGCTCAGTTTGCCAGGGTTTTATGAAGGACATTTGTGTAACTTTAGATGGTGTGACGACTTAGACTCTTACCTAAAGCATTGACCTTTAAGTAATCCCAAAAGAGAGAGGAAAATTGAGAGAAGTAAAAAGGCCTTTGCCCTGTAGTGAGAAACGATAGGCTCAAAATAATAATAATAATGAATTAGTGGACTCTTCTTCTGCCTAGCCTTTTCCCAACTATGTTGGGGTCGGCTTCCAGTCTAACCGGATGCAGCTGAATACCAGTATTTAACATGGAGCGACTGCCTATCTGACCTCCACAACCCAGTTACTGGGTAATACGATACCCCGTGGCAAGACTGGTTGTCAGACTTTCGGGCTTCTGACGACCCGTAACGACTGTCAAAGACCCACAAATGACAGCCGGGACCAACGGCTTAACGTGCTTTCCGAGGCACGGAAGGGTCTTGGTATGTAAAGATGGTCACCCATCACGGACCAACCGCGGCAAGCGTCGCTTAACCTAATCGATCGACCCGAACGGCCAATATTACTTAGCCACAAGCCCCTCAATAATGAATTAGTGGACTGTTAAGCTTAAAATTGACATTAAAATATTTCCCAAAACTCTTTTGAGACCCAGAAAGATGCTTTTTGGGTGCCAAAAAAGTTCATGGTTACGTTTACATTAAAAAGACATTATTAAAATATGAACACTTATTTATGACCCGTTAAAAATGACCATTGCCATGTTTTACTAACTCAGCAGCGTTTATTTCAGTCTAGCTTTTGTTTTGGCATCTAGCAACCCTGAGACTGTGCAGGGATTTTACAAGGATGCTAGATACTGTCATTACTCGGTAGTCAGTTCTCTTTGATACCGGATCTGGTGCCTCCACCACTGTAGTGCCAACATTCTCCGGCGGAGGCGCTTGGCCTACATTCGAACTAAATATGAATATGAATATGAATATGAAATGCACCGATCCCAGCGTGGCTTGACCAGACTCGATAAATCGAATGAACCCCAAGATTTGCACTAGCCCCTGGAGCCTCATGCTTCATGGTGTTACAGAGGCCATTGCATATCAAGAAGTAGACCGGGGGGCGCGGTAATGGTCAGGTAGACGTGCCCATAGGATAGGAAAGGATTGCGAGCCTACCGGATATGCATCCTTGAGTAAGCATTGGACTAGTGGAGAGACGGGTGGTATTTATTTATAGGAGGGCATCTTTTCACGACGTCGCCGGCATTTAATTTATTTATTTATTTTTATTTTAAATAGAACGGCCGAAGCCAATTACACTATTTAAACACATCAATATACACATTACAATATCTACATTACAATATCTACAATCTATTTACACAGTCATGCATTCTTCTCACAAAAATTCAAACATTCTGACAACATCATCTTCCATTCATTCGCAAACATATCGAGATCTGTATTCGAGTTCAGGAGAGCGTTAATAGCGGTTAATGTCCGAGGAATAGGTGACTTGGAGTGTGCAACAGTACGGCAAGTTGGAACAGCCAGTAAGCGGTGTCTTCTGCCACGACAGTAATTGTCCGGGACAAATAGATTGCAGATCTCGTTATGTAGATCAGGAACATCAATAATCCCCCTAAGAATTTTAAATATTACAGTCATCTGATCGCGCGACCGTCTTACTTCTAGAGAGTTGAAACCTATGCAACCCAAGAGGAATTTGGTCGGATATAAGAAAGGATAAAACCCGTACAAGTGTTTGTAGAGCCATCTAAGGAATGCTTTTTGAACTTTCTCTAAAGTTAACGCATACTGCTTCTCAAAAGGATTCCATACGCACGCACTAGACTCAAGCTTGCTACGGACCAATGCCCCAAAAACAAGCTTGATAACGTGGGGGTTGTGGAAATCACGACAGTTTCTTAAAATAAAGCCAAGGCGCCTGAAGGACTCCTTAGCAGTGGATATGACGTGGCCGTGAAAAGTGAGCTTGGGGTCGAATATGACGCCCAGGTCTTTCATGGAATCAGTTCTTGCAATTGTATCTCCATTCAGTTTGTATTGGAAGTTGACTAGGCGTCGCATTCGACCAAAAGACATCACGTAGCATTTTGATTTATTAAATTCCATTTTATTCTCTAAACTCCACTTATACACTGCATCAATGTCTGATTGCAGAGCTTGGCAATCGACCTCCGATTTTATTTCATAAAATAGTTTTAAGTCATCAGCATATAAGAGTGATCTGGCCCTCGCAACTACACCAGGGAGGTCATTAATCATCAAAATAAAGAGGAGAGGACCGACCACCGAACCTTGACTCACACCCGAGCGAGTGTGGTATGGGTGTGACTCGTACACACCTAATCTGACAAATTGTTGTCGGTCCCGCAAATAATCTGCAAGAAGCCGTAGAAGCCCCGGAGCAACACCTATCGCACTGAGCTTTGATAGCAAGACGTCATTGTTGACTCTGTCGAACGCTTTTTGAAAATCAAAGTACAGAACGTCTACCTGGCGTCTACGATCAAGACTAGTAGAGATATAATTAACTAGTGTAAGTAAGTTAGTACTGACGGATCTTTTATCGCGAAAGCCATGTTGCTCATTGCACAGGTACTGCTTCACTTGCTTGTAAATTCCTTGATGTAGGACATTCTCGAAAACTTTCGCGGGAGTAGATAGTATCGCTATTGGACGATATTCGTCGACTGAAGATTTACTTGTAGATTTCGGTATGGGAGTCACACGTGATGTCTTCCATGGTGGTGGATAGACTCCAGATTTTAGTGCCAAATTAAAAATGTGGTTTAGGGGCCGTATGAGAAATTCCTTACCCTCTTTTAAGAACCACGGAGGAATATTATCAGGACCAATAGAACTGTTGAGTTTTATTTTATTTATTCCAGTGCTTATACCACTTTCAGCAAAGTTTAGTATGTTGATATAGTTACTAATATTACAGTTGCTTGGATTGACTATATTCTCGAGGTCTAACTTTGGTACTTCAGTTTGGAAGACGCTCGCGAAATAGTCTGCAAACGCTTCAGCAGCTGCAACACCACTGTGAATTTTACCTTTGTAGGTTACGTCTGGCTCAAACCCACCCTTTGATTTTAGGTTAGAAATATGCTGCCAGAATTCTTTGGGGTTTTTCTTAATGTTCCCTTCGAGGCGCCTAATGTACGTATCATAAGCAGTCAATATACGACACTTTAGGCCAGATCTGTAGTCAGAGAATTGCTTATAGATCAATGCACATTTACTCTTCTTCCAGGCAGAATGTAATTTAACTTTTTTTTGGATATCCAGAATAATATCCGACGTAAACCAGGTAGGATATCTTCTAGTTATCTTTCTGCTTCGGCGTTTTTTAGGGATACAAGTGTCGAATAAACTGTAAATAATATCATAGAAAACTTGAGTGCTAGTGCGAACGTCATTGGATGATATAACTGCATCCCAAGATACCTCAGAAAGAAGTTCGTAAAGCAGATTGCGATTACATTTTTTAAAATTCCAATCTCTACTACGGTCGACATTACTGGGTTCAAGTATTTCACTTTCATCAGATGACTGTAACTTTACCTGGATGTCCAACGGCGGGTGGTACGAATCAGGGGGTACCAAACCTTCAACCGCTGATACAGAAACGTCATGTAGGCTTGCGCTCTCCTGAACTAAAACAACATCCAACATTCCCCCATGCAAGTTCACAACACCATTTCTTTCACACATATTAGAGAATGTCAGAAAATAACCATAATAATTACGAACATTTAAGGAAGCACTGTTTAAGTTTATATCCCCTAAAATGATAACTGTTCCTTTTAAGTCATTTATAAAACTTTCCACTTTTGTAAACCAGGTCATATAGTCGCTGTCAGTGGCACTTGGTTTTATATACACAACGCACACATATACAGGAGAACCGTGCCACGTGAAACTCGACCAAAGATCCTCACCACAGTGTGTTTCAAGTTCACGTCGACGGCGCAGGACTATGGGAGTGCGTGCCATAAGCAGCACGCCTCCACAAGGTGTGCCTCTGTCGCGCCTTAACACATTCCACTCACCATTGGCGAGTTCTGTATCTTCAACAGAGGTATCCAAAAAAGTCTCTGTGGCCGCTATTAAATCTTGTTCGGCTATGTGTAGATTATTGCGCCACATTCGGAGCTTTGATTTAATACCACGAACATTCTGGTATATACAATTAATTTTTGTAATTCTGGTGCCTGCTCTGAGAGCTGCTGTAGGGCCGGTCCCTGAGTGTGAGTTGTTCATGAAAGGGCTGAGTGGCGGCTACACTTTGGCTGTTAGACTGGACGTAGGATGGTTTCCTGTAGTTGATCCAAGCCTTGATTCTTGCATTTACCGGCCACACATCTGCGGAATAGCACCGCTCATAGCATGCAATAGGAACGCCGATTTTAAACGACTTGTAATTTCCTTTCGGTGTGAGTTCATCAATGGTACAAGTATCAGTGCCACATAAAGTGCGAAGATAGTCTCTAATTTCATCGGCTGTAGACTCCATGTTCCATAGGTGTAAGTACTTACGAACTTCTACGGCTCTTAGTGACGTTACACTAGGGCCAGCTGCTCCCTGAATTGACACTGGGCGACGATTTTTAGATTTCTTTGTTACTCGCGTCCATTCCTGGGAGTCCGTACCTTGTGAATTAGAAGAGGTAGTCTGTGTCACCATTTCAGCTGGCGCGGAATCGGTATTGGGTTCACTTGAGCTGGCACAAGGGGGAGCTGGTTCAGCGAGAGGCTTAGCTGAGATGTCCTGCTCTGTACTGCTTGCAGATACCTGTGGCTTACTGTGAAAGTTTTGTTCCAGACGATCTAGTCTAGTGCTCAGTTCTGTGATGGTGTGCTGCATCGAAGAGTTTTGCGTTTTCAAGTTCTCCATACTCAGTTTAACCCCTGCGTGCTCAGTGATAATACTCCCAACTTGGGTTTTTACAGCATTCGTAGAATCTTTTGCGCTTTGGAGTTCCTGTTTCACTGATCGAAGTTCCTCACTCATTAGTATGCTTATGCTATCGTTGATTTTTGAAAGCATACTGCTTAGCTGTTCTTGCAGTACGTCTTGTACAACATTACGGATGTCATCAGTTGTCAAGGTATTACAGGAATTTGGGGGCGAGTGCAATGCTTGTCTTTTAGCGCCTCTCACGGTAACATTGGCATTGAACCGAATAGGCGTATTATCATCCCTGGGCACTTTAGGATTCTTGCTAGAGCAGGACGGACAATTCCAAGGCATGGAGGCGAGGAGTTCTTCGTCGTAATTTGTTAAGCAGGCAAGGTGAAATGCTTTCCCACAAATGGCGCAATTACGATAATGCCCTTCATCCAATTCACTGTCACAGCATCCCCAAATCATTATTTTGTCGGCCGATGTAGACATTATTAATCTAGGTGTGCAGTAATAAACACGTGTGAACACGCTAATAAATACCCAACGCGTTGACAAGCGAAGTAGCAGGCGAGCGTTAACTCGCGGTCAGCCAGTAGTGTTGTGTTTATCAACAATACGCTCAGTGACACGGAGCGACACAGAACGCGATCCTTTCCAACTAGGGCACACCGAGCGCCACTGTGTACAGTGGGCGGAGCGATTTCGCTACGTATGACACAGAACGGCACAAAACGCGACTCTTTCCAATTAGTCAACACTGTGTTTTTCTTCTGAGTTCGTTATTTAAATTTTTGGAAATAAAAATGGTTATAACTCGAGAACCACTTGTTATTTTTAAGTTCTGTTTTCACTAATACAGAGTAGCCTTGTAGTAGAACGTCACAGTATATTTACTAAAAGTTTTATTTCGGTTTTGCACGTATCTCGAATTTAATACACGGAGCTGGTTTCGACACAACACGACTCACTTGCGCGCGGGGTCCCGTAATAATTGCATGTTGATGCAGGTCGGGCTTCTTGGGTACGTTCATTGTTTTCTTAGCTCTTTTCTATGCCGTTGCTTCGCTATGTTCTGTTTTGTTGTTTTCGTAGTAATATTCTGAGTTCTCGCAGCTAACAGTTTCTGGTTTTTTTTAGATATTACTAGCCGCTTTCTTGATCTTAGTTTTGTCTCCAGCCATGTCCTTTCAAAACCTGATTCCCATGTCGAAGTATTTCATTGCTTGTTTTAGATTGTCATTCCTTGGGTAAATAGGTCGTCAGAGGTTCTTAGATTTGGCCTTGTACTGCATTGCTACCTGCAATAGGTGTGGTTTATCCCGTCTGAAGACGTGTGCTAAGTAGCACATCCTGTGATTCTTGATGCGTTTTGTTACGGTTTTTTCGTCTAAGATTTGGTGCATTTTCTTAATTATTAGTTTATTCCTGATGTGGTTAATCAAGTCTCTCATGATAACTCGTTCATATCTTCTGAGTCTTAATCTGTTCACCTTGGGTCGATGCTTTTAAGTCATATATCATACAAGGTACGATAACTCTTCGATACATAAGTCTAGCTAACTTCCAGTCCATCTTTGCCTTTAGTATGAATGGTAGTAATGATTTGCGTTTCTCGTGGCCTGTTGGCATCGTTTTCTAATTGTGCTTTTTCTGCTTGTGTATGTGCCTAGCTATTTTATTTCGTCCATTGTTGGTATACTTATTCCGTTGAGGGTCACGTTGATTGTTTGCTTATTGAATTAGAATGTTTGTTTTTGTTTCGTTTATTTGGAGGCCTGCGGTATTTAGTAAAGGTTTTGTGTGGTATAAGATGCGCTCTAGTCCTTCTAGATCATCTGCAATGAGTATAAGATCGTCCGCAAATGATAATACCAGGGGGAGTGAAACGCGGTCCTGATCTAGTTTGATTAAATGGGTTGCATCTTTAAGGGTTCTAAGGACTTCGTCGAAGACTAATGTAAAAAGGCGAGACGAGTGAGGGCAACCCCGTTTAACTTCCTTTCCTTTGATAATTATAATCCAATTGCTTTGCTGGCCACTCCATTTGATGCATGTTCTTACATTCATGCATACCTTGATTATCCTGTTGGTCATCGATTTGTTAGTTCATTGCAATAATTATCCTAATGCCTTAATGTCTTTAAGTCGACATTGGTGTTTTCTATGACAAGGGCGATAGGGCGAGCGTAAATTCGTTTACTTGCAAATCCTTCCTCGTCTAGGACCCTTTCGTGCATAAAATGTGGTAATCTGTTGATCCATTGTTTAAAAGGGACGCTTGGTAGTTGCCTAGTCCTGTTATTGCATCGTCTATTTTTTTATTGTTTTGTTTTTACTATGCATCTGGCGTAAATTCTGTAGTACCATTATGCAGCGATATTCGTTCGCGTCTTCTAGTTTTTCATTTTTGGGATTAGTACCTGCGCGGTTTCAAGCCACTTGTCCGGCACTGTATTCTGTGTCCTGGCTTTATTCTTGTGTATAGTTGCGGTTTCCTGTTATATTTGGGGCATCGTTTTGTTAAGTTCGGTTACCACGGTTATCACTTGGTCCGTTCCGGGAGCTGTCTCGTTTGGCTTTTATTGATGATTACCATTACTTCTTCGGCTTTGTTATTTTAGCATTTGGTATCTGAAAAGGCCCTCGCTCCTTTTTTTTTTTGTTTTCCTGGGGGACACCTTTATGTACACGGATCTCCTTCGGCGTTTTGTTTGTTGTTCCTGTAAAACGTGTCGAGCATTTGCCTGCATTTTCTGGTGTGAAATGTCCCCAGTCCGGTGAAGCGGACTCTGCGTGTTTTTGTTCTTCTTGATATTTAACCTTTTGGAGTGTTGTCTGCCATTATTTTTATGCCTATTTGGATTATCCGGTTTCCCGCTTTGTAGGTTAGCAAGAGCTAAGCGATGGTCTCCTTATTAAATTGGCTGAAGAATCAGTTTCCTGAGCAGCGGTCGGTTTTAATAACCTCCGTTATTGTGTTCCAGGGTATTTCGATGTCTTTACTCGTTGGGATGATGTCTTTATTTGCTAGTTTTTTTTGTTATCCAGTCTTCGTATTTTATTTATACAGAATTTCTGTTGAGAGCTGCGTAGTTGCATTGTTTGTGCTTGATATGACCCCGGTGTGTGTTACTCGCTTTTCTTGAGGGGTGCCAATCACAGTGTGGAGATGTATGTTCCTGAGTTCAACCCTGTTTCCTGTAGATTGGCTATATGAATGCCGCTACGTGAAGGTTCATCGTCTATTTGATTTTCTTTCTTTGGCTGGTGTTGAGGCGCCGATGCACAGGTCTGGTCAAGTGCGCTTGATTGCGGTAAAGGTCTGTTTCTGGGTGTTGTGTATCCAGTGTCGTTTGCGATTACGACTGATAACGGTGTTAGTAGCTTGCTTCTTGTTCTTCACATGGTGTTAATGAGTTCGCTAATTGGGGGCTGTTCGTTTGAGGCCGGGGTTTCGTGGATTTTTCTTGCTCTTCTCGTGTGTGTTACCGGTTATAAGGATTGGCATGTTGCGGTGTTTTAGCGCTGTACTTAGGATGTCGCTGTTGGCGGGTACTAGTTCGCCAATAGGTGAATACCCTTGTGCGTTTCTGTTGTTTCTGTGCACATTTACGAGATAGTATTCGGACAAGGCGATGATGATATCTTCGCCACCACAAAATGTTATATTAAACTAGCCCCTGACCGTGGCTCCGGCCGCGTGGAAGTCGGTTATAGCGTATGTTCCTATATGAAAGTAGCCTACTTATGTCTCTCTCCATATTCTAGGCTATATCTCAGCCAAATTTCATGACACTTGGTTCAGCGGTTTAGGCGTGAAAGCGTAACATACATACAGAAAGTCACTTTTGCATTTATAATATTAGTAGGGATTGTGCGGTTATGTATTTTGCTATCCTTTATTCCTGGAAGAGAATGCTGTTAAGGAGAAAATCATGTATATTATTTAGAAGTGCTAGGAAAATTCTATCATCCTGTCGATGTTTCCAAATATATGTGGCGAGATCTTGACTGACAATCCTATGATCGAGTGTTAAGCCCATTAAATTATTTTTTGAAAACACTTTTGTTTGTAGTGCAAGTCCAGGACACGTGCAAAGGGGCTGAGGCTGACTTGACCTTTTTTTTTTGGTTAATCTGTAGAACAAAAGCGTGCTATGCGAACTTAAGAGTTAAGGGTAACTTTTTTGTACACTTCAGCACATATGGGCCGTGGGCCGACTCAAATTTCGGTAACCGTGGCGTTACAAGTTATAATAATACAATCTTTAGGTACTACGTTTTGAGCGATAGGTACCGTATTTTGCGCTAGAATAATAGCGTAAATTAGTTTGTGCCGCCCTATTATATATAGTGTTAGCACACTGGCCCACAACGAACCGGCCGGCTGGCCGTTCTCAGTTTTATAGAACAAATCCCTGAAATAAGAGGAACGATCTCACCAGGTTTAGCCGCCAGGGGTCAGCCGTGTCACTCGTCCTCCAGCAGCCAGTCTTCGCTGCAGGCTGAAGCGCACTTACATCACTTTTGCTCCCTTGTTTTATACTACCCAATATAACAAATTGCGACACAGACGGAGACGCACAAAAAACTCGGTTTGATTTCGAAGTCTGGCAAGTCAACATCTGCTGCGCGCGGGCAGACGCGACCGTTCACGACGGCGGCCCAACTTGAACCTTGGCCTACATTCGAACTAAATGAATATTTATTTTAATTTTACTACCTTCATTTAGAAGTGAGGAAAACAAAGAACGAGAGGCGACTGACACTTGAGAGGATTCAGATGGCGTTGGGAGAGTAAACATTTAAGATTATATTACTACAACTGGAGAAGGCGACGGGGTGGGAGATATGAATGTTTTGTTTTATAAAAGTGGATTTTTAATTAAAAAATTTGACATTACCTCCTTTCTTTCGATTCTGAATAAGCGTCAATTTTTATTTTAAGGTATAAGGGGCTGTGATGTGAAACACGGAGCTTGGGTTCTACTCCAAGTTTAATATTAAATCATCTTGTAAGAAAACAGGTGTTAAAAGCAGCTAGTGACCAAAATTGCCTTTTTTCTATTAGATTTTTCATGAAAATTTTAAAGCTTTTTAATATTATTTATTAAATTAGCTGGCAACTAGATCCAATATAATTATATTATAAAAATACTTACGATTCTAGATGTTAGTAAACAATTTTACTTATTTGCTATGTTCGTACTTAAATATCGTCACAATGGTTGTAATAAGATGCCTCATTATGGGGCTATCATCAGGCCCATCAGGTCCCGCGATCTGGTGAGAAGAGAAGCATTCTTTTTCCGCACTATAACTGAGATGATATCTACTCTGGCTCAAGCAAACATTGCAGATTCACTGCAATAACGTGGCTGTCACAACAGCGTACTAAAGGCGTTATTGTAATGAACACGCAACGCATTGGCGGCACGTTTAGTACAGCTGATCCATAGAGCGCTCGAGTACAGGGAAGCGTGTTTTTGCCGCATCTGTACATCGCGCGAACCTACAGGCCAGCATATTCACCCGCACCGCCAATTCCGCGTTCCCTTTCAATATCAGCATCGTCTTTAAGAGTAATGCAGACTAGCGTGACGCTACGGTCGCGTCGCACCTGTTTGAAGAAGCTTTTAAGGTCGTCAGCAATAACATGTCCAAGGTATTAGAATTTGCTTAGGTATAAAAAAACTACGAATAACTATACCTATGATATTTCCAATCTTTTTATGGAATAGAAATACAAAATATTTTTAAATTTTCTCTATAAAATGGATCACGATATTACGTCTTTCACGTATTTTTTATTTCTACTTAATATGCTAATAACTAATAGGATAAAAATTTAAAGATTATTTGTATTAATATCAGGCGAAAAATACTGTGTAGGCATTGGTTTGCTGCGCTCCCTTAAGAGTGTTGATTTTATAGGATCTATTTACCAATATGATCATTTTTGTAGAACTGAAAAAAATTGAATTGTGATTTTAGAAAATCTTACCACAATTTCCTCTAACAACAAACTCTCGTCTCTTTTACATATTACACTTCCATCTGACTAAATCTCCATGCATACACCTGATACACCTTAGTAGGTACATCGTCGCCATTGTTTCTCCCAACCGCGGGTAGTCGCGAAATCATTTTTATTATTTGAAGTCGCGCGCCTCCTGAATACATTTAAATGCATTATTTTTCGCATTATGCATTGAGATGTGGTTGTTACCGGCTGGGTGTGAAGGGATATGATGAGAATATATTCAACGTGGCTGTAAATCAGTTCTTTAACAACGTTATTATTGATGTTTAAAGGCAAGTTATACGTAAGACAAGAGATTGCTTGACATAGTGAAAACGCTATGAGACGAGAATCTCAACACACGTCAATGAACTGGCATCAAAACTAGTAGGCATAGGAAAAGTCACACATAATCCATTTAAACGATCACATGGAAGGGACTCCCAAAATTTCCTTCTGCTAATAAAACACAGAACGTAACACTTCAACCGAATGGCTCATTTTGTTTAACACAGATCGCCAAGGGCCAAATTACAGGAAATAAAAAAGTAGGCATGTCAGGTTTTTGAATATAAATGGTTTGGTTGGTTGCGTAATATGGTTGTTGATAAAAATTAGACCTCCTTTCTCGATCTTAGGCTTTCGCACAATGTGAAAATACCTACCCTTTCCTATCAGTCATCTGTCTCAGTTTGAATGCATGGTATTGATAAGTTTCAAGCACTGGAATTGAATAGATTAGATGTTTTTTTTTTTAGAAATATGGGTGTACTATACAGGGCGGTAAGGACATGGATGCGCAGCTTGTTACGGATTCGGTATCTATATCTGTTACCTATACCTATGTCTATATTCGGTACCAGAATCATATATAGGCTATATCGGTATAGTTCTGGACAGGTTGGGATTTTCGTCGGTTATTAAAAAAAAGCTGTTCCATACTGTTTGATCGCGTAGGTATTCCACTTTTCTATGAAACAGTAGTTTTGAAATATTTCTACGCTAGAAGGTACACCGGCTTAATCTTAATTATTATATCACCATTTGATGAAACGAAGAACGAATGAATTAAATTGAAGGTGATTTATGAAACCAATGTAAAGGTTACAACAAAAACTAGAGCTGGGCAAAGGCAAATGCTCATATTCTGGCCAAACGTCATCAGCAAAGTCCACAAGTCCACATAGGAGTTTTTGGCGGGATCACGTTGGAACATGTCGCACGACTTTTCATTTTCATGGAATTTAGTGAAATAGCGAATTAAATTGTATAATTTTGATAGTGAATTATTCAATTTAGTTACGTGTGAGTGCACAAGTGTAGTGAAGGTGAAAATAAATGACTAACGTGGACTTTTCGTGTTCCCCCCAAAAACTCCTAATAGGTTGTTGTAAAGTTACTACCGCTTTACAATACCTTTGACTCGACTGCCTAAAAACGACTATGACTATTTTGTATCCTCGTGCCCGATATCGGGCCATTTACTTGATCGAAAAGAAAAATTACTTGACACTAGCTAAATGCACAAACCGTGCGAAGCCAAAACCCGAAAAAAAAAGGTCCACATAGAGAGATTCATATCAAGCCTTTAGCAATCTACCATCGAAAAGACTGTAACCACCAAACATTTTTATATAATAGTATAGGAGGAAGTCCGCACACGAACACGTTTCCGGTCCGCGCCGACTCGCGCGGCTTAACTAGTTAAACTAGTTTCGCCAACTCGGAGGCTTTCCAATTTGTCCATACCTATCTATCCATTTAGGTAGATTTATAGGTTTGGAATTCTTATTTTTCTTCGTCGTGTCGACGATTCCAGTTGTTGGTTTTTGTATAATCCTGTTGATTCTGTATTTAAGGCGAAGATTTCTGGAAAATGCTCAAAAACGTGGTTTTTTAAAGCTATGTATCTCTTTAACCGTAAATAATTTTGAAAGCATAAAAATATATGATATATTCAAGTCTTTTTTGCATACAGTGATGGAACTCAAAACATAATTAAACCTACTTTAATGCATCAATAAAATCATCAAAGTCACCTCCACCCTTTAAAATCAGTTTATTCCTTCAATAACAGTTATAAACATAAGTTAAAATATACCATAAAATTCCAAATGCCAAACTGCATCTAGTGATGGATTATTTATTATTAAATAGTTAATATCTAATTTTATACGATTTTATATAATTTTATACGACATACGCTTGCTCATTTGTTATTCGAATTGAATACAACAGATTTTAAGGCGTAACAGATTGCAATAAGAACTATTATCGCTCATAACGACAATATTTAAAGTTACCAGGGCCTTAAGTTGATCACTTCACTGGCCCACCACCACATCAAGCTCTGTAGACCTACTTCACTTTATCTGTTTCTCGACATTCTTCGTGACTGACAGATGATTAGTGACATTAGTGACTGTAGCTGCCTGGGCTTGTGTGCATGAGCCAGTGTTTACATATCTATTAAATAGATACACTACAGGTTTAAATAAGCTTCGACCAGAATTCAGTCGCTTCGACAGCGTTATCGTCGGCCTCGCAACGGTCTTCCACAGAGCAGGTGTTAGGCGCCGCCGCCGTCCTATTGCTATCATTCGTGCGTTGGTGCGATATGATTTCATCCTGCGATAAAACCGCTAGCGCGATGGGAAAACGTTTGTCCTATTTCGAAACGAAGCGATCACTCTCGAAAAGGCTCTTAACAGAGATGCACAGTTTCTGCTGTCGAGCAATATTTCTGTAATTGTAAATAGTATTCAAAAAAGAAAACGTAGACCACATAAAAACACACTGTAGGTATAAGAACAAAAATCAGCGCGGCGAACGTACAGTTTCAACGTACAGAAAAAGAAGATTTTTACGGATATTTGCATACATCAACACATTTGATGAGGACATTCAGTACTGATCAGTACCTATGTTTGATCCGACGGTCGTCTGATCAATACGATGCGTCGATGGTCGCGCGACGAAAACTAAACAATTTGGTCGCATCCCATGAACGCACGACCTTCAATAGATAGAACGCATATTTTCGTCGGACGGACGCATCATCGCGCGAGCGATGGCAATAGGACGGCGCCTTAGTTCACAGAGAGCACGACAAGAAGTGGACATAGTTTGGGATGTGGTTCTACAGTCGCACTGCGGCTCATTAGAGTACCCTAGCACAGATTGTCCCAACTTATGTATAAGCCACGGTTTTGGCAATTAACGACACGTTGTGAACAGTTGGTAATCTACCTTATTAGTGCTGTAGCTACTACGGCAGTTTGGTAGATACTTCATACGTGGGAAGTGATATTTTCTGTGATAAACAAAATTTTACACGAGGCATCGAAATTCTGATTTCAGTCTCATCGTCGCTTCTGGAACGAAAGTTATCGAAACAGACTTCAAAGTCTTTTTTGATCGAACAAAAGAATTGATTGAAATCAATAGCATATATTTTTTTAGTCCATCGCAAGATGGGCTTTCAATATAAACTCAATTTTATTTCAATGAAAAACATTTCAGAATCGCACATCGTGTACTTACCCACCATCCCTATGTTTGTGAAAGTTTCATAAAATTCTTCGGGCGCCAGGCAGGCGGTCACCACGGCTCGATGCCAAGATATTTTAAAAATATTTTCAATTACGTGCATTATGTGTTTCAAAACCTGGTATAGATGACCGTAGTGGTTGGTCTACTGTCTTGGCAAAAGCTTAAAGATGAAGATCGATTCAATGACGTAAGAATTATAATTATCATTGAAATAACAAATTTTCATATTTTTGTTGTCAAACTTACAATGGACAGCCCTGCACACTGTAAGTTTTTCAAGAACAAAGACTTTGCGGGCAGAACAGAACGCTGATGGGACCGAAAGGTTCAGGAGTGGCGACCTCGTACCGGAATACGCAGCGTTGGAAGGCCCCCTCCACAAGGTGGCCCTATGACCTGGTGAAGGCCGCAGGGATTCGCTTGATGAGAAAAGCACAGAACCGGTCGAAATGGCGGTGCTTGGAGTGGGCCCATGTCCAGCATTGGACGATCTTCGGCTAAAGTAATGATTTTGATGTTTTTCTCTTGGGTATTTTAGAGATTATCATCAAAGATGTCACATCAGCAATATTCAGCAATAAGCATTCTGCAATAATGATGCTTGTGTTGGGAGGTTTCTATAAATAACGCACTAGATAGACTTCAAAATTAAAGTCTCCTGTTCCTAGGTTCGACTTCTAAGGAGTGATTTATCAAAACTTTATACTTCATTAATATTCCCGCATAAACTCAACTGGTAATTTGACATTTACCGTGTCATATTTGACATTTAGCGCCAACGGGTATACTCTATAGGCATAATAGGTACCAGGAGCCTCGCAAAGGTTAAGTGGCCTACCTCAGGCGATAGTTAGGCGATGAGCCAAGTTTGACAAAAGTAATACAAGTTTGTGAAGGTCGAACAAGTTTGTTGGTACATGTTAATAGTTTTGTTACACTTGAACTTGCCTGCCATTTGCATTTTGTTGAGGGTCGAGGATCGAGTGAAGGACAATACCTACTCATGAGTGTTCTATTCTTATTTCTTAGATATAAACCCGGATAACCCGTATTGTTTCCGCAAGTCCTGTTTCTAGTCAACAAAAGGAGGTACAAAGATCCAAAAAGTTTTTAATTACAATATTCAAGATTATCTTTTGCCCGCGGCTTCAAACGCGTGGATCTCGGAAAGTTTTACACGGGTACGTCCTACCGGGATTAAAATTACACTATGTGTTAATCCTGATTGTAAATTATGTGCGAATTTTAACAAACATCATTAGTTTTCGCGCCAATCCGGAACTGTATCCAGGCAAATGGACAAAGATTCTAAAGTTATTTCATCCATCCATATTTAAGTATAAATTTTGAATATTACACGCTGTTTGTGTATCTTATCAATGTTTGTGCCTAAAATCCCTACTAATATTATAAATGCGAAAGTAACTCTGTCTGTCTGTCTGTTACGCTTTCACGTCTAAACCGCTAAACCAATCATCATGAAATTTAGCAGAAATGTAGCCTGAGATATGGAGAAGGACATAGACTACTTTTTTACGCGACAACCGACAGCCACGCGGCGGAACCGCTAGCAAAAGCTAGTAATAAACATAATGTAGACACTACTGTGGTATCTAGGCTCAACCGACCGCATGTGCCTCAAAGAGATGTCAGCAGCCACTGATGGGGCCTGCAAGGGCCGATGCCTGCCAGGGGTGCGGGTTGTTTGAAAGAGATACCGCGGCCCCTGGCACACAAGCAACTGGGTGGGTTTTAGTCAGTAAAAGTCTGACACGCCCTCCCGCTCCACCCAGAACGGGAGAAGTAATTTGATGATGTCCCATCAAAAAAAAAAATCGACCGCGTGTGGTTGTTCCTTCTAAGCTACAAACCCCTCATTATTACAAGACTATGTTATTGATTTCGAATTTGTATCCATCTTAGCCACTTTGGTGTTATTTTCTATTGATAACAGTATTTACTTAAGCCTTAGCCGAATTATCACAGGCTTAATTAATAGTAGGCTGTTTGTATTTGAGTGTGTATGCCGTATACCATATAACGTATACCATATAACGTATACCAAATAACGTATACCATATAACGTATACCATATAACGTATATGTGTGTAGGTATTTTAGCACACACGGTTTAATGGGGCGTAATGTTTACAATCATGGCAGGTAATTATAATGAGAAAATTAGTCTCGGTAATAAACAACATCTGATTTACACAGGCGCTAGGTATTTCTGTGCCATATCAGTATATATCAGTATAGTGTTGATTATGAATCGAATAAATAATAGATAAAAACATCTAAACACCACACACAAAAAAGCGTGGGCTGCTTTTTGAGGTATTTTTATAATCAATTAACATCAAGCACCCCACGCTTTTTTTAAACTATTTTCTGCTTGTTTAGTTGCGTTTTTGAAGCGCGTTTTTTAGATTTTTTAATCTATTATTTATTTTCTATTTTCTAGTTCTGCTAACAACAAAAGCGTGATTTTTCAGTTTTTTTTTTTAATGATTGAATTGTCATCGGTCCTCGATAAGTCTACAAAGTTTAAATGAAATCTGACCGTTCGAAGTTGGTCAAAATCAAAGCCAAAGGAGTCGGTTACAAACAAACATACAACCATACAGGTTAAGCTAATAAAAAGCGTGTAAAAATGGATGGAGGTGAGGAGGTAAAAATCGAAAATGAATGATCTAATCTAATTAGATCATTTTTATTTGCCAAAAACGGCGCATAACGATCCTACTAATAGTATAAATGTGAAAGTTTGTATTTTTAGATGTTTGGATATTTGTTATTCAATCACGCAGAAACAGCTGAACGGATTTGTATGACATTTACCAACGGATAGTTTATAACCTGGATTAACACAAAGGATACTTTTATTTCGGTAGTACGTTACCGTGGTATTATTTCCGACCTCCACGCGGAAGAAGCCGTTGGCAAAGCTAGATCTTAATATGAAAAAAATGGGAATTAACCTACTAATTAACATAACACCAGGGCTTGTTTCAACGGAGGGTCGGGCAAAGGTGTACCATAGTACACCAGTGGCGTGCAGTCCATAAAGATAGAAAGACACTGGTGCCGATTCTCTTGTCACAAAATTCTCTAAACTAAACTAAAAATCACTAAAATTTAGTTTATTCCTGTCAAACGACGATTTCCCATTCTGAAATTGACTAAAGTGACTCAACTTATCTATACTTTAGTTTGACAGCACTAAGATTGTACTGAGTTTTTAATTTAGTGAAAATGGTAATTTTGCTATTCTGTTGTTGTCAAATTCATTATTCTATTCAATATTTAATTTCGATTCTCTAACTAAATCTGACTATTTTTAATCGCGATTAAAAAGGTGTGGAATAAAATTAGTTGTCAAGAACTAAAATTCATACTGACACCTCGACTTCGGGCGCAAATACAGTACTGTATCTTTTTTTCTTTTGCTTATATCTCGAAATTGGTGTGTCCTATCGTAAAAATAATGAAAATTTCGACCCCCTTTATAAAACCCCATACACCTCTAAAACTCAACATGTAGGTTATAATTTTTCATATTTTCGATACAAAAAGTAAAAAAATCCATTTAAAACACGTTGAGGCTGCCCCCCCTGCGCGATTCCGGCTCTAAAAAAGATCACGGGGTAGGGCAAATGTGGAGTCGCGTTTGTCAAATTTGATTTTAGTTGTGTCAAAATTATTTTTAAATTTAGAGATCTTTTTTTGCAGAATAGCTTTAAGATTCTCATAGCCAAAAGTAAGGAATTTTAGTGATAGTTTAGTTAGTTTAGTTCGGTGTACAACAGAATCGGCACCACTGCCTACCCTACCTAATTCAAGTAAATATTTAATAAACAAAAAATATTGATTCATAAATCAGCTCCACCTGTCGAGCATCGGTCCTATCGTTAGTTTCATCAATACAATACCCGATCGTTCGTTCAATTTGATGCAATTTCGCATTGCGATGCACTAGCGCCGCGGAGTGCTTCGGGAGAGACACGAACTGTTCGCGGCTTAATGTTTATATGTGTGCTCTCGTGGTCATGCAGATTTATTGTGTGTGCGTTCCTATACATACGTGGCACACTATGTAACAATTTACGTACACAACCGTACATGGTAGTCATAATCATAACATAGTAGTAGCTTACCGAAGTTTTCCGAACAATGTTGGTTATGCGACTATTTTTTAAAGTAGCATTGTTTCATTGAATTGTCGCTACTTAAACTACCGTTGAATGATGCATTTTTAAAACGTGATCGTGAAAAGTAGTTGTACACCGGATTTGCAATTAATACAAACTAAAGGTAAAGTCATAAATCAATACAGAACAATATGATTCTTTTAATTGACTCACAGATTGAATGCTGTGTAGGTACAGCAATCGGTTATTCTGTTTTTTTTTGTTGTTTTTTTTATTTCTGCCTACCACATTTCGCCAGTTATGTTTAAGTCCCATGTTTAGGAGGCGAGCCTTTTTTGATCGGGCACAAATCAGACCTCCGGGCTGCTACTGATAAATCCTAACCTATTAATTAGTAAGAAATGTCATCACCAACTGGTGGGGTCCGCAAGGGCCGATGCCTGCCAAGGGTGCGGGTTGTTCGAAAGAGATACCGTTGCCCCTGGCACACAGGCAACTGAAGGAACACGGGTGGGTTTTAGTTAGTAAAAGTCTGACACGCCCTCCTGCTCCATGCAGAGCGGAAGAAGTTATTTGATGGTTTCCCACCCTCAAAAAAAGACCTATTAACTAGGAAGGTAACGGAAACGCAGGGGAGTTTCTCGTTGAATGGTTTTAAGTTTACAACCATTCAACGAGAAACTCCCGTGCGTTTCCAAATGAGGTAATATACCTAGTACTTATTTGATACGAGCTTGTGGCTTAGTAATAACAGCTAAACGAATCGGTCGATCAGGTTAAGCTACGCTTGCCGCGGTTGGTCCGTGGATGGGTGACCATCTTTACATACCAAGATCACGTTAGGCCGTTGGTCCTGGCTGTCATCCATACATCTTTGATAGTCGTTACGGGTCGTCAGAAGCCCGAAAGTCTGTCAACCAGTCTTATCAAGGGATATTGTGTTACCCAGTAACTGGGTTGTAGAGGTCAGATAGACAGTCGCTCCATGTAAAATACTGGTTAGTCTAGAAACTGACCCAAAAGGCTAGGCAGATGATGATGACCTTTTTGATACAATCTTTCACAAATTTTGTTGAAATATGCCCGTTTAAATTAAGCAGCAATCACGTTCTGGACAAGATAAATTACTCTACCAGTATTTTATCTTGTCCAGAACTTAATTTAGCACTTTGCTGAATTTGAATTTGAATGTCTATAAGTTATTGTTCAAAATTATTGAAATTTACAAAACCTTAACCAAAAAAAAAACAAGCAGTAACTTTAGTATCAGCAGTTAAGATTGTTAATTGTATGCACTTTTGTTTAGAGACGCAATTCCATACTATACAAACTTTGAACAAAATTTTAATATTACGATTACGTCGACAAAACTTTGTTGTACAATAGGAAGCAATTAATTTTGTCAAGAGTTGAACGCTTGCTTGTTTTATTAAAGCGAAATACCCAAAACCCCTCGCTGTGTATCTCCGTTACAAGAGAACCCTTCTTTTTTGATAATATTTTCATTCTCGCTACTTTTACAGTAATTTTTCTGAAAGGATTCATAATTTTACAAGTATTTTGCGGAAGTATTTTGTTAAGGAAACTATTTAACTGTACCTCTCAAAATTATTTAGTGTTTTAATGGTGTACAGTTTCTTTTTTTTAATTATGGTACTTGTAATAATTAGGCACTTGTAAAACATTTGTGTTTCTAACGATGCAATTTTGTTTTAACGATGGAACCTCTTTTTATATTTCTGGCCTTTTTTCACAGTTAATCGCAGTAACTAAGATAAACAACTTTCAACACTCTAATATAATAAAAGCTAGAGATGGGCTCACTATGACTTTGGGCGACTAGCCGACTAGTCTACTAGTCGGCTGCAAATTAGCCGACTAAACGGCCGACTAGTCGGCCAAGCCAATCATTGCTTTCAGTTGAGTTCGGTTGAAATCGGTAATATTCGTGACTACGCTTTCGGCTCCTAGGTGTGCGGGGTTCGCCGCGCCCGGCGAGCAGGCGGAATTGTCAGGACATGTTTTTATGTACTTTGCATTTAGTCTATCATTGTTTATGTCCGAGCCGGCGTTTCTTCCTATCCTATTCTAGATTGCACTGAAAGTAAACTGTAAAACTGATTCTATAATAAAAATAATAACAGTAAAGATTTCAATTTCATTTCAATCACCGTCTTTTAAATTTTAAAGCACATTAATACGAGTAAAATATGGGCCGACTAGTCGGCGGTTTTAGTCGACTAGTCGCCGACTACAAATATGGCCGACTAGTCGGCCTTCCCGACTAGTCGGTACATCATTAATAAATGCGCTTCTTTTTGGATTTGGACGAAGTGGCCGGTGAGTGCTACTTCCAAGTTGGTCGCAATTACTTGGCTATTTAGTGTTTTTGGGACCCAAAAATAGGAATTTTAAGAAGTTCACAAAAAGAAGCGCATACTTACTTTTGGAAAGCAAAATGAGAACTATTTGAGGTCCGATTATAAAAATGCTTGCATTAAGCATTTTTATAATTATGACTATCAAGCACATTCATCATCATTACAAAAGGTAAACATTTCAGACCCGATTGATGTTTTTAAAACTATTTTCCCAAGTATTTTGGGAATAGTTTTTGGTAAATAAGTTTTCCCCGCCGTAAATTATCGATGAAAAACTACTTTTACAAAAAAGTAAAAAGCACTGGGTCGAACATTGAAAATTTATGGCCGGGATAAACTGAATCGACAGCGTCGCTTTTTATAATACTTTTTGTCTGAATTATAAATCGAGGCTATTTTGGTTTTATTTATATTCAACTAGCTTTTGACCGCGGCGCCGCCCGCGTGGATGTCGGTTATCGCGTAAAAACCGCCTTCTCCATATCCCAGGCTACACCTCTGCCAAATTTCATGATAACCGGTTCAGTGGTTTAGGCGTGAAAGCGTAACAGCGATGCAGACAGACTTACTTTCGCATTTATAATATTAAGTAGGGATTAGTAGGGATTTTATTTAAGGACTATCTACTATTACAGGATAAAATTTTAACCAGTTCGCAAATTGTATCATCCTAGACCCCGTTTTTTTCTGGATGGAAAATCATCAAATGACTTCGGATCGGGAACGCGTGTTAGACCCTTATATTATAGTTTTTTTTTTGTCGGTTATAAAAACAAATATTTGTTGCTCCATAAATTTTAACCGCGTAGGTTTTCTAAAAAACAGCAGATATATGTGTTTTAAGAAAAACGACAAAAAATTCTACGCCTTGGGCCAATAATCACAATATGCTGAATTCATGGTAATTTTTTTAAACAAAATGTTATTTTTGTTTTTATTCATTCTTGAGTTCTTGATTGTGTCTTCGGCGTAATAATTAACAACATTCGACACCAACATCAACTTATTTAACTAAAGTTCATTTAATAGGTACATAATAACCATAATTTAAATTAAAAAACTGGGCAAAGCATTACTTTGCCAACCTCCCATTTTAATATGTATTATAAATCGTGAGGTCGCTCAGTTACGAAGGTACAAAGCGACCACTGCGCAACCACAGGGCAACCTCCTCGCGTGACCACCATGAAAAAAATGTCCGGATGTGCCCGGGCATCCGCCGACCTTCGCCGCTATTCACCGCATCAAAGGTAGGAAACAAGACAAGCCACGCGGATAAGTCAACCGTGTAGATGACCGATTTTGCGATATTGCGATTTGTCGGACGACTACTGAAATTATTTAATCGATCAACGTTTACGACTTGCGAATGAGCTGTATAGATACATTATTAAAGAAGAGAAATAAATGATACCTAAATAAAGGGGTTGAGATGGAGGATAAAATGTTCAGATAAATTCCAGCCGATCTATTCTGTTAAAATCTCATCGAGAAAACATAGATGAAGTGAGCTTGGATTGAGCTGTCATACTCCTAATGCTAGGGATTCAGATTCACTTCAAGATATGTAGGTATATCGCACCTTTAGAATTAAAGAGACCTAATGCGAAATTAGCCCCAAGTAAAATAGGTCTGTATAATTCAGAATAATAGAGACCTAAATCGAAATTAGCCGCAAGCAAAATAGGTCTCTTCAATTCTAAAGGTGCGATGTATTATACACCGTGAAATTTTAATGGTTGTTTTCCCGCAGCGAAATGGTTTTGTCTTGGTAATACAATCGTTTTATTAACAAATAAAATATTAGAAATAAAAAAATGGCAGATTAACTATTGTGAATAATCACCACGTGCGAGAGTTTATTTTGCTTTGAACATTTATGCATCGCTGTTACCTTTGTCGGCGGCGCGTACGATTCGAGTAGTACCTACAAGTTACCTCTAGTGTTACTATTGAGTGGTGTTTTATCGAGTTGATGAATATTTTTTTGATTATTTTAAAACAAAAAAAAACTTTATTTTTATACTTTGACTCTATGCTTCGAAAGTACTCCTTATGGCAAGTTGTTCTGCCGCGGGAAAACAACCATTAAAATTTCACGGTGTGTACAAAAAAATGGACAAACTTATTTTCTTTTTAATAGGTTTACGCTGTCCCATTGCTGAGCAAAAGCCTCCCCCAAATCCTTTTCCAGGGCCTCCTTCCATCCTTTTTCAGAATCCTTTCAATATGCGTAGGTCGTCTAGAAAATTAAATCGATTTCCAAAACGCATCCCTTTGATTATGTTGACCTATCATGTTTTGCTCAAATTAAATCGCAACTCCAAAACGTAAAACCGCCATAACCTCTCTGTCCAAAAAAAACGCAAAATCGTGCCTCCCTCTCTGGCCTAACTCACAATTTATGCGCGTACATCGACAAAGGTAACAAAGCGAGACAACAGATGGTTGCATGAATAAAACAGTGGGGGCCGCCCTGAATATTTGACGTAGTGTGGACCGTGCCGCTGCCCGCCGAACAACAGCCGTCTGATCTTTCAGAGGAAATCTTTTTGTTTTTTTTTTGTATTTTGTTTTAGATATATATATTTGGGAGTCAAATGGTATACTAGGAAAGTAGTAATATTGGGATTGATATAAGTATTCTTGATAAAACTGACAAAAGAAGTTCTTCTCCAGCAGTATCGGATCCCAGCACGCATAGCGTAATGATGATGCTATCTCTTATCTACGAAGAGACACCTCTTTCAATATAGTCAGCGTTTCTTTGTTCATTTTTGACGTCGCAATGTAGGAATCTTTTCTATAATCTGTCATTTATATTACGATTTTTCCGTTCCCACCTAATGGGAAAAATAAAGAGACATCATAAACTAATATACATCGGTAGGAGAACGGCGGATGATTGCAAACTAAATGACTACTTTACAAAGAAAAATATTGTACTTTTATGTTCGACGAGCAAAATAAACGAAGGTATTCTGAAAAAGTGTTTCTCTCATCACGCCCCTCTCCTACATATCAATGATTTATATTGTGGTCAGGCTACGCTTGGACTTTACTGACTTTAAAGTCATTAGCATCATACCAGAGACTAAAGGCACTCAGCACTCCTACCAACTCAATGCCAACCAATTAAATGATGCAAACTGTGTCGATCTACCGCACTCTATTGTTAATCCCGGCTGAGAATATTTTATAGTGATGTGCCTGAACCTTAAGAGAGAATAAAATTTAGTTTTTCTTCCCGACTAAAAGTAGTAGTACTACTAGGTACCTACCTAATATATATTTTTTAATGTAGCATTAAAGAGATAGCACGGAAAGGGAGATTATTATTATGAAAGTAATGATAAGCCATAACACTATCAGTAGATAAACAAATACCTATAGCAGTAGCCAAAAACAAACAATCTGGGTAGATACACTACAGGCCTCTCATATTAATTTGTCCTTCCAATAATCCTTTTAAAGTCTACCAAAACTAAACACAAAAGTAGACCAATCCCTAAAACACTAAATACCAAAATAGAGGATAGAATTTGCGCAGTTTCCGAACAAAAAACATTGTTTATCGTCTGGCGGAGACCAAATAGAACCGTTTGGGCATCTTATGGGTCGATGAGTTTCAATCCTTCGGCCAACAAGTCGACGCCTCGCTGAAACTTATTAATTTCGCTTCAGGTGCACTTTATTTCGGTTGTTGGGAGTAAATGTAGGTTGGAAATGGATTTTGGCGATATGGATTCGGAAGACGTCCTCAAAATTCAAGTATTTTTTCAACAGTATAGTCGTTTTTGCTGTGCAAGTACCGAAATAAGTTTGTTCATAATTGATTACTGAATTGGTTTCAGTAAATTTTAACATAGGTTTTTTTTCAAAAACTATGTATTTTGACACACCTACCGCAGATTGAGCCAAAGAAAATGCAATTTTAATTCAAGGCAATGAGAGTCAATTTAAATACATAAACAAGGGTCAACACGATTTTCTTAATAATTGAAGTTGGCTTTAAAATATATAAGTTTTGCTCATTGCATTATGCTTTTAACTCAATACTCTAATAGGGTTGTAGGTATGGTTGCGTTAATTATATTACACGTTGTATATTAATAGGTGAAGCAAAAACTTTGTACCCCTTTTTACGAAAATTACGCGAACGGAGGAGCATGAAATTTGGCACAGTTAATATTTATATTGAGAAGGAGTACAGAGAGCTAACATTTTTTTATTTATGGTCTTATTTTAACCACTAAGCGACCACTTGTTTAAATATACAATCCTGGTTTTAGTATAATATATAAACCCGAAACACGTGTCCAGTATTTTTATGTAAATAATCTATGTGCAAAATTTCAAAATTGTATCATGAAAAATCACAAAGTTATAAGCTTGTTATGTTACCCTTAAAAAGCGCGTCCAGCCTCGTATTGTGCTCATTGATAAGTATTAGGCAGTAGGTATCTAACCGTATATTGATCCCATGTGGTGCCGGACGTAAAGAATAGCACCATCCCATCTCTTCCCGTGGGTGTCGTAAGAGGCGACAAAAGGACTAAAGAATGGGCAGCAGCGTTCTCTTTGCATTTTACCACCATACTGGGATCGCCAACCCACCTGCCAAGCGTGGCGATTATGGCAAACCCCCCAAATTGGGGGAGGCCTCTGTCTAACAGTGGACATCTTTCGGCTGAAATAATGATGTTGATGGGGTACCTAACCGTACGGCAATTGTATTGGCGATAACATTTTCTATCACACTTGCAAAACATTTTTGGAAAAAAAATATAACATGGTGTAAAAATGTTTGGAATAGATTCAGTTAGTTATCCTGAACAAACTATATTCCGGTTTCGCATATACTAAAAATAATGTTGTAAATTTATTCCTAAATTATCTTATTGTACCTATGTACAACTATTTGTATCTGCATTACCTAAAGGTGGACTGGTAGTAAAAGCCTATGGCATTAAGCTCGTCTCTATACGTTAGTGTGTTCAAAGTAAATATTAACAACGATATTTTACAGTTGACAGCACGGTTGGCGCAGTGGTTAAGTGATTGACTGGTGTGCTGCGTGTAGCGGGTTCGATTCCCGCACGGAACAAATATTTGTATGACTTACAAGAGTTACAAGTAGTTGTTCCGGGTCTGGTTGTTTGTGTATGTGAATTTAAATGTTTGTAAACGCACCCACAATACAGGAGTAATTCCTAGTGTGGGGCAACGTTTTTAAAAAATAAAAAATAAAAAATGTTTGTTTTACGCTTTATTGGGGCTGTGACACCTAAAGCGAGGTCACTTAACGGAGTAGGTCAAACATATGAGTAGATAGGTAGGTCGTTTATTTTTAGGATTATCAGAAAATAATCTACCTACCTGCTCACATATTTTAAAATCAGTTAGATATTGAACAAAAACTAATCATAATGTCACCTAATAGTATTTACTCGTTGGTCTAGTGATTACAAGCGCTACTGGTGAGCATGTGGTCCTGGGTTTGGTTTCCAGGTCGGGCAAAGTGTTATTTGATTTTTCTATCTGGAATTTTTCAGTAGCAGCCCGGAGCCGAATAGGGGGCGAGCCGATTGCCATCAACCGGGCACAAATCCAGACTCCGGTCTTCTATTGAAAAATTCCAGATAGAAAACCCCAATAACACTTTGCCCGACCTGGGAATCGAATCCGGTAGCTCAGCAGTAGCGCTTGCAAGCACTGGACCAACGAGGCAGTTTCAGGCATTACACGGGGCATTTGCTGTAAATATAAAACACTAGCTTTTGCCAGCGGCTTCGCCCGCGGGGAGGTCGGAAATTATCCCACGGGAATGTACTAGCGAGATGAAAAGTATATTATGTGATAATCCAGGTTATAAACTATGTGTGTGCCAAATTTCAGCCAAATCCGTTCGGCCGTTATAGCGAGATTGAGTAACATACATCAAAACATACATACTTTCACATTTATAATATTTTATTATATTAAATTATAATTTTATTAAATAATAATTAATTAGGATAATAATCTGCTTCAGGGAAGGCAATACTCGCCCTAGAGTGATGCGCTTTGAGAGACGAGCGTTCTCGGGGACTGATATCAGTCCTCAAGACTATACGTCCTGTGTCACAGAGCGCATCGACTTCCTGAAGCAGAAAGTGTATGCATGGGCAAACCGTATTCGTAGGTATAAGCGGCGAGTGGATCGATACACCCAGAACCGCACTTTCCAGAGTGATGAAAGGTATACAGGGCTTGGGAGCGACCGGACCAAGGTGTGGCTGGCACGCGCCTACCAGATGATGATGCCATGTGTTCTTTTTGGCGTAGTACCTGGTCGGTGCCTGTCAGGCACACCGAAGGTGATTGGGCTCGGGAAGTCGAGCGAGCCTGCGATCCAATACCAGAAATGGGGGCTATTACCATCTGCCCCCAAGATGTAGCTCGTGCAGTCCGTCCGTTGCCTAACTGGAAATCTCCGGGGCCGGACGGACTGCACAACTTCTGGATTAAATGGTTCATTGGATCGCACGCTCGCTTGGCAGCTCAGTACCAGACTGCTTTAGAGTCTGGTTCGCTACCCCAGTTCCTAACGACAGGAGTTACCCACCTGCTCCATAAATCAGGTAGTACTGCGGAGCCCAAAAATTATAGACCGATCACGTGTTTACCGACGGTCTATAAAGTTCTTACATCCATTTTGAGAGCTAAAATTTACAATCACATAGACAGTAACTCCATCATGTCTGTCTCTCAAAATGGATGTCGGAACGGGTCCCGTGGTACTAAGGAGCTACTCCTCATTGATATGGCCATTAGCCAACAGGTTCGTCGTTCCCGAAAGGATCTTTCGACACGTTGGATAGATTACAAGAAGGCCTATGACTCGGTGCCACATACATGGCTCATGAGGGTGCTGGAGTTGTATAAAATAGATACAACTCTACGCACCTTCCTGATGTCATGTATGAGGCAATGGAGTACGGTCCTTCGATATCCAGGATGTCGAAACATCCAAAGGAATAGCGAGCCGATAAGGATCGAGCGAGGCATATTTCAGGGCGACAGTTTGAGTCCGCTTTGGTTCTGCCTAGCCCTGAATCCTCTAAGCACACTGCTGGAGGATTCAGGTATAGGCTATCGGCTGAGGAGAGGTGGTCAGGTTATATCTCACCTCCTTTACATGGATGACCTAAAACTCTTTGCCCCCAACAATTCGCAACTGATGGAGCTACTGAAAGTAACTGAAACTTTCAGTAGCGCCATCGGGATGGAATTTGGTGTGGACAAATGTGCGGTCATGCATGTAAAGCGAGGGGAGATTGCGGAATCCGTGGGAACCCAACTCTCGGATTCCATAAACCTTCGAGCCCTCTCCACAGCCGAAACCTATAAGTATTTGGGTATGTCGGAAGCGTTGGGCATCAACGATACTGACATGAAGCAATCGTTGAAGGAGCGCTTCTTTGGCCGTCTGAAGAAAGTACTTAATAGTCTTTTATCAGGCGGGAACAAGGTGCGCGCCTTCAACGGTTGGGTCATGCCGGTTTTGATGTACTCTTTCGGCATACTCAAATGGACTCAGACCGAACTCGACGCCCTGGATAGGAGGGTCCGTACGCTGCTGACTGCATATCGAATGCATCACCCACGGTCATCGGTAATGAGACTGTATATCCCGCGAAAGTGTGGAGATCGAGGGTTCTTAAACGCTAAGACCCTGCACAATCGCGAGATATGCAGTCTCAGGGAATATTTTCTGGGAGCCGACGTGAGGATGCATCGAGATGTGGTCGTGGTTGACAAGGGCCTCACCCCGCTCTCCTTGGCTAAAGAGAACTGGCGCAGGCCTGTAGTGCTTGACACTAAAGATCGCATGGAAGTATGGCAGAGTAAGGAGCTTCACGGACGCTATTTCCGGGCCCTACATGGACCCGATGTAAACCTTCTAGCGTCCGTAGCCTGGCTGCGTTTCGGTGACCTCTTTGGAGAAACCGAAGGTTTTGTCTGTGCAATTATGGACGAAGTTATGATGACGAACAACTACCGGAGATTTATTGTGAAAGACGGCACGGTTGACATCTGTCGGGCATGCCACCGTCCGGGTGAATCAATCAGACACATTATCTCCGGGTGTTCTCGTCTAGCTAACGAGGAGTACTTGCATAGACACAACCTTGTAGCCAGGATTATCCACCAGCAACTGGCTCTGAAATACAGCCTTGTGGAATCAGAAGTGCCGTACTATAGGTATGTGCCCGACCCAGTTCTCGAAAATGGACATGTCACACTGTACTGGGATCGATCCATCATCACTGACAGGACTATTGTTGCCAATAAGCCTGATATAGTGGTGGTGGATCGACTAGAGCGGCGTGCAATGATCGTTGATATAACGGTCCCGCATGATGAGAACCTCGTGAAAGCCGAGAAAGATAAACAAATCAAGTATCTTGACTTGGCTCGCGAGGTTGTCGACATGTGGGATGTTGACTCAGCGAACATTGTACCGATAGTCGCCACAGCCAATGGCTTGATAGCTAAGAGCCTCGACCAACACCTGAGGAGGCTCTCGTTGGGCAGCTGGGTCAAGGGCTTGATCCAGAAAGCGGTACTCCTGGACACGGCTCGCATTGTTAGGAGGTTCCTCTCTCTGGAGCCCTGACCGCCGGTAGCTTGGACCCTGTTCCCGATACCGGTGGGCTACTATTTTTTATATTTTTAAATATTTTTATATATTTTATATTCTAATATTTAAAAATGTAATTGATATGTGTATATTCTAAAATAAAGGAAATTATAATATTTATTTCATGTAGCTCTGTATCTTATAAACTTATGATTTTCACATCTGACTAGACACGGTAAACAGTCATAGCAATATTCGAAGAGACAATACAGACAGTTCCCATCTCTATCGTATGAAAAAGTTTAATTACTTACGACGGCTATGGAGTAAAGGAGAACAGAGTGCTAAGCGATGTTCCCTACAAAATTGAATTGCATTTTGTGAGACACACGAACATTTTTAATAACAATTGACTTACGAGCAACATGAGGAAATTGTTGTGTATATTTTATTTTGTACTAACTTTTGCCAGTGGCTTCGCCCTCGTGGAGGTGGAAATTATGCCACGGGAACGGACTACCGGGATAAAAAGTATCCTATGTGTTAATCCAGGTCATAATCTATCTGTGTGCCAAATTCATCAAAATCCGTTCAGCCGCTTTTGCGTGATTGAATAACAAACATCTAAACATACAAATTTTCACATTTATAATAGGATTCTAATACACTCATCTTTAACTAATGAAATTAGCTTTTAGCCGTGTTATATTAAAGTAATAAAAAAATAAACACATATACTATAAGCCTGCAAATATGGAATCAGAATTAAATGACATTTGATTCGTTACTTAAAAGAAGCCCTTCAAATGTAGACAACTTTTCCGATACTAAGTAAACAGCTGGGCTGCACGATTACTGACAAATGCGTGCACTGACTGGACAGGTCCACTCAATCTGTGTGATTGTTTTCTCAAAAGATCATTTCAGACACCAATCCACATGGTCTTCACATGATTTGACCAAGATTATGACTGGACTTTAAAAGAGGCTGTGATCTCTAACCTTCCCTCTGACCTTTCTTCTCAGAGTTATCTAGTCTTAAAATATTAGTTGACGTGCTTCTGTACAAAGTTACTTACAGAAATAGAATAATTTATCATTTCATCTACACTGAGAAGCAGTAGGTCAACTGTGCATAAGCACTCCATTTCTTCATACTCCATGTCTATGCCGACGCTACCCAGGAAAGCCGGTAACTCGATGCGGGTAGTAAATATTGCATCGCACGTGGACACAGGGGACCCCCAGGACAACATCCAACGGAATATCAGGTTTAAACCCATTAAAATAACGTCTAGACTTTAATGTAAATATGCTGCTAGTCTTAGGGATAAATTAAGATGGTTTCGGGTGGCTTTTGCGTGTTTAATCATACTGGCATTTGGATGGGAAGCAGTAGTGTTAGCTACTTTGTAAATAAAGAGAGTTAAAAAATTATGGGTGAGGACTGGAGAATAATATGCTCGTAAACATATAAAGATTTCTGGTTCGTTCAGCTACGGAGGTCAAAGAAAAATAAGCTTATTGTTGCTTACAAAAATACGCTGCTGCTGTAGACTTTGGGGAAACAAAAGATTATCAGCACCAAATATATACATGGTGGCATGGTCATCGACGTGCAACCGGTTACCATGGATTCTGCCTGATTCTGAACCCCACTGCAGATTTTCCGTCATGTCATAAAACCATTCGCGATTGCTTGCTGGATTGGCATCGGCTATCAAAATAAATTCGATGAAAAAAGAAGTAGCTGATCGAAAATACGAATTATACCTGTCTGACAAGAGTTTATTAACCGTAACAACAAACAACCTAAGAGAAAATAGTAGCCACTATCATGTGGCAGTAATAAAAGGTTTAATTACAGCCTCTGGGAGCACGTGATGCCGCCAGTAAATATTGAAACCCACTTGTGGACACGGGCAGGCAAGCTCGTAAATATATAAACATCTCTGTTGGCTACACGGCTTTAAATTTTTTTGGTTAACTCTGGACTGAATTATGTAGTTTGTGTATGCGGGATTTTATGAGGTTAAAGGGCCTGTGTCACAGAGTTCAGATAGGCAAGCCACCAGATGAATTAAAAATCAGAACTCGTCTCATCTGGCGGTATTCAAACTGGGTTGAAAATCATCTAAGAGGCTAAATAGTTAATGTTATAAAATTATTTAAAGAAATTCGTTTTATTACAAAAGTTGAATCAGCAAAATAGTATCTAATTCTGTAGATGAAATAATTCAAAATATTGTACCTACATTATTTTACAATTATACGAAACGGATGTTTATCTGCATTAAAGGGAAAACAGCAAAACAAAAACCATTGTGAGATATTATTACCCGCACTTGAATTTAATAAAACAATTCTTTAAAGAAAATATCTTGTCATAGCATAATACAAGCCGCAGTATGAACGAGTTTGCCAAAGAAAAATAAGTATGTCAATAAATTATGTTATATGGAGAGACTTTCTTTTGGATCTCAGATACTTTTCCGATAATACTTATAAATTTATTGGAAAAGGTAAGCTTCGTTTAGCTATGTAATATATGTATAGGAGTCAAACGATTACTAGTTTCCATAACAACGATAGGGAATTATTTTAGCTTTCAAACTAGGTAAACCTAAGATTCTTTCCACCTGACGTGAATGCGTGTCACTATTTTTTCATGCTGTATGTTTTATTTTATACAGGGTGACTGGTAATTAGTGACTGATATTTAAACACGTGATTTTAATCATCATAACAAACAACTTTCCCAAAGAAACAATTTTATTTTTATTTAACTAGCGCATGTCCCCAATCACCCCAATACAATATTGAGTACCTAACAAGGATAATACACCTTCAGCTGTAATTTAATTTAGTGACCTAAAAACAAAAAAAAAACACTTTTAATGGTTTTCATTAATTTAACAGATAGCGCGCGATCCGTACGGTGGCGGTGGTTAAATTAATGACACACGAATAATGCATGATTGAATAATGAATCTTTGATTTTATTGAGTTTATTTCTGTATTTTTGTAATTTTTAGTTTTGCAGTCTCGAAGAGGCTAACTACTAGTATAACTGTAGCCAATTTCATCTTTTATTTAAAAATAACCAAAATGTTTTATAGGTATAATGTGGTGCCCAAGATACAGGCTGTGCCTAGTTTGGGACCAACGATATCTCAATACTGCGATTTTTTTTTTAATGTTGAAATAAACGATTTTTTTTAATGATAAAAGTGTTTTTTTTTTGTGTTTGTAGGTAACTAATTTAAATTACAGCTGATGGTGTATTATTCTTGTTAGGTACTCAATATTCAATTGGAGCGATTGAGACATGCGCTAGTTAACTAAAATAAAATTGTTTCTTTGGGAAAGTTGTTTGTTATGATGAGTACAATCATGTGTTTAAATATCGGTCACTAATTACAAGTCACCCTCCCTATATTTATCATAATTGTTATTAATTGTTCTACTCTTACACACGTTGTGTACATCTCTATTTATCTACTATTGTATCGCAGGTATTCTTTAGAAATAAGCATCAACTTCGTTTTTTTCTGATCCTTTCTTCTTGTCTGTAAAAAACGGTTTAGATAAAAAAAACTGTTGCTACGTCGCTTATAGACATCGCTCTCATCAAAAAGGTATACACGGTGGGGCATACGGTGGAGATCTGCCCGGCTTGGGCGGAGCACCGCCGTGTCCTCGTGGAGGCGATCGGCGGCGACGATCTCTCGCGTCCGGCCCTGGTCCAGGCCATGGTACGGAGCGAGAGTGCATGGTAAGCCGTCACCTCCTTCAGCGAAGCAGTGATGCTCGCAAAGAGGGAGGCGGCGCACGTGAGGGAGAGGCAGTACATGTGCCCTCACGGCCATAGCCTTCGCAGGAGACGCCATGGGCGTCGGGAATCCCAGGCTGATTTCCGGCCACCGTAGGCACGAGCTTGCGGACGGCGAGTAATGGGTAGCTTGCTGTCCGGTTAGGGCCAAGCCCTGGTCGACGGCGCGTTGTGTTCCACGCGCGCTTCAAAGAGATGTCAGCACCAACTGGTGGTGCCCTTGTAGGCATCAGTAAAAGTCTGACACGCCCTCCCGCTCCACCCAGAGCGGGACAAGTTATTTGATGAATTCCCACCCAAAACAAAAAGGTATTTTTCAAAATAACAACATAACATAACAGTTGTTTCAGCGTTATTTCAGGCATTCCTAATTTTCTTTTATAGATGAGCGCTGCATTCTGAGAGATGAGCATTACGTAAAAATAATAGTTTAAAAAAAATAAAAAAATACGCTTTAAAAACCAAACTAAAAGGCAGAAAATAATTTTTAAAAAGCGTGGGGTCTTTTTGAGATATTGTTATAATCAATTAATATCAAGCAACCCACGCTTTTTGAAATTATTTTCTGCTTTTTTACTTTGGTATTTTAAAGCGTTTTTTTTTTAGTTTTTTAAACTATTATTTATTTCTATTTTTTAGTTCTGCTAACTAAAAAACCGTGATGTTTCAGTTTTTTTTTTTTTTTCAACATTATGGAACAAATTTATGAAATTATTGAATTGTCATCGGTCCTCGATAAGTATACAAAGTTTAAATGAAATCTGACCATTTGAAGTGGGTCAAAATCAGCTCCAAAAGAGTCGGTTACAAACATGCTTACAAACATACAGGTGAATCTAATAAAAAAGTATTAAAAATGCTCTTTACTCTTTAACTATTTGCCAAAGAGACACTAAAGAAGTTAAAACATTTTAGTTACTCATTTAAAAGAGATGAATCTAATGAAATGAAAACTACCAACTTAATAAAAAAAAACATTTTTTTTTTTCACAAACGGCCAGCAGCCGAGTGTTTTTTACTATTTATTCTTTACTGAAGGAGGCACAGAGCACAGATAATAACATTTGGATCTAGCCCTATCAGTGTCTGCAAGAAACAATGAGATTACCGGGATTTATTAGCAGGATCGAAAATTGCTTGTCTGACGAAACAAACGAAACTTATTCAGTATTATTTTGTAGTAACCTGCGATAGTTTATATAGAGCTGTTTATTATCCTCTTTTAAAAAGGAGGATTTTTGAAAGGAGGGTTCGCAATTTGACAATTTTTTTTAGGGGTCTGCACATCCTTATGAAAAAACGGTACCCTTATAGGATCACTCGTGTGTCTGTCTGTTTGTTCGTCCATGTGCCACAGACAATTTGCCCCGGATCTATACGTGTAACGTAAATAAATGAATTTTGGATATGGGGGTCACTTTGGGGGGCAAACTAGAAGTAGTAGTTTCGGAGATAAGGGTGATATTTTAATATATTCATACTGCATAATTAATTATTTGCTTATTTTTTTTTATTGCAACTAGTGTATTCAATACATGGAGCAACTGCTTATCTGACCTCCACAACCCAGTAATTGGGTAAAACGATACTTCTTGGCAAAGCTGGGTGTTAACATTTCGGCGTTTTGACAACCCATAACGCATTCCCAAGATCTAACTTAACTTATGCTTCAATACTGTCTACCTACCTACGTGACGTAGTCATAGTTGTGTTCAGTAACAGAAATAAAATAAAAAATATCGACACCTCAGTGATCAGCTGATGTACAAACATTTACAAAGCAGAACAAATTCATACAGTAGTAACATACTTAGCACAATTTCGAATAACAAGACACAAAGCCCACACAATGGAACTATAAAAAGTTACTCTAAACATTTTTCTACAGACTTTTGCAAGCTTTTCAATTAGCCTTAAAATGCTCAAACACTCAGAAGCCAAAACAAATCCTAACAGCAAAAATAAAATAAAGATGTAAATCCACTGACGCTAACCAACAGCTAAAATTAAAAATAAAACACTTGAAAATAAATGCAGAATCCAAATAAAGCTTCCCATGTACTTTGCATTATGAAGCAAAAAGATTTGAATATTAAATGCTTTCCTCTCATTGCTTTGGACAACGCGCTCGAGCTTTGTCCTGTAATTTGCTGCGACAGTGGCGACCGCTTCTTAGTGCGAACATGGTGGGTTGTAACATGGAAACTCGACGCGGATACTTCAGCCTTTAATGGCAAAAAATTATGTTTAATTAAAGGGAAACTATACTCCATTTGAAATAAGATTAGACATTTATAACTTTTTAACAGGCCTTTCAACTGATTTTGACTTCTATTGCGTTGGTAGCATGATAAATAATAGCATCTGCCACTTTTTTGTTTTTTATGCCATCCTTATTCCTACGGAATAGAAGTCAAAATCGGTTGAACGGACTGTAAAAAAGGTTTATTTAAATGTCATCTAATTTAAAATGGAGTATAAGTAGTGTTATAAATCTTGGAAATTCTCGCTTTCTGTTCCTGTAACTGTACGTACGATGATGTCCAAGTCAAGTAGGTTGGTAAGTAGGAATAGTTTGCCACAAGTGTATCGATGCTGATTTTAACGTATATTCGGTCCAATGGGTTAATTTTTGCTCTTTGGTAGGAACGATAAACTCTGCTAAATCTATTGTAAGAGAAATTGTGGAAAGAAAACTCTGTTGCAGAGATACCCTTGCAAAAATATTTGCGTTATTAGGGGCGTATCACCTCCCACGTGCAAGGTTCACCACTGTCCACATCGACCTTGTACAATTTCGCAAGGCTCCGACGCTCTCGGCTTTGACGGCAGTCGACTGTTCTACCAGGTGGCCACAGGTCATACTTATTGTAGACATAACGGCTGAGACAGTAGCTAAAGCACTGCTATCCGGATGGATTGCCCGATTTGGCTGTCCCGCGGAGATGGTCACGGACAGGGATCGGCAGTTCGAGTTGGCTCTGTTCGAACAATTGTCCAAATTGGCTGGCTTTCAGCACAAGCAGACAACGGCATACCATCCGGCATGTAATGGCATGGTGGAGCGATTTCACCGGCAACTCAAGGTGTCTATCACGTGCCATGCAAATGACAAGTAGACAGAGTCCTTGCCGTGGGTATTGCTTGGTATACGGAGCGCAGTCAAAAAGGATGCCCAAGTGTCTTCAGCCGAACTTATATACGGCGAACCGCTAAGGCTCCCAGGTGAATTTTCACTCCAAGTGACGACGATACGACCGATGTCACAGATTTCACAGCGCGCATTCGCAAGTTCACAAAAAACCTGCAACCAACTCCAGCATTCCGTCACGCCAAGACCAGCATTTTCGTATTTAAGGATCTGCAGACCACTGATCACGTGTTTCTTCGTGAAGACACATTACGTGGCTCGCTAGAACCAGCGTACACAAGTCCTCACAAAGTTTTGCAAAGTGGAGACAAAATCTTCAGAATACTATTTAAGGGCAAAGAGGTCACGGTTTCAATTGACCGCCTTAAACCAGCATACATTTTAGCACACAAAGCTGACCCAGGAGAAGGCACTCCATCCAGCAGTAGCAACGAGTATACAACTCGCTCTGGTCGTCCTGTCAGGTTCCCAGACTTTTATCGCCATTGACGGTCTCTGGAAGGAGCTGATGTGGGATATACTCGTAGACCTACACCTTTAGGTCGTGAGTCGAGATTTGAATATTTGTGTCAGTTTTTGATATTACCTAAAACGGTATCGTGTCGTGGCTATTTTGTGTCTCCTGTCTGTACTCCTTCTGTATGTATATTGTGCTGTGTACGGATATTATAATTGTAACAGAGTGACTTTTATTCCGTTCTCCCGTACAATACCCTACACATACTCCAATGATCAAGTAACTTCTCCCGCTCTGGGCGGAGCTGGAGGGCGTGTCATACTTTTACTGACTAAAACCCATCCGTGTTCCTTCAGTTGCCTGTGTGCCAGGGGCCACGGTATCTCCTCCCAATAACCCGCACCCCTGGCAGTCATCGGCCCTTGCGGACCCCACCAGTTGGTGCTGACATCTTTTTGAGCTGCGTGTGAACACAACGCGCCGTCGACCCGGGCTTGGTCCTTACCGGATGGCGAACTCCCCATTACCCGCCGTCCGCTAGCCCGCGTCTATGGTGGCCGGGATCGGCCTGGAATTGCCGACGCTCAGGGCGTCTCCTGCGGCGACTAGGGCCGTGAGGGCGCATATGATTGCCTCAGGAGTGAGCAGCTGACGCACAATTTTTCCTTAATTTTCCCATAGCAATTAAAACTAACACGTAATAAATAATTAAGAACTTAAGTAGGTACTTATTAAAAGTTGCCATGTATTGTTAATATTCTGCTGTAAATATTTGGTTTGGAACTACTTCATTAAACGTTAGAACAAATAGATTCCTACATAATTATTTCGACTAAATTATTATTGACTTCCTTTACCCAGCGGCTTCGCCCACGTGATGGTCAAAAATTATCCCACCGGAACGTTATACCTACCGGAATAAAAGTATATGTGTTAATCCAGGTTATAATCTATCCGTTTGCCACAGTTCATCCAAATTCGTTCAGCCGGTTTTGCGTGATTGAGTAACAAACATCCAAACATCTAAACATACAAACTTTCACATTTATACTATTATTAGCAAGCAGAATTATATAAATAAATTCGTTTCAAAACCAACAAACATTCAAGCCTTCTATAAAACATCTGAATCACTTAGTAGTGGTTGGACACGACAGCATCGAGTTAACTCCCACGCAGACAAAGGAGTAATCCGGTGTTACCATTTTATAAATGAATTCACGGCGACGTTAATGCCAGAAGCCACTTGTTAAAAGATTTTTATAGAGAAGAGTAATAAAGTAGTGTGTGAGATCAACTAAGTTATATGTGTAGAGGCAGCCGCATGTATGGAAGTGTTTGTACTATTTTTTAATGCAGTTAGGTTTTTTTTTCTATTAATTTGCCTCATTGGTCTAGTGACTGCCTCATTGGTCTAGTGACTGCCTCATTGATCTAGTGACTGCCTCATTGGACTAGTGACTGCCTCATTGATCTAGTGACTGCCTCATTGATCTAGTGACTGCCTCATTAGTCAAGTGACTGCCTTATTGGTGTAGTGATTGCCTCATTGGTCTAATGACTGCCTCATTGATCTAGTGACTGCCTCATTGGTCTAGTGACTGCCTCATTGGTCTAGTGACTGCCGCATTGGTCTAGTGACTGCCTCACAGGTCTAGTGACTGCCTCATTGGTCTAGTGGTTGCAACCGCTACTGCTGATCATGAGGTCCTAGGTTTCATTCCCAGGTCGGGCAAAGTGTTATTGGGTTTTTCTATCTGGAATTTCTCAGTAGCAGCCCAGTGTCTTTAATTTCTGCCCAGTTGATGGCAATAGGCGCACTCCCTATTACATGAGAATAAAACATAATTCGTGAAATTTGTGTATATTGTAGGTAGATACATCTCTGCCCAACCCTTCGGGGAAACAAGGCGTGATGTTCTTCTTCTTCTTTGTAACACTCTTATCTGAGCGGTCGTGGTCCTCATGAAATTTCTTGGCTGATGTAATTCGCCTCACGATTTCTCGCCATCTACTCCGATTTTTGGAATGTAATGTGCACTTATACAAGGGATCGCCCACTGTGGATATTATTTGGTCAGTCCATCTCATGGGTGAGCGTCCGCGTGATCTAGTGCCCTCCACTCTACCCTGCATGAAAAGGCGCTCTATAGAGTTACCGTCACGGCTCGAGACGTGTGCGAAGTATTTGAAGATGCGCGTTTGGACCAGAACAGATAGACGCTTTTTGTTGTTGAGTTCTTGGCGTATCGAGGTGTTGGTGCAAAACTCGTTGCACGATACCCCAAGCATTTTTCTCTAGCACCACATTTCCAGAGCGTCTATCTTTTTCTTCTCGATGTCGCGAAGCATCCACGTCTCAGCAATGTATAGGAACATAGGGAAAACCAGTCTTTGAACAAGCCAGATCTTGGTGGCTTTTGTAAGATCTCTGTTCCTCCAGAGACTTTTCAGTGTGTCCATTGATGACTTAGTATTTTAACACGTCTCTTAATTTCATCCATACACCCACCTCCGTTAGAGATTAAGGCTCCAAGATAAATGTAGGACTGGACCACGTCGCAGTTCGCAAATTTAGAGACTTCGGGCGTGATGTTATGTAACGTTTTAAAAGTACATATTGTTAATTGGGCGATTACCATAAGCGTACAGTTAATATTCATTGTTAAAATTATAACGTTCCCACAGCTGGGACACAGGCCTTTTCTCTGTGAGAGGGAGTGGGCCATGATCCACCACGCTGGCCCAGTGCAGTTTGGTAGATGTCACATGTCTTCGAATTTTTGGATTTAGGATATGCCGGTTTCCTCACGATGTTTTTCTTCACCGTTTTGAGAGCAGTGGTGATGAAATACTTTAAACAAAGTAAATCGCCTGTCTGGGTTCGAACCTACGACCTACAACTCGTAAGTCGCGGCTGTTACGACTAAACCACCATTATTCTCTAGCTGGTTAAAATTATTAAACCTTTTTCAACCCGTTAAACACTGCAGTCTTTTGAAACAGAATTAGTCCCTAGTAATACCATCAGTTACTGTGAAGCCGGCTGTAGGTAATTAACCAGCGCAATACCGGCAAGGAACAAAACCCATTTATTTCACTAATTCTCTACACTGCTGGCGCGAGCTTGTGACCTAGTGTAGCGACACTTACGACAATTCCGACATTTGCGACCATTCCGACTGTTACAACGGTCGCCTCACTATGCGGCACTTCTTAATTTAAACGGAATTAGGGCTTGTAGTGTCTTTGTAATGAGAATTTTCCTCTGTTTGCTGGCTAGGCTTTTTAAATATCGTTTCTTGTGGGGTAGGTAATTCAACCTTTGTAAACGACTTTTAAAACGAGGGAAAAACATGGCTGATTTTGGGGGGATTTTTAGACCTATGTAAGTAGTCTAAATAAAACATGTCAGGCTGGTCGAACGTTATTGAAAAGCAGCAAACTCAAGTCAAAACTCAAACTCAAAGCGTTTATTTCAAATAAACCAGTTACAGCTACTTAAGACTGTATCGTGCAAAATAATCAAAAACAGTAGTCACGGTTCAGTCGATATAATCAATACTATTACAATAGTTAGCATAAAATTTTTGTAAAGAATACTACTAAGAATATGTTTACGATTGTTCCGAGAAAAAAATAAAAAATATTGTATAGTTTAATAAACAAAATTACGTAAAGTTGGACAAAAACCTAAAAATCGCATACTCGCGTTTCGTAAAATTTTGATAATAAACTGTTGAATTTTGAAACGAACTTTAAATTATATTAATTTCAAATGTCTAAACTACAATTCGTAGGTTTTACATTTTCAAAATGTTGCGTGGCTATTTTAACATAATTGTTTTTTAAAGCATCTTAAATCCGCCATACATTATTTCTATGGACGCGCGGTGTTGAATATAATACGACGTACACCGCTCGGGAATTCAGTCGACCACGGGAGCTCAGAGAGAGGTCACGTCTCATTGCGGAGCAACGCGCCGGGAACACGAATTCGCGATCTATTGTGTACGCATACTGCTGCAAACAGCTAAAATAAGGTAAGTATTTTTTTTGGTTTTCTGAGTTTTACTTATAACGGATCTAACATTAACTTTTAACCTTTTTATATTTGTTTTAGTAAAAATGGGTAAGCGTAAGGAAAGGTATTATAAGAAGAAAAGTGGCGCTCTTTTCCAGAAGAAAACCGTTCCCCATAGTCATAATATGTATGTATTTATTTATTTTTTATTTATTTTTTTCTCTCTAGGACATTATTTTAAAATCCAAGATGACGGATGCAAACTTTTCCCAAGTATTCGACATGGGTAATGTTTATTAGGGTTTTGGGGTGCCGATTGCAAATTTGACATTAATTTTAAAATCCAAGATGGTCGATGTAACTTTTGCTCAAATATTCGAATTAATGTGGTGTTGCCATGCTTCATAGTTTTCAAAATTTTGGTCTTTATTAGCAATTTTTTATTTAATTACAGATTCACTTCTGCAAATGTACTAAATGAAACTGGATCAATCAACGGTGTAAGTTAAATTGAGTATATCTTTTTGTTATTCTACAAGCTCATTCAATCGAATGGCGCCAGGAGCGGAAACTGCGACTCACGGCATCTGTTTTTGGAAAAGTGTGAAAACGAGGGCTAATTAAATGCGGAACTTTAGTCAAAACTATCGTGACTGAAAAAAAAATTGATCATGTGAAGTCCATTAAATATGGTCAAAATCATGAACGCCTTGCGCGTACTCAACTCAAAGTTCTTCTCAAAACTCCCAAACTCCCATAAGAACATGTGGATTATTCATCGACCGAAATTTGCCATTTTTAGGAGCAAGTCCAGATGGAATTGTAGAAGATGACAAAATTGAAAATGTTTTATTTTGATTGTTTACTGCCGGAAAGTATTGACTCTCGATTAGAAAGGCAAATGGAAACCTACATATATTCTTGAAGCCTTAACTCAAAAGGATATAAAAAAACAATCAAAACGGAAAATTGTTGAAATTGAAACCGCAAAACGCAAAAGAAAACTGCAATAAAACACGTGCAGATTCAACCAGCTTTTTAACCGACTTCAAAAAAAGAAGGGGAACTCAATTCGACTGTATGTTTTTTTTTGTTTGTTACCTCATAACTTTCGACTGGGTGAACCGATTTTGATGATTCTTTTTTTATTTGAAAGCTCGTGCTTCCCGTGTGGTCCCAATTTCATCATATAGATCTGATGATGCGTTTCGGAGACAAACAACGGAACTCTTCAAAAAATAACAGCAAATCAACCGCGATTGCTGCTATCGCATAAATATGCATTGTTTTGACCCCAAGGATGATCAAATTTCCAATTAGTGGGGTAGGTACTATAACTAAAAAGTGAAAAATAGAAACATTTTCCAAAAAAAACAACCGACTCCCGAAAAAACACTATAAAGTGAAAAATAACTTTAATTTCGGAAGGCGGTGACAAAAAAATTAAATACATATCCAAAGTCACCGCCTTCCAAAATTAAAGTTATTTTCCACTTTATAGTGTTTTTTCGGAAGTCGGTTGTTTTTTTTTTGGAAAAAGTTTTACTTTTTACTGTATGTGCTAACCTACAAAATTTGTTAAATAAACAAGTTAATAAGTAAATTAGTGTATTTTTATTAAGTAGATGTTACTAGCTTTACCAACCCACTTACCTACCGAACCTACCTACTATACCTATCTACCTACCCAATTTACTTACCATAGCCATCTACCCACCCTCCTTACTAACCATACCTATCTACCTACCCAATTTACTTACCATAGCCATCTACCCACCCTCCTTACTAACCATACCTATCTACCTACCCACTCAACACAACAACTAGAATTTTTCAAATCCCGAGTTATCTACTTTTTCGTGCAGCTGCAAACGGCCTCGAGAAAACTTGTCATTGTGTGAGTGGCGATGCACACAACAAGCGAGCCGCGGTAAAAACCTATTCGCCGCCCGCCTAGTTTGGTCGGCGCCGTCTTAAGAATTGTCAAGGAGTCGGTCAGTCAGAAATACGAAGCTAGTTGCCCATTCCAAAGCGTAGTAGGTAGTTATCGAGAAGAACGGGCAAGAAACTCCACGGACACCGTTTTAAATCAAAATATTGTTGGTTATAGCAAATCATGACTCAGTTTCAACTGTCATAAAACCACCTTTCATCGCTGTAACATGTCACAATTAAGAGACAACGGCATGAGTAGGGTTGAACATGTTGAATTGTTGACGAAATCACTACAATTTGTCACTGAGTATCATTTGCAGGGATTATATAAATCTTCGCTTAATTAACTTTACCCGTTCGGAATAATGAAATTGTTAATTATGAATAGGATCGTTAGACCGTTTTAATTGGTTTTGTCGTGACAGAAATGGCACCAATATTTCGGTGTAACTAATATTAGGTAAACTAAGTTACTGAAACTGGTTATTTCAATTTCCATTTTGATTGGGTGTTTCTGATACCGCACACAATAATTTAATACTAACTTTTGCACGCGGCTTCGCCCTCGTGGAGGCCGGATATTATGCTAAGGGAACGTACTACAGAGATTCTTCTTGTTCTTCTTCTTTTCGTGTCGATGGTACTCGTACACTTTCTTTCTTCTAATATTGTTTGAGCCAAGTTTGGCATTATTTAGATCATCCAAGCAAGCCACTCCAGCAAGTGGGACATGGTTTGATTAGAAGCACAGCACTCCGACTGTGTTGAATCAGTAATCCCCCACTGTAACAAAGTGTTTATGCAACGGCCTACTTGGGTACGCAATCGATTAAGAGCTCCCCATATAGGCCACTGCAGATCACCCCCGGGAGGCAAATGTTTTCCTGGTCATTAAAGAAGTCGAGATACCGAGATAAAAAGTATGTCATGTACTAATCCAGGTTATAAACTAGTTGCGTTCAAAATTTCATCAAAATCCGTTCAGCCGTTTTTGCGTGATTGAGTTGGAGAGGAAGGCAATGTTATTCGTAGGATATAACTGTATCCTAGTAATATTATAAATGTGGAAGTTTATATATGGTTAAAGTAAATTCAACATAAATTATCATAGACTTAATTTATTTTTATATCAATCTAATACTCAATCTGCAATAACTTGTAATTTTGATAAGTATTATTGTAATCGATTACTAAGTCATTTAATAAGTTGCAACATTGTGATCAAGCTTAACATTTTTTATGTCTATTAACTCTGCATTCATTCTTCCAACCGGCGAGTCCATTTTTTCCATTTTTTTAATCTTATAAAAGTAATAAATTCAACATATTTTCAGCGCATGAGTTTTATTATACACTAGCTTTTGCTAGCGGCTTCGCCCGCGTGGAAGTCGAAAACTATCCCACGGGAACTTAGTACCGGGATAAAAAGTATCCTATGTGTTATTCCAGGTTCCAAACTACCTGTGTGCCAAATTTCATTCAAATCCGTTCAGCCGTTTTTGCGTGAAAGAGTAACAAACATCCATACATACATCCATACTCACAAACTTTCACATTTATAATACTACTAGTAGGATATGTTTGTTCCTCAATCACGCAAAAACAGCTGAACGGATTTGGATGAATTTTGCCAAATAAAGAGTTTGTAACCTCGATTAACATATAGGATACTTTTTAAGCCGGTAATACGTTCCTGTAGGATAATTTCCGACCTCCACGCAGGCGAAGCAAACGCTAGTTGGAAATATTTCTAGGACCTATAATTTATGAATGCATTTCCATGAAGAACGGAATGAAATACGGGATTATGAAATTCACGCTATGTGAATACTGGTTGGGTTTATCTTTTATTTACGGTCTTGTACTGAAGTAATAGAATATTTTAGTATCGTGTGAATATAGTTTTCCAGACCGTATTTCGGCCATGGCTGCCAATCTCAACGGAGACTAACTAGCCTTCGGCGCGGGAGATATTATAGTGCACAAGTGTGTGCGCAGACACAATTGCACTCTTTCTTCCCTCACTCTCATAGTCCGTCCTTAGCTGGACGGCAGTCCGACAAGACCGAAGAGAGATCAGGCGTAGGACCAACCGCTTAACGTGCTTTCCGAGGTATGGGGACTATCACACCGCCAACTTCCAAACTCCGGGCTGTTACCAAGAAATTCCTAATGGAATAACCCAATATCACTTTGCCCGACCCGGAAATCGAACCCAGGACCCCACGCTCAGCAGTCGCGCTTGCGACCGCGAGACCAACAGGGTAGTTCAGATCGTGTGAAACATAGTATCTAAAAAGCTTTTATAATTTGTTTTAACATTATGTTCAGATTTTGGAACAAAAAGTCAAAAATGTTGACTATTCCCTTTTCAGACAGAACTAACAATTAAAATTAAAATTTAAGCTGTGTTTTAGAAATTGACCATAAAATAGAGTAGGATAAAAATCAATACAGTGCATTCAGCACTATAGCCTTCGAATCATATCAAAGGAAAATATTTTATTTCATACTAGCTTTTGCTAGCGGCTTCGCCCGCGTGGAAGTCGGAATTTGTCCCCACGGAAACGTACTACCGCAGTAAAAGTATCATAACTAAGTGTTAATCCAGGTTATGAACTATTTGTGTGCAAAATTTCATCCAAATTCGTCTTTGCGTAATTGAGTAACAAACATTCAAACATGTAAACATTTTGTAAATTAAACATCACTACATAGTATAAAACAAAGTCGCTTTCCCTGTCCCTATATCCCTATATATGCTTAAATCTTTAAAACTACGCAACGGATTTTGATGCGGGTTTTTTTGATAGATAGAGTGATTCAAGAGGAAGGTTTATATGTATAATACACCGACCTCCACGCGGGCGAAGCCGCTGGCAAAAGCTAGTTTATAATATTAGTAAGATAAGATACACCTACATGAAAAGCCAGAAGCTAAGGAGAACAGTTCCAAATGGTCCTAAGAAGAAGAGCCGACAAGAAACTCTACGGTCACTTATTTATTTTATTTTACAATATTTCTAAATGACTTTGTTAACTGGAAGGACAGTCTAGGCCTGTCAACAAGTACCAAGTTCTTAACAAAATATAAAATGGTCAACAAATCTACAAGGCAGTCTACAAGGCCTAGAATGTTGCCACATTCACAAAATAGAAAAAACACTATAAAGTGAAAAATAACTTTAATTTCGGAAGTCGGTGACTTTGGATATGTTTTTTTTTTGTTGTCACCACCTTCCGAAATTAAAGTTATTTACACTTTGTAGTGTTTTTCGGAAGTCACTTGTTTTTTTTTTAAGTTTTTATTTTTCACTTTTTAGTTATAGTCCCTACCCCACTAATTCGAAATTTCATCATCCTTGGGGTCAAAATAATGCATATTTATGCGATAGCAGCAATCGCGGTTGATTTACTGTTATTTTTAACCGACTTCAAAAAAAGGAGGAGGTTCTCAATTCGACTGTATGTTTTTTTTATGTTTGTTACCTCATAACTTTCGACTGGGTGAACCGATTTTGATGATTTCCGTGGTCTGTCTCCGAAACGCATCATCAGATCTATATGAAATTGGGACCACACGGGAAGCACCAGCTTTCAAAGAAAAAAAGAATAATCAAATCGGTTCACTCAGTCGAAAGTTCTGCGGTAACAAACATAAAAAAACATACAGTCGAATTGAGAACCTCCTCCTTTTTTTGAAGTCGGTTAAAAATAATCTTTAACCAACCGTCGACTACCACTTGTATAATGGAATGTAGAACAAAAACAACAAACGACAATTCTTATTTACAGTTTTTCTCCCTTCGCCCTGCAAAGTATCACCCAGTATTTTCAGTCACGTTCTCAATCACAGGATTGCTTGTGGTCGGCTCCGTCCTTATTTATTTCCCACTATATTTTACTACAATGCAATGGGGGGTTGGATGTCGTATTTCGTTGTGCACTAGTGTTGCACCTTGATTTTTATTGTAGTTGTTAGTTTATTGAGATGCAAGTATTTGTATATTTCTGTTAATGTTTTGCTTTCACTAAGAATGTTGAACTGCATACTACACGGTTTTATGTGTATTTTTGTGTCGTGGTTTGCGGTATTTTGTTGGTTTATTTGTGCTACTGATATATGGCAACTAATTTAATTTAATGTTTTGTGTTTCGTAATGTTATTTATTTAACCATTTATGCACACACTTCTAAACAGAAAAGAAGAAAGGAACAGAAAAATACGTACTTAGGTAATGCTTATTTCTACAGAAATCTCTTCCAGCACACCGATGCGATAAGAGATGAGATAAGAGAGAAGATAACAGAGATGTAGTCAACGCGTGTAATAACAGTAGAAGGGAAAACATAAAATTACAAATTAAACTCTAATTTAAATATACACACTTAATATGAGAATATACATACATACAAACATACTTCTAAAATAAATATCACTAAAATATATACAATAGTATAGAATCATGTTCTTCTAACTGAATAGACAGCTGTGCTACTGGGGAATTTGTTGCGCCACTTTTCCAGCTTAAGCACTAAGAAGTGGTGAAGGGCTGTATTTTGAGAAACTGTCTTGTGGAATTTTGACGTTCAAGAAGAGCTGACTCTCAGCTAATCTGAAAAAAATAATTTTGATTTTAGGTTGTTGCCGATCTAACGGAATTCATTTGAATGCTTTGCGACTTTTGAGACAATAAAATTGTTACTATAATTTATTTATTTATTTATTTATTTATTGACACACCAACGACTTATTCACTAAATCATTACATTAAATTCTATATCAACAGCTTTGCGGTGAATTTGTCACTTATAGGTGTGCACAGCACTTGTATAATCAAATATTATCTAACTATAATCTAACATATGTTTTAAGTGTTTTAGTAATTGGATAGCCGTTGTAAAGCTTTTTTTACACAAGTATTGCGGTATGTTCTGCTTTGCGGTACGGCGCACGGCGTGTTGGACGCGTCACAACCGTAGAAAAAACATGTGAGCTTGTATACGCCTTTACGGCGACTACGCCGTGCCGTAGGACCGCCATGGCTGTCAACAAGCTTGCATAGCGATCCATACAACACTGACGACCGTGCCTACACACGGCGAAGCTACGGCCAGCCTTTACATATAACACGCTAAATAAGAACCTGCATTGCAATGCTTAAATATGTTAATACCGTAGGTAAGGTTCGTGATTGCTTAAGTATCGATAGGCATTTCATTGTGACTAATAGTCCGTCCGCTATAGAAATACCTAGTCTGCGCGAATCGTCGCAGATTTTGGCATATAACACTTTTCCAATAAACTTTCTTTAAAGATCCTATTCGCTTGGTATAATTCTAGTAGCGTCAAACAATCATCTCATATAACACATCATAACAACAAAACAAAAACAATCCCACAGTAATCGGGTTGCTCATTACAACGCGATGTAATCAGATCTCTAACCAAATGAAATATTCGCGAGAAGGAGATTAAGAAACAGGATCGCTTGCCCTTGTAATCTCGCAAGTTTCACCCGAAGAGAACCGGAGACTCCGGAGAGGTTCCGTTTAAAATATTCAATAAAAGGAAAGTGAACACGTTTTCAATTTCCCGTTAACTTTCCGAAAAGCATTCCCTATGGTGTTCGCTGTATTATTAGGTGGCCTGCAAGCGAGCGTGGCGATGGCTGTTTGCGAATGAATTTCCTGCTGGTGTCGTATTGAGCTCGGTTCGACCGGTATTGGTCTGTTGGCGTCGCATTGCAGGTGTGCAGACACCCTTATGACACTTGAACTTTTGGTTACGGTAGTGGTGTATTCAGTTGTTGTTGGGACGACAACCCTCATTAGTTTAAAGCTTAGTGTTAACGTGAGCTATTGATAGCCTACATTAGAATTCGACCATACGTAAAAAATGTACGAAGTATGCTGTTTCCCTAATATATTTGACTTTTATAAGTTATTGAACTTTTTTTATGGACTACTTTATGTTCTCACGAGTACATAATTATTTTGGCTGAATAAAAAAACTTTTTCAAAAAAAAAAAACAACTGACTTCCAAAAAACACAACAAAGTGAAAACACACAATTCGAAATTTCATCATCCTTGGGGTCAAAACAATGCATATTTATGCGATAGCAGCAATCGCGGTTTGTTTGCTGTCATTTTTTGAGGAGTTCCGTTGTCCGTCTCCGAAACGAGACCGTCGTGCATTACTCTAAAGTAAGGTATTACTTACGTCTAAGCAAGTATGTTGGCTCGCCTTCTCGCATTGCTTATAAAGCATCCGAAGAACGGGGCGCGCAGATTGATGTATGATTGATCGAGGATAAAAAATGTAAAACCTAACAAAAAAAACGGAATAACACAAAGTATAACGGAACGGAAAATTACCTACTTGCATGCCAAATTTGAAGACAACTTTATAGTGAAAATATTAAATCCTCTTTATTCTCTATCCTGTGAGAATTAGGAAAAACTAGTTACGTAAATAATTATAGGTACGAAAATAAGGAAAATTTTAATATTATTACTCATTGGATCCCTTAGTAAAGTTATTGTTCTCAGAATTACTAAGGTGTCTTTGGCAGTGGCGAAAGTAGGGCTGAGCGATGATAAGTTAGTAAGGGTTTTTAACCGCCTAGGGGCTGATTTTACAAAAACACCAAAAGGCTTTTAATACCCATTTAACGGACTAGCTTTAAAATTTACCGTACGCTCTGATCGCCCTGAGGACACGATAGAGCATAAGGTGGAGGTCTGCCCGGCTTGAATGGAGCACCACCGCACAGGGGTTCATCCATGGGGACGACGGGTGTAGGACATATGTCCAACCTCTTCTATGGAGAAGAGGTTGGACATACGACCTACGCCCGCACATCATCGCTCAGCCCAAGCATTCAAGTAGGTAATTTTCCGTTCCGTTATTTATTCCGTTACTATTGTTAGATTTTTCGGACTGTTATCCTCCAGCAATCATATATCAATCCGCGCGCCGCACCTTTGATACTATAATAAGCAGTGTGAGGAGACACTGTTTACCTAGATTAACACGTAGGTTACTTTTAATCCCGGTAGGACTGACGGATCAAACTGGAGAAGAACCTGATGAAACATCTTCTCCACGTCTGCCCAAGCTACATATTTATACTGTCTGAATCGCAACAAAATAGAAAAAATAACATTTTGTAACGCGCGTCCCGCAAACTAAATATCGTTTCATGATTTATTCGAGCTAGTGACAGCACTAGCGTCGAACACTACGCGTAATTTTGTAGTTGTACTAATCTCCCTAATGACTCCGTGGTGTGGAAGATAATAGATGGGTTGACTACAAGTAACTAACTTCGACATGTGACCTAAGTCATTCTACTCTCGCATAAAATTAGTGTACATACGTTTAAATTCTGGTAAACGTTCAAATTTACGTTCTAATGATATAAATCGTTTCATCGCTAACGTATAAGAATCACCCAGTACGTCTGGTGCCTCTCTTACCGGTACCTATACGAACCGAAAATCTACCATTTTCTTCGCGTTTAGTCGTATTAATAAATAATTCCTCACACATACGTTCATCATCTATAATAAGTACACATGGTGATGAAGAGATATTCTCAATTTCCCAGAATAACCGGAGCTGCTTATCAATGTCCTGACTGAAGTTACAATGAACGTGAGTAGGTTTCGGGTTCGTAATAAACACAGGACCGGACAGTAACCATCTTAATTTAGATATTTTTTCTTTCAAGTACGGGTACCAGGTCTATTAGAAGTGGTATCTGAAACCTTATTTGCAACAATGATGTACTCGAAACAAGTTGTGTTTTAATAAGGTAGAAAATATTTCTATCTACATCGTGTTTTGACAAGACGCGTTTTTTTTTTTTTTTCTGGGGGGAAATCATCAAATAACTTCTCCCGCTCTGGGTGGAGCGGGAGGGCGTGTCAGACTTTTACTGACTAAAACCCACCCGTGTTCCCTCACTTGCCTGTGAAAAAAGAAAAAGATTTTAGTTGGGACACGCACAGGAAACACAAAACATTGATAACTGAGCATTTATAACTATTTGAGTAAACTAACATTAAAACAAAAAGAAAAACAGCATTCGTTTCATACAAATAAGGTTGATTTTTGGATGAAAGCCCACTATACTTCGCTTGAGCAAAGCCAAATTCTCTTAACAGATCCCAGTCTTAGTCTTAACAAGCGAGTTACCTAGATGTAGTATTTGTCATCTCGGCCTTCCTTCGGGGCAGGGAAAACTAAATCATAATGATATTCATGTAGGTTGGTAGGTTACATGAGGGACATACTTTTTACCCAACTGCGGAGGAGAATGTTTTTTTTTTTTGGGTGGGAAATCATCAAATAAGTTCTCCCGCTTTGGGTGGAACAGGAGGGCGTGTCAGACTTTTACTGACTAAAACCCACCCGTGTTCCCTCAGTTGCCTGTGTGTCAGGGGCCGCGGTATCTCTTTCGAACAACCCGCACTCCTGGCAGGCATCGGCCCTTGTGGACCCCATCAGTTGGTGCTGACATCTCTTTGAGGTGCGCGTGGATCACAACGAGCCGTCGACCCGGGCTTGGTCCTTACCGGACAGCTACCCATTACTCGCCGTCCGCAAGCCCGTGCCTACGGTGGCCGGGAATCAGCTTGGGATTCCCGACGCCCAGGGCGTCTCCTGCGAAGGCCACGGCTGTGAGGGCGCATGTACTGCATCTCCCTCACGTGCGCCGCCTCCCTCTTTGCGAGCTTAACTGCTTCGCTGAAGGAGGCGACTGCTAGCCATGCACTCTCGCTCCGTACCATGGCCTGGACCAGGGTCGGACGCGAGAGATCGCCGCCGCTGATCACCTCCACGAGGACACGGCGGTGCTCCGCCCAAGCCGGGCAGACCTCCACCGTATGCTCCACCGTGTCCTCAATGACAAGACGCGTTAGAGGCATATTGACGGATGTTGGAGGGTGAAGGTTCTTGGGTGACGATCAAAACAGGAACACAAAAAGACTGAGACCGTTCGTTGAAGAAATTAGTGGGGCAGGACTATGTCAAGCAGTGGCCTTCTGTGGACTATTATGATCATGAGTGATGAACGTCATCCCATCACGTCTGACTACTCGCCATTGAGTACATCTACGGGTATCATACTTGTTAGTAGTTGTGATACATATGTAGGTAGGTGTGTACGAGGTGTTTCTGGAGTTGAAATAATATTATTATTTCATCACTGAAACACGTATACTGAGTGAGTGTTGATAGTTTAAACAAATATTTCACTTCACATACGAATCGCTTCAGCTGATTGGGTAAATTTCCATTCGATGGAATTTAAAAATTCGGACATTTTTCTTTTCACTAAAAAGAAAAATGTCCGAATTTTTACATTTGATCTGTCAATACAAATGACATACCAATAATATTGTATTATTTCTATCTATACCTGCTTGCGGGTGGTAGGCAGAGAGAATCGAGCGCCACATGACACGGTACTTCCTCTTATACACCTCTTTCGCTTCTAAACATTCATGGCCGTTTTCCTGCAGTTTTTTTATGACTAAGAAACAGAGTGTTTATCGACTATAGTATCGACTTTATGTAGTACATCACAAACATTTTAGTAGTTCTATGCGGTTACCCGATATTATCAACCTGACAAAATTTATTTTTAACATACAGAATTATCGGATTTATCTACGACAAGCAATTAATGTAAAAACACACCTACATTTTTAGCTAAGTTTGTTTAATTTTAGTGTTCGGTTTTTCCCACCACATTAAAGCATTATAATAGTACATTATGATATAAGTGCGGTAAGTTGAAAATTACAGCCGAGGCGATATTGCTAGCCCGAGCCGTAGGCGAGGGCTACAAGGAAGCAGAGGCTGTAATTATCAACGCGCACGTATGTCATACGACGTTTTATAACTTATTTGCGAGGAAATAAATAAAAGTCGGACTTTCTTAAACGAGTAAATCTTAAATCACTTGTTAAAGCAGTTAGAAAAATTTGAACAATTTGTAAAATTGATTATTACTTTTTTTTTATTTGGGTTTTGGCTTCGCACGGTTTGTGCATTTAGCCAGTGTCAAGTAATTTTTCTTTTCCATCAAGTAAATGGCCCGATATCGGGCACGAAGTTACAAAACAGTCATAGTCGTCTTTAGTCAGTCAAGTCAAAGTTAAAGTTATTGTAAAGCGGTAGTAACTTTACAACAACCTATTAGGAGTTTTTGGGGGGAACACGAAAAGTCCACGTTAGTCACTTATTTTCACCTTCACTACATTTGTGCACTCACACGTAATTAAATTGCATAATTCACTACCAAAATTATACAATTTTATTCGCTATTTCACTAAATATCATGAAAATAAAAAGTCGTGCGACATGTTCCAACGCGATCCCGCCAAAAACTCCTGATTATTACTTGTTCACAAATTAGCGATGCGCGCGCATCAGCGCTTTTTTTTAAGGCAATGGCACAAAAACAGCCAGTATAACTAATAAAGTAAATTAATATATTTTTGTTTTTGTTACAGATAAATGGTTGTAATTTATTGTCAAAACTAATTAAATTAAAGAATTAAATATAATATATATTTTTTTTATATTTTATCTCTCAAAGTTAATTATATTCATAAAATGTTGACCACTTTTCTGACATAAAAACTCTTTGCTAAGATTTAAAAAAGTACCGTTCGTTGTAGACGGAGCATCTTGATAAACTGTGCGTTTTACATTACAATAACGCACAAGTGCGTAATGGAGTTTTTGGCGGGATCGCGTTGGAACATGTCGCACGAATTTTCATTTTCATGGAATTTAGTGAAATAGCGAATTAAATTGTATAATTTTGATAGTGAATTATTCAATTTAGTTACGTGTGAGTGCACAAGTGTAGTGAAGGTGAAAATAAGTGACTAACGTGGACTTTTCGTGTTCCCCCCAAAAACTCCTATTAGGTTGTTGTAAAGTTACTACCGCTTTACAATAACTTTGATTTGACTTGACTGACTAAAGACGACTATGACTGTTTTGTAACTTCGTGCCCGATATCGGGCCATTTACTTGATCTAAAAGAAAAATTACTTGACACTAGCTAAATGCACAAACCGTGTGAAGCCAAAAAAAAAAAAAATAAAAAAAAAAAAAGTGCGTAATGAGTAATGACATACATTACGATATTGAAATTGGTGTAATAAGAGACCCTTTACGAGCAAATGTGTTTTAAATAATAATAAACCATTTATTTATAAGAAGCGTAGTAAGTTTACCTCCTTGCTCGATAGATGGCGTTGTACCGTTTTCTGAATCGCGATATGGTTTCGTTACAATCGTTTCATGACACCCTTTTTCTAAAACGAAGCGATCGGATGCGGACTACTTATACGCAACTACGTTGAAAATATGTATGTATTTTTGTAAAGAATCTCTGGAGTAATTCAGTAATTCTTAGAAACAGTGAAAGGGATAACGAACCACAGGCGGGACACAGGCAAAGCTTCTTAAGAACGTGCAAAATTGTTACCTAGTTTGTTAGGGTTGCCACAATAGGTGATGACAAATTAAACAAAACATTTGTTAAATAGTTTTATTGTTCAGTATGATAAAATACTTTACAAATTACTTACTCTAATTTTTTTTTTATAATTTATTGTTTCTTTGAATGATGTGGTAAATGCAGAATCTAACAAAGTTTTTTGTCTCCGGTCCCGGTTGTCATTCGTAGATTTTTGACAGTCGTTACAGGACGCCAGAAAGGCTGACCATCTGTCTATCCAATAGTATCGTGTTGCCCAATAACTGGGTTGTGGAGGTCTGAAAGGCAGTCGCTCCATGTAAAACACGGGTATTCAGCCGCATCCAGTTAGACTGGAAGCCGACCCCAAGCTAGTTGGGAAAAGGCTAGGGAGATGATTATACCTATTGTTTAAATATTTATTTAATTTAAAGACAGACCGACTAGTAGGGAGAAATAAGAACAATGTAGGTATTAATGATAAATTTTCATTAAAAACGCTTTTTAAACGCGTATTCAAACTTTGATGATAATGCTACAATAGCTGTTGAGGAGTGTCCTCGTGAGGAGACTACTGCTGCTCCTGTCTGCAGCAGCAGTTTATGGTAGAGATCATGTTTAGCAAACAAAATTAAATTTAAATAAAAAGTTTCGAGTCCATTCTACTAACCGTTACAGTTCCCTCGTTAGGAGCCAATGCTGGCTGCAGCAGCAGTTCATGATAGAAATCGTGTTAAACTATCAAAATTAAACTAACATACTAAATTTCGTGACCGTGCTACTACCCGTTGAAGAGTTCCCTAGTGAGGAGAAAATCCTGGCTGCAGCATCAGGTTACATCTATCATATTATTGCATTTTCACTGAAGTTACGGTATACAAAATTTCAGCTCAATCAGACATCGGGAAGTGGTTCAAATCTTACTTGCAATATTTGAACTTAATACACATACCTACTACATACCAACCCACCAACCTATATACAAATGTTTAGTGAACGCTTGTAATAACAATAAAAAGGCTAAAACACACCGTGTAGTACCCTCTTCTTATTAAAAAAAGGATCATACAATAAAAGAAAAGGTACTTACTTAAAAAAGTAATAATCAAATATTGACTTTCCTTGGGATAGTTAAAGTATGATAATTTTTTATTTTTCTAGTATTATTCATACACACAGTACAATAGACAACCATTATTAATAATAAAATACCATGTTTTTACATTACTTTTGACGTTAAGTAGCCGTCAAGTCCCGCGCCGATATCTGACAGCTGACGTGCTCACAAAAAAGGTCCACTCAAGTTTTTATAATATTCAAACTTGCAACTAATAAAACAAACAATGTGCATCGCACTAACCCTGAGATTGTCAACTGGCTGTGCCAGCGTAAACCGGTTTTTTCTAGTCTCGCCGAGTACGCGACAAGCGGCCAGTGGTCACGCAAACATTCCCCGCGTGCTTGTAGTAGTGCAACCGATTCGCGCAGTTGTATGAAGCTTTGTCCCTGTTCCGTTTGGTTACTCATGTGGCTCATACCCCTGATACCCTAGCGTAGAGGTGTCCACTTACAAAATAAATCGATATTTGTATTCGATGTAAAACATCAGGTCCCAGCTAGAGATGGGTCGTCGACGAAACTAGACCCGTCCAATTTCGTTTATCGACTAGTCGATCAACTAGTCCAATTCGTCGACTAGTTTACGCGTTAACTTTGTAAATATGATATTTGTGATATTTTTTCAATATCGAATACTTTCCACAAAAGTTTAATAGTGCTCTTTTCCAGTCAAACGAAAGTTTGCGGACTTGGATTTCATATGTGTGGCTGTAGAATCAGAGACTAGAGTAACATAGCTATACTAGTAGTGTTATAATAGTGATTTTCTATAAGTGGGTGAGATGACTGAGACACAAAATACAGAGAGTACAGAAGTCAATCTACGTACAAAGTGCGCTCGAGCAACGCACACATAGACACCGCTCACTGACACGATATTTCGGACGGGTTGGGACCAGTGCAAGCGCGAGTACCATCCCCTAGGACACGTGTCTGTGAAGTGCAAAAATGGAGCAACAAAAAAAAGTTATTATAACTATTCAGTGGACGGTTGTTTAAATTCAACATTAAACTGTGAATTGTCGTATTATAAGCTACCAGTTGTTCTATGGAGGTAAGTACCTACCTAGGTATTTGCTTGTATTTCGATGGTTCGTTTTAACGTAACACAGAATAGTCAGTTGTAGGTAAGCGAACATGACTTTGTGGCCTTGTAATATTTTTACAATTTATATTAGGTATTTATTGTAGTACCTATAAACTAAAAAATACGTTCATCTTCCTCATTACACTAAAATTAAAATATTTTAGATAATATTGGTTTATATTTCCTATCTTCCTGTTTCATTCTTAACAATAAATCAAACACCTAGATACGAGTGCCACTACCACGATAGCTTTTTGTGCATAACCCAAAGTTAACAACCCTAGCGCGACCGCCGAGCGTACTTATGAAAAGTGATGTACATACATGTGATTGACTTCTGTACTCTCTGTATTTTGTGACTGAGATGAGTTATACATTGGTAAGTGAAACAAAAACGACAAATTAATCGAAATATTCTATTACATGAAGATGAAGAAGAACGAGCGGCTACGGCCTAGCGGCCTACGCCGTAGCCGCTCGTTGGAAGCGAAATGAACTAAGCGTAGAGGTCACGTAGACCAAGTTGCGTTTTGAATCCTAAGCCTAATCTTGGATCAAGGTTTCTTCTCGAATGTAGTTTTGTCTTGGTATTATTTTAATAAAATGTAACGAGGTTTACGTAAATCGTCGTCGTAAACTTAAACATGTTTATGTTAATATTGTCTGCACGCTAAAGGTGTCCTTGGTAATCTTTATTCGTTTATTTTTCTAACTTTTTTAAATGAAAACACACCAAACATCAAACACATACCAAATATTTACTCTCGAAGCGTTTCAGGAAAACATTCTGAGGAAACCGGAATGTCCTACAACGAAAATTCGAAGATATGTTACATCCGCCAAACCGTATTGGGCCCGTGTGGTGGATTACGGTCCACTCCTTCTCACGGATAAGCAGGATACGAGGCAGAGCAAACCGGTCTTTGTGGCGATTCTCGGAAGCAGCCTATATCCATCAATGGACATCTATCGGCCAAGATAAAAAGTAATAAATTATCGCCAAAAGGTTCTAGTGGCATCAGTACTTAACTGATGCCACCTTTTTCGAAACTGTTTTAAAATTGAAATTGCCAATAGGTCAGTATTTGTAATCCAACATTTTGTTATTATTAGTATTACCATAATATTACAATTGGATTACAAATACCTAACTCATTCTTGGATATAACACCGACCCTCGGCCGAAATATTTAGTTTCCAAAGCAAAAGCGAATATTACAAACACAACCTGCCCACAATTCCGACCCCTATGATTTAAAAACACATTAACACCTTTATAAATCAATGAGGACCGTAAAACCTATATCACTTAAGCCTTTGGGCCTAGTTTCATGATTTCTCGAGCTTATCAGTCTTTCTCGAGTTCTCGGGTCTCGAGAATTGTCGAGGTTAATTTCTTGGGTAAATTTTTAATGATTTTTTTATGGTATATTGGCGTGTGCTAGCTGACATATTATGGCAAATATTTTAATGTTATGTGTCGTAAAGTTAATTACATACCTATTTTATAGAATCAAGTTCTTCTAACATAACAGACAGCTGTGCTGCTGGGGAGTTTGTTGTGCCACTTCTTTTTCCCAGCTAAAGCACTAGGAAGTGGTGAAGAGCGGACTGTGTTAGGTCATTTTGACGTTCAAAAAGTGCTGACACCAGCTTAGTATAGAGGTACGAGGAACAGGGTGTAAAGTTTTCTCATACTCTATTGGTAAAGGAGGAATCCTCCGACCAGACGGGTGTTGTGTCTGGTGGGCTACTGCCCGATGGTTCATGTCGGGATGTTTATATTAATGCAGATCGAGCAGTAAACTCTGCTTGCGCGATGTAGCTGATGTAGTTGCGGTGTGACGTCAAGTCTTGAGTAGTTCGCATATAGCATTGTAGATGGCGCCACTTCACTTTTTGTGTTTTTCCACATTTTTTGATTTTAAGTTTCGTATGTGGGGCATTGTAGATGTCCGCCACACTAGTTTGGATAAATGACTTTTGATTTTAATTTTGGAAAAGAACAAAGATTGTGTTAAAAATTCTATTGGTATGAATCATCTTTAACGGCCAGTCATTATTCAAAAAAATCATTAACAAGAATTAGACTAACAATTTCGCCGCTCTGCTAAACGTACGTTAATTTGGCCAGGTTGCTTTAACTGGTGGAATTCTCGAGCGTTGTACTGCGGGGCGAGTTCGCATCCCGCCAACGGGGATTCTTTTAATAAGATAATAAAATTACAATACAAGTTTATAACACAGACTTCTAATAAAGAAACCACAATGTCGCTAGAAAATAATATTAGACATCGGCGTAAACAGTTATTATAAATCGAAATCCGTCGAGTCTGTTAACTTTGACTCATCACTAAGTACATCAGACCTTGACATAAATATACGAAGTTTCGGACTACCCACTGTAAATAATAACTTAACCGGCCACGTCCCGAAAACGTCAATTACGTCTTAAATGATGTATGGAAGAATGAAATCTCGCAATTAAAGATGGAACTGAATAGCACGCGTAATGAGTTAGAAAATATAATACGTGACAGTAATGATCTGAGAGAAAATGTATCGCGACAGCAGAAACAAATAAATACACTTAAAGAGATCTGTGGTAGTCCCTTGAAATTATACAGAATACAATTACTCTCGGCTAGGAAACGGAGTAGACGCTCCGTCACAGATACTCGTAGCTTGCGTATGTCACTGGATGGATAAATATATACGTTTATCTCTTTCTAGCAACAGGAATCGGTATCCTGGGTCTGTCCTGTTCTTCGTTCACTGTATGATATAGTACATAGTACAATTACAATTTTATATTTTACTTGAATCTCTTTCGAGAACACATTTTCGACACTGTAGGAATTTGTGAAGAACAAAATCTTTTTACTCGCACTCATCGATCTCATCGTAGGCCAACCCCCATGGGAAGAAAGCGTTGGTTTCTGTATATACTCGTATAAATGACAAAAAAACTAAGTTGGGATACCACTTTGGAAGTTTCTATTGAATTATGTTACATGAGTACCAAACGAAAATAAAACACATACAATTACGTAGATACGTACGGATATTTATTGAATTTTGTTAAAGACATAAACTAAACAACACAAACCTGAATGCGTACCTAATTGAAAAAAGACCACATTTTCAAAAAGCCAATGAGTAATTGTTGTATCTTCTATACTAATAATAAAGCTGAAAAGTTTGTTTGTTTGTTTGTTTGCTTGAACGCGCTAATCTCAGGAACTACTGGTCCGATTTGAAAAATTCTTTCAATGTTAGATAGCCCATTTATTGAGGAATATAGGCTATATAACATCACACTAAAACTCTTAGGAGCCGAGCAAAGAAAAAAAAATCACGAATACGAAGTATTCACACGGGCAGGTGAGGCGAGCGACGGGGTGGGTCGGGGAGCAAGAAATTTGACGCGAACGAAGTCGCGGGCAGAAGCTAGTCATCAATAAAATTATACTTCAACAACAATGGAATTTTTTGCGGTACGCTTTCGTCAATTTGACATTTAATCAGCTAGCGTAAGGTTTCTTTTTGCTGAGTAGTTGATAAGGGTGTTGGTGAAAGTGTACTACGTGTCGTAGGATGGAGGTCCATAACCAAGCCAGCACTTTACTTTGGGTAATTTATTTTATCAACGCTACACTCAAAGAGGTAAACCAAAACATTGCGAGGAAAGCGACATCTCCTTGAATCAAAATTTCGAACATATCGCACACCTAGATCTAAAGGGAGCTAAATCAAAAATTGGGAGTTTTGACTTATGCTTACCATTGAATTCCTTAACTCACTACCTGTCGACCAATAAAACAGTTTTAAAAATATTTGTCTAGTAGAACGCAAATATATATACAGATAACTTCTCCAGTGCACAGGAATGCGGTAAACAGTTTTTGACCTTTTCTGAAAAAAGTGTTTTTTGCATTAACTCTGTTTAGATCTAGGTGTGCGATATGACAGCCACCAACACTGGCCAGTCGTGGTCGACTACGGCTTAATCGATCTCATAAAGAGGAGGTTGAACGTTATAGGCTGATTATGCTTATGCCTAAACAACAAAACCATCAGAAGGAATAGACAGCGTTTCACTTGCATTTGGGAAGTCCCTCATCATTGTACCTTCAGTCACCTTGTAAACAACACTTTTAACATACGGAAACATGCATTTCTTACTGAAGTAACCAGGAGCGCATTTGCAAACAGACGTCTCACTAACTTTTGTACCGTGAACACAAAATGGTTCGAAAACTGTTATATTCTGTTTCTGTTTGTCTATTATTTCTATATAGTCTGTTGAATATTGAAGGAGTTGTTAGTAACTGTGATTGTTGGTTATAAGACTCGTCAGTGCTTCACAATCCTGAAGTCCCTGAACTTGATCTTTTGTTTTGTAGTTGGCGGCTATGCCGAGTGGTCTTTTATTGTAGAACTTAGTAAATTCTGTAGGTTCTACATATTTCCTTGCGTTCTTTGGTAAATGCCAAACGGTTGTGTAGCTCTCACTACTGTTCATCCAGTATAAGTAGTCCTTTGAAACGGTTAACTCTTGTGGTGTAGAAAGATGTGTATGTGAAAATTGTACTATATTGTGTCGCCCATTCAGATCTGCTTTATTTAAAAACTCATAAGAACATGTTTCACAACCATCAAAATAATACATTTTCTGTGTTTGCGGGTCCATGGCCAAGTTAAATACGTGCAACCAGTCAATTAAAACTTCTCTCTCGGTACCATTAAATCGAGTTCTCTCCATGTACTCCGCCTTTCCTGTAATTGCGTTGGTCCAGTAAATGTACCTATAATTTTAATAACACTATTAAATATCACGAAATACAATAAATTTAATTGTTTAACTGTCATTGATAACATACCCTCTACAGCTATCCACGGCAACATGACGGGGGATCCGGTCATCCATTTGGATTAAAAGATTTCCGTGAACATTGTTATCAGATCCGGGTTTCAATGAAATCCAATTAATGCTCCTTTCATTAGTATCAGTAAAGAATAGTGTAACTGTTGCCGGGTCGAAAGCAATACTGTGAATGTTACCACTGTTTCTTTTGATGAAACATTGTTTTTTCTTAGAATGTAAATTATAACCACAAATAGCGTCGTTGTCGCTCTGTTTGTCGACGTACAGCATCATGTTGTGAACTTCATCGTAAGCTAAAGTTGTGAGGTTGTGGGAAATGAAATTCACGGTGTTTGTTACTGTTCCGTCAGTATAAAATATCAGTTGATCTCCTTCACTTATGGCGATGTCTGAAACAAAAAAAAATACATTATACTTTACCAAAGTCATTGGCAAATATCCAGAGATGTAAAAGATACCTCAGAAAAATAATAGTTAAAAAAAAATAAAAAACACGCTTTAAAAACCAAACTAAAAAGTAGAAAATAATTTAATTCTATTAAAAAGCGTGGGGTGGTTTTTGAGGTATTTTTATAATCAATTAATATCAAGCACCCCACGCTTTTTAATAGAATTAAATTATTTTCTACATTTTAGTTTGGTTTTTAAAGCGTGTTTTTTTAGTTTTTTTAAACTATCATTTATTTTCTATTTTTTTAGTTTTGCTAACTACAAAAGCGTGTTTTTTTCTATTTTTTTTTTAATTATTGAAGTGTCATAGGTCCTCGATAAGTCTACAAAGTTTAAATGAAATCTGACCGTTTAAAGTGGGTCAAAATAGCGTCCAAAGGAGTCGGTCACATACAAACAAACAAACGAACAAACATACAAGTGAAGCTAATATAAAGCGTGTAAAAAGTATCTGGAATACAACTTACAAGATACATACTAGTAAAGTATTTGAGTTATCAGATGATACTTTTGGAATGATATTTGAATTACTGCATACAACATAAGTATTTTCTAAATACATTTTAAATAAAACATGTTTTCTTAACAGCACAGCAAATATGCCAGGCCACCCGATACCTTGAAACGCTGATTCGATTTTCTCAAAAATGTAAAACTTACAACTATCTAAGTTAAACCTACAGCAAGTGCGTTTCATTTTGTTTAAAATGACTACACATTTATTCGAAAGTACCGTCAACTGACATTGTAATCAAGCAAATACACTTTACTAACGATTTGCTCTGTTTTGACCAGACTTCGTGATTAGCGTTTTATTTTTCTACAATGAGGGTCGTCGGATATTTCTTATCACATCTTTAGCTTTTGTCCATCGTTAGCTCAAACGCGTGTATTTTTGGTACTATTTTTGGTCAATACCATTTTTACAAATACGACCCCTCAGAAAGCAGCTTAAGCTATAGCACTAGCTCTACGTCTGCCCGTACCTCGTCCAGGTACGGGCAGATCTAGGGCTACATCAGCAGAAGATGATCGTTATATCCAACTTACGCAACGCAGTTCAAGTCCAACACAGTCTGCGTGATAAACGCCAAGTGGTCGTAAGTTCAGTTACAGTCTGAACGGAACCTGACTCCAAAGAGATCAATGACAGGCACAGCATTATCGGTAGCCCACCGTCGAGCACGACTTGAATTTTGTCGAGAGCATGGGGATTAGACGTTAGAGCAGTGGGGTAATTTATTCTTCACTGATGAGACCAGGGTTTTTTTTTTTCTGGGTGGGAAATCATCAAATAACTTCTCCCGCTCTGGGTGGAGCGGGAGGGCGTGTCAGACTTTTACTGACTAAAACCCACCCGTGTTCCCTCAGTTGCCTGTGTGCCAGGGGCGGCGGTATCTCTTTCGAACAACCCGCACCCCCGGCAGGCATCGGCCCTTGCGGGCCCCATCTGTTGCTGCTGACATCTCTTTGAGGCGCGCGTGGAACACAACGCGCCGTCGACCCGGGCTTGGTCCTTACCGGACAGCGAGGTACCCATTACTCGCCGTCCGCAAGCCCGTGCCTACGGTGGCCGGGAATCAGCCTGGGATTCCCGACGCCCAGAGCGTCTCCTGCGAAGGCCACGGCTGTGAGGGCGCATGTACTGCATCTCCCTCACGTGCGCTGCCTCCCTCTTTGCGAGCATAACTGCTTCGCTGAAGGAGGCGACTGCCAGCCATGCCCTCTCGCTCCGTACCATGGCCTGGACCAGGGTCGGACGCGAGAGATCGCCGCCGCCGATCACCTCCACGAGGACACGGCGTTGCTCCGCCCAAGCTGGGCAGACCTCCACCGTATGCTCCACCGTGTCCTCTGGGCGATCTTCGCAATGGAAACACCCGGGCGTTTCCTCCCGCCCTAATGAGACCAGGGTGAGCCTACATGGAAGTGATCGACGCCAGAGAGTATATCATCGCCCCGGAGAACCTCCGGGATCCTCAGTGTTGCATCGAGAAACAGTTGCTTATGGAGAAGGATTTGTAACGGTCTGGGGCGGCATCTCGTTAACCGTACATTCAGCATTAGTTTTCATCGAACTGACGGGCCGTCAGTGGCGAAAGCACCGTGTACCACGATTCCTATCGGCTTCTTACTGCATCAACAACTCTATCGCTATTAGAAAATAACTAAAACTATCTTAAAAAAATATAGTAACACTACGGATTTTTAATTCACCATAACATTCAAACAATAAAAACGCTTATTTTTAGCATTGTATTACAACAACAAAAAAAGTTCTAAATTAACCCGGTGCCAAAACGTCATAATCAAGAATTAAAAAAAACATACCACAGCGATCCCGTAATGATGTCGCTTTAGGTCACGTAGCATCGCTATATGGACGAGAGCAAACCGCTGTACAACGGGTTATGACAGAGACAGATATAGAACAATGCGTCAGCGAGAACGAGATAGAGGAATATTGCACATTGTAATTGGTTTTCAGCTATTCAATTTTATTGTATTTAATTCTTTACATTCCTGTATAAATTTTAGAATGATAGTTATTAGTCTTTATTGATAAGTCAGCAAGTTAAAGCCAACTTCGGCTTCTCTCTTAGAAAACTTAACAACTCGCCGCTGTGGGCCGAACACGTAGATTGTCTTCTCATCGCTACGTTACTGAAATCCTCGCAGACCATGTGGTACTTTACGCAGGATATATCGGGAAGGATATACAGTTGACGCATGATAATGAACGCCCTCATGTTGCTCATGTGATGACCCAGTATATACGCGACGTCGGCGTAACGTAATCTATACTCTATACTATAATATAATCATTATTATAAAGAGGTAAAGTTTGTGGGTTTGTCCACACAAACCCACAAACTTTATATAGGACCACTCATAAGGGGTAATCTCTGGATCTTCTGAACCGATTTTGAAAATTATTTTAACAATCTGGGGGCACGGCAGTGCCCCCGCCAAGTCGAGCAAAAACGCGGCACAGCCGTACCATCCTTTTCTCGAAGTAGTTCAGGCCATTTTTGACCCCCTATAACTTATTTGTGGAAAAAACTAGAAACTTGAATTTTCAGTAACCAAGCAGGCATTGTATAAACACGGTATATTTTAAATTTCATTCAATTTGAACCAGTAGTTTAAGAATTATAACTAGTCAAAGTTCTTAATTTTGTCACTCACTGATTGACCGATCATCAAAACTCTAAGGCCTGGAACTTCTAGTAGACATAGAAGCTTCAAATTTTGAATACAGTTAATGTTTAGTGTATAAATCAAGGAAAAACTAATATATTTTGCAATTTCAGTTCAGTTTTCTAGATACACTAACTGCATTAATAACTTTGTAATCCCATATAAATATATAGGATTACAAACTTACATTTGCAGTGAATGAATCAGTGTACCTGTAAATGTATAATCTACAAAAAGAAATGAGATGCCGTCAAAAACAAAACTTAAAAAAAACAAGTCTCGCAACTCAGTTCTTCTGTAGGATCTCACAACTTTTTATGGTAGAATACCAAGTCGGTTGATTTATTACTAAAGGGACCTTCTGTCTTAAGTTATTACGTAATTAGCTAATCTAACAACATCTTATAGTGACCATATAAATATTAAAAATGTTTTATGTTTTAAATTAATAGATTGACTTGGCAATCGCACTAAACAATAAACCATAAAAGATTTTTAATATTGCTATGGTCACTATAAGATGTTGTTAGATTAGCTAATTACGTAATAACTTAAGACAGAAGGTTCCTTGAGTAGGGACTGAATAAATCAACCGACGTGGTGTTACATTTTATGCACATTTATCACAACTTTTTATGGTAGAAGAACTGAGTTGCGAGACTTGGTTTTTGTTACAAGTTTTGGTTTTGATGGCATATTTATTAACTCGAAAACTTAAAAGACTTATCGTGGTAGTCGGATTTGCAAAGTAAGTCGGAGAAAAAGCGGTCGATGGAAAACGTTTCTTACGAACGCTACCTTAACGATGAGAGATATATGATTGAGTTTTAGAAAAAAGTTGTAGAACTCAATGCCTACAAAAAAGTCAGCAACAGCATACGTCTAACTTTTATATTTAAGTCACAAAAAGTAGTTTTTCTCATGTTTATTGGTCATATTATCAACAATTAAGAATTCTTATCAAAATAAATAAATTTATCGTCTCAAGTGTTAAAAACAAAAGACTTTTCCCTTTTACTGCATATAATTAGGACGAATGGTTAAAGAGATAATACGACATAGGTATGGAACCGCGACCATGTCGTAATCTATTGAATAGCACTCAGTACTAACCGAACCGCACTCATAATTTCATCACAAGTAAAATTGTTTACCGCCCAACGAAGTGGCCACGGGTCAGCTAGTACTAGATAAATTGATTATAATGCCAATGAGTTTCCATTCATTTTAATCATCATGAAACGCACTTTCTGTATATATAACTTTGATAGGTACAAGTTTGGCCAGGTTTATTTGCTGTCCAGTGTATTTTTATTATTCCTGGGTAACATTTAAGGTTTGTTACTAAACAAACCTTAAATGTTACCCAGGAATAAATAAATAATAATAATAAACTATGTATTAAATAAACTATTATTTAATACATAGTTTACCATTTTACGAATAAGAAGTATTTTGATAAATTAATTAGAAGTAAGTAATTTTATCGGATTATAGGATTTCGCGACGCCCCCTGTGTTTTTTCCGTGGAGATATATGTAGGTATATATCGAGATGTATCGTTGTCAAGCTTGATAACTAAAAGCAGAATATTTGTGACTTTGAAGACCTAATAAAATACGCGAAATGGTAAAAACACGGTGTAAAACCGGTCACATTTTCAGAAGCAAACTGGTGGAGATTTGGCAGTTTTGGCAGAACAAATATCTGATTTTGTCGTTTGAAATAAAAATAATCCAAGTTGGCCAACCTGTTGGTTGTATACCAATACTAAAATAACATCTAGAATAGCCTATTAATGTTTCCTTGTTCATTATCCTCGTTCCTGTTTTGCATGATAAGAGATCCAGTTACGTAATTATATTTCACGACTACATAACACGATAGACAAATTCTATTAATTACGTCCAGATAAAAGCTAACAAATGCGGAAATTTTAAATTAACTAATACCCTTGAATAACAACTGAAAAAAAATCCTAATAAGGAAAATTCTTGAATAAACTAACATCAATCGACATACGAACCTGATGGTTAAAATAAAGGATTAAGGATTATAAAAAAAACAGCTGATCTCTACAAAGTGCAATACTACACGATAATAATGCAGGGAGCGGAGGTAATGTGTTCATCAGCCCATGTATGTACGTTTGTTCCTTTGTGGCACTCTAAAAACCAAGCGTGGAGGCGGAGTTTGATGATTCTTACGTCAATCGATTTGTCTAATATTGCAAGTGTCACTAAAGACATCAAAACTCAATATGGCACAACCAGGCGCCATATTGTGAAAATAAAAAAAATCAAGTTGACAAACTGTGACAAATGGGGTATCATTAGATGGGTAATTAAAAATCATTTTCAGGTTTCTCTAATTATCTTTCACTTTGAATGACCATTTAGGAACTGATAATGATTTAAAGTTGATTAGCAATTCACATTAAAATTTTAAAAACTTAAAACGGCAAATATATGTATATCTTATTTTCTTGAAAAATTATTATATTAACTAAAAGTGTAAAAAGAAAACTGAGTTAGTGAAAAAAAAGTAAATGAAGGGTGAACTTAAAAAAAGAAGGAAACAAGATTTTTTTTTTCAGAAGTTAACCATTAAACTTAATACTATAAAAAAATTAATGAGATTTCTTATATACCTGGTATAAAGTAAGGAACCTAGGCCCAAATACATTTTTAATAGAAATACATAAAGTACTTACTTACACAAGCTATTATATAAGTTTATCTTGACCGAACACTATAATTTTTCTAATAATTTCACTGTCGTTCCATCAAATTCTATTGAAGTTTTTAAAACTTTAAAAACTTTTCAGCTCAATAAATACGCGAAAACTTTCAAGTATCAATGTCAGTCCAATTCAAAGCGGTGCGTCCAACCTAGCAGGAAAACATGTCCACGATATATCATAACATTAACTTTTTTAACATTAACTTTTTAATAAAATATAATAATTGCATCTACTGCACGGACGTTCCGCTACCAACTGAAAATATCGGCCAAGCTGGGTTTGCTTACTAAGACTAGATGCTTATTGTAAATGGTCAAAAAGGTATAGAAGGTATTTCTATACCTTATATACCTTGAACCTTGAAAGGCTTTTTGTTTACTTCTAAAAATCTCAGCATTACTAACATAATTATTACGTTTCACTGTTTCGTAATGTTAAGTGCTGTATATAAAATTATTAATTTGTGTAGGTACTCTCTACCTTATCTTAGAATTCCGAATCATAACATATCAAACCTCCGCTCTTAACTCGTAACGTAAGTCGGTTCAAAATAAACTTCACCCCTCGTACTCACCCCAAGAGTGCGCCAGCCCCACGTGCAGCACTACCAACGCCAGCACCCACTGCGCTCTACACATTTTATATTTCAGAAATACTAAGTTGTTTCAACAGAGACAGATGGAGCGTCCACCACTGCTGATCGTTCTCGAAGTATTAAAACAAAAGCAAAACGCTGCTTTTCCTCAAACCTGATATTATAAAATAGTGTTCTCCTATCTGTGACCACAAACTTGTTATTCATAGTGCTATCGTGTTATTGTGAATGTAAAATCATAGGTAGGCAGGTACTTCTAGCAGTGGCACGTTTTTTTATATTGTTTTCTTGTGTGTGTATTGTTTATACACAAGAAAACCAGAAAATCAAAATCAAAAGTCATTTATTCAAGCTATTTTGAACGTCAAAATTACATAAGACAGTCCCCCAACGCCCGCCATTCGCCACTTCCTAGTGCTTTAGCTGGGAAGAAGAAGTGGCGCAACAAACTCCCCAGCAGCACAGCTGTCTGTTATGTTAGAAGAACTTGATTCTATACAATAATAGCATATAATTAACATTCAACAATAAATGAAAATTTAATTGATATTTTTTTTTTTTAATGGTTTATGCAGTCAAGTTAAATAAACAATGATATGAAGTAATTCATATGACCTGTCAGTAGTTAAGCTAATTCTGGTGAAAGAACAAACGTTGTCTTAAGTTTATCACAGCGACCAAACCAGAACCAGAACCATAGATTCATAATGGTATGCACTCCATTCCAGGTTTCAGGTATATTGCGCAGTTATACCATACCGTACTTATACTATGTTTATACAATGACCTAGTTGATTGCTAAACTCTTTTTAAAATTTAGCGAATTTCTCATTATAGTATCATAGTATAACACCATGACTACATTCTTCGAAGGATAAGCCAAAGCAGTGAAGTTCTTCCACATGCGGTGTAAACTCTAAGAAAAGTCAAGATGTATCCTTTAAAATTGGATAAAAGTTCAAATCCAAAAATCACAGTCTTTCCACTGCGCCTGCACGCATGTGTGAGATTATTTATATTTAAATGAGAATATCTGATTTAATTTTGATTACTTATTGATATAACCAGAGATCGGATATTCGGATGCATATTTACCTAAAGTAAATTTTCAGTTATCAAATTATGGAAGTGGCTTCTTATAATATATTTTTTGTAAACAAAACCCGGGATGCCAGGAATACCGGGAATGCATAACTAGTCAGGTTTATAGTATGCAAGCGACTTCTAAATTATTAGGATTGCGTAACTATTCAGACGCATAAAATTAACCCCGATGCAAGTAATGCGTAAGTCTGTCAAAGGAGGGGTGGTGAGTGTTAGTTCAAAAATATATATATATTTATTACCTTAAATGAAGAATATTTTCGATACAAAAACGCGTTCCATATTAGCCAACATTTCAACTTTAGGTGAATATGCATCCGAATATCCGATCTCTGGATATAACACAACATTATAATAAAATAAGCAGCTGTCAGATAATGACAGTGACGTATGACCTGACATTCTATTTCAATAATATTCTATTCTATTTCAAATATTATTTTGTGAATAAGAAGGTCGTTATTAAAAGTACATATATGTTATTTGCAGTTCTTTAATTGATATTTCATAGACGTGAGATGTATTTAATTGAAATGGTGTTACTGTGACTTAAAAGGCTGTTTCACAAACCACGATTTTAAAATTTTATGGTGTTTTATTATTTGTGGTTAGTTATGAAAATACTGAAGAAATCCTAAAAGTATAAAATATAATAGAATAAAGCCTTTCAGGCCCTTTCTCATATGCAAACACATTCATACACACGCACAAACACACCACACCTCACACCACAATCTCTCACACACACACACCATCCGGCCATCCGGATGATCCGGGGATACCGCACGATCTCCGGTGAGGCGGCTGGCCTCCTTGCTGGATTGCCGCCATGGGATCTGGAGGCAAAGGTCCACGCGCACACTTGGGAGTGGCGCGAGGAGGCCAAACGCCGGGGCGTAACTCCGCTGCAGCGGGAAATCGCGGCACGGCGGACAGAGCTCAGGCAGGATCTCATGGCGACGTGGAAAGTGCGATAGTCGCAACCCAGTGCTGGGCACGCCACGATTGCGGTGGTAATTCCCCTCTTTGAGGAGTGGCTTGAGAGGCGGCATGGCGTCCTCACCTTCCGCCTGACACAGGTCGTCACCGGACATGGCTGTTTCGGGAGGTTCCTGTTTCGGATAGGGCGGGAGGAAACGCCCGGGTGTATCCATAGCGAAGATCGCCCTGAGGACACGGTGGAGCATACGGTGGAGGTCTGCCCGGCTTGGGCGGAGCACCGCCGTGTCATCGTGGAGGTGATCGGCGGCGGCGACCTGTCGCGACCGACCCTGGTCCAGGCCATGGTACGGAGCGAGAGTGCATGGCTAGCAGTCGCTTCCTTCAGCGAAGTTATGCTCGCAAAGAGGGAGGCGGCGCACGTGAGGGAGATACAGTACATGCGCCCTCACAGCCGTGGCCTTCGCAGGAGACGCCCTGGGCGTCGGGAATCCCAGGCTGATTCCTGGCCACCGTAGGCACGGGCTTGCGGACGGCGAGTAATGGGTAGCTCGCTGTCCGGTAAGGACCAAGCCCGGGTCGACGGCGCGTTGTGTTCCACGCGCGCCTCAAAGAGATGTCAGCAGCAACTGATGGGGCCCGCAAGGGCCGCTGCCTGCCAAGGGTGCGGGTTGTTCGAAAGAGATACCGCGGCCCCTGGCACACAGGCAACTGAAGGAACACGGGTGGGTGTTAATCAGTAAAATTCTGACACGCCCCCCCGCTCCATCCTAGAGCGGGAGAAGTTATTTGATGATTTCCCACCCAAAAAAAAACACCTTGCTTGTAACGTGACCTCGATCACGGTGGTGACGGAAGTAACTGGTGCTCATAGCACAGGAATCCTCCTAGTTTAAGCCCAGTTGCACATGTTTTGTATCTTGCCATCAACCCAAAAGGTCTAATTTATAGTACAAGAATTGTTAATAGGTTTAAGTTTTGAACAAATAAATGTTGGTATTACTACTATTTATTATCTTAACATTACAACATATTAAGTAATAATGAATTAGATACTATTAATATTTCTCCCAAATTAATACTGCGATCCTAAAGTAACAAGTTGCTCAGATTTTTAAGTGAAAAATGTCTAATAAAAGATTTTAGATAAAGATTACAAATAAATATATAGGTATATAACTGCTACATAATCTTATTAAGTTCTAAAACAGTTCCATCACATAAAAAACAGCATACTCGTATTAGCGAAGCTCACTAACGAGTTCGATTTACTTCTGAATTGATAACTCAGCGACTAATGCTTGTAATCTTAATATATTTCAGAGATTCAACACTCTGTCTGCTAATATTATCAAATACCAGCCTCAAAATTGCCATGTTCAATTATACTAGATTCACTCATCAATTACTTATGCTAACGTATAAAAATATAGGTGACTAAATGAAATTACAGTATGTTGAAATTACGTTATAGATGCAGTTGATCACGTATTAGAAGCTGGCAATGCGTAGATAAACCACAAATTAAGTTGCTTAAGAATTAAGTCTCACCATGCTGCGTCCTATCAATAGTAGCTTGTTTTACTATATATGGTCGCTTGAAAAGCAATTATTAGACGCTAAAAGTTCGTCGCTGATCTATTTATTCATTAGACAACTAAATATATTTGAAGACGTGAATTACACTTTACAGAAGCTGCCTTAATTAGCTCCCTTAAAAAATCCTTGACCTACTAGTATTCGTCAGGGAATATAATCTCAATGCGAGTGTCATGATGTTGTTAAATATTAGGTAAACCAAAGGAAATGAGTGGCGCGAATACAAATGTTAATTTGTTTATTGAAGTGAAAACTTCTTTTCCGAGTTCTGATAAGAGAAAATCTTATGCGTCATCGACATGCAAACGCAAATGCAAATGCATGTTAACAACATATTTACCGGTTTATTCTGTAAAAGTCTCACGGTGAAAACTTGTGTGAAGTACCTAAGCTATCCTTAAATCCCTAGCGTCAGTTGAAACGACGACACACTTTACTTACGTTTTCACCTATAGAAAGAAGAAAGTCCCATAAAAATCGGTCCAGCTGTTTCAGCGATTAGCCGAAACAAACAGACAGAGAAAAGTATAAAAATTGAAGCTTTGTTTTATTAAAGTATTGTAAACAACGACACTTCATTTTTTTATAGATTCATAGATTAATCCCATTTTTATTTGCAGATTAAGAAATTTTAATTAATTTGAAATAAAAAAAAAACACCTAGCATTTCAGCTTGGTTTGTTTAATTTTAGTGTTCGGTTTTCCCACCACATTAAAGCATTATGAAAAAAGCACAACTTATTATTAACTTCTGTATTAAGCCTGGACCAGGACCGGTCGCGAGAGATCGCCGCAGATGATCGCCTCCACAAGGACACGGCGATTTTCCGCCCAAGCCGGGCAAACCTCCACCGTATGCCCCACCGTGTCCTCAGGGTGATCTTCGCAATGGAAACACCCGGGCGTTTCCTCCAGCCTTATCCAAAACAGTAACCTCCCGAAACAACCGTGTCCGGTGAGGACCTGCGTCAGGCGGAAGGTGAGGGAGGACGCCATGCCGCCTTTCAAGCCACTCCTCAAAGAGGGGACTTACCGCTTCAACCGTGGCGTGCCCAATGCCTTGCCGGGGTCACTGCCGTGCCCCAGACTAGGTATTACCTTCGTTATTTACATAATAGGTAATTTGGAACCTACTTTAAGTGGGTTGCCTTTTTAAAACGATTAAAAGGGGATAGGGTAGGAATCTGTAGAAACAAAATCGTTTTACTAGGAAACTAATCGATCTCATCATCTGTCAACCCCCATGTGAAGCAGGCGTCAGTTTATGTATGTATGTCATCGATCTATGCAAAAAAATAACTTGCAATATCATATATGAGGATGAGGTAACTTCATAATTATGTCATATGCCAAACGAAATTAAAACGCCTTACATATGTAGGAAATATTTATTGCATTTTATTAAAAACACTAACTAAACTACACTAAACTGAATACAGACTAAATGAATACCTACCTTATTGTAAGACGGCCAGAACCTTTTTTAATATTTTCAAAAAGCAGATCAGTAAATGGTTGCACATGTAATTGAATAATCAATAAGATTACATCATCTCAACAACAACAGAAATTTTAGCGGTAGGTTTTCGCCAGTTTGAGAGTACATCAGCTAGACTACGATTTCTCTTTGCTGAGTAGTTCGGAAGGCTGTTGGTGAAAGTAAAAGTGGCATCTTTAGCAGCTTCACATCTTCTTCCCTCACGATTATCAACACATTGACAGACTGGTTCATCCTTCTCGTTTAGGGAGCAGACACTGTTGTTCAGACAATAACCATGACACGCGTACACTTCACACCTTTCCCCGGACTAACCGGCGCTGCATCTGAAATAATGTTTATGTCAGTCATGTTTATTTAAACAACATTAAACTGGAAAAATGGAGCATTGGCAGCAGCGGTAGCTTGGTGGTAATTGGCAGCAGCGGTAGCTTGGTGGTAAGGGCGTCGTCGGTTGGAAACTAAGCAGGCACTTTACTTTGTATAATTTATTTCATCACTGCTGCACGCAAAAAGGTAAAAGCAAACATCGCGAGGAAAGGCACCGACACGCAATGGCACAGAGTGGATAACGGACCATTCTCTCTCATAGAGGCTTGAGGCTTGGATCTCAGCTGTGGGAACGTCATAGGTTGATTATAGTTATGCTTAAACCAGAAAACCATCAGAAGGAGTAGAAGATATTTACCTGCATTTAGGAATTCCATAACGATTGAAAGTGCAGTCACCTTGCAAACAATAGTTCTCACAGACTGAAACATCGCATCTCTCACCGATGTAGCCAGGAGTGCATTTGCAAACAGATGTCTCACCAACTTTTATACCGTGAACACAAAACGGTTCGACAACAGTTTTTATATTCTGTTTCTGTTGCCTGTTGTTTCTTTATAGTCTGTTGAGTATTGAGGGAGTTGTTAGTAACTGTGATTGTTGGTGTCAGACTCGACAGTGCTTCACAATCCTGAAGTCCCTGAATTTGATCTGTAATTTTGTAGCTGGCGGCTATGCCGAGTGATCTGTTATTGTAGAACTTACTAAACTCTTTGGGTTCTACACCATCCCTTGCGTCCTTTGGTAAATACCAAACGGTTGTGTAGCTCTCGCTACTGTTCATCCAGTATAAGTAGTCCTTTGAAACGGTCATCTCTAGTGGTGTAGAAAGATGTGTATGTGAAAACTGTGGTTCACGGTTTAAGACATCCCAGTCTGCTGTTTCTAAAATCTCAAAAGAACATACGTCACAACTATAAAAATAATGCATCTTCTGTGTTTGCGGGTCCATAGCAAAATTAAATACTGGCATCTGGCTGATTAGAACTTCTCTGAAGGAACCATTAAATTCAGCTCTTTCCATGTACTCCTCCTTTTCTAAAATTGCGTTGGTCCAGTAAATGTACCTGTAATTTGAATAACACTATTAAATATCATGGAATGCAACAGATTTAATTTTTTTAACTTTCTTTGAAAACGTACCCTCTACAGCTATCCACGGCAACATGACGGGGGATCCGGTCATCCATTTGGACTAAAAGATTTCCGTGAACATTGTTATCAGATCCGGGTTTCAATGAAATCCAATTAATGCTCCTTTCATTAGTATCAGTGAAGTATAGTGTATCTGTTGCCGGGTCTAAGGCAATACTTTGAATGTTACCATTTTTCCTTTTGATAAAACATTTGTTTTCCATGGAGAGCAAATTATAACCACACACAGCGTCGCTGTCGGTCTGTTCGTCGACGTAGAGCATCATGTTGTGAATTTCATCGTAAGCTAAGGCTTTGAGATTGTGGGAAATTAAATTCACGGTGTTTGTTACTGTTCCGTCGGTATAAAACACGAGTTGGTCTCCTAGACTGACAGCGATGTCAGAAACAAAAGAATAACATTTTACGTTAACGCACTGATGGTTATCAGCAAAAAATCTGATATCTATGTATGACAGATTTTTTTTTAAAGTACCTACCTAATTTTTTTTTTTGATGTAAAATAATCGTTTTTGAGAAACCAAATTTTTCATTTACAGACGATTTAAAAGTTAAAAATTAAATTTAAAAAAACCTTAGTATAAAGTTTCTTATAGGGTGCTGGTAAGCCTGGAAGTAAAATTTTCTGCCACCTTTCTGATTTAGCGCTATGCATGATATGTATGATATAGGTAAAATACAGCAAATGCGTTTCGAACCTTCTATAAGACCATGACCATTGCAATACGACCAATAATATTATCCTGTAGTTTTTAAACGGATCAAATAACTTAATTTTTTACGAATCATTACGAGTTACGAATGCCATTTTGATCACATAGGATTTTGCGACGCAACCTGACTTTTTTCCATGGGGCTATATAAAGGGGTGTATCGTGGACAAGCTTGATAACTAAAAGCAGAATATTTGTAACTTTATAGTGGGATACCTAATAAAGTAAGCGAAAAGATAAAAACACGATGAAAAGCTATCGCATTGTCAGGAGCAAAGAGTTTTTTTTAGGCGCAGGTTTGGTAGATGTTACTAACCATAGAAATTGTCAAGATATATAATATTTATGACCTAAATACTATAACTATGGACACATATCTGTTTTTTTGTTTGTTACAAAAACAATACTCATTTAAAATTGGCACATTCAAGTTGGTTATACCTAACTTTAATAATATCTAGAATAAGAATAGCCTACTATCGTTTCTTTGTTCGTTATCCTCTTTCCTGCTTATTAAGTTTCATGGCTACATATACGATAGACGAACTCTTTTAATAACGTCTAGATAAGAGTTATGGAATGCGGAAAATTTTAATTAAAATACAAAATAAGGAAAAATTCTTGAATCAACTAACGGTTGAACGAAGGGCATAACATTTGAAGACTGATAAAATATCTGCTGATCGTTACAAAGAGCAATACCCACGCGATCAAAATGAAGGGAGTAACAGTTGTTATTTTCAATTTCAGAGATGGTCACATTCGCATAGTTGTTGCTGTTGTTGCTGCTGTAGCTGTTAATTTTTACCTGAACGCAGGCCGAGATGACAAATAGTACACTTAGGTTTCGCTCGTTAAGACTTTGAGATCTGTGATGAGAAATTTTACTTTTATCAAGCTAAGTACAGTTGCGTTTCATACAAAAATGAACCTTGTTTGTATAACGATTGGTAATCGTATCAAATGCTTGATCACAGTCGCTGAGTACATTATTCTTGTTGCCTCTATATATGAGAGCAATGTAAAGAAATGAAGAAACAATTCTAAATATAACGTTAAAAATAAGCCCTGGAAGTTAGGAGATAAGCAGTCTCAACCGATGGCGCCCGTTCACGAACTTGACGCGAGGATAAGCACCATCCAGCTCAACCATTTTGTGGGGACCTTTTTCTTTCATACAAAATTGAACCTTGTTTGTATAACGATGGGTAATCGTATCAAACGCTTGATCACAGTCGGTGCTTCTTATTGTTTGTGATGCTAATTTTGACAGTTTTAAATGTTTCTTAAATACTGTTTGTCTTGCCTATGCGTGGTATATTTTTTTAAATTTCTTATTGAAACATGCACAATACATTCATAGTTGCAGGGTTCAGTTTTGTATGAAACGCTATTGTAAAATTGGCTTTAGTATATTCTCAGTTCGCTCTATACTTTTATCTCAGCCGAAGTCTTTTGTACCTAATAGAGAGCGAGCCTGTTGTCAGCAATTGGGCACATTCACTTGTGAAAAATAACAGGCAGTCATAAGACCGTCGACATAGTTGAAGTCGATTTAAATATATTATGTATGGTACACTCATGCACAATGCACATTGTCCGTCAAATCTTAGATGATGTATGTTAACATCCGAAATAACTAAGCACAAAATACCGACGAAAAGGTGAGATTTTCTAGTTCTTTATTTTAATCAACCTATAACGTCTCCACTGATGGAACACAGGTCTTTTTTCTGTGAGAGGGAGTGGGGGGGGGAGTGGGCCATAATCCACCACGCCGGGCCAGTGTGGGTAGGTGAATGTCTCATGTCTTCAATCTTCTCGTTCTAGGACATGTTTCCTCACCGTGTTTTCGTTCACCATTTTCAGAGCAGTGGTGATGATTTATATAAACAACGCAAAGTAAAGTTCAGGCCGATACCACTGGGCCACCTCAGTAGTTTAATAAACCTGTTTAAATTTAGCTTAAACTGGTGATTTAACAAGTTACTAAACCTACTTTAAAATTTCGTTTGACAGATTCCACAAGCAATTTCTTGTATGACTGTTTTTTTTAGTTCTGCTAATGGAACTCTTTTTATTAGTAGCCCGCACGGTCTGTTGATTAAAATCCCATTTGACTTCGATGACAGGTCACTTTGTCAGTCTTGTAATTTTTTTGATAACCTGTATTGATGTGAGGAAAATCATTTCAACAGCCGCATCACTTGAAACTCTTTTAATCGCTTTGTATGGCTTCATGTAACTGTCAGTGTCACTACGAGTACAAATTAACAAACTCGTAACTTCGCGAGGTCGCAGAGTTTAATAACCCATTAAATAAAATTAATTACTTTAATTTTATCCACTCTAATCGAGTTTGAATAATAATTTTATTTATTTATTTCTTTTTACTTAATTACTTACATGCCTTTGCTGAGCATTACATTTTCCTAGTTTACTCATCTAGGGCCCAAATGTATAATGTAAAGAAAACGATTTACTTACTCTAGATATAATTTGTTGGATTAAGGCCCACTCCCTCCCACGGAGAGGCGGCCTGTGTCCCAGCAGTGGGATTATAGGCTGATTATGCTTTACTTTGCTAGATATTATTTGAATTAAACTTGACCGAACATTGTAATCTTTCTAATAACGCCTTTGCCGTTTCATTTAATATTTTCGATGTGCATTGAAATGCATACCTCTAAACTTTAGGCAAATAAAACTGTCAAGTGTGTCTGTCAGCCCAATTCAAGTAGCACCCGCCTCCCAAGTGGAAAACAATCCAAGAAACCCCATACAAGGTGTTACAGAATAAATGTAAGACCTGAAAGTAGTTTGTTTGTACCGGTGGAGTTTCTTGCCCATTCTTCTCCATACGAAACTACATTTTGGAAGGGGCGACTAGAATCAATTTTATTTTGTGTGCGTATGTCAATTTTGACGTTCAAAAGTGCCTTTAAGTGCCTATTTGAACTAAATGCTTTTACTTTGTTCCTTATTGACTACTGAATCGATTTCAGTATCTCTTAATATGGGTATTCTTTTCTAAAATTATGCATTTTGCCATAACTACCGCCGATTGAGCCAAAGAAAATTCAATCTTATTTCAATGAAGTAACACTCAATTTGAAATTAATAGAGTAATGCTAGCTCAACACGTTTCTCTTAATAATAACACTTAGCTTAAAAAAAACTAAGGTTTGGTCATTGTACTATGCTCGCTTATGCTCAATGCTCTAATTGGGACGTATGAGGTGTTGTGTTAATTATGTATGTATAAGAACCAAAGTTAATTAAATATGTAAAATATTGAATGAACTTCGGTTCCTCACGTTCCCACAGACGTAATAAAATCCCGGCGAGATTTTTCCGTGCACTGGATCTTCAACGCACTGCTTAGCGACGAGAGTTGAAAATCGAACACTGTGTTTTTTCGACGCGCTGAGACTCACTCGCGCTGTACTCTGTTCAATTCTCAATACCCGGTTCAACACAGATAATTGAAAGGAGTGCGTGGTAAAAGGAGTGCGTGGTAAAAGGAGTGCGTGGTAAAAGGAGTGCGTGGTAAAAGGAGTGCGTGGTAAAAGGAGTGCGTGGTAAAAGGAGTGCGTGGTAAAAGGAGTGCGTGGTAAAAGGAGTGCGTGGTAAAAGGAGTGCGTGGTAAAAGGAGTGCGTGGTAAAAGGAGTACGTGGTAAAAGGAGAGCGTGGTAAAAGGAGTGCGTGGTAAAAGGAGTGCGTGGTAAAAGGAGTGCGTGGTAAAAGGAGTGCGTGGTAAAAGGAGTGCGTGGTAAAAGGAGTGCGTGGTAAAAGGAGAGCGTGGTAAAAGGAGTGCGTGGTAAAAGGAGTGCGTGGTAAAAGGAGTGCGTGGTAAAAGGAGTGCGTGGTAAAAGGAGTGCGTGGTAAAAGGAGTGCGTGGTAAAAGGAGTGCGTGGTAAAAGGAGAGCGTGGTAAAAGGAGTGCGTGGTAAAAGGAGTGCGTGGTAAAAGGAGTGCGTGGTAAAAGGAGTGCGTGGTAAAAGGAGTGCGTGGTAAAAGGAGTGCGTGGTAAAAGGAGTGCGCGGTAAAAGGAGTGCGTGGTAAAAGGAGAGCGTGGTAAAAGGAGTGCGTGGTAAAATCCCGCCGTGATTTTATAACGTCGTTGTGGACGTCGACTAATAGCGACAACTGCATTAACTTACCGCGCCGTTACCAACTGAAAATATTGGCCAAGTGCGAGCTGGATTCGCGTACTGAGGCTGGTTCCACAATATAAAAGGCTTTTTGATTATTTCTAAAAATCTCAGCATTAAATAGTGTGTTCATTTTAAGGTCTGTGTCTTAGCCTAGATGATTAATCGTGTCCTAGTTACCTTATCTTATAAATCCCCTTAAAGGAAAATTACAAATAACTTTTGTAATTCGCAAATACACCTTTTTCATAATAATGATAGATCGTCATAGTAGGTAGTTCAAAGTTATAGCACACCGTATTGGCCCATGTTACAATAAAAATATTGGATGATTTTTAAACTATTCGCCGCAATTGCTGTTAAAAATCAAGTGTTTGTGCGTCAGTACCCACAAAACAGAATTAAGCAATCGCGAGTAAATCAATTCAACGATTTTTTTAGTGTAACTAGATTTAAAAAATCGTTGAATATAAGACCTCACCCCTTAAGTCGCAACGTAAGTCGGTTAAAAATAAACTACGCCCTCGTACTCACCCCAGGAGTGCGCCAGCCCCACTTGCAGCGCTACCAACGCCAGCACCCACTGCGCTCTACACATTTTATATTTCAGAAATACTAAGTTGTTTCAACAGAGCTACAAGGACCGTCCACTGCTGGTGATCGCTCTCGAAGTATTAAAACAAAAATAAAAACGCTGCATTTCCGCAAACCTGATGAGATAAAAATTGCGTTCTCTTATCTGCGACCACAAGCTTGTTATTCACAGTGGCATCCAATTATTATGTGTGCTAAATCGTAGGTAATTTTAGCAGTAGCACGACTGTTCATATTGTTTGCAAAAGCAAACAACAACAACAAACAAAACAACAAAAGTTATGAAAAGGTGTCGTTATCAAAGTGTCCACTAAAAAAACCGTAAACCATAGGCTATCCGCACACACAATAATATTGTCAATGCAAGATTGACAAAAATCTTAAACCAATATAAGGTCCCGCACACTACGCAATATTATTGGCAATTATTCGTGGTACAATCTCTCCGCAGCTAGATTCATGTGCGCACGTTTAATATAATGGATAGAAAGAAAAAAGCCGTTGCATTGAGTATTGCATTAATTTTATCAACTAAAAAATTCAATCAAGAAAGAAACGATGGACACGCTTTTGCGTAAACTACGTCATTACGGTGTTCAAAATGAAGCTCTCAACGTAATAAATTCTTATTTAAATAATATGCACCAATGTTATATGCCGCATCCAAATGCTGGAACAATATTCCCCCGCCGTTAAGGAATCTTAAATCTATTGGCACCTTCAGAATTCGACTGCGACAGTTTCTTATCGCCTCGCAGAAAAAACTGGGTATGGCGATTTCGAATACGTCCATAATATAACTGGCTGTCGTGTTCTTCTCGATTTGTTCCGTTTTCTTCGCGCAACTTATCGTCACAAATCTGTAAACAAATGCAATAATGATTGAATAATTTATGAGTTTACTGTTGGATAGTAGTTAACACATGCCTATTTTTATTTATTGCAAGCATTATTTTACTCACACGAAGGTACGCAAATATAGTAACATTACGATTATTCATTTTCTTATACATTATACATTTATATGTTTTAACCCATCAAGTAATCGAATACACAAACATCAACAAGAATGCTTCTAAATACTAAACTTTACTGTAAAATACATTACTTAAACATTGCGGGTACTTAGGTACTTACATAATTTTACTCCGCACATTCCACTTTTCACAACACCAATAATAATTACTCGCGTAGTAACCTCATCTGCTCGACGTCCGTAGGTCACTGCAGGGATCCAGCAGAATATCAGCGTCAGGTACATTTGCCTGACACATGCTGAGCTGGACTCCCATTTGGTGCAACTTTGAGATGCACACTTCACTTTTGCACTCCACCGCACGTTATTTAATTTGAATGTTAACTTGTGTCATAGCCTAAAGTGTCATCGTCACTTAAGTCATCCCATTTTCATGTAATTAATTTTAATCTCATCGTGCTTTGTTTGTTATGTCTTTTTTTTATGCACCAAATAAACGATTTATCTATCTATCTATCTATCTATCTATCATATTAATGGTGTGAAATCTTCCGTGCTACCAGTTCAGTTAGGTGTACCTCAAGGCTCAAAACTGGGTCCATTCTTATTCTTAGTGTACATTAATGATTTACCATTTTATTTAGAGGGTATCTGTGACGTTGTACTCATTGCTGATGATACCTCTCTTATCTTTAAAGTAGACAGGAATAGACAAAATTTTAACGACGAAAACAGTACACTCCCAAGGGTTACGCATAGATTTACCACGAATAATCTAGTTCTCAATGCCAAGAAAACTAAATGTACAAAGTTCGTTTTACCGAATGTAAGAAATCTGGGACCCAACATCGTCTTAGATAATGAAGTGCTTGCAACTGTAGGCTCGGCAGTTTTTCTGGGCATAACAGTAGATACCAAACTTCAGTGGGGATCACATATATCAAGCCTAGCAGGAAGGCCCAGTTCGGCCGCCAACGCCGCCTGTCAGGAAAGTAAGACAACACACTGGCGTTGATACAGGCCGGTTAGTCTATTTTAGATATTTTAATAGCGTTATGTCCTACGGCATTCTGCTGTGGGGCAAAGCCGCTGATATTCAAAATATTTTTGTTCTTCAAAAACGAGCTGTTCGTGCAATTTACCAACTAGGTGCTAGAGTTTCTCTGAGAGATTTTTTAAAGATATTGGTATTCTCAGGGTGGCATTGCAATTCATCTTCGCTAACATCTTATATATTAGGCAAAACATACACTTATACACTAAAAACAGTGATATTCATAATATTAATACTGAAAATAAGGACGTGCTCCGTTTCACCGGCTTCATAAAGTCACAACTCATTAATGCGTTTAAAGCTAAAGTAAAATCAATTCTTTGTTCTAAGGCATACTATTCTACCAACGACTTCTTAAACGATAAGAATTGTTGATCGCTGTGATTAACTCAAGACAACGTTTGTGTTCTTTCGCCAGATTTAGCTTAACCACTGACAGGTAATAAGAGTTAGTTCATATCATTGTTTATTTTATTTGACTGTTTAAACCATTTTTTTTTTGTTTTAATTTTTTATTAATGAAATTTTCATTTATTGTTCAATGTTAATTACTTACCTATTATTGTATTAGAATCAAGTTCTTCCAACTTAACAGACAGCTGTGCCGCTGGGGAGTTTGTTGCGCCACTTCTTCCCAGCGAAAGCACTACGAAGGGGCACTAGGTGAAGGGCGGTCGTTTTAGGGGACTGTCATATGTAATTTTGACGTTCACAAAGTGCTGACTTTCAGCCTAGTTTGAATAAATGACTTTTGATTTTGATTTTGATTTTTAGCGACTGGATGAGAAAAAAATCATTGTTTTTTCTTTTTTTTCCCATGTTTTAACTAAAAACTAGCTTCTGCTCGCGATTTCGTTCACGTCAAATGTCTTGCTCCCCCGTCCCACCCCGTCGCTTGGAATCTCCTGCCCGTGCGAGTACTTCATATTCGTGACTTTTTTTCTCTTTGCTAGGCTCCTAAGGGTTTTAGCGTGATGTTATATAGCCTACAGCCTGCCTCGATAAATGGGCTATCCAACACTAATAACATTTCAATTCGAACCAGTTCCTGAGATTAGCGCGTTCAACCAAACAAACTCTTCAGCTTTATAATATATAGTATATGTAGATTGATAAATCTTGATTTTCCGTGAGTGTACTATTATCAACAGTATCAACACTATTTTCGCTATGGATACTATTATCGTCCTCCATTTTGAACAAAAAACACGAACGTCCGCCTGCCTTGAAATCATTTCCTCAACTAAAATGTTGCCGCGCACCCGCACACGACAATATTATTGACAATTCCCCTGCCGCCCCCGGATATTGCCGTGACAAAATCAAAATTTCTGGATATTCACAATAATATTGAACAACACCGCAATACAGGCCGCACACACACAATATTATTGACAATACGTACTTTGTTTATTGACAATATCATTGTGTGTGTGCGGCTAGCCATAGATTCATAATGGTATGTACTAGACTTAATTAGAGCCCGATCGAAAGTTCCACAACCATATCATAACGGCAACACGTGATCGGCCGCTCATTTTTTTTTATAAAAACGGACCACATCTGTCCATCAAAATCAACCATGTGGGCGATCCAGCCACAACGCTACTACCAGCGAGACCACGCAATTCCTCCACTCCTGTTTCTTTATCGACTTGTCAAAACGTGGTGTCAGTTCTTATGAGGACTGTTTGCTTCCGTGTTTCTTTATCAGATGTCAAAAACGTGATAATGTGCTGTGATGAATGGTGGCTACAGTTTCAAATCTTAAATATATGGGGTTTCTATGTTTTTTATTTGGGGGGTGAATATGTTATTTATTTGAAAATAAAATACGATATGAAGTTTAAGGTACTTAAGGTAAAAACAATTGCGATTTTTACTTTTTTTTTTAAACCAAACGGTGTTTGTACCACAGTTGTACCATTACATTTTCCTATTTTCTCAGAAAACCTCATACTTTAGACAGTCGTCGTCATAGTAACGAATTATCAGTAAGCTAAGACCTTTTAAATGTGATACGACTCAAGTCTGTTGACAAGTTTCAATTTTGGGGACGCTAGACCCCATCGTCCTTTAAACTTTGGTCAGTAAAAGTAAAATAGCATGTTAGTCGTTCTATTTCCAGACGACTAGTAAATCTTATGTCTGTGCATAATCAATGGGTAAATATTAAGTACATTTGTTTTAAAGCTACAGTAATTTAATTTATAGATATCTAATTAGTTTTCTACTTAATCTATTGTACAAGAATGGCCGTAAGAATGTAAAAATATTTCTACAAAAACTTGTTTTGAGGTTGCGTTAGATATGCATAATATATGCATTATATTACTCCGTCTCTTATTAGTAGCAGCATTGTAGGCAAACATGGTGTGCTGTTTTAATCCTAAGTGCTAGTGCAACTAGCATATATACAACATCCGGACATCCATCGTCCGGCAGTTACCCACCAGGCACAACACCCTTTTGTTCCTCTTACTTCTATACTAGAGTTAAGCCTTGTAAATCTCGGTGCTTGGCTGTACATCGAATCTCATAACTTTTTAACAGTTAAAACGTTGTGAGTCTTGGCAACCTAGTTTACTTGAAATGTTTTTGGTTGTTTGCATATTCACCGTACGGAACCCTCTCCACGCAAGTTCAAATCGGGCTTGTCCAGTTTTCGACACCGTATTCTTTGTAGTATCGCAGTTTATAATTCCATAGTAAAAACAAAAACAACCCTTGGGAATGCCATACCCTCATAAAACTAAAATAATACTTACCAATATGTTCGTATGATATTACGAGCAAAACGAAATTGTTATTACAACTCCATAACCTCGTTTGTTCACATACTCGCACGAATTCGATAAAACATTTTCTTGTGAATCAAATTCTATGACGAATTCCTATTTTCCTATTATTCCCAGTTTCTATGGTTCAAGCGAAAATTATTTCCTTTATTTTCATTGGTATAACGAAACTTCCAAAACGTAAGAATTAAATTATTTTGCTTGTGTATAGACAATAAAAATACAATCAGGCAATAAAAATAACGTTGGCAATTTCAGACCTATTTCTATTTTGCCGGCTTTTAGTAAAATATTTGAAAAGCTGGTACTCAAGCAGTTGCTAAGACATTTTAACTTAAATAGTCTTCGACACGACGAACAATATGGTTTTACAAAAGGACGTTCGACTACCGATACGGGTGTTGCTCTGCTGAAATAAATTTTTGATGCATGGGAAAACTCGCAAAATGCTATTGGAGTTCTCTGTGATCTCTCCAAAGCCTTTGATTGCGTGCAGCATGACACGCTTTTGCGTTAATTGCGTCATTACGGTGTTCAAAACGAAGCACTCCACGTAATAAGTTCTTATTTGCAAAATAGGCACCAATGTGAATGGAAATGTTAATGGTGTAAAATCCTCCGGGCTACCAGTTCAGTTAGGTGTTCCTCAAGGCTCAATACTGGGTCCATTTTTAACTGACTTCCAAAAGGAGGAGGTTCTCCATTCGTCGGAACTTTTTTTTTTTCATGTATGTTCCCCGATTACTCGAAGATGGCTGGACCGATTTGGATTCTTATTTTTTTGTTTGAAAGGGTATACTTGCCAGGTGGTCCCATTATCATCAAGTCAGTCTGATGATGAGATCCTGGAGAAATAGAGAGAACTCTTCAAATTTTATAGGCACACTTGAAGCGATTTGGATAGTTTTTCGAAGAGTACTTTCTAGGAGTAGTCCCATTTCAATTTGGTGAAGATCTGATGAAGAACTTCGGAGATAGGCAACGGAACTCCTCAGTAAATGATAGCAAATGGACTGGAATTGCTGAAATCTCATGTCTGTCTATTATTTACACCAGTTCATAACATAACATTACGCCGGGACGCTGTGAAGGGGTAAGCATATGTGAACCACCAAAAAGTGAAAAATAAAAACATTTTGCAAAAAAAAACAACCGACTTCCAAAACAACACCTAAAAGTGAAAAATTACTTTAATTTTGGAAGACGGTGACAAAAAATTAAAATACATATCCAAAGTCACCGACTTCCGAAATTGTAGTTATTTTTCACTTTTTAGTGTTCTTTGGAAGTCGGTTGTTTTTTTTTTTAAGTACTGCTGACATAATCTACTCATTGCAATGATTTTTATAATTAGACAATTGATCATATTATTCTTGTCTGAGCAACCGGCAGCAAGTTCGTCATGCCTTAGATTTTACTGCTTGCGGTAGCGTCGGGGGTCCGCTTGCCTCCTTCCCTGAAATATGGCGAGGGGTGTTATAGCTGATCTTTGCGTTATGCTCGCGAGCGGGTGCTGCTTGTGGTGACTGGTCGTCTTGCTGACCATGGTTTTGTTATTGTTAATTGTTTTAACTGTTTATTTTACTCCGAAGATCCTAGTTTAACATTTGTTACTTCTAGCTACAATTATGTGAACATAATGCCGCATTGCATACGTAAGCGGGCACGCCCTTTATGCCTGGAGGCTTTAATTTAGGTTTTAAGTTGTTTATGTTTTTGTTTTTATCATTTATTTCTGCTTGAGTAAATCTTTTTAATGTTTTTTTTTTTTTTGGTATATTGGCGTTGTCGTGTCTACCTGTCCTTAACAAATAAAAGGATAGAAATAGACCAGACAAATTAAATTTAATACAGGGAATAAAAAACAGAGGAGTTATAAAAAGGTACCTGCCTAGAGGGAAACGCACTCTATTGAGAGATGAGGAGGACAGCGGAGATCACGAGATATAGCGTCAAGGGTGCGGCGACGTTTCGGCGTTCAGGGATGCGATGACGAGTAGGCATCCAGGGATGCAGCGACGTGTAGATGTCCAGGGTTGCGGCGACGTGTAGGCGTCCAGGGAAGTGGCAAGGTATAAGAGTTCAGGGATGCGGAGACGTGTAGGCGTCTAAGGCAGCTCCGTGGCTCCAGACATTGTTTCAGTAATTAGTAGCTCTGCTATTAGTTTCGTGCAGCAGAAGAAACTCACAAGAATAGGTCTCCTGTCTTCAGTAACCAAGCGCACCGCAAGTCAGTTGGCTTCCCAAATCCATCCCTCCTTCAATCAGTCCTCTGTACTATCATAAAAAAGTACTCTGTGGTTCTCTCTTTTCTTAATGACTTCACCAGCTCTCACCGCTCTGATCCTTTTTTTTGACATTCCAAATTCCTTCCCCTTTTTTCTTTTACCAGCCATATCTACTCTCATCTGCCAGTCTAGTCGGCCAAGACGTATAAAACCTCCTTCATATAAACCGAGAGCGCGTTTAAGAATCGTATAATTATAATTTAGAATTTCCTTAATTAGTAAACAACGTATTTACATAGAAAAACCAAATTTAGACTATCCAAAACGATATAAAATTATTTTTAGTAAGTACAATCCTAATGCAACCTTCCTTAAATAGACTGCATTGATAATTAAAAGAATAAGTAGACATCAGTTTGACACGTTTGACTTAAATGTCATAACAAGAATATTATTATATATAAAAAGTAAAGTACTCTGTGATTATTATGTAAAAAGATGGAAAATTCTAATGTAAAATCAGGTAACTCTATACAGACGAATCGTTTAAGATCGATTCGCAGAGTGTTAGCACAGAAAACAAAGAGCGAAATATAATAATGTAAGAAAGTTGTAAAAGGATAATAAAACAAAGATGATGTGGATGAAAGAAAAAGAAGTGTAAGTATAGTATCAGTAATAAACAGATACTATATTTTGTGCTAGCTAACATATGCAAATATTTTAATTTTACGTTTCGTAACGTTAATTATGTAACTATTGTATAGAATCAAGTTCTTCCAACTTAACAGAGAGCTGTGCCGCTGGGGAGTTTGTTGCGCCACTTCTTCTTCCCAGCTAAAGCACTAGTAAATGGTGAAGGGCGGGCGTTTTGGGGCACTGTCGTATTTAATTTTGACGTTCAAAAAGTGCTGACACCAGCCTAGTTTGAATAAATGACTTTTGATTTTGATTTTGATTTTGAATCGAAGGACATACTTTTAAAAACTGATAAAATATCTGCTAATCTCAACAAAGAGAGAGAGAGAGAGAGAGTTGTTATTTCAATTTCAGAGATGGTCACATTTGCATAGTTATTGTTGTTGTTGCTGCTGTAGCTGTTCATTTTTATCCGAAGGCAGGCCGAGATGACAAATAGTACACCTAGGTTTAGCTAGTATTCGCAAATAAAACTGTCAAGTGTCTTTGTCAGCCCAGTTCAAAGTGGCACCCGCCGGCAAACGTGTGATATGTTGTCTATATGGAGTCTGAGATGATTAATTGTGTACTCTATACCTTATCTTAAAAATCGGCATACTTAGATATAAAAGTAATGGCTGTAATAAGTTAAGCTCTTTAAAATAATAACAGCCTACTTGTCTAAAAATACTTTTAACCTTTTGACCGCCACGTCAAAAATGCAAAAACGTGCCCTCGACGCCAAGCGGCTTTATTTACGTATAAAAATCAAAATCATTTATTTGCGTAAATAAGGTATAGAAAGTTCTTAAAATAATTACATCGTTCTCTTTTTCTGCGTGTAATGTCAGCGTGAAAATCTTACATGTTTATTTATTATTTGAACAATAATTAGGTAATAAACTTGAATCATCCATGCGATTAGTTAATGTCATAAAATTTTATAAAATTTGATCAAAATTCATTCATAAATTACATTATCCCAACATTCACAACTTATAATCTAGGAACTCTAGTACACTATAAAAGCATTTATCAATAAATATTTGTGTTAAATTACGCTTAAAATAGAAGGGTTTTTATTGTTCTCGGAATTTTATTATAAAATTTGATGCACATGATATAATTGTTGGATGTGAAGTGTGAGATTCGTCTTGAGTTGATATAACTTGTTAGCATTATGAGATTGAGGGGCAAAGTAACTTATCGCTTGTTGAAAAAGCATCTTATTTTTGAAAACAAATAAATATGATTCTAAGATATAGATACTCGGTAAAGTCAGTATCTTATATTTTCAAAAGAAAGGGCGACAAGAGTCTATTTGTTTCAGCCCAAATATAGCCCTTAAACACTTTTTTGCATCACGAATGCTTCATTAATTTCCACACAGCGACTCCAAAGAACGATACCATACCGCAAAATGGAGTATATATAGCCGTGGTATGCAGTAAATGCAGCGTTTCGAGATATCTCGCAGCTAATACGCCTCAACGGGTAGACAAAACTCTGCATTCTACCGCAAACGTCATTTACATGGTTGTTCCATGAGCAAAATTTATCTAAAGACATCCCGAGAAATTTGACCGAGTCAGTTTCTGTCAGGACGACCCCTTTATATGCTACATTAAGGTTTTAATTTTTTCGGTGGGTATGAAATTGCATAAATTTTGTTTTATTAATATTGACCTTTAAATTGTTAGCTTCAAGCCACTCTATAGATGTTTGGAGGGCCGTGTTTATTTCCTGCTCGTTGGTGGTTTTATCGCCTTTTAATATAATAGTAGTATCGTCCGGAAAAAGTACACATTTATGGTTCAAAATATTTGGAAAGTCGTTTATGTAGAGCAAGAACAACGGTGGACCTAAAATACTGCCTTTTGGCACGCCATAACTATTTGTCAAAAATGAGACCAAATAACTCTCTCGTTTTGGATTGATCATTATAACTTGATATTTCCACCACCTGTACACGATCAGATTAAGACTCAAGCTGTAGTTGCACGCTTTTCCTCTGACTCCGTACCTGAAAACTTTTTCTAATAAGCGGTCATGACTGACATGATCAAACGCCTTACTCATGTCCATAAAGATCACTGAAACATGGGTTTTGTTATCAATACAGTCTGTTATTGACTTTATTAATTGAAAGGCTGCTAAAAATGTGATTCTATTTTTACGAAAACTATTTTGTTCATCATTTATAGTTAGGTGTTTTTGGATAAAGTATAATACAAAATATAATAATATTATGTGTATATTTACTTATATTTGAATAAATATTTAAAACACGACTTACGTAATTGCACCTACCACTGTTTGTCTCTGCATCACCCAAAGGTCGACTGGTAGAAAATGCCTTTGGCATTAAGTCCACCTCTGTACATTTATGTGCGTGAAGTACATATGTATATCTTTATATTTATACAAACGTTTTTTCTTCAATTCTCGCTATTACACTTTACCACTGTTTGTCACTTTAGCACTTTAGCACTGTTAGTAGTAACTACCTATTATTTGGCGCATTCAATAATTGGATACGACTATGAATAACAAGCTAATGAAGATCACTACTTTTACCCTATCAGGTTTGCGGAGAAGTAGCGTTTAGTTTTTGTTTTAATACTTCGCGATCGATCACTAGGAGTGAACGCTCCATCGACCTCTGTTGAGACAACTTAGTATTTCTGAAATATAACATGTGTAGAGCGCAGTGGGTGCAGTTTCATGATGGAACTACTGATGTTTTTTTTTTAATTACTAGTTCCATTTTAAAAGAATTCGAAAATAATGGAACTATGAACATGATTATTTTATGCACTTGTGAAATTTTTGAAGGGTGTATAAACACTAGAGGTAAAAACACACAATATTTTTTTTCTATAAATAAACAAATGTTTATTTTTTCTACCTTTACTTTGTTTTATAATAGGTGTGTAGCGATAGTGATCGAATAGAATCAGCAAACATTTATTTTTGTGAATTAATTACTGTAAGTTTACATGGCGATACTTGATTTGTTTTTCCCTTATCGGGAAGTAGTTAGGAACCGGGCTAAGTTCCTGTAAAAGTTAATTGACTTCGTCCGCAGTCCTCAAACAAAAGTGATAAATATTTAGTTCATACACAATAGAATGTGATATTTACAATTATGTAAATAATGTGTCCCAATCCCGAACTAAAATATAAGCTTCCGTTTATCAACATAAAAATCTGAGCTCCATCCAGGCTCGTCCATAAGTAACAAAATACATGATTGAATATTAACTTCTGTTAGAGGCGTAATTATTTGTTATTTTGAGTAGGTCAGTCAAAAACTTTAAATGCATGCTTATTATAGTAAAACCTAAATAGTTCATATTTATCTCTAAACCCAATACACAACGCTTGTAGAAAGGCACTTCAAAATTGCCTAACAGCCATGAAGCCATATTTTTTGCAATCCATTAAATATACCTTTAAAAACAATAAGTTACACATTCCAACACAAAAAATAACCGAACTTAAACACAGCGAGTACGATCAAATGGAATTTGGACTGAGATAAACGAGGAGACGCATTCCATGTTTCTCAAACAGCTAATTGATGATTCTTTCATCATTAATTTTAGTTTTAGCGTATAATTTTTAAGGCATAGCAAAAACGATATGAATTTTAAGCGAATTTAACAAGAAACGTTGAAATTAGACGTGAAATAAAAATAGATTAGTATATTTTCTGCAAGTCCTGTTCCATTGCAACGATGAAAGTCTTGGAAGTGGCATCCCATTTCACAAAAATCAACACACATCACTTCATATGCTTCACCCACACAAATTGGAAATTTTGTTCCTTGTCAAGGGATTTGGTCTGTGAGAGTAACATTTTGCTCTTTATAGTAAGGTCGTTGACGAAGATCCTTCCTGAACCAGTGATTCCAGTGTGCTCCGGGAGTAGGGGATCCTTGCCGGAACGGGCAGCCGCGATGAAATCCTCTTTCACATCACCTGTTCATAAAGGAAACAATCATGTTCTTATTGGTAGATACGTTCGACGGTAATCTGTTCAAAAAAATTATTTGTTTTTTCTTAATGGTATGAGAAACTTTTTCACCGATTTTGATAACAATATCAAAGAGGTTCTCTCTATCCTTCATCGGTACTCCCTTAATTTCTACGTTATTGCTGCGGAGCCACTGATCAATGTCCTGATGGCCGCCTTCGAGTTTGACAATCGCTGCCTTTGTTTGTGTTACATCCATCTGCACTGATTCAACTTTGGCTAGCCTCTCGTCTAAAGCTCGGATGTTACCGGTAAGTTCCTTTAGATTGGTTAGTTCCTGCCTTAAGAGTTGCGCTTCAGATGCCAAACTGGAGAGGAGAATAAGTTCTTGACGGATGTTGGACAGCTCACACTACTGTGTGAGCTGTGGAAACGATACTCGTTTCCAGTGTTATCGGTACAGGCACAACTGGCGCTTCGTTTCCACTTGTACCATTAACAGTTCCATGATGGAACTACTGATGTTTTTTAAATCACTAGTTACATTTTAAAAGAATTTGAAAATAATGGAACTAATGTTGATTTTCCAGATTATTATTTTAGGCACTTGTGAAATTTTTGAAGGGTGTTAAAACACTAGAGGTAAAAAAACTTAGTTTTTACAATAATTTTATTCTATAAAAGCAACAAATATTTATATTTACATTTATGATTGAGATTCAGTATGAATTTAAAATAATCATCTTTGTAAAGAAGTAAATCCCAGGATGCCCGATCTCTCTCTCAAATGCGTTAGGACCAGTTCAAATCCTTCTTGGGAGGTGAATTGTTTTCCATCCCCCTATATCTTTGAAATCATTTCTAACAACTTGCTAGCGAACACAATACATATCCTTAAGTTTTCCTACCTACCTCCCGATAAGGAAAAAACAAATCAAGTATCGCCATGTAAACTTAGAGTAATTCATTCGCAAAAATAAATGTTTGCTGATTCTATTCGATCACTATCGCTACACACCTATTATAAAACAAAGTAAAGGTAGAAAAAATAAACATTTGTTGATTTATAGAAAAAAAATATTGTGTGTTTTACCTCTAGTGTTTATACACCCTTCAAAAATTTCACAAGTGCATAAAATAATCATGTTCATAGTTCCATTATTTTCGAATTCTTTTAAAATGGAACTAGTAATTAAAAAAAAAACATCAGTAGTTCCATCATGAAACTGCACCCACTGCGCTCTACACATGTTATATTTCAGAAATACTAAGTTGTCACAACAGAGGTCGATGGAGCGTTCACCCCTAGTGATCGATCGCGAAGTATTAAAACAAAAACTAAACGCTACTTTTCCGCAAACCTGATAGGGTAAAAGTAGTGATCTTTTATCTGTGATCATTAGCTTGTTATTCATAGTCGTATCTAATTATTGAATGCGCCAAATAATAGGTAGGTACTATTAAACAGTGCCACGGACACAAACAGTGGTAAAGTGTAATAGCGAGAATTGAAGAAAAAACGTTTGTATAAATATAAAGATATACATATGTACTTCACGCACATAAATGTACAGAGGTGGACTTAATGCCAAAGGCATTTTCTACCAGTCGACCTTTGGGTGATGCAGAGACAAACAGTGGTAGGTGCAATTACGTAAGTTGTGTTTTAAATATTTATTCAAATATAAGTAAATATACACATAATATTATTATAGCTACATATAAAAACTATACATGTGATATAAATACCTATATCCTAATAAATATATCCACAAATAAACATACTTATATACACATAAATATAATAAAACAAATAAGACAAACATTGGGAAAACATTATCGTTGTGAAGATACTGCCAGCTTCTTTTGAATGTGCTCGCGAACTTTCGCTTTAAAGGATAACCGGTTGGTTGCCATCCTGATTTTCAAAGGGAGCGCATTCCACAGAGAGATAGACTTAACAAAGAAAGAAGAGATATTAAAGTCTGTGCGGTGAGTGGGACATTGAAGAAGGCGATTGTTAGGAGAACGAAGATTTTTGTCGTGGTTGACACAAATGTACTGACAGTGAGGGGCTAGATAGTTAGGGGAAGTTGTAGAGTCAAGAAAAGAAAAGAAAGTGGGCCACGCCCTTTGCTCTCTGTATTGGCAAATGGGCAAACACTTCAGAAGCGACCATTGCGTATACCTATTAAAACTATAACATAAGTACATACTACATACACATAAATACACGAATATAAAAGAACAACTAAGACAAACAATGGGAAATCATTCCCATTTTCCTTTTTTTTTATCTCTGATGGACCATTACACTCGACTCGGGTTTTTTGTTCGACCTGACTTATTGCATCAAAAGCGACTAACGGTGGGTGGAACGTTGAAACACGCAGCTGCTTCGGTTCTTCAGAGTATAACAAATTACAAGAGTTTTTGAAGAATGGATAGCATGTTTTCCATTGTGTGGTTGAAAATGTTGAGTGTATTGTCTAGTTGTTATCCTTTCTCTGCTTTTTTGTCACTGAAAATAAATCACGGGGCAGGGGCGTTCACTTGTTGTGTTGCGCCGGACAATATAGGATATGGGAAAAGTAGTAGCTCTTGCATGACCACCATAAGCAACATGAAAACACGCAATAACGTAGCTGATCTAGCCTTAGATTCTATACGGGCGGAACTAGGAAAGGAAATATACCAATAAACTACGTATCAAAAGTTATACCAATAACATTCCAACATATATACCGTAACGCAAACACATTTCTGTAGGACATAACCCACATACCGTACAGCTAGGCTAGGTAATATTTTATCAGGGCAATCGGTCGCGAGTACCTACCTACGCCCCAATAGGGGGGTTCTACGTAGGCGTCACGTAGCGCCTGCATATTTCCTAGACGTGACCTATGTTTTATGTAGTAGTTAGAGTATGAATTCGCGGTGGAGTACAATTCAAGGATATTTGGATGTGTGTTGGATTGGACATTTGTCTCGAATTATATCCTCAGTCATTATTTATAAGTTTTGTTGATTGTTATATTGCTTTTGGTTATTGAATGATTTTGCTATAGTTCGAAGAAAAGTCAACGTGTACCATTTTATGATTTATTTTATTTTATGCTAAAAATAAAATACGTATTTTGTGTTTTTTTGCCATCGACACGGTAAGAAAAAATAGATAATTGACTACACTACTGATTCTATCTGCCAGATTGGCGCTACGGGCCAAGGGTTCTCGGATCAAGGCCGATACCAAAACAGTGCTTTGTCATATTCATACTCAATGAAGCAGTTTCCCTCAGATTGCAAATTTCTCACAAGAAATTGAAATAACCAGAGCTGGCCGTATTTCAAAGGTAAGCTCTCAAATATATTAAATTTTATCGTAATGATGCTGTGTAGAATATTTCGCTAAAAGTAGTTTTTTTAGCGTTAACTTTCCAAGTTAAATACTAATGTTGAACGGAAAGGAAGAAGAAAGAAAAAATTGTATATTTGGCACAATAACACATGCTTACAAGAAATAAAAGTAACTCGAACAAAAATTACATAAACGGATCAAAAATCACGAGAAAAGGAACAAAAAATTAAAAAAAACGACTAGACTATTATCATGGCTAATGCAGTTTTTGTGTCGCGTTGTAGAGCTTCTATTAACGAATAGCTATGTAAAATTATTAGATTTCAAAAAAGGTTTAGGTACTTCGCCCAGAGTAAAAAAAATTGTCCACATTTCTAATTTCTCGCGGAACTCCTCAAAATGTGTTTTAAATAAGCTGATTAGAACATTCATCTGACACAAGCTAGTCACAACCCAATCAAAGCTTTCCCAATTTGAAACCTATCGCCACTCCACTAACTGAAAGTTTCCAATTTTATTGCACTAGCATGTGGTGAAGGGCGGGCGTTTTTGGGGGAATGCTTAAGTAATTTTAGCATTCAAAAAGTGCTGACTCTCAGCCTAGTTTCAATATATGACTTTTGATTATCCCAATTCTATCTAATTCTAATTTTATCTAATGACATCAAAATCAAAATATTTTATTTCAATTAAACCTAAATTATCAACCGTCAGAAGCTAGGTGCACGGTTGTAACTGGTTGTTTCTAAAGAAGAAGAGCCGCAAATAACTCCACAAGCTGGCAAGAAACTCCACTCCACACGTTCTCTAATTTTAACTAGTTGTATCTACTTTTATCTAATTTTGTTTAATCTTTTAACTTCATCTCTTGTCTAGTTTTATGTAATTTAACCCAATACTATGATTATATGTGTAATAGCTAGTCTTGACCGATAACTTGTAAGTATAGTGCAAACTGTAAATGTAAGTTGGTTATTAATAAATAAATTGCCGTTTTTCCTCGTAACAAAAAACGCTGCAATATTTCAAATAGCTAGGTAGGCACGTGCTAACTCAGCGTCATTCTGCGGGCGTTCATAGCACATTAATCTGCGGGTAGGCAGAGCTCCAGGTGCACACAGAAACAACCAGGCTATGCGCAGTCACGGACTGTTTGCAACCATTTGCATACTGTCTACTGCGGTGAATATTCACTGTACCGGCTCTTATGTGCTCGGTACCTTGTTTACGAGCGTTATACGTAGGATTATGTGCTAAGTACGGGAGTGACGTCACAGTTGTGTGGATTCGACCACAGTGATTATTGTGCCAGACCAGAGCAGCTGTAGGTAGACGGCGAGCTCACGATTATCTGGAAAATCGGTCACTATAGCTCGTTTGAGATTGGAGTTTATATTTAGAGAAGAGACGGGTATTATGTTTGTAACTTTTGGATAGGTTTCTTTATTATGTACAGTCACTAAAAGAGATACGTAACATCGTCAAGTTTAAGTGCAGTTTAGTAAGAAACCGATGGGACCGCTTTCGCGGCCACAATGAAAGTCCGAATTCCGATAACCGCGGTACCTATATCGAAGCCTGGTTATATCTGAGCAGGATTAGATTCGAGATAGATAAAGCTCAATTTCTGTATGTAATGATTGACGGAACTCCTGATGTTAGTCATAGGAAGCAGTTAACTGTTTTTTTTTTAATTTATCTGAAACTGGAATCGAAGAACGATCCTTGAGTTTTTACGATGTTAGCGGAAGTCAACCGCTGAAGTTTTATCTACACAGGTGTCAGAAATACTTGACCAGTATCGTTGTAGGAATAAGTTAGTTGGTCAGTCTTACGACGGCGCGGCAGTAATGTCTGGTGAGTACAGTGGAGTACAAACGAAAATTCGCGATGCATGCCATATGGCAGGGATGGCAAACCTCGTAACCTCTGCGAGACACTTTTTCCACTTTTTCATTTGGCATTGACGTGTCAACAAACAATCTTGATTTATTGACTACTAGAAAAAAACTAAATACTTTCACAATAATTGGTAGTCTTTATTTGCAAACAGAAATAGACTTGTACCTACTATTATACAGTAACATCACACCAGCTTATTTATATGAAATAACAAATTAGTGCAACCTCTGGTGTCTGGTATTAGGTCCATAGGTATATTAACTTTTAGCAGAATGCAAGCTGAACTAGAATCATGTGACATAGGTACGGTTTGTGAAAGTAACGACTCCGGCATAAGAAGATGAACTTATTACACTCAGATTTCTATGTTTGTTACTGTGACATAGGCTGCCGGCCCAAATTATTTTGTTGCGTGTCACCTAAGGCACGCGTGCCATTGGCTCGCCATCCCTGCCCTATGGCAATGTTCGTTCCATGTTACGCTCATATAATTAATTTAGTATTTAGCCGATCTCTTGAAAATATTCAGGAACTTTTTTGAAGTGAAAACTTCTTGAGGCGCGTTGAGCACTTTTTGGGTGAACAAAATACAGGGAACTCGCGTCACCGACACCGAACGCTTTCCAGCGAGCACACGGATGAGTCGCGCGTTGATGTCTTTTACACATAATTGTCCAAGTTTTCACGAAGCGAGCTTAACAGATGAAAGATCGATTATCTCTTCAAGTCCGGGAACATATACATCAGTAGGTTAGGTATGGTAACTGGCAATGATTATGATAATAGTCGTTTTCAGTCTTGCATAGCATGCGTTCAGGGTAAATAAACTAGAAAACCCTTTCCGCAGATGTCCCAAAGCAGGTCAAATGAGATACTTGGGCTTATTTATTCTGGCCCTATGCCGCAGACTTCTTGATGAGGTTCGACATATTTTTTAACCTTTACAGATGATTATTCTAGGAAACTTTTGTTTATTTTCTGAAAGCTAAAAATGAAGTATTTCATAATTTTAAAATATTCAAGGTACTTGTAGAAAATCAAACAAATAGGAAAATAAAAATACTTCAAAACTGATAATGGTTGTGAGTATATTAACAATCATTTTCAGGAATATCTGAAAGAATAGGGAAGACTAAGTCAAACAACAATTCCATACTCCCCAGCGCAGAATAGAGTAGTAGGTAGAACGCACTAACCGGACTATAGTTGAAAAGGCCCGGTGTATGTTGCAGGATGCGGGATTAGATAACCGTTTCTGGGCAGAAGCAGTGCAGACTGCAGTTTATATTAAGAACAGAAGCCCGACAAAAGCAGCAGCAGTGATGGGTTCGACGCCTCAAGAGAGATGGACAAAAAGAAAGGTAGATAGTCATTTCAGAATTTTTGGATGTTTGGCCTATGCTTTGACTCAAAATAGGAAGAAATTTGATCCTACATATAAAAAGTATATCTTTGTGGGTAACTGTGAAGAAAGTAAAGGTTACAGGCTAATCAATCCGGAATTTATTTTTATTATTATTTATTTTTTTATTATTATTAATCGTTTATTTCAGGCATTAGCACCCATAAAATTAAAATTAAAATTGAAAACTTATCCTAAAACAAAACAAAAGATAAACTAAACAAACGAACATAAAAAAAACAAAGTACAGAAAAATAACAATAAAACAACCCACCATTTCACACCAAGGAAGCCAAAACAAATGTACCCCATAACAATGGTGAGTACATTTATTTTGTCTCCCTCAGTAAATGCACAGTATGAAAAACAGCTTTGACAATATTATTTTGACTTGCCACCACACGCGAAAAGAACGAAGCCCTGAGCTTCCCCATGAGCGCAAAGAAATCGGTTACTCTATTCTCCGCAAACATCTCAGTAGCACTACACCGCCAGGGTAGGTTGAGCATGACCCGAAATGCATTATTATATTGTACACGAAGAGTGTTGTATGCACTCTTCGTGTACTTGTACCAAAGTTGACTGGTGTAGAACGACTGACAGTAAGCCTGGAACAGAGTTATTTTTACTTGTTTTGAGCAGTGGAAGAAACGTCTATTTAGCATGTTACTTCTACATGCGATGCTACGTCTTTGCCTCTCCAGGTCATCGTCATCTTTTAAATTTTCCGTTATGATGTGTCCGAGATACTTAAACTGACTAACTATTTTTAATTTTAAACCACACAAAGTAATTGGCAAGACCTTATTAGGGCCATTGTCGTGTTTGAAAATCATTACTTCTGTCTTTTTAACATTATAGGTTAATTGGTGTCGTGCTGCATAATTCTCACAAAGGGAAATTAGTTTTCTGAGGCCGTTGACTGAGGGGCTGAGCAGAACCATGTCATCTGCATAACTGAGGTTATTTAAACATTCACCGCCAATATGGCATCCGACTCTGGTGGTGCTCAGCTCCTCGATCAGGTCGTTGACATATAAGTTAAACAGCACCGGGGAAGTCAGGCCACCCTGTCTCACGCCACTGGTCAGACTATACGTCTCCGAAAAGACGTTATCCCATCTGACTTGGTTACTTTGATTGTTATACCAATATTCAAACAGGTCTACTATTTTATTCGGCACATGGGTTTGTTTCAACTTGTTCCAGAGTATATTATAATTAATCGTATCAAAAGCTCGGCTGAGGTCTAAAAAACATGCGTATACTGTTGTATTTCTACTAATGTATTTATAGATTGTATTTTTCAGAGCAAAGATAGCTAGGTCAGTGGACAGGCCCCGACGAAAACCAAACTGTGCGCTGTTAAGCGGAATGTTCGTTTCATTTAAGTGTTTCATAATCAGGTTTTCGAAAATTTTAGATAATATGGTTGCTAGTGATATTGGGCGGTAATTAGACAGACTGGACACATCCCCGGTTCTGTTTTTTATTATGGGTACAACGATGGTTTTCATAAAGTCTTTAGGTAAGTAACTGTGGTCAATACAAGAATTAAATAAGGAAGCCATTTTATCCAATACCAATTCAGGAGCAAACAAAACGTGTTCGACACTGAGCCCATCGTGGCCCGGGGACTTGCCACGTTTCATACCTTTAACACATTGAAATACATCTTCCGCTGTGACGTGTAACTCACTAAGTTCAGAGGACGGCGTCGGCGCCACCTCCGCCGCGCTCGCCACCGGTAGCGACGCCAGTGACACGCGCGGCAAAGGCGGCGGGGTCCCCGCGCCACCGTGGGCTGAGCGCGACACGCTCGAACAGCTGACAGTAGTGGTCGGAGGTGACGGTGGGGGCGGATTAAATTTATTTACAAACATATTTGCAATATTAACAGGATTCTGATCACCATTTATGGATAAAGGGAGACTACATTTATAATTTAATTTATTGGTTTCTTTCCAGAAGTTTCCGAAGTCTTTATTGTATCTGTGTGAAGCTACAATGTCCATTTTTATTTTATTTTCATTTAACTGGCACCATTTTAACTTGTTTTTGAAAACTTTTTTACTGTGAACCATGTCATCATAAATCCTTCCCTGAGTAGGGCGTCCATAAAATATCCATAATTGATAATACTGTCTAGCTATTGTGTGACAATCCTTAACATGGTAGTTCCAACCAACAACCGTGTTTTTGGTGGTATAGGTTCTGCCCTGATACGAGTATTTAGCAGCTTTGCATAAACTCTTAACTACTTGAGAATAAAACTGATCAATTAGGTGAAAGTGATCATTGCTTTGGCATGAGACACCTTGACAGGGAAAACTAGGCCAGTCACAGGAATTCAAATATCTATCACATAATTCAGCATAATTACATTTCTGTTCAAAAGTTCTAGAACCCCAAATTACCTTATTATTTTTCTGACACTGTGATTTATTAATTTTGGGCATAATGGCATCAATATTGCAGCTAATTACTAATGGGAAATGGTCTGAGTAGTAAACATCGTTTGAAATCTGGATATTATCAATTACAGTCAGCCCTGCTGAGGTAGCTATGCAATGATCGAGCCAGCTTGTGGTGCCATGCGCATCACTAAGATATGTAAAAGAATCTGAGGACAAACCAAGCATAGCAAGATCCGCACAAACCCAGCCCAGATCATGGCAGAACTCCATCAGCTTACACCCGAATAAACTACTTGAGCGCGAAACGTCGGCATTAAAATCACCGAGCACTAAAACACTTTCCACATCGTTCACTTCCATAACCGCACTAATCACACCTAGGCATTCCGTAAACAGAGGCAGGTTGTCCGCTTCCTCAGTAGGCATGTATACCGACATTACGACGAAAGTCCGTCCGCCGTCAAGCTGCATACACACGGCAGCCACGCGCGTCGAGCCAGTGTCAATTGGTGTAACATTGACAAACAAAGATTTCTTCCATAAAATTGCAACGCCTCCATACGGCCTTCCTTTTAACACACCCGCGCTCGTGTCCACTGCCGATACTCCGTGGTATGAAAAGTCAGGGTGAATATTATTAAGGTAACCTAAGTCGTCAGGTAGCAGCCAATGTTCTTGAAGGGCAACTATTTCGTATGTTTTACAAAGGTCTGTGACATGGTTACATGATCGCTTTATGGATCGGCAGTTAAAAGAGACTAGGTTAATTTTCATTACTTTTGAGCGCGGGACGCTTATTCAGATCTGTATAAACGCGTTTCACTCTAAATCTTCTATACTCCACACCACGAGGCCAAAACTCAGCATCTAGGAAGGTGGTCTCCTGATCTGGTTCGATGGTAATTTTGAACGAAGAAAATGCCGTTTCTTTATATTGTGAAAGTTTTTCAACCTTCACAGCCGTGTGTCCGCAGTCCGTTATAAAATCCAAAATATCTTTTTCTGAGGTATGTGTATCAAAGCGTGACGCGTAAATGTAAGCAAACTTAGGCACTATTTTAATTTTATTAGACGTCAGTACAGCTTTTCCCTGCTGATTTCTATTTTTCTTTCCTAGTTTATATTTCTGTGACTTATTTACTACAGTCGTAAAACTGTCGTCGTTGTCGTTTTCTACCAGTGTATTGGTTATTATAGGACTGCTAGTCCGTTGTATCGGGTTAGGTTTGAAGCTCAGTTGGTGCTGAACGGTTTCTGCAAATGTCCTATCCGTGTTCGAGCGATCAGCTGGCGAGCGGTCGGGGTCACGCACCTGCGAATGCGCGGGGTGCAGGGTCGGACTCGCGGGAGCGGGAGACGGGGAAGCGGCCAGCGGCGCGGTTGCGGATTCGCGATTGCTCGATGTTTTCAAAAATAGATCGTTAGATGATTTATTAACCGAAGATTGTTTACTTTGTTGGCTGACTTGCTGGATGGTCTTGATATGTTCTATTTCCTGCTGCAAATTAGTTAACTCGGTAGATTTAACGTAATCACTCTGAATTCGGTGGACGTCTTGTTTTAACATTAAAATGTTTCTAAGTAGGCTCGTGACGTCAATGTAATCGAATGTTACTGGCGGCAGACGGTGTAGATCTTTAGCCACGAAAGTAGGGAGTGTGACGGGTTCAGATTCTTTAAGAATCTTTATGATGTCTTGAAGGAACCGCTTGTTTTTGCCGTCCCCCTTTCGCGTGGAACGAGAGTTGGTCGACTCAGCGAGAATAGTTTTAGCTTTTATAATTTCGTTTTCGTTAAAGTTAGTTTCACAAATTTGCAGTAAGCTAATTTCGTCCATAATATCAATTTTGCACTGCAGAAAGCATAGTAGCTCATTGATCACCAGGTTATCGCATTGATTCGACATTGCTAGCATTAAAGCACGTTAAAGAGAATAAGGCGATGCGAAGCGAGTAAAACACAGCACAGGCGCTGCAGCGGAGTTGCGTTTAGTCATGCAAAGCTGCGTAAAGCACTTGACAGCGCTTGCCGCGGGCCGTTGTGATTTGAAAATTGGACCCGACGGAATGTTATTTTGCTGTTTACACTAAATTCACAGTTTACTTTCACAAACAAATTACACAGTGCGTTTGTTTACTTCATTACGAATAGAAGGATGTATGTTACACTATTAACAGTTCACTTTAGACTACTTTTTGTTAATTTAATGACTGGATGAAAAACGGACGCGGTGTCGCTCCTAGCGCCGCCTGCCGCTTATCCTACTTCTTGTATAAATGCCAGAGATGTCTCTTTTTTTGAAGATCAACTTGTTTCAAAAACCGAACATAAGAATAATATGTCAAACGATGACTTCGTCATCACTGATAGTCTAGTAAATTAGCTACAAAACTCCGAAACTGAATCAGCTGATGGAAATGAGTCAGTTCCTGAATTTACTGGTGACATTCATAACAAGCCAAATAACCAAAGGCAAGAAATAATGATTACAAGGAAATAAGGCAAGAATCTTCGACGTTTAGTTGAGATTAATATTCGGATGTTACTTACATTCCAGGATTATCAACACTAGAACATGAGGACACTGATTCTTCAAAGTTAGAAAACATGGATGACTCTGAAGAAAATACTAATATGGCATTTCAGTGTAATAATGATGAACCAATGACAGTCCAAGAGGCATTGGGCGGTCCAGACAATTGTTGGACATTAGTAGATTTAAAAGGGGGGCAAAAACCTGTGAAATCCAAATGGGTGTTTAAAATTAAACGAGGATTGAATGGAAAAGTTCTAAAATACAAAGCTCGTTTAGTTGCCAAAGGATTCACACAGAAATATGGGATTGATTACCAGGAAACTTTTGCTCCAGTGGTTCGGCATTCTACTAATAGAATTTGATTTGCTATAGCTGCAGTGAAAGATTTAGATATTGATCAGATGGATGTCACTATAGCCTTTTTAAATGGAGATCATTGTGAAGATGTTGTAATAGAACAGCCAGAAGGCTTTTTTCAAAAAGGAAAAGAAGGGAAGGTTTAAAAACTAAATAAATCCATATATGGCTTGAAATAGGCTGCGAAATGCTGGTATGACAAAATAAGGTATGTCCTTACAAAGAAAATGCAGTTTAAGAAGTCATCTGTTGAGCCATGTGTATACTTCAGATTCCGACAGAGGCGTTTAACAATAATAGCCTTGTATGCTGATGACGTACTATTATTTACATCCTCCAATGAAGATAAGGAAGAAGTAAAAAACCATTTAAAAAGAGAATTTGAAATGAAGGACTTATGTTCAGTTCATGAATTCTTAGGAATGCGAGTTAAGAGAGAAAAAGGAAAAATTACGCTTGATCAATCTAATATATACCCAATGTTCTGGAAAGATTCAAGATGGAAGATTGCAAGCCAACTACAACACCAATGGAAGTTGGACTCAAGCTTATTAACGGTGATTCAGAAAGCTGTGGATATCGTAATCTGATTGGGTGCCTAATGGATATTGCTGTTTGCACTCGTTCAAACATCGCGTATGTGGTAAGTTTATGAGTCAATTTAACAATGGTAGTTCTGATGTCCATTGGAAGGCTGCAAAGCGAATATTAAGATATTTAAAAGGTACGATTAATTATAGTTTAGTTTATGAGAAAACTTCTGCTGTTGAGGTATGCGGATACGCTGACGCCAATTGGGGTTCGCGTCCAATGGACCGTAAGTCTTATAACGGATTTTTATTTAAAATAGGTAATTCTGTTGTCAGCTGGGAAAATCGCAAACAAAAAACCGTTGCACTGTCCAGCACAGAGGCAAAATATATGGCACTTCTGATGCATGCAAAGAAGATCTGTTCATAAGGAGCTTATTAAAAGAAAGTTTTAATTCAGATTGTGAAATAAACCTATTTAAAGATAATCAATCCGCACAGTTAAGTTGATGTCAGACATCATAGTAAAGAATTTAATAAACATAAAATTCATATTCAAAAACATGCTGTTCGTGCAATTTACCAGCTAGGTGCCAGAGTTTCCTTGAGGGACTTTTTTAAAGATGTTGGTATTCTCACGGTGGCATCACAATTCATATTCGCTAACATCTTATATATTAGGCAAAATATACACTTGTACACTAAAAACAGTGATATTCACACCGTTAACACAAGAAATAAGGACAAACTACGTGCTCCCTTTCACCGGCTTCATAAGGTTCATAACTCATTTGTTGGGCTTGGTATAACTTTTTATAACATGCTTCCCTCTTCTTTGCTAGATTTGCCTTTTAATGCGTTTAAAGCTCAAGTAAAATCCGTCCTTTGTTTAAAGGCTTACTATTCCATCAACGACTATTTAAATGACAAGAATAGTTGGTCGCTGTGATTAACTCAAGACAATGTTTATGTTCTTTCTCCAGAATCGGCGTATCTAGTGACAGGTTATATGCGTTCATATAATTATTATTCTATTTTTTATTGCCTGTCTAACAATTTTTTTTTATAACTATCTATTATGTCATTAGTTATTGACATGATCTACTCATAACAATATTTTCTATGATGAGTTGTTTTAGGCTTTATTTGGCCTCGACAGTTTTCATTTTATTTGTCGGTATATTGGTATGGCTAGCTGACATTTTGACTAATTATTTAATTAATATTTTGTGTCTCGTAATGTTTATTACTTTGCCTAAGTATGTATAGAATCAAGTCTATCCGACTAAACAGACAGCTGTGCTGCTGGGGAGTTTGTTCCACTACTTCTTCTTCCCAGCTAAAGCACTAGGAAGTGGTGAAGGGTGGGCGTTTTGGGGGACTGTCTCATGTACTTTGACGTTCGAAAAGTGCTGATTCTCAGCCTAATTTGAATAAATGATTTTTGATTTTGATTTTGATTTTGATTTGTTGGGCTTGGTATAACTTTTTATAACAAGCTTCCCTCTTCTTTGCTAGATTTGCCTTTTAATGCGTTTAAAGCTCAAGTAAAATCCATTCTTTGTTTAAAGGCTTACTATTCCATCAACGACTATTTAAATGACAAGAATAGTTGGTCGCTGTGATTAACTCAAGACAATGTTTATGTTCTTTCTCCAGAATTGGCGTATCTAGTGACAGGTTATAAAGTCAAAGCATTTATTTCAAATAGGCACATATAAGGCACTTTTGAACGTCAACATTTACATTCAAATAGAATTGATTCTAGTCGCCCCTTCCAAAATGTAGTTTCGTATGGAGAAGAATGGGCAAGAAACTCCACCGTTACTCTTTTAAAATGATATAACTACAATATTTAACATACATTCATTGTATAATTATGTGTGAAAACGATGCATAAAGAACAAAATTACTGTACCAAAATAGGTAAAAATAATGAAATTGAAGCAATTACAGATAAATTAATTTTATAATAGATACATGGTGCCCACACATTTACAAACATTGTAAAAGTAAATATACAATTTTCCTAAAATATTAACAAGTATGTAATCAGTCAGTGTGTGAGTTAAAGTAATCACTGAGTGTAATCAATGTCATACATATAATTAATTACATAATTCAATTAGCAACCAGTTTGATTTTGTCTAGACTCTAGATTGTCCTATGGAGCAGGACCAGCATGTTTCCAAGCATTCTTATCTTGGATATAATCCTCTAATTTGTAATATGCTTGTTTACGAAGTGTACTTTTCATATGAGTTTTAAATTTCCTTTCATTTAATTGCAATATATCACAAGGTATTTTGTTATAACATTTAACACAGTACCCCATAAAAGATGTACGTACTTTAGCTAATCTGGAAAATGGTTGATCTAATTTGTCTTTGTTTCTAGTATTAAAATTATGTCTATCACTTATTTTATTAAAAAGATGTAGATTTTTTCTTACATACATGATATTTTCATAAATGAATTGGCAAGGTACCGTCATAATATTAATCCTTTTAAATAGGTCCCTGAGAGACTCGCGGCGACGTAGATTATAAATGGCTCTGACAGCTCTCTTTTGCAAAATAAAGATGGATTCAATGTCAGCAGCCCGACCCCACAGTAAAATGCCATACGACATAATGCTGTGGAAGTAGCTAAAATAGACCAAACGCGCGGTTTCTACATCTGTTAACTGTCTGATCTTCCTAACAGCATAAGCGGCGGAGCTTAGCCGCCCCGCAAGAGATGTTATATGAGGTCCCCATTGTAATTTCTCGTCTAGCGTGATTCCTAGGAACACCGTTTTTCTCCATTCAATATGATGTCACATTCGCTACTTCTAACATTTGGTAATTGAAATCTAATGCATTTGGTTTTTGTGCCATTTAGTACCAAATTATTTACCGTAAACCAATCTTGGACCTGAAGAGTACAGTTATTCACGTCGTCAAGATTTTGTGACCGTCGGGCTATTTTAAATATCTATGATGTGTCATCTGCAAATAACACCATCTTCGGTTGATTTAAAAGTAAATAGGGTAAATCATTAATGTAAACTAAAAAGAGGAATGGACCCAATATTGAACCTTGAGGAACACCCATTGCCATTTCAGACCCTAATGAGTTTATGCCGTTTACTTGAACTTTAACTTTTCTGTCTTTCAGGTATGATCTTAGTAAATCAAGAGCTGTATTTCTAATCCCATAGTGCTCCAGTTTCAGCAGAAGTGTCTCATGATTTACGCAATCAAACGCTTTGGAGAGGTCGCAAAAGATTCCAATGGCATCTTTTGCTTCTTCCCAGGCGTTAAAAATGTTCTCTATTAGGGTGACACCAGCGTCAGTGGTACAACGCCCCTTGGTGAAACCGTACTGTTGTTCATGAAAGATGGCATTTTTATTGAAGTGACGTAACATTTGATTGAGAATCAACTTTTCAAACACTTTACTGAGAACTGGCAGAATTGACACAGGCCTATAATTGTTAGGTTCTTTACTATCACCCGATTTGAACAAAGGAACTACTTTACTGTGTTTCATGAGATCCGGGAAGACTCCTTGGTCTACACTGGTATTAAATATGAAAGCTAAATAGGGCGCAATGGTTTTGATAATAGCACTACAGACTTTTACAGACATTCCCCAAAGATCTTCTGTTGATTTAATTTTAAGATCTTTAAAAGCTTTTATAACAGCTTGGGGGTTGGTATGCTGAAATCTAAACTCCAAAGAACATGTTACATTCTTTCTGAGTAAGGCAGCAGAACGCAATATATGGGTATATAACGAATAATTATATGGGTTCATATAATTATTATTTTATTTTTTATTGCCTGTCTAACAATTTTTTTTTATAACTATCTATTATGTCATTAGTTATTCACATGATCTACTCATAACAATATTTTCTATGATGAGTTGTTTTAGGCTTTATTTGGCCTCGACAGTTTTCATTTTATTTGTCGGTATATTGGTATGGCTAGCTGACATTTTGACTAATTATTTAATTAATATTTTGTGTCTCGTAACGTTTATTACTTTCCCTATGTATGTATACAATCTAGTCTATCCGACTAAACAGACAGCTGTGCTGCTGGGGAGTTTGTTCCACTACTTCTTCTTCCCAGCTAAAGCACTAGGAAGTGGTGAAGGGTGGGCGTTTTGGGGGACTGTCTCATGTACTTTGACGTTCGAAAAGTGCTGATCCTCAGCCTAATTTGATTAAATGACTTTCGATTTCGATTTTGATTTTGAAAATATCTTCCTACAGATAAAATAACTGCTGACATGCTTACAAAACCGTTGACACGAGAAAATTTTGGTGTTACGGGTATTTAATAATATTAATTACACATAATGTTACGATTTTGGAACGAAGTTCCTTATCGCGCGTTGCGAAAGGGGGCTAGACGGAAAAAATTAAGACCAACAAGAAAAGGAAGGAAGGAAGGAAGGAAGGAAGGAAGGAAGGAAGGAAGGAAGGAAGGAAGGAAGGAAGGAAGGAAGGAAGGAAGGAAGGAAGGAAGGAAGGAAGGAAGGAAGGAAGGAAGGAAGGAAGGAAGGAAGGAAGGAAGGAAGGAAGGAAGGAAGGAAGGAAGGAAGGAAGGAAGGAAGGAAGGAAGGAAGGAAGGAAGGAAGGAAGGAAGGAAGGAAGGAAGGAAGGAAGGAAGGAAGGAAGGAAGGAAGGAAGGAAGGAAGGAAGGAAGGAAGGAAGGAAGGAAGGAAGGAAGGAAGGAAGGAAGGAAGGAAGGAAGGAAGGAAGGAAGGAAGGAAGGAAGGAAGGAAGGAAGGAAGGAAGGAAGGAAGGAAGGAAGGAAGGAAGGAAGGAAGGAAGGAAGGAAGGAAGGAAGGAAGGAAGGAAGGAAGGAAGGAAGGAAGGAAGGAAGGAAGGAAGGAAGGAAGGAAGGAAGGAAGGAAGGAAGGAAGGAAGGAAGGAAGGAAGGAAGGAAGGAAGGAAGGAAGGAAGGAAGGAAGGAAGGAAGGAAGGAAGGAAGGAAGGAAGGAAGGAAGGAAGGAAGGAAGGAAGGAAGGAAGGAAGGAAGGAAGGAAGGAAGGAAGGAAGGAAGGAAGGAAGGAAGGAAGGAAGGAAGGAAGGAAGGAAGGAAGGAAGGAAGGAAGGAAGGAAGGAAGGAAGGAAGGAAGGAAGGAAGGAAGGAAGGAAGGAAGGAAGGAAGGAAGGAAGGAAGGAAGGAAGGAAGGAAGGAAGGAAGGAAGGAAGGAAGGAAGGAAGGAAGGAAGGAAGGAAGGAAGGAAGGAAGGAAGGAAGGAAGGAAGGAAGGAAGGAAGGAAGGAAGGAAGGAAGGAAGGAAGGAAGGAAGGAAGGAAGGAAGGAAGGAAGGAAGGAAGGAAGGAAGGAAGGAAGGAAGGAAGGAAGGAAGGAAGGAAGGAAGGAAGGAAGGAAGGAAGGAAGGAAGGAAGGAAGGAAGGAAGGAAGGAAGGAAGGAAGGAAGGAAGGAAGGAAGGAAGGAAGGAAGGAAGGAAGGAAGGAAGGAAGGAAGGAAGGAAGGAAGGAAGGAAGGAAGGAAGGAAGGAAGGAAGGAAGGAAGGAAGGAAGGAAGGAAGGAAGGAAGGAAGGAAGGAAGGAAGGAAGGAAGGAAGGAAGGAAGGAAGGAAGGAAGGAAGGAAGGAAGGAAGGAAGGAAGGAAGGAAGGAAGGAAGGAAGGAAGGAAGGAAGGAAGGACGGTCGGATCGGTCGGATCGGTCGGATCGGTCGGATCGGTCGGATCGGTCGGATCGGTCGGATCGGTCGGATCGGTCGGATCGGTCGGATCGGTCGGATCGGTCGGATCGGTCGGATCGGTCGGATCGGTCGGATCGGTCGGATCGGTCGGATCGGTCGGATCGGTCGGATCGGTCGGATCGGTCGGATCGGTCGGATCGGTCGGATCGGTCGGATCGGTCGGATCGGTCGGATCGGTCGGATCGGTCGGATCGGTCGGATCGGTCGGATCGGTCGGATCGGTCGGATCGGTCGGATCGGTCGGATCGGTCGGATCGGTCGGATCGGTCGGATCGGTCGGATCGGTCGGATCGGTCGGATCGGTCGGATCGGTCGGATCGGTCGGATCGGTCGGATCGGTCGGATCGGTCGGATCGGTCGGATCGGTCGGATCGGTCGGATCGGTCGGATCGGTCGGATCGGTCGGATCGGTCGGATCGGTCGGATCGGTCGGATCGGTCGGATCGGTCGGATCGGTCGGATCGGTCGGATCGGTCGGATCGGTCGGATCGGTCGGATCGGTCGGATCGGTCGGATCGGTCGGATCGGTCGGATCGGTCGGATCGGTCGGATCGGTCGGATCGGTCGGATCGGTCGGATCGGTCGGATCGGTCGGATCGGTCGGATCGGTCGGATCGGTCGGATCGGTCGGATCGGTCGGATCGGTCGGATCGGTCGGATCGGTCGGATCGGTCGGATCGGTCGGATCGGTCGGATCGGTCGGATCGGTCGGATCGGTCGGATCGGTCGGATCGAATCGAATTAGCGCTAGTATTAAACAATTTAATCAAACATTTGCGTTGCAAATGCAAATGCAATGCAATTGCAATTGTCGTCAAGTACGACATTGCATTGAGTAGTTCAGTTTTTGGAACGAAGTTTTGGAAAGAAGTGCGTTACGAAAGGGGGCTAGACGGAAAAAATTAAGACCAAAAGTTGTAACGACAGTTTTTGCTACATTGTTGTAAGCCGTGCGGCGTGCGCGTGTTTCTCTGCACAATCAACACAACAACACAACACAACATAATCACACAAACAACACAACACACAACACAACAATCAACAACAACAACACAAATTTACACAACACAACACAACACAATTTTTAAAATGTTATTACAATTGTTGTTTGGAATTGTAATAACATGACAGTAGTGACATGTGTTTAAATAAACGAAAGGAACTTCGTTCCATCCGGGTGTCCCTTGACACCTCTCAAGTGATTTTAGTTTAAGGGAGTGTGTTGGAATTACGTGAATCATTCCTTGTAAACTTAAAAGTTATTTTACATACAGGGTAAATGTTTAACCAGTGCGCAAACTGTAACCATGAACTGTAACTGATAAATGCGTGCACTGAATGGACAGGTCCACTCAATCAGTGTGGTTCTTTCCTCAAAAGACCATTTCAGACACCGATCCACATGGTCTTCACATGATCAGACCAAGATTAAAGAAAGAAAAAGTATTTATTGGACAAAAATTTGTAAAAATATGACTGACGTGTAAAAGTGTTTGTACAAACCTACCTACAGAAATAAAATCATTTAATCATATCATTCTAGACCCCCCCCCCCCTAGCGTAGAAATTTTTCATTGGATAACAAACAAAAAATAATCAGCTGTTTCATAGATTCATCAAATGCAATACCTACGCGGTCAAAATGTATGAAACAGCTGATTCTTTTTTTTTGTATATAACTGGCGAAAAATTTATTGAGGTGCGGGTTGTTCGAAAGAGATACCGCGGCCACTGGCACACAGGCAACTCTGAGGGAACACGGGTGGGTTTTAGTTAGTAAAAGTCTGACACGCCCTCCTGCTCCACCCAGAGCGGGAGAAGTTATTTGATGATTTCCCGCCCAAAAAAAGGGGCTACGTCTAGAATGATATGCTGAATTCATGGTTACAGTTTCCGCACTGGTTAAAATTTTATCCTGTATATTACTTGGTAGACATTGTGTTAAGCCTGACACAGATTAGATTATAGACGCGGGTGTAATCCTCCGGTGAGATCTTTCTGTCATATTTTCTTAAGAAAACAACTGTGACGTACTTGTGTATGTAGCCAAAGGTAAACCATCTAAATTCTGAAGCAGCTTCAAAGGCTTAAAGTTTAGATAGGTATCTACTTCAATGTTGAGAGAAGGTCGCAAATCTTGGAAGTTTCCTCCTATCCTAAATTTCACTTTTTAGGAATTTAAAACATGTCGATATGTATGTATACCCTACGTTTACAACCATTTTAAAACATGTATTGACTATGTTTCAGACATGTATGTTTACTATTTTGTTCGCCATGTTTTGGAACTACGTGTGGAATACATATTTTATCATTTGGTGCAAACGCAGAGTACCTAACATAGACGGTTCAAACAAGAAATGTAAAGCACCGACGTTTCCTTTACTAAAAGTGCAGGTATATAAACAAAGAACAGTACAGCATCAAATATTCTCCCACTAGAGGTTCCGTGTTCGAACCAGTTACGTAGGTACGACACGATACGATCCTTCAGGGATACTCACACGTACGTGCGGTACACGTAATGAACCTAAAAGTTTTCTATCTGCACTTACCTTCCGCCAACGGTCAATAATCGAATTCCATTTCTGTGGTCTTTGAAAAAAAAACTTCTAGATATCTACCGAGTAGTCTTCTAATTGAGACTCGCAGGTATCGTCATGAGAGAGATAAGTCCTTTCATTACTCCGTGGATATGTCATACACGATGCGTAGCAAATAATAAGTTCTACGAAACCGTAGCCGGCGTAGCAGTGCTGCATCACCGCGTTTGCTACGCTGCAGCAACAGAGATATTAAGTGGATAAGCTACGTTGAAAACGAAAAAATATTTTTGTGTGATCTCTTTATCATCAACATATGCCTAAGTCATAGAACGGTGCAATCATTTTCCATCCAAAATCCCGAGATTAGAAATACTCGCAACCTGATCAAGTTTCACTTTAACAATTCCCTATTGACGAGAATTTCAACAGAAACCCAGTGTATCGGAAAAAAAACTAACAACTTCCATAACTTCTTAATTCGATAAATCGGGAAAAAACACAAGAACAAACTTTTTGCAATCCGATAGATAAAATCGGAAAAACTAGGGCGAGAGAAAACGAACGTTACGAAAGTTTAACGCATTAGCTAACTTTAACCATTAGAGCTCGTTAAAAATATTGTTAGCCGTTATTTTAATGGCCGAGGCATGGGCCTGGATCGCACCCACGCCATTTTGTAAACAAAGAAAGAATTAGTGGCGAAATCTGTGGTAAAAATCGTAACGAAAAGATTTTTATTTAAGACGTTAGTTCGACTGGCAGAACTAGGGCTCCAAAGCTAAGAAAACCGGTTTTGTTTTTGTCGATATTCGGCTGACAAAGGAAACTTTAGCCCAATAATCGAAAAGGTCGGCTTGGGTTTAAAAATAGACTTCACTTCGTTATTTCAATATTTTATGAAACAAAAGTTTGTATTTACATACCTTTCTCAGCCCACTAAACGTTTATTAAGCTAATCTAAGTTTATAGACCGGTACTTGCTTCGTTTAACTTAAGACTATTATTTTTTATTAACTATTGTGAACAAATTTTACTAACCCTGAAATAACAACCCCGGTCACCAAGGAGAGCGGAACGGGCGAGAGATTTCGTGCGGTGTCCCACAGGGTTCGGTCCTGGGGCCGCATCTGTGGGACATCGGGTACGACTGGGTGCTGGACCTCCCTAGCAGCGTCAGCGTAGTTTGCTACGCTGACGACACGCTGGTCCTGGTGCAGGGGAGGTCGTACCAGGCGGCGGCTGACTTAGCGGCACATGGGGTTGCGACAATCGTGGACAGAATCCGGCAACAGGGACTCGAGTTGGCCTTGCACAAGTCCGAGGCCATATGGTTTCATGGTCCTCGGAATGCGCCACCGACGGGTTCCCGGATAACGGTGGGAGGGGTTCACATCGGCGTCGAGTCCACGATGAAGTACCTAGGACTCGTCCTCGACAGCCGGTGGAACTTCGCGGAGCACTTCTGACGTTTGGCTCCCAGACTGGAGCAGGCCGGGACTGCCTTGAAGCGGCTCCTGCCCAATCTAGGGGGGCCAAACGCCTCCTGCCGGAGGCTCTACGCGGGGTTCGTGCGGGCCGTGGCCCTATACGGGGCGCCGGTGTGGCCGCCTACTTTGAGGCGCCAACCAGCACGCCGTTTGAAGGCGGCCCATAGGGTCATGGCCATCCGGATGATCCGGGGATACCGCACGATCTCCGGTGAGGCGGCTGGCCTCCTTGCCAGATTGCCGCCATGAGATCTGGAGGCAAAGGTCCTCGCGCACACTTGGGAGTGGCGCGAGGAGGCCAAACGCCGGGGCGTAACTCCGCTGCCGCGGGAAATCGCGGCACGGCGGACAGAGCTCCGGCAGGATCGCATGGCGACGTGGAAAGTGCGATTGTCGCAACCCAGTGCTGGGCACGCCACGATTGTGGCGGTAAGTCCCCTCTTTGAGGAGTGGCTTGAGAGGCGGCATGGCGTCCTCACCTTCCGCCTGACACAGGTCCTCACCGGACATGGCTGTTTCGGGAGGTTCCTGTCAGATAAGGTGGGAGGAAACGCCCGGGTGTTTCCATTGCGAAGATCGCCCTGAGGACACGGTGGAGCATACGGTGGAGGTCTGCCCGGCTTGGGCGGAACATCGCCGTGTCCTCGTGGAGGTGATCGGCGGCGGCGATCTCTCGCGTCCGACCCTGGTCCAGGCCATGGTACGGAGCGAGAGTGCATGGCTAGCAGTCGCCTCCTTCAGCGAAGCAGTTATGATCGCAAAGAGAGAGGCGGCGCACGTGAGGGAGATGTTGTACATGCGCCCTCACAGCCGTGGCCTTCGCAGGAGACGCCCTGGGCGTCGGGAATCCCAGGCTGACTCCCGGCCACCGTAGGCACGGGCTTGCGGTCGGCGAGTAATGTGTAGCTCGCTGTCCGGTAAGGACCAAGCCCGGGTCGACGGCGCGTTGTGTTCCACGCGCGCCTCAAAGAGATGTCAGCAGCAACTGATGGGGCCCGCAAGGGCCGATGCCTGCCAGGGGTGCGGGTTGTTCGAAAGAAATACCGCGGCCCCTGGCACACAGGCAACTGACGGAACACGGGTGGGTTTTAGTCAGTAAAAGTCTGACACGCCCCCCGCTCCACCCAGAGCTGGAGAAGTTATTTGATGATTTCCCACCCAAAAAAAAAAACACCCTCAAATAACAACTCATTAGGTACATTTTCTGTAAGTAACTTGTTATCTTTTATTATATATATCGCATCGTGTTGCAAAATAATTATGGTTACTGGCCAGATTGTGTATACCAGCAAGTACAAATCACCATCAAAATTACACAACACTAAAACTGTAAATGGATTAGATACCAATCTTATTATATTCCAATTCCATTTCTCAAAGATACAATTACAAACTGTGCCATAAATTATCCGTTCATCTGAGCAGCATAATGCTCAAATTTACTCGGTCGGCTTAGCTGAACTTATGTAGCTGCATCATTCGTTAGTCAGCTTAGAGTCACCCGGTACTCCATTAGTGTAGAGCACTAGAGCTGCGCCACTATAAAGCTTAGTCTTCACGCCCTGAGTAAAATCACTTTTCTTTGTGTGGCCACGTAGAACTACGATTATTTTCTGTCTCTGCTAGATGGTTTTTTTTTACTGGCAAAAACAATAAACCTTTGCTATGTGGTGATAACGTTTGCTATTAACGATTTAGAAGGTAGTATAAACATTGTACTGTTTATTCATAAAAGTTTGTAAAATTAATTATGGCCAAATATTTTTTTTAAAGAAACTGTCAGCCGAGGAAAACGGCGCGAATATTCCCAATACCTTGTAAATCATTTGTAATTGTTTACTTAAATATTTTATCTTTTACCTCGTGCTTTATCATTTCGATACGGAACATCGAACTTTTTACAGCCAGTGTTAAAGGCGTAAGGAAGGTATGTCCTTTCAATTACTGACTAATTAACTACACGACACTACCTAATGAATTTTCGTCCATCAGGCGCACACACCATTAGATGGACATGAATGATGTACTATGTAGCTAATATACCAATATTCATCCTATAGCTCAGCTGTTATAGCCGTGAACATAATGTTACAAGACACCACCGTCGTCTTAATGCATAAAATCAATGTTAGTTCAACAAACACGGAACATTTCCAGTCGACGATCGGTGAGTTCGCGTGCAATATTGAAGAAATAGGCGGATTGAAACAAGTTTTTTTTTTGGGTGGGAAATCATCAAATAACTTCTCCCGCTCTGGGTGGAGCGGGAGGACGTGTCAGACTTTTACTGACTAAACCCCACCCGTGTTCCCTCAGTTGCCTGTGTGCCAGGGGCCGCGGTATCTCTTTCGAACAACCCGCACCCCTGGCAGGCATCGGCCCTTGTAGGCCCCATCAGTTGCTGCTGAAATCTCTTTGAGGCGCGCATGGAACACAACACGCCGTCGACCTGGGCTTGGTCCTTACCGGACAGCGAGCTACCCATTACTCGCCGTCCGCAAGCCCGCGCCTACGGTGGCCGGGAATCAGACTGGAATTCCCGACGCCCAGGGCGCCTCTCCCTGACGTGCGCCGCCTTCCTCTTTGCGAGCATCACTGCTTCGCTGAAGGAGGTGACGGCTAACCATGCACTCTCGCTCCGTACCATGGCCTGGACCAGGGCCGAGCGCGAGAGATCGCCGCTGCCGATCGCCTCCACGAGGTTGAAATAAGTTGGGTTTGGATTGAAAAACATAGTCTTTATTTGCATCTATTGGAATCAATCGATTGAATATTTAGAAGTAAAAACTGTATTGTCAGTGATTTAGATATAAAATAAGATGATTCTACAAAGGTTGTCGAATATAATGCTACCTACAGTCTCAAAAGTGTCACTAAAGAGATGACCAAAGGAAATACTCAATAGAAGCAAAGGCGAGCTGACTGCCGGCAGCCGGATGGTCGGATATCATTAAATACTGTGTAACTCTGACTAGTCGACCGACCACTGTAGATTAGACACACAAAGCGCACCTTTACCTTAAGATACTCCGTTTGAAATAACATTAGACATTTAAGGCCATGGTAACTTTAAATATTGTCGTTATGAGCGATAATAGTTCTTATTGCAATCCGATACGGGTTAAATCTGTTGTAACAAATTCGAATAACAAATGAGCAAGCGTATGTCGTAAAAATACAAATAAAATCGTATAAAATTAGATTAACTATTTAGTAATAAATAATCTATCACTGGATGCAGTTTGTCATTTGGAATTTTATGGTATATTTTTAATTATAATTATAATTGTTATTGAAGGGGCTTTTAAAGATAATTAAGAGGTGACTGATGATTTTTTGATACATTAAATTATGTTTAATTATATGTTGAGTTCGATCACTGTATGCAAAAAAGACTTAAAAATATAAAATATTTTTTTGCTTCCAAAATTATTTACCGTTAAAGAGATACACTGCTTTAAAAAACCACCTTAATGAGCGTTTTCCAGAAATCTCCGCTTTAAACAAACCTTTTTTACAGTCCGTTCAACCGATTTGTGTATCAATGTGGTTACAATACCAACTGTTTACTGCAGATGTCATTAAAATATATCATGCTACCAACGCAATAGAAGTCAAAATCAGTTGAACGGACTGTAAAAAGGTTTATCTAACCCCTTATGTTAAGTAATGATTAGCGACTGTTTTACCATACCTTTTAGACGTTATACATCTCTTAACTTTAATTAACGTTTATGAATATGCCCCATGTCAAACCTTATTTCAAACGGAGTATAGATCAGTGGCGCAACTAGAGCGAAGCTATCGAAGGGGGCGCAATAAATCGCGAATTATTTTTAAATACAAATAAAAAAACATCAATAAACCATTTCACACTGTTAACTACCTATATCTAAGAAATCAGAAGAGCTACTTGAATATATTGTGCAGTAAGAGAATGAAAGCATATTTCCAAATCTGCCTGTTTCTATTCGAATTCTCTTAAAATTGCAGCATTATAAGCGATTTTTTAGCAAGTTAATATTAATAGCTTCGTTATTGAAGGCTATAATTGGTCAAGAAAGGTTATGCGACCTAACTTTGCTCAGTGTAGACCAAGGAGATAATTTACGAAGGGCCGCAAAAATGTGATGCGTGCCCTAGGCGCCATTTCCTATTGGTACGCCCCTGGTATAGAAACTATTATTATTATAATGCTGCAAACTCGTACAATGATAACAATGAAACATGCACTAAATATAGATAGTGACTTTGGTACGTTCATTGAACAAAGGCCCTAGTGTGAGTTTCATTTAACCATCTACACCAAACGCAGTGAGCGCGTTCGGCGTTCCGATTGGCCCTGGATTGGTGACGGACCAATCGGAGCTCCAAACACGCTCACTGCGTTTAGTGGAAATGGTTAAATGAAACTCACACTAGGGCCTCTGATTGGTCCGTCACCAATCCAGGGCCAATCGGAACGCCGAACGCGCTCACTGCGTTTGATCGAGATGGTTAAATGAAACTCACACTAGGGGCACTGAACGAAGTTGAAATGAGCACAGTTGTTGTTGTTTGTTGTAATATGAGGCACTCAATATCTAGCTGGTAACTACCTAATGACATTTGCCAAAGAATAATGTTGGTACTCTACCTAGTAGCAGATTTATCCATGCCAGTGCTACTACCTATTCATATTCATTTATTGCACCTACCTACTCTGAGTTCCCTTTAGTTTTACATATTCGCTGATTCCGATGAACAAACACCTGACTCCCTCGTTGCTATAGTGGTCGCAAGCACTACTGCTGATTATGAGTCCTAGGATCGGTTCCCAGGTCGGGCAAAGTGTTATTGGGTTTTTCTATCTGGAATTTGTCAGTAGCAGCCCGGAGTCTGTATTTGTGCATGGATGGCAATAGGCCAACATCTTATTATATTAGGCAAAATATACACTTGTATACTAAAAACAGTGATATTCATAATATTAATACTAGAGATAAAGAAAAACTACGTGTTCCCTTTCACCGGCTCCGGTTGATCTTGGTATAACTTTTTATAACAAGCTTTCCTCTTCTTTGCTAGATTTCTATTATAATGCGTTTAAAGCTAAAAAATCCACCCTCTGTTCAAAGGCTTACTATTCTGTCAACGACTACTTAAACGATAATAATTGTTGGTCGCTGTGATTAACTCAAGACAATGTTCATGTTCTTTCACCAGTATTAGCTTGACTACTGACAGGTTAAATAATTATATTAGTTCATATAATGGTTTATTTTATTTGCCTGTACTATGTTTTCAATGTTTTGTTGGTATATAGGCCTGTGCTAGCTGACATATGGCAAATTTAATGTTTTTTCGTAATGTTAATTACCTACCACTGTATAGAATCAAGTTCTTCTAACTTAACAGACAGCTGTGCTGCTGGGGAGTTTGTTGCGCCACTTCTTCTTCCCAGCTAAAGCACTAGGAAGTGGTGAAGGGCGGGCGTTTTGGGGGACTGTCTTATGTAATTTGGACGTTCAAAAAGAGCTGACTCTCAGCCTAGTTTGAATAAATGACTTGATTTTGATTTTAATTTTGCTCGCCACTAGTACAGCTGTGCCTAACCCTTCGGGGAACCATGGCATGATGTTATGTTATAACATCTACCAATGCTATCTACATACCATGCCAAGTATCTTGTGTGTAGTATCTAGAGTGTGACTTAATTGCCTGTGTTATGAATGTTACAGATTTTGTGAGAAGAATGTATGCGCAGTCTCGCAATTCCACCACACTTTTAGTTTGTCTTATGGACATAAACTAAAAGTTTGATCGAAATCCCCCTTAATGGTGTACCGCCCTATAAGACGAGGTGCAGCGCCGAACTACGTAATGAATTTCATGTAGTTAAGTAGAGGGGCTATTTCATAACTAATTCACATTCAAATTCTCAAGACATTGGATCGTGAACTTGGCCACAACTCTGAACTTATCTTCAAAATGTTCGTCTACCCGCAAGTTATTGAACTCGTTTTAGTCACAACTTAGTTATTGAATTTAACATCGCTGAGTACATAAGTTTCTAAGAACTTACGAACTTCAACTATATAGCGTAGAATGTCAGGTATTCGGTTCCTATGGAAGTTAGGCAAGCAATAAATGATTAATAGCTGTTTGATTAGCGAAAAGGTATTGAGGTATTCAATATTGAAGTACCTGCGGCTTCCTGGCAGACCGCACTTAACCGCCTTAATGGATGTACGGGCCAGTCCTAATAACCAATTACGTACATGGAACAATTTTTCGGCTAAAAGTCTCAATTACGACCCGGGGTTTGGTTTCTTACCCCCATTCTTATGGATTCTGTAATACATAGGTAGTAAAAGGTACCGTCGTCGGTCGGTAACAGAGGTGAATGCTCTACCTACGTTATGATTCCTTTCGGCTTCCTTATAATATCACTAGCTTTTACCAGTGGCATCGCCCGCGTGGAGGTCGAAAATTATCCCACGGGAACGTGTAACCAGGATAAAAAGTATCCTATGTGTTAATCAAGGTTATCAATTTTCTGTGTGCCAAATTTCATCCAAATCCGTTCAGCCTTTGTTGCGTGATTGAGTTACAAACATCCAAACATATTATTTATTATATTAGTAGGATAACATAGACAATAACCAAATGATAATTAACTTTATTAGGTTCACTTTTACGAAGCAATTACGTTTACCCACCCTTAAAACAATCACACTGCTGCTAAAAATATTTCACACAGTTTGGTAGGTAGGTAGGTAACCCACCTATTATAATTACCCCTTTATTTATAAATGTTGCTTTATGTTAAGTACACACGACTACGTTTACGCTGATCTCGCACTGTACGGAAATCCTATACAATGCGAGATCAGCTTATACTGGAAATGTATAGCTTGATGTGTAGCCGTATGTACCTACTGATTAGTGACTGTTTAACCATACACTTTTGACGTTTAGATAAACATCTCTTAACTTAATCAATCCAACCGAATTTCGTTTACGTTCTCGCTTATCAGCAAGTAGAAACATCCGTTTTATATGTAAAAAAAACATATATTTTTTGTATCAGTCGCGGGGGTATATTTTTTTAGTAGTAGAAGAAGTAGTAGAAGTTTTTTAGTAGTAGTAGTAGAAGAAAAAAACGATAGGTTACAAAAATAACTGTGAAAATGCAAGAAAACAAATGCAAATTATAGTTTAAATGATAAAACTGTTAGATTATTAATTATGAATGAATTTGGGAAATATATCCATCGAGAACAAAAAAAGCTTTTTGTTTTTTTGTTTTCTGTTTTCGGCCGCTCGGCTGCATATCAGGCCGAATTTAGTTTTCTTTGGCAACCGAAAAACAAAAGCATACTCGGCCGGACTCTATGTATAAATGTGATCACATCAGTCTGATAAAACAGCTAACGTCGCTTCTTTCGTTCTCCGATAGTCATCGAAGGTCAAGATATGCGGAAAGTTCTCGATATGCATAACTCAACAATAGCGGTGTAATACAACACGTGTCCATTCTCTAGTGTTCTCCTAGCCTCGAGATCTAGAGGGCTTCTATTTCAAGGCGAAGGTCTTTGGAAAATCTATACATCTATACATCTATACATATAAATAAAATTGGAGTGTCTGTTTGTAATATTAAAATAACCGCTTTTTGCTACATGCATATGAATATAATATATACGGTACATATACCAAAATAACATTTTTTACATTTTTTGTCTGTCTGTCTGTCTGTTTGTTCCAGCTAATCTCTGAAATGGCTGGACCGTTTTTGACGGGTCTTTCACTGGCAGGTAGCTGATGTAATAAGGAGTAACTTAGGCTGCTTTTATTTTATTCTTTTCATTTGTTTTTACTGATATATAAATAATAGTAAAAAAACTATTCCGCGCGGACGAAGTCGTGGGCACAGCTAGTAATAAATAATATTCGTTTCTGTAAGCTGGTTAGAAAAGCACTTCTTTGACACGATACTAAGTATCAGACTACTTTGAGAAGAAATACATCGGTCTATCTCCTCAGAGTACTCTTAATATAAAAGAAACCGTGACGTCTTCATCTCAACTCATCTGTGACTGTTTCTACAAACCCAGACGTGACAATATTTTGGTGCAGACTAATGTCTGAGATGATCTTTTGAGAAAAGAACCTTACACAGATTTGTCAGTAATCGTCTAGCTCAACTAACTCAGAACTTAAGTCACCTAAAACTAAACCTACAACAATTAAAAATACAAGTTAACATGGATAGCAATTTTAGCTAAACAATAGAACCTAACTAAAGAGATAACCTACCCGTACTGGTCCCGCGTGGTAGATTTCGGCCCACTCCCTCTCATTGAGAGGAGGCCCATAACACAGCAGAGGGGACATTATAGGCTCAAACACACACACACACAAACGTCACACAACACACCATCACCCTTACCTACATCAGGTACTCATACACACGGCACTTATCACAAACTGTATTTTTTATATAATTCTTTTTTTTTTTGTCTTTTTTTTTCTTTTTTCCAATCCTTGTTTTTAAAATATCTTTGTTATGTATTAGTCTTGGAACAACCTACCGGGCTTAACCGGGTTTTAACTTTTGCAGCTATCATCGTTTAACATTGTTTGTCTTTGTATGTTTGTTTTTTTGTTCCCAATAAAACGATTATTATTATTATAGGCTGATTAAGTTATGTAACTAAAAAAAAAAAAAAAAAAACTTTTATTTCAGACCCATAAAATCCATTTGGTTAGTATACAAACGACTTGGAAACTAGTGTTAGTACTTACATCTACTGGAGAATTAACAAAAACTATATTTATTAATTACTACGCCACAGTTGCATGTAGGCGGATCCAATGTCCCAGTATGGGGCTGTCCCATCTATCCGCTATAGCATCAAACTAAAGAGAACACCGATGTCGCTGACGCTATTAGAAGTTGTTTGTACGTGGAAAATGGTATACAACAGCGACAGTAAAAAAAACTATAATAAACGAAAAATAACTAGTAATTAAATTTAATTAATTGAGATAGTTTTTACAAGTTACGTTCTACATAACCGTCTTCCACTTTCAAAGCTTTTAACCACAATCACCGCCGACTTTTTGGGAAAACTGAATTCAGTGGAATCTTTAATTAAACTTTTTGCGGTTAGCGCCGGCTTCGGGCCAGTTCTAGGCTACCACTTCGCTATCTAGAAAACTAATAATTACACCACCTCAGTTACCTATAGATAATATAGCACAAACAAATGAAGTTCTCCAAATTCGGAAAGTTTGTTCCTTTGTTTTGAGATGCGAACAATGCTCCTACTTACAACTTTTCCACTATCGCAATCGAAGAATTTTCATCATATATGTACGATAACCTCATGAGATTTCAGTGAGAACATGAAAAGGTGTCTATAACCAGACACATTGGCTGGTGCGTTACCTAATATAAGATAGTTTGTACAAAGATCACCCATTTTTAACTGTCATCTTATTTACTGTACAGCCGTGTTCATTAACCTTTTAACCGCCCGACTTCACATCAGTTGTCGTGCCTGCAGCGCCCGGCAGAGTGAATCGAAAAATAAATACCCACAACAAAGAGGGATGTGCAATACTTAACTTTTTACAACAGATTAAACGAGCTGTGGTATTTTGGGACGAGTGTGGGACGCCCCCCAGCTAGATGGACCGACGACCTTAAAAAGGTGGGTGGGACAGACTGGATGCGGAAGGCGGAGTATAGAGTGTTGTGGCGCAGCCTGGGAGAGGCCTATGTCCAGCAGTGGACTGCGATAGGCTGAGTTGATGGTATTTTGGTCGGAAATATACGACCCTGGCGAAATAGACCCGAAAATATTTGTCGAATTAATCCGACGTAAGCCGTTAAAAGGTTACTAAATTGGCCCTTTCAGGCTTCAAAAATATATGAACGTCAAAAAAGTTCATAATATTGTGACAACTATAAGCATCATTAAAATGTGGTCAAGATTTAGATTAATTAATATGTTAATGCTGTTTCTCATAATTTTTCATATTATTGCCACACAGCATATATTATTGAACCGTTCACATGATGACATATTTTTGATTTAAAGTGGCGTGCGATTTGGGAAGTATGTATGTCCAGCGGTAGACTACTATAGGCTTATGATGATGGTGACCGGTTACCCAACTTCTAAGAACTAAGCTAAGCACGTAAACTACTCGTTAGATTCTAGCCGAAGAAAAACGTACCACAACAAAACAAACAAACCATTGAAACCATTGACCATATATCGTCAGAAATAAATTAATTAACTATCCGGGCGTTTGTTACTTTACGTGGGTACACGCCGCCGGGTCCGATAATACTCTACGTGACGATCACTTCCTGCTTCCGCGGCCCCGCCGTTATCGACACAGAGGAAAAAATATGTCGGCAATATTTCGAGGGTATTCTGGCAGAACAGAATAAGTGCAAAATTAAAAAAAAAATAGTTATATACATGTAGGCATACTTAGTTTTTGCTGCTTCCTTTATTTAGCAAAACCGTTTATCTGCGGAAGCTTTTACTGCAGTTTTTTTGTCTGTGTAAAGCAGTTATCTAACATTTTTCCTTCAAACTTAAAAGCAAAAAGTTTTATAATCTCTTATTAAACAACCTGAGTAATACAAAAAAAACAGTGAAAACAAAATAAAAGCATTTACTCTCTCTACTCCTAAAACCACTATTAATCATTTTATTTTATATTTACTTACATGCAAATCAATACATTGGATTTTATTTGGTTCTCACTGTTAACATAAAAATACTTCTTTCGTTTTATTGACAGACAAAACAGAATAAGTGAGTTTAGTATGTTTTGCATGTTACATGTAATGAAATTTTGATGCTCCACTTCAATAGCAAAAGCAGATAAGTCTTACTTAGTCGGTTCTGCTTGCTAACGTTTTTCGTCTCAGTCCAACATCGTCGCGTGCGCACGTGTTACATTTCATCGAGATTTTTATTGAAATACTCTGTTAAACTGTGAGTTTGTATTACTTTGTATATTCCATGCAAGACTGGATTGTAAATATGTGAGCACCATGTATCTATCATAAAATTAATTTATCTACAGAGTAATTAATTAAAAGAATGAAAGTGAAACAATTACAATTGCTTAACTTTCATTATTTTTACCTTTTTACTTTGGTATGGTAATTTTATTCTGGGTACATCGTTTTCACACATAATTATATAATGAATGTATGTTATAGTACATTATGATATAAGTGCGATAAGTTGCAAAAAAACAGCCGAGGCGATATTGCTACAAGAAAGCAGAGGCTGTAATTTTCAAAGCGCACATATGTCATACGACGTTTTATAACATATTTGCGAGGAAATAAATAAAACTCGGACTTTCTTAAACGAGTAAATCTTTAATCACTTGTTAAAGCAGTTAGAAAAATTTGAACAATTTGTAAAATTGATTATTACTTGTTCACAAATTAGCGATGCGCGCGCATCAGCGCCTTTTTTTTAAGGCAAAGGCACAAAAACAGCCAGTATAACTAATCAAGTAAATTAATATTTTTTTTGTTTTTGTTACAGATAAATAGTTGTAATTTATTGTCAAAACTAATTAAATTAAAGAATTAAATGTTTATTTTTTATATTTTATCTCTCAAAGTTAATTTTATTCATAAAATGTTGACCACTTTTCTGACATAAAAACCCTTTGCTAAGATTTTTAAAATTACCGTTCGTTTTAGACGGAGCATCTTGATAAACCGTGCGTTTTACATTACCATAACGCACAAGTGCGTAATGACATACATTACGATATTGAAATTGGTGTAATAAGAGACCCTTTACGAGCAAATGTGTTGTAAAAATAAAAAAATAAAAAAAAGAACCTAAAATTACGCATCTTCCTCACAAGACCGTACATTCTCCTCGTCAACATCTTCAGGAACACTATTATAATAATACTATGTCATTAGGGATATACAGCTTATTTACGAATTTCTGGTAAAAATAAAATAACTGCACTACCTTGACGACAAGTTATCCTTTTTTCTTCATATTAATGACAATTATTGTGGAAATGATTGTATCAAAAACTTCATTGATAACATATCTAACTACGATCTCTCGCGTCCGGCCCTAGTCTAGGCCATGGTATGGAGCCAGAGTGCATGGGTAACCGTCGCTTCCTTCAGCGAAGCAGTGATGCTCGCAAAGAGGGAGGCGGCGCACGTGAGGGAGAGGCAGTACATGCGCCCTCACGGCCGTAGCCTCCGCAGGACACGCCCTGGGCGTCGGGAATCCCAGGCTGATTCCCGGCCACCGTAGGCGCGGGCTTGCGGACGGTGAGTAATGGGTAGCTCGCTGTCCGGTAAGGACCAAGCCCGGGTCGACGACGCGTTGTGTTCCACGCGCGACTCATAGAGATGTCAGCACCAACTGATGGGGCCCGGAAGGGCCGACGTCTGCCAGGGGTGCGGGTTGTTCGAAAGAGATACCGCAGCCCCTGGCACACAGGCAACTGAGGGAGCACGGGTGAATTTTAGTCAGTAAGTCTGACACGCCCTCCTGTTCCACCCAGAGCGGGAGAAGTTATTTGATGATTTCCCATCCAAAAAAAAATTATATCTAACTACAAGTACTGATAACATGATGTTAATACGCTTCAACATCAAACCATGATAACTCAAAACTTAAAGTGCTTTTTTCTCATTATTATATATTGTGCACTTATCCGGTTCTGCCAGAATACCCTCGATTTGGTCAATATAGATAAAAGGAGGGTCAATGGATATGAACCGTTACTGTTTCAGAATACTCTATTTGACAATAAATTATACTTCCCAAAGATAAAATATAGTCCTCGTCTTGTCTATTAAACCCTGTGCAAGGTAAAGCTAGGTACACACACATCTCGTATACTTTTTACGTCCTGAACGTCGGCAGTGTCGATACCGACATCAAAAATCACCGGGGACCGCTGCGCACTCCGGACACAGACGAAAGGATAAATGTAAAATCATAATTATTGTGGGTAGTTCAAATTTTATAAGGATTGAGAAATAGTACGTGAAGTTTTTCTTGAATATCAAACATCATTTTTGTGCATTTTATCTTATTAAGTATTAAAGATAATAGAACTTTAATAAGTTTAAGTACTTATGTAACTATATGTAAGTGAACAGGTTAAGATGGAATCCTCCTGATGGATGGAATAGTTATTGTAAGTTGTCAAGTTATACTATTGCTATTTAATTATTGTCATGCATATTCTACCTGAAAAATTGAAATAAGTCATGAAATAATGTGATACTATTATTTATCTTTCTAGTACCAAAAGGTACATATCCGTACAGTCTACTGCCATAACCATGACCTTCTTTGGCATCGTGGCCGGGCCAAAACGGAATGTTAACGGAAATTCTGGTGCTATCGATGTTACAAATCATTTCCGAGCATACAACACATTGAATAATTTTCATTTCGAGATTTTCCGTCAGTTTTTTTATTACCTCTATTAGTGCAAAAACTTTACTTCAAGTAAGTTGATTGATTTTATAATTTTTTACATTTACTTTTATTTCTTTCTAAATGCTAAATTACGCCATAATCTTTCACTCCGATCACCTGTTATATCCTATTTTTTCAAGTTAGTCACTCTTAGCAAATACCTATTGTGGATAATAATTATGTTACATCACTTACTTCACAAAAAGGATGCCGGTCGATTAGCGTTTTGTGTATGAATTCAAAACTCGTCGACTGATGAAGTTTTAATAATAAAGTAGTTTTGTTGTGATCCACTGCATGAAAAAGTGGATGTGTGCCATTCAGTGCGATTTAATCAGTCCCACGCAGATATCTCAATTCCTAGGCAAGTTCAATGTTATTGCTTCTGGAGCGCTGTCCTTATTCTATCGATACTTCTGTACCTTTTCGTCCGAGAAATCGATATGATCCAAATGATACACGAGTAGGTATCCCTATTTTTCCAACCATCATCACGACTGACGAAAGGAATTGGTGCAGAAAATGAAACAAAAACAGTTTTCGCATTATCTTCATATTAATATGAAAAACGTAACTTGTCATATATATTACATTTCAGAAATCGCAACGTCAATAATATGAGCGAATATTAACATCTTGGTTATAGTACATTTAAAAGAAGAGATTTGCAGATTACGATAAATAGAGCAAAAATGAAATGGATGGGGGAAATGACTCATTCATTGAAATAATCAAAACTCATATAATCGTCAAAGAATTAGCCTAATCTATCAGTCATTTGAACATAATTTGTATATAATTTATAGAAAAATAACATCAAAATTAATATTACGTTTTCACACTTGTTTGGGTTACAGCCGGTATTGTGTCTATATTTATATGGCACGACCAAAAATGGACCTGCCGGTGATCTATTTTATTTTAACATTCCCCGTGTATAATATATAAGGTGTAGTCACCAAAAGCGATAATTAACCAGGTTCGAAATTTATTTTTTTAAACGAACGGTTTTTTTCTAATAATTAAATTAAACTTTATTCGAAAACATCCCTGGGTTTCTTAGTAAACTTCAACTATATATCCGAGGACCCTGGTTACCTACTTACCTCTTTTGGTTACCGTACATTAATAAAAATAAGGGTTAATTTTTCAATAGTCAGATAACTTTTATCTGAAGAATAAATCTGACAGTTTGGCATATTTTCTTTACAAAAGCTGTCAAATCGACATATTTATTCCTCAGATAGAAGTTAATATTGAAACACCAGCCCTAAAAAGTACTACTTTATTCTGTAGTGTATTTCACTAACGTGTGATCGTTAGCCAGACCGTAGAGCCTTAGAAAAATTACAGGTACACAGGGAACAAACATTGAACACATAGTGACGTAATTTAGTAGCATAAAGGTTTACAAAACTTTAGATTAGAATTTAAACAACTTTTCCATCTATTAGCAAGCAAGCCAAGTGTGAAAACACATATTACGTCAGAATATAACATACAAGCACTAACTTTTTTAAATTATAATTACACCAATAAAAATAACAAAATAATGTACAACATTCGGCCATCGTGATCGACGCCGACGGCTCAAACAATAATAATAAGAGTAATCAAATGAGCAAAAAATTATATTAAGCTAGGTACCTTGCTCAAAATACTTAATTATTCGTATTGGTTTTCAGCGTTTTTGAAAACTTTTCAGATTAATTCACATTATACTAAACGCCAAAACTAAAGTCTTAGTACAAACACGATGTTACATTAGTAGTAGCCTAAAGTTCTGAGCCAGTTTTTCATTTCCAACTTTATTTCGATTTGGGTAAAGTTCTTAATATAAAAATGACCACTTCGAACCGGACTAAGATGCCAGTTCTGTAGAAAGAACTGCATTCCTATACATATTGGGTTCTTATTTCAAACAGGCTCGATAGTTACAAAACAAGGTTTTTCTTTAGGAACTGTTTAAACCATTCCTAAAGAAAAACCTTGTTTTGTAAATAAGACCGCAAGAGTCTTAACAGTCGTGGTCATGAAACGTGCGAGTGGGACGGAGTTTCTAAAAACTCAAATAAAATCTTAATAAAGACCGTGTTAGTAAATTTAAATTCCAAAGCCTCGTAAATCGTAGAAAACCACTTGTGAGTCAGATAACATTTGATTTTTCATTCTAATAATTAATTTACCACTTTACTTTAAATTTATACTTCAATTTTAATCTGAAAAATCTTATCCATCTTTTTCTAATAATAGAATTCATTTGAAATATTATTTCTTTCGTACATAATTTTATTGAACGTCAAGTAGGTAAATACTTGGCTTTATTGTATTATATTTACGTTAATTTTAATCATGTGTACATATCAATTATTTTAATTTGATTAATGAATAATCAACCATATTGCAGAGTATGAGTTTAGCTACACGATTACTGACAAATCCTTGCACTGACTGGACTGGTCTACTCAAATCTGTGTGATTCTTACGTCAAAAGACCATTTCAGGCACTAACCTACATTGTCCTCACATGATCGGACCAAGATTATGTCTTGACTTTAAGAGAGACGAACCTTTGGGTTTGTTTTGCCATTTCTTCTCAGGGATAGCATAGAAAACATCGATTCCATCTAGCTTTTTTTTTATAAGATGACGTATAAAAGTGATTCCGATATCCTATTTACAGAATAAACAAATTCATTTAATATGTACCTGTAATGGAGTCTGCATTACAGGATGATGTATACTGAACTAGTTTTTATTTTATAGAAGATATTTCTAATGTGTCTGTCACTTTAAATAAATAAATAAACTCCATACCGACTTGTGGCATCTCGCTCCCTCACTTTAGGACCGCACCTGCCATGGTCTTTGGCGTTTAGTATAGTAACTATTAATTTCCAATATTCGGAGCTTTTATTACGACTTAGGTACCAATCCACCCATGTCCAAATTATACGCCGTGCGTATTCGCTCACAATATCAGAATTATAAAACTCATGTGAATTAATATGGAAAGTTGTTTTATGAAGACAATTAATTGCGTTTACATCAGATACATCAATGTAAGTCGATATCACATCAGATAGGTTTCGCTTTGAAAAAGGCGGTGAAGGAACATAAAAGTTGATAACAAAAAAGTAGTAAATGTTCATTGCTCTACTTGAAATTGAGTTTGATTACGATGGACATCTCACCTGTTTAGAAATTAGCGATAAATTAATATTCAAAATGCTTATTCACTTTAAGAAACGAGTCGTGTATAACCGACCAATTGTTTTCGTAACAACCTCTACCATTCCTCGTCCGGCCACCTTTTCGAAGTCAACCAAGTTACGTCAAAATATATATTTTATGGAAATGGAAGATTACATTTGCACAGCGTTGGCATCAAGTACATTATCTATTAAAACATAGCCCATAAGCAATCACTCCGAAGGTAAAAGTATTAGAATTAGTTATCTACATATACAGTCATACATTGAATGCGTTATCAAAAGCTACCTTCTCTATGCCACCGTCATCTAATGAGACTCATTCTAAAGAAAGTACGAAACTCATTTCTTGTTTTTGTTTTCTGGCAATTATTTACAAATTCTTCAATATTAAGGATACAACAAGGATTGGAATGTTCGTACTTCCGTTTTTAATTTTCTTTGTGATAGTCCGACCGTGGATATGATTGATTTTAATATTTTATAGCCCATTGACCGTCATGGGCAATCCAAAAATGTTTACCCCAAACGTCATAACTGTACCATTTAATTCGCCTAAACACTCACAATTCCCTAACGCATTACATAAACGACTTTTAAATCGTTTCTAGCGGCCAAAGAAGATATATTTGTTTTAATATGATAGCTAAATTTTGAGTCTTATACCTTCAAAACATTAACAAACCAAGCTAGTACAGGCACGAAACGTTATAGATTATAATTTATTAATTCAAAATATTTTTGTCAACTGGTAACATTGATTGTAAAATTAGTATGTGTTACCACACTTCAATAGTCATCACTTGAATCAAAAACACCAATAATTTAATATTCAATCAAAAAAAACTCCAAACCACTCCAGTATACGATAAAGCACAGGTGATTATTGTATAAGTATCAATCGGTTCAAACCTTTTTACAATTCAATTAATATAGATTTTATCAAACCAAATAATATGACATCCACTGTCGGACCAACGTTCACCAGTAATTATGATTCCAATATACAAACGCATATAAAACGCCTGTTATATCAACGTCTAACTAAATTACACTATTGTAGTTTAACTACATTTCGCTAGTTTCACAAAAATATCCATTTTGCGAGGGGTTCTAGCACCTCTGTCGTTGGAAACGCGTATCGATTTCTTTGGGAGAGATACTCGTGAAAATGTTACATACACGTTATGAAATATACAGTTACTGACAATGAACGTTGACGTTAACGGGATAAATTAAAAAATAAATAAATTCAATAACACTCCTCGTCGATATAACAATTTGTGAACTTATTTATGTACAATTAAATACTTACATCTACACATAGTGTCGTAATATCGTAAGGTTTATGACTGGATAACTCACTGTCGACATTCGACTGAATCACAAGCGTTACTATAACTAACCAGACACTATCGTCTCATGCGTTTGTGCCTGTGGCCCTTGCGGCATTATGTGAAGTCATTAAACTGCGCCAGAGCCGTCTTCACTCTGAAACAAAATGATTACTTTTACTACAAAGAAAACGATGTATGTATGAATAATAATAATAATGTTTAATGGACTCATTAAAAATATAGCCTAATAAATAATATACCTAGGAACTAGGATACAAATAATGTAGGTGAGTTGACGGCTAAAACTATATGAACTCCTGACTTCCAAACTAGATAAGAACCTGATTCTTGGAAATCAGTGCTCTTCCGTGGTAAATTAGGTGTACAAACTTATAAATTACATACATGACAATTCCAATTTTAAATGACTATATAAGGAAGTGTGTAGACATGATGCAAGTGTATGCGTGAGGTGTGTAGTGTGGGTGTAGGGTATGAGTGTGTACGCTAACATTTTATTTACATACTACAGCATAATTACTATGTTGCTTGCACTGCATAACAACCATAATTACATAACATAACAGTTACGGCTTAAGCACTTCCTGGCTGACGAAACACTGGTAGTTTTTTTTTTTTTAGTTTGGGAAGTCATCAAATAACTTCTCCCGTTCTGGTGGAGCAGGAGGGGTGTCTGACTTACTGACTAAAACCCTCCCGCGTTCCCTCAATTGCCTGTGTGCCAGGGGCGACGGTATCTCTTTCGAACAACCCGCACAAATTAACTATTAACGCTGGGTGATAGGCATCAATAGACACCAGTGGGCAAGAACATTCGGTTACGTTCACTTTTTCATTGGAAATGACGTGGTCTAGGATTCTACCATACCTATTCGTTACGGTGTTATACTGACCAAAATCAAGAGTGCATAACTCATCACAAAGCAAAACTTCGTCGTTACTGTTAGGGATCAATGGGACAAGCGATAGATTGTCAGATGGAACCCATTTAATACCGCTCATATTAAAGCACGGAGTAAATACAAAGAGGAGACGGCCTAAACAACTGTGCACTGTGATTCTCGACTAAGTCCTGACGTCATCAAGTAGGCGTGGCCTTAGTCAGTGTATTGTTGGCGTTCGTCCTGACAAGTAACAAAAACACAGGGCCGTAATGGAATCCAATTATTGTACTGAATATCCCGCACCAGTCTCATAAATGGAAATACTCATAAAAAATACAATCTCCTATAAATGAAATATTCTATCTAAAATAATTTATTTAAAGTACTTTCCCTCTGTGAGACAACTATTATGGTGCATACTAGTTGTCTCACGGAGGGCAAGTAAAGAACAACTACCATACCGTATGGTAGTTGTTGTTTACTTAATTAAAAGTACTTATAGCCTATCTAGTTTATTTAGTTAAATTTTAAATGATGTATGTTCTAGATTTCTTTCCGAAGATAATCTAAGACAGCAATGCATTACAAAAATTAATATCACTATTTCAATTTAAAAAATACGTACCTAGTTGGTCCACAAAATTAATATAAAAAACGGAGTAAGTAACTTACACCCTGGTACGAAAATTCTGAGTACGACCCTGTTGCATCCTGCACTTAGTGACATCTAGTGTGAGATACTTACGTCACTACAAAGTAAAATCTACAGAACGAGCGAGTAGTTTTGCCATTGACTGGTAGATGGAAAATAAAGAAGTGGGCGGGATCTAACACCCCCTCACCCCGCAAATTGTCACGCGTTGTTCCATAAGGAAATCTAATTACACCATCTCCTCTTTGTATTTGCTCCGTGTATTAAAGTCACCTATTACGAAAAAGGTATCAGAAATATTATCATTAACTGTTTGGTTTAATTTAGCAAGAAAATTAGAGAGTTGTGAAGAAAAAGATAGGCCTAAGTTTTGATGGCATAAGTAAATATCACAAATATGCAAGGTTATATTGTTCCGAGTGATACGATTTTTTAGGTGTATAGTTAGTCAATGGTCCTCTGCTGTAAAATGAAAATTAGGTTGGCAAATAACTGATAATTCTCTATGAGTAGCAATGAGTAACAACCCCCCCACGCGATGGTCCGGTTAAAACATAGTCTCGGTCCCGGCGCCAAACAATGTACCGATCATCAAAAAAACTCGGAACTTAAAACGCCATCCAATAACCAAATCTCAGTAAGTACTATGATATCAAACGAGTTTAGTAGCATTTGACGATAGAATGCGTGCACGTGCAGCTGCGATAATATCCTCTTTCACATACCGGTTTAAAAACTTACTAAGATAATTTTTTTGTTAGAATTGAAAATAGGCAGGCCCTTGAGATATATTTCACCTGTGACTTGGGGCAGCTGTAAGTCACCTTCCGGCCAATCGCTTCAATAATCGAAAAAAGATTTTCATCTTTTTTATAGGGGCTCCTTTAATCTCAACATTATTTAGTCGGGATCGTGCTGTTCATATTTTGCGAGTTCGAACTTGGATCTCTCCAAGTCAGGTTGCAAACAACTTACAGTTTCCTGAAGCTTGTGAAGTTCTGTTGCTTTTGCTTCAACCTCCGCTAGTCGAGTGTCAAATTCATCAAGCCTGCCACTAGTGCCTTCACGTGTAATTTTTAACTCAGCTAACTCTTCCTTTATTACTCGAATATCACCTACGAGGGTCGGCAAATTGGGTAACTGGCGTTTCATGTTACGAATTTCACTCAATACGGTTTCGAGGGAGGCTGGTTCAGGAGCAACTAGAGCTGGGGATGACGTTCGACAAGTGGTTCACTTCCATTGCGCCATTCTGCTGGCGCCATGTTTTCTCCATCCGGCTTCAGAAATATTTGCGCATCCAAAATCCAGATGTTTTTTGCTCCCGCATTGGACTCCGTCATTGAACGGCTCGTTGCAAGCTGCGCACGTTTTCATGTTGAAAGTCAGTATAAACAAAATTTAATACCAAAGTAAAACTAGCGAAAATTTGAATTTGGTGTAAAAGTAAAAAAAGGTTGACGATCTATTATTTCGAGCGACGCGTACAGTTCTAATTAATGTCCACAGACGAGTGACACATGTAGGTGTGTTTCAGTATGTTAATTCTATTTTTTTAAATTCAGTGCTTTTTCCGTATTGATATAATCAAGGCCTAGAAGACATTTGGTAACCACTATTTTACCTTGTTCAGTTAAAGGATGTCGTTTTAAGGTAAAATTGATTTTGTTTTACAAATGGTCACCTAAGAAGTTGAAATATCTCTGTGCAAAATGAGCGTGGCAAGCTTTGTATACGCAGACTGTATGTTTCCTACGTTTCTGTTGAAGAGCTGCAGGATCATACGTCAGTGAACCATGCATTTTGAGAACAGTGTCAAGTATGAAAAGCTGTCTTACTTTAATACTTAGCAGGTTTTGCAAAGGTCGGTAGCGGGTTGAAAGAATGGGAGGAACGCACTAACTTTACGCAGCGCTCTTTGAGCGAGCTCAAGTTTCAAAATTATTGTTTTACAAGCATCGCCCCAGGAAGTTATACAATAAACTAATAGTGATTGACATAAGGTGCAATAAAAGGTTTTCAGTACCTTAGGACTACCTAAGCATCTGACATTTTTTTTTATGTCCGAACCCTTGGAGAAACAAGATCTATGTGGGGAGAAAAATTATGTCTGCTATCTATTAGGACGCCAATACTTAATAGTACTTGCTTGATCAAGGGAAAGGCAGTTACAGGGTTTTAAACGAGTACAAGTAGGGGAGTGGGCCAGAATGGATTCTAAGTTACTATTAATTGAGTGTGGGATCTTTCGGAGACAAAATTTAATAAAAATTGTTTTGTCAACATTGAATGTTAAAGAGTGTATTTCTTAAAGAGCGTGTTGAAAAGTGCTGCCCCATGAGCTACCTCTGAAAACAAGTGCCATGTGGTCTGCAAAGGCTACAATCTTCCCATTTAGAGTTCAAGGTCATTTATGAAAAATGGGAAATAGAGTAGGTCCAAAGACGCTACCTTGAGGAACTCCGTAGGTAATGGGAAGGTCGTCACTTATCCAATCTCTAGCTCTGACACACTGAAATCTGTTACAAACATAGTCTGTAAAGAGTTTAACATACAACCCCTCATACCTCCCCCCCCCCCATACTCAAGTTTAACTAGCAACCTAGGGACAGAAACTGTCAAAAGCCTTTGCCAAATCGAGAAAAATTGCCATGAATAACTAAACAATATTTGTATATCATATTATTCTCCATGCACATCGCTCCTCACACTACATGTGAAATATATCTGCACAAATAGTGGCGGAACAGCCAAACGGGGGTGCAGGAATGTAATATAATATTATTACAGTTTAAAATCTAGGACTTGGTCCTTCCATATTAACACAACCTATAACTGTGGTGCGCCGCTATGAAATGCAGACTTGTTCTATGGCACGCGCCTCGCGGTTGTTTTCACGGAGTGTCACTATTTAAACGGATGAACTAACTACTACAGTATGACTAATACTGGTCCTGAAATACAGTTACTGTAACCTTGAAGTCAGGGTATCTGAAACCTGCCAATAATTTATTACTATTTAGGCCTAATTTCACCAATGAACATCTAAACCGCGCTCAAGAGTTGTCAGTGTCATCATTGTTATGGAAATAGTCAGTGATATCTCTTGAACACAGTTAAATATGCTGGTCGTGTTCAGATTCATTGGTGAAATTGGCCCTGCTCGGCCAGCCGCGCTCGTCGAGCGGCGGCGCTTGCCTTGCCGCGCCACACCAAGTTAAGTAAGAGTATACCTAGTGTACTCACTTGTCGTGCAGATGAGCGGCGTCGTGCCTTGCGCGCAGCAGCTTGAGCGCGCGCAACACGCCCAGCTCGGCCAGCCGCGCTTGCCGAGCGGCGGCGCCCGCCTCTCCGCGCCACACCAGGTTCCCCGCCACGAATAGCGCCGCTTCCTGCAGCTTGCTCTCCGGATGGGCCTGTGCATCCATCGAAACAACAAAGTAAATCTCTGATCTTGATTGACAACAAACAAAAATGCGTAGTGTGGGCAGTTCCCAGAAAATGACGTATGTTTTAGGCTTAAATTACACTGAAATATCAAGCCAAGAATAAACGCGAGGTCGCGGTCTCGCACTATGCACAGTGATAGTTTACATTATACAACAGGTTGTGTCTACGCTAGTAATCGCACGGCACGGCAGCGTGTGGTCGCAAGACTGGGCAAGTGAGCTTTGCGAGTCTCTTAACTCAAGTGATACTGTCTATTTTAGTAATGAAGATAGGATTTAAAATAATTTGACACAAATTGCTCGCTACCACTTCCCACCACTTCAGTGTGAATTGAGCCTTAGTGTTGTGACCAGATGACCATGAGATCGGATATTCGGATGCATATTGACCTAAAGTTGAGACGATGGCTAACAAGGAATGCGCTTTTGTATCGATTTTTTTTTTAATTTAATGTAAAAAAATAACACACGCCACCCCTACTCTTACAGTTCATGTTTCATTTTAATAGTCACCAGGTTGTTAGTTCGTTCAGCAGAGTAAATGCTATGCATGGTGGCTTATTAATTTTAGTAAATAACCAGCTAAAATTTAAAGAACGTAAGGATATTGTGAGAATCTCTGTTAAGCGGAACGTTGAAATAGCCTGTATACAATTGGAGTAGTTTTTTTTGTATTAAGTGTGTACAGACCACCTTCAAGATTATATATTTTCACTGCTTTGAAAAGGTAATGTATGAAGTATTACACAAGATTTGTAACTCAAGCAAGTCCATTTTCACTTGCGGTGATTTTAATGTTAAATTGTTAGATAACTCAGGTTATTGTAGTAAAATAATAAGTCTATTTCAGTCCTACAATCTTGTAAACCTGTTTATGGAGCCCACAAAAATAACCCCTCGTAGTGCCATATGCCTAGATAATAGTTATACTGAGCCACTAATAAATTATTAATTTACTAGATTCTGATCATTGCGGGCAACGCATTACCAAGCAAAATAACAAAATTGGTAAAAAGGATATCATTGTTAACCCCAAAACTCCATTTCAACTTTAAAATCAAATTCGTTAATAAATTACCAGTTTTGTCTATGAATGCTGACCCTAATCATCTATAATATGATGATTTTTTCAAGATACCAGGCCACTCAGAAAATATTTCGAAAACAAGTTATTATGTATGAGAGTCTGGCCAGTTACAGTCTCCATATTAAAATATGGTTATTTGTAAGTAAAAATATGTAGGTTCCGATTTCAAAATATCCCTTCACATTGTTTGCGAGCTAATTTAAATTATCGTATCTCATTAAAAGGTCCTTCTAAGGCAACCGTGTATCGTTGGTATAACGAATTCAAGCGCGATCGACTAACTTTGGGGGATGAAGAAAGAAGTGGTTGCCCTTTGACGGCTGTTACGGAAGAAAACGTGCTAGCAGTGAAAAATGTAATCCATAGTATCTGTTTACTACTGATACTATACTTACACTTCTTTTTCATTCATCCACATCATCTTTGTTTTATTATCCTTTTACAATTTTCTTACATTATTACATTTCCCTCTTTGTTTTCTGTGTTAGCACTCTGCGAATCGGTCTTAAACGATTCGTCTATATAGAATTACCTGATTTTACATTAGAATTTTCCATCTTTTAACATAATAATATTCTTGTTATGACATTTAAGTCAAACGTGTGAAACTGATGTCTACTTATTCTTTTAATTATCTATGCAGTCTATTCAAGGAAGGTTGCATTAGGATTGTACTTACTAAAAATAATTTTATATCGTTTTGGATAGCCTAAATTTGGTTTTTCTATGAAACTACGTTGTCTACTAAATAAGAAAATTCTAAATTATTATTATAAGATTCTTAAACGCACTCTCGGTTGGTATGAAGGAGGTTTTATAAGTCTTGGCCGACTAGACTGGCATATGAGAGATATATGGCTAAAAGAGAAAAAGAGGCAGGAATTTAGAATGTAAAAAAAAAGGAACAAAGGCGTCAGAGCTGGTCAAGTCATTGAAGGCCAGAAAAAGAGCTGAAGGGTCTTCGGAAGGGCAATCGAGGATTTGGCAAGCCAACTGACTGACGGTGCGCTTGATAACTAAAGCCAGGAGACCCATTCCTGTTTATTTCTTCTGCTACACGAAACTAAAGCAGTGCTAGCAATTACTGAGTCAACGTCTGGAACCATAGAGCTATCATCACGCCTATACGTCGCCGTATCTCCCGACGCCTACACGTCTCCGCATCTCTGGACGTCTACACGCCGCCGCATCCCTAGACGCCTACATATCGCCACATCCCTGGACGCGTATACGTCGCCGCATCCCTGGACGCCTACACGTCGCCGCATGCCAGACGTCATATCAAGTGATCCCCTCTGTCCTTCTTAACATTCAATAGAGTGCGTTTCTCTTTAGACAGGTACCCTTTTTATAACTTATCTTTTGTATCCCTTTTATTAAATTCAATTGTCTAGTCTATTTCTACCCTTTTATTTGTTAGGGATAGGTAGACACGACAGTATCAAGACATTCAGCAAATACTGCAGGTTGTATCGGAAAGCCTTCACGGAATTCTAAAAAATTTCTTTAGGTAAATATGCATCCGATTATCCGATCTCTAGTCATGACATGACACACCTGCTAAAATTACGCGACAGAAGTTTGGCGTGTTTACACCTGCAATGTTTTTGTAATAACCAGCAACACTGCCCGAAATTACGGCGCGATTGTCCAACCAACATAAAACTGGTCCGCCGGAACTTCGACTTCCTTGGCATCCTTTAGAAATAACGAAGCGTAATTTTCGACATGGTCTGACAATGCTTCCGATTACGTCGACCCGTAAATTCCTACGTTGAATTGTACATTTTACAATGTACAATTCAACGTAGCATACGCAGCATTGCGCAGCCAGATCTTGGCCTAATTATGTTACATAGTAGTACAATCACAGACAAAAAGCAACACACTCGCTCCATGCACAAATTTATATTCGCTGTCAGCGATATTTACTCCTTCCCATTTGAGCTTTTGTACATTGATGTTGCATCGAAATTTATGCCAATCAAGAGCGCGTTTAAACTCGATTTTTGTTTGGCAACAATCTTAGTTGTCTGTTCCGTTCTGTCATCCACACGCTCTTTCACTCTGTTTACATAAGCACATACCTTCAGTCGTCTTTTCAATCGCCCATTGAATCGCTCTCGTCACGTACTCGGTCGATGTTTGTCCCCAGGACCGTTTTGATGCTTGGACCTAGGGCCAACATCCCAATATTATCTGCGACATTCTTGCAAAAATGAACGTTGAGTCATTTTAACAGAAACGTCACATCACTTTCGATTAATAGGTTTTATGATTGCAGGGTAAGGAACTTTGTTAAATTCGGAAGTGTCGCAAAAGTGTTTGTGGACTTGTACTATGATAAAATCATTGGCAAGATCATCCATAAAATTCTCATCATTCACATCTTCACTGTTTAGATCTTTTTTTATCGATCAAATATGTTCTCAATCTCAATAAATTCTATTTTCCAAATACTACGAGACTAAAGTGCTACTAGCTAATAAAAATATATATTCACAAACACACTTCTCACATTCACGCAGTATTATGTAAGACCATAAATCGATTAAAAAGTCATTCATTCAATCCACCCAGTACTATGAATTCACTGCAACTCATGTCATGTTTGTTAGCCAAATCTAGAAGGAAAAATCTAAGGAAAAATAAATAAAGCAATTTATATTTTCGTATATCGGAAAGCGAGATTTGCAAACTAAAAGGTCTTAATATAAGCACAGCCTACCTATATATATGTTTACCTTATTCCTTACAGTCGGTCAACGCGTGTGTCTTCGCAAAGCTATCATGCAGGATGGGTAAATCGTAGATATGTTGCCATAGTTACTACCAATCTTATTACCAGGTATAATACCGTTAAGTTTGATTACCATTCCTACTATCCCAGTATTGAGCTGTTAGAAGGGAAACATTAAAAAGCCCGTGTAAATAGCTACTTTAAGGTGTCAACGACCAATTGTAATCTCGCGAAATAGATTATAAACTGATGATGTTCATAATGTTACGGTGACAAAAAAAAAATGTAACACTGGCTATTTAATTTTTCCCTTCTAACAGCTCAATACTGGAGAAGTAGGAAGAGTAACCAAAATTAACGGTATTACAACTGGTAGTAAGATTGGTAGTAACTAAGGCAACAAAGGAAGTCGTATACGTATACAAAATCAACTATCATTTTTGAAAAACTGATAAGTTTTCGGTAAAGTGGCCGCCATGAGCATGTATGAGCGTTGACCCACTATAAGTAGCAGTTCTTTACAGTCGGAAAACGAAAACATTAAGCAATTTTTAACGGCAAAACATTCGAAGAACCTTAAATTTTTATTGCTGAATGGGCCTGCTCTTGACCTCGATCACGTCTGATGGAAAGCAATGGATGAGGTCTACGATGGCACGAGCATGCCTAGAAGATACCTGAACACTCTTGCTTTTAAGGCAGACGGGTTATATGTGAAAGGGAACTTGTAAGTCTCATGCAGGTAAAAACGATTCTAAAGGTTTAACCCTTTCATTTTTCGACTTTCTGTAAAAATACTTCCCAGATAGTGAATCTTCTGAATGCTTTTAATAAATGAAGATTTAAAAAAAATACAAGTCTAATAATAATAAACCATAGTAAGTTTGAGTGCTCGCCACAAGTCATATAGCACAATAATAGCAACAGAAATTATGCGATAGTGACTGATCATTCCCTATTTCTATTCATCGATTATTTTAATTACACGTCGTTACATTAATTTCGATAAGTAATAGATTAATATTCAATTGACTACAGCTCAAACTAACCATGTAAAACGCATATTTAGCGCGCATATGGAGTTGCAAATCATTACAATACACTCGCGAAATGAGAAGGTAAAGCCATTTTCAACAAACATTCTTTTCCACGACATTTTTATTCACAATGTTGTCGTAGTCAGAATAAATCTCACAGAAGACGGTGCAAATAAAATAAAATTTTATCTAAAGGAGCTCAACCTTTTCGTTCCACGACTGTACATTGCAGACTAGAATTTAAGCAAATAACAAGGATATTATTAAACAAAAGTTCTTACCAGGTAGTCAACTAGTTTTCTGAGCACATCTTCATTGGCCATAATGAGATCCTTTGCCTTCTCTCCGTCCCCGATGTTGCCGAGGATGCACAACGCTTGTTCTTTCACTTCCGCCGGGTAGGAACCCTCTAGCACTACTATCACAGCCTGGTGACAATGAAAGGGACATTTTTAAATATGGCCGTTGTTCTTACACGCTTTATATTAGCTTCACTTGTATGTTTGTTTGTATGTAACCGACTCCTTTGGACGCTATTTTGACGCACTTTAAACGGTCAGATTTCATTTAAACTTTGTAGACTTATCGAGGACCTATGACAATTCAATAATTAAAAAAAAAAGAAAAAAACACGCTTTTGTAGTTATCAAAACTAAAAAATAGAAAATAAATAATAGTTTAAAAAAACACGCTTTAAAAACCAAACTAAAAATTAGAAAATAATTTAATTCTATTAAAAAGCGTGGGGTGCTTGATATTAATTGATTATAAAAATACCTCAAAAAGCACCCCACGCTTTTTAATAGAGTTAAATTATTTTCTACTTTTTAGATTGGTTTTTAAAGCGTGTTTTTTTAGTATTTTAAACTATTTTTTTTTTTTATTCTTCTTTTTATTTGGAAACTAATTGCCTTTTACAATGTTTTCAAACTACAAGTGTTATAATAAGTTTGAGAGAACATTGTGTATTGAGCGACATACCTGCATAACTTGTGAGGAGTACTCGCTCATGATGGCGTCTATATGATGCCTGGTCGACAGCAGGTTGCGCAGTAGCCCTAGTGTCTTCATGATGACGCGCGTATCACTGTCGCCTAGCAACCGAAACATCTGCTCCGTGCCTAAGCAGCTTAGGATGCGCTGCTTTACTTTTTGTTCAGCCTGAAATAATAATATGGTGTTACAATTACAAAAGACCAAAGAGCATAAAGAACCACCAAGACCAATGATTATAAAAAGAAGTATTTTTAATCAATAAACGAAACGCTGCGTTTCTTGGAAGTCACGGTAGTAAAGCATCAAAACATCATCATTACAGGCGAAAGACGTCCACTGCTGGACATAGGCCTGTCCCAAGGAAGAGTTTGCCATAATCGCCACGCTTGGCAGGCGGGCTGGCGATCGCAGTCTGGTGGTAAAATGCAAAGAGAACGCTGCTGCCCATTCTCTATTAATTCCCTTAGTCGCCTTTTACGACACCCACCGGAAGAAATGGGATACTGCTATTCTTTACGTCCAAATATGAGAGTAGGAAAGAGTAATTACGAAAACTCAGTAAGAATTTTTTGTGTTACCCTCCCTTGTTTTATAAAAGGGACTATCGCGAACTTTGACATTTAAAAAATTAATTAAGAAATGGTACTTATGTTTTTTAAAGGTTCCAAATGGTAATCTAAATAGATGACCATTTAATTATTCATTATAGAATTTATTTAGTAAGGTTATCGAATAATACTCGGAAAAGATGTCGATTTTTAAATATCGCTGCATCATGCTGAGATACAGGACTTTCTGTTATTAGTTTCATTTTACTATTGTTTTATTTATAGAGAGTGACAATTTGTTCAGTTTAGTTTGTGATATTCCTATGCGAGTCTCAATTAATACTTTTTCTTTCTTTCAAAATTCCCAGTTAATCAAGATTCAACTTATAACGTATTTTCTGAATTATACAGTATTTTACCTGAAAAGCCATATTCATGAGCGCCCAAATTCCATTCAACCTCAACGCAGCTTCGGGCATCTTCGTCAAATTACATAACATTTCAACTGCACCTACGAACAATACACTAATGAGTTACCAAAACCACAAACATTTGGCGCCAATGATTGACAATAAAGTGTGTTACAAACCTTGGTCCAACATTGGTTCTTTGGCAGGCGAGAATTCTAGGAGTAAATTGCAAAGTGTTGAAGAAGCGACTGTGAGTAGTTCTGTTCCGGGCGAGTCGCCCAGCAGTTGCATGAGAGGTTTCCATACGGCATGGTCCTAAAACATAATTTTATTCTGTTCGATTCGTTCTAATTTTAACCTTATTTCGTCAGCTATAAGTCACAATTTTGCTTGTGAATAAAGGATTGTAGAATTTTGAAATATTTACCTGAAATGTCGTTCGTAGTTGTTGCACAGATCTTGAAAGTGAGTGTAAACATCTTACTGCTGCTAATCTTACCTAAAAAGAAAAAAGAAAAAATCTTTATCAGTTTTATGTAGTTTTATTGAACACCCTTTGTGATATAAAGCATAATTTCGTTTCGTTGGCTTTAATAGCTGCTTTAACAAAAGGCAAAGGAGATTGGCAAGTGGGGTATCTCATCAAATCCAAACGTTTCAAAATCTAGTTATATGCAAATTATAGGTCCTATACCCGTACTTATTTTCCAAAGTAAAATTTTTTTTTAGTTGTTGGGAGTAATTAAAAAAACTATGTTTTTTGGGGTGCAGCCCCGTTACGGAAACAAAACGCATTAATGCAAAACAAAACGCATAAAATAGACGTATTACGTCAGTGTTGCCATACAATAAACCCAAATCGATGAGGATGAGTTAAATCTTTAGTGAAGAATAAAAAAAATCGTTTATTCAATAAAATAAGTGCAATAGTGGTGCAATACAAGAGAAATATTTATACTACTTAAATCAGATTTGATGTAGTAACTCTTGAATGATTAGTAGGTATTTCACGGGTGGTGGCGTGTGTGAAAATGTTAGAGAATGTTATGTTAAAAGGTAATCAATAATTAATCACTTAAAAATACGAAAAGGGATATTAAATAGACGGCATTTGCACAAGTATTATGTATGTTTTGGAAAGTATCTTTCGCGCAAATATTCTTCATTATATAAAAAGAAAGTAGATGGAGATTAATTCGGAAATAGATGCTCATTTTAAACAACATTTAATATTAAATAGCATTGCATTTACTAATTATTTTTTGTATCGATTCGATGATTTTAATCGATCCGATTTGTTAATCAATATTTGGCAACACAGCTGTCACTTAAGTCAAATACAAAAAAATATCTCTGTGACTGTCATGTTCTGCGGTCATGATATTTATTTGTATTTTAAATGTTTGAACCTGCACATAATTCGCCGTTTGTGATATTATTTGTAATCGTGACTGCATCTACAAATGAAGTGTGAACTCTTATTTTGAGCCATCACGTTGATGCAACAATACCATTTGCGTTCAGTGTATAATCCTGCGCAGGACTGAGATAGGACTTATTTTACATTGTTTTGGTGTTCCGTGAATGTTGTTCATGCTATTATAACAATGTCGGCAGTTGATCTTCGGTGTATAAACTGTGATGTGCGCTTATCACGCCTTCGCCGACATGTATTGTCTGCCGAGGATGATAACCTCGTAACAATTATTCAACGCTGGACTTATCCAAGAAATGTAAGTATATAAAAAATAAGTCGTACAATCGTACACATGATAAAAACTGGCGTGTTTGTTTTTAATATACTACTAAAAAGCTTGTGTGTGTATTGCTAAAACACTTAAGTATATTATGGTCTGTTTGCTAGTGTTTTGTTATGCGGGTTAATAGTTTATAATACTGGATGCGTCACCCAGGCAGTGTTAGTTGTGATATAAATATCAAACAATTTAAATTGCTTGTGTTTTACAGAGTTCTGAAACTGATTGCATTTGCCATGCATGTTGGGAATTGGCAAATTATCAACTACTGCATGGAAATGGGCAAGCACATTCTTCCCAACAAGTTGGTCATCGCTGCTTATGCATTAACTGTGGTCGATCCATTTTAAGAGCCCGTAGACGGTAGTTGGTCAGACCAAATGCAAGCGAAGGAGAGAGGATGATAGCTGCTATTATATCTACATGGATACATCCACATCAGGCATGTTATTTTTTAGCTATTAGATTCATACTTTGTGTTTTACAGTAGAGCACAATACCTTATCAAAGTGTTGACTTGTTTTTTTCAATCCCCTTAGCTATATATTTGTTGTCTGTTAAATATGTGTAAAAAAAATAGTAATATATCAGTATTACTGCATGATGCATTTATGTAGATAAATCTTATATAACATTTCTATTTTTTGTTGCAGCCCACTTCTGTTGATCAAGTATGTGTTCCATGCTGGCTACGGGCTCAGAGCTTCACGACGTGGCCACCCATCTGGCCCCTCTAACATTAATCAGCCACTTCAATCAGGAGATGCCAATAATTCACCTGGACACCCATCGTCGGTCAATGTTTATCAATATATGATTCCCACGGCTCTCCATAGAAGAATTGGTGTTGTTTGTGTGTGGCACATACCAGATCCGTCAAGCTAGATCATTCGTTGGAGAACATTTCCGTTTTCATGGAATTTACAAACTCGAAATAGGTTGCGACCAGCTGGATTTGACTAGTTTAAGGGGAGAAAATCCTTTTTTGTTAAGAGCAAAAATAAAGTCCCGTCATGTGGCACGGAACACATATTTTGTTTTCATAGCCGTTGAAAGGGAACAGCAAGGTCGGAGTGCCATCATCGGCTACTGTTCACATGTCATGAGTGTGGTTTGGTATTTAGCTTACGCTCGACACGAAGGAACAATCCCCCCTGCGGTATTTCTTGACAATGTATTGTTATCATTAGAATAAAAAGTTATTATAAAAACTGTGGTTTTTTTTTACCTATTCTATTTTTATTAATTATCTTTTATCCTGTTGTCGACCACCTTATGGATCGACCATGGATCATCTTGGATGCGGATTCGAATCCCGCAAAAGGAACGGAAAGGAGGTTAATTATTATTTTAAGTAACGTCATAGCAATTGGATGGCCTATAATAATTCAAAATCTTGTTATTTGTAATTATCGTTTTCGTATCTCAACTTAGAACACCCTACTTTAAAATCTTACTAGTAACACAAAAATCCTTCTATAGTTATTAAAGTACAATCTATCCACTTTATCTGATTGAAATGTATGATGTATAAGGCGTCCTATTTAGCTAATCATCGTACGATTGAACGATGCGATTTCGTCGCACGACATTAAACGCACATTTCTTTAATGTGTACTAATTGAAGCTTGCAAATCATCGCGCGAGCACAGAGTTTAATCTCGTCGTGCGACGAAATCGCATAATTCAATCGTACGTTGGTTAGACAAATAGGACGACGCCTTGAGGGTCTGCCTTGAGTTACATACCTACGTATGTAGGTAGTAGGTACCTTACTTTATTTTTGATAGTCCATTTTGAGGTTATGTATAAATCAATTTAATATCCCCAAGTCTAATGTATATCTTACCATTACTTGTTTTGTTATACTCTATTGTAGCATTCAAATCCATATATTCATTCTATGAAACGGTAGGCCTGTATGTGATACTGAAAATACATGGGTTTTCGCCAATCTCCTTTTTATTGTAAAACAAATTTTGGTAAATCTATTGCAAATACTGATTTTAATAAAATCACAAGCCCTTTGTGTATGACCTTACGATTTCAAATTTTAACAAATATTCTCACCGAAGCTTCAGGGTTATTCATTCCATTGACAACATGCACCATCAAGCCGTGCGTCTCTATGATCCTCTTCCGTATATCTTCGTCATTCGCTCCCAGGGAAGCAAAACATCTGAACGCGCCTTGCTTGGCGGCCGTTGATTGGCAGTTAACGATCTCTGCTAGTGACGTCATCAGGTGGTTCGAGATCGCTGCTAGCCTTTGCAGGGATGTGTCTACCTAGAATATTGGAAATGTTTGCAATTAGTAGGGAAAATGGTAACACACATATCATCACGCTTGTATTTCCGGAAGAGGTAGGATAAGGTGTATTGTATACCCGCATTTTTCCAGTAAAAATTGTTTTACAGTCTTTCGTAACCTCCTTTTCGTCGGCGGCGCATTGCGGAAAAGAACTTTAGTTTTTTATTACATATCTCACTAGTCTCACAATCCCTACCAATATTATAAATGCGAAAGTAACTCTGTCTGTCTGTTACGCTTTCAAGCCTAAACCAATCGTCATGAAATTTAGCAAAGATATAGCCTGGGATATGGAAAAGGACATGGGCTACTTTTTTTACGCGATAACCGACAACCACGCGGGATGAGCTGCGGGCAAAAGCTAGTCTAGAATAATTATGACAAAACTGTGTTTAGTGGTGCAACGGACCAATATTAATAAATTTAATTTAAACCATTAGCAGATGGGGTTTACAGATCCAACAAATCACGAGAATCAGTGTTAATTAAATAAATCTATTTTATTTAACAAGAATGTTCGTATTTTTTATATATTGTATCACTCAAGTCGTTATTTTAAGCTCAAAGACAAGACATTTCTTATTTAAATGGGAGGTGGTACTAGATCAACGTCTCTTTAAAAAGTCCAGAGTGTGGGCACTTTATGAAGAATAACATATGTAGTAAATATGAAGGTGTAGTCTAGCGTATTCATGAATAATGTGTTCCCTTACGTGAGGCAACTGTCGCATACCTCTGCTAAGTAAGCTAAGGTCTCGGCCGCCGACGCGCGGATGTCTTCCGGCATGTCCTTCGTGCAGAGTCGAGCCAGGCACGGCAGAGCACCGAACACCACTCTGGAACATAAAGCATAAACATAATCAGTCTATAACTCCACCACGCTGTACAAATGCGGGTTGATGAATGTCAGATAAGTCTAGGATTTCTTGTTTTTAAAAGATACTCACGAAATTCTCCTTCAACGTTTTGTGAGTAACTCGTCACGGCTGTTTCGAATGGGCCACCGATGCTCTCGGAATATAAAGATAGAGGTTTATTTAAATACAGTAAGTCTACACCTTAATGTTCTTCGACACGAGCTATATATGTCACCGTAAAATTGTAAATTCTGTTAGATTATATCTCGCGAGGTTGTAAACTGTCGATAAATTGTGAACTGCACCATACTGCTTACCAACCGAATAGGTTAGGTTAGGTTACAATTGCGACCAATCGCGCGAGAGCCGAGCGAGCGGTTTCGCGGCAGCGGCCGGCGTACTTCCAAGTTAGTGGCAGTTACTTGACTATTTAGTAATAGTGCAAGGTACTACTATCCGTCTTGATACCAGTTCACAATTTGACGGTTTCACTTCTATAGATTATAGTCTACCGAAAACTAATGCGTTAAATTGTAAAGCAACATCGCTATGTTCCGGATATCCGTATCCGTATCCGCGAATATCCGCGGGAGAGAAAAATCCGTATCCCTATCCGTTACATTACGACGGAACTTTTACCTTACTAATAATTCCAAATTGCACTACTAAACTTCTATCTAGACACGTTTTTAACTCGTACAATAAACACAGACGTTATTTATGCTGCCCAGTGTCACACTAAACTAAAAACAAAAGATAGACTCGCGCAACGCAAGTCGAAACATGATAGCGTAAAGTGGCGTTAACTATCGTTTCAAGGACACGCGCACCGACACCGATTGAGTAAAAAAGTTAAGATCCGTATCTGTGGATCTTGACGCCAATTACCCGTATCCGGATCCGGATCTGCGGAACTAAATTTTTTTTATTATCCGGCACATCACTAATGACTACATAATACCGTGTTCATGTAGCCGGGGAGACTTATCGGCTCATGGTACAGTAGAAGTGGAGATTTAAGAGGAAATTGTAAAATCATCATTATCATCATCTGCCTATCTTTCTTCCCAACTATGTTGGGGTCGGCATCCAGTGCAGATGCAGCTGATTAACAGTAATTTACATGGAGCGACTGCCTATCTGACCTCCACAACCTAGCTACTAGATAATACGCTATAATACGATACCCCTTGGTAAGACTGGTTGTCAGACTTTCGGGCTTCTCCCTTCTCCTTAGACCCGTCACGACTGTCAAAGGTCTACCAATTACTGCCGGGACCAATGGCTTAACGGGTTTTCCAAGTCACGGAGGGGTCTAAGTATCTAAAGATGGTCACCCAACCACGGATCAACCGCGGTAATTGGATATTGTAGAATAAAAGGATATAATATGATTTGCAGAGAATTTAAGGGCGGACAAAGACTGGCCAGGGACCCTATTTTTCATAATAAATAATTATTTATTATTTAATGCTTTACATTGGGTCGAGTCTAAATTATAACAGCCACACGGGTCGATCGAAGGTTATGGTACGCTTACCGTGGTCTACCATGGTCACTTGACCATCCATTACATATCGAGACGCCTCCGTGCCTTGGAAGGCAGGTAAAGCCGTTGGGCCCGGCTGTCATTCGTAGATGTACGACAAACTAGAACCACGCCCTTAAATACGGTACTACACTAATTTTCGAAAAGTGTCTTAATTATATTCTAGAGTGCTAATAAACCACTCAAAAACACAACATTTTTATTTAATCGATTAGTGCCATAAAATGCATTGAAAATTTTACATTTTAAAATTTCGCGCGTAATTTGACGAAAACGCTGGACCCAGTGGACGCCTTATTGCTCTGTGGGTATGACGTCAGTTTGGTATATAAACAAATGCGCTGATATTTTATAAGACAATTGTTTTGTTTATAATAAAAAAATGAGTTATTTTTCTACTTATCGTTGGTTTGCTGTTCCTGAATGCAAAATATTATTTAAATAAAAAGTACTTTGGTTACGAAAATAATAAAAGTACAAAGTAGCTCAGTTGTCATGCCGTATGACGTAATAACATGGCGGCTACTATTTCATGGTGTTCAAAAACAGATTAAAAAATACTGAAATCTTTAAATTGTATTTTAAATTATTATTTTTTTGTTTCATGAACTAACATTTTCTGACTACATTTTGCCTTAGCTATCTCAATAATATATTATTAGATTTTTTCTCATTTAGAGTAAAATACCCTTTGACAATTGCCGCTTTTGATCTGTGGTTGGGTGACAATTTTTACATACCAAAACCCCTCCGGGACCAACGGCTTAACTTGCATTCCAAAGAATGCAAGTTAAGCCGTTGGTCCCGGCTGTAATTCGTGGATCTTTGACAGTCGTTACGGGAAGTCAGGAGCCCAAGTCTGACAACCGGGTGTTACCAAGGGGTATCGTGTTACTCAGTAACTGCGTTGTTGAGGCCAGATAAGCAGTCGCTCCATGTAAAATACTGGTATTCAGCAGCCGGTTAGACAGGAAGCTGACCCCAACGTAGTTCCAACGTACTTCCAACGTAGTTGGGAAAACGCTAGGCAGAATGATTGCATTACATGGTCGTGGTAACAATAATATTAAAATAAGATTATTTACTAATATAATATTAGTTATTAGTTATAAAATAATATACCATCTCCGGGCAATCTATGAAATGTAGTTTTGTTTTGGTATTGAATAGATAACCTAACACTTGACCTATCCAATCCACTATTCCGAGCTTTAAACAAAACACGATATTAACATAGCATATGGCAGTATATTGCCTTTTCTACGAAGTAGCTATACTGGACTTTAAAGGCAAATTAAACGTTTTAATGAATTACCAATCAGTAGCACCGTGCCTCTATTGTAATATTAGTGCTGCGCCTAAATGGTTACTCATTGGCAATCCGGACTTGCATTCGTTTACTTTCTAAAGAGTCGGAACAAATGCATGCTGCGTTCCTGATTTTACATGTACAAGTCTCCACTTATTATTATTATTTATATTTTGCTTTTCTTATGACACATTCGATGCCCGAAGATGTTCAGCTAGTCTAGAAATACTTTATGAAATTCCTTTTTATTGCTGAATGGGCTTGCTCTTGACCTCGGTCACGCCTGATGAAAAGCGATGGACGAGGTCTATGATGGAACGAGCCTGCCCAAACGATACGTGTTCACTCTTGCCGAAGAAGGCAGACGGGTTAAATGTGGAACTACTTATTCCATATTCAAATCCTAGGTTCCAACGGATGTTATTTCCCCTTCAATAAATACCCACTTTAAACTAGAGTAAATTTATTTCGAAATTACAGGTACTATTATTGAATAAAGTTATAATTTTAATTCTTAGCACAAACTGAACTTTAGTTTTTATAGAAACACATATTTTTTTACATGTTTGTGTGTAACAATCGTAGCAGGTGGCGTTCCGTAGTTTCTTGCGTCCCCCAGGGTAAGGAGGCGGGCAGGATAGACGCGTACCACGAGGGCTAGTTTGAAGCAGCGCAAGAAATATTCCTAAAAAAGAACTTAGTAGAAGCCTTGACTAGCAGTATGACCAGTAGTATCACGTACTCACCTTGAGTCGTCGGGAGGCAAGGCTCCCGCGCGGTGCAAGAATGTGAGGCAGCGCGCGGCGCCCATCGCCACCGCCAGCGGCTTGTCGCGACTCACGAGGGCAGATAGCAGCTCTGGGATTGACTTGTCACCGTGCCTGCGGGGAAAAAACAAGACAAAACAAATTGGTTTAATTTTAGAAGAGAACTCGCAAGCAGAAGCGCCATATTTGCACGATCGCCCGAATCGCACGCTGACGTCGAAATAGCTCTAATATGTAATGTTCAAACTATGTATCTGTCACATTGGTCTTAAAGCAAAAATAGCCCTTGAAGTTTAACGACATATACAAATGACATTCCGACCTTAAGGCGGTAATGCAGTTATGACCGCGACTACACATATTGAAAGCCCGGATCTCGCGAACGTAACTGATTTATAAAGTTACACTAAATCACGTTACTTTTCAGAGTAGCCATAAGGTCTGGGGTTTATCTTAAAATGTATTCCTAAATTACAGACATTTTTATATTAGGCTTAAATTTGTTCTTTAGTGTAACTAATGTCCTGCGATAATTCTCCACATAAAAACTGAATCATCACATAATGTATGTGTTACATACCTAATATAGTATTACTAATGCCAATCGTTATTCAGATCTCTTCCTTTTCTTGGCAACTGACAATGGACTTTGTCAAAGTCAAATCAATGACAAAATATAAATGCAAAAAATCATACGATGCAAATATGAGATTACTTTAACTGTGGGGTTGGTCCACAAACTGAAGGATGTCCAGCATGCTATGGAAGAAGCTATTGATAATTAGCATATAATGTTCCCAATGCTGGGATAGGTCTCCTCTCCGTGAGAGGGAGTGGACCGTAATCCAGCACACGGGCCCAGCGCGGGTTGGTAAATGTCACATGTCTTCGAATTTTTGGAGCTACGCTAAGAATTAAGTGGAGATAAAAGGAGATACCGACATGACATAGCTTGCAGAACTAGAATCGAGTGTTGTGGCACAACTTGGAACAGGGGGCCTAAAAAGGCCACTTTGGCAGAATCATAATTAAGATCATATTATGAATCATATTTAAAATGGTAAAATGGTCACAAACTGACAATTCATAATATTATCTGCGTAGACAGCACGTAATCCATCTATTTGAAACTTTTGTATGGAAATTCGTAAAATGGTCACCAAATTATGATATTTTTTTTTAATTATTGTAAAATGTCAAATAGCAGAATCAAAGGGGTCACTTTTAGAGGAATTGCTTAATGTGGCATTTTTAGACCCACTGGCCTATTGATTGAATGCTTATTGTATTGGTACATAATTATATTTTATGATCATTTTTACTTTACCTACTCCCTATGATCAGTGCCATAAAGTTACAGCGTAATTAAAAAACCCAACGACTTAGTAACTGCAGTGTTATGTTATCAACATTAATTAATCGAATAACGTAAGCAGCTTTGACGTACCTAATGTTTTTTTAATGGAAAATATCGAATTCTATATAAAACCTAATTAAGTTCTATACTCATCGTCCTATAAAACAGCCCAATAGAAAACTTAACAATAGTCGAAAAATTTTGACTCCTTTTGCGAAACGTGTATATTGTAAATGTTGTCAAATAATCAGCCTAATGTCTCTTTGAACGTTACGTATAATTTGTATATACAGCAGTTAACGTTCCAAAATACGTTAGGTAATGTTTCTATGATGTTACTATAAAATAAGTAACACGTAATTGCAGCGTATGGTCTTAGAATAAGACTACTTTAAGTCTCCATTGCACCCCCTCAGGGGTGGAGTTTCGAAAGGCCCATTTATAGTGCATCTCTGCGAGAACACCCTCTTGCAAGGACCTTTCTTGGTTGGCTAGGCGGTTTGTGTTGTCTGTCAGTCAGTCACGGAACCGTTTTATCTTTACATAGTATAAAACAAAGTCGTTTTACGTATCTGTACACTTAGATCTTTTAAACTACGCAACGGGTTTTAATGCAGTTTTCATCAATAGACAGAGTGAGCGAGAAGAGGAAGGTTTATATTTATAATACACCAACCTACACGCGGGCGAAGCCGCTGGCACAAGCTAGTAATGTATAAAATAAACCTTTGTGACAAAGTTCAAAGGTCCTATGAAAAGTACCACCTGCTACATCGATGATCGCGCCTTATCTCCGTGACACGTGTCGACAGAATCTTTGTACATTGATGTCGAGTGTAATCACCTTTGGCTTATGAAGATTTTCCAGCTGTGTATTACAAGTGGGACAATAAAGGCTAATAGTTTTTGAACTTACATTAATTTGGCTGTTAAGCCAACCGTAGTGCAGATAGAAAGATTCAGTCTGAGATAGTTAGCTATTGTTTTCTAATACATGGTAAACGACAGCCACATTTAAATGATTTGTGAATTATTATAATTTGTGTTTATATTATGTTTTTTTTTTTTACTGGATTATGAATTTTTCAATTTAATTGCAATGCTGGTGCTTTTTTGCTATTGAATTATTGACATATAATATCTTTTATCATAGACGCGGGTATGTTTTAGTGATATTGTTACATTTAAAATTCATTACGCAAACAGCTTGCGCTAGCTTAATCTTTCTGACCGACTGACCCCTTTGACAATACAAAAGAATCTTTAATTGGTTTATTTGAAATACTTTGGGTTTGAGTATAGCAAGGCGATACTGAAACCAACCCGTGCTAGAAAAATATAAATAAAATTCAACTCAGGAAAGGTTGGTACGGGTTGTTCAAATGAGATACCGTGGCCCCTGGGTGGCACACAGGCAACTGAAAGAACACGGGTAGGTTTTAGTCAGTAAAAGTCTGACACGCCCTCCCGCTCCACCCAGAGCGGGAGAAGTTATATGAAGACCTACAACGCTCAAAAATAAACAAAGGTTAATCAAGTTTAAATCTTTCACACACATGTTCTTCATTTGTTCCCAAGGCCAAGGTCACTATAGGTTTGGTTATAAAAAACGATTTGTGAAACAGTTCTAAATTTAGCCTACCTACTATTCATACTAAACAGTAAGTTCACAAGGCCAAATTTTGACGCGTCAATTTCATCATGTATAAGTAGGGACTGGAAGTCGAGACATCGGCCCTTAGGCGGCGAGATGTGCGGACGACATTTTTGCCATTGTGGGCAAAACCCGGAGGAGGCTGGCACAGGAGCGTCGAGATTGGCACAAGAAAAGAGATCTATGCCCAACAGTGGGTTAAGTCGGGCTGTGGATTATGTTGATGTGAAGTACACAACAAGGAGAGAGGGACAAACATCCTAAATATGGGACATGGTTATGGAATAGAAGAATTTGATCACATCATCATCATCATATCAGCCGAAAGACGTCCACTGCTGAACATAAGCCTCCCCCAAAAGAGGGGGGAATTGCGATAATCGCCACGCTTGGCAGGCGGGTTGGCGATCGCAGTATGGTGGCCAAATGCATAGAGAACGCTGCTACCCATTCTTTAGTAAGTCCCTTAGTCGCCTTCTACGACACCCATGGCAAGAAATGGGATGGTGCTATTCTTTTACGTCCGGCACCACACGGATCACATCATCTACATAATAATAAAAAGCTTAAATGAATTCACTGACAGAGCACGCACAGTTTAAACCTCTGGGTCTAGAAATATAAAATTTTCAAGTTCAAAACGAAACCTTTTTATAGAAAATGTACTGCGTACGCTACGCCGCGCCTGCGCCGCGCCTTCGACTTCGCCGTTTCTGTGTAATTCACGCCTTACATGGCAATAGTGAGCACTAAGGAAGGATTTTTGAAAAATCGTCCCCTAAAGTGGTATATTGTATTCGTTTATTTGTATAGATATTTACAGAATTTAAAAGCTGCTGCTGGTTAAAGGGTAAAAGAACCAAAGGGAGGTTACTAAAGTAATCGGTTAAAAAGGTTAAACTAGGGATGAAAGTTTAAGGAAATTCGTCATATTTTCCGATGGGAAATACCATCACGCACACAGCTTGTGGAACTCACCTCGTATTCAACGCCACCAGCGAAACTTTAGTATGTTCAAAGCACATGGCGGCCAAAAGGTCCAACGCAGGGAGCGCGAGCGCAGCGGGCGGGGTGGCCGCTAGCAGCGCCGCGGCCGCGCCGCACGCGCCGGCTGCACACAGCGCTTCTTGTTCTCCCGCTCCGCTGCACCAGATGGCAAGGATCCGGACCACGCATGCGCGCGCTGTGGCTGAACCTTCGCAAGCTATTTCTGACAAAAACATTCCAGTTGTTAAAAACGAAAAATAGAAAAGAAAAATAAAATATTTATTTTATCATAGAAACATGTGCATATAAAAAAGACAAGTTTTCTGTAATGCTTTCTCTATTTAGTACTTAAACAAAACAAATATATAATTAAAAACTCGGAAAAAAATAGTCAGCAGCACGTCGTGACTGTGTCAAAAAGGCTTCCACTCCTCATGATGCTGTGTTATGGAGGACTCGCAGTACGGTGCTGATTTAGATAGTTCCGCAATAATGACGACGGGTTTAGTTCAGTAACTTAGTACCTACCTAATTAGTTTCTGAGCTACGGGTCGCGGAAAAATTCAAAGGAAGCATGGGCAAAGAATATTGTACCCCAGATGCAGGTGAAAACTAAGAAGAGAGACAAAGGCTATCTTTAAAAAAAATACTATTTAGCAATCAGTTAGGCCTCTGCCCTGCAGTGGGCTAGTTAGATTAGATTGGTAATATGATCTTATAGCCATCATCACTCTTTCTATAATTTACATAATTATATATTTATATTATATATTTCGATTATTTTGAAGAATTGGAAAGCACCATCCTGCCATATGTGTTGGTGCATTCATGATGCAGGTGTGATTAATCAGACCTAATTCTTGCAATCAAAGCTACATAGTTTCGAAGTATGTGTTAAAGTATACACACGTACATTGTACATATTGTACATAGCCTTAAGGGTCATGATGCATATGCATACATGATGAGTTAGCCACCGGCACATTACTGTGTTATGTTGTGTCGTGAAGCAGAATACACCAATCAAACGAATCTGTTCATGACTACGGCAAATGAGTGCAAGTTTTGATTGGCTACCACTGCGCCAGAAGGCACAGGCTTACTAGCCTGAAAAACCGTGTATTAAAAGGATATCAATCAAAAACTGAAATAGTATGTACAATAATCGCTTATCAAATGATAAAACTCGCCAATGATCTACGAGACTAACTCGGCATTGCATTCATTCTCGCTTCTCGACGGGCGAAATCACGTCTTATGTAAACGAGCCTTTAGTGGTTCTTAAAGCAACGCGCGTTCATTTCACGCCTACTTAGAATTCAAACAATAAACATCATGGTATTGAACACCTAATACTACTGCACGATAAAACAAGCAGAATTATTGTGTGGATCTTTCACACATTCATACTCGTGTAATAATTAACATAATTGCTGTAAGCTGTTGCTTGTTATGCTTCTTACGTAATTTAACACCTTAGATTTAAAAGGTTATTATTTAAATCCCTGTATGTATTGTCATTTTACCTCAAAACTTATTGAGCATGCATAAGTTGACGTTTTTATTGTCCTTGACACAGATTAATAAAGCAATTTGTGGAAAAGAAGCAAAGAAACACAGTGATGTGCAAAAGCAGTGGCGCGGTCGCAGCCAGACTTTGGGGGGGTCACAGACAAAGACTACATACATATTAATAAGAAAATTTATTATATTTTCGAAAAATGTCTATTTTAAGCTTTCGTTTACGGCTTTGGGGGTTGTCATGACTCCTAGGACACCTCCCCCCTCGGACCGCGCCTGGACCCAGTGGCAACTGGCACAACTTATGAGTTATAGGTTGTGAGTGTCCAACCCGCAACCTACAATCCCAGGCAGGCGCTTTACTTTGTGTAAATCATTTCATAACCACCACAGAAAAACATTGTGAGGAAACTGGCATGAACTAAAAATTCGAAGGCATGCAATATCTACTAAGTTTTAGATATTGTATGTCCTCGAAATCCCATGCGGGCCCGTGTGAGTTTGTACTACAAACATACACTGGGCCCACATAGCCGATTACCCACTCCCCCTCAAATAATGGGCTGTGTACCCTATAGGCTGATTATACAATCAAGAAACGAGCACACATTAGGAAAAGTTCGTTTCATTCAGGCTACCGTCTTAAGATGTTAAAAACCTCAATCTTTTTGTTTTGTTGATTAAGCAAGGTTGCAGTATTGCCAATGACCTTTGTGGCCTAGAAACTTTTACTGTTATAATAGGCCCAAATAGCCTTCAGAGGCACATAGATCTCTTTGCAATATTACAACTAGAGATTGCGTTCGAATATTCGAATTATTCAAATAGTAATTTTTTTCGAATATTCGAATGTAAAAATTGCGATACTCGATTATTCGACCAATTTTCATTACACTGCGCACAAAATACAATTTTCAAGTTTATGCATAGTGACTGACGGCGCAAACGTGATGCGTGGTATGTGTGGTCGACAATTACCTTTTTTCTTCCTCCCAATGGGAGTAGTCTGCAGGAAACACAGAATAGACAAGATGATGACTTGACATGAGCTGTTGAAAGGGATGGAGTGGTTCTATGGCAGTTATAGATGTCAACAAGTAACCCCGTTACGAATCTGGCAAACGACCCTAGAGCTAGATTGATCCGACACTATACCGAAGACATCTTTCAGATTAGGATGGCTCTGAAGCTGCTTAAAAACAACAAGGCGCTGGGTAATGACGGAATTACGGCCGAACTCCTGAGGGCCGGCGGAAAACCTATTCTTAAGGCCCTCCAGAAGCCGTTTGATTTCGTCGTACTCGAGGGAAGAGCGCCACAGGCATGGAACAGAGGTGTGGTAGTATTTTTCTTTAAGAATGACAATACCGTTCTTAAGAATTATGAGCCCACGTCACTTCTGAACCAAGTCTACATGCTGCTTTCAAGAGTCATCTTGAACTGTCTTGCGCGCAGATATGACGACTTCCAGGCTCCCGAACAAGCCGGATTCCATAGAAGTTTTAGCATTGTAGACCGCACACATATGCTGTGGCAGATTATACATAAGACCGAAGAGTATAACCTGCCTCTCTGCTTAGCGTTAGTGGACTACGAGAAAGCCTTAGATTCAATTGAGACATGGGCTGTACTACAGTCTCTTCAACGGTGCCAGATCGACTATCGGTACATCAAGGTGCTGAAATGTCTGGATGAAAACACCACTATTTCAACTCAGTCCAACTCCAGGACTAGACCTCGAAACCTATCGTTCTGCAGTGAGATGTGAGACAAGGAGACGTTTTCTCTCCGAAACTGATACCTACCTGCTCCTACTGTATCTAAGACACTGATACACACATAAAGACATGATTATTAAAACAGATTTTTTTTTTAAGTATTTGAATAAAACAAATATTACCCGAACAAAAAATTGAATATTAGAATATGAAAATTTCCGAATATTTGCAAGCCCTAATTACAACATCTACAAATGACTATAGTTCACAATTACAGAAATAGAGGAAGATATTAGATGTTTTTAAACATTGCTACACAGATAACAAGTGTATAAATAAAATTTTGTAATTACATAATTTAACTAATGTTTATAAAGGAAATTTGGAAAGAATTTAACAAAATTATAATCTGTTCTAAAATGTATGATTTACAAAATGATATGATAGTTTTTTCATATGGGCATATGGGTTTTCCAAGAAGAAAATACTTGAACCAAAGTTTTATGAATTAAACTTACGTGTCAGCCTTGTCAGTAGCCTCATATCAGCTGGTAGAGCAGCTATTGGAGCAGGTGGATGCATGAACACACTTCGTAACGCACATAGTGCCGCTTCTGCCAACTTTGTTCCAACGGGTACCGTTTTAAGGAGCTCCACAAGAGCTGTTGCTGTACCCTGCTCTACTAGTGCGGTTACATTTTCTGGTGTGCCTTTTGCAAGTGAACCTGGTTAGATAACATAAATATTTAACAGACTATGAAAAAATTAAATAAATTCAATAATGATGAAAGGCATTCAATGTTTTATAAACCTGAGTGAAATATATTTAAACTATTTCATGGAGAAAGGTGAAAAAAGGTGAATGGAAAACGTGTTTCATAAAAACATTATAAAGCAGGGCACCTGTTTTGTGATGATAATCTATGATTTAACCCAATTTCAGATCAGCCTCATGTACTTGATAAACACTTATCAAATACTAAGTAATAAGCAAAACAAAAAATCGCTGGACTTCTAAATATTACCGATTGTGATAGTGGCTTCCAGTCTTATGTTAGGGTCCAGTGTTTCATCAGACATTAACTGCAGAAGTCGCGGCACTACTCCTTGCTGTATCACCGAGCTCTTCTGTCTGTTGCTGCCTATCACTGAGTTCTTCAGCGTCACTAATGCGTCCACAACCTTCGGCGCATCTGACGAATACAGCTCATCGATATACGAACGTGAACTTTCAATATCCTATCGGCAAAAACGTTTTAGGTTAAAAACAGTATCGCAAATCAAAACATACTCCCAAAAAGTAACATCTGATTCATTAACTTACCATGAATACTGTTAATTGCTGCATGTTTTTATCTTTAATTTACGCAGTATTGTTGGTAAAAATAACGTCTGAAATTTCTTCCGAGGCCGAATTCGCTGTCAGCTCGCCACCTGTCATTCATTAATGAAGAAGGAAGCGTTCCGTTCGCTAATCCATGGAGATTTCGTTTGTATACTTGACAAGCATTTGATTTTACAGTGTGTTTTGGCAACTGTAATCTTTTGGTTGTGAAGCGAATACGCTCATACGGCTCGCCCGGCTCGGTCAGCATACCACAGATCACAGAGTACATTATCACAGATGATGTCTGTGGTGGATGGATGGCCTGGATGGGCAGTGTTGCCAACAGATAAACTAGCTCACCACCAGAAAACCGCTAACAAAAATTGTATTTCCGAATCTACCCACCTATTCAAATTCTGCTTAAAGTTGCAGCATTGCAAGTTGTGAGTGATTTTTAGCAAGTTGAAATTAATATCTTCGTTATTGAAGGCTATAATTTGTCAAGAAAGGTACCTAGACCTAGAACCTACCTAGCCTAACCTAGCTTTGCTCAGTGTAGACCGAGAAGATAATTTACGCAGGGGGGCGCATATGGTGCGTGTCCTAGGCGCCATTTTCTATTGGTACGCCCTGTCCCTGCGTATTGTGTATTGTGTGGGATTAGAGATGGGCAAACGCCTGGGCATTTTTGGCAAATTGAGAAAATTTCTAATAAGTGCCCATAAATTTCTGTCCTGGGCATTTATCTGGGCATATATTTTTTGCTCCAAAATTAATTTACAAAATTGATATTAGCTTTGCAAATTGGAAGAATTTACCATAACTAAGCTCAACAAATTAGGCAAATTTGTTGAGCTTAGTTGTGGTAAATTCTTTAAAGCTATATTTTTATGAATTTTCTCATTCTGTTTAAATTTATGTTATGCAAAACTAGGTTTACGAACATAAATGTTACGAATTACCTGGTGGCCACGTAAAAATACTTGCATCGTGAAAGGGTGCGGGGCAAGGGATGCGTGCACTATATTGGTTAGTTGTTTTATTTGAAGTACCTACATTTATGATTTAAATAGCATTTTATTTTAAATATGTCTTAAAGAACCATATTAATGGTATAAATGTTACAAACTATGCAGCGCCGGTAAAATACTCATATACCAAATGAATGGAATTCATCTGTAATCTCGCAGAGCACTGTCACAATGACTGTACTGCTAATCTGGCCAAGTATAAAGCTAAAGAAGGATTTTGGAGTAAACTATTCACTTGGAAGGCCGCTGAGAAAGTAAGTCCTATTTTGTGGTGGAAGGGGATTTGTGGCTCAAGTCAGTTAAGTAAAGTAGCACTAAGAATATTGACAGCACCCTGCATATCTGCAGCCACCGAGCGATCTTTTAGCACATTGACGATATTATACCGGCTGAAATTTTTTAGCGTCTGGACAACAATATGACGTTTTGTGTAAGTAGAATAGAACTCATATACCCTAATATTTACCTGGTACCATTTATTTAATAAAAGTTCCGAATATCCTTAAAATACATGAAAAAGAATACATCCTACGGCACTCGCGTAAAACTAATATTATCCAAAATAGGTAATAGTAAACGGCGTCAGCTGCGATTGCACATGAATGAAGCATGATGGAAGTGTGAGCGAGACGCTAGCATTAACTTCGCTCTCCTGCGCACAGGACGATACCGCCTGATCCCTACACACTCACGCACACATTTGCGCGTGTACCTACATACGTCATCGTGCTGTATGTAGTTGTAGTAGGCAAATAATTTGATACACTGAGTGACGCGTGTCTTGAAACCGTAAACCAAATAAATTACGTCTCGTAAGATCGGTAAAGCTTTGATAGAAATGTAAACAAACCGCTGATGTTAAATACTTATAACAATCACTCACATTCATATGTATTTCGAAGGTTTTAACGTGATGTGTAATAAAAAAGGATTCCAACAAGGTTGTTTAATCCAAATCGGATACTACAACTTACTAGGCGTATTTAAAGATCGTAATCAACTTATTTACAAATAATTACACTGATTAATTTTTACAAAATTACAGAAAATGAGTTATTATTTACAAGAAAAAGTACCTTTTCAACGATATTGCAATATTTGTTCGAAATGTCCACCGTATCTTTCTAAACACAAACTCCCACGTTTTTGCAAATTGGTTGTTAGACTCCTAAGCGTGTCTCTGTCACTTTTCAGAATATTAAAAACGTCTATTGTTCGCTGTTTTAACTCATTTACACTACGAGCTTCTTCGGTGTACACTAAACGTTTTAGTTCAACCCACAAATAAAAGTCTAATGGCGTTAGGTCTGGTGATCTCGCCGGCCAGTTCACAGGTCCACCGCGACCTATCCACTTATCATGGAATTCACTATCTAAATACGCGAGCACAGATCGCTCGTAGTGAGCTGGACACCCGTCGTGCTGAAAGTACATGTCCGGCAGATAGTCCAGAGGAACGTCTTCCAACATTGTGTCGATAACGGACTGTATAATTTCACGATACATTATCCCTGTCAATCGACTTTCGATACAAACTGGACCCATTATGCCAACGTGTATTATCCCGGCCCAAACATTGACACTGAATAGAACTTGATGAGCGTGTTCGTTTATTTTAAGTGAGTTTTGAAACTCCACCATTGCTCGTTGTCTAGGTACGTTGTAGATACCAGCGCGGGTAAATATGGACTCGTCGCTCCATAGAATTTTCGCCTGCGGGTGGAGTTGGAGTATGCGTACGTCATTATGAAAACAATCACTGGGCGGTCGAAGCACACACGGTTCAAACGTAAAAAAAAGCGATCGACGTCACGCTATGGCTAATCGCAGGTGACTAGAGAGAGAGAGCACGAGACGCGGTACTCGGTTCGAAGGGCGCGCGGGCGGGAGGGGATGCGCATGCGGTGACACGTGAGCGGTACGCCTAAGGAAAGATATTTTGCGATAGTAGTTACCTATCCCCGGCCGGCTTCAATCAAAGGATTGAATGTCGCTACGAATTCATTGATAATTTTCTGCGCGTAGAGTAGGGTGCCTATAAGTTGGGTTTTGATATTATTTGCCGATATTTTTACTCTTTTCTATTTTTATTATTTTTTAAATTTTAGTATGAAAAGTTTACTACAAATAAGTAATAGTATTTATTGATAGGTTCATTTCATGTTAGGAATTAAAAAAAAAAGAAGTGAAATTTCTATGCCATAGGCTTCTACTCCGTTCACCTATTATGCCCTATTTTTTTCCAGACGGTAAAAAAAATCATACGGTATATATGCAATGATACTGCCACGGAAGGTCACATGCGGGAGTATATGCAATCTTCACTTATCGAGAAGATATGGAACCATTAGCTTCAACTTCACGACAAACGATATCCAATTCATAAATATAAGCGAACAGTTATACGATACCGATAGTGATTAGGGTAATTGGCCCTACAATACAATAACAATATTAGTTTGATTATTAGACCCTTCTGGTGTCATCTATGGTTCTCTAGTGTAATTATAATTAAAATTATGATGATGTTGATTATTACAATTTTCAAATGACAAAAGTTATGTTTTATTGTTTGTTTAGTCCTTGTAGTTTAATTTCATAAAAACATACACACACACACGTACAAAGCACACTGCACATATGTTACTATTTTTGATATAAAAATTATAATCAAATCAAAATCCATTTATTCAAACTAGGCTGAGAGTCAGCACTTTTTGAACGTCAAAATTACATAAGACAGTCCCCCCAAAAAGCCCGCCCTTCACCACTTCCTAGTGCTTTAGCTGGGAAGAAGAAGTGGCGCAACAAACTCCCCAGCAGCACAGCTGTCTGTTATGTTGGAAGAACTTGATTCTATACAATAATAGCATATAACCATCATTCAACGATAAATGAAAATTTAATTAATAAAAAAATAAAAAAAATAAATGGTTTATGCAGTCAAGTTAAATAAACAATGATATGAAGTAATTCATATGACCTGTCAGTAGTTAAGCTAATTCTGGTGAAAGAACATAAACTTTGTCTTGAGTTAATCATAGCGACCAACAATTCTTATCGTTTAAGTAGTCGTTGATAGAATAGTATGCCTTCGAACAAAGATTTGATTTTACTTTCGCTTTAAACGCATTAAAATGTAAATCTAGCAAAGAAGAAGGAAGCTTGTTAATTTTTTATAATAAATATATAATAAATTATAATGTTACTTTTCACACGAAAAAGTCAATCAATGTTATTATTTTAAAATAAAAATGTGTTCAATCATTGACATTTCTTCTTTTGTTTCTTTAAAAAGTACTATTTTACATGAAGAACGTAAATTACGTTTAACGACCCCATATTTTTATGCCCTGCGATTGGGCATTTAATGGACAGTTATAAATTTATGCCCAAAATGCTTATTCCAAATTTTCCTGCCGGGCAAAAACACATTGCCCATCTCTATGCGGGATGATCGTTTGAGGTCATCATGTTCATGTCACGTCATTCTGACGGATCAGTGTTGCCTACACAGTAAAAGTAAAAATGAAGTAAAAAACTCCGGAAAAAATGAAGTAAAAATAATATATTTCATAACGTTTTAGTGACTTAGTGGTTGAGTGGCTGAGTGGTTGGCATTTTCAGTCATTGAAACTGTATCTACTAAACTACTAGAAAAAATCACCAGCCACTAAAAGCAATATTTCGCCACTAAAAAGGGGGTCCAAACCACCAGTTTTAGTGGAAAATAGCACTAAGTTGGTAACACCGTGGATGGGCCAGTTCAGTTTAGTGATGCGACTCGAGCCATTTTTTACTCGACTAACTAGAGTGAATTTGTTAAACTCGTATTCGAGTGAAAACGAATTGATCTCGAGTTCGTTTGCACTCGAGTTACCGAGTTAACTCCGCGTTCCGAGTAGATACGACACTAGTTTACGTCAGGACTTTACACAAGTCCAAACTTTCATCTTGAATACGTCCCTTCTCTTAATATTTTTTATTTAAATTGATGAAAGATCTGTTATTTATGTTAGTCTTTAAATTTTAAAATTTCAAATAATCTCATTTTGTAATTTTTAATTAATATATATTATTGATTGAATCTGATTCCTATAAAATCGATAAGGAAAAATTTATGTTATTATAAGGAATATTTCGTTGTAAGGTATTAATAAAAGCCTGATTTAGTCTGATTATTATCTAATTATTGGTACTTAATTATCAAAAGCTAAATTTAATTTTGAAATAAAGTTCATTCTGAACATTCAAATCAGATAATTTCTTATTTGCAATTTAAAGTAATTTTTACATGGCAACTTAACTTAACTCGTAAGAAGTCAGTTTATTCTTCTTTGTTGATTAATGACATAAATAATTTTAGTATTTCATTTCATATTACCAAATATTACTCATTTATTATGGGTATTTAAAAATTCTTAATCTAATCTAACCGAAACTCAGCTCGAGTGACAAATTCATACTCGAGTTGTAAGAAATGTAAGAGTGATCATTGTGTAACAGTTTACGACAATTATTTACTCATACCTTGACATTGGCAAAATCATCGAATGTTATCGATGGAGCCAGAACCTTTAAAAAAATAGAATAGAATAGAATGTAAGAGTGACGTAGTAAAATTACTCGAGTGGCTCGAGTCACAAAATCCTATTCGAGTCGCATCTCTAGTTCAGTTCATCTCATCAGTTGTCTATGACCAGTGTTACAACAGTAAAAACTTTTTAAGAAAACAATTGAACAGGTGAAAATTTATGTGAAAGAAAGATGAAAGGGAAATAATGACAGCTCGTCGCCAAGTATAAACAAGACGAGTAGATAACTTTATTCAATTCCCGTTAATTGTAGTGTGTTCCTCTTAAATCATTGTGTGACGAACAAGCAAAGTGGAAAGGTTTTGTTGCTTTATTTACTTTCGTGAAAAAATACCATGGCCGACTCTGGGGTAGACACCAGTAATGAGAGCAGCGATAATCCAATATTTGATCACTCTCAGTGTATTTTAGAATTCAGTCCACCTGCTATACCAATAAATCAAGCAGGCCAGCCAATGCCAGTGGAATTTTTGTCCGAGCCTCATGACCATGTCGGAAAAATCAAGTGTTCCACTAAAGCCAGACACTGTAGGCTGAAATACAGGTACGGAGGCACTATTTGCTCATCAAGAAACCATAAATTGCGTTTTGCCGCTTCTACTAATAATACGGAGCTTGTTGAAAAACTTCTGTTGTCAGGGGCTGACCCTAATTCTTCAGATGAACACAAAAGAAGTCCATTACATTTGGCTGCATGTCGTGGCTACGTCGATGTCATTAGAACTTTGCTAAGACATGGTGCCAACCCTAACATTAAGGATACTTTGGGTAACACACCACTGCACTTGGCTGCTTGCACCAATCACATTCCAGTGGTCATAGAACTACTTGATGCAGGTACAGATGTGAGTTCACATGATAAGAATGGGCACAATCCAATACAGTTAGCACAGAGCAAGCTGAAACTGATTCAGATGCGTCCAAGTGGGGCTGGAAACTATGAGGAGACTAGACACCTGATTGGAGAGATATGTATGGTTGTTGAAATGATGGTGAAGTATATGAAGATGCAGAAAGCTGATGCTGGAGACTTGGAATCAGTCTGCCAGAGACTAGAGCGTGTCAGCACTCGCGAACAGGTGGACTCTGAAGTACAAAACTTACTTGACAGTCTAGATTCTCTCAAATTGAGATAAATTATATAAAGTTATCACAAATTTTATGAAGACTGTTTATGAATATAACTGTCTAATGTTAAGAGCTCAGTTGAACGTTTGGATATTCTAAACATGTTTTTTCTGCATATGAACTGAGAATTTATTAATTAATAAGATAAAACTTAATGTTTAACTTCAATCTTCTTTGGCAATTTGTTTATCATTAATCTAGTATAGTTAAGGTATGTGAATCGCCATGTAAGTTAACTATAATCACAGTTATTTTATGATTTTGTAATGTGTGTTGGTTTTTCATTCAATTACTTTGGAATTACTAATTATGTCACATTAGTTTTAAGTATATTTTAGTTAACTATCAAAAATATAGATTATAATAAAGTTATTGCATCTACACCTTGTTCCTTTCATTAAAAAAAACTCCAACATCTTTGAAATCATTTATTAACAACAGTTTCATAAAATTGAAAATTATATAACTTTTATTTATAACATTATCCATTAAAATTTTCTAATATGCTACTCTATTTTATATCTAGAATTGTTTATTACACTCAATAAGTAATAAAAAGCCCAAAGATACTTAAAACTATGGAATGCATAAAATAAAAGATTTATAATCCAGTAACAAACCATATTAAGTAGTTATTAAATGTGCAAATGACACTGATATTTTATAATATAAAATAGTAATGATTGTGTTGTGCAAAAAAAAATGCTGTACACAAAACTGGTAGTGAATGCCTTCGAAACAATGCTACTAGACATATGCACAATGAACCTTACATCTGTAACATCTCTAAATTCTATAGACAACTGCATAATTATTTTTGTACATTATTATCTTTATTTAAAAATGGAAAAACCAGAAAATGTAACCTTTTTTAATACAAACTGCCATTATCACAGTCTTAAGAAAATTAACTTTTACTCTTGTGTATAATGGGGTTTTGCTATAGGTACAATTCTCATTCCTAAAAAGTATATGTAGTTACATTGGAACATTCAAATGAAATATGGCAGAAAGGTATATTATCACAGAAAAAAATAATTGCTATAATAATTAATACTGCTAAATAAATTACATTAAGTTATACCAGCAGTCCCATACCATTGTAACATTTTCAATAAATAAATATAATGTATAAATAGTTACCACACCCAATTCTCCTAAACACCGCAAAGGTATCAAATAAGGCAAGTTAAATCATTATTTTCAACTTTATAAGTATGGCAAGCTATTGTTGTAATATAATAACAAATTATCAAAACTCGACGGTTTATTATAATTGAACATCTAAAAAGATAATAATACATAGCATGCAACAGCATTCTCTTTAGTAACTTGGTTTGAAAATTTTCTTTGAACATAAAAGTAAGATTTTCTAAAATATTCTATAAAATGCTATCAAGAGAGAGTAAATTATGATCTCTGTAACATTAAAATGCAATTATAAAGTATTACATAATTAATATAATTTGCTTTGAGCTACATACTATAATATTATTAGATAATACATTTTAAAATAGTTTTATAAGTAACACAATTGCTGAAATAATATCCTAAGTAGGAATAAAAGTGCTAACAATTGCTCTACAATTGAGCAAGTAGTGTAAATGATCAATTCCTCATTAGAATTTAAATGAATGTGTTTAGAGTGCTTACATTTGGCACTTATTCATTGTATTCGTGCAAGCCACGACTAGCTTCTATTTGCTCATATTATTTAGGCTTTTAGTAACTCACTTACAAAATTATATCACATTTTCAGTTATTGAACCAATTTAAAATAAAATTGTATAACATAAATCACAACATTCATGGAATGATCAACTCAATTGCCTCTGCAATCAATAACTTTTGGTAAGTATTTAAATAATTTAGATATCATCTCCGCACACAACCAATATTTTCCACCTTTGCTTGGAATATTAATATTCCCTTATATTGCACATGCATCGGCTCGGTTATGGTTCAAATAATTTTATCAGTCATTTTATGAATTCCTCTTAATTAAATGTGACGTTATTTCATTTCTGGCACTAATAAATTAATAATGTTTGGGAATATTTCAGCCTGTATGGGCCCGTATTCGACAACTTCGCCGTCGACCGTGAGGTTCCCCGTGCTCCCCTCCGGAACTATTCTAAACGCACTGACAGGAACCATTTTTACGTATTCATTATTCATATCGGCGTGCGTGCCCTGGCCCACACCCAGAAGGAACGATAGTAATTGAGATCTAGAAATTCCTGCTTTGATGATCAACATCCACATGATTCCATCGGAAAGCTGTGACCGCGGAGCAAATAAAAAGTCTTCCCCGATGTAAGGTTGATAGGATACGTGGACCATGACAAATTCGCCATGTTCGTGAACCCAATGCGTCGGCAACTGGGACATGAGCGAGGGCAGGTGGGAAGCAGGTCCGTGCATGCACGCGTGTACGGGTGACCGCATTTCAGAACCGCTGCTCGTCACGCTGTGGTACTCTGACCCGCGTGTGCTGTAGAACGCACTCCTCCGTGAGTTGACAGAATACCACGAATCCACTCTTTGGTGTTGTTTCCCGTTAATAGCGTTGACGAAAACTTCAGAATGTTCGTCCGCATCAATGAACGCTTCCGCATCAGGGGAGTCGAGCGCGCCGTCCTGACTGATGCTATGACTGAGGGTGAGCGGTTGTTTTGGTTTAGGTAGATTGGTCACATCCTTAATTTTCGCATAACTCACTACACCTTTATATGTCCTCAGTCCGACGAGTCTTGCGAGTGCCCAAACAGCGAACCTTTGGCCTCCGATTGCTCGTAATCTCTCGCTTTCGATATCAATGTCTGATAGGAGGCCCCAGCCAACGGACAGAAAAGAAAACATAATCTGCAACAAAAAATAACACTCATTAATTCAGATGAATATTAAAGAACAGAAACCAGTGAATCATATGACGTCATTGGGTCGAGAGAACGTGTTAACGTTGATTGTGACGAGAATGGGTTGGCGTTTACGCGAAGTTAATTTATAAGATAATGCCAAGTGTAAATATCAACAGTGCTGTATCAACGTGCGGCTAATTGTATCCGCGAAGCGACACTCGTTGTTTGTTGTGACGGACGTACTCAAATGAATATTGTAACGTAACATATCCACGTAGGCGTCGGGTCGTTACCGAGACTCGAGACGCCCCGTGTGCCACAATGTTGCATAAACTGCAAGTTACCTGACGTGTACTTACACTAGTTCTCGTTTCAATTCTGACTACATCCATTGGCGCCGTTTGACCCTTCACTATTCCCATCGTAAGCCCGGTTAGGTTTTGAGGAATGTATGGTTCACTGGAACAAAATAATAAAACATTCATGAGACGGTCAAAATAGTCAAGATTAGAACTGTCTTGGGTTAGTGTTAGCTTATCTACAAAATAATTATGTACTCGGAGATGTCGACTGTAAGTCATTATATGCCTACGACAGCATGTTATAATTTTTTTGTATATTTAGACTACTTATTTGGTTTTCATATAATTTTACTTTCATATTTTCAGTTGTCTTTAAGGCAACCAAAATAGTTTCTTACGTACAGACGACGATGGCGAAGAAACCAAAAAATTGCAGCGTCTGCCGAGGTGTCTCCGTGCTCGGAGCGATTGAATAATCGGCCCTAAGACGACATCTCAGCTTATGAGATACAGACGCTACTTTCAAACTCTACTTAAACTCATTCTTGTTTTCTATGCTATCCATTCTGGGCACAGCTCCTCATACCTCATAACATTATGATTCAGCTGCATGCAGTATCCTATAATTCATATTTTTGTACCCCAACATTCCGAACCGAACATGTTGTAGAGAATTAGTTTTAATGGGAATAATTTGCTAGTAGTTCCTGTGACCTGCCGGAATTTCATCTACTCTTTGTGAATTCGGTGCTTGTCAGTTCGTTAAATTTCGTCATCGCCATGCAAGAGTGAATCGAGATGCCAAAAGTCACACCGACCGCCGAAATAGTAGAACATTATTTAGTTTTGTTTTTGCTGATTTGAATGAAAGCCCACTATCTCCAGCTTAGGTAGGATTAGCTGCTTACCTACTATAAGATAGTTGTATTTTCGATTCAAAACTCAGTTAAATTAACGTTTCGTTTACATTAATAACGGTTGTGCTAGGCCCACTGTTGCCACTTTTATTCGTCGATTGTTGTAAGTGTAAAATTCGATTACTTATCATGTTTTACGACCGATACAATAGCTTTGACCTTTAAATTACTATTAAAATATATCGAGCCGATCGGATGCTACGAAGAAATTCAGAAACCCACACAATAGTGACCTAACCATATTTTTAAGTAATTAGTTACGCGAGGAAAGTCTATATTACTTTTGTTTGCAGTCGGATAAAAATATGTAAGTAAACATATTTCTTTATCTGAGCATCATTACAAGCATTAATTTCCATTTTTTTTTAACTCAGGCAAATAAATAAAGGAAATCACCAGTTTCGGCTAAGCGTGGACATGATGCCCGGTAAAAAATATTTTTGCTAAACAATATTATTAAGTCTGAAAGAAATATTTTTGCACATCACATACTAGCCAGGTACACTTAGAAAAAGTCGAAATAAACAGTATTTAAACTGTATCCACTAGTTAATAACCCTCCTTCTGGCGCAGTCGGGTAAAAAGCATAGCCATTCGTTTGACGCAGTGTTATTACCGCACGGAAATAAAACATCAATTTAAGTCTGTAATCGGTTAGATACACAATTACGGTACCAAAAAACAAAGTGTTGGTCTGCAAAACGAGTACCGATAAATACTGTATGAGAAGATTATACTCATTTAAACTAAAACAATAAAAAACGATATTAATATTTTATCCTTTTTTTTTTGGGTTTTGGCTTCGCACGGTTTGTGCATTTAGCCAGTGTCAAGTATCTTTTCTTTTCGATCAAATAAATGGCCCGATATCGGGCACGAAGTTACAAAACAGTCATAGTCATCTTTAATCAGTCAAGTCAAAGTTATTGTAAAGCGATAGTAACTTTACAACAACTTATTAGGAGTTTTTGGGGGGAACACGAAAAGTCCACGTTAGTCACTTATTTTCACCTTCACTACACTTGTGCACTCACACGCAATTAAATTGCATAATTCACTACCAAAATTATGCAATTTTATTCGCTATTTCACTAAATGTCATGAAAATAAAAAGTCGTGCGACATGTTCCAACGAGATCCCGCCAAAAACCTACCCTTTTTTTCCAGGCAACTCTTACTGTATCGCTTATAGAGATGGTCGATCCGGTTGCTTTGTATCGATCATTTAGATCCGAGTGTCGATATAAAATCGCTTTTAACTAATAATTTTTAATGTTTGCCTTTAATTAAATTCAATTTCTTACTATGACAAACAGAGTCCCGGTTTGGCCCGAACAATTCCCATTGTCAGTAGTGTAAAATAACGGCCCGCCTTATTAGTATTTTCCTTGAGATTTTTTCTCATTTAACTAAACAAACAGTTTACGCTAATCTCGCACTGTACAGAAATCCTAAGCAATGCGAGATCAGCTCATACTGGAAATGTATAGCTTGATGTTGTGTAGCCGTGTGTACATAGATCTGAGCTCTACAGTTTCAAGGTAATAAGATTAATTAATCCGACCTCACTACCTATATCAATTTACAGTAGTGGATCGTATATTGTTGAATCGATGTGAAAATCAATCAAATCCCGTTGTACCGACCCACTTGAGTATCGATACTTATCGAACATCCCTAACGACAAGTGAAATGCCATCTTGAGTCATTTGACTGGACACTGTATTAAATGTAATCTGTGGATTTGACGTTAGGGATGTCACATCTGACAATAATGAAAAAACTATTCGCTTTTCTTTCGTGCACCGTGGATGTTATAGTGTTTACTCGCTGCTTCAAACGTTTGTTTTTCATATAATAGACTCCGATACCGCTCCTCATGATGACCCGGCCCTTCCCTTGGACACTGAATCTGCACCTCACGCTGAAAAAATATGCAAAGATTTTACCCGGCAAGGTTTACATTTTCACATGCCAAATGAAGCATAATTATTGCATCTTGCTACAACTTTACTATAATATTTGTTTTCCGATAGATAATTAGTTCATAAAATGCAAGTCTTTTATTAATAAAGATCTTGTCAACGGTTAGCCAGATCACCCTACCAAACTGAGCAATTCCTTTTGGTGCGAAGCCGGAATTACCGAACTTTGTGAGGCGAATGCGGAACGAATCAAGTAAAATCATTTGGTTTTTAAGCTAGATATAGTCAGGCAGTTCTAAAGTCGGTACTTGCTACAGACGCTACAGCTAATGGCTAAGTACCAAACAAATACATGAATAATAAAGAAATTAAGAGCTTCAAGCTAAATTAAAGTCTTCCATAATCATTCATTTGGTATTGTGTTAATCCCAGAGAGGCCTCATAAATGTTTTAATTACTGACAGGCAAAATCATTGTACCCACAAACAATTGTTAAGCGGCGACGATATAAAATCTTATCATAATAAGTATACGTCGAGATCATAAACATCAATTAGGAAATTTTTAGGCACTGATAAATCCACCAAGTTTACTTGTGTAGAGTTAACTAAATCTCTTTAGAGGGTACTCAATCTCTCAATCTCCATAAACGATTCGTCTGGTAAGTGGTAATTGTTACCTACTTATTACTTTACCATAGACTATACCACTAATGTCTACCATAGACTATATCACTAAACCATTACAACTAATGTCAAAACAGATATGGACGAGACTTCTACCAAACGGATTAGCAGAAAAATGGCGAGGGGCTTTTGCCTTGCAGTGGGAGAAAACAGGCTATACAGAATTGATTTTTGATACAAAAGTTATTGCAACGGTTGGGTACCTATCGGCTCTTACTGCTGGTAGGAAAATGTACCTCACAGCATCGATCGTGTATAAGTAGGTAAATGTAAATGTATGAGAAAAGTATTTTATTGTTTGTGGTTTTTCTAGTAGACACTAACCTCAGTAACCTCAGTAGACACAAACGTTTTTAATAGAACCGTTTTTCCCCCGAAGGGAATAAAAACGGATATTTTGGGTCTAGCCAAGGCTTGACCCTCTGAGATTACACTTTGTATTTTTGTCAATGAACGCCACGTTTTTGCTAGCTCATTTCCCAGTAAAGTCGCCATAGCGCGCGCCGCCTCTAGCAACGAGGGCGGGGTGCGCGCGGGAGGGGCGCGGTTCGCTTGGCCGGCGAGCGCGTGGCGCGCGATCTTCAGTACCGTCTCAATGTAAAGGGCCGGCTAGGCCTTAAACCTGGGTCAAGCCTTGGCTAGACCCAAAATATCCGTTTTTATTCCCTTCGGGGGAAAAACGGTTCTATTTTAGGTCTGAGCCTGCGGCTTGACCCTCTGAGACTTGTTTGGTTTCTGCCGGCCATAGAAGCGTACTGTGAAATGAATATTAATTGAGTTACCTACTTTTCTAGGATGGTTACCATGTCTAAAAGAAATAAAAAGATTAGGTATTAAAAGAGAAACATCAGACTTCTTTATTTTCTTTGGTAACAAAATTTGGAAACTTGAACTTATAGTAATTTTATATCCATAACATTATGACTCATGAAACAAATAAACCTTATTTTTTTTTTTATTAATCAACTTTTATCATTCAGTTATTATAGACTATTATCTATCTAATTAGGTTTCATACAACAATCAGTCTCATATAATCACAAGAGAGGTTCAAAGGAACTATTTAAAGTATTTGGTCTTTGATTAGAATCAAAATCAACGCGACTTATTTCTTTAAAATAATGCTTAATGAAAGTGGCCTCACTTCGCCAGTTTCCTTTATTCAAGACCTCATCCAGCGGCAATGAATTGAAATTTTTTGAAGCTACCGCTGAACGTACACTCCCCGGTGGTGCATTAATGCCTACACTTTCGAAAGCTGTTTTTACCCATCCAGCAATAACGCTACGAGAAGCCGCTTTCACCACACCTCTGGTCGTTATAAATAAATTTGTTAGATCGGAACGGGCTGCTCTACGCTTTTCGGATAAGGAAATAAGCTTGGACGTCCAAAAAGGAATATCTAAATTATGTATCTGACCAGACTTAAGTTCCCAACCTGACTGCCTGAAGCGTGTACAATCCGTCTTGGACCCAAACTTGGGCCAAAATATTAAAGAGTTTTTCATCGATATCATATCCTCTGAGCTTATATGTAATAGCGTTAAATCATGGATCCGACGTCCAGAACTTAATAGCAACAGCAAAGCAACATGTCTAGATAACTGGAAAAAACTATTATCTTGAGGGGGTTTTTCTGAAAGCCACTTTATTACAACCGAAACATCCCATATACACTTCCTAGCGACAGGTGGTTTTGCTAGTTCGATCCCCTTAATTATTCTTGAGACTAGAGGATGTGAGCCTAGATTAACTGCATTAGAAGGATTCGAGAAGGTACAAACAACCGACTTATGGACTTTAATAGTTCGGGGAGCTAGTTTCAGTTCCGAATGCAAATAGCACAGAAAGAGAGCCAAATTTATGGCCGATGGGTTAGAATGGCATACTGAATTCGAAGAACACCAGCGCAGCCAACGATTCCAGGCCGACTTATACGAATTCAGCGTCGATTTCCTCCATGAACTTTCTAATAAGGTTATATTAACCGACGTCCAACCTTTAACTAGACCGCTCCACCCCGAATTTTCCAAGCCTCCAATTTTAATTTGTTTGCCTCGGGGGGAGGAGCCGCTGTGGTCAAGTCTACCAGATGATGTTGAAGGTTGCGAATTTGGTATGGGGAGGCAGTCGCTCTCCGCCGAAGGTCTACTCTCCAAAATGACTTCTCCCACTTGGGTGCTACGATTATGTACGTTCCTACGGCACTGTTTAAATGCTGTAGCACTTGCGGCATTAATGCTGGTGGAGGGAATGCCCAAGCTAGATTGAAGTTCCAATCTCGACTGAAGGCGTTCGTAAAGGCCGCTTTCTTGTCTTTCGAATCTTGACTGACATATAGTGGAACCACAGCCGATGCTTCGGTCGCGAACAAGTCTATTTCTGGAGTGCCCCATCGCTGGAATATTTTTGTGGTGACAGATGGAGTCAGACTCCACTCTGCGATTTTCTTCTTTCGGGAGAGGCTGTCGGCCGTCAAGTTGTAACGCCCCGGGATGAATTGTGGGTGAATAACTATATGCGCCTGATGACACAAGATTAGTAGGCGTTTGGATAGTTTTAATAGACTTGCTGACTTTGTGCCACCTTGTCTTCTTATATGGGAAATGACAGTTCGGTTGTCGGACTGGACTACAATGGTCCGACCTTTCAGCATTTCGATATGCGTCCTTATGGACTTGTAGACTGCATACAGCTCCTTGATGTTTATATGCCATGATCTTTGTGTCGCCTTCCAGGGAATTGAAATGGTTTTTCCGTTGAGATCCGATCCCCACCCCCAGTCGGACGCATCGGTTGACAGGAAGGCAGTCGGATTTTTCGTGAAGATTGGAGAGCGTCTGCGCACATTCGCTAGCCACCAGTCCACGTCGCGAAGAGCTGCCTTGGGGACGATGTGGGATCGGTCTGGTTGAAGTAAGTTTAGTTTGTTCACAGCCCTCTGTATTAAACGGCAATTCAAAAGCCCCAAGGGCACCACAAAAGCCGCGAACACTAGTCGACCCAGTAATGACTTTGCCTTTCTCCAACTCCAGTAACCACTTTTTCTTGTCCGTAGTAGTGTTTCTATTAGATTTTTTACCTTTTTCGTACTGATGTACTTGACATTCTTTTCGGTGTCCCATATAATTCCCAGGAACTCTAACTTGTGGGTTGGAACCAAGCTTGATTTTTCCCAATTTATTATCCAGCCTAACTCGGTCAAGATTTCCAAGGTTAGTTGAATCTGAATTTTTAATACACTCAAATCCTGGCATGCCAGTAAGAAATCGTCCAAGTAAACGATTACTCGAATTCCTTTTGATCTCAACAGACCGGCCACCCAGTTCGTTAGACGAGCGAATATCACTGGGGCAACAGACAGACCGAATGGCAGTGCGGTCATCTGATAACACTGATTGTTGTACGACAGAGCCAGGAACCTCCTGTGAGATGGTTTTATAGGGACGTGTAGGTATGCACTTGATAAATCTATTTTTGCTAAGAAGTCGTTGCGCTGGAGAAAATTCGGTACTTTCTGATGATTTACGAGGCGAAAAGGTTTCGGATTCATGAAACGGTTCAGTGGCTTCAAGTTGAGTACTGGTCTTTGACTGCCGTCTGACTTCGGAACTAGAAAGAGACGCGAGAGGAAAACTGTTTTGTGGTTGCATTCTTCCAACGCCCCGATTTGGAGTAGTTTCGTTATTTCTTGCTGCATAACCTGGGATTTTTCGGTTTTTAGTCTCATTAAATTTTTCTTTGACGCTGGCATAAGCGGGGGCTTTCGCTTGAAAGGAATCGACAAGCCCGTTAAAATATTTTTGATGTAATTTGGAGCGCCGTGATTCTCCCATTTTTCGATAAAATATTTCAGATGCCCCGCTAGATGATTTTTCCCGGCATAGTCAATAGGGTTTTGTCGTTGGCCTTCTAGGTGAAGTAGAGGGTTTCCCATGCCCCCCCCCTTGTTTTCCTATTGTTTGGTTTCGCCTCATAGGGTTTTCTGAAACCGGTGTTGGCTGACGACGATGCAGATGAGGTTGACTGAAGTTTATTCTTCTTAAGTTGCTGATGACGGTTATTCTGGGAAGTTGAAGGTTCTCTGTAACCTTGACGCTTGATATTAGTGTCGGTCGCGACTTTGGTAGCGGGAAAAAATTTGTAAAAACCGCCATTCTGCTTGAATGTCTCGGATAAAGCATTCTCTTCAAAGAGATGGGTAGAAGAAGGAGGAACAGCATGCAGTGTGGTCTGCATGAATTTCGAAGGTGGCTTATACACAGAACGTCTGAACTCTATAAGTTCAGCACGACGCCCACATACATACTGTAGAATATCGTCACTGGACTTCTTAAAATCAGTCTCCGCCCCGGTGATGTGTCTCGCAATAGCTTCGTTCAGGGCTTTCGATTTCACTTCGTTTGCTATCTTCGAAAGGGCTTCCCTTAATTGTTTCCAGTGCAACAGAAGTCCATGTGTTACGGCACCCAAAGTTTGATCAAACTTAACCACCTGTTCGTAAGGAACCCAGTTCGGAGTCTTTCCGGCCAACTGGGGGTTCACCGATAAGGATGTAAAAACCGGGGTTGCCTGGAGTTTCTTATTAACCTCGTTATATCGGAGGTTTGCCCAACTCTGCTTACCGAACCTTTGACAAGATATGGCCTGCTCTAACAAATCGGCAGGAGCAGGAAGGACTTTTGGTTCAGCTTCTTTGACGCAAGGGGAGAAATCAAATAAATCTTCATTACCTCCTGGTAAGTCTAGAACCATATCAGGGGCACGGAACGCAGAGAACGGCCTATCCTCATTTTCTTTTTCTTCTTCGGTTTCGCTCAATGACAAGACTTCTTCCAAATCCAAGTTATCGTCTTCGTATCTTTTATTAAGATGCACAGAAGTGTTGCAAGACGATTGATTACCCAGTAACTGATTCACCATATTCTGCAGGGATTTCGTCTGCTCTTTAAGAATGTTTATCTCTTTAGCTGAATTCGTCTTCTTTGGTCTTTTATGACAATTATACTTTAAGGACTCAGACGATGGTCTTTTTCTTTTGTCTCCACCGGACATCAAATTTTCCGCCTCTTCCCTGGACACAAAACTGTCTTTTATATGCTGAATGGTGGCCATGAAAATTTCTAAATTAGAAGCTGACCCATGTATTTTAAGAGCCAATAGTTTTGGACTTATTATCAGAGCCCTGCAGAAAGCCGAGTCCAGAAGAGACAACTTCAAATTCTTAAAAGCCTTTTCCGATATTGAGGTTGCTTCTAAGTCAAACGCTTTTATGATGGATATTGTTGGAATAGCAAACCTCAGCTTATTAAACACTTGTGGGTCTATTTTTGAGCCAAAAAGATCTTTCTTGCTATAATTAACCACTTTCCAGTCCCGCCATGTGTCCGGATAAACTTGATCAACAACCTCGATGAGACGATCCAAAAATTCTCTGTCCTCTGATACCTCGAGGTTAGCGAGTTCTCCCAAGGTTGTGAAAACTCTAGCTAGCGCCATCTTTTATCCTGCAATAGGAAATATCACATAAATAATGTGAAAAGAGTGCCTGACGGACAGCTCTAGAGTTAGGTATCAAATCTAATATAACCCGACTGCTTCAGTAATTTTGCCGACGGGTCAAGATTTACATCCGACGGCTGTTCAAACTTGACCGACGGCTCACTATACCGAGTCGACGGCTCAGCATGTTGAGCCGACGGCTCATTTTATTGAGCCGACGGCTCATTTTATTGAGCCGATATCTGATTGGGTCATTAACCTGAGCCGACGGGCTGCAGGGTAATAATGATCGCACATCATAGGATCAAAAAACTAAGTGGTAAAAACCACGTAGGACTACCATGGGTGAGTCCAAGGCAATAAAATAAATATACAGTTAACAACAGAACTGAAGCGACGATAATCTCGCTTCCAACGTGCAAACACTGAACAATATCTATCTATGCTACAAAACAAAAACACACAGACTATCTTTGTAACCATCTTAGAATTAAAAATAGGCGACTCACCTTAAAATCGAGATAATCCATACACAAATGAAGATAATCTCTCGAACAGTCTCACTGTTTAACAACAACGTGCGTATCACTCGGCGAAAATACAGCGTACTGAAGATCGCGCGCCACGCGCTCGCCGGCCAAGCGAACCGCGCCCCTCCCGCGCGCACCCCGCCCTCGTTGCTAGAGGCGGCGCGCGCTATGGCGACTTTACTGGGAAATGAGCTAGCAAAAACGTGGCGTTCATTGACAAAAATACAAAGTGTAATCTCAGAGGGTCAAGCCGCAGGCTCAGACCTAAAATACTTATACGAAACAGCATCGATTGGCATTATAAAAATAAAACGTGAGAACGTTTTTCTAGCCGAGTGTAAAAACCTGTCAATGCAGTTAGCAGTTACTCAAAAAGTTGAGGATAGTCTCCTAACAACGTTTGCCTCTAGCTGGAACAGCTATGGTCTTTAAAGATTGGTATTTTTTAACCAGATTGAATACAGTTTGCAAAAATGACAATAATTGGTTTGAACCTAGGAAGTAATATTTGAAGGGAGGCAGCTTAGAAATAGTAGGTTAGTAGATGACACAATGAGTATATCCGATTATGAAACCTTACTATGTGTTCAGTTTGGTGTAGGTACGTACTCACAGAATAGTGTTGCTAGGGCCTCTTTCATGGCAAATTATTAGAAGAGGTACGTAGTGTAACTTTTGGCGGTACGCGGAAGTCCAACTCGCACTTAGCCGGATTTACGTTTTTTCTTGACAAAATAATCTTTTTTTTTTTACAAAAGACGTGAATATGACTACAATTACCTACCGCAACAAAATATCTTAAATGTGTTTAACAGAGTTCTTGGAATGGAAAATTACTGCATGAATGAATTAAGATTACCATATGTATGCATGACCTCATTAATCTTAAGGATTTGCTTAGGAATAAGAATACAATTTAAATGTGCTTAGCATTATTGCAACCCTAGGATAAAATCAAAATAACAACTTGTTTTTAACCTCCCAATGACCACTGCACCGTAAAAAATGAACGTTAATTAAGAGACAAAATAAGCAAACGTGAGTACAAAATGACGCACGCGTCAGATTTAGTGATATGTCATTGTACGAGTAAGATAGAGGAGTTGAAAATGAAGAGGGCAAAGTGCAGGTTCTCTGCCAAGTCTTAAAAAATGACTACATTATTTTCCGCATATCTAATACCTTTAAACGAGCAATTCTTGTTTATTTATATGTATAATCTGAATCTCGGAAACGGCTCCAACGATTTTCATGAAATTTAGTATGCAGGGGGTTTCGGAGGCAATAAATCGATCTAGCTTGGTTTAATTTCTAGAAAACAAAAAAAAAATACTCGGTCATCCGGATATTTAGCGTTTAAGTAAACATCACATGAAATACCAGTTGTAATTTCGAAATAGTAGGACATGGCGCTATGTTGCTGTATTAGACGCATGTTGTATTGCAGTCCCAAAAGGGACTGCCAACATAGCGCGATATTTACTAGATTATATCCTTGCATTGTTCTTTAAAGGAAAGTACTGGCTGGAAGGTCGAAGACCGCTAATTGCGTTATACTGCTTGCAAAACTTAAAATTGCTCAAATATTACTCACTTTTATAATAAAACAAGATTAGTGACAGTAATGGTAATGAAAGAAACACTCTCAAATGTTTCTGATAATCTTTTCTATAGCTTCAAGATTCTTGAGTTATTAAGAACACATCTATGCAAACGCATAATACACTGAATACACTTATAGCTTTAATTAGGGCAACGCATTAAGATAAAATAGCAGAACATCTAATGACGTCAGTAATAACTAATAAGGTAATGAAATTCTTTTCATTACCTTATTACTATGTGCACATTAAACCAGTCGGTTGAGGCCTTGGGTTAATTCGATAAGAGGTAACATAGCATTATACTCATCGCGAGATTCGTCTCACCGCATACGGCATTATACACAGTCATGCACCGTTGTCCAATGATTTGATGTAGGTACTATATTCGTCTACATAACAACCAAAATTACTAAAAACCTCTCGCGGTTTTGTCGCATCAATGGAATTTTTTCCTTCCGGTCAAATATCTAAAACAATAGTCCATAAGCATAAATAAGATAAGCTGTTTTTGTTTTTGTTTATGATTATCCTCTAACAAGAAAAACTCGACGTATTTTCCTAATAATTAACTGTTAATCGAGCCATTTGCTGAATGAAGAAGCTTATTTCCTGCAATCAACCAGGAGCCTGCGCAATTGTTTGGACACATTAGGTGGTTACCTGCGAATACTCTAGAAATTTTGATACTTGCACACATTGATATACATATCAATGCTTGTGCACTACTGTTGAAGGTAGCATCATTTTGTACCACAATGCATGCAGTCCAGATGCTACAGAGGACTTAGCAGCTTTAAACCGCGTTGTATATACACTGGACCGCACAGAAAAAGGGTCGGTTAGAAAATCTTCAATACCTTCAACCAGTTTCATCAAAGATTGGATCCAGTTTAATGGAAATGCTGGAGTACTTGCTGAACTGTAGAAAGAGTCACACCAACACTTCTCGTTGTATTTCGCTCACTGTGCCCGTCTTCAAGCATTGTCAGGATCCTGGTACATTCTTCAGGGGTTAACGACATGATGACTTCAGAATAATAAAATTTATAAGGCAGAGACACCATATTTATAACTTTTTTTTGCAAAACTAAAACAAACGGGAAACAATTGATTTGAATTTTTTTGGTACCAAATTAAAAAACGACCAGTATTTTACCTTTTCAGTTTTTATACAATTATCAAAAATAAATAAAAAGGTTTTACACATTATTTTATGTGGCATTAAATATTCTTTAATTTAGTCTTTATTTCATAAAGCTAGGTCACTGATCAGGTTCTTTTCAAGATATTGAAGATTTTCTAACCGACCCTTTTTCTTTGCAGTCCAGTGTGCATACAGGTGTAAGGGGATCGCTTCCGAAGCCAGAACGTGGGTTATATGCAACCTAAATGCAAACGGATACCAATAACCTTTCGCCTCTAAACGTAGGGGTAACCACCTGGAGGGCCACCGGGACTTGAGCGGTTTTTTTTTTTTTTTTCTGGGTGGGAAATCATCAAATAACTTCTCCCGCTCTGGGTGGAGCGGGAGGGCGTGTCAGACTTTTACTGACTAAAACCCACCCGTGTTCCCTCAGTTGCCTGTGTGCCAGGGGCGGCGGTATCTCTTTCGAACAACCCGCACCCCCGGCAGGCATCGGCCCTTGCGGGCCCCTCTGTTGCTGCTGACATCTCTTTGAGGCGCGCGTGGAACACAACGCGCCGTCGACCCGGGCTTGGTCCTTACCGGACAGCGAGCTACCCATAACTCGCCGTCCGCAAGCCCGCGCCTACGGTGGCCGGGAATCAGCCTGGGATTCCCGACGCCCAGGGCGTCTCCTGCGAAGGCCACGGCTGTGAGGGCGGTTAATTAGCTATTTTGCATCAATTTAAAACATTTGACGCTTCTATAATGTTTCTACTTATTTTACTTTGGCGGCGCTTTACAAAGGATGCCTAAACCTAAAGTCTTCGCCTGGACTTGGGGTCAAAATTTAAATCAAATCAAAATCATTTATTCAAATTAGGCTGAGAATCAGCACTTTTCGAATGTCAAAATTACGTATGACAGTCCCCAAAACGCCCGCCCTTCACCACTTCCTAAGTGCTTTAACTGTGAAGAAGTGGCGCAACAAACTCCCCAGCAGCACAGGTCGTTTTTAAAAGTGTTTACTCTCAAATAATGGTTCATTTAACTGTTCTCACAGCATAGTGTACAAAAAATGCTAAAAACATTCGGTAAAATTGAAAAAAAAAATCTAGATTTTTTGATGGTACTGTATCGAGAATCACTAGTCCTATCACCTGTCTTCGTTTTCGGAAGCGTTTCCCTTACACCCTGTATATAGGACAAGATTTTTTGTGCAATCAGAAACCGATGAAGATGTTCTAGTGATGGGCACAAAAAGTTAATTTACTAGTGGAGGAAAACCCATAAGCGGTATATCGGTCAAAATATTATTTTTGAGCGATAGAACGTCAAATATTATTATGATGATGTATAAAGATTAGATAGCGCCCCACGGGTAGCTGATTCATATACATGGAGTTCAACATAAAATCCTATTCTTTTCAGTTACTTTAGCTTATGTTAAACTACACATACATACCAAGAATTGCGTAAGTCGTTACATATATGTATATACTTTTAAATATTGTATATACAACGTGTCGTTTTGCGTTTTTTGTGTCGTATAAAATAAGTAGGGTTTTTATTTTACGGCTATGAAAATACAGTCGAGAACGCAATGGTAATTGAACCATTGCGTTCTCGACTGTATTTTCATAGCCGTAAAATAAAAAACCTACTTATTTTATTATTGATTCGTGTCGAGAATCATTAGCATAGTTACCTCCTTGAATTTGACGAGGATGCAAAACGACACGTTGTATAGTATTTATCTGCGTCTTGCGTAGATTATTATCGTTAAGTATTTTTGTTTTTATCAAATCTATAAAAACATTACGTCTTGTTGATTTGATTTCTATTCCTTTCGCTTACTGCGCAATATTTAGCCGTTTGAATACAGCTATATTTTATTTTCTAGTATTTTCTTTCCCATAAAGTATTTTACAGTTGTAACAAAGGAGTTAATTAAGTAATATTTTGTATTTAATATATTTTGTAAAGTACACGTTCACGACTTTATTCATCAATACTCTCTTAATAAAAGAAACAAATGAGTAATTCAATTCAAGCCATTATTCTTTATTGACTTCGTAGACCTTTACTCGTTTGTCGACTTTGTACCGCATAGTGTTGGTTTTTTTGCTGTTATTATGGTAATATAAATCCTGTAAGCAGATTTATGTTGGTTTTAGGAGCCTTGTTGGAGATATTCCATAAAGTCGGTACTGAACCTATTTGGACGATATGTATTTACTTTATACACGATTACTATTTTCAGTGACGCATGTGGTCATAACGATATTTTAATTATAAGCGGCATAACATACTATGAAAAATGAACGTGATTAATAAATACTTAATAGATACATGTACTCTAAAAGAAAATCTGATTGTACCTCATACTAGCGTTCAAACTAGTTTGATGAAAAGCGAAGTTAAATGACGTGAAGACCTCCATATATATATAACATTTTAATAAGCTGAGCTGAATAAGTTAAGGGAAAAATATACGTCTTGCCTCGCTATTAAAAATGGACTGGCTTCCTTATCCACGAAATATTCGAGATTCCTGTTGTATTTTAAGCTGTCCGAGGTAAAGCTGATACGATTTCAAAGAGATTAGCGTTTGGCGATCGTAATCGTTTGATTATTAATTATGTTATTGGGAGCAGATTTTTACAGACATCCTAACGTTAGACAAAACCAACGAGTTGAAAGTAATTTGTGTGTAACGAAACTCGCATAAACAAGAATCCGAGTAGTTTTGCCAAGCCAGTTTCCAGCTCATTTATACTATATGTCACCGTATGATTGTGAACACCGTTAGTTTATAATCTATCTCGCGAGATTATAAACTGTCGATAAATGGTAAACGGCACCATACTGCTTACAATTAACGCATTATTTTTCGGTTATAGATTATAATCTATCGAAGTGAAACGGTTTTTCTTTTTTTGGGTGGGAAATCATCAAATAACTTCTTCCGCTCTGGATGGAGCAGGGTGTCAGACTTTTACTGACTAAAACCCACCCGTATTCCCTCAGTTGCCTGTGTGCCAGGGGCGACGGTATCTCTTTCGAACAACCCGCACCCCTGGCAGCGAATGAAACGGTTAAATCACAATCTGTCGCGCGTTAAATTGTCAACTGTCCAAAGGCTGTCCTTGATTGGTCGGTCTTACAGTATAGGCTATATTCGCTGACTAACACAAACTTATTTATCATTCAAACTGCACTTCTTTGGTTAATCACAGATTAATTTTACTTCCACGACAATTTTATGTAACTAATTCTAAAGCTGTGAGTTATTTTCAACACGAAATCAATTTCATCTGCTCATCTGCCTAGCCTTTTCCCAATTACGTTAGGGTCGGCTTCCAGTCTAACCGGATGCACCTGAATACCAGTATTTTGCATGGAGCGACTGCCGATCTGACCTCCACAACCCAGTTAGGTACTGGGTAATACGATATCCCTTGGTAAGACTGGTTGTCAGACTCGGACACGATGAAAGTCCCAATTCCGATAACCGCGGTAACTACACCGAGGCCTTGTTATATCTGAACAAGTCCGATTCAGTAATGGGCTCCCATTTAGAAGTTTGTAATTCAGCTCAGAACCCCACGTTTTCTGGTCTCTAGTGATATTCAAAGTGATTTAATACATAGTATTGCATCCGTTTTACGAGACCACATTAGATTCCAGATAGAGAAAGCTTAATTTCTGTCTGTAATGGTTGACGAAACTCCCGATGTCAGTCATAGGGAGCAATTAACTGAACCACAATAACAAGAAACTGGAATCACAGAACGATCCTTGGGTTTTTACGATATTAGCGGAAGTCAACCGCTCAAGTTTTATCCAAACAGTTGTTAGAAATACTTGACCAGTATCGTTTTAGGATTAAGTTAGTTGGTCAGTCTTACGACGGCGCGGCAGTAATATCTGGTGAGCACGAAGGAGTACAAACTAAAATTCGCGATGTATGCCCCATGGCAACGTTCAACCCATGTTACGCTCAATTATATTAATTTAGTATTTAGCCGATCCCTTGACAATATTTAGGAACAGTTGTCTTCGGCTTACCTCTCCGATAAAACCACCCGTCGCCACTGCTACTTTGACCATTAGAAAAAGAGGAAAATGGATGTTCTAAGTTTAAAATTAATTGCTGCGATTTTTCTTTTTACAAACAGGAAGCAGGTTAGCATGATCGACTTATACATTATGTATAAGTCTGTCCTACATTATGTATTATCATCGCCAAGGTCATAGAGGTTAGTGTGGTTAAGGGGTTCCTGTTTCAAGCAACCGGTTAGAATAATTATTACTCTTAATAATATGTCCTCGTGATACTTAGGGCCAGTTCTAATCTATGCAATTCGCAAACATACAGTGCATGAAGTTTTAAATTAAACGGTCGATAATCGCTTCGCGAAATATTCATGCGAAAACTTCACAAATACACAATTATTAAAATAGATAAGATTTGTAATTGAAAAATCGTGCGTAGAAATTGTTATCACTACTATAGAAGATAATAATGCCTGACAAAACAATATTGAACTTAATATCTGTCATGCACGTAATCTCTGCCCACCTGATAGGAGTTAGTCAGTAGGTATGCGCAGATTATGAAACTGTCATAGCTCACATGGGACCTAACCTACATCTACACTTTGGGCACGCCACAATTGCGGCGGTAAATCCCCTCTTTGAGGAGTGGTTTGAGAAGCAGCATGGCGTCCTCCTTCCGCCTGACACAGGTCGTCACCGGACACGACTGTTTCGGGAGGTTCCTGTTTCGGATGGGGCGGGAGGAAATGCCCGGGTGTTTCCATTGCGAAGATCGCCCTGAGGACACGGTGGAGCATACGGTGGTCTGCCCGGCTTGGGCGGACCACCGCCGTGTCCTCGTGGAGGCGATCGGTGGCGGCGATCTCTCGCGTCCGACGCTGGTCCAGGCCATGGTACGGAGCGAGAGCGCATGGCTAGCAGTCGCCTCCTTCAGCGAAGCAGTTATGCTCGCAAAGAGGGAGGCGGCGCACGTGAGGGAGATGCAGTACATGCGCCCTCACAGCCATGGCCTTCGCAGGAGACGCCCTGGGCGTCGGGAATCCCAGGCTGATTCCCGGCCACCGTAGACACGGGTTTGCGGACGGCGAGTAATGGGTAGCCCGCTGTCCGGTAAGGACCAAGCCCGGGTCAACGGCGCGTTGTGTTCCACGCGCGCCTCAAAGAGATGTCAGCAGCAACTGATGGGGCCCGCAAGGGCCGATGCCTGCCAGGTGTGCGGGTTGTTCGAAAGAGATACCGCGGCCCCTGGCACACAGGCAACTGAGGGAACACGGGTGGGTTTTAGTCAGTAAAAGTTTGACACGAAGAGCGGAAGAAGTTATTTGATGATTTCCCACCCAAAACAAAAAAAAAACCTACATCTACACTCTTACGCCAAAAAACAAGTTTTAAGTGATTCTAGGTCCTACTCCAGGTTATCCAGATAGCACCACAGCCTGTGATATGTTCTCGGATTCATGATATCTTTTAGCGCGTTGTTCCACTTGCAATCTATTAATCATCAGCGAGGTTGACGTTTGGCAAGGTAGGCATGAAGACAAGTGCGTTCTCAGCAACCTTAGATAAGCGACCAAATTCTCTCATTCTATCTAAATTCCAAACAAGTCTTAAATTTCGCAATCACAGCAAAATTGCATTCTAGTTTTCAAGGCAAGCCTGACTTTAAAATATTCGTTGTACCCAAGTAAGTATGTATATTATTATCTGAAGAAACTCGTCTCTTAAAGGAAATCTAACTGGTAAGGAAATAAACCCGTTTTTTTAATAAGGAACGGTAAAAATACTAGGAAAACAAATTGTAGCAAGCAGGCGACCATGACTGCCGCGCCACGTCAAGTAATTTCCTTCGCTTCATTTCCCCCTTTTGCTTGCATCATAAGCCATAATTGCGTGAGCGCTTTTTGATAGCACGGCCAATTTGTCGCGGTACATAGAAACAAACAAGTGATGATTATATAACATCTGGCCAAAACTTGACAGTTTGATACAATTCCGGGTTTTGTTGGTCATTAATGAACAAAATAATTTCTGTACCGAATCGCGTTTATGCCGAACTGCCGGCAATAAAATCATTATCTATATAATTCTTCTATGCGTGTGTAAGGGTATGTCACTGAACTCTTCCTAAACGACTGGACCGATTTTGATCAAACAAAATTGTGTGTTTGAGTGGGTCCCTGGAAGGTTTAGATTCACAACTGGACCCGGTAAGTGGCGCTGTAATCGAATTCTAGGAAACAGGACAACGTCTGTCGGATCAGCTAGTTATATATACAATTCTGTACTTACGCTGCCTGAAAGCGTTATGAAGTCTGAGATTATTTGTCAAGTTTAATCTCACTAGACATCACTAGAGCATTGTATTGTATGTGATTTATTAACCAAAATAACAACAGTTAAAGTTCACTTTAGAAACGCGATTTGACTATTGTATTGGCTTATTTGAGCTGTTGACACCAAGCTAATAAAAAGATTTAGATAGGTGAACATTTGACACCTTTTATTGAAGCTAGAAAGATGTTAGGACATCATGGAAGGAAGGTTCCCTATTAGTTTAATTATGAAGTGGCTTTTAACATGTTTCAGATTATTTTTGGGCGATGATGTGTCTTGTGTTTTCAAGTTACAAAGTGTTACTGCGCCCAAAGTTGACTACTTAACTACTTAATACAATCACGCAAAAAAACGAATGAGAACATATTCTCCTTGAGAACTAATTAGACAACACAAAATAGTATCCATTACTTAGTTTAATGTGTCTTAATGCTGACAATTGTCATAATTTGTAAGCGCTAGGTGTTCAAGGTTAACAAACAAAATATGATTTGAGTAATTTGGAGCATATGTTCACAAATCAATTAGAAACAATAACTGTTAGATAACGTTATAAACTAGGTTATCATTTATAGGTAAATAATTATGTCGAAAACGTTATGTCGTCATCATTAACAAATTATCGTCCACCTTTAAGAATAAAAGAAGCATTACGTTAATTAGTAAAGAACTGGTAATTCCTGATTGAGCTAGTTTTTTTTATTGCCTGTTTCTAAAGGCCAAAAGCTGCAAAACTACTGGCGCACTGCACTTCAACGGCGAGGTGTCAATTTTTCTAAGATAGAAGAAGCGAAGTCGGGTTTAACTTACTGACTTTTCAATAAATAATAGTATTACTATCATTCTAAAATTAATATAGGCATGTAAATAATTAAATACAATAAAATTCAACAGCTGAAAACAAAACAAAATATTCCTCCGTCTTGTTCTCGCTCACGCATTTTTTCTATATCTGTCTCTGTCATAAGTTCTTAACTCGTTGTACAGCGGCTTGCTCTCGTCAATATCAAGCGGTGGCACGTGACCTAAAGTGACATCATTACGGGATCGCTTTTGTATGAATTCTTAGTTCCCGATTATGACGTCTGGCGCCGGGTTAATTTAGATTTATTTTTGCTTTAATATAAAGCCAAAAATAACCTTTTTTCTTGTTTGAATGTTATGATGAATTAAATACCCGTAGGGTAACTGTATTTTTTGGCAATAGTAGCCACTATTGACGTTCCATTTTTTAATAGCGTTAGGGTTGCCGATACGAATCCCCGAAGAGAAGCCGATAGGAATCGTGTTATATGGTGCTTTCGCCACTGTCCACTTACTTGTTTTTTTATGACAGATTGAAGATGATAGAAGGTGAATTTTTTTTTAAAAGCACAATCCGACTGTTCATATCATTTTTCAACCTGCTTTTTACTACCTGCGTGTCAAATTTCATCCATATCAGTTGAGCCCTTTTTTGCGTAATTTTGTAAGTAACAAAAATACTTGACAAACTAACTATCATATTTTTAATATTAGTAGGGTTTACCTTTAGCTTTTAAAAGGTGCTTCATATCAAGAACAACGGAACGCATCTGCGAGCAAAGCCTACAAATATTATGTGACTGGATTCAAAACATTCTAAGCGAAGTGGATGTTAATTTAGGTAACCATACTGACTAACGCACTCTTTGTATAAAATACAGGTACCTAAAAGAATACACAGTAAGTGGATAAATAAATTAGGTGATCGTGAATAACCGCGGCGATTAATTCTTCTTTTTCCGAGAAGAATAAATTGCTCATAGCTTCGAAAATACGGTAGGTAGGTATAGCTATTGTAGTGATTAATTCATTGAGGTATTTTTATTTTCTTTAATCCGTATCAATTACATAAAAAAAAAATACTTACTAGTTTAAAGAAATACAGTAAAAAAAAATCTATTAAAACCTGGCTTCTTTCAAATATCATCAATCATTTAAACACATCTTGAACATGACTAAAACTTATGCCAAGTTTCGTAAGATTTATTGTACGTAAGTAGGTACCCTAATGTATCTATATATGCATATATAATTAAAAATGAATCCCTATTTCCTATATGGTCTATATAGTATATATCACGGCATCACCCATGAACGGCTGCACCAATTTTGCTTATTCTTTTTTTTTTGTGGTTGTTATTGTCACGAGAAGTTTCTTATGAAAGAAAAAATTAAGAAAGTTGCGCGTTATATGTATGTATATAAAATGCGAATTCATATTCACAGTAAAGACTCCACAACGTCTGTCGAGTCAGCTAATATGTAATTAAAATGCAATTTTATTTGTTCGACAATTTTCCATAAAATTCGTATTTAAAAAATATTATGTAGCCAATGTGAATAATGAACCTATAAGGTTATTTTAATTTATAACAAATAACATTTTAACTAACTTAGGTATATCAACTTATGAAAACGTTAGAAAAGTGCATTTATTTAGTTTAACCAAATAGCATGTTCTGTGTTATGGGTTTGGTTTCCACACTTAGTCCTTCAAGTGGACCATTGTGCATAATGGCAGCCTTCGGTTGTTATTCCAGCCAGAGCACCTCCCTCCAGAAGTTGGCTATAACTCCTGGTCTGTTGAGAATATCCGTGTAACATTTGGGTACCCCGAGGGTTTCTGTTCTAATCTGGGCTACGCCTGTGCATTCGAAAAGCACATGCGCAATGGTTTCCTCAGCCTCCATGCAAGCCCTGCACAATGGGCTGTCCGTTATGCCTATTGTGTACAAGTTTTAGTTTAGCGGGTAGTGTCCCGTGATGGTTCCAGTCACCAGACGCAGATCTTTTCTGTCCAGTCGTAACAGACGCCTGGTCAGCCTGCCATCCAAGGATGGCATTGCTTCCCTAGACTGCCTGCAACCTGGTGTCAGGGTCCAACAGCTCTCCGCTTGTGTGTAGTTGTATTCCTGAAGCCACCTGCGTAGTTGATTGAAGGGGACGGGCGCGATGGGCTCGGGACCACAGACTGACGCGCTGGATGTCCTCCTGGCCAGTTTGTCAGCAGCATCGTTGCCTAGTGATCCACTGTGTCTTTTTATCCATTGCAGTGTCACAGTGTTGGAAACTGTTACTCTTTCTAGTGCATTGTGACACTCTAGAGTTAAACTCGATGTAATGTATTTTTTTCCTAGGGATTGGAGAACTGAAGCACTGTCGGAGAGTATACGTATGTGGGTGTCCATGACCCTCCCGGCTTCTATGTCGTACGCCGCTTGTATAATGCCCACACATTCCGCTTGGTAGACGGTGTTGAACATTCCCAGCGGGCTCCGACTCCGGTTCCGGAGTCGGTCTTTGATCCATCAATGTAAACTCTTAGCTCCTCCGGGCCTGAGTGATAGTCCTGTTCTTCTGTGAGTTGTTGTAGTGTCTCTGGAAATAGTGCAATTTCGAGGTTTTATCACAGGGTGATCCTATCATTGGTTGTCGTTTGATCGCATCTTCCTTAATGCGTGTGTGCTTGAGTCTAGTTTTTGCCTAGGGTTCCTGCTATGTCGAACCTCAAGGCGGCCAGGGCCGCCTCCTCCCGCACGATGAGGTGTAGAGGAGGCAGCCCGAACATTGCCTGTAGGGCAACGGTGGGTGTAGCTCTCATGCAGCTGGTGAATGCCACACAAGTAGCCACTGCATTTTTTCGAGATCTTTTTGTGCTGTGCTCAAGTCGGTTCTGGGCCACCAGACTATTGAGCCATATGTAATAATTGGTCGAATAACTATGGTGTATAGCCAGCACGTGACTCTGGGGCTAATCCCCCAGTTCCTGCCCAGCATTCGCTTGCACTGCCACAGGGATATGCTGACTTTTGTAGTGCTGCAGTTGGTGTGTTTTTTCCAATTCAGCTGTTTGTCCAAAAAGATGCCCAGGTATTAGGTTTCAGTTGATAGACTTAGGGCAGAGACAAACAGACGCGGAAGTTGTAGTTACGCGAGTTTCCTCTTTTATGTGAAGAGGATCAGTTCGGTTTTTGTGGGATTTTCTGATAATTAGTTTTGTTGCACCAGTCTTCGACTATTTTCAAGGCTTGGCGCATGAGGTTGCATAGGGTATTTTCATGGGCGCCATTTATTATTATGGTTAGGTCATCGGTGTAGCCTATGGTGAAGTAACCTTTGCCATTCAATGTTTTGATGAGGCTGTCTACGACCAGGTTCCATAGAAGCGGCGAGAGGTAACCAAATAGTATTCTTGTGTGCCTGCACAAAACTATTTGAAAATAGCTCATGCCAAAGTAAAAATATTAGTCAGTTAACAAGATAGTAGCTGCATCCGAATTGTATAACACACTGTCAATAAGAATCTGAATCATTTTGAAGGATATTGCGTAAATACCACTAAAAAGTGAAAAATAAAAACTTAAAAAAAAAAACAACCGACTTCCAAAGAAAACACTAAAAAGTGAAAAATAACTTTAATTTCGGAAGGCGGTGACTTTGGATTTGTATTTTAATTTTTTGTCACCACCTTCCGAAATTAAAGTTATTTTTCACTTTTTAGTGTTTTCTTTGGAAGTCGGTTGTTTTTTTTTAAGTTTTTATTTTTCACTTTTTAGTGGTTCACATGACTGTGCTTACCCCTTCACAGCGTCCCGGCGTGATGTTATATTATGAACTGGTGTAAACAATAGACAGACATGAGATTTCAGCAATTCCAGTCGATTTGCTATCATTTATTGAGGAGTTCCGTTGCCTATCTCCGAAGTTCTTCATCAGATCTTTACCAAATTGAAATGGGATCACTCCGAGAAAGTACTCTTCCAAAAACTATCCAAACCGCTTCAAGTGTGCCTATAAAATATGAAGAGTTCTCTCTATTTCTCCAGGATCCCATCATCAGATCCTGACTTGATGATCATGGGACCACATTTTTGTTTGAAAGGGTATACTTCCCGTATACCCTTTCAAACAAAAAAAAAAATCTAAATCGGTCCAGCCATCTTCGAGTAATCGGGGAACATACATAAAAAAAAGGTTCCGACGAATTGAGAACCTCCTCCTTTTTGAAGTCGGTTAAAAAGAAAAAAAAAACAACAAAACCTATAACCTACAATAAGTCCGCCTCTGTTCATTAGTGTGCTATAACTATTAATAGTTGTCAACATGAAAGTCATTGCTAATGTTAGTGTGTTATGCGCAGGAGTGACCTATGCCAAAACTAATACCTACCTACATTCAATGTATGTATGACTAATGTGGGATTTTTATGTCTGCCTATTCATTTTTGGGATTTCGGCAATATGACAATATGATGTCTTTTCCAGAAACAGATAGCCTGTCTTGCCCGTTCTTCTCCATAGGTACCTACGCTTTGGAATGGGCAATTAGCTTCATCTTTCTAACTCACCGACCTTGACAATTCAAAAGTGCCTGTAATTGGTTTATTTGAAATAAATGGTTTGAGTTTGAGTTTGGAATAGACACAGTTTTGGAATAAATATGACCAGAAACTAAAATATGAACAATAATATTTCAAAAAGTTGTGTCTGCAACTGTTATCATGCTAAAGAGCCCTTCTAGGGCCTTCTTGAGAAATAAAGGTCACGAAAAGAGATAAGTAACCAGGGTTCTAGGTTCTAACCAGGTTCTAGTTGAAGTTTAGTAAGATTTCAAGGATGGATTGTTTGGCTCAATTAGGTACTTGATTCCAAACAATTGTGCACCCTCTAGCACTAGCACAATATAGCGCTCTTTATTCTTTTTATTTATCACTATTATTTTACAGGTATGCTAAACGAATTAATAAATTACTTATGTATGTCTTCTAACTTATAAATATTAATGTTATTGTAATTTTTTAGTTTGGATCTTGGACACTTATCTACAATGTTAGGTAAACCATTATTAAGAATACAATGCAAGTTTTACGTCAAATACCTACAACAAAAAGAAATAGTGCAACTTACTTGCTCGGAAGTTTTATTACCATTTGCAAAACATTTTACAGCCCAAAATATTATGTGCGATGACTAAGCCGATGCTTAAGGAATACCTATTAATTTTGTTCATATCTCCAACTTTTTACTTCTAAATATTGAGTTGGGTTTTTTGCCAAATGAAAACTAAAATTACCTAAACTTATTTTAATGCTGTTTGTTTTTTACATAAATTATTTTAGAAAGATAATGATGAATGGAAGGTATAAAATAAATTTGAATAATAGTTCAATTATTAAAATCTTATCTGCTACCATTGCAGCAATGCAGGCAAAAACATTGACGCGCAAACTGTAACCAAGAATTCACCACATGATTCCAGACCTAGCATAGACAATTTTTCATTATTAATAAAAAATAAATGGCCTGTTTCATAGAAAAGTGCAACACCTAAGTGGTCAAAGTGAACCAGCGAAAAATTGCAACAGGGGCATTCAGAATCATTTACTGAATGAATCCATGGTAACAATTTTTTATGAATTATAAAGAAATATTACCCAGTAAAAATAGTACCTGATTGCATTATGTTACTATGTTCTACATAATGTTGCTTCATAATTTAGTAATTCCATTGTAGACTGGTTGGGAAACTATTAAGCTTTAATCAGTTCAATATGTTCTTATCATGCGATTTGTAGATTTCAAAATAGGTAAATACTGACAAAGCATGATTCATTTATTTTTACAAATTAGAATGTGGTGCTTTAACAACGGAGACTCAAATCCATTGCCCTAATATATAATTGGATTTACTAGCCATAAATGTCAACAACAGCTGTGTTATCTTATAGCAGCCCTCAAAACTACTTAGATCAATGAAAAACTAAATTCTGACCTAAACCATCTGTTCATTGATATTGCTTCATCTATTTAATAGCTATCACAACTAACTAGATAGATCATTGAATGTCAATTTGTTATGGTAAGTATCTGGAACACTTATGACTTATTATTCAGGTTTCACCGCACTGATTTCTGAGCCTGTGATGGAAATAACATGTTTGACATTCAAATACCTCAATAAACAATAGAATTATTCAGTATTTTAGGTCATTGGTATAACCATTAAGACCAACACAAGGTAGGGTCCTACCTTGTGTTGGCATGCATGATTATCACAATGAGACCTCCTTGGTTCACTATTTCATACATCATTTGTGTATTAGTATGAATTTGTACAATGTTATCATTAAGAGTTGACAAATTATCAGATAATACTGAAACCGGTTGCTAAAATTTATAAAATTATTGATTTTAATGTTTCAGAGCCATTATCTGAACCAGGAAATTCAACAGTACACGGGTAGAAAAATTATTCTAGAAAGTTGTTTAGCTATGAGTAATTAAAATGAAGTATGGGTTTACAGAATACCACAGTACATTAAATCATAGGTAAGTTTTAGTGATTGTTATCATGTTATGATTATGAGTGATTGTTAAATAGCCCTTTAAAAGAATCCAATAAATACCTACCCATTTGTAAAGAAATTGGAGTTTCAGTAAGTACTTTTTGCCAATAAGAATTTTTGTATGGAAAACATGATTCCTATCAGAAAAACTAAATTAATATGATCAATTTGTGTATTTAGATTAATGATGATTTGGTTAATTGTCATACCTTATTGATGTATTTTTAATTAGAAGTTAGATACAGGCCTACATGAACATAATAATATTATGAATATCTTACTCTGTGATTAAATAGCAGTATACTATTTGGAAGGCCAAATTAAAACATACATGGCTTCTTGTATAAATAAATAAGAAAAACAATATGGGGTGTGTCTAACTGACCCTAAACAAAATGCTTATAATAGTTATCCAGAATTAATAAATAATGTACTCACTTAAACAGATGGCAGACAGTTCTAGCCAGTCCATTGCCAGAGCCACAAGGTAATATGGCTAGTGGCACTTCCGCCAGTGCTTGCTGCCAGTCCAGTCTCTCAAACATGCCGTTCATGATCTCATACAGGACGCCATCACCACCAATAGCCAGGATTGCGCGCCAGCCATAAACATTTCGAGTGCGTACAAACTCACGCGCGTATTGAGCATATTTAGTAACATGGAGGTCGAAAGATACCTCAGCTTCCTGCAGTATAGGCACTACCTTAGACTGGAACAGCTCTCTAGCCTTTCCCGGCCCTGACTTCGGGTTTAGAAGCACAAGTAACTTCTTATCGTTAGTCGGCGGCACAGACGTAATCGGCTGACAGGCTATCAAACACTTTATTGTAGATCTCCATTTCTGTGCTTCCTTATTATTATCTTCATATTTATCGAAAGATCTGAAACGCAGTGTTATTGTTGTCCTCTCTCGTTTTAAAGTACGGCGGCTTCGTTTCAGTATGTACGCGTAGATATACAGATAAGCACTGATATCGTTCTCGTCGAGATCGCCGCTGTTCTCGTCCACAACTTTGAGCTGGTGGTTACCGACGAAGGAGCTGCAGACGCACGAACCGGCGCCAGGGCGTCGTCTTTTGCTCCTCATGCATTTGCTACCAATGATATCGCCCAGCAGTATCGTCTGCTCTTTTGAATTACCGTCCGTTTCTTTTGTTAAAGACAAACCTTTAGGAGTCAGCCGGACACGAAATACTGAATTCTTCTTGGAAAGAATGTAAAATGTTTCTTCAAGGTAAACAACATCTTTCGAAACAGAGTCACCCTCGCCGACGTTTGACACGTCCTTCCCGTTCTTTAGGTCCGCCATGACTAATTTTTCTTTTTTTTATCATCAATTCAACATGATAAAGTAGGTCTTATCACTTAACTACTTCACTTACTCACTCATCAACGACAACAACTAACAAAAGTACTCTGTGAACTAACCGAAACGTCAAAATTCCGTAAGCCAGTTCTACACGCTCGCGAATCCTCAACGAACCATCAGTCAGATGGAGATAAAATGGTTCTTTCTTACTCACTTCAGAGGTCGCCACTGCCATTGTATGGACACACGGCTACACATCAAGCTATACATTTCCAGTTTACGCTGATCTCGCACTGTACGGAATCCTATACATTGCCAGATCAGCTTATACTGGAAATATATAGCTTGATCTGTAGCCGTGTGTACATACCAAGAATTTGGAAGCATGCTGTCACTATTCATTTTTTTTTTTGTAAACAAGGAACTTCTTTTACTCATAATTAATTAATGCACAGTTGTTCACTGCAAAGATCCGAGGACTCATGTAATTCCCAAGATAAATAAAAGAAAAAACTGTGGAACGAATAAATAAATGGTAACCCCGTTACGTTACGTACGTCTACGTACTACGTTGACGTTATGTTATCCATTTACACCAGAAGACTTTTCAGCAAAATTCGTAAGAGAAGCAAGTCTATTTTATTAGCTACAGCCACTTGTAGTTTATATTATATAAATTATAGTAAAGGTTTGTTTGTGTTTTAATATCATATTATATTCTAATATGATAATACTAGCTGTTGCCAGCGGCTTCGCCCGCGTGCAGTTCGGAAATTATCTCACGGGAACGTACTACCTTAGTAAAAAGTATCCTATGTGTTAATCCACATTCGATCAATGCTAGAATTAACATCTATGAATTATTTTCAGTCACCCTCGAGTTGTTTTTAACTCCGATCAGCTTATTTCTGCCGGATGCCTCCAGTACTCCAGTCTTCACCAAAAAATGAACTTCAAGTTAACAAGCACAAGTTAATGAACACAGGATAACCTTTAAATTATAAAACGTTCATAATTTATTGTCTTTTCCACCAGTGGTAGATGCTTCACTTTTCTTTATAATGCCACACTCCGATTCTCATACACATTGTTTACATACCATGTGGTGGGACCCTGGTGATCTGCTATACCTACAGGTATTCCCAGAACAGACACCAGTCTCTCACAAACTAGTGTCACTTGGTTTTTAAGCTTTTACCCTTGTTTGTAAAGAGAAAATAACATTATTTGAATTTATATCTACTTTACACAAACAAAACATAGGGGATTTATAGACGTTGACCTGAGCTGCCACCTATGACAAGCTTTCAGTACTTAGCCCCATTACGCGTTTAGATAGGGCATTTTGTTTGTTATTGGGCTTACACAAGCAGTTGCTGCCAATCTGTCGATTTTTGTTCAAAGCCAGAGGTAACTTGCGACAAACACTTGCGATGTATCCAGGTTTGTGCATCTAAAGAGATTCCGTTAGGAATATTCGTTCTGTCAAAGAGATTTATAGGTTACTAAAAATCTATAAATCATCTACTAGTAGTCGTAGCTAGCCTGCCCAAAACCCAAATGTGCGCTAGTCATAATTATGGAAATGGCAATACTGTCGGTGAAATCATGTTTGGCAATTTGGCCAGCAGAAGACTTTTTGTTTTTTGTTTTTGTGTGTTTGGCTTCGCACGGTTTGTGCATTTAGCCAGTGTCAAGTAATTTTTCTTTTCCATCAAGTAAATGGCCCGTTATCGGGCACGAAGTTACAAAACAGTCATAGTCGTCTTTAGTCAGTCAAGTCAAAGTTATTGTAAAGCGGTAGTAACTTTACAACAACCTAATAGGAGTTTTTGGGGGGAACACGAAAAGTCCACGTTAGTCACTTATTTTCACCTTCACTACATTTGTGCACTCACACGTAATTAAATTGCATAATTCACTACCAAAATTAAACAATTTCATTCGCTATTTCACTAAATTTAATGAAAATAAAAAGTCGTGCGACATGTTCCAACGCGATCCCGCCAAAAACTCCAGCAGAAGACCTATCACGCAGATGTCATATGTCACTGCACCTATCATTGTCAAATTTTAAATTGTCAATGTCACATGCCAACAGGTTCATCATCTCCACAGAGTACATTTCTCATCATGTTTGCTTGCTCGTTGCATCGCAATCTAACCTTTTGATTTCGAAAACAATTATTTTATGTTTAAAGTCAATAAAACAGCATACTGTTAAAATGTGCTAGAGTACATTTTTTTACTAAACAAGTAACCATGTCACACAATATTTTAGAACTTTATAGTGGAATCGGGGGCATGCACTGTGCATGGAAAGGTATGTTTACTTGATATTTACCACGTATGCTATTTTAATTACCTACTTAAAATTGAGATAGAAAAGCGTCACAAATTATGTCAGTGGCCAATATTCAAGATCGTGAATTACAATCTATATTAAAGTATTAGATGGTCAGTGACATTTTGTCATCATTACAATAAAATAATATTACATCACACCTTGATTCCCCGAAGAGTTGGGCAGAGGTGCAGCTATAGCTGTACACCCACATTTAGCCAGTTATGTTTAACTCCCATGTAATAGGGGGCGACACTACCATTAACATTAATATCTGTGAAAAATTATGTGGACATAACAGTAACTGTAGCTCTGAATTTCGAACCACTGATATTTTACACTACATTTGTTTTCAGAATCTGGTTTACAAGGAGAAGTTGTAGCTGCAGTGGACATAAACACAGTCGCCAATGAAGTCTACAAACATAACTTTCCACAAACTAACTTACTGAACAGAAACATTCAAAAACTGTCTCCTCAAGAATTGAAAAAATTAAACGTTGATACAATTCTTATGTCTCCACCATGCCAGCCATTTACAAGAAATGGGAAATACTTGGATGACAGTGACCCTAGAACTAATTCTTTTTTATATTTAATTGGAATATTAGAACAGTTAGACAATATAGATTATATTCTTATGGAAAATGTTAAAGGTTTTGAAAGTTCCACTGTTAGGAATATATTTATAGACAAGTTAAAAGAATGCAACTTTATTTACCAAGAGTTCCTACTATGTCCATCGACCGTTGGTGTGCCTAATTCTAGACTTAGGTATTACTGTACAGCAAGGAGGAAGAACTTAACTTGGCCTTTCAAAAGAAAGGATGAAATTGTAAGTTTTAATACCGTACTTATTTAGAGAAAAAGTTAATTACTCTTTCCTAAATGTTTCTTATCTCTTTTGCAGATCACATGTCTACCAAAAGATTTTGGTGTCCCAGAAACATTAGAGTCCATAATTGAAGATGATGTTCCTGAAAAATTTTTAGTACCAGATAAAAAACTGAGATGTGGAAATGTACTGGATATCTGCTACAGAAACTCTAAAAGATCTTGCTGCTTTACAAAAGCTTACACTCATTACATCGAAGGCACTGGCTCTGTATTCACTGATAACAGTCCAGAAATAGTACAAATATGTTATAAGAAAGCTAATTTAAATGAAGTTGGTGGTGTTGACTTTGTTGAATCATTGAAGGAATTGAAGTTAAGGTATTTTACTCCTAAAGAAGTTTTAATGTTAATGTGTTTCCCTAAGAGTTATTGTTTGCCTACACATATATCTATGAAGCAATGTTATCGGTTGTTAGGTAATAGTGTTAATGTGAAAGTTATAACTGAACTGTTAAAATTACTCTTTGAATAATAAATATTTATTTTAACATTTTTACAATGATTTTTTTAATGCTACAAAATCATAAGTTATAAATTGTAACAGTATTGTAGTTTATGTGACAATAGTTTGGAATTATTGACCTTTATGATATTATTTGCACACTAATATTAACAATCTAGTTTTGGCAAACAATGAACAGTCACCAGTTTTTAGGTCTAACATCAGTCCTTTCTTAGCCAATTGCCATCAGAACTTATATTACATGTCCGACTAGGCCTAAAATAGACAGTAGCTAAAAACAACAATGGGCTGATTAGCAACTTCAGATTTGTTAAGGATATTTACAAGATATTGTTGATCACAACAATTTCTATTTAAATAGCTCCATTGCTTAGTACTTGTCTCGCTCTTCGTTTCGCTTGGTAGTTGAGAACTCGTAATCTTAACATGACTGCAGTTGAAGACGCTGCTCCAATTGCAAATGACCATATTGTAAACTTCCAATAAGCTCTCTCATCTAAGTAGGCCACACGATCACAACTGGAAAAGATAATTAGATCAAATTTTAAGTTGCCTAAAATAATGTTTCTCCAAAATAGTAATATATGTATATCTTGATAATTTAAACTAAAATGCATTTCGTAATACAGAGATCTGATTTAAAAATAATCAAATTAAAAATGCTAATTCACACACCTCCTCGTTACAGTTTCACCATTTTGACATTTTAGTATTTCTTTGAAACTGGTATGGATGCAAACTCCTATGCTCTTACTTCTTATTTCAAAATCTGAAACAATATACATACATAAACTCACGCCTTTTTGCCTTGGGGGTAGGCAGAAACCACAGAGCACCACCTGCTATGATCCTAACATACTCCCTTTGGCTTGTTTACATTCATACATCTGGTTATACATGCATGCTGGTTGTAAGTACTAGGCACCTGACGTTTTTGAAGAACACAACCATTAAGGTCTCTATAGGTCCTCCTAGGGCGTTCCCTCCCAGCGTTTCCATTCACATCTGCCTAGTAAATACATGAACAATAATGACCATTTTATACAGGGTAAATTTTTAACCAGTATGCAAACTGTAACCATGAATTTAGCATATCATTCTAGACCCCCTAGTGTAGAAATTTTTCATTGGTTATACAAAAAAAAATCAGCTGTTTCATAGAAAAGTGCAATACCTACGTGGTCAATATGTATGGAACAGCTGTTTTTTTTTGTATAACTGATGAAAAATGTCTACGCTAGGGGGTCTAGAATGATATGCTGAATTCATGTTTACAGTTTGCGCACTGGATGTAATTTTATCCTGTAGATATTATCCTACAATACAAGGAAATTGATCCCCTGCAGTGTAAAATTTAGTCATATGATGCAATAATTAACATGAACTGTCAAAGTACCCAATGAAGTAGTTCTGAATTTCAATGACCGTTATCAGGTGGTGGTTAGAGGACAAGGGAAAGGATACAACTTACCTGAACAAGGATGACATTCACTTATAATAGAATATGGTTGAGTTATCCAGCAGGTTGAGTTGTTCTCAGTTGGAAATGTCTTATTCTTCATTCGGTAGCTGCCAGACATTGAGTCTGCTAAATGGGACTCCAATATTAGCACTACTATCGTCAACCTGTAAAAACATTTCATTCGACTATTTCAGTAATAATGACACCAAAAACTAAGCGATAAAAATTTTGGATGTTCCCAAGTAATATGCGACAAGGACAGGCAGAAAAGAATTATGGCACAAATAAACTAAGCTTAGAATTTACATTGTAAGATCCGAAACACTTCTTAAAATTAATTTGAACAGCAAATTTACGAAGATAGAAACTAAAAACGGGAAAATAATAAAATCTTACACTCCTAGACAGACGGTTCCCAATAACATGCATTTTTTCGAACAAGTCTCAATCATTTTGGTCAAAGAACAATTTAATCTTGCTTATTTCACTTCAATAGAAGTACATTCTACTCGTATGTTCTGTAGAATTAAAGTGTGAATTACGATTTTACACAAAAACAAAGTCGCCTGATGGATGATTATTGCTTACTCTGTGGATAGTTGGATTGGTTGGTGACAGTGACAGTACTGACAGTGAGAAGTGGCTGTGCCATAGAGGCGAAGACAGAGGTTGCATTCTCTGTCAACGCATAGAGAAGAGTAAATACTAGAGGTGAGTAACTCTTCACGGAACCGACTCACTGATCCGGATCATTGAACTGATTCAAAAGATTGGTTCAGTTACAACGTTTCAAACGCATCATTTGTATCTGAAACATGACTTTGCTCTGTGCCCATTCCACATTCCGTACATACGACACGTCGCTCGCGAGGTGACGGAGCAGTGAGCGAGCGAGAGAGGGCGACTGAGACACACTGAGTTACTCTCACTAACGCACTATTGACTCGCGAGTCACGTGTGAGCGGGCGACACGATTACAATCTGCACAAGTCAGAAAGAGATACCAAATGAGATATGTATCACTCATACTCTCACAGATTTCGTTATCGTTATCCATGCACGTAAAAATGACCACTAAGGCGCTTACGTATCAAATACTATACGCTCGTGTTGTACACTTATAACCAGTAGTAAACGCCCGCGACGCAACGTAATGTATACGAAATTCTGTATTTTATATCCTTTGAGCCGATGATCCAAATGAGCCAAATGAAACATATCAGTGTTTCGGATCATTTCAGTCATCGAGATGCAAATGTTTCAATCGCAAAAATGAGACACTTTGCCCATCTCTAGTAAATATAAGGGATGTGCCCTGTGGCTGTGGGGTGACACGAAGGCCACGTTCCGAGTTGCGATAATATCGTTGTTATGTTGCCATGTCTGATTATTGTTGTATTTACATTCGCGGATTATATCTTCTAAAGTCCGCGACACAAACCACGGCTACTGAGCCCCTCGCAACAACAATGCAGGAACCCACCGGGGGGAACCTATCCTAACCTTTTTTACGTGGAGAAATGCATGCATACTTATGCATACTGCGCTACCACGTTTTTTTTTTTTTTTGGGTGTGGCATCTCGCAGTTGACCTTAGAGGCCGTGACTGCTTAACCGGGCTTTCCTGTGGGGACTATTAGCTTTTAGACTAAGAGCCTCCAGCCAGGGCTTACAAAACTACGCTTAACCTATAGCGACTGCGCACTGAGGGCACCCCCTGCGGGGTATGAGCCTCGGCTCAGGGAGTCACTGTTGGAGGGGGCAGCAAGTGGGGACAGGCTGGATCAAACAATTTACTTATTATTATATCAAGGGGATTTTAACTCTACTTGCTCAGCTTCGGCGCGGGCTGACACTTCTGCGGGCAAGGGATGGTTGGGGGGGGGGCGCTATCACGGGGAGATAGCGCAGTTATATGGGACTCTAACCCACTAAAACTCCACGGTGTCCTCCAATGCCGCTTATGGCTGGAATACGGACGCGCACTTAGCCATCCGCGAACCCGCCGTGGCTGTCCGTTACCGTACCAGGCTATATATATTGTCAGGTAGGTACAGGAAATGTTAATAATTTAATGTCTTTTCCACTAAAGCTGATTTTTACCATTAGTCTACACTTTCCTTAGCTCTACTTTTAGTTGAACTACACTCCAAGTCACGTATATTTTTGTCCAGTTTTCATTTTGTTATCGATACAACAGTAATTACATACACAACAATGGCGGTTTAATGACGGACAACAGTGCTGCCAGCTATGATGAGCTTTCAGTTTTAAACCCAATTATAAAAGCGCACATTGAGTGGTCGCGTCGCTAGTGGTCACGACCACACAACATTTTTGAGATCACCAGTGAGTCGCCGGAACTAAAATTGCTGCGTGTGTAATTGCTATTATAATAGATCTCAATAGATTAATATTTTTCATTTGCGTGTTACTGGTATGTACATACACAATTAGAACTTATTATTAAATTCCGATACTCCTTGAAGCCGACCCCAAAATACATAGTTAGGAAAAGGCTAGGCAGATGATGATGATGACTCCTGACTCCCGATGTCTCATTCTGATCATCTTTCATCGAATAATTACTTCGGAAAGTCCTTAGTGGTATCCGTATAATTTATTATTTCTTTTGTATGGTGCTGATTACCATCTTAAGGTTCAGCAGGTCTACCTGCTGAGCCGGTCTACTAGCCGCGGTCTACCGCAGCTATTTAAGTTGATTATGACCTACTTGACATTTTTAACCGACTTAAAAAAGGAGGAGGTTCTCAATTCGACTGTATTTTTTTATGTTTGTTGCCTCATAACTTTCGACTGGTTGAACCGATTTCGATTATTCTTTTTTTATTTGAAAGCTGGTGCTTCCCTTGTGGTACCAATTCCATATAGATCTGATGATGCGTTTCGGAGATAGACAACAGAACTCTTCAAAAATAACAGTAAATAAACCGCCATCGCATATTGTGTGCCGCTATGCATTGTTTTGACCCCAAGGATGATGAAATTTCAAATAGGTGCGGGCTAGGTACTATAGCTAAAACCCGAAAAATAAAAAGTTTTTCCAAAAAAAGTCGGTTGTTTTTTTTTTAATTTTTTTGGAAGAAAATCGACTAAATTCATTTTTCTTATCTATTCTTTTTAAGTATCATCTCTATTTTCATAATGGTTTTTGGAGTTGAATTGAAAGGCGGCGGACAAAGCGCCATGTTTATTGAAAACGTAACTTTAACGGAAAAGAAAGCTGGCTGTGTTGTTTTTTATAAATAAGTTTAGCGAAAGTGCGGTGCTATAGACTTGAGTTTGATAATCCTGTTTCTAATAAGTTGTGTGAGTCGTACTTTTGTAGGTTCTACAAAAACTATAATTTTCAAAAATGGGTATGCCACCCGAAACCCTTCGCACGTTTCGCCTTTTTGTGACCCAAGTATCCGGCGATGGCCCTTTTCTTCAAATCAGTGGGCAGGTCGATCATCAGGCTTCATTAATGATAGAAAGCTTATTTGATACTGCCCGAGATAATCTCGAAAAAGGCATAGGAGCCGTATCAGCGGGGGCTATTCAAGAAGGTGTAATTTGCGCCGCCAAATACAAAGATGGAATGTATTATCGAGCTAAAATTATTAACACTAGTATTAATATGACTCCCGGCTTTGTTGGTGTACATTTTATCGACTACGGAAACAAAGATGTCATTTCTATCGGCGCTATACGTTTCCTGGATAACTACGACCCACTGTTCTTGGAGCTACGTGGTCAAGCAACTGAATATTACCTCTCTGAAGTTATGAGTCCGTCCGGACGGTGGGAGGAACCACAGTTATTACAACTTCAGAATATGCTTTGCTACGCAGAATATCCGGCGACTTATGAGGCTCAAACTCGGAGATCACCTATAATTTCGATTCAATTCAAAGGAACCGATCTGTCTGCACATATTACAAACCTCCATTTTGGCGTAACTGTATCTCTAGCCAAGCTAGAGGCTCTAATACGTCAGCTATCAGGTGAAAATCAACAAGTTCCGAACTGGCAGGCAAGTTTATTAAGTGAAGCTACCAGGCCAGGTTATCCAGAACATAATCCATTTTTAATGAATCAAAACTTTCCATCAAACCCTGCATCAGCAATGCGCATTCAGCAAAATGTATCACTACCTTTTAACGGAAGTATACAGGGAACATCCTTGATAAGTCAGCGATTGATAGTCAACAAGGCCTCTAGAAATCCAGTTAATCTAAGAGCTCCAGTACGTCAACCTCAGCATGCTCCTGCAAGCTCAATGGTGAATGTCTCAACACCACCCCCTGCAATTGTAGCTGCCAAACCTACTTCTCCCAAGAAGTCCTCTACTTATAAAAGCAGACTGTTGGAAGCCAACTCTCAACACAAAGTTTTTGTGTCATATGCTGAGGAAGGTCCAGAATTATTTGCAGTGCAGCTTGTGACTGATGCTAAGAAACTGCAGGATATGATGGATGACATTAACAAGAGACCTCACAGCAGTCTGACTGAGCCACCGATGATTGGCACAGTGTGCCTGGGCAGGATGTCTGGCGACCGCATCATATGCAGAGCTATTGTGATGAATCTCTCTGGATCGCAATGTAAGTTATTCTTTGTTGACTTTGGTGACACAGAAATGGTGTCATACTATGACATTTTTGATATACCTGAAGAGTTTGTAAAGCCAAATGTCTTTGCTATGAGATTCTGTTTATCTGGAGTGAAGAATTTGGAGAAGGGACCACATTTGAATGAAGCCTTCAAACAGCTAGTCAATGGAAAGGTGATGATTTTGAAAGTGGTGGCACCTGAAGGGCCTCCATTAATACAGTATGGAGAGCTTTCCTTGGACAATAAAAATGTACTTGACTTGTTGATGGCTAACATGAAAGACAAGCTGCAGTTTAAATGGATAGAAATGCTTCCTTTGGGTTCACAGCATTCAGTTCTTGTGTCTTATGTGGATAGCTGCATCAAGTTCTTTGTGCAGTTGTCTGACCACATTGACGAGTTGAATGCTGTGATGGATGCCGTGCGTGCGCACTGTGAGAACAGCTCCTCTCCCGGAGATTTGCCAGTGGGTGCGGCATGCTGCGCCCGCTTTCCTGATGACAGCAACTGGTACAGAGCCAGGGTCAGAGACACTAGAAAAAACAAGGTAGTTGTAGTTTATGTGGACTATGGTAATGAGCAAGAGGTTGAGGTGTCAGACCTGAGGACCATAACTCCAGAACTGATGAAACTCCCAGCTCAGGCTATGAAATGCGCCTTGAAGGTGAGTTTTTGTCCCTAAAATTCTAGTATGTGAACTTTGCCACTTAGCCTGCAATTATTATATTTCTATGATGAAAATACCTTTTTCTTTTATAGATTTGTTTTGTAATCTCAAAATTTATCATTTGCTAGATAGTTGCTTTATTTTAAAAGCAAAAGAATTTGATCACTTTCACACTGTCATATTAAATTTATAATAAAAATAATAAATAAATTGTCTATCCTTTTTAGGGTTATGAGAACAAGCCTGTTGAAACTAAAACATCTAACCAGTTGGAGATGTTAGCATTAGAGAAGACCCTGACTGCTCACATAGTAGGCATACTGTCCACTACCATGGTTGTATCTCTGATTGACGAGACTGTCTCCCCACCACTGGATGTAGCCAGGAAGATGACCCAGCTTTCTCAACCAAGGAGCTCCCATGAGGTTAGTTAAACATAAACCCCTTTAGTATTAATTAGATTTTGTCTAAGTTAATATTTTATCCAATCTAAACAATAGACATTATATTAAAGCATTTTAAAAATTGAGGGTAGGAGTTTAATGCCCGTTTTCACTGACATCCCCAAGTTTAGGGATCCCCTAAGAATGGTTAGGAGGCTGTTAGAAGGTGGTTTCTGTTTCACCAACATTAAGGGGTCAGTTAAAAGGTACCCTAAATTTAGGTGGTCAAAATGTGGGCCCATAAACCGGCCCATACATATGTGATCTCTGAAGCAACGAACATGGATAGTGATATATTTTTATTTGTAAAAAATTTAGAAACTGTTTCGTTTCTACTATATTCGATGTAAATAACAGCCGTAGACCAAAAATATATCCGCAACGACCAAACTACTTTGAATTTTTAAACTGGCTTTTTTCCGAGATATACCTAGGTTATATAAATCTTCAGTGTTGTATTTATTGGAAAAGATTGAACATAACTTAGAATTTCCTGATAATAGGTGAGTACTTTACTTATTAAAGTTTTTATCATCATCTGCCTAGCCTTTTCTCAACCACGTTAGGGTCGGCTTCCAGTCTAACCGGATGCCAGTATTTTACATGGAGCGACTGCCTATCTGACCTCCACAACCCAATAGCTGGGTAATCCGATACCCCTTGGTAAGATTGGTTGTCAGACTCTCGGGCTTCTGACGATCCGTAATGGCTGTCAAAGATCCACGAACAACAGCCGGTACCAACGGCTTAACGTGCTTTCGGGGTTGTGCTATGTAAAGATGGTCACCCATCCACAAACCAACCTCGGCAAGCGTAGCTTAACCTGATCGATCGACCCGTGTGGCTGTGATCCACAAGCCCATAAAATAAAAAAATTCAAACGTGGTATTTTTTCTTTGTTTAGTCTACGATACATACCTAGGTACGGCGATACCTAACTAACAATGTAAACCAGACCCTTGTGAGTCCTTATTGTATTCGCATAATTACAATTAAGTTAAGCATGTTTTATATTATTTCTTATATAATTCTGTATCTCCATTATACCAGTTACTAATAGCATTGAGGTTTTATGCTACGGGTAGGTAATCATTTGTTGGCTGTGGCAGACATGAGTGAGATCAGTGCGGCTACTTGCAGTCGAATAATAACAAAAAAAAACAACCGACTTCCGAAAAAACACTACAAAGTGAAAAATAACTTTAATTTCGAAAGGCGGTGACAAAAAATTTAGATACATATCCAAAGTCACCGCCTTCCGAAATTAAAGTAATTTTTCACTTTGTAGTGTCTTTTCGGAAGTCGGTTGTTTTTTTTTGGAAAAAGTTTTTATTTTTCACTTTTTAGTTATAGCACCTACCCCACTAATTCGAAATTTCATCATCCGTGGGGTCAAAACAATGCATATTTATGCGATAGCAGCAATCGCGGTTTATTTACTGTTATTTTTTGAAGAGTTCCGTTGTCTGTCTCCGAAACGCATCATCAGATCTATATGACATTGAAATGGGACCACACGGGAAGCACGAGCTTTCAAAAAAAAAAAGAATCATCAAAATCGGTCCACCCAGTCGAAAGTTATGAGGTAACAAACATTAAAAAAAACATTCGAATTGAGAACCTCCTCCTTTTAATGAAGTCTGTTAAAAAGAGTGTCTGATTGTCTGCAGCAATTTGTAACTCTAGGTCCACAGTTTATCAAAACTGTCAGAAAGTATCAAACACAAATAAGACCACAGATAACACGCGACGTTTCGTCTATACTAATATTATAAAGAGATAAAGTTGTGAGTTTGTGAGGTGTGAGGTTGTAGGGTATCTCTGGATCTACTGGACCGATTTTGAAAATTCTTCCCATGAGTAGGTGGTCGTTTAAGGGATGTCGGTGAAAACGGGCATAAATATATTATTATTATGTTGCTTCTTGGAAATTAATTTATTAATCCAAAGTAAGTAGATTCTGATTGGCCTGTGTCTTTATGTCAGACTAGCTGACCCGTGCCCACTTCGTTGGCCGGTAAACATTTTTATATCACTCAATAGACACACGGTCGCGGTTCTATACTGCTCATCCACATAGCATAGAACTTTTAGCTTACTAAATAAATAGTTGTCCATACCAATCATATAATTTAAGCAAGTTTTGTCAAGTCAAAGAAAAATATTGACATGTTTACCTACTGTTTACTTATGCAAAATAGCTCTTTATTTGCTGACCCTATTTCTTGCCAAGTTCCTGTGCATATTAACTGAAATATTGATTTTATTAGCAGTAATAAGTGACTTAGATATAATAGAGTAATTATTTTATTATAAGTCATAAAGAATAGAAACTGATTTGCATAATTTGTAATCAATGGTGACTCAATTCGTCTAAGTAAGACCCAGCTGATGTAATAATTTCTATTAGACTTATACAATATGTAACAAAAACCCTGTTGTTCCTTCTACCCACGTTTTCAGAATCGGTATACATACGTAATAAAGCATGTCATTTATAAAAACTGTTTAACAAAAATAATTAAAATAAATATTTAATTATGAATATTTGTAATGTATAACTGATTTTGATTAGATCAAAGAAAGCCGCCAAGCTCGTAGTCTATTATGCGAAATAAGGATACTTGTAAAATCAGATACTGTTAACATTTTTTTTGAATATGTCGATTTTAATAGTTATTTGATGTTGAACTCTCGACTAGCCAATGCTTATTTTTTAAATTAGAACTTCGTAAATGTTGTGCTTGTGGGTAAGTGTATACGTCCCTAAAAGGAACAACAGGGTTTTTGTTACATATTGTATTGATCTAAATGGTTGTCTAAAAATAGCTTTTATTGAATGGTCTGATTTTACTATTTATAATTGGAAAATATGTTAAAGTGACACAATATCGTTTACTATGGTCGGATCAGGTAAAGTACCCATTTTTGGGCAAAATACAAAATATAAAACTTGAAAATGTGGCTAGCAACACGGAAACATTGCATGTTGCCAGCGACAGTTAAAGACAACTCAATAAATAACGTGAGACTTTTTAGACATTTTCACAACTTTATCGCGGTTTTACCTTTATCGTTGCTTTCTGTCCTGCCCAATTTGCGCTAGTCTTTATAAGGCTAATAAAGACTAGCGCAGATTGGACGGCCCGCGCCGAAACGTAAAGCATTGCAAAAATTCCCCTTCATCACTTTCGTACGTTTTCTAAGACCAACGCACACTACATGCGCGGGCCCACGGAGTGATAAAAGAAGCGGAGATGCCGCAAAGCAAAATCTCTTTAGAAAGTAGCGTCGCCTGAATGCTGGTGAGAGGGGTACGGGGTACGGCGTACCCACGGAAAAGACAAAACAGGTGGAAGTGCAATGCAACAAAATTACCATAGAAACCGTTGTCGCCAAACTCACACAAATAAACCGAGAATCATAATAATGCACTACAAATAAACAATTCGTTTGATTTGTCGTTTTACTTTTAGTCAAAACTAGTATAAGCCACAGATCCTACGTCTGGAAATAAACCTGCATGCTCTATACATAGGATTTATTTTGCTTTAGCTCAGAAAGTATTTACAACGTTTTGTAATCTAAAGTCAAACTAGATTCGATTGCCGAGTAAATTTACTCACTACTCGACCATAGATGGCAGTATCCTCAGTGGTCGCAATTTTAGAGTTAATTGTGATAACGATAAGGTTGACATTCGTGTCGTAGGTCGATATCTAGTGCTACTCGTAACTCGACCAAGGTCACACCAGTGCAGAATCCATTGAATTTTGAATTACATTATCGATATCGATAGATACTTTTTTCGAATTAAATCAGTTCAGTAATAAAACTGTAAGAAGAATGACGTAGTATTATTTGAAAATAAAATAATTATAATAATTACGTTATTATGTAAAAGTTTAATTACATTTTTGCTATAAAGCATCTATGTAACCTAATACACTTCTTAAAATAAATTTCGTGTATGAATGTTAAGCAACCTATATTTGTATTGTAATGTTATTTTGTAATAAATATTAAATGACTATTTTTTTTATCGATATCCATCGATAAAACCAACATCCGACCCGACTAAATCACTAATTGAGTAGCGAAGTACTTTCCAGAACGAAATAGTGAAAACAATCAGTCCATAAATAAACTTTATTTTAATCTTTTATGGTTGATTTTAACTAGACGTTATATTAAATTATGAGTAAATTAAAATTAACTAAGCTTTTATTAGAAAACAAATAAAACCGTACTAATCGATTTTACGAAACACCTCCATTTTTAAGATTTACTATAATTTTTGCAACAGAACAGTTTATGGAACAGTTCGGCATAGTTACGGAAAAATTAATTTGTCGCGAGACTAGCAACTCGAAGCGATGTTAGAACACGGCTGGTTCCAATTAAGCGTAACAACGCTTATTTGTGGCACGCGTGCCACGCCTACTTTGCACTTCCATGTTTTCTCTGTTCCGTGGGCGTACCCGCCCATTTTTTGTAAATCCATCTAGCGGTGACAGGAATTATGACAATGTAACTGAATTAGCTGTTTGTCATTTTAGTTTGTCCACTGACCATTATAGCGTTACAAAGTATGAAAGCTTTGTCCCAGAACATTCTATGTACGTTAGTATGGCGGGAATACATTATTTATTACCCAACTGAAAAGAAAATGTTTTCCCTGTTTGAAATTGTTTTTTTAATAGTGTCATGTGGGGTATCGGGTATATAGGTAGGATAGGTAGGTAATTGAGTCAAAAAGTTGTTAATATCATCAATATTTATTAGACAATATTTATTATTGGATGCTAAACACAGGCGACTTACGAGTTGTAGGTCGTGCGTTCGAACCCAGCCAGACGCTTTACTTCGTGTTAATTTCATCACTATTGCTTTCAAAACGGTGAAGGAAAACATCGTGAGGAAACCGCATGTCCTAGAACCAAAAATTCGAAGTCATGTGACATCTACAAACCCGCTCCGGGCCCGCGTGGTGTTTTATGGCCCACTCCCTCTCACGGAGAGGTCCCAGCAGTGGGAACGTTATAGGCTAAATATGTAAACGACACAGTTTTATTGATTAAAATAATAACGAAAAATAAGTTCGCATTGATAATGATAAAACACAAAATAGCTGAGAAGTGGTTAGAATGCTTCTCTTCGACGACAGATGTCACTAGCTACAATCTAGCGATCAAAGAGAAAACGCGGTTTAAAGTGAAAATATTAATTTTAGGGATTTACACGTGAAATGCCATCAATATGTTTCATTTTTAATCCTGAACCATTTTTTCATCAGAAACAGTGCACTTCATTATTAAAATAATTAAAACTATCAAAATACAACAGACCATAACGCGATGACGATTTACTCAAAACTAAGGTTTTCGGCGTCGCCCACTGTGACGTCATGGCCGCACTGGAGGCACTCGGCCTAATTGCCTTGCGGCATCTCCGCTTTTTTCATTACTCCGTGCGCGGGCCGCACTGTACTTTTTTGTATAAAATAAAAATATAAACTCCCGATACAAACAAAAACCTCTAAAAAGTAAAAAAAATGAACCTCACCAACAAACAGCAGAGTGTCGTGTTTGGGATGGAAAGGTCTCAATTAATAGGTTATAGATAGATGGTAATCAAGGTCCGATGATGGAGTCGTAAAGAGGAATGAGGATAAATTAGTAATCAGCTTCACTGTTGGAAACGTACTTACAGCTGCGCAGATTTAAGCGAGGGATGTGGTGATCGTACCATTTCTGCTATTACTATATTAAGTTTAAAAAGTCGGAAATAAAAATTGAATTTCTAAAACCTAAATCATGCTAATATTATACAAATGTATGTTTAGATGTATGAAAGTTTGTTACTCAATCACGCAGAAACGGCTGAACGGATCTGGACGAATTTGGCACAAAGATAGATTATAACCTGGAATAACACATAGGATACTTTTTATCCCGATTGTTCGTTCCCGTGGGATAATTTTCGATACACACGCGGGCGAAGCCGGTGGCAAAAGCTAGTAAATAATAATACAAATCTACAATCATCACCAACATTTCTGTCCAGATCAAAGCAACTACGCCCGTCCGCAAAGACGCGCCGGAGTCGTTCAGTTCTCCAGAAAGCGTCTCCGATGACGGAAAGAAGAAGAGCTTCAGACGCGAGAAGAGCTTCAAGGACGAATGGAGGCCACCACGAGAAGCCAATAATGAAGAGTTACCGCAAAGAGGCGGCAGCTTCCGCGGCAGGTTTGTACTTTTAGTATTGTTTCGTCAGATAGGCAGTAGCTACATGTAACATACTGGTTTTCTTAGGCTGGAAGCCGACTTCAACAAAACTGGGAAAAGTCTAGGCAGATGATGTGCATTGTTTAATTTCCCAGGTACAGTAAACCGCACGACCATCATTAATTACACATATTAAACATATTAAAAATTTAGAAGGACCTTTATTTCGTTATAGTAAGTTCGATTTCATGTCATCATCTGCCACTACCTGACGTATAGTCGAGTTCATTAATATATTGCCACTGTCAAGGATTCAAAATATTGTGAGCGTTGGATAGCTCAATAAATTCTATAGAACCTATAGATCAAAAATATGTCCTCATGTGAATGGTTCAATAATATATCCTGTGCATTAGGCAATAATATAAAAATTATGAGAATAAGCATTCACATATTAATTAATCTAAATCTTGATCACAATTTAATGATACTTATAGTTGTCAAAGCATTTATTTCAAATAGGCATTTAAAAGACACTTTTGAACGTCAACATTTACATTAAAATATTATTGATTCTAGTCGCCCCCTTCAAATGTAGTTTCGTATGGAGAAGAATGGGCAAGAAACTCCACCTCTTTTAAAATGTTTTAAGTACAATAAAAAAAAAAAAACGTAATTATGGCACAATATTATGATGAACTTCTTTGACGTTCTTATATTTTTGAAGCCTGAAAGGGCCAAAATATTAATGAACGCGACTGTACCATACTGTTAGCGTAATTTTATGTTTCACTCGCAGACGTAAGTCAGTAAGCAGAGATATCGACGCATAAACGGTAACCACGCATTCAAAGATTCAAAAGCATAAAAATGTTGATTAAAAAAAACCAATTTCATAGAAAATTTCAATATGTACGCGGTCAAAACGTATGGAATCGATTTTATTTTTGTTTAATAACTGAAAATTACAGCGCAGTGGGGTTTAGAAACATGTGCTAAATCCATAGCAACGGGTTGTGCACACCCTGTATATCTTAAATCTATTTTTCAAAGTATTGCCTTCTCTTCAATATTTTGATCGGTAGAAGAAACTAAACTAAGAATTTGCGAACTCGTAGAGCGCTTATAAAGGACTGATGTCCCTGATGTCTGAATAGCGGTTCAACAAGTGTTTTTCGCTCAAACTACTTAGTTTCAGCTCCAAAGCAAGTGATTTCCACTTGATTGACTTTATCGATCGTTACGAATGATCGGTTAATAACATTAAACATAACGCACGGTGTTCTTTATAACTGTAGTAGAACTACTAAACGGGTTTTTCTTGATTTGAACTACACTGGAGCAATGAGGTACAAGAAGTATTCCACTTGATTAACTGCCGTTAAAATAATCTTTTAATGAAATGGAACATGACTGCGATATTGAGTGCAGAGTCTCGTAAATTATTCTTATCTATAAAGTATGATAACCAATTAAATATCAAACATAAATCGTCGAAAAACATAATCTCCTTGTGTATTGATTGGCATTAAATCGCGGTTCTATTAAGTCACCCAAAGCCGTTCGACCAACGGGCTATTGGAGAGGGCTATGCTTAGAATTTCCCTACGTGATCGAATCAGAAATAAAGAGTTCCGTGGAAAAACCAAGGGAACTGACATAGCCCGAAAAATTGCCAAACTTAGGTGGCAGTGCGCAGGGCACATTGCTTGTACAAAATGGGGTCGAAAAGTTCTGGAGTGGCGACCGCGTACTGAAAGACGTAGAGTTGCAAGGCCTAAGGTAGGCGGTTGCCCTTGTGAAGGCCGCAGAAATCCGCTGGATGCAGAAAGCACAGAACCGAGCGAAGTGGTGGATCTTGGGGAAGGCCTATGTCAAGCTGTGGACGTCTTTCCGCTGAAATGATGATGAAATCGTGGTTCATTATTCGCGTAATAATTGGAAACATTGCAGTCATTGAGACTGAATGTTATGCAGTCCTTAGCATAGGCTGACGCCTGGTACAAAAGAAACAATCCCTCATATTTCAATTAGAATGTCCATAATACAGATTATAGGGATAGTTTTATCTGTGTAAAGGGCAAACCAGTTAATAGTGTATTCACAGCCCAGGTGGCCGACGGGCTCTTGTCCCTGTAACCCACTTTTACAACAAATGACTGTTCTATAGATCGCTCAGTGAATATTTTCTGCTACCGGGACCGATGTTTACATTTCAAAACCCTCCGTTTATATGAATACCCCCTAATCTATTTCAATGCTTATCGTATCGCGGCATCGGCTGCAGCTGAAGTAATTTGTATATAATTCGGGGCTTTTCTTACGCAACATAAACTATTTTTGGACACGTGTGCACCGTAAAAATACGCATTGCACTAGATTTTCGACGAAAACAATGAGCTTATTCTAAAAATAAATGTTAACAATATTCTGGATTGTAAAAACAACCTACGCACACATAATTAATGCACTCCGGTCATGAAATTAAGCGGACGTAGAAATTAGGTAATCAGTAATCAGTCTTTAAGTTTGACGGCTTAATGATATAGTAATGTTACGGATTACAATTAAAGTAATTATACGATCCTTGTTAAAAAGAAAAGTTGGTGATTGCGTTTTCACGTCTATCGCTCGAATGATTGAGAGCAATCTGGACTGAATGCTTGTGTGTTGTTACTTTTTCTTTGTTTCACTGTCGTCATTCCGCCTCGCCGAAGTGGATAACAATTGATAAATTGATTTTTATCGAAGTACGGATACTTATACAAATACTTACCTACTTACGACTGTCATATTTAAGAAAAGCTTTGTGAATTATGATTCTGTCTACCTATCATAATCATAAGCGTTAACCTAAAGAATGCCATTGATGCCGCAGTCAACGTAGCCACATACTGGGCTCTTCATTGTCCTGCCCTTATCCCCAATTATTTGGGGTCGGCGCCACATGTCTTTTTCTTCGATACGTTTCTATTAGTCGTCATTTCGGTACCTAGTCATTTGCTTTCTAGCTATATCATCTTTCAAACAGTCCATTGTTCTGTCTTGAGCACGCCACGATTGCGGTGGTAAGTCCCCTCTTTGAGGAGTGGCTTGAGGAGCGGCATGGCGTCCTCACCTTCCGCCTGACGTAGGTCCTCACCGGATACGGCTGTTTCGGGAGGTTCCTAACGCCCGGGTGTGCGATTGCGAAGATCGCCCTGTGGACACGGTGGAGGTCTGCCCGGCTTGGGCGGAGCACCGCCGTGTCCTCGTGGAGGCGATCGGCGGCAGCGATCTCTCGAGTCCGGCCCTGGTCCAGGCCATGGTACGGAGCGAGAGTGCATGGGTAGCCGTCGCTTCCTTCAGCGCAGCAGTGATGCTTGCAAAGAGGGAGGTGGCGCACGTGAGGGAGAGGCAGTACATGCGCCCTCGCGGCCATAGCCTCCGCAGGAGACGCCCTGAGCGTCGGGAATCCCAGGCTGATTCCCGGCCACCGTAGGCGCGGGCTTGCGGACAGTGAGTAATGGGTAGCTCGCTGTCCGGTAAGGACCAAGCCCGGGTCGACGGCACGTTGTGACCTACGCGCGCCCCAAAGAGCTGTCAGCTCCAACTGATGGGGCCCGGAAGGGCCGATGCCTGCCAGGGGTGCGGGTTGTTCGAAAGAGATACCGCGGCCCCTGGTACACAGGCAACTGAGGGAACACGGGTGGGTTTTAGTCAGTAAAAGTCTGACACGCCCCCCTGCTCCATCCAGAGCAGGAGAAGATATTTGATGATTTCCCACATTAAAAAAAACCGTTCTGTCTACCTATATTGGCTTTTATTTGCAATGTTATCGAACACTAACAATTTGTAAGAAAACAAATTAGTCTCAAGTATTTTTGGAAAGTTGTGCACGTACAAAAAACTATCAAATTATTTGTTCATTGCTAACACGAAGTATGAAATTTCAAATTTAAATGCGTTTCTTTCGTGGGTCGTTTCGTTTCACTGTCTGTTGTCATCATGTCTTTACCAATTGAAGTATAATCAACCTGAAAGTAGACTTCACAGTTTTAAAAAATGTATGTAGTAGTACCTACTAATGTTATATAGTTCATGTGAAAGTATTGACGTTTGCTACTCGATCACGCTTTAACTGAAGGGTAAGGCTAAACGGCTTTGAATGAGGAACACAGGCCTATGTGGATTACAGTGGCGAAGAGTCAATACAATCTGATTCCCATCGGCTTACCTTTAAGAAATCCCACCTCCCACCGATCCACCATTCATTATTTCAAAGTACAAACAATTAATTTTATGTGTTTCTAAGATTTACTGAAAAATCGCCTGCACGCAAAGAAAACCAATTATATTCCGTACAAATCTCTCTGATTCCAACTCGGTATGAGTGAAAGTGGGGCTTAACCCTCTGAGGAAACAAAGCTTTCATCACGCGTAGTGTTTTTTTTTTTGAAACGGCTTATCCTGGCCATTATTCCACCCCTCGCCACTGGTGGATTATTACCTTTTATCCAGGTAAACCTAGGTAGTACATAGTTTTCGTAGGACTCTTGATAAGGCTAGTAACTAACAATAAAAATGAAATCAATTCTTCGACAGAGTTAATCGTTTGTCAGTGTACTTGTACAAGTGGCTTTTAGCCCTGGATCGAAATAGTGGGTAGTTATGCGGAGAGGCCTTTGGCCAGCTGTGGAATGATGCGGGCTCACATTAAGTGGCTTTCAGCTGTTTCGTTAGTAAGATGTCATTATGATGGTGCGCTTTTTACAGACGCCAGCACATCAAGCTACCCCAAACTGTAAATGTTTCCCAATTGAACATGAACCTTATTCTTATGGATTAAAGTTGAAAATCTCAAAGAAATTTGACAGCTTTGGGGTAGCACGATGCGTCTGTACTTTCTCTTTTGTTCCATTATTTTAATGTATATTGTTCATATCTTCGGTTGAAAGCCGCAATTATAGAAACAATAACATTTATATTGTGTCTCGCGTTTTGACGAGACTAAATACGACAAAATTATGAAGATAGTCCACTAGTTAACACGACATTCCTGAAAGTGTTTCTGTTGCTTTAATACATCTTGAAGTGGCAGGAAGAACAAGAGACTAAACTAAAATTGAGTTGCGTTTGACGATTCAGCTGCTAGTTTTATATTTGGCTTGAGAAGATTATCAAAATAATTTCACAATCGCTTGATAAGTCATCGTGTAGGTTTACAATAATAACACCTTGTAAACAGAGACTGTTTCATAATAACAACTTACTGTTTATTATTTGATGAAACGTCATCATCCACTTAGCGTCCTAGCCTTTTCCCAACTATGCTGGGTTCGGCTTCCAGCTGACCGGATGCATCTGAGTATCAGTATTTATTTGATGAAACGTGACTTACGAAAATTTAATCTTCGTTTCAATCGTAAATTTTAGCTTAGGTACTGCTGCAATTCTTCATAATGACGTATCTAAAATAGAGTTTCGACATTCGGTCCCCACTTTGATACCAAAAAAGCCAAAGCGCTCTTTCAAGATTGAGTTTTAAGAACCACCTGTAAAAATATGTATAAGGTTAGGTATGTAAAAATAAATCTATGAAATCACGAAGAGACTGACGTCACAACCAAAAATCGTCTGAAAGGCTGGCAACCTGTAAACACCAATAAAGTTTTGAACTCGTCACAATTTAGGTCAGATCTTGCTGCTTATCTCGCTTTTCTACCTAATCCTTTTGACAGAATCCCAAAATGACAGCTCTAGAATCGAGATAAGAACATCGAGTAACGACTACCATCGAGTCTATGCAATCTCGCACAATACGTAATAGTTTAGTTTTTATTTTCTAACAAAAAAGTAATAACAGAGCATGAGTCAGGATTCATGGACAGTTTGACCTTCATGTCGGTTCTTTGAACCCATGAGTTTAGTTGCGGCGAGTCTAGCTACGGAAATGTATAGGTAATCTGTTATTTAGTGATTAAAACTATGATTTATTAGTTCGTGTGTTCTCAGAAATGTTGTTATGTGTGAGAAGTGTATTTTGTAACGTGTGGTTCTATTTTCTGTGTGCAGAGACAACAGGGACGGTTTTGATAGGTCTGGGCCCGGCAGACATAGCGAGAAGTTTGGCGGCAGACCGGAGAGAGGCGAACGGTGAGTCCTGCATACTGTTTTACCACGTACTGTATAAAATAACAACTTAATTTATCTTGTTGAATGTTGATTCTATCCTAGTTCTATTTTTATTTGTAACTCATGAAAGTAATGGCGGAAAACCGATCGATACAGCGTATGCCGCGCCGCACATGCGTCAGCTATAAATATTGCTAATTGACACATTCAATTTAAATAATTATGCATTGTCTTTAAGAATTTGTGTTTCTTGATGAGGATTATAATCAGTAACTCGGATTGTTACAATCCAAACGCGTCTATGCGAACCCCGTTATGTTTTTGTTCCCAATACAATTTGCCTTTGCATAGTCAAAAGCTTTAATATTTTCACGGAAACGCAAAAACACTAGTAGCAATACTTTAATGAAATGAAATTCGACTCAAAATGCGCGCCGCGCAAATTCAAAGTATGCATAATATCAAGTTACTACCATGTACATTAATATGTATGTTTAAAGAGAAATTGTCAGTAGAAAAAGTGATCAGTCGTGCTAACCGGCTTTGTATGCGTTTAAACGTATATTCAGCTGTAGTTCTGCTAATCGTTCTATAATGTAGTATTAGTTTCATGTTTAAGATTACTACGATATTTTAGATAGAATAAGGGAAACTGGTGCTATTGGTTTATATCACATTTATATTTCCTACACAGTAATGAATTTCCGTTTTCGGTAGGTGACTTACTAATCTATAAGTGTTAATAGTAACGTAAATTAATAAGATTTGTCATTTTAAATAGCCCTCCTTACAATGAAAGACGTGGAGGTCCCTCGAAGCCTCGTGAGACCGTTACGACAGTCGGCGACGACGAGTGGGAGTCGCCTCCCGCGCAACCAGCATTCCAGCCTCCCTCCCATAGACAAAATAGGGACAGGGAGAACAACCCCAGAGAACGAGAGTACACCCCACGAGATAGGGATAATAACCCAAGAGAAAGGTATGTAACACCCAACAGCAACATTATTCAGTTTGCTTTAATTTGCAATTATTATTTACCAAACACTTAAAATTCTATCCGAAAGTGTAGACTTATTTCCGATAGCATAAATTGCCCATTTACAATTCACACGTAATTTCCTTCCAAACAAAAAATAGAACGCAGAATAAGTTAAAAAATTCAGCGCACCACTTTCCCCGATGCAATGCGTTAACCACGAATTAGGCTGTTTGATAAAACAGTTGCAATGATTCGACAGAAGAAAGCCTAGGTCGGAACATCAGCACGATAAACCGGGGCCAAAACCTGGTTGGAAGAAAGACTCGAGTGGGGTCGGGAAAAGGCTAAAGCAGGCCGCGGAAGCCGCCTCGCTGGACGCTCAAAACGCCCAACCCAAGGGTGTTTCGATACAGGATCGACTCAAACGGTACTGTGGTGTAGCAGGTGTATGTAAAACGACACATCACACACCTGTGACAACGGCTGTTGCGCTTACTGGTCCATCTACATTAATGCTTTATTGATTGATTATTGTCTGTCATTGTTTGTGTCCGTATTTCCTATTTACCCGAGTTTTCATTTTCGTTTGTTACTTCATTATGATCTTATTAACATAACATGCCTGCTGATTTTGTGTTCTCGCTTTGACTGAGTCAATTGTTTATAGTTAACACAGACGGTTATTGCAGCACGATAGATTGCGCGATGCCAAGCAATTATAAGTAAAGCATTAATAGTTGAATCGGCGTCGTCCTCGTTGTCTCGCTCTATTTGCTTGCCACGCTTGGTTTGCGCCGCACATTCGTATCGAGCATTCTCAATACGTTACATATCTGTCGGCTCTTGTTTATAACATTCCATTGCACAGTGATGTCTTACAGTGTTGTAAGTTTTTATTTCAGCACATTTTATACTGTCTTGGTCATTCCATTGTAATAATTGTACAGTTTCACGGCTAATTCTTCAGGTTTTGTTACACTTTAGATGCTTGGTGTGGTCAGCACAATAACGTTTAAAAAAACTATGTAAAAAAAGTAATTTCTTTTACATTTAATTTACTAATTTTAATGCTTTGTTTTATAATATTTCATATGCAATAACATATTTCAAAACAATATTTCCTTGTCCTACAATTTTATACCTGGTTGCAGGGAGAACAAGTACAGTCAACACGATGACCGTACGGAGAAAGGATCTGATGACTGGGGCAACAGGCCCAAGCGGGACAACCGATTCGACCGGAATGACCGCTCTGATCGCCCTGAACGTCGGGACAACTGGGAGAACCGTGACAACCGGGATCATCGCGACAGCCGTGATAATCGCGACAACCGAGATAACCGCGACAACCGAGATAACCGCGACAACAGAGACAACCGCGACAACAGAGACAACCGTGGCGACAGGCGCGACAATTGGGGAGACAAAAAAGAAAACTGGAATCAAAAGAGAGAATTCCGACCAAACTCTGACAGACCGCCGCGTAGCAACTTCTCTCCTAGAGACCGCGCTGATCGCTCGTTTGGGTCTGACGACAAGAAGTCGGAAAATAGCTACAGGTCGCAAGACAGTGGTCGCGCCCCTCCGTACAAGAGCCGCAGCAAGTTCACGCAGGTGCAGTGCAAGGAGCTGGCGGAGCCGCTACCACTCGACACCCCCTTCCCTCCGCCCGATCCAATAGATCCCGGCGCGCAACACGAAGTCTCCGTCACATGGATCATATCCCCCGAATGCTTCTACGCCCAAATCATGTCGCTACAACCCAAATTCCTTGAAATGATGCACAAAATCCCAGAGATATACAAAGGAGTGAAATCCTATACTGGTGAGGTACCCGTCGGAGGGTCCGTTTTAGCTCGTTACCCCGTCGATGGAGTCTTGTACCGAGCGACAATAGAATCCGTGCAGCCATTTTCGAAGTTTATCGTGCGTTACGTGGACTTCGGCAACAAGCAGTTAGTCGATGCCAAAGATATTTGGCAGATGGATAGACAGATGATGAAGTTGCCGAAAATGGCCGTCCGCTGTTCTTTATCTGGTGTAGTTCCTGTAGATGGCGAATGGAAACCTAATGGCCTTGTGGACTTGTGCTTCAACGCGCCACGTTATCAGTGCGTGTTCCAAGAGAATGTCGATGATATGTACAAGGTATCGCTGTGGAACAATGGCGTGAGCGTCGCCGATATGTTGGTGGAGAAAGAGCTCGCTAAACTATCGGAACACCAGTCGTCTGTTACTTTGAAAGGTAAGACATATTATATTGCTTCAGTCTAGCTATTTTCATAATCGCAAAAGCCACTTCACCCTCACAGACACTGGAGGCAAAGGTCCTCGCGCACACTTGGGAGTGGCGCGAGGAGGCCAAACGCCGGGGCCTAACTCCGCTGCCGCGAGAAATCGCGGCACGGCGGACAGAGCTCCGGCAGGATCTCATGGCGACGTGGAAAGTGCGATTGTCGCAACCCAGTGCTGGGCACGCCGCGATTGCGGCGGTAAGTCCCCTCTTTGAGGAGTGGCTTGAGAGGCGGCATGGCGTCCTCACCTTCCGCCTGACACAGGTCCTCACCGGACACGGTTGTTTCGGGAGGTTCCTGTTTCGGATAGGGCGGGAGGAAACGCCCGGGTGTTTCCATTGCGAAGATCGCCCAGAGGACACGGTGGAGCATACGGTGGAGGTCTGCCCGGCTTGGGCGGAGCACCACCGTGTCCTCGTGGAGGTGATCGGCGGAGGCGATCTTTCGCGTCCGACCCTGGTCCAGGCCATGGTACGGAGCGAGAGGGCATGGCTGGCAGTCGCCTCCTTCAGCGAAGCAGTTATGCTCGCAAAGAGGGAGGCGGCGCACGTGAGGGAGATGCAGTACATGCGCCCTCACAGCCATGGCCTTCGCAGGAGACGCCCTGGGCGTCGGGAATCCCAGGCTGATTCCCGGCCACCGTAGGCACGGGCTTGCGGACGGCGAGTAACGGGTAGCTCGCTGTCCGGTAAGGACCAAGCCCGGGTCGACGGCGCGTTGTGTTCCACGCGCGCCTCAAAGAGATGTCAGCAGCAACTGATGGGGCCCGCAAGGGCCGATGCCTGCCAGGGGTGCGGGTTGTTCGAAAGAGATACCGCGGCCCCTGGCACACAGGCAACCGAGGGAACACGGGTGGGTTTTAGTCAGTAAAAGTCTGACACGCCCTCCCGCTCCACCCAGAGCGGGAGAAGTTATTTGATGAAGTCCCACCCAAAAAAAAAAAAACCCTCACATAAACTCACACACACACAACATAATACATGCTTTACTGAACTAGCCTTATAAATCGACATATTCCTTTCTGCTCATTCGCACTCCGACCCCCAAGATACAAGCCCTGCTTAGTTTGGGGTCAATGGTGATGTACAAACTTTATTGTGTTTTATTGTAAGATTACTTTCAGTCAACCGTCACCTTTTCCTTTTTGCCAAAATATTTTTTTTAAATTCTGTATTGAAGTGTTGGTCTGGAGAGGTCTATGTCGAGAAGGAGTTGATCGGTTGCTTGAGACCTCTGATTTCCGCAGTATCGATTACCCCAATAAGCTGTTATCGGATTACATGCTTGTACTCACCTTGCACTGATCTTTAGTTAGAGGTCGAATATGGTTTACTCTTCTTGGGAATACAAATATTACTTAAATCGCAACCACTCTATTAAAAAAAAATCAGCAATTACCTTTTATTCTCAAAAAACAATCTAAAATATATCCTTCTTAATGTTAGCAGTCCCATATAGTTAATTCGTTTGTTCTAGACGAAGCTATCGACCTGACGATCATCGTCGGTCAGCAGATACTCTGCCGAGTGACCCACGTGGAGTCTTTCGAGAAGTTCTATGTGCAACTTGACATGGAGAAGGCAACATTGGTTGAGGAAGCCATCGCCAACTTTGACACTAACAAAGTAAGTACTGACATTATGGCATACTGACATAAGAATGTATTTCGTAAATTAAGTTATGGTCAACAGGATATTGTATTAGTTACAATAACTTTTATTTTGACTTTTAAATCATTTTAATGAATGGAGTATTTTTACGAAATAAAACTGCTGGAGATACTTTAGTGCAGCAGCTTTCTCTTCTTTTTATTTATAACTAGCTTTTGCCAGCGGCTTCGCCCGCGTGGAGGTCGGTGTATTATACATATAAACCTTCCTCTTGAATCACTCTATCTATTAAAAAAACCCGCATCAAAATCCGTTGCGTAGTTTTAAAGGTTTAAGCATACATAGGGATATAGGGACAGAGAAAGCGACTGTTTTATACTATGTAGTGATTCCGCAATGTTCGTGATGATGAAATGGGCGGTCTGATCGGCTGCTATAAGACTTTCTGCTGAGCGATCAGGCGCGGTCGCAGCCAGACTTTGGGGGGTCACAGACAAAGACTACCTACATATTAATGAGAAAATTTATTTTATTTTTTGAAAAATTACTATTTTAAGCTTTACGTTTACGCCTTTGGGGGGTCATGACCCCTACCACCCCCCCCCCCTCGGACCGCGCCTGTGCGCGATAGTCGTTTTACGTGGATGTGACGCTTGTTTCCCTCAAACTTTTCTTATTTTTTTTGTGTTCCTGTTCTTTTTTGCGTCATGTTTATCGCAAATAAACGTATTTTCTTTCTTTAAATTCTTTGTGTAAATAAAACATTGAATTATCACTTAAATTATACACTACCTAGCCTACGCCATAAAAGAGTAAATAGTACAAACTGTTTTCTAGCTGACACCACTGACCGCAGACAGCCTCGCAGACGGTGTCCATTGCACTTTGAAGCACGACGGTAAAATATACCGCGCCATCTTAGAAGATGTCTCCGACCCAGCTAACATCAAGGCTGTGATGCCAGACTACGGGAAATCTGTCACCACTGCTTTGGAAAATGTAAGTGACAACCAAAACATAAAGACTTGAAAAAAAAAATTAAAGAGCATAGGCATGCATTTAGCTTTTGATATTTCATAAGTGCCCATGTAGGTTTATCTAAACTAATATTATAAAGAAAAAAGATTTGATTTTAGTTTGTTTGTCTGTTACGCTTTCACATTAAAACGGCTGAACGGATATGGATGAAATTTGGCACATGGGTAGACCATGACCTCGATTAGGACATAAGACTTTTTATCCCGATATTTCCACGGGAACGAGACTTATGTGGGTGAAACCAGGGGCGCAGGTAATGTAAAATATAATATTTTGTGTTTAATCACAGCATATAGAGTGGAAACGTCCTTTGCCAAGACAAAAATAAGATCTAAAACCGAAAAAATTAACTTTCAAAGCGCGCCTTTAGATTTTTCGATTAGGGGCTCGTGGCTTAGTAATGAAAACTGCACGGGTCAATCCATCAAGTTAAGTTAAGCTTTCCGGGCTTGGTCTGTGGGTGCCCATCTTTACATACCGATTCCGTGCCTCGGAAAGCACGTTAACCCGTTGTCCCCGGCTGTATTTCGTGGATCTTTGACAGTCATTACGGGTCGTTAGAACCCTGACGGTCTGACAACCAGTCTTACTGGGTTATGGAAGTCAGATATGCAGTCGCTTCATAAAATACTGGTGCTAAGCTGCCTCTGGTTAGACTGGGATAATATCCTACCTTAACAGGTATTATATCGTACTGGATCATCTTAATGGACATATATTTGTAGTTTCACCTACGATCTTTAAATTTTTAGATCATGATCTTACCAACGGAACTAAGTGTGTACTACTACCAGTCGCTGGAGTGTTGTCTGAACAACTACACCGCTGAGTCCAACCAGCTGATGACTATCGAGGAGTTGCAGACCAAGCTCACTGGCAACAAAGTCATTGTGTACATTAACCATGTGGAGGGAATAACGTAAGCATTTCGTTATATTATCAGAATCATTGAAATTTTTCATTCCATTGCATTTGCAAAATTTTCTACTGTAGCGTTATGTAGTCTAAGGTGAATTTTGAAATAGAAAAAGGTATTAAAATAACGTTTTGTTGTAATTAAATTTTGAACTTTCTCATGTATGTATGACATTGAGTTGCGTCCAAAACATGATTATTATACATGCAAGATGCTTGATGTTAATACATGCGAGATCTTTAATTACGACAGAGATTCTGGGTTAATGCTGTGTATGTACTTAGTTTGTAAGACTTCATAAATAAAATTATCGAAGATTGTGAATTAAAGTTTCAATAAAAAGTGATTACTCATTCCAGCTTGGTCACAACTATATACGACTGCGTGACCGGCCACAAGATCGCAGTGTTCGAGCCCGATGAGGGCGCGTACGACGAAGTCATCCAGTTATGTATGAGAGCTGTCTTTAACTACAACTTCGGAATGGCCTACATCGTGCACACGGAGAACTTGAACGAGTTCTATCTGCAGAAGGCTAGCGATGGTGACAGAATCGCTCTACTGCTTGATGACCTTTATAATTACTATGAACAAGGTAAATTATTATTTTAATACATCGACATTCATCTTGAACCTCACAACAATTGAATTAATAAATTGAAGCATTAATAAATTTCATTATCCATATGCATTAGTTGTGTTCCATGTATTAAAAGATGTAGTATAAAGGCTTATAGCTAGATACAAATTATGGGCCCAATTAGGCTACAGAAAAACTATATTATTTTACATACTAAAAAAAATAACTGACATTAATAGTTCTTATTAATATTAAGTATGCACCTGTAGATTATTATTAGTCCATTGCTGGACATGGGCCTATCCAATCTGACGCAACAGCCATAGTTGCGTTTGTTAGATCCAGTTTAAAGATATTTTGTCTTCTTAACAGGAACTCCTGAGGCCCTGTCAACCTTCGAAGCAGACGGCATCTGTGCAGCCCACTCCGGCGACGGCAACTGGTACCGCGCCACAATTATCAGCGTCGAAGATACGCAAGTCAAAGTACAGTATCCTGACTACGGCAACTCAGAAACTCTACCCAAAGAATCTCTTAAAGTCCTTGATCCTAAGTTCTATGAACCGTGCGCACTCGCGTTAGTCGCCAGTCTAGGTCTTGTAGCCCTGCAAGACGACGCACTTCCGAAACTTAAGGAATGGACCAGTGAAGCCGAAGTCCAAGTCACACTGGCTCTAGGCACAGACGGGTGGCTCGCGAGCTTGCATTTAGACGGCGTGGACTTGTCCATGAAATTGGTTAACGAGAACCTGGCCACGCCACAAATAAGTTCAGCAGAAGAACAGAAAGTTGAAGAGGAGCAGGCTCCCGCACTTGCCGAGCCCACATCCCTGCCTGATGGTTGTACTCAAGTGTACATCAGTCATATCGACACCCCTGGACACTTCTGGTTGCAAATGGCTGACAAAGTAGACACAATCGAAACTATTCAAGCTGAGCTCCAAAGCCATGCAAGCAATTACACTGATATTGCGAACACTGAGTTGGGTACGTGGTGTGTTGCGAAGTATTTGGCCGACGACCAGTGGTACCGTGCGGAAATACTTGACTCCGATTCTGATATCACCACGATCCGTTTCATTGACTACGGCAATACAGATGTACTCGACAACCAGCCCGGTTTGATAAAGGAGATGCCAGAGAAATTCAAGGCAATGGAACGGTACGCCGTCAAATCGAGCATTAACGCCGTCCCCACTGGTACAGGCGAGTGGTCAGAATCCTCCTCCGACTATTTCACACAACTTGTCGGCGATTTAGCAAATCCAGTAGATGCTCTTATAGTCCTGAAAGATGTTACAACGTATGTCGATATATTTGTTAATGGCCAGAACTTGACTGATAAATTAGTATCCGAGGGTTACGCGACTAGATCTGAAGAGACAGAATGTGGCGATTTGCCGTCGTGCTTCGCCAGCCATGTAAACTCGCCCTCTGAATTCTGGATTCAGTTAGAAACTGCGACACCGGAGTTACAAGCAATGGAAGCTGCAATGGTTGACGCAGAAAACTTCCCGGAACTGACAGATAAGGAGGAAGGTGTTATCTGCGCAGCCAAGTACCCTGAAGACGGTGCGTGGTACAGAGCGCAAGTCATCGTGGACGGATCAGAGGGAACTGAAGTCCTCTTTATGGATTACGGCAACGCATCTATTGCTAACGAGTTGAGGAGTCTGCCAGATGAACTCAAAGTAAAGCCTGCTCTTTCCAGAAAATGTGCTTTGCAGAAACCTCGCGACATCAAGTGGTCGCGTCAGTCTGAAACTAAATTTAACGAACTAGCCGCAGAAGGAGCAACTATATTTAATGTACAGTTCATCGCATCTGGTGACATATCCATCGTGGAATTGTTCCTTGAAGGAACATCTGTGACTGAGGAGCTCGTCGGACTGTGCGACACAGTGGCGGCGGTGAGAATCTCTCCCGCAGGACAAGAAACAATCAGCACGGGCAAAATCTGCTACGTCACGGGTGTGGACGAATTCTACGTACACCTCGATGACGTTATTTCAAATCTTGATAAAGTTACGGTAAAGATGAATGAAAGCCCTCAATTTGAGCCAGCCTCAGAACTTAAAGTAGGATCGGTTTGCGCTGTGTTTTGGGCTGAAGACGAACAATGGTATAGAGCGAAAATCTTAGAGTTTTGTGACGTCGGTTATCACGTGCATTTTATCGACTATGGAAATAAAGCTAAATGCGAAGAATTCAGGCAACTGCCTGAAGATCTCGCCGCAATAGAACCTTTAGCAAGATGCTGCCGTCTGATCGTACCAAATGACGATCCCGCTTTAATGGAAAGTGGCAAAACCAAACTGGACGAGCTTACTTTAGATGACGCTACAATTACAATAGAATTTTTGGATAGTACAACTCACCCGGCTTTGGTTAAATTGACATTCGATGGAAAAGACTTTTATTCGGACATAAAATCTGCTGACCAGACCACAACAGACAATATAGAAGAACCAGTGACGTCTGCAATAGCAGCTAATGAATTTACATCAGCTAATGAGTTAAATAAAACAGCAGATGAGTTAGAGGAAGTAGTAAATGAACAGTCTGAACACAATACATCACAAGCTGATCTCGACGAAAGTATGGAGAGCAACCACACAGTTATTGAGAACAAATCGTTCGAGGCGACAGCTGTCAGTTTGCACGAAGAAATTGCCGTCGCTGAGCTGAATGATGACACCGCGACTAGTCCTGAGAAAAATATATCGTCAGGGACTCCGGAGGACTCCTACGACACCGTAAAGACGGAAGAAGAAGACGAATTTAGCGATTGTGTCTCACCTTCTAATACGTCATTCAATACGAGCGCGGATTCTGGAAAGCTAGCAGATATGGTACAAGAAGAACCAGAACAATCTGAATCTTTACAAATCATATCAGAAGCAGAGAAACCTGCAGAAGCCCTATCAGAAACAGAATCTGTGTCTGACGCTGACAAATTTGAACAGAAATTGGTAGAATCTGAAAAAACAGAGCAAGTGACTGAAAAGGCAGCAGAGACTGTAACGGAAAAGGCACCTGAGACTATAACGAAAAAGGCAGCCGAGCCTGTAACAGATAAGGCAGCAGATATTGTAACTGAAAAGGCAGCAGCTACTGTAACAGAAAAGGCAAGCGAGACTGTAAAAGAAAAGGCAGCAGATACTGTAATAGAAAAGGCACCAGACACTCTAACCGAAAAGGCATCAGAGACTGTAACAGAAAAGGCACCAGACACTTTAACCGAAAAGGCAGCAGAGACTGTAACAGAAAAGCCTGTAGAGAAAGTAATAGAAACAGGTAAGTCTGCAGATGAAACAGATAACGTAACAGAAAGTCCTGTCGAAAAAGAAACGGAAAAACTTGCAGTCACTGAAGCAGAAACTCTTCCAGAAAAAGCAATAGAAACCACAGTTATTAAACCTGAGACTGAAAACCCTGCTATGAGAGAAACTGAGACAGAAAAATCTGTAGAGAAAGTACCAGAGACACCAGAAATTTTGGTTGAAAAAGTGGTAGAGCCGTTAAAAGATTCTGCAGAAAAAGTTACAGAACCCAGTGAAATTAAGACAGAACTCGTCAATTCAAGTTAAGAGGTAGTATTTCTAGTACGGCAACACGAGAAGCTGTTTCACATCGTATTATATTAAATTGTTTAGATTTAAACCAAAATAATGTGTCTTACAATTGTTTTGTAAACAAATCTATATTTTGCATCGTCTTTTGGTCAGACCAAGAGCCAATAACCATAATTGGTGCCAAGCAGCTTATTTTTGTACGAAAGTTTTACGTGTTTTTTGTTTTCTCATAAATATAAATTTGTTTTATTCGTTACTGGAATAGCAGACTTTTATTAGGACATGTTAAACATGCCCATTGTTCCGTGACAGTGTTTATTTTTATGATTTGAGTGCTTAGTGATTAAAATAAAACAGAAGATAATTTTGTATCATTAAAGTTTGTAGCTCTAAAGTATTTCTTATTACACTATTATAAATACTCATTTTTGTATTTTTAGGTTTTATTTTAAGTTATCGGTATACTTGGGTAAAACACACAGATTTTCATGACTATAGTTCATTCATAACAGTATGTAGCCTTATAATGTACATACTTAAACATGACGTAATTTATTGTAATTAAACACATTCCCTTCATTTAACATTAGTATCATATGCCACCACTACCACGAATACCGCAGGTATATTTGATTATCGTTATTTTTTGTTTAATAATCATCTTGTTAAAGTCAGGACTGATATCCTAGGTAAAAGATGTATCGTTTTTTTTTTTATTAAAGCTATGTAGAAAACGAATGGTTTTTTTTTACATCGATGTTTTATTTACCTCGTTGTCAGCTAAGGGTGCTAACAGTCAACGCAAAATGAGCAGCAAAGTGCACGAGTATGTTGTGTGTTGTCAAGTATCGGGTAAAGATATACGCGAACACGCGTGCCCCATGCAATTCTAGTTCTTCTCGCTTTAGTTCTCTCTCTTCTAGCACGCTATTTTCAGTATAGATTTACTTGATCATCAAGGATACATTTTGCTACTCAGTATGCGCTGACCCTAATGCGTGTGCGTTACCCAGGCCAGATGTTGTCGAAAATGGTCATTTGAATCTTATAGATAATAGTTGTTTTGCGGTTTCTGTAATTGTTGTGCACATTTTTAAATTTGTTGCGCTTATAGTTTTTTAATTATTTCACAAAAACATTTCCTGCTGGGGTAACGTTACCCCAGCCAGACCTTTTTCTTTCTAATGGGAATATTTAAATAATTACTAGCTATAAAATTAGTTGTCTAGATGAAGTAAATGTTGTGCCTTATTTTGTATTTGTTCTTTCATCGGTTGCGAAGTTATTCGAGATTTTGCTGGGGTAACGTTTTTGGTTTTGCTAGATCTTTGAAATGGTTAAGCGGATTCTTATCATATTTTGTACATGGCTTCTTAGGAATTAGTTTAAATTTGTTCTGCAATAAAAACACCAAAATAATACATAGCTTAAAGGTTATTTCATTAAATAGAAAAACACTTCAATTGGTCCCAGCACTCTCAATAAGAGCTCTAAAGACTTATTTTATATATTTTCGCTTTTTTGTAACCACCTAAACTTGGTCGGGTTACCACGGTCATTCACTTCCTGATGACTTTAATCGTATTATCTCATTAATAATCCAATGTACTGAGCTGAAATTTTACTGATATACAACTGAACTAAAAATCTAATAATTGACATAACATTCAGTTCATATATCCAATCCAGTGGCCAAATAACACCGCGCGCATCAAGACCGTGCTCGTGAAGAACTCAATATCATCATAATTTGTTAAATACTTACACGATACTAATGAAACTTCACATACATTTGAAGGCAGTTACAAGCTTTAAAATAACGTTTAAAATAAGTCTTTAGAGCTCTTATTGAGAGTGCTGGGACCAATTGAAGTGTTTTTCTATTTAATGAAATAACCTTTAAGCTATGTATTATTTTGGTTTTTTTATTGCAGAACAAATTTAAACTAATTCCTAAGAAGCCATGTACAAAATATGATAAGAATCCGCTTAACCATTTCAAAGATCTAGCAAAACCAAAAACGTTACCCCAGCAAAATCTCGAATAACTTCGCAACCGATGAAAGAACAAATACAAAATAAGGCACAACATTTACTTCATCTAGACAACTAATTTTATAGCTAGTAATTATTTAAATATTCCCATTAGAAAGAAAAAGGTCTGGCTGGGGTAACGTTACCCCAGCAGGAAATGTTTTTGTGAAATAATTAAAAAACTATAAGCGCAACAAATTTAAAAATGTGCGCAACAATTACAGAAGCCGCAAAACAACTATTATCTATAAGATTCAAATGACCATTTTCGACAACATCTGGCCTGGGTAACGCACACCCCTAATGCGGCCCCTGCCTAATTATACAGCTGTTAGATATCACGGGGTATAACGTTCTTAATTATCTTCTAATTTCCTATTGGAAAAGCACTGTCAGACCTGGGGACCTAATCAGATTCAGATAGTTTTATTTAATCAAACATGTGTGTACACACGATTATAAAAAAATGCATGCAAGGTGTTAAAGGTGCATGGAGTTGTGCTAACATGGTTACCATATTGTCATGGTGTGCAAATATTATACAACTGCTATACCTGTTGTTGTTAACTTCAGATTTTTTTAAATAATAGCAACATTCATTAACATTGACAATCCCACTAAAGAAAATAAATAAATTTGATTGATTACATAAATTAATGAATATGGAAATAGATATATGTACGCGTTACATACAGAATAGGGTATTACACCCATTTTTGAATAGTGTCTCGATTAGTGCAATAAAAATGCATTTACATTTTCATATTTCGCGCGTAATTTGACGAAAAAGCTGGACACAGGGGACGCCATATTGGTCTGTGGGTATGACGTCAGTTAGCTGAGTAAACAAACGCGCTGATTTTTTGTTTATCTTTAAAAAAGTGAGTTATTATTCTACTTATCGTTTTTGCTGTTACTGAATGGAAGATATTATTTCAATAAAAATTACTTTGGTTACGAAAATAATAAAACTAAAAAGTTGTTTAGTAGATTCGTTTATTCAGCGGTATGACGTAATAACATTGCGGCTACTATTTCATGGTGTTCAAAAACACAAAAAAATTAAATCTTTGAATTGAATTTTAAAACGTATTTTGTTATTTCATGCACTAAAACTAACATTTTCCGACTGCTTCTTACCTAAGCTATCTCAATAATATTGATAAATATTCAATTGTCAAAAATAAAAACATAATAATGCCAACGTAGGACCAAAAATACTTATTATAACATCATTAAAATCATTATTACATAACACATTTCAGAATAAATTAATATATAAAAGAGCAAGTCAATTTAAAAATGATTCCCTTAAAAATACATTCACATCGTATTATGCTTTACTAGCTAAAAAAGATTTTACTTTCCTTTTAAATGGCTCTACGCTCAGCTCTTTCCAGTTATTGCGGAGCTTATTGAAAATAATGGGAGCCATACAAAAAACACTCCTGCGCATAACTGCAGTCCGAGAACTATGTTGACAGAGTTGACTGTTATCACGTCTATTTCTAGGAAATCGGTCTGCCATGCGGGGAAATAGCTTAGGTAAAGTTCTGCCAGGGGCGCGAAGTTCGAAAGAGATACCGTCGCCCCTGGCACACTGGCAACCGAGGGACGGGAGAGACGGGAGACATGAGTGGGTTTTAGTCAGTAAAAGTCTGACACGCCCTCCTGATGATTTCCCATCCCCAAAAATAAAAAAATAAAAATGGTAAAGTCAAGATGTTGTGGCTTGTGAAAAACGGCTTGCAGCTATCAGTAATTTGTAAAAAAAAAAAATATGGATCCAAGGCACTTTTTTTGGGCTTTAAATGCCAATCTCTATCCGTAGAGAGTCAAAAAAAATAATACCGTACCTGATAATGGACTCTGATAAGCCTTAATAGGTGATTAATAGGGCATCAGTCTTGAGTACCCGCGATAGTTTATTTATATAATACAAATGCACTGTTACTTAGTTTTTTGCTGATGACCTCTACGTGAGCCTTCCAGTTTAAATTGCGATCTATGGTTAATCCGAAAAACTTAGTGGGATTTACTTGGTCAATTACATTTTGATTAAAATTAAATATAATAATAATATTATTATATTTAATTTTAACCCCAGGACCAACCAGGACCCCAATGCGAGGCTAAGATTGCCTTTCCATCAAGTAGCTTGTGTGCTATTGTAACACAGTGCCTAATCCGTCGGGGAGTACAGGTGATCACAACATACCATAACGCTTGTATTTCCCCAAGGGGAAATAAAATAAGAGAGAGAGATGTTAAATATATAATGATAGTAGATGCTCATTTTCGCCTTTTAACCGCCTACGTCGGATTAATCCGACAAATATTTTCGGGTCCATTTCGCCAGGGTCATATACCGGCTGAAATTTTTTAGCGTCTGGACAACAATATGACGTTTTGTGTAAGTAGAATAGAACTCATATACCCTAATATTTACCTGGTACCATTTATTTAATAAAAGTTCCGAATATCCTTAAAATACATGAAAAAGAATACATCCTACGGCACTCGCGTAAAACTAATATTATCCAAAATAGGTAATAGTAAACGGCGTCAGCTGCGATTGCACATGAATGAAGCATGATGGAAGTGTGAGCGAGACGCTAGCATTAACTTCGCACTTCTCCTGCGCACAGGACGATACCGCCTGATCCCTACACACTCACGCACACATTTGCGCGTGTACCTACATACGTCACCGTGCTGTATGTAGTTGTAGTAGGCAAATAATTTGATACACTGAGTGACGCGTGTCTTGAAACCGTAAACCAAATAAATTACGTCTCGTAAGATCGGTAAAGCTTTGATAGAAATGTAAACAAACCGCTGATGTTAAATACTTATAACAATCACTCACATTCATATGTATTTCGAAGGTTTTAACGTGATGTGTAATAAAAAAGGATTCCAACAAGGTTGTTTAATCCAAATCGGATACTACAACTTACTAGGCGTATTTAAAGATCGTAATCAACTTATTTACAAATAATTATACTGATTAATTTTTACAAAATTACAGAAAATGAGTTATTATTTACAAGAAAAAGTACCTTTTCAACGATATTGCAATATTTGTTCTAAATGTCCACCGTTTCTTTCTAAACACAAACTCCCACGTTTTTGCAAATTGGTTGTTAGACTCCTAAGCGTGTCTCTGTCACTTTTCAGAATATTAAAAACGTCTATTATTCGCTGTTTTAACTCATTTACACTACGAGCTTCTTCGGTGTACACTAAGCGTTTTAGTTCAACCCACAAATAAAAGTCTAATGGCGTTAGGTCTGGTGATCTCGCCGGCCAGTTCACAGGTCCACCGCGACCTATCCACTTATCACGGAATTCACTATCTAAATACGCGAGCACAGATCGCTCGTAGTGAGCTGGACACCCGTTGTGCTAAAACTACATGTCCGGCAGATAGTCCAGAGGAACGTTTTCCAACATTGTGTCGATAACGGACTGTATAATTTCACGATACATTATCCCTGTCAATCGACCTTCGATACAAACTGGGCCCATTATGCCAACGTGTATTATCCCGGCCCAAACATTGACACTGAATAGAACTTGATGAGCGTGTTCGTTTATTTTAAGTGAGTTCTGAAACTCCACCATTGCTCGTTGTGTAGGTACGTTGTAGAAACCAGTGCGGGTAAATATGGACTAGTCGCTCCATAGAATTTTCGCCTGCGGGTGGAGTTGGAGTATGCGTACGTCATTATGAAAACAATCACTGGGCGGTCGAAGCACACACGGTTCAAACGTAAAAAAACAGCGATCGACGTCACGCTATGGCTAATCGCAGGTGACTAGAGAGAGAGAGCACGAGACGCGGTACTCGGTTCGAAGGGCGCGCGGGCGGGAGGGGATGCGCATGCGGTGACACGTGAGCGGTACGCCTAAGGAAAGATATTTTGCGATAGTAGTTACCTATCCCCGGCCGGCTTCAATCAAAGGATTGAATGTCGCTACGAATTCATTGATAATTTCTGCGCGTAGAGTAGGGTGCCTATAAGTTGGGTTTTGATATTATTTGCCGATATTTTTACTCTTTTATATTTTTATTATTTTTTAAATTTTAGTATGAAAAGTTTACTACAAATAAGTAATAGTATTTATTGATAGGTTCATTTCATGTTAGGATTTTAAAAAAAAAGAAGTGAAATTTCTATGCCATAGGCTTCTACTCCGGTCACCTATTATGCCCTATTTTTTTCCAGACGGTAAAAAAAATCATACGGTATTGTGTGCGTTACCCAGGCCAGATGTTGTCGAAAATGGTCATTTGAATCTTATAGATAATTAGTTTTGCGGCTTCTGTAATTGTTGCGCACATTTTTAAATTTGTTGCGCTTATAGTTTTTTAATTATTTCACAAAAACATTTCCTGCTGGGGTAACGTTACCCCAGCCAGACCTTTTTCTTTCTAATGGGAATATTTAAATAATTACTAGCTATAAAATTAGTTGTCTAGATGAAGTAAATGTTGTGCCTTATTTTGTATTTGTTCTTTCATCGGTTGCGAAGTTATTCGAGATTTTGCTGGGGTAACGTTTTTGGTTTTGCTAGATCTTTGAAATGGTTAAGCGGATTCTTATCATATTTTGTACATGGCTTCTTGGGAATTAGTTTAAATTTGTTCTGCAATAAAAAAACCAAAATAATACATAGCTTAAAGGTTATTTCATTAAATAGAAAAACACTTCAATTGGTCCCAGCACTCTCAATAAGAGCTCTAAAGAATTACTTTAAACGTTATTTTAAAGCTTGTAACTGCCTTCAAATGTATGTGAAGTTTCATTAGTATCGTGTAAGTATTTAACAAATTATAATGATATTGAGTTCTTCACGAGCACGGTCTTGATGCGCGCGGTGTTATTTGGCCACTGGATTGGATATATGAACTGAATGTTATGTCAATTATTAGTTTTTTAGTTCAGTTGTATATCAGTAAAATTTCAGCTCAGTACATTGGATAATTAATGAGATAATACGATTAAAGTCATTAAGAAGTGAATGACCGTGGTAACCCGACCAAGTTTAGGTGGTTACGAAAAAGCGAAAACGCAGAACATTATACTATCTTTTGAAATGTTTAGTATAATACACCTTACAATTTCGGTACAGACGCGTACACTGTTAAATACATTAATAATATAATAATATCTGTACTATGAAAACATTATTATTATCTTCCAGTTATCAAAAATCACTGATATAACATGTCGTTCGGTGGGACGCGGAAGGGGTGGGGTGAAGGGGCGCATTGTTTGCATATCGCACTAAACATGCTCCGTAATCACATAATTCATCTTGTAGAGTACGCATGCGTTTCGGCAGTTCCGTTTCCTGTTTTTGCAAATATTTATAGAGTGCGTGAGAGCTAATGTAAAATAATAAGTGTGGCGAATTACTGCTAATGTGGAGTGCTTCTATTGATGATCATAGTTATGGTGCAGGCTGCTTGATGAATTCACGAACAAGGTAAGCTTGTATAATGTAACTACAGAAATAGAAGCAAAATTATTATTAATATGTACATGTTGTTAGGTACTTATCTAAAACTGTATTTTTTTAAGGCTTAAATATTTAAATTTAGGAACTTATTATTTTCTTTTCTTTCGTACTTAATTATTACCTAGACTGGAATTCTCAACAATGATAACGACATATTTATCCTTCGCTACATAGTACCTATAAAACAAAGTCGCTTCCCGTTTGTCTATCCCTGTTTGCTTACATCTTTAAAACTGCGCAACGGATTCTGAAGCAGTTTTTTTAAATAGATAGATTGATTCAAGTGGAAGGTTTTTGTGTATAGGTATATTGTCAAAATATGACTTGAAACTTGATTAATGAAATTCATGACTTAGCGACCGATTTTTATCGTTATCAATGTCGGGAGTCGGGACTACCGCAACAGGTAGGTATTAATTTATTTCCACTAACTCCTTGGACACGTAGACTTTAAGAAATCCATAATTACCTTGTTGCGACACTCGCGTTGATATAAACTCGCAAATAGATGACGATTCGAGTTTCAAATATGTAGGTAGCAAAACTACAATTGAAACCCCATTAAGGATTTAGACAAAAAAAATGTACTCTTTGTTTTTATTGTAGGCATAAACAGAATGGCAACATAGCAATAGCCGTGGGCCGCGATGATGGACGCGGTGATGGCGACATAATACCTACGTATGAGTGTGGTGGCGACTATGGCTGCGTGGTGAAGTTATAAAAAATATCGTTTGACGTTCTCCTCTACGTCTGTAAAACTCTCAATCTACGGTGAGTACATACTTATATCTAGCTAGGTATATATTACTACGATTTAGGTAGGTTGACCTGCTGGCCACTGTTCAATCTTTATTACTATGGATCATGACTTAAACAGATTATTACAAATGTAATGTGTAGGTAAATAAAAATAACATGTTATGTTATATAGTTTGTACGCACCGTAAGTTTAGTGTTAACTGAAAAAAACCATTGTATATTATTTATTGTCTGTGATCATTACACAGTCCAATATGTGTATATTTAAATAAAAACTGTAACTGTGTACTGTGTATACTGAAATCTATAATTTAATTAAAAAATAATAGAAAATTTCAAAAAAGCAAAATTACTATCTGTAATTTTAATCTGTGATTGTTTTTAAGTATAAGTTTAATAATACTTTAAAAGTTCAATTGAAATGATTATATTACCTGTCAATAAAAAATATTTAATAATCACGTAGTTTTTTTTAAACTTGTGTACATGTCTGTACTAAATTTGTAACACTATCCTACATATTTTAGAAGGTACCTTATTGTTTTGCGTTTTCGCTTTTTCGTAACCACCTAAACTTGGTCGGGTTACCACGGTCATTCACTTCTTAATGACTTTAATCGTATTATCTCATTAATTATCCAATGTACTGAGCTGAAATTTTACTGATATACAACTGAACTAAAAAACTAATAATTGACATAACATTCAGTTCATATATCCAATCTAGTGGCCAAATAACACCGCGCGTATCAAGACCGTGCTCGTGAAGAACTCAATATCATCATAATTTGTTAAATACTTACACGATACTAATGAAACTTCACATACATTTGAAGGCAGTTACAAGCTTTAAAATAACGTTTAAAGTAATTCTTTAGAGCTCTTATTGAGAGTGCTGGGACCAATTGAAGTGTTTTTCTATTTAATGAAATAACCTTTAAGCTATGTATTATTTTGGTTTTTTTATTGCAGAACAAATTTAAACTAATTCCCAAGAAGCCATGTACAAAATATGATAAGAATCCGCTTAACCATTTCAAAGATCTAGCAAAACCAAAAACGTTACCCCAGCAAAATCTCGAATAACTTCGCAACCGATGAAAGAACAAATACAAAATAAGGCACAACATTTACTTCATCTAGACAACTAATTTTATAGCTAGTAATTATTTAAATATTCCCATTAGAAAGAAAAAGGTCTGGCTGGGGTAACGTTACCCCAGCAGGAAATGTTTTTGTGAAATAATTAAAAAACTATAAGCGCAACAAATTTAAAAATGTGCGCAACAATTACAGAAGCCGCAAAACTAATTATCTATAAGATTCAAATGACCATTTTCGACAACATCTGGCCTGGGTAACGCACACTCATATATTTACGACCAAAATACCACAGCTCGTTTAATCTGTTGTAAAAAGTGAAGTATTGCACATCCCTCTGTTGTAGGTATTTATTTTTCGATTCACTGTGCTGGGCGCTGGTGGGGGCACGACAACTGATATGAAGTCGGGTGGCGAAAAGGTCAAGTCCCTTGTAATAGCGCGTGCCTTTTGCCACCAACCGGGCACAAATCCAGACTCCGCGCTGTAACTGAGAAGTTCATGGAAAACCTAATAACACTTCTCGACTCGGGAATCGAACCCAAGACCTCATATTCGGCAGTAACGCGACCACTAGCCCAATGACGTAGTCAGTACAGGGGTGATATGCTATAAAGAAAAAAAAAACACTGGTAGGTATTCGTTGAAACTATTTTATTCTACATTTACATCATTACGTAGAAATCTAAAGAGATTATTACAAAACATCTATACAATGTTACTATGGCAGTTATCTCATTGTTTCTATTTAAAAAATCCCTACAAAATATAAGAAAACCAATAATATTTACAATGTCCTGCATTGCCAACAAAAATGAGGCCATTCGTCCGTGTGCGTAGTCCCAGCGGAAACGTGTCGAATTTCTTCATTTCAGTTTAGCAGATATTTAGTGTATGACGTCGTGTAATTGTGTATGGTAAATACAAATTTGTGCATCCAACCATTGGGAAGCTATTCAACAAAAACTGTTTCCGTTGGGACTACGTCATCCTAGCGGCACTTTTTTTTTCCTATGGACGTACAGACGCCAGCACATCAAGCTACCTCAAACTGTCAAATTTTCCCAATTGAAGATGAACCTTATCCCTTTGCAATAAAGTTGAAAAACTATCAAAGAAATTTGAAAGATTGGGGTAGCTTGATGTGCTGGCGACTGTACAAGAAAAAATTGCATTCAATAATTAGTGTGTAACGAGAGGTAAATGTGTATGTTGAAATGAAATTTATGTGTCATTAAACTGCGGAGATAATCAAGTTTCCGCTGTGCTGACGTTTGGCTATTTGATGAAAATCATATAAAACAGTTTAGTGTATTTTTTTTTACGCACGTTGCTTTGAATTTGTGTATCAAGTGTGTGAAAATAGAATTTGGAAAAAATATACCCTTCAGAAGATATTCACGTAAAAGTAAAATAAGGTTATTAGGTCCAAGTACTTAAAAGCGGAAATCTAGAGCCTAACTTATCGTTAATTTGTTTCTAGTAAGGGTCTACAATATCTTGCCAAGTTTCATTTATGTGCTCTTTGTAATTAATGAGCAATGGCATAATTTACTACGACTGGGCCACTATATTGTATGACATCCGATTGTAAGATTTTTTAAAGGAAAAGAAGAATAATATATATTCCAATATTTAGTGTATTAATGCAACTATTCACATTTTCAGCTCATTACACTAAATAATTAAAGAGTTATTTATAATAAAAATATCTGAGCAACCGTAGTACATGGATAAACCGAACAAGTTTGAGTGGCCACGAAAAAGCGGCTGTGTAGTATATAGAGATAACGTTCTAAAATTTCCAGTATAGTATCGTTATTCGGTTAAATAGTTTAGTAGAAAATACAAGTGCGTGCACAATAGTTTAGTAGAAAATACAACAACTGCATTAACTTTGGAGGTACCTACTCTTAAAAATATAGTAAGTAGTCTTAAGTAGTAGGTCTAAGTAAAAAAGTATTAATACCATTGATATTGTATGCATTTGCACAGTGCATACAATGGATAATCGTCGGTTGGTGCTTCATTCCATCTAAATTACACCTCTCGTTACACACTAATTATTGAATGCAATTTTTTCTTGTACGTCCATAGGAAAAAAAAGTGCCGCTAGGATGACGTAGTCCCAGCGGAAACAATTTTTGTTGAATAGCTCCCCAATGGTTGGATGCACAAATTTGTATTTACCATACACAATTACACGACGTCATACACTAAATATCTGCTAAATTGAAATGAAGAAATTCGACACTTTTCCGCTGGGACTACGCACACCATTCGTCCCAGTTGAAGTGAAAGTGAAATCGAGTAAGCTTGTCGATTTCGAATAATTTGATTACAGACACCAAAATCATGCAATGTTTACATGCATTATGCACCGTCATGCGTTATGAAGTTGAGACAAAATTTACGATGATAATTATTTTTGCCAAAGATTTAAAAAAAAATCTTCAAAGATTTCGTAAAAAATTGTAAAAGTTAATTCCCTAAACCATAATGAAGAATTTCTAATACAATAGGTGGAATGTTTTCTGTAAACAATAAGCCATGGTAAAGGGTTATCGAAACATTTAAAACGTATTGCGATACCGTACTTACCTAATTGTTTTTTAAAGAGTAACGGTGGAGTTTCTTGCCCATTCTTCTCCATACGAAAATACATTTTGGAAGGGGCGACTAGAATCAACTCTATTAGGACCTGTCAAGCCCAGCTAATGAGATAACAATTAATTTTTTATTGTTTGGGCACGCCGCACGCATGCGTGCCCTCCAGGATGTATGTAAATGTTGACGTTCAAAAGTGCCTTTTAAGTGGCTATTGGAATGCTTTGACTTTGTACTACAGCTCCTGAAATATAAACCTAGGTCTTTTTGTATTTTTAAAAGTTTGACAAATTCAAATGTTGGTTTTTCAAAAAATATAATTGCCAACAAACATTTGAACGCGACTGTACGGAGATCAGCTTAGGTTTAATACGTCCAATAAAGGTCAGTATGTATGAATCCGTCACTTTTTGTAGTAAATCGAATTTGGTCGGATAACCAGCCGTTGTTTGCAAGTTTTGTTTTTGTTCATATCTCCTTAATTAGAAACATTCCAAGCTGAATATTTTCACTACTTATTTTTGACTAAACGCACTAATTTTTGGTTTACCCCACATCTTGGGTCGAGTCGGTTTCTTGTATTTTGCCGTCAAAGTTACGACACCGTCGTTTTGACTTTTAGCAATATGATTCAATAACGCATGCATGTACACTTTTTAAACTTTTTATTCTTTATTCTATGCGTCAAGGACCTAAAAAGTTTTCAGCAAGCTTATACGTTTTCTCATTTAGGCGCTACGATATTTATTCGCATTTTAAAAAAGCGCGATAACTTGAAAGTTATTGATACTTTCTTAAATCTAATTCTGTCACAAATACACACAAATTATGAGCTTCTCGTGTATGTTTATTTTACAGGCGCACATACAATGGTTTTAGAGATACACGATTCTGCAAATCTTAACTCCAGCAGGAATTGCAATAACTCGAAAACCTGCAGACGCACAAATTATTTTTTCGGCGCCCATTTTTGCACAAATATTTCTCTCTCTAATCATTCGTTTAGAATTTTCCTGCTAGAACAACGTTACTACAGCAGGAATAGTTGTATTCTTTTTTTTCCAAAACCAAAAAGCGCACAAATTTTTAATTTGGCGACATCGTATTTTTCACCGTTTGGTAAACCATGGGGTTTTAGTCTTACAGCTCCTGAAATATAAACCTCCGACTTTTTCTATTTTTTTTTTACAATTTCAATCTGTAATTTACCAAAATTTTAGGTCTCTGCAACGCTTAGTTTTAAAGATCTCCGTGGCCGCGCGGATCTCCGCGTTTCAATGTCGCGTTCAAACCCTTTTAACTTTTTAACCATATCTTTGACAAATTTAACTAAACTTTTACAATTTTTTACAAAATCTTGGCAGATTGTTTTTTTTTATATCGCCGTAGCCGCGCTATTGAAACGGACATAGATACCAGTAGATCAACTCAGGTAATGGGACCATGCTTTGGACCCGAAACTCATAGTGTTGAGCACGTTTCGAGGGTTTATTGTAGAGCGACCCCGGCCTCATTTCTATTCATTCTTTAGCGAACATACAAATGAATACATAGTATTTAACAAAGTTTCATTTGTGTCTGTCTATGGTCAGACTGTTACGCTTAGATCTTCTAAACTTCACATTGGATTTTGATGCAGTTTTCACCATCATTTACAGCATGTATTCTGGATGGTTTATGTGGAAAACAACATAAATATTTAACTTAGCACAGAAACTTCCAGAATATGACATATCGCCATTTCACTCGTGGCTACAGGAGACGGTCACTGGTACTTAAAAAAAAATGCGCTACATTTATACATATACAATATAATATTATAAACGCGAGTTTGTATGTATGGATGTTCGTTACTCGCAAAAACGGCTGAACGGATTTGGATGAAATTTGGCACACAGATAGATTATAACCTAGATTAACACATAGGATACTTTTTATCCCGGTATTACGTTCCCGCGGGATAATTTTGGACATACACGCGGGCGAAGCCGCGGGCGGAAGCTAGTATATGTACAATATAGAAAAAACGTACTACCAACTATTGTTTTATGAGACCTAATATTCCAAAATCATTGAGGTCGTCGTGTTTTTCCAAAACCAGTCCTTTTTCATTCGCTAGATGGAGGACCGAAAGTAGGGCTAAGGGCACACTTAGAGATTCTCGCATGTTGGGTGTAAGTTTGCTTGGTAACCGATGGTATATTGAACAGAAACTTGTTTCTGTAACAACTTCCGTTTCTCCTTCTGGCGTCTTCTCTGTTAGCATTCTCCATGTGCAGTGTTTGAGTTGCTTCATGTCCACCTTCTTTGCCCGCATCGCGTAGGGTATGAAGATTTTTGCGACCTGCACAAATAATGGAGTTTGTAAGATACATAACATCACGCCTATATCACCTGAAGGGGTAGGCAGAAGTTATAACACCTACACCGTCGACATTTCGTCAGTATGTTCAATTGAATTATAGTTGATAATAGAGTGAAAAACAAAAGAATTTTAGAGTGTGCTATATTACCTTAGTAGGTGGTTCCAACATGTCGGTAATCTCTTCAGGCTCGGCCGCTTTTATTTGGTCGTGTAGGTTGCCTGCTGCCGTCGCGTCTTCATTACCCCAGTCATCGCCATCCTGAAATAGTAGAGAAACGGCTGTTATTATTTCCCGCATATGTGAATCTACCGTTCAATTAACTCATTAGCAGCTATTGCCTGAAACATAGCAAGGCATGCTGCAAATGAAGAGCGAGGAATTGTGAACCGTATTGCTTGGAATGTCGAAGCGATTATATCAAGCGAGTTTTGTAACCATCGCGCCAACAGCCCATTCACACAAATTTCATTAAATTGTTACCAGCATCGCCTCAATTCAAAGTAATGAAAAAAAAAAAACATCTTTCGAACGTTCGCGACATGAACATTAAGGCAGCCAACCGATTGTAATGTTACTAATTTTGGAAAACGTTACAAAATATAAAGTTCCACGAAAAAATAAAAACAGCCGATTGATTTACGCGCGCCCGGCCGACGCGGTTCGCTGACCGGACATTGACCTTCGACCATATCGATACTCAATAAGGGAGTTAAGTATTGCCAGCTAATTTACTTTGACCCTGTATACATGACGAGTATGATCGTCGAAGATAATTTAAGTTCCAAGTCACAAAATTATTTTATATCTTTGATTGAAAATTGATAGATTCATTTCTGCTTTGCCGATTACTATTTCAATGGAGTAGAATACTCACAGGAATATTGTTAGGACAGTACGACGCATCGTTCTCATTGTTATAGTCATAATCTCTGGCTTCCTCAACTGTGACTGGCTCCGGTTCAGGTTGCTTGCTCTGTTCGAGGTCGCGTTTGCGTAGCATTATCACGTTGTGACGGAGGAAGAGTTTCCGGAAGTGGGACTCATCTAGACCTCTGTAAAAGAAAAAGAATTGGGTATAACACTCATTTTTGCAAAGTGTCTTAATTAGATTCTAGAGTGCTAATAAACAACTAAAAAAAAACAACATTTTTATTTAATCGATCAGTGCCATAAAAATGCATTTAAATTTTACATTTTCAAATTTCGCACGTAATTCGACGAAAACGCTGGACGCAATGGACGCCATATTGCTCTGTGGGCATGACGGCAGTTTGCTAAAAACAAATGCACTGATATTTTATGAGACAATTGCATATAATTAAAAAAAATTGTTATTTTTCTACTTATCGTTGGTTTGCTGTTCCTGAATGCAAAATGTTATTTAAATAAAAAATACTTTGGTTACGATATTAATCCTATTATAAACGCGATTATTATTAATATTACAAACGCGAAAGTTTGTAATGATATGGATGGATGAATGTTTTTTTTGGGTGGGAAATCATCAAATAACTTCTCCCGCTCTGGGCGGAGCGGGAGGGCATGTCAGACTTTTACTGACTAAAACCCACCCGTATTCCCTCAGTTGCCTGTATGCCAGGGGCCGACGTATCTCTTTCGAACAACCCGCATCCCTGGCAGGCATCGGCCCTTGCGGGCCCCATCTGGTGCTGCTGACATCTCTTTGAGGTGCGCGTGGAACACAACGCGCCGTCGACCCGGGCTTGGTTCTTACCGGACAGCGAGCTACCTATTACTCGCCGTCCGCAAGCCCGTACCTACGGTGGCTGGGAATCAGCCACGCGGTCGAAGCCGCTGGCAAAAGCTAGTACCCTAATATGTTATAGTGTTCGTTTTCTGCAATTGTTGGGTACAGCATATGATTCTAGACCGTATCGTACAACATTTTTGCTCGTTTATCAAAAAAATTATCAGCTGTTTCATAGAAAAGTGCGCGGTCAAAATGTATGAAACGGCAAATTATTTTTTAATAACCGACAGTAAATTTCAACTTAGGGGTTCAGAATCATGTAGGTACTGAATCCATGGTATCAGGTTGATCCCTGCCAATGTAAGCAATCTTACCTATCAATAGGAGTTTTAAAATTAGCCTCGTTCCACGTATGTCCTGTCGCTAGCGTCTTCCTACTGATGATGATCTTGGCTGGCTGTGTGGGTTCGTACTCTCCCACAGGATCGGATCGGCAGTCAAACGCTAAGCCGGCTACTTGGAAGTCGAGCTGGCGTTTCTTTCGAGGTGGCTTCTTGCCTTCGACGGTCAGACGGCCGGCTACTGATTGGGTGCGTTCGGACATTTTTGAGGCTGTGGAAATAGATTTGAAAATGATAAAAAAATACGGGAATCCCGCATATATTATAAATGTTTAGATGTTTGGCTACTCAATCACGCAAAAACGGCTGAACGAATTTGGATGAAATTTGGCACACAGATAGTTTATAAACTGAATTAACACATAGGATACTTTTATCCAGGTAGTAAGTTCCTGTGGGATAATTTCCTACAAGCAAGCAGGCGAAGCCGCTGGCAATATAAAACATTTATTTAGTGAAAAGCTTAAAATTCATTAATTCACCGACAGATAACGCACAGCCCAAACCACGGGGACCAGGCACATAGACACATGAAATGTTGTAACAGAGTTTCGGAAAGATTTTTGAAAATTTAAACAGGGTTTAACAGAGGTAGTATGGAAGTTCGTTGTTATTACCGATGGTTGACTAACGGCTTATTATGGGATAAAACAATAATTTTACCAAAGGTTAACTATTTTTTCTTTTTTTGTTACATAATTTTTGTTCAATAGGGGCAAGTTTGAATAAAATAGGTACATAATCCAGAACTTAGCAGCAAAACTCCAAAGATTACGAGGCACTGGATTGGTGAGGGAGACGCTGTGTGAGTTTGAATCACAAGCAACTAATTTATCGAGCAAAATTGGTCCAGCCGTTTCGAAGGTTAGCCAAGACAAACAGACTTGCAATTCCTTTTTTAAAAGTATCGTCTTACTTTCGGCGGGACGCCCGCGCGCGCCACGCACGCCACGGCCGCCTCCTACTATTAGTGACCCTCACCTCTATTGTTCTTCAGGCGCCAGTGCGAGGGCCCGGCCCAGGCCGCCACGATGGCGCCGCAGTAGGAGTACTCCAGGCGCGTGTCGTGCGGCGCGCCGGGCCGCATGTCGGTGAGGCGCGCGACGGGCGGCGCCACGCCCGCGCGCGCCACGCAGGCCGCCACGGCCACGTCCGCCTCCTCCTCGCTCTCTATGCCGCCCAGGGGCTCGTCGTCTGGGAATATAAGAACATCGATAAGATTTTGCTTTTCAGTCATTCAAAATGTATACACGTCTTTCGACATCTTTGTCACATGCAATCATTTCCCAATATAACCAATATTTTGTTCGTTAAATAAGACATTGTTCATGTAAGTAAGGTCGTAAAAAGGATAAAAACCGATTCTGCTAACTACAGACCGAGTTCCATATTGCCTGTATTATCAAAGATTTTAGAAAAAATAATGAGGAATAGGCTCATAAAGCACTTAAGGACTCACAGTATTTTAAATAGTCAGCAATAGATACCAAAAATCTTTAGGAACCACCGATGCTATTCATTAATTGACGAGGTTGTCTGTAATTTAAATGACAAACTTAAAGTGACAGGTATTTCTGGACCTTAGTTCTGCTTTCGATATAGTAGACCATGAAATCCTTCTGGCTAACTTGGAACATTATTGTATATGGGAGATTTGCATAAGAGACGTCAGTAAATAGAGGTTAAGCCGATTGTAGATGGATGAAGAAAAACACTATAAATTTAACCAAGTCATTGTATCCCAAGGTGTCCCTCATGGCTTTGTTCTGGGTCCAATTTTGTTCATCCAATTCCTAAAGACTTGATTGAATGTAGTCGAAAACAAGTAACTGACACTACACTAATTATTTTTGGTGATGACACTAATGCAACCGTTTCTGCAGATAGTATAAGTAATTTAGAACCTAGAATCGAATCTATTTAAAATACTTGTTGTAAAATAATGTTTGTAATGTGTTAAAAAATATATAGACGAACTGACCTTTACCTAAATGTAGTTACTAGTGTCCTTCAGACACCTGCAAAACCCAGATTATAATAACGACATGGCAGCACTTTATTTAGTATTTGCCAATAACAAAATCTTTTATTTCCTATCAATGTTTATTTTAAATTATCGGTACAAATATTTGTCAAGTCAATGTCCCATCGCCGACGAGGAAGCAACTAACTCTCGACTATTTTCTCACTCAAGAAACGTACAGAAGCTTGTAGATCTCATGTCAGTTAAAGAGATAAATACCGGCGACAACTTTATCTAACAAACAGACTCCTTTTTAGTAGCTATCTCTATTCGCTGGCAGTGGGATAGGTGCCTTAAGAGCCTATAATTTCAAACGGTATCTTTTGGTAAATAAGGACACATACCATACAAGTCGTTATGCTGTTCGTCCTGTGGTATGGGCTCAACCTCCGCGTTCACATCAAAAGCGAGCGCCTGTTGCGACAAGTTCAGTCGGTTCTCTTCTACCCAGTTGGTTACACGATTGTCACTGGGAACAGAAAAATACAGTGTTCAGCATAACAGTTCAAAGATACCATTTCATGATTTTGTTTTGGGTTTCGTAATATTACTGTTATTTATTTTAAGAAGAATAAATAATAATAGTATCGACGGATTTATTATTTTTCATCATCACTCTGGATGTGGATTCACATGTGCTGGAGAGAGCAGCTGTATCTTTTATTGTTCAGAAGAAGCAGATTTTTTGAACTGTTCAACAGCATAGCTATTCACAACCATTCGATACGCTTCCGTACCGAATCGAACATCATTCAATGTTATCGTAGAAGTCCTACAAGCGCTGTTCTCAAATACAAAACCCGAAAATTATGACAGTTTACATCAAATAGACGACCGCTATTCTTCCGGCAGCCGTTTGTTGTCGAGGGCAACGCTAATCAGGTAATCGAAATGTGTCATTTATTTAATCGATTAGTGCCATAAAATTAATTTAAATTTTAAATTTTCAAATTTCGCACGTAATTTGACGAAAACGCTGGACGCAGTGGACGCCATATTGCTCTGTGAGTATGACGTCAGTTAGCTATATAAACAAATGCGCTGATGTTTTATATGACAATAGTTCATAATTTAAAAAAAAAATGAGTTATTTTTCTAGTTATCATTGGTTTTCTGTTCCTGAATGCAAAATATTAATTAAATAAAAATTACTTTGGTTCCGAAAATAATTAAAGTACAAAGTTTGCTCAGTTGACATGCCGTATGACGTAATGCCGTGTTCAAAAACAGATTAAAAAAACTGAAATCTTTAAATGGTATTTTAAAATTTATTTGGTTTTTTCATGAACTAAAACTAGCATTTTCCGACTGCATTTTGCCTAAGCTATCTCAAGAATATATATTTAGATTTTTTTTCATATAGAGTAAAATACCCTACTGTCAATTTTTTCACTACTTTTCACTGACTTTTGAATTTCCTTTATTCTATTTATAGGAAAAAAAAACTTACGTGTCTTCAGTATCTGGATCCCAGTTTGAGATAGAGAACCCGGTGAAAGGTTCACAAATATGGTCGCTGTTCGTAAACGCTGGCAGTAGCTTGGCAGCTAAGGTCATACGTTGAGATAGATCTATGTTTTGTTCTTCTGGAATGTTCTCTTTTATTTCTTCTAAGAATTGCTCATCAGTTCTAAAATAGGAAATAGTCTATTTTAATAGTTTATCAGGTAGACGTTTTAGACTGATCAGCCCCTGGGCCGATCAGGTTAAGCTACGATTGCCGCGGTTGGGTCCACCATCTTTACATACCATGGTCCCGGCTAATGATAGCTGTCAAAGATCCACGAATGATTGTGGATCTTTGATAGTTGTTATGGGTCGTCAGAAGCCTGAAACTCTGACAACCAATCTTACCAAGGGATGTCATATTGCCCAGTGACTGGGTTGTGGAGGTCAGGTAGGCCGTTACTCCATGTAAAATACTACTAGTATTCAGCTGCATCCAATTAGACTGGAAATCTACCCAAACATGGTTGGAAAAAGGCTAGGCAGATGATGATGATGTTTTACACTGATCAGCAAGCTACAGGACAAGATTAGCTGACCTAACATTTAGCAACTAACTCAACTTTGTATGAAAATGAGTTGAACATTTCGCATTCCGCATGGCGCCTAACGTCCTACACTATTTCCGTACTGAGACAACACGATATATATTTAATAATCTTAATATTACATCAATAAATTAGACCTCTGGTGATTTCAGACTGTACCTCAAAATCAAAGAGAGTGTTTTGTCGTGTATGGGCAGAGTCGCGTTGAACGCTCTGTTTGATGACGTCACATCGCCGGTCGTCGCCGCCAACCGCTCGAAAAATGGATCTGAGAGAAAGAAAATGACATGTCAAAAAGTGTGCAGTACTCTGGCAAAATATTGTGCTGACTTAGTGACTTGTACTTTAGAGAGTTGAGAATATAACAAATAATTAGTGTATCATAAGGAGCAATTTGTTTACTAATAGCAAAATTTGTGTGAATTGTAGTTATAAAGTTATTTGAGAAAAACTGATTTTGCTGGAGTAATGTTTGAAATGTTACCCTGTCAAAATTATTTTCAAAAATTCGCTTCAGCCCAGAACCAAATACATGAATAGGTAGCTTTTGTTGCATAGTAAATGTTTGTAAATAGAAAAATTTGTGTGTGTTCTTCTGTTATTTAAGATTTTGCTGCGGTAACGTTTTGGGATTTCCCAGATCTCGAAAACGGCTCAAAGCAGAAGTCTGAAAAAAATACCCTTAAGAGACCTTAATTTGTTTAAACATTAGTTTTTGATCTCGTTGACGTTAACCCATGTAATTAAGTGGTTTCAAAAATCAGAAAAAACGGATTAGCAAGTAAACCAATACACTTTTAACCAAATAAACAGCTGTAAAAAATACCTGTGGGACACACTTATAAGGTCAGGAATTTTAGATTTTGTAACTTTAGACAATATGAACATAAAAACAAATATGATTAATATTACACTGGTAGTACTTTTGCGATTGAATACTCAGTTCCCATAACATTAAGAAACATGCCATAGTTTAAACAAATTAAAATGATTCATGAACATTCGTTCCTGTTAATTTCAACTCTCAATTACGGCTTTAATTAAAGAACTTTAATAAAAAACGACCAAAATTGCCGACAGAATTGCTGATATATTCTTGTTTTTGAGTACGACCAGTGTCAAACTAAATATATTTGTTTTTATGTTCATATCATCTAAAGTTACAAAAATCTAAAATTCCTGACGTTACAAGCGTCTACCACAGGTATTTTTTACAGCATGCAGGTTTTTTTTTGACAACACGGTTGGCGCAGTGGCTGCTGAGCGATCGCCTGCTGCGCTGCGTGTCGCGGGTTCGATTCCCGCACGGAACAAATATTTGTATTGCCTACAGGTAGTTGTTCCGAGTCTGGCTGTTTGTGTATGTGAGTTTAAATGTTTGTAAACGCACCCACGATACAAGAGTAATTCCTAGTGTGAGGCAACGTTTTTTTCTTTAAAAAAAAAAGAAAGAAAGCTGTCTATTTGGTTATAAGTGTATTGGTTTACTTACTAATCCGTTTTTTCAGATTTTTTAAATCATTTAATTACATGGGTTAACGTCAACGAAATCAAATAGTAATGTTTAAACAAATTAAGGTCTCTTAAGGGTATTTTTTTCAGACTTCTGCTTTGAGCCGTTTTCGAGATCTGGGAAATCCCAAAACGTTACCGCAGCAAAATCTTAAATAACAGAAGAACACACACAAATTTTTCTATTTACAAACGTTTACTATGCAACAAAAGCTGCCTATTCATGTATTTGGTTCTGGGCTGAAGCGAATTTTTGAAAATAATTTTGACAGGGTAACATTTCAAACATTACTCCAGCAACATCAGTTTTGCTTAAATAACTTTAAAACTACAATTCACACAAATTTTGCTATTAGTAAACAAATTGCTCCTCATGAGACACTTATTATTTGTTATGGTCTCACCTCTCTAAAGCACAAGTCAGTACAAGATTTTGCCAGGGTAACGCACACTGTTAAGAACGCACCTATAGAATAAGAAATAATATGTCGTATGCAAGCAAAAAAATCTGCTCCAAATGCGTTGTTAATAAAGTTTGATAAAGAATTGTTTGTCTTGGTATAGGCATGCGATGAGGCATGCTAAAAAAAGTGTGGCAGATATGAAAGAAAAAGTTGCGAACAATAGAGTGATGGCTGAGAAGGGAGAATGGAAGAAACAAACCTGTTGCGTCCCCGAATAACATGGGACAAAGGCTGATGGCAAAGAAGATGCTGATCAATTTTAAGGCAATACACCCAGCAATAAAAATGAAACCTTACCTATACAATCATTAGTATCAAAATCCCCATTAAATACTGTAGGGTTAGAAGCAATGGCACCCTTGGATTTTTTCTTTTTCTTCTTGGTAGGAGCCGCACTCTCTGCATCCACTGCGCCGTCATCTTGCATATTGTTATCATCGTCTTTCTTCCCTCTTTTACTCTATAGTATGTTAGAGAAAATTATGGACATATTTTAGGGTACCATAGATCAAAGTTAGAAATATTTCTGAGACTATTATATTTTTCTAAGAGTGAAATTTCTATTAGCTTTGCTGATAAAATGAAAGGGAACTAACCTGAGCCGCTTTACTGAGTCCCCCAGCCATCTTTAACACATCATAATGCACTGCATCCACCCTAAATGAGTATATTCTAGCGGATGCATCCACTACTGTAGAGGCCGTCTGTAAGTTTTCCATCCGAGAATCGTGCCTCCTTAACATTGACGTCATGAAGTCTATCAGCTGCAGGTTCCATGCATTGTCTTTTGTTATTTTCTGGAATTAAAAGTTTGTAGTCAGTGATGTTTTGGTCAGTTGAAAACCTGCATCAGACATTAGTTGTATGGCATACAGGATAAGTGAGGGATGCCTCGATACACACCTTTTTTCCGATTTCCGATACGATACCGATACCGATGCTCTTATAAAAATTTCGACGATACCGATACCGCTACGCTTATTGATTTCAAAAATGAAGGTAAAATAAATAAAACACAAGTCAGGTTATTTTTTTAATTAATATAAAAAGAACAAATAACAGCACATACTAAATAAAACCGTTTATAACTATAGACAGGTTGAGATTAGTTAATAGTATATTTAACATAGTTCGTGCCTCGTTTGCAACGAAATAGACGAGATAACGGGTTTACATTACATTTTAAAAGCGCGAAATTTGAAAAGTATCGTTGAATCGGCCATAAATATATCGGCAAACTTCGAGTATCGCCGATATATCGGCATCGGTATCGGTATCAGATGCATCCCTAGTTTTTATCCAGCGTGCAAACTATAACCATGAATTCAACATATCAGACCCTCTAGCGCAGAAATGGTACGGTATGGTCTTACAAAAAAAATCAGCTGTTTCATAGAAAACTGCAATATCTACGAGGCCAAAATGTATGAAACAGCAGATTTTTTTTTGTATTACAGACGAAAAATTTCCATGCTGGGGGTCTAGGATAATATACTAAATTCATGGTTACAATTTGCGCACTGGATAAAAACTTATCCTGTATATGCTGAGCTGGCCTATTGCTCCAGCCGTGAGACAAACAATACTGTTATAACTACGGTTAATGTTCTCTGTTTCAATTTGACCTGGTCAAGTGAAATTTATTTTCTTTCTTCTGGCTTACTTCTTACAAAGATTGCTCCAGATTAAACTGAATTTTGGCCTGACTTAGCAAAGCATTTGCTATGCAGATAATTTTGCTGGGTATTAAAAAGCCTACAAATTAATTAAAAAAAAAAAAAAAAACTTACATTTTCAGCATAAAGCTTGAGACATCCTTGAAAGTGCTCTTTCTGTGGTGATGAAGACATGGTGTCCCTGCCTCGTCTGGGTGATGATGTTTGTGGCGTTGACGTAGCCACAGCACGCTCAGATGCCACAAGCGATGACCTCTCGGCATCATCGTCATTGCGTTCCTGTAAAATAAAGTTACAAAAATAATCAAGATAATAATGCCGCATAATGTTTAATTGTGCCATATCTCGTATATATTTTACTGAGTGTACATAAATAATAACATAAATAAGATATGTATATAAAATATAAAAATAAAATTATTTAATATTTAGCTCTTAAATATTTTGTACTTAAATATCTTGCAATAACTTACAAACACTATGCCTGATAAAGATACTAACTATTCGGTGATAGCTTTGTTTAGCAGTCTTTCTGTTAACATTATATGTGGCCTTTTAATTTCATTGTTGCACCATAATAATATTAAACAGGAAAATAATTATATGTTTGTCAGTTCAGATTATAGCGAATTCTCCGTCTGTCTGTTCTGTCTTCAAAGCCTGTCTTCATCGTATGTTGCATCACAGTCTTTGTTTTAAGTCAGAAAAGTAGTGGGGCAACTAAGCTATAAGTGAGCTTACTCAATACATTGTGTTATCAGAACTCTTCAGATAATGGTACACAATAAGCGACTAAGTAACTCGACAAATGCAATAATGTGTTCACAAAAAGCTTGTTAAAACATGCTTAAAGTTCACTAAGTTAGTATACAGCAAAGAAGAACATGGTCAAAGATGTTTTTATCAAACGTGTTTATTGTTATTGTACGATCTGGTAGGCCACAAACCTCATTTCTAGAGCCAATGGGTCGTATCTGCGGAATAAGACTTCGCCTTCTAATTGAACTATTGCTACTCCCGCCAACACTTATCCTGGCTAGCCCAGGGGTAGAACTTATCGGAGTGTCTATCATCATTGCGCAAACGTAGCATACACCACTTTGTATCCTAAATAATCACACTGCGCCATAAAAACATAAAATACCAGATTTTTTATTACGATTATCAATATTTTCCGTCAAGCGTCAAATTCGGTCAAATCAAAACGCAACGGACACGTCTTGTAGGGATGTGATGGTGATTTTTTTCAAGAAAAAATATATTTAATTACTCTTCTTATCTATGGTGATTAAAATCGACTAAATACAGCTTAGTTAATTAAATGAATTCTCTAAGTTTGTCCTAAATTCATAATTATTATTAATCATTTCAATTCAGATTATATTTTAAATTCCATAAACTGTTAGTAAATAATATTTAAAACTACGTTGATAAGATTATGAATGATTGTAAAAAAATGTGCTAATACATTTATTATTGAATTGTAATGGTGGTAATGACTGTTATTCCACCAAAATCTTGGCACACAACTTGTATGTGAGGCTAAAAACTGAATGTAAGTTCAACATCACAATCATCCACGAACTGACTTCATCTACTACTGAACATGGCCTCTTTTTTCATGTGCCAATCCCCACGCTTCTGGGCGAGTCTCATCCAGGTGTTTCCCACGATAGCAGCAATATCCACCCATATCGCTGCCGGACTAACACTACCACTCTTGGATGTCACTCGGTTAAAGCCTTACTCGGCTTATCTTACTACGCTTTGCCAGCCCAACTCCATCCGAGTTCAATGATTCGTTTTCCGATGTCGAAGGTGTTCGTACGTCTTCAGACGTTGGGAAATTGGTTTATGCTTCATGCATGGCACTCTATGCAACGCTCAGTCTGTACACAGCTTCCTGTATTAGCGTCCGTGGACGCCCACGTCTCAGCACCGTACGACATGGTAGGCAGAACACTTTTAGACATTGTGGAATTTTGGCGGAACTTAGAATGTTTTCCAGTTCTCTAAATGCGGCTCTCCAAACCTGTATTCTTTTCGATGTCTCTGTAAATGAAAGAATATGGCCAAGTTAGACATTCATATCGGGTAACCATCTTGCAACATTTTCCTACTTTACTAGAAGGATTTAAATAGCTGATGATGATGCTTGCCCCTATCTTAGTCGAATACGAATTTATGTTGGATATAATTAAACAAATAGTTTATCTGACGGATTACTGCTGATTCAGTGATTTTGATAAAGAAGTACCTATTGATAAGAGCTTTTATTCCATGACTTTTGTAATGGTCTGATATCAGATAATTTCATATTTCCAGAAACGGAATGAAATAAAATGCTTTTAAATTGATATTTTGATGTTGTTGTCCTATTTTTTTAAATAGCCAAATAGTGTGTTTCCAAAGTTCCCCCACTCATTACAGCTGTTTGTAAACGCATCGCTTGTTGCCAACTTCCCGTCAGTCATTTTGTTCGGTGGCTGATTTCTATGGTCGACGATATCGTTAAAAATCTTTAACATCGGCGAGTTATTTCCAAAGTGACATTATGAGTTCTGGAATGCCTGAATTGGGCTCCAAGATAAGCCTAATATCTAAAGCTGATATTCGCTACGAAGGCCGGCTTTTCACCGTCGATCCTCAGGAATGTACCATCGCTTTGGCTAGCGGTAAGTTGACAAATGGATACTGTTATCTTATTACAAGGCCTCTTTCACAGTAATCGTCATCAGGTTAATGTTTTCTTCTTGTATTTCCTGGCGATAATTATTTTTTCTTATAGGAACATCGATCGACGTCTCTAGAAAGCTGTTCTCTTTTCCCTCCCGATTTATGCCCATCTTTGTTTATTGTTTGGTAAAGCGTCCAATATGTTTATCGTTGGGCATTTTCCTTGTAATTTTCCATGATTTTTAGATATATGTATCGCATTGTTTTTCTTCTACCCTCAAAGTGAAATTGTTGGTCCCGCCTATGACCGCGGTTTCACATTGATGACGTTGATAACGTCCTATGTATGCTACAATTTTGTTTTCTTCAGCAGGTGTTAAATTGACGGTACACCGTCTTTGTCTTAAAAAATAATCTCTACTTTAACTATTCTTCTGAGATGAGTAGGTGGTTAACAGTTAGATCAATCTACCTACTTTTTCTTTTAAAATAAGTTCAAGATGCCACTGTGCAATGGGAAAAATTATGACTCGTAACAATATTTAGTCTACCTTCAGAGTAAAAAATTGAGTAGCACTTAAATTAGTGTAAGAAATGTATTTTATCTCAAATAAAACTAACTACCTGCAAATTATAACAATTCATGAGGGTAATGTACTAATGCACTTTTTCTGTCCACAGTGCGTTCATTTGGTACGGAGGATCGAGAGACGCAGTACCCTGTTGCGCCTCAGAGCCAGGTGTATGATTACATCTTGTTTCGTGGTTCTGACATCAAGGATATTCGAGTGCTGAACAATGTTCCCTCACTACCCAATGATCCGGCCATCATGCAGATGTCGGTGCCGCCGACGCTCGGCGCGGGCAGTGCACCGGGCCAGTTCACAGCTCAATACAACCACCCGGTGGTTGGGCAGACACCGTACCCCCAGTACCACCCGATGGCTGGCTTTCCCGGAGGTGTCCATGCTCAGCTCAACAAGACGAGTGAGTTGTCTCCGCAAACCTCTGTGGAGCTGGCACCCCAGGCCATGCCTGTCACGGGTCCGATTGGCTCAGGAGTGGCGCATCACGCCAATCAAGTGAAAGACCAAGGTTTTTGCTCTTGGATAATTTTAGCTTCCGCTTCAACATGCTACTTTGCGATTTTTGCAGTGTCATAAAAAGATACTTTGCTAACCTTTTCAGTAGTTTAATTTTGGTTTGGTGGTTATTGAACTAATAAAGTATCTAGTTATGATAAACACCCTGTGCTTTCACCAAACTTGCATGCAGATTAATCTCAAACGGGATCAATGAATGTATGACAGTTTAAACTCCCATATTTATGTTTGTATATTTTTGTATTTATTTACATTTAATTCACACAATTTCATATTATTTCTTACTTGAAAACAACAAAACCCATAACATTATTCTAATTTCACCAACTCTTGTAAATTTTGTTGAATCAGGATTAATATATTTTGTACTAGCTGTTGCCAGTGGCTTTGCCCGCTTGCAGTTTGAATTACCCCACGGGAATGTACTCCTGGTATAGAAAGCCAAATTTCATCCGAATCCGTTCAGCTATATTTGCAAGATTGAGTAACAAACATCCAAACATCTTCACAAACTTTCACATTTTTAATATTAGTAGGATCATTCAGTTTTTGGGTTTATTGTCTTATGAGTTATTTTGTCCGCTTAATAATACCTTATTTATAATATACTAATAGTTCTTAACACCACTAGACTACTAAATGAATATAAACTGAACTGGGATCAGTTCAGTTTATATTCATATAGTATTACATTAATAATTGTTTACCTACATGAATAATATGGAAGAATGCAGTCATTACACTTATTCACCTTGGGTGTGGGAATATTAGGAATATAAAAAGACAGAATAATCCTTAAAAAATCGAATAAGATTAGAACAACTGGTGGTGGTAGTGGGTAGTTTTCCAAACATGCAAAAAAAAAAACTAACATCAACAGCATGCATTTACAAAAATAAAAATCGCAATTTGCATTGTCATTTTTCCTTGGTCTGTTGCTTGTATGAAAATTGAAATAAATACAAAGAAAAAACAATTTGTAAATCATCAAGCTTATGCTTAGCATAGTGAAGTATTTGCTGTTTTCATTTCTCTACTATGTGTGTACAAGGAAACATGTTTTAGGCTCGATGCTTGACCTCATCGGAGGAGGATCTCAGCAAAGCGCATCGCGGTCGGGAACACCGGCTGTCAACGCGCACAGGAAGAGCCCTACTGCTGATCAGGGCACACAGGTATGCTCATAAGCTTTAAACTTATTTATTTTACATAAAATTTAAAATGTCCACTTCACACCATAAACCTATCAATAAATTAACTTAGTTAGGATCTTAGGGTCTGAACAGTCCCAATAAGTTAGCATAATTAATTGTACGCAATACATTAAGTTAATTAAGCAGTAATTAAGACTTAAGTAAATACATAATAAATGTTTTTCTGGATGCGGCCTTGCCATAGACCACAACTGCAGATTCTGGAGGGATATTCTCGCAATCATTACATGTGGCAAGTGAATTGATTGTTGCTTATTTATTTATATCCCAGTTAGAGTAAGATATCTTCCATTTCTGATATTATTTTATTGGAAAGGATGAGCTGGAGAATCTGTTTATAGATTAGTGTTATGTTTTGACCCACATTTAAATATTGTTTGTATGTTCATGCAGTGGTGTGAATATTAATCAATGTTTTAAGGCACGTTGGCATTCCTGAATTACTTAAATTTTTGTTATTGTTTCTATTTACAATGAGAATATTGGCTGCTAAAGTATTATATTGAATTAGGTCTTTTCAAAGCATTTGAACAATAAAAACAACCATACACAAAGAAATATGAAATTTTAACTTACTATTATCTGAAACTTCCAAAAAAAAAACCCTTGAAACTTCGATTCTGATTCATTTTTTTGTTGTTGTTGACTTGGAACTTTCTCCATTAATTTCTGTTGTCATTTTATTTTTCTATATATATTCAATACATGTATCATCACTGCATAATCTCAGGGCTTCGTTCCCTACATCTATAAGACTCCACACTTAAACACGTAATATGTGTAGGTCGGCTCTGTGGCTAGTGGGTCTAGCCAGCAACGGGACAGCCGACGTGGCAGCAACGGCCAGGCGCAGAAGGGTCCTGCGCAGAATCGCAACCGCACCAACTCCCGCAACCGCCAGCGCTACCCGAGCGGCGGCGCGCCCGTGCCGCACCAGCCGCAGCAGCAGCACCAGCCGCAGCAGCCGATGCACCAGCAGCACCAGCACCAGCCGCACCAGCACCAGCCGCACCAGCAGCACTCGCAGCATCAGCAACACAACCAGCATCAGCAACACAACCAGCATAACCAGCATAATCAGCACAACCAGGTGCAAACGAACCAGCAACCTCACCATCATCACCAGCCTGGTAAGTTAAATCTGAATGGAATTGTGGCCCTGTTTGTAATGGAAGGACGCAAAAACCTGACAAACCCAGTACTTTCATGTTAGCTACACTATTATTGCTGTGTTCATCATAATGAACACAGCAATAATAGTGTGCGACATGTATCGTACATATACGATACATGTCGCAATATATCGTTTTTACAGCTTTCCACTTCTCGTAGTGTTTTTGTTATGGGGGAAGCGCCAAGGAGCCCCCGAAATTTAAAAATTCAGATCAGGAAATTGACCGACAAGTTGGAAAATACGTATGAAAATTTGAATTTCGCGGGCTATCTAACCCCCTTAACAGATCGACGTGGAAAGTGCGATTGTCGCAACCCAGTGCTGGGCACGCCACGATTGCGGCGGTAAGTCCCCTCTTTGAGGAGTGGCTTGAGAGGCGGCATGGCGTCCTCACCTTCCACCTGACAACACAGGTCCTCACCGGACATGGCTGTTTCAGGAGGTTCCTGTTTCGGATAGGGCGGGAGGAAACGCCCGCGTGTTTCCATTGCGAATATCGCCCTGAGGACACGGTGGAGCATACGGTGGAGGTATGCCCGGCTTGGGCGGAGCACCGCCGTGTCCTCGTGGAGGTGATCCGCGGCGGCGATCTCTCGCGTCCGACCCTGGGGGCCTACTCCCTAAGCGAAATCCGTAGTATCGGCCATCGTTACGGGCGCTTCGTTCTCCGTCTCACTTACGGACATACCGTAAGTTAGACAGAGAGCGAAGTGCTCGTAACGATGGCCGATACTACGGATTTCGCTTAGGGAGTAGGACCCCTGGTCCAGGCCATGGTACGGAGCGAGAGTGCATGGCTAGCAGTCGCCTCCTTCAGCGAAGCAGTTATGCTCGCGAAGAGGGAGGCGGCGCACGTGAGGGAGATGCAGTACATGCGCCCTCACAGCCGTGGCCTTCGCAGGAGACGCCCTGGGCGTCGGGAATCCCAGGCTGATTCCCGGCCACCGTAGGCACGGGGGCTTGCGGACGGCGAGTAATGGGTAGCTCGCTTTCCGGTAAGGACCAAGCCCGGGTCGACGGCGCGTTGTGTTCCACGCGCGCCTCAAAGAGATGTCAGCACCAACTGATGGGGCCCACAAGGGTCGATGCCTGCCAGGGGTGCGGGTTGTTCGAAAGAGATACCGCGGCCCCTGGCACACGGCAAGTGAGGGAACACGGATGGGTTTTAATCAGTAGAAGTCTGACACGCCCTCCCGCTCCGCCCAGAGCGGGAGAAGTTATTTGATGATTTCCCACCCAGAGAAAAAAAAAAACCCCTTAACAGATAAAATGAAAACAGAAAGTTTGCTCATTCATTTTACTAATGTGCTTACCAAGCACAGTGACCATTGCTGCAGTATCAAAGTCTGCTTAATTTCATTCATGCGGGATGGAACCCCCCTTCTAGCGTGAATGTAATATTTGGCACGAACATTGACTGGTTTTGTGGATTGAGGTTGACTGATAGAAAATGCCTATGGCGTTAAGTCCGCCTCTGTACATTTCTGTGCGTGAAGTATTAAATAAATAAATATACAAGAACCTCCCCCCTTTTGGGGGAGGCTTATGTCCAGCAGTGGACGTCTTTCAGCTGATATGATGACAAGAACATACAACTGTCATATCTTGAAACAGCCTTAATACAGATCATCAGTTTCATTATTGATTGCTTATGTTATGCTAACGAATTTCCTAAACACGACGCCTTCTCCATATTTAATTGATCTTTGAATCCTCACAAATGCTTCTGTTACCTAGGAAACTTCTCGGGCGTGGGCCAGGGCTACAACCGCGGCGGGTGGAGAGGTCGGCCCCGTGGTCGCGGACGTGGTTTCGTTCCCCGCAACAAGAACACGCTCAAGTTCGATAAGGATTATGACTTCGAACAAGCCAATACTGAGTTTGAAGAGCTGCGCGTCCAGCTAGCTAAGGCCAAGATTTCTGATGGTGAGGTGAAAGTTGAGGTGAGGATATACAATTTTGTTCACAATACCTTTCGAATTATTCGTCGCGGTATTCCGTCCCGTTGCTGAGAACAATGGTCATTACTACGCGGACTTATCTAGGGAGTCCACAAATACTGATTAAAAAAAAGTTGTTTTGTATAAAATAATTTGCAAAAAAAACTACTTTTCCTAATATTTTATGACAGTTCAATGGCATCTAAAACTATAACTATTCGATTTATGTAGCTTCTATAAATAATACAGTCTCGAAGTAGTGGAAACAATTTAATGCTATAAAGTTGATTAGTAAAATAAATATAGTCCTCCAGAATATATTTTGGGCATGGAGGCCAGTCTCGATGGAGATGAGGCAGAAGAGTGCGCAGACACAAGTGCACTCGCTGTTCCGTCACTCTCATAATCCTCGGGGACGGCAATCCGACACGACCGGAGAGCGATCAGGCGCAGGGTCAACGGTTTAACGTGCGCACCGAGACACTGGGGGTATCACATCGCCAACTTCCAAACCCTGGGCTGTTACTAAGAAATTCCTAATGGAAAAACCCAAAACACTTTGACCAACCTGGGAATCGAACCCAGGACCCCATGCTCAGCAGTCGCGCTTACTATTACAAGACCAGCGGGACGTTCAAAATAGTGGAAATTCATTATTAACAAAATATTAGCTACCAAGTCTATAAATATTACCTTATCCACCTTTGTTGTAGCCTTATATGAAACCAATGTAAACCAGGCCCTATTCATAATCGTTAATCACACGGCGTTACAATTTTATTATGTCATAGTCGATATATTATGTTCCATGCCAATTACGATCTCTAATTGATTTGAGCTTACGTTTGAACGCGAATTGAACCAATTAATTACACATTAGTTGGAATGACGTTCAATTGGAAATTAATGCTGGGGTACATACGCAATAACAATTTGGTTTTATAAAAAAAAACTAAGAAAAATAATGACGTAACTGTTTTTATTTTTGCAACTGGTAATAAAATTATAAATCTACGACGTAAGATGTTTTGTAAATTAAGTTTTCCATAAATAAAGGTGGTTTAATAAAACGTCATGTTTGTAGTACTTGCAACCGGTGCGTGTACGACCAGACATAACGTGAACGAAGCAAAAAGAGGATATACGAATATTAGCAGATGGGAGTTCTGGGGGTCTAGTCATTAAGCACAAAATCCGTAGTTTCGGCCGAATTAACGAGCGTTTCCTATTCCGTATCACCCTCGCACCATAAGATTACTTTGGGGCCCGACCTAAGAATGTATGAAACCACGATTTGACAGTTCTCCCTACTCCGTATGAGTTTTTACCCAGTCGAAAAGGTGTGTAGGGTTCACTCAAACGTTTCGAACTACTCTCGGACAGGCCCGTATCTTCGTTGACGGACAAAGAGAGTAGACCCAGACCCCCGCAGTATCTGATAACCCCTATGGGAAAAAGAAAATGATGTATAAAGGTTTAATACTCAAGCATTTCAGGTTTAACTATAACAATTTTTACTGTTCTTGTTTTTCAATTCACCGTGAGTTCTCGTCACGCTCAATCAACCGTTTTAAGTTCGGTCATTTTTTGTCAGCCTAATGAGTTCACAATTGCATAATCAGTGGCGGATTTACCAGCAGGCTGAGTAGGCTGAAGCCTAGGGCGCTGCAAATTTTAGGGAGGCGGGAATTTTGGCTCATTTTTTTGCCTTAAGGAAAAAAAAAACATCCATACGCAGAGAAAAGAATTATCAAAAATTTAACGAAATTCCAATATTTTAGTACCTACCTACTCTACATACTGTAGGTATACCGAATATTCTAATGACTGTATATGAAAATGAAAAATTACTAAACGCTGTGGAAAGTAGAGTAATTGTGACTATGATTTTTTTGAATATTCCAATAGCGTTTCAATATTACAATTCAAAAGAGTTAGCAGGGGCGGGCGGCAAAAATGTAATAGCCTACTGGCAGCAAATGTGTAAATCCTCCACTGGTAATCTATACAGATAAATAAAATTGGAGTGTCTGTTTGTAATAACACACGGTACATGTACCAAAACATTTTTTTTTTTCAAATTTCGTCTGTCTGTGTTTGTTCCGGCTAATCTCTGAAACGGCTGGACCTATTTTGACGAGACTTTAACTGGCAGATAGCTGATGTAATAAGGAGTTACTTAGGCTACTTTTATTATAGAAATTGTATTTATTTTTATTAATACATAATATAATATATAAATAAATAATTTAAAAAATACTATTCCGCGTTGACGAAGTTGCGGGCACAGCTAGTAAGATAAATAAGAATCATATGGCCGAAACCATAGAATGACCATTATTTTATGGAGTTGCAGTGATTTTCTAATGCCTTCATTTTGCATAGTGATTTATCTAATTATACATACATCATCGTATTGTCAGCCAGTAAACATAGATAAGACATTTGATTACGGGAACTACAAACATTCCTAGACTGTTCACTGACGTAGCTGAAGCCAATTTTCCTTTGTTTTCGACTTTCTCTTGTGGGCAATTAAATTAATTCGCAGTATCTAAGTAAAATCATCGTGTTTTGACTGCATATCAGCATGAATTAAAGCTAAGGAAAAATCTAAAGTGAAAACGTATCATAGAACGATGCCAGGGCGAAAAATCTGGCGCTCGTGTCGTTGCTCCAATCAACGGATATCACGCGAAAATTCGCTTCGTGTTTCCGCGATGGTTTGTCACTAGCCGTGGTTCTCTAAAAATACCTCCAAAATTTTTATGGTTGTATGGAACTTGGAAATAATGGGCTATTGAAAAACTTTTGGAAGTACCTTTTAGATCTTCACCATTGACGTATTTCGAGCATAACTTTATATTTTTTTGTTGTATTTTAATTTGTTTTGAATGTATTTATTTAAACAAACTTTTTAATACTTTTTTTTTTACTTTTCGGTCCTCGCAGGAGTCTGAAGTAATTATTATACCGCAGGGCGAAGTTGACAAGAAGGATGATTCAGGAAATGAAACCGGCGCAGGCGAACCGGAAGTAGACGAAGACCAGAATGGTTATACAGGGTATGACAAGACGAAGAGTTTCTTTGACAACATCTCCTGCGAGGCTGTTGAGAGGTGAGATATAACATTAATCTTATGATTTCCTTGAAATAATATTCATCCCCTAGTGAAGTAAAGACAATCGCTAATATGACTCATCGGGGCTTTGGTAACTATTAAAATGCAGTGTAAAAATATTGTGTCTACTATTGCCTGTAAATTGTAAATTCACTTAAAATTACAACTTGAATTACCAACGAAAGTCTTAGTCTAGTTCTATAATTCCATCCACAAAGCTCATAGCCAGTTACATTACCGTATTAGCCTACTATTGATGTTCCATAGAAAAATAATTTAAAAAATTGAGCCTTTTGAGAGTCACCAAAACTTGATGCAGTATTGAATGAAATAATTATCGATAGCGCCAATGCTAAGTGTCATATGCAATTAACTAGAAATATAGTACGAGATTTAATGGAGACCTAAAAATTTTAACAATTCGTATGTCTAGCTCTGTGATCCCACCCTTTTAGTTTATAGCCAGCTATAATAGCCTGTTAACCTACTGCTTCTTTTATAGTCAATGTTAGATGAGTTTGGCCCAGTAGGTGGCCACGCTAATCGTGGCATCATTTAATAGGTCCATGTGTATGGGCATTATTGTTCTGACCTACCATGAATGTTTCACCAGAGCATTATTTATATCTGTTAAATATTTTCAGGTCCAAGGGCAGGAGCCAGAGGACAGACTGGCGGACGGAGCGCAAGCTGAACTCTGAGACGTTCGGCGTGGCGTCGGCGCGGCGCGGCGCGTGGCGCGGCCGCGGCGGCTGGCGCCATCACAATCCGCAGCACCAGCAGTACACGTGAGTTACTAACTGAGGGGACAGGTTGGCGCACGGAGCGCCAGCTGAACTCGGAGACGTTCGGCGTGGCGTCGGCGCGGCGCGGCGCGTGGCGCGGCCGCGGCGGCTGGCGCCATCACAATCCGCAGCACCAGCAGTACACGTGAGTTACTAACTGAGGGGACAGGTTGGCGCACGGAGCGCCAGCTGAACTCGGAGACGTTCGGCGTGGCGTCGGCGCGGCGCGGCGCGTGGCGCGGCCGCGGCGGCTGGCGCCATCACAATCCGCAGCACCAGCAGTACACGTGAGTTACTAACTGAGGGGACAGGTTGGCGCACGGAGCGCCAGCTGAACTCGGAGACGTTCGGCGTGGCGTCGGCGCGGCGCGGCGCGTGGCGCGGCCGCGGCGGCTGGCGCCATCACAATCCGCAGCACCAGCAGTACACGTGAGTTACTAACTGAGGGGACAGGTTGGCGCACGGAGCGCCAGCTGAACTCGGAGACGTTCGGCGTGGCGTCGGCGCGGCGCGGCGCGTGGCGCGGCCGCGGCGGCTGGCGCCATCACAATCCGCAGCACCAGCAGTACACGTGAGTTACTAACTGAGGGGACAGGTTGGCGCACGGAGCGCCAGCTGAACTCGGAGACGTTCGGCGTGGCGTCGGCGCGGCGCGGCGCGTGGCGCGGCCGCGGCGGCTGGCGCCATCACAATCCGCAGCACCAGCAGTACACGTGAGTTACTAACTGAGGGGACAGGTTGGCGCACGGAGCGCCAGCTGAACTCGGAGACGTTCGGCGTGGCGTCGGCGCGGCGCGGCGCGTGGCGCGGCCGCGGCGGCTGGCGCCATCACAATCCGCAGCACCAGCAGTACACGTGAGTTACTAACTGAGGGGACAGGTTGGCGCACGGAGCGCCAGCTGAACTCGGAGACGTTCGGCGTGGCGTCGGCGCGGCGCGGCGCGTGGCGCGGCCGCGGCGGCTGGCGCCATCACAATCCGCAGCACCAGCAGTACACGTGAGTTACTAACTGAGGGGACAGGTTGGCGCACGGAGCGCCAGCTGAACTCGGAGACGTTCGGCGTGGCGTCGGCGCGGCGCGGCGCGTGGCGCGGCCGCGGCGGCTGGCGCCATCACAATCCGCAGCACCAGCAGTACACGTGAGTTACTAACTGAGGGGACAGGTTGGCGCACGGAGCGCCAGCTGAACTCGGGAGACGTTCGGCGTGGCAAGACCCGGGAAGACGTGGCTCGTTGGTCTAGTAGTGGCAAGCGCTACTGCTGAGCATGAGGTCTTTAGTTCGATTCCCAGGTTTTTTAACTCATTGCGTTAAATGGCTTCAACAAGAGCAGTAGATAACATGTGTATTTTTCCTGTACAGCAACTACGTGCACAACTTCTCGGACGACGGCAGGTGGCGCGCGATGCGTGGGGCCCCGCGAGGAGGGCCCCGTGGCGGCCCGCGGGGCCCGCGCGTGGGCCCGGCGCCCGGCGCGCAGGCCGCGCCCGCCATGCCGCAGCCGGCGCCCACTGCAGGTATGCATGACTGCTCCTCTAATACTTAAATCCAAAAATGTTAGCCTCAAATGCAGATATTCTGCAGATCGAGACGTCTCTTATTTTATTTGCTACAACATACAACATTATCCCTTCAGTGATCTATTAAAAAAACACCTGCAAACCAGTATAAATTTTCTTATAACTGTTTTCACTGTGCCAATGGGTTGATCACGTTTTATCGCCGACTGTTTCTACCCTGTTAAACTTTCCAGACACAGTAAGACTTCTTTCTATAATTAATTGTGAACAAGTTTCGGAATTGTTGTTCAAACTTTTCACTCTTTTCGATTTCGACCAATTTTTATTTTATTTTTCGTAACTTTTTTTAATTTTGCGAAGTATTTTACCGACAAATTTCTAATTATTTTCTTTTTGTTTTCAGCTAAGTAGGATTTGTTAGAGAGCGTCCGCTACACCGAAAGAATTTTTTATCGCAGCAGGGACTATTCAAAAATGGATAAGTGACGGAAAAGTGTTAGTTTGGTGATGAAGTGTCTTGTATTGATTCGAAAAGTAATGTCTTTGCGGGAAGTTTTAATGTTGAGCAGATTGTAGATGATGGACATTGTTTTGGTGTGATAGTGTTGTATCCAATATAATGGAAGGAAAAAGATAGAATTTCCCGTAAGCGTGCGACAGAACAAAATGTCGGTACACTAAGAAGGCTCACAGTTAGTATAATGTAAGTATAGGAGTGTCGTGAGCGATAACGCTACTAGGCAGGACATTGGCATCAGCTAAATTGAATTGTATAATGTCACAAGTCGACCAAAAGCTGGATGATATTAGGCTCATTTATGTGATTCAAAGATGCCAATGTTATCGGTGAGTGAGATAAAGGCCACTTGTAAATTTCAGGGAGGCTATGCAATGAAAGTTGCATAGGAGACATTTTATTTATGCAATGAATTATAAATATTTTCATAAAGCTTACCTCCTCACCTGTTATGATTATTTGTGCCTATTTAGGTTTAACCATATAATATTTAAAGTACTAAAATGGTCTGCTATCACGGTCATTGCGCCTCCATTTTATTTATTTACTTGCGATGACATGCGACAGTCTACGCAGCAGTCCTGCTAAAGTGTTAGTAAATTAATAATACGAGGATAAATTTGTTTCTAATACCAGCTGGCCAGATGTTTTCATGTGTAATTATATAAATCATTGTGGGTTAGAGGCTGCCTCGGCATGTTATTAAATGTAAAATGTTAATTGACTGTCGTTCATTTGTAGTTAGTACTAAATAAATGTGATAGAAGGACTGCTGCCACATTGTAATGTAGGAGATGTGTTGATGGCCGGGCCGCGATCTCACGCGGCCGTCCCGCTCACGGAGCAAATACAAAGAGGAGACGGCCTAAACAACTGTGCACTGTGATTCTCGACTAAGTCCTGACGTCATCAAGTAGGCGTGGCCTTGTCAGTGTATTGTTGGCGTTCGTCCTGACAAGTAACAAAAACACAGGGCCGTAATGGAATCCAATTATTGTACTGAATATCCCGCAGCTGTCTCATAAATGGAAATACTCATAAAAAATACAATCTCCTATAAATTAAATATTCCATCTAAAATAATTTATTTAAAGTACTTTCCCTCCGTGAGACAACTATTATGGTGCATACTAGTTGTCTCACGGAGGGAAAGTAAAAAACAACTACCATACTGTATGGTAGTTGTTGTTTACTTAATTAAAAGTACTTAAAGCCTATCTAGTTTATTTAGTTAAATTTTGTAGTAAATGATGTACTAGATTTTTTTCCGAAGATAATCTAAGACAGCAATGTATTACAAAAATTTATATCACTATTTCAATTTAAAAAATACGTACCTAGCTGGTCCGCAAAGTTAATATAAAAAACGGAGTTAGTAACTTACTCCCTGGTACGAAAATTCTGAGTACGACCCTGTTGCATCCTGCACTTAGTGACATCTAGTGTGAGATACTTACGTCACTACAAAGTAAAATCTACAGAACGAGCGAGTAGTTTTGCCATTGACCGCTAGATGGAAATTAAAGAAGTGGGCGGGATCTAACACCCCCTCACCCCGCAAATTGTCACGCGTTGTTCCTTAGGGAAATCGTATTACACCATCTCCTCTTTGTATTTACTCCGTGGTCCCGCTACACCAACTGATTGATAACACAGTATCAACACTAGTAAAGTCTATGTTTATTCAATTCAATAAAATTCTTGTAATATTTAGTTCTAGAAAAGGACTATTGTATTTTCTTGTAGTTAATTTGGAATCATGAATTTTACCTACATGTGTTCATATTGGCTGAGTCCTTTTCATGCAAAATTCTGATATAAAGTTTGACAAGGAACTTGATATTTGTAAAAACCTGTAACTCAAAAGCTGTACCTGGTGATTGTATCAATATAAAAATATAACTTTACTACAAATCTTCCAAAAGGTAATTTTATTTAAAACAACCAAATTAATTTCCAATTTTATTGCAAATAAGCAAAATAGCTTAGTTTATCTATGTGACCAAATAAATCAACAAATATGTGATACAAAATGTTACAAAATATTAAACTAATCATTCATACAATAATATTTCGAGGACCAGTAGAGATGCCTGCATTAATTGCGCACTCCTACAAACTTAACTCATTGACCGCTTCAGTTGGATTAATACGACAATTGTTGAGGCACCCTCAGACGTATAATACGACTGAGAACCAACATAATGTTGGTTTTTGTTTTTTATTTAATTGCACGACCCTATTCGTCGTAGAAATGTATTTGTACCAAGCGGGCAATAGGTTAGATAGGTATCTAATAAACAAAATGTTTAACATCCGTAACTTGCACTTCAAAGCAGGTAAAATACTTAATAAATACATACTCACTTGTATACAATATAAGTAGATTAGAGTACACGATATATGTCACGACATAATACATATTATTTTTTGTTTCAAAGTATATTTTAGAAAATATAATGCCCTACGCAAGTAGGCTTTAAGACTAGGAGAACGAAATATTTACACAATTACGACCAATTCTCTATTACGTGTTGTTTCCACTCTACATCATATACATGAAGACAATTATAAGGAATTCATCTATAAAGTAGATCCGAAGCATATTCCTAGTCTATCGTATTCATTGAGCTTCCATTATATGCCCCAATTTCTAAGTTACACATTATACAAAATAAACTATACTAGGCACATTCACAGTATGAAAATTACGAACTTTGCAATGAGTAAGTTTTTGTTTATTGTAGTTCAAAATCATTGAATGTGTCCTTAGTACCATAATAATTGGTTTTTGTTTACTTTCCATTGTGACCAAAAACCTGGGGAAGTGTAAAAATACGTCAAATACATTTAATATTAATCAATACCAAGTAAGGGTTCATCGACCCCGCCATTTCTCTCTGGTTTCTCATTTCTCAATACTTGCAACAACCTACAGTAACCAACAATCTTTTCACGAGCTACCTAACGCCTCGACCCACAATGGAAAATGCGCGAATTACACACAGTGTAATAAAATAAGGGGTTCACAAGACTAGTTTAACCGCGCCACTCTCGCGCCGGTGTTCCGTTGTCCACGACCCATACAGAACCGCTCTGACCCTTCGCCAGGATCTCTACTAATGAGCGACCCAAATGTTCTGAGCTGAAAAAAATATTAGAACCATTAGCAAAGTCATTAATTCTGCTGTAAGAATTGGTACCAATTAATTTTTCATTGAATATTGCAAAAAGTCGTCCATAACGACACTTCCTAGTGTTAGAACTGGAAAGATGAGGCGAAACCACACAAGCATGTTTAAAGTATTGAACTAATTTAACATCCCTTCTTTTGGAGAAAACTGATAACACCACTACTATGATAGGAATCGTATACACTGCCTATTAGGAGACAGACGATGCCGACGCGACGGCACTAGATACCGTGGCAGTCAAGCGTCGACTGGATTCATTTACATAAATAAGTGTCCTTACACTGACTGCATTATTAAGCGGGACGTGAGCACAATCGAGCCACTTATTTATTTTTATATTTTTCAGGATCCCCAAAAACTTTTCAGTAGCGTCCCTACTGAAATTGTTTAGACGGTACAATTCTCAACAGGTCCTAGCTTTTCAAGGAAGTTTAGTTCTTAGAGAGTTGTTGAGTTCCTTAGTGCTCACTCCACTTTCTATATATAAGAAACTTGTGAAAAATTTCATGCTTCTGTCTTTTCAGACCCAGCGGTTTAGGCTGTGTTGTGTCAGAGAATTTAAGATTTTTGTAAAATGAAATAGTATTTTTAATTACAATTCTTAGTAGAAGTAAAATGAATGTGAGAGATTTTTGCCTATCATCTTGAAAAGGTCCCGATTTTAACCGACTTCAAAAAAGGAGGAGGTTCTCAATTCGACTGTATGTTACCTTATAACTTTCGACTGAGTGAACCAATTTTGATGATTCTTTTTTTATTTGAAAGCTGGTGCTTCCCGTGTGGTCCCATTTCAATTTTATATAGATCTGTTGATGCGTTTCGGAGACACAACGGAACTTCAAAAAATAAGAGTAAATAAACCGCGATTGTTGCTATCGCATAAATATGCATTGTTTTGACCCCAAGGATGATGAAATTTCGAATTAGTGGGGTAGCTAAAAAGTGAAAAATAAAAACTTCCAAAAAAATAACCGACTTCCGAAAAAACACCACAAAGTGAAAAATAACTTTAATTTCGGAAGTCGGTGACTTTAATTTTTTGTCATCTCCTTCCGAAATTAAAGTTTCTTTCAAAGAAACCTCAACTAAAAGCTTACCTCTGCATTTTGCAGCTAGCATTGTCCCTCTGCCAAGCTGCCTCATAGTCTGATGACATGAGCTGCTTACGGATCTCCTTGACGAGACCCGTGTCGGTCAGGCCCGGGCAAATCACCATACTTCGAACTCCAGTCAGATTTACGTGGTACTGGTCCTAAAAACGAAGAATATTTAGATTTTTTTTACGACATCATTATAATTCCGTGTACAGTTGAAGCTTAGCGAAAGGTGTGCAAAATATTTTAAGGACTGTCTTAGAAAATTTTAAGAAAACGTCAGGATTTAGCCGTTTTCAATGTTTCACAAAAGTGGTCGCAAGAACGAATCCCTGTGGAACACCTGGTGCTATACGGGAGATGACGGGTCTGTCAGTTCGTTAATATGATGCAGCGGAGTTAGTTAACAACGTAGGCAACTTTAAATAGATTTGATGGTCGTGGTCGGTTTGATCGTTTGGGGTACCTAGTCCGCTTGATCTTTAGAGTGTTGTTCTGCTCTAGGTTCGTAGATACCTCAGTAGTAAAAAGTGAAATTAGCTCAAACTTACTCCATAAGCCCTGGTGAGTCCCACGATGGCGTAGTTAGTGGCTGTGTAGATGGGCGTAGAGACCTGCGGCCTGATGAAGGCAGTGGATGCCGTGTTGACGATGGTGCCGCCTTGACCGCCACGGTCCTTACTCATGAAGCGGTACGCCAGCAGTGTGCCGCGTATCACGCCGTTCTGGTGGAAAGGGACAGATTGAGGAGGTAAGACTGACGGTTTAAGTCAAAAAGTACTGCAATATTTTGTAGATGATTTGTTTTTCCGACTGATAATATTGGGTAGGGAACCGATGAATTGGAAATATCCAAAAATAACCGTTCTGATCTAATGTAGATGTTCTTTATGTACTTATAGTAATTTAATGCCTTTTTTGTAATCAATCTAGTCCTATAGAGACCCATAGTCCATAACATGGTAATCATCATCACTTCAGCCGAAAGACGTCCACTGCTGGACATAGGAGGATTGACCTTCCGTAAGCACGTACCGCCACTTCGAACATGGTAATAAAGATCGTGTCCGTTTCAATGGCGCGGCCACAGCGTTATTTTAAAAAAAGGCTCTACCAAGATTTTGTAAAAATTTGTGAAAGTTGATTTCGAAAACCATAAATTTGTCAAAGAAATGGTTAAAAAGTTATAAGGGTTTGAACGTGGCCGCGCCATTGACACGCGGAGAGCCGCGTGGCCACAGAGATCTTTAAAACTAAGCATTGCAGAGGCTTGAAATTTAGGTACTTATTAGATTGAATTTGTAAAAATATGGAAAAAAAATCCTAGGTTTATATTTTCGGTTTTTGTTTTTGAGTTCCAGACATCTGCGATGCTTTTTCAGCGAGATATCGACGATATCGTGTTTTTCACCGTTTCAGCGCGGCCATGTGGTTTTAGTCTTACAGCTCCTAAAAGACCTAAGATTTTTGTTGTATTTTTATAAATTTTGACAAATTCAAATCTGGGTTTAAAAAAAAAACTTCAGATGTCTGCGATGCTTTTTCAGCGAGACATTGGCGATATCGTGTTTTTCACCGTTTCAATGGCGCTGCCATGGGGTTATAGTCTTACAGCTCCTAAAATATAAACCTAGGAGTTTTTCTTTTACAAATTCAATCTATCATTTACCTAAATTTGAGGTCTCTGCAACGCTTAGTTTTAAAGATCTGTGGCCGCGCGGCTCTCCGCGTTTCAATGGCGCGGCCACGTTCAACCCCTTATAACTTTTGAACCATAACTTTGACAAATTTATGGTTTAGGGAATCAAGTTATAAGTACAATTTTTTTATAGAAACGGACACATAAAGATCAGTAAAAAATTATAATTATAATAGGTATGGAGGAAGGAACAGCGAAGCGACTTCCGCCGCTCACAAATATCGTTGTGAAGCTATAAAGTAACGTCTATAATTAGATAAAACTTACTAAATTAACGTCCACCTCGAGTTCCCAGAATCTGTCGTTCATTACACCCGCGTTGTTGATCACTATGTCCAGGCGATTGAACACTTCCATTGTCATCTCGAATGCCTCTGTAATTTTGAAATATTTGATTTGTTATAGGATTGTTAAATAAAGATGCGTGTACGTCTCGTCAAAATTGTTCTGGTACACACGGCTACACATCAAGCTATTCATTTCCAGTATAAGCTGATTTTGCTTTGTATAGGATTTCCGTACAGTGCGAGATCAGCGTAAACTGGAAATGTATAGCTTGATGTGTAGCCGTGTGTACAAATTTTGGTTCAGTCTACTATTCTATACCAGCAGGCTTAGCATGGCGCTTTCTATTTCTACTCTACTGTAGAATAGAAATCGCTTGTCTACATTTCTCGGTGAAAAACTGTCAACTGTCTTTATGGAAACGTCTTTTTTGTCTCATCTTCCGACGAAAAAATGCTTGTCTACGGTTTTCGTGCTAAGGCTCAAAGCCTGTTGTATTCATGCAATTATTCAGAAGATAAGTACCTACAATCTTTACCAATAAGGTAGGTTGTAATCTTTTAAATGTTTACTAAACTCGGTAAATTTACGGAGATATTTCATATTAAGTATAGCATTTGTGATGATGTGTATGACATTTTTCTTCCTGCGCGTCGTATCCACGTATTTGCAACAGAGGTTTAAGGAATACATAAACGTTACGTTAGTAGGTAGTCTTTCCCTTTTGAACGACGACAAAGCGTCTAAAAATAACTTTCTCCTGTGTGTAAAAGTAAAGGGTTAAAATTTGCACGCGATGCCATGAACTTACCCTCGTATTGTGGGTAGTCAGTGACGTCACAGCGGCAGAACAACACGTTCTTCCGGCCATACTTGGAGCCAAGATCATCGACCACCTGCTCGCCGATCTCCGAATCGATATCACATATCGAAACCTGTGGAATCCGAAGAAGATGCATGGAGAAAATGAAGTTCAAATTCAAAAGCCGCGGTTCTGACTCTAAAACCAAAATGAGAATGGTAGATTTTTAATATATTTTTGTCGAAGTTGTGTTAAATGTTGTAAAAGTTATGTAAGTAAGTAAACCAATAAAGGACCTAATATATGTCATCTTGATTCAGTTTTTCTCAGTAATCTTGGTCTCGTTCCCGGACTGAAACCTATCTAGCAAAATGAGGCTGTAGTCACGCCTCTACCTACGCTCCGGGAAATATGGGCGTGATACTATGTTTATCTACTATCAAAACATTTCAACTTTAACAAGTTGGGTATGTACACTCCTATGTATGTAGGTGCTCCTGCGTGCTCGTATGTACCTCTGAATGATCAATAATCTTGTCTGCACGATTACTATGAAGTCGGAAACTATCGGAACGGAAACGAACCTATTAAATTTACAACTATACATTGTGGCTATCTATTTATATTGAAGGTGTGGAGACGTAGTCTTATCGATAGTGTGACTTATGTTCGCGTTGTTTTTCCTTGTGTGTTTAGATCGGAACGCGTCGTTTAATTGCGCACCAGTATACTTAGCAGTTGGTAATTGAGACGAATTACTTTCTATTTATAGGAAACTGATCAATAGATACGAGTTAGAGACCTATATTTAATACAAATAAATCTCGAGAGTCAAGGAGGCAAAAAGAAAAAAATATTTTCCTGCGTCTTCGAGGCGTGTCGTCTTATAAATAAAAACATGTTTATATACTAAAGCTGATAGATGTAAGTATCTGCTTAAGATAAACAAAAGAAAGTCTTTGAGACAATACCATTAATTACTGCATTGGATGAATAAGTAAATATCGATGTATAGCATCTAGAATGGCACAAAGAAACTTCAAAGGAAAACAATCACGCCAATGACCGGAGCGCCGGCAAAAATCAATACAAATGAGTGCCGGCTCTCGAGTAACCCACCTTCTATTAATTAACCACATTTGTTAAACACATAACTACGACACTTACGGATAATATTGGCATATATCCAGTGTACTTCATTCAACAGTTATTTACCTTGAACTTAAAATTACTTTGGGAACTACGCCATGCGCAGAGGAAATCTTAGGAGGATGTATTTTACATTACTTACCTTGGCTCCTTGTTTGAGCAATTCCTGGCTGTAAGCGAGGCCGATGCCAGCCGCGGCGCCGGTGATGAGGGCTACCTTTCCCTTGAGCTCCATGTCTAATTATTTTCTGCCGAGTTCTGCACCGCGCCCCGAAGCGACCGCGTTCACTACCGCCTTCGTTGTGGTTCGATCGCGACGGGAACTCCGCACGGCGGGAGGGGGCGGTCTCCCGTTTTCTCCCCAATTCCCCCTTCGGTAGTAAATATACGCACGATTGCACTCCACTCTCGCCTGCCCGTTGATTCAGGCTAGTATACGGATGTGTGGCTGCCGAATACACTGCTGTACACGGACATGTGGGTTGATAATGTATCGCTTAGGTGACCGAGATAACGCTGCGCCGAATGTTTCATGTTTTTTTTTCATCCTAAATTTATAATGTTACACGGAATGTGGATAATTTTTGTAAGAAAATAAAACCAAAAATAGTCATAGTTTTTTCTTTATTTGTCAATTTATTAAGTTTCAATCAGGTACAGTAAATTTTTCAGTAAATTAAATAAAATTAATAATTTTACATTTTTTTGAATTTTCTCTAGTAATAAGTGAAAAATATCACAGATACAACAATATCACGAAGGTTCCGCCCACCGCAATATCGTACACACATCATCCAAAACGCGACCACTCTGATTTCCCACGGACGCGTACTGTACACAAATATACGAAAATAAAATTTTTCACAAACTACACTATAAAAAACTTGAAAATTTGCAACAAATCCCTCGCTTTAAAACAATTTCTAAAATACCAATATTATTTTAGGGACTCGCATTCCCTTTAATCATTAACGCCTACGTTCTTAACTCTTACATAAAACAATTATAAAATACAAAATATGATCGGACATGATTTGTACAATAAAATAAGGCCATACTACCATGATTTACGATACATAAAATAAGATTCACAAAACTATGTACAATCAAAATATCACAGTGCATACTACTATCAATCACAAAAGCTCGCAATGGCCGCCGTGATAGGTGCAAAAATCGGCCAATTTGGGTAAGTACCTACTTGAAAATGTATCTGAAAATATATTGATTAACGTTGGTGCTTTAGTAGATTTTGGTGAAGCGAAGGATTGATGGGGAGCAGCTGCATCTTTTGTGGAGTATTTCTGTGGGTTTGAGAGATGGTCAGGAGTGGTGGGCTTGGTCCGCGCCGGCGGCAGGCACAGCCTTGGCGAGGTATGAGAAGGAGCGCGCGTTTGGCAGGCCAGCTAAAACACAGGCGCTTAGCGCTGAGCGGTTCAGGTTCATGGGTGCAGCGTCGTACCACTCCATTGTATCACCGTCATAGCACTCCACGTGGGGTATCGTAGTTGATCCTGCGAAAAAATAATGAAGCTACAGGGCTGTTCTATCATCATCCAGTCGTTACGACTACTGCCGCACAATTACCAAGGCGTCGCCATTTCGTCGGGTGCTGTGCTTCTGTCATCTCGCGGATTCCCGCGACCTTCACTAAGTCATCGGTCCACCTTGTGGGATGGGCTCCCAAAAGTAGAGTTAGGGCCTTCCTGATTCAACAATAATGATAGACTCCTCAAAGAATTTTGCTTTATCCAAATAATCAGGATATTACCGTTAAATCCTCCAATAACGAAGATCATGTCGTCGAGCAGCACTGTGGCGAAGTTGCTTCGTGCACTGAACATTTCCGTCACCTCCTGCCAGTCCCCGCCGCGCTGAGGGTTGAACCTCTCGCCTTTGGAAAAATGAATACACACGAATATAAACATCTGGTGCTGTACCATTTCGAGTTCCGTGCTTAAACCTCGGAGCCAATTGGGCACTGTCGTGCATAGCCGTCCGTGCACTGTGAGACGAGACTTGATTTTTCACACTAATATTAAAGCAAATTAGACCATAATTTGCCATCAATCAATAAACAAAATTCAAAAACATACAAATACGTACCGGTATTTAGCCGGCTATATCCGTTGAACCCTCCGAGCGCGTAGAGGCAGTCTCTGTAAGCGATGAGGCTGACGCCGGAGCGGGGACTGAGCATCGATCTGATGAAGCTCCACTGTTTAGTGTCAGGGTCGAACACTTCTGCTGAACTTAGAACTTCCTGACCGTTGAATCCACCCACGATGTAAATCTGGACAAATGGGAAGAAATGGAGTGAGTACTTATCCACTCCACTTAAGACAGCAAGCAAGCGGTGAGGCAAACTGCCTCGGAGTTTTGGGGTCTTAGAGGATAGTTCTAGTATTTTGGAGCCGAAAAGTGAAGCAAGCAACTTTCCTCCTTGACTTTCCTTATACCAATCCCTCATTCTATGCCGATTCGCGATACGTCTTTATTTGAGACCCTATTCACAAACGGACACAAAAAGTGCGACAGCAGATGCCTTATTACCTTTCCGGTTAGGGAAGCGGCACTAGCATCGGAGCGTTGCTTGTTCATCGGTGTGGTCATCTCCCACTGATTCTTATCGGGGTAGTAGCGCTCAACGGATGACATGCGTGTGCGACCGTTGTACCCGCCCAACGCGTAGATTAGACCATCTAAATAAATAAACAAAGATCAATCCTTTCATAATTTACAATGTTTACTGGTAAACTTTTTGAATGTTATGTCACATAATTTGGGGAAATGTGATGCTAACTTGAAATTAAAAAGTAAACATTCAAAAATACATGGATTTCGAATGCACAGTTTTGCAAGGGTTTCATTATTCTGGCAACCCCAAAATCTTTTTAAGAGGTGGATCTCGTTACTCATAGATAATCGTAATCCATTCGATAAAGTCGAACAAGACAAGCAAAGGCAATTCACTTAGTCTGTGCAACTAACCGTGAGCCACAACGCTGACGTAGCACCTCGCCTGATACATACAGGCGCGTTCATGCCAAGTATTCGCCACTGGGTCGTAGCACCGGACTGTGTTGAAATGGTCGCTGCCGTCGAAACCACCGATCATGTAGATCAAATTATTCAAAGTGCAGAGACCGTGATACGCACGAGGCGTTAGGTCCATGTGGATCGAAAGAAACCATCGATCTGCCCTGTTCGTGATAATAAATGGTTTAATTATATACCTAAAGCGAATAATATCTGTATAATCCCGAAAAAAGATTTAAATTTTTCGGGTGATTTAAGGCGTAGGCAATTTTAAAGAGGATCCAACTTAATCGGTAATATTTTCAGGAACAAGATGTAATGAATTAAATTCACCTTGAATGCAACACAAAACCAAAGTAAAAAATGTTGTAGTACCTTGTATCATATGTTTCGACAAAACTAGTGGGGCTTCCAGCGCTCCAGCCACCAACTGCAAAAAGTATCTCAAAAGGTATTCGAGGCCTTGCTAGTGGGTCGTTCAGATCTGCTTCCGTACCCGGCCTCGAATCCAACAACGTGAGGAAAACCACGGCGGGATATAAAGCTTCTTGACATTTCTGTGTAACAAAAAGAAAATCTGAGTTCATTTATAAATTTATTGACTTGAGTATTGAATGTCTCGTTTCTTTCTTACCTCGTCGTCGGCAACCGGCTGCCATTGTAATATTTTCGATTTAAAATATTTATAGCTGATGTGACCGAACCGCACGCACATAAGCAACAGTGGAATACATTTTCTTCTGGTTTCTATATCATGTTCCACCCATGTTTTAACTGCCTGGAATACTATTTCTTCGTTTCGAACATTCAGTTCGTCATCTCTCAAAATATCTTCTAATTCATCATATGAAAGTGTTTTAAATTCAATACATTCCTTAAGTATTCTGCTAAAATTTTGTCTTATATACAACTTCCCTTTTTTTTCTAGCTCACTACAGAAATAATATCTCGCAAATTTGAATATTCCGAGACAGTTGTGCGGCCTCAGCTCGTGCAAAAGGAACTGACAGCACAGCTGAATAACACCAACAACATCAAATTGATCCGCATAAGGTAATAGATACTCAACGTTTTCTGCTGTAACTGTGCATGTTCCTGTGTAAGCATAGTCGAGAATCAAGGTCATGTAATAGCTGGGGACATCGACAAAAATCTCCGTTTCCTCTGGCTCTCCTTTCTTCAATGAATTTATAAATATGGCTTTGAAATATGGACTAACGGCAGAGAGTATTGCCCGATGCACTCGGATTGTTTTCATATCTCTGCAGACGATAGTACCATCGCACAGCTGACCGTTCTGTCTCAGTTCATTCCATATCGTAGGGAACTCTACAACTGAATAATTTTCAGGGAGGCACACGCATTTTCGTTTTCGCGTAACTATCTTCTTTTTGCTTAATCTGGGTTTCGAGGATGAAGGAGTACGAACAGAATTTTTATTTTTTGATAATTTTCGATGTTTCGAATTAAATTCCATTCCTTTCGAAAAAACGGCGGTCGAAACTTGATCTGTCGCGATGACAGGCTTGGAGACAGTTGTGATTCATTTGTTAAATTCCCTATGGCATGCAAATTCAAATTTCAGTTTCTACCTCCTTCTACGCTATTTTATTGCTGCCTGACATATTTTACATGATGACCTGGAAATTCATATTGTGGTCAACTGCGGTCTTGGTCAAAATTCAGCACACTTTGGGAGGCACGGATTAAAATCAGCTCTCTTCCCAACACAGCTGAGAATAATGTCAATCAACAAAAGGGTTAACAATATTGGGTAACATGACATCGTCGAGCTGTTCAAATAAAATATGTACAGACGCCAGCACATCAAGCTACCCCAAACTGTCAAATTGTCCCAATTGAACATGAATCTTTGTAAGCATAAGTAATGCAGTTGAAAATCTATCAAAGAAATTTGACAGATTGGGGTAGCTTGATGTGCTGGCGTCTGTACTAGGCGTATAATTATTTTTCACATTTTATTTAAATAGATCGCCAACGCTACACGACATTATTTTCCTAACGAAGTTTTGTCATCGTTGAATTGGCAAGAAACTAAGGACATCGCATTTGTATTATTAAAAAAAAATGTAAGTAATGTTTTTAAAATAATGCATATGCGATGGGTGTGTAGTCGATTTATTAGCCCACAGTGGAAAGATGTGAAGCTATTTCACCGATCTAACTGTTGTTGGCGGTTGGCATTCAGAAATTTATATAATTTATACTCCGATGCTAAAGACTGGCGATGAAAAGGATTTTGCTGCTGACCCTACATTTTCGATTAAAAACTTCCATTTTCCTTTGCCTCGTTGGGTGCTTTTATTAGTCTATGGTCTATTCCGAACCCCGAACCAGACTAAAAAATATTTCAAAAGCATTTTTTCTCTTCTGGCAGCATTCCACCCAGCTGTCAACAATATTTATTGTCTATAGTCTCTTTTTCATCCGGTTGTCAAGATGGTGAGTTTCGTTACCGTGAAAATAAAATAAATCTTTGATAATCGTGATAAATACAAAGTGTTGTGTGAGTTCATGGTGGTTTTTACGTAGAGCAGTGTTATCAATATGTGTTCCTTTACATATTTCAGGGTATCGACATCAACCATAAACACGACAGGAAAGTTAGGCGCACCGAAGTCAAGTCTCAGGATGTGTACCTGAGATTGCTTGTAAAAGTAAGTAGAAGTGTGTTATTCTATCTTAACCGAGTTCTTTTCCGTATTTATCAAATTGTCTAATACCGGGATACTAGGACCCATTTCAGTTTCTAACCTAAACTTGTTTGTTGTTTCCAGCTATACAGGTACTTGGCTAGGCGTACAAATGCCAAATTCAACACTATTATTCTTCGTAGGCTGTTCATGAGTCGCATCAACCGCCCTCCGCTATCACTGTCGCGGTTGGCTCGTCACATGAAGAAACCCACTCGCGAGGGCATGATTGCCGTCGTGGTTGGTAGCATCACCAACGATGTCAGGCTCTACAAAGTGCCTAAGATGTCTGTCGCCGCTCTGCACGTCACTGAGAAAGCCCGTGCCCGCATCTTGGCTGCTGGAGGTATGTACTGTTGTTATTATTTATTTAGTGAGGTTAGGAAGCGTGCAAGTAAATATAACAGTAACAATACAAGGTAGTTAACACAATGATATATCAATTCTGTATTTTGACAACATAGAAATGATTAGACACCATTTTCAACAAAATCTTGCATAAAAGTTGTTGTGTTATTTGTATTGATCTATGCATTACTTCAGTCAATGACTAGTACTAAAAAGTCAGGAAGTCCTGATCTACGGTCATATTTAGGTACACCAAAGTACCAAACGCCATAACAATGATTATGAGATGTTGTTGTTTGAGAAACAATGAACCTTTTTGAGTGATAAAACTAAATCAGCATTTCTGTCATTGTAGTACTGTAATTAAATAATCTGGGCTATGCTAAACTTTCTCCTAGGCTCAATATTCAATGTCTATCACCCAATGCCCAATCTGCACTAGTCTCATGTAAAGAATAAGGCCTACTTCAACTCGCAGGGGAGGCTAAGTAATTGAAATGGCTGTATTTAGCCAACTAAATTACCATCATGGTCTAATTTTAGATATAATCATCCCAACCCTTTCAATAAAGACAATATTCAATGTTATCTGTTAGCAGGAACCTACTATAACAATCAATCTTAGCAATAGATTCAAAACAAGATAAGATGGTGTGTAAATTTAGTACAGTAATTTTAGTTTTGTGATGGCTATGCTATAGCTAGAATGTCTAAGTTGATCTTAGTCAACAAAGACAAACTGCTAGTACATTAGAATGCATCTAAACTATTATTTTAATGAGAAAAGATTTGATTTTGTTTGTTTGTATGTTATGCTTAAACGGCTGAACTGATTTCAATGAACGAAGACGCTTGGGAGACCAAGAGCTAGATTAGGACATACAATACTTTTATCCATACTCAATCCCCATATTCCCTCCAGCACGGCACAGCTAGCCTGTTATAAAACAGAAATATCTTTTAGTGATGGCTTCTCTTATTTCGACTGGTCACAGGTGGATTACGCTAACCCTATTCACTTTTTTCTAAAAATTAAATTTAAAAAACCCCCTACCCTAACAAAAACTCTAAAAAGTAAAAAAAAATCATTTCTTGGGTCAGGGATTTTTTAATTTAACTTTCTCTCACTTAAATCTGCGCAGCATTGCGTATGTTTCCCACAGTGAAGTTTCTTACTAATTTATCCTCATTCCTCGTCTTGATCACCTTTTATCTCTAACCTATTCATTGAGATCTTTTCGATTAGCCCAGACACGATACTTCTGCTATTTGTTGGTGAGTAACTTGGATATCCTGGAAATTCTAGGTGTTGCTCCAGCATCAGTTCAAGGTTACTTTGTTTGTCTAATATCATTGAAGTAATAGAATACCAAATTTCGACTTGATCAGACCCGTGGAAGATGCTCAAATCCCTTCATCAACAAGCTGATAATCTTCAAAGGGCTGAACCGATTTTGATGAAACATGTCTAAGAACACTCCCGACTAATTTACCTTTCAAACAAAAAAAAAAAATCATAATCGGTTCATCCGTTCGGGAGCTACGATACCACAGACACACACACAGACAGACACATCAAACTTATAACACACCCCGTCGTTTTTGCGTTGGGGGTTAATAAATAAATTGATTTTACTGACACAAATTTTGTAATTTTCAGGAGAGATCCTGACCTTCGATCAACTGGCTCTGCGCGCCCCCACCGGCGCTAAGACCGTACTGCTGCAGGGACGCCGCAACGCGCGCGAGGCCGTCCGCCACTTCGGGCCCGCGCCCGGAGCGCCACGCTCGCACACGAAGCCATACGTGCGCACAAAGGGACACGAGCGCGCGCGGCCTAGCCGTCGTTCTAACGTGTAATCTTTAATATAAGGACTACAAATCTAATGTAGTGGTGTTATTTCTAGCTTGTAAGAAACCCCAACTTCCCAATCTTGAAATTACAAAAAGTTGAGCTTACAGCCATAACTCTAAATGACTCTCTAAAAGCTGTATTTGATATGGTGTAAAATAGAGTACTTTGTCTAATAGAAGACGCCAACTGCCATGGCTCAAATTTTGTGATATGATAGAAAACAAAAGAAATTACCGAAATATTTTGTTGTTACACTTATCGTACAAATATTTGCTACATGCCACACCAAACCAATGAAACAACAACATTCATATTAACACAGATATATTACTATAATAAAATAAATACTACCATCTACATCTAGCTGCAAAAGCCACACATCCAGTAATTCAACAGAGGTTCATCATGTTGTGCTACTCCAAACACTTGCTTCAGTTTAGCCACAGCATCAGACCTTGGTCCTGAAGCATCAATAGCTGCTTTTACTGCTTTGGATATTCTGTGACAAAGAAAAATATAATATTTAGTTTCACATCAACTGAGAGCTTGCTTGATTATACTAATTAGTCCATGGAAGAGGAAAACATCGTGTCCGTTTCAAAAGCGCGGCCAAGGCGATATTAAAAAAAAAATTGATTCCCAAAACTAAATTTGTCAAAGTCATAGTGAAAAGTTAGGGTTTGAACGTGGCCGCGCCATTGAAACGCGGAGAACCGCTCGGCCACGGAGATCTTTAAAACTAAGCGTTGCAGAGACCTGAAATTTAGGTACAGATGCCAGCACATCAAGCTACCCCAATCTGTCAAATTTCTTTGATGGATTTTCAACTTTATTACGTAAACATAAGGTTCATGTTCAATTGGGGACAATTGACAGTTTGGGGTAGCTTGATGTGCTGGCGTCTGTACATAGTAGATTGAATTCGTAAAAATACATATTTCACGAGCTGTAGTACGGTAATGCGTTGAAATAAGCCGTGATTATCTACTAAAGAAAGTAAGTAATAGCGAGATTTTTTTTGTAAACAACTATTAAGGCGGAGATAGATGACTTTTAGGGACTTTTAATTGAAAATCACGTCTAAACGGCTTGTCTCATGTATTTGGAAAAATTATATGTTAAACTAGACAATTTTCTTCGTCATTTGATATGTGAATATTTTAAATCCTATTTTCATAACATAATGTAATTGATTGGTAAAGTAAGGTCTATCACGGACATAAAAATGATAATCACGCAAAGACTATCGGGCGTATTTCCATGAAACTTTCACCATCTAAAAGACAGTTTAATCACCCAAATAAACGGCTTTTATTTTAATTTGTGTATCAACACACTTCTTTAAAATCACTTAAATCACAGATTTACGTGATTTTAAAGAAATAAACAATCTAATACAATAGGTGGAAAGATTTCTATAAACAATAAGCCATGGTCATCCTATCGAAACATTTAAAACGTATTGCGATATCGTACTACAGCTCCTGAAATATAACCTTAGGACTTTTTGTTACATTTTTACCAATTTTCACAAATTCAAATCTGGGTTTTACAAAAAACTTCAGACGTCTGAGATGCTTTTTCAGCGAGATATTGGCGATATCGTGTTTTTCACCGTTTCAATGGCGCGGCCAATTACAGCTCCTAAAAGATAAACCTAGGACTTTTTTATACTTATATTTTACAAATTCAATCTATCATTTACCTAAATTTCAGGTCTCTGCAACCAGGCCGGTCGCAGCCAAAGACTGGGGGGAGGGGGTCACAGACAAAGACTACCTACATATTAATAAGAAAATTTATTATATTTTCAAAAAAATATTATTTTAAGCTTTACGTTTACGGCTCTGGGGGGTCACGACCCCTAGGGACCCCCCCCCCCTTGAACCGCGCCTGTGTCTGCAACGCTTAGTATTAAAGATATCCGTGGCCGCGCGGTTTTCTTCTCGAGCGTTTCAATGGCGCGGCCACGTTCAAACCTTTAAAACTTTTTAACCACAGCTTTGACAAATTTATCGTTTTGGGAATCAACTTTTACAGATTTATATAAAATCTTGGTAATTGTTTTTTTGAAATGTCGTCGTGGCAGCGCCTTTGAAACGGTCACAACATTATCTGACGACCCTAAGAAATATGGGATAATGGCAGGCAGACGGATTCCTTCAATAGTTTATGTGAATAAACTTACCCAAGCCACTCCAATTGTAAGGATTTGAGGTGTTGATGCAGCACATCATCATTGAACTTTTCATTATTCATTGAATTTTCTATTCTATTCATCAATGTTGGACCTGAAACATAAATATTGTCATAGATTATGATGTTCCTATGTATAAACATTAATTTCTTTACATAATATGGATAAACTTACATTTAGCAGGCAATGACCCTTCCCACTTGAAACAAAAATTGCTATTTTCAGTTTCTTCTAAAAGGCATACAGTGGGTGGTAACTGCTCTTCACTCCTGCCTTTTCTAATCCTAGGAATGTCTGTAACATCTACTGGTAGTAGTCTAAACAAACTATTTATAATGGTTTTTGCTTCCAAATTACTTGACTTTATAACAATCTGAAATAAGAGAATTTTCATTCATCATTGAGGATAAAAATACAATCTTCATGCATCCTGAGAACAGCAAGAATTGCATTGATTAAAAAAACTCGACAGTAGCTATACTTTGGTTGCTGTGCCTGTGCTTGAAGCACAAACTAGTTTCTGCTGCAGATCTGTTGAATATTATGATAATATGCCATATAGGCCATAAAAACTCAATGACTACCAGCTATTTTAAGGTGTGTAGGGCATTACTGTATTTCTGCTAACTGCTTATCAGTTTTCACAGAATACCATTCAATCTATACAAATAAATACAATTTAAATGTCCATTTGTAATGTTAAAATAACAACTTTTTACTAAGTGAACATATAAAAAAGCTTTTTTTTTAAATTTTGACTGTTCCGGCTAATCTCCTTAACGGCTGGACTGATTTTGACAGGACTATAACTGAAAGATAGCTGATTTTATAAGGCGTAACATAGGTTTACTACTCTTTGTCCCGGTAGCACATTCGCATGGAATAATTTCTAACAATCCATGCGGGCATAGTTAGTACAGAAATAAAAATAATGCAAACTTACATAAACTCCAGTTAAAGCACAGTACATCAATATCCTAAACACCGATTTTGACAGCAATTTTTCCAACAGCCTGAGTGATACACAATCTTTGTCATCAGACACGGAACAGGTGCTGGGTTCAAATATAGACTTTTTGACAGAATGTGGTTGTAACTTCTTGAGTAAGTCCTGACTAGTGTACAATGTTTCCGAGTATGTGTGGGCACCGGCTTTTAGCATCCATGTGAAGTGGGAGTGTAGCCTTTGAAATACATTTTCGTCACCTACAAATAAGGTAGTAAATTATAAAGAAGCTCATATGAACCTACATAATGTATGGAGGTAATATCTTTGAATTTGATTGCTTGTTGAATTAGCCTGATGGAACCATACGCAAAATACGCGCCTTGACGTGGAGTTGCGGAAAACAGCCCGTTTTACCTAGCCTGATGGAAATCAATTGCCTACAATAATTGATTTTAATCAAGTCATTTGACTGTTTTCATTGAATCCAAACTGTTACAGCTCAAAACCGAGATGATTGACTTACCAGTCAAGTGCATCAGTGACCGAGATTGAACAAAGTCATTTCTACCAGTCTTCAGTCTAAGAGCTCTCTGGGAACACACCTTTTGTTCAGCATCAAACACAACCTCAGCTAACTCTTGCAGTTCTTTTGATATTTTCTATAACACAAAAATAAATTAATGAAATAGAAATCTATAACATCACACCTTGCTTGCCCAGAGGGTCGGGTGTTCCTAGAGTACACCCTTATTTTGCCAGTTATGTTTCAGTCCCATGTAATAGGGGGTCAGTTTATTGCCATTAACTAAGCACAAATCCAGACTATGGGCTGCTATTGAGAAATTCCAGATAGAAAAAAAACCCAATAACACTGCCAGACATGAAAATGAAACTCAGAGCCTCAAGCTTGTGTAGTAGAGTGTGCGACCATCATGGTATAGTGGTTGAGCACGAGGTTAAAAGTGCTCTTTGTTAGACTTTTGTAACATTCAAATGCATTGTAATGGTGGTAAATTTAACAACATAAGAAATCCACTAGTTTGTTTAAAAACTAATGATTGTACCTGCATATGTTCAGAGAGTAAAGGAGTCATATTTAACAGCAGCATTTTGTCCTTCATCAGCACTACTATTGAGAACCACCTTTTTAAGCCCCTGGCCCAGGTGTCTTTGACCTGGAATGTGAGGCTCAAGACATGGCCATGTGTGTCGTTGAAGTACACCACTCCACCTTCTTTACTCCAATTTACCTGTAAAATTGTGTCTACATTATTCATGATCACTGATTCGGATGAAGTATCTACTGATAGGAAATGTGTAATTAACTTTATTTTAAAAGGATATTATTTGTACACTTGCATCCTTGTCTGTATACTTCAATGTAATGGAATCATCGGAAAAATACTGTTGGGTCTTACCTCACAAGTTATGCTCCTGATAGCGGCCTGTCTCAAAAACGACGTGACATCAGCATTGGGAACTGATTCCCTGCTACAGTATATTGTGCCATCATCCTCTCGTGACACAAACACGGTTTCTGGACCCAGGGAAGTACAACCACTGCACTGAACACTGGCTCTTGAAGATTCTGTCGTATTCTTATCATTGTCCGTGGTGAAAGTGCAAAATAATGGCCGTGGGCCGTGGGCTTCGCAGAAATGGCACAAACCGACTATTGCGTTCATTTCATTACGTTTTTGTCTTGCATTAAGTGTTTTATGATCGAATCGCGAGCAACAATAATAGCATTAGCTCAAATCAGCTGTTCGACAAATTGACATTTGAATGCAAAAATTTACATTGACATTGGCAAATAAGGCCACTTTCCGAATTAGAAAAATAGCGATGTGAGCGCTCACATCAATAATTTGCGTTCCGAGTTAGATATCGCGATTATGACAGCTAAGAACTGTCATTTTTGTCATCAATACGGAACGCTCGTGAACGCGCTATCAGTGCTCAGTCAATGTTAAAACCTATTTACACCATATAAAACTTGTATAGACCACAAATTTCATCTTCTTATTTGATTAGGTGGCGATTCTAGCCAGAAGCACTATTTATAAGTTAGCTAAAACTATGATACGAATCAGAACATAACAGCACAAGTGTCATTTTTGACAGCGCTCACGGTGATATTAGTATAACGCATGGTCGGCGTTATCGCAAGATGGCGCATGTCATGACGTCATCTATGACGATTCACGGGACATCGTTATCGCGCTCACGCTAATTCGAAACGGGTGTGAGCACGCTCAAATCGATATTATCGTATCTCGGAACGTAGCCTAAGTAAAGTTTGAAAATTTTGAGTACAGGTGTTGCCAGTTATTTCTATATGGCTAAAAGGATTCCTTTCTCCTTTGAGCTTAGAGGAAAAAACAAATTCCTTACAAAATATACCAACCACCTGTTTCATGCTTATCTGCTACTGCAGCTACGAATCGAGGCCAGCAGGCTTAGCATGACGCTTTCTATTTCTACGAAGAATAGACAGTGCTTTTTCAATACAAAGTGACATTTCGTTTCTCCATTTTTGACATCGCACCGTAGATATCCTTCTACAATCTGTCATTTTGTCTTTCGTTTCTAACGATCTTTAAGTCCATAAAAATGCAGACTATTTCAGAAGAATATTTCTTCCCAAACTGTCAAAATCACGCTGATAACAAACTTTCTACTCGACGGCCACAAAGTTTAAACGATTATCTACAAAGTCATGATTCGTTTAGAACGCATAACTGTGATCTACACTTCTATATTATGAAGAGGAAAGATTTGTATTTTTGTATGTAACGAATAAACTTAAAAACTACTGGACCGATTTTAAAAATTATTTCACCGTTTGTAAGCTACGTCTTTACCGAGTTACATAGGCTATCCTTTATCCCCGTATTCCTACGGAAACGGGAACTACGCGGGTGAAACCGCAGAGTGCTGCTAGTAATTAATAAAAAAACATAGCCATCTCTCTCTCTCTCCTATTGTACAATCATTTAGTTTATAGTCATTTCTATTGTGTGAAGGGCGGGCGTTTTGGGGGGACTGTCTTATGTAATTTTGACGTTCAAAAAGTGCTGACTCTCAGCCTAGTTTGAATAAATGACTTTTTGATTTTGATTTGATTTTGATTCTTCCGTCGACAAACCGGCGCACAGTGGATCGTCCCCATACAAGAGATCGGACATAGAATTAAAAATTGAAAAAGTATTTAATTGAAAAAAATGAAATATACAGTTGCATTACTCTATTTATGGAACTACAAAAAATGTTGTCTCAATTTTTTTATTTGACCAGTACTTTATGAGCAATTCGATGAAAACTGTTATTTTTCTATGGAAATGGTCACAAAAATGTCTGTATCTCATGATTCCCTCCTTGTTTCGATTTGCGGTTTTCACTACTGTTATTTACCCATTTTATGCCACATTTTCTTCAAGGACACATGGTGCCCCCAGCGACCCCCTTCCGAGATATTTTGCTTTTAGTAACTATACTTTTTATTGTATAACTGATGAAATGGAGGTACATTAAGTATATTCATTACTGAGAATAAGTCATCCCTAAGTAGTTCCTTAAATAACAGGTGCATTTGCGATTACTTTAATGACTTATGAACGCTTCTGTTGCCATACAACAAAAGCGTTAATGAGTCCTTAAGTAAAGATTACCAGTACTTGCTTAATCTAATTAGTTATTGTAATTACTATGTTAACAGCCCTTAATCTCTGCATTGTGATTGTCTAATGTCATCATTAGCTTATCAAATTCATTGCTAGTTGCCTACTTGCTGCCCTATATATTTGAGTGTGTTTAGCAAAAGTAATTGAGTTGTAATTATAACTTCTATCAAGTGTTGTCATTATGGCTTTCCGTGGGTTTTCTACTTATCTAGATCTTTACGTTGCTCTTCGTAATCATAAAGATCTTCGTGACTATGACAATTTATTTAACACATTGAAGTCGAGTACTAACGTCCAGTTAAGTGAAAGTGATGTGACGGATCTCAAGAACTGGTGTCGACGATTTTGCTATAGGGTTTACACCAAATGGGTGCAATCAAGAAGGACAGTCGACAGGTTCATTAACAAGAACGGAGAGTGGTTAAATTCCGATATCGTTTGGCCAGATTGCTTTAAAGAAAATGTTGTTGACACTGAAGAAGCAAATGAAAATGAGGCAGAAGAGGTAGTCAGTCCATCAAAATCAGATGCATCAACTTCAACATATACATCTCCTCGCAAACGCTTTGAAGATTTATCGACTAGACACAAAAGAAGACGTGTTAATGAAAATGTTGCTAGTTGCAGTCGTCCGGATGAGCTTTTGCATACTGTTGAAAGTATACTTAAGTCTGCCGGAAAAAATGACATGGCCAGAATAATGAAAAATTTGCTGGAAAATCCTGAACACGTCTCAACAGTTTTAAATGTCCTGGAAACTAAGCAGAATCCTTCGCTTCGTGAAGTTCCTACTCACAAAGCACTTGCTCTTTACGTTTACTTGCAGTTATCCAAGTGGCGTTACATCACACTTCGGGACTTTAGTTTAAAAGAAGGTCATGCGAAATACCCAAGCTACTACTTGTTAGTTAAAGAAAAGCTTAAATGCTACCCGGCAAAAGAAGACATAACTGTGACTGAAACTTCCGCAAAGATACGGATCCAAGCCCTCCTTGATCTCACAGTTAGGAGGCTGATCGATTCACTTGAATCAAATTTTGATGCTGGTGAACCACTTGTGCTTCACAGTAAATGGGGTTTTGATGGAGCTTCAAGTCAAAGCATTTACCATCAAACGACAACAACAAGTGAACAAGACTTATCCAGTGTATTTATGGCAAGTCTTGTACCGCTTAAATTAGTGACTTCTAGTGGAAGTATAGTGTGGCAGAATGATCGGCCATCGTCAACCACATATTGTCGCCCGATTTCATTTACATTTATGAAAGAAACGGAAGCGAATGTTAAGGCTGAAATGGAAATATTTGAGACCGAGATTCGTGAACTGAACCCGACTGATTGCGGCAATGCTACTGTTACTCACAATCTATGGCTAACCATGATTGATGGTAAGGTACATTCAATCATATCTGGTACATCGGCAGCAGTGTGTGATTTGTGCAAAGCTCGCCCAAGCGAAATGAATAACTTGGAAGAAGTGAGAGCTAAACCCGTGAATACAGATTTATACAAGCATGGATTTAGTTCATTGCATGCTTGGATTCGGTCTATGGAGTGTTTATTACACATTGCTTACAGAATGGACATAAAATCATGGCAAGCAAAAGGTGACGAAAATAAAAAAAAAAGTTAAAGATAAGAAAGAAGCCATTCAAGAAGCTTTCCGAAGAAGCACAGGCTTACTTCTAGACGTTGTTAAGCAGGGTAGTGGCAATACAAACACTGGAAATGCTGCAAGAAGGTTTTTTGCAAACCCTGAAACGACTGCGGAAATTACTAAATTAGACGTTAATTTAATTAGAAGACTCGCCGTTATTTTGCAATGCATTTCCTCAGGCGAAAAAATTCAAGTCCAAAAATTTAAATTATATTGTGATGAAACAGCAAATTTATTCGTGGAATTATATCCATGGTATAACATGCCAGCAAGTTTACACAAATTGCTGTTTCATGGACCACTTATCAGTAGTACCTATAGGTTTTTTGTCTGAAGAAGCATCTGAAGCAAGAAACAAGGATTTTCCTTAATTTAGAGAATATCATACACGAAAGCATAGTAGCATCGCCACTAATGAAGACATTCTTCATAATCTGCTATTATCTTCCGATCCTCTTCTCACCAGCTTACGACCGAAGATGACAAATAAAGCCAAAAAGTCTTCATTTAGTGAACTAGACGATTTACTCATAGTTGATCAGAGTGAATTGGAGTTCATTGACGTTTCAACTGACACACTTGCTGCATGTAGTGACGTTGAAGAAGATGATGACGATAATAATGATCATGATGTCGTTATTGATGAAGATGAAGAAAATATAGTTTAAGTCTTATAGTACCTAATATTATTATTAACAAGCAGTTTCTTTGTTAATTTCTTGTTTTTGTGTATTTTTTTTTTATTCTGTTCTTTTTTTGTTTTGTGTTATGCCACCCATCGGCCAATAAATGTTTTTTTTTTCTTTCTTTTCTATTGTTGTTAGTAACTAAATGGTCGTGTTAATTAATTAATTTCCTATTATAATTTAGTTCTTAGTAGTTGTTTAATTTTTTAGTTTGTTTTAGGGTACATAGTTGTTTTATTTTTAAATTATTTTTACAGTGTTATATTATTTAAATAAAAAATATCTTTATACCTACATATTTTCTTATTGATCATAAAACTCTATTTCTTTTCGATGTGTTATTGTAAATTCGACTCAGTCATTACTAAGCTAATGATGACATTAGACAATCACAATGCAGAGATTAAGGGCTGTTAACATAGTAATTACAATAACTAATTAGATTAAGCAAGTACTGGTAATCTTTACTTAAGGACTCATTAACGCTTTTGTTGTATGGCAACAGAAGCGTTCATAAGTCATTAAAGTAATCGCAAATGCACCTGTTATTTAAGGAACTACTTAGGGATGACTTATTCTCAGTAATGAATATACTTAATGTACCTCCATTTCATCAGTTATACAATAAAAAGTATAGTTACTAAAAGCAAAATATCTCGGAAGGGGGTCGCTGGGGGCACCATGTGTCCTTGAAGAAAATGTGGCATAAAATGGGTAAATAACAGTAATGAAAACCGCAAATCGAAACAAGGAGGGAATCATGAGATACAGACATTTTTGTGACCATTTCCATAGAAAAATAACAGTTTTCATCGAATTGCTCATAAAGTACTGGTCAAATAAAAAAATTGAGATAACATTTTTTGTAGTTCCATAATAGAGTAATGCAACTGTATATTTCATTTTTTTCAATTAAATACTTTTTCAATTTTTAATTCTATGTCCGATCTCTTGTATGGGGACGATCCACTGTGCGGCGCTCGTGCTAAGCCTGCTGGAGCTGCTACGATAACGATAATAAAGCTATGGGCGCTTGAAGTAACGAAGTAGTACGCGTTCGTAATTGACGATAGCGCCAATACTACTTTAAGGGGAACCTAGTCGCGGGCTCGAACTCACTGGTGGGATATATAAAAATGTACTCTGTGCTGGTGGGCCTGGCAACAAAGCACGCTGGCTCACCAGGCATCATGTCCGACAGAGGTAGTATCAGTGAAGAGCAGTTAGACGCTAGTCTACACGCACAAAATTATTGTGTGAGGTGCAGGATACTTTAAAGTATAACAGGCGCGTAAAAAAAATAAGAACAGTCCTTCGGAAGATCGGGTTTTATGAAAAAATCCCTGCATAAATCAATAACCAATAAAGTTTATTGAACTTTTCGTTATTTGAGCTTTGTCGGTACCGAGTTGGTTTTTCAGATTTTACACATCTTTTATTACTTAAACATGCCCAAAGTTAGGTTAAATTAGCAAGAAAAACGAATCTTTGTTGGCTCCTAACTTTTTAATGGCTTTTTATTTTAGTATTCTGTTTCCGTACAGACAATATTAATAATGAGACAAAACCATACCATGTTTAATTTTTTATGTACAGACGCCAGCACATCAAGCTACCCCAAACTGTCAAATTTTCCCAATTGAACATGAACCTTAGCCTTACACTTTAAAGTTGAAAATCAATCAAAGAAATTTGTTAGATTGGGGTAGCTTGATGCGCTGGCGTCTGTACATTGTCGAACATTGGAGTAATACACTCCCGAAGTTTGTATGGGAAAAATGTGAACTAGGTTTACCCTATGGAACCAGCGATTCTGTATCGATAAAATGATTCCCCGCGGAATCATACTACGTTCAAACTACGTCAATTTCGTTTTTTTTAGAAACCAATGTAACGCTAAGGAATCGAAATGTTATATTCTGTAAGTTCCATTGTTTGATATTATTAATATGATATTAGCAGAATTCGCGTGTAATTAACGTGGTTACGAGTAAGGCAAGGAATCGTTAAGTGGTCATAGTGAATTCAGGCCCTGTTTTATATACGGGAACGCGATTTCTATTTCACAACATGTATAATTTGATGTTATGAATACTTATGAAGTTGTATGAATTAGAAATCCTGGACACTGATTTGTGGTCCATGTACTTTTTTTTCATAATGGGAGATCCGTTATGAAAAGGAAAGTGCATGGACCCTTCTCTTTGTAAAATAAGTTACGGCCATAGCAACAGGATACATACGTTTAGGATCGACGATTTGTCGACTCTCTTTCTGTATCGATCTTGCAATAGGCAATTAAATAGATTGTAAAAGTTTCGTGTCAACTATTACGGCTCCTAAGGGGCGTTTGTTTTATTCGTTTTCGGATTAAACAGAATAGCGAAAATTCGGTGAATTGTTGTTAGATCGGCAGCTGGATGATTATAGCAGAGCATCCAGCTAAATGGCTATCACGTTTTACAGTGGGCGGATTGCTATTGACTGATGATGAGAAATAACCTTTATATACCTCGAAGAGTCCAAGGAGGTAATTGTGTTTAGCTATATTTCAGCGTACTGACATTAGCCGGGCACAAACCCCGATTTCAGGCAGCTACTGAAAAACCCTAATAACACTGCCCGGATTATCAAACCAGCATTCACCTTTGCGATCAAACAAAAAAAAAACTCATTTCTTTCTAAATGACAATGACTATAGTAGTTGGCCGCGCCTTAAGTGGGGGCACAGAGTACTTTTTTATATACGGGTGGGGGACAGGGGTGAGACGTGACGCTCATCCCTGTTGCTTCTCTGCTACCAATTTATGTAGGTATATTCGCATCAGTTTTATATTCCAAACTATCAACATCGGCTTTCCGTTTTTGAAAAAAACGTGTGCACTTTGAATTTTTTTTTTTAAACTTGTCTATTTAACGGTGGACTCATCTTGCTATTGCAATCTCAAGTGCGTATTATCTAAACTAGTCGGAACTATTGACGCGTCTTGCCGTCGCGAAGTACTTTCAGTGTAGTATAAGTCTTTGAGTTTAATAAAGTACCCTGTGCGAAGTACGGCGCCGTACTGAGCATATTATAAAAAAAGTACTCTGTGGTACTGAGTAATGCTAATGACAGCAGGCGCCCCCGCCCCTCCGTCCCACCGCTCACATACCCAAGGCGCGGCCAACTTGTCGCGCGCGGACTATACGTTTTATACGATTCTAGTTTTATCCCGCGGGTTCAATCGCGTGGAGGACGGAAATTAATCAACTGGAACGTATTACCGGGATAACAAAGTACCCTATCCTCTCCATAGGGATAGGGTACTCCTCAGCCAGGTAATGGTGTACTTGTGTGCCTTTCTTACGTTCAGCCGAGAAGGTAACAGACGGAGGAATTTTCTCATTTTAAATGTCATTAGGGGCTGCCCTGTTACTTTAGAATTTGAAAGTTTGAAACATCGTTTTAAATTCGGGAATAAAGGAAACGGAAGTAAATGTGAAAATAATTAAAAAGGCCAACAACTCAGATTTTCAATAACTCATTTATTCAACTGTACACTGATTCACAGTTATAACTTTATTGGAAAATCACAAGCACAGCTGTAATAATCGGATTACCTAACATTAAGTAATTTGACTGTGCTACATCATCCAACATACGCGATGACGAAATGCTCTTTAATCAATATTATTATAATTGCACCCGGCTACCTCCCTCTGCCCTATGTACGTGCAAACCTTATACGTATGGTAACGGATCACAGCGAAGCAACATGAAAATGAAACTCGAGGAAAGAAATAAACGCGATGAAATAAAAAATAAATTAATTTAATATTATAAACAAATAACATGTTACTGTGCCTATAGAAAAAAAAATTGTCTAAAACTTTTGTTTATACTACTGTTTTTATGGTGGCAGTTTATTTCTTAGAGACAGGTTTGTAGGCTAGTTTTCTAGACTTGAGTGTGGACCACTTGTGTCGTTTGAAGTAGTAGGCGACTGCGGCAAGTATGGAGAACATGCCGATTGCCTTGATGGTCATGAGTCGCCGGTCGTCGAGCTCCGGCTCCGAGCACCATCGTAGGAACGTCGCCACGTCCTTGGCGAGCTGCGACGCGGTCGCCGGCGTACCGTCGGTGTACTCAGCCGCCTGGAATTTGTTCGTGGTGGACACAAAAATACATCAGAAATGCTCTTACGGCAGGTAATAAAAGACATGTAGTAGGGCGTCAAGCGATTGGGTGGCGCTATTGGTAAACATTTGTGAAAATATTGTGTGTAATGAAATAAGACGTCAGCGTTAGTTCCGTTTTTGGTCAAGCGCCAAAAGATCCTTCTGTACTGTCAACTTGACTCTGCACTTGAAACTGTTTTAATGATTATGTAATGGTACGTTCCCCGATTGTTTAATTGAATTTGTAAGCTGAAATTAGCTCATACATACCTCGTCAAAAAGTACTTGTGCCATAGCGATGGCGCCACCAGGGAAGTAGGGGTTGTAGTTCTGTCCCTCTCGCAGTACCACTCCAGCAGGGGCCTCCATGTAGCCGGTGAGGAGCGCGAAGATGTAGTCCTCGCCGCCCTTGCGACCCAAGGAGATCAGCGATAGATCCGGTGGGTAGGCACCTAGATAATGAGAAATGTTGTAATGATAAAACTGGGTTTTGTTTGTAGTATTGAATTATAACCGGCCTAACAGAATTGAAATGATCACACACACACAGGATTGAATTGATTTGATTTCAAAATACAGACTCAATGCAATTTTTATAATTGTTATAAGTAAGATAAAACTATCAGTTAGGATTATTTTATGGTTTCGTGTGGCAGGGAATTAATCGAATACAGGGTCAAATTAAATTAGTTAACGAAACCCCAAAGACATTATGGGTGTTAATATCTAAATATGAAGAAATAAATAAAAATGTAATGATTACTTTTTTGTGCCAGTTCACAGGCGTTATGGTTTTTTTTTTTTTAATAAAAAAAAACGTTGCCCACACTAGGAATTTCTCCTGTATTGTGGGTGCGTTTACAAACATTTAAATTCACATACACAAACAGCCAGACCCGGAACAACTACTTGTAGGTCATACAAATATTTGTTCCGTGCGGGAATCGAACCCGCTACACGCAGCACAGCAGTCAATCGCTTAACCACTGCGCCAACCGTGCTGTCAAATTAATTAATATTTAGACACAATTGACCTCAAAAAAATCCATATTTTATTAAACTGTTGACTAATTAATCTAATGCCTAAATACATACCAATGAACTAATTAAAATTAAAAAAAATATGACAATACACTCCCAGCAAAATATATCAGATACCAATTTTTTTACTGTAGACTATTAAATGTTTTCATGGCCTACGGTTTAGTATTTATTTGTCTGGCACTAGGTTAGAGATTTTGTATTTTGAACATACTCCTTTAAATTAGAATCTAGAGCATAGTAGTTGTTGTTTTTTCAACTTTAGGCTGTAGCAATCAATGCAGTTCCTGCTGAATATTTATCAATTTTCGAATTTCGAGTAATGTTTTGGTATGTGATGTTTGAAATCAAGTTGGTTTCTTTATATTGTGCACAAAACGGATAGGTCAAGGCATAATAACTGCCAATAATGTTCTCACTGCTGGGATACAGGCCTCCTCTCTGTGAAAAGGAGTGGGCCGTAATCTACCACTTGGGCCCAGTGCGGTTTGGTTGATGTCACGTGTCTTGGAATTTTTGGTTCTAGGACATGCCAGTTTCCTCACGATGTTTTCCTTCACCGTTTTGAGAGCAGTAGTGATGAAATAATTTACACAAACTAAAGCGTTTGTTTAGGTTCGAACCTACAACCTGCAACTCGTAAGTCGTGGCCGTTACTACTGGGGCAGCACTGCTGGTATAATGCCTAATTAATAGTATTTAAAGTTGTACTTGGTCAGAGATATACATTTAATAAAAATGTAACGGATCGCTGTCTGTACATGGAAGATATATGAGAAAAAATATTATTATGTGGACCTTTATCAACGCAAATAGCACCCAAAATATGATTGTTAGAATTTTTGTCTGTTTGTCTATTTGTCTGTGCGTTTGTGAACGCTAATCTCAGAACAGGTTATTCAATTTAGATGTGGTTCTCAAGAAAATTGGAAGGAAATGGGGGAGACCTTTCCGTTACTCCTTAATACAGGCTGTTCCATAGCCTAGCAAGGAGAGCAGCACGTCACCCACTTGATTGCCAGAGATTGAACACTACCCACTTTGTAAAAATGTTACATGTACTACAATCTGTTTTATACAGGATTAATTTTTTATCCAGTGCGCAAACTGTAACTATGAGCTCAGCATATCATTCTAGACCCCCTGGCGAAGAAATTTTTCGTCGGTTATACAAAAACAAAATCAGCTGTTACGTAGAAAAGTGCAATACCTACGCGGTCAAAACGTATGGAACAGATGATTTTTTTTGTATAACCGACAAAAAATTTCTTCGCCAGGGGGTCTAGAATGATATGCTGAGCTCATGGTTACAGTTAGTGAGATAAAACGGTATTCTTAAGGAGCGTTTTAGCGGTAAATTCAAAAGAACGAAAAATAAATTTGATTTAAACCGTTTTTAATTGAGAAAATGGATATCAATCAATTTGTTTTTATTTTACTGTTACATATTTCGTCTCTATCTTCAAATTAAAATAGTTTTTAATAAATTGGAAAATACCCTACTAAAGCCTTTTTTCGAAAGAAGTGGGACAGTGTAGGCTAATGAAAATATAAAAGTGTTACCATTGTTGGCTGCTCTTGCAGCGTTTTCGTTAGGGTACGGCGACGGCAGGTAGTCCGACAGCTTGCCCGGCCGCTCGAAGAAGTTACCCTGCTCATCAGGACCATCCTTGATCATCACCTGTGTAAAAAAAATGCAATGTATTCTAGTTGTTTTTACAAGGTCAAATTGATATCAATATTCATCATGGCTCGTTTCGCCTTGGGCTTAGTTTCGCTAGCTAAGTTAATTTGATTCAGTAGATATTTTGTACTGTATAGTTGTAAGGAGGTACTAAAGTATGGTCAACAAAAGAGATAAGTAAGTAAGGTCGTCGAATATAGTTGAAATTAAGTAAGAAACCGATGCATGTTTTTGAATAAAATATAATTTAGTTAATAGAAAAAAAAAAACGAACAGTTCATTTATCAAATTAAATTTCATTCGAAAACATCTATCGGTACCGGTAAACTGACGAACCTGATTATTTATCTCTTTTGGTGACTATAACGGGGGAGTCTTTTCAAAGTCACGATGTCAGCTAAGAAAATCTCAGAAATTTATGACAGCGTAGATCGCAAAAAATTGCACTGTGTTTCTTTTTTGGGATGCAGTTAGGATAGGTATCAATAATGCAAAACCAAGTATGATGTTCGAAAGACCGGTGCTAATTGCGTGGTGCTCTCCCACATCGGTGAGTTAAAAATCAATAGTCCGACCTTATTTTTACCTCAAACTCATGGTGGCGCAAGATGAATTATTTGATTGACCCTGAGTTAGCTGTTAATTCCCGAGTTATTTAAGAAAACATATGAACGTGCAAGTAGCCCTTACACTTATTACAGAACCTCACTCAAGACTCAAGCATTACTTAAAGATACGTTTAAAAAAAAAGTTTTTTTTGAACTCTTAGTATTTATATTAAATAAGAAAAAAGAAACTGGTCATTTCTATCTAATTTCCATTATTTTTTAAAACCAAAGTACTCGTCATGACGAATGGGGTTGCAATATTTATTACAAACTTCCCATTGTCACCTTCCGACTTCATAATCAGATATCATATGACTCGGATTGCCATCCGATTTAAATAATGCATGCAAAATTTCACCTCAGTCCGAAATCGCGAAGTGAGTCAAATTTAACTTATTAAATTTAAAGTGATTACAGACAGACTAGGACAGGTCGAAGTAAATAAAACGATTTAAAAGAAAAAGCATTCGTTAGGGCATGAATTCTTATTCTGAGTTGGGGTCAATGCATCAATACTATTTGGCAATGCAACCAGATAAAATTGTCTGCAGTGAAATATAATGACTGCATTAAAACACTGCTGGTTGTCAAGGCATAGTTTCAAACACAACAGTTTGTCATATAAATGTATACGTACATAATGTACATATGTGTATATATTAAGTATGTTGTTACCCTGGCTTGCTGCCAGTATATCTGGTTCAGCGGATTTTCCGTTGAGGTAGGCTATAGCAGGCACGTGCTCTCGCAAACATCCGACATATTTGTTACATAAGTTTCGAGGAGAGCTTTGGAGTATGTATAGTCAAAGGAATTTGATTATATGGGGTTATAGCATAATCTACTATTGATAATTCACGGTATTGGACCTCTTGCTTATTAAATATGGTAAAAAAAACCGTTATGTTGCAAAGAAAATGTACTTGGCCAGCGAATCTCGTTTTCGCAAACCGCCATGCGGATTTTTCCATGTAATGCCATGCGGTCGATAAGAGCAATTAGATTTACTGCATAGATAAAAACTTCATAGGTTTTTTTATTGCAACAACTATACATGAATAAGTTAGTAGGAAATGGATGAGCGGTCGTTTCAGTCAGTTAAACCTTATCAAAATGTGTGTTATTTATAGGGCTAAATACTTCGGTAACCCAGGTACCCTACGTGAGATTGTCAGCAACACCAAGGCGTTGCTGGCCTTTCTCGAGGAGCTGACGTGGAGCGAATGACCGATTCTCTCACCCCTACGCAAAATACGCGCTTTGACGTGGAGTTGCGGACAGCCCGTATTACCAAGAAACTTATAGATAAAAGTGGAGGCAATACTCTAAATACCCAAGTGAAGACGACTGTGGGCTGACGCTCTCTTTCTAAATGTATACATAAGAACGAGACAGTGATACGTGTTTTCTCTCTCTTATGTATGAATTCAGAGAGCGCTAGCCCACAGGTCGTCTTCACTTTTTTATTTGGAGTGTGGCCTCGACTTTTGTCTATAAGCTTCTTGCGTATTACCTATTACCTTTACCTATTAATGTGTGTTATTTGTTATAGCTGTAATGATCACTTTAAAAATATCGAGCCAGGATTTTTCACGCACTGTATTTTCAACTCTCGGTGTTGAATCGAGCATTTAGAATCCAATAGAGTGCATCCCAGCGCTGCTAAAAAGCACACTGTTCGAATTTCAACTCTTGGCGCTTAGCAGTGCGTTGAAGATCCAGTGCACGAAAAACCGAGCGGCGATATTTTCACGTCTGTGCGAACGTGGACATTGTATAATATGACAAGGTTCTAAATATGGTCTAGGTTTGGTGTTTCTATTACATCACTAGCTAATCTCGTGATACTCACGTCAGCAGCCTCGGCCTTCGCCTCTTCTTCAGTGTGACTGACATCGATGAGGTTTCGGAAGGCGATGTACTGCAGTGAGTGGCAGGCCTTGCACACTTGCTTGTATACTTCGTAGCCACGACGTACACTGTTAGGGGTGGAGAAATAAGTAATGTTTTATCAGAATTTTAATCTTTACATACAAATGAATAAACTTGAAGTGTTTGTTTTTAATGTCAAAATAAACCCTTTTTACTAATTGCCTTAGAAAGTAAATGCGGTACCTATAACATTTTTATTTTGTTTATCTGTTTGTTGCCGCTAATCTCCGAAACGGCTGGACCGATTTTGACGACACTGGCAGCTGATGTTATAAGAAGTAATAAGGAGTGTCTTGTGTGATTATTTCCAACATCCACGCAAGCAAACGCACGGGCACAGCGAGTACAATTAAGCTTTATCTTTTGATATGGTTTAAACCAATCTAGTTTTTGAAATTCAAATGTAACTGTGATTAAAATACAGTTATTTTTACAAACCAGTTAGTTCTGTATAAGAACTTTACTTTTGTGCACATAAAGTTTGATATTGAAAAGTGGTCCGTGTTTTAAACTTGGGTTGGGACTAAACCGTGTTTTGTAATAATACAGAATAGGTGTAGATGACGGCTGATAAGAGACGTATTGAAGAAACAGACATGCTGACAAAGTCCCAAAAGAGTTGGGATAAGGGTAGTAGGGTGTAGGATGGTGATAACATAGTATAAAATAATAATTAAAATAGCAGCTAATGTACATTTTTCATTCATACTTTTGAAAGCTATCCTAAGTTCTAACTGCAGTCAAGTGTAGCAAGGCCCGTTATCTTTTCTTGATAACATAAATATTTACCTTAGATAAATGCAGTCATTGAGTGATTTTTGTGTATACATAAATTGACTGAACCATAGATGTATCACTGACAGCTGAATATATTTTTTATTACAATTTGATTATAATGTGCTTTGATAACTATCTATAAAGATAACAGAAAATACACTTCCATGATAATTTATGGTAGTGTTGAATGCTTATTTTAACCATGTAGTGGCAGGAAGTCAAGAAAAACTATTATTCTCCTTTTATCCAAAACACATTTTCAAGTTGTGTATTCTGAATTCCAAGACGAAATTATTATTTTTTTAAATTCAAAATTCAAGATTTTTTTTTGTAATACTGAAATCATAAACACAGTTCTACTTTCTGAAGTGCATGTGGTAATAATTTAGTTTTATGTAAGGTTTCACCATAATTACTGGTTAAGTTGCCTCCCAGAAAAATTATTTACAAATTCTGTACTTTTTTTAAATGTATTTGGTAAATGATTTTATTTCTGTAAGTGGGTTTGTCCTAACACTTTTACATGTCAATCATATTTTTAAAACAAGATGAGGTAGGTGTTTCCTATCTGACTACTCAGAGGAGAAAGGCCGAAATAAACTCAGAGGTGACATTCTCATGTAAAGTCCAGACATAATCTTAGTCAGATCATGTGACGACCATGTGGATTGGTGTCCGAAATGGTTTTTGAGATAAAGAAAAAAATCTTTCTGGACACTGAGACATAGGATTTTAGTTATAATTATATGTATGAACTCAACTTTGACTTCACATGTGATAATTTTGTTTTCCACATATGAACTTACCTGGCATGGTCTAGTGACTTGAACCAGCCATCATGACTCCAAGGATGGTGTGGTGCATGGGCTTCGGATCCTGAAGCCTGTACTGACTGTTCAAGGGCGAACAGGAGTGCTCCCACACCACCGCCAATCACTCCCAACGATGACAGCCACTGTACAGGAAAAGAAATACAAATAAGCAGGTAAACTTTTAAAACAAAAGAGTTAAGTAGGAGTATTTAGCCTAGTTTATTTGTGATCCTTACCCTTGATACTGCAACAAGAATTATTATTTGATAATGTGCAGAAATGTTGTTAATTCTAGGCAAGGTATAAAATGTATTCTAACATTTAAATACATACCTGAGCATTTAAGGGATGTCTGTGTGTGCATACAATTTAACATCAAGAGGCACCCATGCAATTAAGTAATGTGGCAATTCAACCTATTGTTCTAGGATACTGGTATTATTACACAATATATAATTTGGTTATCATTTGAGTCAGTCTGTTCTTGGTTAATCCTATTGGTTAATAAATAGGTTGACTAATAAAAGTTCTAAATAATTAGTATATTTTTTTTTTAAGTTTGCTAGTATTTCTCACTTTATAAAATCATTTTTTTTTTCAAGTTTTCCTTAAACTTGCTAGTGTTTTTGGTAATTACAGTATGAAAAAATCAATACCTTGGAATGAGTATTGTCGAAGATTACGTGGGCATATTAACAAAATATTCCTTTGCTTTATATAAATCGAATCGAACTTACCATTTTTCTGTTCCTTGTCCATCCTTGAGCTCTGGTGGACAGCTGACAAACCTGCAACGACAGCCTCCATTAGATTTTGTACTTGTTACATAATGCAGAATAGGTTATCACTTGCCCATGAAAAATTATTTTAAACACTCGTGCTAATATGCGCTCCAGAGGGTCCTGAACACCACATCATTGCAATTAACACGTTACGAGGCTAAGAGTATGGCACAAATTCATAAAATACAGCAGTTTTCCGTGACACTTCGAACTTGAACTTGTCCGTCATAGGTAACATATTGAACACGGTAAGGGTTCCTACTAAGAATTTAGACTACATAACAAATTGTTTAGAATTATTTCCAGTACCTGGGGAGCAACTATGCCATTATTTCTCAAAAGACGTGCCCCACAAATCCTACCGACGGCGGCCGCCATGATAGAAAAACGTCGTAATGAAAGCTCAAACCGCTGACAACTACGAGTCATGCTGCCATTCGAAAATAATATTGTCAATATACTAATTTGTGAAAAATTTGATAAAAATATAATAGATTTCTATTCTATTCTAGTTTTGTGGTAAATTAACATAAACATATTTTGCTTGTTTACTTTTGAGTGACAACTCACATCAAAACGACATAGTATTGACATAATATTGCTTTCAAATATCTGGCCAGTTTCTATTGAAACAATTTACCTTAGCAACTACGAGTATCACCAATTATAATACCTTCATAAATTATATCTCTAGGTTCATGAGGTTTCTCATTCACTTATTATCACTGTGCATAGAGAATCTCATCTGGAAAACTTCTGACAGTAAAAATATTTCTATTTCCGAACTGAAATGTCAATGTCAGTTCAGTAAAAAAACAAACGACGAGCTCTGAATTTTTGTTCTGTGCTCACTATTTTCAGCTGTAATTACAGCCAAGTAAAAGTTATAGAATAACGAAATAATGTTGTTATAAATGAGAATAATAAATTTAGTCAGATCAAGTAATTTTTGTATAACTCATTCCGTGAAAAGGTATGAAATGTTTGAGAATAACCTTAGTGATTGTCGGCTTTTTTTATCATTTCTAATCATGTTCTGTGTTTCTAATACTAGGAAGTTTCGGTGTTTCAGGTTAAAAAGCTCCGTCTCGACAAAGATGAAAGTTTTTACCCAGAAGAGAAATCCTCTTACAGGGAGTACGGAATGGGATGTTCAGGATGAGAACTATGATTATCATCAGGAAATAGCGCGTTCTGGATTTGCCGATATGCTGCACGATACTGAGAGGAATCAGAAGTATCAAAGAGCTTTGCAACTTGCTATAGAAAAAATGCATAGTAATGGAAAGAAAGCAAACGTTTTGGATATAGGTTTGTACTGATTATGACTTTCATTGCATTTCTCTTGAATTTTAAAGATAGTAGTTTAAATATTTCCTATATTTCTTTTACCAAATTGATGTTTAATTCCAGGCACAGGTACAGGTCTCTTATCAATAATGGCTGCTCGCGCTGGTGCTGACTCCGTAGTTGCTTGTGAAGCATTCAAACCAATGGCAGAGTGCTGTACCCAGATTCTCCATATAAACGGTGTCGCAGACAAGATAAAACTGATACCGAAGAGATCCACGGAGCTTACTGTTGGTGAAGACGGTGATATGAAGGAGAAAGCCAACATCTTAGTTACCGAGGTGTTTGATACAGAGTTGATAGGTGAAGGTACGGATGTTAGGTATTTCTCTTAGAATAATTTTTCAAATGTTGGTAATTTGAAATAGGCAAGCTTTTGGATAGTTTGGTAAAACCTTTTCTATGTAGTGTTATTTTTTAAAAAGAGGACTTGGTATGATAAGAAAATTTGTGTGTTGCACTGCGGTATATACTTATTCATACAGTACATATATTTATTCTGTGAAATAGCATGTTCTACCGATGAAGAGGTCATCTCCTCTATTCGTACAGCTGTTTTATTAGTACTTCAAGACTTCATTCACAGTCATTTTTTAAAAGTATTTTTCATGACAACCGAAAGAAAAAGTCTTGAAGCAATACTAACAATAAATTTATGTTATTTTCAGGGGCTCTGTCAACATTTACACATGCTCACAAGTGCCTGTTAGAGTCAGACTGCATAGTGGTGCCAGACTCTGCGGTCATATATGCCCAGGTGGTGGAGTGTCCCACTTTGTGGAAGTGGAACAAACTGAATGATCTTGCAGATCCTGAACTGGAAATTGTGCTGGAGACTCCAAAAAAGGTAGAATTTTGTTTTCAATAGTTAAAATCTAATTTTTTGTGAGTGTCCGTGGAGTTTCGGTCAGTAGGTCGTCTTTTTCTGGCCCGCTTATTATTGATAGAAACCTACATCTCTTTGGAATGGGCAACTACCTTCACCTTCCTGACTGACCTCTTGACAATTCAAAAATGCCAGTTATTGGTTACTGTATAACTTAAATAAAATTCACTGAGGACCCCCTGGTTTTTAAAAAGTCTACTAAATTTAATCTGTTGTCATCATCTTGTGACCTTCTGACCTATAGTTCGTTCGCGTTAAGAACGTTCGAGTGAGTCGTCAGTGCAATTGCAGGGTAAAGGTGTTTTCACAATGAAGTAAAATCAATCATGGATACCCAAGCTCTTTTTTCTTAATGTGTTGGTTTCTTTTCCCCGAATAATTTTATAAACTGTACTTTCAGACACAGCACATGCACTTGCTGTTTTTATTACTGTGCTCTCCATAGTCACATCACACATTTTAAAGTACTTAAAAACATTGCAAATTACTTTAATTTCTCCACTGTGAAATACCGATCCACGTGTATTCTTACGCTCAGGCGAGATATTAATTTCTAACATTTTATGTAGGTAACGCACAAAAGACACAACTGTTTCGCCAAAAGATCTGCCGTCAACTGTTCACTGTGAACTTAGCTTTCTACTTTGTTGCGACTTAATTGGTCGAGGGGCGGGGCTAGGCCGGCGGACAACGATAACTCACTATTTTCTTCACGCGAACGGAATATAGTGACAACTATGGTCGGCGGAAGCCAAAGTGTAGTGTGTAGTGACAAATTGACTGATGGAAAATGCCAATTTGCCACTACAAATTGGCATTTTCCATCAGGAAATGAATGAGATACCCATTTTGAATTTGCGAACAAAGAATATACTATGATCTTTACATGAAAGATCCCATATGATTATTATACCGCTTTTTCAACAGGCACATACAACACTGTTCTAGTTCTGTTCTGTGACTAGTCCATCTGTAAGGGGCGTAGTATGGATTAGAATAAAATAAAACAAAGGTATCAAAACAGAGCATATTATTATGGGAAGGGGCACAGGAGGAGAGTGCTAAGCTAGGACAGGTTTCTACCTGACAGTGCAGCGGGTATTGTACAGTCAAAATAAAATTATTGTTTTCCGTCGCCGGCGTTCTATTTCTTACCTGATATATAACTCCGAACCCAAATTGGTATCGACTTTGACGCCTTAGTCAAAAATATTGCGTACTATGTGTTCTTTAAAAATAAATTATAATTTACGGCTGCCAAAAATAAAAAAGATCCCAGAGTGGGTGATCTCCTGTCACTTTAAGCACATACTATTATCACAACAAATATCTTGAGATACACGAAATTAACTCATAATAAACAAGCTTCATATCTCTGCTACAGATGATTGACTGCCCCGGTTCTGCCGCTGTCCATGACCTGCAACTCTCTCAGTTACCACGTCACGCATTCCATGAGTTATCAGATCAGATCCCAGTATTCTACTATGACTGGTCAGGACGTTCACCCATTATTATGAAGCGGACGGTGAAGCAAGACTTTACTGTCAGTGGTACGGGGAAGGCTCAAGTTGTGTTCATGTGGTGGGAACTCAATATGGATACTGAAGGTGAGTTTGAAAATATATGGATACTAGCATTTGCCCGTAGCTTCGCCAGCATAATGAGCCTACAGCAGTCCTCTGCTGGACCTCTCAAATTACACCCCATTCAGCTCGACTCTAGCGAAGTTTTATCCAGCTGCTATCAGCCATCTTGGGAAGATCGTCGCTCCAACTACCTTACGTTTGCCGAATCGCGGTCTCTACTCAAGAACACGTCTATCTCTAAGATTATCGGTTCTACGGCTAAAATGGCCAGCTCCTGCCACTTCAGCTCGTTTATTCTGTGAGGCGCCAACTTCGGTTCTCTGCCGGATCACTTAATTCCGGATACTATTCTTCAGAGAGACTCGCATAGCTCGTTCCGTAGCTCGCTGAGCGACCTTGACTTTATAGAACAGCCAAACCGTGAGTGTCCACGTTTCGGCTCCGTAGGTCATAACAGGCAGGACGCACTGATTGAAGACTCTTTAGTCTTTAGGCTCTGCGGAATACGCGACGATAAGACTCGACCAAGCTTTCCAAAATCTGCCCAGCTCAGTTGAATTCGTCTGTTAGCCTCCTTTTTAAAAGACTTCAAAAAGGAAGAGGTACTCAAATCGTCGGAACTTTTTTTTAAATATCTGTATGTTCCCCGATTACTCGAAGATGGCTGAGCCGATTTGGCTTTATTTTTGTTTGAAAGCGTATACCTCCCAGGTGGTCCCATGATCATCAAGTCAAGATCTGATGATGGGATCCTGAAGAAATAGAGAGAACTCTTCAAATTTTATAGGCATTACACTTGAAGCGATTTGGGTAGTTTTTGGAAGAGTACTTTCTCGGAGTGGTCCCATTTCAATTTGGTGAAGATCTGATGAAGAACTTCCAAGATAGGCAACGGAACTCCTCAATAAATGATAACAAATGGATTGGGATTGCTGAAATCTCATGTCTGTCTATTGTTTACACCAGTTCATAACATAACATCACGCTGGTACGCTGTGAAGGGGTAAGCACATGTGAACCACTAAAAAGTGAAAAAAATAAAATAAAAAAAATAGCTGGAATGTGCGTCAATCGAGACGTACACCAGTGCAATGAAGGGAAAGATAGATTACGTACATCACCTGCTGTGTGCGTAATACATAAACATTAACGGGGTGTAAACATTTACGGGTGTAATATACAATAAAAGTTGTCGTGTGGTTTACTAATGTGTGCCAAAATTTAACTGCAAAATTTTTATATGCCATACTTGTGTTTGCCATAATTTCATTACAAAAACGCTTCAGTTGCCATAACCGTAAAAGTACATAAAATCATTTTCATTAATTTCATTGGTCATAATCGATCAAGCGTCATATTAATTTTAATCCATAAATTTATTTGCTATATTTTTCATTTTCAATAATGTCCTTTTCCCATCTAAAAATAAACCTAATTTACCGTGTATGTAAGCGAGCATACAACATGTAGCATGCAAGCAAGCATGCATAATGCAAGCGAGCATACAGCAGGCATGGTTTTTGTCACGGCTCCGGCGCTGCGGAGCTCCGGCGGTCCCACGCGAGCCTATCGTTACAGATGGTTTAACACTCACCACCGCAGCATCGTCTTGCTGGCCGGCCAGCCTCAGCCGCGGCGGCGAGTGTTACAACCACCTGCTCCTCAATTCACGGGCGGCCCTCCGCGCCTACGCGGTTCTAAATTACACTCTAGGGTAGGGCAGAAAAGACTGCGTGGCGTCGGATTAACAGCGATTCGTTTCTGTCACTAAAACCTTATTTTAGCAAATTTTTTAGGACTCATTTTTTATCATAAATGAACATTCGGAATAATACACATTGTATAATACAATACTTAGGACATAATTATGTAAACGTTTCTAAATTATATTAAATTTGCTTATGTCAAGTATAGATTATGTAAAGTGTTACTTATAAAAACGAATGATTATAACATGTTATTGTGGAAACTTATTTTATGGAAAAAAAAAAGTTATGACTAATAAGTTGATATGACAAGCGTTATTAGAATAAATGATAGTAGTGCAAATAATTATTATGAGGGGGACGATTATGTAAAATAATAATACAAATTATTTTATGGAAAACAAGACAATACCACCCTGTCGTGTGTTATGCGCATAACACACCGTACTTTCCCTCGCGTGACCTATGATTTAACTCGAGAGTGCGACAACTAACACACTGCCGCAACACGCTGATTAATAAAAACATGTTCATGAAACTGAAGTTGAGGTATTATAATTATTTAGAAGAAAGAAGCAAATTTAATATGATCCATAAAACTTTTGATTCTAGGTCGAATCTGCCTCAGCTGTGCACCTTGGTGGTGTCACCCGGACGCTAACACGTCATCTGAACGACCACAAGACACAATACCCTGGCGCGACCACTGGATGCAAGCAGTCTACTACCTACCACAAGACTTCAACCTAGAGAAAGACTCTGAAGCAACCCTCATCTCATGCCAAGACGAATACTCACTCTGGTTCTACCTAGAAAACGCAAACAACAAACTAAAAAACTATAAAAGACCTAACTGCGAATGTGGAGTCCACATGGCTTTATCAAGAACACACGTATCGTACCTAAATGATGGAAAACGAAGTAAGCTGTTCCTACAACAATTGAAAGAAGTAATCAGCAGTGATTCCATTGTTTTAGACTTGAATGGAAGCAGTTTCATGGGGTTGGCCGCATCGAAATTTGGTGCTAAAGCTGTTTATATACTTGAAAGTTTGAACTTGAATATCGGAATTCTACAAGAATATATTACTACAAACAGTCTTGAAAGAGTACACTTTATATCTGAAATTACAGATGCAATAGTTAAGGATGTGACGACTTTTATAGCTGATCCTAATTTCGCGAGCGCAATACTGCCGTGGGAGAATCTAAAGATTGCGTATGTTTTGTTTCAACATAAGACTAAGCTATATAACTGTGTGTCGATCATTCCTGAGTGTTGTGAGATCTGGGCGATGCCGGTGGAGTTTCAAGACTTGCATAAGATTGCTACACCGTTGGGGAAGTGTGAAGGAATCGATATGGCAGTGTTTGATGGATTAGTTGAGGTGGGTGTAGGTATAAGAACTTATTATTTTAATTTTCTGCTCAACGCCTGCCACAAAGTTTGTGCAATCCTTCGATTTGCTAGGTTTTTCCAGTGGAGGGAAGTCTTCTTGAGCTCATATACGACTAAAACTGCCCAGTTAGAAAGAAAGAAATGAAGGAAACGTATTTATTAGACTCGCACAGGAATATCACAAACTTAACTACAAAATATGCTTAGTAAAATAAAAAAAAAATAAAAAAAGTAAAATAAAAAACAAAGTCTCGTACGAGGCCAAAAAAGTTACAGTTACACAGTTACTGTTCTTTAGGCTACTGGGCTGGGGCTTTACTCGATAAATGAATGAATTATTTATCAATTTACCAAATTCGACACACTCGTCAAATGCTCTCAACAAGCAAAGCCACCCGGAAATGCAAAAAATAAATTATTATCTTCAGAAATCGAGCACAATCAGCGACGCTGAGATAGAGGCGCAGCCATTATGGGAGTACCCTTGTAAGAGCCGCGGGGAGCCGGTCAGGTTGCTGTCGATCGTCTTCACCCGACTGAAGCCTACGTACGCGGTCGACGGCGTCATTGTAGTGATGTAAGTTTGTGTATAGTTAACACTCAGTCCATTAAATACATACCGTCTTATTACAAATCGCAATCTAACTTTAGTCCTAGCATAAAGCTCTGAGCCAGTTTTTGCATTTTCAACTTTATTTCGATTTGAGTAAAATTCTTAATACAAAAATGACAAATTAGCACCGGACTTAGGGTTAGTACACACCGAGACGCGACGCGACACGAGACTGCGCGCACTTTTTAAGACCACAATACAAAAAAGATCTTATTAACTTCAAGGCATACGGGCTGCACAACACGGTGTATGTCAGCGTTCTTCGACACACTTTCGCGCTCGTAGTGAAATGATACCTTTTCGTGTTGTAAATAAGTTAGATATTCTGTTGCTATTTTAAAAAGTGCGCGCAGCGTCGCGTCTCGGTGTGAACTGACCCTTAGTTGTCAGATTTGTAAAAGTACCTAACTATCATTATTGATTTTAGTTATACAGTGTTTTTGCTTATCCTTGTTACTAATTAAGGAATTTGTCTACACCACAGATATAGATAGACCTAGATAACGCAAGTATCACGAACTCTATGAAAACCAAGAGTGCCATTTTTGACTACCTACTTTGACGTCACACGCACTATTTAGTGATGGGAAAACCAAATCGATTCAAAGACGCCGCTTTGTGTGGCACCCGATCTATATTCTGTAATACAAGTACAAGTAAAATTCAACATTAAAAAAAAACTCGAAAAGTTATAGAAACTTATCAATTAACTAACTTCATTAGTTGTAATCTTCAGTACATCAATGGTCGGACATGTTGCTTTTGTCAATGTTCGATGCCTTTTCCCTTCTACAAAGCTTTCTTCCTCAAAATGTATCGATCAAATAGTGCTATACTTTGCTGGGAATCTTTATTGCCCGTCGCCTCAATCCATTGTTCTTTTAAATTGAGATCATGTGGAAAATTAAAAAATCACGTAACATTAAGATTTTTTATTAAAATTGTCTACATAATAAATATAAAAAATACAAAATAATTCCTCTGTTTCCGAAATCCATTCTCGAGAATCTATTTGTGTTGCATAGGATGAACAGCACTAATCCCTAAAATTGACAGAAAAATGATAAAAGCGGTTGTACTCCGAAACCGAAGCGATATACGATAGCATCACTTGTTTTTATATTCATCATTTGTTAACACAGAACGTCACAACAACCGCTCCAAGTAAAAGCCGCAATGTATTACGAATATACAGCATGCTTTCGATGCCTATGTTTTTCTCAAATCTGGTATTAATGTGGGTATTAGATTAAAAATAATTGATCATAAAATTACTTACCGATGGAAGGAAACGTTAACTTTATTTTTTCTGCTCACATTTGTGCAGTTTTTACAATTTAACACAGCGCAATTAGGCGTTTTTGATTTTTTGACTGACGTCCAACTAGCGAGAGTAGCGAGGCGCACCGATGCAGATTCAGCGCGACAGTGGCCACGTTAAGCATTTTATGTTTAGCACGCGAAGTGGGTGCTCTTGCATTATCTAGGTCTATCTAAATCTGTGGACTACACTAACTGAAAAAAAAATAGAATAAGCTATTTTGGAAGGATATACTTTTAATGTTAATAACTACAAAATAGCCATCTTTTAATTTTTTTAGGAAACCGGAAGCAGAAAAGCAACAACTAATAAACGGTTTCGCACTATGGACGGTGTGGAAAGTCGGGGGACAACAGAGTTCGGGGCCCATACAACCACCAGTAGTGGGGGAGAGAGTGGAATGGGACCCTCACACCAGGCAAGCTGTCAAGATATTGGTGAGTACATACATTCCTACGTAAACTCACGCCCTTTTCCCGGAGGTAGGCAGAAACGACAGAACGCCACCAGCTTCGAGCCCTACGTACGCTTTTTGCTTTGTTTATGTTCATACACGTGCACAAGCTAGTGAACAAGTCCAGTAGTGGGGAAAAGTGGAAAGGCCCTCATACCAGGCAAGCTGTCAAGATATTGCTAAACATGTGGGAAAGTTTGGGCGGCAACAGAGTTATACTTGGTAACATGATACCCATTGGTAAGACTGGTAGTCAGACTTTCGGGTTTCTCTAAGATCTACGAATGAAACTCAGTACAACGGTTTTACGCGCTTTCCGAGGTATGGATGGATCTTGGCAGTGGCGTGCTCAGAGTTTTTAGACAGAGGAGGCAAGAATTTAAAAAAGGCAAAAAAAAAAAACAGAACAACCGATTGCTGTATCTACCTACACAGCATGCAACCTGCGAGGCAATTAAATGAATCATATTGTTTTGTATTAATTGCAAATATGATGTACAACTACTTTTAACGATACCTACTTGATTGTTTTTTTCACCGATAGATAGTTTTGAAAATGCATCATTTTTTTTTTCTCTTTACGCACACCACCTGAACAACTTTCTCAGTGAATATTATCTATTTTTCAAACTATTTATCAATGTTAAAATCTTAAATACATGCCATTATAGCTCTCAACTAAAACAAATAAATCAAAACAAATAATGGCGTCAGGATTATTCGGAATATGAAAATAATACGACAAAGAAATGATGGTTGCATAAATAGTCACGATTCAATGAAACAATGCTACTTTTTAAAATAGTCGCATAACCAACTTTGTTCGGAAAACTTCGGTAAGTTTCGTAATTCGTCTCGTTGTTAAAAATCTTAAAAAGCCAGTGACTACCCTGTACGGTTGTGTGCGTTATTTGTTACATTGTGTGCCACGTATGCATAGGAACGCACACTGAATAAATCTGCATGACCACGAGAGCACACATATAAACATTGAGACACGAATAGTTCATGTCTCTCTCGAGGCACTCAGCGGCGCTAGTGCATCGCAATGCGAAGTTGCGTCAAATTGTACAAAAGAACTGGATATTGTATCGATGATACTAATGATACGACCGACACTCGACAGGTGGCGCTGATTTATGAATAAAGATTTTTTGTTTATTGATAAAATAATATTAGTTTCACATATTTATCTGATTTAAGTAGGGTAGGCAGTGTCTTTCTGTCTTTATGAACTGCACGCCACTGGATCTTGGTATGTGGGTATCATCATCTATCATAATGTGAACATTGATAGGACACAAGCAATAGGAATTTTAACATTCTCTTTAACTACTTGGCTTCAAAGCTAGTGAACCTAAAAAAAGTAGGTATTGTGAGGTCTTCGGATGGATCTCAGGGGATTCCTATACCGGGTCGAACAATGAAATACTTTTGTTGTGTGCTTACTATAATTATTTAGTTTATTCCACGCTTTCGTGTTTACAGCAACGCGCCTGTCATGCTACTCCGTCTTTTAGAAAGAAAAAACCTATGCGAATATATTTGAAGGCTTATTCTAAATCAGCTTGATAGTTCGAATGTGATTAAAGTTATTTATCTCCAGCGAGTACAGACGCCAGCGCATCAAGCTACCCCAATCTGTCAAATTTCTTTGATTGTTTTTCAACTTTATTACAAAAAAATAAGGTTCATGTTCAATTGGGAAAATTTGACAGTTTGAGATAGCTTGATGTGCTGGCGTCTGTGCAACAGTAATTTACTTACATTTTTTTAAATTTCCAAAGTAGCATCAATCATAAAATCAAATAAAAGCATCAATCAATCAACTCAGCCTATCTCAGTCCACAGCTGGACATAGGCCTCTCCAAGGGTGCGCCACAACAGTCTTTTCTTCGCCTTCCACGCATTCAGTCTGTCCCAGCCACCTTTAAAACCAAACACCCAAACTAGCGTAATAAAGTACAACTCACACTTGACCGGTTATTATTTGTCCTACAGTCACATAGACAAGAATATTTACTCACGATGTTTGCACAATCGTTTAAAATATTGATGAATGTAATAAAACCGTAATGAATAGCTTCCTCAATAATGTAAGCCTGTATACTACACTTAGGTAGAGATTAATGGATCAAAACCGTAGCCCCGAGCTTAGATTGAATTACACAAGTTAAACTGCAGATTATCCATTCGTTATCCTTTTAATAGGTTTATGGTGTCATTGGAGTAAGCTTGGTAATTTTTTATGTTGATCCGTTCAACGAACAACAATTAAAAAATCGAATAAACAAATCGTAAGGAAAGCCATCCGTTTTGGAACCACAAACAAACGACCTGCTTTTCGTTAGTGCCAAAATAATTACGTAATACCGTAATAATGTATCCGCTGGATACGGGAAGCACAGAACCTGTCGAAGTGGCGGAGGTTGGGGGGGGGGGTATGTCCAGCAGTGGACATTTTTCGGCTGAAATGATGATGACGATGACGATGAGTCATCATTGTCTTGCCCTTATTCCAATTTACTTAAGGTCATCGCAACGTGTCTTTTTGTTCCATACGTCTTTATTAGTCATCGTCTCAGTAGTCACCCACCCCCTTTCTAGCCATGTCATCTCTCACACAGTCCCACAGGCCAGGCATCATTTCTCTGGTCTTCCCTTAACCTTTTGACCACCACCGTCGGGATTAGCCGACAAATGAAAACGTGCACAACACGCCACCGTCGCACATACGGGTATTTGATACAAAAAACTGGCCAAAACCTTTTTTTGGTAATTTTGGGTCAATTGTGCCTCCTAATTATTTTTCATATTAATTTTAGTATAACCCAATCATTTCTATACCCTTTTCTCCAAAGGGACTTACGTGTGAAATAAAATCGAAATAAAATAAAACATTATTTTCTATTTCAAGCATTATGGTGATTTATTTGTACAATAACGAATAAAAAAAGCATTTAAAAATACACAATGATTTAAAAATAACGCTTACTATTTACATAACCTTACAAAATACATAAATGAAAAGCTATGTACAAACTGTAATTTACATCGAAATAAAAGTTAAATATACATTTTCTTGTAATATTTACAGAGAAACTTATACAGCTAATATTCGTCAGACTCGCTATCGCTATCTGCTTGATCAGTACTAGTGCCCGGGTCAGCATTATCAGTGTCAGTGTCCGCGGGACACTCGTATTCAACTTTAAGAAATTGTAGAATTTCTTGCGATAGTGGTTTCCTGTTCCTTTTGAATTGCATTCTGCTGCTGCTACTAAGAAAGACATCAGAGGTCAGAAGAAGGCGGTTCATGACATCTTGGAGGCAATCCTTTCGCGAAAACTTTCTTGCAAAGTTTTGCCTGTATAGGCGGAAATGTTTATTCCGCGACTCAGCTGCCTCCTCTGATAATTGTCCAATCGGCAAAAGAGCATGTTTGATTACCAAAGCCCCATGACACAAAACTTTATGCAAAGTTGGCGTCATGGGGTGCCAGTTGTATAACTGCACATATAGTTCGGCTGTTGACTTCAGAAACACCGAAAATTTTTCCGTGTCAATAGAGAACCCACTCGAAATAACTTCTAGAATCAACTTGAGGTTCTTAAGGAAGTTTATATCAATCCCTGTTATTGAGGCAGTTGTTACAGGATCGGCAAAGAACCTCCTAGAAGTATTTCCATCGTTAGTATTTCCAAAGCCAGCTTTCGGCACGTCTACAAGCAAGCCCATTTGCTCTCGAAAGGCCTCTTGAATCTCTTTCTTTTTATCTGCCGAAAGCTGCTTTTCCTCCTTGTTAAGCCTCCATTTTTTGATAGGTAGTTTGTAGGCTATATGGAGACATGTTTCGAGAAATCTAATCCGAGCGTGCAATATTGATAGTCCAAATTTGAGCGAGTTCGAATCTATCAAACTTTCGTCGGTTTTAAGATTGTTGAAATCTTTGCTGGTCTGCTTGCATATGTAGCACTTCATTGTTGACGTGGTATTAGTTGCGGCATTGCACACTTTACCATCTACCATTGTAAGCACAAGTGTGTGCGACACCTTTATGACTTTATTGTCAGCCTCAACTTCAGTGGGGTTTATGTTTTGTGCCTGGTTTTCAATGTGTGCTATTTCGGATCGAGTCACTTCATTATTTTCATGCACAAACTGAATCCTTATAGGACGGCAAAATCGGCAAGATGAAGGAGCTGGATTCTGCCACCAAATCTTCAGTTGGCCATTCATATTACTTGTCAGTCGTAGGGGTACTAATGAGCTTATAAAAACATGGGCATCGGAGCCTGACTCATCTTGGAATTTTTGTTTAAATTCTTGTGCTTTCGAGCCATCACATCCCCATTTGCAAATGAGTTCCATATTCTGCCCTTCAATTTCTGTTGCTGTCATTAACACTTTCTGGAGGTACAGGCAAAGGCGTTGAGTGGTGTGGTCAAGAAGATCTTGTAAAGTAATTTCTGCTATCGATTCGGAGACAATAGATTTAGGATAGCACTCCTTTTTCGCTCTCTGTAGGAGAGAATAACAGGGGTATATATCCTCCTGCCCATCTCTTATCACATTATATTGTTTGCGCGTTAGGTCGGCTTCCACGTATTTAATCAGTGCTTGTGTTATCGTTAACTTGCCGCTTTTTGAACTTTTGTCGGCTGAACTTATGATTTTGCGGAATCTAGTGGCTCGTGTCGGAGTCGCTGAAGCCTGTTTTATTATTTGAGACAAATCATTGTTGCCTGCGGCTCGTTCACTCATCACAGCAGCATACGTCAACTTTTCATGCGATATTTCTGATCTCACGTTCTCTGTTTTGCGCCTTTTGCTTCTTTCACTACATTCTTGGAATTCCTTAAGAGGTCGGCCGGGTTTATTGTGTCGCCAAACAGGTAGAGAAATTTTTTCTTTAAGCCATTGTTCATTCGTTTTTCGGAAACGACATTCTTTGTAGCTTGCTGAGGTCCATTTTAGCTTGTAATGATGTTTAAATGATTTTAAGCAATCGCGGAGTACTTTAGTTTTGTCCTCGGGGCATTTGGTCATTTCAATTAGTTTATGCTCAAGAAAGTCCAGTTTTTTATCTAAATTTTTGTAGTCGCACTGTTTTATTACGTTAAACATATCCTCTCTTGTTATTGTCATCGATGACTCATCATAAGGACCTGCCAACAAGAAAAAATCTATGTTAAAATCAAAGAAACACAAAGTGTTGTTTTTTTTCGAAAAAAACCTATTTTTGTTCAGAGGCTATAATTCATAGGGGCGGAAAGAGGCGGAAGGTTTTTCTCTTGATATGAAATCTAGAAGGTTCAAAGAACACGATTATGTATAAACTTTAGCTTAACTATGTTTATCTGATACTTAATTTGACAAAGGAAACCTATTTTACGTGTTTTTTTTTGCATAAAAATACTCATGACTTTATGGTACAATTAAAGAATGAAAAAGTGATCCTAACAGTAGCACAATAGATTCAAAATAAAGTACATACCTGTGCCTGAAGATTCCATGATGGTTTTTGGGGTTTGCACTAAACACAACAGTATGATTAGTCTTAAACAGCAATTGAAATTTGCGAGCGCCGAGAAAACAAACGTGTCACTAGCACAACAGATGAGTTCCGACTGACGTTGAGGGCGCATGGAGCGCTCTAGCCCCTTCTGGGTACCGGTTTCTTAATGAATAGAGTGTCCCATTGTTAAAACATAACAAAGGATAGCTGCGCGGTTACTATTGTAAAAATGACTTTTGGCCAGTTTTTTGTATCAAATACCCGTATGTGCGTCGCTGATGCCGACAAGAAAACTACATTTTAGGGTCAAATAAAATAAAATAATGTTGTTACGAGTAATATTTTATTTAGAAAATAGGGGACGAAAAGCAATTATTGTTTGGTTATAGATAAAATTTTGGAATCCCTATTCTTTTTTGTAGGTATTTGCGCCGAATTTGTGGCTTGGCGTGGGATACGCCGATGCGTTTACGCTCTGGCAGTCAAAAGGTTAACCTTATAGCCGTCCACAATCGTACTCAAAACTTTCCTAATAACATTCATTAAAAATAAACCTGCAAGAAAAATATGATCTAAATAAACAACGTCCTTATTCCAAATCACAATTAAAACTGAAATAAACAGTGTGTAACTACTTATTTTATTCTGTGTGATGAATAATGCCATATAAACGGTAAGACGGCTTTACAGCCCTATCAAAATTTATAATAGCAAAACCAAGTCAGTAACAGAAGTATAATAAAAACAATTAAAACCTACATTCATTAATTAGACCAGCAATCTAGCCTGCATATTAATTACTGCAGCCTACCTTCCCTGTTGCCAGGTAATAAAACTAATTGTGTATTTACTAGACAATCTGTTTTATATACGCAGTACACATAATAATTGACTCATTATTTTGTTTAAGTACTGCAACAGCAATGCAAGTAGAGTCGACAAAAAATAATGAATGACTAAATAAGTTTTATACCTAAAATATACAGCATTGGCATCGACAATCAACCTGTTACCACGGATTTAGTATAAGATTCCCAACTCCATTGCGTTATAATGGTTCGAAAAAAATAATTGCTGTTCCCGCATACATTTTGACCGCGTTACGTATTGCACTTTTCAAAGAAACAATAGAAGGCAAACCGACGAAAAGTTTCTACGTCTAGGATCATCTTCCGAAGTCATGGTTACACTTTGCGCGTCGAGGATGTAAAACTGAACTTCTAGCAACTTATTTTAAAAGTGACTACAAGTTGAAAAATAACTTCAGTCTTTGTGAACTTTTGCGCTACCGATTTCCGAAACGAATAGTATTTTTCAGTTTAGTGTTTATTGTTAAATTAAGTGATCTTGTAAAGGTCCATTTTCCTTTTAAAGGCGGAACCCTAATAAGGTCTATTTTACAATAGATTCGAATCGTCTTTTCCTTTTTTTTGTCCAAAATCTTCTACAATTTAGTTTTCTTTCAGTCCAGTCTTAGCTTGAATGTAATGCGCAATGTTTTGCCCCCGAATAGCACCTTGTTTAAAAATTTGATCCGATTTCATTTTTATAAGATCTTTTAATAAAAAATCTTTTTTATTCCGCCGTTCTTAAGTTAGATAATAACATAACAAACTAATACCTAATACACTTATTTTTTACTCCACAGAAAAAGTCCTACGACGCAACTAGCACTTACAAGTGGCGGTACCAAGCAGCCTGCGACCTTGAGAAGGGACAGTTCAATGTTGATGTGAACGTAGTGCAGGACTAGAACATTATAAATGGATTTATTTTATTACATATCTTATATTATACGGACGTCGAATTGATTTGTTGTTTTATTTATTGGTTGGTTGGTGAGAATGCAAGTTTTGACGTATGGATTAAGTATATGGTTTGATATTTGTGGCAGAATTTGTTGCTGCACAGGTAAATGCTCTAAGTGCACAGGATGTACAGGATAAAATTTTAACCAGTGAGAAAACTGTACCTAACCATGAATTCAGCTTATCATTATAGATTCCCTAGCATATAAATTTTTCGTCGGTGATACAAAAAAGAAAACAGCTGTTTCATAGAAAAGTGCAGTACAGTATGCGGTCATAATGTATGCTATGAACAGCTGATTTTTTTTGTATTACCGACGAATTTTTTTTAGGGGGTATGATATATGCTCAATTTATGGTTACAGTTTACGCACTGATTAAAAATGTACCCTGTATAGAAAAATACTAGTGAGCGAGTCTGCCTCGTTGGTCTAGTGGACGCAAGCGGTACTGCTGAGCAAGAGGTCCTGGGTTCGATTCCCAGGTCGAACAAAGTGTTATTGGGTTTTTCTTTCTAGAATTTCTCAGTAGCAGCCCGGAGTTTGGATTTGTGCCCGATTGATGGCAATAGGCTCGCCCCCTATTACATGGGACTTAAAGATAATTGGCGAAATGTGGGTGTATTATTACACCTCTGCACAACCATTCGGGGAAATAAGGCGTAATGTTATGTTATGTATGGGACTGATTCACTTAATCGCAACGCACTGTCAATCACACCCCGAATTATTTTGAAGAAAATTCCCAGTCCCGTGCTTCGTTTGAAAACTTCGCCTGCAACGTTGAATAACGCAATTCATCTTCCTCAAAAGGGGGGGATTTGCCATAATCGCCACGTTTGGCAGGCGGGTTGGCGATACAGTATGGTGGTCAAATGCATAGAGAACGTTGCTACCCATTCTCTAGTAAGTCCCTTAGTCGCCTTCTACGACACCCACGGGAAGAAATGGGATGGTGCTATTCTTTTACGTCCTTCACCACACGGAACCGGCCGGAGTAACGCAATTAAAGTTGTTGAATAGTCAAATTAATGGCATTGCCATCATAAGTGTATTACGCAACTAGTTACCCCGCAGATATCAATTATCTACCAGATTTTTTTTATGGTGGAATGATTTGTGAGATACCTAAGTTAACCGGACCTTATCCGAAGGTGTTAAAACAGGCCATAAGCTAAGGGCATGCTCTGTGTTCTTCCTTCTCAATCTAAAAACCATTTAAGTACAAATTTGAGTGACGAGAAATGATTAACGCACTTCACTCATAATTAACGAAAATACGTTATTAGAGACATTCACCGATATAAGAACCATGATTGAAGGTTCCTGACCTCAAGTGGCTCCAGCATCAAAGGTCATTATTATAAGCTTATGGATCAGTAGGTCAACTATGTGATTTTAGACAGCAAGGTCGCTTTTTCTATTCTCTGCGTCGAAGAACATACGTGGGTAGCGTGGGTTATCGTACTCATTTATCAATTGCGAAACTTGCATGTTGATGTGCGTACGAGTTGATGGTGTAACCTAATTTGCCCTTTTTGGGTCTCATTGCCTTGACAAGACTGAGCTGAGGGCTATGTCAGACTCTAACATATTAACTTGTTGGTGCCTCCAGCTGTCTTAAGCTATAGTTTTTGGGGTTGGGACGCATTATACGTTTATCTTTTTGCCTCTTTATCTGGGGGAAAAAGGGGGGATTCTCAATTCGGTTGTATTTTTTGTTTGTTACCTCAGAACCAGAGAACAAAACTAGAGGAGAGTAAACTCTGTCCGATTTATAAACCGACTAGCTGACCCGACAGACATTGTCCTGTCTTAACTAAGAATATTTAATTCGCATTTTATATACAGGCAAAAATTTGGACGGTGACTAAAAAATAAGCCTGTATAAATACGCGCAACTTTCTTATTTTTTCTTTCATAAGAACATTCTCGTGACAATAACAAACACAATAAAATAGAATTAGCAAAATTGGTCCAGCCGTTCATGTGTGATGCCATTACCAAGGGAAATCGGGAATAATTTGTACATACATATTAAGATTTGAAAATATATTCTTTTGTTTGAAAGGGTTTACTTAGAGAGTGGTCCCATAAAAAATAGTCAAGTTCTGATTAGTGGTTTTTGAGTTCGCTTCAATAATGCGTATTTTTTCCGCTTCGTGTAGGTATGTTGATACGATGATACTACTGTACTGTATGTTGATATGTTGATACTATATACTATTTATTTAGCAAGTGAAGGTATGCGAATTTGTGTGGGGTAGGTATCGCTACTAAAAAGTACAAAATAAATAGTCAAAAATAATAATTAAATAAACTTATAGTTATCTTTTTCGTCTGGCGGGTCCCGACATCCTATAGAAACCTCTCACGGAACATAATCCGACGTCTAGACTTGTCTATTTGTCTTCACTCGAGATGTTTAGCGCACTGTGCTCCGATCCGATGGTCAGGCGCTATTGGCCATCTCTGGGCGTGCCAGTGTAGGTACGGATTCTGCTCCACTTCAATGGACAGGCGCTAATACCCATAATATGAGGCTTTCTCCGGGCGTGCCTGTTGCAGAAAACGAATTATCATGCATGACCATTCATCACCATGGTTCATATAACCACAAACAATCAAGACAAGACAACTAATTTACAAACGTTGCAATGGTGTCCATTGTGTTTTTGACAGATTGGCCCTACAAAATCTATCAAAAAGTCACAATGGCGTTTGGTGAGACCATTGCAACGTTTGTAAGGCCTCATAATCCTCAGATCGTCCGCTTCTTTATTCTGATAGGTGGGTCACACGATCATTGCAAACAAAAAATCTCTCTTTTAGTTGTACAAATGCACAATTGTACAGGGCGTCTAAAAAGGTCGCTTTGGCAGAATCATAATAGGAAAATATTTAAAATCGTAAAATGGTCACAAACTGACAATTTATAATATTATCTTCGTAGACAGCACGCAATTCGTCTGTTTGACAGTTTTGTATGAAAATTCGTAAAATAGTCACCAAATTATGAATTGCTTTATTAAAGTAAAATGTCAAATAGTAGAATCATAGGAGAATTCAGGAAGTGAACTGTTTTTAGAGGAATCGCTTAATGTGGCGTTTATAAGGCCCCTGGTCTGCAACCGCTTTATCAGTCGCTAACCCCTAGGAGCAGTCCCTAATAAACGGCGCATCTTCTAGTTACCTTTACAAACATTTTATTACCATGGAATAGGTATTTAAATATCGCTTATCCCAACGTTTCAACGCATTGATATTGTTGTTTGATAAAGGCTAAGGCAAGTTCTAGCGACATCTTTATTGCAGAAATATGTTCTGGTTTCTTCCGAAAGACGTATGTGAAAAGTACCTAATGGCTACGTATTTATTTGCCAGTGCTGCTGTCAAAAAAGGTTTTCTTTTTTCGTCAAAAAGAAGATATTTGTCCCATCCAGAGGAGTAGCGTAGGGTAGAGATGAGAATTAGACTGATGCTCGTTTCCTGATGCCTTCTATACCCTATTTCATATGACCTAGTTCTAGGAAGCTAAGGCAAATGTCGGAGCTGTTCATAAAAACATTTTTCTAAAATTTGAACTTATATTTATCTGAAAAAAAAAAAAACGCGTACAGTCATTATGGTACCTACATGAATGATTTCAAATTAATTTGATTTACACCGAAATTTCAAGAACTTTGTAATGGCGAAACACTTATTTGTATCTACACATTTACATTGCAGTTTTTTACTTCAATTCCATGTTAAACCTTTGCATAATACCGCCATAGTGAAGTTAATATAAATTGGTGTATCCAAGTGTAGGAGTGATTTATGTTTCATTTACATGCGCCGCGTGGGGTTATAGCTTGGATGAAATTTAATACTTACCTCCTATGACAGGATAAATTAAAGTACCTACCAGTACTTTTGATTAAAGTGGCAACTTACCATCGTAATGTTAATTGAATAGATGACAAATTACACGTCTACGTTTTCAGAATTGGAAAGGACGGTGCGATAAATAATTCCGAATATAAATCGCTGGATATCTCTGACGCTGCTTATGCTTATTCAGTATGAAACGTGAGGGTTACTTTCTAGATATGCTAAGTAAAAGGCATAAAGGAGCTATCTATAATATGCATTCTGCCGATATTCAGAAATTCAAATGGGAGCCTTATTTTGGACTGCAAAGCTACACTTTCCCTTGGTGTCAGTGATGCGCGTGTCACCGTATGCAATTTAGGGTTTAGATATGTCCATATTATGGGACGCTGACGCATCCTAAAGAGTACTAGTTATTAACATAGGTAGATAGATAGGTAGATATCTCTGCCATAGTGATACGTGAATTTGGTGATTATGGTACCTACTTAATGCTTCATAAATGCTTGTTTTTACAGGACAAAACAAGTGGAGTTCTATGTCCATCACAACACTTCACTTTTATCGTCCAGTAGGAACCTACCTACTAAGGTACCTCTATACTTTATACCTACACAAAAAAACGAAACGCAACCAAATAATTCTGCGGATCTGTAGGTACCCACTACACTTTTATGGCCAACGCAACACTCACATTATGACATTACACAGTTGCCAATGCTACTTAAACGATTAATTTATTTATTAATGGCTTATTAGAAAATCAGTTAACCGTGCTCCGGGTGCTTACTGTACCTACTCTCAAGATATAAGATCCGTATCAGCACAAACTACATTTAACGTTGCCTAATTGCAGAACTTGTAAAACTTACTATTAATATACTTAGTACATACTAGTTCCATGCTTTAAATCAAACGGTTTTTTTTAAATTTAGAAATTGACTCCGTTTTTGTTTGAAATTCCTAGTTGATTTATAGAACTGGGTGCATATATAAAACGTTAATGACTGGGTGCCTTACGCACATATTTTTTGTGTCGATTCGCGTTTTTTGCTAAGGTTCGATTTAATCAACCTGAATAATAAATCTATTGCGTGAATAAATTGCAGGTCACATTCTTTGCTGGAACGATCTAGCTTACTTGTCAGCACTGCATATCACGAAAAGGGCTAAATTCTTGAGTAACCACCAGTGCTAATTTGCACTTTTGGCACTGAACATATTCAGATGTTTGTAGGATGGACCCCTCTAACAAAACTCGGCTAAACTTCGAAGTGCCTTAATGAATGTCGAAACATAAATGATCAACAGCAAGGTGCTGTTGATCATTCCCTTTCCTACCTTTGAACCACTTCAATTACTCTACTTAGGAAGATATTCTCAAAAGGAGTAGTCACACGATCCCTAAAATCCCTAAAAGCCCAGCAAATACAAGACAAAGATATAAATCCACGACAAAGCACATACCAACTTTACAAAGTGGCTACCTATAAGACACAAATTAACCATTTAAATTCAAACGCGTGTTCGCATCGAAGCCTACTCACCGCTCATGATTACTCGCTTCAACATCTAACGAATAATTTTCCAACAGAAATCGATGTTATTTATTCCCCCTTCTTATATGGTAATGCTAGTCAACTATGCCTCAATCCTGAGACGTTGTTACCGGCATAAATCTACGTGTAATGGTCTATTAGGCGACTTTAGCAGGCCATTGTTAGTTTTGATGAAAATGAATGTACACTTTTGTGCCATTAGCAAGGGTCTGCGAACATGCCATAGACAGGTGAACATCGGTTTAGAAGATAAAGTCATGTTTTTGTCACCGGTAATATGTATCTGGTCGTGTGCCGGAAAGGATTTCGTTAGGTCGGGAGCTGGATGCCAAAACATTGCAGTAATAACCTAAGCACCTGAATGGGATTAAAAGAACATAGAGGATTGAATGATGTTTTTAATTATTGTAATTCTATCAAACCATATCTGTTACGGACCTGGAAAATGCAAAAAAAAGTAGGATTATTTAAAAATATACTTGGTCAATTTTGTTTATTACTGAAAGTAGGTAGGTATGCTTCATTCAATTTGCAGTCATCATTAGGTTCTTGGCCTTCCATAAGATTATTCTTTACGAGTCAAGAATTTTGCCTTGAAGGCAAAATTCTACCTGATTGTTCTACGAAACATCGATTACTTTAATGATTGTTAAATGTCATGTAAGTATGGCATACTAATATCATAGTTCGTTGTATTGACAAGCGTTTGTCGGTCTCTAATGTCAAAGTTAATTCACCGTTAATTCCTACTCATCATCATAATAATTTCAGCCGAAAGACGTCCACTGTTTGATATAGGCGTCCCCCAAGCTCCGCCACTTCGACCGGTTCTATGCTTCCCGCATCCAGCGGAATCCTGCGGCCCTCAAAAGGTCATCGGTCCACCTTGTGGGAGGCCTTCCAACTTTACGTCTTCCGGTACGCGGTCGCCACTCCAGAACTTTTCGACCCCCTCGGCTATCTGTTCTGCGAGCAATGTGCCCTGCTTCGGGCTATGTCGGTTTCTTTGGTTCTTCTGCGGATCTCTTCATTCCTGATTCGAACACGCAGGGAAACTCCAATCATAACCACTCCATTGCCCTTCATTCTTACTATTTCTGCGATAATGTAGGCATTGTTAGTACAGATAATAACGCCTATTGGATGCCTTTAGGCGGATAAGATCTTATTACTTTGCTTGTGAATTACGTAGCTCACAGCTCCCGTGGTAACATCCCAACAAATGGCATCGCCAGACGAACTCGCTTGTGACAGCCTTACCGGCACTACTCACAACTGCAACAAACGGCACATCCAGTAAAAAGGTTTCCGCGAACTGCATAACAACGTTTCCATAATCATAGGAGACTTAGAGCAGCCGATGCCAAAGCCGGTGCGTCGAGACTGAGACGCTAATAGTCGCAATTTGTCATGTAATAGGTACGACATTGTAAGTTTTTCCGGTACTCCATATGCGGGTTGAGTCGGAGGCGAGGCGTTAAGGATCGTACGGTATAATGCGACAGCGGCGCGTGAGTTGTGCTGAATAATGCAGTTGTGCGCGTGATCACTGGCAGAATGCCGATGTGACCGCGACGAGCGCCGCATACAACGCGCCGCGGCTCTACACGCGCACGACCCCCGGCGGTCAACACTCTTAACGACAACTATGTAATACCATTTACTAATGCCATTTAATGGAACCTTAATGCTGCCGTTATACAATAGAAAAGCGCTTATTCAATTGTGTTTTTTTTTTCTGGTAAAACAGCGCTGTTCCACGGATGATCGATCGTCGCGCGGCGGGGAGTCTGTCTGGAGCGGATGTTAAAAAATGTTCGGTGTAAGAGCGTACTGTCTTTTACGACTCATTTATTGTCATCTAATTCATGCTTTTTGTTGGCAATGTGCTGACAGTTATCCGGTAGCGCGAATAAAAACATGAAAATTATTACGCAGAATGGTTGAATTCCATGTAAGTATATTTAAAAGTTGGCACCTGCACATTACTCTTTTTTAAAGGGGTCCGTAGGTATAGAATGCCCACACAATCAAGAGAAACAAACAATAATACACGAACTACGCGAAGCGATCAGTCACACACAGTACAGCACAGAAATCGATAGCAATCAATCGTAGCGAAATATCGCAATAAATCTAATCGTGTTCAAATTTCAGTTTCTCAATAGTAGGGCGCCACGACACAATACCATGTGACGTGTTCAGCCGTGTTCCGATTAACCTTTGCCGCCGCCGCAGGCGCATCGACCTTATTCCATTTATGAGATTATAAATTGAATATCTGCCTTGTTCGCCATGTGTTGAACCACCGTTAAATATCGTCGAGATTTTGTAATACCACGCTAATACGGTATTAAGTACTCAACTTATGCACGAATCGTGACAGTTATACTCGGATCATTATACCGATATATCGGCTAAATGATAATGTTTAACCAAATTAAGTCTTTTCGAAAAGCTTTGTCAGAATCATGGATGCAGATATGGGTAGCGAACAAGAAATGAGAACAAAATTCACGATTTATTCATTATTTCCATTACGAGGCGTGCTACTTAAAATGCGCTTGCACACGAGCAGATAGATAAAATAATTCTTTATATATTTAAATCGTGACATATAATCAGGAACAATAAATCGGCTAGTCAATTAAATTTTCAACATTATCGATTTTATCAAATGAAAATAAAATGCGACGGTCGATTACACAGCTCCGGCTTTAAACAAACATTCTTTAATGTAAACAAATAAAGCAAAATAACTTCGTTTATCAAATACTATAGAATATTTATTGTTTGGTAATAATTGATACTGTCAAAATACATAATTTAAAATATTTCATTTTGGATCTTTGTTTCGACGCGTAGAGGCGTTTGACTAATCGCTGTGCGCTTTAAAAACTCCTTCGACACGAAACTGCTGATCTTATCGATTCAAAATAAAATACAATTAACGATTAACAGAATTGACATAGTAAATCGACCCACCTTTTGATCTTCTTTAGACTGTAACACAGCTGTCGATCGCGTTTGAATGTATGTCTGTATGATCTGGATTATTTTGAAAATTTCTGGTTTGAATTTTTGCATCTGAAAACTTAATAGCACTGGATAATTAATGGAATGCTTAACAGAAGATTAGCCCAGGACATGCATTAGATGCAAAGATTGGTTGTTAAGCGAATAGTTACGGGCCAATTTACATGCTCTAAGTGACACGGAAAAGCAATTATGGACACCTGGCTAAGTAAATTAATCAAATTAAGTTGGCTCTGGATGTCAATTACTTATGCATTTGTTTGAAGGAAAAGTTTATAAACTAATTGTGCTTTATATATTGAAATTTTAGTGCTGTAAAGTTATATATAACGCATGATAGCCCTTTGTTCTTTTATTAATAAAATTAGGTATGTATTTTAATAGTAATTAATCATGTGTGTCATGTCTTTTTTAAACACAACAAGCATATCCGCGGATAAAATAACTATAATAAAACAATAAATGGTAGTTGTGAACAAATATTTACTTTCGAACAATTTATTGCTTCGTTTTAATTGAAATACAATAGTAAATGGTAAGTGCTAGTTTAACGAAAGGTCAGAGGAATCGATTAATAATTGTATTTAGCCGAGACAGATAGCATCGTTGTAAAATCATAGGTATGAGCAGAAATAACGGTGTATATAATTATTACTAGTGATAAAACTAGATATATTACTAATTGATAAAATAGGGTGCATCGTTTTCACACATAATTATATAATGAACTAGCTGTGCCCGCGACTTCGTCCGCGCGGAATAGTTTTTTTACTATTATTTATATATCAATAAAAACAAATAAAAAATCTAAAATAAAAGCAGCCTAAGTTACTCCTTATTACATCAGCTACTTGCCAGTGAAAGTCCCGTCAAAAACGGTCCCGCCATTTCAGAGATCAGCGGGAACAAACAGACAGACAGACAAAAATTGTAAAAAATGTTATTTTGGTATATGTACCGTATATATATTCATTTGCATATAGCAAAAAGCGGTTATTTTAATATTACAAACAGACACTCCAATTTTATTTATATATATAGATGTAGAGATGTATGTTAAATATTGTGCTTAAAACATTTTAAAAGAGTAACGGTGGAGTTTCTTTTTTTTTCTCCATACGAAACTACATTTCGGAAGGGGCGACTAGAATCAATTCTATTTTTAACCGACTTTAAAAAGGAGGAGGTTCTAAATTCGCCGGAACCATTTTTTATTTTTTTTAATGTACTTATGTTCCCCGATTACTAGAAGATGGCTGGACCGATTTGGATTGTTTTTTTTGTTTGAAAGGGTATACTTCCCAGGTGGTCCCATGATCATCAAGTCAGGATCTGATGATGCAATATTGGAGAAATAGAGAGAACTCTTCAAATTTTATAGGCACACTTGAAGCGATTTGGGTAGTTTTTGGAAGAGTACTTTCTCGGAGTGGTTCCATTTCAATTTGGTGAAGATCTAATGAAGAACTTCGGAGATAGGCAACGGAACTCCTCAATAAATGATAGCAAATGGCCTGGAATTGCTGAAATCTCATGTCTGTCTATTGTTTACACCAGTTCATAACATAACATCACGTCAGTAAGCTGTGAAGGTAAGCACATGTGAACTACTAAAAAGTGAAAAATAAAAACTTTTTCAAAAAAAACACTACAAAGTGAAAAATAACTTTAATTTCGGAAGTCGGTGAGTTTGGATAAGTATTTGAATTTTTTGTCGCCGCCTTCCGAAATTAAAGTTATTTTTCACTTTATATTGTTTTTTTTGAAGTCAGTTATTTTTTTTAAAGTTTTTAAATGTAAATGTTGATGTTCAAACGTGCCTTTTATGTGACTTTTGACTTCGATAAGTGGAGGCTTTTTTTTTTTTTTTGGTTGGGAAATCATCAAATAACTTCTCCCGCTCTGGGTGGAGCGGGAGGGCGTGTCAGACTTTTACTGACTAAAACCCACCCGTGTTCCCTCAGTTGTCTGGTTGTAATGGTTTTCATTTAATTCATGACCATGTCTCTTCATTTAAGCATAAGTATTCCAGTCTGTTTGATGTTAAAGTTATTGACTGGACCGGTCCACTCAATCACTGTGCGTCTTGGTCTAACCAAGATGATATCTGGACTTTAAAAGAAACTGTGATGTAGTTACAGAGGAAACGCCGACCTCATTTAGTTTGAAAAGTATTTTTGATCTATAATAGTACATTATGATATAAGTGCGGTAAGTTGAATATTACAGCCGAGGCGATATTGCTAGCCCGAGCCGTAGGCGAGGGCTACAAGAAAGCAGAGGCTGTAATTATCAAAGCGCACGTATGTCATACGACGTTTTATAACATATTTGCGAGGAAATAAATAAAAGTCGGACTTTCTTAAACGAGTAAATCTTTAATCACTTGTTAAAGCAGTTAAAAAAATTTGAACAATTTGTTAAATTGATTATTACTTGTTCACAAATTAGCGATGCGCGCGCATTAGCGCTTTTTTTTAAGACAAAAACAGCCAGTATAACTAATAAAGTAAATTCATATTTTTTTGTTTTTGTTACAGATAAATGGTTGTAATTTATTGTCAAAACTGATTATATTAAAGAATTAAATATATTTCTTTTTATATTTTATCTCTCAAAGTTCATTTTATTCATAAAATGTTGACCACTTTTCTAACATAAAAACTCTTTGCTAAGATTTAAAAAAGTACCGTTCGTTTTAGACGGAGCATCTTGATAAACCGTGCGTTTTAGATTACAATAACGCACAAGTGCGTAATGACATACATTACGATATTGAAATTGGTGTAATAAGAGACCCTTTACGAGCAAATGTGTTATAAAAGTATTTTTACAAACCTACTTACGGAAATAAAATCATATAATAAGTATATGACTCAATGCGAAAGAGAGTTTCTGTCCATTTTTAACCGACTTCAAAAAAAGGAGGAGGTTCTCAATTCGACTGTACGTTTTTTTTTATGTTTGTTACCTCATAACTTTCGACTGGGTGAACCGATTTTGATGATTATTGATTTTTATTTGAAAGCTCGTGCTTCCCGTGTGGTCCCATTTCAATTTCATATAGATCTGATGATGCGTTTCGGAGACAGACAACGGAAGTCTTCAAAAAATAACAGTAAATAAACCGCGATTGCTGCTATCGCATAAATATGCATTGTTTTGACCCCAAGGATGATGAAATTTGGAAATTAGTGGAGTAGTAGTAGTTAGTACTGTACCTAAAAAGTGAAAAATAAAAACTTTTTCCAAAAACAACAAAGTGAAAAATAACTTTAATTTCGGAAGGCGGTGACTTTGGATATGTATTTACATTTTTTGTCACCGCCTTCTGAAATTAAAGTTATTTTTCACTTTGTAGTGTTTTTTCGGAAGTCGGTTCTTTTTTTTTTGGAAAAAGTTTTTATTTTTCACTTTTGAAGTCGGTTTTTTTTTTTTGGAAAAGTTTTATATCATTGTAATCGATCATTGCAATGATTAAAAAAAACATAACATCACGGCTGTAGGTAATCGTTGTCGGGTTCGGCAGAGGTATATAGGTTATACCTAAGGGGCCATTTAAGTGTTACGTAAGCACTACAGGGGGGCGGGAGAGTCTTTGCTTTGCTTATTTTTGATGATATGGGGTACGGGGGTCTGGGGGGTGATTACGTCAGCAGTATTTGTTTTTTTACTTTTTAAATTTTCTACAAAATTTTGTCGATTTTGGCTTGAACACATAATGTCAACCCTACATGTCATGAAGATATAATCTATATTTAAGAACTGAATACCATCTCAAAAAATAGTTTACAAAATCAAAAAACCCGACTGGCTAACTTTAATTAAAAATTATCAAAATCTTCATAAATTTAACAATAAAGACCTTTATTGCCTCCGACTGCATGAGGTTGCTTATAGTATTCAGTCTTATAATAGTCATACTTTTAAAACAAGCTTTTTGGTGCCATCTTTTTAATTAAAGTTCACTTTTTAGGCAGTCGGGTTTTTTGATTTTGTAAATATTTTTTTATTTCACAGTTTTTAGTTAATATAATTATTTTTGACGAGAAGGAGACCTATTTATGAAACCCTTTATTTTGATAACCCATTCAATAGGTTTTGAAAACACAATATGGCCCCAAAAATCGGCCATTTATTTTTCGATTTTGATATGCCCAGTGTCACTCCCACAATTAAGACGAATCTAACGGCATCGCTCAAGCCGAAATTGATCAAGCCGTTTAAACTACACTGCCGAAAAACATAACCCTCCTTCTGGCGCAGCCGGGTAATAAAATTAGCTTCCTTTTTTTTTTTTTTTGGGTGGTAAGTCATCAAACAGACTTTTACTGACTAAAACCCACCCGTGTTCCCTCAGTTGCCTGTGTGCCAGGGGCGGCGGTATCTCTTTCGAACAACCCGCACCCCTGGCAGGCATCGGCCCTTGCGGGCCCCTTCTGTTGCTGCTGACATCTCTTTGAGGCGCGCGTGGAACACAACGCGCCGGCGACTTACTCGCCGTCCGCAAGCCCGTGCCTACGGTGGCCGGGAATCAGCCTGGGATTCCCGACGCCCAGGGCGTCTCCTGCGAAGGCCACGGCTGTGAGGGCGCATGTACTGCATCTCCATCACGTGCGCCGCCTCCCTCTTTGCGAGCATAACTGCTTCGCTGAAGGAGGCGACTGCCAGCCATGCCCTCTCGCTCCGTACCATGGCCTGGACCAGGGTCGGACGCGAGAGATCGCCGCCGCCGATCACCTCCACGAGGACACGGCGGTGCTCCGCCCAAGCCGGGCAGACCTCCACCGTATGCTCCACCGTGTCCTCAGGGCGATCTTCACAATGGAAACACCCGGGCGTTTCCTCCCGCCCTATCCGAAACAGGAACCTCCCGAAACAACCGTGTCCGGTGAGGACCTGTGTCAGGCGGAAGGTGAGGACGCCATGCCGCCTCTCAAACCACTCCTCAAAGAGGGGACTTACCGCCGCAATCGTGGCGTGCCCATAATAAAATTAGCTTAAATAAATATTTTAAGTAGTCCTCTATTCCAAGCCTATTCCTTATTTCTAGACCTATAACTGTTGCTTATGAATCGATAAATAAACGAGAACATATTGAAATATGCATGTACCAATGTTTACGTGAGTTTTGCTGACGAGGGGGAGGGGGGGGGGGTTAATAATTGCAAAAAAAAATCTGCTTACGTAATACTTGAATGGCCACAAACCCACATTTCACCAGTTATGTTTAAAATGAAATATAGCAAAAATAAAGCTGGAGGAACATAATACCAATTATTATTATTATTTAAAGTACAATCCTAGCCCCTCCTTTATGTACTAACATAATATATAATAACCATCCTCCCATTATTATAATATGTACCTACTCAGAACACACAAATGCCTAAGAGAAACCTTCTCACTTATTAATATTTAACTATTAAAGGTCTGTGCCAATAACTAACATTCTAATCATGTAATTTCGATGATAATTGGAATTATTTAACATTTAATATAAAGAGAACGTCAGTTTAAATGATGCCGATAGTCATTAATATTTCATGATTACGATGTTGTGTTGATGTTATTGATTCCCAAAGGTGTAATTTTAGGTACTTATAGGTATTATAGGGTAGGTAGGTGTTATAGGTGAGGGGCTTGTGGCTTAGTAATAACAGCCGCACATGTCGATCGATCAGGTTAAGCTACAGTTACCGCGGTTGGTCCGTGGATGGGTGACCATTTTTACATACCAATACCCCTCCGTGCCTCGGAAAGCACGTTAAGCCGTTGGTCCCGGCTGTCATTTGTGGATCTTTGACAGTCGTTACGGGTCGACAGAAGTCCGAAATTCTGACAACTAGTCTTACCAAGGGGTATTGTGTTACCCAGTAACCGGGTTATGGAGGTCAGATAGGTGGTAGCTGCATGTAAAATACTGGTATTCAGCTGCATCCGGTTAGACTGGAAGCCGACCCCAACATAGTTGGGAAAAGGCGAGGCAGATGGTGAGGTATTATAGGTTAGTTGTTCATGATTCTCAGGAGCAGTGGTGGCTCAGTGGTATCGGGCCCAACTTACAAGTTGTAGGTTGCGGATTGGAACCCAGTCAGGCGCTTTTCTTTGTATATGTCACCGTAAAATTGTAAACACCGTTAGTATAATCTATCTCGCGAGATTGTAAACTGTCGAAGATTGTGAACCGTAACAAATGTTACGGTTACAATTTAACGCATTCTTTTTCGGTAGATTATAATCTATCGAAGTGAAACCGTCAAATTGTAAACTGGTATCAAGACGGATAGTACCTTGCGCTATTACTAAATAGTCAAGTAACTACCAGTAACTTGTAAGTAGCGCTCGCCGGCCGCTGCCGCGGCACTGCTTGCTTCGCTCGCTCGGCTCGCGCGTGTTTGGTCGCAATTCTAACCTAACCTACTTGATCGGTAAGCAGTATGGTGCACTTCACAATTTATCGACAGTTTACAATCCCGCGAGATAGATTATAATCTAACGGTATTTACAATTTTCATCACTAATGCTCTCAAAGCGATGAAGCAAAACATGTCCTAGAACCAAAAATTCATCACATGTGAATCTACCAACCTACACTGAGCCCGCGTGGTAGATTAGGTATAGCACATTCCCTCTCAAAGAGAGGCTGCTATGTCCTAGCAGTGGGAACACAATGAACTGATTATGCATGATTCTCATCATAATTTTGATTGTCTGCATCGTGGGATAGGATCCTCTTCAGCTGCGTGGATGTCGATAAAGCAACTAACTGACACAACTACTCCCATGAGAAGAGAATCTCTGAAGCAATGAAAAAGCAGCATTCCTGACCTGCTGTCTGGAGACGTGTGGAGATTTGTAATAAGCAACGAAGCGTGGGGCCTATGACCTTAAGGCGGATCGCACACTTTAACGCACCACGTTGCGGGACACGGGGAACGGAACCAAATTCACCGCGCGTAAGTTCGTTTTTATTGTATTTGTGTGTAATAATCACGAGCGCGGGCGCGTTATCTGCTCCCCGTCGCGTGATGCGTTGTAGTGTGTGATCCGCCTCATAAGGTGGACGGAAAAGGGGAGGGAGGGGTCTTTGTCCACTAGTGGATACTGCTCAAGGATCGGCAAAGGCTTCTTAATAAGCACGCTGTGACTGTGAGCGAAAGTGCGTCACGAATTCGCGTTTGCCCGAAGTTCACTTGTCTAAAGAACGTTTTCCTAAATGATTGTTTGGCCGATGAAGCAACCGTTGGCAAAACTATATTGTTTTGCTTTTTAACCGACTTCAAAAAGAAGGAGGCCATCACTTTGATATTTATATATATATATATATATATTTTATGTATGTTCGGGCATAACTCCGTCATACATAGACGGATTTGCAAAATTCTTCTTTCTTTTCTGTTCGAAAGGAGTTTATTCCAAAACGGTCCCATAAAAATTTCATATAGTTCTGATGATGCGTTTCGGAGACAGACAACGGAACTCCTCAAAAAATGACAGCAAACAAACCGCGATTGCTGCTATTGCATAAATATGCATTGTTTTGACCCCAAGGATGATGAAACTTCGAACTGTGTGAGGTAGGTACTGCAACTAAAAAGTGAAAAATAGAAAAACTTAAAAAAAAAAAACAAACGACTTTCAAAAACACTACAAAGTGAAAAATAACTTTAATTTCGGAAGGCGGCGACAAAAAATTAAATAAAATATATATCCAAAGTCACCGCCTTCCGAAATTGAAGTTATTTTTCACTTTGTAGTGTTATTTGGAAGTCGGTTGTTTTTTTTTTCAAAAATGTGTTGTTTCTCTTCTTCCTAACATTATCCTGGGCATTCGAATAATGTGGAGGTGCCTCAATGCCTAATAGATGTACGGTTTGTCCTGTTGTCGAAGAACTTAACCACGAGAGGCATTACCCCTTTATCCCAATTTATTTAGGGTCAGCGCCACATGCCTTCTTCTTCTATACTTCTGTTTTAGTCATCATTTGGGTAGTCACCCACTTTCTAGCCATATTATCATCCTTCACACAGTCCAACCATAGTTTCTTTGGTCTAACCCTACTCTCATAGCTATCTACATTCATACTCAAAACTTTCGTCACTACATTTTCCTCACATGCCCGAGAGGCATCTCAATTAATAAACAAAGGAATCTTAGTGGAAACAAAGTAACAATAACCAAATCACTTCAGACATAGCAACCGGTATTTAGGTTATACTGTGCAGTATCAATCATACATAAACGAAGCTATTAATAGTAAATGCAATAGTTATTCTCTTATAACGAGCCCGTAGAATGTGTTCGTGGGATGGGCTTGAGAACTGGGTCGGGCAGATATAATTTGTAAGGGTTTAGGCTGATTAGTGATTTATTACAGCTGATCAAACGAGGTACTCAAAACTCAAAGCATTTACTTCAATTAAACCAATGACAGGCACTTTTGATTGTCAAGGAGTCCGTCAGTCTAAAGATGAAGCTTGTTGCCCATTCCAAAGCTTAGTAGGTTTTTGGAGAAGAAACTCACTGGCCACTGTGGACGTTATACAGAAAAGTGCAATACCTGCGCAGGTATTGCAATTTTCTCTGATTTTTTTTTTTGTGAAACCGACTTAAAATATCTGCGCTAGGGGGTTTAGACTAGAATGATATGCTGAATTCATGGTTACAGTTTGCGCACTGTATAAAAACTTATCCTGTATAACGTCCACAGTGGCCATTGAGTTTCTTCTCCAAAAACCCACTAAGCTTTGGAATGGGCAACCAGCTTCATCTTTAGACTGACGGACTCCTTGACAATTCACCTCCTTAAAAAAATCAGCTGCTCCATACGTTTTGACCACGTGGTCAAAATGTATGGAACAGCTGATTTTTTTTTGTATTACTGTCGAAAAATTTCTGCGCTGGGGGTCCAGAATTATATGTATGGTTACAGTTTGCGCACTGGATAAAATGTTATCCTGAATTAATGGATGGGAAGATCCATACCTAGCTACTTCTTGCCACTTATTGCCGAATGGTAGAGATAAAAGCAAAATAGAAATTCAAGCAGATATTCGTAGTTGGAACAGAAAACTCACTCACTAAACCTAATTATTTTATATAGGTAAAATCAAGGATATAAATAAACAGTTATTTACAAAATTTTCAATGTTAGTCAACCCAGAAGCCCTATCAGTATGAGAATAAAATATTTCAAACATTCATCAGTATTTTTCATAATATTTCTTGCTCACGGTACATAAGCAATAGTTAACGTAACGTACGTGTTAATAAACACGTTCTTAACTATATTATAGCCCTTTCATCGTTGAAGCTCTCCATACCATTCTGGTTTGTATTATATTATAAAATACTGCAATTTACAAAGGATGGGCCCATTCGAGAATTTTGCCTGTAGATTTAAACATTGCCGATAGCTGTTTAATCGAACAGTTTTGTAAATTAATATCACAGCCATTTTCGGCTATCAGCACAATCTATTAACTCCGTTATGTGATCATTATCTGCCATTGTGTAGGAGCCCTTACGATAATATTAACATTCCAACCTTGGCTCTCTAATGCAATAATTAGTGTATTTTAGACGATATTATTATTCTGAGAATGTTGTTTAGAATCTGTAAATTGTTTTAAATTATTCGCCTATGCAGCTAAAATATAATATTCTCCAATAAGTTACCCCGTTGGTTTAATTGGCCCAAAGTGGTGATAAAATGTAGCTCGATTACAAAATAATAGCAATTTTGTTAATTTTTATTCTGGGATATGTTTTCGTAACTAATTGGCTGAGAAATGAATAATGTCTCAAACTTGTATTTTCTATATTTATCAGAGATTCAGATTGAGTCCGATAAATGTCACCACTGCCAATGCCAATTATTAGCTGGCCTTTGTAAAATCTTCTGTCTCTTAATTTGTATCAACATCTACTGGCCATAACTGCGCAGACGTAGTAGCAACATAGACTTACCTAGTAAAGCTGTACTGTACCGCTATTCCAAGCTCAAAATCTTCAATTATTCAGTAATCGCTGATCGAATGCATAGATTAAACATAACAGTCCGTCGAACCACTCATTCATTCTCTATGCTCCAATAAACATTATCTGTGCTATTATTCTAAACGGGCCATCTTGTTAATACCCACTAGTTGCTGGTCGCACCTCTAGTCGGTGTTGCCAGCCTCATTAGCATGAAATTTACTGTCCAATATCAATATTTCAATGCGATTAGAGTTGTGCTATAAATACCTTGGCTGAAAGGTCAGCTGGATATTTATTGCGGTGTATTGAAACGTGAGCTTTACTATGAAGTGATAACATTAAATTAGTATGATAGAGAGTAATTACTGGTCTGTGACTGGGTAAGGATATGTTGTTGGCTATTAGGACGTAATGAAGGTGCTATTAAGGATGTTAGGTTTCCCGTTCCCATAATTATGTGTGAGCTGTGAAATTTTGATTTGCATAACATTGTGTGCAAAACAGTTTCATTGAATGCAGATACTGGCCACATTTCGGTAAGTGAAAATTATGAAATTACCATGATTTTATGTAGTCAACTTTGTCTCAAGGTGAATTTAGTCCACATTTTTCCCATACAAACTTCGGGAGTGTATTAAGTACTTCACTGTTCGACAATGTACATTAAAAATTAAAAGTGGTATGGTTTTGTCTCATTATTAATATTGTCTGTACGGAAACAGAATGCTAAAATAAAAAGCCATTAAAAAGTTAGGAGCCAACAAAGATTAGTTTTTCTTGCTATTTTAACCTAATTTTGGGCTTGTTTATGTAATAAAAGAAGTGTAAAATCTGAAAAACTAAGTCGGTACCGACAAAGCCCAAATATCGAAAAGTTCAACAAACCTTATTGGTCATTGATTTATGCAGTGGTTTTTTCATAAAACCCGATCTTCTGAAGGACTTTTCTTAATTTTTTACGCGCCTGTTGTACTATAACTGATCCTGGATCTCACTCAATAATTTTGTGCGTGTAGACTAGCTTCTAACTGCTCATCACTGATACTACCTTTATCGGACACGATGCTTGGTGAGACAGCGTGCTTTTTAGCCAGGCCCACCAGTGAGTTCGAGACCGCGACTAACCTAGTCGCGGTCTCGAACTCACTGGCCTTTAATAAGCTAGTCATAAATCAAAGACTGTATCTCTCTTCAAGGTTTTGCGTATCTATCTGCCCACTTACATTCTACAATTAATTTTTGAGACTCTCCGGTCTGGCCCTAATTTGTTTGGGTTGATCTGCAACTGCGTAAAACACTATCAATCAAAATCTGAATAATTGCCCATCCATTGCTCAATATGTTCGACAAATTTATCTACTCAACAACGTAAATAACTCAATGAATGTTGTTCTATTGTCAAAATGAAAGCCATTCCTACTAACAGGCTGATCATAATTATGCTCTTGTGACAATAGATAGGTACGTCGTTTCTTCCCTGGAGAATCCATGTGATACAAATAATACCTGAAGCCTGAAGTTATTTTCAAAGACCAGCATCATTTCAAGACAAAATAAAAGAGACATAAAATACCTTTTATAAGAGCTTGCTGTGACTAATTTACAGTGACTTCTTACGTCTTATTTATAGACGTCCATTTTCACAGCCCATAAATTATTCTATTCCTAATATTTTACTGGTTTTATTGTCGAGGATTCTATTTTCGTTTGCCCAAAAATAGTTCGGATATCGAGTGATGCAACCATTGGGGCCTTAAATATGACTGTATCGAGCAGAGACAATAATAGAGATGTGACCTGTGTATCGCAAACGGAGGGTAGGATACACTCAGATTATGTGGGGCGACGGTTAGCAGCTACGCTAGAAAACCGTGCAAATGGTCAAGTTACAAACATCCCTTCAGGTAGATCCTCTATTGGCGTCAGAATAACGTTGACTGTCGGTAAACGTACCGAATTGTTTTACGAAATATATTGAAGAACTTGATGTGCCAACAGATCCTTGCACAGGTGTAGTGTGATGATGGTGACAATTGAAAAAAGAGGCTGTTATCAAAGTAACTGCGAACACAAAGTTTTCAAAGAACAATCATACACTATAAGCTTTTATCCAGTGCGCAAACTGTAACCATGAATTCAGCATATCATTCTAAACCCCATAGCGCAGAAACTTTATGTCGGTTTTACAAAAAAATCTGCTGTTTCATAGAAAAGTGCAATAAAAGTCACCTACGCGTTCAAAATGTATAGAACTCCTGATTTTTTTTTAATTACCGACGAAAAATTTCTGCGCTGGGGGTTCTAGAATGATATGCTGAATTCATGGTTACAGTTTGCGCACTGGATAAAAACTTATCCTGTATAAGTAATTCATGATCGTAATAGACGTTGACTGAATGTGTCCGCTTTCAGACAGAGAGATAAAAATTAATAATATATCTACAATTAAATAAAAATAACATAGGATTGTTTCACAAGATTTTGTCTATACCACCGTCTGATGCTGTTATAAGTCTGTTTAGATTTGTAAGTCTTCGTTTTAAGTCTATCTAATGAATTGAGATTTGGTCTAAGAGGTTAATTAGTTTTTTTTGTATTGTAGCAATAATAAGGTACGATGGGACGGACTGTCATGTATTTTATATAGTTTTATTTAAGTTTTATAAGCTTTACTTTTACTGTTTTTAATTTAAATTGCAACCTTACTTATATACTTTTATTTTAATTTTTTTTAATTTTTACTTAAGATTAATTATAGCCTAAATACTGAAAAATGTACTTACATTCCATATTACCCCATAAGGTACGCTATATTAGCTCAAGTTAATTACAAGTGTACGATAATGATGTGAAAGAGCCTTCTAATACAGGCATTGTTGCTTAAAAGGAGGCTCCGAACACGTTTAAATGTATTGTAATTTTCTATTTGTCAGAATAAACTATTTTGTATTTGTATTTGTATTTTGTATATATAAAAGTCCCTAAATTAAATAAAGAGAAAAAAATAATCGTGATAGTCAGGTATGGTAAGTATAGCATAATCAGCTTGTTCTCACTGTTGGGACACGCCTTCTGTCTTCGAGATCCCGGAGTATGCTATAATCTGCCATGCTGGCCGATTGCGGGTTCGTAGACGTCACATGTCTTCGCAATTTTCGGTTCTAGGAAATGCCGGTTATGATATTTTCCTTCACCGTTTCGAGAGCAGTGGTGATAAAATTATTTACTCTAAGTACTAAAACTCATGCCAAACTCATGCTCAATGCATTGCCAGTTGTAATTAAACGCGCGCAATCGTTATATGTGTTTAAAAGACTCGTAAAGGATCATTACCTGTCGTTGTTATCTGGTTCTCATACCTAACTGTAATTTTCTATATAAAGTCATCATTTATTTTCTTGCCTTACATATTTAGTATATATGTATTTATGTATCTATTATATAGGATATGTACCTATATGTCTGTGTATCTATTTTAATATATTGTATATTTATTATTTGCGCCAACAACATCCCCATTTTATGTCCAGACCAATCACTGTCCATGCCAAGGTTGCCTGGAAGAGATCGCGGAAAGCGATAAGGCCGCCCATTGTATAATTTGTAGTGTACTTTGTTTTTTGTTGTATATTTTTGTGGTGTACAATAAAGTATATATAAATAAATAAAACTCGTAAGTCGGTTTACCACTGGGCCACCACTGCTCACCAAGGTTAGTTTAATACCGAATATAAATATATTTTAAACATTCTCGAGCTAAATAGAGACCAAAAATAAAACGGCAATTATATCTCTTGAAAGGTAGGCCATAAAAGCATAAGAATGGTGTTGAAAAGACATAGGTATGCGCTTTCATTAACCAGGTATTTTACCAATGGAGATTTTGAAAGATAACCGTTTATGGGCCGAAGTAGTTTAAAGTCAGAATCAGCTGCAAGTAACCGCTGTAATATAAGCAATCTACTTGTATTTACTTTTGCCGCGAACGGTCGATGAGAATGATTTAATACGTTGCTCAGTTTACCTTACTTTATTGTGTAATTTCAACATGAATCTGCATTATTTTATTACTATCCTACTTCGCAATCTAGACATTTATCTTTGCTATCATCCTGTTATTCTTCGGTTTAGTCGGTATGGCTAACTAATCCCGCTTCTTAGGAGTATTCGCAAGGAGGGTTAACTAGATGTCTACACAAACGGGGCAGAATTTTAATCACTGCAATATTTACCACTTGAAGGGAAATTAAATAGTTTTTTTTTGTCTAATTAGCCTTCGCTGTCCCACTGCTGAGCAAAGGCTAATTAAAATTATTTGTCAAAAATAAAACAATTACAATTGGGCTTTTCAAAATCTCTCGACAAAGAATTGCCTTTGTCATATCTTTGTAACCTTTTGCCAGTAAAGCCAGCAGTTTTACAAAAAAATAATCTATAGAGATTAGAGTAGGTCCGAGTAGTCTATACACGGTGAAATTTTAATGGTTGTTTTCCCGCAGCGATATGGTTTTGTCTTGGTAATACAATCGTTTTATAAACAAATAAAATATTAGAAACAAAAACTGGCTGATTAACTGTTGTGAAAAATCACCACGTGCGAGAGTTTATTTTGCTTTAAACATTAATGCACCGCTGTTCCCTTTGTCGGCGGCGCGTGCGATTCGAGTAGTACCTACAGGTTACCTCTAGTGTTACTATTGAGTACTGTTTTATCGAGTTGATGAATATTTTTTAAATTATTTTAAAACAATAAAAACTTTATTTTTGTTTTTTACTCTATGCTTCGAAAGTACTCCTTATGGCAAGTTGTTCTGCCGCGGGAAAACAACCATTAAAATTTCACGGTGTATATACTACCTATATGTAGTTACAAATGAAAATATTTGTAACTACGTATAAATACATACCTACGATATGCAGGTATTTATCACGTCTGCTTTCCCTGAAGGGCTCACCCCTCCCCTGAATTCACATTTTGATAGTTATGCTTAAATCCCATGTATCCAATCATCTGCCTAGCCTTTTCGTAACTATTTTGGGTTCGGCTACCAGTCTAACCAGGGGGGCTACTCTCTAACTCCGTCAACGAAAATACGGGCCCGTCCGAAAATAGTTAGAAACTTAAAAGTGACTCCTACAGCTGATTAATTAACTTTTTGGACGGATAAAACCATATAGGGTGTAGGGACAACTGTCAAATCGTGTAGTAATTCATTCTTAGTTTGGGCCCCGAACTAATCATAGGTGCCGTAAGTGATACGGAGTAGGAAACGCCCGTAACTTCGACTAGAGATGCGCAAAATGTGTCAGTAAAAAGAAATGAATGAAGTATATCTTTTCGCTTAGTGAAGTAGTCCACTCATTTACTTCAGTAGTTCATTTAGTTCAGCAAATCAGAACGAGTTCATATCGTAGGATAACGATAGTGATTGACAAGTTACGACAAATGATGCACTGCACTAGTTCAGTTTTATACGTAAGTCGATTTTTCTTCATGCTTTATACAGGCTTAGGACTGTCAACCTAGAAATATGAATTTAAGCAAAACTATTTTTATTAAGTAGTAGGTATGTTGTGTTTTTTTGTTACTGATACTTAGAAATTTTTGTCTAGGCTGGTGTATTTAAAATTGAAATAGCGAAAAGAAAGACTGAACTAAGTGAAGTAGAGACACATTTGAATGACTACTGATTGAATGATAACTTTATTTTGTGATATGATGTAGTTCATTTCCTTCAATCGTTCGCGAACTACCCAAGTCTAACTTCGACCGAGATTCCGGATTTCGTTCTTAGAGAGTAGGCCCCCAGATACAGCTGAGTACTAGTATTTTACATGGAGCGCCTGTACCCAGTGCCATAACCCAGTTACTGGGTAATACTATAATACCTCTTGGTAAGACTGGTTATCAGACTTTCGAGCTACTGATGACTCATAATAACTGTCAAAGATCTTAACGTGCTTTCCGAAGCACGAAGGGGTCTTTAAAGATGGTCACCATTCCACGAACCAACCGCGGCAAACGTAGCTTAACCTGATCGATCCACCCGTGCGGCTACTATCACTTCAAAATCAAAATCAAAATCAAAAGTCATTTATTCAAATTAGGCTGAGAATCAGCACTTTTCGAACGTCAAAGTACATGAGACAGTCCCCCAAAACGCCCGCCCTTCACCACTTCCTAGTGCTTTAGCTGGGAAGAAGAAGTAGTGGAACAAACTCCCCAGCAGCACAGCTGTCTGTTTAGTCGGATAGACTTGATTCTATACATACTTAGCCACAAGCCCCCCAAACTAAAAACATGCTAGTCATACCGATACCAACCAACACATAATACCTAGGATGTAAGTAAAGATATACCTCTAGACGTCCAAACATAAATTAAAATAAGTGATAACTAGCCAGGAGATCGCTCAGTGTCCCCTCGAGACTTTGCAAATGACCATGTTTTATACGCAAGACTTGGGGCTAAGAATACGTCCCTCTTAAATTATAGGACGTAGGTAAGCAAATGAATAACTTGTCACTACAGATGAACATATTATATCTGTTGAGATTTTAACGGCGACAAGTTTTGCTTGCTTTGAAGATGTTTGTGGTTCTGGAAATGGCACTGAATGTATATTTATGTTCTTTGAAGATGTAGCTTTAGCCACTATGTTGCTGCTACCTTGCTTAGTTTGGGGGCAACCGTCAAACCAAAAAAACGTGATATGCCTACAAACATATTTGTGTTTATGAAAGATCACTGGCTGTCTTCATCACCTTTCTTCTTGCCAATAAAAGTTATTGTATTTTGTTGTATTTGTTTGTAATATATAAGGTGTTAAAAAATAATGTTTAGATATTTAAGGAGTTTTTTTAAAATGACATTCAAACCATAATCACGAAAAAAATATTTATACACAACAATCCGTTTCAAAGATATGCAATAATTTCCCCACATACTAATTTATTAAAACTGAACATGCGCACCGCTGTCTGTGCCTACCCGGTGTAGGCCCGGTGTAGGCACAGACAGCCGCGCGAGCGAGACGAGCGCGTTATAAATACCTACGTAAACAGCTGATTCAAATTTTCCCATCACATTTCTCAGAGTTTGGACTGGCAATTTATCGAACCTAACTAAAATTAAAATCGCAATTTTTTTTTTTGCTATCTGTTAGTTTTTTGATACCGAGGAAGTACACGAAATTCGGAACATTAATTTTTTAACACTTTATATATTTGAGCAGTGGGGGCCAGTGGCAACGGTTGCGACTTACGATTTGTAGGTCGTGTTCATACCCAGACAGGTGCTTTAATTTGTGTAAACAATTTCATCCCCACTGCTCTCAAAACGGTGAAGGAAAACCTCGTGAGGAAACCGACATGTCTTAGAACCAAATATTCGAAGACATTTGACATCTACCAATCCACACTGGGCCCGCGTGGTGGATTACGATCCATTCCCTCTCACAAAGAGGAGGCCTGTGTCCCAGCATTGGGAACATTATTGGCTGACTGGTCTTACCCTGAATTACGTTGATCATCATCATTATCATCATTTCAGCCGATAGACGTCCACTGCTGGACATAGGCCTCCCCCAAAAAACTGGGGAGGTTTGCCATAATCGCCACGCTTGGCAGGCGGGTTGGCGATCGCAGTATGGTGGTAAAAAGCATAGAGAATGCTACTGCCCATTCTCTAGTAAGTCCCTTAGTCGCCTTCTACGACACCCATGGGAAGAAATGGGATGGTGCTATTCTTTACGTCCGGCACCACACGGAACGCTAATTACGTTGATATATCGGCTGAATTACCACCCAGGCCGCCTCCTGCCAAACGAATCTAGGTCCGTAATATTATTCTCAGTGCAAATAACTGGAAACAGGTAATTACAGAAGTAATATGTGGTTGCGCCTGCGATGAAAACGATTGAAAAAGTAGCAGCGTTGAAAGCTGTTTAAAACAAAAAAGGTTTTAATAATACGTTAAGGATACTCCATGGGAATAAATAAATTGATTTCTATTGAAAAGTGTTGTTTTTATAAAAAATGAATAGGTGTGGAGTACATTATACTCTATAAGGTTTGGAACGGAAGACAAAGAAGTTGGAAAACACCCGCAAAAGTTGCAAGAATAGAAAATATCTTAATTTGCTTTGCTTTTTGAGATGTGCATGTTATTACCCGACTTCACAACGCCAAGGAGGGTAATGTGTTCATCAGCCTTCTATGTGCCTATGTGTGTTCGGTCCTTTGTAGCGATCTAAAGAGCAAAAGCGTGGACCAAAATTGATGATTCTTATGTCAATCGATTCATCTTAATCTTGTGAGTGTGTGTCATTAGAGACTTCCATCGCTCTCATGGGCTTCTTTTTAAACATGTATTTTTATGTAATAATATAATCCTATAAATCCGTTACATTCTCATGACTCATGAAAACGAACGAATGGATGATCAGAGATTGTGTTTGTTTCTTGTCTTGTCTTGATCGTGCTGAAAGATTGTGCTACCCATCTTGCCATAATTTCTGAACCAGCTTCTATGAAATTCATTGAACAGGATGGTGCTGCCGTACTTGACTCTTAAATCATCACGACATGTAATAGAACCGTGATAAAGCAGATTTTTTGAGGGGAAACATCAATTCTAGAAATCGAATTTAGAAAATCACAAGAAGCAGTTAAAGTCAGCCTAATGCAGTGCCTATGCGCCATCCAGATCCATGTTAACCCAAGAAGGAACAACTCCGTTAAAACCAATGATGGATGGGGTATATTCTTATCAGTTTAAAGCTGCGAGTAAGCTGAGAACTATCGCATTAGTCATGTCAAAGATCGCAATGGTAATATTTTGTGATAGTATCAATAACATTATCACGCTTTCATCGATCGTCGAAGTGGTTACCTGTGTTGTGGGGGACAATATCATTAGCTCCTTATGTATGAGTTTATGGTGTTTTTATACTTATGCCAATATTACACGGTTCTCTATGCTTTTCAACTTTTCAACATTATATTGGCGAAACAGATTGCATCGTTTTTAGGTAGGAAAACTTGTAGATATGGACGAATAGTAATAGTAATTTATTTCCAAACTTCAGTGCACGTTACATCAATGAGGTCTCGACCCCTGACCTAGGACACCCTGTACGACAGCGGTCGAGGTTTCTCCAGTTACAAGGATCAACATGAGGAGGTTTAGACCAGGGATGGGGAAACTTTTTCCTTCGCGTGCCAATATTTAGTAACGAAATATATGGCGGGCCAAGTTGTTGCATTTTTGGCTATATTATTTAGTCTCATTTGGATCTTAAAGTCATCCCATTTGCCGTGCACCGTCAGAAAGTCTTAAATCTCCTTGCTTAAGTTCCACACTCTCTCAAATGCATTACCACAGCTTAATTGTGATTGTGAAACTTATCAACACAGTGTGTTCACGGGGTTTGATGCTTCGACAAATCCATGAATTTAAAATTCACCGAAAGTGAGATGGTCACTTTAGTATGACTTCACTTGATTTTTGTTTGATGGTCGCTGGCCGGATTTCAAAGCATCGCGGGCGGCAGATGACCAGCGAGCCGTATTTTCCCAATCCCTGGTTTAGACTATATACAATGCACACATAGTTTAAACGTTGTTTGACCAGACTCGATTAATCGAATGAACCCCACGATTTGCACTAGTCCCTGGGGCCTCATGTTTCATGATGCTGCAGAGGCCATTGCATATCAAGAAGAGTGTTTAATTTAATGTCGGCAATTTTTGCGTCTTTCAATCAAAGTGAATCATTTTGATGAACCATGTCTTTAGATAAAATAGGTTTTAATGCTGAACTTGAAAAGTCTTCTTCGATATTGCTGAACCAAGTGTTAGTTACTATATACGTCAATATATGTTAAATGTTTTTTCTTTCTTTTAGGAAATCAAATTTTATTAATATTTCAAATAGATTGCAAACTATAGTTTTGTATAATTTTGAAGCATTTTGTTTACATTTTGTAAATGTGAGTACCATGCATCCGTTTATTGTGTTGTTATGTTGTACATTGACTTGAAAAAGCATGGCAGTTGAGAGTATGTCATGCTCACATAAATGTCTCACTGATGGTGGCGCGTGTGTTGGATCATTCGGTTCCCTACCAAATGGTTGAGCTGGATGGTGCTGATCCACGCGTCAAGTTCGTGAACGGGCGTTGTCGGTTGAGACTGGTCATCTCCTAACTTCCAGGGCTTAATTTATCTTATATTTAGAATTGCTTATAATTTTTTTTTTACATTGTTCTCACATACAGAAGCAACAAGAATAATGTTCCCAAGATTTTGTAATATTTCAACTTGATTTTAAAAGAGTGTCCGTGGAGTTTCTTGCCCGTTCTTCTCCATAGAGATCTACGTTTTGGAATGGGCAACTAGCTTCAACTTTCCAACTGATCAACTTTTTGACAATTCAAAAGTGCCTGTAAATGGTTTAATTGAAATTAATGCTTTGAGTTTGAGTTTGAGTTTGAGATAATATGGGTACTAATACAATAAGACTCATAATCAGCTTATACTGTTCCCACTGTTGGGACACAGGCCTTCTCTCTTCGAGTCGGAGCTGGCTGTAGTAGGTTGGTAGATGTCACATGGCTTCGAATGTTTGGCTCTAGTACATGCCGGTTTCCTCACGATGTTTTTCTTCATCGTTTTGAGAGCGATACCTAGTGATGAAATTATTTACACAAAGTACGCCTGCCTGGGTGCGAGCCCCGGATCGTAAGTCGGGAATAAGAATAACCACTTAAACGCCGCGGAGTACCATGGAACCCTAAACAGAAAACGAATTATCTGGGTACTATGGTCCCCTTATGGTCCCCGCATGACACGGTTTAAAAAATGCCTTATGACTACTTCGTAGATAATAGGTAAGTGCCGATTCTTTAAGCATCATCTGGGGTCCTTGAATATCTACCCAAAATGATTCGCGCACCCATCCGGCCATTCCCAATTACCGAATGTCTTTATTAACATATGCATAACAAGGTTAGATCTTGGTGAACTGTGTTGTGATTTCGTAAAAAACTTTCACCATCTGCCTTGCCATTTCTCAAGTATGTTGGCGGCCCGTTTCCAGACTATCCAGATGCAGCTGAATACAAGTGAGCAACACAAGCATGGAGCAACTGCCTGTCTGCTCTCCACAATCCAGTTACTAGGTAACACGATATCCCTAGGTAAGACTGTTTGGCAGACTTTCGGGCAACTCACGACTCGTAACGACTGTCAAATGTGAACGTGCTTTCGTAGGCACGGTGGGATCTTGTCAAGATGGTCATTCATGCACGCACCAACCGCGGTAAGCATCATCATTTCAGCCGGAAGACGTCCACTGCTGGACATAGGTCTCCCCCAATTTGGGGGGGGGGCTTGCTATAATCGCCACGCTTGGCAGGCGGGTTGGCGATCGCAGTACGGCGGTAAAATGCATAGAGAACGCTGCTACCCATTCTCTAGTAAGTCCCTTAGTCGCCCCTTACGACACCCACGGGAAGAGATGGGATAGTGCTATTCTTTACGTCCGGCACCACACGGAACAACGTAAGCATAGCTGAAATTAATCGCTCAAATTGTGACTATTATTGCTGTACAAGTCCCTCGCAAAAAAACTTTAACCAACCATAAATACAGGTGACTGATGGCCCTCTATTATGGGTAAATCAATAACGTACTGGTATTTAACAGCTTAAAGCTGCACCTAATTCAATGTTTACGATAATTGGCAGATTGCATCAGCTATTTATCTCTCAAAATAGGTTACGTTAGCGATTGTACGCGATGAACAGAACCTGTTTATTAACATAGTGCTGTCATGCGTTGAGTAAATAAAGTAGTAAATCATTTTGTAATTATCGAAGGGTGCGAGAGGTGAAGCAAGCATCTGCTATCCTAGGCAGTATATGCATTCTCACGACCCTAGTCGCCGCAGGAGATACCCTGGGCGTCGGATATCCCAGGCTGATTCCCGGCTACCGTAGGCGCGGGCTTGCGGATGACGAGTAACGGGTAGCTCGCTGTCCGGTAAGGACCAAGCCTGGGTCGACGGCGCGTTGTGTTCCACGCGTGTCTTAAAAAAAATTCAGCACCAACTGGTGGGGTCCACTATGGCCGATGCCTGCCAGGGGTGCGGGTTGTTCGAAAGAGATACCGTGGCCCGTGGCACACAGGTAACTGAGGGAACACGGGTGGGTTTTAGTCAGTAAAAATCTAACACGTCCTCCTGCTCCACCCAGAGCGGGCGAAGTTATTTGACGATTTCCCACATAAAAAAAAATGCTATCCTACTTCCTACTAATACCTATTATAAATGTGAAAGTCTGTATGTTTAGATGTTTGTTACTCAATCACGCAAAACGGCTGAACGGATTCCGATGAAATTTAGCACACAGATAAATTATAACCTGGATTAACACATAGGATATTTTGTACGTTCCCGTGGTATAATTTCGCCGCCCACGCAGGCGAAGCCGCTGGCCAAAGCTAGTCCGCTATATTTTACCGTAGGCCAGCTCAATCTTATCTAAGAGAAATCTTTATTTTGTTTGAAGGTTGATAATGCTTGCTAGAAAAACCCAACTACTGAAAAATCTAGCTTTAAAAAGTATGAAACAAAGAAATATTCTCATCTGAAAGCCGTTGTAATATGCCACTTTGCCCTAAAGCGTATGATCCGTTACTGCTGTTAGAATGTATTTTTTTGCTAGGGTAGGGTAGGGTTATCAATTTGATGTGACGTCACATAGCCGTCATATAGAAGACGATCATGACGCATCCAATGATACTTCATTTGTCAAATAATGACAAGTTATGATGGAAAAGATGAACATACATATATCCATTCTCAATGAACATACGTACATACATACATACCGGTCAAAATCATAACCCTCCTTATGCTTCGCCTTGGTCGGGTAAAAAAATAACGGGCACCACAGGCATTTCTACTTGGTCTCTGGGTGAAAGGCTTCTATGATATGTGGTCCCTTCACGCTATCATATTTTCGCTTAACGAACTTCGAAATAAGGTCGATTCATTATTAGTAAATATCTTTTCTGTTTACGATCGAGTCTATAACTCTTATTACTACTTAACTAGCTTCTGCCCGCGACTTCGTCTACGTCAAATTCTAGTTACCCTAACCCACCCTATCCTCTCCCCTGCCCGCACTATTACCTATTTCGTGTTCACTTAGCGTTCATTTCCCTGTCTAACAATTTTTTTTTATAATTATCTATTAAGTCATTAGTTATTGACATGATCTACTCATAACAATATTTTCTATGATGAGTTGTTTTAGGCTTTATTTGGCCTCGACAGTTTTCATTTTATTTGTCGGTATATTGGTATGGCTAGCTGACATTTTGACTAATTATTTAATTAATATTTTGTGTCTCGTAATGTTTATTACTTTGCCTAAGTATGTATAGAATCAATTCTATCCGACTAAACAGACAGCTGTGCTGCTGGGGAGTTTGTTCCACTACTTCTTCTTCCCAGCTAAAGCACTAGGAAGTGGTGAAGGGTGGGCGTTTTGGGGGACTGTCTCATGTACTTTGACGTTCGAAAAGTGCTGATTCTCAGCCTAATTTGAATAAATGACTTTTGATTTTGATTTTTGATTTTAACTTGTTTTTTTACTCGGCTCCTAAGGGTCCCAGCGTGATGTTATATAGCTTATAGTCTTTCTCAAAAATTTGGCTATCAAACGCAAAAATATTTTTTTTATTGCGACTGGCAGCTTCAGAGATAAGCGCGTTCATACAAACTCTGTAGCTTTATTAGTAGTACTAACCAGCGGCTTCACCCTAGTGGAGGTAGAAAATTATCTTAAGGGAACGTACTACTAGGATGAAAAGTATCCTATGTGTTAATTCAGGCTATAAACTATCTGTGTGCTAATTTTAATTCAGATCCGTTCAGCCGTTTCTTCGTGATTGAGTAACAAACATCCAAACATGGAAGATTATAAGTAATCGTTACGGTTACATTCATTCGAAAGTTCAAAACTTGGCCCCAATCAACCTTAGACAATTATATATTTAATTTAATTACTCATTAAGTCAAAGCTCCAGGCTTCAAAACAGCAAACAGTAGCTATTAGATTCATATCAAAATATGACAAATTGCTAATAAATCTCCCGTTAAAAGCTTAACCAATAAATAAAGCCTGCAGCGTACAAACGCATACATCAATCTAATGCAACATGTATTTGCATAAGCGAATCCTCGACGCGGGCCATCCATCACGGGTCTGCGGAATAATTAGCTAGTTGCTTTCGTAATCATCGGAAAACGTTTCTAAATGGCTCCGACAGCTTCCTTACAGGCTGCGATTAGATACTGATAGCCGGCAGCGAGGCTATTTGTGTGGAACTGACGGCTACACGCGTGTGCTCCATAGTCTGGGGGAAAAGAGATGAGCGATGCTGTTTTTAAACGACTTCAAAAAGAAGGAGGTTATCAATTCGACATGTTTATATATATACTAGCTTTTGCCAGCGGCTTCGCCCGCATGGAGGTCGGTGTATTATACATATAAACCTTTCTCTTGAATCACTCTATCTATTAAAACAACCCGCATCAAAATCCGTTGCGTAGTTTTAAAGATTTAAGCATACATAGGGATATAGGGACAGAGAAAGCGACTTTGTTTTATACTATGTAGTGATTGTTATGTATGTTCGGGCATAACTCCGTCATGTGTGGACGGATTTGCAAAATATTTTCTTTTTGTTCGAAAGGGGTTTATTCCGAAATGGTCTCATTTAAATTTTATATAGATCTGATGATGCGTTTCGGAGACAGACAACGGAACTCTTAAAAAAATGACGGCAATTCAAACGCGATTGTTGCTATCGCATTAATATGCATTATTTTAACCCCAAGGATGATGAAATTTCGAATTAGTGGGGTACTATAACTAAAAAGTGAAAACTAAAACCTTTAAAAAAAAAAAAACAACCGATTTTCGGAAAAAACACTACAAAGTGAAAAATAACTTTAATTTCGTAAGTCGGTGACTTTGGATATGTTTTTTTTAATTTTTTGTCACCGCCTTCTATAATTTTTTAAATGTTTTTTGATGTTATAATTGGATAGATGCAACGCAAGTAGGGTGGAATGCATATCATCATCAATCATCATGTTTACCTTTTGCCCAACAAGGTTGGGGTGGAGACCCCCTAGACCCCAGTCTTTTTGATGACAGCATTTATTGGGGAAAGTTGTGAATATTTTTATGATGACATTGGTAATGGATAAGTTACTTCAGCTAGGAATATCGAACAGGTAATCGAATGACCAGGGCCCTGAGACAAAACACATTTCTGTTAGCGTTCACGCCAAACGCTACGCCAAAATGTATCGGAATGATATTACCGGAAATGACATTGCCTGCGGAAAGAACACGACGTAATATTTCCGCAGGCAATGTCATTCCCGTACATTTTGGCGTAGCGTTTGGCGTGAACGCTAACAGAAATGTGTTTAGTCTAGGCCTGCTGTATGACAAATCTCACGTACGGTGTCTGACCTGTAATTTCGTAGTTTAATTCAGACAGTAGTCCTACATCTTGCCAGTCACCAAGGTCTTGTCTGTCGATCTACCCGAGGTTGATAATGATGAATGATTTATTCGACAGAACCTAAGTAAACACCTGCCAGGGGTGCGGGTTGTTCGAAAGAGATACCGCCGCCCCTGTCACACAGGCAACTGAGGGGGGACACGGGTGGGTTTTAGTCAGTAAAAGTCTGACACGCCCTCCCGCTCCGCCCAGAGCGGGAGAAGTTATTTGATGACCCATAAAAAAAAAAACCTAAGTAAACACCGTTTGTACAAAATGCCGACGTCGAAAACTTGAAATACCAAGATTTTGTGCATTTCGGTGTCCAAAAGTAGGTACAGGCGGGTTCTATGAACTCCATTCAAGAATTACGATCTAAATTGTCCAGGAGTGGCACAAATCGAGCATGCTATGAAGTGAACTAAATGCTCCAGACTATTCTAAATGGCCTGAACAGCTTCCTTACTGCCTGCGATTAAGAACAGATAGCCGTTGGCACAGTTATTTGTCGCTTTCTGACTTGCTCCTACACTAGGAAGATTAGTTGCGCTTGCGCCGGTTGCCGATAGAGAGCCATACTGTTAGGCTTGCGGGTAGTTCGATTGTCAGTTATGAAATCGTTGTGAAGATTGATTGTAGTGATTGACTTCGATTGTGTTTTGCTGAGGTCGTTTTTACTTTGAACTTTGTTGTTTATGGATGTTCGTGATTTTGGCGTAGGTAGAATGGTTTATTTTATTTCACAATCCAGAATAGTAGCTACGTAACGTTACCTACTTTTTGAAGAGGAATAGCTATGTACTACAGGTTACGATAAAAATGTGCATATGGCAGTGATGTCACCTGTTCTGCAAACCTCGTGAGACTAACCGTACTTTTCATTTACATACTTAAATGAGATTCACACGGTCATCACGTTCCAGTAAGTTGGATACCCGTTTTCACTAATTGAATTCTATCGCCAAAGAAAGTGCTTTTATTGCTCAAACGGGAAAGCAATCTACGAGAAAACTAGTGTGAAATTTAAAAATACGTATCTAATGGAATGCAAGGAGATTCTGTGTTCTCACGTGTCGATGGAGCCCGTTCATCCATCCATGTTCGGGCACGTCTTTAATCGACATACTTATCCGACAATTTTCTCAAGAAAAAGAAGTTAGTTTAGATCCATTAGGCCGGTAGCAGTAGATTTTCCCGTAATTGCGACGGACGCATCACACGGCGACCGTCACGTGCACAAATCGAAGCTTCTCAAGTAATCGGTAGTTCTTTTTGTAATCTATTTAACGGAAATTCTTCGCGTACCGTTCACTCAATAACGGGTTCTCTGCACATTTTCTTCTAGCACACGGAACGCGATAATCACCTCCCTTTAGACATTGTCGCGGCAACACGTGCAGCGGTAACCAGCGACCGGTTCCCAAATTATTACTCTTAAATGATTACCTCTCCATTTAGTGTGATCTTATGCATTCTCGCCACGGTCGTTGCCTCTCAGCGGCTGATGCAATCCGCTTCGACGTTACGGCGTCATTTCTTGGCTACATTTATTATTTGCTCAAAACTTATGAAGTTTGCATTTCCCTTTCGACCAGACAATAGAGCTTTCTAAAGCTGCCAGTATAAAAGTGTGCTATAAACACACACGTAGCGTTGTTGCGTGTCTGAATGTTTGTTCGTTTGTCAGTTTAATGAACAGGCCTGCTCGCGTCACGGACATTAACTCCTCAACGTTTACAAACTTAGTTTTTCTTGTACTTACATCATAGTTTCTAATGCACAAAGTCGAGAATCGCGGGCTAGCGTTAGAGTTGGTACTATTTGTTCAAGTTCCGAGTCGATAGACTGATCAAATAGAAAGGTTACGAATGGTGGGTGTGACCTTTACGACTTGTGATTTTGAGCCCTTCGAGAATGCGAGGTTGAGAAACATCGGGCGTGTCAGCGTGTGCGTCCTACAATCGATCATCGGCTTATAATAGCTGTATAACCTAGTCACAATGATCGAGGGCACAATTTCTCGGTACAAAACCTATGTCGTGATATTTTTGACGTATAATGCGGAGTTGGTGTCGTGATTACGTTTTGTCGTAAAGACATGACTCCGCCGTTCAAAAGGTTAAACATTGACAGAACGACTGTAAAATGAATATTATCTACGAGTTTAGTGATCGATGCATTGTATGGCTTTTTGACCATATTTGTTCAAAGGTTATGGAACACGATATTTCAATCGGTTCGAATCTATCAATTTGTTTACTGCACGACTGAATGCTATTGTTGCAAGCCAACTTTGGGGCTTTATCGATTGAAAATAGAGAGAGATAGAGAGTCGGACAATGTACTTTTACTTTAAGATGTCGTGGATTTAAGTTCTCATTACTATTAACAGTAAAGTCTGACAAAAAATTGCTTTCTGACATAGTACACGCTCATCAAATACAAACTTTCGAAAATATTATCTAAACGTAATTTCAAAATGACAATAAAACGTTTTACTGACCGTCTGATTTGATGTTTATTGCAATTCATAGTAACTAAGTAATCTTCCAGCTAATTTAACTAAGCTAACAATTTTTGAAGTATCTGTCAAGAAAACAAGCGTTTTAGGTATGCCCAAAGTTATTTCGGCTTATTGGTCGATTCGTAGAATTCCAGAAATACGTAGTTAGACATTGGTGCCGATTCTCTTGTCACAAAATTCTCTAAACTAAACTAAAAATCACTAACATTTAGTTTATTCCTGTCAAACGACGATTTCCCATTCTGAAATTGACTAAAGTGACACAACTTATCTTTATTTTAGTTTGACAGCACTAAGATTGTACTGAGTTTTCAATTTAGTGAAAATGGTAATTTTGCTATTCTGTTGTTGTCAAATTCATTATTCTATTCAATATAAAATTTCGATTGTCTAACTAAATCTGACTATTTTTAATCGCGATTAAAAAGATGTGGAATAAAATTAGTTGTCAAGAACTAAAATTCACACTGACACCTCGACTTCGGGCGCAAATTATACAGTACTGTATCTTTTTTTTCTTTTTTTTTTGCTTATATCTCGAAATTGGTGTGTCCTATCGTAAAAATAATGAAAATTTCGACCCCCTTTATTAAACTCTATACACCTCTAAAACTCAACATGTAGGTAATAATTTTTCATATTTTCGATACAAAAAGTAAAAAAATCCATTTAAAACACGTTGAGGCTGCCCCCCCTGCGCGATTCCGGCTCTAAAAAAGATCACGGGGTAGGGCAAACGTGGAGTCGCGTTTGTCAAATTCGATTTTAGTTGTGTCAAAATTATTTTTAAATTCAGAGATCTTTTTTTGCAGAATAGCTTTAAGATTCTCATAGCCAAAAGTAAAGAATTTTAGTGATAGTTTAGTTAGTTTAGTTCGGTGTACAACAGAATCGGCACCAATTTTTGCCAGATTCGGGCGCGTCAATTTATTAAATAAGAAGATTAAAAATGAAAAATTGGGACCCCATATTTTTTTTTATAAGCCTAAGTTTATTGTTTAACTGTAGGTTTTTAAAATGTTCCTACCGGTGCAAAACACCTTAAATAGTATCTGTTGAACGCTAACTGTAAATAATAGGTGTTATTGTGCAATGGTGGGTAAAAAACGTAATGGTTTGAGTTTACGAAAGTAAATTAGGTGCGCATATAACGGGGAAATATCAATTAAACGAATGGACGGCGGCGCGGGCGCGGGTCGAGAGGGGGAATTATCAGCAGGCTTAGCATGACGCTTTCTATTTCTACGAAGAATAGACAGTGCTGTTTCTATACAAAGTGACATTTCATTTCTCCATTTTTGACATCGCACCGTAGATATCCTTTTATAATCTGTCATTTTGTCTTTCATTTCTAACGATCTTTTTCTAGGTACTTTTGTATCGAGACTATTTCAGAAGAATATTTCTTGGCAAACTGTTAAAATCACATTGACAACAAACTTTCTACTCGACGGCCACAAAGTACATACGATTATCTACAAAATCATGATTCGTTTAGAACTCATAACTGTGATAGAAGAACATAGCTATCTTCTCCGTACATCATTCAGTTTATAGGCATGTGTATTCTTCCGTCGACAAATCGGTGATGAGACAGGGGACGGTAACTAAGAGAACCAGATGGGTTAAGGTAAAATGGTAGAACTAAAACAACATAATGCTTCTGGGTTCCGGACCTGTGATAACAAAAGGATATATTGGGCTAGTCAGTAAGACTCGACGGAGGAGTAAGACGGAGGATATCCATGATGATTTTTCCACAGAAAAAAGGTCTTCTCTGCCAGTTTGTAGGGTTCGCTTCGACGTCAAAACTACTACTACTACAAAGGGCGAATTTCACCAATGAAACTGAACGCGATCTGGGGGTCTAAAAAGGCCACTTTGGCAGAATCATAATATGATCATATTATGAATCATATTTTAAATCGTAAAATGGTCACAAACTGACAATTCATAATATTATCTGCGTAGACAGCACACAATTCATCTATTTGACAGTTTTGTATGGAAATTCGTAAAAAGTTCACCAAATTATGAATTGCTTTATTAAAGTAAAATGTTAAATAGCAGAATCATAGGGGAATTCAGGAAATTAATCACTTTTAGCGGAATTGCTTAATGTGGCCTTTTTAGACCCGCAGTATATCTAAACCGCTTTCAACAGTTGTCAGTGTCATCACTATTAGGGAATATTGACACTGACAGCTCTAGAACGCAGTTCAAATTTGCTGATCGCGTTCAGTTTCATTGGTGAAATCAGTCCTAAGTAATACGATGAAGCTTAGCAGACAAATAGCTCAGTATCAACTTGAACAATGATACAGAGTGCTTAAAATCTAGAAAGCTTTGAAAATATTTACACGTAGGCAAAGCTTAGAAACGTATATTTTACAATAATGATGGCATCGTAATGAATTGAACCGTTGTTTTGAATTACGCGCAAAACATTTTATTGCATGGATTGTATCTAAGTTATAGTGAGACATAAACTCGTTGTAGACACTCCACGCAGATACTTGTGAGATAAAGGATTTCGTAACTGTTCGTTTTATACGTTTAACTTAAACCTAGCGTGGTTAAACTTAACTCTAGTAGGTACAGTCAGTCTAAAAACCATGTAGTATACGTACATTGTTATTCGGTTTATCTATTTGGAAATTTTTCAATGCCGGTTGTATCCGGTTGATGTCAGTAGGCTCGTCCCCTATTACATGGTAAGGCAGAGGTGTACCTATGGTCCACCCACGTTTCGCCAGTTGTGTTTGTGTCCCTAAAGTTAAATTATGTCACTATTTAAACTGAAGCAATTCCGAGATCAGAAGGCCAATTCTCGTAATTAGAAACGTTCAAAATCTAGTCGCTTTCTCATCTCGGCGACAAGCAAATGTCAAAGAGTTACAGAGGTATGAGGAACAGGGTGTAAAGTTCACTCATACTCTATAGTAAAGGAGGATCCTCCGACCAGACGGGTGTTATCTGGTGGGCAACTGCCCGATGGTTGATGTCGGGATGTTTGTGTATATCGACGCTTGAAAGGCAAGAATTACCAAGCCACGTGTTGTGCGATATTGAGTTTCATACAACATAAAATTCATAATCATTAAATGCCAGTTTATTAAACCTTTAAACTGCATTTAAAATTCGTTGGTATTAAGTAGTTATGTCAAATAGGTGATTTTTAACGTACTTTTCCAAAAATAACTTTAAAATGCTGTACTGTAAAGTTGCCAAAATGTCGCTTGGTAAATATTGCCTTTCAAGCGTCGATATACAGATCGCGCCGTGAACTCTGCTTGCGCGAAGTAGCTGATGTAGTTACGGTGTGACGTCAAGTCTTGAGTAGTTCGCATATAGCATTGTACATAGCGCCACTTCACTTTTTGTGTTTTCCACATTTGTTGATTTTAAGTTTCGTATGTGGGGGGGCATTGTAGATGTCCGCCACAGAATTGTCAAAAATGCATGGAAACTCGAGGTATTTTTGACAGATTGAGACTGAGATCAGACTGCGAACGTTCTTAAAATTACGAGAATTGACCTCTGACTGGAGGAGTAATTGCGTAACAACACTAACAGTAGGAATCTCTGTCACTTTAACAGTTCAACAACAGGCATTGCGTTATTTACATTATTGAGATGATTCAGATTCTGATCATGAGTGTGTCACGCAATTAGGGTGCTGTTCTCCGTACACAATTCAGATCCGTCGTGTATTCTCGACCCGATTGCCAATAATGGCAACCTGTCATAGGAATCCGCTGGATCACCAGGGTTTTTTGATTGATCAAACCCCGATGACAATGCACTCGACACTGACAGTTTGGAAAACCGTTGACGTCCTACAATTAACCCTTTGTCGCCTAAGCGTTAACACCTATAAAATATTTATAACCCGTACATTTTGCTATGTCATATAAATTGTTCCATCGGTGACAATTACTGCAGTATTTTAGCTTTTTAAGGTCACAATGTGGGGTACGTTCGACCGATGTAATTGTTCACTTGACGAAGGTCTGACGGACCCACCCGTAGCGCGCCGGTGCCGGTGGCGGCGTTTGAGGGTTGATCGCGACTGTCACTCTTTTTTGTTCAATGTTCAATTAGCACTGTTTGTAGCGCCATTGCTGTAATTATGCTCCGAAGCTAATGTAGTTACGTTTGATAGCAGACTGAAGTGTTGGACTTTGTTTAAAAATTTAGTCGATGGAAGTAGCTTGTTTGTTTGTGTAAAGAGTAATGGCGACCCCCTTGTTGGATGGGATTAACGAAAATAACCGTATTTTGATCACTCATTTTGAAATACTCAATTGTATTTTGTATTATTTACTGTGCATCCTTAAATCCGATTGTCAAATTAGTACAACATAATACTTAAATGATAAATGTTTAAATTTTGTTTCTGTAAGTAGGTTCGTACTCGTACCACTAATCAGAACTTGATGACATTTAAATGAGACCATTTTATAAGTATACCCTTTCAAACAAAAGCAGGGTTGGAAATGATGGAGTTCTGCGAAAATAAACATGAAAAAATAATCAACCAAATTGAGAACCTCTTTTTTGAAGTCGAATAAGAGCGTTCACCCCACGCGGGCTGGTAACGTCGTATTTATAGTTTTTTCGTGATTAGTTTATTAAATATAAATCAAAGTATAATTGTTTTTGAGCCAAGCACCAGATCATTGGTTTTTATAATTATTTTTGACATTTATTCTTAAATAAAAACATTTAATCGTAATAAGTACTGCAAATAGAAAATAATTGACGGCATGTCGATTTTGATAAGTAATTTTTATAACCGTAAAAAAATATAGCATACAAACTTATAAATACCAATGAACTAGTGCTTGGCTGAAAAAAAAAGTACTTTGATTTAAACTAAATAAGACAATCACGAAAAACCACTTGAAATGCGACGTTGCTATCCCGCGCCGGATGAACGCTCTTAAACATAACTAATTATTTTCAAATTAACTTCCATCTCAGATAATCTTAACGAGACAAACCTAACCGAGCTCTAATAGTAGATAGACACATCTATCTCGGCCTATCAGATCCACCCACTGGGTCGCGTCCATTCCCAAGCGGCCAGGAAGTCACGCGTGGTGATGACATCAGGGCACGAACCTTCGACGTGTGTCGGTGCCCTGATACGCTGATTGGCTGATAAGTAATGAGTAGGTACAGGTGGGCAGCAATGGTAATGGGGGCTTTGTTTGTGTTACTAATTGATGAGGTAATCGGTCAATAGGAGGAAGAACTTCGGACGACATTGATAAACGTTACTTAGCACGTAGAGTCCGTTTCTCGAAAAAAATCCCGTCGCCGTTATGTTGGTAGCACGGAAATTCAGTGTTTTAACATGTGTACAGATAGGAGAGTTAACATTACGGCGAACGGAATTCACTCGTGAAAACCACTATAGTTCGGCTTTGCATCAGTCCTGTCATTGTCAAAATACAAGTGCAAAGATAATGACATTAGGCCTCAGGGCACGAAACTTCGACGTATCTCAGCCCTGATAGGCTGATTGGCTGACAAGTAATGAGTAAGTAGTAAGTACAGGTGGGAAGGAACGGATAGGAGGATCTATGAACAGAATTTTCGAAGACTTTTGAGAATTCGTTCTGTCAGCGAACTGAGGCCCTAGTGTGAGTTTCATTTAACGATCTATACCAAACGCAGTGAGCGCGTTTGGCGCTCCGATTGGTCCGTCATCAATCCAGGGCTAATCGGAACGCCGAACGCGCTCACTGCGTTTGGTGTAGATGGTTAAATGAAACTCACACTAGGGCCTCTGTTCATCGGAGAAACGAATGTCGAAGAACTCTTTCAGAATCGATGAGTAAAAGGGTCTTGCTTGATGGTGACAAAGCTTGAATTTTCTTTGACCAACTGTTAGCAGTCCTCAGCAAGTCGTAGCAGGCCTGAAACAAAAACCACCATTTCATCATTTCAATCAACAATTAATAAACTCAGCATGTCGCAGTCCACTGCTGGACATAGGCCTCTCCCAGACTGCGCTACAATACTCTGTCCTCCACCTTCCGCATCCAATTTCACCCAGCCACTTTCTTAAGGGTCGTCGGTCCATCCAGCTAGGAGGCGTCTCACAGTATACTTGCCGACACGCAGGCTCCACTCCGGGACTCGTCTACTCGACCAGCCCTCGGTCCTTCTGCAAACACGGCCAGCCCACTGCCACTTTAGTTTGCTTACTCTGCAAATCTCATCCTCTCATTTAGGTAACTATATTTTTTTCTTTAATGTTTGTATACTGTTAGTATCCACAACATAATCTAAAAAGTAAAATAAGTACACTATGCTTATTACTTAGGCGTTCGTTTAATCGCAAAATTGCTATCAGCCCGTTACGTCCTACAGGCACAAATGACCATCGAATTCCAGCAACGTCACACAATGGCCCATTGTGTACTTGCGCAGATCGCTACACACTTTATTAATGACTTCAATTAGTCAAAGGGGATGTTTACTACGCCTATCTTGAGAGAGCTAGCGAAGTTGCGACTAATCTTAAACTAGCTTAGCATTGCTTTATTAATCGCAATAAAACAGGTTGCGTTTCTTCCAAGTTGTCACTGATGTCTCCAAAACGTTTCCCTCTGCCTTTCTGTACAGGTGTATGAAGATTCGATGATACACAATAAAACATAAAATTAATTCTACATTAAAAGGCTTACTCAAAGAGAAGAATTAGAGAAGGTGTGACAATTGGTTTTAAAGAGTTTCGTATTTCTACAACGACTTTTAACGGGTTTAATTTTTCATAACTTTTTTTGGTGATAGAATGTCACTTTGTCTTTATGGCTCTAAGATAGGTATGTTAGAGCCATAAAGACAAAGTAACATTCTGGTTGTTTTATTACGAATAAACCTTAGACCTTAAATTATTCTCAAGTTTTAAGGCGCCAACAATGAGTAGGCAATTCCTTTATAATCACCATCATCTTTTGTGCGTTTAGCACACCATCGCCAATAAGTTAGAAAACCTGCAATTGTCAGGAAATAAGATTCCGTTTGGCTCACTTGCTGAGAATGGACCCAAGTCTCCATACACTGTTCTGCGGCCAAATTAAACTTAACCCTCGCTTCTTCCTTCATTAATCATCATTATTATCACCACACGGCCATAACTGCGCCATTATCGCCAGCACAAGTGGCCATCGAGTTTTTCCGCCGAGGAACGCGCACCGATCATTGTGTGTGCATACGCAGATCGAAGATAAGCCTTTATTACAGCCCGTTAGTGAATAATGCACGTATAAGGCCCGTACATGTAATGTATTCATTGAAATATTCGCGTATCTAGCTGTGAGACATCGCAAGGTGTGGTCAGCAAGGAAGGAATGGAGGAGGTGAAGGAGGTGGAGGAAAGGTGGCGTAAGGAATTGGGAAACGGTTTGATGGTAATGAGGGACAAACTGAGTGTTTCTGTCTTTCGTAAAATAAAATTGGAATGAAGTTCCTTATGGGACGTTCGCCAAGTGTGCAAAAGGAAAAGATCTTTGTTCCAACCGGGTGTCCCACCCATTCCACGACATATAATGACCGATTTTTTTTAAGATAAAAAAGAAAAAATGAAAATCGTTTATTCGTGGTAAAAATGACGCAGAGAAAGAACAAGTTGGGGGAAAATATGCGTCACATCCACGCAAAACGGTCAGCTCAGCATAATGCGGGACAGAGCCTCAGCGCTGGTTTTCTGCGACAGCGTTGACGTGATGACATCACCCGGTTGAGCATACGTTAAAAAAAAAGAACTAAAATAAATACACATTACCAAGTTTTACTTACTTTTTTTGCTGATTTTGATAATATTGGCTGATATTGCTGCAGGAATGGCTTTCATTTTGACAGTTCAACAACATTCATTGCGTTATTTACGTTGTTGAGCTGACAAATTTTTCGAACATATGAAGCAATAGATTCGCAATATTCTCCAAAATTATTCAGATTCTGATTGATAGTGTTGTGCAAATTGGGTGCTGGCGCCGCGCAACTTTTCTAGTGGGTTCCTGTACATGCATAATCAATCAGGCTAGTTACAACTTTCCAACTGATCGACTTTTTTACATTGTTCAAAGGTAGGCATGTAAGGTAAATGGTTTAATTGAAATACATACTTTTAGTTTGAGTTTGAGTTTGAGTCTATAACGATCCTACTTTTGGAACACAGGCGTCGATTCTGGTAGATGTCACATGTCTTCGAATTGTTGGTTCTAGGACATGCCGATTTCGTCACGATGTTATCCATCACCGTTTTGAGAGCAGTGGTGATGATATAACTTACACGAAGTAAAACACCTGTCTGGGTTTGAACCGACGACCTACAACTTATAGGTAGGTCGCGGCCGTTACCACTGGGCTCTTCGTGGTTTCCTGTATTTTTCCCAATTTATTTAGGGGTTGGCGTAGGGTCCTTTAAATCCTACTATTCTACTATATATAAATATATATAATAATATTATAAATGTGAAAGTTTGGATGTTTGTTACTCAATCGCGCAAAAACGGCTGAACGGATTTGGATGAAATTTAGCACACAGATAGTTTGTAACCTGGATTAACACATAGGATACTTTTTATCCCGGTACTACGTTCCCGTGGGTTAGTTTTCGACCTCCACGCGGGCGGAGCCGCTAGCAAAAGCTAGTTTATAAATATTTTTCAGAAATTTTTATTTTACCATTTACACAATATTAAAAAGCCAAATCGAAATTAAAAAAAAAAAACCGTTTTCCAAAAAAACACTACAAGGTGAAAATTACTTTAATTTCGGAAGACGGTGACTTTTGATATGTATTTTATTACATTTTTTATCACCGCCTTCCGAAATTAAAGTTATTTTTCACTTTGTCTTTTTGGAAGTCGGTTGTTTTTTTTTAAATAGTTCTTTATTTTTCACTTTTTAGTTATAGTACCTACCCCACACAATTCGAAATTTTATCATCCTTGGGGTCAACCATGCATATTTATGCGATAGCAGCAATCGCGGTTTGTTTGACGGGACTCTTAAAAAAATGACAGCATTTTTTTAAGAGTTTCGTTGCCTGTCTCCGAATCGCATCATCAAATCTATATGAAATTTTTATGAGACCATTTCGGAATAAACCCCTTTCGAGCAAAAAATCAATTTTGCAAATCCGTCTATATTAAAAAAATGTCGAATTGGTAACCTCCTTCTTTTTGAACTCGGTTAACAAAACCAACGGATACTCCATTGCAATCCACATAAAGGGCCATGTATATTGAATGGATAATAATTTAAATGGAAGTATTTGATCTATGGCCGACTATTTACCAAGCAGCATTAACAGCTGCTAATTGGAATAAATGGGGTTTAGAAGGAATTTAGAGTCAATGTCATCTGTTAGTCGAGTGGTGAAGGAAATCATGGTTTAATTGCAATCACTGCCGAGCGCCGAGTGGAACTGCGACCTTTCAATGACTGTTTGCTTAATAAACTGTGTATTATTCGTAATGGGACATTTTCAAGGCATTATGTTGTGATTCTATGGGAAATACATTTGCTGCTATGGTTGGTATTTGACTGGTAGAGATTTGGTGTGATAGGTTTTTTTTTCTTTTTTGGGTCTGAAATCATCAAATAACTTCTCCCGCTCTGGGTGGAGCGGGAGGGCGTGTCAGACTTTTACTGACTAAAACCCACCCGTGTTCCCTTAGTTGCCTGTGTGCCAGGGGCCGCGGTATCTCTTTCGAACAACCCGCACCCCTGGCAGGCATCGGCCCTTGCGGGCTCCATCAGTTGCTGCTGACATCTCTTTGAGGCGCGCGTGGAACACAACGCGCCGTCGACCCGGGCTTGCGACAATCGCACTCTCCACGTCGCCATGAGATCCCGCCGGAGCTCTGTCCGCTTTGTTGTGATAGGTAAGGTAAAAGGTTTGTGTATTTGTGTAACTCATTTTATAATATACAGGGTAAGTTTTTATCCAGTGTACAAACTGTAACCATGAATTCAGCAAAAAAAATCAGCTGTTTCATAGAAAACTGCAATACCTACGCGGTCAAAATGTATAGAACAGCTGTTTTTCTTTTGTATAACCGACGAAAAATTTCCACGCTGGGGGGGTCTAGAATGATTTGGTGAATACATGGTTACAATTTGTGCACTGGATAAAAACTTCTCCTGTAATATCATCATCTATCGAGCCTTTTCCTAACTTTGTTGGGGTCGGCTACCAGTCTAATCAGATGTACCTGAGTACCAGTGTTTTAAATAGAGCGACTGCTTTCTGACCTGTATTACCCAGTATCTTGGTAACACAATACCCCTTGCCACTGCTTGTCAGACTTTCGGGCTTCCGACGACCCGTAACGACTGTCAAAGATCTATGAATTACAGCCGGGACCAATGGTTTAACATGCCTTCGTGCTTTTTGTGCTATTTGATTGGCACGTTTTGTATTTCATGTAATAATTTCTTGTACAAGTTAGCGTAGGTACTTTTTCCTTAACTTCTCGTCGTATTATGCAAAATGCGCCAGTTGCCTAATATGTATATCTGGAATTGTCGATTCGCCCACTTATAAATTAACTTCGTGCGAGTCGCTTATTTAAACGTGACGATTTGCCCGATTCGGGCGAATAAAATCGTGCGAATCGACTTATAAGTCCCAATTTAATGTGGCGGCTTTTTCCTAATGCAATTTCATGTAGAACACCAACACAGTTAATCTACGAGTATAATCATTATCAATGTCATCAACCCAATATATTCTAAAAACTGGGCAGTTTTTCACTAACTACCTACACTGCACTCGCGGCCTCATAGACCGTCTCGACAAAGCCCCACTATCACTCATCTCGCATATTTCCACGTTACTCGTATTGTTCTACACACAGTTATGTTTAAATTAACGGGCCCCGTTTACGCCCATGTTTATCTAGAACATCTTATTGCATAGTAATCAAGCTAAACAAAAATGGCTAGAAGGTACATTACTTTTGAATTGCATAACAGAAATATTATGCTTATGTTTTAGTAGAGATGGCCGATGGGGCCGAAGTGTTTTAGAGTGGCGAGCACGTACCGGAAGACGTCGAGTTGGAAGGCCTCCCACAAAGCGTACCGATGACTTTGTGAAGGCCCCAGGAATCCGCAGGATGCGGGAAGTACTGACCTTGGGGGACGCCTATGTCCAGCAGCGGACGTCTTTGGGCTAAAATGATTATGAATTACTGCTTATAAAAGTATCATAGTTCGCCAATAAATTACAGAAACATATCAATAAAAATAATTACCAGTAAAATATAGACGAATAGACAGTTTATTTCTATAGCAAAATTGATTTCCGTAGATTGACTAAGAAGAATCAATTGGCGTTATTATTCTGACTTATTTTAAATTTAACCCGAGCGTTCCTTATTTTATATTTATTCTTTCTTTCAGGTTTTTTTCCTTTTTCGAAACAAGTGCGTCACGTGACGTTTTAGATTTTGTTTTCACATCTGCTGCATAGAGGTCTGTAGGTACTAGCTAACGACATCCTACAATCCCATTAATAATATAAATATGAAAGTTTGTATGTTTGGATGTTTGTTACTAAATCACGTAAAAATGGCTCAACGGATTTGTATGAAATTTGCCCACAGATCGTTTTTAGCCTGGATACTTTTTATCCCGGAACTACATTCCTGTGGTATAATTTCCGACCTCAACCCGCGCGAAGCCGTTGGCACAAGCTAGTTGTAAATAAACCCTGAATAAGCCTACCAAAAGATCAACCGAACCTTCTGCATTTTCTTACACCGTTATGCTACGCAACGAAGGTGTGATGAGCAGTTGTTGCCTCCAATCGAAGCGCTCACTGCTAAGCATAGTGCTGTCGCGTAATGCATGGCCGGGGTTTATTAGGGCTCCATTTAATGCCGTAGATTTATACAATTTAAGTACGGTTATCATCGCCATCTGGGATTACGGATAGAAATGGTATCGAGGTTTCCGATCACGGTTCTTATAGTACATCTTATAAGTAGATTTGTTCGTTTTTGATTGAACTAAAGAACAGAGGGGTGATTGCGTAACTTTGCCTTTCTTTCATTTTGATTTTGACAGTTCAACAATATTCATTGCGTTATTTATATTTTTGTGCAGACGAATTTTCGAACGTAAGAAGCAATGGAGTTGCAATTTCCTTCAAAATTTAATCAAATCAATCAATCAATCTTTTTTGCAATTAGGGTGCAAATTAGATAGTTTTCTTTTAGTTTATGAATATAAACAAATAAATGATACGTGCTTGATTGACAAATAAAAACGTTTAGTATTTTAAAATAACCACTTTTTCTTGATGTATTTACTTCTTTCCCTATTTAAACGATTAGCCAATTAGACACAAATAAACACAAATTAATGTCCAAGCCACGTAAACACATTTATTTTACAGAAAATAAATTGTTGTCTTACCTACAAATAAATTGTTGAGCCATTAAGCTAATCAATTGCCTTTTCTAATCGTAAAACCAGTGTATTTCTTCTAGGCAAACGATCAACTATCTAATTAATGCTTTAAAACCACAATGTTTATGGTCTAAGCGGTAACCGTAGAAGTCGATATTGCATTTTTCTTGTAATTCCTTAGATTTGCATGAAAACTAAGCTTAATGTCGGCGAATGAAGCAATTATTTCGTGCATAATTAAGGAAACGTATTACAAATCGATGCACGGCTCTAAATTAAGTGCATGGACTAATTGAAGCGGCCGAAGCCGCGAGCAACAGCTAGTCATGTATAGTATAAGGTGTGTTTCATACTTGCAGTCCTGCCATCAGTGATTTGCGACTTTAATTAAGGATTGATGTCATTTCGATCGCTTGGGTTTCTTTTGTTAAAAAAAATATTTTCTAAAGGTGACTCGCATGAAGTTAATTTATTTGTAGGTGAATCGACAATTCCAGAAATTTATAGTGTCTGTTTGTGTGTGGCACGTTTTGTATTTTTTAAGTAATAAAGTTAGTGTACTTTTTCCTTAACTTTTCGTTGTTTCTTTAACGTTTTATTAAAAACGTACCAGTTAGCTAGTACCAATTTCTGGAATTGTCGATTCACCTACAAGAATTAACTATGTGCGAGGCGCCTATAGAAAATATTATATTATTTAAAAGTAACGAAGAGAGTTTACATGCAAGTCGACTAATTATCATCATCATCTGCCCTTGCGTTTTCCAAACTATGTTAAGGTCGGCTTCCAGTCTAACCGGGTGCAGCTGAATACCAGTATTTTACATGACGCGACTGCCTGTCTGACCACCATAACCCAGTTACTGGGTAACACGATACCCCTTGGTGAGACTGTTTGTCAGACTTTCGGGCGTCTGACGGCCCGTAACGACTATCAAAGATCCACAGCCGAGACCCACGGCTTAACGTGCTTTCCGAGGCACGGAGGGGTCTTGGTAAGTAAAGATGGTTACCCATCCACGGACCAACCGCGGCAAGCGCAGCTTAACCCGATCGATCGACCCGTGCGGTTAATATTACTTAGCCAGAAGACCCTCGTGCGAGTCGACTAATAAGCCTGGAAATTCATCCTTGGAATCATTAAATAAATATCCTTTTTAAAGCACTGTAGGTAATGGCTGTTTAAAGTTTCTAAAAAGAGGAAAGTCTTAGGTGCCTACTGCTGCCCATGCTTTAAAATTACTGTCGATATCTACCTAGTAGCCATTTTTTTGAAATCGAAACTTGGAAGGAACATTGTTTGATCAGCAGGCTTAGCACGAGAATCGTATAGAAGCGCTTTGTCGGCGGCAGAGTAGACAAAAATGACGTTTCCGTGTAGACAGTTGACAGTTTTTGACCGAGAAATGTAGACAAGCGATTTGTATTCTACGGTTTTTTTTTTTGGTTGGGAAATCCTCAAATAACTTCTCCCGCGGAGCGGGAGGGCGTGTCAGACTTTTACTGACTAAAACCCACCCGTGTTCCCTCAGTTGCCTGTGTGCCATGGGCCGCGGTATCTCTTTTAAACAACCCGCATCCCTGGCAGGCATTAACTAGAAATTGAAAGCGTCATGCTAAGCCTGCAGATCATTCAGTCGCTACAGTCGCCGCTTCCGTCGATTGCGATTAATCGTATCATGTGCACACCGCCTAAGGGCAAACAGGTCTGTACATCCGGATCCACAATAAATTACAGATTAGAAGCTAATGCAATTACATGCTGCGAGTTATTAATGTTCCAAGCACTTATAGTTTCAGCTTATGGGCTGCGAGCAATAACTGTAATGGCTGCTTCGTACAAAGGACCTATAGTTTGTCTGTTTTGTGTGGGAGGAGATGTTTTACTGACGATATTAATGTGAACCTTTCAAATTAGTAAGGGTGTGTAAATTCTGAATTTAATTTAAATACGTTTTGCTGTAAGTGAAGAGGTTTTTCGGCTTCAGGGGGTCTAAAAAAACCACTTTGGCAGAATCATAATATGATCATATTATGAATCGTATTTAAAATCGTAAAATGGTCACAAACTGACAATTCACAATATTATCTGCGTAGACAGTACGCAATTCATCTGTTTGACAGTTTTGTATGGAAATTCGTAAAATGGTCACCAAAAATGTCAAATATCAGAATCATAGTCGAATTCAGGGGAATCACTTTTAGAGGAATTGCTTAATGTGGCCTTTTTAGACCCGCAGTAAACTTCCTGGATATTTTAAATCATCATTAGAATCGCCATCTGCGTAGCCTTTACACTATCTTATCTAGCCGCCGAGACTTACAACGTGTTACTTCAGTAACCGCTTTGTATTGCGTTAATGTAAGGCCTAGTGCTAACAGTATTGTTATTCGATGCTGCTGTACATTCGGCGTGTCCCACGGTCTTATTGTGGAGTGCGGAGAGTGGCCGTGTTCTCATTAGTGAATGCGGAAATGGGGATGATGTTGATCTTGAAAGGGCAGTTGACTAAACAGCCCTCAGGTGTCGCGACTTACTAAAAAATCTGACGTCATCATCAGCTGCCTCGCTTTTTCCCCACTATGTTGGGGTCAGCTTCCAGTCTGACCGGACATGGAGCGACTGCCTATCTAACCTCCACAACCCAAATGATACTGGCTAAAACGATACCCCTTGGTAAGTCTGGTTGTCAGGTTTTCGGACTTCTGACGACCCCTAACGACTGTCAAAGATCCACGAATGCCGCCGAGACCAACGGCTTTATGTGCTTTCTAAGGCACGGAGGGGTCCTGGTATGTAAAGATGGTTACCCATCTATTGAAAACCGCGGCAAGGGTAGCTTAACCTGATTCGTTCGAACGTTCCCACTGCTGGGACACAGGCCTCCTCTCTATGAGAGGGAGTGAGCCGTAATTTAGAGGGCCAAGTAATAATAATAATAATAATAATATTTTTTTTTATTTCATAAAAACGTATACAAAAAGAGTACATTTAGCCAACAGTAGTAAATTTTCCATACAATTATAGTTCCTAAAAATAAACTATTTCTAAAATATTTTTAATTACAAGTGCAAGTGATAATGTTTTGGAATTTGAATATTAGATAGCGACCCGCCCGATCTAGGTTTATTTAAACCTGTGTTTCGGGCCATCACTTTACATTTCAATTAAATTTGGACATTGACATTTAAAATTAAGTTGATTTAAAAATAATCTATTAACAACTATGAGATAAAGCATAGTGGTAATTAAACATTAATACCTTTAACTAAGCTAATGTAAATACTTACGAGAGAATAAATTATCGTCATGACATAATTTCTAGAAGTGCGGGTTGGTGGTTGTCACATGTCTTCGGGTTTCTTAGCTCCGGACATCATCCCTCACGATATTTTCCTTCACCGTTTTGAGAGCATTGGTGATGAAATTTTATCATTATCTGCCTAGCCTTTTCCCAACTATGTTGGGGTCGGCTTCCAGGCTAACCGGATGCCAGTTTATTACTAGTATTTTACACTAGCTTTTACCCGCGGCTTCGCCCGCGTGGATGTCGGAAAATATCGCACGGGAACGTACTACCGGGATTTTATGGGTTAGCTTTAAAATTTACGGGTTTCCATTTTACGGTATCCAGTGCGCAAACTGTACCCATGAATTCTGCATACCCTTCTAGCCCCCTAGCGTAGAAATTTTTCATCGGTTAAACAAAAAAAATCTGCTGTTTCATAGAAAAGTGCAATACCTACGCGGCGAAAATGTATGGAATAGCTGATTCTTTTTTGTATAACCGACGAAAAATTTCTACGCTAGGGGGTCCAGAATGATATGCTGAATTCATGGTTACGGTTTGCACATTGGTTAAAATTTAATCCTGTATGTACAAAATAAGAACTGAATAGGTATAATATACACCGTGAAATTTAAATGGTTGTTTTCCCGCGGCAGAACAACTTGCCATAAGGAGTACTTTCGAAGCATAGAGTACAAGTAAAAAAAGAAAAAGTTTTGTTTTTGTTTTAAAATAATTAAAAAAATATTCATCAACTCGATAAAACACTACTCAATAGTAACACTAGGGGTAACTTTTAGGTACTACTCTAATCACACGCACCGCCGACAAAGGTAACAGCGATGCATAAATGTACAAAGCAAAATAAACTCTCGCACGTGGTGATTTTTCACAATGGCTAATCTGCCATTTTTTGTTTCTAATATTTTCTTTGTTTATAAAACGATTGCATTACCAAGACAAAACCATTTTGCTGCGGGAAAACAACCATTTAAATTTCACGGTGTATAGCATAGTAGTAACGTTATTTGTAAGTAGTACTATTAAAATAATTGCAACGACCGTAGTCGGTGGAAATAACACGTTTGTACGTATTATTAAGTGAGTAATAACAGGTGGTGACCTATCGCTTACACATCATCACTTATGTTTTTTTGTAGCCAGTACTTGTCAAGTACAGTCGGCCAAGAAAGTTGTTTACAATATTACCTGTGACAACATGTTACTGAAGTTATTGCAGTTCTATCTAATTTGCACTGGACTTGGTAAAGTAGCTACGCGAGTGAACAAAGATAATGTAGTTCAACGTCTTCTTTCCTTTGTTTAATCTGCCTATAATGGTGCCACTGTAGCTCCTGGGACACAGGCATCCTCTCTGTGAGAGGGAACGGGCCGTAATCCACCACGCGGGCCCAGTGTGGGTTGGTAGATGTCACACGTCGTGAAGCGCCTGTCTGCGGGTCTAAAAAGGCCACATTAAGAAATTCCTCTAAAAGTGATTCATTTCCTGAATCCCCTATGATTCTGCTATTTGACATTTTACTTTAATAAAGCAATTCATAATTTGGTGACCATTTTACGAATTTCCATACAAAACTGTCAAATAGATGATTTGCGTGCTGTCTACGCAGATAGTATTATGAATTGTCAGTTTGTTGGTCACACGTTTTACGATTTTAAATATGATTCATAATATGATCATAGTATGATTCTGCCAAAGTGGCCTTTATAGACCCCCTGTGTTCGAACCTACGACCTACTATTCCTAAGTCGCCGCCGCGCGCCGGTGACATTAGGCCACCACTGCTTCACGCTTTGCGCTGCTGCTGGTGCTTTTCACGTTTAGTCCCGTTGAATAAAATTGATGTCTGGCAGTTTTTGTGTGGCAAAACTGGCAAAAATTCAAGAATAAGATTTGGTATAAAAGGTTGGTCGAATTCGAACTTAGTCGAAAAAATTGTCTGTATTTTTAATCGACTTCAAAAAGGAGGAGGTTATCAATGCGTTATGTTTTTTTTTATGTATGTTTTTCTTTTTTTGTTTCAAAGGAGTTTATTCCGAAATGGTTCCATTTAAATTTCATATAGATCTGATGATGAGTTTCGGAGACAGACAACGGAACTCTTCAAAAAATGACAGCAAATCAACCGCGATTGGTGCATTGTTTTGATTTGATTGACTTTGAGAATACCCCAAGGATGATGAAATTTTGAATTGGTGTGGGGTACTATGTGTAACTAAAAAGTGAAAAATAAAAACTTTTTCTAAAAAAAAAACCGCCTTCCGAAAAATCAATACAAAGTGAAAAATTACTTTAATTTCGGAAGTCGGTGTCTTTGTCCATATTTCAATTTTTTGTCACCGCCTTCCGAAATTAAAGTTAATCCGATGACTGCGGTTTTCTTTTGCCTCCGTAGATAGAATATCTAATCTACTTTATTATGCCTATCTTTTACATCTATCATCTATTAGGCATATTTCAATCTACCTAGCCCTTTCCCAACTATGATAGGGTCAGCTTCCAGTCTAACCGGAGGCAGCTGACTACCCGTATTTAACATGGAGCGACTGCCTATCTGACATGGGACAACACAGTTACCTACTGGATGATACGATACCCTTTAGTTAAGGCCCTGATAACTTTAAATATTGTCGTTATGAGCGATAATAGTTCTTATTGCAATCCGATACGGGTTAAAATCTGTTGTAATACATTAGAATAACAAATGAGCAAGCGTATGTCATAAAAATGCAAATAAAATCGTATAAAATTACATATTATTTATTTAATAATAAATAATACTAATAAAACAGTTTGGCATTTGAAATTTTTGTGGTATATTTTTAATTATAATTATAATTGTTGTTGGAGGGATAAACTGCTTTTAAAGATAATTAAGAGGTGACTGATGACTTTTTGATGCATTAAAGTATGTTTAATTATGTTTTGAGTTCCATCACTGTATGCAAAAAAGACATATATTTTCTTGCTTTTAAAATTATTTGTGTTTAAAGAGATACACTGCCTTAAAAACCCACCTTTTTGAGCGTTTTCCAGAAATCTCCGTCTTAAGACTGGTTGTCAGACTTTCGGGCTTCTGACGACCCGTAACGACTGCCAAAGATAGACGAATGACAAACTTGGTATGTAACGATGGTCACTCATCCACGGACTAACCGCGGCAAGCGTACCTTTACCTGACCGATCGACATGTGCGGCTGCTATTACTTAGCATAACACTCTCATTTTATGTAGGTAGGTATGTATGTTGTAATGGATGGAAGCATTCGACTGACTAACGGATATTTTACAGTACTGTACCTACCTAAATACCTACTTATTTTTATCTAAGACATGGAATTAACGAAGTGTCGACCTTCGATGGTATTCCATTCACGCGCCAACATTTCGATTTATAGTTGATGGCATAAAGCTCCGTAATGGCCGCCGATATTTATAGCTGTCTTCGTAATTTGGATGTCCCACTCGCTTCCCAGACTAGGAGGTAAAGATAAATAGATTCTGTTTGGTAGTTACTTATGTTCCCACGTAAAAACTCGTAAAATTCGGCTGCGGGAGAGTAATATATTTTTTGGTGCTCATTGATCAGTCGATGGGTACAATTGATAACGTATTATGGTGTGGTAACGTAACTAGAACCTACAGATTATTATCTGTTTACTTTTGACACCTGTTTAAGAAGTACTTGGTTCTAAGTAGGTTTAGCCATTGGCATCGCTAGGGATTTTGTCTAGGGCGGGGGGGAGGGGGGCATCCAGCTGAATTAACCTCAGTCATAAATTAAGCCTACTAATAAATAATCCTAGCAAAAATATTACATGCAAAGTGGGCTGCCAAGATTTGAATAACGGTTTCACTGTTAAAAAATCAACAGATGTAATGTCGAGTCAAGGTCTAAATCTACAAACCTTACATCGTGGTCAAAATGTATGCACGGCGGGCGTACAGACTCTCTTCCAAGCTAATGGTAAGAAATTAAGACACTATGCAATATAGTTCAATGGAACAGATAAGCCATACATTTTTACCAAGATATAAGGTTTGCTGAGATTTAGGCCTTGTACACTTAGGGCCTGGCTCTGCATCAGATCTGATAACTTTTTAACAGTTAAAGCGTTATTTATATCTGGGCAGCCTACTTTAAATGTAATATTTTTGGTGAGTTTATTTATTACAAGGCGTCATTTCTGATCACTTCTGCTCTGATAAAAAGTGCGGTGATATTGTGTGAAGGAAGTGGCCATTGCCCACTCTTGCTCCCTCCCCAGCTACGCCCATGGGCTTAGCATGTTTCTAAATCCAAATTGTACGGTCTAAGAATCTAGTACCACAAACTATAATGGCAAAAAGGGTAAACAAATATCATGGTCATCATCGTCATAAGCAGCCTATATAACATGTCCCGGAATTAACAAAATATAGATTGTCATTGAAATGAAATTAAATAAAATGTTTATTTATATAAGTAGATCTTATAAGACACTTTCATACGTCAATATTTTGTTGGTCAATGTTTTAAAAACTAGATGGTGCCGGCATTTCCTAGCTGACTGTTCCCTGAGAAGGAAAGCCGAAACAAACTCAGAGGTCATGGTCTCTTTTAAAGTCCAACCATTATATTATTTGAATTCTATGTGAGTCTAACAATGCAGGGCAATGTCTGGAAAGGCCTTCTGAAGAAAGAGCCATTGCAGCTTGAGCTGACCGGTCCCAACAGACGGCATGTTTGTATCAGTCACCGTGTAGTTCAACCCTATTTTAGGGAGCTCAACGACCCGTCAAAAAACGCTACACGAACTATTTTAGAGGCTCAGTGTATTAGATTACTATTGACATTTTATATTTAAGTATTGATCTACGTGACACTATTTTTGATGACATTTAAAGAGAAAACTAACTGTGAATGTGAGTACTATACAGGCTAGATTGAACACATGACTTTATAACTCGTCTGGTGGTTTTGAGTATTTTGTAAATGGCCTACGCAAATGTTCTGCAGATCTTGTAGCCTAGGGAGGGAGGGAGCAAGAGTGGGCAATGGGCACTTCTTTCGGATAGTAAGTCAGTACAATATCACCGCAATTTTTATCAGAACAGAAGTGATCAGAAATGACGCCTCGTAATAAATAAACCCACCAAAAATATTACATTTAAAGTAGGCTGCCAAGACTTAAATAACGCTTTAACTGTTAAAAAGTTATCAGATCTGATGTAGAGCCAGGGCCTAAGTGTACAAGGTCTAAATCTACAAACCTTATATCTTGGTCAAATGTACGGCTTGTCTGTTCCAATGAACTATTAGATAGTGACTTGACTTCCGGAAAAACACTACAAAGTGAAAAATAACTTTAATTTCGGAAGGCGGTGACAAAAAATTAAAATACATATCCAAAGTCACCGACTTCCGACATTAAAGTTACTTTTCACTTTGTAGTGTTTTTCCGGAAATCGGTTGTATTTTTTTTTGGAAAATGTTTTTATCAACATTGTTTTCATTTTAATTATTTGTTGTTATACGGATCATGAGATACAGCCCGCTGACAGATAGCCGGACGGACGGACGGACAGCGGAGGCTTAGCAATAGGATCCCGTTGGTTACCCTACGCGTACGGAACCCTAAAAACAATCAAGCTGTAAGGATGCTTTGAGAGCATCAGAATCCCACATATAAAGGTACAAAGATACATTATGTAGATACGCTTGTTAAACATTACCCTATCTTTTCTGTCGCGCAGTCGGGCTAAAATACGTAAATTTTATAACTCAGATATAAAGGGATCATTATAGCGCCTTACCTAGAGCAACTTAGTGTTAAGGCAGTGTAAACTAAGCTTTAAAGTAGTAGCAATAAGTTTTTGATAAAGCACAGTTTTATGGTAAGATCCACTACTATAAGAGGACTTAGTTATTGTTGCTTTTAAGTTTAAGCTATACAATTAACTTATCACTACTTCGAAACACTTTCTCACTAGAAAACTATTTGAACGAGCTTTCTCGAAGCTTAGTTCATAAATTAGTGAAGTTAATGACGCCATTATAAAGGAGAAACAATAAATATCTATCAAGCGAGGCTCGCTCACATCTATGGGAGAACATAACTCATCCTACTGGCCACGACTCATAAAGATGCGACCTCTGACCGCGAGGTTGTGGGTTCCCTTCTCCGTCGCATAAAGCACGAACATTGTAAGGGCCCATCCGTAAATTACGTCACATGAATTTCATGATTTTTCGCGTCACAGGCTCCCTCTTCCGTGTCATATGTGTGTATGTGTCGCTCGCTGCATATTTTGCGATTTTAGATAAATTCTCATAATCATATTTATGGTGATGTTGTTTAGAACGGTCCTGTGACCCTAGTGTGAGTTTCATTTAACCATCTCGATCAAACGCTTCGAGCGCGTTCGGCGCTCCGATTGGCCCTGGAATGGTGACGGACCAATCGGAGCGCCTAACGCGCTCGATGCGTTTGTTCGAGATGGTTAAATTAAACTCACACTAGAGCCACTGACCGTTTAATACTCGCAACCGGCGTGAGTTATGTGTGTGTGGATCGTAGCGGATGGCGTTCTGTAGTTTCTGACTTTCTGCGTACCCTCATGGGGGAAAGCGTGAGTTTATGTATGTATGTGTACTGATTATTACTGGCCAAATGTGGGTATACTATAGGTACACCTCTGCCTTACCCTTCAGGGATTACACGTGTGATGTTATGTTGATAGAGTTGGTAATATTTTAAAGCTTTAGACTTGAAGTTTACAATTTTAATTCTTTAGATTTATTCATGTGACATCACGAAGCTTATGACATTTCCTCCATTGACCTCCCAAATGATGTCGCACTTTCTAGACCCTTCCTCTTTAAAGTGTGACGTAATTTAAGGATAGCCCCTAAGTTGAAACTGCAGTTTTATGCCTATTGTTCCGTTGCCTCTGAGAGCCTGATTGCTTTCATGGTTTGCAAGTTTGACATAAATTCAGCGACTTTGACATTCAATTAAGTTTGTAGTGGTTATCTTCATGAGTTAAAGCCTAGGTGTCACCGCAGCATAAAGGAATAGGGAAGCTGGAAAATTTACAATCATCGATAGATTATTTTCAAAGATTAAGTGTGAGGTATTTGATAGAAGATGGACCAATGTTCGTGTGTTTTCTCCACCTCGACCCACCATCTTCTACGGGGTCTGACGCGAATCGTTCTAGCTGTGTTAAGGCTCGACGTAGTAGTTATTTTGGCCCACAGCTTATTGGGCATACGACAGATGTGGCCAGCCCAGTCCCACTTCAGCTTAACGGATTTTGAGCAATGTCAATGTCAATAATCTGTCTTGGAGCGCAGTGTGGTGTTGCGAATATTGGTGTTTCAGATGCTTTCACGTAAAAAGATTCATAGACGACTCCGCCATGGAGGATAAAAATGGCGGTGTTCCAAATACAATGGGACACTTAATATGATGTCCTGCGTGTCCTATAAGCTGCGCGTTACAGGTACTGATGGACGCTAGTGATGGCGCCAAACACGTAGCCGAATTCTGGGCTGAGTCTACCGAGTCGTGTCGAAAATCGACACGTTAAGAAGAATGTACCTAAAAAGAAAGGTAGCTACCTCTCATAATCATCATCATTTTAGCCGAAAGAAGTCCACTGCTGGACATAGGCCTCCCCCAAAACGGGGGTTTTGCCATAGTCACCACGCTTGGCAGGCGGGTTGGCGATCGCAGTATAGTTGTAAAATACATAGAGAACGCTGCTGCCCATTCTCTAGTAAGTCCCTTAGTTGTCTTCTACGACACCCATGGGAAGAAATGGGATGGTGCTATTCTTTTACGTCCGGTACCACACGGACTGTACGATAAAAGTTTAGAGAAATGATGGATGGACTGTGTGACAGGTTATGTGGCTAGAAAGGGGGACTACTGAAATGATGCCTAATAGAGAGTATGGAAGAAAAAGACATGTTGCCGACGAAAAAGAATAATAGTGACAATTTTCCCTTCGAAATAGATATCTCTTATATGACGCTTTGTACAATTTCCAATTAATAAGGACTTAACTTTGCTTCTACAATAATTTTAATTATCATTTGGCCAATAGTTTCCATAATTTATTCAGTACATCCTTATACTAATGCCTGCATGTACAATATGTACTAAGCACATAATGTCTCCACGTAAAATATATTCAAGAAGCACAAATGGCACAGGTGTTTCTTGCTGTAAGTATTTTACATTTGAATGTACCTCTACCAACAGAAACCATTTAGATGACATCTAAGTTTAAATAACAGCCTTATGCAGTAAATATATTGCAAATAAACGTGAATTATTAAAACAAGATTCTACAATGAATATAAGTAAAAACAGATAGGTACAAGAAATTATTATCCTGATCATTAAATTATTGTTCTAAGATAAACTATCGACGGTGAAAGCCAAAATATAGGCTAATTTTCCTATCAAGTCTTTGGTGCCGGGCACACCGGACGCAACAGCGCGCAGTGTTGCCAACATTGCGGACGATAATTTCGAACAATTATTTATTGTCTTAGATGCAGTTAATTTCTCGGCCACCAGTGTACTTACCGTTGCGAATCGATAAGTTGCTACGCAGCAAGATAAGTGTGGCTAGGCTTAGGGGTGTCGTTTGTAGAAGTGTCTCATTGTGCAATAGCGTTTCTTGACTAATCCTTAGATTTTTCATTGTAATAATGTACAATTTATATTCCAAATAACAACTTACTTTTACTAAATTAATTAAATAAATGCACACATTAAATAAAAATAAAGAAAGCAATTAAATATATTAACAACTAAAAAAATACAGAAAATTCTTCCGCATCGCTGTCGATTAGTCCCAAGATACTGGTGGCATTACCACGTCGTTGGTAACGCTTAACTACTTGTTACTGAAACAATATTCAATTATACCCGTAAGGCGACATCAATCTATAACAATTTAATTAGCTATTGGTGTTTATGCCAACAGATCAGTAGGTACCAACCACAGTATAATTTAGATTAGACAACGCGAGTACTTTTGATCAGTCTTTTAGAACCGGAAGGGCGTGTTTAAACACGAAATTCAACTGAATTCATCAGCTAAAAAAACCCTTTGGGCATCGAATTATATGCCAACGGAAAGTCGGAAATCTTAATTCACAATATTCAAATTAAAGACCTGTCAATGTCATCGGTGTTGTCTAATATTGACACTAACAGCACTTGAACTCGGTTTAGATTTGTTGATCGACTAAAGCACGGATTTCACCATTGACACTCTACAGGGTCGAATTTCACCAATGGCACTATTTGTCCTTGGTGAAATCCGTCCTTAGTTTATAGGTAAGTTCATCCTACAACTTCCTCTCTTGTACAATGTTTTGAAATTTTACAATTTGTTTTCAAGCGGTGTTATGTCCCTACACTTGTTCAGGCTGTACAATATTACCTATGTCAGTGTTCCAAGTTAAAGCTTTATTATGAACAAGGGAATTAACTTAAACAGCCTCTCTGCCTTTGGTAACAAGCTTAGGGTATATTTGAATGGGTTTATGGAGTACATAAAAATTTCGATTTAGTGGGTTGGTACTATAACTAAAAAGTGAAAAATAAAAACTTTTTCCAAAAAAAATAACAACCGACTTCCGAAAAATCACTACAAAATGAAAAATAACTTTAATTTCGGAAGGCGGTGACAAAAAATTAAAAAACATATTCAAAGTCACCGCCTTCCGAAATTAAAGTTATTTTTCATTTTGTAGTGATTTTTCGGAAGTCGGTTGTTATTTTTTTTGGAAAAAGTTTTTATTTTTCACTTTTTAGTTATAGTACCAACCCACTAAATCGAAATTTCATCATCCTTGGGATCAAAACATTGCATATTTATGCGATAGCAGCAATCGCGGTTGATTTAAAAGAGTTCCGTTGTCTGTCTCCGAAACGCATCATCAGATCTATATGAAATTAAAACGGGACCACACGGGAAGCACCAGCTTTCAAATAAAAAAGAATCATCAAAATCGGTTCGCCCAGTCATAAGTTCTGAGGTAACAAACATAAAAAAAAAACATACAGTCGAATTGAGAACCTCCTCCTTTTTTTGAAGTCGGTTAAAAATAGCATAACGTCTGTATTACCCGAAAGATTTGGCAGATTTTTAACCAGTTTCATTAAATTTTAATATTTTTCTTTTATTTTCTAAGTTGTATTTAGGTAGTTACTAGAGTGGTGGCCCAGTGTCTTCGGCCCCGAGTTTAGAGTTATTCGATTAGTTCGTGGATTCGAAATCAGGCAGGCGCTTTACTTTGTGTATTTAATTTCATCACCACTGCTCTCAAAACTGTGATGGGAAATATTGTAAAGAAATGGGCATGTCCTAGAACTAACATTTCGAAGAGTTGTAACATCTACCAACCTGCAATGGGTCCGCGTGGTAGATTATGGCCCGCGTCCTCTCGAAGTGTGGAGGTTTGTAACCCAACAGTGCGAAAATTTATAGGCTGATTATGTATGTATATTTATGTAGTTATTAGAAATCGATAGTTATTTTGCTATTAACGGGCCACACATCTAAACTCGGGCTGCTGCTGAGAGTTCTATCAACTTAGAGTATCCCAGTTCACTGCTGGACATCGGCCATTCCCAGGCTGCGCCACAACAACCTGTCCTCCGCCCCCCGCGTCCAGAATGTCGCAGCCACTTGATGGAATGGTCCCACAATGATGGAAAACACTAATAAAATTTTGCTTGAACTGGGGTTCGAACCCAGTACCCCACGCTCAGTAGTCAAAATCGCAATCAGCTAGCAGTTTATGGCTTACAAGCTTGAGCAGTGAGCAATTTATTTTTGTTCCCACAACTTTTGATCTGGTAACCCTACACGCGTTATTATTTATGTGTTAAAGTCAGAAATAACGGTTATTTAATATAGCTACGTTACGTTATAACAGTAACGGATCGTTTCGCAGATACTTGGGGCTTTTTCGCACGTAGTCGCCATTCAAACTGTGTTGTAATCCGCCGCAAAAACGCGTTGAATAAAAGTAATGGGATAGTTCGTTTGTACGTGAGTGAAACTTGGGTGTTACCTATGTAATAGTGTTTTGTTAGTGGGGATGTATTATGTAAGTGAAGTTAGTATTCAACATTATTATTGGACTGCCTCGTTGGTCAATGTTTGCATGAGGTCCTCGGTTCGATTCTCAGATCGGGCAAAGTATTATTGGGTTTTTTTTAATCTGGAATTTTAAAGTTATTCATCTGTATCTGGTCAGATTGGAAGCCAACCCCTTCATAGTTGGGAAAAGGCTAGGAAGGATTAAGATTTCTGTGGGCTAGGTAGATGATGATTTTGATGATAACATAGAAATCTCGATGTTTTGACATGTCGCTACATTACAGCCATGCGTAGCGAGTTGCTAGTTATTTACGAAAATCTTTCTCTATCTCCAAAGACCTTGTCCTTATCATACTGGAACAGCGTAGACAACGTGGTAGGCCCATTGAGACGTACAAAATAGTAACAAAACACTACGAAGTGCCCAGCTTTCAAGACCTTTACACTCTGCAACATTTGCGTGGAGATTCACTTAAGTTATGGGAGAATTCATCAAAGAAAAAGCGTTTGAAGCACTTCTGGTTTAGGTCAGAGCCTAACCGAGTTGTAACAGCATGGAATAGGCTCCTGGAAAACATTGTCATGTCACATTGTCAATTAAATATCTCCAAGGTTTTTGATACATAGGTACAAAACAGCTAATTATCTGCTAGTGTGTCTAACCAAATAATAGTCATCATCATCATCATCTGCCTAGCCTTTTCCCAACTACGTTGGGGTCGGCTTCCAGTAATAGTATAGTAAATAATAGTATAGTAATAATACGTCAGATTTTAGGAGGTCGTGGCTGAATAATAACAGTAGCACAGGTTGATCGAAGGTTAAGCTACGCTTGACGCGGTCGGTGCGTGGATTGGTGACCATCCATAACATATCGAGACTCCTCCGTCCCTCGGAAAGCACGTTAAGCTGTTCGTTCTGGCTGTTATTTGTATATCTTTGACAGTCGTTACCGGTCGTCAGAAGCTCCAAAAGTCTGACAATCAGTCTTACCAAGAGGGATCGTATTATCCAGTAACTGGGTTGTGGTGGGGGATAGGCAGTGTCTCCTTGTAAAATACTGAGATTCAGCTGCATCCGGTTTGACTGAAAGCTGACCCTAACACATGATGACGGTAATAGTGACGTGAGACGAGAGATGATAATGACGTCAGATTTTTTCAATAAGTCGCGATACCTGAGGGCTGATTAGTCGACTGCCCTTTCGAGATCAACATCATCCCCATTTCCGCATTCACTAATGAGAACAGGGCCACTCTCCGCACTCCACAATAAGACCGTGGGACACGCCGAATGTACAACAGCATCGAATTACAATACTGTTAGCACTAGGCCTTACATTAACGCAATACAAAGCGGTTACTGAAGCAACACGTTGTAAATCTCGGCGGCTCCTTAAGGAGGACATTAGTGCGGTGAATAGAGACGGCACAGGTACAGACAGCGGCAAAAATATAAGCTACCAAAATCATCTGTAGTTTAACTATAGGGCAAGGTAGCAGATATTAGCACCGCACAAAAAATCACATTTACTCTTCGCCGATGAGTGTGATAAAGATAATCTCCGGGAACGTATAGGTCATATATGCCATTACTAGACAAAAAGTAGAGTGTTATATGAACTTTCAAGCAATTTTACAACTATTTGGCTTATTAGTCGATTCGCACGAACTAATTCTGTCGAATCGGGTGAATTGCCACTTTTTAATATCTTTACTATAGGCGACTCGCACTAAGTTAATTTATTTGTGGGTGAATCGACAATTCCAAATGTAATTAGGCAATTGGCACGTTAAAACGAAGAAAACGAGTTAGGTAGGTATGTATATGTCGTGGCCATATCGTAGATTTGCTCACTTCATGAAATGCTCGAGATTTTTTTCTCGAGAAGACGGTCGACGTCAGGGGCACCCCAAGGTTCGGTTTGGTTAGGTTCCTTTAAACCCTGCAGACAGAAATAGGAGCCCCACGCAATGGGGCTTCGTCAACCTGCGGTCGAGCGCCTTCTTCTGTAATATATGAACCAGAAGAAGCCGAGAATCTCCTGAAATACGACCATTTCATGAAATTCTCGAGCATTTCATGAAGTGAGCAAATCTACGATATAGCCACGACATATATCTCATGTCAGAATGACAGTTGTCGAGGTCTGTGTTCATTATGAAACATAATTTTGTGGAATTGTGATTTTTAAACTTTCTATCCGTTCCTATACGTTTGCTGCTGACAGTACAGTAACGAACTTGTGTAACACTGCCCTTTGACCCGTCGCTAACGAAGCCCCCGGTGTAGCCACGTTATTTGTTTAGCTTCACATGTAATACAGGATTTATGCTTCAGGAATTGTACAATTGGAAATTCTCAGTAGCGGCCCGGATTCGTGTTGGATTGGCAACAGGCTCGTCCCGGCCCCTGTTACATGATTCCCAGGTCAGGCAATGTGATTGAGTAGGTAGATACTTACTTAATTTAACTTTGTACATTCCATTTTTCACAACAACAATAATTATTAGTCGCGTATTAATGTCGTCTGCTCGACGTCCGTAGGTCACTGCAGGGATCTAGCAGAATATCAGCGTCAGGTATACTTGCCTGACACATGCTGTGCTGGACTCCCATTTGGTGCAACTTTGAGATGCACACCGCAATTTTGTACCCCACCGCACGTTATTTTAATTGAATGTCAAATTGTGTCATAGCCTAAAGTGTCATCACTATCCTTTTTTTGTATATTGGTACCTTGTTCTTTAAATGTAATTAGTTTTTATCTCATCGTGCTTTGTATGTACAACATACATTGTGTCTTTTGCATGCCCCAGATAAACGATTTATCTATCTATCTATTAGTAGATTCTCAGTACAAGTCTGGCATTTGCATTTAAGTTCCAAGAATTGACCATTTATTATCAGAAAATGAGGTCTGTCTTTCAGTCTAATTATTCTACTGCATAAATACTTGCCCTTCTTTGTATTATACTAGCGACCCGCTCCTGCTTCGCACGGTTTTACGACTTAACAAAACATGGAGATTTTTTGAACCGACTTCCAAAAGGAGGAGGTTCTCAATTCGTCGGAACCTTTATTTTTTAATTTTTTTTTAATGTATGTTCCCCGATTACTGGCTGGACCGATTTGGATATTTTTTTTTGCTTGAAAGGGTATACTTCCCAAGTGGTTCCATGATCATCAAGTCAGGATCTGATGATGGGATCCTGGAGAAATAGAGAGAACTCTTCAAATTTTATAGGCACACTTGAAGTAATTTGTGTAGTTTTTGGAAGAGTACTTTCTCGGAGTGGTTCCATTTCAATTTGGTGAAGATCTGATGAAGAACTTCGGAGATAGGCAACGGAACTCCTCAATAAATGATAGCAAATGGACAGGTATTGCTGAAATCTCATGTCTATCAATTGTTTACACCAGTTAATAACATAACATCAGGCCGGTACGCTGTGAAGGGGTAAGCACATGTGAACCACTAAAAAGTGAAAAATAACTTTAATTTCGGAAGGCGGTGACAAAAAATTAAAATACATATCCAAAGTCACCGACTTCCGAAATTAAATTTATTTTTCACTTTTTAGTGTTTATTTGGAAGTCGGTTGTTTATTTTTTTGAACAAAGTTTTTTATTATTGTATGTCATCATCATTGGCTTTTTCCAACTATGTTGGGGTCGGCAACCGCATGCAGCTGAATACCAGTATTTCTGAAGCAACTGCCTATCTGACCTCCACAACCCAGTTACTGGGTAATACGATACCTCTTGGTAAAGCTGGTTGTTAGTCTTTCGGACTCCTGACGACCCGTAACACTGTCAAAAATCCACGAATGACAGCCGGGACCAATGGCATGTAACTTTTCGAGGCACGGAGGGGTCTTGGTATGTAAATATGGTCACCCATCCACGGACCAACCGCGGCAAGCGTAGCTTAACCTGATCGATCGACCCGTGCGCGTTATTATTTAGCCATGAGGCCCTCCCTTCTTTATTATAATATGTAAGTAAGTTTAATATTAAAGTTTCTATTATCTTATCTTATCTTATATATAAAATTTCCATGTCACAATGTTAGTTACTGTACTCCTCCGAAACGGCTTTACCGATTTTTACCAAATTTTATATGCGTATTTAGTAGGTCTGAGAATCAGCTACTATCTATTTTCCATACCCCAGTAATAAGGGTTGTTCACCCTAAATAATTTATAAGGCAAAACAACGTTTGCTGGGTCAGCTAGTTAGTACACATATAAATTCGGAATAAATTCTCTAAATAATGTTTGAAAACCGCATAAAAATCCGTTCGTACAAACAAACGCACAAATACACACATACGTACACACACATACACCCATAGATACACACATATACACCCATACACATGGACATACAGATCCTTCATTAAAAATGGCTTTTCCTTATTTTATTTACTTTTAAATTTAATTTTCTTTCTTTAATTAGTTTATTTATTTCTCCAGAACCCTGTTTTACGCTTTTTTATTTACTTTTTTTATTTCAATTTTTTTCTTTATTTAGTTTATTTATTTCTACAGAACCCTGATTTCCGCGTGGGCAGTTGGCAGGTTTAATGTTATGTTGGTGATATTTCACAGCAAACCGGGAGCAGGTCCTACAGCTTAATAAATAAATGTTTGCGGAACTATCTTTGTGATTAACTAGTCATTCACTTAAAATGACTTGAATGTATGGAGTCTGTGAAGATTGTCATTTCATTAGAAGCTTTTTAGGAATGGTGGGTACCTACATGAATAATTGATGACCAATAAAAGTCTCAAGAGCAATGATGAACTCCATCTACTTACGTAATTAGGTACTAGTTTTTGTTAGTAGTCTGTTACTAGATACTACATTTCTTTCATAATTTGTAACTCATTAATTTATTATTGAATTTGTACATTTCAAATTACCTGTTTTTGAAACGTAACGGTACTCAATCTTCTCTTTCGATCAACTTTAAGAGTGCTCGATGTTGTGTTTGCATACAGTATGCTAATGCAACCAATTTGTTGTAACATCATCAATTTACTGAGAAACAAAAAATCCAGTGTCTACTTAGTAAAAGTTCAGCTTAGTATACTCGTATATAGTAAATGATATGTAATGAAACGAAATAAAATGTTTATTTTGTAAGTAGATCTTTTGAGACACTATTATTATTATTTTTGTAGTGTTTTTGCTTCTCAGCTCTTTGGCTGGTTTTTGCAGCATTTACGGACCGAAGCCAAGTAAATGCAGCGTGTGGTGTGTTATGTTTAAGATGTGTTGTGTAGAGGCCCTATTTCGTTTTCATCTATTTGCATGAACTTACGGACATTATTATTATCTCCTTTATTTCATTAAATAGACATATAAATTACATTTTTAAATATTAGTATAAAAATATAGAAACATTTAAAAATATAAAAAATAGTAGCCCACCGGTATCGGGAACAGGGTCCAAGCTACCGGCGGTCAGGGCTCCAGAGAGAGGAACCTCCTAACAATGCGAGCCGTGTCAAGAAGTACCGCTTTCTGAATCAGGCCCTTGACCCAGCTGCCCAACGAGAGCCTCCTTAGGTGTTGGTCGAGGCTCTTGGCTATCAAGCCATTGGCTGTAACGACTATCGGTACAATGATCGCTGAGTCCACATCCCACATGTCGACAACCTCGCGAGCCAAGTCAAGATACTTGATTTGTTTATCTTTCTCGGCTTTCACGAGGTTCTCGTCATGCGGGACCGTTATATCAACGATCATTGTACGCCGCTCTAGTCGATCCACCACCACTATATCAGGCTTATTGGCCACAATAGTCCTGTCAGTGATGATGGATCGATCCCAGTACAGTGTGACATGTCCATTTTCGAGAACTGGGTCGGGCACATACCTGTGGTACGGCACTTCTGATTCCACAAGGCTGTATTTCAGAGCAAGTTGCTGGTGGATAATCCTGGCTACAAGGTTGTGTGATACTCCTCGTTAGCTAGACGAGAACACCCGGAGATAATATGTCTGATTGATTCACCCGGACGGTGGCATGCCCGACAGATGTCAACCGTGCCGTCTTTCACAATAAATCTCCGGTAGTTGTTCGTCATCATAACTTCGTCCATAATTGCACAGACAAAACCTTCGGTTTCTCCAAAGAGGTCACCGAAACGCAGCCAGGCTACGGACGCTAGAAGATCTACATCGGGTCCATGTAGGGCCCGGAAATAGCGTCCGTGAAGCTCCTTACTCTGCCATACTTCCATGCGGTCTTTAGTGTCAAGCACTACAGGCTTGCGCCAGTTCTCTTTAGCCAAGGAGAGCGGGGTGAGGCCCTTGTCAACCACGACCACATCTCGATGCATCCTCACGTCGGCTCCCAGAAAATATTCCCTGAGACTGCATATCTCGCGATTGTGGAGGGTCTTAGCGTTTAAGAACCCTCGACCTCCACACTTTCGCGGGATATACAGTCTCATTACCGATGACCGTGGGTGATGCATTCGATATGCAGTCAGTAGCGTAGGGACCCTCCTATCCAGGGCGTCGAGTTCGGTCTGAGTCCATTTGAGTATACCGAAAGAGTACATCAAAACCGGCATGACCCAACCGTTGAAGGCGCGCACCTTGTTCCCGCCTGATAAAAGACTATTAAGTACTTTCTTCAGACGGCCAAAGAAGCGCTCCTTCAACGATTGCTTCAAGTCAGTATCGTTGATGCCCAACGCTTCCGACATACCCAAATACTTATAGGTTTCGGCTGTGGAGAGGGCTCGAAGGTTTATGGAATCCGAGAGTTGGGTTCCCACGGATTCCGCAATCTCCCCTCGCTTTACATGCATGACCGCACATTTGTCCACACCAAATTCCATCCTGATGGCGCTACTGAAAGTTTCAGTTACTTTCAGTAGCTCCATCAGTTGCGAATTGTTGGGGGCAAAGAGTTTTAGGTCATCCATGTAAAGGAGGTGAGAGATAACCTGACCACCTCTCCTCAGCCGATAGCCTATACCTGAATCCTCCAGCAGTGTGCTTAGAGGATTCAGGGCTAGGCAGAACCAAAGCGGACTCAAACTGTCGCCCTGAAATATGCCTCGCTCGATCCTTATCGGCTCGCTATTCCTTTGGATGTTTCGACATCCTGGATATCGAAGGACCGTACTCCATTGCCTCATACATGACAGCAGGAAGGTGCGTAGAGTTGTATCTACTTTATACAACTCCAGCACCCTCATGAGCCATGTATGTGGCACCGAGTCATAGGCCTTCTTGTAATCTATCCAACATGTCGAAAGATCCTTTCGGGAACGACGAACCTGTTGGCTAATGGCCATATCAATGAGGAGTAGCTCCTTAGTACCACGGGACCCGTTCCGACATCCATTTTGAGAGACAGACATGATGGAGTTACTGTCTATATGATTGTAAATTTTAGCTCTCAAAATGGATGTAAGAACTTTATAGACCGTCGGTAAACACGTGATCGGTCTATATATTTTGGGCTCCGCAGTACTACCTGATTTATGGAGCAGGTGGGTAACTCCTGTCGTTAGGAACTGGGGTAGCGAACCAGACTCTAAAGCAGTCTGGTACTGAGCTGCCAAGCGAGCGTGCGATCCAATGAACCATTTAATCCAGAAGTTGTGCAGCCCGTCCGGCCCCGGAGATTTCCAGTTCGGCAACGGACGGACTGCACGAGCTACATCTTGGGGGCAGATGGTAATAGCCCCCATTTCTGGTATTGGATCGCAGGCTCGCTCGACTTCCCGAGTCCAATCATCTTCGGTGTGACTGACAGGTACCGACCAGATACTACGCCAAAAAGAACACATGGCATCATCATCTGGTAGGCGCGTGCCAGCCACACCTTGGTCCGGTCGCTCCCAAGCCCTGTATACCCACCTTTCATCACTCTGGAAAGTGCGGTTCTGGGTGTATCGATCCACTCGCCGCTTATACCTACGGATACGGTTTGCCCATGCATACACTTTCTGCTTCAGGAAGTCGATGCGCTCTGTGACACAGGACGTATAGTCTTGAGGACTGATATAAGTCCCCGAGAACGCTCGTCTCACAAAGCGCATCACTCTAGGGCGAGTATTGCCTTCCCTGAAGCAGATTAGTTTGCCGATGAGTGCTCTGGCCCCACCAATACGGCGTTCAATCCTGCACTGCCAAGCTGGTACGGCTGGTTTCGGTCGCGTAGCTCTTGAGTCATTAACGAATTTAACGTGAGCTACACGACACGCCGCTACAGCTCCGCAGTACAGAATCGAATGAGTATCGGTGAGGTCTTCGCAGTCATCAAAATAGTTTGACAACTGCGAATCCAGAGCCGCCACCAGCGCCCTATTTTTGTTATGCATGGGCAAACGAGGTAAGCGTGGCCTAAGTTCGGGCGACATGAACCGATATTCCCGAATCGCACCCTCCAAAGCACTCCTCAATTCCTCACTGCACTGGGTACTTACGTTTGTAGCCCTGTCAACATTCCCCTCGTCAGCTTGAGGCGTGTGACTTGTGGTTAGCCGTGGTGGTATCACAACTGTCTGCGACGGGGGGACGATGACATGGCTACTCTGCATTTCACTGCGCAAGCGATCAAGTACAGTCTCATCCAACATATGATTACGCTGGATGACCCGCACCTGATCCGATAGTCGTTGTGCTGAAACGTTGACAGCTGGTTCAAGCACCTGAAAAAGAGAGAGCATCCGAATACGGTATGCGGTCAGATTGTTTCCTCCTTCTGTAGCCCCATAGTATGAGCGCATGACGTTTTCGTTAATGGATCGTGTCCATCTCATGCGCTGCACACTTCCGCCGGGAGCTGGGACCCTATCAGAGGCCGGTGGGCCTCGAGGTCCTAAGCCGTCCGGCGGCCGGCGTCCTCCTCGTCGACGAGCAGGTGCTGGCGTCGTGGGCGGAGAGAAATACTCGTCGCTCGAGCTCGACGCAACTACCGCGGCCGGTGTCATCACAGCGCCCGTAGTGGGGCTGGGTACCGGCGGCAGCGAGGCGGAGCTGAGCGACGAGTCCGGAGGTGGTGGGCGTGCATTTCTTGCGGCAGATCTTGTCAACATTTTATCATATTTTCTTAATCCTGTTCATTGTGGTTCGGAGGTGACATCTGTCATGTCACCTCCGATTCGGTATTTTTGATTAGGTTTCTTACATTTTCTTATTTTACGGGTTTGTTTTTGGTTTTTTTTTGATGATATTTAAGTTTCTGGTTTTGGTTTGTGTAAAATTAAAAACTCTTGTGAAATTGGGTAAAATTATTTTAACTGTTGAAATTGCAGAAAAATTTCTATCGTGACGTTTTGTTGACACGGTGTTGCCAAGTTATTATTATTATTATTAAAAGCTGTGATGACTAATTGAAGGGCAAAGGCCTCTCTACCCTCTTTCCTCTTCTCTGTTTAAAGCTGCTAAGGATCAGTATTTTTTAAAGGAATCCAGCTCATACCGCTATCTCCGTCTGGACGCTTGCCACTAGAGGGATCCATTGAGTCGTAAGTTTGGCCCATATGGCCATCTGATATGCGGCAGATGTGTCCAGCCCAACACTTTTACACGTCAATATTTTGTTGGTTAACATTTCAAAACCTGTTGGCACTGGCATGACTGATGTCTGAGAAGAAATGCCGAAACAAACGCAGAGGTCATGGTCTCTTTTAAAGTCCGAACATTAATTTTATTAGGATTTTATGTGAGTCAACAATGCAGGCCCGTGTCTGGAGAAAGCTGCCTTTTGAAGAAAGAGTAGTATCTCTTTCGAACAACCCGCATTCCTGGCAGGCATCGGCGCTTGCGGACCCCACCAGTTGGTGCTGACAACTCTTTGAGGCGCGCGTGGAGCACAACGCGCCGTCGACCCGGGCTTAGTCCTTACCGGACAGCGAGCTACCCATTACATGTCTGCAGGCTGGGAAACAGTCGATGGACTACAAAAGGAACTGAATACCAAGAGACGAAAGCGAAGTAGTGGTCAGCCAAAGAAAAGGTGGGAAGACATATTTTGGGAGAAGGGTGGACCTGGAAAGCTATGGGCATGGAACCAGTGGAAGGAAATGGGGTAGACCTACGCCATAGAGGCGACTACTGCTGATTAGCTACTCAACATGGTGGCAGGGACATCAACGCGTGTAACAATGAATTCAGCACATTATTTTGAAAAAATTGCTGATCCATACATTTTGACCGCGTAGGCGACTTTTTATTAACATGCTTTTATTAGCTTCACCTGTATGTTTGTTTGTAACCGACTCCTTTGGACTTGTTTTGACCCACTTCAACGGTCAGATTTCATTTAAAGTGTGTAGACTTATCGAGGACCGATGACAATTGAATAATTTTCATAAATAACCGCTTTTGTACTTAGCACAACCAAAAACTCAAAAATAAATAGTATAATTATATTACAAAATCTAAAAAACAACAAAAGATAAGCAACTTAAAAAAAAAAAACTAAAAAAAACAAAAGCGTGGGGTGCTTGATATTAATTGATTATAAAAATACATCAAAAAGCGCCCCACGCTTTTTGAAATTATTTCTGTGAAACAGCAGTTTTTTGTTTGATAACGGACGCTTTTGCAAATGTCGAATTCATGGATACAGTTCGCGCGTGGATGTTGTCCTGCCATCCTGTATAATATCATACAAAAAGGAAAAGAACAACAAAAGATAAGTTATATTTGTTTTCCAGTAAGAATCAAGAAATAAATAATGACAGCCTTTATTATGTAATTTATAACATCGGTAGGTACTGTACTAACAAAGGGCTATGTAACCAAACTGTAACAGCACAAATCACAAACAATTCCCTTCAAAGATCGTCAGTCAATCCTCGAAGAAAGCCCATGTTTAGTCCTAGACTTTTATGGTGTCTATGATATGTGTGCGTGCCATGTGTGTTGCCAATAAAATAAATAGCAAATACAGGATGCAGTGGCTATCTACGCTGTCGACTCTTACCGATTAATTATCACTACCATATTAATATATAAACGTCAGTTTGTCCGTCGATTTCAAATGTCTTGGTGGAAATTATGTTTGATAATATTTAGATGTTGTATGGTTTAGTGAACGGACTTCTTGTCTTGCCAGGGGGCAAGACAAGAAGTCTAAATAAATACCATTTAGAGAATTATGGCCATATTAGTCAAAGTTATTAGGGGATATTGATTGGTTTTCCAATTTTATGACAGCTTATAAAATACTAATTAGCTAGTTATTTCTTGAGTTGCTTTGTTAATTTCTATAGAATCAGAATTTGGAAGCAGACGCAAAAGTGTATTTTATTTTTGTCATGAAACACGGCAATCAGAGTAATATCGCAAATATAGCCTGTATATGTACGAGTATCTTACAGTTTCTGAGACTGATTTTTGCAGGAGGACCTTACCAGCATGCTTCAACAATGTCAAACTGTTAAGCGTCAGCTTTCTGGGTAGATAGGTACCCTCAGGTGGCTCTCAGAGGCTCCCTAAGCCGTGTCGAGGCCGGTCAATGAAACACCTTTGCCGTGTGATTTAAATAAATATCACTTGTATTCCACGCTTTCGTGTTTAAAGCTACGTGCCTGTCATGTTACCCTGTCTTTCCAAAACAAAGACTTATGCTAATTTATTTGAAATTTGAAGGCTTATTCCAAATTAGCTTGGCAGTTTGAATGTGATTAAAGTTATTATAGCCAGCCAGTACAACGTAAGGTCACCTTTAGCAGACTACCTTTACAGTACTAAACTGCTTCAACATCTGAAAGGAGTGTTGCCCTGTCCACCTAACTTGGCAATCGGAGTTCAAGTTAATTGAATTGATTCAGTCAACAAACCCACGCGCAGTAAGTGGTAAAAACATTTTTTCCACAGCAACACATTTGTCGTCGACCCGTCAATTAGTCGATTTCAAAAAAGGAAGTTGTTCTCATTGTTTCCAATTCCGAAATGAAATAAAGTCAACGTTGAAATACGCAGCGAAGCCGAGGGGCGTGTCACTGGTATAAAACTATACTAGTTTGTCATTCTTCACGCATATACTGACGGTAGTCGCTACCGCAATTGCTTGGTGCGCGTACGTCGATAAAATATATAATTCGCAATTTAAATTATCCAACGACCGTTCCTCTTACAGTTGATTTCTAACTTTGTTTTGTAGCTTGTAAGGTCAGTATTTTATCGTGTTGTTGGTGAATGTAAGATGTTTTGTATAAATCATGTGTTTTGATCGGTTTTGCGCGCACCTGCTCAGGCTGACTGATCGCGGTTACGTGCGGAAACTTATAGGACGATGAAATAATCCTATGCCACGCTTATTATTGACCGGCTGCATTTAAAATCAGACTATATTTTGAGTTTATTTATTCCCCCATTTGATGTGTTATTTCGAGACAGCCGTATTTGTTTCATATTCTGAACAAATACGCGTTTTAAATTTCAGATGAGCAAGCTGGATCATTTTATTTATCATGGTCGGTAATGATACGTTTTTATTTGACGAGGACCTGTCAACAGTTCGCTATTTTACACCAAAGTAAATATCTTTTACCAATTGAATTAATAAATTATTTGGACAGAGATACAAGCTTTATCCAAATAATTTATTAAGTCAATTGGTAGTACCGTACTGGTAAAATGCTCGCACCTATTTAATGGGACTTAAACTTATCTGGCGAAATGAGAATGTACGTATAAGTGGACCTCTGCCTATCCTTTCGGGGAATAGAAGCGCGAGCATAATGTTATGTTGGACGTATTTTCAATTATGTGCTCTTTCCAAATACAAGAAATATTCCTGTAAATAAACTACCATTTTACTTGAAAATAAATTTACTTTAAATGGTAGTCCCAATTAAAACTGCGTTGCTCACAATTTAAGACCATAATATTTTTTTTCCGCGGAACATAGATAAATGTATATGACACGCGTTTACAAGATGGTGTGCGGATAACAGTCCTGATCGTTTGATAATCACATCTAAAAGCGAAAATAAACGAGAAATTCATTTAAATGTATATGTAGGTCGCCGTGCACCTTGCATGCCGTTCCGAACGAGTCCTGAGGTGTATTATACTGGACAAAGAAAGCAACTCTTGCGCATGACGAACCAACTTTATTCATGAGCCTTATCAATTTGTTGGCAGCCGGGCTTACAATATAATACTCGGTTGCCAGTGTTGCCACTACATAATTACCTGGATAATATTAAAACGAAGTAAACTGTGACGTTACCATTTTTTTCTTTATACATAATTGTACATTTAAACCGGAACCCTAATTGCGTAACGCACGATTAATCATAATCTAAATTATTTTGAAACAGATTGCTAATCCATTGCTTCATATGTTCGAAAAATGCGTCTGCCCAACAACGTAAATAACGCAATGAATATTGTTGAACTGTCAAAACGAAACCGGTTAAGATTGATCGTGAGTTACGCAATTAGGGTGCAGGTCGGTTTAAACTCAAAAGCTCAATAGTTTTAAGTGACCTTTTCGTACGTTTCAATTAAAATAGACGAGACGAATTTAAAGATTATAATCGAATTATAATTTGGTTTTAAAAGTTTGTTTAGTTGAAATAAAAAATCGCTCTTTTCCTACCTAACGAACCTTTTGCCCGATACTTCCAACTGACCCTCAGTTAGAGGTATGAGCAAAAGGTTCGTTAATCTATCATTTGCTGGATAAAAACATTGTTTTGAAATATTTGTTTATAATGCACTGTGTGACCTAAAGCTCGCACTTAAGTCACGCTTTTCTGTGACTTAAGTAGTCCATTCTTACGTTTTTAACACTCTCACTACGCTCGGGCGCTAATTTCTCGCAGTGCAATAATGGGCTACTTAAGTCACACAGTATCTTATGTACTATTTTGGTACGTCTGCCGTAAAAACATCAACTGCATTCTATGCGAACAGTTATATGATATCCTTTTAAGAACACAACGAATTTCATTGTTCTCTTCTAAAAATTGCAGGACCGTCGATGCAAATCCTCCAACTTCCTATTTCCCTCTCTTGTCCCTGATAACGGCGAAGACAATGGTAATCATTGGAGTTTCCATATTCTCCACAAAAACCCAACAGAACATTGCACCCAAAACTGGAAACTGGCCGGTATTGAGGCGAACCAAACGAGCTAAGTACAGCCCAATTATCGTTAGGTTTGAACCAATCGGCGGTAACCACAGGCCGGACGGTGCTACAATGAATTATTGTATTTCAACGTTCGCCCCTGGCGTTATTACCATGGGTAATTGCACGCCGCCTGCGTACGCGCAGGGCGCTTCCCCGTAAGTTATTTGGTGTGAAATGAGAACAATTTGACTCCGTGAAGATTTATGACCGGAGATAATGACGTTCTAGGTAGTCGGAAGGCTAAATTGTTTTCCTTTGCCTTTTTTTAGTGTTCCTTTTTGGCGATTTGTGATGCGATTATGTTTCCATCGAAAGTAAACTACCGGTGTTCTTTTGTTTTGTTACTTTCGTTGCATTATTAGGGCGAGATACTTTTGAATGGGCTCATCAAATGTTAATTTAGTGGAATCCAATTCCTTTGTCTATTCAGAAAGTAGTTAGTTTCTTTGTAATTAAGAATGATTCGTTTAGTTCCCATACAATCTATCATACAACAACGTTTCTGGGTCAAATTACACACAGAGTTTAATTAAAACCTCAGAGTACATGTAAAGTTGAAGACGCGAAGCCAAGGGCACACCTAGATAAAAAATATTCAAATATAATTCTCGAACAATTTACATGCAACTAGTTGATGCCGTAAAAGGTGCAGACGACGTCAATAGCGATTGAAAAACGTTATTATTATGCAGAACATACGTTGGGTGCGAGGTCATCTATCTTGATGATGCAGCTATGATCTTAGTTGCATTATTACCTGGCCCGTAGTCCTCAGGGCGTTGCTGGCTCGATAATCATCAGCCTCCCTACTCAATGTCACAGGTTAGTTGTCTATTAACCCCCAAGATACACTAGGTCCCGGTTATAGGGACTTATCAGTCTTTGATCGCCGTTTAATGGGTCATATTTACGCTATATGTTGCTGTGAAAATTATACATTAAAAGGTCAAAAGCCAAAGGTGTGAGGTCACCATCCGTGTTTATATTGAATGTTGTATTATCATTTAATAATTATTGCAGTAGGAAATTATTATTTATTAATCGGAAATCGTTTCCCAATTGCAATTGCACATGCATACTTTTCTTAGTACACACTTTCTTTACATTCGAAAACGTGACCATTTTATTGGGAATTTTATTATTTTTAAATGACCACACAATTACAGCAATCATTCCACGGAACTTTAGAAATAAATCTGTAATAATAAATGAGAAATAATTGTCTGACTACCAGGCTACCATAATTATGAAGAAGTTGACGCATTCCATTACCGCTTCGATTCTATGAAAATGACAGATAACAATCGCGCGGCCGACGTCGCCTCGGGCGCGGTTAGATTGCGGCCTATAACGGGTGATATAACTATGTATTGAAGCATTGTTGCTCTCGGTGTACCTCAAGACTTATTTATATACATGGTGTTGCTTAATGAGTGAGGGTCGATGGCTGTCGGGCCCTGTCATGGGGCGTAAAAAGACTTCAATCATTTTGATATACAAACACCTTTAGTAAATATCAAAGTTGTAGCTTGCAAATAATATCATTGTTGGCAGTTATTTTAATATGGTAGGTAATAGGCTAGTCGTTGTTAAGTTATAAATGGTTTTGGATTTTCTTGGAAAGTTGAGGCAACAGGTTTCTTTACTTTGTAATTACGGACGATTCTTTGTGATGGGTCCTAACAGTCAGCCTATAATGTTCTAACTGCTAGGACACAGACCTCGTATCTTTCAGAGGGAGTGGGCCATAAACTATCACGCGTCGTTTTATGTCACATGTGTTTGAATTTATGGTTCTTGGACATTCGGTTTCCTCTCGATGTTTTCCTTTACTGTTTTGGGAGCAGTGGTGAGGAAATAAATATAAAAAGTAAAGTGCAGGGCCGGTACCGCTGGGCCACCGCTGCCCTTGTGATAGGTCTTAGTCAGTAAATATGCAGATATTAACTCATACAGTAAGGGTAATTTATTTCACAGAAAACCTAATCGTACCTAATGGGCGGTCATTCACTTTTGTAATATTCGTTTGAAATGTTTAATTTATGAGGTCACAGGTAACACTTCCCCACTATACGAGTATATGCCAGTCATCATTTTCATTGGCAGATGACTACGTGCCAGCTCTCTGATTTCCTAGGAAGCTAAAAGTTGTTTATGCCTTAGCGTGTTTATGTTTTTTTGTACTATTTATTTGCATGTATCCTCCTACTCCTGTATCCTCAAAAACACTTATTAAAATCACTGGCAAAAGTCAAAAAAGTCGGTTATTCTGAAATATGAAGCCTAATAAGCTGCCTATTGAGCTACTTAAGTTCTGAGTTAAGCTGCATGATTACGGATAAATGCGTGCGCTGACTGGACAGTTCCACTCAATCTGTGTGGTTATTTCCTCAAAAGACCATTTCAGACACCAATCTACATGGGCTTCACATGATCTGAACAAGATTATGTAGAGAGACTGATCCCTCAACTTTTTTCGGTATTTCTTCTCAGAACAGTCAGTTAAAAAATGCCGACCTCAACCACGTGTAAAAGTGTTTGTATAACCCTACTTACAGAAAATTAAATTATTTATCATTGACATGGACAAATATGAAAAAATAATACGCGAACTACAGCTAACATAACAATGACTACATCTCTCAAAGAGAAAGCCTCGGTGTCGCAAGCACAGGTTTAGTGTTAGGTCCACACCTGCAAGCCGACATGGTATTATGAGCGCTTATCTCAACCTATCATTGACCAGGGGTCGGCGGCAGCCAGAGAATACTTGTTTACATTAATACTGTCTTCCAAGAGTGATAGGGCTGTGCTAAATGCCATGTTAAAACTTATGATTCATATGTGATGAGTTGATGACTTAAAGGAGTGAGAGATTGACCAGAAGGCCAATTCTCGTAATTAAAAACGTTCAAAATTCTCATTGCAGTCTCATGTCCTCATGGGAGATCAGACTGTGAACGTTCTTAAAATAACAAGAATTGCCCCTCAGAAAAAGCAACACAAAGAGAAGTGGGATCGGTTATGAAAAAGACTTTTGGGTAGCTGTGGGACACAACAGATTATAGCTTAACTGCTAGAAAATGTTGTTACTTGCATTTGACGTTTAACGTTTTTGAGTGCAGCCAAGATCTTTATCATTTTTTTTTAGTTGTCAAAATAAAACTGAATGTTTTAAAGTGTTCCAATATATCGTGACTTCCTAAGGTCTTGGTTCTTTCTCTGGCAGATAGGTACCTTGTACACTTATATTTGATTTGATCATTCTTGTAGATTTTAAGAAAGCAAATTATAATAATGTATATTAATATCCCTAACTGTGTTATGAAATTATATACAGACCAGTTTAAGAAAACATTAAAAAAAAATACTGACAGAAAAAGCCTATTATAATGTTAATTAATTTTTAACCGACTTAAAAAAAGGAAGAGGTTCTCAATTCGACTGTATGTTTTTTTTAATGTTTGTTACCTCAGAACTCTCAACTGGGTGAACCGATTTTGATGATATTTTTTATTTGAAAGCTGATGCTTCCCGTGTGATCCCATTTCAATTTCATATAGATCTAATGATGCGTTTCGGAGACAGACAACGGAACTCTAAAAAAAATAGCAGTAAATCAACCGCGATTGCTGCTATCGCATAAATATGCATTGTTCTGACCCCAAGGATGATGAAATTTCGAATTAGTGGGGTAGGTACTATAACTAAAAAGTGAAAAATGAAAACTTTTCCCAAAAAAATAACAACCGACTTCTGAAATAACACTACAAAGTGAAAAATTACTTTAATTTCGGCGGTGACCAAAAAATAAAATACATATCGAAAGTCTGCACTTTCCGAAATTAAAGTTATTTTTCACTTTCTAGTGTTTTTTCGGAAGTCGGTTTTAAATAATAAATCGCTCTAAGATACTGACTGAATCTATTCTATTTATTTTGAATCGCACGACTATTGACCTAATTTTTTAATTTAATATTATTGATAGTTGTTGATTTATTTATATTATTATTCTTTGTATTTTTATTTCTTATTGTCTTTCGATCTAATTTGTACACCAGTGATGGTCAATCATGTTGAGCCAAAAAACCTTGTAACACCTAAAATAAGCATCATACCATGTGTATTATCTACACATGTTTTTGCAAAATAAATGAATCTGAATCTGATTCAAAATGCATTTATAATTTAGCACCGACTAAAAGTTATTTTATTGGTGCACTAGCTTGTGCTCACGACTTCACCCGCCGGATATTTCTTTTACCCGACCCACTCCGTCGCATCGCATCACTCTCGCTATTATGTTACGTTTTCGCTTACCGTTCTTTCCAAAGATTTTCTTTTTTCTCCAAAGCGTCCGCTTGGGCCCGAGAAAAAAGCAAACCACGCTAGGAGTAGCGCGATGTTAAATAGCCTATAGTTATTCTCAAAAAATGTTGTATCATATGCAAAACGAATCTTCTAAATCCGACCGGTAGTTTTAGGGATTAGCGCGTTCTAACAAACAAACAAACAGACTCTTCAGCTTTATTATTAGTATATATAAGTTATCACCAGTGATCGGATAATCGGGCGCTTGTATACCTAAATGTCTTCAGACGAAAGAATAATATGGACATTACTTTCTGAATAAATAAGCAATCCCTAGTTCCTGGGATTGAACAATTTTGTAATAACAACCCTAACAAATTTAATGAAATTATAGCAGTGGTTATTTTGATTTAGTATCTTTATTTTTTTCAAAACAAATGAATATCAATAAAATAAATGACAATGTGCACAATGACCACATTGTAGTGTAGTAGTGGAAATTGATTTATCTATTCTAATAGATTGGTGATCGAATCGACTAATTTATTGTATTTTATACATAAAAACTTTCATTGTAAAGATTTTGAAAGGCATGTCCGTATTATTCTTTCGTGGGAATAAAAGTGAGGTTAAGGTATATTAGCGCCCAATTATCCGATCACTGATTATCCTAAAACATCTCTACGCGGCTCTAAGATCAATAGGAAAATTCAAAAAGCCTTAGGTCAAGAAATCATCGATTCCAGAATTGATTCATATGTAAGCACGTTTTCAAGTGCAAATGTGTCAACTGCATGCATAACAAGGCACATTGAAAGATTATGTCCATATGTCCATCTGCAACGACGTCACAGAGATTAAAGATCAAAATAGTCCATGAGGAATGGAATTTGTGAGCCATCTGCCGGAGCCACCATTAAATCAGTTACCCTCAATTGACATTAAGAATCATGCACAGCTGCTTCTTATTCGAGCTGGCCACTGGTGGGATTGAAGGAAATATTGCATCAACGTCTTCTGAGAATTTAGGCAAACGTTTTGTAAGGTCCTCTCAAAGGGACAAAATATTAGTTTGAGTAGGGACATAGCTATTATTCTTCCTGGATTTTTGCTATGTTCCAGCGGCAAGGTGTCAATTTTTCTTAGAGAGAAGCCGAAGCGAAGTCGGCTTTACCTTATTGACTTATCAATAAAGAATGCTTACTATCATTCTAAAATTAATATAGGAATGTAAAGAATTAAATAGAATACAATTGAACAGCTGAATACCAAATAAAATGTGCAATATCCCTCCATCTGGTTCTTGCTGACGCATTTTTCTATATCTGTCTTTGTCATAACCCGTTGCACACCGGCTTGCTCTCGTCGGTGTCACGTGACCTAAAGTGACATAATTACGGGATTGCTGTTGTATGAATTTTTAGTTCCCGATTAGGAGGACGTTTTAGTGTCGGATCAATTTAGATTTTTTTTTATTGTGATACGTAGCTTAAAATAACCGTTTTTGTTGTTTGAATGTTAAAGTACTTCAATACCCGTAATGTAACTATATTTTTGGACAATAGTAGCCACTATTGACGTGCCAATACCGATAGAGTTGCCAATCCCCGAAGAGAAGCCGGTAGGAATTGTGTCATATGGTGCTTTCGCCACTGATGTTCCCAAGTTCCTAAGGACGTAATAAAATCGTGGTGGGACTGGATTTTCAACGCACTGCTTAGCGGCGAGAGTTGAAAATCGAACACTGTGTATTTTCGAAGCGCTGAGATGTACTCTGTTGGATTTTCAATGTTCGTTTCAACGTAGAGAAAATCCAGTGCACGATAAAATTCCGCTGCGATATTTTTACGTCCATGTGTACGTGAACTAATATAGGACTTACACATAAATAGCGAAATGTTTTGGCTACATCTCTTTTGTTGATTGTAAAGTCAGGGAACTTAATTGTTTATCAAATTGATTACCGACATAAATTGTCCGCATTTTTAAATCAGAACTGTCACGAAATAGTTACAACACGGCAAACTGACGTAGTGTCAATTTGCTAAACAATAAATTTTCTTAAAATAAGAACTTGCCTTTATAGAAAACTAGCTTTTGCCCGCGGCTCCACACGCATGGTTGTTGGTTATCGAGTAAACAGGACTATGTCCTTCTCCATATCCCAGGCTATATCTCTGCCAAATTTCATGACGATCAGTTCAACGATTTAGGCGTGAAAGCTTAACGGACAGACAGACAGACAGAGTTACTTTCGCATTTATAATATTAGTAGGGATAATGGGAAGATAGCCTTTTTCATGCTTGGGGCTCAAAATAAATAAAGCTTTTATCATGTTTTTAGAAATTGACATCCCTAAACATAAAGGCATAATTTTCTTTAATGTGATGTTGATAGCGATGTGAGCTTTTTTCAGTGACGTAATGCTATCGTTATGCAAAATTTTACTTTCTATTACCCCTTGATACTTAGATTTTATCACAATCGGTAAAAATAGAGAGATTTATGTATTACTGGAAGCCATTTTCATTCAACGAAATCGTACTTACCATTACTTGTGAAAAAATTAATTGGTTCTACCTTACAATAAAAAAAAGTACCTCGTTGGTGTATTGGTCGCAAGCGCAAGCATGAGGTCCTGTTTCCGTTTCCGGGTCGGGTAATGTGCTATAGGGTTTCTCATAATAGAATTTCTCAGTAGCAGCCCGGAGTCTGGATTTGTGCCCGGTTGATGGCAATAGGCTCGTCCCTGTTACATCAGACATAAACATAACTGACGAAATTTGCGTGTTATAAGTAGGTACACCCCTTCGAGGAATGCAAGTGTAATGTTTTCGTATGAAATCGTACGATTACTTGGGAAAATGCTAATTAGTCTACCTCATAGAAATCTATGGTCGACGTAAAAATATCGCAGCAGGATCTTATCGCTCACTGGATTTTCAGCTCTCAGTGTTGAACTGAACATCGAGAATTCAACAGCGTGCATGTCTGCGCATCGATGAACCGGACTGTTCGTTTTTCATCTCTCGGTGGTAAGCAGTGCATTGAAAATCCATTGCGCGATAAAATCCTGCAGCAATTATTATGTCCGTTTAAGGCCCTGGTAACTTTAAATAATGTCGTTATGAGCGGTAATAGTTCTTATTGCAATCCGATACGGGTTAAAATCTGTTGTAATGAATTCGAATAAAAAATGAGCAAACGTACGTCGGAAAAGTGCAAATAAAATCGTATAAAATTAGATATTAACTATTTAATAGTAAATAATCCATCACTGGATGCAGTTTGGCATTAGGAGTTTTATGGTATAGTTTTAATTATAATTATAATTGTTATGAAGGGATAAACCGATTTTAAAGATAATTAAGAGGTGACTTTGATGCATTAAAGTGTGTTTTATTATGTTTTGAGTTCCATCACTGTATGCAAAATAAACTTGAAAATACCATATATTTTTTTGCTTTCAAAATTATTTACGGTTAAAGAGATGCACTGGTTTTAAAAACCACCTTTTTGATCGTTTTCAAGAAATCTCCGCCTTAACTCACCATCGACACACGACATTTGACTGCCTTGCTATCAAGGCAGTCAAAATAAGTCGACATTAAGTTGATGTCGACTTATTTTGACTCGATGGTCTCCAATTCGTTTTCTTTCAAAGTTTTAGTATAGACTAAAACTTTGAAAGAAAACGAATTGGAGACCAGTGGCGACAGGTCAATACGAACCCATTGCCATCGGCTTACCTTTAAAAATCCTAGCTCCCACTGATCGACTATGCATTATTTCAAAGAACAGACGCCGCCAGCACAACAAGCTACCCGAATCTGTTAAATTTCTTTGATAGATTTTCATCTTTATCACATAAGCATAAGGTTCATGTTTAGTTGGGAAAATTCTTAATTAAGGATGTACACTTAATTTTATGTATTACTGAAAAAATTAAAATCTATAGCAAATTTTCCGTACAAAAGTCACCGATTTCAACTCCTACTTGTCAGTGAAAATGGGCCCTCATCTGAGGAAACTTGAAGCTTCCAGCGCGTGATGAGTATTTTTTTGGAACTACATACTCTGGCCATAATGCTACACCTCGCCACTGTTGGAGACTCATTAACCGACGAAAAAACGGAGGAGGTTCTCAAGTCAACGCGTATTTTTTATGTATGACCACGCATAACTTTTTACAAAGTAGTCCGATTTTTATAATTCTTTTTTTATTGAAAAGGGTATACCACGAAGTTGGTCCAATATTAATTTGGAAATAAAAATCCAACCCTAAGGGTAGGAAACCAGGGGATGATTGATTGTTCACTCACAGATTTTTTTAATGCTGAGTTGTGTATTACTAAAAGTAATCAGAAATTAAGCACGTAGTAATTAGTAGATTAGAGCCATAAAAAATATACAGTAAAAACTTTTAACAAAAAATTGGACCACCGAATAAACTGAAAAGCAAAAAAATAATAAACCTTTTTTGCTGAACCTTATTAACTAAGTTCGGAAGGCGGTGACATACAATTAAAATACATATCCAAAGTCACCGACTTCCACAAAAAAGGTTTATTATTTTTTGCTTTTCAGTTTTTTCGGTGGTTTAATTTTTTAACCATCAAGTACTATTTTTAACCGACTTCATAAAAAGGAGGAGGTTATCAATTCGACTGTTTTTTTTTTTTTTTGTCTCATAACTTTCGACTGGGTGAACCGATTTTGATGATTCTTTTTTTATTTGAAAGCTCGTGCTTCCCGTGTGATCCCATTTCAATTCTATATAGATCTGATGTTGCGTTTCGGAGACAGACAACGAAACTCTTCAAAAAATATCAGTAAATAAACCGCGATTGCTGCTATCGCATAAATATGCATTGTTTTGACCCCAAGGATGATAAATTTCGAATTGGTGTGTACGATAACTAAAAAGTGAAAAATAAAAACTTTTTCCAAAAAAAACAACCGACTTCCGAAAAAACACTACAAAGTGAAAAATAACTTTAATTTCGGAAGGCGGTGACAAAAAATTTAAATACATATCCAAAGTCACCGCCTTCCGAAATTAAAGTTATTTTTCACATTGTAGTGTTTTTTTCGGAAGTCGGTTGTTTTTTTTTATCTATCAAGTTCAAATAAGAACAACATGGTATTTAAGTTAATAACTACGTGTTATGTTAAATTAACGTTAAGAGAATTGATTAACTAATTAGTGGCAGCACGAGTAAGCTGTGTGACGCACTGTTGTGTTTATGGAGACATTTTGTAGATATGCAATGAGAACGATGAATATATGAATAATATTTCCATTTGTATTACCAATTAACTTAATAGTAGGGCTTGTGGCTAAGTAATAACAGCTGCATGCGTCGATCGATCAGGTTAAGCTACATTTGCCGCGGCTAATCCGTGGATGGGTGACCATCTTTACGTACTATAAGATCCTTCGTGCCTCGGAAAGCACGTTATAGCTGATTCCTATAATTTATAGTTCGTTATTGGTTGAAATTAAGACTTGTATTTTTACCAATAATGAAGCAAATATCTCATAGCTTTGCATAGTAGACCATCCCCTATAGAAATAGCTTTCACAGGTAAAATTAGCCTACGAATCTATTTGTATGCTCAGTTTGGCAATAAAAAATGCTACCATTGGTAAGTTGTTTTGTGTGGTGCCGGACGTAAAAGAATAGCACCATCCCATTTCTTCCCGTGGGTGTCGTAGAAGGCGACTAAGGGACTTACTAGAGAACGGGCAGCAGCGTTCTCTATGCATTTGACCACCATACTGTGATCGCCAACCCGCCTGCCAAGCGTGGCGATTATGGCAAATCCCCCCTTTTTGGGGAGGCTTATGTCCAGCATTGGACGTCTTTCGGCTGATATGATAATGATGATTATGACCATTGGTAAGAAAAACGACTCGTTTTTGTTTGTAGGAACCGAGCAAAAGCCATTGACGAATGACAACCGCGACTACCGGCTGCCTGTAGTGAATCTTTGACAGTCGTTACGGGCCGTCAGAAGCCGGAAATAGACATGGGTAGTTCGCGAACGATTGAAGGAAATGAACTACTTCATATCACAAAATAAACTTATCATTCAATCAGTAGTCATTCAAATGTGTCTCTACTTCACTTAGTTCAATCTTTCTTTTCGCTATTTTGATTTTTAAATACGCCAGCCTAGACAAAAATTTCTTACTATCAGTAAAAAAAAAAACATGCTACTTCACTACATAGTATAAAACAAAGTCGCTTTCTCTGTCCCTATATCCCTATGTATGTTTAAATCTTTAAAACTACGCAACGGATTTTGATGCGGGTTTTTTTAATAGATAGAGTGATTCTAGAGGAAGGTTTATATGTATAATACACCGACCTCCACGCGGGCGAAGCCGCTGGCAAAAGCTAGTACCTAATAAAATAGTTTTGTTTAAATTCATATTTCTAGGTTGACAGTCCTAAACCTGTATAAAGAATGAAAAAAAATCGACATACGTATAAAACTGAACTAGTGAAGTGCATAATTTGTCGTAACTTAACAATCACTGTTGGTATCATTATGCTAAGGACTCGTTCTGATTTGCTGAACTAAATGAAGTACTGAAGTAAGTATGCTTCATTCATTTCTTTTTACTGACACATTTTGCGCATCTCTAGCCGGAAAGTCGGACAACCAGAGTAACCGGGTTGTGGTCTGTGTAGGACAGATAGCAAGTCGCTCCATGTACAATTCTAGTATTCAGCTGCATTTGGTTAGACTGGAAGCCAACCCCAGCATAGTTGGGAAAAAGCTAGGCAGATGATGATGAGTACCAATAAACTTGATAAATTAAATGCTGCAATTTGGATTACATTTACTGTAAGTAAGAAAATCAAAAGGTAACGGTTAAAACGGAAGCAGGATTCCAATCGTTTCCAATTTCTCATCTGAGGCTGATCTGTCTTGAGGTAGTTGTCAGCAACTCAGCTACTAATTCTAAGTGAAAGACTACTTCTCATAGAATACGGTGAAGACGGTATATTTGAATGCAAGTGTTTTTATAAATAAACTAGCTTTTGCCAGCGGCTTCGCCCGCGTGGAGGTCGGTGTATTATACATATAAATAAACCTTCCTCTTGAATCAATCGCGGAGGGATTTTATTACGCACTGGATTTTCAACTCTCGGTTTTGAACCGAACATTCAGAATCCAACAGAGTGCAGAGCCAGTGAGGTTCAGCGCGTCGAAGAAACATAGTGTTCGATTTTCAACTCTCGGCGCTAAGCGTTGCTTTGAAGATCCAGTGCGGGAAAGAATCCTACGATTTTCCCGATTTCCCTCGATTTTATTACGTCCATGGCGGCATCTCACCGAAATTTTACCATTCGGTACAGATTTTTCGTCACAAAATATATTCTGAAATCCATAAACACCAATAAACTAGTAGATACTAAAACTTTATTTGTAAAACTATAACGCTAGCACAGACGCACAGACAATAGACGTCTGTATTCATGCAGAAGTACAGAAGTAAGTCTAATGACGGGCGAACGAGAACATGAAATAGTGGTGCGAGCGAAATTATTGTCCAGCCAGGTCCATTGCCAGGTGTTTGTGATTTGAGCCGGTAGTGCAGCCATAATGTGCCGGCTGGGTGGTAGGAATTAGGAAAATTATGTAAATAGCTTTGCAGGAAAGATTCGCTGAGAAAACAGTTTGAATTGACGACGAAGGTGGTCTCAACAGCTATGAAAATATTCTTGCGGACAATTTTGATCACTCATTCCGGTTTTTTTTTTGGGTAATGGGTGGTCAGTCAAGCAGGCCGCATGCACAGTGACCGCTGGGCAATAGTCTTCACACAGTGGATGCCTGAGGAAGGACGGCCTGCCGGGGTCCCCCAAAAAGAGGTGGCGAGACGACCTCGACGCTTATTGCACGGGGTGGATCGAGGGTGCCTTGGCAAAGGATATTTGGAGGGATTTGGGGGAGGTTTTTACTCATCAGTGGGATAGTGTAGGCAAATAATAAAATGCATGATCTCCTTTGGATGAGGATCATGATGGATAGATACTAGATATCCGTAAATTTTCAACCACCATCAGGAAAAATCTAATAAATTAGAGACAGGCGAAAATTATCATCATCCGTCACAAGCAGTTGCTGCTATGTGCTGGGATTGCACTGGGATGGAAGAGAATTGAGAACCTAAGGCCGCTGTTCGTGATTTCAATGCAAAAACTATAGACACAAAATTACAAACACACTTAATAATATCTCAAATCTTGCACATGTTGTTAGAAACACGCATGGTAAGCCTAACGGTACAAAACAATACAACAGCTACCTACTGTACAGATTTACAGGAATGCGTACCTACCGCCATTATTTCGCGTAAGAAGGGAGACTAAATTATTACTTATCAGTGAAGACCTAACCTAACGGTATTACAAGAGGACATTGAGAAATTTACATTAATTGGCAACACTATTCTCTATTTATGATCTTGCCTCATTTCACGCTTGTATTATATTTATGTTTTCCTAGTATGTTAGCATGAATAAATTTTACCTAAACATTGCACAGCGGGCGAGGGAATTACGTTCTTAAAGTATGAAGAAGTTATAGAGCGCCAGTCAGTGGTGCATGAAAAGATGGAGTGATCATTTGATCAATAATAATTGTATTATTTCAAAAATAGATGAGACTCGCACAGACCAAGGGAGCATGGCAAAGAAGAGAGGACGACCATACATAGTGGTAGGTGGAACTTGGAACAACGTTGACGATGATGATGAAAGCAGAGATTTAAACGACTGGGACAATGAATTTGCTATGGATAATAATGTATCTACACCTAATGAATTGTACAATTTTAACAGTTTCTCTGAAATAATAAAGTAAAATAAATAATATTTTCAACAACTAAAAAAAATACGTTTTAAAAGCGTGTTTTTTAGTTTTTTAAACTATTATTTATTTTCTAGTTTTTCGTTCTGCTAACTACAAAAGCGGTATTTTTTCTATTTTTTTGAATTGTTGAATTGTCATCGGTCCTTGATAAGTCTACAAAGTTTAAATGAAATCTGACCGTTTGAAGTGGGTCAAAATCAAGTCCAAAGGAGTCGGTTATAAACAAACAAACAAACTTATAAATATACAGGTGAAGCTAATAAAAGCGTGTTAAAAATGTGCCCTCTATATATCATCACCTAGCTACTACTGACCATAGGGTTGCCTAAAGTCTAATACGGTTACCACGGTGCAAACGAGTAATAGATAATTGTTGGTGATTTCAGTGTATTGTTCCATCACTTATGAAGTTGTAGGTTTTTCTTAGAGTGTCGATTGCAATCTAAATTGGGTCGGCTCAGAATTCGCCTACGAGTTTGAGACCCGCGTCGCGTCCATTAGTTCCTGTAATGAGCAGAGAACAGAATGGTAGGTAAAACGGGCTGTTTTCCGCAACTCCACGTCAAGGCGCGTATTTTGCGTATGCAGAGAACAGGATACGCAGGCGACGATATTAAGTGTCCCATTTTTATGGAAGAGCCGCTCCTGACCAAACTTCAGATGGAGATTCTTACGGAACCAACGAGAAAAGTTGCAATTTTCTAATTTCAGTCAAACTTAAAACTTCCCGGCATTTCTATATCTTCTTTCATACTCAGACGTTTTAATGTATGAGGCGTCGAAATAAAGTATGTTTTTGTTGCTCAGGAGTCGGTAACAATTTGCAGGGGACCACGACTTCCAGTTGTTGAGTTATGACGGAGAGAGTAAAAAATTGATCGTAAACCACTCATTGTATATGCAGCGAAGTAGTTTATTCGTTTATTATTGAAATATCTGTAGTTTTTAATATGGCTTCTGTTTTCTTGTTACTGGGAGATGTTTTAAAGATGTAGAAACTGGGTACAAAAAGTCCAAATGAATGGTGTAAACTCCAAAAAATAGATTACCTTTTTCCGAAATGTCATACTTTTAAAAATGTCTTTATATGTAATGAAAACAATTGAACAAATTGACTTTGAAATCGATTTCTGCAAAGTTTGAATATTGTCAGGGCACTAAGTGATGCTAGATGAGTTGTTTGTGGATCCAGGCATGAGGCAGTTCGTCAGAGAACTCCAAAGTAATCGCTTGTGGACCCTTCAATACTTTTAATTAATAATAGTACTACCCTACTATGGTCCCTCAGCAGGGCAGGGGTCTATTCCCATCAGAGAAGGCACGAGCATTGACCACAACTCTTACGCAAGATACTTTTAATTAAGTATATTATTATGGTGTTTTTTAAGTCAATATTTATACAACTCTCATGCATTGTAAGTAAGAGTAGCTCGAAAAATCGTTCACGCGCACTTGTGTCATTTATTTTAAACTAGCTTCTGTTTACAACTTCGTTCGCGTCAAATTTCTTGCTCTTCCGACCCACCCCGTCGCTTCGAATCGCCTGCCCGTGCGAGTACTTTATATTCCTGACTTTTTTCTCTTAGCTCGGTTCCTAAGGGTCTTAGCGTGATGTTATATAGCCAGCTTTCCCCAATAAATGGCCTATCCAACACTAAAAGAATATTTCAATTCGGACCAGATGTTCCTGAGATTAGCGCGTTTAACCAAACAAGCAAACTCTTCAGCTTTATAATATTAGTATAGAATAGTATAGATTATAATTAGGTACACTAATTGTGAAATGTTAGCGCGGTTCAGTAAAAAGTTTCAAAATCAATATGAAATTAGGCTGAGAATTAGCACAGCACTTTTCGAACGTCCACATTACATAAGATAGTCCTTTAAAACTATTAGCTGCTAATAATGACGTGCGAAGTATAGTTATTCTGCCAGCCACTAAAAAAATAGAGAAATTAATTTCAGCTTTAACATAACCTAAAATTACCGGTTGTCATTGCGGAAATTATTAAAAGGTCCATCAAAGTTCGTTCGTGATCTGACCGCTAGATGTCGCTCTAACAACTGTCATTCAAAATGACATTTAATTTTAGAAACCCTTTATCTTCGCTAAGAAAACATGACTTGCGACTTTATTTTTTGTGCAGTAAGCTTCATAATGCTATGTGGAATTTATAAATTACAGGTGTAAAAGTAAAATTGACAAGGTCTTATACGGTACCGCGACACTAAAGTTGGCGTTGTAAAATACCAATTTACTTTAACAATATGGCTATTTGTTCGTATCGTTTTGCTGCCTTTTATGGTGCATACCATTTAGACTAGCGGTGCGGATAATGTTTTGACGTGACCAGAATTCGTTTCCGCCGCCATCGTTGCTTTGGCCGAAATGTCCCGCCGAGCAAACGAGCAGTAAAAGCCAAAGGTCGTATTCGCGAAAAAAGGCAATTTCTGTAATTATTGGACTGCGAGAATGTGGTTTTTTTAGGCTGGGTTCAAGTAGACAGGTGGTAATTGGTTATTGCTATTACCATGGCGCTACTTATCCACAATTATTTTTCTTCAACAACATCTTCACCTATTGATAGGATCGACAGACTACCAATTACTGGCGGTAACACAATTATTATCGACTATTGACTTGATATTTTTTTTTTTTTTTTGGGTTTTGGCTTCGCACGGTTTGTGGATTTAGTCAGTGTCAAGTAATTTTTCTTTTCCATCAAGTAAATGGCCCGATATCGGGCACGAAGTTACAAAACAGTCATAGTCGTCTTTAGTTAGTCAAGTCAAAGTTATTGTAAAGCGGTAGTAACTTTACAACAACCTATTAGGAGTTTTTGGGGGGAACACGAAAAGTCCACGTTAGTCACTTATTTTCACCTTTACTACATTTGTGCACTCACACGTAATTAAATTGCATAATTTACTACCAAAATTGTACAATTTTATTCACTATTTCACTAAATTTCATGAAAATAAAAAGTCGTGCGACAATATGTTCCAACGCGATCCCGCCAAAAACTTCGACTTGATAATTATGACAATTGACGGGTCTTTTTTTTTTTTTTGTTTTTACTTTAGGTCGGACGACAGACAGACTATTCTAAGTAGGTAAAAACCAATTGGGTATGTACATTGATTAGTGTGGTAAAATGACAAGAGATTTCTCAGGTACTTGTACTCGTCCAGTTTTAGGGGCCGTCAGGTTTCGATGAACTATACCTACTATGATCGAAGCCGTCACGCAGTATTTCGGTTAGTACAAGCTAGGTGGACAAAATTCGATTCCAATTTTTCAGAAATGAGTAATTAAGTAATTTATACAATACCCCAAAACTCCCGATTTCAGTAATTTCTTGTGTCTAACATTCCACGGTGATATAGGGTTCGGAAGTTAACTATAAGGTAAGTGCAATAACATAATTAGGTAATACGCATTTTCACGACACGTGGCAGTTTATTATTTTGTGCCACAACATTCATGTGTGTTAGCCACAACATTCATGTTTATTCCAGTAGGTATATATATTAGCCAGCACACTCCAGTACAACCATTTTTTTTTGTTGAATAGCTACACTCTATTTCAAAAATATAATTTTTCAAAGAATGGCTTAAATATGGAAAAGACGAAAGGAATATTTATCTCTTTGACTACATTTCATTTTAATTTCACTTTTGTAACGTCAATGAGGACTCTGAAAGAGAACTAAGAATTAAATTGGCCAGCTATTATGGGTTGCTGCGGGAAAACCAAAGGGGCGATTCTTAACTAAGAATAAAAGCTGGTTGGATGCTGAGGGCATACGATTCCGCATAAGTACTACCCAATCGTGGCCTTCTACATCATCTGTAGAAGCTACTCCTGCAGGGAGACCTAGAAAATATTTCGAGAAATCTTCATTTAACACGAAAAAGCGTCGAGTTGCAGATTTCGTTCAATCGCGTCATGTTGCTGACTGCTGCAGAAGTAGCTGTGCGTTTGACAGGCAACAGGAACGTTGCCAAAGTTATTAAAGATATAAGTGAAAGACCAGAATCTGCAAACGTAATATGATTACGTTTGTCTTGACACCAGAAGATTTTACCTACTGTACATAAAATACTGATCCACAGTACTGCGGTCATCAAAACTGCAATAGTTCCAATTGGGCAGCTTTCAGAAGAAGCCCAAGAAGCTAGGAACAAAGACAGCCGTAGGCTCCGAGAACATAACACCAGAAAACGCTCATGTATTGCCAGAAATAGAGACTTACTATCCATGTTGATTATAATATATGATCCTCTTATCAACAGCCTTCGAGATGTACCTTAAAAGAAGGTGGGTAAATTATGTCCAGAGGTCTTAAAATTAATTGTAGCCCCTACTGTAGACCCTCGACCAACGACCCAACCTTCTTCCTCAAAATGACGAAGGAAATCACGTAATCGTTTCATCGGACGAGTCTGATGAGGAGGATTCAATTCAATTCTCAATTCTCAATTCTTTATTGCATTCCATATGTTTTACATAGATGGTATAAACAGTGAGATCAATTTGGACCCTGTCGGGCACAGCAAAATTAGGAGAGAGGATAATCTTTATTTATTTATTACTTAATTTTTTGTTTTAAAATAATTTATAAACTTATCGTTTTTCTTTGTCTAGACAAACTTATTTCTTTTAGACTTTTTTCTTTTTATTTGTTTAATTATCTTTATATATTTTATGCTTTCCTTTATATTTGATTTTTTAAATATTTATTATGTAAAATAAAAAGTACATTTTCGTTTTTTGATGTCAACCCTGCGTAGTTTAGAGAATTATTAAAAAAATGAAAAAAGTATATGTATACTTACAACATTAAATTATCGAGGTAATACAATCCAAAAATAAAGCAAAATAATTTTGTTCACCTAGCTCGTGCTAGTCGCAATACTGTGCGTCAGTCACAAAAAAAATCTACGATTTTGGAGCAGTCCGAGCAGTTATCACATCCATTTTTCCAATAATACGATTGCTAATCATTTTGATCCCATCTCACCAAATAATTCCATTCCCATTATTTTTATAATAAATATGTAATTGTTCCACGAGCAGGAAGGCCTGCCAAAAGGTGGACGGACCGATGACTTGGTGAAGGCCGCAGGAATCCGCTGGATGCCAGAAGCACAGAACCGATCGAAGTGGAGGTGCTTGGGGGAGGCCTATGTCCAGCAGTGGAGGTTTTCGGCTGAAATGATGATGATGATAATGACGACCATTATACCTTACGCTTGCGCAAAATTCAATAGCAATTTATAAACAAATTATGATTGCTACTTTTAAGGGAAAACCTATTTCATAATAGAATGATTTCGAAAATAACCTAACACCATCAAATTTCTATCAATAGGTACAGAAGCAGAAAATCGTTTTTGTAATATTTATGGTCGTGATTGTACCTACCTACTTTTAATCGTAAAGTTGCCTCACCATAGTACATTTCAGCTATTAATTTTACTACAGCCATCTGATCTAGAGGCAGTATACCAAGAGTTACTGATATCATCGAACTCGAGTTCCGTACAACGATTGGTAAAACGCTCCTTTTAAGGGTTCCGTCGGTTTGTTTGTACGTCTGTCACACTTTCTCTGGTCACGTTTTCAAATAACGGTTGAGGGAATTAGTTCATCTTTTGCGCCGATCTTTTTCTGTGGGTCTCAGATTGCGTCACTTAGGGTGCCAATTTGGTCCAAACTTAAAGAGTCTGACATCTAAAACTTAGCTCTCAAAGTTACTCTTATCTTAAGTACGAGTTTCTCAGCTTAGAATAGGCCAGTTATTTTCCTATGGCCATGGGTATCCAGACTTTAAGACTTAGATAGACAACATCAAAATCCTTACAACGGACTTTCTGGCAGGGTTGCAAAATAGGATCGTTTCTTGATATGTTTATTACAGGAAGATGGACGACAGAATCCGTTCTCGAAGCGACGTCTGGCGTAGGTACTAAGGAAATATTTTCGAGTTTAATATTAAAACACTAAATTATTATCTAACGAGCTATTGCCCGCGACTTCGTCTGCCATCCAGGATAAAAAGTATCCTACGTCCTTACTCAGATCATGGTCTTTGTGCCAAATTTCATCCAAATCCGTTCAGCAAACTTACTTTCCTATTTAAAATATTAGTTGGAAAATTAGATAGGATGCCAATAAGGTTTGGGAAACAAAGTTGAGCACTATTTTTTCAGCAGCAAGTTTTTGTGTTGCGGCAAACATGTTGCTAGCAACATGGCATGTTGCATTGATGCAAAACAAATCTTGCGGAAACAAAATTTCACAACAGTTCGTCAACTTTATTTTTAACTAGCTTTTGTCAGTGGCTTCGCCCGCTTGGAGGTCGGAAATTATCCCACGGGAAAGTATTACCTGTGTAAAAAGTATATGTTAATCCAGGTTATAATTTATCTGTGTGCCTATTTCATCCAAATCCATTCAGCCGTTGTTGTGTGATTGAGTAACAAACATCTAAACATCTAAACATACAAACTTTCACATTAATTATAATATTAGTAGGATATCATAATATTATATCATAATATTATTATTATATCATAATATTATTATTATATCATAATATTATTATTATATCATAATATTATTATTATATCATAATATTATTATTATATCATAATATTATATCATAATATTATATCATAATATTATTATTATATCATAATATTATATCATAATATTATTATTATATCATAATATTATATCATAATATTATTATTATATCATAATATTATATCATAATATTATGTAGGAAGTAGGACTAGCTTCTCTTCTTCTGCGTGGAATTCAAAATTTCGCAATATACTTCCAAGTTATTTAGATTCTAATTGATAGTACTTACGTTTCGCAATTAGGGTGCAGGTTGTAAACTATCTGTGGGCAAAACATTCAATTCAAGTCGTTTTTGCTTGATTGAGTAACAAAATACAAACTTTCACATTTATAATTTATTAGTAGGATGAATACAGGGCTTAAAGGTAGGTGTTAAAATACTTGAACATTATCTTAGTTTCAAACTTAAGGCGCTGCCCCATCTTAGGACAACGTAAAACGCTCAGTTTTTGTTGCACAGTTAGGCGTATTGGTACACATTATGAGCCATAAAAAAATGAGTATATTGTCAAATGGTCAAAGAAAAGACTTATTCTTTTACTTAATATTTTATAAAATAAAAAAGTGCATGATGCATGCATGATAACAACAATCGTAAAACAGAGCTCAATAAAATATTATTCGTGGCATAATTCTCAATATTTGGAGCATAAACTATCATATTTATGTTTATGATAAAGGGAATTCAATCAACTAAAGAAATGTAACTAAGAAAAAACTTTTTTTTTTTAAATTTAATTAAAAATACAAAATTGCTTTTACTTTGGTGGTCATTCGATTCAACTAATATCCAACGCGTTCCTGTTTTGAACCTAATTTGTTGCGGTGCCGGGGATGCAGTATTGTCAAATAACGAAACTTTTTTTTTTTGTGAATTCCATCTCGCAGTTCAACATATGATGTTGTCGTCTGCTTAACCGGGCTTGCCTGTGATAATCTTAATAAATTAGGATTACCAGCCAGGGCTCAAAACAACTTAAGACTAGAGCGACTGCTCGCTCTGGGGTACGGACCTCGCATCGCATCGGTAGGGCATCGCTGGTAGAAGGCAGCAAGGGACAAACTGAATCGGATTGATTTATTATTAAGGGACGTACTTAATACTACAGGGTCAGCGGCGCGGGCTGGCTCGAGCAAAGGACAGGACGGACATTGAACGAGACGTCGCGACGGGCCTCGGTGGCAAGGACGAAATAACGGTGGTTTACGATGGAGTACCCTGAGGGTGCTGGTGAGCTTACTACTCTCCTGGAGGAGAGTTGTAGCGTCGTCGGGAATGGTAAGAGTATGCCTCGGTCTGCGAGTTTTACTAACACGGGAGGGAGTGTAGCGGGTGGCTGCCGCGATCAGGGGATAGGGGTGCTTCTCAGCTGAGTCAAAGAAACACTTGGAGAGGCGTTTCATGAACTGCTGGATAGTGAGCATTCTGAGATCCAGATGGAGATTCTTGTTTCGGATATAGAAGGGGCTTCTGTGACCTTTCTAACGAAAGGATTTCCACCCAGAAAAAAAAAAAAAAAAAAAACGAAAGGATTTTGGAAGGTCTGCATCCTATGGATGCGAAGCGTGCGAAGATGACGCACGCATAAGTCATGATAGGACGTATGACCGCGGTAGATACTCAATTTGCTCCTAAGGGACAATTTGCTACGGGCGGCGCGAAAACGGCCCGTCTTTATGTGCTCCCTGAAGGTAATTTGGTGGTCGAGGATCACTCCTAAGTACTTGGCTTGCTTCTCTCAAAGGATCGGCTCACCGTACTATCGAGGAAACTAACATCTACACACCGTAAGGACTATTATTGCTTGCAGCGCTCAGCCGCTATTGTAACTCGTAAGTACATAGTGATCGGACTTAATAACTAAACTAAACTTCTTACCGTGCCTTAAATACAAGTGGCAGTGACGACATCTCATATTGGATGCAGACGATGTAGTGGATGCGATCCTTATCAATTTATTTATGAATATTAATGCAGTTTATAATGTTGCTTCTTTCGTCATACTGTGTTTAGAATGCTTTTCACGACTGTTAATGATTTACTTTGGTAGAATAAATAATTATAAAACAATAGAAGCTTGTCTTCGTTGCATTTTTATTGCCCATTTGCGCTAATCGTGTGATTTGTTACAAATACGTTCCACCTATTTATAGACATTAATATAACTTAATATCGCTCCTTGCTTCCTCGAATGGTTGTGCAGAGGTGTATCTATTGTAGGTACACCTACATTTCGTCAGTTATGTTTAAGTCCCGTGTAATAGTGGGCGACCCTATTGCCAACAAACGGGCACAAATCCAGACTCCAGGCTGCTACTGAGAAATTCCAGATAAAAAAAACCAATAACAGTGCCCCACCTGGATCTCGAACCCAGGACATGGAACCCCATGTTCCATAGTCGCGCTTGCGACTAAGAGACAAAACGAGGCAGTTATAAACCTACTTAGGTATTTAACCAATAGTGTCCAGGATACCACTATTATTCCTACTCTCCTAGGTATATGCTATTCTATGCTTCTTCCAAGTCACGGGCAAAGCTGCTCTCTAGTTGGCTGTGAAAAGTTAAACTATCGTCTGAAAGAAACCGCTGTCGTTTTTAGCGCGTTGTAGACTTAACATGCCTGGGTTCTTAGGATTGGCAGGTACACTGTTTGTACGCAGACACGGGTGATGTTGTCACTGGTGAAAATGAGTCAAGCTCCTCTTCTGCCTGCCACCGATCGCTGTTAAATGATTTTGGGAGTTTGACACCATGCAGAAGGGTCAGGTTTTCTACTTCTGCCCAGTGTTCCACGACGAAGCCACTGGATTTGTGTCCTGGTAGTTCGTTCCGTGTGTTGCCGGACGTAAAGAATAGTACCATCCCATTTCTTCCGGTGGGTGTCGTAGAAGGCGACTAAGGATTTACTGGTGAATGGGCAGCAGCGGTCTCTATGCATTTTACCATCATTCTGCGATCGCCAACCCGCCTGCCAAGCGTGGCGATTATGGAAAACCACCTCCTTTTGGGGGAGACCTATGTCCAGCAGTGAACGACTTTCGTATGAAATGATGAGTTCGAAGCAATATTGTGACTGTCAAAATCTCCAGCAACGATTTTTGATATGAAGCGATGTTTAAGCAATATGCTTCTAAATTAAAATTGTAGTGTGTTACGCACTATTGGTGCCGGCAATGGAAGTTATCAGACTCGGTTTGAAGGGTTGTGTCCGTAATTTTTTTTTTACGAATACAAACAAGTAGGCACACCAAGTTATAGATTTCTCTGACTCCTGCGCTAGTTATATAACTATGTTATAGTAGCCAGTGTCCTCCCGTAATAAAGAGACACAGTGTTTTGTGGTTTTATGTTAAAACAAAAAAAAAAAAAAAATACAAAAGCAAACAAAAAAATAAAAAAACATTTTATGCTGTCATGAGGAAAAAAAATAAGTATGAACTCAGACTAAAATTTGTAGGCAGAAGTGATGGTACAATCTCCAGTGTTGATAGTCACGACATCTATTGAGTCAATAGGGCAGACGGGGCTGGACACTATTATACCTTTGGTTAACTGTACCTGTGTGTGTAAATCAAAATAATGTTTGTAAGAAATGTATGTGAGTAAATTTTTTACGGCATCGTAAATTCAATTTGTGCACACATTTAACGATCAGTTCGACTACTGTTCACTGAAATGGCGGATTTAAAAGTTAAGATAGTCGTAGAAAGTAGGTGCTTTTACAGTAACTGCGGGGTCAAATTACTTCGTTTGTAATAAATAGCGAACATAATATAGCATATTCAATTAGAGAGACACAACTGACACAAGCGTTTGCTGTTTCTTGGATGCATGAAAAGTGGCAAATATTATAAAATCTCAAAATTTAGAAACCCTGGATTCCGACATTTTTTTTAAATCAGTTTTGTTTACATTTTTCCAAGTTCATAATTGCAATTCATACACTTTTACTGAATTACTTAATCACAAAATTATCCTTTCGAATAGACGATTTAAGGCAGCTTTAATGTAAAAAAAAAAATCACATCGCACAAACGATTCCCGAGTGCATCTAGTAGGTACTGTTGGTACTTATAGTAGGTACTGACGAGCTGCTCTATAAACTGAGTTCAGTTAGTCACCGATACGTTACACGTGTTATAACTGCACCCTAGTGATGCGCATGCGCATGAGTTTAGCGATACACTGGAATACATTTGTTCTTACTGCTCATTCATTTGTAGGTAAATGATAATATAACAGGATGACTGATTGTTTCTGGATTTGATTTACAAAAACAGCATTAGATACGTGAATATTATGGGTCATTAAAATACAGGGTAAGTTTTTAACCAGTGCGCAAACTGTAACCATGAATTTAGCATTTCATTCTAGACCCCCAGCGCAGAAGTTTTTCGTCAGTTATACAAAAAAAAATCAGCTGTTCTATACATTTTGACCGCGTAGGTATTGCATTTTTCTATGAAACAGCAGATTTTTTTTGTATAATCGACGAAAAATTGCTACGCTAGGGGGTCTGGAATGATATGCTGAATTCATGGTTACAGTTTGCGCACTGGTTAAACTTATCTTGTATAATATGTTCAGTTTATTTTTAAAATTTTAGGGTTGTTTCCAATTACAAAAGTTACCAAAATATTAGATCTAGATCAATCAAGTGAATTCTTACATAATTTTGCATTCCTATAGCCACAGCACATTTTAGATTTCATTAGGTGACTAAGTAATTAATACAGGCGCGTTTGCAGCCAAAGACTTTGGGGGGGAGGGGGGGGGGGGGCACAGAAAAAGATTACCTACATATTAATAAGAAAATGTATTATATTTTCGAAAAAATAAAATTTTAAGCGTTAAGGCTTCTTCAAACAGGCGCGAAGCGACAGCGCGACGCGACACTTGTAGAACAATTTCCATGAAGTTTTCATAGAAATTGTTCCGCGAGTGTAGCGACGCGATCGTCGCGTCGCGCTAGTCTGCACGATCCATTACGTTTACGGCTTTGGGCGCGTCATGACCCCTAGGAAGGGACCGCGCCTGAGTTAATATTAAGATCATCATCACAATCCGCCTATGATGCTTGCTGTGCTGGAACACAGATCTCTGCTAGGAAAGAGGCCGTAATCCACCACGCGGGTCCAGTACGGGTTGGTGGATGTTACGTGTCTTCGAAGTTTTGTGTATGTGAGTTTTAAATGTTTGTGAACGCACCCACAATACAGGAGAAATTCCTAGTGTGGGGCAACGTAAAGTTTTTGGTTCTAGGACATACCAATTTCCTCACGATGTTTTCATTGTTGTATTTATACCACGGAATAGCTAATGAATGGAGTGCTAATTGCAACGTGCATATAATCAGTTGGACTCACATAATCAGCCTATGATAACGTTCCCACTGCTGGGACACAAGCCTTCTCGCTGTCAGAGAAAGTGAATCGTCATCCTCCCCGCAGGCCCAGTGCGGGTTGGTACATGTCACCTGTCTTCGGGTGTTTGGCTCTAGGACATGCCGGTTTCCTCATGATGTTTTCCTTCACCGTTTTCAGATCAGTGGTGATGTAATTAAATACACAAATTAAATGACCTGCTTGCCCGCAAGCCTCGCAACTTCGCAAGTCGGGGTTGATACCACTGGTCCACCACATACTGACTCTTTCTCACCAGAATTGGGAAACGACGCACATTATTGTCCTGAAAGGCAAATATCATACGTCAACATCTTGAGCATAGACCAGCAAGCTTAGCATGACGTTTTCTATTTTTACGAAGAATAGAGAGTGCTTTTTCAACACAAAGTGCCATTTCGTTTCTCCATTTTTGACATCGCACCGTAGATATACTTCTACAATCTGTCATTTTGTCTTCCGTTTCTAACGATCTTTGTCTAGGTCCTTTTATACATATATGGACTATTTCAGAAGAATATTTCTTCCTAAACTGTCAAAATCACACTGACAACCAACTTTCTACTCGACGGCCATAAAGTATATACCTATACGATTATCTACAAAATCATGATTCGTTTAGAAAGCATAACTGTGATGATTAATAAAAAAACATAGCTATCTTCTCCTATTGTACATCATTTAGTTAATAGTCATGTCTATTCTGACAGCACGGTTGGCGCAGTGGTTAAGCGATTGACTGTTGTGCTGCGTGTAGCGGGTTTGATTCCCGCACGGAACAAATATTTGTATGACCTACAAGTAGTTGTTCCGGGTCTGGCTGGTTGTGTATGTGAATTTAAATGTTTGTAAACGCACCCACAATACAGAAGTAATTCCTAGTGTGGGGCAACGTTTTTAAGAAAAATAAAAAAAAATCTTCCGTCGACAATTCGGTGTTCGTGCTAAGCCTGCTGAATGACTCCAAATCACTACACTTCTTTTATGAGTAAATTCCCAATCCTATCGACCCTACACCGCCACATCACTAGATCAAGGACATCAACATAGACTCATACAACTGTTTACTCCATCTAAAGATACATCAGAGCCGGTTTACTTGTAGACCCGACACTTGTTGAGCCATAAATTGTACCATCATGGTAAACAACGAAGATGGGATGCGTCACACTATTGTTTTAATAATATATTTGCATTCTTGAATCATGCGAGTAGGTAGTATTGGTAACATGCCAAGTGACAGTTCAGTTAAGTGCACTTCGTTGTTAAGGGCTGGCAGTCACTTGTTCGGGTCGGTATCATTCGGCACAGACAGGCGGCAAAATCAAAAGTTTTGATTTCTTGATACATGTTCGGTAAACATGGCTGAATAATAAAAATCCGCACGGGTAGATCAATGGGTAAGTTACGCTTGCTGCTGTCGATTCGTGGATTGTTGACCAACACCATCCATTACATAGCGAGACCCCTTCGTTCTTCGAGCCGTTGGTCCCGGCTGTCATTCATAGATGCTTGATAGTGGTTACGGGTAGTGAGAAGCCCAAAAGTGTGACAGTTAGTCTTACCAATGGCACAGTGTTACCCAGTAGCTGGGTTGTGGAGGTCAGATAGGAAGTCACTCCATGTAAAAAACTGGTATTCTGGCCAGGCAGAATGATTGATATTTGGGTAAAAGTCACTCGGCTAAGTCCGAGCCGACCCAAACACGATTCAGCGAGGGCCGAAAGGAGTTTGTAGATCGGCAAAAAATCCAAAAAAATGTGTATTCATTGCTTCGGGTCGGCTTTCTGGTTCAAAAAATACTGCCGAATCGAATGAGCCGACCCGAACTAGTGTGTAGCACCCCTATATGTATGGCTAAGTTAACGGTGGTGCATGCTTGCATGTTTTGTTTGTTAGTCATTGCCTAATTCTTGATGTGAATTATGTATTTCATGATTTGCATGTGTCAGTCTTCCGTCAGTGACGTCAATGACACGTGTTTTCCAAAACAAACACCTGAAGGTTTAGTAGGCAGAACCTGTAGTACCTACCCACGTTTAAACAGTTATGTTTAAGTCCCGTTAAATAGGGAGCGAGCCTATTGTCAACAACCGGGCATAGAAAAAATAAAAACAGTCGACAAAGTGTGAACATCGTCGGCAGGCTGCAAAATATAATATTATGGTCCCCTTAATGGTTGCTACAATTAGCAGTCAGGGGGAAAGTTGCCATAATCATCACTACAATTCATGTGTTTAACTTTGAGGGGCTCGTGGCTAAATAAGAACAGCCGGTAATCTTGAAGATTGACCCATCCGGGGTCAATCTTCAAGATTACCGGTTGCCGAGGTTGGTCCGGGGATGGCTGACCATCCATAATATACCGAGACCTCTTGGTGCCTCGGTGCCGGTTGTCATTCGTAGATCTTTGACACTCGTTACGAGTAGTCAGAAGACCGAAAGTCTGACAACCATTCTTGCCAAGAGTATCGTGTTACCCAGTAACTGGGTTGTGGAGGTAAGATAGATTGTCGCTCTATGTAAAATATTGGTATCCATCTGGATCTGGCTAGGCAGATTGATTGAGATGAAAAAATGGTGCTATAAATATGATTTTCTAAACACAATGGTATTGTGCCTTAGCACAATTGTATTTGTTAACATTTGGTATGAAAACTTTTGTTTCTTTCTCTACACGGAGAAATTTTAATGGTTGTTTTCCCGCCGCAGAAAAACTTGCCATAAGGAGTACTTTCGAAGCATAGAATAAAAGTAAAAAAAATAAAGATGTTTTTGTCTTAAAATAATTTAAAAAATATTCGCACGTGGTGATTTTTCACAATGGTTAATCTGCCATTTTTTGTTTCTAATATTTTATTTGTTTACAAAACGATTGTATTACCAATACAAAACCATTTCGCTGTGGGAAAACAACCATTAAAATTTCACGGTGTAAATGGCGCTTTTCACGATAAGGAAGCATGTTTTGTTTAGTGAACCAAGTCACCTTATTCAGATAGATAGAGGTAGTCTGTGATTGTGACTAATAGTCGGAAGTCAGTCTCATTGAGTTCTTTGTCTAGGCCGAGTTGAGTGGACATGACACCGCGGCGTGCCTGAATTGGTCACATAATTTAATGACCACAATTATGTATAATACATTAAAAATAAATGCCTGATTGGATAAACACTATGAATAACTTAATCTCGTTTTGTATGACAATTTTCGCATTTACACCTCATTTGTTAGTCTTACAATAAATAGAGCGGTGGTATATTACATTGCTGGTTGGCAGTAATGAAGCAGGAAATCTAGTTCTGGATTAATTAAAAAAGAGCATATTTTATTGTGTTACATTGTAGAGTAATATGAGTCTCAAGGCTGCGTACGCGCAGCACACATAACTTATTCGCGTGTCTCCGTATGCATTTTATCTGATGCAGCTAGTTTACCCGGAGTATCATTCCGATATTGGATATAAAGTAACAAATTTATACATCCACAGTGGTAAATCGAATCCATATAAAAACGACTCCTATGACTTTTATGATAAAGTTGATAATTGCTGACATAAAATATAGTATAAGCAAAATATGCAGATTCGTAAAATAGAGGAACGCGCCAACGTTGACACGGTGCGTATCATCCGACAAATATCTGAGATGCCGATGGCGTATTTTTCGCAATTTGCATTTAACATATCTAGGATATCGATTGGGTATGAGATATCTCGTTTCTGGTACCCGTTGTGGATTTATAGGACTCGTCGACTTAGTACGAGTTGGTATTAATTTTGTTGTAGTAATAGGATGATTTCTTGGAATTACACTCACCAACCTTGACTGCTTTGTTCGTCTACCTAGTGGACGCAAGTGCTAGTAGCTGATCATTAGGGCCCAGGTTCGATTACCAGGTTGGGCAAAGTGTTATTAGGAATTTCTCACTTGGAGCCCGTAGTCTGGATTTGTAACCGGTAGATGACAATAGGCTCACCTTTTCATATCTGGCGAAAAGTGGGTGTACTATAAACCTCTGCGTAACCCTTCGGTGATTACAAGTCGTGATTTTATATTACCCTTACCTAATCTAAATCTGCTTTTCTGTGGAATAGCTATGACAAAAGTTATTGTGTTTAAAAGTTCGTTTAGATGTTCATTTATTTGATCATTTCCTTTATAGTTATGTACCCGGTTTAATTCAAACTACAATTAGCTATAGCTAGGTTTTAAGAAAACAAATAGCAGCCAATAGAGCCGAAAGACTTTCAAAAAACCAACTTTGCACAGTTCAATTTCAACATCGCACGACACGATGTACCAAGTGTTCATCTTTTTAAATAGCTGCTACAATTTACTTTATCTTATCTGTTAGTTAATATTTCTTCCTACATGAGCAATTGTGATCTCCAAACAGGTTCTATTCTAGTTACATATGGCTTTGTAAGCCATTAAAGTACTGGCGCTGATACTTAGGATTTTGCCCCCGACATAAAGAAAAATAATGGGAGGATATGAACATTTCTCGAATACTCGTGCCCCAAGATTTATTTGGGCGTTAATTTTTATTGCATTATGTACAACAGTGGAAATTTTACTCGTTCATTAGTTCATTGCGATATATTATAGAATAGCTTAGAGGCAGCTGCAATAATGTATAGAGTTTATGATCACAATAGCGATATGGACATGGAGGAGTTATGAAATGGAGTACGTGAATGACTTCTTCATTCACGTACTCCATTTCATAACTCCTCCATGTCCATATCGCTATTGTGATCTCAATTAATCTCCCAAATAATCTTCTCTAATTCCAATTATTTAATCTAGTTCTTTTCTAATCAGATCTTGTATGTTTGTTACTCATCACGCAGAAATCGCTGAACGGGTTTGTATGAAATTTGGCACACAGATAGTTAGGACATGGAGGAGTTATGAAATGGAGTACGTGAATGTAAGGAAGAAGATCTCAACTTAATAATCTTCTCTAATTCTTATCTAATCAGATCTTGAATGTTTGTATGTTTGTCAATCGTCGAATCCGACTCAGCTGGGTAGCGTTCGGGAGGCTTCGCAATATCTTCTCGTCCCAAATACCGCAGTGTCTCAAGACGAAAGTCTTTGACCAGTGTGTGTTGCCAGTTATGAACTATGGTACAAAAACGTGGTTGCTCACAATGGGCCTTATCAGAAGGCTTAAAGTCACCCAAAGAGCAATGGAGAGGGCTATGCTCGGAGTTTCCCTACGCGATCGAATCAGGAATAAAGAGATCCGCAGGAGAACCAAGGTAACCGACATAGCCCGAAGAATTGCCAAACTTAAGTGGTAGTAGTGGGCAGGGCACATTGCTCGCAGAACAGATGGCCAATGGGACCGAAAGGTTCTGGAGTGGCGACTGCGTACCGGAAGACGTAGAGTGGGAAGGCCACCCACAAGGTGGACCGATGACCTTGTGAAGGCCGCGGGAATCCGCTGGATGTGGCAAGCACAAGACCGGTCGAAGCGGTGGAGCTTGGGGGAGGCCTATGTCCAGCAGTGGACGTCTTTCGGCTGAAATGATGATGATGATGATGATGATGAGTGGTGGCTGTACCCTCGAACCCCGACAGACGCTTTACTTTGTGTAAATTATTTAATTACCAATGCTCTCAAAACGGTGAAGGAAAATATCGTGAGGAAACCGGCATGTCCTGGAGCCAAACACCTGAAACTTGTGACATGTACCAACCCACACTGGGTCTGCGGGGTGGAAGACGACTCACTTTCTCTCACAGCGAGAAGGTTTGTGTCCCAGCAGTGGGAACGTTATCATAGGCTGATTATGTGAGTTCAACTGATTATATGCACGTTGCGATTAGCACTCCATTCATTAGCTATTCCGTGGCATAAATACCACAATGAGGTTGCTTACCGATCGCCTTAGGACGATAATTAATATAGTAGTCATAGGAAATGGATTATGACTGCTTTCCTCCGTTGCAGAGCATGATGGATGATCTGCAGCTGGTTGTAAATTAATGTTTCCTTTTCAGATTTAGCTGCGGATTTAATCACTGAGTAATTTGGATATTATATAACATGGCGCCTTCGAAGTCTGTGGTTCTGTCTTTTGGCACACTTTTAGATGTTCAGCTGTCATGCTGCATATAGAATGGGAACTCGTGACTTCGTGATTTTCAAGTGGCTGGCAATTAGTTTTCTGTTTTAATTTTACGACGACGATCACGGTGATGGCTAGGTGTATATTGTATTTGTTTGACTGATTTTCTAATAGGTATGCTCGCCCTACATTCTAAATTTCCGAGATTCAGATTATATATATACATATATACCAGAATTGCTCGTTTAAAGGTATTAGATATACTAGCTGACCCGACAGACGTTGTCCTATCTAAACTATGAATATTAAATTCGCATTGGTATAATATTATATTAGAAACGTTAATATGATCGTTAAGTTTTCTTAAATTTTCTTATGTTATGCGGAACTTTCTTATTTTTGTCTTTCATAAGGACCTTCTCCTGACAATAACAAACACAACAAAAAAATAATTAGCAAAAGTGGTCCATCTTCACGTGTGATGCCGTCACCAAGGGAAATAGGGATTAATCTTCTAATACATAAAATTTCCATGTCACAATGTTAGTTACCGTACTCCTCCAAAACGGCTTTACCGATTTTTACCAAATTTTATATGCGTATTCAGTAGGTCTGAGAATCGGCTACTATTTATTTTCCATACCCCTAAGTGATAAGGGTTGTTCACCCTAAATAATTTATATGGCAAAACAACGTTTGCCGGGTCAGCTAGTTTTTATATATATAAAAGATTTATACATTATGTTATGGCAATTTTCTCGTAAAATGACACAACTAGCCTAAAATATCTTATTGTGGTTACGCTTTAGGAGGTAGTTTTCATCACAACATTAGTTTTTCTACCTTATACGATAGATAATAGCTTTATGTAGCTTTGTTGCCAGAGGGCAACAAAGCTACATAAAGCTATTATCTGAATTGTGATAATCCAAGACTTAGTCTTTAGCCCAAGATTATTTTCCTACACTTATGATTTTTTTTTTTAAACGTTGCCCCACACTAGGAATTTCTCCTGTATTGTGGGTGCTTTCACAAACATTTAAAACTCACATACACAAATAGCCAGACCCGGAACAACTACTTGTAGGCCATACCAATATTTGTTCCGTGCGGGAATCCCGCGACACGCAGCGCAGCAGTCAATCGCTTAACCGCTGCGCCAACCGTGTCGCCAAAACATAATTCTTTTCCTGTTGTGATAATCCAAGTGGATGCTACTGCCTCTAACTTTAGAACCTTTTCTTACTTCTACGATAAATGCCGAAGAGGTCTTTAAATAAGACCACACAGAAAAATCTGCCAATTCCGCTCGTAAAGAACTCTTACGCAAGTGGCTTCATTCAAAGTATCTCAAGACTTAATTCAATTTATGGAATTCAAACGAGCTCTTTCTTCTGTACGTATGTATTTGCGCTAAATATGTATGTTCATGCATATTACATAAGTATGTACATACCTGCACGAGGCTTGCTAAACAGAAGGAACTGCCTTTTAAGTCAAACCCCGTATTATGACTTGGTGATTGCTTTTTGGATACAAATTGCTTTTGATTTAGTTAGGGATACATATCTTTTTTACATACCGAGACCCCTCCGTGCCTCGGAAAGCACGTTAAGCTGTTGTTTCCGGCTGTCATTCATGGTCGTCTTTGACAGTCGTTACGGGTCGTCAGAAGCCCGAAAGTCTGACAACCATTCTTACCAAGGGTATCGTGTTAGCCAGTAACTGGTTTTCGGAGGTCAGATAGCCAGTTGCTCCATGTGAAATACTGGTATTCAGCTGCAAACGGTTAGACTGGAAGCCGACCTCAAAATAGTTGGGAGAAGGCTAGGCAGATGAGGTATACATACTTATTTTTAAATGATCTGTTTTTTGCTGTAGAGGCATTGGCTTCCTCTCTCCTACCCTTTCGCTGTTCCCTACAGAGTCCATAATGATCTCAATTATATAGTTACCACCTAAGTACACAATATGGTAAAACAATACAAATATTGAGTATTGAGTATTAACATAACATAACGTTTCTATTCCCTGAAGGGTTAAGCTTAGGTACTTCCACATAACTTTGCAGATTACTACCTGTTCACACCTGTAAACCCTACTGGGTTTAAAACCATAGGACCACGGGTATAAACATCATCGGCATTCATAAAGCTTAAGACTTTTAGATTTTTCAGTTTATTTGTTGGGTGGGCCACATCAGCCGCATGCACGTTGACCTCTGGGCAACAGTTTCAACACAATGGGTGCTTGAAGATGGACGGCGCCACCGAGGTCGGCGCAGAAAGAGGTGGCGTGATGACACAAAATTTGAAGGGGATGGGAATATGACAGACAATGGGCTATACCACAATACTATACACGTTAACAATTCTACGAAATTGTTAAATTGTAAAAAAAAATGCGTATCACAGAAATAACAAATATGTATAGTCAAAATTTACAATCTAGAAGTTAGTTTTTGTAAGGTTTCTCCGTTACAATTATGTGGCTTAGGGTATTTAGGTATCTAGTACCTACAGACACTTGTAAGATTTACAAATTTGTAAAATGTTATTGTATAATTTCGTAGTAGTCCATGTGTAGATGATGAACACATGGGTGGTTTTAGTGAGGTAAAAATCCCTAACTTCCCGGTCTTTTCTCCAAAGACGGTTGAAGTTTTCCCTCCGGAAACAAAAAAACTGGACCCTGGAATACGAACCGCGAGGGCCTAGTTCGAGGTGGCACAGGAAAAGGAGTTGAGGTCTTTGCCAAACAGTGGACAGTATTTGCTTAAAAATATGTGTTCAGGTGCTGGGTACTTCTTCACTATATATATCTGGTCCTAAAAATAATAATGTTAATTGATAAATTGAAGTTTTCTTGAAATTGTAAGTTACATCAATCGTAATTGATATGCACGTCGTCAAATGTCTACACTCTCCTCCTGTCTTCACATTAACACCAACATAACTTCCACGACAGAGAGGTGAGTCTTTTGAAAAATCTCGGCAACGTCATCACGCCGATGCAGTTATAGCCTCCCGCCAATTTCCATCAGACCATAATTTAATAGGGACTAATAACTCGTTTCCTTTCTCCTTTGATGTCCAGTCTGTTTTAAGTTAGTTATTGATAATTTGATCAGAGCCGAGGTCCTCGCATAGTTGTCACAGGCCTTTGAAGTTCGACATAAATATCGTTGATACTCAGTTACGTTCTAACTACGTTAAAACCAACATTTAGTTTCGTTAAAATTAACCAAACTGCACGATGTGTATTTATGTTGTTTATATAACTTTCAATTTGTATAGTTTATCGTGGAATGAATCTTCCGGTAAGAGAATATTAATCAAATGGATGGTTGACGAGTTACTGATCACATAACGCAGTCAAGCCCTTCAAGATGGGGCTAAATCACTTCTCATTAATACTTAACTCGTCAACCATCCATCTTATTAATATTCTCTTACCGGAAGACTGTTACATCCACGTGTAAGCGATAAAGTGACGACTCTCCCGAATTGGGCGAATCGTCACTTTTAAATAATACGGTAGGTATTTTCTAGTCAATTGGCGTTTTGTATTTTATGTACTTAATAAAGTTGGTGTATTTAATTTGTAATATTAAATATATAAAATAATATGTAATATTAAATATAATACATACGTAACGTTCGCTCACAATGGGCCTTATCAGAAGGCTAAAAGTCACCCAAAGGGTAAAGGAGAGCTAGAGGCTGTGCTCGGAGTTTCCCTACGTGATCGAATCAGGAATCATGAGATCCGCAGGAGAACCAAGGTAACCGACATAGCCCGAAGAATTGCCAATCTTAAGTGGCAGTCGGCACGGCACATTGCTCGTAGAACAGATGGCCGAAAGGGCCAAAAGGTTTCGGAGTGGCGACCGTGTACCGGAAGACGCAGCGTTGGAAGGCGTCCCACAAGATGGACCGATGATCTTGTGAAAGCCGCAGGAATCTGCTGGATGCCAGAAGCGCAGAACCGGTTGAAGTGGAGGAGCTTGGGGGAGGCCTATGTCCAACAGTGGACGTCTTTTGGCTGAAATGATGATGTTGATAATTGTTTTTCCTTACATTTTCATTGCTTCCTCAACGTTTCATTCAAAACGTTGCCTAATACGTATTTCTAGAAATAAAGGAACATAGTGCGAGTCGCCTACAGAAAATATAAAATCATTTAAAAGTGACGATTCGCCCGGTTCGGGGGAGTTAATAGCCTAATAAGTCGAAAAATCATGAAATACTCCTCATAGGTAAGATATTTGAGAGCAGTAGACTGGTGGCCCAGTGGTAACGGCTGTGATTTACGAGTGGAAGGTCGTAGGTTCGAACCCTGACTTTGTGCAAATTATTTTCAATACCATTGCTTTCAAAAACGGTGAAGGGAAACATCGTAAGGAAGCCGGAATGATCTAGAACCAAAAATTCGAAGATATGTGACATCCCACTCACTCTCACAGAGAGGCTAATTGTGTCGTGGTAAGAAAAGTATTTTATTATTGTTTTTAAATATAAATGAGAAACACAGACTGATTGACAGGATCCAATGCAGGTGACATAACTTATACAGGAAAAATAAATTAATTATGGAATTAGAAGGGAGCACAAACATGCAGTTTACTTAAACGAACAGAAGGTAGTTAACGTATAATTGTTATTATAAAACTTTATGATATCTCTTGCGACAACGGTGTAATTAAAACGACATCTATTTATCTTACCTCGTTGGATTTGTCATATTATCATCATACCATTATCTGCCCAGCCTTTTCCCAACTATGTTGGGGTTGGCTTCCAGTCTAACCGGATGCAACTGAATACCAGTATTTTACGTGGATCGCGTATCTGACCTCCACAAACCAGTTACTGGCTAACACGATACCCCTTGGTAAGACTGGTTGTCAGACTTTCGGGCTTCTGACGGCCTGTAACGACTGTCAAAAATCCACGAATGACAGCCGGCACTAACGGCTTAACGTGATTTTAGAGGCACGGAGGGGTCATCCACAGACCAACCACGGCAAGCGTAGCTTAAGGGTCAGCACTAGGAAATCGTGTTATGGGATTTCGATAAGTTTATATAGAAAACTTAAAGTAATTACCACGAAAAAATATATCTGGCTAGCTCAAGAGTTGTACTATACCGTGAAACAATCGGATTGGTGATAAACCTTGTAGATAATTGTTAAAAAAATATTGAAAATCACTAAAAACGTGTAAAAAGCACTGCCGTATTTTGATAACTTAAGGCTTAAGTAAGAAGGCACCTATTTGATTTATACTTAAAAATAAAAACAACATAAAACAGTGAACCCAATACATTTTTCAGTTTTCCATAATATTACTTCTGTTTTGCGTAAAAAATTCGCAAACTTTCTCAATTTTGATGCCTGAAATCTCCATACAATTTACTATGGCGACGCGTATTATCCGCTATATGACAGAGTTCGAACCGCGGAGCTCAGTCGACCGCACGTCTTCAAGGTGGGAGCACGTCGCTCTTCAAGCAAAAAATGCGCGGCAAATAGTGGCCTGTGCGTACACGAGATTCCCCGCACAGTGGTCGGAACTCCCGGAGTCAGAACAATAATTTATACAAGGTAAGTACTAAAATTTAAGATTTTTACGGTCGAATCTTTTTGCACGTATTTTTTATAATGTGTCATTTATTATTTGTTTGTTATTATTTTTACGTCTCTTATTATTACAAGCTTGCTTCGTTTGCTGGTAGGTATCTATCCGGTTCATAATTGTAATCTTATTTTCAAGTACTTGGTGTGACATAATTTGTTCTAGGTGGTGAAAAAGACCTAGATGGTGTCCAGGGTCTGATGATGAAGCCATCCGGTGGCCATAGGATCTCTTTAACTAGACAACATAGCCCAGTCGCGTTTGGGCTCGTAAGATTTGTCTCGACAAGTACTATATATCTGGAATAATATCCAGGGTCTGATGATGGAGCCAACCGGTAGCCATAAAAACTCTTTAAGCATACAACATAACCTCGTCGTGTCTGGGCTCGTTAGATTTGTCTTTACAAGTACTATAGATCTAGATGGTGTCCAGGGTCTGATGATGAAGTCGAAAGGTGGCCATAGAAACTCTTTAAGTATACAACACAACCCCGTCCTGTTTAGGCTCGTAAGATTTGTCTTGACAAGTACTACAGATCTAGACGGTGTCCAGGATCTGACGATGCAGCCTGAAGATAGCCATAGGCCACCCCGAACTCGAAACGCATGTTTAAAGATTTTAACGTTTATTGGAACGAACTTCTGCGGCTTACGGTAGGAGTTGACTAGTAGAAATCGTCACGCGAAAAAGCGTTCATACTTGTATGCCCCCACCATGCGACTTTCTTCTTTACACTCTGAACCTCTGAAAGTGTGAATTTGGTCAAAATGTAAATCCAAATGGCGGCTGCGAAAATTTTCAAATTTTTCGCCATAGGTGTCGATTTCATAATTTTCGAGGGTGCTAAAGCCGATAGTGGGGTCAAAATGAAAATCTAATATGTCGGCTGATATAATTTTGTATATGGATTTTAAACCATACGATACGTGAGAAGGAATCTTGTTCCTGACGGGTCTCCCGACCGCACAGGTTTTTTTATTAGGTGCATGCATGTTGTGTGCTCGTAATCGTAAACAATTATATACCTTATAAAAATAATTATTGTTTCTGTAATAGTGAAGTAACATTGGATTTTTTATAGAAAAATATGAGTACGGCCAAAAGCACAAAATACAAGGGCTTTTTTGCCAGCCAGAAACGCGTGCATTGGAGTAAAAAACGAAAAAGGTGAGGAGTGTGAGAACCTACATACATTTTTCCAAAAACAGTATCTTTGACTAACGAAGAGCGTTCCCACTAAATTTTCAGTAGCTGCCGGCCGGTTTTTTTTATAAATTGTTAGCTATTGTACTATATACCTACTTATGTTTTTTGTCAGTAACGGGTATAAAATTGTATCTTATTTGTTTCAGGGCTGCATTTGGCGAAATCCAAAATGTTGATAATAATTGTAATACAGAAGTTAGCACCTATTTACGTTTAGTTTGAAACAGTGAGCGAATTGGAAGGCGAGTAAGTGGACGAATGCTTGAGCGAGTGATACAAGTGAGTGGAGAAATAAATAAGAGAAAGAAATTAGTCTTAACTTTGTTTTTTTAAAATCATAATATAACAGCTAATTGATACCTACATAGAAAACTGTGCAATAAACCACCCCCTTTCCCATCCTTCCTTACTAAGTATAAATGCAATGAAAAGAACAAAATAGTATCCACATATATTTTAAATATTGTCTTCACGCTTCCCGCCGTTCGAACCACTATGTAAGCATTTATGTGTGCGTAAGCGGGGCGCACGCGTCTATTGCTGTGTGAGTAGCGCTTCAATACCTAATTTTCTCTCGCGCTCGCGGTGTATACGGCCCTTAATCTGATCGATCAACCTGTGCGGCTAATATTACTTAGCCACAGGCCCCAAGGATTTGTCATATCTCCATTAATATAATCGTGGACACTTCTCCGATATGATCATCATACAGAAATCTGTATTCCATACGCACTTACAACAGTTATTGTTATTCCAAATCTGAATAAACGAAACAGCCGTCTTTGCATTTGAATATAGCTTCCTCGATTTACCATTCATGTTGCATGCGCGCGCAGAATCAACTACACAATCGCCAATCGGATAATCGTCAGCATCGATACAAAGACGAGATATCGATCTCGATCGCTCCATTCCGATGCATCGATACGCATTGCGAGTTGACGTTGACAAATTGCATCTTAAAGGACTTTATGGTCGACAAATTGAGGCTACTCGTATTTATTGCGATGAATCCCGCAGAAGAAGAATTCTCAGGATAAGCTTATCGATTTGTTTTAATCGATTTGATATCGATCTCGGTTTGACCCTTTCGTTTGTGTTGCCGATTCTGGTTGGAGTTTATGGGGCGAGTTAATGTGCGTGTGTCGTAAACCGCCGAGTGTGAAGAGATTAATGAAGCAGTTAATTTAACTGATTGGAAGCTGTGCTTTTGATTGTTTTGATTGATATTTATTAAGGAATCGAATTGATGGCGGAGGGTAGTGATTGGTAACGACCTGGCGACGGTTAAATTGTGATTGGACGTGGCTGGACTGAGTTCACTCAGGAGTTCGTTTTAATGGTTTGTCTCTTATTGGAAATCCGTTTGATTGCCGCAAAATATTGGATTTTCTGATCGTTAATTATCACCTTCACCAATGTCAATATTGGAGTCACTTCTTAAAGTTTTATTTCTATAGGATCATTCATCTTTTAGACGTCAAAAGATTCACACATGTTATGGATATCAACGCCCAACCTGTAACCATGGATCCAGTACATGATTATGAAATTTTTGTCGGTAAAAAAAAATGAAAGAAGAAGTATTTATGGTGACTTGCAGAATCAAGATCACATACTAAACTAAACACACAATCGTACAATAATAATTATAAAAAACCAATTTCTTGGAAATAAAAATAATTAATAAATAAAACAGAAAGACGTGCACGAGGCCAAAAGGCATGATGCTGCAACATTTAAAAAGTATCGCAGCGCTGGTACTCTGATAGGGCCCGAGCCCTAAAAAATTAGCTCTTCCAGACATTTTAGGTATTGCGCTTTTCTGTGAAACAGCTATTTATTTCCTACGCTAGTGCTAGACTCTTGTGCTCAATTCACAGTTCACGCGTTGATGTCTCTGCCAACCTGTTTACCTTACTACTACCACTACCTTCCCTACTACCTACCTTCACTAAATCCATGAGTTTAATACTTCGAAAAAAAGTAAATAATGGTGCATTGCATTTTTCGCCGTGATCCTTACACATAGGAAAGTGGCTTCAAGTTTTCAACAAAAATATGCCATTATATTGTGTTCTTGCAAATCAAAGGGTTAAAAATAGTAGCTGCTGGCCACATACAAAAAAAAAACAGCTACTTCTAACATCACAGATAAAAAATAAACGAATGCCTAGTAACACAGACGATCGGAGTACAGCAGCAGCTTCTTGTAGTGTCAACACTGTCAACGATCTGTACCGTTATATCTATGTAACATAACTATGTTTTTGGCACTAGCATAACTGTCTTACGTAAGTACTTACACGTGTTTAGAGTCCTAGGGCTGGTAAGCTTGATATATTTATTTATTTATTTATACTTTATTGCACACCAGAAAATACATGTGATAAATCCTAGCACTGACTTGACAGGTTCACTCAATCTGTCTGGTTCTTTCTTCAAAAGACCATTTCAGACACTAATCTACATCAGGTCTTCAAATGATCTGACCAAGATTATGTCTGGACTTTAAAAGAGACTGTGACCACTGAGTCATTTCGGCATTTCTTCTCAGAGTAGTCTGATAGGTAACGCCGATCTCATCTTTGTTGCTTTAAAAATATGATTTACGTGATATTACATACATTTAGCACTACAAAACACAGTGTCGCTGCGTGTGTGCTTGCCGTTTTCTGTATTTTACATGGTGCAACTGCCCGTTTGACCTCCACATCTCAGTTACTGGGTATCACGACATCCCTCGGTAAGACTGGTGGTCAGACTTTCCAGTTTCTAAGATAATCAGAGAACGTCAGAGATTTCCGAAAATAGAGAGACTCGAGAGTAAGGTTTTTAATCATCCTTATATATCCTCCTTGATATGCTTTTCTGGAAAAGCCTAAGAACAAAGTATAAAATGACATAACTAAACATTGAGGATTACATTAACCATTTTGGGTTAGCTGCCAAATCAACCAAGGCTCCAAAAAACAAAAAAAAACCAATGCTAGCCAAAAAGCATCAAGGGTGTGATAAAATGACTTGCTCGATCATTAAGGGATATAACAGTTTTGTAGGAAACTCAAAACTGCAATATCTCGAAGTATATGTCTTCATAAGTAAGTAAGTAATTATCTTAATACTATCTAGCGTGGTTTACAGTCAGAGTTATTTCCGACAAAGTAAGTAAAATATTCTTTAGACAACGTTACGAAATCTCCAGTTACATTCCAGCCTTAACAAACGCTATCAGTTCAACTCAAATCAGTACAACATAAACAGTGCCATCCCTGGCCAGTAAATAGGCTTCCATACATCGCGTTAGGCGGGCCGTGCGGACATCAGAGGTGCCGCTATCGCGATCAAAGCGACCGCTTGCTTTCGGCACCGCCACACCGTGTCCGCCGCTCGCCGTAAGCCGCGGCTACACTGGGCCCAAGAAATGCCTGGAGAAGCCTGTGGGAAACAATGTACGGAATCTGGCTAGTGATTGAATGGTTCGTCTTAATAGGGCTATTAGCAATGTGCTTAGGCTCTTCGAAAAAAAAACACTTTGCCATCGAAATCGCACTTCTGCTGTACATTTAGGGCATTATAATACGCCCAGTTTCACTTCTAGGTAAACGAAGTATTCTTCCTTTACAACTCCAAGTTAATTTGGCTATTTATACTACCCCTAGATCAGACCATCCTACGACTGTATCCTGGATTTGTGAACATGCATCCGTTTCTATTTAGATGAATCGCATGAACGAATCTTAAGGTTAATGGACCTGCCTCTTCAGTGTCTTGTGTATGCATAGCTTAGGGATACGTTAAAGGAGCGGCCATACTCAAGTTGCAAAGACAAAAATGTACGAGCTTTGGGAAGCAAACTTATGGAGAATATTATGTAGGGGAGGAATGTTCTGCGACTTAAATGATCATATATAGGAAAATAAATACGGTAAGGAAAGATGAATCTACGAATTATTTGTGATGTTGCTGTCTCGTTGGTTTAGTGATCGCAAGCGCTATTGCTGAGTAAGAGGTCCTGGGTTCAATTCCCGGGTCAGGGAAAGAGATTTTTCCATCTGGAGTCTCGATTTATTTAGATGGCAAAAGATCACCTCGGCCTAATCCTTCGGGGAGACAGAATACTAAGTATTCTACTTCCTTCTTAGATTAGTGATAATATCTATGTGTCGCATCGTGGTGGCTGAGATGCAAAACATCGGGTCTTCTTCACGATCCGACGTAGATTAGGTAGGTGTGGGCACTGTAGTGGATACTCGAACGAAAAGATGATTTGAATTTAAAATACCTTTTATAAACTGGTGAGTAACAAATTAAATAAACATATGCATCGGAAACAAACACGTGCGTTGGTACTGAGCATTTGCCTAGACTGTCCGTGCTCGACTGTCATGTCAACTGTAGACTCGGTCTCTCAGGTTTCTCAGCGAGTCCTCACTGCATCCCCTCCACCGACGATCGTGTCCAAGCGGAAGAGCTCGCTTGCGTTGCCGGGGGCCTACTCTCTAACTCCGTCAACGAAGATACGTGCCCGTCCGAAAGTAGTTGGCAACTTCTTAATGAATCCTACAGCCAATTAACTAACTTTTTTGGACGGACAAAAACATATCGGGAGTAGGGACAGCTGTCTAATCGTGTTGTCATTCATTCTTAGTTCGGGCTCCAAACTAATCTTCTGCCCGTAAGTGATACGGTTGGAAATGCCCGTTACTCCGACCGCAACGACGGACTTCGTGCTTAGGGAGTAGGCCCCCCGGTTACATGATTATTCGTTTACGAATCAAATTGTTAGATGGCGCTGTCCGCTATACTTTGGCGCCATCAATCGACAACATAATAAATAGGGCCGAATGTGAATGTTGGAAGTGATCTGAGGTCCTTGTTCCTTTGCAACCATTGCCTTCATCGTTATTATTATTTCAGCCGCAAGACGTCCACGGCTGCTGCGTGAAGTACAGAACCGGTCGAAATGGCGGAGCTAGGGGGAAGACCTAGTCCTCTTGGTACTCCTAGTCCAGTCAGCCTTTGTCTTACTACACAGAAAAATAAAATGGATTAGGTTGTGTTCTCGGTTTGAAGTTACTAATTCTTGTAAGTCCTCTAAATAGTGAAGATTGACAAAATAGGTACTAACCTGTAATCTTACTATAGAGCATAACGAATGTTGTTGTTGTTGTGTTGTGGTGTCTGTGTCAAATAAGTGTTTTCTATTCTATTATATTCTAAATTCAGCAAGAATTTGCTAAAACTGCCTGTTGGCGATTTCACACCATCAAATCCAGCGAGTGTATTCAGTAAATGTCTCACCGAGTAAAGTTAGATGAAGTGAGTTGTTATTCCATCTAATGCTAGGGATTGACACAATTATCAACTCACTTCACAGTAGTAGTTACAGAATAGACCGACTGGTCTTAAACTATCGGTTAAAAAGACGCTATAAAAAGTAAAATTTCAACCGAAGCCGTGGTCTTATGTAATGCCAGTTTGTCCTAAAGCTTATGATCGCTTACTATTGTTAGAATGTTTTGTTCAAGTGGCATACAACGACGGCTTTTTAGTTCATGACTTTATGTTCTCTAGAGTGTAGAGGGCCATTTAATGTCACGTCACTAACCTAAACTATATTAGCGGATGATCAAGACGCTTCCAACGATCCATTTGTGAAATTATAATACTTAAGCAGTTAAGAACTTATGGGGGAACAGATCAACATCATACATACATACATACATACCGGTCAAAATCATTACCCTACTTTTTGTTTCGCCGTAGTCGGGTAAAATCAAAATCAAAATATTTAATTTCACTAAACCCCATATTTACAATTGGTTGTTTCCTTAGGATAAGAGCCGGCAAGAACAGATAAAAATAATATTAATTAGATACACTTTTACCACCGCCATTAAAGCTCAAATAATTTCCATCACCACAATCAGTTTACCGATCAGAAATCATCAACTGTGTGAATAGGCCCTAAGGAGGCGTCCATTAATTACGTGAGGCAATTTTGGCGATTTTTCGACCCCCTGCCCCCTTCTAGTGAGATGTCGTGAGATTTGGCTCGACCCTCGCCCCCCATAATCTCATGTGAGATATTTCAAATACGTGTTTTTAGTGTAAAATTCAATTTGGCTGGCTTGGCTGACCGGGTGCGGTTTAACCATCGAGGAGTTACTGTGCTACTATGTGACGTTCGCATAACTGCGATAAATATCATTTTGTAGGATTTAGCCATATTGGCGGAAAAACATGTTTTACATCATTTATCCCGGTTTTCTCGTAATGTTACATTGTTTGTTTCCGGAAAAAATATAAATTACGTGATATTTGCCGAGACCCCCTCTGTCCTACGTGAGATTGAGTGAAATTCAACTCGACCCCCTCCCCCTTAATGCCTCACGTAATAAATGGACGCTCCCTAACCTACCCGACCTGGTCTTCCAAGATATAGTTAGTGACAACTATAATGAGCAAGCAAAGCAGCAATGGCAACCAAATGTTTTTACATAAAAGTAAATTGCCTATCTACTGGTTAGCTTCTGTAATAGACCAGTTTGTAGAAACTACTGTGGCACTGACAAGTATGCGACGCGTAATAAATTGTAATGTTTCTCAGAATCTGTCGTTGATTGACATTGTTGACGAGGGTACAGTCGAATGAACTAGCAAATACTAGTTTCTTTACTTTTATGTCAAGCCACACATACGATTTATCGAGCATTGATATACAAAAAACCCAAGATGCGCAGTCTCGAACCAAAGTAACTCACAAAATTGTCCCCAATTATACGTCAGTGGTTATAGTTTTGATAACACAATTTTTTTTGCAAATTCAACCTTACATGCATGCCTTAATGTGGTTTTTACAAGGCAATGTCCAAAAAGACTGACTGAAAGATGACTGACGATACTATTTGACACCTGCGCACATTGCTGTGGGTGAACTTGGCAGATCATTTCCCAGCAGAGCAAAATATAATGTGATTTCTATTCGTATGCGGATGAGTCCTGGAGTTCCTTTTACTTAAAAAAAATAGTTCAGGCATTTTTGCCTGAAAAACGGTCGAATGAAAATATGCTCTGCGAACTTCTGTTAGCAGATAATTTTTCCAAAATTACGATTTTAAAACTGATTTAGGCACACAGTGGTGAGTTCCATAGTTCCTAATACTTTTCCGGAATAGTTCTGCCGACCTAAGTCATGAAATAAAAAAAAGAAAATGTTACCCGCTACAAGAAAAAGAAAATAATTTTGTTAAAAGAGGCGCCTGGTAAATTTGTAGCTTTTCGTAGATTCTATGGACTAAGCCAAGACCCCCGGGCACAGAAAAAACTAAATGAACGCAGTTGTCTCTGAAAACGATCAGCAGACCCTTACGAAAAAGTTAGATTACAAGAAATCTAGATTTCATTGAGTGATTAAGTTGGTATGATAAAAAAAAGTTTGACTACAACTGAGGAGCTAAAACTCCACGTTTGATGTTGCAACTATAAAATAACTATACTAAAACAGGCAAAAGTAACCCAGAACTCTGACGCAGATATCAGCAGAACATGGGTAAAGATCTAAGATAGTTGAAACCTGGATTTTAATCAGTGGTTTAGAAAGATGGATCAATAAAAAAAAATAATAGCACTCAGGAGCAGGAACTCCATGGTTTCTTCTGCACCGCTAAAAGACCTATCCAAAACATGCAAACGAGTCCCAGAACTCTGACTCAGGTATCAGCAGAACATGAGTAAATATTTAAGACCAAAACACTCAGAATATTAATCAGTGGTATAGAAATATGGATTAAAAAAAATGTGAGTAGCACTCAGGAGCAGGAACTCCATGGTTTCTTCTGCACCGCTAAAAGACCTATACAAAACATGCAAACGAGTCCCAGAACTCTGACTCAGGTATCAGCAGAACATGAGTAAATATTTAAGACCAAAACACTCAGAATATTAATCAGTGGTATAGAAAGATGGATTAAAAAAAATGTGAGTAGCACTCAGAAGCAGGAACTCCACGCTATCTTATGCACCGCTAAAAGACCTATCCAAAACATGCAAACCAATACCAGAACTCTGACTCAGGTATCAGCAGAGTATGGGTAAATATTTAAGACAGAAAAACGTAGGATTATAATCAGTGGTATAGAAAGATGGATAAAAAAAAAATTGAGTACCACTCAGGAGCAGGAACTCCACGGTTTCTGATGCAACATTAAAAGACCTATCCAAAAACTTGCAAAAGAATCTCAACACTCTGAATCAGGTATCAGCAGAGCATGGCTAAAGATCTATGATAGCTAAATTCTGGATTTTAATCAGTGGTTTAGAAAGATGGATCAAAAAAATTTTTGAGTAGCACTCAGGAGTAGGAACTCCACGGTTTCTTATGCACCACTGAAAGACCTACCCAAAAACATGCTACCAAATACCAGAACTCTAACTCTGACTCTGATTTTAGATCAGAGATATGGAAAGATGGCTTTAAAAAAAATTGTGTAGCACTCATGAGCAGGAACATCACGGTCAGCACTGGCCCGAGCACTTGCCGCCAGCACTGGCCCGAGCACTTGCCACCAGTACTGGCCCGAGCACTTGCCCGAGCACTTGTCTCCAGCACTGGCCCGAGCACTTGCCGCCAGCAGTTGCCGCCAGCACTGGCCCGATCACTTGCCACCAGCACTGGCCCGAACACTTGCCGCCAGCAGTGGCCCGAGCACTTGCCGCCAGCACTGGCCCGAGCAGTTGCTGCCAGCACTTGCCCGAGCACTTGCCGCCAGCACTGGCCCGATCACTTGCTACCAGCACTGCCCAAGCACTTGCCGCCAGCACTGGCCCGAGCACTTGCCGCCAGCACTGGCCCGAGCACTTGCGGCCAGCACTGGCCCGAGCACTGGCCCGAGCACTTGCCGCCAGCACTGGCCCGAGCACTTGTCGCCAGCACTGGCCCGAGCACTTGCCCGAGTACTTGCCTCCAGCACTGGCCCGAGCACTTGCCGCCAGCACTTGCCGTCAGCACTGGCCCGATCACTTGCCGCCAGCACTGCCCGAGCACTTGCCGCCAGCACTGGCCCGAGTACTTGCCTCTAGCACTGGCCCGAGCACTTGCCGCCGGTACTGGCCCGAGCACTTACCGCCAGCACTGGCCCGAGCACTTGTCGCCAGCACTGGCCCGAGCACTTGCCCGAGTACTTGCCTCCAGCACTGGCCCGAGCACTTGCCGCCAGCACTGGCCCGAGCACTTGTCGCCAGCACTGGTCCGAGCACTTGCCCGAGTACTTGCCGCCAGCACTGGCCCGATCACTTGCCGACAGCACTGGCCCGAGCACTTGCCGGCAGCACTGCTCGAGCACTTGCCGCCAGCACTGGCCCGAGCACTTGCCGCTAGCACTGGCCCGAGCACTTGTCGCCAGCACTGGCCCGAGCACTTGCCACCAGCACTGGCCCGAGCACTTGTCCCCAGCACTGGCCCAATCACTTGCCCGAGTACTTGCCTCCAGCACTGGCCCGAGCACTTGCCGCCAGCACTGGCCCGATCACTTGCTACCAGCACTGCCCAAGCACTTGCCGCCAGCACTGGCCCGAGCACTTGCCGCCAGCACTGGCCCGAGCACTTGCGGCCAGCACTGGCCCGAGCACTGGCCCGAGCACTTGCCGCCAGCACTGGCCCGAGCACTTGCCGCCAGCACTGGCCCGAGCACTTGTCGCCAGCACTGGCCCGAGCACTTGCCCGAGTACTTGCCTCCAGCACTGGCCCGAGCACTTGCCGCCAGCACTTGCCGCCAGCACTGGCCCGATCACTTGCCGCTAGCACTGCCCGAGCACTTGCCGCCAGCACTGGCCCGAGTACTTGCCTCCAGCACTGGCCCGAGCACTTGCCGCCGGTACTGGCCCGAGCACTTACCGCCAGCACTGGCCCGAGCACTTGTCGCCAGCACTGGCCCGAGCACTTGCCCGAGTACTTGCCTCCAGCACTGGCCCGAGCACTTGCCGCCAGTACTTGCCGCCAGCACTGCTCGAGCTCTTGCCACCAGCACTAGCCCGAGAACTTGCCGCCAGCACTGGCCCGAGCACTTGCCGCCAGCACTGGCCCGAGCACTTGCCGCCAGCACTGGCCCGAGCACTTGCCGCCAGCACTGGCCCGAGTACTTGCCTCCAGCACTGGCCCGAGCACTGGCCCGAGCACTTGCCGCCAGCACTGGCCCGAGTACTTGCCGCCAGCACTGGCCCGAGCACTTGCCGCCAGCACTGGCCCGAGTACTTGCCTCCAGCACTGGCCCGAGCACTTGCCGCCAGCACTGGGCCGAGCACTTGCTGCCAGCACTGGCCCGCGCACTTGCCGCCAGCACTGGCCCGAGCACTTACCGCCAGCACTGGCCCGAGCACTTGCCGCCAGCACTGGCCCGAGCACTTGCCGCCAGCACTGGCCCGCGCACTTGCCGCCAGCACTGGCCCGAGCACTTACCGCCAGCACTGGCCCGAGCACTTGCCGCCAGCACTGGCCCGAGCACTTGCCGCCCGCACTGGCCCGAGCACTTGCTGCCAGCACTGGCCCGAGCACTTGTCGCCAGCACTGGCCCGAGCACTTGCCCGAGTACTTGCCGCCAGCACTGGCCCGATCACTTGCCGCATTTTTTTAAAGGCAACCTAATATAATTAAGCAAAAAGAAAAGTGATTCAAGGTGAATCTAGTCCACATTTTTCCCATACAAACTTCGGGAGTGTATTACTCCACTGTTCGACAATGTACATCAAAAATTAAACATGGTATGGTTTTTCCGTATTATTTATATTGTCTGTACGGAAACAGAATACTAAAATAAAAAACCATTAAAAAGTTAGGAGCCACCAAAAATTCGTTTTTCTTGCTAATTTAACCTAACTTTAGGCGTGCTTAAATAATAAAACTCCTGAACTATTTTTTTTAAAGTATAAAGAACTCCAGAACTCACATGCATTCGAATAGAACTCACATTATATTATGCTCTGCTGGGAAATGATCTGCCAAGTTCACCCACATCGCACAATGCGCCCTTTTTATGCGGACGTTTTTGAGACGCTGATTGTGTCATGTGTATGTGTATTTTGTGTGATGTGTATGTCGGGATTTTTGTATATCAATGTTATCGACTGACAAATAAAAAATTAAATTTACCATCTGCGAAAGTGATGAGCTTCCATTCAAACTATAATCTCCTATTTTGACTAATTAAGAGGATGAAATTTAAAAATCCTTTCTCTGTGCGCACCTCCGTTATATAAAAATAGCCTAAAATATATAATAGCCCATAAAAGTCCTAGCGGCTTAAGCTTGTGCATTGTCGTCAGTGAATGTAAGATTTTTTAGATTTATCACAGCAAAGCATGGAGGAGAGCTCCACCAAAAAAATAATTTATTTATTTATTTAAAACTTAAACTATCATTACAGGTTTAGAAATCTAATGCGATAGCTAAGGCAATACTACTACTATTATAATATTAACTATTTTAAATAACACTATTACTAACAATTTATAAATAACTACACAATAACTTAACACAAAATTACTTATAACTAAAACGATACAACCTTATAATTATAACAATACAATAATCACACAAAATGTACTTATGTTTTATAGTCATAAATTAAAAACAAGTAAAACAATAAAACAACATAAAATTACACTAATTGTTGCTTTCGTAACATATTATATATGAACTTACTTTTGCGAACTATTTTACTAAAGTAACACGAAAAAATGTCCAACCTATTCTTTATTCCGTTAATAGTACGAATTGCTCGCGTGAGAGGTGCTTTGGCCAGCAGGCCGCAGGCGCCACCGCCTCCCCACGTAGCGGTCTGGAACAGAAAACCGCAAGCACTGACGCACTCCTGGATTGTGCTCCTTGCCCCGGAGTAATTTTATTAAATAGACGACAAGAGTGAACTGTCGTCGCACCCTCAATTCATTGTACCCGACCATGCCCAGTACAAGCAGGGTGGGGTACAATGGATAAACCCCGTACAGTCTGAAGTACAAGTGACGCGTGAACTTATTCTCGATAATGCACCGGTGAAGCTCGACCTGCATCAACCTAGATGCGACGTCGCGTTCAAAGATGGCCGTAAATAAATATCACCCGTCTCTCCACTAGTACAATGCCTATTCTAGGATGCAATCCGGTCTTCCGTTCCTATCCTAAGAGCAAGTCTTCTCTACAATTGCGGCACCTGTCTACGCCTTATATGCAATATAGTCTCTGTAGCACCATGAAACATGAAGCTTCAGGGGCTTGTGCAAATCTCTGGGTCCATTCAATGAATCGAGTCTACCCAAATTACGCTGGGTTATGGATTTCATTCATTAATTCAGTAGAATGCGACTTAACAGAAACACTATAAGCTCTATAAAATTAACCAATTTATTTATTTCATTGTTGGATGTCCTCAATTTATCTATATATATAAAAATGCATCCCTATTTCCTTTGGTCACGGCATCACACGTGAACGGCTACACCAATTTTGCTAATTATTAACATTATAAAGTTTAAGAAAACTTAACGACTATATTAACTTTTCTAATATTGTACTAATGCGAATTCAATATACATAGTTAAGACAGGACAACGTCTGTCGGGTCAGCTAATAAATAAATAAATATAAATGACTAATCAAATAAAATTACACAAATTTATATCGTCATAAATGGTTACAGTTTGCGCACTGGATAAAAACTTATACTGTATAAGATCATATACGAGTACTTTTGAACTACGAAGTTAGTTTAAAGTATTGTCTACTCTCAATGTAAAAGCTCTGAAGGGAAATCTATTTCTTTTTACTGTAAACCACTTACATACACCAAAAGTATTTATTTTCATAACTTCTTTAAAACCATCTGCCGTAATGTCAGACGATCAATGGGCAAAATTTACGACCCAGTGGGCATCGCGGCAGGCCCAGACGGTGATGGCGGGATTAGCTGGACTTTTTACACGCTTTTTATTAGCTTCACTTGTATGTTTCTATGTTTGTATCTGACCGTTTGAAGTGGGTCAAAATCAAGTCTCTTTGGACATGATTTTGAACCACTTCAAACGGTCAGATTTTATTTAAACTTTGTGGACTTTTCGAGGACGGATGACAATTCAATAATTAAAAAGAAAAACTGAAAAATGACGCTTTTGTAGTTAGCAGAACTAAAAAATAGAAAATAAATAATAGATTAGAAAATCTAAAAAAACGCAACTAAAAAAGCAGAAAATTGTTTAAAAAAAGCGTGCATGGGGTGATTATTTTCTGCTTTTTTAGTTGCGTTTTTTTAGATTTTCTAATCTATTACTTATTTTCTATTTAAAAAAAATAAAAATTGGGCCTTGGCACACAGAGAGAAGTAGAAAGAGAGTAGGGAGACCTTCACCCAGCTGTTGGACTCTAATGGCTAATAACAACTTAACTTTGTACAATGGTCACTTACATTCAATGCTGACTGTACTGTATGTTTAGTGTCGTTTTAATTGGTCGTGTCCATTAATAGCCACAAGTGTGTCTGAATTGTAGCATTTTGGTAGCGCATGCAACACATAGACACAGTTTAAGTCTAAGTACTTACACACTCGACGCGAACTTGAGAAGAATATTCTGTTCAGAACTGTTGTGAATCAATTATTATTAAATAGTAGTCATTTTGTAGAAATAACAGTCTTAAATGTACCTTAATAACTTACACAATACATATGCGTGTGAAAATTAGAGCATTCTTTGATCAATAAACGGTGCTAAATCCATCCTATGCAGGGACACAGAATCTGAGCCAAATAGGGACTGGCTCAAAATAGCATTATGTTTTAGATGTCGAATGGAGAATTAATACAAAAACTTGACACATTCATAATCATAACTCCATCTCTTTGCCGTAGTCGAATAAAAAAAACCCATCTAAATACGTATATGCCTGCGTCAATTTTAAAGACTAGTCTGTGCTTCAAAAAACATCTGGTAACTTAACTGATAATGTACTTATTGGTTGTTATTTTGCCAATACTGTGTACAAATCCTATTAATAATAAATTGTATCTCAGCAGTCATTGTGCAGATAGTCGTGACGGCCAATGGCATAACAGCCAAGAGCCTCGACCAACACCTCAGGAGGCTTTCGTTAGGCAGCTGGATCAAAGGCTTGATCCAGAAAGTGGTACTTCTGGAACGGTGCGTAACGTAAGGAGTCTCTCAGCACCCCTGACCACCCGTAGCTTGGACCCTGTTCCCGAAACCGGTGGGCTAAATTTTTTTTTTAAACATTGAAAACATTGTAAAATCCAATTATTTTTAAAAGAGTAACCGTGGAGTTTCTTGCCGGCTCTTCTCCATAGGAAGCGACAAATTGGAACCGTGCACCTAGATTCTGACGTTTCATAATTGCCCTTGCAGGTTTATGTGAAATAAAATATTTTGATTTTGATTTATATTTTTAAATGTTCATATATTCTAATGTTTATAAATATAATTCATTCTAGCTTTTGCCAGCAGCTTCGCCCGCGTGGAGGTCGAAAACTATCCCACGGGAATGTAGTACCGGGATAAAAAGTATTTCTTGTGTTATTCCAGGTTACAAACTACCTGTGTGCCAAATTTCATTCCAATCCGTTCAGCCGTTTTTGCGTGAAAGAATACATCCATACATACATCCATACTCACAAACTTTCACATTTATATTATTATATTAAGATGTATATTTCATTGAAATAAAGGAGAATAGTAATTGTATCTCATATAGAGACATGAGATACAATTTATTATTAATAGGATTTTCTACGCTTTATCAAGACACTTCTTGATATATATAATCTTAAAACTAATATATCTTAAAACTAACCAAATCAAATCAAAATATTTTATTTCACATAAACCTGCAAGGGCACTTATGAAACGTCAGAAGCTAGGTGCACGGTTCCAATTTGTCGCTTCCTATGGAGAAGAGCCGGCAAGAAACTCCACGGTTACTCTTTTAAAAATAATTGGGTTTTACAATGTTTTCAAATTACAGTGATAATAGGTATGGGAGGACAGTGCAGGCCTGTCAATAAGTACCAAGTACTTAGAGGAATGAAAATAAAGAATAGAAAATCGTCTATAAATCTAGTCTGTAAGGCCTAAACCAAGACGGTTACCCACAATTTCTATCTCCTACACGATGGCAAATATCGATGAGGCTTGAAATAGCTACCTTTGTTGTCTTCACGGTTGGGTGCAGCTTTATATTAGGACTGGTGCTCACGGCGACGTCGCTCGCGTCAGTGATTATAGGCCTGGATAGAATGTAGGCAGTTTGAGATAGGAAGATGCCAGGGAATTGGATTATGTTGTTATGATGTTGGTTTTGTTTGTAGCAGCTGCTGTGATGGTTTTTAAAAGTCTTACCAAAGGGTATCGTCTTACCCAGTAACTGGTTTTATGGAGGTCAGATAGGCAGTCGCTCCATGTAAAATATTGGTATTCAGCTGCATCTTACGGTAGATTGATTGTCACTAGTTTTATTGCGTCACTTCTTTCTTGTAATTTCTAAGAAATTAATTCTTACCCAACTTATTTAAGTTGAGTTCGAGAGGAACGTTTTCAAACAAACTGTAAATACATTATTTTAAGACAAAAGGTAAATGTATTATCTTAACACAAAAGTTTCATGTATCTTTTATTGCTTATAACTAATTCCGTAATACTGCAAGTAATAGATTTTCTCTTAGTTAATACAGAAAACATTGTGTGGAAGTCTGTTTCATTGCTGAACAAAAGGTCGATGCAGTAGAATATGACTTATGGGCTATAGAATTACATACAATAACAATCGCTATCTGTCAGTGAAAGTCCCGACAAAATTGCCCCAGCCGTTTCGGAGATTAGACGGAACGAACAGACACAAAAATAAAAGTTTTTTTTTGTAAAAAGTAACGTATAAATATCATCATCATTTCAGCCGAAAGACGTCCACTGCTGGACATAGGCCTCCCCCAAAATCCTCCACTTCGACCGGTTCTGCGCTTCTCGCATCCAGCGGGTTCCTGCGGCCTTCACAAGTTCATCGGTCCATCTTGTGGCCTTCCATCGCTACGTCTTCCGGTACGCGGTCGCCACTCCAGAACCTTTCGGCCCAATCGGCCATCTGTTCTGCGAGCAATGTGCCCGTGTACCGTAATGCCCCGTATAAATATGCATTAAGCTAAAAACTATTATTTTGACATAACAAACAGACACTTATATTTTATTTATTTGTATAGATTAGGTTCCGTGTGGTGCTGGACGTAAAAGAATAGCACTATCCCATTTCTTCCGTGGGTGTCGTAGAAGGCGACTAAGAGACTTACCAGAGAATGGGCAGCAGTGTTCTGCATAGAGAATTTGACCACCATACTGCGATCGCCAACCCACCTGCCAAGCGTGGCGATTATGCCAAATCCCCCCTTTTAGGGGAGGCTTATGTCCACAGTGGACGTCTTTCGGCTGATATGATGATGATGATGATGATGATGATGACGATAGATTAGATTTGTGTTCTAAAATGTGGTTGTAAAATAAAGACGGTTGCTTAGCGAATATAGATTCACAAATAAAATTTGTGAAATACCTTTTTAACATTGATCCATTGGCCATTGACTTCCGAATATGTTTCACTTATGGGCGGATGCTCATCGCGAGCTACGACCAGCTATAAGAATGTGAATGAAAATCACAAATGAATTTTAGTGTCGGGTAACAAAAGTAAGTCCATGAAGCCAAAATAAAATGTGTGAAACACAGGTCTCCTCTCTGTGAGAGGGAGAGAATCGTAAAACGGTTTTGAGACGGCTTTGTATGGGGCTTTTCGTTAAAAGATGGCCGTAAATAAATATCACCCGTCTCTCCACTAGTCCGTAGATGCTACATGTCTTCGAATATTTGGTCTAGGATATGCCTGTTTCCTCACGATGTTATCCGTTTTGAGAGCTGTGGTGACAGAAATCATTTACACGAAGTAAAGCATCTGACTGGGTTCGAACTTACGACCTACATCTCGGTGAGTACTGTCGCCGAAATGTTATGAAAAACATTTCGGCCTTTACATCAATTTCTGACTGTTCATGGTGTCATGGCGTGAGTAACAGGGACAACGTAGGTATGACTTAGATACAACGTAGTAAAAAATAGTCGATTCCTATAATTTACGGACAGTTGCAGGTTAAAATTAAGACTCTTGTGTCTTTGCCAAAAATGAAGCAAAGACTGCTTTGCTTCATTTTAGGCCCCTTTGCATAGTAGACTCCCCCCTATTTGGGAGTAACTACCTAAGGTAAAATTAACTTACGAAACTATTTACTTGCTCAGTTTGGAAATAAAAAATGCTACCATTGGTAGGCAAGACGATCCGTTTTTAACGGACTTCAAAAAAAGGAGGACTTTCACATTTCGACTGTATGTTTTTTTGATGTTTGTTACCTCAGAACTTTCGACTGGGTAAATCGATTATGATGATTGTTTTTTTATTTGAAAGCGGGTGCTTCCCATGTAGTCCCATTTCAATTTCATATAGATGCGTTTCGGAGACAGACAACGGAACTCTTCAAAAAATAACAGTAAATCAACCGCGATTGCTGCTATCGCATAAATATGCATTGTTTTGACCCCAAGGATGATGAAATTGGCCATGGTACGGAACGAGAGGGCATGGCTGGCAGTCGCCTCCTTCAGCGAAGCAGTTATGCTCGCAAAGAGGGGGGCGGCGCACGTGAGAGAGATGTAGTACATGCGCCCTCACAGCCGTGGCCTTCGCAGGAGACGCCCTGGGCGTAGGGAATCCCAGGCTGATTCCCGGCCACCGTAGGCACGGGCTTGCGGACGGCGAGTAATGGGTAGCTCGCTGTCCGGTAAGGACCAAGCCCGGGTCGACGGCGCGTTGTGTTCCACGCGCGCCTCAAAGAGATGTCAGCAGCAACAGATGGGGCACGCAAGGGCCGATGCCTGCCAGGGGTGCGGGTTGTTCGAAAGAGATACCGCCACCCCTGGCACACAGGCAACTGAGGGAACACGGGTGGGTTTTAGTCAGTAAAAGTCTGACACGCCCTCCCGCTCCACCCAGAGCGGGAGAAGTTATTTGATGATTTCCCACCCAAAAAAAAAAAAAAAAGAATGATGAAATTTCGAATTAGTGGGGTAGGTACTATAACTAAAAAGTGAAAAATAAAAACGTTTTCCAAAAAAATAATAATATTTGTCAAACCTTTTAGTTAGTATTTCTCAGTATCAATCAGATATACATCAAATCAAGTCCCATACCTATCTATACGCAGTAAAACTACTCAAACTGGATACAAATTACTCCGCGTAATATTTATAATTTTATTTGCTCAAGTCTAGATCGATTGCTCATGATATCTGCATGTTTTTTACCATCCGTGCAAGGTATGGCCAGGTCTACTTCCCCAAGTTGCCTTATATCGCTAGGATATTTTCTAGACTTCATCGATATTGATCAAAGAGATAATTATAATAACTATTGAATATGTAATGGAATTTTAACTATGATCGGTAGGTGTCCGTTTTATGGAGTATGTCGGTAAAAAGTAAGAGGATAGGTAGGTATGTAGTTATTTGTGCAAACTGCTAAGTGTAACAGTTTATGTTGTATTTTATTAATGTCATTCTAATGAGAAACGTTATATGCAAAGGTTTCTAGCTGATATTCAGGTTTTAAAATCTTCATATATGATAGACCGCCGTGAGTCAGTGCAGTTGATGAATCATTGGCTTGTGGCAGTCACTGTCGTTTATTTTATGCATAAATGTGACTTGTATAGGTAATACTTTGATTTGTGATATGCTCAATGGAATAGGTAATCGGAAAATTATGTGGTTTTATCCGACTACGGCGAAACAAAAGGAGGGTTATTATTTCGACCTGTATGTATGTATGTGTGTGGGTATGTTTGTATATTCATCTGTTCTCTCGTAACTTCTTAAGGGAAACCTAGGGCTCGAACTCACTGATGAGCCTGGCTAAAAAGCACGCTGTCTCACCCGGCATAGATAGTATCAGCGATGAGCGGTTAAAAGCTAGTCTACACGCGCAACATTACGGGAGCGTAAAAAATTAAGAACAGTCCTTCGGAAGATCGGGTTTTATGAAAAATCCACTGCATAAATAAATCAATGACTAATAAAGTTTATTGAACTTTTCAATATTTGCGCTTGGTCGGTACCGACTTGGTTTTTCAGATTTTACTCATCTTTAATTACTTAAACACGCCTAAAGTTAGGTTAAATTAGTAAGAAAAACGAATCTTTGTTGGCTCCTAACTTTTTAATGAGACAAAACCAGACCATGTTTAATTTTTGATGTACATTGTCAAACAGTGGAGTAATACACTCCCGAAGTTTGTATGGGAAAAATGTGGACTAGACTCACCTTAACTGCTTATCATAATTTGACAAATGAGGTATCGTTGGAAGCGTCTTGAATCAATTCACATTAAATGGAATATGGGAATATCTAGAGGACGCCATCGCATCACATGAAGTGATTTATCCGCATCACCTGCCCAAGTGTTTAGCTGAATATCAAGACAAAATAATCTTACTTAGGTATCCTCTTTAGGTACTATTGGCAAACAGACCTATACTGGTAAGGTATTATTTTTAACCGACTTTAAAAAAGGAAGAGGTTCTATGTTTGGCTGTATGTTTTTTTTTCTATGTATTTTCACCATCTATTGTGTGTATTTCTCAGTCAATTGTGAATTGATTTTGAAAATTATTTTTTTAATGGTTAGGGTATGCTTCAGGGGTAGTCCTATATAAGTTTGATTAACTTTGGTTTAGTAGTTTTTACGCTAGCCTCGATAATTAATCGTATGAATAACTATTAAGCCTTTTGGTCTTCCCCTACTTGGCCATCCACGTTCAGTGTCATACTTATTTTTTATACATGTATAAATAAGTATTTAAAAGTCGCTAGAATAACAGTAGAACATTTTAATAGCTTCATCTATGTATTTCAGTTGCCTCGAACAACACGTCATGACCATCAGTCACAGCGCCATGTGTCATGTCCCCGTTCGTCACAAAATCAGTGTGGGAACGTGTATATGGGACGACTTAATGACGAAATTAGAAGCATCTTACTTCGTTTCTTACAACATGCTTCGGGAAATGTCTCGGCCCATCAAAGATGACTGGCGACACTACTTGTAGTTAGGGTTACCAGCTATCCGTTACTTTGTATTAATTTTCACACGCTAAAGTATGTAGCATGTGGCTAAGTTGTAACAGCCGCACAGATCGATTGATCAGGTTAAGCTACGCTCGCAGCGGTTGCTCCGTGGATGGGTAACCTAATCTTTACATACAAAGACCTCTCCGTGCCTGGGAAAGCACGTTAAACCGTTGGTCCAATTGACAAAAAAATGCTGACAGATGTTCAAACCCACAACAGACGTCATATTGATAACAATCAAGCGAATTTTAGCATTGATTTACACCATGGTGCCCACCATGGTCGCACTGCCAAAAAAATTATGGTTGGTTGCTTAACTTATTGGACGCCCGGTGAGTGGTCAGATACTCACCATAAAGTTGTGTATATATTACTGGCAGCTCGACATGTCCTAGTGAGATATAGGCCTTGGAACTCATTATAATGCTTTTGTATTTCCAAAGATGACGATGATACCCGAAGAAAGAAAAGAAAGAAAGATAGAAAATACATTTACTTACTACATACTAAAAAGGCGCACATTACATTAAAAAAAAACAAAAAGAAGTGTAAAGTGCCATGTCAGAAACTAGCATTACAATGTACCTACTTTACGGCTGTGTAGAAATATTCATCAAAAACAAGAGAAAATAAATAGGTAACAAAGATTTCAAACTCCCGGCAGCCCTACTCGCTCATTAGTAGAGTGCGCAGTTAATTTATTTTTATTGTAAGTGTCATGTCGCGAGTGCAGCGGATAATTTTTCTTTGTCTCTTCCCGTGCGTCATATATATAGTGACTGGTTGGCCCCAGGCGCTGTTTGTATTCAATTAGGTAGAATATGGCGGTCTATTACAGTTATAAATTGTATTTTGTAACAGTAGTTGGAGGTATTTGTTTTTTCTTTTAATATTGTGTGGAGATGTTGCGCAATCGCATCCTCATCGGCCTTGTTATTTAAAATGTTTATGGAAAAAATTATACGTGGTTTTAAAATGGGCGTCAGCAGCTGTGCGGTCAGCCGAAAGTTGATTTACACTTCAGTTTTTTTAACATAATTATTGAGCATAGTATTTCCAAAATATTGGATCAGATTTTAAACTTATAAAATAAAATAAAACTCTTAGCTATTACATGATGAACCTACTAGTAGTGTACCGAATAATTTCGTTTCTTTTACATACGACCTAAAATTGCAAGTAGAATTAATAGTGCTAATCTAATCTGTGCTTGACTGTACGTCTTGCTTGATTGATTATTTTTTGAACTTCTTCTTGGAGTCGATAATAAATTTCTAACTGAAACTGTTTCATTGCCTTTCCCAAGCTTCACCATATGCTTGCTTCACATGTAATTTAATAACTAACTGACGTTTAGGCAAACCAATATGCACACCCATTCCATTGAACCATTCGAGGAAAAGTTCTCAAAAAGCTACGAAATATAACATTTCCATTTCGTCGTCACTCACTCATCGGTTGTGCGTTCTGCTACGCATATTACAGCCACTACAAGTGCCCAATGAGCATCATGGCGCCTATTTTATACGCGTTCCGAATTATTTCTGAGACCAGCCATCGTTTTGAGTCAAGAATCGTTGTTAGGCCTTATACCCACGGGCGGTTTTTTCCCGCGACGATTTTTTATCGCGCACTGGGTTTTCAACTGTTGATGTCAGTATTATGCTGCACATACATGAGAATCGAACAGAGTGCATCAAAAAAAAAAATACAGTGATAGATTTTCAACTCTCTGCGCTATATATTTCGTTTATTGCGGGTCACACATAAAAGTATATACAATCCATATACTATTACTAACAATGACTTAAAAATGATGTTAGTAAAACATACGAACTAAACTAAGAACGACTAATAACTAGGATGCTGTTGGAGCTTCCCCGCAATCCATTATTGACGCGATGCTCTTTCTCATTATACCAACAACATCGTCAATACGGGCTTCCGCGAACATCTGCGAAACGCTGCAGAAGCGCAGAAGACCCATCAACATCTTAAATCCATTATTGGCAAAAGTAACAAGAAAAAAGGTATTGTATAGTTTCCTAATTAGTTTGGCCCAAAATTCAGCAACGTGAATACCGTTCGCTGACGCAGCTATCGCAGAGATCATACTGAACGTGTAAAACATTGTAGGCTCTCTGCGTCTACTTCCTCCACAAGCTGCACGTGTGAAGGTTTGGCGGCTATGCCGTGTCCGCCGCGGGAATAAAACGCTCAGGTGTACGGGGGCTTAAAGTTTGTCTAGAGACGTAATAACACTTAGCTTGGTTTTATGGAACATTTCCTTCATTGTAACATGTAATGTGTTCTTGCTTCCTTTGTGAATGCGGGTCGAAAGATTAGTAGCGAAAATGATCTAAAATATTCTAGACTAGACCTGTTCAGTTACTTGATCGTTTACTTAAAGCTTAGCTTATTGATTGTGGGTTGAAGATGAAAGGCTTGGTTTACAGGGCCACACATTGGCGTTATTTGGAAATCATAGGCTGTTGAGACATAGCTTGGTTATCGCTGACTGCAATTACATTGTTTCGATTTCGCAGCGTATCCTGGTGGTTCCCCTTTATGATCTTTTTCTCGATCACAGACGGTCCTGCATAAAAGTTATTTATCTACCTTAACGAATATGAATAAATACCAGATTCATCTGTTCATCACTTAAATGACAAAAAAGGTGATATCATGGACATGCAATTTTTACGACACTTGTTTCAAATACATTTTAAATATATATTAACGTTTTAACATTTTATTTAACAGAAATATCGTGCTCCTGCAGATATAAAACGGTTTTATAGTTACCTAAGCTTAGCCAATTAACTTTAAACATCAATTTATTACTCTTAAGTCTAATTCGTTGTGGCGCCAAACTAGCATTCCAATAAATATCAAAGATACTTAGTTATTAATCATTGTTAAAGTTTAAACGTGATTTATTAATCAATCATACAAGATTAATATACACTTGATAAAATTAATTTGTTTATAAACACATTTTGGGTAAATTATAAAATCAGCGTTTATGGAATCTACTAACACTTACATACATCATGCAGAAAAGAAGGAAAAAAGGGAAGAGCTCGTTGGGTATCAACAAATTTGCCCTTATCGCCGTCAGAGGGAAAAGTGCCCAAAAAGATGGTAATTCAGATTCTTTGACCTCAAAATAGGCCAGCCTGTGATCACGTGAATGCTTGCCCCGGCCCTAGTGGTTCAACCCCAAATGGCTCAAAATCTTATTGTGAGCTTATATAGCTCCCAATAAGGTTGTTATCAATTTGTGCCATTTAAGGTTTTCTTAAGCAAAATTATTGGGTATTAAGGCTTCTTAAAACAGACGCGACGCGACACTTAAACAAGAATTTGCCCATTCTTCTCCATACGAAACTACATTTTGGAAGGGGCGACTAGAATCAATTCTATTTTAATGTAAATGTCGTCAACATTTATATTTCATAAGCGCATTTTAACTGCCTATTTGAAATAAATGCTTTGACTTTGACTTTGAATTTACATGAAGTTTTCATATAAATTGCTCAACGAGTGTCGCGTCACGCTAGTCTGTACGGGCCTTTAGTAAAAAAGTGTATTCTTTTTAACTCAAAGTCAGCATTTATTTCAATTAATCCATTAACTTTTGGTCTTTTTAATTGTGAAAGGAAGGAATCAACCATTCAGAAAGTTCAAGCTATTTGCCTATTCCAAAGCGTAGTCGGTTCTTATAGAGGAGAACGGGTAAGAAACATACAAAATACAATTATATGCGGATGAAATTCACTTCGTCACACAGTTAACAGCTTGGCTTTGTATTGTCGAGTTTATGATGTTGTTGATGTTGTTGTTGTTGTTCTTGTTGATGTCGTTTTTGTTGTTTGTGTTTTTGAACAATTGTGATTTTCCTCAAGACATGCTACACAATGGAAATTGGTGATACTACCAGTATTCTGTTTCGGAACAGAATATTCGACAACCAATCTGCACAGTGATTGTTCCTATCGGATCAGACAGAATATTTCGTTTGTTTGGTTTGAATATTCTACCCTTAGTTCATGTAAGGCACCTGTCTCACCGCCGACAAGCGACAACCAAGTAGAGAAAAAAAACCATACATTTATTAAGCACAGACTAAAAGGCACTCAGAGGGGCTTGTGGCTAAGTAATAACAAGCCGCACGGGTCGCTCCGTCAGGTTAAGCTACGCTTGCCGGGGTTCGTCTGTGGATGGTACATACCAACCACCAATTTACCAATTTACCAATTTTATTCAATGAATTTTAATTTTATGTCGATCATTTTTAATCATTTTTAATTTAATTAAATTAAAAATGATTATAATTATCATACATTTTTATTTTATCTCTTTTTATACACCTGCCACTGTTGATAATTAATTTATCAATTTACTAATTTATTATAACTTTTAATTTTATTTTACCAATGTTGTCAGTGTCATTAATTTATGAATATTATTATGTATTCGTTTTCCACCAATTTTTACTTTCATTATTATCATTTACAATGTCACAATTTGTTTTAAATTTATTTGATTGAATACTGGCGCTTATTGCTGAGTAAGTTAGCTTACTTCTCTAATTCATTATTATTTTATGCATGTGGTGTTTACCTATAAGTAATTGTTGCACTGTAATTTAATTTTAAGAATGTGTTATGTCAATGTATTCAGTGTGAACAATTGTTGGTAAACCTAATTAAAAAAAAATACCAAGACCCCTCCGTGCCTCGGAAAGTACGTTAAGCCGTTGGTCCCGGCTGTCATTCGTGGATCTTTGACAGTCGTTATTAAACACACGTCTTACCACGTGTTACCCAGTTACTGCGTTGTGGAGGTCAGATAGGCAGTCGCTACATGTAAAATACTGGTATTCAGATGCATTAGGTTAGACCGACTTCAACATAGTTGGGAAAAGGGGTAGGCAGATTGATTTAGAGATTAAAAAGCATATAATACACAGTAAAATAAAAGTGTTAAGTGCGATGTTAAGGAATTAGCAGGCAAGTCATATGCCTCATGACTACGCCAAAAAGATACTAGAAACGAGTTGGCGAGCAACAAGCAGCGAGTGTGGCTACTTCAAAAAGTTTTGTTGCTGGGCTATGAGGAGTGTGACGAGTCGAATGACTGCCCAGTATCTTGCTGTTAAGCGTATGCACCAAACGAGGGACTCTCAGTAAGTATGTTCTTTTATAGCTCTCGTCGCTGCGCCAAATTAGTGGAGGGAAAGTTCTCGCCGGTAGCAGATCGATCTTGTCGCTGCGCCAAATTAGTGGAGGGAGAGTTCTCGCCGGTAGCAGATCGATCTTGTCGCTGCGCCAAATTAGTGGAGGGAAAGTTCTCGCCGGTAGCAGATCGATCTTGTCGCTGCGCCAAATTAGTGGAGAGAGAGTTCTCGCCGGCAGTGTGAACTGTCAGACATCAAGTAGGCAGGGAATGTCAACGCAGAAAGTGTGATCACACAAAAATTTCAACTTACGGAGTTCAGAATCATGTAATGTTCAAGTCCACGATTCTGAACTGCCCTCAAAAAAAATCTGTTTATACATTTTTTTTTTCCATAACACTTAACCTATTACATAATTGATTTTAGCCACACAACGAAAACCTCTCAGGGTTTATCTGTGTGATGGCGACCCGCTCATTTCGATTTAAAAAGAAATATTTGTAAACCAAAAAAAAAAAGTTCAAATACAATATGCATACACAATATGTATACATTTTCACCGCATAGGTACATTTTTCTATGAAAGGATGGTTCAGCATTATGTACTGAATTCTTGGTATCAGGTTGTTGATCATAACAGTATTGTACGTTTCTTGAGATAGAAAATAGTCCCTAGGTAGTCGCTTCTCCTTAGCGGTGGGACAGTTGCCTGACGGCCGGTGACGCTGTTATGTATTTTGGAGCTATATTCATGTAAACAAAACAATCGGAAATCTGATGTTCTCGGAAACCTTTACAACCTTTAAATCCCAAATCAATACTGGTTTATCTTTACTTCACCTGTTTTATTTTCCAGTTATTCATTTGTGTAGAGAATGTTGTATATTTTTGTGTGAATGTTTGTCATTTTATTTATTTTGACCTGCGATCAATGTATCACATTATTGTAAAACCGAAATGGATCTGAAAACTAATATTCCTAACAACTTTACAGTATGAGGAAACAACAAGATATGCCTGACGTGTTTTGTCTTTTAATTAACACAATAAATAGCACATGAATCCATATCTTTAGTACACTAGCTGACCAGACAGATGGGGTCCTGTATCCTAGAACTCGATCACAGCTCCACTTATCAGGCCCAATTGTGAATCTTAACCATCCAGGAAGCACCCCAGTGGGTTCCCGCATTGTCGTTGCGAGGGAGCTCAGTAGCCGTGGTCATCACCACGGTGAAGCGAAGAGGAACCCCAAGGTGGGGCCGCTCGTCAGGCCTTTTGCCTCCAAGCCGACGACGTAGTCGCCAAAAAGTAGGTTGCGGTGAGGTGCATCGCAGCTGAGGCGGGCCGCGATGTCGAATGGGAGGCATCGCGGCTGAGGGTTACAGGCTGCGGCGGAGGAGGAGTGTCGGTTGAGCGTTGGTCGCTCTCCCTAAACCCTGCGGCCGAAAAGTGGTAGGCGGTGGGGCCACTGTGCTGACCCGTCGCAGGGGGACCGAGGGTGCCAGACAGGGGTCGTCTGGGGCCTGTATGCTATTTGGTTCCTGGGGTGGTTACGGCGTGCCATGGGTCCTGGTGCGCCGGTGATAGGGGTTATTCCCCTCCGAGGAGGGTCCGGTGACGGACAGCCGCGGCGGGTTCGCGGATGGCTTGCGCTTTTCCGTGTTCCCGCCTCAAGCGACACTGGAGGACACCGTGGAGTTTAAGGGGTTACAGTCCCACATAACTGCGCTATCTCCCCGTAGTAGCGCAGTAGGCATTTCTCCGAGTTAACAAAAAAAAAAAAACGCCCGGGTCGACGGCGCGTCGTGTTCCACGCGCGCCGTTAGAGATGTCAGCAACAACTGGTGGGGTCCGCAAGGGCCGATGCCTGCCAGGGGTGCGGGTTGTTCGAAAGAGATACCGCGGCCCCTGGCACACAGGCAACTGAGGGAACACGGGTGGGTTTTAGTCAGTAAAAGTCTGACACGCCCTCCTGCTCCAGGACCACACATACAAAAATATCACCACAATCAGTCTAGTGGTTTAGGCGGAGCTCAGTGACATACACACATACAGAAGAATTATTTAAACAAAAACATTACAAAATCAAGTCAATTTTCGTGTCTGTTTGTATGATAGCATTGTTTTTCTAAACTGTGCTACAGATTTTGATGCGGTTTTCAACATCATTTAGAGAATTTAGCTTTCCGGAAGGTTTACGGGCAATATTATAGCATATTAATATCGAAATTCCATATACTAAGGAAATCTCTATGTTTTGTCAATTCGTAAAACCGTGCGAGGTAGCAGCAGGTTGCTATTATAGAATGAAAACTACCAACAAATCAATTCCATGACACATTTGAGTCAACGCCAGCACTATATTTATACGAAATGTGTTATTATAGTCATTCCTATTCGAGTTATTACTCTAATTGCATTTGATTTGAGTTGGATTACGTGTAGCTAAGCGATATGTGGCCACACTGAGGTAACGCTACAGAAATGTATACCTAGTATATGACTCGATTGAAGTGATGGGTTCCGTAGACACTAGAAACTATAAGCTGTGGTGGAGTTTAAAGAAATGATGGAATGAAAAAGATAGTAGCTGTATTGTTGTTGTATGCATTTGTGGGACCAGCGGAGTAATTCCGTAAAACACTGACAGTGGGAATGACATTAATTTTGATAGTTCGACTATATTCATTGCGTGTTGAGCAGACAAATTTTCCGAACATACGGAGTACTATCCTTTAAAATGATTCAGATTGTGATAGGTAGAGTGCTTCGTAATTTGGGTGCTGACCACACATTTTAGTCATCTGTCTGCAGTCCCGACTGGCTAAAATGTGGGTTCATGTAACGTATTTAGTGTTTTTAAACCCCGAGGTCACTGTCTCTTTTAAAGTCCAGACATAATGTTGGTCAGATGTGCGGATGTTCTAGAGCAAAACCGATTTTATCGATTTCTTCCATCTACAGCGGAACCCAAAACCCATCAGCTATCGTTTCTTAAAATCGAATAACACATGAATTAGCCATGACGCATGTCTAAGCCGATTACACCGTCCTTAACGAAGCTAGAGGCGCTTCGATAACATGTAGTATCGATACCGTCGATTTAAACGAATAATCGATACCGGTACTTAATTAACTGGCCGCGGGAATAGTTTTAATTGATTTCTTTTAAGTTTGGATGTCGTTCGAGAATTGAATGGAATGTTCGTGACTCTTTGTTTTTTAGATGATTTATTTTGGTATTAAGTATCGTAAAATAAAATGCATAGTCATTTTATTTTGCGTACGCTTGTTTTCGTAAATATCCATAGGAACTTTCAAGTTTATAATGACGATTTCAGTCTGATACTCGAAACATTCGTGGCATGAATTCATACGAACACCTAATTCGTGGAAAAACTATTTTTTCTACATTTAAAACAACACATACATATGTCGTACATAAGCATTATTTTCTTTTATACTTTATAGCTTCAAATCACTTGAATAACAACCAGTAAAAAGCTGAACAAACATCAAATCATTGAAATATTTAAAATTCTTCTACACATCGAAATCAAGGCATAAAATACGACTTCACACAAAAATAATAAATAAACACCTTGTATAATTCCAACACACTACATGGCTGTCATAAAATGTTTTATAACCTTTTAAACTGTACCTAAAATCGAGTTTTACACCCAATTTTTACTATTTTAATTGGATACTCTATTAGCTACTAACAATGGTATTAAATTCAAACCCAAATCTTAAACAATCTAACTTCTTAAATGGATACCATTATTCTCTGTTTGTTTCGAGAACATTCCTGACGGATTTATTTATTTAAACTAATAATAGTGACATCCATTAATTTAAAAATATATCCACCGTATACATAATAAAAATAGTGTCGTTTATAAGAAAATTTAAATTAGTTTTTAGTGAAAATAAAAATGGAAATATACAAACGCGCAGGACACTAATGGGTAACAATTCGTTTTCAGGGGAAATGACGTAATAAACATCACGAACGCGTTCCGAAAATATCCAGAATTCGAGTTTGCGTTGGCAACACCGCCGTTATTTCTCTAGGGAAATACGCTGAGTGTTGCCACACCCTGGGTGGCGGCAGACCATCGGTAATTTATTAACAGGTTAAATTTCTAATTAAACCCCGCCCATGTTTTAATATCTACGTATGGTTCGTTGGGTAATATTTCGCTTTATTACGTCAAGTAGTGTCGGAATGGGTGGCTTATGACCCCGGCGGCACTGATCAGACGCATTGTCTGGCAGGTGTTTTGATTATTTTCATTATACCGTATTGTATTGAGAAAGAAGTACAGGTTTGCGGTACTGTTGAGTCATACCGTTGAATATAATAATTACAATTAAAAGTGTAATAATTATTTTTAATTTTGTAAAGACTGCCTGCTTGCCACAATGTGCACAACGAATTGAACAATTCCACCTAATTTTAAAGTAGGCTGTTTAACATTTAGTTTGGATCAGGAAGTCGTTATTTAAAAACAAACTTCACATTCTCCGTTTAAAATTTTAAAACGGACATAAATTACTTAATTATTTACGGGTATAATTTGGCTTATTTTTTTTGTTGTCAGTACTTTTAGTGCATGCGGGTTATGAAGTGTTATCGAGCCACTTATCTGGCTAGTGTGTAATTACCTTAAGAGTAGGGTATAGTACGGAATGGGAAGCACTCGGCCCGCGCGGTGCTTCTCAGTAATGTTCGTGGACAGATATTCTTAAACTATAGGTACCTGAAGAATCAATAACTGAATAAAGAAAGAAAATGTCTAGATATCCAATATCCGCACGATTTCCCCAACTATATTGTCAATTATTTGTGTTAAAATTGTGTATAAGTAAATTATGCGTTATTTCGGCTCATTACGTGTCGGATAAACTACGTGCTCCCTTTCACCGGCTTCATAAGGTTCATAACTCATTTGTTGGTCTTGGTATAACTTTTTATAACAAGCTTCCCTCTTCTTTGCTAGATTTGCATTTGAATGCGTTTAAAGCTAAAGTAAAATCCACCCTCTGTTCAAAGGCATACTATTCTATCATCGACTTCTTAAACGATAAGAATAGTTGGTCGCTGTGATTAACTCACGACAATGTTTATGTTCTTTCACCAGAATTAGCTTGCCTACTGTCAGGTTATATAATTATGTTAGTTCTTATGATTGTTTATTTTATTTGCCTGTATAACTCAGTTTATTTTAATGTATTGTTGACTTAATCTACTCATTACAATGTTTTTTTAATGAGTTGTATGGTTAGCTAGCGACCTCGACAATTCATATTATTCTTGTCAGTGCAACCGGCAGCAAGTTCGTCATGCTCCCTTAGATATCACTGTTTGCGGTAGGTCAGCGATCGGGTTGCCTCATTCCCCCAAATATGGCGAGAGGGTTAATGGCTGATCTTTGCGTTAGGCTCGTGAACGGGTGCTGCTTGTGGTGACTGGTCGTCTTGCTGACCATGGTTTTGTTATTGTTAATTGTATTAACTTTTTATTATTTATTCCAAAGGTCCTAGTTTAACTTTTGTTTCTTCAAGTTATAGCTATATATTAATAATGCAGAATTGCATATGAAAGCGGGCACGCCCTTTGTGCCTGGAGGCTTTTATTTAAATTGTAAGTTCTGTTTACATTTATTTTTAATTTTTGTTAATTATTATTTATTCCTACTTGAGTACCTATCGTTTTCAATGTTTTGTTGGTATATTGGCATGCACTAGCTGACATATGGCAAATTTAACGGTTTTTGTGTTTCGTAATGTCAATTACCTACTATTGAATAGAATCAAGTTTTTCTAACTTAACAGACAGCTGTGCTGCTGGGGAGTTTGTTGCGCCATTTCTTCTTCCCAGCTAAAGCACTAGGAAGTGGTGAAGGGCGGGCAAAAAGAGCTGACTCTCAGCCTAGTTTGAATAGATGACTTTTTATTTTTTATTTTAAACGCTTCTGTACGTAGATATACTGTTTTTTTTCGATATACTTAATATTGTTTTTGTATGCTGTGTCTATCGCTTAATATTGTACACTTGTTTATGTTTTGGCTCGTGTTAATTTGCTTGAACAATGTAACGAGCTTGTTTTTTTATTAATTATGTATGTTTTCAAACACAATGTGAAATTTTCCTGAAATAAACTGAATGTAGATTGAGTAAAAAATAAACAAATATGTTTTTATTAATATTTTTTTCTCTTAGAGCCAAGAAAGGTTTTAGAAATTTCACCTCGATTAAATTAAGATGTTGACTTTGTTCTAAAAACAAAGGAGCCACGTATGGGGATATTTATTTTCGTTTCTTTATTGACCCGTAAGATGAAAGACGCACTTAAATGTCAAAGCTCCTTTCTAACCTTCTTTTCGTCTACCTACAGGACTTGGTTCACACTTCACATAAAATTCTAAACGTATGACGTCAGACGTTAACGAAAATGACATTCGAATTAATTTACAAACGCGACTAATCTTTCACACACGAACTGCGGCATTTATCATAGAATTAACATAAGCACATAACTCAGCTGATAACTCAAAAGCTAGAAATACAAAAACATTCGTAATTCAACATTTCTTTGTCTCCTTGCCGTGCCCACTAATCAGCGAAGTAGTCATATCCCTAGGGGCTACCATAGAACAAGAATAGTATAGAGGCGCAATTACTGCACCCTAATTGTTTACAATCGGAAATGACATATATTGTGACATTAAACAAAATCCGCTGACGAATTTCGTCCGATCGACAGCAATAATAATTGTTTTAGGGCGTAAGAAACATTCAATACTGTCAGGATTGTATCGTCGTTCTAAGACTGCGTCTAGATTATGTTATACAGGATAAAAATTTATCCAGTGCGCAAACTGTAACTATGAATTCATCATATGGTTCTAGACCCCCCCTGGCATAGAAATTTATAGTTGGTTTTCAAAAATAAAATCTGCGGTTCAATACATTTCGACCGCGTAGGTATTGCAGTTTTCTATGAAACAGCTGATTTTTGTCGAATAACTGACGAAAAATTTCTATGCTAGGGGTCTAGAATGATATGCTGATTTCATGGTTACAGTTTACGCACTGATTATAATTTTATCCTGTATAACACAGAAACTTTTGTTATAAAACACGTCCACATTATTTAACATTGCCAACCTCTCTATGGTAACATGTTTTATAACTGTTTTATAAAATGTTATATTTTGTAGTGTGGACCCACCCTCACGCGCCTATCTTCGATAATTGACAACCATGCACCTTGATTGCGTAACACACTCTTAATTTTAACACAGATTTGTTTTAAATTTCACCAATGAAACTGAACTCGAAACTGCGTTCAAGAGCTGTCAGTGTCAATATCCCACAACAATGATGACACTGACAGCTCTTGAACGCGGTTAAGATGTGGTGATCGCATTCAGTTTTGTCGGTGAATTCCACCTTTGATTAACAACTCAAGAACGTACCTTGTATTATTATTATCGGTGAGCTGATGGTTGTTTTCAAAATATGAAGCTTATATGGATTTTGTGGTATTGCCAAAATGAATAGAATGGTCAAAACGAGTACATGTGTTACGCATGTGTTAGGATGCTGTTTTGAGTGCGAGTGCCGGTCGTAGCAGGGTAGGTAAACCTATCACGCTCCACTGGACATAGGCTTCTTCCAGGCTGCGCCACAACCGCCATAACAGTCTTACCCAGCCAGCTTCTTAAGGTCATTGATCCATTTATGTCATAACGCTGATACGCGGTCTCCACTCCAGGATCCGTCTGCTCCACCGGCCAACAGTCCTTCATCAAACACAGCCAGCCCACTGCCGCTTCAGTTTGCTTACTCTGCAAGCTAAGCCGTAACTCCAGTTCGCTTCTATACATTTATTAATCTATGGGACAAGTTTGACAAACTCTGTCGCGACAGTCAGAGAATCGTTCACGCGATCGTTATTTATACTGATAACTACTCGAAGCCAGTCGTAGACTCGTACTTACGATCCGTCGAACGGCTCGTTTAGTAATCATGTCAAATTACTTTGAAGATAATGGTTATGTGTTTATTATTAGTTTACTGGTAATGTTTCAGGTAAATTGTAAGCCTCTTAGGTTTTAAAAAAAAATAAAATTGTTGTTACTTTGTGGGTTTTAGTCCTTTATTTATAAACGTTGATTAAAGTTAAATAATGATTAGCGACTGGGTAACCCTAAATTTTTTACGTTTAAACATTTCTCAAATTTAATCAACGTTTATAAATATATCCCTGAATGTCTATTTTTATTTATGTATCGTAGATTTTGACGATCTTTAAGAATAAGTTCTTTATTATGTAAGTAATCTCCTTCTTTATTGTCTATATTTTTCATTAAAACCATAGCAACGAGAGATAAGTATTTAGATATTTAATTTCCCTATTATTTTTATTTCCCTTTGTTTTGATAAATGACATAGTCTTACTAAGCTGGCGTTTGGTCACAATTTTCTCATAATTATAATAATTATTTTTATTTATTAGTGGTTTTTGTCCGTAGATTTGCTAGCGTGGAGGTCCAAAATTTTGATACGGAAAGTACTACCGGGATAAAAAAATATTTTATGTCTTAATCCAGGTTACAAATTATCTGTGTGCTAAATTTCACCCAAATCTGTACAACCGTTTCTGCGTGATTGAATAACAAACATCTAAACATATGAATTTACACATTCATAATATCAGTATGAAGTAGGTTAATAGGAAATAGTGCGATTTATAATATTAATAAGAAAAAATACATTAAAAAAAAAAAGCACAACCGACTTCCAAAAAAACACTACAAAGTGAATAATAACTTTAAATGCATATCCAAAGTCACCGACTTCTGAAATTAAACTTATTTTTCACTTTGTAGTGTTTTTTGCGAAGTCAGTTGTTTTTTTTTTAAGTTTTTCACTTTTTAGTTATAGTACCTGCCCCACACAATTCGAAATTTCAACATCCTTGGGGTCAAAAAAATGCATATTTATGCGATAGTAGCAATCGCGGTTTGTTTGCTGTCATTTTTTGAGGAGTTCCGTTGTCTGTCTCCGAAACGCATCATCAGATCTATATGAAATTTAAATGGGACTATTTCGAAATAAGCTCCTTTCGAACAAAAAAAGAATTTTGCAAATCCGTCTATATATAACGGAGTTATGCCCGAACATACATAAAAATAATATATATAAACATGTCGAATTGATAACCTCCTTCTTTTTGAAGTCGGTTAATAAGTGTCAAAAGTGCCATCAAAAGTACGTTTGTTCTATTCCCGATGCAATTTCTTTGAAAATTAAAAGCTCGCCCAAGGCAGTGAGTCATTAAATTTCCAGTTTACGCTGATCTCGCACTGTACGGAAATCCTATACAATGCGAAATCAGCTTATACTGGAACTTATACCTTGATGTGTAGCCGTGTGTACCTGTGTGTGTGTACATTTGAAAGACATATAACTGCATTTCCCAATCAAAGAATTATATCTAAACGTAGTTGTAGATTCGTAAAATTATACGTAATAACACAATACAGGATAAGTTTTTACCCAGTGCGCAAATTGTAACCACAGCATATCATTCTAGAACCCCAGCGAAGAAATTTTGGTCCATTTTACAAAAAAAAAATCAGCTCTTTCATAGAAAAGTACAATACCTACGCGGTCAAAATTTATGGAACAGCTGATTTTTTTTGATATGCTGAATTCATGGTTACAGTTTGCGCACTGGATAAAAACTTACCCTGTCATTAACCTTAATTAAACTCCCACAGTTTATAGTCAAATTAACTACATAATAATAAGGCCGAACTAATTCTTGAACAAGCCAGTTGAGAATGATTTACTTCACGACTCGCTACCAAGTCACCTACGCTCTGCTGGTGAGAATAAAATTACAGATATCTTACAAAACATTACATGGGTAACTTACATAAACATTATGAAATCGCACCATGAGATTATGTTAATCTATAAGGCTGTGTATGCATGGTTTAGATGAATAAAGAGATGTGACGAATAACCGTATTACTCGGCACATATTCTTCGTTGGTAAATTCGGTAAGTACGGTAAACTGTTGCATCTTTACTTTCCATGAGCAATTTTACAATGAGAACTGTACTTAAATTTCTCTCGATAACTAAAAATCTGTTGCTGCCATTTAATATTCAACCGATACAGAGGAAGAATAATCTACTATTTGTAACAATTTTTTGTCTGTCTATCCGTCTGTCACCAGGCTGTATCTCATGAACCGTGTATTTCTGTTGCCGCTATTACAAAAAAAAATACTAAAAACAGAATAAAATAAATATTTCAGGGCAAATGAGCAAAAAAATCACGTTCGTTGTATGGGAGCCCCCATACAACAAACGTGATTTTTTTACTCATTTTTGCTCGATGTTGATGACGGCAACAGGTAGACGCTTGAAATATTCACAGAATATTTAGTAATATATGCACTTTAAAAATAAATAAATAAATGAAAATAAAACAAATATTTAAGGGGGGCTCCCATACAACATACCTACTTGATTTTTTTGCCGTTTTTATAGATAATGGTACGGAACTCCTCGTGCGCGAGTCCGACTCGCACTTGTTTTTTTTTCTCCTTATCGTCATCATATTACTACGTTAATAGCCACTGTTGATTATCCACAGGGATAATCTATCGACGATTGATGAACACAGAGACATATTATATGTAAATTGAGTGAAAAACTGAGGGCGTCCTTTTTCTAGCTGAGGGCGCTCAATAGAGATCATTATTATTTAACTCAGCCCTATTTATGACTATTCCACGTCTGAACATTTCACGTCCATAGGTATTCAGTCCTACCAGCAGTTTTTACTTAATGGATATGCTAGCTTTAAACAACCATTAAGACTACGATGTGGCACGTTTGCCTAGACACCTTAACCTCACTTAAGTCTAACTTGACATTTAAGCACACCGAAGTAATCCAAGTTGTAAACACAGCCTTAGGTTTATTCCACACCACACCAGTCAAATTAGAGACAATAGTGTTGGCAGTAAATTCGGGATTAGCTATAAATCTTGTGGCGAAATATTCAAACGATTGATATCAACAAAGGTTAGGGAGTGCGTGTCAAATGTAGGATTTATGTTCGGTTGCGACAGCCTGTGTGGGATGTGACGATTGTTTTGAACGGTGTGAACGAGGCATAGTGTTGTGCTTTGCAATATCCGAATTTGTCAGTGTGCAACTATCTTTATGGATATCTTAGATGTTAGACTATGATAAACGGTTTGGTAAAACCCGCAGCAGGTCTGGGCAGAATTTTCAATGGTCAGATAATTTTATCCAAAGATCTAACATCACATTTTTTTATAGATAGATCATTCGTTAAAAAATGTCCAATTGTCATATTTATTCCTAAGATAAATTTTATCCGACGATTGAAAAATTATCCCTAAGTAGAGTTAAGTAATTAATCTTGACTTTTTACTTTCTCGGAAACATACAAATCTGTAACTTACAAATATTCTGGCAACACTCAAATGTTAACAGCCGTGTGGGCAACAAAATGACTGTTGTAGGTGTCACCTAACTGTTTAAGTGCAGGCGCACTCAAGATCCGAGGTGACAATGAGACAATCGGAATTGCCGTGTAGATGACAATTTGATTACCGGTTTATGGGCATTACGTAGTTGGTACGGAGTTGATGGTTTTGTACTGTTGCCATAGTTACACAAATATTTCAGACACCCATTATACCATGCTGCTAGCGTTTTGAATATAAAATGTATTGTACCTATGACGGGTAGATTTACCCCCTTGATAGAGGATTCAGGTATTCCAATGTCGCACGACAACGCTGTGTTTTGTTTTAGTTCATGACTTAATGTTCTCTAGAGGGTGCCAAATTCAAATTAATGTGACGTCATAAAGCCTATAACCAGCGAACAATCAAGACGCTTTCAACGATATATCATTCGTCAAATTATGATTAGGAGTTTAGAAGTTATGAGGAAACAGATGAACGCACCATACATCCATACACACGGGTCAAAATCATAACTTTCTTTTTTACTTCACCGTAGCCTGTTTAAAAGAAGTAATCTTTAGATGTCGAATCGGTGACGCTGGAAATTGATTTTTGAAGATTTTTATATGTTTGTAAACGCACGAATCCGCATCAGCTAGAAAGATAATCAAAATCAAAATCAAAAATCAAAAAGTCATTTATTCAAACTAGGCTGAGAGTCAGCACTTTTTGAACGTCAAAATTACATAAGACAGTCCCCCAAAACGCCCGCCCTTCACCACTGCCTAGTGCTTTAGCTGGGAAGAAGAAGTGGCGCAACAAACTCCCCAGCAGCACAGCTGTCTGTTAAGTTGGAAGAACTTGATTCATACAATAATAGCATGTAATTAACATTTAACAATAAATGAAAATTTAATTAATAAAAATAAACAATGATATGAAGTAACTCATATGACCTGTCAGTAGTTAAGCTAATTCTAGTGAAAGAACACAAACGTTGTCTTGAGTTAATCACAGCGACCAACAAATTTGACGGCACGGTTGGCGCAGCGGTTAAGCGATTGACTGCTGCGCTGCGTGTCGCGGGTTCGATTCCCGCACGGAACGAATATTGGTATGACCTACAAGTAGTTGTTCCGGGTCTGGCTATTTGTGTATGTGAGTTTAAATGTTTGTGAACGCACCCACAATACAGGAGCAATTCCTAGTGTGGGGCAACGTTTATTAAAAAATATATATATATATATTTTCGTTATGATATATACAAATGCTTGTGAAATGATCAGTTGAAGGTTGTAATAATATTATAGCGTGTGTTCTCACGAAACGGTCTGATGTTACCCAGGACATAAAATTGTTGATGGCCGCGTAAAACGTCCAGGCAACGTCGAATGCGTGGCTTGTATGCTAATAATGTGGAGGGAAAATGTAATTTCTGTTACAAGATAATTATATTATAATGTTCATCTTTTGTTTTGTAGTTTACCATTAAAAGGGTGAAGGAAAACATCATGAAGACACTGATGTGTTCTACAACCAATTAATACATTATAATCACTACATAGTATAAAACAAAGTCGCTTTCTCTGTCCCTATATCCCTATGTATGCTTAAATCTTTAAAACTACGCAACGGATTTTGATGCGGGTTTCTTTTAATAGATAGAGTGATTTAAGAGGAAGGTTTATATGTATAATACACCGACCTCCACGCGGGCGAAGCCGCTGGCAAAAGCTAGTTAAATAATAAATTCGAACATGTTGTGACTGTGACAGTTCAAACACATTTATTGCGTTATTCACGTTGTGAACAGATACATTTTTCGCACATGTAAAGCAATGAAAAGCAATAGTCTTCAAAATCATTCAGATTATGACTGAAAATGTGTTACGCAGTTAGGGTGTTGATCCATCTCACAGAGAGGTTGGCATGTGTCCCAGAAGAGTGGGAACATTGCAGGATAGTTTTGCTATGCTTTCTTTTTGCATCTCCATCTGATTCACAATATTACAATTGTAACCTACAAATTAAACATGTTAATACAGTGTTTCATCATCATTTCAGCCGAAGACGTTCACTGCTGGACATAGGCCTCCCTCAAACGGGAAGGGGATTGCCATAATCGCCACGCTTGGCAGGTGGGTTAGCGATCGCAGTATGGTGGTAAAATGCATAGAGAACGCTGCTGCCCATTCTCTGGTAAGCCCCTTAGTGGCGACTAAGGGGCTACGGCACCCACGGGAAGAAATGGGATGGTGCTATTCTTTACGTCCGGCACCACGCGGAACAATGAACACATAGAGTGTTTAGCAGTCTTGAAATGGTATGCGTACCATGAAAAGGTGATTTGGTCATTCCTTTGAAATCTAATTTGTCTCAGAAAGAGTTTTTCAGTGGTCGTCGGTGCACTAGCAAATTGCTTGTCAAAATAGATAATGTCACGATATGTTGACTATCATATAATTTGACTACCAACTTAAATTGTTCGTATATTCAAATCACATCGTATATAACTAAACACGGCAAATTAACTTATGAAATGAAATGTTTATTTACCTATGTAAGTAGATCTTAAAATACCCTTTTACACGTCAATATTTTGTTGGGCAATATTTTTAAAACTAGATGGCGCCGGCATTTCCTATGTGACTGTTCCCTGAGAAGAAAAGCCGAAACAAACTCAGAGGTCATGGTCTTTTTTAAAGTCCAAACATTATATTGTTTGAATTTTATGTGAGTCTAACAATGCAGGGCAATGTCTGGAAGGGCCTTTTTAAGAAAGAGCCATTGCAGCTTTGAGCTGACCTGTCCTAACAGACGGCATGTATGTAGCAGTCACCGTGTAGCTCAACCCTATTTTAGGGAGCTCAACGACCCGTCACAAGACGCTACCAGATTTGCAGGACATTTGCGTGGGCTATTTACAAAATACTCAAAACCACCAGACAAGTTATAAAGTCATGTTCAATCTAGACTGCATAGTACTTAGGGTGACAATTCGTTTAAAATAACTTAGGGTGACAATTCGGTAAAAAAAAACTCCCTGACTTTACCTGATAGGTTTTGAACTCACCTGGTACTTTCCATCACTATTGTATCTAAATACAAAATCAAAAGTAGTTTCGGGGGCATGACCCGATCTCTCGATCGTCATTTGGCTCGGCTCGAGTTACCTTTCGCCAGTTACCCTTACTGCGCTATCATTGTTCGCCTTAACTGCCCAATTATCCTCAATAGTTTTATATCTTTTGGAAAGTACCTACTAACGTTACTATCGAGGGTCTATCTAACCTATTGTGGGAATTGTTAGGCTACATTAAGCTTAGTAAAATAAATTTTTTTGATGCAAAAAATATCAAAGTGCCACATTTTTAACCGACTTCCAAAAGAAGGTCTTTTTTCTTTTTTTGATGTATGTTCGGGCATAACTCCGTCATATATACACGGATTTCCAAAATTATTTTTTTGTTCGAACGATGTTTATTTCGAAATAGTTCCATTTTAATTTCATATAGAAATGATGATGCGTTTCGGAGACAGACAACGGAACTCCTCAAAAAATGAAAGTAAATCAACCGCGATTGCTGCTATTGCATAATTATACATTGTTTTGGCCCCAAGGGTAATGAAATTTCGAATTGGTGTGGGGTAGGTACTGTTACTAAAAAGTGAAAAATTAAAGCTTTTGCAAAAAACAAAAAAACAACCGACTTCCGAAAAATTAAAATAAATTAAATATTAATTTCGGAAGGCGGTAACCATAAAATTAAAATACATATCCAAATTAAATAATTTTTTCACTTAATAGTGTTTTTTCGGACGTCGGTTGTTTTTTTTTTGGATAAAATTTTTAATTACGTAATTGTGTGTTGTGCTTTGGCTACATTGTCGCGATAACGCGAACTACGCTTCGCACGCTCTCTCTCGTTCAAACAGAGACCGCGCGAATGTAGTAGCACACCAAATTTTTTATTAATATATCAAAGAACAAGAGAGGTTGTGGGAAAACATGGAAATCCGACAGCAATGTACCTACTTAACGTCAGATTTTTCAAATATCGAGTTTACCAGTTACCTGCAAGGACATTGCGTACCAAAGTTTGGTAGGTATCGATATTTTGATAGCCCGTTTTTGAGGTGCATAGATAAATTAGCTATGAAAGGCCGGCGCCATCTAGTTTTAAAATATTGACGTGTAAAAGTGTCGTTTAAGATCTACTTGCAATCCAGATTAAACGCGCCATCTTTTAAAGTTACTTGCCAAAATAGCGTGGTACATTTTTTTTAACACTACACGCGGTTAAAGTTAGGTGATGTAATAATTTTGAATTCAATGTTGGGCAAAAATCTAACAACTTATTTAAAACTGAGGTAGTTATATTTTAACTTTTAACTGTAATTTACAGAAGGGTTATTCATGGTTACCTCACAGAAAAAAACTGACGAAAAGTTAATATTTGTAGTCACAGGACTTAAAAGATCATCACAGTGTGGTGGTGGTGACAGGTGTCACTTTTGGAGATTTATTTTTGAATCCATCAAATTTGAAAAGTACATGACCAAGATTTTTTTTTTATATTTTTCTAATACCTGTCACGACTTGGCCTATTGCCCGTTTTCGGCTTGACGTTGATTTCTGGGACACGTTGTATAAACATTTCATTTCAGTACCTTCCAACGACAAATAAAAGATTTCTTCATCCCGGCCTTCGGAACATTCTAGCATCCTAAGCCAACAAATCCTTCTTTATTTACCACGGAAGACTCATAAAACTGCGGTCCTCCCGAAAGTAATGGATGAGCAATAGCGCAGTGTGAGGCCCTCCTTAACTTATGGTGGTCGGACACCGAAATCGCTCCAACATGATGCTATCGGCAACACGACGAGACACGCTCAAGGGAAAATATCCACTACCATTGGTGACTAGGGTCTGTGATGCGCACTGGAGGAATTTATGGTGAAAAGATAGACAGAAATGTACGACACTTTTTTAAAAACACAACTAAGTTATGCGTCATTATGATCTAGATCCTACGTATTTTTGGGCATTTTAGGAACATGATTTAAGAAGAGAAAATAAGTTAGAAGTAGAAGAGAAACGATATTCAAGCAGAAAGAATAATACAGTCAACAGCGCCTGTATTATTTCTTTCTGCTTGAATATAGTTTTAAATGTTTTGTTGGTATATGGCGTGTGCTAGCTGACATAGTGGCAAATAATTTTACTAATGTATAGAATCAAGTTCTTCTTACTCAACAGATAGTCGTGCTGCTGGGGAGTTTGTTGCGCCACTTCACTCCCAGCTAAAGCACTAGGAAGTGGTGAAAGGCGGGTGTTTTAGGGGGACTGTCTCATGTATTTTTTTCGTTCAAAAAATGCTGACTCTCAGCCTAATTCAACAAATAACTTTAATTTTGCCGGTCTTTTCAGGTCGAAGGCACTTCGTTGACACAGTGTAAAATGCGTTAGTGACTAGCGACACACTTTAAATATCTGTGGTAAAATGTCTGATACACTCAAAGTGAAAATGCAATGAATGGAAAGTTAATAGAAGGCCTATTCTCCTCTCTTCTCTCAATAATAGTAAATTTCACACAATTAGAACGATTGAAGATGCCAATAAAATCTTCTGTAATTTATTTTTAAATTTTGTATCAACAGTTATTTACTGACTCAAATTCAATAAATTCGGTCACAATTAATTCATGAAAGTCGTGTATCACGAATAAACCTAAATTATTAATGAGTAATGCAGCGATTTCTTTAATTGGTTCGCGCTTCTAATTGCTTGTCGGAAATAAAAAATAATGAACTGTTAATTACGGTTTATGGCACTGATTATTATTGTTGCTAAGTGAAAATTTGTTCCTAATTAAATGTTTATGTTACCTGTTCTTACTGGATAATTGGAGACATTTATATTGATGTAGTAAAAACTTGTTCTTTGATTAAACCTAAAATTGGTTGGCATTTGGTTGTAAACTTGTTAAAACTTCAAATAATAATAATTCGAATTGTTTATATCGATGGTCGAAGCTCTCGAAATAGTCTTATAGAAAGATGACTGTCTCAGAGTTTTATACAGACTTAATCTGATAAAAGATAGTTCAGTAATTGTACTACTGTTTTTCTTTCTCTTTGGCGTTTCTTACAAAAAACTTCCAAACCTTTGAAAATACTGGACAGCAGACATGATAGAGAAGCAAATATGGATAGCTATAGGAACATTAGCACTTTGAAGTCGTCTAATCAGTCATATTGCAAAGCAAAACCTCTTTTGCACTACACTTATCTCCATTCTTACTCACTGTATGATCCCAATGCTAGTCCATTAAATACCAAAATTCCTCATGCTGTTATCCTCCTCCGAAAATAACTAGCTTTCAGAGTAGATACAGCTAGTAGGGGTCGCTAGTGGACTTCACACGGTCTGCTGTAGTGGGGTTAACGAGTGGCCCATTGAAGGCTCTCGTCAGATGTATTGTGGGCCGTAAGCAGGCGTCGTGGACTCGTGACCACTAAACTTAATGCTTACACGCCTTCGGTTAGTGCCGCGACAGATATTGGGTGACCGCGGAGTTGGGGAAAGGTTAGTACTTGAATTGCAGTGCTGAAGTAACTACCAAGAGTAAATGCAAATTCCAGGGGCCTAAACCCGCGTTTTCACTAGAAGACATGTTGTAGAAATATATCGTCGGACATTTTTGTGGTAGTCTCTGCGGATTTTCGGGACTATATCGCTTGATGTTTGCCTAGTTCACACTACCCAGTGGCGATTAGGTATGTCGCCCGAGGAGTGTTGTTAAGTGCGGCTTACATTTTGCAGAACACAAAGCGACACGTGTTCTCACTATTCAAAACTTGTCGTGCGACTGTCGAGGGACAGGAAGGTCGCAGAACAAGTCCCGCGACCCGGAGATGTTGCAAGCGACGTTGGGCGACATCGGGCGGGTCACGTGAATTTCGTGGCAGGCGACAGAGTCGCGAGACAAATGTCCAACGAAACCAACGATTACACATACGTAGTGATCGATCAGGGGGCCAAGTCTACTAAATGACAAACAGTGCAATAATCTCTCCATTGTAAGTTTTGGACAAATTTGCCATACAAAATCTGTCAAAAACGTACAAAACGAATTGTCAACTCTCTTTCACCTGACCTAAAATTACCGACAATATTATGCTTAAGTCTAGTATCCAAAGCATAGGGTTATTCGGAACCTTCAAGCTCCAATAATTTCGCAAGTTTCTCTCACAACCAATAAACCTAATGACTACCAATAAGCAATAAATACGTGAACTTTCCCACAGCTGCAGCAGACAACAGTAATAAATCTCTACTCATTAACACATTCACCACTAATTTAATGTAATATCCACACCTGTCTCACACTTCACAATATGGAATCATTATACACATACCGACTTCTTTTCAACGGAATACCGAACAAAATAGTTCAAAGAAAACAAAACCGAGGGGAAATCGGGAACAAAGAAAAAAGAATTTGAAAAAAGAAATGGATTCCTACACGGAGGTGTATGTTGGATGTAACACCTCATTTTGCTGACCGTCCATCAAGATATCGTGCCAAATGAAATATCGGAAACAATTTTCGTAGCTCATTATAAAATGCACCTGTCCGACTGTCCGTACGTACGTACGTATATACGTTTGAGTTACGATTTTTAAATTACAAAATTGCTCAATTGCAACCGTGATGGTGCAGATGGAATATTTATGTGTGTCCACGTCACTTTTGAAGACCAGCTTGGGTAGATTAATGTCTTTGGGGTAAATAACACCACTTTATACAAAATTGGTGTCACAATAATTTTAATTGGTGTAAAAAATGGTGTTGTTGAATTTCAGTTCAGACAAACATTTTGGCAATACCGACAGAGAGACAGCTTCATGCTTGAGAAAATAGTGAACATTGGTACAGACATGACAAAGGACAGGTTGTTGTAAGTCAGAGGCATACAATATTTTGCCAAATAGGAAATGAAAAACGAGTCACAATTTTTGACCGACAAAAAAGAGGGTTGTCACGTCGAAGCGTATTTTTTTTTGTCTGATTTTGATATTTCATTTTTTTTTTGGAATTATTACTTCTAATTGACTAAATATGAGGGCGCCAAAAAACACAATGGCTCCAAGTAAAATAATTATAATAGCTTGATTGATCTGCGGCGTTGATTGTTTGTTTGGCACCTACTCAAAATTAGTCATATTCATATACATTAATTTAGGAGCTTAGTTAAACTAAAAGGTTTTATTTTTTGCTTTTCAGTGTCTTTTTTCGTTGGTTAAATTTTTTGTTCATAATTATGTTTTTTTTTTATATCAGCAGCCGATCTATTCTCTCAAATCTCACCTCGAAGACTTAGTTGTAGTGAGCTTAGTTGAAGTAAATTGTGCCAATCTCTAGCATCTTGTGGAATGACACCTCAATTGAAGCTAAGCTAAGTTACCACAGTGAGAATTTTACAGCATGGTTCGACAGTTCCTATATTTTTGTAACTAATTAGTTGTGGTCTTGCTCTTCACTGCATCGTATGTCTCCACCTCCGAGCGACGATAGACGTGATTGTCCAATCATCGTTGAATTTTATCTCGTTGATGACATAAGTGTAATTAAGTGTTACATAGATTGAATGTATTATTATTATCTCCTTTATTTTCGTTAATACATACAAATTATATTTTTAAATATTCGAATATAAAAAATATATATAAAAACATTTAAAAATATAAAAAATAGTAGCCCACCGGTATCGGGAACAGGGTCCAAGCTACCGGTGGTCAGGGCTGCTGAGAGAGGAACCTCCTCACTATACGCGCCGTGTCGAGTAATACTGCTTTCTGGATCAAACCCTTGATCCAGCTGCCTAACGAGAGCCTCTTGAGGTGTTGGTCGAGACTCTTGGCTATAATGCCATTGGCTGTCACGACTATCGGCACAATGACTGCTGTATCTACATCCCACATGTCGACAACCTCGCGTGACAGATCAAGATACTTGATCTGCTTATCTTTTTCAGCTTTCACGAGGTTCTCGTCATGTGGGACTGCTATATCAATAATCATTGTGCGACGCTCTAATCGATCTATCACCACGATGTCCGGCTTATTGGCAACAATAGTCCGGTCAGTGATGATAGATCGATCCCAATACAATGTGATAGTGCCATTTTCGAGAACTGGGTCGGGCACATACCTATAGTACGGTACTTCCGAGTCCACAAGACTGTATTTCAGAGCAAGTTGCTGGTGGATAATCCTGGCTACAAGGTTGTGCCTATGCAAGTAGTCTCCGTTAGCCAGACCAGAACAGCCAGAAATAATGTGTCGGATTGATTCCTCCGGACGGTGGCATGCCCGACAGATGTCAACCGTTCCATCCTTCACAATATATTTCCGGTAGTTGTTCGTCAGCATAACTTCGTCCATAATTGCAAAGACAAAACCTTCGGTTTCTCCAAAGAGATCACCGAATCGTAACCAGGATACGGACGCTAAGAGGTCTACATCAGGTCCATGTAGGACCCGGTAAAAGCGCCCGTGAAGCTCTTTGCTCTGCCATACCTCCCTGCGGTCATTAGTATCTAATACTTTAGGTTTGCGCCAGTTCTCGTTACCCAAGGAGAGCGGGGTGAGGCCCTTGTCCACTGAGACCACATCTCGGTGCATCCCCACGTCGGCTTCTAGAAAATATTCCCTGAGACTGCATATCTCACGATTGTGGAGGCTCTTAACGTTTAAGAAACCTCGGCCTCCACACTTTCGCGGGATATACAGTCTCATCACCGATGACCTGGGATGATGCATCCGATTTGCGGTGAGCAGTGTGCGGACCCTCCTATCCAGGGCGTCAAGTTCCGTCTGAGTCCATTTGAGTATGCCGAAAGAGTACATCAAAACCGGCATGACCCAACCGTTGAAGGCGCGCACCTTGTTTCCGCCCGATAAAAGACTATTTAAAACTTTATTCAGGCGGCAAAAGAAGCGCTCCCTCAACGATTGTTTCATGTCAGCAGTGTTGATGCCTAACGCTTCCGACATACCCAAATACTTGTATGTTTCGTTTGAGGAGAGGGATCTTAGGTGTATGGAATCCGAGAGCTGGGTTCCCACGGATTCCACAATCTCCCCTCGCTTTACATGCATGACCGCACATTTGTCCACACCAAATTCCATTCTGATGGCGTTACTGAAAGTTTCAGTTACTTTCAGTAGCTCCATCAGTTGCAAATTGTTGGGGGCAAAGAGCTTTAGGTCATCCATGTATAGGAGGTGAGATATAACCTGACCACCTCTTCTCAATCGATAGCCTATACCTGAATCCTCCAGCAAAGTGCTAAGAGGATTCAGGGCTAGGCAGAACCAAAGCGGACTCAAACTATCACCCTGAAATATGCCTCGCTCGATCCTTATCGGTTCGCTATTCCTCTGGATATTTCGACATCCTGGATAGCGAAGGACCGTCCTCCATTGCCCCATACATGACATCAGGAAGGTGCGCAGAGTTGCATCTACTTTATATAATTCCAGCACCCTCCTGAGCCATGTATGTGGCACCGAGTCATAAGCCTTCTTATAGTCTATCCAACATGTCGAAAGATCCTTTCGGGAACGACGAACCTGTTGGCTAATGGCCATATCAATGAGGAGCAGCTCCTTAGTACCGCGGGACCCGTTCCGACATCCATTTTGAGAGGCAGACATGATAGAGTTGGTGTCTACATGGTTGTAAATTTTTGCTCTCAAAATGGATGTCAGAACTTTATAGACCGTCGGTAGACAAGTGATCGGTCTATAATTTTTGGGTTCCGCGGTACTACCTGATTTATGGAGCAGGTGGGTTATCCCTGTTGTTAAGAACTGCGGTAGCGACCCTGACTCTAAGGCTGACTGAAACTGGGATGCCAAGCGAGCGTGTGACCTTTGGAGCCATTTGATCCAAAAGTTGTGCAGTCCGTCCGGCCCTGGAGATTTCCAGTTAGGCAACGGACGGACTGCACGAGCTACATCTTGGGGGCTGATGGTAAGTGCCCCCATTTCCGGTATTTGACCGCACGCTCGCTCGATCTCCCTAGTCCAAATACCTTCGGTGTGACTGACAGGCACCGACCAGATGTTTCGCCAGAAAGAACACATGGCGTTATCATCCGGTAAGCGCGTGTCAGCCACACCTTGGTCCGGTCGCTCCCAAGCTCTGTAAACCCACCTTTCATCGCTTCGAAATGTGCGATTCTGAGAGTACCGCTCCACCCTCCGCCTGTAACGGCGAATACGGTTTGCCCATGCACAGATCTTCTGCTTCAGGAAGTCGATACGCTCTGTGACGCGGGTCATATAATCTCGAGAACTAATATCAGTCCCGGCGAAGGCCCGCATCACAAAGCGCATCACTCTAGGGCGTGTATTGCCCTCCCTGAAGCAGATTAGCTTACCGATGAGTGCTCTAGCCTCACCGATACGACGCTCAATCCTGCACTGCCAAGCTGGCACGGCTGGTTTTGGTCGTGGAGCTCTGTCGCTATTGGGAAATTGAACATGAGCTACACGACATGCCGCTACAGCTGCACAGTACAAGATCGAGTGGGTATCGGCGAGATCTTTGCTACCGTCAAAATATGTTGATAGCTGTGAGTATTATTATTATTATTATAATGTGCACATCTTTAAGTACAGCGCACGTCCCGACTATGTATTTATGGTAAACAGTGCTGGCAAATCAAGATGATAAAATCAAGTGATTTTAGTTTACATAAACTATTGAAGATGACTTCATCTTGCACAACTCATGTTTTACTAAATTACCCTGTGACCTCGTCTGAGATTCAGGATGAAAAGTAGCCTATGTCCTTACTCAGGTCATGGTATATCTGTGTGCCAAATTTCATCCAAATCCATTTACCTGTTTTGCCGTGAAAGCGTAACAAACGAACAAACTTACTTCCGCATTTATAATATCTTAGGATTATATCAATTGATATTAAAAAAATTCTTCAATGTTGAGCAGCTTGTTGCTTTGTTAATATTTTAACAAAGATGCTAAAAGGATGTTAAGTTTTTATGAGGTAGGTTACTCGATTTTTTGATGAGGTTAATGATTAAATATTTATGGCGCGTATCATCATTTCAGCTGAAAGACGACCAATACTGGATAAAGGCCTCCCCAAGCATCGCCACTTCGACCGGTTCTGTGCTTCTCGCATTTAGCGGAAAACTGGTTTGGGTCCTCAAGAAAATCATAAAGACAATTTATATTATTTCTAAATCCAAGCAACGCCGTGTCGCCTCACTAGTTCTTAGAACGCGATGTAATTGCGATTGCGCACGAGTGGCATCGCCACGCTGTAATTTATAACAATTAAACAATACCCCGAGCACTAATCAGTTCCATTACTTAGGTGTAGGGTTACCAGATCTCTTAAGCAGCTGTTCAACTGAACTAGGGTTAACGGAGACGTTTAAAAAGGTGTTTAATTCGTAGTTGGATGAACGTGTTGATATTAATACGTTTAAATAGCCCTAAGAGAATTGCCAGCTATAACGTTTTTGCGAAGAAAAATACTAGAAAAAAATAAAAGTGAAATCTTATGGAATTACATTTATCATATTCGTACCCGTAAGGGGGTGGCAATATGGTAACGCAGATAATAATGAATATTCATAAAATATTTAATCCTTTGTTAAGTTTAAACAACTGTTAATCACGGTTTTGTGGATAGATAGTTTTAGAATACTGTATTGAGAGAACTTTCTATATTTACTGTCAATATTTTGTTAATTTTCTAATCGGGCAACCCTAGTTAGTTGCGCGGGCGCGTCGAAAGACGATAACTTATTGTTTCGAATATCAATAGTTCACGTTTATAATGCTTTGTATAATTTGCGAGTCGTAACGTTGTAGCCTTTGTTAGATTAGTTTTAGTATTGTTACATTCACGCTTCGTTATCTTTAATTAAATTAATTTTAGGACGGTGATTCGGTGTAAAACCAGGAAATTAAATTTGATACTTTAAAAAGATTTTTGTAACTATGAGATACTGAGATGACGGAATTTGGTATCTAGGAGAAAGGGTGAGTGCCTCTGAAGAATATAAGTACTCAATTTCCGTTTCTTTTGTTGAAGTTTTAGATTTTTACGACTATTTCGTGACAGCACAGGATCGCGGCTCAGAGCGCGCATTCACATTATGATGAAGGGTTTTATGTTACAAATTCGACCGACCTACCTCTTCTGCACTAAATCATCAGGTTATGATAATATATCGCTTAAACCGGAAAATTACAGTTTAAATCGCCGACATGGCCAAATCGGCGATTTAGAGCCACGAAGTGTTTTTGATGCGATGTAAATTAGATACCTATCATGTATAATTCATGCCGAGAAATGGGAAGAGGTGGGCCAGATGTAATCTAACTACAGTGTAACGGTCGAACAGTCTCGTTAATTAATAAAAAAACTGATCGTAATAATAAATATCCCACGCAAAACATGAAATATCTCGACGACGATTTCTATTTGTTATTTATGAACAGGTTTCGAAAAGGTTAAGCTTGTTATTTTAAAGAGTCGACAAAGAAAAACTACTTTATGAGTACGCTTGTTAATAGCGCAAAAACTGTTGCGGCGACAACTTTAATCTTAGTTTTAAACTCGCTTAAATATCATGGAAGGTGCGCTCGGCATCCTAGAGCGGGCAGGGCTGGATCAAGGCTGCGCAGTATGGTGCAATCGCCCGCCGCGACGCTTCAATTATACTTTTATTCATAAACTTTTTACGCACAGAAAGAAATGTGTAATTCTATTTATATCTTCCCGTTTTATCCTAGAATGTATCTACTCAAAAGGGTAATGACAATAAACGTTGAAAGCTTTGTGCTTGGAACATCTCGGACATTGTTGCACCTAATTGCATGCTCTGCGTGCCTGTGGTTCTAGTTTCATAGATGTGGTCGCTCTCTGGTCAAGTAAAAGTAGTTCACGCTGGGAAATAAATAGCTTGGAGAATGTAACAATACAATGACATGTATTGATGTTAACCGAGCGAATGTTTGAAAAAATATTTTCACAGTGTAATAAACTGTGCCTACTTACTAAGATTTATTAAGCGTAACAGTGCTTCATTATAAAAGCTAAGTGAGTCCATCCCTGTACACGGAATGTCGGTCGCTATCCTAAAAATGCCGGAGCATCGCCTTCACTAGCGTCTGACGCCGACATCTACTGATTTTATGGACTCTAATTACACGATAAAATTGAATGACGTCCAACAAACTCGGCAGAAAAGGTGTGAGAGCTGCTAATTGCGTATCAGACTGTACATGTAAACACCAATAATGGTAGCAAACTAGTCGAGGAATCGCCAAAGAAATATTATTACTTTTTTAAATGAAATGATTAATTTTTATTGACAGAATGCTGCAGCGGTTGAATACCTCCCTGCGCTTATTTTTATGATCCTGTGCGGTACCGCGGCAATTAGTTGGAGTTCACCAATTTGTGTAATTACGTACATGTGACTAATCAAGGTTTAATGTTACCGGTCATTTGGCGAGGTAGGTACTTTCTACCGTTCATTAATTTTTATTTCTGTGAAAATATTCAGTTAATTCGTTAAAATAGTTTCGTTCGCAAGGCAGGTATTTTAATTATTGTTAACGGGTTCTTCTTCAAATACGAAATGTTGAAAACTTACGGTTCAGAATTTAATTGGTTAGTGAAATATTGAATGGAACATATTGTCTGTTCATATAATATGTAGCATAGGCATACTCAGCCTATAATTTTGCCTCTACTGGGACACAGACCTCTCTCCGAGAGGGACTGGGCTATAATCTACCACGCGGACTTCGTGCGGATTGGTCTATACGAGTATCACATGTCTTTGAATTTTTGGTTCTAGAACACCGTTTTGAGAGCAGTATTGATGATATAATTTACACAAATCGCGTATTTGTATCTACTATTAACTTCAATATTTAATTTTTATATTTTCTGAAAACTTACTCCATACTTTCTGTAGTTATTAACCTTCATTTATTTAAAAAGTTCCGTCTGGTGCTGGACGTAAAAGAATAGCACCATCCCATTTCTTCCCGTGGGTGTCGTAGAATGCGACTAAGGGACTTACTAGAGAATGGGCAGCAGCGTTCTTTATGCATTTTACCACCATACTGTGATCGCCAACCCGCCTGCCAAGCGTGGCGATTATGGCAAGACCCCCCATTTTGGAGGAGGCCTATGTCCCGCAGTCGACGTCTTTCAACTGAAACGACCACAACTATTTAAAAAGTTGAGTACCTATAACGTAGTAAAACAGCATGTATCTTCATGAACACGAAAATAAATGATAGATCAATCAATTTATTTATTTTCCTATCTGGCAAGGATAGTTCAGAATATGACTAAGAATGTACAGGAAGCAGAGTTATGCGATGAAAAGGAGGCTAATTTAAGATCTGACTGGATAAGTGTTGAAAAGGAAATGCTTATCCATTGAATCTTTTTCTGATCCACTATAAAATTACCTACAAGTGTGTAAGCAAACGATAAACATATTTTAGACGATTAACGATTGGCTGTAGTTAGCTTGTATTTTTTTCATATTTTAAACGTGGAATAATATCTAATAACGTGCAATTCTTGTATACAGGATAAGTTTTTATCCAGTGCGCAAACTGTAGCCATGAATTCAGCATAATTATCATTCTAAACCCCCTAGCGCAGAAAGTTGACCGCGTAGGTATTGCATTTTTCTATGAAACAGCTGATTTGTTTTTGTAAAACCGACGTAAAATTTTTGCGCTATGAGGTCTACAATGATATGCTGAATTCATGGTTACAGTTTGCGCAATGGATAAAAACTTATCCTGTATTTGTATATACATGCTCTGAATCTCGGAAACGGCTTCAACGATTTTCATGAAATTTAGTATGCAGGGGTTTTCGGGGGCGATAAATCGATCTAGGTAGGTTCCTTTTTTAGAAAACGTCAAACCAAAAAAAAACCGAGCAAAGCTCGGTCATCCAGATATTATTATAGTATGTATGGAGACAGATATCCGAAAAGACACCAAGGTATAAGCAAATAACAAGAATAGACTAAAAGATGAATGATTTTATTTCTGTAAGCCGGTTTGTACGCACTCTTTTACACGTCAATCAAATTTTTAAACCTAGATGACGTTGGCGATTCCCAGCTGACTAATCAGAGAAAAAAGGCCGAAACAAACTCAGAGGTCACAGTCTCTTTTAAAGTCCAGACATAATTTTGGTGAGATCACCTAACTGCAGTTTCTCTGCGTTAATCAAAATCTGGGTAAAATGAAGCACAACCCAACGATTTTCTGTGTGTTGTTGTAGCCAGTCTTTTCTGTAAAATTTTCACCATGAAAACTTAGTTGTGTGCGGAAGTGACCTGTCAATCTCTATAGTCAGGTGGGATGACATTTCACTTCACCAAAATGTCCACGGTGGCGGTAACGAGTAACGACATTAACTTTCCGTCTGCTTATGAAAATCACAAGCCAACCGGTACCAAATAGGTACTTGTCACATTATTACCTATTTCTCACATTAAAATAAAAACAAAAGTCTACAAAACTTGCTGTCTGTACCACACATGTTTTTCGTTTAAATTAAACCTCTATCAAACAAAGTAAGACTAATGAAGTAATTACATCAATTGTCACGGCCATCAAATTTAATGTCACCAGCCATGGCGTCTGGAGGAACCGGAAACGACGCCATTCTTTTTTGAATGGGCGAAGATGGCCGAACATGATCGTGAGAATGTTTGAATTTAGTATCTTCAGATTTTCTTTTTTTTCGTTTGTGCTTTTTTCTTCGACGTGTGTGGCCAAGTTAATTTTGATAAGTGGGCGGAGGGTAGCTGTTGTTTTGGAATTTTAGGATTTAAGGTTATTGTGCAGTTTTTCATTAGTGAAAAAGAATTGAGTTCCTAAAGTCAAGGGTTAGTCACAGAGTTTCATTGTTTAATATTTTTTTATTTGTTTTACTTGTGGCGCAATTTATAAGCAGCCATGAAAACTTACCAGAGTTGTTCTGCTGTAGGTGTGTAGTTGATTTAGCTATAGAATCGTATCCTGCTCGTTTTCACCCTATTTATTTTTTCAGTAAGTATTTAATTAAGTATTTATGATCCACGAAATAAGTAAGTACCCCGAACCTTAATTTTTACGAAAATGACCAATTAAGAGAGTTCTTCTCACGCGGGCTGGCAACGGCGCTTTTAAGGCGGTTTTTCGCATTTTTTCATTAAATACAAACAAAACTAAACATTTTTTTCAACCATGCACTAGATCGTTGGTATTTTCAAATTTGTGTGCTACTTTTTACACAGTTATTTTGATATTAACTTATAAAAATCGTCAATTATTTTCTATTTGCATTACAAAGTACGATTAAATGATTTTATTAAAGAGTAAATGTCAAAAATAATTACAAGTAGGAATGATCTAGTGCTTGGCTGAAAAAAAAAACGAGTACTTTTGTTTGTATTTAATTAAATAATCACGAAAAACTACGGTAAATGCGTTGTTGCCAGCCCGCGTGGAATGAACGCTCTTAAACTGAGCCTCTAAACAGTGTTTTACGAATTTCTCCAACTGCTGATCAATACCATAAACAAAAAAAAAAAAACAATCGAATTTTGAATTCAAATCTCTCAAAATTACAAGTCATCCGCAGCCCTACTATTTGCGTACAACTCACTGTTGTTTCACCCTCGTGAGTCGTGACCCGTGTTTCTCCGATGAAGTCATAATTTATATAATGCATTGAAAATTGTTTCTCGCGTCAGATAACCGTGGTGCACCTACTAATCGGTTACGGTGCGCCCGGAGCGTCCGCAAAAAGATTTATGGGAACGGGAATCGAGAATCGAGATCTCGTTTGCGCTGAATCGATTTCGTCTTATAATAAGTGTGGAACAGTTGAAAGATGAATGGGGAAGTGAACGGCTCGTGATCGAATCGAGCGAACGCAAGCGAATTGTAAATTAAATATTGATTTTTTTTTATGGAACTGTTTTGCGCCGTGATGTGAACAGGGTTAGTCAGAGAGATGTTGGTGTAATCAGAATTTGATGGTAAAGGTGTTGCTTACCTCGCTTTATGTAAAAGAGGATTTTTTCTACGATATTGAGCAGGTTATCAGTTTTCTGAAAGTAAAGTCAAACGATTTTTGGGTAGAATTTTGACGTTTAATTGTGAACTGCAGTTCGATTTGATTATTCCACTGGATTAATGTAGCGAATTAATTTTTCAATTTCCACTACCATAACACACACTGCGCGATTATATTCCTTATTTAGATAAACCTATGTTCAATTAAAATAATGTATGCAACGTGACCCATATCAGTTCCCAGCTAAAATTGCCGAAGCTCCCAGCAGTCAATTATTTTGTAGTAAATTAACTCCCGAGTGAGTTTATTGAAAAACTACGTGAGTTAATTACATAAAGATTTTACCATAAAAATGTAATATTTACAGGGAGAGAGCAATCGATTGGAATGAAGCTATAAATTATTGTAATATCTTTGAAAATTATTTTCTGTTCGCTTTTGTTTTTTTTTGTTGATAAGCATCTGACAGGGCCGCACTGCATGTTAAATAATATTGCAATAAACGCACCGACAGAGTATCATTTACATATTAAATTGTGTCTTCATATTTAAATATTAATTACTTGCATGGAATAATGACGAGTGTAGCTTTTCAGGTAATTTTATTGCTTGTCTCAAATCTCAAATCGTTCTGCCAAATGATTTTTGTATAATTTTTATGCTAGGAAGACTGTTTGATTGACAGTTGTGAGTGAAACTGCGTGTCATTGTAAGTTATTGAGATTTATGCTAAATATAATATGTATGAAGTGCATTACCATGCTGATATGGGAGGAAAAACATGGAGTATCGCTTTATTGTTTTGTCATGCGAGTGCCTACATGAATCTTTACGATGCATAATTAATTAGAAAATAGCTCACATTTTGAATTAAATCTTCGTCTGGCTTATTAAACTCATCGGAATGATCTTTCAGTAAAACGACTTCATTCAATATTTGTACATACTATAGAAATTAATGTAGGGAAATCAACTTTTTAAATTTGCATAATTAATTAATTCATCAAATTCAACAATATAGTGATAAAAATAAGAGAAAAGTACTACTAAGCAAATGGAAGTGACATCATCCTTGTCCATTTCCATTCTTAAAATCAAAATGAAAAGTCATTTATTCAAACTAGGCTGAGAGTCAGCACTTTTTGAACGTCAAAATTTCATAAGAGTCCCCCAAAACGCCTGCCCTTCACCACTGCCTAGTGCTTTAGCGGGGAAGAAGAAGTGGCGCAACAAACTCTTCAGCAACACAGCTGTCTGTTAAGTTAGAAGAACTTGATTCTGTGCAATAATAGGTAAGTAATTAACATTACTATTAATTATTAATGAACATTACAAAGTATAAAATTAAATTATTTGCCATATGTTATGTCAGCTAGCACACGTCAATATATCAACAAAGCATAATAACAAAAGTGGTAACGAAACTCAAGCAGTTAGAAATAATAAAAACAAATCAATAAACGTGAACAGAACTCAATACCCACATTAAAACCTCCAGGCATAAAGGGTGTGCCCGCTTACATATGCAATGCTGCATTACGTTCATTTAGATTTAACTTGAAGTAATAAATGTTAAGCTGGAGTAAAATAAATAAACAGTTAATTACTAATAACAATGACAAAACCATGCTCAGCAAGACAACCAGTCACCACAAGCAGCACCCGTTCACGAGCTAATGTAAGGATTGGGCCCGCTTCGCCATATTTAAGGGAAGAAGTCAACCCGACCCCGACGCTACCGCAAGCGGTGACATCTAAGGGAGCATAACGAACTTGCTGCTGGTTACTCAGGCAAGAATAATATGAACAATTATCAAGGTCGCTAGCTAACCACATGTTGCAATAGATCTCATTAAAAACTTTTTAATAAGTAGATATGTATGGTAGTAGTGTAGGTGTGTCAACAATAAACGAAAATATCATTAACAAAAAAATATATATTTAAACAGTCTAATAAAATACCCTGTCAGTAGGTAAGTAAGCTAATTCTGGTGAACTCAAGACAATGTTTGTGTTCTACAAACATTGTCTTGAGTTAATCACAGCGACCAACTATTCTTATCGTTTAATTAGTCGCCTTAGAATAAAGGTTGGATTTTACTCTAGCTTTAAATGAATTAAAATGTAAATCTAGCAAAGAAGAGGGAAGCGTGTTATAAAAGGTTATACCAAGCCCAATAAATGAGTTGTGAACTTTATGAAGCCGGTGAACGGGAGCATATAGTTTGTCCTTTTTTTCTAGTATTAATATTATGAATATCACTCTTTTTAGTGTATAAGTGTATATTTTGCCTAATATATAAGATTTGCCACCGTAAGATACCGATATCTTTAAAAAAATCTCTTAGAGAAACTCTAGCACCTATTTGGTAAATTGCTCGAACAACACGCTTTTGAAGAACAAAAATATTTTGAATATCAGCGGTTTGCCCCACAGCAGAATACCGTAGGACATAACGCAATGAAAATAACTAAAATAGACTAACCGAGCTGTATCAACGTGTCAGTCATTCTTACTTTCCTGCCGGCGTAGGCAGCCGAACTGCGCCTTACCGATAGACTGCAAAAAGTACAACATTACAAATACTTTTTAAATATAATGGTAAGTCATTGATATACACTAAAAACAAGAATGGCCGAGTATTGAGCCTTGAGGCACACCTAACTAAACTGGTACCCCGGAAGATTTTACACCATTATTTTCTACACACTGGACCCTACTATGTAAATATGAATTTATTACGTTCAAAGCTTCGTTATGGACAACGTAATAACGCAGTTTACGCAAACACGTTTCATGGTGCACGCAATCAAAGGCTTTGGAGAGATCACAGAAAACTCCAATAGCATTTTGCGAGTTCTCCCATGTGTTAAATATGTGTTTCAAGTCAACAAAGCAACACCCGCATCTGTAGTCGAACGACGTTTTGTAAAGCCATATTGTTCATCACGAAGGAGCCTATTTAAATTAAAATGTCTTAGCGACTGCTTGAGTATTAATTTTTCAAATATTTTACTAAATGTAGGTGAGATGGAAATAGGCCTAAAATTGCCAACGTGATTTTTATTACATGATTTCAATAATGGTATGAATTTACTACTCTTCATGAGGTCAGTTAGTTTCCTAATCAATCATCATCAGCCTAGCCTTTTTACAACTGTGTTGAGAACGGCTGCCAGTCAAACCGGATGCAGCTGAACACCAGTATATATCATGAAGCAACTCCTGATCTGACGTCCACAACCCAGTTACTGGATAATACGATACCCCTTGGTAAGACTGGTTGTGAGACTTTCGGGCTTCTGACGGCCCGTAACGGCTGTCAAAGATCCACGAATGACAGCCGGAACCATCAGCTTATCGTGCTTTCCGAGGCACGGAGGGTCTTGATATGTAAAGATAACCCATGCACGGACCAACCGCGACAAGCATAGCTTTGCCTGATCGATCGACGAGTGCTGCTGGTATTACCGAGTCACAGGCCCCTTTAGTTTTCAAATCAATTATCTAGCAAAATTTGTACTTTTAAATGCAGACTCCGCCCCTGTCTTCGTTCGTGCTCGCTTCAGGGAGGTCTGCATCTCATGAGCACATCTCGGTCGCACCACACGTTTAATGTTGCCAACACTAAAATTTTGATTACCCAATGAAAGTGCGATTTCATTGGCGTATTAGGGCTGACTTTTATGAGGGAAATTATGTCTTAAAAAAAATATTGAAGTGTGTGGGTGTTGCATAAATGTTGGCTTGTTATGGTTTTATTGTTTCAGTTTTATTTGGGCACGTGCTTAGTTAGTAGTAATAAGATATATTTGAAGTACTGTCATTTGTGCTAGATTTTTTTGCTGTTGGGAAATCATCAAATAACTTCTCCCGCTGTGAGTGGAGCAGGAGAACGTGACAGACTGTTACTGACTAAAACCCACCCGTGTTCCCTCAGTTGCCTGTGTGCAAGGGGCCACGGTATCTCTTTCGGACAACCCGCACCCCTGGCAGGCATCGACCCTTGCGGACCCCACCAGTTGGTGCTGACATCTCTTTGAGGCGTGCGTGGAACACAGCACGCCGTGGATCCGGTCTTGGTCCATACCGGACAGCGGCCTACCTATTACTCGCCGTCTGCAAGCCCGCGCCTATGGTGGCCAAGAATCAGCCTGGGATTGTCGACGCCGAGGGCGTCTCCTGCGGCGCCTTGGGCCGTGAGGGCGCATATATTGCCTCTTCCTCACGTGCGCCACCTCCCTCTTCGCGAGCATTATTGCTTCGCAGAAGGTGGTGACGGCTACCCATGCATTCTCGCTACGTACCGTAGCCTGGACCAGGGCTAGACGCGAGAGATCGCCGCCGCCGATTGCCTCCATGAAGACACGGCGGTGTTCCGCCCAAGCTGGGCAGACCTTCACCGTATGCTCCACTCAGGGCGATCTACGCAGTGGACACACCCGGGCGTTTCCTCCCGCCATATGCGAAACAGGAACCTCCCGAATTCAAAGACGGGACTTACCGCCGCAATCGTGGCGTGCCCAGCACTGGGTGCGACAATCACACTTTCCGTGTCTCCATGTGATCAAACCGGGGCTCTGTCCGTTGAGCGCGATTTGTCGCGGCAGTGAAGTTACACCCTGACGTTGTGTCTCCTCGCGCCCCTCCCATATGTGCGCAAGGACCTTTGCCTCTAGATCCCATGGCGGCAAGCCGGCAAGGAGGCCCGCCGCCTCACCGGAGATCGTGCGGTATCCCCGGACCATTCGGATGGCCATGACCCTATGGGACGCGTGCAACTGGCGGGCTGGTCGGCGCCTCAATGAAGGCGCCCACACCGGTGCCCCGTATAGGGCCACGGACAGCACTACGCTCGCGTAGAGCCTCCGGCAGGAGGCGTGTCATTTGTGATGGTTTTGGCTTTCATTACTGCATAAACAAATAAACCTTAGGTTTATTGCTTAGAGGGACTTGTGGCTAAGTAATAACAGCCACGCGGGTCAATTGATCAGGTTAAGCCACGCTTTGCCACGGTTGGTCCGTGGATGGGTGACTAACACCACCATTACATACCAAGACCCCTCCGTGCCTCGCAAAGTACGTTAAGCTGTTGGTTCTGGCTGACATTTGTGGATCTTTGACAGTCGTTACGGGTCGTCAGAACCGCGAAAGTCTGACAACCAGTCTTACCAAGGGGTGAGTGGTGTAGGGGGTATCGTATTACCCAGTAACTGGGTTGTGGAGTCAGATAAGCAGTCGCTCCATGTAAAATATTGGTATCCGGTTAGACTAGAAGCCGACCCCAACAAACCTTGTAGACCACAAAATTCTCATAGATAAGCTCGAGAACCAGTACGGCATCAGCAACAACGTGTTGAACTGGCTTAAATCATATCTGGAAAATAGTGAGCAGGTACTTAGTTCTAGCTGGGTATGAATCTGATAAGTACATTGCTTCTTCCGGTGTTCCGCAAGGATCCCACTTGGGGCCCATTTTGTACTTGTTATTTATCAATGACATTGTTGACTGCATTCGTCATTGTAACTGTCACCTTTTTGCTGATGAGATGAAAATCTCGTGGAGGGTTGATTCATCAGCCGATGTAGACCTGATTCAATCGGACCTGGATCGCATTCATGAATGATGTTGCCCCAACAGGGCGATGCTTAACGCTGCCAAATGCCAACATATCCGTTTCACACGGAAGAGGAAGGTGCTTAAATGAAGTTATCACATTAACAACACAAAGCTGGCCGTAGTTCAACAAGTTCGCAACCTTGGTGTGATTCTTGATTTGAAGTTAAGGTTTATTCCACATTGTGATAGCGTCGTCCGAAAAGCTGCCAAAATGTCGGGTTTCATCAGACGCAACGCCAAGGAATTCAGACATGCTGCTGACATGCTGCGACACTTCGCAACAAGAACGTTATAGAGTACAATCTTGGAGGCAGCATGTCTCAATTCCTTGCTTGAGTTCTTTAGTGTCATATGGAACCCTTACTACGTCGTTTATTCTGATCGCATTGAATCCATCCAAATATCTTTAACAAGACACCTTACATACCTTGCGACCAGTATCAGCACTAGATGCTCATATAGTGAAAGGCTGCATTTATTCCGCATGTCAAGCTTACAGCTACGCTGACGCATGCTGGACCTGCTATGTTTGCGAAGTATTGTTGCGGGTTCACCTATGTCTAGTGGACTTTTCGAGCGCATTGAAATAAATGTCCCTAAACTAAATGCTTTGAGAAATGCACGTCCTTTTTCAACATTCCCCAGTAAAGAACGAATCTAGGCATGAATACTCCGATAGCTAGGCTGACGTCAACGTACAACCGATGGTGCTTACCGTATGATTTGAATATCTTCCATGACCACCCCACAAAATTTAGGTCAAAGATCTTGAAGGAGGGGAAGATTGATGATAATAATTGTTATATTTTTTTCTAATTTATTAATAATTTTTTGTTCTTGTTCTTGCTTTGTGTTTTTTGTGGATGTATTTTACTTTATGTTCATCTTATTAATAGTTTTGAATGTTGTGTACGTCTGTAATTGATGTAAACACTAGTCTGTATGTCTTTTTTGCTATCTGTCAATGATTGTGTTTATATTTTTGATGTGCATTTATAATAAATAAATAAATAAATAGTTGGGAAAAGGCTAGGCAGATGATGATGATTGTTGTAGCATTACTCAATAAAGAGCGGTTTATCTAATATTTGACATGAATAGTATTCTTGAACCATAATCAAATACAGCTGACCTTTGCTGGCCTTTAACTTCAAGAATCAAAATTGAACGTCCTAATTACATAAGACAGTCCCTCAAAACGCCCGCCCTTCACCACTTCCTAGTGCTTTAGCTGGGAAGAAGAAGTGGCGCAACAAACTCTCCAGAAGAATCCTAAGATTGATAACTAAGTTTAAATTTGAATCTTACTAGATTTGTAGCTTTGTGGACGAGCTACCATAATTGCAGCAATTGCAAACACTGTGAACGATGACTGTGAATGATACCTTCAATCGCTGTAGGACAAGTTTCACCACTTCATCATTACCTGTCAAGCCTTTTCCAAACTATGTTGAGGTTGCCTTCCAGTCTTACCTGACCACCACACTTTAGCCCTTGGTAAGACTGGTCCTTCCTTGCCACTAGGTTTGCCTTTTAAATTCTTCTTCTTTTCGTGTCGATGGTACTTTGTTTTTGTGTGGCCTACGTAGTCTCTTATATGATTTACCTACATTCCTCTTGTCAATTCGTAAACCGTGTTGAGAATATTGAAAAGTCCCTCAAAAGGACCTTAAATAAATAAACCATTAACGTTAATTAAATAATATTTACGATACAAACAGTTACGTTTTCATTAGCATAAACATCAGAACACAATCTTCATTCTACCCGATCGTGATGTGTATGGGAGTGGCCACATAGAGGCACCCAGTAATTATAAGCACTCGAATACACACAGATCATGTCTTATACATAGTAATTAAAGCAAATGTTTGATATAATTCAATTAACTGGTAAAGGTAGATTGGTAATTATTTTTGGATGTATACAGAACAAAGTGAAATAGTCAGCCATCTTCTGATCGTATTCTATCGCACGATCTTTGAAATAGAATTGTCATAGAACAGAGAATACGATTAATTAAAGTGAGGAAAAGATATATTGAAGATTTATTGTTTCATTGTTGCGTCACTTATTCTTCCCAGCTGAAGCACTAGGAAGTGATGAAGGGCAGGCGTTTTCGGGGACTGCCTTATGTTATTTTGACGTTCAAAGCGTGCTGAGTCTCAGAGTAGTTTGAATAAATGACTTTTGATTTTGACGTGAATCCACGTCTAGTGCTGTACCTAACTGTGTCTTGTTTGTAGTACAGCCCACCTACAAAAACTTAACGATATATAGAAACTTGTCAAATGTCAATCTGCTTGGCTTTTCCCGTCTATGTTGGGGTCGGCCTGCAGTCTAACCCGATGCAGCTGAAGACGAGTGTTTTAAATAGAGCGTCTGCCCATCTCACCTCTACAACCCAGACTTCCGGGCTTCTGACGACGCGTCGTCAAATATCCACAAATTACTACTTATTACTACCTACTTATAAAGCATTATTCAACCTATACAATTCATGTTTTATCACTATTATTAATGTATTAATTAATAAACGACGTCCGCTCACCTCAACCTTTACAAAGGAATTGATTAAAATTGCGAATAGAATTAATCCGTATGCGCCTGCGTCCATGATAAGGTTAAGGGCTAGTTAGTTCACTTTCAAATAAAGTATGAGATACACATCTAATAGATGTGCAGCTTGGAATTAACATCATAATGCGATATTTATTATTTATAATGAGCCCATCAGCGGCTTTCATCTGTCGACCATAGACAGTGGATAGACAATGAGGCTATTGTGTGGGCTACTGAATATTAAAATAAATAATTAAAGGCTAATAGGTTATTAGCACCTGCATTGCAGGTATATATACAACGTGTAACGGAAAGGGTATATACATACCAAGGGCACGGCCTCTTTGGATGATATCAAACGATATTGAAAGGGTTTTTTAATCCTATTTCTACATGTTCGGAAGTTATGAGAATTTTTAACACACTGATACCAGAAAGCATATCATCAAATTGAAATAAAGACATCACTCGGAAGAGATTTATCGTGATATTGGCAATAACGTGGAAAGTTATTGACCTACGTAGTGCGGTGACACGTTTGACATGATTTGAATTTAAGAAACATATGAAACCGAAAATTTGGTATCAATCCTTAGAGTAATTTTATTTTGAGCTGAAACTATGTATAGTGATTCTATACCAGCTGTTATCTTTAGTGCTTATGGATAGCAATAGGGTTTCTGTTACACCCTGTAATATACCTGGCGTTAAAGGCCATTTATAAACAAATTTATATGAAATCAAAATGCAGAAAAAGGTAATACGAATTTTAAAACCTTTTAATTTTTATTACTCTTTCTAGTTTTCCTTTAGAATGTTTTTTTATTTTTTTTATTTTGTGGGTGGGAAATCATCAAATGACTTCTCCCGCTCTCGGTGGAGCGGGAGGGCGTATCAGACTTTTACTGACTAAAACCCACCCATGCTCCCTCAGCTGCCCGTGTGCCAGGGGCCACGGTATCTCTTTCAAACAACCCGCACCCCTGGCAGGCATCGGCCCCTGCGAGCCCCACCAGTTGCTGCTGACATCTCTGACGGCGCGCGTGGAACACAACGCGCCGTCACCCGGGCATTTTTTTTTTTTGTTTAACGTGGAGAAATGCCTACTGCGCCACCACGGGGAGATAGCGCAGTTACGTGGGACTGCAACCCACTAAAACTCCACGGTGCCCTCCAGTGCCGCCTGAGGCGGGAACAAGGAAACGCGCAAGTCATCCGCGAACCCGCCGCGGCCGTCCGTCACCTCCTCGGAGGGAAATAACCCCCATCACCGGCGCAACAGGACACATGGCACGCCGTGATCACCCCAGGAACCAAATAGCTATAAGGGCCCCAGACGACCCCGTGTCTGGCACCCTTGGTCCCCCTGCGACGGGTCAGCACAGTGGCCCCGCCGTCTACCACTTTTCGGCCGCAGGGGATAGGGAGGGCGGCCAACGCTATACCGACACTCCTCTTCCCCTGCGGCCCCACCGCGTCCGCCATCAAACGGTGGCAGTCCCTTCCAGGCCACGGAAGGGAAGAGCGCTACTCAGAAGTACCGGCACTCCTCCTCCGCCGCAGCCTGTAACCCTCAGCCGCGATGCCTCCCATTCGACATCGCGGCCCGCCTCAGTTGCGATGCACCTCACCGTAACCTACTTTTTGGCCGCTACGTCGTCGGCTTGGAGGCAAAAGCCCTGACGAGCGGCCCCACTTTGGGGTTCCTCTTCGCTTCACCGTGGGAGGGTGACCACGGCTACTGAGCCCCCGCGCAACGTCAATGCGGAAACCCCACAGCACTGAGGGGGATGTTTTTTTACTTGTGTTTAACATAAGAACCAGGTGGCCTAGGCAATTAGCATGCTCTATGAAAGCGTTTCGTATTTCTGTAACGACTTTCAATAGGATTGATATAACTTATTCGTTATCTATTCTTAGATCAATTAGTCAATCCAATACATTTTTGACTTGTTCTTTTGACTTCCATCATCGTTATCGCTGATAGAAGAAAGTCACGTTTTTTAGGCCCGGAGGTCTTGACATAAGTGGTGCTGACAGCAATCTGTGCCACCGCCAGACATTTAAAAAAAAATCCACTCTATTGGGAACCGGTGAGGCAATTCGACCACTTCAAAACCGACGTGACTAAAAGCAATTTCAGTTTAATATCAGAATACCACTTAATAACTTAATCCCAGAAGGGCCAACACACCTTCGAAAGTAGGTGTACATGCTTTATTGACCAACCTAAAGCTATTATACAAAATGAAATTGATTCCATCTAGGAGGCGTGGGAATCGCTTAATGTTACGGGTGACCTTAAGGAGTGGTCATACCCAATTATAGCAGTTATGCTAATGTAAAGATCTAAGCAAAACTAAGCCATTAGAAAGGCTTAAGATAACCCTTACAGATTAGATGTAATTTAATGAGAATGTCGCTTATTACACACATTTATAACGCCACCTTATAATGTTAAACTAAGGCCCTTATAAGATGAAACATAGGGCCTTATAAGATGATTGGAGTTGTAAGGTTAAATGTATCCGTATAAGTGTAATTGATAAAGTAGGATGACAAAACGGTTAATTGTTACATTGATCGAGGAGCTTAGCTAAGGGGCTCGGACCAATCGTGGGTTAAGCTACGCTTGCTGGGGTCATAGACTACCAACTATTTTAGCGTAACTATCAAGTGACTTTATGACTGCCTACACTCAATACAAAAATTATTTGAGCCAAATCACAAAAGGTATTTTGTATTTAAAATCACAACAAAGCTTATTATGACATTCGGCACAGACATTACAACCATAGTTTTTTTATACAGGATAAAACTTGGCCAGTGCGCAAACTGTAACCATGAATTCCGTATATCATAGTAGATTCCCTAGCGTACAAAATTTTCGTCGGTTATACATAAAAAAATCAGCTGTTCCATACATGTTGACCGCGTGGGTCATTTTTCTATGAAACAGCGGATTGTGTACCCGACCAAAAATCACTACGCTAGGGGTCAAAAATCAAAATCAAAATATTTTATTACACATAAACCTGCAAGGGCACTTATGAAAAGTCAGAAGCTAGGTGCACAGTTCCAATTTGTCGCTTCCTATGGAGAAGAGCCGGCAAGAAATTCCACGGTTACTCTTTTAAAAATAATTGGCTTTTATAATGTTTTCAAATTACAGGGATAATAGGTATGGGAGGGTCTAGAATGATATGCTGAAGTTATGGTTACAGTTTGCGCGCTGGTTAAAAATTTACCCTCTATAGGCAGACAGTGTATTTCATATTTTTAATCGACGGACGAAGAAAAAGAGGAGGTTCTCAAGTCTACGCGCGTATAGCATTTTTTCATCACTTTTTATTTAAAAAGTCCGATTTTGAAAATTATTTTTTATTGGAAAGAGTACACCTACTTTGTGGTCCCATTTTAAAAAAGAAAAAATAAGTCGAACCCTAAGGGGGTGTAAAATATATCCCAGTTTGACATCGGTTGGCTCTAAATTAGTAATTTACGTTAATTTAGGAGCTAATTAAGCTCCTAAATTAATTTAAATTACTAATAGGTTTATTTATTGCTATTCAGTTCCTTTTTCAAAAGTTTTGTTCCATTGTGACATTTTACAGGTGAATGCTGCTGTTTGTTATCGATTGTTATTTAATTCGTTTTATTTAGAAATTTGTCACTCACTAGCTGGTTATAAACTTAAAGCAGCTGTAATAAAGATAAAGAGAACAAAGCTAAACAATATCAATAAAACACTTTCTTTACAAAGTAATTTCAACGTAGGTCTACACGAAGCAAGATTAAAAGCTTCCGATACGCTTCCTAATTACTGGAACAAAAAACATTCTTCACTTTAAAATAAATGACTGTTTGTCGCTTTTTAAACTTATTAGCAGCCTAAGGTGTTAAATAGTGCATTGTAACCTCATTTAGCAGTGCCTAGCTTTTGCCCACGGCACCACCCGCGTGGATGTCGGAAAATATCCCGCAGCAACGTACTACTGGGATTAAAAGTATCCTATGTGTTAATCAAGGTTATAAACTGTCGTAAGTTTTCAATTTCACGCGAATCCGTTCAGCCGTTTTTGCGCCAAGCCGGAACATACGTCCAGATGAACAGACAAAAATTCTACAGACTATATTTTCGGCATCAGACTTGTTCCCACATCTCGTACAATTTGTTTTTTCAAATGTTTTCAACTGGTTTTTGCCAGCGGCTTCACCTGCGTGATGGTTGAAAATGATCCCACGTTAACGTATAACCGAGATAAAAAATATCCTAAGTGTTAATCCAAAGTATAAACTATCTCTGTGCCAATTGTTATTCAATTCGATTCAGCCGTTTTTGCGTGATTGAGTAACAAACATCCAAACATACAAACTTTCACATTTATAATATTATGTAGGACTAGCTTTTGCCAGCGGCTTGGCCCGCGTGGATGTCGAAAATTATCCCACGGGAACGTAGTACCGGGTTAAAAAGTATCCTATGTGTTATTCCAGGTTACAAACTACCTGTGTACCAAATTTCATTAAAATCCGTTCAGCCGTTTTTGCGTGAAAGAGTAACAAACATCCATACATACATCCATACATCCATATTCACAAACTTTTACATTTATAATATTAGTGTGTCGCTTTTAAAACTTATTAGCAGCCCAAGGTGCTAAATAGTGCATTGTAACCTCTTAAAGCAGCGATGACGTGCAATTATGGTGCAAGTTTTATAGCATTACCTTCACTTCATGTTAAACTACTTGGAAATAAAATGAGATCGTTATTTATTATGTGATGTTATTAAACAAGAGGTCTTATTAGTGAGTATGTGAAGATATGTTCGACACTAGGATTAATATATTGCATGCGAATTTTGTAAGGGTGAAACACCAGGATATCTCCCGAAACTCAAAGGACCAGTCACGTTTCATACCAAGTTGGGCCCAAAACACAAAAAGCCGGCCAGAGAAAAAGAAACAGTGGCATTCCGGGAGTGCCGACAGAAGTGAAAACTTGAACAATTACGTGTACATTTTTTGAATCGTCAGGAAAATTTTTATTGTGCAGGAAACACTTTTAAATGAAGTGTTTTTTATTCATTATTATAAACTACTACTACAAAAATTTCATTTAATGCGCTATTGTATATGAAAAAAAAATTGGCAGCTGTTTTACCGAATAGGTAAAATCTTTTATTACATGTAATTGACACTGATCAAGTTCAACTTAAACTAATTTTTATACAGGGGTGTCGGTAACGGTGTCGCGAGTTCAATTGTTTTTTCCCATCTAAAAAATGCTCAACGCACCTAAAGAAGTTTTCAATTCAAAAATGTGTTACCGTGTTTGGGAAATTCCACCTTATCATTTTTACTATGGCGTCGAATTTCTGCGACTAATATTTTTACTGTGGATTTTGGGCCCAATATGGCTGGTCTCCTTTTCTCACGTTTTTTGCAATTTGTAGGTCAATGTCAGGCTGTCATCATCTGCCCAGCCTAGTCCCAATATGTTGGGGTAGGCTTCCAGTCTAACCGGATGCAGCTGAATACCAATATTTTACAAGGAGCGACTGCCTATCTGACCTCCACAACCCAGTTACTGGGTAATGTAGGGACTCCGTAGAGTCCTGGGTATCCGGGATTAATCTAACTATCAAAATGAAACGCTTATGAGCGTAAAAATGTGAACTTCACGTTTATTTTATGGCTTAGTAGTTTACAGTTCCGCGCCTGTCAATCAATTAAATTCTCCCGAAACAAAACGTATTTAAAATTACTTGACGGATTTCTTCTAGAACCTCCTGATATTTCTAACATAGACAAAGCCCAGGCTGCCAGTATGTACATAAGGTTGCATTTGGTTAGCGACCAACATTTACAGTAACACGATACCCTTGGTAAGACTGGTTGTCAGACTTTAGGGCTTCTGACGACCAGTAACGACTGTCAAAGATCTACGAATGACAGCCGGGACTACCGGCTTCGCGTGCTTTACCAGGCACGGAGGTGGTCTTGGTATGCAAAGATGGTCATCCATCCACGGAGTAACCGCGGCAAGCGTAGCTTAACCTAATCGATCGACTGTTATTACTTAGCCACATGCCCTTCCGTATAAGTTCTTCCATCTTGCTTCTCTCTTATCAAAGGTTGAATTGCAAACATCTACAATCTATTACGCTTCAGTGTAACCTTATCTTGCTATTAATTACTTTGATATTTTTATCCTTGAACCATGAGTTACCCATAAATAATAGTTGCATGAACACATTCTTAGGACCAATAAATTCTGGTCCAATGTTCGATTACCTCCTTGTATTTATGGCAGCCTTTGGTCCTTTCACAGCTGTCTCTAGCGTGTTGACTTGGCACACTTATATTACAAATACTTAATTATTATTTAATATGTTCACTATTTTGAACGATATATCATTTTGGTCCTATGGTTCGAAGATATTTCTTGGGAAAAATAAATGGTCTTTTGAACTTTTTAATTGATTCATTAGTTTGGTATGTCTGTTTGAAAGGTAAAGGGAGTGTGATAATTAATATTACATTGAAGTCCGATGGTATAATCGAAAGTCACTATCTTGCCATTTGTGAACTTCATTTATAAGTATACTACCAGATAAATATGTCTTTTCATAGGCAGCGATAACCTAAGATATAAAGTGGATAAAATGTTAAATGTTTTACGGCGTTTACTATCTGACTATTCTGAAGAAAGGCCGAAACAAAGTGAGAGGTCAGTCCTTTTGAAACACCAGACATACATAACATAATCTTGGTCAAATTATGTGAAGACCATAAATGGATTGGTGTCTGAAATGGTCTTTTGAGAAATGAACCTCACAGATTGAGTTGTCCTTTCCCGTCATTGCATGCATTTATCAGTAACCATGCAGCTCAATTCTGAACTTAAGGTTAATGTAGTCGACATTTTTTTCATGCAAACTTCGGGAGTGTATTATTCCACTGTTCGACAATGGACATCAAAAATTAAACATGTCATGGTTTTGTCTACGTATTTGTATTGTTGGTGTGGAAACAGAATACTAAAATAAAAAGCCATTAAAAAGTTATGAGCCAACAATGATTCGTTTTTCTTGCTAATTTAACCTTACTTTGGGTGTTTTTAAGTAACAAAAGACGTGTAAAATCTCCAAAACTACTTCAGTACGGACAAAGCTCAAATATCTAAAAGTTCAATAAACTTTATTGGTAATTGATTTAAGCAGTGGTTTTTTCATAAAACTCGATCTTCCGAAGGACTTTTCTTAATTTTTTACGCGCTTGTTGTACTAAATGATCCTGCATCTCACTCAATGACGTTGTAGGTGTAGAATAGCGTCTAACTGCTCATCACTGATACTACCTATGTCGGACAATATGCCTGGTTAGACAGCGTGCTTTTTAGCCAGGCCCACAAGTAAGTTCGAGCCCGCGACTAGATTCCCCTTAAGGAGCTCAACGAATTGGCGAGCAATACCAAAGAAAAGGCATTTAGGTAGGCCGCATAAATTATTCAAACTGCCAGACACTGTTGTTAACATAACATCACACCTGTAATCCCCGAAAGGTTAGGCGTAGAGCGTTAGAGACGTACCTTTAGTAGGTACCTACACTTCCATTTTGCCAGTTATTTTCAAGTCCCATGTAAGAAAAAAAGAAAGAAAAATGCGTTTATTGGCAATACTGCTTATGGAACCTTAAAACTCTAAATGAAACATAAAACAATGATAATAATACCAAAAGGGCCTCAGCTCAGCATAATGTCATATGGCAACATAAAGTGTACCACCTGACGCTAATTTTCAGCTGCAACCCTATGTAATAGGGGCGAGTCTATTGCCTTTAATCGGGAAAATCCAGACTCAAGGCTGCGGCTGAGAGATTCTTCTGGGAAACCCTAAAAAACTTTATCCGACTTGGGATCGATCCCAGAATCTCATGCCAGCAGTAGCAGTTGCAACAACTAGACCAACGGAGCAGACTATCAGAATATTTGTATATCCATTATCAATCAATCAACTCAGCTTATCGCAGTCCACTGCTGGACATAGGCCTCTCCATGTTGCGCCACAATACCCGGTCGTACGCCTTCCGCATCCAGTTTGCCCCAGACACTTTCTTTAGGTCGTCGGTCCATCTAGCTGAGTGGCGTCCAACGCTACGCTTGCTATTACGCGGTCTCCATTCCAGGAACATCCATTACCCTTACACGAAACTATGTAAACATCCCAACAGTTTCTGCCAATAATAACTATATACGGTATCTATTAGCAATAGTCTATTTCATACTGAAACGTATCCTAATCAAATATTTAAAGAAACGAACCCGCCGCTCGAAAATGTTTTCGTATAAAATGCAACGCAGACAATTGATGTCACAGTGAAATCTCCACCATCAGAGAGAGATGGAAAAAGGAGGCCAGCGAGGATGCTGAAGGAGGGAGCGAGACAGCATGCGGTGCAATGTTCATTAAAGAGGGTCAACGTAGGCTTGGGGGTGTAATTTCTCCCTGTCCCCCCTGAGGCGATTTTGTGGTCGTCTTTTTAATTTGCTCTTGGATTTCAGGGATGGCTACGTTCGGAAAATTGGTGCATAAATAAAAGAATCCTTTGTGCCATTACGAGCAATGTTTCGGGGTTTCCTTTTGTAGCATTTTATGATGTCGTTTTTTCATTACTGTGACATTTTTGCTTTGAGGTGCATTGAATTTCTGGCTGCATTAGCACTGCTACAAGTAGCACGGTCTTACTGGAAGGGGTTATCAGCCTAGCTTTGTTCCAAACAATGCTGGATACTGCTTTTTGTTTGCTTTCTGGTATTATAAATTATTACCTAACTGTTTTCTGAGCTTAATCTATACACAAAGGCAACGCCTTGGAAAGATGAACTTATCCACTTAAGATATGACTCGACTAACCTCGCATATTCGTTAACTTTAGCCAATACTTAGCCATCAAGAATTGCACATACTCCAATATAGACTTTAAACAAACTAGCTTTTGTCAGCGGTTTCGCTGGTTGATAGTAATCCCACGGTAAAGTATAAACGCGATAAAAAAATTATGTATGTTAATACAGGTTATAAACTATCTGTGTGCCAAATTTCATCCAATTCCGCTCAGCCGTTTCTCCGTGATTGAGTAACAAGCATCCAAACATACAACTTTGTCAAGAAACCCTATTACCAAAATAAGCATTTTCCGAGGGTTTTCCTCCGGGTAGCAGCCCTGTGCTCTCAAGACAACATCGCTGGGAGGCGCGGCGTCTTATCAACGAATTAATTCTAGACTAACGAAGACCGGGGGTGGCGCCGCGATTAACACAACCGCCCCTTTCACGTAGACCCACGAACAGTTAGAGCTGACTGCGGACTTCGTCTCATTGGTAGAGAGGCTGGTGCGTCTGCGCATCAAAGGGCCACGTTACTTCACCGTAAATGCTGAAAAGTTGATGTTTTAACACAAGTTACTCAAGGTTCATTGTACACTACATATTGTCTTTCTATTTTAATACTGTAATGATCACGTTCGCATGAACGTGGAAATATCGCAGCGAGATTTTATCGCTCACTGGATTTTCAACTCTCGATGTTGAACCAAGGATTGAGTATCCAACAGAGTGCATCTCAGCTGGTTGAAAAAACATACTGTTCGATTTTCAACTCTCGGCACTAAGCAGTGCGTTAACAAAAAAAAATATTTTTTTGCGGATGGTAAAGCATCAAATAACTTCTCCCGCTCCCGTGGAGCGGGGGGCGCGTCAGACTTTTACTGACAGAAACCCACCCGTGTTCCTTCAGTTGCCTGTGCGCGGCCCTAGCGGAGCCTACCAGTTGGTGCTGACATCTCTTTGAGGCGCGCGTGGAACACAACGTGCCGTTGACCCAGACTCGGCTGAAATGATGAATATGATGACCAGGTATCCATCATCATCATCATTTCAGCCGAAAGACGTCCACTGCTGGCCATAGGACTCCCACAAGCTCCGCCATTTCAACCGGTTCTGAGCTTCCCACATCCAGCGAATACCTGCGGTCTTCACAAGGTCATCGGCCCACCTTCTGGGAGGCCTTCCAACTCTACGTCATCCGGTACGTGGTCGCCACTCCAGAACCTTCCGGCCCCATCGGCCATCCATACCATCTGACCAGGTATTATTGAAACTTAATAACTTTAAGCTTTTGTCTTTATTTTAAAGCCGCCGCGCGCCGGCTGAAATTATGCGGCCAAGTAATCCTAACTTAGATTATTAAGATGTAAATTAAACTCATTTAAAAGTAAAATAACTTACTTGAAGTGAATGGTAAATGGAAATGAGTAGTTTATGCGTTTTTAGGTTCCATAAAGTACTTTATTACTGAAGTGATGGATTCAGCAATTGTTTGCAATAGCAAAGGTATTGAGTTGCCATGCGCATTTTCATCAACCGTTTAACATATTGGTTGACTGAAGATTACAAGAAAAATTAAAAATGGCTGACCTGAGGTATGCTACCACTAGCTTGTCAAGAGTTTAAATCATTCAAGAAGAAGTACCCTAATTTATGGACTATTTAATTGGTTACAATTCTCGACATTTACAATTGCTTTTCGGGAAATATAAAACTGATTTTCTACAAACATATTGACCTTCTAATGATGTTGTGACGTTTTTTAAAATTAAAGAAACTCATAGAATATAACTCATAAATATGTAATTATATAGATTATGCTTCTACACACTTTTTGACAGTCGGTCACAAGTAACTAAGATCGGGGCCCCGACCAAACAGGGCCCCAATTCCGTATGGTTATAATGATTCCCCGCGGAATCTTACTACATTCAAACTACCCCAATAGAAACCAATGTAATGGTAAGGAATCGAAATGTCATATTCTGTATGTTCCAAGACTATTAATACGATATTAGCAGACGTCGTATGTGATTGACATGGTTTCGAGTACAAAATCATGGTGGTCATAGTGAATTCAGGCCCTGGTTAGGTTAGAACTGTGACCAACCACATGTGAACCGAATTGGTCACAGTAACTGAGCTAGGTAAAGCTAAGCTCGGGCGGAGATACTGGTCTTTTTAATATTTATAGGACCTCAAAATATAAATGTGATGAGGTTTACAAAAACTACATCGTTCAATAATATTTTTAGGAAAGTAAAATGGGCATTATTTATATTTCGATTAAAATATATACTTTCTTTATCACTGTGAAAGTTTTGGACGTACCGACAACACAACGACACATGGCACAAATATTACTTCTAAAATCTGACGATGCAGTCAACAGATTGATCTAACGGTAGATTGTCTCCTGTATGGCAGACAGTTTAGACATTTAGACATCAGATAGACATATAAAAGGTTGGTCATATGAGATTGTTGAATACTTCACAATAATCTTCTGTTTATATTTGAATATCTTTACTCACTGTGGCTGGTCTTTTAGGCCAGATTTACGATATGCACTTGGGAGGTGCAAAATAAATGCAAATACACGTCTGTTAACACTTTTGAGGTCAAGGGTTTCAGATATACAGCTGCTTTTAGTGTCTTGAAACAATAAATAAGTACTTGCGATGTGGTGGTACTTGGAGACATGTGAGGAATCCAGGATGGAATACTCGTATTTGCAGTCACAGTTTATAGTTGGATAAGTCTTCCTCCAAAAGAAAAGTTAGCAGAACCTTAGAATTGTTTGTCTTTCATCAAAACTCAAAGCATTATTTCAATTGAACTATTTACAGGCACGTTTGTATTGTCAAGAGTCGATAAGTTAGAAATATGAAGCTAGGTGCCCATCCCACAGCGTAGTAGATTCCTATGGAAAAGCATGGGCAAGAAACTCCATGGACCCTTTTTGAAATCAAAATACTGTTATTATCAAAGACAAGAGAGTTGGAGAGTAGAGGCGTTTTTTTTTTACTAGTTCTGCCCGGTTTATCAATCTGGGATATAAAGTGTTCCTCACTACATACGAGTATATGCGAAAAATATAAGCGTAAGTGAACCTATTTGATAATGAGAAGTTTAAACATTTCCAATTGCTACTTTCAATAATAGTTCATGCCAGATTTTTTTACATGTGCTAATGTTCCCTAAGTGGTATTCCTAATAACATTAGCTTACCTACGCACCACAAGTTATCTTCGAAGCGACTCCGATCCAAAGCAATGCATACCACCACGAGGCCAATGAGGCTATAAAATCATCATAAAAATGTCATAAAAGATAATAGCCGTATTAATTGGTGCACAAGACCAATGCAACCGGTTTTCGTTCGTAATCCCTTTTAATTATAAAGACTCCTGTATAAAGAACATTCTTGAGATAATTTTGATTTACATTGATGGATAAGTTAGAAATTCGATGTACATTTTGCTAACGAAAGCACCAGTGGTTTTGAAATTTTAGCTCGAAGGACGGATTTTATATTTTTTTGTGTCTGCCCCTTCTATACGCTTCCTAAGCCGTCACCCCAAGGTCCGAGCGGGTGGCATATTAAGACGAAGTTGGAAGTAAAAAAAAAGGCGAAAAAGAGTTTTATATTCTCTCTCGAATGGGAAGAAATAGGGAAACCTTTCTCATTTAGCTCACCAGTGCAAGTCGGGGTGTCGTGCTGAACACACTGTCTGATTTTTAAATCGTTTTAAACTCATTTAAATGTTGTTTTTAATTGATTTTGTGAAGTTTTGTGAAGTGGTCCTGATGTGGTATTGATGGATAGTGGGTGGTGCTTTGGCTGTCGATAAACAACTTATGGTGTGGTTGTATATGTGTTTATATACTGTGTTGCGTGTAGAATTTGAGCAAAGGTCAATGTTGTTGTGATCACAAACATCCAACATCTTCTAAGATGTTTGCAACTTTGCTGAATGTTGTCCTGGGTTATAAAGAAGAAGCTGGAGAAAATCATAAGAAATGAGACGTTTGAATGCTTTGACATGCATTCTTTAAGATTCTCTCAAAACGAGAGAACGATCCCAACATCGAAGAAAGTTTTCCCAATATCACGGTTGTTTTGTCATCAAATAATGGTAAGATCTATATCGTGTTTCGTCTCTGTACTATACAAAATAACTTTGTCATATTTTGTAGAAAGCCGCTGCGGCGGCAAATGATTCAGCCTAAGTTGCCGCGTCATATAAAACATTAGAAAACCATGACCTTTTAACAATTTGAGAGTTCACATTTAGGGGGGTATCTTTGGGAATTCTAGTTCAATTCAAAAAATACTTTCAGTAATGGGAACCTACTGTATTACCGAGTGGCGTTCGCTATATTTTATGTTAAAGAAACGGCCAGTAACTTTGTTCTGACTAATATTATAAATGCGGAAGAAAGTTTACACACTTTTATGCTGAAATAGCTGAAAGAATTTGGCACATACATAGACTATGACTTCATCATCAGCCTACAGCAGTTCACTGCTGGACATAGGCCTCTCCTATTGCACGCTATTCAGCTCGATTCTCGGCAACTGTCATCCAGCTGCTACCAGCCACACAGCGAAGATCGTCACTCCATCTAGCCTGAGGGCGTCCTACCTTACGTTTGCCGATTCGCGGTCTCCACTCAAGAACACGTCTACTCCAACGGTCATCAGTTCTACGGCTAATGTGGCCGGCCCATTGCCACTTCAGCTTGTTAATTCTGTGAGCTATGTCGAAAACTACGTAGACTTGGGTAAGGACATAGGTTACTTTTCATCGTGGATCGCAGACAAAGTTGCGGGCAGCAAGTGGTTTGATATATTAATGGACCGGTAAAAGTATTTTGTTAACAACCGACTTTCGAAAAAACACTACAAAGTGAAAAATAACTTTAATTACGAAAGTCGATGACTTTGGATATGTATTTTAATTTTTTGTCACCGCCTTCCGAAATTAAAGTAATTTTTCACTTTGTAGTGTTTTTTCGGGAGTCGGCTGTTATTTTTTTTGGAAAAAGTTTTTATTTTTCACTTTTTAGTTATAGTACTTACCCCACTAATTCGAAATTTCATCATCCTTGGGGTCAAAACAATGCACATTTATGCGATAGCAGCAATCGCGGTTGATTTACTGTTATTTTTTGAAGAGTTCCGTTGTCTGTCTCCGAAACGCATCATTAGATCTATATGAAATTGTAATGGGAACTACACAGAAAGCACCAGCTTTCAAATAAAAAAGAAACATCAAAATCGGTTCACCCAGTCGAAACTTCTGAGGTAACAAACATAAAAAAACATACAGTCGAATTGAGAACCTCCTCTTTTTTGAAGTCGGTTAAAAACGGCAACGAAGTGCATCTAGATTTATCTCTTATTTAGGTAACGAACGAGGAAAATATCGTGTTCCAGTTATTTGTCCGAGCTAACTAAGGAAATGTCTCGTTATAGCGCTTGCAGCCGATACGTTATCCACCTGTAACTGCAACTATCTGCATAAGTAATGACGTTTCTGTTTATGGGATAATGTGTTATTTCAACTCAGTCAACAGTAATACAAGCTTCTGGTTTCCGGCTAGCAACGTGTAGAATAAATGAATGAAAAGCACCGACCCAAGCGTGGTTTGACTAGAGTCGATTAAAAAGGATGCGTTTAGGTAGAAAACTATAAAAACAGCCTGACTCTGACCTGTAAATTGCTCAGTCCAGTCCAGCCAGTCCCTTGCTGCCCTCTACCAGCGATGCCCTAAGCCGAGGTCCGTCCCCCACAGGGGGTGCCCTTAGCGAGCAGTCGCTATAGTTTTAAGTTATTAAGCCCTGGCTGGTGGCCTTAATTTATTAAGGTTATCTATCACAGGCAGGTTCGGTTAAGCAGCTGACAACCTCAGATATCATTCCCGAAAAAGAAAAACCTGGAAATTGCAAAAAAACTTAAGAAAATTTACATTTCGTGGTCTAACCCTGGCGCTTCCCCTTAAATCAAATGAAGATTTGCACTAGTCCCTAGCCCATGTTTCATGGTGCTACAGAAACAATTGCATATCAAGGAGTTATTTAGTTTCACTTTTACTCGTTAAAATCATCGTAAGCAGTCTGTACAGGATAAGTTTTTAACCAGTGCGCAAACTGTAAACATGAACTCAGCATATCAACGTAGACCCCCCAGCGCAGAAATTTTTCGTCGGTTATACAAAAAATTAAATAAAATCAACTGTTCCATACGTTTTGGTCGCGTAGGTAATTACACTTTTCTATGAAACAGCTGACTTTTTTTGTATGACCGACGAAAAATTTCTGCTGTAGGGGGTCAAAGAATGATATACTGAATTCATGGTTACAGTTTGCTCATTGGTTAAAAACTTATCCTGTACAGACTGCTTACGATGGTCACTGCTGGAACACAGGCCTCCTCTTTGACCGAGGAAGTCGGCCATAATCCACCCCGCGGGCATAGTGCGGGTTGGTGACTGTAACATGTCATCGTATTTTTTGTTTCTAGGAAGTACTAGGACATGCCATTTTTTGGTTCTAGGAAGTACTAGGACATTCCGGTTCCCTCATGATGTTTTCCTTTGCCGTTTTAAGAGCAGTGGTAATTAAATGAAATGAAATTATATGTTTATTTATTTATGTACATCTTTTACACGTCTATATTTTTAAACTAGAGGCGCCAGTAATACCTAGACTGACTTTGATTGAAAATCACTACTATTAATTTGAAATAAAATTTGTAATATTCCCGCCAATCGTAAACTTAAGTACCACTAAAGAATATTATAGTGAGGTGTTAAGAGGCCGCATACAATACTTATGAAATTTTCTCGATTTTGCTAGTTTTCTTGATTTTACAGACGTAGGTACTTTTACTGTTAAAATACTGTATTGCCATAAGTTTTAATGCAGAACATAAAAGATAATTTCAATTAAGTGTGATCTAATGATTGAGCTACTTTTTTATTTTATTGTTTAGTTATTATAAATCAATCATCAAATCATCTACACGGTACTATGAAAAAATATAAAAATAGCTCATTCATTCCATCATAATTGAAATGATTTTTGCATTTTAACAATAAATTCACGTAAATCAGCGACAACAGAAATATATCATATACGGCCTCTTAAAGCCTAGATATAATAAATAAAACTAGCATTTTGTCTCTAATGATGGTGTTAATTGTTCATATAAATCTCACTAGAAGCAGGTTTATGTGGGGTCACATCGTAAAATGAAGTGAAATCTTAAGAGTTCTGTTGAGAGGGTCACCTTTTCATTAAGATGGGGTCACGCCTAGTAAGATGCAAGTAAGACCTTAATAATGAAGCAGGCAGGGTATGAGGGTCTCGTAGCTAATTAGCCACGTGCGTCGATCGATCAGGTTAAGCTACGCTTGCCGCGGTTGGTCGGTGGATGGGTGACCAACTTTATATACCAAGACTCTTCCGTGCCCCGGAAAGCACGTTAAGCCGTTGGTCCCGTCGCTCATTTGTGGATCTTTGACAGTCGTTATGGGTCGTCAGAAGCCCGAAATTCTGACAACCAGTCTTACCAAGGGGTATCGTAATACCCAGTTACTGGGTTGTGGAGGTCAGATTGACAGTCAGTAAAATACTGGTGTTCAGCTGCATACGGTTAGATTGGAAGCCGACCCCAATATAGTTGGAAAAGGTCTGGGCAGATGACAATATTACTGACATTGCTGAAGGAAAACATCGTATGGAAACCAGGACTTGTAGTTAATATGAAACAAATCAACGAATCATCCCAGCGCTGATTTGCTGGATTCATTTTCTCCTCTACCTGCCGTTATTTCTCAAGACAAAGTTTAGTTTCGTTATATAGGTATATGTATGTATGTATCTATGTATTATTTTTCGAGTAACCTATCCCTTATATTGCACCTGCCATGTTTTCTCTCTGTATCACCCTAAGGTTGACTAGTACAAAATGCCTCAAGCATTAAGTCCGCCTTTGTGAAGTATTTTTTAACCGAATTCAAAAAGAAGGTCATATCAATTCGACATGTTTCTATATTTTTTTTTAATGTATGTTCAGGCATAACTCCGTCATATATAGACGGATTTGTAAAATTGTTTTTTTGTTTGAAAGGGGTTTATTTCTAAATGGTCCCATATAAATTTCATATGAATCTGATCATGCGTTTCGGAGACAGACAACGGAACTCTTCAAAACATGACAGCAAATCAACCGCAATTGCTGCTATCGCATAAATATGCATTATTTTGAACCCAAGGATGATGAAATTTCGAATTGGTGTGTACTATAACTACAAAGTGAAAAATTACTTTAATTTCGGAAGTCGGTGACTTTGGATATCTACTTTAATTTTTGGTCACCGGCTTCCAAAATTAAAGTTATTTTTCACTTTGTAGTGTTTTTTGCCGGAAGTTGCTTGTTTTTTGTTATGAAAAAAGTTTTTACTTATGTATTGAGTTTTCATAAATAAATAAATAAATAAACATGAGTCTGAAATCGCCAACCTGTCCTGAGCAAGCGTGGTGATCAATGCTCGTGCCTTCTGTGTGTCAGAAGCGACCTTTGCTCTGCAGTCGGAAAGTAATAGACTATTATTATCATAACTAGCTTTTGCCAGTGGATTCGCCCGCGTAGAGATCAAAATCAAAATTAAAAACTACATAAGACAGTCCCCCAAAACGTCCGCCCTTCACCACTTCCTAGTGCTTTAGCTGTGAAGAAGAAGGGGCGCAACAAACTCCCCAGCAGCACAGCTGTCTGTTTAGTTAGATAGACTTGATTCTATACATAGGTAGGCAAAGTAATCAACATTACGAGACACAGAACTTAAAAATTTGTCATATGCCAATACATCAACAAATAAAATGAAAACTTAACTCAAGCACAAAAAAAAGTAAACAAAACATACTACCTAAATAAAAGCCTCCTGGTATAAATGGCGTGATAGCTTACATATGCAATGCTGGATTATGTTTACAAATGATAACCTAGGACCATTGACGTGAAATAAATAAACAGGTAGGTAATTATTAGCAAACAATAACAAAATCATGGTCAGCAAGACGACCAGTCGCCACAAGCAGCACCCGTTCACGAGCATAACGCAAAGATCAGCAATTACCCCCCTCACCATCAGTGTATGCATATAAACCTTCTTCTTGAATCACTGTATCTACAGGATACATTTTTATCCAGTGCGCAAACTGTAACCATGATTTCAGTCAGCCATGCATGAACAGCCATGCATACACCGACAGCGGCAAGTGTAGGTCGACAGGTTCGGCTATTAGAACATAATAAATTATGATGTAAAATTTAAAATAAACGTCAACGTATTCTCACAATATTTTTTTACATATTTTACTTTAACTAGCTGTGCCTGCGGCTTCGCCCACGTGTAGGTATGTCGGAAACTATCTCAAGGGAACCTGCCACTGAGACAATATGATGCAGTCGAAATATAAAAAAAAAATTCCGACCTCCCATGCAAAATCGACCAGCTGACTATTGATTTTTTAGGGGAGGTCCGATTTTTTTTTTTCATATTTCGACCCATGTTCCTTGGAGAAAGTTGTTAAATTTCAAGGGTATTATCACCCTGAAAAATTTGGACGGTGACTAAAAAATAAGCCTGTATAATAAAGATAACTGTCTCTTCATTAAAACGCTAGCCAACAGTAATATATCCGACTTAAAGTGATACTTATTTGTTATTAATAGATATTATTTATGTTTATGTATATATATTAATGTAAATCGTTAAAGAGAACGTTAATGCTTATGTTTCTGAACGGATTAAATGAGGTCTTAACCTGAGTATCGCTGAGAACCGGGCTGCAATTAATATTATTGTATTAATAGCCATTAATAAGTATTAGTACGACATTTCTTGCTAGTTCAATAATAGCTGTGATTATTTTAGCAGAAGAATATTTACGAAGTAGCTTTTCCCAGCGGCTTCGCCCGCGTGCTGGTCGGAAATTATCTCACGGATATCGGATAAAAAGTATTATATGTGTTAATCCAGGTTATAATCGATCTGTGTGCCAAGTTTCATCCAAATCCGAATGGCCAGTTTTGCGTAATTGAGCAACAAACATCCAAACATCTAAATTTCCAACCATCTACTTACCCAAACGTACAAACTTTCACATTTATTATATTAAGTACGATTATTGAAAATGTTATATATTTTTAAATGCTTTTTATTAGCGTCACCTTGCTTGTAACCGACTCCTTTGGACTTGATTTTGACCCACTTCAAACGGTCAGATTTCATTTAAACTTTGTAGACTTATCGAGGACCGATGACAATTCAATAATTAAAAAAAGAACTGAAATATCACGCTTTTGTAGTTAGCAGAACTAAAAAATAGAAAATAAATAATAGTGTTTTTTTTTTTAAACACGCTTTAAAAACGCAACTAAAAAAGCAGAAAATAATTTCAAAAAAGCGTGGCGTGCTTGATATTAATTGATTATAGAAATAGCTGAAGAAGCATCCCACGCTTTTTTGAAATTAGTTTCTGCGTTTTTAGTTGCTTTTCGAAAGCGTGTTTTTTAAGATTTTTTAATCTATTATTTATTTCAATAATGATAAAATATATTTTACATTTGTTTGGTCATACGAAAATTGACACGGGACTATCACATTATCCCAAAACCATCGTTATTAATCGTGTTTTTTTTTTGACCCCATCCCTCCCTGTTTGAACCTCTTGAGGTTAAATGGCGACCCTTATCAACATAATATCATGTGAATTACGTTTATCAAGGAATCTATTTCGTCTTTTTATGAAGAATATTGCCACAATGACCAGCGCCCTCATTGCGTAACCCACTATCAATCACAATCTCGATAATTTTGAAGGCTATTCCTAGTCCATTGCTTCATATGTTCGAAAAAATTATCTGCTCAACAACGTAGATAACGCAATGGATGTTGTTGAGCTGTCAAGATGAAAGCCATTCTTACTGCTAGTGTGTAACAATTACCTAGATGATATGATATTGGCTATATTCTGAGGAGCTTGTGGTTAAGTATTAACAGCTGCACATCGATCAGGTTAAACTATGTTTGGTCCATGGATAGGGGACTATTTACATAAAAAACCCCTTGGTGTTTCGGCAAGCACGTTAAGCCGTTGGTCCTGGCTGTCATTCGTGGATCTTTGAGATGTTGGTCGTAGGTTCAAACCCTAAAACAGCCGCTTTATTTTGTGTAACAAAATATTTCAACAGCACTGGTCTCAAAACGGTGAAGGAAAACATCGTGAGGAAACCAGCATGTCCTAGAACCAAAAATTCGAAGACATGTGACATCTACCAACCCGCACTGAACTAACAAGATTATTTACGCACATTATTATAACAAGCATATAACACGATTAAAAACTCACATTATTAAAAAAAAACACAATATACACGCACTCATACAAAATGACCAAAAGCCTCGTATTCAACACATTAAAGTTAAAAGTTTGACAATGTAGAAATAACGTCTACAATTTAAATTACGCGTGACGCAACTCCGTGTAATTTGTTTTACTCGATATTTATAAAATTGTCAACGATATAGTTATTTTATGGATTTTAATTACCTATAAAACACATTTGAAATTTCAGTCCTCAATTACTTCGAACACATAGGTACAACAATACCTACAACGAAAACCGTCGAAATATCGGTTTAAAGAACATTTAACTAAAAGGAAATAGGAAATAATAATTCCTATATATATTCCTATATATATATATATAGGAATATATATAGGAATTATTATTTTATTTCTGGGCCGTGGTGGATTACGGTCCACTCCCTCTCACAGAAAGGAGGCCTGTGTCCCGGCAGTGGGAACGTTAAAGGCTGATTGTGACGGGTTGTCAGAACCGGAAAGTCTGACAACTAGTCTTCTAACTCGTCACTGGTTTGTGGAGGCAGTCGCTCCATGTAAAATGCTGGTATTTAGCTGGATCCGGTTTGACTTGAAGCCGACAAATGATGGTAATGGGTCTATTCTCTTCCCTTAGACTACTTACGGATTGAAATATCAAATCCATGAGCAAAGAAAAAACTTGCTCACAAATCAGAATACCGCCGGGTTGTTTATTAAAAAGTCTATCAATGTCGAATTATAATGAAATATCGTTAGGTTTACATTAAAAAGAGGTCTTAAGGCCACATGGTTCCGCACCTAATTTTTTAAAGTTGTGTAGCTTGAGATGTCAATAATGTCTCATGAGTAGATATAGGTACCTACCAAAAATCTTTAATTTAAAACAATACTTAAGCATAGGTAGATTATTGTTAAAATCCGATCGTAAAAACTTACTATGTTAAAGTCCCATTTAATAGAGGGCGAGCCTAATGCCATCATCCGGGCACGAATACAGCAGGCTTTTGGCTGCTACTGAGAAATTCTAGATGGAAAAACACAATAATACATGTATATTTGTACACATAGAAAAATAGAAATAAGTACACAAGGATTAAGGAAATATTGTACAATACAGTCACATTAAAGGGCGAACTGGTGACTCCGAAACTAGGCCAATAGCCTGTGTTTTAGGAGTCAAAGTTCCTCCAGGTATAATGACATACAACTAGTATTCATTTTCATGCAAGTACTTATAGATACAATAAAATAAATTAAACAACAACATACGATACGATTTGGATTATTATTTTTTTGTTTGAAAGGGTATACTTCCCAGGTGGTCCCATGATCATCAAGTCAGGATCTGATGATGGGATCCTGGAGAAATAGAGAGAACTCTTCAAATTTTATAGGCACACTGAAGCGATTTGGATAGTTTTTGGAAGAGTACTTTCTAGGAGTGGTCCTATTTCAATTTGGTGAAGATCTGATGAAGAACTTCGGAGACAGGCAACGGAACTTCTCAATAAATGATAGCAAATGGACTGGAATTACAGAAATCTCATGTCTGTATATTGTTTACACCACTTCCTAACATAACATCACGTCGGGACGCTGTGAAGGGGTAAGCACATGTGAACCACTAAAAAGTGAAAAATTAAAACTTTTTCAAAAAAATGAAAACAACCGACTTCCAAAAAAAAAAAACTAAAAAGTGAAAAATAACTTTAATTTCGGAAGGTGGTGACAAAAAATTAAAATACATATCCAGTCACCGCCATCCGAAATTAAAGTAATTTTTCACTTTTTAGTTTTTTTTTTCGAAGTCGGTTGTTTTTTATTTTAAATACAGTATTTAGTTATATTAAGAGACAATTGCAATAAGATTCTCGGTTTCATCATACGTTAAATTCTGCAACCAATTTGTAAGTTTGGATTTAACTTCATATTTAGTCAGATCGCTATGCCCAAACCGAGAATCGAACCCAAGACCCCATGCTCAGATGTAGCGCTTTCGCGACCACTAGACCAACGAGGCAGTAACTTAATTATTTGTCTATAATATTCCAAGCAATCATACCACAACTTATATCTACGCTTACTCCTATTAAAGTTAGAACCGGTTAATGCGTGGTCAAAGCAATTAGATATTATCACTTCCTTATAAGCGTTTAAGATGTTTTGATCCCGCATTCACCACTTATTATAATGACACTATAAAATACACTACTTGCCGCTAAAAGATTGTAAGCCCAACAGGATTAATTAATGTTAGAAGTACTTCAATTTATCCGGTGATCTACATAAGTACGGCGTTCATTAACAAGTGTTGTAATGTACAAGCTTAATAGCAAGCATCATACATAATACATTTAATGTCGAAACCGCAACTGTATAATGTCTCATTCCGCAAAAACATTTATTAAATATCGCATAAATTCTATAAATAGTCGGCCGTTTTCCGAACCGCTTTGCGGTATTCCAAATATAGTACTTGAAACAATAATCCGGTCGGCCAAACTCGGGAAGGGTCACATTCTTACCTACAAAAGTGTGCAGAACCTTCGTTATCCCAAAAACCCACACTGCGGAAAATTTCATTTCAATAGGTATCCCGATACCTCATAGCAAATAACTCGGGATCCCGGCTTAATATGCATTAAGGGTATTCCCGAATTTTCTCCAGTAAAAATGTATGGGCACAACCCGCGCGTGACGTATAAGTGGATTACGTGTGCCATCTCGGTCGCACGTATAGCTTCGTCCTTTGTTCCAAATCCTGAAATGCTGTGGGTATGCAAATGTGGAGAGGACGTTTTATTTTTCGGATTTCTTTTTACAATTTTTGTTTGGTTTCTTCAATATAAGATTGATTTGTGGAATAATACATACACATTGAACGGTTGTCTATTTCAATAGAATATTAAGTGGTTAACGTCAGCTCAGGAAATGCATCATTTCCTCTTACAAATTGCAGTTTATATATTTTATGTTTTTACTATTTAGAAGAAACTGCAGAAATTACAACATGCCTGTAATATAGCATACTTAAAGATATATCTGTAGATATACTTAAAGAAATATTTAAATATATTTTTGGGGTTCGCTTTAATTAAATCTGTATTTATTTATTCCAGGTAAATTTTCAACTGTGTTATGGCTACAGTGTTAAAACTTTAAAGTTTATTTTATGTGCCAGTGTAATTATAATGTCCCGCAATAAAATAAGCAATAAAATTTACATATAGGTAAGAAATTTTACGATTAAACATATATTGAAGATTTAAATCTTGTGCAAGAAACTGCAACCCACGTTGTAATCAGTTGAAAATAATATGTGGCTATATAATAGTTTCATAAATGCATGTAGAACATGCAAATGTGAAATAATTACATTGAAAAAATATTGTGTGCAAGCATAGAATTACAATACGTAAATTTTAATTATTCGCATTAAAATTTATAGTGAAAACATTTTGAGAAACATTAGCCGTAATTGCTTTTCTTAGTGATACTATAATTATGAATTAAAGTAGTGAAGTTATATTTACCGGTAAATTAATATCGTGGTAATTAATTCTTATTGTTTTTTTTTTTGCGATACCGACACACACAATGGTTTCTTATTATAGATTACAAAAGAACTGTGAGTTCCAGAAAATACATAGCTACATCTAAAGATTAGTTAGGTGGACAGTATCTAAGATTTCTAACGACTGCGATATTCAAATATGACAAGACAGATCGACAATATAGACAGACAGATCTACGAACAAACCATGATAAGCAAAGCTTAGACGTTGCAGATCGATAAATCTATGTAAATGGTGGCAACCATTCATATTAATTAATCGTCATTCATTTTAATAAATACAACTTTTACCGACATACTTACTAACATACCTTTTTTTAATAGAAAATAATATACAGTTTATTATCATTTATTCAAAGCGATGATTGTAGTTACTTCAATAAAATCTAGTTTCTATAGTCCTCGTGTTTATTACTTCATAATTTATTTTATTATTGGAGCTTCATTAACTGTTTTGATTAACATAAATATGTAGCTGAAAGGCGAGTTATGTGGAAGGTACTAATTAATGCTTGGTCACAATGCACCTTTATGAGTATTTATTATTAGTATGTTATATTGTGCCTAGTGAAACTTAAGTAAGATATGATTAGAGAATTCTTGTCTGGTTTTATTTGAAGAAAGTTAATGAGTAGTTTAAATAAAATCACAAAGTTAATTATTCTGAATTTTAACGGTTGTTGCCATGGACATTATGTAGTTAAAAACTGTAAAATAACAATTATTTATCAGAGCAAGAATAAATAGAAAACAAAATCAAAAACAAAAGAAATCCACCTTACCTGACTTCTTTGTAGACTTTTGTTTATAAGTCCTTCTCCACACCCGCATAGCTTTCACATCTTCGTGGCGGAGACAAAGGCTGTGTGATGTAAGCATATTTTTCAGCTAGCAGTTCGTTCAGAAATCAATACCTTTCGGCCAGACGAGCATTTGCACTAGCGTCATCATTTTCCATAGAACTGTGTCTGGGAGATAATTTTAGGTGCAATTTCTGCTAAAAGGAGAAGCGTTATCTGTTCCACTTTAGAGAACCATTTTTATCGCATATAAGAATAAGTTTTTTGAATACAGTCGAAAGATATTGCTGTTCCATTGCTTCTTATGTTCGAAAAACTTGTCTGCTCTGCAATATGAATAACGCATAAAAAGTTGTAGAACTGTCAGAATGAAAGTCATTGATACTGTTAGCGTGTTACGTATTTACCCTTTTGGACTTGTAATAAAACTAGCTGCTAGGGCTTAAAAATGATAAATGATTTTATTTCTATAAGTAGGTTTGTACAAACACTGTTCTTATAAAGTTGGTGAAGGTACTCTACCAGAGGGTAGCGGCCAGGTGGACCTCCCTGAGATTCTTGGTACAGTAGTTCCTACTTTAGAAGATCTAATTCGTCTGCTTTACGGGGACTTCAGTAGAGTACTATATCAAAATAATTCTTGGGTGTGTGAACGGGCCACTTTAACGCTCAAAAATTATTAAGCTGCAGCGATTAAATGATAAATAATTTTATTTCTGTAAGTAGGTTACACTTAACACGTCAATCATATTTTTAAAACTAGATGAGGTCGGCGTTTCCTATCTGACTACTCTGAGAAGAAAGACCGAAACAAACTCAGAGGTCACAGTCTCTTTTAAAGTCCAGACATAATCTTGGTCAGATCATGTGAAGAACATGTGGATTGGTGCCTGAAATGGTCTTATGAGAAAATAACCACACAGATTGAGTGGACCTGGCTAATCAGTGCACGCATTTATCAGTAAAGAAAGGTCATTTGTGTAGGCCGCATAAATTACTCAAACTGCCAGACCATAACTAATTAAAGGAAAAAAAAAATCACCCACAGTCATTACAATAATTATTATTACATTTACAATAATTTATGCAATATAATATTTTACAAAGTAAATATGCATGTCAGTGTTTAAATAAAATTCACAATATCAATGTCTATGTAAACAAAAAATACAGAATCGTGGTGAGATCATTTGAATACAATTTTTTTATGTCAAAGGAATCAAATTTTCATACGGACTTCTATACCCTATTTCATCCCTTTAAGGGGGAGATTCGTACTTCCTTCTTTCTTAGCTGACATCTCCTACTCGTAATCTACCTCTGTGCCAAATTTCATCATCGTAGGTCCAGTACTTTTGGAGATTTCGTGTTTAATCAGTGAGTGAATGAATGAGTGACCTTTCGCTTTTATATATTATGTCACCGTAAAATTGTAAATACCGTTAGATTATAATCTATCTCGCGAGATTGTAAACTGTCGAAAGATTGTGAACCGTAACATACTGCTTACAATTTAACGCATTATTTTTCGGCAGATTATAATCTACCGAAGTGAAACCGTCAAATTATGAACTGGTATCAAAACGGATAGTACCTTGAGCTATTAATAAATAGTCGAGTAACTGCCACTAACTTGGAAGTAGCGCTGGCCGGCCGCTGCCACGGCACCGCTCGCTTCACCCGCTCGGCTCGTGCGCGGTTGTCCGCAATTCTAACCTAACCTTTTTTTTTTTTTTTTTTTTTGATCACGGGGGGAAATCCTCATGGATGTCCTCCGCCCCGGGGAGGGCGGAGGGGTCTGTCAGACTCTTACTGACTAAAACCACCCCGGTGTTCCGTCTCTCACTTGCACCGGGGATCACGGGAACAAGTGTGACTTCCGCGATCCCCGGCTAGTGCCGGCCCGCCTCTGCGGGCCACCTCGCGATAGGGGGGGAGTGAGGTGTTAAACTCCCCCCTTACGTCATAGAGAGGCGCGCGTGGAACACTACGCGCCGCCATCTCGGGTCCTAAGAAGTAGGGGGCAACGAATTTCCCCAGATCCGTTGCCCCTGGACCCATTTAGGGGGGCTGGAAGAGGGCGTTGTCCGCCCTCCGCCGACGCCCGGTGCGTCTGCTGCGGATCGGGTTAGCGGAAGCAATCTCCCGCTCCCTCTCCGCAGCCTCCTTCTGCGACATGACTGTTTCGCAGAAGGATACCACCGCGTCCCAGGACTCCTCGCTGCCGACCATCGAGTCGACAACGGCCGGCAGCGACAGGTCACTGCCGACTCCTGAGATGAGGGCACGGCGCGGCTCCTCCCAAGCGGCACACTCTGCCAGCGTGTGCCACGCCGTGTCCTCCCGACAGTCGACGCAGTGGTGACACCGAGAATTCTAACCTAACCTAACCTAACCTATTCGGTCGATAAGCAGTATGGTGCAGTTCACAATTTATCGACAGTTTACTATCTTGCGAGATAGATTATAATCTAACGGTATTTACAAGTTTACGGTGACATATATATATAGATAGATAGGCAGTAATCAACAACCCGTCTGGAGCAAGTGTGACCAACGTCCATGCCTTCTCTGCATGAGAAGAGGTCATTGGCATGCAGCGGGACAGTACTTATTAGGCTGGTATTATTAATGTAGATGCGACCTTGATAAGCCAATGGGCCTTATTAGAAGGCTTAAAGTCACCCAACGGGCAATGGAGAGGGCTATGCTTGGAGTTTTCCTACGTGATCGAATCGGGAATGAAGAGATCCGCAGGAGAACCACAGTAACCGACATATCCCGAAGAATTGCCAAATTTAGGTGGCAGTGGGCATGGCAAATTGTTCGCAGAACCGATGGCCGATGGGGCCAGAAGGTTTTGGAGTGGAGACCGCCTACCGGAAGACCAAGTAGAGTTGGAAGGCCTCCCACAAGGTGGACCGAAGACCTTGTGAAGGCCGCAGGAATCCACGGGATGCGGGAAGCACAGAACCGGTCGAAGTGGCGGAGCTTGGGGGAGGCCTATGTCCAGCAGTGGGCGTCTTTCAGCAGAAATTATTATGATGATAATGAAGCCAATCGGTTATTTACTCAAGAACACGTCTATAAACTTCATAAGGGTACTAAAAGAAGGGAATGAAATTAATGACTATCTAAAAAACTACCTACAAGTCGTTCCCCTGAATGAATGAGTCATCAAATTCATCTAACGTACTTGTAAACATGTACGTAAAGATAAAATCGACAGATATTTAACACCTCAATCAGCATCACACAATGTAAGAAAACATGTTCTTAGATTCGATGTTAATTTAATTTACTCACATTCGTTTTTCTTTCAATAATAATTTGCATTTTTTATGATTTTGCTGTTACTTTGTAAGAGGCAATCACCCAAGATAGGGAGGTAATCATATACTACAATAATATGTGTCATTTCATGTGCTTTTTCAATTTGCACTTAAAAGGAATTGTTAATTTTTCACCTGTAAAATGCTAATACCGGGGAACATTGTTTCTCTAGAATAACATGCCCAGGGTCTTTTTTATTTAAATCCAGGAACGGCTTATAGGACTCGCACGAAGTTAATTTATTTGTGGCCCAGTCGACAATAATGCTCTGGTAATGCGTAATTTTTTTTTTGTTTTTTTGAATGGCATCTCGCATTTCAACCTTTGAGGTTGTCGGCTGCTTCACCGGACTTGCCTGCGATAACCTTAATAAATTAAGGAGGCTTAAGGCCAGGGCTTAAAAACTTAAAACTAAAGCGACTGCTCGTTAATTAACCCATTCAGAAAAATATAGTTAATATTTTTCTGAATAGTCTTCTCCCGCTCTGGGTGGAGCAGGAGGGCGTGTCAGACTTTTACTGACTAAAACCCACCCGTGTTCCCCCAGTTGCCTGTGTGCCAGGGGCCATGGTATCTCTTTCGAATAACCCGCAACCCTGGCAGGCATCGGTCCTTGCGGACCCCAGCAGTTGGTGCTGACATCTCTTTGAGGCATGCGTGGAACACAACGCGCCGTCGAATATTTTTCTGAATGGGTTAGTCGTGCTTAACGTCTAAAGAAACCACATACTTAATTATATTTTGTAATTTATTTATTTATTTATTAAAACTCAATGCACAAGTAAAAATTACTGTACAAAGGCGGACTTAATGCCTGAGGCATTTTCTACTAGTCAACCTTACGGTGATTTCTGGCTATCTGGTTGTATGTTCATGATGAACGATGACATGTAATGCAGACAGACGTGCCAAATACTCCAAGAACCTCTGTAGTTTATTACTGACAGACCTAGATGCAAACAAATCTTCACAATTCCCATCGCACGTCAAAAAGCTACAATCGAATAAATACAGTAACCAGTCACGCCGCCGATAATTTATTTTATTAGCCGCCATATTGGATTTAAAGTCAATACTTCGACATTGTAGAGGTACAGTCGGGCTCTAGTAATTTTATAAAAAGTCAACTATTCGCCGCAATTTGTGCGCGCCACTGTATACAGCTTCGTCGTTCCGAGCTTTTTCTGTTTCGTTCCATTTAAATTTCATTTAAACAGGACTGCATCCACTCTGCAGGCATTTCCAGACATATTGGTACTGCTGGGCAATGATTATTGTGGCTTTGCGGGTTTGCTTTTGAAGTCGAGTTTCATGTTTTTTTAAACATATGTGTAAACTAATATACTTTTCGATAAAATGGTTTTAAAACGTTTCCACAATGTCACCCGCCATATTATATACGGTGGAGCATACGGTGGAGGTCTGCCCGGCTTGAGCGGAGCACCGCCGTGTCCTCGCGGAGGCGATCGGCGGCGGCGATCTCTCGCGTCCGGCCCTGGTCTAGGCCATGGTACGGAGCGAGAGTGCATGGTTAGCCGTCATCTCCTTCAGCGAAGCAGTGATGCTCGCAAAGAGGGAGGTGGCGCACGTGAGGGAGAGGCAGTACATGCGCCCTCACCGCCACAGCCTTCGCAGGAGACGCCCTGGGCGTCGGGAATCCCAGGCTGATTCCCGGCCAACGTAGGCGCGGGCTTGCGGACGGCGAGTAATGGGTAGCTCGCTGTCCGGTAAGGACCAAGCCCGGGGTCGACGGCGCGTTGTGTTCCACGCACGCCTCAAAGAGATGTCAGCACCAGCTGGTGGGACCCGCAAAGGCCGATGCCTGCCAGGGGTGCGGGTTGTTCGAAAGAGATACCGCGGCCTCTGGCACATAGGCAACTGAGGGAACACGGGTTGGTTTTAGTCAGTAAAAGTCTGACACGCCCTCCTGCTCCACCCAGAGCGGGAGAAGTTATTTGATGATTTCCCACCCAAAAAAAAACCCGTAATGTTTTTGGCTAGGAATATTTTAATCAAAATTTCTTAGTCATAGCTCGAAGGAAATTCGGTATTAAGTTTTTGATGCATTTACACTCCTTGGCTGTCAGGCAAATTCAATGAGTCTGATAACAATAGAAAAGTAATTGTGTTAATTACAAGAAATTTGAAGGTTTATAGTGCATTGGTAATATCTACCCCTTACAACCGTCCTTATACGGTGTCGGTGCATGCATAGCTTTCATTACCAGCGGGGTACTTAGCTGCATAACACACTAACAGTAGTCATGGCTTTCTTTTTGACAATTCAACAAGATTAATTAATTTACGTTGTTGAACAGACAATATTTTTTTAACAAACAGGATATTTTTTTAACCAGTGCGCAAACTGTAACCATGAATTCAGCATATCATTCTAGACCCCCCAGTGTAGAAACTTTTCGTCAGTTATAGAAAAGAAAAAACCAGCTGTTCCATACTTTTTGACCGCGTAGGTATTGAACTTTTCTATAAAATAGCTGATTTTTTTTTTTTATAACCAACGAAAATCTGTTTGCGCACTGGTTATGAATTTATCCTGGATAAAGCAATGGAATAGCAATATCCTTCAAATTATACAGATTCAGATAAATAACGCAATAAGGGTGTACGTTTCTTCACGATGTTTTCCGTCAGTGATCTGTGTGTCTGTGATGTGTTAACATTATTTGTAAAAAAAAAAAATAAGAGATGGTTAGACTATGACTATACCTATGTGTTTCTCTCTGTACAACAAAGTTATTATTTATTTAAAAAAAAAAAACTTCATTTTAGACCAGCAAAATTATCTGAGCAGTGTTGGCCCAGTAGTAAGTACCTAACGGTCGTGACGTACGAGTTGTGGGTCGCAGGCTTGAACCCAGACAGACAGACAGTCGCTTAACCATGTGTGAATTATTTCATCACCAATGCTCTCAAAACGGTGAAGGAATACATCGTGAGGAAACCGGTATGTCCTAGAACCATAAAATTCGAAGACATGAGACATTTACCAACCCGCACAGGGCCGACGTGGTGGATTACGGCCCACTCCCTCTCACAGAGAAGGGGCCTGTGTCCCAGCTATTGGGACATAATAGGCTGTTTATGATGTAAATTATCTGTTCACTGGTAAAAACATGTTAGACCGAACTCAATTATTCAAAAAATTGTTCGAAAAAACAATTTCTATTTCTTAAACGCAAAACAAGAAACAATAAATAGTAATTAAAATGATTAAACTTTAACCTACAAAATTGCTTTCAAAGTTCTTATTCATACATTACATATTCTTACGACCGTGAGCCTGAATTTAAAATGTCAAAGATGTGTAAATGTTAAGCTTATACCATGTAATTATCGGTCAAAAACTGCTGGAAGCCAGGATACAATCTTTTCACGTGACATTTTTTGTGTACTACACTTTATTTAAGGCTGTAAGGCGTTAACTATTTAAATTAATAATTATATTATTATTGGAGTAACCTTTTAGCAACATTATAAGCTACCATTTTAATTTTCTTTATCGTTTAAAACGGTCTTAAAATGTGGACTGGATTGTGATAAAATAATTGTTTTTACCTGATAAAATTATTTAAAGAAAAACACCATTAATTACAATCTTATACTATCTACATAAACAGCCTAAGTATAATGTTCCCACTGTTGGGACTCAGGCCCCCTTTGTTCGAGAGGTAGTGGGCCGTAATCCACCACGCGGGCCCAGTCAGGGTTGGTAGATGTAACATGCATTCGAATTTTTGGTTCTAAGAAATGCTGGTTTCCTCGCTATATTTTCTTCTACCGTTTTGGGAGCAGTGGTGATAAAATTACGAGGGCTGATACCACTTGGCCATCACTGCACTCCTTTTCGTAGACAAAACCATTCTGGCAACAAACTCTAGAAGAAAATAAATAATAGTTTTTATAAGCAGTGTTTTTGTAGTTTTTTTAACTACAAAAACACTGCTTGATATTAATTGATTATAAAAATACCTCAAAAAGCACCCCACGCTTTTTAATAGAATTAAATTATTTTCTACTTTTTAGTTTGGTTTTTAAAGCGTGTTTTTTTTAGTTTTTTTTAACTATAATTTATTTTCTATTTTTTAGTTTTGCTAACTACAAAAGCGTGTTTTTTATATATTTTTTTTAAATTATTGAATTGTCATAGGTCCTCGATAAGTCTACAAAGTTTAAATGAAATCTGACCGTTTAAAGTGGGTCAAAATAGCGTCCAAAGGAGTCGGTTACATACAAACATACAAGTGAAGCTAATATAAAGCGTGTAAAAAAAACCAATTAAGTGAAATGTTTATTTATATAAGTAGATCTTAAAAGGCACTTTTACACGTCAATTTTTTGTTGGTCAATATTTTAAAAACTAGATGGCGCCGGCATTTCCTAGCTTACTATTCCCTGAGAAGAAAAGCCGAAACAAATTCAGAGGTCATGGTCTCTTTTAAAGTCCAAACATTATATTATTTGAATTTTATGTGAGTCTAATGATTCAGGGCAATGTCTGGAAAGGCCTTTTGAAGAAAGAGCCATTGCAGCTTTGAGCTGACCTGTCTCAACAGACGGCATGTATGTAGCAGTCACCGTGTAGCTCAACCCTATTTTAGGGAGCTCAACGACGACGAACAAGACGCTACCAGATTTGCAGGACATTTGCGTAGGCCATTTACAAAATGCTCCACGCAAAATGCTCTACAAAAAATATAACCACGCTTTGTATACAAAAGCCGAGAAAACTCCCTTTATCTCCCTACCTTACATAATCCCTCAACTCATACGCAACAAACGAAGGTAATTCCAAAGTTAAACAAAAAGATTATTTACCCGACTATAAGACACACACACGGGCCGATGGAACAAAGTTCAGCTAATATAACCTCTGTTCAAAGTTACAACTTTTATCGCGAACACAATAAAAATTAAAACGTAAGTATTTAAACTTAGTTTAATATTGTGGCGTACGGCGGAGTTCGTCTGTGCTTTTTATTTCTTGGTTGAAAATGTTGGAGTTATTCAAACAATTTTGTCTGGTATTTGATGTTTGATTTCGTGTCAGTTCTGTTCAATTATTTTGTCTGTGTTTAAGTGAGGTTGTGAACTGATTTTGTGGTTTTTGGACAACTTAGTTTAATGTTTCACTTCATTGCGTTTATGGAAGTAAAGTAAAGTACATTAAACGATAATTTTAATTTTAATTTAAAACTGGGACTACCGACTTAAACTGATTTTATTTTAGAATTATTCGTTAAATAACAATTATTTATTTTACACTTTGTAGTGTTGTTTTTTTAAGTAGTTTTTTTTAAATATTTAATAAACTTATGTTTTTGCAATTTAAATAAGTTTATTTTCAACCATGAATTTTATAGTGCTGTAAAGATGTTGTCTTTCTTGTCAGTACACAATATTATGACCATAAAATAAAAAATAGCTACGAGGAAAAAAGGACCACTATTATCCATTATTAAACAGGCACTAAAAATGACCAGAAGCTACCATTAAAACGCCATACCCATAACTCTAGTACAAACGACTCCAAAATAGTCACACAAATTATATTTTCGCTAAAGGAATTAACTTTATAATATTAACACACAATGGGGCATACAAAATGACAACGCTGCTATACAAACTGCATAGTTACACATGACCAGCATATCTTGACGCTTTGGGGTGGTGCTGCTAGCTAAGGCAAAATGTCAATTGTACGTCAAATTCAGTACCTTTTTATTTTAGTTCCATTTTTCGCCGCGGGTCAAGATCGAGTGGTGGACCTTAAACATAGTTCGATTAAAATTTGTCTCGTTTAGTGTATGCTAATCGTTAAAACGAATGGTGAATGATTGAATGAGTGGTGTCGGTTAACATGCATAGTGATTTGAGTTAGCGGTTCCGTAAGTGTTTTTTATCTGGGTGTGTTCGGATTTAAAATCTGTTTTTACGAATTTAGTCAAACTGTGAAACCGGCAGGCTCTAGAATCAAAAATTCGGAGACATACTGAGTGCCAATTTCACCAATGAAATTGAACACGATTAGTACCTCTAAACTGCGTTCAGGAGCTGTCAGTGTCAATATTCCATAACAATTATGACCATGAGAGTTTCTTGAATGCGGTTAAAATGTGCTCGTGTTCAATTTAATTGGTGAAATTCGCCTTGAGAGGAAATTCTCGCATTTTTGAGAACGTTCGTGTTCTACTTTTAGTCTCTATCTGTCAAAAAAACTTAAAGTTTACCTGGTTTACCAAAATTTTTTCCAAGGTTTAAATGTCGATTTTGGCTAAGATGAGATTGGAACTTGAATTTAAACGTTCTTCAATTCTGAATTGGCCTTCAGGTATAAATGTCCAACAAATCGCACTGGATACAGCATTGCATTTCTTTGAGGCGCGCGTGGAACACAAAGTGCCGTGGACCCGGCCTTGGTCCTTATTGGCCAGCGAGCTACCCATCACTCACCGTCTGCAAGCCCGCGCCTACGGTGGCCGGGAATCAGCTTGGGATTCCCGACGCCCAGGGCGTTTCCTGCAGAGGCTGCGGCCGTGAGGGCGCATGCACTGCCACTCCCTCACGTGCGTCGCCTCCCTCTTTGAGAGCACGGCTACCCATGCACTCTCGCTCCGTACCATGGCCTGGACCAGGGCCGGACGCGAGAGATCGCCGCCGCCGATCGCCTCCACGAGGACACAGTGGTGCTCCGCCCAAGCCGGGCAGACCTCCACCGTATGCTCCACCGTGTCAAGATAGGTTACATTAGCCACATAAGCGCACACGCTCGTAGCCTATAGTTGTCGAAAACAAGAAACAGTCACCTTAGCCGAAATCGGCATGGGATTGATTGATTGATTATGTTCAAAATCAAAGTCAAATCAAAAGTAATTTATTGAAACTAGGCTGACAGTCAGCACTTTTTGAACGTCAAAATTGCATAAGGCAGTCCGCCAAAACGCCCGCCCTTCACCACTTCGTAGTGCTTTAGCTGGGAAGAAGAAGTGCCGCAACAAAGTCCTCAGCAGCACAGCTGTATGTTATATTACTTACAACAAGTTATGGAGAATCTTGCCCACTTAAAGCAAGTCTCCATTACTTAGAAAATCTCGTACTAAACTGTCGATGCTATAGTAAATCACAAACACCTGACAGGTTGGGTAATTACAAGGATATAAACGTAGGTACAGCATTGACAAATAATCTAACTAACCCTAATAGACGTCGTAATGGCCCAACGGCCATAGAATCGGCAATCGAGAGGTCGCGGGTTCAAATCCCACCTAGTTGAACCCAGGTTAGGCACATGCAAATGAGAATTTGAGGAAACGAATTACAGTTTACGATAGTACTAGCAAAATTATAGAAATACACCCTTTTCGAAATGTTATTTAAAATATTCTAAGTACTACTACTTACTGAGGCTTGTGGCTAAGTTATCACAGGGGTTAAGCTACGCTGGCCGCGGTGGGTACGTGGATGGGTGGCCATCTTTTCATAAGAATAGCCCTCCGTGCCTCGGAAAGCACGCTAAGCCAAGCCGTCTTTCGTGGAGCTTTGACAATCCTTGCGGGTCGCTAGAAGACCCAAAGTCTGACAACCAGTCTTAACAAAGGGTATCGTATTACCCAGTAACTGGTTGGTAGAGGTAGATGGTATGTGGTGGTGGTGATGGTATGGTGATGGTAGAGGTACAGATAGGCAGTGGCTCCATGTTAAATACTGGTATTTAGCTGTATCCGATTAAGTAATCCGGGAAGCCAACCTCAACATAGTTGAGACAGGCAGTATATGCGCCTTAAGGGCCCTAGGCGCCGCAGGAGACGCCCTGGGCGTCCGGAATTCCAGGCTGATTCCCGGCCACCGTGGGCGCGGGTTTGCGGACGGCGAGTACTGGGTAGCTCGCTGTCCGGTAAGGAGGTGCGGGTTGTTCGAAAGAGATACCGCGGCCCCTGGCACACAGGCAACTGAGGGAACACGGGTGGGTTTTAGTCAGTAAAAGTCTGACACGCGCTCCCGCTCAACCTAGAGCAGGAGAAGTTATTTTATGATTTCACACTCTTAAGAAAAAAAAACATAGTTGGTTAAAAGCTAGACAGATGATGAGATATTAAGTACTACATAACTTAGTTCATGTTTCGTAGTCATTCAATCCACGAGTACAGATATAATTAACTTTATTAGTTGTATAACACAATTTAATTTTGCACGCTACAAAGTGAAAAATAACTTTAATTTCAGAAGGCAGTGACAAAAATTCAAATATATGTCCAAAGACACCGACTTTCGAAATTAAAGTTATTTTTAATTTTATTACAAAGTTTTTTTTTTGGAAGTCGGTTGTTTTTATATTCAAAAACATCCATCGATTTCTTGCTAAACATCAACTAGGTATATCCGATGACCCTGGTAACTTTTCTCTTTTGGTGACTCTACATACCTAAATCATTCCAAACCTATATTTTCAGCAAAAAACAATAACCCAGCCTATAAAAGGAACCCAAAACAATTTGCAAGTATTACATTTAGAATTCTGCAGCGACAACAGGAATTTGTACGCCTAGTTCCACGAAAGTTTGTGACCAGACTAGGCAAAAATAATGCTTAAATGATACACGACTCCGATTTGAATAGCTTTAAAACACAATGTTACCTGGAAAATTGTCTGAATTTAAGTGACTAATTGATGAGTATGGTAATTGCTGATGGTACTCCCATACTAATCTAGTTAGATAAGGTATAGGGTTACTACTTGCCACATTTATCGAGAGATAAAAGAAAATGTGTTGAGGTATGCACATCTTTCCATTCTGGACCAGCCCATCCCTTGTTGCCCTCTTCTAACGGCGCCCCACAGGGGATGCCCTCAGTGGGTAGTCGCTTAGTTTTAAGTTTTTAAACCCTCGCTGGCGGCCTTAATTTATTGAGGTAGCCACAGGTAAGTCCGGTTAAGCGGCCGACAACCTCCTAGGCCGAACTGCAAGACGTCATTCAAATAAAAACTATGTTAAAAAAAAAAAACACGCAAAGTGAAAAATATCTTTAATTTCGGAAGTCGGTGACGTGAATAGTTTTTATTTTTCACATTTTAGTTAAAGTACACACCAATTCAAAACTTCATCATCTTTGGGGTCAAAACAATGTCTATTTATGCGATAGCAGCAATCGCGGTTGATTTGCTGTCATTTTTTTAAGAGTTCCGTTAACTGTCTCCGAAACTCATGATCAGATCCATACGAAATTTATATGAGACCATTTCGGAATAAACCCCTTTCGAACAAAAACAGAATTTTACAAATCCGTCTATGTATGACGAAGTTATGCCCGAACATACATAAAAAAATAAAAATAAAATATAAACATGTCGAATTGATAACCACCTTCTTTTTGAAGTCGGTTAAAGAAAGAAAATAATGCTTATATTCGTTATACTTAACCTGTTGCTGGAAGCAGCAGGTTAAGTAAAACACATAAAATTACGCCTGTATTTGCTGAAGGGTTAGGCAGAGGCGTAGTTATAGTACACACCCACATTTTGCCAGTTATGTTTAAGCCCCATGTAATAGAGGGCGAGCCTATTGCCATCAAACGGGCCCAAATCCAGACTCCGGGCTGCAACTGAGAAACTCCGGGTAGAAAAGCCCACTAACACTTTGCCTGGCCTGAGAATAGAACCCAGGACCTCGTGCTCGGCAGTAGCGCCTGCGACCTCGAGATCAATGAGGCGGTCCAAAAACAAAACCCATCAAATCAAGTCAAAATCTGCCCGAAACTGGACATGATGTGAACAATGAAAAGTGAACAAATTAGGGATCCCTACCTAAAGGGTATTTGGAAACTGACTCGACTCTTTAAGGTTTCTTTACAGTCCGCCTACCTTAACTAGAGTCGTGTCAGTTTCAGTCTTAGTCTCTTCTTAGTCGTTGAGCTCCCTAAAATAGAGTTGAGCTACATGGTGACTGCTACATACATGCCGTCTGTTGGGACAGGTCAGCTCAAAGCTGCAATGACTCTTTCTTCAAAAGGCCCTTCCAGACATTGCCCTGCATTGTTAGACTCACATAAAATTCAAACAATATAATGTTTGGACTTTAAAAGAGACCATGACCTCTGAGTTTGTTTCGGCTTTTCTCAGGGAACAGTCAGCTAGGAAATGCCGGCGCCATATTAGTTTTTAAAATATTGACCAACAAAATATTGACATGTAAAAGTGTCTTTTAAGATCTACTTACATAAATAAACATTTCATTTCATTTCAGCGTGTCGATGGCAAAAATAATACGAAAAAATATATTCTATAGTTAAAAAAAAAATTGCTCAAAACTCAGCAACGTGAATACCGTTTGCTGATGCAGCCATTCGGTCCTCATGTGTGCAGGTGACAGGGCATGCGGTGCAAGATAGAAGTTGAATCATTGTCTGCGGAGAGACACTGTTAACTCACCGAAGGTCAGACCTGTCCATGAACCCCCACTTGTAAAGATTGTCCTTGCTGTGGCATACTTGGGTACGAAGTCTATTTAAGGTGTTCCAAGTCGACCACAATATCTTGTACCCGGATGGGAGACTCTGTGGTGGTTCAATAAAGAAATCTGGAGGTTTAAGAATTGATTGGAAAGCGTCTAACCTTGTACACGTATAAGCACAAGCATAATTAGCCTATTTTCTTCCCACACTGCTGAGACAGGCCTCCTCTCTGTGAGAGGCAGTGGGCCGTAATCCACCACGCGGGCACAGTGCGGGTTGGTAGATGTCTTAAACCTTCGAATTTTTAGTTCAAGGACATGCCGGTTTCCTCACGATGTTTTCCTTCACCGTTTTGAGAGCTGTGGTAATGAAATAATTTACACAAACCAAAGCGCCCATCTGGGTTCAAACCTACGACGGACATCTCGTAAGTCACGGCCGTTACCGTACACGTGTACCTACACGTGTCCCCAAATAAAGTAGATGTCACTGTTCAAAATTCATTTATTCTCTTACCGAATAAGTGCGTGAACACACCTAAATGCTTCTAGGTTTATTTAACCGTAAAATGTATACAAAATTCATCTGCGCTTCACATTATAAGACCGTCGTATATTTCCCAAGAGTGGCTGTGTCGCGGACTGTAAAGAAATATCACTCGGAGTGCGTTGCGCGTCGCTCCTTTTAAAACTACGCCTGCAACAATTTGATACTTGGAGAAAAAAGGGTGAGAATTTTCGAAAGAAAATTTGTTTATCTATTTGAAAGTAAATATAATAAACATATAAATGTGCGTTATTAAGATTTACTGTGTGGTAAATTAATACAAAGTTTTGTCTAATATATTGTTCTGGTCTGTTCTTAGGACGATTAAAAAAAAACCTCAAAAACGTTAGTAACTTAAAGAAAATACTATAGTTGCATAGTTTTAAATCTCATTTGTTTGGAGAATGCCATAAAAACGTTGCTTAAATTCCAGTGTACTAAAACATCCGTATAAACTTCTCCAATGCTATTTGCATTGCATACCAAGACTATGAACAACAGCGACCCAGTCATTGTAACTGACACAGATATTCCTGTACTGTTTAATAATAAAGAAATTACACATGAGTCTAGAACTACTGTATTGAAATAGCGTAAATACAGTCATAAACCAGCCAATACATTCTCGAAGTTACTTGTAAACAAAAGTCGCGATCGTTTTGCCTGTAACAACTCCTAATGGCATGACTCTGTTGTGGATAAACAGCATTTTGGCATCGCGCCTACACGTGTACAAAGTTTTCGGGCTCGCGTTACAAAACACTATTCGTTTTCAGTTTACTAGGAACGTCGGCCATTGTTTTATTTCTATTGAAAATACGGAGTTTTGACCTTTATTGCTGTTCGTGTGCATTGATTGTCGAGCTTTGAAAGGCTGGGTTTGGGAATTCGTTAATTGTGAGTGTCGTTTGCGTTCAGTATTGTATTTTGTCGAGAATCAGATTGATGTTTTGAAAACCGTAGTGTTTTTGTAGTTGTTTGTAGTGCCAGCTAGACTCATACTCTTCTACATTTCTTCTAAATAAAATATTATCGATTCATAATATTGCCGTCGTATTCATTAACATAATAATTTCTGAAAATGGAAAAGTATCAAAACACACAAGACGAATACATCAGAAAAAAATCCATTTCAGCTCAACCAAGAGACGCTATAAGTAGGATTTGGAGCTTGGAAATCCTGAGAAAAGAGAAAAAAGATGCGCCAGATAGAGAGGCAAGATATCGAGTAAATGAAATGCAAGTACATAAGCGTAGAGGTATATAGATTGATATTGAATACAAGTAGATAACGAATGAGCACGGATTTCGAATAACATAAGCTTAAGGGTTGTGATCACAGAGGAAGTTTAAACCTTAGTACAGCCATCGCTTATTGATAATTTTACAATATGGCGAACGAAATTTTTCACAAATTGTATATTAGTTTTTCAGAAGCAGGTCTTTCAAGTTCCGTGTGGTGCCGGACGTAAAAGAATAGCACCATCCCACTTCTTCCCGTGGGTGTCGTAGAAGGCGACTAAGGGACTTACTAGAGAATGGGCAGCAGCGTTCTCTATGCCTTTGACCACCATGCTGCGATCGCCGACCCACCTGCCAAGCGTGGCGATTATGGTAAATCCCCCTTTTTTGGGGGAGGCTTATGTCCAGCAGTGGACGTCTCTCGGCTGATAAGATGAAGTCTTTCAAGAGAAATTAAAGAAATTACGAATTCTGTTGCTGGAAACCTATGTTAGTTACGGGATCTACAATCTTCATTAATATTGCCATTGTTACCTCTTTGATTTAGATTTTAATTCTTACTTGCGTTTTTTTCGATGGCGTCTTATGGCTGAGCAATAACACCCGAACGGGTCCATGGATGGGTGACCATCTTGACATACCAAGTCCCGGCTGGGATTCGTAGATCTTTTTAGAGTCGTTGCGGGTCATCTGAAGCCCAAAACTCCGACCACCAGTCTTACCAATAGGTATCGTATTACCCAATAAATCGGATGTGGAGGTCAGAGAGGTAGTTGCTCCATGTACGATACTGGTATTTAGCTGCATCTGGTTAGACTGGACGCCAATCCCAACATAGTCAAGAAAAAGCTAGATATACATATTTATGAAAATGTGTTTCTGAAACTAACAACAGAATGAATTAATGATGCGCCCGTCAATAATATTTGAAGGGGTTAACTCACTTACGCTGTTGTACGATTAGCCCAAAATTAAGAACACAATCGCACTATCGGACCTTGACACTTATTCGTATTTAGTAGGTAACATTTTTAGATTTTTTTTTTCTGTGATATTATTAAAATATACTAATTGGCATGTTGGTAACACAGTTATGGCGCTGTTATGTTCCAGTTACAGTTCAGTTGCGATTCAGTTTAAGTTTAGTTTCCATTTTGCTTATGAAATAGTAGAATCACTTTATAGGTATCTATCGAACGGTTATCGAAATCGAACTGTTGTGGAAACTCAATAGAATGTATAACGTTAGAAATTAGTAGAATTGGAACCCAGGTGGTGGCACGTCACTATGGAAGATTACTTCCTTATTAAGAACTAGACCAATTCATTTAAACAAAGAAGGAAACACACAGAATTTAAATCGACATTGTTTTCATATAAAACCGGGTTGCCTTTGCCAGGGGGGTGAATCTAACCCACCCAAGGCAATCCGGTCTAAATATCGAATCTATTTGAGCGAGACGGATGAAAAAGTGGAAGGAGATGGAGGATATGGGTACTATAGTAAGATTATTCCTGAATACAAATGATTTTTTCTTTCCCAATGTCGGCTTTGGTTTGTTTATGTTTATTTAGATTGGTTTAAGTGGATTGGAAGTAGTGGCTGTGTGGTTAAATAAGTTTTTTTTTTCGATTGCTGGTCAAGTTGGAAACGGTGTTGTATTTTAGGATTTATTCGACTTGTGGTTTTGTGTTGTAGGTTTTGGTTTTCGAAAACAATAATCGTGTTTTGCTAGAGCTCACGAAAGCAAATATTTTTTTTTTCTGGGTGAAGAAGACTATATTAAATTTCCATATATTTTCAAAGACGGAGGAATACTTTACGTAAATACTTACAGTTAAAATGATTTATATGAATATTGCCGAAAAAAAAACAAAGATATTTAGGTACAATTTTGGACAAGGGTATTATAACATTTTCCGTTAATACAAATATTGCCAACGAAATCTGTACCGTAGGTATATTAGACCTCTGGTGAAAAAGGGAGCAAAAGGGTTGAGACTAATGAGCCCAAAATAATATAATAGCCCCGAAAGGGTTGCAGAACGATGATGAGTTTTCGAATACACCTAATTATAATTTGTCCCAATGACCCAGATGTTTACTCAAATAACCCTTCTTAAGCTGGTTTTCCTGTATAAGAAGGGAAATCTTTGCTTTGTAAAATTATAGTCTGTATTTAATTCAAGAAGACAACTAGTTTTTTTTTATATTACTAGTGGCCCCCTAGTGGTCGAAATTCGTCCATCATCATCATTTCAGCCGAAAGACATCCACTGCTGGACATAGGCCTCCCCCAAGCTCCGCCACTTCGACCGGTTCTGTGCTTCCCAAATTCGACCATAGTACATTTAAATTTTAAGTTTTTAAAAATATTAGGGTTCTGCACTCCATTAAAACTTTAAATGTTCCAAATTTCATACTCTACTCTATCCGCGTAATTTTCTGAAAAAAGGCTTACAAACTTTTTGCTTCACGTATTAAAATATAGATTAACGTCTAAAAGTGTTTGTACAAATCATTAATGATTTATAAATCTGTAGAAAACCTAAGTAGATGTCTCGACGAATCAGAACAGACGAGTCTCAAACGAAAAAGGACTTTGAGAGCCGATATCAAATGAAATAGAACATGGCTGAGCAGAGAGAGAATTTAATATAACATTAATTTTAAACCTTGAAATTCACTCATTAAGAATGCAGACTTGCCATAAACCCTAGACTTAACAAAATACTGCGTCGCATTTCAAATTCAGTTATCAAAAGATAGGACGCTAGTTGAGAGATAAGCACTTAATGTTATATTCATAGTTAGATTTATGATGAAGATAGTCATAGCATTCGAGTGTTGCATGTTTATAAATCTGATTGTGGTGCCTGAATACTTTAGGTAGTCGTCATCGTAAAGTTTTACTTGATTGTACCGTCGAACCAGCTATTTGGTATACACGCAAATATAGAGCTGTTTTACACTAAAACTAAAAGGATACGTACGTTTTTAGTGGCAACATTTTGACAAGTGACAGTTGTCCTTGTTGACAGTTCGTCTAGCATGATTTAACAAAATTTTCTAAATTATGGTAAAATCTAAAGAAAAATAACAACCAACGCTGTGTTTTGAAGGGAGCTTTTTGAATTGTAATGATACCTAATATTTAATTAATAATGATAATTTAACAAGTACCTACACAATGTCTTCAATGTAATTTTTATTAATATTATCACGGTTTATGCACCATCTCTTCCTGCCAATTTGTACGCCACTTTATACGGCTGAACATGTTAGAACCTTATCTCATAGTTATCTTGCATGTAACGTATCATGTATCATGTAACATAATATTCTTTTACTGCCAATATTTATTTTTATAGTAGGTACTTTATATGCATAAGCATAAAAAATACTATAAAAATGAATACCATACGGCATTTACTTATCGAGAGATGACTGTACAGGAATTGACGGAACCACTGTATTTTAGCACCTGACGCTTTTATAGCTATTCGTTTTGGGTAGAATTGGCCAAACTGCAAAGTGCGTAAAATCATAGATCCCGAATAAAAAATCATTGCCTAAACTTCTTTCAGGCCTGGTGGGATACTGGGAGTACTAAGAGTGAGGAAGATCATGTGCCAGGTCTACATTTTGTTTTCAAACAAGAAGAATGAGACTACATTGTTGCGGGTTAGCTGCCTTTATATATTATTATATAGTTAGTTATATTATTATATAGCTAGTTCGACTGTACTTAATGAACTTTAGTACATGAAACTCTAAAGGTTGTTGTGACTGAGGCTTGCATACAACCATAGCAACAACAGTAAATTCATCATTTCTATTATAATATGTTCTTTCTGTTTTTATTATTTTTACTTGTATTCGTTTCAGATTGGTTTTATTTTATATTTAATCATACTCTGTATGTATTCAATATTATTTAATATCGCACGCCGTTCATGTTTGTTTAACTTTTTTAATATTATGTGGAAAATGTTGTTGGTTATACATTTGTACTCCCTTTTTAGTTTTAAGTTCTATACCATAATACTGTAATGTGTAACCGTTTATTTTCCCAAATAAAATAAAATAAAATAAAAACAGTAGAATAAAAGTGGTGTAATCTTCTGAAAATATCGTATTAATTGGTCAATTGGAAGTAAATGGCAATGTAAAAACATATCTAAGTACATAAGATAATAAGGTTTCTCATATGCTAAAGGAACATCGGAAGCGTTTCGTTTCAGACCAGTGTTTTGTTATACAAAAGTCAAAACCATAAAAACTATACGTGGACGTATTTTAAAAGAAGCTAATTTTACAATTGTGCAAATTAAAGACACCATTTGGCCACATGGACAACATATGTATCTACAGTAGTGCAAACGTAGAGGGAACATATACGAATTTTACCAAACAGAGCGAAAAATAGGATAATGCATTTATGTAAAATGAAGTGCCATGGTTCATTATGCAAGCCTCCAAATGGCAGGTGGGCTATGAACAAAACCATTCTGTGTAGCAGATTGTGAGCTCAAGCCCTGAGTTATTCCGGTAACATAGACTAGGCTCAACGCTGAAAGCATCTGACCCAATTCCGTGAAAAGCTCCCCTGAATAGACGTTATAGTAAGCTCTTGCAAACTGGTTTTGAATTTTGCAGCGTTGCTACCCGAAAATTATTACTAGGTGGAAAGCTTTTAGCTTTAATGCTTTCATTAATATTACTTATTGTATCTATATTAGTTCTTCGTAATAGGACCATTTCATTATCGAAAAATACCAGTAATTGTATACTTTCTTTTGTTCCTAATGACCACGCGGCGCGCAGACATTTCGTGCTAACCAAACGTTTAGTTAATTATACAAATATAACGAATGTACTATCAAAACTAAAAACAGCATTTAATTGGGAATTCCTTTTATGAACCAGCCAAGTAATACCTACCAGTAGTATTTTGTGTAGAGGATGGTTCTATAAAGTGTAAAATTTACAACTTTCGTGCACGGAGTTAAAAGGAGTAGACAGAACAAAACTGACTTGGCGGCCATTAATAAAAACTTCCCGCCATGAAACTTTAGCAATATTGCGATAGTCCGACGGAACCTTCATTCATACCAAGTCACGGAACTTCTTAATTTTTTTTTCCTATTTATTTTTTGCCGAGGAATTTCGTAGTTTTCTGAATCGGTGTAATACCGTGTTTTGCATGCATTTGACTTTTTAAACAGTGCACTTTGCATTCGGAAGTGGGTGGTTAATCCTTGCAGTTTTATCGTTCGGAAGAAATTAAAAAAAACTTTGTTGGTGCGCTGTTTTTCTTTGGTGCTGCTGCAATTTTTTTTTTAGCAATCAAGCAGGGTGTAATTAAGACTAGGATTTATTTGTAGTGTTGGGGTGTCAAGTGTTTTATGTAGGGGTGTGGTGTGGAATGTTATAAGTGTATACCGACACGCTCTACTTGGGTTAAAGGTTACGTATTAGAATTTGAAGTACAGTAAGATAAGCAGTATTAGGTTTTAGGTAGGTAGGTAGGTATTTCATATTGAGGAATTCATATTTTATAAGAAGTGGCGTAACGTGCGTTGCGCCACTTCTTCCCAGCTAAAGCACTAGGAAGTGGTGAAGGCACGCACGGTATTACACCGTTTTGGGGGACTGTAATTTTGATATTCGAAAAGTGCTGATTCTCAGCCTAATTTGAATAATAACTTTTTTATTTTGATTTGACTGAACAATATATTTCTTTGTTTGATTTTTGTTATGAGGATATTCTAGTGAGAAGAAAAATATTATTTGTTTATTAATATTATTATTCCATCAGGAATCTTTCTGTAGCAATCTGGAGTCTGAATTTGAACCCGGTTGATGGCAAAAGACTAAAATAGGCGTATTATATGAGAGTACGGGACTTACACATAACCTTTAACACATGAGACTTAAACATAACTAGCGAATGTGCGTGTACTATAGTTTGACGACACGGTTGGCGTAATGGCTGAGCGATCGACTGCTGCGCCGCGTGTCGCGGGTTCGATCCCCGCACGGAAAAAATATTTGTATGATCTGCAAGTAATTGTTCCGAGTCTGGGTGTTTGTGTTTGTGAGTTTTTCTATGTTTGTAAACGCACCCACGATGCTGGAAGAAATTCCTAGTGTGGCGCAACGTTTTTTGTAAAAAAAAAAAAGAATACCTTTGCCTCACCCCTTTGAGGAATAGGGGCGATGATGTTATGTTCCTTACGTACTAAAAAAAAAACACTTATCGAATGGACAACAACCAAGGTATGAATTAAACCAATCAAAGATGCAATAAGATTAGTTTGAATATAGAGCTTGACATTTGACTGACCTCAATATAATCAATATTATATTATGTAATTTAACCATTTAATTTAATTCAACAATTAGATAAGTATACAGGATAAGTTTCTATCCAGTGCGCAAACTGTAACCATGAATTCAGCATATCATTCTAGACCCCCAGCGTAGAATTTTTTTGTCGGTAATAAAAAAAAAACAGCTGTTCCATACATTTTGGCTACGTAGGTATTGCACTTTTCAATGAAACAGCTGATTTTTTTGTACAACTGACGAAAAATTCTTACGCTGTGGGGTCTAGAATGATATGCTGAATTCATGGTTACAATTTGCGCACTGGATAAAAACTTACCCTGTATACAATTTGCAATGCCCTTACAGGGTGAATGTGTTAATACTGTGTCATGAAATTGTAATGCACGCCTACTAATAAGTGTTAATCACGTAAGCAAATAAATAAATAATTGTGCAACCATTAGGCAAGACATATTAAAGATACATTTTCCCGTTTCCTGTATCGGTTACACGAAACATTTCTTTAGAAAAGAAATCAATGCCCAGATTAACACTGGCAACACACATCCCAAAGCAACATCCAATTCAAATAATCTTCATCGTGTAGGACATTACTCACACTGTAACTCCACATATCTTACCTACGCTCCTCCCAACTCTTTCGCGCACCGTTCCATTTTACCCCATTTTCCCCATTTTTCCGATAACTGTATTCGCCAATAGTGAGTACGTGTGTGGGAGAGGGCGGGGCTACGTGGACTTTATTGCGAATTCTTTCTTTGAGATGTGGAGATTCTTGCGATAATGTAGCGAGCATTTTATTAGCTTGCAGAGTTGCGTTTTTTATATTTGTGTAGATGTGCCTTTATAGATGTTCGGTGGATGTCGTGAACGTACTTGTGTGCTGTTCCTTTTTTAAATATATTCGTTGTTTTTTAATGGTTGTTCGTTTTAATGTCCTTACGGTTAATAGTCTCTTAAAAATATTCTGATAGGAAATATTTCAGATAATTATATGAAATAATGTAACGTATTGTATTACTCAGTAACTAGGTTGAGGTCCGATAGGCTCCATGTAAAAAACTGGTATTCAGCTGCATCTGGTTAGACTGGAAGCCAACCTCAACATAGTTGGGAAAAGGCTAGGCAGATGATGATATTTAGAATAGAACTTAAATATTAGTCTAAGTTGAATATTCAATGAATTTTACAGACTAGGTTTATATAAAAAGAAAGAAAAGAAATGATCACAAAAGAGGGAAAACGAAAGAGAGCTTACGTGCAATAATCTACGTGTAATAATCTAGAAAAAACTTTTTCCAAAAAAACAACCGACTTCCGAAAAAACACTACAAAGTGAAAAATAACTTTAATTTCGGAAGGCGGTGACTTTAGATATGTATTTAAATTTTTTGTCACCGCCTTCCGAAATTAAAGTTATTTTTCACTTTGTAGTGTTTTTTCGGAAGTCGGTTGTTTTTTTGGAAAAAGTTTTTATTTTTCACTTTTTAGTTATAGTACCTACCCCAATAATTCGAAATTTCATCATCTTTGGGGTCAAAACAATGCATATTTATGCGATAGCAGCAATCGCGGTTCATTTACCGTTATTTTTTGAAGAGTTCCGTTGTCTGTCTCCGAAACGCATCACCAGATAATTGAAATGGGAAGCATCAGCTTTCAAATAAAAAAAGAATCATCAAAATCGGTTCAGCCAGTCGAAAGTTATGAGGTAACAAACATATAAAAAAAACATACAGTCGAATAGAGAACCTCGTCCTTTTTTTGAAGTCGGTTAAAAATACTGGCATACTTTTTTTCGTTCAAGTTAGTTCACCAAACATTTTATTAAACCGAATATTTTCAAAGACAGTGACATATCTCACACACTCTCACACCTCACACGTTACATAAGACATACTTTCTCGCAACATGCTATTTTGTTTCATGTAGACCCACTACCGCCCCCCTCCCCCCCTATCCAACTTATGAGAAATTCTTTCTTTGACGGCGGACGCGCCCGCTACGCAAATTGATTTCGACGCGTGAACTTTGCGATGGGGCCATGAAAACGGCGGGTGCATAAGCGCAAGCGTTTTCTTGAGTGTAGCGATTTTAGTCAGATTAGCCAATGATAAGTTTCGTGAGTTACAACTCTCGATGTTTCATAGTTTTTTACAAAGTCGAAATTGTTGGATAAGTAGGTATCTACTGTCACGCCCTCAGAGATTGAAGAATTCATAGTGATACTGTATGTAATGACTCATAAGTCATCGCGTTCAAAACCATGGAAACTGCAGGGTAACTGACTATCATTTGAAGGAATGATTTAGGATTTCCCTTCAAAATTCTTTGGATGCTGTTTGTTTTAAATAATCGGAGTGCTGATGTCTGAATGTTACAAAAAGTTTGTCATCGGTATTTCTTATTCATCAACATATACAGGATAAGTTTTTATCCAGTGCGCAAAATGTAACCATGAATTCAGCATATCATTCTAGACCCCCCTAGCGCAGAAATTTTTCGTCGGTAATACAAAAAAAATCAGCTGTTTCATAGAAAAGTGCAATACCTACGCGGTCAAAATGTATGGAACAGCTGATTTTTTTGTAATACCGATGACAAGTTTATTATTAGAAATATAATCATTTATCATTTATATACGGACCCACTATATAAATTATCTGTAAGTAGGTATGTACAAACGTCTTACACGTCAATCATATCTTTTAAAACGAGATGAGGTTGACTACTCTGAAAAGAAAGGCCGAAACAAATTCAGAGATCAAAGTCTCTTTTAGAGTTCAGACATAAACATAGTCAGATCATGTGAAGACCATGTAGATTGGTGTCTGAAATGGGCCTTCGAGGAAAGAACCACCCGTGCAGCTCAGTATAACCCTACATTTACAACAGGCGCATTTACATGAGCTTACATTTACAACAAAAGCATCTCCTTGTCCTGTCTGCTTATATCAAAATCTGCGCTGGCTATGTGACTGCCAAGTGGACATAGTTAAGCAGAAAGGACTCAATCCAGACTTTGGCCAAAATTGAGTTAAGTATGCCATCGTACTCTTGAGGGTCGAATCTATCATGTAGTGCTAACCCCTATTTTTAAAATGTACACGGTAACTAGTTTTTCTCACTACCTCGACTCAACCCACAGTATGAAAAGCACATAAAATGTCAAACTTCAAACGCCCATAACTCAAAAGTGACTTTGTGTGGATTGAGTCCTTTCCGCTTAACTACGTCCAAGTTAATCAATGGTAGTCATTTCCTTTTAATTATTTATTTTTCTTTTTCCATGAATTGTAGTCAGCATTGAAAGATCTGTGCTATGTTCTGCGCATTATGATGATAACTAGTGTACTTTGATAGCTTCATACTCTCTTGTGAAAAAAATTACGCCTATTCACCATTAATCGCTGATTTCGCGGCCAAAGTCTCACCGTCTTTAGATATTAGCTGTGAAACTTAATATGTGAGCTACAGGCAAAAATATTTGGCATTTAATTTACGAGAGTTTTCGACAAATTAGTAACTTTGCCTGTTAGACTGCTTGCCGTATTCCTTACTCTGTGTATATTGGAATTTAATACGACTCGATCCTTTTTACACGCTCCCTTAGAAAAGTTTTCGCGTTACTTAATCTTCTTTAATGATTTCTTTGATAGTTTGACATTTGGCTTTTAGAATGTTTTCTGTTCTTTTTGATGTCTTTGAGTATTTCAAATGTGTTAGTCGTTGCGTGTTCTTTAATTAATTTGAAAAGGTTGTTTTATTTTTGGAGCTTTTTGATTGAAAGAGGTTCATAAGTAGGTGCTTACTTAAAGTTACAACATGTTCATTTGAGGAGCGAATTACAAAATGAATTTTGTGTTCAAATGTTTGCATTTGCTGTGAGTTTTAATAAGGAATATCTCTGTTTCGATTACAACACGAAATCATCATCTTCTCTTGTCCTTAATTTTAGTCGTCTTGCAAATGTGGTCCATTCAATTTATCCGTCGTAAAATACCTCTAGGCGCGATTAAAACATTGTTACCATTAATTAAGATAATAGGTTCAAAGAAAAAGAAATAATTCTTTAGAATTCTGACACATTCCCTGTTAATAATGTTTACGTATCAAACGGCAGAAGACATCTATCTACCTACCATTAAATTCCATTATTAATACCATCACCATAACAGGGTGTTTTAAACTACGTCATGCGTCTTAGTTAATGATATTTTCATTTTTTTAATTATGCAAATGTTCAAATATATAATTTTTTTAATTTATATGATTAGTAGTCATTGGATACATGAAGTGGGCTGCCGTTGTAAGACGATTAAAATGTCATTGTGTATATTTGTGGTCGGCGCAGTGTCTTTTTCTTCCGCACTTCTCTATCAGTCGTCATCTCCATAGTCACACTCTTTCTAACCATATCATCATTCACACAGTCCATCCATCGTTTCTTTGGTCTCCCCCTTCTCTTATAGACATCGACATTAATACTCAAAACTTTCCTCACGACATTAATTACAACGCGAAATGTACAGGTATTTTTGACAAAGGGAGATCGGGAGTCTAAGCTAAGCCAAGACCTATATTTTAGACATCCAGCCTCCTTATAATCACAACGTCAACGTGGTACAAATGCGAGTGATTGATGGTGTGTGTGTGTCTGTGTATGTGTGTGTGTGAGTTAATGTTTGAATGTCGTTGTTGGTATAGCGAATAATCAACTGCTGAATTACTAAATACATACATCACGCTTTGGATGGGTCCAAAGCGTGACACCCAAACTGGGCGCGCGTGGTGGATTTTGGCCCTCTTCTTCTCACAGACAGGAAGCCTGTTTTCTAGCAGTGGGAGTATTATTTATTTATTTAATACTTTAAGCACTCAAAAATGTACAGAGGCGGACTTTGTGCCATAGGCATTTTCTACCAGTCAACCTTTGGTTGATGCAGAGACAAACAGTGGTTGGTGCAAATTTTTTTAAGCTGACAATTATTGACTAGTGTTTTTTCAACGTTATTTTTTGTCCTTATACGACGTTAACGCGAGCGAAGCCGTGGCCAAATGTTAGTTCTTAATAAACCTACATTTGAATTCATTTTATTAACCAATTGCCCATTAAGCTTAGTTCGTTCATTAAAACTACAGGTATGCAAACCGGCATGGTTGTGTACTTGCCGCTAAAGGGGAAACAGAATTTTAATTGGCTTCACTACTTATTCAAATATCGTACATACTGATGAGGCTTGGCCTTAATTAATATAAATGTGTACGTCATTAATATTATATTTTTCAATTAGTTTAATCATGATAGTTTGATGTTGAGTGACATGGATTTTTTAGGTTGATGCTTGGATCATAGTTTTAGGTAAATGTGCAAATATACCTACACTACTACTTACTTAACTTCAACTTTAAATCTAATAAAATGTAAAATTTTAACTTTACTACCAAAACCTGTAAACTTAGATATTGTATTAATTATATAAGTTAGGTAACATTTTTGCAATCCAAATGGTGAAGTGTACCTACTCGAATTAAACATTACTTTGTAACAACTTATCCGTAATATATATATGAAATGAAATGTTTATTAATGTAAGTAGATCTTAAAAGGCACTTTTACACGTCAATATTTTGTTGGTCAATATTTTAAAAGCTAGATGGCGCTGGCATTTCCTAGCTGACTGTTCCCTGAGAAGAAAAGCCGAAACAAACTCAGAGGACATGGTCTCTTTTAAAGTCCAAACATTATATTATTTAAATTTTATGTGAGTCTAACAATGCAGGGCAATGTCTGGAAAGGCCTTTTGAAGAAAGAGCCATTGCAGCTTTGGGCTAACCTGTCCCAACAGACGGCATGAACATATAAACATTTTCTATTCGATGACGAATGGTAATCTTTAGTCAAAGCTAATAAATTCACCATGTTTGAATTACTTTCAATCTATGCAGGTACAAAAGTTACTTCGTCAAAGGAAAAAAAAAATAACTTACATTAATCGAACAGAGATTTTGTAGAACAAAACATGATTTTAAGGATGTATTATTATTTATTTTATCAGTAAACTATTAAAGATAGCGCTGTAGACATGCCACTTGAGCTCCTCAAGTTCTGAGTTGAGCTGCATGATTACTGATAAATGCGTGCACTGAATGGACAGGTCCACTCAATCTCTGTGGTTCTTTCCTCAAAAGACCATTTCAGACACCGATCCACATGGTCTACACATGATCTGACCAAGATTATGTCTGGACTTTAAAAGAGACTGTGACCTCAGAGTTTGTTTCGGCCTTTCTTCTCAGAGTAGTCAGATAGGAAACGCCGACCGCATCTAGTTTAAAAAAATATGATTGACGTGTAAAAGTGGTGTTTGTACAAACCTACTTACAGAAATAAAATCATTTATCATTTATCATTTATCATTACCAAACTTTACTCGTATGTTTGGTATGTTTTTGAGGCATATTTTGATAACATTTGGAGTCAATTAGCTAACAACCGGATATACGCGTATTATGGTAGGTACCTACCATAAAATTAATCTCTAAAATCTATAACACGAAGACGCAGCACAGAGTACCGAAAACCGTTTACGTAGGATTACTAAAAGCACTTAAATACATACGAATTATATTTTAATCGACATAAAACCTACAACCTACCTTGAAATTATAAAAATAAAAATAAAAAAAATAATTTCGCGAGCTTTCCTGGCGCTTCCACCCTAGTGCTTTCTTTTAAATGGTTAAATTGTTCAGTATGCCTTAACAGATGCACATTATTGCTCCTAGACTATTTCCAGAGCCACCTAAGTCGGCTCATTACCAAAGAGCCAAGTTTGTTCACGTAAAAGGATTGTAACTAGACTCCAATAAGCAATTACCTTTTGTAATCAATGTGTTTGTATGTACGATGCCTAACTGTTTCTGTTCCTATTTTATTTAGTTTTGTATTGAGACTTTTCTAACGACTTTATTGGTAGACTAGCTTCTGCCCGCGACTTCGTTCATGTCAAATTTCTTGCTCCCCGACCCACCCCGTCGCTCGCCTCGCCGGCCAGTGCGAGTACTTCGAATTCTTGATTTTTTTTCTTTTCTCGGCTCCTAAGGGTTTTAGCGTCATGAGATATAAAACCTATAGCCTGTCTCGATAAATAGGCTATCTAATACTGAAATAATTTTTCAAATCGGACCAGGAATTCCTGAGATTAGCACGTTCAAGCAAACAAACAAACAAACTCTTCAGCTTTATTATTAGTATTAGTATAGATAATCTAGGACAGTATTTTTATGAGGAGAAAGGGGGGTATATAGCATAAAGCCTATAATATTCCCAATGCTGGGACACATGACTTCTTTCTTCGAGAGAAGAAGTGGGCTGTTATCTATCACGCAGTCCTTGGTAGATAGAAAGAAAGAAAGAAAAAGTATTTATTAGACTCGCACAGGAAAATCACAACCACTACACAATGTGAAATATCAATATGATATCTATTTCTTCAGAAATAAAGATCACCTCTGTACCTATTTTTCTGTTCTAATTTTCTTGTCTGTTTATACAACGTGTAACGGAAAGGGTATATACATACCAAGGGCACGGCTTCTTTGGATGATATCAAACGATATTGGAAGGGTTTTTTAATCTTATCTCTACATTATGAAATTTTTTTATACATTGATACCAGAAACAGAACTTTTCAAATTGAAATAAAAACATCACTCAGAAGAGATTTATCGTGATATTGGCAAGTAACGTGCAAAGTTATTGACTTACGTAGTGCGGTGACACGTTTGTAATTATTTTTATTTAAGAAACATATGAAACCGAAAATTTGGTATCAATTCTTAGAGTATTTTATTTTGACCTGAAACTACGTATAGTGATTCTATACCAGCTGCTATCTTTAGTGCTTAAGGATAGCAATACAGTTTCTAATAAACCCTATAGATGTGTATACATAAATGGTTAAATAAATAAATATGCTTAACAAAATATAAATTATAAAATAATATATTTTAAATTTTAAAATAAAAAGTAAAATAAAATACAAAGTCCTGTACGAGGTCAAAAGGCTCCTACCACAGATGTCATATGCATTGACTTTTCGGGGACTTTTCCACACTACCAATAAGAATCTGAATCATTTTGAAGAATAGTGCTAATACATAGGTTCATATGATCGAAAAATTAGTCTGCTCAGCGTATGTAACACAGTGAGTGTTGTTGAACTATCGAAAAGAAAACCGTTCCTACCGTAAGTCGTTTACGCAATACGAAATGTAGTAGACATCTCTGGTCAACCGTTATCCTTAAAGGGAACCTAGTCGCGGGCTCGAACTCACTGATGGGCCTAGCTAAAAAGCACGCTGTGTCACCAGGCATCGTGTCCGACAGAGGTAGTATCAGTAATGAGCAGTTAGAAGCTAGACTACACGGCACAACATTATTGAGTGAGATGGAGGATCATTATAGTACAACAGGCGCGTAAAAAATTAAAAACAGACCTTCGGAAGATCGGGTTTTATGAAAAACCCACGGCATAAATCAATAACCAATAAAGTTTATTGAACTTATCGATATTTGAGCTTTGTCGGTACCGAATTGGTTTTTCAGATTTTACACTTCTTCTATTACTTAAACGAGCCCGAAGTTAGGTTAAATTAGCAAGAAAAACGAATCTTTGTCGGCTCCTAACTTTTTAATGGCTTATTATTTTAGTATTCTGTTTCCGTACAGACAATATTAATAATGAGACAAAACCATACCATGTTATTTTTGATGTACATTGTCGAACAGTGGAGTAATATACTCCCGAAGTTTGTATGCAGAAAAATGTGGACTAGACACTCACTTTAATATGAAATAGCCAAATATAAAAGAAATAGACGAGCGGTGACAAGCGTCAGTCTGGCGGCCCAATGGTAACGGCCGCGACTTTATGAGTTGTAGGTCGTAGGTTCAAACCCCGACAGGTGCTTTACTTTGTGTAAATTATTTCATCACCAATGCTCTCAAAACGGTGAAGGAAAACATCATAGAAACAAAAAAATCGAAGACATATGACATCTACCAACCCGCATTGGGCCCGCGTGATGGATTCAAATCCAGTCAAATCAAAATATTTTATTTTACGTAAACCTGCAAGGGCACTTATGAAACGTCAGAAGCTAGGTGCACGGTTCCAATTTGTCGCTTCCTATGGAGAAGAGCCGGCAAGAAACTCCACGGTTACTCTTTTAAAAATAATTGTCTTTTACAATGTTTTCAAATTATAGTGATAATAGGTATGGGAGGACAGAGCAGGCCTGTCAATAAGTACCAGGTACTTAGAGGAATGAAAATAAAGAATAGAAAATCGTCTATAAATCAAGTCTGTAAGGCCTACAACGTTCTCCCATTCACAATATGTAAAAGAATCTACATTAGTAAGATCAACCTATTTAATTATTACGATTACAACCCATTCCCTCTCACCGAAACGAGGACTGTGTTCCAGCAGTGGGAACATGATAGGCTGATTATGCTGGGCCAGCGACACGAAGAAGAAGAAATAACGTATACTTAACTCGTAGGTATAATAAAACTCGAGATAAATCACTTCTAACCTAAATACCTATTAGTACAATAACGCTGTGTGGTGCCGGACGTAAAAGAACAGCACCATCCCATTTCTACCTGTGAGTGTCGTAGAAGGCGACTAAGGGTCTGCAGGGGAGGGCAACGTTCTCTATACATTTGACCACCATACTGCGATCGCCAACCCGCCTGCCAAGCGTGGCGATTGAGTCGAGTGGACGTCTTTCGGCTGATATGATGATGATGACAATCACGCCACTGTTTAGGCGTGATGGTAATAATTGATATTTACGTAGATTAAAGGCATCGCCAGACATGCGCGACGCGACACTTATAGAACAATTTCCATGAAGTTTTCATAGAAATTGATCTACGAGAGTCGCATCGCGCTGTCGCGTCGCGCCTGTTTGTGGGAGCCTGTTTGGAGCCTTTATTATTCTTTAATGTACAAGTTAATGATTAGACGTTCGAATAGAAATTGATGACCTGTGTATACAATAAACATGACATCACTTTACTGCGAATATTTATCCATTTAATTAAGGATGATTAGTATTTGAATGCGATCTCTGTTTGTCTTACAAGATAAATTTAACTTTCAGTCCGTGTGTTTGGTTACGCAATATTCTGTGTGTAATCGATACTGGGACGATGATGGACGGTCGAGTGGACTGTTTACATCTGGCGGTGAATTTAGTCGAGTAGTTTGAGGTAGATTTGCTTGTGAGTTAGACTTATTTGTTGGTGTGTTAGTAACACACACATAATTTTGTAGATTTGTCTTGCGTGGTCATTACCAAGAAGCCATGGTATATAAGAATATCAGGAACTTGGCAAAACACCTGGTATAAGAACAACAAGAATGAAAATGAGTGGTTGCGTTTACTTAAGAAGCAGATTAATAAAAAAAAAAACATACAGTCGAATTGAGAACCTCCTCCTTTTTTTATTTTCGCAAATAAATTAAAAAAAAACTCATTTCGGATGAGGAGATTTTGATCTGCAAAGACCGCGGAATGAGAAGGTGCACCGTGTTTGCACGTACCTCGTTCGTCTTGCTGCGATTTGTCGCACATACCGTGCCTCCTGGCCAAATTCCACCAAAAACCGTTGAAACCCTTGTAAATAAGTTATGATGGCGTGTGGGCTCTCTCCAAACCTCACTTACGGCTACATGAGAGCAAACACTAGCGCAGCCATGAGTCATTCTGTGGATTCACATTAACGCTCGACTCGGCCCATTCAGTCTGTATTAGACATAATAATTTGCGTATACCTGTCTGTTTGTACGACGGAGAAATTTAAGGTGACAGGTACGGTCTGCAGAGTAGGTAATTGAAGTTGTCTTCTTCTTAGACGATCAATCTGCCTAGCCTGTTCCCAACTATGTTGGGGTCGGCTCCCAGTCTTAACGGATGCAGCTGAATACCAGTATTTTACATGAAGCGACTGCTTATCTAACCTCCACAACCCAGTAACTGGGTACTTGGTTTGTCAGGTTTTCGGGATTCTGACGATCCGTAACGACTGTCAAAGATTCACCAATGACAGCCGGGATCAAAAGCTTAACGTATGCTTCTCAGAACGTCAATGGAAAAATAAAATTCGTCAGCCCAGAATAGCATCTTATTAGGGCATTTTACTCTATAAGAGAAAACATGTTAGTTTTAAGTACATGAAACTACAAACTAAATTTTAAAATACAAGTTAGAGATTTCAGTTTTTTTAATCTGTTTTTGAACACCATGAAATAGTAGCCGCCATGTTATTACTTTATACGGCATGTCAACTGAGGAACTTTGCACTTTTATTATTTTCGTAACTAAAGTAATTTTTATTTAAATAATATTTTGCATTCAGGAACAGCAAATCAACGATAAGTAGAAAAATTACTAATTTTTTTATTATAAACAATTGTCTCATAAAATATCAGCGCATTTGTTTATATAGTAAACTGATGCCATACCCACAGAGCAAAATGGCGTCCACTGTGTCCACCGTTTTCGTAAATTTACGCGCGAAATTTGAAAATGTACAAATTTTCTAAATTTTAATGGTATTAAACGATTAAATAAAAATGTTGTGCTTTTTTATTCATTTAATAGCACTCTAGAATCTAATTCAGAAACTTTTCAAAAATGAGTGTAATGCTCTATTGCATACACATTATTAATAACAAACTGAATAATTTCGTAAGAATATTAGCTAATCCATTGCTTCATATGTTCGAAAACATTGTCAGCTCAACAGTGTAAACAACACAATGAAAGTTATTGAACTGTCAACATGATCGCCCTCCTACTGTTAATTAACCCCAATAGGCAACCAGTGATACGAGGACATCACTAGATGACTATGAATTCATTGCATTAATATGCAGTTTAGTTTTTAAATGTTTAAAAAATGGTTACGGTTAATTTATCTCAAAAGCGTGACGTTGTTTTATTTTTATAAGCATGTAAACACGATTGCTTCATTACTTAAAGACATTTTTAAAATTCTAATATTTATCATTATCAGTGATAAAACATCAAAACCTAACACGCGGTTTAACTACACGAAAATAAGAAGGGATTAAAAGTATGTTCTGGGAATCGAAGTAATGCTTTCAAATTCCACCAACATTCCACAGCATTGAAAAGAAACCAACCTATTTATTCCACCATTCCACCCACCCCAATTCCCATTTCCAATTTTCCCTAAAACTACCAACAAAATCATTTCTGCTGACGCTACCAAACCAAGCAACGGTGAAGCATCACCCGAGAGTGTATTGACCGTTCGGTACAAACGTATATTTGCACTCTCGGCTACCGCATTCCGTTGCCAAACAAATATCGTAAGTAGGCTTTGTACCTTTCATCATACACTCGCTTTTTTGCCGACCGTACACGCTTCGCTGGCGAGTGGATCATCCAAGATGATGATGTCAAGTACTATTGTGCTTTGTCCTATTCGGTGTAGGCAGCACTTGTGACTTGTATTGTGTGAGGTATTTGGATTTCGAGTGGATATTTGACTTGGGTAGTTTTGAGAATTGTGGGTTTTGTGATGGTTGAGTTGATGTATCCGGGGTAGGTAGTTGTTTGATTGTAGATACGGTTAAAGTATCTCTACCTATTACTGTAAATAAGAAGGTTTCATGCAATATTCATTAGAAAATCAAGTATGTACGGGTGGTAATTTATTTTTATACTACATTGATTTAGGCAGATAAGAAGTGAATCAACACTTTGACATTATTATAGACTAGCTGTGCCCGCGACTCCGTCCGCATGGATTTTTCAAAAACAAAAGCCTAAATTACTCCTTATTACATCAGCTACCTGCCAGTGAAAGTCCCGTCAAAAACAGTCCAGCCATTTCAGAGATTAGCGGGAACAAACAGACAGACAGAAAGACAGCCAAAATTTGTAAAAAATGTTATTTTGGTATATGTACCGTATATATTCATATGCATGTAGCAAAAAGCGTTTATTTTAATATTACAAACAGACACTCCAATTTTATTTATATGTACAGATGTATAGATAAGACATTATGAATTACAATTTGCAAACGCCTTTTATTAATACGTGAGGCAAAAACTTTGTATACCTTTTTACGAAAATTACGCGGACGGATGAGTATGAAATTTGGCAAAGTAAATTTTTTTATGGAGAAGGTATGCAGATAGCATATTCTTTTATCTAATAATGGATACATTCAAACTTAAAATTTAAACAAATTGTGGTCGAATTTTGACCACAGGGCGAGCTCTAGTACATATAAAACCTTATCTTTGGAACTGACATAGGTGTACTTTGTCATTAATTTTGTTAATAACAATTTCATGATTTTAAAAGAGTGTCCATGGAGTTTCTTGCCCGTTCTTCTCCATAGGTACCTACTACGCTTTGGAATGGGCAACTAGCTTCATCTTTCCGACTCTTTGACAATTCAAAAGTGCATGTAATTGGTTTATTTGAAATAAATGCTTTGAGTTTTAGTTTTGAGTTGAATTAAGTAATGTGCTTCTTAAAAATCTTATTGCATGACCCATCTTTGCTGACTTTTAAAAATAATAGCATTGTACGAGGAAAAATAAATAGGTATTTGCACAACATAAAGTAATGGTACCTACAATATAAAGGGAGGAAATTATATATGGTTTTAAGATCACAAGTTGTAAACTTACATTCTGGCAAACAAATGAATTTAAATTTGAACGCTACTAAGATTTGTTTGCCAAAAATTTCACTGTTGAATTGTAATTTTAACACATCGGAAAAAGTATCAAGAAACATTGAAAACAAACATTCTAATAATACATTTTGAAACAAAATAGAATCAATATGTGTGCTCAGAAGCAATAGAAAATTAAATTTTATTCCAGAGACAAGATTATATGTTCCAGTTTTATGGACTATAAAAACTTAATGCCAAGTAGCTACAGTCAGCGTCAATAATATCGGGACAAACCGACTGTTCAAAATTATCTAAACAACTATGAAATTTAAAAATTAACTCAATGACACAAGGAATGTTTCAGAATGAAGACAGTACACGACAACTGTCATTCTGACATAACTTTATCCAATTGAGATAAAGTTTAATTTTCTTAGTTGTTGAGATAATTTTGAACAGTCTGTTCGTCCCGATATTTTTGACGCTGACTGTACCAGGGACCAGGATAGTAAATGTTTTATGTTATTGTCATCAATAGGTGCAGGTTTGTTTAGAATCCCGTTTCTCTTATTAAAAACTAGCTGTGCCCGCGTTTTCGTCCGCGTGGATTTTTTTATTTTTATTTAATTGCTGCTCAGCTCCTATTAGTTGCAGCGTGATGTTATATAGCCTATGTCACTCAGTAAAGATGTAGCTTTCTAATGGAGAATTTTTGAAATCGGCCCAGTCGTTTTTGAGTTTATTCGCAACAAACATACAAAAATACGCAGGTTTTCCCTTTATAATATTAGTATAGATATGTATCAGAAGAATTTTTCTAAAATAAAAGTAGCCTAAACTACTTCTTGTTACATCAGCTACCTGCCAGTGAAAGTCCCGTCAAAAACGGTCTAGCCATTTCAGAGATTAGCGGGAACAAACGGACAGACAGAAAGACAGACAAAAATTGAAAAAAATGTTATTTTGGTATATGTACCGTATATACAATTCATATGCATGTAGCAAAAAGCGGATATTTTAATATTACAAACAGACACTCCAATTTTATTTATATGTATAGATGTATAGATGTCTAAATTAACATTTCTTTACAAATCTACAATCTAGCTACTGGTGAATAAAGGCGACTCATACTTATGATGTTGAGTAGCCTTTATTCACCAGTAGGTAGATTGTAAATAATTTGTAGCTGCAGAATGCAATGTTGAAGTAGTACTGCTCGCGAAGAGGGAGGCAGCGCACTTGAGGGAGAGGCAGTATATGCGCCCTCACGGCCCTAATCACCGCAGGAGACGCCCTGGGCGTCGGGAATCCCAGGCTGATTCCCGGCCACCGTAGGCGCGGTCTTGCGGACGGTGAGTAATGGGTAGCTCGCTTTCCGGTAAGGACCAGGCCCGGGTCGACGGCGCATAGTGTTCCACGCGCGCCTCAAAGAGATGTCAACACCAACTGGTGGGGTTTGCAAGAGCCGATGCCTGCCAGGTGTGTGGGTTGTTCGAAAGAGATGCCGTCGCCCCTGACCCACAGGCAACTGAGGGAACACGGGTGGGCTTAAGTCAGTAAAAATCTGACACGCCCTCCTACTCCACCCAGAGCGGGAGAAGTTATTTGATGAGTTTCCACCGCAAAAAAAAAGTGTCTGAGCTGTCAAAATGAAAATCATTGCCATAAATTGGCATTTTAGATGTGTTAGCAAATTGATGACGTTTTAGGAGTGTTATTGACATTTAAAAGTGTTTGTACAAACCTGCTTAAACAGAAATATACATTATTTATCATTACCTCTCTGGTTCTGGCTGTTCTGTCCGTGTTCCTGACGAGATCTCTTAGTAGCCTTTACCAACGTAGGTTAACCTTTCTAACTCAAATTTATTCGGGGTATAATTCCATATTACTCTCTGTCTACCTCTAACCATTCTTTTTGCAGGAAACCACACAAAACTTGCCAAATACTGACCAGCGGGGTAATTTTTGACAGTTTAACACCATTCATTGCGTTATTTGCGTTGTTGAGCCGACAAGCTTTTCGATCATATGAAGCGATGGATTAGCCAAAATTATTCGGATTGTGATTGATAGTTTATTACGTAATTAGGGTGCTGCTTCCTACTTCCGTTACCATGGCATCTTCTTACCGCCTTTCATATTTTTCTTCCATTTTTAAATCTGAAATCAATACAGAAATAGACGAGTTTATTAGAATTCCACCTTTTCCTTTGTTCTCAGCAGCCAGTTCGTCCCGACGGCTATGAATTAGTATGCGGCTCCCATACACACCAGATTGATTTTTTTATGTCAGATTTAGTGAAGGGACACTTATTAGAATGATTTTGGTATTGGAATAAATTTGAATTGGTGTGATCAATGTCTTACACTGGTGCCGATTCTGTTGTACACCGAACTAAACTAACTAAACTATCACTAAAATTCCTTACTTTTGGCTATGAGAATCTTAAAGCTATTCTGCAAAAAAAATTCTCTAAATTTAAAAATAATTTTGACACAACTAAAATCGAATTTGACAAACGCGACTCCACGTTTGCCCTACCCCGTGATCTTTTTTAGAGCCGAAATCGCGCAGGGGGGGCAGCCTCAACGTGTTTTAAATGGATTTTTTACTTTTTGTATCGAAAATATGAAAAATTATTACCTACATGTTGTGATTTAGAGGTGTGTGGGCTTTTATAAAGGGGGTCGAAATTTTCATTATTTTTACGATAGGACACACCATTTTCGAGATATAAGCAAAAGAAAAGAAAAAAAAGATACAGTACTGTATTTGCGCCCGAAGTCGAGGTGTCAGTGTGAATTTTAGTTCTTGACAACTAATTTTATTCCACACCTTTTTATTCGCGATTAAAAATAGTCAGATTTAGTTAGACAATCGAAATTTTATATTGAATAGAATAATGAATTTGACAACAACAGAATAGCAAAATTACCATTTTCACTAAATTAAAAACTCAGTACAATCTTAGTGCTGTCAAATTAAAATATAGTTAAGTTGTGTCACTTTAGTCAATTTCAGAATGGGAAATCGTCGTTTGACAGGAATAAACTAAATTTTAGTGATTTTTAGTTTAGTTTAGAGAATTTTGTGACAAGAGAATCGGCACCACTGTGTCATTAATTTGTAGTTATGTTCACTAAAAGAGATAAGGAACCAGGGTCGTCGGATATAGTTGAAGTTTAGTAAGAAACCGATGGATATTTTCGAATGATCATAGCATTTGATAGCAAGCTGAAGTGACAATGAGCCGGCGACATTCAAATTCAAAGCATTTATTTCAATTAAACCATTTCCAGGCACTTTTGAATTGTCAAAAAGTCGATCAGTTGGATAGTTGAAGCTAGTTGCCCATTCCAAAACGTAGATCTCTATGGAGAAGAACAGGCAAGAAACTCCACGGACACTCTTTTAAATCACGTTGGATATTACAAAATCTTGGGAACATTATTCTTGTTGCTTCTGTATGTGAGAACAATGTAAAAAAAATATACAAACAATTCTAAATACAAGATTAAAAATAAGCCCTGGAAGTTAGGAGATGACCAGTCTCAACCGACACCGCCCGTTCACGAACTTGACGCGTGGATCAGCATCATCCAGCTCAACCATTTTGTAGGGAACCGAATGATCCAACACACGCGCCACCATCAGTGAGACATTAAGTGAGCATGACATACTCTCATTAGCCGAAGAACCGACGACCGTTGAGGTAGACGTGGGCTTGGAGTAGAGACCGCGAATCAGCAAACGTAAGCTAAGACGTCCTCAGGCTAGGTGGAGCGACGATCTTCGCAGGGTGACTGGTTACAACTGGATGAGAGTTGCCGAGCTTGATGGCGTGCAATAGGAGAGGCCTATGTCCAGCAGTGGACTGCTGTAGGCTGAAGATGAAACGAACGGTTTGTTTTCTATTAATTCAATAAGCGATAAGCGATAAGGCCGCCCATTGTATGTTTTTAGTGTTATTTTTTTTTGTCATGTATTTCCTGGTGTACAATAAAGCGTAAATAAATAAATAAATAAATAAATTCCATTTTTTCCGACAACTGAATTATATATCGACGGTCCCTACACTCTCTACGTACAATCCCTTAAGTGGTAGATATGTGATTTGCATGTTTTGTTTTCGTGATCTTCCGGCCTATACTATCGTTTAACAAAAATAAGTCTAAGATGGCAAAATGCAGTTTAAATCCATCATGGTATTACATCAATTAGAACATGATGTACACGTGTTTGAAAATTTGAAGCGCTCTCCTGTAAAATTTGTCATTCATAGTTGGGGGGGGGGGGTTATACGTAGGGACCGTCGATATATCCGGCGACCCAGGTTACTAATGTCGTTGGGTGACTGTATCTAACTATGCCTGTTAGTTACAACCTGAATCAAGTTAGACTTTCCTAGTTAATAATTATGGGAAAACTATTATTGCATGCAAAGCAAACACTAGCTTTAAGTACTGCTTGAAAATAGCTTTATGTACTTCTGCAACCCATTTGATCGAATCACCCTTTAAAGATTATCATATTTGCAAAAAACACAAGAAAACTCTTATTTTATAGGTTAGGGTACCTACTTAAGTTTTTACAACCGTCATTCATACGGCGATTAAACAGCGTGTATATGTCGATATTCACACGGCCGTTATAATATCGCGGCCGTATTTTGGAGGGGCTTGTGGCTAAATAATAACAGCCGCACAGGTCGATCGATCAGGTTAAGCTACGCTTGACGCGGTTGGTCCGTGGATGGGTGACCATCTTTACATACCAAGACTCCTCCGTGCCTCGAAAAGTTCATCCATTGGCCCCGGCTGTCATTTGTTGATCTTTTACAGTCTTTACGGGTCGTCAGAGGCCCGATAGTCCGACAACCAGTCTTACCAAGAGGTATCGTATGACCCAGTAACTGGGTTGTGGAGGTGAGATAGGCAGTTGCTCCATGTAAAATACTGGTGTTCAGCAGTGGCGAAAGCACCATATAACACGATTCTTACCGGCTTCCCTTCGGGGATTCGCATCGGAAACTTTATCGCTATTAAAAAATGGCACGTCAATAGTAGCTACTATTGTCAAAAAATATAGTAACACTACGGGTATTTAATTCACCATAATATTCAAACAACAAAAACGTTATTTTTAGCTTCATATTACAACAAAAAATAGTTTCAAATTAACCCGGCGCCAAAAGGTCATAACTGGGAACTAAAAATTCATACAACAGCGATCCAGTAATGACTTTAGGTCACGTGGCACCACTTAATATGGACGAGAGCAAGCCGCTGTACGACGGGTTATGAGATGGATATAGACAAATGCGTCAGCGAGAACGAGACAGAGGAATATTGCACATTTTATTTGGTTTACAGCTATTCAATTTGATTGTATTAATTTTTTTACATTCCTATATTAATGTTAGAATGATAGTAAGTATTATTTTTGAAAAGTCAGTAAGTAAGTTAAAGCCGACTTCGCTTCGGCTTCTCTATTAGATAAATTGACACCTCGCCACTAGTATTCAGCTGCATACGGGTAAGATTGGAAGCCGACCCTAACATAGTTGGGAAAAGGCTAGGCAGATGATGATTTTATCGCGCATCCAGTGCGCTTCTTGAGAGTTGAGCGCTCAACTTCTTGAGAGTTGAAAACTGAAAAGTGTGTTTTATCGATGTGCTGAGATGCACTGTCCATTGGATTCTTCATTCTCGGCTCAAGACCTAGAGTTGAAAATACAGTGTTCGATATAATCCGGTGCGATATTTTTACGTCTTTGTTAACATCGACTTAGATAAATACTAAAACAAGCAATACTAGCCAATAAAGTTACATTCAAAGATCCCTGGTGAGCGAAGGGACCCTGATGAGCTCGGAGATATTGTAACGTATCAAGTTGTTCCATCTTAACTATCAAGTCTTTCATAGAGCAATAACACTAAACTTAATAAGTACTAGTTATTTTATGCTTGGTTCCTATAAACTAAAACGAATCCTTTTGGAAAAAAAAGAAAGAAAGAAAAAATGTTGATGTAAAAATGAAAAATTAATGCTTGTTTTTGATGAAATTTTTGTTGTTTGTTGTTGTTGACCATCCCATTATGGAATTAGCAATCACCGGTAAAATTATCTTACGAGCCTATTCATATGCCCAGTTTGGCAATAAAAATGGTAAGCAAAAACAACAAACAACAAAAATTTCATCAACAGCAATTAATTGTGAGAAGAATGAGATGTCAAACTAATCAAGTTTCAACACTTCAAAGGTCGAGTTCTTGCAATAGATCACAGAATTTGACGTTGTTTTTGCTTACCATTTTTTATTGCCAAACTGGGGGCATATGAATAGATTCGTAAGATAATTTTATCGGTGATAGCTAATTCCATAATGGGATGGTCTACTATGCAAAGCTATGAGGTCTTTGGTACATTATTGGTGAAGATACAAGAACTACCTCTTAAAATACAGGTATAGCCTAGCTTAAGAGGTAGAGTATTATTCTTGAACAGGATTTGCAACATAAACTATATTATAGCTTGTAACCAAATATCAAACTGTATTATCAAACTCTGTATGTTTTTGGATAAATAAAGATTATTATTATTATTATATTATTATTATTAAGAAGCCTTAATTTTAAACAGTAACGGTCCGTGAATTATAGGAATCGGCCATTATTTGACTGCCTCGTTGGTGTCGTGGTCGCAAGCACTACAGCAGGCTTAGCACGAGCACCGATTTGTCAACGGAAGAATAGACATGACTTTTAACTAAATGATGTACAATAGGAGAAGATAGCTATGTTTTTCTATTAATTATAACAGTTATGCGTTCTAAACGAATCATGATTTTGTATTTAATCGTATATACTTTGTGGTCGTAGAGTAGAAAGTTTATTGTCACTGTGATTTTGACAGTTTGGGAAGAAATATTCTTCTGAAATAGTCTACCTATATATAAAAGGACGTAAGCAAAGATCATTAGAAACGACAAAATTACAGATTGTGGAAGGATAACTACGGTGCGATGTCAAAAATGGAGAAACGAAATTTGAATTTGTATCGAAAAAGCACTGTCTATTCTTCGAAACAAATTGAAAGCTTCATGCTAAGCCTGCTGCTGAGCATGAGGTCCTGGCTTCGATTCCGAGGTCGGACAAAGTGTTATTGGGTTTTTCTATCTGGAATTTCTCAGTAGCGGCCTGGAGTCTGGATTTGGGCCCGGTTGATGGCAAAAGGCTCGCCCTCTATTAAACTTTAACAGAACAGTCGAAATGTGGGTGTACTTTAGGTACACCTCTGCCTATCCCTTCGCGGAAATGAGGCGTCATGTTATGTTATGATATTACTAGTTACGCTACGGTTTCCTTGAAGAGTGGTAGCCATGTTATTGTCGTCAGTATTTGACGTTAAAGTATCAAAACACGCTTTGCATTTGGACAGCCGTTATTGTGTGACCGCTAAATCATAGCTTTTCTCTCATACACCATAGGCCAGAGGCCTTAGTGTGAGTTTCATTTAACCATCTCGATCAAACGCATCGAGCGCGTTTGGCGCTCCGATTGGCCCTGGATTGGTGACGGACCAATCGGAGCGCCGAACGCGCTCACTGCGTTTGATCGAGATAATTAAATGAAACTCACACTGAGGCCACTGTTTTCTCAACCCATCATCATCTGCCTAGCCTTTTTTCCCCTATTGGGGGTTTTTTTTTTTTTATGGGTGGGAAATCATCAAATGACTTCTCCCGCTCTGGGTGGAGCAGGAGGGCGTGTCAGACTTTTACTGACTAAAACCCACCCATGTTCTCTCAGCTGCCCGTGTGCCAGGGGCCGCGGTATCTCTTTCGAACAACCCGCACCCCTGGCAGGCATCGGCCCTTGCGAGCCCCACCAGCTGCTGCTGACGTCTCCCTGCGACGGGTCAGCAGTGGCCCCGCCGCCTACCACTTTTCGGCCGCAGGGGATAGGGAGAGCGGCCAACGCTATACCGACACTCCTCTTCCCCTGCGGCCCCACCGCGTCTGCACTCAAACGGTGGCGGCCCCGTCCAGGCCACGGAAGGGAAGAGCGCTACTCAGAAGTACCGGCACTCCTCCTCCGCCGCAGCCTGTAACTCTCAGCCGCGATGCCTCCCATTCGACATCGCGGCCCGCCTCAGCTGCGATGCACCTCACCGCAACCTACTTTTTGGCCGCTACGTCGTCGGCTTGGAGGCACAAGCCCTGACGAGCGGCCCCACCTTGGGGTTCCTCTTAGCTTCACCGTGGGAGGGTGACCACGGTTACTGAGCCCCCCCGCAACGACAATGCGGGAACCCCACTGGGGGGGTCCCCTATTGGGGTCAGGTTCCAGTTTTACCGGATGCAGCTGAATACCAGTATTTTACATGGAGCGACTGCCTCTCTGACCCCCACAACCCGGTTACTGCTTAGATCAATACCGTTTGGTACTTGAGACTGATTGTCAAGATTTTCGGGCTTCTGACGAACCGTAATGTCAAAGATCCATGAATGACAGCCGGGATAAACGGTGTTACGTGCTTTCCAAGCAACGGAGGGGTCTTGGTATGTAAAGATGGTCACTCATTCACGGACAAACCGATTCTCAGACTTTCGGGCTTCTGACGACCCGTAACGACTTCCTCATCCCACCGAGCAAAAACAAAAAATATATTCAAATTAAAAAAAAGAACTGTCTCACTTAATTCCCATCCCTAATTGCGTAACAAATCACAAAGTAGTATCGATCCTCCCCGACCTACCCTAAAATCGATCGGGCAAAAATCTAATTACAGGCAGGCGTAAATTTGGAGCGTCGCCCTATTGATTATAATCGACCTTGGGGAAAAAAAAATTAAGTCAAAGACTGACCCAATTTGCTCTCCCCTGGCGTTCATTGCCAAGTTTACATTGAAAGAACCGAACGGCCATTAAGTAGGGAATAAAAGCAGCGACGCTTAGTTGAGAAAAAGCTCTTTAATGAGGAAGATGGGGCGTTTAAGAAATGTGCCGCGGATGTAAGGAGTTGATGCTTGGTGTTTTTTTGATTTATGTTTAATTTTGTTTGAGATGGGGATTATAGCATAATCTGTCTGTGAGTGAGCTGTCTTCTACCTTGCGCCCAGTGCAGGTTGGTAGATGTCACATATCACTTTGAATTTTGGTTGAAATGGGGATTACCTATGATTTATAACAATAAATCCATAACAATCTATGTTGGTATGGTAAATATAACATTTGTAATTGATATTCAGAAAGATGTGAGTGAATTGATGTAGATGAACAAACGGTTTTAAATTCGTATAGAGGAGTTATATAACTTTGTTTAGTTGTGTGAAATAGGCAGGAATTGTTAGATAGGCATTGTTGTATTGCAGAATATCAATGAATTCAGACAATATTCTGTGACACAAATACACTTAGAAAACACCACGCGCCTTTTGAAATCAGTTTTTTCTCTAAATTTATATTCAGTGGAACGCTCAAGACTGCTCGATCGCAGTATAATTAATAAAAAGAATTAAAAAGGAGTTCGAATCAACGGTCGCGTGCCCCGGAGGCCAACGTCCTTTAGACAAGATCGCCCCCTCTACCTCCGTCCCTCTCTAATTAACCGTTTAATCCATAAAGCTGTCCCTTTCACCCCCGGGGATGTTAATATCGTGTTACTTAATATCCCACTGGGACACCGCTCGGATAATAATTTCCAGAATATTATTGCTCCCGTAATACGTCAAAGAATTTTTCTTTTGTTTCCACGCAAATGCTCGACTCCAAATGATTCAAAGGAACCGTTGATGTGGAAACCGACCGCTATCTTCGCTGATTTCAGTTCGCTCCGCTAAATACGTAATATATTTTTTATGTACGTCTGAATCGAGTTTCTTTTTTGATATACGACAAACCGTATCCGATATCGGAGCCGTGAGTTAGCAATAAAAGTAAAGCATGTCGAAAAATATCGTTAAGTAGCACACGCCCGCCCCTTAATATCTTCCACGCGGCCGCACCCGGCGCGCCGTATCGGGGAATTTTCATCTGAATATTTTCCTTACTCATTGTCGTTATCTGAAAAATATGTTTTTCGTACGGTCGCAATCGCCCCGCGCCCCTCTGCCCCCGGCGCTACACTTCCAAAAAGTCGCAACTACCACACACTGATTATTCCAAATTCGAGTGTGTTCCTCTGAATTTAAAGTTGGCATTCTTTTTCGCGCGTCCGATGTCACGTTGCTCTTGGATGTAAAAGAAAAATAGTTGGTGCGTCACCTCGAGAATGAAATCCTTTCGCGAAGGTGTTAGAGTAGGTATTTGTTTGGCGTGTGTCGTGCGGACGCGCCGGGTGGTAGGCGGCGGCACCGGAACTGCGGGGGAGGGTGGGGGGCAAATGGACGGAAGAGAAGCAAGGCAAATAACTTCGCCCTTCTGTACACATGTATAGGAGGCTCGGAGGGCGCACAAAAATGCTCGCAGCGCCGTTTCCAAGTTCCACAATGAAACGTTGAGTATTTTTGTCATTTGTCGTCATAAAATCTCTCGTCTAAAGAAAAATTCGCGTTGAAATGTTTTTGCCGTTCTCAAGTTATGAGATATGTCGGAGTTACTGCATATGAAAGTTTTAATATTGTCACAGAGAATGGTGCAGATGATAACGTTGGAGCTGTTTTTAGACTGTGAGGGCATTAAAATGTAATACTAGTAGCAAATTGTAAGGTTTATGAGACATCTCGAATTAGTTTGTCATCATTGAGCTGAGATTTTGTTTTCATCAATCGCTCGCCGACGGTGTTTCAATCTATCTTTGGCTGGGGTGACGGGTTTATAAACTAAAGCTATAAACACGATACAATTTGCAGTTTCTATACGTCAATCTTCACAAATCTGACGATATAGCTGTAACATTCCCATTTCCACATCTCCATCAATGTTAAGTCCTATAATCCAAACAACTCAACTGTGACCAAAATCTAAACTCATACATCCGTCCATACTATTTATAACTTAATAATGATTCCGAATCGATTCCATTGTAGCGCCAGCCCTATTTAAATAAAGTATTGTATCGCCATTGTTATAGCAATTGAGAGGGCTATTATTATCGCTATTAAATACTTACAAAATAGGTTTGCATGTACTGCAGTAATTTGTTAACGGGCCTCCGATTGTGAACCATTTCCCTTCACTGGTTGTTGCTAAGCTTGAAATTTATTTTGGTGAATATGTTTTGGTTGATTTGTGGCCAGGTAGCTTAGAAATTGTTGATTGGCGTAGGAATTAGAGAGAAATTCCAACAAATGCTAATGTTTTATTTTGTTACGAAAGAAATACATGGTGTGCAGATCGGTAATTGTGACTAAGGAGAAGAAGACTGGTTTTCATTTTCACAGTTCGAACTGTCTAAATGATAGCCAACTTTCATTGCTATATTTGAAGCATACTATAGAGTACTTAATGAATTAGCAATATCCTTCGAAATGGTGGTGTATTACGCAATCTAGTTGCAGATAATGAAAAACGAAACCTCGGTTTACTAAAATCGATATATGAATTTGATGCGACTTGTGGCAGGGTTAGCATTATCTTTACCAGGCTTTATATTTCATACTGATCCCATTCCACTCCAGACCAAAGACTTCCCCCAAGATCTTCCGGGAACTCTGTTCCAGTGCCACGTCGAACTAGCCCTCGTGGTACGCGTCCAGGTAATCTCGCCGCGGCTTTTCTTGGCCGACCTGGTGCTGTCCATCTCCAAGCACTCATTTTGAGATCTTTGCCCAGCGGACGTCCTCTATGCGGCTGATGTGACTCGCCCAATCCCATCCTTCTTTCCTACGTCTGTAATACCCGTTCTGGAACGCAGCGTAGTGTTCCGAATTTTAGCCTGTCTTTTTACACCCAGAATGCTGCGTTCTAAAGCTTAATCATTATCTACTAATAATTATTGAATGGATTAGTACGAATAAAGCAGAGGTGTCAAGCTGAATAATTTCCGTTATGATTAATTTTTTTTTTAGATTTGTCATGTTCTGTTCTTAATGGACAGTCAGTAATAGCAGTTGTTGAATATAGAGAAACACTTTGGTAGCAAAATAGGAACTCCATAAAAAGGCTTGACCCAGTTAAGGCTTGTACTTATTTCTTCAGCTTCTCCAAGGTAAAACTTACATGAAAAGGAAACAAAATTATTAGAACGAGTATTACTGCATTAACTTGAAAATTAAATCCTTGCTTAATATCGCATCGAAATTCCCTTTGTGGTCGTGAAATTCTTTGCCAAGTCGAAAATCAAAGCATTCGAATAGCAAAAGTTGGGTGCCCTTTGAGCAGTCCCGTTATTATTTTCTCAAGAACCTCTTTTATGTAAAAGAACGCTTCAGAAAGCGAGGGTGGTAAAGGGAAAAATATGACGAAGAGTAGTGGTGTTGCTTTCTCTTTCTGACTTAGGGAGTCAGAGTGGGATATAGATGAGTCGAGTGGCTTTCGTGTTAAGAGTCTCCATACACGAGCTCTCGTTACGTCATAGCCCGGGGCCGGAGACGCCGTGTGGGAGGCATTTTGACAAGTATTTTATGAAAAATGTAACCGCCTTTGTGACAATGCTTGAAGCTTTTTAAGCAATGCGCCTGTTGTCAACTCTAATGAGATGAGAGTTGCCACCGGTTACAAAACTTGTGGACACAGGGCCCTTACAGAAACTTTTTGTACAGACAGCAATAAGCAAGTAAAGGTACCCAGAAACATTATAAGATCAAAAGTGAGTGCAAAAAACGGGGCAAAGTTGGAAATGAATTAATTTCACGTAATTGTCCACCGTTACTTCAGTTGAGAAGACTTTGCCTATTATAAATTGGGCATAGCCTAATAGCTCTGTGCAAATATCGAGTTTAAATCTGCCCAGGCATCGGTAACTTTGCCCACGCTGTGCATATAGCTCGTTAATCTATATTATGTCATGCTTACATCACTAACTCTACAAGCCAAGTACTATCTAAGCCAGTATTTAAAAGGTAGCTTAAAGACAATTTAGCATGTATTTATGTATACTTCTGAGGGATTATGAGTCAATTTATAACCCATTTGTGGTATCTATGGTGTATAAAATAACAATTTTGCGGAGGTAAGTGTAATGGTCGTCCGCGTATGCCATGGCGTGATTTGGAAAATATTTACGATAAGTACTTTATTTTACCTGGAGACTGTAATACTTATACTGTTACTAGCTGACCCAGCAAACGTTTTTTGCCTTATAAATGATTTAGGGTGAACAACCCTTATCATTTAGGGGTATGGAAAATAGATAATAGCCGATTCTCAGACCTATTGAATACGCATATAAAATTTGGTAAAAATCGGTAAAGCCGTTTCGGAGGAGTACGGTAACTAACATTGTGACATGGAAATTTTATATATAAGAAGATAAGCATAACCCCGTTAAAGGTTTTAAAAGCTTTAATAGTTATAGGCTTCGTCAAGTCTCGTATCAGTATTTAATGTTTTTAACCCCTGACGCAAAAATAGCGGTGTTATAAATTCGACCGCTATGTGTGTCTATCTGTGGCACCGTAGCTCTTAAACGGGTGAACTGATTTGGGTGCGGCTTTTTTTATTGAATTAGTGAATGATGAGCACTCGTGGCTAATTAATAACAGCCGCACGGGTCGATCGAAGTTTTAGCTACGTTTAGCTTTAGCATATGAGCAGTAGCTCCGGTTGGACCGAAAGCTGACCCCAACGTTGTTTGGAAAAGGCTAGTCAGATTGATATTGCCTGGTGAGATTTTCCGGTTGTTTCATAAATCAGTTAAGTGGTAATAAAATATTTGTGTTTTTTTGAAAGCACGTTTTTATTCCAATCTTAGGTAATGATAGACACAAGAAAGGTTTTACACAAACATGGTGTTTTTTGTTTTTAAGAAAGTTCTTGTGTTTGCAATGTATTTTCTTCCCTTCTTCATTATCATATTTTGAACGAATGTCAAGTAATGTAACATTGTTCAATCCTTCAGTCATGTTAACTGCTGAAAACATCGCTTAATAAACCTTGCAAATCCTTGTTTACGATTAATTTCGTTAATCCAATATATTTGCTGATATTATAAGTATCTACATATATATATAAAGTAAAGAAGTCTGTTGACGTATGGAAGCAATAACAGCAATAATAAACTCCGGAAGAACGAATGTTTTCCTCCGTGGATTGTAGCAACTTGGATAAGAGTTGAATAAAATTTTGTGAAAAATATTTCATTCTTGCGAGACATCATTTGTAAGAAACTAGTTAGTTTATTTTAACTATATTATCTTGCATTGCAGTAAAGTTTGGGTTTTCCAAAATGAGAGACTTTTAATGTGTAACAGAGGGTTATTATACACACAGAATAAAGTTATTCCAAGTTTAAACATATAAAAATGTATGGTTGTTATTACTTCCTGGTATAACTTTATTCCGTGTTTATTAGTAAGCGGGTAAGTATATCCACTATCTTATTCCTCATGATGATAGGACTACACTAAAAGTTTTTTTATATCTTCATGTTGAAGTTGGTAGATCCTGAAAATATGACTTCATTAATGGTTATAAACACAAAACAGACAGTAGGTATAGTTGATGCAAATACCGGAAAAAAACCCAAAAACTTAATAAATACACATGTTCCCACGTTCCCACCCATACTTTTAGCTAAAGTAAACAACATTCCCTATCCATTCTTACCATATTCCGAGACTTTGCTCTCAGAATATTACGCGCGTCTCCCTCATTACCAACCAAATCATTACTGGGTGAAATCGTATGGAATCACAGAGGGATTGTTCACACCCCCACTCAGAAAACCACCCTAACTCTACACGATAAGGTTGAAAGTCCCGTGACTGCAGTACTAAATTATGATCCACAGTGATATGTCATCCGCGCAGTATGAAAAATATGAGACGTATTGAAAATGAAATCTCTTCGATATTCGCTAAGAGGTTTTTAATATCACTTCGGAAGATAAAAAAAAAGTTTCGGTTGTTATTTATTTTTATTTGAATACTGGGTCTCATTGAGGGAGGAATGCTGGAGAGGAATGTAAATGGGATTGTCAGAATGGGTCATTAGGGTGCCTTTATTTCGTGGGCTCTGATCGAGAACTCTTTTGCTGCAACGGTTATCAATCCCGATTACAACGGATCGATATCTGTCTTAAGACTTGCAGTCACTTTGATCGCATGTATAGCATAGTTCTCGAGATAATTCATGAGATGGAATGGGCCGTAATCCACCAGCCAGTCACATGTCTTCGAATTTTAGTTTCTAGGACATGCCATTTTCCCCACGATGTTTTCCTTCACCGTTTTGAGAGCAGTGGTGATTAAATATTTTACGCAAAGCAAAGCGCCTTTCTGGGTTCGAATCTACGACCTATAACCAGTAAGTCACGGTCGTTGTCACTGGGCCAACACTGGTCTGTAGTAGGTAGGTATACTCGTATAGTAAGGTAGTAGCTAGTTCATTGAATCTCAAACAAAAATTTGTTTTGTGTAAGGATTTTTATCCATAACTCTATGCAATCTACGTCTTAAAAATAATTTTACTAACATTTGCCAGCAATCCAATACAGAAACTAAAGCTGAACATGTGCCTACCTAAATAAAACTATCTTGAAAATACGTTCCCTATTCCCTTACGATCGTAACATTTTTATAGCTACCCTCATTTCTATAGGTTTACGTGTGTGACCCAATCTACGCCAATAGTAGCAAAGATGAGCATATCACGATTTTTCTTAACGTAACCCGCCTACATACTTTACCCCCTCTTTCTTGCCCCCTTTCACACATTCTGGTTAAATATATACCGAAAAACAAAAGGTTATAACCACCACCGTCTACCACACGAAATTGTACTTTGTCGTTTTGCTGATAAAGTTTCAATTTCTGTGTGACGAAGGTGGTAGTTAAGATAGTTCCCAATATAGACAATTTCGTGAGATTGGCTGTCGATATGGCCAAAGATTTTTACGATTCGTCGTAAATTCTTGTTAGTATCGTATTTCTACGGTCACGTTTGTTTAAAAAACTTGCGTAAGCTTGTAGGATAGGAATGGTGACTGTCGTATAAAGAGGCCATTGTAGTTTTTCGAGCGGAGAAAATTGAGCATTTGATGTGTAGTGGCCAGATAAGAGAGTTCTTGTGATAGTTGATGATGGGTCGTCGTGTATTATGAGCAATGTTACATGGGGTCAATGGACGGTAACCGTGTCTAGTTTATCTTCATCCATATCATCACACTACACGTGGCTGTCCCTACTATTTCAGACAGGTTTCAACCTTGTGTTGTCTGGAATTCCAATGAACTGTTCGTTCATCAGGCCGGTAGACTATTTTTGTTATATCCAGTTATGTTATAGATTTGGAATCATTTGTGTTTTGTCTTCTTCTCTATCTTTTAGTAATAGTAATAGTAATAGTATTTATTTGCATAAAACATGGTAGGTATATAAAGTTGTTTTAAGGTACATTATAGAGCATACATGTTTAGCGTATATCATAGCATGCAAATATTGATGGTTACGTTTAAAAATGTTTCCCGTCAGTGAATTATTTAAAACTGTAAAAGTTATTAGTTTTTAACCATTCATTCATATAGTTTTTTTTTTTGAACAATCTAAATTCTAAAGTTTTTTAAAAGTTTAACAAACAATAGACCCTGATAATTTAATTTTCATTTGGAAAGACATGGTTGGCGATATCAAGATTGGTCTTTGTATACAGATAAGTTTAACACCATCATCATCTGAAGGGTTAGCACGAGCACCGAGTTGTGGACGGAAGAATAAACATGACAATTAACTAAATAATGTACAATAGGAGAAGAAAGCTATGTTTTTCTATTAATTATCACTGTTATGCGTTCTAAACGAATCATGATTTTGTAGATAATCGTATATACTTTGTGGCCGTCGAGTAGAAAGTTTGTTGTCAGTGTGATTTTGACTGTTTGGGGAGAAATATTTTTCTGAAATAGTTTACATTTATAAGGACGTAGACAAAGATCGTTAGAAACGAAAGACTAAATGACAGATTGTAGAAGGATATCTACGGTGCGATGTCAAAAATGGAGAAACGAAATGTCACTTTGCATTGAAAAAGCACTGTCTATTCTTCGTAGAAATAGAAAGCGTCATGCTAAGAACGCTGTCTAGCCTTGGGGTCGGCTTCCAGACAAACCGGATGTATCAGTATTTTCCATGGAGCGACTGATTATTTGAGGTCCACAACCCAGTTACTGGGTAATACGATACCCCTTGTTAAGGACTGGTAGTTAGAGTTTTGGGACTCTGAAAACCCCTGATGACTGGCAAAAATCCACGAATGACAGCCGGGACCAACGGCTTAACGTGCTTTCCGAGGCAAGGAAGGGTCTTATATTATACAATATGTAACAAAAACCCTGTTGTTCCTTTGAAGGACGTATATACTTATCTACAAGCACAACATTTACGAAGTTATAATTTAAAAAATAAGCATTGGCTAGTCGAGAATTCAATATCAAATAACTATTAAAACTCGACATATTCAAAAAATGTTTACAGTATCTGATTTTACAAGTATCCTTATTTCGCACAATAGACTACGAGCTCGGCGGCTTTCTTTGAACTAATCAAAATCAGTTAAACATTACAAATATTCATAATTTAATATTTATTTTACTTATTTTCGTTGAATAGTTTTTTTAAATGACTTGCTTCATTCCGTATGTATACCGATTCTGAAAACGTGGGTAGAAGGAACAACAGGGTTTTTGTTACATATTGTATTACTTAGTCACATGCCCCAACATTTTAGACTGATTATGCTATGATCCTCATCTCAAATAAGATTAACATTTATATAAATCAAAAAACATCATGCACCAACTCCTCACATCCGCGGCACATTTTTTAAAGGCCCCATCTTCCTCATTAAAGAGCTTTTTCTCAACTAAGCGTCGCTGCTTCGCGTAGAGGGAGGCGGTGCACGTGAGGGACAGGCAGTATATGCACCCTTAAGGTCCAAGCCACCGCAGGAGACGCACTGGGCGTCGGGAATCCCAGGATGATTCCCGGCCACCGTAGGCGCGGGCTTGCGGATGGCGGGTAATGGGTAGCTCGCTGTCCGGTAAGGACCAAGCCGTTGTGTTCCACGCGCGCCTCAAAGAGATGTCAGCACCAACTGGTGGGGTCCGCAAGGGCCGATGTCTGCCAGGGGTGCGGGTTGTCCGAAAGAGTTACCGTGGCCCCTGTCACACAGGCAACTGAGGGAACACGGGAGGGTTTTAGTCAGTAAAAGTCTGACACGCCCTCCTGCTCCACCCAGAGCGGGAGAAGTTATTTGAGGATTTCCCAGCCGCAGAAAATAACAATAATGGCCGATCGGTTCTTTCCGACCCGTACGGCTTTTATTTCTTAGCCAAAAGTCTCACATTTTTTATTTCTAAAGACATTGTAATAGTCATCTGTATATCAAGACCTATGTTTAAGTCTACACTTAAACATAGGTCTTGATATACAGATGACTATTACACCAATCTTGATAAAATGATGTTTGGATAAAAAATGTTCTACTAAAGTGGCGTCGTGTAGTTGCGTCGCGCCTGTCTGCGGGAGCCTTTAATCACCTACCTACCTTTCGCAACAACCTTTCCCTCCAAACTTAAACGTCCGATACACCGATAATCACCATAAAAATACTTTTCGGACAACGATATCTCAGATCACAGGTCGAAAATTTAAGATGGCGGCCGAAAAACTTTATTTATAACGTTTAATTGATGTCCAGCATACAAGCCGCCGATAAAATGCCTTGTTTTTAACATTATTGATGATCATTAACTCTTAAATTGCTATTTAGCATCGTTAATAAGTATGGCTGACTAAATTAATGTAGTTAAGCGTTCGGTTACTTCACTTGGGCGGAGAAATTTCACTTTTATTGCTGTAGGGCCTAGCTTTAGCTTGCTGTGGTATCTTCAACGTGTTTGAGATACCACATTTTGTGCTGCATATTATTTAGAGGTCAAAGTTTTAAGAGTTAATATTTCATAGACGAAGATGACTGCATTAAGAAGCAGTTTCTTTAAAAGTCAGGCATCTTCAATAAATAGCTTTTATTTTCTTTACTTAACAAAATACGTTTTTAAATAAAACATTTTCCTTGGGTGTTTCTTTCCTTCGCTTTCATTTTAAAGTCCTTTGTTTTATTTCATCTGCCCAAAGATATGTTTTAGTTCTTATTTTGGTTTTAGTTATATTTGGAAAGAATTTAAATTCGTTTTGGGAGTGGGTCTGCACTTCGTTCAAATAGACGTCATCTACTGGACAAAAAAAAAATTGAATATGATTTTTGTTAAGTTTCAGCCAGTTAACATTCAAGTATCAGGAACAATGTTGTCAGCATTCAAAAATATTGCTAAATTAGCCAGAAATGTGATTCTTACGGAGTTATCCCAGCACAGAACTTACTCCAACAAACTCTATCACTTATGCAGAGATGACGAAATAATCATGTTTACTCAATATGTTGGTTAACTTAACGAGTTTCGCCGGCTCTTTAGTTTATTTCGTATTAGCCATCTACTACAATTTATATGCACTATCATGCAAAAATAACTCCCGTCTTAAATGAAGCCAAGGACTCAATAATTTACTAAAAGATGATAATTATCGATCATAACTCGTGCGCGTGAGTCGATCCCGAGGACGTTATAAATCGAGAAAACGTTCAGAAATGCGGTAAAAGTGCTTTATGGACAAATGGCTGATGGCTCACTTAGATGGGTATATAAATATTAAAACGGAAGGACTAATCAAGTTTATTATGAAGAGGACAGAGAAAAGGCTGGACCCATTTTAAAAAGTTATTTAAAAAAAGTCACGTTAAAAAAAAAGACTTGGCAAGACTGTACATATTCTAATTTAATTATGATGACTTTGCTTTTGACATTGATAAAATATCACTAAGACTAGTTTATCTAATACATTTGAAGACTTTAATTTCAAGTTAAAAGCTTTTTTTAAGCCTTGTTTAAAAATATGGATAAATAGCCAATTTGAAAAAAGTTGCTCACAAAACCTTGGCAACGATTTCCTTTAGTTCAAACCTAGATAGGTACCACAAAATCACAACTGTTGCTATATTGTTATACTAGAAGCCTAAGATTAATAAAACTATTCTCAAAAACAAAGACATTCAGTAACTTCTAGGAATAAAACCTCGATTTCTCTAAAGGGCTGTCACGTACATAAACTTGAACTTTAAATGCCGCGACCCCATTAGCTTTATAGCTGATACAACAGCTTATTATTCAGTTAAATATTACTACTCAGTTAAATAAATAGCTAACATTATGAGTTTGTGAGAAAAGTTTTTCTACACTTCATGTACGAAGCTTCGCGTTTTTGTTGCGATTTATAGCAGCAACATACATTTTCTATAAGCCTTTATGGCTCCATATGTTAAAATGGTCTTCATGTTAGCAAGATCTATTGTAATATTCTCTATTGTACAATAAACATGTTTTTTATCCAGGATCACTAACCAAAATTTCTACTTCTAGGCCCAACGACTTAGGCTGTGCATTATCTGGCACTGAATAAATCAAAATAAACTCATTCGGTTAAGATTTTTATTAAGAAGGTACAGTTGAGAAAAGGGCAGAGATCATTTAATGCACGTTTACTAGATAAGTTTATTGTTGCTTAAATTTCAATCGCAACTCCATGACAAAAAGTTATTTTAATCTACTGAAATGTTTCGCGACATTTCGCTTTGCATAGCCTAGCGTTGAGTGCAGCAAGCCTTGTAGCATATTTAGCACCTAAGTTGCGCCTACGACTAATAAAAGAGAAACTTTAGTTCTAAAATTTGCATTATATTGCCTTCTATGATAATTCTAACGTTCATAAAGGTCGAAAACACGGGTCGGCACAAAAACAAGATTTCCTAGTACCTCTCAGGGCCTCATTGACCCAGGTCAAACCTTTTACAAACGTTTTCTATTCATGAAAGTCTATTTATAACATTGCTCGAAATATTTAATGACAGCTGTTATTTGAACTTAAGGGGTATTCTAGTCGCGGGTTCGAACTCACTGATGGGCCTGGCTAAAAAATACGCTGTTTCACCAAGGATAGTGTCCAACAGAGGTAGTCTCAATGATGAGCAGTTAGACGTAAGTCTACACGCATAACGTTATTGAGTGAGATGCAGGATCATTTATAGTACAACAGGCGCATAAAAATTAAGAACAGTCCTTTGGAAGATCGAGTTTTATGAAAAAACCACTGCATAAATGAACTACCAATAAAGTTTTTTGAACTTTTTATTATTTGATCTTTGTCGGTACTGACTTGGTATTTGAGATTTTATATTTCTTTTATTACTTAAACACGCCCAAAGTTACGTTAAATTAGCTAGAATAACCAACATTTGTTGGGTCCTAACTTTTTAATGGCTTTTTATTTTAGTATTCTGTTTCCGTACATATAATATTAATAATTAGACAAAACCATACCTACCATGTTTAATTTTTGCTATATATTGTCAAATAGTGGAGTAATACACTCCCGAAGTTTTTATGGAAAAAATGTCGACAAGATTCACCTTAAGGAGTTAGCACCAGGGTGTCCTGCGAAATTAAATATTTCATGAAATAGTTATTCGATGGGATTTTGATCAATATTACAATCTGACACTGACCTGAAAATGGATAAAACTAGTGATGTACCGACTAGTTGCCGACAAGTCGGGAAAGCCGACTAGTCGGCCATATTTGCAGTCGGCGATTAATCGGTGACTAGTCGGCTAAAAGCGCAGACTAGTCGGTCCATTTTTTACTTGCATTAATATGCTTAAAAAATTAAAAGACGGTGATTGAAATGAAATTGAAATCTTAACAGTGTTTAGGTTTATTATAGAATCAGTTTTACAGTTTAATTTCAGTATACCTAATCTAGAATAAGATAAGAAATTATGGTAGGAAGAAACGCCGGCTCGCACGTAAACAATGATAGATTACATACGATAGCACGTAGACACTGCAAAGTAAACAAAACATGTCCCGACAATTCCGCCTGATCGCCGGGCACCGAAAGCGTAGTCACGAACATTACCGATGTCACGCGAACTCAACCGAAAGCCATGATCGGCTTGGCCGACTAGTCGGCCGACCAGTCGGCCATTTTTCAGCTGACTAGTCGGCTAGTCGGCTAGTCGGCCCCATCTCTAATAAAAACGTAAGAAAAACGTTCCTTGTGTCATTGAGCTGATATTTTATTTTCATAGTTGTTTAGATCATTTTGAACAGTCTGTTCGTTCCGATATTATTGACGTTGATTGTACGTACGCTTGTCAATTAAAAAGCTTGTTATGACTGTTTTCAGTTACTCGCAAGTATTAAAAATATTTTTACATGGTCGGACTGTAATGGCCTTTTTGTCGTTGCAACTTAATAAGGACATGATCGTACCTAAATAAATGTAGGTACGCATAATAAATTGGTATTTAAGTCTGTAAAAACTTCGAAGGCTGGGCTATAAATGTGTGTTCGCAGGCTCAAGTTCGCATGCCCCGCGGCGCCGCCCGTTTCTTTGTAGTAAGATGTTTGACTACACATTTGCAATGATGATTATATTTTTTAAATTGTAATTGATTGCCAACAACATTGTAAGTAACAGTTTCTGTGTTTTTGTAAATTAACTTGCGTTCCACGATTTGGTATGTAAGTAGATTCCTGTTATGGGTAAGGTTTAGTATGCCAGATAATTTCAGAATCTACTCTTTGGACGGGTTAAAATATTAGTCTGTTTTCACTCGTAATTGTTTGGTTAAATACCTACTAAACTGAAATGATTAATATCTTTAATTACCCCAAATACTTAACAAATCCAAATATCCTAGTAATAATATATAAATGAGAAAGTTTGTATGTTTGGATGTTTGTTACTCAATGAAGCATAAACGGATGAACAGATTTGATTGAAAATTTGCCACACAGATAGTTTATAACCTGAATTATTTATTTATCCTGGTAGTGCGTTCTCGTGGGATAATTTCCGACATCCACGCGGGCGCAGTCACTTACAAAAGCTTTACTTAGGTTCTTTACATTAGATTGGATTGCTAAGGTATACCCATAAGTATTCCTTAGATACTCAATGCTCAATACTCAATATCTTTATTGCTTTACCATAATCTGTACTTAGGTGGTAACTATATAATTGAGATCATTATGGACCCTGTAGGGCACAGCAAAAGGGTAGGAGAGAGGAAGCCCTGTTTTATTAAATATATTATTATTGCTTATAGAATTCATTGTTATTATATTATTTAATATTCAAATATTATTGATTAAAAATTACCATATCGTTAATACATATTAATATATAATAAACATACCTATAGATTAAGTGATTATGATTAATTATTGTTATAAATTATGATTCTTAAATTATTTTTTATTATATAAGTAATTTCCTTAGCATACTTTAAACATTTCTTCTATTAATTATGTTTATCATTAAAATTTTCATCTAGTGGATACACCATACGTATCACAGGATAGAATAGAAGTAGATAGATACCTACTTATCTGTATTTTCCTTCTAAGAAGGTATTACGTAAGAATAAGAAAAAATCCTTGAAGGGTGTGAAGCCCCGCCCTCACATTACTTTGACATGTGGAGCCTCCCTTTGACATGTGGGGCCACCCTTTCTTCCATTCGTGGATTTTTACCAATTTTTCCGTTCGTACTCCTTACGTGTCCTGAAGGGCGTGGAGACGTCTGAAGGAATTTAGTTACCTATATGTGAGAGAAAGTCATAGGCGTTTGTAGAGATGTAGGGGGTGTGTCAAGCATACGCAGTGAAAGGCTTTGTTTTTAAGGAGTTAATAAGGTTGTGTTAAAGATCAAAACTGTCTGTTTTTTTTTACAGAACCTGTAAAATGAACACTAAAGTCGTCGTCATCATTATTTCAGCCGAAAGACGTCCACTGTTGAATATAGGACCTCCCTTAATTTTGGGGGGTTTGCCATAATCAATTCGCTTGGTAGGTGGGTTAACGATCGCAGTATGGTGGTAAAATGCATAGAGAACGCTGCCGTCCATTCTCGCCTCTTTTGCCTTTTTAGCCGTTTACGACACCCACGGGAAGAGATGGGATGGTGCTATTCTTTACGTCCGGCACCACACGGACCAACATATATTAAAGTAACATAACAAAATCACGCTTTTTTTCCGATAGGTTGAGCAGAGGTGTGACACACCACCATTTCGCCAGTTTTGTTTAAGTTCATAGGAGCGACCCTATTGCCATCAACCGGGCACAAATCCAGTCTCCGGGCTTTTACTCAGGAATTCCAGATAGAAAAACCCAATAACGATTTGGCTGACCTGGAAATCGAACCCAGCACCTCATGCTCAGCCGTAGCGCTTGCGAACACTAAACCATAATATTTAATGTCGTATTTTAATATGAAATTTGTCTTATTTATGACTTTTATAATCCATTTAAACTTAGATATGTTCGTGTCGAGTCTATCTTTTGAAAAATTTACGAATAAATATTATTTCTGGGTCAATTTGAAGAGACTTTTATAACTTCATAGAGTTAGATATAAATGCCACTTGTTCTTTTATAATCCATTAAAACTTAGATATGTTCGTGTCGAGTCTATCTTTTGAAAAATTTACGAATAAATATTATTTCTGGGTCAATTTGAAGAGACTTTTATAACTTCATAGAGTTAGATGTAAAAGCCACTTGTTCTTTTTACACGAGCGACGAATAAAAAAAGCAAAAATACTGTTAACATAAAATTGACTTAAAGTGCCAATAAAGAGCTGAAGTGATTTACCGAAGATGCCATAATGCATTTCATTGGAAATAGAAATCAGCGGCTGCAATATTCAATAAATAATTCCGTACTATTTTCTCAACGACGCCATTTTAAATCGATGGAAAAGCCGCGTCGACTCGGAAATTACGTAAACCTTATTTTATGACAAAATGTTCGGTAAAATGTTTATTTTCGATTCGCTGGCAACACTGGGAGGTTCGACGGGTTTTCCGTTATTCCTGCTTAAAGGCTAAAATTGTATTTGTCTGTTCAGTGTCCAATGTATTGAATTAAATGTGCTTAAAAGTGTGATGGGATCGACAAATTGCTGCAGGCTTAGGTACCTAAATATGTTAAGTCTTCCATTAGGTTTAAAATATTTTGATATGGCTTGATTCACCACGCCTGTTAACTTAGCTGGCAAAAAATTAATCATTACTTAATTCTGTTTCATTTTTAGCCTTTTTGGTGCCTACCGCAATACTTCTCTGGAACAGGTTCAAGGGCGGAAAAACTAATGTTTTTTTCGTCAAATTTCGTTTAGTTTGAGTGGAGCTTGTTGCTAAGTAATAACAGTCACACGGGTCGATCAATCAAGTTGAGGTACGGTTGCCGCGGTTGGTCCTTGGTTGGGTGACCATCTTTATACCAAGACCACTTCGTGCCTCCGAAACACTTTCAAATATTCGTTTTTAATATTTCAAAGTTATTGATTTTACTTTAATGTTATATTACAATAACTATCGAGATTTATTTTAACAATATCGCAACATGTCGCCTTTATATAAAGATGATTGAGGGCATCAATTCTGCTACATCTCTTTAATTGCATTACCATTTAGCCTCCATTCCAGGTAGGCCTCACAGTACAAAGTAACCTTCCAATAAAGACTGTTATACACCGGTAACATCGTGTTTCTTAATGGTTGCGCTTGCGCCGCTCCGCTTGACACTATTCCGGCCCACGCGCAACAGATGTACTGCGCCGTGCCCCATTCAAACGACTGGCATAGCAACTCTCTAAAAATAATGTTATTCTAACCTCAAAAGTGATGGTTGCTTTGATATAATGGATTGGATAAGAAAGTTGAGATTTGGAATTTGATTTAGGAGATAAATGTGTCGATAGTGTTTTGTGTAAGTTATTTCTTACAAATTTATGTAACACTAGCTTTTGCCCTCGGTTTTGCCAGAGTGTGGAGGTCGGAAATTATGCCACGGGAACATACTACCCGAATAAAAAGTATCATATGTGTTCCATCCAGGTTATAAACTATCTGTGTGCTAAATCCGTTCAGTCGTTTTTGAATGATTGAGTAACAAAAATCGAAACATACAAACATTCACATTTATAATATTATAATAATGAATACTATAAAATATCCCCTACGGGCTACGGTACTCGGCAATAGTCTAAATTTCGGTCATTGAAACATTTTTTTCGAAATCAGATAAGAGTTTCCCGATTTACCTACCATCAAAAGTTGCAATCAAAGCATCCAAACTTATAAAATCTTCCCTCTTCATAATATTATTGTAAACTGATTTAAATACTTTGAAATGAGCAAGAGATCATTTCAGATATCCCAAGTACCAATCTTTATAAATTTAATAACTTAAAAGTTAAGTCAAAGTCAAAGTATTTAAGGCACTTTTGAACGTCAATATTTTAGATTAAAATAGTATTGATTCTAGTCGCCCCTTCCAAAATGTACCTAGTTTCGTATGGAGAAGAATGGGCTAGAAACTCCACCGTTACTCTTTTAAAATATTTTAATTACAATATTTAACATACATTCATTGTGTGCAAACGATGCTCCCAGAATAAAATTACCACACCAAAATAGATAAAAAATAATTTTATGATAGATACATGGTGCTCATATATTTACAAACATTGTAATAGTAAGTATACGATTTTTCTAGAATATTATCAAGTAATGAGTCAGTGTGTGAGTTAAAGTAATCACTGAGTGTAAATCAATGTCATAAATATAATTAATTATACAATTCAATTAGCAACCAGTTTGATTTTGTCTAGACTCTAGACTGTCCTATAGAGCAGGACCAGCATGTTTCCAAGCATTCTTACCTTATCTTAAATGCGTGTATGAATGTACACGAGACCTTATGAGTATGTAAAGATCGTAGCTGTACGGTGGAGCATACGGTGGAGGTCTGCCCGGCTTGGGCGGAGCACCGCCGTGTCCTCGTGGAGGTGATCGGCGGCGGTGATCTCTCGCGTCCGACCCTGGTCCAGGCCATGGTACGGAGCGAGAGTGCATGGCTAGCAGTCGTCTCCTTCAGCGAAGCAGTTATGCTCGCAAAGAGGGAGGCGGCGCACGTGAGGGAGATGCAGTATATGCGCCCTCACAGCCGTGGCCTTCGCAGGAGACGCCCTGAGCGTCGGGCATCCCAGGCTGATTCCCGGCCACCGTAGGCACGGGCTTGCGGACGGCGAGTAATGGGTAGCTCGCTGTCCGGTAAGGACCGAGCCCAGGTCGACGGCGCGTTGTGTTCCACGCGCGCCTCAAAGAGATGTCAGCAGCATCTGATGGGGCCCGCAAGGGCCGCTGCCTGCCAGGGGTGCGGGTTGTTCGAAAGAGATACCGCGGCACCTGGCACACAGGCAAGTGAGGGAACACGGGTGGGTTTTAGTCAGTAAAAGTCTGACACGCCCTCCCGCTCCACCCAGACCGGGAGAAGTTATTTGATGATTTCCCACCCAAAAAAAAAAAGATCGTAGCTGTGGCGCTCTGTAGTTTCTGCCTACCCCCTTGGGAAGGGCGTCAGATTTTATGATGCATGATGCACTTCAGTAAACGTTGGTTGCTGAAGACTATTGAACCTATTGAGCTCCATCGTTCTACCCATAGAACGAAGGCGGGAATGTATGTGTGGTGCCGGACGTAAAAGAATAGCACCATCCCATTTCTTACCGTGGGTGTCGTAGAAGGCGACTAAGGGAGAGAATGGGCAGCAGCGTTCTCTATATATTTGACCACCATACAGTGATCGCCAACCCGCCTGCCAAGCGTAGCGATTATGGCAAATCCCCCCCTTTTGGAGGAAGCTTATGTCCAGCAGTGGACGTCCATCGGCTGGTATGATTGATGATGGTAAGTTAAGATTTAGTTATTAGGTAATCTTTATCAAATGAAAGTAAAAACTTATTAGAGCCTCAGAATTGGCGTGTGTTACGTCGTGGTGTAACAAAAATTGGTCACAACACTTGCATCTCGAGCAGTGGTCGGCCCAGTGGTAATGGCTGCGACCTACAAGTTGTAGGTAGTAGGTTTGAAACTAGACAGGCGGTATATTTTGTGTAAATTATTTTCCTCGCCAATGCTCTCGAAACGGTGAAAGAAAACATCGTGGGGAAACTGGCATACCCTAGATCCAAAAATTCTAAGACATGTGACATCTACCAACTCGCACCGAGAGGAGGCTGGTGCATATTATTAAAACTATTACTAAATCAGTCACTATTATCTATCTCCTAGCAGTAAACAAGCGTATACTTGTGAGCAACATAAATAAGTTTTATTTTTAAACTCGTAACTCAGCAGTGTTCTAGACAATATTTAACACAGCCATTAGGTTGTCACCAGTAGCATTAAGATGTCTTCCTTTTAGTTAACGGAAGTCTGTAACAACATTATGTGACTAGAACATGGTTATTTGACAGATTCTATACTTACTCCATTACGTAGAGAATGCGCTTTTGTATCGAAATAATTTTGATTTAATTAATGTTTTTTTTTTTTTTTACTAACACACCCCCCCTTCCTTATACCCTACATACATATATTTGCATCGGGGCTTAAACATTAATTCTAAATAAATATGTATCTGAATAGTTTTGCAATGCTAATAATTTAGAAGTCGCTTCCATACTATACACCTGACTAGTTATGCATTCCCGGTGTTCCTGGCATCAAAATATTTTTTTTAAAAGCCGCTTCCATACTTTCATAACCAAAAATTTACTTAAGGTAAATATGCATCCGAATATCCGATCTCTATCCATTAGTGTTATTCTGTAAAGCTCACCTCGAAAGTGACTACGAAGTGACCACTCACAATTTGTACTCAAACTCACTTTGCTAATAGAAACTTTTTACAAAAAAAAAAAAACAACCGACTTCCGAAAAAACACTGCAAAATAAATTTTTATTTCGGAAGGCAGTGACAAAAAAATAAAATACATATCCAAAGTCACCGGCTTTTATTTTTCACTTTTTAATTATAGTACCTACACCACACTTCGAATTTCATCATCCTTTGGGTCAAAACAATGCATATTTATGCGATAGCAGCAATCGCGGTTGATTTGCTGTAATTTTTTGAAGAGTTCCGTTGTCTGTCTCCGAAACGCATCATCAGATCTATATGATTTTTAAATGGGATCATTTCGGAATAAATAAACCTTTCGAACAAAAAATTCGGTCTAATTCTGCAAATCAGTCTTTAGATGACGGAGGTATGCCCAAACATACATAAAAATTTATGATATGTAAACGTGTCGAATTGATAACCTTCTTTTGGAAGTCAGTTAAAAAGTAAATCATCGCGGTTTTCAAACTTTTAAGGTAATGTAAATTCAGAATAACCTGTCTGTCAACCAGTCTTACCAAGGGGTATCGTAATACCCAGTGGTTGGGTTGTGGAGGTCAGATAGGCAGTCGCTCCATGTAAAATTATGGTATTCAGCTGCATCCGGTTAGACTGGAAGCCGACCCCAACATAGTTGGGAAGAGGCTAGGCAGATGATGATGATGTATTCAGAATAACCCTCCAAGATTTTCAACGCGATATTCCGTAAAATCTCTTCTGTTTTGAGTGAAAAGACTCGATATTAGCACATAAAGATCTTATTCAGAAATGAGGTCTTGCAGAATGTCTGTTCTTGCACTAACTCTGCCTTGGTATTCGAAGAATACAAACAACAAGTAACAATGTATTAACTTAAAAGTGTCCATGCAGTTTCTTGCTCGTTCGTCTTTATATGAACCTACGACACTTTGGAATGTAGCTTTATTTTCCTGGCAGGCAGACATCTTGACAATTCAAAAGTGCCTGCAATTGTTTGGCATTTATAATATTCCCAGTACTGGGACGCAGGCCTCCTCTCTTTGAGAGGCAGTGGGCTACAATCTACCACGCGGGCACAGTGCGGGTTGCTAGATATCATGTCTTCGAATTTTTTGGTTCTAGGACAAAGGTTCGTCACGAATTCCCATGTAATTGTTTAATTGGAATATTTTTTCTGACTTTGGGTAATCTAAAAAAATCGTTTATCAAAAGGGCGTTCAGTATTTAGCTCGCCTGTGTTTATGTATTTTCGCAATTTCTTCAAAACTATCTAAAATATATGGGAGCAGTGGTGGCTCAGTGGTAAAGGCCGCAACTTCGTGACGGTCGTTAGTTCGAACTTGGGTTCGCAGGCACTTTGTGTGAATTATTACATCACCAATGTTCTCAAAACGGTGAAGGAAACCGACATGTCCTAGAAATTAAATTTGAAGACATGTAACATCTACTAACCCGCACTGGGCCCGCGTGGTGAATTATGGCCCAGTCCCTTTCACATGGAGGAGGTCTGTGTCCCAGCTGCGGGAACATTATATCGTCTGCTTACTGGTAAAACATTTTAAATAAATTTTTTTACTAATTCGAGTTAAAAATGCAGTCACGTGTAAATTTTTACGGGCTATCTACTATAAAAAAAATGCAATGTCCAATGGCTGCTGAGATAGTAAGTTTGTAAAAATGATATCATCTCACATTTTGTAAATATTATATAGATAAGAGTATATCTTAAAAGAAGGGTAATTAGTGCAACAGTTTGCTTTAACAGTTTTTTAAATTAATGTGTTTAAAATAGATCAAATTAAAACATAAACTTTGAAATGTCATTTACTCGAAATGCCACAGACTGCACTTATTACTTTTTACCCGTAAGCAGACGATATGCTCATTATGGTTATGCTTCAGAAATATCTACTGATTTGACAAAATGATTCTATACTAAACTGAGATGCAAACGCTCCTCCACAAAGCTCAAGTCTTACCGATTATCACGTAATATGTGGGTGCGACGCGACTGCCTCCACGGGCTTATCGTAGTGTTGTGACATTCACACTAATGTTGTCAGCTATTAGTGTTGTTACACAATACTAAATAAATCTCTTGTCGTTGGGATAATAAATCTATGGTGTTGTTGAGTTTTAGGTGGATAAGAATCTAACTGTAAGACGTTAGCCGTCTTATTACAAAACATGATCTAAATGTTAACCGAGCCTAAACCTTCGATGGGCACGCCGCGATTGCGGCGGTAAGTCCCCTCTTTGAGGAGTGGCTTGAGAGGCGGCATGGCGTCCTCACCTTCCGCCTGACACAGGTCCTCACCGGACATGGCTGTTTCGGGAGGTTCCTGTTTCGGATAGGGCGGGAGGAAACGCCCGGGTGTTTCCATTGCGAAGATCGCCCAGAGGACATGGTGGAGCATACGCTGGAGGTCTGCCCAGCTTGGGCGGAGCAACGCCGTGTCCTCGTGGAGGTGATCGGCGGCGGCGATCTCTCGCGTCCGACCCTGGTCCAGGCCATGGTACGGAGCGAGAGGGCATGGCTGGCAGTCGCCTCCTTCAGCGAAGCAGTTATGCTCGCAAAGAGGGAGGCGGCGCACGTGAGGGAGATGCAGTACATGCGCCCTCACAGCCGTGGCCTTCGCAGGAGACGCCCTGGGCGTCGGGAATCCCAGGCTGATTCCCGGCCACCGTAGGCACGGGCTTGCGGACGGCGAGTAATGGGTAGCTCGCTGTCCGGTAAGGACCAAGCCCGGGTCGACGGCGCGTTGTGTTCCACGCGCGCCTCAAAGAGTTGTCAGCAGCAACAGAGGGGCCCGCAAGGGCCGGTGCCTGCCGGGGGTGCGGGTTGTTCGAAAGAGATACCGCCGCCCCTGGCACACAGGCAACTGAGGGAACACGGGTGGGTTTTAGTCAGTAAAAGTCTGACACGCCCTCCCGCTCCACCCAGAGCGGGAGAAGTTATTTGATGATTTCCCACCCAGAAAAAAAAAAAAAAAAAAGCCTAAACCTTCGAGACCGTTTTCGTAAATTTCGAATTGTATGCCGCCGACATTAGTAATGTTCTTAATACAAAATTTGACAACTTACTAAGTTGTAACTTTGAGTTTTTGGCGGGATCGCGTTGGAACACGTCGCACGACTTTTTATTTTCATGCAATTTAGTGAAATAGCGAATAAAATTGTATAATTTTGGTAGTGAATTATGCAATTTAATTACGCGTGAGTGCACAAATGTAGTGAAGGTGAAAATAAGTGACTAACGTGGACTTTTCGTGTTCCCCCCAAACACTCCAAATAGGTTGTTGTAAAGTTACTACCGCTTTACAATAACTGTGACTTGACTAACTTTGACTTGACTGACTAAAGACGACTATGACTGTTTTGTAACTTCGTGCCCGATATCGGGCCATTTACTTGATGGAAAAGAAAAATTACTTGACACTGGCTAAATGCACAAACCGTGCGAAGCCAAAACCCAAACCAAAAAAAAAAAAGTTGTAACTTTTGTAAAAGGAACTGTATTTCGATTTCTGTTAGGTTCTTTTTTTGTAAATAGGTTGGTTTAAACTGTGTCTAAAGGAAAACCTTGATATGTGATAAGATCTTTTGGGTTCTGTATGCAGTGCTTTTTTAAGCCATATTTGCATGAACGAAAAAGCTTACATCTTACCTGCCATACACAGGATAAGTTTTTATCCAGTGTGCAAACTGTGACCATGAATTCAGCATATCATTTTAGACCCCCAGCTAAAATCAGCTGTTTCATAGAAAAGTGCAATACCTACGCGGTCAAAATGTATGCAACAGCTGATTTTTTTTTATATTACCGCCGTAAAATTTCTGCGCTTGAGGTCTAGAATGATATGCCGAATTCATGGTTACAGTTTGCCCACTGGATAAAAACTTACCCTGTATGTGCTTGGAGAATCGAGCAAAACTAACGAGAAAAATAGCAGGAACTTACTATTAAAATTAAAATACTGGGACGAAAAAACAGGTTGATCTTTTTAAACAATCCGGGGAAGAATGGGAAATTGGAATGAAGACGTTTGATAGCCTCTTAATTACAAAAATATCTCAATGAGAGAATTAGAGATGCCTCTCTGATCCTCTTATCTCTGCATACACAGGGTCCTAAGACATTCGCTCGATAGGGTCTATAGCTATACCTATTGATGTCCGAAGGACACCTTTACAGGTGTGACAGAGTGGCGTCCAAGAACTGGAAGCCAAGTTGTCGGTCGTCCGGCGGCGAGATAAGCAGAGGGCATTGTTGCCAACGCAGGAAAATTTAGATTGCCTGCCAGGGGTGCGGGTTGTTCGAAAGAGATACCGCCGCCCCTGGCATACAGGCAACTGAGGGAACACGGGTGGGTTTTAGTGAGTAAAAGTCTGACACGCCCTCCCGCTCCGCCCAGAGCGGGAGAAGTTATTTGATTTCTTTCTTTTTTTAAGTTAGATGATTTCCCACCCAAAAAAATAAAAAATAGATGAGGCTGGCACAGGAGCCCATTGCTGGGCGCCTGGCCCAGCAAAATAGGTACCTATTGAAGGAATCCTACCCCATCACGGACAATTCAAAATACCGGGACCCAATTGATTTGCTAACAAGATAAATTAGAACCACTTTTTTACAAACAATTTTAATTATTAGTTTGAATGAGTGGTTGAACATGTAAATTTAATCAATCACGATTTTTATTTCTGTTTTTTTTTTCTGTTAACAATTTAAAATTGTTTATAATTTGAATTTATGAGTGTAAAACTATGGACTACAATTACGTTTGAAACAATTATTTTTTTGACTCTACTTTGAGTACCAGAATCAGATCTAAAAGCCACCTGCGCCCGCGACGACAATGAGGCGGCTCCGTACAACATGTTCAACTGTTATCGTTGTGTGGGTGTGAATACTCCCAACATCAACAAGCTTATCTTGTCCCGTTAACACCAATGTTATCTGTTACACAATGTTGATCGCTTTCTTTATGTTTTGGCTTTGTTTGTTGTTATTAGTATGGCACTGTGGTAACACAATATCAACTCTAATAGAGGGTGGCGGGAATGACAGAGACCTCGACGCTTGATTGCAACTATGAATTTCAGCACATGATTCTAGACACCCAGCGTAGTAATTTTTCGTCAGTCATAAAAATGTGTTTCATCAAAATGGGTTAAAATTAGAGAAGGGCCGACTATGACTGGCCGACTAGCCGACTAGCCGGCTGCAAAATGGCCGACTAATCGTCCGACTAGGCGGCCAAGCCGATCATTGCTTTCGGTTGACTTCGGGTGACATCGGTAATGTTCGTGACTACGCTTTCGGCTCGTAGGTTTGGGGTTCGCGGCGCCCAGCGACCAGGCGGAATTGTCAGGACATTTGCTTTGCATTTATTCTATAATTGTTTAAGTGCGAGCCGGCCTTTCTTCCTATCCTATTCTAGATTGCACTGAAAGTAACTGTAAAACTGATTCTTTAATAACAATTATAACAGTAAAGATGTCAATTTCATTTCAATCAAAGTCTTTTAATTTTTTTGGCATATTAATACGAGTAAAAAATGGGCCGACTGGTCGGCGGTTTAAGCCGACTAGTCACCGGCTAATCACCGATTACAAATATGGCCGACTAGTCGGTACATCACTAGTTAAAATGTATGTGGCAAGGCTATTTTTTTTTAAATAACCGGCGAATAATTTCATCGCAGTGGGATTTAGAATCATAGAGCAAATCCATGTAATAGGTTGTGCGTCGATTTCATTCCACCCTGTATGTCTTATACACAGGGTGCAACAAGACTCGTCATTCTGTACAATATAGTCTACCTCTGATTACCAGAAAGGTAAGGGCCTGAATATGGACTATGGTGCTGCCATTTTAATATTGTCAATCTACATATTAACTTAAAAAAAATGTTATTTTATTTATCTACGGTCACCAAAAGAGATAAGTGACCAGGGCCGTCTGATATACTTAGTTGAAGTTTAGTAAGAAACCGATGGATGTTTTCGAATGAAATTTTATAAAATTAATGGAAAACAAACAGTTTATTTATCAAATTAAATGTCATCTATCGGATTCTTACTAAACTTCAACAATATCCGACGATCCTGGTTAGGTATCTCGTTTGGTAACTGTACCTACCTATTGTTTGTGAGACAGACGGAGAATTTAAAAATAACGTGTGAACGAGTTATCATAGATATCGTCATGATAATCAAATTACTTAACCTGAACACTTCACTGACACACAGACAGTGTTTGTAAACCCATTAACATTTAAAAAGGTTTGTTTCCAACCATCTAAGTACGTTCTACGTACAACGGTACAACAGCATTTTGAAACTTCAACACTCAAGTATCATCAAGTACATGTTAACACTTGGTATAAGAAGATATGTTATTATTTGGTACTATCGCCACACTCGTAATGTTATTAAGGTGTGCACTAATACCGCAAGCACGCCAACGTTTAACCGCGCCGCGATTTTGTGGCGTTCCCGCGGGTTTGCGTTTTCTTTGCAGAAGTTTGCATAGCATTAATTTAACTAAGGCCCGATTTTTCAATCGTCAGATATTTTTATATGAGAAAATAAATTTAGCGATTTTGTATAGAAAATATGTCAAACTGTCATATTTATGCTTCAGATAAAAAGTATCTGTGAATTGAAAAACCAGCCCTAAGCAAATCAAAATATTTTATATCACATAACTTACATGGGCATTTCTAAAACATCAGAAGCTAAGTGCATGGTTAGCAATTCGCCGTTTACTACGGAGAAGAGCCGGCAAAAAACTCCACGGTTACTCTTTAAATGTATGTTATCAGTTCATAATGTAGCCTTATTATAATCGTTAGCTTTCAAGTTAAACTTCACGACTGGTAGATTTGTTTGTTGTGTGTCGTTCGCACGCGCGTCTGCCGCCGTTTCGTTCACGTAATTAGTACCAGCCCTAACTTCAGTAATGTATGGATTCACTTAGGAGATGGCACGGCTGACAGCGATTGACAACGACCAGCTAATACCATTGATGAAGAGGAACTAAACAAACAATAGTAAATGTGTACCTGTCAGCCAAAGTAAATATTATTTCATGTTTTATAAACGATATAAGGCTCACATTGAGTGCTATGGGAATTTCTCTATTTGATATCTTTAAATTGGCAAACAGCGGCGATGTTTACGAATAAATTATAATTTTTATTGACTGAAGTACTTTTGAAAATAAAGGTTAAATATTGGGTTTTTCAATAGAATAAATAGTTTATAAGGAAAGTGTGGGTGTTAGATCAATTGAGCTGTACTAGACGCTTAGTAAGTGGGGTTTTATGTGAATAGAATAAACCTTTGTTTGGTAATAAATCTGCAAACAACACTTAGGCAACAAATGGTGTTAAAAGGGCCTACTTATGTATATGTCTAAGCATGTCTTTTCAAGGAGGTCATAGGAATAAGCAGATTATTGGCAAAGCGTTTGAAGGGCAGCGACTTCGGGTTGACTTTGTACCGCGATTCTTGGCATAGTAACAATGCTGCACTGCAGAATTTGCCTTCATTAAGGCCAAATCACGAAATGCATTTAACGATAAACGTACTTATTTATTACATCATTCTGTATCTGACATCTTCAATCATCATCTGCCTAGCCTTTTTCCAACTATGTCGGGGTCAGCGTCCAGTCTTACCGGATGCAGCAGAATACCAGTATTTAACATGGAGCGACTGCCTATCGGACCTCTACAATCCAGTTGCTGGGTTTTAAGAGTCAGACTGTCGTGACTTCTGGCGACCCGTAACGACTGTCAAAGATCCACGAATGACAGCCGAGACCAACGGCTTAACGGACTCTTCGAGGCACGGAGGGGCCTTGGTATGTAAAGATGGTCGCCCATCCACGGACGAACTGCGGCAAGTGTAGCTTAACATGATCGATCTACCCGTGTGGCTGCTATTACTTCGCCACAATCCCCTCCCTCTAGCATCTGAAACGATTGACAGAGACACATCTTGTTTTAATTCATCGGGCGAAATGTGGTACAAGTGGGCTTAAGTCTACAGACTGTAAATGTAATAAAACAATTTTTAGTTACATCAACATTTATCCAACTCGAGACTGGCTGCTTCGATATTCAAAACCTCATAATAATTCATCTCACGCGCACAAATCTGACACAAAACATGATATTTTAATGGCGTCGAAGCACCTAGTGTATTCGGAACACGGTAACGAGCCTACGCCTACGCTTCCCTACGCGTAGCTCCTCCATTCACGATAAATCACATACCTACCGTGAGAAGTACGTGAGAACCGATGGTACCCAGCTCAAGATACACTTGAATAATCATACCCTCGTAAAATCAACTTTATTGCATTTGAAATAAAGTTGTACATGATCTGTTGTTTGTTGTGTAGTTGTAAAGATTTATTTGGTAAATAAATTGATTTCGTCAGATACCCACATAACTGTTTTTCTAATATATGTATTACCGTTGTTTTTAAAAATAATGTTTTCATTATTGCGTATGGATAAATATTGTTGACAGTGTTGTCAGACTGTGTACCGGGGTATGGTTGGATCGGCCAGTAGGTACTTCAAGCACTTTAGAGATCAGTTACTTACCTTTATAAGGTGTATCTATTCATACACGAAATATCTGAAAGGGTCATTGTACTCATCATTATGAACAACTTTTACTACCGGACCAAACCTGAAATCGCGAAAAAAAATATCAGCTGTTCCCTACATTTATGTTCGCAAATCTCGTCAAAATGTAGGGAACAGCTGATATTTTTTCGCGATTTCAGGTTTGGTCCGGTAGTAAAAGTTGTTCATAATGATGAGTACAATGACCCCTTCAGATATTTCGTGTATGAATAGATACACCTTATATATGATAACCCAGCTTCGCGTGGAGATCGAAAATTATCCCAAGGAAACGTACTACCACGATGAAATGTATTGGATATGTTAATCTAAGTTATAAACTATCTGTGTGCCAAATCCGTTCAGCCATTTTTTCTTGACTGTGTAACAAATATCCAAACATCGAAACCTATTTTTTTTTAAATACTATAGTAGGACTTCTCGCTTAAAATAAGGAAGTGCTTGTGCACCTACAATAAAAAAAAATCATGCAAGATTCTTCTGATTGTAGAGTTAAAAGCTAACCCATTGTACTGACATCATCTTAATCATAAAAATCTCGCAATGTCCGAGAAAAAAAAAACTTGTGACCCGTGGGACAGTAAACCAACCCTTCAACGATTAGGGGTTCCACCTGAACCTACCTACTCTAACGTCAAAGCCATATCTATGAATACCCACATCTATTTTTACGACTTCAAACTTAAAACTCCCTGAGCAAAGTCTATCAGTGTCTCCGTCATTCTCAAGAGTTCTCTGATGTTCTTCACGTTCTCCAGTACACTTGGCGGTACTTCGCGGTACTAGGTGGTACTTCAGGTGACGGATGCGGTACTTCGGCTAGAGATCGGTAGATAGTGCATGCTCCCAATTTTCTGGGCACACTTGAGCTTGCGACGTGAATTGTGTCGACGTGAAATTTTTAGCGTGTTTGGAAGTTAAATTTGATTTTTAGAGTTAGGTGGTTGTAGGGAAATTTTGTGATGTTGTAATAAATATGGAATTTTGTCTAAATAATATGTATTACTTGCATTTGCCAGCGGCTTCGCTCGCGTGGAAGTCGGAAATTATCCCACGAGAACGTACTACACGGGCACGAACGTACTTGTTTTGTCTAATTGTAAGAATCCTGGCTTGATTTTCGTACGTTGTTTTCGGGTGACCACTGAAAATCAGCGCTGTGCTGTGGGTCCCATCCCATAGCACAGCATCATGCTGAGTGGAAGCCTTCTTGTCACAGTCACGGCGTGCAGCTGCCGATTATTTATGCTCTTTATGCCTTTGTATAAATAACTGTGTTGTTATCATGTTTTTTTTTAATGTTATGTGTGCCATCTTTTATATGCACGTGTTTCTGTGACAAATAAATATATTTTTCTTTCTTTCTTTTCTTACTACCCGGATGAAAAGTATCCTATATGTTAATACAGGTTATAAACTGTGTGCCAATTTTATTCTAAATCTATTCAGCCGTTTTGGCCTGATTGAGTAACAAACATCCACACATACAAACTTACACATTTATAATATATATAATAAGACTAGCTGTTGCCAGCGGCTTCGCCCGCGCGGTGGTCGAAAATTATCCCACGAGAACGTACTATCGAGATAAAAAGTATCCTATGTGTTATTCAAGTTTTCAAACTATCTGTGTGCCAAATTTCATCTAAATCCGTTCGGCCGTCTTTCCGTGATTGAGTAACAAACATCCTAACTTTCACATTTACAATATTCGTAGGATAGGATAGTAGGATATACAGGATAAGTTTTTATCCAGTACGCAAACTGTAACCATGAATTCAGCATATAATTCTAGGTCTAGAATGATATGCTGAATTCATGGTTACATATAAAAGTGCAATACCTACGCGGTCAAAATGTATGGAACAGCTGATTTTTTTTGTGTTACCAACGTAAAATGTCTGCGCGGGTCTAGAATGATATGCTAGATTCTTGGTTACAGTTGGCGCACTGGATAAAAACTTACCCTGTAAAGTAGGATAGTGGGAGCCATCCTACTATCCTACGTAAGTATCCGGTAAGATAGGCACATTGCCTTAGCGGCACAACATTAGCACAACCGTAGTAGAATCAGCCTTTAATGATCTCACTGCCGGGATACAGGCTTCCTGTCTTCGAGAGGGAGTAGGCTGTAATCTACCTCGTGGGCCCAGTGTGAGTTGGTTGGTAGATGTCACGTGTCCGTTAAGTTTGGTTCTAAGTCATGCCGAACCGAAAACACAGCCGGACAGAAAATTCATATTTAAAACACTGTGAGTCACAATGTTTTAAATATATTTTTTTATCTAAATATTATGGGCAAGGCATATTATCTAAGCGGCATTCTGCCAAGGGTGCGGGTTATTCGAAAGAGGTACCGTGGCCTCCGGCACACCGGCAACTGAGGGAACACGGGTGGGTTTTAGTCAGTCAAAGTCTGACACGCGCCCTCCCGTTCCACCCAGAGCGGGAGAACTTATTTGATAATTTCCCACCCAAAAAAAAGCGGCATGGACCAGCGAATACTTCATTTTTTGACAATTTTCTTTTCACTAAGTAATGGACGTAAATGTGTGTGCTATTATTATGAACCAATGACAACCCCAATATATTAACACGGTATCACTGACCATTTCCATGATGCAAAACTAACGGTAGTAAAAGAAACATTTTATTATTAACGAAAGTATTTTATGAATTGAAAACAAATTATTATTAGTTTACGATCCATAATCTTTCAAAAACATCAAATAAATAATAAAATAATGCTGTAACGTTATGTTGTATTTTATTACAAGAAAACTGCGTCTTCGTGAAAGTTGATCCGTAAAATTATTTCGAAACGTTTTAAGTGAATTAGAAATACACTGCTTTAGTGGATAAGCATAATAAAACTTATTTTAACTGTTGACTCGTTGGTCTAGTGGTCGTGCTACTGCTGAGTAGGAGGTCCTGGATTCGATTCCCAGGTTGGGCAAAGTGTAACTAACAATTGGATTTGTTGATTGGAACTGGATTTGTGCCTACCACTGTAGGCGCGGGCTTGCGGACGGCGAGTAATGGGTAGCTCGCTATCCGGTAAGGACCAAGCCCGGGTCGACGGCGCGTTGTGTTCCACGCGCACCTCAAAGAGATGTCAGCACCAACTGGTGGGGTTCGCTGGGGCGATGCCTGCCAGGGGTGCGGGTCGTTCAAAAGAGATACTGTTGTCCCTGGCACAGGGGCAACTGGAGGAACATGGGTGGGATTTAGTCAGTAAAAGTCTGACACGCCCTCCTGCTCCACCCAGAGCGGGAGAAGTTATTTGATGATTTCCCACCCAAAAAAAAAAACCCCTTCGGAGAATTTAGGTGACATGTTGTGTAAAATATAAAAGTACAGTACTGTTTTCACCCAAAAAGTTTCCACCGACTGGCATCGCGCCACCAGATATTTGCAGCCATTTGGCCAGCCGTATCGAAAGGGTGAAACTGCAGGATGACCCACGATTTGGCTTAAAAGTCGCAAACATTTTCTTGGGTGCGTGAGTCCAGCCCATAGCAACCCGTCCACAGGAAGATGTGATATTTGGCAAGAACTACTCAAGCCTCCTGATTTCCTCATCAAACCATCAGAGAGCCTCCCACCTGGGCACAAGTTACCGTGGCCTACTTGGAAAACCTTAACCAGACGTCCTTCCCAAGTAGATCGCAGCAAGGACAACCTCCACAAATAGGGTGCGTGGAAGACTCAGACCTCCGGTGTATATGCGGCGTCTTTCCACAGCCAATGGCTCACCTCCCATCTTGCACCGCATGCCCTGTCGGTATCCCCATCAGCAAGTGAGGGCTGCGGTATTGGCGTTGCTGAATTTTGGGCCAAACTAATTTTAGAAAAAATTACACTCACATTACATTTTTTCGCGTTATTTTTGCTAAGAAGAAGACCCCAAACAGCATTTTCCTTATGTTTAAAAAAATAACTTAAGGACTGAATTTTCGATAATGCAATTGAAATTAAATCTGAAGAATAAAGACAGCTGACTTCATTTCTATATAAACGCTAAATACAGGGCGTAACGAAACCATATTGCTATCCATAAGCACTAAAGAAAACATCTGGTATAGAATCCTTATTAATTAATTAGGTGGGATTATTTCCGACCTCAACTCGGTCGAAGCCGCTGGCAAAAGCTAGACCTTTATAGTTTTAATTGCCAACAATGCTTATTCTTAAAGTGAGTCATCGACACCGCCCAAAATTGACAAGTTAAGCAATTTCAGCCTTCGAAAATGAACCACATATTCTGCTGTAAAATTCTTCGCAAAAAAATCTTGACGAAAATATGTAGTCATATTAAAATCACTTTGGCTTAGCAAACAAGTAGGCTGTAGGCGAGATTGGTCATTCCTCAATGCGGTGTCACGACCGTGCCTGACTCCGCACTTATCGCGGGAACACCCCCTCTGTACCGACCCACCGACCCGGCTAGTGAGGGATGAAGTAAATTACGCGGCAAATGGAGTTTTAATTCAGTCTCATGTGAGAATTAAGGAAATTACCTTATTATCTTGGTTTATCGATGAAAGAAAGAAAAATATTGTAAGTAAAATATTTAACAAATAAATAAATAATTAGTATGGTTCTACAAAGTCACGCAAACTTTATTCTGGTTCTACAAGAAAAAAAGAAGTTTATGTACGTTACAAGAAAACAATTTCCATAACGTTGCAGATCATTGTACCCATAATTTTCTCACCGAAAAACAACATCAATCATTTCAAAATCCCTACAATGCCGAAATCACATCCAATTCGTTCGTCGTTCGCGACAGATGCCGAAACATCCCCCACCTGGGGGTGAACCCCTTTATCCCACCCCCCTTTGTGATACACGCGAATACTTGACGATTTTTCTGCTCATCCAGTGAATTTTAGAAGAATCTTACTCATAATCCGTCTGTTACGGCCGGATTCGGAAGGGATTTTGAAGGGGAATTACTTTTAATGGTGATTTTTGTAGGTGTTATGCAAAGAATTGGAGGTTTTATTTGGAAATGTATGGTGTAAGAATGGTTTGTCGTAGTTTCTTTGAAAACGTATGGTGTTAAAATGGTTTGTCGTAGTTACGAAAAGATAAATTATTCGTAACTTTTTTTTTAGAAATAATGTCAAATTACTTTCTTCTAATCGTCACCACTGCTCTCAAAATGGTGCAGGAAAACATCATGAAGAAACCGGCATAGTCTATAACCAAAAATTCGAATACATGTGACATCTACCAACCCGCAGTGGGTTCGCGTGGTGGATTACGGCCCGCTCCCTCTCACAGAGAGGAGGCCTTTGTCCCAGCAGTGGAAAGATTATAGGCTGTCTGTGGATGACTTTTTTTTAAACATTACGCACCAGCGAGCCTACTACATACATATAGACAGAAGATTAGTGCGGAGCTCAAGCTAATAAGTAATAGTTTAAAAAACTAAAAAACACGCTTTAAAAACCAAACTAAAAAAAGTAGAAAATAATTTAATGCTATTAAAAAGCGTGGGGTGCTTTTTGAGGTATTTTTATAATCAATTAATATCAAGCACCCCACGCTTTTTATTAGAATTAGATTATTTTCTACTTTTTAGTTTGGCTTTTAAAGCGTGTTTTTTTTTGAAATTATTAAATTGTCATCAGTCCTTGATAAGTCTACAAAGTTTAAATGAAATCTGACCGTTTCAAGTGAGTCAAAATCAAGGCCAAAAAGGAGTCGGTTACAAACAAACATACAGGTGAAGCTAATAAAAGCGTGTTAAAAATGGATGACAACACGATTTGACAGTTGTCGTTACTCCCGATGTGTATTTCGGTATTTAAGGTTCATTTCTACGTATCGAACTACTTTCGGACGGGCCCGAATCTTTGTTGACGGTCTTAGAGACCCCTGGAAATAGTGATAGCACTCATTCTTTCAAGCATGAGTTTCATATAGTCTGCTAAAAGGGAAAAGAGCGTGAGTATATTGATAGGCATCAATGCCGCTTTAGACTTATTATGACATGGCATGAATGGAGCAATAATAATTGCGTGCGACCAATCTAGTCTCAGATTCACAATAATTACTATGATTGGTCTAAGTACGACTAAACTAAAGAAAAGAATTTCGTTTATTGGCATTACATGAAAAAAATACATGAAAAATAAAAAAAAAGCACAGAAAACAATGGTTTTAATGCCAAAAGGGCCTCTGCTCAGCATAATATCAGACGACAACACAAGGTGTACCTCTGCCAGGGGTGCGAGTTGTTCGAAGGAGATACCGCGGCCCCTGGCACACAGGCAACTGAAGGAACACGGATGGGTTTTAGTCAGTAAAAGTCTGACACGCCCTCCTGCTCCACCCAGAGCGGGAGAAGTTATTTGATGATTTCCCACCCAAAAAAAATTGTTGTACCACCTGACGCTAATTTTCAGCTGCAATGCACGAATATCATACGCTAGAATAATAAACAGGGAAGTGTGTGTCCGTAATAATAAATTGAAAGAATAAAAAAAAAACAAATGAAATGTTGTAACATACATTGTGCGTGTGTGTGTGTGGGGGGGGGGGGGGGTGTGAGGGTGTGTTTGTGTGTGTATGTTGTGATTAAAGGAAAACAAATATTAGAAGCCAAAATAAATCTACAGATATGAATAAAGTACCTATAAGGCAAAATATTGTGATATATACCGCGTAGTAACGTTACAGAGAAGATGCCTATGTAGCGTGCATCAAATTCATAAAGATACCACCATATATAATAAAGACTTTACTACACAACCAGTCTGTTTGCTCCAACCGTATCACAGAGCAGACTAAACGATTTTTAATGCAAGAGAACCAACATAAAAATCACTAGAAAACTGTTTAGGGCGTCGTGAATTTTTAAAGAGGTGCAAATGAGAGGGTTCGGTTACCGGCCCAACGAGAAAGCAAGCAATACATCCAACCTTTTGTTTTTGACTACCCTCCAAAATAACCATTCTAACTTGACCCCTCTCTTTTCCGAAAATTCCCGAATTTTTCCGAAGACCGCTCCGTCTGGCAGGTCATTTAAAATTGGGCGCACGGGGAGTGGTATAGAAATAACTTAAAAAGAAAAATTATGCTGTGAAAAAGAAAATGGGAATGTTGAATGAGAAAATGGTGGGAGCTGTGATGCTGGTCCTGGGTGGCCACTGAGTGTGTGGACTTGGTCTAATTCTGGTAAATGAACCGTAGATTTACTCTGTTTTTATTGGCTTGTACAATCTTGCAATGCTCTTTTTGTTAAGCATACGGCACGGCACGGTTTACGTATTTTTCTGTTCCTTTCTTCTTGTCTGTTTATATGTGTGTGTGCATAAATGGTTAAATAAATAAATAAATAAATAAGCACCTACTATTTCATTAATACTCTTTTTACTATACATGTGAAAGGTTGTATATTGGGATGTTTTTAACGCAATTACGCAAAAACGACCAAATGGATTTGGATGAAATTTGGCCAACATTTAGTCTGTAATGTGGATTAACACATAGAATACTTTTTATCCCGGTAGTACGTTCCCGTGGGATGATTTCCGACGTCAACGCAATCGAAACTGCTGGCAAACGCTAGTAGCTAATAAATGACAGAATAAATAGTGTCTCGAAATATTATGACAGATTTCTAAAATATAACAAATGTGATTTCAGTATCCCAGTTGAAAATTACAAATTACGCCTGACAGCAAAGAGCAATAACTCACAAAATCAATTAGAAACCACTTTTACTTTCAACCAACAAAGTATCAAGCAATCAAGCTTTTATTCATAACAATTAAGCAACCGAAGTCGTGAGACACAATTAGTATTTAATACAAACTCACAGAAGACAACTACAGAACGTATTTTATAACCAATAGATCACGACTCTAAATGAAACCGTGCTAAGCCATCTAATTTATTGAATCGAATGTTTATCCAATTATCGATTTAACAACAATGGAATCGATATAATCGCTCGATATAGATCGTTATCGATTATATCGGTTAAGGTATGTTCGTGATCGCCCATTGTTTAGTTCTTGGCGATTCCGAGATATAATTGTAACGATAAGTATCGAGCTTATGACAAAAGAATAGAAATAGCACTTCGTAAGGCCGTATTTTTGTATTGTTACACTTTTTTTTCTAGATTGTATAGTTTCCGTAAGCCTTCGGATTATCTATGAGGTGTAATTACTGTCTTTTGTTCTTAGGGATAGGAACTAGCTTGTTCATTATTTTTATCGGCTTATTAGTTGATTCGCCCGAAACGAGTGAATCAACAATTAAAAAAAAAAAATATTATGTAGGTGATTTCTGTGCCTGAAGTTAAGATTTTTTTTTTCTCTCTACACAATAGAAGAAAATCGACTAATGTTATTACTGTATTGCATAATATTCTTCTGCCAATTGCCAAAGTACGTGTTTCTAGAGTTGGCGATTCGTCTAAAAATAAATTAATTACGTGCGAATCGTCTACGGAAAATAATTATATAAATTAAAACTCCAAATTTCTTTATTGGACCATCAGAGAACTTCCAACTTCCACTTAAAAAATTTAGAAGTTATACAAATTAAACTTTTTTTTATAGAACAATAAAATATTTCTTTTATTTTAAAAATCCAGCCTTCTATTTAGAATTAAAACCGAAAAGAATAATAAAAAATACTCATTACAAAATATAATTACTACAATCTTGAGTATTTAAAAATTGAATTACAACAGTGTAATAGAAAACCTGTCTGTTTATTGGGAGAGAGCACTACGTGCGCGCAAATCATATTCTTCATATTTCTCTCTCTCTCTCTCACTCTCGTCTCTTGTACGTGATTGATATATTGTTACTTTATTTTATAGCTACAACTATCTTTTTATAACCGCAACCAAATAATATAACTCTTTATTTTGTACTGGTACTGATAATACTAGTAGCCGAAAGATGTTTACTGCTTGGCTTATGCTATTCTCACGAATGTGTTGCAATAATTTTTGGTTACTTGTACCGGGGTCGTCAGGCTTTTGACATCTCGACCGCGATCTCGGATTCCACCTATATTATTTTTGAGTAGTATTTTGGGACCAAAAGCAATAAGAAGTCAAAGTAGAGTTAAAAAAAAGCTGATATAATATTATGATCAACAAATGCATGAATTTTTTGTACCGGGACTGATAATTATTATAATCCAGGACTGCAGTCGAAGACCCAAAAGCCCCACGACCCCGGGTACAAGAAACCAAAAATTAACGCAACGCATTTACTTCGTGAGAATAACATAAATCAAGCAGTAAACATCTTTCGGCTACTAGTATGAATCCTAACCTCTCCAATTTAATTTGAGCTAAATTATTGACAAAAAATTCGACCTCGTCCATACGGTCCTAATTTTTCGTGCTCAAAAAAGCTGAGAGCTTTTTGGCTCAAAAACCGTTGTCAGAGCATGCATCCACTCGTGTGTGTACCGCGACTGGGTGTCTTGAGGGTAACACTTATTTTCTTATTGTGCAGCTTCTAAATGGAATGGAGCCTTGTGTAGCGTGCATGTTGAAGGTTTTGAGTGACGCTTCTTTATTTTTGGAAGTCTGAGGGGTGGAAAAGTATGTTGGCACCCTTATGTGTTTGAAAGAAAAGAAAAGGGTTCCTCCCTTTTCTTTGGCAGATTTCAAAAAGTAAAAATGGTAGCTTGTATCCAAAGCATAAGTTTTATAAGGTACCCAGAGCTGGGACATAGACTTCCTCTCATCGAGAGGGAGTGGTAATCTATCACGCGGGCCCAGTGCGGTAGATGACACATGTGTAATAAGTATGAAGTAGTAATTCATTTATCACACAATTTTAGTGTCTACTCACGACTCTTCGTTATAAATTGAAATGTCAATAGGTGATGCAATTTGTCCAATACAATTTGAACAAACGCAAAATAACTACTGGCTAGAGGTAGCCCACGAGGAAAAGGTCCGAGGAAATAAAGGCTATTTGTATTTATTTATTTTATTAACTACTGGCCTAAGAGATCAAATTAGCACTAGATAATTTTATGTTGAAGTTAACTGGGGCATGCCCAGAGAATGGATGTCATAGAACCATAGCCAACGCCAACGCTATTTTATCTATCTGAGCTATCTTTCTTCAATAAAATATGTTATATGTTGTAAAGGGCCCACCCCTTACAACATATAACATATTTTTATTTCCATACATCTCTCATTTACTATTACGGACACACACTTCCCTGTGTTTATTCATCATATCAGCCGAAAGACTTCCGCTGCTGGACATACGCCTCCCCCAAAAGGGGGCGATTTACCATAATCGCCAAGCTTGGCAGGCGGGTTGGCGATCGCAGTATGGTGGTCAGATGCATAGAGAACGCTGCCGCCCATTCTCTAGTAAGTCCCTTAGTCGCCTTCTACGACACCCACGGTACATAGCCACGTACGTACATAGACACGTACGTACATAGACACGTACGTACATAGACACGTATGTTCATAGACACGTACGTACATAGACACGTACGTACATAGCCACGTACGTATATGGACACGTACGTACATAGCCACGTACGTACACAGCCACGTACGTACATAGCCACGTACGTGAGTAGACACGTACGTACATAGCCACGTACGTACATAGCCACGTACGTACATAGCCACGTACGTGAATAGACACGTACGTACATAGCCACGTACGTGAATAGCCACGTACGTACTTGGCCACGTACGTACATAGCCATGTACGTACATAGCCACGTATACGTGATGTCACAAATGTAAAGCGATTGCCTGAGTTCGAACCCACCTTAATCAGCAGAGGTATTTTACCCTTCAAAGGTGTTAAGCGCAACCACATTTTACCAGATGTATTATATATGCCTCATTCCCATATGATTTCGGCACAAATTTAGACTTGGAGATTGCCTTTTTTTTTGGGTGGGAAATCATCAAATAACTTCTCCCGTTCTGGGTGGTGCGGAAGGGCGTGTCGGGCTTTTACTAACTAAAACCCACCCATGTTCTCTCAGTTGCCTGTGTGCCAGGGGCCGCGGTATCTCTTTCGAACAACCCGCCCCCTGGCAGGCATCGGCCCTTGCGGGCCCCATCAGTTGTTCCTGACATCTCTTTGAAGCGCGCGTAAAACACAACGCGCCGTCGATCCAAGCTTGGTCCTTACCGGACAGCGAGCTACCCATTACTCGCCGTCCGCAAGCCCGCGCCTACGGTGGCCGGGAATCAGCCTAGGATTTCCGACGCCAACTAGCGAGATAGCTGTTCAATTAAATAGTGAATGGATGAAAGGCTTCTATTATATTATTTCCAGTTACATTATGAAATTGCCTGCACTGTCCTCCCATACCTAATATCACTGTAATTTGAAAACATTATAAAATCCAAATATTTTTAAAAGAGTAACCGTGGAGTTTCTTGCCGGCTCTTCTCCATAGGAAGCGACAAATTGGAACCGTGCACCTAGCTTCTGACGTTTCATAAGTGCCCTTGCAGGTTTATGTGAAATAAAATATTTTGATTTGATTTGATTTGAATTGAAAGTTTCTTGCGTTTTTCTAATTTGCAGGTGAGTTGCGAATCATATTTTGATGGACAACCTGCAAATTGCAAAAAAAATCTAAATAAAATTTGAATTTCGCGTGTCATGACCTGTAGAAAATTCGAATTCCGCGGACCACCACCGCTTTTGCCTTAACATTGAAATAAGTTGATACATATTTATTTTGTTTACAAAATGGTATGCTTGAAAATGTAACCCAAACAACATCTAGAGATAACAGCTCTACCAATTTATCGAAATTTACGTCAATTTTACTCGAGCGTAACTTTACCAGAGCCCCTACGCTGCCCATCACATTAACTATCCCAGACAAAGGGGCTCTTGGTTGCACTGGACACTTCCTCCATTATTACGGCCAAATAACATTCGAATATCGCATTAAGTTCCTTTTAAATCTAACTTATAACGTCCTTACATCACACAATATGACCACATTTCATTCAAGTTAGGTTAAGTTAGGAATAAAGGCTCACGCACACACATCAGGTATTTCATTGGTCAACCAAGTCCAAATATTCAGAGATGTTTAACGATCAAAAATGAATGATTAAACAGTCGCTAATCATCACTTAACTTAAAGCAACGTTTATGCATAAAGGGGTTAGCCTATTCGGAGGGGCTCGTGGCTAAGTAACAGACGACAGATCGATCGATCGAGTGTGATCCCGGCTGACATGTAGGCAGTTATTGTTACGGGTAGTCGGAAGCCGAAAAGTGTTACAACTTACCAAGGGGTATTGAATTACCCAGTAACTGGGTTCTTGAGTTCAGATAGGCAGTGGAGGAAACCAACCCCCCCAACCCCCTAATTTAGTTGGGAAAAGGGTAGACAGATGATGAGAAGTCGACAGATATCGGCCCCACATGTCAGTCATCTGCCATTTTGAAACTAGAAATGTGTATTGTTGCGAATTAGCAAAGTTAAAGCCAAATCATTTATTTCAAATAAGCACTTAAAAGGCATTTTTTGAATTTATATTTTTGAATGGCAACATTTACATTAAAAAAATAGAATGGATTCTAGTCGCCCCTTCCAAAATGTAGTTTCGTATGGAGAAGTATGGGCAAGAAACTCCATCGTTTTTTTTTTTTAATAATTATGTATGAAAGTAAATTACCATAACACAAGAAGTAAAAAAAAAATTAAAGTGAAGCAATGACAGATAGATTAATTTTGTGATTGGTACATGTCGCTGTCACTAGCTAAACTCACCACCTATTCACATGGCACGTCACGTCCCTAACCTTGACGTGGCTGATCGGTGACTTGACGGTGACGTCATTGATGTGTATGCATGTACCTTTACTAGGCAATGCTGCCTTGTAAAGGGAAGTGGACACAGTCGGCACATATTTTCCGAAAGTCTAGTATGAACTAACATGCGTAGATAACTATCTCTCTAAGCGGCAGCTTTAAACAATGTTACTTAAAACGCTACTGCGAGTTATTGAAAACAGCTACTGTTTGTAACATACATTACAGTCTTAAGGAGTGTGTACAATCGACGCCACAATGAAGCGGCATCTACATCGCCACATACGAACCCACACTGCCGTCACGCAAAATCCTGCATCGCGCCAGCTGAGTTTATCGCGCACTAGAATATATACAACGTCCCAACATGAATCGTTGGGCAGTAGCCCACCAGACGTGTCACCCGTCTGGTCGGAAGATCCTTTCTTTTCTATGGAGGATGAGCGAAATTTACACCCTGTTCCTCATACCTTCAATTCTTTCATTTGTGGCAACATTGCTTATGCAAAATTGTTCAGTGTTGTGCCGGACGTAAAGCACTGACCCATTTTTTCCCGTGGTTGTTGTAAAAGGTGACTAAGGGACTTACTAGAAAATTAGCAGCTGCGTTCTCTATTCATTTTACCACCATACTGCGATCGCCATAGCGCCTGCGAAGCGTGGCGTTTATGTCAACCCTACCCCTCTATCCTAAAAATGGCAAGCACCAAGAAAAAACGGCACCTAGTGCCCGGCGGCCCATCCACCCTCGGCTACGGGGCCGAAAGTTTCTGGAGTAGTGACCGCGTATTGGAAGACGTAGCGGTGGCTAGGAGAACCGATGACCTGGTGAGGGTCGCAGGAATCCAATAGATGCGAGAAGCACAGAACCGGAGAGGTCTATGTCCAGCAGTGGACGTCTTGTGCCTGAAATGATGACGGTGAGGATGATTCACAATTGAAGGCCAACTTAGCTCAGTGAAAACTCGTCTTAACAAACCACTTGTGTGCTTAGCATTCACAAGTAAAAGCAATATGTTGTCACGGCTGGAACAGTTGACTGAACAAGGACATAACGCCGTTGCAAATGGCCACTGTCACTTTGGAAATTTTACTGCTAATAAGATGGGCCTACCTGGCCAAGCTTGGCGCACATAATTGGCCATACATTTTAGATGAAATATCATAGTTTTATATTGGTTTACTCTTAGACCAGTTTGAATTCAATACCACTTTAAAATGGCTATTGATAATGAAAGTCAGGATTCACAAAATATAGACTTATACCGTCTTATTACAAAACGCGATCTAATTTTAGTTCTAGCCTTAAGCTCTCAGCCAGTTTTATTTATTAATTTAATATTACCACTTACAATTGTTTTTTACAGAACCCAATACAACAATGTAGTCACAATTTCCACACTCGGAGACGACACCCAAAAACCAATGAGATACAAAAAGAACGAAAGAATACCGTTTATTTCGACACAGATCGTGAAACACAAAATTCAATAAGAAATTTAAAAAAAGTGAAAATAAATTGCTATAGCATTGTGTGCCACACGGCTGCTCTACAAAGGTTCATTTCAACACCAACAAGAATGAAATATTTTTAGACTGTCCTGATTAGGGTCCAAATTAGAAAGAAAGAAAAATATGTTATTTGAGACACGCACAGGAAATACAAACAGTAAAGAACCACATATCGGTGATATACAAACAATAAAAGAATACCTACCGATTAACGTGGTTTTTAGCACGTCTTTTTTTTTTTTTTTTCTGGGTGGGAAATCATCAAATAACTTCTCCCGCTCTGGGTGGAGCGGGAGGGCGTGTCAGACTTTTACTGACTAAAACCCACCCGTGTTCCCTCAGTTGCCTGTGTGCCAGGGGCGGCGGTATCTCTTTCGAACAACCCGCACCCCCGGCAGGCATCGGCCCTTGCGGGCCCCATCTGTTGCTGCTGACATCTCTTTGAGGCGCGCGTGGAACACAACGCGCCGTCGACCCGGGCTTGGTCCTTACCGGACAGCGAGGTACCCATTACTCGCCGTCCGCAAGCCCGTGCCTACGGTGGCCGGGAATCAGCCTGGGATTCCCGACGCCCAGGGCGTCTCCTGCGAAGGCCACGGCTGTAAGGGCGCATGTACTGCATCTCCCTCACGTGCGCCGCCTCCCTCTTTGCGAGCATAACTGCTTCGCTGAAGGAGGTGACTGCCAGCCATGCCCTCTCGCTCCGTACCATGGCCTGGACCAGGGTCGGACGCGAGAGATCGCCGCCGCCGATCACCTCCACGAGGACACGGCGTTGCTCCGCCCAAGCTGGGCAGACCTCCACCGTATGCTCCACCGTGTCCTCTGGGCGATCTTCGCAATGGAAACACCCGGGCGTTTTCTTCCGCCCTATCCGAAACAGGAACCTCCCGAAACAGCCATGTCCGGTGAGGACCTGTGTCAGGCGGAAGTTGAGGACGCCATGCCGCCTCTCAAGCCACTCCTCAAAGAGGGGACTTACCGCCGCTATTGCGGCGTGCCCAAGCACGTCTTAAGTAACGACGCTGAGTACCGGAAAATTCGATTTAGGTAAACTTTTAAATATTAAACTGACATCGTATTCCGGTACTAAGATGTCAGTTTAGTAAGAAGAATCTTATTTTGATTTTAGTTGCGTTCCTATTTAAAAAACAGGCTCGTGTTTTATAAGAGATCAATAGATTATGAGTATGTTGGTAGCGGTTCGACTCTGGGACAAAACATCCGCCTCGCCGTTTCCCAAATATGTTGGAGATCAGCTCCCATACTAACAGGATGTAGCTGAATACCAGTATTTTACATGGTCAGACTGCATATCTGACCTTTTTATTTTTGAGGGTGGGAAATCATCAAATAACTTCTCCCGCTCTGGCTAAAGCGGGAGGAAGTGTCAGAGTTTTGCTGGCTAAAACCCACCCGTGTTTCTTCAGTTGCCCGTGTGCCAGGGGCCGCGGTATCTCTTTCGAACAACCCGCACCCCTGGCAGGCATCGGCCCTTGCGGACCCCACCAGTTGGTTGCATATTTGAACTTCACTATCCCATTATTGGGTATCACGATACTTGAGATAAGACGGCAGGAATTAAATTATCTGGTGATTGTGCAATATTTTCCAATGATGACAACATACTTAATATCCTGCGCCATTTTATATGCTCTGAACTGACTTATTAAGTTGTACGTACGAAAATTTGAATTTTGCGGGTTCCGCAGTTTCCGCAGCGCATCCTCCTTTATCAGTCAGTAAGCCTAAGTAATAACAGCCGCAAGGGTCAATCGATCAGGTTAAGCTACCCTTACCGCGATTGCTCCGTGGATGGGTGACCATCTTTACATGCCAAGACCCCTCCGTGCCTCGGAAAGCACGTTAAGCCGTTGGTCCCGGCTGTCATTCGTGGATCTTTGACAGTCGTTACGGTTTTTTAGAAGCCCGAACGTCTGACAACCAGTCTTACCAAGGGGTATCGTAAAACCCAGTAACTGGGTTGTGGAGATCAGATAGGCAATTGCTCCATGTAATATACTGGTATTCATCTGCATCCGGTTAGACTGGAAGCTGACCCCAACATAGTTGGGAAAAGGCTAGGCAGATGACGATGATCCTCCTTCATCAGTCAAAACTTCATAAAAGTATAATTCCCATTATGATAATAGATAACTTACATCTTTGTATCTTTATCTCCTTAGGTCAAAGTAGATCAAGTCAGAGGAGAAAAAAAAAAAAAAAAAAAAAAAAGTTTCCGACGAATTGAGAACCTCCTCCTTTTGGAAGTCGGTTAATAAAATGGCGCAGAACAATATATCGCCAGTACAAAAAATGATTGCCCAATACACAGAATTGTTATTAAGAGGCTCGCCTTTAATAATAGGTATAGCTTACGAGAAAATGAGTCCTAAAAACCTTCTATAAACCTTCCACGTAACACTAACAGGTGCTTTCTAAATCTAAAGATTCGATTATCGCAACTCAAGCCACAGAAAGGGTAGAACATTTTAAAAACCCCATTACTGCGCACATGTTCAATTCACAAGTGGTTCATTAGCACCACCCGGGAATCGAAGCCGGTATAATGACGCCGCGGGTGACGCGCGAGCCTATTGTGCTGCGTACCGTTAGTCTATCGATTTGTTTGTACTTAATGAAGTTCATCTTCAGACACGTTGGGGTAGGCAGATTTAGAAGTGGTGTGAATGAAATGAAATGGGTCTTGTTACTGTGGATATAATTTGTAAAGTATACTTAAAGAGTAAAGGATACATACAGATTCAAGACTATATAATATTTCCCTTAAATAATTTAGGGAGAATTTTCAGCAGCTTTAAGGCGGAGATTTCTTGAAAACGATCAAAAAGGTGGTTTTTAAAACCAGTGTATCTCTTTAACCGTAAATAATTTTGAAAGCAAAAAAATATATGGTATTCTCAAGTTTATTTTGCATACAGTGATGGAATTCAAAACATAATAAAACACACTTTAATGCATCAAAAAAATCATCAAAGTCACCTCTTAATTATCTTTAAAATCGGTTTATCCCTTCAATAACAATTATAATTATAATTAAAAATATACCATAAAATTCCAAATACCAAACTGAATCCAGTGATGGATTTTATTTATTAATAAATAGTTAATATCTAATTTTATACGATTTTATTTACACTTTTACGACGTACGTTTGCTCATTTATTATTCGAATTCATTACAACAGATTTTAACCCGTATTGGATTGCAATAAGAACTATTATAGCTCATAACGACATTATTTAAAGTTACCAGGGCCTTAATAGCTAGCTAGAGCAGTGGAAACTCAGAGATAACGGCGGCGACTTACGAGATACATCAAGAAGTGTCTGGGTTCGAACCTACGACCTATATATGTATAGGTCGTGGTTCGAACCCAGACACTTTCCTTTCTTAAATTATTTCATCACCACTGCTCTCAAAACGGAGGAGAAAAAAAAATGCGGAAACCGACATGTCTTTGAACCAAAAAATCGAAGTATATCCGACGACTTCTTTCTTCTTTTTTTTATTTTTCACTTTGTAGTGTTTTTTCGGAAGTCGGTTGTTTTTTTTTTTTTAAGTTTTATAGAGGAATTGCTTAATGTGGCCTTTTTAGACGCGCAGATCATGTTTGGTAGCTCACGTTAAACCAAAATCAATACAACGCAATTTAATTACCCAACATATTAATTAACATCTTTTTAATTTGCCGCCTTTCATTCCATTGTGTTTCATGCTGTAAAGGTGAGTATACACAAAAGCATTTCGAACCGAACCACGAGCACGACGCTCGCCGCTTTGTTACAACTTGTTATGCAAACAAACGGCGAATTTGTATAGCTTTTCATAGAACAAAGACGAACACGGGCAGAACGTGCGATCTGACGTTTCAATGAAGACTAAACGCATAAAAGAAAGAGATGTTAATGGTAAATGCTCACTCTCGGTGAGTGTTAGTTCGAACACCGTGTCGAGCATTCGTAGGAACTTTACGTCACATAGATTTTGGTTTGCACCAAGATCCCAGCACTGGTTTTTTTTTGGGTGGGAAGTCATCAAATAACTTCTCCCGCTCTAGGGTGGAGCTAGGGCATGTCAGACTTTTACTGACTAAAACCCACCCGTGTTCCCTCAGTTGCCTGTGTGCCAGGGGCCACGGTATCTCTTTCGAACAACCCGCACCCCGGGCAGAGGCAGCAGTGGTTGATCGTAGGTTCGAACGCAGGAAGGTGTTTTACTTTGTGCAAACTATTTTATGGCACGTATTTAATGCGGCAACTAAGTAAAATGAATATAGGTTTTAAAAAAAAATAGAGTGGGTACCATATATAATGGGTTGGCAGCTAATAAGGAGTATCGTAATAAGTAATAGGTAGCATATTAATATATCAGTAATAAGCTCCGTTTTAATTTAAACTAGCATCAAGTTTTTCTTTTGGGAACTGAATTAATATCTAAGCGGAAACTTAATGGCAAAAAAAAAATAGAAAATGGGCATTCATAAATAATATAAATCAGATTCTATTTAAAATTGTTTGTATGAAGAATAAATATAAACTAGCTTATATTCTAGCTTAGTTTCTGTCACGGCTCCGGCGCTGCGGGGCTACGGCGGTCCCTCGCGAACTTATCGTCGCAGATGGTTTAACACTCACCACCGCGGCTTCGGCTTGCTGGCCGGCTTCGCCGGCCAGCCTCAGCCGCCGCGGCGAGTGTAACAACCACCCGCTCCTCAGCTCGCGGGCCGCCTCGCCCCTCCGTGCCTACGCGATTCTAAATTACACTCTAGGGGTAGGGCAGACAAGACTGCATGGAGTCGGATTTATAGCGATTCGTTTCTGTCAACCTGAAGAACCTAGTTTTTTGCCACCCTACTAACATTATTAGTCGCCAAGTCATTATTTATAGCTCCTCGCCTAATATTTTATTTGACTGGTATAGTTTATTTGCTACCTAAACGCAGCTGCTAGTTTTTAGTTTTTATAACACCTTTAATTTTGAACCTTACATAATATAATAGTCGCGAAAATATTTAATCGCTGGCAAGTTATTTTATTTGTTGCAAACATTTAGTCGACTTTTAAGTTATTAGTCACTCGGAAAATAATAAGCTCTATTTTATTACCACTGCCCCCTCAAACGGTGAAGGAAAATATTGTGAAGAAACCTGCATGTCCTACAAACAAAAATTCGAAGAGATGTGACATCCACCAACCTCGGGCTCGCGTGGGGGATTACGGCTCACTCCCTCTCACAGAGATGAGACCTGTGTCCCAGCGGTGGGATTATACTGATGCTTATGTTGTTTATTTTTAACTTCAAAAAAAGGAGGAGGTTCTCAATTCGACTGTATGTTTTTTTTTATGTTTGTTACCTCATAACTTGCGACTGGGTGAACCGATTTTGATCATTCTTTTTTTATTTGAAAGCTCGTACTTCCCGTGTGGTTCCATTTCAATTTCATATAGATCTGATGATGCGTTTCGGAGACAGAACACGGAACTCTTAAAAAATAACAGTAAATAAACCGCGATTGCTGCTATCGCATAAATATGCATTGTTTTGACCACAAGGATGATGAAATTTCGAATTAGTGGGGTAGGTACTATAACTAAAAAGTGAAAAATAAAAACTTACTCCAAAAAAAAAACAGCCGACTTGTTGTTATGTATTTTAGTAAAGCTTTTTCGAAATGCTCGAGTAAAGGCTCTAGTGCATACCCACCTTAACACTGGTAATATAATATGCTTTTGTTTTTACAAATTAATATGAATACTTCGAATCACGACGGTTCGTAAACTAATTAATAAATTCCATCATCGAACTGCCAATCGGCTTTGTTTTATTTTGTCTATTTTTAAACACTATACTTACAGTATGTCTCTTTGTTGGTTTTAATTCGAATGTGCAATATTTTGGTTTTATAGGTATTTTGTGGCCATACAAGCCTTTGTAGGCTTGTATGGCCGCCCAGGGCGGTGATTTCAGATAGTAGGTTTGTAATATTCAGAAACGGTCTTTATGATGCCGTAGTGGACCGTATGTTAATGATTTGATAGCCACTATGAAGATTGATTGGCTGGCTAGATGAATATTTTTCAGGAGAGCCCAAGTCCATCTTTTGTCATTGGTCAAAATCAAAAGTTATTCATTCAAACTAGGCTGAGAGTCAGCACTTTTTGAACGTCAAAACGTCCGCCCTTCATCACTTCCTAGTGATTTAGCTGCGAAGAAGTGGCGCAACAAACTCCCCAGCAGATGGCTCGCCCACTATTATGGCGAAATGTAGGTATGGGTACTATAGTTAAACCTCTGCCTATCCTTTTGTGGATAACAGGCGTGATATCATGTTATGTTATTATGTGTTACTAGGTCCTTTAGCTAATACAGGATGGGGCTGGCATCTGCCAGACACAAGAAAAATGAGGCCTATGCCCAGGAGTGGGTGAAGTCGGGCTTTAGATGATGAAAATGATGATGATGAGGTCCTTAAGACTGATTGATGTTTCTTTTTGTTACAGATCCAACATCCTGAAGCGCAAGAAGAATGCAGAGTAGAAAAGTTCCTGTCAGAATTCTCAACATACTACACTGTGTAAAATCATACCAGCGGAAAAATTGGGCAACACACTCAACTCACTTAATTGCCTAACACACTCAACTCACTTAATTACGTAATACGCTCACCTCACTTAATTGCTTAACACACTCAACTCACTTAATTGCGTACCTAACACACTCAACTCACTTAATTGGGTAATCCATTGATTGACTGCCTATCTGACCACCACAACCCAGTCACTGTGTAATACTGGGTCGCAAACTTAATGGTTTCTGGCGACCCGTAACGACTTGTTACGATACACGAATGACAGCCGGTATCAACGGCTTTAAACGGAGTGGTCTTAATATGTAAAGATGGTGACCCATCCAGGGACCAACTGCGGTAATTGTAGCCGATCGACCTGTGCGACTGTTGTAACTTACCCATCAGCAAATTATTTAATACTAACAAATGCAGACATTAACAAAGGTTGTAAAGCCACATCTGGCGTGATGATTAATAAACCAATTTATTGTTAAAATAAAATGCAGTTTTTGTTCATAAATGTGTACTTTTATTTCCTTTAAATAAACGGTTTGTTGACACCCCAAGGCAGGTTCAAATTGATTGAGTAAAATTATTAAAAAAAATTGAGAAGTACAGATATTTCGCGTGATCAATGACAAATAATTGGATAACTACACATGAACATTAATTGTGGGGAAATTATCCGTTATTTTGAGGCCACTAAACTAGCTGGGAATTTATAAAAGCGGTGGACTGGGTTTGTAAGATTTGAACGAGTGCAGTCAAATGAGGACACTTGACATAGGTCTAAATTGATAGTCACGAGATTTTTCATCACTCTTTCAAGCCCTGAGAGTTGTAAACAGGAATCCTTTCACCTTATTTAAGGCGGTTATTACCGATATTTAGATACTTTTGATACTATAAGCTTGCACTCTTATCTGAGATTGAACGCAGAGAAAAAGGCATAATTTTGAAGTATGATCCTGATAAAGCTTCCAAACTTGCTTTCACATCAGCTATTTTTGTTTTTTTAGGTTCACCAGCAATTGGTTACTCAAACAAATAATATATTTTTAAAGTAAAATAACAGTGCATCAGTTACTTATAGCTAAACACCACATGCATGAAACAAAGAATCAGAGAAATAACCTAACTTACTTAGTAATAAGCTCTAATGTTGAAAAATTGGTAAAATAAAAAAAAGTTACAATTAAACGAAACGTAAATTTACGAAATGTGAAAGTTTTTAATCACGCAAAAATCGCCGCGCCTCCGTACGGATTTGGATGAAATTTGACACACATCTAATTTATAAAGTGGATTAACACTTAAGATATTTTTTATTCCGGTAGTACGTTTCCGTGGGATAGCTTCCGACCTACACGCGGGCGAAGCCGCTAGCAAAATCTAATTGTGAAAAAATCGCTGGTCTACTGGCCACACCAACAGGCAATATTGAGACGTAGTCTTAAACATAGGTTGCAATTGGTTGCAAAAGGAACCAGTCGCAGGTTCACATAATAAACATTCGATCGTGCACAATTACAACTGGGAATAAAGATGGTCAATCTTTTTGTAAAAGTGCGATTGTTATGACCAGAATGAATAGAGCATGGAGTGTTAAGACGCATTCTGAAAAAAATAGAAGTTTTACTTTTGGCATCGAGTCCAGAGATTGAAACGTGTTATCTTGACCTTCGTTACGTCTTGTATTTATTAACAGTAAGAAGCGGCTTGCAGTACACAATAAAATATGTATTATGGTGAAAAAACTTTATAGCATACAAAATCTGAATAATTTTGAAGGATATTGCTAATCCATCGCTTTATAAGTTTCAAAACGTAAATAACGCAATGAATGTTATTGAGTGGTCAAAAAGAAAGCCATTCCTACTTTTAGTGTGGTCCGCAGTTAACCCTTAGTTCTATGTACTTTTTGCCAGCCGTAATTACTAAGATCATAATCATAACATGATTTGTCTAAGTTAAGTCCGGCGCGGAACCTATCTGTTCCATTACAATATAAAATTAATTGTTTCTCATTAGCCGGGATTAACAGGTTAAATCGTAATTGAGTTTATGATTTAAAATTGCCAAATAGAGGTTAAGTGCGTCCAGTATTCACTAATCTACCGCTCAATCTATCGGGACACTAAAATCAGGTTAGTACTCCATTTCTGCTTACTCTGTGTGCCAAAAACACTTATTGGTAAATGGTACTCTCGATCCGTTTTTCTGGATGTTTTTGATGTACAATAATGATAAGAAATTCGAGGTTTTAGTGGGAGAGCGTTATAATTGAAAGTAAGATTGAAAGTGGTGGGCAGACCAGTAAACTTTTCCCACACTCGACTTTATAATTCGTATGGAGGTACAGATACTATTGTCTTTAAAATTGTCGATACGAATGAATGCAACTGAGTGTAGGATGGATATGAGATTGGAATATTGATCATTCCGTTTGCTGAAGGCGGTTTGCTTTTCTATTTTGTAAAATATAACCGTGAAAACTTATATATAGTTAATTCCGCATTGCGCTGTAGTCGAGCGCGGAAGTTATTACATATAGTGTGCGCATACAGAGGCACTGACTCTTCTCTTAGGTGACGTCCTCTACTTAATGCTATTTTGACACTATTGACAGCTCACTTCAGGATCACCTCACCCAAGTTATCGTTCAAATTCCCTTCATATTTCATACCCTTAAGTTCATGAGTTATTAAAATCAGAACTTATATTGCATTGCATAAATATTAAAAGATACTAAACTTTCGTCTATTTGTGAACCATCCGTCGCATATCTACTATCCGTATTCCAACCAGTCAGTCTGTCCGCTTCACCAAAAGGATCGAGCTCCTTTTGTTGATCCAGATCGGTCGGTAGATTGGTCGTGCGATCTTTAGTAACACGTACGCCTTGTGTAGTCATCCATGATTTGTGTTTACTCGTGTTTGAGTTTAGTCGGAGTGACTGAATCCAGACCTCTGTTGTACTCCTCTCTTTGTCATGACTTTGTTATCAGATCCTGTATGTATCTAGATCCTGTATCAAATCGGATGGTTTGGTTTGAATACGGGAGTGTGTTGTTTTGTACCTTTGATGCTGTTTTTTTGTAAATAAATTTATCTTAACACAACTTCACGTAGTGGCCAGCACTCTAATTGCACGCTATCCATCACAATCTGAATCATTTTGAAGAATATTGCTAATCCATTGCTGCATAATTCAAAAAACTTGTCTGCTCGACCATGTAAATAGCGCAATGAACACTGTTGAACTATTTAAATGAAAGCCATTCGTACTGTTAGTGCCATTATATTCTTAGATTTGCTATTCTACAAGCATGATGCAGTTATGAGTAAAAATATTATGGTACACGATTCTATTCATCCTAAAGATTTCGTCTAAACAATCGGGTCTTTTGATGGTGTTTGCAGATGTTGGTAGATCTATGCAGGATAAGTTTTTATCCAGTGCGCAAACTGTAATCATAAATTTCGCAATTTAATTCTAGACCCCCAGCGTAGAAATTTTTCATCGGTTATACAAAAAAAAATCAGCTGTTTCATAGAAAAGTGCAATACTTACTCGGTCAAAATATATGGAACAGCTGATATTTTTTGTATAACCGACAAAAAATTTACGCTGGGGTCTAGAATTAAATTGCGGAATTAATAATAACAGTTTGCGCACCGGTTAGAAACTTATCCTGTATTGGCGCCATAGCCAAACCTTATTTGAGATCAAAATAAGTACATAAACGATAAATGAAAACCAATTGAATTTCTGTAAGTAGGTTTGTACAAAAACTTTTACACGTCAATAATATTTTAAACACTAGTTGAGGACGGCTTTTCCTATCTGACTACTCTGAGAAGAAAGGCCGAAACAAACTAGAGGTTACGGTCTCTTAGAAAGTCTAGACATAATCTTGGACAGATCATGTGAAGACCATTTAGATTGGTGTCTGTAATAGTCTTTTGAGGAACAAACCACACAAATTCAGTAGACCTATCCAGTTCACGCAGTCAAGCTTATAAACATATAACCGCCTTTGTGGTGTAAAGGCCAGTGTAGTGGTAAGTGTGGGATTGTCTGTGTGTTTTAGTGGAGGAACTTCCGGTAAATATAAACAGCCAGTTCTTAAAAGGAGATATATTATCACTAGGTATCAATCATTAACTAGGCAGGCAAGAGCACGTTGTCGAAAGGCGACTTGTTGCGAACCCATTCTGTGAGTAAGTGAGCGAGCATTCAATTAAAGATGGAGCAAAGAGAGCGCATGCTAGTGATGTTCGTATTTAGTAATATTTAGTGTTGGGATTCCAACAGTAAGACCGCCTGTTTCCGGGTGTGTGGGCAAAATTTGGCTCAGTTTGGTTTGTGGTAGAGCTCATTTTAAGCCCGCCTGGCTAGGTACCAATCTTATCTTAGACTGTCGCCATAACAACAATGATAACAGCATTTTTATGTTTTGGCAGTTAGAGGTAAGATAGCCAGTTCCTCTGGTTGAGGATTCCAGGGGAAGCTTGCTTCCACCTTTGGCCTGATCATCACTTACCACCAGATGAGATGAAGGCCAAGAGCTTCCCCGTTGCAGGTTAAAAGCCAACGAAACAGGTAAGCATGTCACTATCCTTATCCTTACTAATATTATAAATGCGAAAGTAACTCTGTCTGTCTGTCTGTCGCGCTTTCACGCCAAAACTACTGAACCGATCGTTATGAAATTTGGCAGAGATATAGCCTGGGATATGGAGATGGTTAAAGGCTACTTTTTTACGCAATAACCGATATCCACGCCCGGCGGAGCCGCGGGCAAAAGCTAGTTAAGAATAATTATAATTACAGGCAGACCACCAACATCATACCAGCAAGGTTTTGTCTCATAAATTGTAGAAAGATTTATGTTCGCTATTATATTTTACGACTTACTGCCTACTGAGCTTATAGCCTTTTATAACTTACCCCGATTGTGGACATTGAAATTTATTAAAATTTATCCATCATCAGTACTTGACATAAATTTTTTCAACAACCATGTTTTTTAACCCCCGACGCAAAAACGACGGGGTGTTATAAGTTTGACGTGTCTGTGTGTGTGTGTGTCTGTCTGTGGCATCGTAGCTCCCGAACGGATGAACCGATTTTGATTTTGTTTTTTTGTTTGAAAGGTTAATTAGTCGGGAGTGTTCTTAGATATGTTTCATCAAAATCGGTTCAGCCGTTTGAAGATTATCAGCTCTTTTGTGGTCGATGAAGGGATTTGAGCATCTTCCACGGATCTGATCAAGTCGAAATTTGGTATTCTATTACTTCAATGATATTAGACGAATAAAGTAACCTTGAACTGATGCTGGAGCAACACCTGGAATTTCCAGGATACCCAAGTAACTCACCAACAAACAGCAGAAGTATCGTGTTTGGGCTCATTGAAAAGGTCTCAATGAATAGGTTATGGATAAATGGTGATCAGGACGAGGAATGAGGATAAATTAGTAACAAACTTCACTGTGGGAAATATACGCAATGCTGCGCAGATTTAAGCGAGACATTAAGTTTAAAAAGTAGGAAATAAAAGTTAAGGCATTGTCAAGTCGGGGGACGGCTAATGAAAATGCTAGGCCTCCTCTGTTTGGCGTTTTCATTGACCGTCCCGCGACTTGACAATGCCTTGATCAAAATATTACCTACAACTTAAACGGCCAATAAATATTATTATTTACTTTTAGTTTTTTTTTTTGATTCGGGGGTTTTTTAAATTTTAAATTTAACTTTTTTATCCAACACACAATAGCCAGGAACAGAAAATTCAGAAAGTTTCTTATTTATTTATTTTCCAACTTACAACTGTTCTATTATTACAGGGTTGCACCTAATGCGATAGTGTACATCTAAATTCTCTAACTTATCAATATTTTTTATAATATTTATTTTCTGTAACATACTACAAATAATGCATTTTTTGTGAACTCACTCAGAGAACAACCGAACAGGTCCGAGTCACTAGCTACGAGGTTGAGAGTGCGGAGTACAAGCGTCAGTGGCGCCTCACTTAAAAATTTGGTCCGAGCGCGCGGCTCCGACGTACTGTCCGGAACACACAAACCTATGAGCCCTAAAATGTCGGCATTACGTACCTTCTCTCTAAGTACTTTGAATAAGTATGAGGCGATTGCGAGTTCATCGATCAAACGCGGTTCCTACACCATAATCTGCCTAGCCTCTTCCCAACTACGTCGGTGTCAACATCCAGTCTAACCGGTTACAGCTGAATACTGCCTATCTGACCTCCACAACCCAATTACTGGGTAACTCAATACCCCTTGGTGAGACTGGTTGTCAGACTTTCGGGCGTCTCACGACTCGTAACGACTGTCAAAGATCCACGAATGACGTGCTTTCTGAGGCACGGAGAGGTTTTTACATAAAGGCCCGTCCACACATACCCGCTCCTCTACACTAGTCTCCGTTTCTACATGTTCTGTACTTATGCAATCATTTTTCTTGTCACCAACATCATAAGTACCTGTATGCCTGTTCAAGTTTCACGTTAAAGCCACAGAATTTCGTCCGGAGACATAATTGTGAGGATAATAACGTCATTCGTTGCTCTAATTATTTCTACGAATAGCTGCGAGACTGTTCGCAGAAGCTGTGGTGTAAGGCTTGGTTTAGACTTGCGCGCAGCTCCGGCTGCGTGGTTGTGCTTGTGCGCTTATTAGGACTTTTAATAACAATACGATTTATTTCAGGCATTACAGGTCCGTAGATAATGAAGACCTTTATTAACCTAAAGAAACATATTTATATTTTTTTTTTTTGGGTGGGAAATCATCAAATAACTACTCCCGCTCTGGGTGGAGCAGGATGGCATGTCAAACTTTTATTGACTAAAACCCACCCGTGTTCCCTCAGTTGCCTGTGTGCCAGGGGCCGCGGTATCTCTTTCGAACAACCCGCAGCCCTGGCAGGATTACACATAAGCTAATCTACTAACATGTTCATTAGTCTTTTTAAGGCTATGTTAGGCATCCGGAACTATGCCATTAAATTCCTATCCGACAGCCTATCTGTGCTCAAAGCTTTAGAAAACAAACAAACCAACAACAAACTATTTTTGAGTGCCATCTAGCCCTAGAGAGTTTATCGACGTCCAATCGTATTACCCTCCAGTGGATCAAAGGGCATAGTGGATCCTTAGGCAATGATGCCGCAGATGAACTTGCGAAGAGAGGCTCTGATATGAAAGTGCTAGGCCCGTACCCGCTTCTCCCCCTGCCTTTTTCACAATTTCGTGCGTGGATTCGCCAAAGGTCGACCGAACTCCATAACAACAGATGGTCACGGGCAACAGACTGTAGACAGTCAAAATTGGCTTTACCAATTGTACACCCGCGATTAACCAAAAAACTTCTCAGCCTGAGTAGAAATAACCTTAGAATAATAATAGGAACAATTACGGGCCATAACCCCCTTAACAAACATCTTTTTAACATAGGCGCCACAGATAGCCCACTTTGCAGGGGCTGCCTTGACGCCGAGGAATCAGCCGCACACGTCATCCTGGAATGCGAGGCCGTGGCTTCTCAACGTGAAGAAATCCTCGGAACAGTGAGGTCGCTCCGCGAAGCCTGCGAATCTCCCAGGAATCTTCTGTGCTTCTGGGCGGAGCTAGGCTGGCTCTGTTAGCCAGAATCCCCACGCACAACGGACCGAATGGGAGTCTACGTGCGAAAAAGGGAGTCCCATCATCATCATCATCATCATCAAGGCTATGTTAGTAGCTTAGGTTATCACTGGTTAGTAACTTATGTTACTTAAGTAACCTTACCTCCTTGACCTTTACTCCTAAGTAGTCATTTGATTAGCTTTTTGAAGTAAGAGGAAAACAAAAAGTTTACCAGGAACCCATCTCATTCCAATCTTAGTTATTGAAAAGTCGTAAAATAAATATATAGCAGGAAATTCGATTGAACTTTCTAAATGACTGTTTGAATGTTTTTTTTTTTAAGAAACATTACATTTTTTTTAGTTTTTATTATCAAAGTATAACATAACTACCTCTAGGTTTTCACGATCACTCAAAATCAAAAGTAATTTATTCAAACTAGGCTGATGTCAGCACTTTTTGAACGTCGAAATTGCATAAGACAGTTTCCTAAAACGCCCGCCTTTGACCACTTCCTAGTGCTTTAGCTAACTAGGATTGAAAGTAGTGAACGTTTATCTATTATATCAACATTTTATTAAACAATAAAATTAAAATCGTAAAATTAAATTACCACCTCGTTTTAAAAGCTAGCGTTTTCTTATCAACTCAACTAGTAGTAACAATTAATTAGAGATAGCTAACTCCTCTAGCAATTACTTATACACTATCTCTGAACTTATCTGCTAAAGGTTTCAATAAAATTCACAATGAAACTTAAGCTTTATGCATCTTGATCAACATCTAGCGATCACCAATCACTCGTAACTTACCGCTGATCGTGCTGCAAAGCGTGCTGTGCATCCCGATGACATCTTGTGCACTAACCTTAACAATGGGAGATCGAGATACGACGCATTAACGTTTTTCAAAGAAGTCAGTGTGGCAGGAAAATAAAATGAATGATGGTGAAACTATAATTGTGAACTGAGATCATAACATAACATCATGCTTTGTGTCCCCGACGGGTTGGGCAGAGGTGTACCTACCTATAGTACCTACACCCACATTTCGCCAGGTATAAGGGAGAGAGCCTTTTGCCATCTACCAGGGAAAAATCTAGACTCCTGGCTGCTACTGCAGAAATTTAAGATAGAAAACCTTTTTCCAAAAATAAACAACCGACTTCCAAAAAAACACTAAAAAGTGAAAAATAACTTTAATTTCGGAAGTCGGTGACTTTGGATATGTATTTTAATTTTTTGTCACCGCCTTCCGAAATTAAAGTTATTTTTCACTTTTTACTGTTTTTTTGGAAGTCGGTTGTTTATTTTTTTGAAAAAAGTTTTTTATTTTTCACTTGTTAGTGGTTCACATGTGCTTACCCCTTCACAGCGTACCGGCGTGATGTTATGTTATTAACTGGTGTAAACAATTGACAGACATGAGATTTCAGCAATCCCTGTCCATTTGCTATCATTTATTGAGGAGTTCCGTTGCCTATCTCCGAAGTTCTTCATCAGATCTTCACCAAATTGAAATGGAACCACTCCGAGAAAGTACTCTTCCAAAAACTACACAAATTGCTTCAAGTGTGCCTATAAAATTTGAAGAGTTCTCTCTATTTCTCCAGGATCCCATCATCAGATCCTGACTTGATGATCATGGGACCACCTGGGAAGTATACCCTTTCAAACAAAAAAAAAAATATCCAAATCGGTGCAGCCATCTTCGAGTAATCGGGGAACATACATAAAAAAAATAAAAAATAAAAAAATAAAAAGGTTCCGACGAATTGAGAACCTCCTCCTTTTGGAAGTCGGTTAAAAAAACAAAAAACAACTGACTTCCGGAAAATATGTGTTAACCCTAGTCAACATATCATCATTATATCAGCCGAAAGACGTCCACTGCTGGACATAAGCCTCCCCCAGAATGGGGGGATTTGCCATAATCGCCTCGCTTGGCAAGCGGGTTGGCGATCGCAGTGTGGTGGTCAAATGCATAGAGAACGCTGCTACCCATTCTCTAGTAAGTCACTTAGTCGCCTTCTACGACACCCACGGGAAGAAATGGGATGGTGCTATTCTTTTACTACCAACACCACACGGAACGGGGTCAACACAGTTTTATTAATAATAGTTAGCAATTATTAGTTAGTACTAGCTGTTGTCCGCGGCTTCGCCCGCGTGGACACCGGGATGAAAACTATCCTATGTGTTTAATCTAGGTTGTTTTATCCAAATCAGTTCAGCCGTTTTTGCGTAATTGTGTAACAAACATCCAAACATCTTCACAAACTTTTACATTTATGATATTAGATTAGATAGTAGGATTATGCTTTTAACTCAATATTCTAATTGGGCTGTATGAGGTCTTGCGTTAATTGTGCTACATTTTGTTTTTATATCTAGTGCCTTTATTATAAGCCGTTATTTCTATCTAAAAAGCTTACTAAATGGGAGGTTTCTTAGGATGACAGGCGATGTAGTTTGTTACTTGTCTAAGGTACATTAAATTAGTCCTAATGAGTACTTAACTAATTAGCATTAAATCCGTTAATCAATGGTACATCCCACAGATATAATTTAAGCGTTCATTAGCAAATGACAGATTTAAGTAACCGTAAGGCGAAGTATCTCCAAATCGTCTTATCGATATCATATCGATAAAGCCTTGGTGTAGCCACATTTAAAAACAGTTGATATTTAAACCACAAAAAAGTTTATATAACACGTTGAAAAATATTATTCGAAGTAATTTTTTTAATGAAACAGGTTTTGGCTAGCAGTGGTCTGATTGTTTGCACTGACAGTAAAATATAATTTTTTCTACAAGAAAAAATAAAAATGTCTGGTAAAACTGAGGATTTTACATTTTTGTTTTAATAAATTTAATAGTTTTATAATCCATTTGTGGTCCCTGACCATGGAGAAAATCATCAGGCAATGGAGAAAATTGTTAAACTTTTTCTACTTGAATACGAGGCTTTTGACTTCTTCGTATGTGTGCATTTTGTTTTTTTTTTTATATAATGTGCGTTTTATTTGTGTAGAATAAACTAATTTTCTTTCTTTTCTCAAGTTATGAAAGTATACAGGATAAGTTTTTATTCAGAGCGCAAACTGTAACCATGAATTCAGCATATCATTCTAGACCCCCCAGCGCAGAAATTTTTCGTCGGTAATACAAAAAAAAGCTAGCAGCTATTCCATACATTTTGACAGCGTAGGTATTGCACTTTTTTATGAAACAGCAATTTATTTTTTGTAAAACTGACGTAAAATTTCTGCGCTAGGGGGTTTAGAATGATATGCCGAATTCATGGTTACAGTTTGTGCACTGGATAAAAACTTATCCTTTATAAAGAATTTTAGTATTGATCATCTGCTAGATATTGTTGAATTGAAACGAACAGCAAAACAGTTAGTAAACTTATGAACAATGAATGATTCTAAGCTATGAAAACTATTTGTTCGTAAAAATCGTTCGTGCAGGTCGAAAATTAACCCACGGGAACGTATTACCGGAATAAAAGTATTCTTATCCATGTCTCAATCCAGATTATAACTGTCTGTGTGATACATTTCATCGAAATCCATTCAGCCGTTTATACGTGACTAACAAGCATCAAACATGAAGTAGGATGTACCTACGCAGTCTGACATATCACACAATCCCAATTCTATCATCTCCCCCCCCCCTATTCTTCAATTTGATAAATCAAAACAAAACCAAACTATGACCATATAGGCTATTAGGTACCCATATCTTGCCTCCCATAACCATACCTGCCAACATTCCCAAAACTTCATCCAATAAAAGTTAACAATAAAACCTTCATTACCATATACTTAAATGACTTCCGAGATTAATATCAAACATTTCCATTTAAATAGCAATGTTGCCCTTAAAACAAATCTTTGTAAACATTAAAGAAACGTCAAAAGAAATTCTGGGCTTGGCACCGTTGCGGAACCTAAATTGCCACTTGTGTTTGCAAGACACTTTCCAATTAATTGTCCAAAGGGCCACTTATTTGCCAAAAGAATTCAACCTTTACGTTTCAAAACATAGAATTGGAAATTGCTCGTGTGTTACATCTACATCGCCAGCACAACACTATAGTGTTTTCCCACGACGGTCAACCATGTGTGGCTGTTGCAATCGAACGATTTCCAATCAATTTTTTGTCTTATGCTGTATTAAACTGAGTTGAAAATTGATTGTGTGCAGCGAAAACCTGAGTCGTTACCACACTGGTCGTTTCCCGAAAGCAGTAGAGAAGTTCTAGGGCCCTTGTATGGATATAATATGTAATTAATGGTTTGCAGTGTTCTGCTGTGGCATTTCATGCTTGGCTTGATGAGAAGTCTTCTATGGAAACTGTCACTTCTCATTACTAAAAAGTTGTTAAGTGCTTTGTTTGTGAACGTGAGCGTTAAGAGCATACTTATTTGTAAACTAGCTGTAAACTTATGGCTGGTTTGAAAAAGATGGAGTTGTTCTAGGGTTCCGTAGTTAGTTAAATGGGGGAACCATTATGATTAACGCAATAGCAATGAGTACAGTACATTATTTTTTTGTATATTTTTTTAACAGACTTCAAAAAAAGGAGGAGGTTCTCAATTCGACTGTGTTTTTTTTATGTTTGTTACCTCAGAACTTTCGACTGGGTGAACCGATTTTGATGATTCTGTTTTTATTTGAAAGCTGGTGCTTCCCGTGTGGTCCCATTTCAATTTAATATAGATCTGATGATGCGTTTCGGAGACAGACAACGGAATTCTTCAAAAAAAAACAGTAAATCACAACAGTAATAATTAGTGGGGTAGGTACTATAACTGAAAAGTGAAAAACAAAAACTTTTTCCAATAACCCTCCTGGCGCAGTCGGGTAAAAAGGAGGAGGTCGGTTTTTTTTTTTGGACAAAGTTTTTGTTTGCAATACAGCTAACAAAACATATTGTTAAATCTTAATTTCTGTAAACAGAAAAGTGTTTTTCACTCACAGTTTGCTGCACACAAGATGTTTTTCACCAAACTGAGCACACTACTAAACTTATGCACAATCAATCTTCAGTATGCACTTGTTTTGACGTCTGCTTATACATAACCTGTAAAATATATACCGAATAATCAGTGTACTCAGTCGCCTATAATAAATCATTAATTTTCAGGTTACAAAGACCCAAAGATATACCCAAAGATACCTTAACATAAATATACATATTATAATAACAATTTGAGTTAGTAAATACAACTTAAAACTATGTTAGTATCACTATTTGCACTAAGTCTTTGTGCGCTTCGGTGACACTTCTCCGCGAAAGCGGCGGAATACCACATTCTGTGGCCAAAAGCTTTCTTCCATCACCGGGTGCAGATAGCATATTGGGCGCACCACAAACGCTTTAAAGTTGACGCTGCGATGCTACTCCAGCATCTGCACTCTCGGCGCGTAATTCAGCCTTTGGCGCATGTACTTCACGATGACTTCCGCGTCAGTGGTGTAGTGGAGACGGGAAATATACACTGGGGTATTCGGCTTTGCAGCACGCAGTTTTTTGGGCTTCGTAAGAGCCTTGCCGCAGCGGTTCTTGCAGCTACTCTGTCGGCGCTTCCTCCTTTGCACCATCACGAAGTCGTCATCATCAGCCCGGTTTGTTTTCTTTATATACTTTGCCTATATATGTATAGAATCAAGTCTATCCGACTAAACAGACAGCTGTGCTGCCGGGGAGTTTGTTGTGCCACTTCTTCCCAGCGAAAGCACTAGGACGTGGTGAAGGGACGGCGTTTTGGGGACTGTCTTTTGTATTTTGACGTTCGAAAAGTGCTGATTCTCAGCCTAGTTTGAAGAAATTACATAGCCACGGGTTTTGCAGGAGGAACAGTCAGGGTGCTCACAGTGACCAACGGGACAGATGGTCGCGTCGGTTGGGCATCGCTGCAGGGAGGAGCTGCGGGGACGGCGGGAGCGGGGCTATACCTACAGCTTATTTTTTAGGTGCACAAAAATAGAATGTATATATTTTTATATAAAAAAAGTAATTAGAGAACATTATTATTTTCTGGTACACATCATCATCTGCCAAGCTCAACTATGTTGAAGACGTCTTCCAGTGTAGTCGGATGCAGCTGAGTACGTGACTTAGACATGGAGCGAATGCCTATCTGACTTCCACAGCCCAATCACTGGTTATCACGATACTCCGTGGTAAGACTGGTTGTTAAACTTTCGTTAATTATTTTCTGGGACTACGGAACCTTTACTATACCGATCAAACATACACTTGTTTCTCTCACAAATGGACTTGCGCATTTAGTAAGACCACCCAGTTATTAATAGGCAAGTAAGTAAGAATATATATTATTATGTGGAAAACGTTCGTCCTTATAGTAGTTCCGCATTTTACTACGTTTGTGCTCTCTGTGGACGATTTATGAATTAATTTACGAACGGGAATGTGGGATACTGATGATGTTGTCTATTCTATAAGTAATGGACTTGAAATATTTTAATCGTTTACTTGTATTTAACTTAACAAATTGTTAGAAAAAGGGTGAGTATTAAGAGGTTCGTTAGTTAACTTTGCCCGTATTTTACAAAATTAGGAATTATGTAAAGAAGAAGTCATATTTTGACATTTTCTATGAGAGATTTCATATACAATGCAGATTTTTGCAAATTAAAAAACAATGGGCAAAAAATCAGCGACTGAAAAAAGAACACTACAATTGAAAAATAACTTTAATTTCGGAAGTATCTTTCGAAAGTGTCTTTGGAACTGTATTTTAGTTTTTTTGTAACGGACTTCTTAAATTAAAGTAAGTTTTCACTTAGTAGGTGGTACCTATTGTATTTTTTGAAGCCAAATTATTAATTTTTCACGTTTTTGTTGCGGTATTTAGCCCTCAACAATTCGTATGCTAATTTATCTACAGAATCAACCTCCATAGGTTGACTAAATAAATATTTATATTAGCTGAACGAGTTATCATAATGGTGATCAGAGATAATTATATCATTTTAATGACTGTTTTTTTTTGTCTTTACTGTGTAATGGCGCATGAAGCAAAGGATCTTTTTGTATGTTGTTTTGATTGCTTATCAATCAATCAGTCCTCAAGTTGTTTGAATTTGATTAAGAAATAATGGGATTGATCAATATTGTTGGTACGTAGTGTTTTTACTGGTGCTGTCTTCTTGTTGGTGTGGTTACGAGTATATTAGCCTCCTTAGTAATGTTTTAAACGTATGGATAAACAGTCGCTATAGCAACATTTATAAATCTTTTTTCAAATAAATATTATCTATTCTTGTGAAAATAGAGAAAAAAAAACATCTACAATAGACACACAAAATAGCTTATAAATGCGTAAGTTTCGTCAACGACAAAAATATTTAAAAGAAAAACGCTAACCAAAAGAAATTAATACACCAGCCAAGTAAAGACCCAAATCCGCCAATCAATCAGCTATAAACCCCAGTACACAACAGTTCAATCAATTGATAGTTTAAAACCTATAAGTGTTATTAAATACTTCTTGCGCTGCCCATCCGTCCCGTTCTGACGCTATAATCCTTTGTTATTGAGTGCGCACCCGCCGATACTTTGAGTGATAAACAGTGTGTACTAAGGCTTAGGGCAGTTCTTATGGTGTATTAGTGTTGTTCTGAGCTTTCAGATGTTTAGTGATGGGCTTGAGATTGGGGTGAACGTATTTTGTTGACCTTCCTACTCTTTTAAAATAGTAGGCACAGTTTCGTCGAAATTAGATATGATCAGCGCTTGCCGGCGTCGATCTCGGCAAGCGTTGCTTAACCTTGAAGATCGACACGTACAGCTGTTATTATATAGCCATGAACCCTCAGGAGCAAATAAGTCTGTTTCGTTCCATGTTTTTATACGAAAATCTCATAATTTTTCTCTCTTTAAGTTTCTCTAATAATTGCTTTTCAAAGCCGGAAGAACGAGAAATAATCCACCTCTAATAACTACTATAAAAAAGTACAGTTACAAAGAAAACTAATAACATTTTATATTAAAATATGCAAGTTAGTGTAATTCTAATGAAGCGGTCGCATCAATATAACGGCTACACTCGGCTCCGCCCGCTATTTATAAACGTGTTTAGTAATAAAGTGATATGAAATAATCAACGGAATAGCTAGATGCTATCACTTTTGCTACATGCCTTAGGGTACAGTTGCGGATAGAAAGTTACCTATTACTTTTGACAGAAATACAAAATACTTAATAATAAAACATACCTATTACTTTTGACAGAAATACAAAATACTTAATAATAAAACATAATAAGGACACACATCACACACACACACACACACAAATGGAGTACTTATTAAAGTCTATGCAATACAGTTTTTTCCAACGCCTTGTTTCCCCGAAAGGGTGGCCAGAGTTTTACCTATAGTACACCCACATTTAGCCAGTTATGTTTAAGTCTCATGTAATACAGGCTTCGGCTTAGCTTAGGCACCAGTCTCCCACAATATTATTCTTTGAGGTCATAACTGGACAATATTGTTTTATGTAACTCTTTTATAAGGATGTTGTGGTGAGAAATAAATAAATAAATAAAATAGGGGCGAGCCTAATGCCAACAACCGGTCACAAATCCAGTCTCCTGGCTACTAATGACAAATTTCAGATAGAAAACCCAATAACACTTTGCCCCACCTGGGAATCGAAACCAGGATCTCGTGCAAAGCCTACTCCCTAAGCACGACATCCCTAGTTTCGGCCGAAGTTACGGACTTTTCTTACTCCGTGTCACTTACGGACATAAGATTAGTCCTTGGCCCGAACTAAAAATTAATTACAACACGATTTGACAGCAGTCTTAACTCCCCATATGTTTTTGTCCGCTCGAAAAAGTTAATCAATCGGGTGTATGGTTATCTTCATCGAAATACATTCGGACGGCCCGTATCTTTGTTGACGGACTTAGAGAGTAGGGCCCCAGTAGCACTTGCGACGACTAGACCAACGAGGCAGACAGATTTATGCTGCACAAATCAATAAATAACTTACAACCCTTCCACTTCTCCACGCACCTGTACCTACTCAAGCAAGGTAGCGGATTTAGCGCTAGCCGTCTCACATTCTGAATTTATTAGTGATGTCAAAACATTATGTAGTCAACAATTTATCGACAGTTGCCTCAGGGGCGAACACTGAAAAATCGACTACTGCATACGTCCACGAGCACAGGGATTGCATTTCGAATATAAATAAGTATCGATATTCGATATATTAACGGTTCTTATAGTATTTATGTAATAGTTTAGCACGGAAGTTAGTGATGTACGGTATTGGATGGAGCTGGTTAGAGGTGTAATGTATGAGAGTATCGAGTTTGTTTGTGGGTTGCTAGTGAGGGGAATGAGTTGTGGTCGATGAGGGATGTGACTGTAGCTTGTTAGTACTTGTAGTTAAGTTGTGATTTGTTTGTTAAGGTACTTAGAATACTGATTTTATCATACGTGAAGTCTACGTTAGTTATGTGGTTATGTCAATGTCAATATAAAGACAGGAATATTAATGATTAACTACCAATTTAATAGGTACGTACATTGATTTACAAAAACCCAAGATACACAATCAGCGTCTCAAAAACGTCCGCATAAAAAGGGCGCAATGTGCGCTGGTGTCGGTAGTATCGTCAGTCATCTTTTAGTCAGTCTTTTTGGACATTGCTTTGTAGAAACCACTTTAAGACATGCGTGTAAGATTGAATTTGCAAAAAAATGTGCTTTATCATACATAACTGACGTATAATTGGGGACTCTTTTGGGTGTTTCCTTTGTTTGAGTTTTTTTGTACATCAATGGGTCTGTATATTCAAATCACAGCTGTCATTTTTTGACAATTGTATGACATTTCTTTATCACAGCAAATTGATACGCATACTCGTGAAATGCGTTGGTTATTGACCTTTTTATTATTCATGGTAATTTCCAACAGCAAATGAAGCCAGCATTTTCTTACAAAACCCTACAAATTTTACTTCATTGTTTCACCCATGAACTTTGCCTTTACACATTGCAGAACCATAAAATTTAAACATTAAATCCGTAATGAAGTGCAGTCAGTAAATACAAGTGCACATAAAACGTAGAGATGGCCATTAACCCGAATTCGCTGAGCTGATGAAATCAAGAATAAAAATCGGGACAATGCTCGGTGGAACTGTACAATAATAATGAATGACCCACTACAGCCACGAACTGGTTGTAGGGACGCGGCTCTTGTGTGAGCGGATAAGGTCCTCTACCTTATCCGCTCATTCAAAGCGATTTACCCATGGAAAAATCGGGACAATGATCGGTTCTGTACGATAATGGTGTATGACTCGGCTGGGGGTTAAAAGGCTTACCACAGCCTCTCCGCGCGGGAGCGTGGAAGGTAAAGGAAGCGATTTATCTATAATAATACAAAAAAAATGGGTCAGTGCCCAGTACAATAATAATGAATGACTCACTACAGCAACGGACTGGCTGTAGGGACGCTGTTAGAGTGAGAGCTGGGAAGGTAGCGGAAGCGTTTTACCCATAAAAATAGTAAAAATCGGGACATTATGCTCGGTAGAACTGTACAATACTGATGAATGACTCGCTAAGACAAAAAACTCCCTGTTGTGTGATCGGAGACAGAAGTATAGGAAGCGGTAAATGATTATAGAACGCTAATTTCAAAGTACAACGCACATGAGAACTGTCAATAAGTATTTTATTACAATTAAACATTGAGGAATAGAGAAACATGGCAGTATCACTTATAGGTTAGGGGGTAACTCTTATTTTTTTTTTTTTTTTCTGGGTGGGAAATCATCAAATAACTTCTCCCGCTCTGGGTGGAGCGGGAGGGCGTGTCAGACTTTTACTGACTAAAACCCACCCGTGTTCCCTCAGTTGCCTGTGTGCCAGGGGCGGCGGTATCTCTTTCGAACAACCCGCACCCCCGGCAGGCATCGGCCCTTGCGGGCCCCTCTGTTGCTGCTGACATCTCTTTGAGGCGCGCGTGGAACACAACGCGCCGTCGACCCGGGCTTGGTCCTTACCGGACAGCGAGCTACCCATTACTCGCCGTCCGCAAGTCCGTGCCTACGGTGGCCGGGAATCAGCCTGGGATTCCCGACGCCCAGGGCGTCTCCTGCGAAGGCCACGGCTGTGAGGGCGCATGTACTGCATCTCCCTCACGTGCGCCGCCTCCCTCTTTGCGAGCATAATTGCTTCGCTGAAGGAGGCGACTGCCAGCCATGCCCTCTCGCTCCGTACCATGGCCTGGACCAGGGTCGGACGCGAGAGATCGCTGCCGCCGATCACCTCCACGAGGACACGGCGTTGCTCCACCCAAGCTGGGCAGACCTCCACCGTATGGTCCACCGTGTCCTCTGGGCGATCTTCGCAATGGAAACACCCGGGCGTTTCCTCCCGCCCTATCCGAAACAGGAACCTCCCGAAACAGCCATGTCCGGTGAGGACCTGTGTCAGGCGGAAGGTGAGGACGCCATGCTGCCTCTCAAGCCACTCCTCAAAGAGGGGACTTACCGCCGCAATCGCAGCGTGCCCAGGGGTAACTCTTATTACTGTACGCTATTACTGTTCATCATAGATAATATAATAACATGTCACATCGAGCTATGGAAAGACTAAAAAGCCGAACTTAAAGCTGATTATTTACCGTAGTATAAGTGTGTGGCATACAATCGACAACTTCCTGTAGACTTATAGACTAGATAAGGATTTCAACCCCCGCGGCCACGTAAAAATAAGCCTAATTTGTAAATAAGGACTAAAATAACAAAATCGCTGTCACTCGAACCTCGCCTGCTCCTACGCGAAATAAATGCAACTCAAATGCATTTTCACATTACCGATCTGATATTGTTATCACAGTAGCTGTTTGACTAATGATAGCCTAAAATCTACCATCATATCTTCACGCTGAGCCGAAGTAGGGCGGGCAGGCTTAATTGCAAACGGATGTCGTTAGTCAAACACCGTTGGGGTGTTATCGAAATAAAAAGTTGCAGAAGGCAAATTGAGAATCCAACGCACCGGTTGGCAGCTTCACTAAAATAAATTAGTTAGTGTAGTTTCGATACACAAGATGGCAGGGACATCGACGCACATCCTGTTACTATGTATTCAGTACATGGCTCTGAACTTAACACAATTTGAAATGTTTCGTTTTCGGAAAAAAATCATTCTACAATGGATCTTTGAGTCGTTACGGGGTCATCAGAAGCTCGAAGTTTGACAATCAGTCTTACCAAGGGGTATCGTGTTACCCAGTAACTGGGTTGTGGAGGTCAGATAGACTGTCGCTCCATGTAAAATAGTGGTATTCAGCTGCATCCGGTTAGACTGGAAGCCGACCCCAGCATAGTTGGGAAATAGCTAGGCAGATGATGACGTTTTGTACTTTCTATAGAAAAGCTGCTATTTTTAAAAGTTCAACGCAGATGTGTTGAGAACCATGTTCTGAATACATGGTTACAGGTTGCGCATCGATATTCTGTTCTTCGTCGCATTTATAAAATAACATACCTAATTGCATTTTTTACCTGTCTAATATTCTATAATTATTGTAACAAATGGTAATACTGCAATAATTTACTTACAATGTAACAAAGAGTAAGTACACATTTATAACTGAGCCATTTATAATTAATTGTTGCATTTATTTTATGCTTTCGAATGGGTTATTAATAAAATCGTAATGATGTGTTTATATTTCCTGGCTTTTATGTAACTGTTTTGTAGAATTAATTGTTAGCGACAATAGTGTTTCAAGTTTCTTTTGTAAAGCTTAAGTAATGAAAAAGTGAATAGGAATTTTACGATGTTGCGTTTTACGTAAAGAGGTTAATTTAAAATAAAATTAACAAAATAACCTTTGTCTTCCAGCTAATGTTTTAGTTTTAGTGTGTGGATTTCAAGATTTGCTTAACAAAGGTCTCTACTTCATTATCGAAAATAGTTATTTACTCTTTTACTACGACTGTGAAGCATTATTTTATTACTTAATTTATGTGACATTTTAATTTCAGCAACGAAATAAAAATAAAACGCGAAGCATTAACTACAGTATCGCACACAAAAGCGAAACTATAAATCTACCGAAATCCACGCGACGAAACTCCACAAAATAAATCAGACCACATTTTTATTCAAAAACAGAAAACGCATTCGAAATTAAAACGAAAGCTGCAAAAAAACTATTTTACAAACTTTTTAAAGCAACGATCATAACTGTACAGCCAATTCAAATCGAATGCGAACGCATGGGAATCGACTATTTCAAATTCGATTCCCAGTTTGAAAATAGAGCTGTCGCGAATGAATCATCGAGTGAAATGAGGGGTTAAAACAAATAAAAACTCGTTGGTTGTGTGGCAAATAAATGGATATTGTAATTTGAGACTATGGGACGGTTCTCTAGTTACTACACGGGACCACAGCCCGGGGGTATGCCTCTATAGGCTTTAGGTTACGAAGTTTTGGTGTTCTTTTGTTTTAAGGTTATTTTAGGCGATTTTCTGTGAACGGAATTTGATAGGAGATCGATTTGGGTTTTAGAAAGCGACAGACGGGTTATAAAGACAGTGCTCATCGTTTTTCTGTCTACTTTTGCTACTGAAAACATTTGAGTCAAAGTTTGAGTGCCTACTTAATGCTATTTTTGGCATTTAACAGCTACTGGATTGATGTTACCAATTGAATTCAATCTAAAAATACCAATTTAAAATCCAAACAAAACTCACATTCGTTCGAATTCCTAATTTAAAATATCCACCAGACATTATCCCATTCTAATTTCAAAAAAGGACCCGCCATAAAATAGTACAGTATATTATGCAGGGGGTCTAAAAACGCCACATTAAGCGATTCCTCTAAAATGAATTCACTTCCTAAATTCCCCTATGATTCTGCTATTTGACATTTTAATTTAATAAAGCAATTCATAATTTGGTGACCATTTTACGAATTTCCATATAAAACTGTCAAACAGATGAATTGCAGCACGCAACGCAGATAATATTATGAATTGTCAGTTAGTGACCATTTTACGATTTTAAATGTGATTCATAATATTTTCCTATATTAATCATATATTATGATTCTGTCAAAGCGGCCTTTCTAGACGCCCAGAAATACCTTTCGATTAGTCCCAGACACGTTAACTAAAAAACATTTGAATGACACCCTGAGTACCTATTTAAAGATATTTTCGGCACTAAACAGTGACTGGATAGATGTTACCAATTAATTCAATCTAAGAATACTAATTTAAACCCAAACAAAACTTACATTCGTTCCAACTCCTAATTTAAAATACCCACCAGACAATATCCCATTCTAATTTCAAAAAAGGACGCGTCACAAAAATAGTATAGTATACGCAAAAATACCTCCCAGACACGTTAAAGGTCGTTAGTATTTACACCGGCGATAGGGACATGGCCTGACAGGGGCAGGACCGCACCCGAATTACCTTCGCCAGCGGGTATGATTGAAAAGCGAAAGGTGAGACGCAACGCACAGGGGGATAGAGTTACATTAGTCTGCAGTATATGGTGGGACTTCAGACAAATCATTGTCACTTCAGCCGAAAGACATCTACTGCTGGACATAGGCTTCCCCTAAAAGGGGCGTTTTGCCATAATCGCCACGCTTGGCAGGCGGGTTGGCGATCGCAGTATAGCTGTAAAAATGCATAGAGAACGCTGCTGCCCATTCTCTAGTAAGTCCCTTAGTCGCCTTCTACGACACCCACGTGAATAAATGGGATGGTGCTATTCTTTTACGTCCGGCACCACACGGAACAAGTACAGTTCAGACAAATATTCGAGTGTAATATGTTTTGGCCGTGACTAGAAAAAGCGACTTTGAATTTTGGTTAGCGAGGAAATCTGTTAGAATATAGAAATACTTTTTCAGATTGGGTTCGTATCTACTATAACCTGACAGATACCGCTGTACCGTACCTTAGGTATGGGTACGGCGCGAAGGGGGAGCAGTGCAGAGCGCTGCTTTGTCAGTGCAAGCCGCTCATTTGGTGCGGTACAACGGTTTCGGTCAGTAAAGAATGATTTCATTTGTTGTGTAGCCACAACACATGGGATTATTCTTTACTACCTTGCAATTCAATGTACTTTCAATGCTCTGTCTGCCTTCTTTGGTTTCATTCGTCATGAGTGATTTTCATAATGCAAATATTGTCAAAGACAACACGATTAAAAGACCCAAACTTTCTTGATAGGACAATAAATCTAAAACACGCCGGGTATAATTTATCATCCCCTCAAAAATACAAATATGCGTAAGCATCCAGAATAACAGCTTGCAAGCACAAAGGCAACTTCTTTCATTATCCAAATTTCTGCCTCTTACTCAGTTAACGACTCGATCAAGTGTCTTGCCAATCGTGCTTATAACCACACAATAGAAGTGAACACTTGACACCCACCGACTGGAACCGAGTATACCCGATCCAGTTTCATCGAACCAAGCGTGACGGTTATGTTTTGTGCATTGTTCAGAAAGAGCGCAAAGAAGTTAAAAGAAGTTTTTACTTCAAAAATCATCTGATTGCCACCCATATACTACATAATCCGAGATAATCCGTCGGGCACGGCGGCGGCGGTGCTTGCACGCTGCCCGCCCTCGCTGCACTAATCGATTTTACGTCTATTTCAATTAGCCGCGTTATACTAAGCTCTACAGCCTATTAACTGTAAGTACATCGCACTTAATTATTTTAGCTCACTTAGCATCTATGGGTCCTAAGGTCTATGATACGCTGTTTAGATTATCTAATGAATAGTCTATGGGTGGTTGAGTAATGAGGAATTTAATTAAAGAGTAAGAAGTTTGATGTATAAATTTCGGCATGATTGGATTTGATGGACGGGTTTTAGTGACTCGATGCTGATCCTAATATTTTGAGATTATTAGAAAGGACGGGGGATAATTGCTTAAAACGTAGGAGAGAGTAAAGGTTCTGTAGTAAAGTAATAAATAAAAAGGTTAAACAGAGGTTGATGGCAATAGTCTCGCCCCTATTACATGGGCTGAAACATATCTGGCGAAATGTGGGTGTACTGATGCTTTTTAGTTTTTACCGACGTCAAAAAGGAGAAGGTTTATCAATTCGAATGGTTGTATCAATATTTTTTAATATATGTTCGGGCATAACTCCGTCATATATAGACGGATTTTAAAAAAATTTTTTTGTTCGAAAGAGGTTTATTCCGAAATGGTCCCAAAAAATTTCATATAGTTTTGATGATGCGTTTCGGAGACAGACAACGGAACTCCTCAAAAATTGACAGCAAACAAACCGCGATTGCTGCTATTGCATAAATATGCATTGTTTGACCCCAAGGATGATGAAATTTCGAATTGTGTGGGGTAGGTACTGTAACTAAAAATGAAAAATAAAAAACTGTATTAAAAAAAAACAACCGACTTCCAAAAAACACTACAAAGTGAAAAATAACTTTAATTTTGGAAGACGGTGACAAAAAATTTAGATACCTACATATCCAAAGTCGACTTCCGAAATTAAAGTTATTTTTCACTTTGTAGTGTTTTTTTGGAAGTCGGTTGTGTTTTTTTGAAGTTTTTTTTTAATGTTTGTTCCGCGATATGACTGGCAATATTTTCAATTATGAATTTATGGACAGGGGTATGCCTCAGGGATGGTCTCATATAAATGTTATAAATTTTGCTTTAGTAGTTTTTGCGTCAGCTTCAATAATACGTATTCAATTCACTTTGTGTACCTTGATGACGTTCTAATACTTTCTACCACTGTTATTTACATAGCTATACGAATTGGTGCGGGGTAGGTATTATCATAACTAAAAAGTGAATACAATTTAGGGCAATATAGGGCTTTTTTGGAAGTCTATTGTTTATTTTTGTAAAAAGTTTACGCTGATCTCGCACTTCACGAAAATACTATACAATGCGAGAGCAGCTTATACTGGAAATGTACAGCTTGAGGTGTAGCCGTGCGTACAATGATCAATGTTCTACTTCTCAGTAGATAGTTGTGAGAACGGACCTTTTGCCCTACCCTGACAATTACTGACCTATACCATAATTTAATATTATAGAAAATACCGACTTAACTAACATGACGTTTAAATATAACCTCCTTACCAGAATACACTGCCGAAGAACATCATATTTTCCATAAACACAAGTTATTAAAGTTCAAACAGAGATTCTTGTTCGTGATAACCTTAACACAATCTTAGCGTTCACACTTTACTGGTACATAGCTAGATCTTAAGTTACGATACATACGTTAGTATTATGTGTGTCATTTAACCTCATTGGTCTAGCTAGTTGTAGAAGCATCGTAAAAAGGAAGTAATAATTTGAATTTAGATATAGAACAGGGTTATTGGAATTTTCTGTTTGGAATGTCTTAATTGGAGTTTGAATTTAAACGCAAACAATTTAATGTTCGTTCTGATGCTACAGCTAGACTGTCTTGATAAAGCGAACTACACATCACGCGCTCTCTATTTACAGCGATACGTCGAGCGGTATTCGAGAGAGTGTAGTTCGCCATTACGCGACGCAATGTGGCCGCAGCATGATAGACTAAGTAATAACAAAAATGAGTTCAAAAGCTTTACCTACTAAACACCAATATTGTCTAACTAAAAAAAAACACTAATTGATAGATATTGTTGATATCAGAGCATTTATCACTTTGTTTTCAACATTTCGCAAAATATGACAAGTTGAACTGGTCTTTAGAAAAAAAAATCCGAATGAAAAAATAAAACTCTTGTATTGTCTCAATGAACTGTCTACTAAATTATCTTTAACTCACTTATAATATAAAGGGCAGGTTCATTCAAAGGAGTTACAAGGACAGCCTTCATTCTGCGCCACACTCCACTGCCCACTAGAGTATTGCGGTCTCGAAACTTAATACTGAACTCGAAGTAAAAAGGACTTTAATTTTCACATTCTTGGTCCTGTGGGTGTGAAGAAACATTCGGTCCTAAAGGTGTGAACAGGCATTAAGGCCCTGGTAACTTTAAATATTGTCGTTATACGCAATAATAGTTCTTATTGCAATCTGTTACGGATTAAAATCTGTTGTAACAAATTCGAATAACAAATGAGCAAGCGTATGTCGTAGAAATGCAAATAAAATCGTATAAAATTAGATTAACTATTTAATAATAAATAATCCATCACTGGATGCAGTTTGGCATTAAGAATTTTATGTTACATTTTTAAAATTATGTTTATAATTGTTAGTGAAGGGATAAACTGCTTTTAAAGATAATTAAGAGGTGACTTTGATGATTTTTTTGATGCAATAAAGTATGTTTAATTGTGTTTTGAGTGCCATCACTGTATGCAAAAAAGACTTAAATATATCTTATATTTTTTTGCTTTCAAAATTATTTACGGTTAAAGAGATACACAACTTCAGTGGGGTCGCCTTCCAGTCTAACTGGATGCAGCTGAATGCCAATAGTTTACATGGAGCGACTGCTTATTAGATAAGGCAGACGCTGAGCTGACCTGCAAAACCCGTTAAGTACTGAGTAATACGATACCTACCCTTTAGTAACTTTAGACAGGTTGTCACCTGTTACGGCTGTCAAAGATCCACGAACGACTGGACCGACGGCTTAACGTGCTTTTCGTGGTATGGACGGGTCTTGATATGTAAAGATGGGGACCTATCCATGGACCAACCGTGGTAAACGTACGGTAGAGGATACGGTGGAGGTCTGCCCGGCTTGGGCGGAGCACCGCCGTGTCCTCGTGGATCTCTCGCGTCCGGCCCTCGTCCAGGCCATGGTACGGAGCGAGAGTGCATGGCTAGCAGTCGCTTCCTTCAGCGAAACAGTGATGCTTGCAAAGAGGGAGGCGGCGCACGTGAGGGAGAGGCAGTACATTCCCCCTTAACGGCCGTAGCCTTCGCAGCAGACGCCCTGGGCGTTGGGAATCCCAGGCTGATTCCCGGCCACCGTAGGCGCAGGTTTGCGGACGGCGAGTAATGGGTAGCTCGCTGTCTGGTAAGGATCAAGCCTGGGTCGACGGCGCGTTGTGTTCCACGCGCGCCTCAAAGAGATGTCAGCACCAACTGATGGGGCCCGCAAGGGCCGGTGCCTGCCAGGGGTACGGGTTGTTCGAAAGAGATACCGCGGCCCCTGGCACATAGGCAACTGAGAGAACACGGGTGGGTTTTAGTCAGTAAAAGTCTGACACGCCCTCCCGCTCCACCCAGAGCGGGAGAAGTTATTTGATGATTTCCCACCCAAAAAAAAAAAAAAACCGTGGTAAACGTAGGTTAAACTGATCGATTGACCCGTGTGGTTTTATTACTTAGTCACAAGTACTATTATGTACCTACTTACTCATATTAAATTCAAGTTCTTCCATCCACCGATGTCTTAAAGAGATATGACTAAAGTGGTCATGCCATATCAACGGCATGTCACTCCACATTACAATAGTTTTATAAAACACTATTCCGATCTTTTGAGTCCGCTTGCAAAACAAGGCTCGCTGCCGATTGGAATTCTACCCACCTCCGGAGAAAAAGAGCGTGAGGAATGTGAACTTTGAAAAAAATTGCCTCCATGTACATTTATAATTATTATAGGTAATTAAAATTGACGGTACTTTCATGGCCATTGGTTTTTAGGCCAGCAATTAATTTATGGACAAAAAGTTGCAACGAGGTGTTATGGTCACACGCATCTTGGTTCCCGTATCTCACGATCAAGGTGTCAGGTTTTTGTCGCTTCGAGTTATTTTTGTCGTCAGTTAAGGTTTAAGTGTCGTATGATCAGTATTTTTATTGTTATAAAACAACAGTGGCTGGTTATAGAACCTATTGAATTTGAATTTTAAATCGGCAGTTGTACCGATTTGGAACAGTAGGTAATGTTGGAAAATTATTTCTACAAAATAAAAATATTGATCTCTTTTCAATTTCGACGAGAATTTCAAAAAAGGAACAGTATCTAACCGTTTTTTTTAATATTTCGTTATAACTCCACAAAATAGCCGATCCGTTTGGCAGCTGATATACGAAAATGTGTTTTAAAAACTTTTTCTACCCTCTACGAAAATGTGAAGCCGTGTAAAGATTTACAAATTTGTCAAATTAAAGTGTTCGCTGAGATTTCTCGCGGTGTCTTTAGAAGCAGCAAAAACGTCGGGTCGCTCACAGAAATATTTACCAAGAACTTACATTCTATGCAATTTGTAAGCGGGCAACACTCACGCCGTCGTGGGTAATTTGATGATTTTTTAAGATGGCGGCTAAGTGTGTGTCGCATTTTATGGGAACATCTAAACATAAAGCTCCTTTTTGTAGTGTTATAATATAAAAGTAAAGGTACAATGGGCTTATGCAGGTATAACAATTGTAAATCTAATTGGGCAGTTGTATTGGCCATTGATCACCTTATAGGTGATGAATGCGTTTCCAATTGAATGAGATGCCATCTTCATCATCATTTCAGCCGAAATATTTCCTCTGTTGGACATAGGCCCCAAGGCACTGCCAATTCAACCGGTTCTGTGCTTCAGGAATCCAACGAGGTCCTGGGGCCTTCACCAGGTCATCGGTCCACCTTGAGGAAGGCCTTTCAACGCTACGTCTTCCAGTACGCTGTCGCTACTCCAGAACCATCGGCGAGCTATGCGCCCTGACCACTACCAGTTAAGTTTGGGAATTGTTTTGGCAATGTTAGTCACCTTGGTGCTCCTACGGATCTCTTTTTTTTTCTTTTTAAGGGTGGGAAATCATCAAATAACTTCTCCCGCTCTGGGTGGAACGGGAGGGCGTATGTCAGCCTTTGACTGACTAAAACCCACCCGTGTTCCCTCAGTTGCCTGTGTGCCAGGGGCCACGGTATCTCTTTCGAATAACCCGCACCCCTGGCAGACGGATCTCTTTCCTTCTGATTTGATGGTGTAGGGAAACTCCAAGCATAGCTCTCTCAATATCCCTTTGGTTGGCCGCGTTTCTGTGCCATAGGTCATCTGGCAACACGTACTGCTCAAAGACTTTCGTCTTGAGACGCTGCGGTATGTGGGACGAGAATGAGTTGTAGCTGTAAATAAATATTCTACTGGAAGAGGCCACCGTTGAAATTAACCCAGACAATCATAAAAAATAAGAGAGATAAATAATAAAATAAAACCGAAAGATGAACCAACCTCATAATACCGCATTTGTTTTCATAGTAAATCTATGTTCTAGCATTCGCAGAATGCATTCTGCTCAAAATAATATTTTTCTACTTCGCTCAATGCCAAGAAGCGAATGACCGACCATGAATTCTATTTCTTGACACAAACAATATTGTTTTAATCTTCGATCAACATTGTATTAAGTAGTTAGTTTTAGAGGTTTCCGTATATACAATATTTCCTTTCAATATTTCCCTTGATTTAATGATATTCTGGGTAATATTTGACTAATCCTCAATCATTGACCTTCTAATGATGGACATTTTTTTTTTAATGGAACCTTCTTTCAAGTTTTTGGCCTTTTCTTCGTTGCAGTAGCTAAGCTTAGGGTATGTCATTCAGCTTGATACTCAGTAACTCTCATCCAGCGGCTACACGCCATCTTACGTTTGTTGATTCGTGAACTCCACTCAAGAACACGTCTTCCCCAACGGTCATCGTTTTTACGGTTAATATGGCCGACTCATTGCCACTCCAGCTTGCTTATGCTGTCAGCTATGTCGACAACGTTTGTTCTCTGTCGGATCATCTCGTTGCTGATTCTATGTCTCAGTGGTGTTATTTGACCTTCTAGTCATTGCAACTAATAATTTGTTTTTATTTAAGAACATGGACGAATCACAGATAATATAAACAGACAAAAAAGGAAGCTACAGTCACCAGAAAACTAATTACAACTCCTCACGGATAGAAAGAAGTATTATAATAATAGTTTAAGGTGTGAGCACAAAAACAAAGAAAAGAAAAAATACATCGCCTTATTAAATAAAGAAGAATAATCTAAAAACTAAGTATGCAATTATATGACTAAAAAAATAGACAACATTATAAAAACAAATAATTTAACCTACCACTACTTGAAAAATTTAAGGCTTAAGAACCTTCTGGCCGAATTCACACTACTTAATTGTGGATGGATCAAAATTATATTCCTTGCATTTATCATTGAAATTCCTGCTTGCCCGCACAATATAACTGTTCTGCCTATAATTCGCAGTAGGTACCCATACTATTACAGTGGTAGTACGGTGCACATACACTTATTTGGAAACTCAACAGCTTATAATTAATTTACATGAGTTATAAATGTGCAACTCACTATCAATGAACAGCTCAATGCAACGTTGCGTCAGTATCTTAGAGTCTGCATTCACTGCACAGTGATAGCGAGATGATGACAATTATCTCTTAAGCCAATAACAGAGTTGCGCCGAGATGCCGTGAGGCATTGATAAATCTAGGTTAACTACAAAGTGGCGAAAGAAAAAAAAGCAAAAATGGATACAAGTGCAGCTATCAATAATAGGTAATGTGGGATTGTTGACACATTGCTCACATTAAATCTAAGTTACAAGTATGTACTACCTAATAATAAATCTGAAGATTTGTCTGTTTTGTCGTTTGTTTGTTTGGACGCGTAAATCTCCCAGGCGATGCGATGCGACGCGGTGGGTCGGGGGAACAGGAATTTCACGCGGACGAATATTAGCCAAGTTTCACACAAGGATTGTCTATTATATCTAGAATCAAAGAATTTGATAGCCTATGCTTTCTAATTCTTTGATACTAGAATCAAAGATTTTTTTTTAGTTACTCAACATAATAACGTCTAACAGAGAGTATGGAGGAAAAAGACATCTTGCGCTGACCCCAAATGAATTGCGGTGACGACCGGAGATTGTTTTTTTTAGATAGATATTTATTTATAAACATTGATGATTAATGATAACGCCTCAACACCTACCATTTACACATAATGTACTCTTTTCTACTCTTTTCTACTCTTTTTCCCATTTTTTCTGTATTTACTATAGTATGGAGAATTCCCAAGTCAAGTGCAGTTGTTGAATTAAAAGAAAAGGTGAAAGTTAAATTTTCACCACTCAAGAAGCCAAACACATAAATATGCCGTTTCACAACTGGGTAAATGTTAATATAATGTCGGAAAAAAATAACTGTCGTTCACAATGTTTACTTAACACTGGAATGCCTATAAATTAAGTTTTCTTTCTTTATTTGTCATTTCGTAAAACATAATTACTGCACTTAAAGGATAAAAGCTTAGCCAAAATTATCTGATTAACTCGGTAACGTAATTAACGAATTTAAACACATTCGTAATTAAGCATTGCAATCCCGCAGCTCGTTCAATCCCGCGGGATTGATATGCGGTATTACTCAATCCTGCGCGGGATCACGCGGGATCCCACATCTTTGATATTATGTTATAAAATCAAATTGAAATTACATATTTGTAAAAATCAACTTTTATTAAACATTTCTTACATCAATAGTTTATTTTCTATTAATTAAGTATAGGTAAAAAACGAAAGAGCTCACTGGGCATCAAAGAATTCGTCCGCATCGCTGTCAGTGGGAAAAGTGCCCAAAAGGCTGGCAGCGTTACCACGTTGGATGGCGATGCTGATTCTTTGATCTAAGAATAGGCCAGCCCTTTGGTCACGTGAAGAGTCGTATTAAGTATAAGTAATTAGTAAATTACTGATTACCGGTAAGGTACTAAAATAGAGAAGAAATAATTTCTGTTACTTAATGTAAGAAATGTTTAATAAAAGTTGATTTTACACAAAAATATGCAGTTTCAATTTGATTTTATAACATAATTTCAAAGATGCGGGATCCGCGGATCCGCGCTTTGAAGGTGCAGGATCCCGCGGGAATGCGTGATCTCGTTTTATGGGATTGTAATCCCTATTCGTAATGTTATTTGATTGTATCTTCTAGGCCTCAAGTCAGTCTATGTACCAATTTGATATTCCTAGAACTTTTGGTCCTAGAACCAAAAATTCAAAGACATGTGACATCTACCAACCCGCACTAGGCCCGCATGGTGGATTATAGCCAATTCTCTCTCGAAGAGAGGTGTCATGTGTGATTATGGTGGTGGTGGTGCTGGTGGCACCCCCTAGATACGGTATCATTATCATCTCAGCCCGGAATCACCATCTGGTACATGGCTCCCCTTTTTCCGCCATACTTCCCGGTTCCGTGCGTCCCTCATCCATGTTTCCCGCGACTTTGAAAATATCAATAACGCAAAGTGGTTTTGGAGGGCCCTGGTTTCTGTGGCCTGACCGTGGCTATCATTGGGTCACAGCTTTACTCCATCGGCTATCTCCTCGCCTGACTAGATGTCATACCCAACTCCATTTGAGGCGCATCGCCTTGGCCCCGGCGTCGTAGACTTTCGACCGACGACGGATATTGTCTATAATGTTGAAATAAATAAAATGGTATTCAAATGCTAATAATACCCGGTTATTAATGTCCCACTGCATACAGAGAAGGCATGAGTATTGACCACCACGCTTAAAATGGGTTGGCGATTTCAGACTTACCTATTTTTGCTATAAATCCTGTTTTCCTCAGGATGTTTTACCGGCAGCGATGTCAGTAATTTCCAAGATAAAATAGGTACGAGTATATCGCTCTTAGAAATTTGAGTAGGTAACATTATTAATGTTCCATTTTCTAAGATCACCCGGTGACCGGATCAAAGGACCGCTTTTTCAATCTACCTCTAGGTAGACGAGGCATCATCATTATTTGAGCCTTTAAAGTCGTCCACTTCTGGAAATAAGCCTCCCCCAAGCACCGCTACTTCGAACGGTTCTGCATGTGTGTGATTCGTGCGGTCTTCACGAGGTCATCGGACCACCTTGTCGGTGGCTTTCCAACGCTACGTCTTCCGGTACGCAGTTACCACTCCAGAACCTTTTGGCCCTATCGACCATCTTTTCTGCGAGTAATTTGCGCTGCCCGCTGGTCAGTAATTTCCAAGATAAAATAGGTACGAGTATATCACTTTTAGAACTTTGAGTAGGTAATTTTATTACTGTTCTATTTTCTAAGATCACCCGGTGACCGGATCCAAGGACCGCTTTTTCAATCTAACTCTAGGTATACGTGGCATCATCATCATGTAACCAAAAGACGTCCACTGCTGGAAATAGGCCTCCCCCAAGCACCACCATTTCATCCGGTTCCGTGCTACGCAGTCACCACTCCAAAACCTTTCGGCCACATCGGCTATCTGTTCTGCCAGCAATGCCCAACGCCGCTGAAGTTTGGCAGTTCTTCGGGCTATGTCGGTTACCTTTTCAGACGAGTAAGATTGGTTAATTGCTGAAGCCATTCCTACTGTTAGTGTGTACCGTAACTACCCCGCTGACTTGGCTCTTGGCTTTTTATTAGAGAGCTTTTTTTTTACTCTTTGAGAACGTCGTTGATTCATGTTCGATGTCCTGACCTTATAATTAAAAGCTTACACATGTTAATTGTTAATGTTGACAACAGATCGGCCATTAAATATTTCTGATCCGACGTAAATGAGGGCAGTACGCAAATATATTTTTACACAGTCATTTTTGGATTTATTCCAAGAGCACTTTGCATTTTTATGCCCGTTTTATAGGTATATAATTTATACAAGATTTATTCGAAGTGAATGCACTTAGCGTTTGCAAAATGTTGAGTTATTTTGAATGTGCGTTTGCAAAATATTGAGTTCAAATGTGTGAAAAATAAACCAAAAATAACGTTGTTTTATAGGGGTGGTTTAAAGTTAGTCAAAAGAAGGTTAACCCTTTTCACCTGTGGGTGTTGTAAAAGGTGATTGGTACTTAGTTATTATTTTAAGGTTGACCTATCCTCAATCTGATTTTATCCACCCACCTAACATTTTACAAAAGTAGCAAATGCTGCATGAAAGGGTACATTATGTAGCGAAATCAAAAAGGAGATTTGCTGCTTTACACTAATATTATGAAGAGGAAAGATTTGTATTTTTGTATGTATCGAATAAACTTAAAAACTACTGGACCGATTTCAAAAATTCTTTTGCCGTTAGAAAGCTACATTATCACTGAGTAACATAGGGTATTTTTATCCCCGTATTCCTATGGGAACTGGTACTACGCGGGTGAAACTGCGGAGCGCTGCTAGTCACTTATAATTTATCTAGATAAAAAGAACTCGAATCGTATAAAAATATAAAAAGATCAAATTAAATTATTGTGCTTTTTGAGTTATTTTATAATCAATTAATATCAAGCACCCCACGGTTTTTTACATAAAAATGACTTTTTTGGATTGATGTCTACGCGTATTTTTTTAAGTTTTTAAAATTATAAATTATTTTAACTTATTTACAGAAATAAAAATATGTAAATTATCCAAATATAATATTTATCTAATCGACTTGACGACTGGCAAAAGATGATAGGAATCTTAAATGTATTTTTTTCTTCTTGTGTTGTTCACTCCTTTATTGAAGTATTTATGAAGAACATTTTACTCCCAACAATTTAACAACACAGGTTAACAAACAATACAAATGAATCATTATATTCATTATGCATAAGCACAGAAGAATTCCATACAAAGAGGTTTCGGACAGCCAGTGATGTATTACATATTTAAATACTGCACAAACATACCCTGCAGGGAACCTAGCAACCAATAAAGACATTAAAACCATGCTAATCGTATTTTAAACTCTTTTAAATGGGTTTCATGACCTAAAAGCAGCCAAGTGCGAGTTGGAATCGGACACGAGGGGTCCCTTACAGCTTCTATTGTTCTTTGAAACATTTTTTGAATACCTACTGTATTCGCTTTTGATGTGTAACATCTCACCTTGGTAATAAGCAACATTGTGCCAACTTCTCGGAAAAATGTTTGGTAGGTACCATCTGACGGCCAACTCTATTACCGCGCGCGCTCACTTTAATGTGTAAGTTTATATTATTATTTCTTGTGGGTACTATACACTATGTGGATAGGACATAGTAGTAAACACGGCTACACATCCAGCTATTATACATTTTCAGTATATGCTGATGTCGCATTGTAAAGGATTTTCGTACAGTGCGAGATCAGCATAAACGGGAAATGTATAGCTCGATGTGTAGCCGTACATACTGCGTACAATCTCAAGTCTCTTTCTACTATGGATCAAAAGAAAAAGCCAAGAGACAGACATACAGCGGATTAGTAATAGGGTCCCGTTGGTACCCCTTGACAGCAGTGGTGGCCCAGCGGTAACAGCCCCGACTTACCGAGTTGTAGGTTCGTGGGTTTGACTCCAGGTAGGCACTTTACTTTGTGACAAATTATTTCAGGTGAATGCAAACATCGTGAGGAAACCGGTCCTAGGATCAAAATATCAAAGACAATACTGTGACATTTACCAACCCGCACTAGGCCCGCATGGTAGATTATAGCCAATTCTCTCTCGAAGACAGTTGTCATTTGTGGTTATGGTGGTAGTGGTGGCACCCCTTGGATACGGAACCCTAAAAAGGAAGATCAACAACGTATTACTTAAAGGAAAATAATCGGCTAGACTCAAATAACACCATGAGTGGTACCCATCAAAAATCGATTATTTACAACAAATTGCGATTTAACAACCAGTCTCGAGAGTTACGATTCGACGAAAGTGTTAAGTGTGTGTGCGAATGGCGACCGGCGAATATCCTTTGTTGTTGTTTATGACTTTGTGGGCAATTTTCAAAGTAAATCATCAAAATGTGGACTGGATTGTGTGTCTTCCTGCACGAATTGAGAGGTTTTTCTAATGTTTGAGATGTTGGCTGTTAGCAGACCAGGGAGATTATTGCGTTACGCATTTACAATCGCAATTGATTTCGATAGTTCAGCCATCATTCATCATTCCTGATCCATTGCGCTATTTACGTTGTTGCTCAGACAAATTTTTGAAACATATGAAGCAAAGAATCAGGAATTTCTTTGTGTTTTATGCAATTGGAGTATTTTTTTGTAACTTAGGAGATATTTGACAATTGAAGCTTTAAGTACCATGAATATTATTCACACATTAAGACTCACTTGCACCGCAAGTCACTAAACGCATGTCATGCTAAACGTACCTAATTAAAACATCGTTCCATTTCCTTCAATCATGTGAAGATGTCAGAGACAGATGATGTTTTAGACAGTTAAACGATTTATTGATAGATGCATTTGTGGTGCCAGTAGATAAAGAAAAATAAGGAACTATAGTATCTTCGATCTTTCTGTGGTTGAAGCCGCACAATAATTGTGTAACATACTATCAACTTCAGTCTAAAAAAAATGAGGGATATTGCCAATCTATTGCTTCATATGTTCAAAAAATTTGTCTGCTCAACCACGTTAATAACACAATGAATGTGGTTGAACAGTCAAAATTAAACCTACTGCTATCAGCGGCCCTAGTGTGTTTCATTTAACCATCTCGATCAAACGCAATGACCGCTTTCGGCGCTCCGTTTGGCCCTGGATTGGTGAAGGACCAATCGGAACTCCGAACGTGCTCACTGCGTTTGATCGAGATGGTTAAATGAAACTCACACTAAGGCCTCAGTAGGTTTAATTTTGACTGTTCAATATTGCGAAAGATACTATTATCTTACGCAATTACCCCGCTGTTGTGATAATGTCTAGGTAGAAGTATCGCACACATTTACCGTTTTCAAACAAAATGAGTGACGTTTGAACGGTTTTAATCACTACAGCTCGTATAAAAAGACCAAACCGTCTTGTCTTGGTCCTCTTTAACGAAGGACCACCGCCATTCACTTAATTACGTGCAACATAAATTTCTTTTTACAATACTCTACAAACCAGTACGCCACACCACTCTTCTTAGAAACAAAACTATGGAGTCGACTTGTCACAACAAGTTTATGAACAAAAAATGCCCCACATACAAGTATGAATATTATTCTTAAACATTTTATTTTTATTCCGATTAATCGAATGCTCGTTAATTAACGGGATCGATTACATTTACTCGAAATGTCACCGGTACAACATGGCGATGTAATTAGGGAGATAATTAGTAACAGATGTTTTCTTTGAGAATATTTCATGTCCTTTAACTTAATATTCATAGTATAGTCGTATAAAAGAAGTTTTTTATTTAATTTATACGGGTTTATTGTTTTGTGGGACATTTTTTAAAGCGTTTAGGCTCTTTGATTGTTGTTTTAATTAATGAGACGGTTGACGAATTAGGTATTGTTTCTTTCCTGACTGTAAAAGTTTCATTTAATTTTGTTATTTAGATTTCGTAGTAACATCTGCTACACTAGTCCTTTACAGATTAATTTTATTAACCGACTTCCAAAAGGAGATTCTCAATTCGTTGGAACCTTCTTTTTTCTTTTTTTTATGTATGTGTGTGGTGACAAAAAATTCAAATACATATCCAAAGTCACCGGCTTCCGAAATTAAAGTTATTTTTCACTTTTTAGTGTTTTTTTTTGGAAGTCGGTTGTTTCTTTTTTTTAAAGTTTTTTGTAGGTTAGGTACCTACAAAAAACTTTAAAAAAAGAAACATTATAAATATATTTCTTTATAAAATTATCCTTGGTGTGATTGCATAACCAATCCCACTGCTGGGACACGGGCTTCCTCTCTGTGAGAGGGAGTGAGCCGTAATCCACCACGCGAGCCCAGTGCAGGTTGGTAGATGTCACATATCTTCGAATTTTTGGTTCTAAGACATGCCTGTTCTTCACGATGTTATCATTTACCGTTTTGAAATCAATGGTGACGAAATAATATACACAAAGTAAGGTGTCTCTTAGGCTTCTAACCTACAACCTAAATCTTGCAAGTCGTGGCTGTTACCACTAGGCCAGCATATTTATTTTTTTTGTTTGGGAAATCATCAAATAACTTCTACCGCTCTGGGTGGAGCAGGAGAGCGTGTCAGACTTTTACTGACTAAACCACCGTGTTCCCTCAGTTGCCTGTGTGCCAGGGGCGACGGTATTTCTTTCGAACAACCCGCACACCTACTGGCAGCCATCTGCTCTTGCGGACCCCACCAGTTGGTGGCGTTGGTGCTGACATCTTTTTGAGGTGCGCGTGGAATACATCGCGCCGTCGACCCGGGCTTGGTACTTATCAGACAGCGAGCTACCCATTATTCGCCGTCGTGGCCGGGAATCAGCCTGAGATTCCCGATGTCCATGACGTCTCCTGCAGCGGCTAGGGCCATGAGGGCGCATATACTGCCTCTCCCTCACGAACGCCGCCTCCCTTTTCGCGAGCATCACTGCTTCGCAGAAGGACATGACGGCTACCCTTGCAATCTCGCTCCGTACCATGGCCTGGACCAGGGCCGGACGCGAGAGACCGACGCCGATCGCCTCCACAAGCCGGGCAGACCTCCACCGTATGCTCCACCGTGGTTAGATTGCTTTGATTAAATTCTAACAAGTATAAAGTTTGTCTTTTGTTTAAACGGTTTAACAAATAACGAGAGAGTTCATATTTATAGTTTACTCGATTACAAAGCAAGCTAGTCCAGAAAATACGACGTCATTATCATCATCTGCCTCGCCAGGTATTCCCAAGTAAATTGGGAACTTGGGATCAGCTTTCAGTCTAACCGAATACAGTTATATGCCAGTATTTACATGGAGCAACTGACTATCTGACCTCAGCAACCAAATCTACTTGGTTATACCATACCCCTTGGTACGACTGGTTGTCAGACTTTCGGGCTTCTGACGACCCGCAACGACCGTCAAAGATCTACGAATGACAGCCGGGTCCAACGGCTTAACGTGCTTTCTTAGACACAGATTGGTCATGATATGTAAAGATGGTCACCCATCCTCATCGATCGATCCATGCGGCTATTATTACTTACGGTACTTATCCACAAGTCAAAAAACAATGAGGAAAAGAAAAAGAGAAAACATTGAACATTTTTCCTCCATAATGCTTTCTCGGATCTCGCAACACTATTTAAGATTTTCAACGAAATGATAGTCACATCACAACATGCTAGCAATCAAAGATGGACGGGCGATCATTCTGAGAATTCTACACAATTTCTCTTTGACGTATCAACGAAGGAAATGGATTCTAGGACACAAAATTACGATTTATCACAAATAAAACTGTGAAGCACATTACTTTGTTCATAAAATTTTTGAATGAAAAACTAGGGAAAAAACTAGTTTATTGCGCATACGTAGTACATAAAATAATATTTTTCTATTTCTATGAAGTTTCTCAGTAGATAAAGAGAAATAGAGTAGATAAAAAGTCAAAAAAAAGTGATATACCAATTTGTTGTCTATGCACCTCATTAGGATTATAACAAGACAAAATGAGATTCAACGCTTATACCATATTAGTACTGCAGTGATTTCTTTGATTTAATTTAAAACATCTAATATTTTAGATTATAATATCCACTGTGGCAACACTGTCAAAGTACAAATTACTTAAAACAAACTTTTAAATTATTTCTCTTATGGCAACTTAAAGCATTATTCTACTTTGGTAACACTCAGAAATAACGGTTATGAAATTATGGTTATGTGGTTTTGGGTGGGGCAAAATTTTAAAATGGTAATGGATTATAAAAGAGTACACTTGTGCGATTAAAATCTATTAGCAAGAAAAAGTTTCTCATGTTTTCTTCATACAACTGATACCATAGAAGTTCAGAACCACCTACACAATGCAATCCAGTTCATTCTCAATCAGATGACGTCCATCTTTCTAATTGTAATACACACATTTGGGATACCAATGATGATGAAAAAGTATTTCAGAACACTGAATAATACAACTCATGGTACAAAATGGCTGATACTGGCCACACTTCTACCACCAAAGACAATCAAACGATCATGGATGAAATACCCGCTTTGATAGACGGTACTCAAATGGAACAAAACACTTTGAAGAGTAGTAACGTCGCGAAGAGCAGATATTTTTATGGCCAACAGATATTTCTTCCGGCCTGGATGATAGTGCACGTGATTTGTGCGCAATGACATCGATGACATAAGAATCTTGATGTAGCGCCATGTTTTGTACATTTGTTTTTTTAATTTTTACTCTTTGGTCTTGTCATTGACCGGAGGGAGATCTGGAAATAGGTGTTGTTACTAGATTTATTTAGGATTTTGTTGGTGCGATCACCAAACTGGTAAAATATTGGAAAGTGGTGAAGGGCGTATGACTGTTTTGTGTAATTTTGCCGTTCAAAAAGTGCTGGTTTTTAGCCTTTGTTGAAAACAATTTAAAAATTTTGTAAATCCAGGATGGTATAGACATCGTCGCGCAAACGATAGCCTTGAACGAAATGTTTCAGCGCATATTTCCAGCGTAGATATTGTCAATTGGTTATTTTAAAATAGCAGCTATTTCATTGAAAAGTGCTAAGTATATAAAATACTAGCTTTTGCCAGCGGCTTCGCCCGCGTGGAGATCGGTGTATTATACATATAAACCTTCCTCTTGAATCACTCTATCTATTAAAAAAACCCGCATCAAAATACGTTGCGTAGTTTTAAAGATTTAAGCATACATAGGGATATAGGGACAGAGAAAGCGACTTTGTTTTATACTATGTAGTGATATGGCAGGGCAATTGTTTTTTTAAACCCACGATAATTTTCAACGCAGGATTCAGAACCTTAATCCTACTGAATCCATGCTAATAACTTTCGCTTCAATTTCTCTGCTACACTGCAGAGTGATGCTGATAACTCATTAGTGTTAAAACTACAGGTGAATTGAAAGAAACCACCCAAAAAAAAAAAATCTTTTTGCTATCTTTTTGATCCCTTTCCATATCTGAAAATAGGATTTATTATTCATAACTGGGTCCTGAAAAACCTGAACAATTCAGAAAATAAACTGTAATGTTTTCATCTTCTGACCTCTGAGTTTGTTTCGGCCTTTCTTCTCAGAGTAGTCAGATAGGAAACGCCGACCTCATCTAGTTCAAAAAAAAATATGATTGACGTGTAAAAGTGTTTGTACAAACCTACTTACAGAAATAAAATCATTTATCATTTATCATTTCTCATCATACGCGACCGCCTAACAACTTCCAAGTTTTACAAACATTACTTGCCAATTTACGATCTAACCAGATGCCTCGAAACTCTAACTACGCCATATTTTTACGAGACCCTACTACTCTAAATTTAATTATAATTAGTATAGCAGTGACGTTGGAAGGTCGCGACAATTGCGCCGGCGCCGGTCGGTTGATGTCACTTGGTAATTATGCCACCGAGCCCGACAGATTAATTGTTAGGGGTGACGGACACGACGCGATGATGCGATGTGTACCTGATGGAAGAACAGTGACACGGAGACTTGGTGACGTAGAAATTGGTATGACGATCAAGATAGGAGTTTAACTGGTTGAAGTAGTGAAGGTAATTTATGTGTGTATTTTATGAACATTTTATAGGGACTAGCTTTTGCCCGCAGCTTCGACCGAGTGGTAAAAAAGCGGGATGGAAATAGAATAATAATATGTCTTAAGGTGAACCTAGTCCACATTTTTCCCATGCAAACTTCGGGAGTGTATTACTCCACTGTTCGACAATGTACATCAAAAATTAAACATGGTATAGTTTTGTCTCATTATTAATATTGTCTGTACGGAAACAGAATACTAAAATAAAAAGCCATTAAAAAGTTAGGAGCCAACAAAGATTCGTTTTTCTTGCTAATTTAACCTAACTTTGGGCGTGATTAAGTAATAAAAGAAGTGTAAAATCTGAAAAACTAAGTCGGTACCGACAAAGCTCAAATATCGAAAAGTTCAATAAACTTTATCGGTCATTGATTTATGGAGTGGTTTTTTCATAAAACCCGATCTTTCGAAAGACTGTTCTTAATTTTTTACGCGCCTGTTGTATTATAAATGATCCTGCATCTCACACAATAATGTTGTGCGTGTAAACTAGCTTCTAACTGCTCATCACTGATACTACCTCTGTCAGACACGATGCCTGGTGAGACAGCGTGCTTTTTAGCCAGGCCCAACAGTGAGTTCGAGCCTGCGACTGGGTTCCCCTTAAACCAAAGTTATGGTCTACCTGTATTACCTGTGTAATATGAATCGAAATCAGCCGTTAAAGCGTGAAAAGGTATCAGATAGTGTGTTTAATTTTGGAAAGTCTTGTCTAGCCAGAAATACTGGACACTACCTATAAGTATTTTTTTTTGTTGTTGATTAAATTAAAAGAATATGACATCTACAATTCAAAATACGATTTGAACTGTTGTTGTCATATTCTTCGAATTTAATTTAATCTTTTATAATATAATATATATTTTTTTAAATAACAAGGAACATGATAACGTTATTTTATCATTTAAATTTGTATGTCTATACAAGCTATATGCTGTGCTGGGAGGATCTCTGCAGAGAAAAGAACATTTCTATTTATTCCTTTAGTCACTGTCTTTTCAGCTATTGTAATCTGGACAAGGACAGTAACCAACGCTCTGACCCATAAAGCCATCTTCGATCCCTGAAATAAATGACAAACTATTATTAATATCCGACCGAAAATGAATATCAAACAAAAACGGAAAAGGAGCTTCGGCTTAATTCTTATTTTCGGCCGAAAACAAAAATAATTGAGAAAATAATAATATTTCCGTTGTATACACATACACGTGTAACTTCAAAACAAAATCGCGTCCGTTTATGTCAGCTGAGTGAATCCACGAGCGGACTCGATTCACCGTGAAGTTAGCCGAACGATTTTGCCAAGCTTCACGTAGGTATTCAAGAACTTCTGATTTTCGGCTTGGCAGAAACTTCGGTTGGTTTATGGCTGAAAAAGGCTGAAAACAAAAATGTGAAGCTTCATTTTTGTCGGTAATTAACTATTATTTACCGTCACACAGTCTGTCCACTGAACGTCAGCCCTGAGTTACTCAGAAGTGAATTATACTAATCCATCCAGTGTTGATGACCTCGTACAAATTGCACCAAGCTAAATGAGCAGTTGTTACTCCAATACAAACTTAAACCTACTATCCTCAAACTCCTTACCCCACCAATTTCAACCTTAACATTCCAACTATAGAGTAGGCTGATGAAAATGTTAGGGGTCTTCGACAGTAAAGGTAACTTGGTTCTTTGTAACGCGGGGCACGGTGTCAGTAGCACCAGATAGGTTTATGTTGATGTGATGTCAAATGACAGGAGCTGATATTCAAATGAAAGAGTCTGTAATGAGGATGGGAGTTGTGGCTGTCATCCTGTTTAGCTTAGGGAAAAGAGTAGGAAAACAAGATGGTGTTGTTGCAAGTTTACGAGATCAACGGTCTTATTGAGGCGAAAACGGTAGCCCAAAAATATCAAATTTTCGTGCGCTTTTTGCATCTTGCAGATCGATGTCAGGTTGTATGTTGATCTGAATATCGTTTGCGATCGCAAAAAATATGTATTCATAGAATTACAGTGCAACATCGATATAACAAATTGGAAGGGAACAAGTAAATATTAGTTATATCAAGTAATTCATACAACCTTATTGGGAGATATATGTTTGAGCCGTTTGAGGTTGAAACACTAGGGCCATGAGGTCCGAGTGCTCATCGAGTATTTCGGGACATCGCCAAGCGGTTGGTCGACTCTTCACGTGACCAAAGGGCTGGCCTATTCTTAGGTCAAAGAATCAGCATTGCCATCCAACGTGGCAACGCTGCCAGCCTTTTGGGCACTTTTCCCACTCACAGCGATGCGGACGAATTCTTTGATGCCCAGTAAGCTCTTCCCTTTTTTACTTTAAATACTTGTTCATATGTCTTATTGTTTAATTTAACAGTAATTCGTTAAACTGAGGTTTGTTATATTGAGGTTAGGTCGGTCTAAAATCTACACTTCTACACTTCTACACTAATCACTACATAGTATAAAACAAAGTCGCTTTCTCAGTCCCTATATCCCTATGTATGCTTAAATCTTTAAAACTACTTTAAATTTTTTTAATAGATAGAGTGATTCAAGAGGAAGGTTTATATGTATAATACACCGACCTCCACGCGGGCGAAGCCGCTGGCAAAAGCTAGTAATATTATAAAGAGGAAAGATTTGTATTTTTGTATGTAACGAATAAACTTAAAAACTACTGAACCGATTTCAAAAATTCTTTTGCCGTTAGAAAGCTACATTATCACTGAGTAACATAGGCTATATTTTATCCCCGTATTCCTACGGGAACGGGAACTACTCGGGTGAAACCGCGGAGCGCTGCTAGTTGGGCATAAAGAGGTAAGAGTTTCGTCGTAGGATTTTCGTCAACATAATTAATGATGTTTCGCTTTTCTGCGACTGGTAAGGAACACCTTAAATTACTTTCCATCAAATAACACCGTCGATCACTAACAATGGACTTCTTCTTTAAGAAGTTCTTGTGAAGGACAACACTGATTATTTTACGAAAAAAAAGTGGCGAAACCTGTCGCGACTGATTCACATACTATGGGATTAAGTTAAGTCATATTGGTGGGAACGTTATACGGGATAAGTTTTTATCCAGTGTGCAAACTGTAACCATGAATTCAGCATATCATTCTAGAACCCCCAGCGCAGATATTTTTCGTCAGTAATACAAAAAAAAAATCAGCAGTTCCATACATTTTGACCGCGTATTGCAGTTTTCTATGAAACAGCGGTTTTTTTTTAGTAAATCGACGTAAAATTTTTGTGCGAGGGGTACTAGAATAATATAACTGGATAAAAACTTATCCTGTATAAAGGTATTGGGTTGACAAAATTCGTTAATTAGAGGTATTTACACTTTTTTTGATAGTTGAAAATTCGTTACAAAGAGGTTGTTCGCAAAAAAAATTCGCAATGTAAAGATATATTTTACATTGACTCATATGGACAATTCAAGGGGATTATGACGAATTTGTTAAATCGAGGAAGTCGTTATATTGAGGTACGTTATATTAAGGTTGCACTGTATTATCATTGAAATCCCATCCTACTAATCTATCTATACATACATATAAATAAAATTGGAGTGTCTGTTTGTAAAAATAACCGCTTTTTGCTACATGCATATGAATATAAATAAGGGACATATACCAAAATAACATGTTTTTACAATTTTTGTCTGTCTGTCTGTCTGTCTGTCTGTGTGTTTGTTCCCGCTAATCTTTGAAATGGCTGGACCGTTTTTGACGGAACTTTCACTGGCAGGTAGCTGATGTAATAAGGAGTAACTTAGACTTTTATTTTGGAAAAATTCTTCATATATATATCTATACTATTACTATAATATTATAAAGAGGAAACCTGCGAATTTTTGTAGTTTTGTATGAATGTTACGAATACACTCAAAAACTACGGGGCCGATTTCAAAAATTCTTTCACCATTAGAAACCTACATCTTTACTAAGTGACATAGGCTATATAACATCACGCTGCAACTAATAGGAGCAGTGCAGCAATGAAATAAAAAAAATCCACGCGGATGAAGTCGCGGGCACAGCTAGTTAATTAATAATATAAATGTGAATGTTTGTGAAGATAGTCGGACGGATGGATGTTTGCTACCTACCCTTTCACGCAAAAACTGATGAACGGATTTGAATGAAATTTGTTACACAGATAGTTTATAACCTGGATTAACACACAGGATACTTTTTATCCCGGTAGTACGTTCCCGTGGAATAATTTAAACGAAGCCGCTGGTAAAAGCGTGTTATTAATATAACTTTCTAAGTTCAGATTACCCTACTGAACGACTACTTATTTCAATAAATAATGATATTTGAGGTTTCTTATTTTTTTGGGTGAGAAATCATCAAATAACTTCTCCCGCTCTGGGTGGTGCAGGAGGGCGTGTCAGACTTTTACTGAGTTAAACCCACCCGTGTTCCCTCAGTTGCCTGTGTGCCAGGGGCCGCGGTATCTCTTTCGAACAACCCGCACCCCTGGCAGGCATGACATTTGAGGTCAGTTCTAACTTTAAAAAACTTCTATCCTTGCTACCATGGGGCTGTCAGTCATCTCCTTTGAAATAAATGTCTTATTAATGTCGCAAAAATGTATGTTATTCCTTATCATCATCATACCTATCATCATCTGCCTTTTCCCTATGTTTTTTTTAAGTGTGGAGCAGGAGGGCGTGTCAGACTTTTACTGACTAAAACCCACTCGTGTTCCCTCAGTTGCCTGTGTGCCAGGGGCCGCGGTATCTCTTTCGAACAACCCGCACCCCTGGCAGAATGGTGCTATGTTGGGGTCGGCTTCCAGATAAACTGGATGCAACTGAATACCAGTATTTTACATGGAGCGATTGCCTATCTGACCTCCACAACCCAGTTACTGGGTAATACGATACCCATTGGTAAGACTGGTTGTCAGTCTTTCGGGCGTCTGACGACCCGTAACGATCATTCGTTTAGCTGGGACCAACGGCTTAACGTGCTATCCGAGACATGGAGGGATATTGGTATATAAGATGGTCACCCATCCACGGACCAACAGTGGCAAGCGCTGGTCTAGTCATCCCTTAATAACGATCCAATATCAAAATAAGTGACAGACAGTAAAATTACTATCAATCGACCATAAATACTTAATTGATTATGAGTGAAAAGTTATCGGCAATTTTAATAGCATTGATGTTCATTGGCGGGTCGTATGTCCGTCATGACATGTCGATAAAATGCAAAAGCAAAAAGATAGCTCGAGGGTTACTAATTTTAATCTATGGGTGTTATTTCAAAACCTAATTATCATTTCAATTTTTTCGATAGCATTTTTAGGGTTCCGTACTGTTAAGGTATATCGAAAACAATTGTACAATATAAGAAATATGGCGCGCGTGTGTCGTCCGTCGGTTGCTCTCGCTAGTGAAGTTTGTTGAGCCCTCGGCCCCTCTCCTCGACCCGCGCAGCCGCCTCCGCCGTCGGCCACGCAGCCACCCGACGCCTTACGAAGAAAGTCGACGGCGCCCGAACACGTACCCAAAGGATAAATGGGAACCTATACTAAGTTTATTTGATCTATCTGTCCATATGTCCATCACAATGTTATTAAATTGTACAAGAATCTTTTGGCGTTTGAATGACATTGAAAGCAAATCGTTGTTGGTAAACATTTAAGAACTAGTTGGCTTATTAGTCGATTAGTACGAATTTTAATTTTAATTTTTTATTTATTATCATTTTTATAATTACCCGAATCGATTGAATCGACACTGTTAAATAATAAAAGTGTGGCGGCCATCTACAATGCCACATGCGAACTACAAAATCAAAGACTTGAAAACACAAAAAGTGATGTGGCGCCATCTACAATGCCACAGGCGAACTACGCAAAACTTCACATCACACAAACCCTGCATCGCACAATCAGAGTTTAGCGCGCGACTCGCATAGATACAACATCCCGACATCAACCGTCGGGCTGTTGCCCAAAAGACACAACCCGTCTGGTCGGAGGATCCTCCCTTTTCAATAGAGTATGAGTGAACTTTACACCCTGTTCCTCATACCTCTATAAAAGTATCATTACAAACGCGACTCGCACGAAGTAAATTTATTTGTGTGCGAATCAACAACAACAAAAATGCGTATAAGGCAATTGGCACGTTTTGATTTTTGAGCAATAAACTTATAAAACTTATCTAAGTAATTAGTAATAACGTGTATAAAATTCGAAGACATATGCCATCCATCAACCTGCACTAGGCCGGCGTGGTAGATTATGGCCTATCCCTCTCACAGAGAGGAGATGTGTCCCAGAAATGTGAAAATTATTGGCTAATTGTAGCAGTTTTGGTGGTACGGAACTCCCCGTTCGCGAGTCGAATTCGGACTTGCCCTGTTTTTTTACATTTCAGATCGGGCCTGAGGCCTCGGTTTCATAATAGTGTGGGTTCGATTCGGGTCTTAGTAATGTGTAGATAATTGACGATGGTGGTCGGTCATTACAGGCCCATAGAATTGGTGATTGTATACTTGCTCCGTGTAATGAATAGATGCGGTACGGCGCTCCCAGGTTTGACGTGGAGCTGATGTAAAATGGATGTGGTTGTTTGAATAAATAGATTTGATATTCTATGCTTACAACAGGCAGCAAAATATAGAAATCTTAGGCCAGTTTCCAGAACAAAAATGGTCGCAAAATTAATGTGTCAAATTGTCAAGCGCGCGTATACTTATTATGTGATTGGTTGAATGATTTATCAACAACCAATCGTGCGAATCGAACGTGTTTTTGACAATTTGACGCATTTGCTTTGCGATCATTTTCCTTTGAGAAACTGGTCCTTATTCTCGTATTGGGAAAAATAACTATTTAAATAAACAAAAACATGTAAAAATATCGGCAAAATGCAAGTTGCAGTCGCCCACCGAGACTCACCTAGAAAAATATTTTTCCATTTTACAAGTTTTCTGTTTTGAAACCGCATAACTAAGCTTGTCTTCTGTCTTCTGTTCTTGGATTAAGACATTGCAGAGCAATCCTCTTTTTCAACAAAAAACTATTTACAAACAAGCTAAGTTTAGGAGTCGCAGCATTTATTTGCTTGTTTTAATTTTATTTATTTATTGAGGACCGCCAACAAAAGATGTATAAAAAGTTTTAGTGAAGTACACTCCTTGAATTTCTTCAATTAATTTTTGCTATGACAACGTCTTGACGGGTAAGTACCTGTTTTATTTCGACGTTAAAAAATCCCACCTTATCCAACCTTCTCACATCCATGGAGCGCTTGCGCAGAATCCGTTCATTGCGCAAGTACTTATTTATTATACGACGTATGACAGCTGGCCACAGAATCCTCACTTAATGACTAGTAACCGGGATCATAATCAATTCGATTCGCCATTTTACAGTGGCCCCTAAGTGCCTACCGCATTTTATTTATGAGAACAACATGACATTGGTATACCATAACACCACGGTTGTTGTCCTCGAAAAGTACGGCTCAGTTCTACTAATAGTAATTTCCCATTTTGCCGGATATCTTTATGTCCTAAGAGGGCGAGCTTATTGCCATCAATCGCGTACAAATGCAAACTCAAGGCAGGTGGAAAAACTCAATAACACCTTGATCTGGAAGTTTAAGAACTTCATGATCAGAGGTAGCGCTTACAAAACCCTACAGCCAATAAAGGCTCTATAGTCAGTTATACCTTTAGATCCGGCTACTGTGACCTCGGATGTGACCAAAATCCGTGGAAACTATGGTTTATTATTATTGTTATTATTTTACTCGACTGCTTTTTTGTCTGGTTAAGCCTTTGTAGGTTCCAAGAAGGTTCAATCAATAATCCAGGACTCATCAAGCTTCCTTGTCTCGGTATTTTTCATTGTCATTTTTGATTCTGGCTTACAGGAGTTGCAGTGGTTAAGTACAACGCAGTAAAGAAAAAATCCCAATCGCAAATCTAGGTTGGAGGTGTCTACCTACATACCTATCCAGATATAAACCTAATCACGTCTCTAAGTCAACATTTCATGCGTTTACAGATAACTAAAGAGACACAATATCATGGTCCTTAAATAAATTATCTTAATTGCTACACCCTGTAACAGTGTCTCAGTAAATTATCTCAATCTTAGCCACAGGAGACAGTAAGTCAGCAAGAAAATGGAGAATGGTCACGATAAAGAACCCATACAATGAACCCCGTAGGCAAAAGTTTAACCGGACAAATACCTCCAACGAAACCATGAAAACAAAATTGCCAATATAAATCAAACTAGCGTTTAAGCAACAGTAAATTATTTCTCAATCAAAGCCTTGTACTCTAGAAGAAAACTCACCAATCACTCGAAAAGCATGCTGTAATAAGTCATAGTAAAAACTGGATAATTCATTTAATAGCTCATGTCTATTCCGAATAATCAGTCAGGTACAATGGACAAAGTTGACGCTTGGGCAATTCATCACTCTTTAGTTTGACAGCTAAATTACTGGGCAAAGTAACGTCAGCAAGAGTTGCCAAGTATGCCCGGAAAGGCTACGTTTTTGTGCCGTTAGATATTTTAGGCGTTGAGTAGCTTGTCTAGTCCTTTTTGGATGTATTATGGGAGACTATAACTGGCGGATAATTGCTGATAAATAATACAGGGATTGATATGAAAGTGTGAGATACATTGTGAGGTTTTTTTTTTAAATAGTTTTCTATTGTAAGGAAATTCACACCTTTCACTAGGAGGTAACCAAAAAATTGTTATGAGTTATTATTGATAGATTGTTCTTTCAGTTCCCATGAGTGCGATCAAGTCATATCATGGCATAAATCGTCTGAATGTCATGTTTGATGACAGCACGTGTATGTCTTTAAAGTAAAATCAATGTCAATTAAAAATATTTACCAATAATTATTACCCACTGCCAAGTAAGTTTGGAAATTCTTCGGGCTATGTCGGTTGCCTTGATTCTCCTGCGGATCTCTTCATTCCTGATTCGGTCACGTAGGGAAACTCCGAGCATAGCCCTCTCCATTGCTCTTTGGGTGACTTTTAGCCTTCTAATAAAGCCCATTGTGAGCGACCACGTTTCAGTGCAATAGGTGCCCGAAGAGTTGGCAAACTTAAGTGGCAGTGGCAGGGCACATTGCTCGAAGAACAGATGGCCGATGGCCTGAAAGGTGCTGGAGTGGCGACCGCGTACTGAAAGACGTAAAGTTGGAAGGCCTCCCACAAGATGGACCGATGACCTTGTGAAGGTAGCAGGAATCCACTGTATGCGGGAAGCAAAGAACCGGTCGAAGTAGAGGAGCTTGGGGGAGGCCTATGTCCAACAGTGGCCGTCTTTCGGCTGAAATGATGATGATGAGTTATTACCTTATTCATGTGTGTTTTTCTTTTTTTGCCTTATTACCTATGTGTGTATTTGTGTGTGTGCGTGTGTATCTACTCATATGTGGAGCCCTGAAGTAGCCGGGAAGGCATCGTGACAGACCTAGTAGAAGATAGCGGGACGAGCTGGAAGAAATAAATGACCAATGGTCCACTTTAGCCCTGCATCGAAAAAGCTGGCTGGAGGTCATGAGAAGACGCAAGCTGATTATGACGCTATTCATAAAGAAAATCTTTAAAAACATACATCACAGGTACAACCGTGTGCACAATTGATTTGATAGACCATATTAAAGATATGTGACATCTTCCGATTTTTGTTTAATAAAGACGTTAACACATAAGTGCTTACGTTTTACAAAAACAATGTAAGTTTATGTTCAAACAACGATATTTTCATTCTTTAGTCATTCCACGATGGCACGGACGTTTGAATTTTTAGTTCTAAGTCATGCCGGTTTCCTCTCGATGATTTTCTTCACCGTTTTGATAGCAATGGTGATGAGATTATACACACAAAGTTAAGCACCTGACTGCGTTCGAACCTACAACCTACGACTCGGTAAGTCACTCTGTTACCGCTGGGCCACCATAGTCGCTGGATGTTAAATACTGGTGTAGTGGCACGTAAGTTGAACCAAAATCAAAACAAACAACCGAAGGTAGGAGCGCGTGCACTCGTTGCCCTGCACGGAAAAATAATGAAGTCCCCTTCTAGCACAGCCGTTTATGTAACGTGTACTCACTGAAGTTTGGTAACAAATTACAAATCGCGGCACGTAAGTTGAACCAAAATCCGAACTTTTGGTACAACTTACGTGCCGCGATCTGTATTCAGCTGTATCAGACTAGACTGGATGCCGACCCCAACATAGTTGGGAAAAAGCTAGGCAGATGATGAGTCCGGTTCGTTGCAGGGTTGTTGCATATGGGAAACCGGATGAACGTAAGAATCGCTACAACAAGACCGCCTTGTAAAATGCCTTGGGTTCGATTCCCAGGTTGGGCAAAGTGTTATAGGGTTTTTCTGTCTAGAATTTCACAGTAGCAGCCCGGTATCTGGATTTTTGTCCGATTGATGGCAATAGGCTCGTCCCCTATTACATGGGACTTCAAAAAAACTGGGTGTAAATAGGTAGACCTCTGCCCAACCTTTCAGGAAAACAAGGCGTGATGTTATGTATATTACGAGAATATTATTAACCAATTATAATTGTCGTAGCTCATTGTATTTGCTGACCCTGCTTTAAAACAGAGCAAGATTTATGGAGCCAAATGCTCAAAGGAATAATTATTTGCTCAAATTCCTCGCAAAGCACAAAAAATGGTACTGTACAATGTTTTGATTATTAATTTATTAATGAAGACTATTTATCGCGGTTTAATTTCTTGCAAGTGAGTGCGGTCACCAAAAGGGATTTGTAACCAGGGTCATTGTATATAGTTGAAGTTTAGAAAGAAACCGATGAATGTTTTCAAACAAATTAAATTTAATTATATTATATTATTTTTGTAATCCGTGGGGCACTTTTTGGGAATCTCGTTTGACAGCTTTATTTATTTATTTATTTATTTATTTATTTAACCATTTATGTACACACATATATAAACAGACAAGAAGATTAGAACAGAAAAATAGGTACAGAGGTGATGCTTATTTCTAAAGAAATCTCTTCCAGCATACCTGCGATAGGAGAGAAGATAAAGAAATGTAGACAGCGTGTGAAAGGGTAAATAAGAAAATAAACTACATTGATTTACGATCAAAAACAATAATACACTAAACAAATTAAACAACTAATATGGGAATATACTTACATACATAATTACAAACATACATACATACATATTTCTAAAATAAATATCACTAAAATATTAATAATAATAATGTAAATAAAATAATATATACACAACTATGACGATGTGGACAGATAGTGTTCTTTCACTTTTCTTTTAAAAACTGCAACAGTTTGGCAGTCCCTAATGTCGGGCGGAAGTGCATTCCACAACCGCACCGCGTGCACAGTGAAGGAGTAGGAGTAGAAGTCAGTGGAGTGGGGAGGGGACTTAAGGAGGTTTCGAAGATGCGACCTGCAAGGCGCATCTGAAGGACGGGCGTAGGAAAAACGGTCCCGCAGATAGGAAGGGGTTTTCGGATTGTGAAGAAGGTTGAACAGCAGACACAGTATCCGAGAGTTCCTGCGAAATCGAATGGGGAGCCATTTGAGTGTCTTGCGAAAGTTGGAAACATGATCATACTTTTTAAGATTGAAAACAAAACGAATACAGATGTTCTGCAAACGCTCAAGTTTATTTAAAAGTTCTTCCGTAGCATCCAAAAAACAGGCATCGGCGTAATCTATGATGGGCTGAATGAGAGTGAGCTTTAATTTATTTCCGTCTCTTTTTTGTTTCCTTAGAAGGAAAATTATAGCTATAACCTAAATTCAGTTAAGTTGCTGCACAGCTGAATCATTACCATTATCATTCCTCAATTAATCAATAAATAATTGAAAAATAATCGACTTTTAAAAGTAATTACTCAATGATTATGATTACTGAAATCTTGACTGCCGCGTCAATCATTTTTTGATTAGCAACTTTTTATCAACCATGTATTTTTTAAATGAGCATAAATTGAATTAAGAATACTGTGTTCTATTTTCAAAAACACTGAGTGTATTTTCGGATTGTTAGCACGAGGAGGCGTACTGAATCATTCGGTAATATGCTACAACTGAAAATACACTGTGGCTGCAAGATGAAGAGTTGATTTTCTCTTGTGTTACGTTTCTTAGTTTGATTTCTTGGGCGTAGTCTGCAACATTGTTGCAAATTGCTGTTTCAATTACTATGTTATTAAGCCAATTATAAAGAGGTAAAAACGATTGAAAAGTAAATGATTATAATCGGCTGATCCTGAGACACGACCGACGTGTTACAATGGCATTTTTTTTTTTGTAATTTCACGGTCAGAGCAGATTTTTATTATTGTTTTTGTATGGAATTTATTGAGTTGAAGTAATAGTTCAATACAGTGTGGAATCTGCTTTATTTTATACTTCAACGTCGCGTCTTAGCAAAACGAAAAATTGTACGAAAATGTTATACTCGTTCAACAAGAATATCGCATGAGCAATTAACAGACTTCAGACTCAGGCAGGCCGAAGTAAAAAAAACTTGCTTAGGTGGAAATTCACAGGTGACTGCCCTGGAGTGTACAAATGTGGCGCTGTCCCACAATTAATGTCCAGCGTGTCCTAGTGTCTGCACGCTACAGGACAACTCCTGTAGCGTGCCATCCCATGGACGCAGTTGAAAGTGCCAAGCTCGTAGCCAAATTCTGGGCTGACTGTAAACAGGGTGTAACAGAAACCCTATTGCTATCCTTAAGCACTAAAGATAGCAGCTGGTATAGAATCACTGTACATAGTTTCAGCTCAAAATAAAATACTCTAAGAATTGATACCAAATTTTCGGTTTCATATGTTTCTTAAATACAAATCATAACAAACGTGTCACCGCACTACGTAGGTCAATAACTTTTACGTTTCTTGCCAATGTCACGATAAATCTCTTTCGAGTGATGTGTTTGTTTCAATTTGTTCTGGTATCAATGTATTAAAAATTGTTGTAACTTCCGAACATGTAGAGATAGGATTGAAAAATTCCAATATCGTTTGATATCATCCAAAGAAGCCGTGCCCTTGGTATGTTTATATACCCTTTCCGTTACAAGTTGTACAGATATTTTCCCAAAAACTTTCCCATGAAAACAGTCAACCATACAACTATTAGATCATTGGTTCACGTATAGGTAACGTATTAATGGTTTATTTCAGCGCAAATACAGTATTTACAGTCGCACTTTTACTTAACTTAGCATAACACAATGGATAGTTCAACCTTTGCACTACTATCTAGAAGACGGGAAAAAAACTTCCACCACAGACTACAATATAATCCCTTTTTAAAAACATGGAAATGCGAGTTACATTTAAAATTGCGAACAGAAAAAAAAAGACTGCGGCTTCGATATTTAAAATGATCCTTTTAAACGAAAATTTTATCAGCTCAATTAAATATGGATTACTCTTTTGTATACCTATTTACAATATTTTTACTATTTAGCGTAATCTAAAACCAAATCTTCATGATTGTTACCAGCAGAAATAAAATTTATTCAACAGTGTATAAAATACCAAATGTTACCTATAACAAATCAACATACATATTTATTATTTTACACAAACGTTTTAAAACAACATAGGTCGTTGAGCTCCCTAAAATAGGGTTGAGCTATACTGTAACTGCTGCAAACATGCTCTGTTGGGACAGGTCAGCTTAAAGCTGCAATGGCTCTTTCTTCAAAAAGCCCCTCCAGACATAGCCCTGCATTGTTAGACTCACATAAAATTCAAATAAAAATCTTTGGACTTTAAAAGAGACCATGACCTTTGAGTTTGTTTCGCAATGTCTTCTCGGGAAACAGTCAGCTAGGTAATGCCGGCGCCATCATGTTTTTAAAATATTGACTTGTAACAATGTCTTCTAAGATGTAGCATACATAAATAAACGTTTCATTTAATTTCATAGTATTCGCAACTTCAAAACTTTAATCGAAACCCTTAGCAACAATCTATTCCAAACACCCCTTAATTCAGGATTTACAAACAAAATAACTAATAACAGTACCACAACAACAAACATAACTGTAGCAACGACCATCAACACTGCTTGTACCCAATCCGACAGCCGATTTATTCGACCGACATGACAAATGTATCCTTGCTATCCCTGCTAAATTGATCAGTACTTTGTTTCTTAAACAACCAAATTAATTTGCTTTTACATCACTTAGAAAACAAACCACTATCAACCCTATTACTTTTACACAAGAGATGGAAATTATTTTGGGATGTGTCAGCTTATGTTGGTTGGTACAGATCACGATGCATCATATTGCAAGTATTTTGGCATGCTTGACTTCTTTGTAATCTATGCCAGAAACGGGTTAGGAATACACCTAAGCGTGGATAAGTCTGAATTGATTATGGGATTGTTAAGTGGTTAGCATTGACAGTTATGTATGACCTGTGGTATTTATTCCAGTTTAATGGATTGGAAGATTACAAGTAAGTTTTAGGATTACATCTTGAAGAAATGATGGCACAAAATTAAAGACGTGTGACATGTGTGAAAGATGATGAATCAGAAATGAAGACCAATAGAGCATTATAGAAGGAAACGATATATTGCGCAAACCCCAAAAAATTGGGATAAGGACAACATAGTACATTTATCAGCCGATAATGTTCCGTGTGGTGCCGGACGTAAAAGAATAGCACCATCCCATTTCTTCCCGTGGGTGTCGTAGAAGGCGACTAAGGGACTTACTAGAGAATGGGCAGCAGCGTTCTCTATGCATTTGACTACCATACTGCGTCGCCAACCCGCTTGCCATACGTGGCGATTATGGCAAAACCCCCAATTTTTTTGGGGGAGGCCTATGTCCGGTAGTGGACGTCTATCGGCTGAAATGATGATGATGGACACAGGACTCCTTTCTGCAAGAGGGAGTAGGCTGTAACCTACCAGGCGGGCCCAGTGCAGGTTGGTAGATGTCACATGCCTTCGAATTTTTGGTTGTAGGACGTGCCAGTTGCTTCACGATGTTTTCCGACAGATTACATCGGACAAATAGATCAAACGAACCACGGCACACGTTAGTATCCCAGAGACAATTAAATAAGAAGAGAAAGACGACAGAGTAAATGTAGACTGGAAGACGAAACAAAATGGACAACAAATCTACAGTGGACATTGGATAGAGCTTAATGGAATTCCGATGGTAGCCGAAGATTTTTTTCGAAGATGCCTTTCTCCAACTGCAGTCCTATTAGAGATGAGAGTTCGTGGCTGAATTAAGCAGCTGAAGGTTAAACTAAGATTGCCGATGTCGGTATGTGGATGGGTTACCAAACATTACCCCTCGTATTTATAAACGTTAATTAAAGTTAAGAGATATTTAAACGTCAAAAATGTATGGTTATACAGCTGCTAATCACAACTTAACTTTAAAGCAACGTTTATAAATAAAGGGGCACATATCGAGACCCCTTCGTGGCATGGTAAAGTAATTGGGTTATGGAGTTCAGACAGGGAGTTGCTCAGTCGACTCCAACACACTTGGAAAAAGGCTAGGCAGTGTAATGAAACCTCTAATAATGAGGATTTAGTTTAACTTTTTATACCAATCCAGAATATTTTCTTCTACCATCCAAGGCAACAGCAAGAAATACTCATGTCACATCTTTCCACCTTCATAACATACCAAATAGACCAACCAGACAATCTTATTAGGCAGATCATAATTCTCGTCAACTAGCCACTTAAAACGTTCATTTCACATATAATTATTTAATCTAGCAACATTGTCAATCTTGTGTTGCTGACAAAAATAGCTCGGAGCAGTGACAAATAACAAGCTATAATTTAAGAGACGCTTGCGCAGACTGGCTCTAAAAGAAAAATAAGAGGACTTGCGAACAGTCTATACTGCGTTCGCCATTTCGTTTCCAAAACTGTAAACAGATATAATATGTCTACAACTTTTTTACGACACTTTTTTACTACTACAGTTTTTCGATAGTTCGACATCCAAATTGGAGTCACACTTTTAATCAGAATCTGAATCATTTTGAAGATTATTTATTGCTAATCTATTGCTAGTTAAAAATATATGTCTGTTCAACTACGTAAATAACGCAATAAATGTTGTTGATCTGTAAAAATTAAAGCCATTCCTACTGTGTGTGATGCAATTACCCCTCTTATTTACACTTCCATAAAGTTGAGAATATTGTTTAAGTGGACACAAAATCAATAAAGAACAAGGTTGTAAAATTGGAATTAATTGATGGTTATGTTAGCAAGAACAACTTTGTACTAGTTACATATAAATACGTAAACTGGTCAATAAGTACACATTACGCTTTTAAAGTCCTCGAGCGAAAAGAATGTAATTAGTTGTGACGGGAATATCAGCGTATGTCGTATTATTATTGATTAGCTGTCCCCGCGACTTTGTTCGCGTAGAAGTCGTAAGACACCACAATATACTAAAATACCGATATTTTAACGAAGAAAAACGCAGGCAGAAAATGTGGCTGTCTACATTTCCCGCCCGCGCTTTTACTTCGTTTTCACTTACATAGCGTGCTTTTTAACTTTCCTTTTTGCTCGGCTCCAAAGAGTCGTAGCGTTATATAAAATAGCATTAAATCTTTCTTAAGAACTAGGCTATCAAATGCAAAAATATTTGTTAAAATTTAAACTAGTGCTTCCAGCTTTATTATATTTATACTAGCTTCTGCCCGCGACTTCGTTTGCGTCAAATTTCTTGCTCCCCGACCTACCCCGTCGCTCGCCTCGCCTGCCCGTGCGAGTCTTCATTGCTCTGCTCTCCTATTGGTCTTACCGTGATGATATATATATAGCTTATAGCCTTCCTCGATAATTAGGCTATCTAAAATTGAAAGAATTTTTCGAATCGGACCAGTAGTTCCTGAGATTAGCTCGTTCAAGCAAACAAACAAACAAACTCTTCAGCTTTATTATTTGTATGTAGATACGTATCGATTTTTATCGCTCCAACTAGTGGATATATTATTTTAATGTCTCAATGAATGGCTTTGCTCATTTGTCAAGCAATGATTATGTACCTGTACTTATATTTTTACTATCAACCTGTACGTAAAAATACGCGTCGACTTGAGAATTTCCTCCTTTTTTTCGTTGGTTAATAATAGCGTAGTCTCAAGAGTAAATACTTTTTAAACATCAGCTTGAATTACTCTTGTATATTTATATCTGTATATCTGGTCCCAATATAGTCCCAAGCTGTGGCGCGCACAAAAATAAAATATAAATTATGTAATTACGATTAATGACCCGGTTCCTAAAATTCTTTCACTAATGGGAAGCTCCATTATTGCCGAGTGTCATAGGGTATGTTTTATTTTACAACAAGAAATTTTACGTAGACGAAGTCGCGGACAGAAGCTAGTCTTACATAAACAGAAACTTGCCTACCTAAATCTAACACGTAACGAAGCAAACTAACATGCAGTAACCATTTCGCCACACAAAAGGCCCTCAACTATTACGAAACAACAAAACTCAACGTACAGTTAACTTCCCAATAACAAACGTAACAATTGGTTTAATTGACGTAACAGAAAACAGCAGAATTAATTCGTTGGCATCAAAAATAGTACTAATCAATCTTAATTGAGACAGCCTATCAACGACGTGTCGGTACTTCCTGCAATTGTTTTCGACGTGGCGCACACTATGCGAGATGTGACTGCGATATCTCGACGACTAGTTGTAATGACAAATTGCGGCTCCTATAATTTTCATATTTTTTATTCAAAGCTCCCAATACTCATCAGCATCATCATTTCAGCCGAAAGACGTCCACTGCTGGACATAGGCCTCCCCCATGCTCCTCCACTTCGACTGGTCTTGTGCTTCCCACATCCAGTGGATTCCCGCGGCCTTCACAAGGTCGTCGGTCCACCTTGTGGGAGGCCTTCCCGCTCTACGTCTTCCGGTACGCGGTCGCCACTCCAGATCCTTTCGGCCCCATCGGCCATCTGTTCTGCGAGCAATGTGCCCTGCCCACTGCCACTTAAATTTGGCAATTCTTCGGGCTATGTCGGTTACCTTGGTTCTCCTGCGGATCTCTTCTTTTCTGATTCCCAATAATATAGGCATCGAAATGCAGAGTCGCAACAATAGGCAAGGGCAATCGCACGCTTTCCATGACATCCCATGACAGTCGAATGCGCATTACCTTCGCATGATAATCACAAAGACAAGTGTAACGAGAGGGTCAATATTCACTCACGAGAAGAACAACATGCCCGTCTCTTCCGAATACTCAACGAAAATTATCGTTACCTAACATCTTGTCGCAGACGCGAACTTGTCGTTTGCGTCTTGTTGTAATGACAATACGCAGCGATAAGCCGTACAGTTTGCGCTGGCACTTACGAAAAAAAAGAACAAGGGCATCGTAGTACTCGTTGTACTGAATAGATAACGAAACAGACAAAATAATGAGTTTCACCATTTGACACCGCTGAAGTTGACCATACTGTTGCAATTTGAAACAAAAAAGGAACGAGGAAAAAATACTCAGACTAAACTAAACTAAAAACTAGAAAATAATTTAATTCTATTAAAAAGCGTGGGGTGCTTTTTGAGGTATTTTTATAATCAATTAACATCAAGCACCCCACGCTTTTTAATAGAATTAAATTATTTTCTACTTTTTAGTTTGGTTTTTAAAGCGTGTTTTTTTAGTTTTTTTTAAACTATTATTTATTTTCTATTTTTTAGTTTTGCTAACTACAAAAGCGTGCTTTTTCAGTTTTTTTTAAATTATTGAATTGTCATAGGTCCTCGATAAGTCTACAAAGTTTAAATGAAATCTGACCGTTTAAAGTGGGTCAAAATAGCGTCCAAAGGAGTCGGTTACATACAAACAAACATACAAACATACAAGTGAAGCTAATATAAAGCGTGTAAAAACAATATTGATACAAAGTAAAGTTTGAAGCCAAACCTCTCACTATTTAAGAAATGTTTGAGTCTATGATTATTTGTAAGTATACAGTGTACAGTTAATGCAATTTCCATAGATTCTCTTCCAAGATCTAACCCAACACTTTCACCAAACCCGATTCCATCCATCTTCAAACTTATCTCCCTTGGGTCACAAACAAACGTCGCCACTTTTGGCTCCCCACCAACACTTAGTACCTTTCTATGCCACTTATCTACGCCCTAAATGGATTTAAGTCGGGGTCAAGTGGACACAAGCCATTACGACGATTAGGGCCAGCGACGAGACGGGTCAGACTTTATTATAGGGGCCAGGAATTGGCCGTAACAGAGTCGCAAGTGCCCGTATCATTAAAAAAATCACTAAGACCGTCATCTTGGGTTTTTATGGCTATATTTGGAAGGCAATGGGTAGTAAAGTTTTGTGATGTTACTCTGATTATTGTGTGTTTTAGAGGCAGCGAATCTAGTTCTCAAAAAGGAAATCTGCCTATGTGACAAAATGTCTTCGTTGAACTGGTACCAAGAGTTTGTCATCCATAGTGTTTAAAAATGTAGAATATCGTAGTTGAATATGTGTCACTCATTGCCATTTCACTATGTCTTATATCTACCGGATCAAAGGACCAAAAATAAGGCAAAGAGATTACGCTCAAATCCCACAGTTGAGAATACGCTGAGATCCCAGGGACACAGGGCCCTGTGCCCCATCTCAGATATCCATCACTCTTAAAAAAGCCCTGACAAACTGGGCTTTGCATAATATACATAACAAATCTGCCTATAATGTTCCCACTGTTGGGATACCGACTTCCTCTTGGTGAGAGGAAGTAAGCCGTAATCCACCAGACGGGCCCAGAGCTAGTTGGAAGGTGTCACATGTCTTCAATCCGTCGGTTCTAGTACATCTAGTAGGTTCGAACCTAAACTCATGGCCGTTAGAACTGGGCTACCACTAGGCTATGGGTATAAAAATATTAAGTACTAGCCCCGTTGGTTTCGTAGCCGCAAGTTCCTGGGTTCGATTCCCGGGTCGGGGTAAATGTTATAGGGTTTGTCTATAAATAATTTCTAAGTATTGTGGCGGGCGGACGTCTACAATGCCCCACGGACGAAACTTCAAATCAACAAATGTGGAAAACACAAAAAGTAAAGTGGCGCCATCTGCAATGCCATATGCGAACTACTCAAGACTTGACGTCACACCGCAGCTACATCACGCAAGCAGAGTTTACCACGCAATCTACAATATATACAATACCACGACATCAATCGTCGGGCCCCCACTATAGCTCAGTTCCTTAAACGCATCACAAAGCGTTTCTTCGAATCCGCCGCGCAACACCGCAATCCACTGATTGCGAAGGCCGCTAGTTATGTCCCCAGTAGAATCCGCTGGCCGAGACATGTCCTTTCCGACCCTGATGACCCCATCACTCTCCTTCAAGAAAGCAGTAGGGCCACCAGTACAGCACACAGACACAGACCGTCCTTCCGACCTCGCCGCGGAGGTCCTCGCGCCCCGCGAAGACCCCGAGTAAACGAAATGCCCCCCAACCGTCCCTTGCCCACAGAAGTGCCAGCCCGCGCCGAAGCTGAGCAAGTCTAATAATAATGAAATTGTTTGATCCAGCCTGTCCCCACTTGCTGCCTCCCCCCAACAGTGACTCCCTGAGCCGAGGCTCGTACTCCGCAGGGGGTGCCCTCAGTGCGCAGTCGCTATAGGTTAAGCGTAGTTTTGTAAGCCCTGGCTGGAGAGCCTCCAGGTGCGGGAATCCCAGGCTGATTCCCGGCCACCGTAGGCGCGGGCTTGCGGACGGCGAGTAATGGTTAGCTCGCTGTCCGGTAAGGACCAAGCCCGGGTCGACGGCGCGTTGTCGTCCACGCGCGCCTCAAAGAGATGTCAGCACCAACTGATGGGGCCCGTAAGGGCCGATGCCTGCCAGGGGTGCGGGTTGTTCGAAAGAGATATCGCGGCCTCTGGCACACAGGCAACTGAGGAAAAATGTGTGGATTTTAGTCAGTAAAAGTCTGACACTCCCTCCCGCTCCACCCAGAGCGGGAGAAGTTATTTGATGATTTCCCATCCAAAAAAAAAAAACCTCGCTAAAGCTGGCCTAATGTGGGTTTAATATAGGCACAGCGCTGCCTAACCCTTCGGGAAACCAAGGCGTGATGTCATGTTATACTAATTACGGCTCTGTATCAAATCTGTGCCTGTATTTAAGCAGTTTCTATTTTAGTATTCAGCAACCAAAACATTTTAAATAGGCGTTATACCCCATTAATTTAAAGCTCTCTAGATTTTCATCGGCTGATTTAATTTATTATTTAAACACACACTTATTTTATCAATGATTTATTTAAAAGTTAGAAAAATAAAATTGATTCTTTTAATTGGGATAGAACTTTGATTTTATCTCGTACATATGGTTAAAATTTATGGATTCGAAATAATAAATTAAACACTTGGAAGTTATTAACACTTTTTGAGGTCAACTGATACATATCTACTGGAAGGCATGATAAAGTTTTTTTTTGTTAACTTATTCTTTATTATAGAATTATGACCATTAAAGTTTGCACCTGCGCTCATCATCATCGTCATGTCAGCCAAAAGACGTCCACTGCTGGACATAAGCCTCCCCCACAAGGGGACTATTTGCCATAATCGCCACGCTTGGCAGGCGGTTTGGCGATCATAAGATCAATAAATAATACATGATAATATAAGTTCTTCAGTTGTCATTCGGCATTCGAAAGTCTTCGACACTCGTTCCGGGTACTCAAAAGCCCGGAAGTCTGGCACCCAGTCTTACGAAGGGGTACCCAGTTGTGGACGCTATGTACCATAGCTACATAACTTATTCATCATCTGCCTAGCCTTTTTCCCAATTATCTTGGGGTACACTGGAACGGCTACCAGTCTAACCGGAAACAGCTGAGTACCAGTATTTTAAGTGGAGCGACTGCCTATCTGACCTCCACAACCCTTTTACTGGTCAATACGATATAATTTAATTACGACTGATTGTCAGAAATTCGGGCTTTCGAAGACCCGTAACGACTGTCAAAGATCTACAAATGATAGCCGGGACCAACGCCTTAACAGAAGCACGGAGCGGTCTTGGTATGTGAAGATGGTCACCCATCCACGAATCAACCGCGGCAAGTGTAGCTTAACCTGATCGATCGAACCGTGCGCCTGATATTATTACTTAGCCACGAGTCCCTTCGGAATATCAGTACCCACATCACTAAGCTCTTCAAAACAATACTGACTAACGAAGTGCTGGCTAGATGACGTAGGATAGCGTTTAGTGGTCACAGTGACCTTTGTACCACATAACTCATGGTGGACTGATGGTCATTGTAATGAGCTTTTGTACGATCGCGATTAGATAAGCATCGAGGCTTGGTTGGGATGTGTGGAGTAGTGGAAGCTATGCTGAGATATATAGCTGAGGGGTTATGACAGGTTATTTCAAAATCAAAAGTAATTTATTCAAACTAAGCTAGGGGTCAGCACTTTTAGAAGGACAACATTATATAAGACAGTCCCCCAAAACGCCCGCCTTTACCACTTCCTAGTGCTTTAGCTGGGAAGAAGAAGTGGCACATTAAACTCCCTAGCAGCATAGTCTGTTCAGTTAGAAGAACTTAATTCTATACAATACTAAGTAATTAACATTATGAAACAAAAAACATTAAATTAAATTATTTACCATAAGTCAGCTAGCACACGCCAATATACCAACAAAAACATTAAAAACTATGTTCAAGCAGAAATAAATAATTAAAACGTAAACAGAACTTGGTAACGTAAAAAAAAGTTTTTTTCAAGTTTTTTTCATTAATAATTCAAGCTACAAATGTAATGCAGAGCGGACTTAATGGCATATTAGTCAACTTTTGGATGATGCAGACATAAATTGTGATAGGTTTAAGGGTGTAAAATGGTGGAAAAGAAAATCCCTCCTTACAAGAAAAACCCATAATGTTTTTTCCCGACATTCAAATGTCCAGTTTACTTATTACTACGAAGAATTATCCATTGAATTGAACATAGCTAGAACAAAAGCTCCCAGAAATAAATAAAGTCACAATCTTTACCAAGAACCACCTACCCTCATTTCACAGAAATTACAACCATTTCCATATCCCGCAGTACACATCACACCTAAGGCTTGGTACTCACGTGCGATTAATCATAAAGCCCCGCCCAGACGCGACGACAGCGTCGCGTGACCGCACCGTGCCCACTCCGCAATCACCCGGACACTTAGATATCAGTACACTCGGTTTTAGCATCTGCTGCTCAACTACCAACCCAAACCGACCCTTATTCCCCACACTTAGACTTTAAAATTGTATCTAGTCACTAATTACTGTGTTAATAAATAAATAATTGTTAAGTAAATCTGTTTGGCTAGATACTATTGACTTCCGTGAAGATCTAGGCAGAAAGGTAGGTAATACATCAGCTGCCTGTCTTCCTAGGCAGGTTATTAGTTCTGAGAAATAAGTTATTCTTAGTTATAGGTAATTGAGTAGCATTTGTTTGTAATTTGTTGTCTTCTGGGAAGCTCTTGCTTGTGTTGCAATTATCTTGTTATTTTCTTCTTAGGTTAATGGAAGTTTAACTCTCAAGCAAGCTTATTGGTTTATTTAGGGTAGGGATGACTCTTGAATAACAAAAACAATACTTGAATAATTTTTCAAATTCTTATGCAACGCATAGATAATCAGCCTTTAATGTTCCCCTGCTGGGACACGGGCCTTCTCTCTGTGAGTGGGCCCTAATTTACTACGTGGGCCCAGTGCAAGTTGGTGGATGTCACAAGTCTTCGAAAGTTTGGGTCCTAATAACGCCGGGTTTCCTTGCGATGTTTTCTTTCACCGTTTTTGAGAGAATGGTGACGAAATAACAATCAAATCCATGAAATCTAATATGCACACGAACGAAGTCGCGGACTCAGCTAGCGTATAATAAGTTTAATTATTTTTTTAATTCATTCATCATTATAATCAAAGATGAACAGATGAACAGTCTGTTTCTTTACAGGATATGAAGTTAAAAACTCACAAAATATTCTATAATTTCAAAAGTTAGCATAATAATGCGACCTGCACGGTGTATTAGTGTTGCGACTGGCGACAAAAAGCGTCAAGACATTTTATGTCGTTTCGTAAGTGTACATCTGCCCTAATTGTTTTTGAGTTTAGGCTTTTTAACGTTTAATGAGGCAGGTGTGATTTTTGATACATTTTTTTATTTTCTCTTTGTTCTGAAGGAAGTAAGGAGTTAAATAGTTTTATTTTCATTATTGATTTTAGAAATATAACTGCAGGTGCAAGGTGCCTTGTAATCGAGTTTATTAATGGAAGAGAAATATACGCATCGCTTTTAAAAATATTTTTCCGTTCCTCTCTTCTTGTCTGTTTGTGTGTACGTAAATCCTATTATCGTATTATTATTATAAATGTGAAAGTTAGGATGTTTAAATGTTTGTTATATATCTACAATTAAGAACTAGAAAATTTGTGATGAAAGCCATATCTGTTGAACTAAATACCAACTAAATCAGCAATTCTTACAATCATATTCATATCGTTTGGCAATGCTTCGGGCTATGCGATTGCTAGCAGAACAGATGGCCGATTGTGCCAAAAAGTTCTGGAGTGGCGACCGCGCACCGGAAGACGTAAAGTTGGAAGGCCTCCCACAAGGTGGACCTTGTGAGGGCCGCAGGAGTCCGCTGGATGCGGGAAGCAAAGAACCCGTCGAAGTGGCGGAGCTTGGGGGAGGCCTATGTCCAGCAGTGGACGTCTTTTGGCTGAGGCGATGATGATGATGATATTCATATATTTATTTGCATCTGTCGGTTTAACCTTTCCTCAACTATGTTTTTTTCTCCACAGCTGAATACCAGTCGGACCAAGAGCGGTAGGTAAGCATAGCTTAACCAGATCGATAAACTCGTATGGCTGTTATTACAAGCCCTTCAAGCAGCAGCTATGAATAATGGAAGAGGCTGGCTAGAGCCAGAAGTTATCGAAATTCTTTTTTAATTTAATGAAATTGACGGCACGGTTGGCGCAGCGGTTAACTGATTGACTGCTGCGCTGCGTGTAGCGGGTTCGATTCCCGCACGGAACAAATATTGGTTTGACCTACAAATAGTTGTTCCGGGTCTGGCTGTTTGTGTATGTGAGTTTAAATGTTTGTAAACGCACCCACAATACAGGAGTAATTCCTAGTGTGGGGCAACGATTAAAAAAAAAAAATGCTCAACGAGAAACACAAAGTTAGCAGTGATCTCTTAAACAACATCCCTGCCAATAATGTCATTTTAAAATAAAAGAAAAACGACAGCAAAAATACCAAACCAAAATATATTTTCTCCGCCAACCCTAGACTAATTCCTAAAGTACCTTTTACTTAAATAAAACACAAAATACACAACAATACACACAATCCATTTAGCCATTTGAATACATCACGCGAGACTCGGAAAACATGAGTCTACTCCACAAATTAGAAAACAAAATTAACTGCAAATATACCAAATAACATGCACTTGACGCCACCCCTATCTCTTTAGCCATACAGTTGAATATTGTGCAAATGTTTTGCAAAGATAAGTTGGTAAAACCAAGTCATGCATTAGAGTAATTGCATGCGGCTCCCAACGCTATGTTATTAAAAAAACATTAGACGATGTCATATTAATTACTTTATAAGAAACTTCAATTAAATTACAATTGAAGCGGGTTTTATATACGTTTGTTAAAACTCTTAATTGTATTGTTTTTGGATTCAGAGGTAATTAGGCGTTATTAAATTTATTTGATATGTTTTTTTGAGTAATGCTGTTATAATTACTACTTAGGTTTGGTTTAGCCAAGTGTGATATTTGAGTGTGATTTTGTAGGAAGTTTTATTAATTACGTGGGACATACAGGATAAGTTTTTATCCAGTGCACAAACTGTAACCATGAATTCAGCACATCGTTCTAGACCCAGCGTAGAAATTCTTCGTCGGTAATACAAAAAAAAAACAGCTGTTCCTTACATTTTGACCGCGTAGGTTTGAGATTGCACTTTTCTATGAAACAGCTATTCTTTTTTCTACACAGTTTGCGCACTGGATAAAAACTTATCCTGTATACATCATCATCTGCCTAGCCTTTTCCCTACTATGTTGAGGTCGGCTCCCGGTCTAACCGGATGCAGGTAAAAACCATATTTTACATAGAGCGACTGCCTATCTGACCACAACAACCCAGTTACTGGGTAATACGATACCTCTTGGTAAGACAGGTTGTCAGACTTTCGGGCTTCTGATAACCCGTAACGAATGTAAAAGATCCACAAATGACAGCCGGGACCAACGGCTTAACGTGCTTTCCGGGGTATGGAGGGGTCTTGGTAAGTAAAGATCGTCACCCCTTATACTGGCTAAATGTGGGTAAACTACTGCTGGAGAGTTTGTTGCGCCACTTCTTCTTCCCAGCTTAAGCACTAGGAAGTGGTGAAGGGCGGGCGTTTAGGAGGTCTGTCTCATGTAATTTTGACGTTCAAAAAGTGCTGACTGTCAGCCTAGTTTGAAAAATTGACTTATGATTCTGTTTTTGACCTCTGCCTAAACATACGAGGACTATCGGCGTGAGGTTATGTTATATATGTGTGTGTGCGTGTATGTATGCCAATTAATTAAGTTAGTGTCAATGGTGGCTTTACAAGGCATTCACCGTGTCCTCGATAAATCCAGAATTTCTCACTAATCCCTTGGTCAAAAATAATCTGAACACAAGAAAAGGCACATGATTATGACCAATAAAAAAAAATACATAGAGAGATATATTTTTCGAATAACCGACGAAAAATTTCAACGCAGAGGTATTTGAAAATTAACGTCGGTTATAAAAAAAAAAAAAACAATTTGTTCTTTCATACATTTTGATTGCATAGGTATTGCACTTTCATGGAACAGGAGTTTTTTATTTTTCGAGAAATTTCTACGCCAGGAGGTCTAGAATCAGTTCCTGCCGCCACTTACTAAATGGGTGATTCAATTGTATAGGTATCTCTATACAATTGAATCACCCAGTAAGAAAAATCAGTTATTCAACAGCAAAATGGCGGCACTACAAACTTACACAAATATCATAAGTATCTACAAGCCAGCCCTTTAAAATAGTCTCGTCAAATGTTTTAATTTCTAATTAAAGAAGCAAAGTGTGATGTGCGGGTATTCTTGTCACTTTCGAGTTCACGATAAGAATTGAAGAGTTTTGAGTAATGTATACAGAATACAGATGCGACATCTGTTCTCTGGCATCGTTTTATGCCTACACTTGTAAAGGTGTGTACCTATTAGGTTACATTGCTAGTGTTAAAGTTTGTACGTTTGGATGTTTGTTCCTCAATCACGCTAAAACGGCCAGGCGGAGTTTTATTTAAAAAAAATATCGAAACTCAACAAAAAAACAACTTATTACGTATTCTGCAAAAACAAAACGATAAATCCATGTAACACAATAGGTACACGTGGATTCAATACATTATTCTGATATCCCTAGACCCGGGTTGAGATTTTCTATTTTCTTTTTTGATTACTAAATGAGCCATCGCGGCAGGCCCAGACGAAGATGGCGGGATGAGCTAGACTCTTTTAATAAACATTGGTCCTTGACAGCTCTGGACAGAGAGAGGTGGAGAGAGGATAGGGAGACCTTTTCCCAGTATTGGGACGTTATTTCATCATTCTCCTGCCATTATCCCAATTTATTTGTTGTCGGCGCAACATGTCCTTTTCGTCCACACTTCTCTATCAGTCGTCATCTCCGTAGTCACACTATATCTAACCATATCATCATTCACACAGTCCATCCATCGTTTCTTTGGTCCCCCCTCTACTCTTATAGCCATCGACATTCATACTTAAAACTTTCTTCACGACGTTTTGCTCATTCCTCCGTATCACATACCAGACATTCGATTTCTACTCACGTTAATGGCTAATAAAATTAAAATAAAAACCCGGACAAGTGCGAGTCGGACTCGCCCACCGAGGGTTCCGTACAAATTCGATGTTTTGGTGATGTTGTGAATGGCGGGGATATTTTTTATGATTTAATTACAAAATTATAGTTTTCAGATTTTGTGCTCAGAAGATGCTTGATTGGGATGAAATTTGTCACATAGGTAGTTATAACTTAGATAAACATATATGAGACTTTTTATCGCGGTAGTACGTTCCCGTTAAATAAATTTCGATCTCCACGCAGGCGAAGCCGCTGGCAAAATCTAGTGATATATTTTTAAAGAGACTTATGACGCGCGCACTTTAGATGCGTTTTCGTGCGACCAAGTACGAACGATCCCGACCTTTCAAGTACTAAGTGAGCACGCAGACTCAATTCGAGTAAGTCGTAGTATGTACGTATACGTACCTGTAGTTTTGACGTCCGAAAACAATCCGAGCTGTCGTAATCTCTTACCGATGATGATAGGCAAATTTCTCTTTTCCTCATTTCAAAACCTGTCACATCTACACTTGTACTACTCTCCTTACACCGCCACTAATTGTTGTTTGATTAATGACTATGAAATTCAGCTTTTTAATTAAAACGGACACGTGTCAGACAAACACGAAGCACGTCGTTCTGTGTAAATACACCTTTATTTTTGTTATAATTTCAAACACTTGAAATATGTATTTTGAGAAAGAGGTAACGTGAGACGGGTCTGTTTTTCGAATTTGAAGCTTTGATGTGTTTCTTAGTAGGTAGATATTAAAGATTTCGACTAAGTTACAATAACTTAATCATTAACGTCAATTTTTCATCATCAATTTCTCAAATTCAATCATCAATTTTTTTTTTTTTTTTTTTTTTTTTTAATGTTAATATGATTGTATTGAATTTTATTGTATTATTTTATTGATGTAATGAATTTTGATGTATTTTATTTTAGAGATCTAATGATTTTTTAATGTTTTGATTTTAATGTTGTAATGAGTTGTATGAATTTTGTGTTTGTGATTTGTTATTGGGACTTGGTGCCTTGGTAAATAAATAAATAAATAAATAAATAAAATTAACGGGTTCCAGGGGTGCGGGTGTTCGAAAGAGATACCGCGGCCCCTGGCACACAGGCAACTGATCCCCACGGGTGGGTTTTAGTCAGTAAAAGTCTGACATGCTCTCCTACTCCACCCAGAGCGGGAGAAGTTATTTGATGATTTACCACCCAAAAAAAAAAACTATTCACGGGTTGGGCACGCTACAATTGCGGTGGTAAGTCCCCTCTTTGAGGAGTGGATTGAGAGGCGCCACGTCGTCCGCACCTTCCGCCTGACGCAGGACCTCACCGGACTCGGTTGTTTCGGGAGGTTCCTGTTTCGGGTAAGGTGGGAGGAAAGGCCCGGGTGTTACCACTGTGTAGATCGCCCGGAGGACACGGTGGCGCATACGGTAGAGGTCTGCCCGGCTTGAGCGGAGCACCACGACGCATACCCCTTAGTACGACTGGTTGTCAGGCTCCTGACGACCCGTGATTTTTTTGTTGAGGATGGGAAATCATCAAATAACCTCTCCGTCCTCGGAGGGCGTGTCAGACTTTTACTGACTAAAATCCACCTGTGTTCCTTCAGTTGTCAAAGATCTACGAATGAAAGCCAGGACCATCGGCTTAACGTACTTTCCGAGGCACGGAAGGGTCATGATATGTAAAGGTGGTCACCCATCCACGAACCAACCGCGGCAAACGTAGCTTAACCTGATTGATCGACCCATGCAGCTATTATGACGAAGCCACAAGCCCCTCATACATAGACATATACAGGTTCGAATTAAATTAGATAGCAAAACCGTGCAGACATGATAGGGATCTATATCTAATCCGCACCTACTGAGTCATGAGTGACCTCCTGCAGAGGATTTCATACAAATTCTGCTGTTCCATTGATTCTGCCGATAGTTTTTTTCTGGTTTCTGCGATACAGCACACCTATCTGAATCTGCAACTCCCCTTGCTTTCTCCACTTAAGGCGGAGATTTCTGGAAAACGCTCAAAAAGGTGGTTTTTTAAAGCTGTGTATCTCTTAAACCATAAATAGTTTTGGAAGCATAAAAATATATGATATATTCAAGTCTTTTTTGCATACAGTGATGGAACTCAAAACATCATTAAACATACTTTAATGCATCAAACAAATCATCAAAGTCACCTCTTAATTATCTTTAAAATCGGTTTATCCCTTCAATAACAGTTATAAACATAATTAAAAATATACCATAAAATTCCAAATGCCAAACTGTATCCAGTGATGGATTATTTATTATTAAATAGTTAATATCTAATTTTATACGATTTAATTTGCATTTTTACGACACACGCTTGCTCATTTGTTATTCGAATTTAATACAACAGATCCGTAACAGATTGCAATAAGAACTGTTATCGCTCATAACGACAATATTTAAAGTTACCAGGGCCTTAAGTTGAAACTTTGCTAAATTCACAGCTACTTAAGTAGGTACTCTTTATGTGCCAAGCACTTACTAACCACTAGCTACCAGGAAATACCTTTGACACGTCAATAAAATATGAAAATCCCATCAGCCAAGTGACCACGAATGGTTGGTGGTCGCGAAATAGCACTTTTCCGACAGTAAACAGGTTTATTATCATTGCAACCAGGTTAAGATGACCTCTCCCATAGATTTTATGTGAAGGGATGTAGGGTGAGGATAAGCTGGTCGCATTAAAAATATTGGTGACATATGGACGAACTGTTTAGTGCGCAGTTTATTATGTTAGAGTAGTTACTGTTGGGAGGTAAAAAAAAATGCAGCGTAAAGTGACTAGCACCAGAGATACGTATCCATAGGGCTTTAGGCTAAGTAATAACAGCTGCACGAGTCGATCGATCAGGTTAAGCTACACTTGCCGCGGTTGGTCTGTGGATGGGTGACCATCTTTACATACCAAGACCCCTCCGAGCCTCGGAAAGCACGTTAAGCGGTTGGTCCCGGCTGTCATTTGTGGATCATTGACAGTCGTTACGGGTTTTCAGAAGACTGAAAGTCTGACAACCAGTCTTACCAAGGGGTATCGTGTTACCCAGTAACTGGGTTGTGGTGGTCAGACAGGCAGTCGCTCCATGTAAAATTTAGCTGCATCTGGTTAGACTGGCATCCGACCCCAACGTAGTTAGGAAAAGGCATATCATGATTGTCAATCAGATTCTAAACCATTTTGGAGGAGATTGCTTCATACGTTGGAAAAGTTGTTTGCTTAACAACGTAAATTACGCAATGATTGTTATTGAACTGTTAAAAAGCCTTCCTACTGTTAGTGTTTTACGCAATTTCCCCTCAGCTATGATTGAGTCTGACAATGGATTGCTGGTGAAGCAGGACGATGAGGAAAAGGCTTAGATCGAATAAAGTATGCGGAAGCAGTAGACAGTATTAGAAGTATGACTCCCGCAGGCTTGGCAAGAGCACCGATTTGTCGACGGAAGAAAAGACTTGACTATTAAATAAATGATGTACAATAGGAGAATATAGCTATGGTTTTCGGTGGTTTTCGTCGACTAGAAGTCTAGTAGACAGTTTGGGAAGAAATATTCATCTGAAATAGTCTACATTTATAACAACTTAGACAAAGATCGTTAGAAACGAAAGACAAAATGACAGATTGTAGAAGGATATCTACGGTGCGATATCAAAAATGGACAAACGAAATGTCACTTTGTACAGAAAAAACACTGTTTATTATTCGTAGGAATAGAAAGCGTCATGCCAAGCCTGCTGGAGAAGATCCAAGTTTGCAGTTCAGCCTTCAAAGTTCAGCACAAATCTTTGTACACTGACGGCGAAGGATCTAATTTCGTCGTCAAGAAACATTAATGAAATGCAAACTGTGATCCATGCTCGATCTTTCTATTCCACATTAAATTTTCCCAAAACAGTGCAAGGCCTCTTGCCCTGCTCTGGAAAAATTACAAGCTTCGGTTCCGTTAACCTTTGCCCATGATAAGCCTATAATATTCCCACTACTGGGACTCTGGCCTACTCTCGGTGAGAAGGAGAGGGCTGAAATCCACTACACGAGCCAGTGCGGGTTGGTAGATGTCACTTGTATTACAATGTTTGGTTATAGGATATGCTGGTTTACCTACTTCACCGTTTTGAGAGCAGAGGTAAATAAATAATTTACACAAAGTATAGCGTGGCAATCGCCAACAGTAGGGCACTGTTGGCGATTGCCACGCTCTCTTTACAATGTAAAGAGTGACATCAGCGGAGCGGCCTGGTGGCTTCCAGCAGACGAGGTGCTTGCGCTGCAGTATCCCGAATCGGACGTAAACATCCATAAGATTCAAGGGTCAATATTCAGCATGGGAACATAAACAAGAGCAGCGATCCCACGAGTGTTTTATAGAGACTATGAATGAGGGACTTCTTTGGAGACCACTGTAAGAGGCAGTCATTTCATCTGTTAAATATTTTCCTTGTCATCCTGTACCTTTATTATATAATTCGAAGATATTATATTGTTAAAATTACAAAGTGGTTTCAATTAATAGTTGGTGATCTAAATACCTATAGAGTTAACACTACGATCTACAACATGGTAAGTCGCTACCGTTACCACGGGGCCACTACTGCTCTCTTTGCCCATTTGTTTTTATTATTCACTAGCTTCTGTATCATGACCACCCAAACCTGCAAATTCTAAACAATATAACAAACCGTAACACAAAAAAAAAACCAGCAGCATATTCTCTAAGTCATAAAGTGCTGCACTAAATTGTTAATAGTGGTGTAAACGGCTCAGCCATGATGGCGACTATTGTGCGGCTCGCAGCCGTCGAGAACCGTTAATGACGTATTCAAACACCGGTATTTATGTTAGAACCACAGAATGAATACATACAGAAGGCCGGTTCTGTACCACGAGCGAAAACGCACGCACTTATACCTATGTACGGGACCGTCAACCAAGGTACGCAGGGCTACGATTTATTATAGTGGAATTGATTTTCAACTCTCGGTATTGAGCAGAGCATTATGAATCCAATAAAAAGCATCCTAATCAAAGTATACTGTTGTATTTTCGACTCTCGGTCTATGCAGTGGATTGAAGAGTTTATGGCTAAGTAAAAGTAAATAACCGCACGGCTGGGTTGATCAGGTTAAGCTACGTTTGCCGCGGTTGATACTAGACCCCTCCACGCCTCGGGAAGCACGTTAAACCGTTGGTCTTGGCTATCACCATCGTGGATCTTTGGCAGTCGTCATTGGTAGTGAGAAGCCCGAAAGTCTGACAACCTGTCTTACCAAGGGGTATCGTATTATCTAGTAACTGGTTTGTGGAGGTCAGTGAGGTAGTCGCTCCGTGTAAGATACTGGTACCCAGCTGCATCCGGTTAGACTATAAGCCGATCACCAAAATTGGGAAAAGGCTAAGCAGATTGACTGGTGCTGCTAAGCACTGCATTGAATATCCGTACGTGATAAAAAGTCGCCTGTAGGTATGAGGGCTCATTGTTTGAGCTCGCTTTACGTACACATCTGTGTGGGTGCGCCTGTGTTCGCTCGTAGTTTGAGCTGGCCTTCTGTACCTTATTTATTCTGTGGCACACCGGTGACGGTACCGCACTAACGTAAATATGGGTGCGTGAATGTGGGCTGTTGTTATGTCAAGTGGAAGTGAGAATGGGTTTCGGGTTTATGGTAGAATGGTGATTATGAGGACTGAAGTAGGATAGCTGAACATCTCAAAGAACAATGATGATATGAGGCAAACAAAAGTGAAGAATGTTGACACGAAATTGTGATGATTACACAGACCGAAAGCTGAACTGAAGGAGAGGTGATGACGATGAGGTTCTCAACATCTTATTTTATTAATAATGTCCTACTTACATTACAGTGCATGTAGGTAACAACGGCCTAATGAACACATATTTATAATTCAATAAATACGCTGGCACCAAAACCGATAACCGATTCGATAAAATTTCTTTATCTTTCAATACCATATCTAATAAAAAAGGAAATCGAAAACTAAGACCCTACCCTGAAAAATTACACTCTAAAAAAATAAACAACCGACTTCCAAAAAAACACTAAAAAGTGAAAAATAACTTTAATTTCGGAAGTCGGTGACTTTGGATACGTATTTTAATTTTTTGTCACCGCCTTCCGAAATTAAAGTTATTTTTCACTTTTTAGTGTTTTTTTGGAAGTCGGTTGTTTATTTTTTTGAAAAAAGTTTTTATTTTTCACTTTTTAGTGGTTCACATGTGCTTACCCCTTCACAGCGTACCGGCGTGATGTTATGTTATTAACTGGTGTAAACAATTGACAGACATGAGATTTCAGCAATCCCTGTCCATTTGCTATCATTTATTGAAGAGTTTCGTTGCCTATCTCCGAAGTTCTTCATCAGATCTTCACCAAATTGAAATGGAACCACTCCGAGAAAGTACTCTTCCAAAAACTACACAAATTGCTTCAAGTGTGCCTATAAAATTTGAAGAGTTCTCTCTATTTCTCCAAGACCCCATCATCAGATCCTGACTTGATGATTATGGGACTACCTGGGAAGTATAGCCATTCAAACAAAAAAAAAATTATCCAAATCGGTCCAGCCATCTTCGAGTAATCGGGGAACATACATAAAAAAAATAAAAAAAAAGGTTCCGACGAATTGAGAACCTCCTCCTTTTGGAAGTCGGTTAAAAATACGAAACAAGACAATATTCTCATCGAAAGCAGTGGTCGTATGCCAAAGTGGCACGGGCTGGAAGATTATGATCTCTTACTCCTGTTACAATGTTTTGTTTTTTCTTCAAAACGCTTCCAAAAATACCTCAATTGTTGTAATATGAAAAGTAGTTAAGGAGTTATGAAGGAACACATACCCACATCCGGGTCAAAATCATAACCCTTCCTTATGCTTCGCCGTAATCGGGAAAAAATACCCACTCAATTTTGTTTCGTAGACTGACAAACACACCGTCCATTCTTAGAAACCTCTCATCATTCCTAAACAAGTACCCAGCCTTACTCCTACCATAACGACTTTCACATAGTGCAAACGATCCAATTTGCCAGCTACTTGATGATCAACAACTACCGTCACGATGAAGACATTTTGGTCAATGAACAATTGAATTCAAAGACGGTAGGCGTAAGATTGACAGCGCACCGGGACCAGTAGCCAGGGTTGGCAGGACAAAATTTATAGGAAATACAGTTAAGTATTATTTAGTTAAAATAATATACACAAAGAAAGCCGGTCTAGGTTTGAACCTATGACCTACCTGCGAGGAGTGCGGGTTGTCTGCCAGGGGTGCAGGTTGTTCTAAAGAGATTCAGTCGCCCCTGGCACACAGGCAATTGAGGGAACACGGGTGGGTTTTAGTCAGTAAAATTCTGACACGCCCTCCTACTCCACCCAGAGCGGGAGAAGTTATTTGATGATTTCCCAACCTCAAAAAAAAAAACCTATGACCTACAACTATTAAGTCGGGGGCGTTACCACTGCTCCAAACTTATCACCAATGTTCTCAAAACGGTGAAGGAAAACATCGTGTGGAAACTGCCATGTGCTAGAATCAAAGACATGTGACATCTACCAAACCGCACTATGCCCGCGTGGTAGATTACGGCCCACTCCCTCTCACCGAGAGGAGGCCTGTGTCCCAGCAGTGGGAACATTATAGGCTGATTACGATAATGATGATGATTATTTAGTTAACAGGCATGAATTGAATAATTAATGGTGATATGCAGGCAAGTGGTGATATACGGTGGTGTAACAAGAGGGGGCACGCAGGGCAAGAGCCCTGGGCGCCTATCGAAGGGGGGGCGCAAAAACTCGCCAATTATTACATAAAAAAAAAACATCAATAAACCATTTCATACTGTTACCTACCTATATCTAAGAAATCTGAAGAGCTACTTGAATATATTGTGCAGTACGAGGATGAAAGCGTATTTCCAAATCTGCCTATTTCTATTCAAATTCTCTTAAAATTGCACCATTGCAAGCGATTTTTTAGCAGGTTGAAATTAATACCTTCGTTATTGAAGGCTATAAATTGGTCAAGAAAGGTTATGCGACCTAGCTTTGCTCAGTGTAGACCGAGAAGATAATCAACGAAGGGGCGCAAACATGATATGTGCCCAAGGCGCCATTTTCTTTTGCTACGCCCGCGTGGTAATGGCTGGATGTGAGGAGTCGAGATGGCGTTAAATGAGATGCTATTTGAGAGGCTTATGAAGAACTGTGGATTGCTTCAGGGTGATGACGATTTTCACAAGCTGTATGATATGAGCTCATCATCATCTGCTTAGCCTCTTCCAACTTATGTTGGGGTCGGCTTCCAGTCTAACCGGATACAGCTGAGTAACAGTATTTTACATGGAGTGACTGCCTAAGTGATACTAGCATAGTTTTAAGTTTTATTTGCTAACACAATTGTTATTATATGTATACTTAGGTTAAGGTATTTATCTATAGTTCTTTGTAACCTAAAAATAAATGGTTTGGAATTTCGGGCAGCTGACGACTCGAAATGACTGTCAAAGATCTATGAATGACAGCCGGAACCAACGGCTTACCGTGGTTTTCGAGGCACGGAGGGGTATTGCTATGTTAAGATAGTCACCTATCCGCGGACAAACTGCGGCAAGCGCAGCTTAACCTGATCGTTCGACCCATCCGACTGTTATTACTTAGCCAGAAGCCGAGGGGCTTGTATAGATATGTTTGCTGTAATGAGCTCAGTAGAACAAAAAATTACATGACTTGCGAAGCGAGGTACAACAGCAGTTCAAACTTAATGCACTATACTGGTTTTCGCTACAATTATTTTAATGTCCGACCACTGAAGTACAGTGATCTTAAGTTACGATACTGAAGCGAAGAACACATAATCTGTGATACAAGATTTACTGCTTAAACGAAGACCACACAAAGTCTTGAAGTCAACTTAATTTTCCACAAAACATTGTCAAAGATTCCCACAATATTCTTCTCCATAATTTCCACAAACTCATTTGTCGAGTGGCAACCCTACCGCCGCGGGCCAACACGACTCCTTCCATTGTATGCTAATAGAGCTGTGATACGCATGCACATGCGCACACGCATCTAGGATTTTTTTAAGACGTGCTTTCTTAGAATTTTGGGACGTGCACAGTCGTGATGTTTATAGGCAATTTCGTGTGAGATGATTAGTTTCTAGAATCGTGAACTTGAGATAGGTAGGTACGTGCGTTCTTTTGTTTTTTTTGTAATGTGAATATAGATGGCGGATATGTGGCGTCGCGTCAGGTAATGTAAAAGATGGTAAATGTGATGTTTGTATTGTGGCGTGGTCTCTGTAACTGACCACGTTCGGACGGAAGAATATCGCGGTGGGATGTTACAGCACACAGGATTTTCAACTCTATGACTGTAGTTACTTGAAGTTTGAGTTGAGAAAAACTGTTTTCTTATGTTTCATCGTGTTTAGATATACATAGATAGATACCCATCACGTCTGTGAGTTTACATTTAAAAAACAAAAAGATTTTCTAGACTGATACCGCAAGTGAGTACAGCAACTACGGTCGATGACCCCACAAATTTATCAAATGACTTATTTTTGTCTTTTTTTGTGTTCATGCAGGGTGGCAGGGACATAACTGACTAATAACCGACGAGAAATGTCTTCGTTAGGTCTAGAACTGCCAGCCGTCTGGGACCCCTGTGCGGGTTGCTCGAAAGAGATACCGCGGCCCCTGGCACACAGGCAACTGAAGAAACATGGGTAGGTTTTAGTCAGTAAAAGTCTGACACGCCCTCCCGCTCCACCCAGAGCGGGAGAAGTTATTTAATGATTTCACAACCTCAAAAAAAAAAGACTAGAATCATTTACTGAATCCACAGTAACACGTGCGTTCATGTCCTTACTTACCACCTTATATATTGATACCCATCGCGGAGTTTAGTCAGCCAATTTAAAATAACCCTGTGGATACAAAATAAGACTGTACGATTATTTATCTATGGTTTAGCGACCTTCAATTTTAAATTAAGTTACCCAGGCCTATTTTATTCATTGATGGACACCAATTTATAGACACTCAAGTTTCATAAGCGGTAACGATGTAAGTAATTGCCCCAAAATCAAAATCAATATAGCCTTATCATAATTAGACAACAAACCTACAGTCCGCTTTTAGTCTAAAGTTTGAACAGATGCCGCTGAATTTCAAAACACTGCCCTAAGTACAGGCAGCTGCATTAATATCGAATAGATTATAACAACATAGAAAAGGGGGTTAGCTATTAACGCAGCCGTCTAAAAATAAATAGCTGCAGTGTACATAAAATTTTCCAGTACATTTCTTTATCCATTTTTATATAATCGCGTTAAAACGAACCGCTTTATATGCAACAAAACTAACATCTGCAGGTCTTTAATATTCAAATACATAGTTACTTGTCACTCTGTTATCTTTGAAACGACATTAGAAATTATAATTAAAACAGAATTCCATACACTTATTTTGTATGTCTCTGGTACCTTTACAGGCTTTGACAGAGATAAGATATCACCACGGAGAGTACTTAAAGGCATCTAGCTGATAGTAGGCAGACTACGATAATAGTGCAGAAGCGAAACTCGTGTAAATTCAGGGAAAATGCTCGCTTAGCGAATAGATTTATCATCATTATCTGCCCAGCCTTTTTCCAACTTTCCAACCACCAATGTTGGGGTCGGCTTCCAATCTAATCGAAAATTCGAAGTTCGAAAATCGATAGTTGTTTTACTGTATTAATTTTAGTTGTACTTAAGTAATGTTCCGAAATTCGGAACAAATATTCCGAAAAAAAAAAGTTGTCGTGAGGAATTCTCCAGTTTTTGTCTCTGTTCTTTGAACTTTAGGTAAATTACTCTACCTATTCCGATCACTGGTCCCAACCCAGTAACGGTGTAACACGATACTCCTCAATAAGGCTGGTTGTCATACTTTCAGGTTTCTGACGACCAAAGACCAAAGGTCCACGAATGACATCCATGACATCAACTTAACATGGTTTCCAAGGCACGTTTAGTTAACTAATTATAAACCCAAATTGACCGTAAATTTTAATTCTTTGGAAGTTGTATGAAGAGATTTTATGACATGTCAAATTGACATTGCGCGACAATAATATTAATTCCCTTAATAGAAAGACTGGCTAAGCTACGCTTGCAGCGGTTGGTCCGTATATCAAACCAACACCCCTCCGTGTCTCGGAAAGCACGTTAAGCCGTTGCTGCCGACTGTCATCTTCAACTAGACCACCGTAATGGGTCGTCAGAAGCCCATTAGCCTGAGAACCAGTCTTACCCAAAGGATGCTGTAATAGCCGGCAACTGGGTTGGGCAGGTCAGATAGGCAGTCGCTCCATCTAAAATTGTAGTATTGAGCTGCATCCAGTTAGACTGGAAGCAGACCCTTACATAGTTTGAAAAACGCTAGGCAGATTGATAATACTTTCCGTAACAAGAAAATTCCACAAGAAAAAACACGGTTGTTTTTGAAAGTTTCTCGCGCACCAAATCTGTAGGCATAAACAATTCGTTTGGAGCGCTAGTGTCGCTTCTACCCAGTCTTGTTCTATAAAACTTAATGACATCTAGCTGATACCATGTACCTCAGGTTCAATTAGTAAGAGCTCGGAGCTAACAAGGGACGTTAACTAATTATTAACTGGAGAAACATTGTAGGGATTATGAAGAACCGATTAGTATGGTGACCATGTTGGGAATTTGGTGGGACATGTTCAATTTGAAATTTGGTGAACAATCGTCTATAATGCATTTGGTGAAATATTTGTATACCAATCTATAATAGTCCTCCAGAACAAATTTTGACCATGGTGACCGATCCGCACGTAGGTTAGCCTTCGGCACAGGAGATATTATTTTGCATCAGTGTGTGTGCAGATCAGGTGCACTCTCTCTTCCTTCGCTCTCTTAGTCCAATGGGACGGCAATCAGACATGCGTGGAGAGAGATCTGAGAGAGGACCCAAGATATCACATCGCTAACTTCCAATCTCCGGGCTGTTACTAAAATTCCTAATATAAAAACCCAATAACACTTTGCCAGACCTGGGAATCAAACCAAGGACCCCACGGTCAGCAGTTGCGTTTGCGACCACGAGCCCATCGCAGTTACATACCAATCTATGAATGTACCGTAAAAGTTATTCGCAAAAGACGATCTTACGTTGCACAGGCTGTTTTTTAAATAATGTAACTGTAATCAACAGTCCAACTGTCAAGTTTACTTAGAGTAAGCCATCAAATATATTAGCATACCTATTTTGTTTCGAAAAGATACTAGCATGGCAGGCGCGTTGCTGTAAACACGAAAGCGTAAAATAATGAATGAAAGAAATGCACCGATCCCAGCGTGGGTTGACCAGACTCGATTAATCGAATGTACCCCAAGATTTGCACTAGCCCCTGGAGCCTCATGCTTCATGGTGTTACAGAGGCCATTGCATATCAAGAAGTAGACCGCGGGGCGCGGTAATGGTCAGGTAGACGTGCCCTTAGGATAGGAAAGGATTGCGAGCTTACCGGATATGCATCATTGAGTAAGCATTGGACTAGTGGAGAGACGGGTGGTGTTTATTTATAGGAGGGCATCTTTTCACGACGTCGCCGGCATGTTCATTCAGGTCGGGCTTCTTGGGTACGTTCAACTGTTTTCTTAGCTCTTTTCTATGCCGTTGCTTCTCTATGTTCTGTGTTGTTGTTTTCATATTCGTCTTCAGAGTTCTCGCTGCTATCAGTTTCTTGTTTTTTGGTAGATATTACTAGCCGCTTTCTTGATCTTGTTTCTGTCTCCAGCCATGTCCTTCCAAAACTTGATTCAACTGTTGAAGCATTTCATGTCCTGTTTTGGGTTCTCGTTCCTTGTGTGAATAGGTTGTCCGACCTTCTTAGATTTAAACACGAAAACACGAAAACGTTATATAAGCCACGCAACAAAGGGTTTTATTTTTGACCCGGTATGCCCGTATGCCCCTGCAATCCACCTGAGGATCTCACAGTACCTAGTTTAAGCTGGCTTGAAACACACACACAGTGTAAAAAAGGTTTGTTTAAATGTCTAATCTTATTTCAAATGGAGTATAGGTATTCAGTTATAGGTCTACCTATCAAAAAGTACGCCATACCATTAAATGGTTTCCTGGAATAATTATTATCTTTTGAGTTTGGGATACACATGCATTGTAATAATAAAATATAATATAATATTTATTCAAAAATTACAAGGCTTAAGAATATGTACAGTTTTGCATAAATGTAAATTATAGTCAAAGTCAAAGTCAAAGTCAAAGTCAAAGTCATTTATTTGCTGTAAATGCGGTACAAAGGATGGTAGGTACATAAATTGTTAGTGCGGTGACACATTTTGCCAGTAAGTTGGCATGCAAATATTAAAGTAAAATCCTAGTGCTAGCATGTTAAGCAAATCTCTACACAAATGAACGGAATATTATTAATTTATTAAATTATTTAAAGTCAATTTTAAGCTTCGAAAATTCAACATTAAATAAAATAGGTAATTGCTATTCAACATAAAATGCAGTATGTATGTACTGTAACACTTATTGATAGGTAAGTTTATTTACAATGCGTTTCTGTAATGATAAGACTGACAAGGAGTTTTTTTGAGGAATTCAGATATAGAATAAAAACTATGTGAAATGAGCCATTTTTTTAGAACTATGCAAAATTTTCTGTAAGGAAGATCAGTTATGAAATTTGGAATTGAATTATAAATAAGTGGCGCCATATATACGCAACTGCGTCGGAATAGTTCGATTCTAGGAACAGGTATTTTTAATAAAAATTGTGTGGCTTTTCGTTTATTTGTTTTAATATTAGGTTCAAAAAGTGAATAATTTGTTTTAACAAACTTAGCGATTTCATAAATATAAACGCAAGGAACTGTGAGAAGGTTGTGTGATTTATACACTATATTCCTAAGACTTACGTGCCTGAACTAGGTAATCCTGTGTTTCAAGCAACGAAAGCTAAAATAGTCTATACAAGTTAATAAATAATCAAAAGTTAACAATAGACAAATAATTTGATAAATGTTGAGTAGCTTAATTCTTAAGTATCTAATGATAAATACTTAACATAGGTGAATATTTATTTTAACACAGTAAATTCTCTGTTTCTTCGTAAGACATACTTTGAAGAGCATCATTGAGAGTTCTCTTACAATTTGTGTAGTTCAGGGAATAAATGTTTGCTTTCGAGTTTAGTCTATTATAGAGGAGAGGACCGAGGTACAGGTAAAATTTGGATATAAAAGCATGTTTAGTTATAATTTGCAGACAAACCATATCTTTACGTCTTTTATTAGTATATTCTGTACTGTAAGGTAAAGCTGTGTGTTGTTTTAATACAATGCCCATTATAAATAACTGTCGAACTGTTAATACTTCACAAGATTTGTATAGCAGGTTAGAAGGAAAGAGAAAAGGGCGGGAAGTAGACACTCAATACGGAATGTCAATCAATACGGAAGGATTGCACAGAAAATAAAATTCTAAGTAGCTTCAAGATTTTATAAAGAGTCAGTTCATCAGTAAGTTCAAGTAGCTAAACAGAGCTCAAACGACTAACGACTCCCATTCCAAATCTATTAACTAAAGATACTTAAATCTAAACAACATTTTCTCCGCTACAAATATCAGGCAGCGTTACGTGTAGGAGCGCATTGGCCGCTCGTCGGCAACATTTTAAATTCGCTCATTATCATAATATGCCGATCAATATTCGATGTTTGCTTCGTGGAGTGAGAGCCTATCTACATGCTGATTGCATCCCGTCCATCGGTCCGTCCGATGTGTTACACTCTTTATTAGGGTGACCATAAGAACGGTTTTGTATCTAGGCTGTATGTGTGAGTAGGTGCGCACGTGGGTTCTGCGAGATTTAGGTGATTTGGAGTAGGAGATTGTTGGTTAGATAAATGGAAATAAAGTATGTTCGAATGTCACACACAGTAAATGCATTGATCGTAAGTGTTTGGGAAAATAGTTTGTGTAAGACTTTTGATTGAATTATGGAAACACCGGAACGAAAACGTGGAGTTGGAAGACCTCTCATAAGGTGGACGTATGTACTTGTGAAGGCTGTAGGAATCTGCTGGATGCGGAACGCATAGAACCGGACGAAGTGGCGGAGCTTGGGGGAGGCCTATGGACGTCCTTCGGCTGTAATGATGATGGTGATGATGGAAGGATACACAATAGTACAAATCATCGACCGGGGATTTCTAAAGAAAACGAAATTAAAAGAGAAACGCAAGCATTTAAGAAGTGGGCAACACCCTAGGAGATTAGAGGACAAATATACAGATTTTATTTTTTCTACAAAAGTTATTCTAGGAGCGTAAGAAGGAACCCTAAAAGAGAATCAAGCATATTGCAGCACACCTATTATTTTATACGAACTAAGCCCTTTTTAGCATAATATAATTAAAACCGCCAATTTGTTATGGAAGTGAAGTGTTTATATTAAAATCCTGACGTGCGTCCACAATGATGTTGCTTCGACATATTAATTAGTCAATAATTGGCAAAATGCTAATGTTATGGGAATTGAAATTCTCAAAACTTATTAAATATTTATGCCTTGGTAGATGTAAGCTATTCTTATAAGGAATGACTAGGTGATATTAAGTTGTAATTTGTTTTATTTTTAAATATATAAAATATGGAGAACACGTCACAAAAACTGGAAAGTGCTTATTACTTTGTTGAAGTAAATTTATGGATGAATAAAATTTTATACGTACATTTTAATTTATCAAAAAAATTAACCGAGAAAAAGCGTAGAAAGCTGCATAGTTATCATGTCAACATACCATATGAATTTACACTTGAATTTCATTACTTACACCAATAAATTCACGTAAAAACTGGTCGTTAACCTTAATATCTATTTATTCTCTATCTATTTATTATCTTAATATATATTCTAAAAACTTTATCACAACATCATGTGGAGTACCTGGTTGTTACAAATCTACAGAATAATTTTCTCGCAAAGAATTACAGGTATCATTACGCAGTTAGCAAACAAGTATCACTGTAATTTATATCACTATCCGCTTCGTTTGAACCGGTTAATTACGAATTCTTATCCGGACCTGTCCGTACACTTTTCTGAATCATGGTTATACCGACGTACACTTGTGAATGTCACATTTTCCTAGTTGCTTTACGTTTTATATGTATATAAGTATAATTGATATTATAATAAAATTGTATTAATAAAACGCAGTACATTGACCACATATTGAAGCTTTATAATTAACACAATATGTATTTTTAATTAGAAATCTGTATTCATATGTTTTTCGCTATAAATTTTTATGAAGTTGTTCGCTGAGAGTCTTTCTTAAGTCTCGGTAGAATTAAAATTTATTGGCTATGACAGTTTTTTTTTAATTGTAATGGTTTTACTATAAGTATATTGTATGTTTTTTATTGAATAGTTCGTTTTAACAGTATACTTTTATGAGACACACTGTTAAAAAATATCGTTTTGTAGTTAGTTTTTATGTTGTTCGGTATCATGTTTAAGAGTCTTATCTAAATTACTTATTTGTTTGTTAGTACTTTATAATTTTTAGTAACCATCTATTTTTACGATTATGTATCATTTTATTGCCCTTACCTTACCTTAAGTAAACTATGTTTTTAATATATCCATAAAACGTGTAAATTAAGGTAATACTCGACAGCTGTTTTGTAGCAGCACCTACAAACATATTTATTTTTGAATAAATCGTCACCCCAATAGCGTTGCACACTTTTCAGTCACAATCTGAAAATTTTGAAGAAAACTTCTCGGTTTGAAAAATTAACGCAATAATAAATATTAAAAATTGTTTATTACCACAAAGTTCAAGTACATTGCACTGTATACAGATTAAAGATCTTAATTTAGCATTAGGTAGGTAAGTACAATAGATTCAACCCTGTTCCCTAAACTAGGCTAGGCCCGTATCTTAGGGGGCAGTACCCGGCTATAGGATATGCTTATATGATGCTATTGTGACAGACGTGCCAGTGGACTGTGTCAAGTGGGTGCATTTTTTATCTTGTGGTAAACTTTTTAAAAATGTGAGACTGAGAAAGTGAAGAGTGAATTGTATTGTATTAGAGTAAGACCCGAGTTCACCAACTACAACATAATCATTGATTACGTAACCGTCCTGTTAGCATTAAACATATGTTTAAACAACCCGCGTTTTTTTCGAGTTCACTATTCAATTCTACGCAACGGTTAGATAACCGAACGTTTCTGAATGAGTGAGTCGAAAATGACCGAAAGATCGAATGGTTTAACATTCTTTTGTGAAAGACGCTACGATAAATACCGAAAAAAATGGGTGCGGAAACATCTGGCTAACAAATTTAATGCTTTTGGCACTCACAGCAAACGTACTTGGCTATTCAAACTTCTTTTAAATTAAATCAAATAATTCCAGAGCACTCACTACGTTTGAATGTACGAAATCTTGTACAAAATGCTTTCTCGTCATATTCCTCGAAATTATTGTGCCGTGTTTGGAATGGACGGGGAGTGCGCAAAATTATATATTATCTTCAAAATCATCGAACACATTATCCTCTTCAAAAGTAACTCATAGCGTAATAACTAGGTATAATAACTCATTTTTATTTTGTAACCAAAAGTGATTCACAATGCAAAACTTCAAATAAGAAAGCATAAACCAACGGTTAAACTGAGTTGGCCGCCTCGTTTAAGTTAATCATCCGATTATAGGACTTAACCAATTGTTAGTGCGTGGTGAACAGCAAAATATTGGTAATCAGCCGGTTATGGTCTAACCGGCTGTTTTAAATTTAACCATGTGTTGGTGAACTCGGGTCTAAATGTTTGATGACTGTGTGAGGAAGTGGATGGGGTGTTTTGTGATAGTATTGTGTGTAGTGAATGAAGTGAGTGTACGTTTGTAGTGTGTTAGGGATGTGCGAGTGCGATGAAAAATAGGTGGATCAAGAGGTGTTTATTAGGTGATGTAGGTTAAAAGAGATTCCGTTCCATGATAATCCTGTTTCAGCAGCCATTCAATTACTGTGCGTTTTAGTTTAAACCTGGGGAGGCCGAGAATGTTTAGTTTTTTATGGGCATTGTTATAAATGTGGGTACTTATTACGTAAAATTGGTGCCTTGCAAACTTCGTTTTATGTTGGATGCTGGGAATTATATGTTTACGTTTGTTGGGGTCAGGGGGAGCCAAACTGCCATGTATCCTAAGAATTGATTGAAGTAGAAATAGCTGTTGTATAGTTAAAACTTTACAGTCTGCATAGAGTTGCGCTGTTGGATATCTGCGTGGTTTTTTCGTCATAAATTTAAAGACTGCTCTTTCCAATGCAACGTTGAACTGTCAAAATTGACATTGCCATTGTATAATCGTGTTACGTAATTATCCTGCGAAAGTGTGTAGTAGAATCGGCCTATAATGTTGTCACTGCTGGGTCACAAGCCTCCTCTCTGAGAGGCCGCCGTCGTAATCCACCACGCGGACCCAGCTTAGTGCGGCTTGGCGGACGTCACGTCTTCATCGTTTTGGTTCTTGGACATGCCAGTTTCCTCATGATGTTTCCCTTCACCGTTTTGGGAACAATGGTGATGAAATTTAATACACAAAGTTTAGTACCTGCCTGGGTTTGAACTCACGACCTTAAGTCGGGGCAGATAACACTGAGCTACCATTTCTTCTTCTTATCGTATCGATGGTAAGAAGTACTAACATCTTTGACCCAAAATTAAGCTGCGCGAACTCCACACACTGTCGCAGTCATAAGGTCATGAAATGTACAGGTGACAGGATATGCAGGGCAGGATGGAAGGTATCTGGAGGCAAACGTCCTCGCGCTCACTTGGGAGTGGCGCGAGGAGGCCAAACGCCGGGGCGTAACTCCGCTGCCGCGGGAAATCGCGGCACGGCGGACAGAGCTCCGGCAGGATCTCATGGCGACGTGAAAAGTGCGATTGTCGCAACCCAGTGCTGGGCACGCTGCGATTGCGGCGGTAAGTCCCCTCTTTGAGGAGTGGCTTGAGAGGCGGCATGGCGTCCTCACCTTCCGCCTGACACAGGTCCTCACCAGACATGGCTGTTTTGGGAGGTTCCTGTTTCGGATAGGACGGGAGGAAACGCCCAGGTGTTTCCATTGCTAAGATCGCCCAGAGGACACGGTGGAGCATACGGTGGAGGTCTGCCCAGCTTGGGCGGAGCAACGCCGTGTCCTCGTGGAGGTGATCGGCGGCGGCGATCTCTCGCGTCCGACCCTGGTCCAGGCCATGGTACGGAGCGAGAGGGCATGACTGGCAGTCGCCTCCTTCAGCGAAGCAGTTATGCTCGCAAAGAGGGAGGCGGCGCACGTGAGGGAGATGGGCGTCGGGAATCCCAGGCTGATTCCCGGCCACCGTAGGCACGGGCTTGCGGACGGCGAGTAATGGGTAGCTCGCTGTCCGGTAAGGACCAAGCCCGGGTCGACGGCGCGTTGGGTTCCACGCGCGCCTCAAACAGATGGGGCCCGCAAGGGCCGATGCCTGCCGGGGGTGCGGGTTGTTCGAAAGAGATACCGCCGCCCCTGGCACATAGGCAACTGAGGGAACACGGGTGGGTTTTAGTCAGTAAAAGTCTGACACGCACTCCTGCTCCACCTAGAGCGGGAGAAGTTATTTGATGATTTCCCACCCAGAAAAAAAAAAAAAAGGATGGAAGGTAGGCCATTGTCTTTGGGGAGGTGCCGCATACGAACTTTAGATCAGACCAGTCTGCGAACCCCAGCTGTGGAGATTGTTTTTTGCTCCAGCTGACTTGAGATTTTTTTTTGAGGTTGGGAAATCTTCAAATAACTTCTCCCGTTCTGGGTGGAGCAATAGAGCGTGTTAGACTTTTACTGACTAAAACCCACCCGTGTTCCCTCAGTTGCTTGTGTGCCAAGGGCCATGGTATCTCTTTCGAACAACCCGCACCCCTGGCGGGCATCGGTCCTTGCGGACCCCGTGCTGACATCTCTTTGAGGCGCACGTGGAACACAACGCGCCGTCGACCCGGGCTTGGTCCTTACCAGACAGCGAGCTACCCATTACTCGCCATCCGCAAGCCGAGCTGACTTGGGTTTGAAGTCTATTTAGAGATTCACTACTGAGTTTTCTATAATTTAAACAAATGTAAAATCTACATGCACAAAACGTAGGTAAGTAAATATGTAAAGAAAAACTCTGAACCATTTAATTTTCCGTATACATAGTACCCGTCTTCTTAATAGGAAGTTTGCCTTTGATACTAAATAAGCGAATAGCCATTAAAACTACTGATAGGTCTATTTGCACTAGACCACACAAGTAATTTATATATGGACGTCATATCCAGTCCTTTTCCTATTACGATGTAGGCATATTTTATATCTAGATTCAATCTAGTATTTATTTATTCATCGATCGGGTTTTCTAGCCGTTTTGAGATCTTGTTGATGTGATATCTTGTGGCTGAGTCATCGTTTCTTAAGGTTGGCGGTATTTATTTATTTTATTTTATACAGTGTTCTTTAAGAATAATAAATTTAAGGCCATTTACATTTTTGTACTGAAAACTTTTTTAGCCGCGAAGGCCGATTTTTTGTTGGAGCAAAACTTATGGGTTAGCGTCACCGACAATGTGACGTATTGTTTTTTTCCAGGGTTTGCGTCACCGACATGCTTTTTTTTTTCCAAAATTATAAGTTTTCACTTCTGTCAGCCATTACTGCCTATTTGTTTGAGTATACTTTGTCTTTGCTTGTACTTATTATCATGTATTTTGTTTTTGTATGCTAACTTACTGTACTAGGTTTGTAAGTTGGTCACCCTATGATTAAATGTTGTCTGAAAAGAGTACAATATGAAGGTACTGTAACTAACAGGGTAGGTAGTAAGTACTACTTTGTCTGTTTAAAAAAATGTTTTTTTATGAGCGAAAAAAAGAACCTATGGAATGCAAAAAATACTATAATGATATTAATGTCAAACTGGAAAGATTTCGATATCATAACTTCAACAAAGCTTTGATACCAACAGTTTTCTATGTCAAATGCACCTTTTTGCAAATTCAAAATGCATGCACAAATGATCAATAAAAATTACCCGTTGAATTTTTCAACGGGTAATTTTTATTGATTATTTGTTAAGCTAAAACTGGATTACGACTCTATGACGAAATACTTATGATGTAAATACTTAATTTAAAGCTCACGTGGCCCTAATTAATGAGCCAACAAGGTTCGTCAAAATTAATAAGGGTAGTTTGTATGCGCATTTTGTTAAAATGATTTACTTGCTCGTTTTTATAAAATAAGTAAGTAGTTAGTAATTATTAGAGATGCCACGAATACTCGGGTACTATTCGGGATTCAGTGTATTCGGCAACTTTTTAATATTCGGTATTGGGCCGAATGTAGCGCACTACTCGGCCAAATACCGAATACCAGATCATGGAAAAACACATATTACTCAAGAATGTATTAATCTATGGCCATAATTTTTTACTTTTAATTCTTAAAATCTATCAGTGGTAAGTTGTGATGAATAAAAACCATTTTTACATCATTTGTTAATAGCAAATAATTAACACTAAACTAAACTATATCTGGTCCTGAAAATTGACTTTATAAACTACGGCAGGAAGACGATATAGAAATCTTAGCAATTTCTGCTCAGATTGGATACCGGTTTGCGTTTGCTGACCAGCACTTGTAAGGGTCTGCCGTTTAATCTAGGCAAACAGTTTTGAAAGAATGCGTGTTGTGACGTGATCTACTCACAACTGAAACGGCTACGCCTGCGGTGTCGCTATCACGTACACCGCAATGATACAGGTACCCAGTACCCACACACTGTGCCAAAATTCGGCCGCCAGATGTTCGGCACCTTGGCCAAGAGCGTGACCGAATATTCGGTATTTGACTAAACCACTATTATTGGCATCTCTAGTAATTGCCGTGTGTAAGCAGCCTAAATTAAGAGGTTACACGCAGTGAGGTATTTTTGAAAAATGTCTATTGTTAGTCATTTATCTTTCTGATAGTTCTTGGGTCAGATAACTATTTAATTATTGTGGTGGGTAGACATTATAATAATTGTTATGGTAATATTTTAATTAAGTTACATAAGGTGCAGGTGTTTTGTGATGTAAAGTAAGTCACGTTTTTAAATAAAGAATAATCAAATTATTAATAGAGAAGCTGTCTTTTATTTGTTTAAATGTATTTTTCAATCTTACGATATTTTTGTGCTAAGGGAGTATTTTAATTTCTGTTTTTGGAACTTCTTTTCTGATTAAGGCATGTTTATTTTATTATATTCTGGTACAATGTTACGATACATGATGTTTTCGAACTGAATTCAAAATATAAATAACAAGCTATTGTCCGCGAGTTCTTCTGCAATCCGGGATAAAAGGCAGTCCAGGTGGTATATCTGTGTGCCAAATTTCATTCAAATCCGTTCAGCCATTTGAGCGTGAACGCGTAACAATCAAACTTACTTTCGCATTTATAATATTAAAGTTAGGATTCGAACTCCACTTTCAATTGATGGAATTAAGAATCCATGAGGATTTGCCAGAGAAACAAAAATGCCTCAACACAGATCTGGTCCTGGGTATTAGCATCACAGTCACCATTGGTTACATGTCCAGAAGACTAGCACCACTGCCACGTTGCCTCGAGGCCCATCGGCCTCTGATACAGTCCCAGATCAATCAGTGAGAATGTCATGCGCTCATACTATGGCGCTATAGAAAAAGGAAACAATCTGACCGCGTACCGTGTTCGGATGCTCTCTCTTTTTGACGTGCTTGACGGCTGTCAACGTTTCGGCCCAACAATTGTCGGATCAGGTGCAAAAATGTAAAGCAATGCAAATCCTTTGACCAAAAAGCGATAAATTTTGTTCAGAGATCTAGAATTCTAGGTTACCCTTCGAAAGGTAACGATGACTAGTCAAACAGTTCCCTGAGTCATCTCACCATAACTTATGATATTATTTAATTCAAAATGGTGAACTTAGCCTCAAGTGTGACATTATGCGTGGGAGTCTAAAACATAACCGTAAAGTCTAATTTTATTATTTCTTCTGAAGACTTGAAATGATTTTAAATGATCATTTTATGATTATCTGTGAATACATAGCCTGATCTTTACTGGTTTGTCTGGGTGTGTGTCCGTAATAGTACCTATACATAGATACCTATAATGCATGTTATAGCTTAGATGTTTTTGAAAACAGTATTGCGGGGAGGACAGGAGATGAGGTCTGGATTTGTGAATGTTTTAAGTAAGTACGTATTGCGCTACTTCAGAGCATGAGGTCCTGGGTTCGATTCCAAGGTCGGGCGAGTGTTACTGGGGTTTTCCATCTGGAATTTTTGAAGTAGCAGCCCGTAATCTGGATAACTACCTGGTCGATGGCAATGGGCCCGCCCCTATTTCATGGGAAAGTTGGGTGTAGGTACTATAGATACAGTTCTGCCTAACCCTTCGGGGAAGCAAGGTGTGATGTTATGTTAGGTAGGTATTTACCTTTTTAGATGTCGTCATCTGCCGTACGAAAAGTACACTTTCAGAAATAGGTACATAAATAGACTAAGATACCTACCTAAACTGACTTAATTGGTCCTTAGTGAAAAATTAACCTCCGGAAAGCTGAGTTTAATGCATTTATTTTCCAATCTTTACCAGCAATTTTTTATTCTGAAAGCACACAAATATTATTGATACCTACCGTATTTTACGTGTAATATACCTAATACCACTATAATACGAATCAAAAATTAATTCTCAAAGCAGACAGAGCCGCAGGCGAAAACAATATATTATCGTTTATCAACCATTCTTATATCTCAAAGAAATTAATACAATCGGACAGATCTAATCATTTTCTCACGTTTGAATTCAATTTAAAATAATAATAATTGACGGCAAAGAGTAGCCAATGCACTATTTCACTTTAATATTATAATAAAAACGTCACATAAAATACATAAGACTACGGTAGTTTTGAAGTTTTTAGGAAATGATATTTCGTATTATTAATTTATGTATCCTGAATCGATTTATTTTGAGATGTGCACAATTAAGAGTTAACTTTTTTTTGTGTGTGAAAATAACAATGTTATTCTGACAGAGAATATTTGTCATAATTTCGAAATGAGGCGTTCATTTGAAAATTAATTATTAAATCGATGTTCTAATCGAAAAAATTAGCTGGATTTTTAAGCTTGCATAAATTGAGTGGTTGTTTATAAAAGAGAATAAGGTTAAATGTTAAAAAACCTACTTTTCTGGAGAAACAAAATGGTGTCATGATTTTTTTTTTAATATTGAATAACAACAACATTGGGGCCAACGTACGCCCTATGGCGAGAGTATGCACATGACTGAGAGGTTTGGAAGAAAATAGGCAGGCTTTCGCCCAGTGGAACACAATTAAAAAAAACTCTATATATTAATGTTTTTTACCTTCCCGATAAGTTTGTACTACCATTAATTCTCTTGTCGACATCAGCCATTGAATTTAACATCTTCTTTCGACTCGCCAACTTCTGTCGCTCATCCAAGGCTCTTCAAAGCTCAGAGTTGGAGCCAACGTGTACCTATAGAATTGTCCAGTTTCATAATGTTTGAAGTGAATATTTGCGAACGGAGCCGGAAGGGGGGGCGACGACCTTGTATGTCAACAGGCGAACCGTCAACGCGCCGGACAAACAGACATGTTGTGGGGTTCAAGTTGTGGGCGGATGCGGGTTGAAGATTTGTCACGAAACAGAAGGCCAATTCCCAATTACAGATTGCCAATTTTCGAAATCTAGCTCCAATCTTAAAAAAAAGCATATTTGATAGATTGAGACCGAGATTAGAATGTGAACATTCTTAAAAATACGGGTATTGCCCCTTGATAAAAATAAAAATTGTATGATAGCACAAATTGAGATATGCGGTAGTTGCATGATTGCTGGCTTGTTATATAATTGATTAGAAGATTGATAGGTAGGTATTAATAAGTAACTAATTAATTAACCACTTAAAAGGAAAATTTTACTTTAATAATAAAATAGGACAAAATCTTTATGGGCTGGCACAATTTCTAATAGTTCGCCTTCCAGTTAGAAACTCAGCAAGAATTCGTTTCCAGTTGGCGTTAAGAATTTTTAAAAAGAACTGCAAAATTGCTGCCTATTATTTAATAGGTTTTGCAGTTCTTTACTATATTTATAGTAGCCAATTTTCTAACTGGTCTCGCCAAACACTAACGAAAGTTTTTAAATGCACCATGAGTAAGTCCGGTATAGCTAACTTGAATAAGAATGTTAAATTTCTTAATTCAATAAGAATCACAACATCCGTAAGTATTTTGATTACTGTAAACTGTGCATAGGCTACTAGGTCCACTAGGCCAAAAATGATTCGTTCGGCGCGTATGTAAATTTGCCTAGAAGTAAGTAATCATTATTATTCTCTTGCCGTTCCCAATTTATTTAGAGTCGGTGCAACTGATATTCTCCCACACTTCCAAAAGTCCAAAAGTATAGTCTTTTAAAATCGGTTCAGCCTATCTCTTAGACCATCCCCCATAGCGTCTTGTGGACAGTGCCAACACGATGTGTACATGGGTCTAAGACAACACTGCCCGTTCTCACGACTTGTTCCGGAACGGGACGGACAATACAAATTAGGGACCGTACGTGCCGGAACGCGAACACAACGTGAAATCTTCTTAATCTCGTGTCCGGCATGAGCTGTGTGAGAGGCTTATCCGTCGATTCGCATGAATTTTCTCGCCCGAATCGGGACAAAAATACCTGTTAGGCAATTGTCACGTTTTGAATTGTATGCAATAAAGATATGAAAAAAGGTTATTGCAAGTACTTACATGCAATGAAGTGTATGAAATTCAAAACGTGCCAAATTACCTGATACGTATTTGTGGAGTTGTCAATTCGTCCACAAATAATAAAAAACATCGTGTGAACGAGTAGCTTATAGAATGAAAAAAGTGTCAATTCGGAAAACTTATTAACAAATCTTTAAACCAATATAAGTAAAACCAGTCTTTAAACCAGTATAAGTATTTTGGGATTAATTAGGGACTTCATCATCACATCAGCCGAAAGACGTCCACTGCTGGACATAAGCCTCCCCCAAAAGGCCCGGATTTGCCATAATCGCCACGCTTGGCAGGCAGGTTGGCGATCGCAGTATGGTGATCAAATGCATTGAGAACGCTGCTGCCCATTCTCTAGTAAGTCCCTTAGTCGCCTTCTATGACACCCACGGGAAGAAATGGGACTTAAGAATTAAGCAGATTAAATTAAATAACAAGAAATTAAAAGCGAATTCTGATCCGGTAATCTATTCCAACTAGACATTTTTAAAGTTTCACAAGACAAAAAAAAAAACTTTTTTTCAGTTGTTTTTATCTTTCTTTTTTCTATTCATCAAAGGACTTTGCCATTAAACACTTAAAAGCCTAAGTGCAATCAGCTGAAAGGTATGAAGATAGACAGACAGATACATTACTCTTTGAGTTACTTTAAACCTGGTATTAGGGTCCCTAAGGGTTAGATAAAAGGTTAGAGCTTTTATTTCTGTCCTTCAATTTGTGCTAGCTAGTTTGTTGATACAACAAATAATGTGACTGTTCCCTTCTAAAAATCAGAACGAAAATCTACAGACAAATATCGCCGTAAATATAGGTTGTTAAATAAATTGCATACCATAGCTTCAGGGTGAGTTCAGTACCGATAAAAGAACCCGAAAAAAATAAAAAAATAAATACCTTTAAAAAAAGTTTTTAAAAATCGAAAAGTATTCGAACGCGAGAAGTGAAGGACAAAATGACGACGCGTTAGATAGTAGGTAAGTAATTAAAGCATTTAAACTTCGATCAACAATTATAGTTGATCAAAGCATTTAAACAAATAAAATAATTTTAATTCTAAACGATTGCTATTTTGAGTTAGTACCTAAGTACCAAATTAGGTTGATCTTATAATATTTTTTTAATGTTTTTTATTTTTATGTTTCCTGGGTTCCTTTATCGATACTGAACCTACCCCCTAAGCTATGGCACGCAATTTCTTTAACATCCTGTATATTGCCGTTGTCGTTAATGCTATCTTAGGTAATGTAGGTATGATTCAGTATCATAGCATAATCAGCTGATAATTTGACCATTGCTGGGATGCAGCCCTCCTCTCTGTGAAAGGGCCGTAATCCGCCACGAGAGCCCAGTGTCATGGTAGATGTTACATGTTTTAATTTACATTTTTTTTTTATTCTAGGACATCCTTACCCATTTTGAACGCAGTGGTGATTAAATTATTAACACAAAGTAAAGCGCTTTTATGGGTTCGAACCTACCTACAACTCGTAAGTCGTAGCCGTTTCCACTTATCTCGAAAGAAGTATTGTTCTTTCCTATTAGAAATTTGTAAAATAAACACTATGTTATCACCAGTGATCGGAATAGGCTGACTATATTTGCCTAAACTTCGGACAACAGAGACAGAAAGTGGAGACTTCCTTACGACTATATTTTTTTTTCCCGGGATTCGGGAAAATCTTTAGCAAGTAAGTTGAAAATAAGCTTTATTTACGATGTGTATATAACGAAGTACCTTTAATGCAATTAGAAATTAGTTTTACTTAGGTGTTACACATTGACAAATGTTATGTATTGAAAGATTTGATGCAACAACGGTCAGTTCAAGGCTAATTCTAATACATGATTTAAGTTAGATTATTTTTTGTGAAAATTTCTAAGATTTGTTAATTGCAAGTTTAGTTTAAAATTACCCTTTACACCTCTTAAATAAAGCTTATTTTCAACTTACAGAAGATTTTTCCCGAATCCCGGGAAAAAATATATAGTCGTAAGGAAGTCTCCACTTTCTGTCTGTGTTCTCCGAAGTTTAGGCAAATATAGTCAGCCTATTCCGATCACTGGTTATCACTATCATTAATGTTGTCAATATTTTTTTCTCATTCTTCCGTTCAGGAAATATATTAAAACTCTTAAACCTTCCAACTACTGTATGAGCTTGTTGAATTTCTTAGTTTTCTAAAAATCGTATAGGGAACCCAGCCTCCCTGAAGTCTTCCTTAGCATGTTCTTTCTCGATCTCCAGATGAAGCGTCTCAAAATAAAACTATGCTAAGAGGTCCAATCTAAATGGTTATATCTCAGGCGATAATTGCACTTAGAAGGATGGGAATAAGTGCCGATCATCCGTGCTGGCTAAAATGCTGCTCGGCGGTATATTATCCTTTTTTGATGAGAGTAATTTTATTTATTTATTTATTATCTTCTTGCATCTACCATTACAGGGTAACCCAATGCGATAAATGCGCTTATCCTAACTTAATTACCTTAAAAACTAACATTAATGTACCTACATATTATAACAAATTACAAACAATGCATTCCTTGTGAATTCACTCAGAGAACAACATAATAAGTCCGTCTCAACTGTTAGGAGGTTGAGCGTGCGGAGTGCACGCGTCAGCGGCGCCTCCCTTACAAGGTTTATCTTCGACACTGGAGCTGTAAGTAAAACATAAAATGTGTTAAGTATTTCAGAACTTGGTCTAGAAATGGTAGTTATTTTTTCTGGGAATTCAACATGCATCAGTAATTTTAAGAGCAGTGATGGCTAGTGGTAACGGCCGCGACTTACGAGATGTATGTCGTAGTTTTGAACCCAGACAAGTGCTGTTCTTTGTGTAATTTTTTTCATCACCACAGCTCTCAAAACGGTGAAGGAAAAACATCGTGAGGAAACCGGTATGTCCTAGAACCAAAAATTCCAAGACGTCTCGCACTGGGCCCGCGTGGTGAATTATGGCTCGCTCCCTCTCACAGAGAGGAGACCTGTGTCTCTGCAGTGGGGGATATTAAAGGCAGATTACACAGTGATTTTATTTTTTAAACTCCAGATTACAGGGAAGTCGATTAGGAATAACCTTCAAAATGATGCAGGTTCTAATTAATAGTGTGTTCCGTAATTAGGTTGTTGTTGTTATTAAAAAAACAGCCCTAAAACAAAAAAGCGAAGGTCTTGTTATGAAAATCTGTGATAACGTTTCAAATTCCTATATTCTGTCAAAAAAATTACATTGCATTACTTTACGCCCATAAGTGGCTTAGTGATATTAGCCGCACGGATCGATCGATCAGGTTAAGCTACGCTTGCCGCGGTTGGTCCGTGGATGGGTGACCATCTTTACTTACCAAGACCCCTCCGCAGGCGCGGTCGCAGCCAGACTTTGGGGGGGGGACACAGACAAAGACTACCTAGGTACATATTAATAAGAAAATGTATTATTTTTTCGAAAAATTACTATTTGTAGATTTATGTTTATGGCTTTGGGGGGTCGTCATGACCTCAAGAACGCATCCCCCCCCCCCTCGGACCGCGCATGCTCCTCCGTGCCTCGGAAAGCACGTTAAGCCGTTGGTCCCGGCTGCCATTTTGGATCTTTGACAGTCGTTACGGGGCGTCAGAAGCCCGAAAGTCTGACAACCAGTCTTATCAAGGTTTATCGTATTACCCAGTAACTGGGTTGTGGAGGTCAGATAGGCAGTCGCTCCATGTAAAATACTGGTATTCAGCTGCATCCGGTTAGACTCGAAGCCGACCCCAACATAACTGGGGAACGGCTAGGGAGATGATGATACCTGATGACATTACAAGACCATAATTAGCTAGTAAGCAACGTACTTAAATTCCAATAGCACTCAAAGTTCAAACCAACAAGATCTTAAACGAGAGATTATCTTCCAATAATCATTTCTAAAAAGTTTTTCGAAATAAAATTAATATATGCATCTGCAAATAATCATGAAAGTCCTCTATAAAATATATACACTTCCACACGGAGTAGATAGTAGATGGAGTGAAAAGAGCACGCGGAATTTGGGAAAACTAATTACAAACAAAGAGAACAAAAATACGTAAAATAATATTAATAGTATGCAGATGTATGTAATAAAAACAGAGAGAAAAGAATCACAGGGCATCATAAAATTCGTCCGCATCGCTGTCAATGAGAAAAGTGCAAAAAAGGCTGGCAGCATTGCCACGTAGTATGGCGAGGCTGATTCTTTGGCCTAAGAATAGGCCAGCCCTCTGGTCACGTGAAGAGTCGACTATCCGTTCGGAGATGTCTCGAAAAACCAAGTGGGCACTCGGACCCCATGGCGAAGCGTTTTAGCCCCAAACGGCTCGAATATATGACTCCTAATAAGATTGGAATATTTTCGCCATTTGTGGGTTTCCGCACCTGCAGCAGCCGCCCCAGTACACCATGCAGTACTAGGAAGATAGGATGGCACAAGCACACACATGTTGCGTCCCACACCGAACTCCTGCCTAAATTCCTGGGCATTATGATCATTCGAAAAGACGTTTGTTTGCATCGGTTTAATTTTTTTTTTTTGAAATATACTATTTACTTATAACATTTAGATAATAGCTATCTCTAAGTTTGTTTCGGTCTTTCTTCTCAGAGTAGTCAACAACATCAATCGGGCACGAATGCAGACTCCGGCCTGCTACTGAGTAATCCCTGATGGAAAAACCTAATATCACTTTATCCGACCTGAGAATGGAACCCAGAAACACAGACTTAGCAGTAGCACTGGCGACCTCTAAACTAACGAAGCATTACAACGAGGTTTTGGAATGGTCAACCAGCTTCATCTTTTCGACTCTTTCAGAATTCATGAGTGCCTGTATTAGGTTTATTTGCAACAAATGCTTTGAGTTTGATTATTAAGGCTTCATTTTCTCATTTCTCCGTGGTTCGAAAGTTACAACAGTTTTATAGTTTCCTATACAGTATGTGAACTATCTTAAGGGCCCTAAGGACGTTAGCAACAATGTTGTTAACTGCCTCGATCTGTGAGTTCTTAGGAGAGTTGGCAATTAAAACCAATATGGTAAATTGTGAGGTGTTCATGGAATTAAAAGGCTATATAGCGTGTATCTAAAATGTGTGTGAAAAACTAGTTGCCCACCGGTATTGGGATCAGGGTTCTAGCAACCGGCGATCAGGGTTCCAGAGAGACGAACTTCCTAACAATGCGTTCCGTGTCCAGAAATATCGTTTTCTGAATCAAGCCCTTGATCCAGCTGCCCAACGAGAGCCTCCTCAGGTGTTGGTCGAGGCTCTTGGCTATCAAGCCATTGGCTGTTACGACTATAGGCAAAATGATCGCTGAGTCCACATCCCACATGTCAACAAGGTCGTGGTTCAGACCAGACTGAAAAAAACATAGTAAACCTTAAAAAAATATCAACTGTCCCTTATATTTGGGTCGAGTTGGTATTTTTTTTTATGGGACATATAACAGATAAAATTAGTTTTAGTTAGGTATTGAATTTCAATTGGAAACTTTACATGGTATAGTGGAGTAAGTTTGTAAGTGTTCGTAAAAATTCAATCCATTACAGGGATTATAAAGTATTAGTATAATCAGCCAATAAAGCTGCAACACAGGCTTCCTCTCTGTGAGTGGAAGCAAACCGTAATCCACCAAGCGGGCCGAAGCCGCGCCTTCACAGATGTCACATGTCTTCGATTTTTTTGGTTCTAAAACATGCCGGTTTCCTCACGATGTTTTTCTTCACCGTTTTAAGAGCATTGGTGATGAAATAATTCAGCCAAAGTAAACCGGCTGGCTAGGTTCGAACATAGGACCTACAACTTTTAAGTCGTGGTTGTTATCACTAGGCCACCACTAACTTTTAATTAACAGTTATTTCGTCTTTCCGAAATTTAAGTTGCTAACATTAACAAAACCTTATTTAACACTTTGAGGGTCTAAACACCCACAGGCGTAACAAAAATTAAACTTCTATTGTGTCAGTATCCTTGAACTAATTAAATATCTCTAATAAATCAAGCACAATTACCTCGTATTTGTATCAATTTGGCACAAATTATCTGCCAGATGACTGTGATAAGTACCTACTCCCTTCAGATTGTAATCAGGCGATGTTTTCCACCCACAGGCCCTCGACAACATTATAGATTAATGAGTATTGAGGTGGGGGACACTGTTGTCGCACAGGATTATATGCCCTTTATGAATCTAGGTGTCAAGTTTTTCTAACATGATAAATTGAGTGCAAGATTCCAGAAACACTAAATAGAAAAGATTTGACTGTCAATACAATTTAACAACTCGTTATGAAAGTCTATTGTGCTGGTGACGTTTGGTTTCAGTTAAGAAAATGCCATAAAAAAGAGTGACTATGAAGGACTTAAGGCCGGTGAAGCAGACGAGTCCTGGAGGACGCCCGCCTGCTAGATGGATCGACGACCATAAAATGGTGGATTGGACAGACTGGGTGAAGAAGGCGGAGGACGGTGTGGCGCAGCTTGGTAGAAGCGTAGGTATATCCAATAATAGACTGCGATAGGCTCAGTTGAAGAAAATGCCATCCGCTCCCTTGCTCAGCATCTACGAAAGGTGATTGAGGTTTGTGACAAACGTCATGTGCAAGCAATGTCATGTATGGCCATTCTGCCTTTGACAATTTTCTTGGTCGACATCATCGGAATGATGAACAAAAATAAAATCCACAGATCGGGAAGTGTTATTGAGTTTTTCTATTAAGAATTTCTAAGTAGTAGCCCGGAGTTTGAATTTCTGCCCGGTCGATGGCAATAGTCTTGTCCTATTATATGGTTCTGTGGCTGTACTATAGGTAGGTACATCTCTGCCTAAACCTTCGGGTGTTAAAAATAAAAATAAATGAATACTTAGAACGACAACTGTGCCCATCACCTCACACCAAAATGGGCCACATAGCTGAGTGATATCACGTGGGTGTCACCGACTGTTTACAACTTAAATATTTTGTATACATCAGTGTCTGACACTAACGAGGGACACAAAAGACACCGACACCCCGACACTACACTTAATTTAGAAAATAGCTAATTTAACAATGTCCCAATCGAGATATAGGTATATACTATTGGAAGTAATAAATTAAAGTTATGGTGAATTTAAATTAATCTAAATATATTTAAGGAAAGGAAAAATTAATCTTCTGACAATATTTCGATGGAAATATTTGCATGATCTTCATCTAATCCGCAGAAATTATGGACTGTTTAAATTAATCTTAATTTTATGTTAAGAAAAAACAGGTTATTTGACTAATATGGTTGACGTATCAACAGGCAGGCTTATGCTAGTTAGGTACCTACTTGTAATTTCGAAAGGATTTATGACGTCAGCTTGAATATGAAATTGTAACTTCGGAGGCTAACTCTAAAGCACAAATTCAGCTGTTAATTTCAATAAATTGGCACAATATTATGGCGTCTATTCATAGATCATTTTGTCAATTATCTATTTCTGTGTATGTGTCTCTACCACTGTGACTTCTGAACTATCTACCAAAAACCATGCCAAGCTTAGGTTGGTGACTGTTTGCTGTCATAGTATTTATGAATCACGAAGCCACGCGCGTTTTACTTGTGGTAATCAAGCGTACAAATACGCTGGAAATATGTGCATGAACACACACACGCGCTCACTTCCTTCTTCGCAATCGCCTCGGACGGTACCGAGAGCTCCTGCGCTTCCACGACACACATTCACAGCGTGTTACATTTGGTAACCACAAGTAAAGTGCGCGTTACTCCGTTAGAAATACTGCGTTGTATAGGTACCTATGTGTACTCGTCAACCCCGTTACCAATCTAGCTCTCCGACGTATCTTTTCGCCATGGTAGGTAAATATGAATTGAAGAAATATGATTGAAACTTGTGACCATTTTCGGAAACTTCAAAGCTGTACAGCGATCCATCTTTTTTTAAACGGCTTGTAAGTATTGGCCAGCCTACACGACAAGAGAAGGCGTATAGAAAATTGATATATTAGTGTTGTGCCTCGTTAATTCTAATTTATATGTATTATTTAAATTCTGATTTATTTAAATGGGAGAGTGATTAAGATGATATTAAATGTAAAATTGTATGTTGTCATCTTGTGCTGGGGATGCGTGGGCTAATCGGTATCTAAATTATTTTAATGTATAGAAACTTCCGTAAAAAAAATAACTTTAGATAGTTAAGCTAAAAGTTCAGGAGATAAAATCTATGGAATTTCAATGCAGTGTCAGTTTAGTATTTTATGACTTCCGATCGTTAGAATTATGCTGAGCACTGCCATTAATCTATAGTCGAGCAGTTTTGATAGACATTGTTAGAGTTTTTGAGGTAGGTATTGCACTGAGCAAGTGCCCCATCTGGTGGAAAGTGCTCACCGACGTCTACACAGGGTCAAACTGAATTAGCTAACGAAACTCCGCAAAACACAATAAAAAATAAAAGAGCTTATAAATTCCCTGCAAATTAAATTTTACAACGCAGTTCATTATACAATTATAATTTGTATTTGTTTTTGCTTTATTTAATTGAATTTTATAAAAAGTATTAAAGTTTTTTTTTTGTTTTGCATGCATGGTGAAGGCTTTCTCCAAAGATTTCCATTCGTCCGCAGAGATATATCAATATCAAAACATGATCAAACAAAAAATCTATTCGTTCGCTGAGTTTTTTTAGTTCATAAATAGCAATTCACTTGAAATATCAGAATAAAAATCAATTTTCTTCACATGTAACCTTCACAGACGAATGGGCATCGATATCGAAACACGATAAAACATAATAAAACAGATTTTCTCAAGTCATACTTCAAGTAACAAACCACTAAAGGTCATTAACCCTATTTTTATGTTTATTTTTGTGATACCTATCGATACCATCACATGTGTCATCTACCAACCCTGGAGGAGGCCTGTGTCCCAGCAGTGGGAACATTATAGGCTGATGATGATGACCGATCACGGCTGTGGAGTTCAGTTAGCTAATTTAATTTGACCCTGTATAGTTATATCATCTGCTATGGGCACCAGACGCAGCTCAGCGCAAGAGATTAGTAATATTCTTCAATTGACTAAGGGCTATTTTTTTTTTTCAATAGTCAGATAACTTTTATTTGAAGAATAATTATGTCAATTTGACATATTTTCTATACAAAAGCTGTCAAACCGCAATAAAAGAGAAACCTCCTCAGATAAAAGTTATCTGACTATTGAAAAATCAGCCCTAAATGTGTTAGCCAATTAGGGTGACTTGTGCGAAAGACATTTCCGCGAATGGATTGTCTTTCGCACAAGTGTCCTAATAAGTAATAAATTTCAGACCAAAATGCCAAAACGCATATAAATGTTCAATTCTTGTCTAATCAGTTAAAAGCATATTGAAACATGTGAACTTTAGAACGAGCATAGGGCTGGGCTATTCAACAGTAAAATATTAGCCACACATATCTTTTGTGCTGGTTTAGTAGGACTAACTATTTCTAAGGTTTTAACGTTTGAAAGGTTTCGAATTATTCATGGAGTGTTTACAACTTTGAACGGTTGATTAAATAAATTATTAATTGTATTTTGTTCTAAGGTTTATAAATGTTAAACCTCATAGAGTTACTTCTATGACAGGGCGTCAAAACAAATAGAAGTGTTAGTGGCAGAATGATTTATTGAAGTTGTCACATTTAGAAGATTGTTCCCGGATTTAGGGTGAATTTAGCCTCAGCATAATCAGTGATTTTGCGATTTTTATATAATGTTCCCACTGTTGGGGCACATGTCTCCTCTATGTGAGAGGCGTGAGCCATAATCCACTACGCGGGCCCAGTGCGGGTACCTGGATGTTACATACTTTGTTTTTTTTTGTTCTAGTACATGCCAGTTTCCACACGAAGTTTTTTTCACCGTTTTGAGAGCTGTGATTAAGAAATTAAATACACAAAGTAAAGTACCTCGGTACGAACTCACGACTCTTAAGTCGGGGCTACCAACTGTCCACCACTGCTTGTCTTGCTGCAATTCAGCCTTGATTGCACTTCAGGCTTCTGGCGTCACGACGACAGCCGGGAACAACGGCTTAAAGAACTTTCCAAAGCAGTGAGGGGTCTTGGTTTGTAAAGATGGTCAGCCATCCACGAACTAGCTTAATCTGATCGATTGAACCGTGCAACTGTTATTACTCCGCCACAAGCCCGTCTCCTTAAATTTATATCTGAAGAGCCTGTTTTTTTTTTGCGTGGGAAATCATCAAATGACTTCTCCCGCTCTGGGTGGAGCACGAGGGCGTGTCAGACTTTTACTGACTAAAACCCACCCGTGTTCCCTCAGTTGCCTGTGTGCCAGGGGCCGCGGTATCTTTTTCGAACAACCCGCATCCCTGGCAGGCATCGGCCTTTGCGGGCCCCATCAGTTGCTGCTGACATCTCTTTGAGGCGCGCGTGGAACACAACGCGCCGTCGACCCGGGTTTGGTCCTTACCGGACAGCGAGCTACCCATAACTCGCCGTCCGCAAGCCCGTGCCTACGGTGGCCGGGAATCAGCCTAGGATTCCCGACGCCCAGGGCGTCTCCTGTGAAGGCCACGGCTGTGAGGGCGCATGTACTGCATCTCCCTCACGTGCGCCGCCTCCGTCTTTGCGAGCATAACTGCTTCGCTGTAGGAGGCGACTGCTAGCCATGCACTCTCGCTCCGTACCATGGCCTGGACCAGGGTCGGACGCGAGAGATCGCCACCGCCACCGATCACCTCCACGAGGACACGGCGGTGCTCCGCCCAAGCCGGGAAGACCTCCACCGTATGCTCCACCGTGACCTCAGGGCGATCTTCGCAATGGAAACACCCGGGCGTTTCCTCCCGCCTTTTACGAAACAGGAACCTCCTGAAACAGCCGTGTCCGGTGAGGACCTTTGTCAGGCGGAAGGTGAGGACCCCATGCCGCCTCTAAAGCCACTGCTCAAAGAGGGGACTTACCGCCGCAAGAGGAGCCTGGTTATTTTTGTCTTTTGGTGTCTATAGAATCAAAGACATTGACATCCATTGAGCAAAAACATCTGGAAAGTCATCCTGACCTAGCGTCACATAATAATATACGTTTTCGATTAACTTCTCTAATATTAAAAGTGCTGCTTTTCTCTACCAACCCTGTCCCCGGTTTGTCCTACTGCAACGATACAATGAAATCTTGATCCTTAAACTGTGATAGACAAGTCAATGAGCCGTCTCTTGTATGTCCTACAATGTGAAATCACTTCAACATCGGCCATACACAGAACGGATTGTCTGTCCGCAACTTTGTGTTTATGGTAATGTTTAAGTACAGTCCGCAAAATAAAGAACTAGAGAACCAAGGTTATCGACAGCAAAATCAGCATACAACGTTTGCATTGCTAGGACGTTACCATTTTGTGATAGTGTGTGGACCGAAATACACCACGCGAGCCCACACAGGGTCGGTTGTTGGGCCGATATCTGAGAAAGCCATATACCCAGCAGCGTTGTTTTTCAGTTAAGAAGATGGCGATGATGAGACATAATATTGTGAACCATACTGACATTAAATTAGTATTCATTGTTTTTGTAATGTTGTGTTTTGATTGATCCGATTCGATTCCCAAGTCGGGCTAAGTATTATTGGGTTTTCTGGTTTCTGGCGTGTTCCATTAGTGGTTTCTCAGTAACAGCTCGGTGTTCCGCAGTAGGCGGTGTGATACCCCGTGCTTCGGAAATCACGTTAAGTCGTGATGCTGCGCCCTGATCTCTCTCCCGTCGTGTTGGATTGCCGTCCCATCGGTTGTATTAGAATTAAAGAAGATCTCTCTTCTCACTCTCGTGCACTATTAATATCTCCCGCGTAGATGGTTAGTCTCCGCTGTGATTAGCTGCCATGGCTGAAATTCGGTTTGAAGAACTATTAGGTAGGTAATATCTTTTTTTTTGTACTATGACTTTAAAACTTAAGACACATTCCGAAGAACGATGTCAAATAGATAAACACAAGCACGTCTTATATACGAAAAAAATGGTCCAAAGTACCTAATTACAAAAGTCTGCGGCCTGTATACTTCTCTCTTTTGTTCACTGTACAAGATTTGTTAGAACATAAATTACTTAAGTACATGCTTAAAGGATTGACGTATTGAATTGCTTTCAGAGGTTGTTGGCTTAAATGGTCGGGTTGACGGTATTTGGAAAGTACCTATATGCTTCAAAACGCTCGAATACCTGTCTTGTGACTAATTTGTTAGAAGTATCTAGGCCTAGTTGTATGAACCTAGATCCCAATAACCATTGGGGATACTAGATTTAACTTTCAAACTTCATAAAGGAGGGATTCTCATTTCTTCTGTATATTTTTGTATTAAGGTATATGTACCGCGATATGTCCGGCAATTATCTTCGTCGTATCGATGATACCAATTAAGCTCAAACAAGCTTCGACAAGAATTCTGCCACTTCGACAGCGTTGTCGTTGGCCTCGCAAAGGTCTTTCATAGTGCAGAAGTTACTGCAAAGAGAGCACGACAAGAGGTGGGGCATAGTTTGCGATGTGGCTCCACAGTCGCACTGCATCTCATCGGAGTACCCCATCTGACAAATTTGTACCATCAGCGGCCCACCTGGTTTCTTAGTCGATTTAGAGATTTCCAGGTGAGCCATGGCAGTTGCTGGCCCACTGGAAGCTTTTCTGCAGGCTCAACATAGTCAGCCGGAGCCGGCAATTGTAGATCGGTTTCGAAGTCCTATATTTCGTAGTCCAAAATAAATTTTAGTAGGTAACTTTGCTTTAGTAGTTTTGCGTAAGCTTTGATAATACATGCCTCCTTAATCCACTTTGTGTATCTTGATAACGTTTTAATACTTACTGTAACTCTTGTTTACCTATCGCGGCCAAAAAGTTATAAAAAAGTAGTGTGAAACAAACTGATGTGAGGTTCTCCCTGACGTGTGCTTGGAAATGAGCGGGAGTGGATGCGACGGCGCGAGGAACAACATTCACGCCACCCTCAATCAATGTATGTGTGTGCGTAAAAACGCTGTAATTTGGAAGATAGTGTGGTGACCGCCACTTTCGCTTTACCCGACTTTACCCTATTTAACTCTAAGTAGTGGTATAAGAATTGAGTGTGGTGTGTAAGAAAAGTAAAAAACTGAAAATGTAAGTTGTCGTCGACTTTTGGAACTCGGTTTATTCAAAATCAAAATCAAAAAATCTATTCAAAAATCAAGTCATTTATTGAAATTAGGCTGAGAGTCAGCTCTTTTTGAACGTCAAAATTACATAAGACAGTGCCCCAAAACTCCCGCCCTTCACCACTTCCTAGTGCTTTAGCTGGGAAGAAGAAGTGGCGCAACAAACTCCCCAGCAGCACAGCTGTCTGTTATGTTAGAAGAACTCGTTTCTATACGTAGGTACTACTTGATTCTATGTAGGTAATTAACGTAAATTTATGTCAGCTAGCACACGCCAATATACCGACAAAACATTGAAAACATAGTACCTACTCAAGTAGAAGTAAACTGAATTATATAGGCAAATAAAATAAAGAATTATACAAGAAGAACTAACATAACCTGTATATATATATAACCTGTCAGTAGGCAAGCTAATACTGCTGAAAGAATATAAACATTGTCTTGAGTTAATCACAGCGACCAACAATTCTTATCGTTTAAGTAGTCGTTATTAGCTTGAAGCTCTCCATGGCTCACTGTGCAAATCCCAGTCTGTACACAGATCAGCTTATTTGACAACGAATCAACAGCAGCTAAATCAACAACTCCCACATCGAAGTTGTATCTAGACTATTTTGTATTGTATGGTCTTGCTAAGATAACAAATAAACTCAATTCACAGAACTGTCTTTCCGTAACATTATTATCATTGCCCATTTACTCTCGGAGCCTCATGAAACCTCAGAAGCACAAGTATAGCCCACAATTGCCTAATGAAACCCACGGGCCTCCCGCAGTGTGACCGATCCTTATTGGCGTACCAAACGACAACTTCAAGCTATCCCAATCAACATTCAAAGTTTATATGATTTGCCAGCAACGGTTTTGTACTAGAATTACTGAATGAGCACATGAGTCGGGACGGTAAGTTAAGGTACTCATGCCGCGGTTGGTCCGTGGATGGGTGACCATCTTTAAATACGTCCGTGTCTCTATAGGTTCCGGTTGTCATTTGTAGATCTTTGACAGTCGTTACGGGTCGTCAGAAGCTCGAAAGTCAGGCAACCAGTTAAGATTGGATGCCAGACTTTCGAGCTTCTTTTGTAAGCCAAGGGATATCGTAGATCATATCGGGATTACCTCTGGGTTCTGGAGCTTACATAGACTGTCGCTCCATATAAAATACTGGTATTAAGCTGATTCCGACTGGATCTGGACCTCAACGTAGTTAGGAATGAGCTTGCGGACGGCGAGTAATGGGTAGCTCGCTGCCCGGTAAGGACCAAGCCCGGGTCGACGGCGCGTTGTAAAAAATAAAAAAGTAATCAAAGCATACTATCAAATTAGCCTCCTGGTATAAATGGCGTGACAGCTTACATATGCAATGCTGGATTATGTTCACAAATGATAACCTAGGACCACCGACGTAAAATAAATAAACAGGTAGGTAACTATTAGCAACAGTAACAAAATCATGGTCAGCCGACGACCCCATCAGATCAGACATCCAGCAGATTGGAGCGTTATGCAATTAGGGTGCAGTTTAACTAAAATCGAACCTTTCAAATCAATCCGAATATGGAGGATTGCAAAAGGCTCATTTAAAATGTTAGGCAATTGTAATAAAGTCTAGACTTGTGTCGATTATGCAAAACCTTTTGCTTCACTCGTAGAGAATCTTCTACGAACTCGTTTGTCCATCCACACGGCACTGTTTATTTCGTAATCTGTAATCGAGCTCACATTTCCACAAATAAGACTTTGTTATCGTAGTCGGCTGCGTCCGCTCACATTACGGTTGGCTTGTCTAAAATCTTGGAGAATGCCACCGGTACTATAAATTTCTCTATCTAAATGGCCATACGCAACTGATTGTGGTGCGGCCACACTATTGTGAAATATATTTTTGTTTTTATTGTGAAATGAACAAAATTTTGAATAGTAACTGAAATACGAATTTTGGCCACATAGTTTTGGATTAAAAAAATGGTGAAAGTTAGATTTTTTGGAAAAGGAAAAATGCGTCATCGTCTTGACCGCCTAATTAATGACAAAGGTGCGTAAAATGATGCGATTGGCTGATAAATCTTTCAACCGATTACATAAACCTATAATTAGATCATTTTCGTTCAAGAAAATGGCCGCTAGTATTAAGGGTAACTTTGAAGATTCACACTTGAGAAAGCTGTATAACCTAAAACTACAGTTCACTGACTGTGTAATAGCATTAAGTAAACAATATTTTGAAGGGTCTATTAGAAATGGCCCAGTGAGCACTTTGAGCTATTTTGACAACAGACTTAGAAGGATGAATATAGAAAAGAAACCTACTTACTCACTTAATAATATACACTAGCCTCCATATTTATAAACGTTGCTCAAAGTTAAGTAGTGATTAGTAACTGTTTAACCATACATTTTTGACGTTTAAACATCTCTTAAGTATAAGCAGCGTTAATAAATAAGAGGGTAAATGCTTATTAAAAAAAGCGGAAAAAGAGTCACAGGGCGTCAATAAATTCGTCCGTATCGCTGTCAACAGGAAAAGTGGGCAAAAGGCTAGCAGGCAGCGGCGAGGTGTCAATTTTCCTAAGAGTGACTTACTGACTTATTAAAAAATAACACTTCCCATCATTCTAAAATTGATGTGTAGAATTAAATACAATAATATTAAACAGCTAAATACCAAATAAAATGTACAATATTTCTCCATCTCGTTCTCGCTGACGCATTTTTTCTATATCCGTCTCTATCGTAACCCGTTGTAAAACGGCTTGCTCTCATCCAATATCAATCAGTGCTACGTGACCTAAAGTGACACCATTACGGGATTGCTGTTGTATGAATTTTTAGTTCCCGATTATGACGTTTTTGCGCCGGGTTAATTTAGGACATTTTTTGTTGTTGTAGTAGGTAATACAAAGTTATAAATAACCTTTTTTGTTAGTTGAATGTTATGGCGAATTAAATACCCGTAGTGTAAATATATTTTTTGGCAATAGTAGACACTTTTGACGTGCCATTTTCAAAAGCGGTAGAGATGCGAATCACCGAAGGGAAGCCGGTAGGAATCGTGTTATATGGCGGTTTCGCCACTGCTAGCAGGTATGCCACGTTGTATGGCGATGCTGATTCTTTGTCCAAAATATAGGCTAGCCCTCTGGTCACTTGAAGAGACGACCTACCGCTTGGCGTAGTTCCAAAAAATTAAGTAGGCACTCGGGCCTATTGGCCCTAGTGTTTCAACTCCACCTACATAATATGTATTAATATTTTAAAGCTGTTATGAACAACCATTTATATTTATTATGTAAAATTAAACTTAAACAGTTGTATTTCATGTTATTAGTAGGTAACCTATAATAAACTTGTCGTATTAACCTATTTGCAATAAATCATTATTTATCAAATATCTACCTTTAGTTTATTGTATTTTATGTGCATTTCCTTTATTTATTACCAAATATTAACATATATACAGAAATTAAAGACTAGTTTATAACATAATTTAGATGTATAGACGCTAGACGCTCACAAGTCGTATCGCTGTTTTCTGGTGTAATAAATCCCATATTGTAAGAAATAACGAATGAAATATTACAATTTACATTCGTGTAAATTAAGTATATTGTGGTACCTCTTTAATATGCTGTGCCTACACATAGACACAAAAGCTCAGTTTTATTTATTGAATAGGTAGCTTTTGGCCGCGACTTCGTCAGTGTGGATTTCAGAATTGGGTCCAGAGAGAAATGCGAAAAGAGTAAGTGATAAAAAAATATTGGGATCAAAAATATTCTACATGTTAATTTAGGTTATAAACTATCTGTGTGCTAATTTTCATCCAAATCTGTTCAGTCGTTTTTGCGTAATGGAGTAACAAACATAAAAACTTTCACATTTAAAATGTTACTAGCTTTTGCCCGCGATTTCACCAGTGTGGATGTGAATAATTATCCCACGGGAACGTTTTGCCGGGAAAAAAGTAACCTATGTCCATATCCGGGAGCCACCTATCTCCTTTCTTAATTCAATCGAAATCCGTTCAGTGGTTTATGAGTGCAAAGGTAACATACAGATAGAGTCACTTTCGAATTTACAATACTAGTATGACATAAAGAGTAGTATAGAATATACAGATGAACTCCAACGTTGCTCGTTTTGTACTTATCTGTGGGAAAATGGTAAATGGGCCATATAGCCCACGCCGGCTTGTATGGGTCACCGCTGCAATTTTATTTATGTGCCCACTTTTACCCGTGCTTTAGCTCGCTTGGAATGTTTCGTCTATTGTTACCGCGCCCACTTATGTGTGGCCTACATAAATACTTAAATCCCACAGCAACTTACGTAGTTGCTGCTGCGTAACTTAGTTTTGGTTAAGTTAAACAGCTATTTGTTCCGTTAAAAACTTTGTGATTCCATCTTTCCACCATGCCTCGGCTAGCACTTTATTCGTGGATCTTAGACAGTCGTTACGGGTCTTCAGAAGCCCGAAAGTCTGAAAACCACTCTTACCAACGGGTATCGTATTGCCCAGTAACTGGGTTGTGGAGGTCAGATAGGCAGTCGCTCCATGTAAAATACTGGTACTCAGCTGTGTCCAGTTTGACTGAAGACTGACCCCAACATATTTGGGAATAGGCTAGGTAGGTGATGATGACAATACTTTGTGATTATTTATGAGTAGCGGTCTAATGTGAAGAAAAAACAGTCACACTCCGAGAGTGCCGACAGAAGTGAAAACTTGAACAATTACGTGTGTATTTTTATAATCGTCAATACAGGATTCCACATTGGGTCTTTGAATTCTGTTTGCTCTCGGTAAAAAATGATAAACGAGCGATCGACTTCAGCCATTAAAGAAAACAGCACAGATTTTTACGATAAAAATACAAAGGGAAAGAAAGGGATAAAAGAATTAGAATTTCCTAATGAAAGAAAGGGATTTTTCCGAAAGACATCAACGCGCGACTCATCCGTGTGCTCGTTCAACCAACCACCATTTTAAATAGACCCCTTCTTTTTTTGGGTGGGAAATCATCAAATAACTTCTCCCGCTCTGGGTGGAGCGGGAGGGCATGTCAGACTTTTACTGACTAAAACCCACCCGTGTTCCCTCAGTTGCCTGTATGCCAGGGGCTGCAGTATCTCTTTCGAACAACCCGCACCCCTGGCAGGCATCGGCCCTTGCGGGCCCCATCAGTTGCTGCTGACATCTCTTTGAAGCGCCCGTGGAACACAACGCGCCGTCGACCCGGGCTTGGTCCTTACCGGACAGCGAGCTACCCATTACTCGCCGTCCGCAAGTCCGCGCCTACGGTGGCCGGGAATCAGCCTGGGATTCCCGACACCCAGGGCGTCTCCTGCGAAGGCTACGGCGGTTAGGGCGTATGTACTGCCTCACCCTTATGTGCACTGCCTCCCTCTTTGCGAGCATCACTGCTTCGTTAAAGGAAGCGACTGCTAGCCATGCACCCTCGCTCCGTACCATGGCTTGAACCAGGGCCGGACGCGAGAGATCGCCGCCGCCGATCGCCTCTATGAGGACACGGCGGTGCTCCGCCCAAGCCGGGCAGACCTCCACCGTATGCTCCACCGTGTCCTCAGGACGATCTTCGCAATGGAAACACCCGGGCGTTTCCTCCCGCCTTATGCGAAACAGGAACCTTCCGAAACGGCCGTGTCCGGTGAGGACCTGTGTCCGACGGAAGGTGAAGACGCCATGCCGCCTCTCAAGCCACTCCTCGAAGAGGGGACTTACCGCCGCAATCGTGGCATGCCCAGCAGAGTGCCTATTTAGGTCCAAACCTACGACCTATAAGCTCGTAAGCTGCGGTTGTTACCACTGGCCCACAACTCCTCTTATTCGTAGCTAATTTCCTACAAATGTGCTACATTTCGACAGTAAAATAATAATAATAAAAAATTGTTTATTTATCCAAATAATACACACAGACACATTTCAAAACTAATGTGCTAGAAATACAACAGCATTTAAATCTACAGTCTATGCATACAAAACAACAATGAACCCTGCCTCTTAAACTAGGAGACCTGTATCTTAAGAGACAGTGATCGGCCGATACTTGAATTTATTTAAACTGATGTTCAAAGAGTGAAAGTGTGACGATTCACCATTATAATGTATATTAATTAACTAGTATTAATCAAATAATCAAATAAGTGAGAGTGTTGAGGTGTGTGTATGCGTGTGCGTGAGAAGGGGGAGGGAGTGTGAATGTATGTGTGTGTAAGTATGTGTGTATGTATGCATGTGTTGTTTTTTATGTCAAGCGATGTATGATAGTAAAGATTCTGTTTTAATATAGTCCTGCTGTATGAGCCAGTCAGTAGTTTTAGATTTGGCATTAAACTTATTTAGGTCTATTACGTCTAGTTCTTTCTGTATATTTTTAAAGACATGATGGCTTAAGACGTAGTACTGACGTCTTGCAAATGAGGTTTTATACTGTATACCTGGGGGAACATATGTACGCTTTCTTGGATCAGATGGAGGTAATCGGGCATGTATCCTTAGGACAGATTGGAGAATAAAGAGCTGCCGAACCGTCAGTACTTTGCAATCAGCGTAAAGTTGCGCTGTAGGGTATCTGTAGGGTTTCCTTAACATAACTTTAAGTACAGCCCTTTGAGACCTTTCTGCTCTCAGAAGGTAAGTCTTCGCTGCCCCACCCCATACAGTCACACAGTATCCAATAATAGATTGGCATAACGTAAAGTACACCATTTTTAGAATGTCAATACTGGCTGATTCTCGGAGTGATTTGAAGATGTGAATAAGACGAAGTATTCGAGAAGTTAGAGTATCGAGTTGTTTATCCCATTTCAGTCCATCGTCTATATATACACCCAAGTATTTAACACTATCAGCTCTGGAAATGGAAGCGCATGAACACGATACTGACTGATTCTGGCATGAGTGAGCCGTTATCGTGAAACTATTTGTAGGTTTGGTGTTGGACCGGATCGCAAAGGTTAAGAAATAAGTTTTTTTTAGATTTAAAGTCAGCAAGTTTAGGTCAAGCCAGTTCATCACTGAAGCCAGTGCAAATTCTGCCTTACGTTTCACATCTTCCCAAGAGGGCCCATCAACCAGAATCGCCGTGTCATCTGCATATGTATAGATCTTACAAGCTGGTATTGACATTCTACAAAGGTCATCTATGTAAATCTGAAAAAGGGTGGGGCCTAGAATGCTTCCTTGGGGGACACCATATAGCACAACCTCTTCATCACTATAGCTAGAGCCAATCTTTACCAGCTGGGTACGATTCCTCATGTAATCTTTGAAAATTTCCAGAGCTATGCCACGTACACCCAGACACTCTAACTTGGAAATTAGTTTGGGGACAGAAACTGTGTCGAAGGCTTTTGACAGGTCCAAAAATAAACCAAGGCACTTTGTTCTACTGTCCAGAGTCTTAGCAATAGCTTGCGTTAGATCCAAAACTGCGTTTTCAGTAGAGACTCCAGACCGAAAGCCATACTGGTTATCCGCTATAATTTTGTATTTATCAAGAAAGCTTATAAGGTTTTGATTAAGAATCTTCTCAAGGATTTTAGAGAGCGATGGCAGTACTGATATAGGCCTATAATTATCGACACAACCTCTATCCCCACCCTTGAAAATTGGGTGGACTATGGCTCTCTTCAAAGAATCTGGAAAAACTCCTGTTTCAATGCAGAGATTGCAGATGTATGTAATCGGGGATACCAGAGTATGACGACATGATTTAAGGAGAGAAGAAGATATCCCATCCCAGCCCGCGGCACAGTCATGGCGCATCTGCAATATAATAGTGTCTATGTCACATTCGTCAATTCTTTGTATAGCAAGTGAATTGACAGGTGGCTTCAGAGTCTTGTTGTTATGATGTTGAATGGTCTCGCGGTTTAAGGGCGCTTTATATGGGTCATTAATTATTTTAGCAGCCATGTTTTTACCTATATTGCTGAAGAAAGAGCAGACATTGTTGAGGGAAGATGCAGGACTGTCGCATATTTTGAGCAGTTCAACAGGACTAGAGCATATTTTACTAGTGTTGGTTATTTCTTTAATACTTTTCCACAATGCTTTAGGATTATTCCTACATTTTTCAAGCTCACTCTTCTCATAAGACCTCTTTAATTTACGCAGTAGCATATTACAGAAATTTCGATAACGCGTATAGGTTACACGTAGTATTAAATTGTCTGGGGACCTCTTAGATTTTACGTGCAGCTTATCTCGGTGCTTGATACATTTTAGAAGTCCTGAAGTTATCCAAGGTTTTATGGTTCTTTGTTTCCTAGGTAAATTAATAAGTTTTGTGTGTTTGGCTATTGCTGTTGATATCTTTGTAATTAGTGTACTCATAGCAGTATTTGCGTCTTTAATTTTGTAGATATCTGAAAAGTCTGTGTTTTCTAACTCTGTCTTAGTGGCTTCGTGGTTTAATCGGGATATAGTGAAACTTTTGATCCGTGACGGGTTTGTATTTGAAATGGAGAGAATAATCGGTTTGTGGTCAGTAATATGCGACTCCAATACCAACGTGGTGGCCATTAATTTAGTTTTTAATAAGGTGTGATCTAAGCAGTTATCCATTCTAGTTGGTAGGAGGTGGGTTGGTAGTAGTCCATGGGACGCGTTTAGTATTAGGTATTCTAGTGCACGATCATTTCTATTGCCCAGTTTTATGTCAATATTCAGATCACCCACTGTCGAGATATTGGGCACGTTTGATATTTCATCATAAATATTATTTAGACTAGACAAAAAACTATCGAAGTGATCCTTAGTATTATACGATGGAGAGCGATATATTGCTACTACCGTGAGCTTATTATCAATTTGACATACCAGACTATTTGCATACTTAATGTTTGGTTCCCATACCTTGACGCTTAGCCCAATTTTGGTGTAGATTATAACCCCTTCATTTTGGTTTTTAACGTTTTTTGTTGAGTGCGACTGGTATCCGTTTAGAACTGGGAGGTTAATCACTTTACTCAGCCAACACTCAGTCAAAACAATTAGATCAAAATCAATTTTAATTAAACACATCAAGGCCAGAAGGTTATCAAAATTTTTATTAACGCTACGAATATTTATGTGCAATAATTTTATACTACTGTCAGCTCTATTTATATATTTAACACATTCATGCGGGTCACAAGAGAAAGAGCTTTCAAGATTAAGATTATCAAGGTCCCGATTTATATTATTTATGTTAGCCATTTATGCTATTTAATAACGAACAAAAAGAGGGACTTTGAGAGTGATAGTCTTTGTTTTTGACAATAACATCGCTTTTCCGTGAATATAATGTAGTGGTGAGGGAAAGTATGTTTGTGTTTTATGTTAATTTTTGGTGTGTAAGTAGGGTTTATTTTGTGTGAGATGTGTTGATTAGTGCATAAATTATAACAAAGTGTGAAGATTGCAGTCGCAGTTAACAGGGTAGTTAAAAAGTGATACAAGTATAATGTAAAGCCCAAGGTTTCTAAGAAATGACATGGCGCAGGTTCAACTAGTCACTTGCTGAGATCTTGAAGACATTTCTCTGAATTGATCAACAGCTGTTTATCGCCCGTTTGCTTGCGAAGGAAAATGTTTCCATTGCTTACCCAACAGAAAGAATAAACATTTTTCTTCGCAAATTCCCGCGTTAAGTAAAATAGCTTTTTTAGCGCTAAGTAAAACAGTAATTGATTTATGACATTTTTAACACCTACATTTATGATTGATCACTCAAAAACATTGATCTCAAGATTTATTATTTAATTTATAGAATTGTGTAAATCTTTCAACTCCATACGTCAAAAATAAATTAATCGTAAGTAGGTATAATAAATATTTTGTAATTTTTACCTGTTTGTGTGCTGTGTGCGAGGCTTGAAATTACTAGACAGATATGAATGGAACTTTTATGATAATTCTTAGAGTTTCTGTTACTTCTACTGCCGTTAGTTTAAACCTGTCAAATTATTTCTGCTGGTTTTAGCTTTCTTTTTTTTTCGTTCGTCAAAAATTTGCTGTTGCAACTACGAATGAAACTTAAGAAAAAAACCACCAACTTCGGAAGTCGGTGTCTTTGAATCTGTATTTTAATGTTTTTGCCACTGACTTCAGAACCTAAAGTAATTTTTCACTTTGTAGTGTTTTTAGTTCGAGGCTGGAAAAAATAAAATTTTGAAATTGATGCACAATTGCCGGAGATATTGCGGCACATACCTACACACAAAAAAATACAGATAAATTAAGAACCTCCTCCTTCTTGAAGTCGGTTAATGAGGCGAATGACGATGAAAAAAAATCGAAGCATGCCTTACATTGCGTAGATGTAACACATTATAAACTTCGTGTTTATTTATCCCCAAAACTAACGAGAATGAAACCTTTTAATATCCACGATACAATTTTAAATAATAGTCAAAACATTCTAACTAATCTCCAGGCAGGGTCCCACCCCACAGGTGCAAGGGTCACATAAATCGCGCAGGTAGAAATACCAACCCTTCCTACGCAGACAGGGGTGACCAACGTACGGTGATGCGCGTGAGACCATGATTCTGTAAAATTCGTATAAGTATCTTTTTAATAGTGATCTACTGAATACAAATCATAAATTCATTCATTCACTGACAGACAACGCCCAGCTTTAAAAACTGAGTCTAGAAGCATGAAATATTGCCCCGAGTTCCTTAAATAACGAAGGATATTACGACGGAAGGATTTTTGGAAATTCGTTCCCTAAATTTTATCCAAAAAATACCGGCACGATTGTCATGGAAGTCCTGTGCGTGGTATAAATAGGGGATCAAAGTTTAAATGGAACTGTGTCATTTTTGCCAATGGGAATTCAGATCGAGCACACGGCTTGTACTAAAAAAACAATGTTTAAGCCTATTGGTTAGTTAAATTAGACATGACGTAACGCATATTTTATATGTAGCTAAAAAAATCAGTCAAACTCTCATGGTAATATGGACGAATTACCATTGAAGTGTTATAGAGTCTTTAAGGTGTGTGAGTGTTTACGTAGCTTGTCAAGTACTTCAAGATATCCGACGACAATTTTGATACGTACAGTCAACATACAGTTGACACCTGCTCTACAAAAATAACTCTTAGCATGCTGCAAATTGCGGCGGTCAAATTATTACCTACTTACTTGTGAACGAGTTTAGAAGAGGCAGTAGGTAAAGTAGAGTATATTTTCTTAGCAAAAATAAATTCTTAGGATCTAATACATAAAGGCAAAATGGTATTACAAAATTTAAAAAAATGTTGGCCACCTCTGATTTTAACTTAGTAACATTTTTTCTAGTAATACCTTACAAAAACGGTTAAAAGATGGAGTCGTCGGGGCACGTCACACATATTTTGTAAACATGTTATATCTTCAAATGGGGCTGGAAGTGTCTACTTTGAAGCAGAAATACAAACAGAAACGACTGCTTCTTTTGACAGATTATTTGATGGGTGAATGCGTCGGCAAGGCCAGAAGATGAGACAAGAAGACTTGAACAATATCAATTCAGATGTGTAAATCTACTGTATCTACTGTCGGACAGTATGGAACCTCATAAGAAACTAGTTTGGAATCAAAATGGTAACTTGATGGTAACATAATATGAAGTGAAGATACCTAATTATTGTTGTAACAACGAACGAGAGCAACGTAAAAGCAAATGGGGGAAGACCAAAGAAAGGAAAGATGGTTTTTACACGCTTTATATTAGCTTCACTTGTATGTTTGTTTGTTTGTTTGTTTGTTTGTTTGTAAGTTTGTATGTAACCAGTCGGTTACATAGTAAATAGCGTCCAAAGGAGTCCCTTTGGACGCTATTTTGATCCACTTTAAACGGTCAGATTTCATTTAAACTTTGTAGACTTATCGAGGACCTATGACAATTCAATAATTAAAAAAAATATAAAAACACGCTTTTGTAGTTAGTAAAACTAATAAAAAGAAAATAAATAATGGTTTAAAAAAAAACTAAAAAAACACGCTTTAAAAACCAAACTAAAAAGTAGAAAATAATTTAATTCTATTAAAAAGCGTGGGGTGCTTTTTGAGGTATTTTTATAATCAATTATTATTTTATAAATAATTTCCTACTTTTTAGTTTGGTTTTTAAAGCGTGTTTTTTTAGTTTTTTAAAACTATTATTTATTTTTAAATTAATTGTTTACAAGCAAAGGGAGGCTACTGAGATGTACATTGTACAGACTAGAGATGTATGGGAGAAGAAAAAGATCTACATTTAGAAAAATGATGGTTATTATTAACCGGCTTCAAAACGGAAGAGGTTCTCAATTCGTCTGTATGTTTTTTTTTGTGTTTGTTTCGCGATATCTCCATCAATTGTGTATGGATTTGGAAAATATTTTTTTTAAATGAATACAGTATGCTTCAGGTGTGATCCGATAATTTTGCTTTGGTAGTTTTTGCTTTAGCCACGATAATTCGTTTTTAATCCACTTTATGTACCTCGATGATATTCTGCTGCTTCGTGACATTATTGTTTACATAGCAACTAGTGGTATACGAATTGGTTTGGGATAGGTGTCATAAATAAAAACTGAAAAATAAAAAATTAATCCCCCAAAAAAAATACAACTGACTGCCGAAAAAACACTACAAAGTGAAAAATATGTGAGTAACTTTAATTTCGGAAGCCGGTGACAAAAATCTAAAATACTTACATATCCAAAGACTTCCGAAATTGAAGTTATTTTTCACTATGTACCTATTGTTTTTTTCAGAAGTTGGTTATTTTTTTATTTAATATCAAGTCGACAAAGATGTCTGTTTATTTTGACAGTCTCATGTGATTTTAAAAAGCTCGAAAAGGTAGGATATACCATTAATAAGTCATTGTCTAAGAGGTTGCTCTCCGAAACCCAACAAGAAGAAAATTCAAGATTACGAAATCCCACTCCCAAAGCCGTGATCTATCGGGTCAAGTGGCAACACTACGCGGGTAATATCCACTATAGGTATACCCACCGGTAACATTATCAACTTTCTAGCAAAGTATGGGTTTTACGTTTATATAGTGTTGTCCGTAAACATTGTGTTGGACGTTTTTAAAAGCCATTAAAGTCAACGGCACTAGAATACATGGCAGTTTCGATTTATTACGTCAGTGAGAGGTTTGGGCTACGAAGATAGCGGGTATCTACATATTGTGTGAAAATGCAACGAAACACACAATGTGTTTCAATTGATTAAATAGCAACAAGCGACTTCCGAAAAAACCCTATAAAGTAAAAAATAACTTTAATTTCGGAGGCGGTGACAAAAAATTAAAATACATATACATATCCACAGACACCGACTTCCGAAATTAAAGTTATTTTTCACTTTGTAGTGTTTTTTCGGAAGTCGGTTGTTTCTCTTTTTGGAAAAAGTTTTTATTTTTCCCTTTTTAGTTATAGTAGGTACCCCACAACAATTCGAAATTTCATCATCTGTATTCTCAAAGTCAATCAAATCAAACCAATGCATATTTATGCGATCGAATCGCGGTTGATTTGCTGTAATTTTTCGAAGAGTTCCGTTGTCTATCTCCGAAACTCATCATCAGATCTATATGAAATATTAAAATGTAACCATTTCGGAACAAAGCCCTTTCCAACAAAAAAATAATTTTGCAAATCCGTCTATGCATGACGGAGTTATGCCCGAACATACATAAAGAAAAAAAATCATACAAAATTGAAAACCACCTCCTTTTTGAAGTCGGTCAAAAAGAAAGAAACTACAATTATATTATATTATTAATTATAGATCTAAACAGAGTTAACTCAAAAAGCAATTTTTGCAGAAAACGTCAAAAACTGTTTACCGTGTTCCTGTGCACTGGAGAAGTTATCTGTTTACATAATTTGCTTTGAAAGTTTTACTAGAAAAATAATTTTAAATCTGTTTTATTCGTCGATAGGTGGTGAGTTAAGGAATTCAATGGTAAGCATAAGTCGAAACTCCTAAGTTTTGACTTAGCTCCCTATATATCTAGGTGTGCGATATGTTGGTTCAGTAGTTTATTTATTAAGACGATCGGACATAACATAATATTACGTAGGTTTGCTAAAAAATAACGCTACCATTCTTTTTATGAATAATAGGAATCAGCATAAGCCTCTAATAAGCATCCTAATTACGTCACACACTGTCAATCACAATCTGAACCATTTGGAAAAATATTGCTAATTTATTCCTTCATCGATAGAAAGCTTTTAGATCTAGTCGTGAAACTGTTACCTTTGCCACCACTGCAAGCCGTACCAACCTTGGTAGCACCGCACCCATGAACCGTCTAATGGGAAAGTACAATAAAATTGCCACACGTACCAATAGCTTCGACATCTTCTCTAACCCTTTACAACAATTCCGAACGAAAGTTCTAACCAGCTCGGAGACTCGAGTCGTCTGTACGACACGTGCCGCCTACTACTAATAATTGTATTAACTTCTATTCCTTTGTCAGAATATTTTTTGTTTATTTTATTTTTATTTTTAAGTACTTTTTGTATTCCGATCTTAGTTGTGAACATTGCTCATTTTTTAACCTATTTTTTATTTTATGACTTTTATGTAATCCAATTAACGATATCTTGTATATTCTTTTAATAACTCTGCTAGTGCTGTGCACTTCTGTAAGTGTTCACAATTCCTAAAACTGTTTGTGATTTTGTGTGTGTTTGTCTTAGTGAATAAGTCGTTGAAGTGCCTTATCAATATGTTCGAAAAAATTATCTGCTCCACAACGTAAATACGCAATGAATGTTGTTAAACTATCAAAATGAAAACCTTTGCTGATGTTAGTGTGTTACGAAATTAACCCGAAATTTATAAATCTTATGATAACTTCTGCTAACATGCTCAAAATTTCTCTAAATATAGGCTGGCTTTTTAAACAGGGGGATGTCTGTTGTAACGAATAAACTATAATAAAAATTGCATGACACCATTGACATTTTCTTAGCGAATCGATGGCAAAAATAACACGAAGAAATTTACATATGTAAAGTTATTTAAATATGTGTGGCCCTAAATTCAGCGATGCGAATACCGTTCGCTGATGCAGCCATTAAGTCCTCGCGTGTGTAGGTGAAAGGGCATTCGGTACAAGATGGGAAGAGAGCCATTGTCTGTGGAGAGACGCCGCATACATGCTGGAGATCTGAGCCGTCCATGAACCCCCACTTGTGGAGGCTGTCCTTGCTGTGACCTACCTGGGTTCGGAGTCTATTTAAGGTTTTCCAAGTAGGCCACGTAACTTGTGCCCGGATGGGAGGCTCTCTGATGGTCTTCAATGAAGAAATTAGGAGGCTTAGGGCTGATTTTTCAATCCTCAGATAAATAGACAGATAGGTTTTATTCGATAGATAGCAAAAAAATCTGTTGTTCAATCGTCAAATAGGCTTTATTCGTCGTATAATTCACTTATCTGAGGAATAAATCTATTTGCCTCTTTAACCGCTTATTCCATTAATAAATGACGTTGATGTTACTAAATTTGATGTTAGTCTTCGTGTTTTACAAGTTTAAATAATTAATAATATGTTCTTCCATGCAGATTCTTTGTCTTTGTTTGCAACAGCGTCAGTTTTTTTTATTATCTATTATTTGCTTAGGTATATTTATTAAACGAACAAATAATTGAACCTCAGCATAACTAAAGTTTTCTGAACGCTCCCTCTTTTTGTTCCATTATTTCAATCAATTTAAAAGTAACAAATAAAAACACCACACGTCCAAACTTACAAACTCGTAACGTATTGAAAGTAACATGACGCTGCCATCTGTTTGAATGGCATTGACAATAACCAAAGAAATAGTCCGTCCCGTTCTAACATTCGTGTATTCTGTATATTTGTTTCACCTCCCTGAAGTTAGCGTTTTCACAGATGGATATTAGCTCGGATAGTTATTCCTATGAATATGAATATGAATATGAAATGCACCGATCCCAGCGTGGCTTGACCAGACTCGATAAATCGAATGAACCCCAAGATTTGCACTAGCCCCTGGAGCCTCATGCTTCATGGTGTTACAGAGGCCATTGCATATCAAGAAGTAGACCGGGGGGCGCGGTAATGGTCAGGTAGACGTGCCCATAGGATAGGAAAGGATTGCGAGCCTACCGGATATGCATCCTTGAGTAAGCATTGGACTAGTGGAGAGACGGGTGGTATTTATTTATAGGAGGGCATCTTTTCACGACGTCGCCGGCATGTTGATTCAGGTCGGGCTTCTTGGGTACGTTCAATTGTTTTCTTAGCTCTTTTCTATGCCGTTGCGTCGCTATGTTCTGTTTTGTTGTTTTCGTAGTAATATTCTGAGTTCTCGCAGCTAACAGTTTCTGATTTTTTGTAGATATTGCTAGCCGCTTTCTTGTTCTTAGTTTTGTCTCCAGCCATGTCCTTTCAAAACTTGATTCCCATGTCGAAGTATTTCATTGCTTGTTTTAGATTGTCATTCCTTGGGTAAATAGGTCGTCCGAGGTTCTTAGATTTGGCCTTGTACTGCATTGCTACCTGCAATAGGTGTGGTTTATCCCGCCTGAAGACGTGTGCTAAGTAACACATTCTGTGATTCTTGATGCGTTTTGTTACGGTTTTTTCGTCTAAGATTTGGTGCATTTTCTTAATTATTAGTTGATTCCTGATGTGGTTAATCAAGTCTCTCATGATAACTCGTTCATGTCTTCTGAGTCTTAATCTGTTCACCTTGGGTCGATACTTTTAAGTCATATATCATACAAGGTACGATAACTCTTCGATACATAAGTCTAGCTAACTTCCAGTCCATCTTTGCCTTTAGTATGAATGGTAGTAATGATTTGCGTTTCTCGTGGCCTGTTGGCATCGTTTTCTAATTGTGCTTTTTCTGCTTGTGTATGTGCCTAGCTATTTTATTTCGTCCATTGTTGGTATACTTATTCCGTTGGGGGTCACGTTGATTGTTTGCAGTGATGTTATGGGGTCCCTAATTAGAATGTTTGTTTTTGTTTCGTTTATTTGGAGGCCTGCGGTATTTAGTAAAGGTTTTGTGTGGTATAAGATGCGCTCTAGTCCTTCTAGATCATCTGCAATGAGTGTAAGATCGTCCGCAAATGATAATACCAGGGGGAGTGGAACGCGGTCCTGATCTAGTTTGATTAAATGGGTTGCATCTTTAAGGGTAAGTACTAAGGACTTCGTCGAAGACTAATGTAAAAAGGCGAGAGGAGTGAGGGCAACCCCGTTTAACTCCCTTTCCTTTGATAATTATAATCCAATTGCTTTGCTGGCCTCTCCATTTGATGCATGTTCTTACATTCATGCATACCTTGATTATCCTGTTGGTCATCGATTTGTTAGTTCATTGCAATAATTATCCTAATGCCTTAATGTCTTTAAGTCGACATTGGTGTTTTCTATGACAAGGGCGATAGGGCGAGCGTAAATTCGTTTACTTGCAAATCCTTCCTCATCTAGGACCCTTTTGTGCATAAAATGTGGTAATCTGTTGATCCATTGTTTAAAAGGGACGCTTGGTCGTTGTCTAGTCCTGTTATTGCATCGTCTATTTTTTTATTTTTTTGTTTTTACTACGCATCTGGCGTAAATTCTGTAGTACCATTATGCAGCAATATTCGTTCGCGTCTTCTAGTTCTTTTATTTTTGGGATTAGTACCTGCGCGGTTTCAAGCCACTTGTCCGGCACTGTATTCTGTGTCCAGGCTTTATTCTTGTGCATTGTTGCGGTTTCCTGTTATATTTGGGGCCTCGTTTTGTTAAGTTCGGTTACCACGGTTACCACTTGGTCCGTTCCGGGAGTTGTCTCGTTTGGCTTTTATTTATGGTTACCATTACTTCTTCGGCTTTGTTATTTTAACATTTGGTATCTGAAAAGGCCCTCGCTCCTTTTTTTTTTGTTTTCCTGGGGGACACCTTTATGTACGCGGATCTCCTTCGGCGTTTTGTTTGTTGTTCATGTAAAACGTGTCAAGCATTTGCCTGCATTTTCCGGTGTGAAATGTCCCCAGTCCGGTGAAGCGGGCTCTGCGTGTTTTTGTTCTTCTTGATATTTAACCTTTTGGAGTGTTGTCTGCCATTATTTTTATGCCTATTTGGATTATCCGGTTTCCCGCTTTGTAGGTTAGCAAGAGCTAAGCGATGGTCTCTTTATTAAATTGGCTGAAGAATCAGTTTCCTGAGCAGCGGTCGGTTTTAATAACCTCCGTTATTGTGTTCCAGGGTATTTCGATGTCTTTACTCGTTGGGATGATGTCTTTATTTGCTAGTTTTTTTGTTATCCAGTCTTCGTATTTTATTTATACAGAATTTCTGTTGAGAGCTGCGTAGTTGCATTGTTTGTGCTTGATATGACCCCGGTGTGTGTTACTCGCTTTTCTTGAGGGGTGCCAATCACAGTGTGGAGATGTATGTTCCTGAGTTCAACCCTGTTTCCTGTAGGTTGGCTATATGAATGCCGCTACGTGGAGGTTCAGCGTCTATTTTGCGTCTATTTGATTTTCTTTCTTTGGCTGGTGTTGAGGCGCCGATGCACAGGTCTGGTCAAGTGTGCTTAATTGCGGTAAAGGTCTGTTTCTGGGTGTTGTGTATCCAGTGTCGTTTGCGGTTACGACTGATAACGGTGTGAGTAGCTTGCTTCTTGTTCTTCACACGGTGTTAATGAGTTCGCTAATTGGGGGCTGTTCGTTTGAGGCCGGGGTTTCGTGGATTTTTCTTGCTCTTCTCGTGTGTTTTACCGGTTATAAGGATTGGCATGTTGCGGTGTTTTAGCGTTGTACTTAGGATGTCGCTGTTGGCGGGTACTAGTTCGCCAATAGGTGAATACCCTTGTGCGTTTCTGTTGTTTCTGTGCGCATTTACGAGATAGTATTCGGACAAGGCGATGATGATATCTTCGCCACCACAAAATGTTATATTAAACTAGCCCCTGACCGCGGCTCCGGCCGCGTGGAAGTCGGTTATAGCGTATGTTCCTATATGAAAGTAGCCTCTGTCTCTCTCCATATTCTAGGCTATATCTCAGCCAAATTTCATGACACTTGGTTCAGCGGTTTAGGCGTGAAAGCGTAACATACATACAGAAAGTCACTTTCGTATTTATAATATTAGTAGGGATTGTGCGGTTATGTATTTTGCTATCCTTTATTCCTGGAAGAGAATGCTGTTAGGGAGAAAATCCTGTATATTATTTAGAAGTGATAGGAAAATTCTATCATCCTGTCGATGTTTCCAAATATATGTGGCGAGATCTTGACTGACAATCCTATGATCGAGTGTTAAGCCCATTAAATTATTTTTTGAAAACACTTTTGTTTGTAGTGCAAGTCCAGGACACGTGCAAAGGGGCTGAGGCTGACTTGACCTTTTTTTTTTGGTTAATCTGTAGAACAAAAGCGTGCTATGCGAACTTAAGAGTTAAGGGTAACTTTTTTGTACACTTCAGCACATATGGGCCGTGGGCCGACTCAAATTTCGGTAACCGTGGCGTTACAAGTTATAATAATACAATCTTTAGGTACTGCGTTTTGAGCGATAGGTACCGTATTTTGAGCTAGAATAATAGCGTAAATTAGTTTGTGCCGCCCTATTATATATAGTGTTAGCACACTGGCCCACAACGAACCGGCCGGCCGGTAGTTCTCAGTTTTATAGAACAAATCCCTGAAATATTAGGAACGATCTCACCAGGTTTAGCCGCTAGGGGTCAGCCGTGTCACTCGTCCTCCAGCAGCCAGTCTTCGCTGCAGGCTGAAGCGCACTCACATCACTTTTTCTCCCTTGTTTTATGCTACCCAATATAACAAATTGCGACACAGACGGAGACGCACAAAAAACTCTGGCAAGTAAGTCAACATCTGCTGCGCGCGGGCAGACGCGACCGTTCACGACGGCGGCCCAACTTGAACTCCTATTAGCTCGGATAGTTATTCCTAGAATAAATATTATTTGAAAAATTGACAACCACTTATCCGACGAATAAAGAGTCTAATAACTTTATTCTTCAGGTAGCTATTGGGACTTTTATCTGAGGATTGAAAAATCAGCCCTTAGCATTAACAATTATGTTCGATATAGCGTCTCTCATTTCATGGCCACACCTGTAGAAAAATGTCGTAACAATGAAATTTCACATTTTCCATAGATACGAAATTTATATCATCATTAGCAACTTGTTCTGAGATTGAGATGTTAATATAAAATGTTTGTAGGTATGTTAATGTTCTCGTCTTACAATATACGTTTAAAGACGCATTTATTGCCTATTGTCATGTTAGAATCGGCTCTCGTTAAGGTAACGTTATGTGTTACTTCGAGAGAATTTTAGTTCAATGGTGTTAGTTCCTAATTGATGTTGTTGAGTTTGTGAGCTGTTGCTTTTCTAATAACTTAGTCTTTGGTATTAATATCGTTTTATAATGCTGCCTGTGCTTGAAAGGCGTTTATTATGTTAAGTTACGCTTGCTGCGATTGGGTCGTCTATGGGTAACTATCTATGTCTATGGTATTATCGTAGCACTTTTGTCTATTTCCTTTTTATATTTATTCTTTCTTTATATTCTTGTATAATTTCTATCACATTTACATTAATTATATTAATTTTCTATAAGTTCGATGTTAATTGTTTGATGCACCCGGTGACGTCATTACGTCAAAGCCGGCTGTCGCTGAAAACCAGCGCTGGGGCTCTGTTTTGCATAGGGTTGCAGCAAAATGCTGAGCGATAGCCGTTTTGTGTGGATGTGACGCATGTTTCCCTCAACCTTTTTCTATTAATTTTGTGTGTTCTTGGTTTTTGCGTCGTGTCCCCTAAGCCGTTGGTCCCGGCTGTCATTCGTGAGTCTTTAACAGTCATCACGGGTCGTCAGAGGCCTGAAAGTCTGACAATCAGTATTACCAAGGGGTATTGTAAAAAAACTCAGTAACTGGGTTGTGGAGATCAGAGAATTTTAAGCTGCCTGTGCTATTTTTGGTTGGAATACTTAAAGGTTACCGGTGACGACATTTAATTTCATTTGGCGCACCCTTAAACAGTCAACTTTGTTCCAAAGCTAATGTTTTATCACGATAATAGTGCTCGCTAACACAAGAAAATAAAATTAATAAGAATAATTATAAAATACTTATGCAATTATAAATTTTATAATTATACATAAATCCTACTTATATTATAAATGTGAAAGTTTGTGAAGATGTTTGGATGTTTGTTACTCAATCTTGCAAATATAGCTGAACGGAATTGGATGAAATTGGCACACAGATAGTTTTATAACCTGCATTAACACATAAAATACTTTTTATCCCGGTAGTAGGTTCCCGTGGGATATCTAATTTCCGACCTCCACGCGGGCGCAGCCACTGGCAAAAGCTAGTAGGTACATAAATCACACCTTCATACATTTTATTTTTGGGTGGGAAATCCTCAAATACTTCCACTCTGGATGGAGCAGGAGGGCGTGTCAGACTGACTAAAACCCACCCATGTTCTCTCAGTTGCCTGTGTGCCAGGGGCCACGGTATCTCTTTTTGTTGCGCCACTTCGTCTTCACAGCTAAAGCACTAGGAAGTGGTGAAGGGCGACGTTTTGGGGGACTGTCTTATGTAATTTTGACATTCGAAAAGTGCTGATTCTCAGCCTAATTTGAATAAATGACTTTTGATTTTGATTTTGATTTTTTATTTTTCGAACAACCCGCACCCCTGGCAGTGCTGAGATTCTTACATGGTACTTTTTTGCCTCGATTACGTTCATACATCAGAGATACAATTCCCGTTATTATAATAACGTTTACAGTTTTATCTCAGTTTGAATCTGTCCAAAATACCTCTAGTGTCCCTACATTTCTGACAAGTTTTTGATATTGAGTGTCGCTCAGATGAGATTTAGACTAGAATTTAACTGTTTTTAGTTATGAAAATTGGCATTCTGGTCATACACTCACGCCTGTTACGAGTACTGCAGACAGACAGCACGGTTGGCGCAGTGGTTAAGCGATTGACTGCTGTGCTGCGTATAGCGGGTTCGATTCCCGCACGGAACAAATATTTGTATGAACTACAAGTAGTTGTTCCGGGTCTGGCTGTTTGTGTATGTGAATTTAAATGTTTGTAAACGCACCTACAATACAGGAGTAATTCCTAGTGTGGGGCAACGTTTTTTTTTTAAAAAAAAAAACAAAAACTGCTGACCTGACCTTTCTGGAGAACAGCACCCATTAGGTCACTATATGTCCTCCTAGGGAGTGCACTCCCGGCGTTTCCACTCACTTTTATAGTTATTACTAGCTGTGCCCGCGATTTCGCCCGCCTGGAATTTAACAAAAAAATATTTATTAATAAAAATAAATAACATTTCTAAAATAAAAGTAGCCTAAATTACTCCTTATTATATCAGCTATCTGCCGGGAAAATCCCGTCAAAATCGGTCCAGCCGTCTCAGAGATTAGCCGGAACAAACAGACAGACAGACAGACAAAAATTTTAAAAATGTTATTTTGGTATATGTATCGTGTATACATCCATATGCATTTAGTAAAAATATTATTACGATTATTTTAATATTACAAACAGACATTCCAATTTTTGTTTATCTATATGTATAGAAGATTTTAGCTTTACTTTCTTTTATCGAGTAGATTTTTCCTACTTTAGTATCGAATTTACTTCCTAGTTCAGTGGAAGGAAGACACATTCTTAAGCAGTATGTCACAAGCCACGACACATCATCTTATTTCTCCGCAAAACCGTTATTTGCAGATCATCAACTTTTTCTATGAAACTCAACAAAACCCATCGTAAATCCTATAACATTGTTTGCAGAACAAAGTCCACCATGGGAATCGACTCTAACTCTAATTAATTAGAACAATATTAACTGAACACACCATAACTTCTGGCGCCATTTGTAAAAACAAAGGGTCAATGACCGGTTACGTCATCTTCACAAAGAATCTACTAGTTGCTAAGGCGTATGTTTTTTTTTTCAACCTTGAAACAAAGCGCTAGGGATGTGTAAGGTTTTAATTATGAAAGAAAGATTTAGTTATTTCTAACACGCTTTCATTAGCTTCACCTGTATGTTTGTAAGCATGTTTGTTTGTTTGTAACCGACTCGACACTTCCAACAGTCATATTTCATTTAATTTCTGCAGACTTATCGAGGACCGATGACAATACAATAATTTCAAAAAAAAAATCACGCTTTTGTAGTTAGCAGAACTAAAAAATAAAAAACGAGTTGTAGTTTTAAAAACTAAAAAAACACGCTTTAAAACCAAACTAAAAATTTAATTCTATTAAAAAGCGTGGGTGCTTGATATTAATTGATTGTAGTTTAGATTTTAAAGCGTGTTTTTTAGTTTTTAAACTATTATTGATCCACACATAACATCATGCCTCTATTCCCCGATAAGGTAGGCAGAGGTGTACCCATATAAGCCACATTTCGCCAGTTATGTTCAAGTTCCATGTAATAAGGGGCGATCCTATTGCCATCAACCGGACACAAATCCAGACAATGGGTTGCTACTGAAAATTTCCAGATAGAAAAACCTATAATAACACTTTGCTCGACCTGGGAATCGAGTAAGAAGCGGTTGCGACCACTATACCAACGAGGCTAGGCTAATAAATAGTAACTTATTCGTTGTCATAGTAAAAAACTTAGTCTACTATGCCTGTACCATGAAAAAAAAGTCATTGCTTTTTTTGTAAGCAAATAATTATATTGACCTCAAATCAAAAACTCAATTGTAAAACGATAATATTCCATGACAGAATTCACACTTCAAAATATTAAATTAGCAAAAATGTGAAAACTTATGATTTATATATTTTTTTTAAATAATAAGGATGTGTTCATAAATCACATTTTACAGTTGGACAACATTCCCAAGCTAGCTAAGCCTGCGTTTTATTGTATTTCACATAAATTATCACTAAGTTGGACAGCCAGTCTTTATTTCATCCGTTTTGTTCAGAATCGCTACAGAAAAACAGCGTAAGGAAACCGTTAAGTAAACGGAGTGGAGAATGAAAGAGGATGCTTGTGACCTGACAGTGGAAAATTATAGGCTGCATGATTATCGCCGCGATTTTCTCGCCCGTGGAGACGGCGCTTAACATAGACTGCTGTAACTATTTAAGGCGCCATCTCCATGGCAGACTTACGAAAGAGATGGTCTGTATTTCGATCAAACATTTAATTTCCTATTGGCAAAGGATTAGGCCCTTTGGAGGCGTTTGGTAAAACAAAATGTTTTATGACTCTGAAAACCAGTGGACGAGAGAGTTGGATAGCAGCCGATATCAACTCAAGAGTAAACTACCGTCCAACATACAATATCATTACCACAATGGCATTCTAACGTGTCAGCATTGTGTACGTACCTTTACAGTCAAAATAGGTTACATTAGCCACATCAGAGCACGCGCTCATAACCTATAGATGTCGGAAACAAAAACAGTCACCGTAGCCTAAACCCGCAATACGTTTAAGTACAGATGCCAGCACACCAAGCTACGCCAAACTGTCAAATTTCCCCAAATGAAAAAGAATCTTACAATTACGTAATAAAGTTGAAAAACCATCAAAGAAATTTGACAGATTGAGGTAGTTTGTTGTGAAGGCGTCTTTCCTATCCATCTCTAGATATTTAAACCCAGTAATAGCGATATTAACCGCTGCACCGGTCGATCGAAAGTTAAGCTACACTTACCGCAGTCGGTTAGTAGATGGTTGACCATCTATTACATTTCGAGACCCCTTCATGCTTCAGAAAGCACGTTAAGCTGTTGGTCAAAAGTCCCCAAACGTCTGACGACCAGTCTTACCAAGGATTATCGTGTTACCCAGTAACTGTGTTGTGGAGATCAGAGGCCCTAGTGGAGTTTCATTTAACCATCTCAATCAAACGCTTCGAGCACTTTTGGCGCTCCGATTGGCCCTGGCTTAGTGACTGACCACTCGGATTGCCGAACGCGGTCGATGCGTTTGATCGAGATGGTTAAATGAAACTCACACTAAGGCCTCTGATCTGATCGTAGATATCATAGGAATATCATAGGCATCGTAGATACCATAGAAATATCCTCAAAAATCTTTCATCATGACATTATATGTGTCGAAGTGTTAACAAAATAATTAAAATTAAATAAAGTCTTTTTAATACAGCAACGTCAACCAGTAAGCTTGGGTGAGGTCGCCACTATGGATGTGACGTAAACTGTCATCTTTTGGACAGGGAGAGGCGTTAGCAATCTTGGGTTAGCACATTCATTCTGACGAACTCGGCGCGTTACCATCGAATCAGTGTTACTGTACAGTAACTGTGTTATGGATATCAGAGGCCTTAGTGTGAGTTTCATTTAACCATCTCTATAAAACGCTTCGAGTACGTTTGGCGCTTCGATTGGCCCTGGCTTAGTGACTGACCACGATTGGTCTGTCACTAAGCCAGGGCGGCAGGCATCGAATGCCAAACGCGCTCGATGCGTTTGATCGAGATGGTTAAATGAAACTCACACTAGGGCCCACAGGTTGGCAGTCGCTCTATGTATAATACTGGTATACAGCTGCATCTGGTTACATTGAAAGGCTGTCTCGACAAAAAAAAGGGGAAAAGGCTAGCGAGATTGAGGGTGTTAGTGAGCACAGCAAACATGCTAACAATTATTGAAACTTAAAATTTCCTAAATAGGGTATATTACTGTTTATGAGAAAATATCTAAAAATATGTTATTGAGCAGCATAGGCAAAATGCAGTCGGAAAATGTTAATTTTGAATTTTAGTTCATGAAATAACAAAATACATTTTAAAATACAATTTAAAGATTTCAGTTTTTTTAATCTGTTTTTGAACGCCATGAAATAGTAGCCGCCATTTTATTACGGCATGTTAACTGAGCAACTTTGTACTTTTGTTACTATCGTAACCAAAGTAATTTTTATTTAAATAATATTTTGCATTCAGGAACAGCACACCAACGATAAGTAGTAAAATAACTATTTTTTTTTTAATTTTAAACAATTATCTTATAAAATATCTGCGCATTTGTTTATATGGCAAACTGACGTCACACCCACAGAACAATATGGCGTCCACTGTGTCTAGCGTTTTCGTCAAATTACGCGCGAAATTTGAAAATGTAAAATTGAAATGCATTTTTATGGCACTAATCGATTAAATAAAAATGGTTTTTTTTTGTGGTTCACTCTAGAAACAAATTAAGGCATTTTTCAAAAATGGGTTATTACACCCATTGGTCAACCCTACATAATTTTGGTCACACTACTGGTATGAGCTCGTTATATTTACGCGTCTTTTTTATGAACATTTTTTATGTGTGTGTAACATTTTTTCTAGCAAACTTTACCGACTCTAGTAGTAACGAATGTTAAGTCATTTAACATACGTTTAAAAATACCATGTTTAAATGTTATGCCTCGTTGGTTTTTACAAAAATATAATGATTTAAATTCTCACTTTAAAAAGCGTTACTTTTGTAACAAACATGTCAGAAAAAATAAAATTGCTAGGTAGGAATATCCATATAACGGGAATCCACGTGGTAAAAACGATGAATCACGCGACATCTCAGTTTTGGAATAAAAGTACAGTTGAACACTAAAGCCATGTATTTGCACTATTCAATTACAATTTTACAAGACTAATGTGAGATAAGGAAGTTTAACACTGATTCGATGCTAAAGCGCCGAGTTCGTCAGAACGAATGTGCTAACCCAAGATTGTTAACGCCTCTCCCTGTCCAAAAGATGACAGTTTACGTTACATCTCTAGTGGCGACCTCACCCGAGCATGTGCCCAAACTGACAGCTTGACGTTGCCGTATTAAAAAGACTTTATTTAATTTTAATTATTTTGTTGCTACTTCGACACATATAATGTCATGATGAAAGATTTTGAGGATATTCCTATAGTATCTACGATGCCTATGATATTCCTATGATATCTACGATGCCTATGATATTCCTATGATACTTATGATGCCTATGATATTCCTATGATATCTACGATGCCTATGATATTCCTATGATATCTACGATGCCTATGATATTCCTATGACATCTACGATGCCTATGGTATTCCTATGATATCTACGATGCCTATGATATTCCTATGATATCTAGGATGCCTATGATATTCCTATGATATCTACGATGCCTATGATATTCCTATGATATCTACGATGCCTATGATATTCCTATGATATCTACGATGCCTATGATATTCCTATGATATCTACGATGCCTATGATATTCCTATGATATCTAGGATGCCTATGATATTCCTATGATATCTACGATGCCTATGATATTCCTATGATATCTACGATGCCTATGATATTTCTATGATATCTACGATGCCTATGATATTCCTATGATATCTATGATGCCTATGATATTCCTATGATATCTACGATGCCTATGATATTCCTATGATATCTACGATGCTTATGATATTCCTATGGTATCTACGATGCCTATGATATTCCTATGATATCTATGATGCCTATGATATTCCTATGATATCTATGATGCCTATGATATTCCTATGATACCTACGATGCCTATGATATTCCTATGATACCTACAATGCCTATGATATTCCTATGATACCTACAATGCCTATGATATTCCTATGATACCTACGATGCCTATGATATTTCTATGATATCTACGATGCCTATGATATTCCTATGATATCTACGATGCCTATGATATTCCTATGGTATCTACGATGCCTATGATATTCCTATGGTATCTACGATGCCTATGATATTCCTATGGTATCTACGATGCCTATGATATTCCTATGATATCTACGATGCCTATGATATTCCTATGATATCTATGATGCCTATGATATTCCTATGATATCTAGGATGCCTATGATATTCCTATGATACCTACGATGCCTATGATATTCTCACTGCTGGGACACAGATTTCTTCTCTGTGAGAGAGAGCGCGGGGTGGTGGATGTCACATGTTTTCGAAGTTTTGGTTCCAGACAGTTTTCGTCACTATGTTTTCCTTCACCGGTTCGAGGACAGTGGTTATGAAATGAAATACACAAAGTAATGTACCTGCCTACGTCGAACTCAAGATCTAAAAAAAACCTGTTTTGGCTAGTTTGCGTTTTGTGTGCAATAATTACAAAAAAAACAAACCGTTTATTTTGGTTTTGTTGGTATTTCTAAACATTATGTTAGTTAACGGTTGATGGTGGTGGATTTGTAATTATAAAGGCTCCCACAGACAGACGCGACATGACTTGATCAGAACTATTGCTCGCGTTACACCGCCGGTTTGCAGGAGCCTTAATAGATAAGAGGTTAAAAATATGAATTCTATTGTATTTAAATCAACAGCAGGTCAAAATCAAAATCAAAAGTCATGTATTCTAATTAGGCTCAGAACCAGCACTTTTTGAACGTCAAAATTACATAAGGGAATCCCCCACAACGCCCTCTCTTCACCACTTCCTAGTGCGTTAGCTGCGAAGAAGAAGTGGCGCACACCTGTCAACTCCCCAGATGGCGAAGACTGGAAATGTTTCTGTATAAAATGAATATGAGTAATCATTTAATAAAAATAAGTAAGTAAGAATGAGTAATCTTATGATAAAATAAAAATGAGCAACATAATATGTAAATAACTTCGTAGGTCAATGACACTTATGTAGCAATGACATGTTAATCAATAAATTTTCACATGTTCTCTGCCAAAATTATTATAAAAATAATAAATATTGAGGATATTTTTGGGGTTCCTTATTGCTAAGGCTCCACCGGTCGGTGTCGGTCTCTCCGTCTGTAACAGGGCTGTATCTCTATGAAAATTTAAACTCTGTAAACCTTACATTTTATTTTTTTCGGGAAACTTACATCTAATATAAACAGTGTTATTAAACAATATGAAACTGAAGGCCATTTACAAGTTTCCAGCAAGCATATAGGAGCGTATATGCGAGCGACAACCGCGACACGCCGCGGCAAGCCGTACATTTTGACTAAGGTGTAAGATTTCTAAAGTTATGCCTTGTAGAGTCAGGGGCTTGGCTCTAAATTAACTTTTTAACTGCGAAGGCGTAAAGCGTCTTAGCAACCTACTTTACAAGAAATATATTTGGTGGGTAACATATTCACCATACGGAACCCTCTCCACGCGAGTTCAACTCGTATTTGTCTCGTTTCTTATACTATCTTTTATGGATATCATGTGGTGTCAAACTGTCTACCTGAATACCATTAAGTTAATCATAGGCCATCATGAAAACGATTTTAGCATGGTTATAAAATTTGCTAAGTATAGTATTATAATGAACGTTTTAATAATAAAAATTTATAGACCTACTGTATCTTTGTTGCGTGAGTAGACTGTGGTCGTTTCGTGTAAAATATTCAGCCGTTTCTTGTGCCCATTAAACTTAGGAAGCAATGTTAGTGTGGAAATTGATATTTATCGACCTTTGATATTTACGAATACTGCTTAAAAATTGGTTTGGTCATGAGTGAGGCCAAACCAGGGTTTATATGTGTAAGCAATAATGTAATTTCGTAATTGTGGTAAAATACGTATAGAACGCTGCTGCCCATTCTCTAGTAAGTCCCTTTGTCGCCTTCAACGACACCCACGGGAAGAGATGGGATGGTGCTATTCTTTACGTCCGGCACCACACGGAACGATGACGTGACGATATGACGTGTATCGATCAGGTTAAGCAACGCTAGCCCCGGTTCGTCCGTGAATGGGTGACCATCTTCATATACCAAGACCTTACACACACACTCAACCAAACACTCCTTTAATGCGAGGGTGTATGTGTGTGGGTTCGTTGGATTTCTTTTTACAAATACCTTTCAAGTGAAAGTGACAGAACGAATATTCAAACAAATTCTAATGCGAACAAGAACCTAGTAATTAAATCTTACCTTAACAAGTAACTTCTTTTTTAAGCTTGAAATGTGAATGTACTTCTTAAACCTTAAGATAAGCCTAAAGATTTCAGCCAAAAAAAAACTTTGTAGCAACCCTATATTACTTTATACATATCTATGTCATGGTGAAAACATAAGCCAGTCTTTTTTTTTCAATGGGAAATCATCAAATGACTTCTCCCGCTCTGGGCGGAGCAGGAGGGCGTGTCAGACTTTTACTGACTTAAACCCACCCGTGTTCCTTCAGTTGCCTGTGCCAGAACCACGGTAACTCTTTCGAACAAATCCGGGACCCTGGCAGGACTCTGGCTGGGTTTAAGATTACTAAAGTGGCCTAAGTTGTAATTAAACCAAGTAAAAATTATTTCTCAAAGCCACGCCAGACCCACAAGGGAAGTCATGGAGGTACAGGTATTAAGGCACCTCTCTCAAATAAATTTTCGATCTAAGGTGTTAAAAGCTCGTAATTATTTTAAGTGTAGTCTACACTGCAGTATAAAAGTCAGCCGTTACAAAGTACCCACACACTAAAGGTTATTTGTGAACGCTCGATTAGGTGACAGGCAGTTAAATCTTTAGTTAATTACCTATTAGTTAAAACATCTTACTGGCGTGTAAAATTCTCTGTTTTAGTGTGTAATTTTATTGTAGAATGGTGGGAATTTTAATAAGGTTTTAGGCATGAAATAGCTGGTATTATGACAAGGTTTTTAATAGCTTGCGTCGTTCGTATGTGTATCCAGTTACTGGCATTGTCATGGAAGATGGGAGTTAGTCATCATTTCTCATAGACTTTAGAACGTACAAAAGCCTTAGCAAATGGATTACTATCCCAGAGAAACAGTTGAAGTCTCCCATATATCTGAGAGCATTGGTGGCTCAGTGGTAACGGTCGCCACTTCCAAGTTGTAGGTCGTAGGTGTGAATCCGGTCAGGCGTTTTACTTTGTGCAAGTTAATTCATCGCCTCTGCTCTCAAAACGCCAAAGAGAAACATCGAGAGGAAACTGGTATGTTCTAGAACCGACAGTTTGCCGACATGTGACATACGGCCCACTCCCTCTCACAGAGAGGAGGCCTGTGCCCCAGAGCAGTGGAAACATTATTGCCGGCTTATGTTATACCTGCAATAGCACCATCATCTAAGTACACCATTCCAACTGCAACGCTGCTTGGCAACAGAAACACATAGCATAGTAGTATACAATGTATAGGGTGGCACGGACATCGACGGACAAACTGAAACCTTGAATTCAGTGGCCCTAATGTGAGTTTAAAGTGTATGTGTGTGTGTGTGTGTGTGTGTGTGTGTGTGTGTGTGTGTGTGTGTGTGTGTGTTGTGTGTGTTGTGAGTTCTGTGTGGGCCAATCGGAGCGCCAAACGCGTTCGATGCGTTTGATCGAAATCGTTAAATGAAACTCATACTAAGGCCTCAGCACATGATTCTAAACCCCATCGCGTAGAAATTTTTCGTCAGGTATCCAAAAAAAAAATCTGCTGTTTCATAGAAAAGTGCAATACCTTCGCAGTAAGAATTAATTTTATTTAGACACCTAAATAAAAGCGCGCTATTCGAGTTTCAACGTTCAGCCCTGTACCGTGTTAAAATCAAAAAACCTTTTTCCAAAAAAAAAAAACAAACGAGTTCCGGAAAAACACTACAAAGTGAAAAATAACTTTCATTTCAGAAGGCGGTGACAAAAATTAAAATACGTATCCAAAGTCACTGACTTCCGAAATTAAAGTTATTTTTCACTTTGTAGTGTTTTTCCGGAAGTCGGTTGATTTTTTTTTAAGTTTTCATTTTTCACTTTTTAGTAAAAGTACCTACCCCACACCAATTCAAAATTTCATCATCCTTGGGGTGAAAACAATGCATATTTATGCGATAGCAGCAATCGCGCTTGATTTGCTGTCATTTTTTTAAGAGTTCGTGGACTGTCTCCGAAACGCATCATCAGATCTACATGAAATTTCAATGGGACCATTTCGAAATAAACCCCTTTCGAACAAAAAACGAATTTTGCAAATCCATCTACGGTGACTAAAAAATCACCTTGTGTAGATACACAAGGTGATTTTTTAGTCACCGTCCAAATTTTTAGGGTGATAGTACCCGTGAAATTAAACAACTTTCTCCAAGGAACATGGGTCGAAATATTAAAAAAAATAATCCGACCTCCCATACATTTTTTTTAACCGACTTCCAAAAGGAGGAGGTTCTCAATTCGTCGGAACCTTTTTTTTTTAAGATAACGTAACAAAATATGGACAATTTAATAGTCTGAAATAAACGTATTTTTTTTTAATACAAAATCGATCAGCTGACTATTGATTTTGTATGGGAGGTCCGATTTTTTTTACGGATACCTACTATCACCCTGAAAAATTTGGACGGTGACTAAAAAATCAATCTGTATATGGCGCAGTTATGCCCGAACACATAAAAAAGATAAAAAAAATGTATATAAACATGTCACTCTGTTGAATTCTCAATGCTCGGCTCAACAAAGAGAATTAAAAATCCAGTGCACGATAAAATCCCGCCGCCATATTTTTACGTTTTGGTAAAAATGGACAAAACTGTCACACAATGTATTAGCGACAGAGGACGCTCTACAAAGTCATAGTTTTTCTAAAATTCCGTGTCATACCAACAGCTAGTATAATTAATTACCCATAAGTTCAATTATTGCAGCGATCCCGTTGAATTCCCACCATTCTAATTTTGTTCTAACGCTATAATTGCGTGTACAGCCACACACTACACATGCTGTAGGCACGTAGGTGAAAGATTACCATAATTTATTAGTATTAATAGCCTTTTAGCCAATAGACTAGGATCATTTTAACTGTTGATAATTAATGCCGATTAAATCAGCGGACAAAGCCTGACCAAAGAGATAGTAACCAGGGTCGTTTGATATAGTGGAAGTTTAGAAAGAAACCGATGGATGTTTTCGAATAAAATTTAATTAACAAACAGTTCATTTCTCAAACTAAATTTAATTCGAAAACATACAAAGATTTCTTACTAAACTTCAACTGTATCCGACGAACCTGGTAACTTATTTCTTTTGGTGACTTTTCTTATAATAATTAGATTATAGACTTTTATTTTGATTTAACCTAATAAATAGTAAATAGAACATTAACCTAATAATTAATATAAACATGTTTTTAATCTAAAATACATCTATCCGAAATCATCTTGATTTAATTTTTGCAACAAACAAAATCAAAATAATCACCCATAGATTTTAACTATGTCTTAAAACTAAGTATATAGTCTCTCCAGACCGTATTTCGGTAATGGCGGCCAATCTGAACGGAGACTATCATTCGGCGCAGGAAATATTATAGTGAATTGAAAATGATGAAATTATAGCGAAGTAACGTTTTTTTTTTTTGGGTGGGAAATCATCAAATAACTTCTCCCGCTCTGGGTGGAGCGGGAGGGCGTGTCAGACTTTTACTGACTAAAACCCACCCGTGTTCCCTCACTTGCCTGTGTGCCAGGGGCCGCGGTATCTCTTTTGAGCAACCCGCACCCCTGGAGCGAAGTAACGTTACGTTTTATTCCTCCGCGCACTTGTACTAGGACCACTGATTTTCCGAATAGGAGGCCAGGATACATCCTGGACTAAAATGTGACCAAAATGTGGCTATCCACATTTTGATACGGGGGTGAGCCTCTCGAATCGGACACAAAACGAGAGTCCAGGCGAGATACACCATACTAAGCCTAGTTTATCAACAAACTTTTAAATGTTGTTTAAATTTTATCATCTCATTTTGGTGTTCGTAATTGCATAGGTACAAGTTTGGGCCAATCGTTTTGATCACGCTGAATATTCCTGCATGAGGTCGAAACAATGTCTCGGACATCAGTGTCCGTCAGAACAGACACATCCACCTAGCGATTAAACAGTTGAAGATTAAACCGTAGCTAAGGGCAGGCTTGTTAAACCCGCTGTATCCCACGTAGAAGTCAACGCACGCGCCGCAGCTGCGTCTAATATGGCCCAGCCCTAAAAGTTTTATTACCACAAGAAAGGCTTTTTCTAGCTAAACTATAAACACTAAGATGGCGAGTAGTTAGCATTATTTAAACATAAACTACCCATATCGGCTAATGGCCTATTAGTAGCTAGGAGAGACCACACGACTTTGGCAAAAAAAATAAAATCGAAATCATTCAATGAATTTCGTATGGCTCACGTAATTGGCGATTGTTGCTAAAAAGTGGTCCTGGCTATAAGGGGACGTGCACACCCGCCGAACCGGGTCATAAACACGCGACAAAAAAGTCGCGGCGACCGACATGTGTCCGCGTCGTGCGACAAAAACATGTGAAGCGAGTAAACCACCGCCGCGGTCCTTGTACACGACGTCTGAGTTCGTGGATCTCTGAGTTGAGTTATTGTGCTTCATTATAAGATGGTTGTAGTAATTTACAGGGTGTAATGGAATCGCTTCCGATACCTAAGACAGGTGACAGGGTCAGTGATTCTCGATACGGTACCATAAAAAATCGATATTATTTTTTTACAATTTTTCCTATTTTTTTAGCATTTTTTATGCTGTGAGAACAGTTAAATGAACCATTATTTGAGATTAAACACATTTAAAAACGACCCAAAGTCCAAGCGATGACTTTAGGTTCAGGCATCCTCTGTAAAGTGCCGCCAAAATAAAATTAGAAACATTACAGAAGCGTCAAACGTTTTAAATTGATGCAAAATAACCAATTTAAGGCGAAAGGTTTATTTTACCTACGTTCTGGTTTGGGAAGCGTTCCCCTTACGCCCTGTATGTTTGACAGGCTAAGCGGCGCTTGCTAAGGACCGTCTTTACATACCAAGACCCCTCCGTGCCTCGGAAAGCACTTTAAGCCGTTGGTCCCGGCTGTCATTCGTGGATCTTTAACTGTTATTATAGGTCGTCAGAAGCCCGAAAGTCTAACAACCAGTCTTACCAAGGAGTATCGTATTACCCAGTAACTAAATTTTGGCGGTCAGACCTATCTGACCTCCACAATTTAGTTACTGGGTAACTGCCTACAGTTGCTCCATGTAAAATACTGGTAATCAGCTGCATCAGGTTAGACTGGAAGCTGACCCTAACATAGTTGGGAAAAGCTAGGCAGATAATGATCGTTGTAGTAATATAAATCGGGAATGAAAGATATCCTAATATACATTACTAACAGCGGGCTTAACAGGACGTTTTCTATTTCTACGTAGAATAGACAGTGCTTTTTCAATACAAATTGACATTTCGTTTCTCCATTTTTGACATCGCACCGTAGATATCCTTCTACAATCTGTCATTTTGTCTTTCGTTTCTAACGATCTTTGTCCAGGTCCTTACATATGCAGACTATTTCAGAAGAATATTTCTTCCCATACTGTCAAAATCACACTGACAACAAACTTTCTACTCGACGGCCACAAAGTATTATCTACAAAATCATGATTCATTTAAAACGCATAACCGGGGATAATTAATAGAAAAATATAGCTATCTTCTTCTATTGTAAGTACATCATTTAGTTAACAGTCATACCTATTCTTCCGTCAACATATCGGTGCTCGTGCTAAGCCTGCTGGTTGTTTATTACAAATCTTATAAAATTAATGCTATGATGGGTGTTAGCAATCGTTACAGCTATGTGAACATAATCCAGCATTGCATATGTAAGCTATCACGCCCTTTATACCAGGAGGCTTTTATTTTGGTATAAATTATTATCTTCTTTATTTCAGAATATACACGTATAAATTACATTTTTAAATATTAGAATATTAAATATATAAAACATTTAATAATTATAAAAATAGTAACCCACCGGTATCGGGAACAGGGTCCAAGCTACCGGCGGTCATGGCTCCAGAGAGAGAAACCTCCTAAAAATGCGAGCCGTGTCCAGGAGTACCGCTTTCTGGATCAAGCCCCTGACCCAGCTGCCCAACGAGAGCCTCCTCAGGTGTTGGTCGAGGCTCTTGGCTATCAAGCCATTGGCTGTGACGACTATCGGTACAATGATCATCCCATAATAATTTTTTATTTTATTCTTTGTGCTTGAGTTAAGTTTTCATTTTATCTCTTGGCATATTGGCATGGCTAGTTGACATATGACTAATTATTTAATTAATGTTCTGTATCTCGTAACGTTTATTACTTTGCCTATGTACGTTTAGAATCAAGTCTATCCGACTAAGCAGATAGCTGTGCTGCTGGGGAGTTTGTTGCGCCACTTCTTCTTCCCAGCTAAAGCACTAGGAAGTGGTGAAGGGTGGGCGTTTTGGGGAACTGTCTTATGTATTTTGACGTTCGAAAAGTGCTGATTCTCAGCCTAATTTGAATAAATGGATTTTGATTCATATTTCACAGGCTCTATAATAGGCACTATCCACGAGATAATTTCAGAAATAAGTATTCTATTTCTGAACTTATCTACCTGCTTTGCAACCTGTATACAATTCTCTAAAGTGGAACTTACACAGAGGTCGTAACTAATGAATAAACAAGTAAGTAGTGAGTAAGTACTAACTGTTGCTTCTATTTACCAGCACTCTAATTGCGTGAGACAATAACAACAACAATCTGAATTAATTTGAAGGATATTGTAAATCCATTGCTTCACATGTTCGAAAAATCTGTCTGCTCAAGAACGAAAATAACGCAATGAATATTGTTGAACTGTTAAAATGAAAGACTTTTCTACTGTTAGTGTGTTACGTAATAGTACATTATGATATAAGTGCGGTAAGTTGAGCCTCTGCTTTCTTGTAGCCCTCGCCTACGGCCTCCGCTGTAATTATCAAAGCGCTATGTCATGCGATGTTTTATAACATGTTTGCGAGGAAATAAATAAAACTGGGACTTTCTTGAACGAATAAATCTTTAATCACTTGTTAAAGCAGTTAGAAAAATTGGAACAATCTGTAAAAATGATTATTACGTTGCCAGTTGGCATTTTTTTAATGTTGACCATTTTTCTGACATAAAAACTCTTTGCTTTGATTTAAAAAAGTACCGTTCGTTTTAGACTGAGCATCTTGATAAACCGTGCGTTTTACCTTATTAAAAAGGAACTCGTGCGTTTTACATTACAATAACGCACAAGTACGTAATGACGTACATTACGATATTGAAATTGGTGAAATAAGAGACCTTTTACGAGCAAATGTGTTATAAATGGGTATTTACGTAACACACTAACAGTAGAAAAGTCTTCTTTAAGCACAATATTTTTTTTTAATAATTGTGCTTTATGCCTAGATACAGTCACCAAAAGAAATAATTAACCAGGGTCGTCCGTAGTTGAAGTTTAGTAAGAAACCGATGGATGTTTTCAGATTAAATGTAGTTTTATTAATAGAGAACCAACTAATCTTATATCAAATTATATTTCGTTCGAAATTATCTATAGGTTTCTTACTAAACTGCAGTTGTATACGACGACCCTTATTTATCGTTTTCGGTGAGTGTACAATAGCACAGTCTCTACGTAAGTAATTATTTCTTACCTATTCACAAGCAATACCAATCTACCATCCCACCTAACTTGGCACGAAAATCCATTTCCCAAAACCCCACCACCAAATAAATCATAAACAAAGCAGAAAACAATTTATTAACTTGCATTCCCTGTATGTTCATAAATACAGTGACCTAAGACCTCGCTATAAAACTTAGTGCGACAACTCACGGCGGTGCGGACCCGCAATGAATAATGTGGCCGCACCGTTACATGCTATGGGAAGCTAAGAATTGTGCATTGATTTGTAGCTTGCACCACCAAGCTTTTGTAGTGTTGGTGCTAATTGACGGTATGATGTGGTAAAAGAGATGGCGTATCCAGGAAGGCACTGAGAGGCCTGTAGTGACGTCACAAACGACGCCTAACCTCTTTGTCTGATTTTTGGCACTTTGAAAGATATACGGGTGGCAGGGACATTGACGCGAAACTGGTTACCATGGATTCAGGACCTACATGATTCTGGACATGTTGAATTTTTTGGTCAGCTATTTAAAAAAAAATACTGTTCCACGCATTTTGCACTTTTCTATGAACTTAACAGCTATATGATGGAACCATCGGAAATATTAATTGTTCTTTAAAAGTTGTAGAGGTGCACTAAGAAAGATTATAGTTTGTTTGTAACTTATATCTATACATACAAATACATAAGTAAAATTGAAGCATCTGTTTGTCATGTCAAAATAACAGTTTTATACTAGACTTATATGAAAGTATACACGGTACATATAATAAATACACACATACATAAACTTAAAATAACAATAAATAAAATTGAAGTGTTTTTTTGTAATTTCAAATTAACAGCTTTTTACTAAATGCATATGAAAGTAGGTATAATACGGTACTTATTAAAAACAATAATAAAAATTATTAAAATGTTTATCTGTCTGTTTGCCCGGCTCATCTCCGAAACGGTTGGACCGATTTTGTCGGGACTTTCACAGGCAGATAGCTGATGTTATATGAAGTAACAAGCTACTTTTGTTCCGGTAGAACGTTCCCTTGTCATCAAAATGAACTGGAAAAAATATGTATTAAAGAAGCTATTTCAAAAACTACTAATCAAAACTTGGCCAAATTTATACACCACATTTTAGTCGTCTTACTATGGCAGCCCACTTCATGTATCCAATGACTAATAATCATTTATAAAAATAATAAAATTATATTTTTGGACATTGTTAATAATAAAATAAAATAAAAAAATATAAATAAAAAATAAAAAAAATATCATTCACTAAGACGCATGATGTAGTTTGAAACACCCTGTTATGGAGATGGAATGAATGATGAAATGTAATGGTGTTAAGGTGCGGTTACAAGTGCAACTAAAATTGCTCCAGAGTTTTTGGCGGGATCGCGTTGGAACATGTCGCACGAATTTTCATTTTCATGGAATTTAGTGAAATAACGAATTAAATTGTATAATTTTGATAGTGAATTATTCAATTTAGTTACGTGTGAGTGCACAAGTGTAGTGAAGGTGAAAATAAGTGACTAACGTGGACTTTTCGTGTTCCCCCCAAAAACTCCTATTAGGTTGTTGTAAAGTTACTACCGCTTTACAATAACTTTGATTTGACTTGACTGACTAACGACGACTGTAATTGTTTTGTAACTTCGTGCCCGATATCGGGCCATTTACTTGATCTAAAAGAAAAATTACTTGACACTGGCTAAATGCACAAACCGTGTGAAGCCAAAATGAAAAAAAAAAAAAAAATGAAAAAAAAAAAAATTGCTCCATCTTGGGCAATTCTCGTTAACTATGACGTCACGACTACATCCAGCAATTTAGGGCAATGGCAACATGTAGCCACCTGTTGCCAGAGATACGACCACACAATATTTAGCAATATGGAGCAACTTGAAAAAAACTAGTCAATGGGCCTCCGCCGCCACCTCCGCCGCCGGCCGGTTGCTCTCGCAAATATGAGACGTAGTTGTACGTACAAACGAGATAGAAAAAAATTTTACTAAAAATTTCCAAACGGATTGGATATTTAGCAACTCATGAAATGTATGGAGCAATCAGAAGCAATGTTGCCGAAACACATCGGCAATTTATTGTTGTTGCTCCAGATTGCTCCACTTAAATGATCCAGATTGATCCATTAGTATTGCCGAGCGAAAATTGCTCAAAAAATTTCCCGTGTAAGAGCACCTTTATGGTAGGTAGGTTTTATTAGTGGTTTATCTTCTACCGTTTGATACGTAAAAAATATTAACAGGGAGGGTGTTTCATCATTCTAAAGTATTAATTTATTTTTCTTAGTACCTACTATGTTAATTAATGGTAACAACATTTTTTTAAACGGGCCTGTAGATATTTTATGTCGGATACATCGAGTGGACCACATTTGTAAGACGACTAAAATGTCACGGTGTATATCCACGCAGGCGAAGCCACGGGCAGCAGTTAGTATGAAATAAAATTGATATATTTTGAAAAGCAATACCTGGTAAGATATTAAAACAAACCCTACACACACACTACAGGCACGTATCGTAACACACAGGAATAAAACCCGATGGTAAAGCACAATTATGTAGCAGTATCATACTGTGGCTAAAGTTCCCAATATTACAACAACCAGACGATTAAACAATGATAAATGCAGAAACATTATACACTTGCAGTGTATCATTAATTGTAATTAATCTTAGACGCGGATATATTAGTAAAGCACACAATACATGCAAAGCCTAAGATTATGGAAAGGACTTACACGAGTATGCTATTACATGGAATCGAATATTCTGTAATGGTTTCCTTGATGCTGGAGTTCGGAGAGAAACAGAACTGAACAGAATACTGTATTCAGTAATAATTACATGTCAGTAAATGGGCAGGGATGTGCTGCAAAGGTAATAAATTTTGCTATGTTCATATATGTGTATGGTTTTGAGGAACAAAGGTACAATATTGGATCATTGAAGAATCATAAAGTCATTTAAAATGACCACTATGTAATAGTAGTTCCTGGATACAGAATAGACCTTTTTCCGCCGGTTATCAAAATAAAACTGCTGTTTCATAGAAAAATACTAATCAAAAAAATTCCTAATAAAAAATCCTGTTCCATACATTTTGACCGTGTAGGTAGCTACGCGGTCAAAATGTATGGAACAGGATTTTTTATTTTATTTTAGAAAGTAACCGACGAAAAAACATCTACGCTCGGGGGTTTAGAATCTTGTGGCGAATTCATGGTTACAGTTTGCCCGTCGATGTCCCTCCACCCCGTCTAAGATCTGTGAAGCATACTTAAGGATCAAATTCCGATCACACCAGAGATGGACTAAATTGTAGTTAAACAATAATATAGGTCCCCCCCAGTGGGGTTCCCGCATTGTCGTTGCGCGGGGGCTCAGTAACCGTGGTCACCCTCCCACGGTGAAGCGAAGAGGAACCCCAAGGTGGGGCCGCTCGTCAGGGCTTGTGCCTCCAAGGCGACGACGTAGAGGCCAAAAAGTAGGTTGCGGTGAGGTGCATCGCAGCTGAGGCGGGCCGCGATGTCGAATGGGAGGCATCGCGGCTGAGAGTTACAGGCTGCGGCGGAGGAGGAGTGCCGGTACTTCTGAGTAGCGCTCTTCCCTTCCGTGGCCTGGACGGGGCCGCCACCGTTTGATGGCGGACGCGGTGGGGCCGCAGGGGAAGAGGAGTGTCGGTATACCGTTGGCCGCTCTCCCTATCCCCTGCGGCCGAAAAGTGGTAGGCGGCGGGGCCACTGCTGACCCGTCGCAGGGAGACGTCAGCAACAGCAGGTGGGGCTCGCAAGGGCCGATGCCTGCCAGGGGTCCGGGTTGTTCGAAAGAGATACCGCGGCCTCTGGCACACGGGCAGCTGAGAGAACATGGGTGGGTTTTAGTCAGTAAAAGACTGACACGCCCTCCTGCTCCACCCAGAGCGGGAGAAGTCATTTGATGATTTCCCACCCACAAAAAAAAAACAATAATATAGGTATTATAACAAACAAAATGGACAAGGGTAGATAATAGCGAGCACCAAAGTCCGCCTGTCTTCAACTGACTATTAACAATCTGACGGCCGAAGCCCAGGTGCGTTTGCCAAGCCGACACTCCTCATAGATACGTCAGATTACACACACACACACAAATCGCGGCAGCTAACACGCCGAGTGTGTAATCTACCTTATATTGCCCTAATTTGTTTAAATCTTCATGAATTCAACATGAACGTGTAGATAACTAGAACATTTTACTCAATCCTTCGCCCACGGACACCATAGTTATAAGTTCCCAGCAAGCTTAGCACGAGCACCGATTTGTGGACGGAAGAATAGACATGACTATCAACTAAATGATGTACAATAGGAGAAGATAGCTATGTTTTTCTATTAATTATCACTGTTATGCGTTCTAAACGAATCATGATTTTGTAGATAATCGTATATACCTTGTGGCCGTCGAATAAAAAGTTTTTTGTCAGTGTGATTTTGACAGTTTGGGAAGAAATATTCTTCTGAAATAGTCTCTATATAAAAGGACCTGGACAAAGATCGTTAGAAACGAAAGACAAAATGACAGATTGTAGAAGGATATCTACGGTGCGATGTTAAAAATGGAGAAACGAAATGTCACTTTGTAAGGAAAAAGCATTGTCTATTCTCCGTAGAAATAGAAAGTGTCATGCTAAGCCTGCTGTTTTCTAAGTTGAATTCAACTTATATACTTGCGTAGGTCGAAAAGCAGCTTACGCTTCTGATCCACTCCGTCCAAATAGGCATAGAAATGTAATATCAAAACATAAAGGATTACGGTATTTTAATCCTACACTCTCGACCCGTTGAAAATTGATTTCATAATAGTAAATTAATCAGCGCATCTCACATCGAGAGCTCTCACAATCACCATCGATTATAATAAAACCGATTTCTGTAATCGATTCCGATTACCAACAAGAAACGGTCGGGCGGCTCGACGCCGTCCAAACGAATTAATAAATACGTCATCTAGTCGGCCATCTTCACGGTTCCAAATTCAAATTACGAAAATCGAACCGAAAAAACGTCGTTTTAACGGACTTTTTTTATGTAAGTCAAGGTGCGGACGTAAGTTAGAGTGCACCTGCTTGCGCTATTGTGTAGTTACTCACAAATTTATCGAAACAGGTGTATTTAAAACTGAATTTATTCTAACTGATACCTATTGACCCTAATTAAAACAGAGTTATAAGAACAATTTTTTATCAATTGGAGCTTCAACGGCACTTACTTATGATTTTCTGTGGACATAAATATCGTCGTAACGAATATTTCTTCGATGCGTTTTTAACTTTATATTATCATCGTATTTTGTTAACATACCTGTTATTAATGGTTACTTGTTAATGTCAATAATGTCGTAGTTAAGCCCTCACGCTTGACATTCATACTTTTTACAATGTTTTTATAGACAGGAGCTAATATCGTCGCCAATGTTACTGTATAATTTTCTTCTGGTCGTGCCATTACATTAAAATATCTAGAATACCTATTACACAGCTCGTGGCAAAATAATAACAGCCAAATGGATCGGTCGCAGGTTCAGCTACGCTTGCCAAGGTCGGTCCGTGGATGGGGTCCCATCGATAACATGTCCAGACCCCTCCATGCTTTAAGTCTCTTCTTTGTTAAGTCCCCTCTTCGAGGAGTGGATTGAGAGGCGCCACGGCGTCCTCGCCTTTCGCAGGTTCTCACCGGACACGGTTGTTTCGGGAGGTTCCTGTTTCGGATAAGGCGGGAAGAAACGGCCGGGTGTAACCACTGCGTAGATCACCCAAAGGACACGGTGGGGCGTACGGTGGAGGTCCGGCTTGGGCGGAGCACCGCCGTGTCCTCGTGGAGGCGATCGGCGGCGGCGATCTCTCGCGTCCGGTCCTGGTCCAGGCCATGGTACGGAGCGAGAGTGCATGGGTAGCCGTCACCTCCTTTTGCGAAGCAGTAACGCTCGCGAAGAAGGAGGCGGTGCACGTGAGAGAGGCATTACATGCACCCTCACGGCCCTAGTCACCGCAGGAGACGTCCTGGATGTCGGGAATCCGAGGCTGATTCCCGGCCACCGTAGGCGCGGGCTTGCGGTCGGCGAGTAATGGGTAGCTCGCTGTCCGGTAAGGACCAAGCGCGGGTCGACGGCGCGTTGTGTTCCACGCGCGCATCAAAGACATGTCAGCATCAACTGGTGGGGTCCGCAAGGGCCGATGCCTGCCAGGGGTGCGGATTTTTCGAAAGAGATACTGTGGGCCCTGGCACACGGACAACTGAAGGAACACGGGTAGGTTTTAGTCAGTTAAAGTCTGACACGCCCTCCTGCTCCACCCAGAGCGGAAGAAGTTATTTAATGATTTAGCACCCTCAATAAAAAAAAAACCTCAACATAGTTGGGAAACGGCTAGGCAGATAATGAACTATTATTATACAGCTAAATGGCTAAGATTTGCATGTAGAATAATAAATGCCGAGGATCAAAATTTTAATAGTGTCAAGTTATTTCATGGTTATTGCGACGGAGTGATAATACTATCCATTATTCAATAATAAAGTGGACAAATTGTCGAAAGGCGTGCAGTTCCTAGATGAAATAAAATGGTGTCAGTGCAACAAACAGAAATTAACAGTGTAGGTACTAATTATGTCTGAAGGTGTTTGCAAGGTATGGCGCGGCCATTAAAGTTTTAACACCCCATTTCAAAGGTGTTGGAAAAGGTTATATGTTTATGAAAGTGGCTGTTACTGTACTAAGTAAAATGCTAGATTATTTAAGTGCTTTGCAGGTAGTGCCTTTTTTTCATTTCGTCATCATAATATCCCTGGATCTGCTGATGTCGAATAGGCTAGATCTATCGATGTCGATCAGGTTAAATCTACCGATGCCAAATAAGGCAAATTTGTCGATGCCGAATAGGCTAGATCTACCGAAGAATAGGGTTATATCTGTCGATACCGGATAGGCTAGATCTGGCGATGCCGAATATAGTAAATCTGTGGATGCCGAATTGGCTAGACGTGCCGATGCATTCTGTAGAAATCTCCCTGTGAAAAGCTAGGTGAAGTAAGCTGTCAATATTTTCAATTCCGTTCGTCCCACTGGCCGTCTCCCCAATGGTGGGGCGCACAGAAAGCTTAAAAAAATTAAGTTTATTCCCATTCGTCCAACAGATATTGTTAGTGGGACGAACGGTATTTTTTAAATTCTGGTATACACGGTCAATCCTATCCGGATCCTATCAGGTTGAATGACAGCTCACTTCAAGTTCACTTCATCGAAGATTTCTTGGTAATATTTTTGCAGAATAGACCGGCTGTTTACATTCGACCAATTAATAAATCTGAATGCTTCATTAATACTTTTTATTCAATAGCATTTCATAATAATGTGGATGCAATCACAATAATTATAATTATCTTCTTTTGGAGTGACAGAGACACGCCCACACTTCAACGGTCGCACTTTGATTGATAATGCTTTATTCGTTTCGTTTGCATTCTTTTACGTAGGAACAAAATGGACACCAGCAGGCTTAGCACGAGCACGGATTTGTTGACGGAAGAATAGACATTACTATTAACTAAATGATGTACAATAGGAGAAGATAGCTATGTTCTTCTATTAATTATCACAGGTATGCGTTTTAAACGAATCGTGATATTGTATATAATCGTATACACTTTGTGGCCGTTGAGTAGAAAGTTTGTTGTCAGTGTGATTTTGACAGAAGAAATATTTTTCTGAAATAGTCTAAATATAAAAGGACCTATACAAAGATTGTAAGAAACGAAAGACAAAATGACAGATTGGAGAAGGATAACAACGGTGCTATGTCAAAAATGGAGAAAAAAAATGTGACTTTGAATAGAAAACAGCACTGTCTATTCTTCGTATAAATAGAAAGTGTCACGCTAAGCCTGCTGGGTTAAATAAAAAAATGGTGGAGAAAAATGGAAAGTAATGAGAAAAGGTTAATTAATTAAGAAATAATTATACTAATGTATGAACAGAGGAGAATAGAATATATTTATTTCCTTTAAAATATGGTACAGACGCTAGCCCAATCTGTCAAATTTCTTTGTTAGATTTTCAACTTTATGACATAAGCTTATGGTTCATGTTCGATTGGTAAAATTTGACAGTTTGGGGTGCTTAATTCTGGCGTCTGTTAATTAAGGTCTTATTAATAGAATTATTATTTTACATGTTTAGCCATGGATTTGGCATAGGTACAAACATTTCCTTTGTTTTACTTTGTTACATTTTATATTCTAACATGTCTTGTAAAATAACGCTGCGCTCTGATGCAATAATAGTTAGGCACCTAAGGTAAACGCTCCAATTATGGTCAATAGTAGAAAAATATTTTGCATTATTTAACATTTATCAAAGTAGTTATTGCTTAATCTGTCTGTTCTATTGTGGTATTTGTGAAAGACGGTACCACTTACCTGCAGAAATTTTAAATACTAATTTATCTATTATAGAATAAATAAAAATTACTTGTTATTTTTATAATTTTTTGCACTAATTATGGTCGGGTAAAAACCTAGTAATGAACACTCCATTTATAGTCAACTCCAGTAATGAACAGCCAATAATGGTCATAAAATAAATAGAAATAGAATCAAATCCCACCCAGGTAAGTTTTTACAGCTTTACTAGAATAAAATGAAATATGGTTATAATTAAGTAAGTATATAAAACATGTATTAAGAATGTAACATTAAAAAATCCAAAAAATTAACATATTACACAAGTATTTGAAGATCAACATTATAACATTTCAGTTTTATCTTAAAACTAGTTGTTTTTTTTTACCAGATTTTCTAACAGGTGTTCCATTAATGAATGGATTTTCTCTTTTATCAGCTTTAATGATGACTTGAACAGAGTCTAGTAATTGCTCTTTCCCTACGGGGCAATGTCTTTCTGCCATTACAAACAGCCATTGTATTAATAAAGCTTCTTCTCCACTGGAGAGAACGGTAGACGGGCCCATAGAACAAGTAGCAGGACTTTTTCCCGTCATTTTATTCCGTAAGGTCATTCGCGGAACACCATATTTCTTGGCTGCTGATGAACAGCTCTCACCTCTTTTCACCGCTTCTATGGCAAGGGTCATCTGATGAGGCATATAGCATTTTTTGGGCGCTATTGCATTGTTTCCTGGCAACGTTAAATTAATATGATTACCATACATTTTTCTTGAGACGATGTGCTAGTTATGGTCACACTAGTAATGGACAGTGATGTTCATTACTAGAACCGTCACTTGAACGATTGCGTAAGAAATGTCAAACGCATGCTCGTTATATTTAGAGTTCAAATCTGATGAAAAACGGTAAAAACGCTATTGTACCAATTATGATCAGTTTGACCATAACTGGTAATAGCCATTTAAAAACGTTCCAGTAATGAACAACTCAGTTAAAAAAAAAGATATAAAATATATTCGTGTAATTACGTTGTTATATGTATCCCAATCATCTTAACATACATATCAATGATAATCTACAAATCAAACACAATTCTTCATAGTAAAAACAAATCTAAAAAAGAACTCACCCCACTAAAACAATTCACAATGTTTTGTTAACTTTGCGACAGCGTCTAGTTCACATGGCCACCATTTGGAAAATGAACGATGTTTAGACGTCACACGTCATGATTTGACAAGCTGAGTGTCTATGGTTTGTTATTTAGTGTTGCCATTCTCCCTACAACATTTGTGATTCTTATTTTAAAGGTTTTTTTTTCGATTGACCATTATTGGAACGCGTACCATTACTGGTGCAGTTACCTTACCTATATAGTAATATGATGAAGTTCTTTTTTTTTTTTTGGGTGGGAAATCATCAAATAACTTCTCCCGCTCTGGACGGAGCGGGAGGGCGTGTCAGACTTTTACTGACTAAAACCCACCCGTGTTCCCTCAGTTGCCTGTGTGCCAGGGGCGGCGGTATCTCTTTCGAACAACCCGCACCCCTGGCAGGCATCGGCCCTTGCGGGCCCCATCAGTTGCTGCTGACATCTCTTTGAGGTGCGCGTGGAACACAACGCGCCGTCGCACACTGGTCCCAAATTAAAAAAAAGTGGACATTGATAGTAGACCGCTGATATTTTTTTTTATTGTTGATACAATGATAACAGATAAGGCAAAAAAATATTATTGTCCTACTTCAAATACTTTTCTGTAAAAAAAATATTTCTTTTTTTTTTTGTATGGGAGCGATTACATTTTACTCAATTTCTCAAAAACTTTAAGCGATGTCGAGATGGCAATCACATATGTTAGAAAACGAATAATTCTGAGTATTTGGCTCGAATAAACTTATTGCTTATCTCTGCATACTTTCGAGATAATAGTGACAGAAAATAACATTTTTTTTTAATGTTAATTTTTTGCTTTTTTTTAATCATAGCCTTACTTTAGCACATAATTATAATGTATGCGTAATGTCAAATAAGTAAAAAGAGACTTCTCTGTAAAAGAGGTTATGGGGGCTCACTAATGACTGAAAAGCTATGACCTTTCTGAAGGAGTACTTTCATCAGTTCTAAAAAACAATCAAAATGAAGACATATTAAGCTGCAAACATAAATTTGAATATGTTCACAAACGATTCTGAAAAAATATTATGGTGAAAGATTAATATTTGGGTCTATATTCTCTTGAGAAATCTCTATTTCCTCGTTTTCCAACGAAAGCAATTCATTGTTCAAGATCAAAGCACTAGCCTCTGGAAACAACTGTTTATGTAAACGAGCAAACTTTGGTTTGATATGGCTGATGTAAGGATCTGAGCTAATTAGAAAGCTGTGGATAATGTCTAAATTAGTCTGAACTCTACCGATTTTTCTTGTATGTGCCATTCTAACATTCCAGAAATCTTTATTCCTCGCTTCGGAAGCTTCTTCGGAAAGCATGCCTATCGGAATAAAGGAGAAATTTTCACAAATATCAGCACCGTGTATCAACAATTTATGGACACTTGAAGGCATGTAATACCATGGATATAAGTTTACATATAGCATTGCTGTTTCTTTACAATATTCCCTAAACAAGTTGGTATTAATAAGTTGACCAGATGAAATTGTTTGTAAAATGACTGCAAATCTCTTGATTAAATCAGGGTGGATACCCGTTATTTCAGCAGATACTTCATCATTTTCAAAAAACCTTCTTGCCGTGTTACTGTCATTGGTTGTACCAAATCCCTGTTTTACTATGTCAATTAACAAACCAGTTCTTTCCCGGAATTCTTCTTGTGTCAAATTCTTTTTAATTTCTTTTAACAATTTATCTTCTTTTCGTGCAGCCCACTTTTTGAAGTCTAAGTTGTACGAAATGTGTAAAATACATTCCATACATCTTATCCACATATGAAGCGAAGACAGACCATATTTATACATATCTTCTCTGATGAGTCTTTTGGATACAAAGTCCAAGTCATTCATTTTGCTAGGTGGGGTATTGCAAATATTACAAACAGCTGCAGAAGAAGTATTGGAAATCACAGTAGAAATTTTCCCATCAATCATAGTCATGTACAAATCATGTTTAATATCAAAATTATCTACAATTGTGGGAACAAGATTACGAATTTCTTCCTCTAAGGATGCACTTTCCTTCTTTATCAATTCATTTGTTTCTTTTGCAAATATAAAGCCAATTGGACGACAATAGTTTGTTGAAGAGGGAGCAGGATTTTGCCACAAGATAGTACCACTCTCTTCTTCCAAACGAAGCGGAACCAAACTAATCATGAAAACTGAAGAATCGTCAATTTTAGTGTCGGAGTGTGACTTTTGTTTATAATTACTTTGAGAAGATGACCCGTCAAAACCCCATTTGCTTATTAGTTTTAGCGATTTTTTGTCGGCAGAGTTGTGCTGAATTGTTTTTAATATCCTATTAGTTGTCAAATCTAGAAGCGATTGAAGTCTTATCTTAGCATCAGATTCAGTTACAGTTATGTCTGACTCTGGAGGATAACAAGTTTTTTTAGCTTCCAGGAGCTTTTGATAGGATGGAAGACCATACATTTTCTCTGAAGCAAGAATAGTTCTTAAATTTCGATATTGCCATTTTGACAAATTTGTTGAGGTGTAAAGCGCTAACGTTTTATCATCTGGTAAACACGGTTTGTCAGTCTTTTTAGCGAATAGTACATCATGTACCATCTCACATTTTTCCTTGTTTTGGCTGAGTTCGTTTAATATAGCTGCTAATTTTGTTTTTTTAGACTCTTTTAATTTGGCACATAAAGCATAAACTAATTCCTCCTCTGTGTGATCTAGAAGTGTTAGAGAACGCCTTTTCTTCTGTTTATCAGATATATCAACAAATGGTTTTTTACTTGTACCATAACTTAATTGATGAGTATCCACTTGCGTTTCGAAATTTGGAATTACTTCCTCGGCAACTTTAAAAATGCTGCTTAAATCGATATTTTGACATTTTGGCCAAACTATTTGGGATTGTAACCAGTCTGAATTTTTGTTAAGAAAGGTCTTTTGAGCTCTACTGGAAGCAGACCATCTTTTTGAGATATTACTTGAAAAATTACGACAAAATAATTTAATATTACTCAAATCTTCGGAAGACAATTCAACACCAATACGTTCAATAAGGGCATTAAATAAAAATTCGACATTTTTAAAACCACCTCCTGATTTAAGAACAACGTATAAGTCTAAGTTGGTGACAAATACGGACATATTATAATTTTAAGGAAAATTGAAAACAAATTAGAATCAAAGATATCAAAGACAAAGTGACTTTGATTTTAACAAAAAAAATTACGAAAACAAATTCGACGAAAGAAAGACAAACAAAAATTATTTGATTTTAAAATCCAAAGATTCAAAATACAACAATAACAAAACAAACAAACAACAAGCATTTCTTCAAGCGCACAGAAAAAATAAGGACACGTCTTATCGCAACCACATTTAGTTGTACACTGAGTGAGGTGTACGCGCGCGATTCGTGACCGTATTACGTTACGTCATGAGAGGCGGCCATCTTGTTATCCCGGCAAACTCGCGTCGAAGCTCCATTTTGCTGGCCAGCGGACCTATTGCGATATGAGTAAGGCTATGATTAAAAAAAAGCGAACAATTAACATTAAAAAAAATTGTTATTTTCTGTCACTATTATCTCGAAAGTACGCAGAGATAAGCAATAAGTTTCTTCGAGCCAAATACTCAGAATTATTAGTTTTCTAACATATGTGAATGCCATCTCGACATCGCTTAAGGTTTTTGAGAAATTGAGTAAAATGTAATCACTCCCATACAAAAAAAAAAGAAATATTTTTTATAGAGAAAAGTATTTGAAGTAGGACAATAATATTTTTTTGCCTTATCTGTTATCATTATATCAACAATAAAAAAAAATATCAGCGGTCTACTATCAATGTCCACTTTTTTTTAATTTGGGACCAGTGTGCGTCGACCCGGGCTTGGTCCTTACCGGACAGCGAGCTACCCATTACTCGCCGTCCGCAAGCCCGTGCATATGATGAAAACTTAACTTACTATATTAAGTTGTACTTTGTGTCAATAATTTCTGAATAAAAATAATTTAAGCGTTATGATTTCTCTATCCATACATAGGTATATCAATTCCTTTCAATTTCAGGGGCCATAAAAACGCCACATTATGCGATTCCTCTAAAAGCAATTCATTTCCTGAATTCCCTTATGATTCTGCTATTTGACATTTCACTTTAATAAAGCAATTCATAATTTGGTGACCATTTTACGAATTTCCATACAAAACTGTCAAACAGATGAATGGTGCTGTCTACGCAGATAATATTATGAATTGTCAGTTTGTGACCATTTTACGATTTTAAATATGATGCATATTATTTTCCTATTATGATTCTGCCAAAGCGGCCTTTTTAGACGCACTGTACTGTACTGAAGCTTCAGAAGATTTTTGACACCATCAGTTTCTTAAAAATAAATTATTAATCTAAATAACAAAAGCTAGCAATCTCACATAAACTGGTGTAGTTCTTCCATTTTATTGACTGTACTTAATTAAGGGGTTTATTTAAAAACGAAGCTTAAACCTTTGCGACAAAGGTCCCTTTTATTTATATTAAAATTAAGAGATGCTTAAACGTCAAAAATGTATGCTTAAACAGTCGCTAATCATTAATTAACTTTAAGCAACGTTTATAAATAAAGGGGAAAATGTACAGCCGATTCAATTGATAGTCTTAAAGAAACCGTAAGTAGAAACACATTTCCTGAAAGTGAGAACACAAAACTATCAACTATCGAACTCATTCTTTAAAATAAACATCACTATACCCTTCAAACGTCCGATCGACTCCTAAGCACAAAAACCATTCACCAACAGGTGCTTTAGATACCCGAGGCAATTTTTGACACTACGCACCGTGCGCATACGCACTTTAGCCAATTTATTACACATGACGGGTGGACAGCAAATAGATAAACGAAATTAAAAATGTAATTATGTGTTTGGGGCCATCCCTAAAACAGATAATTGGCTCGGCTGTCAATGAGGGAATTTATTGAGACTTTTGAAGTGACAAGTGCCTTAGGGCTAATGTGGAGTCAGTAGGTTGTGAAATAATTTTGCTTTTTGTTAAAATTTAATAACTTTCGATAAGAAAGCTGTGAGAGAATTTCAGTAAGAAGAACAAAGGCATCTAAAGTCATCAAAAGAAATAACCTAGCCAGTAATGGTCGTCAGATTTAGTTGAAGTTTAGTAAGTAACCGATGGATATTTTCGAACAAAATTTAACTCATTTTATAGAAAACAAATGGTACATATAACAAATAAAATTCCATTCGAAACTATTTAGCGGTTTCTTATTAAAATTTTATCAGGTATTATTTAACCAACGGGCCTGGATACTTATGTCTTTTGGTAACTGTACATACATGTGTTTGTAATTCTGTGTGAAAGTACATTCCTTCAACATCCAATTATTCTGGCTTGTTCTAAGCATAATTAGGTAGACATACCTGCTTAGTTTTCTTTTTCTAATGCACCATTGCCTTTGCAGCATGGCAGCCAGTGAAAAAACCTCTACTATAATAAGCATCTTAAAAATATTGGTAACAAACCGAAACTATCGCGCATATTTTTAAAGTCAACTAAGAGTAAAGCTGTACCTACAAGCCGTACCGTGCCGTTTTGATATAACTTAAATGTGCTAAGTATTTTCTTTTGTAAACATGATAGTAAAGAGTACTTAAAAAATCCAATAAAAAAGAAAACTCATTACATTTATATACATTTATTTATTTATTTAATACTTCACGCACAGAAATGTACAGAGGCGGACTTAATGCCATAGGTATTTTCTACCAGTTGACCTTTGGGCGATGCAGAGACAAACAGTGGTAGGTGCAATCACATAAGTCGTGTAATTAATTTTTATTCAAATATAAGTAAACATACACATCACACACAGGTACACATCTACATCTGGTAGTCTACATCTAGGTACGTACTCTCTGAAAAAAAAAACAATATTTAAATTAAGCTTTGAGCTCTACTTAATTTATAGACAATATCTGGATGACCGAGCTTTGCTCTGTTTTGTTTCTTTTTTGGTTTGACGTTTTCTAAAAATGAAACCTAGCTAGATCGATTTATCGCCCCCGAAACCCTAAAAATTTCATGAAAATCGTTGGAGCCGTTTCCGAGATTAAGATTATATATATATATATATATATATACTTATATACTTATATACAAGAATTGCTCGTTTAAAGGTATTATATACTTATACTTATAGCTGGTACCTACAGTTCCTCCGGTCAACATCGGTTAAACTTTATAGCTTGGAAGATGTCTCAACAAACGGCCGGTCGACAACGGCATACAGGAAAATTTCATTACTAATGTTGTATTATATATTTACGATGGACTGTAAAGAATGTACGCCTATTGGCAAACATTATTTGGATGTTATGAATGAATCCGGTATGTTTTGTGGTTTGTGTTAAAAGCGGAAGCGATTTTGAGTTGGGGACGGTTTTCCATAGAAATTAAGAGCGTACATTCCGCGCGGGCTGGCAACGTTGCATTTATAGTGGCTTTTCGTGATTATTTTATTAAACACCAGCTTTTTCCTGCGGTTCCCCCGCCTGGATATCGGTTATAGCGTAAGAAAGTGACCCATGTCCTTCTCTATATCCCAGGCCAAAATGCCAAATTTCATGACGATTGGTTCAGCGGTTTAGGCGTGAAAGCCTAACAGAAAAACAGACAAGTACTAGATCGTTGGTATTTATAATTATTTTTAACATTTACTCTTAAATAAAACATTTAATCTTATTATGTACTGCAAATACAAATGGAGATTTTGCCCCCGGTCTTTATTTTTTTCCGGACTGTGTTTACCGCAATTAAAGGGGACGCGTCAGGGTAACTAGCTAGATTCAAATTTTCTATGTTTTTTCCAATTTATAGGTCAGTGTCAGCCTGTGGCAGAACTAGCGGAGACATACACTGACATGCAAATAAAAATAATTTACGTAAAAACCTGATTACCCAAGTTTAACTAGTTTTAAAATATGTTTTTAAAATTCTTATCTCAAATCTTCAATTATTATTTATTATTCACCTTTTTAATATTTTTTGTTCTTTTTTTCTTTATTTGCTAAATTAAATGCATTCGAGTAGCAAAAATATTTTTTGTTTTTGTTTTCCTTTTTTTCACGTTATGCTACAGTGCGTAGATATGAATAAATAATTGAGTCATCATTTCAGCCGAAAGACGTCCACTGCTGGACATAGGACTCCCCTAAAAGGAGGTGGTTTGCCATAATCGCCACGCTTGGCAGGCGGGTTGGCGATCGCAGTATGGTGGTAAAATGCATAGAGAACGCTGCTGCCCATTCTTTAGTAAGTCCCTTAGTCGCCTTCTACGACACCCACGGGAAGAGATGGGATGGTGCTATTCTTTACGTCCGGCACCACACGGAACGGAATAAACGAAATAATTGAGTAAATAAACATTATTTTATACATAATTCGTTAAAAATCAGTACCGATTGTATTGTATTATGATTATAACATACTATTCAAATGGAAATGTTTGGTGGTGTGCGTTAATTCCGGGACATGTTGTATAAAAATTATAAATATATCCGGACAGCAGCAACCAAATAGGCATCGTATTGGAAACGTAATTAAAGATCACTGTGATTTTGACAGACTTGTCAATAGCAGCAACCTAACAGCAACCTTATTGTAACGAGTATAAAGATCACCGTGATTTGGACTTTCATGCCATCAATCTGCTTAGCCTTTTCCCAATTATGTAGGGTTCAGCTTCCAGTATAACCAACAGCAGCTGGATACCAGTATTTTACATGGAGTGACTGCCTATCTGATTCCCACAACCCAGTTAGGGGGCGTCCATTAATTACGTGAGGCGTTTAGAGGGGGGAGGAGGTCGAGGCGAATCTCACCCAATCTCACATGAGGGAAAGGCGGGTCTCGGCAAATATCACGTAATTTATATTTTTTTCCGCAAAGAAACAATGTAAAATTGCGAGAAAAGTGGGTTGAATTAAGTAAAACATGTTTTACGCCTATATGGCCAAATACTACAAAATCATATTTATCGCGGTTATGCGAACGCCACCACAAAGTAGCACAGAAGCTCCTCGATTGTTAAACCACCACCGGCCAGCAAACCCAATTCATAAATCTATTACAAATAAGCATAGATTAACGTTTTTAAACAAAAAATACGGATTTTGAAATATCTCACGTGAGATTATGGGGAGGGGGAGGGTCGAGCCAAATCTCACGACATCTCATCAGAGCGGGGGTGGGGGTCGAAAAATCGCCATAATTGCCTCACTTTATTAATGGACGCCCCCTTACCGGTTAATATGATACCCCTTGGTAAGACGGGTTGTCAGACTTTCGGGCTCCTGACTACGAGGTGTACATGCATCAGCTTGATAATTAGACCACAAAGTCAACTAAGACAAGTCAACTAATAATATTTTCGCCCAACTAGCAACGCCAGTAATTTGAAAGGCGTGTATTATGATAATGTCTCCTCTTAATTACCCCGGTTTTATACATATAATGATCGTATTTATTATCCCATATAATGTACGGTATATCCGTATTTATTTATTTATTTATTTATTTTATTTTAAATAGAACGGCCGAAGCCAATTACACTATTTAAACACATCAATATACACATTACAATATCTACAATCTATTTACACAGTCATGCATTCTTCTCACAAAAATTCAAACATTCTGACAACATCATCTTCCATTCATTCGCAAACATATCGAGATCTGTATTCGAGTTCAGGAGAGCGTTAATAGCGGTTAATGTCCGAGGAATAGGTGACTTGGAGTGTGCAACAGTACGGCAAGTTGGAACAGCCAGTAAGTGGTGTCTTCTGCCACGACAGTAATTGTCCGGGACAAATAGATTGCAGATCTCGTTATGTAGATCAGGAACATCAATAATCCCCCTAAGAATTTTAAATATTACAGTCATCTGATCGCGCGACCGTCTTACTTCTAGAGAGTTGAAACCTATGCAACCCAAGAGGAATTTAGTCGGATATAAGAAAGGATAAAACCCGTACAAGTGTTTGTAGAGGCATCTAAGGAATGCTTTTTGAACTTTCTCTAAAGTTAACGCATACTGCTTCTCAAAAGGATTCCATACGCACGCACTAGACTCAAGCTTGCTACGGACCAATGCCCCAAAAACAAGCTTGATAACGTGGGGGTTGTGGAAATCACGAGCGTTTCTTAAAATAAAGCCAAGGCGCCTGAAGGACTCCTTAGCAGTGGATATGACGTGGCCGTGAAAAGTGAGCTTGGGGTCGAATATGACGCCCAGGCCTTTCATGGAATCAATTCTTGCAATTGTATCTCCATTCAGTTTGTATTGGATGTTGACTAGGCGTCGCATTCGACCAAAAAACATGACGTAGCATTTTGATTTATTAAATTCCATTTTATTCTCTAAACTCCACTTATACACTGCATCAATGTCTGATTGCAGAGCTTGGCAATCGACCTCCGATTTTATTTCATAAAATAGTTTTAAGTCATCAGCATATAAGAGTGATCTGGCCCTCGCAACTACACCAGGGAGGTCATTAATCATCAAAATAAAGAGGAGAGGACCGACCACCGAACCTTGACTCACACCCGAGCGAGTGTGGTATGGGTGTGACTCGTACACACCTAATCTGACAAATTGTTGTCGGTCCCGCAAATAATCTGCAAGAAGCCGTAGAAGCCCCGGAGCAACACCTATCGCACTGAGCTTTGACAGCAAGACGTCATTGTTGACTCTGTCGAACGCTTTTTGAAAATCAAAGTACAGGACGTCTACCTGGCGTCTACGATCAAGACTAGTAGAGATATAATTAACTAGTGTAAGTAAGTTAGTACTGACGGATCTTTTTTCGCGGAAGCCATGTTGCTCATTGCACAGGTACTGCTTCACTTGCTTGTAAATTCCTTGATGTAGGACATTCTCGAAAACTTTCGTATGCAAGTATTAATCGTGATTTCAGTTGAGAATGAAAATTGTGGATTTCATAGTTTATTTATGCATCTTTTTATTTATGGCGCCCTCTAGATGACAAAGTGACGCATATTTTTTTTTAACAAAAACATCTCCGGTTTTTTCCCGTTCTTTTCAGTTGTAGCAGAATTTGTGAATACTTGCACGATTAAACTGTGTTCGTTTTGTTAAGATTGATTTGACATTCAGGAAGAATAATAAAACTTTTCAAATGACCAGTGGTTACTTTTTCATATCTTGCCACAGCAGAACCGATCGTCATGATATTTTGGCAGAGATATCGAGAAGGACATAGGCTACTTTTTTATGCGATAACTGACTTCACAAAAGCAAGTACATATTATATAAACATAATATCACCCCTTGTTTCCTCGAAGGTTTAGGCAGAGTACCTAGTACACCCACATTTCACCAGTTATGCTCAAGTTCCATGTAATAGGGACGAGCCTATTGACCTCAACCGAGCAGGAATTCGACCAGAATCAAGTAACAAACAAGTGACAACATCAATTAGGTATTATACATTATCACGATTGCCGAGGACGGACCGAGAATGGGTGGATCGAAACCCCTGCGAGCCTCGAAAAACATGGTTCCAGCTGTTATTTGTAGATCTTTGTCAGTCGTCAAAATTCAGAAGCCCGAAAGTTTGACAGCCAGTCTTACAAATAGGTATCGCATTACCCAATAACCGGGTTGTGGCAGTCAGATAGGCAGTCGTCCCATGTAATATACTGGTATTCAGTTGCAGTCAGTTACATTGGAAATTGGTGAATTTCAAGTATTATAAATGTATACAGGGAATAATAATAAAAGTTTATAGTAGTGTAGTTATTTTTTTCCATTTTCCGATGGCTTTTATTGATCGAAATAAGGAAGTGAATACACGATGTCCTATTTTTTACATTAACCATAAGTTTGTGTCCAGTTTCAAGTTGAACCGGCCACTCTCAGCAATGGCTCGTTAACATTAATAGACATGGGCATCTATGAATACGAAATTGCCAATGTAAGATGTCGTCTTGGACCTTGCGGTATTTAAATTAATTTACATTTATTGCTTTTATACATAAAAGCGAGGTTATGATCCCTAGGTATGTAAAATACACAGTTATTGCTCCAGGTTTAATTGACATCATGCCTGGCATAAGTACAGGTCAAATTGTCAACAAAATAATAGTTAAGAATTTAACTGCTTGACTACATAACTAGCTGACGTTATGTCTGTCAATGCTTGGTTTAAATGGTTTCTGTGGGATAGGTATTCGTTTGATTTGAAATATCTATTTTATTACGATCAAAATGAATACAGGTATTTACCGGTTTTCGCAAATTTTTATTAATGTAGCTGTCTACCAATTTTGGTTGACAGCTACATTTTGAAATTAATAAATTGCTGTCACGTTTTGTTGCATCACATTATTTGGTTTTTCGACAATAACTGGTATAGGCAGGCCAAATTCTAATGGGCCTTATTAGAAGGCTAAGAGTCACCCAAAGGGCATTGATGAAATTATAAGCCTAATCCGAGTCGGAGTCTGGGGTTAACCGTAGCAGCTCAGCAGGCCTAGGAAAAACACATTTATGTTAGCGTTCACGCCAAACGCTACGCCAAAATGTATGAGAATGACATTACCTGCGGAAAAGACACGAAGTAATCTTTCCGCAGGCCATGTCATTCCCGTACATTTTGGCGTATCGTTTGGCGTGAACGCTAACAGAAATGTGTTTTGTCTAGGCCTGCCGCACCCTAACTGCGTAACACACTTATAATCAGAATTTGAATCATTTTGAAGAATATTACTAATTCATTGCTTCAAATGTAAGTAAAAATTTACTGCTTACCCAGAGCGGGAGAAGTTATTTGATGATTTCACACCCAAAAAAAAAGGGAGCTCGACGACCCGTCACAAGACACAACCACATCTGCATTCCTTCTGTTAGTTTGTTATCCAACTGTCGCTGCTTACTGAGTCCTTACTCCATTCTATTCTACAAAGTACATTCGCATGGCAAAACATAACGGTAGCTCTCCATCGAGCATAAGCAGAAATTACCCGTTAACAGTAGCACTATGCCATTTAATTTTATTACCTTTTTAACGTCATGAAACATACAACAGGCAAAACAATTATTATACACATAATTCATTAACAACGACACATAAATTTACCGCACTGCCCGTTAAATGTGCAGCGGTCATTGCTGACAGTTACTGCTTATTGTTCGAAGTCGCCACCCGTTTGGAGAGAGAGGCGTGTTGCTCTGTCCGTTTGTTTTACACACTTGTTTATGTGTTTATAGTGCATTTTGATGCCTCACATTATTTGGTTTTTCGTCAATAACTGTTATAGGTAGGACAAATTATAATGGGCCTTATTAAAAGGCTGAAAGTTACTCAAAGGGCAATGATGAAATTCTAAGCACAATCTGAGTCGGAGTCTGGGGTCAACCGTAGCAGCTCAGCAGGCCTAGACAAAACACATTTCTGTTAGCGTTCACGCCAAACGCTACGCCAAAATGTATGGGAATGACATTACCTGCGGAAAGGACACGACGTAATCTTGCCGCAGGCCATGTCATTCCCGTACATTTTGGCGTAGCGTTTGGCGTGAACGCTAACAGAAATCTGAGTCGGAGTCTGGAGTTAACCGTAGCAGCTCAGCACCCTAACTGCGTAGCACACTTTTAATAGAACTTGAATCATTTTGAAGAATATTACTAATTCATCGCTTCATATGTTAGTAAAAATTTACTGCTCAACAGTGTTAATAACGCAATGTATTTTATTAATCTGTCAAAATTAGAGGAAATGAAATGTATATTTTTGTAAGTAGATTTTTTACGATACTACACGTCAATATTATTTTTGGTATTTTAACAAGTAGATCTTTTAAGACACATTTACACGTCAATGTAATGTTTGGTCAATATTGTAAAACTAAAGCTTTAAAAAAAATTCCAGCTTATTTTAGACAACTCAAAACATACACCACAAACACACACACACACGACACATACGCATGACACATACACTTACACACCCAAACTCACAGTGTAGAGAGGCATTACATTATTTTTTTAATTTTTACTGTTACTTTAATAACTTTACTTTATTTTACTTTTGTACTGAAACGATAGCAACTAAACGAACGCTAATCCGTACTAATTTGTATACATTTTATTAATAGAGAAAGCCCTGTCACCCATAAGCATAACACAAGTTTTATTTTTGCTTGGGTGCCAAAGGATCAGTGATTTATGCAATTAAAAAAAAAACAAAGTTGTCATAGTACTAACCTATTGCCTCTGTATCAATTGTAAATTTGGAAATAAACTTTATTCTTTTCTATTCTATTCTATATAAGGGGTAACAGGGTATTTGTGAGGATTGGCTGAAAAGTAATAAAAGTTGTAGGATTGATGAAACTATTTTAATATGTAGGTATCATCATCCGCCTAGCCTTTTCCCAACTACGCTGGGGTCGGCTTCCAGTCTAACTGGATTTATTTCATTTTACATGGACTGACTGCCTATCTGACCTCCACACCCCCTTGGCAAGACTGGTTGTCAGATTTTCGGGCTCCTGACGACCCGTAACGTCTGTCAAATGTCAACGAATAACAGCCAGGACCAACGGCTTTTCTGAGGCACGGAGGGGTCTTGGAATATAAAGATGGTCACCCATCCAGGGCCCATCCCCAGCAAGCGAAGCTTAACCTGATCGATCGACCCGTGGGGTTGTTATTACTTAGCCACAACCCCCTTTGCGTATGTAGCCAATTTTTATATGTAGGAATGTGAAAGCGATAATCAAAATCTATGATAAAAAGTAGAAAATAATTTAATTCTATTAAAAAGCGTGGGGTGCTTTTTGAGGTATTTTTATAATCAATTAATACCAAGCACCCCACACGCTTTTTAAAATAGAATTAAATTATTTTCCACTTTTTACTTTGGTTTTTAAAGCGTGTTTTTTAGTTTTTTAAACTATTATTTATTTTCAACTTTTTAGTTCTCCTTACTACAAAAGCGTGATTTTTCAGTTTTTATTCTATTTTTATTTGAAATTATTGAATTGTCATCGGTCCTCGATAAGTCTACAAAGTTTAAATGAAATCTAACCGTTCGAAGTGGGTCAAAAAACGTCCAAAAAAGGAGTCAGTAACAAACAAACAAACATACAGGTGAAGCAAATATAAGCGTGTTATAAAAAGGAGGGCAATGTTGTAGTTTAATAAGTTTTACAGATAAACTTTGTAACTATAAATCATTTTTGCAGAAATGCATTCTGATGTCCTATGTATGAGTATTATTAAACAATAGATTTTGGTAAATTATCGTTCTCTATACACCGTGACATTTTAGTCGTCTTACAAAGGTAGTCCACTCAATGTATCTGTCGTACAATACCTCTAGGCGCGATTAAAACATTGTTACCATTAATTAAGATAATAGGTACAAAGAAAAATAAACATAGTTTAGAATTATGAAACACCCTCCCTGTTAATAATGTTTACGTTTCAAACGGTAGAAGATATCTACCTACCTACCATTACATTCTATCATTAATTCCATCTCCATAACAGGGTGTTTCAAATTACGTGAAGCGTCTTAGTGAATTATATTTTAATTTTTTTTTTATAAATGATTAGTAGTCATTGGATACATGAAGCCCACTTCATGTATCCAATGACTACTAATCATTTATAAAAAGCCGTTGTAAGACGACTAAAATGTTACGGTGTATAATATGTAGGGTTCTTCTATCCTACCAGAATTTGAAAAATAAACACGTGGGCAGAGCAGCAAGGACATACCTAGTATGCAAAAGATAACACAGATAAAATCACAGTAACAAGCATTTTATTGATACACAACCTCGGTGACCATAAAAGTCGGTGGTAATTGAATAAAAAATGGTTTTTTCTTAGTATTCTTAAGTTCTTTTACAAATGCTTTATAAGGAGTGTGAAGGTTTTACACAGTATGTACAATAAATACCATTCCTGATCGGATATGTTATATGTATCGATACCTATTTCCTTGTATGTGTTCTAATATTACACGTGCCATTATTTAGTAAGAGTCCTTAAGAGCGCACGTAATAATAGCCGCACGGATCGATCCATCAGGTTAAGCTACGCTTGCCGGGGTTGCTCTGTGGATGGGTGACCATCTTTACATACCGAGACTCCTCCGGGCCTCGGATAGCACCATAAGCCGTAGGCCCAGGCATTTCTTTGACAGTCGTTCCGGGTGGTCGCAAGCCCGAAAACCTGACAACCAGTCTTACCAAGGGGTATTGTGTTACCCAGTAACTGGGTTGTAGAGGTCAGATAAGCAGTTGCTCCATGTAAAGTACTAGTAGCTGCATCCGGTTAGATAGGAAGCCGACTCGTATTATTAAAACAAATACACATTTTGAAAATGTAAAATGTATCCGTAACAGCTTGACACGTAACAACGTCTCTGTCTAAGGAACGATGGTCAGCGGAGCAGACGGTCCTGGGCCCTGAGACAAAATACATTTCTGTCAGCGTTTACGCCAAAAGCAATGTATGGGAAAGACATTACCTGCGGAAAGAACACGGCGTGATCTTTCCGCAGGCAATGTCATTCACGTACATTTTGGCGTAGCGTTTGGAATGAACGCTAACAGTAATGATATGATACCAATCATCTAATTTTGCATGTTAAACTCTTACTTTTATTTTTTTATTGTAATCAAAATCAAAAATCAAAATCAAAATATTTTATTTCACATAAACCTGCAAGGGCACTTATGAAACGTCAGAAGCTAGGTGCACGGTTCCAATTTGTCGTTTCCTATGGAGAAGAGCCGGCAAGAAACTCCACGGTTACTTTTTTAAAAATAATTGTCTTTTACAATGTTTTCAAATTACAGTGATATTAGGTATGGGAGGACAGTGCAGGCCTGTCAATAAGTACCAGGTACTTTAGAGGAATGAAAATAAAGAATAGAAACTGTAGGCCTACAACGTTCTCTCATTCACAATATGTAAAAGAATCTACATAGGTAAGTAAAATCAACCTATTTAAACCAAGTGATATGATTTCCATGAGAATCACTAATAAATACTCGATATTACAAGTGTTGTATAATATCAAATAATGACGAGAATATGTCAGAAAGTGTAAAAAATAAAATTAATAAAATTAACATTGTAATTTGGAAGAAATTAATAGATGCTCACATAGTTATGGTGCTAATTATGGTGTAATATATGTGTGCTTCGAATATTTTTGTATAGAAATTGTGAATGAGTAGTAGAATAAATGGCTTTTTATTTATTTTTATTTGGTATTTAGAGATTACTTTGGATGTTTTCCTATCGAGGAAACTACAATTAGGTACCTAATCGTGTTTCTAAAGTTTACTATCTACTACTTTCTACAGGGAAATGTCTGGTTAAAGACGTGCTATTAATTAAAATCAAAAGTCATTTATTCAAACTAGACTGAGAGTCAGCACACTTTTTGAACGTCAAAATTACATAAAACAGTCCCCCAAAACGCCCGCCCTTCACCACTTCCTAGTGCTTTAACTGGGAAGAAGAAGTGGCGCAATAAACTCCCCAGCAGCACAGCTGTCTGTTATGTTAGAAGAGCTTGATTCTATAAAATAGTAGGTAATTATCATTACGAAACACAACAAACATTAAATTTGCCATATGTCAGCTAGCATCCGCCAATATACCTACCAACAAAACATTGAAAACTATAGGTACCTACTCAAGTAGAAACAAATAATAATTAATAAAAAATAAACGTAAAAACGTAATGTAGGCATACCCAGTCTTATTAAGACCAACGGTAGGCAAATTATTTTTCAATGAACCTAGACGATAAAATGATTCTGTTCTATGCCCACTAGAAAGTTATTAGCTCACAAATCTTCAATTGCAAGTGTGTGGTACCTACGTGAAGAAATCGTCTGCTTACGGGTAAAACGTAATAAGTGCAGTCTGTGTCATTTCGAGTAATTTAACATTTCAAAGTTTATGTTTTAATTTGATTTTTTTAAACAAATTAATTTAAAAAACTGTTAAAGCAAACTGTTGCACTAATTACCCTTCTTTTAAGATATACTCTTCTTTATATAATATTTACAAAATGTGAGAAGATATCATTTTTACAAACTTACTATCTCAGCAGCCATTGGACATTGCATTTTTTGATTTTACTAGTAGATAGCCCGTATAAAATTACACGTGACTGCATTTTTAACTTGATTTAGTAAAAAAATGTATTTAACTTGTTTTACCAGTAAGCAGACGAAATAATGTTATAGCTTTAATTAGCCTATAAAGTTCCCACTGCTGAAACACAGACCTCTTCTCTATGAGACGGAGAGGGCCATCATCCACCACCCGAGGCCAGTGCAGGTTGGTAAACGTCACATGCATTCGATTTGCTTTGGGTTCTAGGTTGCAGGACATGCCGGTATCCTCACACGGATTTCCTTCACCGGAAAAAAAAATGGCCTACCTAGAGAATTTTTTTTCTCCCAGAAATCCTCTAAACACGTGGGCGAACCGGATAACCGGTTACCTAATTACGTCTTTAAATTTAGTCACCATACCTATAGAAGACCTCATTAAGCTATTTGCTCACAAAACAAGTCGTGTTTAGAATCATCAAGTAATGTACGTTTATGTAAGTTTAACATACGTACATGAAATTTTACACTTAGTTAACGGTTTTAGTGCATAGTGGGCGTATTCAAATATGTAGGGAGCGGCCGTAAGTTATGCGGTACTAATGGGAAGCGCCTTGTGAATGGTTTGAGGTGAGAGCTTCATCATTATCGTCACGTACGTGAGAGTTCTGGTGTCCCAGTGGTAATGTTCGCGACTTACCTGTTGTAGGTCGTAGGTTCGAACGCTGACAGGTGCTTTACATTGTGATAAATATTTCTCTCAAAGTAGTGAAGAAAAACGTCGTAAGGAAACGAGTTTGTCGTAAAACCAAAAATATTAACCCACGCTGGATCTGCGTGCATAGAACCCTTTGACTATAAATGATAAATGTAAAATATGCTTGTGTAACTTTGTACGCTTATAACTATTAGGCAAAAACATGTATGCTCTTGTTATTTTGTTCTTTTTTTCACCATCTTTTTATACCATGTTTTACAGCAAATAATTTATTATTCTATTATGTTCTAAGAGAGGAGGTCTTTGGCCCAGCAGTGGGAGTTTTATAGTATGGGCTGATAATGATTATTATGAATAATGTAACAGGCTTTTACATAAGTCTGGCAGGTCATACATTTCTCACAATAGTTTTGACCTTTAGCATTTGCACCCATGTTCCGTCATCCAGGCGTCATATTCATAGTTTATCCGTGAAGAAGCTCCACGCTTAAGATATATTATTTGGAACCAGTTTCCATAAAACATTATGTGTATGTGTTGTAGTAAATGTGTGAATTATGGAAAATTCTGAAATTTTGCGGAATTGAAAACTAATTTATCAAAACTACAATAGGTCTTTTTTTAATTTTTTAGTAGCCGTTATTGACTCCCTTCTCTCTTTCCACCTCTGTCTGACCAGAGCTTCTAAAATAGTTCCCTAAGCCCAAAAAAGAAGAGATGTGTGTTAATACCACGAGGAGGCGGTGCTAATATCCATTTAGGACTTTTCCATCTATAGTGATGACCAGAGCTTTTACGCAAATGTTTATTCTATAGGTACGTGCTGTTGTGACAGTGGTATAAGAAAATAAACAAAATACGTTTATTTGCGGTGATCATGACGCAGAAAAGGAGCACAAAAAAGAATATGGCACGGTTGGCTTAGAGGTTAAGCGATTGTCTGCTGCGCTGCGTATCGCGGGTTCGATTCCCGCACGGTACAAATATTGGTATGACCTACAAGAAGTTGTCCCGGGTCTGGCTATTTGTGTATGTGAGTTTAAATGTTTGTGAACGCACCCACAATACAGGAGAAATTCCTATTTGGGGCAACGTTTTTTTTTTTTTAAATAGCTTTGGGTAAAATATGCGTCACATCCAGCCAAAACGGCCATCGCTCAGCATAATGCTGTGCAAGCTTGCTGGTATGAAAGTCAGCTAGTTTGACAGTGAGAATTTTTTTTCAATATCGCCATTCGGAACGTCTCTAAATGTCTTTTGACAACTTTTTCCGTATGGTGCCGGATGTAAAAGAATAGCACCATCCCATTTCTTCCCGTGGGTGTCGTAAAAGGCGACAAAGGGACTTACTAGAGAATGGGCAGCAGCGTTCTCTATGCATTTTACCACCATACTGCGATCGCCGACCCGCCTACCAAGCGTGGCGATTATGGCAAAACCCCCCCTTTTGGGGGAGGCCTATGTCCAGCAGCAGACGTCTTTCGGCTGAAATGATGGAGCTGTGACTAACGAATTTCTGCAAAAAGACTATGACTCTTCTTTAAAAAATTATCAGCTACTCTTGTTCGTAATTCTTTAATGTACTAGAAAGACCATACATTGACCACCATCCAACTTGAACTGCAACATAAACACCACAGTACATGTGGTCGTGTGAAAATAATTTCCCCTACGCTATTGAGCGCTGTTTTCAATGGCTGCTGTGACGTCGACAACACTGTATTGAGTAACTTATAGGTATTGTCGGACTAAACTAAGTGCCTGTGCGCAGATAGGCGGAGCGCACACTGAGGATGTAGATAGAAAACGTATATTTTTATCAAATTATGTTTGTTTAATTATTTATTTCTGCTTGAGTATGGTTTCAATGTTTTGTTGGTATATTGGCCAGCTGGCCAGCGTACTGGGAAGAAGTGCGCAACAAACTCCCCAGCAACACAGCTGAACTTGATTCAAACTCAAACTCAAAGCATTTATTTCAAATAAACCAATTACAGGCACTTTTGAATTGTCAAGGTCGGTGAGTTAGAAAGATGAGGCTATTTGCCCATTCCATTAGCCGATTAAATTGCCGATTCTATACAATAGTAAGTAATTAACCTTACGAAACATTTAGTTAAATTATTTCCCATATGTCAGCCCATGCCTGTTTTGCCCATTCTTCTCTAGCCGAAACTACTTTTTGGAAGTAGTAACTAGATTCAATTAATTTTATTTTATCTTCAGAAGTGCCTTTTTGTAATAAATGATTTGACTTGTACTTTGAGTTTATATCACAAGATTTTCTTTTTTTTCCCACAGATGCAGCACACTTCACTGTGCGACGCGCCTATAGCGGAAGCTTCGCATGCGTCGATTAATACACGTAGCTGTCGCGGTAACAAATTGTGCGCCAAATGAATGCCGATTGAAACCACCGACGAATGTATTACTTTCCAATTGGATTCAGGAAGCATTGTCAGCAATTTACTTTAATATGGAGAAAAACGGTGAAGGAAAACATCGTCAGGAAACTGCCGGTTTCAGGACGTTGTTGTCTTGGAACCAAAACATTTGAAGACATGTGACATATACCAACCCGCAGTGAGCCCCCGTGGTAGGTTACAGGTTATATTATCGTGTGCTATTTGTCATTATGGTAAATAATTAAATTTGTGTTGTTTATTACGTAGTATTCGTTTTTTAGCACCCGGGCCCCGACGCAAAAAAAGGGTGTTATAAGTTTGACCGCTATGTGTGTCTGTCTGTGTGTCTGACTGTGTCTGTCTGTGGCACCGTAGCTCTTAAACGGGTGAACCGATTTGGGTGCGGTTTTATTTATTCAAAAGTAGGGTTTCTAACAGTGGTTCTTAAACATGTTTCATCAAAATCGGTTCAGCCGTTTGAAGATTATCAGCTCTTTTCAGGTTGATGAAGGGATTTGACCATCTTTCACGGGTCTGATCGAGTCCAAATTTGGTACTCTATTACTTCAATGATATTAGACGGCCAAAATAACCTTGTACTGATGCTAGAGCACCACCTGGAATTTCCAGGATACCACAGTTACTCGCCAACAAACAGCAGGAAGTATCGTTTTTGGGATCTCTCATTGATAAGGTTTCAATAAATAGGTTATAGATAAATGGTGATCAGGACGAGGAATGAGTGAGGAATGAGAATTAGGGATAAGCTTCACTGTGGGAAACATACGTAAACGTAGCGTGTTTACTATTACTATAGTAAGTTTATATAGCTGGAAATAAAAGTTAAATAAAAAAATTCAAAACCCGCGACTCTAACAAACCTCTAAAAAGAAAAAAATATATTAATTGGCCTTTTAAGTTGTAGGTAGCGATGTGCCGCCGAGTATGGCTTGACTCGAGTCAGACTCGATTCCTGCTTTGGACTCCTACTCGAATTTCAATTTATTTTGATTCGAGAGCCGGACTCGAGTCAGGAAGATTCGATCTTGTCCTCGCTGACTTGATTCTATTATACGAGTCCAAGTAACTCGAGTCTAGTATTCGTGTTAGGTTGACTCGCCCGTACTCGATCTCTGTTTACTTAAGCAATGAAGTGACGCCTATTAATACAAATTTGAACCCGCAATTTTTTTTTCTTTGTTTTGTGTCCGTAAGCTGATACTGTGAGTGAATTTAATTGTTTGTTAGTACTAGTAGTGAAGTCGTTCTATTGTAATTAACTTTATTGCAACATGGCGCCAAAAAAAGGAGCATAAGGTGTATGGAAGTGTTTTAAGAAAGTGGACGGCGATAAGCGGCTATAATTTTATGAGACTTTTGAGACAGCTTTTAGAATGCCAAAAAAATATTTTTGTTCTAAAACCGATAAAGGACTCGAGTTTTGGACTCGAGTCCTGGAGTCGAGTCAACATTCGAATACCAAACATAGAACTCGAGTACTGGGCTCGAGTCGCGGAATCGAGCCATGATTCGAATACCGTATAAATCGACTCGAGTCGAGTCGATTCACTTCACCAAAACAGCGACTCGGCACATCATTAGTTGTAGGTATTATTTTGATCAAAGCAATGTCATGTCAGGGGACGGCTAATGAAAACGTGACGGACGGCTAGTGAACGTTTTATTCCATACTATTGTTTACAATCAAGTTCAGCTGTGCTGCGGGGGAGTTTGTTGGGCCACTTCTTCTTCGTACATAAATTTGACGTACAAAAGTTCTGATTTATCAGCCTAATTTCAAAAAATGACTTTTGAGTTTGTTAAGGGTAACGATTCTCAAAAAAAAAATTGGCAGTTCTAAAATTGGAAATCTACGGATTAAATTATTCCTTTGTAATCGTAAAAGTGTTCGAATATTAATATAACATATTTTATATTCTTTAAAGCTTGTGCGTCGGTACCAAATGTTTTGTTAATGATTCAATCATGTCATTGATTGAAACAATTTATTATGAATAGACAACTGACGAGGCAAATTAGGCATTTTTTTTTAAACTTCACTCTCCTTTCTGCAGTCGAGCAAAAAAATTTATTTTACTAGAAGTGCATATAAATAAAATAAAATAGGTATACCATATAAAATGGGTTTAAATAAGTTACGATGCACCACGTTTATGGCGGAAACTACGCAACTTGCGCAGGAGTCGATTTATACACGTAGCCGTCGCAGTAACAAATTGTGCGCCAGTGAATGGCAATTGAAACACACAGCACTTTCCGCTGGATTGAGGAAGCTGAATTATTGTTGTGAAGTTAACTGATCTATTGGAAGTCCAGTAATAAGTTATTTTCAGCATTGGTTTAGTGTTATAAATCTATAAATAGAAAAATAGTTAAATAAACATAGAAATAAATAAAATTGAAGCGTCTGTCCATATTGTCTGTCTGTCTAATCTTTGAAACGGCTGGATCGATTTGACGGAACATTCACTGGCAGATAGCTGATGTTTTAAGGATACTTGGACTTTGGCTTGGTTTTACTGTTTTAGTGATACTTTTTTGTCCCGGTAGCATTGATTTATTTATTTAACCATTTATGCAGACACATATAAACAGACAAGCAGAAAGAACAGAAAAATACGTACATAGGTAATGCTTATTTCTACAGAAATCTCTTCCAGCACACCTGCGATAAGAGAGAAGATAACAGAGATGCGCGCAACGCGCGTTTAGTAACAGTAAAAGGGAAAACATAAAATTACAAATTAAACTCTAATTTATATAAACACTCATAATATGAGAATATACATACATACTAACATAAGTACGTACTTCTAAAATAAATATCACTAAAATTAAAAAAAGCTATAATGTAATTTAAATAATAAGCAATAAAGACAAAGTGGAGAGATAGTGTTCTTTCACTCTTCCTTTGAATACTGCTACAGTTTGGCAGTCCCTAATGTCAGGTGGAAGTGAATTCCATAACCGGACCGCCTGCACAGTGAAGGAGTAGGAGTAGAAGTGGGTTAAGTGGGGAGGGGACTTGAGGAGATTTCTAAGATGCGACCTGCAAGGCGCATCAAAAGGACAGGCGTAGGAGAAGCGATCCCGCAGATAGGATGGGGTTTTAGGGTTGTGAAGAAGCATGTTACCATGAGATAATTTTCCACTGGCAAAAGCACTAGCTACTAATATAATAAATGGGAAAGTTAGTATGTTTGGATGTTTGTTACTCAATCACGCTAAAACGGCTGAACGGATTTCGGTGAAACTTTGCCAAACATATACACCGTGAAATTATAATGGTTGTTTTCTCGCAGCGAAATGGATTTGTCTTGGTAACACAATCGTTTTATAAACAAAAAAAATATTAGAAACAAAAAATGGCAGATAACCACTGTGAAAAATCACCATGTGCGAGAGTTTATTTTGCTTTAAACATTTATGTACCGCTGTTCCCTTTGCCGACGGTGCGTGCGATTCGAGTAGTACCTACAAGTTACCTCTAGTGTTACTATTGAGTAGTGTTTTATCGAGTTGATGAATATTTTTTAAGCAAAAGAAAACTTTATTTTTGTACTTTTATTCTATGCTTCGAAAGTACTCCTTATGGCAAATTGTTCTGCCGCGGGAAAACAACCATTTAAATTTCACGGTGTAGTTTCTAACCTGGTTTAACGCATAGAATACTTTTATCCCGCTAATACGTTCCCGTGGGATAATTTTCGACCTAAATGCGGGTGAAGCCTTTGGCAAAAGCTAGATGAATATAATTGGTTCATTAATTAGTGAAGTATTAAAGCCGATGTTATCGAGTTGTGAGTAAAACATTTAGTCATTGCTCTGAGTAGGCGGAGTGACCATGGTTGATAGTTATATTGTTTTATTTGTCCTTGCTTCCTTCAGACGATGTTTACAAGCCATAATGGCTGTACTTCCTCCCTGGTCAGCAAAATGCCTATAAATGATACAATTCCAATAAAAAAAATGTGTTCCTGCTAGGGCCAACAAAACTGCAAACTGAAGCCACTAGTAAAAAAAAATGAGGTTAATCAATTCGACATGTTTATATGCATATATTTTTTTTTTAATGTATGTCCGGCATAAATCCGTCATTTCACGGATTTGCAAAATTCTTTTTTTGTTCGAAAGGGGTAAATTCCGAAATGGTTCCATTTAAATTTCATACAGATCTGATGATGCATTTCGGAGACAGACAACGGAACTCTTCAAAAAATGACAGCAAATCAACCGCGATTGCTGCTATCGCATTAATATGCATTGTTTTGACCCCAAAGATAATTAAATTTCGAATTCGTGTGGGGTAGATACTACCTATAAATAAAAAGAGAAAAATTAAAACGTTTCCCCAAAAAAAACCAACCGACACAGACCCGACCACACCCATACCACACCAACATTTTGTCAATTATTTAACTCTCGTGGGGCAATCCTAATGCCATCAACCGGGTACAAATCTAGACTCCGGACTGCTAATGAGAAAATCCTGATGGGTAAAGCCAAAGACACTTTCTCCGACCTGGGAATCGAGCCTTGAACCTCTTGCTGAACAGTTGCGCTTGGTACCACTAGACCAAAACCGCAGGAAGCTTTTTCTAATAATGTTATCAAAATAATAATATACACCATGCCGTTTTAATCGTCTTACAACGACAGCCTACTTCATGTATCCAATGACTACTAATCATTTATTTAAAAAAAAAATATTTATGACCACACGAATAATAAAAAAATATACAGGCTGTTTGGCAAAACGTTGAACATACGGAAATGGTGGATAGGTGGGGTCATTTGCTACTTACTCAGCCCTAATTTATGTGGCCCTGGCACCCTGGATATTCATTTTTTTTTTATTTCTTCTAGTTTCACCTCTTTCTTAACTTTAAAGTGTAATTTTTAGGCAGATTCTTATAAAATTATTGCTTTATTCAGATGTTAGCTAGAAAAAAAATTATGAGTCCTCAAACTTACACAAAGATGTAAAAAATACTTAAATCTTAATTTCAACTTGCATTAAAAAAATATTGCCTGTTTTACTCATTTTTACTAATAAAAACACTTTAAAGCTTAGAAAGTGTTGAAACTAGAAGAAAGCAAAAAATATTTTTTTTTAATGTCCAGGGTGCCAGGGCCAAATAAATTAGGGCTGAGTAAGTAGCAGATGACCCCACCTATCCACCATTTTCGTATGTTCAACGTTCTGCCAAACAATCTGTATATCGTTCACTAAGACGCATGACGTAGTTCGAAACACCCTGTTATGGATATACATAGAATGAATGATGGAATGTAATGGAGATGGAATCTTTAAAATAACTTCTACCGTTTGATACGCAACCATTATTAACAGAATGTTTCATAATTTTTTATCATTTTTATTGTTTTTTTGCACCTATTATCTTACTATTGGTAACTACTTATTAATCGCGGTTAGAGGTATTTTATGTCGTGTTCCGTGTGGTTCCGGACGTAAAAGAATAGCACCATCCCATTTCTTCCCGTGGGTGTTGTAGAAGGCGACTAAGGGACTTACTAGAGAATGGGCAGCAACGTTCTCTATACATTTGACCACCATACTGCGATCGCCACCCCGCCTGCCAAGCGTGGCGATTATGGCAAATCCCCCCTTTTGGGGGAGGCTTATGTCCAGCAGTGGACGTCCTTCGGCTGATATGATGATGATATGAAGTACATTGATCGGACCACCATTGTAGACGACTAGAATGTCATGGTGTATTTAAAACGCAAACGCCAAATGATAAATCACACGGATTTTGAATGACTGTATGGGAGCGTTGTGATAAGCGTACAAAGATTTAATACAAATTGCCATTTTGGCAAAAGAGTAAGTAACAAATTCATACAGACTACATTTGAGCTGAGAGAATAATTTGATTGTTTGACTACAATGTGGTTAATTTCGGTCAACTCCTATTTATAAACATCCTTTCAATTCTTTGAAACCTAATTGGATGAGACAAGATGGTTTATTTGTAACTAAACAGACATAGAAACATGTTCTACTAATGCCGACGAGTTGACGACATATTGGTGAATGTTTATCGTTCACTCGCATCATCTGCCTAGCCTTTGCCCAACTATGTTGGGGTCGGCTTCCTATCTAACCGTATACAGCTAAATACCAGCATTTTACATGGAGCGACTGCCTATCTGACCACCACAACCCAGCTACATGGTAATACGATACCCCTGGGTAAGATTGGTTGTCAGACACTCTGGCTTCTGACGACCCGTAACGACTGTCAAAGATCCACAAATGACAGTCGAGACCAACGGCTTAACGTGCTTTCCGAGGCACAGAGGTATTTTGGTATGTATAGATCGTCACCCATCCATGGATCAACCGTGTCAAGCGTAGCTTAACCGGACCCACGTAGGTAATTCTTCAACGCTCTGCCTAGCGCCGATAGTTGATAATTGAATATTTTTTTTATGGCTTGAGATACTCTGTTGGATCCTCAATGCTCGGTTCAACACCGAGAGTCGAAAATCCAGTGCGTGATAAAATTCTGCCGCGATATTTCTACGTCCGTGAGAGCGTCGGCGAAATGAACCGTCCCATTCAATGGAACATGAAATATAACACAACAAATGCAGTAAAATCGAAAGTAACAGAGTGGCTGCTCCTTAAGGATTACTCTTACACGGAGGCTTTACTCACCTATATTGTGTAATACACCCACACACACCTACACACACACCACTCACACACACAAAAACACAACACACTACATTAAATTTTACTTTTTCTGTACCATACAGTAGAATGACACAGTCCACTTGAGTTTTTGTTGATCAAAGTAATCCGTGACCGTAAACTACCTCTTAAAATACAGGTATAGCCTAGCTTAAGAGGTAGAGTATTATTCTTGAACAGGATTTGCAACATAAACTATATTATATCTCGTAACCAAATATCAAACTGTATTATCAAACTCTGTATGTTTTTGGATAAATAAAGATTATTATTATTAATGGGCGAATTAGTTTCAACGTGTGTTCCTGCCAGGGGTGCGGGTTGTTCGAAAGAGATACCTTGGCCCCTGGCACACAGGCAACTGAAGGAAAACTGGTGGGTTTTAGTCAGTAAAAGTCTGACACGCCCTGCTGCTACACACAGAGCGGGAGAAGTTATTTGATGATGTCCCACACTCAATAAAAAGTGTGTTACGCAAGTAAAAGGCCAACTAGAGCCATTATGGCTCAGTGGTAACGATCGCGACTTATAAGTCGAGGGTTCGAACCCGAGCAGGCACTTTACTTTATGTAATTTATTTCATGAATTCAGTGTTAATGAAATAAATTACATAAAGTACAGTGCCTCGAAGTACCAAAACGGTGTAGGAAAACATCGTGAGGAAAACGGCATGTCCTAGAGCCAAATATTAGAAGACAAATGACATCCACTAACCCGCTCTGGGCCCGCCTGGTGGATTATGGCCAGTATGTTGTGGCCAATATGTATTTCTTGAGTCATCGATTCATGTAAGCTCATGGTATTTAAAGCAGGTACCAAGTCACCCGATCAGGTTCCTCCCGTGACTTTTAATGGAACACCCATGAAAGTGGTTACCTGTTTTAAATATCTTGGGCACATAGTCACCGATATCTTACGTGTCGATGAGGACATGGACAGGGAGCGTAGGGCGCTGTCGATCAGATCATACATGTTAGCCCACAAGTTTAAACGTTGTAAAGCTGAAGTTAAAATTACACTGTTCAGAGCACATTGTGCATCATTATACACGTGCTCCTTTTGGGCTCATTACGCAAAGATCATTTAGCGCGGGTCCAATGTAACAATGCGCTGCAGGCTGCCGCGCTGGTGCAGTGCGTCGGGCATGTTCGCGGACGCACACGTTCCGTTCACGTTCCCGGCTTCCACGCCGTGCTCCACAGCATTCTGGCTGTTATTGTGGATAGGCTGGACACGCGGTACGTCCAGCACTGGGTTAATACCCACATTAGGATATAAATAATTATAATATACTGACACTAATTTTCATAGGTTGACCTCTACTAACATCTATGGATTATTATCAGTCCGAAATAAAAAGTTTTTATTTTATTTTTACTTTTTTATTAAAGTGATTCGACCGTTTCGGGCAAGTAAACTTGTGCGAATCAACCAATAAGCCGCAAGCATTGTTGTTTTAGCATTTAAAAAAATACCGACGATAAACTCGCAATTGCACAATCACAGCTATCAAGTTTCAACAAAAACAATTATTACCTTGTGTTTTTCTAATCAAACTGAGTTCCTCGTGAGAATGGCGTTGCGTGTCATCTATAAATGGTCTAACTGTTGAGTAATTGTTGATTGTAATTGTATCTTTAAGTGCAATTGTTGATTGTAATTGTATCTGTAAGGGCAACTTCACAAATCTCTCTTGATATTCTATTGTAGTAGTATACTTAATTGCAGAGGATATTGCTTTGCAGTTTAATGTTTGCGAAATTGCCAGCTACGTCTTCATTTTTATTGCCAGTATTGTCTTGGTCATTATCGGGGTTTGCATTAATCTTTATCTATTGAGATAAATAAAATTGACGTGGTCGTGATCTGTTTTTAATGTCATTTTTTTTTTACGAAATACAGATGAAAGTACGGTTGGTACTTAAAACAATAAACAATTTATTTTTTGTCTGTTTGTTCCGGGTGACCTCTAAAACTGCAAGACCGATTTTGATGGGACTTTTACTCGCAGACAGCTGATGTTGTAAGGAGTAACATAGGCTTTTTGTCTACGTACCTAAATAACGCAATGAGTTGTTGAACTGTTAAAATGAAAGCCATTGCTACTGCTAATGTGTTACATAATTACCCTTCTGTTCATGAGGAGGCTAAAGTTCCCAGAGAACACTGACTTAGGTTTAAGGGGAAGAATGAAGGACAATGCAAACCTCTTCAGCTATTCATCATCATTATCATTTCAGCCGATAGACGTCCACTGCTGGACATAGGCCTCCCCCAAAATAAATGGCCTTTGCCATAATCGCCACACTTGGCAGGCGGGTTGGCGAACGCAGTATGGTGTTCAAATGCATAGAGAACGCTGCTGCCCATTCTCTAGTAAGTCCCTTAGTCGCCTTCTACGACACCCACGGGAAGAAATGGGATGGTGCTGTTCTTGTTTCGTCCACACGGAACCTTCAGCTGTGCCTTCAGCTATTATTAAGTTCAAATATAATAAAATAAATAATTAGGCTTTAGCACTAAGCCATTCGTCAAATTCTAATGTCAATGAATCTGCCCAGCTTGTCTTGGGCCCATCTAAGTTGGGGCCAGTTTCCAGTCTAACCGAATGCAGCTGGATATCAGAACTCAAGTTCCAATAATACAAACACAAAGATTATCAAAGATATGATGTACATACTTGTTTAAAAAAAGAACATCTGTCTAGGCTTTTCCCAACTATGTCGGGGTCAGCTTCCTATCTAACGCGTTGCAGCTGATTACCGGTATTTAACATGGAGTGACTGCCTATCTAACCTCCACAATCCAGTTACTGCGTAATAAGATACCCTTTGGTAAGACTGGTTGTCAGACTTTCAAGCTTCTGACGACCCGTAACGACTTCCAAAGATCGGATCTCACATACAACACTCATCAGGGTTACGACCTTATTGTCCCTTCCAAAACTGAATCTGCAGTGTTACTGGTAGGAACAGTGGAATGCTTCTAGGTAGAAAAAGGCAGTTTTTACTATGCCGTGCAACTGACCATTAAACCAAAACCATGGTTCTCCGGTTACAAAAAAAAATCCAAAACTGTCTTATCTGTTATATGCAGAATTCGCTTAGGTTTTTGTTGCACTTCTGTGTTTTTTACACAAAATCCATGTCCGCGATTCCCCGCTCTGCGAGTGAGGATTGGAGGAAGGCACCCTTAACCACATATTTTTCGAACGTTCCAATAACGTCCCACCTCTAGATTTGTACAACAGTCTCACCAAATTTAAGATCCCTCTTCCGATAAATTTCCCCTCTCTTTTAAGTCATTCCTTTCCTGAACTGCTTGTGGCGCTGATGATTTTCATCCGTTACTATAATATGAAATTATGATTTGTTCCCCCAATCTGTGTTTATGTTCTATATAATGTATTTTTAATGTTCTAACAATTTTATTATGTAATTTATATATTCTTCGTTTGTTTCAGTCCAGTACTAACCCCACAAGATCAACAGTTAAGCCCAACTGTATCATCGAACATTATTATCTTTTTTTTTTGTAATAATAATCATTTTATTATCAGGCAACTAAGGCCCATACATAAAATACACAAAATAATCTTAAACAATAATGACATACTAGTACATATTAAAAACCAGCTTAACTAAACACGTAAAGTTGACGGCTTCGTGTTTCGCTGCGAGGTGTCACGTAACCGTCCTCGGAAACGTCGATATACGACACCTTTCGGCCAAAAGTCCTCTTTCAAGCAGTACTGTAGATGGTGGGTTGGAATTCGTACCACGAATGACTTAAAGTTGATGTCGTGGCGCGACTCCAACCTTTCGACCCTCAGTATCCAGTTGGTTTTCCAATTCACTTTACATTGGCAGAATAGTCGACATCAGCTTTGCTTGCCATATTAAAAAATAGAATAGAATAGACTGTCAAAGATCCACAAATGACAGATCTATAAAAAAATCGTCTATGTTCATTCTATTATCTACCTTGTGTTCTATGATGTTCAATTTAACTTTGATTGGATAGATTGCACAGGTACATAATACCGGTAGCTTAACTAATTCTAGTGCTGAGATGAATAATAATCAGGTTTGTGTTAAGGAAAAAACTCAAATTAACGTAGTTTTAGGCCCATCGAGGAAAAATATTACTGTTTTTTTAAAACAAACATGATTTTATTTAATAACTAGTTTTTCCAGCGGCTTCGTTCACGTGGAGGTAGGAGATTATCACACGGGACGTACTACCGAGATTAAAAATATCATCATCATTTCAACCGAAAGACTTCTACTGCTGGACATAGGCGGTCCCCAAGCTCTGCCACTTCGACTCTTTCTGTGCTTCCCGCATCTAGCGGATTCCTGCGGCCTTCGCAAGCTCATCGGTCCACCCTGTAGGAGCCCTTCCAACGCTGCGTCTTCCTGTACGTGCTCGCCACTCCGGTCCCATCGGCCATCTTTTCTGCGAGCAATGTGCTCTGCCCACTGCCACTTAAGTTTGCCAATTCTTCGGGCTATGTGGGTTACCTTGGTTCTCCTGCCATGCGGATCTATTCATTCCTGATTCGATCACGTAAAGAAAAACCAAGCATAGTCTTCTCCATTGCCCTTTGGGTGACCTTTAGCCTTCTAATAAGGCCCATTGTGAGCGACCACGTTTCAATAGGTACCATAGGTCATTATAAAAACTATCCTATGTGTTAATCCAGGTATCTGTATGCCAAATTTTATACAAATCCCTTCGGGTGATATCGCGCGATTGAGTAACAAAATTTCACATTTACAGTAATACTAGCTGACCCAGCAAACGTTGTTTTGGCTTATAAATTATTTAGGGTGAACAACCCTTATCACTTAGGGGTATGGAAAATAAATAGTAGCCGATTCTCAGACCTACTGAATACGCATATAAAATTTGATAAAAATCGGTAAAGCCGTTTCGGAGGAGTACGGTAATTAACATTGTGACATGGAAATTTTATATGTAAGATAATAGGATTTGTTAAGTGCCTTTATATAGAGGAAAATATCACTGTTTTTCTTTAAACAAACATGATTTTATTTAATCACACCAAATTAAAACAGAACAAGAATACAAAGTGTTAATCAAAGTAAATTGGCTTCTATTTACAGTTACGTTTACGATGCAAATTATTTTGGTTTAATCAATTTTAGTTGTAAACTAGCTAGTGCTGTATTTAGGTTATTAAAGCTAAATTAACTTTATCAATCAATGACTAACGAAATGGCATTTAGATTTACGTTTCCGTTGGTTGAGTACCAATTTGTAGGTTCTAAACCTGATTAGTGTTAATTGTACCATTTTATTGCTACTTTCTAACTTAATCTTAGACCCGACGAGCTGTTAAATGAAACCACATATTATGGTGGAAGCGAAGAGGTAACTCGCAAACTTCAAATTTTCTTAGGTTTTTTTTGCAATTTGCAATTCTGTGTCAGATTGTATGTTAATCAAAATAATTGATTCCCGACCATAACACGCATATTTTATTACATAATTATAATAATTAAAATCATCTGTATAACTTTCTAAGTAGGTATGCCTCGATACGCCTTTTTTCCGATACGGTACCGATACCTACGCTCTTATAAAAATATCGGCGAAACCGATACCGATACCGATACGCTTATTGGTTTCAAAAATTAAGGTAAAATAAACAGAACAGAAGTCAGGTTATTTTTTAAATTAATATACAAAGAACAAATAACAGAACAGCTTAAAAAAAACCGTTTATAACTAAAGACAAGTTAAGATTAGTTAATAGTATATTTAGCATAGTTAGTTCGTGCCTCGTTTGCAACGAAATAGATGAGACAACACCCGCGTTTACATTACATTTTTAAAGCGCGAAATTTTAAAAGTATCGTTGAATCGGCCCTAAAAATATCGCCGATGCCGATATATCGGCAAACTTCGAGTATCGCCGATATATCGGCATCGGTATCGGTATCGGATGCATCCCTACTTCTAAGTTCATTTCATCCCAATGAATTACTATTTCATGAAAAAGTCGTTTAATATGATTAGCAAATTCTGATCAAACCAAACCCCAGTTGCTGGAGTGCCCTAATTGCCCGTTCACCTGCATCTTGGATGATCTCAATAATGCCATTGATGTCGCCATAAACTTGGCCACTTACTGGGCTCTTAATATATTAAAAAAAAAAGAAAGTGTACGAGCACCATCGACTCGAAAAGAAGAAGAAGCAAATTACAAATTCCCTATCAGAATACCAACGCTGCGACACTTTTTAAATGTCGCAGAATCATGCTGAGATAGGAGCCTTTTGGCCTCGTGCAGGACTTTGTTTTATTTTTTTATTTTTTACGTCCGAGCAATTTGTTTTTTTTTTGAAATTTTCTTTCTTTTTTTCTTGCAAATTCCGAAAATTTGAACTCCGTGGGTTACTTTAACGCATCCATCTCAAGGAAACTGAAATAAACAGCGATGGGTAAACGCAATGAACAAACACGGTAGGCAGGATTTATTAATATAACTTAACATCACGCATGTTTTCTCAGACGAGTTAGGCAGAGGTATAGGTACCTATAGTGTCACCCACATGTCGCCAGTTTTGTTAAGTCCCATGTAATAGAGGGCGAGTGTATTGTCATCGACTGGACAGAATTCTAGACTCCGTGGTGGTACTGAAAAATTCTAGTTGGAAAGACAAAATAACACTTCGCCCAGCTCGGAATCGGACCCAAGATCTCATGGCCAGCAACAGCGCTTGCGAATACAAGACGAACAGCAGGTAGCAAGAAATTAAAATCGAATCGAGTTTTTTATTCTGGTGTGAAATCGTGAGTCAAGGTGAGTTAAAATACCGTTACAATATCCTTGATGGCTCTTACAATAGTCACCCTACAGATTTAGCACAATGTTGACCTTGAATAAGTTTTGCGAGCTGACCCGACGACCCGGAGACATGTTCCCGCTTCAATTGTGAACTAGTTACAGTTTCAACTCGCTAGTTTTAGTTGCAAAACAAGTTGGAGACCAGTTTGGTACGCAAATTCTAGTCTGGAGTTTGGTTCGGATTTTGTTTTCGGGAACATTCGAAATTGTGAGAATTTCTTGCATGGTTTTTCACAAACGAAGATATCGTACATGGTGGTGTTCAAAAGTTTTTACAGATCCTCTTTGGTATTAATACTACTATCCTACTATATATTATATACTAGCTTTTGCCCGCGGCTACGCCCGCGTGGATGTCGGTTATCGCGCCTATGTCCTTCTCCATATCCCAGGCTATATCTCTGCCAAATTTCATGACGATCGGTTCAGTGGTTTAGGCTCGAAAGCGTAACATATAGACAGGGTTACTTTCGCATTTATAATATTAATATATAATATATAGCAGGGTTTTATATTACAAATGTGAAAGTTTGGATGTTTAGATATTTGCTACTCAATCACGCCACAACGACTGAATGGATTTCGAGGAAATTTGGCAAACAGATAGTTTGTAATCTGGAATAACATATAGCATATTTTTTAGCCTGGTAGTACATTCCCATGGGAAAATACCGACCTCCACGCAGGCGAAGCCGCTGACAAAAGCATATAGTAACAAAACACATTGGCATGCTTTTAATCAGCTCTTTGAACCATAACTGGATCCCTTAAGGCAGCCATTTTCCGTACCTAACTATCAACCTATTTTGTTGTAACGACATATTCCATGGAGAGTCAACAGAAGGTCTCATCAAATATGGCGTAAATATAATTGAACCTAAAAATAATAATGTAATTATAACACATCGAAATAAATTTGCCAAATTACTCACCTCCAACTCAATACTCAATTTGCCATGGAGGTGCCACAAGGTGGGATTAAAAGAATCCCACCTTGTCTGGTTGTCATTGACGGCAACAAAAAGGATTATCTACCCACGCAAAATCAATGGTCAGCATATTTTGTACAACATTGTCTACCCAAGGTTGTAAAGGTCAGACGTCTAAGATGTCTAAGCTGTCACATGAATGTCACTTAGCGTAAATGTGCGCGAAGAAACTGGTCAAGCGGTTACTAATGAGCGAACTATATAGAGGTAGGCTTAGAAATTGTTAGTAAAAGTCAAAGTCAAAGCATTTATTTAAAATAGGCACTTTAAAGACACTTTTGAACGTCAACATTTACATTAAAATAGAATTGATTCTAGTCGCCCCTTCCGAAATGTAGTTTCGTATGGAGAAGAATGGGCAAGAAACTCCACCGTTACTCTTTTAAAATGTTTTAACTACAATATTTAACATGCATTAATTGTATAATTATGTGTGAAAACGATGCATCCAGACCAAAATTACCATACCAAAATAGGTAAAAAGAATGAAATTGAAGCAATTACAGATAAATTAATTTTATGATAGATACATGGTGCTCACATATTTAGAAACATTGTAAAAGTAAGCATACAATTTTCCCAGAATATTAACAAGTAGGTAATCAGTCAGTGTGTGAGTTAAAGTAATCACTGAGTGTAATCAATGTCATAGATATAATTAATTACATAATTCAATTAGCAACCAGTTTGATTTTGTCAAGACTCTAGATTGTCCTATGGAGCAGGACCAGCATGTTTCCAAGCATTCTTATCTTGGATGTAATCCTCTAAATACATAAAGAAGATGAATTTATTTTGAGTCTGTTTATCGTTATCAGCGGTGATGGGCATCCTAGAAGACGTTCGTAGAATGATATAACAATAAGAAGATGTTCCTTCATAAAACTTCTCGAAATAATGTTATTACGTGAGCATGTGAAACTCTGAAGCGGCGCGTAACCAACGAAATTAATTTTTTTCTTACTTTTTTTTGCAATACGCAGGCCAGTGTCACGCAACATAACAAAATATCATTCACCTATGCACTTTTGTATTTACAGAATTATAATAAAAAACAATAAATCAACAATAAACCCTCCAAGTTCATTAACACCATTGAATGACTATTTTTAACCGAATTCAAAAAGGGAGAAGTTATCAATTTGACATGTTTATATATATGTATTTTTTTAAATGTATTTTCGGGCATAACTCCGTCATATATACACGGATTTACAAAATTGTTTTTTTGTTCGAAAGGGATTTATTCCGAAATGGTCCTATTTAAATTTCATATACATCTGATGATGAGTTTCGGAGACAGACAACGGATCTCTTACTGCTATCGCATAAATATGCATTGTTTTGACCCCAAGAATGACGAAATTTCGAATTGGTGTGGGGTAGGTACACACGACTACACATCAAACTATACAGTTCCAGTATAAGCTGATCTCGCATTCTATAGAATTTCCGTACAGTGCGATATCAGCGTAAACTGGAAATGTATAGCGCGATGTGTAGCCTTGTGTACTAAGAACAGAAAAAGAAAACAAATTAAAAAAATAACTTTAATTTCGGAAGGCTGTGACAAAAAATAAAAATACATATCCAAAGCCTCCGACTTTGGATATGTATTAAAAGTTATATAAATAATATAAAAGCTATAAAAAAAGTTTTTTAATGAAATAGTCTTTCGCGGGCTGCCCTACCTTCTCTTATTTATAAAGGAGGGTGCTTTATAAGAGTCAGAATATAAATAGTTACACATCATATACACACATAATCACATTATAGCTGAAATCACCTCTCTAGTCTGCATTCCGGGATTCGGACCCTGAGTACAAGATACAGACCACTTCTCTAGTTTGAAGCTCACTGGCAAATACTACATAGTAACTTATCTGTAGGTAATATATTAAGCTCATATCCTCAGAACTTGGTGCTAACTTGTGAACCTGCTTGATTAAATTACCAAGAAACTATTGTCTATTTTTCTGATATGAAATAATCTGATAATTCTCGTAATTAAAAACGTTCAAAATCTAGTCGCAGTCTCATCTCGAATCGCGACTATCAAATGTCGAAAGCTTGTCAAAAATTTAAGGAAACTCGAGATATTTTTGACAGATTGAGATCAGACTGTGAACGTTCTTAAAATTACGAGAATTGCCCCGCTTATCCTATGCTACATAGGTACAGTTAGCAAAAACACATTTGCATAAAACCTGTCATCATCAGACTGCCGACGAAGATTAACAAAGACGACGCCATAACTGTTTTAGGAGTCAAAAACATCAATAAAGACGATCCTAAACACATATTTTTTTTTATTCAACCATCACTAAAACATCTTGCCGACAAAAATCTCGTCGGAACCGCCAATTATTGAATTATTATTCGTGTCACTATCAAAGCGGCGTCGAAGAATCCAGTGGGTCGGCAGGCGATATAAAATTAGTTTTAACATCACAGCTAGGCCTGGTAAGCATACGAATTACTAGTTAAAACCACTTATTTTACAAAACAGTTAGCGGCGAGTTGGTGTACGGTGTTGACGCACGGAACCCCAAATTAGGCAGCAAAGTTGTCATCGTAAAAATAAATTGGCTGTTTCATTTACATTTCGTGGTTTTAGTTTTGGTATGTGGTTTTGAATTGGTTTTAGAGCTTCTTAAATCGCCGTTGATTAGGTAACTTTAGGAAAAAAATATTAATACCTATCGAAAATAAAATGAGATAATATATTTTATATCGAGGGACTAAACTAAGCCATAATATACCAGAGGTGGTTTGACTCCCGAGCGTGCGAGGGAGTTAATGAAACCGAGGGTATATTAAGTTGGCGTTTAGTCTCGAGGTGCAAACTGTACTTTTCACTTTGAGTGCGAGAATAATAGTCAATTTAGTACAAAAACATTGACTAAATATTACTTAACAAAATAAAACTTTTTTCTTCTAAGCCAGTCACAGATTAACAATTTAAAACAATGGCGCCGCCTTCTTTGCGGAAAAACCATGGAACTAAAACTCTCAATATTTTCGCAATGAAGATGGTCCACGCTCCACAGATAATAGTATATTTACTGGCTGTTTGAGTTTGTCTATGTCACATGAAGGAAATTAAAAAATCTAATTACTTTTCACTCCCTAGAGACTAAAGTGGTCACTTTAGTCCCGCTTCGTAGGGCCTTATTGGCGTACTTTTATAGCATGAGAAGTGAAAAGTATTTATATCGTCTGCCTAGTCTTTTCCCAACTACAACCAAAACCTATCATATTTACTAACAATTGATTGGAACTACAACTAGTTTAATCATTCTTATTGAACGCCTATCGACCCTTTGTCAAAAGAGAAGTGCCTGTAAATGGTTTCAATTAAATAAATAGGTACTTTGAGTATGAATTATTGAATGAGGCTCATGCAACTAACTGAAGATGAAAATAGAATTTTCGTAAAATTCACCATGATGCAGGCTGTGCCTAGTTTGGGACCCGCTGATAAATCCGTACAAGTCTTCTGTTGGTTAGAATTTCACGAATTGTTATTCTTATTAAATGTTTGTGAACTGTGTGTAAGAATAATAAATGAATTTCAATATGAAAAAAAAAATACCTCTTTTATTCTTGAAGGATTGAAACCTTTTGAACGTTAATTTTCAAATAAGCCCACTGTTGGCCACTCCTGTTGAAATTGGGAAAACGAAACTCTCAATCAACTCAATTTTATAGCTTATCTTCCCAGCGTGCTCTCCATTCTATCCGTCCGTGTGTCAACATAGAAAGCTCGAACAAGCGTGTTGGCATAAACAGGGCGATTTGAAACCGTTGAATGGTGCCGCATTTAAACTGTATGTATGTATAAGTGTTGGCCCGGCTTAGTATGTGAGTGTCGTGTGGGTTACCTCTTTTGAGTTTAGACGAGTAACAAGTTAGCCATTTATTTCGTTTTGTAACGATCTTCCATATCTAATATATAAAATTTCCATGTCACAATGTAGGTTACCGTACTCCTCCGAAACGGCTTTACCGATTTTTACCAAATTTTATATGCGTATTCAGTAGGTCTGAGAATCGGCTACTATCTATTTTCCATACCCCTAAGTGATAAGGGTTGTTCACCCTAAATAATTTATAAGGCAAAACAACGTTTGCCGGGTCAGCTAGTTTTCATATATTATTTTTATGCCTTCCAATTACGCTCATGCCTTCTTTGTAACAGAAGAGGCGTTTGCCTCCACGAAAACGTACGTCTGCTACATTCTGGGTAGTTGCCTTTCCTACTGGCTGTTTTTACAGGAGAAAATAGACAAATAATACTGGCGGGGGTTTGATCGGGAAGGCTTCCCATGAATGACCAAAGCATTAACCCGTATTATTAATATTACCAGGAATGCGCAAATAAGGTGATCCGGCGGAGAACCAAAGTTGTCGATCTATTTAGCTCGCAGAATTAGCAAGCTGAAGTGGTAATGGGCCGGCCATTTTAGCCGTAGAACCAATGACCGTTAGGGTTGTAGACGTGTTCTTGAGTGGAGACCGCGAATCGGCACACGTAAGTTTTGATTTCATCAGGCTAGGTGGAGCGACGATTTTCGCAGGGTTGCTGGTAGCAGCCGGATGAGAATTGAAGCAATTGGATAGGCCTAATTCCAGCAAGGGACAGATGTAGAAAACGTACAAATTTTATAAATCTGTCAAACTGAGTGACAGTTTGTCGGCAGGATGATTTTTACAGGGTTGGTTTGGCAGTTAGACTAATGACCAGATAAAACGTTGTTGTTGCTGATTTCTTCCAATACCTACTGCGGATATACACGTTTGCGAACTGGGAGACCCTGCTCTTAACTAGGGACAACATTGCAAATGGAAACTGTCTTTAAATTACCAGCTTGAAAGCCTATGTTCAGCAGTGGACGTTTATCTATCAGATAAACCAATCAGATCTTATCAGATGGCGATAATCAAAAGCTAGGAAAATACCGCTAAAGTTACCTCGCAACTTATAATAGCGCAAATCACACCTCTTTTATGACGGATATCCACAATTTATAGGCTTAAGTTCATAAATGGTAATCTATATATACAGCGTGACATTTTAGTCGTCTTATAATGGTGGTCCACTCAATGTATCCGTCATGAAATACGTCTAGGCGCGATTAAAACATTGTTACCGTTAAGATAATAGGTACAAAGAAAAATAAATAATGCTTTAGAATTATGAAACACCCTCCCTGTTAATAATGTTCTCGTATCAAACGGCAGAAGATATCTAGTTAGCTACCATTACATTCCGTCATTAATTCCGTCTCAATAACAGGGTGTTTCAAACTACGTCATGCGTCTTAGTGAATAATATTTTCATTTTTTTAATTATGCAAATGTATATTTTTTTTTTTTTTAATTTATATGATTAGTAGTCATTGGATACATGAAGTGGGCTGCCGTTGTAAGACGACTAAAATGTCACGGTGTATAAAAATGAATCGCCGAAATGTGTGTACGCCTTCGATCAGCAATAGCAACATTGTTGATCGAAGATGTACGCGAATAACTCCCGAAAGACTGCACCAAATTTGATGATTCTTTTTTTATGTGTTCCTTATTCAAAAGACAAGGTTTGTAGGTACATAGGAAAAAAAAATGTATAGATTTGATTAGAATTAATTTTTACAATCTAATACAAAAAGTGATTGACGGTATGTGACAGAAGGCTTTGACAGATCTTTGACGAAACAATCGTCCAACTGATTTGATTTTACCAGTCGCGACTGGAGAAATAAAATATGGCAGAACGAAGTTCGCCGGGGTCAGCTAGCAATAAAATAGAAATTTTACAACGTTTTCTATAGTGTGTTGTTTTTGATACTTTTGACACGTTTATGGTTTATCGTATAGATAATGCAAAAGTGACACGTTGTTTTTCTTGATATTTTTACTGTAGGTATTCAGGGTAAGTTTTATCCAGTACGCAAATTGTAACCATTAATTCAGCATATCATTCTAGACCTATCAAGTCTAGACTATCCTGGCTGTTCTAGACTATCTTGTATGGCCAATTGGGGCTTGTGGCCAAGTAATAACAGCCGAACGGGTTGATCGATCAGGTTAAGCTACGGTTGCCGCGGTTGGTCCGTGGTTGGGTGACTTTGTGGATCTTTGACACTCGTCTCGTCATCTTTGAAAGTCTTACCAAGGGGTACCGTGTTACCCAGTAACTGGGTTGTGGAGGTGGGCAGTCGCTACATATAAAATACTGGTATTCAGCTGCATCCGGTTAGACTGGAAGCTGACCCCAACATAGTTGGGAAAAGTTTAGGCAGATGATGAGGATGATGACCAATTGGGAATGGTCATATGTGTTATTTGTACATTTTAAGCGACCCGTCCCTGGGGGCCTACTCTCTCACTCCGTCAACGAAGATACGGGCCCGTCCGAAAGTAGTTCGAAACTTCTTAGTGAATCCTACAGCCAATTAACTAACTTTTTTGGACGGTCAAAAACGTATCGGGAGTCAAATCGTGCTGTCATTTATTTTTAGTTCGGGCTCCAAACTAATCTTCTGACCGTAAGTGATACGGCGTTGGAAACGCCCATTACTTCGACCGAAACGACGGACTTCGTGCTTAGGGAGTAGGCCTCCCCCCGTGTCTCGCACGGTTTTGACGACTTAACAAAACATAAAGCTGTGCACACCTATATGTGACAAGATCACAATAGTAATAGTTTATGAAATTTTGTTACTAGGGAATGGGCAGCAGCGTTCTCTATGCATTTGCCCACCATACTGCGATCGCCAACCCGCCTGCCAAGTGTGGCGATTATGGCAATCCTCCTTTTTGGGGGAGGCTTATGTCCAGCAGTGGACGTTTTTCGGCTGATATGATGATGATGATGATTAAATTTTGTATGTATGAATGTTTTTGTGACTTTGTTGTTACAGTGCAATAACAAATAAATAAACAAATAAAGATTGATTTATTATAAGTAAGTTTAATATTCATGTATTGTACAGGGTGGGGAGATCGACGCACAACCTGTGACCACCATTCATTGTCAGTTATTAAAAAGAAATCTGCTGTTTCTTAAAAAAGTGCAATACCTACCTTCGCGGTCAAAATGTATGGAATAATAAATATTTAATAATCATGTACTAAATCTATTGTTATTTCCACCCTGAATATTTTTAAATAAGTAGGTTTTTTTTGTTATATCAATATTCCATACACTGTAACTCCTTTGAAAGGCAACACATAAATGCCCTTCTTTTCACACCTCTAACTAATTTTAGAGGTGTAATGAAAGTGGCAAGCTCATCTTCAATTTTTCTGGGTTAAAACCAATTAAAATTTCTCCAACCAATAAAACTGAAATGTTACGCCAATTAAAACATCTTTACCAAAAACAGGCAGTTAACATTCAACAGATGATCAATTTGTGTCCAAAAAAGGCCCAAACAATGGAAACAAGTCCAAACATCTTAGGCGTTTAGGATACGTCTAATTTGCGACGACAAAAATCGAAAAACCATTAAACATGTTTTACGAATTCGTTTTTCGACATCACACAACCAAAAACAGGCTTTATTTTAAGGTCCATTAAAGCCCTAAATAGTGTGAAAGTCAATTTGTCTTGTACTAAAAACTCAAACTGTGGTCGTTGGGCGCTGCTATCGCTTAAAGTTGATCGTCCACTGCTCCATAGGATGTCCAAGGAGACTTAAACTATTTTGTGTTTTATGTTTACCTACCTAAAGTCAACTTCTGCTATTCTTTGCTTTGTTGCTTTGTTATAACAACTAAAATTCTTTTTTGCTATTAAAATAATAGTTTTGTCACAAGTCTGCTACTATATGTACGTAAATTTACAGAGGAAGAGTAAAACTGTTCCACCGTAGTACAATTTATACTAGTTCGGGGAACAAAGTGAATTAGTTCTGTGCTAACAACCACAATAAGTAGATATCTACCGATAGGTATATACCATAAATACTACCTACCTTAACTTACTGTCTTTTGTGCAAGGTTGTTTATTTTGATTTGGCAAATAAAGATGTTTTTTTTTACCAGGGTTTTTTTTTTGGATTGCATCTCGTAGGTCAACGTAGGAGGTTGGCAAGCCAAGGCTATAAAAACTTAAAAAACTAAGCGACTGCACGCTAAGGGTAGGGGAACGGAACTCGATTTAGGTCGTCACTGGGGGAAGCCAGCAAGGGACGGGCTGGGTTGTAAATATTTAGGGACTAATTAAACCTACAGGTTCAGCGGCGCCGGCTGGCTCAAGCAAGGGACGGGGTGGACATTGATTGGCGGCGAGGTCGGAAGGACGGCGCGTCGGTCAGTGTTTATTTTTCCTGAGCATATTAGTGGACTTTGGTTCTACTATCGTGGAGGGTTGTGGCGTCGTCGGAAATGGAAGCTTTACCACGTTAGCTGCGCGATCCATTTGTTTGCCAGCTAGGATTTCGTACGAAGCGTGCACTTGACGCAGTGGATGATCCTGTCAACATTTTCATACAAAGCTAAGTATCTACGCATACGTAGCATAGCTGTGAGCCGCAGTGGAGCGGTACCTTTACGATGCACGTAGGCACGAGAGCTATCAAGGTATGACCCCAACGTTCCGTTAGACGTTCGATCCCAACTTTATAGTAAAACCGTTGTAATCTAAGATTGAATTTATAAATAATTCAGATAGATTCTCTTAGATAACTTGCGTCGTTTAGATAAAACAATATCTTGCGGTGTAAAGCCCATAGGAGGACGTACAGTCATGAGCATAAATGCCTTACGGTTACACAAAATTCATGAGCGATTTTAACGAGACAAAAAAATTACAACTTTGCAAAAAACACCCCGTTTATTGAAGTATGGTTTATTATACAATGATTGTTAACACTGTTAAATATCAAATCAGTATCATCGATACAATACCCGTTTGTTCGTATAATTTGATACAATTTCGCATTGGGATGCACTAGCGCCGCTGAGTGCCTTGGGAGAGACTCGAACTATTCGCGTCTTAATGTTTATATGTGTGCTCTCGTGGTCATGTAGATTTATTGGGTGTGCGTTCTTATACATACGTGGCACACAATATAACAAATAACGCACACAAAGTTGGTTATGCGACTATTTAAAAAAGTTGCATTGTTTCGTTGAATTGTCGCTGCATAAACAACCATTACTTTTTGTCGTATTATATTCATATGCCAAGTAATTCCAACGCCATTGTTTGTTTTTATTTATTTGTTATGGTTGTGAGCTATGATAGCATGTATTTAAGCTTTTAACGTTGATAAATAGCGTGAAAAATAGATAATATTCACTGTGAGAGTTGTTCAGGTGTGAGTATAGAGAAAAGAAAAAATGATGCATTTTCAAAACTATCTATCGGTGAAAAAAAAAACAAGTGATCGTGAAAAGTAGTTTTGGATGCGAATGGACACCGGATTTGCAATTAATAGGTACAAACTAAAGGTAAAGCCAATAGTAAATACAGTACAAAACAATACATTGTGATTCATTTCATTGCCTCACAGGTTCCCTCGCATCCTCGCATCCTCCATATTACTGTTTATAATACCATAAAATATCTAACAATAACTTCATGTAAGAGTGTAGGTAAGGCATTTATGCTCGTGACTGTACAATAGCAATGTACCTATAACTAGACTTTTATTAATTTTGCTATCAGTCGTGTGAGACTATTAAGGTCGTATACAGGGTGTAAACTGGGAATATAAATAAATACTATAAATAATAGACCGTATATTAAATTGACCTAGTATTCTAGAATGCTGAGACACTGAAGCAGGCTTGGGTATCTTATCTAATCTATTTTATAGGTTTAGGTACTTAGATTGTGGGCTATAAAGTTGAAAAGGCTGCTGAGTGTACCAATGAGGCAATGACTAAGGGTGGACTGGATGACCATCTGGATTCTGAACAGCAAATGCTGAAACTGCTTCGTCAGTTTAGTGGTTAACTTAAACTGTAGTGCAAGTGCTGTCTTTAATAAAGAACACGTGAACCAGGTGTCTTCCCCTTAACTTACAGTGAATAAGAAAGACGTTATTGGACGATTTCTTAGTTTAATAGTTACTTAGCAGCTTAAGTTATATTTAAATTACTTATTAGCTAATAGGCTAGATTGTAATGTGAATAAAGTATCATCTTCTCATTGTTATATTTTATATAAAAAAAAAAAAAAAAGTTTAGTGGTCACAAGCACTACAGCTGCGCATGAGGTCCTGGTTTCGACTCCCAGGTCGGACAAAGTATTATTGGATTTTTGACTGGAATTTCTCACTAGCAGCACGGAGTCTGGATTTTTGGCTGTTGATGAAAATAGGCTCGCCCCCTATTACTAAACTCAAAGCATTTATTTCAATTAAACAATTAACAGGCACTTTTGAATTGTCAAAAAGTCGATCAGTTGGAAAGTTGAAGTTAGTTGCCCATTCCAAAACGTAGATAATACTGACGAAATATGGGTATACTAAACTATACAAAAACATCTGCCTAACACTTTTAGGTTAAATAGTAAAATCAATATTAAAATAAAAAGCAGGAATCGTTTGAACCTGAACGTCTATAAAAGTTAATTGGAAGAAATTGAAAAAAGTTGGAAAAAAGAAAATATATCTAACCATAGGTATAAGACCAGCAACAACACTTTAGTTTAAAAAAAATATAATTACTTATTAAACAAAATAACTAATTAAAATTGGAACAGAAGCAGAACTTTAAGAATATTTGAAAAGTTAAAAAGCGGTTTAACGCATCATTTTGTGTTGATTTTAATGATATGTAAAAGTGAGAATGTTAATGGATTTGTTGCTATCCGTGAAACCAAATCACAATTACAATAAGTAATAATAAATTGTTATTTGATTGATTATGTAAAACAATAGTCCCCGAAAATCACAATCGATTGACGCACGAAGCTCAAAATCTTAAGATCACCAGCACTTACAACATTGTTCTACACATAAGCTTATCCTATTGTTTTCCATATAAGTAGCAATCGAGTAGCATCTTCCCAAATAATGATCTGCCAAAATAAGGATTCACTGCATCTTGGTATTCAAATTATTTCATACCGATATTCAAATCATTTAGTATTTCAAACATCGTTCTCACGTCATCGTATCTTACTATTTGTGGGAAGGTTAAGACACGGATTAATCAGAGTAGATATCTTCTGCCAGGGGTGTGGGTTGTTCGAAAGAGATACCGTGGCCCCTGGCACACGGCCAGCTGAGGGAACATGGGTGGGTTTTAGTCAGTAAAAGTCTGACACGCCCTCCTGCTCCACAGAGATCGGGAGAAGTCATTTGAAGATTTCCCACCTTCAAAAACAAAAAAAAAAAAAAACAGAGTAGATATGTTATCATTACAATTGTTTTATCTGTAACTAATTATTCGCTGAGAGAGGGCTATGCTTGAAGTTTCCTCGCGTGCTCGAATCAGGAAGGAAGAGATTCGCAGGAGAATCAAGGCAATTGACATAGCCCGAAGAATTGCCAAACTTAAGTGGCTGTGGGCAGGGCACATTGCTCGCAGAACAGATGGCCGATGTGGCCGAAAGGTTCTGGAGTGGCGACCGCTTACCGGAAGACGTAGAGTGGGAAGGCCTCCTACAAGGTGGACCGCCTGGGAGGCCTATGTCCAGCAGTGGACGTCTTTCGGCTGAAATTAAGTAATTTTGGAAAAGAACACAGCTACTGACATAGCTTGCAAAGTAAGCCAGCTGAAGTGACAGTGGACTGTCCATGAAAAGAATAACTCTAGCTCTTTATTCTATGCACCATATGAATTACAAAGAGAGAAGAACCGATGACCGGAGGAGCAGACGAGTTTTGAGTGGAAACCGAGTATTGATAAGCGTAGTGTGGACCGCCCCCCAGCTAGATGGACCGACGACCTTAAAAAGATGGCTGGGTTGGGAGGTGATGTGGAAAGTGGAGGACAGGGTATTGTGGCGCAGTCTAGGAGATGCCTTTGTCCAGCAGTGGACTGCGATATGCTGGATTGGTTGTTGAAAACAAAGATTACCTAACTTATTCTTGCGGGGAAGACTGGAGGTCAGGCTTGATGGAGGTAAGACCTTCGCACAGTGGCTGTTAGTAAAAACATGAGGACTTATAGCCAAAACGCCATTTTATATAAAACGGTGAACTGGAGGAAAGGCGAAAATGTCGTGAGGAAAGTTTTGAGTATGAATGTGGAAGGTTATAAGAGTAAGGGAAGAACAAATAAACGATAGATGGACTGTGTGAAGACTCTCGGTAGTACGAAGTGACTAATAGAGAAGTATCGAAGAAAAAGACATTATTGCGTCGACATCAAACATATTTGGATAATAATTATTATTACTATTAGAAGCTGATGCAGCTGCTCATGACTGGACTTGCCATGACAAGTCCAAGGTCTAAGATAGGTAGACCTTTGGCAAAGAATATCAACCAATCAGTCTGACCCGATGACACCGCTGGCGCGGTTAACAAAAATGTGAGGAGTTGTCTATTTTCTTATTGTTGCTTAAGAATGCCACAGACAACTAAATAGAAACTAAATGACGACATGATTGGCCAAAATATCTAGAATGAAGATAATTTGTACAAAAAGAATTAACGACTAGATATTTTGGTCATCATCTATCCCTTAACTTAGCATTCAGCAGATTCTAACAATTTCTTCCCTTCCTTTATGCGACCATCGTGTAGTCGTGTGTCATTCTACAATGAGTGAAGAGAAAAGCATACAAAGTAACTCTGGTGTTAGAATATAAAACGATTGTAATAGATTATCTTTTTTTTTTCAATATTTATAGACTATTGTAGTCTCAAGGGCCTATCATTTCGGCCACAGCCTACGCGCAAAGAATTCTTAATCGTCATTCTAAAGGTTGTTGAACCCTCGTATGTACTTTACCAACTTATATTTAACACCGGTCAACTACATAACACACCTTATTTCAACCAACGTTAAGTTGAAAATCATGTAGCTAAAGTTTTGTAACCAGCAAATACTGTGTGGTACTCGAATCTCTCGAACTGACCAAGACGAAATCTGTGGTCGGAATTGACTTAGCTTATGTGTAAAGATAAAATATAAGTTTTAAGTTACAAAACTGAAAATATATATACCGATGTTTTACTGGCCACAGTAAAAAAAAATGCTTTAAATTGGCCACGCGATCGAATTGATGACTCACGACTGGAGCCGAGTATACGCGATTCAGGGCCGAGTATATACGCGATCCAGCGTCACCGACCCGAACGTGGCGGTTCAGAATGAGCGCAAAGTGCGCCTAAAACAGTTTTCACTTTGCGGTGGAAACGAAAAACCTCAAACGTGAAATAACTTACCGTATTTATAACCCGATATACGACGTTATTTATATAGATAGAATATATTATGTTAATAGCAAATATACTAATAGGCTTTCTATAGGTAAGTAATTCACTAGTATATAAATTCTTTAAATAGTGTGGAGTTCAAAATACCTTATTAAAATTTATGTCGTGATTATATTTGAATATAATTATTCATTAGACTGGTTTTTCCAGTTTAGGTACAAACAGTTAAAAAAAGTGAAAATGTTCTAAATCTATATCAGCCTATAAAAAAATGTTAAACGATGATAGTAAGACTCGACGAAACTGAGAACACAAAATTATTCGATGAAGTAAAATTTCTAAATTCAGCCTATAACGTTCCCACTGGGGAGTGGGCCGTAATCCACCACGCGGGCCCAGTGCGGGTTGGTAGATGTCACATGTCTTCGAATTTATGGTTCTAGGACATACTGGTTTCCTCACGATGTTTTCCTTCACCGTTTTGGGAGCAGTGGTGGTGAAATAATTTATTAAGAAAAATATACGATGTCCTAACCAAAACCCATCAAAAACATAAAACAAATGACATAACATCACACCTGTATTCTTGTCTTCTAGTCTTGAAGGATTAGGCAGAAATGCACCTATAGTACCCCCATTACGCCAGTTAAATTTAAGTTGTATACAGGGTGTTTGGTAGAACGTTGAACATACGAAAATGGTGGATAGGTGGGGTCATCTGCTACTTACTCAGCCCTAATTTATTTGGCACCCTGGATATAAAAAAAAAAAAATGTTTTTTGCTTTCTTCTAGTTTCACCACTCTCTTAACTTCAAAGTGTAATTTTTATTAAAAATGGGTGAAACAGGCAATATTTTTGTTAGATGTTAGCTAGAAAAATAGTTTTGTGTTCTCAAACTTACAGAAAGATGTAAAAAAATACTTAAATCTTAATTTAACCTTCCAATTCTAACCTTTCTAATGGTATGTAATTTGCTTTTATAAAAAAAAAACCTTTATGAGTTATTTCATAAATTTTTTTCACCAGGGCCATTTTCGTATGTTCAACGTTCTGCCAAACAACCCTGTATAATAAACGAAGAGCCTATTATTGCTATCAACTATACAAACCATAACCATAAATCAATGCACATCGAGCCACAAAAATCAACCCAGCTATAAAAACTACCGGAATAATATTTTCCGAATGAGTAACCGCTAAACAATGTAAAAGTGTCCCACAAAAATTACACTGACAATAAAAAGTTAATTAAAAACAGCATAACAGATTGTACCGGAAAGGGCAGCGGCGAAACCTCAGTAATAAGTGGGTAGGGTAGCTATAGAAGAGGTAAACAATAATTTTGTTAATAGCATTATCCAAGACAATAGCGCTTGTGTGGAACTGTTTAGAGTGACTATGGGTTTGTGGAAAAAAAAAGATTATAATATTATTATCTATGATTCAAATTTCATAAATAATTATCCACAAAAATAAATATTGTACATTTTGAAGTTTTATAGCATAACAGCCCGTTATGTTCCCACTGTTGGGAGACAAGCGTCCTCTCTTCGACAGGGAGTGGGCTGTGATCTTCCACGCGGGCTCAGTGCAGGTTGGTAGTTGTCACATGTCTTCCAATTTTTGGTCCTAGGACGTGCTGGTCTCGTCACGTTTTGACAGCAGTGTTGAAAAAATCACACACAACGTAAAGTGCCTGGGTTCGAACCTACGACCTAAAACTCCTAAGTTAGTCACCATTGCTTCACCAAAAAATGCATGGCCTACCCATTTTTTTTCAATAGGTACAATAAAAATTATGAGTTTCTCTTACCAATTTCCCGAAAGACGTCTACTGCTAGACACAGGCCGCAAAATCCAAAGGTGGATTCGGGTTGCCATAATGGCCACGCTTGCGTGTTGGCGATCGCAGTATAGTAGTTAAAAAAAATTAGGTAGGCCATTCTACCCATTTTTTTTCAACAGGTACAATAAAAATTATCGCCGTTTGAATCATGAAGATTCTTTTACCAATTAAGTAAATATCTTGCTAATAAGTAGGTACACAGAGTTTCTTAAAATAAAGTTAACGCTGGCTTTTTGCCAAGACAAGGCACAATTGACAAGGCAATTGATGTATCATGCCTAAACTAACCAACTGTTTGTCACGGCGATTTCATCGAACTTTCCGGAAAAATCCGATACTGTGGGTGTCACTGCACATGACTTCGTAAGCCACAGATAAAAAAATATAACAGCGACAAACAGGAAAAAGTGGAAAACGGTGTAGGAATCTTTGGAGAAAAAGTAGGACAGCACAGGTTGTTTTTTTTTTATAAAATGGGAAAACAGTTTCTTACAAATACTTAACAGAGTATTCCATGTTGTAGGTAATAATTTAACTACATACGTTTTACCTAGTATACATAAAACTAACGAAAATCTTTATTCATGAGCACTAAACTTACGAGTTACGACCACGCTACCAAGGACCAAAAAACATTTACACCGTATCCGAGGACCAACAAAAAATCATAGCCACACTGCAAAAGCAAAAGCTTTTTGTATGACAATGCGCACAGTGACCGCCCACGACACATCCGGTATTTTGTTACCGTTTCACTTCCCGGGACTCAAACCCGCTTTGGACAATAACTCGGGAAAAAACAATAGTGGTAGAGGAACCTGGTCATTTTCGCGAGAACGCTAAATCAGCGTTGAGTTAGTTCTTAGAAATGTGTAATGGAAGGCTATTTCTACAATTACTGTCTGCCGTGTACGTGAGTCTAATAATTCTGGGATATATAAAGAGCGGTTGAAAATAATGCAACGCAGTGTATCTAATTGCTATGTATCCGTGATTATTGGAAGTTTGAATTTATTCTTCAGAATTATCGTCATTTGTTTTTTCTTTGGGCTTGGGTAGCATGACCAGCAGATTTCATTAGACTATCGACAACAATGTTGCAATCATCTGTCTATTTACTAACCCTGGTGATGAGAAGACAAGAGAACTCGAGCAGCTATAATGATATACCTAACTAATATTTTGTAACAATATTCATAATTTAAAAGAGTCCGTGGACTTTCTTGCCCGTTCTTCTGCATAGGTACCTACTACGCTTTGGAATGGGCAACTAGCTTCATCTTTCTAAATGACCGTCTCCTTTTACAATTCAGAAGTGCCCGTAAATGGCCTTATTTCAATAAATGCTTTGAGTTTAAGTTTGAGCATATCCAGCGTCTTCTGTTGGACTTAGGTCCAAAATCGCCATAACGACCGGTTTTGTTCTGCCCCATCCAACAGACTCCTATGACCTCCATAGTAGTCGGCTTAACCTATGGGGAGCACATCATTATCATCATATTTGCCTAAAGACGTCTACTGTTGGACACAGGCCGCCTCCAAAGGGGGATTCGGGTTGCCATAATGGCCACGCTTGGCAGACGGGTTGGCAGTCCTAGTATGGTAGCAAAATGCATAGAGAACGCTGCTGCCCATTCTCTAGTAAGTCCCTCAATCGCCTTTTACGACACCCACGGAAAGAAATAGAATGGTGCTATTCTTTTACGTCTGACACCACACGGACCAAACCACGGGGTGCAAGCCTTCCAGTAATGAACATCACCTATTCAAAACTGACCCAAAACAACAAAATTCCTTACATTCTTAAGGGCTGTTTCAAGAAATAAAAGTCAAATTGTCCGTAATTACATGTGTGTAAGTACGATGATCAAAATCACACAAAAGAATGATTATGCACTTATGTGGGTAGTTGTTAAGAGATAAAAATCATCGCTTCTGTGCGTTTATTTAATTATGGATTGTATGGTGCGATTGGTAGCGGATAGCAGGATGTCTGTAGATAACGAAGTTGGAACAACGGGTATTATTTTTAAACCAGTTGACCGGTAAGCTAACTAGTAATCGTGGATATTTAACATAATATGACGACGTAACACTGAGTTTTCTTCTATCTGCCTTTTGCCAGCTATACTGGGGTCAACTACCAGTCAAACCGGAGGCAGCGGAATACCAGTATTTTATAAGGAGCAACTGCCTTTTTGATCCATAATCCAGCTACTAGGTAATACGACACCTCTTCGAAAGACTGGTTGTTGGACCTTCGGGCTTCTGACGACCCGACTGTCAAATATCCACGAATGACAGCCGGGACCAGCCAGGCTTAGAGTGCTTTCCGAAGCATGGACGCATCTTGGTATTTAAAAATGGTCACCCATCCATGGACCGTTGTTGCTTAGCCACAAGACTCTCATAGAAAAAACGCTATCCTCCATCACTAGCGCCTCCATGCGTGCGCAAACGTACCTTGTTACAATAACTTTATCTGGTGCTCTCTCAACGATGACCACACCAATTTCGTAACACACAACCGTTACGTGTTTCCACTCATTTACATTTTCTAGTTTGGTTCATCTAATTATGTTTACATAATTTGGGATTAATTATTCGAGTTCTTTATCGGGTGCGTGTTTTTAAGAATGCATTTGTGCGTGCGTAGATTAGTAGAGCTGTTATTAGTTTCGTTCTTTTTTTTTTCGTTTGAATGATGGGAACTGACTGGCCATCACTCAAATAGAAACAAAACTGAGCAGTGGTGGGCCAGTGGTAACGGCCGCGACTTATGGTCGTAGGTTCGTACTCCGACAGGTGTTTTATTTTGTGTAAATTATTTCATCATTATTACTATCAAAACGGTGAAGGAAAACATCGTGACGAAACCATAGATCGCCATGTCTTAGGACCAAGATATATGACATCTACGAAACCGCACTCGGCCCGCGTGGTGGATGACGGCCCACTCCCTCTCACAGAGAGGAGGCCTGTGTCCCAGCAGTGGGAACGTTATAGACTGATTATGCTTATGCTGTGAGATGAACTGGCTAATGGTAAGTAATGGCCTCTGCTTGATGTTTTGACAACTACAGTACCATAGGTAGGCAAATGATAATATAGAAGTTCTTAATGACTCTGCTATAAAACACCCCTGATTGCGGCGCCGCGCCGCCAGCTACACTCCCTTCCGCGTAAGTATGATTTGCCGACCAAAGCATACCCTATCTATTCCCGATGACGCAACAATCCTCCTCCAGGAGGGTAGCAAGTTTACCAGCACGCTCAGAAAACACAAAAATAGACCGCCGTCCTTGCGTCCTCGGCGCCGAAGCCCACCTCGGCGTCCCAATCCGGGTCCACCCCGAGCCTACCTCAAACCAGTCCGCGCCGCTGTGCCTGTACGCCTGAGGCCGAATTCGGTACCCCATAGGAGCTGCTCTTACCATGTAGTCGATTGGGCACGCCGCGATTGCGGCGGTAAGTCCCCTCTTTGAGGAGTGGCTTGAGAGGCGGCATGGCGTCCTCACCTTCCGCCTGACACAGGTCCTCACCGGACATGGCTGTTTCGGGAGGTTCCTGTTTCGGATTGGGCGGGAGGAAACGCCCGGGTGTTTCCATTGCGAAGATCGCCCAGAGGACACGGTGGAGCATACGGTGGAGGTCTGCCCAGCTTGGGCGGAGCAACGCCGTGTCCTCGTGGAGGTGATCGGCGGCGGCGATCTCTCGCGTCCGACCCTGGTCCAGGCCATGGTACGGAGCGAGAGGGCATGGCTGGCAGTCGCCTCCTTCAGCGAAGCAGCTATGCTCGCAAAGAGGGAGGCGGCGCACGTGAGGGAGATGCAATACATGCGCCCTCACAGCCGTGTCCTTCGCAGGAGACGCCCTGGGCGTCGGGAATCCCAGGCTGATTCCCGGCCACCGTAGGCACGGGCTTGCGGACGGCGAGTAATGGGTAGCTCGCTGTCCGGTAAGGATCAAGCCCGGGTCGACGGCGCGTTGTGTTCCACGCGCGCCTCAAAGAGATGTCAGCAGCAACAGATGGGGCCCGCAAGGGCCGATGCCTGCCGGGGGTGCGGGTTGTTCGAAAGAGATACCGCCGCCCCTGGCACACAGGCAACTGCGGGTGGGTTTTAGTCAGTAAAAGTCTGACACGCCCTCCCGCTCCACCCAGAGCGGGAGAAGTTATTTGATGATTTCCCACCCAGAAAAAAAAAAAAAAAAAAAAAACCATGTAGTCGATTAGTTTTGAAGCCCTGGTCGAAGACCTTAAATTCGGCTAAGCAGCCGAAAACCTCCTAGGTTGACATGGGAGATGCCAAAGTAAAAAAACAAATGGCAATCTATGGTTTCTACTTACCTGAAGAACGCATGAGTTTTTAGTTTTTAGTTTGGTTTTTAAAGCGTGTTTTTTAGTTTTTAAACTATTATTTTTGTACAAACACTTTTACACGTCAATCATATTTCAAATACACGATGTGGTCGGCGTTTCCTATCTGACTACTCTGAGAAGAAAGGCCGTAACAAACTCAGAGGGCACAGTATCTTTTAAAGTCCAGACATAATCTTGGTCTGGACTTTAAAAGACCATTTCAGACACCAATCCACCAATTTAAGCTGGATTGGTGTCTGAAATGGTCTTTTGAGTTTCAAGTCCAACTATTAGTGTCCACGTTTTGGCACCATAGGTCATAACGGACGCATTGGTTGAATACCTTAGTCTTCAATAATTGCGGGATAGGTGACGAGAAGACCTGACGAAGTTTTCCAAGCGCTGCCCAACGCAACTAGATCTTTCTGTTGACTTCTTCCTCAAGGTTCTATCTACCGAGCTGGATGACTTTGCTTCAGGTTGACATACTTCTTCACAACTTCGAGAAGCCATCCTTCGAGCCTTTAAGGTAATGATGATGATTGCTAGCAATGGTAAAAAATACCTATGTTGAGCAGGTAAGGTACTAGGCTAAAGTTAAATTATTAGTGTCCCATGAGTGAGGGGAAATATCAGCGAATAATTAGTTACAGAAAAAACAATTTTAATAATTACGTACATACCTATGAGTCTAATTTTTCGATTTCTGGAACGCAGGCCTCCTCTCTTCGAGAGAAAGTGGGCCGAAATCCACCACGCGGGCCCAGTGTGGATTGGTAATGTCACATGCTTCGAATTTTTGGTCCTAGGTTCCTCACGATGTATTCCTTCACCGTTTTGACAGCGGTGGTGATGAAATTATTTACAGAAAGTAAAACGCTAGCCAGGGTTCGAACCTACGAGCTACAAGCCGTGAATTGGGGCCGTTTCCACTGGGCCACCACTCCTCCCACCACTGCCTCCCTAGTGTTCCATGAGTGAGGGGCGATTTTATTAATGAATAATTAGTAACAGCTTAAACAATTGTAATATTAACGAACAATTACCTTAGATTTATTATGAACTAGCTTTTGCCAGCGGCTTCGCCCGCGTGGAGGTCGGTGTATAATACATATAAATCTTCCTCTAGAATCACTCTATCTATTAAAAAACCCGCATCAAAATCCGTTGCGTAGTTTTAAAGATTTAAGCATACATAGGGATATAGGGACAGAGAAAGCGACTTTGTTTTATACTATGTAGTGAAGATGGCACGGTTGACATCTGTCGGGCATGCCACCGTCCGGGAGAAACATTCAAACATATAATGTCCGGGTGTTCTCGTCTAGCTGACGAAGAGTACTTGCAAAGGCACAACCTTGTAGCCAGGATTATCCACCAGCAACATACTCTGAAATACAGCCTTGTGTAATCAGAAGTGCCATACCACAGATATGTGCCAGACCCCGTTCTCGAAAATGGACATATCACACTGTACAGGGATCGATCCATCATTTTTGACAGGACTTTTGTTGCCAATAAGCCTTAAATAGTGGTGGCGGATCGACTAGAGCGGCGTGCAATGATCGTTGACATAACGGTCCCGCATGACGGGAACCTCGTGAAAGCCAGGAGAGATAAACACATCAAGTATCCTCACTTGGCTCGCGAGGTTGTCGACATATGGAATGTGGACGCCGCGATAATTGTACCAATAGTCGTTACAGCCAATGGATTGATAGCCAAGAGCCTCGACCAGCACCGAAGGAGGGTCTCGATGGGCAGCTGGATCAAAGGCTTGATCCAGAAAGCGGTACTCCTGGACACGGCTCGCATTGTGAGGAGGTTCTTCTCTCTGGACCCCTGACCGCCTGTAGCTTGGACCCTGTTCCCGATACCAGGCGGCCACTCTATTTTTATATTTTTAAATGTTTTTTCCATATTTTATAATTTAATATTTAAAAATGTAATATTATATGTATTTAATGGAATAAAGGAAGTTATAATAACATATCTACTCTGATTAATCCGTCTAATCAGGTACTTCCGGACAATATTATCCGTTGGGAAGTTCCCGCCCGAAGCCAATCTAGCGGTTATCATGTTTTTGTGCGCGAACGCATCAATCTCTGTGCTCACAATAAGTGGATCACTTGTTACCATCGGTTCACTAAGTTGGCAAATTATGAGCTTAGATAAGTCGGTAGAGTATGATTAATACTTTTCTATTGTCTTGGTGTTAATTAAGAAATCTTCAGCCTCAATGTGCAAGTGTTATTTATTGCAGGGTTTCTTCATCAGAAATGTCTCAGTAACGACCCGGAGTCTGTATTTGTGATCGGTGATGGCATGACTAAAATAGAAAGATGGCAAAATGGGAGTAGTGTACTAGGGTAAAACTAGGATAGTTGCCCCAGAGAAGTAGTAAATGCGCCCTCACGGCCCTAATCGCCGCAAGAGACACCCTGGGCGTCGGGAATCCCAGGCTGATTCCTGGCCACCGTAGGTGCGGGCTTGCGGACGGCGAGTAATGGGTAGCTCGCTGTCCGGTAAGGACCAAGCCCGGGTTGACGGCGCGTTGTGTGCCACGCGCGCCTCAAAGAGATGTCAGCACCAACTGGTGGAGTCCAAAAGGGCCGATGCCTGCCAGGGGTGCGGGTTGTTCGAAAGAGATACCGTGGCCCCTGGCACACCGGCAACTGAGGGAACACGGGGGGGTTTTAGTCAGTAAAAGTCTGACATGCCCTCCACCTAGAGTGGGAGAAGATACTTGATGATTTACCATCCTCAGAAAAAAAATGGTTGTCCCTAATGATGTTTTAAACGGTTGCAATTTTCTAAAGCAATATTCGCTTCGGTCGCGAATCGTATTATTTCAATCAACATGACATCTCGACGCTGATCGCAAATTGCAAAAAACGTAAGATAATAATTTAGTTGGCCACTTTTTCACATCCCCCTTAAGTTCTAGACTCTTGTTCAATTATAGGCCACTTTTCCCCACATTATTGACGTCGTAATGACGAAAGGAAATTTATTTCTGTAAGTACTTGTGTAAATAATTAGCAAATTTAATTTTGTGACTGAAAAAGGTAATGGCAAACAACAAAAGGCGTAAATCAATCACCATTCCGGGTTCATAATATGGGAAAGAATTATTTTCGTCTTAAGTCTAGGCAATTTCCGCTTTGTGAGTTCCAGACAAAACTTTATGTTCATTTATTTAGTTAATTTACTATGGTTTTCCAACGACTAGTTCACATAAAAAATTAACAGAGAGCCTAGTCTTATTATTATAAAGTACAAGCTTTTGCCCGCGGCTTCGCCCCCTTTGAGGTCGGAAATTATCCCACGGGACCGTACATCCGTGATAAAAAGTATTATTATAATTCAGGTTATAAACTATCTGTGTGTCAAATTACATCCAAATCAGTTCAGCCGTTTTTGCGTGATTGAGTAACAATAATACAAACTTTCATACTTATGATATTGGCAGGATATATAGGGCTACAGTAAACTTATCACTAATTGATGTAATGGGTTGTTAAAGTGGTGAAAATTACAATAAAATCAACTAAAATTAATAATAATACATTCAAGTAAATTGATAATAACAAAATCTTACATAATACGTATCCACAGTTAAAAATATGTACAGTAAAAAATCAAGTAAATCAATAATTTTACAATGAAATGTGAGACATTTTAACATTTTTATTAATGATAAATGATTGTACGAAGTAGGTTTGTACGAACACTAAAACACGTCAATCATATTTTTAAGAAGAAAGGCCGAAACAAACTCAGAGGTCATAGTCTCTTTTAAAGTCCAGACATAATCTTGGTCAGATCATGTGAAGATCATGTGGATTGGTCTCTGAAATGGTCTTTTGAGAAAAGAACCACACTAATAAACCACAATAATTTACTTACTAAAAATCAAAAAAATAAACAATAATAAAATCAAGTAAGTAAATGATTAATAGTGCAATGAAATGTATTGAATTAAATTAAATAATGACATACAACAATGCATTCTAGTACTAAAATTACTGATGTCACTCGGAAAGCTGCCTGCACACGTCTGCCGTATGTCAGACGATCAATGGTCTAAACTTACGGCCCAGTGGGTCCCGCTTACTGGCAAACGACATCGCGGTATGTCCAGACGGAGCTGGCGGGATGAGGTGGACTCCTTTATTAAACATTGGTCCTTGACAGCTCTGGACAGAGAGAGGTGGAGAGAGAGTAGGAAGACTTTCGCCCAGCTGTCGAACTTTAATAGCTAAAAATAAATGAAACAAAAATTAATTAATTAATACAAAAGGTTAAATTGAAAACAAAAGATACAGAACAAGAAATGAATGACGGAATTCAAACAAGAATCAATTGTCTAGCAATATAATTAGCGTTGTGTAAGTAAAAGATGATTGTTAAATTGAGCCAATGGGTGTAGGAGGAGATGTCAAATCAATTAACATAATGTTAAACAATAAAGGCTCCTTCCTGCAAACAGGCGCGATGTAGAACAATACCTATGAAAACTTCATGGAAATTGTTCTACAAGTGTCGCGTCGCAGTCTGCCTTATCCCTATCCAACAAGCTGAGGGTATATTGATCCATAATAAAACCGATTTGGACATATGGAATACAACTGTGGTCGACAGCCAGCAAATCCAACATGATGTGCCTGCAGAGAGCCCAAAACAATATTCTAAGGGTACTTTCCTCGGCGCCCTGGTATGCTCGCAACACGGAAATTCATGAGTATCTGGAAATCCCAACCATTCTGGACGAAGCAAAACGATACTCAGCCAACTACAAGGACCGCTTGACAACTCACCCAAACCCGTTATCCAGTATGCGCCTGCAGCCAAATCCAATTAGAAGACTCAAGAGAGCCGATGTCCAACCAAACTCCAACCTCTTGCAATACACCTGATTATAGTCTATGCGACTGATCGCAGGTCTAAAATACAGAAAAAAAAAAGTGTCGCGTCGCGCCTGTCTGAAGAAGCCTTGAACAGCTAGAAAGTATTAAAACAATAGAGACAAGCATAAATAGCATGGTTAAGTCAATATTTGCCTTAACAGTTTAGCATTTTCTTATTCGTCTGTCAAATATAAACTATGAATGATTGACATTCAATCAAAAATCTATTTCGCCTTGCAAGCTTGAATAACATTTGCACAAATAATTGTGCAAATGTTAGTAGACTATTCTTGTTTTGTAAAATATTACCTCTTACGTAGATATACACCGTGACATTTTAGTCGTCTTACAAAGATGGTCCACTCAATGTATCCGTCATAAAATACCTCTAGGCGCGATTAAAACATTGTTACCATTAATTAAGATAATAGATACAAAGAAAAATAATGTTTACGTATCAAACGGTAGAAGATATGTACCTATCATTACATTCCAACATTAATTCCATCTCCATAACAGGGTGTTTCAAACTACGTCATGCGTCTTAGTGATATGTTCATGTTTTTGATTACGCAAATGTTCAAAAAAAATTTTTTTTTCATAAATGGTAGTTTATTCGTATCGGATTTGAATATACATTTATCAATTAATAAGTCATCAAATAAAAACTAACTTAATTAAACCTATTCACAACTTAAAAATGGCATCAAAAAATTCATCCGCATCGCTGTCGACTGGTAATGTTCCCAAGAGACTGGCAGCATTACCATGTAGTTGTATGGCAATGCTTAGCCGCTGGCCAAGGTACAAACCAGCCCTTGGGTCACGGGAAGTTGCAACCAGCCTTTTTGAGATTTCCCTAAAGAGACCATGAGCACTCGGACCCCACGGCCCGAGGGTTTCAACCCCAAACGGCTCGAAAATATAACTGCCAATTAGGTTATTATACTTTCGCCGCTTGAGGTTTTCCGCAGCCGCAGCGGCAGCGCCAGCACAGCACCCCGAGCCAGGAAGATGGGATGGCGCAAGAGTATCGACACACGTTGCATCCCACACTAAAGGCCTACCCAACTTCCATGGAAATAAAGACATTCCGTCCGGTCTCTTGCCATCGTCGCGTGCCAAGCCACTGGGTTCTAATACAGCTGGAACGCCGACGGTAAAAAAAGCTTGTCGGATGATGTCGTTAATGTTTGCATGCCGCGCTAAGCGGCTCGCGCTTCGGCTGCAGGACAGGCCGTGGTGTCCTAGACTGTTGACAACTTCGCCGCAGTGACAGCGATGAGGGGAACAACAAGGAGCACCCAGTCGCAGAGAAGCAGCGAGGCGGAAAGTGGTGTCGTCGAACAAAGTGCCTATGTTCGACGACGGTAGTGCATGAAGCCACAGACCCGATTCCCACTTACCCACAGCCAGCAGGCGCGCACGCTCCGCAGTAGTAGATAGCACTCATTGGGTACATGAAGTGGGCTGCCGTTGTAAGACGACTGAAATGTCACGGTGTATTGTAATTATCCATTTCGATATTACTGTTGCAAGTGCCGTGAATAATTATAATTATTATATGACATGTTATTTTTGGTTTGTAGCTAAGTACTTAATAACATCCACACGGGTCGTTCGATGCGATTGGTCCGTTAATGGGTGAACATTTTAACATACCAAATACCCCACCGTACCTCGATAAATATGTTGAGCCGTTGGTCCCAGCTGTCATTCGTGGATTTTTGACAGCCCGAAATTCTGACAACCAGTCTTACCAAGAGGTCTTACCCGGTAAACTGGGTATTCAGCTGCAATCGGTTAGGTTATGTTAGAAACTACTCGGACTATGAACGTGAAATTTTGCACACTTTTTATAATTTTCCTTGTATCATGTAGAAAACACACACAACTAAGAAACACACACACACACTACACAGAAACACTGAGAAAGGGTTTTTGGAAATTTGACATATAAGGGGGTGAAAAGGGGGGATGTAGGTTGTGTGAAAAATCATATTTTTATTTTAGTATTCTGTTTCCATACAGACAACATCAATAATGAGACAAAACCATACCATGTTTAATTTTTGATGTACATTGTCGAACAGTGGAGTAATACACTCCCGAAGTTTGTATGGGAAAAATGTGGATTCACCTTAACTACGAAACAGATTTTTATGCTTTCATTTCTTGGTTAGTTGATTTACAACTAAGCAAGAATCACTCACTATCCAACCAGCAGCTACTAAATCTCATTTCTCATCGAAAAAATCTTCAATAAAATATTCCGTTACTATCTAATTAATCCCTTATGCTAATGGGATTTAAAGTTTTAAACCGTACTTTTTAATGAAACTCATTAACGTCTGATAGTTAACCAAAGGTTAACGATATTATAATTAGATGCTAAGTGAGCAGGCTGTTTCATGGTATCACAGGTAACTGATAAGATCTCGGTGTAAATAACACTTTGACCAATAAAATTGGACAATAGGCTGCGTGTGCGCATGGCAAAGTAAAGGGATAAGCGTAGTGGTTGGGAAATGTGGAACCGTAATGTGTTAACTTATAATTTGGATGTGGCATTACTCAATTTCCGGTTCAGGTTCCGTGTGGTGCCGGACGTAAAAGAATAGCACCATCCCATTTCTTCCCGTGGGTGTCGTAGGAGGCGACTAAGGGACTTACTAGAGAATGGGCAGCAGCGTTCTCTATGCATTTGACCACCATACTACGATCGCCAACCCGCCTGCCAAGCCTGGCGATTATGGCAAATTCCCCCCTTTTGGGGGAGGCTTATGTTCAGCAGTTGACGTCTACCGGCTGACATGATGATGATGAGGATTACTCATTTGCAGCTAAGTCGACGGGTCATTCTGTCAGGTTAAGCTACGCTTGCCGCGGCTGGTCCGTGGATGGGTGACCATCTTTACATACCAAGACCCTCCGTGTCTCGGAAAACACGTCAAGCCATTTGTCCCGGCTATCATTCGTAGATCTTTGACAGTCGTTACGGGTAGTCAGAAACCCGAAATTCTGACCACCAGTTTTACTGATGAGTACCGTATTACCTAGTAGCTGGGTTGTGATGGTAAGATATGAACTCTCTTCATGTAAAATTCGGGTACTCAGCTGCATCCGGTTAGATTGGAACCTGACCGCAACATATGTGGGTTCTCCCAGCAGGCAGATGATGATTTACCAGTGGCGTCAATAGTTTAATTTAAGGAATAATTTGTTTAGCTGAAGTCATGTTCTATTTGAAGTGGAAAATCTTAAAATAATGATTCAAAACACCAATTTGGTTTGGTAGACTTTTTGAACGAAGACCAATCGAACTACGTATTAAGGAGGATGCGCTAAAAAACTTTAATGAAATAGTAATTAGATAGGATTTAATGAACTTGCATTAATTCATTTTAATGGTTACTGGGGGACGCCTATCTCCAGAGTGGACGTTTTCCGGCTGAAATGATGATGTTTTTTTTTCTGGGTGGGAAATCATCAAATGACTTCTCCCGCTCTGGGTGGAGCGGGAGGTCGTGTCAGACTTTTACTGACTAAAACCCACCCGTGTTCCCTCAGATGACTGTGTGCCAGTGGCCGCGGTATCTCTTTCGAACAACCCGCACCCCTGGCAGGCATCGGTCCTTGCGGGACCCATCAGTTGTTGCTGACATCTCTTTGAGGCGCGGATGGAACAAAACACGCCGTCGACCCGGGCTTGGTCCTTACCGCACAGCGAGCTACCCATTACTCGCCGTCCTCAAGCCCGTGCAAATGATGATGATAATGAATGGTTATAATACTGTAAATGTATAATAAGTGTTTCGGCGGGAATCATATTTTGTTAACTCAAAAAATCAAAAAATCAAAAAGTCATTTATTCAAACTAGGCTGAGAGTCAGCACTTTTTGAACGTCAAAATTACATAAGACAGTCCCCCCAAAACGCCCACCCTTCACCACTTCCTAGTGCTTTAGCTGGGAAGAAGAAGTGGCGCAACAAACTGACCTGCAAATAAAAAAAAAACGTAGGAAAATTGGAATTTCGGGGGTTACCCCGGCGCTTCCGCCTTAAGGCGATAAATGTATGTTTTTCGACTAAATTTAGGAAGTTATTTTAGTTGATTGATGGTTTAAGATTTTAGCCGTTTAAACATGGCCACCCATAAATTTTGATGTCGTGAGCCCAACTTTTTTTAATTTTCTTTGAAAATTATCAATTTTCTTCTTGATATCTTGTTCAAAATAACACGTAGATTTCCTATTCCTTGTTTCCTAGTTCCATGTGGTCAGTGCACTAGACCCTAATGGTCACAAATAAAGAGCGATACAATGACGTCACGCACCACGACCCACGCACACAAAGCGCTATATTTTGGACATTAGAATACCTTATCTACTGTTTTGGACCAATTTATATGTGCTGTTTGTTTTTGGGTTAAATTTTGAGGAAAAGTTGTTGTTTTCCACAACAATTTAGTAGTAGACTGTAAAGAAACGGTTTTAAAATCAAAATCAGTAACAAAATATATTATTTCACGTTAACCTACATGGGCATTTATGAAACGTCAGAAGGTCCACTGTTTCAATTAGTCGTTTCCTATGGTCCTATTGTCAAAGATCCTCGAATGACGGAGTGATCTTTCTGAAGAATGGTGGCCTATGTACGGATCAACCGCGGCAAACGTAACTTAACAAACGCAGAAATTACATATGAATGAAAAAAGTCATCTGAATCATTATTTAATTATACAGTTACTGAAATATTCCCTTTCGCATACATTGCTCTTAGCTTGCTTAGTCATTGCTCCCGTTCATACACATCATGTAAAAAAATACATTTCACTTATGACCCATATTATCACCACAATGTCACTTAATTTATGTGGTGTAGTATCACCCTGACAGCTGCAACAATAACTTTGTCACGTTTATAGGATGAAATTAGACGGAATTAGGCATCGCTCCTACCGGCCACATCCTCGTTTGCTCTGGTGCTAACGCGCAGTATATGTTAATGTTTCAGATTAAAAAAAAAAATTTTTTTAAAGCATTATGTTATTAAACTGTTTTTAAAGATACCAAGTATTTTAATGAATGGCTGGATGAATTAAAGAATTATTTTTAAAAAATTGGGTGTGACTCGTCGGTCATATTATAAGGAACGCTTGCTAATTTATCGAATTAGTACGAGTAAGCAGAAATATAGGATAAATGCACCTCTCTACAAGCAAAGTTGAATGAAAAATAATACCAATGGCGTTTGTTAATGACAATGATTAATGATGCCACTGACCACTTTGATTAACTCCTTTTTAATTTACTTGAAATAACGACAATGAAGTTGTCGAATAATTAAACACAAAAAACTATTAAACAAATATAAAAAAATAAACCAGTAGCAAATACGAGTACCACCAGCAAGAAATAAAAGGACCGTAGGAAGTCATACTGTATGCAATTAAAGATAATACAATCGTAACATTAATGAAGCCAAGATTCTGTAAATAACATACCTTCTATTGATTACTACGGTATGAGTACAAACTGGTTAAGTATCAGTAAGTAACTTCTTAGATATACGACACGCAACCTCGTTAAACTATCTTCAACTGGATTATAAAGACCACCAAGACAATTGTGTACCAAAAGGGCACTTTAATGGCAATGCTTATTTACTATTTAGTAACAGTCGCACGGGTCGACCGAAGGTCGATAAGCTACGCTTGCTGAGGTCGGTCCGTAAATGGGCGACTATCCATTAGTCCATTATCTACATATCCAAACCCCACCGTGCCTCGGAAAGCATGGTAAACCGTTGGTCCCGGCTGCTATTTGTAGATCTTAGACAGTCGTCGCCAGAAACTCGAAAGTATGTCAACCAGTCTTACGATGGGGTATCGTATTTGCCGTAACGGAGTTGTGGAGATCGGATAGACAGTCAGCCCAAGTAAAATACTTTTTTTCAGCTGATGCAGCTGTATTTACGGACACCAGCATAGTCGGGTAAAGGCTAGGCAGACGATGACTTACAAGGGCAATGCCTTTAATGATAATGATAAACGATTTTATTTCTGTAAGTAGGTTTGTAACGTCAATTATATTTTTAAAACTAAATGAGGTCGGCGTTTCCTATCTGACTACTCTGAGAAGAAAGGCCGAAACAAACTCAGAGTTCACAGTCTCTTTTAAAGTCCAGACATAATCTTAGTCTGATCATGTGAAGACCATGTGGATTGGTGTTTGAAATGGTCTTTTGAGAAAAGAACCACACAGATTGTGTGGACCTGTCCAATCAGTGCACGCATTTATCAGTAATCATGCAGCTCAACTCAGATCTTGAGGAGCTCAAGGATTTGACGAACAATACCAAAGAACTACCAGATCATGACTAAATGAGGAAAGAAAAAAATAAACCAAACTAAAAAACACACTCACACAGTTATCACATTCACAATAATTAAAGCAATATAATACTTAACAAAATAAATATTCATGTCATTGTTTAAATAAAATTCATCAATGTCAATGTGTACCATGAACAAAAAATCCGAAAATAATTGTGGTCAGATCTTTTGAGGACCATGTAGATTGGTGTTTGATATGGTACTTTGAGGAAAGAACCACACAGATTCAGTGAGTTTCGTTAGTTTCATTTTGAGATTGCAACAACATTCATTGCGTTAATTACGTTGTTAAGCAGACGATTTTTTCAAAGCAATGGTTTAGGAACTTCTTTCAAAATCCTAAGGATTGTAACTAATTAAAGTTTTTACGCAATTGGAATGCAGAGCCGGAAACCAACACACCAAAAATAATACTTTTACTTATTTAGTTTCTAAACGAAAATAAACTTTGGAATGAACAAGGTTTAGTCAAAAAACACACAATAAATTGACAGAATCGTAGACAAATCATATTCACCAGTGATATAATTTACTAATATCATGTCGTTACTCAAACGTTTTTGTCATAAAAAACAAATGATTCTAAGAAAACGAATAAAATCTAATTAATAGATACCCTTATTTGGAATGCGTTTCACCATTAAATCATCTGCTTATGTTCAACGACAAGATGGCATCAACGATAAAGCACACTTTCCTAAAAATATAAAATTAACTCGCGACCAAAAATAAAAATCCACCTTTTAAAAGAACGTTGTTCCCACATACATTGCCATAATAAAAGAGGCATAAAAAATAATAATATTACCTGCGAACACATTAATTTTATATACCTAATAAAGATGTCAAAACTTTCGATATACTGACATGGAACATTGTATTGCGACATCAAAATCAGGAAATGACTCTATCGCGGGTCGCTGCTTCTACTATAACCATGTTATACAGTTACTGGAAGTGATTATGTTAATAAATAAATTAATTAAAATCTTTAGTGAAGAACACAACATGATCGATAAAAACACAATGACAAAAAATTATAAGTACATTAAAAAAAAGTGGAAAAAATATACAATCAAATAGCATGCATGCACACACACACAGACTCACGCCTTTCTTCTCTTGCACATTAATAGGCACAAACATTTTGCTTGTTTTTTCTTTATTACATATTTATCTCATCAAATCTATGAGAAGTAAATTACCTAGATATAAAAAAGAGTCCATATTTGTCAAATATGTATAATCTATGATTGGGAAATTACTTGAACGTCTAAATTTGCTGAGAAAAAGTAGTAAAATAATGATATAAACGTTACCGGTCATCAGGACCCCGAAAGTCTTCCAACCAGTCTTACCAAGGCATATTGTGTTACCCAGTAACAAGGTTGTGGATGTCAGATAAGCATGTAAATACTGGTATTGAGCTGCATCTGGTTCTGGTTAGACTGGAAGCTGACCCTAACATAGTTGGGAAAAGCTAGGCAGATGATGATAGTAAGTAAATAATAATGATGAAATATAAATATTTGTAACGCACCGTACCTTATTGATGCTGTCAAACTTAATCCTTAGCTTTGAAATGATTTATAAGATCATCGGTAGAAAATGTCTTCTCCAATAACTTTCCAAATATTATTATATTTTCGACGTTCTTGGTCGTTTTTTCAAATGTAAAAGAGGTACATACTCTGTGAACCTTTAAGCTAGCTTTCAATCTTAGTTTCCTGAACGACGTCGTAGAAATTAAAAGTTATTTGACTTGTAGTAATTTATTAACATATTTACCGGATTTGCTTCTACTTCCAGCATCCACCTTTCCATCCAACCACGCTCAAATATCCTTCCCACCCACACTCCAGCCTCATCCAGCCCAGCTTTACATCCCTGCCAGCCACAGAACATTACACGCAGCGACGAACATACCAATCCTCGAATGTTTACACATTAGCATCCATCGTATATCGTGTTCAAGTACGTCACGATATAAATTAGATTATACCTCATGAAAGGAAACAAACTGTATTGTGTGACGAAATCAGCTGATTTGGGTAGATAAAACTAAATTGATAAGAGTTAACTACTATTTGGAGCGCCATGGAGCGGGCTATGCTCGAAAAACTTTAAAACATAAACTCACAAACAACACAAACTCACTCTGAAGTTATCCAGAAAAGAAGAGGGAGTGGTCTTGCCATGTTTGCCGAAGGACTGGTGGCCGGTGCAGCAGACGAGTCTTGGAGTGGAGACCGCGTATCGGTAAGCGTAGTGTGGGACGACCTCCATCTAGATGGACCGAAGACGTTAAAAAGGTGGATGGGACATACTGGATACGGGGAAGACAGGGTATTGTGGCGCAGCCTGGGAGTGAGCTATGTCTAGCAGTGGACTGTGAAGGTAGCATCTTGGGCGAGGCCTATATACAGCAGCGGGAGTCTTTCGGCTAAAATGATGATAATGATTCTTATAGCATATGGAATTTAAAAAATAGTTGAGTTTGACTCTAATTGGTCCTATTTGAAAGTATTTTTCCCAAACCTCAGTACCAAAGTAATAAGTCCTATCAGTAACTGGGAGTTTTCATTGATTTATTTTTAGCATGTTGTCCCACGGGCTAGGCTTCCCAGTCTCGTTTCCACTGCTCGCTATCTTGAGCTAGAGCGGACCAATCCTGTCTGTAGGCATCAACATCGTCCCGCTAGCTTCTTGGGTCTGCTTCGATGTCGCCGGTCATTTCTGGGATCCACTTGGTTGTAGATTTGGTCCATGCCTCATTCGACATGCGTTCAGCAAACGTGTCCGCTCCAGTCTCACTTAAGCTTCGCAGGAGACGCCCTGGGCGTCGGGAATCCCAGGCTGATTCCCGGCCACCGTAGGCACGGGCTTGTGGACGGCGAGTAATGGGTAGCTCGCTGTCCGGTAAGGACCAAGCCCGGGTCGACGGCGCGTTGTGTTCCACGCGCGCCTCAAATAGATGTCAGCAGCAACTGATGGGGCCCACAAGGGTCGATGTCTGCCAGGGGTGCGGGTTGTTCGAAAGAGATACCGCGGCCCCTGGCACACAGGCAACAGAGAGAACACGGGTGGGTTTTAGTCAGTAAAAGTCTGACACGCACTCCCGCTCCACCCAGAGCGGGAGAAGTTATTTGATGATTTCCCACTCAAATTGCATAGGATAATTTCGTGGAAGTCACCGGTATACGTACCGGTGACTTCCACGAAATTACCTGTATATGTGTATATATTATATATTCCATACATGTATATGTTACCGGCCAAACCCAATTTCAGGCCAAACAGCAGTAATTTATCGGAATAACCAACGATCGTGGTATTTTTTACAATAATATAAATAGTAAATAGTAACTTAATAAAATATCAATAAGATGTAATATATTCTACGAGGTTGGTTTAAAAAAGAAAAGTTTTCTTAAAATTGGTCATGCGAGTAGGGCAGAAACAAATTTTCGCAGACATTTTTTTGATAACCTCCGAACATTTTCTACGCTAGCGCTACACAGACGAATACTTATAAGCTTAAAAAAAACTTCTGCACCAATACTCAAATAGGTATCCCTACTTAACTCAGAAAATAATCCCATCTTATATCGTACGATTATAAATCAGTAAAAGTAACAACATTAATACTATAAAGTCTGTGTGACCAGCTACTCTAAGCCTAAACGATAAAATGTTAAAATGTCTAATATTATTTAATTTTATAGTCCACCCCGACCTCACAAAATGGTGAATGAGTAAAATACGACTTTTTCATGTAAATCATATTTTTTCTGTCTTCTCACTACCTACGCTGATTATGCGATTTTTCTAAGTTTTATGAGGACAGGTGTCTACTATATCTTAAAATAGAAAAAATATAGCAGTAGGTACCATCTCATTATATTTGTACGCTTAGCAACTGAGATTTCGATTGCTTCGTCGTAGGTTAACCAGGTCGGATATCCGCGCTGTAGTGCCTATCATGCTGCTGTACATTTCCCGGTTGGACCCATAGACATCCGGAGATAAGGTCCTCCGGTACAATATCAGGAGGAGACAAGGTCATAACGGTGCCAATAAACTGCAGTTGCTGAAGCTGACGCGGTTGGAGTCAACCAGAATTATACATTTAAGTCCTACATCGTACAGCACCCTAATTGCGTAACTCACCATTAATCATAATCTGTTTCGTTTTGAAACAGAATTGCTTCATATGTTCGAAAAATGTGTCTGCTCAACAACGCAAATAACGCAATGAATATTGTAGAACTGTCAAAATGAAACCGATTACGATTCATCGTGAGTTACGCAATTAGGGTGCAGGTTCCCGTATTGCAGAAGGCCTCATTTTTTTGGCCGGCAAGAGTTGTGTAGGTACAGACGTTACAGGGAATCGCGACCGAAACCAAGCTCCCAAGTGCAGTGTTTTGTTTTTGTGGTTTTTATAATTATGTATGGTTACTATTAATAAATAAGATATTAATGTTGTGTTTTTGTTGCCTGAATCAAATGATTTTTGTATTATAAATGCGAAAGTAAGTTTGTTTGTTACTCTTTCACATTAAGGCCATGGTAACTTTAAATATTGTCATTACGAGCGATAATAGTTCTTATTGCAATTCGGTACGGGTTAAAATATGTTGTAACAATATCGAATAACAAATGAGCAAGTGTATGTCGTAAAAATGTAAATGAAATCGTATAAAATTAGATATTAACTATTTAATAATAAATAATCCATCACTGGATGCAGTTTAGCATTTGGAATTTTATGGTATATTTTTAATTATAATTATAATTGTTATTGAAGGGATAAACTGCTTTTAAAGATAATTAAGAGGTGACTTTGATTCTTTTTTTGATGCATTAAAGTATGTTTAATTATATTTTGAGTTCCATCACTGTATGCAAAAAAGACTTAAAAATATCATACATATTTTTTGCTTTCAAAATTATTTACGGTTAAAGAGATACACTGCTTTAAAAAAAACTTTTTGAGTGTATTCCAGAAATCTCCGCTTTAAACCGGCTGAACGGATTTGGATGAAACTTAGCACATAGATAGACCATAACCTGGGTAAGGACATTGGCTACTTTTCAGTCTGGATTGTACTCGAAGACGCGGGCAACATAAATTCGAAAGTAACTTTGTCTTTATGCTATCTTTTCACGCCTAAGCCACTGAATTCGATAAAATTCGGCAAGGATATAGATGATATGCTCGGGAAAGACATATGCTAATTTAGCCCCTGGTAACACGTTCTCATTGGATAATTTCTGACATCCACGGCAGAAGCTAGTCTCTAATAAAGCACTAATTTAAATGCCTAGAACCTATTTATTTATTTAACCATTTATGTACACACATATATAAACCGACAAGAAGATTAGAACATAAATTATTATTATTATTATAAATAAAAAAAATAAAAAAAATAATTAATAATTAATTAATTATTATTTATTATTATTATTTAGTCCTGTATTATACATATCAGAAAAGTTACAATTAATTATTACCTACAATCGTCAATTACAGGAGGCCGATATTAGGCCCAACCTAAGCCAAAAGGTCACGCCGTTCGTGTCTTACATATCATTATATACGGCAATTTATCAAAACGATTGCAGACAAACATTGGCCGTACACCTACAAACTAATGTTACAATGACAACGTTAAATATGCAAGCAATTACCTTCCCTATACGTATGCAACAATGTTAATAATCGTGTGCACGATTTTGACAGTTATGGTCAATGAATGTGATGGTGGCGGTAGGGTTGGCGAATTAGAGAGCTTTCATCGGTGCCTAAATTTCACTTAAATATTGACATAACTAACAGGAAACTAAAAGTCAATGTATGTAAAAATTATACAATCATAATAATATCAGAAAGAGACACACAGAGAGGAACAGAGACAGACAAGAAGTGAGAGGAAGTGTCCAAAAAGCTACTTAAATTTGTCAATTTTAAGCGATTTTAATTGCATTACATAAAAAATAACTATGAAAAAAGAATGTTACTTTCAAGTCATCGTACCAGCCCACTCAGATCCTCATCAACATTAAATCGTAAACTGTCTTCTATTGGACTTCTGACCAAGGATGGCTCCCAATGACCGTTTCATAGGTACCCAACATATCTAGCAGATTCCTGCGACTTTCATCAGCTCGTGGTTCCATTTTATGGAGACTTACGCTGCGCCTTCTTTCCGCTGAGAAAGAATAATTCTAATCAGAGATTGAATATAATTATTACTGCTGGGAGTTTACGTGTAAATAAAACAAAAGGACACCAAAGAATCTCTTCTTGCCAACCCTACTCCACGCGTACAATCGTAACGCCGAAACGGGTGCGCACGAAGCTGACCGAACAGGCGCGTAATGACACGAGCCGTCACGAGCGCGTCCGATTGCACCCGAACACGACGTGGTCGTGCCGCGTGCGCACAATACGGTTATCAAGGTGTCATACCGAACATTGATTTTCAGGTCGAAAATGAGAGCAAAAACAGCCACAAATGTAGACAGTTATTATTATCTTCCGCCGCATGTAAGTAGACTATAAGCTTAGAGCTAGTAGAAGAAGAAGTAAGAAAACTTTTATAATTTATCACGTAAAGCTTCAAAACTAACTATTTACACCAAGTAGTAAATTAAATGACTAACTAACTAATTATACAAATAAATAAATACAAAAACGAAACAACACTTAGGCGTCGAAGTACTCGCCCGCATCGCTGTCACCCGGAATCGACACATCGAATGGCAATTCTAATTCTGTGGCCAAAGAACTACCCAGCCCTCTGATCATGTGAAGAGACGGTACTTAAAACGAGACGCTCACACCCAATGACTAGAACACATTGGAGACATGTTACGTTGCTTGCTGGTAACCCTATATATGATAGTAAATAGACCCATAACTAATGCAAAGACCGTAAATTTTCACTACTTATTGGTCCACCACAGAAAGGTGCAAACAACGTTTAAAATACGGCCACAAAAGCTATATTTGAACATGTACAAATAAATACATCGAACCGCATTTAAACGACTTGCATTTAAGGAACAAAACACAATAAACTCTTACAAATAATGCATCCTTTCGCAGCAAAAAAGACGGTTACGAGTATCATAGTCAACAGCGAAATAAGCCCGAATAAAGACATGCAACAGAGTAATGCTATCGCTTGCGGCACCTGTCAAACGAATTGCTTCGGAAATTATCCGAGTACTCGATACCCGAGGCACATCCACGATTTACGATACCGAATTCCATAATCGAATGCATCAGCTGAGTAAAATAGAATGGAAATCGTCCCGTTTTAGGTAAGCGACGATTTATGACGCGAATTCGAAAGTCGGTTACAAATCGAATTTGGAATTTCTTTTGAATTACTTATGGCTTTTATCGTTGACGCCATCAGTACATTAATAAAGTTAGCGTGCATTTTGGTATAAATGTCAAAAAAGCGTTGAAGATTCCGATATTCGTGAGATTTTTTCTTTTTGGAAATTTTTTTCTTACGAAATGTCTCCACCAGGATATTTTTCTCGTATGTTATCACAATCATGACTTGAAAACCTCCTTTTTTGGTTTGTATAAATTTACTGTAAACTAAAATTTAGAATCAAAATCTTTGAAATCCGTGAAACCCTTTAAGTACATGTAAAACGGAATTACCACACAGTAAAACGTATACATTGCATTCACATACTGCCATTTAGTACACAATAAACTTTATTACACACAGCACTTCACTTTCACCTACTTAACATAACCAAATACGCTGCAACGTCTGTTAGGGCCGTACTGGGTCGTAAAACGGTCCTAAAATCCATTTTCTATTTAAATCTTTTATTACTTACCACGGCTCTAAAGTTGGACAATAATATAAGAAGCGAGACCAAATTAGTTTTACCACCAAACTGTTGTAGACCCCTGCCGGCCTATTCCGTAAAAATCTCACCGTGAAAACGTAAAGTGAGTTTGGAGTGACTGTCATTTCACCAGCTTGGCTATTCTGTAAAAATCTCACCGTGAAAGCATACGTGAAGTGAGCTGTCATTGTATCTGACGATTGATGATGAAATGAAATTGGCACAATTGATAGCTCACTTCAAGCTCGCCTCACCTTAGTTTTCACGGTGAGATTTTCACAGAATAGCACTACTGATGCTAAGGATTGTCACTATTGACAGCTTACTTGAAGCTCACTTCATCTAAGTTTCTACGGTAATACGCATATCTTCACGGAATAGTTCGACTGAATTAGTGCTACAGACTAGTGATGTACCGAGTCGCTGTTTTGGTGGATCGAGTCGACTCGAGTCTGTTTATACGGTATTCGAATCTTGACTCGATTCCGCGATTCTAGCCCAGTACTCGAGTTCTATGTTTGGTATTCGAATGTTGACTCGATTCCAGGATTCGCGTCTAGACATACGAGTCCAGAACTCTAGTCTGGAAATTTAAGTCCAGTCCATACACCTGAGGCTTTTTTCGGCGGCATGTTGTAATAAAGTTAATTACAATAAAATTACTTCATTATTAGTAAAAAAAAAGTTGCAGGTTCAAACTTGTATTATTAGGCATCCTTCATTGCTTCAGTAAACAGAGATCGAGTACGAGCGAGTCAACCTAATTCGAATACTAGTCAGTTGCACTCGAATAATAGCACCGAGTCAGCGAGTACAAATTCGATTCTTCCTGACTCGAGTACCGGAATCGAGTACTCGAATCAAAATAAATTAGTATTCGAGTAGGCGAGTCTGACTCGGGTCAAGCCGTACTCGGCACATTGCTACTACAAACCCTTTGACAGAAGAAAATGTTTGTGATCTATGAAGCATGGAAGGTCAACCTAAACTGGATGATTAAGATTTAATGAGAGAGAAATACGTGTGTATAAAATCTTCAGTAAATATTTGGTGGATAGTAAATTATGCGGCAATGTCGACTAGATAGTTTTTATTACTTGTTTATTAGAATCTTTTAGCGAGTTTTTCATCTATTAACAGATTCAGATTACAGTTTACGAGCTCAATGATTTATTTGGATTTAATATTGTATTTGAAGCTCTACAATGTGAATATAAAAAAAAAAAAAATCCAAAATCACGTTACTTTTAGCGCTAACTATATTTAAAATACATGAGCATCATTTTGGCGCAGCAGTGGTGGCCCAGTGTTATCGACTCCGACTTGCGAGTGTTCGAACTCAGCAAACCAACCCGCACTGGGCCCACGTGGTGGATTCCGAGCTCATTCTCTCTCACAGAGAGGAGGCCTGTGTCCCAGCAGTGGGAACATTCTACAGGGTGTAAAAGAAACCCTATTGCTATCCTTAAGCACTAAAGATACCTGGTGTAGAATCACTATACATAGTTTCAACTCAAAATAAAATACTCTAAGAATTGATACCAAATTTTCGGTTTCATATGTTTCTTAAATTCAAATCATAACAAACGTGTCACCGCACTACGTAGGTATAACTTTCTACGTTACTTGCCAATATTACGATAAATCTCTTCTGAGAGATGTGTTTATTTCAATTTGAAACGTTCGGTTTCTGGTATCAATGTATTAAACATTCTCATAACTTCCGAACATGTAGAGATAGGATTAAAAAACCCTTCCAATATCGTTTGATATCATCCAAAGAAGCCGTGCCCTTGGTATGTATATACCCTTTAAGTTATACGTTGTATAGGCCAGTCTTCTTCACGTTTCCGGATGACAGCGATGCGGATGAGTACTTTGAATTATTTAACCATCGCATGAGCTACATTTTAGTCAAAATCGTGCCGATACAAGATTGTGAAATGAATGAAACGCCACAGGACACCTTCACACAAAAAGTAAAGAATTCCAGTGTGGCAATGGCAAGGCAGTTTCTAACGCCGACATCTGTAAACGTTACTTAGCACATTCTTCTTTGGCTTAGACATGTTCCCGTCTCTATCTGGCACTTGAAGTTTGACAGTTGTGTGAAAATGGCAGGAGTAACTATTAGCCAAAGTATCTGTTAGTATATAATAAAAAAGTACATATAAAAAGCCCATAACAAAATCAAGCTTCTAAGTCAACGAAATAAATAGTAAGGCCATTAATTTTTATAGACGATATAATGTTGATATTCGCAAATAAATCAAAACTGCAAATTTGCAAATAAATTCATGATTCTCTGTCAACGGGAAATACTCGCAATGGAAATGGAATTCAATGGAATCATGAAATTGGGCAAGAAGCAAGATCTCCCAGCACAAGAACAGGAAAAACCGTGAAAATCGTATTTTCGGACCTTTTTTTCAATAACAAACTTCATTTGCAGTGAGAGAATTTCAACTACATAATTAGTTAAGTTTCTTCATGGGATAAATTAATCCCACCTACAGAAATTTTCACTGTGCATGGCCCACAACGCATTTTGCAGTTTTTATTTTTAACAAATTTCATACATAATGTAAATAGTAAACAACAAAGACACTTGGCGGTTTTCACCATCATTTAGAAAATCCTGGAAGGATTAGGTGTACAATACATTAATATTAATCGCAAATAATTAAAATAGAGAAATCTCGATGTTTTGTGAAGTCGTAAAACCGAGAGAAGCAGGGCCGAGTCGCTAGTATTACATAAAACACATTGACCTACAGCTTCCAAATCAAGTCAGAATGTCAAATAAATTAATACAAAAATACGACGAGATACTAAAAATCCTACAACATCAGAAAACATGTGATAATCAGATACAACCGAGGTTTGATGGGGTATCGTAAATGTCTACATCGATTTAATCGTTTCCTGTAAATGTCTAGAATTGTGGAGATATTAATGGCTATTTAGTATGACATTATTGAGAATTCTTGGTTAAACGGCTCCTGCGCAAATCCATTGGTCACAACCCGGTCTTATTGCCACCATTTTGTTTTGTTTATGCGATTGTGCGGCAATCAAACTTGCAGACCATCTGATGGTCAGTGGTCAACACCGCGCTATGTGCTGCCATCGACGCTGACGGTGCCGTGGAAGCGGCGATGTTTTGGGCTAACAAAATTTAATACACTGTCGTGCGGAAGGAAGAGAGGACCATATAAATGCCTATGAACATCTACAAAATACCTGAGGCATCATGTCGCAAAACGGTGAAGGAAAACATCTCGTGAGGAAACCGACATGTCCTAGAAACAAGTTCGAAGACATGTGACATCTATCCCGCGTGGTGGATTACGGCCCACTCCCTCTTACCGAGAGGAGGCCTGTGTCCCACTGTCAGTGTACTGATCGCGACTGGGTTTCAAGAGAAACAACTGATATGGCTTTTGTTTTTAGTTGGAAATCATCAAATAACTTCTCCCGCTCTGGGTGGAGCAGGAGGGCGTGTCAGACTTGTACTGACTAAAACCCACCCGTGTTCCCTCAGTTGCCTGTGTGCCAGGGGCGACGGTATCTCTTTCGAACAACCATATCAGGTGTCTGCCAGGGGTGCGCCCTGGCAGACATCTGATATGGCTCAGTGCCCCGTTTTTAGAAGTTTCCTCTAAATCTGTTCTTACCGTGAGTCAGTAGGGTCAGTAGGGTAAGTCAGTAGGGTCATTACAATAGCCTCCACGACTTTGTTTGTTTGTTTGTTTATTCATGAACAATATATTGTATCTGAAATTACACGGTATAAAAAGAAAATTAAATAACATAAGGGAAAAAACACGTTAAATATTACAACAATGCATAAATACAAGATAAATAGGAATTTGATTATAGATCTTCAACAGCCTAAAGACACTTACAGGAAACTCTTAAGTTGGTTTTTAAAAGAGCTAAGGAGATAGCGCTTTTTATATTGAGAGGCAACTTGTTAAGTAATTTAACCGATTGATATCTGGGACTGTGCTTCACAATATTCAAACTGTCTGACGAGACGGTCGAGTACTGTAGAGAGAAGCTGGGCCCAAAATGATCAAAAACAGTACGTTGAAAAAATTACTTTGGTATGCAAGATTCGGCAAACTAGGCGTTATCATACTAACATATAGCCTGAAAAAGAGACTATTGTTTAGACTTTTACAGCTTTTTAAAAAGTAATTTCTATTCCCGTCATGCTGTACTTCAGACTGGCTGTAACATATCACTACAATATCGTAAGTTCTCGTCTACTTTGATGGCCGATAGACCAATCGAGTGACTCGACACGGAAAACGATTTAGATCGAATAAATGCGAGGAGCATAAACAATCGGATTACACTAGGATATAGGATCGAATGGTGTCTATTTATGGATCGATGTCCGAAGAACAAACCATTCTAAGAAGATTTAGAATTAAGAAGGCAGTTGCGCATTTTCTTCACGTCGTTCGAGTTTTTTTTATTATGTACTGAAAAGTATTGAAAAGCAAGAAATACTTTCCCGACATCTTGTAACTGTCATTACGGGTTGTCAGAAGCCCGAAAAGGTGCTCTCAAGGTGCTCTTTTTACACGAGCAATTTTTGTGCAACTATTGCTCAGCAACACTAATGGATCAATCTGCATCAATTAAGTGGAGCAATCTGGAGCAACAACAAAAAAATGCGGCAATAGTTTCGGGAATATTGCTACTAATTGCTCCATATATTTCACATTCCTCAATGTCATATGAAATGCCAAATATCCAATCAGTTTCGAATTTTTTTGTAAATTTTCTTTCCATCTCGTTTGTACGTATAACTACGTCTCGTTTTTGCGACAGGAACCAGCCGAGGGCAGAGGCGCCGGGGTGAGACGTATTGCCTAGTTTTTAAGTTGCTCCATATTGCATGGAGTGATTCTTATACACCGTGACATTTTAGTCGTCTTACAAAGGTGGTCCACTCAATGTATCCGTCATAAAATACTTCTAGGCGCGATTAAAACATTGTTATCATTAATTAAGATAATAGGTACAAAGAAAAATAAATAATGCTTTAGAATTATGAAACACCCTCCCTGTTAATCATGTTTACGTATCAAACGGTAGAAGATATCTAGCTACCTAACATTACATCCCATCATTAATTCTATCTCCATGACAGGGTGTTTCAAACTACGTCATGCGTCTTAGTGAATGATATTTTTTTTATTTTTTACCAAGCATATGTTCAAAAATATTTTTTGTTTTTAAATAAATGATTAGTAGTTATTGGATACATGAAGTGGGCTGCCGTTGTAAGACGACTAAAATGTCACGGTGTATAGGTTGTATTGAGCTACTCTGCCTCTTCCCCTTTAACAAGTGTTCCCAGTAACTAGATTGTCAGATAGCCGGTGTGAAATACTGGTATTCAGCTGCATCCGGTAAGACTGCAAGCTGACTCCATCAAGATGATGCAAGGGACATCCTACTCGCGCTACTCTAAAACTATTTCTTCTACTTATAATCCCCCAGTTCCGATGCTCAAAAGTCATCGCCAGATGAGCCTATACTTACACGTCTAGTACATGTTATTATATACTTAGAGATTCATTCCACGTACCACAAGGCGTCAGTACATACCACAGAGTGTCCCAACACCCATAAAATCGTTGACATTTTAGACTATCACGATTAGAGTCAGGTATGTGGACCAGTTGTCGTCCCACCATTTTATATTTATTTACGCACGTTTCGCCTTACGTGTTGGTGTAATGGTATCAAAAACCGCTGGAATGTGTAGTAAATAATAGTTTAAATTCATATCACATAGAGTGAGGCGCCAGTAATAGCGAAGAAAGCGTCAAATGCTATAAAGTCGGCGACGTTTAGATCGGTGCGATTGAATTAAGGTGGAAAGGCGTGTTGTCGGTAACGTGATTTGTTTAAAGTTTTTTTATTTCGTTGAGCATGTTAGGCTGGCAGCAGTAGTGATTCGACTAACTAGTCGTCGAGGTCGTGAGTTCGAACCCATGCACCTGTAGGCACTTTATTTCGTGTATTCACCCTCGATCTCAAAACGGTGAAGGAAAACATCGTAAGTAAACCGGCTAGAACTAGAATTCGAATCTCAATTCTCCTAGAACTAAAGAATTCGAAGACATATGACATCCACCAACATCATCGCGTGGTGGATTACTCCTCCTTTCACAGAGTGGACAACGCAGGTCTGTGTGCGAGCAGTAGGAAAATTATAGGCAAATTGTGCTTAAGTTATTATGTTAGAAACGAAAATTGAATAGGAGTAGTAGAATGTTTTACTACGTTTATTTTTCTGAAAAATGTCAATTCATCAGAAGTTGTCAAATTTATCAGAGCTGGTACATCACTAATAGTCGATGGTCTTGCCAAAATGTAAGGGTCAAATAATGCGGTAGTCTAGACAAGTATAGTCGAGGGATTTTTTTTTTGGGTGGGAAATTATCATATAATTTCTCCCGCTCTGGGTGGAGCAGGACGGCGTGTCAGACTGTTACTGACTTAAGCCCACCCGTGTTCCCCCAGTTGCCTGTGTGCCAGGGGCCACGGTATCTCTTTCGAACAACCCGCACCCCTGGCAGGCATCGGCCCTTGGCAGGTCTACAAGATAAAAAAAAACATCTTCAGGGTCTTTTACATTTCTAAAAAGACACACTCTTATATCACCCTACACTCAGTCATTCACTCATTAAATTGAACTATTCTATTTTCAAATAGCACGGTGTACGGCGGTACTGCCCACCGTGTCAATCACAGACAGTTGAACGTGGGATACGTCAATCATTGTGCAGAATGAACGATTTGATTGACACTCGATTACCTACGTATTTTGCTTACACTGTAATAGATGGTTGAAGTGTTTTTCGTTCATTCTATTAATTAAATAGGGAAAATGATTCACTCACAGTGCTTGTGGGTAAGTAATAGGGGGCTTGTGGCTAACTAATATTAGCCGCACGGGTCGTTCGATCAGGTTAAGCTACTCTTGCCGCGGTTGGTCGGTGGATGGGTGACCATCTTTATATACCAAGACCCCTCCGTGCCATGGTAAACACGTTAAGCCGTTGGTCCCAGCTGTCATTTGTGCATTTTTGACAGTGTCGTCCGAAGCCCGACCAGCCAGTCTTACCCAGGGGTATCGTGTTACCCAGATACTGGGTTGAGGAGGTCAGGTAGGCAGTAGCTCCATGTAAAATGCTGGTATTCAGCTGCATCCGTTTAGACTGGAAGCCGACCTACAACGTAGTTGGGAAAAGGCTAGGCAAATGATGATTCACTTATAGTGAAATTAATTATGTTTTCAGACTTATAGTAACTGTGTCGGAAACCAGATTTTTCCGTTTTGACATGACACTTATTATGATTTTTCTGCCAGGCGGTTACAATACATCTTACACGTGTTTCGCTTTTCTACGATTATGGACTTGAGTGCGTATCTAATTATTATCTACCTAATAGGTGTGTGGGGCCCCCTAAAATCCTACCTTACGTCCAAGCTGAACACCTGGCTACGTGTGGGGCGGACACGCGTACTGTACAACTGTACATAAACTTATGCGGCTAACAAGGAAAGGTAACCCCTTTATGCGAAAAACCTCAACCAAAAAGACAGTGTCCGTATCCAATCGCAGACACTGTTTAAAAATAAAACACGAACATATACAACAAAACAAAACCCAAAAAGTGAAACAAAAAACAAGACAAAAAAAAAATAGGTGTGTGGGTGTGTTACCATTATTAGGTAAAATTAGTTAGGAATATTTTGATCAAGTTTATTATCAAATTCTGCCTCATTGGTCTACTGGTCGCAAGCACTAAGCATGATCTCCTGGTTACGATTTCCAGGTCAATTTCTCAGTGGCAGCCCGGACTTGGTATTCGTGCCCGATTGATGGCGGCAATAGACTCGCCACCTATTACGTGGGAATTAAACAAAACGTTTCGCAATGTGGGTGTACTATTGGAATACCTCTGCCTAATCCTTTGGGGAAACAAGGTGTTTTTTTTTTGCCTAAATAAGGTACAGAAGGTTGGTAAAATTTACAATATTGTTCTCTTATTCTGCCTTTAATTTCGGCGTGCAAATATAAAATAAAGTTAAATTTTATTTAAATTAATTATTGATCTTAATCATGCAGTCATTAAACAGATAATCCCATTAAAATTATGTTATTGAATTAAGTCAATGTAAATGTAATGAAAAAAAAATTATAAATGTCAATAATAATAATAATCATGTCAATAATGGGAGAGATTCGCCACACAATAAAAATGACAATAATAATTTAGAAAGACCGTCCAATTTACAAACTTACAATTTTTAATCTGAAAACTCATGTACACTATAAAAAAAGCATTTTCCAATTAAAAACCTCGTCAAATTACTATTAAATCTAGAAAATGGTAGCATTTTTTATGGAATTTGGTATTTTATTATACAGTTGTATGCATAATAAAATACCAAATTGTATATGTATAATAATCCTAACAATGAATTCCATACAATTATGGCTACGTTCCGAGATACGATAATATCGATTTGAGCGTGCTCACACCCGTTCCGAATTGGCGTGAGCGCGATAACGATGTCCCGTGAATCGTCATAGATGACATCATGACATGCGCCATCTTGCGATAACGCCGACCATGCGTTATACTAATATCACCGTGAGCGCTGTCAAAAATGACACTTGTGCTGTTACGTTCTGATTCGTATCATAGTTTTAGCTAACTTATAAATAGCGCTTCTGGCTAGAATCGCCACCTAATCAAATAAGAAGATGAAATTTGTGGTCTATACAAATTTTATATGGTGTAAATAGGTTTTAACATTGAGTGAGCACTGTTAGCGCGTTCACGAGCGTTCCGTATTGATGACAAAAATGACAGTTCTTAGCTGTCATAATCGCGATATCTAACTCGGAACGCAAATTATTGATGTGAGCGCTCACAGCGCTATTTTTCTAATTCGGAAAGTGGCCTAGAGTTAGTAACATCAATTTCCCTCTCTACCCTGCGCTAGAGCGATACCGTTTCACCTCCGATGACAGTTTGTCGACAGAAATGTCATAAAATAATAAATAAATATTCTTGGCGTTTTTATTACTATACTAACGTGGCCCGCTCTAGTGTTTTATGTAAACCAACTACTTAATATATTTTGTCAAATTGAAATACATAAATGTGTAAGTTTATAGACATGTTATTTTGTCCTGATGTGTGGTCTTCGGTGTAAAAATAGCACTAGGTTCTTATAAATATTAAACAGCCGTAAGACTAAAATGAGAGCAAGCTGAGATTGGCATAGATCGTCATTCACCGAACGCCTGAGAACATCGCCGTCGCGGTAGACCGCGGCGAAGGTGGTGGGACGATCTTAAGGTTTGCAGGGTCGATAGGGCCAGAAAACCCACAAGATTGGGAGGTTTGGAAGGAAAAGGGTGAGGTCTTTGCCAAGCAGTGGGACACAATAGAGAGTAACAAAAAAAAAGACAATCATTGGAACTAATTCAAGTTGATTTAGCCTATATAGCTGGTGGTGGTGGTGGCGCACATATCTTCGATTTTTTGGTTCCAGGACATGTCGGTTTCCTCAAAATGTTTTCCTTCACCGTTTTGAGAGCAATTGGTGATGAAAATACACAAAGTGAAGTGCTTTCCTGGATTCGAAATCCGACCTACAAGTAATAAGTCGGCCACCACTGTTCTCAGGCTCGCTGTAGGTATGGTCCTAATTAAAACAATTTTCTTTCGAATGTGACGCAATCAGAATGCTGACACACCAAAAACGTAAGTAATAAAATAATCTTGATTTTCAATCACTCCATAAAACAAACCTGTTTCAGAGTTGATTGACATTGTTTTGATCACGTTCTGAAGGTAATATAATTAAACTCATTAATTAATATTCTTATTAATAAGATCGAATCAGAATGATAAGAACTCGTCTGATTTTCAAATAAGCCGCCATTACTACTCAAACAAGACGTGTATGTGAAATTGTGACTGGTATAAAAAGGTCGCCAAGCGGTTTTCGACCGGCAGCTTGAGTCTTCATTCGTCAGGTTCGATTGCAGTGATAAAAAAATGGTTTATCTCGCAAATCAACCTTTGAGGTTTCTGGGTGCTTAACCGGACTTGCCTATGATAACCTTTGAAAGAAAGAAAGAAGGATTTATTTGTCACAGAAACACATGCGGTAATGCAGAATTACGCAGGTAATAATGTGTTTGTAATAGGGACCTACTTAATATCACAAGGAAGCGACTGATTCCTAGAACTTACTAGCCACCTAATTAGAAATTACTGGTTCAATTAGAAACTCAGTAAATTGTCTGTTCCCATTCTGTTATAACTAATAATAAGAGTGAGATTCACATACTGCACTTTGATATTAACTACTTTGTACCTACTAAGTAGGTGCCTGAGGATGGACCAGGAAGAGGTGACGAGAAGACCGAGGCACGTACCGCAAGGGTTGGATCGAGGATGCTCTGGAAAGGATGCCTGGGAGGTTTTTTGGGAGGTCTTTGTTCAGCAATGGGACAGTATAAGCTATTAGGAAATAAATAATAGATTAAAAAATCCAAAAAAAACGCAACTAAAAAGCAGAAATTATTTAAAAAAAGCGTGGGGTGCTTTTTGAGGTATTTTTATAATCAATTAATATCAAGCACCCCACGCTTTTTTGAAATTATTTTCTGCTTTTTAGTTGCGTTTTTAAAGCGTGTTTTTTAGATTTTTTTATCTATTATTTCTTTAATTTTTTAGTTCTGCTAACTAAAGCGTGATTTTTCAGTTTTTTTATTATTATAGAATTGCCATTGGCCCTCGATAAATCTAAAAAATTTAAATGAAATCTGACCGTTTAAAATGGGTCAAAATCAAATCCAAAGGAGTCGATTGCAAACGAACATACAAACGTAGACACCTAGGCGTAGTAAGCGTGGTATACGAATTCAAACATTATTTGCTTACTTTTAATGTTTTTATTCAAATGAAACGTTTCCTCACATTCGTTTATTTCATACAAGGTGAAATACAATAAACGCAAGTCCTAAAAGTTGTTTGTTCATAATTAACTACTGAATCGATTTCAGTAACTTTAAAGTTAAAATTAAGCAACAATTTATTTTGCCAAACCCATCACCGATTGAGCCAAAGAAAATTTAATCGTAATGTCAAAGCAATTCGACTAAATTTTAAATGCATTAAGTAATGCAAGGTCAGCATGATTTTCTTAATAATAATAGTTATCTTTAAAAATAACTAGTTTTGGTCTCTGTATTATGCTTTTAACTCAATAGGTACTCTAATGAGGGCGTACGAGGCCTTGCGTTAATTATGTTACATTTTGTATTTACGAATATGAACATTATTTGTATACAAATAAGATTCATATTCATATGAAATGCCGACTTAACTTAGGAAAGTAAAGGGCGATCTGTGAATCTTGCTTTAAGTAATTTATCAAACGTTCCTCGGCACTTCAGAAACCGTTTATAAATAGCCCAACACTTTACGACATAGTCCCGATGCCCCCTATTGCGTTTGAGATATGATACTAATTTATTTCATATTTACAACCCACTTATAAGTAATTTACGACTCCCTTATCAAAATATGATAATAAGACACAATCGATGTGACGAATGTGCTTACGAATAGAACTGTTATTTCGAGCACAGTATTCAAGTTTCCGTAGTGTAGCGGTTATCACGTGTGCTTCACACGCACAAGGCCCCCGGTTCGATCCCGGGCGGAAACAAGTTTCTTTTTGCGTTTTAGATTTTTGTGTTTTAACTTTTTGTGGGTTTTTGATTGGGTAAGCAGGAACAATGCGAAAGAATATTTGAAAAAAACATTCTTAAAAATAGTTTTTGAACTTAAGACACAAAGTAATTGCGACCGCCAATGAATTTCTGACTTATGAATAGAATTTATTTGTTTTGCTTAAAAACATGGTACAATAAGGTTTTATTAATAAAATTATGATCGTACATTTGTTTCGCCATGGATTGGTATACGAATATTTAAACATATTACCTAAAAGTAAAAAATTAAAACGACACTAACATGTCTGTCAAGTCTTCTCATGACACCGGTGAAATCTTAAAAATAATAGGTAGGTACATAAAGTAAAGTAATGAAACTCAGTTACCATATTTATCTGATAATTTTTATCAATAAATTCTTTCACACTATAAAAACAATTACCAATAAGCCATTTATGTAGATTGAACTAGATTTTATCAATCCATATGTAGTCCTGAGTTATTCTAATCGTAAGGTATTATTAATAAGGCACTGTTAAGGTATTATTAAGGTACTCACTGGTAAACTTAGATTAGGTACCTCACATAGAACAATAAGTCACCTATAAAGAAACTTCGCCCTGAAATCTTCAATTCACATTTAAAATTGAATTTCGAACATATGACATAAAAAGCCGTTAAACAATTAAAAAAAAAACACGTCACGAATTCGAAAGGCAAGTCCACACACGTGCATCACCCGCATGTATAAAACAATAAACAAAAAAATAAAATAATAATTCGTACAAAATTGATTTGCATAAAAGAGTCCTTTTTATAATACTACACGGGGCGCCCGAACAATCAGTCTATTGTTCTTAGTAACTCAAAAATAATTAAAACAATGCACTCGCAGTGTGCACTACGCTTTAGAATCGTTTTAAATGCGGGCTCTTTTAACCAACTTTGACGAAAGGGGTGTAATTGGAGCTAGTAATGTCGGACAAAGATGTCGAACTAAGACCCGAGTTCACCAACACATGGTTAAATTTAAAACAGCCGGTTAGACCATAATCGGCTGATTACCCAATATTATGCTGTTCACCAAGCACTAACCATTGGTTAAGTCCTGTAATCGGATGATTAACTTAAACGAGGTGGCCAACTCAGTTTAACCGTTGGTTTATGCTTTCTGATTTGAAGTTTTGAATTGTGAATCACTTTTGGTTACAAAATAAAAATGAGTTATTATACCTAGTTATTACGCTTTGAGTTACTTTATAGTCTTTGAAGAGGATAATGTGTTCGATGATTTTGAAGATAATATATAATTTTGCGCAATCCCCGTACATTCCAAACACGGCACAATAATTTCGAGGAATATGACGAGAAAGCATTTTGTACAAGATTTCGTACATACAAACGTAGTGAGTGCTCTGGAATTATTTGATTTAATTTAAAAGAAGTTTGAATAGCCAAGTACGTTTGCTGTGAGTGCCAAAAGCATTAAATTTGTTTGCCAGATGTTTCCGCACCCATTGTTTTCGGCATTTGTCGTAGCGTCTTTCACAAAAGAATGTTAAACCATTCGATCTTTCGGTCATTTTCGACTCAGACCCGAGTTCACCAACACATGGTTAAATTTAAAACAGCCGGTTAGACTATAACCGGCTGATTAACAATATTTTGTTGTTCACCACGCACTAACCATTGGTTAAGTACTGTAACCGGATGTTTAACTTAAACGAGGTGGCCAACTCAGGTTAACCGTTGGTTTATGCTTTCTGATTTGAAATTTTGCATTGTGAATCACTTTTAGTTACAAAATAAAAATGCTAGACGCTATGAGTTACTTATTCTTTAAAGAGGATAATGTGTTAGATGATTTTGAAGACAATATATAATTTTGCGCACTCCCCGTATATTCCAAACACTGCACAATAATTTCCAAGAATATGACGATTTTGTACATACAAACGTAGTGAATGTTCTGGAATTACTTGATTTAATTGAAAAGAAGTTTGAATAGCCAAGTACGTTTGCAGTGAGTGCCGAAAGCATTAAATTTGTCAGCCAGATGCTTCCGACCCCATTTTTTTCGGCATTTGTCGTAGCGTCTTTCATAAAATAATGTTAAACTATTCGATCTTTCGGTCATTTTCGACTCACTCATTCAAAAACGTTCGGTTATTTAACCGTTGGGTAGAATTGAATAGTGAACTCGAAAAAAACGCGGGATGTTTAAACATATGTTTAATGCTAACAGGACGGTTACGTAATCAATGGTTATGCTGTAGTTGGTGAACTCGGGTCTTACTCATTCAGAAACGTTCGGTTATCTAACCGTTGCATAGAATTGAATAGTGAACTCGAAAACAACGCGGGTTGTTTAAACATATGTTTAATGCTAACAGGAAGGTTACGTAATCAACGGTTATGTTGTAGTTGGTGAACTCGGGTCTAGTATTTTTTGTAGTTTTGTAAAAATAAAAAAATACGTAGAAGACTTGAGGAATACCTAGTCTTTATTAGAATAACCGTGACAAAAATAAACTAGAATATAATAGACATGTGTGTTTCGCAAATGTAGGTATCCATATTCCACTATTTAGCATGCAAAGATGAATATTACAGTTCACTTAAGTTTAAATATAATCTAGATACATCAATCCAAACCAATTCAGCCATTTTTCTTCTCTGATGAAAACTAAAATACTGTTTGGTTTCAAAACTGTATTGGTAATATAGTTTCAATTAATTCTTTGATTCCTTTAGTTGATTTATTTGGAAAACGTAAAACGTCCATAAAATTGATTTCGAAATAAAAATGAATTTGTTAGGAGATCGTTTGAAGACTACAAAACTAATCTAAGGATTATGTAAATCATAACTTATATGTATCGCAATCTAAGATATGTAGGTTTGTCTATTTGTTAGTATATTTATTAACAACTATCAATTTTCTAGTTATAAATGATTTTATTTCTGTAAGTTAGTTTGTAGAAACACTTTTTACACGTCAATATTTTTTTTTAACTAGATGAGTTTGGCGTTTCCTATTTGACTACTCTGAGAGGCAAGGGCGAAAAAAATTCAGAGGTGCACAGTCTCTTTTAAAGTCCAGAAATAATCTTGGTCAGATCATGTGAAGAACACGTAGATTGATGCCTGGAATGGTCTTTTGAGGAAAGAATCATACATATTGAGTGGACCTGTTCAGTCAGAAGAAATTGAAAATCATAAAATTCGAAGGACCAGTATGCTATGTAGGTACTTACCTATTTTAAATGTGAAACATTGTATGCCTTTTTTTTTTGGGTGGGAAATCATCAAATAACTTCTCCCGCTCTGGGTGGAGCGGGAGGGCGTGTCAGACTTTTACTGACTAAAACCCACCCGTGTTCCCTCAGTTGTCTGTGTGCCAGGGGCCGCGGTATCTCTTTCGAACAACCCGCACCCCTGGCAGGCATCGGCCCTTGCGGGCCCCAAAAGTTGCTGCTGATATCTCTTTGAGGCGCGCGTAAACATTGTATGCTTGGATGTATGTTACACGATCACATAAATACGTTCGCAGATAGTTTATAACCTGGATATACATAACATATTTTTTATTCCCATAGTACGTTCCCGTGGTATAATTTCCGACCTCAACGCGGGCGAAGCCGCGGGCGAAGCTGCTGGCGAAAGCTAGCCATAATAATAAAGTTCGGGCATAGCAGTAAGCAAATACTAACTTAAGAAAACGTATCGCATTTCAAGAAATATTCTAGAAATTAGCGACTTTATTGCTATTCGTTAATTAAGTCCAAATCTATAGATTATTAAATTTTATACGAAACATCACTAATTTGACGTTAATGTAACATTTGGTGCAATAACAACGCCGTTAGACGCGTGGGTGGGTCCAGACTGCAATAAATTAAGTTTTAAGTTATCCTTAAGTAGCACATTAAGTTTCATAGATGCTTTGATTGAGAAACCGGTGGTAATCATAGAGAGAATGTCCGTTAATTTTAGTTTATGGATCCTATAGTTTTAGCTAGAAAAGTATTAAAGTCTGAGTTTTATGTGCTTTGGATTGTTGTTACGACGACGATTAGAGACGTTTTGAAGAAAAATACATGTTGCACCGACCAGAAATAAATTGGGATAATGGTTGGCGAATAATTATTATTTGCTTTGGGTTGTTATTTAGACTTCTTAATTTTTTTGTTATTTCACACAGTATTGAAATAATACATTATATTTATTACAATCAAAATGTATCTAAATAAGAGCGAGAGTGCATGGGTAGCCGTTACCTCCTTCTGCGAAGCAGTAATTCTCGCGAAGAGGGAGGCGGTGCAGGTGAGGGAGAGGCAGTATATGCGCCCTCACGGCCCTAGTCGCCGCAGGAGACGTCCTGAGCGTCGGGAATCCCAGGCTGACTCCCGGCCACCGTAGGCGTGGGTTTGCGGACGGCGAGTAATGGGTAGCTTGCTGTCCGGTAAGGACCAGGCCCGGGTCGACGGCGCGTTGTGTTCTACGCGCGCCTCAAAGAGATGTCCGCACCATCTGGTGGGGTCCGCAAGGGCCCATGCCTGCCAATGGTGCAGGTTGTTCGGAAGAGGTCGCCCCTGGCACACAGGCAAATGAGGGAATACGGGTGGCTTTTAGTCAGTAAAAGTCTGACACGCCCTCCTGTACCACCCAAAGCGGGAGAAGTTATTTGATGATTTCCCACCATCAAAGAAAAAACCGTGTCTTCTTTTTGAATGTATTTGATTATGATCTAGTAAGATTCCACTAAGCGAATAGTGACACGTTTTTACTCAGCTGTGATCAACTGTCACAATATTCACTAAACCCATATTTATTTTATATTTCTGGCGTCTTCCAGTACCTATTTTTTATACCAGACGGTCTAATTTTTGCACTCTGTCACTGTTGGGAGATGAATTGAAACGGACTCAAACTCCACAAAATATTTTATTAAAATTAAAGTATAAAAATAGCTGTACAAGAACAAGTTGACGTTTATTGACACGCGCCCTTGTCGATAGCTTTTGTCCGAACGGTCCGGCCGGCCGGTCGCCATGTGTCAGCCATAGCTAATCCATAGGTATACGCTAATGGCCATGCGCGTGTACAGTCACCTTAATAAGTAGAATCTATGTTATATGGATTCACAGTCTCTAATTCAAGAGACATCTACTCCAACAGTCATCAGAGCGTGCGGTAAGGTGGTCTGTGAAATTCCAATTGTCTTCAGTTTTTGTCAATTTGCAGGTCAGGTTGTAGGTTTAACAAACTGTGATTGGTGACCATTACACGGCTTACCAGAATTGGGTCTATTCACTTATATCATCAATGCAATAAAACCATCTAATTAGGTACATTAATTAATCCCACTGAATGATGGCTAACGATCATATGACCTGCAAATTGCAAAAAACGTATAAAGCTAACCTTAACACACATTTAGAAACATTTTCCATACATCTTTTCAACCCAGAAAGCTATGTTGGTAACGACATCTCTACTTTCAATAATCTTATTGAAGATCTTAATAACGTAATGACACCATAACGGCTTGAAAGGCTAGTAAAGGCAAAACAATATAAATTTATCTAGGCAATAAAGACTAAATTTCACCTGGTACGCCTTAGCATTGCCATTGCAACGTCAATAAGAAAATTGAATAGCTCACATACCGATTTTATGAGTCAACTCCGTTGAGGAGAACTATTTTATGAAAAAGTCATTCCATGGCATTATATTAACTTATAGACAAGTGGGTGGTGGCCCAACGGTAACGGCCGCGAGTTGTAGGTCATAAGTTCGAACCCAGACGGGCGCTTTACTTTGTGTAAATTGTTTCATCGCCACTGCTATCACAACGGTGAAGGAAAACATCGTGAGGAACCTAATGTCCTAGAACCAAAAATTCGAATACATGTGACATCTACGAACCCGCACAACTAGGCCGACGACGTGGTGGATTACGGCCAACTCCCTCTTGAAGACAGGAGGCATACAGTGGCGATAGTACCATATAACACGATTCCTACCAGCTCCCGTTCCGGTATTCGCATCTCTACAGCTTTTGAAAAATGGCACGTCGATAGTTTTTACTAATGCCAAAAAATATAGTTACAGTACGGGTATTTTATTCAAACAACAAAAACACTTATTTTTAGCTTTGTATAACAACAAAAAAAAACATTCTAAATTAAACCAGCGCTAAAATGGCATAATCGGGAATTAAAATTTTATACAACAGCGATCCCGTAATGATGTCACTTTGTGTCACGTGTCCTACGTGGTACCGCTTGATATGGACGAGAGCAAGCCGCTGTACAACGGGTTATGACAGAGACAGATATAGAAAAATGTGTCAGGGAGAACGAGACGGAAGAATATTGGACATTCTATTTGGTTTTCAGCTGTTCAATTTTATTGTATTCGTTTCTTTGTACCTATTCCTATATTAATTTTAGATTGATAGTACCTAAGTATTTTTATTGATAAGTCAGTAAGTTAAAACCGGCTTCGCTTAGGCTTCTCTCTTAGGAACATTTACACCTCGCCGCTGAATGCCTGTGAACCAGCAGTGAGAACATTTTAAGCAGATTATGTAAGTCATCTGCCTAGCCTATTCCCAACTATGTCGGGGTCAGCTTCTAGTCTAACCGGATGCAGCTAACGAATACCATTATTTTACATGGAGCGACTGCCTATCTGACCTCTACAGCCCAGTTATTGGGTAACACGATAGCCCTTGGTAAGACTTCTTCCTCTCGGTGCTCACCAGGGCCCTAATTCACTATGACCACTTAACGATCCATTACTTCGAAACCACGTCAATGTATGCCTTAGAACGCACACAAATTCTGCTAATCATCATCATCATCATCATATCAGCCGAAAGATGTCCACTGCTGGACATAGGTCTCCCCCAAGGGAGGTTATTTGCCAAAATCGCCACGCTTGGCAGGCGGGTTGGTGATCGCAGTATGATGGTCAAATGCATAGAGAACGCTGCTACCCATTCTCTAGTAAGTCCCTTAGTCGCCTTTTACGACACCCACGGGAAGAAATGGGATGGTGTTATTCTTTAACGTCCGGCACCACACGGAACAAATCTCTGCTAATATCGTATTAATAATATCGACAAATTGTCTTGGAACATACAGAATATGACATTTCGATTCCTTACCGTTACATTGATTTCTACAAGATACGATATTGACGTAGTTTGAACGTAGTAAGAATCCGCGAGAAATCATTACAACCATACAGAATTGGGGCCCAGTGCGTTGAAGATCCATATCTACTAGCTTGTATTGTCCTATATATATTTTTATTTGCGTAAAACATGGTATAAAAAGGTCTTACAGTACAAAAGGTGTAGGCAAAGGCCCTATCCCTTTTCCAAACAATTGTTTCTTTTACTAGTGCTAGCCAGTCCGGTAGGAGTCAAGCTTGTCCCGCCATCTTCGTATTTATTACACAGGGTGTTTGGCAGAACGTTGAACATACGAAAATGGTGGATAGGTGGGGTCATCTGCTACTTACTCAGCCCTAATTTATTTGGCCCTAGCACCCTGGATATTTAAAAAAAAAATTGCTTTCTTCTAGTTTCACCACTTTCTTAGCTTTAAAGTATTTTTTTATTAAAAATGGGTAAAACAGGCAATATGTATTTTTTTAATGCAAGTTGAAATTAAGATTTAAGTATTTTTTACATCTTTCTGTAAGTTTGAGGACTCGTAACTTTTTTTCTAGCTAACATCTGAATAAAGCAATAATTTTATAAGAATCTGCCTAAAAATTACACTTTAAATTTAAGAAAGAGGTGAAACTAGAAGAAAGCAAAAAAAATGTTTTTAATATCCAGGGTGCCAGGGCCACATAAATTAGGGCTGAGTAAGTAGCAAATGACCCCACCTATCCACCATTTTCGTACGTTCAACGTTCTGCCAAACACCCTGTATATGTTTCCGGCCAAACCCAATTTCAGGCCAAATTAGTTTGTCCTAGGCCAAACAGACTTATCCTTGGCGTGATATGTCGCAGCCAACTAGCTTAATTGGCCGTTTTGTTAACAGCCTTTGGAAGTAGCGCTCGCCGGTCGCTTCCGCGGCACCGCTCGCTTCTCTCGCTCGGCTCGCGCGGTTTTGGTCACAGTTCTAACCTAACCCATTTAATCGGGGTGCCCCGGCTTAATAAAGCAGTTTGGCCTGAAATCGGGTTTGGCCGGTAATATATACATAAACTGGCTACTGCCCGGGGCCTCGCCCGCGTCAGTGTTGAAAATTATCTGGAACAGGCTTCTCTGGCCCAAGGAATAACATTTTTCATGCAAACTTCCACTCCCTATTTCCTCCCCTTTTCATCATCATCATTTCAGCCGAAAGACGTCCACTGCTGGACATTGGCTTCCCTCAAGAGCTCCTCCACTTCGACCGGTTCTGTGGTTGGTTGGTTCATAAATATATTTCACCCTTTCACTCTGACGTCTCCTACTCATAATCTACCTCTGTGCCAAATTACATTTTCTTAGGTCCAGTAGTTTTTGAGATTTCATGTTTAATTAGTGAGTGAATGAATTAATGAGAGACCTTTCGCTTTCCTCCACAGGAGACGCCCTGGGCGTCGGGAATCCCAGGCTGATTCCCGGCCACCGTAGGCGCGGGCTTGGGGACGGCGAGTAATGGGTAGCTCGCTGTCGGGTACGGACCAGGCCCGGGTTGACGGCGCGTTGTGTTCCACGCGCGCCTCAAAGTAGAGCCACTGGCACACAGGCAACTGAGGGAACACGGGTGGGTTTTAGTTAGTAAAAGTCTGACATGCCCTCCTGCTCCACCCAGAGCGGGAATTTTTGTTTTGTAAATTTCCCAGACTCAAAAAAAAAAACCTTTCGCTTTTATAAATCATCATTCTCCTGCCATTATCCCAATTTATTTGTTGTCGGCGCAACATGTCTTTTCTCCCACACTTCTCTATTAGTCGTCATCTCCGTAGTCACACCCTTTCTAACCATATCATCATTCACACAGTCCATCCATCGTTTCTCTTGTCTCCTACTACTCTTATAGCCATTGACATTCATACTCAAAACTTTCCTCAAGATATTTTCCTCTGTCCTTCGTATCACATGCCCATTCCATGACAACCGTTTCCAAAACAACTTTTCAGCCATCGGTGCCACTTTCAGAATTTCTCTGATGTACTCATTTCTTATTCTATCCATTCGTGTAACACCACACATCCCTCTTAACATTCTCATCTTCTTCTTTCATTCATCCCTTTTGTGGCCATACAAGACAGAAGGTCTAACCATGGTTTTATGTTTCCCTTTAGTTAAAGGGGAATATGGGAGTCGCAGATTGTTCCCGTGACCTGCCGCCGTTTCATCCATCCAGTGTTAATTCTATGTTTAACCGTCCGATCTACTTCGCCATCGCTTTGCACGAGCGAACCAAGATACGACCGAACCGAAAGTCGATATAAATATTATAAATATATTTCTACATCCATGTGTACGTGGACTAAGACGTTTTCCTCGTACTAAAACGCGTTTGTTGGAGTTCCGTTCACAGTTATTCGAAGCAAATTATAGTGATACGACAAAGAGTGATTCATATGGAATGATGAAATGTTGCTTCAAGACTCGTCACTAGTCGACACAGTCACGCAGTTACAAGTTACTTGCGACCCGCCCCGACTTAGCACGGGTGCAATTTACATGTGAAAACGGTATTCTGCACACGACATGTTACGCACAAGTTCTGAGCAGTAAGCTAACAAAAAGTACTAGGCTTGCATGAATTCAAGATAGTATTTCATTAGTATTATTAGATTTATAAACGTAAACGTGGCAAAAGAAAAGTATTGAAATTAGACTGTTACTTTCTTATAAGTACGCGCGAGTCACATTTATTTTACCATTGTCAACAACATCACCAATAAGATCTTTTTCTGATTTTCTTACTTCACCACTTAAGTATTTTATCATCTTCTATTTCCTATTTTTCAGAATTCATTTTTTTTTCTTCCATTTCATCCGATGAAGCCGTTTTTGTGACTGATCATAATAATAAATACATAAAATTAAAAGCCTTTTCCTACTCTTACATACAAGTTAACTATTTTAATACACTTATTTGTATTCTTTAAATATTACAGTTAACTAGTTTATTTCTTTTAGCTGGTTTACGTTTGCTGCGTGCGTTTTTTTACCTTCACTTTACAATTTAGTTTCACTAAGTATTATCTGCGGGAACCCCATATTGGGTAAAGGCCTCCTGCAGAGATGCTCAATTATCTCTGTCCTGTGCAATTTGTTTCCAGTTTGGGCCGGCTGCCCCGGCTTCCCAACGTGTCAATTGTCTTCCTCTGCGTCTTTTACCTTGAGCACCTTCCCAAAATGTCACCTTTAAGGTCCAGTTCTTATCTTTAAGCCTCGAGACATGTTCTGCTCATTTCCACTTGAGATTCTGATCATAAATGATTAACAAAAATTATGTCATCATTCTTCATACCAACTTTCAGTCTAACAGCTGTGGCTACCAAGGCTCCAGACTCGTCAGGGTCTAAATCCTACCTGTTCCATTGATTTTTAAACATAAATCATGAATGTTCACAAGCATCGTTGGTCCCATAGACAACCACAGAGGAGCCACCATGTTGAAATCCTTTGAAAAAAAAAAAACACTAGCAGTCTTATTAGAAAATCGTCACGGATATTATGAGTTTTATCTTTGATCATTGGTCCCCCATCCCACAGGCCACTGGGTGCATTATTATGCACTGATCTTTGACGGCTGCTTACCTCGTAATGGAAGTGTGTGTGTTATGTATGGTTGTGTTTAACGTCACCTGTTTATGATGTCTGGTTCACTGATGAGTAGAATTTATCAATACTAGGGCCTAAGGGGCCATTCAGGTATTACGTAAGCACTACAGTGCGGCGGGAGTGTCTTTGCTTTGCTTATTTTTGATGACATGGGAGATGGGGTGGTATGGCTGGTGATTACGTCAGCAGACTTAATTTTTTACTTTTTTGGATTTTCTACAAAATTTTGTCGATTTTGTTATGAACACATATGGCCACCCTACCTACTTGTCTATGAATGGGTCGAAGAAAATGATGTTGATATTCCAAAATCACACGAAAGTGAGCAGACACACTACATTGAGCAATAAGCCCATATTTTTCCCACTGTTGGGATACAGGCCTCCGCTTTGTGAGAAGGAGTGGGCCGTAATCCACCACGCGGGCCCAGTGCGGGTTGGTATATTACATGACCTCGGCTTTTCTGTTCTAGGACATGCCGGTTTCCTTACGATGTTTTCCTTCACAGTTTTGAGAGCAGTGGTGATGAAATTATTATCACTAAGTAAAGCGCCAGGGTCGAACCTACAACCTACAATAACTCTTAAGTCGGGGCCATTACCACTGAGTTACTACTGCTCTCCGAAAAAAAATACCGATATTGGTTTTGGCTGAATTAAATAATAGTATTTTTTTAATATCCATAGTGTGGATACCACAGAACAGATCTTTTATCTGTTCTGTAGTGCAAACCTACCACTGAATGAACAATCTTCTTATCAGATAGCTGACCTTCTAAAAAGTTACAGAAAAATCATCAAAAGTACCTAACTATGGTATCTCCTTAAACAGCTTTAATCTCCAAATAATAATACACAATGCAAGATCTATTATTACGTTGTTAAAACCAGTATATTTTTTATTTTAAAGAACAAAAAAAACTCATCCGCATACCGCATCCATTCGGACCCCAAAGTTCTAACCCTTTCAATGCAGTTGTTTTTAATACCATATTTCGTGCACGAATTCTCTGCTCCTTATTTGCATATGCATTCGTTAATACGACCCTACGATTTTTTCTAGATACTCTAGGTTCGTTAAGAAAAAATAGCAGCATCGGGTAACGGTTTTTTTTCTTAAAAAAAATGTCATTGTAGTGAAAAAGTTAAAAGAAAAAACTTTTTTTGTTTTTTGTTTCAAGCACATCTGCTCTTTTTTCCTTGATTTTTATTGGTATGTCATTATGTTTGGAGAGTGTTTTGTATTGCATATATTCCAATTTGCATACATCTGCGATGGGATGAAGTTTTCTACGGTCTTTTGAGTAATTGCTTCGTGATTATTTTTCTGGTTTATAAAGTGTTAAAAATAATGTAGCCAGTTTTTATACAATGTAACGGTATTTTTTGTTCGTTATTTAGTTAAATATAGTCGCAATTTATTATGATAAGTCATAAATTACTTTATTGTCCGATGATAGGAGTATCTTATTAAATGTATTAAAACTTTTGCATCTATTAGAAGCTATCTTTGATTTTGTACCTGTAAAAAATCGATTACAGTACACACCTTAGTATGATTTATGACTAAAAAAAATATTGAAAACTTAACTGACTTTTATCTGCAATTATGTGTACCCAATCATAATATACACGTTATTTCTATAAATTGTGATTCTGATTGGATCTTAAATTGAAAACATCATTAGATACAACAGTTAAAAAAAAACAGCTTTGGCTTTTAACAAAAAAACAAAAACGAAATGCCTTACAAATACTGTAACAAAACACATGTTTGCAGTGTTTCTCAACACATGTTACTCCCATAACATTATGTAAATACAAAATTACTTTACCAACAACAAGCATTTTAGAAAATCTGTAACAAGCTTCATTAAACCCCAGTACAACGCTAAGACAGGCCTGATTACCATCTATTACTCTGCCTTATAAACGTATAAGCTATTACAATACCGGATAACCGGTTCGGACCGGTTCTAGCTAGTTTCACTGGCCATCAACTTTTAAAAATTTAGAATTTTGAACATTGAGATTAAAATTATTGGCCGTTGGGACCGGTCCCGCAGTAAACGGGTTAGTTAGCGGGAAGATAGGAACTGTTAACTGGTGAATAGGTCCAGTTATTTAACTCTATGTTGGCTATAAAAAGTAATCCAGTTTAGTTTTTATCTTTTGTAGCATATGGAGAAGATGACACCGAGAGGTTTAGCTACTAAGCACCCATTCAGTGGACACTATAGAAGGAATTGCTTTTTAATAGCAGTTTTATTAAATCTCCTTTTCTGTACATAAATAACTATTTACTTTTCATTACGTTAATAACAAGATTTACCAGTAATGTTGGTAATTTTCTTCGTTGTCGCTTATACACCAATTTGTGCGATGGGTCGCACAAGTCACAGTCGTTACGGGTTGTTGAAGCCCGAAACTCTGACAACCACTCTCACCAAGGGGTACCGTGTTAACCAGTTACTGGGTTGTGGAGGTCAGATAGTCAGTCGCTCAATGTAAAGTAATGGTATTCAGCTGCATTCGGTTAGACTGGAAGCCGACCCCAACATAATTGGAAAATGGCTAGGCAGATGATGATGGGTCGCACAAGTGCATTGGAGGTTGGAAAGTCGAAAAATTCTATATTCCACTGTCAAAGATATCGAGTAAGGAACTCTCTGCCTACTGTCTTGTACCAGTTTTAAGAGCAATTATTACTCGCTTGCATTGGGACCTGTCCTTATAGCTGGCTTGACAAGATTTACTATCACCGATGAAAAAACCTCATGTTTAGAACATTTAATATTTTTTTTAAAACAATTTATTGTTATTGAAAAATATTGCTTTTGGCTTGGAGGCTCATTTAAAAAGTTAGTTTTTTTGTTTATGAAAATAATTTGAATTATATTTTGAGATTGGAAGAGAAAAACGTTAAATGCAGTTTGTGGAGTATTATGAACCTTAACAATCATACTAAAATGTTTGTAAGGGAACATAAGTTTAATACGGGCCACTACACAAAATAATTCAATGTCATTGTCAAATAAGAGGCCAATAAGGATCATATTGCTTTTAGCAATACTAATTTTATTCTACTATTCTAATAATATTATAAATGTGAAATTTTGGATGTTTTGTAACTCAATCACGCAAAAACGACAGGACAGATTTGGATGAAATTTTGTCACACGGATAGTTTGTAATCTGGAATAACATATAGGGTCCATTTTATTCCAATAGTATGTTCCCGTGGGACAATTTTTGAACACACGCAGGCGAAGCCGCTGGCAAAATATAGAAAGAAATAATATAACACATCATCACACCTGTGTCCCCTGAAGAGTTAGGTACAGGTGTACCTTTAGTACATCCACATTTCGCCAGTTATGTTTAAGTCCTATGTAATAGGGGGCGAGCCTATTGTCATCGTACTGGCACAAATCTAGACTCCAGCAGCTCCTTTCGGAACCGGGAACAAAATCTGGCATCTCATGCGCAACGATAGCGTTAGCGGCGCGGCGGCGCGTTGTGTTCCACGCGCGTCTCCAAGAGATGTCAGCACCAACTGGTGGGGTCTACAAGGGCCGATGCCTGCTAAGTGCCAGGGGTGCGGATTGCTCGAAAGAGATACCGCGGCCCCTGGCACACAGGCAACTGAGGGAACATGGGTGGGTTTTAGTCAGTAAAAGTCTGACACGCCCTCCTGCTCCATCCAGAGCGGGAGAAGTCATTTGATGATTTCCCACCCAGAAAAAAAAAGAGGCGGTCAAGTAAGAAATTATATTATAATGAGTATATTACTCACAATGATGAAATACTAAGATGACAAGTCTTAAAAATATTCTAAATATTTTTCATCACTGTATTATTATTATAGGTAGTAATTATCGCCAGTTAGAACGGTATATTTAATATTTAGCAACTCGATGAGTAAGACAATTGGAATTTCATATTTTTTATTCAATATCTTAGTCAATGCCTTTTAAAATGCCTAGTATGATTTATTAATTATTATTCTAGTTATAAAAATAACGTATTCATTTTGACACGGCTATAAATAATAATTTAGGAGAAACAAAACGTATGAGTGGGTTTAAAAGTCTATAATGTCAAAAACGACTTGTCTATGGTCCGGAGTTATGATTGAATAAGGAACATTAGCGGTTTTAGCTATATTTATTAGTTGGATTATTTATTTTATACCAAAGCTGTAAGATCGTCTGTTATTATGAACGTGTCTATACGATCATTTAAGTTTTAAAAACCACACTTATTTTCTATACATAATATGATTTTTAAGAAGGTGTATAGGTACAGTCACCTGAATAGATAAAGTAGGAGCAGTCACCAAAAGAGACAAGTAACCTGGGTCGTCAGATATAATGGAAGTTCAGTAAAAAACCGATGGATATTTTCGAATTAAATTTAAGTCGAAAAATTAACTGTTTTTTTTTTCGAAAATATCCATCGTTTTCTTACTAAAGGCCGGCGCAGACTGACGTCGCGGCACAACACGGCCTTTAAACTTCAACTATATCCGGCGACTCTAGTTGCTTATCTCTTTTGGTGACCATACATACCTGGGAGTACGTAGTAAATCGGTGAAGCAAAGTCAGCAATGACATGGTTTATATACTTAACATTTTTTATTGATTTTTCCCAAGGAAGCGTCTCATCCCAAAGGATTCCCAACCTCTACAAAAGAAATTAAAATTAATCAGCTTCAGCTAAATTTATCAACCCTCAACTTACATCGGGAAAAAATTAAATCCTTTATTGCATTTTTCTCAAAATGAAAAAGACTTTCAATGTTTGCTTTTTCAACCCACTGAATAAAAGTCACACTAAAACGAAATACATTGACATTTTTTATTGACGTTTCTCAAGGAAGCATATCATCTCCAAGGAACATAAACTCACTTACATCGAGCTCATCTAAAAAGACTCCCAGTAGCAAACGTCGACAAAAGAAATTCAAATCAGCCAGCTTCAGCAAAATCTATCAACCCTCACTTTACACGGGTCACGAGTAAAAAATTAAATCGAAATTTAAATATTCTCCGTTTCACACAATTAGCATATACCACGCCACAAACGTGAGAGCTGTCACACAATACAACTCTGCATCGAGCTTCGATTGATTACTCGTATATTTATGCAAAACAGTAGGTGCATTTTAATTTTAAATTCAATATATTCTTGGAATGTACTGCGACTTTCTATGTATTTCAAACTACTTGTTACTTAGAAGGGTTATGTAAATTTTTGTACAGATAAATTCAGGTAGCGGCTGATACAATAAATCTAATCGACAATGTATTTTGGTATTTTTTTAATCGGTTCAGGGAAAATATTTAAATTTCAATTTTGGTCCCACGAGAACTTTTTTAGAATAAAGAAGACACGATTACAGTAATAGTATCAGTTATATTCTTAAATTTCATCATTTTTAAATAGTTCAAGCATAAAACTAGTTAATATTTTTTCTTACTAGCTAACCCGGTAGACTTTGTCCTATTCAAATTTCAAAGATTCAGATAACATTTTCTCATTCTTTTTTTCTCCCTACCAGTTATCTCGAATTTCTTAAATTTCCCGGCCACTTTTCTTCTCTTCACTTTTCTTTTCTTCTTTCCGTAAAAACCTGATGTGGACCCATTATATACATTTTGAAACAAAAATGTCTCTACCAAATCGGTGCAGCTGTTCTAAAGTGACGCATTTACGAACAAACATCATTTCATTTCCGTTATTTAGATTATAAGCTGGTCATCATTCAGTCTAAAACTAAATAACTATGGTTTCAATTTTAAAAAAATCTGGCCCCTATTAAAATTCATTAAAATCTTTTTATCAAGCTATACTTACAAACTTTTTAAGATTTGTAACCCAACCAACACAATAAAAATCCTATATAACAGGTGTTTATAGAAATACAATCAAAAACCTCACAGAAAGCTTTACTTCATTTTATGGTCAAATAAGGTTTTATAGCGTAACGGTAGCTACATATGAGCGCTCACAGTGTTTGACAGGGCCCTTATTACCGGCTACTTTTATTACCGTTAAATCATTAAATTTATATTTACGACTCGACTTCGATCGATTGGCTGTTGAAGGGTTAAGTTTTTTTTTTTAAATTTTTATTTAAATTTTAGGCTTTTGGTTTTTTGAACCTTTAGGAATAATATATGCTTGTTTATTTAATTATGGCTGTCTTGTGTGAATACCATGGAAAAAAACAGTTTTTCAGTTTATTCCAAATTTGATATTTTTTCGGAAAACTTTTCCAGCTGTTCTTTCCATTAAACCATTTTTTTTAAATTATTAACATTATTGTGTACCCCCCTGGGAAGAAGGCATGAGTTAATGTACATTGTATGTAGATCCTACTATCCTACTAATTTATAAAAATGTGAATGTTTGTGAGTGTGGATGAATGGATGTATGGATGTTTGTTACTTTTTCACGCAGAAACTACTGAATGGATTTTAATGAAACTTTACATTAATATAGCTTATACATCAGAATAACACATTTATAAAGATAACGGTGAATTGTCCAAAATATATAAGTGTCAAGTAAGTAGAAAAAAATCTGCCATCTGCGAGCTATTCTGGCGTGCGCTGCAAAAACCGTTAGTCCTACACGTATATAATGTATTTTGGAAATGTTCATCGTAAAGAGCCCGCGACAGAATATATATATCTTTTATGTGTAAGCCATTATCGCCAAAATAGTGAACCATATAAAGGCACAGGCATTGTTTGCCTAAAAGGAGGCTCCAAACACAAATTCATTGTTTAAGAAGCATTTTGTTTAAATAAAAAATATTTCATTTTCATATTTCATTTCATTTCATATAAACAATAAAAATTGATAATTTATTTTTAATGATAGTTATATGATAGATAGGACCTTGGAGAAGAAAATAAGCTACTCGCAGTACTACGCCTGCGCAGACGAAGTCGCGGGCACCAGCTAGTAATAATAATAATATTATAAATGTGAGAGTTTGTGAAGATGTTTGGATATTTGTTACTCAATCACGCAAAAACGGCTGAACGGATTTGGATGAAATTTGTCACACAGTTAGTTTATAACCTGGATTAACACATAGGATACTTTTTATCCCGATAGTACGTTCCCATGGGATAATTTTTGAAAGCTAGTAAATAATATATTTCTAGTATTTTGAAGTGGGTTGCAGATATATCTGGTCATAAGGTAAATGCGAGTGTCTATTCCATGTTACAACCGGCATGGCAAAGGTAAACGTGTATAATTTTATTAATAATTTATACAATTACAACCTCACCATACAAATCTTTTAACATCTAAGTTACTAATCTATGGTAATATCCCCACTAAATATGGCGGATCGTCTTATTATTAAAATAACACTTATAATAAACAGCAATAATAGTTTCTATATTTAAAGTGTTACAATTAATTTATTTTAATGTAATTAATACTTAAGAGTCAAATGGGATCATTAAGATAATATTGTTATTTTATACACCGAGCTACTTATTTTAATTATTGTTTTCTTAGCATCAAAATTCACTAAGATACCTAGTAAATACCGGGTGTTTTATTAACGCAGAAAAAATAAAATATTACTCATGTCAGATTTTGGCCCTACAAATATTACATTGCATGAAGGAACACACGTGGGTCAGTAAAAATCTGATCCCCATCCCGCTCCACTCAGAGCGGGAGAAGTTATTTGATAATTTCACACCCAAACAAAAAAAAAATTGGGCCGAATGTTTGGTCCGAAAATGAGTGACCATTTTTCCATACCAAGAACCCTCCGTGCCTCGTAAAAAACGTTAAGCCGTTGGTCCCGGCTGTCATTCGTAGATCTTTGACAGTCGTTACGGGTCGTCAGAAGCCCGAAAGTCTGACCACCAGTCTTCCCATGAGGTTTCGTTTTACCCAATAACTGGGTTGTGCGGGTCAGATTGGTAGTCGCTCCATGTCAAATTCTGGTATTTAGCTGTATTCGACTGGAAGCCGGGCCCAACATAGTTGGGAAAAAGTTAAGCAGATGATAAAATGTTACACACAATTTATTTTCAATCACACTGCTCAAAAATCCAAAATATTTTCTGCGACACACATTGCGCAGCAGTAACAAGTTAACATGCAATAAAAATATTTACCTACACACAACTGCGGGTACCTCCCACATGTGGCGAAAACCATCCGAGCGCGCCCCCACACCGGGGAGCTTTGCCAAATCGCCCTTTGCCAATCAATCGAGACATCGACTCACGATTGGTTACCCCACACATCCCCTACGCTACTAACCACACTACCTAAATCCCTAAATCACAAACATTCTCATACAAACCTCACGCAATGCTTAGGGTGCCACGGCTCAACGAAAAATGGCTCGCCACACGTATGATGCAATAAAAAAATATTTTCCATGATTTCCCCCGTTTCGGGGTTCCTCGGCAATACACGTGGGGATTCGACCAATCAAATTAAATTCGCGATTGACGTTCCATCGCTTGAATTTCGAACTCCACATTTAAACGTCAGCAAATCTAAATACATATTTGTATTTATACGTCAGGTTTAAAAAAAATTAAATTTGAAACGAGAAAAAGAAAATTTATATTTAGAAATTGGATTACCTACTTTATTATTAATATTCTTTATGAACGGATCGGTTTTGAAGTTATACTCGTTTTTTTGTGGGTGATTGATCACTGTTATATTTGGCGTCAAATAGGTTATTAAGACAACTTCATTTTGTAGGTGTGTCTTGGCTAATAGCCTATGAATATATTAGAAGGCCGATATATGTATTAAATGCCTGCCTGCCTATAATAGTAAGTAACCGATATGATGTCAACAACATTTTAACCGCAAATCGACTCATAAAACGAATTTATTTAATACATTAACATTTTTACAAAATCATACGGACACAGCACACAAGATAACTTCATAATTTACGAAAAACACATCTTTAGGATCAAAATACAGTTAAATTTATCAAGATTTAAATAAAAAAAATTGAATGAATTATTTTTTTTCTTTTGCTAAATCGTGCGAAACACGTCATAGTGAGTTATTTTGTTACAAGATATTTAAATAAACCAGCGGTTTAAACGATAAATAAGACTTGGAGCAAACAGATAAGATTGAAAACAGCACTCTAATTTCGGAATTTTATTATAATTTTTGCACGCTGTATAATTATAACTCCGCGTAAACAAAACACGGTATACACCGTGTATCTATGTAGCATAAAGTTCAAAATGCCATTCACAAAGATTTTCGAAAAGAAATCGAGGGCTGTCAGAATATTTATTTTTGAGGACAACGGATTTCGTTGCGGGGGAGTTACCACAAAAACACGTTGTTTGTATGAAATCTGGCGTAGTTTTTCATAATAATATTTGTTTTAATATACACGTGTGTTCCGCGTTTATAACTTGTGGTACGTTGTGGAGGGTTAGTTACAGATACTGATGTGACATCCCGGCAATATTTTGGATGGAACTATTAGTACACACCTAAGTGTGTACTAATATATTAGTACCTCCAAGTACCTACTAATACTTGGTACCTAAAAGTTGTCTTTAAAAGATCGCTTTTAGCGATAACACCGTCCATTATTTCACCCCATGTAGATGAGCCTTGTCGGCGAAGAGTCCTGTCGGCGAAGAGTCCTGTCGGCGAAGTGTCCTGTTGGCGAAGAGTCCCGTCGAATTAAAGTCTTGTTGGTGTTTACTCTCTCGGCGTAGTGTCTGTCGGCGTTGAATCGTACACTCAGATTTTCTACATTTATATCTGTCACTAGATTCTACCCGTGGCTTTGCTTTGCCCTAGCACAAGCTTCTCCAGGGTTCAAAGGGGATACTTTACATACTAAATACAGCATACCAAATTCCATCAAAATCGGTTCAACCGTTTTGAAGATTAGCCGGAGCAAACAGACCGACAAACAGAGAGACAAACATTTTTTAATTCGTTTTTTTTTTTAACTTCCAAATATACTTTTATAATATGCATTTAGTACAGACGCCAGCACATAAAGCTACCCTAATCCGTCAAAGAAATTTAATAAAAAAAAAATACCCGAATGGTTTTATTTGTAATAAACAAATAAAACCATTCGGGTAATTTTTTTTCCTTCCTTGTAGGAAAGGTATAACCAATAAGGTAGAACCACAAATCGATAGGGACGGTCAACCAAACGTCAGTTGTACGTGACACTTTATACGTGCACTACATTTTCAACTCTCTGTTTTGAAGCGAGCGTTGAGAATCCAACAGAGTGCAGCGCTAGTGAGTCTCAGCGCGTCGAAAAAACACAGTGTTCGATTTTCAACCCTTAGCCCCTAAGCAGAGCGTTGAAGATCCAATGCGCGACAGAATAACGCCGCGATTCTATTACGTCCGTTTCGAACGTGGGCTGACCGCTACAACATCCCCCCCAGTGGGGTTCCCGCATTGTCGTTGCGGGGGGGCTCAGTAACCGTGGTCCCACCTCCCACGGTGAAGCGAAGAGGAACCCCAAGGTGGGGCCGCTCGTCAGGGCTTGTGCCTCCAAGCCGACGACGCAGCGGCCAAAAAGTAGGTTGCGATGAGGTGCATCGCAACTGAGGCGGGCCGCGATGTCGAATGGGAGGCATCGCGGCTGAGGGTTACGGGCTGCGGCGGAGGAGGAGTGCCGGTACTTCTGAGTAGCGCTCTTCCCTTCCGTAGCCTGGACGGGGCCGCCACCGTTTGATGGCGGACGCGGTGGGGCCGCAGGGGAAGAGGAGTGTCGGTATAGCGTTGGCCGCTCTCCCTATCTCCTGCGGCCGAAAAGTGGTTGGCGGCGGGGCCACTGTACTGACCCGTCGCAGGAGGACGTCAGCAGCAGCTGGTGGGGCCCGCAAGGGCCGATGCCTGCTAGGGGTGCGGGTTGTTCGAAAGAGATACCGCGGCCCCTGGCATACGGGCAGCTGAAGGAACATGGGTGGGTTTTAGTCAGTAAAAGTCTGACACGCCCTTCTGCTCCAACCAGAGCGGGAGAAGTCATTTGATGATTTCCCACCCACAAAAAAAAAAAAAACCGCTACAACATGTAATGGGTAGCTCGCTGTCCGGTAAGGACCAAGCCCGGGTCGATGGCGCGTTGTGTAGTGTTCCACGCGCACCTCAAAGAGATGTCAGCACCAAGCACCAACTGCAGGCTTAGCACGAGCACCGAGTTGTCGACGGAAGAATAGACATGACAACTAACTAAACAATGTACAATAGGAGAAGAAAGCTATGTTTTTCTATTAATTATCTCTGTTATACGTTCTAAACGAATCATGATTTTTAAGATAATCGTATAAACTTTGTGGCCGTCGAGTAGAAAGTTTGCGGTCAGTGTGATTTTGATAGTTTGGGAAGAAATATTCTTCTGAAATAGTCTACATATAAAAGTACCTAGACAAAGATCGTTAGAAACGAAAGACAAAACGACAGATTGTAGAAGGATAGAAGGAAGTGCGATGTCAAAAATGGAGAAACGAAATGTGACTTTGTATTGAAAAAGCACTGTCTATTCTTCGTAGAAATAGAAAACGTCATGCTTAGCCCGCTGTTGGGGCCCGCAAGGGCTGATGCCTGCCAAGTGCCAGGGGTGCGGGTTGTTCGAAAGAGATACCGCGGCCCCTGGCACACAGTCAACTGAAGGAACACAGGTGGGTTTTAGTCAGTGAAAGTCTGACAAGCGCTCCTGCTCCACCCAGATCAGGAGAAGTTATTTGATGATTTCCCAACCCCAAAAAAAATAAAACCGCTTCAACATAATGGTGCTGTCAATTTGGAAATGTTACTTATGAAGGTGCATTTGACTGTAGGTACAGCGGAGTTCATTAATATATTGGCCTTTTCAGGCTTCAAAAAATATATGAACGTCAAAAAAGTTCATAATATTGTGACAACTATAAGCATCATTAAAATGTTGTAAAAATCGAGATTCATTAATATGTGACTGCTTTTTCTCATAATTTTTCATATTATTGCATAATGCACAGCATATATTATTGAACCGTTCACATGAGGACATATTTTTGATCCATAGGTTCAATAGAATTTATGGAGCATCCAACGCTCACAATATTTTGATTCCTTGACAGTGCCAATACACAGGATAAATTTTTAACCAGTGCGCAAACTGTAACCGTGAATTCAGCAAATTTTTCGTCAGTTATACAAAAAATTTCAGCTGTTCCATAGATTTTGACCGCGTAGGTATTGCACTTTTCTATGAAACAGCTGATTTTTTTTTGTATAATCGACGAAAAATTTCTACGCTGGCTCTAGAATGATATGCTGAATTCATGGTTACGGTTGCGCACTGGTTAAAAATTTACCCTGTATATTGGCGCTGTCAAGGATTCAAAAGATTGTTTTCGATTTCAAAAATTTACCCTGTATTTGAGCTATCCAACGCTCACAATATTTTGAGTCCTTGACAGTGCCAATTAATTAATGAACTCGACTGTACAATCATCGATTTCTTGCCTTCTTTTATAAATCACTTGCTTCTGCCCGTGACTTCGTTTGCGTGTAATTTCAAGTTCCCACTCCCCTCCCCGTCGCATCACTTCGCCCCCTCCGCGCTAATACTTCGATTTCACTTAGCTTTGTTTCTGACTTTTTTATCTATTTGTTCGGCCCATGCTAAGGATGATGTTAATAAATCCTTCCTAAATAATTGGGCTAGCAAATGCATTTTTTTTACAACAAACTCTTTAGCTGTATTATTAGTACAGATAACATAGAAAAAAAAAAACATCAAAACTCAATTACATGGAAAAAATTAATTAGAATTGTATTCCAATAATAATTTACGTGAAACCCATGATAGAATATAAAAGCAATCGCGTATTATTCCTACAAAGTAGGCACAATATAATAATTGTTTCATCTCATACACTGCCACAAACTTAATAGCCATACCATTTTAAATTTATTTAGGTAAGAAAAAAGGGAAATCTACAATGTAACTTATAGTGGTGGCAGTTGTTCGACGATTGCTGTGTCTAACTTTGAAGGCGTTGTTAGAATTTAGAACAATCTAGTTTGAATGATAATTAGGATCCTAGGAAGAACTCTAAGGGGAACCATAGCCGATCAATCTGGCATCAGTGTAGTCCGGCGGTAAATTTTTTGGCAATATAATTTAGCCATTGGGAATGTACCGTTGGCAAGATCACAGATTGAACTGATGCTAGACTGATCACCTAAGGTCACTGTAAGTACCGTGTGGACCAATCTACCAAAATTTTCACTATTCTAACGAGTAAAGGGTTCTATCCTCCAAATTATAGTACTAAAATAATGCCGGTGGGTAAACTTCCAAAGTAATAAGCGATCTTATCCTAACATATTTGGTTAGATACTTATAGTTTTTGCAAGGGACCCCCTGAACTTACAGAAATGAAAGACGTTTCATATTAAAAAATTGCAACAGAGAATACCAAAATAATCATAGTTTACTCTTTTTTCCAGCCTTACAAAATCCACATCAACAACGCGTCAAACGCCACAATTTATTCAAATTTGATCCCGCAACCGGTCGCAGTCGCCTATTAAACAATAAAGCAGCCGTCGTTAGATCACCTATGATTGCGTAGGGCCGCACCCCTATTATACCGGCTAACCCTTTCGATTCATTACGGGGTACCTACCTACGTGCTCCGGCATTCAGCCAGCTTGATTCTTTATTCAAATCCTTTTATTTTATAGTGTGACGTCACGTGTAGTGCGATTGTGAGTCTTGATTGTTTATTGAAGTAAGAATGAGGTCTTGTGAGAATCATAAACCCATTATTTCAGCCTAAGAATTATTCTATTATAATAGGATTTGTTATTCTCATGGCCCTTTCAGAATCATAATGATAGGTAAACTCTAAATCATGCGGTCATTATTGTGTTTGAAACAAGAGGAAGTTATTGTGTTTTCTATTTTTGTCTGATTGTGGTTTGTTCAGTAATAATTATGGTTTTACCTCGACCGTAAATACTAAGACCAAATCAATAATGTTGTTCGAAAATAAAATTACTTAAAGAATTCTGTAAAAGGCATAACTGGTAAAATCTTTACCTACATACATGCAAAAATGATTTAGACCTGTCTGTGCCCCAAAAAAATGCTTAAGATCGTCTTCTTCCAGGTGTTGTTTGTTGTTATTTTAGGATTCAATCAATATAATGTTAAGAATCAGAACATCCTGAACGTCAAAATAACATAAGATAGTCCTCAAAGACGCCCGTACTACCCAATTCTTAGTGCTTTAGCTGCTAAGAAGAAGTAGGCAAACAAACTCCCCAGCAGCACAGCTGCCTGTTATATTATGATACATAAAAGGGTCTTCTAGTCTCAGCACGATTTATGTCTAAGAACAAAGGTTCCTAAAAAAAATTACCACCAAAGTGGGTCATAAGTATCAAAACTATCGCTCCGCTCTAAAAAAGCAGTTGTTTCGTGCAACCTAACTATGAACTATGACGTATCACCTTCGTTAATACACCATTTAATACCGAACAACATCAAGCTCTTTGTTTTAGCCCATGTGGGCTGTTCCATACAAAAAATACCGGTTTTTTTACAGAAACAATGTGAGGAATCCCTTTGAGATCGTTATGTTTGGTGAATGTTTCGGTGACGTGATTAAAATCTGTTCTGTGTTTTGACGAGAACTCTGTGTTAGTTCAGTTTGTTTGTAGATATACAGGGTTAGGTTAAATTAGCTGGCAATAATTTACCCATGTGTTGGGTATCGAAATGCAAAACAAAAAAAAACATGATTTTTCATTACAACTTAGTTGAAAACTTGAAATGACACTGACCTTGACCTTGATGATACATTAAGGCCACCAAACGACTGTCATGATTTGATTTTTGTGAATACGTAAACAATATCTATGTTCCACGAAAAACTACAAAAACAGCTGATCGGTTCGCCCATCGAACGACGAAAAAAGTTTTTTATAAATTGGTTATAAGGACGCGACCTAGCTTTGCTTAGTGTAGGCCGAGAAGATAATTTACAAAGGGGCGCATAAAATGTGATACGTGCCCTAGGCGCCACTTTTATTGGTACGCCCCTGCAAATGTAGCAATCGATTCTAGCATTTAGACCTAATTTTCTGGGATACTTTACACCTCTACATAGAAATATTTTTATTCACTGCTTAGTTAGGCCTCCTGTCTTTTGTTCTATGCTTCTCCTGTCTGTGCAAGTCTCGACCTATAAAGAATAGGTCCCCTAAAATTTAATTTAGAGTCGTTAATTTCAATGAGTCACCTTTAATTCCACCAAAGAAGTTTGTAACTGAACCAAAAAGTATTCATACATGACAGAATGTAGCAGAGAAATAATGTTGACAATTTCGCAATCAAACTTCAATTCGTCAAACTGACAGACTTTATATCAGTGTAAAAAATTCAAAAAAAAAATGTGATTCAAACGGTTTTATTATGAGGTAAATAATTGTAGCCGTGGAAAGTGAATGGATATGTCAGTGCCTCGATAAGGATATCGAAACTAAGAGCAATGTACGAGGTGCCGGACGATTATCTACGGACCTACGATCCTAATATAACGGAGATACATTCAGACAGCTCAGACTTCGAAGGCACTCACTCCTCACTCGTCACGCATACGAAGACTCGACGCATACTCTCCATAAAAAAGCTTTTCCCAAATACCAAGAAAGATTCCAAGTTTCGGACACGCAACAGTCTAATACACCCAGCCACTGAAAATTGCTCCAATGAAACATGGGGTTCGGTAACCACAGCTATCAGCCAAAATGGATTAACGATTGGTATACAAGTACAAAAATCCTACAAAAACAAAAAATATAACATAGTGGATGGCGGACAACAATTCGAATCAATAAAAACAAAACGTTCAGTGATGCGACACAAAGTAGGACCGTGTCTATCTAGCTTATTCAGATGCTCGAGTAATAATGTTAAACAAATGTCAATTATAAAGGAAAACCAAGCTGAAAACGTTAACATAGATAACGGTTGTCAGGCTAACTGCGTCAACCGTGAACACAAAATAAGGAAATTTAATAGACGACGGCAATGCTATGCAACTCAACCTGTTTATGCCATTGAAGGAAACATTCATGACAAGGCGCCTCCGTTTCAACACAAAAATATTGTCCAAGAACCGTTAAAGACATCCAAGGCGGTTGGCAACGGGGTGCCTGAAAACATCTACAGTTTGACATCATCTTCCGAAGAAGTAGAATCTCATAGGTTTTTTAAAAGGAAAAAAGGGAAGCGGAATAAACCTAAAGATATCGTCGAGTCTGGCATAGGGAAAGAATTCTTTAAACGCTATGAAGGACAGGGCTTTAATCATATAGAGGAGGGACCACTATCTCCGTTCCAAATATACACAACTCCTTATCTACCAACCCAAATCCAGCACAAGAGCATAGGTTGTTCACCAAAGACTGGGTGTCTAAATAGAAGCGGATTTGAACTTGGTACAGCGTGCTCCGGTTTTTGGGAATATATCGTGAATAAACTTAACACGAAAATGCAACCGCCAACTCAGAAACCCGACGAAGCCACGAAAACTCGACCATTCAAGCCGTGCACGTGTAGTCCTAACTCTGGTAACTCTTCCCATTGTTGTTGTCCAGATACTTGTGGCAAAATGCTGCCAAAGTGGAGTCCTCCACAGCTACAACCTGAGCGCAAACTAGAGGAAGAATTATGCTCCTGTTGTTCATCAACTTCAACAAGTCTAAACAAACGTACCCAAGGATCATCTTCCGGCAATATTAATACAGCTAAAAAAAAAGTAGATTGTCAGTGTCCTCCAAAGAAAGACATGAAATCCGGTCCTAGCCCTAATAAACGTCCTCCTGCATTACCCCGGGGCCCCGAGTCACCCCGACCCTGCCAACTCAATCATGACGATGCCACGAAGTTATTAGCTAGTAAGTACAAGGGTGAAATTCTCTGCATTCATAACCCTCCATGTATTTTGATAAACGGATGCCTCAACCTACCACCCCCTAAACAAGAAGCGGCTATGGACTTGTTTTCAGTGACCACCGATGTCAAGAGCAGATACAAGTCTGGTTACCAAGACACGAATACAAAACGATCGACAAACCAAGAAAATGCTCAGTATCGTCATCCGTCACTTGAGATGCAACAGCGCCAGAATATGGATGCATGCTGTCAATACCTGCCACCGACGAAAGAAATTAAACCAGAAATCAACAATATGAAGACTGCAAGTTGTCAGTATCAAATTCCTTATTTAAAGAAACAATCAATGCCCCTAAATTATAGTATACAAAACCGCAATTCACCATTTGACGTGCCAAAACAGCTGACTACCGATTACTATAGTTGTGAGCCTTTTCAATCGGTCACTGAAATAATGAAGCACCGGGCAACAGCTATTGAGAGTTACAAGTATTGGTTAGCACCAGAAGAAATAAGACAGCAGATTGCTACTCCTGAAAACGGTCAGTATCGACAATCGCCAAATGAAATCCAAAAAGAGCCTATCACTTCTGACGACAGCCATAAAAAACTACAAGCAGTCATTGAAAATCAAATGAAGACACAACACCCAAAACAGGAGAAAATTATACAAAGCATCTGCAACCACAAACCTCCTTGTGAAGTTGTGAGGACATGCTGCAAATCAAAACTGAATCCAAAGCTACAGGCCTCTTGTGTGCATGTGCCCATGTGTGAGAACGTACCTTTGTGTTTAATGGACCTGAAGAATCAGAATCAGAATCAGAATATCCTATCTCGTCATTGTCCTCATAATCCTAAATGTGCCGAAGTACCGATCTGTACAAGGAACTATATAGTACTGACGGCAAAAGAAGAGGCAGCTACTCAGGTGCGGCCTAAAACCAAGATGGTGTGTAGACATGCGCCGCCATGTATAATGATCCCGACTTGCTTAGCCCGTGTGTGTGACAGTTACATACCATACGATGCTATTCCCGTCTGTGTACACCAGCCGACATGTGAGATGATACCCGCCTGCTGCAGGAAGTCAGCCAAAGAAATGGTTTCTGTTCGTTCGCAATATCCAAGTCAGTGTTGTATAGTTTAGGAGATAAGGTTCAATTTCCTCTTCACATTAGGGTGATTATTTTAGCTTGTGGCGTGTTGGTGCTAACTCTGCTAAATTGCTAGACAAATATAGTGTTTTACTGATTACATACGACTGTCGTATACACGCTATGTTGTACCACACTGAATTTTTTATGTTACTACAAATGACGATCGAGTCTAGTCACAACGTTATCGAATATTTTTTGTTCCACTTGGAGCCTTTCTGACTTCCCGTTGGGTGTGAGAGTATGATTGTATGTTTGTGTGTTTGTTTGGGTTTGTTTGTTTGTTTGGGCTGCTAAGGAAGCCCGCGAAATTGAAAGTTTCTTACGTTTTTTGCAATATGCAGGTCTGTCAGATTCGATGTTGATTAAAATGTGATTAGCGACTACGAATTGATTGCCTATTTCATTAAATAGTCATTCAATGGAATGATATGAACATAGAGCAGTTGTGGCCCAGTGATAAAAGCTGCGACTTTCGAATTGTAAGTCTTTGGTTCGATCCCAGATAGGCGCTTTACTTTGTGTAAATTATTTCATCACCGCTGCTCTCGAAACGGTGAAGGAAAACATCGTGAGGAAACTGGCATGGCTTAGAACCAAAAATTAGAAGACATTCGTTGACATCTACTGACTCGTACTGGGTCCGCGTGGTGGATCGCAGCCCACTCCCTATCACCGAGAGGAGGCCTGTGTCCCAGCAGCGGGAACATTGACTATGTTTGTATGTATATGAACTTAGAATTTTGTATCGATGATTTTAATGATTATAATTCTATAAATACATACGTAAGTATTACGGTTGCGAATCATATTTTGTTCAACATCAGTATGACAGAGTGACCAGCATATTGCAAAAAACTTAAGAAAATTTCAATTCACGGGCTACCCTGTCATTTACAAGTTACGTATCTTCACAAGATACCAGTGGCGAAAGCACCATTTAACACAATTCCTGCCGGCTTCCCTTCAGTGATTCACATCTCTACCGCTTTTAAAAAAGGCACGTCAATAGTGTCTACTATTGCCAAAAAATATAGTTACGCTACGGGTAATTTAATTTGCCATAATATTCAAACAACAAAAACGCTTATTTTTAGCTTTGTATTACTACAACAAAAAACAAAAGGGGCCTTATTAACCCGCCGCCAAAACGTCATAATCGGGAACTAAAAATTCATACAACAGCAATCCCGTAATGATGTCAATTTACTACGGGTTACGATAGAGACGGATATAGAAAAAATGTGTAAGCGAGAACGAGATGGAGGAATATTGCACATTTTATTTGGTTGTCAGCTGTTCAATTTTATTGTATTTGATTATTTATATTAATTTTAGAATTATAGTAAGTATTGTTTTTTGATAAGTCAGTAAGTTAAAGCAGGCTTCGCGCTGGTTTCTCTCTTAAAATAATTTTCATCTCGCCGCTGCAAGATATACTAAGCTAATCTAAGCTCTCATTGTGACAAATAATTAAATCTTTGCTCATCAAAATTTACATTTGACTAACAAGCTCATTTCCGTTTGTACAATACATTGACGCCAACACAAGCCAGCCCTCCTCACTTGCACTGCGAGTGGGTAGCGCGTATTAATTGAACCATGTCTCCTATACAGGGTCAACTTAAAGTAGCTAGCAAAACTCCGCAGACATTATGGGTATCGTTCTAAAGATGATGAAGCGAAAAATGTTTTGACCGCAGGTATTGTACTTAGGGGTCTGGTTATAAAACAAGGTTTTTCTTTAGACATGGTTTGAAACATCGAGCCTCAAGCCTGTATTTAAAATAAGAACTTAATAAAATAAAGTTCCTTTTATAAAACTGCCAACTTAGCCCGGTGCTAAGTCGTCATTTTTGTGTTAAAAACTATACCTACTGAAATCCAAATAAAGTTGGAAATGCAAAAATTTACTCAGGTTTGAACTAAAGTTTGTGATAAGACGGAAGATTTCTTGTAGAAGCTCTTACGTGACGAGTATCAATATCTTAGAAACACGATAAAACAAAAACAAAACTCATATTTCAAATCATGACACTAAATGCGCGCGTTGACAAGACACTAAAAAAAAGCATGGAATTATATTTTTTTTCGTGTCATCATTTTTTGATACCGATACTTATCTCATCTGCGAGGTTTTACTAGCTACTTTCATTTAACCCTGTAGAGTACTCCTTCTTCGGAAAATGGCGGGGCCACTAATACGCCAAAAGTGCCAGTGTATCACCAAAGCAAAGTGTTCCAGAAGATGAAGTTGAGAGGTTCCCAGATGAAGTGGTAGTGTGCAGACTGTGCAGTGATAAACAATACTCAATACCCAATAAAGTCAAGTCAGTTACATTGCAGTTTTATTTTACCCGACTACGGCGAAGAAAAAGGAGAGTTATGATTTTGACCAGCGTGTATGTATGTTTACCTGTTCCCTCATAACTGCAAAACTTTTTATCGTAATTTGACAAATGAGGTATCGTTGGAAGCGCCTTGATCGTCCACTAGTTATAGTCTATATGACGTCATATTGTGAATATAGTGCCCTCTAGAGGATATAATGGTTAATAACTAAAAAAAACAAAATTGTTGAGAGAAAGAAGGGAAAATGAAAGGCCTTACTTAGCACATTTGAAATATACAGGGTACATTTTTAACTAGTGCGCAAACTGTAACCATGAATGCAGCATATCATTCTAGACGTAAGAATTTTTCGTCGGTTATACAAAAAAAAATCTGCTTTTTCATAGAAAAGTGCAATCCTTATGCGGACAAAATGTATGGAACAGCTGATTTTTTTTGTATAACCGACAAAAAATTCTACGCTAGGGGGGTGTAGAATGATATGCTGAATTCATGGTTACAGTTTGCGCACTGGTTAAAAATTTACCCTGTATAAATATTGTTAGCAAACCCTTCAATAATTTAATTAAAATGTAAATTCAATTAAGAGCTACGGTGCCACAGACAGACAGACACACATAGCGGTCAAACTTATAGCACCCCTATTTTTACGTTGGGGGTTAAAAACTAAAATCCAACTACTGAATAATTACGCTCTAAAAAGCCCGAAAGGCTGACAACCAGTCGACCCAAGGGATATCGTCTGACCCAGTAACTGGGTTGTGAAGATCAGACAGGCAGTCACTCCATATAAAATAATGGTATTCAGCTGCATGCGGTTAGACTGGAAGCCGACCCCTACATAGTTGCGAAAAGGCTAGGCAGATGATGATGTTTTTTTTGGTTTTTGTGGGTGGCACATCATCAAATAACTTCTCTCGCTCTGGGTGGAGCAGGAGGGCGTGTCAAACTTTTACTGACTAAAACCCACCCGTGTTCCCTCAGTTGCCTGTGTGCCAGGGGCCACGGTATCTCTTTCGAACAACCCGCACCCCTGGCAGTAGATGATGACGATTTAATTGACGTATTACCAAGCCGCATTTATTTCATCCAAGTGTATAAGTTTACAAGTTTACATATTTTGCCATACTGTTGTACAGTCAGCGTCAATAATATCGGGACGAACAGACTGTTCAGAATGATCGAAACAACTATGTAAATTAAATATTAACTCAATGACACAAGAAATGTTTCAGAATGATGACAGTAAACGACTACTGTCATTCTGACGAGAACTTTATTCAATTGAGACAAAGTTTAATTTTCTTCGTCGTTTAGATCATTTTGAACAGTCTGTTCGTCTCTATGTTTTTGACGCTGACTGTACCTTTTAATCGACTTTCACACGGACGTATTAATATCGCAGCGGGAATTTTTCATACACTGGATCTTCAACGTTCTGCCTAGCGCCGACAGTTGAAAATCGAACAGTGTGTTTTTTTCAACGGGCTAAGATGCACACTATTGGATCCTCAATTCTCGGTTCAACACCGAGAGTTTAAAATCCAGTGCGCGATCAAATCCCGCCACGATATTGTTACGTTCGTGTGGACATCGACTTAGTAACTTTAAATACATATTGCCATTACATTTTCCTTAGTCCTTCTCATGATTTAGTATTCATTATTCTATCAGTGAACCATCCCGTGGTTCTGTGTAATGCATTTAGATGATTAGCAGAATAACTTATGGTTCGTCACTTCCTTAATGGTTACACTAGCTGCGCCCTGCAGTACCCGTATATGTCTCGTTACCTTGAGAATATTGGAATAAAAAGGGTCCCAGGTCCTTATCCAGATCATGGTCTACTCATGTGCCAAATAATATGCAAATCTGTTCAGCCGTTTCAGCGAGAAAGACAAACAAAGATACAAAAAATGATAATCTTTTCCCTACCATTATGCTACTAGCTTAGATTATGGTGCCTTTAATACGTAATACATTTACAGATATATACCTACAGGGTGTAAGGGAAACGCTTCCGAAAACGAAGACGATGATAGGACTACTGATTCTCGATACAGTACCATAAAAAAATTTTTTTTTTTTTAAATTTTTGCCTAACTTTTTAGCATTTTTTGTACACTATGTTGTGAGAACAGTTAAATGAACCATTATTTGAGATTAAGCACATTTTAAAACTTTATTTTTTTCTTACAACTCTAGCAAGCATGCATTCAATAATAAAAATCAATTCTGGCTTCGTAAGCGTTCTCCTTACACCATGTATTTAGATATTCTCTTTCTTCAACACTGTTCTTGAAAGCCTTTTATCTAATTGAGTCGATGGTAACACTATAGTGTGAATATTTTGGCACGGTTGGCGCAGCGGTTAAGCGATTAACTGCTGCGCTGCGTGGCGCGGGTTCGATTCCTGACCTACACATAGTTGTTCCGGGTCTGGCTGTTTGTGTATGTGAGTTTAAATGTTTGTAAACGCACCCACAATACAGGAGTAATACCTAGTGTGGACCAAGTTCAAAAAAATTAAATTAAAAATACTTGTATAAAAGCCGTGTGGCTTTTATACAAGTATTTTTAATTCCGATCGATTAGGTTCAGTAACGCTTGCCACGGTCGGTCCGTGGGTGGATGTGAAGATCCATCTTCACATACTGAGAGACTTCTCCGAGTCTCGGAAAGCACGTTAAGCCGTTGATCCCAGCTGTCATTCGTGGATCTTTGACAGTTGTAACAGGTCGCCAGGACCCCAATGCCTGACAACCAGTCTCGCCAGTATTATCCAGTAACTGTTTTGTGGAAGTCAGACAGCCTCCATGTAAAATACTGATATATTGCATCCGATTAAACTGGAAACTTACCCCAAAAATAATTGGTATTTTGTATATGATTTCGACTGAACTTAGTGCACAGAACAAATATACGTGTTCTTTTTGATAACTCAAGGGTATTAATAAGACCATGTCAAAGAATAAACTGGTATTTATGAATTTAGCTTTTATCAGCGGCTTCCGCGTGGAAGTCGGGAATTATCCCGCGGGAACGTACTACCGGTATAAAATGAACCCTATGTGTTATTCTAGGTTACAAACTATCTGTGTGCCAAATTTCATCCAAATCGGTTAAGCCATTTTTGCGTGATTGGGTAACAAATATCTGTACATACTTACAAACGTTCACATTTATAATATTAGTAGAATTTTTAAATGTTCAAAAATAATTCGACGTCACGATTATTTTGTAAAACAACCTTATGTGAAATATGAATGATTGGTTTGAATGAAAATTATTTAATCGTACTTTTCAATGAAACTAACAACCATATTCAATTTTTTTTTTAATATGCTAGTTGATTCTTCGACATGGTCTCATTAATACCCTAAACTTATGGGACACAAAAGGAACACGTTGTATAAGTATGGTGGATAAGTTACTTAGGAAAACGCAAAAAAAAAACTAGTTGATATTCTGGTAGCAATTTGTCAGTTACCACATGAGTCATCCCAAAACGTTTCTCTAAATACAATGATTAACAAACAAAGACTATCATAAATTGCCAAACTCAATTGTTTTCACTGTAGAATATTCAATTTGAAATCAATTCAATGCAAATCGGAGCGAAGCCGACATTCTTTCACGGAGCCATACGATCCAAGAATACTAACTATTTAAACATTCAAACGAAATTATCTAAAAAAACCTGCTCAGAGCCGTCCCTATAAACATATCTGACTTATAGTTGAGAATTTCCTAATCTATAGGTGCTCAAAAGAGGAATTTTATCATTTCGAGCGTCCAAAAGTAAAAAACCGGTTGTATACCAAGTTAAAAAAAAAGTCTTCGGTGACTTTACTATTCGAAAACCTTCGTTACCATTTTTATTATAAAGTTGAGTTTTGTCTGAACCACACGTGGGACATATGACGTTAAGTTGTTTATGAGGGTGTGATCAAAAACTAATGAGTAGAGACGAGACCGTTGAACTTGCCCAGTTCTGGTCACCATGTGTATTTAGGGTTCCGTAGACGCGACAATTTAGCTTCACTATGTTAAGCGTTTATTCTATGAGATTTTGGTATTTTTAATCATGTTTATTGGATTTTTTTTAGTGCTTTTTAAGTGAGGATCCATATTTTTTACTGCTCTCTAAGTGCGTAGTTTTTATGCCATGGGATTTTTTTGCCCATGGTATAAAAATCAATAAGGCATAGGTCTGATTAAATTACTTCAAAGGTTTCTCGATGTCCAAAAAGATCTAAATATCTGCCTGCACCTTAAGGAATTGCGAATCACACTCAATTAGAATCGAAATAATTTTGAAGGCTGATGTTGCATCTTTTCAAAGTAATTACAGCTTACTCGGGTCGATTGATCAGGTTAAGCTACGCTTGGACCGTGGATGGGTGACCATCTTTACATACCAGGACCCCTCAGTGCCTCGGAAAGCACGTTAAGATCCACGAATGTCCGCTGGGACCATCGGCCATTCGTGGATCTTTGACAGTGGTAAAGGGTCATCAGAAGCCCGAAAGTCTGACAACCAGTCTTACCAAGGGGTATCGTACTATCCAGTCACTCGGTTGTCGTGGTCAGATAGGCAGACGCTCCACGTAAAATACTGGTACTGGAAAAGGCAAGGCAGATATTGTTGACATATTCGTAAAATGTCTCTGTTCAACAACCTAAATAACACAATGTTTGTTGAACTGTCAAAATGAAAGCCATTGCTACTGCTAGTGTGTTACGTAATTACCTCTCTGGTCTTCTTCGACCATCGAAAGAATCTTGAGATTCTTGAGATCAGCCAAAATCAATGACATGTTCGTAAAATGTCTCTGTTCAACAACCTAAATAACACAATGAAATATGTTGAACTGTCAAAATGAAAGCCATTGCTACTGCTACTGTGTTACGTAATTACCGCTCTAGTCTTCTTCGACCATCGAGAGAATCTTGAGATTCTTGAGATTAGCCAAAATCTAGGTGATCGAAGCAGACGTCTGGTCTGCTACGAAAATATGCTTCTCCTTAAGTTTGCGCAGATAACTGACTGAACAGTTGAATAATGGATATAAAATTCCAATTATTGCGTGTAGGCTATGAATATGAAGAGTAATTCTAAGAATTAACGATTTTTGGTGGTCCTTTTATTATGTACAAAATCACTACAACCGACCAAAATTAAGTTCCTTATGTCAAACAAAAATAGCTCTATTTCAAAAATGTCTTAACTTAACCACACAAAATTAAGTACAATTACGTCAAAAAAATAATCACCTAATTGCCACAAATTCAACAGTGGGCGTTCCACGAACATTTACTTAATTTCCTTAGAAATACAAAAAAGGAATATTACCTTATAACGTAGCCTGACCAATCGTCGTTCACACAATATAATTGTACGCATTCTTGCCACAAATACATTTCGTGATGAAAACCAATAACTAACAACACAATGTAATGGGAGAAAACAGTAAAAACACAAACAGTTTTTTTTTCACCTTTCGTAGAACATGAGATTGCTCGAAAGAGTGAATTCTTGTGTAAAGATAAGATGGCGTACTATGCTAGTTTCTGCCCGTAACGCCCACCGCGTCGCATCGCATCGCCCTACCCACGCTATTACTCCGTTTTCACTTATTGTTCTTTCTGACTTTTTCCTTTTTGGTCCGCTTCTAAGTGTAGCAGCGTAATATTAAAATGACCTTTTTCGAAAATTGGGCTAACTAATGCAAACAGATTTTTTTTTTATCTGACTGGTAATTCTAGAGATTACCACGTTGAAACAAACTCTTCAGCTTTTTTATTTAATTGAGTATAGAGATGTATGTTCACTTTGGTTGTGGTTATATTTTTTGAACATAGAACGTTGAAATTCTAGGAAAGGTTTAAGTGGGGCCACATATAGTCTGTATGGCCAGTTTCTGTTTATAGCGTAGTAGCTGTAGGTCTCGACTTCGTCTGCGATCCAGGATTAAAACTGCCCTGCCCTGTGCAGTGTGACAATAAATAGGTTGGTATTAGGAAATATTAAAGAATATTGATGAAAACGACCACAGATTTATTGAATTAAAAATAGATTCAGCTGCCTAACGACTTTTTTTCTATCTTAGCTATTCTTAGGTGCCTGCATTAAAATTAAATAAAAAATACAGTTTTCTAGTTGTCTAGACATGATAGTGTCGCCGCAGACAAATCACATAAAAAAAGTAATTCGGAATTAGAAATTTCGATTTTATTATTCGACGAGTCGGGTTTTATTTGTTTGTTACTACTACAGATTGTTTTTAAATAAACACTCATTTAAATGCACAACATTAATAAGTAGAGCAGATTGGTATTAGAAACTTTTAATTGTGATATACCAGTTATTATCACCCCACACAATAGGAGATGGTGAAGAATTAAAGAAAGTTGTTGTTTTTATTGAAAAAATATTAAAATCTCACAATTTTAGGCTAATGAGATAGATTTCTGTGCCGATCAAATATTAAATCGTTGTAATTCTGCTGGATGCGAGAACTACCCACGAAAGTGGCAATAATTGGGGCCTATGCCCCCACCAGTGGACTTCTATCGACTTAAATGATGATTGTAGAATGCTGTTGTCCGTATTTAAGACTACACACTTGTTAGACTCACATAAAATTTAAATAATATAATGTTTGGACTTTAAAAGAGACCATGTCCTCTGAGTTTGTTTCGGCTTTTCTTCTCAGGGAACAGTCAGCTAGGAAATGCCGGCGCCATCTAGTTTTTAAAATATTGACCAACAAAATATTGACGTGTAAAGTGTCTTTTAAGATCTACTTACAAACATAAATAAACATTTCATTTCATTAAGTTGAAAATATTCCACTGGCTCTCCGCTCCGACCCTTGTTCGAGTCAGCCCGCGTCGCTGAGCCGATGATGAGCGTACTCATTTCGATCCAGCCTGTCCCATACTGCCCTCTTCTAGCGACGCCCGAAGCAGAGGTTGGTACCCCACAGGGCGTGCCCTTAGAGTGTAGTCGCTTAATTTTAAGTTTTTAAGCACTGGCTGCAGCCCATGATGATGATGATGATGATGACAGGACTCCCTTTTCCGCACGTAGACTCTCATTCGGTCCGTTGTGCGTGGGGATTCTGGCTAATAGAGCCAGCCTAGCTCCGCCCAGAAACTCAGAAGCTTCCTGGGAGCTTCGCAGGCTTCGCGAAGCGACCTCACTGTTCCGAGGATTTCTTCACGTTGAGTAGCTACGGCCTCGCAGTCCAGGATGACGTGGATGGCTGATTCCTCGGTGTCCAGGCAGCCCCTGCAAAGCGGGCTGTCTGTGGCGCCTATGTTATAAAGATGTTTGTTAAGGTGGTTGTGACCCGTAATTGTTCCTATGATTTTTCTAAGGTTATTTCTACTCAGGCTAAGAAGTTTTTTGGTTAATCGCGGGTTTACAGTTGGTAAAGCCAATTTTGACTGTCTACAGTCTGTCGGCTGCAGCCCATAATTTATTAAGGCAGCCAACGGCACGTGTGGTTAAGTAGCCGACAACCTCCTAGGTAGACATGTAAGAAGTCATTCCCAAATTTAAAAAAATTGGCTGAGTACCACATCAAGCGCTATTGAGCAGACTTGCATCACTATATCTGTTTCCCCGCCATTTCTAGTGGCTGATAGATGACATTAGTGACAGCACCTGCCTCCACTTGAGTGCATGAGACAGTGTTTACATCCTACTTAAGATGAATCTAGTCGACATTTTTTCAATACAAACTTCGGGATTGTATTACTGCACTGTTCGACATTGCATATCAAAAATTAAACGAGTTATCGTTTTGTATGATTATTAGTATTGTCTGTACAGAAACAGAATACTAAAATAATAAGCAATTACAAAGTTAGGAGCCAACAAAGATTAGTTGTTTTGCTAATTTTATCTATCTTTGGGCGTGTTTAAGCAATCAGCGAAGTGTAAAATCTCCAAAACCAAGTCAGTACCGACAACGCTCAATTATCGAAAAGTTCAATAAACTTTATAGGTCATGGATATAGATAGTGGTTTTTTCATAAAACCCGATCTTCCGAAGGACTTTTCTTAATTTTTCACGTGCCTGTTTGACTATAAATGATCCTGCATCTCACTAAATAACCTTGTGCGTGTAGTTTACCATCTAACTACTCATCACTGATACTACTTCTGTCGGACACGATGCCTGGCGAGACAACGTGCTTTTTAAGGTGGAAACACACTATTGAAACGGCATGCCATGCGACGTCAATGGAGCGTGCTCATTGGCCACATTTTATCTTTTGAAGCTACCTTTCTTAATTTGGCCAATGACCACGCGTGGGGTGGTGTCGGGTGTCACAAGTGTGCTGGAGTCTTTAGTCAGGCCCACCAGTGAGTTAGAGCCCGCGATTAGATTCCCCTTAATATTAAAATGTGAAACTTTGTGAGTATGGATGTATGGATGTTTGTTACCTTTTCACGCAAAAACGGCTAAACGGATTTGAATGAAATTTGGCACACAGGTAGTTTGTAACATGGAATAACACAAAGCATACTTTTTATCCCGGTACTACCTTCCCGTGGGATAGTTATCGACCTCCACGCGGGCGAAGACCCTTGGCAAATGCACTGCCTCGTTGGTCTAGTGGTCGCAATCACTCCTGCTGAGCAGGAGGGCAAGGGTTCGATTCCCAGGTCGGGCAAAATGTTAATGGGTTTTTCTATCTGGAAATTCTCAGTCGCAGTCTGAAATTGTCCCCTGTAGATGGCAATAGGCTCGCCCCCTATTACATGGGACTAAAAACATAACCGGTGAGTGTACTATAGGAACAGCTCTGATTAGCCCTTCAGGGAAACACGGCGTGATGTGCTAGGTTATGTAGATGCACTAGAATTACGATGATGATGAAGTTGTAAAAAAAACATTTTTCAAAAAAAAAAACAACCGACTTCCGGAAAAACACCACAAAGTTAGAAATAACTTCAGTTTTGGAAGGTGGTGACAATAAAATTAAAATACATAGCCAAAATCAACGTTTTTCCGGAGGTCCGTTTTTTTTTAGGAAGAATTTTTATTTTTCACTCTTTAGCCTAGTCAAAACAATGCATATTTATGCGATAGCAGCAATCGCGGTTGATTTGCTGTAATTTTTTGAAGAGTTCCGTTGTTTGTCTCCGAAACGCATAATGAGACCCATACGAAAATGGGACCATTTTGGAATTATCCCTTTTCGAACAAAACAATAATTTTGCAAATCCGTCAATATATGACGGAGTTATGCCCGAAAATACATTTAAAAAAATGTGTCGGTTTCATAGAAAAGTCAAACCCCCAACCTACACGGTCAAAATGTATGGAACAGCTGATTTTTTTTTGTCTAACCGACGAAAAATTTCTGAGCTGGGATCTAGAATGATATGCTGAATTCATGGTTAAAAACTTATCCTGTATACTTTTGGTAAAAAAACTCGAGTACATTATCTACCATTTCTGAAGCCTTTTCTTTCTTACTTAACTAAATTCAAGTTATCAACTTATCGTCTCAATAAAACCCATTGTACGATAGCACAATAAATAAGGCCTTACCACATACCGACTTACTCTACGTTAGACACAAATGTATGTAAACTACGTTCTGACGCTATAAATCTATTAACTCCTTGGAAAGAGACGTCAACTTTGGGTATCCAATACTTTTTGTTGAAAATACATTGTATTGTGTATTTATGAAGAGTTATTGGAATACGTACATGGGTATGTTTTTTTGGTACATAGTGTAACGCCAGATGTATGAACGTGGATGGAGTAAAAGGAGGTTTGTATCTGTAAGTGTAGCAAGTAGCACCGCGTTGAGGTGGCCACACCTCAATGTGGTGAGTGTTAGAGCCGACGGGTTTGTCACCAACTCGACACGAGAGACTGGACACACGTGTGACCAGTTGGTTGGTTGGTTACTCAAAATTAATATCACATTATATTTTGTCATCTAGGCACGCCAAGATTTTTACGCGTGTCGGCATCATGAAACTTAAATGCACAATGAAGTTAACACATGGGACATCTCTGCAGTACCACAGACATTATTGCAGAGTCAAAGCTGAAATGTCTTGATTTGATGTCTTACATCAGGAATTATATTGCTCACATATCATCCAATTATTAAAGCCCGACTATCTGAAAATCGCCCTCTAAAAAGCGTGAAACACCACCTGACTTGTCAAATTATGATGAGCCGTTTTGAAGTTATGATGGAAACATACAATACCGGTCAACATCATAACCTTCCTATTTGCTTCGCTGTAGTCAGGTAATGTTAAAACGAGTACAAGAACACATTTTATGAAAGCCAATTACTGTCCAAAGCTGTTGACATGATACTGACACTTCCTAATTATATCAATAACCTGTTAGCAAGTACTTTGAATATTTCAACGGTGTCAGCATTTCAAACAGTTAATTATTTAACTTTTAGTTTGAATTTTTTTAATTGTGTAAAACAGGTATATGTACAATCATCTGCATAAATACCGTACACTTTTGGAATTCAGAAGCGATTCGTGGCAACTTTCGCAATTCAGAACTGATTTTCTCGTTAATTAACGATTGCAACTTTGAGAAAAGACCTATTTCATATAAGTATGTATGATTTGATGTGTTGGTTCTGGAGTAGCGACCGCGTACCGGAAAATATAGCGTTGGAAGAACTCCCACACGGTAGACCGATGACCTGGTGAAGACCGCAGGAATCCACTAGATGCGAGAAGCACAACTGGTCGACGTGGCGATGCTTTGGGGAAGCCTATGTCCAGCAGTGAACGTTTTTCGACAGAAATTATGATGATGGACTATGACAAAAGTATTTTCGTAACAACATAAAATTTATTTATTCTTTAGGAGAAAATCGTTTCCTTAATCTTGCGCAAGTGTAAGATATTTATACTTATGACTGTACCTCGTATGAGAATCGTAATCTAGTGACAGGTAGCTGTTATTAATAGACATATTTATCGATGATCTCACTCACAGCGTCATTGCTTTCCTCACACAGTAACGGAAGCTATAAATTTTAAGAAGTAATTATAAACTTTCGTATCTAACAGGACACATGTGTACATCTTTAAAGGCTCCTTCAAACGCGACAAATATCGTATGAACCACTAATTGTTTTTAAGAAAAATATACCTAATAAAACAACAATAAATATTATCGTGAAAACCTCGTAAATCCCAAACCTATTAACACTCTAATTTGAAAACATTGTAAAAGCCAATTATTTTTAAATGAGTAACCGTCAAGTTTCTTGTTGGCTCTTCTCCAAAGGCAATGACCAATTGGAACCTTGCATCTAGCTTCTGGCGTATGTGCCCATATACGAACCACTACGAAGTGCCCAGCCTTCAAGACCTTTACACTTTGAATACCAACAAACATTTGCGTGGGCATTCCCTTCAACTATGGGAAAATTCAGCAAAGAAAATGGCTTTGCAGCACTTCTTGTTTAACCGAGTTGTAACAGCACGGAATAGGCTCACGGAAAATGTTGTGATGGCTCCCACACTGAACTGCTTCAAGAATCGAATAGACAGATTAAATATCTTCAAGCTTTTTGATGCATACGCATCAGTTAATTAACTGCTAATAATAATAATGTAAGATCTGAATTAAATAATTTTGATTGATTGATTGAACGGCTTCAAGTAGGCGATCGTTTGAATGGATCCACTTCAAGAAGTCCAGTTAGGATGCAGTAGAAGTGGGAAACACAGCACAGCTGATCGTGAGGTCTATCGGAGTCTATTCAGCTTTCTGCTTTACGCAGTATTGGTGTATTAGTGATTTTAGAAAAATTATTGTCCTTTTCAATCTCCATTGAGTAGTGATGAATGTGATAATATTGAAACACGTCCAACACACGCGTTTCAGAAATGCTCTATCCTCGCTGACTAGGCTTAATTTTTTACCACAGTATGATCTGGATCGATCGAAGGTCTGTCGCGGTCAGTTCGTGGATGGGAGAACATTCATTACATATCGAGACCCCTGCGTGCCTGCCTCGAAAATCACGTTAAGACGTTGGTCCCGGCTGTCATTCGTAGATGGCGATGTAGATTCGTAGATGATAGGCGATTCGTAGATGGTGGCGAAAGTACCATATTACACGATTCCTACCGGCTTCCCTTCGGGGATTCGCATCGGCAACTCTATCGCTATTAAAAAATGTCACGTCAATAATGGCTTACATGGTCAAAAAAATAAATTATTACACTACGAGTATTTAATTCACCATAACATTTAAACAACAGAAACGGTTTTTTTTAACTTTGTTTTACAAAAAAAAAAAAAACTAAATTAACTCAGCGCAACTAAAAAAAACGTCATAATCGGGAACTAAAAATTCATTCAATAGCGATTCCGTAGTGATGTCACTTTAGGTCACGTGGCACCGCTTGATATGGACGAGAGCAAGCCGCTGTACAACGGGTTATGACAGAGACAGATAAAGAAAAATGCGTCAGCGAGAACGATGATGAAGGTGGAGGAATATTGCACATTTTATTTGGTTTTTAGCTGTGATTTATTGATAAGTCAATAAGTTAAAGCCGACTTCGCTTCGGCTTCTCTCTTAGAAAAATTGACACCTCGCCGCTGGTAGTTACACAACAAGTCTTATCAACGGGTATTATATTACCCAATAACTGGATTGTGGAGTTCAGATAGGTAGTAGCTACATGAAAAATACAGCCAACCCCAATATAGTTGGGAAAAAGCTAGGCAGATAATATACACAGATCTTGTTCTTGTGTCGATGTCTATATTTTGACCGAATAGCGCGTAACGTCCTGGACAAGTGGACAGCTTTTTCGTTAGTCTCATTTAAGTCCTAGTGGTTGCTGGTGACACCGATATGAGAGAAAGAATAACCTCAAAACAACTCTATTCCTATGTGAAATGGCACTTATGTACAATTAAAGGCTAACCGCCAGCCGTAGAACCGATTTTTGAGTGGACACCGTGAACGGCAAACGTAACGTTGGACGCCCTCAGGCTGGGTGAAGCGTCGATTTTCGCAAGGTAGCTGGTAGCACCTGGATAAGCGTTACCGAGAATCGAGCTCAATGGCGCGCAGTTGGAGAGGCTTATGTCCAGCAGTGGACAGTAGACTGATGATGACAATCACGATGATGGGAGGGGAAAGAGAACTCTGTCCGACTGTGAATAGCTTTCTTTTGAGATTATGATAAAAACCAGGATAGGTAAATGCAGAAGTAAAAATATGTTGACATTTACTCAAGGGAACATTTAATGAAACACAACACCAATAACGATTATAAATTTATTCCCAAATATTATAAACAATAATATGATACACCAACTCGTGTTATATCGACACCGAATCTATAATTACACGAATTTACGATAATTACATTTATTTCATGTCACAGATAAGAGAGTCGGCAATAAAGTGATAATGGCGAAGACATGACAGTTAAATCACTAAAATATTGTTGTTATTGATAATGTTTTATTATTGTTACGAGGGAAAATGTTTGGTAAAATATTTTATACCTACGTACTGATAATACGATGTCATCTATATGTTGTAGGTATTATATTGACCAGTGGAAACAGCTAAAACTAACGAATTGTAGGTCGTGGGTTCAAAGCCAGGCTGGCACTTTACCACTGCTTTGATAACGATGAATAAAACATGGTAAGGAAACAGACAAGTTTTAGAACCAAAAATTTGAAGAGTGATATGCACCAACTCGCATTGGGCCCACGCTGTGGTGGATGCCAGCCGTTTACCTCTCGAATAGAGGAGGCCTTGGATTATGCGTGTAAATTTTGCTTACTTCGCTTGCCGCGATTGGCCCGTGCTTCGGAAAGCACTTTTAAGCCGATGGTCCCGGCTGTCAGTCGTGGAACTTTGACAGTCGTTACGGGTCGTCAGAAGCCCGAAAGTCTGACAAACCAGTCTTACCAAATGGTATCGTATTACCCAATAACTGGGTTGTGTTGGTCACATAGGCAAGCACTCCATGTAAAAGAGTGGTATTCTGCTTCATCCGGTCGGACTGGGTCCCTTATACATAGTTGGGAAAAAGCTAAGCAGACTGATTTTATCTTTGTGACCGCGTTGTTCTTCTTAACTACGCCACTGATAATGATTTGGATGCGGTTATAATTTAACCTTCTGAAATAAATTGGTGTATGAGACACTTACTCAGATAATAATAAAGAAATCTCTCGTAGTACAACTATAATTCCTTGTAGGTCACATCCAGTTAGGTAATCTAATGATACTTTAGTTAGAGAGAGTTCACTCATCCTCTATTGAAAGGATCCTCCGACCAGACAGGTGCCGTGTCTGGTGGGCGACTGCGCGACGACAGAGTTTTTTTTGTATGTCATCTCGCAGTCAACCAGTCAACCAGTCGGCTGCTGAACTGGACTTGCCTGTAGCTACCTCAATAAGTTAAGGTCTCCAGCCAGGACTTTTGAACTTAAAGCTAAGTGACTACCTCGGCTGAGGCGTTCCTAGAAGAGAGCAGCAAGGGAAGGGTTGGATCCGAATGATAACCGACGATTAATGACGGGACGTTGTATACATGGTAGTTGCGCTGTAAAATCTGCTTGCGCGATGCAGGTTTTTGCGTGACGTCAGTGTGAAAAAATGTGCTCAGTTGGCGGGGAATTTAGTGCGGTTAGCTCACAATATACTCTAGTTTAGGTAGATCGGTACTTACCGTACATTGGGGCAGGGAATGATCTCATTGTCCTGCTACAAATCCACTTTTGGAAAACATACATTTTGGTTTTCCTAAATAATGCTTAAAATAAAGTTGAATGTAAACAAACATCAAATGAATAACAATGATGGCCTATTTATATATTTACAGGAAATTAGGTACAGGACAATGTACATGGATGCAGGACTTAACAATAATAATGTGACACGTTTAGTGGAGATACAAGTTGGTATAAATAATTACAATAGGTACAGTCAGTTAATATGGCGCATCGAGTTAGCTTATTAGTCGACTCGCACGAATTTACTCGCCCGATTCGGGCAAATTGACAATATTAAATGATAGGTATATTATTTTCTATAAACGACTCGCACGAATTAAGCAAAAGAACGCATTGAGCAAAATTTATGAAAAAATCATGTTGGACCAGATGTTGTCACATTTTAACTCAAATGGGATTTTACATAGTCGACAGTTTGGTTTCACGAAAGGTAGGTCAACGACTGACGCGGGAGTACAACTCATCAGTCACATTTTGGAATCATGGGAGAAGTCTCAGGATGCAATTGGCATTTTCTGTGACCTCTCAAAAGCGTTTGACTGCGTTGACCACAATACACTCATCTATAAATTACACCACTACGGACTTCGTGGACGAGCTGCTGATCTTGTGCTTTCCAATTTATCAAACAGGCAGCAAAAAGTAAATGTTAACGGGGCAACGTCCTCGGGGTCTCTAGTTAAGATGGGCGTGCCTCAAGGTTCAATTCTTGGCCCTTTTTTATTTCTAGTTTATATTAATGACCTTCCTTACCTGATGGCTAACTTCTCGGATATAATTTTATTCGCTGATGACACTTCTCTTATTTTTAGAATAGATAGAAAAGATACGGATGTCTTACATGTCAGCGATAGTCTAGCTGTTCTCTCGAAATGGTTTGCGGCTAATAATCTTTTACTCAATGCGAACAAAACTAAATGTCTTAAGTTCTCATTACCAAATGTACCCCAAGTAGGGCTAAATTTAAAACTTGATGGCAAGAAACTAGATGCTATTTCGGAAACTGTATTTCTAGGAATTACTTTGGATTCAAAATTGCAATGGGGTGCCCACATTAGAGCTCTTTCAAGTAGATTAAGCTCAGCTGCTTACGCAGAAAGGAAAATAAGGCAGTTGACTGATGTAGCCACAGCTAGGTTAGTATACTTTGCTTATTTTCACAGTATTATGTCTTATGGCGTTCTGCTGTGGGGGTCGGCAGCTGACGTAGATTCAGTTTTCATTCTACAAAAGAGGGCAATCCGCGCAATCTATAAAATGGGGCCTCGCGAGTCTCTTAGAAACAAATTCAACGAAGTTGACATACTAACTCTGCCTTCTCTTTATATCCTAGAAAATATCTTGTATGTTCGCAAAAATTTAGGTCTTTTCAAAAAAGATGCGACTTCCATAATCTAAATACACGTAGTAAAGATGAAATTGTGATTCCAAAATTTAGATTAACTAAAACTAGCAAGTCATTTCTAATAAACAGTATCCGCTTCTATAACAAGTTGCCAAAATTGGTTACAGAACTTAGCGATGGAAAGTTTAAAACTCACATCAAACGTGTCCTTATCAAAAAAGCATATTATAAGATAAAAGACTACGTTGAAGACAAGGAAGTTTGGCATTAATTCCTTCTGCACATGTGGCTTCCCTGGTAACTCATTAGCACCATAACTTTGTGAGCGTCTATTAACTGCTTCCAAATTACAATGTTAATTTTAATTATTTTATTTTTTACACTTTCTGACATATTCTCGTCATTATTTGACATTATACAACCCTTGTAATATCGAGTATTTATTAGTGATTCTCATGGAAATCATATCACTTGGTTTAAATAGGTTGATTTTACTTATGTAGATTCTTTTACATATTGTGAATGAGAGAACGTTGTAGGCCTACAGTTTCTATTCTTTATTTTCATTCCTCTAAGTACCTGGTACTTATTGACAGGCCTGCACTGTCCTCCCATACCTAATATCACTGTAATTTGAAAACATTATAAAATCCAATTATTTTTAAAAGAGTAACCGTGGAGTTTCTTGCCGGCTCTTCTCCATAGGAAGCGACAAATTGGAACCGTGCACCTAGCTTCTGACGTTTCATAAGTGCCCTTGCAGGTTTATGTGAAATAAAATATTTTGATTTTTGTTTTTTTTGACGAAGTTATTTACTTGAAGGCGAATCGACAGCTCCGAAATACGTTTTACGGGAGGAGTTTCCTAAAAACACTTTATTACATTATCGACCTCTGTGCCAAATGTCATCTTCGTAGGTCCAGTAGTTTTTGAGATTTCGTGTTTAATTAGTGAGTCAATGAATGAGTGACCTTTCGCTTTTATATATACAGATAGACTAGCTGGTGCCCGCGACTTCGTCTGCGCAGAATTAGTACTTCGAGTAGCTTATTTTCTTCTCCAAGGTAAGGTCCGATCTATCGTACATCTATCATTAGAAATATATTATATATGCTGTCGCAGGCTTTTTTGTAGGACTATTTAAGATAAACACACTAACGGTTTTTGCAGCGCACGCCAGAATAGCTCGCAGATGGCAGAATTTTTTCCTACTTGACACTTACCGTTATATTTTGGACAATTCACACAATATCTTTATAAATTATAGCCTATGTGTTATTCTGATGTATAAGCTCTATTATTGTACAGTTTCATTAAAATCCGATCAGCCGCACATTTATAATATTAGTATTATTTAATTGAAACTATTCGAAATTTATTCAACTCGGACTTTGTGTGCAGTAGTTTTTAAGATTGTTGTATAAAAAATGCATTAGTTTATAGCTATTGTTTTATACTTATACATAAATGTATTGTTTTATGGGCCTCAATTGCCTGAAATAAGGATAAATAAACTAAAAAGTTATTTCTATTTTAATATTTATGTTAACATAGCTCGGGACCCTGGGATCCCGGTCCTGTGGAAGGCGTACGGAGGGTTGAAGCCAACTCGCAGAGGCCCCTTAGACATTTTAGATGGAATGATGCATCGAACGATGATTATCCCTGTATGCCCTGTACAAGTGCACCCAAGGACAAACCCCGGTTTGTGTTGGACTATTGCAGTATATGGAAGAAAAGATCTTGGAATGTGTTTGGGTGGCTTAAATGGACTAGTTATCAGGAACTATGGAATTACTATGGCCCCTGCCTGATCAATGTTTTGTATATACACAGATAAAATGGCAGGGGGTGACTTGCAGTCTCAATAATGAGCCCCCGGAAACCGTCGCTAGCACATAGCGACGTAGCGACAAGGGGGCAATACTTCCTGAGGTGCTTGAGGAGTGGACAGGTATTCCACGGCTTCTTTTTTCATTATTATCCAAATTCGAATAGTAAGCTGGCCTCTTATTCTATTTAAACTCCGTGCTACGCTAGCCCAGTTAAGGGCCAAAGTGTCACCAGCGACCGACTGTACATGCTGACCGTTGGCCAATTTGCGAAACGCAAATCTCAAGTTTTTAATTTTTGTCTTCGGGAGTTATGTAAATATTTAATTATTTTTTCTGTTTTTGACTAAGCATATCGCTTGCCGTAAGTTTTTTTTACTTTTCAATGGTACTTTTGAAATTACTTGACTTCAGACAGCCCAGTAGGTGTTCACGTTAATTGCAAAATTAGTGGCGTCGACTAGATCATCGAAAGTGCACGAGCATAACTGAATGTGAGACGTAGGACATGAAGGCATGTGTTACAGTGACAACTTTAGCACGTGATGGACTTGGGCGCTTCCGTCGGATGTCAAGGAGTACCTATAATGTAGACTCCTAACCCGACACATATCTGAAAGTAATAATACACAAAAGTACCTAAATTCAGAGATTTCTCAGTTCGCAAGGCACACACACAAACAAGAAAATAACGAATGCAACAATAGGCAGGTACCGGTTTTACATAGAAATAAAAACAAAAATAGCTTCTAGGAATCTTCTGCTTCTTCTGGAACGATGATGTAGCTTCTTTCTTGAGTGATGGTGAAGAACGGCGAATTGGAGAAGATTGGCGTACCCAAGAGCACGGTATGAAGTTCCTACAGTGGTAGATACGTAGGAACTCTATACCTCGCTAGTGGCAATCACCATTATGAAGACAGTGTGCTGAAGTCTGCTTAAAAGTATTCTTATGTTCGTGTTGTAGGTACTTGAAAGCTTCTTGAATCTTCTTTTCTTCAAAAATGGTCGAGTGGATGTAGTTATGCTAAATAAAAGGCACAATTTTCATAAAGATGATAATAAATTACGTCTTCTAAAAGTGTTTTACATAAATAAAATGGCCGTAGCAAGAAATTAAATAAAAATACCTTGAATAAATTCTGATGTATCATCTCAAATATTAACATTTTCCATTTAATTTAAATCACAAGAGAACATAATTGTAATTCAATTCAAACCGACATGAGGTCCAAACTGTATCAAATAAACTGCCAAATCTGGACTCCTAAGGCTACCCACCTGATTCGGTAGCCATCTTGAATTAGCATTCGAATAAAAAAACAGCAGCTGTCAAATCTCGCATAATTACTTATGGTATTTGCAGATTTGCATATTTTATGCCAAGTTCTTAGGGATACCAACCCTTTCGGTATGCAAATGTTTCAGGCCGTGGGAAGTCGGTCATTTGCATAAGAAATTCATCTTATTTAAAGGTTACCGTTTCTTGTTTTTTTATTCGAACCAGGAAGTTTCGTGAGAACTCGCTGGACCGGTTTTTCAGATTAGGGAGGATGGATCAAATGGTAATAAATTCATGTAATAATAGTTGATATTTGCACGCGAATTGTGTGGTTGAAATTGTAAAGTAACAGATTTTTTCTGTACGTATGTTAATTTTGTTCCCATAATTTTTTATGCTTGTAGATTTAAGATCAAGGTTGAAGGGACATTGAGAAAGATCTGTTGTACAGCAGCTTTTAGTAACGGTTATTTTTACACTCTTAAGTACAGTCACCAAAAGAGATAAGTGATCAGGGCCGTCGGACAAACTTGCAGTTTTGTAAGAAACCGATTGATATTTTCGAAATTTAATTTGATTAATGAACGGTTTGTTTTCTAATAATTTAATTTAATTTATTCGTTAACATCCATCGGTTTCGTACTTAAACTCGGTAAACTTCAACGATATCCGACGACCTTGGTTATATTCGGCAAAATACTTCGAAACAGACGCAACAAACCAGTATTAAACCAACTAAATAACAGTAGCAACAGAATACTCAGAATTTCCTCGCACAAAATAAATTAAACCGTTGCAAAAACGAGGTCTAACTGCGCTAAAAGGACTAACCCTACATAAACCATGGCTTACTGGGCTAGTACCCTAAGGCGACGTACACATGTACTTTAAAGTTCATTTTTAATGAGCCCATAACACAAACTGTCGCACCCTACTTTATAATTAGGAGAACAAAGGGTGGGCCTACACCCAGTTTAACTTCATCTATTATTTTGATCTTTTTTGTTGGCTTGACGGATCCTTTTATACTGGTGGTACTTTCAAAGATGGTATCTTTAAAACTGTCTTATTTATAGTGATTATTAAGTTAAAATGCCTTTAGTCAGTGATGTTACGACTTACGATCGACAAATGGCGAATGTAGGGTGCTTTATTATTATTAGTGTTTTGTGCAAGTACTACCGTAGTACTAATAATGCTATGACTAAGGATGAGCGTCTTCCACCTTTTTTTTGTGCGATTATTAAACTTTTTGACTTACTTATGATTATACCGACTGTTTAACCGTACATTTTTGACGTTTAAACGTCTCTTAACTTTAAGCAACGTTTGTAAATACAAGTGACGGAACACGGGTGGGTTTTAGTCAGTAAAAGTCTGACACGCCCTCCTGCTCCACCCAGAGCGGGAGAAGTTATTTGATGATTTCCCACCCTCAACAAAAAAAAAAAAAATGGATTCATTTTCAAGAACTGATTATTGTTTAGTAAGGTGCTTGCGCGATGCAGGATTTTGCGTGACGTCAGTGTGATGTGTAGCTCGTCTGTGGCGATGTAGATGGCAAAGTAATTATTAATTAAAACCTTTCTACGCTGAGTTCATTATGTCCCAGAAGCAAGTATCTGCAGAAAACTGCTCTACCTTAGCAGTTTTCTGCAGATTCTTGGTACCTACCAATAATATATCTACCAAAGTCTTTTGAATTTGTTGTTGCGAAAAAGACAACTCCTCATTCATAAAACTAAAGTCCTATCTTACTATATCCTACTAATATTAAGTATACAGTTTGTTACTCAATCACGCAAAAACGGCTGAACGGATTTGGATGAAATTTGGCACACAGATAGTTTATAACCTGGATTAACATATAGGATACTTTTCATCCCCGTAGTACGTTCCCGTGGGATAATTTCCGAACTGCACGCGGGCGAAGCCGCTGGTAAATAATATCTTAAAAACATTAGGTCACAAAGGATCGAGATATTTGAAAGAAAAAAATGAAAGAAAACATCTCAGTATTGAAGACTGTCACAAAAGGCTGAGAAAGACTAAAACAGTTACTTAGTAACAGAATTTTGTTTCTAGATCCATAATAAGAACTGGCTAATACTGGCACTTAGGCAACACAGTTCTACTTAAAATGTATGTACACAGTCTTTGTTTAAAACAAAAATGTTGATACTGCAAACAATTAAAAAGACAGACAGACTAATATTTGAGTATTAGTGTAAATTGTTTGAAGCACAACGTTTCAATTTAGGAATGGCTTTAGTAAAATAAAAATAACGGTTTTTCGTCATTTTGTTAAACGGTTTTCAATTAAAAAGCTAATGCTAAAGGACTGAACTATTGAATTATATATTTTACAGATAAATATATTTTATATATATATATATATAGCCGTATCTACTTTTTCGAGAAATATACAAATAATAATCCTATTAATATTATAAATGTGAAAGTTTGTGAAGATGGATGGATGTTTGTTACTCTTTGACGCAAAAACTACTGAACGGATTTCGATGAAATTTGGCATACATATAGTTCTTAACCTTGATTAACTCATAGGGTAGGATTTTATCCGGGTAGTACATTCCCGCGGCATCATTTCCGAGCTCCACGAGGGCGAAGCCGCTAGCAATTTTTTCCGTCTATCTTACGTCATGTCAACATCTTTTCTCGAAATATAATGAATATTTTTACACCATTCATTTCCGTAACCCTACTTCAACCCAAGACACGCAATTTCCCCGACAATAAAAACCAAAACAATAAGCCAGGGCATAGCTTGAGCTATTTATCCGTGTGTCTCATCTACATCTGTACCAGGGGTGGGTAAGCCGGAGATTTGCGAACTAATTTCAACTGCAAATCCTTAAAATGAGAGGGATTTAGAGGACTACACCTTTATGAATGTTCTCGTAATGTTATCACGGATTGTGTGCACGGGGCTTTATGTAATGTTTACGTATTCTGTACCAAATGGTTGTGCTATTTGAGTGGAAGGAAAATAGATACATAGGTTTTTTTCTTCTTCATTATCTGCCTAGGCTGTTTTTGTAAGGTCTGAAATTTCGAATGAATACAGAGTAACTAAGAAATCATTCGCTATTTTATAGTTAAGAAAGTACGCTGTTTAACCTTTTAACCGCCCGATTTAATATCAGTTGTGCCCCCAGCGCCCGGCACAGTGAATCGAAAAATAAATACCTACAATAAAGAGGGATGTGCAATTTTAACTTTTTACAACAAATTAAATGGGCTGTGATATTTTGGTCGCAAATATACGAAATGGACCCGAAAATATTTTTCGGATTAATCCTACGTAAGTGGTTAAAAGGTTAAACAACTTTTAATATATTAATGAACTTATATATCAAATAAATAATACTTATAATTCTTTAGTTTTGTTGATAATTTGTATTCTATTTTTGTATGAAACTGTATGGCTGTCATTTTTCAGGTGGATTCAAATGATTACCTGCTACATGAAGAAATACTATCTTCTCTTTAAAACAAGTTTTTAAATTACTTACATAAGTTTATGTTCTATTTCTATAATTTCATACGTCTTATCAGGCGCAGAAAATATTATCTCAATGATAAGTGAGAGAGATTGCATATTTATGTGCACGTAATATAGTGACTAAAATATAATGCTATCTTGGCATTGTTTGAATTCAGAAATGTAAAAAAGTAATATAATATTCAGAAATATTTTGTTGACCGAAAGTATCTAATCTTAATTAGCTACATTGTTTTTATCCACAGAAAAATAACTGTCCGGATCATTTTTTTAATAAGCATAATAAAAAATAACTATAAAAAAATGTACAGCTCACCGATTACGTACAATCAACCAGTAAAAGCACAAAACACTCGCGCCACGTTAATGTTTACGTAAAATGTACGTGAAAGTTACGTTTTATCACCATTTAATCCGATTCGACGAAATTAATGCCGACTAAATATGTATGAACGGCTCAATTGTTACTCCACGCGACGCACATAAGTGCCCCTACACACGACAACACAGTATAACTCAAGTAGCGAGCGGAATCCGGCGAAACTTGATACAGAGTACTTAATGCTCGCGTGTCAGTTGGCAGTTTAACTCCGTATCTTCTTCGCCTGACGCAGCGCTGCGAATGTCCAATAAATACGCGTTTGACGCCCGTTGCGTACACAATAACCAACCTACGGTGAACCTCCGAGGCGGATAACGGCAGACTACGTCTAACTCACATCACTAATACGGACGACTGTGAATGGCTCTCTCCAATCTGGTCGGCGAACGCACGGAGCGACAGTGCTGCCAACACAGACGTACCAACTAACAGGCCTTCTGTCGCATCTGAATTGATATTAACGCAAATAAATAATTCAAAACGTGTAACGTAAGAAACCAGACATAATGAATAGATAGTGTTGTGACTCTGTGAAAATAATTGCCCGAATAAGGTTTATTGCCTTGAATGGATCCTTATTGTGCTCGGAAACAGTTTTGTAAAAAGTAGCTCCTTGCCAAAAGACGATGCATGCATGCGTGCGTTTATGGCGGGGACGTTTCCCGCGCGTTCCATATTTAAATTTTATAGGCGATTAAAATGAGTATTTTATTTTTGCATTCTCAACTTAGGCACTATTTTTAATCAACATTGTATGAATTCCTATAATAGGCCCTAAATAACTTTTGTAACTGCGCATACTTTTTCGTTCCAGTCAGATAGCTACATAGTTACACAAGTGAAATTCAGAAGGTCGATAAATTCTTAAAGTGCTACTATAGCCTACTATTTTCACAGACAATAATTTTATTTGCACACTTGGCAAGTCGCTGGTTACAGTCATTTTTATTGCGTTAGCCACAGACGCCGGGAACCTAAAACAGTTTACAAGGGTATCGTACATTAGTGTAATTACTTGTGAACGCGCATTTTAGTGTTTTGTGGCTCCCTACGTGCTATATTTGAATATGTTTTCCTAATGGATTCACTCGTTTAATTTTAATGGATAGAAAAGTATTGTACTGAATTATTGAAACGGGACCTATTTTGTAACAGTCTTATGGTATTAGAAACGGGTAATTAACCGGGTTTAAACAAATTAAAAGTGATCAGTCTAGAGATGGGTAGTTCCATCTCTAGACTGATCACTTTTAATTTGTATAAAATCTGAATTTTAATCAAAATTAGTAAGCTTGTAAAATCTCAATATAGGTAATACGTACAACAAATGACAATAAAACCGCCAGTCGGACGACAAACAAACAAACATTTTACATTTTAAAACACATTTTGTGTATAAACTGCCATATGAAATGCATTCACCGCTAAAATGCAAACACTCGTTTTCGGGTTATTTCAGGGAGGCGTTTAATGGTTGCATTTTAACGGCCATTTTGTAAGTTATATGTTACTTTTATGGCAGCCAATAAAAACGTAAAAATGTTACAGAATTATATTTTTGTACAATGTGCTGTTGAACTGTGAAGTCATAATGTTTATGACGAGTTGTAAAAAGTAAATATGCTGATTATTTCTTATGTAAAACTATGTAGATTTTAGTTTTAGAGCCATACGAATGGTCAAACTACAAAAAAGGAACTTTTTATATTTTTCTCCCAACTACCGAATAAATTGTTTAAAGTGCGTGCAATGCAAAATTTCACATTACGAGAACTGTGTGGGGCAGGCAGGAAATACGCTATTATCATACCCTCCTTCACACATAAACACACATCACTACATAGGGTGTTTACCCCTCGGGGGTAATTTTTACCCCATCAACGAACGTCGCCACCCACTCTACTCATCATTCGTTATTTGAATTACTAGTGAGCAAATTTCGTTAAATATTTTTGGGTTATTCTTTATTTGAATTCTGCGGTTCTTCGAATAATTCACCTAAAATTCTTATAAAATTGGACATGCTAGAATTCTAGCGATACGAATCAATAGTGTTTTTTTTTTTAACACATTTGTCCAGCCGTCTTGTAAAACAATACAATATCTGATCATGTTCGCAAACGTGAAATTTATTCGAATTAAGTGGTAAATTATCACGGCTAACGTAATTATTATCAGACCAACTATTCCAAACGTTTATCGATGTAATTGCACCCGATAACGATTATTACGTGTTTAATTCGATTATTCGATAAACCAAATGCGTTTATTCTAATTTTTAGGGGTGCGTGACGCAATGATTTGTGGTGGAAGTTTCATTAAGATTTGGAGCAATTTATCTAACTGTTCTTGTGGGAATTATAACAAATGTGCTGCTCGACTGAATAATTTTCTTTTTAGGATTTTTTTGGACGTGATTCGTGAAATTACGTGTTTTTTATGGTAAATGGAAACACACACACATTCGTTTTGTTAAAACTAGGTGCGTAGTAATGTTTGCACAAAGACCGGTTTCTATTCAAATAATTTAAAGGAGGAAGACTCTTCAACTGATAGTCTTTTAGACTTTATTCTAATATCTGACATAGTAAACCACATTACTGTCACCAATATAAATATTGTCTACTCTAAATGCTCTTTAAAATATACCAAAAGGGACACAAATATAAAATAAAATAAAACCACTTAAAACTCCTTACTTATTCATAGCCCACACATCGATAAATGCCAAAAGGGGAAACCTGGTGATAAATTATATTCAAAATTCACAAATATTTCGTCCTTTTCACACCTATGGGATGGGAGCGAGATAAAATAGTGTTCGGGCCTACATACACAAGTATACCGCTAATTTGTTTTGACATATCTGAACGAACGACCACTTTTCCCGCCTACAAGTTGCCTACTCCAAAGGGGATAGATTTCGAATAATCGAATATAAAAAAAACGTGTTTCGTATTTCGGGGACGTAGGGGTGGAAATCATTTGACCGATTTACGAACTTAGATCATTGGATTTTATTGTTAGAAGCGAACGCGATTGAGTTTTCGCGTATCTATTATACTGGACGGACCCCCTTTCTGCATTTTTTGCCCTTCACATCGTTAGGGTGACCCCCCAAACGCGTGCCGTGTGAGATATTGCGTTACGTATCACACAAAAACTTATTCCGTGGTCGATCAATATATTGAAGCAACTAGATCTTTATTAAAATTTAGAAAGTAGGCGCATGAGTAATTATCATTTGTGAGTCAAATAGAAGTTGACTAATTATTACAAAATACGTAACATCAGGGTCCCCCGGGGCACAATGCACAAAGACATCTATTGTGTAACCCAACAATGGCGTGACTCACTCCTGACGGACAGAAAGACAATGAGACGACCGACACTCTTCTAGGGCCCGTATAAGGTCGATATGCATAACGGATATCGGGGGCGTCCGCGTCGTATAAAGTGGAATTTCTTTCTCCACATCTTTTTAAAAAAGTAAAAAGCAAATGTTAAAATTAACTTGTTTTTCTCACAACCGTACAAGGGATCTGGCGTGTGGCCAGATAATTTATGCATTTTTGTTATAAGCAAACCTTAAAAATAACTAATAATTTAAGAGTCGTTACACCCGCTTTTAACGTGCGGTCCTGCAACAAAAACGATTTAAGAATAAAATAACAATTGAATATAATTTTAAAGGAGTTCTTAAATGAGAATGCAGCGTGAATGGAACACCCGAAAAAAAAAAGTAATTCGAATCAATCGCGTGCCGTGAAAAGAAATCCCATCAATCAGCAGAGCCGAATGCAATATTCAAATGTGGAATATTTTTTTGTTCCAAGTTCAAAATCCCCGCGACCTTGCCACGGTCAACTTGTGGCTGTTTATCCTAGTCGATATTTGACGGCGCTACTTTTTGCTGCTACACTTTTTGCGAACACGTATTGTTGTTAATCACCGCATTATTTGTATACCTAATGACGTTACATGCCAATGCAATGACTTTTAAAATAATTAGTATTTGAACATAACTTTTCCTAAAGAGAGCCCTGTAAAAAATTGTGCCTATTTGTAAAAAAAGTAATTCCTAATTGAAAACCGTTCTTTATCTATTTCCCCAAGGTCGACCTTTTACCGTACATGCTTGTGCCACTTCATCACTCACCGACGAATTTCCATGAAGGTGCAAATTACACAATTTATTTAGTTTACAGTCGACGTTAATGGCCTCAGTGTCACATTCAATGCTCGGTCGTCGTACGAGACACGAAAAGTGACAAATGACAGCTAATCATTGGTATCCAAACGACCGACATACTTGTTAGTGGCGGACAACAAACTTCCTTTATTAGTCATTTCGTAAAGGTATAAAAATATGAGTCACGGATACGTCTTTTTGCACTGGCGATGATTTTGCGTTATTTTTTTACAGCCGTGCAACGCCCGCCGTGACCTGCATGACCAACTCTTTGTTAGGCCATGTCCTTTATAATTTTTTGCGCACTTATGCAGAATCGTTCGTGAATATCCGAAGTTCCGAGCGCAGGACGATTGACTCGATAGCGACTCAAATCGTCCACATGTTGCTCGAGAGTGATTGGAATAAAAAAGACAAAAACTGGTTCCGATGCCGGCCGGCAAGAACGGAAAAAATATTCGATATTTGAAAATTTGAATATGGCGGTCGCGGGCGTGGCCGATGCCACCAAACTTCCACGAACCGGTTGCGATCAAAACTGAATGATTCTTGCCCAACGGAATATTTTATAGTTAAATTAAAAATTAATTAATTACATACAGTTCCCTTGGAAGGTTTGGAAGTTTCCAAATAGGCATTTTTATCTGAAACATGCGGCTAATGGGACCGCAGAGCGGAATATAGATAAACAAATGGGGGAGGCAGTTGGGCGATAATTATAGGTATATTTTTAAGGCTTATATCTAAATAGGCACCATTACTTGTAGGTATCTGCCGAGTCAGTAAGGGCCGTCAACGCTGTGACCATATAAAGACTGCTTGAAACAATTTGCGCAATAGATACTGATCTCTATTTGCATACTACGTAACTTAAACCGCCATTACGAATGAGGATATCGCAATAAATTAAATTAACACTTAGAAAATGAAATTACTACTGTGGCTATGAATTGTACTTGAGACCAGCCAGCGAAATAATTGTAATCTTACGTACCTACTATAAGTTATAGGTAATCGTAATCTAGGCATTTGTAATGAACGAAAAGCATGAAAATTTTGCTGAACGAATGAATGAAATGCACCGATCCCAGCGTGGTTTGACCAGACTGTATTAATCAAATAAACCTCAAGATTTGCAGTAGCAAGGCATCGTGTTTCATAGTGCTACAGGGACCTTGAGGTATAGTTGATTCCAGCATCGTGTTATGCAAAAAACATCTTTTTTTTTTTGAGTACATTATTTGTGTCGATGTGATGCATTTTCCTCATTTAAATATTTTTCTCTAAAACGGTTTTTTTGTAACAACACGTGATCGAAACTTTGTTCTTTCAACCTCACGTTAATGAAACATTATTTATCGGTACACAAGTTGTTAAAGATTTTGTCATCGCCAAGCGTTGGAATATAAACACAAAACTGTAAACACAGCGAGGTCCCACGGTCGGGCATTTAAAAAATTGTTGTTTTTAAAATGAAAAAGATTATTTTTTACCTCTATTCCAACCGGTCTCGTGAGCAGGTGCCGTGATGTATCTATGTCAGAAAGAACTATGAAGGTTTGGAATAGTGATTTATTTTTTTATCTGGTAACGCAAAATAAAAAGTGCTCTACATATTGTCAGTGGCCATACTCCTTTATCACTTTTTATTATAATACCGTAATTTTTATCATATTTTAACTTCTATTTTATAGGTTAATTAACTTTTTATAAATACGAAATACAGTCACAAAGAATACCTAAACACCATTCTCACCCCATGGATATTTATTTGTAATACCTAATTCCATGCGTCATCAATTTTTATTCAATTTCTTTTTGCGACTTTTCTACACAAATTCAAATATTTTTGTTGTTCTTAGTTCTTTTCTGTCACGAGATATTACAATAGTTACCGTTATTATAATTTGTGGATACCACAGCGTCCTTACATACAAGCATCGGTTCACAGATATACCTATAACTATGTATTTTCTTGAAAGATTTCTCATAAAATTATCGTTGAATAAGATATAAAAGTGAAACAGTGTTGCATACAGTCTTCCACGTCTCAACTCACAGCAGGTAGAGCATTCACATGTACTTCTTTGAAACATTGATCGCCCAGTAAACAGTTCAAGCGATAACCTTCTCCATATACTTTAAAAATAAGACACAAAGTCCAATGGATCAACAGAATGAATGGATAGCAAAATAGCCCTGCTGTAACAGCACTATATAATTTAAAACATATCAACAAGTCCCCTGATTGTCTGTCCGTCCGTAAGTTTGTAGTGACAAAAAGCAGTTAATCAAATTAATAATGATTGAGATTGTTTCAAGGAAAATACGCATTTTATTTTTATTATGAAATGTTAAAGTTTATAAAATTGCAAGTGACACAGTAAAACAGGGTTAGATCCTTTTTTTAAAGATGGAACATAATTTTGAATTCCGAATCCGGGGTCGTGACCGTTTTAATGGCCATAAAGACAAGATGATTCATTTAATTGTTGTAAGATGAGCCTTATAATGTATGAAAGGGATACGTATGACGCATTTATATTTTTGTGTGAACCTAAAAAAATATTTAAAGGACGACATCTACACATAAAAACGTCTTAACCAAAGATTTATTAAAGTAAAAAGTACCAAAACAGTAATTATTACACACCACACATTAAACGAACAACAACTGTCTTAAAAAAAAAAACACAAAATTATTAATTCCGTGTAATAAAATATATCCAAAAAAACTTTAACCCTTCACGAGCTGGGTCAAATTAACTTTTATCCTAACCCCAATTTCGAAAGTAAAATAAATAGGTTATAACTATTTCCGAGGGCACTCGAAAAAAAAAGTTCTACGATACCTGCACTTAACCTCAACTGGAGTGGTCCTGTCCGTTCAGATACGTGGTAAGGACTGAGACACAACAATAGCAAGACTATTAAAGTCATTATTTTTCTTTATTATAGACTTTATAATGCACTTGTAAATAAAGTTCTTTGAACTGGTCCTCAAACATTAGTGTTTGAGGACCAGTTCAAAGAACTTTATTTTTATTGGTAATTTTATAATTACTAAGGAAACATAAATAATCAAACAGCCTTAGGTTTTATTTCAAATTCGTAAAAACGAATAAGGTACATGAAATGAGGTTATCTTTGCCTACGCTAAAAATAAATCGGTTTTTTTTATCATTCAATATTTAAATCATTTAGTTCATTAATATTCTCCGGTATAAAGAACAAAAGCATTCTAAAAACAAAGTGACTTTGTTTTCCACTTCTTCTGTTATCTTTTATCATTTAATTAGCAGATAACGAGATTAAATGATAGTGCAGTGTGAAACTCTGGCGATAATTTAGTATAGTATGATAAGTTCATTGATAAATTGTTTTATGAGTAGAGGTTTAAAAATAAGTAGCAATAGCGAGATTTTGGAGAAAAAACTTATTAGAGTCATTTAAAAACTGTCGTTGACTACTGAAAAATGTTTTCTTTTACTTTTAACCCGTTTAATCGATATAAACGTAGATTGCTTAATTTTCTAGTTACTTAGCTGTTTAAACCATATTTACATTACTTACATTACAACGCTAATGCTTGATAAAATGGTAAAAAGGTAGAAGGATTAAAATGAGAAGCAAATATTCACACAGGCAGACTTAGCGTGTTGTCAGTAACAAGTAAAAATTAAATATTTCTAATCCAAAACCACCCTCGAATCTCTCAGTGCACCACAGTCTTGAACCCACTCGTATCTCGTTTTCAAAGGATCGTATTATTTACATTTTTTTTCTCCTTTTTACATTTTTTACTAAAAAATAGTGGAACAGAAAAGGATAAAGAATAATATGGAACGCTCACCAAATGTCCCCGAGCATACAACAGGTTGGCCGCGGTGGTATTCAAGTTTTTTTCTTTTTTCCCCTTTTTGTTGATCTCGTGTTTCCGACACATCTGAAATGTAAGAAGGTTTTGGTTAATCGATATGATTTTGTAACGAGCATGGAGGTTTTCGTTATATTTTTTACTTTTGACCTAAAATCAACTTTTTTTTATGTAACATAACATCACGCCTGCATACCCCGAGGGGTTAGGTAGCGGTGAACCTACAGTTCATTCATATTTCGTCAATAGGGGGCGAGCCTATTGCCATCAACCGGGCACAAATCCAGTCTTCGGACTGCTACTGAGTAATTCCATTCCATTTTTTTTATGAATGTTATGTTTCTTAGAAATAAATTACTTATAAACTATTATAAGTAATACATTGTCATGAACAATTCAACTTAAGTGTTCTTCGCTCATTCATTATCTGTACCTACACGAGGAAAACATGTATGTATCAGCATTCTGGAAATACAGTAAGTAAACAAGTAATTTATTTATATTATTAAATTTAAATAGAATAACAACGTCCGTTTCTAATTATAATCAATTACTTAGTAAATATTTATCCAGTTATAACTTGACATTCCGCTTAACCTTATGTTAAAAGTTAAAACCTTTATTTTAATTGTACGCATGTCAAGATAAATATTTTTTTCAAATATCTTTAGTGTTTTCATATTCTTATGTTTTTCGACAGTGAACACGCTGTTACCATTAAAATGTGCTAGTTTATGAATTTAAAAAAAAACCACAATACATGTGTTCCATTTAATTAATTGCTGCTTAAATTAATATAATTAGTTTCACGTGTTCATGTCATATTAATTTTTTATCAAGGTCTCTTAATAGTTATAAATATCTATATAGACAATTGTCTACACAGTGTACAAAATACTTTGCAACAAATACAAAATCAACGATAGAATGTTTTCGTAAAAAAAACTTTTTTCCGCTGTACCTATAGCTGTCAAAGGTGTAAAAAAAGTATTACTGTACAAAATTGGTTTCACAACATCGTAATTTCGTTTCGGCCACATTTTTGACCTTACAGCGTACTTACAAAAAGTACTTATTGCTGCACGTGAAAACACGGTAACTGACAAAGTGGCGATGCCGCCTCGTGATAGGCTTTTGCACGCTCCACATTTATACTACTTATACAGGTTTAATCGTGGCGTATCGTGAAAAATAACACGAGAAAAAACGTTGAAAACGAACCTCTGGAAAGCCGACCATCAAGTAAGAAGGCTATCTGCTTACGAGATCAAAATCTAGACTATTAGAGCTTTAGGAAATTGTGCCTTATTTTACCTGAATTAATTACTTTTATGTGGCCATAGGTACTTAACATGAAACCTCTTGAGCTTGTTAACCTCTAATCAGTTAACCACAGTTACAGTTTTGGTGCAAATTGATCAACCGCCATTGCTAATGTGTAATTATAAACATTGTTGCACATATAACAATCATATACATCGATAATTGTGAGAAACCAGGTTAAATTATGACAAAAACTTCAACAGCATAAAACCACAATAGAATTACCATAGAAATTGAAACAATATTTAAAATCGTATTAAATAATTCATGCAAGTGATCCATCAAACCAAACAAGGCAGAATGCGCTAGCGCTCAGTGCAAATGAAAAGGAATTTTTAAAATGGTAAAGCAAGATGGCGGCTGTTCAACAGCGGGGGCGATTAGTCCGATAGCCACGCCTGCGCAATGACTGATCACGGGGGTAGGTATAGCCACCATATTTTAATAATTCTTAACATTATTTTGCTGAGGGGTAATGCTCAATGGGCATGAAGGATTGCGGATTATTTTTATTTCATGTTGTTATTTGTATGACGCTTTGGAATTATCGTACAAAAGCCGGCTTAATTTTTTTAATGAGGATGTGTTAGGGTGACCGTCATTTAAGATATGAAGCAGAGTTTATCGTGGAGAAATTTCATTATCAGATAAAAAAATCCAATTCCCTGTTTAACACTCGTATCATGGATAAAGAACAAAACTCTTTTTTCCATCTGTAATGTCATGTAATCTACATATAAGCCTTAAATCGAGCTGTTTTAATGTCATCTTTAATTGATGACAGGAAACCCAAATTTCTGTTTAGCATAGGTTTTTTGTCCACCCAATTGTCATAAAATCCATCATTGTAGGATTGTTACGGTTAGATTATGGAATCTAACTGAAGCAATCTAAAGCAAGCCAGAATCGTTTCTCTTATCACAAAGACCATATTTTTCCCAACCCGAAGCTAAAATAGTTTGCCAAGGATATAATCGAGCTCCGTTTCAAACAGTAGTTAATTAAGTTAATAAAGTACAATGACCTAATATTATTTATGAGCTGTCAACAACACTTGGGTACTTTGTATTACATCACGGCATGACGTGGTTTTAGGTACTGCCCTAGTTTCATTGGCCCTTCCCCTTTGTTTATAATTGTTGTATCCATTCTAACAGAATTTTTATCCATCACAAAATTACGCTGTTGGTTTACATTTTTTTTTTACTCAAACAATCTGGCTAGCTTTATCCCAACTACGTGGGGAATTGGGATCCACTTCTAGTGTAAATACCAGTATTTTATATGGAGCGACTGCCTATCCGGCCTCTTCAACCCAATTACTGAATAACACAATAGGTACTCCTTGGTAAGACTAATTGTTGTACTTTTGGGCTTCTAACTGCCCCTAACGACTGTCCACTACGAATGACCACCGAGTCCAACGGACTGGCGTGCTGCCATCAAACAATACTGTAGACATTGTCTAGTTTACAACTGCACGCCCCCCCCCCCCCCCTTCTGCTGGTTGCACATATGAAATATTTGTCTAGAAATGTTTGTGGAGTTTTATATTATACGATCTCTACTTATTTCTAAAAAAAAAACATGTCTACTTTTATCGTTGGCATTGTTTATTAAAAAAGAAACTCAATAGCATTACCCTCACAGTTATATTAAAGCAGAAAATGAAACAATAGGGTATTACACCCATTTTTGAAAAGTGTCTTGTTTAGATTCTAAAATGCTAATAAACCGCAACAAAAAAACAAAACATTTTTATTGAATCGATTAGTGCCATAAAAAAGCATTTAAATTTTAAATTTTGAAATTTCGTAAAGCGTAATTTGACGAAAACATTGGACGCAGTGGACGCCATATTGCTGTGGGTATGACTTTAGTTTACTGTGTAAACAAATGCGCTGATATTTTGTATTATTGCTTATAATTTTAAAAAAATCGTTATTTTTCTACTTATTCCTGTTTGTTCCTGAATGTAAGATATTATTTAAATACAAGTTACTTTAGTTACGAAAATAATAAAAGTACAAAGTTGAAAAACAGATATCTTTGAATTTAATTTTAAAAATTATTTTGTTGTTTCATTAACTAAAACTAACATTTTCCGACCGCTTTTTGCCAAGGCCATCTCAATAATAAATTTAGATTTTTTCTCAAATACAGTAAAATACCCTATTATCTACGATATCTATTTTTCCTGCCTAAAACCATAAAAACAATGTCTAAAATAAAACTAATCGTTGTACAAACCACCTACGTCCCGTCGCTGGAACTATCAGTTGCTTTCGCAAACAAACAGACAGACAGGCAAGATTAAGTTCACGTTTTAAGATAGTAAACACGTACTAGACAACCTCTGAAGATAAAGACTTCTTTATTGATTTTATGCTGGGCTTGGTTTCCTTGTTTTATGAGGAAATACACTTTTCGCCTTGCACAATATTTTTTACGCCTTCGCTAGGGAATCATTCTACTAGTATCATAAACTAGCGACCCCCATGCGTGGGTGCAATGGCGACATGTCAAAACATCGAGATTTATGGTCTATATCTTAAGTAAATATTAATGTACCATACACAAAAACCCTCCAGAATAAATGCTCTAAATGATGATGAAAACCACATCAAAATCCTTTGTGAAGTTTAGAAGAACAACGCGGACAGACAGACAGACATGAAAAGTGATTGTGTTTTATACTACTTATTCTAGATGTGAAATTTTGTATGATTTGGATGAACTTTGGCACACAGATTGAACATGACTAAGTGTTCGCGACGACGCGTCACTACATAGTTAATTAGTTTGTTTTTGACATTAACGTAGATTCATAGTGATAAGAGTGATAGTGAAACCAATAAACAGTAGTGACTAAGCGGCTAGTATAAGATAACCGTAAGTACCACCCCTGCAAACCTCATTTGAGTGGGCTATATAGCAGTAACTTATAGTTTTAGTTGCGTCCAGGTAACCTAGTACCGAGACCTAGCCCTGGACGTAACTTTCAATAATGTAAACCTAAGATAAAGCCCACTTAATTGAGTTTGTATGTCGTGTTACTTAAGTTAAGTAATTCTTAAGATTTGTGTTTTTGCTAACCCTCTTTCAGGGCGCGTCACGCCCTGAAAGCCATAGTTGTATAGTTTTAAATATCAGATTGTTTTAGGTCTACAGACCAGCCTGAGATATCTATAATTGGATTTGAAATCCGTTCAGTAGTTTTCGAGGAAATCAACTTATAAAATAAATTTATTAACATTTTTCAGAATTTTTTCGGGTTTCCTCGAAACATTCTTTCAGTATGGAAAGATATAGTTGATGTGGATATCTCAGGAGACGGGGAATTTCATGGGGAATGCAACCATATGTAACATGCCTTGTATATTTTAATAAATTGAGATGTTATATGCATAATTCCGTCATAAATGTAATGAAATCTAGAACAAATAAAACTTAAAAACAGGAAGCAATTTGCGGCTCTCGTTACGGTAAAGATTCATAGTACGATAGTAAACGTGTAATTTCTAGCAACTTGTAGTCATCGGCAAGATTTTATTTAATTCTTAAATTAATTAATAGATATAGTTCAAGTAGTGTTCTGAAATTGCTTCCTGTAAAAACATAAAAACGTGTGTTATTAATCAGGTAAGGCACCCCCCTCCTTAGCGGAGTCAAAAAACACCCCCTTGCTAGACGAAAGTCTGGAAACTATTTCTTTGAGACGAGTCGTAACACTGGTACATATGGTAACGTCATGAAGCCCGGAAGATAGTAGCCGCCCTGAAGATATCTGGAATCTATAGGTGCAGGACGTCAGCGCCGCGCGGACCGGGAGCCCTACACACACAGTGGGACAGGCATACACCCTCACCACACACCCCTCGCGTCCAAGCGATCACGCCCGTCCGGCACATCTGCTGGTCCTTGCGAGCCGGATTTCTTCAGGAGAGATACATGAAGACCCGTCCGGGACATGCCTGAAGCCTTATTCCTGAAGGATTATTCCTGAAGACTTATTCCTGAAGCTTTATTCCTGAAGAGTTATCGGATTCCTGAAGACTTAATTTTGAAGTTTTATCACTGAAGAGTTACGTCAGAGCCTGAAGCCTTATTCCTGAAGGATTATTCCTGAAGACTTATTTCTGAAGTTTTATCACTGAAGAGTTACGTCAGAGCCTGAAGCCTTATTCCTGAAGACTTATCCCTGAAGAATACTTTGAAGTACAGAAGACTGATCCGTTTTGAAGATCCGTTTTGAAGATCCGTTTTGAAGATCCGTTTTGAAGATCCGTTTTGAAGATCCGTTTTGAAGATTCCGTTGAAGATCCGGTTTTGAAGATCCGTTTTGAAGATCCGTTTTGAAGATCTGTTTTGAAGATTCCGTTGAAGATCCGGTTTTGAAGATCCGTTTTGAAGATCCGTTTTGAAGATCCGTTTTGAAGATCTGTTTTGAAGATTCCGTTGAAGATCCGGTTTTGAAGATCCGTTTTGAAGATCCGTTTTGAAGATCCGTTTTGAAGATCTGTTTTGAAGATTCCGTTGAAGATCCGGTTTTGAAGATCTGTTTTGAAGATTCCGTTGAAGATCCGGTTTGAAGATTCCGTTCAAGATCTGGTCTGAAGATTCCGTTGAAGATCCGGTTTTGAAGATCCGTTTTGAAGATCCGTTTCGAAGATCCGTTTCGAAGATCCGTTTTCAAGATCTGGTCTGAAGATTCCGTTGAAGATCCGGTTTAGAAGATCCGTTTTGAAGATCCGTTTTGAAGATCCGTTCTCAAGATCCGGTCTGAAGATTCCGTTGAAGATCCGGTTTTGAAGATCCGTTTTGAAGATCCGTTTCGAAGATCCGTTTTGAAGACCCGAATTCAACATGCCGGTAACGAGATCGCAAGGCAAGGCCCCTGAAGCCTGGACAGTGGAGGTGAGCAGAGGCCGCAGCAGGTCGGCCATCTGCCATGAGCGGCCACCGAATTCACCATCCACCACTGAAGGAGCCGAGCCACCGCCGCAGTGCCCCCTAGTTCCGCGGACAAGTAAAGACTTACCTGCACGGGCGCGGTCTGAAGAAGCCGAACGGCTATCCACGGTCAGGAAGGGAACCAGAAAGGAAGGAACTTCAGATAGAACATTGAAGCCTGCAGATAGAACATTGCAGTCTTCAGATAGAACATTGCAGTCTTCAGACAGAACACTGAGGCCTGCAGACAGAGCACTGAGGCTTGCAGACAGAGCACTGAGGCCTGCAGACAGAGTACTGAGGCCTGCAGACAGAATAGAAAGAACACTAGATGAAACTTACAGCCGAACCTTACCGATGACTACCCGGGGTGACGCCCGTACCGAACATAGCAGGCCGCAGTCGACTACGAATAGAACGACGCGGTCACATAGAAAAATTTCAAGAGCACGTGAAGACTTATTGAAGATTAAGTTGGAACTTGCTCAATTAGCACTTCAGAGAGCCGAGGAAGAAGATTCCGACGGTTACATGGATGATAGAAACTCAAACAATGAGTACGTGCGCTCCTGGCTTGAAGAGGCACCTGAGCCTGAGCCGGAGAAGAGGGACAACGCCGCCGAGGGGGACAATAGTGATATAGGCCATGAGCAACAGCCCCCCCCTGTGGACTTCGAAACTATAGTGGACCTCGATAAGCAAGTACCATTGCCGCATCCTACAGCGAATGAAGTGAAGAATCGAATCCCACCAAGGGAAATAGAAGCCAAGGGGGAAGACTCACTCCGTCCGTTCATAACGGAGTTGACGTCCGCTATAGCGTCGCTAGCCGACAGGAAAACAGAACAGGGGACACCGAACCACCCCTCGGCGTCGAAGGTCATCATGACCTTACCGAACTTCAATGGGGCCCATACAGAATGGCTTTCATTTCGCGCCATCTACGAGACAACTCGAAGATACTTCAACGACGTTGAAAACACAGCAAGACTTAGAAGAAGCCTACGGGGACGAGCGCTAGAGACAGTGAGCTCAGAACTCATCGGACATGCCAAACCAGATGACATCATGAGGGAACTCGAGCTGCAGTTCGGCCGTCCAGATTCGATCGCGCAAGCGGAAACAGACAGACTGCGCGGATTGCCGCGCTGTGGCGAAGCACCTAAAGATATCTGCAACTTCGCAAGTAGAGTCAGAAGCGGTGTGGTCACTCTGCGCGCGCTGAAGAAGGATCACTACCTGATCAACGCTGAGCTGATGCGGTCGCTCACCGAGAAGCTGCCGAACTCCCTACGTGTACAGTGGTATAGGACGTACACCGAAAAGTACCAGTCGCTGCCGGACCTTACGCTATTCAGCGAATTCATCACAGAGCAAGCTCGTTTCTGCAGTGCTTTCGCTCCACCTGAGAACATCGGCCCTGCTGAGGCAACAACGAGCAAGCGTGTCACACAAAGGACCCATACAGCTGTAGACAAGTCGGCCCAAAAATGCCGTATTTGCGAGAAGGAGGGACATCAAGCTCCTGATTGCAAGAGGTTCAAAGAGGGATCCAGTGACAAGAGATGGGAGCTCGCTAAGAAGTTTAGCCTGTGTTTCCGTTGCCTGCGAAGCCGTCGTCCCGATCACAAATGCAAACCAAAGAAGTGTGACGTAAAGGGGTGTACAGCCACGCATCATCAGCTTCTTCATTATAATAAGAAGTCCGCTGCAGAGAGCGAAAAGCCCGTTACTCAGGAGCAGTCTAACAACGTGGAGTCAAAGGAGACAGTGGCCAGCTCACGAACGACTTCAAGCCACGCCTACCTCAAGATGGTTCCGGTTCGAGTAATTGGACCGGCGGGAGAAGTATCGACATTCGCACTTCTCGATGATGGATCAACCGTTTCCTTGATCGACGAGGACATAGCGAAGCAAGTCGGGGCAGAAGGCCAAATAGACCCTCTGAAAATAGGCGCGATCGGCAATACCACGATCGACACTCCATGTTCGCGAAGAATCACAGTCACTCTTGCGAGCCAGCTGAAGAATAGGGTGCCGTTCAGAGCGCGCACCATACCGAAGCTAAACCTCGCCCCGCAAACAGTCAGTGAAGTGGACGTCGCGCACTGCAAACATCTGGATGACCTGAGGCAACAGCTGATATACGACACTGGCGCGCCGAAAATACTCATCGGTCAAGATAACTGGCACCTATTATTGGCCAGTGAGATCCGCAGAGGTCCGAAGAACCAACCCGTTGCATCACTTACGACGATGGGATGGACTCTACACGGCGCACACACCAGAATCCTGGGTCAGCAGGTGCATTACGTCAACCGTCTCACCGCGAGCAATGAAGACATAGATGAACAGCTTCGCAAATTCTTCGCCTTAGAATCACTGGTCATCAACCCGAGACGACCAGACTCCGATCCCGAGAAGAAAGCGGAAGATATTTTGACTCGTCACACTCAACAGTTAGAAGATGGTCACATAGAAACAGCCATGCTGTGGAAAAATGAAAGCATAGAAATGCCCGATAGTTACGGGACAGCCCTCAAGAGGCTCGTCTCAATAGAGAAAAAACTCGATGGCAAACCCGCCCTTCGAGATAGATACACAGAACAGATGGACTCTCTCATCCAGAAGGGTTACGCAGAAAAGGCGCCCAAGACGAGCACACCGGGTAGAACGTGGTATCTACCCCATTTCGACGTATTCAACCCCATGAAACCTGAAAAGCTCCGCATCGTGCATGACGCAGCTGCCAAATCAAGAGGGCTGTCACTCAACGACTTCCTTCTCACTGGACCGGACTTGCTACAGTCCCTGCCCGGCGTCATGATGAGATTCCGAAGACACTGCATAGCCATTTCTGGTGACATAGCGGAGATGTTTATGCAGGTGAAGGTGCGAAGTCAGGATAGAGACGCGCTCCGATACCTATGGAGAGGCAATAGAAGAGAGGGGGCGCCGGAAGAATACCGTATGACGTCCATCATTTTCGGTGCGGCAAGCTCGCCGTGCACAGCCATTTTCGCGAAGAATTGGAACGCGAAAAGGCATATAGATGAGCATCCAGATGCCGTGGAAGCCATAATTCGGAATCATTATATGGATGATTACCTCGATAGTTACAAGACCGTCGAAGAAGCGACGCGTATTGCAACTACGGTGAAAAATATTCACCTACAGGCGAAGTTTGAACTCAGAAAGTGGGTATCAAACAGCACACAGTTAACGGAAAATATAGATCCGAAACAGATCCGAACAGAAGTCGTCAGCATCGGAAACACTGATGACACAGAGAAGATACTCGGCCTAATATGGAGACCGAATGAAGATACGTTGGGCTTCAACCTCACGCTCGCACGCCTACCAAGAGGCATATTGGATAAAGAGGCGCCCATAAAAAGGGAGGCGCTGAAAATAGTGATGTCTCTATACGACCCGCTCGGACTCGCTTCACCAGTAACCATTCGAGCCAAGCAAATATTGCAAGAGGCATGGAGGCGAGGAGTCGACTGGGATCAGCCGTTAGACCAAGACCTAGCGACTCAATGGAAAAGTTGGGTACAACACCTACTACAGCTCGGAAACGTCAAATTACCAAGATGCTATCCGGGGTACAGCGACGCGGTAGAGACACAAGTCCACGTGTTTACCGACGCGAGTGAGATGGCATATGCGACAGCGGTGTATTGGCGAACTACAGCAACAGACGGCAAGCAACGAGTCAGCCTCGTCATGGCAAAGGCGAAGGTAGCTCCCTTGAAGCTGCAATCAATACCCCGCCTCGAGCTGCAGGCAGCGGTGATGGGAACCCGCGTGGCCGCAGCTGTCATACGTGAACACGACATCAAGCCCGCATCGGTAACCTACTGGTCAGATAGCAAGACCATTTTGACGTGGATCAGAAGAGGAGCGCGAGTGTACAAGCCGTTCGTAGCTCATCGTATAGCCGCCATAGAGGAGAACAGTAGAGTCGAAGACTGGCGATGGGTACCTACGAAAATGAATATCGCAGACGTAGCTACTCGTGACGTGCCACACCACTTCGACTCGCAACATGAGTGGTATCGTGGCCCCAATTTCCTGTATGAGGAGCCATCATCATGGCCGTCAGAGACTCCTCCGGTCGCAGAAGAGACGGGAGAAGAGAGAGCACTCACCGCCGTCGAAGAAACAGACGATCGAAAGCTAACAGAAGCCATACCAGACCCGACAAGGTTCTCCAGGTGGGAAAGACTTCTCCGTGCGACGGCGAGCGTTCTACGTTTCGTATCTCTGTGCAGAGTATCAAGGGAGAAAACGTTCTATAAAAGAACTAGAAAGAACGCTGATCGAGATCCTGACTGGCGACAACAGAAGAAAGCGGCGCCCCCTCTTCCGAAGCGAACCGAAAAAACATCCAACTCTCGACCAAAAGGGCAAATAATAGAAGCAGAGTTCCTCCACGAAGCGGAGAAACTACTAGTACAGGTCGTGCAGCAGCAATCTTTCGCTCTAGAAATGGCGAGACTGCGAGAGCAGAAGACGTTAGACAAAGATAGTCGACTGCGGCCGCTGCAAATTGAAATCATAGATGGCGTCATACGACTGAGGAGCCGTATAGCCGCTACTGAACAAATAGCAGACGATGTGAAGCGTCCGCCGATACTACACGGCGACCATCACATTACCCAGTTATACATAGACTGGACACACCGTAGCCTGCAGCATAGTGGGACAGAACTCACTATCAACGAGGTACGACAGCATTATTGGGTCGTGAAGATGCGACCAACAGCGAAGAGGGTGCTGTCACGATGTCTGCAGTGTCGCATTCGCAAGGCACAACCAACCGTGCCTGCGACCGGCGACCATCCGAGAACGCGCCTGGCACATCACCAGAGGCCGTTCACGTACACCGGGCTAGACTACTTCGGCCCACTGTCCGTCACAGTCGGACGGCAACATCAGAAGAGGTACGTAGCCCTGTTCACGTGTCTCACCACCAGAGCCGTCCACCTCGAGATCGCCGCCAGCCTCAGCGCAGACGCCGCCATACTGGCGCTGCGCCGCTTCGCTGCTCGTCGGGGCTGCCCCGCCGAGATACACTCCGACAACGGCACCAACATGCACGGTGCCGACAAGGAGCTCCGAGAGGCCTCTCGAGAGGAGGCCAGTCGCCGAGGCGTCGTATGGCGCTTCATAACGCCCTCAGCGCCTTTCATGGGAGGCGCCTGGGAGCGCCTTGTTCGCTGCGTGAAGTCCGCGCTGTGCACTGTGCTCCTGGAAAAACACCCGCACGAAGAGGTGTTGTCCACACTGTTGTGTGAGGCAGAGTACACTGTAAACAGCCGACCACTAACACATGTTTCCGTAGACAGCGAAGACGACGAGTCGATCACACCGAACCACTTCTTGCTCGGTGGATCGGCGAGACTACCATCACCCGGCGTGTTCACCGAGCGAGACGTGGACAGCAAGAGACTCTGGCGACGATCCCAGATACTCGCCGATATGTTCTGGCGTCGCTGGGTCAGAGAGTACCTGCCGGAGCTTCAAAACCGGCGGGAGCCGCACACCCGCGGGCCCGAACTGCAGGTGGGCGATCCCATCCTCATCGCAGACGGCCAGCTGCCTCGCAACACATGGCCGCGAGGCCGTATAGTTGCCCTGTTTCCCGGGGCCGACGGAGAAGTCCGGACCGCTGAGGTGCGCACTGCCGGCGGCACCTTGAAGCGTCCGGTGAAGAAACTCGTCCCACTACCCAAGTGAGACGGCGAGCGCCCCGAGGCAAGTGCCTTGAGGCGAGCGCCGTGACGGCGAGCGCCTTGGCGCGACGAGCGCTGTGGCGGGCGCCTTGAGGCGAGCGCCTTGAGGCGAGCGCCGCGACGGCGAGCGCTGAGGCGGTGAGCGCCTAGGCGCGACGAGCGCCGTGGCGGGCGCCTTGAGGCGAGCGCCTTGAGGCGAGCGCCGCGACGGCGAGCGCTGAGGCGGTGGGCGCCTAGGCGCGACGAGCGCCGTGGCGGGCGCCTTGAGGCGAGCGCCTTGAGGCGAGCGCCGCGACGGCGAGCGCTGAGGCGGTGGGCGCCTAGGCGCGACGAGCGCCGTGGCGGGCGCCTTGAGGCGAGCGCCGCGACGGCGAGCACTCAGGCGGCGAGCGCCGCGAAAGCGTGCGCTGAGACGGCGAGCGTCGCGGCGGCGAGCGTCGTGGCAGCAGGCGTCGCGGCGGCGAGCGCCGCGACTCCAGTCATCGCTCACCGGTGCGATGCAGCGCCGCACCGACATCGCTACGAGTCGTCACTGCACTGCACGGCGGGAGAGATGTTCGCGACGACGCGTCACTACATAGTTAATTAGTTTGTTTTTGACATTAACGTAGATTCATAGTGATAAGAGTGATAGTGAAACCAATAAACAGTAGTGACTAAGCGGCTAGTATAAGATAACCGTAAGTACCACCCCTGCAAACCTCATTTGAGTGGGCTATATAGCAGTAACTTATAGTTTTAGTTGCGTCCAGGTAACCTAGTACCGAGACCTAGCCCTGGACGTAACTTTCAATAATGTAAACCTAAGATAAAGCCCACTTAATTGAGTTTGTATGTCGTGTTACTTAAGTTAAGTAATTCTTAAGATTTGTGTTTTTGCTAACCCTCTTTCAGGGCGCGTCACGCCCTGAAAGCCATAGTTGTATAGTTTTAAATATCAGATTGTTTTAGGTCTACAGACCAGCCTGAGATATCTATAATTGGATTTGAAATCCGTTCAGTAGTTTTCGAGGAAATCAACTTATAAAATAAATTTATTAACATTTTTCAGAATTTTTTCGGGTTTCCTCGAAACATTCTTTCAGTATGGAAAGATATAGTTGATGTGGATATCTCAGGAGACGGGGAATTTCATGGGGAATGCAACCATATGTAACATGCCTTGTATATTTTAATAAATTGAGATGTTATATGCATAATTCCGTCATAAATGTAATGAAATCTAGAACAAATAAAACTTAAAAACAGGAAGCAATTTGCGGCTCTCGTTACGGTAAAGATTCATAGTACGATAGTAAACGTGTAATTTCTAGCAACTTGTAGTCATCGGCAAGATTTTATTTAATTCTTAAATTAATTAATAGATATAGTTCAAGTAGTGTTCTGAAATTGCTTCCTGTAAAAACATAAAAACGTGTGTTATTAATCAGGTAAGGCACCCCCCTCCTTAGCGGAGTCAAAAAACACCCCCTTGCTAGACGAAAGTCTGGAAACTATTTCTTTGAGACGAGTCGTAACACTGGTACATATGGTAACGTCATGAAGCCCGGAAGATAGTAGCCGCCCTGAAGATATCTGGAATCTATAGGTGCAGGACGTCAGCGCCGCGCGGACCGGGAGCCCTACACACACAGTGGGACAGGCATACACCCTCACCACACACCCCTCGCGTCCAAGCGATCACGCCCGTCCGGCACACTAAGCTTAGGATATAGGATCTTCTTATCACGGTAGTACGTTCCCGTGGATAATTTCTGAGCTCTAAGCGGGCGAAGCCATTGGCAAAAGCTAGCCATTTTCTAAGGCGAAAATATTTGGAAATCTATGCTGCTTTTTGAATGAACCAATAATATTAAATTCCATTAGAAAACATTCTAGTAAAATATACAGCATGGAAAAAAACTTAGCTGGAAATATGCCCAATTAATTAATGCATATCACGGATGGTTAAAGAACCATAATAATTATACCAATTAACATATGTATTTCAAATCAAAAAGAGTTATCTAATCATCGCACCACCCTAGTATACGATTATAAGTTATTTTCAAAAAACTCAAGTCACGTATTTTTTGTGTAATGGTTGACTTACAGAATTTTAAATAATAACGAGGGTATAAGATACCGATCTCCAATTAAATAAAACGATACAAAATGTTAATTAAAATCTTTGACATAATTGAATCGAACTATTTTTAAAAACGAATACTTTTGATCGAATCGAAACGATTCAGATGGCCTTACTTGCGTTGTTATAAATAAAAGTTGGTCGAAAGGATTATTGCTTTAGCTAACGAAGGTGTATTTTTTTTTCAAGAAATGTCCCGGGTATTTTTTCATATAATTACCTAAAAAATTCGATTATGGTCTATTATTATCAGAGGTCGGAGTAGGTAGATTGATTTAAGGTCGTTGACGTCAAACGTAGAGGATAATATAGATATGCCTCCAAAATACCGGAACTTCATATTGAAATTAGCACGAATTTGTGTTTAAGGTGAAAAACGTATTAATAATATCAATCTACGCTACCAGTGTTAGCTAATGGTGAAAGATATCAGTATTTTATTTTATTCCATAATTCCAATTCCGGAACTTTTTCCGGTACTTCCCGCACATTATGGATAAAATGGCATGTCCATATTATAATATCTTGACGCAAGTATATAAAATCAGTCTACCTACTCCGACCTCTGATATTTATTGTACAGAGATAGAGAGAACCCATTTCACAAGCTTATCAACCGATCTGATAAAAGTATAAACAAGCACATGAACATTAAAAAACCAATCCTTGTAACTACACAAAAGTAATTATCTTCGTAAAAAATCAAGCGATTTCTTCAACTGCTACTACTCGTATTAAAGAATTTTATGTGTTGCATCTTACATCCGTCAGGCGTAACAAGGCTTATTTTCGCAAAAAAAAACCGACTTAAATAATGTAAAAAGGCTTTTTGTAAAACCAAAGTGAGAAAGGTTCGCTTATCACGTTCTTGTGGTCCCCTTAGCCCCTTTAATTAATGCCTATACAATTTTATTGAGGAAGCCACCAAATTAAATGACATAACACATGAACCGGGCAGTTTATACGACACGTGTATAGGTTGCCGCGAAATAAACTCTGTTTACTACAGACACATTTAAGAAACCCTTTAATTTTTTGTTTTATTTTGTTTATATTATTTGTTGATATAGCTTCCATAGTAATACACGCTCGGTGAAAATTTCAAGTGTCAACCTACTATGGTTCAAGAGATAGGATTCAAAAGGTAACAGCCCTTCCCTGTGACAGACGGATGGACAACGGAGCTTTAATAATAGGGCTTCGTTGGCACTGTTGATTACGGAACTCTAAAAAGAGTTCTAATATTATACCTAAACACAGAGGCATAATAAAATAAAATATAATGATACACGTGTCAAAATATATTCGTTTAAAATATCACTGAAAATATTGAAACGATTCAATTGGACTTAAAAAAAGTTGATCGGTTTCCATTCTACTCATTTTAATATAAATGAAGACGAATAAAATGTTAATAAACTCGTTCTGTGACGTCAAAGAGTTTATTGTTCGCATTTCAAATAAATTTAAACTATAAATAAGATTTATAGTGCGACATTCATTCAAATTTAAAGAAATTATTAAAAAAATGTTGACGTGAATTAATTTGCAATTTCAAATAAATTAAGACTCATAAAATCTTCAGGAATTCACTTCATGGTAACTAATTAATTGGCTAGAATTCTTGTATTGCAATCTGAAATAGTTTCAAGTTAACAAAAAAATAAAGAATTCAAGTCTAATTAAGATAATAATGCGTCAGTGCATCCATTTGGTTCTTTATGTTTTAATTTTAATAGGTACTTTGCCCAAGATTTTTAGTGTCTTAGCAATAGCTTTAACCTTAATTAAGAAAAAGCCGCTTCGAGAAATAAACGTTTAAACATAGACCACACAGGTCGTAAAACTTAAACGATTTTTTTTTGGCAACAGCAAATAGTTATTTTGTATAATTTCACACTAAGTTATTTATTTTTAAAGACCAAACCAATTTCGACTCGAGCATAACAGCTAGTCAAAGTTAAAAATACTCGCACATGATAATTGCGCAACACATATTGGTCACACTACAATTTTTGCATTTTTTTCCTTATGGCTCAGCCAATGAACCTAGGCGGCAACACGGAAATAACATAGATAACCTCTTTGTAGTAAATGTATAACGTAAAAAAATCAGTCACAATTCGAGAGCGCGCCGTTTGTTTTCATGAAAACATTATACAAGATTTTTTACTTAGGCTTTGGTAACAAAAGTTCCTATGGTTCCCGGTACAGCTGTAGCCATTGTATTCGCCCGATACTACATTTAATAGGCTCATTGCATTCGTTATGAAGTAAGGTTTTACCGGTTATATTTTTTCAGTTTTAAGCAGATACACAGCCAATATTAGACGACATCTTAAACAATTTTGCTATTTGCAAAAAAAATCTTAAGGTTACAGGCACTGCCGCAGGTATTGTATTTACTCGGTACTAGATTTTTGAGGCTCATTGCATTTGATTGCTCGTTATGATGTGAGCTTTCTTCGATTGAGATTGTTTTTTTCATTCTGAGTATATTTACGGCCGATATGACACGATGTATGGAGTTATTTTGCTATTGTCAACTTAAAATTAATTTTTAACCCTATTTTAGCCAACGTTTCTCTCCATACGCTGATAGTGTTTTGTCAAATCTTGATAAGAACTCCAGAATCAGTGTTCTAACTAAACACGTTTTTACGCTGTACGAATTGGAATTTCGACTCATTGTGAAAATTAGAGGGTCGCGCGCATGCGCATGCACACGCAGCGAGACGTCATAAGCAAATTATATCCCGTTTAAAAATTGTTATAAATATGACCTAACCTATAAATGCTCAAACATTACTCTAGCGCTAAAACTCTTGTAAATAGTTATTAGCGTTTGAAATCTTACTTAATTTTGTCCGTCAGAAATATTGAACTTACCATCCAGTACTCCGAGCGAAAAGACGTTTTCACGGCAAAACGTGCATTATTCTTTGGTTCATTTGAAAAGATTTGTTTAGAAAAGGGTATGGTTCATTTTGTAAAAATTCATTGTTATTTTTATAAAAAAACATAAATTGATGCCGCATGAGTTTTGCATATTTATTTCTCAAAACTGCAAATCTTCCATCAAATTAGTAATCATTATTATTGTGAGATTTAAATCGGTTATGATGGTAAGTGGCACGTGAAAACGCAAAATCGAATAGGAAAGCATTTGTTCGAAATGGTTTCGGTAATGAAGACAGCCCGTCACCGTAAACTATGAACAGTCGTAAATTTTTTATGACCGCCATAAAACCCGATATTTCTTCACACAAGTGTTTGTTAAAGTTAACTATGTGAGTGTTGCGTCATGTATAATTAATAATGTATTTAAAATATCTAATGGCGTTTAAAATGATTAGGTACACGGCTACACATCAAGCTTACTTTAGCTTATTTCCAGTTTACGCTGATCTCGCACTGTACGGAAAACCTTTACAATTCGAGATCAGCTTATACTGGAAATGTATAGCTTGATGTATAGCCGTGTACATGGCGTATGGTGGAGCTGAAGTTGCTTGTATTTTTATGTGGAATTTTAAGGACGCGTCACGTTTAGGGACAGTTCGTTATATGAGAGAGAAGAAAGATATAGCTCTCTCTGTGTCTCACTCTAAATATCTCTTATTCTTTATTTTTAAGAAGTTTCACTTGACTTCAAATTAAATGCATTACTTAACCTAACTTTTTATTTTAATTGAAGGAACTTAAAATTGAAATTTATGTATATACTTGAACTAATTTTCGCGCTCAAATTCAAGGCGAACAACGCTCATCGATTCCATTTTTAGTCTAGTTTTTATAATGGCATAGGTCGTGGAACATACAGCCGAAAAGCAAGACGTATTTTTTGTACAAGTCAATATTTATATCAATGTCGAAAAAAGAAACAGTTTTACATACCATATCTCTTCCACGTGTCTGCAGTACAGTACAGACTACTGGTTATTTCTAGTACAACGGATAAAACGAAATACTACTTTGCATAAGAATAGTATAGGAACAGCTGTGTTCGTCGGCCATATGTGTAAGGCGGGTATTAACATACGTTTTGTGTAAGTACTCGTGAAAGAGTTCGAAGTTTAATTTTAAACGAACAGTGACGTGTTCCAGTATCTGAATCTTTGATTTTTGAATTAATAGAGAACTGCGCTCGAGAAATTAAACGTATGTGTACTGTATTATTTAAAACGATTTAATACCTACTATCAAAACTGACAGTTATTGGGAAACACTTTAAACATATTTTTGAGTAACAGCATAATTAAATTTAAACTTGCATAAGATCTTTGTTACAAAATTACCTACATCGACGCATTTAATTTAATATAGTTTTAAAGACATCTAATGTACTGTTATAAAATAATAATAGCCACCACATCCTGCCTAGCGACTGGTGTTATTACAATAATAAAAATGCTGGTGTTATTGCAATATTACAAAAATAACGTATGACTCATAAACAATGCCTACTTACATATCTTTTTTTGTTTTGTCAGCTGTTATTGTATGAAGCTAAACCAAAACAAAATGAGGTAGGTAGGTACTATTAATAATACATAAAGTTGAGTTACAGCAGGGCTCTAAAAACGTTCTAAGTTCAAATGAAATAAAAAAGCAATTCTGGAAGTTCTCGTTTTCGAAATAGCGTGCATCAAAGATAAGTGCAAAACTGTCGTAACCGCGACTCGTCGACGTAAAACTGTAATTTGGACTTTTCTTTTTAAAACCAATTATATAATTGAACACATGGAATTGAACGCTGGTGGAAACAGCAACAATTACTGATCGACAGGTATTTCTGGTGAACTCTACAATGTATGGGATAACATTTTTTTTTATGTATTCAGAATCGTTGGCAGGGTGAGCTGGACTCCTTCAACAAAACTGGTCCTTAACAGCTTTAAATAAAGAGAAGTGAAAGTGGAAGTACGCAGGCCTTCGCCCTGCAAGACTTCACAGGCTTTTGATAATATTTTTTTAATAAGTAGGTACTTAAATTTTCGAAAAAGTAGTTACATACATAATCTATCATGTAGGTAGGTTAAAGTAATTGTATAAAATTTATCTTTCAGCCACATAGACCTGATTAACCACAGGATGCATTAAATTGATACGAATAATTATTCAGAGGAAACACTGTAATTAATACAACAAATTGGAACAATTCGTGTTTATTTTATAAAACACTATTTCTAGATTTTTGCATCGGAAATTTATCATTAGCAGCCCTGGACTTTCAGCCCGATGGTAGCAATAGCGCAGCGGTGGCCAAGTGGTAACAGCCGCGACTTTCCGAGACGTAGGTCGTAGGTTTCAACCCAGACTAGCGCTTTAGTTTGTGTTAATTATTTTATCACCACTGCTCACAAAACGGTGAAGGAAAACATCGTAATGAAACCAACATGTCCTAGAACCTAAAATTCGAAGACATGTGACATCTACCCATACTGGGCCCGCGTAGTGGATTACGTCTCGTGTCCTCTCACAGAGAGGAGGCCTGTGTTTCCAGCTGTGGAAACTTTACAGGCTAGCAATCAGCTCGTCCCCTATTACAAGGGACTAAAACATAACTGGCAAACTGTAGATATACCTCTGCCTTACCCTTCAGGCAAACAAGGCTTGATGTTATTGGGCACGCCACGATTGCGGCGGTAAGTCCCCTCTTTGAGTAGTGGCTTGAGAGGCGGCATGGCGTCCTCACCTTCCGCCTGACACAGGTCCTCACCGGACATGGCTGTTTCGGGAGGTTCCTGTTTCGGATTGGGCGGGAGGAAACGCCCGGGTGTTTCCATTGCGAAGATCGCCCAGAGGACACGGTGGAGCATACGGTGGAGGTCTGCCCAGCTTGGGCGGAACAACGCCGTGTCCTCGTGGAGGTGATCGGCGGCGGCGATCTCTCGCGTCCGACCCTGGTCCAAGCCATGGTACGGAGCGAGAGGGCATGGCTGGCAGTCGCCTCCTTCAGCGAAGCAGTTATGCTCGCAAAGAGGGAGGCGGCGCACGTGAGGGAGATGCAATACATGCGCCCTCACAGCCGTGGCCTTCGCAGGAGACGCCCTGGGCGTCGGGAATCCCAGGCTGATTCCCGGCCACCGTAGGCACGGGCTTGCGGACGGCGAGTAATGGGTAGCTCGCTGTCCGGTAAGGACCAAGCCCGGGTCGACGGCGCGTTGTGTTCCACGCGCGCCTCAAAGAGATGTCAGCAGCAACTGATGGGGTCCGCAAGGGCCGATGCCTGCCAGGGGTGCGGGTTGTTCGAAAGAGATACCGCGGCCCCTGGCACAAAGGCAACTGAAGGAACACGGGTGGGTTTAGTCAGTAAAAGTCTGACGCGCCCTCCCGCTCCACCCAGAGTGGGAGAAGTTACTTGATGATTTCCCACCCCGAAAAAAAAAAGAGGCTTGATGTTATACATGTCATCATCATCATTTCAGCCGAAAGACGTCCACTGCTGGACATAGGCCTCCCCCTTATCAAAAAGGGTGTAATACCCTAGTATAAAAGTGTATATAGTGATTAAGTTCGATGCACCCTTAAACCAGTCTCAAACGACATATGGGCGTTATTAATAATGCCCATTTATTAAATATTTGTGTTGAAACAGTATGTAAATATGGCAGTTCGATGTCCTGCTGCGTTATTAATTAAACTCAATAAAGGCTAAAAGTTATTGTTAATAATGTTAGAGAAAAATAATAGTATTTTTTGTGTCACTGCAAACAAAATAATAATGCTAGCTAAACTAAAATAATTACCACAATAGCCAACTAAATATGACTGGCATACAACACACAGCCAGTGAAGATATACACCGTGACATTTTAGTCGTCTTCCAACGGGAGCCTACTTCATGTATCCAATGACTACTAATCATTTGTTAAAAAAAAAAATATTTTTGAACATTTGCATATTAAAAAAAATTAAAGTATCATTCACTAAGACGCATGACGTAGTTTGAAACACACTGATATGGAGATGGAATATAATGGTAGGTAGGTAGATATCTACTACCGTTTGATACGTAAACGTTATTAACAGGGAGGGTGTTTCATAATTCTGAAGCATTCATTATTTTTCTTTGTATCTATTATCTTAATTAATGAAAACAATGTTTTAATCGCGCCGAGAGGTATGTTATGATGACGGATACATTGAGTGGACCATCTTTGTAAGACGACTAAAATGTCACGGTGTATAGACATTCTATCATATATTTTTTAGATCTTTAAAGGGTGTAGAAGCCGTATCATCGTCATCTGCCTAGCCTTTTTCGAACTATGTCGGGGTCGGCTTCCAGTCTAACCGGATGCAGCTGGATACCAGTATTTTACATGGAGCGACTGCTTATCTGACCTCCACAACCCAGTTACTGGGTAATACTATCGTATAAGACCCCCCTTGGTAAGACTGGTTGTCAAACTTGTAGAAGCTGTATATACTAACAAAGTATTTTCCAAAATCATTCCATTCATCTGAGTTGTGCAATATTAAGGTCAGGGAAATCATTATCCTAAATTCACAAGCCCATAGCCCGAGGTAAAAGCAAGTTGAAAATAAGAACAAAAGTAAACAACAAACAAAATTTTATAAATTACAGTTGTAATAACAATTACCACAATATCTGATTACAGAAATTACACGGATTCACCGCAGAGACGACAGTAAACAGATAATTGTTTAATTTTCCATTTCAAGTCGTTATTTTTTTTTTGCGGCGTCTCCTCGCTGACTGCGGAAATCGTCTCTTAAGTCCTATTACAGCTTTAAGTATTCGTTTTAAAGAAAGCCTTATTTTAATCATATCAGCCGAAAGTCGTCCACTGCTGGACATAAGCTTCCCCAAAAGTGGGGGATTTGCCATAATCGCCACGCTTGGCAGGCGGGTTGGCGATCGCAGTATGGTGGTCAAATGCATAGAGAACGCTGCTGCCCATTCTCTAGTAAGTCCCTTAGTCGCCTCCTACGACACCCACGGGAAGAAATGGGATGGTGCTATTCTTTTACGTCCGGCACCACACGGAACTATTATTTTAATAAAAGGACTTTAATTTTTATTAAATTCAAATTGGTAGGTAGTACATTATTATTTTTACACCGACAGTATTTTATAAGATAGGCTTAATACAACATTGGAATACGTATTACCAACTAATGATAAAAGAAAGCAATAAAATCTAGATTAAAAATCCAAACACGTGTAGTCATTTTAATGACCGAATATCTAAATACGAACTATAATCCTTTAACAAAAATATGTGATTCAACCATCATAAATCATAGGATCCATTCCGAAATAACGTTAATCCATAACATAATGACCAATGAACCGTCTTGAATCTATTCAAAAGCTAGGAAGCGTGTGCATTAGAATACGGACAAAAATATATCACTAGCGTTTCTCACATAAATTCAATACACTATGCATGGGAATAAGACGGTAGACAATAGAACAAATCTTAATAAATGATTGAACACGTAGGGTCGATTCAACCCTTTAAACGCAACACCTGGTCTCAAAGACCGAAGTCAAAAAATTTCTTTATCGCATTAGCATAATATTTATAATATTCACAATAGGATTCTTTATTCAAAGTAGCTTCAGTTTTTAAATATACGGTAGTTTATTGTTAGAGATAAGGGATGGAACAATGGTGCACTTTGTGGTGGTTTGTAAGATGATGTTGAAAGGGTTACGGTGAGAAGTTAACGAGCCAGTAACAATGCTCTTTCATTCAATAATATTGTATGTCTTCGTTTTGTAATTCATATTTTCAGTCGTGTCAAATTTTTTGTGTACTGAAAATAAGTTGTTGTTTGAAATAACAATTAGGTATTTAGACGGAATTGAAATAACAGTTTCTAATTATAAAATTATGGCTGTCTTACGAAATGAACGACGTTAAATCGGTAGTGATACTTCAATGCGTTTAATTCATAACCACAACTACAATCGTGCTTAACAAAAAACAACGCAAAGAGAAAACACCTACTAACCCATTTAAACAAACGACTATACAAAAAACCCAAAAATATCGTTTACAATCATAAAATAAAAACCGAAAGTAATATCCATTCATGCTGAGCAAACTATCAGTTGCATCTTCCGATCCAATTTCGAAGACAGCAAAAAAAATCCTTTTAACCCGACAATAGACAGTGGGCTTTTGTCTAGACACCGTCAAATGATACGCATTAGGTTTTTTATGCAATATGAATACATTTAAAACAGGAAGGATGTGAAAGTCGGGGTATTGAAGACACCGTATGGCATTAAAGGGTTAGGGACGTCAGGGGTAGTTTAGAACGGCTGTGTCTCACAAAGAAATAGGGATAATGGGTGAAACATTGTATTAACGAATGAATTATTACCGGCATTTTGTTGTGGTTTTTTAATATTTTTGAATATTATAATGTGTGTGACAGTAATTTTAAAAACGACAAAAAAAATGGTTAACTTGCGTTGGCGATCATAAAAGATTCAAGTCCAAATACCTACAGTTATAAAAAAAGAAACGAAAACAACATTACAATAAATTTTACTACCGGCAATTCATCATTCCTAAACCGCTACTGTTTTTTGATACCTTATAAAAATGACAGGGCAAAAACTCGAACAAAAAGCACCTAGTTTCAGACTAAAGTCATAGCAATGTAACCTTACAATGACATAGTCGAACTACTTAAGGTGAAATTCTTTCGATGCTGTATCTTATCGACTTCGATAAACGTAAGGACCTTGTTTTTTACTTTCGATCAATCAATTTTTTTATCAAACTTTCTCCACGAAGGTTATTTATTGATTATAGGTAACACGTGTAAGCCGTATAACTTGTTATGTTAAAAGAAAAAGGGCGTAACCGACGATTGATGGAAAAATGTGAAGCGTTAAAAGTGAAATAGTGGTAAGTGACAACTGTATTATTATAACCTTAATAGGCGCTTTTTTTTTAAACATAAAACTACATGATGGCTGGTTTCCAAGACAGGTTGGGCAGAGGTGACGCCAGTTTTGTGTAAGTCCCTGTAATAGGGGCAGGGGCGGCTATCCCTTAAGTGCACTCGTGCGCTGAACTACCAGATTTTAATAGGTGTAGAAAGAAACACAAAATGTTAATTATATCGGATTACATATCTATTTATTACTAACAAAATTGTGACGAAACAATATAAGCTCTATGCTGAACTGTTAAGACTTATTTTCGCTTAAAAGAAGACTCGTCGTACGCTAAGCCGAAGCGCATGGCGCATGCTCCCACAACTCTGTAAGATACGAGCTAAGTAATAAATACATAATATTAAAAAAAAATGTTCTCTTGCAACTTTGAATCCTCCAGTTCCATCAACCGGGCACAAATCCAGAATCCGGGCTGCTACTGAGAAATTCCAGGGAAAGATCCTGACCCTCATGCTGAACACTAGTAATCACTATCCTATTTACTTTACGAGTAAGATTAAAATATTTTCAAAATGTAGGCCCCTTCGGTGATACGTTGAAGATATATGTTATCTAAACCGCGACCGTGTCGGGAACATTTTATATTGGCCTTGATTTGACTATCATATTGTATGGAACAACATGTAGCTTCGATAAGGCCCAAAAACTACAAGCATTTACTGAGTAGCGAACTTGCGACGCGACGTTCACGCGATTAAGTAGCGTTCGTAACCACTGCGCTAATATCGACAGTCCAATTTGAACTGAAAAATGGTTGCTTATTGTACGTATGCAAGAAGTGTCAACTACCAAGATATTTTTTTAAGTCTACTCTAGTCTCGTCTCTAAGTCCTAAGCCTAAGTGTTAGTATTATATCGAAGATTTTAGGTCAAAAGTAATTAATTGTTGAAATTTCTAAATAACATTTTTTTACAGATATTTTACAAAAAAAAGTTAAAATTACCTTTTTTGAGTGTTCTACAGCTCAATAAATTAATATCCGAGACACATCTGAAACAAAACAAAAAACTTCATTAGTATTATTGACAAGTGTTGCCAAGATATTTATAGCCAAAGTAGTCCAAGTACCACGCACCACTTATCCTTAAGTAAAATACACATAGACTTAAAAGGCTTTATCTAAATCCAATTTTTAAATAAAATTGAAAATGCTAACCTCCATAAATTATGTAAAGCGATACAAAGTCAGCAATCAGCCATTTCAAGTACCTATTACTTAGATAGCAAAACGTGTCCAATCGTTTGACTATCTAGTTCTAGTATCTACTGTAAAACCTTTAGCAGAAAATAAACGAAAAAAAAAATGCTACACAATTTTTACTTTCCATTATTCAAAAGTCTAGCAGATATCGTGACCGGATCACTTCAAAACGACAGTTGAACAGTTAACGCCGCCTAGCTTCATTGCCATTTAATTGTTGTCAGCCTCAAGTATGGATAAACCATTCATTTTAATGAGATTTCATTTTTATTTGACGTTTTATATCCACCAGCAATTACGAACGCATAGAAATTGAATTATTCAACAGCAAATTTATCGGTAGCCGCCTTCACAGCACGTGTATGTCAACAAGGTCGGAATGAGCCATAAAATAGGGTTTGATTATTAAGGGCTATATAAAACCTGATTTCGATGATTTCTCTTGTAGCCATAAACAGACATTCGAGTTTCTTGAATGTTCTCATACATACCGACGTCCAATTACGCGCGTATAAATATCCGAACGGGACAGATGATTTATTAAAAATGTTATCGCGCGGAGGTGTCAACAAATCTTATTTGACCATCCATCTTTGTCTAACCGGAGTTATCGTTTGCTGATATCTATGTGGGCACATACATTATTTATTTATGCGCGAATTTGCATCGACTTTTGAAGGGTTAACCCGTTGCGATGTTCGCGCGTCGTAACTGCGTTGCATGCGAAAACAGTTGTATTCGTATGTTATTAATTTTGCACAGTTTAGCATTTTGATATTTACAAATATCAACTTGTCAGTGAATTTAATGCCAGATTGCAAATTGAAACTCATGTTGGCAATTTTTTTTTTATTCAGCTAGGTACTCAAGTTCAAGTGAAAAATGTCGTGAGAAAATAAAATACGTTACATTACTATTGAACACGACATAAATAACGTGTATTAAAGTTATTAATTTATAGAACCTATAGAACGAGAAATACCAACTTTAATAAAAACATGTTTTGTGTTTTTCAAACAAATCTACCTATTGAACGTGGTTTAGTATGAAATGTGATGCCGTTCGCCTTGAACTTACGGGGCAACATTGTATCTCGAAATTTTATTAAAATATCAAGTTGCTAAAGTTGAGTTCGTAGAAAGGCCCACAATATGGCACCGATAACAGCGTTGCTTGTAAATTAATATTGGAACAGAGAAAAACGAGGATAAAACTTGTGTTAGAGAATGTACAGAGCTACTATAAGAGAAAGAAAAATGTGCAAACGTCACTCTTAACAAACCTAATTCGAAAAACATTTACATTTAAAAGATGTCTCAATCACATTTCAGAAAAAAACACACTTCAAAAAAGGAACACTAAAAAAGTTCACTATAAACCACAGATTTAAAAAAAAAAGAACACTCGAAGACGCAACTCGAGTAGGAAATTATTTCACAATAGTTTACAACTTTTGTGTTTGTAATAAAAAGGTACATAATGTGATTGTACCCCATTGTAGAGCCGTGGGCTATGGATTTCTTTTTCTATTGTGTGTCGAAGACAGTAATGAATTGCTTGTTACTTTATGTCACACTTGTTTTGACAGCCGACATAAGCTTGAATTGAATGCTTCTTCGAACAAACGGACACAAGAATTGCGTTTACTCTGGCTATGAATAAAATTTAATTAAGTGTAATTGTCATAATCATAATCGTAAAGTTTTATTTGACCGTTAATGACACGGTATTATTCATTGAAATAAATTTGTGTTTCTTTAGTTAATGACTGTTTATTCCAATAAAACTTTAGAGTCAAGTACATATTGGCATATGTCATTGAATTAAATGTCTTGGGGGTATAAAGTCAAATGAATTTTATTATAATTGAATTATGTGATTATTTGGTGATTACTAGATTGTTTTAAGTACTGCTGGAAGAGGAGGTTTATTTCTGTAATTAAATAGAGATGACACAACAAAATAACGAATCTAAAGTTCAAAAATGTAATTACAAAACATTGACGGATAGCTCATAGCGTTACTTAATATAAAAGGTCAAAAAACATTAAAATATCATTTGTTAAGTGTCATGCAACACCCTTGATAGTTCTCAAGGCAATAAATTATTTCGAAAAAAGAACACTATTCCGACAATGCACTTGAGATATTTCTCTGTCTGTTTAATTGCCTGTCAGAATCTAACATCTAACCTTTTTCAAGTGGGCGAATAAAAATGGGCATAGACAACAGAAGTCTCAAGAATGAGGTCATATTATTTTAAAATTTTGAACTTTTGATAGAAACTTTTTTGTATGTTTTGCGGTCGCATTCTGTATCTATGGATTGATCGATTTCCTTTTTTTGCGTTGTCTATTGATTGTGATGTTTTTATGGGTTTATAGCTTATATTTGGAAAGGAAGTGTTATTTTATTTTAATTAAGTAATAATGATGGAATGAATTTAATTTAAGTTACACGCGTCTTCGCGACTTTCTTATGTGGAAATATTCTATTATGATTCTACATTTTTAATAGGGCAGCATTCGGAGCACGTGCTTCAAAATAATGACGTTACTATGTAGAGATAAGAATCTTATTAATGTACCCAATTATTTGGTACGAGCCAGTAATTGTGTTGCCTAAACTGTAAAGAAACTAGTAGCTAGGCAAAGCCGGCCATACTAGCTTTGTTCTTGTCAGTTTAATTGCAATTTATTACCAGTTTACGTCAATTACTGAATTTAAATATCTTTGCTGGGTTAGCAGCAAATGCTGCTGCAATAAAAAAAAATCCCCCTAAATTCGAAGTAATCCCCTTTGGAATTACATTTTGATTGGGAGAACGGATTTCGGAATCATTTTCTCTAAAATAATCTTTTCTGTAATTTGTCTATGGGTTAAATATTTTGGTTTGCACAGCCCTAACCTAATCATTACATAACCTATAAATATTATGGTAACATAACGCATTATATTTACATTGTAACCTACATTACCTAGTTAGTCCAATTACATTTTTTACTACAAAATTTTGGCATGCAGATTATAAATAAACTGCCACCTCTATTAGACCTAATTTGTTCTACATAAGAACAATGGCCATCGCGTGTGCCAGCACAAATTTTTGCTCATTTATATCAATCTCGTTCGTTCTCACTACAGTCATTCGTTCACTTCGTGCCGGTTTTAAATGAATTTTCAAACGTTATTTCCTGTTATTATCAAGCTATTATTACTAACCAGTGTCATTTAAATTAATTTAAATCGGTTTGGGTTGAAAGCAGGCATCAACAGTAGCCATTGGATTGTGCTCATGAATTATTTTACTTAAGAAATATTTTTTAAAGTGAACAGAGCTCTTTGCTAAGGAAAAGAAAACATTGCTAAGAGAATCATCAGGCGATTCAAAGCGACGCGGCGACGGGGTGGGTCGGGAGGACATGAAATTCGATGCGAACAAAGTCGCGAGCAGAAGCTAGTAAATAAAGAAAGGACATGTGCAAATGGAAGGACGTTTTCGGAAACAAAAGTTACATATAAATAAATATTTACTTTTCAATTAGTTACTTTTCGCATCTTCTCCGGTCACGACAGTTCAAAAATTACGTAATACATTTTAGTTGTTGTGTGCGTCCATGTCATTTTATTCTATTCTCGGCAATGACCACACATGACTCACTGGCAGGCAACATGTTTTCATACGTATAACGTTGGGCAAACGTTGGCATATTGGCGAATTAAACAGTGTTGCGATGATTAATGTATGTTTAAAAATTTGGCAAACATTTTTAACGAAATGTTTGCTCGATTCGAATGTTCCTTTGTGAATGTCCCGAGTTAAAGGCAAATATTATTTTGAGTAGGTGCGTTCGGTATATTCATAAGTCAAATTTCAAAGTTACTTATTATCGTTTTGGAAAAGTTGCATATAAAAAAATATATATAGAATAGGTACTAACAGAACTTAGAACACTAAGAAATCGGAATTTTGTTTTATTTTCATATCAGCAATTTACAACTTATTTCCTTTTCATAAATCTGAAGAAAAAAGACGTTTAGAAGATTTGTTAAATAAAGTTATATGAATGTATCTAAGAATCTACGTTAATAGGAAATACTGAGATTTTGAGAACAGTCCCGATAAAACATTAAAACTTACTTGTGCCTACTACTAGAAATAGTATTGAGGTTTTAATTTCTTTTCGTTATTTTTTTTTATAATTTCTAGTTCCACTCAACTAGTAAAATGTAATAGGTATGTAGCTGGGTATAATTAAGAGTTCTAAGATTGAAAATAAACTTAGAATGAGACTGAGGTGAAATGGTGTATTCTTCTACTACAGTAATTTTAGATGTGGCTAGATAGATTTATTTCAATTCAAAAGTAAAGAACTAATATTTACTAGGTACTTCCTAAATCAGGCCATTTCGTTTGCACAAGTCATTAAATTTAAATTTAGAATAAAATTCACACCGAATTCGAAAAAATTCGGTAAGGAATAATAAAAAAAACAAGGTATAGCAAGCCAACTCGTACCTAAATTACTCACCAAAACGACCTTGACAACGTCAGAATGAAATACTACGACAAAATACCGAGTGCTTGACGATCAACAAGATTTACTGTAGACGGTAGCAAGTAACCACCGCCCGCATGCCGTAATATCATAGACTAGCGTATTATTACAGAGTTATTGGTCATCATAAACCGATATTTTGTGGTCATTTGACGTCGTTGAACGCGATTGCAATACTGTTGTAGACTTATAGCAATTTCGCGATCGTTCTGGGAAATTCGAATAAATAATGTTTCATTATTTGTAGAAACTTTTAAGTGGCTAGTATTCGATGTGATTGACTGACGATTAAGGTATTCATAAATTAAATCTTTTTTTAATGTTTTGACAAAAAAAGCGATCATAAATGGGGGTTATTTGTAGTGAAGTGCCGAGTCGCTGTTTTGGTGAATCGAGTCGACTTGAGTCGGTTTATACGGTATTCGAATCATGACTCGATTTCGTGTACTCGAGTTCTATGTTTGGTATTCGAATGTTGACTCGAGTCTGGGACTCGAGTCCGTTACCGGTTTTAGAACAAAAATGAAACAAACAATGAAATTCACTCAACAGTATCAGCTTACTGACACAAAACAAAGAAGTCAAAACAAAATGCTGCGGGTTCAGATTTGTATTAATAGGCGTCACTTCGTTGCTTAAGTAAACCGAGTCCGAGTACGAGCAAGTAAACCTAACACCAATACTAGACTCAAATCAGCTGGACTCGCATAATAGAATCGAGTCACCGAGTACAAAATCGAATCTTCCTGATTCGAGTACCGGAATCGAGTCTGTACTCGAATCAAAATAAATTGGTATTCGAGTAGGCTAGTCCAAAGCAGGAATCGAGTCTGACTCGAGTCAAGCCGTACTTGGCACATCGCTAGTTATTTGATTTTTGCAGGTTCCATTATAAAGTGTGTTTATCTACACATGTGTCTATAATTTCTGTAGAAGTTTATTTAAACGTTCTTTGTGTGTTACGTATTTTAGTAGTTACGTATCCTAACGCTAATTAATCTTTGTTTAAATTCCTAAGGTGTGGTTTCAATGCACATGATATTAGACCGGGTGTTACTGAACGCTTAAACGGTATAATCATGACAATTATAACTAAGTGACTGGACATGCATAAGATATATCATTTGTTTCCTTAAGTTTACAATAAGGTATTTACTTGCTTGGTTACCTCTATTTACTTTATTTGTCTAACTTAGCTTTAAATAAAACCTGATAAAATACAGGATGTTTTTATCCAGTGCGAAAACTGTTTTAGCGCAGAAATTTTACATCGGTTTTACAAAAAAAACCAGCTATTTCATAGAAAAGTGCAATAGCTACGCGGTCAATTTCTAATTCATCAATTGATTTTTTTTTGTTAATACAAAAACGACGGAAATATTTTCCGCTGGGGGTTCTAGAATGATATGCTGAATTCATGGTTACAGTTTGCTCACTGGATTAAAACTAATCCTGTTTAAGGAAACACTGAAATGGATTTTCAATATAGGTAGGTACCTAAATTCCTAGTCTTTTTCGTAATCTTTAATAAACTTACATGAATAATCGTAAGTATAGTAAGAAGTTCTTTACACGTGGTGTTGCTATAGTAGATGTAAATTAATTAAAAAAAATATGTAATCCTCCATAAAACATGGTTTTCTGGTATGTAAATATGGTCGTAAAAACCCTATTTTAAATAAATCTTTTAAAATCCATACTAATAATATATGTATGTAGTACGTACCTATAGTTTCGTTATAGAGTTGAATAAAAACTATACCAAACCGTTGAATAACACACCCAGAATATTTAATAACTTGAAATAGTAGTATTATAATCATATCTACGCATGTAACATTAATACATTATGTACCTTTCATGATTTACGATTTTCTTTTTTTTTAAATAAAATCATTCTATATGCTAATGCTACTTATTTATGTTCACTGTAGAATAAAACTAGTAAAGTTTTAAATTTTATTAAATATAAATCGTAGTTTATTAGTTTAATTTATGTTATTTTTACCGTTTACTGGTAATTTTATTCAAGATAAGGTGGATGAAAGATTTTATTTTACATAAAATATTAGTTTTCTGTCACAAAAGTTAGTAGGTAAAACTTTCTTGATTTTCATTAGGTGGATTATTAAAAAAAATCTTTACGCTGGTCATGTCTGAAATATTAATGTATTTTGTTTCAACAAGTTTCGGAAACCACGTCAATAAATATATAAATATAATTTTTATTTCAATCAAGTTATTAATAGGTACCTACTACAAAGTTTTTCTTACTTGTTTAATTCATTATGGTTGGTTCCTACTAACCAAACAAGAAACTATTCAGAATTAATTAATTTCAGATAGAAAATATAGAGTTGAAATATTAAACTCTGTAACATTAACGTTTTTCATAAATGAATTGATGTGGGTGTGTCTGAACGATTGAAATAAAAAAAAAGAAATATAATCGGGTATAAGTTTGCATCGTTTAAAAATATAAATCGATTGTTCTGGTCGTTATGTCAAGCAATATTTTATACAGCATGCCTATGAATGGCCGATTTTATTACATTTATTTCAGTAATCCTGAGATTGATGTCTAAAATCTACCTTTTAAAATAAACGGTTCATATAAAGCAGATAAGCCGCCAAAAAGTTTAACGAAAAAAAATGTGGTGTTCAAATTTTATATAAAGAATTTTGACTTGGTAGAAAACAAAATACAAGAATCAAAATAATACGTAACACATGTTGTATATTATTTGGAGACGAAGTAATGTAACTCGTAAAATAAACATATTGCGACCACATGAAGTCGGGCTGTCATTTTTGAACGTTTATTTAGGTGTATGTGGGCGAGTAACAGTGTTGTACGTGCAGTCTGTTCACGGTTATTTTACTTCTGACAGCAGAATCCCAAAAGGAACCTTATTGTAACCACAATAAAGATCGGTAAGACATATGATGGCTCATTAGTCAATTCGCACGAATTTACTCTCCAGAATCGGGTGAATCGACAAATAATATTTAATTTTCCATCAGCGACTCGCACGAAGTTAATTTGTTTGTGGGCGAATCTAAATTTTTAACATTGGAAAATAATGCTTTTTAGAGTACTCACCTATTCAACTTGACAGTTCTTTTAATAACTTACTTTTCACTATTAGGTATATTTAGAAGATATATATGTATTTATATTTACATATATTCTATAATAATAAAGTTAATATAAAATTATTTAATATTATTAAATTTATTAGTTATAGATTTATTAGTTATAGATTAGATTAGTCCGATTCGGGCATGGAAAGTGCAAATCGGCTAATAAGCGTATTGACAGTGACGCAAAATCTCAGAGGTAAGACGTGTCAACTGACGGTAAGTATCTGTATATAAGACATTAATTTTGAAATGACGCTACTAAAATTGACGCAAACAAAATTAAGTAGGTAAATAGGAAACAACTCCGCTTTATTTTAAGTATTTTTCAATCAATGAATAAATATAAATACTAAAGTATTTTTCGGGATCTTACAATCATCTGCCTAGTCCTTTCCCAACTATGTTGTGATCGGCTCCCAGTGTAACAGGATACAGCGGAATACATGGAGCGACTGCCTATCTGACCTCCAAAAACCAGTAACTGGGTAATACGAGACCCCTTTCGGGATCTTACCAATCAAGAAAATACCTTATTTGAGATTTTACCATTTTTTACAACATAAAATTATTACAATTATCTGCGGTTTATTTTAGGTATTTTTAAGCCAACAAAATCAAAGGTTTACAAAATTGCACCAAACCTTTTTTTACAAAAGTAGGTACATTTGAATGTCAAAAGGTTTTTTGTTTTTAATACAAAACGGCTTGTAGGTGTTATATGTGTAAGAACATGGTTTATAATAAAAACCGGTTTTGAAGTTAAGGTCTTATAAAATGACTAACTTATTACGTCTTTATCCTTAGTCTTTTCCTGTTTTGGGTTCGACTGAAATTCAAGCTTTTGTACAAACGAATCAGTAAAATATATATTTTGTACGATTTTATTTCTTTAATACGAAGTATACATAGAACACATAACCTCACTCACACTTAAACCACACACTTACATACCTTCACCGTCTTGTATGTATAATCTTTGTTATTTATTTTCTTTGTACTCACATTAAAGTAAATTTTCATTTTTTTTTTAAATAAACTTTTGATTTATGAATAACAATCTTTCGCTCGCATAATTAGAGATTAACTTTGTGTAGCGTTTGGGTCATCAAGATACAGGCTGTACCTAGTTTGAGAGCCGCTAAGTCTTCTGTTAGTAAAAAATTCATACCAGGAATTGCCACTATATTTAAGAACGTTATGTAAGCTAAATTAATTAATTCAAATTTGAATTTAAAAACTAAGGTGAAACTTATGACGAGATAGTACATACGTAAAGTACACAATATAATTATGTACTAAAAGTCAAAAACGTACCTACACGTGTTTCATTCCATAAAGAAAACTGCTGCGTCATCGTCGAAAACGAAAGATAAAATCATTCTTGAACGCTACATAAAATGTGACAAATTAATGACATAAACACTACTAAGTACGAAAGTAATTGCAACGAAAACAATTATAAATAAACATACGAACACACTAACATGAACAAAGTGAAGTGAATTACTTTTAATTGCAAATAAAATGGCGGCCCGCCAAATTATTTACAACTAGCTTCTGCCCGCGACTTCGTCCGCGTGAATTTTTTGTTTAAGCATGGCCTATGTCCTAGGACCCATCGCTTCGCATCGCCTCGTCCAACTCGCGCTTCTTCTTCGTTTTCGCCTATTGTTCTTTCTGACTTTTTTCTTTATGCTTGGCTCCTAAGGGTTGTAGTGTGTGGTTTAATAGCCTATAACTTTCCTCAAGAATTGGGTTATCAAATGCAAACAGAATGTTCTAAAATTCGACTGGTAGTTTCAAAGATCAGCGCGTTCAAACAAACTATCAAATTCTCCAGCTCTATTGTAAGTACTTATAGATATAGGTTTTGTATCGAATAACGTACTTTTTAAGAAAAAGTGCTTTTTTTTGGGTGGGAAATCATCAAATAACTTCTCCCGCTCTGGGTGGAGCAGGTGGGCGTGTCAGACTTTTACTGACTAAAACCTTGTTCCCTCAGTTGATGTGCTCAGTTCATAATTTATTTAATTTACCTACGAAGTGACTGAGGACATACGTTATTCAGCCAACGAGGTGTGAGCAATGAGGGATTCAAGATAATTATATTCTGCAGTTAAATCCGTTTTAATACGTTTCCATTTTTGGGATAATTAAATTTAATTTTAAGCTTTTTAATACTTAAGCTGTTTGTCAAGGTTTATTCTGTACACACCTTTTTTAATACCCGCATTTTGAGCAATAACAGGAGGTGGCTGACGGTGGCTTACGGTGGTGTGGTTCCGACAAATCTAGATCAAGTTTTCACAAAATTGAACTACCTAGGTTACTTTGGACGCCTTTTTATGTTTGTAGCTGCAAAACTTTGTGCTTCTTTGGAAATAGGTGGATTTAAAAGATGGCTCAATGTTCGGCGAAAATGTGTATTCAAAATTAACTGCTATAATACCTACACCTAATGAAAAACAAAACTTAAAAAATTGCATGAATTTTTCAAGAGTTTCAATAGATCTAGTAGGTACCTATTACTTAAGCCATTTAATATAATTAACAAATCTTTATGATATTAGGTCCAGTTCTGTACATTATTTAAATTTCCAACAACTTTTTTATTTTTTATTGGTGTTATTAATTTTATCATTCTGCCAAAATATTATGTTAAAAAGTCATAAGATTCCATCTTAGTAATAAATAATAAAGCGTGGCTAAGAATGTATTAACTATTATTATGATCGTTGATAGGAACCTATTTGTCAAAAATATTATTGTTTGACATTTTAAAATGAGATTTTTGTTCCGATTATAAGTTGAACTTAAGGTGTAGATTCACCTTAAGTTCACATTAGTAGTCCACATTTTCCCATACAAACTTCGGGAGTGTATTACTCCACTGTTCGACAATGTACATAAAAATTTAACATGGTATAGTTTTGTGTCATTATTAATGTTGTCTGTACGGAAACTGAATACCAAAATAAAAAGTCATTAAAAAGTTAGGAGCCAACAGAGATTCGTTTTCTTGCTAATTTAACCTAACTTTGGGCGTGTTTTAGTAATAAAAGATGTTTAAAATCTCCAAATCCAAGTCGGTACCAACAAAGCCCAAATATCGAAAAGGTCAAGAAACTTTATTGGTCATAGATTTATGCAGTAGTTTTTTCATAAAACTCGATCTTCCGAAAGACTTTTCTTAATTTTTTACCCGCCTGTGTTACTATAAATGATCCTGCATCTCACTCAAAAACGTCGTGCGTATAGATTAGCGTCTAACTGCTCATCACTGATACTATCTCTGTCCGACACGATGCCTGGTGAGACACCGTGCTTTTTAGCCAGGCCCACCAGTGAGTTCGAGCCCGCGACTAGATTCCCCTTAACATAACATCACGCCTGTATTTCCCGAAGGATTAAGCAGAGATGCACCTAATCACACTCACATTTCGCGAGTTATGTGTAAGTTCTATGTAATATGGGGCGAGCCTATTAGCTCAATGAAATAAATATGAAATAAAATCTGAAAATATTTTGCACGTTTTATTTTTATTTTCTTTTAATCCACGCCTGCTTCAATTAATCGTGAGCAAGTCGAAGGAACTTCAACATTCCGCAAGACTTCCTAGCGGCCGCTGGCTAAAGATAAGAGTTGCTCATAAATAATAATTAGCAGCCGGGAATCGAACCTGGGCCGCACTTTGTGACTAACGATCCTGCCTGTCGCCTGAGGCGTACAGATATTAATAACAACCAACGACCATCTGATTTATTTCTTCATACGGACGACTATACTTGGTAATGATTTAAACTTGATTCGATTTAACGTAAGTACACCAATTACAATGTCCGACTTAAGATAAATTGTCTAATTAACGATTGTAGAAGTGCGCAAAAAGTACGCGTTTCGTTTGTGTTCAACACAACGTTTCATAAGTCTAACAATGCTGTATTTACGAGTGCATTACCGTACGGAAAGTCTTAACCATTAGCGTGCCGACATCAATCATTTACCGTTCTTAATTCGAAATAAAAACTAAAATCGATTGTGTTTAAAAAACGCCTCGAGATAAGGACCAAGACTGTCCAAGACGAAGTCACGATAAGCCTTAAGGCCGAATTTGTAAATAAAAAGGTTGCCCACGGCCAAAGTAAATTAATAATTCCGCGTTTACAATCTTATAATAACCGCTATTTTTCGTGCAACACACCCAAATTATTACGAGATAAAAACTTATAGGTCCATGTAGGCGTACGATTGCATAACTCGGTACTGGCGATCACGAATTTGTAAAAAAAATAACCCGAGTATTATTACATTTCGAATTTCGACATTCTTACTGGAACCAAAACAGATGTTTATTCATTGTAGCAGTCGTTCATTATCCGTTTTTGGTTGGTGAAAGTGTTGAAGTCCGTTAACAATGCGTGAAGAAAATTTTATGGCGCGCACCTATTCAACTTGAGATGTTATTTTGGACTATGTAATATTTAAAAGTAATAATAATAACTGTAACTTTAACTTTTCTTTTAGTACACAGTAAGAAATACTATTGAGTTTGAATATAGTATTAAAACTTTTAACATTAGGAAATAATACGTTTTCGAGTATTCACCTATTTAACTTGACAGTTCTTTGAACAACTGTTACTTTTCACTGTTCTTTTTAGAATAGATTATAAATACCTACTTACTAGATATTTTAAGGTTTTTACAATCAAAAATGTATTGTTTTTAAAGCGCTACTATTCAACTTGACATGTTGTTTTGAATTGTTATAATAACTGTTATTTTTCATTGTTCTTTTAGAACATTTATGATAAATATTAGAACAAATGACAAGTAGTTTTATAAAGTACACATGTTTAGCAGTATGTAATACCTAATTTTTTTTAGAGTGGTCACCTATTCAAGTTGATAGTTCTCTAGGCTTGTTTTTGTTAGCTGTTACTTTTCACTGTTCATATAGTTTTTTTTAGTTTTAATATTTTTACGTTAAGTAATCATATTTCTTAGAGTGGCCACCTTTTCTACTTAACAGGTATTTTGAAGGTTTTAAGTTTCACATTAAATTCAATTATGCGCTAGCCAACTAATAGCGGAATTAGGACTTTTTCCCATTTAGTAGTGTTTTTCGCACGTTTTCTCTTCACACATCTTACATTGGCAGAGTTTTCGACATCGGCACCATTGCCATAAAGAAAAATAGAAAACAATACAATATCTGTTGCTTTTTACTGTTGCCTGTATTAGTACTGACGGCTCCACATTAAGCTATACATTTCCAGTTTACGCTGATATTGCATTGTACGGACATCAATTCGAGATCAGCTTATACTGGAAATGTAAAACTTGATGTGTAGCCGTGTGTACAAGTTATAAATATCTATTATCCATCACGGTAAGTATTAGCGTCATTGATGACCATTAATTACAGATTGAAACAAAGTGTACTAAGAAATGTCAGCACCTTACTGATGAGTATTTTCTACTACCTAAATAAAACCACTTTTCAATGTCTTTTAATGGAAAATATTGCCTGAGCTAAAAATACATGTATAAAAGAGCATTATTTCAAACTTAAAGTCAAAGCTTTTATATTAAATAAACGAATTACAGGCACTTGTGAATTATCAAGGGGTCGGTCAGTCTAAAGTCAAAAATGAAGCTAGTTGGCCATTTCAAAGGGTAGGAGGTTCCTACGGAGAAGAACGGGCAAAAAAATATCAAGTTGTTAGGTGCATCAGAACGGTTTAAAAATATGTAGGTAACTACTCAAAAACTTTAGATGTTTCCACCAATCCGCTATAGCAACACAGTTATGTCTTACAATGTGTTATTCCTAGGTATAAAACAATTAACAAAACACTATGTATCTGTGTCTGACGTATGCTTATTTAAAATTAGCATTTATATCATCCATATAATATTATTGCTTAGAGGCAATACTATTGTATGGATAAGGTGATTTTTCATGATAAGTTCTATGGATAGGTATAGAACTTATCATGAAAAATCACCTTTTGACAAAAACATTTTCGATTAGTTGAAAGGTGAAGGTGATAACGGGCAGATTACGTAAGACAACGCGATAATTTGATAAAATATATGTTTTCGTTTTTTGTCATGGAAGATAATATAGTACAATACAGGACAGCTTAGCAACAGCGCAGGAAAATATTTTTCTTTAAAAGTTACCGCGTTTAAAAATATATATTGTTTGTTCAGTATATTATTTGTCCTTTATTTGAACTCGATAAGGGACCAGTAGGTATGTTAAATCGTCGTTGTGTGATAAAAACATGTGACTGGTTTTATCATGAACTTATTTATACTGTTGCTAAGCAGATTGATAAGTGCCAACTGTTTTTTTTTTGCTAACTTATTTGAATAAAATCAGTAAGTACTTATGTGTAAAATGAAATAAGAAGGTATTTTTATCAATAATTTTTTTTTTAGGTATTTTTTATTAGTTCAACAACAAATTAAATAGAAATAATAGTAAAGCGTACAAGTTTTTTTTTTCTAAATACCTGACAAACTAACCTTTTGATAAAAATGCTGTGGGGCTAACAATTTAACTATTCGATAACTGTTTTTTTACGGTCGATGTTATTCATTTACAAAAACACCGGCCCATTTTTTGTTTGTAAAAATTGGGCAGCAAAAAGATTCCACAAAAAAGGCTGCGTGCGGTGACGATTAAAGTGGACGTCTTTTTACTATGTCACTTTTTAACGTAGGCTTTTGATTTGATTGAAAGTTGTATTCCAGATACCAATCCAAACAATTTCTTAACTAAAGAAAATTTTAAAATTAATTTGCTAAAAAATCATTTCAGTTCAAACAATCCGTCGGGAATGGTGCATGAAAATATACAAACGCCTAAAATAATAACGATTGTAAAATAAAAAGGAGCAAAAAAATACTCACCAATAGTGTTTCCACTGAAAAATCTACATTTTATTTTTATTTTTGTCGTTGGCACTACTTTTTACGCCTGATGTTCCATTGACACTGTACCACTAATCGTCACTTCGTAAATTATTACTATCACAACATTTACAGTTCTTTAGTGTCCTAAAGCATTTTCATATTTTCAAAAAAAAAAAAAAAAGAAAACTCCAGATTTGAAATTACATTTTTTAAATTAAAATGTTGCCTTTCTTCAATATTCCAATCACTATGGCAGCCGCACTAAATTATTTGATGCTCAAAATCATTAATTGTTGTTAGCTTTTTATTTGATAATAATGGAACTTGAATTCTTATAAGAAGTTCCAAAACCGCTTAGGGAGCGCTGAACTCGTATGAGTTTCAAGATGTTATAAAAAAAAAACAATTGACGATACGTGTTCGCGCGTCGATCGTCGTCACAAGAAGAAGCCACGCATCCAACGCGAGTGTCGCTCGCGCTCCGAACCAACGGATTGTGTAAACGCGCGCCACTCGCTCGGCTGGCGTCGCAAGCGGGGGCGGAGGCGCGGGGGAGGGTCGCTGGCTCTCTCGCACGCACACATCCACCCTACCGTACACCACTCCATTACTAACGTTCCTATTTTGAATACGCGACGCGCCAATCTAGCTCCTATGCGATAGCTATAGGAGTCGAGGGATGTGATGACCGAACCGCGACGCGCGACCGACATCAGATCGTGCGTGTAGACAGAGAGCACGCTACGGTTACCACGCGACTGATAGAGACGGAAGATCATCGGTAGTTGAGCCGCGTAACGCATGTGTGTCTTTAAACGCAGGGCAATGCAATAGCGGCATAAGTGGCATAGTGTCAGACTTTGTAAGTAGACGTAGCTAAGAAGAGCAGTCTTGAAAATTGAATATCGAAGGCTCTGTTTCATTCTCTTTAATTTCAGTTAAATGAGATCCACCACGCCATGTGGCATTCAAACGCCCCAACTCTTCTGACATTGAATATTATTAATTGACTCGTATTCACGGATCAGTGAATATTGCTCGATTTAATTTACTCGACATCGAAGCTCGCATTTCTACCTGAGATGTTAATAAAGATTAGTGGTATATTGTCAGTGTTTAATTAAAATTTATCATTTACTTTACATTTGAAGTATTCAGCTTGGTGTGGGTTTAGTTTGGTAAAATGAACATGAGGAGTGTTTTTTGACCAAGTCTTTGACTTTTTACGCCTTTATCCATTTTAAACCGGCCACCGCCTGAGTGATAAAGAGACTATTATAAAGCTCAGAGCTGAATAAGATTAATTTTCATCGTCACAGTCCTAATTCTTATAACATGTTAAGCAAAATGATTTCGACATGAGACCCCCAGAAATGAATAAACATGCAAAAAATGCTCTCCCAAATACTTAGTCTCAATAAAATCCTACAAGCATATTTTTGTAAACCAAGATCAAAGAGTAGGTAGGTACGTATGAAATTCTCGAGTTGAAAGATTTTATTCGTGTTACCTCCTTGATGTTGTTATGACGAATAAAATTTGATTATCAAATCGAGAGAGAAAATCGTTTACACAGTTGGTATAGGAGTACGAACACCCACACGCGAGCCCACGTTCGCAATTCAAAATTCAAATTTACGAATTTCTATTGGTTAGAGGGCATTCGGCGTGTAGTTGTGTCCAACCAGCCAGTTTTATCATTTATGTTTATTCGACTGGTTTTATCTTGGTGATTTAAAAAACCTGATTTTGGGGTTATAGAAAATGTATAATGATTTAATGCATTGCGTTGTATGTGGACGGACACAGGTGTTACGGCTAATTTATTATACGGTTTTTGGTCTTTCTGGCTAGGCCGTGTCCCTATGTAATAAACTTAATTAGTATAGTTAATTATATCTTGATGAGAATCTTTTGAAAGTTGACTAAACAGGCCTATTAAACCATCTGTTTAAATTTGATTTTATAAGCCAACATGTGCACGGTGGCCTGGTTAACGTAGATGAAGTTTGTTCCGTCACCGTCACCAGGAAAATATTTAACATTCAAACAAAGATTATGATATCGCCAATACTGTCGTTCAAACATATAAGTAGGTCTCATATTCCAATAAAGTGCAATCCTATAAATGGCCAAGTTATTAACAAAATAGGTAAGGAACATAAGGAAATGGCTAAGCTCAAAGAGAAAAACTGGTCGATCTTCTAGATTTTTTACTTGCATTTTATTGCTTGATTATATCGCATAATGGTTATGAATGACGTTACATATAAAATGAAATGATAAATGCATAAAGTCATCTATTTTGTATGCACATAATCTGATACGCTCTGCTGGCAATAACAGGAAAATAGTATTCTAATAGTGTCATAATTGATTTAGAACTTATTTACTTTACAGAAATATTTGACGAAATATCTGTAGAAAAAATATGGGGTTCTTCTAACAGCGTGGTGTGTCATGGCCTCGTCGTTTTATATCTTATGCAAATGTAATTTTTTCACCGTCATTTGTATCTATTGGCTCTGCTCATTGCAGATTTACCTAAAGAAAATCTCACTAGAGAGTAACCAGTATCTAAAATGCTTTTTTACTCACTTTACCTAACTCTAGATTCACTTGAAAACGTAACAACATCCAAAGAATGAGTTTAATTCTACTTTCTCACAAAGTGCAACACACTGAACTCAGAAAAATTGGTACGTACGTACTACGTGGGTCTCGTGCGGTTTTATTACTTCGTTGTCCTATAAGAATCCTACTAAAGGCGTATAAAAGAGTATTGCAAGTACTATGCTACTTAATTTCGGCACAAATATATGCAACACCTTTTTTTAATTCAGAGTTCCTTTTACAAATTATAGTCCCAAGAATATGTGATTTGCATCGCATTTTTACAAAGATCAAAATGTTATAAGAATGTTCTGACGTATTTATAACGCACAAAGAGGATAGAAATACATGTTTTTATCACTTCTCACCTGACACAATATCAGTAAGATAATGCTCCGACACTGGCATTCGTGATAAACATTATTTTGTTCTTCACTTTACCTACAAGCCCACAAAGTCACACTGTGATAAAAAATACTCTCTATTCATCCATCCGTCGATTTCTCGAATGACATCTGTGATTTTTACATTGCACTAAAATAACAGTTATTTTGAATACTTCGTTATTTTTATTTCAGAAAACAAAATGACATTTTTTTAGGATTTTTTTTTTATAGTTGCTAATTTTGTCACGCTCTTTTAATTTTTGTTATTCATTGATAGCTTTGATTTTTAAGTGCTCTGCCTACAAAATATCTTACACTACGATAAGTGCGTGTGTAAGTAAGTATTGATATTTATTTTAGCCTCGCCGTAAGAAAATACACCACTCAAGAGATAACGTTTTTCGCTATCAAACTGTATTTACTTTAGCGTTTTCTAATTAAGTGTTCATGTACATAAAGTGGAATAGGTGTACAGAAGTTCAGTAAAATGTCTAGTTTATCAAGATGACATTCTCGTGTTTTCTTGCGTCTATTTTGGCATTTAGCATAATATGTTACAATGTATTCAAATATTCTTGCTATGTGATAATTGTATTTATTACAATATTTACTTTTAGAAACCGTAGCCGGTGGCTCGACCTGCTGTATCGTTTCGTGTTTTAGTCTGTATTATTAGCTCGTTTTTGAGAGATTTTCCTTTCGATTTCACCATTATTAAAATTGCGTTTTCAACTTTCGCATCAACAGTTCTCACATTCAGCCGAACGTTTACCAATTTTCACTGTTCAACAACGGGCACACGGAAAAAGCGCGGTTTCGTATTCGATTCATTACCAGTTTTAGCGGGAAACGGCACAGTCATCGCGCTGCAGTCGATATCGAACAAACAACACGACATCGCCACACATCGCCCTCACTCGAAATTCGAGGTTATTTTCGAAGTGTCAGTTCGAATATTTACCTTTTGAAACATTTTTAAACTTAGACCGAACACTTGGAACTGCACACGTTTGGGAACCATTTCGTTACGCTGGGACATCACTAGTGGGGCCGGTGCACCCGAACCGTATTCGCTTATTAATCGCAATAATTAGCAGTTGTTGTTTTTGTTGGTACGCGCCGGTGGCGACCGCTCGCGGCGCGCGTCACCACTGCAACTCGTCACATAATGCCACTAACTACGTCTCTTTCCCCCTTTACTTCCGCACCGGCTTTTTACCGAGGGCGCAGGCGCCCCTGACATTTTTTAAACCGCGCCCATGTTTCTGTAATTTCTATCGCGGCGCGCACCTTTAATGAAAACAGCTTTTTTCGGACATTTTTTTCGCGACGTCTCTGTCTAACGGGCACGTTCGCTAACTAGCCATCCCCCTCCTTCTAACGGTCGTCGGTAGGCACTACTCCGACGCGACGCTAGCTGCGTTATATCCTCTCTTTCTAGTGACGCCGCGACGCCGGTGACGCCAATTATTTAGCCACATTCTAGAGTCTAAACGCAATTTCAACAAAGCTCATATTTGATTTTCGACCTTACCCTCCTCACATAAAGTTCAAGCTCTACCGCTACTAATGCAGTTGCGACTTTATGGTCTAACGCGAAAAGTGTAAAGTTCCGGCCATTTTTGCGATAAAAAAATGCTTGCATGCACGTAACCACGCCTTTGTATACACACATATTGCTGTCTATTTTACTCCTTTTTTATTTTTCACTTGCGGTCTCGCTCTATCACGCACACATGCATAAGATGTGATGCGAATGCTTCGGGACGCGCCGTGTCGCTGCCACCTAGCGGGCAATAGCGGAACTTTTACGATGGAAAAGCATTTGCAAACTTTCACCTCAGGGGTGGCAGCACTGAGTGAAAGGGGTTGCTTTATCAGTTTAGTTCGTCTGTTCGCCGCATCGCCGCGCTGTACGTCGGCTCAAAAATACGACTTGGGGTTTTGCATTTCATTAAACGGGTTGCGTGCTGTTTTACTAATTAAATCGTTTATTAATGCGATCAAGAATCGATTATAGAACCGGCCCTAAGCCATTAAGGAAAAAAATCTGTCTTGTCTACTTTAAGTTTAATCAAAACAGATTTTACTTGGCGAATTAGCATTTTATTTGCGCATGTAGCCACGATTCCCGGCAGGGGGCGCTGGAAGCCGGTCTAACAACTGGATTAACTGGAGCCGTAGAAAGAAAAATTGCCTCTGAGTTAGTTTAATGATTCAAGTCAATAATGTAATTTTGCCCATGGACAAGCTTGTTAATTTTTCGTGTTCCGTTGTCGTTAGGTTGGTGTCCATTATAATTTTATTAGATTCAGTAGGCAGGTAAATTAGGACCAATTTATGATTTTTTTTAATGGTCTTCCGTTAAACAGTTTAATTTGAAATGTCGTTTAAATCATGATCAAGGCGATTAGGTTCCGCGCCCTTCATGTAAATGGGCTCAGCATGGTATCATGTTTCTTACTAACTTTTTGCTGCTGTTTTACCCGCGCTTTCGTTTGTCACTCTTTTAGAATGTACTACAAAGCTATTTTGGTATATTTTACACCATTTTGGCATAGTCTTGTGATAAAAGGTATATGTATATCTGGTACTACTTATTGAATAAACAAATTGTAATAAAAACCAACAAACATGACGCAAAATCCTGCGAAAGATCTTATCGTCCGTGACATTAGGTTATTACAAATTTAACTACATAAAGATACACAAAACCGATTACCAGTCATAACCAACAAAACAATCTCCCACAACAAGAGACTGCACCAAACCATTAAAATATTCATAGCAATGAAATCAAATAGTTAATTGTACAAGGAATAATAGAATAGTGATTAACGTGAACCAGTACAGGCGCCAGATGCTGATAAATATTGAACGTTATGTACTGCTGTTAGATAAAACGAACAAATTGTTACACAAATTGTAGCTACGGAACCCACAAGGGCCTCACGACCTATTAAGGATAATGAATCTGAAGTAGCTGACGAAAATGGAGTCAAGTTTGGTAAGGAATTTGAAGAATTTTCTAAAAGCAACAAAGGCGTGGCAGAAGATGTGAGCAAATGACAAGAAAGCTAGGCTAGAAGAAAGCAGGTGGACCAATGAAAATATGGATTGATTGTGAAAGATGATAATGCTAAAAAGGGAGAAAATGATGAGATAGAGAAGTATAAAACAAAATAACCAACTGTGCTGACTGTCAATAAAATGAGATAAAGGCTGGTGATAAAGAAAAGTTTGCTACGGGTTCGTCTCGTCATCTTGTCAAAAGGCTTATTGATGAAAATTTACAAAATTATTTATTAGAACATGGAAGACTTAAAGAAAAAGAAAACATTTGAAGGGCTAATACTCATATATTATAACTTGACAACGTCGGAAATTGCTTTCAAACCATGTCCTTCAGAAAAGGTCAGGAGCATAATATCCGCACGCGTATTGCTAGATGTCAGAACGTGGACGAAACAAAATGAATGTAAGTAAGTATCTTATGAAAACTTAATATTTCCATCAATTGTGAAAGCTGGAAATTTATTAAGTTCCTTAAGAATTTCATGGGCCTTTCCTTCATCTACGTTTTATGATGTAGTACTCTTTATAAGTGGAATAACTGCTACATTATCTCCACAAACTTTACCTGCTGAATGCAAGTCTCCACGATATGGCCCTGATTATGATGCAGCTAATAATATAAACCGTCAGTCATCCTTTTATGACGCCCACGGTGTCTGTGCGAGTTGAGACATAGGTATTACAAACATACCTTTTGATTATTACATAGCAATCTCTGTGAGTCACAATTAATTACATATTTCATACAGTCTTAATGTATCTCGATATTAGTTATTACCTAGATGCAGGTATGCTATAGCTAGTTTGAAAACGGTTCGTATTTATACACTAATAACTGCTGGGGAGTTTTGGGGGCGTTAGTAAGAACAGTCGCATGGATCGATCGATCAGGTTAAGCTACGCTTGCCGCAGTTGTTCCGTGGATGGGTGACCCCATCTTTACATACCAAGACCTGTCCGTGCTTCGAAAAACACGTTAAGCCGTTGGTCCCGGCTGCCATTCGTGGATCTTTATAGTCGTTACGGGTCGTCAGAACCCCGAAAGTCTGCCAACCAGTCTTGGCACGGATTCTATGATGTTAGCTAATATCTGGGCTGTGGAGGTCAGATAGGCAGTTGCTTTATGTAAAATACTGGTATTCACCTGCATCTGGTTAGACTGGAAGCCGACCCCAACATAGTAGGAAAAAGGCTAGGCAGATGATGATGAACTGCTGGGAAGTTTGTTGCGCCACTTCTTCTTCCCAGCTAAAGCACTAGGAAGTGCTGAAGGATGGGCGTTTTGGGGGACTGTCTTATGTAATTTTGACGTCCAAAAAGTGCTGACTCTCTGCCTAGTTTGAATAAATGACTTTAGATTTTTGATTAATAATAGTAGTCCGTTTGTGGGACCGAAAATTTGAGCAGCTGTAAGCAGCCCAAATTTACAGAATTAGAATGCATATTATAGGCAAGCAGAGAGAGAGCCTAAAGTAAAAGCAAAAGTTCCTATCAATCAATGTACCTATAGCTGTAGTAACTCTAGTAAGTAACAGGGGCGTAGCCTCCATGCGCAACCCGATTCCTATCGGCTTACCTTTGGAAGAAACACTCTTCTTAGTGTCTACTATTGCCAAACAATGTGTAACGCATGTGTGTATCAAATCACGTTACAGATATTTCATACTAGCTTAAAACATCATATAAGATTACAAAAATGCCATTTTTTTATGTCTAAACCAAAAATTCCGACCATAGCTGCCGTTAAATTTAGAAAAGTAAAGGAATTACTAAACTTTGATGTTATCTAGAGTTTATGAGAACTGAACATTGTTTTCTTCGGCTTCCCTCTAATAAAAATTGTAGCTTCGCCACTGGTAAGTAAAGTAAGAAACTCGTAAGTTCTAACTCTAAACGAATACAATATTGAAATTAGAACCATGCTCAATTTAAATACAACAAATCGGGTTGATACAATACAGACAAGTAACTTATAGGCACCCAACTTATGTTATAGAATAACATTGCCAACAGAACGCCTTGATGCCGTTAACTTTGCAAGGCTGAATGAAAGCCAAGTCAAATAGTTGACTAAATCACTGGTTACTTTATGTACTTAATTACGTTTTGTTAAAGCTTAGACTTGTGTAATTAATTCTCTTAATAGATTGGCATACCAATCCTTACTTCCTTACTATCCTTACTAATATTATAAATGCGAAAGTAACTCTGTCTGTCTGTCTGTCTGTCTGTTACGCTTTCACGCCTACACCGCTGAACCGATCGTCATGAAATTTGGCAGAGATATAGCCTGGGATATGGAGAAGGACATAGGCTACTTTTTTACGCGATAACCGACATCCACGCGGGCGGAGCCGCGGGCAAAAGCTAGTGTAACATAAATGTTGTTTCGATAATTCTTAGAGACTTCGGCTATCGTAATTGTTAGATTTAAATTTTAATTAAGGGTTTTACACATAGTTATCGTCTAATCTCTGATTTTATTACTGTATTTATTCGGGCTCCAGTATTTACTTAGAAAGACATACAGGTTAAGTTAAGCAAATTACGTCAGAAGACTTGGGTTCTCTAAGAGTATCAATGTTATGATGCTGGGCTTGAGTGATGATGGTATAAAGGCTTCTTCAAACAGCCGCGACGCGACAGCGCGACGCGACACTTTTAGAACAATTTCCATTAAGTTTTCATAGAAATTGTTCTACGAGTGTCGCGACGTGACCGTCGCGTCGCGCTAGTCTGCACGAGCCTTAATACGACATTTAACACGGCATTGTTGCACTTGTGAACTTATATTGAATCCCAAGAAAACAGTCGACGTCAGCGTTTTCGCGACCCCTAAATCCTAATAACCGAACTGCAATTTGGGGACTAATTCAAAATTGATTTAAGCGAATACATTTTTGAATGTTAAAAGTTACTTAAGACCAGCAAAACGACCCTCTTTTAACCACTCCTTAGCGTTTGAGCTAGGAAGAAGAATACATAATATAATATCACACCATGTTTCTTCGAAAGATTGGGCAGAGTTATGTTTAAATCGCTTAAAAGAACTGCCATAGAATAAACATCTCAGTGATATATCAGGCCCAAGAAAGCATGCCAAGATCTAAGCTATAGTTGCTCGAGTCTATCGAACTCCAAAGAACCGAACAACTTACCTCAAAACTTGAACAACGGCTTATCGTTACGGAACCCTGGATTGTCGATAGTTTACCTGATTGGGGCTACCAATCAGGTAAGTATCGACAATCCAGGATTGTTATCGATACGATCTTAATACGTAAGGGTAAAGCCAGATTGGTACAGTAAGCTTTACGTACACTTGTAGAGATACCGGTTAAGGGAATTTAAGGAGATTTACAGTAGGATGAAAATTAAAGACTGTCTAATAACATTGAGAGCGCAACGGTTCAGCGTTTTAAATGAATTCAAGGGGTCTTTCACTAATATACAATGACGATACTGAAATACTAGATTATAATAAAAAAGTGTTTTATCCTTCCAAATTTTAGAGGTTCCCAAACATTTTTTTCTCGTAGACCACTTTAAAATTTCGCTGGTATCGTTAGACTGCTGTAAAATTTCTACCATATTCCCCAAAATCGACAAAGCCCGTAGACCAAAAAAAGGCATTTTTCACGCCAACGTAGACCCTCGCCGAGTCTCCCGTGGACCCCCGGGAGTCCACCCAGGCCACTTTGGGAATCACTGTCCCAAATCATTAACCACTTCTAACCCTACTAAAAATAAATATTTACTATCAAGACAAGGAAGAGACATCGACATCAAAAGATTGTGCTATAACGTGTAATTTGGTTTGAACAGTCCCAGACCCAGTGTCCCAGTGGTAACGGCAGCAACTTACTAGTTGTTGGTAGGTACGAATCCAGACAGTTGCTTGAGTTTGTGTGGGTAAATTATTTCATCCCCACTGCTCCCAAAACGGTGAAGGAAAACCAGCATGTCCTAGAACCAAAAATTCGAAGACATGTGACATCTACCAACTACTGGGCCCGCGCGGTGGATTTCGTCCCACTCCCTCTCACATAGAGTAGGCCTATGCCCCAGCAGTTGGAACATTATAGGCTGATTTTGTATAATTTTGTATCATTGTCTGACTTCCTAGATTAACAGAGTATTGAGGTTTTTTTTTTTTGGGTGGGAAATCATCAAATAACTTCTCCCGCTCTGGGTGGAGCGGGAGGGCGTGTCAGACTTTTACTGACTAAAACCCACCCGTGTTCCCTCAGTTGCCTGTGTGCCAGGGGCGGTGGTATCTCTTTCGAACAACCCGCACCCGGGCCCCATCTGTTGCTGCTGACATCTCTTTGAGGCGCGCGTGGAACACAACGCGCCGTCGACCCGGGCTTGGTCCTTACCGGACAGCGAGCTACCCATTACTCGCCGTCCGCAAGCCCGTGCCTACGGTGGCCGGGAATCAGCCTGGGATTTGTATTGAGGTTTGATTGACCTTTGTATTGTCTGTAGTTGTGACCCGTTGTGTTGCTTGTTTTTTTGCCTCAACTACCTAGTAAATTTTTTTTATTTATATTTTTAACAGTACACATACATAATAGTACATTTAATTTTGTGCCAACATAAACTCATTAGAGTTTTACCGTGCACTAAGGTCATCGACTACATAATATTGGTTAAAACCACTTAAGTAGGTAGTTAGCTTACAAACAAACAACAAATAAAATTACTTCGGGTATAAAAAAAATAATATCTACTTGGCGCGTGACATCGAACATCGGTGACCAATCTCACCGTCCATCGTTAGAAAAAAGTGGTGGAATGTTTTAAAATTGCTACAGGCAGTACCTTTAGCTTGTTCCAGTCGAAGGCAAGCTGTCCACAATCAACTATTGTTAGTCAATACTATCGTTACGACACTATCAGGCTTACATTCCACGACAACACTGATCTTTGATAGTGAAAAGGATTAATATACAAGGTACACCTGTGCCCAGCACGTCGAGGAAATATGGCGTGATGTTATGTATCCAATACCTTTAAACGAGCAATTCTTGTATATAATCTAATCGGAATCTCGGAAACGGCTCCAACGGTTTTCATGAAATTTATTTTGCTGGAGATTTCGGGGGCGATAAATCGATTTCGTCAGATTTCATTTTTAGAAAACGTCAAACCAAAGAAAAAAATAACGAGCAAAGGTCGGTCAACCAGATATTACCACTTTCATTGATGAACGAGAGATACCTACCTACTATGGAATTACGACAATATGAAATGAAATGTCTGTTCTAAGTAGATCTTCGACACTTTTACACGTCAATATTTTGTTGGCCATTATTACAACTTGAAATGTAACGATGTTTGTTCGGGTGGATTCTTGCAACTCGATTTTGAAGCAGATATCTCTAACTGATTGAGCTGAAATTTTGCATGCGTATGTATATCAAGTGACAATGCAATATTATGATGACAGGAGCTGATGTGATGGTGGAGCTGGAAGGTAGCCATAGGAATTCCGAAATAAATCGACACAACCCCGTCAAGTCTGAGCTCGTTTGATTCGTATTAACGAGTAATTTAATCCTATATGGTAACCAGGAGGTGGAAGGAGACCATAGATACCTACTTATCACTTTAATTGCTCAAAACAAGACAAATGCGTGGTTTCTACGAATTATTACAAGCTACGTAACGAAAAAACGCTGCTACGGACTACGCCGTAGTAAATCCCGCATCATAAATACTAAAAAGTAAAAAATAAATTTAAACTAAAAAAATAAGGAACTTTTTTAAAACAAGTTTTATTATTAAGTACTTGTTAATAAAACGAATTAAAAAGGTAAAAATAATTTAATCTCAATTATTTAAATTAAAACGTGTTGAATACTGACAGTCAGAAATAGGTGTAACATGCTAATAAATGTTCTTTATTTGTCCTGCCATCAAAATGTAACACACTTTTATTTAAATAATTGAGATTAAATTATTTTTAACTTTTTAGTTCGTTTTATTAACAATTAATAATAAAGCTTGTTTAAAAAAGTTTATTTTTTTCTTTTTTGAAACTAGATGGCGCCGGCATTTCCTAGCTGACTGTTCCCTGGGAAGAAATGCCGAAACAAACTCAGAGGTCATGGTCTCTTTTAAAGTCCAAAAATTATATTATTTTTATTTTTATAATGATCGTTTATTTATCATTTGAATCTTATATAATACCTACTATGGCTCGTGGTCTTATTGTGACTCCCAGTTATGAATGAGATTCTACGTGTGAACAAATTCTCCGATCAAGGTGGTTTTTTGTGAGGCGTTCCTTTTACATATAGTTAAGAAAAAAACTATATAATAGGAGAAAATCGAACTACATCGGTACTTAATGTTATTATTGCATTTAATTCAAAACGTGTCAATTAGTAAGTATTTACGGAGTTGTCAATTCGCCCACAAATAAATTAACTTCGTGCGAATCGCTCATACAAAATAATACGTAATTTAAAATTATCGGTTTGCCCATTTCCGGCGAGAACATTCCTGCGAATCGACTAATAAACATCCGAGCTGAATAAACGAATAAATAAGTAACAGAATTTCCGCCACATTTTCTAATTGCAAGCTATCATCTAACACTACCTTAACCCAATCAAGCGGCAAAGCCTCCACAATCTATTATTGTAGGTACAGATAAAATCGTAAGGGTAGTGTCAGACTGCCGCGGTAACATTCCGTCGTCGCTCGCGAGTCATCATAACTCAATCGAACAGGGATCTTGATTGCGCTGCTGGCCGTGGAGGCGGTAGGGTCAGCAGAGAAATAGAGATGACAATTTAGCAATTTAGATAATGACGAAGGACAAAAGCCGAAAGGTGGAGATCCGGTTGATGTAAATGTGGAATCGAAGTACAATCCTCCAGCCCACCATCATGGCATAATCAGCCCAAAATATTCCCACTGCTGGGACACAGGCCTCCTCTCAGTGAGGGGGAATAGGCCATAATCCACCACTAGGGACCAGTACGGGTTGGTAGATGTCACGTTTTCAAATTTTTGGTTCTAGGACATCCGGACATCTCGGTTTCCTAAAAATGTTTTCCTTCACCGTTTGTTTTGAGAACAGTGGTGATAAATAAAGCATCTATCTGGGTTCAAACCTACGCACTTGTCCACCACTGTTCGCCAGCTCCAGCTCCAGCCAACCAACGTGTTTTATTAACCTCTGCTTGGATTTATTTATTTATTATGCAAGGCACACCAACGACATATTTACAAAGATAGTGATTAGGTGATGACGAATCTTCAGTACTGTGTAAATACATCACACAACATTCTTATTAAAAGGCTACTAAATAACAGAGAACGTGATTAACGATTGGATTACATTTTGAAATTATTAATATATCAGAAATGAGATTAAATTATAAAATAGAAATTGAAGTAATAGATTTCGTCACATTGCAAAATTCAATACAAAATTACAAAATTCACACATAAGGTAACAAAACTGAATATTTAACAAAATAATATGAAGGTAAGTATGTAAATGATAAAAGTCTAATTAAACTAAATTAAATTGGAATATTAAATTGGATAATATAATCCCATGCAATACTTTTTCCCCCTAGGGATAGCCACAGGAGAATTTTTTCTATAGTTAATGCCCCCACAAAGCCAGTAACGTCTTTAAATTCCATGTAATAAAAGGCGATCCTATTGCTATTACCAGGCCACAAATCCTAAAGCTAGAGTGTCCAGTCAGAAATTCCTGATGGACAAACCCCGATACTAATTAGATCGGATTGTCTATTCTTCATTTTCATTCCTCTTAATAAGTACCTGGTACTTATTGGCAGGTATGGACTGTCCTCTCATACCTATTATCACTGTAATTTGAAAACATTGTAAAAGCCAATTATTTTTAAAAGAGTAACCGTGGAGTTTCTTGCCGGCTCTTCTCCATAGGAATCGACAAATTGGAACCGTGCACCTAGCTTCTGACGTTTCATAAGTGCCCTTGCAGGTTTATGTAAAATAAAATATTTTGATTTTGTTTTTTATTTTGTTCGTCCCGGGATTCGAACCCAGGCAGCACCCCACGCTCAGCATGTCACGACTACACCACTAGACCAGCGAGGCAGTATTTCCATTGTTCGACTCAGTAAAATATTTCCCTTCTTTACTCACTTATTTATTTCACAATAACTTTAAAACTTTTTTGCCGACCGTACACAGTAAACTAAACGAGTCGCATGCCTTTCCGGATTCTATCTGTTAGTCTGTGAGCGCAAATCTCGGAAACTGAGTTAGCTAGAACAAATTTCAATGCTACTTAGTAATTGTCGTTGGAGTTGCATTTGTTGACTAGTTGGATGTCGTGGGTTTGTTTGTAGTTTAAACCAAAGTTTTGGAGATTAGCTATTTTATTCTGGACTAGCTGTGCCCGTGACTTCGTCCGCGCGGAATAGTTATTTTTTATTATTTATTTATATTATATATATTAATAAACATCAATAAAATTTCTAAAATAAAAGTAGCCTAAGTTACTCCTTATTACATCAGCTATCTGCCGGTGAAATTCCCATCAAAATCGGTCCAGCCGTGTCAGAAACTAGTCGGAACAAACAGACAGATAGACAAAAAATTTAAAAACAAATATATTTTGGTATATGTACCGTGTATACATCCATGTGCATTTAGTAAAAAGCGGTTACTTTAATATTACAAACAGACACTTCTATTTTATTTATCTGTTTAGATTTTTTTAAAGAGTACTGTATGGCTAAAATCCTAATTATAATTTCATAATCATAATTAGCCTATAATGGTTCTCCTGCTGGGACACAGGCCTCCTCTCGGTGAGTGAGACTGCAGATGTTTGTATGTGTTGGTAGATGTCGTCGAATTTTTTGGCTCCAGGACATGCTGGTTTCCTCACGATGTTTTCCTTCACCGTTTTGAGAGCAGTGGTGATGAAGTAGAGCAAAGTGATGACGATGATGATGTTTTTTTTTTGTAGTATAGTAGTTTTGCAGAAAACTTTAGATTTGGATTGGCAAATAAAATGTAGGCTTTCTTAGAAATAATGGTTTAGGTGTATCCTTATTAAAATGTCAAATGTCAAAATTCATGTCAAAATACCTACAACAGACTCTGTCTTGCATGTCTGATGGACAGACAGACATCGTACGTATATTTTGATTTGCATAGCGATTACAACTTTTATAATACGCTACAGTCTGTTCGCTGAGAGTTGATAAATATTATGATACGTCTCCGAATAGCGACTGTCGCTTAATTATCGCAAACTGTATGGCGGCTGTCGCTTATCTCCCGCTTTCCCCGTTTTCTTGCTACGAGGCACGCAGGTGTTGTGCACTGCGGCCCGAACAGCGAGTGGACACGGCGGCCATATTGCCTATAAATAATTAGCGAGCCGCAATTTGTAATGAGTTAAGAAACCCTGACTTTATCAACTCTCGGCGAACAGACTTTAGAAGAAAGTGGTCAAGTCTGGCATAAAAATTAATGCCATCTAACATACAAACAGACCTACAGACATAAAACAAAACGTACCTAAGTGTGACATTATGCCTATAAATGTCCATCGTTAGCACATCCGCGATGCACACGCCAATGTAAATGATTTCTTGGACAAGACATGGACTGACTGGTCATCACTTGTCCAATGTCCATTAATAGAGATTGAGCCGCAAGATATGAATATTAATGGCATTAACTCAAGCAGGCCTAATGTGATTGAAAACAATGAATTAAATTAGTTGGTCGTTGTCCTTTGATTAAGGCTGTCATTCGTAGATCTTCGGCAGTCGTTACGGGTATTCAGAAACCCGAAAGTCTGATAGCCAGTCTTACCAACGGGTATCAAGTTACCCAGTAACTGGGTTGTGGAGGTCAGATAGGCAGTCGCTTCATGTAAAATGGTGGTATTCACCTGCGTCCTGTTAATACGGAAGCCGACACCAACATAGAAGGGAACAGGCCAGGGTGATAAAAAGCCTAAAATTTTTAGCTCGGAATATTGTAAATCAATATTATTTATATAAATAAGCGTTATTGGTTTCTTCTCTCAGTCAGTAACGCCGAAGGTGAGTAAAATGTAATATCAAGGATTTATACCAATATCCTACACTGCAAAATGACTTACAATCACTAATATAATTCAATTTGTTCCCTTTTTTGTTTGCGGCAACCCTTTGATAAATATTGTTAAGATGGAGCCCACCGCCTTTACTTAAGAGCGTTCATCCGGTGCAGGCTGGCAACGTAAGCAAAGCATTTCAAGTAGGTTTTCGTGATTATCTTATTAAGTTTAAATCAAAGTACATTTTTTTGTAGCACTAGATTAGATTGGTTGAAAAAAAAATGTACTTTGCTTTATATTTAATAAAATAATTACGAAAAACCACTTGAAATGCGACGTTGCCAGCCCGCGTCGGATGTACGCTCATAAAGGGTAACGTTAAAGAACGTCTATAGGTAAGGCAGAAAGGCTTAAAATAAAATCATGATAAGAAATGATAATCATAAAAATTCTCAACATGAAAGGCCTTTCAAATAGCTGTTAATGACACTAATTATTGTTAATAATTTTTTTCCGGATTAATTAGTAACTTAATAAACTGGCAGCTGCCAGTTTATTAAGTTACTAATTAATCCGGAATAAACAATAGACGGTTAGCGAATCTTCGCGTAAAACTATAATTAAGGGCGAGATAGAATAATTGAAGACGTTTTTTTTTCACTTTAGATGGGATTTTTTTTTTGCAATGTTTCAGCGAACAGTCAGTTTTATGAGAAATTTATTACGTTATTAAACACTATAGCTTGTACCAGCAGCTTCGCCCGCGTGGAAGTCGTAGATTATCTCAGGGGAACGTAGTATCAGGATAAAAAGTATCCTATGTGTTATTCCAGATTACAAACTATCTGTTTGCCAAATTTCATCCAAATCCGTTCAGTCGTTTTTGCGTGATTGACATACAAACTTTCACATTTATAATATTACATCACGGCTTTTTTCCCCGAAGGGTAGAGCAGAGACTTTAGATATTATCATCATCAATAAAATCAGCTGTTCCCTACATTTATGTTCGCATAACTCGTCAAAATGTATGGAACAGCTGATTTTATTTTCGCGATTTCAGGTTTGGGCCCGTAGTAAAAGTTGTTCATAATGATGAGTTCAATGACCCGCTATGAGATTAACGGTGATTAAAATTACACCCTGTATACAACGTGTATCGGAAAGGGTATACACATACCAAGGGCACGGCTTCTTTGGATGATATTAAACGACATTGGAAGGGTTTTTTAATCCTATCTCTACATTTTTGGAAGTTATAAGAATTTTAATACATTGATACCAGAAACCGAACTTTTCGAATTGAAATAAACACATCACTCGGAAGAGATTTATCGTGATATTGGCAAGTAACGTGGAAAGTTATTGACCTACGTAGTGCGGTGACACGTTTGTTATGATTTTAAGAAACATATGAAACCGAAAATGTGGTATCAATTATTCTTAGAGTATTTTATTTTTGAGTTGAAACTATGTATAGTGATTCTATACCAGCTGTTATCTTTAGTGCTTAAGGAAAGCAATAGGGTTTCTGTTACACCCCGTACACATATAATATATTTATTAAGGAAGGAATGTGTCTTACCTTTCCTTACCTCCTTTCCTACTCTGCTGAACCCACTGTTATGTTGTAGCTAGATTTGGTACCTGAAAGAAGAAAAACACAGGAATTAACACATTGAAAACTGTAGATCTATAATTTTGCTGACCATATGTATGATCTTGATCAACATTCATATCATCATAATGAGCCTATCATGTTCCCACTGCTGGGACACAGGGCTCGTCTCGGGACTGGGCCGTAATCCACCACGCCGGCCCAGTTGGTAATCCCCATTGTCACTGAGTTATGTGTAAATTTTTACTGCCGTGTTGTTGAATTTTTGGTTCAGAATATCTTCGTATGACATTGCCCACGAGTTCTATTTACAAAATATCGCAATTATTAAATGGTAATTAATTAATTATTCTGGTATGCTTTCGAGGCGTTGTTCATTAGGACATCTTGAAATATGGAGTCTTAGAGAAATTTCTAGGAATATGGACAAAGCGCTGAAAAAAGAGGTATTCTGTTTACAATGATTATGCTGGCAATAAAAAAAGTAAGTACAAAAACTAAAACCCAACTACTGAAAAATCACGTTCTTAAAACTGTGTAACAAGAAAATATTCCCATCTGCAACCCATGGTCGATCAAGACGGTTCCAACGATACATCATTATTTGTCAAATTATGATAAGTATTTCTAGTTTAGAAGGAATTTATGAGGAAACAGGTGAACAAACACACCGGTCAAAATCATAACCCTCCTTTTTTCTTCGTCGTAGTCGGGTAAAAATTAATTCAAGCATCGGATACTACCATTGCCTTGTGTACGAGAGACCTTATTTTTTATGCACAAATAAATTAATATTCTATCAAGCTAATAAATATAAATCAAGTGTATTATTACACTGAGTGAAGTGATTAACTAGTTTAATACAACAACAGTATTAAAATAAAGCATGATACTGATGTCAGCTTAATTAAGTTGTTCCATTATGAGGACATTTTATTTTAACAACATCGAATAGATTATACATTGGTAATGTAACAGCCAAGTAATCCAGGCCTTGTTATCAATCTGACTGAGGTATTTAAATTGAATTATGTTGAAATGAAATGAAATGAAATTAAATGTTTATTTATGTAAGTAGATCTTAAAATACACTTTTACACGTCAATATTTTAAAAACTAGATTTCGTCGGCATTTCCTAGCTGACTGTTCCCTGAGAAGAAAAGCCGAAACAAACTCAGAGGTCGTGGTCTCTTTTAAAGTCCAAACATTATATTATTTGAATTTTATGTCAGTCTAACAATGCAGGGCAATGTCTGGAAGGGCCTTTTGAAGAAAGAGCCATTGCAGCTTTCAGCTGACCTGTCCCAACAGACGGCATGTATGTAGCAGTCACCGTGTAGCTCAACCCTATTTTAGGGAGCTCAACGACCCGTCACAGGACGCTACCAGATTTGCAAGATATTTGCGTAGGCCATTTACAAAATACTCAAAACCACCAGATGAGTTATACTTAGTCATGTGTTCAATCTAGCCTGCATATAGTACTCACATTCACAGTTGAAGGTGGAACAGCCTAATTGGTCTAGTGGTTGCCAATGCTAATACTTAGCACAAGGTTCTGAGTTCGATTCGCAGGTCAGGCAAAGTGTTTTTTATTTAACACTTTAAGCATATATAAATTTACAAAGGGAGAATTAATGCCATTGGCATTTTCTACCAGTCAAACTTTGGGTGATGCAGAGACAAACAGTGATAGGCGCAATAAATTTGAGGAATAAATATTTTAAATATAATATTTAAACTATTACACATTTTTTAAATCCTTTTTTTCTTTTGTTATAGGGTTTTTTTCTATCAGGAATTTCTCTGGAATGGCAATAGGCTCGCCCCCTATTACATGGGACTTAAACATATCTGGCGAAATATGGAGTAGGTACATCTCTGCCTAATCTATCGGGGATTACAAGGGTGATGTAGTGTATGTATGTTGAAGATTCCAACAGCTCTTATAACAGATATTTTGGAAGGACGGTAAAACGGCAGGTTCAAGAATTGTGACTTCTATACGATTGACTCACCATCTCTCTAGTCCACTGTTGGACATAGGCCTCTCCAATTATACGCTATTTAGGTCAATTCTCGGCAATTCTCATCCAGCTGCTACCAGCCACCTTGCGAAGATCGTCGGTCCATCTAGCCTGAGGTGGTCCGACAAATGTTTGCCGATTCGCGATCTCCACTGATGATCTAGTCTAAGGGTAATCGGTTCTACGGCTAATATGGCCGGCCTATTGCCACTTCAGATAGCTTATTCTATGAGTTATGTCGACAACTTTGGTTCTCTGCCGGATCGCCCCGTTGCGGATTCGATCTATTAGTACGTATTACTCATTTTTATCTGTTCTGACCACGCCAATCATTCTCTGTTTACCATTCATTGTTACCCTAAAATATTGTAGCAATTTCTTCTAGCAACATTGTTGCTACAAATTCAGTTATATTTATGATGATAATGAAGGGCAATGAGGGGCTTGTGGCTAAGTAACAATAGCTGCACGGGTCGATCGATCAGGTTAAGCTACGCTTGCAGCGGTTGGTCCGTGGATGGGTGACCATCTTTACATACCAAGACCGCTCCGTGCCTCGGAAAGCACGTTAAGCCGTTGGTCCCGGCTATCATTTGTGGATCTTTGACAGTCGTTACGGGTCGTCAGAAGCCCGAAAGTCTGACAAACAGTCTTACCAAGGGGTATCGTATTACCTCAGTTACTGGGTTGTGGAGGTCAGATAGGCAGTCGCTCCATGTAAAATACTGGTATTCAGCTGCATCCGGTTAGACTGGAAGCCGACCCCAACGTAGTTGGGAAAAGGCTAGGCAGATGATGATGATGAATGAAGGGCAATGTTAGCATATTTAATATCATATTCTTCCACTTAAACAATTGGTGCCAGATCACATTTGTTACAACCAGATGGAGGAATGTTCTTGCACGATTTGTCGCATACCTTAACCTGCTGGATTATAAAAGTTAATCGACATCGTCATAGTTAAAGCACAGGTTGTATATCTAAGTATATGTATGACACTCTTTGCCACTGTGCCTAACTACATTGTTCTCCTGCCAGGGGTGCAGGTTGCTCGAAAGAGATACCGTGGCCCCTGGCACACAGGCAATTGAGGGAATACGGGTGGGTTTTAGTCAGTAAAAGTCTGACACCCAGTTCCACCCAGAGCGGGAGAAGTCATTTGAAATCATCGAATAACTTCCCACCTTCAAAAAAAAAACTTCATTGCACTCAGAACAAACAATTCCTGCTGCATGTATCCACACCAAGATCTTTTCTACAAAAAACGTCTATCTCTGTCCTATCAGATTCCTAATAGAACATGACTTTTTTTGCGCAATGGATTTTTAACACACGGTGTTGAACCAAGCATTCAAAAGAGTGCATCCCAGTGAGTCGAAAAAACACAGTATTCGATTTTCAACTCTCGGCGCTGAGAAGTGCGTTGAGAAACCATTGCGCGAAAAAAATTCGCCCCGATACACAGTGGAACGAATGTATGGGAGCGGTTGGACGTAGACATGTCCGAAAAAAAAGAGTAAAATTATGCCAAACTAATGATGCCATCTTATTCGATTACTTAATGCCTTCATAACTTGTGGTGATGAATTTCTTCATAACTCCCATATTTCGGGAGTAATTTGAGAAAATGTGAAATTTTACTATGAAAATGAGTGTATCGAGCTCTCTCCCTCCTGATTCCGGGCTTGTTTCAAGTAGCGGTCTCTAATATCATAATGCTAATACTAAGAGCTATATTTAATACTAAGACACATAGTGCGCCAAATGTGCACTTTCTGGGATAAAGAGTGATGTTTATTTTATAACACAATTTTTTTATTTTTTGTTTATTTTGTTGATTAAAACCGTTTTTCTAAAGGTTTACCTTATTACAATAACATTTCTGAGCAGCCAATTAGAGAAGATATAAGCTAATTAGGATATATAATTAGGGACTTAAGGTTTACATATAAAACTGATGCACTAATGATTACTGATAAGAACATTGCTATTATTTAATTACTAAATGGCTCTTAATACACTAATTTAGCATGCATCATTTATTAATTATCACAATAACTAATTACCTTGCAATATTTAACAAAGGATACCTGGGATACCTGGATTTTATATAAATAGGTCACTATTAGTAACTTTAAAATCAGTGTTGATTTACACCTCGTTGTATCCAAGCTAATCTCGCAATGTATTTTCCAAATTTTAATACAAATCTTGATATTCACGTTGCTTTATGCGCACGCGCACATAAAGATTTACGCGACTTTAACTATTTGTTCAGTGTTTTAAAAGATAACAGTTGTGTTCAGTTATGTGAAAGTGCTGAAACAAGTTTAAAAGACTGGTGTCGTCGATTTTGCTACCGCATTTATGCAAAATGGACACAGTCTGGAAGAAGCACAGATAAGTTTCGGAAGAAACATGAGATTTGGCTACAGGCTGCAATTCAATGGCCGGAATTACAGAATGAAAATATGGAACCTTCTACAGAAAATATAAGTGACGTCATCGAGCCCATAATTTCTCCTGCTAAATCTGATGCTTCAACTTGTACACATCCTAGTCCTCGTAAATCTTTTGAGGACCTTAGTAACCGGCAAAAAAGAAGACGCACTGAAGATAGTCTTTCATGCAGCAGTAGCAGCGCTGAAATTATGTTTTCGGCCGAAAGGGCGCTTCAAAAGGCAGGACAAAGCGATACAGCTTATGTTATGAAATACTTGACGGAGAATCCAGAAGAGGCCTCAAAAATCAAAGCCTTCATTGAAGGTAAATCAATTCAGGTACGGGAAATATCCCCTTTGAAGGCATTGGCTCTTTATGTATCGATGAACTTATCGAAATGGCGCTATAACACTCTTCGGGATTTCAACACTCAAGAAGGAGCTCTTCAATACCCGAGTTACTACATGTTGGTTAAAGAAAAAATTAAGTGCTATCCGGCCAAAGAAGATCTCACAGTTACAGAGAGCTCTGCAAAAATCAAATTACAAGCCTTGATGGATTTAACCTCAAGAAGACTTATTAGGTCGTTAGAAACCCCTGTTGATCCCAATCAACAGCTCGTATTGACCAGCAAATGGGGTTTTGACGGATCATCTAGCCAAAGCATTTATCATCAAAGGACGAGTGAAGATGAGCAAATCGATCTTGCTAGTAATTTTATGATTAGTCTTGTACCACTGCGGCTCGTCTCAAAAGGTGTAACAATTTGGGAAAACGAGCGACCATCTTCCACTTCATTTTGCCGGCCAATATTGTTTAAGTTTATAAAGGAAACCAAAGAAAATGTGCAGAGAGAGATGGCTGAAATCGAAGCAGAGATTGAAGCCTTAACTCCATCCACCATCACTGATGGAATTAGTGTCAAACACCAACTGCTGTTGACAATGATTGATGGTAAAATTCATTCCATTATATCCAATACAGCAGCTTCAGTGTGTGACATATGCAAGGCTTGTCCTAAAGAAATGAATAATTTAGAGTTAATCAAAGATAAACACGCAAACGAGGACATGTATAAATATAGCTTAAGCACCCTTCACGCTTGGATTCGCTCAATGGAATGCTTATTACACATTTCCTACAAATTAGACATAAAATCATGGCAAGTAAGGGGTGATATAGCAAAAAGGCAAGTTGATGACAGGAAGAAAAGAGTTCAAGAGGCTGTAAGAAGAGAAACGGGCTTACTTCTCGATGTTGTGAAACAAGGCAGTGGATCCACCAACAATGGCAACTCGGCAAGGAGATTTTTTGAAAACTACACTAAATCTGCTGAACTGACCGGAATAGATGCTATGCTTTTAAGAAAAATCTGTGTGATCTTGCAGTGTATTTCATCAGGAGAGAAGATCAACGTAACTAAATTCCGAGAGTTCTGCTTTGATACTGCTAAGCTTTACGTGGAGTTATACCCATGGTATTATATGCCTTCTTCACTTCATAAAATTTTAATGCATGGGCCAGACATAGTTCAGAACATGTCAATTGTGCCCATTGGTTTTCTATCCGAAGAGGCATCTGAGGCTAGAAATAAAGATTTTAGAAAATATAGAGAGGGGCATTCTCGAAAGCATAGCAGTATCTCATGCAATGAAGATATTATGCACAATCTTTTACTGTCTTCTGATCCACTTGTTACAAGTATCCGTCCAAAAGGAAATAAGTTTGTAAAAAAATCTTCTTTTAAGGAATTTTATGAGCTTACGGATTCTGAGAAAAGTGATATCGAATTTGTTAACATAAATGATTTAGCGGACATCGATTCTGAATTTGAATTAATTGATGATGATGATGATGACGAAGATAATTAAATGATGTTATTGTTTTAAAATGTGTAACTTAGTAAATTAGAGCTTACATCTTAATTATTTATTGTACTTTTAATGAAACTAGGTAATTTATTATCAACTTACTTAAAAGTCATACTCTCATCAGTTCTTGTGAATATTTTTGTTAATATATATTTCTGTATATATATATAATATATTTATAGACCTCTTAATAAGTCTGTCTGCGGTTTAAAGTAAATACAAATGGGGAAAAAACGTTTTTTTTTTTAAATTTTCATTTCCTTTTATCCCAGAAAGTGCACATTTGGCGCACTATGTGTCTTAGTATTAAATATAGCTCTTAGTAATAGCATTACGATATTAGAGACCGCTACTTGAAACAAGCCCGGAATCAGGAGGGAGAGAGCTCGATACACTCATTTTCATAGTAAAATTTCACATTTTCTCAAATTACTCCCGAAATATGGGAGTTATGAAGAAATTCATCACCACAATTTATGAAGGCATTAAGTAATCGAATAAGATGGCATTATTAGTTTGTCATAATTTTACTCTTATTTTTCGGACATGTCTACGTCCAACCGCTCCCATACATTCGTTCCACTGTGCGATATTATCATGTCTGTGCGGACGTTGACTTAGACGGTTACTAATACAAAGATTGGTTATCATTGCAATTTGTGTCTCCTAGAACCCTCGATGCTACTGCCGCCTCTTGACAGAATTCATATTAGGACACCCACAGTTAAGAGAAATATCATCAGCATAATTTATGGGGGCTATTGCCATAATCGCCTCGCGTGGCAGGCGGGTTGCCGATCGCAGTATGGTGGTACAATGCATAGAGAACGCTGCTGCCCATTGTCTAGTAAGTCCCTTAGTCGCCTTCTACGACACGGGAATAAGTGGGAAAAATGATGGCTGATGGATGGAGAAATATAGATTAATTCTTTAAAATCCAATATCAAATAAGAAGCCAGATTTACCAACAGGATTTGAGCTCACGGTCCTTCCAACTGAATTTGTCCTGGCACCAAATCAGTCGGAATGAAAAGTTTTTAACTTAAGGGTGAGTAGTCACTCTATAGGTAGGTTTTATAGGTACCTAGATAATTGGAAATGTTATAAAATGACAAATGTTATAACTAAGACAGTGAGGCGGGACAATGGAGATGGCGGGACGGGCTGGACAGATTTCGCCAAAACTGGAAAACAAAACGTATGGTCTGGCGAAGAATGGAAGGTGTGGAGGGATCCTTTACCAGGTAAGGGAAAACGCAAGCTACCAAAAAAGAAAAACTTAGGAACAGATACCCTTACAGTACGTACCATATTTGCATGTCGACTTCTAAAAAAAGTTCGGCTCTTTATATCTTAGACATCGCGCGTCGTCCATGCTACCTGTATGGTTTCTAAAACTAGGTATACGTGACGTATTAACACCAAAGGGAAAATACTCGTAATTTTAAAGACGTTCACAGCCTGATCTAAGTTTCAATCTATCAAAAATATCTCGCGTTTCGTCATTTTTGACATTTGATTGCCGCCGAGATGAACTGCGACTAGATTTTGAACGTTTTGAATTACGAGAGTTGGCCTTCAGTTCCTACGGTATATTGTAGTAAGTGAATATACGTGACAATTTCGTAATTAATTCTAACAATTAGTCAGCACGAACTGCATTTGATCGCGATGACCCTAATGCTTAACAAACTGTTTATTTTGAGTCTCTGGCTCAATGAATGTGACCTCAATTAACACTATGCAGTAATTATAACGATATGCTAGCTACTGGTGAGTTTTACTGTGTTATAATTTATATGGCAGGCTATGGCACATGGTGTTTTTGTCTGATGGTGATAATAAAAGTACTCTATTAAGCGGAGATGCGTTGAGACGATTAACATTTTCAATTTTGTGTGCTAAAAACTTTTTATATGTACATCTGGATGTCTATCGAGCCTCATCAAATTCGTCCATGTTGTTTTAATTTTAAAACATTTATTTTTTAAAAATGGTCGAAGATGCACATAAAGGCGGTGACAACTAAGATAATGGCTAATAGAGAAGTAGACATGATGCGCCGACTCCAAACAAATTGGGATAAAGGCAGGTAGAATGGTGGTTGATGGGACTGATGATTTTATAACATTTATTACTATGACTAGTCTATTGATTGATGTTTCTCACTGTAATTTTTTGGATAGTTTTTTCTAATGAGAATCTCCTACAATTTCTAGGCTAGAAGTACATAAGTATACTTTGAATCAGACTCAATTCCACTCATTGGAATATTGTAACTCCCAAAAAAAACTCAACCTATTCAAATAAATTATCAAAATACTTCTGACTATAAGCGGATACGTACCTATCGCCCTAAGATTGTATGTCAAGAACATTTAAATACATTTCAGTACTTACAAAGAGCTCGTTCAGTAATGCTTGCAATAAACTCTTAGTCCGGATCAAGTTTCGTTTATTTTAGCCCTCATAGGGCTGGCACGGGAGCAGTAGTGACTAGTGGTAACAGCTGCGGGTTACGCCTTGTAGGTCGTGGGTTCAAACGCAAGCAGGGACTTAAATTATTTCATCACCACTGGTCTCAAAACGGTGAAGAAAAACATCGTGACGAAACCGACATGTCCTAAAACCAGAAATTAGAAGGCACTTGACATCTACCTACCCGCACTGGGCCCGCGTGGTGGATTACGGCCCACTCCCTCTCGAAGAGAGGAGGTCCGAGTCCCAGCAGTGGGATCTTTATCGGCTGATTATGAGTTTGCACTACTTTTCGATGATATTCCCTCATTAGTCTAAGAAGTAGATAAATTGTGTAGTTGTAATTAATGTGCTGACTGACCGCACTCGGTAACTGAGTAAAAATGGTTCAAATAATATACTTATCATTACCACAGAGTCTTGACATGATTTTACTTTTAATAGAAACATTTACCTTCATATATTGTTTATCAGAATACCTACGGGATAAGAACAGAACTTAAAGAGATAGCTCTAGGGTAGCCCCCACAAATATCATTCGCACTATACAGGATAAGTTTTTATCCAGTGCGCAAAATGTAACCATGAATTCAGCATATCATTCTAGAAAAAACAGCAGCGCAAAAAACAGAGCAGAAATTTTTCGTCAGTAATACAAAAAAAAAATCAGCTGTTCCATACATTTTATCCGCGTAGGTATTGCACTTTTCTATGAAACTGCTGATTTTTTTTTGTAAAACCGACGTAAATTTCCTGCCCTGGGGGTCTAGAATGATATGCTGATTTCATGGTTACAGTTTGCGCACTGGATAAAAACTTATCTTGTATATGACTTCTGAGGGTTGTATTGACGATTTTAATGACATAATTCTGTAAAACATATTTGCTACAGTCGCAAATCATATTATGTTCAACATACCCACAGTTTGACAGAGACCTGCAAATTGCAAAAACTGTAAGAAATTTTGAATTTCACGGGTTACCCTGGCGCTTCCCCCTTAAACTATAAATACGGAAGATATGAAAACAGGCAGACAGGAAACCAATGAAAATCCAGTTATAAAAAAAAGACTGTACAAGGAAAGTTGGCAGCCCTAAATTCCAAAAGTACTTCTCATTAAAATCTAATAACTGAAGACATGAACGTCTTTATATAAAGTGAAATATCTGAAAGGAACGAAGTTGCAATGAAGGCGAATTGAGGGCTGATGAAAACATGTAACCTTCACAATTACATTGGTCATAATTAATTAAATTATGTTAGTACTGGTTCTTAGAAGTTACATGTGGTCTAAGACTATACCAGAAGAACTGTCAAACTAAATTACGTCTCGATTTCCTTGAATTTGGCGTGATTTGAATTTAGTTCGTCGTAGTTGCGTTGAAGAAAATCTTAATTCAAATTTTGACAGCTCTCATTTACTTCCTGCTCTTTTTAGTTTGATTAGAAAGAAAGAGATAGCCATAGCCTAAATTAGAAGTAGTTGGTGCGCAACAGAATCATCACATTCCTCTATCTACGAAGTACAACTTGCGCCAGCGCTACCATGATATGTCAAGTTATATTGGTCACCTTATGCGGGATTATGTCAGGATGTCTTGCTTGTCATCAGCCATGAGAGGTCATAATGGTGTCAACGTATAGTGTTAGACTTGCGATATTAATAGAATTGCCATTTTCATGGGAAACTGCATAAACAGTCTGTTTTATAACTCTATAAAAGTTAATTTCAGATTAATAAATCTGTCATTATTAGGCAAATTCCTGTAGATGGCACAACTGAGAATTGAATTCAAACGTTCACAGCAAGGTACCGTACCTGCTTTATTTTGACCACAGCAAAAAGAAGAAAAAAGAAAGAGTATGCTGTCTATTTATAAATTATAAGTTTTAAGGCTGGTTTTTTTGGAAAAGTAGTTTAGTATGTAGATATTGAATTAACCCCTTAACGCCTAGGCGCGGGCTTGCGGACGGCGAGTAATGGGTAGCTCGCTGTCCGTCAAGGATCAAGCCCGGGTCGATGGCGCGTTGTATTCCACGTGCGCCTCAAAGAGATGTCAGCACCAACTGGTGGGGTCCGCAAGGGCCGATGCCTGCCGGGGGTGCGGGTTGTTCGAAAGGGATACCGCGGCCCCTGGCACACAAGCAACTGAGGTGGGTTTTAGTCAGTAAAAGTCTGACACGCCCTCCTGCTCCACCCAGAGCGGGAGAAGTTATTTGATGATTTCCCACCCAAAAAAAAAAAACGCCAAACAAATGACAAAATTTGACCAGCATTAAATTATTTTGAGGAAGAACGTCCTATAATATCAAATTACTAAGAACTTTATAAGATGATGATACCTATAAAATTCTCTGAAAACGACTAATGGAATAAGCCTTTCAGATAAACCGGTACATCCTTTGTTAAAGTCAGTAAAAAGGGCAATGAATCATAAAACATGATGTCAAGTTTAACCAGAAAATGATTCAGTACGCATGATAATAAGTCAGGTATTCCTTTGTCATAACTTTGTAGTAAAATTATTGTCGTTTACAAACTGTACTAGGAGGACAAAAAGATATTGTATCAGTTTTCAACAGGTAGGTATTACCAGAAATTGTTAGACCAAATTTGCACGAACGTCAAAATATTGGGGCGGGGTTTTATCGCACACTGGATTTTGTAAGGAGACTTGAAGGTTTTTGTAAGTTTATATATATTACACCACTTCGATCTGTCGAGCAATTCTGTAAAAATCTCACGGTGAAATCTAAGGTGAAGAGAGCTTGGAGTGGGTTGTCAATAGTGTCAGTCCCTAGCATCAAGTGGAGTGACAGCTCGCTTCAAGTTCACTTCACCTAAGTTTTCACGGTGATATCTTACAGAATAGCACTACTGGTTACTTTGTTGCAGGTCGCAATGGTCACACACACATGCTAACAGTAACAGTACTTGGTTTTCGTACATACGTAGTTTTCGGGTGACTACTGAAAATCAGCGCTGTGCTGTGGGTCCCATAGCACAGCATAATGCTGAGTGGAGGCCTTCTTGTCACAGTCACGGTGGGCAGCTGCTGATTATTTATACGTTCTTTGTTCGCAAGTTTATATCTGTTTTGTTTCATCTTTTTTATCCATGATCTTATCTTTTTGTATGCTCATCCCACACCCGGAGAAAGGCCTCTCTCCATTTTTTCCAGGTCTCGTTTACCTGTGAATGAAGTAGGTAAATCAAACCAAGGAAGGAATCCTATAATTCGTGTCTATCTTCATTCTGAACGAATTTTGCTCCAGATGATTTCTTCTCTCCTCTTTCGCCCCAAAACACGAGATTTCCTCTCCATCACTACTATTAAGTACACGAGTTTTAAACCGTCACCTCTCAGCTGCATACGCATTCATTGCACGACAGTGTAATACCTCGATCACGACGACTGATTTGCACTATTATAACATTACCACCTTAACCCTACCAATACAAAACCAACAACCAGTCCAATCTGAACTCTAGCTCCTTTAAAACAAGGTATGGTAAGTTGGCAGGCGATGATAAAAATAAGGTTGTTCTACTATATTACTGCTGGCATTAATGACATTCCAACGTTGAGGACTCCCTCACTTTTGAAGGTTATGGAATATGGCACGAGAATACTTAGATTTTAATTGAATTGGTTAGGTCAGAAAGAGGTAGTTTCCGTAGTTAGGAAAACAGGAAATGTTTGTTACATGGGCTACTTTTAAAAACCTATGTATAGGATGGGTAGAATCTGAATGGCTAGAAAGGGACTACCGAGATGGCGAGATGGCACCTAATTAGAAGTCATCTTCTGTCTAGCTTTCTCTTAACTATGTTGGGGTCAGCTTACAGTCTAACTGGATGCAGCTGAATACCAGTATTTTTCATGGAGCCTGCCTATCTGTCCTCCTCAACCCAGTTACTGGGTAATACGATATAAGAGTGGTTGTCAGATTTATGAGCTTCTATCGACGCGTAACGTAACGTCTGTCAAAGATCCGCGAATGACAGCCAGGACCAAAAGCTTAACGGGCTTTCCGAGGTACGGTGGGGTATCTTGGTATTTATATAAAGCGGCAAGCGTAGCTTAGCCTAAACAATGAACACGTGCAGCTGTAATTACTTATCCACTAGCCCTACAATAATAACCCTTTAATACAGAAGTATGGACAAAAAGACATATTGCTCCGACCCCAAAAAAAATTCATCATCACCATAATTTCAGCCGAAAGGCGTCCACTGCTGGACTAAGGCCTCCCCCAAAAGGGGGTTTTGCCATAATCGCCACGCTTGGCAGGTGGGTTAGCGATCGCAACATGGTTGTAAAAATGCATAGAGAACGCTGCTGCCCATTCTCTAGTAAGTCCCTTAGTCGCCTTCTACGACACCCACGGGAAGAAATGGGAAAAATATTACCACCATATAATTAATTATTATGAAAAAGGGATGATGATCACAGGAAAAGTTCGTGCTATGATGAATGATAGACACTGGGAGGTCCAGTGTGGGCAGGTCTCGCACAAGGACTGATGACCTGGTGAAGGTCGTGGGAATCCACTGGAAGCGGAGGATTGCTCGTTTTGTCAATGCTTCCAAAAGCCATGATGGTTTTTTTTTGTTGGGTGGGTAATCATCAAATAACTTCTCCCGCTCTGGGAGGAGCAGGAAGGCGTGTCAGACTTTTACTGACTAAAACTCACCCGTGTTCCCTCAGTTGCCTGTGTGCAGGGGCCCACGGTATCTCTTTCGAACAACCCGCACCCCTGGCAGGCATCGGCCCTTGCGGACCCCATCAGTTGATGCTGACATCTCTTTGAGGCGCGCGTGGAAAACAACACGCCGTCTACCCGGGCTTGGTCCTGACCGGACAGCGAGCTACCCATTACCCACCGTCCGCAAGCCCGCGCCTATAGTGGCCGGGAATCAGCCTGGGATTCCCGACGCCCAGAGCGTCTCCTGCGGCGGCTTGGGCCGTGAGGGCGCATATACTGCCTAAGCCATGAAGGTCAGCATTCAACTGAATGTTAATGAGGAAACGTTAAGTCACTCTACAAGACTGTTAGAAGGAGCCTTCTTCGCCCAAGGGGTCTGTCTCACAAAAACCTAATACGTCACAGTTCACCAGTCTCATCTCTACCCACAAAACCATACATATACCAAGAATATCTAACAGAAATTTATTTAACAACATTATACAACAAAAACCAGTTCCTCTACCGTTTCCTTCAAGGGTAAAATATAATTAAAATCAGCCCACATCGTCAGCACGTTTGAGCAAAGCGACCAATCTGTTTACTGATTAGTTATGGCTATAAGACCTAACCACCTACATTAGTACTGTAGGTAGTTAGGTATCTACTTAGGGTTCTGTCAAGGTCTTAAGTGAATTACGTGAGACTGCCGTTTTGTGTGGGTGATTATTATTCATTTTGTGGCTTGTCTGTCATATTATTGATATTCTAGATTGTTCTTTTGCCACTGGAATACTTGAGTCTGACGTCTGTTCTTATTAACAGGTGGAATCAGCATTGATCCCTACGCTTGCTCACTTCAATGAGCCACAAGCTAAGAGCACGTTCGCTCGGACGCAAAAATATCCTGGCGGAAATCTTGACTTAGTCCACTAAGTCAAGATTTCCTTTCGATACTGTTCTTACTAGCCGTTTATCATGATTATTATCTAACTAAACGTATAAATATAAAAATCAATTGCCGCGCGTTAGTCTTGCAAAAACTCGAAAATTTTATTGATATGAATCTTCGGTAAGTTATTTTATGCGCGCCGCAGGTTACCAACAATAAAAATGAAAAAGGCATTGCAACGCATTTTCAACTATGCAAATATACCCATTTGATCTTAACTATGTAGGTACAGACGCCAGCACATCAAGCTACCACAAACTGTCAAATTTCTCCAATTGAACACGAACCTTATACTTATGGTATAAAGATGAAAATCTAACAAAGAAATTTGACAGATTGGTAGCTTGATGTGCTGGCGTCTGTACATAATTTTTTAACCAAGTTTTTATTTTTTTGTTTTATCTAGTTTTTCAGTGATCTTAGAGAGGGGCTTGTGGCTAAGTAACAATAGCTGCACGGGTCGATCGATCAGGTTAAGCTACGCTTGCCGCGGTTGGTCCGTGGATGGGTGACCATCTTTACATACCAAGACCCCTCCGTGCCTCGGAAAGCACGTTATGCCGTTGGTCCCGGCTGTCATTTGTGGATCTTTGACAGTCGTTACGGGTCGTCAGAAGCCCGAAAGTCTGACAACCAGTCTTACCAAGGGGTATCGTATTACCCCAGTTACTGGGTTATGGAGGTCAGATAGGCAGTCGCTCCATGTAAAATACTGGTATTCAGCTGCATCCGGTTAGACTGGAAGCCGACCCCAACGTAGTTGGGAAAAAGGCTAGGCAGATGATGATCTAGTTTTTCAGTGAATCTTGTCTATTTCAGCTGCCTTTATAGAGTCGTTGGTCTAGATCCTCACTAAAATCTTCTTCAGCTAGAATACTCATGAAAAAGGTAATTAATTAGTCATCTGTACACACGGCTACACATCATGTTACACATTTCCAGAATAAGCTGATCTCGCATTGTATAGGATTTCCATACAGTGCGAGATCAGCGTAAACTGGAAATGTATAGCTTGATGTGTAGCCGTGTGTACCACCACCCTCCGGTCGGATAGTGAATAATGGGCAAAAGCATCATAGTTTTTTTTTAACAAAAGCCATTCGAAACATTTGCGATATATTAAAAAAAAAACTTGACTTAATCTTTCTTCCTTAGCCTACAGAACCCTAACGCGATACATATTTCATTATTACACCACGCTCTATATAATCGGCGATCATAAAGCTCGGAGCACACGATAAGATCTAAAACACATCCCGCTAAATGAGTTCGTGTGTACAATCTTTAGCCCTTATAAGATTTTTTCCGTGTTATTCTGTACTTGTCAAGGGAATATCGTGACTTTGTGAAGGGTCTACTCCGAGCCGAATGTTTTTGTCCTTGTAAATGTGTAACATTTTAATAAGTAAGTAATTTTAGACGTTTTGGCCTTAGGCTAAGCCTTTCAGTAGGCAAACCAGCGGGAAATGAAAAGTATATGATTTTATTTCTGTAAATAGGTTTGTATGAACACTTTTACACGTCAATCATATTTTAAAAACTAGATGGGGTTAGAGAAAATTTTTATGCGGACGAAGTTGCGAGCAGAAGCCAGTTGTCATTATAAGTGTGTTATACAATTGGTTTGCAGTAGTCCAGAATATGAGGTGGCTATGGAACATTAAAGTTGCCAAAAATGAGCACAACCTGGCTACGGATGTGAATGCTGCGGATGGGCCATCTACAAACCAAACACATCTACAAACATTTTACAGGCAGGTGAGTTGCATTGCAGAGACAAAAGCAAAAATGTCACATTTGCCACTTTACACCGGCCAAACCGGTACACAGCAACGATGCTTGGCTAGCAGCAGTAAAAGCGAGAGGGAACAGTCATCTTCTGGGCACGTTCGTTCAAGAGCGAACAGTCATCTTCTGGGTACGCTCGTTCAAGAGCGAACAGTCATCTTCTGGGCACCTTTGTTCAAGAGTGAACAGTCATCTTCAGGGCACGCTCGCTAAAGAGTGTGCAGTCATCTTCTGGGTACGTTCGTTCAAGAGCAAACAGTCATCTTCTGGGCACGCCCGTTCAAGAGCGAACAGTCATCTTCTGCGCACGCTTGTTCAAGAGCGAACAGTCATCTTCTGGGCACGTCTGTTCAAGAGCGAGCAGTTATCTTCAGGGCACGCTCGTTCAAGAGTGCACAGTCATCTTCTGGGCAAGCTCGTTCAAGAGCGAACAGTCATCTTCTGGGCATGCTCGTTCAAGAGTGTACAGTGATCTTCCGGGAACGCTCGTTCCATCATAGACCTCATTTATAGCGAGGTCAAGAGTAGGTCATTCAGTAATTTAAAAAAAAAGGTATTACACATATGTTGTTAGTCCTGACAGCTGCAGATATCGTGGTCACTACGGGTAAAACCCTCTGGTTTTATAAGTCTCGACTGGTTGCATTAAGTAATTGTAATGACGACGGTACTGATTAGTTCCTGAAACCCTGCCTAATAGACCAGGAGATGACTAGAATTAAGAGGATTTCTTGGGACTTAACTACTTAGGGAAATATTCACTACTTACTTTATAATGGGCAGACGTCTTTAACTCTTAACTACACCTCGTGACTGATTATAAGAGAGGGGCATTAAAGATATCATCATATGCCTTTTCCCAACTATGTTGGGGTCGGCTTCCGGTCTAATCGGATGTAGCTGAATACCAGTATTTTACATGAACTGACTGTCTATCTGACCTCCGTAACCCAGTAACTGGGTTATACGATACCCCTTGGTAAGACTGGTTGTCAGACTATCAGGCTTCTGTAACGACAACCCGTAACGACTGTCAAAGATCCACAAATGACAGCCGGGACCAACGGCTGAACGTGCTTTCCGAGGCACGGAGGGGTCTTGGTATAAGATTCTGGTCACCCATCCACGGACAAACCGCGGCAAGCATAGGTTAACTTGATCGATCAACCTGTGCGGCTAATATTACTTGGCCAAAACCCCCCCCCCAGGGAAATTACAGTCACATCTTTGAATTAAATTACTAGACCATACAAATATGTTTTACTTTATACGGGAATCGAAAACCCGATCTCAATTGCTGAAGCCATGTTTACTTAGTTGCTATGCCAATAGAGCTGACAAAATGTCTATCTATTGATTTAACTCCCCCCAGAGGCGGTGTCGCTGACTAGCTTTTCCCCGCGACTGCGTATTCGATGAAGGATTAAAAGTGGCCTATGTTCTTCTCCAGGTCCGAGGCTACCTATCTCTTATACGTTTTGCTTTTAATATGACACGTCTTGCTATGGAAGAGCGTACTCCTCTAATACAGGCATTATCTGCCTAAAAGGAGGATCCAATCAAAATTTTTGAAGTGAAAACTTCTTCACGCGCGGTGGACATTTTTTGAGATGGGAAAAATAATTGAACTCGCGACACCTTTATCGACACGCCTATACTGATCAAGCTCAACTAAAACTAACTTGTATAGTATACGCTAACGATGCAAAAAATATTTCCTGACGATTCAAAAAATACAAACGTAATTGTTCAAGTTTTCACTTCTGTCGGCACTCCTGGAGTGCCACTGTTCTTTTTGTTTATACTTGTGTTACCAATAAACTATTTTTTTTTAAATATCTATCAAATTTCATAATGATTAGTTCAGTGATACAGGCGTGAAGATGTAACAGACAAACTGACAGTCAAATTGACCGAGTTATTTTCGCATTTTATTTTAGTTAACTGAATTCACATTTATTCACAATTCTGTTGACATTATGCTTAAGATATTATGGTCAATAAAAGTAAATGATTGATTAGTTTTAAGTTACATATTATTTTTTTATCTTTCTTCAAATTGTAATTTGAAGAAAGATAAAAACATGGAATGGAACATACAAATTTAAAGTTAGTGTAATAAAATTATTATTAAATTAACAATATAATTTAAAATTAAATAGGAATAGAAATTGTGATAAGTTTATATAATGTAAACTTAATTAAAATTTGCACGCTTGCTTGTAGGCAGAATACAATTACACTTAGGTTATAAAATCTCAACTTCACCAACAATGTATTTCTTGCGAATAAACATTTGATTTGATTTGATTTGATTTACTGGGCAAGCAACATCAGTAAACTAAAGAACTAATCAAGCAAAATCACTCCATAAGTTCATCTGATTCATACAGAGTGCATTACGGCCTATATCTATGCAAACGGCCGCCCCTGCGGAACCCTGGGTTACAAATATGCACAGTGTTACCTCGTAATAGGCCCACTGTGCATACTAAGTGGCCCCTTTAAGGGATCGGTGTGTTTCCACTTCCTAAGTATATGAGATTCTAGTTTTACTACCTCACTGAGGGAATAAATAGTAGTTCTAATTGGAATAATATAACGCTTGACTCGCAAATAGGGTGAGCAGAGGTGCATATTCCATTCATTGCGTCGATTATGTTAAAGGTGCCAATATAAGACCAAAGTTGTATTAATAAATAAACATTAGGTTTTATAACTTTTATAGTTAATGGCCCAATAAAAAAGCATGGTCAGGCAATCCTGGTTGCTACTGAAAAACGAATGTTAAAAAAACGCAATAGCATTTTGCATAATCCGAGAAACGAACTCAGAACTCCAAGTGCTTTATAGATACATGCGAAAGTGCGCTTACGCATTAGGTATATCCCTATGCTAACCTAGTCCAGCTTAAAATCAGTTAAGTATCAATACGCACGTTGATAACATAATTTAGTCACACGTCACACATACCTACTGTAGCTGGTAGTAGGTGGTAATCAGCGAAGTAAAACGCGAGTATGACTTAGACAATTTATATTTACACAAAGACACGGATAACTTTAACAAAAGAGATAAACATACAAAAATGCACCCGATTGTGGTGCTCGCACGGACTGAACTGCCCGCGTGTTGGGTGGGGGTCCAGTCGCCCATACATTCTTACTTAGGTTATACATAGGTATATGTTATTAGCTAAGAATCTAAAATCGTGAGCGCGTCGCTAACATTCTCCCCCCCAGTGCTGGCTCAGCACTCCTCACCGAGTGAAATACGCGCGACGCGGGCTGCAGGTCGCTTCCAGACACCAGTCTTAGTCTTCACTTCGACCAGTCTGATTCGTCCATCCTTACCTGGATATGTCTTCTGGATAACACCCTTCGGCCAGGTACTACGAGGACTGTTAGGATCAGCCACTACAACTACGTCACCTACCTGCAAAGGTTTCACCTCCTCGTTCCATTTTCTTCGTGGCAGTAAGTCAGGGAGAACCTCTTTCACCCATCTACGCCAAAACATATCAGCTAACGCTTGTGACCTTCGCCATTGTTTGCGTAGAAACATGTCGGAATCGTCGAAAGTCCCAATGGTAGGTGTGTTGGATGAGCTACCTAAAAGAAAATGGTTAGGAGTTAAAGATTCTAAGCTTTCAGGGTCGACGGAGACGTGTGTCAGCGGACGACCGTTAACCATATTCTCCACTTCCGCCATCAGGGTAAGCAGCACTTCTTCTCGTGGAGCGCGTTCGTTCATTATTACTCGAAGTGATGTTTTAACGCTCCGAATTAGCCTCTCCCAGGCTCCACCCCAGTGAGGACTGGAGAGGGGTATAAAATGCCACTGCATGGCGTTGTTCACACCGACGGCCTTGAGAGCATCTATATTAAGTGCCTGCTCTGACTGCTTCAGTTCCTTATCGCTTGCTCTTAGGTTGGTGCCATTGTCAGAGTATAGATGACAGGGCCAACCTCGCCGTGCTGCCATGCGTCGCAGCGCCATAATCAAAGAGTCTGATGTGAGTGACGGAACAAGCTCGATATGAATCGCTCGTATAGTCAGGCAGGTGAACAAAACGCCATACCTCTTCTGCCTTCCCCTGCCTACAGTCACTTCCATTGGACCAAACAAGTCCAGACCACAAAATGAAAATGGTCGGTGGTGATGTGCTACTCGGGCATGAGGTAAGTCACCCATTCTGGGCACTTGAGGCTTACATTTCCTTAAGCGGCAAAGCATGCAATTCGAAACCACCTTTTTAACTGTTGGCCTTATTCTAACAATCCAATATTTCTGTTTTAGGTTATTGACGACCATTTCCTGGTTCCCGTGTGCTGCCTTAATGTGAAAGAACCGGACAAGAAGACGCGTTATGTCGTGTTTTCCATCTAGTATAATTGGTCTCTTCGTTTGTAGGTCCACGTCTGACGCAACATCGATGCGGCCACCGAGTCGGAGTAAACCAGTTTCGTCTAAATACGGTGACAAGGTAAGTAACTTACTATCTCGTGATATGTGTTTTCCATTTTTGATTGCAGATATTTCGGCGAAGAATGAGTCCACCTGCGCCTTCTTCAGCAACAGGATCTCAGCTCGAGCCATCGCTTCGCAGTCAACCTCACCGGTAAGTCTCTTGCATCTGTCAATGAATTTCAGAATGACGGCTGTGGCTCGCAGCAAGTGAAGCCAGGAGGAAAACCGCTGCGGCTCAGGAACAGGTAAGTTACATGTAGGCTTATGCATTAGAGCTACACACTCTAAACTCCCTTCGTCTCCGTCGATGTCGGGGTTCACGACGTCAGCAGGCCATAAGGACTCGTCTTTGTATAAAAAATCGGGCCCTGTGAACCATTCAGTGTGAAACAATGTGGGGTTAAATTCATCACGAGTACCGAGATCTGCTACATTCAATTTGGTAGGTACATATCTCCATTCGGAAATAAGCGTAAGTTCATCGATTTCTCCTAATCGGTTCGCTTCGAACGTTTTATACCTACGTGTGTTATTTCTAATCCACTGTAAAACGGTGGTGGAGTCACACCAAAAATGTCGTCGCTCGGGCGCTAATCTGTGTTCCTTCAGCACGGTATCAGCCAATCGTGCAGCCAACAGCGCCGCCTGTAGCTCGGCTCGGGGCACAGTCATGGGCTTAACAGGCAAAACACGACTTTTACTTGCTATAAATGCAACGTTAACATTCCCATTGACTATCCATCGCCAGTACGCCACACAACACATGGCTTGAACAGATGCGTCGCAAAATAGATGCAGCTGTAAGCATGTATAATTATTACTTGCCGGCGTAGCACACGTAGCGGTTGTCGTAGGCGGTCTACACGTCTCGTAGCAGCTTCTCGTAGCAGATAACTCCAGCGTGGGGTCCGTGGGTGCGGTGGCGGGAGGAGGTGGTCTTATCATCACTGGCTCGGCGACCGGTTTTCGTCCTGTCTCGCTCCCACCTCGTAACAAAATAGTTTTATTATAGCACCTAGGTATACGTATTTGCTTTATATCTTTTAATAACTCGATCCATTTGCACCATTTATTGAAGATACTATCGGGTACTACGTCATCCCAGCCGATATTTAAGCGCCAAGTATCTTGCAACATAATTTTGCCCTGAATAGTGAACGGTGCTAAGAATCCTAATACATCAAAAATTGACATAACAATTCGCAACATCATTCTTTTTGTCGGCCTATCCTTATCTAAAATGATATTTTCAGGTATTCGTTTCAGAGACACGTCGAAACCTAATTCATCTTCTCCAGGATACCAAATGAGTCCCAAGGTGCGCTCGCCATGGTACTCCTGTTCAAATTTGAACCTAACGCTGGCGGTACCTAAAGTATCCCTTGGAACACTTTCCAAAACGGCAATGCTATTACTTGTCCAGTTACGCATTTCGAAACCACCACTGCTATGAATCTTACCAATATTTTCAACTATTTTTATCGCCGTCGTCTCATCCGGTAGGCTATCAATATAGTCATCCATATAGTGCGATTTGTATATCGCATTAACAGCGACTGGAAATGTCGACTCGTAACGACGTGCATTTACATTTTTAACAAACTGAGCTACAAAAGGAGAACAGTTAGCGCCAAAAATAAGTGACGTCATAATGTAAATATCAACTGGCTCGTCAGGGCTGTTCCGCCAAAGAAACCTAAACGCGTCTTGATCTTCAGGGCGAATTTTGACCCTAAGGAACATGTCCTTGATGTCACCGGTTACTGCAATTGAATATTCCCTAAAGCGCAGCATTATACCAAACAGGGATGACAACAAGTCTGGCCCTGTGAGTAAATAATCATTGAGACATTTATCACCCACTAGAGCGGCGGAATCGAATACTAGCCTAAGCGACCTTTTGTTGGGATTATCTACCCCGAAGTGGGGTAGATACCACGTCCTGGGTGCTGGCAGTCGCTTTTCCATCTTGTGAGCGTAATCATTTTGTAATAAATGATTTATACGCTCTCGGTATCTGTCGGCGAAACCATCGTCGCGTGCCATTTTCCTTTCTATCCCCTTTAACCTTTTGAGAGCGCTAGAATAGGTGTCAGGCATAGCGCAGGCCTCATCCTTCTAAGGCAGACCAACACGCCAGCGACCGTTGACGAGTTCGACAGACTTCTCCAGCTGAGCGACGGCACAAGTATCATTAATATTTTGTCTCGGCTTACCTGACACTCCCAAGGCGTCTACAGCAAATGAACGCCTCACCTCCTCGTGGAGCTCCTGTAGTAAGCACTCATCCCTGTCCGCGGCGGTGGTAGCTGCCGAACTCAACAGCAGTGTGGCGTGCGCCTCGACGGCGCTGGCAGCGACCTGCGCATGCCGAGCGTGCGGCCTTCGCATCATACCGTGTATGCACCAACCTAGGGGAGTCAATGTAGCGGACGGCTCATATAATTTACCTACCATAACTTTAAGAGGTAACAATAAATGACAGTTATCCTGACCTATTAAAATCTCAGGTTTTACATCATATTTACATAACTTATCATTTATCCCAAACAGGTTTTTGTAAATATTACAATCGACAACAGAAAGTTGTTGCAAAAGTAAGTTTAATTTATCAACACACCGAACTGTCACGTTATGCATCTTATTGTCCATACCCGATAGCGTAACATTCGCGATGGTCGTTTCACATACCAGTTCATCGTCAGACCAAGCTCCGCGGATTCGCATCGTCTCTGAGCGGCCACGAAGGCCAGCACGTTTCGCTAGCCCCGCACTGATAAGTGAGACGGTCGATCCGTCATCAAGTAGGGCATTTGCACTGAACATACCGTTAGCACTATGTATACGTATAGGTACGACTTTAAGTAACACTTTGTTTTCACTCGCGTTTATATGCGTCACTGTTTGTGTACTATCAGCGGAGGACATTTGCGACGTCACCGTCGTCGGGGTCTGCACAGGCGTCGGCTTCGGCGCCGGAACCTGGCTACTTTCAGCGTCACTTTTTGACTTTTTTCCGACGTAGTGAAGTAGATTGTGATGCCCCTCGCCACAGCTGTTCTTATCGCAAGGCGGTGCTGTGCATGTGTCACGTGCGTGGCGCGACAATAGGCATTTGTAACAAATCCCGTTACGTTTTACGAATTCCCATCTGGTTTTACGTAATGCCTTCTTGAATTGTTTACATTCAGTTAACTTATGTTTGGAGGTACGGCAGAATTTGCAGTTATCATTATCATCATCTGTTTGCAATAATATCGTTTGAGATTGATTGCCGGAAACATCTTTGTTTTTATGATGATTATTTTTATATTGGTCAGTACGAGAGCTCGTAAAATAGATATTTGATGTAACTGATATCTTTACGGCCTCATCGTGCAAGAAATCAGATAAAATGACCATACGGGATTTCTGTCCTTCAGTGATGAGCGGGAAACTATAATCAGACCATTTAGATAACAGTGTTGTAGGCAGCTTGGATAATATAATTGAAACTATGCTCATACCTTGTAAGTACTCTTCGCGTCCAACTGCTCGCACTGCTTCTATTAGGTTTTGCACTTTCACTGAAAATGGCACGATCTCATTATGATAGCTTTGTGACATTAGGGGCAATTTCTTGATATCCTGCACTATTTTGGATATTATTAGATCAGCATTTCCAAAACGTAACTCCAAAGTTGACATGATTTTACACGGTGGACTCGCAGAAATAAGTAAGGCTGCGACTGCATCTTTGGCAGCTCCTCGGAGACACTTTCTTAACCTCCACAGGTTTTCCTGAGCAGAAAATTTACAAAGCTCGGTTGATTCTTTATAGGCTTGTTTAAATTGCAGAAATTCCAGTGGGTCTCCTGAAAAGTCTGGCAGATCCTTCGGCGTGCTTAATCGAGTTATAAGGTTAGTATTCGGTGCACTCGTAGAAGCCAGGTCTTTCAACGCGCCAGCTAGCATCTGAATAGTCGCCTGCATACACGTGGCCTCCGCCGCTGGTGGCGGTGCGGGTACAGTGTGTGGGTGCGACTCCATCGGCAGATGTGGCACTGAAGGTGGTGGCTTTTGAGATGACGTAGGTAGCCCTGGTGGTGCTGCTGGTGCCGTAAAGAGGACACCATTTACAAGCGCGACTGGTTCTGTCTCAGGCGGATGCAACTTGCCCAGGGGGTCGCCATGATCGGGGGCCGATTGCATTAATTCGGGATGACTCCGTTCCAGCCATTGCTCCACGTCGTGAGCGCATTCTTCGTGTGGACTGTATTTTTCTTCTTCCTCTAGTTCAGCTAAGTCCGCTTCTAGCTGTCTGTCTATGAGTTCCAGTCGTATCTGTGCCTTTTGCTTTGCAGCATCCAAAAGCAACTGCGCCTTTCGAGCTTTTACAGATGATGTGTCGGAATGACCTTTCGACCTTGGCAACGTGTTTTCTGTTTTGATGCTCGGTGATGCCGCAGGTGTTTTGAAAACCATATTGTTGGCTGCTGCACTAGTTGAAGACTTACGCTCTTCAGTATCTAAGTCTTGAGCAACCTTCTGTTGTTCGAATAGTTTGCGTTGCGCACGCTCGCGTCGCACCGTACTTCGCGTGCCCACCATTTTGTTTTTCACTGGTGGCGTGACAAACATTAGTTTTAGTTGATCTGGCTTGATGGACCACTTTGTAGCTGGTAGTAGGTGGTAATCAGCGAAGTAAAACGCGAGTATGACTTAGACAATTTATATTTACACAAAGACACGGATAACTTTAACAAAAGAGGTAAACATACAAAAATGCACCCGATTGCGGTGCTCGCACGGACTGAACTGCCCGCGTGTTGGGTGGGGGTCCAGTCGCCCATACATTCTTACTTAGGTTATACATAGGTATATGTTATTAGCTAAGAATCTAAAATCGTGAGCGCGTCGCTAACACCTACCTAATAAAATTATATAATATTATCTACATATCATGTTCTTAAATTATAAAGAGAAAAGATTTGATTTTTTGTTTGTAACGTTATCACGCTAAAAGGGCTGAATGGATTTAGATGAAATTTGGCACATGGTTAGACCATGAGGTCATGGATTAGGACATAGGATACTTTTCACCCCGATATTTCAACGGGATTGAAACTTATCCGGGTGAAGCCGCGGAGCACAGCTAGCACCTAATAAAGTCACAATTAATTACACCTAACCCGTAAAACAATGCACACACCCCTTTCACGTTCTGACCGCACTAAAATTCAAATCCGCGCTAACTGTCAACGTGATTGTCATTCTGCGACGGTCCTGCTTATACCAACGATATTTTATTAACTGCTGACCTTGTCTGTTGAATACCTAATGTGTTATAGCTGGTAACACTGCCAACCTAGTGCCAGCTGGACCAGGTGCAGTTCGAAAGGAGTTCTTGGGATTAATAGTGGTTATAAGAACTTTGCCGGACGTAAAAGAATAGCACCATTCCATTTCTTCCCGTGGGTGTCGTAGAAGGCGACTAAGGGACTTACTAGAGAATGGGCAGCAGGGTTCTCTATGTATTTAACCACCACACTGTGATCGCCAACCCGCCTGCCAAGCATGGCGATTATGGCAAATCCCCCCTTTTGGGGGAGGCTTATGTCCAGCAGTGGACGTCTTTCAGATGATGTGATGATAAGGACTTTGGGCCTTATTAGGTGCTCTTGAATTACACGTAAGTAAAATGATCACATGACTAGGCCATATGTCGGGCATGATGAGCCTATAACGTTCTCATTCCCGGAACACAGGCATACCAGTATTTTCCATGGTGCGACTGCCTATTTGACCTCCACAGCTAAGTTACTGGGTAATACCTCTTGGTAAGACGTCAGTTGGCTAGGATATGGCTAGGAATATAACTGAACTAGGAAAATGACGGCTAACATATGCGTATGGAAGACAAAGATGTGATGTGACCCTTAATAAATTAGGATGTGGATAGGAGAGTATCTCTCTCTCTCTCATCTTGGTCGCGTACTTCATTAGTGAAGGTCGTGTCCCTGAAAGGCCTTCGTGGCTGTATGTGTTACTGCTTCACAGAGGGAATAAATAGTAGTTCCAATTGGAATAATATAACCCTTGACTCGCAGATAGGGTGAGCAGAGGTGCATATTCCAACATTGCGTCGGTTATGTTATAGGTGCCAATATAAGACCAAAGTTGTATTAATAAATGAACTTTAGGTTTAATAAATTTTATAGTTAATGGCCCAATAAAAAGCATACTCAGGCAATCCTGGTTTCCACTTAAAAACGAATATTAAAAAATCCCAATAGCATTTTGCATAAGCTTTTGTCAGCGGCTTCGCCCACGTGGAGGTCTGTGTATTATCATCATCATCATTTCAGCCGAAAGACGTCCACTGCTGGACATAGGCCTCCCCCAAGCTCCTCCACTTCGACCGGTTCTGCGTTTCTCGCATCCATCGGATTCCTGCGGCCTTCACAAGGTCATTGGTCATCTTGTGGGAGGCCTTCCAACGCTATGTCTTCCGGTACGCGGTCGCCACTCCAGAACCTTTCAGCCCCATCGGCCATCTGTTCTGTGAACAATGTGCCCTGCCCACTGCCAGTTAAGTTCGGAAATTCTTCGGGGTATATCGGTTGCCTATGTATATACCTACATATAAACCATCCTCTTGAATCACTCTATCTATTGATGAAAACCGCATTATAATCCATTGCGTAGTTTAAAAGGCCTAAGCGTACAGACACGAAAAGCAACTTTGTTTTATACTATGTTGAGATGGTCTCCCACTTCGTTCGGTTCTTTCATGGCGGTCGTAGCAGAGAGTCCAGTGAGGGCGGTTACTTGGTTGACCCAGGGGTTAGGAGACCGGCCGCGAGGTATTTTCCCGTCCACCTTGCCCATCACCACCAACTTTTCAAGGTTAATCTGGTTCCCTACGGGCAATATGACCAAAGTAACCGAGAATCGTTTGGTAACAGATCGTGGGTAATCTATCTCTTATGCGTAGTTATTCGAGGATAGATTTGAATATGCTAAGTCAGTGAAAATATGTTCAATAATTGTTTATTTAGGTTAAAAAAAAAACAATTTAAAGCCATTCCTGCAGGCTTAGCACGAGCACCGATTCGTCGACGGAAGAATATACATAACTATTAACTAAATGATGTACAATAGGAGAAGATGGCTTTGTTCTTCTATTAATTATCACAGTGTTGCGTTCAAAACGAATCATAATTCTGTAGATAACCGAATAAATACTTTTTAACGTGGAGTTACCGTGGAGTAGACAGTTTGTTGTGAGTGTGATTTTGACAGTTTGGGAAGAAAACTTTCTTCTGAAATAGTCTACATATAAAAGGACCTACATAAAGATCGTTAGAAACGAAAGACAAAATGACAGATTGTACTAGGATTTCTACGGCGCGATGTCAAAAATGGAGAAACGAAATATCACTTTGAATAGAAAGAGCTGTGTCTATTTTTCGTAGAAATAGAAAGGGTCATACTAAAGCCTGCAGTTTGTTATTTTCCAGATACTAGTGCTTCTCAAGTGGTGACTGTTCTTATAAGTGTAGATATAATACTTAGCAGTCAGTAGACAATCTCTATTATAATAAAATTCCAATAAGTAATAAATTCCTTACTGGAATCATAATAAATTTTATGATCACTTCCTTTTAACATTTTATTGTGAGACAATGATGGCATCTATCAACTGCTAACTACAATATTATACCTAGGTATCTATAAATATCGAAGGTAGAATGAACATTAACATAACATCACGCCTGTATTCTTTAAAAGTACTCTTTTAAATTTCTTTAAATATCGCAGTTTGCCAGATATGCTGAAGTCTATAATAAGGCATGAGATTATTGTCTCTAACCAAACAAAATCAAAAGTCATTTAATCAAACTATAGGCTTTCTTTTTTTATTTGGGTGGGAAATCACCAAATAACTTCCCCAGCTCTCGGTGGAGCAGGAGGGCATGTCAGACTTTTACTGACTAAAACCCACCCGTGTTCGCTCAGTTGCCTGTGTGCCAGGGGCCGCGGTATCTCTTTCGAACAACCCGCACCTCTGGCAGGCATCGGCCCTTGCGGGCCCCAATCAAACTAAGCTGAGACTCAGCACTTTTAAACGACAAAATTATATAAGGCAGTTCTCCAGAAACGCCCCCCCCCCCCCCCTCCCTTCACCACTTCTTAGTGCTTTATCTGGGAAGAAGTGGCGCAACGAACTCCCCAGCAGCACAGCTGTCTGTTCAGTTTAGAAGAACTTGATTCTAAGTAATTAACATTACGAGACATAAAACATTAAATTAAATTATTTGGCATAATATGTCGGCTAGCACATGCCAATATACCAACAAAAACAAATTAAAAAAATGTAAACAGAACGTAATATCTATAATTAAAGACGAGTTTGGTACTGACAATGATCAAATATTAAGTGTCGAAAGAGCCTGGATCCTGCGACACAGAGTAATGCGGGATCCGGTGTCACACCTCAATATTGTAATACTTTTTATGAGCCAATAAACTAAACTAAATAAAAAACCAATAACCCATTTTACCCAATCCAGGAATCGACCCCAGGATCCCAGATCCCTTTAACATTGATGCAGGGAAGACTGTACCAATTCTCACGAAATGGTACAACTTAAGAATCGCCAGTTGCTAAGGCGATGCTTATAAGCAGATAAATTGTAGCAGTCGGGACCCATTTTATTACGATATCACTTTCACAGTAATTACAAATCTAACGACACCTCGCAAACTAAAATCCATCGAGCCGTTCAGGCCGCAGACCGTGCCAAACATTTGAATTTGGCGCCAAAAATCCGCCATTTTGTTTTTTTTTATTTTGATATACCCAGTGTCACTCTCACAGTAAATACGAATCTAACGACACCTCTCAAGCTAAAATCCATCGACCCGTTCAAGCTGCAGAGCGTGCCAAACAATTATACATACACACATACTCTCGAAAAACATAACCCTCCTTCTTGCGCAGTCGGGTAAAAAGTACTTTTCCCACAATAAGTAAATCCACGTTACCTAACTAGTGAAATCTTACTATGCTGCCAAAAGCCCACCACAGTATGGTTTTCTGTTTATTAGCATTACAACTATCAGTGGGCCCAAATAGGGGTCCAAGACCGACTAGATGCCTAATCGACTGGTCACAGTAGTCTTTGTAAAATGCAGTGTACGGTACTGGTGGGGTGACCAGCTTTGCAAGGTTGACGGGACATTTGTAACAGTTGTTGTCATGGTAAATGAAAAAAAGTGGGCTGATTTTGACCGAAATTGACAACTGACAGTTCTAGTATAGAAAAACTGCGAAAAAAACAAAATTTATTCTCAGGATAAAACTTATTCTAGGTATAAAAGTTTGGTGGAATTTACCCTTTAGTAGAAGTATTAAATAAAAAGAGGAAAAGAGTTCAAAAGGGGGAAGTTCTGACATTAATGTAAAATGATTAAAATTTTATGATTTGCTCTAAAATTAATGATTGGCGAATTATTTCGTTGAGATGGAGATAGACATAAATTATATATGCATACTTAGCTGAAGATAAGTGCTTGTTCATTTAACTTGATTTTTTTGGTGTGGCTTTTTTATTTATTTCATGTATGCTCTTGTTTCGAAAGGCTTCTGTAGTTTCCTTCAGCATTTTAATTGAAATAAAACTAGATATAAATTCCTCATCAAAACTATGCTATCCTACAAACAAGGTACTCCATGTACCGAAGAAATTGACCATAAATATTTGTTGTTACTGAAATGGCCAAAACTATCATTACTCTTGCTACTATACAAGGTAGGCAGAGATATCGGTAGTTCAGGATTAAGTATTGTAAGGCTAGGAGTAATTGAGTAGTCCCCAGCTCGAATAAACTATTGAATGTCGTAAGATCTAGGGATTTTACAGTATTTTAGTGTTAAGGTAGGTAAGTTAATGTTTTTTGGTTATAATAGTATATTATGTAAAATAAAAATAAGTGACAAAGTTAAAAGCTGTTGCGAGCAAACAAAAAAAACATAAAAGTAGCATAAATATATTATATAAATTAAGAAAATCGACTATAGGTGGACTTCCATGGTAACCCGCAAAATCAGCAATACAATACTCTAAGTTCCAAGCATGGCGGGCCATGCTGGCGCCGCTGCTGCGGTTGCTGAGACCCTCAAGCGGCGTAAATACGGTAACCTTATGAGTACCTAACTACAGTTTTGAGCCCAAACGCTTGGGTCATGGGGCCCGAGTGCACGTCTCCTCTTGAAGGAAATTTCTCGCCGGCTGGTCGACACTTCACGTGACCAGAGGGCTGGGTCGTTCTTTGGCCATAGAATTATTATTGCTATTCAAGGTGGCAATGCTGCCAGTCTTCTGGGCACGTTTCCTGATGGCGGCGATGCGGACGAATACTTCGACGCCTAAGTATACTTTTGTTTTTGTATTTATTTGCATATTTAGTTAGTAATTTAATTTATATACAAGAAAAGAAAACAAAATCCTTTCAGTTCATTTAATTTAATTAAAAAAACTATCTCATCGAATTACTCAGTTAATGAAATCAAATAAACTTAGAGGATTGTATTGATGATCATAATTCTGTAAATATATACGTGTTACCTTCGCGAATCATATTTTAATCAAAAAAAAACCTGGCACTGATCTGAAAATTGCAAATATGTGAGCGAAGCCGCGGGATCAGTTAGCACTAATAATATAAACTAGTAAACTACATAGGAAACCTACCACTGAGTTTGCACTTAATAAGTTTGCTCTGTGCTAAAAGTACCTTTTAAGTACCTAACTATTGTTAATTCTGAATATAACAATTTGACAGTCTCGCAGCTGTGTAAACATTTCCGACTCTTCAACTAGCAAACCAGGACACAATAAAGTGTTACAAATAAACAACAATTGTAACATTTCTGTGGATTTCTATAGAATTATCCTCGGATATAAATCATAACTGACGCTGTAGCCATGAGTCAGGCCAACAATCTCCAATGAAATCCAATCTGATTTCTATCAGACAAGCAACTATCAAAGGAGATATACGAGACCAACACGTGTTGGTCTCCCTCGCTCCGCACAATCCTGGAAATTTCACAGAAATTGGGGTCACACTATCGCAGTGCGGGGATCAAAAGTAACTGGCCACGTTAGCTGATTTTCTGTCAAGCGTAATCAAGTTATTTCTGCCAAAGCTGTTTGCGACCAGACCTTAACGGGTTCCATTCCCGTTTCGGTTGAAACCAAATGCCACTTGTTTAGATAAAAGTATTTATAGGAATGTTATAGATAGCCATATAGTAGAATTAAATCCAATAATTAGTTCTTATTTATTGATTTATACGAGTCTGAGTAGGGTTAATTATAAATGATTTATGATACTTATAGTCAGTTGGTAATTGGTGATAAATAATATTATCTATTTGTAATAATTCTAATATACGATAAAGATGCTTCTCTATGATGAAATTTAAATAATAATCATATTATTTTACGTTAATAGATGATTTATTACTATCTAATACGATACGTCAGTTTTGGTATCAAATTCTTGTCAGAATTTCATTGAAACCGGTCCTTAAATATTTTCTTTCTAGATTTTTATTCTAATAACTTTGCGAGAATTATGAAGAAAAACCTATAATCCAGCAGGTTTCAATATGTCCATAAATCGAGTTAAGAAGCAACAAAAATCTTTCAACAGTATTCCCTGCTTTCGGTTTAAAAAGGTCCCTAAAGCTCATCATCTGCCTATAGTCTATTCGCGTTAAAAAATCGTAACTCATCGATGTCACTCAGATTATCCACGCCTCTTGACCAATTTGATCATAGTAAATTACAAAGTCGTATTCACATTGATCAGTTGAAGTAAGCCTTTCAGACAAACACTATAATTTACTATGATCTAATTGGTCAAGCGGGCTGGCTTAGCTGAGTGACAACGATGAGTCATTATTTTCTTAACGCGAATAGACTATAGTTTTTTCCCCAACTATGTTAGGGTCGGCTTCCAGTCTAACCAGAGGCAGCTGTATCCCAGTATTTTACATGTAGCAACTGCCGATCTGACCTCCACGACCCAGTTACTGAATAATATGATACCGTTATTTAAAAAGGCTTTTAAAACATTTTTTAATACATTTTTACCGCAAGCTACACAAAATGCCGCGGAATTAGAAGCAGGTGGTGTTCTGTAGTTTCTGTCTACTCCATGCGAAAAGGTGTGAGTTTATGTTTTATGTGTCGTTAATAATAGTTCTGCTTACCAAACAAGGGAAAAGTGGCGTGAATGTAAAATGTAACATCATTTCAATGAATTTCCAATCAGTCAGCTTGAATTTAATCAGTCGCCTTTGCAGACGTGTCTAAATTGACGAATCATCGTGTGTGCTAGCCCCCGGATCTAGGAAGAGATAAGGCTAGCTACACGCGTTCAATATTTCTATTGTTTCTTTTTTGAAGGACTGGTGAAGTAAATACTTTGGCATAGATTATTATTCTTGTTGACGTTATTAAATATTAGCATTGTTTTGTTTGTCTATTAGAATCCAGTTAGATAACAAACGAGTTCTTGCTGTGCGCGTTTTGGTTTTCTGGGTGGTTTTATTTTACTAGTCTGAACTGTCCCACTACTAGGCAAAGGTATCCTCTCATTCCTACCACTTTTCTTGACGTTGTGTTTCCTCTTGCAAATCATTGAAATGCGTCATTATCCTACTATCCTACTAATATTATAAATATGAAAGTTTGTGAAGATGTTTGGATGTTTGTAATTCAATCGCACCAAAACGGCAGAACGGATTTGGATGAAATTTGGCACACAGATAGATTATAATCTGTATTAACACATACGATCCTACGACTCTTTATCGAGTACGTTCCCGTGGGATAATTTGCAAAACCTAGCTATTCATACTTATATAGCGACGTTGCAATCAAAAATCGTTTATGGATCTTACTACTACAAATAATAAAATTCTAATGCATTTAAAGTTAACAACTCGATAATATCAAAGAATCTATAGATATAGTGATTTTATTTTATCTTAGTAAAAAAGCACTGTAGATTTTATATAGCAGTGTCAATACCTCAAGATAAAGTCTATGAACTACTTGCAGCTGACTGACCGTCTGTAACCAGCCTATCTCAACACAAATGCATGTAGCAGAGCTCGCCCAACGTAGCTGACAACTTGATCGATCATGAGCTCAGCTCTTTGCTCATTCGCTGCACCGGAGATACTGTCATACTGGCTTGTTGAAATTATAATAGAATCATCGTTTATTAGTTTATTATTAGCTTTTGCCCGCAGGTGGTTTGTGGGTAAGTAACAACAGCCGTACAAGTCGATTAATTAGGTTAAGCTACACTAGCCGCGGTGGGTCCATGGATGGGTGACCATCTTTACATACCAAAACCCCTCCATGCCTCGGAAACCATGTTAAACCAAGGTCTTGGCTGTCATTTGTGGATCTTTAACAATCGTTACAGGTCGTCAGAAGTCCGAAAATCTGACAACCAGTTTTATGAAGGTTTCGTATTACCCAGTAACTGGGTTGTGGAGGTTAAAATACTGGTATGCAGTTGCAGCCGGTTGGATTGGAAGTCGACCCCAATACAGTTGGGAAAAGGCTAGGCAGATCCTATGTTCTAATCCAAGTCATGCTTTATCAATTTCATAAGAATCTGTTTAGCAGTTTTTGCGTGGTTGAGGAACAAACATAACAACTTTCACATTATTTTATAATATTAGTAGTATTTACATTTACGTTAGTATATTTTCTGATAAGAATTTCTGAATTCGGTTCCTTACAAAATGGTTGAGATGGATGGTGCTGATCCACGCGTCAAGTTCGTGAACGGGCGTCGTTGTTTGAGACTGGTCATCTCCTAACCTTCAGAGCTAATTTTTAATCTTATATTTTGAATTGTTTCTTCACTTCTTTACATTGGTCTGATATAAAGAAGCAACAATAATAATGTACCCAGGATTGTGTAATATCTTGATTTAAAAGAGTGTCCTTGGAGTTTCTTGTCCGTTCTTTTCAATAGAGATGTACATTTTGGAATGGGCTAGTTTCTCATTCCAAAACATTAATCTCTACCTTGGCTCGATCGCTTCAACTTCCCGACCAATTGATTGACTTTTTCACAATTCAAAAGTGCCTGTAAATGGTTTCATTGAAATTAATTGTTTCAGTTTTTGAGTTTGAGTTTGAAGAAATGGCGAAACAAACTCAGAAGATAGTCTCTTTCAAAATCCAGACATTATATTGGTCAAATCATGTGAAGACCACTTGGTCTTCACATGATTTGACCAATATTATGTCTGTCACTAATATACTTAGATGAGTGGCTGAAATGGTATTTTAAGGAAAAAATCAGGTTTGAGTAGACCAGTCCAGTCATGAGAGCTTTTGTCAGTAATCGTGTAGGCCACCTCCAACGGGTGGTTGTTTGAGATCTTCAGGTGTATTTACTAATCGTTAACAAGTTTTAGTACTAACTGATTTAACTGTTTTAATTTACTTTAACTTTTATGTACCTACTCTCGTAAATACTTAATTCAAAACGGCAATAAAATCGGACAACTACCATCTGTACGAAGAATAAAACTATGAAATATATTAACTACCTAGCTTCTGACCGACGCGACGGCGACTTCGTCTTCGTGGAATTACTTAACGCCCGAACTTTTACTCGTTTGCGCTTAGCGTGCTTTTTGACTTTTTTTGTTTTTGCACGGCTCCTAAGGGTAATAGTGTGATGTTACAAAGTCTTATAATCTTCCTTGAAAAGTGGGCTATCAAATGGAAGAGTTTTTGAAATTCAACTGTTAGGTACATTATATTTGTAGTTTTAATAGGTTTATGCGTATTTGTTTTCCTATTTAAAAAAAATTGTTTCTCGTATTTCAAAATTACACCTACAACTGTTTGTCTCCACTGCTGGTACAAAGGGCTCGTCTTTGTGCGAGGGAATGAACCGTAACTGACCATGCGGCCCCAATGTAATGGTAGATGTCCTATAACTTCGAATTTTTGGTTCACAAAAACACACACGTTTGGTGGACATGCTGTTTCCTCACAATGTTTTCCTTCACCGTTTTGAGGGCAGAAGTGAAGAAATAATATACACAAAGTAAAGCTCCTGTCTGGGTAAGCAAACCTACGACCTCCAATAATATACACAAAGTAAAGCTCCTGTCTGGGTAAGCAAACCTACGACCTCCAATCCGGAAGTCGCTGCCATTACCACTAGGCTACCAGTGCTCTCTCACCAAAAGGTTGATTGGTAAAAAATGCCTATGGCATTGCCTAAGTCCGCCTGAGTAATATATTTTGTGTGCTTAAAATATTACATAAACAAATAGTTCCAGGGAGTAGCGCGTTCAACCCCAAACAGAACTCTTTAGCTTTCTGTATAAATAGATCGTAATTCAAATATTTAATAGCTTGTAATAAAAAGGCACGTGTCTTGATCAAGTGGAATTAATACCGAGCGCTATGACACGCACGCCACGATTGCGGCGGTAAGTCCCCTCTTTGAGGAGTGGTTTGAGAGACGGCACGGCGTCCTCACCTTCCACCTGGCGCAGGTCCTCACCGGACACGGTTTTTTCGGGAGGTTCCTGTTTCGGATAACGCGGGAGGAAACGCAAGGGTGTTTCCACTGCGAAGATCGCCCTGAGGACACAGTCGAGTATACAGTGGAGGTCTGCCTGGCTTGGACGGAGCACCGCCGTGTCCTTGTGGAGGCGATCGGCGGCGGCGACCTCTCGCGTCCGGCCCTGGTCCAGGCCATAGTACGGAGCGAGAGTGCATGGGTAGTCGTCGCCTCCTTCTGCAAAGCAGTGATGCTCGCAAAGAGGGAGGCGGCGAACGTGAGGGAGAGGCAGTACATGCGCCCTCACGGCCCTAGCCTCCGCAGGAGACGCTCTGGGCGTCGGGTATCTCAGGCTGATTCTCGGCCACCGTAGGCGCGAACTTGCGGACGGCGATTAATGGGTGGCTCGCTGTCCAGTAAGGACCAGGCCCGGGTCGACGGCGAGTTGTGTTCCACGCGCGCCTCAAAGAGATGTCAGCACCAACTGGTGGGGTCCGCAAGAGCCGATGCCTGTCAGGGGTGCGGGTTGTTCGAAAGAGATACCGCGGCCCCTGGCACATAGGCAACTGAGGGAAACACGGGTGAGTTTTAGTCAGTAAAAGTCTGACACGCCCTCCTGCTCCACCCAGAGCGGGTGAAGTTATTTGATGATTTCCAAACCTCACAAAAAACCGCTATGACACAGTAAGATGAAATTAAAGACTTCTTAGGCTATAAAAATACTATAACTAATTACAATATTCAAAAATAATTTTATTTGAAGATCATAGGAATCTCAAATTTAATCAGTAAAGCAGTGGACAGAAACTATAATATTTATAAAATATTGAAACTAGAATTTGAAACCGTTACATTAATTAATTAAAATATTTTTATAATTAAAAAACGAACAGTCTTAAAATAATAATAAAATTATTAGATAGAAGAAGGTTTTAAGTTTATAGCTTGATGTGTAGCCGTGTGTACAAGTAATTAAGAAAAAAAAAAGATAATTGGTTATCAAAACATTCGCACGCATCGTTGTCAACAGAGAAAATGCCCAAAAGGCTGGCAGCATTGTCGAGTTGTATGGCAATGCTGATTGTTTGGCCAAAAAAGGCCATGTCGACCTCCCGGCAAATTGAATTGAATTTTAAATAGTATTTTTAAAAATGTTACAAAGAAATGAGCGAAAAATGAGGGGCGTCTTACGTCTTTTGTTACAAAAAGCTCTCCTCATCAAATTTCGATAGACTGTGTGATCTGGTCCAGCCAAACCATACATAAAAAATAATAATACATTAACACGCAGTTCTGATTTGCACCAATCACTGTTCAACATTTAAAATGTTAATGAGATTGATCTTGTATGCGACGCAAACACTTCTGCAAATCATGGTGCATGCTGCATCAAGAAATCGATTCATTTGTTAATGATTGAGAATTACTTGCAGATTATTAACCCTTTAGCAGACAGTGATGGCGATGAAGAAATAAATAAACTATTAAGAAAATAAGTAGATAGCATTCAAGAATTCGACGACCTACAGAAGATCACAGGGAAAATCTGGATGAGACTCGTACAGACCAGGGCAGTATGGCAGAAAAGGGAGGAAGCCTATAGGTAAACAACTGTGCGTGGAACTGCCAAAGAAGATGATTCAAGGAATGAACAGGATATAAGTTGCACGTTGCATAGGAAGTAATCCGTTTTAGATATAAATTAAAATTCCATACGAATTTAATCAATAATAGAACAGTATTTTTAGCTATTTCGAAGTGACTCTACTTGAAATGACTCTTAAAATTATAATTATGATGATATTTAGTGAAGTTTTAGATGAACTTCATAAAAAAAAACATATTGTTTTCAAACCATTCAGAATGGGTTTTCTTGAAAGCGAACATGAAGTAAAAGGAACCGTAAAATAAATTTGATGATATTGCAAATTTTGATCCAAGCCTTTTTATAAGTTGATGAACCATTCGAATAATTAACAGCAATATGTCTGATGTAATGCTTGTAAGTCATATTATTTATGGGATTATAAACTTCATAATGGTTATGACGATCATTCGGTTTATTTATTTACAAGTTAATGCTATTTTGTGTAATGTAAATATGCAAATTAGTATCTTGTAACCATATTTTAATAATTATGGTTATGATAGACTTTTATTGCTATCCTGATGATGTAAAGATCGTATTTATCCAGTGCTGTCTTGCGTTATTTTGTAAATGTCATCATATTTTTCTATAGGTCTCTCGATCACAACTTTTCTTCGTCTATATCTGTCATTTCAATCATTTGACAAATTGCTACAACTATATAATTTATTGAATAATTCCAATTGCCAGTACGTCGACAGAACTTTTAGTAGTTATGGGTTTTGACAAAATTACTATATTTGCGCAAACGTATACGTATAAATGTAACTACAATAAACTACTGGCGATAATATCTTAGTTTTGTCAGATTATAATAAAGTATGATCTAGCTGTTTAAACAGTGCTTGTTCTTACTATTTCCTAAAATTCCAATACAAACAATTTGTCATTTATAATTAAACACAGTTTATTTATTGAAAACTGATTAGACACAATCGATCTATACATTGATTTATTCATAACAGACGTGAATAATGTATTTCATTAAGGGCTATAAAATCAGCAATTAGTCACTCGTGAAAAGGAATGATAAAAATGTCGTCCAATAACCGCTCCTTGGGATACTCCGCCCGTGATCCGTCCGCGACGCGAGTTTCTGACGCAAAACAACGAAGTCTCGATACCTGCCTTATATATCTAAACTATACACGTGCCGACTTAATCTGTTACGTAGAATATCCGACAAGGTTTGCAAGCTACATTGTTTGTTGCACATTCAACTGTGTCAAAGGCTTCTATTAGGTTTATTGTTTTATAGCGTGAGACAATGAATTGCAAAATAATTGTTTTTCATTAGCTAAGTTGGCGTGACTGAACCAGATTCTATTAAGTTCTGTTGCCGTTTCTAAAAACTTGATCTGCCAGACGACTCGCGGCGAACAATTGAGTCTAGATCGATGGAAAATGGAAACTGTTTTTTTTCCTGGTTACGTCAATATGTGTACGTTTTTTGTAATTACGGAAAGTTGTGCCATTATATTCAATGTCGTCATTACTATTATATTTTTATTGGCTTTACCACTATCATGCTGACACAATTGGTGTCAGCACGATAATGGTAAATAATAACTTAGAAGTTTATAACATCTTGTCGTTATTTGACATGATAAAAAATGTATATACTTAACTGATTTAATTAAAATCCTTGCAATTATATAATCCTATTAGACCTTTGAATGGATAAGACTAATAAATGATAGGTGACAGATTATAAAGGTGCGCTTATACGAGTGACTAAAATTGCTCCATTCTGGTCAATTCTCGTCAACGATGACGTCACGACTACTTCCAGCAATTTAGAGTAAAGGCAACATGTAGCAACCTGTTGCCAGAGATACGGCCACACCGTACCTACCATGCAATATGGAGTAACTTAGAAAATTAGGCAAAACGGCCCCTCCCGCCGCCGCGCCGCCTGGTTCCTCTCGCAATTACGAGACGCAGACAAACATACAAACGAGATAGAAAGAAAATTGACTATAAATTTTCAAACGGATTGGATATTCGGCAACTTATATTGGCGACATTGAGAAATGTGAAATATGCAGCAATCAGAAGCAATATTCTGAAACAATTTCCGCATTTTATTGTTGTTGCTCCAGATTGCTCCACATAATTGATCCAGATGGATCCATTACTGTTACCGAGCAATAATTGCTCAAAAAATTGCCCGACTAAGAGTACCTTTAGAGTCTTTATGGGATAGGTGTTCCTAAATCATTAGTCGAACAATGAAATCAATAAATAAGTTGACAACAATAAACACTTCATTGTGAAAATTATATTATCGCTGAATGGCCATATGTAGCGAGGAATATAATATTTAAGCAGTTGATCAAGTAATAAAAGTCGATAATAAATTGCATTGTCTTGTTTAATACCCCATTGATTGTGTTGCTGTAGATAGTCATATCTTTTTGCTCAACCGTAAAAATGTAGGCGTGTGCTGACTGCAATAATAAAAGATCGATTGTGATGTTTTTTCATCGCAAATTATCTCCTAAACAATGGGTGAGAAAAACTTAAGGATCTATATATCTTTGAAACAGAATGTATGCTGAGGTTTTAGATTCATTGCTCCATAAAGTTTATGAATTTTGATCTAAAGTTGATTGTTACTGGTCATCCTGTCGGTGGCAACAATAGGTGCCGTTGTCGATTATAAAATATGTAAAAACAAAAAGTAGTTAAAGGAAAATTTAATTAGCAATGTAGGTAGATAATTTATCATAATTGTTCCATAAATGTGTACGTATACTTACCTAAACACATGGTTATAAATCATCACGCAAAAAAAATATCACCATTGCGTAAATTTTGTACATCTTTGTTCTAAAGACTTCATTCAAACAACATCGCTACAACAACGCCGCGTGTCCGATCGGGAGAACTTGTGCAAAAAAAGCTTTTAAAAAACGCTCACAGATGTCGCTAGTACTGCGAAAGGAACTTCCAGGGACTTTTTTCAAGAGGGTTCATACAAAGTGTCAAATTGAAACTCACCGACGACGCGCGACGGGCCGGTAGATGGCGTTGCTGATTCTGGAAGTCAGATCTGCAAAGAGAAAAAAAAAGAAAACACTTTATTTCTTGTAGGAATAACGTAACTATTGAAGTTACTATTGGAAAAATGGTCTCAGAAACGTTATTTTAATAAATCGCTTTTTTTTTTCTTTTATTATTAAGTAATTTAAAATTTAACCAAACAAATAGATAGGTATCTCTGGGCTTTTGTTAATTTAGTTTCGAAATTTAATAAATAATTGACTAAACATTTTAAGACCGGACTTTTAAGAATTGGCCTAGAAAATACAATATTTATGGCAATCAAGAAAATTACAGGCAATACACATGATGACTGTATTTTCTGCAAATAGGTAGATACCTACTATGTATTAAAGTAATTATTTCTGCAGACATAATTATTACGTATTGGCATTGTCTACAATTGTACATACACTCAGACATGAACATTTCTATGTAATTGCTGGTAAAATTAGGTACCTTTGTCCTTGGAACTTGGACACTTTCAACATGAATTTGCGGAGTTCGAAGTTATTCCGCTACAGAGTGGAAAGTTGAAGGGACTAAAAAGTTCTGGAAAGTAGTATTTCACTATTAGGTTGGTAAGGCACTGTGAATTTAAGCTATTTAAATAGATAATGACCATTTTTTTGTGGTATTTTAGCTGCTGTGAGTAAAGATATTAATGTGGACCCGAGGAGCAGTAATCAAAAATTTGTATTAATTTTAATTAGTGACATTAATTATTTTATTTTTTATTATCTCACATAACATGTATTGCACATAACATACATGCAAAATACAAATAGAATAACAAGTAAAACAAACGTAACGGTCGAATTTGAAAAAAATAATAATTAAAACACCTCGACCGGAACAAAAACTTCTATTTCATTTGTAATAGAAAAAATCTTATAAGAAACCGACAGCTGTTGGAACTATCGGGGGCTGTTCGGTCCCCACTATGGAAAAAATCAATGGGCGTCGCCATAGGACAGGGGTGGTTACCCTCGGTCATTCATGGCGTTCGGATCACGCGACGCAATTTGAAATTATGGGGTGGCCGAGTAAAGTGAGTTTTTCATTTATTTTTCTCGTTACCAAACGTTTTTTCCGGTTTTTTCTGGTTAGTGACAATTATGTTGATTTTTTCTAGGGTAGGTTATTTATTTTTTGGACGTTACTTTTTTCGTTTTTGTGGTTTGCGGTTTTGGTCCAGTTAATTATGTATTTTTTTTTGTTCTTCACAAGCTGTTATAGAATAAATCATTTGTGAATTTCAAACATTTTGACAATGTTTTTATGCTTTGGAAATATGTAACGTTGAAGCGTGGACTGTTCTTATTCTAAACTTTGTTCTTTTTTTTGTTCTTCACAAGCTGTTAGACAATAAATAATTTATGAATTTAAAACATTTTGACAATGTTTTTATGCTTTGGAAATATGTAACGCTGAAGCGTAGGCTGTTCTTATTCTAAAATAGTTGGCACTTAGATGGTTAAGGCAGCCGTTCAGCTTAATTTATCAGCTCTTTTCTGTTTTATTTTTTGCCTCACCGCAACTTTGTAACAACTGTAGTCTAGGTACTGTTTATTAATCTATATCGTCTCTATATTAGCCTATTAAAACTAATCACCTCTTTGTCCCTGTACTTGCAATACTTATGATTAATTTTAATAAGTAGTAACTGTCATGTCGGAAGCTAAAAGTCGACGGTATTATAAGTAAATTATGACAACATGTCATGCATACGCCATGCGTCAAACGGTAGATGTGTATGCAACTTCCTTTTAAATGAATATTGTGTAGTGACGAGCTAAGTTTCATTGTTATTAAAAGTTGTTGATAGGTGCATTTAATAATTTTAATATTTTATTAATGTCTACAATTTTTTTAATATACTTAAGCGTAGATTTTTGACTGCCTCATTGGTACACTGGTCGCAAGCGCTTCCGCTGAGCTTGAGGTCTTTGATTTCGATACCTAGGTCGATCAGGTTTATTCGGTATTCTATCTGGAATTTCTCACGATATGTATCCAATTGATGGCAATAGGCTTGCCCCCTAAATACACAAGACTTAAACATAACTGACGAAATATGGGTGTCGAGGAAACGAGGCTAGACGTTATGTTCTACAAGCATTCGAGAATGAAGAAAATAGTTTCGTAATTTTAATGAGTTTAAAAAAAGAAAATTTGTATGCAACCACATTCTGTATTAGCCGTAACTTACAATATTACTTGATAATAGATAATGTATTTACAAAATATCTAAAACTAATGGTTTTTCTTCTTAGAGTTTAGACACTTATCAATTGATATTATTAGTCTCCTAATTTCGGTTGGTAGGTACGTCCAGAAATAAATGTCATACATTCAAGTCGGCTCATATAAAAGTTATTTTAATACGTTCATAAGTAAAATGGTGAAGCCCATCACTACGCTATATTATTCTCCGCCCGTTGTCTGTCTGAGCCCACGTGGAATTTATAATAAATCATAATAAATATTTATAATTTGTCATAAACCCATGAATGATACCTCATATTTTGTGGGTGTTTCTATGCATCAGTAATTTTATTGTGGTTATATTTATACGCCGCGTGGAAAGGATTAACTTATTATTATAATAACGCTATTATTGAACTTACGTATCGCGATCTAGAATATCGTTTGAAGTGCAAACTTCTTTAGGCTCGTTGAGCGATTTTTTGTAAGGAAAAATCTTATAGTATGTTAGGCAGACTCAATGAGTCTGCAAACAATAGAAAATTAATTGTGTTAATTACTTTAGACTTGACAGTTTCAGTTCGCGTCAACGACATGCTAAACTTAACAGTGTTGTGCTTGGACAAGTTGGCAGGGATATCGAAACTGAAACCATGAATTCAGCACTAACCATGATTCTAGAGACCCAGCGTAGAAATATTTCGACGGTTATAAAATATCTGCTGTTTCATGGATAAGTGTAACACGCTCAAAATGCATGGAACAGCAATTTTTTACCAACGAAAAATTTCGTCAGTACCATGTATTGAATCCATATAATTATGCGTCGATATCCCTACGACCCTGTATATTTTAGGTAAGTAATCAATCATTTTAATTTATAAATGATTAAATTTAATGATTACCTACTCGAATTAATTTGAAAATTAAAAATCTTTTGTCGATGGTTTATGTTTTTTTTTTGTTAGTTGATCCGCCATTACTGTCTATTGTGCCATCGCAAAAATCGATATTGCCTCTTGACCCCTGCGTTACTCGCTTGGCTATGGGAGGGGCACCAGTTAAATCAACAAAGCGGTTATCTCCGTTTAAAACATGATACGTTTTTCCGCTAATCGATACAAAAGTTACATAAGTATATTACTAACATCTACATATAAAAAGGTAAAATTAGTATTTTTGTATGTAGGGGGAATTCTTTAGACTGCCAGTCGTATTTAAAAAAATAAATTTGCATTCGATAGCCCAATAATTCGTGAGGAAGGTAATAGAGTATGTAACATTACGCTACGACACAAAAGTGCCCGGTAAAAATAACAAAAGTCAGAAAGAACAATCAACTCAGCCTATCGCAGTCCTCTGCTGCACAAAGGCCTCTCCCAAACTGCGCCACAACCCTCTATCCTCCGCCTTCCGCATCCAGTCTGTCCCAGCCACCTTTTTAAGGTTGTCGGTCCATCTAGGTAGAGGCCGTCCCACGCCACACTTGCCGATACGCGGTCTCCACTCCAGGACTCGTCTGCTCCACCGTCCATCGGTCCTTCGACAAACATGGCCAGCCCACTGCCACTTCAGCTTGCTCACTCTACAAGCTATGTCGGTGACTCCGGTTCTTTTCCGGATAATTTTCAGAAGGAACGTTAAGTGAAAATGAAGTAATATCACGGGTGATGTTTTGCTGTAGGATAGATGATAGTAAATTAAGTTCCCTTCAAAATGGTTGAGCTGAATGGTGCTGATCCATACGTCATATTCGTGAACGGGCGCCGCCAGTAGGGACTGGTCATCTCTTAGCTGCCACGGCTTATTTTGATTTCTGAATTGTTATTTTATTCATGTTTTATTTACGGACGCTTTTAATGTGCACGTCTTTTTACATCGTTCTCCCATTGATAATTTCAACATAATGATGTAACCAACTTTTTGTAACAATATCATGATTTTAAAAGAGTGTCCATGGAGTTTCTTGCCCGTTCTTCTCCATAGGTACCAACGCTTTGGAATGGGCAACTGGCTTCATCTTTCTAACTCACCGACCTTGACAATTCAAAAGTGCCTGTAATTGGTTTATTTGAAATAAATGTTTTGAGTTTGAGTTTCACAAGAAATTTAATTTAGACGAAGTTTAAGTAGAATTTTGTTTAAATAACATAATAGGTAATACCTGTGCCTACAAATATGGTGGACATATTTTTAGAACAAAACCATTACGACTTACAAATTATAGGCCGTTAAAGACAACATTCCTGGTTTAACCTAATAAAAGTACATTTTCTTTTTCAATTCAATGAATTTCTAATATAACCAGGACTAACAGACGTTCAATTAGTGTGTTCTAAGAATTTTGACGATATTTAGCTAAGTTACTCGTGCCCTCCATGTTGTGTTTACCTACTTATTTGTCAAGGATTGAAGTAGAATTTATTGATATGTAGGTGCGCAGAGGGTCTCGTGGATCAGTAATCACAGCCGCACGGGTTTTTTTTTGCGGGTGGGAAATCATCAAATAACTTCTTCCGCTCTGGCTGGAGCAGGAGGGCGTGTCAGACTTTTACTGACTAAAACCCACCCGAGATCCCTCAGTTGCCTGTGTACCAGGGGCCACGATATCTCTTTCAAATAACCCGCACCCCTGCCAGGCATCGGCTTTTGCGGACCCCACCAGTTGGTGCTGACATCTCTTTGAGGTGCGCGTGGAACGCAACGCGCCGTCGACCCGGGCTTGGTCCTTACCGGACACAATCCATCATTCCGCGGCCTGTGGATGGGTCGCCATCTTTACTTGCCGAGAGCCCTCCCTGCCACGATATGCCGTTGGTCCCAGCTATCATTTATGGACCTTTGACATTCGTTACGGGTCGTCAGAAGCTCATACCAAGGGGTAAGTTACCCAGTGACTGGGTTGTGGAGGTCAGATAGGCAGTTGCTCCATGTAAAGTGCTGGTAGTCGGCTGCATCTGGTTAGACTGGAAGCCGATCCCAACATAGTTAGGAAAGGGCTAGGCAGATGAGACAGAAAACTTTATGCTACAATTTACTCCAACAAATCAAATAAAAAAATCGATCTTCAATCTTTTATCTGATTCAGATGATGTTTTTAATAATTGTTTTTAAATTATTCTATTCTATTCTATATGACTAGTTAAAATCAACTTATATCAGTCATATTTTACGTATTAGACATCAGTGGCGAAAGCACCATATAACACGATACCTACCGGCTTCCCTTCGGTGATTCGCATCGCTATCGCTTTAAAAAAATGGCACGTCAATAGTGTCCACTATTGGCAAAAAATATATTTACACTGCGCGTATTTAATTCAGCATAATATTCAAATAACAAAAACCCTTTTTTAGCTTTGTATTACAACAAAAAAAAAATGTTCTAAACCCGGCGTCAAAACGTCATAATCGAGAACTCAAAATTCTTATAACAGCGATCCATCCCGTAATGAGCCGTCACTTTAGGTCACGTGGCATCGCTTTATATGGACGAGAGCAAGCCGCTGTACAACGGGTTATGACAGAGACAGATGTAAAAAAATATATCAGCGAGAACGAGATGGAGGAATATTGCACATTTTATTTGGTTTTCAGCTGTTCAATTTTATTGTATTTAATTCTGTACATTCCTATATTAATTCTAAAATAATAGTAAGTATTCGTTATTGATAAATCAGTAAGTTACAGCCGACTTCGCTTCGGCTTCACTCTTAGAAAAATGTACACCTCGCCGCTGTTAGACACTAGCTTTCGCCAGCGGCTACACCCGTGTTAACCTATTTATACAAAACCTTAATAAATTATAAGCTAAACCTTCCTCATAAATACTTCTGTCTATTGGTGAAAACTGCATGACAATCCGTTCAATCGTTTTTGAGTTTATCGCGAACAGACAGACAGACGCAGGTGGACTTTGTTTTATAATATATATGTAAGTAGTGATACGCATTATCCATTTTCCATTAAAAAAAAACAAATTCTAAGTCATTTTAACTTTTTTACCACCGAATTGTAATTGCAATCATACATATTCCTAAAATTGCATGTGATAGCCAATCGTCCCCTCATAAGGGTGAATAACAAAAGAGGTGGGCAGGGACGCGAGTTTTGGGGCTAAAACTACCAAATGTAGGGGTCCGGTCAACTAGAAAATTGACTTTTTTATACCTACACGTTTATTATTAGAAGGAAGTTTTTGATTAGATGTTCTGTTAGGTGCGTACCGTGGTGTGTGTGTAATGAGAAAGGGGGGTGTTATAAGTTTAACGTGTGTATCTGTTTGTCTGTTTGTGGCATCGTAGCTCACAAACGGCTGAATCGATTTTGTTGTTTAGTCTGAAAGTCACCGCGTCGGAGGATGGTCAATGAAAACGCCAAACTGTGTCAGTTGGTCCCGGTTGTCATTCGTAGAACTTTGACAGTCTTTAGGTGTCGTCAGAAACTCAGAAGTCTGACAAGCAGTCTTACCAAGGGGTATCGTATTACCCAGTAACTGGGTTTTGGAGGTCTGATAGACAATCGTTCAATGTAAAATACTAGTATTCAGCTGCATCTGGTTAGACTGGATGCTGACCTCAACAGATTTGGGAAAAGGCTAGGCAGATAATGATGAGTATGACGTCACTAGTAATAAAATGAAGGAAGTCGTGAGCCAGGAAGCCTTTATTAGAATATTTAGTTTCCCAATGCAAATATAATTAATTTCAACCTTCGTTAATTCCAGTATCAGCTTTAATTTAATCGTTAGCCTGAATATTATTTTAATTATCAGGTAAGCTTAGCCACTGAATTGGCTATTAATATCAATTTCAATACCGTAGTTTGGTATTAAAATAATTATTGTGAATTGAATATGATATGTTGTTGACATTGTTGGCTTAGTAGTCGATTCGCACGAATTTACTCGCCCGAAACGGGTGAGTACACTTTCATATGTTACTTGTCTTCTATTATTTTCTATAGGGTATTCGTACGAAGTAATTTTTCGTTTGTGGGCTCAAATCGACAAATCCAGAAAAAACGTCCTAGTCAGAAGTTTTGAATTTTATGAATTAAAGTTAAGTAAAAGGTAAGTACACTAGTGCACAGAAGTGATAAGAGTAAAATATTTCATTCGTCGTTCTCAAGTGTCGATTCGCCCATTTCGGGCGAATAAATTCATGCGAATCGACTAATAGGCCACATGGTTATTTTATTGCTTAGCCAAGTAAGGAATTTTTATCATGTATATTATTATGTTTTACGTAGGCGGTTTTCTAATGAGGTAGTTTTAGCGCCCACATAACCTAATTGTTATGCTATTCTTGTATAAAGGCTAGATACACATCAAAGCGAAAAAAACGGGGCGAAATTTCGCTCATGAGTTATTCTGCTCCATTAAAGAAAGTTATAAATAATGTATATAGTTATAAATATAATAGTGTACTTAATTAAAAAGTCATATTTTTGGACTAAAAACACGTTTCTGTCCCATTCTTCCGCACAGATAATGTCCATAGCCAGAGGATGGGCGAAGGCTTTGTGTTCAGAGGTCAGAACTTCAACAGTGGGAAAATTCAATTTCCAAAAATATAGATTTTAGTGATCGCATGACAGTTAGGTTAAGACTGGTCATCTGCTAATTTCCAGAGCTTTTTTTTTAAACAATACACTTGAAATTGTTTCTTTATATTTTTAACATTGTTCTCACATAAAGAAACAACCAAAATAATGCAATACTATCTTGATTTACGAGAGTGCCTTTAGAGTTTCTTGCCCGTTCTCCATAGAGATCTACGTTTTGGAATGGCCAACTAGCTTCAACTAACCGACTTTTTGACAATATTCAAAATGCCTGTAAATGGTTTAATTAAAACAAATGCTTAGATTTTGAATTATTTTGCCAAGAGTCCCAGATTATTCCATCCTATTGACACACAAACTACCAACTATCACTTGAATATCTACAAACCCTTTAGCAGAATCAGACCGTGAACATTAAAAAAACAAGTAACAAACTACATAAGCCAATAAATCACTCCAGTGATCAATGACCGTATTGATCCGATCCGAAAAGATCCGTCTCATATACAGGGTGTATCCTGAAATGTGGCGTACTATAGCGTAGGTAGGTACTATAAAGTTGATGCAAGAAAAGACTTGTATCATTTACACTGTGCATTTTTTGTTGTTGCTCTAATAAATAGTACCGTTAAAAAATATAATTTTTCTTGGAGTTGACATAGAAGGTCTTACTACGCTTGCTGGTTTTGCAGATGTATGGTCGTATTTTAAGGTATAGACCATCTAACGGAACAACTTTCTTCATGGGACCAACATAACAGTCCTATACATTGGGGTCGAGTAGGTATTGTAAAGATCGTCCGCTAAAGAAGACCTTAGACTGGCTATAATATAACTTTGAACACTTGAAATCAACGAAGCAATTTCGTCTCGTTGCGGCCATAAACCAATGGCCGGACAGCAGTCTGGCATATAAGGACCTTATCTATAGGGTTATTTAAGTTTTGTATGGGACAGCTCATAATATTTTCGTGATTACGGTATCGGTCCCATAGAAGATGTTGTTCAATTTCTTGGTCTGCATCTCACTCTTAAATATGACCACACATTTCTGAAACACGCTGTATAGACTAGATCCGAAACCAAAATCGTTAGACTATTCTTTGAAAAGAGAAAAATTTGCATAGCAATGGGTTAAGGTGAAACCCTAATTGCTCTCACTGCCATTTTGTCGCTAGATGGCGACACATCCACAATTTCGAACATTTTCAATTTTTACACCTATCATAGAAATTTTTAATAAACAACTTTATTCTTAGCGAAACCTAGGGCATTAACTTGATTTTTTTAGATCATCACTGTGCTTGTTAACTGGTATCATACAAAGATTAGAACATAATAATGATTTAGCCGCGTGAATTTACTCTTTACACACACATGCAAAGTAAATAGTAGTAACTTCCGACTCCACTAGATGTCGTTTTATTCAAACATGGTTGGAAATTATAAAGAAAGAGGACCAAATTATTTTTAAGATGAATATCCTTACATTATAGCAAAAACCGAAAACAAATATTAATTTACTAATTGAGCATACTTTAAATTACTAGAGGATTGTTATGTTCCAATCTACTTCTTTATTGGGATATGCATACTTTTGTTTCTAGGCTCGTTATCAGATACCTTTTCACCATAACAAATTATTTTGGGTAATAAAGGTATATTGTACCTATATAGGTTGTTGTAATGTGACTGAACCTAAATAGTACCTAACGTGTAAATAAATTGTGACCTATACTAAATAAATAAAAGATTATGTATTCAATTGTAAAGCGTTTTATTGTATCTTACTATAAATCAATAATATTTATCTATGGTTAATATTTTCATACAAATATCGTTTTATTTACTCTCACTGCATTTACCTAAATATTTTCTGGTTGGATTCAAACCATCGACTCGTACCACCACACAAAGATAACATACTTTTTTCAATATTATGATATTTACAATTATGATTCTGAATTTAGTATTAGAAAGAATTATGTACGTAGATTACAATTTATGTAACATCACACGTAAGTGTAAGTATCTTACACAACAACACACAAGTGGTTGCTAGCTAACCATAACATTTATGTTTCAAGAATACCCACTTATTATACAACTTTGAACAATAAATATTCTTTTACAATTGAATTGTTTGGCTGGTACCTAAATACATGAGTGAAACATATGTACACAGAAAAATCTTATAAACTAACAAATAACATAAACTATACATCGCTACGTACAAAAATAGCATAATAATTAGTCTATAATGTTCCCACTGCTGAGACTCAGGCCTCCTCTGAACAGTGGTGATGAAATAATTTACACAAAGCAAAGTGTCGGCTTGGATTCGAACCATCGACCACCATACAAAGATACATAAAAAATACTATAATAAAATATCTTCTCTTCTACATGCTACTTTTTGCTGCGCCGCCGTCGCCGCGCAGTATCAATCTTCTGCTTGTCACTTTTTACTTCCATTTATATCATTTCCGTGCGATCTGAATCAATTGCTGGGAGACACAGTTTTCGCTGCAACAAATGAATTTACAGTTTTGTTAGACTATTCTTACTGAACCCACACCTCAGAAACCTGAGGAATAAGTTAGGAAATGAGTAAGACTTATATTTTTCATACCTTTTAATTCCTTGATGTCTAGACATTTAGCATTTTTCTCAACTCGTCTCAAAATAATTTCCAGCAGTACACATGTTTTGAAAAATGTTACCAACTTCGGCATCATAGCGTTGATAAATTCCTCATCCCGGTTAACTTCTATGACAGTCAATGGTTGGGTGACAGATATAAAGCAAATGAAGTAACATTTACTCATTTTGGTAATTCGCAATTGACCCTGGACCTAGAATCAAAATAATAATAGCTGAGAAACAATCCAAGAAATACATTATATTTATACATACATGAACCAAGAAATAATGATCTTTGTTACTTACTTGATAATAATAATTATGCTTTTTGTTCATAACTAATTGATGTTCTTTCCACATTTAGTTGATAAGCTTCAGTCTGTGGATCGGGTTGCGGCCAATTAAAATCAGCAGTCTCTACTTGCTCTGTAACAGATTCAACTCTATTAGAGCTAGAGCTGCAGGCTATGGCTTCGTAACGAATTTGTGGTATACCACGTGAATACGTTTTGGGCGTATCTTGAGCTGTGGAAGGGTTGGATAGCTGATCATGATCTTGAGTTGTATTTGGACTGAAATAAAAAATAAATAAATGAAATAGGTACAGTTATTAAAAACAATGTTGAGAGACAGAAAAATATTGATATGTCTGTACCTACCTAAACACAGCAGGGCAGTCCGCGGTTTCTTCCACTACTTTTTTTTTCTTGTTACGCCATGCTTCCAGCCGGCTGCAATTTGATAAAACTTGCTCAATACACTACTTGAAACTAACCTTATCGAGCTAGCCGTTTCTTTTTTTCCTACTGTTATCGACGAGACACAATAGATAAACAATTGTCATAAATCTCCTGGAGGTATCGTAACAGACAAGGGTCTACAGAAGAAATGGCGGCAAACCAACGGCAAACCAACGGCAAACGAAGACATTACATCACGGGCCAACGAGTATCAAATACACTCATAGGTACATTCACGTAAATCTGATTCGAAATCTTATGGGAATCTGATTTACTCACTAAAAATCATTAGAAGAATTTCCATGATGTCTTTTCAATGTTGCTTGCACTTTTTTCCGTGATTTTCGCGGCCCTGAATACATATGTCGTATATAGGCAAGTTTATTAGTCGGATTCATCTTAGGCAGAGATGCAATTCAATCTGTAATCAAAAAGAATAATTAAACACAACAGCAAAAGTATCGTAATTATGAAATGCTTCAAGAAATTTGTATTAGTCAGAAATAACACCACCATTTGTCACCATCAATCAAGCTGTCATGCTGTCAAGCTGTGTGTGAAAATTTGCAAAACAAGTAACAACTGACAGAACATGAAAACAGACCAAATAGAGATGTCAATCTGAGATCGATTGAGCAAAGAATCGATTTTTTGGAACAAATAAAAACGTTTTTTCAAATCGATATCTAGTACTGAATCGATACAGGGAATCGATATTTCACCCTAGAACATCAGTTTTTGTTTGTTTGAATTGTTAAGAATTGTGGTTGCGGGAAAATTACGAAGCATATCCAGTGCAAATCCTTTTGCGTAAAAATACGGATTTTTTCCAGATATGAGACCAGGAATCGTTTTTTCGGTTTTTTTTTTCAAAACGACAAGGGGCACCAATTTTTTATGTAGGGGCACATTTACAGCAGATTAGGCACCAACTATACGTTCCACTCATATAACTATAGGAGACACTTTCTTGCTAGGGTAACGTACACCCCGTAAACCCCTACATTGCAAATTTCATCGAAAACGAATGATTGATTTTTGGAAAATCATTTCTTTATTTGTGAATCGATTTTTCATATTTCCTTTCGAATCAATTCAGTAACGGATCTTTTTCAGAGAGTTTTTTTTGGTTCCTTTCGTCCCTCCCTCTGGGACAGGCAAAGTGAGTTTTTAGAGAGAATTGACGTCCCTATTAGGGGGAAATATTTGAAATTTAGAGTAGGTAGGTATGTGATGTGATGACAATCAACGAGTGTTGCTAACGTTTGATTTTGTATTTCCTCTTCTAAATCTTACACTTTTTAAAGTTTTAAGGGTAATTACTATTATAATATAACTCTGTATCACCTTCAAGCAGAAAAGCATCCTTTGTACATAAAAATAACACTTACCGTCAATAAAACACAAAAACACTTCACTTTTAAATAAAAACTCTTTCACGGATGGCACTCGTATGAATGGTTCTCAGTAGTAGCCTCAGTCACCAATTCTAAACCTGAATGGTGCTTACTACTTACTTAGCTGTTCAGACGAGCGAAATTGGAACTACAGCTACCATTTTGAGAACGTCATTTCGCTGACAGTTAAAAACCCTGAAACCTTAAATGAATGATGTACAGCAGTGGTGGCTCTGACTTGTAAGTCAGAGCCACCACTGCTGTACCTATATCATTCATCGTTTTAAATATCAGAACATCCTACAACTTACTACTAAAATACTGCCCTATGTTTTATTTCCCCTTTTTCTTGGTAAACTTCTTAGATGGCAAGACCAATTTATTTCGACGCACTTTGACGTGTGCTAATAATACTAAAATGTGCAATTGTTATGAAAAATCAATGTGGTTTGTCTGTGTATTCACTTATCTTGCTGGTTTCACATAAATTAAATATGATTCAATCAATAGATGTAAGTAGTACCTACGTGTCACCATTGCGTAGGTAGGTAATTAGAAAAAAAATAGGTAAATTTGCCTACGCTGATCGCCTGATTTAGGTATACCCTAAGTTTACATGAACTTCTATTCTCTGATTTTATTCAACCCAAACCAATGAATTAGTACCTAACCGTGTCAGAAAATGTATTATCAGTACCTACTTACATACAGTAGAAAGATTTTTAAATCTTTAGGTACTTTATATTTAAAGTAGATATTACAATAATTAGGTACATTAGTATTGTATCTGTGTGAACCAAATGCAGATCGCAGATATTTTTTTTCACTTTCTAGCATTCTTTCTCATTCCCTAATAAAAAACATTTTAACAATCATAAAATGTAAAACCCGCGGGCAAACCCGCGCGCCGGCGCTAACTTTCTAGAAACACAATTTTGGAAACGATTCGCAAGTTGTCAAGACAATCACGCATGGACTGACTGGAGCGTTGCATCGAATCGTTCGAATTTTCGAACAGCGCCATCTATTATAAATGTTTACCGAACGTAAACTCGTAACACAACAGCAAATAGCTCTTTCTCGGTGGTTCTTTAAATTTCTGTTAGATGGCGCGATTCAGGTCACTCAACATGTAAAGATTTTTCGTTTTTTATTGGGTCTAATTCTCCTAGAAATACTGTTTTTTTTATAAAATTTTGGCGTTTGGCGAACATAATACATTATAAAGTCTCATTATACTTGCTTTTATTCTGCAGAAACCGTTTATTTACGGAGATTACAACCCCTGAAAAATGTATGGCGAGGCCTATCTAGGGATCGACCTTAACCCATTTGCATTTTGCATATTGGGTTACCGAAATAATTTTGCATATAAAACGTAAGGACTATTGTTTGTGAGTGTACCTGGGTCGACATGTGCAAGCTAAGTTTGGTAATAATATTTTTTATCACCCCTTTTGCTAAAATCTGGGGTGGGAGACGTGAGTAACATTCAGCTTCCAGAGATTTCAATGTCATTTGCACACAGTATTACAGCCCTGATACAGTGAGTTGAAGGTCTAGCAGAGCTTATAACATATCAGCCAGTTTATCCGACTAAGGCGAAGCAAAAAGTAGGGTTATGATTTTGCCCGGTATGTATGTATGTTCAACTGTTCGCTCATAACTTCTAAACTCGTTGAGGTAAATGTTTATGGCGCCTGGTGTGGTAAATTTTTAATACGACCACGACTTTCCTATGAGAATGTTTTCTCTTTTAATATTTTTTAAAGAGTGATTTTTCAGAAGTCAGGTTTTAGTTTTTTTTTTAATATTACAGTAGGCCTCTTCTCATAGAAAGAAGGAATATACGTTGATCACAACGCCTGCTCATTGGGTACCTACTTATTTATAGACCATTAAGATTTCTTTCAACTTCTTAGGGTTTCTTGTTCTTTCTTCCGGCTCTGATTAAGTCACCATCACTCAGTAGTCTTGAAACTTAAATCACACAAAGAACTTTATAATAAACTCATAATAAAAAAACTATGTCAAACGTCAACGTTTTCGCCACCTTGCATTAATACATACACACACTATTGAAACATTTAAAAACAATAACTAAATCTCATGCCATTCAAAATTAATCAAACACTCACTTTAGCAATCTATTTATCATTTTATCCACTAAACTAAAAAAATCACAATCGAGGAATGTCAATTAATATTTCAACGCATTCTTAATCCTACGTACATCCCTATCCCAAAAACATTTTATTAAAATTCTATAACCCTCCAACTGCCGACAGCCGTGCGAACAATCTATCTCACCCATTCGATTCCTTTCCGAATCGTAGACGTTAACGAACCCATACAAAACCGTATGCAAATATAAATCATGTAGTCACTAAATACAATGCCGCATTCAAATACTCAGGTGCAAAAGTGTCACAATGGCTTGCAATAAAAAATCATTCACATTATTGTTACTGAGGGTTTTGAGACGGTCTATTTAATATGCGTGTGAACTGCGAATATTTTCTTATGAAACAAGATGTATTTATCATTTACTAGCTTTTTATTCCAATCTTGTATTATTGATTCTTCTGAAAATCCCGCTAACTTTACCTTTTTGCGGTAAGATTTGCGTGTAAATGCATATCATTTCCATATACTAATGATATTTTTAGAATGACCGCGTATAGAAATATGCTACCAAGTATAAAATTTGCATAGGAACCGGTAACTCGAAACATTAAAAACTTAATTAATATTCTTTTAACTGTGGTCGCACATATTATGTGGATTAATCAGAAAATACTGTGAATACTCGAGTACTTAATAATACGTTTTTGCTGTACAAAACAAACTAAAAACTTGAGTCAATTATTTTGGGAACCCGACCCTTGAGAGCAAAGATTCCCAGTATCAATTTCACGCCACGTAATTGTCTTCGATCAATAAACTAAATAAATCATCCACCAGATTTTTTGTACCCACGGATTCACTTTCTACGCAGGTGTCCCGAAGACTTCCTGCCCGAAAATGAAAGGGTTAAACAGACAATTGTCGACAAGAAAAGGGTCTAAACATCCCTTTGTTAGGAATCTCAGGTGGCGCAAACTGATGTCAGTTTTTTTTTTTAATGGGTTAATGCAGGTTGAGTGAAAGTGAATCTTCGGATCTTGGTTGCGTTTGAGGGTTAAATATAATGGAACATGCCATACGTGACTTTGGGGTTTGATTTGTTTTAGTTCTTTTTTTTTTAGTGAAAGGCTAGGTACGGGTTTTTTCAGTTGTGTGTGATGACTTTCTTTCTATTGATTACTTAAGGCGCTGCGCAAATATAGGACACCGTAAAACACCCAATTTTTGTCACACAGTGTGCGAAAGACCAAGAAAAAAAATTGTGCGATGTCAAATGTTGCAAAGAAAAAAAAAAAAAAAAAAAAAACAAATTGTAAAACATTGTGTGATAAAACCATTCTATAGCAGAGTTCAACAAAAAAGAAATCCTCAACATTTTTTTATATTTTTTATTCAATGTTAATCAAAATAACTTTTAATTTTGGTGGTCATTCGATTCAACTAACATCAAATGCATCGCTATTTGCGACATTATTTGTAGCCGCGATGCGCTATTGTCAAATACCTGAAAAATTGCTTCTTACCGTGCATATGTTTCAGGTATTTTTTTTCTAAATGTTTAGTAAGAAGTAGCTGTTAAAGGCCTTTTAAATGTCTAAGATACTGTCAACAGTTGCCATAAACCTATCCAATGTAAAAGAACTTGTAATTTAACGCCCGTTTATAAACAGCTGATCGTTTTTATAGAACCTCGAACAAAAACCCAACGTCCCATACAATTTTATTTTACTCTTTAAAAACCTACTTTAAAGACCAAATTAAATGTTCGTTCTCGTAATTGGTCATTAAATGAATTCGTATTATGTCGACACTTAGTCTAGAGCCTTGTTAATTACATATCATCACTTTTTAGAACCTTCAAAATTGTTTTTTAGTGTTTTAGTGTTGCCAGGATTAAACCTATCAAATATTCACTCATTCATTCATTCAGTCACTGATTAAACACGTTATCTCGAAAACTACTGGACCTACGAAGATGAAATTTAGCAAAGCGATAGATTATGAGTAGGAGACGTCAGTTAAGAAAGGCTTTAAGGAAACTTCCCCCGTAAAGGGATTAAATAGGGGGTGGAAGTTTGTATGAAAAACCGTCAGTTTCCTTAAGGTGAATCTTGTCGATATTTTTTCCATACAAACTTCGGGAGTGTATTACTCCACTGTTCGACAGTGTATATCAAAAGTTAGTAATAGTCTCATTATTGATATTGCCTGTACTGAAGCAGAATACTAAAAAAAAACTCATTAAAAAGTTAGGAGCCAACAAAGATTCGTTTTTCTTGCTAATTTAACCTAACTTTGGGCGTGTTTAAGTAACAAAAGAAGTGTAAAATCTCCAAAACCAAGTCGGTATCGACAAAAACCAATTATCGAAAAGTTCAATAAACTTTATTGGTTATTAATTTATGCAACGGTTTTTTCATAAAACCCGATCTTCCAAAGGAGGTTTCTTAATTTTGTTCGCGAATTTTTACTATAAATGATCCTGCATCTCACTCAATAACGTTGCGCGTGTATACTAACGTCTAACTGCTCATCACTGATACTATCTCTGTTAGACACAAAGCCTGGTGAGACAGCGTGATTTTTAGCCAGGCCCACCAGTGAGTTGAGCCCGCGACTAGGTTCCCCTTAAGTTAGGATCTTCAAATTTTGTGTTCAGGCTGACGATTTAAATTTATTTATACATGTCTCAGCGTTTTTGATAAATCGTCCCCCGAAGGGCTAACAAGGTGGATAAAGTTGTGTATGAAAAGTACTTCATTTTTGTCTATTTACTATTTTACAAACTTCTCACATACATAGCTAGGTCTGGTACACCAACGCTTCTAAGTAAGCAGTCTTTGCTGTATGAGAAGAGGCGTTTGACCTGCACGGACAATAATAGGCTGCTATTATTTTTCTAGTTCTTCTGTGAATGAGGATTTCCAGTGAAACTTGTTTCCATCTTCGACCTGATCATCACTTACCATCAGGTGAGATGAAGGCCTGGTACAAGTTGTCAGGGACATCAACGCACAACCTGTGACCATGGATCAAGGCCGTACCAATAGAAAATGACGCTTAGGGCACGCATCACATTTGCGCCCCTTCGTTAATTATCTTCTCGGTCTACAATGAGCAAAGCTAGGTCGCATAACCTTTCTTGACCAATTATAGCTTTCAATAACGAAGGTATTAATTTCAACTTGCTAAAAAATCGCTTGCAAATTTTAAGAGAATTTGATTAGAAATAGGCAGATGTGGAAATACGCTTTCATCCTCGTACTGCACAATATATTCAAGTAACTCTTCAGATTTCTTAGATATAGGTGAATGTGTATGAAATGATTTATTGGTGTTTTTTTTTTTAATAATGTATTGGCGACTTTTTGCGCCCCCTTATTTAGGCGTCTAGTTACGCCACTGTCATAGATTTAGTACCTTGAATTTTTCCGTGGGTTATAACAAAAATTGCTACTCCATACATTTTGACCGCGTAGGTATTGCACTTTTCTATGAAACAGCAGATTGTTTATTTAATAACCGGAAAATTTCTACGCTCGAGGGTTTACAATTCATGGTTACATTTTGTCCATAGATGTCACAACCAGCAGGCTTACAAAAAAAAAAATGTATAAAAAATTTTCATTGAACTCAGATTCTTGGATAAACCACATTTAAGCCCTGGCTATAGGCCTAAATTCATTAAGGCAGCCACAGGCAAGTCTGGTTAAGCAGCCGACAACCTCCTAGGTAGACCTGGTTGATGTCATCGCCAAAAAAAAACACCTCGCCCCTACCTACAAGTGAAAGAAAAAAATAAAAATGGTATTTTAGGCAACCCTAGATAGTTAAATTTACAAAAGAGGCAAAAGTCAAGAAGTAGGTATTATTTATGACTACGCATTATTGGAACCATGTGACTAATTAATTGTCTTTGGTCATTAAATGTCGAGGCCGATCACGATGCAGTAATTAAAGGGTTATAAAACAGTACCTCCCTATATGTAATGAATTGTGTATTTTAATTACGATAATGAAGGTAGATGAAGATAATAGATATCCTTGCAAAGTCTTAGCTATGCCAGTCTGTGGCAGCCTTTAGCTTAAATATTCCACCACTGACTATGGTGAGGTTGGCTTCCAGTCTTACCAGAAGCAACTGAAGAGAGTATTTTACATGAAGGGACCACCTTTTACTTTAACTTTCGGACCTCTTCAACGTACGATTACGATACCTCTGGTTGGACTGGTTGTCAGACTTTCGGGATTTGACTACTCGTAACGACTGTCAAAGATAAACACTGTCACAGTGGCAGCCCGGAGTCAGGATTTACGCCCGGTTAATGGCAATAGGCTCAACCCCAATTACATGGGACTTAAAACATAAAATGGTGAAATGTATTTTTTTTTGGGAATGTCATCTCGCAGTTGACCTGGAGAGGCCGTAATTGCTCAACCGGTCTTTTCTGTGAATACTTTTTAGTAAAACTAAAAGCCTCCAGCCAGGGTATAAAACTTACTTAACTAAAGCAACTGCACGCTGAGGGCACCCCCTGTGGGGTACGGGCCTCGGGTTAGGGCGTCCGGGGGAGGACAGCAAGTGGGGACAGGCTGGATCAAAATGTTTTCATTATTATTATTTATCGAGGAATGTAACTCTACTTGCTCAGCTTCGGCGTGGGCTGGCAATTTAACGAGCAAGGGACGGTTCGGGGTGAAATGTAGGTGTACTGTTATATTATGTAGGTACCTAAGCGTCGAGCGGTCTTTGACAGCTCTGGATGGAAGAGAGATAGAAAGACAGTAGGGAGCCCTTTGCCCAACAGTGAGACTTTAAGTCCATGTTAACTTTAAATAGTGTCGTTATGAGCGATAATAGTTCTTATTGCAATCCGAAACGGGTTAAAATTTATTGTAATCAATTTGAATTATAAATGAGCAAGCGTATCCATACCCATCACTTACCCATCACTGAATACAGTTTGGCATTTGAAATTTTATTGTATATTTTTAATTAGAATTATAATTGGTATTGAAGGGATTAACTGCTTTTAAAGGTAATTTAGAGGTGACTTTGATGATTTTTTTGATGCATTGTTTAATTATGTTTCGAGTTCCATCACTGTATGCAACAAAGATTTAAAAAAATCGTTTCATTTTTTTCAAAATTATTTACGGTTATAGAGAGACACTGATTTAAAAAAGAATACACCCTTTTGACCGTTTTCAAGAAATCTCCGCCTAAATAATGGCTAAAAAAAGAAGCGACGAGCGAGTCTCATTACGTGGTCATCTTGTATAATTTCGTGCTAAGTATAAACCTACTAATTAAACTTAATTACACTCCAATTATGCGAGAATTTTGTAATTAACGCACTCAATAAACATCGAAAACGGAGCTCCAATTACGGGATTATAAACAGTTACTATAGAGATAATGCGACAATTTAGTCACTTGCGCGTGCGACTAATGTCAGCTGTTGCAAGTGTATCACATTATTAGCCAGGTTTTTTGTTCGTTTTATAATTATAAGTATAGTAACTGTGTAAGCGAAGATCTGGAGTTTTTAGATGTGGCACCAACGTTTCTGGAAGTAGCGGTAGGTAGAAAACGATTTCCACCTGGATTTTTTTTTGACCTGGTAATGATTTTTCCGCTCTATCCGTACCACTGCATGGCAGTGGTGGCCGAGAGCAGTGGTCACCAATCAGTGCCTGAATTCACTATGGCCACTTAACGATTCCTTACTCGTAACCACGTCAATCACACACGAATTCTGCTAATATTGTATTAATTATATTGACAAATTGTCTTGGAACATACAGAATATGACATTACAATTCCTTACCGTTACATTGGTTTCTAAAAAAAACGATATTGACGTAGTTTGAACGTAGTAAGATGCCGCGGGGAATCATTATAACGATACAGAATTGATAAAGGCCCCAACGTAACGTACAAATTGAAGGTCATGGGTTAGAACCTAGGCAGACGGTTTACTTTGTTTAAAAAATTTCATCACCACAGCTCTGAAAACGGTGAAGGGAAATATTGTGAGGAAACTGACATGTCCGGGAACCAAAAATTCGAAGACATGTGATATCTACCAACCCGCACTGATTATAGACCATTCCCTCTCGAAGTCAGGAGACCGGTGTCCAGCAGTGGGAACATTATAGGCTGAATAAACGATGATTGTCAGACTGCTAAAAAGAAAATCGCTTCAACTTAAACTGGCTATTTACTGCCGCTCAGGGGCGTACCAATAGACAATGGCGCCTAGAGCACGCATCACAGTTGCGCCCCTTCGTAAATTATCTTCTCGGTCTACACTGAGCAAAGCTAGGTCGCATAACCTTTCTTGACCTAGCTTTCAATAACCAAGGTAATATTTCAACTTGCCAAAACTCGCTTCCTATGCTGCAATTTTAAGAGAATTTTAATAGAAATAGGCAGATTAGGAAATATGCCCTCATCCCCATACTGCATAATATATTCAAGTAGCTAGTCAGATTTCTTAGATTTAGGTAACAGTATGAAATGTTTTATTATGTTTTAATTTTTTTTTTTTTGATAATTGTCGAGTTTTTGCGCCCCCTTCGATAGGCGCCCAGGGGGCCTACTCTCTAAGCACGAAGTTCGTAATATCGGTCGAAGTTACCAGCGTTTCCTACTCCGTTACACTTACGAATCAATGATTAGTTTGGAGCCCAAACTAAGAATGAATTACTACACCATTTGACAGTTGTCCCTACTCCCTATCTGGTTTTACCCGTCCAAAAAAATTTATGAATCAGCTGTAGGAGTCACTTTGAAGTTACGAACTATTTTTGGACGGGCCCGTATTTTCGTTGACGGAGTTAGAGAGTAGACCCCAGGGCTCGTGCCCTGCCTGCGCCACTCTTGTTACGCCTCTACTGCCGCTTCTAGCAATTCTCCCCAACATCAAATATGTCCTCTTTTTACAAAAACTCATAAAAGGTGATTAAAAGTTCATATAAGGTACGGGTCATTTTTACAGTAACTGTGACGTCACGGGACCGGTGCAACATAGTGGTTGTAAAGGTGCTCTTACACGGGCAATTTTTTGAGCAAATATTTCTCGGCAACACTAATGGATCAGTCTGGATCAATTAAGTGGAGCAATCTGGGGCAACAACAATAAATTGCAGATGGTTCGGTAATTGCTCCACAGTTTTGGACGGCGTATTGCCCAGTTTTGTAAGTTACTCTATATTGCTTGATATTGTATCTCTGGAAACAGGTTGCTACATGTTGCCTTTGCCCAAAATGCTGGATGTAGTCGTGACGTCATAGTTGAAGAAAATTGACCAGGATGGAGCAATTTTAGTTGGTCGTGTAAGCGCCGCACCTTTAAGATGCTCTTACACGGGCAATTTTTTGAGCAATTACTGCTCGACAAATAGTGAGGCAAACGCTCTGGGTGGAGCGGGAGGGCGTGTCAAACTTTTACCGACTAAAACCCACCCGTGTTCCCTCAGCTGCCTTTGTGCCAGGGGCCGCGGTATCTCTTTCGAACAACCCGCACCCCTGGCAGGCATCGGCATACGCCCTCATGGCCGTAGCCTTCGCTGGAGACGCCCTGGGCGTCGGGAATCCCAGGCTGATTACCGGCCACCGCAGGCGCGGGCTTGCGGACGGCGAGTAATGGATAGCCCGCTGTCCGGTAAGGACCAAGCCCGGGTCGGCGGCGCGTCGTGTTCCACGCGCGCCTCAAAGAGATGTCAGCACCAACTGATGGAGCCCGCAAGGGCCGATGCCTGCCAGGGGTGCGGGTTGTTCGAAAGAGATACCGCGGCCCCTGGCACACAGGCAACTGAGGGAACACGGGTGGGTTTTAGTCGGTAAAAGTTTGACACGCCCTCCCGCTCCACCCAGAGCGGGAGAAGTTGTTTGACGATTTCCCACCCAACAAAAAAAAAACGAGTCCACTCGTGGTCTCACTCAGCTGACTTAACGGATGGGATTTTGTTTTGAAGTTGTATAGCGAGGTTATGTTGCATTTTTCTTTACGCGCATACACGCATACAGCGGAAATATTAATATTTTTAATGTCTATTTATTTTCGTTTTCGGCTTCGTTTTCGGCCGAATCCGAAACTTTGCTTTCGTTTTTGATTTCAGCTGAAAATCCATTTTCGGACGGTCACTATCACATAACTGTGTAGATAAATACATAAGCTAGCACCTTAATTACGTAACATATTTTCAATCACAATATGAATGATCATTTTGATGACAATACATTGCTTCATAATATATTCGAATTCTTTTTCTGCTCAGCAACACTAATAATGTAACGAATATTGTTGAACTGGCAAAATGAAAGCCTTTGCTACTGTTAGTGTGTGACTCAATTACCTCGCAGGTTCATTTACGTTGACAATTGTACCTACCTACATTTTAGTTTTTATATATATATATAAGAGTTTAGAAAAATAGTTATGAATTCAGTGCAATGGGGGCGATAACTTTGGGGACGATAACTTGTTTAAACTGAGATGACAAATACGATCACCACCCAAGCAATGTATCCTACCTGTAATGTATTTCAAGACACATATTTATCCAGTAGCCCTATATAACCCACTTTGATAATAAAACACTTACAAAATAATGAACTTTCTGTGTTGCCGAAGGCTGCGTGACAAATTAATAATGGCCGATGACAAAGTTGCAGTGCACTTTAGCACGAAAATAACAAATTAGATCGATTGTGCTCCCTTAATGACACGTTTCATGCCACTTTTGAGGCTGAAACTATTTAATGAACTGTTAGTTAACATGAGAAAAAATATTTTACAGAAGGTCCAGTAAACGGTGGTGGTTGCATGTGACTTTTGTGGACATCTATTCTTGAATTGTATTTTTTTTTTCGTATTAAGAATAGAAACAAAATTATGTCTTACGTTTTCAAAACAAATGCTTTCAAATGCTCTGTAATTTATTTTATTAATTTTATAATAAATTATCTCAATCTTTATTTACAAAAGGCACTATCACTTGAATGAACTGACTACGACTCAGATTTGTAGTTTTGCATAAGTGCAGTTATGCCCTTGAGCAGTGGTAGCCCAAAGGTATCGGCCCCAACTTTCGAGGGGTTCAGACCCAGGCAGGCGCTTTGCTTTGTACCGATAAATTTACCACTACTGCTCTCAAAGCGGTGAAGGAAAACATCGTGAGGAAACCGGTATGTCCTTGAACCAAAAATATGAAAACATATGACATCTACCAACCCGCACTGAGCCGCGCTGTATATTCCAACCGAAACCCTCTCGAAGAGAGGTCTATGTCCCAGCATTGAGAATATTAAAGACAGATTATGCATGTGTTTGAGTGTCAGCTAGGTTTGTACAAAGTTGTCCTTCTGCGTCAAACATTTTTGTGTAAAAACTTTATTAAAACTGAATAATAAAGTGCTAATAACCTTGTATAATTCTGTCATATAACATGTGACAATGTTATGACATCATTTTTTACAGCGAGCGACCAATGAGCTACTTTTTTATTAATATACCAGTTGTTAGCCGCCATATTGATAAAGTGCAGTTTTGGTATTATTAATATTGTTTTTTTCTACAATACTTTTCATTATAACTTTCGTGGAAGTTTTTTAAACATTTTTATAATTAATGGAGCTGTCTTTGGCCTGGTCTTTTGAATTGTTGTACACCATTTTATGATGTAAGTTGTTCTGGCGATAATGGCTACCACTTTCGATTTTATCAGCTTGAACGAGCAACATGCTATAGTCAGATAAAAAATGTCTTAACTATTTAAGTTGACTATTTTGAGAAACATTCTGCTGGTTGGTCTAGTGATGTATCCAGACGGATATAATGGAATGAGCTGGACTCCTTTAATAAAGATTGGTCCTTGGTAGCTCTGGACAGAGAGAGGTGGATAGGGAGTAGGAAGGCCTTTGCCCAACCGTGGACACATAATACAGGGTGTAAGGAACGCTTCCGACGCCAGAACGTAGGTTATTATACAACCTAAATGTAAACGAGAACCAATAACCTTTCGCCTTAAATTGGTTATTTTGCATCAATTTAAAATGTTTGACGCTTCTGTAATGTTTCTACTTATTTTATTTTGGCGGTACCTAAAGTCGTCGCCTGGACTTGGAGTAGTTTTTACATTTGTATAATCTCAAATAATGGTTCATTTAATTGTTCTCACATGACAGCGTAGTGTACAAAAAAATGCTAAAAAAAATCTGAATAAATTGTAAAAGAAATCTGGATATTTTTATGGTACTTTATCGAGAATCACTAGCCCTATCACCTGTCTTCGTTATCGGAAGCGTTTTCCTTACATCCTGTATATACTAGTGGTCGCTCAGTGGTAGAAATTTGACCATAATTTATTGAAATATAGATACATTATTAAACAGAAATATTAGCCGTCTGCATTCTTTCCCATATAAACTAACTACGCCAAATTTCATACTCCGTCCGCGTAATTTTCGTAAAAAGTTTTTGCTTCATATGTTAGTTAATATACACCGTGACTTTTTAGTCGTCTTACGACGGCAGCCCACTTCATGTATCCAGTGACTACTAGGGTAACACCACGATAGTTGCCCCAGGGGTATAGTTGCCCCGATTTTATTTACTCTAGTTTCGCGGATGAATTGCATGCTATTTTCATAATTTATCGAAAGACTCTCCAACTACCACTAAGTTGACCGTGTCGCATGTGTCTATGTGATTGCATGGGAAGGCAAAATGCGATCAAAGTTTATACGGGATAGATGTCGTTTCTCGGCGGGGCATCCGGAACGTAATACATGACATATGGATTAGGCAACTATCCCCTATGTGGGATAGATGTCCCAAAATAGGTCCGCAAAAATCGCTAATACTCTAGAAATATAAAAGATTTTTGTTTTTACTTTCATAAATTTGTAGCTAAAAAAACAAAGTATCGGCCAGTTTTTCAAGTGAAATTTTGGTTTTTGTTTTGAGAGATATAGAGTGATTTCGAAACGTGTGACAACTATGCGGCTTTTACCCTATATATTAAATTTTTTTTTTGAATATTTGAAAGATTAAAAAAATAAATATCACTCTCTCTAAGACGCGACGCTGACGTAGTTTGAAACACCCTGATATGGAGATGGAATGAATGATGGAACGTAATGGTATAGGTATCTTCGACCCTTTGATACGTAAACATCATTAACAGGTTGTTTCATAATTCTAAAGCATTACTTATTTTTCTTAGTACCTATTATCTTAATTAATGGTAAAAAAAAATAATCGCGCCTGTAGGTATTTTATGTCGGACACATTGAGTGGACCACCCTTTGTAAGACGACTAAAATGTCATGGTGTATAGATATAATTCAGGAAATTGAATTTTCTTAAAAATCAAAATCATTTACTTAAATCCACCACTGTCAGTAGCAGTATTTTGTTCATCTGTAACAGAAAAATAAATAAAAGTCGCGTACCTGTAACCCGACTTAATAATTGAAAAGGTGTTCCAGTTACCGTCATAATTATAAATAGCAAACAGTTACCCCATGTCATTGACTCCAACTAACCATGTATACAGGGTGGCACGGTTTCATCGCGCAACCTGCTACCATTCAGTACTCACCTACATGATTTTGGACACTTAAGCGTTGAAATTTTTCGTCGGTTGAAATAATAACAATTTGCTATTCCATACATTTGGAATGCATGGGTGGGTATTATCATCATCATCATCGTCATTTCAGTCGGAAGACGTCCAATGCTGGACATAGGCCTCCCATAATTTGGAGGCTTGCCATAATGCCATAATCGCCACGCTTGGCAGGCGGGTTGGCGATCGCAGTATGGTGGTAAAATACATAGAGAACGCTGCTGCCCATTCTCTAGTAAGTCCCTTAGTCGCCTTCTACGACACACACGGGAAGAAATGGGATGGTGCTATTCTTTACGTCCGGCTCCACACGGAACGTTGGGGGCATTTACTTATCTATAAAATAGCAGATTTTTTTTTTAAGCTGACAATTACTTTTACGCTAGGGAATCTAGAATCATGTGCTGTATTCATAGTTACCGTTTTGCGCGTCGATGTCAATCCAACCCTGTATGTATAAATTACTACATCATCATCATCTGCCTAGGTTTTTCCCAACTATGTCGGGGTCGGCTTCTAGTCTAACCGGACGCAGCTGAATACCAGTATTTTACATGAATCAACTTCCTATCTGACCTCCACAATCAATTTACTGGGTAATACGATACCCCTTGGTAAGACTGGTTGTCAGACTTTCGGGCTTCTGACGTCCCGTAACGGCTGTAAAATATCCACGAATGACAGCCGGGAACAATGGCGTAAAGTGCTTTCCGAGGCACGGAGGCGTCTTGGTATGGAAAGATCACCAATCCACGGACCAACCGCGACAAGCATAGCTTAACCTGATCGATCGATCTGTTCGGCTGTTATTACTTAGCCACAACCCTACAAATGTACAAAAAAATCTACAATCATTAATTAATTTGATTTGATCTTGCTCAGCTACCAAGTTTCCACACTCCGTAACGGTACCAGTAATCCATTCACAAATAATTTGTTAACGTTACAATAACCAAATTAAACGTAACTATAATTTCCTAAGACTTCCACCGCCTTAGGGTGGCGGCACCAATTATGGGCGCAGTGAATTTATCCAAAGAATACTGCGCACTGTGTGGCCGTTTTTGCCATTGTGCCGATAATTTATAAACGCAATGCTTTTATTGTTTATTTACTGTTGCATTCTCGCGAGTACATTGCGGGATTCCTTGTTAGGAACTAATGAATCTACGGCATGCGAATTAGTCAATAAGTCTTCTACTATGCGGCAACTGTTGTAAAAAACAGTCTTAAAATAACTTACCCTTATTTGCGTACATCTAACATCAAACTATTTTAATGGTAATAGCGTTTAGAAATCGATATATCTCTATTGCTATGTCTGTCTATCTGTAGAGATGTTGGAGAAATGTGCACGCGATCCACTCACTGCAAGTTACAACAAATTTATAGTAATTTATAGGGTTTGTATACATAAATAATAAAATACAATAGTATTAAATGTCAGCTAGGTGCACGTGTAAGTCCACCAGTGACTTTTAGATAGACAGAAGGCCCTTAAAGTGGACAGATAGATGGACATATTGTGTGGTAGTATGAATGGAACTTGCGATACAATTAATGTGCAACTTGTGCCTCAGGGTGCTAGCGACAGGTGCATCTAGCCTATTACTTACGTACAATGAAGTAACAAACTTGATTTTATAGATAAAGCGTACATGATCATTTAATTTAGAATTTTAATACAATTAAGTGATTATAAAGCGGTGTCATGGTTTGAAAATTGGTGTTTCAAAATGGGTGTTGAATGGTGGACGAGTGTATCTTAAAAAAAATCGTAAGTTAAGTGTGTAATTAAAGCTTACGGTAGTTTTGAAGATATAATTTGATGATTGTAATAGAAACGGGGTAAAAAATGTATTAAGTTAATTGCTGTATTATTTATAAAGAACAAAAAACTATAGAAGTAGCTTAAAAGAACACGAGAATCAAGTTTTCCCCTTAAATTTAAGTGACTAATAAAGATGTTATTGGACGGTTTCTTAATTTTATAGTAAATTAGCAGTTTAAGTTTTTTTACTTACTACATGACTATACTTCGCCGGTTTAGTGGTTGCAAGTGTTACTGCTGAGACCGAAGTCTTGGGTTCGATTCCCAGGTCGGGCAAATTGTTATTGGTTTTGCTCTTTGTAATTTCTAAGCAGCAGCCCGGGGTCTGAAATTGTGCCCGGCTGATGCCAATAGGCTCGCTCCCTATAACATGGGACTTATTTATTTATTTATTTATAGTTAATTAAAACGGGAAACACCAATTACATTAATTAACGTAGAAACAATATTATAACGTAGAAAATAACTATGTTAAGATATATGATTAAATTAAAAACTAACATGGAACAGTGGACTTCCTTGCATACTTTCCCTCGCACAACACCAGACATATACGCATAATTTCATTCCATTCATCCGCAAACACATCACATTCAGGGTAGGCAATCAGAAGGGCATTTAGCGTACGACAGACTGGGGATTCGGCTCTGGCTACAGTTTTACATGGCAGTTGCGCAAACAGATTGTGCCAGCGGCTCTGACGGTGTCCGATGAATTTGTCGGGCACAAATAATCGGCAGAAAAGGCCAAGGAGCTCTGGGCAGTCAATACGTCCCCGTAATGTCTTACAGGCTACCGTGAGCTGATCAAGACCTCTTCTCACCTCTAGTGAGTTAAAACCCAACGTCCCTAAAAGATAGTTGGTAGGGTACATGTAAGGAAAGAAATGATATAACCTTTGGAACAGGCATCTTAGGAAAGTTTTCTGCACCTTTTCCAGCATCAGTGTTTGGGTCGCGGCATAGGGATGCCAAACACAGGCACTGGACTCCAGTTTGCTGCGAACCAAAGCAGTGTACAACAGCCTAATAATATTTGGATTGTGAAAGTCACAAGCATTCCTTAAAACAAATCCCAAGCGCCTGAAACATTCCTTCGCAACGATAGAAACGTGGTCTCTAAATGTCAGACCACGATCGAAAGTCACTCCCAGGTCTTTTATGATGGTGGCCCGAGTAATTACTTCACCACCCAAACTATAGTTGCATTGAATTGGTCGCAACCCTCTACCGTATGTCATGACATAGCATTTGCTTGTATTGAAAAACAATTTGTTCACAATGCTCCAATCATAGATGGCGTCAATATCCCTTTGTAGGAGTTTGCAAACCTCGTCCGTTCGGATTTCTGCGACCAACTTGAGGTCGTCAGCATACAATAGACATTTGGCAAACTTAACATTAGTTATTAGGTCGTTAATCATGATCAGGAACAGAGGCGGCCCCAATACGGATCCCTGACTTTCGCCCGAGCGTGTGATGTAAGGCTTGGACTCGAAGCAGCCATGCCTTACAAACTGTTTGCGATCGCGCAGGTAATCGGAAAAGAAGTCAAGAAGCCCGGACGAGAAACCGATGGCCCCCAGCTTTGTCAAAAGTACATCGTTGTCAACTCTGTCGAATGCTTTCCGGATATCGAAATATAGAGCGTCAACCTGCCCACCGATGTCCAACAGACTCAAACATAAAATGGCGAAATGTGAGTGTACTTATACGTACAACTCTTCTCACTCCTTCGGGGGAATAAGGCCTGATGATATGTTATGTTCAGTGATTGGATAATCGGGCGCATAAATACCTAAACATCTTCCAAGGAAAGTATAATATGGACATTCCTTTCTGAATAAATAAGTAATCCCTGGTTCCCGGGATTGAACAATTTTGAAAAAAAAAACAACTCTAACAAACTTAATGAAATTATAGCAGTGGTAATTTTGATTAAGTATCTTTATTTTATTCAAAACAAATGGATTATGTGCACAATGTGGTCAAGTAGTGGAAATTGATTTATTATAGATTAGTGATCGAATCGACTAATTTATTGTTCAAACGAACGATTCCGGGATTCGGGATTCTGAAAGGCATGTCCGTATTATTCTTTCGTGGGAATAAAAGTGAAGTTGAGATATATTAGCGCCCTATTATCCGATCACAGGATGTTCAATTACTTATTAGCTAATAAGCTAGATGGTAAACAAGTAGCTATTAGGTACATACTATCCATCAGTTGGACCGTCACCCTGTTTCCCGACCAATCGCAAAGTGAAACACTACTAAACTATGACGTCACACTAATGGAACATGAAACCTAATGTAGCTCCACTTTCCATAAAGAAACCTCCCCCATACCCCCCAATTTATAGCCCCCAGAACAAAAAGCTCAAAAGATCCCATTACCAAATTGGAAACTATCATTTTCGCAAGCTCATATTTTCGCAGTCGCAGACGGCACGATTCGCAATCGTATCGTATCCGTGCCGTGCCAAAACCGTAAATATGTCCGAATGAAATAGGTACTCGTTAACGTTCGGTGTTACGAATATTGCCGAAAACTTACGAGCTTGGCAATGTTGCAGTACAAATGTTGGTATTTGTTTATTAGTATTTTTTACGGTTGGTCATAAAGAAGGTTGCTTCTATTCATTACGTGACATCACGCCTGTAATCCCTAAAGGGCTAGGCAGAGGTGTACCTACAGTACATCCAGATTTCGCCAGTTTTACTTAAGTCCCATGTAATAGGGGGCGAGGCTATTACCATCAAGCGGGCACAAATTCAGCACCCTAATTGTGTTAGACAGTTCAAAAACATTTATTTCGTTATACACCGTGACATTTTAGTCGTCTTACAAAGATGGTCCACTCAATGTATCCGTCATAACATACCTCTAGGCGCGATTAAAACATTGTTACCATTAATTATGATAGATACAAAGAAAAATAATGAATGCTTTAGAATTATGAAACACCCTCCCTGTTAATAATGTTTACGTATCAAACGATAGACGATATCTACCTACCTACCATTACATTCCATCATTAATTCCATCTTCATAACAGGGTGTTTCAAACTACGTCATGCGTCTTAGTGATATTTTCATGTTTTTGATTATGCAAATGTTAAAAAATATATTTTTTTATGAATGGTAGTAGATAGCAGTCATTGGGTACATGAAGTGGGCTGCCGTTGTAAGACGACTAAAATGTCACGGTGTATACGTTGCTGAGCAGACACATTTTTCGAACATACGAAGCAATTTATTAGCAGTATCCTTTAAATTATTGTGATAGATCGTGCGTTACGCAACTAAGGTAGTCTGCACCTTGATTCTGCACTAAAAATCCTGATGGAAAAGCCAAATAACACATTGCCTGACCTGGGTATCTAACGCAGGACCTCATCTTAAGGCCCTGCTAACTTTAAATATTGTCGTTTTGAGCGATAATAGTTCTTATTGCAATCTTTTACGTGTTAAAATATGTTGTAATAAATTCGAATAACAAATGAGCAAGCGTATGACGTAAAATGCAAATAAAATCGTATAACATTGGGTATTAACTATTTAATAATAAATAATCCATCCCTGAATGCAATTTGGCATTTGGAATTTTATGGTATATTTTTAATTATGTTTATAACTGTTATTGAAGGGTTAAACCGATTTTAAACATAATTAAGGTGACTTTAATGATTTTTTTGATGCATTAAAGTATGTTTAATTATGTTTTGAGTTCCATCACTGTATGCAAAAAAGACTCGAATGTATCATTTTTTATTTTATTTACGGGTAAAGAGATACACAGCTTTAAAAAACCACCTTTTTGAGCGTTTTCCAGAAATCTCCGCCTTAAACAGAAGAGCGTGCCACTAAACCAACGAGGCAGTTGAGGCTTCTATTCAAGGCTCTATTCACCCCACTGCGGCGAAGCCCAAGAGGAGAGTGATGAAGATTCCCAAGTTGGGGTATTCAGTGACTACTTATTTCCTAAAAGAAGGTAAGAAGGGAAAGGCGTGTGGCCTTGCATAGCTTGAATCATTCCCTATTAAAACGTTAGAGGAACCCTAGGGGACGAATTTTCAAAATGGCTTCCTTAGTTGAAGATCTTTGTTATTTATGGAATTATTGTGTAAAATTACATGACCCAGCGGTTTAAACTTTAAGCTGTATCGCTCTGCAAGAATTCTTATTAAGTACTCAGATCTTAGATTGAATTAAATTCTTCACACACTATAAACTTAATTCGCGTGCAAAAAGTTATATTACTTCAAAAATATACATACAAAGCGATGGCAAAATACATGAATAATTTTTGCACTATCTGTACTGTGCATAATTAAGAGATAAAAAAAATTATAAAGTGATAAAAACACACTTCAGCTCATCACCGTAACTAATCCTGTAAGTAATAGCGGTCATTACAATATCTAGGTAATGCGAGTCACAATAATATCTATCCTATCTCTCAAAAGGACCAAGCAGAATGGTAACTACCAAAACATATTCACTGTCCATTCCAAGGTTGCCTGGAAGAGATCGCAGAAAGCGATAAGGCCGCCCATTGTATGTTTCTAGTGTTAAGTGTTTTTTTTTTTAATAAATAAATATTGCCACCACTGCTCTCAAAACGGTGAAGGAAAACATCGTAAGGAAACCAGCATGTCCTAGAACCAAAAATTTAAAACATGTGACAGCTACCATGTGACAGTTGAAAACCAGCGCCAGGCACTATTTGGCGCATTAGTTGGCTAGTGGGCGCATATACTGCCTGTGTCGCCGCTGGAGACGCCCTGGGCATCGGGAATCCCAGGCTGTTTCCCGGCCAGCGCAGGCGCGGGCTTGCGGGCGGCGAGTAATGGGTAGCTCACTGTCCGGTAAGGACCAAGCCCGGGTCGACGGCGCGTAGTGTTGCACGCGCGCCTCAAAGAGATGTCAGCACAAACGGTGGGGTCCGCAAGGGCTGATGTCTGCCAGGGGTGCGGGTTGCTCGAAAGAGATATATCCCCCCTGGCACACAGGCAACTGAGTGGTGCAACACGGGTGGGTTATTAAAGTATCCTATGTTCTCATCCAGGTCATGGTCTACCCTGAGGCAAATCCGTTAAAATCCGTTGAGGCATTTTAGCGTGAAAACGTAACAAAAAATCTTAATGTCATACTAAAGATGAGATTCTATTCTTTTCAGGATCTTTTTGATCGAAGTTTGAAGTTTCTCTTTGTCTTCTGCAGCCAGTCCATGTAGCATAATGGTTAGCATTCCTTTTAAGACAACTTTTTTCCTTTTTTTTGGCAGTAGCAGTTCCAACTAAATTTTTGCCAAAACTATAAAGATAAAGTCATTGTTTTTAATTATTATATCATTTGTTAGCAAAAAGTAACATTTTACGTTTAAATCGTTGTGTTCCGGTGTTGTGTTTCAGTGCGTTTTTTTGCAACAAATTAATTTTGATAGTTCTCCGGCTCTTAGCACCACATAAAAATTAAAATTGTTAACTTGTGAAGTAACTGATTTCTCGTTTTTATAGCAAAGTATATCTTTGTACGGACAATAAGTTCTGGTCGTTTGATTCGGAGTAGAAACTACTTTAAATACATTTAGTAAAACTTTAATAGACTTAATGTCTTGTATGGGTCAGAATGTTGGGCCACAAAAAGCAATTGCATGCAGCTGAGATGAGAATGCTAAAAGGGATTTGTGGTGTATCACGAAGGGATAGAATAAGAAATGAGTACATATGAGGAAGTCTGAAAGTGGCATCGATAAAAATTGTGTGGAGATCGATTATCACAGTTTTGAGTATGAATGTCGACTAAAGAAACGATGGATCTACTGCGTGAATTATGTATGATATGGTTAGAAGATTAAACTAATGAGAGATGACGACTACTATTAGTATTTCTCTATAGAAGAATGGAAGATAAGATAATGGAATGGAATTTCTCAGCAGCCCGGAGTTTGATTTCCCCATTCATTACATGCGACTTACCTAAACATAACTACCGAAATGATACAAAATAAGTATAGATACAGCTCTGCCTAACTCTTGGGTGACTACAGGTGTCTGAAATGTGTAGTAACATAAAATGATTTGGGCAAAAAGGCGAGCCCCAAAATGAGTCATCAAAGGCCTGAAATAAACAAAAAAACATGTAGTCATTCGATAACACTCCATTCAGACACCCTAATCCCCGGTCGAACAAAACCTAAGCCCAGAAAAGATTAGACCAAACATTTAGACATTCCCCTTAGGTTCCAACAGCCGTACCTATAGCCGTGAATGCTACCATCGGAAATCCTGGCCAGACGATGAAAGATACAGCCGTCAAACGCAGTGTATTCGAAAATTTCGACACTAGATAAATTTGAGCGCTAAGTTTTAGGCTTTAGACCCTCGTTGTGGTTTTGTTTTAAGTGGGGAAATGCCTGTACTTCAGACAACAAATTTTTGAACATTTGCATAATTCAAAAAATTCAAATATCATTCACTAAGACGCAAGACGTAGTTTGAAACACCCTTTCATGGAGGTGGAATTAATGATAGAATGTAATGGTAGGTAGGTAGACATTTTCTACCGTTTGATACGTAAACATTATTAACAGGGAGGGCGTTTCATAATTCTCAAGCATTATTTATTTTTCTTTGTACCTATTATCTTAATTAATGGTAACAATGTTTTAATCGCGCCTAGAGGTATTTTATGACGGATACATTGAGTGGGCCACCTTCGTAAGACAACTAAAATGTCACGGTGTATAGAAATGAAAATGAAATGATGTTGTTCGTTGTTGTACGTATCACTTGAAAATGCCTGGACGGATTTGGATATTTTTTGTTTTAAAATGTTCGTAACGGTACGAATTAGGTTTCTCTGAAAATAAAAATTGAAAAAGTTACCCGGAAAATTGTAAAATTCTGGAAAAACTGAAAGTGCTTTTTTCTATAGGATATTTGTATGAACTCAAGGCTGTAATAATGAATGACAAGATACCGTCATTCGGGTCAGATACAAATGAAAATGATGTAATATTTGATACTCGATCGACTTGATCTTTGTTGGTTACCAAAGTAGTGTGTACCGAACTGAGTTTTGTTTTTCGAATAAAAATAATTCCTTGTTTTTTACTAGCCTTGAGGACATTGGTTGACAGTACTTCACCAAGATATAACTTTGTTTATTTTTCTTGTGGTCCCAAAAGACTACTAAAATTAATTATTGTAATTAAAGGTGGCATCCGAAACCGCGGTCTCGGTCCCAAAAGGCCCTCGACCCAATTGTAGACGTTCCTATGACTGCTGAAAGATAGGCTTTACGGCTACTCTACCAAAGCACAGAGTGACACAGACCCCTTTGTGTCACTCTGTGTACTATATCATCTTCCTAGCCTTTTCTCAACCATGTTGGGGTCAGCTTCCAGTCTAACCGGATGCAGCTGAGTACCAGTATTTTACAAGGAGCGACTACCTATCTCACCTCAACAACTCAGTTACTGGGTACTACCATACTCCTTGGTAAGACTGCTTGTCAGACTTTCGGAAATCTGACGACCCCTAACTACTTTCAAAGATCTAGGAATGACTTCCGGGAGGCACGGAGAGATCTTGCTGTGTAAAGGTGGTCACCCATCCAACGACCAACAGCGACAAACAAAGCTGTCAGATTAAAATAGGCAACGGCAATTTTTGTGAGAAGCTCTTGTAAAATCGTAGTGTCATCAAATGCTTCTACATTGTCATTTTCACGATATTACTCGCCATATGCTTGTAGTATGTATTAGCTAATGTACATAGCCACTACACACGATGTCACAAATCTCAGTGGGCGCACAAATCATCGTATAATACGGCTGATTTACATATCACATGTACGCTTACGATTCATACGCAGCAAATGTAGCCATGACACGACAGCACTATATCGTGGTGTGTTTAAAAGGGTTAGCTTACTTGCTCGTATGGGCAAGTGTAGTTACCCGGCACACTGGCTTACCCGGTACACGAATGTAAGACAATTTTCCAGCAAGAACTGATTTTCCTTCTTCTTCGTGTCGTTCGCAAATAGTAATGTTAAGAAAGTTAAGCCATTTTTTTTTGTACTTAGGGGTTGTCTAGAGTCTTTGTGACATTATACATTCCTAGCCAGAAACTTTTATGCAAACAAAGATTTAATTCTTAATCACTGTCTAGTGCTATGAACCAAAATTGGTTTTCTCTGTTGCTACCTTGTTGTTCCTGTCATATTTTCAATGATCAGTTGTTTCTCTCAAAAGTTTGAAAATTCTACTTTTTCCAGTGATAATCAAAAATCATCATGTGAAGGAAATCTTAATCTCTTCCTTTTGCGATCCAAAATAGATACGTAGGAGTTTCATGAGGCAGCATCAGATTTGAACATTACAATTGTGAAGTCATCTTTTTGATAAAGTTGCTACTCCACTCGACTTGCCTAAGCCACTCTTCTCGCCTCACAATCCAAACGCTCCACGTAAACCATCGCAATACTCAAACGCGAACGTTAACGTTTAACCAGTGGGTTCCGTTTCGTGCGGAGCGAACATAAAAAGCTATTACCGGCCATAGTATGTATGTGTTTTATGGTACGCATGTGGAGTAGGTATTAAGGAATTATTATGGGGTTGTGATTTTTACGAGTAGAATTGATGTTTTCGACTGAAGTTACATGTGGAACGGAAATTTGTAATTTTTTCTGGAGTGTTTGGGTAATAAAATGGTTGTCGTGTGGTCTTTGGCCTCGTAACCAATCGTATGTATAGCCATGACATGTAACTGAAGGGTTATTTCTGCAATGGTGGCCCATTGGTAATGGCCGCGACTTACGAGTTGTATCGGTCGTAGGTCCGAACCCGGATAGGTGCTTTAATTTATCTAAATTATTTGATTACCACTACTCTCAAAACGTTGAAGGAATACATCTGGAGGAAGCATGTTCTAGAACCAAGAATTAGCAAACATGTGATCTCTACCAACCAGCACGGGACCCGCGTGATAGACCCGCAACGACTGTCAAAGATCCGCACACCACAACTAAAGATGCGAGTGGGAAAAGTTTTACTAAAATTAGTGCCATTTATTTTGACTTTATTTGCAAAACTAATTCATTCCTTCAGATCAAACTGCTAACGATAAAAGTACTAGGAAGGCGAAAGGTCCGTCATTTAACGGCCGTCATGACTCATGAATTTTCACCAGTATTCGACGTTAAGGTGTCAAAAAATACTTTACACTTACACGATAGCAAACTAGATAAAGTTAGCCCAGAATTTGGCTGCGATTTTGGCACTTTCAGCAACGTCCTGAAGCTCCTATACCTAGTGTGCAGACAGCTGGACACGCTGGAAAGTATATTAAGTGCCCATTAATTGTGGGACAGCACCATATTTACACTTTACACTGAATTATTAAATTCCAGTTTTGAATTATTGTGATCTGGCTGACGATCGTAAAATCTAATCCTTCTCGAACCACAATTTTGCGTCACCAAAGCAATCTACTGCGGCCTCACTTTGAGTACAACGTAAGTAACAATGATATTCCAAATGCAAGAAAAATAAATAAAATATCCGAGTCCCAAGGGTACTATATCGCGAAAATCACTCACACATCGACGTCCAAACAAGATTGCCACGTGTACGTACATTTGGGTGCAAAAGTATGGGTGATCTAAGCCTTTACTTCTGCCAGTGTGCGTCATTTCTTTACGGTTGATCTGAGTTTTCGCATGTGCTCAGTGTATTTAGGCGCACACATGTATAACCCTTTAGTTAAGGCGAAGGTGTTGGCGTGTGACGTAATTCTGTGCAGATATTGATGCAGAGAAGAGTAAAATTGTGATTGGAAAATGTTTCGTCTATATTTTTTTTATAAACTGTTGTGGTTTTCAATAAAGCGTAAATAGTTAACGTAATATTGGGTAACGAATTCACGGTCTCTGACAGATTTTTTATTGAAATTATTGTTTTTTGTCACAAAATTTAGGCTTAAATATTACTACCTAAGTATAGTTTTTTTTAGAAAACAGCGTATATACTGATCCCAGTACTCAATGGTATTATTATCTTAATATTCATACGAATATTAAAATAATAATGCTATTTCCTTTGATAACCTCAAGTGACTTTTGATTTGATTAGATACAGTTTCAAGGAAACTGTATCAAATCAAATCAAAAGTCACTTATTCAAAATAGGCTGAGAATCTTGCTTTTTGAACGTCAAAATTACATAACACGGTCCTCCAAAACGATCGTCCTTCATCACTTTCTAATGAGTGTCGTTGGCAAGGAGAAATAGTGCAACATCGTTTGAACGTCAAAATTACATAAGACAGTCCCCCGAGACGCCCGCTCTTCATCACTTAGTGCTTTAGCTGGTAAGGAGAAGTGATGTAACAAAGACCCCAACAGCACAGCTATGTGTTAAATTAGAAGAACTTAAATCTGTTAAATGATTTCTTCGTTGTATTCACTTTAAAACTATTCCATTGGAAATTACTATATACAGCAGTTACTTAACGTAATATTGGATGTCGAATTCACGATCTTTGACAGATTTTATTGAACGAAAAAATAATAAAGTCACTAAGTATTGGTTTAAAACATAACTATGTAACTATAGCGTATAAACTGATCCTTCTCATAAAGTTGTGGCTGTGAAAATTATAATAATAATTAAGTATGCATTTCTTTTATAAAACCGTTTAAATATCAAGTGTGTGACACTTTACAAGTTCTTATACTTACCTATTTTCCCAAAAACCCATTACTAGATTGAGACGAAAACTAAAACCCGCATTCCCCTTAACAAGGCGTATAGTACATCCGCACTAGTGTGCGTAAAGGTAACTCGTACTAGTGTGACTTCTATTCAATCTTCTTACGTTCCATTTCGCAGGGACATTTGATTCTGTCTCCTTCTAACTTCGGTGCCACACGTATCACCATCTCTCTCTATTCCTAACGGGCTTAGGAGCGTGTGATATATTGTATTGGATGGATTTTTCGTTTGTGGAAATGGAATTTCTTTTTTGACTCGGTACCTGACACGGCGGGGATGTTCGATCAAACCACTGTTTCCTTATTCTATTTTATATGGAATAAGTTAAAATTGACGTCGGTTTGATGGTTTAGGATATTATTCATTAGTGCTAATGTAAATGTACCTTTAAAGCTAAAAGAGTGGTTCTCGTTGATCGATGTTACAAGAAAAATTTTGTTACGTAAAAAATAGGGTTGCATTAAAATTTTCTACTTTTTTAGATTTGTAAATAAATCATTTCGGAAATAGTTGAGTACACAAATCATGTTTCACTTTCATGGAAAAGCGAAATAAAAACGTAATGTTTATCTATAAAATATCAAAACATAGGTAACAAAAGACACAGGAAACATAATCGTGAATAACAGACGGCAATTGCTTAAAAACACGTAACCCTTAGAATAATTAAATAAATAATAGGCATGTTTGTTTCAATTTCTTACGTACCCAAGGGAAAGGATTCAAACTAAAACAGAAAGCATATATTAACCAAACAACATCATTAAACAAGACGCAAAAATAACAAATGGCGCATCTCTCAGACACAGGATGATCAAACAAATTCTAGTTCACAATAAAAAAAACAAAACCAAGGTTATCATTTCAACACAAACATGTACTTTATTATGTTTTCTCTCAGATCGTTATAAAGGAACATAATTCAAAGGCATCACATGGCACAACAAGCCTCGTTCCCGTGTCTACCCAAAAAAAGGAATAATCTAAAGAAACGGGTACCCTTCGGGTATTCCAGAAAATTGGAGCCTCCAAAGAATATATTTTGAATTTTTATTATGTACTATTTTCTATTCCATTCCCAAGGTAACCCTTCCTTCTACAAAGGGGTTTCGTGCGGAGACATTCTATAGACGAGGGTGGGTACCCGGGTACCCCCCTAAGGGGTTGATGCCACCCCGTCCCATCTCGTTTTACTCTGAAGGATTTACCAAGTAGCATGTGTATTATATGTGTATATAAACATATGTATGTTTGAATTATTCCTGTATGTCGCTTTAATAAGGTCATTGTTTGGCTACAGAGGTTCTGTTTGGGATTATTTCGTGTCAATTTTAAAGGGATGTTCTACATGGTATTATCTTGGTCGTTTGAAGTTTGTTTCTTGAGGAAGTTGGCTTTTAAAAGGGTGGTTAAAGTGTTTTTTGTGTCAATTAGATTAGTATAATTTTTGTCTTTCTTGATTCTACAAGAAGAACTTAGCTTCTTGATAATGTTGCTCAGTGAGCAGTTCCTTAAAACTAAGAGCTCTAAGAAACAGTGTCATTTTGGTTGCCAATTCGACAGATTATCTTTGTGATTTCTAAGGAAATATTGAATCACCATTGGAAGTCTTTTGATTTGCCATCTTCATATATCATTGAACACTTCTTTGTATAAGAAGATTGTATGTATCATTGGTTGTGTCTACATTTTCTTTCAATTGGTTTAGTAGCACATACATGATGCTCGTTTGCATCTTGATGCAGTTCAACTGTTCAAGTACTTTTAAAAGGAGCTTATTTTCCATGTCAGATACTTTTATTACAATTTTGTTTTGAGACAATAATACGTCGTCTGTGAATACATTGAATGCTATTGTTTCTTCATCTCTTATATCATAAGGTTTATGACTGACTGTTTGTGGTTCAATTTTGTTTTATTCTAAATGTCTCGTCTACAGTCTTACTTCATGAGTTTTCTAGTTTTCTTTTTTTTTCAATTTAGTCTGAGTAAACTTGCAAAACGTTTTGCGAGTAGAATTTTTGTATCTATGGACCAGTCAAGTTTTTTAACTTAATACAGTTGTGCTGATGGGGACGCAGAGCACTAAGAAGTGGTGAAGGGCGGGCGTTTTGGGGGACTGTTTTATGGCATTTTGTTGTTCAAAAGGTGTTGATTCTCAGCCTAATTTGAATGAATGACTTTTGAATGAAACTAAGAACACCCTCTGTGTTGGTTGATGAGCTACAAGAATGTTCAAGAATAAGTAGTGCTCAAATAGTGACGACGCAAATTTTTTTGAGTGTGGGAAATCATCAAATAACTTCTCGCGCTCTGGGTGGAGCAGGAGAGCGTGTCAGATTTTTACTGACTAAAACCCACCCGTATTCCCTCAGTTGCCTGTGTGCCAGGGGCGACGTTATCTCTTTCGAACAACCCGCACCCCTGACAGACATCAGCCCTGGCAGACCCCACCAGTTGGTGCTGACATCTCTTTGAGGTGCACGTGGAACACAACGCGCCGTCGAGTAATGGGTAGCTCGCTGTCCGGTAAGGGCTTGGTCCTTACCGGACAGCGAGCTACCCATTGCTCGCCGTCCTCAAGCCCGCGCCTACCGTGGCCGGGAATCAGCCTGGGATTCCTGACGCCCAAGGCGTCTCCTGTGGCGACTAAGACTGTGAGGGCGCATATACTGCCTCTCCCTCACGTGCGCTGCCTCCCTCTTCGCAAGCATTACTGCTTCGCAGAAGGAGGTGACGGCTACTCACGCACTCTCGCTACGTACCATGGGACCAGGCCGGACGCGAAAGATCACTTCCACGAGGACAGGGCAGTGCCAAAGTGCCCAAGCCGGGCAGACCTCCACCGTATGCTCCACCGTGTCCTCATGTTCGGGAAACACCCGGGTGTTTCCTCCCGCCTCATGCGAAACAGGAACCTCCCGAAACACCCGTGTCCGGTGAGGCCTGCGTCAGGTGGAAGGTGACGACGCCGTGCCGCCTCACAATCCACTTCTCAAAGAAGGGACTTACCGCCGCAATCGTGGCGTGCCCACGACGTTGAAAATGTTTTGGCACAAATTTAACCCTTACATACCACTTCGTGACCAACTTAATAAAAACTACAAACAAATATCAGTGACAGCACATTATTGGTACGAACCATTATTGGTACAAAATAATTATTGGTTCAAACCGTTATTGGTACAAATAACAATAACTGTAATATTGTGCTATTAGCTTGTAATACCGTATCATTTCCGTAATAACGGATAATGGCGACCCAATGAAAAGTATTGGTTTTTATTGTAATAAGGTTTTCTGCGGGTTTCATAATTTAAATTGGTTTTGTTATTTGCTTCTGATTTTTAGCTTCAGTATCTTGATCTAATATTCTAAAAATATGTATTATTTTTGTTAATTTGAGAAATAACAGTAAACCTTCTTAGAGCTGGACAGCTTCTTAAGTTGATGCAAACAATAATTATGAGGGGTTGGAAAACTTTTTTTTTCAAATGTCAACTTAAGAGATGGATGTAGACCCAAAAACCTTCTAGACGAACCTTTTGTGCTTTGTAATTTAGGCAACCGAATATCCGACCACTGGTCTTTACTATCTAAGTCATCATCGTCATCATTTCAGCTGAAAGACATCCACTGCTGGCTCCCCCAAGCACCGCCACATGGACCAGTTCTGTGTTTATCATATCCAACGGGTTCCTGTGGCCTACACCAGATCATCGGTCCACCTTGTGGTAGGCCATCTGTTCTGCGAGCAATGTGCCCACGTCCGCATCACTTATCTAAGCACTACGCTTTATCTTTATCACGTAGGTATATACGTGATACCACCAAGGGTTAACCCTAAAAGGTTCCTACCACTCCAAAAACACAGCAGCTTTATCGACCACCAACTGACACACTTAAAGTACACACACAAAAGAAACAAACTAACTCACACAAAGGCAAATTAATTCTACGCGACGTTAAATCAACAAGTGACACAATAACCCTCAAGAGCTCGCCTAATTCCACCCCCGACTCATTACATCGTAACCCGGACCTGCACAACATTCGAAGTTTAAATTAAACAGGATCCGGAAAACAAGGAGGGGTATAAATGAGTATTTGAGAGCCTCCGGCGTCCGCCATATTTAAAAAACTCGGCAGACGAAAGACGCGGGTATTGGTTGGTGTTATGCGTCTTTCATAATTTTGTTTTCATGAAAAATTTTATGATTTCTTTTTTAGTTTTTGCAAATTGTGTTTTTAATCCTAGGTGTAATTGAAGTGAAAATAGTTTGGTTTTATATTGGTAGCTGATACAGTTGAATTTGTAATAAAATCATCCTGATGTTCAAGTACAAAAGCGTTCACAATTTCTTATGCATTATCGGGTCGCATCGTCAAAACTAATAATGACCAATAAAAACAACGGTAAGTATCCAGCAAAGTGTGTACCCTATATCCAGAAAACAATAACAAAACAACTCTAGAACTATCATACAAACAACCCAACTTCACCCACACTGCCAGTCCCAACACTTTCCCTGGAAAGTCCAATCAAACTTTACCACTTTCACTATCGCATAAAGCCATCCCAAGGCGGTATAATTAAACGTTTCATGAATGGGAGGGAGTGAAACAGCACGATAAAGAAAGAGACGGAATCGTCTGCTGTTGTACGCGTAATCAGTTTTACGGTAAGCGCAAATTACGCGGGGATGGGGTGAATTAACGCTTTTACAAGGTCACCGGTTTAAATTGCGAACGCTTTCGACAATCAGCTGATGTCGGTCGATTCGAAATTTGAATTCAAATGAAAGTCGAGTTTGTGGTTCAGATTGGGCTGTTGCGTTTGGAGGGTTGATTCTTTTATTAGTTTTAATTAAGGACAAGATATTCATTTAACGACATGATGTCGGTAGCCTAGGTAAATAATTATCTATCCGCAAGAAGAATTTATGCAATAATAATTAATTATGCTATTTTATTGGCCATCAATAATTTGTCACCAGTCTTATTAATCAATATTCCGACCGTTATAGGAAATTATAGGAAATGATCACGATTTCCTTTCTCCAAATGGAATAAGCAAATTTATCAGTAGTGCCAACGCCAGGAGTAATAAAAGTAATTCTTGTTTAATTGAATGTGTCCTTAAATAGTAGTAATAAATAAATAAACGATAAAGCCGGCCTGTCCAGTGCCTAAGGATACTGTCAACCTACTGTCAGATTATACTTACGGCTTAGAAGTGGAGATAGGTACTTTTGAAATTAGTTCTATCCAATTTGGAATCAGTCAGTATTTTGAACATACTTTACAAGATCTGCACCTACATGTTCGTAAGTAACTTCATGAATACATCCCTTTTTACAATTTGCATGTGCTCGGTCTTTCAAATGACAAATTGTAGGCCAACAATACGAAAAGACACACACCGTTGGAATATCAAAACGTCTACACTCTATAATAAAAACCAATAGAAAAAAAAAACTTGCCAAAAGACATTTACGCTGACTGAACGCAGTTTTTACAACGAAAGAGCAAACCGACAAATTACAAATGGAAACAAAAAAGGAACGTCTCGCGACAAAGGAAAAAATCGAACGCCGTGAAAATTTGAATAAGGAATCATTTCTTTTTTTTATTCCTTTTTTTCGCTCACTGTCAATCATTTGTCTAAGGCAAGGAGGTTCGCTATTTTCTTTGTTGATGGATGGGATATTTTCTTAGGGGTGTTCCTACTCGAGTGTAGTGTATTCTCCCAAGTTCATATTTCATTATTTTTATCTCGCGTGTGTTCGAGTTTGGATTTGAAAGCGTGTTTGTTTACCCAACTGTTTACATTTTCGTATAAGGTTTACGTTTGACACTGCACAAAGTCGAGTTATGGCACTGTTTTTATGACGAAATGTACGTAAACATATTTTATGTGAAAAATATAATGGTAATGAAGAGTCGTTCACGCAAAGTAATTCTCATGTTTGCGTGATGTTTTTTGGATGTTAAAAGAAAAACCTTCTTTGGGGTGGCCAAGCTCTTATCAATAAAATGAGTTGGATTTCTTAAAATTATATTTCAGTAGTAACCCACGAAATAAGTCAGAAATCTCTACATTGATGGCAATTTTGTAAAAAAAAAAGAAACAGCCACTGGGTATATTTCTACTTACCTTAACAGAGTAGCTTTCGTTACTGCCAGATACGCTTTCAAAAAATTCTTAATTTTGACGAAAGAAATACCATTTTCTGAAACTATGTAGTACTAAAACCAGTTCTAAAGGCGGAGTCTGACTAACAACGTTTGTTTGTAATGTATAATTCGAGGTGAGCTTGGTAACAAAACGGCGATATACCTACAAGACGCGGCGAACGCTCGCTTCGAGCACTTTACTCGAGCGTGCTCTCAAAGCTTGTTCGTAATCATGTGCTCGCAAAACTAGCAATGGTCGCATGGAGATCAAGAAGATTGAGTGGCTCGGCTCGCCGCACTGGCTACTGTCGCGTTATAAAACCTCGATACATTAAAAAGAAACGTTGCAAGTCAGTCTCCGCCCTTATAAATCACAGGCAGGACCTAAGCGATGTATTTCAACGACTCGCCCGTTCAACAAAATTCGTTCCGCATACTACATTTATTTACAAATCCCAGCTTTCTGTATCACGCGTCTGTAATCAGAACTGGTACATGAGCAATACATCTGTGTTATCCCGTCTTATTGGGTAAATATGAATGCCGCCCGTCATGCAGATTGGCATTCGAACCTCATGGTAATTCCATGTTTTCTTTGCCAGATACATTACTGATTCTGTGGATGGCTTTTATATTTGGTTTCCTGATTTGCATCGTACTGTTGCTATGAGATTTTGCGGTTCGAGATAAAGTTTACACAATTCTTAGAAGCCCCTGTTTTTGTGGTAATGGTAATGGTAATTTCATATCTTAACTCATTGCGTTTCCAAAAAACATTGAATGCAGAACCTTTTTTTGAAACAGATTCGTTCAAAATCTATAGATACCGAGAGTGAGTCATGCCCGTGGGTGTTCGGTAAATGCCCAATTTGTCACATGCATGATTAGACGCGAAATAAAAAATTAAATATTTTTTAAACTAATAATCTTAGGAGATTCAGGAAATCTTATATACTTAGTTCTTTTCAGAGCGTAATCACGGAAGAAAAGACATCTCACATTTACCTGATTATGTAGGTATCGGCTGACTGCTTGCAAAGGATAGGCTGGTTAACAGCATATATAATGTTTGAGACTAGATAGATAGGAACGAAGAAGCAACTAAAGACATTGCAGTTTATATAGTTAGGTATTCTCTTGCAAGGAGTCATAAACCTTTTTACAGTTGCCACATGTAGTGTGAATGTTAAGACCCATATTCAGGCGTCAACAAACTTAAACGAACATTAAATGATAAAAATCAGCTCTCAAATATTCTCTGCTGCCTCTCCTTAGAATATCATCATCTAACTCTCCCATAGCATTATCATTTTTTTACTAAGAGCATAGTATCTATTGTCGCTCACAGTGTTATGATAGGCCGTCACTAATATCATAGCTTTACTGTATTGAATATAAATGGTGGCCAATACATTATCTATAAATAACGCCTATCTACAATTATATTATGTTATTACATCACCGCTCGGTATTGTTTTATGAATCATGCATAGAATCAGATAGGATACACACGGACGATTATTGTCGAAAAACGCCTGTTGTAGGCAGGCAAGCTTGGAATCAGTGTAAAAGAGAATAATTTTTTCTTATATCGGTAAAGTAAAAAAGATGGTGATGACAACACTATCGGTGCCATATTTTAAGCTAATGATCCGTCAAGTTCCCAAAATTGTGAATACTCTTTAGTAATTGACACCCTACAACAAATAAAAGCCAGAGTTTTGCCAAACAGACATGCAAGTGCAGTGATGTAACGCATAACTTTCCAATATAGGAAGCTGCTGTTCCAAGGCACTTTTAAACTAAGACCTTCCCAAGAAGTACTAGATACGAGGTAAGTAGTAGATACTGATGGCCTGAACGGTACTCTGATAAACGATAGATACAGGTATCATATCAGTCAAATGGTCTACGAAACACGATACGCGTTTTGTGTTTTATCAGTATCTGGGTCTCTTGAAACCTTTCTATCTTCGACTGATGTTGATGTTCTGTATCACTTTCTTAATCAGTTATGATTAGACCATCACTCTATTTGTGATTTTGCAAAGCCGAAATCAGTCTTTTGTTTGAGGTTTTTATAAAAATGTCTTCTTCAACTGATCTGTAATAATCTGCCCTTCTTAAATGTTGTCTAATTCCGATTGACTGTGATGGTTCTGCATGACTTTCGACTTTGATTCTGATTTGGCTATTTCTCTATTTGTGATCTGCAGAGGTCGGAGTAGGTAGATTGATTTTATATACTTGCGTCAAGATATTATAATATGGACATGCCATTTTATCCGTAATGTGCGGGTAGTACCGGAAAAAGTTCCGGAATTGGAATTATGGAATAAAATAAAATAAAAAACATACAGATAGGCTAACAAATCGTTTATTATATGAATGATTAATTGAATTAAATGAACAATTATTTTCACCATTAGCTAACACTGGTAGCGTAGATTGATATTATTAATACGTTTTTTTCAAAATAATATCGAATTTCAAAATTCCGGAACAAATATCACAATAAATATGAAGTTCCGGTATTTTGGAGGCATATCCATATTATCCTCTACGTTTGACGTCAACGACCTTAAATCAATCTACCTACTCCGACCTCTGGTGATCTGGCATAGCCGGAATCAGTCTTTTGGCAATGTGAGTATCAGGTTGCCTTCTTTAATTAGTCTCAAATATCCTGCCTCTCTTTTCTTTTTTCTACTTTGAGTCCTGATTACACTTCTCTCTATTTTATGATCTGGAATCAGTCTATTGCTAGCTTGGTCTGATACAACCCGCCCGTCTGCACAGTCATCTGATAACGAACACACGGCGCGTAACCCAACGTGCCTACAAAGCTAAACTCTTAGTTACTGGGCACGTAACACAGACTCAAACCACGTTAACTCTATAATAGTACCGGCTGTCTACGCTAGATGGCAGATGCACGTACTACGCCGCCGCTGAATAACGTGATCGGAATCTCAAATATCGAATCGATGGTTTTTAAAGCTCTCTCGGAATCGCAAGGCTCTTCAGCAAATATAACCGAATTGTGACTGGAATAAGCGCCAATTGTTGGTGGTGGGTGCAGCAGAATATGGAATTTCGTTCGTCCTCGTAATGTTTTTTTTTTCGAGTTCGAAATTCGAATGTGGAATAATATTTTTTTGGTAAGCGGTGTTCTCTGTTTGGGGTGTGACGTGCGGATGAATGGAGCGCCCTATGTGGTACGTGATTGATGGTTTATGCAAACGTGGATAGTATTCTTCAAAGATCTTTCAGGTGTGGTCTTTGATGAACGTTTCTTGATAGAGACTAGCAAATCTAACATTAAAGCTGTTAAGCTCTCACTTCAGGTACAGAAAAGGTACTTCATCAAATCAGGCACACTTCAGTATAGAAAAAAAGAAAGGAGTGAAGCTTCCAAAACAACATTAAGATAATTATGATAAAAATTATGCAACAGCTAAAGTATCCATTAAATTATAGCGCCGTCACACGTGCTATTACACTACTATCTCAAAGTTACACCGAAAACAGACACAAAGAACAAACCATTCCCAAACAGAAGAAAGAACTAAACATGCAGGCAATAGATAAACTGGAACAACTGCCAACTGTTCAGATAAAAGCTAGAGATGTTACAAGATGGTGCCAACTTAATAACAACATAGACACCTTCGCAGATAACCTTTAGTCCGTAAATAAGTCCGGGATAAAGTCATCCCTTAGCAAATAGTGACGATAGAAACGAACCTACCTTCTGGAAGGTGCGACTAGAATCAATTCTATTTTAATGTAAATTTTGACGGACAAAAGTACCTTTTTTGTGCCAATTTCAAATAAATAAACTTTCACTTTGAAAAGACAGCCATAAGACGAAGGTAAATATGAGGATGTTCTATAATATTGGACTAAGTACTGTTAAATGAAGTATAGCGGTTTTAGAAACCCACAAAGCACAAATTAAACGTCGTGGCTAAAATTTGATTTGGTAGGTTGATCAAAATGTATAAATTACAAGGTAGATGTGAATGGTTCCGTGTGGTGCCGGACGTAAAAGAATAGCACCATCCCATTTCTTCCCGTGGGTGTCGTAGGAGGCGACTAAGGGACTTATAGAGAATGGGCAGCAGCGTTCTCTATGCGTTTGACCACCATACTGCGATCGCCAACCCGCTTGCTAAGCGTGGCGATTATGGCAAATCCCCCCCTTTTGGGGGAGGCTTATGTCCAGCAGTGGACGTCTTTCGGCTGATATGATGATGATGATGATGATGAGATGTGAATGGAAACGCCGTGATGGGACGCGCTAGGAGGATATATAGTGACCTTATTGGTGATGTTCTGAAGAAAGGCCAGGTGCGTAGTACTCGCAACCGCCGTACCTGAATGACCAGGCCCTAGTGTGAGTTTCATTTAGCCATCTACACCAGACGCAGTGAGCGCGTTTGGCGCTCCGATTGATCCGTCACCAATCCAACATACACGAGGCAAGAGGAGTATGTAAGAATCGTAGCAGATATCGTTCTATAGTTTCTGCTAACTGGGCGAAAAAGGCGTGACCTTAAGGTGAATCTAGTCCACATTTTTCCCATACAAACTTCGGGAGTGTATTACTCCACTGTTCGACAATGTACATCAAAAATGAAACATGGCATGGTTTTGTCTTATTATTAATATTATCTGTACGGAAACAAAATACTAAAATAAAAAGCCATTGAACAGTTAGGAGCCTACAAAGATTCGATTTTCTTGCTAATTTAACCTAACTTTGGGCGTGTTTAAGTAACAAAGGAACTGTAAAATCTGAAAAACCAAGTCGGTACCGACAAAGCTAAAATATCGAAAAGTACAATAAACTTTATTGGTCATTGATTTATGCAGTGGTTTTTTAAAACCCGATCTTCCGAAGGACTGTTCTTAATTTTTTACACGCCTGTTGTACTATAAATGATCCTGCATCTCACTCAAGAATGTTGTACGTGTAGACTAGCTTTTAACTGCTCATCACTGATACTACCTCTGTCGGACACGAAGTCTGGTGAGACAGCGTGCTTTTTAGCCAGGCCCATCATTGAGTTCGAGCCCGCGACTAGGTTCCCCTTAAGGTGCGCTTACACGAGCAAGTAAATTTGCTCCATCTTGGGCAATTCTCATCAACGTTAAGTGAAAGCATGACTGCAGGCTTAGCACGAGCGCCGATTTGTCGACGGAAGAATAAACATGACTATTAAATGGATCCTGCAATCAATTGAAACCATTGACTTAACTAAATGATAGGAGAAGATAGCTATGTTCTTGTATTAATTATCACAGTTATGCGTTCTTATCTACCGTATAACCAATTGCTCAGTAAATACAGGCTTTTGACGCTCACCTCTAGACGTAAACAATTAGAAGCAATGACATTGTATAACATTGTTAACGGCAATTTTGATTGTATTGATTTAAATAATTTATTATGCTATGCAGTCCCCAGAACTGTTCATAGACGGCGGCTGCGTGCAGGCAAACTCTTTGCAGTAGGTACCTGCCGATCTAACACTGGTGTACGTTCACCGATTCGGCGAATGACAGCAACCTACAATGAAGCATTTGAACACTTAAATCTATTCACAAGCTCTTTGAAAAGGTTTCGTAGCCTTTTGTATGACACACTTGAACTCTTGGTCTAGTTCTTTACTTATTTTATAATATTCGTTTTTTTAATACTTTTTCTATTTTTTATTTTTTTATTTTTCATGTAACTGTCATGCATGTACAGTTCACCACCTAGTGAATTTAAAGTATTATTATTAATGGTAATCTGTGAACAGCGCGGTGGGCTACGTTATTATTTAAGTAACTTATGATTTAATTTTTGTAACATTCCATAATGTTTGTTGTTCCTATTTAATAAAAATAAAAATAAAATCAAATAAACGAATCATGATTTTGTAGATAATCGTATATACTCTGTGGCCGTCGAGTCGAAAGTTTGTTGTCAGTGTGATTTTGACAGTTTGGGAAGAAATATTATTCTGAAATAGTCTACATTTATATGGACCTAGACAAAGATCGTTAGAAACGAAAGACAAAATGACAGATTATAGAAGGTTATCTACGGTGCGATGTCAAAAATGGAGAAACGAAATGTCACTTTGTATTGAAAAAGCACTGTATATTCTTCGTAAAAATAGAAAGCGTCATGCTAAGCCTGCTGGACGCGATTCACGCCGAAGTTAGGTGAATGTCACTTAATATTGCCGAGCTTTACGAAGAAGCCAGAACGATGCGCGTCATTTCACGAACATCTGATTTTCGGCTTGGCCGAAGCTTCGGCTGACTTATGGCCGAATACGAAAATATGGTTGAAACATAAATTTTTGGTCGAAAACGAAAACGATGCTTCGGTTGGTCACTAGTTACCTTCAGTAGTAATTTTGAAACTAAACAATATAATTTTAGAAAAAAAAAAGTGTTCTTTCTCACCTTTTAAGCACAGGGTATACAAAATCATCATTCTATTCAATAAACTTCTAACTTTAGCTCACTTGAAATGAAAAACTAATCAGTCTGCATCTACATACATATTCAAACACATTATATCTCATTTTACCCACTATTTGCATGTTATACACATTAGCTGGACAATCTACGTAAAGGTGCGCTTACACGAGCAACTAGAATTGCTCCATACCGTTCAATTCTCGCCAACTATGACGTCACGACTACATCCAGGGCCTCAAGTCTGGTATTACAATAGTGTCAGAATGGTCGATCATTGATTTCAAAATTGTTGATTTTGACAAGTTTGGTAATCTACTAACATAATGGCGTCATTATGACTTTCCAATGATCAGCCACCGACACTCCATTGAAAGTAATAGCATTTATTGGTAATCTCGTACATAATGACAAATGAATGACTGACTTAGGCGGTAATCTGCTAAAATTTAACACTAATAAACTAATATATAATAATAAGTAATATGTAAAAATATATATTTAAATGAAATCGGCATGAATGAATGTTCAAATTTAGTATTAGTTTTTGGAAAATCATTTCTACTAACGGGTTTTATAATAATGGCAATACGATAATGCCTTTATGACACAATTCTATTACGACACCATTGACCGACCAATGATCGACCATTATGAATTTAGCAGATTATGAACTTTTAGCAAAATGACAATGGGATCGTGTTAGAATGACGAATTTATAAAAATAGCAGACTTGGGCCCCAGCAATTTAGGGCAATGGCAACATGTAGTGACCTGTTGCCAGAGTTACGGCCACAAAATATGGAGCAACTTAAAGACTAGGCAATGCGCCTCTGCCGCTGGCCGATTCCTCTCGCGAAAACGAGACGTAGTTATACGTACAAACGAGATAAAAAGAAAATTGACTAGAAATTTCCAAACCGATTGGATATTCGGCAACTCATGAAATATATGGAGCAATCAGAAACCATATTGCCGAAACACATCGGAAATTTATTGTTGTTGTACCAGATTGCTCCACTTAATTGCTCCTGATTGATCCATTAGTGTTGCCGAGCAATCATTGCTCAAAAAATCGCCCGTGTAGGAGCACTTTTATGTATGTATTTTTATGTAGGTTGATTAAACTTAAATACTTTTTTCAAATTTTTGGACTTGCTTGCGCCGTTGGTCTCGTGGTCACAAACGCTACTGCAGAGCATGTGGTCCTGGGTTCGATTCCCAGGTCGGGCAAAGTGTTAATGGGTTTTTCTATCTGGAATTTCTCAGTAACAGCCCGGAGTTAGGATTTGGTAATAGGCTCGCCCCTGTTACATGGGACATAAACATAACTGGAGAAATTTAGGTAGGTATACTTTAGGTACACCTCTGCACAACCTTTCGGGGAAACAAGGCGTGATGTAATATTATGTTTTAGGACTATGATATAACTATTATATGATATGATATGATATGATATGATATGATATGACTAGCTGTGCCCGCGACTTCGTCCGCGCGGAATAGTTATTTTTTTTAAATTTATTTATATTATACATATTAATAAAATAAATTAAATTTCTAAAATAAAAGTAGCCTAAGTTACTACTTATTACATCAGATACTTGCAAGTGAAAGGCCCGTCAAAATCGGTCCAGCCGTTTCAGAGATTAGCCGGAACAAACAGACAGACAGAGAGACAGACAAAATTGTAAAAAAAAAATATTTTGGTAAATGTACCGTGTATACATCCATATGCATTTAGTAAAAAGCGGTTATTTTAATATTACAAAAGACACTCCAATTTTATTTATCTGTATAGATGTTTAAATGTACAGTTATGATATAACTATTATATGATATGATATAGGGGTTACAATAACTATTGTAACCCCTAACTACATATATGTCACGTGGTAATGATGGCTTTGGTGTTATCATTACTACTTTATAATTAATACTTACTTATGAATTCGTTCATAAGTATAGTAATTGAAAAAGCTTTTGTTTTTTTCCAATTATTCCTCAAGCCACACTCTGTGTCTCCCAAAGGCCCCATAGTTCAATACAACCATATGCTAATTCACCCCAATCCAAATTTCATAACACAACCGCAGCAAAAAAAAAAATAGAAACAAGTAAAAAATCATAACACGCTTGAGTACGCGATACATTTCTTCATATCCGCCGTATTCCAATGAAAAATGCTCAAAGAGTTAACTCCTCCGGCCCACTGGGGGGAACTACAAATCCGATAGAAAGAGACGGAGGGCCAAGTTAGAAAGAGATGCCAAGCTAAACCCGAAAAGATGGATGGTACACAATGTCACTGAAGATGCTGAAATTGTATATTTTATATTCGGTATAAAAAAGTCCCAACATACGATATTAAAAAGACGGAACATTTTCTGCGTAGTAGTTATATTGTGAGGAATTTAATCTTGCGGCGACATACGATGCTCTAAAGTAAAGGATTATTGGGATGTTTTCGGTATTCCTTATATTCTGTTAATATTTTGACGTTGGGAGTATTTTTTTTTTGTACAATGTTGATATTTAATAAGCGACGAGAGGACACTTTTGGGTGGAATTGTGTTGCTGGCTCGAGGGAAAGTGATATATACTTTGGGAAACATTTTTCTGGTCTTCTAAATACTTATCACTAACCTACTAACGGTGAACCCTTTTTTAAATTAAGGTTCACAAAAATACGCCTTCATTAAATTAGAGTGTTCAATAATGTAATTAGGAAAGCAAAAATTTAAATTATTTGAGATTTAAATACATGCCTTATACCTACTGGGGACACTCACAGAAATAGTAAATGTTGTAAGAAGGGTGCAAACACTTTTACACGTCAATCACATTTTAAAAACTAGATGAGATCGGCGTTTCCTGTCTGACTACTCTGAGAAGAAAGGCTCTTTTAAAGTCCAGACATAATCTTGGTCAGATAATAAGTTTTGGTTCAGAAAGTAACTAGACAGCTGTGTTGCAAGATTTTAGAACAGAAACAGTTTGGTATGCTGTGCTATCTAGAACACTCACTTTCAACTAAGATTTCACTACACGTGAACCAGAAAACTGGTAATCTTTCCAACCGTCCCTATTTAATCCACCCTTCACTCACCTCCAGGGCAAATCATTTTCCCCTGTCGAATATAACCGCTGATTTTCCCCTGTCGAATCTATACTCGACTCTAAACCCAATCTACGCACATCCACACACTTCCTGGCACCTACCGACGCTCATAACCCTATCAGGCGCCATTTTTAGGAAATAGCTCTATAACGGCTTATCGCCGGGTACTTAGTACCTCGTGTTTATGTGTTAACATATCTAAAGCGATAGACGTGGTTTTAAAGGGTTGACTACTGTTTTTTTTAAACTCGTTGAGAGTCTTGCGATAGAGCTATTTAGCCGATGTCTGTCGTCAAGGAGGATTAGTTCAGCAGGCTTAGCACGAGAACCGTAGACAAGCGTTTTGTAGTCGGAAGAGTAGACAAAAATGACGTTACCGTATAGACAGTTGACAGTTTTTCACCGAGAAATGTAGATAAGCGATTTGTATTCTACTGTAGAGTAGAAATATAAAGCGTCATGCTAAGCCTGCAGGTTGCCCGCAAAAATTTGTTACGTCCTGTCAGATTAGATATATGTTAATTACCTTACCAATACAACCCTCCTAAGTTCATTTAATTCTATTGAATTACTATTTCATGAAAAGTTCATTCAATAGAATTCAATTTTATGAACTCGGAGGGTTGTATTGCAGTCTGACACTGACCTGAAACTTACAAAAAGCGTAAGAGCGTAGATTGGGTTCAACCTGGCGCTCCGTAGGTTCTAATATTATTGACAAACAAAACATTTATTTTACCAATTTATATTTGATAGATGGTAATTTTATTTGATTTCAAATTTAAATTGAGAATGGTCGGCACCATTCCCATACAGAAAAATAGAATTGAATTCTTTTCAACATACCACAAGGATTACAAATAAGTGAAAAATATTAAGAGTAGGTAGGTATTTTATTTTTCCAGTGCAAATAATGCCAATTTTTTTATGTTTTTTTATTGTTCAGTCAATTTAAAACGGATATTCCCATAACAGTAACAGGGGAAATATGCTTAAAGTAAATGAACAATGTTCATATTTGGAATCTCTAGAACAGTCAATGAGCCAAAAGAATCCATGTTCAAAGATCGCAATAGGTAAATTATTTTCATTGTTTATTTATATGGGGATTCGGAATGTCACAATGAGCTAATAGGTCGGCAACTCAGTAGGTATAAGGCAGAGTAAACGAACGAAACGCCAGAGGTCAAAATTGTAACTCATTAAATAGAAAACAATTTGAACTTTTCTAACATTACCATAAAACTCACTTATCCCAATCAAAAATAGCCTTTAATTTACTTTGTTAATGTTCTCTCAAAATAAGGAACACTGTTATTAAAAAAAAACATACCATAGACAAATATATTTTGCAATTTCAACCAGTATTTTTGTGACAACCATTTCCCAATTTTACACTTATCCTTTGCCACAAAAGCAACCCAGCAAATTTCCAAAACATGTACTCTACTAAAATAAATCCAAACCAGTACCAAACATGATAAGTGTTTAGAAATCACGCAGTGTATAGAAAGGTGATGTATTTGAATATTAAAACCGTGTATTGTTAGGCAAATTAACCAGCAGATGTGTGTATATCCGGGGACTGTGGCTCTGAGCACGGCTAATTGGGACAGATTTGCATCATAATGGTGGAGCAGCAATAGTACGAGTACTTAGTTCGGAAGTTTCGAGCTCGGTACGAAAAATTCTGTGTTCGGAAAAATAAATAATAGTCCAGTAAGGATACAATAATTTTTCCACATAACCTTCGATAATTCTAAAGTTTTTTATTTTCTCTGGGTGGATAACTTTAGTGAATCCAGTGCTATGTACAAAAATGCTAACAGTTTAGAGTTATGCAATAGGTATGAAGTAGGTATTTGCTATTATTTCGCGTTATGACAATAATATAAAACTTAAATTAAAATGCTTTACTGATTCTTTATTAATACTATCTAAACTATAAATTAGTGAAAATGCTAACAGATAGGTATTGTGGAACAATGGAAAACTGAAAATGTCCCGTAAGTCATTCAATAAAAAATTTAAGTTTTTTAAATCATCTCCTTTACGGGCATAGGTATTAGTTACACCTTACAACAAAAGTTCTAACAACTAAGTAATATGCTGCAAAAGTAATCGTTTTTTTACGTTGCGATATGCGCAATATTGAATTTAAGTTGATAATTTTGCGCCTACATATTCGTAATAATAAACTCAGCTTCCACACAAAAGTTTCAACAAATATGTGCTATGCCTTTTATTTAATAAATAAAATACAACTTGGGTATTGCGGGGCGCGGTACAGGTACCTACGATAATGCGTGCGCCGCCGCCGCCGCGCCTTGCGGCGAAGTGTGGTGACACTCCACTGCGGAAATGTAGACGTATTGAATGAGGCACGAAATCATTTCATTATCGTCTCTTCTCAGAAATCACTAGGTACTCTGTTCCGGTCCGTGATTTCGCCCGTGTGTAACTAAATAATCATCAACAATTATCAGAATCCCGTCACTCCCGTCTAAAAATGACTGTTTTGAAAAATACGCTGTTGTTCTGTTCTTTATTTCAAACAACTTAATAGGTACCTACCGACCAAGATCGTAATAATTATGTACACTTTCATTATGTAGCTACTTGTTATAGTGATAGGGGAAAGGCACAGAGACAGAAAGTGGAGATTTCGTTACAATTTATTTTCGGGATAGTTTTCCCGGGAAAAATACATTTATATGTATTTAATACATTAAAAAAATAATTATATTGAAGCGGTAAAATAATTGAATTCAATAAGTAAGTACCTGTTTTTGTTCCATCATTTTAAAAGTACCCTTAAGTGATTTCCCGAAAACCGAAACAAGAAATTCCCGGAAAAAAAAAGATTGTCGTAAGGAAGTCTACACTTTTTGTCTCTGCTACTCGAAGTTTAGCTAAATACTGTCTTCCTATTGTGATGTTTGAAACATGGTGCTTTGCAATTTTCATAGAACACTAGTGCCTTTGGGTACAATTGTAACTAAATTACAGTTTTACTTTCTAGTATGGCGGCCATCACTTTGTTACGTTAGTATCTACTGCTCTGAAATATTACGTATCAAAGTGTGGCATCTGCCAGCCTTCCTACGATATACTCCCAACACTAGTTTACGATAAATTTACTATGTGTAGTAGGAAAGTGTGATAACGGCAATGCTGCTATTATGAATCAAGCTCCTGAATAAGGAGCAATAAAATAATAATGCTATTATAATTTTTTATTATAATCAAAACTATAGAACCAAATCAGTCATACAGCTGCATTTTGTCAATAGCGAAAATAACTAAGACATAATGCACAACACCCGAATATAAATAGACTTACGTATACGAATTAAGAAGACCAACTTTAACTAATATGGCAGTATATGTATAACCTATATGTCAACGACCTGATTGAAGAGTTGAGCAGCACAAGAGTCGGATGCCATATTGGTGGTGAATGTTTAAATAAGCTCAGTTATGCAGATGACATGGTTCTGCTCAGCCCCTCGGTCAACGGCCTCAGAAAACTAATTTCCCTTACACCAATTAACCTATAATGTTAAAAAGACAGAAGTAATGATTTTCAAACACGACAATGGCCCTAATAAGGTCTTGCCAATTACTTTGTGTGGTTTAAAATTAAAAATAGTTAGTCAGTTTTAGTATCTCGGACACATCATAACGGAAAATTTAAAAGATGACAATGACCTGGAGAGGCAAAGACGTAGCATCGCATATAGAAGTAACATGCTAAATAGACGTTTCTTCCATTGCTCGAAACAAGTAAAATAACTCTGTTCCAGGCTTACTGTCAGTCGTTCTACACCAATCAACTTTGGTACAAGTACACGAAGAGTGCATAAAACACGCCTCGTGTACAATGTAATAACGCATTTCGGGTCATGCTCAACCTGCCCTGGCGGTGCAGTGCGACTGAGATGTTTGCTGAGAGTTGAGTAACCGACTTCTTTGCGCTCATGGGGAAGCTCAGGGCGTTGTTCTTTTTGCGTGTGGTGGCAAGTCAAAATAGTATTGTCAAAGCTGTTTTTCATACTGTGCATTTACTGAGGGAGACAAAATAAATGTACTCACCATTGTTACATTTGTTTTGGCTTCCTTGGTGTGAAATGGTGGGTTGCTGTATTGTTATTTTTCTTTACTTTGTTTTTATGTTAGTTTGTTTAGTTTATCTTTTGTTTAAATTATAATTTTATGGGTGCTAAAGCCTGAAATAAACGATTAATAAAAATAATCATAATAAATTAAAAAAATTACAAGTTTTACTATCATAATATAACGAAAAATATTTAAGAAGGCTATAAGGGGGATTAGCATGGAAGCTACGGAAGGTTCAGCATCAGCTACTAATAATTGCTTAATGAACCTCTTTGTTATTGAGAAACAATATATACTTTATAAAAGCTTTCATCTCTTAGTAGACGTTGTGTTTCATGTTGAATATTCCTGTTATCCGAGGTTGCACCTGGTTTCATAATCATCATCATTGGTTGCATTCGTTTAGTTAGATGACTAATTTGGACCTCGGTTGCCGAGTCCAAATCAGGCTCGCTTGTAATTATGTGTGCTGTGCTGCATGGTTTATCTATGCAGTAGACGCATATAGCAGAACATTTCAATCCGGCCTTCATACACGTACAAGTGCCTTTGCAGGTTAACTTGCACTTGCAAGATATAACTTTCAGTATATCGTCAGGTGCGGGTTGGTCGAGTGTTTTGATGGGAACTAAATAAGGTGCATCCTACATAACGTGAGGCGAAACTTCACACCTGGACAGCTTTTGAGCCTGTATAAATCTCAAGTGCGTTCTTGTGTGGAGTATTGCAGCCACTTATGGGATGGCTCAGCAAAATACCAGCTTGCTGCCCTTGACTCAGTGGAACGCAGAGCAAAAAAGGCTCATTGGTGACTGACTAAAACCCACCCGTGTTCCCTCAGTTGCCTGTGTGCCAGGAGCTGCGGTATCTCTTTCGAACAACCCGCACCCCTGGCATGTATCGGCCCTTGCGGGCCCCATCAGTTGCTGCTGGCATCTCTTTGAGGCGCGAGTGGAACACAACGCGCCGTTGACCCGGGCTTGGTCCTTACCGGACAGCGAGCTACCCATTACTCATAGTCCGCAAGCCCGTGCCTACGGTGGCCGGGAATCAGCCTGGGATTCCCGACGCCCAGGGCGTCTCCTGCGAAGGCCACGGCTGTGAGGGCGCATGTACTGCATCTCCCTCACGTGCGCCGCCTCCCTCTTTGTGAGCATAACTGCTTCGCTGAAGGAGGCGACTGCTAGCCATGCACTCTCGCTCCGTACCATGGCCTGAACCAGGATCGGACGCGAGAGATCGTGGCCGTCGATCCCCTCCATGAGGACATGGCGGTGCTCCGCGGAATCCGGGCAGACCTCCACCGTATGCTCTACCGTGTTCTCAGGGCGATCTTGGCAATGAAAACACCCGGCGTTTCCTCCCGCCCTATCAATGATATTAGATGACTAATTTGGACCTCTCCAAATTAGTCATCTAACCAAACGAATGCACTGGGCATGCCATGATTGCGGCGGTAAATTAAAATTAAAATTAAAATATTTTTTGCTCAACACAGTACATAATCATACATTTCTAGATGTCAAGTGAATACGCAGTCCACTGTGTTGCACCAACTCAGGCATGCAAAATTATATTAAACCAATAAAATTATACTATTTCATAAATTCACCTTAATATGTTTTACAATTTCATTAATAACTCAAAATAATACCATAGAAAATGTCATAAATTCAAATCAATAAGTATGTAATGTCAGAATATATAATGTCATAATTACTAAGTATGTCTATTACAAATATGATAATTTTAATAAAAGTAAAAACAAAACGAACTCAGGTATTCTCCCTAATTACACGTATTATTATTAGTATTACACACACAAATTTCTATCAGAGAGGTATTCATTAATTGTGTAGTATGTCTTACTTATCAGTAGATTATTGAGTTGCTTCTTAAATAAATGGGTATCGTTAATACTTAACGAAACATTAGGTAACTTATCATAAATATGTGGTGCCATTTCTAGGAAATTTTTACGGAATACTGCTTTTTTGTGTTGCTTACTGCTTATTTTATTTCTATGTCGCGAATTGTGTAGTTTTTCAAAAAGGTGGAAGTTTGTTTTGACAAATTCGGCCACCTCATATATGTATAGGCAGGGTACTGTTAATATACGGAAATTCAGAAAGAACGGTTTGCAGCTTTCCGTGCTTTGAATACCGTATATCGCCCTCACACATCTCTTTTGTTCTCTAAATACTGTCTCCTTGTTGGTGGAGTTACCCCAGTATATAATCCCGTATCGTAATGCAGACGTAACATATGCATGACACGCCGTAACCAAAACTTTTTGATTTACCTCCTTTGAGAGATTACGTAAAGCATAGGAATTCCCCTCTTTGAGGAGTGGCTTGAGAGGCGGCATGGCGTTCTTACCTTCCGCCTGACACAGTTCCTCACCGGACACGGCTGTATCGGGAGGTTCCTGTTTCTAATAAGGCGGGAGGAAACGCCTGGGTGTTTCCCATTGCGAAGATCGCCCTGAGGATACAGTGGAGCATACGGTGGAGGTCTGTCTGGTTTGGGTGGAGCACCACCGTGTCCTCATGAAGGTGATCGGCGGTGGCAATTTCTCGCGTCCGGCTCTGGTCCAGGCCATGGTACGGAACGAGAATGCATGGCTAGCAGTCGCTTCCTTCAGCGAAGCAGTGATGCTCGCAAAGAGGGAGGCGGCGCACGTGAGGATGCAGTACATGCGCCCTCACGGCCGTGACCTTCGCAGGAGACGCCCTGGGCGTCGGGAATCCCAGGCTGATTCCCGGCCACCGTAGGCATGGGCTTGCGGACGACGAGTAATGGGTAGCTCGCTGTCCGGTAAGGACCAAGCCCGGGTCGACGGTGCGCAGAGCGGGAGAAGTCATTTGATGATTTCCTACCCAGAAAAAATAAAAACCAAACGAATGCACAGATTATGAAGCGAACTGCAACCTGGGAGAACTGGAATCTTCAACATGAAACACAACGTCTACTAAGAGACGAAAGCTTTTTATAAAGTATATATTGTTTCTCAATAACAAAGAGGTTTATTAAGAAATTATTTGTAGCATTTTTTTTTTGGGAACTTCTTGTTTCGGTTTTCGGGACATCACTTAAGGGTACTTTTAAAATGATGGAACAAAAACAGGTACTTACTTATTGAATTCAATTATTTTACCGCTTCAATATAATTATTTTTTTAATATATTAAATACATGTAAATGTATCTTTCCCGGGAAAACTATCCCGAAAAAAAAATTGTAACGGAATCTCCACTTTCTGTCCCTGTGCCCTTCCCCTATCACTATAACAAGTAGCTACATAGTGAAAGTGTACATAATTATTACGATCTTGGTTGGTAGGTACCTATTAAGTTGTTTGAAATAAAGAACAGAACAACAGCGTATTTTTCAAAACAGTCTTTTTAAGACGGTAGTGACGGGATTCTGACAATTGTTGATGAATAATTAGTTACACACGGGCGAAATCACGGACCGGAACAGAGCACCTATTCTCTATTTTTAATATAATTAGACATTTAAACAAACCTTTTTACAGTCCGACCAACCGATTTCGTTTTTTATTTCGTATACATAAGGATGACATTAAAAGTGGTTACAATACCAACTGCTTACTGCATACGCCATTTATAATGCTACCAAAGCAATAGAAGTCAACATCAGTTGAATGGACTGTACAAAAGGTTTATTTAAATGTCTAATCTTATTTCGAAAGGAGTATAGTGATTTGTGAGAAGTGAGAATATTGAAATGATTTCGTGCCTCATTCAATACATCTGCACTTCCGCAGTGGAGTGTCGTCGTACCTCGCCGCACGCATTATCGTACCTACACCGCGCTGACCGCGCCCCGCAATACCCAAGTTGTATTTTATTTATTAAACAAAAGGCATAGCACATATTTGTTGAAACTTTTGTGTGGAAGCTGAGTTTATTATTACGAATATGTAGGCGCAAAATTATCAATTTAAATTCAATATTGCGCATATCGCAACGTAAAAAAACGATTACTTTTGTAGCATATTACTTAGTTGTTAGAACTTTTGTTGTAAGGTGTAACTAATACCTATGCCCGTAAAGGAGATGATTTAAAAAACTTAAATTTTTTATTGAATGAGTTACGGGACATTTTCAGTTTTCCATTGTTCCACAATACCTATCTGTTAGCATTTTCACTAATATATAGTTTAGATAGTATTAATAAACAATCAGTAAAGCATTTTAATTTAAGTTTTATATTCTTGTTATAACACGAAATATTAGGAAATACCTACCTCATACCTATTGCATAAGTCTAAACTGTTAGCATTTTTGTACATAGCATTGAATTCACTAAATTTATCCACCCAGAGAAAATAAAAAACTTTTGAATTATCGAAGGGCATATTTTTCTGGCTACTGGACTATAAGGGTTGGACGGTTGGAGAGTTGTTAGAGTTCGGTTCGGTGGTACTTTGTGCCACGTTTGAGTTTGGAATATTGATAAATTTAGCGGTTATTTTAAATTAAATATTGACAGCTACGATTTTTTTTTTGGATTCTGCTCGTAGTGATGTTATTTAGAGATGAGATTTAGAACTGCTGCTAAATCTTGCTGCTTAAATACTCTACTTGCTCAAATCTTAGGTGATGTGAATCTGAAGTGAGCTGTCATTCCACCTAATACTTGGGATCGTTCGGGTTTGACAGCTCGCTTCAAGCTGACTTCACCTACTTTTTCACGGTGAGATTTTTACAGAATAACACTACTGAAGTAGATTCTAGTCCAAATTTCTTTATCTTTTACTTGCTTAAGCAAAACAGTTAAAAAAATTACCCAAATGCGTAAAAAGTGAAGTTTAAAAAAGAAGGAAACAAGAAAATTGTATATGAAGAGGTTGACTATTAAACTTAATACTATAATATAGACCTTCGTTGTTAAATTAAAAAGATCCTCATGCATACATAGGCAGATAAACACATTACCCTCCTTAGCGTCGCGCAGTCGGATAGAAAAACGGAAAGTGACAAAAAGAGGTCAACCACCACAAATATTAGAAAAACGACTAAGCTTTGTAATGACATAACTACAAAAAAAAAGTTGTTCCCATTTCCTAGATTTCCATTTAGAAACAACAATATACTTTAAATATAATATGCTTCCGCAACCAAGCAGGCTATGCTATACTTGGCGTTTTTTCTTCAAACGGTACAGGGGAACGTTCATAAATCCTTTAGCCCGCCTGTCAACCGCATGCCTAGTGGGTAGTCGTATATTACGGAAAGTAACGGATTTTTTTTTCGCTCGGAAAAATTACTATTTTTTGAGGTTAGAAGTTATTTTGAGGGTTATGTTTCAAAACGTTTCGAAGTTCTTTAGTTTGATTCCATGTGTAATTCGGAAAATATGTCATATTTGGCCAAGTTAAGTTAGCTATTAATAATAAATTTGCTGTAATCAACGTTGAAGACACCAACTAAAGGCTATGCCAAGATAATACTAGCAACTGAACCGATTTAATTTTTGGCACTAACAGCCAAATATCATGGCAGTAATAAAAATAAAGTTCAGAGGCTTATGTTACAACAAACAACATGTTTTTACGAGTTATAGATGAATACTAAAGTTTTTAGACACGATCTGGTTTTACTGTCATATTTTTTCAGTCAAATATAATCTTCAATCAGTCAAATATAAACGTCAGTCCGTCGACCGTCTGTTCCGCAACCAAAAGTAGGTAGGTTTTTACCGCCGTATTACAATCATAGGTACTCGGGAATTGGACGTCCATAAACCACTTTTGAATTCCGAACACACATTCGGCTTCATCTTGAACTATGACGGCATATAAAAATTCACACCGTCATTATCGCGCGATTCTGTATTCAAATAAAAACGGAAACGCCACATTTTCTACACCGCACGGCGGGGTTCGCTGGCAGTCCTCCAGTGAGAAAGAGATAGGACGATAGTTTGGCGCATAAAATAATGATCAATCAGAGCGGGATGACAAGCCGTTTATTGGTTCCACCGAGTAGTTTGTGGCTATCGCGCGCGGCCAAGTTCGATGTTATTTCTTGGCACGATGTATAATTTTTAAAGAATTATTTTACGCTGTTATGTGTAAGTTTTGTGTGATGTTCGTAGGTGCCTAATAAAACGTAGCTTTTAACACATTTTTTACATTCATACTTCTTGTTTCAGGGAAATCAACGAAAACTGCATCTTAAGCCCTATGTTTGACTCTCCTAAGAAAAACGTGCTCTTATTTATTTTTACAGGTAGGGTATGTTAATCTTTTAATTAGTTTATTTTTACAAAATTGCTGTCCCTGTTGCCTTTGCTAGCCTATACTGTTTCGACTCACCTAGATTCTATGTAAGTTAGATTATAAGTAGATCTAAACTAAGCCTTACAAAATTAACCCTTGACATACCTTTTGAAAGAGGTCATATTGGTTGTTGAAGGAATACATTGTTGTGTCTCGTACACACTATCTTACAGAAAGTCGACACTAGATCAATACTTCGCTTTATGCCGCACATGTGTCATATGGCGCTGTGAGAGGACGGAGGAATCCATGGAGATGCCAGGAGAATATTTTCTGGATTAGTTTGCGTTTTGACAAATGAAAGTTAAAGATTAAAGCTCTTATTCCATGTTTGTTTTTTCTTGAATTCCTGCTATTAAGTATTTGGGAAACCAATCATTATAATCTTCAGGCTGCCGTGTCCACAGTCTTAAGCAACTTTAAAGGTCACTTGACAATTGAAGTTGTCAAATGTCGACCTAAGATACACCCTAACGTACAAATTTGTCGCCGCATAATGTATTTTGTTAAATGAATTCATTTCTGTAAGTAGGCTTTTACAAACACTGGACTATCTAGTCTAAAGAGTTTGTAGTAAAGTGTGTGTATGAGGTCGGCGTTTCCAATCTGAATACTCCGTGAAGAAATGCCGAAACAAACTCAGAGAACACAGTCTCTTTTTAAAGTCTAGACTTAATCTTGGTGCTGCCAGGGGTGCGGGTTGTTCGAAAGAGATACCGCGGCCCCTGGCACACAGACAACTGAGGGACGGGTGGGTTTTAGTCAGTAAAAGTCTGACACGCCCTCCTGCTCCACCCAGAGCAGGAGAAGTCATTTGATGATTTTCCACCCAAAAAAAAGACATAATCTTGGTCAGATACTGAAGATCCGTAAACAGTATCTAACACCAAGGCCAGCGACAGAACAACCAAAAAAGAACGAACCTGATCAATGTTCAAATATACAAAAAAAATATGTAGCAACAACATCAACTCCACAGCACTCAGGCTTATTCTGTGATAGATAATGTGTTACTCGCATATGCCAGGGGAGGCAGGGGGATGTTTTGTCAAACGCCACCCAAAGAAACGTAGGGAAACAGTCGATTCCTCACACGCTTTTATTTCCAAGACTATTTTTCCCTACGTATGAAGGTTTCAATTTTTCCCTATCCTCCTTCCAGAATATTATTTTGTTTCGTAATATTGGAAGTACTTTTGTGATGTACAAAATTGTTTAAAGTGAATGTCTTCGTATCGTTCTATTGTATTAAGTTGGTTAGATGTGTTTGTTGAGTAAGGAGATATCCTTGGATCGTCGGCTCGTGGCTAAATAATAACAGCGGCACGGGTATATCTTCCAGGTTAAGCAACACTTGACGAGGTCAGTCCGTAGATGGGTGACTATCCTTTACATACCGAAAGCACGTTAAGCCGTTGGTCCCGGCAGTCGCTCTTAAACCTTCGACAATCGTTACGGGTAATCAGAACCGCGAAAGTTTGACTGCCAATCTTAATAAGGGGTATCGTGTTACACAGTAACTTGGGTTGTTGAGGTCAGATAGGTAGCCGCTCCATGAAAAAAACTGGTATTCAGCTGCATCCGGTTAGATTGAAAGCCGATCCTAACAGACTTAGGAAAGGGCTGGACAGAAGATGAGTTCTTTTTTGTGCGCTCTTGACCATTTGTACTAGCCCTTAGTTTGGCTCGTATGAGTGGATATCCATAATTATATTCAGGACAATTCAGTTCTAATTGATTACATACGGGACAATTCAATTCTAATTGATTACATTTAAAACAAACAACAAAAAAATTAACATTTCCTTTTTAACTCGCTGCGGTTTCATTGTCTCGAAGCTTTTTCTGGTAGATCATCACCACCGCTGTATATTCTGCACTTATAAAAGAAAAAGTTCAGTGAGGATATAGATTGTAGGATAAGCATTCTTTCAGCATTATCATTTCAGCCGATAGACGTCCACTGTTGAACATAGGCCTCCCCCAAAAAAGTGGGGGGCTTTTTGCATAATCGCCACGCTTGGCAGGCGGGTTGGCGATCGCAGTATGTTGGTCAAATGCATAAAGAACGCTGCTGCCCATTCTCTAGTAAGTCCCTTAGTCGCCCTCTACGACACCCACGGGAAGAAGAAGAAGATGCTGCTATTCTTTACGTCCGGCACCACACGAAAAATCCATTCTTTATAATATTAGAATTTATTATTGCATAAGAATATGCATCACCTTCGTCTTCTTAGCGTAGGTAATGGCATGGCATGCGACATGCCAAAAAGTCCGAATATGTATGGCCCAAAATTCCGAAACTTCATATCAAACTCGGTTCTTTTGAAAAAAGCTTACTAACAAAATGAAGCACCTTTTAGTTAATTTATAAGGTTTTAAGTTCTTGCTTCTGCCGAATTGATAAATAGTGCTACATAAAAGGTTCTTAGCATAACAACAAAAATGGTAATAGGCAACATTTTAAGGGGAAAAAATCACTGAAGTAGGTACCCCTTCCAACACGAAAATGATTTTACGCGAAGTAAAAAAATCTCGAAACTTCTAAAACGGAGCAACTTTTGCAGAAGTCGTGAGATATTATTATATTTTAAGTTTACTCACAAGAATGTTTGCGAGAAGTGGCGGAGGAGGTAAGTCCAGTGTGTGTCTGTTTACCTTTATAGAAACTTTTGTGGGCATAGACGAGCGGAGAGGTAGCGGATGCGGACGGCGAAAAGCTCTTGTAAGGAGAGCTACGTTGAAATTATGGCTATACATTTGTGAAATGTTGAGGTCTTGAAAGGTTTACTGAACTTGTTTGATATAAAACGGGCTGGTATCCTTTGGTCTTATTCTCGTTATGTCTAGGTTACGTGACGGTGACGAGATATTTTTTTTCAGTGACCGGTGAAACCAATATCATGAAGAAGTTTCAGGAATGTACGTACAGTTGCCCATCAGCTTTAAAATAAGCCTCAAAAACACATGTAAACCGTTATTCTCTTAAAAATTTAGTCAAAAACTCCCTTCATAGGCCTCATTAGGTTTTCAAAGCGCTATTTTTTAAGAAAATTCTATAAACATTGCATGTGACTCACTTAGGTAGGGTACTTACTGATATATGTTCACGGCCATCGTAGTTTCGCGTGGTAACGTGCAAATTATTTTGGATGTACCTACATTATTTAATTATTAGTGATTTAACCCATTAGTGATTAAGCAGTGTTATCGATTTAGTGAATGTGAGTATCAATACAAACCATCTCTGGTATAATGATACAAATAAACGAAATTGTATTAAGACAATACCTACGAATAAAAAAAATAAAAAAAAACATTTGCTCTGAGCTTCATACTAATGTTAGCTGTTGTCTGTGGCTTCGTCTGCGTGTATTTTATGATTTTTAATACAAATATTGATGAAAGGTTTATCCTTTATCTTTCTCCAGGTTCCAAGCTACCTCTATTTGCCATACTTAATTATTGGTTTAGTCCCATTTCTTCCCGTGGGTGTCGTAGAAGGCGACTAAGGAAATGGGCAGCAGCGTTCTCTATACATTTGACCACCATACTGCGATCGCCAACCCGCCTACCAAGCGTGGCGATTATGGCAAATCCCTCCCTTTTGGGGGAGGCTTATGGACGTCTTTCGGCTGATATGATGATGAATTATTGTTGCAGTGGTTTATGCGTGAAAGGGTAACGTGTAAAGACACAGAAACAGTTAGGTACTTACCTACTTTGCGTTTATTTTAAGTATGGAAGTATGCTTTATATAAACCTACATACAGAACACCAGAAAGTTAGTATCGCTAAACCCTCTACCCGCTCCGCTCATCAATATAACTTCTCTCCAATCGACATACGGTTGGCGGGCAGACAAATATATTGTTGGTAAAACTTCAAGCCGACTCCTGGAGTGGTTTCCCAACTTTTGAAGCCGTAAGTTGCGCATCCGACGCTCGTGAATACGTTATTTTATTTATAACATACTTCCCAAAGTATTCGGTTCGGTTCCTTTGGTTATCAGCTATTTTACGAGTCGTGTGTTGGTATTCTTTACGATTTTGTTAAGAAAAGTTTCGTTTTTGTTGGCTTCTTGGCTCTAAAGGGACTTGAATTTGAGCATACCATAACTAATTTTGTCCTTTTACCTGGCGTTATAAGGTATTTTAACAGTACCGTACGTTACATTATCTACCAGGAGTCTACTCTTTAAATCCGTCAACGAAGTAAACCGACTGAAGTAGTTGATCCGTCAAAACGAGTATCAAATTATTTTTTTCAAACGAGCAATACATATCGTGAGTAGCGTCAGCTATCAAATCGTGTTGTCATTCATTCTTAGTTATTATCCCTAAGCACGATATTTTAGCACGTTATTTTGTGCCGTGTGGTGGCGGACGTAACAGAATAGCACCATTCCATTTCTTCCCGTGGGTGTCGTAGAAGGCGACTAAGGGACTTACTAGAGAATGGGCAGCAGCGTTCTCTATGCATTTAGCTACCATACTGCGATCACCAACCCGCCTGCCAAGCGTGGTGATTATGGCAAATCCCACCTTTTGGGGGAGGCTTATGTCCAGCAGTGGACGTCTTTCGGCTGATATGATGACGATATTTATAGTTTTGGCCGAAGTTACGGGTATTCCCAACTCCGTATCGGCTCACCTACGGACGTAATATAGGTTAGTTAATTAATTGAGCGTATGGTTCACTCTGAAGTATCGAACTACTTTCAGACGGCTCCGTATCTTAGTTGATGGGCTTAGGGAGTAGGTTCCTAAGGCCCTTACCTTCTATTCAGTTGAGCTAGTAAATAAGTAAGCCACTACAGGAAGATTTGGATGTTATTAGCTCTGTATGAAACCAATCAGTTTCTCTGTGGCATCACGGATGAAAGGACATCTTGTGCATACTATGTAAATGAATGAAGCAATAGTTTCTTCAAAGACAAATATAGTTCAAAGGAATACCGACTCTATAGGGATATAGAAAGGTATGTTTGCAACTAGAAGATGAGCGGTAGGTCTTTGAAATGACTAGATAAATATACTTAAACTAAAAAAAAATACTTTACAACCATTGAAAAGTCAAATAGTTAAATTATGACCCATTGAACTTCAAAAAATGTAGAACATCCCTTACCTTTGTACGGTGACAATAAATTATAAGGACACAATGAGGACAACGGTAGCATCCCTTTGAACCGAGTGGCACTCAAAGGATTACGTTCGATCGTTCGATATTCAAAAATCGTTACAATTGATTGGTTTATTTAAATAGGACTTTATTGAGTGTGCATGATGTGGCTAATGTCCTGTGATTGTGCTATTTATTGACATAGTACTTCATGGCAAATATTTTAAAGTACCTACTAATAAAATGGTGGACAGATTTACCTAAGCTCTTTACACGTATGTACGATACAACGTCCGCAATTTATTTGAACATCGTTTTGTTTGCAAAAAAATATGCAAGGCTAAAAAAGATATAAAAGGATACCTACATCGTCAAACGCGAAGCGTTAAACGGTGAAACTTATTGACATCACTCTACAAAGTAAAGGCGAATTTCACGAACGCTTCAAAAGGGAAAACTTAAAAAAAAACACGTACTTGCTTGCAACTATTAAAAGAAGTATAAAAGAACCTCTTCGGGGAAAGTGCATTAAAAATGAGTGCGCTAGAAAGGGACAGCGCGCTATCGACACCGTATATCTGTCCCTATCGCACGCTTCTAAGAAAATGGTTTTATGAATGAAAATTACTTTTTTCTCACGCCATTTGCTCAGTTCAGGGACGTTAGTTTTGTAGCTCGTTTTCCTACACGGGAATAGGTGAAAGTTGTCCGGGATTGCCTTCGAAAGTAGGGCATTGCCTTTTTAAACGTACCGCTTTTTTTTCTTTCAAGTTATCCCTCTGTTTCTTCAAGGGTGTGCGGCATTTTAAGTTTTTTTATCTAATGTGTAAGCTTTTCGTATTTTTCTTTGTGTTTCTTGATATATTGTAATATTAGTATGACAAATTGTCATTACTTATTTATGGGAAAAGTTACTGAAAAAATCAGGAATGGAAAAAATCACGACTTGTTGTTGATCCAAACCTTTCCAATCTTTAAACCGAAGTCACCCAAGTAATATTTTTTAATTTCTTACAAGAAAGAGTATAAGTTATCAAAAATCAAAATCAAAAGTCATTTGTGTGTTTTTTATTCGTAGTAGACCAATGTTACCCCAATAATTTAAATTATTAAAATTGTTACACGCTGTATATCGCTACGGGTTGTTGACAAAAACAATTTAATGGCACTTATATTTCAAACTTTTGTCAACAAAAACTGTCCCCATGTTATTTTTTCTTGGATTCCCCTGTAGAAGAATTCGGTTTTTGTAGATATTAGGCAGTTTTTTTAACTAATACGTAATATTTTATCTAATTAAGTATTGTATCCATTAGTTTTACGGACTTGAGATACTATTGTGTTTTGTGATATGACAGAAATGTGATATTTACCTTCATAAAAACAAAAAAAATGTAAATTCAGAAAAGGTTTTTATACATTTTTTCTTCTAATTAATTTAATAACTACTAGTCATTCTACTTCCGCTATTGTTTTACAAGTATAAAACCCGTTAAATTATAATAACAACATTTTAAGATTCGGTGTCGTTGTCATAGATCTTAACACATGCGTATGCACCCCTTTTAACAAAAAAAAAAACACCTTTGTTATGCCACAGATAAAATATAACTACCATTTTTTACAAGGAATAATACGCATAAATTTATCTACACATACATTAATAGAAAGGGTTTAATAGCCTATAAATCAGTATTTTAAACAAAGGCTAGTCAAATTCGGTACAATAGGCCCCTTGTGCATAGACAAGACTTTTTTTTGTTACCACAGACCCGTGAAATGTTTGTTTTGTTGGTACCGCGTGTAGTGGCTTTTTGCAAAGTTTTTTTTTTTTCTATAATCGATACTTTGATGATTGTCTATAATAGCATGCATTGTGTGTGTTTTTTAATTCGGTAAATATTTGCGCAGAACTTGTTGGAACTGTGGGTTTTTGAAATGCGGGTAAGTGAGACGTGTTTCTGTTATTAATTGAGTTGGTTCATACTGTATACGCCTTAAATTATTTATGCTTTAATTTTATTTAATACTAGCTTTTGCCTGTGGCTTCGCCCGCGTGCAGGTCGAAAAGTATCCCACGGGATCTTATTACTGAGATAAAATTATCTTGTATGTTAAAACAGGTTATAAACTATATTTGTGCCGAATTTCATCCAACATCCAAACAACGTCACCTACTTTCATTTACAATAGGTATTAGTAGGATATGGTAGGATAAGCCCATCGTTGTAGCGTGATAGGTAAAAAAATATTAAAAATACAAAAAGTAGAAAAAACAACAAAAAGGCACGTTTTGTGCACCTACTTTAAAAGACAACACTCCAAAATAAAATTAAAAAGCGCATTATCTTTTGCTCAACCGATTTTCAAATATCAACCCTTAAATGCGATACCTAACCAAAAGTCTCAAGATCCAATTATTTCTCACAGATACTCCCATAGATACCAAATAACCGACGTTAGGGGTCAAAATGAATAGACAAGGCCCCTAATACCGGCATCCAAGATATCGCTTCACCGGAAGGGTTTGAGCGTCTGTTACAAAAGATTCTACTTCCGGTTGATCGCACGCATTGTGGTTGATATTAATATAACAGATAATAAGAAATGTGATCGTATCAGTTTTATTATTAAAATTAATAATAGTGAGTTTGATGTTTTATGAATAATGTTAGACAATTGAACGGTTTTTTTTTCCTAACCTACTGGACCAGTATAGGCAAGTACTCCATTTTAATTAAATCGGTAGGTATGTACCTAAGGGTATTTTGACGATTTTTGTTGTTGTTGTGAACGTCATCTATACTAATATTATAAAGAGGTAAAGTTTGAGAGGTTGTAGGGAATTTTTTTTTATAGTGGTAAATCATCCAATAACTTCTCCGGCTCTGGGTGGAGCGGGAGGGCGTGTCAGACTTTTACTGACTAAAACCCACCCGTGTTCCCTCAATTGCCTGTGTGCCAGGGGCCGCGGTATCTCTTTCGAACAACCCGCACCCCTGACAGGCATAGGCCCATGCGGGCCCCTTCAGTTGGTGCTGACATCTCTTTGAGTCGCGCTTGGAACACAACGCGCCGTTGACCCGGGCTTGGTCCTTACCGGACAGCGAGCTACCCATTACTCGCCGTCCGCAAGCCCGCGCCTACGGTGGCCGGGAATCAGCCTGGGATTCCCGACGCCCAGGGCGTCTCCTGCAGAAGCTAGGGCCGTGAGGGCGCATATGCTGCCGCTCCCTCACGTGCGCCGCCTCCCGCGAGTATTACTGCTTCGTTGTAGGGGGTAATCTCTAGATCTACTGAACCGATTTTGTAAATTATTTTACCAATAGAAAGCCACGTTATTTGTGAGTATCATAGGCTATATATTAACCCGAAAAATTAAAAGACTTTTTCGTGGTGGTCGGATTTGCAAAGTAAGTCGGAGAAAAAACCACATATATAATTTCATCACATGTAAAAAAAAAACCGCCCAACGAAGTGGGCACGGGTCAGCTAGTTGGGTATAAGCTATTCACTTATCAATATCTTACTTTGTATTGCATCTGCCTAGGCTTTTCCCAACTATATTGGGGTTGGCTTCTAGTCTAACCGGATGCAGCTGAATACCAGAATTTTACAAGGATCACTGCCTACCTGACCTCCACAACCCAGTTACTGGGTAACACGATACCCCTTGGCAAGACTGGTTGTCAGACTTTCATGCTCCTGACGTCCCGTAACGACTGTCAAAGATCCACGAATGACAGCCGAGACCAACGGCTTAACGGTTTTTCCGAGGTATTGAGGGATCTTGTTATGTAAAGATGGTCCCACAAACGTAGACTAGCTTAGCTTCACCTGATAGATCGAGCCGTGGGGCTGTTATTACTTAGCTAGAACATGGTATATATAAAGTACAGCTGTTAAGCTAATATTTTTTTAATTACTTACAAATCGACCCGATAATATCAATGCTAAAATCTGGTCAAGCAAGCAACAAATACTTTTGTCCACCAGAGAATTGGTTATTAAAGGCGCATGTTTATGCTTACATAGGTAAAAATAAACTGGGCAGCAAGTATTGTTATTCTTACCGACTTGATAATCGGTCCAGAAAACACTACAATACCGGTCACTCAGGTCAAGAGGTAAATGTTAAATAATATTTTAATAAAGATTAACATTATGAGAATTGTAAAATCAGAATCTGATCTGTAGCAATAATTTCATGAGGTAAGTAACAAAACAAAAAACAAAAATGACGACAAACTTGTCAACTCCAGTGACAACCAAACCGGTGCTCCTGCGCATCCCAAACTGAACACGACAAACCTACATAATCCATATTAATACTACCAATTCATCAACCCCTGAAAAACGTTACACAATACCCCCTTACATCCTTTCAAACATAAATAATAAACTAAAAATTATATGCAAATTCACGAGCCATAAGTTTCTATAGAACTTAACCCTTTCGCTGCAGAGGGGACAAAAATGGGTAATAATTTATTCACGTAAGATAAAAGGTCAGGAATGAGGTCGCATTCAAAATTGTGCTACAACTGTGTTCAGACGTGTTTGTAACTTCGTATTTTAGTAATTTTAGTAATTAAATGTCAAAATAGTAGGTGATGTGTTGTGCGCATGCGTGATTAAAATGGCGGCTCAAGAAGGTGTATCTGAGTTTTTGAGCTGCGTTTTGTTTTTGTGTTTTGAGAGAGGAAAGGTAAATGATTGTTTCTTTTTATCGAAATGTTTATTACTCTCTCTGTGTATTTAATTTTTCCAAGAGAAAAACGCAAAAACAAACTTTTTTGCCGGTTTGTAATTTTTTTCTTCTTATGATGTCGTCTATGATCCTAGAGCACAGATTTTATCAAACATCAAACTGTTAAATTTTTACCAAATTCATGTTGCCATAAACAGCTGGACACTGTAACAATTATTTAATGGTACTTAGGAAGACAGTGACCACTTATATTATTCAATGCATTCAACTAATTGCCACTAACCATAATTGTTTACTAGGTTACATTACACAATTTATATCTACAGCTCCTTACAAAACAGTCCATTATTTATGATCCTACTAACGTATTCTATTTTAAAGGTCTATCTTCTTATCTGCCCATCTAAAAAGCTGTTTTAAAAACTGCGCCTGATTGTTTTATGTGCTTCGGAAGTCGGTTAAAATGTAAAGTGAGCAGCACAAGAGCGTTAGTTCGTTAAAATAAGACGATGCTTTAATTAATAAAGTAAAGAGAAATTTATTACTAGATATTCGATGGCTATCGTGAAATTCTGTATCTTTTTATCGATAGTGTCTATTGAAAAGTATCGCCTTTTTGTAAGGTGTAAATAATGATAGCCACAACTAAGTTGTTGTGACCGCGGAAATATTTATTGAGCGGAAAGTGGTGTCTTCATTTATGGGTTCAAGTTTTTGTTCGGTTTGATGCTAGATTTTACCTACTACTGTATAGAATGAAGTTCTTCTAACTTAACAGAGAGCTGTGCTGCTGGGGAGCTTTTTGCGCCGAAAGCAAAATCAAAATATTTTATTTCACATAAACCTGCATGGGCACTTATGAAATGTCAAAAGCTAGGTGCACGGTTACTCTTTTAAAAATAATTGGCTTTTACAATGTTTTCAAATTACAGTGATAATAGGAATGGGAGGACAGTGCAGGCCTGTAGGTACTTAAAAAACCGGAAATTAAATAATATAAAATCGTCTACAAATCTACAGTCTGGCAGGCCTATAAAGTTCTCTCATTCACAAATAATATATGTAACAGAATCTAAATAAATAAAATAAACCTATTTAAACCAAGTGACAAGATTTCCGTGACAATCACTTATAAATAGTCGATATTAAAATTGATATATATTGTCAAATAATGACGAGAATCTAACATTGTAATTTGAGAACAGTTAATAGACTTTTACATAGTTATGCTGTTAATGAGGTACCAAGAAAGCCACATGTGCAGAAGGAATAAATGTCAAAATTCCCTGTCTTCAACGTAGTCTTTTATCTTATAATATGCTTTTTTGATAAAGACACATTTAATGTGAGTTTTAAAAATTTCGCCACTTCTTCCCAGCTAAAGCACTAGTAAGTGGTGAAGGGCGGGTGGTTTGGGGGACTGTCTTATGTAATTTTGACGTTCAAAAAGTGCTGACTCTCGCCTAGTTTGAATGAATGACTTTTCATTTAGATTTTTTTCTTTTGGCTGTGATTGTGATGCCGATGTTTAATTTTTTAATAGGAAACGCCCACCTTATCTAGTTTTAAAAATATGATTGACGTGTTGGTACAAACCTACATACAGAAATAAAATAATTTACCACTTATGATGTTACAATTTTGGGTCTAGCGCTTCATACTTATCAAACTCAGTGTTTATGTGTCCAATTCATCTTTCCATACTCCTTTTCAACGATTGGCTATCAAACATATCCGGGTAAATTCTAATAAGAACATAACTGATCAAAATAGATTTAACACCGGTTATTCTGCCATTACTAATTAACAAACATCTCACCTGCAAATGAAACTAAAATTCTTCTATTTGTAGGTATTTCCAATATAAAAAAACCTTTCAGTATCACTTGCAGTATTAAACTATAGATAATAAATAGCCGCATTAAATGGAGGGTTAAGTGTACCTAAACGTACAGACTACAAATATAACTCAAACCATTTTGAGAGTTGAGACAGCTCGAGTACTTTCATAAATTGATATAAACAATATCCTAATGGAAAATGTAACTCGATATGTTTGTCAATACATTCACCATAGCTCCTTGGTTCCTATGTACAAGAGAAATATGTCCAAATTGCAAACCCGAGATATTGGGCATGGAAAATGGTACAATCAAAAGTGAACCGTGTAGCTTTTGTTTTTCGGTTTGTTTTTCGTTGGTCGTTGTTGGTGAGTTGGGCTGTTTTGTCAAATTGTAAGTCTATACTGTTTGCACATGTTTGATCGATTGACAACATGGGGGTGGGGTCTGGTATAATAATATTACCCCCGAATCCTGGTACTACGTTATTTTAGTTCGTTTTGTCCGGGCATTTGAAGTACTGAATTATTCCCCTCATCAATCCATATTCTTTTGCTCCATATAGTTTGATACGGGCTAAAACCTGTTTTTAGTTTTAAAATCGAGTTTATTCCAATTTCATTTCATTATGGCACTAGTGTTGCAAAACAGTAGTCTATTTCGGGCTATAAATGATAAATGATAGTTTAGGTTTAGTAGGTAGTAGGTTTGTACAAACACTGTTACTCGTCAATCACATTTTTAAAACTAGATGAGGTCAGCGTTTTCTATCTGACTACTCTGAGAAGAAAGGCCGAAACAAACACAGAGGTCACAGTTTCTTTTAAAGTCCAGACATAATCTTGGTCACATCATGTGAAGACCATGTGGATTGGTGTCTGAAATGGTCTTTTGAAAAAAGAACCACACAGATTGAGTGGACCTGTCCAATCAGTGCACGCATTTATCAGTAATCATGCAACTCAACTCAGAACTTGAGGAGCTCAACGATTTGACGAACTATACCAAAGAAAGAACATTTGGGTAGGCCGCATAAATTACTCAAACTGTATAGGTAACTAACACCGAAGGGGTAGTTCCGAAATACACTAACAGTAGCAAGGCTTTCATTTTGACCTTTCATCAACATTAATTGTCTTAATTAAGTTGTTTAGAAGCCAATTTTTTCGGACATATGAAGCAATATATAAGCAATAACTATCTATATGTGTAACACGCTGTCCTATCTCTTGTGAAGTGGTCAGATTAGTTGGCTGAAATAATTGGTATTATTGCTCTACGTGACAGAGTAATTTTGAGTTTATCAGCTGCAATAGTCAAGCTACTGTTTTACGACACTAGTTTCAAAATGGTAACCCCGCTTTAGTATGAGTCATCATATCAGCCGAAAGACGTCCACTGCTGGACATAAGCCTCCTCCAAAAGGGGGGATTTGCCACAATCGCCACGCTTGGCAGGCGGGTTGGCGATCGCAGTATGGTGTTCCAATGCATAGATAACGCTGCTGCCCATTCTCTAGTAAGTCCCTTAGTCGCCTTTTACGACACCCACGGGAAGAAATGGGATGGTGCTATTCTTTTACGTCCGGCACCACACGGAACGTTAGTATGAGTGTCTTTATTAAAATCGACACAGCGTCATTAAAATAACAAGAATCGACAATTAAGATATTACTATGAGAACGATGCTCTGTATGTGTACTCATGTTTCCACAAATAAAGAATCTTGTATCTTGTATCTTGTATCTTGTAACGTCCCAATATGAAAGATAAAAACCATAATAAAATACTAAATACACAATAAGTTATCGATTAAATTAAATCATAAATTACAATAAAAGTAATTAACGGCCACATAATACATTGCAAGGAAGGAACCAATAAAATCAAACGACCACGTAACGTTGGCGTGTCATAGACAATTTATTTTTAACAGCCATAGACAACTACCGTGATGGATGAATGAAAAATTCGACAATTATAATTTCCGTTTTTATTTTAAGTTTCTGATAGGAGTTTTTGGCGGGATCGCGTTGGAACATGTCACACGACTTTTTATTTTCATGAAATTTTGTGAAATAGCGAATAAAATTGTATCATTTTGGTAGTGAATTATGCAATTTAATTACGTGTGAGTGCACAAATGTAGTGAAGGTGAAAATAAGTGTCCAACGTGGACTTTTCGTGTTCCCCCAAAAACTTCTAATAGGTTGTTGTAAAGTTACTACCGCTTTACAATAACTTTAACTTTGACTTGACTGACTAAAGACGACTATGACTGTTTTGTAACTTCGTGCCCGATATCGGGCCATTTACTTGATGGAAAAGAAAAATTACTTGACACTGGCTAAATGCACAAACAGTGCGAAGCCAAAACCCAAAAAAAAAAAGTTTCTGATAATAAGTGTCGGTAGCGATCACAGGCGATTAAGCAAGTTCTTTATTAGGCATCTTTTAAATACAAACAACAAAATAAAATTTTATGTTCCTACCACTTCACCGTTAAATAAATAGCTACGCGTTCGATTCCCTGTTTGGACATGCTATAAATTAATTGAGACGTGTTAAAAAATATTGACGTTGACTAGTTTTAAAATAATTAAATACTCCCGTACTATGTTTTCACACTAGAACATCGAGCATTTTTATGTATATTTTTAAGTAAATGGCTGTGACAAGTAAATGGCGCGAAAAAGGTACAAAAAAACTTAGGAAAGAATTCATTGCACAATTTTACAGTGAATTTGAAATAATATACTAGCGAAATTTCATAAATAGTTTCACCAAAGAAAGGTACTACGACTTTTTACTCGTAAAAACAAAAACTAGAAACAATTTTGTTTAACACACGTACCGTAACATATACTTTACACAATTTAAAATTAAATCGTCATAAATCTTCGATCAGTACTATTATTGATCGAAGTCCTAAATGGAAGTTGACCATTATTTCCGATTATTATCGTATTGAATGTCCACAAAAAGTCATTTCAACTTTGCAGTGGCATCGGACGGGTTAATATTGCTCGATTACCTACTGTTAAGATAATTTTAACTTCGAAAATACTCGTTACTCGAGTGTGTAATTTTCGGATGATTGCAATGAATAAATGGGCAAAAAAATTATAATGTTGATTACCGCTTAATCAGAAGTAAGTAAGTGTGCATATAATTATTATTATTATATGTCTGTCTGTTTATGGAAGGTGCCGTTTTATTCCCAAGGAATAATGTACTTAAATTTGAGCTAATGAAGGCATAAAAAGCCATAATTACATTTAATTTTGCTTGAAAGTTGGCGGGAGAATTTCTTGTATTCTTATTTAAACTTTGGGGAAAAACGAAGAATTCAGTACTTAGGTATAACTTAAGCTTGTTGTTTTAACTTAGGTTTTACCGTATATTAAACAAAACAAGAAAGTATTGTAACCACGCTAGATCACTCTGTATTGTTTGTCAATTTTCTGACTCTCTAAATGCTTTATAAAGGTTAGACACACTTTAAAAAAAAGTCATTTCTCTTGTGGTTCTTAAAATTTAAATTGTCATATCAACTTATCTTTAAAAAAAAAGTCGGAATTAATCTATTTTTTACCTGCATCATAATTTCTCTCACTGACTCTATTAAAAAGTATAACACGGTAATCACAAAAAACCAAATTCGAACATTCGAATTCGGAATTCGGAAAAAATTGACAGTTCAAAAATCGTGCAAAGCCGTTGGTTTACAAAGGAGTTAGCCCTATCGATTTTGTCCTCAACCCTACTCACATGTATATATTATGTATATACATGCGTCGGAGGGTCGCAAGGTACGGGGGTGGAACCAACTATCGACTATACGTAATACGGGTAGGTATATAAATTATATGTCGTTCACCCCATCAATAGTATAATGTATGGAGATTCGATATTATTTTGTGATAGGTTTTCCGTTCAATTTTACTTTGTAAGTAGCCGGTTTAGATGGAAATAAAGTTGCAGAGTTTTATTTAGGAATAGAGTAAACTCTGTCTCATCTTGTGATTTATTATGCCAGCGTTTCGGTTATGATTTATGGAACAATTTGAATTCGAGATTGGAACAGTTTCCGAATAATCCTGGACATCGTGTCATCTGTTTAAAAATATTCTAATCAATTTTTTTGTGGAGTTAATTTAACTTATGAACATGTTAATTAAGTTGATTTATTTCGAACTTAATTGCCAGCTGAGTTGCGCTTACAACTCACAATTTAAGCAAATTAAGTCGTTAAAAGTTGACGTTTTAAATATATACGGACTTCTTTCTCGTCTTCATTTCAAGAAAAAGGTTGTTGAAACATAACCTGCTTTAGATAAATATATACATATTTTAAATTAAAGTCGTTTTTCGTGTCTGACTGTGACTGTGTGACTGCGTTATTCTTCTAAACGACACAACTGCTTTTGATGCGGTTTTCACCATCATCTATAGAATTTATTCCGGAAGGTTTAAGTGTATAATACGTTAAAATTACTTACTTATAATGAAGAAATCTCGCTGTTTTATCATGTCGTAAAAATCGAGTGAAGCAGGGATGGGTTAAGCGCTAGTTAAGTGTAATATAAAACCAACCTCACATAACAAATCTAAACATTCCATTGTTTAGGTATTCGGAGTAATTCCGAAAAAAAAAATCTTAAAACGTTGAATTTTCTTTAAGTAACTTCTTCTATTTTATTCAAGGATGATTTCCAAAAATGGTAGATACCTATTTATTAGTTAGTAGTCTAATATTCAAAAGAAATACTTTAGTAGGTAACTAAAAATATTGTAGAAACTAGAATATAAAAGAAATCTAGTGCTGGCAGACTTTCCAATAGCCAGGTAGCAACTGAACAGTATTTTATTCGAACTACCCATAAAAAAAAAAATCCGTAAGGAGAGCTTAAATAAAAGTCCATTAAATAGGATATCTGTCAGAAGCAATTTACCCCCGAGCAAAGCCGGGACGCGACCGTAGTTAATATTTATACGTGATTAACTCAGCGTGCGTTTTTGTATTGTTTTTTTTTACTTACGTTGTGCTAGATTGACACGACTTTTGGTGTTATTAAGGTGGAATTATAGAAATTAGAACATGTAGAAAAACCCTATTAACGAGAAATTTAGGATCTTGGGACTTGTAGAAAAGAAAACTACAATATTGTTTTATTTAATACTAGCTCACGACTTTTGTGACCTGACAAAACATCAAGATCCCTTTATTAATGTCTTTAATAGTAATACCATTATACAAATGAATCTTCCGGAATAAGTTATTTTAATGATGGCGAAAACCATATTAAAATCTGTTTCGTAGTTTAGAAGAATAGCGGAGTTACACATACTGACATGAAGCAAACCGATAAAGCGACTTTGTTTTATAATAAGTAGATACTAGCTTTTGCCAGCGGCTTCGCCCGCGTGGAGGTCGAAATCTATCTATGGGAACATAGTACCGGGATAAAAAGTATCCTATATATTATTCCAGGTTATAAACTACCTGTGTGCCAAATTTCATTCAAATCCGTTCAGCCGTTTTTGCATGAAAGAGTAACAAATATCCGTACATACAAACTTTCGCGTTTATAATATTAGTGGGACTAGGATAGAGAAATTTGCGAATGAAACGAGTCCCAAGATTTTTCCTAGACTATTTCTCAATTGCAATTGTATAACCGACGAAAAATTTATACCCCAGGGTAAAAATTTATACCCTGGGGGTCTGGAATTATATGCTGAATTCATGGTTTTGGTTTGCGCACTGGATAAAAACTTATTCTGTATAAAATATGCATGCTAGATTCACATCTAGTAGGTAGATGTCAATCAGAAGTATTGTATGGTAACTCTTTTATTGTAATTGTGATTTTACATCAGTTTTGCGAATAAAAAAAAAATAGCTTGAATGCCCGTATTTCAGCTCTTTAATCGATCCCAGTAACTCTATGGCATCCTCCAGGTCTCTCGGTGAGAGGGAGTGGGCCGTAATCTACGACGCGGACACAGTGCGAGTTGATAGATGTCTTGGAATTTTTGTTTGTAAGGTATCCTCACGATGTTTTCGTTCACCGTTCTGAGTTGTGTCTTAGTTGGCTCAAACTATGAAAGTTATTGCAGTCGAGTTAAGAAAACGAAATGTCCCTAAAACCCGAGCAACGTCACAAGATAATTATTACGTAAAGAGTGTTTTTCTAAATATTTGAACACCTTTTCTTTGACCAATATTGATACTCTATCTTTGTCAAAAAATATGGAAGACCCACGAACATCGAACGACCGTGTTCGTCAAGCTGGACAGGTCCACTCAAATCTGTGTGGTTTCCTTTCCTAATAAGTCCATATCAGACATCATTGGTGTCCTGATCTCACCAAGATTATGTCTGGACTTTAAAAGAGACTGCGACTTCTGAGTTTGCTTCGGCCTTTCTTCTCAAAGTCCGATAGGAAACGCCGACCATAACAAGTTTTTAAAATACGATTGACGTGTAAAATTATTTAGCGGTTGAATTGTACTTATAGAAATACCTTTCTTTTTATCATGTACATCATTCATTTATCAAACCAAATCGACTTTTATCTATATTAAATTACGATGGACGCCCACGTAACGACAATAGGTAGTAAGGCACCACAAAAAAACATAAAATAATTAAGTCATTCCGAATTACAACAACTCAATCTTCAGAATACGGTACCCGACAACTTGCTGCCAAATGTCACTTGTTTTAAATGACATTCAGTACAAGTCCCGCCTACTGGTCGTCAGTTGATGTCATTTCGTCATTCGGCCGTCATTTGTGACAAGAGTCACGCCTCTCTGTCATTTTGAATGCTCAATTAGCTGAAATTATTGTCTATTAGAAATACTGGTAGTCTATGAGCCGGCTGCGCTGTGATTAAATTATAGAGGCAGTTTAATTTGAATAAAAATCAAGTTTTAAGCAGTTCACGAAAAAGAAATAGGCGAGAAGCTTTTTCTAATTATAAACACGTAATTGCTACCTACATGTTTTTGTGATGGCTTAGAGCCTACCATGAAAAAACCGATAAAAATAAAGTGATAAGTACTTCATTCTTGCAATTAAATCACTTAGTTTTTTGTCAAATTAACACACTTACGTGTCCAAACTTTGAAACTTATGATAAGAATATAGTAAGACGGGTTATCAGAACAATAAGCTCATCGCTAACTGAATGAAATGCACAAAATTCATTCGTATTTCCGTTATCTAAATGTCGAAGCAAAGGCAGATGCAGATACTTTTTACAAATTGTTATTTAATCAATGAAAGAAACTCACCCAAAGCGAAATTAAATATTTTACTTTGCCGAAATTATAATTTTCACTAAGATTTCCCGACTTCTGAAAAGTCTATGTTCATGAAATTACGCGGCATCGTTTTAAAGTTGCCGGTAAAACTTTACAACCAATATAAAAACCGAAATACTTGTCCTAGTTTCTGACAAAAGACAAAACTGAATTCTTGCAAACATGTTACGTCATTAAAATAAACCGAAAATTTCAAAACTCGATCATTAAAACAATCGTTTCAAGCTGGCTAGAAGATATTCTTACCTTTATAGCGACACGAAGCAAAGTTTTCAAGTAAAAATTTCACCGCGGCGCGACTTTAAAAAATATATTTTGGCACTGCAAAATTAAAATAAAAGAATGAATGAGAAAAATACAGAAATAAAAAAATAATAATAACGCGTCACTCAAATACCGAACACCAGTAAGGAAAAAAAATATATGCAAAGACAAATTTGGAGGCAACGCGTCCCGAAGGAAATTCGAGAAAATCGTCGTCTCTATGCGGCGTACGGTGAGCGAATGTCCCGTTCAAACTACGCTACAATTTCCTCGGCGAAAACCGAATCGACTGCGCTGTGTAAGTATAGGGAAGGGTGGTTTTTCCTTCGAATTTCATAAGTATCTACCTTTCTTTATATCTAAGCGCAAGAACTACGCTCACCCCTTGAGAATACCTCGTGAGACTCGATCGCGGGCTCACTTCGGCTTCGCACTAACTGATCGTGATCTGCCGTTCTATTTTCAAATGTGTTTCAACTACAATAAGACTCTAGTTGGACTGCAAGTTCAATAGTGATGTGACCTTACCAAATAGTTGGAATTTCTAGTAAGGCAACGGTAACATAGATAAAATGTATTGGGTGGTGAATAGAAATATATTTATGTATGTAGATTCGTGTGTTCGAGAGTAAGATATGGTGTGGGCTTCGTTCCACGTATGACTGTGGATCTATACGTGTAGGTAGACGCTCGGTTAAAATGTGAATTTTGATATGTGGATACGTCTCGTAATTTGTCACAATATGAGATATCGTATCGAGTAAGCAATATCGTTTAGACGATTTCCTTTTGTGTATCAATTCTTTTGTCTGATAGGTACTCGTCTTTCACGTTGAAATAAATGAGGTCGCTTTTATTATTTTTGTTATGATAAAAATATAAAGGTAACATCACAGAAGAGGTTCAATAGAACTAATGAGCGGAAAATTATTAACCATCGAACGTGTTAATTTTTACGCCCAAAGGGTAGCCTCTCATGCATAAAATTATACGCTAAAATAAGTTTTACGGTTAAACGATAATGGGGGATACGAAAATTCGGTTCAAAGTGACACCATCGGTTTATCAAATCGAGTAGCAATCGATTTTCAGGTCCGACGCTCGCGAGATTCAACCCGATGCAATGACACACATTTAAAAAGTCTTAAATAAATGCGAAATGATTCGGCAAGCAACAAGTTTCATTCATTCACGGGAAAGGGAGAAGGCAATCCAATTAGAAAGGGAAAGAGAGGAATTTAAAAAGTGAACGCCCGGAAAGTTAGGCGGGAAAGCTCCGTGCTAATAACCTGTTGCTTCCGCCGCTAAATTAAATATCAGAGCGGACCTCGCTTAATAAAAACATCGACTATCGATATAATTTTCGCGACACTTGTCCCTACTATTCGAAGACTATCCTAGATGACACAAAAACAAGCTCCCATCGATTCTCCGTACCAACTTTATTCGTTTTTAGATACAGCAGTTCATACTCTGAAATTGCTTACATTTATCATTTTACTATTCATAAGCCACCCCGTCGCCGTTTGAGTATTATCTTGGAAATATCGATAAAGCTCACTTGATGCGGCTGACACCCCTACGCTTGCTTGACATGGGGCGAAAAAGAGACAGTATCATCCAAAACCTGTAGTTAGAAAAAGAAAAAAGATAGTACCGCGACGAGATAAGTGTTCTAATTTATACTCAAATTGCGAACGTCGTCACAAGAACCACGTGCTAAATAACTTATTCAAATTCAGAATGTCCTAAGTGCTTTTATTTTTGGCATTGATATTGAGCTTTAGTGTGAGACATCAAGGTTTAAATTAAGAATTGATATCAATTTAAGAAATATTATGTTAGAATTTTTCATTTTTGAGAAACGAATCTCTGTCTCTGGTCGCTGGAGAGTGGATTTTCATTCTTAGAGGTGGGAAATTTAAGTTGATTTTCCTTTGTGGGAAAAGTTTGCAAATTAATACGTAAGATTTTAAAAGAAAGACTGTGCATACTAACTAGGGTTGTGTCAAGGTTAAATTTGTGTTTTATTAGTAAGTCGGTTAGTGGGTTAACTGGTACATTTAGGGGTGATTTCGGAGTTACGATGCCGTGATTATGTAATTTACGTTTTGGGTTTGATTAATTTTATCGTTTCTGATAGCTTTATGATTAGTTTAGGTACGTTTGTTGGGTAATAAAACGGCGGATGGGGCGAATGACTGTTGTTCATGCAATTTTCTTGGTTATGCGATGAGTTGTGGTGATTAATTGGTAATGAATAAAGATAATGATGTTTGTGATTTCATGGATAGGCGTTATTTAGATAAGTTACCTTAATTCTGTGTGTTGTCGATTTTAACGTTAGAAAATATGCATTCAAGTATCAAAAGCTTTTCGTTGTGATGCCAAAATGTATACTGAAAAATCGCCAGTAAAAAAAGAAAACAATCAACTCAGCCAATCGCAGTCCACTGCTGGACTTAAGCCCAGATAGCCTCTCCCATTCTGTGCCACAACACCCTGTCCTCTGCCTTCTACATCCAGCCACCTTTGTAGGTTCCGGTCATCAGTCCAACTAGCTTAAGGCCCTGGCAACTTTAAATAGTGTCGTTATAAGCGATTATAGTTCTTATTGCAATCCGATACGAGTTAAAACCTGTTGTAATGAATTCGAATAATAAATGCGCAAGCGTATGCCGTAAAAGTGCAAACAAAATCGTATAAAATTAGATGTTAACTATTTAATAATAAAATCCGTCACTGTATGCAGTTTGACATTTGGAATTTTATGGTATATTTTGTAATTAACATTATAATTGTTATTGAAGGGATAAACTGCTTTTGAAGATAATTAAGAGGTGACCTTGATTCATTATAGTATGTTTAATTATGTTTTGAAAATTATTTACGGTTAAAGAGTTACACTGGTTTAAAAAACCAACTTTTTGACCGTTTTCAAGAAATCTCCGCCTTAAAACATTTTTTTAAGTTGCCTATACTGTCCTGCTGCCCCAAATCTTTCCAGGGAAACTTTTTTAGAGCCACCTCGCTCCAAACCTTGCAATACGCGTCTAGATCGTCTCGCCACCTCCTCCTGAGCCAGCCTCGGCAGCTTAAAACAATAATTACGCTTACAAAAAATCGGCTCATCAGTTTTCGAGTTCCATATACACACATAAACATAACGAATAGGTACACGTGCAGAATACCGTAACGCCTGAGGATCGTGGCAGTTTTTGTAGTAAATTTTTGACACTTGTCATGTCTGTCGCATCACAATGAGATGGGGTTCGCTCCAACCCCTCACTACCCTACTCCTTTGCCTTTCTTTCTATCTTATATTTTCACAGCGTTATATTTTATGGCGTTCGAGTCGACTGAATTTTTGAGCCGAAAATTCTTTCGTGAAATCAATTTTGTTAGCTTGTGTTGTAGGTCGTAGGTTCAAACTCCGACAGACACTATTATTTCGCACCTTTAGAATTAAAGAGACTTAATGCGAAATTAGCCGCAAGCAAAATAGGTCTCTATAGTTTGCTTGCGGCTAATTTCGCATTAGAAATCAAAAATCAAAAGTCAAAAGTCATTTATTCAAATTAGGCTGAGAATCAGCACTTTTCGAACGTCAAAGTACATCTGTCCCCCAAAACGCCCACCCTTCACCACTTCCTAGTGCTTTAGCTGGGAAGAATAAGTGGCGGAACAAACTCCCCAGCAGCACAGCTGGGTCTTAGGGTCTCTTTAATTCCAAAGGTGCGATTTGTGTAAATAATTTCATCACCGTTGCTCTCAAAACCGTGAAGTAAAACATTGTGAGGAAACGGCATGTTCTAGAACCAAAAAATCGTAATCATGTGACATCTACCAACCAGTATTGAGCCCACGTGGTGGCGAGGTGGAGAGGAGGCTTGTATCCCAGCAGTGGGAACGTTGAGGGCAGATTATGCTATGCTATGCAGCTCACACTCCAGGTCCAGTTGAAAAACGGCGTCAAGCACGAATAGTTGGGCGTCGGGAATCCCAGGCTGATTCCCGGCCACCGTAGGCGCGGGCTTGCGGATGGCGAGTAATGGGTAGCTCGCTGTCCGGTAAGGACCAAGCCCGGGTCGACGGCGCGTTGTGTTCCACGCGCGCCTCAAAGAGATGTCACCACCAACTGATGGTGTCCGCAAGGGCCGATGCCTGCCAGGGGTGCGGGTTGTTCGAAACAGATACCGTGGCATACAGGCAACTGAAGGAACATGGGTGGGTTTTAGTCAGTAAAAGTCTAACACGCCCTCCTGCTCCACCTTCATTTGACACAATTTTATGATTTCCCACCCTCTAAAAAAAAAGACACTGGTAGTATTTTTTCTGAACTGGCCTTTTTTGACACAGCGGTGAGACACACTTTAATGCTAGTTTCTGACATCGCACTTTACACACTTTATTTGATTTTCATTTTATTTTATTCTGCTGTATATAATTATTTTTCCGTGTGGTACCTACCGGACGTAAAGGAAAAGTAAAAGTAAAAAAAGCAAAAAGTTTATTTCACAAAAGAATAGCACCATCCCATTTCTTCCCGTGGGTGTCGTAGAAGGCGACTAAGGGACTTACTAGAGAATGGGGAGCAGCGTTCTCTATTCATTTGACCACCATACTGCAATCGCCAACCCGCCTGCCAAGCGTGACATTTATGGCAAATCCCCCCATTCTGGGGGAGGCTTACGTCCAGCAGTGGACGTCTTTCGGCTGATATGAGGATGATGATGACATAATTATTGTGTGCGTTTTCGTCTGTGCTAAATAAGTCTATTTTCTTTATTTCTTTCAATTTTCTTGTTTGAATAGAAATACTTTTACGCGTGAATGGAAATTTTCCCCATCGAGGTTCGTTTGTTAAGTATTTTAGACCTCATTAGTGTTAGCTCACAGCTAGCTTTTTTTGCATTAGGAATACAGTCTCATAAATTGTGTGGGGCTTATCCTAACTTAATATTATGAATGCGAAAGTAAGTTTGATGTTTTGTTATGCTTTTACTCTAAGACGGCTGAACGGATCTTGGATGAAATTTGGCACACAGATAGACCATGACCTGGGTAAGGACACAGGCAACTTTTCAACCTGGATCGCAGACAAAATCGCGGGAAACAGCTAGTCATTAATAAATTCGGTGTAGTCTGAGGTACCTGTGTATTTGTATGAATGCTTAAAAAATATTTGATTGTAACCCCCTACAAAAGTAGCGTAAAGTATTTCGTTGTTTTTATTTTGTTGAATCGGCGGAAAAAAATGGCAGCTTTGGTCTGAATTGATGTATCTGGCTTTTGTTTATACGATAATGTAATTTTTTGCAGGCCGTATTATGAAATATAGCTGTCCTTTAATGTATCACAATCATTATGTTATATTAAATACCTATATTCGCAAAATAAATGTCTATCATATTCTATTTTAAACAATTAGGCTACCATCTTTAACTGTCCGCCTTTGATAGTTTTATGAAATAGCTTAAAAACACGACAAACAAAAGTAGGGTAGCAATTTGATTATCAATAATTTCCCTGACATTACGTATTACCGAAATTATCTTCCATTTTGTTTCCAACCGCACTATAATGTTTGTTTTAAACCTATCTCAATCTAAAAACCCATACTTAATAATACAACAGCCATCACAAACATCAACACATCATTTCAGATCTATCAAAACATATCGATAAATATTCTCAACTCTAGCTCGTTAGTGCAGTCCCAGCCACAATACTCCATAACTAGAGAGGCCCGTAATCGTTTAAGCATAGAGTAAATAATAATTCGGTATCCACAGAACTGCATATTGTCGTCTAACAAGCAACCCTCGAGAGGTCGTCGGGGAGTTGTGTGGTTACGTAGTGGGAGTGAAGAGGGGTGAGTGAAAAATTTAGAAAAAGAAACTCACGTTAGCACGGGTGTGCTATTGCAGGGTTTTTCCCAAATGTGTTAAATTCGGCGTTTAGTCTTACGGGATGCAGCTTAATCCCAGCATTTTAACTGAAGCGACTGTCATCTAACCATCACAACACATCATCCATTCATCCAGTCATCTGTCATCTAGGCCTTCATCATATCAGCCGAAAGACGTCCACTGTTGGACATAGCCTCCCCAAAAGGCGCTTGGCAGGCAGGTTGGCGATTGCAGTATGGCAGTCAAATGCATAGAGAACGCTGCTGCCTATTCTTTAGTAAGTCCCTTAGTCGCCTTCTACGACACCCACGGGAAGAAATGGGATGATGCTATTCTTTTACGTCCGGCACCACACGGAACATCTATTTCTATCTAGGCCTTCATTGAGGTATTAATCATCATCATCATTGGTAGCCTAGTTCCATTGCTGACTATGGGTCTCCTCGCGTCGTGGTCTTTGCGAGTCGTATTCAGTGGTCTTCCCCGCGATCTTCTGTAGACCGTCCGCCCAACGCGCTGTTGTTCTGCCAATTCTCCTTCTACCGTCTAATAATTCGTCCATCATCACTGAAGTATGTTTTTTTTTTGTTTTTGTTAATGCTGTTCGATGTAGGGTACAAAATCTGGTATTTTTCTATAGATACCCTTCTATTTTATTTAATACTTTAAGCTCACAGACAAAGGCTGCATGAATTTAACGTGTGCTTTCTCTCATATAATAAGATATTCTAGAAATATCTGCATTTACGTCGTCATCATTCAAAGTCACGTCAGCAGTGCGTGCCGTGTCAGAGTTCAAATACCTAGACGAAGCGTTATTACAAATATTTGTATTCAATTAATTTATCTGTTTATTACTTCAATAAATCAATTGTAATTAAATCATGGAGATTAACTATTATAGTGTTGTTTTTATTGCGGAATTCACGTTGTTATTAATGGGATTTAGATACTTACTATATTTTATGCTCATCTTCAACCAATGACACCACTCCTGGAAACCCCAAACACAAACATACCAACAAAAAAAACTTAGCAATTGCATTTCCGCCCCGATTCTTTTTCCCAGTACGCCTGTCAAAACGAATGGGAAATATGCGAGAAAGAATGACTGGATAACAAGCACACACACACACATACAGCGCACATGGGGACCGGCCGCCATCTTGGAACCATTCACTATCGGAAAATTTAGTTTACGTCAAGGAATTGGACGCGGTAGGATTGAAACGAGGGTATGTAGGGACGTTGGACTCGTGTTTTGGGGAGGAGAGGCTCTTGAGATGCGTTGTGAGATAGCAAAGAAGTAGGATTACAAATTAAAAAAAATAGGAATCAGAAAAATCAAAGTAGGTAAAGATCGTCTAAATAAAAACTGCACGCCCCTCCACAAAAACAATTGTACAAAAAATTTAAACTGTGTATGTAACGTGCATTGGAAGGGCATGCAATTATAAATTAGTCGGTCTCTACCTTATTTAGCTTTTATCTATAAGACACTCTGTACATAATTTATACATTTATAACTGTTATGGTGTACATAATCAACAGTATTCTATCCAAGTAATCGACACAATTCAAAGACTACTGAATTTACTAATCAAATGTAATTTATTCGAAGTTGTCAAAGTCAAATGACCACTCCTTGTACATCCAGTCTCTAAACTTCTACAACAGAAAGGTAGCTTCTAAACTTGCCTGACCTTAAATTCACCATACAATAAGTGCTGATTTTAACAATGAGACTAAACCACGTTCAACAGCTGTCAGTGTCAATATTCCACAACATTTTTGACGCTGGTCTTAAACGCGTCTGTATAATCTTTCATCAATGTCTTATTGAGACTCTCAGTAAGACATTGATTAAACATTATACGGACGCGTTTAAGACCAGCGTCAAAAATAAAAACTGCTTATTCTTCTAGGTATCTTTAATATCTACCATAATAATGTAATCTGTACTTTTAGTCAAACTTTATTTTTTGGTGCGAAATTATCAAATAACTTCTCCCGCTCTACGTGTCAGACTTTTAGTGACTAAAACCCACCCGTGTTTCTTCAGTTGCCTGTGTTCCAGGGGCCACGGTATCTCTTTCGAACAACCCGCACCCCTGTCAGGCATCGGCGCCAGTTGTGCTGACATCTCTTTGAGGCGCGCGTCGGACACAACGCGCCGTCGACCCGGGCTTGGTCCTTACCGGACAGCGAAAAGTGACAGGGATGCTATACTTAGGCTGTAATTTTTGAATCTCAGTACAAGATCAGAGAGGTAATTGTGTAAAACACTAATAGTATGAATGGCATTAATTTTGACAGCTTAAGGACAATCTAGTCGCGGGCTGGAATTCACTGGTGGGCCTGGCTAAAAAGCACGCTGTCTCACCAGGTATCGTGTCCGACAGAGGCAGTAGATGCCAGTCATCACGCACAACGTTTATGAGTGAGTTGCAGAATCATTTATAGTAAATCAGGCGCGTAAAAAATTAAGAAAAGTCCTTCGGAAAATCGGCTTTTATGAAAAAACGACTGCCTAAATCAATTTTATCAATAAAGTTAATTGAACTTTTCGGTATTTGAATTTTGTCGGTACCAACTTGGTTTTGGAGATTATACACTTCTTTTATTACTTAAACACGCCCAAACTTAGATTAAATTAGCAAGAAAAATTTAACTTTGTTGGCTCCTAACTTTTTATTTAGTACTCTGTTTCCGTACAGACAATATTAATAACGAGATAAAATCATACCGTGTTTAATTTTTGATGTACATTGTCGAACAGTGGAGTAACACACTCCCGAAGTATGTATAAAAAAATGTCGACTAGATTCACCTTAACAACATTGATTGCGTTGTTTACGTTGCTGGCAGACAATTTTTCGAAGTAATGGATTACCAATATCCTTCAAAATTATTCAGATTCTCATTAATAGTCAGTTAATCAATTAATAATCAATTACAAAAGCGTCTATCGAAAACACGACAACTCAGTTTAAAAGTCAATTTCCAAAAAGAATTACAGTGAACTTTCAAAGTAATAAAAACAGCTTAATCCTTGTCCCCACATTAAAAATTCAAATATCTTCATTTAGTCACATTTATCATTAGTAATCACGCGATTTACTAATGTACCTACCCTTCTAACAGAGCCAACGTAGTAGGGAAAGTAATTTGTTCGTCGATTTAACACCGAGCCGGGTATTTTCGGTACCCCACTAGAAGGAGTGAAATCGGGTAGCTGCTGAAACAAATGTCTTGTATCCGTTCTTGGCGTAGGGATGGGAAATAACGTAAGAAAATTGATGTCGATATTTTTTCGAGATATGGAAATCAAAAAAATATTGATATTTCTATAGACGGGATAAACCATACCTATTGCAGGCAGCAATGCAATACAAGGCCAAATATAAGAACGTCGGACGACCTATTTACCCATGGAATGACAATCTAAAACAAGCAATGAAATACTTCGACATGGGAATCAAGTTTTGGAATGACATGGCTGGAGACAGAAATAAGATCAAGAAAGCGGCTAGCGATGTCTACAAAAAACCAGAAACTGATAGCAGCGAGAACTCAGAAGATGACTACGAAAACAACAACACAGAACATAGCGAAGCATAGCATAGAAAAGAGCTAAGAAAACAGTTGAACGTACCCAAGAAGCCCGACCTGAATGAACATGCCGGCGACGTCGTGAAAAGATCCTATAAATAAATACCACCCGTCTCTCCACTAGTCCAATGCTTACTCAAGGATGCATCTCCGGTAGGCTCGCAATCCTATCCTATCCTATGGGCACGTCTACCTGACCATTTCAGCGCCCCCGGTCTACTTCTTGATATGCAATGGCCTCTGTAACACCATGAAGCATGAGGCTCCAGGGGCTAGTGCAAATCTTGGGGTTCATTTGATTAATCAAGTCTGGTCAAGCCACGCTGGGATCGGTGCATTTCATTTCATTCATTCATTTCATTTCATTTCAAAGAATACTGTGTGGATAGTCGCTACGTCTCCGTCAGGAGGCGCGACAGGTGGAATACGGTCACGTTCCTTTGCGTGGCCGTATAGACCTGGCCTAAGGTAAATGCGGCAGTAGTGCAACTTGTAAGCAAGTGTATTGTAAAGAATAGAAGTTGTCATTCGTTGTTGGATTTTTATTACCTACATTGTAGGTTTATTTACAATCGATTTTTGTAATTAATGTCAAGGATACAAAAAATCGGAAACATTATAAAAACCAACACATATATTTAGCTTTATGATTGAGTATCAAGAGCCATATCCGATTCCACTTAAAAGAATATCAGCCGGAATGAAGCAACACTCGCAAGATTGCAACACGCATCAGCTGGTAACTAGGTCGTGCATCCTATTGCTAGATCTAGGTAAGTATTGTATTTGAATAGCCTACAAATCTCAAAGACGAGTGTTTGATCTAAGCCTGCATATTTGTGCCTGAATGGTACTTGACTGTCAATTTAAGTGCAGTCTGAATGTCCACATTGCAGTATTGTGCGTAAAATCCTACTAATATTAAAAACGCGAAAGTTTGTGAGTATGGATGGATGGATGGATGTTTGTTACACTTTCACGCAAAAACGGCTGAACGGATTTGAATGAAATTTGGCACACAGGTAGTTTGTAACCTGGAATAACACAAAATATTTTTATACCGGTACTACGTTCCCGTGGGATAGTTTTCGACCTCCACGCGGGCGAAGCCGCTGGCAAAAGTTAGTAAACCATATTTTGAACAAGCCAATATACAGGATAAGTTTTTATCTAGTGCGCAAACTGTAACCATGAATTCAGCATATCATTCTAGACCCCCTAGCGTAGAAATTTTATGTCGGTTTTACAAAAAAAAATGACCTGTTTCATAGAAAAGTGCAATACCTACGCGGTCAAAATGTATGGAACAGCAAATTTTTTTTGTGTTACCGACGAAAAATTTCTGCGCTGGGGGTCTAAAATGACATGCTGAAATCATGGTTACAGTTTGCGCACTGGATAAAAACTTATCCTGTATATACCTAACTATATTGTAAGTAGTCAAGTGGTGACACAGCGGTAACGGCCGCGACATACGAGTGTCAGTTGTAGGTTTGAACCCAGGCGAACCAATACCACTGCTCTCAAAACGGTGAAGTATAACATCGTGAGGAAACCGGCGTACCCTAGGACCAAAAATTCTAAGATATTTACCATCTACCAACCCGCACTGGGCCCGCGTGGTGGATTATGGCCCACTCCCTCTCACCGAAAGGAGGCTTGTGTCAACAGTAAGAACTTTATATCCTGATTTTGCAATATATCTAATATCGACGTTACATTTGTGACTTTAGTGAGATTTTTCCATGTGATTTTGTACCTCTTTAAATAAACATAACATCACGCCTTTACCCGAAGGATTGGCCAAAGGTGTACGTATGATACACAACCACCTACGATATATTGAAGCCCCATATAATAGGGGGTGAGCCTATTGCCATCAATCAGAAATAAATCCAGATTCCAAGCTGCTACTGAGAAATCCCAGATGGACAAACCCAATCACGTTTTGCTCGACCCGGGAATTGAACGTAGGGCGTCATGCTAAATACAATCTATAAAATCCCTTATAACAAAAACACATAAATAAAAACTTTTTCCAAAAATAAACCAACCGACGTCCGGAAGAACACTACAAAGTGAAAATAACTTTAATTTCGGAAAAAGGTGCCTTTGGATATGTATTTTAATTTTGTGTCACCGCCTTCCGAAGTTTTTTTTTTGTTGGGAAAAGTTTTTTATTTTTCACTTTTTAGTTATAGTACCTACCTACCCCACATAAATTTGAAATTTCATCATCCTTGGGGTCAAAACAATGCATATTTATGCGATAGTAGCGGTTGATTTTCTGTCACTTTTAGACAGAATTCCGTGGTTCTCCGAAACTTATCATCAGATCTATATGTAATTTAAATGGGACGATTTCGGAATAAGCTCCAAATGCGCCTATATTTGACGGAGTTTTGCCCGAACATACATAAAATATACATACATATAAGCATGTCGAATTGATAACCTTTTTCTTTTTGAAGTCGGTTAATAAAACAGACATTAAAAAGATGAATTCGATTAGATAAAGCACAATCGCCGTATAGTATAATATTATCTTGTGTTTTAATTATGAAGTTTTATTTTATTATGCTGAACACGAAACAAAGAAAACTTGACTTATAATCTAGAATTTTCTCATATTTTTTTTGTGTGGGAAATCATCAAATAACTTCTCCCGCTCTGGGTGGAGCAGGAGGGCGTGTCAGACTTTTACTGACTAAAACCTATCCGTGTTCCCTCAGTTGCCTGTGTGCCAGGGGCCATGGTATCTCTTTCAAACAACCCGCACCCCTGACAAGCAGCGGCCATGCCGGGCCCCATCAGTTGGTGCTGACATCTCTTTGAGGCGCGCGTGGAACACAACGCGTCGTCGACCCGGGAGAATTTTCTCAGTTGATTGAATCTAACGATGAATATAGTATCGTTTCCAATCTGCATGCAATATCTTACACTATATGTAGGTACCGACCTATTAATACACGCGTTGCACTCACACACACATCTCACACTTAAGATAGGCACAATTTATTTATGAATGGAAATCTGAAATAACTAGGTTCCTTTAGGAACCGTTTTACGCGTGTTTGTTCTTCTAATGACTTTGTGGGTCTTTCTTGTGGGTGTACCTCACGGTCTTTCTTGACCCCTTCGGATAATGTCTATGTGACATTGAAGGAAATAAATATACCATGGGTGTTAAATCACCATCATCATCATCATTTCACCCGATAGACGTCCACTGTTGGACATAGGCCTCCCCCCAAAAAAATGGGGGCGGTTTGCCATAATCGCCACGCTTGGCAGGCAGCTTGGCGATCGCAGTATGGTGTTAAAATGCATAGAGAACGCTGCTGCACATTCCTCTAGTAAGTCCCTTAGTCGCCTTCTACGACACCCACGGGAACAAATGGGATGGTGCTATTCTTTACGTCCGGCACCACACGGAACCGGTGTTGAATCAACCACATGATATATAAAAATACATAATTTCATACACCAAGGAAAATTCTTTGAGTATTAGTGATCTATCTTGATATGTTGTATTTTTTTTTAAATGTACCGTAATGGCGTCTATTTAAGGGGAACCTAGTCGCGGGCTCGAACTCACTGATGGGCCTGGCTAAAAAGCACACTGTCTCGCCAGGCATCATATCCGACAGAGGTAACATCAGTGATGAGCAGATAGAAGCTAGTCTACACGCACAACATTATTGTGTGAGATGCAGGATCATTTATAGTATAACAGGTGCGTAATAAATTAAGAACAGTCCTTCGGAAGATCGGGTTTTATGAAAAAACCACTGCGTAAATCAATGACCAAAAAGGTTTTTTGAACTTTTCGATATTTGAGCTTTGTCGGTACCGACTTGGTTTTTCAAATTTTACACTTCTTTTATTACTTATACACGCCCAAAGTTAGGCTAAATTTGCAAGAAAAACGAATCTTTGTTGGCTCCTAACTTTTTAACGGCTTTTTATTTTAGTATTCTGTTTCTGTACAGACAATATTAATAATGAGACAAAACCATACCATGTTTAATTTTTGATGTACATTGTCCAACAGTGGAGTAATACACTCTCGAAGTTTGTATGGGAAAAATGTGGACTAGGTTCACCTTAAGAACGCAGGGATGGTTTATTTCTTCCACATTTTCCACATATAAAATCTACACGAGTTTTAAAACTATGCAAGTATGTAACTATGCATATTGTCTTCCTTATCGGGTTAATACGCATTTAATAACCATTATTACGTACTGTATGCAAATACGGCAAAAAGGCCAGTTGGATAGAGAAGATATCCAACTAGCAGTGCTCCGCGGTTTCACTCATATACGTCTTGATTCCGTAGAAATATCGAAATAAAGAAAATTTAAAAGTGTTCTAAATGTTCATCCAGATAATAAAATATCTGTGTGCCAAATTTTATCCAAATCCGTTCAACCGTTTTCCGTGAATGAGTAACAAACATCCAATAATACAAACTTTCACATTTATAGTAGGATAAATTAGTTATACACGGCGATACTTTGATGTGGTAATTAAAACAAAGATTGAATCGTCGTTGTTTGTAGATGAATTCATTTGTAAAATGATTGCAGATTAGTTGGAAAGTTTTATAATTGTATTGGCTAAGTATTGATGCGGCGTCGGCCGGTATTATTTTAAGTATTATCTTAAAGCGGCATCTACCGTTAGGCTTATCTTTCTTGTTGAATAGGCCGAAGAATACTTAACAACGGAAATAATCTCTTACACTTATTTTTGTACCTAATCGTACTGCCAGAGTACCTACCCATTGTATTTTGGAGATAACTCTTAGAAACCCAAATGTCATTTAAGTAAACTTAAAGACTGTAGGTTTCCAGTCATTTCTTTTCCCTTTTCTGCCAATAGAAATGCCAAATTTTTTTTTTTTTAATCCCAGAGATACATATTCTTAAGACATCGTTATAATTTTTTACCCTACCCCATCCCTAGCCGACACGGAAACGCGCCGCGCTGGGGCGTACAATTTCAGGGCCACTACAAATGTGCACAGTTTTGTTTCTGACATTCCACCATCAATAACGTTTTTCGTAACGCAACAACAGTCGGTTCCTTTTATTTATTGAGCGTTCAGAACTGAGTTTTACTTACTGAGTTAATGCGTCAATCGGCTGTATGTGATCGATAAAAGTTTTGAAACTGATCAATGACACATGCAGTTTCAATTTTAAAAATCTAATTGACTTTTGGAAATGTTTTACAAAAATTGTAAATAAGTACTATCAATTACCTTATTATGTTGAGTCCTGGTGAAGATGTCAGGAATCTACGGGATTCGGAAAAACTTGCATGGCTATTCACACACAACCATTCGATAGACTTCCGATAAGGTTTGGTTAGACAGATACCTGATTTGCGTAGTCCCCGACAGCAATGATTTCATGAATATTCAAGACACCAGTTGGCGCCACTTTGACAAGAGGTCTTTCAATGCGACAATGAACCTAAAATATTTGATGTCATTCGTTTCATTCTTTCGTTCATCATTCAGTCCGCAGACGCTTTGACACTTGTGACAGGTGCCCAGACCTGACGTCTTAATGCTGCCACCTAGTGAACGTCATTTCAGAAAACTCGCAACAATAGTCGCCTATTTGTTTTAAACCATCAAATCTTCGGGTTTTGGATTTATGTACAGCGTTTATAGAACTCCTTTCACAACATTGATAGATGAATGAATGCCGAATCGAACGGCACGGAAGCGTGTCGAATGGTTGCGAAAAGCTATGCTAGTTTACCCGTGTCCTGTTGCGGCAATCTTTGGAGAAGCATCGTGTCTCTTGTTCAGTTGTGAACAAATTTCAGCTGAAATATGATACCGCATTGCTGACGGATTAGTGACTGTATATGCAAGAAGAAGGAATGGAAGCATACTTAATTCGCCTGTATTACAGAGGGAGAAGATTGCGCTCGTCATTGTGTCGTTGCGTCGTCGTCGTCCTTTGACGCTTGGCTCAGGAGTTCTACACTATAAGCATAAAACCCGAGCTTTCGGCCAAAGATATGGGTATTCCCTACTCCGTATTGTTTTTTGAGGGTAGAAAATCATCAAATGACTTCTCCCGCTCTGGATGGAGTGGAAGGGCTTGACTTTTACTGACTAAAACCCAACCGTGTTCCTTCAGCTACCTGTATGCCAGGCGCCACGGTATCTCTTTCGAAAAACCCGCACCCCTGGCAGGCATCAGTCACAGCGGACCCCACCAGTTGGTGCTAACATCTCTTTAAGGAACGCGTGGAACACAACGCGCCGTTGACCCGGGCTTGGTCCTTACCGGACGGCGAGCTACCCATTACTCGCCGTGCGCAAGCCCGCACCTACGGCTGCCAGGAACCGGCCTGGGATTCCCGACGCCCAGGGCGTTTCCTGTGGCGACTAGTGCCGTGAGGGCGCATAGATTGCCTCTCCCTCACGTGCGCTGCTTCCCTCTCTGCGAGCAATATTGTTTCTCAGAAGGAGGTGACGGCTACCCATGCACTCTCGTTCCGTACCACTCTCGTTTTCATGGCAGCGGAGTTACGCCCCGGCGTTTTGCCTCCTCGCGCCACTACTATGTGAGCGCGAGGGCCTTTGCCTCCAAATCCCATGGCGGCAATCCAGCAAGGAGGCCCGCCGCCTCACCGGAGATCGTGCGGTATCCCCGGATCATCCGGATAGCCATGACGCTATGGGACGCGTTCAATCGGCGCAGCAGGTTGGTTAGCGCCTCAAAGAAGGCGCCCACACCGGTGCCCCATAAAGGACCATGGACCATACGAGACGCGCGTAGAGCCTCCGATAGGAGGCGTTTAGACTGCTAGATTGGGCAGGAGCCGCTTCAACGCAGCCCCGGCCCGCTCCAGTCTGGGAGCCAAACGTCGGAAGTGCTCTGCGATGTTCCACCGGCTGTCGAGGACGAGTCCCAGGTACTTCATCATCAAGTAGAGATCGAAGTGTTCCCTACTCCATATGACTTACGGAAATAAGATTAGTTTGGGGTCCGAACTAAGAATAAATGACATACCGATTTGACAGTTGTCCTTACTCCCGACGTGTTCTTTTCCTGTCCGAAAAACTAAATTAATTGGGTGTAGGGTTAACTTCGAAGTTTCGAATCACTTTCAGGCGGGCCACTATCTTCATTGACGAACTTAGAGAGTAGGTAACGCAGCCCCTGAATTACTGCCGAAACCAAATCTCAAGGTTAACAATACCATTACAACATCAAGTAAAAAGGACTATAAATTCTCGTACTGTGCCAAAATAAAAAAACATACCTATTCCTTAACAAAATACCCATTTATATTGATAAGAAGCCTATCAGCATAAAATAATACGATACATAAACCACTCGACATCTCTTATGTAATTGATACAATGATAAAATGAAGCCACTTATTATAATAGTATACTTATATACAATATACGTTTATATTGGTTTTCATGCTGAGAATTTCATAGAATTCCAACGTTCGCTGACATGGAAAAATGAATATTATTAAAATACGACAGCACACAGTCGCAGTCGCGAATAGTGATGTGCCTATAGCATTTGCGGATAAGATTCGGATATTTTCTGTCACCTTTTTTAGTGTATAAAGTCATTAATTCAGGGGCTCGTAGCTAATTAATTACAGCCGTACGGGTCGATCGAACGTAACCTACTTCGTTGATGGGTAACCAGCCATTACATATCGAGATCCCTCCGTGTCTTGAAAACCACGAAAAACCGTTGGTCCTGACTGTCATTCGTCGATCTTCGATAATCGTTACAGATAGTTGGAAGATCAAAAGTCTGACAACCACTCTTACCAAGGGGTATTGTTTTACCCAGTAACTGGGTTGTGGTGTTGTGGAGGTCAGATAGGCAGTTGCTCGATGTAAAACTGAGGTACTTAGCTGCATCCAAATAAATTTAATTAAATGTCATTCCTTCAAGCTAGCGTGCTAACGACTTAAAAAAATCATTAAAATGTGGCAAACATATAACCAGAGGTCGGAGTAGGTAGACTGATTTAAGGTCGTTGACGTCAAACGTAGAGGATAATATGGATATGCCTCCAAAATACCGGAACTTCATATTTATTGTGATATTTGTTCCGGAATTTTGAAATTAGCTAATTTTAAATATTGCTCCATTGACGTCTACAGATGTTGAAAGATCATTTTCCACATATAAATGGATATTAGACGTCAAAGGGAATACTTTAAAATTAGAAAATATTAAAAAAAATATGATTATTTATTTTAATTGTATTAACGTTGAAAGCCAAAATATGGAAATTGTATCCGATGAGGATTAAAAATAATTTATTTATGTTTTTGTTTAATTAAATATAATTGTTCATTGAATTCAATCAATCATTCATATAATAAACGATTTGGTTAGCCTATCTGTATGTTTTTTATTTTATTTTATTCCATAATTCCAATTCCGGAACTTTGTCCGGTACTTCCCGCACATTATGGATAAAATGGCATGTCCATATTATAATATCTAGACGCAAGTATATAAAATCAATCTACCTACTCCGACCTCTGCATATAACTTATGAGTTAATTTCCAATATTAAAAAAAAAAACAAAGTAATTTCAACGAATGATTTCCTAATAATTGTTAAAAGTACTTTTAGTCATTGACTATTTCGGGGTCGAGGTTTTTACGCAAAATTCAGGTCATGTGTATGTCCATAGTATAAATTCCAATGAAAATTAAGCTCTAAGTAAGATACAATGCTTTCAATACCTTTTTTGTATAAAGAAAAACTGTATAAAAGCGATAACAAGCTCAGTTTCAGAGTCACGTAATCTAGATAGGTAATTCGAAATATCCGAAAAGTATTTTCAAGCACGAATTTTTACTCACCCCTAAACACAACATACCGCACACACACATCAATGTATGCTTATTCCGCCGAATGTCACATTCATAGGTAAAAATTCAACATCGAGATATGACGTTACCCTTTCTTTATCAAAAACTAACACACGTGCGGATATAACAAGGTTTCCTCGTGTCGATATACGACACTCACACATTCACATCACTTGAGCGAAACAGAATGTTCAACTTTATTTCGTAACCGTAAGTTCGTTTCTTGAAAAACGATGAGCAATTTTCTTCTAACAATAGCACTAAAAAATAATAAAGCCTATCTGCTTCTGATAAAGTTCAATGTTCAAAAATGTTGCAGTATAACTTAAGCCTTTTTATTTCGCCCACATCTAAAAATATCAAAACAGGCAAAAATGCAAAAGCGTACTCTAATCCTATAAAAAGACGGTCAAGTTTCGCGTGCACCAGTTCCAAATTGAAAATATCGCGTGGGTGGATTCACGAGGCAACAATAGTGTCCGAATGGGGTTGTTAGTTTTCATCCGACTGCGCATCAGTTTCGCGCACTCCAAAGATGGCGGACTATGAAGCGAGCGTCGTCGCGCCATTTTGGCTACGTTACTCATTTTTGTCTCAGAAATAATAAAAATAACACTGTTTTCTGTGAAAATTCGTGACGTTTTGTCAATTTTTGACAGAGAAAAGTGTTTTTGTGAAAAGGTAAGCGTGTGTGCCTGAATAAATAGTTCGTTTAGTTACGATAACATAAGTTTTCGAGTCATTGATTTTTACGTCAAAGCAACGTGGTGACTAAGTAGTAGGGTTGCCAGATATTTTTTCATCTTATATGGGACAAATGGTTAAATGGGCATAAAAATACGGGATTTCAGTTTTTTACCCGGGACAAATCAAAAACAAAATTATTTAGTGTCATTTTTTATTTATTTTTATATTTTTCCGAGGATCGAGTCAGTTTTAACATATTTTTATTCGTTTTAACATATCTATAAAAATCAATACAATTATAATCGTAATTAAAAACGGTCATCAACTCGCTTTTTATTAAATTAGGGGTACATTTATTTCTTACATCAGTCCACTTAAGTACCATCTGTGAAAAAACCCTTTCCACGAAACAGTTTAAGCTAGGAATACTAAAAACGAAGGATAAAATTCGGAAAATGTTAGGGATTTCGGTATTCGAAAACCCTTCGATGACTTTCTTCCATTTTTCAATCGCACCCATGCTCTTGCCATAAGAAGTTGTGCTAACAATATCCAGGCTTTTTTTGATTATTTGGAATTCTTCATACAAGCAATCCATATTTATTTCTTCTATTTTAAAATGTTCCGCAGCTTCTTGAAAACTGTTGTAGTTTATTTCAGATTTAAAGTTTAAAAAGAGTACCTTGGAGAGAATGTTATTTTCTGAAAAATCATATCGTGATAACAGATAGCCTATGAAGTTATTGTAGATCAAATCAAATCAAAAGTCATTTATTCAAACTAGGCTGAGAGTCAGCACTTTTTGAACGTCAAAATTACATAAGACAGTCCCCCCAAAAAGCCCGCCCTTCACCACTTCCTAGTGCTTTAGCTGGGAAGAAGAAGTAGCGCAACAAACTCCCCAGCAGCACAGCTGTCTGTTATGTTGGAAGAACTTGAGTCTATACAATAATAGCATATAACCATCATTCAACGATAAATGAAAATTTAATTAATAAAAAAAAATTTAAAAATGGTTTATGCAGTCAAGTTAAATAAACAATGATATGAAGTAATTTATATGACCTGTCAGTAGTTAAGCTAATTCTGGTGAAAGAACATAAACGTTGTCTTGAGTTAATCACAGCAACCAACAATTCTTATCGTTTAAGTAGTCGTTGATAGAATAGTATGCCTTCGAACAAAGATTTGATTTTACTTTCGCTTTAAACGCATTAAAATGTAAAACTAGCAAAGAAGAAGGAAGCTTGTTATAGAAGGTTATACCAAGCCCAGCAAATGAGTTATGAACCCTATGAAGCCGGTGAAAGGGAGCACGTAGTTTGTCCTTATTTCTAGTATTAATATTATGAGTATCACTGTTTTTAGTGTATAAGTGTATATTTTGCCTAATATATAAGATGTTAGCGAAGATGAATTGTGATGCCACCGTGAGAATACCAATATCTTTAAAAAATTCTCTCAGAGAAACTCTAGCACCTAGTTGGTAAATTGCACGAACAGCTCGTTTTTGAAGAACAAAAATATTATGAATGTCAGCCGCTTTACCCCACAGCAGAATGCCGTAGGACATAACGCTATGAAAATAACTAAAATAGACTAACCGAGCTGTATCAACGTCAGTATATTGTCTTACTTTTCTGACGGCGTAGGCGGCCGAACTGAGCCTTCCCGCTAGGCTTGATATATGTGATCCCCACTGAAGTTTGGCATCTACTGTTATGCCAAGAAAAACGGCCGATTCTACAGTTGCAAGCACCTCATCATCTAAGACGATGTTGGGTCCCAGATTTCTTACATTCGGTAAAGCGAACTTTATACATTTAGTTTTCTTGGCATTGAGAACTAGATTATTCGTGGTAAACCAATGCGTAACCCTTGAGAGTGCACTGTTTACGTCGTCAAAATCTTGTCTATTCCTGTCTACTTTAAAGATAAGAGAGGTATCATCAGCAAACAGTACAACGTCACAGATACCCTTTAAATAGAATGGTAAATCATTAATGTACACTAAGAATAAGAATGGACCCAGTATTGAGCCTTGAGGTACACCTAACTGAACTGGTAGCCCGGACGATTTCACACCATTAATATCTACACACTGGTGCCTATTATTTAAATAAGAATATATTACGTTGAGAGCTTCATTTTGAATACCGTAATGACGTAGTTTACGCAATAGCGTGTCATGGTGCACGCAATCAAATGCTTTGGAAAGATCACAGAAAACTCCAATAGCATTTTGTGAGTTCTCCCATGCGTTAAATATGTGTTTCAGCAGAGCAACACCCGCGTCTGTAGTTGAACGACCTTTTGTGAAGCCATATTGTTCATCATGAAGGAGGCAATTTAAATTAAAATGTCTTAGCAACTGCTTGAGTATTAACTTTTCAAATATTTTACTAAATGCCGGTAAGATAGAAATAGGCCTAAAATTTCCAACGTTATTTTTATTACCTGATTTAAATAATGGTATGACTTTACTACTCTTCATGAGGTCGGGAAAAGTTCCTAAGTCAACACACTTATTAAAAGTAATAGCTAGATAGGGGGCTACGATATCGATTATATTACTTAAAAGTTTAATAGAGATTCCCCAGTAGTCACCAGTGTTTTTAGACTTAAGTGTGTTAAAAATACTAACTACATCACGAGGCGTTACATGTTCGAAACTAAATAAGCGACTACATTTGGGCACACTACTATGCAGAAGGTTTTCCGCTTTAGACGAGGACGAATTTAAGTTGCAAGTCGTAGTTAAAGGTATGTTGGCAAAAAACTCATTAAATGCCTCAGCTACGTCAGCAGCTTCAGTAACTAATTTGTTGTTGACCATAATCTCTAGTTGTTCTTCCTGTTTAACCGACTTACCCGTTTCATTATTAATAATTTTCCAAGTGGTTTTTACTTTATTATTGGATTTTTTTATTGTATCGCTTAAAAATTTTGATTTAGCAAAAACACAGATTCTTTTAAATAATTTTGAATAATTTTGGACATACTCTAGAAAAGGACTATCAAACCTGTATTTTTTCTCACCATATAACTCGTATAGTCTCGCTCTACTTTTATAAATACCTGGAGTGGCCCATTGGTTGAAGCCAACGGAGGTGCCATTAATGTTAATGGTTTTGGTCTTGAAAGTAGATTGGTATTCTTTTTGCACAACATCAAAAAGGGATCCAAAGATTTTATTAGGATTCTCGTGTTCTGCTATAGATGGTGTAATTCTATATGCTATGTTATTTTTAAATTTGTTGCAACGACTATCAGTATATGGGCTGCATTCTACTTTATGTGGTTTTTTATGTAATGGTAAAGGAAAGCTAGCCAATAATCCACAATGGTCAGATGTCAAGTCAGTTAATACTAATTTATTTTTGGCATCACAATCACTAAATATATTATCAAGACAAGTCGACGTAGAAGCCGTGATCCTAGTAGGTTCTAAAAACAAGTTAGTTAAATTAAAAGATCTAAACAGATTAAGAAGTCTAATACTTATTGGAGTAACATCTAAAATATTAATATTAAAATCTCCACACAAAATTATACTTTTATTACTTGATTTTAACTTATTGAGTAAATCCTCCATTCCCGATTCGAAACGAATGAAATCCCCAGAGGGTGGTCGATAAACGCAAATAATGACGTGTCGCTCGAGTTCAACACAAGACAACTCAATAGTACGTTCAATAGAAAGGTTAACTAAATATAAACGTTGTTTACATTTCAACTTGTTTGATACAAGGACTAAAGAACCACCGCGAATAGCAGTTTTTCTTACAAATGCACTTTGTACGGTAAAATTATCATCATTAATAAACACTACTTCATGTTCTTTCAACCAGTGTTCAGTTAAACATAACACCTGAACATCATGGTTCTCCATAAATAAGCTTAACTCTAGCTCTTTGCCGGATAGACCCTGCATATTTTGATGAACAACATTCAACATAATATGCGGTTTATCTGTTGTCGCACCTAATTGTTTAAACTACTAGGCGTATCAAAAGTAATGTTAGTAGCACTACTAACAGTAAGCGATGGTAAACTACAGGTACCAGTGTCATGGTGTAAATTGTATGCTAAGAGATTAGCAATTTGTCTCCTACTACTAGGTGGCAAATACATTGTAGAAATTGTCAGTTTGTAATCAGAAATAAATTGATTACAATCAAAAAATAAAATAGCGTCACTGTGACGACTTGTCCTATTAAAAATTAACATATTTAAATTATAAATGTGCCTATTTTGCTCATCAGACAAGTAATGTGAATAAGGCAATGCACAGAAAATAAATTTACAATTATTGGTCTCAAAGAACTGTAGAAAATCGGTTTTTAGTGATTCGTTTGCATCAGCAGTTAATCCACGCATTAAGTCTCTCGCTTGACTACCAAAAAACTTGTCTTTTATTCTTTGCTCGATCTTTTCGCGAATCCCAAGCATTTCAGTAATGCATCTCAACAACTGACAGAGTATCTGATTCAATCTTCTTCATTGTTATTTCTACCGAAAACAATGAATAACTACTTGGATCGATCTCATAATGAAAAACGAAATACGGTTCAAATACGGGACAGAATCAGTCCCGCCGGGACATTTTAAACTATGCCTAAAATACGGGACGTCCCGGGAAATACGGGACGTCTGGCAACGCTACTAAGTAGCCGGTATTAGGTTAAGCTTTTACATTTTTCGAAAATTCTTCTTCTTAAAACTTCAAAAAGGATATTCTTTAAGCATTTTTCGAGTTATTTTATTAAACTTTAGCGTGTTTTAGTCAATACCTAGGAACGATATGATTTCGGTTTCTTAATTAATATAATTAGGTAATTAACATTCCTTTTTTCCTTCTAGATGCTGTCCCTGAATGAGCACCATTCTACGGAGCCATCCGTGACCCTTGGGACCCCTCAATTCAACCGTAGGTAAGTATTATGAGGATATTGGGATGCGCGTAGGTACCTGCGAGTTAACAGGCTGAAATTAAACGCTGCAAATGCATAACATCACGCCTTGTTTTCCTGAAGGGTGGGGCAGAGGTGTACCCTGGAGATGCGATCAAAAAATCAAACTTTAAAAATTTTTGTTTATCGTGTTTAATATCGATACTAGGTCTGTGGAGTTTTTGCTAGCTAATTTAATTTGACCCTGTGGATATATTATCGATTTAAACTCAAATTCAAAGCATTTATTTCAAATAAATAATTTAGTTGCACTTTGAACCGTCACGGAGCAATGAACGTGGAAGCTCCTGCAGCCCGCGCAATTAATTTTTTCTTAAGTTTTTCGCAATTTACAGGTAATTGTCAAAGGTTGAACAAAATGTTTCGCGACCATAATGATAAATCGGATAGGTACGTGTGTCTATTCTGTAAAAATCTCACTACGAAAAAGAAGTTGAAGTAAGCTGTCAATTGTGTCAATCGATGGAATGACAGCTCACTTCAACTAAGTTTTCATGGTGGATTTTTTACAGAACAGACAGGTGCTTATCAGGTACTATGAGAATTTCAAAATTATCATTGTAAGAAGTCGTTGTGTTAAAGTGAGGTGCCCAAATTGGTTTGAGTTCACACAGACATACCACCACGTATATACTCCGAAGGGTTAGACATAGGTGCACCTATAGTCGGATCCCGCTGGTTATGTATGAGTCCCATGTTGTAAAGGGCGAGCCTATTGCCATTAGCCGGCTACTGAGAAATTCCAGATGGCAAAACCCAATAACACTTTGCCCGACCTGGGAATCGAAACCAGGGCCTCACGCTCAACGGTAGCGCTTGCGACGACTAGACTAACGAGGCAATGCGCAATAGTACAACAGTGGTTAGAGTTTACACTCACAAGCATATTTAATACTCGCTGTAGCCAGCGGTTTCGCCCGCGTGGAGCTCGAAAATGATCCCACGGGATCGAGATCCTACCGAGATAAAAAGTAGCCCAGACTTAGCCCAACTACATTAGGGGCGGCTTTCAGTCTAACCGGATGCAGCTGAAGACCAATATTTTACATGGAGCGACTGCCTATCTGACCTCCATAACCCAGTTACTGGGTAATACGATACGCCTTGGAAAGACTGGTTGTCAGAATTTCGGGCTTCTGACGACCCGAAACGACTGCCACAGAACTACAAATGACAGCCGGGACCAACGGCTTAATATGCTTTCCGAGGCAAGGAGAGGTGTTTTGGTATGTTAAGATCGTCACCCATCCACGGACCAACAGCAGCCAGCGTAGCTTAACCTGATCGATCGATCCGTGCGGCTAATATTACTTAGACATAAGCCTATATGTTAATCCCGGGTACAAACTATCTGTGTGCCAAATTTCATCAAAATCCGTTAAGCCGTTTTGGCGTGACTGAATAACACACATCCAAACATCCTCACAAACTTTCACATTTATAATATTAGTAGGCTTACTTCATTTTAATCATTACATTTCTATTTTGTTTCAGAAACTATATTAGAACTGCTGGACATAGGCCTTCGAGCATCAGCGACTCTCAGACTAATTTGAATAAATGAACTTTGATCCAATTAGATTGGACCAGACTTATGGTTCTGGCATCCATCAAATTCTAGCATTAGGGTTGTGGCGGACATCTACAATGCCCCACATACGAAACATAAAAATCAACAAATGTGGAAAACACAAAAAGTGAAGTGGCGTCATCTATAATGCTATATGCGAATTACTCAGGACTTGACGTCACACCGCAACTACATCAGCTACATCGCGCAAGCAGAGTTTACCGTGCGATCTGCATATATAATATGTAACAAAAACCCTGTTCGTTCTACCCACGTTTTCAGAATTAGTATACATATGGAATAAAGCAAGTCATTTATAAAAACTGTCCAAGAAAAATAATAAAAATAAAAATGTAATTATGAATATTTGTAACGTTTAACTGATTTTGATTAGATCAAAGAAAGCCGCCGAGCTCGTAAGTTATTTCGCGAAATAAGGATACTTGTAAAATCAGATAATGTAAACATTTTTTTGAAGGTGTCGATTTTAATAATTATTTGATATTGAACTGTCGACTAGCCAATGCTTATTTTTTTAGATTATAACTTCATCAATGTTGTTCTTGTAGGTAAGTGTATACATCCCTAAAAGGAGCAACAGGGTTTTTGTTACATAATGTATACAAACATCCCGACATGAATCGTCGGGCAGTTGCCCACCAGACACAACACCCGTCTAGTCGGAGGATTCTCCCTTTTCAATAGAGTATGAGTGAACTTTACACCCTGTTACTCATACCTCTATAGGGTAAAACCAGGATAGTTGCCCCGATTCTAGTTAGGTATTCTTGTTTCGCGGATGAATCGCACCAACTACCGCTAAGTTGACCGGGCCGCATGTCTCTGTGCGATTGCATAGGAAGGCCAAAAGCGGTCAAAGTTTTTGCGGGATAGATGTCCTGTTTCTCGGCGGAGCATCTGGGTCACGCCCGTCACGTAACGCTCCCGTTTGGTAACTCTACGTATACTTACCTATAGCGGTGTATCTCATGCACCAGTTACAGTCAGTGTGTTATGTCACATTTTTAAGAAATGTAAATATTTGTTAGAAATTAAATAAATAATTTTAAAATTTTGTAGTGTATATTTATTATGTATCATATAAAAATATATTTAATTATTTAAACTAAGCAAAGAAATTCAACAACATACGTTAGTGCAATATACAATACTTAAACTTTGTTTATTCATTCAAAATATGCCTAATTGTGTCTAGGTATACAAAAACCAAGTAAATAAAATATAAAGTCGAATACATAAAATTTGAACTGAACACAGCATTTGTATAAATTTCCAGATTTGTACAAAGCATTTTTTATATTTTTAAAACCGGGCAGTATTTTAAGTTAATTTCCCACACTTTGCAAATTGCACTGGAATCTTTGGAACCGAACCACCATAATCATAACACACACTTTTTTTACAGTTTTCAACCAATTCAGCTTTTTTGATGCAACTTAAAATTTGGTATACAACATGACGAGTGTTTCGTTAAATAAAAAAATGTATTGTTCACTATTGTACTTAAACTACCACTGCACTTTAGTTTTCTATTGCGACACCTCCAACGAATAGAGTATTTGTTTTTTTTCTTAAAGTATAAAAAGTAACTGTGACCCGCGTGAAACAACAGTTCTTTACCCCTTTTACTTTTAATTTTATTTAATTCGGGTGGGCTACTACCACCTCCTACTTCTGCCATGGTAGCTAAGTAAGTAATGATATTTTTATATTACGCCACCTGCGTAATATACAAATATCGTTACTCACTTATTGTTAAAATGTGTAATTTAGTACACCTTACTAAATTACGCATTTTAACAATAGGTAGTTAACTTTAACTTTAATCTTTATTGGAACAAAAACACATTTTACAAATTGATTTCGTACCCAAATAGCTACATTAGTTTCAAAACTGTGTCGCAGCTATTAACGCCCACCTCCAAGAGGGTCACTACAGCGTTCCAGATTCCAGATATGAAAATACAATAGGGTTATATACTTAATCTTTTCTTTCAATCTGTAAGACAGAGATAGAATTAATGTGAAAGCACATTCATTATGTCTGTCTCTGTGCACAACAGTTTCGCAAAAAAATATTGTCTTGAAACCGTATTTCGTTTACAGCTCAATTACAACCACTAAGGATTAGGGCGTACTTTGTGACCTGTGATTCTTAAACATATTTTCATTTAGATAGGTCACTTCAATTGTATTCTATGCAGTACTTAGTCATTAATTTGGTAGTTTTAAAATGTAAAATAAAATGAATATTAAATAAATTCGGCACACCAGAACTTTTGATTTTGACCATACATTAAGGTGCGCTGAGGTACGTAATATCTATAAACATAACCAATGTATACGTAGCGTTGCCAAACGGGAGCATTACCATACGGGCGCGACCCGAGCATCAATCCTAAACGTAATTTATATGGATTAGGCAACTATTCCATAGGTGGGATTGGTATCCCAAAATACAGAGGTCCGCAAAAATCGCTTTAATGCTCTGGAAATATTAAAGATAATGTTTTTTACTTTTCATAAATTTGTAGATAAAACACAAAAGTATCGGCCAGTTTTATAAATAAAGTATTTTGCTTTTCTACCGATTACTGATGTAGAGTGATTTAAAAAAGTATGGTAATATCCGGCTTTTATTCTATTTAATAGCATAAAAAGCAGGAAATAAACAATTAAATACCATTTACATTCAATTTATTTCACACCTTTCTTTCGAATTACCTTTTGAAGAATACCGTATGCAAACCAAAAGTAACAACTAACAAGTATTAAAATCTAAAGAAATTATTAAAAATTATTAAATTACACCCTTCCATTGTAGGTAAATTTGAATAAATTATAATCACAATACATATTCAAATTGGTTCCCAGGGTCTTTTGGAGTCATCTTTTATAATAATGCCTGGGCTTAACCCTTTCTTTTCTATGCTGTGTGCAGTTTTGTGATAGTTCGATTTGGATTATTATTATTTTTCGAGAGGCTCGAATTATCTTCGTTTGTTGGTTTTGCTTTGAGAAGTAATGGTTACTTGGTTAGGTCTAGTAAAGAGTCCATTTCCGATAAGTGTCTGCAAGATCTGTCTCATTAAGCCCTGTTTTTTGCCAAGTTTGTAAGTACCTACTTGTCTTTTTAGTGTCAATGAACTATGGAATATTTTTTTTAAATTAAAATGACTGTATTGTCACTTTACAGAAAATAAATATAGATTATCCTGCGGAAATAGGTACTTAACAGACAAAGATTCGTTGTCACTCTTCAAATAAGTAATTGAGTGGATTTAGAATAATTCAAAAGTTCCTTAGGGCCTTAATCTTTGTAAATTAAGATGCAAAAAGGTTTTAACGATTTTTTTCTGGTTACTACTTGTAAACTGTCACTGATGAACAATAAGGAGTACAATAAATAAATATACTCATGTAAATTCAGGTTCCGTTTCCTCTTTCAACAGCAAATTAATTAACCACAGGATATTTCTACTTACAAAGGCGACAATAAAATAGTTTGTGCCCCTACCACTTACCTACCTGACGTTCAAGCGAAAATAAATAAAATTGTATGCTTAAACAAAAACTCACTAGCTCACTAAACAGTGTTGACTATTTTTTTCTATTTTAATGAACAACTTAACCCTCCACTTTCGATCTCTAGCCGTTTTTTCTGACTTCCGGAACCTACAGATGTGTGAGGCGACAAAAAATGACATACACTACACAAAGCACATATTATTCTAATTACGCATAGACCGACATCGTACTCTGACATAAAAAATAATAATAAAAAGGTCGATAAAGGGTTAACTTTTTGCTTTACGATTGAAAGCGAACACTTTTATATTATGCAAATGAAGGTGACATTTGCATACGGTTTTTTACTAAAGAAAAATCACGCACATCTGTCGCTCTTCCGTTTCCTACTTTAGTTAACGATTGTAATAGATAACCGGTTTGTTGGGTTAACGTCAAACCATTTTTTATCTGTAGATAAAGTATTTGCATTAATTTTATCTGTAGCCGCGCTTTTAGCTTTGTTCATATTTTTATTTGCACCTGTCAAAAACATAATTGTAACACTTTACGCAACATACAATATGTAACAAAAACCCTGTTGTTCCTTTTAGGGACGTATACACTTACCCACAAGCACAACATTTACGAAGTTATAATTTAAAAAATAAGCATTGGCTAGTCGAGAGTTCAACATCAAATAACTAATAAAATCGACATATTCAAAAAAAATGTTAACAGTATCTGATTTTACAAGTATCCTTATTTCGCACAATATACTACGAGCTTGGCGGCTTTCTTTGAATCAAAATCAGTTAAACATTACAAATATTCATAATTAAATATTTATTTTAATTATTTTTGTTAAACAGTTTTTATAAATGACATGCTTTATTACGTATGTATACCGATTTTGAAAACGTGGGTAGAAGGAACAACAGGGTTTTTGTTACATGTTGTATAGATAAAAAAACATTTCTTTTCATAATTAAAGACAGACATTAACTGCGGGGTATTAAAATTTAAACTGGTATAACTTAACAACATATGTTAATACAGTAACAATAGGTTTGAATAAAGTATGACAAAAGGTAATTAAGAAAATGTCGTAAAAATGTTAGATGTGTATCTTACATTCGCGGCTACGCGCTGCCAACAAGATGGACAGATAAAAATAATATATCATTATAGACAATTATACTGTCGCTGGCTGTATTACGGAAGTCGGAAATATACGAGGCGCGCATTCAACGGGTTAGAACATTCAAACTTACAACATGGAAAATCTAACACTATCTCTTAGTCTTAAGGTTTAATTTTGTTTGCTGGTAAACACACTTGGGACATTCTCCTCCAAATACTTTTTTCTAAGACCGTAGGCGATCTAACCCTTTCTTTACTGGTATCGTGTCAGCTTTTTCCTGTTATCTGTTTTATTGCTCGGTGTATTATTATAGACGGAAATAGCTCGGGGGTCTTAACGACCGTAGTTAAGCGGTGCAAGTGTTAAATGCCCAGTATTTTGTTTACCGGCTCGGTTTTGCGATTATTATTTTCTTAATAATACCTTGTAAGTTTTGATGAAGTTTAATCTATAATGGGTAATAAAAGGTTTTTATGGCTGACTGTTGATTTTATTTTATTAAGTCATTCTGACTTTAATTATATTTATTAAGACTTCAAATATAATAAAAGTATACCTAAAACTTAGTAATAACAACAACTATAGTAACTACTATAGTTGTTGTTATTACTAAGTTTTTATTTTTGCAAAACATATAAAATAAGTATAAAATTATGATACAAGCCCTGAAATTATGATGCATAAATAATGTTTTATTTTGTCTGAAATTATTTTACATTTTCAACCGATTTCGAAAAGGAGGAGGTTCGCAATTCAACTGCATTTTATTTTTGTGTACTTTTATGTTACGTGATAACTCCTACAATTGAGGATCGATTTTGATAATGCCTTTTTTATGGATAGGTAGGGTATGCCTCAGGCGTGGTCCCATATGAATTTCATTAACTTTGCTTGAGTAGTTTTTCAGTTTTTTTTTTTCGACAAAAACAATTTTACAAAATAAAAAACGACTTCAAAAAAGTGAAAAATAAGAGAAGTCGGTTTTTTTTTCAGATAAAGTTTTATTTGTTTACGTTCTTGAAAACTATTGAATTATGGGTGGCAAAAGTGAATTTATCAAATTATTCTGCATGAAGTACTACCTACATAATACACTGGTTTTTGGAAGGGTATTTTGGAAACCTACGGAAGAAACTTGCCCATCACTCTGTGTGATATTATAGCTCACTAATTGAAAAAGGATTAAGAAGTTATAACTTTTTAAGAGAAATGTGTTTATGAAAAAATAAACACTCCACTTTCAATTTCACCTTTAAATACGTATTTTTCGGTTCCTTTCTTCTTGTTGTTGTGCATAAATGGTTAAATAATAAAAATAATATTAACGACAATTCGTCTATCCGCCTGTTTATCATGTTGTTTTATTAATTAATCCTGCTAACTTTCCCCTTTCCTTGAAAACTTCCTCTTACTTAGAAGAGGCCTGAGGCCGAAACATTGTGAATTGAAAAAGTGAGGATTTGCAGATTGATTGATTTATTGTAGTGTGTATTTTAGTGAGATCAAATTAAATTAAATGTTAAAAACAATTCAAGTTCAAAATTATTCAACAATCTTTAAAGTAAAACTCTTTGAATAAATAAAGTCTAAAATTGCTTTTCACTAATTGCCTTTGTTTATATAGTAAAATGTATGTAGGTACTCACAATTTCACTTCACTCACACAACAGACACAATATACAGGACAGGTTTTTATCCAGTCCGCAAACTGTAACCATGAATTCAGCATATCATTCTAGACCCCCTAGCACAGAAATTTTACGTCGGGTACGACAAAAACTTATCCTGTATAAACACAATATGTAACTCACAATATATAAAAGCGAAAGGTCTCTCTCCTAAAGGAATCTCAAAAACTACTGGACCTACGAAGATGAAATTTGGCACAGAGGTAGATTATGAGTGAGACATTAGCTAAGAAAGGATTTCAGGAACCTCCCCCCGTAAAGGGGTAAAATATGGGGTGGAACTTTGTATGAAATTTGATCTGTTCCAGATCATTTTCAACATTGACGCGGGCGGAGCCGCAGGGAACAGCTAGTCTCACAACATTTACTGAAGAAAATGAAAACATTATGCACAAGAGAATTCGACATAAGCTCGGTTAGTGATCGCTGGACTATCTTTGATAATAACAGGAGTATAGTATAGGTACCTACTGGTGCCCATCCTCCTGCCAAATTCTCTCATATAGTCTCTCGACACACATGACAAATACAATTTTAATGGCTAAAATATTTTGCACAATTTTACTTTATTGTTAAATTTAATAAGATGCCTCTGACTGCATGAGATTGCTTATAGTACGTATTCAGTCTAATAGTCATTCTTTTAAAACAAGTTTCTTGTTTCCATCTCTTTAAATTAAAGTTCACTTTTTAGGCAGTCGGGTTTTTTGATTTTGTAAATTATTTTTTTATTTCTGTATATGTCTGTGACATCACAGCGGGCCCTATCAGAATACCAGCGCTGCGACACTTTTTAAAATGTCGCAGCATCATGCTTAGATAGAGGCCTTTTGGCCTCGTTCAGGACTTTGTTTTTTATTTTACTTTTTTGTTCGTTAACTTTTTTTTTTTTAATTTTATTAAGTAGCGTAGCGTAGTAGTGTTTTAGTTTTTTAATGTGTTTAATAATTGTATTGTGTTGTAGTTAAGTTTGTGATATTCCTGTGCGAGTCTAATAAATACTTTTTCTTTCTTTATTTCTTTCTAAATCCTTACTAAATTGTATGCACAAAGAATATTGATATCACTTCGCTTAGTGATCGCTATACCTACCCTGCTGCCCATATCCTCGTGACGGAATCTCTAAGTAACAGTCGCCTAAACATTAATAAACTACCTAAGGTCGAAGGGGTACGACTCAACGGAAATGGATGAAGACGAAAAAAAAGCTGAAAGTTACCTCTCAAACTTTTTCTTTTTCCGTGGGGAAATCCTCATGGATACCCTCCGTCTAGGATGGACGGAGGGTTATGTCAGACTCCTACCAACTAAACCCCACTGTTCCTTCTGGTACCATGTGTCTGGGGCCCGGGAGATACTTGTACACAATAGACACACACTTACTGAACTTCTCAACCTAAAAATAAACTAATCTAATAGCCTGACGAAAGCAAAACTAACGAAATGAACTCAGTTTAGGTTACCTATAGGTGTTGAGGCTGGTGAAGCAGACGAGTCCTGGAGTGGTGACCGTGTATCAGCTTGCGTAGCGCAGGATGCCCCCCAGCTAGATGGACCGATTTTCTTAAGAAAATGGCTGGGATAGATTGGACAGGGTGTTGAGGCGCAGCTGGGGCGCAGCTGTGGGTGAGGCCAAAGTCCAGCAGAGGACTGCAATAGGTATTGAATGATCTACCTGAGAGAAATGAGATGAAATTATCAGCCGACATCGCCAACCCTATCTAAAGATGGTGTAAGGTCACGAAATTAAGCTTGTTAAATGAACTGAATGTTTTCTATTCATCATCTGCCTAGCCTTTTCCCAACTATGTTGGGGTCGGCTTCCAGTCTAACCGGATGCAGCTGAATACCAGTATTTTAGATGGAGCGACTGCCTATCTGACCTCCACAACCCAGTAACTGGGGTAACACGATACCCCTTGGTAAGACTGGTTGTCAGACTTTCGGGCTTCTGACGACCCGTAACGACTGTCAAAGATCCACAAATGACAGCCGGGACCAACGTCTTGACGTGCTTTCCGAGGCACGGAGGGGTCTTGGTATGTAAAGATGGTCACCCATCCACGGACCAACTGCGGCAAGCGTAGCTTAACCTGATCGATCGACCCGTGCAGCTATTGTTACTTAGCCATAAGCCCCTCTGTTCTGTGAATGTTTTCTATTAATTTAATTTAACTTTTATTCGAAAACATCCATCGTTTTCTTACTAAACTTCAACTATATCCGATAACCCTGGTCACTTATCTATTTTGGTGACCGTAAAGTCGCTAAGAAAAATATAAACAAGGAGTTAAAATTAAGAATAAATAAGAAATTTGAACTTTACATCCAGTCCTTCAACCTTCATAGAAAAGGGAGGATTTTTCAACTAGTTTTTTTTTGGGCATGATATCTCACAGGTCAACCAAAGAGGTTGCCTGCTTAATCGGACTTGCCTGTGATTACCTTAGTAAGATAAGTTAAGAGTTCCAGCCAGGGCTTTAAAACTTAAAACTAGCGCGACTGTTCGCTAAGGGCACCTCTGTCGGGTACGGACTTCGGATTAAGGCATCGCTGGTAGAGGGCAGCAAGGGACAGGCTGGATTGGACTGATCCTGTCTACTGATGCCCGGAAGAAATTGTATATGTCACCGTAAAATTGTAAATACCGTTAGATTATAATCTATCTCGCGAGATTGTAAACTGTCGAAAGATTGTGAACCGTAACATACTGCTTACAATTTAACGCATAATTTTTCGGTAGATTATAATCTATCGAAGGGAAACCGTCAAATTGTGAATAGTCAAGTAACTGCCACTAACTTGGAAGTAGCGCTCGCTTAGCTCGCGCGCGGTTGGTCGCAGTTCCAACCTAACCTATTCGGTCGGTAAGCAGCATGGTGCAGTTCACAATTTATCGACAGATTATAATCTCGCGAGATAGATTATAAAGTAATGGTGTTCACAATCATACGGTGACATATATATGCTATAGGGGCGCGACAAACTCTGCTTGCGCGATGCAGGATTGGCGATGTACTTATGTACCATATTTTGGCTCAACGAATGTAATAAGTAGGTATACAAGTAGCTCTGTACAGAAACCGAAAACTGTGTTTAAGTACACATAAAAATATAACATCACGCTTTTAATCCGCGAACGGTAGGCAGAGGTGTACCTTACCTACATTTCGCCAAATATTAATAGGGGGCGAGCTTATTGCCATCAACCGGGCACAACTCCAGAATCTGGGCGACTACTGAGAAATTCCTGATGGAAAACCCAACAACACTTTGCCCAACCCGTGAATCCAACCTCATGGTCAGCAGTAGCCTATGCGACCATTAGACCAACGAGGCATTACTGACATCATCGCTCCAACATTAGCATCGCATTAGCTCCAACTACTACAACCCTCTTTCTAGGTAAACTTAAACAAACAGATAGTTGCAAAGAATACTTTTTAAATCTAAAACTACTGACACTTCTATGCATATATACATTTATGAAATTATTAAATTTGTAAGATCTAACGATACTTTCTTTGAAAAATATAAAAGTAAACGACACCACAATATTTTTGCTGTCGTCATAATAATAAAACAACTCTTTTAAATAGTAGTATATTTTGCATGGCTCCCCGTGTACACACAATCATCTAGCTAAATATTATTGGAGGCGTTACCGCATAACATGTTCAAGAAAAAACTAAAAAGCTTTGTGATAAATAAAGCACAGTGTATCTATATATTTTCAGGATAAAGTATAAGATTTCTTTTTAAACAAGTGTTATTGATCTCATTCTTATTATTTTGTTTAGTTTGTTTTTTTTTTTTGTTTTCATTCTATGTACCTAGTGCTGTTACTAATAATGTAACTGATATACAACTATTACATGAATGTAAAACCTCTGCACATTGTTTACCCATATTTGTAAATAAATGATTTTGAATTTGAATTTCGCCTGCGTTAACCAATTTACACGAAACCTTAACTAACTATAGACCTAAACCTCCCCTCATGAATCACTCGTCTATCTGTGAAAATCGCATGAAAATCTGTTCAGTAGTTTTTGAGTGTATCACGACAGACAGACACGGCGGAAGATTTTGTTTAATAATAAGGTATTACGCCCATTTTTGAAAAGTGTCTTAATTAGATTCTAGTGCTAATAAACCACTAAAAGAACAATTTTTTTTATTTAATCGATTAGTGCCATAAAAATGCATTTAAATTTTACATTTTCAAATTTCGCGCGTAATTTGACGAAAACGCTGGACGCAGTGGACGCCATATTGCTCTGTGGGTGTGACGTCAGCTTGCTATATAAACAAGGCGTTGATATTTCATAAGATAATCGTTTGTAATTAAAAAATATATATTTTTCTACTCAAGGGTGCCCCCTATGCCCTCGCCTTTTCACATTGGTCATCGACGAAGTACTTAGAACCTCGCATTTAATCAAACTAGATCAATCGAAATTTCACTCCCCATAGTATTATCATTTGCGGACGACCTTATCCTCATTACAGATGCACCCACATTTCATCAGATATATTATGTGTCTCATATGCCAGCCTGCGTGCATGTGCGAGCCTATTGGATCAACCGGACACAAATCTAGGCTCCTACTGAGACATTCCTGTTGGAAAAATCCTTTAGCACTTTGCCAGGGCATGGCACATTGCTCGCAGAACAGATGGCCGATGGGGCCGAAAAGTTCTGGAGTGGCGACTGACCGGGTACCGGAAGACGTAAAGTTGGAAAGGCTCCCACGAGGTGGATCGATGACCTTGTGAAGGCCGCAGGAGTCCGCTGGATGCGGGAAGCACAGAACCGGTCGAAGTGGCGGAGCTTGGGGGAGGCCCATGTCCAGCAGTGGACGTCTTTCGGCTGAAATGATGATGATGATGATGATGACTTTGGCAAAATTGGGATTCGAACCCAGAACCTTCCCGCTGAGCAGTAGCGCTTGCGACCACTGGACCAACAAAGAAGTAGTTTCTATTCAAATGATCCATATTGGAAAACTACAAACCGTAAGACTAATGGGTAAACAAATTTTGTTTTTCTTATTGGGTTGTATCTATTTTTGTAGATTGGTGCCCAATACACAATGGCCAACGATGGTCGAAATTCGACTAAATTAAATAAAAATTTGAACATTTAAGTACGGTATCTTGTTCCTGATTAAGTATAGCAGTGTAGGTCGACCTGGTCCACAAATTGAATGTCGTTCAGCGTGCTACGGAGCGGGCTATGCTCGGAGTTTCTTTAAAGTACAAAATCAGAAACTAGGTCGATGCAAAAGAACCAACCTAAAGTTACTGACATAGTTTTCAGAGTAAGCAAACTGAAGTGGCAGTAGCCTGGTCATGTTTGTCGAATGCCCGATAACAGATGGAGCAGACGAATCTTGGAGTCGAGACCGCGTTTCGGCAAGCGTATGTACCTAAATAGCTGGGGGGCGTAAGAAAAGGCGTTTTTTAAGGTTGTCGGTGGCTTGGGACAGAATGGATGCGGAAGACGAAGGACAAGGTGTTGTGGCGCAGCCTGGAAGAGGCCCAGCTGTGGATTGCGATCGGCTGAGTTGTTTGACTGATTGAAAACTATTAAAGTCATGATAGTTCTTAAACTCAAACTTCTTACATACATTTTACAGTTAACTTTTTACTAGCGACATCTATTTTCTAAAAAAGACAGCAAAGTTTATAACCACCCTTGAAAGGCTGCGACAGTGACCCGCTACGCCATCTATTGAGGGTTGAGTATATTAAAAATTAGGGTAGGTTTTGATGTCCTATTAGAAACAAGAAGTTTTTTGGACAGATGTGAAAGTATGTAAATAGTTCGTAGCTACTTACCTGCCAACCTATTTTTTTTATTTTATATTACATTGACGGAGCATCGGGGATCTTATTCAAATGATTTGGTAACATCTATCAATTAAAACTACGTAATTACACTCTAACATAGTTGATGAGAGAAACTTAACGTAAAACTATGCTTATATTAACAACAAGTCTTTAATGAGGTAGCAATACAATTATGAGTTCGTAATAAGAAATCGTATAAGAATAGAATTTTATACGATTTCTTATTACGAAAAAGGTATGGAAAACTCATTAGAAACTTTCTGGTTAGAACAACTAGCGACATCTATTATCGAATAGAATAACAAATAGACGTGGGTAAAACAGTACACAAAATGCTTCGGGACGTGAAGTCAAAATAATGAAAATTAGGTTTAAAAGTAGATGAAACATTCTTTTAAAGTTTTTTTTTATTATTTTCGTCTGTGGATTGTTTTATGATTATTTATTATTTATTTATATATACTTTATTGTACACCACAAAAAATACACAACAAAAAACAAAATATACAATGCAATACTGCTTTTATTAAAAAAATAAATGATTTGACTTATCGAAATTCTTTTGTCTTATGGTGTCATTTTGTTTCTGCATTCAGAAGAACACTTAAAGATAATAATTAATTAAGTAGATACTTTTTGTGAATTAAGTGTGATTAGTTGATCTAATCAGGAATATTCAATGACAGTAGGAAAAGTAGGGTACTAGCTACTTCCAGATTGACAGCAGTAATTAATGTCATACTTATAATAATTTACTATCTCGGTAATTCTAATTGTTGTGCGTATTGTTTGTGCGGCAGTATATTATGCACGAACAAATTGCACAATACAAAAAAAAACTTCTTTCTCTCTTTTCTTTCTTTCTCATTAATAAATTCACTATAAGAATTTAGTAAAGGAATTCAATAAATAAGCAGAGTGTGATATTTGAAAGTTACTAAAATTAGGTAGGTACGAGCAAGATGAATTTTCTACTGAAAAACTGCTAACGCTGCTGTTGAATGGTGATCATCAATATTCTTATAATTACCACGATTGATGAATGCATTGATGAAAACAGCTGGTATTGCAGGTATGCCTAGATTACTATTTTGTATTTTAAAGTAATCAACTGCCTAGCCTTTCCAAACTATGTTTTAGTCAGATTTCTTCTGTCTTACTGGATGCAACTGCATACCAGTATTGTACATGGAGTGACTGCTTATCTGACCCTCACAACCTAGTTTCTGGGTAACACGATACCCTGTGGTAAGACTGGTTGCCAGACTTTTCCGGCTTCTAACTACACGTATCCAACGTGAGTGTCAAAGATGTACGAATGGCAGCCAGGACCAACATTACGGCTTTACCGTGTTGCTTTAAAATTCCATTCAAACTTCGGGAGTGTATTACTCCATTGTTCGACAATGGACATGAAAAATTTAAAAAAGGTATGGTTTTGTCTCATTATTTACATTGTCTGTGTGAACACATAATACTAAAATAAGAAGCCGTTAAAAAGTTAGGAGCCGCCAAAGATTAGTTTCTCTAGCTAATTTAACCTAACTTTTGGGCGTGTTTAAGTAATAAAAGAAATGTAAAATCTCCAAAACCAAGTCGGTACCGACAAAGCTCATGTGTTGAAAAGTTCATAAAATTTATTGGTCATTGATTTATGCAGTGGTTTTTTTCATAAAACCCGATCTTCCGAAGGACTTTTCTTAATTTTTTAGACGTTACGTTACGTACGTTTTGCGTGTAGACGACTAGCTGCTAACTGCTCATCACTGATAATACCTTTACCGAAGACGATGCCTGGTGAGACGGCGTGCTTTTTAGCCAGGTCCATCAGTGAGTTCGAGCCCACGACTAGATTCCCCTTAAAACATACTTCTTACTTTAGTTGCTTTCTCTATTTTTTGGGGTCACACAGCATAATTATAGGTACTTAAAAAAATAATACTCCTTTCAACTTGTATTTACTTTTATTTGGTATGCCTTGCTCTTTATTAGCATAGTGTTTTATTGGTATGCCTTGCTCTTTATTAGCATAGTGTTTTATTTATGTTCGTGGCGCTCCTTTACCACTATCTTACCTGATAAAAAGCAATTATGGGGTCGATGCGACGATGCTGCATGCTTACCTTTAGAAGTAAACTATTCAGTCTAGCCTTGAATACTTTCAGTCTCCCAGGTGAGCTACAGCTGGCGATATATACTATGGCAAAGAGATACCTATTTAGTTACCTAGTGTAGGTATCGAGATGCAATAAGTACCTATCTAGGTACTTGATTTTTTTACCTACTTATTGTAGTATTCTAATTGTATTTCAGATTTTAACATATAATTATGGATATAATGTATAGAAAATATTGTACGACATTTCAAAAGAGGAACTATGGAGTTTATATCCCATTCTTTTCAATGCAAAACTACCTTTTTCCTATTTTTTTAGTTTATTTTCTTTTTGATATTCAAAAGAGACTATAAATGGCTTGAAAAATAAGATTTGACATCGACAGTTCAGACATTCGGAGTAATGTTCTTCGCATTAGGAGTTCACAAAACGTGTTCGAAGTCGTCTCCAAAAAGATATCTCTCTTCTCTTTCCAGGGATGCAGTTCCCTACACTGCCAGCTACTCTATATCCATCTACCTACGGACATCTGCAACATCAGAGGTGGTGTTGCAGATGTCCGTAGACGGTGGGAACTAACCAACAAATGGGCAGTAAGCATGATTACTGATTACCAATCTACCACCACCATCATCTGCCTAGCCAAACTATCCAAACTATATTGGGGTCGGCTTCCAGTCTACCCAACTGGATACAGTGGAATACCAGTATTTTACATGAACCGATTATCTGACGTGCACAGCCCAGTTACTGGGTAATTCAATACCCCTTGATAAGACTAGTTGTTATGCTCTCAGCCTTCTGACGACCCATATAACGTCTGTCAAAGATCCAAGAATGACGGCTTAACGTGCTTTTCGAGGCACAGAGGGGTCTTGGTATGTAAAGATGGTCCCCCATCCACGAACCAACCGGCGTCAAGCGTGGTTTAACCTGATCGATTGAGCCGTGCGGCTGTTATGACTTAGCCATAAGCTTCTCTTCTTATACCACCAAATATCATAAAAACAACATCGGTGACTCAATGTACATGTTATCTAAGCGTTAATCTGCTTTAACAAGTAGATATTCTTAGATTATAATTTTAATCTTTATTCACCCAATAAGTCAACAAACTTAAAACAAAAAACTTAGACAACGGAACACCAACGAACTGTCAAAAAAAAAAAGTTAAAGAAAAAAGTTATCAAAATTAAAATATTATGATACCAAAATGAGTTAATGATGGCAACTAAATTATAGGCTCCACAAATTATGGGCTCTATGACAGCCCACTATAATTATTAGGGACCTTTGACGTTTTAACTTTAAAGTTGACTTGTCAACGCTGGCAGTTAGATTTTTTAAACTTAACTGACTTTTTTAGATCGTGAAAGTAACTCAAAAGGCTTCGGAGTTAGTCGGAAGTTTTCATAAAATTACATAAAATGACATTACGCTTGTAATCGCTGAACGGTTAGACAGAGGTGTACCTACATAATAGTACACCCACATTTCGCCAGTTACCTATGTTAAAATCTCAGGGGGCGAGCTTATTCCCATCAGCCGGGTACAAATCCAGCCTCCGGGCTGCTATTGTTGCCCAATAACACTTTGCCCGACCTGGAACTCGAACCCAGAACCTTATGCTTAGCGGTAGCGCTTGCGACTTCTAGACAAACGAGGTAGTCTAAATTTCTTTTGAGTCTAGTATTTATAGTAGACTAGCTTTTACCAGCAACATTTTTAAGAATTTATTTCCATTTGTCATAGGTTTCAAGAAAAATTACAATAGGTTACAGCTTAATTCTTAAACATAACATCTGTTAAAGTCAATGAATATTAAGATAGTATAATTTATCACTGGAGTCAGATCTTTATCAAGTTCGTGAACGGGCGCTGTCGGTTGGGACTGGTCATCTCCTAACTTCCAGGGCTTATTTTTATCTTGTATTTAGAATTGTTTATAATTTTTTTTTTTACATTGTTCTCACACACAGAAGCAACAAGAATAATGTTCCCAAGATTTTGTAAAATCCAACTTGATTTAAAAGAGTGTCCGTGGAGTTTCTTGCCAAGCTTCAACTTTCCAACTGATCGACTTTTTGACAATTCAAAAGTGCCTGTAAATGGTTTAATTGAAATAAATGCTTTGAGTTTTATATTTTTTTACATACATTCTATTTTCCGTAAATTATTCTGACACGTACAAACAAATCTTTTCTTTTCTCTTAATAATATTATTTTCGAAAAATGGACCTTAAAGTTTAGAGAACCTTTGCTAAGAAACAATAATTTACTTTAGCCTTTGACAGTAAATATAGAAAGAAACTATTCATCAATGCAGCAAATTACATTTTTATTTAAATAGGTAAAGTTAAAAAATAGCAGTTCAACAATACATTTCCTTACACAGTGCCGGTAAATCAACTTAGTTTATTGCTGTAATACACATAAACGTCTAAATATGGTGACTTACACTGAAATATTAAACTAAAGTTAACTACTTACTTTTAGTAAAAGTTTTATGACGACATATTTTTTAAATGAAAGTTTAAAGTTTATATTTTTGTTTAGTAATTGAAAGACGTAAATAATATGTCATGGAATAAAGGTGTTACAGACTACATTATGTCTTTATTTTAACTTATAATTAAAATATTAGAGTATGTACATATAAGTTGACAGCCCAGCCCAGTATGTAGAACATTTAATTATGTCAACTCATGAAGTTTATTTAAAATAATTAATCTGAACAATGATAGGTATATCTTAACTTTTTACAAGGTAGGTACCGTAAAACAGGGTCAGATTGACTGGTTTTGAAATAAATAGGTACATGTATGCAGTGTGGCAGGGACTGTTACCATGAATTCAGTACATGATTCAGCGTGGAATATTTTACGTCGGTTATTTTTTTTTTATCGCTTTTCCATACACTTTCAAACCGCGTAGCTACTACACTTTTCTCTGAAGCAGCTGATTTTGAATTTGAAAACCGGGGAAAATATTACCCTAGGGTTTTAGAATCATGTGTTGAATCCATAGTTTCAGTTGGCGGTTCCACCTCCCTGCAGTTTGACCGGGAGATGGAAGCGGAAACTGAAACTATTTTGCAATAAAATTGTTAAATAAAAACAACTAAGTATTTGAAATAAAACACTGAAGAACTCTTTCAAGTGATAACTAAATAACGATACTTAAATTAAACTTAATTCATAGTTTCGGAAAATATATGTAAAATAGACCCGTTATGTACTTATTTATATTGACATTGAAAATGGTGCTTTGATGTCACACAATTATTATTTTATTGTAGTTTAAAGTCGCCTGTAGAACGCATTTACGACGTAATTTCAGGGTAAACGTTGCTTTGTCCACGCAGAATTACCTTTACCTCCTAATAAGTCTAAGAAGCGCATGCGTTAGCAAAATATAGCCTGACACCATGAATTTCCAATTGAAGAAAACAAGTGAGTAATTGGCTGCGTTTACTTTACTGGTAAAATTAAGTAAAACAGTACATTCTTTTTTAAGTTTCGATATTGCCAATGTTTTCAAAATCACCTCGCTTTGCCGGTGCTCATGATTTATTTATTTCTAAACCACAAAACGTTTTTAAATACTAAGATATAATTTACATGTACAAACCACACAGTATAACACATACTTATAAATATTTACAGATTTTACACTAACAATACAACTAAATACCTCCCAATTTCTATTGCACAACGAAAAAACCAAAACGGTATTTTAATAACCGAAATCAAGACGGAAACCAACGAAATAGTTTCAGTGCTACCCACCCTGATAGGGATATCCCACCCCCAACATTCGCATACCACATTGCGTGTCCCACCACTTTGATTAAACAGAAAAAAAATGGAGTTTCGTCATGATGAAAATGAAAAAATACCCACCCCATAGGGTGCCACCCCGCATAAAACTTTAGGGCTGAAGCAAATCGAAGATTTATAAAAAAAACTCTGTGTAATTGTGCTGTGGTTTACGGAAAAATTGGCATAGATAATCGTGTTGCTTTTTATTTTTATTTCTTTTGTGTATGGGTTTTTGTTAATCGTAGTTTAATTTCCGTCTTCACAATTTCTAAATGTTGACAATTACTTTAGCGTTAGTATTAGCGGTTTCTCTCGGTCCTCTAAATAATCTAGCATTATTCTTTCTGATTCTGAAGTTCTGTGTCCTTATTTATTATCAAATAGAATGTTGCTGTCAATCCTCTGGACGAAATGATTGTGTCATTATTGTCGTGTCGTTTTTTATACACCATAGGCCTCCCCAAATCTTTCCAGGCATCCTTTTCCAGAGCCTCCTGGATCCAACCCGCGGAACGTATCTAGGTCGTCTTGCCTCTTCCTCGGCCGGCCTCGGCGGCGCCGTGTATCCTCAGGCACCCACCGTGTGGACACTATTGGCAGCAGTCACTATGCCTGGTGTGACTCGTGACCCGTGCGTCATCATCTTTCTGTCCTCCGTACATTAAGCTCTATACTTCACATCAATCTGCCATTATCTTTCACACAAACCATCCGATCTCGTTACCCTCCAAAACTCTTTCCACAACACGTCCCTCATTCCTCCGTATAAAATTCCCTACAGGAACCCACCTAAATGACAACAGATTCCCTCCCACAGAACTTCTCAGTCAAATGGCGCAATTTTCTGACTCAATCCTTTAGCAATTTAATTTTTTTTCTAACTTTTAAAGGCTTCCTTCAGAAATCTAAGGCTACGCGAAATATAAAAATGAAATGAAGCGAGTTCTACCAATCACCGTTTACCTGTTAGGGGTCGTAACCGCTGCGACCCCCAGGGGGTGCAATTTTTGCGACCCCCGCTCAATGGCACGGCACTAATGCTTGGTGATTATCAATTAGCTTGCGCTATTTTGTCTTTCTTTCTTTATTTTTTATTTTTATAGAGATGTTGACACGTCAATTAGATGGTTAAGAAATAAATTGGCATTTTAACTTAGCTTTGTAAAATTCAATATTAGGCACATCTAACAAAACTTCAGAAAACTACACGACTGTTTACAATAATTTCTCATTAAATGATTAGAAGAAGCAGGTGGCGTTCTATAGTTTCCGCCTACCCCACATAGGGACAAGACGTGAGTTTATGTATGTATGTGTGTACGTAAATAGATTTTCCAGCAGAAACTTAAAATCAAGAACATCCTCTGCCTCCGCTCTGCTACTCAAATCTGAAACAAAAATAAACATGTTACCTACTTAAGTATTGCGTCTAACCTGAAAACTATAGTGTCGTATATAAATGCCGGTACGAAATCTAAATATATACTAAAAACGAATCCCTATTTCCCTTAATCACGGCATCACACGTGAACGACTGGACCTATTTCGCAATTATTTTTTTTGTTGTGTTTCTTATTGTCAGGAGAAGGTACTTATGAAAGAAAAAAAAATTAAGGATGTTGCGCGTAACTTTAGAAAATTTAAGAAAACTTAACGACCATATTAACTTTTCTAATATTAAACCAATATGAATTCTATATTTATAGTTTAGACAGAACAACGTCTGTCGGGTCAGCTAGTCGGTCATAAAAAGATAAACCAGATACAATAAGGTTAGATAGTGGAACATCGTCACTAGTTAAAAAAAAAACTATAAACCGTCCCGTATAGACGTCAAACTCTTTTATGGCAACCTTTTTTTCGACCTGTTGCATGAATGTGAAATTGGTTTCTGACCGGCATGGCCTAGCTTCACTATTTGTAGCCAACCGTGAAGGTAGACACAGTTGAATTTTAATTTCAATACATCCTCGATATTCCCGACACATAGGTACCGATTTGTTAAAGTCGCGAAAGCCGGGCATGAATATTGTTGCCATTATGATTTGCTAGTACTTAAAATATAATTTCTAATGAAGATTTATTACCAGTATTTTCTTTAATTTAGCATATCTCGGTTGGTACAGTCTGAAAAGTTTATTTCAAAATCATGTGCGCAATATCTATAGTATTCAGCCAAAAGACGTCCACTGCTGGACATTGGCCTCCCCCAAAAGGGAGGTTATGCCATAATCGCCACGCTTGGCAGGCGGATTGGCGATTGCAGTATGGTGGTAAAATGCATAGAGAACGCTGCTGCCTATTCTCTAGTAAGTCCCTTAGTCGCCCTCTACGACCCCCACGAGAAGGAATGGAATGGTGCTATTCTTTTACGTCCGGCACGACACGGAACATCTGTAGTATAAAGTATACTAATAATAAACCTGAAGCGTTTGTTTGTTTGAACGCGCCAATCTCTAGAACCACGAGTTAGATCACATAAAATCTTTTATCATTTGACAGCACAATTTTTGAGAAAGATTATAGGCAAATTAACATAACGCTACGACCCTTAGGAGCCGAGGAAAAATAAAAAAAGTCACAAAGAACGGTAAGCGCGCGAGTGGGCGATGAAAAGCGACACGGTAGCTCGGCGGCCGAAATTTCACGCGATCGAAGTCGCGAGCATAAGCTAGTAAATATTAAAGGTCCCAAAAATCAGTATTTTGCCTAATCCATGCCCAAATAGTATAAAACAAAACCTTATTTCCTCAGCTTAGTTCTTCTAAACTGCACAATGAATTTTGATCATGTTTGACCATCATTTAGATACTTAGTTTATTCCAGAAGGTTCATGTATGTAATAGTTTAATTTTTTCCATAGATATAGCACAGAAATCTCGATGTTTTGACATATCAAGAAGTAAGGTTGGGTCACTAGTTCTGTATTAAAATGAACCTAGACAAAATGCATGTAGGACCAATAGTTTCAAAGATAAAGCATTGGATTCGATAAACTGTCTAAATGATTGTTATAAATTTAGAGTAAATCATTTTAAAAGAGTAACGGTGGATTTTCTTACCCATTCTTCTCCATACTAACCTACCTTTTGGAAGGGGCGACTAGAATTAATTTTATTTTAATGTAAATGTTGACGTTCAAAAGTGCCTTGTATGTGTCTATTTGATTTAAATGCTTTGACTTTGATTTTGAGTTAACAGCTCTATATAATTCCATCAACAGTGAGCGATCAGTTTGATTAACGCCAATCTTTGCTGCGATTGAGATGTTTTAGAGGAAATTTTATTAAACGGCTTGTTAACGAATTGTTTAACTTTAACCATTCGTTTGTTCACCGTTGAGAATTTTTTATTTTTTTATTTTGTCGATAAAAGTAAAACGGATGTGTTGGTTTGTCTCTGGTGTTAATAATAAGTAAAAAAGAAAGGGCACAGTTATCGTTTTCTGTTACTATTGACTACCGTTTAATATTAATTCAGATATTTTATTGATCAAATTGGAAATGTCAGCGGAAATATTATCATTAAAGTAGATACAATAATTGGAACTGGCAATTAGGTTAAAGTGTAGCAAATTTACAACTATTTTATGTGAATTTTCTTGTATGAGAAGAAGCGTGTCCGCTACAGTGATGCAATAAAAGGTTTTTACCTACTTATTATCTATTGCTGAGCTTTTTATGTTGCTAATGTTTTCCATAGATTATAAATCAGTACTGTAAACAAGATAAGTTTTTATCCACTGCGCAAACTGTAACCATTCAGCATATCATTCCAGAGCGCAGATGCCCCTAGCGCAGAAATTTTTGTCGGTTTTACAAAAAAAAATTTGTTGTTTCATAGAAAAGTGCAATACCTACGCGGTGAAAATGTATCGAACAGCTGATTTTTTTTTGTATTTCCGACAAAAAAAATCTAGAATGATATGCTGAATTTATGGTTACAGTTTGTGCGCTGGATAAAAACTTATCCTGTATATTTATCATTTACAATTACTTGTAAGTTAATCTAAAACGTGATTTATGGAAGACGAAAGAAAACTTCGCGTCGCAAAGAAACCTTTGAGTTTATTGTTCCTAAAATGAAGTATGTAGGAGTCCCAACAGTTTAATTGTATTTATTTCCTAATCTTATTTATCAGCGTCTCTATGTTCCTTTTGAGGGTGGGAAATCATCAAATAACTTCTCCCGCTCTGGGTGGAGCAGGAGGGCGTATCAGACTTTAAATGACAAAAACCCACCCGTGTTCCCTCAATTGCCTGTGTGCCAGGTGCCACAATATCTCTTTCGAACAAGCCGCACCCCTAGCAGGCATCGAAGATCGCCCTGAGGACACGGTGGAGCATACGGTGGAGGTCTGCGGTTGTGCGGAGCACCACCGTGTCCTTGTGGAGGCGATCGGCGGCGGCGATCTCTCGTCCGTCCCTGGTCCAGGCCATGGTATTGAGCGAGAGTGCTTGGGTAGCTATCGTCTCCTTCTGCGAAGCAGTGATGCTTGCGAAGAGGGAGGCGGTGCACGTGAGGGAGAGGCAGTGCGCCATCACGACCTTAGCCTCCGCAGGAGACGCCCTGGGTATCGGGAATCCAATGCTGATTCCCGGCCACTGTAGGCGGGCTTGCGGACAGTAGTGTGACAAGTAACGGGTAGCTCACTGTCCGGTAAGGACCAAGCCCGGGTCGACGGTGCGTTGTGTTCCACGCGCGCCTCAAAGAGATGTCAGCAACAACATAAAATCTTACTCGGTCATTTTGTTATTTTTTATTTAGTTATTCATTTTATAGTAGTACATATAGCTTGTGGCACAATTATTATGTTTAGGTGCATGCGGTGCTAACCTGAAAAAAATTGTTACACTAAACTAAGATTTAAGTAAAATATTTTCTTAGAATTGAAACTATGTTAACAATTGTTGATTCACCATTAAAGAAAAATAAAAGGGATAGCTATCGTGTTACCCAGTAACTGGGTTGTGGAGGCCAGACAGGCAGTCGCTCCATGTAAAATACTGGTAATCAACTGCATCCAACCGGATGCAGCCGGAGTCTAACCAGACTTGAAGGCGAAACTGGCTACAGATGATGATTTTCTTAAAATTGTAACTGTATATAAAATTGTTGATTTCCGATTGAAGAAAAATAAAAACAGCCTACTACAAGAAAAGAGGTTTCCACCCGCAGAAAATTAAACAATCCGTACCAAAAATCAACATTATCGTTGGTAATCTTCCGAAGTAAATTACCTACCCAATTCCCCGAATAGGGAACCACGGGCCAATGAAAAATTAATGAAAGACGCATCACAGTCGAACTTATGCTAAGTACTCGATAAATCTCCCCCCCAAGGCGGTTTCCTCCCAATTTATTCTTTCTGCTCGGCCCCTTAATCCTGTTATTAATGGTATTTCGCCTCCCCCGCAGATGTGTGCAGGAACTGTCTATGGAGTTGAGATAAGTAGCTTTTTAGTATCGGGAATCATCTGCAGGGAAGAGCAGAAAATATCCACAAGCTGTAGCCTACTAGGGAGTATGGTCTATGTTCAATCACAGATAACGTTTTCTGTTTTCCAATGGTGACTTTTGGTATGATGATTTTGACAGATCGAAGGCAATTCTACACCGTAAAAGTTTTTCAGTTGTTAAATCGTTGGATAAGTTGCAAAATCTATGATACGACGGCTTATTAGTCGACTCGTACGAATAAACTCGAAATAATCGGGCGAATCGTCGCTACGACATGCTACGATACGAAAGTTCTACGCAAATCTTCTGCACATGTGACTTCCCTGGTATCTCATTAACAGCATAACTGTGTGAGAGTCTATTAACTGCTCCCAAATTACAATGTTAGTTTTTATTCTTTTTATTTTTTACACTTTCTGACGTATTCGCGTCATTTTTTTGACATTATACATCACTTCTAATATCAACTATTTATTAGTGATTCTAACGAAAATCATGTCACTTGGTTTTAATAGGTTGATCTTACTAATGTAGATTCTTTTACATATTGTGAATGGGAGAACGTTGTAGGCCTAACAGACTAGATTTATAGATGATTTTCTATTCTTTATTTTCATTCCTCTAAGTACCCGGTACTTATTGACAGGCCTGCACTGTCCTCCCATACCTATTATCACTGTAATTTGAAAACATTGTAAAACCCAATTATTTATTTTTAAAAGAGTAACCGTCGAGTTTCTTGCCGGCTCTTCTCCATAGGAAGCGACAAATTGGAACCGTGCACCTAGATTCTGACGTTTCATAAGTGCCCTTGCAGGTTTATGTGAAATTAAATATTTTGATTTTGATTTTGAATGATGTGAATGTTCAGTTTCTCAGTGACGATGTGGCCGTATATAACGGACTTATCAACTATAATGGATTTTAATGATCGCTAATTAGACCAGCTTTGCAAATACTGGCTTCACTCGAGACGATTGATCCCCATGTTGTTAATCAAATCGTTAGGACATCATTATAAAACCAGGTATACAAGGTGTAAGGAGACCGCTTCCGAAGCCAGAACGTAGGTTATATAGGTACAACTTAAATGCAAACGGATACCAATAACCTTTCGCCTTAAATTGGTTATTTTGCATCAATTTAAATCGACGCTTTTGTAATGTTTGTAATTATTTTATTTTGGCGGCACTTTACAAAGGATGCCTAAACCTAAAGTCACCGCCTGGACGTGTGGTCGTTTTTAAATATGTTTAATCTCAAATAATGGTTCATTTAACTGTTCTCTCAGCATAGTATGCAAAAAATGCTAAAAAAATAGGTAAAATTAAAAAAAAAATAGATTTTTGATGGTACTGTATCGACATTGACACTGTATCGAGGGAAGATAACTCACTTTTAAAAAGATATATATTTATATAATTATTTCATCAATGCACGTTGCGCGTTACTAAGTGGAAATATATTCACAATGTTAAACAAATATTTTATTTTTATTTTTCCGTTGTTTTTCCTGTTGATAATTAGTACAGTCATAGTATTTAGGTAAGTGCATACTTGTAACTTTCATTTAATGTGAGCAATGTGTCAACAATCGCACATTACCTATTATTGATATCTGAATTTGTATTAAAAAAGAATAGAATAGAAAGCATTTATTCGACACAGACACAACACAACAGCAACAAACACATAAAAAAAGAACAATAAAATTGCAGAAAAAAATGTGCTGAGCGTTATCCATAAGATTTTTCCTTTTTTTCTTTTGCTACTTCTAGTTAACCTAACCCTATTAATGCCGTGAAACTCGGTTATTGGCTTAAGAGACAATTGTGTTTCATAACTCATGTAAATTAATTATAAGTTGTTGAGTTTCCAAAAAAAAAAAAAAAACAACAAATTCTTGACAAAAAAAAACACAAAATGGGTCCAAATATGAGACAGAAGCACTCTCGCAAACGAAGGGGACAGTTCCTAGAACATCTCATATAAAATTTATTTCAAATAACAACCAATTTCGCTTTTGACCCACCCTGGCGCGTTATTACGAAAATGTATAAATACAATTGTTGTACAAAACATTTAAGGGATAAACACCCTTATCAACAAGCAGTAAAGAGGAAACTCGTGTAAAGAAAAGGCAAGGTATAAAAAAACAAAAATATTTCCAACTGACTACTTCTCAACATTGCGTTTATTGAAATGAAATATAAAATGGAATACCGAAATTGGTCTAAAGGTGGCGTGTTACAGTGTCGGACAAAAAAATAAACCATCTTTAGGAGTACTGCGTAGGTACCCAAATACCTTACGCTGATAAGCCATCGGTTTATTTGCTATCTGAGACCTTACAAATTTTCTGGACACAGAGCAGTAGCACAAATTACATCCAGTATCTGAATCCCAAGGGCTAGCCTATACAAAATAATGATGAGATCCCCAATGTCTTAAATCTTTAATGGTGCGCACGTAATGATAATTTGCACCTTATTATTAACCACCATACTTATTTAACCGCTTTTATCCATATTTCTTTTTTTTTATTATTATTCATGGCAGTTCAACAAAAACAATAAAAATATGAATGTACAGAAGGATTTTCAGAATAAAATAAAATGTACATAAATAATAACTTTACAAATACCTAACTTAACTAATAATACATTAATATACCTACCATCCTACCTACATCTATTAGTTGTCGATACCTTCCTTAAAATCTTTACAAAACTTTACAACAATTGAGCACAATTTTCACAAAAGTATACAATTACCAGCGGCCGCCACTGTAAACCGAAGAAAGCAACACGGATTGGCCCTAGGCTGAATTTTAATAAGATGTCACTGCCATAACAAGGGCCTAAGGGAAGCGAAATTTTATTACAACAGAAAAACTTTATCAGAGAACAATAACACGCGAAATTACGTTTACATTTAATTGGGTCTAATCGACTGGGCTATACGATGATAGGGCGAAAAATTCTACCAGAGGGTATTTTTAATTTGACAGGTCGGTTCCTTATAAGTGTATTAATGTTGAGCCAATTAAGAGTTTTTAGATTTTTGTGAGATGGGCCGTTTTTTTGTCCCGCTGTGTAGTGTTAATTATAGATAAATGGCGGTTTCAGTGACGAAACGATGACTTAATAGGTTTTAATTACAGTTTTATTAAAGCTTTAATTGTTACTTAATGGATGTTTAATTTAATTTTAAGGATGTTATTATTGATAGTCAAAGAAACTGGATTTTATTTTTATTTGGTTAACAATATATAAATAATTTTATTTTGGTTAATGTAGGTTTTTGATAATATTGTAGTTAGTCTGTTTGTATCGCCTTTTTTCTAGATTGTCAATTTTAAAAACTTCTTGGCTGAAAATTTCTACATTTGCTGTTTCTATGTTTTCACAGAAAAAACCTAACTTCCCCATCATACATATGTTACCTACCTACCTAGCACATAAATAAAAATGCGAAGTGTGCCTCACAGTCCCACATCACCCTAATATTTATGATTTCGCGTGAATATCGATCACAGAGGAGGCAGGGGCACAGCTAACAAGTAACGGCAAGAAGAGTAAAAATAATTTCTGCTTCTACCTACCCCCGTGTTAGCAGTTAGCACGCATCCAATACTTAGAGCGACTTCACTTTTATAGTATATGTAAAAAAAAATATAAATAATTGTTTGGTCGGATTAAGTATTTTGCTGGCCCAATTTTCCCAGTTATATTTTCCCAGATAATTTATAAAGAAACAAAAACTGTATATACCGTTAGTTCTAAAAGTATATGCAAGGTTTCATTTTATGGTCATTCTCAATCAAGAAGTTGGGTTTAAGCGGACACCTTTGTCATTTATTTTAAGTATCAAAGTAAAATTCAGCTTAAAACTTAGAAATGAATGTGCTGTGCTACACGTTTAGTTTCTGGTTAGGCCCTTTTCCTAAGACAAAAATTATCGATTCGTCAAAGTTAAACGCAAGTCAAGAGTTGCGATTGGCTGTTGATAATTTATTCAACCAATCACAGCAGTCTACGTGCGCTTGAAAAATTTTTTAGCAAATTTTATGTTTGATTTTCGTTCCTAAAACTGGGCCATGAACTTTCTTGGCACTTTAAAATATTGAATGAACAGAGTAGTTAATTTATTTTTGCTTTCAAATTATGATTGCTACATTAGACACAGGTCTCTCTTCTTCGAGAGGGAAAGATTATATTCTTTGAGATTGCTACAGTAATGCATGTAAATTCGGCGTGGTTACAACACCAACAAGGTGTTTCGCACATTAAAAAAAAAACGGTTAAGAAAAACGTAACAAAAACCATAGAGCCAACACATGAACCATCTAAATATGTTACATATACTACGCCCGCTAACGCGACTTTACCACCAAACGGGGGTAGGGAGGGACAAAATGGATTCTCGCGACATTCGGCAGCCATTACTCCGACCCTCTGTGCCACTCGCGCCCTCTCCCTCACAAGGCGTGTTTACCAAAAATGCGTTCAATTTTATATGCGGGCCCTATATACGAGCTAAAATGCTTTGTATAGGCTTCTTAGTCAACAGAATAACGAGACAGTTTTTATTTGAACGGTGATAAAAACCTCGTGGCCAAATAATAACAGCCGCTTGTCGATCGATCGTTAAAGCTACGCTTGCCGAGGTTGGTCCGTGGATGGGTGACCATTTATAAAATATCGAGACCCTCTGTGCCAAGGGCATTAAGCCGTTGGTCCAGGGTATCTAGTAATCTTTGACAGTCATTGCGGGTAGTCTGAAGCCTGACCTGAACCAGTCTTGCTAAATTTATCTTGTTACCCAGTAAATGGGTTGTGGAGGTCAGATAGGCAGTCGGTCCATATAAAATAGTATTCAGCTGTATCTGGTTTGACTGGAAGCCAACCTCAACGTAGTTGGGAATGGCCAGGCAGATGATAATGAGTAAAAAATACGCGTTTAGACGCATAAGTGTTAAAAAATACGCGTTTAGATGCATAAGTGTTTAAAAAATACGAGTTTAGATGCATAAGTGCTTAAAAAAATACGCGTTTATATGCATAAGTGTTTAAAAAGAAGTATTTGCTGCAATAGTGACTGCTTTGGAATAACTTTTCGAATGAGTTATAGTAGAAACTTGTAGTTAATCGCCACGTATATTTTCTTTTGAAAAAGCTTCTCTCTTTGGAAAAAAATATTTATGCTAGTTAAACATTGCCAAATGAAAAGTCAAGTGAATTTAAGTGTCATTCGACTGGATTTTGAATTTAAGGTCCGAGATACTACTGAAGAATGTGATTTACATCGTTCATCCCCCAAAGCCTGATTTCACTGGGCAATAGGCCTCTGTTTTCTTGTGCCAATCCCGTGATAGCCACTATCATAGTTACTTTTACAGAATATGAAGATACTAGCTACTGCCTGCGACTCCGCCTGCGTCAATGTCGAAATTATCTGGAACAGGCTTCTCTGGCCCAAGGAATAAATATTTTCATACAAACTTCCACCCCCTATTACACCTATTTACGGGGGGAGTTCCCTAAAATCCTTTCTTAGCTGACGTCTCCTATTCATCATCTACGTCTGTGCCAAATTTCATCTTCGTAGGTCCAGCAGGCTTAGCACGAGCACCGATTTGTCGGCGGAAGAATAGACATGAGTATTAACTAAATGATGTACAATAGGAGACGATAGCTATGTTCTTCAATTAATTATCACAGTTATGCGTTCTAAACGAATCATGATTTTGTAGATAATCGTACATACTTTGTGGCCGTCGAGTAGAAAGTTTGTTGTTAGTGTGATTTTGACAGTTTGGGAAGAAATATTCTTCTGAAATAGTCTACGTATAAAAGGACCTCGACAAATATCGTTAGAAACGAAAGAAAAAATGACAGATTGTAGAAGGATATCTACAGTGCGATGTCAAAAATGGAGAAACGAAACGTGACTTTGTATAGAAAAAGCACTGTTTATTCTTCGTAGAAATAGAAAGCGTCAAGCCTGCTGTAGCTTTTGAGATTTCGTGTTTAATCAGTGAGTTAGTGAATTTGTGACTTTTATGTAAATATAGATATAATGCAGCAATAGATATGGGTTCGTTTCGTATGGTTACGGGTCGCTTAGATGGAATGCCACGTTGTCTATTTACCTCATATTAGGTACTACTAGATTTATACGCTAACCATTGTACATAATAACTTTAATTTCGGAAGGCGGTGACTTTGTATTTAAGTTTTTGTCACCGCCTTCCGAAATTAAAGTTATTTTTCACTTTGTAGTGTTTTTTTCGGAAGTCGGTTGTTTTTTTTTGAAAACGTTTTTATTTTTCACTTTTTAGTTATAGTACCTACCCCACTAATTCGAAATTTCATCATCCTTGGGGTCAAAACAATGCATATTTATGCGATAGCAGCAATCGCGGTTTATTTACTGTTATTTTTTTAAGAGTTCCGTTGTCTGTCTCCGAAACGCATCATCGCTATATGAAATTGAAATGGAATCACATGGGAAGCACGAGCTTTCAAATTAAAAAAGAATCATCAAAATCGGTTCACCCAGTCGAAAGTTATGAGGTAACAAACATAAAAAAAAAAACATACAGTCGAATTGAGAACCTCCTCCTTTTTTTGAAGTCGTTAGAGTCGGCTTCCAGTCTAACCAGAGGTAGTTGAATACTAGTACATAGAACGACTACCTATCTGACCTCCACAACCCAGTTACTGGGTAATACGATACCCCTTGGTAAGACTGGTTGTCAGACTTTCGGGCTTCTGACGACGCGTAACGACTGCCAAAGATCTACGAATGACAGCCGGGACCTACTTATTACTGTAATACAAAAATAATAACAACAAATCGCCTAACTCACAAAATCATAAAACAATCTTGGTTGCCCAGTATATATATAATTTTCTTTTTAATTCTTCCAGCCCGCACAGGGTGCTTACCTACTCTCGAATATAATTCCGATAGATCGACATTGGAATTCGTCACTCAAACGTCAGGAATTGGCTGGACTCACTGAGGCTGGCCAATCCCTGACGCTTAACTCAACCAACTGACGTTTGACCAATGTCGATCTATCGGAATTATATTCCAGAGTAAGCACCCTGGTCCCATGTGGATTAGGCAGAACCCTCTTACAAAAAGGAGGCCTGAATCCCATCGGTGGGAATATTATAGACTAATTATTAGGCTATCATGTAAAAAATAACCTCGTCTAAGAAAGCCAAATAATTATAGTTTTGTTTCTGAACTTAATGACGTCCATAATTATTCTGTTTTTGTGCCTCATCGGTCTAGTGGTCGAGAGCGCTACTACTGAGCTGGCGATCTGTGTTCGATTCCCAGGTCGAAGAAAGTGTTATTAGGTTTTTCTATCTGGAATTTCTCAGAAGCAGCTCGGAGACAGAATTTGCTGCCCGGTTGATGGCAATAGGCTCATCCCTTGTTACAAGGGACTTAACCATATCTGGCGAAATGTGGGTCTAGTGTGGGTACACCTCTGCCCATGCCTTCTGGGAAACAAGGCGTGATGTTATATATTTCTGGTGTTCAACGACATGTGTAATTCGAACTCATTTACCTGTCCGCGGCTAAACCGCTGGGCTATTGGCACTTTACAGAACAATAAGTAACACTATGGATAGACGATTAGATATTTTTTACCTTTTTTTATTACCCTTTTGTAACACTTAACGTAGGAACATTCATTGGACAATTTCACTCACCGAATTTTAATCTTTAGGTAAACTCACCACATAAAAAAAAAACTATTTCGTGAGACCTAATTTCTAAAACTTATAATTAATACACAGACACGTCTTCCACAAATCACTATCCAACACTCAATGACGTTGACGTTGACGTTTAACCCTTTCGATGCGGACCCAACTATTTTATTCCAGTTTTTTTCTTTATTCCAACCATAATGAATTCCAGTTTTTATGCGTATTACCTTTAGTTGGGACAAATTGCAGACGGTTCGTCTTATAAATATTCTAGCGGTTAAATAAAGGGTAGGGACTGCGCTTCCGAAACTTTTTCGCTCCAAACTTTATTAAGTCCTTTTGTTTTCTGTTATGAAAATATACTTTTGAAAGTATGAGAAGGATTACAGGAGTGCAACCTACTTTTTGTTTGTTTGTGGGTGAAAATAATAAGTTTAATTTATAACGTCCGTTGGAAACCGTACAATGTTTGCGCTGTTATTTTTGTTTGACTTGTCTCTTCTCAGAAATTAATTTGTAATATTAAATAGCTATGTCGGATGTTGCGTTGTGTTATGTTGTTATGCAGTTTATTCTTGGATTTGCGTCGGGCGTTTCGGTAATCCGAATAATATTTAAAAGCTGCAACGAAAAAAAAGTATATTTTCGAATAATCTCTGCAATTCAGTAAGTTATTCTATACTTTTAACACTCATGTATTGTTTTATTTCAATGATTCTGAATGTTAGGAAACGATGACCGCACTTTTATTATTGTGAGTGAAGTCTCAAGCAGTGAATGAATGGAACTTAAATTGAAACCTGTTCTTTGAAAAGATGAATTGATGTGAGTTCTCTGCGTAGCAGTTCTTTACTATCGGCATGCATAGTTATTTTATTTTTTACTCAACCGATCAATTAAACATATTTCCACGCTGAATTTATTTCACGCTCAAATTCTGGGTAAAAATCGAAAGATTCGTTGGTTTATTATACTTTACTCCGTGTCAAATAAAATAAGAAATATAGTGGTCGGACACCTCAAAGGGCTATATAGGGGTAGATAAAAACAGTAAAAAATACTACCTATATTAAGAATAAAAAACCAAACTGTCGATTCTCTTTCATTACAAGTGATCAACGTTGGACATAATTGTTGCAATTACCACGCTTCTTAACTGTCCAATATCATATAATCTAGTTTTATTTTTGCTAAAATGCTAGTAGTTTCACTTATAAAATACATCATTCAGACGGATGAAGTTATAAAAGTTGAAAAAATACGGTTTTTATCACCTGCAAAATCGCTCCTCGCATTTTGTTGTTATATTACAGCCCGATGTTAAGCTGACTTTTTTCTACATTACTAGAATAAAAATAAAGTTCGAATTCACACATGTTATTGAAAATGGACTAGTTTTTTTCACATTGATTGTTGATGATATCTATTAGGTAGCCCATTGTTCAAGTTGATATAGCTATTAATTTACTTATTTATTTAACACATATGATAGGGGCATTTAATTAAATGAATTGTCATTCATTAGGCCCTTAGATATCAACTTTTATGTTTATCAACAAATATACTTTTTTGATATGACAAACTGTTAAGTTCTTAATATACTTTTAATCTCCTTTTCCTTTTTAACCAATGTACTTACCTACTTTTACTGTTATTTAAAAAGAATTTAAATTAAACACGATCCACTATTCACTATTCATTCTAAATCTCACACTTTCAATGACATGATAGTTATCAAAAACACCTTGTTAAAATAAAGTAAAACGTGTAAATTTAAGGTAATAACGTGGCATAAATCTCAGTAGTAACAATAGTAACATTAATTTTACCGTAATACAACATGTACCGCATTCACATGAACAAAAACCAAAATAAATTCATTGTGTCAAAAACATCTGTTACGATGGCAACATTACTTTACGGATTTAAATAAAAGGCACAAATGCTTCGAACAAAAAACTTATTAACATTTGAACGCGTAACTGTTATAATTTCGCATTGTACTCGCATAAAATAATCACAGGAGGCTCTTAAAGAAAAAAAAATGTTTAAGAAAAAAATATGCAAATTACAGCAGCATCGTAAGGGTTAAGACCGTGTCGAATTGTGTTGTTATTTCGCATAATTATTTTCGTATTTACACTTTTCGGTCGTTTTGTAGGTGTTCATTTTCGGATTTACGTGTTTTTTTTTTTAAACCAGACTAAGTAGATACCTACTTGTACTATGTGACACTGACCATGGGACTTTGGCGCCTACTTTGCTGTCCCCGTCAGGTTCCACAATGATCAATGTAAACCTACCACCCAAGTTCCAGGAGTGCAGGTTTTTCGAAACAGATAGCGTCGCCCCTGGCACACAGGCAACTGAGAGAACACGGGTGGGTTTTAGTCAGTAAATGTCTGATACACCCTTCTGCCCCACGCAGAGCGGGAGAAGTTATTTGATGATTTCCCATCCACAAAGAAACACCACCGAAGTTCACATTATGGAATGCAATAAACATATTGATTATAAGGAACCGATGGTGATTGGCACAACATTTGAGATGATTTATCTTTCCTATCTAAGATTCACAATATGGTGACAATGTTACCTGGCAGACTCCAGAGGACCAGCAGAGGTGTGCCAAAGTGATACAGGATAACATTTTTTAACCAGTGCGCAAACTGTAACCATGAATTTAGCATATCATTCTAGACTCCCCAGCGCAGAAATTTTTGTCGGTTACTGGTTAAAAAATTATCCTGCATAGCTATTTAAATTAAAAATTTCATAATTATTAATAGCTGGATTATTTAGTTACTACAACCAGACTCCTAGTGAAAGGGCTCGTCAGAGAAATTATTAGTACCTATTTCCATTTAATTAAAAATAATTAAATTGTATACCAGAATTTATTTTAAAAAGTCACGCATTGCTGTGCCTTATATATTCCAAGGTTAAAATACCTATAGTTACATAATTATATACCTATAGGTATAACCATGTTTCATTATAATTTTTAACTAGCTGTTGCCTGCGACTTCATTTGCGATCCAGGCTATGTCCTCACCTAGGTCATGGTCTATCTGTGAAACAGATTTCATCCAAAGCCGTTCAGCCGTTTTAGCGTGAAAGCGTCATAAATAACCTTACTTTTGCTTTTAAAATACTAGCAATTGCCAGCGGTTTCTCCAACGTGGAGGTCGGAAATTAACCCGCAAGAAGGTACTATAGGGACAAAAGTACTCTATGTATTAATCCATGTTGTAAACTATCTGTGCGCCAAATTTCAGTCAAATCCGTTCAGCCAATATCCAATACCCAAACGTACAAACTTTCACAGGTATAAATAATATCATATACTAAAGTAGAAAGTAGGATTAATTAGGACAAGTTAAAATTCTAATTACAGTCAACTTCCCTACAAGTTTGCAATATTTAAAAATACTGGAAATAACTGTATTTTATCTCTACTAACAAACTTTACATAGTATTATTTACCAACAATTCCCTTTAAGTTATTCACAAGTTTTTACCTATATTAGAGAAGTATTTTAGTTTATTAATAAAACATTTTAGGGTTATCCTTCTTCATGTTGTGTTATTCCAGTTTTTTTACTTTGTGTCGACATTGTATGACTACTGCGTCAAATTAATCATTTTGCAGTTAATTTTCTTTAGTTTAAACTACGTTTCGGCTGGGCTTTGCCCGCGTAGAGGTCGGTTTGCAATGGAACGTACTACCGGTATAAAATTTTATGCCTACATAAAATATCGTATGTCCTAACCCAGGTCAGGCCATAGTCTACCTGTATGCCAAATTTTACCCTAATCTGTTTAGCAGTTAAGGCGTGAACAGAAATAACATACTTTACGAAAATATTAAACGTATTATTTATTAGGGACCTTCATTATCATCATCATTTCAGCCGAAAGACGTCCACTGCTGGACATAGGCCTCCCCCAAGCTCCGCCTCTTTGACCGGTTCTGTGCTTCCCGCATCCAGCGGACTCCTGCAGCCCTCACAAGGTCATCGGTCCACCTTGTGGGTGGCCTTCCAACTCTACGTCTTCCAGTACGCAGTCGCCACTCCAGCACCTTCCGGCCCCATCGGCCATCTGTTCTGCGAGCAATGTGCCCTGCCCACTGCCACTTGAATTTGGAAATTCTTCGGGCAAAATACCTTGGTTATCATTTTTCTTCCTGATTCGATCACGCAGGGAAACTCCAAGCATAGACCTTTCCATTGCCCTTTGGGTGACTTTAATCCTTCTTATGAGGCCCATTGTGAGCGACCACGTTTCGGCGGTTAAGGTCATTATGTATGATTAATACAATGATTACCAATAGGTTTCACGTAAATTATAACGTAACTCTTTTAAGGCCCAAAGAGAATGCTGTGTCCGTGGAAAAAGTCAAATTTTTTTCGATATATGTTTTTGTTTTTTTATTAATTGCCACATCATTTTCTGTAAAACGGACCTAACATAGATGGCATGCAAAACCGTAAATTGCAAAAAAAACTTACCTCCTTCCTTCCTCAAAAACCACTAACGGAAGTAACTCAACCCGTCCACACCTTTTAGTATAAATTTAACATCACCTTCCCAAGGGTTACACCATCATTAAAATAACTTCACAGCCAAAAAACTATTATCTCTCCATAGACATTAGATGTTGTGATTCAAATGAATTCTGTAACCGATATCCCTGAGACCATTCCATATTCAAATCGAAAAGCGTCGCCATATTGTTTTTTTTTGTCTTTTCAAAGTGGGCCACGCATATCATTAAATTGGCCTTTTTAAGTTTTTTTCTTCTAAAAAACCGGTAACGCTATGAATAATAGTTAATCATTAGCTCTATTTTCAAATTGGTGCAGCTGTGCGTTGTTTTTTTTCGCGACATTGTTTTTTTCATTTTGTACGTAGGTATTTAAAAATGTTTGGTTTGTGATTTGAATATTTTTTTTGCGTTTTGACTGAAGAGTCAAAAACGTTGAGCTCGTACAGAATTTATAGTATTTTTTGCTGCATTTTCTATTGTTATTTTTAATCATATCTGGTTGTGTTATTAAAATGCGGTGACGAAAAAAATTGAAATTGCAAAGAGTGCAAACAATATGTTAAAACTTCGGTTACTATAATTCTTCAAACATTTACAAGTAAAGTTATTTCTACAACAGCAAATTTATGGAGGTAATGATCTTCTATTTAAACTTTTTGTAAGAAACTTTTAAGCTTCACACGCAGGTAGATTTCGACCACCTTAGCAGAATATAAATGAGTTACATTTTAATTTTTTCGCAAAATACCTATCAAACAGCCTCATTACAGTATTATGTTTAGTGCCACCTTAATGAGAAGCTAAAATCGTTAGGAGTAAAAAAGTATCAATAAGTATGTCTAACACGTTTATCTAGGAGCCCATAAAACATTGTGGCATAAAATTAACTATTAAACGAGGCATTACAGACGGAAGGCACCCCATTTCCCACACTAGAACCAGTAGCTAAATAAATTTTCAACAGACATCTGCTTGCTAATTGTCTAACGAGCGGTGTGCATAAATTGCACAAAATTATTATACATTACACAAAAAAAAACCGTCACATTGCGACAAGTCTTTATTTTTAAAAGCAATCGTCTTTAAACCTGTCGTTTCCCCAAGCTCAAGGTGTGAAATTTGCAAAATTAAAAGAATTTTTGTATTTAGGAACGCACCTTTAAAAGTATTCGAAATTCAACTTACGGTCTTTGGCTTTTATGCCAGTTTTTCATAGTGCACTATGCGTACTTCTTACACTTCGCATTGCAGGGTTAATATGCAAATTGACTAACCCATTTCTTACTAACCCTATAATTACAGCATTTGCATATTATTTGATGAATAAACATTTATAAGGAAGTGAAATTGAAGAACTTTTTCATTATAAACTAGTTCTTAATAAAGTGTTCGTTACTTTTTTATTTTTTCGAAACTGCAATGGTGTAGTTTATGCAAATATGTTTGCATTTAATAAATTTCGTGTGAAGATACGCCTGGGAATTTCGGATGAAGATATTTTTAAATTGATATTAATTTATACGCATATCTTATTCGTAATTTGTCATTGCATTTTTGTCTCGATTTAAATTAATTTGTATAATGTGGCCTTGCACAGTTTTAAGAGCAAATCATAGAGAAGAGATTCTTTGGCCGATTATTAATGTGTTAGTGTTTTATTAACAGGCATTTAAAAAAATCGGGTATTATGATATTATTGAACATAAAATATTAATTATATTTTCTAAATCTTCTACACTAAATCGAAATTCGTACAACAACTCTCATTGTTTTTATTTAGGTATTTTTTTACCACGGACCAGTCACAAAATTATCGATTAGGTATATCGATAAGAGACATAAATAGCCATAAGGACTTATTTATTAAACACACATTTCTTCTTTCCAAAACTTAACAAGGAGGCGTCAACCATAAACTACACAATAGCTAAATACCCAAATCATATATTGACATCCCTAATGCCAATCGACAAAAGATCGATCCTAATATCGAATGAATGGAAACCACTTGACTCGTGTTAAAAATCGATTCAACTGTGAGCGCCCTATTCGATTGTATTGTGTGGAATCGATTTATTCAGGGAACAATTCAGCTTATTGTAAACCGATCTTTTCAATTCGGATGTGTTTTTGTAATATTTTGACGTCGCATTGTTGCACTTGTCGATTATATAAATGGATAGCACGTGCTATTTTGAGAGATGGGTGCTGTAAAATGTCGCATAGAACAGAAAACCTTTAGTTTGCACAAAATATGTTACATGAAGGATCTTACAACGACGTGGAGAGTGCGATTGTCGCAACGCAGTGCTGGGCACGCCACGATTGCGATGGTAAGTCCCCTCTTTGAGGAGTGGTTTAAGAGGCGGCATGGCATCCTCACCTTCCGCCTGACACAGGTCCTCACCGGACACGGCTGTTTCGGGAGTCTCCTGTTTCGCATAAGGCGGTAAGAAACGCCCGGGTGTTTCCATTGCGAAGATCGGCTTCAGGACACGGTGGAGCACACGGTGGAGGTCTGCCCGGCTTGGGCGGAGCACCGCCGTGTCCTCATGGAGGCGATCGGCGGCGGCGATTTCTCGCGTCCGGCCCTGGTCCAGGCCATGGTACGGAGCGAGAGTGCATGGCTAGCAGTCGCCTCCTTCAGCGAAGCAGTTATGCTCGCAAAGAGGGAGGCGGCGCACGTGAGGGAGATGCAGTACATGCGCCGTCACGGCCGTGGCCTTCGCAGGAGACGCCCTGGGCGTAGGGAATCCCAGGCTGATTCCCTGCCACCGTAGGCACGGGCTTGCGGACGGCGAGTAATGGGTAGCTCGCTGTCCGGTAAGGACCAAGCCCGGGTCGACGGCGCGTTGTGTTCCACGCGCGCCTCAAAGAGATGTCAGCAGCAACTGATGGGGCCCGCACGGGCCGATGCCTGCCAGGGGTGCGGGTTGTTCGAAAGAGATACCGCGGCCCCTGGCACATAGGCAACTGAGGGAACACGGGTGGGTTTTAGTCAGTAAAAGTTATTTGATGATTTCCCACCCAAAAAAAAAAAAGTATCTTACAAAGTTCCACATATTTTGTTTACTTATTACAGAAGCAAAAAAATACCATTAAATAAAATGTTAAATAAAACACTCAAGTTGTTACTCTGATACCATGGAACCAAAAAATAATTTAAAATTAAATTATGTAAATATGATAAAATAATATTGCTAATGACCTCATGTATACCTTAAGTATGATAAATGGAACTTTGCTTGTTATTTAAGAATTCCCATAAAGTGTAGAAAACATTATTTTGAGAGAGAATAAGTAGTATATTTAAGTTAAAGTTGGTGAGCGTTTTTGTTAAATGTACGTATGACGTAATTTAATAATGATGTGTTATTTTTCTTTTCTGGTTGTATGTACCTTATATTACAATAATTTATAAAAATAAAATAAAAGACTACTAACAGTCCTGTTCATATTATTTATATTTACCACTGTTAGCTTAGTTACCTAATTGGGCTCCAGAGACTGCAAGGATTGGGGATTTGAGTTGTCTAAGTCTCCATTTACCATTTCTTTGGTACAAAACGAAATGAGTAGTTTAAATTGCAATAAAATCATAATTTAATTCTGTAATACCTAACTAGGTATACAAATACATTACCTCGATTATTTCTTTTTAAATATGGTAGGAAGACTTAAATTAAAATGATGTAGGTAAGCTTCATTCACATTTTAATTACAAAATGGCATTGTATAGTAAAAAAGCTGTTACACTTCATGCAATTACTCACACAAAATATTTTTCTAAAAAAAACATCACCTTTTTTCCTTTATTAAATTAAAATTTTACCAAAATCCATTTAAGGATTGCACCTGCTAAAACGACTCTGCGACATTTTTTTATTTCAAATATTATAACAATAGCTCATTTTAAAGGCGATATCAGCTTTTAATTTTATTACCTCGTGACCGGTGTCACGATGCAAATGCGTATTTAATGGCCCATCCTTAATAAATGGTTTAGGGTGAAAGAACGGAATCTTAAGTGAACGCAATGTAAGTAGCTGTGGTGATTAAATTATGTCTTTTAACTAGTGGGCACCCGCGATTCTGTCGATCGTTCATGGCCGTTGGAGGCACAAGGTTTTTTTCTTTATTGGTAGGTACCTACTATCTCTTATTTGAAAAACAGCGTCAATTGGTGCATGCTGTGTTGCCATCCGACATTATGCTGAGCTGAGGTCCTTTTTTACCGACTTCAAAAAGAAGGAGGTTATCAATTCGACATGTTTAAATATATATATATATATATATATTTTTATGTATGTTCGGGGATAATTCCGTCATATATAGACGGATTTATAAAATTCTTTTTTTGTTCGAAAGGAGGAGGTTCTAAATTCGACCGTATTTTTTTAAATGTTCGTTTCCTTATAACTTTCGACTGGGTGAACCGATCTTGATGATTCTTTTTTTATTTGAAAGCTTTGGCTTTCCGTGTGACCCCATTAAAATGTAGACCATGATGTATGATCATTCATGTAGATCTGATGGTGCGTTTCGAAGACAGACAACGGAACTCTTCAAAATTGACAGCAAATCAAACGCGATTGCTGCTATCGCATAAATATGCAATGTTTTGACCCCAAAGCTGATGAAATTTCGAATTGGTGTAGGGGTAGGTACTATAACCAAAAAGTTTTCATTTTTCCAAAAAGGGAAAAATGAAAACTTTTTCAAAAAAAAAAACAACCGACTTAAAAAATAACTTTAATTTCGGAATACATATCCAAAGTCACCGATTGTCGGCACGGTTGGCGCATTGGTTAAGCGATTGACTGCTGCGCTGCGTGTCGCGGGTTCGATTCCCGCACGGAACAAATATTTGTATGACCTACAAGTAGTTATTCCGGGGCTGGCTGTTTGTGTATGTGAGTTTAAATGTTTGTAAACGCACCCACAATACAAGAGAAATTCGTAGTGCGGCAACGTTTTAAATAAAATAGTTTTAAGGTTCTGTAATGCCAATACCTAAACGCATTTTTATTTCTTTCTTTCTGATTTATTATCGTTATCGTTTTAGCGTAGAGTTTTGGAAAACTTACATCACTTAGGGACTTACTTATGGACTGTGTTCGTTTTGTCTCTGAGTCTCATAGAAATGACCCGTTTGGGGTCTTGAGGTTGAACTGTCTTGATATGGGAACATTCCATACAAGTATGTGCCAACTAAATGTGATGATGGGAAAAGTTTGTTCAGGTTCATAGCCCTAATGTAATCGGAACCATTGTGAATTTAGGGCACGATAGGACTGTGTATACTAAATAGAGAATAAAATAAGTATTAGTTCCGATTATGAGAATTTGGTCGTCTTGCTGACCATGATTTTCTTATTGTTTGCTAAAAAAAAAAAAAAAAGTTTTCATTTTATTTGTTGGTATATTGGCTTGGCTAGCTGACATTATGACAAATTTTTAAGTTCTGTGTCTCGTAATGTTGATTACTTTGCCTACCTATGTATAGAATCAAGTCTATCTAACTAAACAGACAGCTGTGCTGCTGGGGAGTTTGTTGCGCCACTTCTTCTTCACAGCTAAAGCACTAGGAAGTAGTGAAGGGCGGGCGTTTTGAGGGACTGTCTTATGTAATTTTGACATTCGAAAAGTGCTGATTCTCAGCCTAATTTGAATAAATGACTTTTGATTTTGATTTTGATTTTGAGCACAATGTCCTCTTTATTATTGTAAACTACAACATAATTATTTATCATTCAGTCAAATATTGTAGTTAGTACGTTATCTGTTGCTAATATTTGTAATACCAGCTGCTACATGCTTATAATAATGACACTCGGCAATGCTGTAGCTTCAACTAGTGATCAATTTTAGGAATCGGATCAGTAGTTTGGGAGATTACCTCCTCCATAATTATCCTACAGAACAACCGTATCTACTAAAGAACAACCTCCGTGTTTGTCAAATCATGATCCTACTATAGTAATATTATAAATGTGAAAGTTTGTGAGGATGTACGGATGTTTGTTACGCAATCACGCAAAAATGGCTGAATGGATTTGTATGAAATTTGGCACACAGATAGTTTATAACCTAGATTAACCTAAAGGATACTTTTTCCCCGGTAGTTCGTTCTCGTGGGATAATTTTCCGTGTATTCCCGTTGTCCCCGAAGGTTGTGTCCCCGTTAAAGGGTAAAAAGGTATTTTCATAAAATAATTAAAATTACTTTCAGTTGTCCCCGTTAATTTATTGTAATATATATTATTTTGAATATGATTACTCCTATATTTGGTAAGTTCCCACCAAGTTATGACAACCTGGTACTTTGAAGGCATAAAGCGTTTTCTAGTTGACAAAACTACCTATGTTAGGTGAGCTCCTACCGAGTTATGACGACCTGGTACTTCGTGCAGGATACGAATTTCCAAAAAAATCAACTTATAAAAGTAAACATTTCTTATTTGTTTTTATATTTAAATTTTTAATACATTACATACAACATACCTTTCATTTTAGTTCTAGGATTGCTGCTACCTACGTTTAAAAAAGAAATAAAAATTTAAAATGGATAACGGTACGTGAAATCTTAACTGTCCATTGTCTGTATGTATAAAACGGGGACAACGGTAAGGACATTTTGGATATTCCGTTGTCCCCGTGATGGGGACACAGATTACGGGGACAACGGGAATAAACGGTTTTCCATGTATTCCCGTTGTCCCCGTAGGCCATGTCCACGTTACAGAGGAAAAAGGGGATTTAATAAAATAATTAGAAATACTTCCCGTTATCCCCGTTAATTTATTGTAGTACAATTATATTATTTTTAATATAATTACTCCTGTGTTTGGTAAGCTCCTACCAAGCTATGACAACCTGGTACTTCGAAGGCATAAAGCGGTTTCTAGCTGACAAATCGACCTATTTATTAGGTGAGCTCCTACCGAGTTATGACGACCTGGTACTTCGTGCAGGATACGGTCAAAGGTGGGGCATTATGGCTTAAAATAAAATTAAGTTTCACAGTTGGAAAATAATTGATATATTCCGCAGAATGAATATTTAGTGCCGTAAATAATGAATGGCATCGTGCTTTTACTACTCCGCATCTAAATAATAGGTGATCGTAGTTTCTTGTTTTATTTTTATTGCTTAACGGTTTGTCGGCAGTTATTCTCGTATAACATCATCATCATCTGACCTGTCTTTCCCTAACTATGTTGGGGTCAGCTTCAAGACTAACCGGATGTACTTGAGACATCATCATCATCATCATTTCAGCCGATAGACGGCCACTGCTGGTCATAGGTCTCCCCCAAAAAATACATAATGGGGGTGTTTGCCACAATCGCCACGCTTGGCATGCGAGTTGGCGATCGCAGTATGGTGGTAAAATGCATAGAGAACGCTACTGCCCATTCTCTAGTAAGTCACTTAGTCGCCTTCTACGACACCACGGGAAGAAATGGGATGGTGCTATTCTTTACGTCCGGCACCACACGGAGAAGCTGTAGCTGAGCATCAATATTTAACATCGAGCGACTTCCTATCTGACGTCCACAACCCAGTTATCTACTGGTTAATACGATACCGATGTAAAGATGGTCACCCGTCCCCGGACGTCGCGGCAAGCATAGCTTAACTTGATGGATAGACCCATGCGGCTGTTACTAAGCTTAGCCACAAACCCTCGTCTAACAATGGATGACAAATTTTGATGAGCATCTATGTGCAAGTATAACCTAATTATACTAAGTAAACTACTTATATTAAATATACCGAGATAAAAAATAGTCGAGATAAAAAATAGCTTGTGGCTAAGTAACAGCCACACGGTTGATCAATCTGGTTAAGCTACGCTTGCCGCGGTTGGTCCGAGGATGGGATCCATCTTTACCAAGCGCCCTCCGCGTTTCGGAAAGCACGTTAAACTGTTGGTCCTGGCTGTCAATCGTGGCTCTTTGACAGTCATTACGGGTTGTCAGAAACCAAAAAGTCTGACAACCAGTCTTACCCCTTGGTAAGGCGGGTTGTTTGAAAGAGATACCGCGGCCCCAGGCACATAGGCAACTGAGGGAACACGGGTGGGTTTTAGTCAGTAAAAGTCTGACACGCCCGCTGCTCAACCCAGAGCGGGAGAAGTTATTTGATGATTTCCCACCCAAAAAAGAAAAAAAGAGGGGGTATCATATTACCCAGTGACTGGTATGCGGAAGGCAGATATGCAGTAGCTCTATGTAAAATATTGGTACTCAGCTCAGAAGCCGACCCCAATATAGTGGCGAAAAGGCTAGGTAGATTGAGATAAAAAATCTCACATTTTACAAAAACGTATTTTCGCAAACGCGATATCTGTTGCAAACATCGCTATGGACAGAATGACAGATAATGTAAACGTTGTGCATCTATGTGTCTATACGCGTTGTCTATGTTTATACCGCGAGAACTAACCCAGTGACCGCTCGGGGTTCTTTGTTGCGGTTAGTGGGGGAGTTTGGTCAGCAGTCGACGGATTTTTGATTGATTCATACCGAGGGACATAACGAAAAGATATGTCACAAAACGTGCTACGAGAAATGGTATTTTATTTCTCTCTCTTTGCTGACTACTTATTTCTTAAAAAATGTTTCAAAATTGTAAAGCAAGGCTGCCCAACCAATTTTGAATGTGGACCATAATTTTGATTCCGTGTCACCAGGCCGGCCATCTAGCTAAAGATGCCCACAGTTATGGTAGATACTTACCTATTTAAATTAAATAAAGCTCAAAAATACGTTTTTTAGATAGTTAACTATCATACCTCATAGTTATAATTGTCTTAAAAAAAAACTTCTTGGTTTTCATAATAACAACTTTCCTTCTAATATTTGGCGGCAAATCTGAGGCCCTAGTGTGAGTTTCATTAAACCATCAACACCAAACGCAGTGAGCGCGTTTGGCGCTCCGATTGGTCCGTCACCAATCCAGGGCCAATCGGAACGCCGAACGCGCTCACTGCGTTTGGTGTAGATGGTTAAATGAAACTCACACTAGGTCCTCTGAGGTCGATAACAAAGTCAAGTCTGAAACTATAGTTTCTTTGTTGGCTTGCTTGAGTTCATAAGAAGCAAAATATTTTTTGACCTAGTTCGAAGACCTGAAATCTGTTCTCAAAAGACTATCAGCAGCCTTTGGTGGGCCAATTCAATTGTTTTAAAACATCTAATTTATTGTGTTTAACACGTAGGTATATTAATGATTTTCTTTTCTTCTTAATAGTTTCCTAGGAAAGCTTATTCACATAATTCATATATTTCTATGATCCAGAGTTTAAAAAAATAAATCCCTAGGATATAATTTGTGCATCACGTTATCACGTACTAAAATAATCATGACTCTGCTTCCAGCCATTCATCAAACAAATTACATGACAAGACGCGTCCCCAAATTATTTCAGACATCGTAATTGTAAATATCTCGAACGCAGGACATCATCCATGTACAGATCAAACAATTTTAATCAGAAACCATTCATATTTTTAATGAATCCCGTCTTTGCGGAGCAAGCCGAGCATATGAACATCTCAGATCCAACAACCAGCCAACATTAGATACAGGACTATACCTTTTAAAAACACAAACGAATTAGGAACCGCCCGCACAATTATTTCGAGGAGACGTACAAAAGAAATGCGAAAAAGCGGATGAAAAAAATATAAGCTTTGTTATCGAAATTGGAAACGAAATGAATATCCGTAGGTACCTAAAAGAAGTTCGGCTTCTGTTGGGGTGCAGTATTTTTTTTTTCAATCCAAACGTGTATAAAAACACCCCTCCGTGTATGAAACATTACCCCTACGTCCAATGGAGCCGTGCCCCAAACACATCTACGCTCTCATTTTTATAAACAGATTTTTTTCTTTGCAATAGAACGAGACGGATAATCGCCTGTCACATTTGGACGATGCACCACCACGTGTGCGAGAGAGACGGAACGAAATAAAAAGTTCGGTCTACGGATAAAGAAAGCACAGGTATGGATAAGGGTGTGGAGGGAAGAAAAAAGGGATACGACGTGGGGTGGCGACCACCCCTCGGTAGAGTGGGGGCTCTTGTTGAAGTTCCCGCCACCGCCGCTAGATGGGGGTGTCGGAGGAAAGTTTTTTTTTATTGAATTTCGGCGAGTTTTGGCATAATGATGATGGATTGTGCCGTGGCTTTCGGCTGATAAGTTTTGGCGAATTTTCCGCGGCGTGTAATGTGTTTTGAGGTTTTTTTTTTTGTAAATTAGGTGCAAGTACCTACACTGAGGCTGTCAGTTGACTATAAGTTGGGGTGAAGATGTATTGGTTTATTTTTTTTCAGAGTATTAATTGAGTTAACTTTCGAACGATATTTTATTAAAACTTTGAGTAGATGACAGCATCTGCAGATGTACTCAATAAAGCAGTTTACAAAAATAGAAAACAGTTATAAACACTTTCGTGCCAGAATTTATTCTAATAGGTACAAAAAGCTAGTCCCAATCAATACTCCAGCAATGGATAAATTATGAAAATCTTACAAGAATCACATCAGACCTCTACCTGAGACCACCATTAACAACTTGTAACAAAAAAAAAATCAAGTACACAAATTTTTTACAGGTTTTTGTGATTCATATTTCACCAAGCGTTCTTTGTTTCGCGTCAAAATCACTACATTTTTTTTGCGACTTTTCGTCGTGCGACTATTGTGCGCACTTGCATCAAAATCTTTTAATTAGCGGGGTGACGAGAGCTCGCTCTCAGCCGCTAATGAGACAAGCCCTTAGTCTGTCTGCAGTATGGTTTCCCAAATTAAGGTGTGATATTTGTGGTGGAATTTTTAGTTAGTTTTTTAGTCAGGATAGAGTTTTTGAGGATTCTATCGCGTTGTCGTTAGGCTAATTGCTAGGTGACAAAATTTTAATTAGAATTTTTTGCGGTCCTGTAATTTCTACATGATATGATTTGGATTTATACAAATTATAATTACCTATGACATGATGTACCTAGGTACTTATAAGACAAACCTACAGGTCAATAAGTCCACAAACAAATTATTTAAAATACCAAATAAAACCCAACCACATTAAGGACTCAAAACCAAATACAAATACAGACTCCGAAAAAAAAGTACAGAAAGAGAAAAAAAACTAATATTTTCTATCGGCGAACGACTCAACCTTTCACAAATATCCAATTTGGGCTTCGTATAAGCAATAAATAAGAGGAAAAGGCTTTCCAGACGGTGCCTGGGAGGAAAAAAAGAGAAAAAAAAAGTAAAAAAGGCAACGGATCGAAGTCTTTCGTCCGTCGGATCCAATAATCCGGCCGTCTGTCCGCCCGCCTAATGTGATCGTAGCCTAATGAAAAACGCTCGGGCCGTATCTGTAGGCGGGACAATAAAGAATATTTTTCGTCTGCTTTTCATCAAATAGTGTTTTTCTCCGAGTTTACCTACATTGGATATGTCTAACATCGGTGAAGGAAAATATCGTGAGAAAAACTGGACTGTTAATGTAAGTCTGAAATAGCAAACCCGTTTTGAACGTGGTATGAGAAAAGGTATTTTTCTTGAAGTAGGACATTATTAGGCTGGTATACTTTTTGAACGTGACCTTATCGTGAACCTTCATTAGTTACGTTTGCAAAAAAATAATAAAACTGAAACTTCACTCACACCTCTTTGAAACCCCACTAAAATGCGACGGTTGCGTTCTGACCTACCCCTACCCCATATAGCTAAAACTGTACGGTTTCTCACATTCCAGTTAGAAATAAATCCATTTACTGTCTGGTCCGTGCCCAGATTTCATTCTAGACCAAAGACCTAGAGACAATAGGAATAGTGACATTTTTTATTTTTGAAACTCAAAAAAATACTGTTTGCGTATAGTGCAACTACTAGACAAAGACGATCAAAGAAGCGCGCGCCTCAAAGAGATGTCAGCACCAACTTGTGGGGTCCGCAAGGACCGATGCCTGCCCTGGCACACAGGCAACGGAAGGAACACGGGTGGGTTTTATTAGCCCTCCCGCTCCACCCAGAGCGGGAGAAGTTATTTGATGATTCCTAACCCAAAAAAAAAAACGACTAGGTATCTGCCTTCTTATTATCGGCCACACATTTTCCATGCCGCGTGACAAGGACGGGAATAATAGTTTCAAAAAACTTAACTAAATCGTGTAGCTTCTGAATATTTCCATCGATGTTACAGATTTTTTTTTCAATTATTTTATTTTAATAAGTCTTATTTGAAATTACAGTACTTTTTCGAGCATTCCTAATATAAGTCATCATCCCGATTCTAGACTATGAATACGTCACCCAGCTACACGAATGTTAAAAAAGAAATCGTGAAATGGGTTTGCGTTGGTAACGAAATCAACATAAATTTAGAAGAAAATTCGAAAAAAAGATACGTTGTGTACCCAGACCGTAATTATATCGATAATTCAACGCAGTTTTTTTTTATATTGACTATGTATATTAGCAAAATATGTAAAGAAATTTATCTCAGTCTCCCATTCTTGAGAAATTTCTAGGACATATAAACGAATCTTCTACTATAAACAGAGAAAGTAGGTTTTTAAACAATAAACAAATTAAAGACACAACTCCTGTACATAAAGTACTTTATCGAGTCTATGATCCCATCCTGTTTGAAATATTTCACAACAAAACCTCATAGAAATGAATCCTACATCCTACATAATCCTACCTACATTCGCTTCTTCATAGTTTCAGACTCTTAGCTTATTCTCAACAAAGTCAACAAGACTTTAGCAAACTGAAAGTCTTTCACAAAATACTTCACTTAGCCAAGACTTCCGACTACACTTTTAAAAGAAAAAGATCGTAAAAGAAAACCAACTTTTTCCTCAAAAACCAACTTTTTCCTCAAAGACGATTCACCTTGAAATCTTCTCAAAGTGTTTAAAACTGAACTTTCATTGACACATCTTCATTTCGATTTCATTAGAAGAAAGCAGAGTACTTAAGAAAATCTATTCATTCAAGCTCAGTCGGTATTTGCATCTCTTTCTAGCTTATTAATTGGAGGATCTTCCGTCTCGTTCGGTGCGATGTTCAAGAAGTAGTGACGTCATAACGAGGTCGTCTCTCCGATTCACTCATTAAATAAACAAGGGAGGTGTGCGTTATGTCAGCGGGACCACTCGGAGTTTATTTAATTTTTAATTTTTGGTCTGACTGTTTTTTGCTATTAGTGGAATTAATTGGGACTTTCATGTGTGTTATGCATAATCAGTATTTTGCTTGACTATACTTTATACGATTATTTTAACATAACACTACTAATTATTATTTTTTTTAATCTTTTTGCTGGCTAAAAACTTAATAATGCTTACAACATTTTTCACAACGTAGCAACATCCAATAAACTTATGTTTTCTAATACGAATACTGTCCGTTAAAATTTTTCCATTTCTAACATCCTACTAATATTAGAAATGTGAAAGATTGTCTGTTTAGATGTTTGCATATTTTATAACTCAATCACGCAAAAATGATTCAACGTATAAAATTGTGCACAAATATATTTTATAACCTGCACACTAATTACGTAACAAACTATCAATACCAATCTGAATCATTTTGAAGAATATTGCTAATCCATTGCTTTATTATGTTTGAAAAATGTATCTGCTCAACAACGTCGACAACGCAATGAATTTTGTTGAACAGTTAAAATAAAACTATTCCTACTATTAATGTGTTACGCAATTAGGTAAGCTTCTGAGTGAACGCAATTTTTTTTTCTCGGTAGTCGTAGTAATAGTAGTTAGTTGTAAACCGTTGACAAAAGCTAGAACAAAAATAAATCAAATACAAATAATGAATAGTTTCTAAACAGAACAGTTGTAAGGTTCGTGAACGTCGAAGGTGGTACCGCCATCGTGGCGCACGGTTCTCGTTTTAATTCGAAGCTCGACCCCGCTGTTCTTCATTATCTTATTACTTAGGCAACTTTGTACACTGCGACCGTTCAGTTTTGATACTGGGAGTGCTAATTGTGAAAGTATCTGTGTTTCTGTTGCGGTGGTAAAAATAATTCGAGGTTTGTTTTACTTTACTCGTATGCTTCTGGTTAGGTTTCTAATTGAATAAAAAAATATTCTCGCATTATGTTTGTACTTAGATAGAAAAATATACTAAATAAATCCGTTTTAAATTTTAGTTTTAAGACATTTAGGTACTGTTTTTTTGTATACCTACATTACATAATTCCAATAGATGGGTCGCTTTCGCTTTACCTATTAGAATTACACCGCCTTTTCTTACAAACAGTATGACTTATTAAGTTATTACAGTAATTCTGTAATAATAACCTATCCTTCACTACAATTGATCCATTTAAAACTTATCTATCTTTATCAAGTCTGTAGCATTTCTATAAACATGGACACCATCTATTGTTCCCTGAAATATTGTTTTGATCCGTACATTATTGTAGAAAGCAACATCTGTCACTTAGCATGATTATAAATCGATAACTACTTATCTGATTTTCATATTTCATTTGTTATTGTAACATAGAGAATAGCTATGTCTCTGGTAGAAATTCAACCATTTTTTTGTTGCTGGGCAAAAGCTTGCCTTTTCTCCTTCCAAACCTCTCGTCATTTGCAAATCCTAACCACATTTACCCTGCACACCCTATCCACTTCAAGTTTAATTAAAAATTAATTATCCAAGTGTCAAGACTACTGGGTCCTGCTATAAATCTTAAGGCGGTGCTGCCAAGAGAGTTGTTCTAAGTGCAGACGTTAATGGGCGCCTCCTTCACCTTGACCAAGCCTGAACTTTCACCCCAGTTCACCAGAACTGGGTCGGAGGAGATAGGGTTGAGAAAGAAGACAAAAATATTCATTTTTTTAATTATATTTTATTGTTGGTGGAGACAAGTTTTGGTCGCTCGTTTGATGGTTTTAGGGAATGAGGGTTGTGTTGGTTCCCTTTTTAATTGAGTGTTAAATTAACATTTCTGGAAACAACTATTTGCCAAAATGGTGGAATTATTACCATCACACACACATCCAAAAATAAAATCTAAGATCATACACTTTAAAAGATTTTAAAAAACTCTTTAAAATAATTAAATCATTTTCTCAAAAAATATCTCAATATTTCTCAAAAATTAAGTAAGATTAATATAAAAAGCGCTTTATCTTAGTTGTCTATGGTGGAACAATGTTCAATTTTACTTAATTGTATTTCAAAATATATTTTTTAATTATCTGTCTTGTTGTAATGTTGACAAAAACTCATAGTGGATAACTTCAGTGGCTTTAGCTGCGTCTCATTATAAAGACAAATAGCATTATTTCAACTATTAAATAAATCACAAAAATAGCACTGCTCCCCATTTTATTAACTTAAGTAAAAAAAAAAATTGTGTCAAGAAAATAGCAAATAGCCGCGCAACGCGGTGACATCAAAGACGTTTTGCCGACGGGCGCGAGATCAAAGTGCCGCCGTCGGGTGTTATCTTTTTGAACTTGCCGACGGTAATGTGCATTTGGATACTTTACCTTAAGTTTTTGTTCATTCTTTATCATATATTTTCTATTTTTATTTATTTTAAGTAAATGGACTAAGGTGCTTAAATAAGTTTTTAAAGAATTGTGTTGTTTGTGGAATGTTATTTTTTGCAGATGCACACACACCGTTTGTCTATGACAAATTTTAATTGAATTTATTTTCAAAGCATTAAAATACCTTTTAATTAAAGCAGATTGAGTGATTTTACTTTAGTTACATGAAACTTTATCAAGTAAATAGTTTTTAATTAATTTACTCACTAGCTTTTGCCAGCAGCTTTGCCCGCGTGCCGTTCGAAAATTATCCCACGGGATAAAATGGATCCTATATGTTATTCCTGGTTACAAACTATCTGAGTGCTATAATTCATCCAAATCCATCCTGCCGTTTCTGCGTGACTGAGTAACAAACACCCAAACATACAAAATTTCTTTTGAACTTTTGAAAATATTATGTAATTTGTTCTAATACACTTTCAAATTAATAAATCTATTATACTTAAAACTATATTCTACTTAAAACATTATACACCGTGACATTTTAGTCGTCTTACAACGGCAGCCCACTTTATGTATCCAATGACTACAAATCATTTATAAAAAAAAAAATTTTTTTGAACATTTGCATAATTCAAAAAATTCAAATATCATTCACTAAGACGCATGACGTAGTTTGAAACACCCTGTTATGGACGTGTGTAGAATGTAATGGTAGGTAGATATCTTCTACCGTTTGATACGTAAACATTATTAACAGGGAGGGTGTTTCATAATTCTAAAGTATTATTTATTTTTCTTTGTGTTTTATCTTAATTAATGGTAACAATGTTTTAATCGCGCCTAGAGGTATATTATGACGGATACATTGAGTGGACCATCTTTGTAAGACGACTAAAATGTCACGGTGTATAAGTAGAGCAAGTAGTAAGTTAATAGTTTATTATTAGTTTTAGTTAAGTTAAGATATTATAATAATTTTAATTTTATTTACAGTCCATAATTATTATTCTCAGTAAGTTAATTGGTTAACTTACCTCAAAATAAACTAGACACAATTTTTGTAAAGTTTATTTAATTAGGTAACTTAGTAGGGAAAGCCAAGGATATTGATTGTTAAGCAAATTGATTAGGTACCAACTTAAATTGTCATTATTTGGCAGTTATATAAATAAAACCGTCTGTGGCTTGCCGGACGTAAAAGAATAGCACCATCCCGTTTCTTCCCGTGGGCGTTGTAGAAGGCGACTAAGGGACTTACTAGAGAATGGGTAGCAGTGTTCTCTATGTTTTTACCACCATACTGCGATCACCAACCCGCCTGCTAAGCGTGGTGATTATGGAAAACCCCCCCCTTTTGGGGGAGGCCTATGTCCAGTAGAGGACGTCTTTCGGCTGAAGGGCGGGCGTTTTGGGGGACTGTCTTATGTAATTTTGACGTTCAAAAAGTGCTGACACCAGCCTAGTTTGAATAAATGACTTTTTTTTTTTTTGAACTTAAGTTTGTGACAAATAAAACATTGAATATAGGTATTCCATTTAGGGCAAATTTTTCAATAGTCAGTTAACTTTTAACTGAAGACTAAATCTGACAGTTTGGCATATTTTCAACACAAAAGTTGTCAAAAAGACATATTTAGTCCTCTGATAAAAATTATTTGACTGTTAAAAAATCAGCCCTTAGAACATTATTTACGGAAAAGTACCTAAGTTAATAGTTCGTAAGTAGTTTTAATTAAGTTTAAAGATATTATATATCTTTGAACATTTAATAAGTCATAACTTAGTTGTTATATGTGTATGTACAGTCAATTTTAATTCCTAGTAAGTTAACTGGTTTACTAAAAAATAAAATACATACTCATGTTTTGCAAATATCATTAAGTATCGATATTTAGCTTAGGTATAAAGTTAGAAAAATTAAGTAAATGTTAAGCAAATTGATAACTAACTTAAATTGTCATTCTTTGACAGTTGTCTTCATCATCGGCCTAGCCTTTTCCCAACTATGTTGGGGTCGGCTTCCAGTCTAACCGGGTGCAGCTGAATACCAGTATTTCACATGGAGCGACTGCCTATCTGACCTCCACAACCCAGTTACTGGGTAATACGATACCCCTTGGTAAGACTGGTTGTCAGACTTTCCGGCTTCTGACGACCCGTAACGACTGTCAAAGATCGGCGAATGACAGCCGGAACCAACGGCTTAAAGTACTTTACGAAGCATGGAGGGGTCTTGGTATGTAAAGATCATCCCCATCCACAGACCAACCGCGGCAAGCGTAGCTTAACCTGATCGATTGATCCGTGCGGCTGTTATTACTGAGCCAGAAACTCCTCAACTTTGACATATGAAGGGAAAATAATGACATATACATACATATAGATTATCGGTGGAGTTTCTTGTCCATTCTTCTCCATATGGAACTACTTTTTGGGAGAGGAACTAGAACTGCCAGGGGTGCGGGTTGTTCGAAAGAGATACCGTCGCCACTGGCCACACAGGCAACTGAAGGAACACGGGTGGGTTTTAGTCAGTAAAAGTCTGACACGCCCTCCTGCTCCACCCAGAGCGGGAGAAGTTATTTGATGATTTCCCACCCAAAAAAAAAAAAATACAAAAAAAAGTGGGAACGAGAATCAATTTAATATAATCATTTTTCAAGAAAATATTCTGGTAAATTTGTCGTTCGAAAGTGCCTTTAATGTCTTAATTGAAATTAATAATAATTTGACATAGACTTTAAACTTACCTTTTTTTTAGACCCAGGCAGAAACTATAGAATACCACGTAACATAGGTACGATCCTTACATAAGTAGGTAGGTAGAGGTCAGACTCATACATACATTAACTCACCCCTTCTTCTAATGGGGGGTAGGCTGAAACTACAGAAAACCGTCGAAAGCCCGGCAATCAGTCTTACCAAGCAGTATAGTCTTATCGTTATCGTACACAGTAACTGAGTTTTGGAGGTCAGAGAGGCATTCGGTCCATGTAAAAGATCTGGTACTTATTCGGCTGCATCCGTTGAGACTGGAAGCTGACCCGAACACAGTTGGAAAAAGGCTAGTCACATTGATTGGCCGGTAGTAAGGTACTCTTGATTATGTGCAGTTCGTGAACGGGCGCTGTCGGTTGAGACTGGTCATCTCCTAACTTCCAGGGCTTATTTTTAATCTTATATTTAGAATTATTTATAAATGTTTTTACATTGTTCTCACATACAGAAGCAACAAGAATAATGTTCCCAAGATTTTTTAATATCCAACTTGATTTAAAAGAGTGTCCTTGGAGGTTCTTGCCCGTTCTTCTCCATAGAGATCTACGTTTTGGAATGGGCAACTAGCTTCAACTTTCCAACTGATCGACTTTTTGTCAATTTAAAAGTTTAATTAAAATAAATGCTTTGAGTTTGAGTTATGATTCTCCAAAAACGAATAATGATCTTTAATAGCCAAGATCACATTTGAACTTTATTTTTGGATTGCCTCGTTGTTCTAGTAGTTGCAAGTGCTACTAAGGAATATAAGGGTTCGACTCCCAGGTCTCGAAAAATCTTATTGGGTTTTTCTATCTGGAATTTCTCCATCATCATCATGGTCATCATGTCAGCCGAAAAACGTCCACTGCTGGGCATAGGCCTCCCTCATGCTCTTCCACTTCAACCGGTCTTGTGCTTCTCACATCCAGCGGATTCCCACGGCCTTCACAAGGTCATCGGTCTTCCGGTACACGGTCGCCACTCCAGAACCTTTCGGCCCCATCGGCCATCTGTTCTGCGAGCAATGTGCCCTGCCCACTGCCACTTAAGTTTGGCAATTTTTCGAGCTATGTCGGTTGCCTCCATAGCAGCTTGGAGTTTGGATATGTACCCGGTGGATGGCAATAGGCTCGCCCTCTATTAAATGGAACTTAAATAGAACTGGCGAAATGCGAAACATGGCGTGTCATGAGGTTATGTATGTATGTTTCTTATTTTTTACAGCCATCAACAAGATAACAGAAGCAGCTGATTAAATTCCTAAAGAGATAAAAAAACCTACAAAAGAAAACTACTATAAAAAGTTCGTCTATCTCGGAGTTTAATCCTTAACGCATCTACCCTTATTCCTTCGCTGGTGGAAACTCACCCGGTATTAAAAAGGGACGCGCTCATGTGTGAACGGCAGTGTATCTTCTGCCGAGAACAAAGGACGGGGAAAACATTCGCTTTTTAGGGCTATTGTACAGTAAAAAGATGGGCTATTGAGAGCTACACAGTGTTAGAATCTTAGAAGAATTTGTGCTGTTACAACTGTGTTGATTCATGTGTACAACGTACAATCGGAAACACTGAAGGTCTAGGCATGAAAGAAGAAGAGATGGACTTCTAAATTCCACGTCTCTCGAGGTTTCCCTCAAAAAGAGTATGACATTTGTCTCACAGCTCGCAAGCTGTTCGTCGATCGTTAGAAGTTCATCTCTTCTTCTTTAAAGTTTAGACCTTCAGTGTTTCCGATTGTGCGTTGTAATGTAGCCATTAGTCGGTACTGTTTAAAATTGTTCCATGAATTGAGTACATAAATCTAGGACCATTAAAAAAAACAGCTTTTCTGTACATTTTGTGTATGAAACAGCATTTTTTTACACGCTTCAGCTTCACCTGTATGTTTGTTTGTAACCGACTCCTTTGGACTTGATTTTGACCCACATAAAAAGGTAAGATTTAATTTAAACTTTGCAGACTTATCGAGGACCGATGACAATTCAATAATTAATAATAAAAAAACAAAAAATAAATCTGAAAAATCACGCTTTTGTAGATAGCAGAACTAAAAAATAGAAAATAAATAATGGTTTAAAAAACTACAAAACGCTCCATAAAAACCAAACTAAAAAACCAGAAAAAAATAATTTCAAAAAAGTGTGAGGTGCTTGATATCAATTGATTATAAAAATATCTAAAACGCACCCCACGCTTTTTTAAATTATTTTATGCTTTTTTAGTTTAGTTTTTAAAGCGCGTGTTTTAGTTTTTTAAACTATTATATATTCTTAATAACTCTCGATAATATTCTATGCTGGGGATCTAGAATCAGTGCTGTATTCATGGTACCTAACAGTTTACGAGACGAGGTCTCTTACACTTTGATTTTTTAATTACCCTTTTTTTTGTTATAAATCGAACAAGCCTTAATCTTATTTATACTTACGCTGTAAGAGATATTATCAGAATTTTTTATTTGATACCTTTAAGCTAAAAATAGTACTCGTATCTAAGGTAAGGGCAAAAGCAGTAATTGCAATGATAGACAGTACAATTATGCAATTTAATGAAAGTGAGCACCAGCCTGTAGTTCGGATATCTGCCCGTTTTATGAGAATAGGCGGCCTGCCTCTGCTAACAGAATATGGGTAAACTATACCTATACCTGAAAGATGATGACCTCTTTCTTTGGTAGAAGAAATTAGTGCCAAAATACAATTTGTATAGCTTGTCGTGTGCAACAACCCTTCTCCACAGGGTATCAGCAGACGCAGATATCTCCAGCAGCGCCCTCCTCACACCGACATTGAGACGTCTTCCACTTTAATACCAATACCGTATCCTTTCCTCAATGTTTTCTTTCGTAACGCTTTCTTTCTTTTATTTCTACTGTTTTTTTAGTAAGTCTGTTTCTCTTTGACGATGCTTGTGGTTTCAGTATGTATTAGCATTAAAGTTAGATCTCTCATTCATACACTTACGTAAGTAATTGCGTTCTAATAGGTATATATACTTACTTCTCCTGCACTTTAACTGGCACGAAGTGAAGGCACTATAAAGGTTGTCCACAAAATTCGACCTTAAATTGTGTAAGCTGGCAGTAATCAATCAAATAAATAAAAATAAAAAAACAATAAAATAAATTTACTTAGTTAATGTTAATGATATGATTATTTAAAAATTGTTGATTGTAATTTATTTCTTATATTTTATTTTTAGAATTATTTTTTATACTTTTTGCTGTGCCCTACAGGGTCCGTAATTGTACCTTAGCTTTAAGCCAATTGTACGACCGTTCAACATTATGGAATGCAAATAAAGATATGAATATAATATACTTGTTATACTTATACATACGTGTATACGTCATATATATACTTAATAGGCGCGTTGAAGCAAAGTTCTCCGCTTGCTATAACCATAATAGTATTAACGTTGTATCATTACATTGTCCCCTTAATTGATAACAGTAGTAGGTACTGTGATGAGAATTGATCAGGTAATAATACATACTTGCCAGTTAGCTCGAGTAGTAGTGGACAAATATACTTACCAGTTAGCCGGAGCAGCAGAGGGAAAAATTCTTATCAAAATTAAAAAGTCTATCAAAATCATTTATTTTATTTATTAAGGAAAACAAACAGTAACACATTACATTTTATAGGAAAAAAGTACAAAAAAATATGACCAAATGTGTAACCAACAACATGTCCGTAGATGGGTGACCATCTTTACATACCAAGACCCCTCCGTGCCTCGGAAAGCACGTTAAGCCGTTGGTCCCGGCTGTCATTTGTGGATCTTTGACAGTCGTTACGGGTCGTCAGAAGCCCTAAAGTCTGACAACCAGTCTTACCAAGGGGTATCGTATTATCCAGTTACTGGGTTGTGGAGGTCAGATAGGCAGTCGCTCCATGTAAAATACTGGTATTCAGCTGCATCCGGTTAGACTGGAAGCCGACCCCAACATAGTTGGGAAAAGGTTAGGCAGATGATGATGTGTAACCAACAACATTTTCCACAAAATACACATAATCTTTAATCTAACCATGCTATTTAAAATAAAACCTTACTAACTACAATAATTTAAGTTAAGACAGCATTTTTGTGTAAAATAACAGATTTTTTTTTTTTGAACATAAATTTAAAAACTCATGAAGGCACGTAATTCAAATCACTGTTGACTATGATTAAGCGTTTTGAGTACCATATTTTTGAATCTACTAGCAGATAAAGCAAACATATCAATATGATGGAATAGCTTATTTTAACTATTAGTTAGTCGACGCAGAGGTGCCCGCATACCCGCGTTATTGCGACAAGACGTAAAATTTATTGAAATGAATCTGCTGTTTATAACCGACAAAAGTTATATTCTAGACCCTCTTTATTGATAGCCAAATTAGGCCGTATGACCTAGCCACAAGCTTCTAACCGGCCGACCCCAAATATAAACTACAGAGTCTCTGAGAATTCCTAATTTTAAAACCCGGGGATCGAACCTAAATTCAGCAGTAAGGATCCAATCCACGCAGGGGTCAATAAACGCTTCTTTTCAAAACAAATGTGTCTTAAGAGTCGCGCAACATATTTATATTTGCACAACAGGGGGTGAAAACTTAAGGGGTAGAAACCTCCCTATCATTTCTTAGGAGCCATAAATTCTACGAATGCGTACCATAAATTTTATCAACCGCCTTCTAATGCAGCGTTATGTTAAATCGTAATGGTAGCGATTTTCATTGTAAAAAAGTAGAAAAAGAAAAATACCGTCGTGTTTTCATTCACTTGAATCTTTGTTATTTATTTGTGTAGAAAACTCCACCTTTATGTATGTATTTTATATTTATGAGAGCTTACCTCGTGCTTAAGCTACGCTTGCCAAGGTAGTTTCGTAGATCGGTGAACCTCGGAAATCACGTTAAGCAGTTGGTTCCGCTTGTCATTCGTGGATCTTTGATAGTTGTTACGGGTCGTCAGAAGCCCGTAAGTGTGACGACCAGCCTTACTAAAGGATTTTGTATAAGCCAGTAGCTGGGTTGTGGTGTTCAGATAGGCAGTCGCTGCATGAAAAATACCGGTATTCAGCTGCATCCTGATAGACTGGGACCCAATCCCAAACTGGGTGGGGAAAAGCGAGGAAGATGATAACCTCGTGCAATTTGCATTAGTTTGCCATGTAATTTCGTTCATTTATACACGCTGTGAATGTGTAGGTAAACGCAGGAGCTCTCGATATCGTCCGAAACAATGGTGAAGTTGGATGTGTGTGTGTGTGTGTGTGTGTGTGTGTGTGTAAGCGTGTGTGTGTCTCCATGCGCGCATTCACGGGTGTGTGTACACTTGGTTACCACAAGAAAAGCGCACGTCGCTGCTGCGTTGTAATGCTGGACATCCTGCTAGGGGTGCGGGTTGTTCGAAAGAAATACCGTGGCTCCTGGCACACAGGCAACTGAAGGAGCACGGGTGGGTTTTAGTAAGTAAAAGTCTGACACGCCCTCCTGCTCCACCCAGAGCGGGAGAAGTTATTTGATGATTTTCCACCCAAAAAAAAAAGCAAAATGCTTGACATAGGTATTCCCTGATCGGATGCCAATTAGATAGATCCGAAGCTAATTGGCATCCGATTTTTTTGAGTATTTTGTAAATGGCCTACACAAATGTCCTGCAAATTTGATAGCGTCTTGTGACGGGTCGTTGAGCTCCCTAAAATAGGGTTGAGCTACACGGTGACTGATACATACATGCCGTCTGTTGAGACAGGTCAACTCAAAGCTGCAATGGCTCTTTCTTCAAAAGGCACTTCCAGACATTGCCCTGCATTGTTAGACTCACATAAAATTCAAATAAGTAATATAACGTTTGGACTTTAAAAGAGATCATGACCTCTGAGTTTGTCTCGGCTTTTCTTCTCAGGGAACAGTCAGCTAGGAAATGCCGACGCCATCTAGCTTTTAAAATATTGACCAACAAAATATTGACGTGTAAAAGTGTATTTTAAGATTTACTTACATAAATAAACATTTAATTTCATTTCAGCTACTCTGCTACTATCCATCCAGCAAAGACAATCGTCGACAGGAAACCTTACTATACATTAATCGAACAAATTCCTAAACTAAAATAAAGTCTAACAGTTTTTAAAGCCACATCACCGACCAGAGCGGTAATTGAAAAAAAGAAAAAATAAGAATGGCTTTCATTTTGACAGTTCTGAAAAATTCATTGCGTTCCTGACATTGCTAGGCAGACAACTTGTTCGAATATATAAAACAATGGACAAGGAATATACTTCAAAATGCTTCAGATTCTAATTGAGAGTGAGTTTGGCAATTAGGGTGCTGGTTCCTAAACAGCCTATTTTGGGCGAGTTATGAAGGGCCACAAAGTATGTTCAGGGGAGCATCTCTAACACGAGATTACAGCAGCTATCAAATTTCTCAAAAAAAAATACTTTGGGAAAGGGCAAAAAAAAATTGTAAGGACTTCTTAAAAATTCATTTATTCGACATCATATCAGAGCCATTAGGTTTCACAAATAAATAAATAAAACAACCGCAAAAATATACGTCGTACATAGTATATTTTATTTTTTACATAAAAAACCTTCTTTTCCCTTCGGAGGAAAACGGCGGAAACACGGGACCGGAAGTTGCGCCGACCGCCACCGGAAACGACTCGGCCTGTGAACGTTAAGAACATGTCACATAAATCAGTTTTATTATAGCTCTGAGAAGGGTGCAGGCTGTATATAATAGGTATATACTTAGTGTTAAACTGTATATAAACAAATGGTTCTGTATCGGGTTCGGTGTGGAAGAAATGTTTCTTGATGAGGTCGACAGAAGTGTTGATTGTACCTAAGTTTATTCATATTTTGCCAGAACCATTGCATTAGGAAAAAAAATTAAATAAATACGGATTATGTCTATGTGTGAATTATCACACAAAATATTATACTTAAATATGAAATTTTGGATTTTTGTTACTCAATCATGCTAAAACGGCTTAAGGTGAATCTAGTCGACATTTTTTTCCATACAAACATCGGAAGTGTATAACTCCACTGCTCCACAATATACATTAAAACTTAAACATGGTATGGTATTGTCTCATTATTAATATTGTCTGTGCGGAAACAGCCATTAAAAAGTTAGGAGCCAAAAAGGTTCGTTTTGCTTACTAATTTAACCTAGTTTTGGGCTTGTTTAAGTAATAAAAAAGTGTAAAATCTCCAAAAGCAAGACGGTACCGACAAAGCTCATTTATCGAAAAGTTCAATTAACTTTATTGGTCATTGATTTATATAGTAGTTTTTTTCATAAACCCGATCTTCCGAAGGACTTTTTTTAATTTTTTACGCGCCTGTTTTGCTAAAAGTACTGAACTGGTTTACTGTTGTTAAAATGATCCTGCATCTCAGTTAATAACGTTGTCCGTATAGACTAGCGTCTAACTGCTCATCGCTGATACTACCTCTGTCGGACAGGATGCCTGGTGAGACAGCGTACTTTTTAGCCAGGCCCATCAGTGAGTTCGAGCCAGCGACTAGATTCCCCTTAACGGATTCAAACGAAATTTGACACACAGAGTTCATAACTTGGATTGACACATGTGATACTTTTATCTCGGTAGTACGTTCCCGTGGGATAATTTTCTACTTCCACGCGGGCGAAGCCGCTGGAAAAAGCTTTTTCATCCAACCATTTTTGTTTTATTTTATTTTATTTATTTGGGACAAAAAACAATTATACATTACAGCATTTACAAAAAGTTTATACATCACAGTCGAAAAAACGTATAACCCACACTATTGTCCACGAAATGACATCACAGTTATGAGAACGAACGCATGATAAATGAAAAGATTCAAATTAAAAAGAAAAAAAATTAAAAGTACACATTAAACAGAAAAAGACTATACACTGACGAATCATAAAATGCGGTTGACAAGATCATCCATCTTATAGGCGACCTGCAAGAGATTGTGAAATCATTCTTTTTAATTTACATTGCGACAGCGCGAAAATATCAAAATCTATGAATTGGGTGTTATAGGTTTCTAAAAGTCGGCGGAGAGGGGCTCACATCCCAGCCTTCGTTCTACATCGCATAGTGTAGAATTGTCGAGGTGCGCGCACCTCTCGCCGAATAACAGTTCTAGGAACTACGTAGATAAAGATAAAGATAAAGATAATTTTATTTCGCAAATATGGGTACAACAGATAACAAAAAATGATAACAAGATCAGCCATATTTTACCATGTAGGCATGCAAAAGATACACAAAAAAAAAAACATACTAAATTCAATTTTAATTTACAAAATCTTTTTCGTTATGGAACTCATTCAAATTATAGTAACATTTTGCCACCAAAAAGCTTCGAAGTCGAAGAATTAAATTTGTTATTGCATATACCGTACAGCATCACAACCATGATTAGGGAACGTCTGGAATCCAAGCTCAAAGTCTTATAATGCCTCAGCGTGATTTAAGCGTGAATGAGTCACAAACATACAATCTTTCACATCTATAATATTAACGGATAGGATATTTTTAATTAATATCTTTACACATCCCAAAATAATCAACCACAGCTATCTGCTTCTCTTCATCTTACTTTCCACGGGTCCCAATAAAGCAAACCCAAACTGTTTCAAATTATCGCCGCCTGCGCAGACGAGACAAACGCCACCATTAGCGGTAATCAGGAACAGACTAATCATTAATTACAGGAGGGAATGCAATCTTTAAGTAAATTGAGACAAAAAGAAACTGTGGCGTGTTTCAATTTGGTTAAGATGTAAGAAAGGATGGAGGAGGCAAACTTCACGCAGCATTTTTCCAAAATCCTGCGTCAATGTGGAAGTCAATTGAAAAATTGACTGATTGATTGATTTGGTTTGCGACCATTGGGTCCTGCGAAAGCTCCTTAGGTATGTCTTTTAAGTACTGAAATGAGAATCTGGGAAGGAAATGGTGTCATAGAATGAATGAATGCAATACACTGATCCCCGCGTAGTGGTAGGTAGGGAAGACGTGCCCTTAGGATAGGAGAGGATGGCGAGCCTTCCGGATATGCATCCTAGACTAAGCACTGGACTAGTGGAGAGTGGAGAGACGAGTAGTATTTATCACTGGAAAGGAAATGGTGTCATTGAATTCAAATAATGAAAACCTGTTGTGGAAAATGGACATGATAATGACACAAAACAATATTCTGAAGGTTACATTTTAAATCCTGCAGACCTTGGAGTAGATTTCACGTATTGGTCGGGACTCACGCAGTCTTCTTGCAAGTATTGTTGCAAAAATTTAAATAATAATTATTGTTTCGGATTTGAATTCATACTATACGATGGCGGAGCTCAAGAGCATAGTCAATTTTTCAGTCAGAAATCACGAATCGCATAATGATGCCATATCAAATCTTCAGAGCTCACTTAGCAAAATCGTTAAAACTCTCCGGACGAGTAGAAATGGAATTATTAAAGACGCCTGAAGTCGTAACTGAGTTATCTTCGCCACCTGTTGATGCGCTAATTAATTCGATTTTCCAAGCACCTTTTTGTTTTAGAGTTCCCTAAAGAATATTTTGGGAAAATGAAGTTGGGTTTAAGATAAATAAGGGTCGGTTTTCATGAATTTAATATGAAAGATATAAATGTGTTGATAAAGATTCAATATTCATAATCAAGAGGGTTGTTAAAACTACTTTAATACAGTTGCGAGCAAAATTAAAAATTATATTTTATGGAAAACAATAAACTAGAATACGAAATTAATTTTTTTTTTATTTTAATTAATTGTTAACGACCAAAACGATCTAAAAGGGAAACACTTTAGTTTGATTTACTACCTTTAAATCAAGGGGTTCACCCAAGAACAGTCTAAAATAATGCTTAAATTTGACTAACTTTCACAAACAATCTTTCATTATAATAAATGTACCAAGCGAAGTCTCGGGGACAAATTCGTGCAGGTGGTTTAAAGACATTAAAAACAGTTTATTGCGAACATCGGCTATCGCGGCCATCTTGGGCGCCATATTGTTTTTAAATTTATTACTGTAATTACGTCACGTCACTCGCCGCAATTGATATAACAATGTTGCTGACCTGATATAAAAAAGGAAAAAATGTGATGTTTTTCCTTTTCGTCACATTCTAAGGAAAGAGTAGAAGTTGAAAAATAATTAGTGATGTAATTTCTCATTTTTAAATTGTTCGTCGGTTGACATTTGTAATTACTGTCTTGTGAAGGTAATTGATCTCATTAGGTTCATTGGTGTGACTTCATACTTAGTGCTGATTTAGATAATAATCTTTTTTGTAAATAATTGAAAGAAATTGTCTACCACTCACGCACTGACATGGTTACATAAAAAAAAAACAAAACAAAAAGAATATAAGAAAGTCCTCATCAGTTTCAGATTTGCCTTCATTATTTCAGAAATGAAATCTATTTGTAACGGATATAATTGCAGACTAACTTATTTTAAAGTTCAATATTTATCTACCATTTTGTAAATTTGTCATGAAATGTTTTAATGATACTGTCATTTTAGGGTTAATTTAGTGCAACTTTGACGTATTTAAGTCCTTTTTGACTGACACTTTATAGTTGACCTTTTCTACTAACAAATGAAATAAAAGCCAGAATTAACACTATCTCAAACAAAAACTCCAGCATTCTTAAATTCACATACCTACAAATTTTTCGACGTTTTTCTTTTATTTTTCGTCGTCAAACAAACGCCGGTGTGTTTACGTCCTTAGTGACATTTCGCCAACAATTACAGTGTCACATTAGGCTGTCGCGTTGTCAACCGTCATGCCGTCATTAGCACTATGTTTTGGCATGTCCCCACTTTTTATCTATATGACCCTAATTGTACGCCATTTTCAAAAAGGTTATTTTTGTTCAAAGTGTAAATAAAAATGTAGATTTTTTTTTTAACAAACTTCAGAAGATGGTTGAGTTTTGTAATTGAGCTGAATCGATTTAGATGTTTGTTCGTGATCGAACGAAAACGCTTTAGAAATACTTTGGTATTGTAATTGTTGAGTATTTAAATGGTTAGTACCTTTGCACTAACCATTTAAATACTCAACAATTACAAACAACAACAACAACAACAACATTACAACAACAACAACAACACAACAACAAGAACATCCAACATCAAACAACAACAACAACAACCAACATTATTGGAATATCACGAGCATATCTTTATATGCGCGTAATATTCCAATAATAAATGTGAACGTGAACGTTTCTTTGTGTCTTTTACACCTTTCAACAATGCACTTTAAATAATATATTATTATGTATTTCTAAACATAAAAGAAGGTTTTAAAAGGATTATTTCTATTCGTAACGATCCAATAAACTGTTGGTCGATGTTGCAACTGCCGTTCGTAAGCACAACGATAACTAAGTTCTTTGTGAGTCAAGTATTTAAAGTAGACATTTTTAAAGCATCCTTTTACTTACTAACTCCTTTCTGATAAGGGTATAAAAAAGTGAAATAAAATGCCATTTTGTCATATTTCAAGATAAACAAAGGTAGGTATAAAAATACACAATATTAGTCAATAATCTTATCAAATTCATTACAGCAGTTAGCAAGAAAACTAGTTATAAATAAGACAAAGCAATAGCTTTTTAGCCCAGGATTGCTCTGGTGAATTTTTCGCGCACAACAGTACGTTTTTTTTGACGCGAGACGCGCGCTGTTTGATTCTCTATTCTCTTTTCCAAACTATTTTGGGGTCGGCTACCGGTCGCAGCTCAACCAGTATTTTACATGGAGAGACTTCCTCCGACCTCCACAACCCAGTTACTGGGTAATGCCCTTTTGGTAAGACTAGTTGTCAGACTTTTCGGCCTCTAACGACCCGTAACTGTCAAAGATCTGCGAATGACAGCCGAGACTCATGCTTTCCGAGAAGTCCTGGTATATAAACATGGTCAAGCATCCTCGAACCAACCGTGGTAAGCGTAGCCTAAGGTGAACCTAGTCCACATTTTTCCCATACAAACTTCGGGAGTGTATTACTCCACTGTTGGACAATGTACATCAAAAATTAAACATGGTATGGTTTTGTCTCATTATTAATATTGCCTGTACGGAAACAGAATACTAAAATAAAAAGCCGTTAAAAACTTAGGAGCCAACAAAGATTCGTTTTTCTTGCAAATTTAACCTAACTTTGGGCGTGTTTAATTAGTAAAAGAAGTGTAAAATTTGAATAACAAACCCGACAAAGCTCAAATATCGAAAAGTTCAATAAACTTTTTTGGTCATTGATTTATGCAGTGGTTTTTTCATAAAACCCGATCTTCCGAAGGACTGTTGTTAATTTATTACGCGCCTGTTGTACTATAAATGATCCTGCATCTCACACAATAATGTTGTGCGTCTAGACTAGAGTCTAACTGCTCATCACTGATACTACCTCTGTCGGACAGGATGCCTGGTGAGACAGCGTGCTTTTTAGCCAGGCCCACCAGTGAGTTCGAGCCCGCGACTAGGTTCCCCTTAACCCCCCTTAACCCCCTTAACCTTAACCTTAACATTGATCGACCCGTACGATTATTATAACTTAGCCACAAGCCGAAAAAAAACGCCAGCGCAATCCTGTGCTCAAATTCTAGTTCAAAATTACTCACAACACAGCAAAAATGTCTTTGTTTATAGCCAAAAAAAAGTTTTTATTGCTACCATAACATAATTATCTAATGAATTTACTTTTTATCTGAACACGGACTGTAATAGTTATCGGGGATACTTTACAAAAACTAGATGAATAATACAACACATTAAAGTAAATTTAAGTACCCGAAAATGGCCTGAGGGTTCCTTACATTTAATTAAAGGTAATTATGACTTGATATGCATTTTTGAGTGGTCGTTAAAGGTTGTAACTTTGTAAACAGTAAAATTATGCAAGTATAAAATGGTCATTACATCCCTACTATTCTTACTAATTTGTATTATAAATGCGAAAGTAACTCTGTCTGTCTCTTTCACGCCTAAACCACTGAACCGATCGTCATGAAATTTAGTTGATATTTAGCCTGGAATATGGAGAAGGACATAGGCTACTTATTTACGCGATAGTCGACAACCACGCGGGCTGAGGCGCCTTCAAAAGCTAGGTATTAATAGAGGGGGCAGTTTAGTACTCGCTGTGAGTTTGGTATTGGATTCTGTATTTTTTCAAATTTCAGTTGTTCATACTTGAAATCGTAATTTGGAGTTCTACCTTTCTAAGCATGACTGGATCAGTTAAGCTAGTCTCGTGTATTGTGCCCTATAGAGTTTATTATCGTCTAACAATCGTGGTCATTGAGAATCTAATACTTACAACACAAGAAAATGGATGCATGTCCAATTGATTGTAGGCCCTAGCAACGTAGATACGATCACGCCATCGTTATATAATATGACATGTTGTACATCATAAATGACATTAGGAACTTATCGAGTCCATAGTATCCTCGGGTTCTAAAATAATGTGAGTTGCAGTGAACACGAAGGTCCTTGCGCTTCTTCTTCGATGGCCGCATTTTGTTGCTGAAACAGAAAGAGCATCCGATGCAGTCAAGATTCTATAGCCCCACAGTTTTAGCGGATAACATTTTCATTGACAGGTGGTGACCCTTCATGCGCTCATCTCCTCAAACAGGAGCGGGGACCGTTTCAGAGGCCACCAAGGATTTAAAAAAACTGAACTGGCTGAGGGTTCGTTACATATAATTAAAGGTAACTATGACTTGATATCCATTTTTGAATGGCATTTTTAAAACTTATTTAATAGTGTTTGTTATCTTGACTTAAATTCAGTTTGTAATTCTGTGTTGCTGAGTTTCAGTTGTTTATTATGCCAAATCGACAAGGGGTTTTAATTTTCCTAAACACTCACTCCCATATTTATAAACGTTGCTTAAAGTTAAACAATGATTAACGTAACATTTTTGACGTTTAAAAGTCTCTTAACTTTAAACAACGTTTATGAACAAGAGGGTTAATACCAGAGTTCTACTACTATCTGTATGTTACAATCTAGGTTAGGTCAATAAGTCAATATAAAATAAATGTCTTTCTCCAGGTCTAAGTTTTGGATTTGTAGTTTTTATCACTAGGTTGAAAACCCATAAAGAAATATTATTTCTATCCATTCTATTCTCGATCTTCACTTTATTTAAGTCACTGTTGAATGGTCCGGTCACACTAATATTGGTAAAAGCTGACAATTATAGTTTACTGATTTAAATTTGAATTTCATTATTCTCCCCACGGAACCCCAAAAGATCATCGATTAACAGATAACCATCGCAGGTAATTCCGTACGTTTTAACCCAAAAACAGGATTGCAGTGACCATTAATTACATAGTTTTTTTGTGTATAAATATTTATGCCCACTTATTATGTAAATTTATGTACAGTGAAAGCGCTAACTCGATGGGTATTCCGACCCTTAAATATTCCATTGTGGTAACGACTGACGCTGCCTGCCCACCTGATGTTAAGCGGGTATAATGCTTGATAATGTTTTATTTACGATGAAAGCTATTATAATATTTTAATTAGTGCTTAAAACAATTTTTGTATCACTAAGCTTTAGGTATATCGTTTCCGGAGATAGTTCAATGAGGAGTTGCTTCCTGGATGAGAGAGAAAGTATTGTTAGCCTTGAAAATCTATGCAGAAGATTTGACCATACTGAGATGCAGCGGTGCCCGTTCTGTACAAATCTCACCGTGACAATATAGGTGAAGCGAGCTTTAAAGGTCAAGAGAGCTATCATTCCACCTGATGCCAAGGATTGACACATCACTTGAAGCTCACTTCACCTTAGTCTTCACGGTGAGATCTTTATAGATAGAGACAGGTGAACGTCTTGGTGTCACCCTTGTCCGGTTGGGTACTTTAAGTGGTCCATATAAGACCCATATTGCCTTATACCCTTATTCAGAATCCGGTTTAAGATTTTTTTTATTAATTTCTTTAATCAGCATAAGCCTAACGTTTTTCCAATCCCAAACTCTTTGTCCGACATAAATTTGACAATTCTTTTTTCTTTATTTTTCTTATTAAATCTGTTGACGAAAAGGCAGACCACACGATGTTAATTCAGAACACATAGATTTCCGCAAGCTTTTGATAAACTATTATTTAAATAAAATATATCGTCAAAATTGAATTTCCAAGTCGCCCTTATTTTTTTTTTATTCTCCTTTATTGAAGGGTCCATAGCAACAACCCCATTAACAGTTAGTTAAGACAACGACTTTGAATTAGGGGTTACCGCGTTAATATCACGATTAAGACCCACAAGCATCTCGTTAATTTGCATATACTATGTTTATTAATTTAAAATTTTGGGCAAAGTGAGTGGAATTTTGTTGTTATGCTGCTTGTGTAATTGTTTTGAAATTAATTATAATTTGGATTAATTTATTGTAATTTATTTATAACACCTAGTTTGTGGCAGTTAAGTTTAAAATTTTATTTAAAGTTTCGATTAAGCCACGTTTGCTAAAAAGGGATCATCAAAATATTATTTTTGTTTGATTGTTCATTTAAACTACCGTTTGCACACGGTTTTGCTCAATTGGATGTCGGTATTTATCCTACGGGGACGTACTACTGGGATTAAAGTATCCTATGTGCGTCCTAACCTAGCGCCCTTATTGCGTAATACACTAATAAATCACAATCTAAATAATTTTAAAGGATATTGCCAACATTGCTTGAATTTGTGTGCTCAATAAGGTAAATAACGCAATAAATGTTGTTGAACTATCAAAATAAGCCATTTCTACTATTCGTGTGTTACACAATTACCGCACTGGTCATGGTCTAGCCGTGTGCCAAATTTTAAAAATGTAACATGCAGACAGAGTCACTTTCACATTTATCTAATACCTTTAAACGAACAATTCTTGTATATACAGGGTAAGTTTTTACCCAGTGCGCAAATTGTAACTATGAATTCAGCCTATCATTCTAGATCCCCCAGCGTAGAAATTTTTCGTCGTTTCTACAAAAACAAATCAAGTGTTTCATAGAAAAGTGCGTTACCTACGCGGTCAATATGTATGTATGGAACAACTGAATTTTTTTTTGTATAAACGACGAAAAATTTCTACGCTGGAGGGTCTAGAATGATTTGCTGAATTCATGGTTGCAGTTTGCGCACTGGATAAAAACTTATCCTATATGATTATAATCTGAATCTCGGAAACGGCTCCAACGATTTTCATAAAATTTTGTATGCAAGGGGTTTCAAGGGCGATACATCGATCTAGCTAGGTTTTATTTTTAGAAAACGTCAAACCAAAAAAAAACGAGGAAATCTCGGTCATCCAGATATTAATTAGTATGGGAAATACGTTAAGGGCGGTAAGTAGATAGTAGATAAGTACTCAAAATATTTTTAACCGACTTCAAAAAGGAGACGGTCATCAATTCGATATTTTTTTTTAATGTGTTTTCGGGCATAAGTCCGTCATATAAAGATGGATTTGCAAAATTATGTATATTTTGTTTTTCGAAAGGGGTTTATTCCGAAACGATCCCATTTAAATTTCATACAGATCTGATGATGAGTTTCGGAGACAGACAACGAAACTTCAAAAAACGACGGCAAATCAACCCCGATTGCTGTTATCGCATAAATATGCATTGTTTTGACCCTGAGGATGATGAAATTCCGAATAGTGTATTTAGTGTGGGGTAGGTAGGTACTTTAACTAAAAAGTAGAAAAAAAAACTTAAAAAAAAAACAACCGACTTCCCGAAAAATACTACAAAGTGAAATTAACGAAGTCGGTTGTTTTTTTTTTGGAAAAGTTATTTATGCAGATATATTCACGTCCTATGATATATTTTAATTACCGGCACTAAATCGTATTTTGGCAGCCAAACTACCCTTAATAAACATTTACGGTAAATTTATTTATATACCAGGAGTCGTTCCGAATCCCCAATAAAAACGGTAATTAACCAACAATGACGCAAAAATTATGTGATCATTCAACATATACTGTAATTATAATAGCCAAAACTATAAATTAAACCAATATAAAGACCTTATTTGCCATAAAATTCACCATAAAAATGTGTTTTAGTAGACCTCGAAAGTGACCCCAATTAATTATATAGATTACAATCAGAGGAAGACTTCTTAATTGTAATTTAACTGTAATGAGATACAGAATTACAATATATTACAGTGGTTGTATAATGACATAATTATTTAATTTTATCTTTTGACGACACGGTCTTTTAATATTCTAATCTGCTTGCTAGTTTTTTTTTCGTCAACCGAAAAAACGTTGGGCCTTTTTTTAGCCTAGGGGTTTAAACGGACCTCATGCTAGCGTGAGTCCTTTGTTTTTTTCGTATTATGCATTTTCATGAAGATGGTGGCGCTGTAACCTGAAACAATATAACACAGTATTATTTACATCGTCTGATTAAAACCATTTAAAGTCTTTTTCTTCCTCATGAAATTGGAATTGAAAAGAGAATTAAGGCTTCCTCAGACGGGCGCAACGCAACAGCGCGACGCGACTGTAATAAAACAATTTCTATGAAACTTCAGATAATTGGATAGACTCGCGTCACGCCGGTCTGTTGAAGCAAATAGTTGAATGAACATAGTCTTTTCTTCTGACTTATTCGCAGAAGCTGTACTAACAGACTGCTGCCCAGGACGGGCATTAGCAAGGATTAGTCAAATAAGTAGGTATACCAACTTTGCCATAAATGATTCCGGACACTAACGGTTAAAGCGTAATTCAGTAGATCTTACAATGTGCAAAAAAAAGGTTTTATAATTATATTATTAATATTTTTTATTAAAAGAAAGTAAAAAAGAGAAATAGATTTTTGTCACAGAAACACGTGCATATAAAAAGATGACATAACATTTAAAAAAAAAACATGAAAACAACACAGATATTTATACATAGGCGCCTAAAACATAAATAGTCGGTAGCTGCACGCCATGACTGTGACAAGACGACTTCCACTCAGCTTTGCTGTGCTGTGGGACCCACAGCACAGCGCTAATTTTCAGAAATATGTTTACTAGATAAATGTCATAAGACCACATATTTTTAAACTTTAGGGAAAAAAAGGGTGTGCCTCACAGTTAAGGGAGAAGCGCCAAGGAAGCTTGCAAAATTCGAATTTACTTACGTTTTATAATTTGCAGGTCAATATCGGTCTGTATGTTAAACAAAATATGATTCGCGACCGTAACAAGTATATATTTACAGAATTATAATAGTTAAAATGATCAACACAACCATCTTAATTCATACATGATATATAATCCCATTGAATTACTATTTCGTGAAATAAAAGAAAATTTTAATTTCGCGGTCAAGCTTGGCGCCTTCCCCTTAAGGTGAATCTAGTCTACATTTTTTCCTCACAAACTTCGGGAGTGTTTTACTCCACTATTCGACAATGTAAATCGAAAATTAAACAACGTATGGTTTTGTCTCATTATTAATATTGTCTTTACGGAAAAAAAATACTTAAATAAAAATCCATTACTTAAAAAGTTAGAAGCCAACAAAGGTTAATTATTTTTTTTGCTAATTTAACCTAACTTTGGGCGTGTTTAAGTAATAATTTAAGCGTAAAACCTCCAATACCAAGTAAGTCGGTACCGATAAAGCTCAAATATCGAAAAGTTCAATAAACTTTATTGGTCATTGATTTATGGAGTGGGTTTTTCATAAAACCCGATCTACCGAAGGACTGTTCTTAATTTTTTACGCGCCTGTTGTACTATAAATGATCCTGCGTCTCACTCAATAACGTTGTGCGTGTAGACTAGCGTCTAACTGCTCATCACTGATACTACCTCTATCGGACACGATGCCTGGTGAGACAGCGTGCATTTTACCCAGGCCCAAGTGTCTTCGAGCCCGCAATTAGATTTCCCTTAAAGCAAATACAGCTAGCTACATATTAAACATATAATTTTAAAAAAGGAACGAACAAACCACACATCACCTATCAAAATAAGTAATTTTGTTATTAAGGTAGCTTCACACGGAACGACTGACGCCCACAAAAGTGCGTTCACTCGAACACAGTTCTTTTTTCGACCGTTTAATTTGCATTCATTCGGTTATCTCTACGATCTGAATGGTTAATTGTGAACCTGGTTGATGTTAACCGTTGGAACTTATCTGATAGCTAACTGTACTAACACGCAATGGTTTAGGATGTGGTTACACGAGGTTGGTTAAACAATGGCTTAAGGTTTTTTAAATTGTTTTGTTCTACGTTGGTAGTATTTTTGGTTATGTAGGTAGGTATTTTACAGAGAGATTATCTAAGTTTGCTGATTGACTGACTTTTGTAGAATTCTTGTATTGACCATTTTATGTAAAAAAAAAACATTTTTTTTTAGCGTTTCTTACTCCTAAGTATCAGGTGTAAAATATTCTCACTCTCTCTATCTTCTTTTAACTACTTTAGTTTTATATAATTTAGCTTTAAATTAATTAGGTATGTGTTGTTATTGGATTTGTTATGTAATTTGTTGATTTTTTACATCAGTCTGTCTATTTTGTAAATTTCTCACCGTAGAAATAGGTGAAGTAAGCTCAAAGTTAGCTTAGCATCAGGTTTTTTTTTTTTTTTGTTTGGGAAATCATCAAATAACTTCTCCCGCTCTGGGTGGAGCGGGAGGGCATGGCAGACTTTTACCCGGGCTTGGTCCTTACCGGACAGCGAGCTACCCATTACTCGCCGTCCGCAAGCCCGTGCCTACGGTGGCCGGGAATCAGCCTGGGATTCCCGATGCCCAGGGCGTGTTCTGCGAAGGCCACGGCTGTGAGAGCGCATGTACTGCATCTCCCTCACGTGCGCCACCTCTTTGCGAGCATAACTGCTTCGCTGAAGGAGGCGACTGCTAGCCATGCACTCTCGCTCCGTACCATGGCCTGGACCAGGGTCGGACGCGAGAGGTCGCCGCCGCCGATCACCTCCACGAGGACACGGCGGTGCTCTGCCCAAGCCGGAGCTTAGCATCTGGTAATATTCGTTTTTTATGATATTCAGGTATTCCTAGTGCAGTCTCTCACAAACTAGTATGACATAGTTTTTAAGCTCGTCTAAATTAATGTGATGCCATTTTTTGTGAAAACAAAAAAAAAATGTTTTTTAATCTGACAGCTCAAGTCTTTGTGTATTTTCTTTTTAGTATAAGAGTTTGACATAACATCTGTCAAATTACTATCTGAGTTTAAAAACGAACTATAGGTTGATTTTCACAGTGAGATTTTTACATACTGACTCTGGTATCGTGTACTGACGCCTTTATACAACTCAGTTTAAGTTTTTCTAAGCCTCAGTTATTTCGTTATCGCGATACAGCGATATGTTTTAAATCGATACGTAGCTGCTATACCCGCTATTTTGTAAACTCGATCATGTTTATTATCGTCGACTTTCATTGTACAATAATTACCAATAATACTAGTTGTTAAAAACGGTATGTTTGTCCCCGAGCTAAAATTACGCTAGAATAAGCCCTCAAAAAATACTCGGAAAGAAAAAAATACACGACACGACTGCTCTTAGCCCACGTTTGCAAGTACATAAAAAATCCCGGCGCGGTTTTATCACGCACTGGATTTTCAATTTTTGGTTTTTAGCCGAGAGTTGAAAATCCAACAGAGTGCATCCCATTGCGTGTGAAAAACACACTGTTGGATTTTCGACTCTCGGCGCCTAGGAGAGCGTTGAAAATCCAATGCGCAATTTAATCCCGCTGCGATAGTTTCACGTCCATGCGAATGCGGGCTTAAAGCAATCGTGTCGCGTTTAAACGTTTGATTTTTTTCTCTTTCAACCTCCTTTCAATATTTTTCACTTCTTCCCAGCGCACAGTGGAACGAATGTATGGGAGCGGTTGGACGTAGACATGTCCGAAAAAAAAGAGTAAAATTATGCCAAACTAATGATGCCATCTTATTCGATTACTTAATGCCTTCATAACTTGTGGTGATGAATTTCTTCATAACTCCCATATTTCGGGAGTAATTTGAGAAAATGTGAAATTTTACTATGAAAATGAGTGTATCGAGCTCTCTCCCTCCTGATTCCGGGCTTGTTTCAAGTAGCGGTCTCTAATATCATAATGCTAATACTAAGAGCTATATTTAATACTAAGACACATAGTGCGCCAAATGTGCACTTTCTGGGATAAAGAGTGATGTTTATTTTATAACACAATTTTTTTATTTTTTGTTTATTTTGTTGATTAAAACCGTTTTTCTAAAGGTTTACCTTATTACAATAACATTTCTGAGCAGCCAATTAGAGAAGATATAAGCTAATTAGGATATATAATTAGGGACTTAAGGTTTACATATAAAACTGATGCACTAATGATTACTGATAAGAACATTGCTATTATTTAATTACTAAATGGCTCTTAATACACTAATTTAGCATGCATCATTTACTAATTATCACAATAACTAATTACCTTGCAATATTTAACAAAGGATACCTGGGATACCTGGATTTTATATAAATAGGTCACTATTAGTAACTTTAAAATCAGTGTTGATTTACACCTCGTTGTATCCAAGCTAATCTCGCAATGTATTTTCCAAATTTTAATACAAATCTTGATATTCACGTTGCTTTATGCGCACGCGCACATAAAGATTTACGCGACTTTAACTATTTGTTCAGTGTTTTAAAAGATAACAGTTGTGTTCAGTTATGTGAAAGTGCTGAAACAAGTTTAAAAGACTGGTGTCGTCGATTTTGCTACCGCATTTATGCAAAATGGACACAGTCTGGAAGAAGCACAGATAAGTTTCGGAAGAAACATGAGATTTGGCTACAGGCTGCAATTCAATGGCCGGAATTACAGAATGAAAATATGGAACCTTCTACAGAAAATATAAGTGACGTCATCGAGCCCATAATTTCTCCTGCTAAATCTGATGCTTCAACTTGTACACATCCTAGTCCTCGTAAATCTTTTGAGGACCTTAGTAACCGGCAAAAAAGAAGACGCACTGAAGATAGTCTTTCATGCAGCAGTAGCAGCGCTGAAATTATGTTTTCGGCCGAAAGGGCGCTTCAAAAGGCAGGACAAAGCGATACAGCTTATGTTATGAAATACTTGACGGAGAATCCAGAAGAGGCCTCAAAAATCAAAGCCTTCATTGAAGGTAAATCAATTCAGGTACGGGAAATATCCCCTTTGAAGGCATTGGCTCTTTATGTATCGATGAACTTATCGAAATGGCGCTATAACACTCTTCGGGATTTCAACACTCAAGAAGGAGCTCTTCAATACCCGAGTTACTACATGTTGGTTAAAGAAAAAATTAAGTGCTATCCGGCCAAAGAAGATCTCACAGTTACAGAGAGCTCTGCAAAAATCAAATTACAAGCCTTGATGGATTTAACCTCAAGAAGACTTATTAGGTCGTTAGAAACCCCTGTTGATCCCAATCAACAGCTCGTATTGACCAGCAAATGGGGTTTTGACGGATCATCTAGCCAAAGCATTTATCATCAAAGGACGAGTGAAGATGAGCAAATCGATCTTGCTAGTAATTTTATGATTAGTCTTGTACCACTGCGGCTCGTCTCAAAAGGTGTAACAATTTGGGAAAACGAGCGACCATCTTCCACTTCATTTTGCCGGCCAATATTGTTTAAGTTTATAAAGGAAACCAAAGAAAATGTGCAGAGAGAGATGGCTGAAATCGAAGCAGAGATTGAAGCCTTAACTCCATCCACCATCACTGATGGAATTAGTGTCAAACACCAACTGCTGTTGACAATGATTGATGGTAAAATTCATTCCATTATATCCAATACAGCAGCTTCAGTGTGTGACATATGCAAGGCTTGTCCTAAAGAAATGAATAATTTAGAGTTAATCAAAGATAAACACGCAAACGAGGACATGTATAAATATAGCTTAAGCACCCTTCACGCTTGGATTCGCTCAATGGAATGCTTATTACACATTTCCTACAAATTAGACATAAAATCATGGCAAGTAAGGGGTGATATAGCAAAAAGGCAAGTTGATGACAGGAAGAAAAGAGTTCAAGAGGCTGTAAGAAGAGAAACGGGCTTACTTCTCGATGTTGTGAAACAAGGCAGTGGATCCACCAACAATGGCAACTCGGCAAGGAGATTTTTTGAAAACTACACTAAATCTGCTGAACTGACCGGAATAGATGCTATGCTTTTAAGAAAAATCTGTGTGATCTTGCAGTGTATTTCATCAGGAGAGAAGATCAACGTAACTAAATTCCGAGAGTTCTGCTTTGATACTGCTAAGCTTTACGTGGAGTTATACCCATGGTATTATATGCCTTCTTCACTTCATAAAATTTTAATGCATGGGCCAGACATAGTTCAGAACATGTCAATTGTGCCCATTGGTTTTCTATCCGAAGAGGCATCTGAGGCTAGAAATAAAGATTTTAGAAAATATAGAGAGGGGCATTCTCGAAAGCATAGCAGTATCTCATGCAATGAAGATATTATGCACAATCTTTTACTGTCTTCTGATCCACTTGTTACAAGTATCCGTCCAAAAGGAAATAAGTTTGTAAAAAAATCTTCTTTTAAGGAATTTTATGAGCTTACGGATTCTGAGAAAAGTGATATCGAATTTGTTAACATAAATGATTTAGCGGACATCGATTCTGAATTTGAATTAATTGATGATGATGATGATGACGAAGATAATTAAATGATGTTATTGTTTTAAAATGTGTAACTTAGTAAATTAGAGCTTACATCTTAATTATTTATTGTACTTTTAATGAAACTAGGTAATTTATTATCAACTTACTTAAAAGTCATACTCTCATCAGTTCTTGTGAATATTTTTGTTAATATATATTTCTGTATATATATATAATATATTTATAGACCTCTTAATAAGTCTGTCTGCGGTTTAAAGTAAATACAAATGGGGAAAAAACGTTTTTTTTTTTAAATTTTCATTTCCTTTTATCCCAGAAAGTGCACATTTGGCGCACTATGTGTCTTAGTATTAAATATAGCTCTTAGTAATAGCATTACGATATTAGAGACCGCTACTTGAAACAAGCCCGGAATCAGGAGGGAGAGAGCTCGATACACTCATTTTCATAGTAAAATTTCACATTTTCTCAAATTACTCCCGAAATATGGGAGTTATGAAGAAATTCATCACCACAATTTATGAAGGCATTAAGTAATCGAATAAGATGGCATCATTAGTTTGTCATAATTTTACTCTTATTTTTCGGACATGTCTACGTCCAACCGCTCCCATACATTCGTTCCACTGTGCAGCGTGTCGATAGCAATCTCTATACAGTCAGCTCAAAATCTGGCTACGAGCTTGTCAGCTTCTGTAGCGTCCATCAACTCCTGTAGCGTGCAGACAATGGGGCACTAAGTGCCCCATTGTTTGTTGGACGACATCAGATTTACACTCCAGAGCGGAGTCATCTGAGCGGCCTACTACGCTTTGGAATGGGCAACTAGCTTCATCTTGCCGACTCTTTGACAGTTCAACAGTTGACAGTGCCTGTAATTAGTTTATTTTAAATAAATAGTTTGAGTAAATTCGTAGCTTCGGCCTACCTGAGTCCGGAGTCTATTAAAAGACTTCCTGGAAACCATAGCAACTCATGTCCAGTAGCGAGATTTTCGCCAGGTGGAACGAATGAGTTGGGTAGAGAAGCACTATCTTACTTATCACAGCTTTAAGGCTCGCGCAGACAGGCGCGACGCGAGTCTGTTACAACAATTTCTATGGAAACTTCATGGTACCGCCTATGAACATATGCAATACCAGAGCCTAATCTCAAAGAAACCTATAATAGTAAAAAATAAACTAAAAGAATTTGGACCTACTAATAAAAATATCGTAAAGATGTTTCAATACGGCTTGACAAGTTAACCCTGCACGGCTGCACCTGCTACACGATCAAGTAGTCACATATTATTATAATAACCAATACTCATCACTATCCAACATTAATAATAGTTCCATAATTCAACAACAAAATGAAATGTTTCAATATAAAAACACAGTAAAAAATAACCCTAAACATAATTGGGATATTTATAAATTTTTATATTCCACATTTTATAGGTTTTTAATGGGAACCCGTAGTAAGCAATTAACAAAGGAACATGATTTTGACTAATTTAAGTTTTTTTTTATTATAAGTATTATGATAAAGTCATAATTCTTAAAGTTATGACATTTACGAGAAAAATAGTTTCGTTTGAATCGGATACATAGTTTAGATAATATCAAAATTATGTTGGAAGTAATTTTAATTTTTAAACCGCGTGTTAAGTTTAACTTCTACGTTTTATCTAATCTAAAGTTTAACATGTAAAAAGAATTTAATGGCCCTTAAAAGAAGCGTTTTTGAATAACACACAATTAAATTAAATAGGAAAGTCTTTGTGGGTTATCCGTGGGTATCTAAGTATGTTTCACTCGCACTATTGCGGTTAGATAGACAAAGGCGAAAGATTTGTGGAAGATATCATAGCAACATTACAACAATAGGTATTGTTGGCCATTTACTATTTATGTATGAACTTAACATGCGTTTTATTAACTGTTGAACTTGGATCGTATAGTTAAAAAAAAGACTAGAAACGACGAGCAATCTGACTTAATTAAAACTTTAGAAACTTTGAAAACTGGCATCCAAACTTTTAAAAAAAAACAACAAAAATACCATATCATTCCCAAACCGCTATAAAATGGCTTCCACATACTTCCGAAAAATCAATTTAAGCCCCAAAAAAACGTATCATAATTTCGCTGTTGCCACCCCACGCAGCGTGATAGAGAAAAAGGGACAAAAATATACTTTCCTCCCGAAAGAAAGGGACGACGAAGAAACAAAAAACTTCTACGGGAAAAAACATGGTCGCGAAAACCTCGTAGGGGTTGATTTTAGAGTGGCACATTAGTGAACCCTACACTGAATTTGACTGGAGAAAAATGAATAATAACCACCCCCGCGAACGGGGGGTTAAGTTTAACGACCATATTCGAAGATATTTTGTAAGAATGCGAAAGGATATTAAATTTTTAGTGCTCTTTACAGACGGAATTTCTATGATATGGACATTTTACATAATTAAATAAAAGTTGTATGCAGTTGGAATCATGATTACTGGTAATACGGGCTGAAATACTCAAAGATATTTAAGTAATTTCAAAAAAACTTAGCTTTACACAGAAACTTTGCTAACTAAATGCTATTCATAAGTGGGTCTTACTCTCGATGAAATTAAAAGAAATTAAAACAACGAACGAAGAAAACGTATCATTTGAATCACACGCAAACAAATTCAACCCATTATTAGCAATGCGTGTCTTCAGTGATAACGGTTGATTTTGACAGCCCTACGTAATAAATAAATAATCTATGGGAAGGGTCACACGTAGCAACATTCAATCAATAAGTTCGTAATATTCAAATTTAAACAACATTTGGATATTTCGAACTTATCGATCGAAATTCGGAAATTCAAAAAATGAATAGCAAAAATCTGATGTCTTTACAGCGGAAGGGTTAAAAATAAGGTTAGGTTTTTACGAGCCAGCCAAACTAAAGGCGAGCTCACAACGAATTCTGTGCACAATAATAAAAAGCGATTTCCCGAGTACCTACTTACTTTTTAAACTTTTTTCAAACCCGACTCGTACCTTCTTACTGTCAAGTCGTTCTTAAGACCTAATCCCTCGTCAATAGGAATTTCCTTACATAATTCATTGTATATTCTTTGAAAATATCCCGGATAATCCCCGTCTGGACGATGTTATGGCATTTAATGACGTCATTAAAGTAAACAGACACAACTTTTCTTTGCTGCATTGTATTTTAATTCTTCTGAGATGTTCAATACCTAATTTAGACTCTCTCTCGGAAGCGCCACAGTTGATATTTCTTTGTAATTTTTTCTAATTTATAAGTCGCCCCAAATATTTACAGTTATTTGTCAAGACCGCTAATTGCCTGTTATATTGGGTAAAGGAGGGAGTGTTTGTCTGTTTATGTCTCATTAATGATGAACACCCAATTTGTTTGGCTGAATTAAATCCTAATTTATGTGAGAATGGTAATGAACTTCAGAAAGCATGGACTTTTATTGTTGTACGTGACAAACAATAAAGGAATAATACTTAGGTATTAATTAATTATTATAATTATTACTGACAAATTACTGAAACTAGTGGTAACGGCCGCGACTTACCAATTGTATGTAGTAAGTTCGAACACAGGCGGATGATTTACATACTTTGTGTAAACAGTATCGGAATACCTACAAGGTCTCACGTATGATGGGACTGAGCAACTTCTAACTGTACCAAGAGTACCTGAAGAGACAGTAATCATGTTTAATGTTAGAAAAAATTCACTATCTATAGACAAATATATAAATATAAATATTATACACCGTGACATTTTAGCCGTCTTACAAAGGTGGTCCACTCAATGTAACCGTCATAAAATACCTCTAGGCGCGATTGAAACATTGTTATAATTAATTAAGATAGTAGGTACAAAGAAAAATATACAATGCTTTAGAATTATGAAACACCCTCCCTGTTAATAATGTTTACGTATCAAACGGTGGAAGATATCTACCTACCTACCATTACATTCCATCATTAATTTCATCTCCTTATCAAGGTGTTTCAAACTACACCATGCGTCTGAGTGAATGATATATCATTTTTCTAATTATGCATATGTTCAAAAAAACATTTTTTTTTAAATTAATGACTAGTGGTCATTGGATACATGAAGAGGGCTGCCGTTGTAAGACGACTAAAATGGCACGGTGTATACATATCCACTATATCCGCGTATCTCACAATTTCATATGTTCACTCATTAACATTACAAACACACTCACTAATAGACACCCTCTCACACTCATTCATTCACCATATCACATAACTCAAAGAGAGGTACAGACCATTAATACAAACTCAGACTAATATTTATTCCTTTGTTTTGTAAAATGCATTAATACCAATAGCATTTAAGAACTATATTCTATTGTAACTCGAAGGGTTTGGCGTTGTCAGCCGAAATACAGGTTTCTCCTAGTTCAGATTCAGATGTTTATTACACGCTTTATATTAGCTTTTATCACTTGTATGTCTGTTTGTATGTATGTTTGTATGTTTGTTTGTAACCGACTCCTTTTTTTTTGGGTGGGAAATCATCAAATAACTTCTCCCGCTCTGGGTGGAGCGGGAGGGAGTGTCAGACTTTTACTGACTAAAACCCACCCGTGTTCCCTCAGTTGCCTGTATGCCAGGGGCCGCGGTATCTCTTTCGAACAACCCGCACCCCTGGCAGGCATCGGCCCTTGCGGGCCCCATCAGTTGGTGCTAACTTCTCTTTGAGGCGCGCGTGGAACACAACGCGCCGTCGACCCGGGCTTAGTCCTTACCGGACAGCGAGCTACCCATCACTCGTCGTCCGCAAGCCCGTGCCTACGGTGGTCGGGAATCAGCCTGGGATTTCCGACGCCCAGGGCGTCTACTGCGAAGGCTTCGGCCGTGAGGGCGCATGTACTGCCTCTCCCTGTAACCGACTCCTTAGGGCGCAATTTTGACCCACTTCAAACGGTCAGATTTCATGTAAACTTTGTAGACTTATCGAGGACTGATGACAATGCAAAAATTTAAAAAAAAATTGAAAAAAGCAACAAAACAAAAACTTAAAATCACGCTTTATTAGTTAGCAGAACTAAAAAATAGTCAATAAATAATAGTTTAAAAAACCAAAAAACACGCTTTCAAACCAAACTAAAAAAGTAGGAAATAATTCAATTCTATTAAAAACCGGTGGGGTGCTTGATATTAATTGATTATAAAAATACCCCACGCTTTTTAATAGAATTAAATTATTTTCTACTTTTTTAGTTTGGTTTTTAAAGCGTGTTTTATAGTTTTTTTAACTATTATTTTTTACCATAGCACTTAACTGTAATGTAATGTAGTCTAAGTACTGTTTCTTTATGAAATATAAAAATTTCGGAAGGCGGTGACAAAAAATTAAAATACATATCCAAAGTCACCGACTTCCGAAATTAAAGTTATTTTTCACTTTTTAGTGTTTTTTTGGAAGTCGGTTGTTTTTTTTTTTTTTAAAGATTTTTATTTTTCACTTTTTAGTGGTTCACATGTGCTTACCCCTCCACAGCGTACCGGCGTGATATTATGTTATTAACTGGTGTAAACAATTGACAGACATGAGATTTCAGCAATCCCTGTCCATTTGCTATCATTTATTGAGGAGTTCCGTTGCCTATCTCCGAAGTTCTTCATCAGATCTTCACCAAACTGAAATGGAACCACTCCGAGAAAGTACTCTTCCAAAAACTACACAAATTGCTTCAAGTGTGCCTATAAAATTTGAAGAGTTCTCTCTATTTCTCCAGGATCCCATCATCAGATCCTGACTTGATGATCATGGGACTACCTGGGAAGTATATTTCGAACAAAAAAAAAATATCCAAATCGGTCCAGCCATCTTCGAGTAATCGGGGAACATACATAAAAAAAAAAAAAAAGGTTCCGACGAATTGAGAACCTCCTCCTTTTGGAAGTCGGTTAAAAATTATTATTATTATTTCATCACCACTGCTCAAAGGAAAACATTGTGAGGAAAACCCAAAAACTTCGAAGACTTAGAAGTCACATCTACAATCCGCACTGGGTCTGCGTGGTGGTTTACGGTCTACCTCCTCTTACTGAAACGTGTCTAGTTTTTCCAACTACGTTATGGTCGGCTTCCAATTTAACGGGATGCAGTTGAATACCAGATTTTACATGACTACTGACTACCTGACCTCCAGAGCCCAGTTACTGGGTAATACGGTACCCGCCTTGTTGTCAGAATTTCGGGCTTCTGACGCCCTGCAACGACTGTCAAAGATCCGCAAAACAGCCGGGACCAACGGTTTAATGTGCTTTCCGAGGCACGGAGGTGTCTTGGTATGTAAAGATCACCCATCCACGGATCGACAGTGGCAAGAGTAGCTTGACCTCAACCATCGATTTGTGCGGCCAATAAATAACAATAAGTAACTTTATACAGGATAGCAAACAGAATTAAATACATTGTACAAGAGTAAACCGTAACAGTATAAATATAAGTAGTAGCTATGTTCAAGGTGGTTCATTGTTCTGAAAAAGAGCGCCTCTCGCCATCAAACGTAAAAGTTTGGCGAGTTTAGAATGTAGTAACACCTCTGTAGTATAATTACTTTTAAATAAATAAAAAATAAAAATAAGTTACAAATAAGTTACGCAGACACAACTGTCATAGGTAGGTACAGAATTAACTTTTCCCCTTGAAAATTACACAGTTACGCTTGCCTGAAGAAACAAATTCAATATAAGTTAAACACTCCTAAAATTCTATTACAAAATAGATGCTCCACACAAAATTGAACCGTCCCGCGTCCTCATACCGCTATAAAGGCCCACGCACACCAAAACACATCAACATTCGCGACATGCCGACTATCCACATAAGACCTTAAACTCGTATAAAATACATCCACAAAGAAGGAAAAAGTAATGCAAAGGAATCAGTACAGACTATCACGAAATTGATCTGTGATTCTACAAGCGATAATCGCTCTTAAAGCGTTAAAAATAAAGAATATAATCGGATGGGCGCTGGTGTTGTAAATTGGTTTTTTGATGCAAGTGAATTTCCACTTTACGTCCAGAGTCATACAGTTTAAAATACAGTGTATAGAATACTCATATACCCCACATAAGTTAGGGCCCAAGTAATACGGATGACGATGCGAAGTTAGTGGAAAGAAAGGGGAGAAGGGAAGTAGAATAACGAGGGGGGGGGGTGGTGGAGGTAACTCCCCCTGTTTCGGGTTTTCAATAGATGTTAGAGTTCCACTTCCCGTACGATTTAAAAGGCAGACAGGTATGCTCGTGTGTGTTGGTTTGTGCAATGTTGACTCCTGTAATAAGGACTTAAGATGAGATGGAAATTGAAATTCTGAGACAATGATTCTCAGCGACTATTCAAGGTGAATTTTTAGTCACCGTTAAAATTTTTCAAGGTGATAATACCCGTGAAATTTAAGAGCTTTTGCCGAGGAACATGGTTCGAAATATTAAAAAAAATCGGACTTCCCATACAAAATCGATCAGCTGACTATTGATTTTGCATGGGAGGACCGATTTTTTTTTTGACTAAAAATTCACCTTGTATAGATATAAATGATAAATGATTTTATTTCTGTAAGTACGTTTGTAAGTACTTTTACACGACAATCATATTTTTTTTAAACTAGATGAAGTCGGCGTATACTATCTGACTAATCTGAGAAGAAAGGCCGAAAGAAACTCAGAGGTCTCTGTCTCTATTAAAGTCCTGACATAATCTTGGTCAGATCTTGGTCAGATGTGAAGATATAGATTCCAGAATCCTGTCTTAAAATATTGCTAGTTTTAAGACAAACCACGTATTGATAATGCAACAACCAGTACCCGCTTCGATCCTATTGATGTTAAGGTAATTAAGGAACTTATATCAATGATAGATAACCAATATGCACCACAGTGCATTGTAAACTATCATACAGTACCCTTAAATAAACTTTTGGAATTGAATTTTAAGTAACACCGTCATTCTAGCTAAAAGTTGAAGTAGGCAATGTGAAGTTTACACAAAAAAAAAAGCGGAGTTTTATTAGCTAATTTTATTTGACCCTACATAAATTGAATAGTAATGTTGACACATTATCATAACGAAATTTATCATGCAAATTTTTACAATCATGCAAGACCTACATTTTAAAACAATTTCGTAACTCGAAAGGTTTTAGAAACCAGCGTTTATATGTATTTACAAAGATTTTCATAATATTCACTTAGGTACACAAGCGCAGATACATCTTGAGATATGTCTTATGATATACAATATATATCGCCACAGAGCTCCGCAAAGCATTTTTCAAGACACAATCCACCCTCGCTTTTCTGAACGTATTATTATTTGGTCTAATTTATGAGAGAAAGCGGGCTATAGTATTGTTTTACCTTGGTTGAAGACCCTCCAGTCTAAGTTAGGTAGATGAGCAAACATCTTGAGCAACCGTGTAAGAGGAACTCCTTTTTAACCGACTTCAAAAAAAGGAGGAGGTTCTCAATTCGAATGTATTTTTTTTATGTTGTACCTCAAAACTTTCGACTGGGTGAACTGATTTTAATAATTCTTTTTCATTTGAAAGCTGGTACTTTCCATGTGGTCCCATTTCAATTTCATATAGATCTGATGATGCATTTCGGAGAGAGCCAACAGAACTCTTCAAAAAATAACAGTAGATAAACCGCGATTGCTGCTATCGCATAAATATGCATTGTTTTGACGCCAAGGATAATGAAATTTTGAATTAGTGGGGTAGGTACTATAACTAAAAAGTGAAAAATAAAAACTTTTTCAAAAAAAAAAAAACGATCGACTTCCGAAAAAACACGACAAAGTGAAAAAAAGCTTTCATTTCGGTAGGCGGTGACAAAAAATTAAAAAACATATCCAAAGTCACCGACTTCCGAAAATAAAGTTATTTTTCACTTTGTAGTGACTTTTCGGAAGTTGGTTGTTTTTTTTTTGTATCCAACTGTACGGACGAAAGAGTCTATTTTTCGTAACACTTACTCGCAGTGCGACTGAATCCATCACAGCGAATAAGTTGCTATTTAATTCATAACATTGCATAATGCCTATTATCCCAAAGAGTTTGGCAGTGCTGTAGCAAGAGCTAAGCAAAGAAGAAGAAAAAGAAAATTCGAACAATTAAAAACAAATTATACTACTACGCAGGCTGCGTAGTAGTATAATTTTGATCTGATAAATGATGCTTTATATTATTTCTCTAACTAGGTTTGTACAAACACTTTTACACGTCAATCATATTTTTTAAACTAGATGACGTCGGCGTTTCCCATTTGAATACTCTGAGAAGAAAGGCCGATACAAACTCAGAGGTCACAATCTGGGATTCTTTTCCCACAGTACCGGAAAATCTAAAAAAGTCAACCCACGTGCGTCAACCACCGCTGATCTCTCAAAACTTGCACCACACACACACCCAGCAAAGTTCGTTTTTTCTCCCTGCTTCTTGGCAGTTTTGATGCATCGCAATATTTTCATGTCAGCCGCATAGCCCGTGACGTCACATGATATATTGGAGCGTCGCCTCTTTCACGATATTATAACAATTTCCTTATCATATTTTTGTGCAGGTTTTTATTTATTCTCTGGGAGAAAATTGAATTATCTATAGGAAATATGATTATTTATTTTTTCAATGGAACTTTTTTGTTTAATGGTGTCTAGTTTTAAAGTTTTAAGGCTCTCGCAGACAGCGACGGCGTGATGCGAGTCCCATGGAACTATTTCTACGAAAATTACATGGAAATTGTTGCACTGGAGTCGTCTCGCGCCTGGGTCCCAATTCTGTATCGTTATAGCGATTCCCCGCGAAATCTTACTACGTTCAAACTACGTCAATATCGTTTTTTTTTTTTTTTAGAATCCAATGTAACGGTAAGGAATCGAAATGTCATATTCTGTTCATTTGTCGATATTATTAATACGATATTAGCAGACGTCGTGTTTGATTGACGTGGTTTCGAGTAAGGAATAGTTAAGTGGTCATAGTGAATTCAGGCCAAGGTATTATTTTTAATCGTATGACTAAAAATTATGACTTCCTAAAACAGTAGGTACAAACCTATACTTCACATTGTGAGTTTGTATGTAGGACGTATTCTTCGAAACAACAGATCGAATTCCGAAAATTCACTAATGAGAAGTTACCAACCCGCACTGGACCCACGTGGTGGAATATGGCCCATTTCCTCTCACAGAGGGAGGCCTGTGTCCCAGCTGTGGTAACATCATACGCTGATTATGCTATGCTATGCTAATGGGAAGCTACAGCACCTATTGCCGAGTGTCTTTGTTAAAACAAGAAACTACACGCGGACAAAATAGCGGGCAGGAGCAAGCAAGAAACACAGAAAGAGCATCTAATCAAGATAAAAATAAAGCAAAATTCTAATGTACCCAACCCTTCAACATTCGAGACATCAAACAAACACATACGTACGGAAAAACCCCCTAGTACGGTAAAACTCCCAATATGCCTACAAAAAGTATTCTAAACAAGCTACGTTCCGAAATACTAAGTAAAAGTGAAGACAAAAGAAGGTAAAAAATGCTCGACTCACAAAGCGGGTGTAAGGAAGGTTCGTTTCGGCTCCTTGCAGCGGAGACTGCCTCATATGTATGGAAATGTGGCCTAAGCCCGACTGGGTTAGGGCGAGGGCAGAATAGCCAAAGATTTCGGTGAAAAAAGTGGCAAAACTGTAAAGTTTTCGACAAGAAAAACACATTTTTATTAATAGTGTTACACAATAATTACTTTTAATATTGGGTATGGACTAAACTGGCGCTTCAATGGAGTCATACTTTTGCATTAGCTAGGCCCAAATATTCTAAAAGCTAGGTTAAGTTGACAGTTTAATGAAAATTATGACTAAGCCATATCATTTCAATTTCCATATAAAAATTTTGGAAAAGAAAGAAGCTTAATAACAGACACAGTCTGGTAAAAAAAAATATTGTAGGCCTACATTCATGTACCCACATTACTATTTACTTAGTAGAGATCAAGCAGTGTTTTATAGCTAAAGTGAGCACTGAGCACCAATACAAAACATGGTACAAAAAACATGAATCTCATTGAGACTATATGTGTGACTATAAATAAAAATAAATAAATATCATAATGCGTCTTCTTAGAAAACTCAATCTTAGTTTGGAACCTATTTTTGCATTTCCAATCATATTTCGATTTGAAAAAAGTTCTTAATACAAAAATGACAACTTAGCACTGGACGAAGTTCTCAGTTTTGTAAAAAGAACTGCATTTCTATACATATTGGGTTCTTAAACAATCTCAAACCCTTGTTATGTAATAAGAGATTATAATTTTATCGGTAGCAAGAATACCAAAACTTAAAAAAATGTAACTACAAATCACAAGAAAAACTCTATTCACACTTATGGAAACTTTCGGGAAAAGCTTCCAACTTATGTCCTAAGCTTTACAATAGACATCACATAAACATAGCTATACACACTGCACAGTTTACGAATACATTTTTCCCGTGATATTGCTCCAAAGATTTGTGGGTATCTCGCAATATTTATACACACCTATAAAATTGCGTGTTCCTATGTAAAACTTGCAAACGAAGATATATCGTGCAAGTTTTTAGTTGAAGAACTTTTGGCGCCAGTTCCTGTATTATATATGTATGAGGTGTTCTATGAATGTTTAGAGTATAAACTGTTCGACATATCTACATTTTTAGGACGTTATTGAAATATTTGAATAATGAAGAAAAATAAAAAACAGTGGCACTCCGGTAGTGCCGACAGAAGTGAAACCTTCAACAATTACGTGTGTATTTTTTGAATCGTCAGAATAAATAACTTACAATCGTTCAACGTACGTTCAACGTTGTTTGTTCGTACGTTCGTGTTGTCAGTGCTGCCAGTAATAGTGTCGTGAGGATTTCACATTATTGATAAATGATCATTAAGGCTTCTTCAAACAGGCGCGACGCGACAGCGCGGCGCGACACTTGTAGAACAATTTCCATGAAGTTTTCACAGAAATTGTTCTACGAGTGTCTCGACGCACAGTGGAACGAATGTATGGGAGCGGTTGGACGTAGACTTGTCCGAAAAATAAGAGTAAAATTATGACAAACTAATGATGCCATCTTATTCGATTACTTAATGCCTTCATAAATTGTGGTGATGAATTTCTTCATAACTCCCATATTTCGGGAGTAATTTGAGAAAATGTGAAATTTTACTATGAAAATGAGTGTATCGAGCTCTCTCCCTCCTGATTCCGGGCTTGTTTCAAGTAGCGGTCTCTAATATCGTAATGCTATTACTAAGAGCTATATTTAATACTAAGACACATAGTGCGCCAAATGTGCACTTTCTGGGATAAAAGGAAATGAAAATTTAAAAAAAAAAACGTTTTTTCCCCATTTGTATTTACTTTAAACCGCAGACAGACTTATTAAGAGGTCTATAAATATATTATATATATATACAGAAATATATATTAACAAAAATATTCACAAGAACTGATGAGAGTATGACTTTTAAGTAAGTTGATAATAAATTACCTAGTTTCATTAAAAGTACAATAAATAATTAAGATGTAAGCTCTAATTTACTAAGTTACACATTTTAAAACAATAACATCATTTAATTATCTTCGTCATCATCATCATCATCAATTAATTCAAATTCAGAATCGATGTCCGCTAAATCATTTATGTTAACAAATTCGATATCACTTTTCTCAGAATCCGTAAGCTCATAAAATTCCTTAAAAGAAGATTTTTTTACAAACTTATTTCCTTTTGGACGGATACTTGTAACAAGTGGATCAGAAGACAGTAAAAGATTGTGCATAATATCTTCATTGCATGAGATACTGCTATGCTTTCGAGAATGCCCCTCTCTATATTTTCTAAAATCTTTATTTCTAGCCTCAGATGCCTCTTCGGATAGAAAACCAATGGGCACAATTGACATGTTCTGAACTATGTCTGGCCCATGCATTAAAATTTTATGAAGTGAAGAAGGCATATAATACCATGGGTATAACTCCACGTAAAGCTTAGCAGTATCAAAGCAGAACTCTCGGAATTTAGTTACGTTGATCTTCTCTCCTGATGAAATACACTGCAAGATCACACAGATTTTTCTTAAAAGCATAGCATCTATTCCGGTCAGTTCAGCAGATTTAGTGTAGTTTTCAAAAAATCTCCTTGCCGAGTTGCCATTGTTGGTGGATCCACTGCCTTGTTTCACAACATCGAGAAGTAAGCCCGTTTCTCTTCTTACAGCCTCTTGAACTCTTTTCTTCCTGTCATCAACTTGCCTTTTTGCTATATCACCCCTTACTTGCCATGATTTTATGTCTAATTTGTAGGAAATGTGTAATAAGCATTCCATTGAGCGAATCCAAGCGTGAAGGGTGCTTAAGCTATATTTATACATGTCCTCGTTTGCGTGTTTATCTTTGATTAACTCTAAATTATTCATTTCTTTAGGACAAGCCTTGCATATGTCACACACTGAAGCTACTGTATTGGATATAATGGAATGAATTTTACCATCAATCATTGTCAACAGCAGTTGGTGTTTGACACTAATTCCATCAGTGATGGTGGATGGAGTTAAGGCTTCAATCTCTGCTTCGATTTCAGCCATCTCTCTCTGCACATTTTCTTTGGTTTCCTTTATAAACTTAAACAATATTGGCCGGCAAAATGAAGTGGAAGATGGTCGCTCGTTTTCCCAAATTGTTACACCTTTTGAGACGAGCCGCAGTGGTACAAGACTAATCATAAAATTACTAGCAAGATCGATTTGCTCATCTTCACTCGTCCTTTGATGATAAATGCTTTGGCTAGATGATCCGTCAAAACCCCATTTGCTGGTCAATACGAGCTGTTGATTGGGATCAACAGGGGTTTCTAACGACCTAATAAGTCTTCTTGAGGTTAAATCCATCAAGGCTTGTAATTTGATTTTTGCAGAGCTCTCTGTAACTGTGAGATCTTCTTTGGCCGGATAGCACTTAATTTTTTCTTTAACCAACATGTAGTAACTCGGGTATTGAAGAGCTCCTTCTTGAGTGTTGAAATCCCGAAGAGTGTTATAGCGCCATTTCGATAAGTTCATCGATACATAAAGAGCCAATGCCTTCAAAGGGGATATTTCCCGTACCTGAATTGATTTACCTTCAATGAAGGCTTTGATTTTTGAGGCCTCTTCTGGATTCTCCGTCAAGTATTTCATAACATAAGCTGTATCGCTTTGTCCTGCCTTTTGAAGCGCCCTTTCGGCCGAAAACATAATTTCAGCGCTGCTACTGCTGCATGAAAGACTATCTTCAGTGCGTCTTCTTTTTTGCCGGTTACTAAGGTCCTCAAAAGATTTACGAGGACTAGGATGTGTACAAGTTGAAGCATCAGATTTAGCAGGAGAAATTATGGGCTCGATGACGTCACTTATATTTTCTGTAGAAGGTTCCATATTTTCATTCTGTAATTCCGGCCATTGAATTGCAGCCTGTAGCCAAATCTCATGTTTCTTCCGAAACTTATCTGTGCTTCTTCCAGACTGTGTCCATTTTGCATAAATGCGGTAGCAAAATCGACGACACCAGTCTTTTAAACTTGTTTCAGCACTTTCACATAACTGAACACAACTGTTATCTTTTAAAACACTGAACAAATAGTTAAAGTCGCGTAAATCTTTATGTGCGCGTGCGCATAAAGCAACGTGAATATCAAGATTTGTATTAAAATTTGGAAAATACATTGCGAGATTAGCTTGGATACAACGAGGTGTAAATCAACACTGATTTTAAAGTTACTAATAGTGACCTATTTATATAAAATCCAGGTATCCCAGGTATCCTTTGTTAAATATTGCAAGGTAATTAGTTATTGTGATAATTAGTAAATGATGCATGCTAAATTAGTGTATTAAGAGCCATTTAGTAATTAAATAATAGCAATGTTCTTATCAGTAATCATTAGTGCATCAGTTTTATATGTAAACCTTAAGTCCCTAATTATATATCCTAATTAGCTTATATCTTCTCTAATTGGCTGCTCAGAAATGTTATTGTAATAAGGTAAACCTTTAGAAAAACGGTTTTAATCAACAAAATAAACAAAAAATAAAAAAATTGTGTTATAAAATAAACATCACTCTTTATCCCAGAAAGTGCACATTTGGCGCACTATGTGTCTTAGTATTAAATATAGCTCTTAGTATTAGCATTATGATATTAGAGACCGCTACTTGAAACAAGCCCGGAATCAGGAGGGAGAGAGCTCGATACACTCATTTTCATAGTAAAATTTCACATTTTCTCAAATTACTCCCGAAATATGGGAGTTATGAAGAAATTCATCACCACAAGTTATGAAGGCATTAAGTAATCGAATAAGATGGCATCATTAGTTTGGCATAATTTTACTCTTTTTTTTCGGACATGTCTACGTCCAACCGCTCCCATACATTCGTTCCACTGTGCGACGTGACCGTCGCGTCGCGCTAGTCTGCACGAGCCTTTACTTTGATCATATCTTCTAAACGGATTATCCGATTTTCATAATTCCAATTGGAATATTAGTTCTAGACCTAAACCTATGTTTTGAGACTTCATCATCATTATATCAGCCGAAAGATATCCACTGCTGGACTTAGCCTCCCCCAAAAGGGCGGGATTTGCCATAATCGCCACGCTTGGCAGGCGGGTTGGCGATCGCAGTATGGTGGCCAAATGCATAGAGAACGCTGCTGCCCATTCTCTAGTAAGTCCCTTAGTCGCCGTCTACGACACCCACGGGAAGAAATGGGATGGTGCTATTCTTTTACGTCCGGCACCACACGGAACCTTTTGAGACTTCAATTATTGAAATACCTCTACAAAAAACAGGGGTGTCGGTAACAGTGTCACAAGTTCAATTGTTTTTCTCATCTCAAAAAATTACCAACGCGCCAAAAGAAGTTTTCACTTAAAAAATCAAAGAAAGAAAAACTATAAATTAAATTACAAGCCAAAACAAAGATTTCCCATCAAAAATTGGTATATTTCTTGAATTACAGAATCCGAATAAATTAAGATGGATGTGCTAAATTCATTTATTTACGATTTTTGCAATGTTCAGTGTCAGGTTTTAACAAATATGATTCTCGACTGTAACACGTGTCTATTTATAGAATTACTAGCTTTTTCCCGCAGCTCCACCCGCGTGGATGTCGGTTATCGCGTAAAAAAATATCACCGCCAAATTTCATGACGATCGGTGCAGCGGTTTAGACGTGAAAGCGTAACAGACAGACAGAGTTACTTTCGCATTTACTATATTAGTAGGGATGATAATTAAAATCATCAAACAACCCTCTATGTTCACATTGAATTAATATTTAGTGAAAAAGTCATTCGACGGGATAAAAAGTTAGCACACTAAAAATATTTCAACTAATGAAAACACAGCATACCTATGCAAGATTTTTCACTCAAAACTCTCAATTTATTTCAGAATCCAAATGAATTAATTGATTTGTTCGTGTCTGATACTTACAAATTATGAAATCATCACTTCAATTAAATGAACCAAAATATGTCATACTACGGTACCTACCATTTTTAATTTTTGACATCTTAATGTCAAGTACTGATGAAAATTATAGTTTTCATGACGGCCGTTATAATATGACGACATAGCTGTCTTTGGAAACCCAAACTTTAGACCTAACCGTGTACAAGAAAACTTCATGCCTACATAGGTATGTAAGGGGCATTGAACCCTTAAATACCATTTTCTACTGCCAACCTTTTTCTTCCAACCCACCAAAATTCATCCACCTCAAACCACCTTCTCGTCACGTAATGCATCAAACGTAATCTTCTTACATCGTCTCAATTTCGGGGAAACCCCCTTCCCCCGGGATTACCCCCTGCATGGGCGATTTTTCTTTTTTTATTATATTGCCGCGTCGAAGGAAATAGTCGAATAGATTGGATTTATTTATGAATTTTGTTGGAGCGAGTTCTTATTTTGAATGTGAGTAGGTAATGTTTTTTTTATTCGGCCAGAGGAAGTTATTTTCCGAATGTATTTTGTAAATTAATTTAGAAGAGATTATGAATAGAATAGAAAAATATTTATTTGCTATAAAACATGGTATAAAAAATGGTAAAAACTAAATTTGAATTTGGAATCGACCATAGACAGTTTATTCTTTCATTGTTTAATTAATTGATTGGAGAAAACGAATCATTGCCCCGAGTCACCAAAATTTACACACCCCTGCATTATTAAAAATTACATTACATTTCAATAATATAATACATTTTTAATAATTTATGAAAGTCTAAAGTTTAAAAGAAAACTTGACTGGGTGCTCAATTTTATACAATATGAGTAATGAAAATATAGAAGTAAAAAAAAAACTTTTTTACAGGTATGATCATAAGACATAGAAAGACTATTTGGTTGTAAAGCAGCTAAAGTTTTTCAAACGTATTGAAACTACGTCTAGATTTTCGTGGCAATCTGATCAAAACATTTTGTAGAAAACCGAAGCTATTGTCACCGGAATCCACGTTGTAAACCCATAACATTCCCAATACAGAGTACCCCCCAAAAACCCAAAAAAAAACATAATTTACTTACATCTCCTATCCAAGACATTACGGTTCTAACAAGACACAATGCTTTCGCGAAATCCTCCCTTTAGTACCTCGGCCATTTTAACTTAACCCTCCCGCCGCCGCTGTGGTACTTGAACCGGGGCGAATGCGAGGGCGAAACGAACAAAGTCAAAGGCCAAGTTACACTGGGGCGATATTAGGGATAGCTTCCACCCGCTAGTCAGTTTGTGAGTGATTGATGGCGTAGGCGGGGCGAATCCAATCATTAAACTTGATGCATGACCGTTGGTACATCAGGTTTTGGGATTTTCGATTTTGAGAAAATTAGTTTTTCTGCGGTTGGCTGTTTGGTTTGTTATTTGTACTAATAGTAAGAATTGGCCCCGACTTAAGTACAAGTTGTAGATTGTGGGTTCGAACCCAGACGGGCGCCCTACTTTGTGTACATAATTTCATCACCCTAGCTCTTAAAACGGTGACAGAAAACATAGTGAGGAAAACGGCATGCGCTAGAACCTAAAATGCGACAGCATAATGTCATCTACGAGCCTGCGTGGTAGATGGGAAATTTGACAACATAATGAATGAGCCCGCGTGGTATATGGGCTATAGCCCACACTCTCTCGAAGAAAGGAGGCTTGTGTCCCAACAGCGGGACCATTACATGCTGATAATGTAGTTAGAGATGCTTAGAATTCTTTTGTACAAAAGGAAAGGACAATTTGGTTCTATCGATTGTCTGTGGTTCTGTAATTATACGAAATGTTATGTACGACCATGATTTTAACCCTAAAAGCTGTACCTATAATAAGTTGTATTGTCTCACATTTTCATAGTATTACTTGCATTTTTGTTTTAATATAAAGGGGTTTTCAATAAGAGCGGGTAGGTTTTGGCAGCCCGTGGTGGCCATTTTGTTTTGATGGCATCTATCAAATCTTTTATTTATTATTCAGTCACTTATGCCAAATCACCGTGGCTAGTTACATGATTGGACAGCACGTTCAAATGATAAAGCGTTATTCCTAAAATGAGTGTTCGCTAGTGCAAACGTTGCGCGCATTGCGCCCATTTTACGGTAGACGTGTTGGCCCTTCACAGTCAACTCTTCGTCGACCCCGCTAGATTTTTTCTTGTGGGGTTTCCTGAAATCGCAGGTCTATGCAAACAAACCACAATCGACCGATGCCCTAAAGGTGAACATAACACAGACATGAATTCAACCGGATCTATGCAGAAGAGTAATTGAAAAATGGACCACTCGGATCCGTGCCACTGTAAGAAGACGAGGCGGACATTTGAATAAAGTCATATTCCACATTTAAATGGCACATGTGGGCCTTTGAAATGAAAAAAGAATCTTGTTAATACCTAACACACAGATTGTTTCATTTCATTTCAACATCTACCCACCCTTATTGGAAAACCCCTTGGAATAACAAAGTAAGCTATAGATCGTATGATTTACACTTTAGCACACACAAAAGACCTTTGAGTTAATTAATTAAACATTGGAATTAGATTCATACTCACGTGATAAATGTTCTCACAATAACAGTACTAAGTAAGTACATATAGATACATAACAGATCTTCGAAGACACTACAAATATGTGACACTGTCCCACTTTATACTCTAATCTACTTCAACACCAATTTCTTTAAAAAAAACCTTCCACACACTACGAAACCCAATATCAAACTGAATGTGCAACAAAAATCACATCCACAAACGTATCTGCATTTTTTTAAACCGAATACATTAACCCTTGAATAATTAAAAATATGCGTGAGCGCAAATAATCGCGAAGAATTAACCCTTTGCATGCAAATGAGGCGCGGATGCAAAATCACGACCGGTCTTTGAGACCCAGGTGTGTTATTATTTTAAAAACAATTTGCATACGACTTGGGGATACCGGATAATGTTATTAGGAAACATTTGTTAAAAAGAGGTCACGTACACCGGTTTCGGATATAAGATGTGGACTTTTAACTGTCACATTTTTTTTATTTTATGGGATAAGTAGAAGCTTTGGAGTAAATTAATTAGGCTAACCGAATTTTGATTATATCTTACTGTACATGGATGTTCACAACACGTCCTGGCTTTTAAATGACGAAGGAAATTTAACGTGATTGAACTCTTATTGGTTAATGGTCTACGCGAAGGTTTACCAACATTTTTTTAATCCTCATTATTATGAGACCGACACCTTCCTTTACGTAGCGTTAAACACATACCTACTCGGTTTCGAAAACATCTAATCCTAAGGTAAACTTTAACCCTTACTCACCCAAGTTTTTCTAAACCACCTCATAACACAAAAAAGCATCTCATAACGACATAGCAACAAAAGCCACGTCCCTCTAATTGCCACAAAAACAAAACTTACATCAGAGCTATAACCAAATGTTTTACAACATCGCGACAAAAGCTTAGTGCAAGACAACGAACCTGGGACCATGCCCTGGTAACTTAGAACATTATTTTAAAATGGCGAACAGTGCCATCTATCCTGTATACCGGGGACTTTTTATTGCAGTGTTACCACTTTTTTCCTCTTAAAAGATTTGGTATTGTACTCGGATTATTATTTTTTATATTTTTCATTAATTAGTCCAGGTGCACAAATAACAATTATTTGACAACCAAGTGTAATCTATTTTCAAAATAATTGATTAAAAAATTGTATGTTCTGTGATACTTTTATGATGATAGAATCGGAGTAGGTAGTTTACTGATACCAAACGTTAGCAACACTAAGTCTTAACGTCACAAGAATTTTTCCACCGGTGTGTTTACATGCTCGTGCGCATTTTTCTTGTAATTTTTTGGTGTTTTTGTATTATTACGTTGAGTTGAGCTTCAGTTCCTCCGTATATTTCAGAAATACTGAAATTGCAGCATAGGCTGTGGCTCCATAAAAGTGTTGTGTTCTTCACTATGAACTGGTGCAAAGAAGTCAGCAATGTCCTCACTGGCAAGAGCTATTATAATTTTTGCAATGAAAGTGACGAAACTGACCCCATCTTCCTACGGGCTCGAGAACATTATAACAAAACAAAGGGTGCGAAACGACAGAGGCAAACAGGAGTCGAAATAAATGTTTAATTAATAAATTCATTCAATAATATATTTTTGTATTATTAATCTTATTTTTTTTACCCCATCACCCAAAGTATATCTAAAAACGTCGATAAAAATATGCTTAATGACGTTAAGCATATTTATATCTATGTTTTTAGACACACAATATAAGTTTCGAACAAAAGAAATTTAAATAAAACAGCAATTCATTTGTAAGTACACACACACACAACACACACACATCGACATAAACACCTACCTATATAGATAGATATTTAGTTCATTGCCTGGCGTTCAGAGGGCGTTGGTCGCTAACTAAAGCCGATAACGTCAGTTGCCAGTCTATCTCAATATATATATATTAGTCTATGCCTGGGACATCTTAACTGACGGAAGTCGTCACAAAGACACCGTACACCTGCCAGACGGAGGGGACACGAATTTAAATTTGAATGCCCAGTGCAAAAGGGTTGAAGACATTCGTTTCGAACAAGAACTTATTCAAACTTGGAATTCTATGTAGGGTTTTTTTAGATTAATTCTGAGGTGATGTGTGTGTTTTGAAATTGGAAATTAGCTGAGATTTTTTATTTTTTATTTTAGCCAAATATAATTTTCTATTAGCGACATTTAGTTGTCAATTGACAGCCTGCATTCGTAATAGGTAGGTGGTGGTAATGACATTGAACTCTTCGGAAATATGAGCGAGCAATAACGATTTTCCAGCTTATTAGTCGATTGGCACGAATATACCCGAACCGGTTTAATTGACACTATTAAATAAGATTTCCGGTTATGCATAATAACTCCTGAAGCTTCATTATAAAATTCACATTTTATAAATCTCTCCAATTTCAATCCCAAAAATCTAAATAACTTCTATACCCATACATTCCGCTCTCCCGATTTCAACACCCAATGAATTAGAATCAATCGATACACCATGACACCTTTTCCTTTATTACCGATCAATAATTACCATATTACAGCAAATGTTGACACAGCTTTCCATAACATGCAACCCCATCGATAATACCATAAAGGAAATAAAGGACTCAAGTCTCACGACCTAAGGATCCGTTCCCACGAAATCCATGAATACATTAAAAAAAAGGTTTTATCTATATTATTTAAATTCGGACTGGCCTTTAAGATGTTCGAAATTTGAATATAAAGTGGAAGGGTTATTCTTCCGAGTGTCAAAATTGTTCTTCCGAATTCACAGGATGGTCTAGTAATTTGAATATCGAACCTGAATGCATGGGATCTACTTTGCATATCTTTTTTTTCCTTGTCAGTTTTTAACTTCTCGCACAGTGGTACAAAGACGCGTTTGGTGTGCGCATTATTGATTTTTGCCGGTCGATGCGTAACTTTGAATGCGTAATGAGATAAAATATTTTCCCTGTGTTGTCATATTTGTATTTTGTAGTCTAATTTATTCGTGTCTTTGTGTGGAGGTGACGGATGTTTGTACTGCAACGTTCCCATGGACTTGGAAGATAAAGACAGACATAAATTACCTTTATCAAAGCATTGTTGTAGATGATGAGCACGGAAACCAAATCAGAGTAGGTATGTGCTTAAACACAACTAGAATTAAAAATTCTTAGTGATTTTAAGCTTTCAAATCAGTATTTAAATAACAAAAAATATTTAAGCAAACACAACTTTCAAAGTTGACTGTCTCGCAAATAAAAATAGATGCCCATCATAATAGAATTATGTATCTGAAAGTGATAATAACAAAAAACACAAGATTAATTGCGTTTATTTCAATAACAATAGACAATCGTTGTCTATCAATCGTGAATTATTTAACAATTGACTAAAATAAAATAAACAATTGACATTTCATACAGTTCGCAGATAATAAAATAAGGTTTGAATAAATTAAAAGCTTCAATTATAATTTATTGATTTCATTTGCATATTCGAAAGCATACTATTTTAACTTTTTAAATTCATGATTGTTTATTTTTTGTCGATATTATTTATTAGCTTATATTACCAATGCCTGATATGATCGACTATTTATCATTTCAAAAAAAATATTATTCGTACAAAACAATCAACGATGAGTTTTGAAACTTAACACGTGTCTGGTTAAATTTATAATTCGTTTTGAATTTTACGAAACATAAAAAGAATTAAAGCCTTAAATAAAAAATCTATAAGTACATACTACTAGATTTATTGTTTCAATGCAGAAGAGGTTGTTTGTTTGATTGGACGCGCCAATCTATGAAATCAGACGAATTTCAAAATAAAAATATATATAGCCCAATTGAGCCGAAATAAAAGAAAAAGAGCCAGAGAGCACGATAAGTAAAAACAAAACAATAATGGAGGTAGGCAATGCGATGCGTCGGGGTGGGTCAGGGTATCCAGAAATTCCAGGCAGATAAAGTCGCGGGAAGAAGCTAATAGGTAAAATACAAGGTGATTTTTTAGTCACCGTTAAAATTTTTCAGGGTGAAGTTGAACAACTTTCTCCTAGGTGCATGTGGGTCGAAATATGAAAAAAAATATCGGACCTCCCATACAAAATCGATCAGCTGACTATTGATTTTGCATGGAAGGACCAACTTTTTTTCTTTCATATTTCGACCCACTACTGGTACAATCACCCTGAAATATTTGGACGATGACTAAAAAATCACCCTGTATAAAGCAATGAAGAAAAAATAGTTACAAAGAAAGAAATGTAGAATGATTTTTTCTTAACACCTTCGCGAAAAAAACCACTTCTAAAGGAAATTGTTACGTAAATTCATGTTTCTGTGACAGTATTGAAACTCTTCCAAAACCTTACGCGCCAGTATTTAACAAGTAAGTTGTCAAATCATACGAGTAAGTACTTTAAACATTGCTCGCTTTACAGAATAAATTGAGCAAAAGCAGTATAACACGGGTTTATCGTTCGTGACTAAGAGCTGAAATATTGTCTCCTTACTGCTATGTCTTATTTCAAACTTCAAACCAATGGGCGTTGGAATGTTTCCATGAAAAAACAAGCTTTCATATTTCATTCCTTGTTTAACCAAAAATATCGTGTGTTGCAAGAATAGCTTTCTTGTGATAAAATGTCAGAAAAATAATAATTGTAATAAGTAGATATTTGCTTTTTATATTTTTGGTCATTATTAAATTACATATTTCCTTATCACCAGTTACACTCACTGCATTTCTTATTTTCATTCTAGGGAACCAGTTAGCTCAGGAATTTTATAATTAATGAAAAAGATAAGCTAGATATCGCCTGCTTCTCATTCCACACATGTTGTATTTACAAGATAATTAAAAAGAAAAAGTCCTACACATTTCTATATTTTTTCTATAATTGCACTAATACACCTATGTATAATGGGCGTTATTAGAAGAAATTGCACCTTTTACAAGTAATTAAAGGAAATTGATTAGCGTTGTTACGTGCTTAATTATGTAATAGAATGCTTCAGTAATGCAATGTTTCTATCGGAATAAAAACTTAGTAAATTACATAAAAAAGCGACAAAAGCTTAGACTTTCAACTATGTTTGTAATTATTTCCCACTGCTAGTCAAACGTCCGTCTGTAGTTACTGATACTGAATTTTACGATCGCTAATTAAAATTCTAACGTCATTGGCTTTAGAAGTCATTAAGCCGTTAACCAATAAAAAATAAGTAATATGTTAAAAAATCTACAAAACACGCTATAAAAAAACAAACTAAAAAAGCAGAAAATAATTTCAAAAAAGCGTGCGGTCTTTTTTGAGGTATTTTTATAATTAATTAATATCAAGCACCCCACGCTTTTTGCTGTCTTTTTAGATTTTTTTTCTACTATTTATTTTCTATTTTTTAGTTCTGCTAACTACAAAAGTGTGGTCTTTCAGTTTCTTTTTTTTAATTTTCGAATTGATTCCCGGCCACCGTAGGCACGGGCTTGCGGATGGTGAGTAATGCGTAGCTCGCTGTCCGGTAAGGACCAAGCCCGGCTCCACAGCGCGTTGTGTTCCACGCGTGCCTCAAAGAGATGTCAGGAAAAACTGATGGGGCCCGCAAGGGCCGATACCTGCCAGGGGTGCGGGTTGTTCGAAAGAGATACCGCGGCCCCTGGCACACAGGCAACTAAGGGAATACGGGTGGGTTAGTCAGTAAAAGTCTGACGCGTCTTCTTGCTCCACCCAGAGCGGGAGAAGTCATTTCATGAATTCCCACCCAAACAAAAAATCGGTCCTGGGTAAGTATAAAAAGTTTAAATTGAATCAAACCGTTTGAAGTGGGTCAAAATTAAGTCCAAAGGAGTCGGCTACAAACAAACATACAGGTGAAGCGAATAAAAGCGAGTTAATATCAAGCAAGAACCACCCAGATCAGTCTGACAGTTTCACAGAAACATCAAAATCGGTCGCATAGTAACACGCTCATCATTCTCCTGGCTTTAACCCAATTTATTTGGCGGCGTAACATGTATTTTTCTTCCATACTTCTCCATTAGTCGACATCTCAGTAGACACTCCTTTTCTAGCCAAATCATCTTCCACACCAGTCCATCCACCGTTTATTCGGTCTTCCCCTAGTCTCATCATAACCAGCCTGTCTCGTTCCCACTGCAGAGACACAGGTCTCTGTGAGAGTGAGTGGGCAGTAATCCGCCACGCGGGCCCAGTGCGGGTTGGTAGATGTCACATGTCTTCGAATTTTTGGTTCTAGGACATGTCGGTTTCCTCACGATGTTTTCCTTCACCGTTTTGAGAGCTGTGGTGATGAAATTATTTACACAAAGTAAAGCGGCTGTCTGGGTTCGAACCAATGATCTACATCTCGTAAGTCGCGGCAGTTACCACTGGGCCACCACTGCTATCCCTAGTCTCATAGCCATTGTCGAAATTTTCCTCACAGAAACACATTGTCGGTAATAAAAAAAAACAACGCAATCGGGACTCGACTTCCGTATATCGCAGCTCAGAGCATCACCTAACACGAATTTGCATACATTACCAGATAAAGGGCGAAACCGTCATAATTTTTAATATTTAATTTTTTACAGTTACAAGTACCGGTTTTTTGTCTATTGTCACATTGTATAAAATATTTAAATTGAAAACAAAATCGTTGGGTCGAAACAAAAGAGCGCACCTTTTTGTCCTCGCTTGCATTCATTTTGAACACTGTGTGACAATTAATGTGCAAACAAATGTCACCTTTATTTTTATTAAATAGAGCTTAAATTCAGATGTTTTGAGTTTGAAAATGTTATGTAAAATTAGTAATAACAGCGTTAAAATTGTATTAAGAGAGCATCAACAAAATGTTCATGGGGTTAACACCATACCTATGTCATTTGGGCATGAAATATCATCAAACTTACTAATGATAGTTCTACTTAAACTACTTAAAGAATTTACAGAGCAAAATAAAAGTTACGCAATGAATTTCAACAGGATACTTCCCTCTAATTAAATTGATCTATGGAAAACAAAAATTTTTCTTAAATGAGGCAGATAACTTTTTAATCCAACCTGTATCTATACAGGGTAAGTAAGTTTTTATCCAGTGCGCAAACAGTTCAGCATATCATTCTACACCCGCTAGCGTAGACATTTTTCGTCAGCTTACAAAAAGAAATCAGCTGTTCCATACATTTGACCGCGTAGGTCTTTTCTATGAAACTGCTGATTTTTTTTTTTTGTATAACCGACGAAAAATTTCTACGCTATGGTCTAGAATGGTATGCTGAATTCATGGTTACAGTTTGCGCACTGGATAAAAACTTATCCTGTATAAATTGGCACATTTGTATACCTTTCTCAATTAAAAATAATATATTATAAACAAAAATGATAATTTAAAATCACGATCATTATTACAAAAAAAAAATCAAACAGAAAAATCGGTTAAACATTAAGGCACCGCCACACCGGTCCGTATCAAATCGCGAACAAACATGAAGAGTTCGGAACGAATCGTCGAATCACAATAAGATGCTAATCTTTTACACCTTTAGCTGAATTTGCATATTGTGTGCGCATTAGCTTAACCGACTCTGCGAATAAAATATCTGTGATGGGATATAGGGTGACATGTTGTAGATTTTAATACAGCACCAAAACTAGGTGAGATATTTTTTTTATTAGAATTATCAAAAACAAACTTTATTTTTTCTAAATACAAGGCGTATGATTTTCCTCATTTCTCTCACCTAGAGGGATTGACTTGTCCTCATACTAAGAAGGAATTAGTACTCATTACCTAGCCTATGTTTGCTAACGATATTTTTTTCAATCTCTTTTCCTAAATAATCTCAGAAAAGGCCAAGTTAGTACTATTATAAAGGCTGGTTACTACCATTAACTCATGTATTAACCTATTGCACGTTTCAAAAGTCAAAGTCAGTCACTACCCTTATTTCGTTCTTAACCCTCTCCAATCACGAGTGCTGTCAAATTCTCCGACATCGAATAGTTTTCGTAAATTAACATGACATCTTTAAACGGATTTTCCAGTTTTTTTTTTTTGTTATAACACCAGTAGCAATTTGTATACTTTACTAACTCTTTAAATATACATAAGTACAGTAAAAAAAAATGATATCACCCGTCGAAATCGGATAAAAACCCGTGCTTCTTTAAAAATGCGGACACCTGAAAGGCTTCCATGTGCTGGAAAATCAATACTAAGCCTGTCGTACGCGTGATACCAACGAAAAACTACTACAGCCACCCCAACTCACCCTACGCGGATTTTTCTTCACCCTATCCGCCCCCACCGGCTTAGGGGAGAAAGGGGACGCAAAAAGATGCCCGGTTTTTTTCTCATTCGCGTGTGTTTTTGTTGACTAAACTTTTCTACGTACGAAACTCGACTTTGTGACTTTAGAACTTGGTTGGTTTTAGATCGGATACGGTCTTGATATGTGGACGATTGTCATGTCCAATTTGTGATGTAATTTCAATCCTAAACCGTGGAGATTAAGGTGAAAATTGAATTGAAGGTTTATTATCAAAAAATGCCTCAGTAAACGTGGTATATGAGAGTGATTCGGTCTTCGCAACGAAATTAGGGTCCGTATATCGTACGCTCGGATGCCTAATGACTTCTTATGATTTTGATGTCATGTTGCGTGTAAGATGCATCGAGTTTATTTGATTCGGCACTGGAGGGTTGGCTGATTCGTATTCGCAGCGAATTCCAAATTTGAATGAATTCGAATTTCAGACGGAGTTTTAAATTGACAGCTGCCAAAATAACGGTCATTCGTTATTCAAAGATAATTGTGTGTCGTTTTACTTTAAAATGAAGACATATGGGGTAGGTATACATCTAAGCTTACCAAGCTTTCAGTGTTTTCTATTTCTTTTCTTTCTTTCGTTTGTTTCAAAGTGGTATGTAAAATCAAAAATATTTTGAGTCTTGGTTTTCCATTTTACACGTTCGGATTTGTTATACCAAAGATTTTTTTTTTCGAAATACTGAATCCTTAATCAATATTGTTTGATCGATGACGTACTTAATTGCAACAATGTGTTTTATAAATCCTATTCTTCTTAGTAGGGAGGTCCATATATTTTGGTATACCTATATTAGGTAGGATAGTAGGCACCTACTACATAATTACGTACTTACAGACTTCTGCAAACTTTTCATGGCACTGCGATAAACAGGTTAATTCCCTTACACACTCACAGTAGGAATGGCTTTTATTGTGACAGTTCCACCACATTCATTGCGTTATTTATGTAGTTGTTTTTTTTTGTTGTTTACTTTAGAACATATCAAGCAATGGATTACCTTTAAAATTTTAGTGCTGCTTTCCGTTCCATGCGTGAAAATTATAACAAATTTATCTCAGGATATTTTTTTGTAAATACCTACGTGTAAAAATGCCTACATGGTGAAAATGCCTTCAAGTAGTTTTCTATATTCCGACCTTCTGTTTGGAGGTAAAGGGAAAGTTACTGGCACATGAGAGATTTAACCTCTTTTCGTCTGGGTTGTCAATGCATTGCCACTTAGGGCGTAATATAACGCAATTCTTTTATTACTTAGGGGTAGGTATTGAAGATAGGTTGTCTTTAGTAGGTACCTACACTCTTCTAGGGTCTATCTGATTGCCATTAATCAGGATTCATTATCCTCATCATTTCAGCCGAAAGACGTCCACAGCTCGACATAGGCTTCCCCCGAACACCGCCACTTCTACCGATTCTGTGCTTCTCGCATCCAGCAGACGCTACGCCTTCCAGTACGCGGTTGCCACTCCAGAACCTTTCGGTCCCATTGGCCATCTGTTCTGCGAGCAATGTAGCCCTGCCTACAATAATTAATCGGGATTACTCCAGAGAAATTCCTAAATAAAATAATTGCATGTTACAGAAGCTTAGAAAATAATCTTTGCTCATAAAACTATTTCATAATGAAATAAGTCACAGGCCATTCCGATAGGATCTAACAGTTTCCTAACGATTACGCCGTCGACTGTACTTTGAGTAACTAATTAGCAAAACGATCAGATTATTTTGTACATTATTACGTTCGTAGTTTCAGTGTTTTCCGCCAGAGGTCGCCACACGTAATGCGTGTCGCAATCCTAAACAACTGTTGTACACTTGAACGACATACTTGCTCCCCTAGTTTTAAGAAAACAATTTCACTTATACCGGGCTCAAGAAACATCGACGCTCTAACTGCTAACATGAATCATCATGAATCATGTAGGTACTGTACACACGGCTACACATAAAGCTATAAATTTCCAGTTTACGCTGATCTCGCAATATACGGAAATCCTATACAATGCGAGTTCAGCTTATACTGGAAATTTATAGATTGATGTGTAGCCGGGTGTACCTAGATGATTCTATCCCCCACCAGAGTTGAAATTTATTTCAGTTTTATTAATAAAACAGGTGTTTCATACCTTTTTTACCGTGTAGGTTTCGCATTTTCTTATAAAACCTTCCGTGGTTGTTTCATGTTTCTTTAGCTATTATAAATGTAGTGTTCCTGGCTGTTATCTCAGTAATCGAGCAATTGGATGCCTCGCTACGTGTCGTAGACTCAACTTTTATACGCGACTAATATTTGTAAGGCTTAGGTAAGGGATACATAATAACGGTTTAGAGTCCAGTATTTAGCTGTTTATTTCAGTTACAAGGACAGCAGATCTACAATTATTAAAGTAGTGAGGAAATCCTAATAAGGCTCATAATTTTTCTTACCGAAAAAAATCCACTGCTGTTCGAGTCCTTAACCATAAAAAAACACAAATCATTCACACACGATCAAATCTCAGATAAAATCAGCCCACAAAAATTTAATTATGAAACATAAAATTTTATGTCCTTACGACCAATACCAGTGTGGGGTGTTAGACCGTTGACTGACCGACCAATTACAAGACCACTGAGTAATAAAATGTTTAAATGATTTTATCAGTAAACTAAGTAGTTGTTGCTCGCGACTTTGTTGGCATACAAAAATATAGGTAACCCTTTGTTATAATTTTCTGGGGTAATTTGTTTTTTTTTTTGTGTATGTAGATTTCGTTTAGACTGTGTCCTGTTAGTTACAGAACTTATTATGTGAAGAAAACTAGCAATCGTGAGTGCTGTGCGTCTTCTGGAATCAATTCCAGGTTTTCCCCCCTATTTTATTGATAATAACTCAGTAGAATAAGACAGATCGGATTCTGGATTTATGTCCAATAGGCTCTGCAGATATCTTTAGAAAATACGAAAGTACCTAATTCATAGTAACGTAACTGGTGAAATGGGAAATTCATAAAAAAAAGTTTTTTTCTTAATGTTTTCTGCATCATGGCAACCTGTCCTTGAACAATAAATCACTATGTTGGCCAACTTCTAGTTTGTTTTGTATTAGTATGAGAGAGCTTCCATTAGCATGATGTAGCTCTTATCTTTCTATGCGAATCTGTAGCTGAGACTGGGGATGTTGGGAGCAAGTATCTGAGATTTCATGTTATGCTACGCAATGGATGGCAATAAAACTGGCATATTCTCCCTCGTTTAGCATGATCAGCATATAATGTTCCCACAGCTGGACCCCAGGCCCCCTCTCTGTAAGAAAGGGAGTGGGGAATAATCCACCACGCGGGCCTAGTGCGGATTGGCGGTTGACACATGTCTTCGAATCGTTTCCTTCACCGTTTCGAGAACAGTGGTGAAGAAATAAAGTATGGAAAGCGAGCCCGCGCCTGGGCCACCACCGCTTATCCACGGCGTAACGACCAGACTATTGTCACTTCTGATGACCAACACCGCCTGCAGGTGTACAGGTCCGTCCACTGTCCGCCCAATTACAAGCACACAGAGTAATAAAACGTCCAAATGATGTTATCGGCGAATAAATCGGGAGTGTATCTGGAAATCGCTCGTTAGTTCAAGTGAGTGCGGTGTGCGCCCACGTCGCTCTGTTAGATAAGTTTATACGGTATTGTTTGGTATTGTTAGGTTTTAGGTTATTCAATAAAATGAAAAATGAAATCAGCTGTGGTGTTTTTTTTTTCTGTTTCCCAACTAATTCTCAAATACGCATCATCTTCATCAGCTTGACGGGGTTTGGCAGTCCACTGCTGGATATAGGCACTTTCGATGGGAAGAGTAGCATGGCTTAGTTTTTTTAGCAAGACTACTAGCTAAGCTAGCAGATAACTGATAAATGATTTTATTTCTGTAAGTAGGTCTATACAAACGCTTTTACACGTCAATCATACTTTTTTAAACTAGATGAGATCGGCGTTTCCTATCTGACTACTCTGAGAAGAAAGGCCGAAATAAACTCAGAGGTCAGTCTGTTTTAAAGTCCAGGTATAAGTATCTATAGTAGGTACACCAGAGTATCAACAGTAGGGGCACTCAACCGGGTACAAATCCAGACTTCGGACTGCTACTGAGAAAGTCCGGATACCCCAATAACACTTTTCCCGACCTAGGAATCGAAGCAACTGAGGGAAGGCAGGCTGATTCCCGGCCACCGTAGGCGCGGGCTTGCTGATGGTGAGTAAAGGGTAGCTCGCTGTCCGGTAAGGACCAAGCCCGGGTCGACGGCGTGTTGTGTTCCACGCGCGCCTCAAAGAGATGTCAGCATCGACTGGTGGGGACCGCAAGGGCTGATGCCTGCCAGGGGTGCGGGTTGTTCGAAAGAGATACCGTGGCCCCTGGCACACAGGCAACTGAGGGAACAAGGGTGGGTTTTAGTCAGTAAAAGTCTGACACGCCCTCCTGCTCCACCCAGAGCGGGAGAAGTTATTTTATGATGTCCCACCCTCAAAAAAAAAACCTGTGAATCGAATCCAGGAACACATCTAACCAACATCCTCCTATGACCCTTTTAGATTATTTTTCCTAGATAAGTCCTGCTGACCGTAGGTATTGAAATGTTTATTTATTTATGTAAGTCGATCTTAAAAGACACTTTTACACGTCAATATTTTAAAAACTAGATGGCGCCGGCATTTCCTAGCTGACTGTTCCCTGAGAAGAAAAGCCGAAACAAGAGGTATCGTCTCTTTTAAAGTCCAAACATTATATTATTTGAATTTACTATCAATCACAATTTGGATCATTTTGAAGGAGCTAATAATCCATTGCTTCTTATGATCGATAGATGTGTCTGCTCAACAACCTAAATAACGCAATGAATGCTGTTGAACTGACAAAATGAAAGCCATTTCTATCGTTAGTGTGTTACGCAGCTACCCCGCTAATTTCAGATAGCTTAGGTAAGTTGATTCGGTTTCAATAATAGGTAAGTAAGGACTTACCTACTATTGAACCCGAATCTGAAAATTCAGTTTGATTTATTTGCCAACAATTTCGGTACACGTATAAGATGGTGGTACATCACTAAATGTTTCCGCTACATTCTACCTTACGGCATGCAAATTCGTAAATATGAAAACAAAAAAAGAAATGCATTTTCATATAAGCAAATCATGCAGTCGTAAAAACTAACGATACAATTACCCTACCCTGTAAAAACTAATTATACAATTACCCTACAGTTACCCATAAGTTGTATAAAATATTTAAAATAGTTTTACTCCGGTAAAGCTCACCGCTGGAAATCATTCTTAAAAACGCTACAACTGCAACAAATAAATCTACTACATACTACATACCACGCTTGGCATAATTTCCGATCGTCATAAAAACGCGCCAACAGATAGGTCATCGCCCTCTGTAGTGTGGAGTAGAACCAAGTTCTTGCACATAATGCTAATTTGTTAGCGTTTACTGAGTGAATGGTTAGTTCTCAGTAAAGCTTAGTGATTAGGCATTCAATTAGCTCATTGTCCGTACACAACACCTATGCAACTTGACTTTTGTAGGGATAGCAGAAAAGTTTATTTATATGAACACTAGAAACGATTAATAATAAATTATTTATTTATATAAGTAGGTTTTGTACAAACAAAGAAAACTAGATGAGGTCAGCGTTTCCTATTTGAATACTCTAAGAAGAAAGGCCGAAACAAACTAGGCATATCTTGGTCAGACCATGTAGATTGATGTCTGAAATGGTCTTTTCAGGGTAGAACCGCAGATTACTCAAACTGCCTGACCATGATTAAAACTATTGGAGAAAAATATAACAATAATTTAAATAATAAGATTAGTTACTTTACGTAGTAATAGTATAAAAATGGTCTGTTCCAAAATAGCTAGTAAAAATGTCAACAAAAGGATCGGAAAGAGTACTTATCAATGTGATACCAATCTATAAGTACACACGGCTACACATAAAGATATACATTTCCAGTATAAGTTGATCTCGCACTGTATAGGATTTCCGTACAATGCGAGATCAGTTTATACTGAAAATGTATAGCTTGATGTGTAGCCGTGTGTACCACTGACAAATTCAGGTCTTTGATCTGATTATGTGAACACAATACGATTAAGATTGGAAAATCTTAAATCCTAATTTTCAATCACCATATATATTTTTCATTTGGATGTGTAAACAGTGAAATTGTATTTAAAAACTGCCTTTTAATTATTGCTTTTGTTTGGAGTTAAAAGGCTTGGTATGGGTTTAAATGTAAATTTGATGTACCTAATATATCACTTCTATCACTTAATCTAGATTCACGCATCATAGATTAAAGACAATAATCCATTGAAGTTTGTATACTTACGGGCCATTTTTTCATAACTCATTTGTTGGGATTAGTGTAACTTTTTATAACAAGCTTCCCTCTTCTTTGCTAGATTTGCCTTTTAATGCGTTTAAAGCTCAAGTAAAATCCATCCTTTGTATAAAGGCTTACTATTCCATCAACGACTATTTAAATGACAAGAATAGTTGGTCGCTGTGATTAACTCAAGACAATGTTGATGTTCTTACTTCAGAATGGGCGTACCTAGTGACCGGTTATATGGGTTCATATAATTAATTTATAATTTTTTATTGCCTTTCTAAGTATTTTTTATTTTTTATTATTATATATTATGTCATTAGTTGTTGACATGGTCTACTCATAACAATATTTTTTATGATAAGTTGTTTTATGCTTTATGTGGCCTCGACAGTTTTAATTTTATTTGTCGGTATATCGGCATGGCTAGCTGACATTTTGATTAATTATTTAATTAACGTTCTGTGTCTCGAAATGTTTATTACTTTGCCTATGTATGTATAGAATCAAGTCTATCCGACTAAACAGATAGCTGTGCTGCTGGGGAGTTTGTTGCGCCACTTCTACCCAGCTAAAGCACTAGGAAATGGTAAAAGGTGGGCGTTTTGGGGGACTGTCTTATGTATTTTGACGTTCGAAAAGTGCTGATTCTCAGCTTAATTTCAAAAAATTACTTTTGATTTTGATTTATTTAAGTATTATATATATCTTGATTTGCTTTCCATAATGTTAATTAGATATTACAATGGTCATAAAGACAAGATCCACTGAAGAATAATTTATATAAGCTCTTTTAATGCCCCTTGCATTAAAAGAGTATATATAAATTATGATACTGAGATACGCCCGTAGAAACCTGGGCATACAGTCCAAATTCTACTTTGAATTTGAATAATACTTCGATGATATTTTTTTTTTCTCTACAAAATCTTCTTTACTAACCCAATTAATAGTACTGACTCTGCTATCGGTACTTGATAACATCTCTTCACGGTAGCGGCCGCGGACAAAGGAGTGTTCTGCTGACGTTACATCAGTGCATGAGGCCGGACAAAATCACTAGTTTTATCTTTCATAGGATGCATACAGTATGTTATTATCGCTTTTATCGTCTGTTTATAGGTTATATACTATACTGTACCTCTATGAATAGAATACAACGTTTTTAGGTTTCCGTACGCAAAGAATGCTAATGGAATCTTATTACTAAGCCTCCGCTGTCCGTCCATCCGTCTGTCTACCAGCGGGCTATATCTCATGATCCGTAATAGGTAGACAGTTGAAATTTTCACAGAATGTATATTTCTGTTGCCACTACAACAAGTAATATTAAAAAAAACCTGGTCTCTATACAAGAAACGTGCATTTTTTCGGCGTTTGTTGCCTTGTGGTAAAGAATCCTTCGCGTGCGAGTCGGATTCTTACTTGATCTTTTTTTAATCCAAAATCAAAAGCCTTTTATTCAAACTAGGCTAAACGTCACCACTTTTTGAACGTCAAAATTACATAAGACAGTCCTCCGAAACGCTTGTGGCTTGTACAGTAAGCGTCATGTAAAAAGAACGCTGGAAGAAAGTGGAAAGGGTGTGTTTGCGCATGGGTAAACTCGCGCACGAAAGTACTAGGCCTATTGTTTTATTTTTGAACTAGCCTTTCGCTCGCCGCTTCGTTTATTCGTAGGTACATTGAAGAACCAACCTCATAATGAAATGAAATGAAATGTTTATTTATGTAAGTAGATCTTAAAAGACACTTTTACACGTCAATATTTTGTTGGTCAATATTTTAAAAGCTAGATGACGCCGGCCCTGAGAAGAAAAGGCGAAACAAACTCAGAGGTCATGGTCTCTTTAAAGTCCAAACATTATATAATTTGAATTTTATGTGAATCTAACAATGCAGAGCAATGTCTGGAAAGGCCTTTTGAAGAAAGAGCCATTGCAGCTTTGAGCTGACCAGTCTCAACAGACGGCAAGTATGTATCAGTCACCGTGTAGCTCGACCTATTTTAAGGAGCTCAGTGACCAGTCACATCTCGTTACCAGATTTGCAGGACATTTGCGTAGGCCATTTACAAAATACTCAATAGACCGATAAATCGTCAAGTGCGCAGCTTGATCGCCAGCGTTCTTTTTACATGAAGCGACCTGTAGCTAAATAATAACAGTCGCTGGGTCGATAGATCAGGTTAAGATACGCTTGCCATGTTTGTCCGTGGATGGGTGACCATTCTTACAAACCAAGACCCCTCTATGCCTCGGAAAGTAGATACGTTAAGCCGTTGGTCCCGGCTGTCAGTCGTGGATCTTTGGCAGTCGTTACAGGTCGTCAGAAGCCCGATAATCTGACATCAGCCTTACCAAGGGTTATCGTATTCCCCAGTTACTGGGTCGTGGAGGGCAGATAGCCAGCTGCTCAATGATAAATACTAATACTCAGCTACCTCCGTTTAGACGGGAACCCGACCCAAACATAATTAGGAAAAAGCTTGCAAAATGGGGTTGATGACTGCCAATGTTCAACAAAGTGTAGTTAAATTTATAATAAGTACTCAAAATTCACACTCATACCAACAGCCTTTAAAAAAAACGAACTATTGGCCACCCTAAAAAAATCTTCTCTACGATAAGCTACTACAACTTTTCAAATACAATGAAACAAAACAATTATTGAAAACAATGCTGCCGTCCATCAAACTTAAATAAAATACTTACATAGAGAAATTTCTAAAACATAACAAATCCTATAGCATGTAGTTAAATACATTTTTCAATAGCACTCAAAGCACTACAAACTCTTGCGCAACCGAAATGAAATAAAATCGATCGTTATTCGTTGCAAAATGTCCCCCCCACCCTTCGTTTTGAAATCGTAAAAAAAAATTGTATTGTTGTAAAAAGGGGTGTGTCATTGATAGAAAGAGAGGGAATGACATTTCAAAAGTTTATAAGTGTTAGAAAAAGATAGATACATTTAAAGCAACGTTAGTACGGAATCATAATTTTTATTTCCTGTAAAGGTTTGTGTACACTACATTGGTAGAGTTAATTCTAAAAATTCTTATTGAAATTCAAACTTATACCGAAATAATAGAACGAATGAATCCTTCTTGATAGGTAGTAAAAGTCTTACATTCAGGGAAGAACTAGTTTTTCAAATTGGTTTACACCAGGAAACTCCTACAACGAAAAAAATTTAGGAAAGTCAATCTATTTCCCTACTAGGTATGTTGGGGTCGGCTTCAAGTCGAAGCGACTGGCTACCTAAACTCCACGCGGTAAGACCGGTGTCCTACTTTTGGGGTTGTAGAAAAGTCAATCAAGAGAGACTATATGAAAAACTTGTCCAAATGTATGTACCACTAATTAAACTTTTAGCAAAACTTATCCTCTCTAATTTCTGAGTTGTCAAAAACAAAGAGAATACATATCTGAAGCTAAGTATTTATAACAAACATTGCGACGCAAGTTCATGGATTAGCTCTGGCAGAGTACAATAAATCCTTTTTAGTACTTAATGTAGGGAAAAGGTTTACCTAGGTACCTACTCCCGATAAAATAAATTCTAGGTTGTACTAACATTAAAAAAAATGCTTAAAATCTTAGCAATGTTTCTCTTTTAATTTTAAATTCCCACTAAATGTCTAAGAACTAAATTCTAATCAGTCTAAAATTAGAATGTACCGACATCTTCTTAATGGATTCTTATAAAGTACATACATCTTCATAAAAGAGTCGAGAAATGAATATAAATGCTTAAAAGCGTACAGAATAAGATGTGAGGTGGCAATTTGAACAGAAAATGAGACAGTTTACTTTTAAAGTCACGTACGGGAGGTGGCAAACAGGATATTTGCTCAACTGGGCTGAGTTTAACTAACGCTACTAGTACTGCCATCTATGTTGTCAGAAACGAACTAATAAATAATTTACGAAAAACATTTCCTGAATAGTGTGATTAAAATTAAATTGCTAACTAGAAGTTACCTAAAAAATAAACATGACACAAATTTAAGACAAAATAACTTTCATTAAAATTGTCCAGAAAGCGTCACTAGCGCCATCTGTTATCGAGTAGCCAAATTAGGAAACTGTTTTACAACTAAATTTGACGTTTCGTGCACCCTCGTAAATACAGGGACTGCTTTGTGTGTGTGTGAGTGAACAAAAGCGCTCGAAATTCAAAATTTTAGGGTGAGGTTCATCGTAGAGTTTGTTCGAATATTTGAATTTTAGCGGCATTCCGTTACGGTCTTTGTGGAGTTTTTAAAACAAAAAGCAGACATACACAAACCAATTTGTTAGTAAAAAGTCAAATAAAGCGTTTGTTTAATGTAGAAAAAAGTAAGGCCGATTTGTCAGTCGTCAAATAACATATAGCTGAAGATTATGAAGCCGGTTTGACTTATTTTCTACTTACAAGCCCATATATTTCCTCATATTTTTAACCGACTTCAAAAAAGGATGACGTTCTATGTTCGACTGTATGTATTTTTTTATGTATGCTAACCGATTTTTTAAAGTCAAATCGTCATATTTTACCTCAGATAAAAGTTGACTATTGCAAAATCGGCCCTTAACCAAATAGGTGTCTACCTAACTATTAGGTAGTTTTATTACTGTTTTTTAATAAAAAACCAGTCTGCAAGTTTTACTATTGCGTAAAATACCTACCCCACAGCAGCTTTTGAACTCGATGAATGCATAATCAGCTCAGTATTGAATATCAGTCTATTGTGAGCACATAATGGCCACTTATTACTGAATAAAAGCTGAAAATAATAGCAGACCTCCATAAACGCAGGTCGAGTTCGTTTGTAATAAAATGATATTCTAGTAAACAGATCAGGATTGGTCTTAACAAATACAGCAACCTCACACTCTCAAACTCATTACTTAAAGTTATTTGGTAAGTCGGTAAAATAACGTTGTTGTGGACATCGGTACTAACGATACAACTAGGTAGGTAGGTACCTAAAAGATTAGGTTAAAGTCTGAAAACAATAACGAGGAAAAAATATTAGTCAACCATAAATTATTTTATTTACTGTTGACATTACAAACACTGTAACGTTACAAAGTTAGTTTCTAAGCGCATAAATTAAATAACAAATTATTAAGTTATTTATTTATTGTCTATCCATATTAGCTACATTTTAAAATATTTTTGTAAAAGTAACTTAACAAAAAACATTTAAATATATAAAAAATAGTGGTCCGCCAGTATCGGGAGCAGGGTCCAAGCTACCGGTGGTTAGGGCTGCAGAGACAGGAACCTCCTCACGATGCGTGCCGTATCGAGGAGTACTGCTTTCTAAATCAGGCCTTTAATCCAACCGCCTAACGAGAACCGCGACAGATGAAATGACAATTTATTATTAAGAAATCTGAAATGCAATGTAGTAGTTATGTAACAGGAAAAAAGGAAAAAGCTCATTGGGCATCAATAAATTCGTCCGCATAGCTGTCCATCGGAAAAGTGCCCAAAAGGTTGGCAGCATTGCCACGTTGGATGGCAATGCTGATTCATTGACCTAAAACAAGGCCAGCCCTCCGGTCACATGAAGAGTCGACCAACCGCTTGTCGATGTCTCGAAATAATCGATGAGCACTCAGACCCCACGATCAGTGTTTCAACTCTATGCAGCTCATACAAACTTTTAACTAAATTAGTAGGCATTTAAGTAGCTAACATCTGGACCCGGCTGTCATTCGCGGATCTTTGACAGTCGTTACGGGTCGTCAGAAGGCCGAAAGTCAACTGTCAACCAGTCTTACCAAGACGTATCGTATTACCTACTTACAGGGTTGTGGAGGTCCGATAGGCAGTCACTCCATGCAAAATACTGGTGCATGCGGTTAGCCTGGAAGCCGACCACAACATAGTTGGGAAAAGGCTAGGCAGATGAAGATGATGGTAGGTAGGTATTTAAAGCAACGATATACTTAGGGGGCGTCCTTTAATTACGTGACGTGTTTAGGGGAGAGGGGGTCGAGTCTAATCTCACCCAATCTCAAGTGTCAAGGGACACCCGGATGGAACGGAATAATTTGTGAAGGAATTGTAATAACATTTTAAAAATTGTACATATACGTACGTATATGTACAATTTTTATATATATATATATATTATATATTGTCTGTGTCGCTGTCTGCAGAGAAACACGCACACGCCGCACGGCTTACAACAATGTAGCAAAAAGTGTCGTTACAACTTTTGGTCTTAATTTTTTCCGTCTAGCCCCCTTTCGCAACGCGCTATAAGGAACTTCGTTCCAAAACTTCGTTCCAAAAACTGAACTACTTAATGCAATGTCCTACTTGGATGTTTGATTAAATTGTTTAATACGAGCGCTAATCCTGCCGATAAACTGTCACGCAGTTTGGCTGGTTTATGGGATTTGTACAAGTTTAGGTCTTTGGTCTTTGTTTGGGTTTTGGTCTTTTGGTTTGGTTTTGGATGTTCAATATCAATCAATCCAATCCATCCGATCCGTCCGATCCGTCCGATCCGTCCGATCCGTCCAAACCGTCCGTCCGTTCGTCCGATCCGTCCGATCCGTCCGATCGAGATCGAGTCAAATCTCACGACATCTCACCAGAGCGGGGGGGGGGGCATCGAAAAATCGCCAAAACTGCCTCACGTAATTAATGGACGCCCTCTTATGTCTCCAACTACACGACAACAAATCTATGGCTTATCTTTACTACGTAGGTAACATCATAGCCACCGTATGACTGAGCCAACATTAAGATCATCTTCATCATGACATCTTAGGCAGCCTCGTTCCACTCAATGCTGAGTCTCTTCTCTTATGTGACATGCGTCCCTAGTCTGTGGGAGTCTCATCCAAGTCTTCCTCGCGGTCTTCTGAATGTCAACTACCTACCTGACGGTTGGTCTGCCAACGCTGCTATCGTCACTCAGCAACCAGTGCAGGCTCCACTCTATCTGCCATCACCACTTCTGGCCAAGATTCCTGCCCACCTCTATTTCAGAGCCGCTACCTGTATTCCGGCATCTCGAACTTTGACACAATAACAACAACATACCTATTCCTATAATATAAATTTTACTAACACACACCACCCGTACTCTTACAGACTTACACCCTAGGTACATAGGTATAGGTACCAAATTTCCATCGGGGTTAATTTTTTAATAAATATGCGTCTGAATAGTTATGCAATCCTAATTATTTAGAAGTCGCTTCCATACTATACAACTGACTAGTTATGCATTCCCGGTGTTGCTGGCATCCCAGAATTTTTGTACAAAAAAATATTTTAAGAAGCCGCTTCCATATTTTCATGACTAAAAATTAACTTTAGGTAAATATGCATCCGATTATCCGATCCCTAAACATAAATCATAGACTTTAACACAAGAACAATAAGATATACCTATAATACAAAAATGTTACCTGTTAAAAATGTCCACCTGTATTAAAAACAAACGTTGATCTGCGGTTTCATCCGCCCATGTTAGTATTTCGTTTTCCCTTAACGTGCTTTTTTAATTTTTTTTTTGCTGGATTCCTCTCGGTCGTAGCGTGACGGTAAATAGCCTTCTAACCATCCTCAAGATTGGGCTACCAAAAAAAATATATTTTTTCAAATCCGACTGGTAGTTCCAGAGATTAGCGCGTTCAAATAACCAAACTCTTCACACTTTATTATTAGTATATGGATAATATACATAATATAAGTATAAATTTAAATATAATTAGAACGCAAAACACTACAACTGTATAAATTCATATATCATTTACTTTTGTTGTCGACTGTACTTGTTAAGGACAATACACGCACTCATGTAGTTCCAACACTATAATTATTATTTAAATTATTTAAATTATTAATGGCCACACATTGTTTTCTGCGAAAATAAAATTGCAAATGATGTAGCTACAATTATTACAATTTTATTTAAATGCCTATGCAATTATTTTAGTTGCAAGCAACTGAGTCGAAAATGGCCTTCAGGCTAAATGCGCGCACGCAACTAGAAAATATTAAGTTATACGCTTTGACTACAGTTTTCAAGTTTTTTAATGTAATTTTGTTAATGTTTTGTAAAAAAGTTGCTCATTCAGGCTGGTATCGTATTTAAGAAAATGGATAGGAAATGTAAGATTCTGGTCAGAATTTAGATTAATCTGTTTCTACATTTAAAATTAGTAGTATTACTTTCGTCACTCACAAGTCGCTTCATGTAAAATACTGGTATTCGGTTAGACTGGAAGCCGACCCCAGGTATAGTAGGAAAAAGGCTGGGCAGATTGATTTTCTACTGATGTCATAGAAAACAAATTTGACAAGTGCGTGCACTGACTGGACAGGTCCGCTCAATCTGTGTGGTTCTTTCCTCAAAAGACCATTTCAGGCACCAGTCTACGTGGTCTTCACATGATCAGACCAAGATTATGTCTGGACTTTAAAAGTGCCTGTGACCTCTGAGTTTGTTTCGGCTTTTCTTCTCAGAGTAGTCAGATAGGAAACGTCGACCTCATCTAGTTTAAAAAAAATATAATCGACGTAAAAGTGTTTGTACAAACCTACTTACAATAATAAAATCATTTATTATTTATCAAGAAATGCACAGAGTATTTTCGAAAGAAACCATTGATATTCATTCACTTTTGAAAATGTTCGAATAAAACGAACGAAGAGTTATATACCTATTTTGCCTACCACATCACTACTTATATTTAAAAAAAACATGTGATTGTGACTCATATAATTGTCCCCAAATAAACATAACTAAGCGTAACTGGGTCATAGTTAACAACCAAAAAAATAACAACAAAAAAAATGCTACTGGCAGGTAAATCAGATTGTAAGCGATGCATGAAAAATGACTCCGACGGATCGTAATTAAAAAAATGCACCGACAATAGAGTTCTTAATTTAAATTCGAACGTTACAAAAAAAATACCCCCTATCAAGGGTCATTTTTTGCAAATAGAATAAAAAATTACCCTCGTTTTAGTGTCACTGGAATGAAACAAAAGATGAAATTTGACTATTACCTTTAGATATTTTTTGATTTAAAGCTTATGTTACAATGACAAGAGTTCGGAGAAAATACTGGATCCGTCAACGAAGACAAAAGAGTTTTTTTTTTTTGTTTTTGATTACAATCAGTTGATGTCGCATCTTCATTTGTGACGGTTCCGGATTTTTTTGTTCATGGAACAAAAGAATAGCAATAAGCCTTTTGGAGTAAGCCTTTGCACTGGAAAATTAATTATTAATTCTCCACCGTACGATACATGCGACTTTACTGAGTTTTTCATAGATTATTTAGTTATGATATAAAAATCTAAAATTATAACCGGCTTTCGTGAATTCCTATTGCTGCGACACACGCCTCCTCCCTGTGCGAGAGAGTGGGCCATAATCCACGACGCAGTGCCAGTGCGGGTTGGTAGATGTCATATGTCTTCGAATTATTGGTTTGACTTTTTCCGTCACCGTTTTTATGAGCACTGGTGTTGAAATAAATTAAGCAAAGTTAATTGCCAGCCTGGAATCGACCCTATGATACGTAAGATGGGGCTGTTATTACTGGGCCTCCGTCGCTCTCAACTCGTACTTACCTACTTAGGTTCCTAAAAACATTGCATTATCAATTTAAATCGACAAAATACAAATATTACATTCAAAATATTAATAACTAGCTATGCCCTCGGCTTCGCCCTAGTGGGTGTCGGAAAATATCCTACGGGAACGAACGTGCAACTAGACAAAATAGCCTATGTTACTCCTTATAACATCAGCTATCTGCCAACGAAAGTGTCGTCAAAATCGGTCCAGCCATTCCGAAGATTGGCTGGAACAATCAGACAGAGACAAGAATGTAAAAATTGTTTTTGTTGTAAGTACCGTATATACTTTCATAATGCATTCAGTAAAAAGCTGTTATTTTGACATTACAATTAGACACTTCAGTTTTATTTATTTGTGTAGAATAAATAATACACAATTTATCTGTAATGCTTCAATAGGACGATGACATTATTAAAGTAATAATTTCCATATTCAAAATATAGGACAAACAATTTCAAGCAAAAAAATTACTGTTGCACTGCCATTTATGTGCATTTCTGTTTGAAGTTCATACATTTCTGTTTGACGTACATTTCTGTTTTCTCAAAAAAAAAAAACAAACATGCTTGTCTAAGTCCTAATTATCAAAGTAATTGAACAGCGAAAATGGCGGTGAAATCCGTAAAAATACAGAAATTCGAGACTTAAAGTAAGTTTCTAAGACATAGAATAGATTATATATTATAGCTAGAACATTACAGCTTTTTATAGAATTTAACAAATTAACCAACTTCTCTCTGCAACTACCAGTCGGAAAAAAACTTTTACAAACAAACTCTTCGGCTTTATTATTAGTATATAAATTATAAGCGTATAATGATTGTCTTTGCATGTGTCATTCTATCAATTATTAAAGGGGCAATTCAATCTCAGCCACAATCTATTAAAAAAAAATGATGACAAGACTCCTAGTTCTGACGGCTTACAAATCCTTCCCTATCCTAAAGACACGTCTTTCCTACCATTTAAGCTACCCCCGGTCTAGTCCTAGATATGCAATGGTCTCTATAGCACCATGAAACATGAGGGTAAGGCACCATTTGGGTGCGGAACCCAAAAAAAATACCTATTACAATGTTGTTTAAAAATGTTGAAAGAAACCTGAAAATGATTTTCCAATATCTGTTCAATGATGCCCCACTTGACATAGTTCGTTGACGTTGTTTTTTTCTTTTTGACAATATGGCGTTGCGTTGTCGCCATATTATAAATTGATTACTATTCATGTCTTTATTGACACTCACAAAGTTATGACAAATCTATTAACTTAAGAATCATCAAAATCAGCTCAACCGCGTTGGTCTCTAGCGTGCCACAAAAGAACAAACGTACATAGGCTGATAAACACCGACAAAAAGCTGTCACACAAACTTTGATATTTCCATTTAATCATAACCCAGGTGAACAAAAACTAATAAATATATCAGTTTTAACTACGACACAAATATTTAGATTCTACCAAACAAACCGTATATTATATTTGCCGTCTAATCTAACAGACGAGCCGTTTAAATGCACATGCTAGGCAGATGTTCCTAATGCCTTTGTCCGTCTAAGTATCCTAAGCCTAAGTACATATGTATGGAGGTTTATAGAGCCTAAACAAGGTGCTGTAGCATCGTTAAGTGATACCCTTTTTATACTTGTTATTTTTTATTATTACTGTAAGGAATACTTAATATTATAGCCTTTTTTGTTTGACGAAGCAGATGGGCTAATTTGTAATCTATGCTTACGGCTAATCAGCTGTGCCATAAATTAACTGACATCATTATCTGCCTAGCTTATTCTCAACTATGTTGCCTCCATAATCCAGTTACTGGGTAACAAGATACCCCTTTGTAAGACTGACTGTCAAAGTTGGGCTTCTGACTTCCCGTAACGACTGTCATAGAATCAAATTCTTCTAACTTAACAGACATCTGTGCTGCTGGTCAGTTTGTTGCGCCACATCTTCTTCCCAGCTAAAGCACTAGGAAGTGGTGAAGGGTGGGCGTTTTTGGGGTGCTGTCTTATATAATTTTGACGTTCAAAAAGTGCTGACTCTCAGCCTAGTTTGAATAAATGACTTTTGATTTTGATTTTGTGAAAGATCTACAAATGATTGCCGGGACCGACAGGTTAACGTGATTTCCGATATTATTGATGTACCTAAGTAGGTTTATACCGATATTATTTATGTACCTTAGTAGGTTTCCTATGCATCCTGCAGAAACAAATTCAGAGGTAGGTAACGGTCTCTTTTAAAGTCCAGACATAATCTTGGTCAGATCATGTGAAGACCATGTGGACCGGACACGGCTGTTTCGGGAGGTTCCTGTTTCGCATAAGGCGGGCGGAAACGCACGGGTGTTTCCACTGCGAAGATCGCCCTGAGGACACGGTGGAGCATACGGTGGAGGTCTGTCCGGCTTGGGCGGATTATCGCTGTGTCCTTGTGGAGATGAACGGCGGCGGCGATCTCTCGCGTCCGGCCCTGGTCCAGGCCATGGTACGGAGCGAGAGTGCATGGCTTGCAGTCGCCTACTTCAGCGAAGCAGTTATGCTCGCAAAGAGGGAGGCGGCGCACGTGAGGGAGAAGCAGTACATGCGCCCTCACGGCCGTGGCCTTCGCAGGAGACGCTCTGGGCGTCGGGAATCCCAGGCTGATTCCCGGTCACCGTAGGCACGGGCTTGCGGACGGCGAGTAATGGGTAGCTCGCTGTCCGGTAAGGACCAAGCCCGGGTCGACGGCGCATTGTGTTCCACGCGCGCCTCAAAGAGATGTCAGCAGTAACTGATGCCTGCCAGGGGTGTGGGTTGTTCGAAAGAGATACTACGGCCCCTGGCACACAGGCAACTGAGGGAACACGGGTGGGTTTTATTCAGTAAAAGTCTGACACGCCCTCCTGCTCCACGCAGAGCGGGAGAAGTCATTTGATGATTTCCCTCAAAAAAAATCAATGACCTGCAAATTGCAAAAAATACGGATGAAAATTTGAATTTTTCGGGCTACCTTGGCACTTCCGGGGTAAGCTTGAAGTCTTTAAGCTTTCACAAAAGGAATGCAACAAAATTTCATCTTCCCGACAGCGCAGGGTGACCCATGTGTTTGCAGTAGCTTCCGTATATCATAAACGATGGTCTACGTGACTGTGATGGCGTACGTCAGTGCAATTTTAAAACTTGTGTTTGGTGCACGGGATAAGCGAAAACGAGAATAGAAGAATATAGTTTCTAAATGGGGACCTGTCTCCAAATTTTTCGCCGCGTTTTCGGAGCTCGATGACGTGATTGAATACTGATATGGTGTTGTGGTTGCTGGGTGACAGTTTTTGTCAGGACTCCCTAGACTACAGCGCTATCATTAGGAACTATGCAAATGATGTCCTCATTTCTTTAACATGTCCGCAGTTGATTTATTTTAACTATCCACGCTGTCCCACTCCTGGGCAAAAGCCTCCCTCCGCTCTTTCTATTTTTCGTGAGCTCGCGCGTCCTCCTCCCGCAGTTGATTCCACTATATATATTTCCTAACGACACAAATAAAATAATTAAAACGATGTAAAGACTGACAGATTCACATTAGAGCATCTGTCATCAGCTTGAAACACAGGACTGAAGTACTTACCACAACGATTTTACTTCAAAATACACTTTAAAAAGTCCTCAAAATTGACAAAACTTGAACAATTACTGGCCAAAGAACAAGGATAAACTATTTATCTTGTCCGGTTTTCCACAATTACTCTCAATCAAAAATAGGTACCAAATAAAAGTTTAACCCGCTACCTCTTATGAAACGAACTTTAATTATTATATAAGTAATCCCGTACGCGGTAAACACAATCAATTAGTATTAAAATATACTTACAGCTCTTTTTAATCCTATAGCTGTTTAAAAATATACATTTTCTCCAAAGACTGCTTTTATATTCTGCCTCTTAATAGAGCTAATGAAAATGATATATTATATTTATAGATAATAAGCCGACTGCAAGAAAAATGTGTCTTCATCATATCTGTATTTTTTTAATTTAATTTACCCGAAAGACGTCGTCACATAAAGTCTCAAGCGTCGCCACTTCGACAGGTCCCGTGCTTCCCGCATCGAGGAGACTCCTCCAACCTCCACAAGGTCCACCTTGTGGAAGGCTCTCCAAGACCGCACCTTCCAATACGGGGTCAACACCTCACCTCATACACCTTCCGTTCTACGAGCAATGTGCCTTGCCCACCGCCAATTCAGTTCGGAGAATGTGGGTTACTTTTCCTGCGGATATCTTCATTTCTGATTCGATCACGTAGGGAAGCTCGAAGCATAGCCCTCTCCTTTGTCTCCAAATGTACATCATCATCTGCCTGAACTTTTTCCTGTCTAAATGGATCAAGCTAAATACCAGATTTTACATGGAGCGACTCGACTACCTATCTGAACTCCACAAACCAAGTCCAAATGAGCCTGAGCAGAGTCGCGATATTTTTACGTCCTTGCTTACGTGAGCTGTAGTGTGTACCTTCATTTCTCTCGTGCTTTCTCTGCTGCAGGATTTCAGTGGCCCTAGCACACGTGACGTAATCATACATAACGTAATTTCGAACGTTTTTTTGGAGTGGCGACCGCGTACCGGATGACGTTGAGTGGGAAGGCCTCCCGCAAGGTGGCCCGATGACCTTGTAAAGACCGCGGGAATCCCCTGGATGTAGGAAGCACAAGATCGGTCAAAGTGGAGGAGCCTGGGGGAGGCTTATGTCCAGCAGTGGACGTCTATCGGCTGAAATGATGATGATAATGATGTTGAACATTTTTTTATATACAAGAATGTTGTAGCATTTTGGTTTAATTCTTTGCGAGAGGGTCAATTCAATTAGCATCACTCACATAGTGGAGAGACTTGTGCTAACTTCGTCAAATATCGAGGATCTTGTCCCATCACTAGCAAAATGATAAAACCTTTCAAATTACGCATAACGACTAATAACTGTCCTCCTAATCATCATAAAAACTAGTTTATTTTCATACTACAAGATTTACAGCTTGACAGTAACAAATATACGGAACACTTCACACGATGACACTATTTGCACCCACTTTCATTCTGACAAACTCTAAACACGTTAACATAAGGTTCAAAATCCTTTGACAAAGAGTTTTTAAGGTGGATCTTAGATGGTGGTGAAAATAGAAAATTTTAAGACGGGTATTGATTGTCCTATAGCAATTACAACCGTTTGAAATTGTAAATGTTGTTTAATAAATCGTATTAAATTGACATCATGATTGTTGCAGTAACCGTAATGGTCAGCGAAAGGGAAAACGGCGTAACCCATAATATATAGAATTGCGTCTCTAGTTAGTTGAATTTGAATTTATTATTCGACTAGAAACCAGAAGTTGATCATATCATAGTTTATGTGTCATGTGCACATAAACACCGTGACATTTTAGTCGTCTTACAAAGGTGGTCCACACAATGTATCCGGCATAAAATACCTACAGGCGCGATTAAAAAATTGTTCCTATTAATTAAGATAACAGGTACTAAAAAAAAAAAATACTTTAGAATCATGAAATACCCTCCCTGTTAATAATGTTTACGTATCAAACGGCAGAAGATTTCTACCTACCTACCATAATACTATTACATTTCATCATTCATTCCATCTCCATAACAGGGTGTTCAAAACTACATCATGCGTCTTAGTGCTTGATATTTTTTTATTATTATTATTCTTATGTCCAAAAATATCATTTTTTTTTAAATAAATGGTTAGTAGTCATTGGACATATGAAGTGGGCAGCCGTTGTAAGACGACTAAAATGTCACGGTGTATAACAGTTGGGAGCCCCGGTTTCGTTCGCAACTTTTGGGTACTAGTCCATGTACCATTTATATCAAACAAAAGCTCTTGTTCGTGGAATCGTTGAGCTCCTTAAGTTCTGAGTTGAGCTGCATCATAACTGATAAATTTGTACCCTGACTGGACACTGGACAGGTCCACCCAATCTGTGTGGTTCTTTCCTCAAAAGACCATTTCAAACACCAATCCACATGGCCTTCACATGATCTGACCAAGATTATGTCTGGACTTTAAAAGAGACTGACCTCTGAGTTTATTTCGGCAGTTCTTCTCAGAATAGTCAGATAAGAAACCCCAACCTCATGTAGTTTACAAAATATGATTGACGTGTAAACGTGTTTGTGTAACGACGTGTTTGTGTGACGTGTAAACCTAGGTACTTACAGAAATAAAACCTCCTATTCTTTTCTTAGCGTGTCAATGAGAAACATAACATGAAAAAAAACACTACAAAGTGAAAAATAACTTTAATTTCGGAAGGCGGTGACTTTGGATATGTATTTAAATTTATTGTCAACGCCTTCCGAAATTAAAGTTATTTTTCACTTTGTAGTGTTTTTTCGGAAGTCGGTTGTTTTTTTTGGAAAATGTTTTTATTTTTCACTTTTTAGTTATAGTACCTACCATACTAATTCGAAATTTCATCATCCTTGGAGTCAAAACAATGCATATTTATGCGATAGCAGCAATCGCGGTTTATTTACTGTTATTTTTTGAAGAGTTCCGTTGTCTATCTTCGAAATGCATCATGAGATCTATATGAAATTGAAATGGGACCACACGGAAAGCACGAGGTTTCAAATAAAAAAGAATCATCAAAATCAGTTTACCCAGTCGAAACTTATGAGGTAACAAACATTAAAAAAAACATACAGTCGAATTGAGAACCTCCTCCTTTTTTTGAAGTCGGTTAAAAAACCCAAATTTCAGCAACGTGAATACCGTTGGCTGACTCAGCCATTAAGTCCTCACGTGTGCAGGTGATAGGGCATGCGGTGCAAAATGGGAGGTGAGCCATTGTCTCTGGAGGGACGCCGCATGCGCCCCTTAGATCTGAGCCGTCCATGAACCTCACATGTGGAGGTTGTCTGCCTCCCGGCCTACCTGGTTAAGGATCATTACCTGTCGTTGTGATCTGGTGCTCATACCTAACTGTGATTTTCTATGAAAAGTCTTCATTTATTTTCTTAATGATATGTCTATGTATCTATTTTAGTATTTTTATTATTTGCGCCAACAACATCCCCATTTTATGTCCAGACTAATCACTGTCCATGCTAAGGTTGCCTGGAAGAGATCGCGGAAAGCGATAAGGCCACCCATTGTATATTTTGTAGTCTACCTTGTTTTTTGTTATGTATTTTTGTGGTGTAGAATTAAGTATATCTATATAAATAAATAAACAAATAATTCTGTATCAGGTTTTCCATGTAGGGCCCGGTCTACTTGAAAAACCTGAAACAGACTTCGTACCCAGGTAGGCCGCAGCAAGGACTTGTGTCCGTATGGAGGCTTTCTTTCGCTCAGACACAGGCCTACTCTCTGTGAGAGGGAATGGGACGAAATTCACCACGCGGGCCCAATGCCGGCTGGTGGATGCCAAATTAAAGTTTTGGTTTTAGGACATGCCGGTTTCCTCACGATGTCTTCGTTCATCGATTTGAAAGCAGTGGTGAACTGGTGTTCAAATAATTCACAGAATATAAAGCGTATTAGTACAACATTGTACAGTATTCTGGGACGTGCAGCTCTGCAATATTATACGGAATACCCTGATAAATACGTCATCTAATATTGTTGAGCGTGCCCGTCTGCTGGCTGTGGGAGAATGGGAGCCAGGCTTGTGGCTTCAGGCGCTCCGTTTCGCGCGTTTCGGCTTGCTACGTGTCTCCGCTTGGGCGCACCTTGTGTTGCTCCGCATCGGTGTCATTGCGGTGAAACTGTCGACATTTTCGGGCACCAAGCCTGTCCTGCTGCAGGAGCGCAGGTCGCATAGTACGCCACGCCAGCATCAACGATATTATTCGTCGAGCCCTTGTCACCGCCGGGGTACCAGCGATATTAGAACCAAACGGCTTGGTACGTGACGATGGGAAGAGACCAGACGGTATGACGTTATTGCCTTGGAAAATGGGTAGACCTCTGGTGTGGGATGCAACCTGTGTCGACACCCTTGCGCCATCTCATGTTCCTAGCACGGCGGGCTGTTCTGGTGCCGCTGCTGCAGCTGCTGAGGCCCTCAAGCGGCGTAAATACTGTAACCTTATTGGTAATTACATTTTTGCGCCGTTTGGGGTCGAAACGCTCGGGTCATGGGGCCCGAGTGCACGTCTCCTTTTTAAGGAAATTTCTCGCCGGCTGTTCGACACTTCACGTGACCAGAGGGCTGGGTCATTCTTTGGCCAAAGAATTAGCATTGCCATTCAACGTGGCAATGCTGCCAGTCTTCTGGGCACGTTTCCTGATGACAGCGATGCGGACGAATACTTTGACGCCTAAGTCTCCTTGTGTTTTTGTATTTATTTGTTTAGTTAGTTAGTTTAAAGCCCTATATAATAAATAAAACTGCACTTCTAATAAACGAAATAGTTGTATTACGCAACACAAGTATGTTATTAAGTACAACAGCACACAACAAGTATCCCTTAACTGCACGTAACTCAGCAGTTCTAGGTTCACTTGCAAGAAAAATCACTAAATGCATATATCCCTAAACGGATTTAACAACATTCTATTTCTGTCAATCGTTTGAAAATTACAGATATGTAAATAATGATTTAAATATCTTTAGCATTATTAGTGCAAGTGAGCTTTAGTCAAATGTGTGCCAAATCTCGTTGAAAATCGCGTACTATATAGGCGCGGTCGCAGCCAGACTTTGGGGGGGCCACAGACAAAGACTACCTACATATTAATAAGAAAATGTATGATATTATCGAAAACTTACTATTTTAAGGTATACGTTTACGACTTTGGGGGGTCATGACCCCTAGGACCCCCCTCTCGGACCGCGCCTGGTACTATATCCATTAATACGTGAAGCAAAAACTTTGTACCCTTTTTACGAAAATTACGAGGACGGAGGAGTATGAAATTTGGCATAGTTACATTTTATATGCAAAAGCAATGCAGCAAACTAAGGCCGAGGCCGGCTCAAGAAGAGGTAGCGAGCCGATCTAGACGCGTATTGCAAGAGGTTGGCTCAAGGTGGCCCTGAAAAAGGATGCCTGGAAGGATTTGGAGGAGGCTTTTGACAGTATAGGCTAATAAAAATAATGCATTAGAAATACATAAAATTTTAAATTAATTATGGCCGAATTTCGACCACTGGGCGACCATCATCATCAGTTCAGCCGAAAGACGTCCACTGCTGGACATAGGCCTCCCCCAAAAAGGGGTTTTGCCATAATCGCCACGCTTGGCAGGCAGGTTAGCGATCGCAGTATGGTGGTAAAATGCAAAGAGAACGCTGCTGCCCATTATCTGGTATGTTCCTTAGTCGCCTTCTACGACACCCACGGGAAGAAATGGGATGGTTCTATTCTTTTACGTCCGGCACCACACGGAACAACGGGCGACCACCAGTAGTAAGTAAGAGATAAGTGAGTCCGCGACAAGAAAAAGTACCATAAGTACATTTTTGAGTACAATGTACTTAGGTACCTGTTTACCAAAACAGAATAGACAAATGATGTGAAAGGTGCCAAATCCTGCAAATTTCGGGAATACTAAATTGCTCAAGATTGAGTAAAGAGCATAACATCAGCATCAGTCACGCGAACAAAAAACAAATACTAAAGGACACCACTACGCACAAAAGTTAAAGCAAAAGCAACAGAATAACCTCCTAAATATCGTGAATTAGGTGACGGTTAAAAATTTACGTATATACGTACGTTTATAAGTACAAACTTTGTGTGTACGAAAGACTGGATCTGGTTAAACTGGAACTGCAGGCGACGCTACATTTCCGTTTTCTTGTTCAATTAAAATAGGTCCATGTCAATCTTTAGTCGTTCCCACAGTATCTTACCTTCGGAGCAATTTATTACGAATGCAAACAATGTGCCTATTAATTTTTAAGATGCAAATCAAACAAAACAAATCATAAAAACATTTCCTTTGCTTCAAGAATGACATTTAAAAAAAAAACAATTTATGTTTTAATAAAAAAGAATGACATTCTCGGTCCAATTTTGAAATAGAACCCGTTCGGTGGGAACGGTTGCAATGACAAAACTATTTTTATTAAAAAAATAAGAGAATGCGTACTTTGTCTATATTTTAATTTCGGTGAATTTGCATACGGTTCGAGCTGTGAATAATTTCTAATGAAATGTATGAATAAATTATAAATGAGGACAATGTCTTCAAGGCGCAGGGGAAGAGGAAGCCATAATTAAAATACGGGAGACGGTAGGGTTGGCGATTTGACAAAAAGACAAATCATATTCTGACATTGCCAATTTTATTTGTCTTAGATTATAATTCGCTGAATATTGGGAAAATTATTAAGTAGATTAGAATTAGTTGGACAGTAGTTTTATTACCACAGTATAATTTCTTTTACCTAAGCAGGTATTAGGTAACAAGATAACAGGCAACCAGAGAACTCATTATTTTGACTAAACAATTCGTCTTCCAATAATATTGTACCTGACGGCTCGAATTTTAATAAACCACGAAAACCATTGCTCAAATAGGTATTTTCTCTATCAATCCAACATTACGACACAACTATAAATTATTATTTCAAGTTGCCAGCCCTACATTCATGAGCAGAACACTTCACGGGCTTACATCTCACTCTACCCTTTCTAATGATAATAAAAACCTGTTCCTTACTATAACAATTTTTTTTTTTTGTTTTAACGTCACCTTTCCGGTACACCGTGATTGTCAACGGCAACTATTGTTGCTTTTATATTATAAACAATAAGCCCAAGGGTTGAAAACAGATGTCGAGCCAAATCAAAAATGTTACATTGTCTTAATAAAAATAGAGGTGCAAAAATTTGAATAAATTTTTGTATATTGAAATTAGTTTTTTTAGTGTTATACCGTTTTGGATGTGGGAATGGTTGACCCCTTTTTCGGACGTCATTGTTTATGGTTTACTATTGTTTTTTTTTAGATGGCAGTTATTTTTGTTTTATTGCAAGCTGGATTGGCTATGGTGTCGGCAGATGGGTTGAATGTCTGTTAATAGTAAAAGCTGTGATACTTTTTAATATGACGAGGACGAGTGTGTAATTTGAGTTTTAATTAAATTGTGGCAAGCTACACTTTATATTTCAAAAATATATATTTTTCTATACTTTTACGGTGTAGTGGCGATACAAATGGATCTAGAAGATGCTGAATAGAATATCACATAAATAAGTCACGACTGCCTTGCTGCAGGCTTAGCACAAGCACCGATTTGTCGTGTTTCTAAATTATGTACAATGGGAGAAGATAGCTATGTTCTTCTATTAATTATCACAGTTATGCGTTATAAACGAATCATGATTTTGTAGATAATCATCATCAATCACTTTGTGGCCGTCGAGTAGAAAGTTTGTTGTCAGTGTGATTTTGACAGTTTGGGAAGAAATATTCTTCTGAAATAGTCTACATTTATAAGGACCTAGACAAAGATCGTTAGAAACGAAAGACAACATGACAGATTGTAGAAGGATTTCTACGGTGCGATGTCAAAAATGTAGAAACGAAATGTCAGTTTGTATTGAAAAAGCACTATCTATTCTTCGTAGCAATAGAAAGCGTCATGCTAAGCCTGCTGGTCTAGTGGCTGCAAGCGCTACTTCCGAGTCAGGCAAAAGGTAATTGGGTTTTTGCGTCTGGAATTTATCAGTAGCAGTCCGGAGTCTGGAATTGTGCTTGTTTGGTGGCAATAGACTCGTCTCCTGTTACTTGAGACTTAAACATAACTGAGAAAATATTGGCGTACAGACACCAGCACATCTGCTACCCCGAACTGTCAAATTTTCCCAATTGAACATGAACCGTATGCTTATGTGATAAAGTTGAAAATCTATCAAAAAAATTTGACAGATTCGGATAGTTGGATGCCGGCGTCTGAACTTTATGTGAACCTATGCATAACCCTTCAGGGATTACAGTTGTGATGTTATGTTATACCCAAAAACGAATATTAAAAAAATATTAATTTAAATAAAAGATTAATATACATGCTTGTTTATTTATAACTAATTTCCTCTGTACAAATGTAGTAACCGCAGATAAAATTTCATGGTGTATTGAGACTATAAGGAATATCCTGTTTACGAGCTGTCGTATCATTTTTATGTGTTACTGCAAAATATAGAACAGTGGTTAATATCACTTTTAACCTTTTTTTTTTTTAATGTTGGGAAATCATCAAATAACTTCTCCCGCTCTGGGTGGAGCAGGAGAGCGTGTCAGAGTTTTACTGACTAAAACCCACCCGTGTTCCCTCAGTTGCCTGTTCCCATTGATATACAAAAAACCCAAGATGCACAGTCTCGAACAAAATTAACACTCAAAACTGTACCCAATTATACGTCAGTGGTTATAGTTATGAACTTATGATAAAACACATTTTTTATGCAAATTCAACCTTACACAAGTGGTTTTTACATGCTTTATATTAGCTTCACTTTTATGTTTGTATGTTGGTTTGTATGTAACCGACTCCTTTGGACGCTATTTTGACCCACTTTAAACGGTCAGATTTCATTTAAACTTTGTAGACTTATCGAGGACCTATGACAATTCAATAATTTAAAAAAAATAGAAAAAAACACGCTTTTGTAGTTGGCAAAACTAAAAAATAGGAAATAAATAATAGTTTAAAAAAGCACGCTTTAAAAACCAAACTAAAAAGTAGAAAATAATTTAATTCTATTAAAAAGCGTGGGGTGCTTGATATTAATTGATTATAAAAATGCCTCAAAACGCACCCCACGCTTTTTAATAGAATTAAATTATTTTCTACTTTTTAGTTTGGTTTTTAAAGCGTGTTTTTTTTAGTTTTTTTAAACTATTATTTATTTTACAAAGCAATGTCTAAAAAGACTGTTTGAAATATGACGATACTATTTATGCGGAAGTTTTGAAGACGCTGACTGTGTATCTTTGGTGTTTTGTATATCAATGGCCTTACCTACATCCTAAATTATAAACACTTTTAAATAGTTATATCAGCTTTGATGTTTCGGTAAATCAATTGGTCGGCCAGTCACTTTTTCGGGTTATAAACACTCGGGGATTCTAAGCATTCAGATTGTTGGTGCATCTTTAAAACTACTCATCCTACTACCCTGCTAAAATTATAAATGTTAAAGTTTGTGCGGATGGATAGATGTTTGTTACTCAATCACGCAAAAATGGCTGAACGGATTTGGATGAAATTTGGCACACAAATAGTTTATAACCTGGATTAACAACCAGACTACTTTTGATAGTAGGTAGTAAGTTTGCGTGGGATAATTTCTGCCCTCCACGCGGGTGATGCCGCTAGCAAAGGCTTGTCAAGTGTCTAGCCTTGTGTCTTCCTTCGTTTGGTGTCACATAGGGAACCCCATAATGTCAGCCAGTTCTAGATTTACGCCTAGGCCTACAACGCCCGGGAGACAGTCAGCCTAGGAGCTACAACGCTACCTCGACTACACAGGATAAGTTTTTAACCAGTGCGCAAACTAAATTCAGCATATCATTCTAGACCCCCAGCGAAGAAATTTTTCGTCGGTAATACAAAAAATAAAATTGCTGTTTCATAGAAAAGTGCAATACCTATGCGATCAAAATGTATGGAACAGCTGATTATTATTTTTTGTATTACCGACGAAAAATTTCTACGCTGGGGGTCTAGAATGATATGCTGAATTCATGGTTACAGTTTGCGCACTGGTTAAAAACTTATCCTGTATAGTTTGCTTGCGTTCAGTCGAAAGACGGAGTGGACATCTAAAGCCATTTATCACCGAGGATTGCCTGCCACAGTGGCATTGGCTGCATCGAGTTATGAATGCCAGTTTGGCCGTTTTTTTAGGGGTTTTCACATGGTAGATTCTATTGCATACTAGTAAAAAGTGTATAACTAAAGTAGGTTTTTTTTAAATAATCTTTATCTGTCTTCGTTCTGAACCACCAGTCGAATTAAAAAAAAAACTCTTTTTGCATTTGTTAGCCCAATTCTCACAAAAGTTTATGGGCAATTTAACATTAATGTTTATTAAACCTATTGTGTGTACAAGGTATATAGAAACTATTACAAGCAAAACACCCAACGGGTATTAATTGTGGAATTCTAGCCATTAAATTTGTATGTATTTGATGAGGTCCTTCCAATTCCAATTTTCCAGGCTTCTCCTGAAAAATGACTATTTCATGAAATTTGAGAATTTCTTTGGATTAAATACTCTATATTTATAATACACAGTGAGTATGAAAGCGTGTTCCGTGTGGTGCCGGACTTAAAAGAATTGCACCATCCCATTTCTTCCCGTGGGTGTCGTAGAAGGCGACTAAGGGAATGACTAGAGAATGGGCAGCAGCGTTCTCTATGCATTTGACCACCATACTGCGATCGCCAACCCGCCTGCGAAGCGTGGCGATTATGGCAAATCCCCCGTTTTGGGAGAAGCTTATGTCCAGCAGTGGTCGTCTTTCGGCTGATATGATGATGAGGTCCTGTTGACCGATATAAACGTGCACTACCTACCCTACCTAACATCACGGTACGACCTTTAGGAGCCGATTAAAAATAAATAATTGTCAGAAAACGAAGTAAGGATGCGATACGGTGGGTCCGGAGAAGAACATTCACGCGAACGGAGTCATGGGCAGGAACTAGTAAATTAATAAGTCCTTCTTATCACTGGTAAGTATATTGTTTACCTAATTAAATCTTGTACAGTAACATAAAATGCCAATAACAGGATATTCGATAGCCTTTTATAGATAAGTACCTACAGTGCCGGTTCTCTAACTAAAAAGCTTATCTCAATTTGACGAAAACGCTTAATGACTTACCGATCGATTTTCTTTGTTTTACTTAAGATAAAGAGATTCTTGAAGAGGTTTTTTTTTGGGTGGGAAATCATCAAATAACTTTTCCCGCTCTGGGTGGAGCGGGAGAGCGTGTCAGACTTTTACTGACTAAAACCCACCCGTGTTCCCTCAGTTGCCTGTGTGCCAGGGGCCGCGGTATCTCTTTCGAGCAACCCGCACCCCTGGCAGGCATCGGCCTTTGCGGGCCCCATCCGTTACTGCTGACATCTCTTTGAGGCGCGCGTGGAACACAGCGCGCCGTCGACCCGGGCTTGGTCCTTACCGGACAGCGAGCTACCCATTTCTCGCCGTTCGCAAGCCCGTGCCTACGGTAGCCGGGAATCAGCCTGGGATTCCCGACGCCCAGGGCGTCTCCTGCGAAGGCCACGGCTGTGAGGGCGCATGTACTGCATCTCCCTCACGTGCGCCGCCTCCCTCTTTGCGAGCATGACGGAAGGGACAGCGAAGGGGTAACGCGTCATTTTTTAATTTTAAACGTACAAAAGGGCCTGACCCATCCAACACCTAGTGCAAGTGGGGTGCTTCTGATCAGACCATGCCTAACTTGCTGGAGTGTCCTAATAAATGTCCTTTCACCTGCACCTCGGATAACCTAAAGAATGCCACTGATACCGCAATCACCGTGGCCATTAGTCTTGTGCCTGGTCGGTCATTTTTAAGACTCGTACTAGTTCAGTTCGGTCCGTGAACTAGTTCTTTCTATTAGTTCTATTAGCTCTATTCGGTCTTCGCTCTCAGCAGTACTTCTATAGATCACAGAGCAAAAATTTAACGTATCAGTCAAATCAGTCGCTGTCATTCTCGTTCTCGTTCAGACATAGGTTATGGCTCTTTGTAAATGTACGAGGAGCTATTAGAACTAATAGACCGATTACAAGTCAGCATTCGGAAACGTTTCTTTTAGTACAGTGCTAAGAAGCGGTTCCTATTCGTTCATCGTTCACGAACTACACAAGACTAGTGGCCTTTTTCTGGGCTCAAATTATTATTAATTAAAAAAAGTGTACGAGTACCATCGACACGAAAAGAAGAAGAAGTGGTATAAACATTTTATAGTATGGTATAGTATATTTATTTCTGAGTATATGGTACATTACGATCTTAATATTATTCAAAAGCTTCACATATACTACCGTTGCCGGTGTAGAAATATTAAAATTAAAGTACAATTAAGGTCCCCATTAAAAACCTTATAAGTAAATTAGTTTGAAATGACAATGGGTAACTATATTTTTTTTAATGTAATGTAAAATTTTATTAATTAGGAAAACAAAAACAAAATATTTATGAATTAAATGTCAAATGTCTTAAAATTAAAAGTAAAAAGTCAATCCACACACACTACTGATAACATGTAATGTCAAAAATTATAATTAAAAAAATCGTTAACTAAATAAAAACAGTTGTCTAAAAGCCAGGCAAATATTGTTTTCTTAAATTTATTAGTAGGCAGCAGTCTGATGCGTGAAGGTAAATTGTTGAAAATTTTGATTGCCATGCAATTGGAATTCCTGCTATGCAAATGCAGTCTCTGGCTAGGTGCAAGTAATTTATTTGGGCTTCTGCTATTGACTCTTTTTATCATTAAAACATACGAACTAGTATCATTAACTAGGGAGAAAATCGTCTAGTAGATACGGAATGAACACCGACGACCCGACACGTGACAGTGTTTTTTTTCTTAATACAGATTCTTCAAATGTCTAAGATCCAACCAAATCCAGGTTCAATATAAAATTGTCTCGATCTCTGCTCAAATTTTGTTATAAAATACATCGAGTTTGTACGGTTCGGTTCAATAACCAAAACAACCAAAATAATTTCCAGACAAACGTGTTCGATGGTTAGTAAACAAATAAAATCAATACCTTACAAAAATATACGCAAACGTTTCCAAATTCCCAAAATGGACCCCATTTTTGGGATGCTAAGGTCGTTTTTAGCTCGTTGAGGGAAGTATATATGAGGTTATGTATAAGAATCGGTCTGTGTGCTAACAAATCTAATAATAACGGTAACAAGCAATGGGGGAGTGCATCTGATTTAGGAAAAAAATATCCCGTCGGGTTTGGGGTGTCATGTTGCGAACAATCGTTGAGAAAATTGTTTAGACATTATGAAGTAGCTAAAATGGGTTTAAAAGGATGAAATGGTTTTTGGTGGATTGTTCATTTTGCAGCAGAAACTAAACTGTAAAATTATAGTCGTAGATATAAAATTCGTTCGTCGTTGCAACTCATATTTTGTTTTATTAATGGTTATGTGGATGATTAAAGGAAAACCAAAAAATAAAGATGAATGGACTGTGTGAAAGACGATATCGCTTGAAAGGAGATGACTACGGAAATGTAGGCTAAAAGTGATTTATTGAATTTACACATGCTTGGCCGACACAAAATATAAATATTGGTATAAGGGCAGGGCAATGACAATGACGGTTTTGAATAAAAAATAAAAAAATACAAAAATATGCACAAACTACAGTTAGTTAAATAGGTTTTTGGAATTCAGACTAGAGATGGGCTGACTTTGGTCGACTAGCCGATTAGTCGGCTGCAAAATGGCCGACTAGTCGGCCAAGCCCTTAATTACTTTCGGTTTAGTTCCGGTGACATCGGTTGTTCGTGACTACGCTTTAGGCTCGTAGGTGCCAGTGCGCGGTGCTCAGCGACCAGGCGGAATTAACGGAACATGGTTTTGTTTACTTTGCATTTATTCTATCATTGTTTACATGTGCGCCCGCGCTTCTTCCTATCCTAATTTTCTATCCTTTTCTAGATTGCACTGAAAGTAAACTGTAAAACTGGTTCTATAATAAAAATAATAAAGGTAAGGATTTCAATTTCATTTCAATCATCGTCTTTTAATTTTTAAGCATAATAATACGAGTAAAAATAGGTAGACTAGAAAAAATAATTGTAGAATGTCTATGGAATCTAAATACCATTTAAAAAATCTAGACATTTTAAGCATCACCATGTCCAGTATCGTGCAATTTTCTTTGGATATTTTTTTATATTTTTAAATATTTATTATCAAAATAACATTAACGACCGTTTTCCCCGACTGTACAAAGGGGGTGGCTAGAAAAGTCGAATTTCTTAAAAAACACCATCTCTCTTTGAAACCTCATACGCAGAAGGTATACTTATATATTTTATATGATTGCTGTAGGGGAGGATTTTTTCGACTTTCCATCAACAGAAGATCGAATTTGAATATATATTTTTTTTCTATTTGTAAGTATTTCTTGGGGTGAGTTTGTAAATAACATGCCGTGTTTGGCTCGAGGGTAAAAGTGAAAAGGTAGGTAGATATTTTGAATTTTTGGAAAAAGTAGGTATTTGGACGGAGCAGATACGGACCTAATTAAGAAGCAATGCATTTTTTTTAGTGAGTGATAAATGAAATCATGCTACCTGTACAATACTAGCAAACCGTTTTAGGTAGGTAAGTGCCCTATTTAATAAATAGCTGTGCCCACGACTTCGTCCGCGCGGAATAGTTATTTATATATTAATAAAAACAAATAAAATTTCTAAAATAAAAGTAGCCTAAGTTACTCTTTATTACATCAGCTACCTGCCAGTGAAAGTCCCGTCAAAAACGGTCCAGCCATTTCATAGATTAGCGGTAACAAACAGACAGCCAGACAAAAATTTTAAAAATGTTATTTTGGTATATGTACCGTATATATATTCATATGCATGTAGCAAAAAGCGGTTATTTTAATATTACAAACAGACACTCCAATTTTATTTATATGTATAGATGAAAAACTTAAACATTTAAATAGGCTTGTACACTTTTTAAATTGCTTCCAGCTTACGATAAAGCTAGATCGAAGAGCCTTTAAAATGATCGATATTGAAAATGTAACTTTCGATTCAAAAATAGTTCTAATAGCTAACTAAGTATTTATGTTAGATATTGTCATTCAATCATCTACACTAATATGATAAGGAGGAAAGATTTGATTGTTTGTAAGAAAAAATTGTAGTGATTAAACTCAATAACTATTTTTTTATCCTTTATTAAAAAGAACCTGGTTCTTAATAATTGATAACAATCTAGCCTACAAGCCTAATAAGCAATTTTAATCTAATTTAATTTTCTATATGATGATTATTTTAAAACTTACAATAGTGTTGATTGTCATAAGTCCGTTCCACTTTCTTAGAGTCTGTTAAGATGATATTATAAAAACTTTGTTCCTGTGTTATTATGTGTGTCATTGTTACTATTATTTCTACACTTTTTACAATACACTAACTCAAAAAGGTTTTGTTCGTTTTAGTCTTCGCACTATATTTGTTTGGTCTAACAGCTGAATCGCCTCGATGTTCACATGTTGGTGGAGTCGTTGTTTTTGTTTTTTCATCTATGGAAAGCTACATTATTCCGAAGTAACATGAGTTATAAATTGAGCGGACGAAATCGCGAGCGAAGTGCTAGTATTAAAAATAAATAAATAAAAATAAAAACAAAAATAAAACTATACTAAAAAAAATACAAAAATAAAACTTATTTTTAAATTATCTTCTACGAGTATTATGTTTACCTTATAAATATTTATAGATATTTATATTTTACTATTTATGTAAGAAGAGGAGGCCTTCACCTTCGAGAACGAGGGTCTCGAAGGTGAAGGCCTCCTCTAGAGATTTCCAAGTATTCCTGTTCGCTTATATAATATGTCAGTTTACCGGGCAGCAGGTGTACCTCTCTTTCTGGTGCCTGATGGACCTTTTCAAGATGCTGCTGATGTGCTAGTATTAAATAAAATTAAAAATAAATATTTTGTCCATTAAAAATGTTGCGCTTTCGTCTTTCCATTTTCTCTTTTGGTCATACTCCCATAACCTCTCTATCACAACTTCCCTCTGACATAGTTTTTTTTAAATCCTCTCTTCCTTATCATCCCTGGCCCGATGACCGTCAAAACTGACCTCTATTTTGTCCATGGTATTCACAGAAACATGTACCATTGAACTAAGCTTATCGATTTATAAATCCTCAACCACCATAGTACTTGTTGGGGTCACGGGGGGATGGGGGGTGAACCGATAGGGTGCGACAACCCCTGTCCAATAGTTTATGTAAAATTTATGTGCGATGCCAATTTGCTCGACATTTCGCGTTTTTTATTATGACTGTACTTATTTCGAGTTTGAAATACTTCACAGTAGTTGCTGGTATTTGATTGTAATTATGGTATTTCTAAGCCTGTCGGTCTTGCAAGATTTTCATGCTTGGCAGTAAACGTTTTTGAAATGGCAGTTAAAGAAATTATCTTTGGAAGCAATTTTAAAATTATGCATAATATTGACAGATGCCAATTGAAGCAAATGGTAGCCCAAGTGCCAACTACCCTAAGACTGATTTCATCTGCAACTCATTAAATGCCAAACGCTCAAAAGGAGCAGCTTATTCTAAATCATCATCTGTCTAGCCATTTCTCGGCTTCCTGTCTATCTGGATGCAGCTGAGTATAAGTATTTTACATGGACCGACTTCCTATCAGATGCTAAGACTAGCTGGACTTTCGGGCTTCCGACTATCGGTAACGACGGTCAAAGATTCAGGAATGACAGCCGCGATCACCGACTGAACGTGCATTCCGAGGCACGGAGGGGTCTTGCTTAGTAAGTAAAGATGGTCACCCATCCACGGACCAACTTTATTACTTGGCCACAAACCTCTCTATCTAAGTAAGAATACGCATGTAAGAATATTACCAATAAAATACTTTCTATTTTTAAAAATCTTTACTAATCGAGTTCGTTCGGTTCCGTGTGGTGCTGGACGTAAAGAATAGCACCATCCCATTTCTTTGCGTGGGTGTCGTAGAAGGCGATTAAGGGACTTCCTAGAGAATGGGCAGCAACGTTCTCTATGCATTTTACTACTATACTGCGATCGCCAACCCGCCTGCCAAGCGTGGCGATTATGGCAAGCCCCCCCAAACTACGGGAGGCCTTTAACCAGCAGTGGACGTCTTCCGGCCGAAATGATGATGAATGGTGAATCGAGTTCGCGTCTCACTTCCTCTCACTCGTCATAATAACTTTTTTTTTTCTCATTACCCTACTACTTGAAGTATCGCTCCATTTAACTGTCAAATCTAAGTTATATGTCAAAGAAAAAAAAAACATCCATTTAAATTAAAAACGGATTTGATAATATCCTCTCAGTAGGCCCAAACTGCAAAACATTTATCATGGGTATGAAAAAATATTATCTTCCTCTTAAAAATATCAGGTTAAATCGAGTCCCTTTATATTTATCAGGTCCCTGCAAAAGACAAGAGATTATGGAGTTCAAAGTTCACCAAGAATTATTGTTCGTGATTGTTTTTAATGGCTTTCCTTTTTCTTCACAATTTTTCCGCAGATTTTTCGTAAAATCGAAAAAAAAAGAAAATAACTTTAACAATTAAAGATTCGAGATAGCCGACTATCTCGAATCTTTAATTGTTAAAGTTATTTTCTTTTGGTTTACTGTCTACTAACTTGTGAGTGTGTTGATTGATCTTTTATTATTTTATGATGTGCTGTTTTTTTTACTTTGTAATCTTATCGTTATTGTCTTGTTCTAATATTTGAGTTTGGAAAATCCGCAGCTTCACGTCTATTTTTAAAATTTATTTCTGTTTAAAATGCCTCTTAACTACCTACATTTATGATACGTTTTTGACATTCATTGTCGCTGAGATGCAAACGAGACTAGATTTAGAACGTTTTCTATTTATTTAGGTATACTCACATATGTTTTTTTGCATTATTCAATTTATCTGAAAAGAAGAGCTTAATTAACAACACCTATTTGCAAATAGATCGTTTTAGCTGTAATATCTTTAAAGTATTTTCACACAAATATCTAATACCAACAATCACAAATTGTTAGGCACTTGGCAAATTGACAACAAAGTTTAAACAGAGTAAATAATGTATAGAAATATAATACAAATAATAGGAACTGCATAATACCGACGACGGCTTAAGGCTCAATAATTTGGCGAACGGCGCATTGAGTATTATTTGCATTTATTATTGGGGCTCTGAGGAAAAAAGAAATAATTAAAGACGAGGTCGCGTGCCAACGTCTCCCCGATTGAAATCATGTAGCGTTCGCAAAAATGGGATTGAGTTGTAATGGGCCAAATAAAAATATAAATGTAATAGTTTAAATGCGAAAATTTGGATGTTTAGATTTTTGGATGTTTTTTACTCAATCACGTAAAAACGATGGAATTTGGCACACAGATAGTTTATAACCTGGATTAACACGTTTAAGGGGAATCTAGTCGTGGGCTCGAACTCACTGGTGGACCTGGCTAAAAAGCACGCTGTCTCACCAGGCATCGAGTCCGACAGAGATAGTATCACTGATTAGCTATTTGACGCTAGCCTACACGAAAAACTTATTTTGTAAGATGCAGGATCATTTATAGTAACACAGGTGGGCAAAAAATTAAGAAAAGGCCTTCGGAAGATCGGGTTTTATGAAAAAACAACTGCATAAATGACCAATAAAGGTTATTTGTACTTTTCGGTATTTGATCTTTGTCGATACTGACTTGGTTTCGAAGATTTTATAATTCTTTTATTACTTAAACACGCCCAAAGTTAGGTTAATTTAGCAAAAAAAACGAATCTTTGTTGGCTCCTAACCTTTTAATGGCTTTTTATTTTAGTATTCTGTCTCCGTACAGACAATGTTAATAATGAGGCAAAACCATACTATGTTTAATTTTTTATGTACATTGTCGAACAGTGGAGTAATACACTCCCGAAGTTTGAATGGGAAAAATGTGGACTAGATTCACCTTAATACTTTCTATCCCGGTAGTACGTTCCTTTGGGATAATTTCCGACCTCTTCGAGAGTGAAGCCAATGGAAAAAGTTAGTTGCACTATAAAGCCACGAGCTTAAATACGTTACGGTTACGTAAAATTCAAAATTGTTTTCTTCCTTAGATACAAATTGAAAAAAAAATCCAATTGCCAGAAACGACCAATTTCTTAATAACTAGCTTCTGCCCGCAGCTTCATTCGCGTCAAATTTCTTGCTCCCTGACCCACACCGTCTCTCGCCTCGGCTGTCCGTGCGAGTACTTCGTATTCGTAACGTTTTTCTCTTTGCTCGGCTCCTAAGAGTCTTAGCGTGATATTATATAGCTTATAGGCTTCCTCAATAAATGGTCTATCTAACACTGAGATAATTTTTCAAATCAGACCAGTAGTTTTTGAGATTAGCGCGTTCAACCAAACAAACTCTTCAGCTTTATAATATTAATAATATATATAAATTTATAATAATAATAATAAAAAGTATAGACATGGTTTCGGTTATACTACTTTCAAAATATCATAATATTTCTGTAAGAACTTTAGAAGAAAATCGCTTTTTAATCTCGTGACTGTACCTACCTGTCCACAATGTGTGAATTGTGTTAAATATAAAAAAGCAAAAACGAACTTTCATGACTTAGCTTTTGCCCGCAACTTCGTCCGTGTGAAATTTCTTGACCACCTCGTCGCATCGCATAGCCTGCTCATGCAGTAATTTAGTTTTCACTTTTCTGCAATTTTTGTTTTTTGCATGGCTCAGGCTAAGGGTCTTAGCGTGATGTTAAATAGCCTTTCTCAAGAATTTGGCAAAATTCAAAAGTAGTTTTTAAATCTAACTGGTAGTCTCTGTGATTAGCGCGTTCAAACAAACAAACACACTTTTCACTTTTATTATTAGTGTAGATAGATTAATAACAACAGCATGCAACAAAATTGAGTAGGAACTTATTACATTAAAAGACATTTTTGCTTACCCTACTTTACTTAAGATGAAAATTATTTGCCTAAACACCCACTCTGGTACCCCCGAAATGAGCATTTCTTTTTCACAATTTGCTATTGCAATTATGGAAATCAAATAGGGGGGCACCTCTCAGCGTCTTCGCATTTAATTTCGGTGATGGGTAGGTACATAAGGTAGGTACCTCTATCTTAGGTACTTGGCATAGCACAAGGAAGCATATATAAAAATAAACAGACATAATTTTGAGTTTTCGTTAAAGCCTCTAATAGAAATGTTGGATAAACGGACTTTACTTAATTGTGCCGTTGCAATGAATCATTTAACGCAAGCTTTATTAAACTTAAAACCAAAAACATGCAATTAATGACCTAGGTGTGGGTTATCTAATGACAACAATGACCGAAATGTGTGGTGTGTCCATGCTGAGGAATGATGTGATAAAGCAAGGGATGGAAAATTCAAATTTAAATTCAAATTCAAATGTTTATTGCTCAATACAGTACGTAATCATACATTTCTAGATGTCAAATCAATGATACATTTCAATGTCAATCATACATTTCTAGATGTCAAATCAGTGATACATTTCAAAGTCAATCATACATTTCTAGATGTCAAGAATGCGCAGTCCACTGTGTTGCACCAATTCAGGCATACAATTATACCATTTCATAAATTCACATTAATACGTTAAACAATTTCATTAACTCAAAATAATACCATAAACAATTTCATAAATTCAAATCAATAAGTATGTAATGTCAGAATATATAATGTCCATAATTGGCAATACAAATAATATAATTTTAATAAAAACAAATCGGACCCAAGTATTCACCCTAATTGCATGTATTATTATTATACACACAAATTTCGTAAACAATTTCGTCACAATTAATTGTGTAATATGTCTTACTTATCAGTAGATTATTGAGTTGCTTCATAAATAAATGGATATCTTTAATACTTGTCTTAACAAGGCGTTAGGTAATTAATTATAAATACCTATGTGGTGCCATTCCTAAGAAGTTTTACGGAATACTTATTTTTTGTGTTCCCTACTACCTAATTCGTCAAATAGGTGGAAAAAAATTATAAAGAAAGGTGTGTAAGTGCGGGAAATAAAGTAAATTGTGCTATACATGCGATTGTGACCGACCAGTTGATGTCTGAAAAGGCTCGACTGGCTGTTCACAATGGTGTGCTGGTGCCTACCTTTATGTACGGAATTGAATGTTGGGTGTGGCAAAAGAAGCATGACAGTGAAATAAATGCTGTGGAAATTCGTTCCTTGCGAAGCATGTGTGGTGTGACTATGAATGATAGGCTGAGAAATGATGTGATAAGGCAACGGTCCGGTTTAAAGAAAGATGTAGTGATAAAAATTTAAAAGAGCTAATTTGATTGAGGAGATACTTAGATGGTTTGTTGAGAGGATCAATGAAAGGCGACTAACAAAAGGTTAAAACAAGGCAGATGAGAGTGGATATGCTGGGAGGGGATGCCGTAGAAGGACAGATAGTGACCATATTAGTGGTATTCTTCAGATAGGTCAGGTCCGTAGTACTCGCAATATCCGGATCTATTAAGGTAAACGAGTCAAAAAGAATTTGGTAAACTGGGGTTACTTTAATTCGCGTTATGACTTTGATCAAAACTTCCATTTCATATAAAATCGCTTATTGCGTAAAACGAAACGCAACATGGTAGTGTTTTTTTTTTTCTAGGTTAGCAACACTGAAGAACTGTCAAATCCTTTCCTGAGGACACGCTGGGAATTCACTAACAATTTTTTTTTGTTCTGGTTAGCACATTTTTATTTTTAAATTGTATTGACATTATAACTGGGGTTACTTTTTAATTACGCAATAAAATAGGCGGGTATCAAAGTAACCCTACATCCTACGTATAACTTTGATCAGTCAATTTTTATTTATTTTCTCAAAATAAAGCAATATTTTTTTCACATATTATTACAGGAGTCGAGAGTTATAAAGAAAAACGATACCTAATTGTATTTTTTATAACCACAAATTTAAGAGATATGAACCTTCAAAGTTCAATATTGATTAAAGTAACCCCGGTTTACGGTATATAAAGATCGTAGCAGCTAGTTCTGTAGCTTCTGCCTACCCTCATCGAAAGAAGGGATGAGTTATTATTTTACTTGAACAGTTTGCGTTAGTTGAAGTCCAAGATGAGCAAAAGTTCAGATAAAAACGTGGTGATCGTTGTTGCAGATTTGTTATGCGAATGTCTCAATCATTTATAAATATAAGAAAACAAATAGATATAGTTAGAAAACGACTTCATTATCCTATATTTATTTTCAAATATCAACACCCCGAAAAGACCCCTAAATATTCAAATCAGTTAATCTTCAAAATCGACTAGAATATCAGGCTTCATGTTCTCTAATTAATTTCCTAGAGCGAGTGGGAGGAAAAAAAAATTGAATTAAGGGGTGAAAAATTTCTGTCGAAACTTAAATAAAAATGCAGATAGGTGGAAGTTTGTTAACAAGGGGGGGAGAGCAACCCCCTTTGAAGTTCGCAAAGAGCACGCGAGCGTAAGGGGCGGCGTATACCTACTTAGGGGTGAAAAATAAGTCTCTCCCTTTAAATAAGATATCAGCGAAATTGAAATTGTTGAGGCGAATATTTTTTGGTTGGTTATATACCTACTTTTTTCGAGTGATTGTATATGAATTATGTAGGTATTCCTAGGCGTCAAGGACTTTATATGAGACTAGCGACACACACCTAATTCGTATGGTTTTTAGTACTTGACAAACCATGGATCCCGGAATAAGTTCTCTAAATAATGTTGAACACCGCATCAAATCCGTTGGTTAATTTAGAAGAAAGACGAGGCTACATATGAAGTCACGATATTATTTATTTCTCTAAAATTTAGTACATAACACAATATATAATAGATATATTTTTGATATATAGATTGACTTTTGTTCGCGCATCAGATAGTTACTTATAAAGTTGATTCTTCTCTCCCAAAAGTCCAGAGAGAAACAGTGTCCATTATCATTAAAACAACTGGGGCCCAAGTCTGCTATTTTTATAAATTCGTCATTCCAACACGATCCCATTGTCATTTTGCTAAAAGTTTGTAATCTGCTAAATTCATAATGGTCGATCATTGGTCGGTCAATGGTCTCGTAATAGAATTGTGTTATAATGGCATTGTCGTATTGCCATTATTATAAAACCCGTTAGTAGAAATGATTTTCCAAAAACTACTACTAAATTTGAACATTTATTCATGCCCGATTTCATTTATATATATTTTACATATTATTTATTGGTTTATTAGTGTTAAATTTTAGCAGATTACCGCCTAAGTCAGTCATTCATTTGTCATTAAGTACGAGATTACCAATAAATGTCATTTCTTTCCAATTGCCAGCCACTGACACTCCATTGTCAGTGGCTGGCAATTGGAAAGTCATAATGACGCAACTATATTAGTAGATTACCAAACTTGTCAAAATCAACAATTTTGAAATCAGTGATAGACCATTCTGACACTATTGTAATAGCAGACTTGAGGCCCTGGTGGTCAACCTGGCCCTGGTGGTGCCTGGTGTTTTGTTGAAATTGTTGTAGTATTGGTATCTGGGGGCACGGTAGTGCACCGCCAAGACGAGCCAAGCGGAGCGAAGGGCACTACCTACCTTTTCTCGAAGCGCTTCGTTGTTTTTTTTTAACCCTTATATCTCGGTTTTGATTATACCAGATAAATTAAATTCTCAAAATATGTTGTCAATAGCGGACTTATTAAATATATAAAGTTTTAATTGCATAGCTCTTATACTTTAGATTTTATTGATATCACAAAAACCCTGATTTCGTCACTGACTCACTGGTGATCATCAAAATTCTTAAGGTACTTTCTAACGTCCTAGAAAGCTGAAATTTGGTATGTAAGCTAGTGTTAGTACACAAACAACAAAAAAAATCTAAAACTTGGAATTCTTATCCCCCGACCACTTAAACTAGGGGATGGAAGTTTGTATGACTTCCGCAATTTTGACGCTAGAGGTCTGAAAATTGATAAAGGGACTCATATACAATTAAAAAAAACAGTGGTTTTCCCAGTTATTATTTTAGTAGTTCACAGCTTCACCCGCGTCGAAATTAACCCATGGGACGTAGTACGGAATAATACGTATCCTATGTCCTACCTTCGCCAGGTAATTGTGAAACACACTAACTGTGACATTGAAAGGGAACGTAGATCGCTGGCTGTCCGTTGTAGCATGCTGGCCCGCAGGTTTGCACGATGTACGAGGGCGGTTAAAGTAACGCTTTTCAAAGCTTACTGTCAGTCCTTCTTCACGTGCAGCCTGTGGGTCGACTTCACTCAGCGGCCATATAGCGACTTACGCGTCCAATATAATAATGCACTGAGAGTGCTGCTGCGGCCGCCGTGGCGTTGTAGTGCGTCAGGGATGTTTGCAGATAACAACATTGATGGTTTTGCCGCCATCATTAGAAAGAGAAGTGCATCCCTGATATGACGTGTTCGCCGCAGCACCAACAGTGTTCTCAGTGTATCCGCAGATCGGTGGGATTCCCTAATGTAGCGAAGGTGGATGCAGCTTCACGCTTAATTTTAAGTTTTTAATAGTAATTGTATCTGTACTAAAAAAATATTCTATTCTATTCTATAGGAATGGCTTTCATTTTGACGGTTCAAAAACATTAATTTGTATTTATGTAATTTGGGGTGTGGTGCAGGTCTATCAGTTTGCCAAATTTCATATAAATCCGTAAAGATGTGAAGAACAAACATACCAGCCGACAGACAGACATAATTACTTTTGCACTTCAAATATAAAAGTATGGATAAGGGCCGGCAATAATTTGTGGTTCCATAAGAATAGAACTAAGATGCACCCTAAATAAGTCCCAATAACTTCTTACAAAAAAAAAATCAAATGTTGCCACACTTACAAAAAAAAACCTTTATAAAAAACATATTGATCCCCTATTAGTTTCGACGCGTGCCAAATAAATAAACGATTTAATAGAAATGCATCAACACCTCTATTGATCAAATCGATCCATAAGTGACAACAGGTAAAAAACACCCTTCGAATTATCATAAAAAAAGATTGCGCTTGCACATTTTTTTTCTAAGAAAAAAAACCTCTTAACCGTTTTTGTTATTTAAATTTTTTTGTGCGCAAAAATTGATCCGATGTGTGAACGGAATTTTAATTATGGGACCCAAGACTTTTTTTTCTTGTTTTTTTGTCTATGTTTGCCACTTAACTTGCTTACGGTAGATGTATTTTGATTCTTTTTTTTTTTTTAAGAAAAAACGTGTGACTTTCATTAAGGACTCTTTACTTTTTCAGTTGCGATCTTTTCGAGTAACTTGCCGTGAGATAAAATAACTTTTATTTTGAACTGTTATTATTACCCATGCTTAACTAAACAAAAATTATAAAAAAGAAGCAATTTTTTTGTTGACGTGTATTGACTTTTGTAAAAAAAGTTTAGTACAAAAATATAAGTAGGTACCGGTAAGCTACCGATCACGAGTTTAAATACATATTCACGTAAAATTGCTCTTTCTTCAGAGAAAATACTTTTTTCAAAATACCCAGTATGTTTTCAAAAATACTAGGTACGAGTATATTCGTAATTCCATAGGTACAATTTGTCTACAAATACTTTACGAGAAAATCGTTACTGGATTTTGCGGAAGAGTAACTAACGTATTTGTGGTAGTGACTGTCTCTAATATTTTACTATATATATTTTGTAAGGCCATATTTATGCATGCCAAACAAACAACATAGCTCACCCAGCCTAATTCTAGACTGGCTGACCATCTGAGTAAAAATCTCCACCTAATAATATCTATGCATCTTCCCACGTCCATCAACAAAAATCTTCAAACATCCTTCCCTAAAATCTTTATTTCAAATAAATCAATTACAATTAAATTAAATAATTAGACATTATGAACAAGTATATAAAGTAAAAAAGGGAAGCTCACTGGGCATCAAAGAATTCTTCCGCATCGCTGTCAGTGGGAAAAGTGCCCAAAAGGCTGACAGCGTTGCCACGTTGGATGCCAATGCTGATTCTTTGACCAAAGAATAGGGCAGCCCTTTGGTCACGTGAAGAGTCGACCAACCGCTTGGCGATGTCCCGAAATACTCGATGAGAACTCGGACCCCACGGCCCTAGTGTTTCAACCCCAAACGGCTCAAACATCTATATGTTGTTTTGTCCCAATAAGGTTGTTATATCCCTAAAATCTTAAACAAAACACTGCGGGTCTTCTCATTCATAGTTCCCAGATGACTCCCGTTTCTCTGCAGCCTCAGCTACAAGTTACAATTGCAGTAACACCGCTATGCCAACCTTGGGACTTGGAACAGGTCCAAGCAAGTAGCGGCAGAAACCAGTTATATAAACTTGAACTTTACTCGTAGGTTATCGGAATTAGGATTCCGTAGCGTTATGGTAAAGCTGTGGGCACGCCACGATTGCGGCGGTAAGTCCTCTCTTTGAGGAGTGGCTTGAGAGGCGGCATGGCGTCCTCACCTTCCGCCTGACACAGGTCCTCACCGGACACGGCTGTTTCGGGAGGTTCCTGTTTCGCATAAGGCGGGAGGAAACGCCCGGGTGTTTCCATTGCGAAGATCGCCCTGAGGACACGGTGGAGCACACGGTGGACGTCTGCCCGGCTTGGGTGGAGCACCGCCGTGTCCTCATGGAGGCGATCGGCGGCGGCGATCTCTCGCGTCCGGCCCTGGTACGGAGCGAGAGTGCATGGCTAACAGTCGCCTCCTTCAGCGAAGCAGTTATGCTCGCAAAGAGGGAGGCGGCGCACGTGAGGGAGATCCAGTACATGCGCCGTCACGGCCGTGGCCTTCGCAGGAGACGCCCTGGGCGTCGGGAATCCCAGGCTGATTCCCGGCCACCGTAGGCGCGGGCTTGCGGACGATGAGTAATGGGTAGCTCGCTGTCCGGTAAGGACCAAGCCCGGGTCGACGGCGCGTTGTGTTCCACGCGGTAAATCACAATATATTAAAACAGTAGTATTATTCCTTACATATTACTGTGTACAGGTGTTAATCGATATGATTTTGCAATCATTTTATCTATAACAAAATGGCTTTCTGTCACTTATTTGAGATTCAACGTGAGCTTGATAGAATATAACGACCCATTAGAGCCGCACGCAATGATCGGAATTCATGTTTTCATCTATCAGATTTTTTTTAAAAGTATATAATCAAATATTTGGTTGAACATTGCATATACACAATAGACTTACAATGATTATTTTGTCAATATTTGCGTAGTCAACAAAGTAGTCTACATACGCACACGATCTGACCAAGATTATGTCTGGACTTTAAAAGAGACCGTGACCTCACTGCAGGCGCGGTCACAGCCAAAGACTTTGGGGGGCGTCACAGACAAAGACTACCTACATATTAATAAGAAAATGTGTTATATTTTCGAAAAGTAACTATTTTAAGCTTTACGTTTACGGCTTTGGGGGGCTCATGAACCCCTAGGACCCCCCCCCCCCCCCCCGCCTTGGACCGCGCCTGCCTCAGAGTTTGTTTGTCCATTTCTTCTCAAGGGTAGTCAGATGAGAATTAAATGTCCACTCCAACTAGCTATTATTATTTTGACGTGTTAAAGCGTTACCTATTTTTTTCTGTTACTTTTATTTCTTTTTATTTAGCCTATACTTACTGTCTCACTGCTGGTCCCATTAAATATAATAATAAACAATTTCATTTTTTACATATACCATTCCGTGTGCTATTATTTTCTACGGAACCACCAACTCAAAACAATATTCAGATTGTTTTTTTTTTCTCAACAGTAAGTACTTCTACTTGCGGCGTACAACTTGGTTCACAGGGGGAATGTTTTCTTAAGATCAATGGAACCCGTTGCCTATGGGATTGTATAGAGAACCCGTTTCCGTACTTACATAACGCTTGCAGATATAATCTCTAGTAATAATACGGCATTTTTTAGGTTTCTTTTTCGTTTGTGTAAGTAAAAACATAATGCTGAACGGATTTGATTTTTTTCATTTTCTGGTGGTTGTGTAAAAGGACCAGTTTGTTTTATTGTGCGGCTCCCAGCAATTGACTGGGAGAAATGATTTTATTTCCGTAAGTAGGTTTGTACAAACAATTTTAAAACAAGATGAGCGTTCGGCGTTTCCTATTTGAATGCACTGAGACGAAAGCCTTTGGCCTTTCTTCTCAGTGCATTCAGATGTCACAGTCTCTTTTAAAGTCCAGACATAATCTTGGTCAGATCATGTGAAGATAATGTGATTGCTGTATGAAATGGTCTTTTGAGGAAAGAACCACGCAGACTGAGTAGACCTGTCCAGTCAGTGCACGCATTTTTTAGTACCTAATCGTGCTCTCAAAACTTAACAAATACATTTTTATTAGTAACTGGGATTAACCACGAGGTAATAGCGTAACACATGAACAGTAAAAATGGCTTTAATTTTGTCAATTCAACAAGATTCATTGCGTTATTTATGATTAAGAGCAAACAAATTTTTCGAACTTATGAAGTAATGGATTAGCAATATCCTTTAAATTAATTCAGATTCTGATTGTTACGCACGTATGCTGGAACATTAGTTATCGACGTATTAAATACTAAAGTTTATTTTATAAATCCATAGATTACTTATGTACCAATCCATTTTTGTTCAATCAAAACCCGATGTCATTAAGGCAAACTGAAGCTAATCCTAAAGACTATCAATTGCTGTATCTAGATTATAATTAAGTTGTGATTGGTTTATAAATGCAATATTTCCCAGTAAAAATAACACTGAAAAAAGTGGCCAAAGCTAGTACAAAGTCAGCAATAACGAGAGTCCAGTCTCACCCCTGAATGCGGGGAAAAACTCAACCCCTTATGAAACTTCGCGAAACTTTTAGAAGCTAATTAATTAAATTGTTTTACTAAACTCAGCGAATTGTTAATTGATTTCAAGAGTTCATAATGCATTTGTTTTGAGGTATTTTTTTCTATTAAATATTTCTTTTGACAATAAATTTATGCTGCTATACATTTTTGTCGGACATTTGGCTTTTCGTGTAGAGTGGTGGACTGTTTCTTGATTTCCAATCATTATTGTCTGTTACACCAAGATTGATGATAGGTAACCATGAAAAATTTTGCGGGCAAAGCAGTCGTTCCCGGTGGTAAAGGCCTCGACTTACAAGTAATAGTGTCATCACTATTTGTCTCAAAACGGTGAAGGAAATTATTGTAAGGAAAGCGGCATGACCAAGAACCAGAAATTTTAAGACATGTCACAACTAGGTACCAACCCGCACTGGACTTGATCCCTCCCAAAGAAAAAGTTGTTCTCCCTGCCTGTGTCCCAGCAGTGGGAACATTTTAGGCTGATTAGATTATACAGGATAAATTTTTATCCAGTGCGCAAACTGCAACCATGAATTCAGCATGTCATTCTAGACCCCCCAGCGCAGAAATTTTTCGTCGATAATACAAAAAAAAATCATCTGTTCCGTACATTTTCACCGCGTAGGTATTGCACTTTTCTATGAAACAGCTGTTTTTTTTTTTTTTTTGTAAAACCGACGTAAAATTTCTGCGCTGGGGATCTAGAATGATATGCTGAATTCATGGTTACAGTTTGCACACTGGATAAAAACTTACCCTGCAATTTTCTTTAAAATACCTCCGATAAACAGACTAAATTATTATGTGTTTACTATAAGGACAGAAAACCAGAGCGAAAAATACTTTTATACTTAAGTGCACACAAGTCGCAATTTCCCTTTTCGCTGACACTTGAGACTTTAAAGAGAAACCTATATTTTAGTGTCCTTTTTTGCGGCAACCTTGGCCCTTGAGAAACTTTCTTAGCTATATTTAAAAGGTTATTTTTATTACCTACATTGCGCGGTGTTACTACCTAAGAAATTGTTAAATGGCCTCCTATAGGAAATCGGGGTGAAATAAAATAAAATAGAAATTAAAGAAAAGAGCTGATGATTAATAGTTTTTTCCTAAAATACGTAATGCATTAAAATACTATGTGCCTCCACAAATCTAACACAGTCAAAAAAAGCGAGCCGCCTGTAGAATCCAATGAGCACGTACTATTATATAAAAATATTTTACTCTATAGAATTGAACACAATGGCGACACAACCCCAAAATCAATACCTATTATGTACCAATAGAAACGAAAAATCAAAAAACGGGGGTGAGTGATGGACGGCAAAAAATCCGCGAGGGTGGAACTTCACCCCTAAGGTTTTTTCGTCATTTTTTCATCAGGGGGACGTAATCACAATGGTTAGTACGTCATTATGTGTTTATTTATGGGTGTTCGCCCCCATGGGTCGATAGTTATCCAGTTGAAAGATTGGTATGTATTTTGTGTGATAAATAATGTACCAATTAAATAAATGGGTGCTCATAAAGAAGCATTTTGAAGAATTGAACTCCATTTTGTTCATTAGATACAAAGTGGAGACGATTGTACGACAAAAAATTTAACTACGTATATCTAATGGCGTTCCCTGTCTGCATACGACAATTCAACGAAATATATTCAATAGTTCAGTCACTATTTAGGTAAAAGTTTCGGCATGTCCATATTCGGTATCTACCAACCAGCACTGGGCTGCGTGGTAAATTACGGACCTCTAACAGAGAGGAGTGTTTCTCAGCAGTGGGAACATTGAATAAATAAATAAATTTTATTAACGTAAAAAAATTATAGCCCAATTATGTTGTATGGAAAAAAATGAATAAACCACTGCGCAAACTGTAACCATGTATTCATCAAAAAAACAGTAGCATTCGGGGAGTGCCGACAGAAGTGAAAACTTGAACAATTACGTGTGTATTTTTTGAATCGACAGGAAATATTTTTAGCAACGTTCAACTTCGTTCGTACGTTCGTGTTGTCAGTGGTGTAGGTAACAGTGTCGCGAGTTCAATTGTTTTTTCCCATCTCAAAAAATGTCCAAAGCGTCTAAAGAAGTTTTCACTTCAAAAATTTGCTCTTCAATATAGGTATTTTGACCGCGTAGCAATTAAAAAGTGATTTTGTCAAACTTAAGTAAATACTGAATAGAAGTGACAAGCCAATATGAAAAAAAATAAACATTGCGCAAACTGTAACCATAAATTTAGCATATGATTCAGCTGTTACATAGAAAAGTGCAATACCTACCTACGTTGTCAAAAAGTATGGAACAGCTTTTTTATAGTATTCGACGAAAAATATGAGAAACATGTAGGTACTGAATCCATGATAATAAATTGCGCGTCGATGTCGCTGCCGTCCGGTATAATGTATTTATATTGTTCTACTGTGTCTTTTTAGTGCAGCTGTAACGCCTTTATAAATATTGTCAAAAATAACATTAACAGGGAAAGAGATTTTTTTTTCAGTCCCTTATTTTTAATTGATTCTAAGTTAAATTCTGTTAAATAAAGAAACACATGCAAACCAAGTCACGGGCACTCCTAGTTTACTTGGATAGTAACACTGGACACTATTATCATCCGTCACACACGGGGAAATAACCTCTACCGGAACCACAATAGCCCACAAATTATTGATAAAACATCAATTTTTTTCCTGCGGCCTACTATAACGCTTATGCACAACGGGGTAATCAGAATAATTAGTAAGCAAGCACCTGAAGTCGTAATTTAACCTCCACACAATGCTAAGGCGTGGTTAGCGCAAGTTGTAATTATTTCTTGCTGCAAGTCTATTGGTTGCCACCCACCATACAATGTCTGAGGCGTCACGATTGCCACGAAGATAACGAAACAGTTTTTTACGGAATATAAAGTACTTGATACTCGTGGTATATAATTTTTTGTGCTATACAGTGGATTTATTAGTGAGTAGAAAAGCTGGCTAGTGCGAGTCGGACCCGCACGCAAATGATGCCGTACCACCGTGCAATATTTGAAAATACATTTTAGTACTGTGTATTTAATTTTAATTTATTACTTTTTCTGGAAATCATTAAAAATCTACCACCATGTGACCACTGATAATCAACGCTATGCTGTGAGTTTCATAGTACAGCATCGTGCTGAATCCTTGTTGTCACCGTCACGGCGTGCAGCTGCCGAATCCCGATCACTGTATTCGTTAGTTTGGATCTGTTTTGTTTTAAGTTTTTGTTCGGGTGACCTTATCTTTTTCTGTGACAAATAAAAAAAAAATCTTTCTTTCTTCTTTTAAATACTTGTATTGGAAACCCACTTTTTGTTACAGTGGCCATAGCAGTTCACACTCTGTGAAAATTTCAAGTGTACATATTACGATTCAAAAAGCCCTGTGACAGACGGACGGAATGACGAACGGGTAGACAGACAGCAGAAACCTTAGTAAAAAGCCCCCGTTGGTACCCCTTCGGTAGGTACGGAACCCTAAAAAATGGATATTATGCGTTGTGTGAAAGAAAGTGACTAATTAATAGTTGAGGTTCAATGTTGATTTCTAGTCCTAAATCAAGTGGAAAGCTGATGGTGGAATCGTAGGCAGATGGGGCATATAATCGAAGATGGATATGCACGCACCCGGCACGCACTATAGTTTTTGACATTTAAATATATATTTCCGGGTTATAAATGGAGTGAATATTCTTGATAGATGTGCACAGGGTAAGTTTTTATCCAGTGCGCAAACAGAATTCAGCATATCATTCTAGACCCTCTAGCACAGAAATTTTACGTCAGTTTTACAAAAAGCTGTTTCATAGAAAAGTACAATACTTACGCGGTCAAAATGTATGGAACAGCTGATTTTTTTTTGTATTACCGACGAAAAATTTCTACGCTGGGGGTCTAGAATGATATGCTGAATTCATGGTTACAATTTGCGCACTGGATAAAAACTTATCCTGTATTTAAAGTAGTAATTACCACTTTTTCTTCAACATTTATGGCCTACTGTTTAGGCACTGTTAAGTGTGGTATGTAACTCTTTTAACTTAGGTATCAATTTAAGGGACGATGATTTCTGATTAAGTGATCGGTACCTACAATGAAACAACAGAAACTATCCATCTTCTTAAAACTATCCTTCTTCCTTTTTAGGGTTCCGCACGTCTTAATGAATAAACAGAACACTTATAGGATCACTCGAATGTCTGTCTGTCTGTGTTTTGCTCCGAATCTACTGAACTGATTAAGTTGTAATTAGATGCATAATATGAATTTGACCTAAACACACGGACGTGTAACGTAAAAAAAAAAATTAAATAACGGGATCAGTTTTGGGGGTCAAACTAGAAAATTAAAAGCCAAAGTTTTGCAAACTGTAACGTGTGAAGTATCAAACGAAAGAGAAAATTGGTACTTACGCTGGTTATGTTATAACCGAACCCTGAAAATGTATTTGAACGCCGGACCGAAAACGGCAGAATATTATGAACTTTAAAAAGTATGTAACGTCTCTGTAACAATATTCTGACAAATAAATGGACTATTACTGTTACTCTTGCTATCTAAGTATGTAAGTACCTACCTATTTCATAAATAAGAAATGTCTGCGGGTCTAAAGTGATTCATTTCCTGAATTCCCCTATGATTCTGCTATTTGACATTTCACTTTAATAAATCAATTCATAATTTGGTGAACATTTTACGAATTTCCATACAAAACTGTCAAATAGATGAATTGCGTGCTGTCGACGCAGATAATATTATGAATTGTCAGTTTGTGACAATTTCACGTTTTTAAATATGATCGTATTATGATTCTGCCAAAGTGGCCTTTTTAGACCCCTTGATCTACTAAATGAGATTTCCAATTATAAAAACATAATCTCGTCTAGACTTAAAAGAAAAAAACACACACCTATGAAAAATATCTTAATTAGACTTATCTTAACCATAACCCACCACAAGCAAACCTTATAAAAACCTGAATAGGTAAAGCAAAAAGAAAAAAAAACTAAATTTCTTTTAATTTTAACCCCAAGTAATGGACATACCTAATTATCAACCCTAATTAGTATTCGTACTTAGAAGAGAAAATTTTGAATCAAAGTGCATTCCACATCCCTTTTTATATAAAAACAAATTCTTTAAATAAACTCCACATCGTTAAAACTCATTTCTAACTTAAACTTGAAGTACAATCAACACGCGAAATGGAAAATAAAAATCTCCCTCATCACGAAAAATCGACATAGCGAGGGTGATTCAAGATGGCGCCGGTACCTCTTAGCACCCTATTTTTGTATTCTTCCCTCCCTCGCCTGTATTTATGCATTTCACCCCATCTCGCCCCCGCGTAAAAGTGCATCGAATTCTACCTACCCTTCGATGGTGTAACCTGAATATGTCCGTCTGACTAATTGAGTTCGTTTTATTTTAAATTATTGCATTTTTACTTTGATCCTTCGTTTAATCGATAAGTCTATTAACCGTCTTTAGTAGACAGGGCCCCAATTCTGTATCGTTATAATAATTCCCGCGGAATCTTACTACGTTCAAACTACGTCAATATCGTGTTTTGTGGAAACCAATGAAACGGTGAGTAATCGAAATGTCATATTCTGTATGTTTCAAGACAATTTGTCGATATTTATTAGCAGGGCCTCAATTCTGTATCGTTATAATGATTCCCTGCGGAATCTTACTACGTTCAAACTACGTAAATATCGTTTTTTTTTAGAAACCAATGTAACGGTAAGGAATCGAAATGTCATACTCTGTATGTTCCAAGACAATTTGTCGACATTATTAATACGATATTAACAAAATTCGTGTGTGATTGACGTGGCTACGAGTAAGAAATCGTTAAGTGGTGATAGTGAATTAGGGCCCTGGAGGGGGAAGGCCTGTGATATATCCACCAGTGGACGTCTTTCGGCTGAAATGATAAAGATGATGATAGTAGACAGGATATCTTTGGTAGCGAACGATATTATAAAATATATGAACTTGTAGTGAAATCAGCTAAATGATATTTAAGATGATACAATTTTAATTACCGATTTCCTGTCTCGTTGGTGCTGCGGTTATGAGATTCTGGGTTCGATTCCAGGTCGGTCAAAGTGTTATTGGGTTTTGCCATTTGGGATTTCTAAGTAGCGGCCCGGAGTCTGGATTTGTGCCCAGCTGATGGCAATAGGCTTGCCCCCTGTTACTTGGGACTAAAAAATAACTGGCGAAATGTAGGTGTACTAAGTACACCTCTGCCGAACCCTCTGTGGATTACAGGTGTGATGTTTTGTTCTTATAATAAATAAATTATATTATGCTTACATATAGGTAAATTTTTTCAAGTTTTACCACATACCTAGTTCCCTTGAATAATAACTGCCTAATAATAAATTGCTTTGAAAACAGCTGTACGTACTACAACTAAATTAATAGATCCTACAGCAGAACATTATTAAAGCCAAATAGATAACCAAAATAATAATGAAAAAAAAAACAGAATTTATCAATTACCTACTCCAAAAAAAGACTAAAGACTATGAGCGCCAACTACAATACAACACCCTAATTTCGTATAACCTGGTAACACCCTTTTTTTGGTTGGGAACTCGTGAAATCATTTCTAATAAAAATGGTTAGAAGTCTTGCAACAAAGAAAAACAACTAAGTATTTATCACGGTTACTAGAAATAATTGCTCTCACAATAATTGCTTATCAAATGCCAAAAATTATGAATAGGGAGGCGTACATGACCTCAACAGCGAAATAACGAATTTCCTATTGCAAGAAATAATAAACAGAGAAAGTATGCCGATGAGTCTCCTTCATCTCTTTACGTCTCACCGACGTCATCATCATCATCATCATCATCATATCAGCCGAAAGACGTCCACTGCTGGACATAAGCGTCCCCCAAAAGGGGGGACTTTGCCATAATCACCACGCCTGGCAGGCGGGTTGGCGATCGCAGTATGGTGGTCAAATGCATAGAGAACGCTGCTGCCCATTCTCTAGTCATTCCCTTAGTCGCCTTCTACGACACCCACGGCAAGAAATGGGATGGTGATATTCTTTTACGTCCGGCACCACACGGACGGTGGACGGTGTACTGGTGGTCGCCGGAGCTCACAGCTCTGCGCGAGGCGTGCGTTGCTGCGCGGCATCGGTACACCAGGCACCGCAGGCTCCGTATCCGCCCTCCGGATACGGAAGCCATTCAGGCGGAGCTATACGAGGGGTACAGAGTGGCGAAGACCGCCCTCCGAGCGGAGATCCTGCGGGCCAGGTCACTGGCCCGCGAGGAGTCGCTGGAGACTCTGAACAGAGACCCGTGGGGACGCCCCTACAAAACGGTGCGGGAGAAAATCCGCCCGTGGGCTCCCCCGCTGACCCAGAGTCTCCGGCCTCAGCTCGTGCACGACGTGGTGAGCGCTCTGTTTCCCTCGCGAGGGGAGCATGCTCCCCCGGCCATGGCTCCGCCACCTGCGGTGCCCGACGCGGACCATACCGACGACGACGACGATGCTCCAGAGGTGACCGAGGTAGAATTGAGAGTGGCGGTACGTAGGCTGAATGCCAAGAATACCGCCCCAGGACCCGACGGCTTGCCTGGAAAAGCCTGGGTCCTGGCCTTGGAGGCTCTCGGGCCTCGACTAAGAGGGCTCCTAAGCGCATGCTTGGAGGAGGGCCAGTTCCCACGTCACTGGAAGACGGGGAAACTGGTCCTCATCAAGAAGCAGGGGCGCCCCGCGGACTCTCCGTCCGCTTACCGGCCCATCGTGCTGCTCGACGAGGTGGGCAAGCTCTTTGAAAGAGTCATTGCAGACCGCCTCGTCGGGCGGCTGGTGCGGGTGGGGCCGGATTTGGCGGAGAGCCAGTTCGGTTTCCGCAGGGGGCGCTCTACGGTGGACGCCATCATGCGCGTGCGAGCCCTCACGACGGGGGATGCTGTGGCCCGGGGTGGGGTCGTCTTGGCGGTGTCTCTGGACATCGCCAATGCCTTCAACACCCTGCCCTGGAGTTGCATAAGGGAGGCACTCCGGTACCACCGGATGCCGACCTACCTCTGTCGTGTGGTCGAGGCCTATTTGACGGACAGGGCCGTCATCTACCCCGGTCACCTAGGAGAGTGGAACCGGCGAGAGATGTCGTGCGGTGTCCCACAGGGATCGGTCCTGGGGCCGCATCTGTGGGACATCGGATACGACTGGGTGCTGCGCGCCGACCTCCCTAGCGGCGTCAGCGTAGTTTGCTACGCTGACGACACGCTGGTCCTGGCGCAAGGGAGGTCGTACCAGGCGGCGGCCGACTTAGCGACACACGGAGTTGCGACAATCGTCGATAGGATCCGGCAACTGGGACTCGAGGTGGCCTTGCACAAGTCCGAGGCCATGTGGTTTCATGGTCTTCGGAATGCGCCACTGACGGGTTCCCAGATAACGGTGGGAGGGGTTCACATCGGCGTCGAGTCGACGATGAAGTACCTAGGACTCGTCCTCGACAGCCGGTGGAACTTCGCGGAACACTTCCGACGTTTGGCTCCCAGACTGGAGCGGGCCGGGGCTGCCTTGAAGCGGCTCCTGCCCAATCTAGGGGGGCCAAACGCCTCCTGCCGGAGGCTCTACGCGGGGGTCGTGCGGGCCATGGCCCTATACGGGGCGCCGGTGTGGGCGCCTACATTGAGGCGCCAACCAGCACGCCGGTTGAAGGCGGCCCATAGGGTCATGGCCATCCGGATGATCCGGGGATACCGCACGATCTCCGGTGAGGCGGCGGGCCTCCTTGCCGGATTACCGCCATGGGATCTGGAGGCAAACGTCCTCGCGCTCACTTGGGAGTGGCGCGAGGAGGCCAAACGCCGGGGCGTAACTCCGCTGCCGCGGGAAATCGCGGCACGGCGGACAGAGCTCCGGCAGGATCTCATGGCGACGTGGAAAGTACGATTGTCGCAACCCAGTGCTGGGCACGCCGCGATTGCGGCGGTAAGTCCCCTCTTTGAGGAGTGGCTTGAGAGGCGGCATGGCGTCCTCACCTTCCGCCTGACACAGGTCCTCGCCGGACATGGCTGTTTCGGGAGGTTCCTGTTTCGGATAGGGCGGGAGGAAACGCCAGGGTGTTTCCATTGCGAAGATCGCCCAGAGGACACGGTGGAGCATACGGTGGAGGTCTGCCCAGCTTGGGCGGAGCAACGCCGTGTCCTCGTGCAGGTGATCGGCGGCGGCGATCTCTCGCGTCCGACCCTGGTCCAGGCCATGGTACGGAGCGAGAGGGCATGGCTGGCAGTCGCCTCCTTCAGCGAAGCAGTTATGCTCGCAAAGAGGGAGGCGGCGCACGTGAGGGAGATGCAGTACATGCGCCCTCACAGCCGTGGCCTTCGCAGGAGACGCCCTGGGCGTCGGGAATCCCAGGCTGATTCCCGGCCACCGTAGGCACGGGCTTGCGGACGGCGAGTAATGGGTACCTCGCTGTCCGGTAAGGACCAAGCCCGGGTCGACGGCGCGTTGTGTTCCACGCGCGCCTCAAAGAGATGTCAGCAGCAACAGAGGGGCCCGCAAGGGCCGATGCCTGCCGGGGGTGCGGGTTGTTCGAAAGAGATACCGCCGCCCCTGGCACACAGGCAACTGAGGGAACACGGGTGGGTTTTAGTCAGTAAAAGTCTGACACGCCCTCCCGCTCCACCCAGAGCGGGAGAAGTTATTTGATGATTGCCCACCCAGAAAAAAAAAAAAAAAAAAACCACACGGAACACCGACGTAATGACACTTAAATTTATCAATGTAATTATGTAAAATATTTGAGTTGTACCCGTAATAACAAGACACACATAGCTAAATGCCGTTGTGGCAGAGTAAAATATGAAAGAAACCTAATCGTTTAGGGAAATACTACTCACAAAGTACATGCAAAGATCTGTCAGTCTTTTACTGACTAAAACCCACCCGTGTTCCTTCAGTTGCCTGTGTGCCAGGGGCCACGGTATCTCTTTCGAACTTCCCTGAATCATTTTAAAGGCTAATCCAATGCTTCATATTATTATTATCTCCTTTATTTCGTTAATTAGTACATACAAATTATATTTTTAAATATTCGAATATAATATTATTATTATTATTAGTCCTTTATTTCAGGCAACTAAGGCCCATAAAACACAATACAACTATAAACTAATGCATATTTTTAAACAAATTTTAAAAATACTGCACACGAAGTGACGGCGTCGTGTTACGCTGCGAGGTGTCGCGTAGCTGGCTGCGGAAACGCCGCTACAGCACACCTTTCGGCCAAAACTCTTCCTTGAGGAAGGACATCAAATGGTGAGTCAGAACGCGCACCACGAACGACTTGAAGTTGGTGTTATGACGCGCTTCCAACTTCTCCACCCTCAAGGTCCAGTTGGCCTTCACCCGTATGTACTCTACGATGTCCTCAGTCTGCAATCGGGACACGTATAGCAGCGTCGTCGGTACTGCAGGACGTAGCAGCATGTTAGAACCTGCCAGCGCCGTCCCACACTGGTTACGATAACTAGGCTTCCTCTTCTTTCTCTCCACCTTGATGAAGCCACCTTCATCACCTCCCCTCCTTCATATGTCCGAAAAATTTGTCTGGTCTTGTTGAACCGTCTAAATTGAAACCCATTCCTAATTTAGTGTTTTACATATCCCCCTGGACTGCCATTACAGTATCTTAACATAGTTTAAAACGAAGTCGCTTCGCGCTGTCTGTCCCTATGTATGCTTAGATATTTAAAACTACGAAACGGATTTTGATGCGGGTTTTTTAATAGATAGAGTGATTCAAAAGGAAGGTTTATATGTGTATAATATACCGACCTCCACGCGGGCGCAGCCGCTGGCAAAAACGAGTACATAATAAATCATGAATAAAACCAACATTTATTATCACTATTATGAGCTATTCCCTAGTTGAATACTAATTTAATAGAACGTGTAAATTGAGCAATGTAATTAAAATAGTTGTTTATTATTACTATTAATAGTAATAAAGTCAAATGCAATCATGCAAACTACATAAACTTGTGGTTATTTATACTTTCGAGATTGATCCTTACGGTAAACCATGTATAATTAATATCTTCATTAATTGCTTATTGTGCAATACAAACCAAATTATTTACTTTGTTTTCACCTACTATTTAATTGTCTCAACTAGACATGATTTAAAAAAAAACTAGTTACAACCATCATCATCGTTTCACCCGAAAGATGTCCACTGTTGAACATAGGCTTCCCCACAGCTCCTCCACTTCGACCGGTTCTGTGCTTCTCGCATCCAGCGGATTCGTGCGGCCATCACCAGTGAGTTAAAGTGAAGTGAGCTGTCACTTATGTCAATCCCTAGCAACAGGTGAGATGACAGCTCACATCACGCTCACTTCACCTACGTTTTCACGGTGAATTTTATACAGAACACATCCGCTGGTCATCGATCCACTTGTGAGAGTCCTTCCCACGCTACGCCTTCACGTACGCGGTGGCCACTCCAGACTCCACTCCTTTTGGCTCAATCGGCCATCTGTTCTGTGAACAATGCCCTGCCAAGCTACATACCTCATAATAATACCAACATATTATTACCCCACTGCAGGACAAAGGCCTCTTCTGACACAGAGAAGACACGAGCATTGATCACCACGCTTGTTTAAGACAGGTGGGCAATTTCAGAATTATATTAACTACATAAGTCCAGGTGTCTTCACGATGTTTCCCTTTACCGACGTCAGTAATGTCCAGGATTAACTCAAAAAGTGAATAGAAAAAGTCTCATTGCAATCGTTCATGCTGCGTTTTATTACTGGCTTCTTTATTTTAAAAAAAATTGCTTGATAAACATGATACGCTCCTGAGGTCCCTAGGCGAAATCAAACTGACCAACTGTCGGGCTGTGTGAATGTAGTATATTAATCAGTACCTAGTGGATTATTAAGTACAGTTTGCACCCAGCACACCGGTTGGTGTGTTTTTGGGTGGTTACCCAGAACTTTATGAGATATTATTAAACGAAATCATAATTTTGTACTTACTTTTGCTCGCTGCTTCGTCCGACCGAAATTGATAGCTCATATTACTTCAGAACAATTTTGTTTTCCATAGGTCAAATAATGTTTTTAATCGGTTAAGTAGTTTTTCAATTTATCCATTACAAACAATCAAATCTTTCCTCTTTATAAGTATATAGACTATATGTATATGTATATAGGCTTGAGCGTGTTGGTCGGAAATTATCCGACGGGATCATACTAACGGGATAATAAATATCCTATATCCTAATCCAGGTTATGGTCTACCTGTGTGTCAAATTTCATTGAAATCCGTTTAGCCGTTAAGGCCTGAAAAGGAAACAGCCAAAACAGAGACTTTCGTATTTATAATATAATAAAGTACGGATTGTGTCTCAGTCCCTATTCCTAACTTACTGGTATTTCAAAGCAAACCTATGTGTAATAGGCTGAAATTGTTGAACACAATTTTAAAGGGATTATTTTTCGTGCTCATCCTCATTTTAAAAAAAGTTTTCAACTCAGTTGACGAGTCGAGGTGAAAAGTTCTAAAAATAAAAGTCTATTTTCAGATATATCATTTTGTGACAGATTTTAATTTTAGTTTCAAAGTAATGGACATTGGTGCCATTTGTAATTTTTTTCTTTCTTAAAAAATATGCTTATCTATGGGCCTATAATCCCTGTTTTGACATTATCAGGATGAAGAAAAGATGGATGTGACATTCCCTTGTATCTATGTTGGTTTAGACTTAGGATAGTACTTGAGCGAGTACTAGCAAGATAAGCTTATGGTTAAAATCTATATCATCAGCCTACTTATATAGCAGTCCACTGCTGGAGATAGATCTGAATTATGTAAAAATATGGCAGAAATAAATTAAATTAATCGAAAACATTGTTTAACATAGATAATTTCCTAAACACGAAAACGTTTGTCTTAAAAGTACTTATGCACAAACGACGTTTTTTGTTTCGATTTGCAAATCGAACATTGCCAGGTTCCGCATTTCATTTAAGTTTTCCCCACAGTTACACGCATAAATAAGGTACCTACCTACTTTAAAACAAAATAAATATGAAAGGTGAAGTCTAAAATCGCAAAAAAGTTGAATTGCTTCAAAACTAAACAACCCTAACATTTCTAATACAACTTTCTACTGTCATATTCACTGGCAAATTTACTAGCGCGAGTAACTGGCGCGAGTAAGGGAATGGGGCTCAAGTGAAGTCTTCACGAGGGCACATTCACCCCTCCCGGGGGGCGGGAACCGAAGGGAAGACACACCCCTAGGCACGCAGTGAAGTGCAGAAGCAAAACCATTTTAAGAACGTTAGCGTTTGTAACTTGAATTCAAATAATTTTGACCGTTTGTTACCGATGGATTACTTTAATATGCAGTTAGACTGAAATCAATTGTAATAGAATTTTATGACTACTTTATGTGATTTTTGTTCATTTATTATTAAACAACTTCTGATTATTTACTTTTTGATATAGTATACCCAGGCGCTTAAACGACTTTAACCTGCAAATCTGATGACTGAAAAATTTTACACACTTCAGGAGAGTTACTCTTACAGCGGGTCAATATTAGACAATCAATAAAAAGAGACCCTTCATGCAATGTGTCAACGGTTCTGTTACAATGTGCGCTCACACTGCACCGCAATACATTTGCTTGGCATTTTTCTTATTATTATGGTTGGCTCCCAGCTCTAACACCAGAAAATCACAAGCAAACTCGCGTGCCACCTCTAGTTCAGCACCAGCACCTCACCGCGAGCTCTCCTTACTTCGGGGTCACCCCACGCCACTTCTTTCTCTTATTTCCCGGCTTTTTTTCGGCCGCCATTTTTGCGACGCATGCGTACTAGCTACCGCGGCATAGCATTCGTCGCCATCGATTTATCAGATGCTATACGAGTAAATAAAAATGGGTATGTAAGATTTTTTACCTATTTTTATTGAGATTTTTCTTTAAATATGCGGGATTGTTTTGTGAATTTGCTGCTTTGTGATTTCTGTTTGTCTTATGTTGAGATTGTGTATGTTGAACGTTGATTTGTGATATTTTCAGGGTTTTATACCTACAGCAATGGTTGATGGTTGGATTAAGATTTTGTCTTTGGTTTGGAGACTACCTAAACTCTTGACAGGGTCTCCTAACATCCTGCATGCACTTAGGATAGAAACATTTGACCTATTTCAAAATGACATGAGTAGAACTCAGAAGAAGATCAGAAGCTGGGTAAAAAACACATTACAACCTTGCGTTAATCGCCAAAGCAAATAGATCGGTGATCGATGTTTGTTAACAACCCGCTCTGGGCCGACGTGTGGATTACGGCCCACACCCTCTCACAGAGAGGAGGCCTATGTCCTAGCAGCGGAAACATAATAGACTGATTTTGTAAGTTTGTTTTTATTAACAGTCAGGTAGAAAATGTATTGACATATTCATCAGCAAAAAAGCCATCTTTTTCGAATGGGAAAAATTCACCTGTCTTGACCGATATCATGCCCTCAAACAGATGTCTACACCCCGTGACGGATTGCCGGTCATCATAATACAATCAAGAAGCAATTCCAACGGTACAGGGGTGCCAACTGCGCCAGGCAATATCCGGCTGTGCGGGTGGTAGACCGGTTTCAATCCGGCAGTGACGCAGACGCATATTTCCGGAGCGCTAATAATTTATTAATCTAGTATTTTAAAAATGGAATAGAACGTATTTTTTGATTGGCAGTTTAAATTTTTTTTGACCCCGGATTAATTGGGATTTAAGAAGTGGAAGATGATGATTTAGTTACCTAAGATTTTTTTGTGGATAAATGCCCCTTTGAACGTCTATGCTTGCCTAAAAGTTGGTGACAGCAGTTGGTACCTATTTAGGTTGGCTTTATAGGTCGTTCGGAAATAAGATGGTCTGTTAATATCTTTTTGTGTGTATTAATGTATTTTTGACGATAAAAAATTAGGTGATCAATGCTTGTGAGAATATGACTTAACTTTCTAATCCTTCTTAATATTATTAAATGGGAAAGTTTATATGTTTAGATATTTGAATATTTATTACACAATCACGCAAAAACGGCTGAACGGATTTAGATGAAATTTGGTTCACAAATAGTTTATAACCTGGATTAACTCCTAAGATACTTATTATCCCAATAGTACGTTTCCATGGGATAATTTTCGGTCTCCAGGCAAAGCCGCTAGCAAAAGCTAGTGCGATAAATAAAACTTTGTTTTTCTTTATTTTTATAAGTATATGAAATTAAGTAGTTTCTATAACATATTCATAAAAATAAAAATGCTCTTTTATTCATACAAAAGAAAAAAAAGAATATCCACACCCAATCAATGTATTATATTCAAATTAATAAAAAAATTATAAAACAAAAACAAGTCGCTACCGAATCACACAGCCAACTTCAAAGAAACTTTTAAAAGCTAGTGCGATAAATAAAACTTTGTTTTTCTTTATTTTTATAAGTATATGAAATTAAGTAGTTTCTATAACATATTCATAAAAATAAAAATGCTCTTTTATTCATGCAAAAGAAAAAAAAAGAATATCCACACCCAATCAATTCAAATGAACAAAAAAATAAAAAAACAAAAACAAGTCACTACCGAATCACACAGCCAACTTCAAAGAAACTTTTAAAGGTAACAAAGTCTTTGAAAAACCTTCAGACAAGTACGCTGCTACGCTTTTATGGGTTTCCGAACAGAAACCCATGGGCAAGGGTATTTCTTTAAGAACCCCTTTACATTTCAAAGGGGTAGTTAAAAGAAAATGCTAAATAACCCTCTGTGGATGTTCAGTCGTGTATAAAAAAATAGGGGGTGAAATACCCACCTTTGAGTGTATTTCTTTAGGTGCTTCCTTAAGTAATATCGCTTCATTGGTTTGAACGTATTGTATTATGTAGATACATTGATTTAAAAAGCATTGGCAGCATAAAACTGTCATAATCAGTCTCTGCTGAGACAAAGGCCTGCTCTCTGTGAGAGGGACTGGGCCGTAATCGACCACGTGGGCTAAGTGCGGTTTGGTAGATATCACATGTCTTCGAAATTTTGGTTCTAGGATATGCCAGTTTGCTCACGATGTTTTTCTACACTGTTTTAAGAGCACTGGTGATGGAATAATTTACATGAAGTAAAACGCTTGTCCGGGTTCAACCGTACGACCTACAACTCGCTAGTCGGGCCCGATACCACTGAGTCGCCACTGCCCTCTAACAATGTGATACGTCGTTTTTTGCAAACTGCTTTTGGGACATAAATACACCTATCTCAGCTTACCACGCCAAGAAATCCAGGTATGATGATTGTCTGCTTACTATTTTTTATGAAAGACTAGTTTTTGCCAGTGGCTTCGTCCGCGTTGATGTCGAAAATCATCCCACAGGAAAGTACTATCAGGATAAAGTATCCTATGTATTATTCCAGGTTATAAATGATCTGTGTGGCAAATTTCATTTAAATCCGTTCCGCCTTTTTGGCGTGGTCGAGTAACAAACATCCAAACGTACAAACTTTCACATTTATAATATTAATAGTATTAATTTTGACTGCCTCGTTGGCTCGCCATTGCTAAATATAAGGCCCTGGGTTGGATTTCTAGTTCGGGCAAAATGTTATTGGATTTTTCCATCTGTATTTACTCAGTAGCAACCCGGAATCTGGATATGTGCCCGGTTGATGGCAGAAGGCTGCTCCCTATTACATGAGACTTAGACATAACTGCCGAAATATATACAGGTACTATAAACCAGGCGTAATGATATATCTCTCTGCCCATACTATTTATCGAAAATTTAAAGTCATATAACCGTTTAATCCACGCCGCTCAGGTAGGTTATCGCAAAAAATCCGGTTATAAATAAAACCCTCAACGCTAAAACTCAGTGAAAAAGAAAATTCGAACCGCGCCGTCTCCCCAGCGGACTGACGTTCGCAAGATTCCCTTGTGTACCCACTCTTTTCCTTATTAACAACGGGATAATGTAGTGGGACCAGGAATCTTGATACTTTGGTTTGAGGATTGGTAACTTTTATGGCTTGTTTTGCGAGTGATCGATAGGTTTTTATTGAAGGCATGTAAGAATTTCATGATCTGCTTAGCTTTTCCCAACTGTATTGGTTAGCCTCCAGTCTAACCGGATGTAGCCACCAGTATTCTACTTGGAGCCTATCTGACCTGCACAACTCGGTTACTGGGCAGGTATACCTCTTGGTAAAACTGGCTGTCAGACTTTTGGGCTTCTAACGACCTGTAACGACTTTCAAAGATCTACAAATGACAGCCGTGGCCGAGAATCAGCCTGGGATTCCCGACGCCCCGGACGTCTCCTGCGGAGGCTACAGCCGTGAGCCCCGCATGTACTGCCTCTCCCTCACGTACGCTGCCTCCCTCTTCGCGAGCATTACTGCTTCGAAACTAATGGCTTAGCGTCCTTTCTGCGAATAAATATGGTTGCCAACCGCGCCAAGCGTAGCTTTACCTGATCGATCGACCCATGCGGTTGTTATTAACTGACACCAGCCCTAGTAAGTGCGCATGTAAGAATGTAAAAATAACATTATAACTATTTAAAAATCCTTTCCTAATCGATTACGCGTATCAGATGCTCTCGCTCGTCAGTCGTTCCTTTATCTAATTTAATTTTGTTTACGTTTTAGTTGCGTCAACTCGACAGTTTCCAGTATTTGCGAGTTACGTTGATTCGACAGTTTTGTATACTAAAGGAAAATTATGTATTTACATAAACAAACCAAAGTGGATAATGTAAGGAATACCTAACTCAATTTGAAACAAAGTTAAGATCTTTTAAAATTATACGGGCTCTACTATACATATAATATACTATCACTGATAGTATCACAAAACTAGTTTCTTTTTTGGGTACCCATTAGGTCCATAATGGGGTACCCATTAGGTCCATAATAGGGTACCCATTAGGTCCATAATAGGGTACCCATTAGGTCCATAATGGGGTACCCATTAGGTCCATAATAGGGTACCAATTAGGTCCATAATAGGGTACCAATTAGGTCCATAATAGGGTACCCATTAGGTCCATAATGGGGTACCCAATAGGTCCATAATGGGGTACCCAATAGGTGCATAATGGGGTACCCAATAGGTCCATTATGGGGTACCCATTAGGTCCATAATGGGGTACCCATTAGGTCCATAATAGGGTACCCATTAGGTCCATAATGGGGTACCCATTAGGTCTATAATGGGGTACCCATTAGGGCCATAATGGGGTACCCATTAGGTCCATAATAGGGTACCAATTAGGTCCATAATAGGGTACCCATTAGGTCCATAATGGGGTACCCAATAGGTCCATAACGGGGTACCCAATAGGTCCATAATGGTGTACCCATTAGGTCCATTATGGGGTACCCATTAGGTCCTGAAAAAAAACTACTGACACAGCCCGCTGGGAACTTACGTAACACACAACAACAGCTCAGCACAGCGTTGCGGAACATTAGAAATGCATTTTATTTTGTCGGTTCAACAAAATTCATTGCGTTAATTACTGAATTTTTTCTAACTTATGAAGCAATAGAGTAACAAAATCCTTCTATATGATTTAGATTGTGATCAATAGTCTGTTTCGCAATTAGGGTGCTAAACCGCAATGGCGATTCGTTGATCACAAGTTCTCTGTTGTAGAGTGGATCTGAGTCTCATTATATTCACATTTGTAAAACACACAGCTTTTATCATGAACCTTAAAAAAAATTAAAATGTCAAAAAGAGTGACGTTTATTTTAGTTGCAAATCAAATGCACCAAGTATCAACTCTCCTCCATCGCGCTACACAGACACCCTGTATGCCATGGCTTGTTTCTTTTTGCGAGGGGCGCAGCACCCCGTGCATAACAGACCTAAGTGCGCAGAACGAAGCTACCCTCAAGCAGGCCTCATATACTGACACTGTCTATGTTTCTTACCTTCATGCACTGTATATAAGTAGATAAAAGTCATTTTTGTTTGTTTACCTTAAAAGATCTACTTACAAAATAGACATTACATTTCATTTCATTTCATCTAATAAACATTTCAAACCATTCTTTGACGTTGTATGAAATGACATAACACGGCAAATCGGCGTCGGGTGTTAATTTGCTCATCAATTTTCTGTCTGTACCACTCACTAGACAGCTATCAATGAACAAAATAAAACTCTAAACTACCGACTCATTCACAAAAGAACTAAAAATTCGAATTCCAAAAAAGATTTAAAAAACATTCCAAACAGCTTCACCAAAAGATTGAATATGGACATTCCTTTGCCTTTTTCATGTTTTAAAAGAAACGTGTTCCAGTAATGCTTTTTAGCATATAACTTGATAGTTTTTATTGTGGTTCTTGGCTAAAAGCTATTGGAATCCAAAATATCAGATGGGTAGTAAACTTAGCGGTGAGGGGCTCATGGCTAAGTTTATCAGCCATGCGGATAGATCGATGGTCAAACTATCGTGTATCGGGTCGGATAGTGGATGGGTGATGATCCATTTAAGACCTACATACCACGACTGTCATTGTCTTTGACAGTCGTCACGGGTAGTCGGAAGACCAATAATCTAACAACTAGTCTTACCAAGGGGTATCGTGTTATCCAGTAAGCGGGTTGTGGAGGTCAGATAGGCAGTAGCTCCATATGAAATACTGATATTCAACTGCATTAGTAGTGGTACGCTTCCAGTCCAACCTGGTTCTGGTTGGACTGGGAGCCTACCTAAATACAGATAGGAAAGGCTAGTCAAATGGTCGTGACTTACTTTAAATCTCTAGCAGCTGTCATCTCAATGATAACTACATTCTTAGCCATATCATAGATTATATTGAATTTTCTTACGAGGACATTGCCAGAGTAACCCGCGAGGTTCAACGTTGCTTCCGTTTTTTTGCAATTTGCAGGTGAATTTCAAGTTGTATGTTGATTTAAATATTATTCTCAATAGTAAGACGTATGTATTTATTTACAGAATTATAATAAAACATAAATAAAAACGTTTTCTTATTTGTCCTTAAAATTAATACATTAACAATATAATATAACAGACACTGACAAGTCACAATCATACAATTTAAATGATGTTGGGAATCGAAACCAATATACAAGCTTGCGCGCGATCTGCACGCACATGTATTAGGTACAAAAATGATCCTAACTCCGAAACTTCAGCCATGGGAACGATCACAAGACAACATTTTCTAATAGAGAGGTGTGTCGCCACAGTAAAATCATCAATACAAATGATTGATGAAAATTCAAATAATCCCATTGAATGACCATTTCATAAGAATTAATACGATTGTATAATCTTAGAAAGTTGTATTATTGATTCACACTTCAAACCTATTTCATAAGTTAATGGTTCTTTCCGCAAAGGACCACTTCAGACACCAATCTACATGGTCTTCCCTTATGTGACCAAGATTACATGTCTGGACTTTAAAAGAGACTGTGACACAGATAAATCTATGGACTGTGACCTCTGAGTTTGTTTCTTTTCAGACTAGTCAGATAGGAATAGCCGACCGACCTCATCTAGTTAAAAATATATTATTAAGGTATAAAAGTTTTTGTACAAACCTACTTACGTATAGAAATAAAATCATTTATAATTTAATGTTATTCAGCCAATCGAATCACTTCTTCGTCTTCTGTATAAAATTTGGTTGGCCCACAACTTTGCCACTTCCACGACGTCATTGGTGGCAGTGCAGAGATCACTATGGCTGTTGTCGAAGGACCGATGGACGGTGGCGCAGACGAGTCCTGGAGTGGAGACCGCGTATCGGAAAACGTAGACCTAACGTAGAAGTTTTTCGTCGGTTATCAAAGATCAGGAATGAAATTATCCTGAAAAGAACCGGAGTCACCGACATAGCCTAGCTTACAGAGTAAGCAAGCTGAAATGGCAGTGGGCTGGCCATGTTTGTCGAAGGACCGATGGCCGGTGGAGCAGACGAGTTCTGGAGTGGAGACCGCGTACCGGCAAACGTAGTTTGGGACGCCCCCCAGCTAGATGGACCGACGACCTTAAAAAGGTGGCTGAGACAGACTGGATGTGGAAGGCGGAGGATAGTGTTATGGCGCAGCCTGGGAGAGGCCTATGTCCAGCTGTGGACTGCGATAGGCTGAGTTGATATGGCTGTTGGACTTTTGCAAAGCAATTGAGAGTCTAACAAAAACGTGTTGATTACCGTTTCAGAATGTAGTTGTACAAATTCATCATCATCATCATCATATCAGCCGAAAGACGTCCATTACTGCAGTAAGGTGGTAAAATGCATAGAGAACGCTGCTGTCCATTCTCTGGTAAGTCTCTTAGTCGCCTTCTACGACACCCACGGGAAGAAATGGGATGTTGCTATTCTTTTACGTCCGGCATCACACGAACTACTAAATAAAAGCAAAAAAATTCAACCCAAATCCTTCTAGATCGCTGACTGCAACCAAACACTTGCCTAGTCCTCTCAAAGGGCCCTCGATGTTAATCTATGCACTAGACGTGTCTAAGTATCTGATGCTATCGAGTTCAAAAGCTGGTGTATGTACTTACGCATATCTGATGGCTTTAGGGTTCTTATTTTTAGAAGCTGTTTTGGCAATATTTTTTGGTATCACTTCATATTATAAAACAAAGTCTCCCGTCATGTCTGTCTGGTCGCGATAAAGTCAAAAACTACTGAACGAATTTTCATGCGATTTTCAGCACTAGTCAGAGTGATTCATGTGGAAGGTATTTTTTTTAGGGTGGGAATCATCAAATAACTTCTCCCGCTCTGGGTGGAGCGGGGGGTATGTCAGACTTTTACTGAATAAAACCCACCCACAGTATCTCTTTCGAATAACCGGCACCCCTGGCAGAGGTCAGCCCTTACGGACCCCACTAGTTGGTGCTGACTTGGCTGGTCTGGTCTCTTTGAGGCGCACGTGGAACACAACGCGCTTTCGATCCGGGCTTGGTCCTTACCGGACAGCGAGCTACCCATTACTCGACATCCGCAAGCCCGCGCCTACGGTGACCGGGAATCAGCCTGGAATTCCCGATGCCCAGGGTGCCTCCTGCGGCGACTAGGGCCGTGAGGGCGCATATACTGCCTCTCCCTCACGTGCGCTGCCTCCCTCTTCGCGAGCATTACTACTTCGGGACTAACGGCTTAGCGTCCTTTCTGTGGATAAAGATGGTCGCCAACGGCGCCAAGCGTAGCTTTACCTGATCGATCGACCCACGCGGCTGTTATTGCGGCTGTTATTAATTAGGCTGGTGTCTAATTAATAACAGCCGCAATAACGGTGGTGCTCCGCCCAAGCCGGGCAGACCCCTACCGTATGCTCCACCGTATCCTCAGGGTGGAAACACCCGGGCGTTTCCTTCACGTGGAAGGTTTAGGTGTCTAATTTGTTTAAGTTTTTTATAAATTGGTTAACGCGGGCAAAGCTTCTGGAAAAAGCTGAACTATCTACGCCAGGGGGTCTAAAATCATGTATTGAAACCATGGGAACAGATTGATCGTCGATGACCCTTCCGCCAGGTTTTCCGGTCACAGTAACACACGTTACTGTGACCATCATCGGGAAAATATCATCAGGACTGTGTAGTCCTGATGATATTTGAGCTACTGAACCACTAACATGAGAACCACTTCTGGTAAAGGCAGTCAAAGTATTATTGGGTTTCTTATCTGGAATTTGTCAGTAGCAGCCCGGAGTTTGGATTAGAGCCCGGTTGATGGCAGTAGTCTCGCCCCCTATTACATGGGACTTAAACAAAACTGGCGAAATGTGGGTGTAATCCAACCTTTCGGGGAAACAAGGCATGATATTATGTTCTGGTAAAATCCATCGAGCGACGTTTGCTCAAACCAGCACATTGAATAGGGTAAAACCAGGATAGTTGCCCCAGGGGTATAGTTGCCCCGATTTTATTACTCTAGTTTCGCGGATGAATATCATGCTATTATGTTAATCTATCGAAAGACTCTCCAACTACTACCAAGTTGACCATGTCGCATGTCTTTAAGTGATTGTATGGGAAAGCAAAATGCGATCAAAGTTTTTGCAAGACAGATGTCCTGTTTCATGGCGCGGCATCTATCCGAAATGTAATTTATATTGATTAGGCAACTATCCCCTTTGTGGGATAAATGTCCCAAAATATAGAGGTCCGCAAAAATCGCTAATACTCTGGAAATAAATATAATCTAATATTAAAGATAATGTTTTGTTAACTTTTCATAAAGTAGATAAAAACCAAAGTACCGGCCGGTTTTATAAATTAAGTATCTTGCTTTTTATACTGAGAGATTAGAGTGATTTCGAATGGTGTGGCAACTCTCCGGCCTTTACCTTATTTTAAAACAATACAACTACGTTTTCGTCAAAGTAGTAAATTGTAATGACTTAAATTTGCATTCATAAGCAACTGGTTTATTGACAGATGTTTCAGGGAAGTTATTGGTAAGTAATAATTTTTTCAACAAGTTATTTGTAATTATAATTACAGGTGACGGGCTCGCGGGTAAGTAATAATACGGCGACTATTAGGGATACTTCTGTATAACACAATTTATAAACCTCAGAAAAAAAAAACACAAGAATAACTTATTTTTATAACTAGCATAGCTTATAAAGTATGAGTATATAATATACCCACTCATTGACTCACATCGTATGGATCAAGGTGTGAATTAACGCATTTATATTTACTTAATACGCTTTGTTATTAGCTTCACTTGTATGGTTGTAAGCATGTTTGTTTGTTTGTAACCGACTCCTTTGGACTTGATTTTGACCCAGTTCAAACGGTCAGATTTCATTTAAACTTTGTAGACTTAACAAGGACCGATGACAATTCTATAATTAAAATAAAAAACTGAAAAATCACGCTTTTGTAGTGAGCAGACCTAAAAAATAGAAAATAGTAAAAAAAAAACTAAAAACACGCTTTAAAAACCAAACTAAAAAGTAAAAATAAGGTGCTTGATATTAATTGATTATAAAAATACCTCAAAAAGCACCCCACGCTTTTTAATAGAAGTGAATTATTTTCTGCTTTTTTAGTTTGGCTTTTACAGCGTGTTTTTCAGTTTCGTAAACTATTTTTTTTTTGCAGACCCACTGCTGAGCAATATTTTTTTCACGTTCACGTTGTCATCTGTACCTCTCAGTATTTCCAGTACTTATAAACATCTTTAAGCAAGAAAGTTCCAATACTTATGTTCAATTTATCAACAAAAAAAAACCAGTGAAACCGTAAAGGCAAAAAAGTGGCCGCTTTTAAAACGCCGTATAATAATCCTTTTGATGTTCCAAACAAATAAAATTGATACTTTATTACCTTAATTTCTAATCGTTACGAATCGAAACAATTCAAATGACGTAATATATTGCTTAAAACTCTATTTAAAATTCAAAGGGCTTAACATGATAATTAGAATTCTGGAAATAAATTTACTTTTTAATATATTATAATCATCGATAAATAATTTAAAAATTCCGTACGACCAGTCGAGCAGATCAAATGGTTTCCCATAGAATCGATTAGACACATACTTTCACGTCATTAGTGTAGATGATTGACCTATTTTGTAATCGATTAATTGAATGTAATGATATAATCGATATGTAGACCCTAAACAACCCTTTGGCAAGTATTGTACAAATGTTAAGAAACCGATGAATAAATTTTAATGAGGTAATAAAGAAATACTGGTGTTTTATATTTTTCAAATGGATACGATAAGTAGCTAAGTTACTCGTAAGTAAATAAGGAAAAATAGAGGAAGACAGAGAAGAAAATACAAAGACGAAGAATAACTAAGGTGAAAAAAATCTAAATACCCATACTCACACTTTTTTTATTTAATGACTGACTTTAAAAAGGAGGAGGTTGTCAATTCGACTGTTTTTTTTATGTATGTTCCTCTATACCAGCAGCTATTGTGGATCGATTTTGAAAATTATTTTTTTAATGGATGCGGTATGTCTCAGGGTGGTTTTTATATACATTGTAGGCACCTACTAACTTTTGCTGATGTAGTTTTTGCGTTGGCTTCGATAATTCGTATTTAATCTTACATTTTTAGTTTAAATAGCAATTACTGGTATTCGAATTGGTGTGGGATAGATAACATAACTAAAAAGTGAAAAATAAAACAACCGACTTCCAAAAATATACCTATAACAAAGTGAAAAATATCTTTACTTTTGGAAGTCGGTGGCAATAACCTAAATCAAAGTTATTTTCACTTTGTAGTCAGTCATCAAAAAATACGTCCTCATCGTTGTCAATGGGAAAAGTGCCCAAAAGGCTGTCAGCATTGCCACGTTGTATGGCAATGCTGTATTTTTTTGGCCGAAAAATAGGCCAGTCCTTTGGTCACGTGAATAGTCGAGACCAACCACTTAGAAATGTCTCGGAAAACTAAGTGGGCACGCGGACCCTATGGTCCTAGAGTTTCAACACCAAACGGCTCGAACAAATAGGTTCCAATAAGATTGGAATATTTACGCCGTTTTGTACTTTTCCCATTGACAACGATGCGGACGTATTTTTTGATGACTTAGATATTATCATTTTCTTTTATATGCCTGTACATATTATTATTTTAAGACCCGTAGGTAGTTTTTAAATTAAGTCTTTATGTAATATTACAATTTCAATACAAACTGTTCCAGACCCTTTGCAGTATTTTATTTTGTATAAAAGTTGTTTTAGTTAAGTAATCAAATGCCAATGCTTTTCTTAATGTTCAAGCTATTTCCAGATAAAAACAGCATAATCGGTTCAGCGACTTAGCCATGAAAACGTAGCAGATACTCAGATACTTTCACATCTTAATATTAGTATTTAATGTAGATTTCTCAAAACCTAACCAAATATAAAACAGCGATAATCGTTTCAAATCGATTAAGAAATCGATACATCGTTAAGTCAGACAAATGTCAAAATAACATGTGACACATTACACCTGCGGTTTCGAAATCGAGTAAATATTAAACGTTTATTTTAAAGACTGTTTTTGAAGACAAAGAAAGGTATTTAATATAAATAAGTAGCGTATGTAAAGAGGTTAGCGGTAAGTGGTTTTTCAGGTTCATTCACTTTTTATGGGACTTAATTTGCTTGTCATTTTATGTGGGCAAAACAAGGACCTATTAAGAATGGGCCGATTATGGGCCGATTACAATGGCTCAATGGTTTATGGCCCGGTGCGAATTTGTAGTGTATCCAGTTTATTTTGGCAAGCCTAAATATGGAACAAAATTAATTTAAATACTTGCTTAAGGGCCGTATACACCGCGAGCGCGAGAGAAAATTAGGTATTGAAGCGCTACTCACAAAGCAATAGACGCGTGCGCCCCGCTTACGCACACATAAAAGCTTACATAGTGGTTCGAACGGCGGGAAGCGTGAAGACAATATTTAAAATATAAGAGGATACTATTTTGTTCTTTTCATTGCATTTATACTTAGTAAGGAAGGATGGGAGAGGGGCTGGTTTATTGCACAGTTTTCTATGTAGGTATCAATTAGCTGTTATATTATGATTTTAAAAAACAAAGTCAAGACTAATTTCTTTCTCATTTCTCCACTCACTTGTATCACTCGCTCAAGCATTCGTCCACTTACTCGCCTTCCAATTCGCTCACTGTTTCAAACTAAACGTAAATAGGTGCTAACTTCTGTATTACAATTATTATCAACATTTTGGATTTGGTCAAATGCAGCCCTGAAACAAATAAGATACAATTTTATACCCGTTACTGACAAAAAACATAAGTAGGTATATAGTACAATAGCTAACAATTTATAAAAAAAACCGGCCGGCAGCTACTGAAAATTTAGTGGGAACGCTCTTCGTTAGTCAAAGATACTGTTTTTGGAAAAATGTAGGTAGGTTCTCACACTCCTCACCTTTTTCGTTTTTTACTCCAATGCACGCGTTTCATATTTACTACGCGTACTCATATTTTTCTATAAAAAATCCAATGTTACTTCACTATTACAGAAACAATAATTATTTTTATAAGGTATATAATTGTTTACGATTACGAGCACACAACATGCATGCACCTAATAAAAAAACCTGTGCGGTCGGGAGACCCGTCAGAAACAAGATTCCTTCTCACGTATCGTATGGTTTAAAATCCATATACAAAATTCTATCAGCCGACATATTAGATTTTCATTTTGACCCCACTATCGGCTTTAGCACCCTCGAAAACTATGAAATCGACACCTATGGCGAAAAATTTGAAAATTTTCGCAGCCGCCATTTGGATTTACATTTTGACCAAATTCACACTTTCAGAGGTTCAGAGTGTAAAGAAGAAAGTCGCATGGTGGGGGCATACAAGTATGAACGCAAGTGGCACGCTTTTTCGCGTGACGATTTCTACTATTCAACTCCTACCGTAAGCCGCAGAAGTTCGTTCCAATAAACTTTAAAATCTTTAAACATGCGTTTCGAGTTCGGGGTGGCCTATGGCTATCTTCAGGCTGCATCGTCAGATCCTGGACACCGTCTAGATCTGTAGTACTTGTCAAGACAAATCTTACGAGCCCAAACAGGACGAGGTTGTATTGTATACTTAAAGAGTTTCTATGGCCACCTTTCGACTTCATCATCAGACCCTGGACACCATCTAGATCTATAGTACTTGTAAAGACAAATCTAACGAGCCCAGACACGACGAGGTTATGTTGTATGCTTAAAGAGTTCCTATGGCTACCGGTTGGCTCCATCATCAGACCCTGGATATTATTCCAGATATATAGTACTTGTCGAGACAAATCTTACGAGCCCAAACGCGACTGGGCTATGTTGTGTAGTTAAAGAGATCCTATGGCCACCGGATGGCTTCATCATCAGACCCTGGACACCATCTAGGTCTTTTTCACCACCTAGAACAAATGATGTCACACCAAGTACTTGAAAATAAGATTACAATTATGAACCGGAAAGATACCTACCTGCGAACGAAGCAAGCTTGTAATAATAAGAGACGTAAAAATAATAACAAACAAATAATAAATGACACAATATAAAAAATACGTGCAAAAAGATTCGAGCGTAAAAATCTTAAATTTTAGTACTTACCTTGTATAAATTATTGTTCTGACTCCGGGAGTTCTGACCACTGTGCGGGGAATCTCGTGTACGCACAGGCCACTATTTGCCGCGTATTTTTTACTTGAAGAGCGACGTGCTCCCACCTTGAAGACGTGCGGTTGACTGAGCTCCGCGGTTCGAACTCTGTCATATAGCGGGTAATACGCGTCGCCATAGTAAATTGTATGGAGATTTCGGGCATCAAAATTGAGAAAGTTTGCGAATTTTTTACGCAAAACAGAAGTAATATTATGGAAAACTGAAAGATGTATTGGATTCACTGTTTTATGTTGTTTTTATTTTTAAGTATAAATTAAATAGGTGCCTTCTTACTTAAGCCTTAAGTTATCAAAATACGGCAGTGCTTTTTACACGTTTTTAGTGATTTTCAATTTTTTTTTAACAATTATCTACAAGGTTTATCCCCAATCCGATTGTTTCACGGTATAGTACAACTCTTGAGCTAGCCAGATATATTTTTTTCGTGGCAATTACTTTAAGTTTTCTATATAAACTTATCGGAATCCCATAACACGATTTCCTAGTGCTGACCCTTAACATAACATCACGCTTGCATATACCAAAGGGCAGGCAGATGTTTATTTACAGGATGTAACGGAAACCATATTGCTATCCTTAAGCACCAAAGATAACAGCTGGTGTAGAATCACTATACATAGTTTCAGCCCAAAATAAAATACTCTAAGAATTGATCCCATATTTTCGGTTTCATGTTTCTTAAATTCAAATCATAACAAACGTGTCACCGCACTACGTAGGTCAATAACACGATAAATCTCTTCCGAGTAACGTGTTTATTTCAATTTGAAAAGTTCGATTTCTGGTATCAATGTACCTATTAAACATTCTCATAACTTCCGAACATGTAGAGATACGGTTACAAAAACCCTTCCAATATCGTTTGATATCATCCAAAGAAGCCGTGCCCTTGGTATGTATATACCCTTTCCGTTACACGTTGTATACAATGTAGGTATGGAAAAATCGAATTGAGAAGAAAGAAGTTAAATTGGGTTCAAAGTTAAGTTGGGTATGGTTTTGTCTCATTATTAATATTGTCTGTACGGAAACTGAATACTAAAATAAAAAGCCATTAAAAAGTTAGGAGCCGACAAAGATTCGTTTTTCTTGCTAATTTAACCTAACTTTGGGCGTGTTTAAGTAATAAAAGAAGTGTAAAATCTGAAAAACCAAGTCGGTACCGACAAAGCTCAAATATCGAAAAGTACAATAAACTTTATTGGTCATTGATTTATGCAGTGGTTTTTTCATAAAACCCGATCTTCCGAAGGACTGTTCTTCATTTTTAACCGACTTCAAAAAAAGGTGGAGGTTCTCAATTCGACTGTATGTTTTTTTTTTATGTTTGTTACCTCATAACTTTCTACTGGGTAAACCGATTTTGATGATTCTTTATTTGAAAGCTCGTGCTTTCTGTGTGGTCCCATTTCAATTTCATGTAGATCTGATGATGCGTATCGGAGACAGACAACGGAACTCTTCAAAAAATAACAGTAAATAAACCGCGATTGCTGCTATCGCATGAATATGCATTGTTTTGACCCCAAGGATGATGAAAATTTCGAATTAGTGGGGTAGGTACTATAACTAAAAAGTGAAAAATAAAAACTTAAAAAAAAAAACAACCGACTTCCTAAAAAACGCTGCAAAGAGAAAAATAAATAATTTATTTATTTTTCTAAAAGTAATTTTTCTCTTTGTACCGATTTTTCGGAAGTCAGTTGTTTTTTTTTTGGAAAAAGTTTTTTTACGCGCCTGTTGTACTTTAAATGATCCTGCATCTCAATCAATAATGTTGTGCGTGTAGACTACCGTCTAACTGCTCATCACTGATACTACCTCTGTCGGACACGATGCCTGGTGACACAGCGTGCTTTTAAGCCAGGCCCATCAGTGAGTTCGAGCCCGCGACTAGGTTCCCCTTAGACGGATTTTAATGCTGATTTCAACAAAAGACAGACTGATGCAAAAGGAAGGTTTATATGTATAATACACCGACCTCTGTGAGGGCGAAGCCGCTGGCAAAGGCTAGTTTAATTAATATAAAAAAAAAAAATTAACCGACTTCAAAAAGGATGAGGTTATCAATTATCATTTATAGCGACTCGCACGACGTTAATTTATTTGTGGGCGAATCGACAATTCCAGAAATACGTAGTAGACGTTTTGCATTTCATGTAATAAATTTATTGTATTTTATGTAAATGTATGGCACGTTTTATTCGAAACGTGCCAATTGCCAAATACATATTTCTGGATTTGTCGATGATTCGCCCACAAATAAATTAACTTCGTGCGAGTCGCCTGTAGAAAATATTCATCATCATCATCATTTCAGCCGAAAGACGTCCACTGCTGGACATAGGCCTCCCCCAGGCTCCTCCACTTCGACCGGTCTTGTGCTTCCCACATCCAGCGGATTCCGGCGGCATTCACAAGGTCATCGGTCCACCTTATGGGAGGCCTTCCCCCTCTATGACTTCCGGTACGCGGTCGCCACTCCAGAACCGTTCGGCCCCATCGGCCATCTGTTCTGTGAGCAATGTGCCCTGCCCTCTGCCACTTAAGTTTGGCAATTCTTCGGGCTATGTCGGTTACCTTGGTTCTCCTGCGGTCTTCATTCCTGATTCGATCGCGTAGGGAAACTCCGAGCATAGCCCTATCTATTGCTCTTTGGGTGACTTTAAGCCTTCTGATTAGGCCCATTGTGAGCGACCACGTTTCTGTACCATAAGGTCATCACTGGCAACACACACTGGTCAAAGACTTTCGTCTTGAGACACTGCGGTATTTCGGACGAGAAGATATTGCGAAGCCTCCCGAACGCTGCCCAGCCGAGTCGGATTCGACGATTGACCTCTTTCTCGAAGTTGGACCTAACTAACTGGACAGTTGGTTCTAGGTAAACGCACTCGTCCACAACTTCGAGCGTAGCGCCTCCGATGGTCATGAGAGTGGGTGTTACATGACCTTTGTCTTGTCCATGTTCATTTTTAGACCCACTCTTTCGGAACCTCTACTGAGGTCGTCGAGCGTTGCACTGAGGTCCTCCATGGTCTCACAGCCATGACAACTATGTCATCGACGCCAGCTTCCTTCCAGTTCAGAACCTTGAAGACATCCTCCAGTGCAGCGGTAACGAGTTTCGGAGAGATAACGTCTCCCTCTCTCGCACCTCGCTGCAGAAAGATAGGTTTCGAAGTCAGGTCCTGGAATCGGACTGAAATAGTGGCGTTTTCATACAGACACTTCAGCACCTCGAGAAACTATTATTTTATTTTAAAGTAACGATTCGCCTTATTCGGGCGAGTAAATTCGTAATCTGTTATATTTTGGGAAATAAATATGTAATAATATTTATTATTATTATTAAATTTATTATTATTTTTATTACATATTATTATTATTTATTATATAAAATTATTAAAATTAAATAAATGAGAATAAACGCAGGATGCCTTTATTCTCATTCATTTAGCATCAGTGCGGCGAGTTCAATTTAAAAAAGTAAGTCCATTGAATGCAAATACATAATTACGAAAGGCGAGCAAGATTAAATACCCTTTAGATAACAATATCGTCATGCCGCATCCATTGAGGATGGGCAGGGTAGCATCAGCTAATTAACAATAGACTAGTAAAAATAATATCCTTCCCGATTGAAAAGGACCCCAAATACGGTCAGCAGAATAATAATTATATTCAAATAAGGGCCAGGTGTCTATTAAAAACTAAAAAAAAAAACTATCAATAGTAGGTACCGAAAGTGCTTTATAGGAATTTCTTTACTGACCCTACTTAATTGAAGCGTAAAGTATTTATTGTTTAAATTTAAGTAATCGAAATTGGACTTTGTTATAATAAAGGGTAAGTATGAACTTGATGGTTGCTAATTTGTGCAATGTCAATATAGAAATTCCTTCCAAATGACTGTTTGTTCATCTGAAATACTTTATATTGTAAGATCATATGGAAAATTGTAGTAATATACGTTTTGCTCCTTTATATATTAATTATCACATGCACAATCCAATTTTTTTCCTAATCTAGAGTTTTAGTCCAAGCATTTTGAGTTATTAGTCGACTCGCACGAATTAGCTCGCCCGAATCCCCTTTTTATATTCGTCTGAGCCGCCTACAGAAAATATGATTAAAAGTGACCAACATTTTTCATCAGTATCAAAATCTCACATCAAAAATCCCAGACGGATCCGCACGCAAACCGTATTCAAAAAGGGTTAAAGATTCGGACAATATGACCCCTACCTATTGACATTCGCATAATTACAAGGGTTAATAATACAGGCCGTTGGTCCTGTGATACAGGGGTCAGGTAACCAGCTGGCCCTTATTACAATGCACTTTAATTCGGCCAGATTTGACCTCCAAAATGAGGAAGCTTATGCTTTAGAAAATGTGATGAATGGATAAGGAAAAAAAAAACTCTTTAAACTTTTGTTTCGGGTTTGGAAGAATTGTATGGGCTGCTTTTTTGTTGTAGATGGCGCTTACAACTCGCTAAGATGTATTTAACCTTTCCTATACTCGTGCATTGGTCGGTCGGACCGGTAGAATACGCTTTCGTGATTTTTTTTTTTGCATTGATGTTGGTATCTTGTATTTACTGTAAGCTGGCTGATTCGTGCAAGTAGCATGTGTGACCGTATTTTGTGAACAGTGGTCTGTGGGACCGACGCGAGTATAGGATGCAGAGATTTGGTCGAATTTAAATTTGAGTCGAGGTATATTTGTTTCATCTCAGTTACACTTTGCACTGAGCTGTAATGTTTTTTTCTTTTTTTTTTTGGGTATGGCATCTCGCAGTTGACCTTGAGAGGCCGTGACTGCTTAACCGGGCTTTCCTGCGGTGACTTTTAGCTTTTAGACTAAGAGCCTCCAGCCAGGGCTTACAAAACTACACTTATACGTATAGCGACTGCGCACTGAGGGCACCCCCTGCGGGGTACGAGCCTCGGCTCAGGGAGTCACTGTTGGGGGGGCAGCAAGTGGGGAGAGCTGTATTGATGACACTTCTACGTTAAATAGGTTGTAGGTATCCCTACCCTTACTTATAAACGTTGCTTAAAATTAAAAGATGTTTAAACGTCAGAAATGTATGGTTAAACAGACGCTAGTCAATGTTAACTTTAATTAACGTTTATAAATATGGGGGCCAATGTTCCTCACGAGGGTCTCTTTTAAATTTGTAGTTTTGCTTTTGTTTGTTAGAAGAAAACATACAAATATTTTTGCATATATTTTGTGAACTCTTACGAAAATCTTACCTACTACTTATTTCAGAAACTGAAATAAACGAGACTGATACTCAGTAAACTATAGGTTTATGATCTATAAATTGGGTTAATCATGAGTTTTATTTAGTTTTCAAGAAAATATCCACTGAAATTTCAAGTCTGAACTTTCGGTCCGTGAGACCGTGCGTTAGTAAGTGTCATATAATTCGACGCGAGTATAGAAAGTTTATTAAAGAATACTTAATGAGCTAGGTACCTACAGAAAAATTTAATGCATTCCTATTGGTTTTCTCCCTTAATGAAATGAGTGATGTCTCAAGTCCTGAACCTAATCTCAATTACATAAAAATCGCCTTATACCTAATAAAGAAACTATAAACAAAGTAATCTAAAAGAAGAAAATCAAATACAGTGTCCCAGTATGTCACTGACGCCATCTATGATACACTTATGAACTAAATAATAAAGCGACACCTATTATTATTCTGATGAACCACAACCCACAAGTAGCCATGCAGCTGCACACGCGAAACCATGATGATCATTTCGTTGCAAGCACAATAAGTAGCTAACAGATGTCGCTAGTAGTCGAAAAGATTAAAACAACCAAGTTGATAATATGTACCTACTGGATTGTTGTTACTTTAGAACACTTAATTAAAGTCTAATTGGCTTAAATGAGTTACCGTGTGGCAGGTAGTGCAGGTACTATAAGGGAGAATTAGAGAACTCATGAAAATGAAAAACTTTTCCTGAGGATGGGATTTTAGAGTTACTGAAATAAGAAAAAAAAACTGCTATTCCACACATTTAATTCGCGTTACAATTGCATTTTGTATTATTTTTATACAAAATTTACCTGCTCTTCTGCATGAACAATCAATAATCGTTAAGATTAGTAAGAAGCCCAAAAGTCTGACAATCAGTCCTACCAAGGGGCATCATATGTTACCCAGTAACTGGAATGTGGAGGTCAGATAGTCAGTCGCTCCATGTAAAGTACCGATATTCAACTGCAACCGGTTAGACGGGAAGCCAACCCTAACACAGTTGGGAAAAAGTCTAGACAGATGATGACTGTAAAAACAATAAAACAACACAATCAACCCAAACCTGTTTATTTTAATAAAATAAAAAAAACTGTAGCTTAAAATAAACTCCAACTCGTCTTTTTACTCAAATTCAGTTTGGAGTCGAAAAATTCGTTTTCCTTTTTCAATCCTTTCAAACCCATAAAATATGGAAAATTATTCTCAGTCGCCAAATAGAAGATGCCTTGTGTATTTCTATCAGTATTCAGCCCTACAATATTAGTCACAACTGGATTTTTATCATAGCACTCTCTGTTCCTTGCTTCTTGGACAGAGTCACATTTCATCCCGATAAAACCATTTGGATTCATGAGTGCTGAAATCCAAACAGTAAAAGCTCTCACATGACTGCAAATAACGTTGCAAGGAACCCAAAATATGTCCCCAGGTTGGAACTCACCACCGTTGACGTAAAAATTAACATGGCCGACCGGGGCAGCCATTCCGTAGCCATCGATATTCGTTTCTATGACGTCAACGAAATCAGCATCGGTTTGGTCTAATCGGTCTTCTGGGCCTAAGTTTCTGAAGCAAGGGCCTGATGGATCTAACCCAGTTATTCTGGAGATGTTCATGCCTGTTTGGAGTCTGTAGTTTTTGGCTATGAAGCTTATGGTATGGCCTCCAAGGCTGAGGCCTACGAGTTCGACTTTTTTAGGGTCTAAGCCGTACTTTGTGAGGGTGGCGAGCATTTCGGCTACGTGTTTTCCGATGGTCCGCATGTTGCTGGCAGCTCTAAAATAGAAAAAATGTTATTGTTATTATTTGGTTTCATATTCTAGAAACCAGGAAATCTTGGATAATATCACATTTTGAGCATTAGCTCTTAACGTCTCTAACATAAACATAATATTTTAACAACATAACTGACGACTGTGGGTGTACAATACACCCACATTTCACCAGTTACCATTCCGGGCGCTTACTGAGAAATTCCAGATAGAAAAACCTTATAACACTTTGGCCGAACTGGAAATCAAACCTAGGACCTCATGCTCGTTTGCGACCACAAGACCAATGAGGTAAGCAGGATATTTGTCTCTAACGGTGACAAAAAAAATTTCACATCCAAAGTCACCGCCTTCCGAAATTAAAGTTATTTTTCACTTTGTCGTGTTTTTCCGGAAATCGGTTGGTTTTTTTTTGTTTTTTTTTTTCACTTTTTAGTTATAGGTAGTACGTACGCACATCATGCTATATATTTCCAGTATAAGCTGATCTCGCATTCAATAGGATTGGATAAAAACTTATCCTGTATATGACGGAGTTATGCCCGAACATACATAAAAAAAATATTTATATACCGGGTAAGTTTTTATCCAGTGCGCAAACTGTAACCATGAATTCAACATATCATTCTAGACGCCCCCCCAGCGCAGAAATGTTTCGTCGGTAATATAAAAAAAATCAGCTGTTCCATACACTTTGACCGCGTAGGTCTTAGCACTTTTCTATGAAACAGCCGATTTTTTCTTTGTAAAACTCACGTAAAATTTCTGCGCTAGGTGGGGGTCTAGAATTATATGCTGAATTCATGGTTACAGTTTGCGCACTGGATAAAAACTTATCCTGTATATAAACATGTCGAATTGATAACCATTTTTGAAGTCGGTTAAAACCAATTTAAGCAACACAAAATATACAAAAAAAAACGAGTAAATACTCACACGGGATAGGCAACAGTCGTAAACCTATTCGTATCTAGCAAAAACACGTTATACCCCAACTTTTTATACACCACCCCAGCTGTCAAAGCGAAGGGCAGTTGGGGGTGGTCCAAGAACCCCCCCACATACATGACACTAGGTTTCTTGAAGTCCACCTGAGGGTCTTTGGCTAAGTCCTTCATTTGGTAGTAGTTGTATTTCGTCTTTGGCCAGAAGATGTTCCCTTTACCTTGGACTAGAATGGCCAGATATTTTAACTCTTCTGATGGTATTGGTTGTGGTATGTTTGTTCCTGGACCTGTAAATAGACAGAATAAGTTAGATTAGGTCTAAATTAGGGTGGCATTAGTCCGGACAGGAACGACTTTTTGGTGTAGGGTGTAGGTACGGTCGTACGTGAAAATGTCGTAGCGGGATTTTATCGTGCACTGGATTTTCAACTCTGGGTGTTGAACCCAGCATTGAGAATCCAACAGAGTGCATCTCAGTGCATCGAAAAATGTCACTGTTCAATTTTGAACTCTCGGCGCGAAGCAGAGTGTTGAAGATCCAGTGCGTGAAAAAATCCCGATGCGATTTTTTTACGTCTGTGCATACGTGGAATAATATACTATCTGTTACACACCGACATCTAAATTGACACAAAAATATTCGATACATCGATATTTTAGCATTTTATAGCATGAGAGCTAAGAGTTTCTTTTAATTTTACTTCTGCTCCAATTTTAATTAAATATTTAGCTCAATATTTAAGATTTACAAAACGAAAGTTTCAATCGACTTTCACCGCTCGCGCTGACTGTACTATACAGGGTAAAATTTTAACCAGTGCACAAACTGTAACCATGAATTCAACTTATCATCCTAGCGTAGACATTTTTCATTGATCATAAGTACAAAAAAATATCAGCTGTTGCATACATTTTGACCGCGTAAGTATTGCAGTTTTCTTTGAAACAGCTGATTATTTTTTGTATATCCGACGAATTTTTTTACGCTAGGGTGTCTAGAATGATATGCTGAATTCATGGTTACAGTTTGCACACTGGTTAAAATTTTACCCTGTATAGACCTCGTGAAGATTTTCTTTTCTCCGGAACTTAGACACTTTATATACCTATTTGCCTATCTAATCTAATCTAACTAGTCTGTATTGTCTCATTTCAGGGCAAAGGCCTTGCTCTCCCTTTTCCACTCAAGTCTGTCTCGTGCTAGTGCTGGCCAGTCCATTCGATAGGAGTCAAGCTCGCCATTGTCGTTTTTTTTTTAACAAAAAAAACAATTGAATTCGCGACACCGTTACTGACACCTCTGTCTATAAGTTAGTTTTAGTTAAGCTTGATCATTATTTGTAACATGGTAAAATAGCTGGCATATTTTTTTTCATCTACAATAACGCATTTAATGAAAATTGTAGTATAATTTTTGTAGTAGTAGAAAAAAAACACTTCATTTAAAAGTATTTTCTGCACAATAAATTCCTGGCGATTCAAAAAATACACACGTAATTGTTCAAGTTTTCAATTCTGTCGGAACTCCCGAAGTGCCACTTTTTTTTTTTAATTAACACCCTTTTATTAGCGTTGTTATGTATGTATGTAACGGAATCTTTTAACGTGATTTTGACCCACTTGAAAACGTCGAATTACATTGAAACTTTGCACACTTATCAATGACCGATGACAATTCAATAATTTCATAAATTTGTGCCCGTGTAAATTATCCTGGCCAAAAAAAAGATAGTAAAAAAAACGAAACAATCACGATTTTGTAGTTGGCCAAACTATTAAAAAGCGTGGGTGCTATCAAGCACCCACGCTTTTTAATAGTTTGGAGATATTTATTTAATCAATTAATATCAATTAATTGATTAAATAAATATCTCAAAAAGCACCCCACGCTTTTTTATATTAAAATAAATTAATTTATTAATCACTATCCTTAGTTTGATTTTTTTTGGAAATTATTTTCAACATGTTTATTTTGGTTTTCTATTAAAGCGTGTATTTTTTTAAATTTAATTTATTTTACAGTTTAATTTAAAAGAGAAAAATGTTTAAAGACTTTTCCATCCACCAAAATATTCAACAAACAAACATTGCCACTTCTTCAGATACACATCACTACAATCCTTGAACAATTTTATCAAAAAACAAACATACAGAAACAAGGTTTGCTCATCGAGACGCATTCCCTTTTGTTATTAAAACAAATATTGTCACTACACGTCAGTTTGAGGTGGCTATCGTCACACTATCGTCGTCCTCATTCCACACCCAACTTGAAAGAAAAGTGACGAATGACATGACAAACCATTCCAAAGCAAAACTACGTGAATTATTACAAAATTCCTCCTTCCAATTCGTTTAAGACTCAATATGCCATGGCACAATCAAGACTATGGGATACATAAGTAGCCTATAATATTCCCATTGCCGGGACATGCTCAGGGCCCCAATTCTGTATGGCTAAAAAGATTCCCCGCGGAATCTTACTACGTTCGTGAATATCGCGTTTTTTAGAAACCAATGTAACGGTAAGGAATCGAAATGTCATATTCTGTATGTTCCAAGACAATTTGCCGATATTATTAATACGATATTAGCAGAAGTTGTGTGTGATTGACGTGGTTACGAGTAAGTGGTCCTAGTGAATTCGGGCGTTGGCGACCTCTCCTGGAGAGGGAGTATGCCATTATCCGCCACGCGGGCCCAGTGCTGGTTGGTAGATGTCACATGTCTTCGAATTTTTGTTTCAAGAACATGCCAGTTTCCTTACGATGTTTTCCTTCACCGTTTTAAAACAGTAGTGATAAAATAATTTACACAAAGTAAAGCGCAGTTCGTATCTCGCAAGTCGCGGCCGATTCCACTGGACCACAGCCGCTCTGCAATTCACATAACATCACGCCTATAATCCTCTTGGGTTAGGCAGAAGAATAATTATAGTACACCCACATTTTGCCAGTGATATTTAAGTTCTACATAAATATTGGTATTCAAGAACTGACAAGACTGCAAGCCTATTATCATCAACCGGGTATACTACCAGATACCGGGCTGCTACTGAGAAATTCGTGACGGGAAAAGCAGAACCACTTTGCCTGAGCGGAAAATCGAACAGAGGACCCCAAGCTCAGTTTTTACGCTGGCCACCATTGGACCAAAACGAGGCAAATTTGCGGAAAAAAATCAAATTATATCTAATGAGATCGGAAGCGATGGTAAATATTAGATACTCACAATCAGCCAAATACCCAGCTGGATAACCTTCCAGGGCTTTGGAACTGTACATACAAATAGCTTCACACACAAACATAACACACAGTAAACACACACGAAACATTATAAAAATAAATATTAATGTTTTACATGTATTTTTAAGCAAAAACGTCGCGAAACAAGCGGAGTCAGTGCCCAAATGTATAGAATGACATCGCAAGGATTAAGTCACATTCTGTATAACTATACAACTTCAGTTGCAGCACAGATAAAGTAACCTTGTTTTTGATAAAAAATAGTTTTTTAGTTATTTGTCTAGTTTTAACTTTAATGCCAGTAATCATAGACTACCTACATTAGTACAGACACCTGCAAAAGTTGATTAGGTTAGCCACATGCTAAGTAATAAAAGCCGCGCGGGTCGATCGATCAGGTTAAGCTACCCTTGCCGCGGTTGGTCCGCGGATGGGTGACCATCTTTACATACCAAGACCTCTCCGTGCCTCGGAAAGCACGCTGTCATCAGCCGCATGAATCTTTGACGGACGTTACGGGTCGTCAGAAGCCCGAAAGTCTGACAACCAGTCTTAAAAAGGCATATCGTGTTACGCAGTAACCGCATGGGTTGTGGAGGTCAGATAGGCAGTCGCTCCATGTAAAATATTGGTATTCAGCTGTATCCGATTAGACTGGAAGCCAACCCCAACATAGTTGGGACAAGGCTAAGCAGATGACGACCTGCAAAAGTCACTTAATATTTGGAATTAAAATATGTTGTCTGACAAACTGTGTCAAAACTAAAAACTTTCTAGACCTGACTCGATCTCGATAACCATCTACAGTCCTACAGGCAACCACTGCTTAACACAATATTACCCGCTATTAATGCTATTATTATCTCTGTAGCAGCCTTTTTTTTTGGGTGGGAAATCATCAAATGACTTCTACCACTTTGGGTGGAGCAGGAGGGCGTGTCAGACTTTTACTGACTAAAACCCACCCGTGTTCTCAGTTGCCTGTGTGCCAGGGGCCGCGGTATCTCTTTCGAACAACCCGCACCCCTGGCAGAGCAGCCTCAACTCTGGATTTTTGCGGTTGATAATAAGAGCAGTTTGTGGCCGAGCGATATCAGCCAGTTTTACGTATTGTAAGTCGTAAGTTCGAAACCAAGCAGGCAAGCGTATTTGATTTAATCACCACTTCTCTCGAAAAGTTAAAGGAAATCATCGTGAGAAAACCGGCATGTCCTAGACCAACATTTTTTAAGACATGTGTCATCTACCAAACCGCACTTAGGGCGTGTGATGGATTACGGCCCTCTCCCTCTCACGGTCCACGGCCGGCTTGGCGGATTAAGTTTAGACAGAGTGGAGGCCTGTGCCCCAGCAGTGGGAATATTATAAGCTGATTATGTGATGGCAATAAGCCTAAAAAGTTGGTCATTTAAGTCTCATGTTATAGAGGGCGACCTGTTACATGTAACTTAAATGGCCAACTATGTATTGTTACTAACTAGCTTTTGCCAGCGGCTTCGCCCGCGTGGAGGTCGGTGTATTATACATATAAGCCTTCCTCTTGAATCACTCTATCTGTTAAAAAAACCCGCATCAAAATCCGTTGCGTAGTTTTAAAGATTTAAGCATACATAGGGATATAGGGACAGAGAAAGCGACTTTGTAGCGACTTTGTTTTATTACTTTTTTTGTTACTCGGTTCTTTTTTTTACGTTTTCTAAAAATGAAACCTAGTTAGATCGATTTATCGCCCCCGAAAGCCCGTGCATACTAAATTTCATGAAAATCGTTGGGGCCGTTTCCGAGATTCAGATTATGTATGTATACAAGAATTGCTCTTTTAAAGGTATTAGATAGGTACACCTCTGCCATTAATTCGTCCTTCGGGTAAACAACCGAAGTTATGTAAAAAATGACCCGCCAACTCCCACTTTTTGGTCACATAACAAATGGCTCTCCACTTGAAAACTAAATGAAGATCAAATCTTAATACTACATGGCGGTGACGATACGTCATTAAACTAAACGATACTTATTTTTTATGATATTCTAGTATATAGGAAGTAATTGCTGTATTCTAGAAAAAGTAATAAATAATAATTAATACTTATAATTTGACCTCGGCAATTAATTGATGTTATGGTCTTGTCGGAGCAGCGGGTAGTATGACAATCGCCATACTCCCTCGGTTTCATTGTTGACGAACGATCTACCGTTAAGTATCCAGGGGGCGATCTCTCAAAGTCCGTCAACGAATATACGGGCCCGTCCCAAAGTAGTTCGATACATCGGAATGTACCTTACTCCCGTTTATTTAACACATTCAGACAGGCAAAACCACATTGGGAGTAAAGACATTTGTCAAATCGTGGTGACATCCATCTAAATTGGGCTCCGAAGTAATCATATGTTCGTAGGTCATACGCGGAAGGCAACGCCCGTAATTTCGTCCGAAACTACAGATTTCGTGCTTCGAGAGTAGGTACCTCAGAGATCCTGGGGCTAGTTTCTCGAACGAAGATTAATGTTACAAATTGTGAATCGCGCGTAAACTGCTGTGATTGGTTCCACAGCCAATAAAAAAACTGGTCGCTAGGGGACTGGCATATATTTCTTGACTTTCTGTCTGTCTGTATTAAAATAAGGTTTGGGCCGAAACGAGAGAAGAAATATAGATAAAAGGTACATTTATAAACTGAAAGCATTAAACGAATAGTCCTACCGTCTAAACTGAAGTCGTCAAGTAATAGGAACCATGATTTACCAAAATATACATAATGATGGTAGTGTTTAATGAATAATAATATAATGTCACACTAAAAACTTTTTTGATACATTATCTGAATCAAGATGCAAAGATATAGCATATGTTTAGTAATCAAACCAAATGGTATAATCTAGCCATTTTATTGAAAAATTACGTCTTTCGAAAAATCTTAGCATAGCCTAAAACCACTGGGTTTAGATGCTTGAAATTTTGCCAAAGAGTCCCATATACAAAAGGCAAAATTTGGGATATTGGGGATGAAACTTTGTGTGGAGGTTCGACATTTTTGCCAAGCCAACATAGTTTGATTCGAAATAAATCTATGTCTCGCCTTATTATGTCTTTTTGTTAGTCAAAATTATTTAGCAATTCACTGTTCACCCTTTTGAGTCCTGCCTTACCCTGAATCTATTTATAATTCTATATATTTAAGTCGGTAAATCACACAAAAACACAAGGAAATGAAGTTTAAAAAAATGGTTTCGAATTCTAATTATTTTTACAATAAATATAAAACGTAGGTAAATTATTAACGTATTAGTAATTTAAAGTTACTTAGTGAGCGCAATTTGATGCATTTGCTATAATATCTAGATTTTTTGTCGTCATGTTCGGTTTATTTTTTGTAAGAATCAGTTACACGGGAAGCTATTTTTTTGATTTATTATGTAGATTTATAGTTGTTAGGATGACAAAGGTAAGTAATAAGTAGATACCTAATGATTTAGCTGAACTATAAAAAGTCAAATACATAACACATGAACATTTTACAATTTGTTATAATGTGTAGGTACATGAATGTTAGTACTTAAGATAATTAAGTTAGGATAAGCACATTTATCGCATTGGGTTACCCTGTAATGGTAGATGTAAGAAGATAATAAATAAATAAAAGTTTTGATATACCTACACATGTTTTCCAAATGCTTTAATTGCAATATTTATATGATATTAATAAAAACTTTTTTTTAAAGAAAACAACCGACTTCCAAACAAACACTACAAAGTGAAAAATAACTTTAATTTCGGAAGTCGGTGACTTTGGATATGTATTTAAATTTTTTGTCACCGCCTTCCGAAATTAAACATATTTTTCACTTTGTAGTGCTTTTTTGGGAGTCGGTTGTAATTTTTTTTTTAGTTTTTATTTTTCACTTTTTAGTGGTTCACATGTGAATACCCCTTCACAGCGTACCGGCGTGACGTTATGTTATGAACTGGTGTAAACAATAGACAGACATGAGATTTCAGCATTTCCAGTCCATTTGCTATCATTTATTAAGGAGTTCTGTTGCCTATCTCGAAAGTTCTTCATCAGATCTTCACCAAATTGAAATGGGACCACTCCGAGAAAGTACTCTTCCAAAAACTACCCAAATCGCTTTAAGTGTGCCTATCAAATTTGAAGAGTTCTCTATATTTCTCCAGGATTCCATCATCAGATCCTGACTTGATGATCATGGGACCACTTGGGAGTATACCCTTTCAAACAAAAAAATAATAATCCAAATCGGTCCAGCCATCTCCGAGTAAAAAGTAAAGTAAAGTAAAAAAGTTTATTTCACAGAAAGCATTCACAAGAGTTTGGTACATAGCTGCAATATTTATAATAATGATTACATAAGGTACTGAAACTGATACCCAAACTAAGCCAGGGCTTGTATTTTGGGAGTCAGTCCTCACTCAAACGTGGAGCATTTAATGGAGATCGTGTCAGCGTGAATGTGAATGGCGTGACGTAAATTATTATTTTAGCATAATAAGCACTTGTGAGTGTGTGTGTGTGTGAGTGTGTGTGTGTGTTGTGTGTGTGCGTGGTGTGGTGAGGTGCAGGGTGGGGGGTGTCAGTATAAATGTGGAAGTGTGTGTTATATGGTATTATTCAATGCGAGCAAGTAAGTCTTCTGTTTTTTGGTAGTCTAATTGCTGGAGCCAGCCAGCTACAATGTTTTTAACGCTGTGTCTGGAAAGTCCCACAATGTAATCGGGGAACATACATAAAAAAGAAGATAAAAAAGGTTCCGACGAATTGAGAACCTCCTCCTTTTTGAAGTCTTTTAAAAAAGAAGGAGAGACGACCAGATTTTGAATGTTTTTAATGATGGGATTATTACATAATTACTTCACATGTCTGAAGATAGTAGTGATCCCTAAGTTACCTACCTACAGTCTACCTGTCACCAAAAAAATCCTTAAAACTGCAAATTACTTACAATCGTCCATGTCTTCAAGATCATCACACAGGCCGCTAACTATTAACAACAACAGAATATGAATTTCCAATAACACACCAGCCATGATGGATTGATTCCTAAACTGACTTTAGAAAAGATGTCTAAATTGAAGAACGTTTAACTGTGCTCTGTGTCGCTGTTCTATGAAAGTTATTTAACCCACGAATTGCTTTATTTACATACTGTTGACTAAAACAGGGTTGAAACATTTTTTTTAAAACCTACTAGGTTTCTAATGTACGTGCTGTGATCAGTTCCGTTTACTCGGCAACTTTGACCACACACGTAAAAATATCGCGGTGGAATTTTATCGCGCACTGGATTTTCAACTCTCGGCGTTAAATCGAGCGTTGCAAATCCAATAGAGAGCCTATTGGATTCTCTATTCTCTATTGAAAATCCAGTGCGCGATAAAATTCCACCGCGATATTTTTACGTGTGTGAAAACGTGGACTTAGACGCTTTGATACTACTAATAGAACGAAAATGCTACGATACTTATCCTTTATCTTTTCAAGATCCTATCAATCACAATCTGAATCATGAAGGCTAAGATCAGACTGTAAACGACCTTAAAATTACGAGAATTGCCCCTCTGATCCAATGTAGAGTCCACACCCTCTGATTCTGCCGGTTGAAGGCGTCCCATAGGGTCATGGCCATCCGGATAGTCCGGGGATACCGCACGATCTCCGGTGAGGCAACGAGCCTCCTTGCTAGATTGCCGCCATGGGATCTGGAGCCAAAGGTCCTCGCGCACACTTGGGAGTGGCGCGAGGAGGCAGAAATCGCGGCACAGCGGACAGAGCTCCGGCGGGATCTCATGCCTACATGGAGAATGCGATTGTCGCAAACCAGTGCCAGGCACGCCACAATTGCGGCGGCAAGTCCCCTCTTTGAGGAGTGGATTGAGAGGCGCCACGGTATCCTCACCTTCCGCCTGACGCAGGTCCTCACCGGTCACGGTTGTTTCGGGAGGTTCCTGTTTCGGATAAAGCGGGAGGAAACACCCGGGTGTTTCCATTGTGAAGATCGCCCTGAGGACACGGTGGAGCATACGGTGGAGGTCTGCCCGTCTTGAGCGGAGCACCACCGTGTCCTTGTGGAGGCGATCGGCGGCGGGGATCGCTCTCGTCCGGCCCTGAACCAGGCCATGGTACGGAGCGAGAGTGCATGGGTAGCCGTCACTTCCTTCTGCGAAGCAGTAATGCTCTCGAAGAGTGAGGCGGCGCACGTGAGGTAGGGGCAGTACCTACCTCACACCCCTAGTCACCGGAGACGCCCCGGGCGTCGGAAATCCTAGGCTGATTCCTGGCCACCGTAGGCGCGGGCTTGTAAACGGCGAGTAATGGGTAGCTCGCTGTCCGGTAAGGACCAAGGCCGGGTCGACGGAGCGTTGTGTACCACGCGCGCCTCAAAGAAATGTCAGCACCAACTGGTGGGTCCGCAAGGGCCGATGCCTGCCAGGGGGTGTGGGTTGTTCGAAAGACATACCGCGGGCCCTGGCACAAAGGTAACTGATGGAACACGGTGGATTTAAGTCAGTAAAAGTCTGACACGCCCTCCTGGTCCGCCCAGAGCGGGAGAAGTTATTTAATGATTTCCCACTCTTAAAAAAAGACCCCCTTACTCTACAAAGCCTAACTCTGTAAAATTATCTTGGTGAAAATGTACGATTTGGCCATTTCGCGGCCGTCGCACAAACACTACTATGTGCTATGTTAAGAAATTAAGTTACTGGACTTAAACATTGTGTCATACAATAGTTCAATGGAACGGCGAAAGCATGCATTTTGACAACGATGCCTGTAAAGTTTGTAGAATTAAGCATTGAAGAGCATTCGATTTGAAGGCCAATTCTCGTAATTAAAAACGTTCAAAATCTAGTCGCAGTTTCTAAATCTGGGTGACAATCAAATAACAAAAACTTGTCAAAAATTTATGGATACTTGAGGTATTTTTGACAGATTGAGATTAAGATCAGACTGTGACCGTTCCCACAAGGCCTCCCACAAGGTGGACCGATGACCTTGTGAGGGCCACAGGAGTCCGCTGGATGCGGGAAGCACAGAACCGGTCGAAGTGGCGGGCGGATCGGAGCGGCTTGGGGGAGGCCTATGTCCAGCAGTGGACGTCTTTCGGCTGAAATGATGATGACCGTTCTTTAAATTACGAGAATTCCCCGTCTGATAACTTTTTAACAGTGAAAGGGTTTGTCAGTCTTGACACAGCTTATAGGCCTCGGGGAAATCAAGCTGAGCAAGTTGCTTCTTCCTAGCTCTTCTAGAAAGGTCCAACCCTGATTCTGTCGCAATGTATTCTGTCTCTTTAAAGCATTCCCGCATTGTGTACAAAAGCCCGCATGTTTGACTGCGTTCCTCAAATTATTGGCTAGTTCGTTATTTTTGCGTTTGAACCTTAGTTTTCCTCTAAATATATATTGTAGGTAATAACAGATGCACGGGTCGATTGATCAGGTTAAGCTACGCTTGGCGCGGTGAGTCCGGGGATGGGTAATTATCAACACATACCAAAACCTCTCCGTGCCTCGGAAACCACGTTAAGCCGTTGGTCCTGGCTGTCATTCGTGGACCTTTGATAGCGGTCGTAAGAAGACAGAAAGTCTGACAACCAGTGTTAACCAGGGATATCATGTTACCCAGTAACTGGGTTGTGGAGGTCAGATAAGCATTCGCTCCGTGTAAAATACTGATTTTGATCTGTGCATCCGGTTAGACTGGAAGTGAATACTTACCATTAAATTATATTATTTTTCTATAAGTTCGCTGTTCCTATTAATTGTTTGATAAACCGGGCGACGTCATTACGTCAAACCCGGCTGTCGCTGAAAACCAGCGCTAGGGCTCTGTCTTGCATAGGGTCGCAGCATAATGCTGAGCGATAGCCGTTGCGTGGATGTGACGAATGTTTCCCTCAACCTTTTCTTATTTTGTTTGTGTTCCTGTTCTTTTTACGTCATGTTTACCGCAAATAAACGTATTTTATTTCTTTCTTTCTTTCAATGATTATTTTGATCCTTAAATGTATCATGATGTGTATCATTTTCGAGTGAACGCCTGATGATTTTCTTTTAAATTTCACACAAAGTCGATTCGTTGCCAACTCGATTTAATAGGAGCCTGCTAAATAAGTTTTCTTGAACGTTTTGAACTAGGCATGTAAGGCAGGGAGTCATTTAGAGCTAGGGCTTTTGTCTGCTAGGCAAGGCCCTAGTAGACAAAGGCACAAGAACAAAAGCAATAACAAATATGCCCGTTTTTACTAACGTCACGCTTAGCAATACTATTATATATATGTATATTATAAAGCTGAAGAGTTTGTTTGTAAGTTTGGTTGAACGCGCTAATCTCAGGAACTGGTTCGAATATTATTTTAGTGTTGGATAGCCCATTTATCGAGGAAGGCTATAGGTAATATAACATCGCGCTAAGACCCTTAGGAGCCGAGCAAAAAGAAAAAAAGTCACGAATACGAAGTACTCGTACGGGCAGGCGTGTCGAAGCGACTGTGGGGCGGGGGAGCAAGAAATTTGACGAGAACGAAGTCGCGAGCAGAAGCTAGTGTTTAAATAAGTGGGAAACGCCAAGGTAGCCCGGAAGTCTTGTTTTTTTTTATATTTGCAACCGTAACACATATTTTTACAGAATTATAAGTTAATTTAATCCCATTAAACACTATTTTATTTATGAAAAATTTCGTGGGTTTCCTTAGCCCAAACTCCGTAAATCAAATTTATCATAAGCAGATTCCTTTAGCAACCAGGAGCCACCACCAGGAGCAACCATTATGAAAGGTTGTATGGAAGTTCATCATTTTTGCCGATGGGGAAATCCTACCAGGTGCACGGCTTTTATTATCCGACTTCAAAAAAGGATTATATTTATGCCACGTTCAAGATCTTAGTCTCAATAAATGTAAATCATTCATTAAACGTAAGTTGTGCCTGAAAGCCTTTTATACCGTTAAATATTATATTGAGGACAAAAAAGCTTGGGATTGACCTGCTCCAATTTTTGCATACTAAATGTTGTTTTTTTTTCGCAAACTTATACTCTTTGACATTTGATAATTATTATATACACTTTGACATGAATATTTACTTTGAGAAGTATAATATTATTTATAACACATTTGCTCGTAAAGGGTCTCTTATTACACTAATTCCAATATCGTAATGTATGTCATTAGTTCATTACGCACTTTTGCGTTATTGTAATGTAAAACGCACGGTTTATCAAGATGCTCCGTCTAAAACGAACGGTACTTTTTTAAATCTTAGCAAAGAGTTTTTATGTCAGAAAAGTGGTCAACATTTTATGAATAAAATTAACTTTGAGAGATAAAATATAAAAAAATGAACATTTAATTCTTTAATTTAATTAGTTTTGACAATAAATTATAACCATTTAACAAAAACAAAAAAATATTAATTTACTTTATTCGTTTTACTGGCTGTTTTTGTGCCTTTCCCTTAATCGCATCGCATCGCTAATTTGTGAACAAGTAATAATCAATTTTACAAATTGTCCAAATTTTTCTAACTGCTTTAATAAGTGATTAAAGATTTACTCGTTTAAGAAAGTCCGACTTTTAAATATTTCCTCGCAAATTTATTATAAAACGTCGTATGACATACGTGCGCTTTGAAAATTACAGCCTCTGCTTTCTTGTAGCAATATCGCCTCGGCTGTAATTTTCAACTTACCGCACTTATATCATAATGTACTATTTTGTTTTCATTATTGTGAATGTGAGGACTATGTGGATCATATTTTGTTTGTTTTTGTGTTTTTTGTTTTGTGTTTCATCTCTTTCTCAGTTAGTTTTAATATTAATCTGGCAGTTTGAGTATTTTATGCGGCCTACCCAAATGTCCTGTCTTTGGTTTTGTCAAATCGTTGAGCTCCTCAAGTTCTGAGTTGAGCTGTATGATTACCAGAGGTCGGAGTGGGTAGATTGATTTTATATACTTGCGTCAAGATATTATAATATGGACATGCCATTTTATCCATAATGTGCGGGAAGTATCGGAAAAAGTTCCGAAATTGGAATTATGGAATAAAATAAAATAAAAAACATACAGATAGGCTAACAAAATCGTTTATTATATGAATGATTGATTGAATTCAATGAACAATTATTTTTAATTAAAGAAAAACATAAATAAATTATTTTTAATCCTCATCTGATACAATTTCTATATTTTGGCTTTCAACGTTAATACAATTAAAATAAATAATCATATTTTTTTCTATATTTTCTAATTTTAAAGTATTCCTTTTGACGTCTAATATCCATTTATATGTGGAAAATGATCTTCAACATCTGTAGACGTCAATGGAGCAAATTTAAAATAAGTTATCAGATTATTTGCTACGTTTTTTTCAATACTTTCGCTGTATTCTCAAATTGTGTCTAAATCCGGATTTCGTTCCATAACATATTCAAAATTATTTTTAATATTGTCACTGTTGCACTCGTTAATGGTAGCTCTCACTTGGTCAAACATTAAAAGTGAATCAACTATGGATAATTTTTGATTTTGTAACTCTTTTAGAACTTCTTGAATAATACGGTAATTTTCTTCGATATATTTTAAATCTTCCTGTAAATTTGGTTTTTCTAAAATATTTTTTGCATTGCGAATGGCTATTGAACCAGTACTGTTGAAGTTGTTTAGAACATCTTTTATTTTTTCGAAGTGTGGAGCGTAGTAAAATGCTGCTTCCAACCAAGTACCCCATCTTGTAATTATTGGTTGCGGAGGCAGTGGTAGGTCAGGATATTTTTCTTTTAAACTCTTTACTCTGTTCGGGGCTTTTAGAAATATTTTTTTAACATTTGCTACTAAAATATCGACATCGTTATATTCTGATCTTATCTTCTCTGATATACGATGAAGAGCATGCGCCAAACATGTTACATGTTTCATTTCAGGTAAATATACTTTTATATTTCGCCCTGCAGACATCATGTACGCTACACTGTCAGTGCAGAGCAATAAGACATTGTAAACTTTTGATTCAAAAGAGTCTTGCCATAAATTTTCTAGACATTGCAATACAAATTGCGCGATTGTTTGACCATTTACTACCGTTAACATTTTACAAGCAATCAAATAAGGCCGGCTTGAATTATTATTAGGATGCAGTGGCTTTATTAAGAAATAGACTATATACCTACCTAAAAAATCTGTGGTCTCATCCAACGATATCCATAGTTTCTCATTTTTATTATTTTCATAAATAGTATTAATTTTGTTCTTATAAAACTTATCTTAATAAACTTTACGTAACTGTGATTCATCGGGCACTTTTCTATCACTACAAACACAATAACAAGTACTGCACATATATTTTTGAAAAAACTCCTTGAACGCCGGGTTTTTCATTTGCATCCAGGGAATGTTGCACAGGATCAGGAACTTAATAAGGTCGAAGTAAAACTCCTGATTCGGACGCTTATATTTTCCTTGATGTACTGCGCCTTCGATGTGTCTTGTGATAATGTCTTTATTTATAATTTTCAAGTGGCTCTCACGCTTCGAGCAATATAGAGATCGGCTAGCGTGATCGTAAATTAGCTCGGGATGACCGATTATCCACTTTTGTACTGTTTCAGCCTTGACGTTTGCGCCAGCCATGTTTGAGTGAAAGATTCTCCTAAAACAATTAAAATGTTGCTAAAGTGATATTTGTTGAAACTAGCAGTTAACTAACCTGTACAGTTTTTAGTTTATAATTTTATAATGAGTCATACAGGATACTTGCTTCTGATTGGTCGTTGCGTGCGGTCAATGCGTTGTGAACATAGATGAACATGAGATAAAGAAACGAAAGGCCCTGTCTAAGTTTAGTCTCATACTGTCAAGCGTCATTTCTAATTCAACAGTAAGGGTCAAAATACGGTGTAACTATTCCAAGGTATTTTTGTATAAAATAAAATACTGATTTCTTTCACCATTAGCTAACACTGGTAGCGTAGATTGATATTATCATAATACGTTTTTCGCCTTAAACACAAATTCGTGCTAATTTCAAAATTCCGGAACAAATATCACAATAAATATGAAGTTCCGGTATTTTGGAGGCATATGCATATTATCCTTTACGTTTGACGTCAACGATCTTAAATCAATCTACCTACTCCGACCTCTGATGATTACTGACAAATGCGTGCACTGAATGGATAGGTCCACTCAATCTGTGTGGTTCTTTCTTCAAAAGACCATTTCAGACACCGATCCACATGGTCTTCACATGATCTGACCAAGATTATGTCTGGACTTTAAAAGAGACTGTGACCTCTGAGTTTGTTTCGGCCTTTCTTCTCAGAGTAATCAGATAGGAAACGCCGACCTCATCTAGTTTAAAAAAATATGATTGACGTGTAAAAGTGTTTGTACAAACCTACTTACAGAAATAAAATCATTTATGTTTGTTACCTCAGCACTTCGTCATTTATAAACCGATTTGAAAAATCATTATTTTGTTTGAAAGGGTATACTTATCAATTGGTCCTATAAACATCAAGTTCTGATCAGTGGTTTTAGAGTTAGCTTCAATAACACGTATTTTTTTCACTTAGTGTACAAACGCCAGCACATCAAGCTAATCTGTCAAATTTCTTTGATAGATTTTCAACTTTATCATATAAGTATAAGGGTCATGTTCAATTGGAAAAAAATGACAGTTTGTGGTAGCTTGATGTGCCTGGATTCTGTACGTTGATGGTGTTATAATAACTGTCCTGTCAATGTTATTTACTTAGCAAGTGAATACGAATTTGTGTAAGTGGGGTAAGTACCACAACTAAAAAATTAAGACAAAGACCGACTTCCGAAATTAAAGAAATTTTTCACTATGCACTGTTTTTTTTTAGACTTTTGCTTAGACAGATCCTTTTCTGTTCAGGCTGCTCGTTTGTGGAATGCATTGCCATTTCAAATAAAACGCGCGCAATCGTTACCTATGTTCAAGAGAGTCGTGAAGGAGCATTACTTGTTGTTGTGATTTTGATGTAGCTGTGACTATCTGTTGTCGTCATTTATTTTCTTTGCTTTTATATTTAGTATGTACGTATGTATTATAAGTATCTATTACACAGTATATATATATCTACGTATCAGTTTATTGTACCTATATTAACCACCAATGACAACCCCATTTTTATGTCCACGCAATCACTGTCCATTCCAAGGTTGCCTGGAAGTCAGAAAGTGATAAGGCCGCCCATTGTATGTTTTTAGTTTTAAATGTTTTATTTTTATTATGTATTTTCTGGTAGACAATAAAGTATATACACCGTGACATTTTAGTCGTCTTACAACGGCAGCCCACTTCATGTATCCAATGACTACTAGTCATTTATTAAAAAAAAAGATATTTTTGAACATTTGCATTATTTAAAAAATGAAAATATAATTCACAAAGACACATTACGTAGTTTGAAACAGTTATGGAGATGGAATTAATAATGAAATGTAATAGTTGGTAGGTAGATTATCTTCTAAACGTTTGATACGTAAACATTACCTGGTGTTTCATAATAATTCTAAAGCACTTTTTTTCTTTGTACCTTTAATCTTAATTAATGATAACAATGTTTTAATCGCGCCTAGAGGTTTTTTTATGACGGAAACATTGAGTGGGGCACCTTTTTAAGACGACTAAAATGTCACGGTGTATAGGTAAGGTGTCTCTATTCATACACGAGATATTTGAAAGGCTTATTGTACTTTTCATTATGAACAACTTTTACTATAGGACCAAATCTGAAATCGCGAAAAAAAAATCAGCTGTTCCCTACATTTTGACGAGTTATACGAAGATAAATGTAAGGAACAGATGATTTTTTTTTTCTGAAATGGCGTGCAATTCGAGAGGCCTATGTTAACTATTGAACTACTATAGGCTGTGATGTTGATAAGATAGTACGAAACTGGATCAAGTAAGAGAATGTAATCTTATAACTACGATCAACGACTTAGTGCCGTTTAAAAGTTCAAGGTTTTTGAGCGTTTATGAGGCTTTCGAAATTAAGTTTGTTGTTTCCTATAAATTAGCTATGTTATTAACTGTTGTATGTTGCGCAAACGCAACTGATATGCTTAGGTTTCTTACTTCCGTTACAGCCATGAGAATGAAATTAGATAGTGCAGGGAAGATCACTATAAAAATGATGTCGCTGTAATCATATATTTTACACCACCATACCAGCCGAAAGACGTCCACTGCTGGACATAAGCCTCCCCTAAAAGGGGGGATTTGCCATAATCGCCACGCTTAGCAGGCGGGTTGGCGATCGCAGTATGGTGGTCAAATGCATAGAGAACGCTGCGGCCCATTCTCTAGTAAGTCCCTTAGTCGCCTTCTACGACACCCACGGGAAGAAATGGGATGGTGCTATTCTTTTACGTCCGGCACCACACGGAACCGGTATTTTATACTATCTATACCATAATAATACAATAAAGCTGAAGAGTTAATTTGGTTGAACGCGCTAATCTCAGGAACAGGATCGAGGAAGGCTATATAATATCACGCTACGAACCAAAAAGTCACGAATACGAAGTAGTTACTCGGACGGGCACGCGATTCGATGCAACAAGGTGGGTCGAGAGAACAAGAAACTTGACGCGGACAATATTTTAAAACTAGATGGCGAAGGCGTTTCCAAGCCAACTGATCCCTGAGAAGAAATGCCGAAACAAATTCAGAGTTCATGGTCTCTTTTTAAGTCAAACATTACATTATTAGGATTTAATGCGGGTCTAACAATGCGCGGCCATATCTAGAAGCCTTTTGAAGAAAGCGCCATTGCAGCTTTGAACTGACCTGTCCCAACAGACTGCACATGCATACTTCAGTCATCGTGTAGTTCAATCCTATTTTTAAGGAGCTCACCGACCCGTCACAAGGCTCTACCAGATCTGCAGGAAATTTACGTAGTGTTAGAATATATGAAATCAAAATCAAAATCAAAAGTCATTTATTCATATTAGGCTGAGAATCAGCACTTTTCGAACGTCAAAATACATAAGATAGACCCCAAAACCCCACCCTTCACCACTTCCTAGTGCTTTAGCTGAAGAAGAAGAAGTGGCGCACTAAACTCCCCAGCAGCACAGCTGTCTGTTTAATCGGATAGACTTGATTCTATACATACATAGGCAAAGTAATAAACATTACGAGACAAAGGACATTAATTAAATAATTTGTCAAAATGTCAGCTAGCCATACCAATATACCGACAAATAAAATGAAAACTCTCGAGGCCAAATAAAGCACAAAACACCTCATCATAAAAAAATATTGTTATGAGTAGATCATGTCAATAACTAATGCCATAATAGATAATAATAATAAAAATAGTTAGGCAATAAAAAATAATAAAATAATTATATGAACCCATAAAACCTGTCACTAGATACGCCAATTCTGGAGAAAGAACATAAACACTGTCTTGAGTTAATCACAGCGACCAACTATTCTTGTCATTTAAATAGTCGTTGATGGAATAGTATGCCTTGAAACAAAGCATAGATTTTAATTGAGCTTTAAACGCATTAAAATGTAAATCTAGCAAAGAAGAGGGAAGCTTGTTATAAAAAGTTATACCAAGCCCAACAAATGAGTTATGAACCTTATGAAGCCGGTGAAAGGGAGCACGTAGTTTTTTTTTTAAACGTTGCCCCACACGGAATTACTCCTGTATTGTGGGTGCGTTTACAAACATTTAAACTCACATACACAAACAGCCAGACCCCGAACAACTATTTGTAGGTCATACCAATATTTGTTCCGTGCGGGAATCGAACCCGCGAAACGCAGCGCAGCAGTCAATCGCTTAACCGCTACGCCAATCGTGCCATCAGTGCCGTTTGTCCTTATTTCTTGTGTTAACGGTGTGAATATCACTGTTTTTAGTGTACAAGTGTACATTTTGCCTAATATATAAGATGTTAGCGAATATGAATTGTGATGCCACCGTGAGAATACCAACATCTTTAAAAAAGTCCCTCAAGGAAACTCTGGCACCTAGCTGGTAAATTGCACGAACAGCACGTTTTTGAAGGACATTTTTTTTTTTAATATCAGCAGCTTTGCCCCACAGGAGAATACCACAGGACATAACGCTGTGAAAATAAATAAAGTAGACTAACCGAGCTGTATCGACGTCAATTTATAGTCTTACTTTTCCGACGGCGTAGGCAGCTGAACTGAGCCTCCCCGCTAGGCTTGATAGAACCCCACTGAAGTTTGGCATCTACTGTTATGCCTAGAAAAATTGCCGAGTACTGTTTCAAGCACGTCTTTATCTAAGAAGATATTGGGACCTAGATTTCTAACATTCGGTAAGGCGACCTTTATACATTTTGTTTTTTTGGCATTGAGAACTAGGTTATTTGCCGTAAACCAATCCATAACCATTGAGAGAGCACTGTTTACGTCGTCAAAATCTTGTCTTTTCCGGTCTACTTTAAAAATAAGAGAAGTATCATCTGCAGACAGTACAACATCACAAATACCCTTTAAATCGAATGGTAAGTCATTGATATACACTAAAAACAAGAATGGACCGAGTATTGAGCCTTGAGGCACAACTAACTGAACTGGTAGCCTGGAAGATTTTTCACCATTAATTTCTTCACATTGGAACCTATTTTGTAAATAAGAATTTATTATTTTTAAAGCTTCGTTATGGATACCGTAATAACGCAGTTTACGCAAAAGCGTTTCATGGTGCACGCAATCAAAGGCTTTGGCGAGATCACAGAAAACTCCAATAGCATTTTGCGATTTCTCCCATGCGTTAAATGTGTTTCAACAGAGCAACACCCGCATCTGTAGTCGAATGATCTTTTGTAAAGCCATATGGTTATAAGCGCAACCTATTTTATGCTATGACGAATGTCAGTTGATTTTGACATGTTACATCTATTCCGTTTATGGTTCATGCTTTGTACAGTTCTGTTTTTTACTAGTTTTTCCCTATTATATCGTTCATTATCGCTACGAACTGTTTTATTTCTGCCGAAATATCCAACACGTATGCCCTGTACAAAATGCTCAAAACCGCCAGACAGTAAAATAAAGTCATGATTTCTCTTTAAATATAATCAAAAATAACATAACGATATTTTTCATGAGTTTCGTAGGTATGTCACGTAAATCAATAAAAATATCGGAAACGACCCCTAGTAGAAGTGACGCATATGTTAACAAATACCAACGAAAATACAAGATTCGGGAAGGATTTTAAAAAGAAGAAAATTGGAGGAAGCTAAAGTTGATAGCAAGAACAGAAAAGTAGAAGTGAATAATGTTGAGGAGCTGGTCTCGAGTGGAGTGACGGTATCCAGTGTTGAGGACTGGCTCAAGATTAGGTAATAACAATATACTTTCACCACTAATATATAAGATCACGGTAATAAAGCTTAGGGTTTTTATAAGACGTGAATTTAAGTTTTTCGTAGGTAAATCAGTGAGGTATGGTCAGCATCAAAAGTAGCTGAAGAAGTAAGAGTAGGATTTGACTTATTTAAATACTATTATATTACTCTAAAAAAGAGGGTCTCGTGGCTAAATAATAACAATCGCGTGGGTCGGTCGAAGGTGAAGGTACGTTTGGTGCGGTCGGTTCGTGGATGGGTGACCATCTATTACAAATTGCGACCCCTTTGTGCCTCGGAGCTACGTTAAGCCGTTGGTCCCGGTTGTCATTCTTAGATATTTAACAGTCGTTACGCGCAGTCACAAGCCCGAAAGTCTGACAACTAATTTTACCAAGGGTCGATACCCTTGGTTCCATGTTACCCAATAACTGGGTTGTGGGGTCAGATAGGCAGTTGCTACGTGTAATCAAAACTTAGGCAGATTGATTTTTGTACTGTCACCATTTTGAATGAAATGTCATTTTAATTTTCACCCCTAATAAATACTAGCTTTTCGTAAGTTTTACATGAAAATATGTAGCGATGGATTTGGTATAACTTAACGACTAACAAGTTGAAACAAACTTTACATATTAGTTCGTTAATATCTAATAAAAATATTTAAGCACAATAGCACACACACAACACACATATACACACACCCCAACACAACATACATACACACACATAACACATACAATGAAGGTACCAATTACCTACGTAGTATATCTTTATGCGAAATCTCGATATTTTTGTCACTAATTTCTCACAAATTTTCTGACTGACATTTAAGTATAAGTATGTATTCAATATAGGCCACTACAGCTACAAAACCATAATGTCAAATTCACCACTGCGCGAACTGCGGTTATATTGTTGTTCATAATAATTACATTTAATGCTCTCCAACCTGACAACCACATTGGCCTTAATGACATTCCTTTCCTTTCCGTTCAACTGTTAGCATTAAACTTTTGTTCCGATTTTCGACTTGTCTAGTAGTAACTTGTGATGACAAAGATGTTCTAAAACGTACCTGGCGGCCTACTCTCTAATTCCGTCAACGGAGATGCTGGCCCGTCCGAAAGTAGTAGAACTTCAAAATGAATCCTACAGCCTATTCGCTTCGGGAGTAAGGACAACTGTCGAATCGTGTTATCATTCATTCTTAGTTCGGGCCCCGATCTAATCTCATGTCCGTAAGTGATTTTGAGTTGGAAACGCCCGTAACTTGACCGATACTACGAATTTAGTGGTTAGGACGTAGACTCCCCGATCCTATCCCTCCGTATAAAAGACTCATTTGCTTTTACGACTTTTTGATATGGAGGGATTCCGATGAGAGGTCGTTTTCATGTTAGAACCATCGTCATGCGGGCAAATGATCATAAAAACAAAAGAACGGAAACAGTACAGTTCTACCACACATAATCACTAGCCTCCGATTGAAAAAAATCTGTTAATTCCATTGCGTTTTCCACTAGATTTGATGGTAGCGTTAAGGCTTTCCTGTTTGAAAATCTAATCGACCCTATCATTATATAGCTTGCTTCGCTTGCTCTTGCATCCTACTCTTATCATAATTATTAAGCATCTTTATATAAATCGACACAGTTAGTCCTCTTTTTGTATGCATGGACAAAATAAAACCTATCCCATATGAGGCCGCGAGGCAAGATGCAAAAATTATATAAGCTCGCTCTGCTCACTCTTGATTGTAAAGCTTCTCTGCATAAGGCGACCAAATAACTTCTTGTATGAATGGAGAAACAAATGTCCGAAATGAAATGCAAAAATAAACTCGTTGAGCTGAAGATGCACCCCCCTGGAAATAAACTTGCAGGGGCCCACGGAGTAGGTATTGAAGTTGTATTGGGAACCGTTGATAATTTTTTCGCGATTATGATTTTGGTCCCATTGAGAAAACTTTTATCTTTTAAGGTTTCACACCCCTTTTCTAATAAATGCTGTATGCCTATGCCTTTAGTGGTATAAGCTAGGCTATCAAGTACCTATCGTTTCTTTAAGGAAATAATCGAAGTTAATGAAGAACGCGCCATGTCCTCGGTTAATTGGAAATTCTTCAAGGTGTCTGCTAAGACCTTTGAACAAAACAGATTTTCGCATCATTCTGTGAAAATTAATTATAATTCGTAATTACATTAACATGTATATGGTTGAAGTACTTAGTCACCTCGCATGACCCTCGCAAGAAGATTAGATTGTGAAAGCATCCCTCGCTCCCGCATGATAGCAAGCAGAAGTCTCTATAGGAGTCTGAAATAACTGTCAAAGGCTCGTAAAATTATGCTTTTTAGGATTCCGTAGCCAAATGGCAAAAAACGGAACTCTTATGGATTCGTCATGTCTGTCTGTCTGCCTGTCCGTCCGTATGTCACAGCCAGTTTTTCCTGAAAATCAATTGAAACTTGGTAAGTAGATGTATTCTGTGAACCGCATTAAGATATTCACACAAAAATAGGAAAAAAAAACAGTAAATTTTGGGGGTTCCCCATCCTTAGAACTGAAATAAAAAATCTTCAAACCCATACGTGCGCGGTATCTATGGATAGGTCTTCAAAAATGATATTGAGGTTTCTAGTATCATTGTTTCTAAACTGAATAGTTTGCGCAAGAGACACTTCCAAAGTGGTCAAATGTCCCCCCCCCCCCCCCCGTAACTTCTAAAACAAGAGAATGATAAAACTAAAAAAAAGATGTGAATCATGAAAACTTCCAACGAAAATTGGTTTGAACGAGATCTAGTAAGTAGTTTTTGGAACGAAGTTTTGGAACGAAGTTCCTTATCGCGCGTTGCGAAAGGGGATTGATTGATTGATTGATTGATTGATTGATTGATTGGTTGGTTGGTTGGTTGGTTGGTTGGTTGGTTGGTTGGTTGGTTGGTTGGTTGGTTGGTTGGTTGGTTGGTTGGTTGGTTGGTTGGTTGGTTGGTTGGTTGGTTGGTTGGTTGGTTGGTTGGTTGGTTGGTTGGTTGGTTGGTTGGTTGGTTGGTTGGTTGGTTGGTTGGTTGGTTGGTTGGTTGGTTGGTTGGTTGGTTGGTTGGTTGGTTGATTGATTTTATTACAATTGCTTCACTAATTAACTAATTAAGTGTCCCTTGACACCTCTCAAGTGTTTGACACGTCATAAATCGTAAACCGCAATTTACCTTTCATTCAATCAACTTTCAAGATTCAAGAACATAAACCTTATACATAAACCGTGAACCATTATTTTCTAATAATAAATCTGTAATAGGTGCCTCAGTAAATAATAATTATAATTCGCGCGTTACCTACTTGCTGCTACGGAACCCTTCATGAGCGAATCCGACTCGCACTTGGCCGCTTTTTTTTACTGTTCTCCGTTTCGTCAAGAGCAGTGGTGGCCCACAGTAGTGATGGGTCGTTGACGGTTTTTAACATCGATTTATGTTTATCAACTAGTTAAATTCGTCAACAAGTTAACGTGCAACTATTGTCAACTTGTAACGTTAACCGTTCATTCATTGAACGGTTTTATTCAACGCTGCGACGTTCAACGATTCTTATATTGGTATAATTTTCAAAATCAACTCTCTTCACTTCAAATTCTACGACATGACCGTCGCTCGGAATCTATGATGGTATTTTCAACGTAAGTTTTTTGCTCGGTTCGTTAGGTACGTTTGCAAATTTAGTTTAGTTGATTCTCAAACGAGTTACATTCATAAACGTCGTTGACAAATTCAACCAGTTGATTCATAAACAGTTAACGTTAATGCGTTGACAGGAGATCAACGGTTGATTGAACTGGTTCGTTGATCCACCGCCCATCTCTAGCCCACAGTGGTAATGGCCCCAACTTACGCGTTGTAGCAGTGGTGGTAAATTATTTATCACCACTGCTCTCAAAACGGTAAAGGAAAACATCGTGAGGAAACCGGCATGTTAGAACCAAAAATTCGAAGACATGAGACATCTACCAACCCACACTGCCCACTCCCTCTCACAGAGAGGAGGCTTGTGTCTCAGCATTGGGATCATTATAGGCTGATTGTGCTATGGTCTCTTTCGTTGCAGGAACCAAGACAGATGAATCATTTCGACTCATGGAATTTTAATGTCTTGGCGCTTTTCTGGTGACCGTTGTTAATTCTGGCTTTCAGGAGTTGCAGTTTTTGGGAATAGTGTGGCGGGCTTGTCTTAAAAATACAACCCTCAAAGGCTTCTCGTCTGCCACCTGACGCTGGTTCTTGCAGTTTATCCTGCCTGATGATCTACATTTGGTCCGTTTGGGACACACTGCGAGGTTTTTATCTCCCATGGCTCATCCATGTGGTATTTGTGATTAGCCCAGTTCCAAATACAGAGAATTTTCCTGAAGACGATTGGGTCATGAACAAGCTAAAGGTTCTTCACATTTTTTTGCTATTACCCGTTGTTTGTATAGTTCAAGGAAAATTAATGGTCAATTAGTAGATCTGAGAAGGTTCAATGCCAGTTCATTTTACAACTAATGCGAGCCTTTAGAAGACCTTGGATATACGCTTTGAAACACAGAGCAAATTACTTATTCCAGTAATAATTGTCTTCGAGTAAACAGCCTACTCGGAGACCACTAATAACTGTGATTAATATGCCATTCCCAATCAGTTTGAAGACACATAAAGCCTTCAAAGCATACATCAAAGGAGGCGTCTCAGTTTTCTCCACATCAGAAAAGGTTACTTATGCATCTCGTTTCTTTTTTTTTTAATGAGTAGCGCACGCCAACCTAGCCGAACAGCCTTCTTTTTCCATTTTATTTCCTATTTCGGTGCCTTCTCCCACCATTTGCCGAGAAAATGGCGGCTGCGCGAAGTCAGTGTTGTGTACGACCGCGACGCGTGCGCTTGCCGCGACGCGTTCTATGTTTGAAAATAACAACGAATTCTCCGAAAAAGTGTATTGTGTTCCGAATTTGATTTTAAAATCCGTGTTCTTTTAAAGATAGTGCTCAAAATGCTGTAGTGAGGTGCCCCGAAAATAGTTTTGGATGTTTTTCTTCGTAAGAATTAGTACTAGTTCTGGACAAGTGCACGCTATTGTTTTCTTTGTTGACGTGCACCAGCTGTCAAAATAAACGGACTATCAAGGTGAGCTTATTGATTTCCGAAACGTTTCTTTTGTTTTTAACACAATGTTTTGTAACGATTCCGTGTATCGATAATGTAATCGATTTTTTTTTGTTGTTTCACAATTTTTTCGATACAGGTTTCTCGTTTTCGTTGATATTGCTAAACTTTTGCGTATTTATGCGTCTTATCGACGTGCCTTCGGTTAATGTGTAACAAAATGATCGTTTTAAACTTTATGTGTGGTTGTAAATTGTTGAAATATGTTTAGTGTAGGCGTTATTGTTGGTATGTTTACGAGTTTAGATCATGTGAGATGTTAATTCGGAATCAAAGTTGTGTGATGTTCTTTTAATATGAACTCATTAAAACAATCGGGTCATGGACTGTGTTGAAAACAATCTTGTTACAGAAATATTTAAAAAAGCCAGATGTTTTAGCTCATGTAGGTACCTAAAGTTTACAGGTCCTATTAAATCGTAGCGAAAAATATCATCAGCACCAATGAGGTACAGTCAACAAAAACAGTAACTTTTTCAGAATATGGAAATGAAGGCTCTGATTCTGTTTTATAATGTGGCTATTACATAGATGTATCGACCTACGTTATACTTCGAAACACGCCCATAAACTTAAAGAATGCTTGTCACCTATTTCTGAATTCACAAATCTAATACTTGAAGCACGTTTAGAGCTATCAAGTATCGTATTTGCACGTTCACATTTAGTTGTCAATGATTAAGAAACTTTGTAAGCGGCCAATGGCCTTAAGATGGATCTAGTTTAAGATTCATAATTACATTCTTATGTTGAAATCGTTTTGCCTTGCATTAAGAATTTTTTGCACAAATCCGGTTTAGTAATAAATTTTCTTTTGAATGTCTGAATTGACATACAGAAACGAAAATTTAATCTTTTTGGTGTGCTAAAAATTGTTTCTGTTTTTTTTTTAACTTTTGTTTTTAAACTTTGCCCTGCACTACGAATTTCTCCTGTATTGTGGGTGCGTTCACAAACATTTAAACTCACATACACAAACAGCCAGAACCGGAATAACTATTTGTAGGTCATACAAATATTGGTTCCGTGCGGCAATCGAACCCGCGACACACAACGCAGCAGTCAATCGCTTAACCACTGCGCCAACTGTGCCAAAATATGTAGTTGTAGTTGTAAGTGTAACTTTGTAGGTACCACGTTTGTAGGTACTAAGTTGGTAAAGCCGCCCAAAGGGCAATGGAGAGGGCTATGCTGTTAACCTACGTGATCGAATCATTAATGAAGATCCTCAGGAGAACCAAGGTAACCGACATAACCCAAAGAATTGCCAAACTTAAGTGGCAGTGGGCAGGGCACAACGCTCGCAGAACAGATGGCCGAAAGATTCCGGAGTGGCGACCGCGTACCGAAAGACTAGAGTTGGAAGGCCTCCTACAAGGTGGACCGATGACCTTGTAAAGGCAGGAATCCGCTGGATGCGGGAAGCGCGGAACCGGTCGAAGTGGCGGAGCTTAAAGGGAGGCCTATATCCAGCAATGGACGTCTTTCGGCTTAAATTATGGCTAGGTAGGATAGAAGAAGCTTATGCCATGAGGCACACTGAACAAAGCCCTCCCGAAACGGTAATTTGCGATTGACAATATTTATCTGATTGACATTCATTGATACGAACAATGAACGTCTACAAAGTACGATTGAGAATACCAAGAGAGATGATGATGATGATGTTGATTTGAGATTACCTAGATTGTTTTGACCACAAATGACAAACACCGGTCTAATCGTGTGCAACTAAGGAATAATATTTTACCAGGAACGACTGTTTATCTGACCTCCAAAAGCCAGAAACTGGGTAATACGATGCCCGAATACGACTTTCTGGTTTCTGAGGACCCCTAACGTCTGTCATCAAGATTTACGAATGACAGCTGGGACCAACAGTCAACCGTGCTTTCCGAGGCACAGAGGGGTCTTGGTATGTAAAGAAAGATGGTCATCCATCTACGGACCAACAGTCACTGTCCATTACGACATACCAACCTAAATGTTGTCACAATACTGATGGTATACTTCGAACACAAATACTAATCTCGTGCACCCAAAAATGAAAACTGGACGTCCTTCACACACCTAAAAAGGCAGCCTTAACATAATTTCCATTGTGCCGTACTCCGTCAGTGGGTAGGTAGGTAGGAAGGTACATACGGATGAATCATAGTGGATTGCAGTCAAGGCCTATTTCGCCTCTCTCCGATCAGATAAGATGAGCAGGAATCCGCTATCAGTGAGAACTTTCCAACAGTTTACTATAAATTTACTATTCTACAGCTTTACTGCTAATATCAAGTACGTGAGCAAAACTTGGTGGCACAAGCTAGGTGGTAAAAGCTTATAATTAACGAGGTTTATGATTTTGACCGGTATGTATGAACTATGTCTGTTCGTCTGTGCCCTCATAACATCTAAACTTCTTATCATAATTCGACATAATATGTGGTATCGTTGGAAGGATCTTGATCGTCCACAGGGCATAGAACAACTATGTAATCTATACATACATAAACATACATGCAAATAAATAAAACTGGAGTTTTTGGCGGGATCGCGTTGGAACATGTCGCACGAATTTTCATTTTCATGGAATTTAGTGAAATAGCGAATTAAATTGTATAATTTTGATAGTGAATTATTCAATTTAGTTACGTGTGAGTGCACAAGTGTAGTGAAAGTGAAAATAAGTGACTAACGTGGACTTTTCGTGTTCCCCCCAAAAACTCCTATTAGGTTGTTGTAAAGTTACTACCGGTTTACAATAACTTTGACTTGACTGACTAAAGACGACTATGAATGTTTTGTAACTTCGTGCCCGATATCGGGCCATTTACTTGTTCTAAAAGAAAAATTACTTGACACTGGCTAAATGCACAAACCGTGTGAAGCCAAAATCAAAAAAAAAAAAAAAAAAATGTCAAAATAACAGCTTTTTTCTAAATGCCTAAATAATATTAAAACAATAGAAACAATTTTAAATATTTTTTTCACCTCGCAGGCTCGGAAAGATTCTGTTTGTCATTCAAAATCTGCATACAAAAGTACATTTTATCCGCTAGCGTGGAAAAAGTTTTTGAAATTCGAACCTTGCTATTCAATATTTTTTTATACAGCCAGTCCACTGAAATGCATTAAATACTTATTTCATGTCATTGCGACGTCCGACGATTGCATAAAAAAAGATCTCTAATCAATTCGCTTTCCATAATTTTGGTTTGTTTTTTTTTATAAAATCGCAAGAAATCATAAAATATGTACGAGTTCAGTAGCGACGAAGATATAAATTTAACACATTCAAGCGGCATATAATGCCGAATTGAGTTATCTTCCGGAAAAATCGCGCGAAGAGTACCTATATAAAAACGTACAATGCATGGAGACATTCTGAAGGCGTGCAATTGTTTTCGAAGACTATAATGCAATGCTATCATACTTCATTGAACTACACTATTTTAATACATATATTATTTAGGCTGTTTTTCTAGCACCTAGTATTTTCCTCGCTATACAAAGGTGAAACATGTAGTGTTTCGCTCGGCAACAAAGATATTCTGCGTTTGGTACCTATGAAACCCTCGCTACGCTCAGGATTCTAAATTTGAACCACTCGTTTCGCTCATGGTTCAATCCTAGAATCCTTCGCTTGCTCAGCTTTCAATACAAGTACCTACTCGCGCCAAAAAACAACTATGCAGCCTTGCATAATAAATAACTATTGTCTGGGCCGATTTTGGCAGGACTTTCACTGGCATGCTGAAGGATTAACATAGACATAGTTTTTCATCCGGTAGCACGTTTTCGTTGTGTAATTGCCGACATCCACGCGGGCTAAACCGCGGACAAAGCCGGTCATTATAAAATTGGAAAGACAACTATCATGGAGGTATTCATACCGTTGTTCAATATTCAGTATTACATTACCATACAATATTAAAGTTTTATGCTGTCCGTTTAGTAGTTCTTAGGATTCAAAGTCACAGTCTTTTGTAACTCACTTACCGTATGATATTACGGTTTGATATTAAGATAACAGTGTACTGTCTACCCCAGCAAGCAGGTGTCGTGAAGAGCGCCAGATGGTCGGTCTGACCGGCGACCCGGAACGGTTGGTACCGGACAACGGTAACCGTTCGCAGTTCGTACTCACCATTCTTTGCTCTGTGATCTTGTTTGTGGAATTGTTTGAATAAATTAACAAGTACGTAGTTTTATTTTGTCTTTTGCTAAGCATTTCTCGATTTTAAAAAAGTAAGTACACTTTTTAACCAATCTTGATGTTATCTAAAAGAAATTCTAAAGAAACAGTCATGTAGGCACCGCGACATATCAAGATGTATATTCCCAATATAAGCTGATTTCTCATTGTACGAAAAGCCTATACAATGCGAGGTTAGCTAAAACTGGAAATGTATAGCTTGATATGTTGCCATTAGGGCTTGCAAATATTCGATATTTTTCATATTCGAATAATCGATTTTTTTTCGGGTAATATTCGAATTATTCGAATTTTATTGGAATACTTTAAAAAAATTAGCCGACTTAAAAATCATGTTCTTATTTGCCACTATCTTAGATACAGTAGGAGTCTGAGTAATATCAAGGAATAAATAAAAAAAATCTGCTTTATAAAAGTACTTCACGATCTTAAAGGCTTTCATATGCAAAAGCGATCGATACCCGGACAACCAACAACAACACAAGTCTTATTAATCGAGATATCGATCTCGTGTTATAATAAAATCAAACAATTAAATAACAAGTAACATCATAGAGGAAGGATTTGGAATAGGTCTTAGCTCCATACAATTTTCAATGTAACATAGCACTATTCTCCCTTATTCTAATATACACCTAATCAAAACAGATTGCCTGAGTGTAGTAAAAACAGTATTATGGGAAGCTTCTTCATCATCATCATTTAAGCCGAAAGACGTTCACTTCGAATGGTTCTGCGGTCATCGGTCCACCTTGTTGGAGGCCTTCCAACACTTGACTTGACTTTCAAAAACAGCTTGTAGATATGGCTCAGAAGTAACCTATATTTCCTATAATTCTTAAGAAGTGTATTGTCAGCCTTCTTAAAGAAAAGTACCCCCCAGACCACACCTCTGTTCCATGCCTGTGGCGTTTTGCCCCAGGAATCATACAGGTTCTGGAGGGCCTCAAGAATGGGTTTTCCGCCGGCCCTCAAGAGTTCGGCCGTAATTCCGTCATCACCTTGTTGCTGCTGCCTTGTTGTTTTTCAGCTGCTTCAGAGCCTTCGGTTTAGTGTCGGGTCAACCTAGCTCTTGGGTCGTTTGCCAGATTTGTTACGGGGTTACTTGTTGACGTGTATAACTATCCATAGAACCTCTGGATCTCTCTCAACAGCTCAAGTCAAGTGATTATCCTATCTTGTCTCTTCTGTTTTTCCTGCAGGCTCCTGCCATTGTTCTTCAACATAATTTCGTTTCTTTTTGTATATATACATCCAGCACTCACATCGGATACCATACGTGCTAAATATAGTTGACGGTACGTAGGCGCATGTCGACCACACATAGCACACATCACGCTTGCTCCGTCCGTAACTTTAAAATTGTATTTTGTATACATCAGGGGTCGCAGTCCGGGGTTATGGAAATTGGTCGAATATTCGAATATCGTAATTTTCACATTCGAATATTCGAAATAATTTATTATTCGAATAATTGGAATATTCGAATATTCGAATTTAAGTCCTAGTCGCCATGTACAAACAAATACTTTATCGATTTATTTATTTAATTCAGTAAAGTACCCCGACTTAGCATAATTAGCGAATAATATTTCGACTGCTTTGACAAAGGCCTCCTCTCTTAGAAAAAGACTTAAGTTGATCAAATTCATATTTTTTATAGATACTTCTTTTCTGAGCATATACATAAGTATAATCAAACTATTATGTTCCCACTGCTGGGACACAGGCCTGCACTGCAGGGAGTTGGCTGTCATCCACCACGTGGCCCCATTGCTGGTTGGTAGATATCACATGTCTTTGAATTTTTAATTCTATGACAAGCCAGTTTCCTCACTATGTTTTCCTTCACCGTTTCGAGAGCAGCGGTGATGAAATAATTTACAAAAAACTTAAGTATGTTCGAACCTTTACTAGTAAGTCTAAACTAGTAAGTCGCGGCCATTATGATGGCCGGTTACTTTGCATAAACAATCTATTATTAAATAAATAGTCTAATATTCCGGGTGTTGACACACATGCTTTTTTTTTTTTTTTGGGTTGGAAATCATCAAATAACTTCTCCCGCTCTGGGTGGAGCGGGAGGGCGTGTCAGACTTTTACTGACTAAAACCCACCCGTGTTCCCTCAGTTGCCTGTGTGCCAGGGGCCGCGGTATCTCTTTCGAACAACCCGCACCCCTGGCAGGCGGCCATTATGGTGGCCGGTTACTTTGCATAAACAATCTATTATTAAATAAACAGTCTAATATTCCGGATATTGACACACATGCATCCTCTCTATGAGAGACAGAACCAACATCCACCAACAGGTTGATCAAATTCATAATTTTCGATAGTTACTTATTTCGTCATCACCAAATCAGCCGAAAGACGTCTACTGCTGGACATAAGCCTACCCCGAAAGGGGGGGATTTGCCATAATCCCCACGCTTGGCCGGTGGGTTGACGATCGCAGTATGGTGGCCAAATGCATAGAGAACGCTGCTGCCCATTCTCTAGTAAGTCCCTTAGTCGCCTTCTACGACACCCACGGGAACAAATGGGATGGTGCTATGCTTTACGTCCGGCACCACACGGAACTTATTTAACATAGGTTAAACCACAAGCTATGCGTCTGTTGTTACAAAAACAAACTTCATTTCAACACTTCAGTCCGTTCCACACGAAAAATAAACTAAAAAACAAGAAACAACTTCTTAAAACACTCAAAAACAACGAAGAACGGACACTTAGGAGGCGTAAATTTCGTAATTCGCCATTCTCGTAAAGAAATCGGATTGAAACCGGTCGGTGAGCGAAAGTGTTACGCAACCATGAGATCACCACATGGTCCTCGGCCATACGTAAGATATTACCGCCATCTGCATCACAAATTATTCACATTTCAGTTAAACAACCAATTGATACGGTTAATTTACGGTTTATTTACTGATTTTAACTTACGGAGTGTAAAACAAAAACACTTTTTTACGAATAGAAAACGCATTAATGCGGGTTTGAGTTTAATCTGTTTGTGCAATGAAATGCTACACAGTGCAGTATAAATTCGCTTCTGATTATTTCTTTTGCTCTTTTTTCTATTATTTTTACAAAGATTAAATCATAGGATGTTTATGTAAATGTCACCTAACCTAATCAAAATGTTATTAATACGACTAACCAGAATCAAAGGTTCCAATCTTCAAAGAAAAGTATATTTAAAAAAAAAAGTTAAGCAGCGGATCCTAGCTTCAGTCCTCACGAATTGTAAACAAATTAATAATGTAAGGTTAACCTATTAGAAGATACAAAACAACAGTAACAGGTTTAAATTAAAGACGAAACCTTAAAAACAAATCGAAATCAATTCCAAAATCGTTACAGTCGGTGGACCATAGAACTATCCAACTCACCAAGTGAGCTCAACTTCTTCTAGGCCACTTCACTTAAGGGGGGACTGCCAGTGTATTCAAAGTGCAAAGAGCGGATAAAACAAGTGTTAAGCTAGTCAAACATGTCAAATTCAGGCTTCAGAGGACAAGAATACTCGGATCCACTATAATACCTCCCTGTTCTTCGCTTACTTGCTCAGTTCACAAAGATATCTGACTTTAGCTTGGTAGACCGAGAGTACATCTTAGTTATTAAAATCACCAAACTATTACATTTTTAACATCGTCAGTTTCAAACTCATTCATTTCATCTCCCACTACCAAGGCACGTAATTAAACCTGTCAATGACTAATGACGTAATTTAACAAAACTAAAACGACTTCATTTCCAATACTGACATAACATATGTATGGAAACAAAGCGTGGGTGGGTAGGAAGCTGATTGCAGTCAGTTGACGACATTTACTCCACAGAAAAGTGTTATCTACAGAAGGTACGCACGACGGCATATCAAACTATACATTTCTAGCTAACCTCACATTGTATAAGCTTTTCGTACAGCATTGCCCTCAAAAATGTTTTGGAGCCATATGTCCACGTCCGGGGTTCAAGACTTTATGTCCTCTATACATAACGGACGATCAAGACGCTTCCAACGATACTTCATTTGTCAAATTATGACAAGTCGTTTAGAAGTTATGAGGGAACAGATGAACATACATACATACATACCGGTCAAAATTATAACCCTCCTTTTTTGCTTCGCTTAGTTGGGTAACAATAATCAGCTCACTGAGATCTTTCGATTGAGGTACATTTTATTCTTAGGTCTCTCTCTCTTGGTCAATGAGACGTTTTCAGTTATTGTCCTTGCCTTATTGGAGTGGGTCTTCTGGTTGATCTTCTGATGTGAATACCGTCTGTAGGTTGGCAACACTCAACATTAAAAACGCTTAAGGAAATATGCGTTTCCTGCTCGACAATGTTATAAGTGGGACTTACATATTCATTTTAAAAGTTTTATTAATAGTGGATACTGAGCGTGAGAAAGAATGAAACAGTTTAAAAAAAATCATGGCCTACGCTGTTTCCCACTCCGGGGCAAGGGCCTCCCTCAACTCCTTCCATCTTTCGTGAGTCCGCGCATCCTCCTTCCAATTTTGACGGAACCTATCTAGTTCGTCCCGCCATCTCTTCGCCTTACTGTCTCAGGGCACCAATTCTGTGCAATTAGGGCCCACAGTTTGTCAGGCATGCGGCAGACATTTTGTTCAGCTCACTCAAAAAATATTACTTATAGTTATTTTTAATACTTGCTGTTATACTGCATACAACATTACCCGTGTTTTCCACGAAACGTTAGGCAGAAATGCGTATATAAATAAAATAATAAAAACAAAACAATATTTTGTACGAAATCATCAATGACCGGGCATCTACCTAATGTCAAGATATTTTTATATGTATCTTGTTTACCACATTTTTGCTACAATGAAAAAAAAAATATTTACCAAAAAGTTTATCTTCTAAGCTTTATAAATAAACACAGTGATACTGGAAAAATATTTTGTTTATTATAAAAATAATCGTAAATTAAAAGCTGTTTATAGTTTTATAATTATTTTGACGTTTAATAGTAGGGCCATAATGTGTTTATCACGATAATTTTATTGGTTTTAATATTTTAATGCGAGATTCCTGTTACAACGACCAGCCCTAGAGTTTCTTAGCGGTATTTTCATTTCCCATAACATAATATAAATACTTATTGTAAAAAAATACCATGTTGAGATTTGACAGAAATAATGAGTCACATGACGACTTATTAATTTGCCGAATATTAACTGCACAGTGAACATTGTGAATGAAAATGACACTTCGTAAAATTGACATTTTTGGCACGAAAGAAATGCATTTAAAAATTGCCCCACCTTTTGATTTCGCGAGTGTACATAGCTAATATAGGTATTTTTAAAAGCAAGCCCGAGTCCACTATCGGATCGTGAGCTAATTTGTTAATATCTGATTTCACTACCAATGTTACTTCTAAGCTTACAATCTAGCCACGAAGTGAACGGCGCTGCAGTCCGTTTTCTAGGTAAATGCTAGTAAAAAATATCTTTAACATGCTTATTCACTTGGCCCCATGATATCTTGGTACAGTCAGGGACAAAAGTCTAAAATCAATTTTGATAATTTAACATCTCGGACTCATAGATAAATGTCTGGGTGTGATCTTCTCTTGTCCTAAAAGTGGAAATGTTAATTGACTTTGTTGCTGAGTGTACTGTTAGTAGGTTTAATAAACCGCCTTTCATTGCAATTTATGTGTAAACACATTTATATGCATGGTGGCCCAATTGTATCGGCCTAGACTTACCCGACTTGTAGTTCGTGAGTTCAAACTCAGGCAGGCTACTTTGTGTATTTAATTTCATCGCCACTGCTCCCAAAACGGTGAAGGAAAACATCGTGAGGATACCGGCCTGTCCTAGTTACAAAAAATCGAAGACATGTGACATCTTGACATCTAGCGATCCACATTGGGCCCACGTACTTGACGGCCCACTCCGTCTCACTGAGCGGAGGCCTGTGTTCCAACAGTGGGATCATTATAGTCCGATTATTGGGTGTACTAAAGGTACACCTCTGCCCAAACCATCGGAGAAACAAGGCGCGATATTATGTCATCACATTTATATGCAACTTGCGTGTTACTTAGTCGCTTAAACTCAAAGTGCGGTTTCTGAATCTCGCCCTTAGTATCGCCACTAGTGACTACGAATTTACGCACATTGTTCGTCCCTTACCTGCAGAAGTGCCAGCCCGCGCCGAAGCTGAGGAAGTAGAGTTAAAATTCCCAAGATCTAATAATAATAAAATTGTTTTGATCCAGCCTGTCCCCACTTGCTGTCCTCCCAAAGATAGTGACGCCCTGAGCCGAGGCCCGAACCCCGCAGTGCCCTCAGCGAGCGGTTGCTGTAGTTTTTAAGCGTAGTTTTGTAAGCCCTGGCTGGAGGCTCTTAGTCTAAAAGCTAATAGTCCCCACAGGAAAGCCACATTAAGCAGTCACGGCCTCTCAAGGTCAATTGCGAGACGCCAAACCCAAAAAAAAAAAAACGTGTTACTACTAAGTAACACGTTTTTTTTTTTTGGTGAAGGGCGAGATTCAGAAACCGCACTTTGAGTTTAAGCGACTACGCTTAAACTCAAAGTGCGGTTTCTGAATCTCGCCCTTAGTATCGCCACTAGTGACTACGAATTTACGCACATTGTACTGTACCAGTTTAGCACTACAGCTGACTATAAACTTTTTAGGTTAAGTTCACCTGACAGTATCACAGTGACCGTGGGAAACGACTAGCAGTAACTGCTACGTGTTTAGAACCTTTTTAATATCCTTCATTAACCTCCATCAAAATAGTGGCCTAGTTGGGTACGAGTGAGTTATGGAGACTATAACTTTGGGTTAATGGCTTCGGAATTAACATCGAGTCTCGTATCTCATGTTTCTGAGATGGTTTATTCGTTTGTTGTTACTTTGTTGAGCGGTTTATCTCCTGGATTATTGGCTGTGCATAAGCCTAATAAATGAGTTCCCACTGGTGGGACATAAGCCTCCTCTCTGTGAGAGAGAGTGGGCCGTAAACACGCGAGCCCTGTGGGATTTTGGTAGATGCCACATGTGTTCGTTTTTTTTGGTCTAGGACATGCTGGTTTCCTCACGATGTTTTGCTTCACCGTTTCGAGAGCAGTGGTAATTAAATAATTTACACAAAATAAAGCTCTTGTCTAGGTTTAAACCTACGATCCACAACTCGCCCCCATTACCACTGGGCCAACACTGCTCTCATTGGCTGTGGCTGTGTGGCAATTGATTGAACATGTAGTGATTTTCGGTGGTATAGATACAGTAGAAACGTTTTTAGTTCTTCTACCACAGCGTCTCTTTTTTACACAGTTTCTCATCGCCCATACAATTGACAGTACTTCAGAAATGTCAAACACACAACATCTCCCCTGTTTTCGAGAAGCGTACACATTAGTAGCTGCAGTATATTGGCGTATGGCTCTTTCTTTTGTGCTTGGTTTTGCGTTACTTAGCAGATGCGTTAGCCTAGCCGTGAGCTTGACATCTGTGGGAGCCCTACATGAACCTTCATTCTTCCCAGACGCAGGTTTTCCATGAATATTTCCCCATGAAAAAAAGGCACATTGGCTGGTTCTACATAAGTTCTAACCGGAAGGTCAAAGGTACGATATTTTTGAGAACTTTCACCGAAAATAAGATACCAGCAGGCTTAGCACGAGCACCCATTTGTGACCCAAAGAATAGACATGACTATTAACTAAATGATGTACAATAGGAGAAGACAGCTATGTTCTTCTATTAATTATCACAGTTATGCGTTCTAAACGAATCATGATTTTGTAGATAATCATATAGGTATACTTTGTGGCCGTTGAGTAGAAAATTTTTGTCAGTGTGATTTTGACAGTTTGGGATGAAATATTCTTCTGAAATAGTCTACCTGTCTAAGGACCTAGACAAAGATCGTAAGAAACGAAAAACAAAATGACAGATTGTAGTAGGATATCTACGGTGCGATGTCAAAAATGGAGAAATGAAATGTCACTTTGTATAGAAACAGCACTGTCTATTATTCGTAGAAATAGAAAGCGTGATGCTAAGCCTGCTGGTTTTGTCTAGGGTCGATATTCGAAAACCCCTGATCAAATTTAAAGGAAAATGTATGCAAAATAATTATCGCTGTAGACTTAAAGAATCTGCCAAGATCCGTCCTTAGCGCTTTGTCAATGAATGCATCAATCCAAAAGTGGACAGGCAACGCAACAAATAATTCAAAATGGCGATATATGTCTATATGTAGAAGGTCGTTGGTGACATCATGTTGTATAAATGGTTGTGTGGGCTTTGTTGTTTAACATTGATTTATCGTAGGTATTCCGGTCCTTAGCTGTTAGGAACAGGACATTGTGAGAATAGGAATAGGGATCATTTTGCTTATTGTAATCAATTGCTGGACATAGGCTTCTGCAATCCATTTACATGTTCTGTACCTATATCCTCGCCTATTCTCATCCAGCTGCCACCAACCTTGGAAAGATCGTCATGCTCCCGAACCCGAGGTCATCCTACTCCTCACCCTAACGTTTGCCGATTCATGGTCTCTGCGGTCTTTCTATTTAACAGGAGGTCATTTTTATTCTCTTTTTCTACCATGTTGTCAAGCTCAAAACATTTATTTCAACTAAATCTTTTAAGGTACCTTTGAATTGTCAAAAAGTCGGTCACTAAGTCAGAAAGTTGAAACTAGTTACCCATTCCAAAACATACATCTCTGTGGTGAAGAACGGACAAGAAACTCCTACCCTCTTTAAATCAAGATATTACAAAGTCCTGAGTTAAAAAAGTAAAAAAAAAATAAGCCCTGGCAGTTAGGAGATGACCAGTCTCAACCGACGATGCCCGTTCACGAACATGATGCGTGGATCAGCAGAAATCAGCACAATCCAACTTGACCATTTTGTAGGGAACCGAATGAATGCCCCAAAACACGCGCCACCATCAGTGAGATATTTAAGTGATTGAGTACTGACTCGTCAATTGACATACAATTCGGTCATACTAGCATTTGCCAGCTGCTTCACCCGCGTGGTGGTCGGATTTTATCCAGCGGAAATATACAACCCGGATAAAAATAACTCTATGTGTTAATCCAGGTTATAAACTATCTGTGTGCTAATTTTCATCCAAATCCCGTTAGTAGTTATTGCGTGAAAGAGTGACAAACATCCATGCATCCATCCCCAACAAACTTTCATATTTATGATATTGGCAGGATTATTCAAACACGTCTTTACTATGAGGTAGGTCAAAACCTTAGTAGCTCTTCTAAAAGCCAACACGAATGCTTGACGCAAAAACAATAAACCAAACAAAACTAATTTCCCAGTATAATTAACCATTTACTTCGGAACTAAACATCAAAAGCTTCAATACAATAAAATTATTCTCAACGATGTAAACCTAAATAAAAGCTAAAAATATTAGCTTGAAACAACAACATTCCATTATTCGCTAGATGTCGTAAAATCAACCTACATGAGTAACGAATCAAATTACTTTTTTTTATATATCTGAAAACTACAAGATATCAATCTACCTAGCCTTTTCCCAACTATGTTGGGGTCAGCTTCCAGTCTTACCGGATGCAGGTGAATGCATTTTACATGGAGCGACATCCTATCTGACCTCCACAACCCAGTTACTACTGTGACTGTGTGTCAGACTTTCGGGCTTCTGATGACTCGTAACAACTGTCAATCTTTCTTTGGTGTGTGTGGCTGTCAGACTTCCGGGCTTCTGGCGACTGTCAAAGATCCACGAATGACAGCCGGGACCAATGGCTTAACGTGCTTTCTGATACATCATTGTATTTTAACATGGTCACCTACCCACGGACCAACCGCGGCATGTGTAGCTTAACCTGAACCTGTTGGTCAGGTTCAAATCAATCAAGTAGGTATCCTGAATATAGTATACGTTCAATTTTACACGAGGCACACCGATGCCTCGGAAAGCATTCCAGGCCCCGGCTGTCATTTGTGGCTCTTTGACAGTCGTAACCCGTCGTCAGAAGCCCGAGAGTCTGACAAGGATACCGTACCAAGGGATATCGTATTACCCAGTTTCTGGGACGTGGGGGTCAGATAAAAGTAAAACACTGTTATTCTGCTGCATCTGGTTACACTGGAAGCTTACCCCAACATGGTTGGGACAAGGCTAGGCAGATGAGATGATGGGTCGTTACAAGTTACGAGTTCTCCTGGAGTTATCTTTTAACCATCCCAACAAATCCACCCTAAGGTTAAGGATTCGCGGAAACAGATGTCGGAAAATTCACCCTAAGCCTATATATTCCGTATCTGACTAGACTAGGTTTAGGGTAGATTCACCAACATACATTTTAGCGTAATAACCCGTCTATTGTTATCTACAGCATGTTATTCTAGCAGATTTTAATACATTTTAAGTAGTTTTAACATATATATTTTTTTAATTATTCAGATATCATAATTTTCAAGTTCTATTGAACTGAGTAAAGTAAAGTAAAATCACGGATTCTGAAACGTCAGTGTGAATAAGTGAATATTTCCTCATAAACAATTTAATTACGGAAATACATTTAGTTTTAGGAATAAACAGAATCATAAATGCGATATATTCTTGTAACGTAAATATTTTCAAGAAAACTTTACATTTATCGAAAGACGTGGAGTTAAATGTTTATTTACAAGCGAATTCCTTTACGTACGTCAATGTTTATTAACATATTTGCTTTTATGGTGAACTGTTAAAATCCTACGCAGATATAATTTTTGTGTTGTATCAACAACCGCTGAGGAACGGAAATGATGCTGTGTTAATGACAACATTCCGAATACGATGACGGGTTTAGCAAGAAAAACACAAAATCGGTTCAGCGGTTTGGGAGCTATGATCTATGAGCTATGAAACAGACACACAAACACAGACAGACACGTCAAACTTTTAACACCCCTCTTTTTACGTCGGTGGTTAAAAAGGTCATGAATTATATTGCTATAGAGAAATAAGGAAAATTGAAACGACGAGGACACCAAATAAATAACATCTACCTACGTATATAAAGGTGCTCTTACACGGGCAATTTTTTGAGGAATTATTGCTCGGCAACACTAATGGATCAATCTGGATCAATTAAGTGGAGCAATCTGGAGCAACAACAATAAATTGCCGATGTGTTTCGGCAATATTGCTTCTTATTTACAAAATGCATATGAAAAAGGATACACGGTACCTAATTATAACAATAAAACATTTTTTTTTTCAATTTCGTCCATGTTTTTATCTGTCTGTTATATAAAAAAAAATTGTACCTATGTCTGTTTATTTCGGCTAATCTTTGATAAAAACTATGGTACCTGTATCATTGTTATTATTACCACAGTAAAACAATGAAAGTATTCTGGTAGCTGCCCAAAGTCACACCCTCTCTCCATATTTGACATGGTTGACTCGTTCCTCAGAATTCAAAAACCTGGTGGGCATGCAAAACACCGTTATTTTGTCGACAAACAACCATATTTTATGGGTCAGTTTATGTGTTCAGGATCGTTGAAAAATAATGAGAGTTTATGAGAGTATTTTTGAATTCAATGATATATGAAATACGAATGGTTTTTCTTCGCCATTAAAAACGAATGAGAAATTAATGATTGCCCTCAATTTATTACGCAATCTACAATTTCTGTGAACACATTAATTAATTATGTCATAGCGAAGGCGATGTTCGAAGGTGACACGCATACTAGAAGACGGTACTAAGAAGTTACGAAACAATAGTCCCACTTCGTTTATCTACTTATCTACCCGCTATTGGTTGGTTTAAGAAAACTTTTGAGGTTCGTACAAAATATACAGGGTGGCAGGTCTTTACAATCGATGCGCAAACTGAAAAAAAAAGATTTGATACATGATTCTGAACACCCCTGCTTTAGAACTTTGCGTCGGTGATTTTAAAAAAAACTGGTCCATGCATTTTGAGCGCGTAAGAATTGCACTTTTCTATACATTTTTTTGATAACTTCGAAAAACTTCTACGTTAGGAGTCTAGAATCTTGTGCTATAGCTATAGTTTAACCCAGGATATTCCCCGACCGAATTTCAATCACGGCGGTCAATTTCGACGAAGACGCAGCAGATATTTATAGTCCACAAATAAGAAAAATTATGACAAAAAACTAAAATCGCTTAAAGTACGATGTTATCAATCACCCAAATAGAAAACACTCTGAGACTGATGGTCTGTACCATTAATTTGGCAGGTCTTTAAAAAGTAACCCTGTATAAAAGAAAATAAGCGCACAGAGATCACTTAAGGAAGTGTCAAAGTGCGAAAACGAGATAAAGTTATACAGAACGAATAGCTCCATCCCCCTTTCACATTAATTTGGATGTAGAACAATAATGATATGACAACGTGTTCACCTGTAGGTAATGAACCTTTTTTACTATTCTGTTTATTGGCTTGAATGGGACGAAACCTTCAACCGATTTGATTGTATGTAAATATTGTCAGACACCTACTATGGGGCTAACCTTGCTACGTGTACTGAATTAATTTATTTTTAAGTGATCGAGTTTTTCAGTATAATTATTTTTAAAGCAGCTAATAGTGGTGCCCTCGATATTCCGCCATGTGAAGAGTTGAGACTGACATTAGCAGAACTATTCCGTAACAAATTTACCTTAGAAAACCAGAGAAAGACAGACGAGCAAAACAACAAAAGATTTTACCAATAAATTAGGAACAACGATGCTTCAGCTAACAATGTAAGCCAAAACCGTACTTGTTGTTAATTTAAACATTTTTTTCCTACAACACATAATATCACCAACCTGTACTGGAGGGTTAGGCAGAGGTACACCAATATTTACACCCACATTTCGCCATGTAATTGAGGGCGAGCCTATTTCCATCAGTCAGGCACAAATCCAGACTCCAGGTTGCGACTGCGAAATTCTGGATAGAAACACCTAATAACAAATTTTACCAGTGACAAACAGGCAAATTATTTTAAACAATTTAGCAATCAGATAGTTCCACTAAAAAAATAAAACCAAAAAACCTACCTTCAAATTAGTAACATTATTTTTACATTCGACTCGATTATACAATTTTTCGATTACTAATTAGGAATCGATTATGCTAGCCGTGGGTGTGTGGATACATCAATGAATGGGTCGCAATCACCTTGGCATAGTTTATCAAGTATTCATGCGTTCAGTATGTCTGTTAGTCATGGGTTTTTGGCGGAAATATTCTCTTTTTTAACTACAGTCGGGCGTTTTGAGAACCAAGGTAATGACATAGCCGGAGGGTTGTGGCGGTGGGTGGGCCACAATGCTCGCAGAACTGACGGCCTAATAGTACGAAATGTCCTCGAATAGTGACCGCGTTCTAGAAGGCACAGCATAATATGTAGACCGACGATCAGCAGGGTACTTGCGTAGCATACTAACAGTACCCCCCCAGTGGGTTCCCGCATTGTCGTTGCGGAGGACTCAGTAGCCGTGGTCATCCCCACGGTGAAGTGAAGAGAATTCCCAAGGTGGGGCGGTTGCGGTGAGGTGCATCGCAACTGAGGCGGGCCGCGATGTCAAATGGGAGGCATCGCGGCTGAGGGTTACAGGCTGCGGCGGAGAAGGAGTGCCGGTACTTCTGAGTAGCGCTCTTCCCTTCCGTGGCCTGGACGCACAGTGGAACGAATGTATGGGAGCGGTTGGACGTAGACTTGTCCGAAAAATAAGAGTAAAATTATGACAAACTAATGATGCCATCTTATTCGATTACTTAATGCCTTCATAAATTGTGGTGATGAATTTCTTCATAACTCCCATATTTCGGGAGTAATTTGAGAAAATGTGAAATTTTACTATGAAAATGAGTGTATCGAGCTCTCTCCCTCCTGATTCCGGGCTTGTTTCAAGTAGCGGTCTCTAATATCGTAATGCTATTACTAAGAGCTATATTTAATACTAAGACACATAGTGCGCCAAATGTGCACTTTCTGGGATAAAAGGAAATGAAAATTTAAAAAAAAAAACGTTTTTTCCCCATTTGTATTTACTTTAAACCGCAGACAGACTTATTAAGAGGTCTATAAATATATTATATATATATACAGAAATATATATTAACAAAAATATTCACAAGAACTGATGAGAGTATGACTTTTAAGTAAGTTGATAATAAATTACCTAGTTTCATTAAAAGTACAATAAATAATTAAGATGTAAGCTCTAATTTACTAAGTTACACATTTTAAAACAATAACATCATTTAATTATCTTCGTCATCATCATCATCATCAATTAATTCAAATTCAGAATCGATGTCCGCTAAATCATTTATGTTAACAAATTCGATATCACTTTTCTCAGAATCCGTAAGCTCATAAAATTCCTTAAAAGAAGATTTTTTTACAAACTTATTTCCTTTTGGACGGATACTTGTAACAAGTGGATCAGAAGACAGTAAAAGATTGTGCATAATATCTTCATTGCATGAGATACTGCTATGCTTTCGAGAATGCCCCTCTCTATATTTTCTAAAATCTTTATTTCTAGCCTCAGATGCCTCTTCGGATAGAAAACCAATGGGCACAATTGACATGTTCTGAACTATGTCTGGCCCATGCATTAAAATTTTATGAAGTGAAGAAGGCATATAATACCATGGGTATAACTCCACGTAAAGCTTAGCAGTATCAAAGCAGAACTCTCGGAATTTAGTTACGTTGATCTTCTCTCCTGATGAAATACACTGCAAGATCACACAGATTTTTCTTAAAAGCATAGCATCTATTCCGGTCAGTTCAGCAGATTTAGTGTAGTTTTCAAAAAATCTCCTTGCCGAGTTGCCATTGTTGGTGGATCCACTGCCTTGTTTCACAACATCGAGAAGTAAGCCCGTTTCTCTTCTTACAGCCTCTTGAACTCTTTTCTTCCTGTCATCAACTTGCCTTTTTGCTATATCACCCCTTACTTGCCATGATTTTATGTCTAATTTGTAGGAAATGTGTAATAAGCATTCCATTGAGCGAATCCAAGCGTGAAGGGTGCTTAAGCTATATTTATACATGTCCTCGTTTGCGTGTTTATCTTTGATTAACTCTAAATTATTCATTTCTTTAGGACAAGCCTTGCATATGTCACACACTGAAGCTACTGTATTGGATATAATGGAATGAATTTTACCATCAATCATTGTCAACAGCAGTTGGTGTTTGACACTAATTCCATCAGTGATGGTGGATGGAGTTAAGGCTTCAATCTCTGCTTCGATTTCAGCCATCTCTCTCTGCACATTTTCTTTGGTTTCCTTTATAAACTTAAACAATATTGGCCGGCAAAATGAAGTGGAAGATGGTCGCTCGTTTTCCCAAATTGTTACACCTTTTGAGACGAGCCGCAGTGGTACAAGACTAATCATAAAATTACTAGCAAGATCGATTTGCTCATCTTCACTCGTCCTTTGATGATAAATGCTTTGGCTAGATGATCCGTCAAAACCCCATTTGCTGGTCAATACGAGCTGTTGATTGGGATCAACAGGGGTTTCTAACGACCTAATAAGTCTTCTTGAGGTTAAATCCATCAAGGCTTGTAATTTGATTTTTGCAGAGCTCTCTGTAACTGTGAGATCTTCTTTGGCCGGATAGCACTTAATTTTTTCTTTAACCAACATGTAGTAACTCGGGTATTGAAGAGCTCCTTCTTGAGTGTTGAAATCCCGAAGAGTGTTATAGCGCCATTTCGATAAGTTCATCGATACATAAAGAGCCAATGCCTTCAAAGGGGATATTTCCCGTACCTGAATTGATTTACCTTCAATGAAGGCTTTGATTTTTGAGGCCTCTTCTGGATTCTCCGTCAAGTATTTCATAACATAAGCTGTATCGCTTTGTCCTGCCTTTTGAAGCGCCCTTTCGGCCGAAAACATAATTTCAGCGCTGCTACTGCTGCATGAAAGACTATCTTCAGTGCGTCTTCTTTTTTGCCGGTTACTAAGGTCCTCAAAAGATTTACGAGGACTAGGATGTGTACAAGTTGAAGCATCAGATTTAGCAGGAGAAATTATGGGCTCGATGACGTCACTTATATTTTCTGTAGAAGGTTCCATATTTTCATTCTGTAATTCCGGCCATTGAATTGCAGCCTGTAGCCAAATCTCATGTTTCTTCCGAAACTTATCTGTGCTTCTTCCAGACTGTGTCCATTTTGCATAAATGCGGTAGCAAAATCGACGACACCAGTCTTTTAAACTTGTTTCAGCACTTTCACATAACTGAACACAACTGTTATCTTTTAAAACACTGAACAAATAGTTAAAGTCGCGTAAATCTTTATGTGCGCGTGCGCATAAAGCAACGTGAATATCAAGATTTGTATTAAAATTTGGAAAATACATTGCGAGATTAGCTTGGATACAACGAGGTGTAAATCAACACTGATTTTAAAGTTACTAATAGTGACCTATTTATATAAAATCCAGGTATCCCAGGTATCCTTTGTTAAATATTGCAAGGTAATTAGTTATTGTGATAATTAGTAAATGATGCATGCTAAATTAGTGTATTAAGAGCCATTTAGTAATTAAATAATAGCAATGTTCTTATCAGTAATCATTAGTGCATCAGTTTTATATGTAAACCTTAAGTCCCTAATTATATATCCTAATTAGCTTATATCTTCTCTAATTGGCTGCTCAGAAATGTTATTGTAATAAGGTAAACCTTTAGAAAAACGGTTTTAATCAACAAAATAAACAAAAAATAAAAAAATTGTGTTATAAAATAAACATCACTCTTTATCCCAGAAAGTGCACATTTGGCGCACTATGTGTCTTAGTATTAAATATAGCTCTTAGTATTAGCATTATGATATTAGAGACCGCTACTTGAAACAAGCCCGGAATCAGGAGGGAGAGAGCTCGATACACTCATTTTCATAGTAAAATTTCACATTTTCTCAAATTACTCCCGAAATATGGGAGTTATGAAGAAATTCATCACCACAAGTTATGAAGGCATTAAGTAATCGAATAAGATGGCATCATTAGTTTGGCATAATTTTACTCTTTTTTTTCGGACATGTCTACGTCCAACCGCTCCCATACATTCGTTCCACTGTGGGACGGGGCAAAAAAAACAAAAAACATAGTAACAGTAGGAATGACTTTCATTTTGACAATTCAACGACATTTATTGGTATTTACGTCGCTGAGCAGACAAATTCTTCGAACATACTTACTACCTTTTTTTTTTGAGGGAGGGAAATCATCAAATAACTTCTCCCTCTGGGTGGAGCGGAAGAGCGTGTCAGATTTTTAATGACTAAAACCCATCCGTGGTCCTTCAGTTGCCTGTGCCAGGGCCACGGTATCTCTTTCGAACAACCCGCATCCCTGGCAGGCATCGGCCCTTGCGGACCCCACCAGTTGGTGCTGATATCTCTTTGAGGCGCGCGTGGAACAGAACGCACCGTCGACCCGAGCTTGGTCCTTACTGGACAGCGAGCTACCCATTACTAGCCGTCCGCAAGCCCGCGCCTACGGTGGCCGGGAAACAGCCTGGGATTTCCGACGCCCAGGAGGTCTCCTGCGGCGGCTAGGGCCGTGAGGGCGCATATACTGCCTATGAATTAACCTTCAAAATGATTCAAATCCTGATTGATAGTGTATATTTAATATGTTACGCATATCGGATGCTGGTAAAAATTGCCGGAATTCACTGATTAACGGGTTGAACAGAACCAGAAGGACAATTTCTATATTTTAAGAGCGTGAGTATTCCAACTTCTTGTCTCAATCTACTAAAAATACATTCATTCATTTTTGAAAAGTTTCGACTTTTATGACTAGATTTAAAATATTTTTAATTACGGGTGTCAAATTCTTAAGAGATAACTAAACGTCCAGCTTAAGACGTATTTCAGCTAAAGCAATAATGATATAATAAAATTTTACTATTTAAACCTTATTTAATGATCATTTTCTTAAGATATATCATTACGATTCGCTTGATACCTATAATAAATACAGAATGTTGATGTTTTTTGTTGAGATCATTACCATGTTTAAGAAGGTGATTTAACACAATCTTTGTAGACAATTATTTCGTTTTAAAAAAATACTTCAAGCATATTACATTCCTATAAAGTACTTCTTTTCATATATCTTAGGAATAAATATTTTCTTTCCTATTTACTTATCAAATTGTTTCAATAATCTAGCAGCCTTTAGTTGACTCATACAACTTGTATGACAAGTATTACAAACACGTGTTATGAAACTGGTAGCAATAAGCATATGAGAATTAATTCCAATATTTCCATTGGCCATTTATTCTGCGCACGTTTGTATTTGTTCGACTACGGAGAAACCAGCCAAAAGGAAAGTTTTTTTTAACGTTACGAACTGACTGGGTTTGTATGTAAGTTATAGGTCCTAGAACCTAATAAGAAAACATTCATTAAGTTATAGGTCCTAGAACCTAGTAAAACATTCATTAACAAAGTTAAGGAACCAAAATGCAATAAGCACCTTAAGATAAATTTTCACTTCGCAATAGGATTTGATACCTTAGTGTTAAAATTTAAAACTGAAATACAAAAATAGTACTTAAATCATTATTTAATAAATTTAATTTAATTATTTAATCCTTTTGTACAAAAATATTTTAATTTTTAAAAGTTAGAAACCAACCAATTTCGTTTTTATTTATTTGGTGTTTCTTTTTTTGAGATTTAATTTAATTTATATTTCTTGTACTTAGAATTAATTTTTACTGCAAAATACAAGTATAAATAAACAAAATTAAATGATGACATTGAACAAATCGTTCAATGTCGTCATTTTTCAATGATTGTCATACAAAAAAAACCGTACAAAACCATACTGTCATCTTTTTTTTTTTTTTTTTTTTTGATTTTGGCTTCACACGGCTTGTGCATTTAGCCAGTGTCAAGTAATTTTTCTTTTAGATCAAGTAAATGGCCCGATATCGGGCACGAAGTTACAAAACAGTCATAGTCGTCTTTAGTCAGTCAAGTCAGAGTTATTGTAAAGCGGTAGTAACTTTACAACAACCTAATAGGAGTTTTTGGGGGGAACACGAAAAGTCCACGTTAGTCACTTATTTTCACCTTCACTACACTTGTGCACTCACACGTAACTAAATTGAATAATTTACTATCAAAATTATACAATTTAATTCGCTATTTCACTAAATTCCATGAAAATGAAAATTCGTGCGACATGTTCCAACGCGATCCCGCCAAAAACTCCTACTGTCATCTTATGTGGTTATAATATTAATTGAAGTTTTTTTTTTTTTTTTTTTTTTTTTTTTTTAATTTGGCTTCACACGGTTTGTGCATTTAGCCAGTGTCAAGTAATTTTTCTTTTAGATCAAGTAAATGGCCCGATATCGGGCACGAAGTTACAAAACAGTCATAGTCGTCTTTAGTCAGTCAAGTCAGAGTTATTGTAAAGCGGTAGTAACTTTACAACAACCTAATAGGAGTTTTTGGGGGGAACACGAAAAGTCCACGTTAGTCACTTATTTTCACCTTCACTACACTTGTGCACTCACACGTAACTAAATTGAATAATTCACTATCAAAATTATACAATTTAATTCGCTATTTCACTAAATTCCATGAAAATGAAAATTCGTGCGACATGTTCCAACGCGATCCCGCCAAAAACTCCTACTGTCATCTTATGTGGTTATAATATTAATTGAAGTTCTTAGAAAAAAGGTTTCGTTGAATAGTTTTTATTTGACTTTGCTAATGAAAAAAGGTTAAAGGTCCATATCTGACAGCAGAATTATGGTGATAAATGAACAACTAGTTGTTTAATAATAATAGTATAACTTAATATTATTATCTTGTTGGACTCGTCTTTCTACATTCGAGATCAAAATAACCACTAAGCTATGGCGATTTAAATAATTATTGTAACCTTTGACATAATCCAAATGTTTTAAAGGCTAGCCAATTTATAATTTCATCAATTGGTCGTTTTCTTCCACAGTTCTCTATTTGTCGATATCTCGGTAGCCCCACCCTTTATAACTATATATTTTAGTCTTCCCCCTACTCTTATGGCCATCCACATTCAAAACTTTCCACACAACGTTTTCCTCATTCCTCCGCATCACATGATCATACCATGACAACCGATTTCCATACAATATTCCAGACCCGTTACCAGTTTCAGAAAACAACACTTACACAAACAAAAATAAAAAAAGAACAACCACAAACTGCACAAATATATCAATATTATTGGACATGTTTGGATATGTTCGAGCCGTTTGGGGTTGAAACTCAAGGGCTATGGGGTTCGAGTGCCCACGTAGTTTTCCGACTGTTGGTCGACTCTTTTCGTGACCAGAGGGCTGGCCTATTTTTCTTTCGGCCAAAGAATCAACATTGCCATACATCGTGACAATGCTGCCAGCCTTTGGGTACTTTTCCCGTTGACAACGATGCGGACGCACTTTTTAATGTCTTACGATTATTTTATAACTTTGAACATATTATTATTTTAAGACAAACAGTTTTCAAATGATTTAAATACTAGCTTTAACGGCGGCTCCGCCCGTGTGGATGGTTATGTGGTTATGTGCCCGTGTGGCTACTTTTTTACTGGGATATGTCCCAGGCTATATTTCTGCCAAATTTCATGGCGATCGGTTCAGCGGTTTAGGCGCGAAAGCGTAAAAATAGACAGACAGAGTTACTTTCGCATTTATAATATTGTTAGGGATCTATACAAATAAATAAATCAAAACAACAAAAACAATTAACATAATTTTAAAGACAGAAAATTCTTAAACGTTCTCGAAAGTAAATCCGCCATTTTTCTAACCTTGTTTATACTCCCATAAAATCACGGTGTCATGGCGTAAAGGTGAAACAACCGGTCTTAAAGGACGTTTTTCGACATGAGCACCACAAGATTGACCTACAGGACTCGTTGCGAAGACAACGGAATACATTAAGAAAACTGGTTCCATTATGTGAGACTGTCAGGCTTGGTACCAGTTTTAATTTATAAGAGCATCAGTCTATACTCTATGCCTACATATTAATAAATAAAAACAAATAACTAAAATTGAAGTGTCTGTTTGTAATTTCAAAATAACAGCTTTGTACTAAAAGCATAATTATGAAAATATATTCGGGCCTTATTAATAACAACAAAAATAACTTTATTTTTCTGTTAGTATGTCTGTTTGTTCCGGCTTATATCCAAAACGGCTCGACCGAATTTGACGAGACTTTCACTGGTATATATCTGATTTTTTGTCGCATTAGCACGTTCTCATGGGGTGATTTCCGACATCTACGTGGGTGAAGCCGCAGAATATTCATAAAAGGTATAAATGTGCTAAAAGTCACCTGTGGATGGATTATTTTAATTAATAAAAGTCATAAATGCTTATTATTTTTTATAGCTATGAAATGTTTCTAAGTAAAAATTCTATGAACTGCTTCTTAAAATAAATACTAAAGTAATTGAATTTGTACGTAGCTTTTATAGGTTTACTTATAAACGTTACTTAAAGTTAAAATACGTATAAACGTCAAAATAATTATGGTTATTTAGACGTTAATCATTTCGAACTTCAACGAGCAACGTTTATAATAATAAACGTCAAAGAGTTTAAAATATATTTTGATTTTAGATACCTACTTATTAAAAAAATGTTAACGTTCTAACTTCATATAGCTTACGTTTATGGCTTGGACCAAAACACAGGCATGCAATTAAATAGGCGTGTTTTTTAAGTGCAGCGCTTTAACGATGCGCGAAAAATTACTTTAAAGCGCCACAAAAAGTTCACCTGACCGCTCCAAACTAGATTGAATGTCAGCTAAATGTCAAACACAGATTGTTATTAATATTTGACATGGTCAGACATTTATCTCGACTGATCAGATAATTATTTTAGATTAATTAGTGGATAAACCACTGTTTTTTTTTTTTGAAGCTGGTTTGTGTAGATTCTAAACTTATAGGTCGTGGATAAAAACTCTGAAAAAAACCAAGATTTAAATTTTAAGAATTAAAATGACGACAAATTAAAAAAAAAAAACTACGAAAGAAATTCTGCCTGTGCCTATCCTCATCTGCCTAGCCTTTTCCAACTATATTGGGGTCGGCTTTCAATCTCACCGTATGCATCTGAACACTAGTATTTTATAAGGAGTGGCTACCTATCTGACCTCCACAACCCAGTAACTAGGCATTACGATACACTTTGGTAAGACTGGCTGTCAGACTTTCGGGCTTTTGACGACCCGTAATGACTGCCACGAATTCACGGATGACCGCCGGGACCAACGGCTTAACAAAATTCTACCTGTATGGAAAAAAACTGTCAGTGGAGGAGGGAACTTTTAATATTGATGATAATTTGACTGAAAAACCATTCCATAACATCTTTGAACTTTATTAAACGACACGGCAAGGACGTTCTAGAAAAAGAACAGGTATATCAAAATCAAAATATACGGAATACAACATTAATTAGTATGCAAAATCGTGATTAATCATAACTAAATCAGGATGTTAAGTTTACAAGAAAATTATCTTGTTTTGTTTGTCATAATTTACTTATTTGAGGAACATAAATATTTCATCGCGTGATATCATCGATTAATTTTGATTATTTTAATTGGTCACAGAGATACACAATTTTGTAAAACATTTTAAACGTGCTGCTAGGGAGTTTCCTGTCCATCCTTCACCATACGAAACTACTTTTTGGAAGGGGTAACTTGAATCAATTCTGTTTCCTTGTACATCTTGACATTAAAAAGTACCTTTTTTGTGTCTAACTAGAATAAATGATTTTACTTTGACTTTGAGATTTGGTTGTGTGTGATCTTTGTTTTTTTATATCATGGCAGTTACACAGGGTGGGATATTGACGCGCAATCTGTTACCATGGTTTCAGTGCATGATTTTTGATAAATCAATCAATCAACTCGGCCTATCTAAGTCCACTGCTGGACATAGACCTCTCCTAGACTGCGCCACAACACTCTATCCTCCGCCTTCCGCATCCAGTCTGTCCCATACGCCTTTTTAAGGTCGTCGGTCCATCTAGCCGGGGGGCGTCCCAAACTACGTTTGCCGATACGCGGTCTCCACTCCAGGACTCGTCTGCTCCACCGGCCATTGGTCCTTCGACAAACATGGCCAGCCCACTGCCATTTCAGCTTGCTTACTCTGTAAGCTAGGCTATGTCGGTGACTCCGGTTCTTTTCAGGATAATTTCATTCCTGATCTTTGATAACCGACGAAAAACTTCTACGCTAGGTCTAGAATCATGTGCTGAATTCATGGCTTCAGTTTGCGCGTCGATGTCTCTGCCACCCTTTATAGAGAAGTTACACAAACACTATCAATAAACCAACAGATAAAACCAATGTCTTAAAAATGTATTTCCAGTTGGTTCTTCAAAAAACTCTTCCCTCATTTCGAAACACCCTTAGAATTATTTGAATCGCTTTCGCTTTGGCGATTCAAAAGGGTATCTATGTCCTACATCTTCGTCAGCCTCCAGCAGGCCATTGAGGCACATAAGCCTTTCTATTAACGCCATTCAGCTCGATTCTCGGTAACTCTTCTCCAGCTGCTATAACCCACCCTGCGAAGATCGTCGCTGAGGGCTTCCTACCTTACGTTTGCAGAGTCGCGGTTTTCGGTCTCAGGAACACGTCTACCCAACAGTCATCGGTTGTACTGCCAATATAGCCGGCCTATTACCACTTCAGCTCACATAATTAATGTCTATACTACGTTTTTATATACACTAGTGGTCGCGGCCCTGTGGTCGAAATTCAGCCTTAATTCTTTTAAGTTGTAATCGACAATAAACAAAAATTCTCATGCACAATCTTCTTTCTGCACACCTGATAAACATTAACTGTGCCGAATTTCATTCTCCTCCGTCCACGTAATTTTCGGAAAGAGGGTTACAAAGTTTTCTAAATGACGAAGATTCATAAACGTCCTTGTTTACTATGAAGACCGCCCGTTTAAAAACCAATAACGGTCCGGTGTCATTGGTGTAGATGCTAGAACGATTGAGTTATCAAGAATCGATCATTCCACGACAAATGACGATCGATTCACAAAACAAATCACAATTACGTCGACAATACCGCAAGTTAGGTTCAGTTGTCAACATTCCGTCAGACCGTCAGAAACGGCCGGTCATACTCCGTTTAACAAGTGTTTACTAAATAACGGCGCGTGCTTCACCGATAATCTTATAGATTGCTATTTGTTTGACTTACTATATGACACTTACCGTAACTCGGCTGATCTTGACAAGATACGGGTTAACTAACCAAGTGACAAGCTACAGCGGTTTCTAGTTAGTCTCTGAATAAGCTGTGCAGCTGTGCAGTGGTAGCCCTGTGTGGCCCTTATTTATTTATTTATTTTAAACTTTGCCCCACACTAGGAATTACTCCTGTATTGTGGGTGCGTTTACAAACAATTAAACTCACATACAGAAACAGCCAGACCCGGAACAACTATTTGTAGGTCATACCAATATTTGTTCCGTGCGGGAATCGAACCCGCGACAGGCAGCGCAGCAGTCAATCGGTTAACCGCTGCGCCAACCGTACCGTCATCGGCATTCTTTCGCCATTCAAAAAGGCGAGGGGAGGGAGAAAACATTGTGAGGAAACCAGAATGTCCTAGAACTAAATATTGGAAGACATGTGACATCCACTCCCTCTAACATAGAGGAGGCCTATGTCCTGGCTGTGGGAATGTTATAGGGCTGATTATGGGATATGCTTTCGTTTTCCCGTGAAAAAAATTAATAAACAAGAGGTAAAGCGCATTTTAACTCGCTACCGCTTATGTCATGTTCGATCTGTCACAAAGTAACGGGTGATCCCGCACTCATTATACGCCGCTCAAGCCATCGACAGCGTCATAGACAACATTACGTCTGAGAGACGTGCGGTTACACACGACGCTGCGACGTATACACAGAGTTAGTTAAGCGGTTACTTCTGTAAATGATGACTAGGAAATAACTTTGTTTCATGCTATTTGTTACTTGAAGATATACAGGATAAGTTTTTATCCAGTGCGCAAACTGTAACCATGAATTCCGCATATCATTCTAGACCCCCAGCGCAGAAATTTTACGTCGGTTATACAAAAAAAAACAGCTGTTCCATACCTTTTGACCGCGCACTTCTATGAAACAGACACAAAGAATGGAGCAGAAAACGCAAAACACAGCCGGAACCAGTCCGGCAGACTGGCAGTGAAGTTGGTCACCCATCAACGGATCACCCGCGGCAAGCGTCGCTGAACCTGATAGATCGATCCGTGCGGCTGTTATTATTTAGTAATCGAATACCTTTGATTTGAAGTTTTCTAGCGAAGAGGTTTAAAGAGGGCCTTTTAAGATTATTTTTCTCATTACTAGAAAGTTTTGATACTCGTATTCAATCAATACCTTTACAAAGTCTTCTTCACTATAGGCAAATCCCATAATTTGAACACCTCTTGCAACAACTCCCGCTACACTTGACACCATAATAACAGCACTTATCGCGCTAAGCAATTAATTATTAAGCAAATCTTATGCGGGAACAAACGATCCGGAATGTGTGAACGCGGGAAAAACCGGGTTATAAGAACTAGGTGTTAGAAATATCTCGATATTCTTATTATGATAAAAGCACGTTACACGGTTGGTCCCAGCTGTCATTCGTAAATCTGACAGTACCTAGTTACAGAAGCCCGAAAACATTGTAATTGCCAATTATTTGTGACCTCTAAAGTTTAAAAGAATTAAGTACCTTCTTTTTTTTTTCTTTTTTTGCTGTCATGCGTAAATCTGACAGTAGTTACAGAAGCCCGAAAACATTGTAAATGCCAATTATTTGTGACCTCTAAAGTTTAAAAGAATGAAGTACCTTCTTTTGACGTGACAACGTCTTATAAATTGGTTTGCCGGGTGACACTTCAAGAAACTGCGTTACGCTCCGCTCACGTTATGCGCTCACAATGAGAGCGAGTGAGAGGCACGCGTCCCTTCCACTCGGGCATGGTTAGCCCGCCTAAGAGCGAGAGAGACAGACATAAAAAGTGCAAGTTATTGTATGTATATTTGTATATAAATACGTATGTATGTGTAAAGGTAAAAATAAAATTTTGTTAATATGAAATTCAGTGCGAGATTCTTTGTATAAATTAATGTTTTAAATATAATTCTTTGTATAAATAAATGTTTTAAATTGTTACTATTATTTCATCCTTCTTCCTACTATACGAATGAATATTCACATTAAAATTATTTTACCACTCAAAGTCGTTGTCACGTAAAACTTTCCCGTATACCGACTTTACAGGCAACCAATTTTTTTTTTCTTTTTTTGCTGTCATTCGTAAATCTGACAGTAGTTACAGAAGCCCGAAAACATTGTAAATGCCAATTATTTGTGACCTCTAAAGTTTAAAAGAATTAAGTACCTTCTTTTTTTTTTCTTTTTTTGCTGTCATTCGTAAATCTGACAGTAGTTACAGAAACCCGAAAACAATGTAAATGCCAATTAATTGTGACCCCTAAAGTTTAAAAGAATTAAGTACCATGGCCGTGGAGCGTCTTGACGACTCTTCTCTATAGGAAACGACCACTGGAACCAGGTACCTAGTTTCTGAAGTTTCATTAGTGCCCGTGTAGGTTAAAAAAGAACATTTTAATTTGATGTATCAAAATTAAACTCATGTCTATTGATCTGATTGACTGGTGATAATTCAATCAGACAATCACAGCAGATGACGTGCGTTGCAGCAGCTAACAATTTGTTAGCTTAATACCCAACTACGAGGAAGCAAAATGGAAGGGTTATGATTTTGACCGGCATGAATGGTATGTTCATCTGTTACCTCATAACTTCTAAACTCCGTATCATAACTTGACTCAGGAGGGCAGGAAGCATCTTGATCGTCCACTAGTTTTAGGCTATGTGACGTCACATTGAATATGGCGCCCTCTAGAGGACATAAAATCATGAACAAAAAATATTTTGGCAAGGTGGCTTGCGAAGTTACGACTAGGCTAGAGAATATTTCATGTTTGATACTTTTTAGGACATAATTTTTCAGAAGTCGGGGTATAGTTTTTGAACTTATTTTTTTTTTTGTGTTTATTTTCATTCCTTTAGCCCGGGTGTCACAATCGCTATTCGAGAGTATTACATAGGTATCTGTGTTTTAAAATTCTCACTATGAGTAACTAATAGTGAAACCATTGTTTTAAGTGAAAACCTCCAACCTGAATACAATAAAAATCTAGTTTGAAACAAAGCTAACACACCTGACTTAGCATATAGGTCACATAAAATTGTGCTAAGATAAATATGCTAATTGACTGAAGTATATTTCACTATACATGATTATAATGTGAAATTAACTAAAATTCTCTTGTTACCTTACCAACCAAACCAAAATTACAATATATTTATATCTAAGATGGCAATAGACTGGCCCCACCTGTATGGCGTAATGTGTGTAGTGTGTTTTTTACCTTAATTATTAACTAGCTTTTGCCAGTGGCTTCACCCGGTGTATTAAGCATATTATAAACCTTCCTCTTGAACCGCTCTGTCTACTGATGAAAACCTCATTAAAATCCGAGAACTGCATCCGAGCAAATGAAAACTCTATGTCAAATTCTCAATGTGTCATTCTCAATGTGTCATTCTCAATGTGTCATTCTCAATGTCATTCTCAATGTGTCATTCTCAATGTGTCATTCTCAATGTGTCATTCTCAATGTGTCATTCCGTATACTCGCATCTTTGGACGATGCCTGTGTTTCCTTCCTGACAGCACAACCAGGTTTCCCATAACACTTTACATGAGACTGGCGAAATGTGGGAGTACAGTCATGAGCACTAATACAGGATAAGTTTTTATCCAGTGCGCAAACTGTAACCATGAATTTAGCATATCATTCTAGACCCCCTAACGCAGAAATTTTACGTCGGTTTTACAAAAAGAAAATCAGCTGTTTCATGGAAAAGTGCAATACCTACGCGGTCAAAATGTGTGGAGCAGCTGTTTTTTTTTTTTGTATAACCGACGAAAACTTTCAACGCTGGGGTTCTAGAATAATATGCTGAATTCATAGTTAGTTTGCGCACTGGATAAAAACTTATCCTGTATGTATACGCTTACCAACATTTAAAAGTGATTTTCTCCTCCTGGAATTGAATTGAATTCTCCTAATTGTATGTTATAATGAAAATAATATTTTGAAACTCACTCTATAATGAAATACCTAGGTTATCTCAAGGTTGCAATCGTTATTTAAGAGAAAATCCCTTTTTAATTTGGCTGTGTACACATAGTAATGCTCGTGTATACTTCTATGGACACACCTCTGCCTAACCCGTCGAGGAAAACAGGCGTGGTGTTATGTTAGTAAAGCGTGATCGGGTGATGTGACGTGAAGCCGAAGGACGAAGTCGTGGGCAAAAGATAGTTACATAATATTGATTTTTCATTCTTGTTGTTTCGTTTATATGCATAATTACAAGTAAATGATTAATACTTAGGGCAGGGATGGCGAACAATTGGCACGCGTGCCTTTGGTGGCACGTAGCAAAATAATTTGGGCACGACAGCATGAGTCACAGTATGGTAGGTTCAGTATGATAGGAGTATGGTAATTTCATCTTCTTAAACCTGAGTCGTTACTTTCAGAAACTGTATCTTCACATAATTCTATTCTTTGTCATATGACCTTAACTTACCAGACACCAGAAGTTGCACTAATATGTTCTTTCCTTTAAATAAAGTGGTGTGATGTTGATAACTATATAAAAGTACAAGTCTATTTCTGTTTGCATATATAAAGACTACCAATAATTGTGCCGGACGTAAAAGAATAGCGCCATCCCATTTCTCCCCGTGGGTGTCGTAGAAGACGACTAAGGGACTTACTAGAGAATGGGCAGCAGCGTTCTGCATAGCGTATGCATTTGACCACCATACTGCGATCGCCAAACCACCTGCCACGCGTGGCGATTATGGCAAATCCCCCCCTTTTGGGGGAGGCTTATGTCCAGCAGTGGACGTCTTTTGGCTTGTATGATGAATAATTGTGAAAGTATTTTGATTTTAAATAAGTCAAGATTGTTTGTTGGCATGTCATTGCCATATTAAATATTTTTTTTGGAAATAATGGCTTTTAGAGGTTAAGAGGCTCCCCATCCCTGACCTAGGGTATAATCTTGACGATTTGATGTATAACCATAAGTAAATCCAGTTTTTCCACAGAATTCATTATTGCCATTTCCTAAATACACAACGTTTAACAAGAAAAACTCGAGTAGTTAGTGTCACGGTCTTTTAACTCCCGTCTCTAGTTCAAGTTTAACTATTTCGGTTACCATCGACGGCACACTTGTTAACTGGACCATGGCGGTTAAAATTAACTTTAACCATAAAGCATTATGGCACACCATACTTGATCTAGTTTTAATAGTCTCTGGTTTAAGCCTTGTTAGTTTTGAAGAGTTCTTAGTCTGACAAGCTTTTCTTTATTTTCACTTCTTGTGTGAATTTTGCAAGCGTTTCTTGGCCTACATAAAAAAAACAATCTGCCTAGAATTTACCCAACTATATTGGGGTCGGCTTCCAGTCTGACCGAATGCAGCTGAATACCAGTATTTTACATGGAGCGACTGCCTATCTTACCTCCACAACCCATTTACTGGGTAATACGATACCCCTTGGTAAGACTGGCTGTCTGACTTCCGGACTTCTGACGACCAGTAACGACTGTCAAAGACCCACGAATGACAGCCGGGACCAAAGGCTTAACGTGCTTTCCGAGGCACGGAGGAGTCTCGGTATGTAAAGATGGTCACCCATCCAAAGGCCAACACCGGCAAGTGGCCTACATAATCAGCCTATAATTTTCCCACTGCTGGGATACAGGCCTCCTCTCTGTGAGAGGGAGTGGGCCGTAATCCACCACGGGGGCCAGTGCGGGTTGGTAGATGTCCTCGATTTTTTTGGTACTACGACATGCCGGTTTAGTTGGCCTATCTAGTTGAAACTTTACATGGTCGCTTCGTTCTAATCACAATACATTTATTTGGTAGGTTTGACCTGATACTGCAGCCAAGGTCGTTTCCTAGCGAGGGAAGTCATAAACGGTCATTGTCTTAAAATTTGCTATGCACATTTAGATTGAAAAACAAAACGTTGTCTTGTTTATAGCATTTCTAAAGAAGCTTGGTTTTCCAAAGTCTGTAATATTTGTACACAGAAAAGCTTAATGTTGAAAAGAACGTTTTTTTTTAATGGTTTTCGTAGTGTTGTCATTGGGGCTTGTTTATTATCTTTTCTACTTAAATCATTGAAGTTGACATTAATTCGTAATAAATAACTTAAGCTATGTTAAAAAATACATACCTAGGCTAAACCGGCTTTGCCTATTTTCCTCAATAAAGCCGACCTACAAGGTATAAAATAATGGAATGACAAGTTTTTATGGCGGTTGGTAGTGGCGTCAGTTTCAATTCATTTGAATGAGTATTATGTTGTAGAGGTAACCTGGTGAAGAATAACGGAACCAGTTTATACTTTAATTTGCAAGGTTTTTTTCGATAATGTGGTTAACAATTCCATTGGTTTTCATTTAGATTCCGGTTAGAGCTATTTTGATGTGTGTTTTTGTTCTGCAAGTTCGCACTGTAGTTTAAAGAATATAGCTTTAGCGGACAGATTTGTTTATATTTTGTCGTATGGCCAAAACGTAGGCCATACAAGACAAATATAAACAAATCTAAGTAATGGAACATGATTGTGCGCCGACACAATTTGGTCAGGTTTATTTAGCTTCTACAAAAATCAGCTCATCGCGAATATTTTAGGGAATAGTTTTGCCATTGATTGGCCTCAGACCAGGCGTCCGCTTTGTGCTAGGGTGCGGACTGTAATCCACCAAGAGAGCCCAGTGAGGCCCCGAGAGGAGATAGTAAATTATATTGTTTTGGATATTTCGTGTTCCTTTTCAAGATGTGAAATATTATTTATAAAGAGTAAAAATAAAGTAATAACGACGAGTACGGAAAATTAATCAATTTGAATTAATTAAATACCTACTTGTTTATTACACACTTAATTACCTACGGCGAGATCACGTGTCATAACCGTCAGCAGAGCAGCAATAGAGTAGTGGTGACTATATAGTGATGTGCCGAGTCGCTGTTTTGGTGGATCGAGTCGACTCGAATCGGTTTAACGGTATTCGAATCATGACTCGATTCGGCGGTTCGAGCCCAGTACTCGAGTTCTATGTTTGGTATTCGAATGTTGACTCGAGTCTAGAAATTTGAGTCCAAAATTCTAGTCTGGAAATTCAAGGCCAGTCCATACACCTGAGGCTTTTTTCGGCGCCGTGTTGTAATAAAGTTAATTCCAATAAAATCACTTCACTACTAGTAAAAAGAAGTTGCAGGTTCAAACTTGTATTATTAGGCAATCTTCATTGCTTCAGTAAACAGAGATCGAGTACGAGCGAGTCAACCTAACTCAAATAACCTAGCAGTTGGACCGCTTAATAGCATCGAATCAGCGAGTACAAAACCGATTCTTCCTGATTCGAGTACCGGAATCGAGTCCGGTACTCGAATCAAAATAAATTGGTATTCGATTAAGCGAGTCCAAAGCAGGAATCGAGTCTGACTCGAGTCAAGCCGTACATGGCACATTGCTAGTGGTGACCCATTGGTAACGTCCGCGAATTACAAGTTTTAGGTCGTAGGTTCAAACCCAGACAGGCGCTTACCTTTGTGTAAATTATTTCATCCCCACTGCTCTCAAAACGGTGAAGGAAAATATGGTGAAGAAACCGGGATGTCTTAAAACCAAAAATTCGAAGACATGTGACATCTACCAATCCGCACTGGGCTCGCGTGGTGCATGACGGCCCACACCCTCTCACCAAGGGAAGGCCTATAATAGGTTGATTAAGATGATGTATCATAACATTATCTACTTATACATATACCTAGGTAGGCGTGCCTAAAAATTGTAGTCAAACCCATAGGTACATCCATTTATACACCGTGACATTTTAGTCGTCTTACAACGGCAGCCCACTTCATGTATCCAATGACTACTAATCATTTATTTAAAAAAAGTGAGATTTTTGGACATATGAATAAAAATTAAAAAAGAAATATCATTTACTAAGACGCATGATGTAGTTTTGAACATCCTGTTATGGCGATGGAATTAATTATGAAATGTAATGGTGTTATGGTAGGTAGGTAGAAATCTTCTACCGTTTGATACGTAAACATTATTAACGCGAAAGTAAATAATGGCTAAGAGTTATGAAACACCCTCCCTGTGTTTCATAACTCTTAGCCATTATTTACTTTTCTTAGTACCTATTATCTTAATTAATGGTAACAATTTTTTGATCGCGCCTGTTGGTATTTTATGTCGGATACATTGAGTGGACCACCTTTGTAAGACGACTAAAATGTCACGGTGTATACTAAGATATTGAAAGAAAAAGAAAGAAAAATGTTTATTCTGCACAAACAAAACGCACATTACAAAAAAAAATATAAACAGCAATAGAAACTTTTATAGTACCTATACACCATGCACCATTTTATTTTTTATACATTCCTAAACCTCTCAGTCCAAAACCCAACAATTATTGAATTAAAAATAACAATAGAGAAACAAGTCTACATCAAACAACTACTATTAAATAATACCACCCATGTGGCCGCTGTCGGCCATGTCTGTCATTTTGACAACTCAAGCGCTTACGTCACAAATCTTGACGTTTCAAACAGTAATGGATTCTGTCAGACGTCATCTCTAAATTGTCTTACTGTCCGTTAAAATAACTGACTGTGTTTGTAATAATTTTAATCTTGTTTTTATTGTTTTGCAACTGTGGTGTAATTTTAAAACCACCACCTACTAGGCAAGTATTTTTGTTTAAAGACCAAGAATTAAGTTCAAGAGAAAGCCTTCGGCTAGCAGTGGGACACATTTGCTAAAAAAAACTAAAAGAAATCATGTCATTGTAAAAACAAACAAATATGCTGATTTTAGCTTGCTACAGGAAAATAGGAAGAAGAACTAAGATTGTAGAAATTTATTTATAACAAAAAAAAAACAAACAGATTATTTGGTATATATAACAAGTTTATAGACAAGTAAAATATCCATTAAAAATAATACAAACCAGAATACCAATAATATAGTAACAAAACACTACTATCATGGATTATCATAATACAATATTTACCCATAATAATGTGATAAAAAGATATCAATGATTTACAATATGTATTAGGCGCAATCACAATCGTCACATACGACAATGTTGCCTTTACCATCTATACACACACAAACACAATCTTTATTCTTAGCTGGAATACAGACGCAACACTCATTCTCACATTTGCAAGCATCATCATTTACACAGTATTTGCAACGCACTAATCTACCATTTTTCTCACACACGCTAATACAAGACTTTCCATCAGTCAAAAAACATACACAGTCCTTGCCACATTTGTTATCTGTAGAGCAAGTACAGTTGTTACAAATGGTAATTTTTCCATTGTCACAACAAACGCAGATGCATTTAGCTCCATCAGTTGGAATGCAAACACATTCTGGTTTGCCACATTTGCCAGAATCATCACATTTGCAGTCATCACAGCGTACAATCTTACCCTCATTGTTCTTGCGGACACAGATGCAAGACTTCCCTTTAGTTAAAATACAAACACATTCAGCCTTGTTGCAATTGGGAGCTACTTTTTCCTTGACATCACAGGCACAGTCTTTGCAGACGTTGATGTCTCCCTTGTCATCACAGCAAACACATACACATTTTGCTCCATCAGTTGGAATGCAAATGCATTCCGGCTTGCCACATTTACCTGAATCATCACATTTGCAGTCTTCGCAGCACTCAATCTTACCATCACCATTCTTGCATACACAGATGAAGGATTTTCCACCAGTTAAGATGCAAACACATTCAGCCTTGTTACATTTAGGAGCAACAGTTGCTTTGGAATCACAAGTGCAGTCTTTACAGACTTTGATGTTTCCTTTCACGTCGCAGCAGACGCAAACGTACTTGGCTCCTTCAGTTGGGATGCAAGTGCATTCCGACTTGCTACATTTACCAGAATCATCACATTTGCAGTCTTCGCAGCACACAACCTTACCATCACCATTCTTGCATACACAGATGAAGGATTTTCCACCAGTTAAGATGCAAACACATTCAGCCTTGTTACATTTAGGAGCAACAGTTGCTTTGGAATCACAAGTGCAGTCTTTACAGACTTTGATGTTTCCTTTCACGTCGCAGCAGACGCAAACGCACTTTGCTCCATCAGTCGGAATACAAACACATTCTAGCTTGTCACATTTACCAGAATCATCACATTTGCAGTTTTCGCAGGGCACAATCTTACCATCACCATTCTTGGACACACAGATGCAGGACTTTCCCTCTGAAAGAATGCAAACACATTCAGCTTTGTTGCATTTAGGAGCAACAGTTGCTTTGGAATCACAAGTGCAGTCTTTACAGACTTTGATGTTTCCTTTCACGCCGCAGCAGACGCAAACGCACTTGGCTCCTTCAGTTGGGATGCAAGTGCATTCCGACTTGCTACATTTACCAGAATCATCACATTTGCAGTCTTCGCAGCACACAACCTTACCATCACCATTCTTGCATACACAGATGAAGGATTTTCCACCAGTTAAGATGCAAACACATTCAGCCTTGTTACATTTAGGAGCAACAGTTGCTTTGGAATCACAAGTGCAGTCTTTACAGACTTTGATGTTTCCTTTCACGTCGCAGCAGACGCAAACGCACTTTGCTCCATCGGTCGGAATACAAACACATTCTGACTTGTCACATTTACCAGAATCATCACATTTGCAGTCTTCGCAGCGCACAATCTTACCATCACCATTCTTGGACACACAGATGCAGGACTTTCCCTCTGAGAGAATGCAAACACATTCAGCTTTGTTGCATTTAGGGGCAACAGCTGCTTTGGAATCACAAGTGCAGTCTTTACAGACATTGATGTTTCCTTTCACGTCGCAGCAGACACAAACACACTTTGCTTCATCAGTTGGGATGCAAGTGCATTCCGGCTTGTCACATCTGCCGGAATCATCACACTTGCAGTCATCGCAACACGTAATGTTCCCTGCGCTATTCTTGCACACACAGATGCAAGCTTTTCCATCAGTTGGGATGCAAGCACACCCACTCTTATCGCAGCTAGCGGCTTCTTGTTCCTTAGGATTGCAAGTACACTCTTTACAGACCTTAATGTTGCCTTTCGCGTCGCAGCAGACACAAACACACTGGCCACCTTCGGTAGAAACACAGACGCAAGAGTTGCCACATGTTCCAGCTCCATTGCACTCGCATAGAACAATTTTCCCATTCTTCTTGCAAACGCAGATGCAAGATTTACCACCCGTCGGTAGGCAAACGCATCCAGCCTTACCACATTTCTTGAAAGTCTTCTTGCATTCGTCAGCGTTGATGCAAGAACAATCGTCGCAGGACTTAATGGCGTCTTCTTCGTCAGAACAAATGCAAAGACAGGGTTTTCCATCAGTCGGAAGGCAGATGCAGGAGGAGTCGACACATTTCCATTCGTTTTCGTCCATTTGGACGGTCTTGCAGTCGAAGCAGGGTACAATCTTCCCTTCGTCGTCTTTGCTCAAGCAGAGGTAAGGCTTGCCCTGAGTTGGGATACAGATGCACTCGCTCATGGAGCAGACGAGGGTCTTCTTGATGGATACTTTGCAGCACGGCATGGTAGATTCTGAAAATAAACCAGAAATTAATGAGTACATACATCAGAAACAGGAATCAATAAGGACAGAAGAATTTCAAACTATTAATAAAGAAATATTGAATGTATACTCTTCATCATCTTTTTTTGTTCAAATAGTTACGTTTTCCGGTTTTACGAATGAAGATTATGTGTCAAATACAAAACTTGTTTTGGAATTAATAAACATCATCGTCATCATTATTATTTACTACATAATCTTTTATTCTGAATGCTAGCTCCAGCAATAACAAGACGACAAATTATACACATAATAATTTGTTACATGGCATGGGAAAATCTTTGTATGTGTAGTTAACAAACATACTTAATACCATTCTTTCATAATATTAAACTTTTATATATTATGTTGTATTGTAATCCCAATTGAAAACATTTCAGTACCGAACTAAAAACAAAAAAACAGTCAAACTTACCTTTTACAAAAAAATGATTCACCACTCAAATACACAAAACAATAACAATGAACTGTTATTAAACCTTATCAACGCTTAATACGTCTAATCACCGAGAGAGTTGTAATGATACTGATAAGACGAACCGCACTGAATTTATAATAAGCAGTGTGACAACTCGTGTGCAAAAGTTATGTGCCGTACGCAATGAAACGGGTGCAAATCGTGACTCATCTCGAGGGTACTTTAACTTGTGTGCCGTGTGAATACCTATAAGTTTTCCTGTACCTTCTCGTACTTTCTTTTGAAATAAGGGGTATTTTTTAAACAGGAATGAATAGCAAAGGACATTTTCTATTGTAGGAATGCTGTTTGGAAAGGATAGATGGGCCATGTTAAAAATAAACTTTTTATAATTAGTGTCATGTGGAATTGAAAAAAAATGATTGTATCAATTTCTTGGGTGCTGTGAGAATATGTATATGGTTCTCTGTACATTCTCGTACTTTCTTAAGAATTAGGGAATATCTTTTTAATAGGATTATAGCAAGCTGAGCTGGTAGGGATGTTGAAAATAATCGTTTTATGATGAGTGCAGTTTGCTCTGAGTCGTCTGTAAGTTGGTTAAATAGGGTGAATATAAGGTTTCATGTAGATATTATACATATGTACATTCTCGTACTTTCTTGAATACTTTTTAACTTAAGGAGTTAGGCATGTTGGAATGAAACTTTGTATGATTAGTGTTTTGTGAATTTGAAAAAAGTAGGTTGAATAGAGATTTCAACTGTCATCTGAATATAAGGTTACCTACGTTCTAGTACTGTACCTTGAAGTAGGAAATATTATTCATAAGAAAAGGCAATTGGGAATAGTTTTTTATTTTAGCAGACATACGGTAGAAAACTTCTCCTAGGAATGTTGAAAACAAACGTATTAGAGTTATCGTCGTGTACAATATTTTATAACACATTTGCTCGTAAAGGGTCTCTTATTACACCAATTTCAATATCGTAATGTATGTCATTACGCACTTGTGCGTTATTGTAATGTAAAACGCACGGTTTATCAAGATGCTCCGTCTAAAACGAACGGTACTTTTTTTAATCTTAGCAAAGAGTTTTTATGTAAGAAAAGTGGTCAACATTTTATGAATAAAATTAACTTTGAGAGATAAAATATAAAAAATAAACATTTAATTCTTTAATTTTATTCGTATTGACAATAAATTACAACCATTTATCTGTAACAAAAACAAAAAATAATAATTTACTTTATTAGTTATACTGCCTGTTTTTGTGCCTTGAAAAAAAAGGGCTGATGCGCGCGCATCGCTAAATTGTGAACAAGTAATAATCAATTTTACAAATTGTTCAAATTTTGTCTAACTGCTTTAACAAGTTATTAAAGATTTACTCGTTTAAGAAAGTCCGACTTTTATTTATTTCCTCGCAAATATGTTATAAAACGTCGTATGACATACGTGCGCTTTGAAAATTACCGCCTCTGCTTTCTTGTAGCCCTCGCATAAGACTCGGGCTAGCAATATCGCCTCGGCTGTAATTTTCAACTTACGGCACTTATATCATAATGTACTATTAAAAAAAATTGAATAGATAAAAAAATGAGGTGCCGTGTAAAAAAATACCGACTTATTACAAATAGAATAGTGTGGTTGAGGACATTGATAAGAAACTTATTACTATTAGTGCCGTGTGAACAGTTAGTTAAAAGGACTTCTACGTTGCCTGAATGATATTAGTTGACAACAATGACTCTCCATTTTAATGTAACAATAAACAATTTATTGGGACATTGTTTGTCATATATTATACTTTAAGCATATGAGACATTTCTTCAACTATATCGGAAACATAACTATATATCGGATATAGTTGATATTTAGTAAGAAACCAATAGAGATTTGAAAAAAAAAATACTATTACAAAACAATCGGAGGGGCAATTCTCGTAATTTTAAGAATATTCTCAGTCGCCAATCTGTCAAAAATGCCTGGAGTCTTCTATATCAATGGAGTTTCCATGCATTTTGTTCAATTTATCAAATTAAATTTCATTCGAAAACATCCATCGGTTTTTTAGTACACTTTAACTACATCCGACGACCCTGGTTATCTCTTTTGGTGACTATACATCACGCCTGTATTTCTTGCGGGTTCAGCAGATGTGTATAGTATCTACAGCCAAAAAAAAACACTTAAATTAAAACCAAATCATAATCCTAATGTTACCTTGGACCAGTTATTTGAACGGACTTGATATTTTCATCACATAGCTATTGCTAATACCACACGTGGGCGATGGACCCAGTCGCCTTGAGGTCCAAATATAGGCCCGGTTAGTGACTGGATATAAGGTCCTAGGCATTATTTAGAGTGTATTTTGCATATCAGGTACTGTTGTTGGTAGGTTTTAGGTTAGGCGTGCCGGGAAAGAAGGACTTTCTTACTAGGAAACTATCAAACCCAGTCCTATGACCAATCCATATGTCTACAATTTTAGGTACCTGCATTTTGTAATAAGTACTTCTTTGTAAGGACGGACTCTACGTATATGTCATTAGGGCGAGTCATATTATTCAAAGGGTCGCCGTTATTGAAATCGATAACGCCACTCCAGAACCTGTCAGCCCCATCGGCCATCTGTTCTGCGAGCAATGTGCCCTGCCCACTGCCACTTAATTTTGGCAATTCATCGGGCTATGTGGGACTGTTGGTGATCCTACTTCTCCTGCAAATCTCGAGACGAGAATAGCTTAAGCCGTGGTAAAAGTACATAATAGCCAGTCATGCAAAGCAATAAAGGCTTCCACGGACAGGCGCAACGCGACTACACTCGAAGAACTTCTATAAAACTTCATGGAAATTGATGTCGCAGCCTCGCGTCGCGCCGGTCTGCGGTATACCTTACCACTAGTAAGGTACCCAGGGTGTGCCACTCCTAGTGGCTATTTGTATGCATTCCAACTCATTTAATTAAACATGTGCATTACAAAAACGCTAAACAAAAATGCAAGTCAAGTGTGTTGCAGTAAAAAGAGAAATTAGGCTTTACAGAGAAAGTACCGTGTGCATGGCCGCCATTTATTTGCATGTTAAAGATACGGATGACGCAATACCCCCTACGTAGTCTGCAACCTTCAGTGACTATTCATTTTGTTGCGCTGTAAATGAGTAAAGATTTCTCTATTAAGGGGAATCTAGTCGCGGGCTCGACCTCACTGTTGGGCCTGTCTAAAAAGCACGCTGTCTCACCAGGCATCGTGTCCGATAGAGGTAGTATCAGTGATGAGCAGTTAGTTGCTAGTCTACACGCACAACGTTATTGAGTGAGATGCAGGATCATTCATAGTAAAGCAGGGGCGTTATAAATTGAGAAAAGTCCTTCGGAAGGTCGGATTTTATGAAAAAACCACTGCATAAATCAATGATCAATAAAGTTTATTTAATATTTCGATAGTTGAGTTTTAGTTTTGGAGATTTTACACTTCTTTTAGTACTTAAACACGCCCAAAGTTAGGTCAAATTAGCTAAAAAAACTAATATTTTTGTTGGCTCCTAACTTTTTAGTTACTTTTTATTTTAATATATTCTGTTTCCGTATAGATTATATGAATAATGAGACAAAACCATACCATGTTTAATTTTTTATGTACATTGTCGAATAGTGGAGTAATACACTCCCGAAGTTTGTATGGAAAAAATGTCGACTAGATTCAACTTAAGTAAAAATATTTACTACAAGGTGACAAGGACATTGACGCTCATTATTAAGGTGGAAGGATCATATTTTTAAGCGTCGCAAAAAAAAGATGAGGTTCTCAAGACGACGCGTATCATCATCATCATCATCTGCTTAGCCTTTTCCAACTATGTTGGGGTCGGCTTCCAGTCCAACCGGATGCAGCTGAATACCAGTATTTTACATGGAGCGACTGCCTATATGACCTCCACAACGCTAGTGTGTAATACGATACCCCTTAGTAAGACTGGTTGTCAGACTTTCGGGCTTCTTACAACCCGTAACGACTGTCAAAGATCCACATATGACAGCCGGAACCAACGACTTAACGTGCTTTCCGAGGCACGGAGGGGTCTTGGATGTAAAGATGGTCACCCATCCACGGTCCAACCGCGGCAAGCGTAGCTAAACCTGATCGATCGACCCGTGCAGCTGTTGTTCAAGTCGACGCGTATAATATGTGGATATACAACGTGTAACGGAAAGGATATATACATACCAAGGCCACGGCTTCTTTGGATGATATCAAACGATATTGGAAGGGTTTTTAAATCCTATCTCCACATGTTCGGAAGTTATGAGAATTTTTAATACGTTGATACCAGAAACCAAATCACGAAATTGAAATAAACACTTGGAATAGATTTATCGTGATATTAGCTAGTAACGTGGAAAGTTATTGACCTACGTAGTGCGGTGACACGTTTGTTATGATTTGAATTTAAGTAAAATATGAAACCGAAAATTTGGTATCAATTCTTAGAGTATTTTATTTTGAGCTGAAACTGTGTATAGTGTTTCTATAATAGCTGTTATCTTCAGTGCTTAAAGATAGCAATAGGGTTTCTGTTACACCCTGTATACATATATTATTTTAATCAATTGCAAAGACATAACAACATTTGAATTTTGCGGGCAACCTTAGAGCATCCTCCATAAACAGACCTTGAAACTGTACTTACTAACAATGTCATTACAATTTACAACACATAATAATACTGCAATTATTGAAGTGTATCGAGCATCGATGTACCAATCATCAAAGGTCTGAGACTTGCAAGTATTTGTGTCACCTGTGTTATGGTCAAGGGATTGAGTAAGAATCTTATATAATGAGTCGGTTTTCTTGGTGTCTTTTATTTATTTTAGTTTTAAAGGATATTGGTAACCGGAGTTGTCTTGAATTTAACTTAGGTACACAAGGTGAGATCACCAAAATATATACATAACCAGGGTCGTGGGATATAGTTGAAGTTATAGGGGGAGTAGACACGCGGATTACAAAAATTACTGTTTACGTACCTACATTCTTTCTTAAGTATTTTATGTATAATTATCTTATTTTTACATAATATTTTATTTCTGTATCTGTCCGTGACATCACAGTGGGCCCTATCAGAATACCAGCGCTGCGACACCTTTTTTAAAATGTCGCAGCATCATGCTGAGGTCGGGGCCTTTTGGCCTCGTACAGGACTTTGTTTTTTGTATTATTATTTTTTTTACTTTATTTTATTTTTATTTTAAAATTTAATTTGTTTCGTTAAGCATATTGTGTAGTTGTTCGTTATACTCCTGTGCGAGACTAATAAATACTTTTTCTTTTTTAAGTTTCGTAAAAAACCGATATACTTTCGAATGAAATTTTATTTGATTAATGAGCTGTTTGATTTATATTAATTAACTTACATTTTATTTGAACATTTCCATCGGTTTCTTACTAAACAGCAATTATATCCGACAACCCACGTACCTTATTTTTGTTGGTGACCGTACGTCAAACCTGGTATTCATAATGGACAAAAAAGTGGGGCTATAATGTAGTAAATATTTATATGTTAAAGTAAAACCAATAATTACCTTAACATTATTTTCAGTGACAAAAAATACTGTGAAGTTCAAAAAAAGGTTGAATTTTAAAAACATGTGTAAATAAGTATAGGAAGCCGGTTTGTTTTCCTCGTTCGTCATAATATGAAATGTCCGGAAGTGCAGTTGCATCGTGACATTACCAGCGACACCGTTCAGTGATAAATTAACTGATTACCTTGTCCGTTTTATGGTTTTACAGAAAATGAATACTTATAAAATAGTTAATTTGGTATAATATTCTTCAAATATAACGCCGTGACAAAGATGATAATGTTTTTCCATACATTTACTCCATAAAAAGACCAGAATTGTCATGTTAAATAAATTTATTATTATTATTTATGTTTATAAACTCACAGCTTGTATATCATGGAATTAATAAATATTCATAGAATATGCACACTAGCGTAAAAGCGTCGAAAAAACAGTTTGTTTTTTTTTGAGGTTGGGAAATTATCAAATAACTTCTCCCGCTCCGTGTGGAGCAGGAGGGCGTGTCAGAATTTTACTGACTAAAACCCACCCGTGTTCCTTCAGTTGCCTGTGTGCCAGGGGCCACGGTATCTCTTTCGAAGGCATCGTCCTTGCGGACCCCACCAGTTGGTGCTGGCTGTTTTTAGATTTCAAACTCTTGGCGCTAAGCAATGTGTTGAAAATCCAGTTCACGGAACAATCCCGCTTCGATATTTCTACGTCCATGCGAAAGCAGACTAACCGCGCCTTAAGACGTCATATCCATAATAAGTGCAAACGCGTAATACTTAATCTTCTTTTTTTGGATCAGTATAGGTACTAGATGAGTAATGAACACTACACTGAATATTATCAAGGTTGTAATAATACGTACATTACACAGGTGTTATAACATTGATCTTCATAACAATATGTATATCAATACAATACCTACCCACACAATACACAATGTCTTCATAAATATTTTAACCTCGAATTGAAACCTTCAGAAACTACACTTGGGTGACGTAACCCAACGTATTCATGAATGATGCATGTCTGTGTCATCTTTTAAATAACAATTTATATTTAATATATAAAATTCTCGTGTCACAGTTTTCGTTGCCATACTCCTCCGAAACGGCTTGACCGATTTTGATGAAATTTTTTGTGCTTATCCGGTATCTATGAGAATCGGCCAACATCTATTTTTCATCCCCCTAAATGTTAGGGGTAGTCCACCCCTAAATAATTTATAAGGCAAAACAACGTTTGCTGGGTCAGCTAGTGTATTTATAACATCACATTTACATATATTCACTGAAGGGGCAAACAGAACTACACCTACATTTCGTCATTATATAACAACTTTAAAAAAAAAAAAAAAAGCAACCGATTTCCGGAAAAACACTACAAAGTGAAAAATTACTTTAATTTCGGAAGTCGGTGACTTTGAATATCTATTTAATTTTTTTGTCACCGCCTTCCGAAATTAAAGTTATTGTTTACTATGTAGTGTTCCAGTCTTCAAAGTTGGCTTCCAGTCTAACCGAATGTAGCTGAATACCAGCATTTTACATGGATCGGCTGCCTATCTGACTGGTTCTCTGACTTTCGGGCTTCCAACGACTCTTAACTTTCAGGGATGACGGGAAAAACGGCTTAGCGTGCTTTCTAAGTCACGAAAGGGTTTCGGTATGTAAAGATGGTCACCCATCCACAGACCAACCGCGGCAAGCTTAGCTTAACCTGATCGATCGCTCCGTGCGGCTTTTATAACTTAGCCATGACCCCATTAGATAAAAAAGATAAAATTCATACTTTATAGGTCTCTCTTGCTGATTTAAATTAAAAAATAAATGTAGGTACCTTTGACTACACATATCATCATGCCTGTATTCCCTAAAGTGTTTGGCAGAAGTATAACCTACCTATAGTACGTCTACATTTCGCCGGTTAATAGAGGGCGAGCCTTTTGCCATCAATAGCGCGCAACACCAGACTCTGCCACTGACTACTCATGCCAAAACCCAAACATATTTTGCACGACCCGAATCCGAATCCTAATTGAACTCAGGGCCCCCACCTTAGCACGTTGCTCTTGCGACCATAGATCGTTTAGAAATTGGTATTGTGTGAAAATTAAAACACTATTGTATCTACCACATTTTATCAGCTAATTAAATAAATAGAGCCAAAGGTGCGTATTTCACTTTTTATCATTATTATCTTATGAATGTTTATCTTCGATATTATTCCTCGTATTAACATAATAATAGTAGTAGATACTGTTCAAGTATTTCGCCTACTATTCATCGTGTATGTACTTAAATCTAATTATCTTCTTTCTTTATTTACAGGTAATTTATGCCAAATCACGTTAAGGTACAAGAAGTCTAAGCTGGTAAGCAATACTTTTTAACCGACTTATGAAGGTTATCAATTCGACATGTTTTTTTTTTTGTTACGTATGTTCGGGCATAACTCCGTCATATAATAGACGGATTTGCAAAATTCTTTTTTTTTTTCGAAAGGTGTTTATTCCGAAATGGTCCCATAAAAATTTCATATAGATCTGATGATGCGATTCGGAGACTGGCAACGGAACTCTTCAAAAAATGACAGCAAACTGACCGCGATTGCTGCTATCGCATAAATATGCATTGTTTTGACCCCAATATGATGAAATTTCGAATTGTGTGGGATAGGTACTATAACTAAAAAGTGAAAAATAAAAAGCTTTTTTAAAAAAAAAACAACCGACTTCCAAAAAAATACTACAAAGTGTTTTTATATAAATAGGAAACCAAAATAAGCCCAGTTTTAAGAAGTAAGATACTTGCTTTTACAAACCTGAAAAGATCAATCAAGATGAGTGATTAGTTTATGATGATTTTGAACAATGTTGGTTATTTTTACAATGAACAGAAACATCTTCATTGCTTTCTTGTTTTCTGTTAATAACGACAGTAGGACTTAGGAGGAGTTAACATTATTAAAAACACCGCACCGACAAACGCCATTGAAAATCAACAATATGTTACTAATATTATTTTAAGAATTACACCAGAATTACAATTAAATCATAACATCTCCACATTTCATGTCGGTATAATTTCAGACCTTTTTACCTTACTGTCGAAATATTACAAGAATATTTCACATGATTATGATGAGAGAAAGGTGCTCATTCAGACCAACACGTAAAAAAAGAAAATACACAATCTGAATTAGGAAAAAAGAAGAAAGAAAAATTCACACAAACGCACATGATTACAAAAAAAGATATATAAAATGCACACATACAAAGTAGCCAAAAGCCCTCTATTCAGGCAGAAAAAGTCTTACAATTTTGTCCGTTGATTTGTTAATGTCAAGGCTAGAGACCAAAGACAATACAAATGGATCTTCGTTACGACACTGGCAATTACGTAAAAACAATCAAAATTTAAAAAATGAAGAATGCCGATTGAAGACATTAGATTCCTATTCACCCTGTGTCGTAACTGAGGTCTAGTACGCTAGCCTGGGGTCACGTCGTGAGGTCATCCGATGAAAGTAAGATGGCGTACTACAGTACCGTCCCTCTCACGGATCCGACCCACTTCTAACGGCATGAATCTATGACGATCCGGAATGGTAAAAAATAACCTGGCTACTGAAAATAAGAACGGAAAACCATGAAAATGATCCCATCGGAATCTTGTTATGCCAAAGTGGCAGACATTAGATTAAAAACTAGAAAACTTAAATGGAATTGGAAAAATAGGTCATAAATGTACCCAAGGAATTGAAAAAGACGTAGAGGAAGAAGTGTATGATCTGTCAAAAGGTTGGCAGGGAACAGCTCAGGACGGGAGTACCTAAGTGGAGGAAAATGGAAGAGGCCTATGTCGCAAGACAACCTGTCCTAGAAACTGATAATAGCTTATTTGCTAATATTAGGGTTAAGAAGCAGTCGCTCCATGTAACATGCTGGTATTTAACTTTATCCGGTCAGACTGGAAGCTGACCCCAACATAGTTGGGAAAAGGCTAGACAGACGATGAGGATTAAGAAAATATTAAATTGAGTTATTAAATTTTGTGTGTATGTACAAAAGGTCAGAGGAAATAAAAGCTTTTTTTTTATTATTTGTTGTCATTAGCTTTTATTGTCTTTGGTCCATGGCCCTGACATCAAGTATCTACCTAATGTACAAACGAAAAACTTTAATTGACAAAATTCAATTTAATACGAGGCTTTTTGCTACAAAATATGTGTGTATTTTATTTTTGTATAAATGTGCGGTTTGATAGTGCAGAATATCCAAATTTTCTTTCTTTGTTTCTTTTATCCGAAATCCTAGCCATGAATGCATGCCACCGCCGTAATAATAACACGTAGAGATTCGACTGTTTACAAACACAACAGTCTAATGTCTAATCGGAATCTATCATCATCATTTCAGCCGAAGTGGACGTCCCACTGCTGGACATAAGCCTCCCCCAATTTAGGGGGTTTTGCCATAATCGCCACGTTTGGCAGGCAGGTTGGCGATCGCAGTACGGTGGCAAAATTTATAGAGAACGGTCCAATTTCCGATTATGGAGAAGACCACAGCCCATCAGGTGTGCGACATGCTTGTTGGCAACTGTGTCATAAAAAATCTTGTCGACAAGGCATTAGGCAATGCCTTTCCTACATTGAAAGAACGAACATCAATCACAACGATTACTCACTGCGAGTGCGTATTGGCAACTTCAGACCATTAATACAGATTACCTCACGACATTTTCTTACAACTTACTTAAGTAACATAACATAACAAACATCACGCCTGTATTCCCCGAAGGGATAGGCAGACGTGTACAGACACGAGCATTAATATGTATACGCTTACCAACTTTTTAAAGTGATTTTCTCCTCTTGTAATTTTATGTTCTTAAAAAAAAAATATTTTGGAACCCACACTATAATTAAATACCTAGGTTATCTCAAGGTTGAAACCGTTATTTAAGACAAAATCGGTTTTGAATTTCGGTATGTGTATTGTATACATATTATTTGTAATTATTCTTTGTCCTTTATTTCAGGCAACTAAGGCCCATAAAACACAATACAAACATAAGTATAAAACAATAAACTATAAACCAATACATATTTTATAAACTACACCCACACCTACCTACCTACCTACCTACCTATATTACACCCACATTTCGTCAGTAATGTTTAAGACCTACGTAATATCAATCAACTCAGCCTATCGCAGTCCACTGCTGGACATAGGCCTCTCCCATGCTGCGCCACAACACCCTGTCCCCCGCCTTCCGCATCCAGTCTGTCCCAGCCACCTTTTAGCTGGAGGGCGTCCCGCACTACGCTTGTACGCGATCTCCACTCCAGGACTCGTCTGCTCCACCGGCCATCGGTCCTTCGACAAACATGGCCAGCCCACTACCACTTCAACCTACTTACACTGCAAGCTATGTCGGTAACTCCAGTTCTTCTCCGGATAACTTTGATTTCTGATTTTATCCTTCAAAGAAACCCCAAGATCAAAAAATCAAAATCAAAATCAAAAGTCATTTATTCAAATTAGGCTGAGAATCAGCACTTTTCGAACGTCAAAGTACATGAGACAGTCCCCCAAAACGCCCACCCTTCACCACTTCCTAGTGCTTTGGCTGGGAAGAAGAAGTAGTGGAACAAACTCCCCAGCAGCACAGCTGTCTGTTTAGTCGGATAGACTTGATTCTATACATACTTAGGCAAAGTAATAAACATTACGAGACATAAAATATTAATTAAATAATTAGTCAAAATGTCAGCTAGCCATACCAATATACCGACAAATAAAATGAAAACTGTCGAGGCCAAATAAAGCCTAAAAGAACTCATCATAGAAAATATTGTTATGAGTAGATCATGTCAATAACTAATGACTTAATAGATAGTTATAAAAAAAAAATTGTTAGACAGGCAATAAAAAATAAAATAATAATTATATGAACGCATATAACCTGTCACTAGATACGCCGATTCTGGAGAAAGAACACAAACATTGTCTTGAGTTAATCACAGCGACCAACTATTCTTGTCATTTAAATAGTCGTTGATGGAATAGTAAGCCTTTAAACAAAGGACAGATTTTACTTGAGCTTTAAACGCATTAAAAGGCAAATCTAGCAAAGAAGAGGGAAGCTTGTTATAAAAAGTTATACCAAGTCCAACAAAAGAGTTATGAACCTTATGAAGCCGGTGAAAGGGAGCACGTAGTTTGTCCTTATTTCTTGTGTTAACGGTGTGAATATCACTGTTTTTAGTGTACAAGTGTATATTTTGCCTAATATATAAGATGTTAGCGAATATGAATTGTGATGCCACCGTGAGAATACCAACATCTTTAAAAAAGTCCCTCAAGGAAACTCTGGCACCGAGCTGGTAAATTGCACGAACAGCACGTTTTTGAAGGACAAAAATATTTTGAATATCAGCAGCTTTGCCCCACAGCAGAATACCGTAGGACATAACGCTGTGAAAATAACTAAAGTAGACTTACCGAGCTGTATCGACGTCAGTGTATTGTCTTATTTTTCTGACGGCGTAGGCGGCTGAACTGAGCCTCCCGGCTAGGCTTGATATGTGTGATCCCCACTGAAGTTTGGCATCTACTGTTATGCCCAGAAAAACTGCCGAGTCTACGGTTTCAAGCACCTCTTTATCTAAGACGATGTTGGGACCTAGACTTCTAACATTCGGTAAGGCAAATTTTACACATTTTGTTTTCTTGGCATTGAGAACTAGGTTATTTGCCGTAAACCAATCCGTAACCATTGAGAGAGCACTGTTTACGTCGTCAAAATCTTGTCTATTCCGGTCTACTTTAAAAATAAGAGAAGTATCATCTGCAAACAGTACAACATCACAAATACCCTTTAAATAGAATGGTAAGTCATTGATATACACTAAAAACAAGAATGGGCCGAGTATTGAGCCTTGAGGCACACCTAACTGAACTGGTAGTCTGGAAGATTTTTCACCATTAATTTCTACACATTGGAACCTATTTTGTAAATAAGAATTTATTACTTTTAAAGCTTCGTTATGGACACCGTAATAACTCAATTTTCGCAAAAGCGTTTCATGGTGCACGCAATCAAAGGCTTTGGAGAGATCACAGAAAACTCCAATAGCATTTTGCGAGTTCTCCCATGCTTTAAATATGTGTTTCAACAGAGCAACACCCGCATCTGTAGTCGAACGACCTTTTGTAAAGCCATATTGCTCATTATGAAGGAGGCTATTTGAATTAAAATGTCTTAGCAACTGCTTGAGTATTAACTTTTCAAATATTTTGCTAAATGCAGGTAAGATAGAAATAGGCCTGAAATTACGAACGTCATTTTTATTACCTGATTTAAATAATGGTATGACTTTACTACTCTTCATGAGGTCAGGAAAAGTTCCTGAATCAACACATTTATTAAAAGTGACAGCTAGATAGGGGGCTACGATATCTATTATATTATTCAAAAGTTTAATGGAAATGCCCCAGAAATCACCAGTGTTTTTAGACTTAAGTGTGTTAAAAACATTAACTACATCACGAGGCGTTACATGTTCGAAACTGAATAGGTCACTACACTTAGGCACACTACTATGCAAGAGGTTTTCAGCTTTAGAGGGGACGAATTTAAGGAGTGAAAGAGAAATGAAATGAAATGTTTATTTATGTAAGTAGATCTTAAAAGACACTTTTACACGTCAATATTTTGTTGGTCAATATTTTTAAAAACTAGATGGCGCCGGCATTTCCTAGCTGACTGTTCCCTGAGAAGAAAAGCCAAAACAAACTCAGAGGTCATGGTCTCTTTAAAGTCCAAACATTATATTATTTAAATTTTATGTGAGTCTAACAATGCAGGGTAATGTCTGGAAAGGCCTTTTGAAGAAAGAGCCATTGCAGCTTTGAGCTGACCTGTCTCAACAGACGGCATGTACTAAAGATAGTGGTCCCATATAAAATTAAACTAAAATATAAAACCGACTATGATAAGTTATTCCAATATTTTAAAGTCTTAAATGTATTTGGTAAAGTGTAATTATCTGTTGTCTCTGATTACTGTGAACACAATGTGAGTAAGTTACAGAAAAGAAGTAGACCTAATTTTGTTCGTAACCTGTCGTACTTGCCTCTGTATAAACTGCCGAAAGTAAACAATGAATACGGTAAAAGGACCTGAACATGTGCTCTTCCAAGCATTCTGAATAAATTACCGAAGGAAATAGTAAAAAAATTGGAAAACAAAAAACCTCGACAAAAGAAAAACATCTTGAAAACCTACTTTACCGTTGAAAAGTTTAGAATGCGGGAGGTGCCTACGTGTGGGTCCGCCAAACAAAGACCTGTGTAAGCGAACTTACCCAAATTTGATCGATAACGCCTCTAAAATATTGAGCGTTATTTTTTAGTGTAAAACCTTTGAATGCATGCGAAAATAAATAGTTTGAAATTTAACATTTTTAATTTAATTTAATTTACTCCATCTCGAAGAGGCAAATTTATAGGCTGACTAATTGACTATGCTTATGTCAAAATCATGGAAGATTAAGTTATTGGCCGTTAGAAGGTATAAAAACACTCATCGTAAACAGTGATCTATCAATCATAAAGGCTCCTGCAAACAGGCGCGACACGACAGCGCGACGCGAGTCACGTAGAACATAATCTATGTAAACATAATGGAAGTTGTTCTAAAAGTGTCGCGTCGCGCCTGTCTGAAGAAGCTTTAAATCATAATAACACACAATATCATTTCCATATAACACAATATTATGTCATAATGGCTTTGGTGATAAAACTAGACTACACCACGCAGACGCAGATCTTAAGGCGCCTTTCACAAGACTATTAACTTGTTGTTGCGCCGGCGCCGTTCTCAGGAAAATGTCTGGGTTTTCCACGCACGTTGAGACACCGTTACTAAAACTACACTGTTTTCCTACTGTGGGAATTAGGGAAATATATTTTATTGTATTTTATTTTATTTTATAGTAGGTACTAGTGATGTACCGACTAGTCGGGAAAGCCGACTAATCGGCCATATTTGTAGTCGGCGATTAGTGTCGGCGACTATATATTCGGCTAGAACCGTAGACTAGTCGGCCCATTTTTTTACTCCTATTAATATGCTCAAAAATTTAAAAGACGGTGATTGAAATGGAACTGAAATCTTTACGGTTATTATTTTTATAATAGAATCCGTTTTACAGTTTACTTTCAGTGCCATCTAGAATAGGATAGGAAATTGGGATAGGAAGAAACGCCGGCTCGCACGTAAACAATGATAGAATAAATGCAAAGTAAATAAAAAAATGTCCTGACAATTCCGCCTGGTCGCCGGGCGCCGCGCACTGGCACCTACGAGCTTAAAGCGTAGTCACGAACATTACCGATGTCACCAGAACTCAACCGAAAGCATTGATCGGCTTGGCCGACTAATCGGCCATTCTGCAGCCAACTAGTCGGCTAGTCGGCCAAAGTCATAGTCGGCCCAACTCTAGTAGGTACCTACTTTTTATAAGGATATACATAATTAGATCCAAGTGTTATTGGGTTTTCTATCTGAAATTTCTCAATAGCAGTCTAGATATGTGCCCAGTTGATGCTAATAGGCTCGCCCCTATTACATGATACTTAAACATAACTGGCGAGATGTGGCATGTGAACTGGCGATGTACTATAGGGGTGACTCTGCCCAACCTTTCGGCATAACAAGGCGTGATGTTATGTTATGATTAGGTGCTCGCGAAAATCAAATGTGAACAAAAGAAGTCTCATATTAAATATCGTTCCAGAAACGGATATTTTTCTATAAATTATTTTCATACTAGGTTATATTTATTTTAAAGAATATTTTCTTTATGTACAAATGTTCTTGAAAAAAAAACTATAAATACTAGATATACTCTCCTATCGCAGGTATGCTTCTTTAGAAATAAGCATCACCTCTGTACCTATTTTCTGTTCTTTTCTTGTCTGTTTATTTAAGTGTGTACATAAATGGTTAAATAAATAAATAAATAGGATCCAAGAGGCGGAATCTAGGATAGGCCTAGGACCTTACCTTCTTCTTTTATTATTTCAGATAATACACAGAAACTTGGGCGATAACTAGTTAGATACGATGGTGGAAAGCAAAAAAAAACTTATCCCTCAAGGCAATAGCAAGTTAATGGCCATTAGCGCTAATAAATCTGAGAGTGCGGCATTAAGTCAAAACAGCTGATTTTATTCATTAAAACATTAGCATTTAAATTAGATGGAGTGTCATTGGACAGAGTCTACACATACCTAAACTGGTTACACCACATGTCAGATCGATTTAATCATGTTACATAATGAAGATACTTTTAAGCATCTCTTACATCTGTTTGACATATCATCACGCCTTTTCTTCTTGATAGGGGATAGCAGTAATCTAGCATTCGTTTCTCCAGCTATTAGGGCGCGAACTTATTACCGATTCTAAGGAGTTTGATCATCATTTCAGCCGAAAGACGTTCGCTGCTGGATATAGCGTCCCCCAAGCGCCGCCACTTCGACTGGTTCTGTGCTTTTCGCATCCAGCGGGTTCCTGCAGCCTTCACGAGGTCATCGGTCCACCTTGTGGGAGAAGTTACTACTAGAACTACCATTTACCAGAAAAAATCTAAACTGCTTCTAAAAAACTGCTTCGTCTAAAAATATCCTGATAGAAAATGTTAATTGAATTCGGGATAAGAAATAAGGGCCAATGATATTCGAATGACAGCCGGGACCAGCGGCTTGACCAGTGGCGTGCCTAGGGGTCAAAATCAAGGCAAGCCGACAGATTTTTTACTATTAAAAAACAGCTAGCTGAGGGATTGGCTCATTTTCTCATGTTTGTTAGTATTACTAACACCATTATCATAATTTTGGTTAGAAAACCTATAAATACGATGATCACCAAATATAATAATTCCGTACTGATACTAATTGAGTTCAATGAGTGCGTATATCTGACAACGCGGGAAAAGCGGAAATTTCGAATTCCTATTAAACCTATGACATTCATGTTTTAGTTAGAGGTCATTGAGTGATGTGTTTTTGTATTTTCTTGTTGCTGGGGTTATTTTCATTGTTATAAATTACAATTTTATTTGGGCAAACTGGGCTTTTTGGCTTCTATAAAGGTACCGCCACTGGGCTTGAAGTGCTTTCCGAAGAACAGAGGGGTCTTGTAATGTAACGATGGTCACCGATCCACGGACAAACCGCGGCATGCGTAGTTTAATCTTATCGATCGACCCGTGCAGCTATCGTTCCTCAACCACCGTTTTTTTTTATAGGAACCGAACATTAGTCCTTCAGTGAAAACCTTTGTATACCCTAATTACAAATTCCTATTGTAACGCGTAATCTTACGTTCGGCCACACTGTACCCTATAATGTAACCCTAAACGCAAACCGTGTAGTTATGGTAATGCGATATGGTATCGCGAGGTTGTAGTTTGAAAATCGAAAGTAGACTACATGTTGCGAACGAGATTGTCTGTGTACCGTCGAGAGGCAAAGTGCTAGCGAATTGTTGTAGTCGATTCTGACGGTGAAGAAAGGGTAATTATTTAATTTCTACATTTTAAAGATGAATGTTAAATTATTGAATTTATTTCTGGAAAACGTAGTATAAAAAGTAAATTACCATGTATTGTTTAATATTTTTTTACGCGTTTTCTTTTTTATCATCATAACAAAGGTTTTTGTGACTTTATTCGATATAATTAAGTACTTGTCTTATTCTTTTTTATTAATTTCATACATTATTGTACATAAAACTATTTATTATTCATCGAACTACAAAACTAAAATGCATAAAATTAACGATGCAATAAAATACGAAACGAGATAATCGAAAAAACGAATCCCGTGTGTCTCGTGAAGACTAGTTTTGTGGATATATGTCAGACAAAGATCAGACGGAATGATGTCATTTACAACCTTCCAAATATAGGTAGGCAGACATGTTGTATGACAAGGCTTTTTGTTCTGTCCATATCTGGTTTGATGCATTTGTTGTTGTAAATGTTAAGTATCCCAAGAGAGTGAAAGGTTTAAATCAATTAAAAATGACATCTGGAGCGCTCACCATTATATTTATAAATGGCGAAATTGGGTGTAGTGAAGGTACCTTGGCTTATCCCATCAGGAGTTCAGGCTAATGTCATATTTTTCGATTGCCTCGTAGTAAAATTATAATATCCGAAAGCGATAACTTAATCGCCTGGCTGTACCTCCTTTTATGGAAATCTCTCATAAGGTTTATACCAGCTAGGCTGAGCTTTGCATAACTCCTTGTAATCTATTGCAAATAATCGCTAAGTGCCGGATTAGACGATAATGCGCGCATATTACTAGCACCGATTTAAATGTTTAAATATTTGGGAATTTAATCCGGATTTTGTTTTTATTTAAGTCGTGCTTATTATGTAATTAATTTGCTCATTTTCCTCAATAACTTTACATACATTTTATTCGAAGTTTATTCATAAAAAATTTATGCCCCTACTTTTTTGCTCTTTAAAATGTTTGCATAAGTAGAAGTCTGCTTGTCTATTTTCCTAATTTTTATTTGCGCGATTTTTTTCCGATATCTTTTTTTTTTCTATTATTAATTTCAGTTTTATCTTTGATCGGAATAAATAATACCTACAGATGGTAAAACATTTTTTCTAGGTACTTAATGAAAACATGTACATTTTCTTTATATTAACCATTCACCAAACCTTTGAAGAACTTTTAAAAACTTCACATGTCGACGGTACCTACTCTTAAACAAACAGACATCAGTGAAAGTGTTGACCATTGTGTACGCACGACCGCGGCCATGTGTGGCCATTGAGTGACCATTTACCGAACATTACGAAGTTAATGCGACAAAAACTCGAAACAATACAAGCTAAGCGAGAAATGAACAATGATTTAATACTCCTAATACGAGGCCAAATTAAGTTAGCTGTTGAAACTTCATAGACTATATCTACGATGAGAGCAGTGATGGCCCAGTGGTATTGGCTCCGACTTACGATGTTTCGAACTGGGTTCGAATCCAGGCATTTTACTACTTTGTGTAAATCATTTCATAATCACTGCTGTCAAAACGGTGAAGGCAAACATCGTGAAGAAACCAGCATATAAAGAAAGAATTTTATTTGTGACACGCACAGGACAGGAGACAGGGGACTGGCAGTGGGCAGGGCACATTGCTCGCAGAACAGCTGGCCGATGGGGCTGAAAGGTCCTGGAGTGGCGACCGCGTACCGGAAGACGTAGAGTGGGAAGCGCTCCGACAAGGTTGACCGATAACGATGACGATGTGTGGGAAGCACAAGACCGGTCGAAGTGGAGGAGGCCTTTGTCGAGCAGTGGACATCTTTCGGCTGAAATGATGATGATCATGATGATGATAATGGCGCACAGGAAATACAATCAATATGGAAGAACATAATACCTAGTGAAATACAAACAATAAAATAACAGAACGGTGATAACAATAAAAAAATATGAGAGAAAGACCTGGGCGAGGCCAAAAAGACCTATCTCAGTATAATGCTGCAATATTTGTAAAAAAACAACGTGTCCTAGAACTAAAAATTCGAAGACATGTGACATCTACCAACTACTGGGCCCGCGCGGTGGAAAGAAAGAATTTTTTTTTAATAGATATAGTAGTACTAGTGTGTTCTGCCCACCATGATGTACGCTGCTGAGACGTGGATGCTCACGCAGGACGCTGCGCACAGGCTGAAAGTTGCACAGAGCGCCATGGAGCATTTCACGCTTGACATCTTGATGTCGACGATTGGAGCTCGGTCTATTAGCTTGCTAATAGACCGAGCTCCAATCGTCGAGATACAACCGATACATATATCGGAAACCGTATTATGCTACTCAAATGGAGTTAAGCAGGACACCTGGCAAGGCGCAGTGATGACAGGTGGAGTAGGTAACGCTGTGACAAAGTGGGGTCCAAGGACTGGGAGACGAGATGTCAGTCGTCCGGCGGCAAGATGGGCGAACGACGTTGTTGCCATCGCAGACAAAACCTGGATCTGTAGGCGTGGGCTTGCGGATGACGAGTAATGGGTAGCTCGCTATCCGGTACTCGCCCGGATCGACGGACAGCGCGTTGTGTTCCACGCGCGCCTCAAAGAGATGTCAGCATCAAACTGGTGGGGTCCGCAAGGGCCGATGCCTGCCAGGGGTGCGGGTTGTTCGAAAGAGATACCGTGACCCCTGGCACACAGGCAACTGAAGGAACACGGGTGGGTTTTAGTCAGTAAAAGTCTGACACGAAAAAGCGGGAGAAGTTATTTGACGATTTCCCACCCAAAAAAAAAGAAAGGCTGGCACAGGAACGTGAGGATTGGAACACGAAAAGAGAGGGCCTATGCCCAACAGTGGGTAAAATCGGGTTGTGGATGGTGATGTTGAGAATGAATTACAACACGTTTTGACAGTTTGTCCTTACTTCCGATGTGTTTGTGCCCGTACAAACACATTAAGTAAATAAAAAGTTATTTAATCAATAGAAGAGTTCGTTTCAAACCATAGAATTGCTATCGGACGAACCCGTATCTTTGTTGACGATCTTAGAGAGTAGGCCCCCTGAACAGATCAACCTCGTCTCCAAACGTTGCATCATTTATACAAGGAAACCAGTAAAATATAGCCCTTTACACTTCATGTCAAAATCCGCAACCATTCATTCATTCATTCGGTTTCCATTCCTTTCATTCATTCAAACGCACGTTTGCGCCAGCACCGTTTCTCGTAACCCTATTGTTCAAACACAAAGTGACGTATGTCACTCGCGTTACGTGTCGTTGAAAAATATACGTAATTTGTTCGTTTGTCTGTATGTGTGCTTGTTACGTAATTATTATGTAATTTGACTAATTATTGTGTGGGAACGTCGTACAGCCTTGTAGTGATTTGTTTGTTGTGTGTCTCGTGTGCCGTTATTTTGTAGAAAAATAGTTTCTTTGTAAGAATCTATTTGGTACATTACCTTACCTTTTCGTTTAACGATTTATTGTTGATTCAAGTTACTAATATCAGTCACTGCTGTGAAGTTGTGGTTGGTTCACCAAATGAACATCGAATAATCATATCACTAGATATGAGAATCGACCACAAATTAGAATATTGACTAGCCCTGCAGAAACCCTGTGACGCCCATGTTTAATCTTCCTATTGCCCCTGTTTTTAGTGTGCAAAGGCATCTGGGTTCCATCGTTCCGTGATGGTAGGTCGTCACTGCCACTTGTAACGACATACACATCCTACATGCGAACTACGCTCAACACTGACGTCATAATCAGAGTTCATCAAAAATCCTGCATCATGCAAGCAGAGTTTGCCGCGCAACTAGCTTATATTCAACGTCCCGACATCAATCGTCTGGCAGTAGCTTACCAGACACAACACCCGGGTCTGGATGATCCTCCTTTTTCTACGGAAGTTGAGTGAACTTTACACCTTGTTCCTGATACCTCTATTCACTAATGAACCTCTATTCTCGTTGATCTAGCAGGAGCACTCAAGCGCAGTTTTGTCTGGGGTTGATCTAGAGTTCTGCCCACACCTAATACAGCAAAAAGTGTTAAGAAGCACGCATGAGAAACAGCCTAGTCAAGAGGTCCCGATAGCGTCGAAGTGATTGTTACAAAACGACGGAAAATTATCGGTGTAATGGTGTGGAAGAATGCAACGAGTCAACGGCTCGGGGAGAGAAAGTGCGATACAATACATAAAAGGAACGAAGTGTTAATATTATGCATTTTGCTGCGCGTGCGACGAATAACGGTGCAGTCATGTAATCACTCTTTGTGAAGGACCTCGTTCGGGGAACTTACCAGAACTGTACCAGGGAACAGTGCCTATCTAAAATGCTGCCAAGCAGCATAACTGGCAAAATCCAGTACAAAGTGGAAATACAAAGATACAAAGCTGATCCATCAAACCTTTTGGTTTTGTGGATCAGCTTTGTAACTTTGTATTGACACGTGGCAAAATTATCACAGCCGCACGGGTTGATCTGAGGTGAGGCTACTCTTGTCGTTGTCGGTTCGTGGATGGAATACCATCTAAAGCATACTGCGACTCCTCCGTGGCTCGAAAAGCACGTTAGGTCATTATTGGCTGATATTTATACATCTTAGACAGCAGTGGCGAAGCTACAATTTTTATTAGAGGGAAGCCAAAGAAAAAATTGTTCAGTTCTCATAAACTCTGGATAATATGAAAGTCCCACTTTTTCTAAATTTAACGGCAACTATGGTAGGAATACTTGGTTTAGACATTAAAAATGGCATTTTTATAATGTTTTGTAATCTTATATGATGTTTTAAGCTAGTATGAAATATTTGTACTGTGATTTGATACACACACTTGTTACATATTGTCTGGCAGTAGTAGACACTAAGAAGAGAGTTTCTTCCAAAGGGAAGCCAATAGGAATCGGGTTGTATGGAGGCTGCGCCCCTGTTGGACAGTCGTAACAGGTAGTCAGAAGCCCGAATGTCTGATAAGCAGCCTTCCCAAGGGGTATCGTTTTACCCAGTAACTGGGTTGTGGAGGTCAGATAGGCAGATGCTCCATGTAAAATACTGATATCCAGCTGTATCCGGTTAGACTTGAAGCCGACCCCAATATAGACTGGAAAAGGTTAGACAGATTGATCAGATAGCTTTGTATCTCGAGTGGCAACGCAAATGTCATCCCTCTGACATTGCAGATGTCCATCCAGCGTCGACCACACTAGCCACTTATAACCAGGTAGTTAGCAGATGGTTCGTCATTCATAACAAACCTCCTTTTAATAACCTTGGAAACTTATTTGTCAGTAATGTCGTATACAAGGCGATTTCGGACTGCTCAAGCCAAGGTTGCACTGGTATGTATCGTGCACGCTACACTGCGCATAATTTCGCAGTGCAAACTACAACGCGTTACGCCAACGTCGCCAATACCGGCTCATTACGTCATAAACTTGTTCATGGACCAAAGCAGATAATGACCAAGTGACCATAATAATATAATGAGAGGTATAGTATAATAATATGTAGACAACCTCGTAATACAATTACTTAAGTAGGTACTCAGACCTTAAAGCAAAAATTTACCTTGATTTATGACGTGCAAATGACATCCAGCTACCAGGGTGGTAAAGGGATTAAGTGGTCGAGTATACCTACTGTCATCTTCCGTCAGCAGACCCCTTCATTAAAATGCATACGACAGTCACATTAAGGGGGAACCGCCAGGGTAACCCACGAAATTCAAATTTTGTTACGTGTTTTGTCATTTCCATTTAATCTATCATTTAATGTGTTTTTTTTTTTGGGAATGACATCTCGTAGTTAACCTTGAGAGGCCGTAACTACTCAACCGGACTTTCTTGTGGATTCTTTTAGTTTAGACTAAAAGCCTCCAGCCAGGGCATAAAAACCTACTCAAACTAGAGCAATTGCACGCTGAGGGTACCCGCTGCGGGGTTCGGGCCTCGGCTCAGGGCATCACTGGTGGGGGGAGGACAGCAAGTGGGGACAGGCGGGATCAAATAATTTTTCGTATTATTATCAATAGAAAAGAAGAAAGAAAAGATAAAAAAATAAAAAAAATAAAAAAATAGATTTATTTGTCACAGAAACACGTGCATATAAAAGATGACATACTTAACATTTAAAAAAAAACATGATACACACACAGATATTTATACATAGGCATAAGGGATTTTAACTCTACTTGCTCAGCTTCGGCGCGGGCTGGCACTTTTATGAGCAAGGGACGGTCGGGTTTAATTTGGTGCAGGTCGACCGGTATAAATATGTCCCCCTTCATTCCCCCACCAAATTGTATTTGTGCGTGTGCGTGATGTCACGAGGAATCACAGGAATCATGGTTTCTTCGTGAGACCACTGATGTGATCCTGCAGTAAATATCTTTTGGCTGAAATTTTGATGGTGATGAATGATGATAGATTGCTTGAAACTTCACCTTGCCATTGCTAAAAACGACAATGTTAATTCTAACCTGAATACTTAATATAAAAAAAAATCACGAGGACTACCGCAGGAACGGCTATGCAATTATGACAGCTAATTAAGAAAAGGTGAAAATTGCATAGATAAGCATTTCCTCATGACGTTTTATGAAATATTTCCGTTTTTTATCATTCCAACGGGACCCTAGAATACTCGACAGTTGGGTGCGGCATCCTAATGATAATGAATCAGGAAGTCACGTAATATACTGTTTTTATGTTTTTATATGCCGTTTAACTGTGTGCAGACATTTTAATATGTCTCAGTGTCTTGGAGATAGTTTTAATTCTTACCTTCACCTTGGGGTTCATTTTATCAAGACTCGCGAAGGTGGAAGCGCTAAGGAACCCAGAAGTTCGGATATTCGAACATTTTTTTGCGATTTGCAGTGTCAGGTTTTACGTTAATCAAATTAGAATTTCCGACCGTAACAAATATGCTTTTACATAATTATAATCATTAAAATATTATTAAATTATAATTAATTATCATTACAACTCTCTCATTTCAAAATACCGTAAAAACGTAAGAAAATTTGATTTTCTCGGAACCCCTTGGTGGTTCCGCCTTAAAGAAATTGATCCTAAGGATAGAACGTAGTGGAATTCAACCTTAACCCAGAATTTTTTTTTCTACGCGAAGCTATGAAGGTCGTGGATAGGTGTTGTTTATTTACTCCAGGATGTTTTTGAAGTTTGAACACACCAAAGACAAAACAGTTGAGTCTATTGTAGACACAACAATTCTGTCTCGCCAAAACGAAAAGCAGTTTCGTAACGAAAAGTCCGTCTAAAGCCGATTTCCACCAATGTCCAAATCCCAAAACTCGTCCAAATTTTGGAATATATGACAGATTTTCCATACTGTCATCTGTCATCGTCAATTTTATTCCACGGATATAAGTTATCTGACTAAAATCAGCTCTAAGTTCTTCTGCCATGCCACAACGCCGAGAAGCGTTTCTGTGTTGTGGTACCTATGACAGACACGTAACAAAATGAGATATTACTTAAGGGATGGCAACGCACCACTCATCATCACGGGAGCCCCTGGCTTGTCTACTGCTACCAAACACAAAAAGTAAAACCGCTGGTAACTATCAATAAGCCCATAAGCAAAGTCTTACTTCAATTACTTTTTAACACGCTTTTATTAGCTTCACCTGTATGTTTGAATGTTTTTAACCGACTCCTTTGGACTTGATTTTGACCCACTTGGTTAGATTTTATTTAAATTTTGTGGACTTATCGAGGACCGATGACAATTCATTAATTTAAAAAAAACTGGGAAATCACGCTTTTGTAGTTAGCAGAACTAAAAAATTTTAAATGAATAATAGATTTAAAAAATCTAAAAAAACACGTTTTAAAAACCAAACTAAAAAAGCAGAAAATAATTTCAAAAATGCATGGAATGCTTGATATTAATTGATTATAAAAATATCTCAAAAAGCTCTACAGAGCCGACTTAAATAGGTACCAGAAACTACGTCCTAACATTGAGTCTACCCGGCCCCTCTATATTTATGCTAGCCGTCATAATTTCAAACATTTCTCGAGTTAACTCAAAGAGTAGTTTTAACTTTTAATACAAACACCGTTTCAGCTTACTTACTAGGAACAGACGTTGTCTGTCTGTTTCCCATTAATAATAATTTCATCCTAGATACATCCCCGTTAGAATTTAATTCTGTAAATAAATTACTAGCTTAGGCGTGAGAATCTTGTTAGTATGTATTCATAATTTTAGTAGTTGAAGAGTTTGTGCTAGCTTGAAGTAGGCAGAATGATGGTTGTTGCGTTTACGTTCCAAAATTGAATTATAAGAAAATTACTTGTTCCAGGATTTTAAATAATAATATGTCAGTGTAAAACTCTCTACCGTTTTCTTCATCTCGAAAAGTAGAGAGGTTTAACGGTGGTGACAATAATTCCAAAATTATACTCATTTACATAAGTAGTGTACTACTTAGTAGGTACAAATATTTTAGCGCCAAAACACAAAGAGAAAATACGCGCCATTTTTTTCACATTTCGTACTGTCACTTTTGAACTTTCACCATGCGTTCCGATACACGTATCGTATTTCAACATCTACTTAAATCATAAAAATATTATCCGAACGCACAATTTGTAGCAAAAAATAAATCGTTCATGGAACATAAGCGCTTGTCACAATAATAGGAAAGAAAGTGAATTACAAATTGAAAAGGAAAGTACGGACGTGATACATAAGGAAATCATTGAATATTCTCGATTATGACCGGTTCAATCAATTGAAATATCATTAATAAATATGGCTGGTCTTAAACGATTCGCGATTTGAAATTGATAAGGTGTAATAGTCGGCACGCTGTTTTTTTTTTCTTTTTAAATTGAATGTCCAGTATATTAAAATACCGTGAAATGATAACTCGTCAATGAAGTGACTTCATTCTAGTACCTAGTGGATACTAGATTGCTTTATCGATCTTTGCTGAATGACATTGACAGAGTAATGCATAAACAATTGTGATACTTAGCTAAATTAAGAAGTCAGTAGGTGAGGGTGACAACACTATTCTACGAGGGAAATCAAAAATTTAAAGGTATACTGGTGTGGAATTCAAGCGCAATTCAAGTTTGCAGTAGGATTTATGGTATTAGGTAAGTACAGCTACCGGAATATTTTAAAAAAATCTTCATGTAAACTTCGTGGATATGAAAATCCGCGCTGATTAAAAATCCGTAATTTATAAATTAACTTTGCTAATCGATTATTTTTAGTGATATTCGTATTAATTAATAGACTTTTCACTTGAACTGACTTCACTACGTTGGAAACTTTACCTTTGCCTGTATTCGTGATCGCTCTATGATTGGTTGACGCAAAATAGCGGGAACCAATCAGAGAACTCGCTTTTCCCGCTAAAAATTGGAGGGTTTAACGTGCGTGGACGGAACGCCTGGCTGGAAGCAGGCGGGCGGGAAATTTGTCTAACGAAGCGATAGGTTGTGTTAGATTTTTTAAGTAGCTGATGCCGAAGTATTAATTGTATTGATTCTCGTATAAGCATTAGAAGTAAAATATAAGACCGTTACGAATAACTGTTGTATATTATTATTCAACTACGGCCTATGCCTGTTGGTGTTCCCCACATAAATAATAAAAATTTAAGAAAAGTCCGATAACGTATTTGTGCGGTAACTCGAGTGACATTTGAAGTGAACTTTACAGAATCAAATAGTATAGATAATGTAATGCCAGAACTAATTAAAATTACATAAATATTATTTTAATAACAAATTACTTAAAACCTTCAATCACAAATCAATGCTATTCCTAAATTATACATTAAGCATAAATTTTAATGTGCATTTAAAATCGATAAACATTCACACACGATAAATAATGTACTGACCATTGCAAATTATGTGAAAATCAATTTTACAATATTTATATGTGCCTATAAATAAAGTTTGTTAAATATGTCTAAAATTGAGAAACGCACCCAGGATTTAATTTCTGGAGTAGGGCTTACCACCACAAGTGAGACTGGTCATCAAACTTTCGGCCTTCTGACGACCTACAGGTCGTCAGAAGGCCGAAAGACAGCCGACAGGTCAGGAATGACAGCCGGCGACCAACAGGTTAACCTTTTAACCGCTTACGTCGGATTAATCTGACAAATATTTTCAGGTCCATTTCGCCAGGGTCGTATATTTACGACCAAAATACCACAGTTTGTTTAATCTGTTGTAAAAAGTTAAGTAGGTATTGCACATCCCTCTTTGTTGTAAGTACTTATTTATTTTTCGATTCACTGTGCCGGACGCTGGAGGAACGACAACTGATAAGAAGTCAGCGGGCTAGGTTGTTCCGGCCTGTGGGCCTTTGAAACGCTACCTCCGCCTCCCCCAAATGCAGCGCGACGTATTTATTTACGATAAACTGTCAACCATTTAGCAGAAAATCCATGCCATAGTATAACATGTAGTTGATCAACGGAATTATTTTTGCTTATGTTCGATATTTTTTCCTTAGTTTTAGATACATTTTCGTTCTGTCTGTCTGTCTGTTTGTTCCCGCTAAACTCTGAAATGGCGGGACCGTTTTTGACGGGACTTTTACTGGCAGGTAGCTGATGTAATAAGGAGTAACTTAGGCTACTTTTATTTTAGAATTTTTATTTGTTTTTATTGATTCCATATCCTGTAGGTTACCTATTGAGCGTTTTCAAATGATCAGGTACCGACGCCAACCCGATACTGATAAGTTAGCAGCTATACACAAACCGATATAATTATTATCGGCCCGATGATATTGGTGAATATCGATGACCATCGCGAGTCACCAAACGACTACAATGCAGTAATTACCGAATTCTCGAAGTCGGCAGCGCGATTAAGCGTGTTCAAGTGAAAGAATGGCTGGTTCTCTCACCCCGCACTGCGTCTTCGCCGGTAGAAATTGTCCGACATCGGTGTCAGACACTGTCTGCGACGATATAATTGACAATAACAACTAAGTATGTAAAAGCGTTTAGTAGATATTAAAAGCGAAAATCTGACCGCTGATAATGTGGCGTTGTCGGAATCGGCAGTGCTGTGTTGTAATTTAATGGAATTGTAATGTGATGTAATCAACTAATTTTATTAATGAAACAAAAGCAAAAATGTATTTTCATTTAAACCTGAGGCTGGTAGTTCCAGAGATAGAGATTTCAAACATATAGAAAAAAACCGGACAAGTGCAAGTCGGAATCGCCCACTGAGGGTTCCGTACAAATTTGTAGGTACCATATTGTAATAAAAAACATTTGAGAGGTGTCAAGGGACACCCGGATGGAACGAAGTTCCTTTAGTGAAGGAATTGTAACATAATTTTAAAAATTGTACATATACATACACACGCACACACACACAATGCACTCTGCCTGTGTCTCTGTCTGCAGAGAAACGCGCACGCCGCACGGCTTACAACAATGTAGCAAAAATTTATAGTGTTATTAATGTAAATCGTGCAATAAATAATATAACAATATTTAAATATAACTTAAAACCAAATATATAAATACTTACTTACTACCATAAAAACAAATGATACTATTTTAATGACGCTATTTTGGTGATACTATTTTAATGATACTATTTTAATGATACTATTTTAATGATACTATTTTAATGATACTACCTATTCTAATTTAATATTTATTTTTCCCTTAATAAAAAGCGCCTTCATCCTCTCTCCTGTTAAAAATTAACTTTGCTGTGCCCGACAGGGTCCATAATTGATTCGATGTTATAATATACCAACTGTTATATGTACACATTATGGCATGCAATAAAGTATTTGAATTTGAATTTGAAAAAAGTGTCGTTACAACTTTTGGTCTTAATTTTTTCCGTCTAGCCCCCTTTCGCAACGCGCTTTATGGAATGCAATGTTCTTCTTAGATGTTTGATTAAATTGTTTAATACGAGCGCTAATCCTGCCGATAAACTGTCACGCAGTTTGGCAGGTTTATGGGATTTGTACAAGTTTAGGTCCAAATAAATGTTATTTATTATCTCAATTTATGAGTTCAATCAATCGATCAATCGATCAATCGAACAATTAATCGGTCAATTAATCAATCGATCAATCGGACGATCAATCGGTCAATCGGTCAATCAATCAATCGATCAATCAATCGGTCAATCAATCAATCGATCAATTGATCAATCAATCAATCAATCGGTCAATCAATCGATCAATCAATCGGTCAATCAATCAATCGATCAATCAATCGGTCAATCAATCGGTCAATCGGACAACCAATCGGCCAATCAATCGGTCAACCAATCAGCCGAACAATCGGCCAACCAATCGGCCAACCAATCAGCCAATCAATCGGCCAATCAATCGGCCAACCAATCGGCCAACCAATTGGCCAATCAATCGGCCAATCAATCGGCCAACCAATCAGCCAATCAATCGGCCAACCAATCGGCCAATCAATCGGCCAACCAATCGGCCAACCAATCAGCCAATCAATCGGCCAACCAATCGGCCAACCAATCGGCCAACCAATCGGCCAATCAATCGGCCAACCAATCGGCAAATCAATTGGCCAACTAATCGGTCAACCAATCGGCCAACCAATCGGTCAACCAATCGGCCAACCAATCGGCCAACCAATCGGACAACCAATCGGCCAACCAATCGGCCAACCAATCGGTCAATCAATCGGCCAACCAATCGGCCAACCAATCGGCTAATCAATCGGCCAACCAATTATGTCTTCAAACCGAAATCATGCTTCCAGACCTTTCAACCAGCGACTTTCCAACACAAGTGTTAGTTGTCAGTGAATTTGAGAATTTGAATTTGAACTGGAGGAACACGGGTGGGTTTTAGACTGTAAAAGTTTGTCACGCTTTCCAGAGCGGTAGAAATCATTTGATGATTTCCCATCCAAAACAAAAAAAAACCATTGTGCAATTTGTTCTTTGAGAAAATAAATATCTCAAAACCGAATATATGCTTCTCAGACCCAGAGGTTAAGGCTAAGCGTTAGTAATCACTAACTTTAAAAAAATGATTTAATAGACAAGCCGTGTGCCCGACGGTATTTCTCTGCGACAAAAATGGTAGATTTCCATACAAATTTTCATCCACTATTTAACTTCTTTAGTGGCAGAATTTTCAAAGATCCTGAATTTCAGATTTTTATAAAGTAGAATCGGCTAAAAATCGTCGTACGGTTTCGCTTATACTGTAACCAAATTCTTTTGTTTTTGATGTTTGCCACCGCTCATAAAGAACCGTAAATATTGTAAGCAATATGAAGAAACAATTGCCGTACTTTATTGTCTAGTGACGTACTTACTGCTCCAGCTATAATTTATCGAATCTATTATTTTAAGACATCAAAATTAAATTTGTATATATTTTTTATCCGTCCCCGGTCTTGTCGGATTACCGACCCATTGGACCATTTACCAAGACAAAAGTGGCATAGATCCATGTATATGGCATAGATACGATACGATACGTCTTTGACGAACTTGATTGGGAACATGAGCACCAAGTTATACTGTTAGCGCATAACCACTGCCTTCACACGGCGCTATTTTTCAAGCACGTTATAAATTTTATCGTATAGTGACAGTGACTTTTGGTATTCAAAACTGAAAGTTGTTCACTCAGAGCCAATATGATAAAATCACCGATCCTAGAAAAAATCTTGTGTTGCTACACACTGCGGACAAATTGTTATATTATTAATACCATGTGATATTAATGTAGGTTGATAGTAGCGAAGACAGGTCGTTGGAGAGTAAATACCATAGTTGATATGGATGAATCTGATTTTTAAAATCTTAGAAAAATGTTTTTTGTACAAACTTCTTCATAAACGACGATAAAACATTACATACGACTCTCACTTGACTATTATTTTATCGATATTAATTTGGAATGTGTCAACACTATTTTAAGATGACAACGTCAAACGTCATCATATTTACTTAGAAATAATCACATTTTCGAAAACAATTTTATGAATTAAACCTATAATATAATCACAAGATATTTTTTGTGAGTTATCCCGATTTCATAATTTAATTTGTTATTATTTTATTCGATTTTTTTGTACAGGCGCAGGGTGAGCGAGTTTTTGTAAATTTTGACACAGGTCCACCCTCTATGACGTCCCGCAGGACTCTGAGCGCGAGCCGATTTAGCCCGATTTACTGTTTTTGAGCTTATTAAAAAAAAAATCGATTAAACTAAAAATGTCAACCTTTCATTTCCCTTCTAAATACGATTCCCTTATTGTACATGCAATTTCTACACAATTTTGTGCTGTTATTAGGAAATGAGACGGAAAATGGTTTCGAAATCGACCCTGCTTCGGATTTTTTTTTTCATCGAGCAAATTGCAATTAATCGTGTTTTGAACCTTTAATTTCCCTCAAACAAGGATCTATTTATGACATATATTTTTTTCAGGGCCTAAATACACGAATTTGATCATTTAATCTTGATTCTGAAACAGGCAATTTCGGATAACCCCCCGTTAAAAGGTTAACGTGTTTCCCGAAGCACGGAAGGGCATGCCAATAGGTATGTAATGATGGTTGCCCATTCCCGGACCAACCGCGGCAAATACCTCTTCTAATTACTAGTAAAAGCTACAACACTACCTGCAAAGCTCTCCAGACATGACATTGCCTTATTACCATTCAAAGGGTACATTCTAAAACAATTCGCAGTTGCATATAATCAGTTGAACCTGCCGTACACAAGGGCCAAACAGAACACATAAGTACCACAACCAGACCACGTACTACCATCACGTATGGTGTCAATGCCACTGCCAAAACACAAAGTTAAACCACCAGCCACTCCACCAAGTTATCATTCGAATTTGTACTCTATGAAGCATGTCATAAGATCGTGGTTGTATTTAGGGAGGTCGGTACGTTATGGGTTTTGGTAGCGTAATGCTGTCAGCAATTATAGTTGGCTCGATGACCCTAAGCGGTATTATTTGGTAATAGTCATGATATCGTCATTTGGAAGTTCTAGTGATGTTGAATTGTAAATAATTATCAATTATTTTAGAGGCTGTTTGTTGATTTAGTCAGCATAAGCATAATTACCTGTAATGATCCCATCGCTGGGAAATCGGCTTCCTCTCTCTAGAGAGGGAGCGGGAAGTTATCTACCACGCGGGCCAGTGAGGGTTGGTAGATGATTCCCCAATTACGAATCGACGTATGTATGTACAGTATTTTAATCTCACCGCCATATACCAGTAGTTCCATTCTCTAGTTCCATTATGGGACTACTGGGTTTTTTTTTCTCCCAGTAGTTCCATGGTACTGGCATTCTATTTATGCAAGATAAAATTAGTCTCAAGTTCCAGTACAGTTAAATCGCAATAGAATTGACCGATTAACAGATCTGAGTATATTATTACAAAAACGTTACTTAGAATGCTTTTATTTTTCATTTTCTACCTCTACTTATGAGAACTGCGGACGATTCTTCTCCAAGAAATGTGGTACAGTAACTTCTCCACTGAGAAGTGTCATTTGCGAATTTTGTAAAAGCATGTCCTTCACAACATAATTAGAATTTCTTCTGGTGTCAAATTTAAATTACTTTGTATTTTCTTTGTATGTACTATATAAATAGCGCCATTTGATAAAACTTGCAAAAGTTTATATAGAGTTATTACAGTTTTCTTAAGAGATAAGATTATTGTTCCTACTATATTTAATTACTATTCAACTGTACTTAATGGAACTGATGGGATTAGGAGAAAAAGTAGCCTAGTTCCATGGAACTACTGGGAGAAAAAAATCCCAGTAGTCCTATAATGGAACTAGAGAATGGAACTACTGGGATACGGCGCATTTCACGAAGCGACGTGCGCCTTACTTGTGTCAACCAATTATAAAAACACGCTATGAATGTTGTGTGAAAATGACCTACGCACACGCGTACACACACACAACCTTACGACTTCACCATTGTCTCGGTACGGAGAGTTCCACAGCTCACACACACATGCACACACTTGGTAACCACAAGTAAAGCGTGCATCGTTTCGGGAGATAAAAATCCTCTAAGAAAAGTTTTTTTTCAGGAATTTCATAGAACCAAACGAAAATGGGAATTCGTAAAACAATCGATCTGAAACGTTAAGCTGTACTTACCAAGGTCAGTTCACGGATGGGTGACCATATCTTACAAAGGTCATTCTAAGATAAAAGCTACGTAAGTAATCCTAAAATGTGTGTTCAATCTTCACATAGTCATGTTTATTGACAGAGTTACTGGTATTACGTAAAAACCTCGGCTGGTCTCGGTAGGCGCTAATCGAATTACGGATACACACGACCGATGACACCTGCACTTCCTACCTATGTCGTGGGGACTTGTACGTAAATATTTTGAGCATCTTTACGTAATATCGGTTAGCGGGTATCTATAAAATACGTCATACGTTAAGGGGAAGGGAGGTAGTCGACGAAGTGTGACATCGTCTGAAAAGGGGGGTACGACAAGTCATAAGTGTATAAATGTAAAGTATCAAACTCAAACGAAAATCTCTTTTTTCACGCTTTATATATATATATATTTATTATATATTATTAGCTTCACTTGTATGTTTGTTTGTTTGTTTGTATGTTTGTATGTAACCGACTCCTTTGGACGCTATTTTGACCCACTTTAAACGGTCAGATTTCATTTAAACTTTGTAGACTTATCGAGGACCTATGACAACTCAATAAATAAAAATAAAAAATAGAAAAAAACACGCTTTTGTAGTTAGCAAAACTAAAAAATAGAAAATAAATAATAGTTTAAAAAACTAAAAAAACACGCTTTAAAAGCCAAACTAAAAAGTAGAAAATAATTTCATTCTATTAAAAAGCGTGGGGTGCTTTTTGAGGTATTTTTATAATCAATTAATATCAAGCACCCCACGCTTTTTAATAGAATTAAATTATTTTCTACTTTTTAGTTTGGCTTTTAAAGCGTGTTTTTTTAGATTTTTTAAACTATTATTTATTAAGTTAGCTTACACGATCTCACTGTTGAGCAAAGGCCTTCTCCAAATCCCTCAAGACATCTTTTTCAAGGGCCACCTAACCAACCCAACCCAACCAAAGGTTTTTAAAATGGCAATATATCACAAGTACACAAACATAATATGACCATCTGTAAAAAGGTCCACAAAAATTCTAAAATTCATGTGACATCATTTACGTATGCCCCAAATCAATTGCTGGAAATAACGCTTCCTATATTGAAGCGAAACTCGCTATTACTATGATTGTCATGAATTACTATTGCTTTGCAAAACACTTATAAAACAGGCATATTTTAACATATCTTTTAGATATACCTAATTCTTCCGCGCGTGTGTATGTCACTGAACTCCTCCTAAACAGCTGGACCGATTTTGATGAAATTGTTTGTGTGTATTTGAGTGTGTCCCTGGATGGTTTAGATTCACAATTGGCCCTGGTAGGTGGCGCGGTTCGGGCAGGTCAGGTCCGCTAGTTTAATTATATATGTCAGAATATCACTGTACCACGTGGTTTTTTTTAACTCTTATGAACTCCCTTTAAAAGGCCGACCTACCCTTTAAAAGGAAACGCTCAACCACCCTTCTACATTACATCATTACAAGCGGAAGTGCGCAGGATGCGGTCGCAGGCGCAACACTAGACTGCAGTCGTGGCGCCGGTATTGTTTACAACATGATCTAGAAACTAGATACCTGCGCTATTCTTGTATTAAATACCTCACACTTGAAACATTACGTAACGGGCTCGTGGCGCCCCCTAAAATCCTACCTTACGTCCAAGCTGAACACCTGGCTACGTGGGGGGCGGACACGCGTACTGTACAACTGTACAAAAACTTATGCGGCTAACAAGGAAAGGTAACCCCTTTATGCGAAAAACCTCAACAAAAAGACAGTGTCCGTATCCAATCGCAGACACTGTTTAAAAATAAAACACAAACATACTTAATCTACAACAAAACAAAACCCAAAAAGTGAAACAAAAAACAAGACAAAAAAAAAAAAAAAAAAACGGGCTCGTGGCTGGCGATCAATGGCGTCAATATAAAAGTGCTAGCTGTTTCTTGGAACGAGTAATCAGTCCGATCCGATCCTGTTCAAAATCAAAATCAAAATCAAAAGTCATTTATTCAAATTAGGCTGAGAATCAGCACTTTTCGAATGTCAAAATTACATAAGACAGTCCCCTAAAACGCCCGCCCTTCACCACTTCCTTCCTTCCTGTTCATTGCTGCCCTCTACCAGCGATGCCCTAAGCCAAGGTACTCCACAAGAGATGGCCTTAGCGAGCACTCCCTATAGGTTTAAGGTTTTAGGCCCTGGCTGAGCGCCTTAATTTATTAAGGTTATCACAAGCAAGTCCAGTGAAGCAGAACCACCGACAACCTCAAAGGTACGACCTACGAGAAACCTTATTCAAAAAAAAAATCGGAACGAGTAGGTTCTAACTGCACATTTCGCCAGTTATATTTAAGCCCTATGTAATAGGGGCAAGCCTATTGCCATCAACCGTACAAATCCAGACTGGGAGCTACTACTGCAAAATTCCTGATGGAAAACCAAGCGCTTTGGGAATCGAACCGAGGTCCTCATACTCAGTACCTACTTGCGACCACTAGACAGGATTGTAGCAGGCACAATCATGACTAGGTGAATGTCTCCTCAACCATTATTTAAAACCTTTTAAAGCCATTTGGTTGGTTGTGTATATGTGGTCGAAGCGAGAGTTTTTCTTATTCAGACGTAGCAAGTTTCATAGTAAGCCGACGACCCGATGAAGTTCGTGGGAATCCGCTGAATGAGGGAAGCGTAAGACCGTTTATTCAGGACTAGCTTTTGCCCGCGGCTCCGCCCGCGTGTATATCGGCCATCGCGTAAAAAATAGCCTATGTCCTTCTCCATATCCCAGGCTATATCTCTGCCAAATTTCATGACGATCGGTTCAGTGGTTTAGGCGTGAAAGCGTAACAGGTATACAGTTACTTTCGTATTTATAATATTAGTAGGGATTAGTAGAAATTAAGTCCAGCAGTAGACATTTTTCGACGATGATGGCATTGTTATTACAGGTTGTAACCCTTCAATAAATCCAAAAACCGACTCCATTGATAAAATATTCCCACGGCAAGTCCAACGGTTCATATAAAAAGTTAAGAAAAAACGTTAACAAATCGATTCTTATCTCTTTACATCTGTAAGGTCACTATCTCAGTAGTCAATGGATACTTTAAACGGAAGTTTTAAATTACTCTCATTGATGTAGATTAAAAAATTGGATCGAGAAAACGATTGAAATCAATTGCCAACGATTTGCAAAAAAGACGATTTTCGATATAAAAGGAGAACTACATTGCTGCGTACTCCCGAGCATGAGGTTCTGGGCTCGATTCCTGGGTGGGGGAAAGCGTTATTGGGTTTTTCCATCTGGAACTTCTCAGTAGTTGCCTGGAGTCTAGATTTGTTCCCGGTTGACGGCTATAGGTACGCTCCCTATGACATGGGACTTAAAAAACTGGTGAAGTGTGGGTGTACTTCTGCCTTATCTTTCGGAAAATACAGGTGTGATGTTATGTTAAGAGCATTCTCCCAACGCGGGCTGGCAACGGCGCATTTATGGCGGTTTTTCATGATTATTTCAATAAATACAAACAAAAGTTAACATTTTTTTCAGCCATGCACTAGATCGTTGGTATTTTCAAGTTTGTATGCTATTTTTTTACAGTTATTTTGGTATTTGGTTATAAAAATCGACATACCGTCAATTATTTTCTATTTGCATTACTAAGTACGATTAAATGTTTTTATGAAAGTGTAAATATTTAAAATAATTATAAATACCAGCGATCTAGTGCTTGGCTAGAAAAAATATTGTACTTTTGTTTGTATTTAATAAAATAATAACGAAAAACTACTGTTCTGGGCACGCACGATTATCATAGACCTCATCATTCGCTTTCCATCAGGCGTGAACGAGGTCAAGAGCAGGCACAATAAGTAATAATATAAAATAGCTCTGATCACCTTTTACCGCAAATCCCATTTTTGCCTACCGCCTAGGATGTAATAGCGCAGTATAAATATTAATAACATAATAAATACTAACAGCAGATGTACCGACGGATGAGACATCATAGTTAGAATTCTTGTTAAACCAATCATAAGAAAAACACAACATAAATAGAGATGGCGTAAAATTCTCACATACATAAAATTCAATATACAACCATGTTTTTTTACAAACAAACAAAAGCCACCTTTGAAGGAGTGCAATAGAATTCAATTTCGCTTGTGTTTCATGAGATTTATGACGTTTTGTGAGCGTATGCTCTCGCGCAGGTGAGTCGTGCAAAAACGCAATGAGATCACCATCGCCGTGTCATTTAGACGTGACATGTACCTCTGAAAGGCTTTGGTGTAAGAAAGGTACAGAAGTACAACACTCAACAGTATATGACGTTGCCTTATCTCGTCACTCAGCGTACTTATAGGAAGGACTATGCTTTTTTTTTTTTTTTTTTTTCTGGGTCGGAAATCATCAAATAACTTCTCCCGCTCTGGGTGGAGCGGGAGGGCGTGTCAGACTTTTACTGACTAAAACCCACCCGTGTTCCCTCAGTTGCCTGTGTGCCAGGGGCGGCGGTATCTCTTTCGAACAACCCGCACCCCCGGCAGGCATCGGCCCTTGCGGGCCCCTCTGTTGCTGCTGACATCTCTTTGAGGCGCGCGTGGAACACAACGCGCCGTCGACCCGGGCTTGGTCCTTACCGGACAGCGAGGTACCCATTACTCGCCGTCCGCAAGCCCGTGCCTACGGTGGCCGGGAATCAGCCTGGGATTCCCGACGCCCAGGGCGTCTCCTGCGAAGGCCACGGCTGTGAGGGCGCATGTACTGCATCTCCCTCACGTGCGCCGCCTCCCTCTTTGCGAGCATAACTGCTTCGCTGAAGGAGGCGACTGCCAGCCATGCCCTCTCGCTCCGTACCATGGCCTGGACCAGGGTCGGACGCGAGAGATCGCCGCCGCCGATCACCTCCACGAGGACACGGTGTTGCTCCGCCCAAGCCGGGCAGACCTCCACCGTATGCTCCACCGTGTCCTCTGGGCGATCTTCGCAATGGAAACACCCGGGCGTTTCCTCCCGCCCTATCCGAAACAGGAACCTCCCGAAACAGCCATGTCCGGTGAGGACCTGTGTTAGGCGGAAGGTGAGGACGCCATGCCGCCTCTCAAGGGAAGGACTATGCTTAGAGTCTCTTTCGTAGATACGGGAAGCAAAGAACCTGTCGAAGTAGCAGACGTCTTTCGGCTGAAATGATGATGATGATGAATTATCATTCGTAAAATCGCACTGTTGGGTTAATGTGTTCCTTATGGGGATTGCCACTCAGAAAACACACAAACAGAACCAGAAAGCACAGACCACAGGCAACTGGAGCGGCGAAGAAGCTTTGAAGCCAATGCTTCACCAATACTTCTCCTCGGCTCCTCATCATTTAGATCGATCCTTGGTTACTCTCACCTAGCTGTCTATCAGCAGTACCAGCCACCCTGCGCAGATAGACCGCTCCACTTGCCTGTGGTCTGTTCTTTCTGGTCTAGCAATGGACTGCTAAAGGCTATGATGATGATGAGGCTCCCTTTTCCGCACGTAGACTCCCATTCAGTCCGTTGTGCGTGGGGATTCTGGCTAACAGAGCCAGCCTAGCTCCGCCCAAAAACACAGAAGCTTCCTGGGAGTTTGAAAGCGACCTCACTGTTCCGAGGATTTCTTGACGTTGAGAAGCCACGGCCTCGCAGTTCAGGATGACGTGGGCGGCTGATTCCTCGGCGTCAAGGCAGCCCCTACAAAGCGGGCTGTCTGTGGCGCCTATGTTAAAAAGATGTTTGTTAAGGGGGTTATGGCCCGTAATTGTTCCTATGATTATTCTAAGGTTATTTCTACTCAGGCTGAGAAGTTTTTTGGTTAATCGCGGGTACAATTGGTAAAGCCAATTTTGACTGTCTAGAGTTTGTTGCCCGTGACCATCTGTTGTTGTGAAGTTCGGTTGATCTTTGGCGAATCCACGCACGAAATTGTGAGACCGCTATCCGGCGACACTATAAGCGCTTTCATATCTGAACCTCTCTTCGCAAGTTCATCTGCGGCGTCATTACCTAAGGATCCACTATGCCCTTTGATCCACTGGAGGGTAATCTGCTAAAGGCTAATGATTATAGAAGACGATACAAATAAAAAATTAGTGGTGTATTTTTTGCGTTTACGCAACAATGCGTAAAAGGCGCGCTTCCCTAGTGCACAGGGTGTGGGGCGGCTCCAACAGTTGCGAGTCACCTGGACAGAGGATACGTGGGTCACTGTTGTGCCGTCTCTCATGGGAGGTCGCAACGGTTGCCAACCGTTGTTTCTTGTACCTTGTCCTTGTTTTTTTATAGTCCGTGCTTACTAACATAGTCTTAAGTTTTACTACCAATCTTGTTGAGTCTTGGTTCTCCAATAAAATAAATTCTATTCTATTCTATTTCATCGGATCACATGACCTTCATTCCTTTGGTTTTCTCCCCAGATCAGTTTTGATCGAACCCAAAATACCTTCATGTTTTTGTCCTATGGCAGTAATGTCACAAGTACGTGACGCATTCAGATCTAAGTCTTAAATCACGATCCACGGCCGCGATACGCTATGATGACAGATACCAGGATTGAAGCCTGAATGAGCTGTTCCACGGGAATTATTGCTGGGATGAAATCATTGGGAAGATTCTGAGGGTTGATAGTGAAAGTATGTTTCAATGGGGTCTGTCAGAATTCTGACTCCTGTTAGATTATTTAAAGGCCAGGTCTAGAGATAACAATACATTTTTTAGTTAGACCCGCCAAGCTTCACACTGTTCTTACAACTTGACAAAACATCGAGTTTTCTGTATTACATCAAAGTTTAAAATACACATAGACTTTTGGGGAGGCTTTTGTCCAGCAGTGGACGTCTTTCGGCTGGTATGATGATGGTCAAAACTACTTCAAAATCCATTTATGTCGTTACATATCAAACTTGCTTATTTCCTACTAGGATATTTTGTAATATGTGGCTAATATGACACTCTATGCATAACTAAACACCTTTTTTTTTGGGTGGGAAATCATCAAATAACTTCTCCCGCTCTGGATGGAGCGGGAGGGGCGTGTAAGAGTTTTACTGTCTAAAACCCACCCGTGTTCCCTCAGTTGCCTGTTTGCCAGGGGCCGCGGTATCTCTTTCGAACAACCCGCACCCCTGGCAGGCATCGGCCCTTGCGGGCCCCATCAGTTGCTGCTGACATCTCTTTGAGGCGCGCTTGGGACACAACGCGCCGTTGACCCGGGCTTGGTCCTTACCGGACAGCGAGCTACCCATTACTCGCCGTCCGCAAGCCTAACTAAACACTTATGTATTATTCATTTGAATAATACTTAGGTGGAATTTTTAGACATTAGTGCATTTGCACTTATGTCTAGAAATTCCCATAGATATAGGGCTCTAAAACAATACTGATACTTCATATTCGCCTAAGTCACACGTTCTGTGTAGAACAAAATCGCTTACGTCCAATTCGACCAATCAGAAGCCGACGTGCGTGGTGTCATGTCACTTCGAACCAGCCTAAGTCACACTGTATTTTTAATAATAGCTTAAATCAACAACAGTTTGTTTCAAACTAGCTTAAATCCCTGTGGTAAATAACATAAGTGGTTACTTATGTCCAACCTGAAAACCAGTTTTTAGTATTAAATAGTTCAATATTTTATATATTTGTTTACCTCGCATTACTTCTTAACCATTACTCTATAAAGTTAGACGGTATGGCATTATTAAGGTCTAAGATAATTGTGGTTATAGTAATTGATCGATTTCCCGAAAGTAGTTTATGTTTTAGTAGTTTACAAGAATAAACGGTCACACAAATAAACACGATAAAAGGAATATTCGATATAAGGGATTTACTATTTAAGGCACAAAAAAGGTGCATTAGAGCCTTAAGTGTGTACTGAAAACAGATGACAGCTGTGCACCGTACTTGAAATAATTGAAAATACATACTCACGCTACCGACGATATACATATTAGAAATTACAAACTAGTATCTTTGTCAAAACAAATCCCACCCTTTTTGAAAAAAATACAAGAGTAATGGTACGAAATGTTCCAATTCGTAGTCAATACAAAAATTCTTTGAATAATCAAAAATGTAAAACTACATTAGTAAAAAAAAGTGTCCTGGATTCTACACGCATTTATAATAAAATTCCAGACGCAAAATTTACAATTATTAATACCTATTGACATTCAATTATTTGGACATTTAAATTAGTTTGACATACATTTCTGACATTTCAATGATTCCCCATTTAGGTCTGACATAAATTATGGTATTAATTAATATGTAATTGTTCAATTTATTTTCTAATATAGTACTCACTAGGATTATTATGTATGATTTTCAAATATTTTTAATAAATTTTCATTTGAAATCATCATCTAGATTGCCACAGATACCATATTTGTACTCCTGGCATAACATAGCGCTCTGTTCATCAAACCCAAGATCTGTATTTTTACCTGTTTTTTATTTATTTTTTACAAATTAAAAATAAATAAAAAGATAAGCGTCTTTGTTTTATAAGAAAAAAGCACCAAAAATCAGATATTAGTATAAGTTACAGAAATATTTTCTCACGAAATAGGTGCGACCTGGCAGTGACCCTGACCTGCAAATCGCAAAAAGCGTAAGAAAATTTCAATTTCGCGGGCTACTTTAGCGCATCCTCCTTAAGGAGGAGGTACTGCCCTACTTCCTCAGCCTACCTCGTTCACAAATCTCTTTCACTACCATCCCATACATTTCCTAGATAGAATTTCCGCCTGCAGGGCTTAAAATGCAAGACCTCACACCAATAACTTGCCGTAAACGACCCTAGCCTAAAGCAATAGTCCAGTATCTTCAACCATACTTTTAACTAATCTCACTGAGAATAATTTCAGAACATAAACGACACAGCGATAGTCCATCGTTTGAATAAACTTTGATAATAATACGGCTGCCAAGAACTTACTGCAATGAGATCAAAATGGCGGTATAGCTGTGGTATAATAGGCTCGGAATATTGACATATCTTTAGCGACATCAGTTGTAAACTGGCGACGGACTTCTTGGGGTAAACATTATTCTTTTGGATTGTGGTGCAAGGCATAATGGATGGCGGGATATCATCAACGTCATCGTCAACGTCATTGGCAGCCTTATTCCAATCTCTGCTGAGTATAGGTATCGTCCGTTTTATGAGATGCTTCCCTGGTTTCGAAATTACATTGTTAATTTTTATTATTTTTATTTTTTACACTTTCTGACATATTCTCGTCATTTTTGACATTATACATCGCTTCAAATATCAACTATAAAATAGTGATTCTCATGAAAATCATGTCACTTTGTTTAAATAGGTTGATCTTACTAATGTAGATTCTTTTACATATTGTGACTGGTAGAACATTGTAGGCCTTACAGACTAGATTTATAGACGATTTTCTCTTCTTTATTTTCATTCCTCTAAGTACTTGGTACTTATTGACAAGCCTGCACTGTCCTCCCATACCTATTATCACTGTAATTTGAAAACATTGTAATACCCAATTATTTTTAAAAGAGTAACCGTGGAGTTTCTTGCCGGCTCTTCTCCATAGGAAGCGACAAATTGGAACCGTGCACCTAGCTTCTGACGTTTCATAAGTGCCCTTGCAGGTTTATGTGAAATAAAATATTTTGATTTGATTGATTTGATTTGGTTTGGGCCCTAATTTTGTATAATTTTGTATGGTTATAATGATTCCCCGCGGAATCTTACTACGTTCAAACTACGTCCTTAACGTGTTTTGTAAAAACCAATGTATCGGTAAGGAATCGAAATGTCTTATTCTATATGTTCCAAGACAATTTGTCAATATTTATTAGCATATATTGTGTGTGATCTAAGGAATTGACGTGGTTTCGAAGTAAGGAATCGTTAAGTGGTCATAGTGAATTAGGGCCCTCAGCCAATAATGTTCCCACTGCTAGGACACAAGCCTCCTGTCTATGAGAGGGAGTGGGCCGTAATCCACCACGCGGGCCAAGTGCGGGTTGGTAGATGTCACATGTCTTCGAATTTTTGGTTCTAGACCATACCGGTTTCCTCACGATGTTATCCTTCACCGTTTTTGATGGTTTTACTTTGCTTACACCAACCATCCCTTCTTCTTCTTCTTCTTCTTCAACCCTAGGCCACCCAATGCTGAGTGTAGGTTTCTTCCAAATCTCTCCACTTTTGGCGGTTTTGTGTCATGGCTATCCAGTTTCTTCCGGCCACTTTAATGAGATTGTCTGTCCACCTAGTCGTTTATCTTCGCACATTCCTCCGTCCCGTCCGTGGTCTCCACTCCAGCATTTTCTTCCCCCATCTTCCAACAATCAACCATCCCTTAATTATCGTCTAACTAGGAGTCTCCTAACGAGGGTAACGTGGTCACTATGGTGTTGAAATTCAAATCAAAAACAACTATGGGCAGCCAGGAAAATATATTGTTTAGCAGATTGGTGGCAATCTGCTACGCCGTGTTCTAACCAAATCAAATTGACTGATACAGAATGACAGTCTGTGATTTGAATATACGGTCAATTTAAGTTGATAGTCACTTTTCTAAACAACCACTGTACATTTATACTACCTACCTCCAATTTTAAGCAGCTGAAATTTAGCGTGCAAATAACAGGGAAATAGTAAATAAGTTTTTAACTTATACCAAACGTAGAAATACCAGTCCCTATTAAAACAAACTCTTGGTTTCTGGTATCGGATACTTAATCATAGGTAGCGGTCGATTTGAAGTACCTTGGGGCTTCCGCATGACAGACAGACAGACTCAGGACAACTGTCTTGTATAAACTAAACATAGGTACCTATATGATGTACTAGCCGTCGTCGAAGTAATTACTGTTGGAAAATTGTGCGACAACCTGTATGAATAAATGGCTAGAATGGCAGTGACTACCGAACTATGGAAGTTTAGAGACATACCTCCATATTTCGGTAGTCACAACACGGGGTTTAAAGGGTCCTCTATTGTGTTACTTAACATTTTTTATCCATAATCTAAAGTGGCATATTTTTTTGTCTTATTCATCATTTGTCCGAATGATAACTTGCCCGAACATAATGCCACATAATATTATAATATGCCATAAAATTAAAATCCCTAAATACGATAACCTAAATGTCCTAAATTTGTTTGTCATAAATATTACAATCAATAATATACAAAAGACTTAAAACCATTTTCAATGAAATTTTATAAGTCATAAATTCAAATAAACATTTATCTGAATAATGTTTTTAAAACAAAGGACATCAACCAAAATGGGCTAACTTAGTGAACAACCGTATTGGGAAAAAAGGGATTTATGAATAATCTAGTAATAATATTTACTGAACGTTGGTCCCTATTCGGGAGTGCCAAAATAAATAATAATAAAAACGAATAAAAAAGAGTTTTAATTGATGTCTTTGTATGGTGACAGTTGCGGTTAACCCAGCCAGACTAGGGATGGCGATTCTTTTAAAAAAGATCGATTTTCAAATCGATTCGAATCCTAATCTAATGAATCGATTCACAAAAAGTTGGATTTCTCAAAAATCGTTTTTTTTCGAGTGTGCATTTACAATGGAAATATAAATATATTATATGGAAAGTAAGAAAGGCATCATGAACCGATTTCTTATCACTAAAAACAGGGAAATCTTTAGTTCAGGGAATTCGATAATTACAATTGTTTAATTCCAAAATATCGGGTCTACAAGATGACGCAATATCAAAAACAACAAATCAAAGATTATAAACAAACGTCACTTTTTTTATTTATGTTATTTATCAAAGAGAGGCAAAGGGAACTAAGCACACAGCCATCTCGCGAGTTTTCGAATAATTATGTGAAATTGAAAACAGTTTTTCCTTTACATGAGTTTGAGTAAAAAATCGAATGTTGATTTTCTAGGGTGAAGTATCGATTCAGTGCTACATATCGATTTAAAAAATCAATTTTTTCGGCCTGTAAAATCGATTCTTCAATTAATCGATCTCAGATCGCCATCCCTAAGCCAGACCGGATTGGCAATTGATTGTCAAATTGTCAATGTCATTCGCTAATTCGCTTTGCGTTTGTGCTCTTTTTCGTATCGTATTGTGAATATTATTTCGACTAGCTATTTTTAACGATTTGTGCTTTTCAAAATGGATTCTGATGATTTTCTTTACGACGACCTCGGCTCACTCTCGGCCTTAGTACCCGCTTCAATCGTTAACCCTGGCAATTCTCCGCATAATGAACCCGCTTTATATGAAGACTAGCGCGTGAACATGGACTGTCCGATTTTGCCTAGTGAATCTATACATTGTATAAATTGTGGTACAGAAAGCACTCACAGAAGACACATCCTTAATCTTGGCGAAGTCTCACTATGGGGAGCACATAAGAAATTATGGTTCCTATACTATTGAAGTGTGCATTAACAGTGCCAGTGACCTTTTACAAAGATTTCCTTCGGTTGAGAATTGCACATTATTGCGAGGAAAAATACAAAGCAGACACATAAGCCGTACAATATATTTCGTTTATATAATATACGAAAATCACACTCCCGGCATCCAAGCAATTAAACAGTATTGCTGCAACTGCATAGTCGGCCGAAGGACTATAGGTTGCTGCGCTCATATCATGTCTGTGATATAGTATTTAAGCTGGGCAAGGTATGTAAATGTAACTCCACCTGCCCAGTTTTTAGACCATGTTTTATTAACCTACGAAAATGAATAGTTTTGCAAATAAACAATTTATTTTAAAGTTTTTTTTTGTATTATTTAACGAATTTGATACAAAACTTCTTATCTATATGTTTTCTTTGTACTGTAAGCCACTCAATAAAATCAATAATACTGTAATATTTTTGTGTCCATGTTCAAGCCCAAACGCCATACAAAGTGGTCGATGTCCTTTGTATTACAAAGCTTTTGCTATGAACTTCTCTCAGGCGTTACGTAGATACGAGTTGGGTATATGATAGCGGGCAATATTTTTTCTTCTACTGTCATGTTTTTGAGATAGTTCACTTGTTGCGTCGGCGCTGCATGTATTATCACATTTATCACTCAATAAAACAAATGATTGTGAAGTGTGTGTTGGTTTTTATTTCCCTGTAAGTAGCATGTAAACAACAATACACCATGCATGCAGCAAGCATGCAGCATGCAAGCAAGCATGCGGTATGCAAGAGAGCATGCAAGCAAGCATGCAGTTTGCAAGAGAGCATGAAAGCGAGCATGCAACATGCAGCAGGCATGATTTCTGTCACGGCTCCGGCGCTGCGGGCGCCTACGCGATTCTAAATTACACTCAGCGATTCGTGTCTGGAACTAAAACCTAATTTTTAACAAATGTTTTACGACTATCAATTTTATTATAACTGAACATTTGGAATACTACACATTATATAATACAATAGTTAGGACACATGACTTTATTTCATGCAAAATTAAAAGATTCAATTATTACAATACTCGATATTATGACAGAATAGTTTTAGAAGTACAGATAATTATGTAAAACAAAATTTCGAAGTTTGGAACATTTGATAACTAGTTTACTTTATTTGGTTACTGAAGTTTATCGCAAACGTGTTATGGATAATGATTTTCGGACAAACAATTTTAGGAGAAGAAAGGGAGTACGGGTGTCAAGATCACTCATCCTCTATAGAAAAGGGAGGATCCTTCGACCAGACGGTGTTGTGTCTGGTGTGCGACTGCCCGACGAATTTTTTTTTTTGGGTATGGCATCTCTCAGTTGACCTTGAGAGGCCGTGACTGCTTAACCGGGCTTTCCTGCGGTGACTTTTAGTTTTTAGGCTAAGAGCCTCCAGCCAGGGCTTACAAAACTATACTTATACCTATAGCGACTGCGCACTGAGGGCAGCCCCTGCGGGGTACGAGCCTCGGCTCAGGGAGTCACTGTTAGGGGGACCAGCAAGTGGGGACAGGCTGGATCAAACAATTTTCTTATTATTAAATCATGGGGATTTTAACTCTACTTGCTCAGCTTCGGGCCCGACGAATTATGTCGGGACGTTATATATTTGCTTGTTGCGTGGTAAACTATGCTTGCGCGATGCAGGATTTTGCGTGACGTCAGTGTGATGCGTATTGTTTCTATGTGGCGGTGTAGATACCGCTACGGAAAAAAAGATATGTTGCGCCTACCCCTGATAAATTAGAATAATAGCAGGAAACTGATGATGATAACATTGTAGGACCACCTGAAAGTAGATTTTGTTTCAAATAGTTCAACAGAACATACCAGAAACTTTGATTATCTGCCAATGAATTACCGTTCCCTCTAAAGAAGTTTCAAGTAAAATAACTAATACTACTCTAGGTATGTAGGTACAAAGATTTCAAAGATACACCTCCGAATGGAAACGGATATGTGCAGGCGCAATCCGTTGAAAACAACCACGGAGTAGTACGTAAATGGAATACTTTCCACAATTACAAAACGTGCTTACAAAGAGCGTGTAAAAAAAGAGATGAGAATCCCTGTATTGGTAATATAAACGTGCAACAAGGTTTTGATGTTAAATAAATTCAGCTGATTATTTTTTATACTAAAAGAAGCTTGCCATCTAAGTGGTCAAATAGAGAGTGAAATTCTATAATATATTATTACCAGAGGTCAGAGTAGGTAGATTGATTTAAGGTCGTTGACGTCAAACGTAAAGGATAATATGGATATGCCTCCTAAATACCGGAACTTCATATTTATTGTGATATTTGTTCCGGAATTTTGAAATTAGCACGAATTTGTGTTTAAGGTTAAATACGTATTAATAATATCAATCTACGTTTTTGTTTAATTAAAAATAATTGTTCATTGAATTCAATCAATCATTCATATATTAAACGATTTTGTTAGCCTATCTGTACGTTTTTTATTTTATTTTATTCCATAATTACAATTCCGGAACTTTTTCCGGTACTTCCCGCACATTATAGATAAAATGGCATGTCCATATTATAATATCTTGACGCAAGTATATTAAATCAATCTACCTACTCCGATCTCTGATTATTACTTATTAAATTAATTATTGTGTTCATTTTATTTTTATACTAACTATTGCCCGCGGCTTTGTGCTTGTTGGAAAAATCCCAGAGGAACATACTGCTGGGATTTAAAGTACCCTATATGGTAATCCAGGTTACAAACTATGTGTGTGCCAAATTTCATTCAACGTTTCGATGCGCGGCGCAGTGGAGTAAAGCTCCCATTCGGAGAATTATTTTCGAACTTTTCAACAATCGTCATCAATATTTTAGCTAATAGACACAAAACCTTAGTGAATTATTCACCTAAACCTTCCTCGTACATTTATTGATTCATTCTCATTTCGTATATTGGTGAACAACGTATGAAAACGCGTTAGGTAGTTTTTAACGTATCGCATTCAGATAGACAGACAGACAGACGCGGTGGGGACACTTTGTTTTATATGATGTACTTTTTTCTATATTTAGATGTGGAATGTTGGTTTGGGGTGAAATCGTTGGTTCGACTTGTTGCTAGCAACTGCGTCACACATACTCACATGGTCTACAGTTTAACACATAACAATGTTTTACCCATAAAACCAAACCCATTTCGAAGGGCTGTCCAGCTATTCATTTGTACCTATTCCATTTATTCAATACTCCATGCTGTTGCTCCGCCGGAATTACTTGAGCTCAGCCCAATAAACATAGCCCGTCGTGTTTGCAACGGAAAACGTTTGTTTGTATCTTAATGTACTTAAACCTTTATTTATGTTTCATCTGCAGCAGTTCTTTGATAAAATGTTTGTAGATTCAATGTAAAATAACTATGTTTTTAAGAAGTGGTAAAACAAATAGAATTGGCCTATTAACGTCTAAAATTATTTCTTCCCGTGTGTGTCGTAGAAGGCGACTAAGGGACTAACTAGAGAATGGGCAACAGCGTTCTCTATGCATTTGACCACCATACTGCGATCGCCAACCCGCCTGCCAAGCGTGGCGATTAAGGCAAATCCCCCCCTTTTGGGGGAGGTTTATCTCCAGTAGTGAACTTTTTTCGGCTGATATAATGATTACAGGTCACCAGGGCCCTTTATATTTAAACAAAGTTAAATGCCTGTTTTGGGTTCGAACACACGATCTACAACACGTAAGTCGCGACCGTAACCACTGGGCCATGCTTATGTTTATGCAGCATTGGTCTAGTCAAGTGCATAAATACAAATAGATTTTTCTCAAATGATTAATGCGAAACTAATTCTTTTTACTATATTGTTTCAGGTTTACCCGTTTTGACAGACGAGACTTTGAAAGGTAAACAAAATAAACTTAATTCAAATAAATTAATAACCGCTGTTGGTCTATATTCCCGGCCACCGTAGGCGCGGGCTTGCCGACGGTGAGTAATGTGTAGCTCGCTGTCCGCTAAGGACCAAGCCCGGGTCGACACGGCGCGTTGTGTTCCACGCGCGCCTCAAAGAGATGTCACCGCCAATTGGTAGGGTCCGAAGGGCCGATGCCTGCCAGGGGTGCGGGTTGTTGGAAAGAAATACCGTGGCCCCTGGCACACAGGCAACTGAGGAAACACGGGTGGGTTTTAGTCTTTAAAGTCTGACACGCCCTCCTGCTCCACCCAGAGCAGGAGAAGTTATTTGATGATTACCCACCCAAAAGAAAAAATTAACCGCTGTTGGTCTACTGGTTGCAAGCCAGTTTAGTTTACAGTTTTACCACGGAGTGTGTGATCCTCCAGAGTTCGTGTGGTGCCGGACGTAAAGCATAGCACCATCCCATTTCTTCCCGTGGGTGTCGTAGAAGGCGACTAAGGGACTTACTAGAGAATGGGCAGCAGCGTTCTCTATGCATTTGACCACCATACTGCGATCACCAACCCGCCTGCCAAGCGTAGCGATTATGGCAAATCCTCCCAATTGGGGGAGGCCTCTGTCCAGCAGTGGACGTCTTTCGGCTGATATGATGATGATGATGAAGTAGGTATATCTGGCTGCGCTGTAGTAGAGTCAACACACGGGCTCGTTCTCAAAACCAACCCATATATTCTCAATCTAAGAACTCGAAGCATTCTACCTTGAAGGCCTAAACACTATCAATAATGATCATTGCCCCCAGATAGTGTTAAACTAACACTACCCATGTTATTTTAAAGTCTATAATAAGGGACTCAACGCTGAATTTACATTAAAACAAACTCTGACGAGAAAGTACACAAAGCAGATCTAAGACTACATTACAGTGTATCTGTGTGTTTCTGAGCTAGAAACCGCTTTTCGACTAGAAATATGGAGATTGCATTAAGACCGTGATAAAATTAGTTATTTATTTAAGTACGTATTTGTAAAATTATTTTCATGAGCTTTGGTATCGGTATATGTACAGTCAGGCAGCGAAAATGTTATGCAATTTTGTAAAACATTCGTTTTCCAAGTTGGAGGCCCATTTCACTTTTTTATTAAAAGGTTTTAATACTGCAAATTGAGGGCAGATATTTTCGATAACAACGAGGTTTCACAGGCATCAACGAGGCAGCCATTTATGACGCAAGCAAGACATTTCCATACATATAAAATCCTAATAATGTAATGTTTGGACTTTAAACTTTTCCAAAAAAAAAACAACCGACTTCCGAAAAAACACTACAAAGTAAAAATTACTTTAATTTCGGGAGGCGATGACAAAAATTAAAATACATATCCAAAGTCATTGTTCTTTTTTTGAAAAAGTTTTTATTTTTCACTTTTTAGTTTTAGTACCTACCCCACTAATTCGAAATTTCATCATCCTTGGGGTCAAAACAATGCATATTTATGCGATAGCAGCAATCGCGGTTTATTTACTGTTATTTTTTGAAGAGTTCCGTTGTCTGTCTCCGAAACGCATCATCAAATCTATATGAAATTGAAATGGGACCACACGGAAAGCACCATCTTTCAAATAAAAAAAGTATCATCAAAATCGGTTCACCCAGTCGAAAGTAATGAGGTAACAAACATTAAAAAAACATACCGTCGAATTGAGAACCTCTTCCTTTTTTTGAAGTCGGTTAAAAAGAGACCATGAGCTGACAGTTTGTTTCGACATTTTTTCTGAGGGATCAGTCATCTAGCTTTAAAATATTGACAAACAAGATAATGACGTATAAAGTGTCTTAAAAGATCTGTTTACATAAATAAGTTTTTCATTTCAGCGTCCTCTATTTTGGCATCGCTTTCGTTTTGGTTTTCCCATGCTACATATTTGTGCTACCCATTGAATCCCCATTCCCATCCCCAATACCCATCCACAAATTATCACATGTATTTGCCGTCAAATAATATATTAAAGGATGAATTATGCATTCAAATATTATTTCCGAGGTGTTCATACTAACATATTTATGCTCGTGACTGTACATTTAAAGCTGATTTACACGAATATAATTACTCGCCCGCCGAAAAGCGAGGATGACCATGGGAATTTCATAGATAGGACTACTATATGGTGGTCCTACACAATACCGTCATTTTAACAATAGATAGATCAATACAAAATCAATTAAATATGTATGCCACAAATTATTTATATATCAAGATACACTGTTGTTAATATTAACATTGACAACAAAGGAAGATAATCTTAAAAGAAAAAAAAAACAATACAAAAGAGTCCTCTATCGAATGAAAAAAGAACGAATGTGAACGAAATGAATGAGCAAGCGGATCACTAGATTGACGTTTCAATTAAAAATCGTTTATTTGTAAAATTAAAATCACGCATCGTGTCGATGTCTTTTGTCGGCACGTCACTAGCCCTTTGTGTAGTGCTGTTACAATCTTTTGTGCTTAATTATTGATGAATGGAGTACAAAGAATTTGTTATTTGTTAAGTCTATTAGTTTGTAATTATTAAAAGATAGTGAGTTGATTACCTACGAGTACCTTCTGTGAAAGCAATGTTGAATCTTTATGTTTGTAAAGCGTCGTAATAAAAGACAAGTTATACAGTCTATGTTTAAAAAAATTAGTAGGTACACTTGGATTTTTGAGACGGGAGAGTAAGGCCCGGTACAGACGCCAGCACATCAAGCTATCCCAAACTGTAAAATTTTCCCAATTGAACAAGAACCTTAACATTTTGTAATAAAGTTGAAAATCTATCAAAGAAATTGGACAGATTGGGGTAACTCGATGAACCTTAACCGTTGTAGCTACAGGAAAACGTTCTTAGGAGACTGTCTTTAAGTTTTTAACTAACTAGCTTTTGCCCGCGGCTCCACCCGCGTGGATATCGAAAAAGTAGCCTATGTCCTTTTCCATATCCCAGGCTATAGCTATATCTCTGTCAAATTTCGTGATGGTCGGTTCAGCGGTTTAGGCGTAAAACCGTAACAGACAGACAGAGATACATTCGCATTTATAATATTAAGTAGGGATTACTAACTGCATAAATAGGTACACATATTTTGGAAAATGATACAGTCAGCTTAAAAAACCTAAATTCTCATGTGTTATTTTTATGATGACAATCGATGCAGTTTCGTAAAAACTGCAAATCAACCCGGAATAAATAAATTGTGTGTGTTATTGCGTTGAACGGAGTTTAAAAAATATTGTTGAAACGACAGCCGATTCTGCCGGTCTATTTATAAAAATTAAGTTTCACGTTGAGATTTATACAGAATGGAAATATTATTTATTTGCATTAAACATGGTAACGTATCTAAAGTTTTTTTTTTTTTAAACACATTATAGAGCGTATACCTACATGCTTTGCACAAATCTTAGCATGCAAATATTAAAGGTTTTTATTTTGAGGGTGGGAAATCATCAAATCATTTCTCCCGATCTGGGTGGAACAGGAGGCGTGTCAGACTTTTACTGACTCCCACCCGGGTTCCCTCAGTTGCCTGGGTGCCAGGGGCCGCGGTATCACTTTCCAACAACCCGCACCCCTGGGCAGGCATCGGCCCTTGCGGACCCCACCAATTGGTGCTGACATCTCTTTGAGACGCGCCTGGAACACAACGCGCCGTCGACCCCGGCTGGGTCCTTACCGGACAGCGAGCTACCCATTACTCGCCACCAGCAAGCCCGCACCTAAGGTAGCCGGGAATCAGCCTGAGATCCCCGACGCCCAACGACTCCTGCGGCGACTAAGGCCGTAAGGGCGCATATACTGCCTCTCCCTCACGTGGGCCACATCCCTCTTCGCGAGCGCGAGCATCACTGATTCACAGAAGGAGGTGACGGCTACCCATGCACTTACGAAATATTAAAAGTTACATTTAAAAATGTTTCCCGTCGGTAAATTATTTTATGCTATAAAAATTATTGGTATTAAACCATTTGTGTAGGTAGTTTAATAGACCTGTGGTAATCAAAAGATTAGTAGGTGTTTTTTTGGCAATCGTATGCAAAACTAATCGCGACTATTATTTACTTAGTTGATCTAGTTAATTTTGAACGGAATAGTTGTTCGTTCCCACGCATACAAACGACCTTGTGATTAACCAATAAGGTATTCGTTGAAAAGGCGGAAGCGATTGCGATTTTTTTATTTTGGTTGGCCGGGAAGATTAAGTCAAAGCGACTGTGCTGTTGATCTCTGTATTATTGATGATGATGTTCCACGCCATTTAACTCGTTTCTGGGCAACTCTAATGCAGCTTCTACCAACCACCCTGCGAAGATCGTCGCTCCACCTGGCCTGACGGCGTCGTAACCTTACGTTTGCCGATTCGCGGTCTCATCGGTTCTACGGCTAATATATCCGGTCCATTGCTACTCCAGCTTGCTTATTCTGTGTGCTATGTCGAAACTTTCGTTCTATCACTTCGTTCTGGACGAATGTCTAAAAATTCTGATACTTTTTGGTTTTTCAAAGTAACAACATCACCATCTGCCCTTATTATTAGGGGACGGTTCGCCTTCTTGTTTGATACATCTCTATTGGCCATCTGTCATCTCAGTGTCACTCCTTTTGTAACCATAATTTCATTTTTCACTAAATCCAGCAAAAGCATAGTCTCCCGCCGTTTTCATAGAAATTCTAATAAGCCCACCTTTGTCCACACTTGTGCCATTACCTGTATATATACTATCGGCGCAAATGTCAGTATTTGCCATTCTTCTGTTATTATTCCATTCTTCATTTCTTTGGTGTTCCTCTCCTAGGTACTCCATGTATCAACATTACCCCCTTAGGAACATGTATTACTAAAAACACAAGCAAAAGTTGCAACAAACAGAAAAGCACACGCACAGCCCTAATAAACACAGTAATAATAACTCAAACACTTATCTTCACATAAATAAACTCGGTAACTTATAACCAATCACGATACTTTAATTAGCTCGATAATTAAAAGTAAATAGCACCTGGCTACACTTTAAAAGTAACTCAAGCGTGGTCACGACCGACATTGCCGGGATGCTTGCCCGCTGTCGCTTATCGCTACATCTCGTAATGTGACAGCTGCTTTACTACCATCCGGGTGTCTGTTTGTTATTGCAAATAATGCTGCATAGGGCTGTAGATTTTATTGAGTGATTAAAGATTAATAAAGGAGATGTTTCAAAATGGGCCAGGTCTATGTACAGTATCTCAAAAAAAAGAGAAAATTCCGTAGAATTCGGGAAAAATACAGATAATTCAATTAAATGTATACTGTTAGTGAATGGATATTTATAAATTATTTTTATCGACTTTCAACATGGCGTCTCACTGATTCAGTTACTCTGTCCTTAAAAACAATGACAGTAAATCATAGATCGACCATTGATCATAGAAAGAGTACTGTCAGCTGTCACAACAGTGTCACTGCAGGGCTCAGACGTGTCAGTCACTTGCGTCTCGTCGTCGGTCGTGATTGTGTTCGTTCTGTTTTGAGTTTCTGGAGTTCTTTTTAACTACCTCGCTTTCGTTTTTTGGATTCAATACCGTTTCTTTCCCATCTGTTTACCTGGCTTTTGTTTTTGGACTTGACGGCGTAAGACTCTCGGGAGTAGCCGGGAGTCAACTTTCAACCACCACAGAAATAAACATGTCAAACGTCAATGTCATTACCTAATCAATCAAAATGACAGCTTACCACCATGACGGGTTTTATTCGGGTCACCCATCCACAATCACCCGCAGTAAGCGTAGCTTAACCTCATCAATCGTGCGGCTTATTACTTAGCCCCTTCGTGTGGTTGAATACTGGGCTAATAAAATATGAAACGTGCCATCGAAACGATAGGAAAACTCGACTGTATTCTTTAAAGGGGCAAGCAGAGATTTACATTACAACCACGCATGACGGCGATCCAAAAAAATCCAGACTCCAAATCCAGACTCCGGGCTGCTACTGAGAGTACCCCAATTGAAAAGCAACACTGCTCAAAGTAGGAATTGAACCAAAACTCAACGCTTAGCAAACACGCTTATAACAACTAGACCTTAGAGTCATTCATAAATATTTGAAAAATCGTTTACTGCAACCGGGAACGAAACCGAAACAATAAAATTCGTACAAATCACATTTTTTTTGCCAACCACCGATGGAGTCAATCGTTAGGATTTATCTCGGCTCAAAAAAAGTAATAAATCCTGCCTCCGTCGACACATAGGTTCAAGCTCGTAAACTTTCCTCTTATAATAGTAGCGGGTTCGGTTCCGACCTAATTCCGCTACAATCAACCACTCTACACTTGTCTAAACTTATTTATTTTCAACCTTAGCACCAGAAGTTACGGCTGAAATTAGGATACAGCGTGATTAAAAATACTCTGCAATCTATGTTGCAGTTTGTACAATGTGTACGGGAGCGGCGAGGGTTGTCACGACAGAGAAGTCTTTGTTTATTTTTTTTATCAAAAAATAATCTGCTGTTTATCCGGATTGAAGAAATTGCAGAAGGGACCACATTTGAATGAAGCCTTCGAACAGCTAGTCAATGGGAAGGTGATGATTTTGAAAGTGGTGGCACCTGAAGGGCCTCCATTGATACAGTATGGAGAGCTTTCCTTGGACAATAAAAATGTACTTGACTTGTTGATGGCTAACATGAAAGACAAGCTGCAGTTTAAACTGATGAAATATGTCATCGCCCCCTGCTTAGATTTTTTCGTCAGGTTTTGAATCATTACTGACTCCATTATAACAGGTTGTGCGTCGATGTCCCTGCCACCCTGTATACACAGGCTCCTGATTTCGACCCGCAAAGTCGGGCAAAGTACCAATTTATTGGGTTTCCTATTCATATTTTTCCAGTAGCTGCCCGGAGTCGCGATTTGTGTCCAGTTGATAGCAATAGCAATAAGCTCTCCGCCATGTTGGGTAGAATAAGCAATGACTAAATGTATGGTGAACTACGGGGTCCAGCAGAGGTGTACGAGTGGTTCACACCTACATATATCAAAGTTATGTGTTCATTATCCAGTTTTCGCGCCAGTGTCCTCTCGACTAAGGACATCCATGAGGATTGCCACAGAGCAAAAAAAACGGTACCTTCTAATAAATTGGCAACCCTAGATAGTCCGCAGCCGCGGGGCAGTTTATCATTTCGGCCCGTTATCTTAGTAACTGCAATCCACTTGGCCGCTTCACTTGTCTAAGAGTCGCAGGTGGCCAGGCCCTTCGGTTTTACACCGGGATCAATGACCAACCGCTACTTAAGATCTGTATCGGATTCATCAGCTGCTAAATGTGATTTTCTTTTGTTTTACAGCGATTTAGTATAGGAACTGCAAAGTATTTTTAAGCAACAGTGAGCGATGAGGGGCTTAAGTAATAACACCCACAAGGGCCCATCAATCAGGTTAAGCTACGCTTGCCGCTGTTGATCCGTGGATGGGTAACCATATCTACAAACCAAAAACCCTCCGTGCCTCGGGAAGCACGTTAGGGCTCGGGTCCCGGTGGTCATTCGTGGATCTTTGACAGTAGTTTTGAGTCGTCAGAACCCCGACAATGGAGAAACAGTCTTACCAATGGGCATCGTGGTACCCAGTAACTGGGTTGGGGAGAAAAAAGCTAGGCAGAGTAACCGGTTCAAATACACGTCAGTACTTTCCCATAGCAAACAATTCTTGTCTGCCTTTAACAGTCTGAACGAACGCTCAGAGTCGGGTTAAGCTGTGCATGCCACAAAAAGTCTGTAGTTGGATAGCCGGGTTTCTTTTATTCCACCTGCAGGTCCGCAGACACAATTAAAATAAAATCAGTCGTCTGCTGCAGCTTTATCCGGTTTTCTTAATCATTCAAATGTTTGTTTATTTATTTTTTTAAGAATAAATTTATCCGGGGTTGTCTCCCACAACCTCACCTGTGGGATTAGACCCTGTTCCTCCTCTCATTGGGAATGTGCATGCACTGATGAAAAGTTCCTCTAATTATCGTAAAGTACGCGGAACTGTATAAGTAATAGCAGCCTAGCTAGACGTTACTGCATTATAGGCTTATTATTGCACAAGCCACACCTTGTATACAGTATCTACGTTCCACTCAAGCCAAATGCCAGTTGAACAATTGAACTAAAACAAATCTTAAGGAAAAATGTATGTAGACTTCAATCAAATGGTAGAATGTTATTGGTTTATTTTTGTCAGATCTTAGGTCAATCTTTGTAGGAGAACCAGTCTGGGTAAGTAGATACTATAGGAGCCTTAGGGTCGCCCTGTACCGGGATCTAATAATAAATCTTGTTTGTTGTCCGAGTTTCGTAAGTATTCCTAAGGGTCAGTTCACACCGCGACGCCACGTTGTGCGCACTTTTTAAGATCACGGTACAAAATAGATCTTATTGACTTCATGATAAGGTATGCGGGCTGCACAACACGGTGCATCTCAGCGTGCTTCGACACGCGTTCGCGCTCGTAGTGAAATTATACCTTTTCGTGTTGTAAATAAGTTCGCATCTCGGTTCGAACTGACCCTAAAGAGTATTCTAAAATAGTCTTATTTTATCTTCTCCCTTCGGCTTGTCAGACCAATTTCTCGCCTAATGTTTTTTCTGCTTTTCTACCTCTAAATTACTTTGACTGTCCAAATGTCATTAAGTTATTTTAGTCTGTACAACGTAAGGTCGTCTTTTGCAGCTAACTAGCGCATACTATCACCACCATATCTACGTGTCTGTGTTTCTGTAGCAGCCCGGAGATATGATATGAAAATTTATATTTCGAAGAAAATGGATGCGATAATTACAGACACAGGCACATTTCAGCGTTGTCTCTGGGATGGCAACGCACCAGCAATGATTTTGGTCATTAGACGGCAGAATGCTCTGATCATGGTTTGTTTGCTCAATGTCCACCTTCCAACATAAAAAGCCTCCTCAATTCAATGGATCAACAAAACATTTTAAAACTGTCGATCGGCTACATCGCCACATGCGAACTACGCACAGATTTTTAATGAAATTTTACGCGGAAAAGGATGTAATTGCTATCAAAGTACACAAAGTTATGCTGTTATTTACAACTTTATCACTAATTTCCTCCATTTATTTCTAACAAGAGACATTGGGAATCATTTGAGTAGTTGGTTGTAGATACAATGGAGATACGGTTCAACACGGCTTCCAATTAAACCTTAGGAATAGGACACACCTGCGTTAATAGCTTATTTCGACGTTCCACAACCACCCAGGAGAGAGTACTTACGACGATCTTTGCTTTAAAACTGTGTAGTCTTACTCTTAGCAATATCATTTGAAACAACATAACATCACATCTTAATTTCCCGAAGAGACCAAGGAGGCAATCTAAAATCGGTTAGTTTCGTGATTTTGACCAACTTACTGGTCTCACATAAACAAGGCTGCAACCCAACGACACAGCTTTCGCAAGAGAAACCTTACGCCAGTACAATAAAGGTGTGGCCAAACAAGACAGTTGAATTCGGACTCGACCAGTAATGATATTAGAATGTCATTAGATTATGCTCTAAGAGCGCGTTTACATGGCAAAGTAGCTAAGGCTAAATCCATTCGTTATTCCTGTAGGAACATCGTAAAAAAGCTCGGGAAAAAAAGCGCTCCTAAGACACAGTGATGATCGCGAAATGCAGGATTACGGCGCGATTTTCTGCTTAGAGGTTTTTTTTGGGAATGGCTTCTCGGCTGTTTAAGCGGACTTGCCTATTGCTGCCTCAAAAAATTAAAGTCAAGGATTAAAAACTTTAAAATAAGCGACGACACGCTAACCCTGGGCACCCTCTGTGGGGTACAGACCTATGGCGGGCAGGACAGGCTTATGGCGTCATTGCAATTGGGCAGCAAAGGATGGGATGGATTTGAATGATCCGATCAGCATGTGCCAAGACAAAACACATTTCTGTTAGCGTTCACGCCAAACTCTACGCCAAAATGTATGGGAATGACATTACCTACGGAAAGGTTACGTCGTGTCCTTTTCCGCAGGTAATGTCATTCCTATACATTTTGGCGTAGCGTTTGGCGTGAACGCTAACAGAAATGTGTATTGTCTCAGGTCACAGAGGTTACTTCATTTACGCTTAGCATAATTTTTTTCTTTCTTCGATTTGCACGGCTCTTAATGGTCGAAGCGGTATGTAAAATAGCTTATAGCCTGCCTCCAGAATTGGGCTAGCAAATGCAAAAAGATTTTTATTTAATTCGACTGGTATTTCCAGAGATAAGCGCGTTCAATTAAACAAATACACTCTTCAGCTTTATAATAAGTTTATATTAAGCTGAAGAGTGTGTTTAATAAGTGATAGAGATTAGAGGCTGCTATAAGAGGTAGTGTTGGCCCCTGGTTTAGTACCTGATTACGGGGGGAAATCCTCATGGATGTCCTCCGCCCCGGGGAGGGCGGAGGGGTCTGTCAGACTCTTACTGACTAAAACCACCCCGGTGTTCCGTCTCTCACTTGCACCGGGGATCACGGGAACTAGAGTGACTTCCGCGAACCCCGGCTAGTGCCGGCCCGCCTCTGCAGGCCACCTCGCGATAGGGGGGGAGTGAAGCCTAACTACTATCTATTTAACTATTCAAAGTCTTTGGATTACTTTGGTACAAACAGTTACGTCACACAAAATCCAATATAGATGACGTTGTCTGATGTATGTCATAATGTGGAAGAGGAATTATCTACTTCATTTCATTCTTATTTATTTGACTCTATAGATATACCTTATGCACCCAAAACAAACGGTAATAGCCATAGACTAGAAGTAATTGCCTCTCTCCCATTTCTGGCAAAATATTCTCTTGGAAGGTAATTTCTACTGTATTCAAATAGATTCCCTCTATATTAGGTGTTGAGCCATTTGTGTTATTTCGTGTCGTGACTGCGTGAAGTTCCTAGGGGCCTCAAATGCTTACCAGTTCCGCTAAAATCCGCTGTTTTGTTAGTGCTGTTGGTTTAGTGGTCGAAATCGCGACTACTGAGCATGGGGATCCTGGGATCAATGGGGCAGAATTTGAAATAACCAATCAATTCCGATTGATGGCTTTTTCAAAGTCTGAATTGGTGTTAGTTAATCCCATTTCTTTCCGTGGGTGTCGCAGAAGGCGACTAAGGGACTTACTAGAGAATGGGCAGCAGCGTTCTCTATGCATTTTACCAACATACTGCAATCGCCAACCCGCCTGCCAAGCGTGGCGATTATGGCAAAACCCTCCTTTTGGGGGAGGCCAATGTCCAGCAGTGGACGTCTTTCGGCTGAAATGATAAATGATGATGAACCCCTGATTCTAGTGAGATCAGAAATTAGAGAGAAGAGTAACACACTTCTAATGGCGGCGCCTTTCATTCTGACAATTCTACAACATCAATTACGTTATTTTTACGGTGTTCAGCAGACGAATTTTCCAAACCTATGAAGCAATAGATTAGAAAGTGCTTAATTAGTGTGATTGGAAGCATAAGTATAATGCAATTGACGTGCTGATTTAGAATAAAAGTTTACATTCAGGTGTACTTGTCACTACCGCTACTTCTAGCAAAAATAGACGTTGAAGTTTTATGACGTGAAGTGACATCTGCCAGGGGTGCGGGTTGTTCGAAAGAGATACCGTGGCCCCTGGCACACAGGCAACTGAGGGAACACGGGTGGGTTTTAGTCAGTAAAAGTCTAACACCCTCCGGCGCCTTCCAGAGCGGGAGAAGTTATTAGATGATTTCCCAGCCTCAAAGCAAAGGCAAAAAAAAATGTTTAAGTGTACTTACTTGCCACTTTCACTACTCCTTGGACCTGCTTTTGCATAGGAACTTGTGAAATAACACGAACCTTTTCTGACCGATACACTAGGTACCTACTAGGTACCTACCTGCGACCTGCTACGTTCAAAAACAATGGCCCGTTCAAACTATGCATGCGGGCTGGCACAAGAATCTAGAGTTGCTTATATGACTAGACTAGAGCAGAGAATTTTCAATTGTAGGTTTATATAAAATAACTCATCAAAAATACAGATTTTCGTTAAACTCATTAATTGTGGCAAACTCAAAAATAGGTGCATAGCAGCATTTTTTCTGTCGTCACCAAGGCCACATAAAAGGGGTGATAACATCAACCAATCATAATTATTATCAAGGTGATCCCAAAATCAAATATTGACCTACTATTAGTGTTTATGGTGGCCACAAGGATGCCTTCCATATTATGTTCATCACCGAAGTATCGTAGTGGAAATTTATAAGAATCACTAAAATCTTGTAACTTGGACCGCTTCATTCATTGCGGCAGGAATTCGTGAAACGTTCGCAATGCACCGTTGTGAGCCACTTCCTCACGCAAACCCTGGGACCTAGGTTTATAATACCTATATCATTGTACCTGTATACCAAATAACTTGTTCAAGTGTATCTTAGGTTTTAGTACTTAGTTAGTAGAGCTCTAGTAGCGGTGAACCTGGGTGAGACTGGCTGAAGAATGTGGAGTTTGGCACAGGGAAAGAGAGGACTATGGCCAGCTATGGTTCTAGTGTGGCTGCTGGAGATGATGTCCTTGTTAGATAGATGATGTTCCTATTATTGACCTACACGTGTATCTGCCGCGAATGCCGCCAAGCAGAGTTGCTATCTTCCGTTTTGAAGGGTTCAGCTCTGTCTCTGTCACTTAATGGTTGAATGAAAGCTTATTTGTCATTTAACAGTCTAAAATTATTATTATTATGTACAAAAACAAAAGAATCACGAGGCATCAAAAAATTCGTCCGCATCGTTGTCAACAGGAAACGTGCCAAAGGGCGTTGTTTGTTGATTCTTTGGCTAAAAATAAGCCAGTCCTCGGGTCACGTGAAGACGACCGACCGCTTGGCAATGTGTCGGAAAATCAATTGGGCAATTGGACCCCATGGCCCTAGAGTTGCACCCCTAACGGCTCAAACATATAAGTTCAGAATAAGTTTGACGCCGTTTCATGTATTCCGCCCCTTTATAACTATGTTTATAACCTTATATGTCGCAAATTCTACTTATTCTTTATTAATGTATAAACAGCACAATTGTTTTCGATTTCAAAACTACATTCAGATCGTGGTAATCGATAAAAACAACAAAAAAGCACGAGCAATTTAACAGGTAAATAATATCGATATGACTCGATACCTGCAATCGTTGCGTCATTAATCGACTAAGATCGGAATGCTACCATTGTTTCGTGCAATAATTCTAAGTTGCTAACATTTTATTGGATTATAAACTCTATTTGTAGAACGGTATGACCCAAAATTGATTGTGCTCATATAAATCGTTCAAGGTCGTCCAAACAGGTCGATTTCGTTTACATTCTGCTGGGTAGAACATTATTTAAAGAATTTCCAGGTGTTGTCTGTGGTTTTTTACGTCGTCATATCATAACTCGATTTGTATAAAAAATAACCAGACTAACTCCCGGTTACTGAAAGTTTATCAAGACAACAAAATAGCAGCAAAATGACAAACTCATGTTGCCAATTGCGGTGATTGGCTTACCGAAATCGAAACACAGCATGACTTTCTTAATTTTTGTGGTATTTATAGTTTTGCCTTTTATTGTTTTTGATAGGCTCAATCCCGCAAACCCGTGTTTAAAAAACTGATACCTAAACTAACACTTAATCATTAGCTCATCACGATATAATCTATGTATATTAATACGTGAAGCAAAAACTTTGTACCTCTTTCATGAAAATTCCGCGGACGGTGCAGTATGAAGGGCACAGTTAAAGATCAAATAACAAGATTTTTCTTTGTTCCAGGTCGAAAAAATCAACAACGAACGATGAACTAAAACGCTAACAAACAACGAAGTCGCATGCGCTCAAACACCGACCAAAAATGCGCTTCTGTCGGCAATCATCGGCGTATGCGTGACTGTAGGCCAAGTATGTGCGAGTGCTTGTGATCCAGAGGACTCAAAATGGCGCATAAAGTGAAGAACAACCATTATGTGGCGACGCACCGGTCTGGTGTGGACTCGCCATCGTCTGGGGGCTACCATCATAGAGCATCGTCGAGAGAAGAGAATGACAGCCACCGGGCACCGTCGGAGAGGACGCTGTCGGAGTACACGGTCCGGGTAAGATTATCATCATCTATTTCTACCTATTAATTCCCACTGTCTACTGATACAAGTCTGAGTCTGAGTCTGATTGGCTCGGTCATTTAAAGCTCTATGCAGACAAAGATGGCACGAATATTTTGACCATCCAGTCTGAACAGCTTCGTTACCCATGGTTTGAAGGAGAGGAGATAAACAGGAAATATGTAGTGGCTCTGTTGAGGATGCGTTCGGGCCACATTCCATCGAATAAGTTTAAGTATCTAATGGGTAAAAGTACCTCACCAAGTTGCGAAGTTTGTGGGGTGATTGAAGATATTTACCACGTGCTGATGGAATGTGACCGGAACATATGCGATAGACAATATTTGCTTAGTGTGGGATTTGAAGTGGGGGCATGTAACAACATTCTAGCGTCCCCTTTGTCGGATGAGGCTAGGATGTTGTGTCGACTGTTGTTGGTTATTTACCAGAACGAATAGGGATAACACTATTAAGTAGGTCATAATTATAATAATAACTGTTTATTACACATTGTTTAGTTTTAAGTTGTTTAATGTTCTTTGACATTATCACTAAGTGATAAAACCCTTTCAAATAAATAAAGATTTAAAAAAAAAGTCTGAGACAAAGAATGGTTTAAAATCTGTAAGCCAGTTCGGTACTTGGTAAGACATAGTGTAAAATCATTAGAGCCCTTAAAATCCGCCATCACTTCGTGATTGCACCGTTTTGTACACTTCGAACTCGTTCAAAATCGCATCGCTATTACCCTTAACTTGGGAGCGTAATTTTGATCACCGCCGCAAGTTGTAAACGGCCGACGATTTCAGGTCAAGAAACGCATGAGCAAACATAAACAACGCATTACAACAAGTAGTTAATTCGAATTTTGTGATGAATCGGAGATTAGAAAATCTTACTTGACATAACGGTAGGAAATCACAATTGAACTGAAAATCAAATAATTCTGTTTATTTAGCTATAAAATCGAATATGTTCCGGTATCGCAAGGAACTGAACTCAAACAACAAACAAAGAAACTCTACCTCTATTAACTGATTTTCGCATATATTTATATTGACCTCAACAGATCGTCCTGTGGCCTGAGACAAAACACATTTCTGTTAGCGTTCACGCCAAACGCTATGCCAAAATGCATGGGAATGACATTACTTGCAGAAAGGACACGACGTAAAATTTCCGCAGGTACTGTCATTCCCATACATTTTGGCGTAGCGTTTGGCGTGAACGCTAACAGAAATGTGTTTTGTCCAGGCCTGCTGTTCATTTATGAAGCTTCTACTCACGACTTTGTGTCAGTGTTCTTGTTTAAAAAATAAAACTTTTATTCAGACGTTGTTCCATATGATGTTAGTAGGTAAAACACAGTACAAGCTGTGTAAAACAAAGTAATACAAAAAATATATTCATACAGGATAAAATTTAAACGATTGCGCAAACTGTAACGAAGAATTCCGCTTACCATTCTAGACTCGCTCGTAGCAATTTTTCATCGGTTATAAAAAAAGGCTTTTTCATAGAAAAGTGCAATACCTACGCGGTCAAAATGTATGGAACAGCCAACTTTTTATTTGTTAACAGACGAAAAATTTCTACGCCAGGGGGTCTAGAATCGTAAGCTAAATTCATGGTTACAGTTTACGCATTGGTTAAAATTTTATCCTGTATCTGTTGCACTCACTTGACGCACCGGGTATATGTAGCCAATGCGCCGTAATGGCAAAACAAGGCTTATGATGACCTTCAGAATGCCGTTGACGCTCCCACGCACCTGCGCATCATGGACGCAATCTTTTTACTAGGATGGTATTGAAACCGTCAGTATGTGCTTCGGCAAACATTCCTGATGTACTGCAGTAACGAGGAAGCTCCAACAACATTCCAAAAAAGCTCCTGCCCTCAACACTCAGACGCTTACCTCCTATATCTTGGACTAAACATTCCTTCTGGCAAAAAGAAAACCTTGAACTACTTTGAAATTTAGTTCATGTTGCAATGTGTTCATTTAAAACCGGTTATTTAAAACAATGTTTCGTGTATTTTCCAGACAATGGACGAGAGGACCCGGTCTCCTTCAGGCGAGCATAGGAATGGAAGACGGCAGCAACACACCAATGGCTCCCCAAGAGCTGACTCCGAGACAGACGTGTATGTCACCAGCGCCGCGTACAGACCACCTTCAGAAATCAGGTAACAAATAAAGCTATTCAGCATTTCGTAGTCCAAATTGCTGGACAGTGGCCCCTCATAATCACCTGATTCTCCGTCTGTCAATGTCCAGTCTGTCTCAGCATTTTTTTTTTGGGCCGAAAACGAACATTGCCGAAAACAAAATTCGTTGGGACTCTAGCCGGGTGATAGCTATCCGCCATCATCCACAATGTATTGTTTAAGCATTTGTCAGCATTTTGCTTCTTCGGAAACACAATTATTGAAGCATTTAGGAAAAATATACCTTCGACGATGTTCTAAACTTTTAGGAACTTTGCACGATAAACAGTTTCATGGCTTTAATCTAAACTCAATAGTGTTATTGCGGAGTTCACTGACTCATGTAAATACACCGTTACCCTGTATTGGTCCCGCTAAGTCCTTAAATCCCACTAATTTAGTCCAACGGAGCTCGATACGTGCGCGGGCGCCGAGCGTCCCCGAAATGGGACAGATGAGCGGTTGGGCCGCTCTAGGGTCCCAACCACAGGCCCTAGCAGGGCAGACAAGTTTTCTTTATTTCTTTCTTTTGTTTTTTTTTAATAGAGGTGCACCCATGTTGCATCAAAAACATGTACACATGATTCGCAGTTCTTTGATACTTCGCTTTTCGTCTAAGTAATATCTACGTAATAATATATGTGCGTATGTTTTTTCTATCGTCGTCAGAAGCCAGAAAGTCTGAACCAGTTTTACCAAGGGGTATCGTGTTACCCAGTAACTAGGTGGTGGAGGTCAGATAGGCAGTCGCTCCATGTAAAATACTGGTATTCAGCTGCACCCGGTTAGACTGGAGGGTGACCCCAACACAGTTGGTAAGAGGCTAGGTTTATTGAACAGTTTTATAAAACTTCGTGCTTTTGACTTTTGCATTGTAATTCGTATAAAAATTCTAAATAAACATAATTTCCCATTCTCGTAACTGTTAGGCTGACAAGAAAAAAGAAGGGTAAAAAATTAACTTTCCAGTTAAAAAAAACTGCTGCGTCCCGACCGCCCGTTTGCTCAGCTCTCTCACTGAACAAAACATTTTACATTAAACGCGTGGATTGATGGAAAATTACTCAAAAGGCAATTTTACGGTGCATGTATGAATCATAGAGGTACAGATCTTCGGATCGTACCACAAATATTCTGTGCCTACATCGAAGAGGTATGCAAATCTTAGCGGTCCTATACTTTATCTTGACTTTATCCCAATTTATTTGCGGTCGGAGCAACATTTCCTACATTTATGACTGGATATTTGCTCACCAATATTAGCAGCATTTAGGACATAACGAAGAGTATTTAAATTATATCACTACATAGTATAAAACAAAGTCGCTTTCTCTGTCCCTATATCCCTATGTATGCTTAAATCTTTAAAACTACGCAACGGATTTTGATGCGGGTTTTTTAATAGATAGAGAGTGATTCAAGAGGAAGGTTTATATGTATAATACACCGACCTCCACGCGGGCGAAGCCGCTGGCAAAAGCTAGTTATCTTATAAATGGTTGGGCAAAATATGTATGTTCATCATCTAGCCTTTTCAAACTTTGTTGGGGTCAGCTTCCAGTCTAACCAGATGCAGCTGTATATCAGTATTTTACATGGAGTTACTGCCTACCTGACCTCCATAACCCAGTTACTGGGGATAACACGATCCCCTTGGTAAGACTTGTTGTCAGAATTTCGGGTTTCTGACGTCGCTGACGACCCGTAACGACTGTTAAAGATCCACGAATGACAGCCGGGACCAACGACTTAACGTGCTTTCCGAGACACGACCAAGATCCCTCGGTCTTGGTATGTGAAGATGGCCACCCATCTACGGACCAACTGTAGACCAGTGTAGTTTAACCTGATCGATCGACCCGTGCGACTGTACCTAATTATTACTGAGCCTCAAGCCCCTCTTACTTACAAAGTACCTATCAATGTTAATATTGCTAATTACCAATAAAGATTATACAGTCAGCAAAAGTAAGTAGATTAACCCTTTTAAACGTTTTAGAATCGTTTTTTTGTATTACAACTTATTAACAATGTTATCTTGTAGGTATATTGTATTCAAGATTTGTCAAAGTAAATAATAATTGCATACTGTACTAATTACCTAATTAATTTTGACATGTTCATTGAAAAGTAGAGAACATTTAGGACACAGCAATATAACCGAATTGGTTTAAACAGCCTAGTGTCTAGAGCAATCGCCCTAATTATGATATTTGTATACATACAAACAAAACCACAAGAAGCTATATCGATAGAAATGCTAGCATAAAACAAACAAAATGTACAGTTACGTTGTAAATCATTACTCGTATAATTCTCTGCCGACAGCGCAATGATGACGCGACACGGGAATCGAACCCAAGCATCTGGGGCACGATTTATTAGCTCCGATGTACGTACCTCGTCGTTCAATCGAATGTTTTAGGTCTCACTGCACATACCGTGCCGTTTCACGTGGTGCAGTCGTTATAGTCGGAAGCCCGATCGAAAGTTCGAGAACCAGGTTTACCGAGGGGTACGTATGTGGTGTGGGGGTCACTTCATCTAAAACACTTGTATCCAGCTACATCCAGGGAGACTGGAAGCCGACCAAAAAACTAGATAGATAATAATGGCCGTACCCCGTGTTCCAATACCGGAGCGTACGGTGGACGCCCCTAATACCAGCCTTTTCGATTGAACCACGTCAAAGAGACCGTGTGAAACATTCCAGAATTCATTCATTTTAACATTTTAAATCAACAGTAGCGTCCGAAGGGAAAAAACACTTAATTCGGTACAGTCAACGAAAAAAGGCCATCAAATATAAAAAGTAACGTCTATAGCTGTAACGATGCCGGACGGTGTCAGGGCGAGACGAATTTACTTTACTTTCTCTGCCGTTCCCTTGGATAGTGTGATGATACAGGAATCGTACAGGGTTGTCTACAACAGGGGGCCTAACTGTCAGTTTTCCGTCAACGAATATACGCGGTCGTCTGAAAGTACATAGTTTACTCATTCGAAATGAACCTTAAACACTCGATTAATTACTTGTAAGGACATCTGTCAAATCGTGTTGTCATTCATACTTACTTCGGGCCCCGAACTAATCGTATGTCCGAAGGTGATACGGGGTAGGAAACGTCCGTAACTTCCGCCGAAACGACGGATTTCGTGCTTAGAGAGTATACCCTGATTCAAGTTAAGGACTATATAGGTACATTAAAGATAGAAAGGAGGTGCATAATTAGGGTTGCCAACCATACTTTATAGTAACGTATAATACTTTATTTTTGGTATTTATACTTTATACTTTTACATACAAATAGAGTATGTGAAAATACTTTATTTCCAACCATTACTGTGATGCGTAAAACAAAACTCTAATTATGGGTACTTAACTACTAAACGAATGACGGAAACGATTTTTATAATTACTGAATGAAATGTTAGATGTCAGATGTGATGTCAATGTAACAGGGCAGGACAAAGACTTGTACTGCTTGTACCAAATGTAAAAAAATATTTCTTATTTACTATCCATTCCCGCCACTTCAGCTTTCACTAAAAGAGTTTTTTTCAGTAATTAATATAGTGTCAATAAATTTAATTAAAAACGAATTGTTTATTTATTTCAATTTTGATTGTCAAACAAGCTTTGAATTTTTTAAACATAGCAAAAAATTGTTAGCATGTGCTAAAAGCACACAAAAATACGTTTTTAAGGCAATAAAACATGACATTTGAAAAATACTTTTTTCTTGCTTCCAAATACCTACTTTTTTTTCCTATTCAAACCATTTCATACGTTTTTTTGTCAAAAAAAGTTGGCAACCCTATGCATAATAGTACATATTACCTATATTTTTACAATTATATGCCCATATAATAAAGGGGCTAGCCGCGAGCTTATTATGGGGGATGCACCAGGGTAGCGAATTACATGTCAGTGTCAGGTATGTTGAACAAAATATTACTGACGCGACCGTTACAATATTTGCAGGATTTTAATTATTCATCATCTGCCTAGCCTTTTCCCAACCACGTTGGGGTCGGCTTCCAGTTTGCAGCTGAATACCAGTATTTTACATGTCGCGACTGCCTATCTGACCTCCACAACCCAGTTACTGGGTAATACAATACCCCTTGGTAAGAATGGTTGTCAGACTTTTGGGCTTCTGACGACCAAAATCAAAATCAAAAGTCATTTATTCAAATTAGGCTGAGAATCAGCACTTTTCGAACGTCAAAGTACATGAGACAGTCCCCCAAAACGCCCACCCTTCACCACTTCCTAGTGCTTTAGCTGGGAAGAAGAAGTAGTGGAACAAACTCCCGTGGACCCGTAACGACTGTCAAAGATCCACGAATGACAGCCGGGACCAACGGCTTAACGTGCTTTCCGAGGCACGGAGGGGTCTTGGTATGTAAAGATGGTCACCCATCCACGGACCAACCGCGGCAAGCGTAGCTTAACCTGATGAATCGACTCGTGCGGTTCTTAAAACTTAGCCACAACAAGCCCCTCAGAATTTTAATTATTAAAATTTTGAAATAGAACCCTCTTAGTTCATTTAACCTTACTGAATGATTATTCATGAATTATCAATGAACATGACATTTTGTAATTTTTTTGTTTTTTTCTCTTTTTTAATTTGTATTTTTGTAAAATTATCTTGCTAAGGAAGAGCGGAGTCTCCTAATACAGGCATTGTTTGCTTAAAGGGAGGCTCCAATCACTAAACGTGTTATTTAAATATGGTTACGAAATAAATAAATAAATTAAAAAAACATACAACCAGCACCCTTTGATGCAACATTATTAGTTAATATTTTTTTTAACAATAATCAAAAATTTTAGCTTTCTGCAGCTCTCCACTCCTTGGCCATATAAACTTTAACAGTGCCCATTCTCCTCCGTCCGCGTAATTTTCGTAAGAAGTGGTACAAAGTTTCGTCCAAAATTTTTTCTTCACGTATCTAATATAGTTGAGCACGTCCTCACGCGACTTAACCCTAACATGGGCCGTTGCTTGCTCATCATAAAATAAAACCATTGTGATTTTGACAGCCCTATTCCTCTGTAGGGCAATAGAAGCCACTGCCCTTTTTTGGTCATTCAATTGCATGACAACACACTCCTTTGATTGTCGCCGACAAGTCTTCATTTCGACTGCCACAGGTTCTAAAATATTTAGACCCATATTCACCTAATTTCGTTTAAATTACTTGGGTGATCCTCAACTCTCTTTTAGGGAATGCAGACGTGATTTGATGTTACTTATACATTAGTCACTAAACAGATATCAATCCACTCTTTTATTTAACCATTAATTTAGGTTTCGCCTAGTCTTGAGTGATGACGGTCATTTTAGGTATCTATATTTATACAAATAAATAAAATTGAAGTGTCTGTTTGTAATGTTAAAATAACAGCTTTTTACGAAATGCATAGGTATTAAAGTTTTTACGGTACTTTAACCAAAAAAAAAAATTTGTATATTGTCCGTCTGTTTGTTCCGTCTAATCTCAGAAACGACTGGACTTTAACGAAATTTTATATGCTGATACTTTGATCCCTGTGGTAGGGCGTTTTACATACCACGCGAGCGAAGTAGCCAGCAGAAGCTAGTTAACAAACACGAGCCGTCACCAACTTATAAAAGTAACAAAATAAAAACAAACACTATACGAACTCGTTAACAACTTTTCAAAAACCTTTTTTTAACCCTCCTTAAGCACCTAAACTTTTTATAGTATTTGACATCTTATTTATAAGTAAATATTTGAACATCTCACAGTGACGAAGGGATTCTCCCTTTGTTAGTTTTTTAGTCGATATAGTTCAAAACTTTCTAAACTGTCAACGAATTAACAAAAAACTAAACAGGAATGTCCAATTATTTTTTGTTGAATTTTTAACTTAATAGACGTTTAGGCAGTTTTTTGGAGTTGGGCGGTAAATGAAATAAGAAAAGAGAATGATTGGTGTTTATCAAAATCACAGTAGGCGTTTTGATCTTTAAAAGACGGAGCTGTAGGCACAAACAAACTGCTAACTGTTTATTATTGTATAACCTAGTCAAGGAAATCAATTGTTGGGTAAATTTACATCATACGACAATTTGCAATGTTATATCCATTTCATACATAATTAGCCTACAATATGTAACAAAAACCCTGTTGTTCCTTCTACCCACGTTTTCAGAATCGGTATACATACGGAATAAAGCAAGACATTTATAAAAACTGTTCAACGAAAATAATTAAAATAAATATTTAATTATGAATATTTGTAATGTTTAACTGATTTTGATTAGTTCAAAGAAAGCCGCCGAGCTCGTAGTCTATTGTGTGAAATAAGGATACTTGTAAAATCAGATACTGTAAACATTTTTTTGAATATGTCGATTTTAATAGTTATTTGAAATTGAACTCTCGACTAGCCAATGCTTATTTTTTTTATTATAACTTCGTAAATGTTGTGCTTGTAGGTAAGTGTATACGTCCTTAAAAGGAACAACAGGGTTTTTGTTACATATTGTATAATGTCCCCACAGCTGGGACACAGGCCTCCTCACGGTGAGAGGGAGTGGGCCGTAATCCACCACGCGAGCCCAGTGCGGGTTGGTAGATGTTACATATCTTAGAATTTTTGGTTCTAGGGCATGCCGGTTTCCTCACGATGTTTTCCTTCACCGTTTTGGGAGCAGTGGTGACGAAATAATTTACACAAAGTAAAGCGACTTCCAGCCTCCCGAACAAGCTGGATTCCGCTAAGGCTTTAGCACCGTAGACCACATACATACGCTGCGGCAGGTTATACAGAAGATCGAAGAGTACAACCTGCCCCTCTGCTTAGCGTTTGTGGACTACGAAAAAGCCTTCGATTCGATCGAGACATGGGCTGTATTGCAGTCCCTTCAACGGTGCCAGATCGACTATCGGTACATCGAGGTGCTGAAGTGTCTGTATGAAAACGCCACTATTGTCAGTCCGATTCCAGGACCAGACTTCGAAACCTATCCTTCTGCGGCGAGGTGTGAGACAGGGAGACGTTATCTCTCCGAAACTGTTCATCGCTGCACTGGAGGATGTCTTCAAGGTTCTAGATTGGAAGGGGGCTGGCATCAACATCAATGGCGAGTACATCACTCACCTTCGATTTGTCAATGATATAGTTGTCATGGCTGAGACCATGGAGGACCTCAGTGCAATGCTCGACGACCTCAGTAGAGCTTCCGAATGAACGGGTCTAAAAACGAACATGGACAAGACCCATTCACATGAGTCAAACATGACATGAGTCAAATGCCCATGTATCACCTACTCTCATGACGATCGGAGGCGCTACGCTCGAAGTTGTGGACGAGTACGTTTACCTGGGACAAACTGTCCAGTTAGATAGGTCCAACTTCGAGAAAGAGGTCAATCGTCGAATCCGACTCGGCTGGGCAGCGTTCGGGAAGCTTCGCAATATCTTCTCGTCCGAAATACCGCAGTGTCTCAAGACGAAAGTCTTTGACCAGTATGTCTTGCCAGTGATGACTTATGGTACAGAAACATGGTCACTCACTATGGGCCTTATCAGAAGGCTTAAAGACACCCAAAGAGCAATGGAGAGGGCTATGCTCGGAGTTTCCCTACGCGATCGAATCAGGAATGAAGAGATCCGCAGGAGAACCAAGGTAAACGACATAGCCCGAAGAATTGCCAAACAAGTGGCAGTGGGCAGGGCACATTGCTCGCAGAACAGATGGCCGATGGGGCCGAAAGGTTCTGGATTGGCGACCGCGTACCGAAAGACGTAGAGTAGGAAGGCCTCCCACAAGGTGGACCGATGACCTTGTGAAGGCCGCGGGAATCCGCTGGATGTGGGAAGCACAAGACCGGTCGAAGTGGAGGAGCATGGGGGAGGCCTATGTCCAGCAGTGGACGTCTTTCGGCTGAAATGATGATGATGAAAGCGTCTGTCTGGATTCGAACTTTCAACTTGTAAGTCGCGGCTGTTACCACTGAGCCATCACTGCTCCCCATTCCTGCCATTTCATACCACAGTCAAAAAATCTTAGTTGTGATTTGAATATACGGAAAATTTTAGTTGGTAGTCACTTTTTCCTAATTTCATCAAATATGACATTTATGACGTATGTGTCATAGAAAAAAATGGGGTTGCCTGTTTTACCCACACGCCCGTGTTTTTGCAGTGAGATGAGATTTTCTACGTAAGTATCACCCTAGTGGTTACACTTCTTTCCAGGACATAGGCTTATTCAAAACTTTCCCAAAAACAGACTCAAATTATCACAATTTTCAAAAGGCTAGGCCAGGCTAGAATTAAAGGCTTTTATGCTAAAAGTAACGTCTAGATAGGTATGATATAACCTACATTTCCTTATCCGTTAACTAGCAGCTATTTACCCTTTGTTACTATAAACATAACTGACTAGGTCGACAAGTGTCGCGCTCGTGACATACGTGCGGTCGGATTAGGAACGCGACGATGCGCGTGAGCACATCGGCTACACACTGCGCTCTGGAACGAATGCCGCTGTCACGGATTGAGCTAAATCTTTGACATCGGTACATCACTATAGACATTTATATTTTATAAACCCGTGTCTGCACTTTGGACATTTTTACGGATAAAGTAAGACCTTTGGTAAGACTGGTTGTCAGACTTTCGGGTTTCTGACAAGCCATTACGACTGGCAAAGATCCACGAATGACGGCCGGGACCAACAATTTAACACACATTAGTAACAAAATGATTGTTTGTCTGTTGCAGCCGGCAGTCGAGGGCACCTCGCAGTGTTTACTCGTACAGAAGTGCGGTGGCGCCATCTGTCGCCTCTACACACAGATCCAAAGTCTCCAGGAAGGTAAGATTGAAACACACCCACAATTAATTTCAAATGTCTTCAATTTTTAGAGTAAGACCGTGTTTTATAAGTATGGACTTTCCAAAAAAAAAAAAATTGACCTTTCCGCCAGTTTCCTGAATGAAAAGATTACCTACTCAGCAAAATGGTACCCTTTGCAATTTCAGGCAGGAGTTAAGGTAGATGCGATGGTCGCACCAAACCCCTTCTGTCCGAACGTGAAAGGCATGTGCTGTCTGATGCTGCTGCTGAACCTCGGGCTTATCCTCGTCACGCTGGGATTCGTCATCGTTCTGCAGTTCTTTGAACCACTCTTTGTATGGTAAGTACTTATTCAATTGTATCCTGTTAAAGTAGAGACCGGTACCGAAATAAAATGATCCTGTAGGCTTTAAAGTAGTGAAACATAAACCTTATTTCGATAAGATGTACCTGCCAATTAACTACCCTCGCGATTTAGGGCGAATTTCACCAAAGAAACTGAACGCGTTCAGTACCTCTGTACATCTCAACCGCGTTCAAGAGCTGTCAGGGTCAAAATGATTTTGGAATATTGACACTGACAGCTGTTTAACGCGGTTTTAAGTGTTGATCGCATTCAGTTTAATTAATTCTGTAATCAACTTAATTTGACACTAAAATAAAGTTGATAATCGTTCAGGTGAACATAATGCCAATTAAATTGGGTAAACGTAAGAAGGAGGCTTATCGAGATTTAGAATAACTTTGGGTTTTCTAGGTCTTTGAGGTACTGAAACTAAAGCACTTCTTTTGAATAATTGTGTTAACTTTAAATTATTCTTTTCTTTTTCAGGATCCTGGGCATAGTCTTCCTAATCTTCGGGTTTATCACGTTAGTCGGTAGCCTGATATATTGCGTCGTACTATGTCGAGAGAATCCGTACCCACGTTACCCAGAAGATTCCTACTGGACCCATCATTGGTCCAAAACAATCGGGCCATCAGAAATTCACTACAGCGCCAGTGAAAAACAGTACGTTAAAAATGGCAACAGTGACAGATACAATAATAAATATAATGGCAAATATTCTGATAGGGAAAGCGCAAAAGGTTATTCAGACAGAGAAAGTAAACTTAGTAGGTATTGAAGAACATTTTGGTTAAAAATTATGGTTTTTTAACGTAGCGTTCGATCTTTAGCGTTGTTTACCTACCCTGTTCTGCTGGTTGGGAAAATGAGATCGAACTAGTTTATTTATGCAATACTTAGGGCGAATTTTACTAATGAAACTGATTATGATCAGTAATTCTAAACCGCGTTCAAGAGTTGTCATTATCAAAATTCCTTAACAATATATGTAATTGTGCTGATCGCGTTCACCTTCATTGGTGATATTCACCCTTTACATTTAAGATCTAACTTAATGAGTGCCCCGTGCTCTTACAAAATGTTCTCTGCCTCAAGCCAAGATGACACTCAAACAACTTTTGTCAGCGTTTATAGTGTGAACAGCGCTTTAGAATGATACGTGTCACTACAGCTTTTTATTGTCAGAAAAAGCAACAATAATAGCGTGCACTGGCGGTTAAGAGCGAATTTCACCAATGAAACTAAATGCGATCAGCACAAATAAACCGCGTTTAAGAACTATCAGTGGCGTCATTGTTGTGGAATTTTGACACTGACATTTCTGACTGATCGCGTTTAGTTTGATTGGTGAAATTCGCCCTAAAGTGTTTAATTCGCCTATGCCCGGTACCTATCACTGAACATTGTATTTTATCTTGTTTTTTATAAGCATTCAATCTGGTTATTTCGTAAAAAGCCAGCCAGTGACGCTGCTTTTAACTATAATTTTGCAAATATTTGCGTTATATCTGATGTAAAAATACTAATTAAAACTTTGTCAGTAAACCAATAAAGAAATATTATATCTAGATTAGAGTAATCCTATAATACTGTCTTATTGTATTCATACTTAGTTAATGTTTAGTAACAATTTGTACTTATCTAAATACATAATTATATCATAAACAATTTAACTTAATGTAAATAATCTTGATTAAGCATACACTCAGAATTAAATGCCATATTAATTAACCCGTTAATGTTAGAGTGTTTAGAATTAAGTTAGTCCAAGGAACACGGAACAGAAAATATTATAAATATGTGAATAACAAGATTTATGTAAATTAATTATTAATGTACCTAGACACAAAGATTTATATCGTTAGTTGTGCCCTCACAGTACCAATTCGCGCGAAAAATGGTCCATAGTGAAAAAATAATAATAATGACGTTTCCATGACAATCAAGTCAAGTCTCTGAGACATTATTGTGCGTCAAAACAAAACAGAAGCGAGGCCATCTTTTGACGAGGGCGAATCTTACGATTTAAATCTTTGCCCACACACTGTTCAAAACTAAGTTATACATGCTCGAAACTTAAGTTAAACTTACATCTTTTTTTCCCACATTCGAATTGTCAAGTAGTTGAAGCTTTCGATAAGCTCTGGTTTCCGGTGGAAAGCGGTGAACAGTCACACGTTATCGGTTGTCAAAATACCGACGTTTTTTGACACCTTAATGTCAAATACTGGTGAAAATTACAGTTGTTATAAAATGACGGATCCACTCTTCTCTGTAAAAGAACTTTACCCATCAATTACTCACAGTACGGTTGCGTCACAATAGTCACGGTCAATGTAATTTATTACAAGACGATTGCGAGCGAATGCACGCAAAAGAATATTCTTACGAACGCGCCCAGAAAAATTTCGCGGTGAACACACCTTAAGGCCGCTTGTACACGCTAAGAAAAGTCGCCGTGTCTGCTGCAGATAGGATCAATTCATCATGTACACGACCAGATTTTTGTCGAAAATTTATCGTGTTTGCTGCAGACAAGACGAAAGGGAACGTGTAAACGATACGTTTTTTTCGGGCAGTCGTGGGTAGGGCTATAGACTATACACGTCAGTTATTAATTTTCGTTCGTTTGTGGAGAAAATAATGTTAACTACAAGGCAAAAAAAAAATGATTATTGCATATTATGTCTATAAAAGAATGAAAAAGGAAACAAAATACAAGAGACGTTACTGGGTTCATCCAATATTAGAAGAAAAAAATGAGTTTGGTGGGTTCATCACCCTTTATCAGATAATGCGACAATATGAGAAAAAAATTGTGGACTATTTTCGTATGAAAATCTCCACGTTTAACAAGCTGAGCACGTGAAAATGACGACGTGAAAATACTAAAATGCGAGAAAGTATTCCTGCATCATTAGATTGGCCGTAACATTGAGGTAAGTAAATAAATAAACACTTTTAAGAAGATTTATTAAATTAAATCGTTGTTATAGATTTGGTACTAGCAGCTACAACACGTCCACGCAAACAAACGTACAAAAACTACCCGAGCCACCTTACCTACCCCGCCCCCTTCCGCACGGCACCAACTTCGCGCGTCGCGTCTAGCGCAGACAAGATTTTTTTCTTGGTCAGCGCCGAAACAGTGTACACAGTTCGTGTATAGAAACGACACGAATTCTTGCATAGGCAAGGCGACTTTTTTAGCGTGTACAAGCGGCCTCAGTAAGATGCAAGAACTACTTCTTTTTGAGCAGTGTACGTGTACAAATATGTTTAATACTAGAAAAACTTGACGAAATAAAAATATTTTATCAATCAATAAAATTGTATAAATTGTAACAAAATATTTGTTTTATTTTACAAGCCCGTGATAATCTTCTTATGTTTTTTGTTATTTTTGAATGACTTCTTCATGAAACACTCATTCAATGGGATTATATGAACTTAGAGAGTCGTATTTATGATTCTAATGATTATTCTGTAAAGCCTTATTTGTTACGGACAAATTGGAAACATATTTGAAACAATCTGCCATAGAGCGTTTCCTAGCTGACACACCTGTTATGAAAGCCTAGTGCGTCGAAGGCATAAGCGTTTTCTAGCTAACACACCTATCTGGATACATATTGGTGATAAAATTGAAATACACAAAGTAAAGTGTTCCGTGTGGTGCCGCACGTAAAAGAATAGCACCATCCCATTTCCACCCGTGGTTGTCGTAGAAGGCAACTAAGGGACTTACTAGAGAATGGGCAGCAGCGTTCTCTATGCATTTTACCACCATACTACGATCGCCAACCCGCCTTCCAAGCGTGGCGATTATGGCAAAATCCCCCTTTTGGGGGAGGCCTATGTCCAGCAGTGGACGTCTTTCGGCTGGGAATGATGAAAGTGCCTACCTGGATTCGAACTCACGACCTACAATACGTAAGTCGGGACCAATGATACCAGTGGGCCACCACTGCTCTACACTGCAAACCCTACCTCTCTGCCTAAGCAAAGACGACGAAGGGAAGATTGTACCCTACTTCGACTGCAAAGCTGTTCAAATGGATGAAAACGAATGGAAATGTGTCGACTCCTCTGCATCTGCCTCCTGACTAACGGGAAGCCTTCTTTGCATCCATTTGCATCTGTACTGACGAACAAGATCCCAATAAGTCCTGCGACCATCAACGCTTATGGACGCAAGGAAACTTTCATAGCTGGATACGTGTGCCTACGAACTGCAGGCTTAGCAATTTAGCATGACGCTTTCTATTTATACTGTACTGTAGGATAGAAATCACTTGTATTTATTTTGTGTGCGTTACCCAGGCCAGATGTTGTCGAAAATGGTCATTTGAATCTTATAGATAATTAGTTTTGCGGCTTCTGTAATTGTTGCGCACATTTTTAAATTTGTTGCGCTTATAGTTTTTTAATTATTTCACAAAAACATTTCCTGCTGGGGTAACGTTACCCCAGGGGTAATACCCCAGCCAGACCTTTTTCTTTCTAATGGGAATATTTAAATAATTACTAGCTATAAAATTAGTTGTCTAGATGAAGTAAATGTTGTGCCTTATTTTGTATTTGTTCTTTCATCGGTTGCGAAGTTATTCGAGATTTTGATGGAGTAACGTTTTTGGTTTTGCTAGATCTTTGAAATGGTTAAGCGGATTCTTATCATATTTTGTACATGGCTTCTTAGGAATTAGTTTAAATTTGTTCTGCAATAAAAAAACCAAAATAATACATAGCTTAAAGGTTATTTCATTAAATAGAAAAACACTTCAATTGGTCCCAGCACTCTCAATAAGAGCTCTAAAGACTTAACGTAACGTAACGTAACGTTGTTTTAAAGCTTGTAACTGCCTTCAAATGTATGTAAAGTTTCATTAGTATCCTGTAAGTATTTAACAAGTTATGATGATATTGAGTTCTTCACGAGCACGGTCTTGATGCGCGCGGTGTTATTTGGCCACTGGATTGGATATATGAACTGAATGTTATGTCAATTATTAGTTTTTTAGTTCAGTTGTATATCAGTAAAATTTCAGCTCAGTACATTGGATAATTAATGAGATAATACGATTAAAGTCATCAGGAAGTGAATGACCGTGGTAACCCGACCATGTTTAGGTGGTTACGAAAAAGCGAAAACGCAGAACATTATACTATCTTTTGAAATGTTTAGTATAATACACCTTACAATTTCGGTACAGACGCGTACACTGTTAAATACATTAATAATATAATAATATCTGTACTATGAAAACATTATTATTATCTTCCAGTTGCACAAACTTATCAAAAATCACTGATATAACATGTCGTTCGGTGGGACGCGGAAGGGGTGGGGTGAAGGGGCGCATTGTTTGCATATCGCACTAAACATGCTCCGTAATCACATAATTCATCTTGTAGAGTGCGCATGCGTTTCGGCAGTTTCCTGTTTTTGCAAATATTTATAGAGTGCGTGAGAGCTAATGTAAAATAATAAGTGTGGCGAATTACTGCTAATGTGGAGTGCTTCTATTGATGATCATAGTTATGGTGCAGGCTGCTTGATGAATTCACGAACAAGGTAAGCTTGTATAATGTAACTACAGAAATAGTAGCAAAATTATTATTAATATGTACATGTTGTAAGGTACTTATCTAAAACTGTATTTTTTTAAGGCTTTAATATTTAAATTTAGGAACTTATTATTTTCTTTTCTTTCGTACTTAATTATTACCTAGACTGGAATTCTCAACAATGATAACGACATATTTATCCTTCGCTACATAGTACCTATAAAACAAAGTCGCTTCCCGTTTGTCTGTCCCTGTTTGCTTAGATCTTTAAAACTACGCAACGGATTCTGAAGCAGTTTTTTTTAATAGATAGATTGATTCAAGTGGAAGGTTTTTGTGTATATTGTCAAAATATGACTTGAAACTTGATTAATGAAATTCATGACTTAGCGACCGATTTTTATCGTTATCAATGTCGGGAGTCGGGACTACCGCAACAGGTAGGTATTTATTTATTTCCACAAACTCCTTGGACACGTAGACTTTAAGAAATCCATAATTACCTTGTTGCGACACTCGCGTTGATATAAACTCGCAAATAGATGACGATTCGAGTTTCAAATATGTAGGTAGCAAAACTACAATTGAAACCCCATTAAGGATTTAGACAAAAAAAATGTACTCTTTGTTTTTATTGTAGGCATAAACAGAATGGCAACATAGCAATAGCCGTGGGCCGCGATGATGGACGCGGTGATGGCGACATAATACCTACGTATGAGTGTGGTGGCGACTATGGCTGCGTGGTGAAGTTATAAAAAATATCGTTTGACGTTCTCCTCTACGTCTGTAAAACTCTCAATCTACGGTGAGTACATACTTATATCTAGCTAGGTATATATATAAATAACATGACCACACTATGAAAAATGTTATATAACATGTTATGTTAATTTGCATTGTTTGTACGCACCGTAAGTTTAGTGTTAACTGAAAAAAACCATTGTTTATTATTTATTGTCTGTGATCATTACACAGTCCAATATGTGTATATATAAATAAAAACTGTAACTGTGTACTGTGTATACTGAAATCTATAATTTAATTAAAAAATAATAGAAAATTTCAAAAAAGCAAAATTACTATCTGTAATTTTAATCTGTGATTGTTTTTAAGTATAAGTTTAATAATACTTTAAAAGTTCAATTGAAATGATTATATTACCTGTCAATAAAAATTGTTTAATAATCACGTAGTTTTTTTTAAACTTGTGTACATGTCTGTACTAAATTTGTAACACTATCCTACATATTTTAGGTTTTTTTTTTTTTTTTTCTGGGTGGGAAATCATCAAATAACTTTTCCCGCTCTGGGTGGAGCGGGAGGGCGTGTCAGACTTTTACTGACTAAAACCCACCCGTGTTCCCTCAGTTGCCTGTGTGCCAGGGGCGGCGGTATCTCTTTCGAACAACCCGCACCCCCGGCAGCCATCGGCCCTTGCGGGCTCCTCTGTTGCTGCTGACATCTCTTTGAGGCGCGCGTGGAACACAACGCGCCGTCGACCTGGGCTTGGTCCTTACCGGACAGCGAGGTACCCGTCACTCGCCGTCCGCAAGCCCGTGCCTACGGTGGCCGGGAATCAGCCTGGGATTCCCGACGCCCAGGGCGTCTCCTGCGAAGGCCACGGCTGTGAGGGCGCATGTACTGCATCTCCCTCACGTGCGCCGCCTCCCTCTTTGCGAGCATAACTGCTTCGCTGAAGGAGGCGACTGCCAGCCATGCCCTCTCGCTCCGTACCATGGCCTGGACCAGGGTCGGACGCGAGAGATCGCCGCCGCCGATCACCTCCACGAGGACACGGCGTTGCTCCGCCCAAGCTGGGCAGACCTCCACCGTATGCTCCACCGTGTCCTCTGGGCGATCTTCGCAATGGAAACACCCGGGCGTTTCCTCCCGCCCTATCCGAAACAGGAACCTCCCGAAACAGCCATGTCCGGTGAGGACCTGTGTCAGGCGGAAGGTGAGGACGCCATGCCGCCTCTCAAGCCACTCCTCAAAGAGGGGACTTACCGCCGCAATCGCGGAGTGCCCAATATTTTAGAAGGTACCATAATGTTTTGCGTTTTCGCTTTTTCGTAACCACCTAAACTTGGTCGGGTTACCACGGTCATTCACTTCCTAATGACTTTAATCGTATTATCTCATTAATTATCCAATGTACTGAGCTGAAATTTTACTGATATACAACTGAACTAAAAAACTAATAATTGACTTAACATTCAGTTCATATATCCAATCCAGTGGCCAAATAACACCGCGCGCATCAAGACCGTGCTCGTGAAGAACTCAATATCATCATAACTTGTTAAATACTTACAGGATACTAATGAAACTTCACGTACATTTGAAGGCAGTTACAAGCTTTAAAATAACGTTTAAAGTAAGTCTTTAGAGCTCTTATTGAGAGTGCTGGGACCAATTGAAGTGTTTTTCTACTTAATGAAATAACCTTTAAGCTATGTATTATTTTGGTTTTTTTATTGCAGAACAAATTTAAACTAATTCCCAAGAAGCCATGTACAAAATATGATAAGAATCCGCTTAACCATTTCAAAGATTTAGCAAAACCAAAAACGTTACTCCAGCAAAATCTCGAATAACTTCGCAACCGATGAAAGAACAAATACAAAATAAGGCACAACATTTACTTCATCTAGACAACTAATTTTATAGCTAGTAACTATTTAAATATTCCCAATAGAAAGAAAAAGGTCTGGCTGGGGTATTACCCCTGGGGTAACGTTACCCCAGCAGGAAATGTTTTTGTGAAATAATTAAAAAACTATAAGCGCAACAAATTTAAAAATGTGCGCAACAATTACAGAAGCCGCAAAACTAATTATCTATAAGATTCAAATGACCATTTTCGACAACATCTGGCCTGGGTAACGCACACGTTTATTTTCTCTCCAAATGTGACAAGCATGTGTTTGCATTCCAACTGACGGACCTAAATGCATCTGCATTGTGACAATGGAAAAGTAACTGTTTGTAACAATTGTACTTGCTCTTCCGATAAGAAATGTGACTAAGACTATGCGTTATTTGACTGATGGAAACTCTTTAGTGCATTTCATTAATTCATTAAAAAATTAATCAATATTGAAGCACTATCTTTTTTCTTTCTCACCTTCTACTGCCATAGCTTTATGAAGAACTTAGTCATAATTTTTATGCTCCAGAATCTATCTGAAACTAAAACAATTACTGCGGCCTTAGACCATTAAATCTACGGCTCGCTGGGACCCGTCGCAACTATAGTGCACTTAAGGGGTTCCATGTTATCCAATTTGCTCATGGCAATTCATAATAGGTAATTCCGATTATTCCTTAGAAGGGGTTATACTCTATTCAGAACCATAAAGAAAAAAATAAAATATGGTGAAATTGTTCATTTATTTACACATTGTTAAAATTAACAAATAATAATGAGAAATTACATTTGTAACATAAAAATAAGGAAGTATCAATATAATTCAATTTCATAGTGTTGTCCATAATATTATTGAAATATTCGTGGAAAATAACGTTCACATTATTAACGTATTTTTTACGAAAATAAACCAAACATCTAGATAAAAAAATCGATTGCAGAATGAGCATTACAGAACATTTAGAACACCAACGGTAATAATGTACTAAATTCAGATAGAACTAGCAAAATATGTCAGATTACAAACAAGATAGACAAGAAAGAATTAAAATGGAAAAGTACACACGGCTACACATCAAGCTATACATTTCCAGTATAAGCCGATCTCGCTTCGTATAGGATTTCCGTACCGTGCGACATCAGCGTAAACTGGAAATGTATAGCTTGATGTGTAGCCGTGTGTACAATGAAACTGAAGTTTTCCTGTTACATTACGACTATTTACAATTTGTCATAAAAAAACTATAATTATCAGAAATTGCTCAAATACTATTAATTTTAACTTTGAGCAAGGATGTGCCAGACGTTTTTTTTACCTAATAACGAATTAATTAGATCTAAATTATAAATAGGTTTATTTTTTAAAACGTACCACAGCCTAATTCCGTACCACACTCGTAATGTCAACGTTTTTCTTTCAATCAAAACAACTTTTCAAACATTCTACGCTGCGATCTATAATCCGGTTACTTCTGTCACTATCGGAGTACTATCAAACCACATGTGCAAGATAGAGACAGGAACACGTCTAACCACTAGTTAAGTGTTTTTTACAGATCTGGGCCTAAATTAAATCGTAGATATTACGAGTATGTAACTCAATTAGGATGCAGGATCCAAATATGTGTTTCTGCAGTTCAGTCACGGACTGCTTGTAGGCCAGATTGTATAAAATAACGTGTACATGTAGTCAATACAAATGATAAAAAATATCGCTGCGTCGTTTCCAGCGACTGTCTCGCTTTACATCGTAAAGCTTCAAATCACGCTGTCACAATACTGAATCTGAAACAATATGATGTATTTTTAATCGATTTCAAAAAGGAGGAGGTTCTCAATTCGTCGGAACCTTTTTTTTTATTTATGTTCCCCGATTACTCGAAGATGGCTGGACTGATTTAGATTTTTTTTTGTTTGAAATTATCATTAAGCCAGGATCTGATGATGGGGATCCTGGAGAAACAGAGAGAACTCTTAAAATTTTATAGGCACACTTGAAGCGATTTGGATAGTTTTTGGAAGACTACTTTCTCGGAGTGGTCCCATTTCAATTTGGTGAAGAAATTTAAATGTTGCCACCATTTCAATTTGGTGAAGATCTGATGAAGAACTTCGGAGATAGGCAACGGAACTCCTCAGTAAATGATAGCAAATGGACTGGAATTGCTGAAATCTCATGTCTGTCTATTGTTTACACCAGTTCATAACATAACATCTCGCCGGGACACTGTGAAGGGGTAAGCACATGTGAAGCACTAAAAAGTGAAAAATAAAAACTTAGAAAAAAACAACCGACTTCCAAAAAAAACACTAAAAAGTGAAAAATAACTTTAATTTCGGAAGGCGGTGACAAAAAATTAAAATACATATCAAAAGTCACCGCCTTCCGAAATTAAAGTTATTTTTCACTTTTTAGTGTTTTTTTTTGAAGTCGGTTATTTTTTTTTAAATCTATACTAATATAATAAAGCTGAAGAGTTTGTTTAAACGCGCTAAACTGTGAAAGTACCAGTCGGATTTTAAGAACCTTTTCGTATTTGATAGTCCAATTCTTGAGCTTTCTCAAGAATTGGGCAAACAAATGCGAAAAGATTTTAAAATGTATGTGTTTGTTGGTTAATAGTTCTTTCTAGTTCAAACAGATTGACTTCATATCATTATTCATAGTTAACGGGCCAGAATGACGCAGGCTCTCATTGAACACCCGCTTGTTTTAAACGTTGACGTTGTTGGTAAACATTTATGAAATACGTCACGGACATGGGGAAGGCAACTATCAAAATGGCACTGTAGTAGCTAGTTCCCAGCACAAATAATACAAGGGTTGAGGTTTGATTTTATTTTGCGAAAATGACGCGTTATTGTGTTCCTAAATACTCCGTAATTAGAGTCCACCATTTCCCGAAAGACCCTAAAATTAGAAGATTGTCGCTTAAAAACTATACGTTAAGAATGTTTTAATTAAAACTTCGAGGTTATGGCGGAAACATTTTGAAGGAAGTGATTACGAGGATATAAAAATAAAGGATATAAAATTCGAACACTTTTCATGTCAAATATGTACTTGATTTAAAATATTGAAATCACGAAATAGTTGAAATAAAACCAAACTCATGAATGAACACGAAATGGAATGAGTGAACGAAATATCAAATTTATTTTAGGCAGTAGGGCCCTAGCCATGATCACGCCATCTACAATTAGCTTAAATAAAAATAAATAAATATCTTTATCCATCAAGTAACATGACTCAATTGTGTTAGTAACAATATTCCTTACCCCTATGTTATTTGGGAAGTCCTATTTTGGATAAGGCGGGAGGAAACGCCCGGGTGTTTCCATTGCGAAGATCGCCCTGAGGACACAGTGGAGCATACGGTGGAGGTCTGCCCGGCTTGGGCGGAGCACCGCCGTGTTCTCGTGGAGGCGATCGGTGGCGGCGATCTCTCGCGTCCGGCCCTGGTACAGGCCATGGTACGGAGCGAGAGTGCATGGGTAGCCGGCGCCTCCTTTTGGAAGCTCGCGAACAGGGAGGCGACGCAAGTGAGGGAGAGGCAGTATATGCGCCCTCACGGCCCTAGCCCCCGCAGGAGACGCCCTGGGCGTCGGGAATCCCAGGCTGATTCCCAGCCACCGTAATCGCGGACTTGCGGATGGCGAGTAATGGGTAGCTCGCTGTCTGGTAAGGACCAAGCCCGGGTCGACGGCGCGTTGTCTTCCACGCGCGCCTCAACGAGATGTCAGCACCAACTGGTGGGGTCCGCAAGGGCCGATGCCTGCCAGGGGTGCGGGCTGTTCAAAAGAGATACCGTGGGCCCTGGCACACGGGCAACTGAGGGAACACGGCTCGGGTTTAGTCAGTAAAAGTCTAACACGCGCTTATGCTCCATCTGGAGCGGGAGAAGTTATTTAATGATTTACCACCCTCGAAAAAAAAAACTTTAATATTTGCATGCTATTTGTGCAAAACATGTATACGTTCTATAATGCACGTTTAAAAACCACTTTAGATACGGTACCATGTTAATGCAAATAAATAATATTTCCATTCTGTATAAATCTCAACATGAAAACTTAGGTAAGTTTTGAGGATGAGATTTTTATAAATATACCGGCAGAATCGGCTGTCGTTTGAACAATTTTCTTTTTTTGAATTCCGGGTTGAACTGCTATTTTTACGAAACTGCATCGATTGTCATCATAAAATAAAACGTGAGAATTTAGGTTTTTCAAGCTGACGAAGCAAGTAAGATTTCCCACCCTCACAAAAAAAAACCCCTATGTTATTCCTATTCTAATCACTTAACTTCAACAAACCACGAATACAATGTGAATTTCCGGCACACGCCTAACACCGAGTTGGAAAGCTTGCAGCAGCGACCCACATATAAACAATGGAGTCTGCTCGCCACACAGCTCAGAATAAGGTCCCGGAGAGGATTTAGCCCGACCTTCTCCACTGTATTGACAAAAAAGATGGCGGCATTGATTCCAGTTTTAATAACGCGCCAAAAGAACCTTTATATCGTTGTAATTAAGTCAACTTACGGTTAGTCAGAGTCAGACTCGCTGAACGCGTACTTCTGCTGCGCCTTCGCGCGCGAGCTCTTGACCGCGGCGAGTGTCTCGCCTTCCGCGTCAGATTCTGAGTCACTCGATACCTTCTTTTTCTGCTTCTTTTTTGGCGCTGCTTTCTTTTTTTGGTCCTAAGTAGAAATTATTCACGTCTTTAATATAATAAATAATAGTCGAACTGTAACTGCGTAAGATATAAAGTGACGAAATGGAAAAAAACTGAAATATATAAACTAATATTCACTCAGACAGCTAGCTGCTATAGTGGTACTAGCTATGCAAGTTTAGTATCCTATCGTTTTGAGTAAGCCCTCAGCTCTCATAATCTATGGTCACTGGGCAACTGCGGCCACATCGCACGCGCCGAGACACGCACGACACGACCGCCCCCCTCCGGCATGAGTTTTCATCATTGGGCAGAAAACTTGTACCTAATGCTGAATTGCTGACTTAGAATCTGTGCAGACAGACCAGCAAAATGCTCCAGAATGTATGTTCTCAGCAGTAAAATTCCTAGAAATACAAGTTGGGTTTTTAGTCCTCTGTATCTGTAAAGCGGGTATCTTCAAATATTTTCGGACGCATGTCCTGTAAATAGATAAATATGCAAAATTGCTACAAACTAACGCACCTTTTTGCTGTCAAATATGCTGTCGTCATCATCGTCACTTAGCATCTCCTTGGCTGGCCTCTTCTTAGATTTCTTGTCATCATTCAGTAGCTTTCGCTTCGGCCCCGGTTTCTTCTTAGGCGGTGAATCGGGCACGACCTCATCGTCACTTGATATTACTGTATGCGCCGCGCCATTGTTCTTTGCTATATCTTTTTGTTCTTCTTTCTTTGTGTCCTCGATTAAGGAGTCGAATAGGCAATCTGAAATGTTTAACAATAATTTAATTAATTGTTAAGTGAGGGGTCTCTCTAGATCTGTCTGAATAATTACGCACAACCTGAACAGTCAGGACAGTGAGCTCTTACTTCTTGAACTAAATGAGCCGAGGCGATAAAAGTCCATTAATTGTAACAGGAATCCATTTATTGTGAAGTAAATACGTAAGTAAATGATATGCAAACGTACCGTATTCGGAGGGAATACGAAACGTGGTTACGCTTAACACGTAGGCGATTTTGGTATGGCTGAAAACGACAAGCTGTCTACAAACACGCATTGTACACTGATTTTCGTAGTCAGTTGTCAAATAGTATCGAAAATAATCAAATCACCAGCCAAAATATTCAATATTTTCTCACATTTTACAGCATTTAAATGAATATGGTACTACTGACCTGAATCCATCTCAGCGGGTTTTTTAGCCTTGTTATTCTTAACGTTGAAGTCATCGTCGTCTTCACTGATCGACAGAGCGCGCGTCGGGGCTTCGCCGTCGGAGTCTAGCTTGTTGTCCAACAATTCTACGTCGGAGCCTGAGTCTGAGTCCTCGCCATCTTTGTATATTTGTACCTAGATGGAAATGTAACGGTTATTGCTTTGATAATGGTGCTAATTTTCGTGTTTATGAATTAATATTGCTGTTTTATTAACGTGTTCTTTTCTTTGTTTTATATGAGAGCATAAGATATGAATAGGCTAATTTAAATATAAGTTGGTGGACAACAGCGTCCTAGTTAAATATTATGCAAATTGCGAGAACAGAGAGAAGGCAGACTTCTATCTAGTTGATTGGCGCCTTGGTATTATAGTCAATGTAAAATAAATAAATATAACTCGGTTTAGCGGATTTCTTATATCTGTATGCAGGATGTGTAAACAATAATGGGTCACTGTACAAAATGGTCCTTCGACCCGGATCCAAATTAGCGACTTATGAAGGACCACTATACCGTTGAGCAGACACTGGTCTTTTGGTCCACCAGATACAAATAACTGCAATGAAATAGCAAAGATTTCCGGCAGTCTATTTATGCAGGATATATTATAGACTTGTGCGTTATGGCATACATTTCCATAGATTCAATGTCAACGAAAAATTATAGTTGTACAATTAAAAGACGACGCACTGTGGGCTGGATTTCGTCTTTCATAGACTTATAATCTTAATGTTTCAAGTGTCGACTTTTATGCTTGAATATGATTTGAAACACCAACTACATGCCTAAATATATCATAATTATGGAATAACATTGGAAACAGCACAAATATAATTATTTCTTAAAAAAATTGTATGGAGTTGGTAAGAAAACTCATCATATCTCCGCTCTCGCACAATTGGCCGTTATTCTTTTTCAGGTAATTAATCCTTATACTATTTTGAATTTTTTGACATACGCCATGACACGGCCAGAGGTCCAAGTTTTTTTTTAAAAATGGACAAAAATTATTTATTTTTTAAAATTCATTTTGTATTTAAAATTTAAACTTTATGTCTATAGGCATTGCCTAAATAATCAATCCGACCACTATTTTCAATAACCGTGGCACGAAATTGTAATTAACTTAGAAATATTACTTAGGAGTAATAAAATAAAAAATAAACAACTAATGATTAACTTGTCTAATGACTCCATAACTATACTTCTTATTATCATCATCATCATCATCACGTCCTGTTATCCCTCATCAGGGACATAGGGCTCCAAGTAATACTTTAATAGTGTACTTCTTATTATAATGAGTTAAAAATTATTAGTATCAATACATAATTACCACTTCACCCAACATTTCACCGGAATCATCTGACAAGATAGACAAATTCTTATGATGATGGATGAATGTAAGTCCCCTAGAAACCGTTTCAGACAATAATTCCTATGTCGTTATGTTGGCTCTCCTATAAAACAATCAGTGTCACTGATCTCTATTCTCCATGTAATAGAGGTCATTGTTCGATTTGAACGTTGTTCAGTTCAGTGTTCACAATGAATATTATATATCTTTTGGTGTACACTGAGCAAAGTTAGGTTGCATAACCTTTTTTGACCAATTATAAGCCTTCAATAACGAAGGTGCTAATTTGAACTTGATAAAAAATAGTTTATTTGGATATAAATACTTAGGCAGATTTGGAAATACTTTTTCATCCCTGTACTGCACAATATATTCAAGTAGCTCTTCAGATATCTTTGACAGACACACAGAACAGTACAGTACAACACAGTACAGTTGAACAGTATGAAATGGTTTATTGATGTTTTTTTTATTTATAATAATTGGAGACATTTTACGCCCACGATAGGCGCCTAGGGCTCTTACCCTGTCTGCCCCACCTTAATTACGCCACTGGGCGACGCGGCAGACCCCGTAGATGGCGGGAGGAGATGAACCAAACAAACCACCAATGGTTCATTTTAACCCTGATGCAGCAGGGTGGTAAGCGGACGTCATGGAAAGAGGCCTTTGTCCAGCAGTGGAGTGATATAGACCGACAGTAACTGCTGAGTAGTTATTTATTTAGCCTCCACAGAGACGCGTACCTTGGTGGCCGCCCGGCGCGCCGTGGCCCGCTCGCGCGGCGCGGCCGGCGCGGCGGCCGGCAGCTCGGCGTCGGAGCCGGAGCCCGACGAGCTACTGCCGCTGAACGTCATGCGCTTCTGTGGGGACAAGTACGTGCATCACACTCCAGACCTTTCTTCAATATAGTATATTTCATTACAAGTGCGGAAAGGCTGTCATTGCAAAGAGTTCCGACAAATGTCTACCCGAGCCGAGGCGCAGCCGAAGGCGAGGGTTGACAGTCGGAACAAGTTGCAATGACGGTTCCGCAGGTGTACTGAACGACTATTTTTAATACAGTTGCGAAAAAATGAAGCAATTTAATAAAATAATAAAAACACAATAAACTCAACTAACTAATCATTTATTTCTTATAAAAGTTATAGTACACATGTACATTGAAATTGGTACAGTTTTTTAAAGTAACTGGGGAAGTTTTAGGTTGCATATTTACTGTTTGAGACAAACTATTATTAATTTCGTATGTATATTTGTCATACAATGGCGTTTGCTAGTTGATGGAATTGGATCTGATGAATTATCATTATCAACGAAGGTAGATGGACGAACGTTCTCTTCAACATGTGAAGAAGACGGGACTGGACCTTAAATTAATGGATTGTGTGATTTTTTTCCCAGTTTCTAGTTTGTTGTTTAATGAATCACCAATATAGCTTTCTGCAACTTTGTCTGATTTCCAACCTCCTAGTCGCTTTAAGGACGTCAAATTGGCTCCTGAATCTGCCAATAATGTAGCAGAGGTCCTGCTGAAGCTGTGCCCAGTATAATACTCAGCATCCGGCAGACCAAGAAACGTTGCTATTTCTTTTGGCATATTACCAAATTTGTTTATCCCGATTGCTTGAGCTGTACACTTCCCTTTTTGGTAATTTTGAAAAAAACGGTCGGTTTTTCCTTTTTGGGACCGCTGATTCATATATTTTTGCACTATTCTAAGAAAATCTCCTTCAACAACAAAGCTTCTCGGTATCTTAGTTTTTGTGTTCGGAATCTTGATTAGTAGCATTTTTCCATGGGCTTCAATATCTTTTAAAGTAATATTGGCTAACTCCTCTCTGCGGCAAGCTCCAACAACGCCAAAAATCAGAGCAACCTACAAAAAAAGGGATTTGATTAATATTTTTTTAAATAATGTTTTGACTGTATTTTGCGATTTCGTAAACTGAATACTAAAGAAAAATATAAGTACTTATTAATAAATTACCTTTGTGGCTAAATAACGATCATCGGGAGCTTCGTTCAAAAACCTTTCCACTTCATTGGATGTTAATATTTTCGACTTTTTACTTGTAAAACCGTCTGATTGTCGTTTTAAGAAAGCATTTAATTTTGGGTATTCACTTATATCCACGTTGTTCCTTATTTTCAGCATACTTTTTATCATCGAAAATCTCGACCATAACGTAGACGGTTTTAATTTTGCTGAGAGTTCGGAGAAGTATGCCAACATAACATTTTCTGAAAAACTATTTGCTTTTTTCTCTTCTCTCCACGCAATAAATTCGTCGTATGTAGATATGTAACGACTTTTTGACTTTTCCGGTAAAATGTTCTCTGAAGCATTTTGTGCAATTATACTGAGTTCCGGTGGTGTTAATTCAAAAAAAATAGGGTCGAAATTACTCATTTTGTGCAACAAACAACTAAACTCGCAAAGAAAATTTCTGGAAAATGGCGCCAACCGTATAATATAAGCAGAGTTTTTTTTTTCACCCATTTTGGTAGGCAAAGGGAACTATCCATACAGCTTAGTCTTCAGTAGATTTTTTTTATTGATATGAAATGAAAATGAAATTTAATGAGATGAAATGAAACCTAACCTAACTCATTCAATTAAATCATTAAATCTGATATTGAAATAAATTAGTAGCTTCCTTTTAGAAATATACGTATTTGTATGAATCACAAAAACTCTTTAGTAAAAACTTCATGGTTGGTTTTTCTTTTTAATAGACATTATTTTGACAGTTGGGAAAGAGAACGCACGAGTTCGGGAAAGGTAAAAAAAAAGCACTAGTATGTAATAGCCCACATCCCGAACGCTATACGTCCCTGCAATACACCACTTTTTGAGCAACTGTATTAAAAAAACATTAATTACATCATATCTTTTTAGTCTGCATTTGTGCCTGGGGGATGGCAACAGGCTCGCCCCTATTACATACATTGTGTATTGCACTCTGCCCAACCCTTCGAAGAATACAGACGCTCTGTTATGTAATATTGTAAAATATAACGACCAAGCCAACTGTCTTTGCTGCATGCGCCGGGCAGATGCTCCAGCAAATAAATATACGTCACCGTAAAATTGTAAATACTGTTAAGATTATAATCTATCATCTCGCGAGATGGTAAACTGTCGATTAATTGTGAACTGCATCATACTGCTTACCTACCAAATAGGTTAGGTTAAAATTGCAACCAACCGCGCGCGAGCCGAGCGAGCGAAGCGAGCGGTGCTGCGGCCAGCTAGGGCTACTTCCAAGTTAGTGGCAGTTACTTGACTATTCAGTAATAGCGCAAGGTACTATCCGTCTTGATACTAGTTCACAATTTGTCGGTTTCACTTCGATAGATTATAATCTACCGAAAAATAATGCGTTAAATTGTAAGCAGTATGTTACGGTTCACAATCTTTCGACAGTTTACGATCTCGCGAAATAGATTATAATGTAACGGTATTTACGATTTTACAGTGACATATATTAACCGTAAAATGTATATAAAGGACTTAGTCTCTGCTACAGAACCTATTTGCGACGGATTTGAGTAATTAATAGTTACCTTCTTGGGTTCTTTTTTGAAAGCTATTTTAGTTTGTTTCAATCCATCGCCTGCTGGTTTTTCCGGTTTATCTGGTTTTTCCGCCTTCTCAGGTTTTTCAACTTTTTCTTTCTTCACTCGAGACTTGGGTTTCTTATCAGCACTTATCGGACTGATGCCAGTTGGATCATCCTAAGAAAATAAGAATTATTAAACAATGGAGAATTATTAAAGAATTATGGCCCAATAGGTGACCACGTTGATCACGGCTTCAGTAGCGTTCTTAAATCTATATATCCAAAGATGGCACAAGTGGTATTATTGCAACAAGCAATTACATACTACAGTAAATGAATTTAAGAATAATTGCAGGTATACTAATGGCCTGATGTCCGATCATAGGATGTTCAATGGAAAATGTGAATGGGAGCGCAAAATATTCGCCGTCTCGCTCCCATATATTAAATGCAATTCTTTCAGACTGGCCCTAATAAAGCAACGTTATGACTACTGCACATTAATAGTAAGATTCTGACTTCGAGAGCGCCTTTATTTCGCAGCACTAACGGCGATTTTCGTGGTTCAAAATTTAAATTCAAATATAGCACTTACCGGATCATATTCAAATATAGCACTTACCGGATCATATTCCTTCTTGATTTCTTTCCTCGTCTTTGCCTTTTCAGCGGCCTGGATCCTTTTGATTAGATCGTCGGATATCTTGGGCTCCACACGTCTACCGTTGTCCGAAGGTAAGATGTCCATCAGGGACTTGCGATTCTTCTTACTGGCATTCTGTAAATTGAAAAATAACCAATTATTTTCTTGTTATCACAAACAACGTAAGCTGCGCTCGCCATACGTTCATAGTTTTTATTTTGCCTGTATTATGACCTGTGTACACTGACTTTTTAAAGTCGATTACGTGCGTCGAATCAGTTATAGACCCGAAGACATCGCTCCAGAAGGTTGAGGTTGACATTTTCGGAACAGGTTCCACAAGTTAACCCGTCTTTTATTTAAAAAAATATTTACCTTTACTCTTTCCATCTGGTAAGCACAAAAAAAAACGAAAATTTTAGTTCTGAATACCTATGTCCAAAAAATTACGCCATTTATCGATAATGTATTCAAATTTTGATTAAACAGCAAGGTACTCACGGCTGCTTTGGTAGTCTTTTTGTTGACAGACTGTTCTTCTTGTCTCTCTTTCTCTTCAATTTCCTCCAATTTTATTAAGAATTCGTCTAAATCTTCACGCCATATATTCGCCGATGTTTTCGCTCTGCACATAAACACAGTCGTCAGTTAGAATGAATATAATTACCAGGCCATTCTTTAGACACTGCATAGTATTTTATGGGCTTGTGATATGCATATTTTCAGTAAAGCGTGCGACTTATACACAAATAAACTTTATGGGAATAGAATGCGCATAAACCAGTGACCCAGTGTGAGTTTCATTTAACGAATTTTACTCGAACAAACGCATCGAGCGCGTTCGGCGCTCCGATTGGTCTGTCACCAATCCAGGGCCAATCGGAGCGCCAAATGCGCTCGAAGCGTTTGATCGAGATGGTTAAATGAAACTCGCACTAAGGCCTCTGATGTGAACATTGATTTCTGACCGATGGGAAAAAGACGTGAGTTTACGATGTATTCCAACATAATAATACGAATGATAACTTACTTAAGTGCGTTAAGTTCCGACAGTTTCTGGTCCCTCTGTTTGAGTAGTTCATCTTTCTTCTCCTTGGTCAACATCCACATTGACATGCCCAGCAGGTAGTTGAACTTCTTCACCTCTTTCAAGTTTTGGAATGCTTTTTCTGTAACATTACAAGTTCATTTGAATACCTATTGCATTTGACATTGTTTACATACAAAATTCGGCCCCCATGACACGTATTTTTTGGTGAAATTTCGAAAAACCTTCCATAATCCTTCATTTTATTGTTACATGACGTTGCCTGGATGAAGGCCCTGGGACTTACGCATAACTGGCGAAGTGTGGATGACTTGTGCCTGCACTTTCGGTTAAAACAGACATGCTGTTCCAATAGACAACAATATACAACACAACTAGATTACTGCAATAATATTACACCAAATGTAATGGCACAAGGGATCTATAATAAAACCCTTGTGCTACTTAATTGGCAAAAGCCTACCATAATTGTATATTTGTATTTCAAATGGCAAAACAGAGAAACTGTAATTGACAATTCTACCATCTTAATTGGCTGGGATCCTGTATGATACATCACACAATTCACGCATGATTTCTTGATTTCTTTTGTGTTTGTCACATCTGTTTATGTTTTTTTTTTCTTTTAATTTAATTTGTATTAAGTTAGCCCTGCTACAGTTAACGTTTTCTAACAGCTTGTTTTTATTATATTATAGTAATCTGTGGAAAATGTTGTGGGTAGTGTATTTGTTAAGTTTAATTTTAAGATTTTTCTGTTTATGCTTATTATACTACTGTTTGTTTACCCAAATGTAATAAATAAATCTTGCAGACTGTTGTAACCTATGTTTACAAATAAAGACTATTGATTAATTGATTTATTGGTATTTATTACATGATGTCTTATAAAATGGTAGATCCATTTAGATGAATATATTAGGTAGAAAGGTCCAGAACCAACCTGGATCGACAGGTTTTCCCTTCTCAGCTTCAGGTTCGGGCTCTTCTTCCGACTCTTGAGGGTCGTCTTCCACCGCTGTTAGTCCCTGCATCTTACTGGCGCGCTTCTTCCATTCAGAGATCGGATCGGGAGCGTAACCTGTAGTTATGAGTTTAGATTAGTTTGTGAGACATATGATTGGACTAGTATAAATAATATTAGTATTTTCACACGTAACATAGAGCATAATAGCAAAATAATTGCTGGGAAACGACTTTTATTTTTGGTATTTCGATGTTAAAAATGCAATGAGCGATGTAACGCACGCAACCGACGAAACGGGAACTTAACTTAATTTTAAATACTTCTGCATCCCCCATGCAGAAGTATTTAAAATTAAGTTCAAGTATGACATTCTAAGATTGACTTCATGAAAAATAAAGAAATTCGATATCTCCATAACCACTAGTAACCAGATCTCCAAGTACGACCGTTGGATCAAACTAGGAAATGCACAAAAAATCATCGGCATGATGAATGTTCATAGCTTCGTCAAGGTTTTTTTACACCCATTTTAACCATAAAATAAATATCAAGCATCGGTAACTCACCTCTCTTTATTAGTTCTTCCACCATTACTTTACGCTTCTTGTTTTCGACCACTAATCCCTTGTCACACTTCTCAAGAATGAACCGCGCTTGGTTGGACAGCTTGTCGGCCTCGGCTTGCAGTTGACCCTCCCGGTACTCCTTGCGACGCGCGTAGTATTTCAATCTCAGGTCGTAAAAGTCTCGTAAGATTTCTTCGACCTTGTCGAATCTGGTGAAAATATTTTATTATGTTAGCAACTTTTTATAATAAAAGGTTTTGTGACGTAACATATTATGACGTAAATAATATATGACGATTATTGTTAAATATTTTTAGTACTCCCTGTTAGAACAATCATATTTCATTTCATCTTTCAGCCATCATTGAAAAATATAGCAGAGGCCCTAGTGTGAGTTTCATTTAACCATCTACACCAAACGCAGTGAGTGCGTTGGGCGTTCCGATTGGCCCTGGATTGGTGGCGGACCAATCGGAGCGCCGAACGCGCTCACTGCGTTTGGTGTAGATGGTTAAATGAAACTCACACTAGGGCCTCAGTATACATTTTTTTTTGTTTTGTGCTCGTAAATAATTATTTCAGATTTTTTTTTTTTTTACCATTACATCTGACGGTTTGACAAGCTTATAGATAGATTGCAATGGCGTTCAGACACTTTGTCCTTATTCTGTCTCTACCATTTTGTCATTTATACTTTTGATATAACAATCTTATACAACACAGTCAACACGCAGCAATATGCAGTTGCCTATGTGACTGCACGTTATTGGTAGTACTTGAACTACGAAATCCGACCTGACTTCTATACGTCAAATTGTTACCATGGCTGACCTAACATAGCACAAGCCGCTAAATGAGCAAGACTTACTTTTTGAGACAGCAGTTGTGGTCGAAAGCGTTCATGCAGGTGAGCGAGATGGTGGTCTGCAGCTTGAACACCTTGTGCACGCCCTCCAGCTCCACCTCGCCCAGCTTGCCCGGCAGGAGGCTCACCACGAAGCGCACGGTCGTGTCGGTGTTGTACTCCTACACCAAAATAGACACTTCATTAAAATCTTCATTTAGAATCGTCGATATTTATCAAGTTTCGGAACCAATTGCAATGTCACAAACAAAGATTAAATTCCATTACTACTAAAATTTTTAACCGCAAGCTTGTTGGATTAATGGCTGAGAGTAGCCAATGATAGAATAAAATAGCATGCGATTGGAGGGCCATTTCCAGCTGTGAACTGCTATATTACAGTTCAATAGATAAGACAAGAGTGAGAGTGGGAGTAAGCAAGAGTAAGATAAAAGAGTTCTAGCTGCACTACTTACCCTATATTCAGATATGATAGGCTTCACTTTGTCCGTCCCCAACATTGGTTCCAGCACATTCTCCTTATAATTCTGAGTCCACATCCCGACAGGAAGTTCTGTAATTTCGATCTTCTCGCCAGGCAATATGGCCGCCTCACCGGAAATGACGTATTTGTCGCCGAAGCCTTCAATATGACCACGGAAGTTTTTGAACCACGGATGCATAGGTTTTGGTTCTTCACCATCTAACATTCGTCTGAAAAGTAGAGTATATTGTGAACATTTTTTATGTACATACAGATCTCCCAAGAAAAGTATAGTTATTTCCGGAAATCTGAACACAATTTTGAAATCTAATCTAATGGAAGGACTTACTTATTGAGTATTGGTTACAGAATTATTAGAATACAAACTCGCAATAATAGGTTCGCGCTTCGCAGTGTAAAGCGTGGCAGTATAAAACTTAGAAGCTTTAGGCTTCTGTTTTGTGCTACCGAACAGCAACCCTGGCACGAAACTTGTGCTTAATCGACGCACAAGTATTCCGAAGTATCCGTAAGTTACCGAAGCGCATACCTTTTGTTGTTAAACCTGTACACATAATTATACACAAAGCAGATTGACCTACTATGTCAACTTACAAAATATTCTTAGCAATATCCCTGGGGTTGTAATTTGGTATCTTTGTGGACCACCCTGTGCCGATACCTTCGGCGCCATTCACCAGGACCATAGGAATGATTGGGATGTATTGAATCGGCTCAATTTTCTGATTATCTTCGAAGTCGTGCTAAAAGAAATAAATTGAACATGAATTTAATACAAAAAATTGCTAGGAGAAACTTGCGTATTATAAATGTCAGCTTTGTTAGGGTCAACGCACTTTCGGCAACAAAACGGTCGAGAAGTAAGATCTATGAATATTGAGCTAAGTCACAACTGATATAGAGTTGAAAAGAGCATAAGCGAACGCATAATACCCTAGGCCATTTTCTCTTTTATCAATGAAAACTGCTTTAACATTTGGCCATTCAAGATGCGGTTACTATAACGCAAAGAACAGTTTTCAAAGAAACGAAAGTGTATAAAATAAAGTAAAATACTTACAACAAGTAACGGATCATCGTGTGGATGGAAGATAAGCCGTGTAAGAGGCGACATTAGCGTGAAGATGTAACGCGGGCTAGCAGAATCCTTGCCTCCGCAGAGCCGCGTTCCGAACTGACCGCGTGGCTCCAGTAAGTTGATATTATTTGAACCAACGTAGTTCTGTGCGAGGTTCACTATCGTCATCGCTAAAGACTGTTCACCTGTTCAATTTAAAAAAAAATACGTATACAAATTAGGCTGATAATCGTCACTTTTTGAACATCAAAAGTTACATGGGTTACATCCATCCACTTCATGGTGTTTTAGCTGGGAAGGCAAGACGCAAAACTTCATAGTGTTTTAGCTTGGAAGGCGAGACGCAAAAACATCTCAGCATCGCGTGTCCGTTAACTTATAAGAACTTTTCTTTATTAGTTCATGAATGGGTTGCTTTGCCCAAACTCGTGTTTGAAAAAAATTGGGTTACAAAGGATTTTGAACTTTGTATGACCAAGGTTCCAAAAATGTATACAGGATAAGTTTTTATCTAGTGCGCAAATTGTAACCATGAATTCAGCGTATCATTCTAGACCCCAGCGCAGAAATTTTTCGTCGGTAATACAAACAAAACTCAGCTGTTCCATACATTTTGACCGCTTAGATATTGCGCTTTTCTATGAAACAGCTGATTTTTTTTAGTAAAACCGACGTAAAATTTCTGCGCTAGGAGGTCTAGAATGATATGCTGAATTCATGGCTACAGTTTGCGCACTGTATAAAACTTACCCTGTAAGCCTCCAAGATTAACGCATACTAACCGTGATGATATGCCGAATGTTCCGCAACCGAACCAGCCAGCTGCGCCACTTTGACCTCGCGTTTATCATTACGTTTGATGCACGTGAAGATCACTTTACGTTGGCCAGGTTTCAAACCATCTATCATGGAAGGTATTGATCTGGAATTAGAAATATTTGCTATTGTGGCTGCCTGTTAAGACTTACAAAACCAAAACACCCTTATTCTGTAACTCTTGCAGTGACATCATTTTGCAAATACACTTTAAAAATATGTACAGAATTTGCTGCAACCAAATTGCAGCATAAATAATGCATTGGATATTGACCTAAAGAAAGTGATTCAAGAGATACCATGAGTTGATGAAAATGATATTCTTACCTTACGTTATCGCCATTAGAGAAGAGAACCAGCTCCAAATTAACGAAATCCGAATATGAGACAGCTTTAGTATCTTTTGTGTATAAATATCTCTCTGGAAGACCAATTTCTTTTCTTCGTTTAACTTCGTCCATGTGGCTTGTGAGCCACTCCTTACGTTGGTCGGCACCTTTCTTAGAGAATGCCAGTTCAATGTGATGATCGTCTGTGGGACCCGCATACTTGAACTTTATCCTGTGCCTCTCCATATTCTGAAAGTATTCTTTAGCCTCCTTTGATGTGGAGGTACCCAAACCTTTGTAGTATTTGATGTTGAACGTATGATGGTTGTCTGTATTGTTCTTCCATTCTTCAAACTCAGGTAATGAGTAGAATGATAGTTCTTTGTCTTTTTTTGTAGCTTTTACAATAGGAGTAATGAATTCCTCTAAAAACGGTAGTTTCAATAATTCCGGCCAATTGTGATGTATGAAATTGATAATCAAACCTTTAATGTGAGATCCGTCTTGATCCTGATCAGCCATGATCATCATTTTACCGTATCTCAATGATTTTAAATCATCAACAGTATTGTATTTCTTTTTGTACTGGAGTCCAACAATTTTGATCATGTTGTTGATTTCAACATTTTCCAAAACCTGTTTGTGAGATGCATCCCTGACATTGAGTGGTTTACCCTTCAGCGGAAACACTCCATAGTGGTCCCGACCAACCACACCAAGTCCTGATACAGCTAGTGATTTAGCTGAGTCTCCCTCAGTAAGAATGAGTGTACACAAATGCGAGTTTTTCGTGCCCGCATCGTTCGCATCCTCAAGCTTAGGTATACCCTTTAGTTTACTCTGTTTCTTTCCTGATGCCTTCACCAGCTCCGTCTGAGCTTTGAACTTAGCCCACGTCAGTACAGACTCCACTAAGCCAGATTTTGACACAGCTGCTATGAACTTTTCTGAATAATTACATTTCGAACCAAAACTCTTTGCTTGGAGAGTCATATTTTCTTTTGTTTGTGAGTCAAAGGTTGGGTTGACAATAAGACAATTAATGAACACCCACATGTGATTCTTGACCTGGACAGGTTTTATATTTACGCCTCCCTTGTTTTTCTTCTTAATAATTTCTAGAACATTCTTAACTATGCTGTCAGACACTGTATCAACGTGTTTGCCGCCTTTTGTGGTAGCAATGGAGTTCACAAAAGATACCTGTTGATAACCTCTGTCTGAGAGTGTGAGTGCGATCTCCCAGCGATCGTTTACTTTTTCATAGACTACTTTCAATGGTTGCCCATTCTCATCTTCTTTGCCTTTTATGTATAAATCTACATAGTCTTTAAACTTATTAATTTTAAGTCTTTCTCCATTTAGGTACACTTTGACGCCTTGAGTCGTCATGGCGATGTCGTAAGCACGGCGAGACATTAGGGCAACAATGTCATCTTCTAACTTTTCCATCTTAAACTTAGACAAGTCAGGGCTGAATATTACTTTAGTAAAATCATCATCTTTACCAGCTTCCTTGACTTTTGGTTCGGAAGCTTTAGTCATGTTGGAACCCCATGTCTGTTTAAAATGCTTCTTATATTGTTTTGATGCAGTTTCTACTGTAAATTTTGTTGAGAATATGTTACAAAGTTTGGCACCATAGCCATTTCTGCCTCCTGTCACTTTTTCTTCCTCATCATTGTAGTTTGATGATGTCAGCAAATGGCCAAAGATCATAGTTGGAACATACATTTTCTCATCTTTGTGCATCACCACAGGGATCCCGCAGCCATTATTATACACAGATATTGTATTGGTTTCTTGATTTATGTCAATTTTCATTACGTCCATTTTGGGGTCTCTCTGTTTATTGTCAGCCGCATTTACCAAGATTTCGTCATATATTTTGTATAAACCTGTAAAATAACATTTAGGTAAAATTGTAGTTGAAAAGTGTAGCAAATAAAGGCCTTGCAAGCTTTACATACTTTTAATATGTTATATTGTTGTACTATTTTTTTTAATAAAGGAGTTAGTAGTATTGTAGTGAAATTTAAACAGACCTGGCACAAAATTCAATTCTCTTTGGACCATGCAATCTTTGGCCTTGTCAAAGACCCACATTAACTCGGTAGCCCGCTCAACAGACCCAATATATGTATCAGGACGTAGTAAGATATGTTCCAACTGTGTCTTCTTCTGGTAAATTTTCTCAATTGTGCCCCCTTTTGGTCCTTTGGCAGGAGGCGCCCCCTCCGCCGCACCGTTCTGCCCAGCGGTGTTCATTTTGTTGAACATAGCCTGGAAAATTACATCATTTCAATATTATTACAAGTGATATCCAAATAAAATGAATAGTGCAAGAAGAAATATGTGCAGTTGTACGACTTTATTATTCTACTTTACAACATTTGAAAAATATTTTATTTCACATAATGCTACATGCTGACTAAAAAAAATTCAGAAGCTTAGTGCACAGTTAGAATTTATCATTTCCACTGGAGAAGAACCACCAATGGTTACTTCACTAGTGTGGATGTGACACTAGGCTTGAATTTAAAAAGCCAACCTACATTTGAAGTCAATAACAGGATTGTCTCGAAAACTTTATGAATCAAGAGGCCCTAGTGTGAGTTTCATTTAACCATCTACACCAAACGCAGTGAGCGCGTTTGGCACTCCGATTGGTCCGTCACCAATCCAGGGCCAATCGGAACGCCGAACGTGCTCACTGAGTTTGGTGTAGATGGTTAAATGAAACTCACACTAGGGACTCTGATTTCAATTAGAATTTTAAATCATTATAAGTTATAGTCAGGGGACTTTGTTGTTGAGCAGTATGGCACACTATGTCAATTTGCCATGTTAAAGCCATTTCATGACTTCGAAGAAATCAAAGGAATGAAAAAAAAAGCGTTTTTTTCAGCCTTAACGCAGTTTTGAATTGATAGTCAATTTGCTAAAACAGTTTTGTAAGGAGATTCCCGTCTGTATAAGCTCATCCAACCAATTAAAAAAAATGTATCAGACATTATTATATGAAGTTGTTTATTATTTATTTTTAATAGTGTAAATTCTATATTGCAAAATTATTGCTTTAAAAAGAGTTTTCGTTAAATGGAGAGTAAAAGAGAACAAAGTAATTTGACATAACAAAAACATCTAAGAATACAGTAATGGAAGGACAACCCGTAGCAATAAGACTATAGAAGCACAGTAAGTAAACGTGCTAGGCAATTACAAGTAACAAATGAAGGCCTTTTCTAAGAATCCCACTGTACATACAAAATATTTACTTATCCTTTGAAGTATAAAAATTATGTATTTTTGTGCTATTGAGAGCGGTTGTCACCCAATAGTTTTAGCCCGGTATAGTGTTTCAATATATACAATGTGAACCAATCAAAACTTAACAATTTCTAAATTTTAAGGAGATTTGCATTAAATATAAGTTCGCTATATTATTATAGAGTTTCCACATACCTATTTCTACAATCTGATTTGCTGACAGGAAATAAAGAGAATGATTAATGACAATTCAGTAACATTACATCTTAAACATATGGACAAAGGCATCACATTATGTAAAGTAGCGACATTCATGAAAATCAACATCTTGGTTTTTCACACAATTAGCAGAGATGAATCACAGTAACAGAATAGGAGGTTTAATCTAAAAATATTAAATCGAAATATGTTATTTTATGTAATTTAGTAGGTAATCAATTTGATGATACGAGGGATGAGAGTGCATCCAAATACATTTTGGCTTTTATTTACAACATCCACATAATTTGTTTGAAAACCAAGTGTGGTCAGTGGTCGTCATAAATGTTCATCATCTTACATTAAGAAGATAAAGACATTGCTTACAAATAAATGAGGGTAGTAGCAAATTACTGTTTCTCATTTCTTAAATAGAGTAATTTTAAGAATTCGAAGGTAACGTAGACGAATAAACATATAAAATTACAAACTACGAAGTAAAATGAATTGCAGCAGCTGCTCTTTAATTGCAATGAACTCAAACATGTTTAATTTGTAGAACTACCAGTAGGTATGTACTTTTTGAATGACTATTTGTAAGTACCCAAGGCATTCATGGAAGACAAAAATTTAGAAAATTATGTTTGCCGGTAGCACTTTTTCATATAATTATATGAATTCAGAGACCCAAGCGGTCTCAAATCTTGATTAAATTTTGGCCGTTAACGATCAAAATGCCGCCAAATGCTTCACTTACCTTTATATCAGCCATCTTGTTAAAGGTGCTAATAAAACGCGTGCGATCAACGCGCAATAGAGATTGTCTGGTAACCAGAACAAAATGCACACTAATTACTTTCGGCGTTAAAAAATAACATTTTCATCTCTGTTTTAACTTTGCAATTTTACAACCGCAATGAAACAACGACGCTAAGATTTGCCAATAGAGAACATGTTTATTTTTTTCAAAAAATTGTTGAATTATTGTCTATTGCAGAACTGTGTTGTGTTGTCCTATTTCAAAATAGTGCTGTAAAGCCAAGGTTCACTTATCCTACTAATATTATAAACTAGCTTTTGCCAGCGGCTTCGCCCGCGCGGTACTTTCATCCCCTATTTAACTCACTTAGGGGTTGAATTTCAAAAAATCCTTGCTTATTCCTTGTCTACATTATAAAGGGAACCTCTGTGTCGGCGTGGTCCGAGGGGAGGGTCCTAGGGGTCATGAAACCCCCAAAGCCGTAAACGTAAAGTTTACAATAGACAATTTTCGAAAATATAATACATTTTCTTATTAATATGTAGGTAGTCTTTGTCTGTGACCCCTTCAAAGTCTGACTGCGACCGCGCCTGCCTCTGTACAAAATTTCAGCTTTCTAGGTCCAATGGTTTGGGCTGGACGTTGATGAGTCAGTCAGCCAGTCAGGACTTTTCTTTTTATTTATAGAAGATAGATGAGAAAGTTTGTGAAGGTGTTTGGATGTTTGTTACTCAGTCACGCAAATACAGCTGAACGGATTTGGATGAAATTTGGCACATAGGTAGTTTATAACCTGGATTAAAACATAGGATGCTTTTTATACTATATTATATTACTACCGGGGTAGTACGTTCCCGTGGGATAATTTCCGAATAGCGTGCGGGCGAAGCCGCTGGCAACAGCTAGTAGAACATAATTTGAACTCTCGGGTCTAAAGTTTGGACTCGCTTGCGATATTAAAATCTGAAGTTTCAGGGATTACTTCGATGCTACTTATTACATTTGAGTGCGGTTCATATAAATTGCATTTTCTAACTATGCCGAATTGTTTGGAGGGGAGATAAATCGTTTCGCAATATCAAGCTTCCAAAAAGGAGATCATATCGCTGATTGCTGATGCTTTTGTACCGACGCCAGCACATCAAGCTACCCCAAACTGTAATTTTTTTCCAATTGAACATGAACATTAAATCCGACTTTGTACCTTTCTTGTGTGCAAAAAGTTTAAATTAAAAAATAAATAAACAATAAGCTGCAAATCTATCAAAAAAAAATTGACAGATTGGGGTAGCTCAATGTGCTGGCGTCTGTACGTTGTTTAGAGCTGTCTTTGTATCGAGGTACTGAAAAACCATTAAATCACCAATTGCAGGTGCTAATAGGGAACGTGCACGACGACGAAGGGTCTGCCATCTAGTGGCGCAAATCCGAAGTTTTTACGCAATCATTACTTGAAATTGACACTTCACGTTATAAAATTATCTCATTATCTGTTTCTTCTAAATCTAAGACATGCCCGGACTCGAAGAGTTTTTGGCCTTTTGACATGTTCTGACCAGTGACCACGCGGACGATCATTATTATTCGGCCTGAACCCATATGTTATAACATTAATAATAAAAAACAATTTAATTATAATGTAAACAATTACTTGAACATCGACGGCAACACGATGGCAGATCTGAAAAATCTCATTTTTGACCACACCGTGGTTCTCGTGTCGATTTGTGCTGCCATCTATAGTTCGTGCACGTTCCCTGTAGCAGCATGGCTGTCTGTAATGGCTAATATGTAAGATAAGGAGAGTTTTCAATCGTCACTTTAAAGCTATGACAGATTTTTACATAAAATCTGCCACAATTTTTACTATGGTTGTAAGAAATCTAATGCTTTGCAAAATCAGCCCTTAGTCAAATTACTTGTTACAAATCTGAGAAAAAGTCTCAGAAAAATCAATGTCAAATTATCTAACTTTTACAAAATTCACAAGTTTTGGTTTAGGCTGAAAATGGAAGAAGGGAATATTCGGCTCAAAATCATGTTTCAGACACTTATCCGGTTTTGTGTAAAAACTGTTTTCATTCACTGCTTTCCAAATGGAACAAATGTTCCATTTCAAAATTGGTACATTCTTAGGCGATTTTATTCCACCAAAATTCGCTCGTGTATACGTGGGCTAAAACCTCCCGCCCCAAGTGTCACTGTCAAAGTCAAAATGACATTAAAAATCCATTACGACAGTTCCGAATGTTTGGATTCCGATTTAGGTTATAAAATAGTTTTATTAATGAAATAAGTAGAAAAATGTCTCTTTTATCTTACGCTTCGACGGTTCTCAAGCGAGTAGCTTTATCAAGATTCAGCACTACACATAAAATCTGTGTAAATAACATTAAAACAAAATCGTATGGCACTGTTGTAACCAAAACAATTCATGATGTCAATACAAACGTAATTAAAGATGTTGTTCTGTTCAAATATGAGAATCCAAAGTTTTTTTTGTATATGAATGTATTTGCTGTAGTTCAATACATATTCTGGACATATCTGGGTTTGTTTGCGTTCAGTTCATTGAGAGACGCGCCGGTTGACAAAGCTACAATTACCGATGATACACCCTGGTTCAGAAAGATCAACCTTGGAGAGAATAAGTACAGGAATACCCTAGGAGTCCTTTCCGTAGTAGTAGGTTAGTAAAAACTCACCAAAATGCAGGGTGACCTGACATTGATGTTGACATGTTACCATGGATCCAATACACGAGTCTGAATGCCCCTGCATTTTAGAAATTTTTCATTGAAAACTTTTTATGCTAGATCCATGTTGAATGATGTCATGAATGCATGGCTACAGGTAGCACGTCAATGTCCCCGCCCCCTGTATAGTGTGATATAATACTAATAACTCGATGTAATTCATCAGAACCAAATATTTGGTCAATGAGCGTAGCAAATTTGTTTAGTGTAACAATTGTAGATAAACCAATAAATAAATATAATCAAATGTATTGTACTATAAATCTCGATTTTATTACAGGAGGTGGCTCCCTAGCTGTAATCTGGATGTACACTCTCCGTTCAGTCCGTTACCTGATACTTAATAAGGGTGGCAAACAATTAACATTCGTCACTTACACACCTTTTGGTAAGAACCGTATGATGACCGTCCCCATGGAAAGTGTCTGTTGTAAAGAGGCAAGAAATGTAGCAAGAGTCCAATTACCACTGAAAATTAAAAACAGATGGATGCACTACATGCTAGATATGAGAGGAGAGTTCAAAAACCCACTGCTGTTTGACTCTACTGCTGGTTTGATGAGGAAGTGGTGAAGATTAATTTGTGTATGTATTTGAAATGCTTTTATTTATTGTAAATACATAGCTTTAGCAATCTCTCCCTCTCGTATTCTTTAACCCGTATGTCCAATTCTGAGGTATCTTCCACTGCAATGGTTTTAGGAATAACTGTTGAAAGTTCTACTCGTTGAGTGCAACTGAACAAATTGAGTTTTTATTTTACACTTGATAGTAGTATTTTTGTACAGACTCAGCACCACCCGAACCACTCTTAATGGCTATAGTTTCATTGAGTTGTAATTTAATTATCCTGGCTGTGTAGTTGCTTCTGTAGCTCCATCTGGCACTAGCAAACAAAACTGGTAGTACCTATCTAATCAGATCATTTTATTCCATAGTCCAACTGCCCAAGTCAATACATAAGACTTTCTATCATGATTAGGGTTACAAACACAACAAGTGATTCAATAAAATAAAACACCTTGTTAAGATTCATCAGCAAAATCTTTATTATTTGTTTATAATTATATTAACGGAAATACGTCGTCTCATCTCAACACAAAAATAAAGAAGTACAATCAATAACAAAAAATAAAATTCTTTTTTTTTTATTTACAATACGCCGATTTTATCTCGTAATGGTAAATGCAAATATTGTATACTGTATTTGTGTATTCAATCTTTTGACCAGCCAATATCACTACCAAAATCCTAAACCTATATTTGCACCTACCATAAACAATAAAATAGTAATGATTAAAAATGAAAGTCTTTCAATACCATAGACAAGTCATTAAACAATCAACTTAATGAGATACATAAGATTGATAAACACTTGCAACATAATTTTTGAAACATTATGTTTTAAGTGTTTTTGCAGTTGTAGACTGCAAGTGTTGCAACATACATTCATACACCATTTCAAAAGTTAAACATAATTCTTTAAGACTTAAATAAGGGCGTTAACAGAATAGATCAGCCGACAATACTGATCCCATCATATCATCTACTACAACTGCTGGTCAGCAGCCGTCAATCACGCATGTGTGGCCTGCTCTTTGCTTCAACAGCACCTTCATAATATCTAACCCATTCAATTGCAGTCACATCCAAAGTTAATTAAAATTGAATTACTTTCAACAAAAAACATACGGGTTATCAATCATATTGCAAGTGCCAAACAGCCCGGTCGCTTATCACATCTATTTAATTCACCTACTAACAATTTTTGATTAATTCTACAAATGCTTTTGCTAGCTTGCTACAAGAAGCTACAAAGGACCGATGGAGTCTTAATATCAGTTAAAAAAATACATCTAGCCAAGGTACAAATATGACTTCTTTATGGAGTTTTTATTTAATTTATCTATACCAAGGACACAAGGTGTATTTAACATTCTTTTCATCTACTACATGCAGTTAGAGAAGATTCATTACATTTGTTTATATTACAATAATTAAATACAATTTAGATGGAAGAAACGACATCATCGATCCTTGAACTATAAAATTAAGTACAATATTATTTCTTATTTACAATAAAGTCATAAATATTTAATGTACTATAATAAGTTAATGTTAAGGCCCCGTGCGCGTGACACGGGTAGCAGTGTGCATATTATTGGGCTCCAGTAGACAATGGCTTAGGCTGCGCAGCACCTGATCATGGAAAGATATCCTCCAGCGTAATCTATCATTAGTGTCCGACCGAAAATGAATTTTCAGCCAAAAATTAAAAAGAAGCTTCGGTTTTAGTCTTCTTTTCGGCCGAAAACGAATACGAAAATGATTTTGACATTCAAAATATTAATATTTCCGCTGTATGCGCACGTATGTGAAGAAAAATACAACCTCGCTTTACTACGCTTTACATTTTAATGTCAGTTGAGTAAAACCACACAAGCGGACTCGATTCAACCCCGAAATTAGCCAAGCTTTACGAAATAGGACGAATGACGCGGGACGATTCACGAACTTCTGATTTTCGGCTTGGCCGAAGTTTCAGCTGGTTTATAGCCGAAAATCAAAATATGGCCGAATCATGATTTTTAAATCGAAAATGGCCGAAAACAAAGCTTCGGTCGGTCAGTATACAATAATAAATGATTTGCTGGACATACATTTCACAAAACAAATGCACAAATGTTTTACCAACAGCGCCCCTCCGTCAACTTCTTTCGAGCGAGATCCGCAAATATATCAAGAAGCGCAAACATGGGCCACTGTATAATAGAGCTTTCGTTACCGGCCATTACAGGTGATAACAAAATAACAATTATAGGCTTTTCATGCATTGACACTGCATTGCAGTTACACTTACTTTCAACATTTCCTCAATTTTAATTGATTTAGATTTGTAATGTATTATTAACCTACGCTAACAGTATTGTATTTATAATCACATAAATGTTTATTAACTATATAAATATGTATAATTTAAATATACAGGGTGACTTTTTAAACAAGGATCACTATGGCAGTTGTGCCAATCGTCAGAGATAGAAAGTTAATGATGTTCGAAAAATCGAGTGCTTCAAAAGTATCAATAAAAGTAACTAAAAAAAATATATAAAAAACTCACCCTGTATAAATTTGTATGCATATTTTATATAAAATTTACTGAAAGATGTTTTTGTACGAGAACTTGAAGTCACTAGAATTTAAGTATCTATGTGTAATCTGTACATTGTATCAACAAAATGCTGCATTCTTCTATTACGAAAGTCGGTTAAAGAGTTTCGAATTACGCAGATTTAGGTACTATTAAGTCTTATTATAAAGATATCTATGTACTCATAAAAGTAACTAAGAAAATAAGTACTGTTCACCCTTGTGTGTATGAAATATTCTTAGCTTTTCATCTGCAATCTTTAAGATCACATGAACCTGTGATTATGTGTTGCCAGCATTCTGTAATGAATGTTTTTAGACAATTTTTCATTATTGCCTTCTCCATTATATTCATAAAACAATATTATGAATTAGCTAGCTTTAAATTGAAATAAATATATTTTTTTCCAAATTCATGATCATTCATCATCAGTCTATCGCTTACTTATTAAGTCTCAGTCAACACCAAAAAAACAAAAAGGTCAGTATTTATAAATCTAGTTTTTTTTTTGTACATAATAATAATAATAAATCAATTAATCCTCTGTATTTTTCAGTAATTTTATATACATTCTTACCCACAAGTTCCAGTTCTATAAAAGGCCGCGTGCTAACCAAAGCGTCGTGCGAACAGGCGACCGTCGCGTACATTTTGTCGGCGAATCAGAACGCTTGGTCGCGCCGACAGAGGGCGTTAGGCGTCCTCTGTCGGCGCGACGATTTTCAAACATATTGAATCGAATCGAGTATTCGCACTACCAATCCGCTTTGCTTATGACAGCCCATAATCGTTTCAGCATTTGAGTAGGTAATTGACACGAAAAGAGGAAGAATAGTTTCAATGGATGTAATTTACCTAACAACAGTTGAACATTGTTTATACAAACGTAATGCACATTTATTAAAGTTTGAATCGTGAAATATGTTTTGTTAGGGTCGCCCTTTTAGGCTAACACTGCACTGAGACAGAGCAGACAAAAAAATTAACCATCACATTCCCATAACAGTGCTGAAGTAAGAACCGTTTAGAATAAATTCTTCCGTTCAACATTTTGTTTAATTTTACTCCAACGTGTTGAGACACATATACGTCTGTATCGGTAAAATACCAAAAGGACAAAGTGACTTAAAACAATCCGTTTTTATTTTGAAAATTCACAGTATCTATGGGTTCTTTGCGCATCATTTCATATTCAGACATTCAGAGAGACGTTTTACAACATGTAAGGTTTTTTTTTAAACTAAAACTATACCGTTTAACGAATAAGTATGTATTGAGTCATTTACACGAGTCACCAACGATTACAGACAATAATTTATTAATTTATAATTAGCTGTTTATGAGGCTTTCAGTTTTAGATTATGCTCTAATAAAGTTTTTCTAGCAGATATTCACTTAGTATCACCATCTCATCACATTGTGAAGCAATCACTGAATATCTTCACCTCGATAAATTTAGAAGTCACTATAACACTGGCACTATAGCATTGGCATATTTGTACAAATATTGCCCTCATTTCTCAATACAAAATTAACTATATTTCCATGACTGTAAGGTGTGGTTTGTATTGCCTAAATAACGCCAATATATGTACAAATACGCCATGTGAAGTACCAGCACAAAATATTAAAAAGAAGTCGATAATTTCTTCTCTAACCTTCGTCGATTTTTGCCACGGCAGCATTGTGTCCAGTGGCACGAATATGGAAGAACAGAAGTCCAATACGACAAGAAACTTATGCATAAATAGTTGCTCTGTTATATAACGCGGAACGGATCCCGTGCAGCCAGTAATGACTGTGCTATGGACATTTTATAACCTACTTCATTAATATGGAAGGATATGTATGTATACCTCTGGGAAATAATAGTTTTAATTTAAAAGGTAAGTATCATTTTTGCATTATTTTTATTATACTTCCGTCCGTAATATTAAAGAGATGTGTTCCGTTCACTTTAGGACTTAGTGTAACTAGTATAGCGTGATGTGGTAGTACATAGTGCCACTATAGCCCCAGTGCCACAGGTGTTCTTAACACTATGAGTGACACTAAATGAGATACAATAAAAGTATACAATACTTATTATATGCGTTTAGTGTCCCACAACGTGTGAACGCCCCAGGCGCCATTAGTGCCCATAATGCCCCTAGTTCCACTTTTGCCCCTAGTACCTAGTGTCACTGGTGCCGCTAGCGCCACTTGTACCTTTAGTGCCCCAAAAGCCGCTAGTGCTCTTAGTGCCACTTTTGCCTGTAGTGCCACTTTTCCCCTTAGAGACATTTTTGCCTTTAGTGCCACTTTTGCCCTTAGTGCCGCTGGTGCCTGGCGCGGCGCCGGCAGCGCGTCAGTCGGACAGGTATCGCTCGCGCGGAGCGTCTTCGGAATCGTCTCGCGTCGGGCTGATGCTGTCGATCTCGTCAACTTCCTCGAGATTCTTCGTGCTGGGGTTGCATAGTCTGAAAATAAGAAAACGGAAACAACTATTAATTATACCAAAAACGCAACGGTATTTTTTACAGGCGCATGAGAAATTTCAGGTGTCTGAAAATGGTTCGTGAGAAAACCAGCAAATATTCTAAGACTTGTGACATCCACCAACCCGCACTGAGCCCGTCGCGTGGTGGATTATGGCCTACTCCTCTCACAGAAAGTAGGTCTGTGAAAATTTTAACGGATTATGCACTGGGAATGTCTGGGATGGCAAAGCATCTGCGATACCTTTGTCCATAGAGGACGATGACCACTTAACATCAGGTGAGCCATTGGCTTGTTTGCCATCCAATAAATAGCATACAAAAGTAAAATTGTAACGAACCTGCACTTGCAACAGACGATGCAGGGCGCGGCTAACAACAGAAGCGGACTGGCTACTAACAACAGTAGTCCGAAGCCTGCAAATATGCCGACCACCTGGAATAAAAAGACAGAACATGTCACCTATGAGGCTAATTAGATCGGAGACCCGAGAAATTCCTCCCATCATTGCAATCAATTATTTTTGCTAGTGTAAAATAGTATATTTTAATAGTGCAAAGTTTGTCATTGCACTCCAGCCGAGTGGGCCAATTGTCAACGCACTAAAGGAAAAAGAAATTAAAGTTTATGAAAATAATATCTATTCATTTTGTGACAGATGTCAGATGGGCTTGGGGTTTTTTTATTCATGCCTGATTCGGAGCTGCCAAGTAGCCTAATAATAAAACTGAAAGCCCACCCGAACCTGGACCAGCTCTTAGGTCGCGGTTATGGAGATAATAATAATGGTCAAAGTATAGATTACTCAGTAGCAAAAAAAAAATTCAGTAGTTTGGTTAAAACTGTAGATTTTTTTTGTTAATTGCGAGAGTTTATGAGTATGTTTTCATAAATTTCATACCTGTGCACGATGCCATAAAACCGATGCGCGTGAGTGTCCCAGTTTGTTTTTGCACGGTCCTTTGTCGTAGTGACGCAACAGAAAATCATCCTGTAACAAAACATCACACATATTAGTACTTTGTAAACTATCTCAATGGCCACAGAAAAGTAAAGTTTAGCCCATCCGTAAATTACGTTACACGAATTTCATGACTTCAGGAGCCATCCTTGACACAATTGGTCATATCATTTCTGTGGGACCAACCCCTCCCCTGGTGTGACGTCACTTTTTTTGCAAAATTAAACCTTATAATAATAATTCATACGAGTTAATGATGTTTTAAAGATTTTCGATAAAAGTTGATGTTTAAAGTTTTAATACTTTAGATTTATACATGTGACGTTATGAATCGTTATGATATCGTCCCCCCTTGTTTGCTACACGAAGCCACACTTTGTTTATGCGTAATTTATGGATGGTCCCTTGGGAGCCTTTGCCCCTCAGTAGTACAGTAAATTCCCACGGTCGGGCAAAATATTTCACGAGGATTGATTTTGATAACTTCTTTTTTATCTGCTAAACGTCAAAATCATTTCTCAGATCCTGTGATTTGTCAGGCTAGAATTTAATAAAGATTACTTACAAAATAAACAATAATAAAAAAATCAACGTAAGTTACCAAACATGTCATTACTTTTAACTTCATTGTCTTATGTACAGTTAAACAGACATAAATGACATTTCGCATGCTCACAATGGGTGTCAAGGGAATGCTGGTTTTTCCACGACTTATTAGAAAACAAACTGCGACCCGTCCCCGGCACGAATACGAGTAAAGCAATTTGACATAGTGTGACGATCTGTTAAATTAAACTATTAATTTCCCTGACTTGTCATAAACACAAATATAAAAAGTATCAAGACTAAGCCTTAGATTGTGCTTTAGATTTTCCCGTAACAACATTTTTTTTTTTAAAGGAAGTAAAAAACTGTTTAAAAGACACAGTAACAAATTATCTCAAAACTTCGTTTTCGACAAATAAAACAATAAAAACAAAGGTAAACTTAAAAAAGTTCAGTTTTAGACAGTAATTTTGAGTTCGTTCCTAGCCTGTAGCGCTGGATAAGTACAGACATTAAAAATAGGTAAATGGTGTATACTCACATCAAGTGAAGCCAAGCAATACCAGCAGAAGACATGCTTGCATCGTTTGCACATCATCTGTGCACATCCCTCATCTTTTTCTATGGGAACGCGGCACATAGGACAGAGTTTGATCAGTTCTGAATCTGGCAGCAGAGGCGCCCCTGCACCCCCCATGGATGATGACGCTGCAGCAGCTTCGCATGATAGACCGCCGTGCCACTAGAAACATACAAACATAGGTGTTAAATACAAATGTTTTTACTCGACTGCAAACTCAAACTCAAACGGTCTTAATACAAAACAAGGTTTTACTTTAGGCATGGTTTAAATATCGAGCCTGTTTTTGAAATAAGAACCTAACAGACATCGAAATACAGTTCCTTTTAGAAAACTAACGTCTTAGGTTGTCAATTTTGTTCGAAATATAAAAACTGTCTCGAAGGTTTAAGCTCCCTTTAATGTTAGATTGCGTTTTGTAATCAGTCAGAAAGCCTTTCTTCCAATTAAACCATTCATAAGCACTTTTGAATTATCAAGGAGTCCGTCAGTTATTAAGAAAAGATGAAGTCGCTCATTCCAAAACGTTGATCTCTTTGGGGAAGAAGGGACAAGAATTTTTGAGAAGACTCTTTTAAATATGACAAAATCCTAGGTACATTATTCTTGTTGCTTCCTCATTTAAAATATAAGATAAAAGAGAAAACCTGGCAGTTATGACTTTACCAAAGAAGGATCACGTCTTCCATGATAGCAGGTGGTATTTTAAGTCTAGAGGGATTATGTAATATTTAAGCAAGCGTACTCTATCGTCGATCACATCAACCCTTACCATCAGGTGGCCAAACGCTAGCCTATCAATAATAATAAAGGATCTGCAGTCGAACGCAAATCAAAAGTCATTTATTCAAATTAGGCTGAGAATCAACACTTTAGAACGTTAAAATTACATGAGGACAGTCCCCCAAAACGCCCCCCTTTATTTTGATGGGAGTTCGTTTTTTAAACCCAGATACTAATTTGACAAGTGTAATGTCAAACTCTTATACCTACCTACTTTAAAAAGCAAACACAAAAGACTTGTAATATCAGATTAGAAATAATAATTTGGGTTTAAAAAACGAACTATAGATGCTTCCGAGTTACGACTGCATATACAACGTGTAACGGAAAGGGTATATCCATACCGAGGGCACGGCTTCTTTGGATGATATCAAACGATATTGGAAGGGTTTTTTAATCCTATCTCTACATGTTCAGAAGTTATGATTTTTTTTTAATACATTGATACTAGAAACCGATCTTTTCAAATTGATTTAAATACATCACTCGGAAGGGATTTATCGTGATATTGGCAAGTAACGTGGAAAGTTATTGAGCTACGTAATGCAGTGACATGTTTGTTCTGATTTGAATTTAAGAAACATAAACGGAAAATTTAGTAACAATTCTTAGAGAATTTTATTTTTAGCTGAAACTATGTATAGTGATTCTATACCAGCTGTTATCTTTAGTGCTTAAGGATAGCAATAAGGTTTCTGTTACACCCTGTATATATTTTATCTCGTTTCCATCTTTTAGGATGGCTTCTCCTTTGTTTTTAATATTAAACATACTTTAAATTCATGATCATAGAAATCTATTCGAGAATATCGTTTTCGAATTACGTTTATTATATGATACATACCCACCACCGTGGCTGTACACTTTGGAAATATTAGATCAACAAAAAATCTAAAAATAGTGTAAATATAAATCTTTTCTCATAAGCCTGTTAAAGGGCAAACCTTGGTTTAGACGACAAATCCCTACATCAAAGCGGGGATAACCGCCCGCGCTCAAATGAAAGGATAAAATGGCACGCTTTGAATACAAAATTACCCCTCATGGAAACCGTTGATTCTTTGTGGTAAATAGCAATTTTAATGGGTGCTGGGGTAATGTGAAATTTAAGTTTTAAGTTGTTATTTACATAGCGTTAAACGACAATAAACAAGCCGCCGAGGTTTTCCTGGTATATTAGTGGGGCCCAATTGGGCACCAATATACTCGTGACTGACGTTTCGTGTGGTGCCGGATGTAAAAGAATAGCACCATCCCATTTCTTCCCGTGGGTGTCGTAGAAGGCGACAAGTCCTAGAGAATGGGCAGCAGCGTTCTCTATGAATTTTGCCACCATATTGCGATCGCCAACTCGCCTGCTAAGCGTGGCGATTATGTCAAAACCCCCTCTTTTGGGGGAGGCCCATGTCCAGCAGTGGACGTCTTTCGGCTGAAATGATGATGAATTGATGATACACGTGACTGTAAAATAATTATATTTCTGTGTAGAGATCTAAACGCTTTATTTTAGCTATAATAGTTGCAAGTGTAAAAATCCATCTTCATTTCTCACATCAATCCGGACTACTATGGTAGTACTACTACCACTACTACTACTACTTCTACTACTATGGTCCATCCATCCGTCGCCCATCCGGCCCAGGGTGCGGCAGATATTAAGGCAGGAAACTTTATTGATAAGAAAATTTAAGCACTATCAATTTAAATTGTACGTAGATTCAAATGACAACAGACAATATTAATTGAATATTGCAGGCCATAAATGTACAAGATCCACTTTGAATGTATAGATGCCTCAACAAACAGTTTGCCAGTAGTAAGAAAAGGCTCGAACACAGGAAATTGGTGGACATAGTGCGTCAATCTACTTAATGATCATGTTTTTTTTTTGGGTCATCATTTGGGTTATCATCAAATAACTTGGGCGTGTCAGACTTTTACTGACTAAAACCCACCCGTGTTCACTCAGTTGCCTGTGTGCCAGGGGCCGCGGTATCTTTTTCGAACAACCCGCACCCCTGGAATGTTCCCTAACTGTACATTTAAGTACTGCTACTCGTGGAGGCCTTCTATCAAATATTTATCGAAGGTAGAAGCCATTTGAATGCATCAAGGTTCCATAAGCAAATGCAGCCTGAGACGTGGTAGCACAGTGAACAGCTAACCTTACTGTGGCACAAGGGTCTTTGTCTGTGCCATCTCGACCCACTTCCTGAGAGCTGCTGTAAAAGGGGGGCGCTGGAGATGCAGGATAGTGCTTTTGTGCAAAAGGAGGCACCCATTTCATGTCGTGTAATGAATGATATTCAGTTGCTTGGCAACACTGTGAATGATTTTACTGCTGCAAAGCATAGCCCGATTTGGGTTGGGTTATTTACTGGTTAAGACTTTAAGTTCTTAAGGCGCAGTAAGTGCCAAAGCTTTTTATTACGTTATGGAGTGGCAAACAAACCTGGGTGTCTAAAAATGCCGCTTTGGCAGAATCATAATAGGAAAATATTTTTAAAATCGTAAAATGTCGCAAACTTACAATTCATAATCTTATCTGCGTAGACGGCACGCAATTCATATGTTTGACAGTTTTGTATGGAAATGCGTAAAATGGTCACCAAATTATGAATTGCTTTATTAAAGTAAAATGTCAAATAGTAGAATCATAGGAGAATTCAGGAAGTGAATTGCTTTTAGAGTAATCGCTTAATGTGGCGTTGTTAGGCCCCCTGATGGAAGTTTTTTAACGGTACCTATGAACATCTGCATTGACATGCCTGCTACGCACCTCGTGTTGCGTACCCGTTTTAAAGGTGAATCTCTGCAAGTAGGTAGTATTTTTTGTTAATCCGTTTAGTTAAGGGCACGCCAGAGTAGTCTGCGAAATTCAAAAACTTGCAGGTCAATGTTAGGTTGTATATGAAAAAATTCCTCGATCAACCAGAAAAGAGCTGATAATTTTCAAAAGGCTGATCCGACTTTAATGAAACATATCTAAAAACCACCGCTACAAAATCTACTTTTTAGTAAAAAAAACCGCACCCAAATCGGTTCACCCCTTTAAGAGCTACGGTGGCACATACACACATAGCGGTCAAACTTATAACACCCCTCTTTTTGCGTCGGGGGTTAAGAATATGATTCGCGACCGTAACAACTATGTATTTACAGAAGTTTAATCATAAAATCATCAGAACAACCCTCTTAAGTTCGTGGCCTTTTTGTATCAACCCAGGAAGCAGGGAATCCATATTTCTTTACATAAAATGTATGGGATATAAGTACAGTATGTATAGGTATGAAGTATTTAGAAGTGCTCCTCTCAGGCCGCGCTGAGAGGCGCTTGAAATGTCCGGAAATAGAACACGTAGAATAAACTTTAACATTTTCCATAAAAGATTTACAAAAACTTCGCACATTTTTTGTTTATCCTTGCACGTTTATTATGATTATAATAAAAAATAATGAGAAAAAAAAAAACAACCGACTTCCAAAAAAAAAAACACTACAAAGTGAAAGTAACTTTAATTTCGGAAGTCTGTGACTTTGGATATGTATTTAATTTATTTCTTTGTCACCGCCGAAAGAGATTTATTCCAAAATGGTCCCATTTAAATTTCATAAAGATCTGATGATGAGTTTCGGAGACAGACAACGAAAGTCTTCAAAAAATGACAGCAAATCAACCGCGATCGCTACTATCACATAAATAAGCTTTGTTTTGACCCCAAGGATGATCACATTTCCAATTGGTGTGGGGTAGGTACTATAACTAAAATGAGTGGGATGCAAGTTATTTTATGGTAAACTAGCTTTTGCCAGCGGCTTTGCCCGCGTGGAGGTCGGTGTATTATACATCTAAACCTTCCTCTTGAATCACTCTATCTATTAAAAAAATCCGTTGCGTAGTTTTAAAGCTTTAAGCATACATAGGGATACAGGGACAGAGAACGCGACTTTGTTTTATACTATGTGTAGTGATGATAAAAAAAAAAAATAGAAAAAATCTTTATTTCAGACATGAACATGGTAAAACGAACAGTCCATAGATTGGTTAGTGATGGGTTAGTAAAACAGGCGCGTAAATAAAACCGGACAAGTGCTAGTCGGACTCGCCCGCCGAGGGTTCCGTACAAATTTGAATTTTTTGTTGATGTTGTGAATGGCGGGGGATATTTTTTAAGATTTAATTACAAAATTACAGTTTTCAGATTTTTCGCTGTACTAGTAGTATAAGACGATATAACTTGCCAAATTTCATAGTTCTAGGTCAACGGAAGTACCCTATCCTTGAGAGTGGCGAAATATACGTTTTTTGCGTCATAAACGGCCGTATCTTTGTTTACCTTAATTAAGAAGTTTGTTTTTTTCACAGCTTCAAGAGACTGTAAACCTGAGTATATCGTTTTAATTTCAACTCGATACCTCGATAAAGGGTCTTGACAGACAGACAGACGGACGGACAACAAAGTGATCCTATAATGGTTCCGTTTTTTTCCTTTTGAGGTACGAACCCTAAAAACAACCGACTTCCGGAAAAACACTTCATAGTGCAAAATAAATAACTTTCATTTCGGAAGGCGGTGACAAAATTTTTAAATACATATCCAAAGTCACCGACTTCCGAAATTAAAGTTGTTTTCACTTTGAGGTGTTTTTCAGGAAGTCGGTTGATTTTTTTTTATTGGAACAAGTTTTATAGAAGTAGGTCAGTCAGAAAGTTAAAGCTAGTTGCCCGTTTCAAAGCGTAGGTCTCCACGGAGAAGATCATAAGGTCTAGTGGTTGTAAGCGCTACTGCTGAGCATGAGGTACTGGGTTCGATTCCCAGATCGGGCAAACGTTATTAGGTTTTACCATAAGGAATTTCTTAGTAGCAACCAATAGAGTCTGAATTTATGCCCAGTTGATACCAATAGCCTCGCCCCCTCTACAGGGGACTTTAGAGGTGAATTCAAATTTTCACTCAAAACTTGAATTTCGCGGGCTGCTTTACCACCTCCTCTAAATAACTGACAAAATGGGTATAGCTCTGCCTAACCCTTGGAAGATTACTGGCGTCGTGTTATGTTATGTCATCACAAAACTCTCTGGTCACCTCTCCTCAGTCTGCGAGCTCACGTCATGCGTCAGTGCGGTGCAGCATAACATGAACAAAGGTATTAAGAGGGAAAGCGAGACGGGGGCCTTTTTGTTTTGACAATGGGCCGTACGTTGAAAAGACACGATACTGCTAGTACTAGAAGTGTAAAGTTTCATGTTTATGTCGAGGTTATGAAATAGTCCTCGAGGTTGAAGGCGTTTCTAAATATAATAAGTTTTATAAGTCCCAACAATGTAGTTTGAAAGCAGTGGTGGAAACTGCCGCAACTTACTAGTAGTAGGTAGTAGGAGGAGGTTCGCTTTACTTTGTGCAAATTATGTCCTCACCACTGTTCTCGTAACGGTGTAAGAAAACATCGTGAGGAAATCGGCATGTCCAAGTACAAAAGACCCCCTTCTACCAACCCGCACTGGGCCCGGTCTGGCGAGCTCATCTACCGGGTCTTGCAAACTGGTTTGTATGTGGTATCATCATTATCATATCAGCCGGAAGACGTCCACTGCTGGGCATGTGTGTTAAAGGTAATCTATACTACTAATAATAAAGCTGAAGAGTTTGTTTGTTTGTATGCTTGAACGCGCTAATCTTAGGAACTACTGGTCCGATTTGAAAAAATATTTCAGTGATAGATAGCCCATTTATCAAGGAAGACTATAGGCTATAGGCTATATTACATCACGCTAAGACCGTTAGGAGCTGAGCAAAGAGAAAAAAGTCACGAATACCTCGCACGGGCAGGAGAGGCGAGCGACGGGGTGGGTTGGGGAGCAAGAAATTTGAGGCGCGAGCAGGCGAGCGAAGTCGCGGGTAGAAGCTAGTCTCTACTATAGAGGTATGAGGAACAGGGTGTAAAGTTCACTGAACTTCAAAGAAAAGGGAGGATCCTCCGACCAGACGGGTGTTGTGTCAGGTGGGCCACTGCCTACATTTTATTTTAATTGCTAGTTGCGCGACAAACTCTGTTTGCGCGATGCAGGAATTTGCGTGACGTCAGTATGATGCGTAGTTCGCATGTGGCGATGTAGATGTCGCTACGGTACAAAACTAGATCCGATTACAAAAATTCCTTCACTGGTAGAAAGCAACACTATTCCCGTGTGACATAGGATGCTTTTTATGAAAGTAAAATGCACGGTTCCTGTCATAATCACCACGTAGGTGAATCCACAGGGCGGTATTGGTGCAATATAGATATTTTGGAGTATAGTTGGGGTAGTTTGTCTGGAAACCTGTATTCCTCGTACAGGCTTCAGTGTCCGCAACATCAATGTATTAATGTAAAGATATTTATGTACCTACTGTACGAACTAGTTTCTCATTAAGTACCTATAATGGTGGAGAAAATAAGGTTTATTATAAAAAAGAAGCAATTCTCACCTCCTGGTTGCATTGTGAGCAGAAGTCGTGCCGGCAAGTGGGGCAGTGCGCAGGACTGGCTGCGCGAACGTGCACCACCGTGTCACAGCCCACGCGTGGACAAAACGCGCGCCCAGAGTCCATCGCCACCTCTGCAACAAAATAATTAGGTAAATCAGTATAACTACCTACTTACTTACATCTGTAGATGGATCATATAGCGTGAGGTCACAATCGAAAAGTACGCCACCATCATGATTTTTCAATACAATCTCACAAATGTTTACAATCAACGGTGGCAATAGGTAGGTCATTCAGATGACAATGTATGCGCTTTTATAATAAACATCCAAGTCATGTTCAAGATCTAATTCTCAATAAATTTAAATCATTCATTAAACGTAAGTTGTGCCTGAAAGCCTTTTATACCGTTAAAGATTATTTTGACGACAAAAAAGCTTGGCATTGAGCTGCTCCAATTTTTGAATACTGAATGTTGTTTTTTGGTTTTACAAACTTACACTCTTTGACATTTGATGATTATTATGCATATACAATTTGACATGAATATGTAGTAACGCTCTCCTGAAAATGTCAGTCAAGAACCAAAACATCCTTGTAGAATTCTTATAATATGCATGATGGGAATTCAGCATGTCAAGTTCGGCATGTCAGGGAATTTGCTCCAGAGTAGTTTGATACACTACGTCAATTTGCAGTGTTTTCCGTACTAATATTATAAATGCGAAAGGAACTCTGTCTAACTGTTACGCTTCTCGCCTAGACCACTGAACCGATCGTCATGAAATTTGGCAGGGATATAGCTTGGGATATGGCGAATGACATAGGCTACTTTTTTACGCGATAACCGACATCCACGCGGGCGGAGCCGCGGGGAAAAGCTAGTAACTTGTAAGTCATTTGCCACTGACTAACAGTGACAGATTTTACAGACAGATACAGGATTCCCTGATTTTACACGCAATTTCGGTAGTACGTTCCCGTGGGATATCCGATATCCTCAATTTTGAATGTCCAAATGGGGGCTACCTATCTCAAGCACGTTTTCACTTATCGTGTCACTGATCAGGATATCGAATTAACGACACACTCAATCAGAAACCGGAACCATTGAAAGGTCACAATGTCGTTTACTTTCCTCGCTTGCCCACTTCCTCAAGTTCGTATGTCCGGTAATGAATTTTGGTTGACATTTTTAACCGACTTCAAAAAAAGGAGGTGGTTCTCAATTCGACTGTATTTTTTTAATGCTTGCTACCTCATAACTTTCGACTGGGTGAACCGATTTTGATGATTCTTTTTTATTACAAAGCTGGTGCTTCCCGTGTGGTTTTCATTTCAATTTTATATAGATTTGATGATACGTTTCGGAGAAAGACAACGGAACTCTTCATAAAATAACAGTAAATAAACCGCGATTGCTGCTATCGCATAAATATGCATTGTTTTGACCCCAAGGATAATGAAATTTAGAATTAGTGAAGGTACTATAACTAAAAAGTGAAAAATAAAAACAACCGACTTCCGAAAAAACACTACACAGTGAAATAACTTTAATTTCGGAAGGCGGTGACAAAAAATTAAAATACATATCCAAAGTCACCGACTTCCGAAATTAAAGTTATTTTTCACTTTGTAGTGTTTTTGCGGAAGTCGGCTGTTTTTTTTTTTAAGTTTTTATTTGTAAAACAATGACAGCAATATTTTCTTATACTTATAGCACGTCTGTTTACAAAACGTCATTGAAATATCTGTACTCATCATTATGAACCACTTTGACCATGTCATGAGACCAACATAGAAACCCCGAATAAAAATCACCTGCTCCATAGATCTTTACATATAAATAAAATTGAAATGTCTCTTTGTAATAAAAAAAACAGCTTCTTACTAAATGCATATGAAAAAAAAAAAACAATTAAGTCTTTAAAAAATTGTCCGTCTGTCTGTCTGTTCCAACTAATCTCCAAAACGGATTCACTGATTTTGACGGGACTTTAATTGGCACAAAGCTGATGTTAAAATAAAAAAAGCTATCGCGTAACTCGGCATTATAATGTATGGAACGGTTGTTTTTTGTTTGCGATTTCTGTATTAGTCACATGGCAAAAGTTGATTATAATGATGAGATTTTCGTTATTTCAATTATACCTTGTAATAATCTAGCTTGACTTAAAAGTGCCATCTTCAGACAGTAACTTACCGAAGCATTAAGTAACATAACTAAAAACGATGGCACTGTCGTCGTAGAGTAGAGCAAATGGTTCAATAATGTGCAGCCACGGAGCGAGTAATCGTCGTGAAACAGAGCGGAGCGACCTGAACGTCACCGGCAGACGAGCGCACACGCACCAGCGAAGATCAAGCCGTGCAAGTACATAATCAGAGCATGATGGAATCATGGAACCAATCAGGCTCATTGATAAATTGTTTTATTTCAATAAAAAGCGGGACGGACTAGATAGATGCTGTCGAAACGATGGAGGAAGCGCGGGAAATGTGGAATGTGGAAGGAGTAGAGGGACGTCTTTCTTTAGCCAACGTTGGGACAGTAGGGTACAGGTTAACAAAATACATAAAATTTAAAAATCGGCTGTCAGAGTAGGGGAAAACTAAAGAAACGATGCATGGATTGTGATATGTGTGAAATATAAAATGGCCAGAAGGGGGGATAACTAATTACCGAGATAACGGCAAAATGAGATATATTGAAAGAAGAAGCTACCCTGCACCGAACTTTAGATAAATTGGGATAGGGGTAGGTCGATGACACTGCGACTGAATTACCTGGCCTTTTTCCGAAAAATTTACAAAGACGTTCTGGACAGTAATCGACGACTATTAGTTGCTTTTTCAAAGATCGCCTACATTTGAGCTTAACAAAAGACATAATTAAATTGAGTAAAAATGAATAATCTTTGTGAAGGTTAAAGGCTCGTGCAGACTAGCGCGACGCGACGATCGCGTCGCGACACTCGTAGAAAAATTTCTATGAAAACTTAGCGTGAGTTGCAACATTTAACTATAACGGTAACCAAACCATAACCAGCCGTGAAACGGCCGCCTATTGGTCAATTCGACGATTTGACAAATGTTAACGGCTTTGTTATCGTTATAGTTAAATGGTGAAACTCACCCTTAATGGAAATTATTCTACAAGTGTCGCGTCGCGGCTGTTTGAAGAAGCCTTAATAAAGGCATCTGTAGGGTTTTGTAATTTTGTAATACTATACCATGATTGAGTCGAAACTTGAGATGTTTCTCCATCACTGCCGGCTCCACCAGTTCGGATATCTCCTCCAGATTGAGCGCTGCCCCCACCCTGCATCTCGCGTCTGGACACGACACTTCGTACGCACCGTTGCAAACTTCGAATTCGACATACGCCTTCATACACTGCAACAATTGAAATTATTCGTTAGTTCCCTTAAGTTAGAAGTAATAGGAGAAAATAATATATCATAGGTTCCAGTGGCGAAAGCACCATATAACACGATTCCTACCGGCTTCCCTTCGGGGATTCGCATCGGCATCTCCGCTATAGCTATTCAAAAATGGCACGTCAATGGTGGCTACTAGTGTCAAAAAATATAGTTACAGTACGAGTATTTAATTCACCATAACATTCAAACAATAAAAACGGTTATTTTTAGCTTTGTATTACAACAAAAAAAAATGTTCGAAATTAACCCGGCCAAAAAAGTCATAATCAGGAACTAAAAATTCATACAACAGCGATCTCGTAATGATGTCACTTTAGGTCACGTGGAACCGCTTCATATGGACGAGAGCAAGCCACTGTACATCGGGTTATAACAGAGAAAGATATAGCAAAATGCGTCAGCGAGAACGAGATAGAGGAATATTGCACATTTTATTTAGTTTTCAGCTGTTCAATTTTATTATATTATTCTTTACATTCCTATATTAATTTTAGAATTATAGTAAGTACTCTATTGATAAGTCAGTAAAAGCCGACTTCGCTTCGGCTTCTCTCTTGGATGAGACTCGCACAGACCAGGGCAGCATGCCACACAAAAGAGAGGACGCCTATACTCAGCAGAGGGTAGTCCAAGGCTGCTAGTAATGTAGATATAGTTACTTATGTAGATTCTTTTACATATTGTGAATGAGAGAACGTTGTAGGCCTACAGTTTCTGTTCTTTATTTTCATTCCTCTAAGTACCTGGTACTTATTGACAGGCCTGCACTGTCCGCCCATACCTAATATCACTGTAATTTGAAAACATTATAAAAGCCAATTATTTTTAAAAGAGTAACCGTGGAGTTTCTTGCCGGCTCTTCTCCATAGGAAGCGACAAATTGGAACCGTGCACCTAGCTTCTGACGTTTCATAAGTGCCCTTGCAGGTTTATGTGAAATAAAATATTTTGATTTTTTTGATTTTGAATGATGACGATGATTATAATAATAAAATAAAAATCATTTGTTGCAGACAAAAATGTCCATAGGCAAGGCAAGCTTGTTAGTAACAAGAATTTGGCTTATATCTAATATTAGTTATTACAAAAAGTAAAAAAGAAGAAATTATAGGTTTCGCTTATTTCCATGATAAGAAAATATCCCGGAAGGAGGAACTGAGAATCTTAGCAAACATCTGATTCTCCTCTTATTTATTTGAATGTAACTTTCTTAAAATGAAATGTAACGAAGATCTTGAAAGATCACTCTATGCGATACGATTGCCTATTGTGTAGAAGTATAATGTATAATTTTCATAACTCCAAATTGTAATTTACGATTTGAAGTAATCTCCGATTTCCTTTCAGATCTCTTTGCTTATTTCACTTCTTTCAGTCTTTGTGACCTTGTGTTACCTTGAAGTTTCTCAAAGGACAGATCGATTAAAGGCCAGTTGGGCCCGACCTTGCTCCCTACGATAGTTCAATGGCCGAGAGGCTGAACTAAAATTAAATACCTTTCAGTCAGCCCTACAATATTCAAGATAGCTATAAAACGAAACCACATCATCAAGTTGTGAATAGACAGTAATTGCCAACGCAGATTTCGCATTCTTTCAATAGGTGAAAAATTAAGTCAACAAAACATTTCGAATGCAATCCCCGAGAGGTTTGGTAATATTTAAGTACCCTGTATTAAGAGCATTCTCCGCACGCGGGCAGGCAACGGCGCATTTATGGCGGTTTTTCGTGATTATTTCATTAAATACAAACAAAACTAAACATTTTTTTCAGCCATGCACTAGATCGTCGGTATTTTCAAGTTTGAATGCTATTTTTTGTACAGCTATTTTGGTATTTATTTATAAAAATCGACACCGTCAATTATTTTCTATTTGCATTACTTAGTACGATTAAATGCTTTTATTAAAGATTAACTGTTAAAAATAATTATAAATACCAACGATCTAGTGCTTGGCTGAAAAAAAATAGTAGTTTTGTTTGTACTTTATGAAATAATCCCGAAAAACTACTATTAATGCGTTGTTGCCAGCCCGCATGGAATGAACGCTCTTAAGGGGCGAGCCAAATGCCACCAACCAGGCACAAATCCAAACTCTGGGCTGCTACTGACAAATTCCTGATAAAACTCAATAAATAGCACTTTAATAAATCAATCTTCAATCAATCTTTTATAATCTTTTTTCTGAATAGATAGCGCACATAAAAGATTGAGCGTTATTTTTTATGTAAAAACTATGAATGCATGTGGAAATAAATGTTTTTTTTTATACTTGTTTACGCTACGCTTAACACAAGGTCTATAAATATTATTTAATAAGTTTTCTTACTAGCCAATTGAAATAAAAAGTGTTTTCAAATAAGGGTTGTTTAAATTCAACGGCCAGATTCAAACAATAGATTTAATACTTAGTTACATGCTTGCTCCCAGAACACCGTGGTAAGATACTTATCTAAAGTACACGGCTAGCTTGAACACAATATGAAGAGAAACTCAACACAATCGTTTTATAGAAAACAGTCCTTTGTTAACTTATAAACGACTGTCACGGTTGTGGGTGAACTTTAGAAAGCGGAAAGCTGGCGGCACATCTAGATGTAGCTACTAACTCTATGTACCGTTTACTGGAACCAAGGGGCCTACTCTAAGTCCGTCAACGAAGATACGGTCGCGTTCGATACTTAGAAATTATTCCTACTGCCAATTAATTCACTTTTTCGGACGGACAAAACAAAAACAACCGTTAAATTATTTTTCTTATCACCGCCTTCCGAAATTAAAATTATTTTTCTCTTTGTAGTGTTTTTCCGGAAGTCGGTTCTTTTTTTGGAAAGATTTTTATTTTTCACTTTTTAGTTATAGTACCTACCTACCCCACTCCAATTCGAAATTTCACCATCCTTGTGGTCAAAACAATGCATATTTATGCGATAGCAGCAATCGCGGTTGATTTTTTTAAGAATTCCATTGTCTGTCTCCCATCAGATCTATATGAAATTTTAATGGGACCATTTCAGAATAAACAACCCCTTTCCAAAAAAAAAAAAAAGAAAGAACTTTGCAAATCCGTCTATATATGACGGAGTTATGCCCGAACATACATACAAAAATATATTATATAAACATGTCGAATTAATAGCCTCCTTCTTTTTGAAGTTAGTTTAAAACAGCGGAAGTAAGGACAACTGTCAAATCGTGTAACTGATACGGTGTAGGCAACGCACGTAACTTCGGCCGAAACTACGGACTAAGTAATCGTGTGTTAAGTTACTAGGCTTGGGACAGGTGGTCTATGGTCCTCAATGCTTGATGTTAAGTCTAGAATACTGACTAAAACCTAACCTAACGCACTTTGGAAATCCAGTAATTGCATTCAGCCCATATCAATTTGGGAATGAATTCAGGAGGGACTGAGTGAGTAAGAGGAGCCTGGGAAAACCAATATGGTTACGGTGATAAAATAAAGCACGGTGTCAGAAATCGTTGCTAATTTTAAATATTTACGTAAAATAAACTTTCTCCTTAGCTTAAATGCGATTTTATTGGTACTGGAATCCCACACACTAAATCTATTTACAACATCTTAAATTCACAGACAGACAACGCATAGCCTTTACCGCTGGGCGTAGTAGGATGAAATATTGCGCAAGAGTTCCTTTTGTAACGAAGAAGCTTCCTTTTGAAGCTTCCCCTAAAGGAATTCAAGAGGGGATGAAAGTTAGTATTCAGGAATTTCGAAATTTTTGATGATGATGACGGACAAAACAAAAACTACCGCTAAATTATTTTTCTTGTCACCGCCTTCCAAAATTAAAATTATTTTTCTCTTTGTAGTGTTTTTCCGGAAGTAATTAGTAAATTACTAATTATTTATACTTAATTAATAGAAAATAAATAATTTATGTTGCATAATGTAAGAAATGTTTAATAAAAGTTGGTTTTAAACAAAAATCAGTAAGTAGTTTCAATTTGATTTTATAACGTAATTTCAAAGATGCGGGATCCGCGGATCCGCGCTTTGCAGGTGCGAGATCCAGCAGATTAATAAAAGCAGCGGGATCCCGCGAGAATGCGTGATACCGTTTTGCGGGATTGCAATCCCTAATCACAATCCCAAGGATTTAAAATTAATAAATCCATTGCTCAATATATTTGCAATAATTTACTGCTCGGCTTTCTTTTAAATTGAAAAAGTGAGAGGCATTAAGCCATGCATTTACAAGTGTGGAAAATAATCACAGGCATCACGCTATTGAACGAAAACTTAGCAAGAAAGAAGATTATAAATAATATGACATTGAAAAATTGTCTATAAACCAATAAATAAATACATAATCTCTATCAAGCTGCCTGTGTTATGTCATTATGTGTTACCTACTGTGTTTTTGTTCGATTTTATGTCAGGGTTCCGGTGTTAATTAATTTTATTAGATTCATCTTTATTATGCAGCTAATGGCTAGGTGTCAAGGTGTTATCTGATATTAGTTTAACATAAGACATACTTTTTCTACCGCCTAGCTAGAAGATTTTAATAGTTGCAATTGATTTCGGTGCGAAAAAATCTCTAATAAATCTTTTGATTTAATTATAAAATTAAGAAGATATAGGCAGTTTGTTATTAAATCTAAAAGTGGTATGAAGATGCATTCGATGAATCTCAATAGAACTAAAGGTAGGGCAATTAATTGTTAAGCAAATTCACTTCCAACATAAATTGTCCGTATAATCAAACACAACTGTAATTCTTTGACACTTGCACAAAATGGCTTTAACACGGGAAATTAATGTATGGTGTCATTGCCAATTTTCTTTACGATTGATTTCCCTGAGTGTAAAACCAATATTGTGGCAAAAACTGGCCGGGACATCGGTGCTTAAAGTGTAACCATGAATTCAGCAAATTATTCTAGACCTCCCAGCTTAGTATTTTTTAGTTTGTTATCAAAAACAAATTTTTATTACTAAATGGGCCTGCTCTGAACTCGATCAGGATCACGCCTGATGGAAAACGACTGATGAGGTCTGTGTTTTTGTTTCATAGAAAAATGCAATACCTATGCGATCTAAACATCTAACATTTTTGGCACGCAATCATTTACTGATTCCACGGTAAACGGTTGCACGTCGATGTCCCTGCCACCCTGTATAAGGGCTGGACTAACTGCAGGCTTAGCATGACGCTTTCTATTTCTACTCTACCGTAGAATAGGAATCGCTTATCAACATTTCTCGGTTTAAAACTGTCAATACTGTCTACACGGAAACGTAATTTTTGTCTACTCTTCCGTCGATAAAACGCTTCTCTACGGTTCTCCTGCTAAGTCTGCTGTAGGCAGTTGACAGATCTCTTAACCATCGTCATAACTTTCCTTGACTTGTAGACACGGATAAGAGATAGGCAATTTCATCCCTTACACCAAAGTGGCCAATATAAACCTTGTTTATCACACAATAAGAACTTGACAAGAACACCTCAATTAGGCAATTATGAAATTTTCTGGCACAATGCCTTTTGAACTTAGACACCATCAAACCTGATGTAAAAATATAAAAAGAGCAGACGTATCGAACTGAGACCTTGAGATTCAGAGTATAAACCAATCACAATGTCGAATGCCATTGAATCAATCTTACACAATATGCAAGCCTTTGCCGCGAACGAATTTTAGTTAGTGTTAGTAATATGAATCATTTATTTGATATGCAAGAGTAGGCCACTTACAAGTAATGTGACGTAGGTACTGACTTCACAAAGGACCAAAACAACGAAAAAAAAAAACAAGTTCAAAAACTCAGGTATCCTACTTAACCTATTTCCTTCTTTATTACGATCGCCTTTGAAACGAAAAGGCTCACAACAAAGGTCCTTTTTAATCCTTTCTGGCTTCTGAAGTACCAGGCTGTTAGAATGCGTAGGAGGTGCGTCGTGACTTACTTGTCGGTCGTGCATATAGATAGGTATACCAAGCTCTACATAAGGCTAAATAATATACATGACGTAATTTTCATTGCTGTGTGCGGCACGCGGACCGGTTGTGCAAGTGTGCAGCGACTCAGCGAAGCGGCTGCAGAAACCTCTGCGATTTCGTGCGCTCCTGGTACCGGCAAATGCGTAAAGCAGGGGCGATGGCTAGCAAAAATGAATCGTGATTTCATACTTTTATCGTTTTAGCAACATTAGTCATAGTGCTATGTCAATGTGCTAATAAGATAATAATGCAAGTAACGTGTGAGGTGTTATGTGTAATACACGTTCTTCAATTACATTCCCTCGTAACATAAGTGACAATTATTTTTAAAATTGTCATGCTTAGTGGATTTGTCATCATATATTATCAGACAGACTGACAGAAGGCTGTTCTAAACTTCCCAAAACACAGTGGGACTTTGGAAATTGCACCATAAATCAATACTTGTAATCCCTCCTATTATTATTTGTGTCGAGTCAAGCACTCACTGCCTTGTAAGTCTAGTGGTCGATTGCCAGGTCGTGTTTTTGGGTTTTTCTTTCTGGAATTTGTGGTTGATGGCAATAGGCTAGCCCCCTACTTAAACGTAACTGGCGAAATGTGGGTACACCTCTGCCCAACCCTTCCGGGAAGCAAGGCGTGATGTTAGTTCTAATACCTCCTATTTCTATTTTTGTGTCGAGTCACTTTATCACAGCGAGAGGTGCATTTACATAAATCAACAAATAACAAGAGACCGGTGTCAAAACAATGACTATTTGTATTATGATCAACATACAATATTGATAAATGTGATGTCAGACGTGTCTTTTTTGTGATATCTACTCCTAATTTTATTAATGATCACCAAATCAAAGCAAAATACACCCAAAATAAACCCTCTGTCAGCAGATCGTTACAAACCTCCAAGTCAGTACTCATGCAAGCCCTGGGTTTGGGAAGGTATGGAAGGTAAGGATATGAATGGATTGAGGAGAGGAAGACGAATGAAAATGGGATGGGTTGTGTGAGGGATGCTATGAAAGAAAAACGGGCTACCTATCATAAGTTCGAAAAATATTAGACCGAATTTCATTTCACCTAAAACTTTTCAACTATTATTGTCTAGTTTTTTTTTTTCTTCATCGAAGTCACGTCTGCCACTGTATCAGTTGACCTATTAACAATTCGTTTTTTTTTTCGTTACTCCGACGTTTCATTTGGTCGAAAAACTTTTTACCGAAGTTACACTTAGCCGAAATAACATTTTGTTCGAGTATTACCACTGTTTTAATTACCATATTTTAATTTCAACCTCTATTCATCTCTACTCTCAATTTTTTTAATCATTTTTTTTCGTTTAATCTTCTTGCTTCAAGCACGCAGCATGCAAACAGGCATGCAGCATGCAGCGTACAAGCAAGCATGCAGCATGCAAACCGGCATGCAGACACATGATACTTCGATGATCTAAAAATATGTCAAATAATGCATGTAGGAAAAAAAACGCCGGTCAAAAGATTTCAGTAAAATGAAATTCGAACAAAAAAAAAATCGGAAAAGTGATCGGTCCCAGAGAAACGAGTGAATGATAGAATGACGGTTGACAGGGGAGAATGTAAGAAGGAAACGTGTGGAAACTATAGGTTAACATAACAGTAACGCCTGTGATAACATTTGTTTAGAAAAGACGGACATCAGAGATGTCTTTCTGCTTGTGATTCTCAGTTTTTATTGTGACTTGTGTGTAGTTGCGAGTTTTCTTATTAATTCAACCAAGCCTTTTCTCGACTATATTGGGGTTGGCTTCCAGTCTTATCAGATGCAGTTTTTACATGGAGCAGCAGCCTATCTGACCTTTACAACCCAGATACTTGGATAACACGATAGCCATCGACAAGACTGGTTGTCAGACTTTAGAGCTTCTGACTACCCGTAATTAATGCCAAATATCTACGAATGACAGCCAGGACTCGCATTAATTTTTTCCATCATCCACCTTTGTGACAGACTTCAAAAAAGGACGAAGTTCTATGTTCGACTGTATGTTTTTTTAACCGTTTCTATGAGTGAAGAGTTAACGATCAATGAACTAAGTGGTGTAATGAAACCATGATTACAGGTACGCTAAGAGCTGTTTGCTATTGACGTCAATTGCATGTCAATCGTAATGGGATGATTGTATCGGATTAAGTTCTAAATAAGCGTTACATGCAAAGGAAACAAGATAATAATAGTTATATTTCGATTTTTTATCTGACATGACGAATTGTAAGGTCTTAGGGTCGAACCCAACAAAATGTTTTACTTATTGTAAATTATTTCGTCACCATTCGTCTCAAAACGGTGAAGGAAAACATCGTGAGGAAACCAGGATGTCCTAGAACCAAAAAATCGAAGACATGTGTCATCTACCAACCCGCTCTGGGCCCACGTGGTCGATTACGGCCCACTCCCTCTCACCGAGACGAAGCGTGTGTACCAGCAGTGGCAACATTATAAGCTGATTATGCGATGGTGTTACAAGCATCCATCATTCAGGTGAATCTTGTCGACATTTTTCCCATACAAACTTCGGGAGTGTATTACTCCACTGTTCGACAATGTACATCAAAAATTAAACATGGTATGGTTTTGTCTCATTATTTATATTGTCTGTACGGAAACAGAATACTAAAATAAAAAGCCAATAAAAAATTATGAGCCAACAGAGACTCGTTTTTCTTGCTAATTTAACCTAACTTTGGGCGTTTTTAAGTCAAATTAAAAGAAGTGTAAAATCTCGAAAACCAAGTCGGTACCGACAAAGCTCAAATTATCAAAAAGTTCAATCAACTTCATTGATCATTGATTTATGCAGTGGTTTTTTCATAAAACCCGATCTTCCGAAAGACTTCTCCTAATTTTTTACGCGCCTGTTTTACTATAACTGATCCTGCATCTCACTCAATAATGTTGTGCCTGTAGACTAGCGTCTAACTGCTCATCACGGATACTACCTTTGTCGAACACGATGCCTGATGAGACAGCGTGCTTTGTAGCCAGGCCCATCAGTGAGTTCGACCCCGCGACTAGGTTCCCCTTAAGGTTCGGTCCATATCGACCACCTACTAGTAAGTAGATTAGCCCTAAAATTTGCATTGTTACTACTTCAAAACGTAATCCAACAGACAAACAAAATCGAATGTTACGACAAGTTATTGCAAAATTCTAACAATTTTCAATACAATACTGTGTTCAAGGTTACGCACGAATGGTAATGTGACCATGAATCTAATGCCTTTAACATCATTGGCACTAACGTAATAGGTACTAGAGAAAGTGTTGCCGTGGTGGCTAACTCCTACACATGATTTTCTAGAAGCAAAATGGAATTTGACAATGGTTGCCGAGAAACGATAGAAGGAGCGCTGGCAGACCAATAGCCAGCTGAAGCCGGATGATCTATAAAAGATCGCGGGTAAAATCAGGATGAGAATCACATAGACCTGGGAAGTATGCTACAAGAAGAGGCCTTTAATAATCAGCAGTAGGTGGAACAAAGCTGCCAAAGATCATGATGAAAATGGAGGCCCACAAAGGCTTTTAGAGTATTGGCTCCCAATCAGTGATCCGCAGAAGACTTATTTACTTTTCTTTCTTTCTTCAAAGTGGTCCCTGGTACAAAAAAAGTTGGGAGTTTTAAAGTAACACAAAGTATTTTCGATTTTTTTTTCTCGGGGAAGGATACAGACGAAGATGGCGACATGAGATACGACTGCGTCATGAAAGATTGCACCAAAACAGCTAAGACCAGTGTAAAGTCCACAAACGATGGGACACTCGATATCGAGTCCAGAGTGCCCTGTTGTCTGCACGTTACGGGAACTTATGGATGCTACCTCAGGTTTAAATCTCGTAGCCAAATTCTAAGCCGAACCAATCAAAATAGCCATCGACACGCTAAAAAGAAGACGTTTGAAATGGTTACAATGGCGTTGTTCGTCCAGGAGTGGAGTCAGTAGAAGCAGTAATATTTCATTGGGTGAAGGCTTGGCATTCTGAATTCTGATGCTTAATCTTAAAACAAATATTTCAATTATTATGATTGAATAGCAATGTTACATCCGGTGAAATGTGTTCATTTGCAATTCAAATAGCTGCAGCTAGTTCAGAAGTTTGTCTCATGTAATTTGCATCTGCATCCAAAGTTTTAATTCATGTAAAGTATGTTATAAACTAAGAATCCTTTGGCAGTGTATATTATTAGTTTAATATAATTATGTAAATAAAACAAAATAAGGTACCAAAATACTATGACAAAAAAAAACTCATTAATTTTGTATTTCAACGCTTTCGGGATTCACTTTTCCAGTTGATTTTATCTCTAAAATCGATTTAAGAGTTAATGATTACATTCTAAAAATAGTTCTAAAGCAGCGGTCGCATTATTTACGGATGGTATAGTATTTTTTGTACATCAGAAAAGTCCTTCACGGTCTCAAAGACACTGGTACAAGTCTATCTCGTCATTCCCGTTTGTTGCACTGAGCCACATTTATAAAGGCTCTCATTACGAAGTGTAGCTTGGTTTTGTAGTGTAAATAAACTTAGTTTCAAAAGATTATTAAAAATCCATTTTTTTAAGAACACTAGTTTTTTTTTGTGGGACATCAAATAACTTCTCCCGCTTTCGTGTCAGATTTTTACTGACTAAAACCCACCCGTGTTCCCTCAGTTGCCTGTGTGCCAGGGGTCGCGGGATCTCTTTTGTTAGGACGCTAATTCACATAGTTATATAATAACTATAATTTTCCCACTGCTGGGACACAGGCCGCGAAGCTGTGAGAGGGAGTGGGCCGTAATCCACCACGCAGGCCCAGTGAAGTTTGGTAGATGACACTTGACTTGAAACAATTTCTTCGAATTTTTTGTTCTAGGACATGTGTGACGTCACGATGTTTTACTCAGAGGCGTAACTATGGTGGGGCAGGTGGGGCACGAGCCCTGGGCGCCGATCGAAGGGGGGCGCAAAAAGGCGCACATTATAAAATAAAATAAAAAAATTCTTACTGTTACCTATATCTAAGAAATCTGAAAAGCTACTTGAATATATTGTGCAGTACGGGGATGAAAGCGTATTTCCTAATCTGCCTATAGATAGCTATTCCAATTCTCTTAAAATTGCAGTTTACCAAGCGATTTTTTAGCAAGTTGAAATAATACCTTCGTTATTTGAAGGCTATAAACTGGTCAAGAAAGATTGCGACCTAGCTTTGCTCAGTGTAGACCGAAAAGATCATTTACGAAGGCGCCCCTTGGTTTTACTGCACCGTTTTGAGGTGATAAAGTAACTTACATCAATAGGAGAAGATGGCTATGCTTTTTTTATAATTATCACAGTTATGTATTCTAAACGAATCATGATTTTGTAGATAATCGTATATACTTTGTGGCCGTCGAGTAGAAAGTTTGTTGTCTGAACTTACGGAAAATAATTAAAGTTGCTAGAGAATATGCTAAGCAGTCATTTTTCCTGACTTTAGGTACCTATACTAACTGATAGGTATCACAGATTAGCATGCCGATGATAATTTGCTCCTCTCGATCATCGCGTGATGTTTGCCAATTAATCGTAAAATGGTACCTACGATGATATATTTCTTATTTGTATTTATTAAGAGGCTAATATTTTTACATGCAAATGGCTAATTCCTACGAAGCGTCAGAGCCATGTTATTTTAAACGATCTGTTTATTCTGTTAATAGATTATCGGAATCAGTGTCACACGTCATATTAAAAATAATATTAAGCTGGTGCTGTCACACAAACTATGGGGCACTTAATATCTTGTCCATCGTGTCCTGTTGTCTGGACGTTACAAGAGCTGATGGACGCTACTGAAAGAGACAAGCTCGTAGCCAAATTCTGGGCTGACTGTATTTAGATTGTTATCGTCACGCTAGGAAGAATTTCCGAGAGAAAAAGTAAGAAGGGTTCAACGTCTCTTTTTAAAGTCCAGACTTAATCTTGGTCAGATAATGTGAGGACCATGCCTGTGGATAGTGTCTGAAATGGTTTTCTGAGTGAATGTTTTTCTTTCACACAGATTTAAGTGGACCTGTCCAGGAAGTATTAGTCAGTTATTAAGTAGCTCAACTCAGAACTTAAGGAGCTCAGGTTTTGATTGTTTTTCTTTTTACCGTGCCCACTTTTGTATATACGTTGACTATGTTGAGGTACGTCTATCTTTTTCTAGTTTAAAAATAAACCCTCATAAGCCTATATTAATTTTAGTTCGTATGTACATTATCAGCGTATAATGTGGGAACACGCCTGCTGGAAACGACCTCCTCTCTTTTGAGCCGTAAAGCTGTAATCCTCCACGCGGTCGCAATGTGAATTGTCAGATGTCACATCTAGGACATGCTGGTTTCCTCACGATGTTTTCCTTCACCGTTTTGGGAGCATTGGTGATGAAATTATTTACACAAAATAAAGCGCGTGTCTGGGGTCGAACTTACGACCTACAACTAGTAAGTTGGGGCCGGTTCCACTAAGATACCACTGCTTAAGTTCGTATACGTATAGTTTAACAACTAATTATTAATAAAAAAAAATTGAACAAAAAAAAATAAAAATTAAATAAAATTTAATTAAAACACCCGTTTTTACATTCCTTTTGTAATTTTTATTTGATGCTCAAGTGATTGTTGATGCACCTTGAGAATATTGACGGTCACTCATTGGGTGAGCGGCTATATTTATAACAGCAAATAATATTGTTAACATACAATTTGTGAATGTCAAAATAAGACGAAATCACAGCAGTTAACATGAGTTGTCTGTGATTTCGGTATTTAAAGCGCTTAATTAGTTTGAGAAATTCAAATTTTCTTCAGTTTTTTTTTTGCAATTTGCTGGTCTGGTGTTCTGTTGATTAAAACAAGATTCGCGACCGTCACAAATATGGCTATACAGAAATAAAACCATAAAAATCATCAATACAACTCTCTAAAGGCGTGCTTACACGAGCAACTAAGATTGCTCCATATTGAGCAATTCTCGTCAACTATGACGTCGCGACTACATCCAGCAATAAGGGCAATGGCTACATGTAGCAACCTGTTGCCAGAGATACGGCCACACAATATGGAGCAATATGGAGCAACTTAAAAAACTAGGCAATGGCGGGGAGGCGGGGGACGCCCCGCCGCCTCCACCGCCGCCGCCAGCCGTTCCTCTCGCAAAAACGAGACATAGTTTTACGTACAAACGAGATAGAAAGAAAATTGACTAAAAATTTCCAAACCGATTGGATATTCGGCAACTCATGAAATATATGGAGCAATCAGAAGCAATATTGCCGAAACACATCGGAAATTTATTGTTGTTGCTCCAGATTGCTCCACTTAATTGATCCAGATTGATCCATTAGTGTTGCCGAGCAATAATTGCTCACAAAATTGCCCGTGTAAGAGCACTTTAATTTAATTTAATCCCATTGAATGACTACTTCATGAAATAACATCAAACATGAATTTGATCATTCAATCTAAAGCTAACTTAATTATGTTTTTTTCTGTCTACAATTAACTACTGTGAATGTCTGATTGAAATAACAACACGCTACCAAATCACTCGATATGAATTTGACAATGTGTCAGCAAATCGAGTTGATAGATCTGACATTTTGTCAGAAAATTAATTCGAGCATAGGAATTTTGTGAGCTACCTTACAGATCCCCTATAAAGTTTATTTTTTCAAATATAATTAGGACTATGGAGTATCTAAGGATCGTAGTAGGCGTCGTTCTATAGTTACTGCCTACCCCATGGATAGAAGGTGGTCCACTCAATGTATCCGGCATAAAATACCTCTAGGCGCGATTAAAACATTGTTACCATTAATTAAGATAATAGGTTCAAGTTTTCAAAGAAAAATAAATAATGCATTAGAATTATGAAACACCCTCCCTGTTAATAATGTTTACGTATCAAACGGTAGAAGACATCTACCTACCTGCCTTTACATTCCGTCATTAATTCCATCTACATAACAGGGTGTTTCAAACTACGCCATGCGTTTTAGTGAACGATATTTTTTTTAAATTAAATATGCCAATGTTCAAAAATATTTTTTTTTTTTTTAATAAATGATTAGTAGTCATTGGATACATGAAGTGGGCTGCCGTTGTAAGACGACTAAAATGTCACGGTGTATATGTTTGTATGTGTAAAATAAGCACTGCTTTTCGAAGTAAGGTGAAACCAAATCTAGGTAATTTGGCATCACTGCAGGCTGGTTGCTAGCCAAGCGGAATCGTAGTCAAGGCTACATGCTTTAAAATACCTCTAGGCGCGATTAAAAAAATCTTACCATTAATTAAGATAATAGGTACAAAGAAAAATAAATAAGCTTTAGAATTATGAAACACCACAACATTGTTAACAGGAGTGTTAACAATGTTTACGTATCAAACGGTAGAAGATATCTACCTACCTACCATTACATTCCATCCTTAATTCCATCTCCATAGCAGGGTGTTTCAAGCTACGTCATGCGTCTTAGTGAACGATATTTTCATTTTTTTAATTATTCAAATGTTCAAAAATATCTTTTTTTTTTTAATAAATGATTAGTAGTCATTGGATACATGAAGTGGGCTGCCGTTGTAAGACGACTAAAATGTCACGGTGTATATGTTTGTATGTGTAAAATAAGCACTGCTTTTCGAAGTAAGGTGAAACCAAATCTAGGTAATTTGGCATCACTGCAGGCTGGTTGCTAGCCAAGCGGAATCGTAGTCAAGGCTACATGCTTACACATTTGATATTCAGACATTGCACAGGTGTGCGAGCCACAGGTAACGCAAATTGTAAACATTTACATATTCTTTCATGAAAATTTACGTTTTATTAAGATTTTTTTTTCTTTGATTCTGTGTTCTAAAAATAAATTGAAAATGAAGTCCCCTCTTCCTATTGTTTCAAGAATTCGTCGCTCTGCTAGCATTATCTCGACTTCATTAGGATTAAAGTTTTAGACTTTCTATCACCACAACCTGAAAAACTTTTGAAAGATTTGAAAAATTCGTCTGCTCAACAACGCAATTAACGCAATTAACGTTGCTGAACTGTCAAAATAAAAGCGTATATACAACGTGTAACGGAAAGGGTACATACATACGAAGGGCACGGCTTCCTTGGACGATATCAAACGATATTGGAAGGGTTTTTAAATCCTATCTCTATGTGTATATGTTCGGTAGTTACGAGAATTTTTAATTCATTTATACCAGAACAAATTGAAACAAACACATCACTCGGAAGAAATTTATCGTGATATTGGCAAGTAACGTGGAAAGTTATTGACCTACGTAGTCCGGTGACACGTTTGTTATGATTTGAATTTAAGAAACATATGAAACCGAAAATTTGGTATCAATTCTTAGAGTATTTTATTTTGAGCTGAAACTATGTAAAGTGATTCTATACCAGCTGTTATTTTTAGTGCTTAAGGATAGCAATAGGGTTTCTGTTACACCCTGTATAGGTGGACTGACCGATATTTAAACACATGATTGTACTCATCATAACAAACAACTTTCCCAAAGAAACTAATTTTTTAAAATTTGTCTACCTTATTGACCCCGATTTTATTACCTCAATAAAATATTGATTACCTAAAAAGAATAATACACCATCAGCTGTAATTTAATTTAGTTACCTACAAACACACAAAAATCCACTTTAACCTAGCATTATTCTTTTGTCCGTTCCGTGGTGCCGGACGTAAAAGAATAGCACCATCCCATTTCTTCCCATGGGTGTCGTAGAAGGCGACTAAGGGACTTACTAGAGAATGGGCAGCAGCGTTCTCTATGCATTTTACCACCATACTGCGATCGCCAACCCGCCTGCCAAGCGTGGCGGTTATGGCAAATCCCCCCTTTTAGAGGAGGCTTATGTCCAGCAGTGGACGTCTTTCGGCTGATATGATAATGATGATGATTCTTTTGTCATTAATTTAACCACCGTACGGACCGCGCGCGCGCGGTGTCAAGCGACTCACAGCTGATAACTATTGGGGTGATTGGGGACATACGCTAGTTTATTTGAAAAAAAAAATCGTTTCTTTGGTAAAGTTGTTTGTTATGAGGAGTACAATCATGTGTTTAACGCTCACTAATTACCAGTCAACCTATATGTAATAACTTTAAGCAATTACCGCGTCGATTTCAATCCCGTCTCCGCAACTACACTCGGCGTCACAAAAATCGCACCTCTTCGAAAATAAGTTTAAAACATGTCCCGCCAGTAACGAATACATTAAACCTTATTAATATTGGTATCAATTGAAAGTATGTTTAACGACCTTTAAATTAACAACAGTTAGAATTCCTAAACACAACAGATCTCATTAGCACGTAACGTTAAAAAAAATGTTGTCAAAATACGCATTACAACGGCCACTAATTGCACCTCCCTACAAGGGTATAAAACGGGCGACCCGGGTTAAATGTGAGTCATTCGCTATTCAACCTTTAAAGTGAACACACGTGAACAGCTACAGCAAGAAAAATACCCCAGAAGATGGATACCACTGCAGATGAAGCCGCTCAAGTCATTGCACTACTGCAATCAGGGATGCGGCAATGTGATGTTGCTCGGCAACTGAACTTGAGTCGTTTTGCCGTTCGACGAGTGTTCCAACGCTTCCAAGAGACCGGTGGCTATATCCGAAGACGTGGATCTGGAAGACAACGGTGCACATCCGAAAGAGACGATCGCTTCATTGTTTCGACGTCTTTACGTAATCGGTTCTCCAATGCTGTTGAGCTGCAACAACAACTGCGATCAGCTCGCAGAACTTCTGTAAGCGTCTCCACGATTAGAAGAAGAATGCGGGAGAAGAAAATTGCAGCTCATAGGGCTGCTACAGGGCCAAAATTAACTGCACAGCATAGGAGAGACCGGTTGCAATTTGCCCGTGACCATGTGGATTGGACAATAGACCAATGGAGGGCTGTGCTCTTCTCGGATGAGACGAGGGTGTGTCTTTTCTGCAACGACAGGCGTCGAAGAGTGTATAGGAGGCAAGGGGAACGATTCGTGCAAGCCTGTATTCAAGAGACAGTGGAATACGGGGGTGGCTCGTGCATGTTCTGGGGCGGCATGTCAATCGAGGGTAAAACGAACCTTGTGTGCGTTTCTCGGGCTGGAAGTGCTCGCGGGCAAGGGTCGCTGACTGCTGCTCGGTACATAACAGAGATCTTAGAGGAGCTGGTTGTCCCTTATGCTGGTTTTGTTGGCAGTGGGTTCACGTTAATGCACGATAACGCCCGCTGTCACACCGCTTTAATTGTAAGAGACTACCTGCAAGAAGTTGGAATCCCTGTTATGCGCTGGCCGGCGCGAAGTCCAGACCTGAACCCTATTGAGCATCTTTGGGATGAACTGAAACGGCGAGTACGGGCACGTGATCCTGCCCCTACCACTCTCCAAGACCTCCAAGATGCCGTCGTTGCAGAATGGGACAACATTCCTCAAGAGACTGTTGTCACATTAATTCGGTCCATGAGAGGACGCATGGAAGCAGTCATCAGGGCTAGAGGGGGTAACACTAGGTTTTAAGTTGTTTTTAAGGACTTCTTTGTAATTTTTGCTGATAAAATAAAATTTAACTTTTTAATCATTTGCATTTGCTTGCTTTTTTTTATTCCCTGGTAAACAAAAAACCAAATCCATTGATTTATTCTGAAATTTAAATGAATTGCCTTTCCAATGATACCTTACAGTCATATGTCTACCATTGATTAATAGGGTTAAAATGACTTTGAAGGGAATTCTTAAAGAGGTGCGATTTTTGTGACGCCGAGTGTATTACAGTTACTTAAACACCGAAACAAACTCTACACTCATTACGATAGTACTTCGTAGCTTCTAAATAATTCTACTGTAAATACTATGTTATCACTACATAGTATAAAACAAAGTCGCTTTCTCTGTCCCTATATCCCTATGTATGCTTAAATCTTTAAAACTACGCAACGGATTTTGATGCGGGTTTTTTTTAATAGATAGAGTGATTCAAGAGGAAGGTTTATATGTATAATATACCGACCTCCACGCGGGCGAAGCCGCTGGCAAAAGCTAGTTTATTTATAAAGTAAAGGTTTGATAATCAAGCTCTTCTTCTCTCTTTTCTAAAGCTCACTTTTTACGCTGTCGGAATTTTAGATTTGTTTGAACTACTTTCATGTTTCACGTTAATAAGACCTATCCATACGATTATATAAGAACTTTTCCACCGTTTTAAAAAAAGTTTTGAAAATTTAAGGTCACGGTCATTCAAAATAAAAAATTATTAGAGAAAACTAAAATGGAAGATGATTTTCAAAGACCTATTCAATGATACCCCACATAGTTCTCCGACTGTTTTTTTTACGGTATGGCGTCTGGTCGTCGCCATATTTAATTTTGATTACTCTTTTGTCTTTAATGACACTTGCAAGATTAAAACAAATCGATTGACGTAAGAATTATTAAAATCGGCTCACGCGTTTGGTCTCTAGGGCACTTTAGAGACAAAGGAACAAACATACATACAATACATACAAACATAGGCTGATAAACACATTACCCTCATTGCGTCGCGCAGTCGGGTAAAAAATACACAGTTATTTTCCCACTGTTTTAAAAAATAATAGTTTAAAAAAACTAAAAAACACGCTTTAAAAAGTAGAAAATAATTTAATTCTATTAAAAGCGTGGGGTGCTTTTTGAGGTATTTTTATAATCAATTATAACAAGCACCCCACGCTTTATAATAGAATTAAATTATTTTCTACGTTTTAGTTTGGTTTTTAAAGCGTGTTTTTTTTTATTATTGAATTGTCTAGGTCCTCGATAAGTCTACAAAGTTTAAATGAAATCTGACCGTTTAAAGTGGGTCAAAATAGCGTCCAAAGGAGTCGGTTACAAACAAACAAACAAACAAACATACAAGTGAAGCTAATATTATAGTATCAGTAATAAACATATAGTATCTGTTTATTACTGATACTATACTTACGCTTCTTTTTCATTCATCCACATCATCATTGTTTTATTATCCTTTTACAACTTTCTTACATTAATATATTTCTCTCTTTGTTCTCTCTGCTAACACTCTGCGAATCGGTCTTAAACGATTCGTCTATATATAATTACTTAATTTTACATTAGAATTTCCATGTTTTTACATAATAATATTATTGTTATGACATTTAAGTCAATCGTGTCAAACTGATGTCTACTTATTCTTTTAATTGTCTATGCAGTCTATTCAAGGAAGGTTGCATTAAGATTGTACTTACTAAAAATAATTTTATATCGTTTTGGATAGCCTAAATTTGGTTTTTATATGTAACTACGTTGTCTACTAAATAAGGAAATTCTAAATTATAATTATAAGATTCTTAAACGCACTCTCGGTTTGTATGAAGGAGGTTTTATATGTCTTGGCCGACTAGACTGGCATACGAGAATATCTATGTCTGAAAAAGAAAAAGAGGAGAAATTGAGAATGTCAGCGAAAAACAGTTGGGTATTTTGGAAATTACAATGAAATAAAGCAATAAAATGGAGTTACACATCTGCACTTAATGTCCGTTGTCCGTCTATGCCCAAAATTGAAATAGTCCAGATGAGAAACAGACTTCATCTCGCACAACTGGGCAAAAAGCTGATGAAATGGACCGCCCTAACTACTGGCAAAGAACTCTGAAGACTTTCCATAGACATGACGATAGCCATGAAAGATTACGGGGTGAAGATGAAGCCCGCGTTTATACTGCTGGCTCGTGCGCGGTATTTCGTCCCGGGCATGAATGGAACAGTTACTGAAACTATTCCTAAGCAAGCTTGTGTGACCGCTACTACAACTCCAAGAAGAGTTTCAGGAGTGAAAGCCAAAGATATGCATGTCAAGGAATTGGACTATGATTATTACCAATAAATAGAGTGCAAAGGTACCTTTTTTTATAATTTATCTTGTATTTCTCTTATTAAATTTTAATCGTCTAGTCTATTTTCTACCCCTTTTATTTGTCAGGGATAGGTAGACACGACAATATAAAGCGTGTAAAAAGAACTGCTAATGCTAAGTTTATACTCAGCGTGCTTTACGAAATAAAACTATTATCGGTCTTATTACAAAACAAGGTTTTTCTTTAAGTACGATTTAAAGTTTAGCCATCGAGTCTGTTTTTTATACAGTTCCTTTTACAAAACTGTCAAGTGTCAACTTAGTCCGGTGCTGTTGTCAATTTTGTACTAAGAACTTTACTGAAGTCGGAAAAATGTTCGAAATACAAAAACTGTCTCGAAGGTTTTTGCTCGGTTTAAAGTTAGATCGTGTTTTGTGATAAGACGGTATTAGTAGTAGTTACTAATTGTGTCAAAATTACAGCAGGTTTAGCACGACGCTTTTTTATTTCTACTCTACCGTAGAACAGAAATCGCTAGTCTACATTTCCCGGTACAAAACTGCCAATTGTCTATATGGAAACGTCATTTTTGTCTACTCTTCGGTCTACAAAACGCTTCTCTACGGTTCTCGTGCTAAGCCTGCTGGTGTCAGGAACGCAACCTCTAGGTGGCCGAAATAATTAAATAGTTCCTTTTAGTAACTGTTTCAATACCTACTCGTAATAGACCTTTACCTTGTTTTCATTTTAAACTTTTCATAAATAACTTTCCGATTGTTGTCACTGCAGATATATCACAAAAAAGGTGTAACAGAAGCTAGCTAGAGCAATGTAGGGCACATATCAGGAACACGGCCCCAGATGACCTGACCTAGATCTGGGGATAAAAGATGCAGTAGATACGCCCGACCTGTATATCTGTGCCGTTCTGTACCACACCTTACAGGCTAAACAGCCCTACAGACTTTTGTAGGACAGGAACAGGTTTCGGAGATTTGTAGTAGTGATGTGCCGAGTCGCTGTTTTGGTGGATCATGTCGGTTCATACGGTATTCGAATCATGACTCGATTCCGCGATTCGAGCCCAGTACTCGAGTTCTATGTTTGGTGTTCAAATTTTGATTCGAGTCCAGGAATCGAGTCCAAGACTCTAGACCAGGACTCGAGTCCAGAACACGAGTCTAGAACTCGAGTCCGTTACCGATTTTAAAACAAAGAGGAAAAATCGAAAAGGAGTAAACTCCATACAGCATGTAGGTTAGGCAACGATAATAATAGACGTACAAAATCGATTTTTCCTGACTCGAGTACCGGAATCGAGTCGGCGTACGCGAATGAAAATAAATTGGTATTCGAGTAGGCAGGCGAGTCCAAACCAAGAATCGAGTCTGACTCGAGTCAAGCCGTACTCGGCAGATCGCTAATTTGTAGGTCTTAAGTATTGTATTCGTGGTAGACACAAGCGTCGCAGAATTGCAGCAATACGTATTTGTGTTGCTGGCAGCACAGCAAACATCGTTCATGTATTGTAATACATACGGAACGATGTTTCCAACCAAAGGAAATTATGGAAAACTTAAGTAACGGACACGTATCTACATAGTCCCTATTTCCCTACGAATATTATAAATGCGAAAGTAACTCAATCTATGTGTTACGCTTTACGCCTAAACCGCTGAACATCATCAACCACTGATCGACATGAAATCTGGCAGAGATATAGACTGGGATTATTGAGAAGGACACAGGCTAGTTTTTTACGGATAACAGACTTCTACGCGGGCGGAGTCGCGGGGAGAAGCTAGTGATTTAAAACTATCAAAATGTAAAGCCATATGACGATATAAACGCAGGCTTATTAGTCGATTCGCCGATTGGGCGAATCGACATTTTAACACGCGTTTTATTAGTTTTAAGTTAATTATTTTTGGGCAAATCGACAACTCCAGTAACACGTATTATTTATTTAAGTGTCGATTCGCACGATTCGGGCGAGTAAATGCGTGCAAATTGACTAATATGCTTATAACGCAGTATGAAGACCTCCTTGGCCGTGTAATTTTCAGTCAATTAAGTAAATGAAAGGACAATACATTATTAAGACCTTTACGATTAAGTACTGTGATTTCTCTTAACATTTGAGCTATTATCGTGCGAAGAATGTTCATGCATACATACAGAACGATGTTTCCAGCAAAACCAAAATCATAGAAAACTTTAGTAATGGAAACTGGTCTTAATAATTATAGTTTTATAAATCAAAATGTAGAACTATATCAGGATATAAACGCAACATGAAGACTCTTCCCACTGCGTTTAAAAGACAAGAACAGTTACTGTTCTTTGAAGAGTGCCTGTTGAAGTAAAAAGGGCTAAATGGATTTGGATGAAATTTGGCACACAGATAGTTTATAACCTGGAATAACATATAGGATACTTTTCATCACGATAATACGTTCCCGTGGGATAATTTCCGAACTTCACGCGAGCGAAGTCGCTGGCAAAAGCAAGCAGACTAATAAAAGTCAATATTTAAAGAGTCAAGCAGTTTAAAAATAAAGTCTCTTCAGATTACCATAAAGCGCCACAGACCGTTGCAGCAAAATATATACAAACAACTGGAGAGTGTAAACAAGAAACCGGTACAGCTCTCGTTGTACTAGGAAACAGCATCCGTATAGCCAACGAGCTCGGAGACCGAGGTACCGTACCTCGTCTAACTTATACAATATTCACCCAAGGAGCGGCCCTCAATTATTCACGGTTGTTGCCGACTGGATTACATTTACTGTGCGTTTTTTTTTTTTTTTTTTCAAGAATAAGTCGACGTTCACGTTCATCACGGCGGGAATTTTTCGCGAACTGGATTTTTAACTCTCGGTGTTTAACCGATCATTGAGGATCCTATTGGATTTTAAAGTTGAGTGTATCTCGTCGAAAACCGAACAATGTGTTTTACTGTTCGATTTTCATCTCTCGGGGATAAGCAAGGCGTTGAAGATCAAGTGCGTGAAAAAAATCCCGCCGCGATTCTATTATGTCCAGCAGTGTAAGCCTTTAAGTTACTGTACGGTCAGCACCATTTCGAAACACATTCATTTTCCACACAGCTGGCGCATGGCAAGTTTTCGAACTGTAATTTTTTTGTCAAACATTATGTCATAAATTCATAACTTTACAATACGTAACGTAGTTGTCGGAAAAATAAAAAAATGCAAAGAAAAAATACCTAACGATGCTAAATTATCATTCCTTGACTGCGCATTAAATTAATAAATTAATTTATAAAAACATTTGTTTAAAACAGGTACGCAAAAATAATAAGGTAAAAGATTTTTTTCCTAACCGTGCTTATCCGTCACTGTTCAGTGAATGGAAAAATAAATGAATTAAAAACATTCATTTGTTAAACACAGACACACACATTTGGTCTTTAGTACCAAGTCAGTATTGACCCATATTTCGATACAATCGCTTAACTTTTCTGCAGATCTGTCAGGTTGTTGCAAACTTGCGACAATTACACGTCGACATAAAGTTCTACATAGTCAGCCAGCGTACAAAAAGTATTAATTAAGATGGCGCGATTACTGACAACACACGAGCCGACAGCGCGAATGCGTGGTTTCTCGCTGATTTCTGGTCCCATTCTGCCTAATTTGACAAGGCATCAGCCTATAAGTCAGCTATGGCGGGCTACATTACAAAAGGCAAGACGGGTGATACTGTCTGCAGACAATAAAAGTCAAACGCTAAATGTCTGACTGGAGGATTCATCATCACTCGGAGTGCCCTTTAATCCCAATTTATTTGGGGTCGGCGCAACATTGTTTTTTCTTCCATAGTTCTCTATTAATTGTCCCCTTTGCCGCCATATCATCTCGCACACAGTCCATCTATGGTTTCTTTGGTCTTTCCCTTCTTTTAAAACCACATTCATACTTTTAAACTTTCCTGACGATATTTTCCTCATTCTCTCCCTTTAACCGTAAGACTTGAACATCACACTTCATTCCTTTAAATGAAACGATAATTTCGTCGAGACAGAAAATTAAAGACAGGCCCTAATAGGTAATCATTCACATTTGCTACATCTGTAGTAAACATTTTGGTGAAGTACGTGCAACCTGTAGGTTACCTGTGGGTTAGGTTGTAACCTAAGAACGCAAAACAGCATAGCTATTCTCAAGCATTCGACAGGCTAGCGTATCAAAAATGACACATCTCGATAACCAGATTTGCCTTACCCCGATAGCAAACAGCTGTCGGAAGAATAGCTATTGTCTATTGGATTTAAACTGACGAATTTTTCGGGTTTTAGATTTGTGAACAGCGTTTATAGGACTCGTACTATAACATTGATTGATGTTCGATTCGGTACGGAAGTGTATCGAATGGCTGTGCATTGCTATGCTTTTTTTTTTTTTTGTGGGTGGGAAATCATCAAATGACTTCTCCCGCTCTGGTTGGAGCAGGAGGGCGTGTCAGACTTTTACTGACTAAAACCCACCCATGTTCCTTCAGCTGCCCGTATGCCAGGGGCCGCGGTATCTCTTTCGAACAACCCGCACCCCTAGCAGGCATCGGCCCTTGCGGGCCCCACCAGCTGCTGCTGACGTCCTCCTGCGACGGGTCAGTACAGTGGCCCCGCCGCCAACCACTTTTCGGCCGCAGGGGTTAGGGAGAGCGGCCAACGCTATACCGACACTCCTCTTCCCCTGCGGCCCCACCGCGTCTGCCATCAAACGGTGGCGGCCCCGTCCAGGCTACGGAAGGGAAGAGCGTTACTCAGAAGTACCGGCACTCCTCCTCCGCCGCAGCCCGTAACCCTCAGCCGCGATGCCTCCCATTCGACATCGCAGCCCGCCTCAGTTGCGATGCACCTCACCGCAACCTACTTTTTGGCCGCTACGTCGTCGGCTTGGAGGCACAAGCCCTGACGAGCGGCCCCACCTTGGGGTTCCTCTTCGCTTCACCGTGGGAGGGTGACCACGGTTACTGAGCCCCCCCGCAACGACAATGCTGGAACCCCACTGGGGGGGGTGCATTGCTATGCTGAGGTGGTTTTTTGCTCCAAAATTGGCTTTACTTTTTAGACAATACAGTGGCTATTTATTCGGGGCTATCCGAGTTTGACGTTCGGACATAATTCGTAAATTGGCTTGTTTTTAATTAATAGAAGTTTCGAGAATAATTTGGTAGTCTTCTAGTAATTATAGTATTGGAAATTCTTTGTTCTATTTTAAGTATTCAGCGCACGACTTTTGACGAAGACGACTTGTGATCTCGGAGTGTTAGGTACTGATCAACATAAAAAAATGTTATTACATATTAATAGCTGTGTTATACAAAGGTCATCAGTGTTATGTTTATTTAAAGAAACGTTCGTGCAAGGAATAATAATACTTACTTACATCATTCATTATTTTTAGTTAAAAATAAAATAGTTAATGTTTTGTTCCGGCCTTAATAGATAATAGAATGGAATTTTAATTTACATTTCGATGCAAATAGAATAAGTAGTAGTATGATAAAGAAATAACTAGGTAGGTAGGTAATTTGCTAATTAACCACAAAAACATATTAGCAGTGGAAACAAATTAACACCATAGATGTTAAACAACACATGGAACATCTAATCATTTCAAGGTGATAAGTTAAACCATGAATAGACATCACAATCACAATGTGCTTAGCAAATTGATTTTCGAATTAAATTGTACGTTATTTCAAATCATAACTCCCATTCTTTGACAGTTTTGATGATTTCTGCGTTACAATAAGTTTCCCTGACTGTACAAAGGCGAACATAATGCAAAATAGGTTTCTAATAGCAGATTGGTTCGGATGTTTTCATATTTGATAGAAAATTAACTTATAAATCATTATCGAATTGACAACACAGACAAAACTAATTTTGTTTTTTTAGTATCGTAAGATTAGCTGATCCGACTGCTGTCCCTTCCAATAATTCATATTTAAAAAAAAAAAACAGAAAAAAGGACGTTAAATTTGTCCCGAATTAAAAAGGTTTACAATTTTTTTTTTAAATCAAAACAATTGCAACTCCCCAAAGAAGCTCGACCCGAATCAACATGCCGGCGACGTCGTGAAACCCGGGAAAGATACCCTCCTATAAATAAATACCACCCGTCTCTCCACTAGTCAATGCTTACTCAAGGATGCATAGCCTGTAGGTTCGGAATCCTTTCCTATCCTAAGGGCACGTCTCCTCGACCATTATATAGCGCCCCCGGTCGACTTCTTGGTATGCAATGGCCTCTGTAGCACCATGAAACATGACGCTCCAGGGGCTATTGCAAATCTTGGGGTTCATTCGATTAATCGAGTGAGGGGGGACCTACTCCCTAAGCACGAAGTCCGTCGTTTCGGTCGAAGTGACGGGCGTTTCCAACTCCGTATCACTTACGGACAGAGGATTAGTTTGGAGCCCGAACTAAGAATGAATAACAACACGATTAGACAGCTGTCCCTACTCCCGATATGTTTTTGCTGGTGCAAAAAGTTAGTTATTTGGCTGTAGGATTCACTAAGACGTTTCGAGCTACTTTCGGACGGGCCCGTATCTTCGTTGACGGAGTTAGAGACTAGGCCCCCTGGTCAAACCACGCTGGGATCGGTGAATTTTATTCATTCGAAATGATGATCAGCACTAGCCCCTGGGGCCTAAGAAGGCCTTAAGAATTTTTGTCGTGAATTCGAAATTGGTCTCATAGTAAAAGTTGTTCAAGTTGATAGGTAGACCAAACCACCTCCTTAAATTTTGTCGATTGTTTTTAAAGTCACACTGTATAGAAAACATCATACACAATAGTCACAATTGCTGGGAGTCATATTATTGTCTGAAATAGCCTTGTGAAACATGTATTTACAAAACACCAAAGATGAGTTATTGTTTTAAATAACTGTAAAAACATTAGTTCGCAGACCGCAACGTGGTTCAGGTTATTACGGACATAAAACTGACACATAGGTAAGTAAATACCTTTTCTAGAAACCGAACGGTGTGAGGATGACAAATGTACAGAAGCCAGCGCATCAAGCTATCCCAAACTGTACAATTTTCCCAATTGAACTTGAACCTTATTCTATTGCAATAAAGTTGAAAAACTATCAAATTTGACAAATTGGGGTAGCTTGATGCGCTGGCCTCAGTACCTACTGGTTAGGAGGAAATACTTAAACATTTACCGTAACGGTCATTATTTTGGCCCAGTTTTCACTTATTGGAGGCGCTGCTGCGTGCACGACATAAAAATATAATATACAGGGTGTCAGAGACATAGATAGACGCGCAAACTTTCAGCATATGATTTTAGGCCCCATAGAAAATACATTTTCCTTGGTTATAATAAAAAAAATCTGCTTCCATAGTAAAGTGTAACACCTACGCGGTCAAAATGTATGAAAGCGCAATTATCGTTTTGCCGCCGATATAGTCCGTTTTGCCCCCACAGCTCTAGAACTTCAGACCATGCTCCAAGACGAGACGAAGAGACGACGATGAGTTCGGCTAGCTTTATCTTGGCACTTGCGATGAATCGGTCTAAAACTCAGCTTATGACTAACAGCACAAAGCGTAGAGTGGAGGTAGATGGGCAGGAGATACATTATGTCGATGAGTAAGCCTACCTGGGCCAGTTAGTTTCTTTCGGAAACAGGCAGGAAAGAGAAAACGATCGCAGAATCGAAAACGCATGGGAAAACTACTGAAGGTCTAAAAAGGCCACTTTGGCAGAATCATAATTTATGATCATATTATGAATCTGCGTAGACAGCACGCAATTCATCTGTTTGACAGTTTTGTATGGAAATTCGTTAAATGGTTACCAAATTATGAATTGCTTTATTTAAGTAAAATGTCAAATAGCAGAATCATACAATTCAGGAAATGAATCACTTTTAGTGGAATTGCTTAGTGTGGCCTTTTTAGACCCGCTGGTCCATGAAGACGCTAATGAAGGACGATCTTGGTTCGAGGTGGCGTGGGAAAAGAATTCCTGAAAGGAGTTGCGCCATGCAGTGGGACAAAGATATATTTTAAACCGTCGAGAAGCAAAACAAGTGCAGTCACCGATAAAAGCCGCCCATATTTATTTTAATTTCTTGTCTTTAACTCCTCAAACCTCCTACAACCTTATAATCAAACTCCTAACTCCTGTGCCACGAGATACATGCGACGCTTAGTTTGTGGCTCACTGAATTTGAAAAAAAAAAAAAAAAAACGTTTTGTTCTCTTTGATTAATTAACTCTGTTAGTTTTTACCGGTGTTGACATAGTTGGGAAATGACTAGGCAGACGATGATGATAATAATGAGTCAAGTTCAAAACCGACAAAATCATCAAAACAAGCTAAGTTTTCCTTACCATATTAAAACTAAAAACGTATAGGACCAAATCCAGTTATAATCCAAATCTGTTTTTAAGACACTGATTTATAAATAGCCACATAATTAGGAGGTATGTCGTCTCGGGGTCACTGACCACAGGTGGAGTCAAAACAGACTCAGATAAGGCACGAACCGGCGCCGAAATGTGATTAGTACGATTGATAAGACTACCTGAATGGTCTGCTCTAAGAATAGAGGACCCCATCATGATTTGTAGTTATTGTCCTACAGAAGGGCGAAGGCCTTTGCTATGTATATATTAAGTACTGGCTGTGCCTGCGACTTCGTTCGCTTGCATGTAGAAAAACAAAATATGTATTGGATTTCAAAGATTTTCATTTTTTTTGCACGGAACCGTTTCCGGTTTTTTTCTCTCATTAGGAGCGTTCTTGATCTTCCGCCGTGTCCATCCAAAAATTGATTCCCATGTCGATGTATTTCGTGTCCTGCAGGCCTAGACAAAACACATTTCTGTAAGCGTTCACGCCAAACGCTACGCCAAAATGTATGAGAATGGCATTACCTGCGGAAAGGACACGACGTAATCTTTCCGCAGGTAATGTCATTCCCGGACATTTGGCGTAGCGTTTGGCGTGAACGCTAACAGTAATGTGTTTTGTCTCAGGGCCCAGAGCTATCGTTCCAGAGTTCAATGTTGTCGAGTCAAGAAAGACTCCTTTAGACATAAGTACTATCGCTCTATGAAAACAATGATGGCGCGCGCGCACAAAACAGTCTCATAGTCAAAAGTGTCTTGCCTTGCATGACGTGCGCGCACGCACTGTTTTACTGAACACGTTCTAACAGTCAGTAACATGACACAGTATAAGTGATAGTAGGACCTCTCATATCGTCTACTAGGCCATCTTAGACCCGTTCTGTCAATATTAGCTTACACTTCACTTCTTTGATTTCTATCTCTCACTCACCGCTCGAGATTATGTGGGCCGAGAGCAAAGCACACAAGAATAATAAAATCATTTAAACTAGATCTACATACCTTTTGTTTACCATTAACTCTGTCGAGCACAGTAAGGATAATTAATAGTGAAGCACATGGATACACTATGACAATTTGTCGTGTTTTTAATCATACATAACTAATTAAATAATAATAACAGGTATTATTATTTTAATAATAATATTTTTTTAAGTAATTTGAATTTACAATTTTTAATGTAGCAGAGACTGGCAAAATTTTGCACATCGAGTTTGGCAACTTGCGCCAAAGCAAGACAAAATACCTACACAGACAGATATCCGGGACTGTACCTTTAGAAGAGTTTAACAATAAAGGTTCCCACAGACAGGCGCGACGCGACAGAGCGACGCGATTCTGGTAGAACAATTTCCATGAAGTTTTCATAGAAATTGTTGTAACAGAGTTGCCTCGCGCCTTTCTGCGTAAGCCTTTCTTTATTAATGCAATAGTAACGGTGTCAAAAACAGTTCAGTTGACAGCTTGAACTTTCTAGTTCTAGGTTAGTCTGTATATACCTAATCGGGTTATTGACCTCGCCGCTAACCTGGCAGATGTAGCAATGTGCACGATAATTTTATTTGTAAACATATGCCTTTTGCCGTGTTACTTGGTTTTTCCATTACGAATTTCTCAGTGGCAGGAGTCTGGCTTTGAGCCAGGGTAAACCAAGCTCAATTGGCTTTATTTCAATTAAACCCTTACAGGCACTTTTGTACTGTCAAGGAGTCAGTCAGTCAGAAAGATGAAGTATAGATATATATACAAGGTGTCAGGGACATGAACGATCAAAGCGTAACCATGAAACCAGACGTAGCGTATCTTTATACGCTAGGGGGTCTAAACTCATGCGGGGTCCTTTGACCCCGCACGAAGTCTTAGGAAAAAGCCGTTTGGCGAATCAGGCTGAAAATTTGGTTTATAGCCTGCTGCCCAACATTCTAATTGAAAGTCTATAGGGATCCAAATAAAAATAACGGCCACTTTAAGAGATACGTATAGCCATTTTTACGTTGAAGTCAGAAAGATGGTACACATCTATACAAATATTATAAAGAGGTAAAATTTGTGAGGTTGTAGGGAGTAATCTCTGAATCTATTAAATTCTTTTACCAATAGAAAGCCACGTTATTTGTGAGTGTCATAGGCTATATATTGACTTGAAAAACGGTCGAACGAAAAAAAATAGGGATCTCACCCGTGCGAAGCCGGGACGGGCAGCTAGTTATTTATACAACAGTTAATTGCAATGCTTACCCTGTACATGTTACATGGGGAAAAAGCGATTGTACAATGGAACACAGCCAGGTGGCTGAGTAAGCAGGTGCTTACTCCTTTAGAGAATAAAAGCGTGATGTTGAGTGTCTGTAATCTATATACACCGTGACATTTTAGTCGTCTTACAAAGGTGGTCCACTCAATGTATCTGTCATAAAATACCTCTAGGCGCGATTAAAAAAATCTTACCATTAATTAAGATAATAGGTACAAAGAAAAATAAATAAGCTTTAGAATTATGAAACACCACAACATTGTTAACAGGAGTGTTAACAATGTTTACGTATCAAACGGTAGAAGATATCTACCTACCTACCATTACATTCCATCCTTAATTCCATCTCCATAGCAGGGTGTTTCAAGCTACGTCATGCGTCTTAGTGAACGATATTTTCATTTTTTTAATTATTCAAATGTTCAAAAATATCTTTTTTTTTTAAATAAATGATTAGTAGTCATTGGATACATGAAGTGGGCCGTCGTTGTAAGACGACTAAAAAGTCACGGTGTATATAAAAAATAATTCCTATTACCCTTGGTCACGGCATCACACGTGAACAGCTGGACCAATTTTGCTAATTCTTTTTTGTTGTATTTGTTATTGTCAGGAGAAGGTTCTTATGATATTAAAAATTAAGAAAGTTGAGCGTAACATTAGAAAATTTAAGAAAACTTAACGACCGTATTAACTTTTCTAATATTATACCAATGCGAATTCACTATTCATAGTTAAAACAGGACAGCGTCTGTCGTGTCAGCTCAGTGTTAGTACTCAATAATTTAAACCGAAGTCTTTTAAACTAAGCATATTTTCTAAATAATGTACATAATTATTTAAATATTTAATGACTTATAAACAGTGTGGTTCATTATTCTCAGTAGCATGAATAATTCCGTTTTAATTAATTACAATAATACATATTTCCTTTTTACATCACATCTCAAGGTAATGCTCATTGTTTTAAAAATATGTTTTATGGTGTCACGCATCGTGGTCGTTGTGAAATGTGTTTTTAAAATAAAAATAGATAATCCTCGATTCCTAACTAAAATTGTATTTTTAACCGACTTAAAAAAAAAGGAGGAGGTTCTCAATTCGTCTGTATGTTTTTTTTTCTTGATGTTTGTTATCTCAGAACTTTCGACTGGGTGAACCGATTTTGATAATTGTTTTTTTTATTTGAAGGCTGGCGCTTCCCATGCGCCAATGGGAGCACATTTCAATTTCGTACAGATCTGATGATGAGTTTCGGAGACAGACAACGGAACTCTTCAAAAAATAACAGTAAATCAACCGCGATTGCTGCTATCGCGTAAATATGCATTGTTTTGACCCCAAGAATTAAGAAATTTCGAATTTGTGGGGTAGGTACTATAACTAAAAACTGAAAAATAAAAACTTTTACCAAAAAAAAAAAACAACCGAGTGCCGTAAAAACACTACAAAGTGAAAAGTAACTTTAATATTCAACATTAAAATTACAATATTGAGATAGCGTTGGTCCCAATCTAGGCATAGCCTGTATCTTGGGCACAATCATACATTTAAAACATTTTGGTTATTTTTACATAAAAGTTGAAATTGGCGACAGTGAAACTAGTAGCTGGTCTCTTCGAGACTGCAAAACTAAAATTACAAAAATAAACTAATTCAGGTAAGAAAACGAAACTATGTGGATGTTTGTTCCTCCATCACAAGAATTCCAAAGGCTTACTTTTGCAAGGGGAACGACTTGTGTTATCGGCCGCACGTGTCGATTGGCTAAAAATGCAGCGGTTTTTTTGCGGGTGGGATATCATCAAATAACTTCTCCCGCTCTGAGTGGAGCAGGAGGGCGTGTCAGACTTTTACTGACTAAAACCCACCCGTGTTCCCTCAGTTGCCTGCGTGCCAGGGGCGACATCTGTTCTATCAACCTGCAGCCCTAAGAATGTCGCGGTTGGTTGACCATCTTTACATACGTTAGTTCCGGCTATCATTCGTGGATCTTAGAAAGCCGTTACGGCCATTACGGGTCATCAGTCTTACCAAGGGGTATCGTGTTGCACAGTAACTGGCTTGAGAAAAGGGTAGGTAGCAGATTGATTTTTGTTACTCCATCACGCGTTATCGGCTGAACTGATTTGAGTAAAATTAAGCACACAGGTAGTCTGCGTTAAAATATATGATGTTTTATATTCAAGTGAATGTCATTGTTTTCCTACAATGCGGGAGAAACCGCGTCTATTTACTGACTATGACTGACCTTGGTACAGAAGGTGCATCCACAGCCAGAGATGAAGGTGACCTTGTCAGCCGTGGCGTCCTCCAAGCAAAGCTTGCAGTTGACAGGGGCAGCCGGCACAAACCCGCCACCGGCGCCGTCCAGGGAATACCTGACAAAAAAAAAACATGTATGACTTGAGTGAAGTTAAAACAGCGAAAGAAAAATCGTAAGGAAGCGGCATGTCGTAAAACTAAATATTGAAAGACATGATTATGACGCCGCCAACCCGCAATCCAGAAGTCCGTTGCCTCAGAAAAGGGTCCCTGTGTCCCAGAATTGGGAATATTATAAGTCATGATGTTTGAGCGTCAATGACGATACCTGTTTTAGATGACTGCGGGAGAGAAGACGACAGAAATTGTTGGGCATAAGCAGATGGAAAGCCCGCAGTCTGGCGTAAACCCAGATTTCTGTAGACTTGCAGCACCTGTACTGAGGATCGTGTGTGACGTACCTGGAGCCACTAGCCCCGGCGAGAGACAGTAGTGACGAACAACGGGAGCAGACGGAGGGCGCGCGCAGTCTATTGTGAGCCCTGACCTGTGAGGACCTGCTGCACCTGTACTGAGTATCTGGTGTCACGTACCTGGAGCCACTAGCGCTAGCGAGAGACAATAGTGAATGAACAACGGAAGCTGACGGAGGGGCCGGGCAGTCTGTTCTCTGTTGTGACCCCTGACCTGTGAGGACTTGCAGCACCTGTACTGAGGATCTGGTGTCACGTACCTGGAGCCACTAGCGCCGGCGAGAGACAGTAGTGATGAACAACGGGAGCAGACGGAGGGCGCGCGCAGTCTGTTGTGAGCCCTGATCGGCTCCGAGGACTTCTCGCGGTCTGTCAGCGCGAGGACTGTTGAGCATTTCCGAAGACCTTGTGAAAGAAAGAAAACATTAGTATTTGTGCAGACTGCGTATAATTACTTATAAATGTACCAGCTTAGTTCCAGCTGGATGGATGTCTGACTCTAAAAAGGCGGGCTGGAACAGACTTGATACGGAAGACGTAGAACCAGATGTTTTGACGTAATTTAAGAGAGGCCTGTGTCCAGCATCGGTTTGCGATAGGATTAATGAAGTGAACTTGATTGATAATAGCTGTGCCTTTGTGGCAAAAAAGTCTAGATCTAGGCTAGATTAATTAATTTAATTAATTCTGCATTCCTTGAAATAATTATAATATCTGTATGCTCGTAAAACAATTCGTATTACATTTCCCTTCGTTTCGAGATAACAATTCTGTTGTACCTTTGTGGCCGGATCTACAACGCCACATGCTAACTACGCATCGATGACGTGACGTCACACAAATCCTGCATCGCGCAATTAGAGTTTACCGTGCGGCTGGTATCACTACATAGTATAAAACAAAGTCGCTTTCTCTGTCCCTATATCCCTATGTATGCTTAAATCTTTAAAAGTACGCAACGGATTTTGATGCGGGTTTTTTTTTAAGATAGAGTGATTCAAGAGGAAGGTTTATATGTATAATACACCGACCTCCATGCAGGCGAAGCCGCTGGCAAAAGCTAGTATAATATAAGTAGTAAAAGTATCACTGCGACGTATGTCGCAGTGATACTTTTAAACCAGTGATATTATGATTTCACTAGGCAAATTAAAATTGCACGTAACTTTGTCAACCGCCTCCATTTCTTACAAATTAACGGTATTTTTTCAGTGTTATTGTAATTTCACGGGAACGCTGCAGTGATTTATAACCCTAAGAATATATGGGTCAAGCTCGTAGTGGGGACTTCAAGCGTTTTGATTGGTTAAGTCTTCTTCATCCGTAATTTAACGAACCAATCATTGTCCGTCTCACAATTTAACACGTGAAAGTGTCAAAATATGATTGCTTTGCAATAACATTGCGTGGGCCCTGTGGAATTATAATATCACTGAAATGAGCCCGTGAAATTGTGAAAAACGGAGGTAGTTGACAAAGTCTCGTGCAATTATAATTTTACTAGTGAAATTATAATATCACTGGTTTGACGATATCCCTGCCACGACGACAAACCCTACAACGTCCCGACATCAACAGTCGGGCAGTAGCCCACCAGACACACAACAGCCGTCTGGTCGGAGGATCCTCCCTTTACTATAGAGTATTAGTGAACTTTACACCCTGTTCCTCATACCTCTGTATAAAGCTTATGTCTCACTAGGACACCACCGCGAAATCCGTAGTTTCGGCCAAAATTACGGGGCGTTCCCTACTCCATATTACTTTCAGACATAAGATTAGTTCGGGGCTCGAACTTAGAATGAATAACAACACGATTTATTTATTTAGTTGTCCCTACTCCCGATGTGTTCTGGTCCGTTCAATTTTTTTTATTCGTCCCTTGTTTGGACAGATCAACTACCATCGGACAGGCCCGTCGTATCTTCGCTGACAGACTTTAGAGACCCCCAGTAGGCATAGCATGACCAATTCTATCTCTATCCTACCAAAAATTTACAAAGATCCACCTTTCCTCCTATCCACCTTTACATATCTTCGGCCCGAGCACGGGGCGTCCCGCATACTCGAGTTTCTATGAAGACAAAGACAGGTATTCTTTCCGTAGCAACGAGGAAGTAGCTACTGATGTATGTAAGGTGGATGCTGTAAATTTTTTCATGAAATAGTCATTATAAGGGATTAAATGTACTTAGAGGGGTTATTGAACTTCTTCTTAGTGGACACACTTGCAGACAGATTGCTATCGACAGATATCTAAACACAGTCAGCCCAGAATTTGGCCACGAGCTTGGCACTTTCAGCAGCGTCCATCAACTCCTGTGGTTATTGATGATTGATAAGACTATAGTTCTGTAATCGTCATGTCAACGACAGACATCGTAATGTCAAACATGACGACCTAACTGAAGAATAAAACCATTGCTTCTCTTCAGTTTTAACAACGCCGTGCTTAAAACGGTAGAAATCTCACTACAATCTGTCATTTTGTCTGTTCTTCAGTCGACAAAACCCGTTTCTATGATGAAATGAAATGAAATGAAATGTTTATTTATGTAAGTAGATCTTAAAAAAGACACTTTTACACGTCAATATTTTGTTGGTCAATATTTTTAAAAACTAGATGGCGCCGGCATTTCCTAGCTGACGGTTCCCTGAGAAGAAAAGCCGAAACAAAATCAGAGGTCATGGTCTCTTTTAAAGTCCAAACATTATATTATTTAAATTTTATGTGAGTCTAACAATGCAGGGTAATGTCTGGAAAGGCTTTTTGAAGAAAGAGCCATTGCAGCTTTGAGCTGACCTGTCTCAACAGACGGCATGTATGTAGCAGTCACCGTGTAGCTCTTTCTTGATGGTTCTTTCATTCTACGCGTGCAGATGTCCGATCGGTTGCATATCCAACCATAGATTTTTTGGCAGTGGGACCTCGGTTGTGCCACACCGGTGGTCTAGTAAGGTACAGGTAAGACCCTTATACTAAACTAATAGCAGCCTCCTCCGCCACCTCTGCAATATTACATTCCCAATACCTGCAGAGTTATTCCCGCAAAGATATTTGCTTTCAGCTTCAATAACTTCAGCTCCCTGAAATGACTGCTTCAATTGAAACTTATTGAAGTATAAATCTATTCTGATATGAACTTGGCATGCCTTTTGTTAAAAACAATCTCGAATGAAGTTCACTTGAAATCGATTAAGTATTCCAAGTTTTCAAGCATGAAGTTGGGATGAGCTACAATGTTATTCGAATTTGTTGAAATATTTACTCACTGTAATGAACCTTGAAAAGGTGAAGATACGTACATATTGTTGTCCAAATAGCTTATTCTACTACTGTATCGCTGCGATATTAAATGGCGGCAACAGATGTTTAGTTATCGAGAGTAATTTAAGTACAGTGGTACTCATGGTTAAAGTTTCTATGGAAAGTAAAGCTGCCACAGTTAACCGTATACATGGGACTTAAACATAACACTTCGGGTGATCTGTAACACAGGACCCTTCAATCTAAGTCTACGAAGATGGTTTTTTCGCTCATTTCGCTTTATTAATTTTTTTATGCCAATCGATAGCGCGCACCTAATTACGGTAGTTGGCACTCAATATCAAAAGCGACTATAAAGTTTTCAAAATTAAAACTACTTGTACGTGTAATGTAGATTTGAATGATAACCATTGCCTGTAGTACGATGTCGAGATAAATTAACAAAAAATATAGAACTGGCGAAATGTGGGTGTACTGCAAGTATACCTCTGGCTAACCCTTCGTAGATTACAGGCGTGATGTTATGTTAAGAAACAAGAGATCTTTTGTGAATTCCAATCAACGCATCCAATATATTATTTGAAATCAGGACATAACTACCTGAATGAAATAAATTTAAGGATCATTAACGCTTTCGAATTTGACTTTCCAATGCGTGAAAGGTATGGTTTGACAGCTAAATTAAGGTGATTTGGCGTTAAGGAACAAGTATGGAAAGTCTTAATTTTGAAACAATACACATAACATCACGCCTATATTACCCGAACGGTTAGGCAGAGGTGTGTGGTAACACCTAAATTTCGCCAGTAATGTTTAAAGACTCCAGCACACTTGTGACACCCGACACCACCCCACGCGTGGTCATTGGCCAAATTAAGAAAGGTAGCTTCAAAAGATAAAATGTGGCCAATGAGCACGCTCCATTGACGTCGCATGGCATGGCGTTTCAATAGTGTGTTTCCACCTTAAGTCCCATGTAAGGGGGCGTCCATTAATGACGTGAGGCAATTTTGGCAATTTTTCGACCCCCACGCTCCCTCAGGTGAGATGTCGCGAGATTTGGCTCGACGCTCCATCCTTCCCCACAATCTCACGTGAGTTATTTCAAAATGCGTAGTTTTCGTGTAAAAATGTTAATCTGTACTTATTTGCGAAGGATTTATGCGCTGCGTATGGCTGGCTCGGCTGGCCGGTGGAGGTTTAAAAATCGGGAGTTACTGTGCTACTTTGTGGCGTTGCATAACCGCGATAAATATTATTTTATAGGACTTAGCCATATTGGTGAACAAACCTGTTTATCCCGGTTTTCTCGCAATTTTACATTATTTTTCTGCGGAAACCAAATATACAAATATTAATTACGTGAAATTCGACTCGACCCCCACCCCACGTGAGATTGGGTGAAATTTGACTCGAACCCTTCCCCCCCCCCTAAACGCCTCACTTTATTAATGGACGCCCCCTGATAGGGGGCGAGCAACCGGGCACGAATCCAGACTCTGGCTGCTACTGAAAAATTCCTAATAGAAAAACCCAATAACTCTTTGAACGACCTGGGAATCGCATCCAGGACCTCATGCTCAGCAGTACCGCTTGCGACCACTAGACCAACGAGGTAACAAATAATAATGTTGGTAAGACTTCTTTAAGAGAAAACTTGAAACATTGAGTAGGTTACTTTTAATGTACCAGAGCTACCCAAATAAGTGCAGGATTTCTGAAGAAATAAGAGGAAAAGATTTCACCATGATGAATGTTGAACTGTTGACGTATGTGCAAATTGGAGGAAATTACGCAGGAAGGTACACCATGGGAGAACCCTTAGTGAAAAGGTTAAGGACAAAAAGTACTAATAATAAAAATTATAAAGGTTGCTAAAGTTAAGGTAAATGCAAAAATAACATGTAGATGCTTATCATCATCATCTGCCTAGCCTTTTCCCAATTTCGTTGGGGTCAGGTTTCAGTCTTACCGGATAGAGCTGAATACCGGTATTTTACATGGAGTGACTGCCTATCTGACCTCAACAACCCAGTTACTTTCGGGCTTCTGGTAACCACTTTCTAAGATCCACGATTGACAGTAGGGACCAACGGCTTAACGTGCTTTCCGAGGCACGGAGGTCTTGGTATGTAAAGATGGTCCCGTCCACGGACCAACTGGGGCAAGTGTAGCTTAACTTAGTCGATCAACCCGTACGGCCGTTATTACTCAGCTACAAGATAGCCGCAGCTCCTAGATGCGTTGAAGTTTTATTCGCCCACCAAAGTAGGTCTAAAACATAAGCTTTTCTTTTCAACGCGATTCAATAATATTTTATGAAGGCAAATATAAACGCCTAAAGAAAGCAGAAATTCCTGTAAAAAGCCAATATCGCTCATATCCAAACATAGCCAAGAGGCAATATATGAAAAATATAATATTCCATGACTGACATACGACACTTGTTCAAACAAACACTAATATTGACGACGAGTGATGTTTTCCAATTACAGAACATGTCGAGATGCCTTTGTGTTAAAAAAATAATCTTCTGAGAAAAACATTGCGTTTTACAACGATTCCGCCATGTTATTGATACGGTTTACGAGCTCTGCTCATTCTTTTATTCCACGTATATACAGGAAAAAAATTACCAGTGCGCAAACTGTAACCATTTTTTTTTTGGCGTGGGAAATCATCAAATAATTTCTCCCGCTCTGGGTGGAGCAGGAGGGCGTGTCAGACTTCTACTGACTAAAACGTACCCGTGTTCCCTCAGTTGCCTGTGTGCCAGGGGCGACGGTATCTCTTTCGAAAAACCCGCACCAAATGTAACCCTTAATTCAGCATAATATTATTGTAGACCCCGTAGCGTAGAAAAGTGTTGTCTCTTGTTAAAAAAACAGCTGTTTCCATAGAAATATTTAACAAAAACAATTCACACACTTCTTTCTCATATCTATTTCGTATAAAAGTGCAATACCTACGTGGTCAAAATGTATGGAACAGCAAATTTTATTTTTATAATCGACGAAAGTTTCTACGCTAGAATCATATTTTGAATTCATTGTTACAGTTTGCGCCCTGGTTAAAATTTTATCATATATGTATCTGTGTTTAAAATATAAAATTACATGTGGGAATGTTTAAAAATGGTAACATTTATGCTCCTTGACCGTTACTAATTAATGCGCAATCACAGACCCTTGAAACAAGCCGTGCGAGGTTGACGGCCTAAATCCTAATATTTATGGCAATTCACGCTATTTCCCCAGGGACCCAGGGTTATGTAAACTGGCGCAGAAACCGTGGTTAGCTAATACAGAATACAGATTAGGTTTTATCAAGGGATTACTGAAAACAGTAATTTTTGTTTAGAGGTTTATAAAAATCTTTTTTTGTAATGCTTCGTTAACTGACCAATGAAAAGACGGTTGATATGAATGAACAGGAAATGAATGCGAGAGAAGAAGAGAAGAGAAGTTATTATGCGGGACTTAAACATATTGTGGGTGTTTTAGGGTATGAGAAATAGGCTGGAAAGTTCATCATCCTCCATTGAAAAGGGAGGACCCTCAGACCAGACGGGTATTGCGCGTAGTGGGTGGCTGCCTGACGGTTTCTTTTGTGTTCATTAATACTGAACCCACCCTGATAACGCAATTTAATTAACACCCTATAAATGTTAATCACGCGAATATCTCTGATATCGTGATATCACGATGTTAGATGTATTTCGTATGTGCGGTATTAAAAATGTCGCTGCTGGTGTATTAGTAGCTAGTGGTACTCACCTTCTAGTAAAGGCTGTGGTTGCGACAGCACGGAATCCCTGGAAGCTGCCCTTCGGACCGGCTTCGCAGGCCTTGCCAAGGACTTGAGCCCTCCACTCAGTATCAGCTCCAGGGCCCGCCGCCCACCCGGCCCGGTCGCGCCTGCTCCCGTCTGGCGGAAAAGAAACATAGTTTATGATATTAGGCGGATTTAGGTACAACAATAACAAACAACAAATAATTTTATCATCATCATCAGCTAACTGCAGGGCGAACGTTATCAAACGAATATTGAAAACAAACATTATTTGGCAGTTTCACACGAATTTATTTCGAGCTCGTATCAGAGGCCCTAGTGTGAGTTTCATTTAACCATCTACACCAAACGCAGTGAGCGCGTTTGGCGCTCCGATTGGTCCGTCACCAATCCAGGGCCAATCGAACGCGCTCACTGCGTTTGGTGTAGATGGTTAAATGAAACTTACACTAGGGCCTCAGCAGGCCTACTCTCTAAGCACGAAGTCCGTCGTTTCGGTCGAAGTAACGGGCGTTTCTAACTCCGTATCACTTACGGACAAAAGATTAGTTTGGAGCCCGAACTAAGAATGAATGACAACACGATAAGACAGCTGTCCCTACTCCCGATATGTTTCTGCTCGTCCAAAAAAGTTAGTCAATTGGCTGTTGGATTCACTAAGAAGTTTCGAACAACTTTCGTTGACAGAGTTAGAGAGTAAGCCCCCAGCGGTCAACTCACGAAATCCGTAGTCTGGTCGAAATTACGGGCGTTTCCTTATCCATATCAATAACGATATAAGATTAGTTCAGGGCCTGAACTTAGAATGAATGACGACAGGATTTGGGTAAAGTTGAGTTTTTGCCCAACCGAAAAATTTATTTTGTCACTTTTTTTGACGGATCAATTCCTTTCCAATGGGTCTGTAACTTCGCTAACGGACTTCGAGGGTAGACCCCCGAAGCTCTTATATAGGATAACATTTTAACCAGTGCGCAAACTGTAACCATGAATTCAGCATATCATTCTAGACCCTCTAGCGGAACAATTTCTCGTCGGTTATACAAAAAAAAAATCAACCGTGCAATACCTTCGCGGTCAAAATGTATGGATATGCTAATTCCATGGTTACAGTTTGCGCACTGGTTAAAAATTAACCCCGTGTTATATTTTGTAGTAGTAAAGGAAGTCTTGCATCACGTCTACATCTATCGACATCTCATGTGATTAAGGCCATTGTCAATATTGGACAACATTGATGTTTTTTAGATTTTAAATCCTTTTCGGATGCGGCAAAGGCAGAATGTATAACAAAAGGTAAACAACACAGAGCTGTAACGAAGGGCAAGCGAACAAAGTGTTGACTTTTTAATTATTTGTTGACCTTGGCGACCTTAATAAATTGAACCTGTTTGCATTTTCGTGCCCATACGGAAGCAAAGGACACTTTCATTAACAGAGTGTTTAAGTTATTAAAAAATATTAATGCAGTAATGAAGAGGACCGCGCAATTATGAGTTTTCGTTTATTTAGTGGTATTCTAAAGGTCAAAACTAACCTTTCAAGGCACAGCCTTAATAGGTATCCCACACTCGTTGAAAAAAAAAGGTATCTAGTAGCCTGCATTCCTGCTTAGCTGCAGGAATCCCGCCCCTCTCACTGGACCAACGTAGTGGATTACGTCCTCACAGGAAAGAAGTCTGTGCTCCACAATTGGGAACATTACAAAGTCGATTATGCTTCGCAGCAGGTACTAAAAGAGTTACAAAGTAGGCAATATATAATAACTCGGGGTTGATCGATTTTTTGTTTACTGTCTCACTGCTGGGCAAAAGCCTACCCCGAGTCAGTCTTGTACCTGCTCGGTCATTTTTAAGATCGCTCCGTACTAGTTCATTTCGGTCAGTGAACTAGTTCATTCTATTAGTTCTATTAGCTTTATTCGGTCTTCGCTCTCAGTCAGTACTTCCATAGATCACAGGGTAAAAAAGTCTCATTGAAATCGTATCAGTCAAATCAGTCGCTGTCATTCTCGTTCTCGTTCGGACATAGGATAAGGCTCTTCGTAAAATGTACGAGGAGCTATTAGAACTAATAGACCGATTACAAGTCGGCATTCGGAAACGTTTCTTTTAGTACAGTGCTAGGAAACGGTTCCTATTCGTTCATCGTTCACGAACTGCACAGACCTACCCCATGTCCTTCCAGGAACTCTTTTCCTGCACCACCTCAAGCTAGCGTCTCGCCACCGCTTTCTGAGTCAACGGCGGCGGCGCCGTCCATCATGTCTTGTGGGCACTTTTGCCGAGTTATTTATGAATGAATTAAATGCACCGATCCCAGCGTGGCTTGACCAGACTCGATTAATCGAATGAACCCCAAGATTTGCACTACCCCCGGAGCCTCATGCTTCATGTGTTACAGAGGTTGTGGAGACTTTTACCGAGTTATTTATCACAATAAATTCATGTTGAAGTAAAAATCTTATTTCATTTATCTGCTAGCCTATCGTGACTTTTTCATTAAATTAAACACAATATAAGCAGTGCAAACAAGCTCAAAGTGTACTAAGTGTCGTCACTTCGCCGCTAATGTACAAAGCTAATTGGATGATGAGGATTCATGGCGCTCGTTTTAAGGTTACCATGTCAGTTCCTGTTCCGTTACACGTTAAAAAAAGAGTAATTCCATATGCCAAGGCGTAATAATGATGTTTTTGCTTTGTTTGTGTGAAGGCCATAGGTGGGTAGGGTTGGCAGTTTTTGAATGAGGATAGTTCTAAGATTATAAATGATAATAAATAAATAAATTCTTAATTGGCGCATAAAAATGTGTCCTGACTAGGTGAAGCCCGGACTCTTGCACTAGGTAGAAACCCCTGTGTTACAGGACCCTTCTCTCAATTAACTTTACGATAAAAAGAAAATAATATAAAGTATAAATAAAAGAAAAGTTTGTGGCAATCTCACGTGGTAATATAGAGAAAAACCATTTGACATTATTTCTTTACAACAAGTACCGCAAGTGTCACATTATTTTTAGATAACCTTGTATCGTTATCGTAATCGGACTGAAGAAAGTTAACGATAACTTTCTTCACGTTTGTGATTTTTCGAGATAATGATAGCATTTTCGTATGTGATAATTATATCTTCATGAATAATTATTTATTTGTAGATCACAATTAGGCACAAGCACTTGTATGCATTTCCATAAAAACCTTACGTTTTCAAGTGTTATGGTATCGCAACTGTTCAATTTTAATCATTTCCGGTACACTCAAGTTTACAACGAATTACTTTATTCCACATACTGTTGATGAATTTATTAATAGTAACCTCATTTCATTTGATCGAAGTTATATCAGCGATGCATAACCTCTTAATTCCCTAACTGTACATTCAAACATTTTAACTCACGAGTTCCAGTAAGTGTCAGCCCTACCTATCATAACGGTACAGCTGCAAGCTCTACCGGGTCAGATGAATGGTAGGTATGTACTTACTTACGACCACAAGTCGGCAAACAATGCCATGCGGTTTTTGTATCTTCTGAGCCTTGTGGATCGCGCGCGCACAGCATTTCCCGGATTACACATTCTTTGTATGACAAGGAATTCTCGTAGGTGTAGTGAAAAAGAGCGGAAGGACTATACCAGGGTCGGGAACAAAACCGTATTCCAAGCATACCCAGATTTTGCGACCGCATCCTCCAACGCAACTCTCAATTGAAGTCGTAAGAAAGAATAATTATTCCAATTGCTATTAGTTGGACTTGTTTTTACATTTAGGTATGCTATATACACCGTGAAATTTTAATGTTGTTTTCCCGCAGCGAAATGGTTTTGTCTTGGTAATACAATCGTTTTATAAACAAATAAAATTTTAAAAATTAAAAATTAAAACAAAAAATGGCTGATTAACTATTGTGAAAAATCACCACGTGCGAGAGTTTATTTTGCTTTAAACATTAATGCACCGCTGTTCCCTTTGTCGGAGATGCGTGCGATTCGAGTAGTACCTACAAGTTATCTCTAGTGTTACTAGTGAGTACTGTTTTATCGAGTTGATGAATATTTTTTAAATTATTTTAAAACAAAAAAATCTTTATTTTTGTACTTTTACTCTATACTTCGACAGTCCTCCTTATGGCAAGTTGTTCTGCCGAGGGAAAACAACTAATAAAATTTCACGGTGTATAACCCGGACAACTGGATAGAGAATATGTCTATGAATAAAAAACCAAAATAACGTAATTTGATGGTTTGGGTCCACCCAAATTATGAGCACACCAATGCATAGCAAAAATTTGGTCCAGAAGAAATGTATCTAGCTATAAAAACACTAATGTATGTCTTTCTATTTATAGAACAAAAACTGAACAAAAGGACTTTGATGTTTGATATGTATGGCACATTGGTAACAGTAACTAGATCAAAGCTCAGTTCATCAGCATCACTAAGCAATGTTAGGACTGCGACAGTCTATCAAACAAACGGAAGTCACCAAGATCGAAGACGAGAATAACCCATCACTTCAAGATCAAATCGAAATGTCGCGTGTGCTGAATCTGGTCCGTAACTTAACACCTACACGTGCAAACTTAGTAATATTTCGCACAACTAGAGAGTACTCTAGGTGTCTCCCGCGAAATATTGCTTCAGTATGATGGCTCAGCAAAGACATCTCGAGTGTCCTTGGAGTTTCTTGCCAGCATCAGACACGATGGAACAGACTGATAAAATGTGACTGTCAGTCACAACTGAGACCGCATCCGATCGTTTGTGTCTAGCTTTACCGGTGGTCCATGCATTCTCATTGTGTATTCATTTGTTTTGCGGCCATGTAGCCCGTCTGCATTGTAAATAAGAGTATTGTATACCGTAACGTTATACATGAAGTCTTTTGTTGAGGGTGCATTCGCATCTGGCTTTGGTTCAGCCATTGAATGGTTCAGCATAGGCGTTCGACGAAGTGTGCGGTTTTGCGGTAACGTAGCATCGACACTTGTTGAAGTTCGCTGACACTAAATTCTAGCAAATTTATCATTTGATTGGTAAATGATTTTATTCCTGTAATTAGGTTTGTACGAACAATTTTACTCGTCAATCATATTTTAAGAACTAGATGAGGTCGGCGTATCCTATCTTACTACTCTGAGAAGCAAGGTCGAAACAAACTCAGAGACCACAGTCTCTTTTAAAGTCCAGGCATAATCTTGGTCAGATCATGTGAATACGATGTACCTAAATTGATGTCTGAAATGGTCTTTTGAGGAAAGAACCGCACAGATTGAGTCAACCTGTTCAGTCAGTGCACGACTGCACGCGTTTGTCAGTGATCGTGCAGGTCAACTCAGAACTTAAAAGCTCTACGATTCGACGAACAATACCAAAGAAGGCGCTTAAGAGACCTGGATGCGACTCGCACTGACCAGGGAAATATGGCACATAAGGGAGGACGCCTATACTCAGCAGAGGGTGGAACAAAGCTGCGGATGATGAGAATAGGCGCCTACACAAAGTATACACAGTAGACTCATTAGGATTCCCAGCAACGCTCAACATTGGTTTGCAACAATTTATATGGGACACACGATAGCTATTGAATTCCAATAGGGTGTTGACGCAAAGCTGTGTAACAACGCAAATGAATGTATCACTCGACACATGCATTATTTATCAGTGAGATACGATCCCCGTTTTGTTGTTTTAGGTAATACCAATTAAATCATCATTCAGAGCTCGCGTTTTATGTTTCCCCACAACTCTTGGATAACTTTGACAATCGTTACGGGTAGTCCAAGGGGTATCATGTTATTTAGTAAGTGGTTTGTTACGGTCAGGGCAGTCGCTCCATGTACAATACCTACTGGTATTCCGCTGCATCCGGTTAAACTGGAAGCCTTTTCCAATATAGCTGGTAAAAAGCTAGGCAGATTGTTTTTTTTTGGGGGGATAATTTACCCAATGATAGAAACTTAGTTAACCATCTCTGTCCAGGGCTTTCGTGACAATTAATTACAACGTACAGAGGGGACGCTTCCAAAAAAATAAACCGTTTCTTAAATTAGATTTACCACCACCTTTGTCATAATATAATACTTTAAGTACTTACTGTATTTATCGTAACTAAAAATAGAACTTAAATACAGTAAAAAAAAACGTAATTCAATAACACAATAACGCTCGAATATTGCGTAACGTCATATTTATTTAGTCGCGCACACTGCCTGTCATAATACCAATGTAGGGATTCTGTTACATCAACTATTCCCTTAGGGCCCATTGTCCTAGTTTAGAACTGATTTGATATAGACGGAAAATACAGTTATCACTTTAGCTGTGTTGCAGGATTCAGGGTATGCAAGGCAACACGATAGGAAATAGTCACTAAATCTCACCGTATAAGACCAGCACCACCTAACGAATAAAAATCATCATCATTATTTCAGCCGAAAGACGTCCACTGCTGGACATAGCCCTCCCCCAAGCACCGCCACTTTGACCGGTTCTGTGCTTCTTGCATCCAGCGGATTCCTGCGGCCTTCACCAGGTCATCGGTCCATCGTGTCTAAGGCTTTCCAATGCTACCTCTTCCAAACGAATGAATAATAATACAACCATTAAATTAAAACATAAAAATCTGCTAAACAATGTACATCGCGGTCCGGTTAGTGATAGGTCGAGAGAATATTCTCGTAGAATGTTCTCCGATCGAGATATGTTTTGCAATATTATGATGGGCAGGCTGGAGGCAATAAATGTAAACTGCCAATAGGTAACAAGTAACGACCAAAACAAACGTGTTACTTAGTATGGTTTAATGTAGAAATACTAACTTAACATGTACGTTACGAAATTTTAAGAGAATTTATGAGAATTTTCTTGGAAATTCTTTCATCATTAATTTCAGCCGATAGACGTCCGCTGCTGGACACAGGCCTCTCCCAAAAAAAAGCTGGAGGAGTTTGCCATAATCGCCACGCTTAGCAGGCGGCTTGGCGATCGCAGTATGGTGACAAAATGCATAGAGAATGCTGTTGCCCATTCTCTGGTAAGCCCCTTAGTCGCCTTCTACGACACCCACAGGAAGAAATGGGATGTTGCTGTTCTTTACGTCCGGCACCACACGCAACTCTTGAGAAGAAATACTAAGGAGAATTTAAGTTGTGGAGTAAAATATTATGACGTCAAGTTCGTAAAACGTTCACATGCACTCAAACTATTACTATAAAAATTGATCGACCTAAAAGAGACATCCAATTTTTTAATTATATTCAAAAGAATATTCTGGAACGAGAACTTGACAGCAAAGTTCTCGTTAGGAGAATATTCACGGGAAGTTTCCATCACAAATTGCGACTGTACTTGAGTTTACTCGGCATAAATTCGGCCCCAGGAAGTACGCAGACGCACTACAATAAGCGCCTTCGGGCTACACCCATTAAGTGAACCGGCCGGGCACATTAGCGAAGAGTAAGTAACGTTTACATTAAATTACAAAGAAAACATCACTAGATCCCAATCAATTATGCCACAAAACTTCACTTCAAGTCTACAATACTACAAAGACGCACTTGTAAGATTTAGTTTGTAAATTGTAAAGTTTTCGAGTATTGACCCAAGCAATACAAAACGAAGAAGGGACACAAGCTGGGACACAGGCCTCAGGACGGGTGAGAGGGCGTAGACCGTAAACCACCACGCGGGCCCAGTGCGGGTTGGTAGATGTCATCTCCCTTCGAAAATGTCTTTCTAAGACATACCGGTTTTCTCACCTTCTTCGCCGTTTTGAGAGCGGTAGTGCTGAAATTATTTGTCACAAAGTAAACAGCCCGCATGGGAACGAATCCACGACCTACAACCCGTAAGTCGAGGCCGTTAGCTATGGCCCACCACTGCTCTCGAAGAAAACTAATATCATTGAATTAAAACATCACAATCTGGTTAACAATACATTTGCATGACTACATTGCGTACCTGGCTTTATTCGGCATAACTTGGGGCTCTGAAGTACGCACTACAATAATCGCCTTCGGGTTACACCCATTTAAGTAAACGGTTCGTGTATATAAACGATGAGTAAATATTTACATTTAATTTGCAATTGCCCTACTAGTTAATTAGCGCCTTTTATTCGGAGAAGCACCGGGGTAATTGGATAACACTTTAACATTAGGAAGGGCTTCCAACAACATTCATAGCGTTAAATATACTAAATTTTTTTCGGCTTATAGACTCGGCACGATTCACCCGTTCGGGCGAATTAATTCGAGCGAACGGGAACGTCCTACCGAGATAATAAGTATCCTATGTGTTAATCCAGGTTATAATCTATCTGTGTGCCAAATTTTATCCAAATCCGTTCAGCCGTTTTTGCGTGATTGAGTAACAAACATAAACTTTCACAGTTATAAATTATAATAGGATAGTAGAATTTTAATTCAGTCAATACATGTCATATTTGTTGCAGTCGTGAATCACATGTTGGTCTACCTAGGAATAAAATTATAATCTGACATGCAAAGCGCTTCCGCCTTAAGTACACCCTACGCATTTCTTAGGCTGGTAACACATGGGCGACAAAAGTTGTTGAGCGTGACGTACGCATACTTGCACGTATATACGTTTATCGCCCACTTTAAAGTTACAAGGACAGCCCATTTCAAACATATCATGCATCTTAACAGTCTATTCACGGTTTGTTATGTATTACATAGTTGACGTCACTGCGATTTTACATTTCCTTGAACATTGCTTCCTCCTTGCGTGGGAGAAAATAGGAATAACTTATACGCACAATCTGTCTTATTTCTTTCTTATCTTTCTTGTAATATGTAAAACCGAATATTTCGACACGACGTTATGAGCGATATTGTAACTAATAACGCAACGACACTTGATATACTTATTTAGGTTTATTTATTTATTTAGTACTTCATGCACAAAAATGTAGAGGCGGAATACTTTCCGTCTCTGCGGACTAGCAACAACGCATTTATAGTAGTTTTTCGTGATTATTTCATTAAATACAAATAAAAGTACTATTTTTTTCAGCCAAGCACTAGATCGTTGGTATTTATAATTATTTTTAACATTTACTCTTTAAAAAAACATTTAATCGTACTAAGTAATGCAAATAGAAAAAAATTGACGGTATGTCGATTTTTATAAGTAAATAGTTAAATACCAAAATAACTGTAATAAAAATAGCATACAAACTTGAAAATACCAACGGTCTAGTGCATGGCTGATAAAAATGTTTACTTTTGTTTGTATTTGTTGTAAAATAATCACGAAAAACTACTATAAATGCATTGTTGCCAGTCCGTGTCGAATTAATGCTCTTAACGGGAACCTAGTCGCGGGCTCGAACTCACTGATGGGCTTGGCTAAAAAGCACGCTGTCTCACCAGGCATCGTGTCCGACGGAGGTAGTATCAGTGATGAGCAGTTAGACGCTAGTCTACACGCACAACATTATTGTGTGAGATGCAGGATCATTTATAGTACAACAGGCGCGTAAAAAATTAAGAACAGTCCTTCGGAAGATCGGGTTTTATGAAAAAAACCACTGCCTAAATGAATAACCAATAAAGTTTATTGAATTTTTCGATATTTGAGCTTTGTCGGTACCGACTTGGTTTTTCAGATTTTACACTTCTTTTATTACTAAAACACGCCCAAAGTTAGGTTAAATTAGCAAGAAAAACTAATCTTTGTTGGCTCCTAACTTTTGAATGGCTTTTTATTTTAGTATTCTGTTTCCATATAGACAATATTAATAATGAGACAAAACCATAACATGTTTAATTTTTGATGTGCATTGTCCAACAGTGGAGTAATACACTCCCGAAGTTTGTATGGGAAAAATGTGGACTAGGTTCACCTTAATGCCATAGGCATTTTCTACCAGTCAACCTTTGGATGATGCAAAGACAAACAATGGTAGGTACAAATCTGAAAATTGTTTAAAAGTATTTATCTTAATACTAGCTGACCCGGCAAACGTTGTTTTGCCATATAAATAAATTTAGGGGTGGACTACCCCTAACATTTAGGGGGATGAAAAATAGATGTTGGCCGATTCTCATAGATACCGGATAAGCACTAAAAATTTCATCAAAATCGGTCAAGCCGTTTCGGAGGAGTATGGCAACGAAAACTGTGACACGAGAATTTTATATATTAGATAAAGAGACACAGATACCTATTTCAGACTATATATTTATTATTGTACGCCAGAAAATACATATCACGCAAGACTGGTCACATCCTTTACAATTGAAAATGTTAAATTACAAAAACTAGTCTTCCTCTCCCTCCCTCTTTTAACACAATTCTATCTTAGTCTTGTGCCAATCCTTTCGGGAGGCCATTGCCCAGACGTGGGGTAGTACGCATAAGAAAGATAATAAAGGCTAGTCTAGTTAAATAAGATTATTTTCTGGCTCAGGAATAAGAGACGTGAGCTATTTTAAGTCTAGACGAGGCTAGGTAATCCCGAATTAAAAATAACACTTCCTCATCAAATGCCAAGGATTCTGAAACAGATTATTTTTAATTCACAGCTGATGTCTTCCGTTTGGCAGAAGTCCAACAAATTATAATACCACTTATTTGCGATATTATGAAACTAAGAACAGATGTTTATCATCGCAAAGCTCGCGTTTCAGAAATGTATAGGAATAGAGTAATAGACATAAACAATGTCTCTATGGGCAAAATCTCGGAGCGTAACTCCGCTGCCGCGGGAAATTGCGGCACGGCGGACAGAGCTCCTGCGGCATCTCATGGTGACGTGAAGAGTGCGATTGTCGCAACCCTGTCGTACCTCGCTGCCGGTAAGGACCAAGCCCGGGTCGACGGCACGTTGTGTAACACGCTCGCCTCAAAGAGATGTCAGCATCAACTGGTGGGGCCTGCAAGGGCCGATGCGTGCCAGGAGTGCGGGTGGAACGATAGAGATACCGCGGCCCCTGGCACACAGGCAACTGAGGTAACACGGGTAGGTTTTAGTCATCAAATGTTTTCTCCTGCTCCACCCAGAGCGGGAGGACATTAGATGATTTCCCAACCAACAAAAAAAAAAAATTGGGCAAAATCTAATAAACTTTATACCCAGTATTTATTCGTTTTTTTTTTATACAAAGCCTGTCAAAAATGTATTCGCACGATGAGACTTAGGCGGACTGCATTTCAACTGCACTCCGACTGCAAATTTGCAGTTTGGATGCAGTTAGTATGACTGCAATAATACTGCAAACTAACAGTGCAGCCCAATTGCAGTCGGTGTACAGTTGACGGGCAGTTCCAACGACTGCACACTGACTGCAATCTAGCTGCACTGTCGATGTGCAGTTCAAATGCAGTCCTACTGCATTTGCAATTTGCGGTGTGCAGTTGGACCAAGTGCACGGTTGGTTTGCAGTTTTATTGCAGTCGTACTAACTGTATTCAAACTGCAAATTTGCAGTCGGAGTGCAGTTGAATTGCAGTCCGTCTGTCTAGAGCCTTACTAGCCTGTATCATACCACAGCTGGGCAAAGGCTTCTCTTCATGACTTCTAGTACATGCGATTAAGTGCTAACGTGGTTACCAGTGGTATTTTAATTTGTCCAGCTCGTCTCGCCATTTTGTACAGGTCTGCCGCGTTGCCGGTAGCCCTTAGACCATATTCATTCTCCTGCCTTTATACCAATTTATTTGTGATCGGCGCAAAATGTCTTTTTCTTCCCCACTTCTCTATTAGTCGTCATCTCCGTAGTCACACCCTTTCTAACCACATCATCATTCACACAGTCCATTCATCGTTTCTTTGGTGCCCCTCTACTCTTATAGCCATCGACATTCATACTCAAAACTTTCCTCAAGACATTTTCCTCATTTCTCCGTATCACATGCCCAAATATATTTGAGCATGTGATTACACTAATTATCTGAACTTAGAGGGTTAAATTGATAATTTCAATGATAACAATCTTTGTACATATACATACGTGTTAAGATCGCGAATCATATTATGTTCAACATAAAACCAGCAAATTGCAAGGCACGTAACAAAATTTGAATTTCCGCAGCCTACCCTGGCGCTTCCTCCTTAAGGTTAACTGGCTTTACATTTGTCTAGCGGATACGGAATTACCGGTGCTTTTATTAACATCCGGTAAAAATGTGGCATTTTCATGTTCTAGATGTTTTCTCTTGCTCAGTAGTAGCTGTAAACGATCATGGGAAAGATGCCTACATCTCTTAGAATGACAATTTTTCCTTACCATAATCTAAAATTATCTATACAGCATAACTTTTTATCCAGTGCGCAAAATGTAACCATGAATTCAGCATATCATTATAAACCCCATAGCGCAGAGATTTTACGCACGACGAAAAAATCAGCTGTTTCATAGAAAAGTGCAGTACCTACGCAGTCAAAATGTATGGAACAGCTGATTTTATTTTTGTATAATCGATGAAAATGTATAGGTACGCCTCAGGGTCTAGAATGATATGCTGAATTCATGGTTACAGTTTGCGCACTGGTTAAAAACTTATCCTTTATGCTATTTAACATCACGCTAGAGCCCTTAGCAGCCGAGCAAAATAGAAAAAAGTCAGAAAGAATGCTAATCGAAAACCAAGTACCTAATGGCAGGCGATGCAATGCGACGTGGGCCAGGGATCAAGAAATTTCACGCGGCCGTGGTCGCGAGCAGAAGCTAGTGATGATCGACCGTCACCTAGTTTATGTCGAAAAGTTAATATCGACCGATAATTACAAACGCATTTAATTGACACCTAACATGACATAACTGTGTTCTAATTTATAATCCCAATTCCAACTCCGTTGAAAATGGAAATGCAACTAAAATGCTTTTACAGGGAAAAAATTTAAAAGCAACCAAGTGCGAATCGGACTTCACACGAAGGGTACCACCGTACAATATTATTCATAACTAGCTTTTGCCAGCGGCTTCGCCCGGGTCTTAATTTGTCCCGCGGGAACGTATTACCGGGATAAAAAGTATCTTATGTGTTAATCCAGGTTATAAACTATCTGTGTGCCAAATTTCATACAAATCCATTCAGCCGTATTTGCGTGATTAAGAAGCAAACATCCAATCATCTAAACATCGAAACAAACAAATTTCCAAAGATTTAGCAAAAAAACACGCCGAAAAAAAGTGCATGGAGACTCCCTTCAACTTTTAAACTTAATTTTATTTTTATTATTTGTTGTTACACACTAAAACCTATTACCGTTAAAAAGATACAGCCTTGCGACAGCTGGGCCCAGAGACAAAACACATTCTGTTGGGACATGGGACTAACATTACCTGCGGAAAGGACACGACGTAATCTTTCCGCAGGCACTGTCATTCCCCTACATTTTGGCATAGCGTTTGGCGTGAACGCTAACAGAAATGTGTTTTGAATAGGCCTGCTGGCAGGACGCACAACGGGGCCCTTAGTAATAGTACGTTTACCTTACTTTAGTCCCATTGGCACCGTTTGGGTACGGAACCATAAAGGCCATGTAATTTTATATCCAAATACCGACCAAAAGTAATCTAATTGCGTAACACTTACTCTACCAATCAGAATCCGGATAATTTTGAAGGTTATTGCGTATCCATTGCATCTATGTTCGAAAAATTTATCCGCTCAACACCCTAAATAACGCAATGAATGTTGTTGAACTGTCGAAATTAAAGCGTGTGACTACTGTTAGTGTGTTAAACAATTACCTCGCAGTATTTAATATTATTATTGTGTTGATACACGTCTTACAGTTTATCTCGTGGTTGAAATTATCTCTTTCGAAAACAATGACATAATCAAAGAAAACACAAGATTGTTATGATAAGGAAGAGCAATATAGTTCCTAACCAGCTTTGCGAGCGCCATAAAGAGCATGCACGTGGATGATACTTAGTGCGTTCGGCGCTCTAAGTTTCATTGCCGTAGTAAATTTTCCGCATTATTTACAAAACTGTTTGCTATAAAACGGCAAGTTTACATTGTGTGTCAAATTAACAATCTGCACAACCATATATTCCCCTGACTGTGCATTCACATTTTGCAGTTTAATCACCAGAATAGAGCCACAATTCTTTTATTTTTCTTCATCTTCTAAAAAGTATTATGTTGCTTGCAATACAGTTGTCAGTATTGAACCAAAGTTAGAACAAGATAGTCATTATTATCAAGGAATATATTATTATATTAACAAGGAATATTTTGGGGACAGTCATGAAAAATTAGGAATATAAACTATAATGTTTTGTGGTTAATTGTGGTAATTTAACAGTTTTGGTTTCGCACGACTTGACTAATTAATTAATTAAGTCTTTATTACATTTATAACTTTGTTTTTAATTTGTTCTTTTGATTTGTGAATTGCTGTAACCAACATAGTCAACGCATAGTACTTGTAACTTGATGTATATATGTGGAAGCTTGTAATTTAGCAAATTTTTCTTGTCTACAAATAATTTTTAGTCTGTTATTAGTCTGTAAGCTTTCTGTAAGAATAAATAAATAAAAAAAATAAAAAATAAATATTATAAGGAAGAACAACATATTTTCTAACTTGCTTTACGAGTGCCTTATAGAGCCTCCACGTGGATGATACTTAGTGCGTTCGGTGCTCGAAGTTTCATTGGCGCATTAAATTGTCCGCATTATTTACAAAACTGTTGGCTATAAAACGGCGTCTGTCAAATTGTCAATCTGCTAAACACTATATTTCCCTGGCTATACTTTCACATTTTTCAATAATAACACGAACAAAGTGTTTATATTTATAATATTGCTCTAACAATATGAAACGGACTTGTGTAAAGTACAGATAGCTGTGCTGCTGGGGAGTTTGTTGCGCCACTTCTTCTTCCCAGCTAAAGCACTAGGAAGTGGTGAAGGGCGGGCTTTTTGGGGGGACTGTCTTATGTCATTTTGACGTTCAAAAAGTGCTGACTCTCAGCCTAGTTTGAATAAATGACTTTTGATTTTGAAATGACTTTTGATTTTTGATTTTGAATCAAGACTATTCTAAGTTTTCAAATAATTATTACGTAAAAAATAAGTTAGATTAAAATTGGGTATTAGTCTTATAGGTTAGATTGTAACCAATTATTCAGAAACGGGTTCTTTTCAATAGAGGCTTAAAAAAATACACAATTTGCAGTTTAATCACCAGATTACCACCACCATTTTTCTTTCTTCTTGAATACTGTAATGTTGCTTGCGACATTAGTAAGTATTGATTCAAAGAAAGCACAAAATAATCATGATAAGGAAGAACAGCATATAGTCAAACTATTGCTTTACAATTGCAATGAACAGATGATACTTAGTGTTGCGTTCAGTCCTGTAAGTAGCGTTGCGTTGCCGCATTAAATTTTCTGCGTCTATTTGCAAAATGTCTTGTAAAATGGCTATAAAAAACCAAATTTACATGGTGTGTCTATTTGCTTAGTGATATTTTTCCGTGACTGTGCATCCACATTTCGCTAGATATATTTAACCACCAGATTTCCACAACCACTTGATTAAGTACTTTTGAATACTATAAGAATTTCCAATTCAAATTTCAATTCCACATTAAAATCTCCGAAGAGGAAATCAGAATTCCCCCGGTATAACTCTCTATACACGTGGCAGAGCTACAGACACTAGCCAAATTCGACCTCAAACGCCACGAACACGATGATAAATAAACAACCAATAACTCATCTCTCGCATCCCTTCCTTAACATGCCATCATAACACACATGGCTGATAATTTTTCACTGAGCTCCGTATATTTTGTAACCCATCTAGTCACGAATATGGCGGCTAAAGGGCAAGGTCGGGTAAAAAAAGGATTGGAGCGAGATATTTTTGATGTGATTAAGGGAGAAAATAAAAGAACCGTGAAGAAATTTTTTTTTGGGCGAGGATATGAGTGGTAGACGTCCAGCAGGGTTAGCATGACGCTTTCTATTTCTACGAAGAAGACAGTGCTTTTTCAATACAAAGTAACATTTCATTTCTCCATTTTTGACGTAACACCGTAGATATCCTTCAACAATTAGTCATTTGGTCTTTCGTTTCTAACGATCTTTGTTTAGGTCCTTTTTTATGTAGACTATTTCAGAAGAATATTTCTTCACAAACTGTCAAAATCACACTGACAACAAACTTTCTACTCGACGGCCACAATACTTTGTGAGGGCATGTCAGACTTTTACTGACTAAAACCCACCCGTGTTCCCTCAGTTGCCTGAGTGCCAGGGGCCACAGTATCTCTTTCGAATAACCCGCACCCCTGGCAGGTAACGGCCCTTGCGGACCCCACCAGTTGGTGCTGACTTCTGTTTGAGGCACGCGTGGAACACACCGCGCCGTCGACCCGGGCTTGGTCCTAACAGCGAGCTAGGCCAGTACTCGCCGATCGCAAGCCCGCGCCTACGGTGGGTCGTAGGTTCATTATTTAACCACCAGTGTTCTCAAAACGGTGAAGGAATAAATACATCGTAAGGGAACCGACACGTCCTAGAACATTCGCCAACCCGCACTGGGCCCGCGTGGTGGATTATGAGCCACTCCCTCTCACAGAGAGGAGGCTTGTATCCCAGCAGTGGGAATATTACAGGCTGATTATGACTTATGATTATTATCACAATCACCATGGAAATAAGGCTCAAAACGCGGCTTATACAGGATAAGCTTTTATCCAGTGCGCAAACTGTAACCATGAATTCAGCAAATGATTATAGACCCGACCCCCCAACGTAGAAATTTTTCGTCGCATTAGCGATTAGCGATTTTTTGTATTAACAAAAAAAAATCAGAGCTGTTTCATAGAAAAGTGAAATATCTACGAGGTCAAAATGTATGGAACAGCTGATTTTATTATGATGGAACAGCTGATAAAAACTTATCTTGTATAAATTTGCAAAACAAAACCGTAACACAGTTTTCAGGTAATTTCTGTATTATACTGAGTTTCTGAATTTCATAAAACATTAAGGTTGGGGTCTGTTTCCATTTCCATTAATCTGTCAAAATCATTGACGTATTGATGTGCGTGATATGAATTTTTATTGACGTTAATTGTACGGCTTCGATGGGCGGGCGGGGAATGTGTCGACGCTGTTGATAGGGCGGATTTTGTGATTAAGCCGAGATTACAGAAAGCTAGATTGGCTGAAAATATATTACAGTTTTTTATTAAAGCACGAGGGGATCTAATCCGGTAATGGAATATGGAAAATTGGTAATAGGAAAAATGTCGAAATGTAATACGCGAGGCAACTGCAAAATGTGTGGAAATTTATGTTAGTTATGAAATCAATTTAGTATTTGTTTGATTAAAATAATTTATTATTTTCCTGACTTGGTATTGTGGTAGGTTGTACAGTCAGAGAAGCATAATCAGCCACGTTCCCACTGTTGGGACACAGACCTCCTCTCTATGAGAGGGAGTGGGTGGGTGTTAGCCACCATGTGGGCCCAGTTTGGGTTGATAGATATCAGTCACGTCTTCGAATTTTTGGTTCTAAGACCGGTTTCCTCACAATCTATTTTTCAGCGTTTTGAAAACAGTGGTGCTTAAAAAGTATCATCTCGCGTCGTTCTGCAAACAATATGGGTAGAAATTCAAGCTATGGTATAGGTCAACAGAATTATTGATACGTTGATAGCTTGTCGAAGCTAACTAAACGCAATCAACCAAATAAGTAAACAATTTTGTGCACCTTGTACTATTCAGACTAAAAAGGGTAAAACCTTTTGAGTTAGTTTAGTGCAGTGTAAGTGAACTTAAACCGTAGTGCAAGTGCTGACTTTAATTAAAAAAACACGTGAATCAAGTGTCTTCCCCTTAATAAGAAAGGCGTTGTTGGACGATTTCTTAGTTTCATAGTTACTTAGCAGTTTAAGTTATATTTAAATTACTTAGGGCCGGTTTTTTGATCCGTAGTTAACTCTACCAATGGTTGAAAATAGTAACGAATGGTTAAATTTCGGCAAAATGTGTTTTTTGATCAATTGTTAGTTGAACCAATGGTCAAATAACTAACTATTAGTTAATATAATTAACCACCCGATGTTGGAGGGTTAAACAATATGGCGGATGGTTTACTCAAACACAACATCTGTTTTGCACATTTGATTGTATTACTGCTGCAACTTATTTGTACAAAGGTATTTTGCTACTTGTTTGATTGTTGCCTATTTCCTGACATTTTAAGAAGATTCTTGGCGATCGCGTTGAAAATTTAAGAACAATATACTCGAAGTGAAAATAGCTTTATTTCAATCTCGAGTTATTTTATTAGATTTGAATGGAGTTCATAATAAAATTTGACAAAATACCGTAAAAAAAGACGGATCGTTACAAAATCATAGCTATTTTTAGGAAAAGATTTCTCATAAGATTGGCAATATGATGCCAATGGTAAAGTATTACCAACAGTTAAGTTTGACTTTAGTTAAAATAGATATTGAAAAACGTAATAGCCCTTTAACTATTAGTTGACCAGTTGACTATGGTTATTCTAACAAATGGTGATGCGGTTTGACTACGGATCAAAAAACCGGCCCTTATTAGTTAATAGGCTAGATTGTTATGTGAATAAAGTATCATATTTAGAAGGAAAAAAAAAACCTTGTACAGTCACCGTCAAAAATATCGGGACGAGCAAACTGTTCAAAATTATCTCAACAACGAAGAAAATTAAACTGCATCTTAATGAAATAAAGTTCTCGTCAGAATGACAGTTGTCGTTTACTGTCATCATTCTGAAACATTCCTTGTGTCATTGAGTTAATATTTAATTTTCTTAGTTAACATCATTTTGATCAGTCTGATCGTCCCGATATTATTGACGCTGACTGTACTACTGGTAATTAATGTAGAGCCATGGGGCTAAATAGGTAAAAGATATGTTAAGAGGCTGGGCACCAGCATCCTTTCTAACCACACGGTTCGTACACTTGCAGTTGTTGATGTTGTTGTTGGCACTGGTGGAGTCCCCCCACAAATCTCGAGAAAAAATGTCCACCTCGCTTCACTCAGTCTTCTATACAGGATAAGTTTTTATCCAGTGCGCAAACTGTAACCATGAATTCAGCATATCATTCTAGAACCCCCAGCGCAGAAATTTTTTCTCGGTAATACAAAAAAAAATCAGCTGTTCCATACATTTTGACCGCGTAGGTGTGAAATAGCAGATTTTTCATGGTTACAGTTTGCGCACTGGGTAAAAACTTATCCTGTATTGCATTCTTCTACTTCTCAAACTTATTGCATACCTGCACCCCCCCCCCCCCGTTGGAGCAGTGCTCATTTAGTTTAGCAGCCCCGCTCCTATACAGCATTTCGTCACCGCAACCCTCAAAACGGTGAAGGGAAACATCGTGAGGAGAGCGGCATGTCCTCGAACAAATAAAAACTTTTACCAAAAAAAAAATCAACCGACTTCCGAAAAAACAGTACAAAGTGTAAAATAACTTTAATTTCGGAAGTCGGTGACTTTGGATATGTATTTTAATTTTTTGTCACGACTTTTCACTTTTTTAGTTATAGTACCTACCCCACTAATTCGAAATTTCTTCATCCTTGGGGTCAAAACAATGCATATTTACGCGATAGCAGCAATCGCAGTTGATTTACTGTTATATTTTGAAGAGTTTCGTTGTCTGTCTCCGAAACGCATCATCAGATCTAGATGAAATTGAAATGGGACAACACGTGAAGCACTAGCTTTCAAATAAAAAAAGAATCATCAAAATCGATTCACCTAGTCGAAAGTTCTGAGGTAACAAACATTTAAAAAAATACAGACGAATTGAAAACCTCCTCCGTTATTTGAAGTCGGTTAAAAAATCGAAGACATGTGACATCCGCTAACCCGCACTGGGTCCGCGTGGTGGATTATGGCCCACTTCCTATCACATATGGAAGGTCTGTGTCCCAGCTGTGGGAACATTACTTAGAGCCTGATTATGAGCCCCGAGAGGCTTAAGTCTACTAGTTGTTTGAGCGTGGAGAGTCGTTTGATGTCACTTTCGTTGAGTTGAATGCACCTAGTTTCGTATAATAGACACGGTTGGTGATTCCTTTCTCTAATTTTGTTTACGTAGTAGTCAGATAATTCACGCTGACTATTAATTCAGTGAAATATGAAAATATTATACGCTAACATGAACAATTGTCTGGTACAAATATTTTGCCTAACTCCGATTATTTGCAGAAAACAACACGATGTTAATCAAAGACACGAAAAATAGGTGCGTGATTCACGCAAACATTACGATTGCTCAGTAACAGCACAGATTACTTAACAGTGACTACGTCAGTAATAGTCCTAGCGTAAAACAATTGCAGCCTTGGTACGGCCTTGGAAAAGTTGGCAGTAAGCCGGGCGGGAGCCGTAACGACACAAGATTTGTAAAGGCTGAGAGATCCTTGGATGACGCGATCCAAGAACAAAGTGAACCAGAAAGGAGAATCCGCTATTAAAAAGCGCTTCACTTTTTATTCATTTACCTATCTTCATTCGGCATCTTTCACTGAAAATGAAACGTCTGAATACGAAATGAATCAAAAGTGATTGCGGCATTCGGCATCTTTCACTCACGCTCCGAATAATCGAAAAATAAAATGAAAACATCGTGAGGAAACCTGTCCATGTCCTAGAACCAAAAATAGAAGACATGTGACATCTACCAACCCGCTCTGGGCCCACATATGGTTTACGGCCCACGCACTCTCATCGAGAGGAGGCCTGTGTGCCAGCAATAGGAAATATTTTAGGTTGAATATGCTAATACGCTATAATTATGAGTAAATTAACGTTAATTTCTATGTCGTTTTGTCGGTGGCATGTGAATGTGAAATGAAACGAACATGAACAACAATCGTGTGAAGCGTCAATATGTTCTTCTGAAAAGCTAAACAACACATAAAGCTACAACAACTAGAGCAATAATAATACTCAAAATAAACTCGACTTGCAATTCAAATATATTGATTTTGTAGACATATATAGTGGAATATACTCTAACAATAACGACGACCGATCTAACTATTGAGGAAAACCGGTCGAATTATAAATTCATTGTTAATAAATATATATAGAAAGAAAAAACACATTCTCAATTGAGAACCGATCATCCAGGTTCAAAACAGAATTCGGACATATAATTATGATATTGAAGAATAATGACCATATATCAAGAAAGTTTAAGATAGTGCGATGACTATAAGAAAAGAGACAGACTTTAGAAACGATGGATGGACGATGAAACACACAGTGCATCCAGTATATCTATACATGTAGATAGGAAGGAGAGGAAGTATAGTGAGTGGAAGGCTTATAGAGACATATTGTAAGAGAGGACATACTGCGCTGACCCCAAATAGATTCCGATAAGGGCGAGAGAATGATGATATTATAAATCCCAACGCTTCATTAACTTGTTTGATAGTTCAAATGTTCATCCAGCAAAACTAGCAATGTCACATACAATAAATTATTCATTTATGAATCATTAATATTATTGTGGGACAGGTTGTGTAATAAATTCATTAAGTAATTATATGCTTGCTGGGGTTTGGGTGTTTCCTATCAGACTAGCATCTGAGAAGAAACGCCGGAAAAATATCAGGGGCATCCAGGGGTCAAGGTCCAGGTCTGCGTTACAATCCAAATTATTTGAATACATTGATAGAGATCAAAATATCAGTTTGTGCGAGACCTTCTAGGCTGGTTGAACGACGAACGTTGAGGGAAGAGGTGGAGAAATGTTTGCTTTATGCAAAGCTGTTTGTGTAAGCAGAAAGTTGACTATAATAATAACAAAAACAAGCCATTTATTCAAACTAGGCTGAGAGTCAGTACATTTTGAACGTCAAAATTAAATATGACAGTCCCGGAAAATGCCCGCCCTTCACCACTTCCTATTTCTGTAACTGTGAAGAAGAAACTCCCTAGTAGAAACAACTAATGAAGGTACCTGGACGAGGCTCAGGAGTAGGTGTAATCGAGCTGTAGATAATGATGATGCATGGCACTTAATATGAGACTTGACTAAAGAATAAATTCGAACTAGGCGAAAGCCTAGTTCGAATCCAGGTATCTGAAAAGATACCTGGAGCGAGTCTTTGAGTGCGTAGAAAAAATACACTGTTCGATTTTAAACTCTCGGGCTTTTTTTTTTTTTTTTTGTGGGTAATCATCAAATAACTTCTCCCGCTCTGGGTGGAGCGGGAGGGCGTGTCAGACTTTTACTGACTAAAACCCACCCGTGTTCCCTCAGTTGCCTGTGTGCCAGGGGCGGCGGTATCTCTTTCGAACAACCCACACCCCTGGCAGGCATCGGCCCTTGCGGGCCCCATCTGTTGCTGCTGACATCTCTTTGAGGCGCGCGTGGAACACAACGCGCCGTCGACCCGGGCTTGGTCCTTACTGGACAGCGAGCTACCCACTACCCGCCATCCACAAGCCATCGCTTAAGTGCATATTTACACTATCCAATTTCTAGGTAATCTAATTAGGAAATCGGAAGATGTAATTGCAGTTAGAACGGTTGGATCCATTTAGTGAAATTAGAAGGTCCCGAACTCCCGACCGGGCTACTTTTACTAAATTGTAGCATCCCAATGTAATTCTAATTCGCAAGCGCATAAGAGTCATCTGTCCGATTTAGAATTCAATTTAGTCCAGTGTGATCACTAGCTTCCAATTTCCTAGTTAGTGTTCCTAGTTAGAGTGTTCCTAGTTAGAGTTTCTAGAAATTGGATAGTGTAATACGCACTTTATTTTTCAACTACGCACTACGTGTTGAAAATCCAGTGCGAAAAAATAACCCGACGCGATATTTATGCGTCCGTGCGAACGTGAAGTTATACCTTACCACATTTAGACGCCCTTGCAATCAAAGAAATAAAAAATGCGTTTTAATGTCATGTCGAGTTCATGACGCACCCTAAATACATTTTGATAACAAAGGTTTGCGATTGGTTGCGTCACCATGCACCTTTGACGTAAACAAGATAAATATGCAAATTTTATTGGATTTATTTATTATAAATAAGTCGTAAGTTGACATGTGGTATGTATGGAAATGTGACCGAAATATGGGAGATAAACAGCATTTAAATATGTTAACAATTTACAACCATAACACCGATAACAGGCGCTACCCTTGAGAGGTTTAGTTTTAGGGTTCAGTGTTCCGAACCTCAAAAAGAGAAACCGGAACCTATACAGTAAAAAAATTCCCAGTGCGCAAACTGTAACCATGAATTCAGCGATTCGTTCTAAACACCCCAGCGCGGAATTTTTTCGTCGGTTTTACAAAAAGAAATCAGCTGTTTCATAGAAAAGTGCAATACCTACGCGGTCAAAATGTATGGAACAGCTGATTTCTTTTTTGCACAACTGACTAAACATTTCTACGCTAGGGGTCTAGAATGAAATGCTGAATTCATGGTTACAGTTTGCGCACTGGTTAAAAAATTATCCTGTATGGGAGATCAATTCGTTGTCTGTCCGTCCGTCCGCCTATCCGTCTATCTAGACCGTTTTTTTTTGTTCAGGAACTCGAGGACGTATCAAGTTGAAATTAATATCATTTATATAAGTCTACAGTTCCTTAGAGCTCTAGAAAAACAAGCTTTTTATATCAACGCAAATCATGAGGAAACCGGCATGTCCACTGGGCCCGCGTGGTGGATTACAAGCACAGCCCACTCCATCTCGAAGAGAGTAAGCCGGTGATCCAGCAGTAGGAATATTACCTATAGGCTGATTATTCTATTATGGCTCTCAGTCTAACTAACTACACGTTGCTAACCGGCAAAAATAACGCCTGCTTTATCATGAACAAAGAAGCTGACTTAATAGACAACTAGAACAATATAACGGAACAATAGTCTTACCTACAAATAACAGCTGTGCTTAAAACACTTAAAAAACAAATAAGTTACTCGTTTTGCTGACATTATAAATGGAGATTTAAAGCCATTTAGACAATCGCTGTGGCCATGAGAATCTGGATTTATGTATATTGAAGTAACGAGTCATAAATTCATAATATTATTGTCAACATCTTTAACCTGTGGCGGACATCTACAATGCCCCGCATACGAAACTTAAAATCAACAAATGTGGAAAACACAAAAAGTGAAGTGGCGCTATCTACAATGCTATATGCGAACTACTCAAGACTTGACGTCACACCGCAACTACATCAGCTACATCGCGCAAGCAGAGTTTACCGCGTGATCTGCATTATACAAACATCCCGACATCAATTGTCGAGCAGTCGCCCACCAGACAACACTCGTCTGGTCGGAGGATCCTCCTTTACCAATAAAGTATGAGTGAACCTTACGCCCTGTTCCTCATTCCTCTATTTTTGAGTTGATCGTAAGTCCAACTTCGCACGGACAAAAATATCACGGCGGAATGTTTTTGCGTACTGGATCTTCAACGCACTGGGCCCCAATTCTGTATCGTTATAATGATTCCGCGGAATCTTACTACGTTCAAACTACATCAATATCGTTCTTTTTTTTTAACTAATGTAACGGTAAGGAATCGATGTCATATTCAGTTTGTTCCAAGAAAATTTGTCGATATTATTAATACGATATTAGCAGAATTCGTGTGTGATTGTCGTGGTTGGAATGGAAGTGTCCTTTTTCGACGCGCTGGGATGCACTCTGTTGGATTCTCAATGCTCAATTCAACCCCAAGAGTTGAAAATCGAGTGCACGATGTAATCCTGCCGCGGTATGTTCGTATGAATAGGTAGAGGTAGAGTGCGACAAGGATCTTTTGGCGCCTGAATGACATTGGCAGGTGGGCGTTGTTGGTAAACATTAAGATGGCAAAGTTAGTTCCTAGTTTGTAGCGTTGTACATGTAGCTAGAGTTCTTGCGACCAGCATTAAGGCTCCTGCAAACAGGCACGACGTGACTCACATAGAACAATTTCTATGAAAACTTCATGGAAATTGTTCTAGTGTCGCGTCGTGCCTGTCTGAAGAAGCCTTTACCGTGTAAAAATCTAACATAGTAAATATTTAGCAGATAGAGATTGACACACTACGTAAATATTCTAAGCGAGCACTACAATAGTTGCGTTTTAAACTTGAGGAATAATTTATTTCCCTGACTGTACATGTGTTATTTGCTATACTGTCAAACTGTTCTGGCCAACACGCGCATCCTCAAACACTGAAGATGAGTCTATAGCGCGCCTTGTCGTGCAGGGTAGAGTGGAGGGCACTAGACAACGCGGACGCTCACCCATGAGATGGACTGACCAAATAAAATCTACAGTGGGGCCAGTGGGCGATCACTTGTATGAGAACACAGTAAACTCCACAAATCGGAGTAGATGGGGTGAAATTCTGAGGCGAATCTATCAGCCCCTAAACAAGAAACTGCATGAGGACCACGACCGTTCTGACAATAGTGTTACGAAGAAGAAGACTCAGATATTAAAATCAGACATTATTTTGCATACCACACAATCTACGTCTACCTACTGTTTTTGATGGCTTTTCCTTATATCGGAATCCTCGATCATATGCTAATAGGTGTTTGAGTGCTTCTAATAACCATATACCAACCGTGCTTATATCAATACAATAACATGGCCGCTCTTTGTATTCAGAGGCCTACGAATTACATGCGATTTTACTTATGTCATCGACCCGATGTACCAGGTTGAATACATAATAGTGTAAGCAGTACCTATACAAGGTGACGATAAAACAAGGAAAAATCTCAAAGAACCCAAATTATTTTCATTAACATAATTTGTGTATTTTGATAAATCGTGACAGTATACTTTTTCATTTTTTGGTTCTACGTTTACTTTTACGTTTTCTACTTCAAGTAGGTAGACCCATTCATATAGATCAGTGACGTATGCCCTTTATCCGATCGCCAGGTGTAAAGAAAAGCTTCGCTTAGCTTCTTAGCACAATGCTAAGATGTGATCATTCTGGCAAATAATGGCTCCCGCAGAAAGATGCGACGCTACAGCACGCTACGACTCTAATAGAACAATTTCTATGAAAACTTCATGGAAATTGATCCACTAGAGTTGCGTCGGTCGCGTTGCGCGGGTCTACAGGAGCCATTCATTATGCCAGCCAAATGTCACAACAAACGGCATCAAGAAACATCACTCCTTCAATCGAGAAGAAGAAAAATAAATAAATAATTTAATTCTCCTTTTGGTGCAGTCAGGTAAAAGTAGTGTACCTAAAGAATCGATTCCACCCTGAATTCTGAACTAGATTTAGATTCAGTTATTTCAATTACACGTCAGTTCGTAAATGACCTAAAAGCACGAAGCTACGAAATCAATCTATGTACTAATCTATTTATAGATACGTACTAGGTTATTCTAGACCGTTTTTATCAAGTTTATTTTTAGCTAGCACCGCTTATTAGATTATGTACGAATGTGGCTTCGCGAATAATATCGTTTACTGTTAACCGACTGACATGTTACCCGGAATGACGTTGCTTATTTTCAACCTTCCTAGGTTGACTTATTTTATTTATTTATTTAAAGGCCTTAAAACTATCCTTACAAGTACTTAACCTAATGCGATAGCAAAGTCGCACACGCAAAATTAAAAACACAACTAAGATCATTATTTGTAACATAATATAAACAATCGTTCTTTTGCGAATTCACTCCAGTAACATGTAAATATATCCAATTCACTCCAGTAACATGTAAATATATCCAATTCACTCCAGTAACATGTAAATATATCCAATTCACTCCAGTAACATGTAAATATATCCAATTCAACCTGAATGTGACTTGCGGTTCGGTTGTCAGCTAAGCTATCCTGTGGATGCTTTAATAAATTAAGACCTCTACCCATACATACTCAGCCTAGAATGTTACCAATGCTCTGACACAAGCCTCCTCTCGGTGTCCGGGAGTGTGCCGTAATCCACCACGGGGGCCAGTGCAGGTTGGTAAATGAATTTGGTTCTTTCACCGTTTTGCGAGCAGCAAGCTTAGCACGAGCACCGATTTGTCGACGGAAGAATAGACATGACTATTAACTAAATGATGTACAGTGGGAGAAGATAGCTATGTTCTTCTATTAATTATCACAGTTATGCGTTCTAAACGAATCATGATTTTGTAGATAATCATATATTATACTTTGTAGCTGTCGAGTAGAAAGTTTGTTGTCAGTGTGATTTTAACAGTTTGGGAAGAAATATTCTTCTGATGATCCACATATAAAAGGACCTAGCCAAAGATACTTACGGTGCGATGTCAAAAATGGAGAAACGAAAACTGACTTTGTATAGAAAAAGCACTGTCTATTCTTCGTAGAAATAGAAAGCGTTATGGTAAACCGGCAGTAGTGATGAAATAATTTACATAAAGTAAGTAGCTCGTAGGTCGCGGCCGTTACCATCGGGCCACCACTGCTCCAGCCCTAAACTTATAAACTAAGCTACTACATGCTCTGCCAGGGGTGCGGGTTGTTCGAAAGAGATACCGCGGCCCCTGGCACACAGGCAACTGAGGGAACACGAGTGGGTTTTAGTCAGTAAAAGTCTGACACGCCCTCCCGCTCCGCCCAGAGCGGGAGAAGTTATTTGATGATTTCCCACCCAAAAAAAAACCGATCAGCACTAGCTCCTGGGGCCTAAGAAGGCCTTAAGAATTTGGGCTTTGTTTTTAAATCTACATCTACACTAATATTATAAAGAGGAAAGATTTGCATTTTTGTATGTAACGAATAAACTTGAAAACTATTGGACGGTTTTCAAAAATTCTTTTACCGTTACAAAGCTACATTATCACTGAGTAACATAGGCTATATTTTATCCCCATATTCCTACGGGAACGGGTACTACGCGGGTGAAACTGCGGAGCGCTGCTAGTTGGTAATAATTAGGGATGCCTCGATACGCCTTTTCACCGATACCGATGCTCTTATAAAAATATCGGCGATACCAATATCGGCAAACTTCGAGTATCGCCGATATATCGGCATCGGTATCGGTATCGGATTCATCCCTAGCAATAATATCCGACAAGTAACCAGGATTGTCAGATACAGTTGAAGTTTAGTAAGTAGCCGATGGATGTTTTTCGAATAAAATTTAGTTTAATAAATAGAAAACAAACAGTTCTTATAACGAATTAAATTTCATTCAAAAACATTCATCGGTTTCTTAGTAACATTCAACTATATGTATACCACCACCCTGGTTACCCAAGAGACGACGACTGTCGACCACTTTTGTTCACTTATTTAAGAGCACCGCTTATTAGATTGTGTATGTATGTGGCTTCGCGATAAATATCGCTTACCGTTAACCGACCGCCATGTAATCCGGAATGACGTGGCATCCATTAAATGCTCATTTATGACGCTCAACTTTGTATTTGTAGCAGTTTGCACTGCCAATTAAGCTCAAGAAATCCATAAGGTATGTACTTTCTAGTAACAACTTGTATAATTTTTTGAGCTTAGTCGATTGGCATGTAAGAAAAATACATGTTGCGACGACCCCAAATGAATTGGGATATCGGCAAGAGAGTGAAGAGCCGACAGTCAGCAGCATCATCCTCCCTGCCCTTACTTCACTTGGAGCTGCGGACACTGGCAGTTGACCATTTTTGTTCACTTATTTATGTCTATCTTAAAGCCATCAGCATCGTCCGCGTTGAGGTCGGAAATTAGCCCTCCGGAACGTACGTACCGGGATTAAATCCTATAATCCTAGGTCATGCTCCACTTGTGGGCTAAATCCCATACCAATCCGTTCAGCAGTTAATTAAGGCAAAGGTAACAGACAGGCAGTGTTCATTTCGTTTCCTACTATCCTACTTCCCACTTAAATTAAAAATGTGAAAATGAGTACTCTCAGATGTTTCATTCTCAATCACGCAAAAACGGCTGAACGAATTTGGATGAAATTTGGCACACAGACAGTTTATAACCTGGATTAACACATAGAATAACTTTAGTACGTCCCCCTGGGATAATTTTCGACAAACACGCGGGCGCAGCAGCTGGCAGAAACTATTTATAATATTGGAATGAATACGGATTAAGGGTTAGTTATCTGCCAGCCTAAAGACAATACTATGCCCACATTAGCTTGAACAATCGAGACAAAAAACAAATGATGAATGTTTCATATTAAAATATGTGCCTTGTAATCTACGATAATAGTTTGATTGTTTTGTAATTTACTTCTTCACGTGCGTCACGCTAGAGCCAGTGACTTTACTGCGATTTCATATTACGTGGAATTGTTAATGTCTATAGACTAATGTATTCCTCACTAGCTATTGCCTACGGCTTCGTTCGGTCAGGGTGAAAGAATACTAGGAATACCCACTGTATTCGAAAGGTCCTCTCATGTCCGCTAAAGGTATCTTAAAAATGTCATGCCTCGGACCTTGCCTTGGTTAATAGACTGTGCATCTCATGTTGTTGATCAAGGAACTGTTTTTGAAATAGTTAAGATTTGTAGAATTTAAATAAATAAATAATATTTTATTACAAGCGTACTATTGCAGGCAAAATACCCGTATACAGGGTGGTAGGGACATAGACGCGCAACCTGTATATTCAGTACATGATTCTGATCGAACGAACCATTTCAACGCAAGGGGCGTTGCAAATTGCAATAGTGCGTCGGTATTTTAAAAAAAATCAGTTGTTTCATAGAAAAGTGCTATACCTCATCAACAAAATGTATGGAACAACAATGATTTCTTTAACGACTGCTCTCATTAAAAGTTGCTTTTCTAGAATCTTTTATAAAATTGCAGTTCTATTTTTTTTTTTTTTTTTTTAAACGGCTGCATGCAACTATAAAATCAATCTGCAATGATGAAGAAGCCATAAAAAGCCACTTCCAATTAAGAGTCCGTTATACAAAGCATGATAATCAGCTTTATAGGAACAAATCACATCGTGAATGTGGAGCGGACCGTCTCAAGGGCGCCTGACTCACCCACGACCCGGTTAACTTAACCTCATGTAACCAGCTGATAATTATAAACAGTAGACAGCGATAAACTTGATGTTTTACTTAATAAATAATAATAATTTAAATACACGCTTTCCTATTTAAGTTCTACACTAGAATAACCTGTATCGAGCAAATTACGATGGTTACTTTTAGATGCGTTACCAGCGCTCAATATTGGCAAGATAAATGACAGGTAATTGCCTGTCGTATTATTAGTCACGTACCATCCAGTGACGCGGCAACAACAAGAATCGGTGTCTTTCCTGTTCTTCGCCCACTGTATGATTGTATCTACTAGTAGGTAACTACATTCATGGTTTACGCAGGCGCGGTCCAAGAGGGGTCTTAGGGGTCATGACCACCCAAAAGCCATAAACGTAAAGCTTAAAATAGTAATTTTTCGAAAATATAAGTAGTAAATTTTCTTATTAATATGTAGGTCTTTGTTTGTGACCCCCCGCCCCCCCAAGTCTGGCTGCGACCGCGCCTGGGTTTACGCTGTGTTTGAGTGCTCAAATGTTCGTGTATGGACGCGTCTATTTATAATATCTTATTGGTATCGTAGGTGTCATATGGACAGGTTGGACGGAGGCTTTTTCAGAATAGGTCACGATTACACGTCGAAATTGTACAGGAATCAGTGGAATCGATCAAAATTCGTATCGTGTATAGATAAACAACATCATCATTATATGCCTAGCATTTTCCCAACTATGTTGATGTCGGCTTTCAGTATTTTACATAGAGCGACTGCCTACCTGACCCCCACAACACAGTTACTGGGTTATACGATATCCCTTGGTAAGTCTGGTTGTCCCGTAACGACTGTCAAAGATCCACAAATGACAGCCGGGACCAACGGTAACGTGCTTTCCGAGGCCTCGGCCGTAAAGATGGTCACCCAACCACGGAACAACCACGGTATGCGTAGCTTACCTGATCGATCGACCCGTACGGCTGGTATTACTTATCCACAAGCAATTTCTATATCTACAGGCAGAAAATGCAATAATCATGTCACCGGCTTTATTTTAAGAAATACTCTGCTGCAAAACAACTGAGGCATTTAGTGACATTAAATTTTCAACCTTGTCCTCAGTTATACGTAAATAACAATTATATTTAAATCCGAATATAAATAAAACGGTAGATCTTTAAATATAATTATACAGAGGTGCTAACAAACTTGTATCACTGTGTATTTGTTTTATTTTGTGAAGCTCGCCAGGGTTTTACACTCATTTTCCTGCAAGCCTCAGTAGCAGTGTGTGGGCAAAAAAGAGATTCAACAGGTTTCTGCTTTTCCATTAAAAAATTGAATAAGTACCTATGTAGGTCTCTCAATTAGATATTATCATTAATTGTAATCTGTCACAGTCATTAACCCATTTAGTAATTATGGTAAATCAGCTGTTAACAATGCCAAACATAGGAGACAAAAAATAACAGCCGTACGGGTCGATCGAAGGTAAAGCTAGGAACGCCGAGGTCGGTCCGTGGATGGGCGACAATTAATTACGTTTCGAGATCCCTCTGTGCCTCGGAAAGAACGTTAAGGGACTATTCAGCTCTGTTCAGCTTTTGTCCATAGAACACAACGATTTTGTATACTTAGTCCGTTCAGCTTTCCGCGGCTGAACGGATGCGAACGCATCTCATACAAAATCGTTGTTTTTATGGACAAAAGCTGAACAGAGCTGAATAAGTGTGAGTAGTCTCTAAGGGTTGGACCTCATCTGGCAGCACGGAATCGCATTTGTTCCGCCTGTGCTACCACGTGCTGCAGTATGCTGCCGCATGCGAACGCGCGCTGTCGCATTCCGCAGACAAAAAAGGCGATCGCACGCGTCGAGGATGGACGATCAATGATGCGTTAGCATGCTATCGCGCGCTTCAGCGTTCCGGAGTCTCCCTGCCGACCATTGCATTTTGTCCGTGATGCCGATCGCCTCGAGGATTCCGCCGCGTGCTATCGCATTATGCTTTCTGTCTCGGGCTAGCAAATGGCAGTTCTAAGCGACAGAAAGAGAAAGGGCGACGGAAAAAGGCGATTCCGTGCTGCCAGATGAGGTCCAACCCTAAGCCGTTGCTCCCGGCTGCCATTTTTAAATCTTTGGCAGTCGTTACGGGTAGTCAGAAGCTAGAAAATCTTAGCAAGGGACAAAAACTAACATTCTTGGAAAGTTGTTTGAAATGTCTATAGTACGCCAGATTGATGTAGTGCTTATCAAAGTAATTTCAAAGTAATTATACGAATATACAGTATGCGAATGTAATACTGTCTGCTACCTAGTACATAGTTAATTGTTAATCTATGTGTGAAAACTTGTAATTGGCCATCACCATGTTAAAGCCTTAGCAACTATTGTGTCTGATTAGCTGTAAGTTTTCCAAAAATAATAAAATAAAATAAAATTAAATTTAAATCAATCAATCATCAATTTTACAATAGAAAAGTACCAGTAAATTTGTTCATCGCAAAGTGCTTAAGCTTAAAACTATGTTGTATTTTTCCTATCCATCTCACAGTTATTGTAAGAAAACCCGGATGTTATTGTTTACAAACAGTTTAAATTATTGAAATCTACACAATCTGACGTTTTCACGTCAAGTTTTTCATTGAGAAGGAATTGCTAAGATTTTTTCGGAGAAGTGACGTCTGTTTAATGCTTTGTTATTGGTAGCAAATTCCCCCAATCAGCTTCTACAATTTGCACGAAGAGATAGATAAAGCGAGATAACCTTTCAGTTTAGTGTTGTTTATCACTCGTTCTCAGAACGCAGAGTAAAAATACACTTTTATATGAATAAAATGTGAATGCAAAACATATCAATAGGTTGGCAGCCTGTTTCTTGTATTCTATTTTGAGAATTTGAGGCTTTAGTGGGTATCAACGACAGCACAGTCGACCGGACACGAAAGCAATTCACTTTAATATAAGCTTATCCTTGCACGGCATACCTCGTTCGGCATTGTCGATAATTGCTTAGTGTGAAAATCAATCAATGTCAGATAAACGACATAATAATCCTGGGGTCACGTGTTATCACACACTGGTATCACTCACAGCACTAACACACACCATTGAAAATTACGTCATTTTGAATTCACTGATAAACAGTCGATACTACTGGTCGCGACTTTGCGTCGAAAGAATGTAGCGATAAGAAAGTGTTCGAATAGCGGCGACCGATCACGTCAACAACCCGGTGGCGAGTGTCGTCGAGGCGCCATCATGATGCGCATGCGCTCCCTGTCTCTTCCTTACCCACGCAAAAACTAGGAATGAATGGTATATACTCTTGAAAAACGGAACGTTCCGCATCCGTATTCCGCAGTTTCCTGATTCCGTGGAGATGTGATGAATGAGTGCGCGCGATCGAGCGTGGCGCCTCACCAGTGAGTTTTTGCCGCGACTAGAAAGTTGAAGAACGACTTTGTAACGCCATCGATTCGCGTGGTATGTGTAACGTAATACTATACATACACGAATATTTTCGCACACATGTTTTATAATTACATCAAATCATAGCTTGAGAACGTTTGTTTTTTTATCAGAGTCATGTTTGAGCTCTTGGACCTGCCAAAATATCTAAAACGTTAAATTTTCTCTCGAAAAATCTAATTAATATTCGTTTTTATCTCACTTTAATTGCTATACAGACCGAAATACAAGATTGTGCCTTGGTTAGAGATATTTTGCAAGATTTCAAAACGATATTAAGTGGCCATTAACCCTGAATATCTAATACATTTATAGTCTACTTTGATTAGAATACTCATCGAATCTTAATTCCATTTAGACTTGATAGTAAAAAAATCTGCTAATTGAAGAAAAAGCAGGCCATCACAATACCATGTGAACCAAAAAAATAACGTTTTCAAAGGAATTACATGCATTGCGAATTTCTAAACTTTTGTACTGTATTTGCAATTCACAGGTTGAACTATGTTGCTTCAAAAATATACCGTTACTCATTGTTTGCGCAGATGCCGTGAATATGGAGCAAATTCCGATAACAACCGCGCCATGTGAATTATGCCTCTTGTTTCCATACAAATTCAGAAATTATTTACCCAGATGATTGAATGCATTTTGAAAACTAAACAATTTGAAGAAGTGTGATATAAATTGGCGTGTTGATAAATTGGGGAACATGGCGCAGGATAACCGAGACACTTGAAGTAAGGATAAAACCCAACAATCTTAAATTATTATCTGGGTATCACATTAAACAACACAAAGAACATGCAAAGCATTCACGTCTTGTTTTCGATAAAATTGATGATGCGTCTATTTATCGTTAAAAACGAATGATTTTCTAGCATGAATAGCAATTATGTAAAGGAAAAAATAATATTCGTTTATTAATAATGATTGTAGGAGAAACCCTGCAAGAGGAAAATGCGGTTAACGTGGTCACCGCAACCAGACAATGACAAGGAAGAGTCAGGATTTCACGAATCTTGATTTACAGATTGCGTTATTTGGATTAGTTATCCAAAATTATTTAATCTTATGCATAACTGCAAGGAAAAGTGTTAAGAATCCATTTAGGTATGTGACTGACCATTAAAAATATATTAATGTTTACTACAATTTAGTGAATCTAACTACATACAAAGGAAAACGGCACTAACAAGATCTTAATTACTATAAGTTAGCGATTGTAGACTGCATTCCACAACGCGTTGTCGTAGGTCAGGTACAACAATGGAACTGAACATGGAATGAACTGATCTTTGCTACAAATATGCAATTGCAATAAGTATTGCAATTGCAGAACAAGTTTAGGGGATTTAAAGCTAACTAGCCTTGATTCCGCTAAACTAGTTCATAAATAACGCTTGTATGCAGAATGCAGCACCCTTCTGCCGAACTACATTGTAATCGCATATTTTATATGTCACGGCAAAGAAAAGCCTCATTCTATTATGGATCCTTACCTTCTCGCTATCCGTTGGTAGGGTTCCATATCCGTACCAGCTCTTGGCGGCCTTTAGCCGGGGCTCGTCTCTGGGAGACAGCAGGCCGCTGCCCCATCTTGCGAGCCCCTCGGCCACAGCCGCCACGCTTGGCGTGCCTGGGCTGCCGTTCGGGGAGGTCGGAGACGGCGCTGACTTCTCAGCAACCGGCGGCAACGTCGGACGAGCACAACCCGTCCGCCTCTCATAAATCCTCTTCAAAGGTTCATCTATATCCGTCTCCAACAAGCCTTTCTTATCACTCCCTCTTTTAACCTCATTAACCCTTTTCGCTTCATCTTTTTGCGCTCGTTTTGCGTCAGCATCTTTCCGCTTCACACTCTCATTTGAGTCCTGACGACAAAGTAAAGCCTTTTTTAAACTCTCACTGGAGTCCTGTTTTGAGATCTGACCTTTCTTATCCGACTCCTTGCTGGCAGATTTCTTATCGTCTTTAGATAGCAGCGCACGTTTTAAGCTATCAGTCGAATCTTGTTTATTTATCAGTTTGCGAGGACATTCTGTGTTCAAGGAGTCGGTCGTTTTCGATATGAGCAATTTTGAGTAATCGTAAGGACCATGGTCGTTTGAGGGTGGGTTGAGTTCGAGAGATCTTCGATTCTTGCGCTTATCCGCTGGTGCTATCTGTGCCTTGGCGGGCAGCAGCCGACGCGGGAGGAGGCTGCGATGGTCAGCGAGGGGCGATTCCGGTCGCAACATCTTGAGCGGCGATACTGAACTGCCGCGTGACTGCACTCGCCTGTAACAAACAACACATCAGTTTAGTTTCTGACAAAATACCGTGTGTAAAATTAAAGTTATCATTAGGACTACTTTTGCGTAACCAAAGAATAGTCTTCCGCAGTGTGCAGGTCATTAGAGAATTAATTATGTCTACAATGTAATCTCGTTACGCCGGTACGGAGACATAACCGTGTCAATATAATTAATTCAATGTCGTTGTTCACATCAAACATTCCAGTATGGTAACTGCTGCATATGTACATACATTCTCATATCACGCTATATATGACTGTGAATTGTGTAAACACCAGATAACTCGGGTATCTACAAAATCGTATACGAAACGTCACACAGTAATTTATATATCTCAAAGGTTTGGGTTATCATCGTGTTTAAAGTTTACAGCACGGTTGAAAATAAACAATAACATTTGCAGGTCTGCTGTGAACAGAATAAATAAAAAAAAAGCCGCAACAGAAAGTCCGAAGTTAAATATTTACTCAAATGAACAACTTTAGCCTTTTTCTGGGGAAGTCCTTTGTAGCGCATAATTGCTCTACAAAGGCTAAATACCCGGATAAAGAACTGTAAAAACAAAGTATAATTCATAGCAGTTGAGGGTAAAATATAATTATATAAGTTAGTATGTGACGTAAAGTTAAAGCGAATATTCTCTAAGACAGATCTCCCTCGTGAATATTACCAGATTTGCAAGAATATTTTTACTACAGATTCTTACTTAAAGGGCTTCATGATCTCAGATAAGATTAAAATGTTTAACAATTCCAAGTTCTTTTATCATTTCTTAAACGGTTTTCCGTCAAATTAATCTCCATTTTTCCTTTACAAATATTTTCATCAAAGTAAATTATATTTCGGTTGGTGAGCTCCGAAGCTGATATTTTAATTAAGTACTAAGACACAAAACCGCAATCAGGTTAAGCTACGTTTGCCGCGGTTGGTCTGTGAATGGCTGACCATCTTTATACATATACCAAGACCCCTCCGTGCCTCGGAAAGCACGTTAAGTCGTTGGTCCCGGCTGTCATTCGTGGATCTTTGACAGTCGTTACGGGTCGTCAGAAGCCCGAAAGTCTGACAACCAGTCTTACTAAGGGGTATCGTGTTACCCAGTAGCTGGGTTGTGGAGGTCAGATAGGCAGTCGCTCCATGTAAAATACCGGTATTCAGCTGCATCTGGTTAGACTGGAAGCCGACCTCAACATAGTTGGAAAAAGCCTAGGCAGATGTTACACAATATAATGAAAATTAACATAAGTAAGGGTTAATTACGCGTACAAAGTACGAACAAGTTGGAGTGGTCAGTAATAACTACGTACAGAATATAACAATATGAAATGAAACGTGTGTTACATAATGAAGGAGTGACCACAGCCTAACGAGTAATATAATAGGTCCAGATGATTACAGTGTACTAACATGCGATAGAATCTTTTGTTATCGTACGACACTAAAGTATAGGAGGAGACCGGTAATTTTATTATGCTGTGCTGATTGGAACGTTTAAGTGTGACCGTGCATCGTACGTGGGTCTAGACGCTGCGACCTGCGACTAGCAAGAGCGTGCGACTAGTCCCTGCTCCCTAGTCTGTCGTTGCGACTCTGCAGTTTGCCGAGCTTTGAACAAAATGTATGAAAATTGTCATCTGCAGCTGTTGCGTCTAGTCGCTGAGCTGTTGCAGTCGCATGTCGCATAGTATGCGTCATGTCTTAAACGACCAGTTCCCCAATTGCGTAACATACTGTTATACAGAAAATTTTTGAAGGTTATTTGCTAATCCATTGCTTCGTAAATTTGAAAAATGTGTCTATTCAACAACCTAAATATCGCAATGTATGTTGTTGAACTGTCAAAGTGAAAACCATTCCTACTGTTAGTGTGTTACGCAATTAGCCCGCTGGAGCGGCATCAGTCAAGAATGATTAGGGATCATCAGCAGGTCTTTTATTATTTTATTTAAATTACATTTATAACACCCTAACAGTATCCAAGGTGATGTTATACTTATAAGTAGGGATCGGATAATTGGATGCATATTTACCTAAAGTTAATTTTTAGTTACGAAAATATGGAAGCGGCTTCTTAAAATATTTTTTTGTACAAAAATCCTGGGATGCCAGCAACACCGGGAATGCATAACTAGTCATTTGTATAGTATGGAAGCGACTTCTAAATCATTAGGATTGCATAACTATTCAGACGCATATTTATTAAAAAATTAACCCCGATGGAAATTTGGTACCTACACCTATGTACCTAGGGTGTAAGCCTGTAAGAGTAGGGGTGGTGTGTGTTCGTAAAACATTTTTTTTACATTAAAATTTAAAAAAATCGGTACAAAAGCGCATTCCACTTTTACCAAACTGTCAACTTTAGGTGAATATGCATCCGAATATCCGATCCCTACTTATAAGGCACAATGTCCAAGATCACACAAATTTTATTTATTTTATAAAATATATAAAACTTATTAAAAATTACAAATAGTTAGGTACTTCAGACCTCCCCTCAATTAAGATTTGAGCCATTTTAATGAATTTCAGCAGATTTTTCCCGCTTTTTAGCTTCCAAGTAGCTACTACTACTATGCAGTTTGAGCCTAGGTCTCTATTATATATGGTTATAAACATATTAAAATACTTACAAAGAGATAGATAATATGCTGTAACTATGTAGTAATTCTGATAAGCAGCAGAAGACGTGTCTTAAGTCATGTACGACAGTCATAAATGATAGCACATGATTTTTAACAGAACCGGTACCTATGGTGTAATGTGTTCATATGAATTAACACTTGCAACTTGGGCCTTCCGGATGCAAACTGTCAATTTCCAAAAAAAATACTACAAAGTGAAAAATAACTTTAATTTCGGAAGTCGATGTCTTCGGTTTAGTATTCTCGTTTTTTGCCACCGAATTCCGAATTCAAAGTTATTTTTCATATTGATTTTTTTTTTGGAAGTCAATAGCTTTTTTCTTAATATTTTTTTTAATTTTTCATAGTTGAGTTGTGGTAGCTACCCCTGACAAACGCGTATACCTTCAAATTCAAAATTCAAAAGGTCAAATTTTATGTGACCACTCGGTAAGAATACAAAGAAGAATTTTTCAAATCGGTTACGATAAATGACGGTGTTCTGAGGTAACATTAAAAAAATAAGACCGAACTCAGAAACTCTTCCTTTTTTGAAGTCGGTTAGAATACGTCATTTCTTTGGGTTAAAATCCAGCAACGCGAACTCAGTAATATTGACATTTCATTTCCACAAGTCTACAGGTGACAAGGGTTTCCTGATTGGTCCGTCCACATGATCAAACCAACCAATCACGAAACGGCCTAAGTAGGCTGCTTTGCTTTCACTCTTACTTCTTTCTTATTCTTAGTATTTTTGTGATGGCTTTTTAAGAGCCTCCATTAAATTACTTTTACATACCAAAGAGCACTCGAAAAAAGAGAATCTCGCTACAGTAAAATTCACAGTAAAGTTTCGTAAACATTAAAACAATAGATCATTTACAAGAGCACAAAAACTATGGCAACATTAATTAATAACTGAAATATCCTGAGAAGTAAACTTGGTTTACATTTCATCATTTATGTTGTACCTGTTTTTCATTAGTGCTTGAGAAGCAGTTCAGACAACAACGGTCCCAGATCAACACTAACGATAATGATTATGATATCGAATTATCTCCCATTTTAAAACGTTGTAAAAGCCTATTATTTTTAAAAGCGTAACCGTGGAGTTTCTTGCCGGCTCTTCTCCATAGGAAGCGACAAATTGAAACCGTGCACGTGCCGTTTCATTCGTGCCCTTGCAGGTTTATGTGAAATAAAATATTTTGGGTTTGATTTTTTGATTGAACCCGTAAATGAAGCTGAAGCATCATCTCATGATTAATTTATCAAATTAACAATCATAATCGATTCTTCACGTGACCAAGAGGGCTGGCCTATTTTTTTTTGTGCGCTGACTTTGACCGGACGGATTATTTGATGCCTTATGATTGTTTTCTTTTTTATATACTCGTAAGTACATATACAGGATGCGAAAAGTGCAATATCTACGCGGTCTAGATGAATGGAACAGCTGATTTTTTTTTGTATTTAAACCGTCGAAAAATTTCTGCACTGGCGGGTCAAGAATGATATGCTGAATTTATGGTTACACTTTGCGCACTGGATAATAACTTATCCTATATAATGTTTTTAAGACTTAGCTTTTAAATTATGTAAATATTTTAAGATAACTGATAACACAATCATGAACTATTTGACAGTCGTACGTAAGAAATGGTTATCACATGGCTAATTGACGTAGAGTGTCAATCTTTTTAACAATTTCCCTCACTGTACAGTCACCAAAAGAGATAATTAATCACTACCAGGGTCGTCGGACATGGTTGAAATTTAGTAAACCACCGACACCGATTGATGTTTTCGACTGAAATTTAATTTTGATGAATAAGCTGTTTGTTTTATATTAGTTTAATTTAATTTTAATATATCCGACGACCCTGGTAACTTCTCATGTGGTGACCGCATATTATTTCACTTTTCTCCATTTCCATATAAGCACGGTGTCAGAATCACTTGCAAACATTTAACCTGTTTCGATGATGATTTTCCTAGCATTGCCAGATTTTATAAGCACCTGTACATTTTGATGCCGTACGCTTGAATGAACTTTGGGCAAAGTCAAGTCAAACAAGCGTAGCCATGTCGCATCAGCTTAAATAAAACTGTTTACATTCGCGATAGAAATCATGGCGACACTTCTATCCGTTAGAAAGTGTCCTCTTTTGTAACGAAATCTATTGTCTGGCATGTTTCCAACACCGCCGGTAATTGTCTACTAATTAAGCATTACTTTACCGGTGCTCGGTAAGACTACAATGTTATCTTTGTGAATTGCGCGGAAACCAGGTTAGGTACTGTGGTAGCAAAAATATATATTCAAATTAGTAACAACAGGCAAATAAAGTGCGATGAAGGCAGTTCATATTGAGAGAAATGTAACTACGTGCCTTTGATTCTCAAAGAGTACCCGTTGTTTACCTTTGACCAATAATAAGTCCTATGAAATAGAGGGGTGAGCCTATTGCCATAGTTAACCATTTCAGTCTCTGAGCTGCCTTAAATTTTTATGATAAACCCAGTGTCGCTTAGGCAGACCCAAGGCGAGGATCCATCCTCGAGACATGACGACAAGAGATGCCATAGCATCACCTTTATAATAATCCCCTTTTTACCCATTCTTCCTACTATTGAATTACTTAACTCCTCATTCACTTTGACAATCGCTGGGAGTATGGTATTCTTTATCAGAAACAACACAGCTACCATTGCATGGTACTTTAAATAGTAGAATTGTGCCTCTTTTACTAGGCTAGAATTATAAGCTCTAATCAACCTCTAAAAACACTGAACGGAAACTGACATATCATAGAACTAAACAAAGACATAATATGACAACAAAACTCTGCACTAACCCCGTGGGGTGTATTACGCATATTCCCTTAATGAAAGAGTAGGTCTGATTCCCAGCATATTATGCAATCAACCTTCAACGAATTCCTAAGGGATCGAACATCGCAGGTGTTATAATGAGACCGTGCTACACACTAACTAATTCACTTTCATAACTGCACACCTCACCCGGCAATCAATAATGCAAACATTCCCTCGGGCGAAGAATTACGTCATCCACTGCTGTGACGTCATGCTCGATCAGACTTCGCTATCTAGTTTTAGCTCCCTGTGAGTCACTTTGGGTTATATTTTTAGCTTTTATTCAATGAAGCGGCAAAAGTAATGAATTTGTTCAATCTAGACAGGTTTCTTTTCGTAGAATTTGAGATTTTTTTTTCTTATTTTTAACAGCGATGGAGGCTAATTATGAAATATTTTTGGTAAAATTTTCAAATTTTGATATCCATAGGTCCTTCACCAACCAGACCGTATTTTTTTTTTTCTTGGCTACTTTATGGAAAACGAGTTATATTTTCCTCAAACGGTATTCCAGTTCCTACACGAACAATAACTAGGTGAAGGGCCTCCAAGCCGTCTAGCGTCTAGACCAAGCGTGCTGATCAATGCTCGTGCCTTCTTTGTATGAGAAGACTAAGAGGCCCTTGCCGTGCAGTGGGACGGACACTCACGTTTTGGTATTTGTCAATAGCCTTATCGTGGCAACAAATAAGGTTCAAAATAGCGATGCGTTTGGTGTTAGTTGAATCGAATTACCAACAAAAATATAAGTAATTTTTCAGTTTTAATTCATTTAAAAATAAACGCACGGCTCAGTGGATTATAAAGCTATTTCTTTATTTGATTCAAATCCCTTTATTATGATTTTATAACAACCGACTTCCAAAAAAAAGTTTTATTTTGAAGGCGGTGACAAAAAATTAAAATACATATCCTTCCGAAATTAAAGCTATTTTTCACTTTTTAGTCTTTTTTTTGGAAGTCGGTTGTTTTTTTTTTAAGTTTTTTTTTTCACATTTTAGTGGTTTATATGTGCTTACTCTTTCACAGCGTCCCGGCGTGATGTTATGTTACGAAGTGGTGTAAATAATAGACAGACATGAGATTTCTGCAATTCCAGTTCATTTGCTACCATTTATTGAGGAGTTCCGTTGCCTATCTCCGAAGTTCTTAATCAGATCTTCACCAAATTGAAATAGGACCACTCCTAGAAAGTACTCTTCCAAAAACTATCCAAATCGCTTCAAGTGTGCCTATAAAATGTTCTCTCTATTTCTCCAGGATCCTGACTTCATGATCATGGGACCACCTGGGAAGTATACCCTTTCAAACAAAAAAATAATAATCCAAATCGGTCCAGCCATCTTCGAGTAATCGGGGAACATACATAAAAAAAATAAAAAAATAAAGGTTCCGACGAATTGAGAACCTCCTCCTTTTGGAGGTCGGTTAAAAATATGATAGTTTACCTACGCTCAAAACTTTTAAAACTGTTTTATTAGGCTTGCCGTTTGTTTTTTTTTTTGGGTCAAAATTTTTACCCCCTTCCTGTTGGCAGATTGATCTGTTATTTGGCACACACCTTTAGTTTTAATAACAATACAATTTCATTTAATCAGTATCATTGTAATGTAAATCCTAGATGGCCGCCCCTACAAAATCAAAAGTCATTTATTCAAATTAGGCTGAGAAGCAGCATTTTTCAAACGTCAAAATACATGAGACAGTCCCCCAAAACGCTCACCCTTCACCACTTCCTAGTGCTTTAGCTGGGATGACGAAGTGGCGGAACGAACTCCCCAGCAGCACAGCTGTCTGTTTAGTCGGATAGTCTTGATTCTATACATACATAGGCAAAGTAATAAACATTACGAGACACAAAATATTAATTAAATAATTAGTCAAAATGTTAGCTAGCCATACCAATATACCGACAAATAAAATGAAAACTGTCGACGCCAAATAAAGCCTAAAACAACTCATCATAAAAAATATTGTTATGAGTAGATCATGTCAATAACTAATGACATAATAGATAATAACAAAAAAATGTTAGACAGGCAATAAAAAATAAAATATTAATTATATGAACCCATATAACCTGTCACTAGATACGCCAATTCTGGATAAAGAACATAAACATTGTCTTGAGTTAATCACAGCGGCCAACTATTCTTGTCATTTAAGTAGTCGTTGATGGAATAGTAAGCCTTTAAACAAAGGATGGATTTTACTTGAGCTTTAAACGCATTAAAAGGCAAATCTAGCAAAGAAGAGGGAAGCTTGTTATAAAAAGTTATACCAAGCCCAACAAATGAGTTATGAACCTTATGAAGCCAGTGAAAGGGAGCACGTAGTTTGTCCTTATTTCTTGTGTTAACGGTGTTAATATCACTGTTTACGAAATGGCGGATTACGTTTTTTTTCACAGCCCCCTCAATATGGGAATCAAATGAAAGGGCTGGACTATTAAAATACTGCACTATGAAAAAAAATGAAAAAAATTACTAAATAGAATGAGAATTATTAAGTAGATAAAGAAATAAAAACTAAAACTTGAAAATAAAATATGTTAAAAAAAATGTTTTATGTTAAACGGTTTTAATGAAAATAGTGATGTAGATAATGTGCTAAAAGCTACAAAATAATTCGGTAGGTCCTAGGTACCAATCATCACACCACTTACCTCATCAATCTAGGGCATAGATCAGACAAAAAAATCAAATCGTGGGGCGTAGCGTAACCTGAGTAGATATGTAAATAGCATAATAATATGAGCTGTTGAATGTTGATAGAAAATTCATGGGCCCCGCGATTTTATTTTTTGTCTGATCAAAGCCCTAGATTGATTAGGAAAGTGGTGTTAATGACCGGTACATAGGATACCGAATTATTTTTTAGCCATCATTATTTTCATTAAAACCTTTTTTTTAGCTCTGCTTTACCAAAGAATTATGATTGTTTCATCATAAATATCATGATGCTATTTTATTTTTATAAAATACTAGCTTTTGCTAGCGGCTTCGCCCGCGTGGAGTGCCAAAACTATCCCACGGGAACATACTATCGGGATAAAAAGTATCCTATGTGTTAATCCAGGTTACAAACTATTTGTGTGCCAAATTTCATCCAAATCTGTTTAGCTGTTTTTGAGTGATTGAGTAACAAACATCCTCACAAACTTTCACATTTATATTATTAGTAGGATAGTAGGATTTGTGAACAATTCTTTTCTTTGAACATTTAACAATACATTCATTTTTTGTCTGTCTTATAATATGTTACCATTACTGAGCGTTTTACGGTGCCCTACGTTTAGGCAGCGCCTTTAAACTGTTTGTTATTATGTTGACCTGCGATACCCGATGTTTAGATGACGTCACAAAACATAATCCTGTTTACACCGTGATGCCAAAACAATACATTAAAACAAGCCGACCGTCACAGTACAATATTTCATTTACAATCGTTTACCAAACAAACAAGGTTAAGACAATGAGAAATTATTAATAAATAATAATGTAGCCATATTTCAAAGTTAAAATGCTGCTATTATTGCAGACAAGATAACAATATTTAGATTGGATTCAATGTAGGTATTATATTTGTATTATATTTCTCACGGATCGTTATTATTAACGAAGATTTGGTCGAAGCCAGGAATTAAGAATAAGAACTTGTATATTTTTTAGAAGATGTGTATTAATATTTAAAGTAAGACTAATGCATGACAGATTTCTTTTCATTTGCATCCAGGGAAGAGCAGAACTAATTTATGTACAATCGGAGAATGAAAAGTTTAAAAGTTTTTTAACACTTTCAGTGCCACACCCCGAGTGTTTTTGTAAATTCTTTCTCAGGGCCTGAATTCACTATGACCACTTAACGATTCCTTACTCGTAACCACATCAATCACACAGGAATTCTGCTAATATCGTATTAATAATATCGACAAATTGTCTTGGAACATATCGAATATAACATTTCGATCCCTTGCCGTTACATTGGTTTCTAAAAAAAACTATATTGACGAAGTTTGAACGTAGTAAGATTCCGCGGGGATTCATTATAATGATGCAGAATTGGGGCCCAGGTGCCGAAAACACACCGCGCGGGTTGATATTTAGCCCACGTTCGAACGACGAAGTGATAAAATCGTGGCGGGATTTTTTGGCTCAATGGATCATAGAGTTTTAATTAAACCAGAACGAGGTGGCGTACAATAGTTTCTGCCTACCCCATGGAAAGAACGCGTGGTTTATGCATGTATGTATTACGTGGAACACTAAATATATCATATTATTTTAACCAATTTAATTATTATTTTTACCAATAAAACTATTTCGTGGAAGACTGCTATCGCTACTTGTACTGAGTGAATCTTCTGCGTTATATTTTCGTTTGCTAGCGAGTACCAAATATTTGCACGTTCACGTCATGACAGGCGGCTGTTTGTTTTGCTGTCAGTACTGCCCACGTTTTCATATTTGAGCTTGATATTGGATTTCATGGCCCCAATGTTTGGCATTGGACTTAGATAGCTAGTTAATGTGTATTACACCTTCTAATCATCATCATCATCATCATTTCAGCCGAAAGATGACCACTGCTGGACATAGGCGTCCCCGATGCTCCTCCACTTCGACCGGTCTTGTGCTTCCCACATCCAGCGGATTCCCGCGGCCTTCACAAGGTCGTCGGTCCACCTTGTGGGTTGTCCTTCTAATATTAATTGATTATTAAATAAGTACTTAACATAACGTAACATCACGCCTGTAATCCCCAAATGGTTTGGCAGAGGTGTAACTTTAGTACTACAGCGACATTTCACCAGTTATGTTTAAGTCTCATGTAATAGGGCCATCATCATCTGCCTGCTTTTGTCCAACTATGCTGGGGTCGGCCTATCTGACCTCCACAACCCAGGTGCTGGGTAATACGATACCCCTTGGTAAGACTGGTTGTCAACCTTTCGGACGACCTGTAACGACTGTCAAAGATTTACTATTGACAGCCTATTGCCATTAAACGCTCACAAATCCTAACTCACAGGACTGCTACTGAGAAATCTCAGATGAAAAAACACAATAACACTGCCCGACCTGGGAATCGACCTCAAGACCTTATGCTCAACAGTAGCACTTTCCACCACTAGACCAACGAGGCAGTAACCTTGTATTAATTGAATAAGTAAATTAAAAGGAAAGGTTCTGGAACGGCGACCGCGTACGGGAAGACCTAGAGTTGGAAGGCCTCCTACAAGGTGGACCGATGACCTTCTGAGGGCCGCAGGAGTCCGCCGGGTGCGGGAAGCACAAGACTGGTCAAAGTGGCGGAGCTCATGATAGGTCCATGTCCAGCAGTGGACGTCTTTCGGCTGAGATGATGAAGTAAATTAAGTACTTGTTGATTCGAATTCACGCAAAGGTATGTCGATTCTTCTCACGATTGAAATAATATTTGTGTTCAAATACTCGGTAGGTACCACACCACTTTATGTTTATGTACGCACTGACGTCATCAACGTCTTTCAACCGTACCAGCTTCGCACGCTGAATTAACATAAATTACACTAAAACATTGTATGAACTACACCTGATAAGGATTGAAATCAAGACCCGTATCGATAAATTAATCAATCTTATTTGAGAATGCTCTCTAAACATATCCGAACACGAATTTCTCACGTAGTGCCATGAAAACAGTCTGGTATGCAGACATAAACAAACATCTTTGCACTGCGAAACTAATTAATTGCTATTGCATAGTAGAAATTACTTTTGAGATGGAAAACACTAAAATAAGCTATTTCAAAGACTTGACCTACCCGGCCATTCGCACAAAAATGGGTAAAAATAGATGTGGTAGGCAAGTTAAAGGCAGGTAGGTACTCGTATAACTCTTTTGTTGAATGTAACTTAGAAAAACGGTTGAAAAGGTTAACTAAGGTTCAAATACTTACTTTCTTTTTCCACCACCCTTTCGAAAATTAATTTACATTCAAGATGTTGTCATTAGGTACGGAAGACCGCACGATATCGGTGAACCAGCGGGGTAATTAATACAGGATAACTTTTTATTCAGTATGCAAATTGTAACCGTGAATTCAGTATATCGTTCTAGACCCACCAGCGCAGAAATTTTTCGTTATGGTTATACAAAAAAAACAGCTGTTCCATACATTTCGACCGCGTAGGTATTGCATTTTTCTATGAAACAGCGGATTTATTTTTGTATAAGCGACGAAACATTTCTGCGCAGGGTGTTCTAGAATGATATACTGAAATCATGTTTACAGTTTGCGCACTGGTTAATAAATTATCCTGTATACAGGAAACGTAGGAATGGCTTCAGTTTGACAATTCAGCAACATTCATTGCGTTATTTACCTCGCTGAGCAGACAAATTGTTCGAACATATGAAGCTATGGATAGTTGATTACGCAATTAGGGTGCAGTACAAGTAGGCCCCTCGTTATATTGATACTCCGTACTACACGAGGTCAGCTCAAAGTCAAAGTGTTACCACTGGCGTGAAGTCAACTGTACTATCGTTTTACAAATACAATCCACATTACGTGGTCAAAAACATTCAAATTTTTAAAGTCTTAACAACGATATGGACCAAACCTTAAGTTGCGTAATGCGTAACCTATTCGTTCCTCGACTCACGACTGTACATACGTGTATACATTTGTTTTCATTCTAAGCAAATCTGTTTGTCAAATATCGGCACGTTGGCTTAGCGACCAAGCTTGTTTGTTTACTGGCCAGCCGCCCACGGTGTTTATAGCTTCTATAACTAGCGTTGTGATTTAGCACAATTCCGAAAAGTTTCAGCTCGCGTTTCAGATTTACAAGGGAACTAGCGAAATTTACTAAAGCGATAAAGTCGATAGTCGATTCGGGATTATTGATGATTGAGTATCGTAGAATGCTATTGCGGACTGTATTAAATACATTATTAATTGCGTTTTGTAGCCACATCTACACCGCTACATGCGAACTACGGCATCAGAGATATCACGCAAAATCCTGCACCGCGCAAGCAGAGTTTACCGCGCAACTCAACTAGCATATTATAGTCCCAGTCATCTTAAGTAAGTTTACCTCGGAATTTGAGATACCCAGCTATAAACTCGTATAAACTTGTATTTTGACATCCTAAAAGTTGTCTCAAAACCTACGGAGAGGTGTACGCGTCTATTAAAATCTAAGGACACAAAAATCGTTTTTTTTGCAAATATCTCGTTTCCTATGGGTTTTTCGATATTTGTATTTTTATTCAATATTGTAGAGTATTAAATTCCCTACAACTTTTGTTTCTAAGATTTTTTTATAAGTTGAATCGTTTTCGAGATAGAGGGCGGAGAGCGCGCGGTTAGAGCATCATTTTAGGTCAACCGGTAGTCCCGGTCAAAAACACGCCGTATAAAGTTTATTAATTATTGATAAATACATTATTATTAATAACTTACATTTCTTATTAACTATTACATTATTTTGTTTCAAAGTAAAATGAATCTGTGATTAACCAAAGAAGCGCCTGTGTTTAATTCCTAACTTTATGGACACAGAACGGCCTACTGTAAGATTGACCAATCAGGGACAGCCTTCGGACAGTTCAGTTTCACTTCTATAGATTATAATCTACCGAAAAAATATGCGTTAAATTGTAAGCAGTATGGTGCAGTTTACAATCCATTGACAATTTTATAATCTCGCCAGATAGATTATAAACGAACGGCGTTCACAATCATACGGTGACATATACAAAGTGTCGATATCAATCCTCGGGCAGTGGCCCACCAGACACAACACCCGTCTGGTCGGAGGATGCTCCCTTTTATATGGAGCATGAGTAAACTTTACACCCTGTTCATCATAGCTCTATAGTTTCAAAGAATTTGTTACTCTCTCATTATTTTTTACGAACGTGACCTAACCTAACTCGAGATTAGCATGTTGTAGCCTGTAACTTCAGACATACTATTAAGATTGTTTCACAATTTAACTATTCTGATAAGAAAATAAACAGTAGGTATACTTACTTACCAACATTTCCTGTTATTCCGTTTTCACGGTCGATGGAAAATATCTTTTGTACGTAAGATAATTTTTGGTCGAATAATCAGTACAGTGGGTTTAACCTTATTATTTTGTTTGGACAGCTGGTGTTTGTTGATATTTTTGGTACAGTATGCCGCATAGCAATGGTAAGTCCTCGTTCACATAACAATATTGCGGCTAGATTTATCCGCGTGTATCTATCTATCTTCAACGCACTGCCCAGAGCCAAGAGTTCATAATCCAACAGTGTGTTTTTCCGACGAAGTGGGATGCACTCTGTTGGATTGGCAATGCTTAATTCAACAGCGAGAGTTGAAAATCAAAAGCGCGATAAAATCCCTCCGTAATATTTTTTCGTCTGTCCGAATGTGCTCATGCATCGATGGTAGTTCCATCGATGATTTCCATCCGAAACTTGAACACCAAAATACTCTGCAAAGATTTAAGTTTTTTTTACAAACTGGTGATTTTCTACAACAATGTGGGTTACATAATAATAATACTATAACATATTTTTCCTATTATTGTCCCCTGGAGCCTCTCACACAGAGAAGGCACACATTGATTGAACACCACGCTTGCTCAAGACGTGTTGGCGACTTCAGAGTTATATTAACTACAAGTCCAGGTTTCCTCACGATGTTTTCTTCACTGATGTCAATAATGTACAGTCAAAAGTACATATAAATTCAAAAAGTCACATTGGTATTTACGCGGAATTGAATGATAACTTCTATATCAAACCAAATCAAAATGCATAGCCAGAAAAAATCGCAATAACGCAGTAATAACTAGAAATCAAACACGACTACACTTGAATTGACAATATTTGCACATTCAACTTTGCAGTCATGTACCAAAATAGCCTAATAGAAATCTAATTCGAGCGTCACGCTTATCCAATGTTCACGTTGTATTGCTCACACCTAGCCACGTAGCTGTGCCATACTTTGGCTGTGAACCACCCACGGAGTTAGTGTTGCAAGATTATCAAAGCACGTCTCTGTGATTACACGTGTACCTATAATACTAGTCTGTTCTGAACTTATCCGTTGTCGAATATAAATCTGCATATCATACATCCTATGAAGACCAGCGATTCCTGAGGGACACTGTAGCGGGATCTACAACATGACGTCAGACAAAATCCTGCATCGCGAAACTAGCATATATACCTATGTATCATCCTGACATCAATTGTCGGGCAATTGCCCACCATGTTCATAGTGGTATTCGATCAAGCGAAAGACCGTAAATGGAGAGGCACTAACCAAAATAATGAGAACTAACGCACGATCCTCAGCAGTGAGGGATCGATTAAGGTAGGGAGCACAAGCAAACAGATTGGACAAAAATAAAATTGATGGCATTGTCATACAATGGACCTCTTTTAAAATTATGGTGGTGATAACAGAGACGCAATTCCGTAACATTAGCATCAGTAGGAATAGCTTTCATTTTGACAGTATTGTTGAACTGTCAAAAGGAAAGCTATTCCTACTTATGCGTTATTAACGTTGTTTAGCAGACGAATGGATGCAATGGATTCAGATTCTGATTGATAGTGTTTTTTTTGGGTGGGAAATTATTAAATAACTTCTCCCGCTCTGGGTGGAGCAGGAGGGCGTGTCAGAGTTTTACTGACTAAAACCCACCCGTGTTCCCTCAGTTGCCAGTGTGCCAGGGGCCACGGTATCTCTTTCGAAACGGTATCTTTTCTTCTGATGTTGCATCTCAATGAGACCAACAATTGTAAATTCATTTTCTGTGCCTTGCCTTACTCACAATACTTGTCTGTTGAACAAAATAGGCACATTTATAATTTAAATATGTTAATTTTTAATAGGACAAGTCGTCACAGTGACGCTATTTTATATTTTGATTGTAATCAATTTATTACTGGTTACAAGCTGACACATTATACTATGTATTTGCCACCTAGTTGTAGGAGACAAATTGCTAATCTTTTAGCATACAATTTACACCGTGACACTGGTACCTGCAGTGTACTATCGAATACTGTTAGTAGTGATACTAACACCACTTTTGACACACCTAGTAGTTTAAACAATTAGGTGCGACAACGGGTACGCCGCATACGTTGAATGTTGTACATCAAAATATGCAGGGTCTGTCCGGCAAAGAGCTAGAGTTAAGTTTATTTATCGAAAACCACGATGTTCAGGTATTATGTTTGACCGAACACTGGTTGAAGGAGCATGAAATAGTGTGTTTCAACGATGATTTTTTTACCGTGCAAAGTGCATTTGTGAGGAAAAGTGCTATTCGCGGTGGATCTTTAGTTTTTGTTTCCAACAAGTTGAAATGTAAACAACGTTTAGATCTAGTTAATCTTTCCATCGAGCGCACTATTGAGTTGTCTTGTGTTGAACTCGAGCGTTACGTGATAATTTGCGTTTATCGCCCCCCCTCTGGGGATTTTATTCGTTTCGAATCGGTAATGGAGGATTCACTCAATAAATTAAAATCAAGTAATAAATGTATAATTGTATGTGGAGATTTTAATGTTAATATTTTAGATGTTACTCCAATAAGTATTAGACTTCTCAATCTGTTTAGATCCTTTAATTTAAAAAACTTGTTTTTTGAACCTACTAGGATCACGGCATCTTCGTCGACTTGTCTTGATAATATATTTAGTGATTATGATGCCAAAAATAAATTAGTGTTAAGTGACTTAACGTCAGACCACTGCGGATTATTAGCTAGCTTCCCTTTGCCCTTACATAAAAAGCCGCATAAAATGGAATGCAGGCCTTATACAGCTAGTCGTTGCAACAAATTTAAAAATAATATAGCTCGTATAATTACACCATCTATAATAGATCATGAGAATCCTAATGAAATCTATGGAGACCTTTTTGATGTAGTGCATAAAGAATTCCAGTCTACTTTCAAGACCAAAACCATTGACATTAACGGCACCTCCGTTGGCTTCAACCAATGGGCCAGTCCAGGTATTTATAAAAGTAGAGCGAGACTATACGAGTTATATGGTTTGAAAAAATACAGGTTTGATAGTCCTTTTCTAGAGTATGTCAGAAATTATTCAAAATTATTTAAAAAGATCTGTGCTTTTGCTAAATCTAAATTTTTAAGCGATACTATTAAAAAGTCTAATAATAAAGTAAAAACCACGTGGAAAATTATTAACAATGAAACGGGTAAATCGGTTAAACAGGATAAACAATTAGAGATTATGGTTAACAACAAATTAGTTGATAAAGCTGCTGACGTAGCTGACGCATTTAATGAGTTTTTTGCTAATATACCTATTACTACGACTCGCTCCTTAAATTCGTCCCCGTCTAAAGCTGAAAATATTTTACACAGTAGTGTGCCTAAATGTAGTCGCTTATTTAGTTTCGAACATGTAACGCCTGTGGATGTAGTTAACATATTTAACACACTTAAGTCTAAAAACACTGGAGATTACTGGGGCATCTCCATTAAGCTTTTAAGTAATATAATCGACATCGTAGCCCCCTATTTAGCTGTTACTTTTAATAAATGTGTTGATTTAGGATCTTTTCCTGACCTCATGAAGAGTAGTAAAGTCATACCATTATTTAAATCAGGTAATAAAAATAACGTTGGTAATTTCAGGCCTATTTCTATCTTACCTGCATTTAGTAAAATATTTGAAAAGTTAATACTCAAGCAGTTGCTAAGACATTTTAATTTAAATAGCCTACTTCATGATGATCAATATGGCTTTACAAAAGGTCGTTCGACTACAGATGCGGGTGTTGCTCTGCTGAAACACATTTTTAACGCGTGGGAAAACTCGCAAAATGCTATTGGAGTTTTCTGTGATCTTTCCAAAGCTTTTGATTGCGTGCACCATGACACGCTATTGCGTAAACTACGTCATTACGGTGTTCAAAACGAAGCTCTCAATGTAATAAGTTCTTATTTGCAAAATAGGCACCAATGTGTAGATGTTAATGGTGTGAAATCTTCCGGGCTACCAGTTCAGTTAGGTGTACCTCAAGGCTCAATACTAGGACCATTCTTATTCTTAGTGTATATTAATGACTTACCATACTATTTAAAGAGTATCTGTGACGTTGTGCTGTTTGCTGATGATACCTCTCTTATCTTTAAAGTAGACAGGAACAGACAAGATTTTGACGACGTAAACAGTGCACTTTCAATGGTTACGGATTGGTTTACCACAAATAACCTAGTTCTCAATGCCAAGAAAACGAAATGTATCAAGTTCGCCTTACCGAATGTTAAGAATCTAGGACCTAACATCGTCTTAGAAAATGAGGTGCTTGAAACTGTAGACTCGGTAGTTTTTCTGGGCTTAACAATAGATGCCAAACTTCAGTGGGGATTACATATATCAAGCCTAGCGGGAAGGCTCAGTTCGGCTGCCTACGCCGTCAGAAAAGTAAGACAATACACTGACGTTGATACAGCTCGGTTAGTTTATTTTAGTTATTTTCATAGTGTTATGTCCTACGGCATTCTGCTGTGGGGCAAAGCAGCTGACATTCAAAATATTTTTGTTCTTCAAAAACGAGCTGTTCGAGCCATTTACCAACTAGGTGCTAGAGTTTCTCTGAGAGATTTTTTTAAGGATATTGGGATTCTCACGGTCGCATCGCAATTCATCTTGGCCAACATCTTATATATCAGGCAAAATATACACTTGTATACTAAAAACAGTGATATTCATAATATTAATACTAGAAATAAGGACAAACTACGTGTTCCCTTTCACCGGCTTCATAAGGTTCATAACTCTTTTGTTGGTCTTGGTATAACTTTTTATAACAAGCTCCCCTCTTCTTTGCTAGATTTGAATTTTAATGCGTTTAAAGTTAAAGTTAAATCCACCCTCTGTTCAAAGGCTTACTATTCTGTCAACGACTACTTAAACGATAATAATTGTTGGTCGCTGTGATTAACTCAAGACAATGTTCATGTTCTTTCACCAGTATTAGCTTGACTACTGACAGGTTATATAATTATATTAGTTCATGTGTTGGTTTATTTTATTTGCCTGTACTATGTTTTCAATGTTTTGTTGGTATATAAGCCTGTGCTAGCTGAGTTATGGCAAATTTAATGTTTTTGTGTTTCGTAATGTTAATTACCCACTATTGTATAGAATCAAGTTCTTCTAACTTAACAGACAGCTGTGCTGCTGGGGAGTTTGTTGCGCCACTTCTTCTTCCCAGCTAAAGCACTAGGAAGTGGTGAAGGGCGGGCGTTTTGGGGGGACTGTCTTATGTAATTTTGACGTTCAAAAAGTGCTGACTCTCAGCCTAGTTTGAATAAATGACTTTTTGATTTTTTTTGATTTTGATTTTGATTTTGAAAAACCCGCACCCTTGGCAGGCATCGGCCCTTGCGGGCCCCATCAGTTGTTGCTGAAATCTCTTTGAGGCGCGCGTGGAACACAACGCGCCGTCGACCCGGGCTTGGTCCTTACCGGACAGCGAGTTACCCATTACTCACCGTCCGCAAGCCCGCGCCGGTGGCCGGGAATCAGCCTGGGATTCCCGACGCCCAGGGCGTCTCCTGCGAAGGCTACGGCCGTGAGGACGCATGTACTGCCTCTCACTCACGTGCACCGCCTCCCTCTTTGCGAGCAACACTATTTCGCTGAAGGAAGCGACGGCTACCCATGCACTCTCGCTCCGTACCATGGCCTGGACCAGGGCCGCACGCGAGAGTTCGCCGCCGCCGATCGCCTCCACAAGGACACGGCGGTGCTCCGCCCAAGCCGGGCAGACCTCCACCGTATGCTCCACCGTGTCCTCAGGGCGATCTTCGCAATGGAAACACCCGGGCGTTTCCTCCCACCTTATCCGAAACAGGAACCTCCCGAAACAACCGTGTCCGGTTTCTGATTTATAGTAGGGCAATTAGAGTGCCAGTGGCACCTTTAACAAACTTCAACACAACAATTTCCCGCGAGCTACGACATTTACATAATCTGCAGCCAGATAACAAAAATAACACAAAAATTGACGATATTATCACGATTCCCAATATAGTTATAATCATATTTCAGATAACTGGTATCAAACAGCATCGCACGTTTATCGATCATGCGGTAAAAGCTATTTTTTAATTAAATCTTCTTCAGGTCCCGGGAACAACTCACGTCGTCAGTATAAATTGCAACATCTGACCTTTTGCAGTAAACTGGAAAAGTTTGGCAATCGTAAAATCATAACTCGATTAGTTTATTTTTCAATAGCAAAAAGACTTGAGTCTTATTTATTGCTGCACAAGCTTATTTGGTTTAATTAAGCCAGTTTTGTTTAACATTTTTAATTTAGAACCTAGATCGAAGCAATAGGGACCTGATAGTATCCAATGAATATGTCGATGAAGATAATTAAGTTTTTTATTTTCCTTATTATTTGAACGCTTCATGTGCTATACGAAACCGTAACGTTTGGAAACTAATAATAGTAGTTAATTGGACCTGTTTTGCGGAACTAATGCGAAGCCATCGTAATGCATGATTTGTACAAGTTATATTCGACGTGGGTGTTAATGAGTTCTGCATGGCGGTGTTTGCGGTTGATTTTCTCGAAATTGATGTAAAATACTTAACACAAAAAATTAACAGAACATAGTGATATGAAACTATTTGCTCCCATCATCATTAATGAGCCGAAGGACGTTCAAACTCAATTTTTAACTGTCAAAAACTAGGTCAGAGCGGGAGAAGTTATTTGACGATTACCCACCCTCAAAAAAAATGTATATACATAACTATCTGTGTGTTACTTTTTCACTCCTAAATAAGCCACAATGGATTTCGAATGCTAATACAAATAACTTTTATGTTCCACATAATGTGTGTGCAACAAATTTCACTTATTTAGTGATATTCGTTGTACTTTTAAATTCTTCGTTTTTTTTTTTTTCGTTCAAAGAATTCGATGTAAATTCTGAAAAGTTTAATGCGAACATCAAAACACTTTAGCTTCTCTAAATCTAAATGTAATTATTTTAAGGTAAAGCTAGTTGGCCAATCCAAAACGTAGATTATGGAGAAGAACTGGTAAGAAACTCCAAGGACATTCTTTTAAGTCAAGATATTACAAAATCTTGGGTACATTATTCTTGTTGCTTCTATACGGCATATTATGAGACCAAAGTAAAAAAAAAATGGAACAATTCCAAATATAAGATTAAAAATAAGCCCTGGAAGTTAGGAGATGACCAGTCTCAACCAACGGCGCTACTCACTGTTGGACATGGACCACCTCCACGCATCGTCACGACGACCAGTCCTATGGCATATCACTAGTGAATAAAGACATTTGACAGCTCTTATAAGACAAGCTATACACCTCTCTGATTAGAGGATCCTGCTTTTTTTGTCAGTACAACATCATCTTGCTCCTCCACAGAAATCAAAACATAAAACATCATTAAACTTTCTAACCTAGGTTTACGAAGGCCGATGTTCCGTGACGTCATCATAAAGGTCAATGTAAATATTGTAATAAACTTTAATTTAAACCAAAGACAAGAGAAACAAGTTTTTTGACGATTATGGGTTTAATTTGAACGGCTGGGTTTCCTCGTCAGGTTTTCCTACATGTTTGACTGGTACTGTTTGTTTTTTAAACTTGAATGTGCGGCCGAGGAGCGAAAAGCGCACTTTATTCAGAGCAAGTAAAAATTAAAAATATTAATTTAAGGTGACTAACCTTTATACTCCTTGAGTGAACTTGCATGTTATGCTTACTTATCGTTAACTATGGGTCTAATATAAACGGCAGGGTTTACTGGTCAGGTTTTCCTTCATGTCTGACTGGTTTTTTTTTTCTGGGTGGGAAATCATCAAATAACTTCTCCCGCTCTGGGTGGAGCAGGAGGGCGAGTCAGACTTTTACTGACTAAAACCCACCCGTGTTCCCTCAGTTGCTTGTGTGCCAAGGGCCATGGTATCTCTTTCGAACAACCCGCACCCCTGGCGGGCATCGGTCCTTGCGGACCCTGTGCTGACATCGCTTTGAGGCGCGCGTGGAACACAACGCGCCGTCGACCCGGACTTGGTCCTTACCGGACAGCGAGCTACCCATTACTCGCCGTCCGCAAGCCCGTGATGTTTGACTGGTGGTATTTGTTTTTTAAACTAGTCGACTGCCATCAAAGAGCATTTTTCAAACACATTTCTATCTCACGTAAGCTTTGGTTTTCTAAGAAAGCGGTGAACGGTCATACAATAACGGCTGTCCAAAAACAGAGCGATTTTTGACAACTTAATGTCATATTGACTGTTGAGTTTTTAATGCATATAGCTACTAGTTTGAATATTATACTGCACTTCTCTTGCACAGTAAGGGTCTGGTAGCTAAGTTATACCAGCCGCACGGCTCGATCGATCATTCCGCCGTCGGTCCGTGGATGAGTGATCATCTTTACATTCCGAGACCCCTCCGTGCCTCGGAAAGCACGTTAAGCCGTTGGTGTCGGCTGTCATTCGTGAATTTTTGACACTCGTTACCGGTCCTCGGAATCCCGAAAGTCTGATCACCAGTCTTACCATGCGGTATCGTGTTGCCCAGAAATTGAGTTGTGGAGGTCAGATAGGCAGCCTCGCTCCTTGTAAAATACTGTTATTCAGATGCATCCCGTCAAAATGGAAGCCGGCCTCAAAAATAGTTAGGAATAGGCTAGGCAAATCATGATGACTTCTCTTACATAGTGAATAATAACGAAATTGTGTTTTTTATTACCCACTTTGCTATTTCATTTTGTTAATATACTGACGAGTCTACTGTATTTTATTACTTTGAATAGTATTTTTAACTAGCCCGGTTTTTTAACGACTGTTTGCCTCTTAGATTATATTTTTCCATTTTATACAGGGTCTGATTAAATTAGCTAGCGAAACTAAACACGATGAAATAAAAAGTAACTTATGTTTTTTTTGGGTTAACAACCGTTGGCAGGTTGTTAACCCAAAAAAAACATAAGTAGTTTTTTTCATAATTTTTATCGATACTAATCACGCCTGTGTAGTTTACAAAAAAAAACCTCAATTTTTACAGATATTTCAAGTGACTGCACTAAGTGCGTTCGATGACCCCACAAAACTCATCAAATTAATTTGTTTTTTGGTTTCTTGTTCAGATATTGATATGCGACGCACCACAGCTGCGTAGTTTTTCTAGCTATTTAGGTATGACCCTTTATAAAATAGAAAAATATAATCAAACAGTCTCCTATGCAGATTCTGATGTTACGTTGGATGCTCCGACATAATAATGCAAATGATCAAACAAGGATGATGACTCCAAAACCAGTCGGTTTTGTTCGACCTTGAAGCGTCTTGTTCACTTTAGCGGAACGCCTAACGCCGATAGAATACCAATACCTTATCATTGCAGGAAAACGAGTTAAAATAACATGAGAATGTAGTTTAACTACTGCTGTATTTACCTATTTTTCTACTGCATTGTATAAGTTGGTTTTGACACCGCGATCAGCTTTTAAACCCCATTTTTCGATTAATCTAATATATAAAATTCTCGTGTCACAGTTTTCGTTGCCATACTCCTCCGAAACGGCTTGACCGATTTTGATGAAATTTTTTGTGCTTATCCGGTATCTATGAGAATCGGCCAACATCTATTTTTCATCCCCCTAAATGTTAGGGGTAGTCCACCCCTAAATAATTTATAAGGCAAAACAACGTTTGCTGGGTCAGCTAGTAATCATATAAAATACAGTTAAGCAGACGATAGTCACTAATATTCATTAGAAGAGATTTATTTATAAACGTTGATTAAAGTCGTAAACGTCAAAAATTTATGGTTAAACAGTCGCTAATCATTAGTTTACTTTAAATATCAAAGCGATTATGATTTATAAATAAAATTTATTTTTAAGAAATCAAAAGTCAGTTAAGGAGCGGACGAGTCCTGGCGTGAAGACCGCATATCGGTAAGCGTGGACGTCCCAGCTCGATGGGCCGACAAACTTATAAAGGTGGCTGGGGCAGCAGGCTTGGAATGACGCTTTTTATTTCTAACGTCATTTTTGTCTACTCTTCTGACAAAACGCTTATCTACGGTTCTCGTGTTAGGCTTGCTGGAGGCGGAGGACAGTCTGTGGTGGCGCAGCCCATGTCTAGCAGTGGACTGCGAGAGGCTGAGTTGGTTGATTAAAAGGTCAGGTGGCCACGGGTAGACCCTGCATGAGGCTGGCACAGGAGCGTGGGGATTGGGACAAGAAAACGAAGTCAGGCTGTAATAAAAGTCCTTTAGTAATTTAAGCGAGCTATTTTCGGACGATTATAAAAATAAGAGGAAAATCATTGACTACGCTATCTATGATTCATTTAATTCAAAATAATCTAATGTCTTTCCTGATCATTCGACGTAGGCATTAACAACATAACAGTCGTGAGCAATTTGTTATTCTAAGAATTTAAAATGAACGTGTATCACTTTCTCTTTAATCCTTAGTTTTGGTCTTTGGACTTTAGACCACGTTTTCGATAGTAAAGGCTTTTGTAGACATTCTTGACGCGGCTCCGGTAGAACAATTTTTATGAGGACTTATATGTATAATGGATATACATTTTTCTACGCATGCATTGAATGGGCATGGCTATTTCCACGACAGACGACAAAGAAACGATGGATGGACTGTGTGGAAGATAATATGGCTAGAATTAAGGGGCTATCGAAATAGTTGATAAATAAGTACAACAGATAATAAGAAGAAGAAGACATGTTACGCCGACTCCTATTAAAATGAAATAGAACTAGGAGCTAGATAATGAAGATAATGCATGGATTAAGGCGCTCTAATCTATCTGATATTATGAGGTAAAATTTTTGAGTTTATATGTTGGGTTTGATCTTCGGAACTACTAATCCGATTCTGAAAATTGTTTCCTTAATGGGAAACAACAGCATTGCCGAGAGTCATAGAACATAATTATATTTTATGCTAAAGCGAGAAATTTCACGCGGACAAAGTAGCGGGCTAGAAGCTAGTATTAACAAATTAACGAGACCTTTGCTTGACTGTAAAACATGTAAAACTACCTTATGAGCCCCTCGCGCAAAAACTTCGAACTAAAAAAGTATGTATGGAACGGACCACTTGCAAAACCAAATTTAGCGAAAGATTTATTGAATTTCTTGGTCCGTTTCTTTATAGCAGAATTAATAAAAAAAAATATTTACTCTCTTATTAAATCTAAATGTTAACAAGTAAGTAAGTGAATATTTGCAAGAACTTAATTATGAAGAAACGGAGTTATTATTGAACGATGTACAGTAGGGAGAATGTTATGTTTTATTACTAAAACAATCTCAGATAAACCACGTTCATGCACTCACAATCTTACTCGTTTACCTCTACACTCACACACTCACCCTCTCACACCCTCTCACACCCCCCATACACCATCACACTCACGCACCCACATCACTCAAACTCCACATAAATCACCTACTAGTCTTCACACACTCACAAACACTTCAATCACGTATAAAGATCATTTACTTATTTGTATTAAAGGCAATAATTATAATTTTAAATAATGTAACATTTAAGTTAGCTAAATTAATTAGCAGTAACCATATTTGCTTTGTTGGCATTTTATTGTAAAAATGTCGTGGGAAAAGGCACTAAAAACCGAAGTACATGCTTTGCCTAGTTCGGTTGCAGTGGCTAACCGGCTACATCCATTTATTACAAAATAAAAATTCTGCCAAACTATCCCCCTTATTTATAAACGCTGCTTGAAGTTAAGTAATGATTACCGACTGATTACCATACATTTTTGACGTTTAACCATCTCTTAGTTTCTGTAAAATATTACTAAGTTTTTGGAAAAATAAAATTTACTTACTGACCTTAGCAGACACACAAAAAGTATAATTAAAATCAAATTGAGATTATTGAGAAGAAGCTGATATTATTCTATCTGTGCATCAAATACAGATAAAATATCCGCTTCTCAAACACGTGTCGAAGACGTTATTCACGTGTTGAAGAGGTCAAAGGTCATAACTGAGATAAGCACAAAAAACATAACATAGCCAATATCGGAGAAAGTAGTTCCGCAACGAGGTAACTAATGTGACTAATAATGTTGTTTGGTACACACGGCTACACATCAAGCCATACATTTACAGTTTACGCTGATCTCGCACTGTACGTAAATCCTATACAATGCGAGATCAGCTTATACTGGAAATTTATAACTTGATGTGTAGCCGTATGTACACACACAAAAGATTGACCTCTACCTTTCAATATGATAGTAGGTATACATTAATTGAGTTACAAAGGTCAGTTGGTTTTTATACCATGTCCAATTATTTTATATTTTTAGTAACTGCATCATGCCTGTATTTCCCGAAGGGAGGTGGGGTATAATATACAGGATAAGTTTTTATCCAGTGCGCAAACTGTAACCATGAATTCAGTATATCATTCTAGACCCCCAGCACAGACATTTTACCTCGGTTTTACAAAAAAAAATATCTGCTGTTTCATAGAAAAGTGCAATACCTACGCGGTCAAAATGTTTACTGACGAAAAATTTCTGTGCTGGGGAGGGTCTAGAATGATATGCTGAATTCATGGTTGCAGTTTGCGCACTGGTTAAAAAATTATCCTGTATAGTACGCTCACATTTCGTCAGTTATGTCATCCCAATATAATTTCGACCCAGCCCGTCCCTTGATGCCCTCCCCCAGCGACGCCCTAAGCCGGGGTCCGTACCCCACAGATGGCGCCCTTAGCGGTAGTCGCTTGGTTTTCAAATTTTTTAAGCCCTGGCTGGAGACGTTCATTTATTGAGGCACCCAGAGGCAAGCCCGATTAAGCAGCCGACAACCTCCTACGCAGAACAGCGCGAAGCACGACCAAAAAAAAAATGAAGCCCATTATGTCTAAGCAACATGGCTAGGTTTAATAAAGTCTACTTGAGCGGAGTCAGGGGCACATCTAAGTTGTTTCTAAGTGATCTAAGTGGTCTAATTTGTTGATCTATGTTTAATTATGTTTTAGTACAGACGGAGTAACGGTTTAGTCCTTAAAATCTACGCATATTTAGATCATAACTGTAATTCTTTATCAGCTAGTATGAAATGGTTTTTTTTTTGTTAGCCTGTATTGTTTGTGTCCACTGATGGGCAAAGGCCTCCCCCTTTTCCTTCCAAACCTCTTTATTATGTGAGATCCCTGACTGTGTTGGCTGAAATGGCTATAACACCTCAAATTGGCGCAGTTTCTTAAATCTATTCAACAATAAAGTGCCCTGACTGTACATTTAGATTTCATTTTGCTTACAGGAAGCCATTTTTATTTTTTTGCTTTATTACTGGAGCTACAAAAGCTACGGAAATGTTGGTTAGCTCCACAGGATGTAACCACAGTCTTCCATAATTTCCTTTGGACGATCAAATCCAATTTCCTTGGCCTTCATCGTCAAATAAATGGGAGGCGGACCATAGGCACGTTGTTCCAAGTTACATAACGTTGTTAATGACGTTTTATCTTCATGCTGTGCAGCGTTACGTCACAGCATAGATGGAAAGTGTCATCAACGGCGACTTTCACTGTGCGGTGTAGCTAGTTTGTTATGGTACTTAAGCTGTTACGTTTTTTTTCTAACGAGTTTCTGTTAGCTGTTTTTTCTCCAGTCTATATTTTTTCTCTGTCTGCCATTACTTCTTAATACACCGGTTTGACAGGTGTCAAATTCAATTTAACTGCCGTGATTGGTTCGATAGAAATAGCAACAGCACCAGCCAATCAAATCACTTGACGTTGGGTTTAAAAACAGATTAACGCCCGCTTGCACCGCAATTCACTAAACACGTTCAGCGCTAAACGAATTTAAAACATAGCTCTGTTTCTGTCAATAGTATAAAGATAACATAGACAGAATGGTGTTTTAAATAAGTTTAGCGTTACAACTGTTGTTAGTGATATTATATGTGGTGCAAGTAGGCCTTAGTAACTGCAATAATAAGCTCTCAGAAACTGGAGATAAATAAGGTATTTTAACTTATGAGACTCTTGTGTAGTTTGCGTCGAGAAACGACAGTGTAAGGCTCCGTTTACACGGCGATGATCAGCACAATATTTTACGGTGAAATGTTGGGATCACATGACCACATACTACTGTTTATATGGTTTAAAAGAAATTCTGTAAGGAACTGCCATTAATTAATCTGCCTAGCTCATGCCTAGCCTGTTTCCAATTAAGTTGCGGTGGACTTCCAGTCTAACCGAATGCAGCGACTGCCTATCTGATCTCCAAAACCCAGTTACTGGTTTTAACTGGCATGTGATCCGAAAATATTAAACAGTAAAATATTGTACTGATAATTAATTGCCGTGTGAACGGGGGGCCCAGGTTTAATAATAATTTAAGTTTTACAATCCCTTACCATTATGAAGTAAAACTACTGTGTGGTGTTGCCCGCTCCGCCCCCTGCAACAATTATTATTAATTAATTCAAATTCGTAATTTTTATTACTGACTAGCTGTGCCCGCGGCTTAGCCCGCGTAGATGTCGGAAATTATGCCACGGGAAATTATAAATGATAATAATTGGTAAATGATTTTATTTCTGTAAGTAGGTTTGTACAAACACTGTTACTCGTCAATCATATTTTTGAAACTAGATGAGGTCGGCGTTTTCTATCTGACTACTCTGAGAAGAAAGGCCGAAACAAACTCAGACGTCAGTCTCTTTTAAAGTCCAGACATAATCTTGGTCAGATCTGGTGAAGGCCATGTGGATTGGTGCCTGAAATGGTATTTTGAGAAAAGAACCACACAGATTTAGTGGATGTGTCCAATCAGTGCACGCATGTATCAGTAATCATGCAGCTCAACTCCTAACTTGAGAAGCTCAACGATTTGACGAACAATACCAAAGAAAAGACATCTGCGTAGGCCGCATAAAGTACTCAAACTGCCAGTTTATCAAAAACGATCTGAGAGAGAGAGAGAGGAGAAACAAAAAGAAAAAAAAAATAACCTGACCCACATAGTCCTCAGTCACAATAAAAACAATAATAATATTATACTTCTCACAGTAAATATTCATGCCAAAGTGAATATTATCATTTCAGCCGAATACGTCCACTGCTGGACATAGGCCCCCAAAGGGGGGGAGGGGTTGCCATAATTGCCACGCTTGGCAGGCGGGTTGGCAATCGCAGTATAGTGGTAAAATGCATAGAGAACGCTGCTGCCCATTCTAAGGTAAGTCCCTCTTCTACGACACCCACGGGAAGAAATGGGGTGGTCCAATTGTTTTACGTCCGGCACCACACAGATAAAAGTGTATACATATGATAACCATCAAATGTCAAAGAGTATAAGTTTGCAAAAACAAAAAACAACATTCAGAATGCAAAAATGGGAGTAAGTCAACGCCAAGCTTTTTGTCCTCAATATAATCTTTAACGGTATAAAAGGCTTTCAGGCACAACTTACGTTTAATGAATGATTTAAATTTATCGAGACTTAGATTTTGAACATGGCTTGGAAGTCAAGAAGCAGCCTAGGTTACTCCTTATATCACTTCAATTTTATTTATTTGTAAGTATATATAGATTATTTGATTCTGTGCAGAAAAGAATGGTAACTGGGGAGAGCTTCCCCAACAGTGCGACAATCGAGGTTGTATAAAAAAACACAGATTCTGTCATGCAATTTTACCAGTACAAAATTACACTGGATCTTCGCACTTACTTACATTTTAGGCTACATAATATGTACAAAACATTATGTAACTAGATTCTTTATAAACTTAAATCACTAAAACAATAGTGCTATTAGCAGCAGTTAATTAAAAAACTAATTTATTAAAGATGGGCGACATTTTTTAGATTAATTACTGTGAAATGCGAACGGCGGGCGCTCTGATTGGATCACAGTGTCCACATCCAAACAATCTTCTGACACACCTCGATGTCAAATATATTTCAAACCACAAGTAAGCAGTTTAACCATAAAATTGTTAGGATGTTTCGCAAAAGACTAAAATTTCCTTTTAGTCTTTTGCGTAAAGTGAATAAAAAAAGATTTTGTCATTTTGCTGTGAGTTTCATATTCAGCAGATATGTCATAGAATTTTCTACATTTCTTTACATTGTTCTCACATAGGGAAGCAACAAGAATAATGAACCCAGGATTTTGTTATAACTTGATTTAAAAGAGTGTCCTTGGAGTTTCTTGCCCGTTCTTCTCCATAGAGATCTACGTTTTGGTATGGGCAACTAGCTTCAACTTTCTGACCAACTGATCGACCTTTTGACAGTTCAAACGTGCCTGTAAATGTTTTAATTGAAATAAATGCTTTGAGATTGAGTTTGAGCAGCAAACCAAGCCAATAACAAACCACTACATGACATGCATTTAGTGCTAATAGTAGATTATTCTCAAAGAGAATAAAGCAGTGTCTTTTGTCACGGCCGTCACGGAAAATATAATATTGAATCCCGAGCGTATCGAAGGATTTTAGCGCTCCTAAGTGCAGTGAGGGACTCCAGAATTTACTCCTGAGCGCAGTAAAGTTGAGACTAGAATCCAGATTTGAAGTAATAATTAATAATAGTTTAAAAAACTAAAAAACACGCTTTAAAAACTAAACTAAAAAAGTAAAAATTATTTAATTCGATTATAAAACTACCTCAAAAAGCACCCCACGCTTTTTAATTGATTGGTTTTTAAAGCGTGTTTTTTACTATTATTATTTATTTTCAATTGTGTACTTTGGCTAACTACAAAAGCGTGTTTTTTTTTGCCTGGCTTTGTGGAACAAATTTATGAATTGTCATCGGTCCTTGATGATAAGTGTGCAAAGTTTCGTAGTTTTGTATTGGGTGAAAATCACGTTCAAAGATTCCGTTACATAGATCGATACATACCAAGCTAATAAAAGCGCGATAAAAAGCAATTCAATTTTCGATGTTTTTTTTTTTATTGTTGCAAAAGCTGTCATTTGGATTCCATACGAATGTTTAGTTATTGATCAGAGGGATATATAATTAAATTCAGTACAATGTTATTACCCATCTAGTCCTTTAGGTCATGCCCTGGGGCAAATATGATTATGACTTAGCTTAGGTTAGGTCTGTGACAAATAATTTGACATTATCGAGCAGGTAGTGTCAAAAACGAATTTAAAACATCGTTCTATTTCTATTTATCGTTTAAAGATGACAGAGACGGAAAGATATTTTATTTACGTACATTTAGTCATTTGTGGTGAAAGTGGGCCTAAATGTGTGGGTCCGTGAGTTTAGTTTTGTTTGTGGGTGATCTGATTGTTGGGAAAACTTTTGACCTTCCGTCTACATTCAACAAGCATGTTTTGCCTATGGAGCGGATTTACACACGAGAAATTCCGAGTTATTCCGTTTAGATTTGTCCTGGCCAAAGAAAGGTTACTTGGAACCCCTCAGCAATTGAAGAGGGGTCAAAATTATTTGGACGAAGTCGTGGCAAACAACTACCTCAAGTACATACATATTAAACAACATCTAGCATATTTTCGCTATTCTCCGACCATATCGTAGATGCTTATCGGTACATTTTATTGCAGAAACCAACAGTAATAGTTGGTTTTAGTGCAATTACGAGCATTACACAAAACAACGAATGGGCTAGTATAAACTATACACATGTTGGATTTCAAAGTAAGTCATTGAACCTGTCTGTATGTGGGTTAAAAGATAAATTTAGTAGCACTCGTTGGTTCTTTGTACATCTTTCTCTAGCGATCAATTTCTTGCGCGATTTTACGAGGTCGATGGTCGACAAGGCTAGTTGATAGCATTCGTAGCCTAGACAGCCAATATTGGAGGTCGAAATTATGCCACGGGAATGTACTACCAGGATAAAAGTATACTATGTCCCAGTGGCGAAGCCACAATTTTTAATAGAGGGAAGCCGAAGAAAAAACTGTTCAGTTTTCATAAACTCTAGATTTAAATATGAAAGTTCAGTAATTCCTCTACTTTTTCTAAATTTAACGGCAGCTATGGTCGGAATTCTTCGTTTAGACATAAAAAAATGGCATTTTTGTAATGTTTTGTAATCTTATATGATGGTTTAAGCTAGTATGAAATATCTGTAATGTGATTTGATACACACACATGTGTTACACATTGTTTGGCAATAGTAGACACTAAGAAGAGTTTCTTCAAAAGGGAAGCCGACAGGAATCGGGTTGTATGGAGGCTGCGCCCCTGCTATGTCCTAACTCACATCTTAGTCTATCCGTAAGCCAAATTTTAATCTAAATCCGTTCAGCCCTCAAGGCGTGAAAGGTAACACATACAGAGTTACTTTCGCATTTTTATAATAATACTTAAGTAAGCACCTACCTATGGAATTATGGATAAGACAGTTGATCCGAAGTTCTGCACAACACTGGCAACTACGGATTCATTACCCGTTTCTGCTGTGGGTCTATCGCAGGAAGTTAAATGCATTTAATATCTGGATAACCGAGCTTTACTCAGTTTATTTTTCTAAAAATTCAACTTAGGCCGTTTTGTTACTTACTACGAGAGCTGTTGTATAACAGAAAATAAATGAACAATGGATACATTTTTCACCTTCCGCCCAAGTGAATGTAGCGAAATGGCCAAGCCACATATTTTGACTAAGGTGTAAAGTTTGTGAAGTTAGACCTTGAAGAGTTAGGGCGTGTAGAGTTAGAAGCTTGGGTCTACATGAGATCTGATAATTTTTTTACAGTGCGAGTCATATGGTCTCGTCTTGGAAACATTTTATATGAAAATGTTTTTGGTGGGTACATATATTGTATAAGAATTGCTCGTTTAAAGGTATTAGATTAGTTAATCCTGTCATAATAACAATCGCATTTGTTCAGAAGACTGATAAGTTCAGTTTTCAAAGCTTAATCTCCTAGTATTTTCCTGTATCAGACAGCGTCCATAATGATCTCATATTTTTTAAGTTATCACCTAATTAGTACACATTGTGGAAGGAACTCAATCGTTTATTGAGTATTGAAATGTTTCAGTTTATAATGTATCAGGTGATAGACATCCCACGCTTGCAATAAAAGACTAATGAGGGAATGTGTCACTCCGCGATTGGCACTCGATAACGAGTAGATGCTAGAGTTTCTGAGTAAGTCCTATACACCATAGAAACTTTATGGGAACAGCATGGCATTCTCAACCTTTTGGAGTAGAAAATAACACATTTTTGTATACCGAATTGTCTGGGGTGGATACTGTACGTTAAAAATCTAATTTTACAGCAGCCTCCAAAGTCGAAGCTATTTTATTTGACGACTCTTTTGGCTGACAAATGACAAAACATCAAGTTGAGAAGACGACACGACATTTGACAATATGGCAGTTCTTTTTATAGCTCCTTTCAGACACGAAATTAAGAATGACCGTCTGGCAAAACAAACATTTAAGTCATAAATATAACACAGAACCAATGGCGCTGCGACAGCACCCCAATTGCGTAAAACATTTTCTATCACAGTTTGTAGGATTTGGAGGAACTTCCACAACTGCTCGCCACCGTAAATAACGCAATGAATACTGTCGAATGATCAAATGAGAGGCAACTGTTAATGTATTACGTAATTACCCTGCAAATTAGATGAGCTACAACATTTGTTTTTGCCTACCCTCATTTAGTACGTGTAAGTTTTTCTTTTGAGTTAACAAGGACCTCCTTGCAATAACTCAGATGGTTTTCTTTCTTTGCCCTTTTACCCTTTGTTTACCTTAACGAGGAACGGAACCAGCCTTGAAACTTGAGGCTTAGCCCGTCGACAACCGATAAGTTTTATAATACACGTCAGCAAGTTTTAAACACGCAGATTATGTATTATTAACTTGTCTTTTGTTCCAGTTTAACATAAAAATGACCTAATTTCGTTGCATGACCTGCTTTAATGCTTTGTTTTAATAAAATAGAGTCATGTGTATGGTCGAGGAGTGGAAATGTGAAGTAATTTTCAAATAGGTATATTTCAGTAATTGTCTTGCGATAGTGAGGCGTATTAAAAGGCGTAGTATACGCGTACGAATTGTCATTTTCATACAAAATGTTGGCAAAGTAGGCACTGACTTACTTAATTTAAAAAATAATAACATGCAAGCTCAAGTGTAAGTTAAAATTTAACTTAAATACTTTGTATTTTTACCGACTTCAAAAAGCAGGAGGTTCTCAATCCGTCGGAACCTTTTAATTTTAGGTATGTTCCCCGATTACTCGAAGATTGCTGAACCGTTTTGGATTTTTTTTTGTTTGAAAGGGTATACTTCCCAAGTGGTCCCATGATCATCAAGTCAGGATCTGATGATGGGATCCTGCAGAAATAGAGAGAACTCTTCAAATTTTTTAGGCACACTTGAAGCGATTTGGGTAGTTTTTGGAAGAGTACTTTCTCGGATTGGTCCTATTTCAATTTGGTGAAGATCTGATGAAGAACTTCGGACATAGGCAACGGAACTCCTCAATAAATGATAGCAAATGGACTGGGCATGCTGAAATCTCATGTCTGTCTATTGTTTACACCAGTTCATAAAATAACATCCCGCCCGGATGCTGTGAAGAGGTAAGCACATGTGAACCACTAAAAAGTGAAAATTTCGGAAGGAATTGGAAAAAGTTTTTTTGGAAGTCGGTTAATTCTAAACCTTTCCTTTTTCCCGTATACTGGGCGTTATATCCCCGAATTCCCCGTTTGCTAACATTAGATATTACATCACGCCTGCACTCCCCGAAGGGTAAAGCAGAGGCGATTCTAGTACACCCACATTTCGGCAGTTATGTTTAAGTCTACGTAATAGAGCTTGGGGGAGGCCTATGTCCAGCAGTGGACGTCTTTCGGCTGAAACGATGATTATGATGAATAGGAGGTGAGACTATTCCCATCAAGTGGACTATAATCCCAGATTGCATTTAATTAATTTAAAAAATATTTGAAGCCGCGCGCCGTAACTTACCGTGTCATGCCGTCTTTACGACATTAATGACTAGGAAGCTAATTCATGTTTTCGTAGTTACCCAGTACCACAATGAATGAACTATGATGTGAGATCATCACTTAAGTGACAATAACGTTTTTTTTTTTCGCATTTTAAGCCGATTGTTCACTTTGAAGGTAGAAGTTAAGTAAAGATGTTTTTTTTGCAAAACCACAAAGGCATATTATCATTAGTTTGCAGACACACCTTTGTAGTTTATCAACCTATACGAAAAGTTAACATTTGCTCGCTAATGCTTCAACTGGGATCAAATTACGTTGTTATGGTAATAGAAAAATCCATACCATAAACTCATCATCTGCCTAGCCTTTTCCCACCTATGTTGGGGTCTGCTTCCAGTCTAACCGGATTCAGCTAAAACAAATCACCACCATCATATCAGCCGAAAGACGTCCACTGCTGGACATAAGCCTCCTCCAAAAGGGGGGGATTTGCCATAATCGCCACGCTTGGCAGCCTGGGTTGGCGATCGCAGTATAGTGGTAAAATGCATAGAGAACGCTGCTGCCCATTCTCTAGTAAGTCCCTTAGTCGCCTCCTACGACACCCACGGGAAGAAATGGGATGGTGCTATTCTTTTACGTCCGGCACCACATGGAACCTAAAACAAATACTGGTATATTTTACATGGAGCGACTGCCTTTCTGACCTTAACAACCCAGTTACTGGATAATACGATACCCCTTGGTAAGACTGGTTGTCAGACATTCGGGCTTCTGACGACCCGTAACGACTGTCAAAGATCTACGAATGACAACCGAGACCGATGGCTTAACGTGCTTTCCGTGGCACGGAGGGGTCTTGATATGTTAAGATGGTCACCCATCTACGGAGCACCCGCGGCAAGCATTGCTTAACCTGATCGATCGAACCGTGCAGCTGTTATTAAACTGCCAAACACAATATGTTTTAAATGCAAGTTCGCACGGACGTAGAAATTAGAGATGCCTTCGATACCGATATATCGGCGATACTCGAAGTTTGCCGATATATCGGCATCGGCGATATTTTTATGGCCGATTCAACGATACTTTTCAAATTTCGCGCTTTAAAAATGTACTGTAAACGCGGGTGTTGCCTCGTCTATTTCGTTTCAAACGAGGCACGAACTAACTATACTAAATATACTATTAACTAATCTCAACCTGTCTATAGTTACAAACGGTTTTATTTAGTTTGTCCTGTTATTTGTTCTTTTTCTATTGATTAAAAAAATAACCCTGACTTGTGTTTTATTTATTTTACATTCATTTTTGAAATCAATAAATGTATCGGTATCGCCGATATTTTTATAAGAACATCAGTATCGGTATCGTATAGGAGTAGAAATATCGCAGCGGGATTTTTGATTTCGTAGGCTTTCACCTTATGTGCTAACGCTAAAGTAGAGTTTCATATTCATCCATTATTTCATCAGAGTTACATATATAAGTTATATTTTTAAATATTAGAATATAAAAAGAAATATATAAAATCATTTAAAAATATTCATAATTATTATCAGTCAAGGAGGGTGGAGGATGCGCCAGGGTAACCAGTTGGCTTATTCTGTAATTACATACTTGTTACTGTCCCGATTCGTATTTTGCTCAACATGCCTACAGCCCCGACATCTACACTGAGGTCAGTGCACATTTCAAATAGACTGGCGCTTCCCCTTAACATTAATTAAATAAGACATCATGGCCTTGATTGTTTATTTGAAATGTTTGAATCAGTTCGGATCAGATCGGATTGGATTCTATCGGTACTATTCTAACTCAGTTCTGTGTTACTAGCTAAACTACATAGGAGATATGACAGTATACTGTACAGTTTTCCACATTGCATTATGATTTAAAATTGAACTCAGATCAATTTAATATCCTTCGTCTTCATATATTTTGCTGTATGTCATCAACTCGTCATCAACTCATCATCAACATCGTTCTCTTTCTTTATCCAAACTTATTTGGAGTCGGCGCAACATTTCTTTTTTTTTTCATACTTCTCTATGAGGGACTACTCACACATATAATTCAGCTCTGTTCAGCTTTTGTCCATAGAATAGAACGATTTTGTATAGAGTCCTTTTAGCTTTCCGCGGCTGAACGGATGCGTACGCGGTCTGATACAAAATCGATGTTTTCTATGGACAAAAGTTGAACAGAGCTGAATAAGTGTGAGTAGTTCTTTAGTCGTCACCTCGGTGGTCACTAATCCGTGGTAAGTACTTACTTAAGTTAGAAAAAAAAAACTCTCAACTCTGACATTAATTGAATCCATAAAACCTTCATAATACTAAAGTAATTAACAAAGTATCAAGAGTTTGGAACATTCGCTCGGGTCTCGGCGAAAGTGGCTAGGGGCGGCGCCTGCGCAGCGCGGGCGTCCGATACAAGTGAAAGTGGCTACGAAAGCAGAGTGCGGAAGAACTGCTTTCTTGCGTTACCCCCAGTACCACTCGATATCCTGTTTTTAGAAGTACTGACTGGCTTGTGGCAAGACTACAACATGGCGACGCAAAACTAAATTAATTATTTTAGACTAGCTGTACACATAGCTATTTTTTTAATCGTTTTAATCCTTTAAAAGGGTCATTGTACTCATTATTATGAACAACTTTTACAATATGAGCTGATCCATACATTTATGTTCGCATATCTCGACGCAGTATGTATGGAACAGCTCATTTTTACACTACAAAAAACAACATTTTTATTTAATCGATTAACTTCATGAAAATACATTTAATTTTTACATTTTCATAATTATTTCGCGCGTAATTTGACGAAAACACTGGACGCAGTGGACGCCATATTGCTCTGTGGGTATGAGGTCAGTTTGCTATAATATAAGCAAATTCGCTGATATTTTATAAGACAATTGTTTATAATTTTAAAAAAATAGTTATTTTTCTTCTTATCGTTGGTAATGCTGTTCCTGAATGCAAAATATTATTTAAATAAAATTTACTTTGGTTACGAAAACAATAAAAGTACAAAGTTGTTCAATTGACACGCCGTATGACGTAATAACATGGCGGCTACTATTTCATGGTGTTCAAAAACAGATTAAAAAACTGAAATCTTTTAATTGAATTTGTAAAATTTATTTTGTTTTTTCATGAACTAAAACTAACATTTTCCGACTGCATTTTGCCTAAGTTATCTCAATAATATATTTTTAGATGTTTTCTATTAAAGAGTAAAGTACCCTATTCTATAAAGCCTTAATTGTTACGATCGCGTATCATATTTTAATCAACATGGGTTTACACTGACATGAAAATTGCAAAAATCAGAAGAAAATATTTATCATAAATAGGTGGGCCTATTTAAAGTAATTTAAAATTAAGTAGTTTGCCCCTTCCAAAAGGTAGTTACGTATGGAGAATTATTAAGCAGCACACCAGCTGCGAAATTGCAGTTCGGATGCAGTTTTTGTGCAGTTGACATAATAGCATTGAGTTGATGTTGATAATCTGTTAAAAAGTTTAGATACACTATGCCCTGTAGATAGTCTATTCCAAACGTATTCTAATGGAAGAGTAAACAAACCCTGAACAAGTTACATTCTTCCGCAATCGTTCACTAAAGGGAATTAGTAACACATTCATAAGTAGGTATAGGTTCCAACTTTAAATCTCACCACTTTTCCAATTATGCATGGATTTTTTTTTTATTAAGTAAATTGTAATTCAAAATCATCTACGAACCTTGAGGTTGTAAAATTAACCCCAAGTGTCAAATGAACAACATATTTAAGGCGGTTAAAATTTGAATTTCGGGCTCAAATATTTAAATAACAAAATAAAAAACATGCGATTTGTAAGTGGCACGACTAATTAGCATGCCTCAAAGAAATGTCAGCACCAACTGATGGTGCCCGCAAGGGCCAATGCCTGCCAGGGGTGCGGGTAGTTCAAAAGAGATACCGCGGCTCCTCGCACATAGACAACTGAGGGAACACGGGTGGGTTTTAGTCAGTAACAGTCTGACACGCCCTCCTGCTCCACCCCGAGCGGGAGAAGTTATTTGATGACTTCCCAGCCAAAAAAAAAAGACTATTTAGCATCCACAGTTACGTTTTCTGATCCATTTGTTTGCATTTTTATCAGATATTTTTGGAGCAGACCATACTTAATGAGTCTCACAATAAACAGTTTACAAACAGCATACACAATGAACACAATGCAGTCGTATTGTAACAGTAAATTATAAATTATAATAACTGAATTATATTCATTCTATTCTGACTCCAGACACAATAGCTTGAGTTTAAAAACATTCAGTACAATACCCACAGGTCACATGACATTGCAATTATATGAGTGAATTCATTGTGATACATGTTGCATGTTATCAAGACATTGATTATACTCGAAAAGGGAAAAGATGGGACATTCTCACAGCTAACAAACCAGAATTTAAAAAAAAACAGACTCATGTATGTGTAATAGGGTATTTTACTCTATATGAGAAAAAAACTAAAAATGTATTATTGAGCTAAGCCGAAAAGCAGTCGGAAAATGATAGTTTTAGTTCATGAAATAACAAAATAAATGTTAAAATTCAATTAAAAGATTTCAGTATTTTTTTAATCTGTTTTTGAACACCATGAAATAGTAGCCGCCATGTTATTACGTCATACGGCGTGTCAATTGAACAACTTTATACTTTTAATATTTTCGTAACCAATTTCTATTGAAATAATATCTTACATTCAGGAACAGCAAACCAACGATCAGCAGAATAACAACTATTTTTTTAAATTATAAACAATTATCATACAAAATATCAGTACATTTATTTACACAGCAAACTGACGTCATACCCATAGAGCAATATGACGTCCACTGCGTCCAGCGTTTTCGTCAAATTACGCGTGATATATGAAAATGTAAAATTTCAATGCATTTTTATGGCACTAATCGATTCAATAAAAAAAATGAGTTTTTTTTGTGGTTTAAGCATTTTAGAATCTAATTAAAACACTTTTCAAAAATTGGTGTAATACCCTATTGGTTGTCCTTAATAACAAACCTAAATACTCATTCAAATAATTTGATATGACACCATGATCACACGGACTTAAAATGATCGCGACGGGATTTTATCGCACTCTGGCTTTTCAACTCTTGGTGTCCTTGTTCTTAGCGTGTCGATGGCAAAAATAACACGAAAAATGTATGCCATCAAAAACATAACTTGTAAAAAAAACCAAGTCTCGCAACTCAGTTCTTCTACCGTAAAAAGTTGTGAGATCTATGTAATAGCAAGTCGGTTGATTTATTCAGTCCCTACTTAAGGGTCCTTCTGTCTTAAGTTATTACGTAATTATAAATATGTTTTTTTCAAAATGAAGAAATATTCTATTCTAATTAGCTAACCTAACAACATCTTATAGTGACCATATCAATAAAACCTTTTATGATACAAATAAATAGATTGACTTGGCCATCGCATGAAAACATAATGTATCTCACAAGTAATACTATTATATAATTAAATAATCGGGGAACATACTTAAAAAAAAAATGTTCCGACGAATTGAGAACCTCCTCCTTTTGGAACCCACACTGAAGCGAACCACCCGCAGGACATGACTGGAGTCGTCGATTGTTTTAATGGTTAGGAGAAAGTCATGAGACTGCGCCAGTTTGAGTACCTCCATATTTCTATTAGCATAACATGGCATAATCAGCCGATATAATGTTCCCATTGCTGGGACACAGGCCTCCTCTCGATGGGAGGGAGTGGATGGGAATTTTTGGTTTCAAGACATGCCGGTTTCCTCAAGATGTTTTCCTTCATCGTTTTGTGAGCAGTAGTGATGAAATCATTTACTCAAATTAAAACGCCTGTCGAGGATCGAACCTACGACCTAGAACTCCTAAGTCGCGGCCGTTACCACTTGGTCAACACTGGTCTCCGTCCTGCAGCCCACGTTCAAAGCTCCAGTTTGTCCAGAGCTTAATTTTTGAGTCAGTCAGTTATGATTTATTATATTTTATGACATTGATTCGCATTCTAAACGTGTGATTGCTTTAACTCACACACTCACTACCTTGTTATTTTTTTGGAAAATCGTTTACTTTACCATATTTGTAAATATGTGAGCATCATGTATTAATTTACGTCATTACTACATTTTTAATTCTTGTTACCTTTTGTGGTATGGTAATTTTATTCTAGGTACATCGTCTTCACTAATAATTATAATGTAATGATTTTTTACAAAGTGTTAACATTTTAAAAGAGTAACGCTGAACTTTCTTGCCCATTCTGTCGGATTTCCGTTTATGGAAGGGGCGACTAAAATAAATTATATTTTAATGTAAATGTTGACGTTCAAAAGTGCCAATGCTTTTAGTTTATGGCAATAGGCTTGCCCCTATTACCACTCTATTATCGATGGCGAAATGTGGGTGCACTATAGGTACACCTCTGCCCAACCTTTCGGGGAAACAAGGCGTGATGTTATGTTACTTATGGAAACTAGTCTGTACTGTTGTTCTTCCTTGAATACACATATTTATGAATTACGTCGCACAATCTAATCTTATCTAAATTTTAGATAAGCGCTTTTATTTAAGCACATTTTCAGAATTGCATAAAAATTGTTTAACCCTAAAACTACAGGTTACTTAAGGCAAGCTGACAAAAGAGTGTTTTGAAGTATTAACAAGAATATCATGTCATCACAATTTGCATAATAAATTAAACATTTCAGCCATTCCGTCAGGTCTATTTGAATATTATTTGTTCTTAAGTGCATTCAACTTTATTGAATTCAAAGTCATTTAGTTGTGCCTTATCATTGAACCTCATTAGACATTGTTGTTTTTTCTGAAACTGTTGAGCAGAACAGAATTTTATTTTGATATTAAATTGTAAAGTTTTTTGGTAATATACACAGAAGAGCATATTTTAAAGACTAGTCTATTTGAATAAGTAATGTTTTTTTTTATGTATGCTATGACATATGTTCTGCCGTCTTTTAACTAGAAAGGCATTAAGCCCTAAAAGTTTTTTCCGAGAAAATAGAAAAAACGCGCGATTCGTTATTTCTTGAGAACTGTGATACTTACAATTGTAGGACACATCAATTGATATTTCTTACTGTTTATCCTAAAGAATCCTTTCCAGTTAACGGCCTAAAAACGTTTCATGTCTTGGGAACTAAATGTATTGTAAAAATGTTTGTTAGACAGAAAGATAGAGAATTTTGAACTGTCTTAGATTCTATTAAAAAATAAAAATTCACTAAGTGAGGGTTAACACCTTTCTAGTTAAACGACGGCAGTGTTGTTCTCTATTTTCAAAGTTAGAATAGAGTAGGTACAGTTGGGGATTACAGACATGACATCATGTGTTTATGTAAAGAAGCATTTGCTGCCACTAGACAAAGATTACCCTTAGTTACCTTAGCGGTTAACAAAGGTTATCCTTAGTTTTTGATTTAATTAATGTGATTTAAAAAAAAACATTTTGAAGTACCTTCGTTTAATTACCTAATTAGTATTTTACTGTAACCTTATATTATATGTATGTGAATTTGATTTGTGGTTTTTATTTATTTAAACTTTATGGGCACAAAAAGCTTTTGTTTTGTATAACTGACGAAAAATGTCTACTCTAGGAGGTTTAGAATGATATGCTGAATTCATGGTTACAGTTTGCGTACTGGTTTAAAATTTACCCTGTATAATACAGAAATCGTCAAGATTTGTCAAGTAGTAAAAACCGAATGAAGCTGAGGTTGGTCGCTACTTTCAGTGTAAGTTCCTTCTGAATTTTCACGAGACATAAGAATTGAAAGACTAAGTGCTAAACACATCTTGGTTTGACTTTCACACCTGAGACTGATTCAAAATGACAATGCATATATGTGGCAAAACAACCCATTCATAGCACTATTATAAACAATAAATACAAATTGGGTACCTCGTTGGTCAAGTGGTCACACCCGCTACTGCTGCAAAAGCAGCCTGAAGTTTGGATTTTGAGCCCGGTTTATGGCAATAGGCTATTTGATGGGACAGTCATAATTGGCGAAATGTGGGTGTACTATACACCTCTTTCATATCTAACCTAACCCTTTGTGGATAACAGGCATGATAAATTCTCTCATTCGTTCACTCATTACTCATTCCAATGATTGTCGGTAAGAATTTGCTCTACAACTATTGTATTTTGGTTTACGTTCCACCATTTTTTTTGTTCTTTTGATGTAAAACAAAGAATACATCTACATTTTTATTTATCTACTACATTTGTAGTAGATAAATAAAAATACACCAACTAAAATAGTTTTGGACACTGTAACAGACCACAGTAAATACAATAAGTAAATAATGATTGTATGTCATAATTGTCGTAAACAAGTACATAATTTAAGTACAGTTAACAGTTTAGTGTTTGATTATAATAACTATCATAAGATAGTGTTTTGTGCAAAGAATACTGAATCGAGTGTATAACTTCAAATATAATCATGATATAGCAAGACTTATATCTTGCTATATCATGATTATAACATAGTAACTAATAACTATTCATGTTTATTGACATTGTAAACTTGTTAAGTGATAAAATGATAAATTAATTTTAAAGATGCAGTCGTAATAACGTACCGTGACAGCGCATCAAGGTATGGAAAGCGTCCATAATGCCAACTCTAAAGCTAAGAGTAAATTAAATTAAGATTACTTGAAAAACAACAAAAAACTAGTATCCGTACCGGTCGTGCATCAACGTCGCAGCGGCACAAACGAGCCAGCATGGCTCTCACGGCGCAGGGACGCAAACAAACACCAATACCTCACTAAACAAGCACAGCTAAGTTGATTAACTTCACCCACTGCGTTCACATCACGCACTATTTATTGATCACACTAAGGAATCTTGATCCTTCGACTATAACACAAACCACTTTTCACAAAACACTAAAATCTGTGCGGATATCTTCCAAAGAAACAGATTGTACACAAATAAACCACCTCCGTGAGACTACTTGCGAAACGATATGTCAACTACCTACGTCAAACGATCTCAAGTATACCAGAATAAGACACTAGTTTTACTGAACATTCTTTATATTCACATGAGACAACTTTGATTCACTACTAAAATACGTATGATCTAGAATGTTTTACGTCTTTATCGTTTGGAATACCTTAAAATTTTGCGATAAGCAAACAAGCAAGCCACCGCTGCGCGGACCTATCGAAAACTGGAACAATATTATTGCCAATGCCAACCGAACAAAACGAAAATCTTTCAGCTGACAGTGACTTGACAAATGACGGCTGCAGGGATGACATCATATGAATAAAAAATCTTCTACTTTCACCTTACTAGTCATGTACTGAATCCATGGTAAAAGGTTGTGGGTCGATGTCCGTACATTTACTTTATTATCACGTACTCGCGTTTGTTTCACATGTCAATCAACATATTACGCAACCTATTACAAAATTACAATTAAAAAAATTATATTAATGTATTTTAACTTTGTGGGTTTCACTTCACACATTTAGCTAAAATAAAATAAGTAACTTTCGCGTTTGTGTAAACAGTCTGGCTGTGCAAGCGCGGATTTATCTTTTAGATTAGGGTATAGGGAACGTACACAACGAAGGACCTGCCATCTAGTGGCGCAAATCCGAAGTTTAATCGGAATCATTACTTGAAATTGACACTTCACGTATTAAAATAATCTCCTAGAAGAAGTGAAAAAAACATAATTACTAAGTGAAAATGTATTATTGTGTTTTTGGATGCTCGAACACTTCAAAGAAAACACAAAATAAATGAAATGGTGTGAAATTCTATTACTTTCCCACGGATAATACTTACTTTCCTTGGTTACGTGATAAACGATAAAACTCTATAAATGCAGTAAAAAAATGTGTAATTAAGAGTTTCAAAACATTTAGAAATTACTCAATAATGTTATTTGTAAAACACGAGTTTTGTATGTAGTAGTACTATTCAATACAAAAAAATCGAAGTAAACATAACCTCAAATAATTTTTGTTAGTTTTCGTTATATCTGGAGAATTTATAAAGTAAATTAAAGCACAGATGTGCCTACAATTTTCAGATAGACCTGCCTTACATTTGTAATTTGTTCCTCTAATATTTATATTGCATTCAATCTGAAAAGAAGGAGACATGAACATACATTATAATAAAGGGAACGAGCACGAACTATAGATGGTAGCACAAATTGACACGAGAGCCACGGTGTGGTCAAAAAGGAAACTGTTTAGACCTGTCATCACAGACTACAATATAGTATAGCCTGTCATCGTGTTGCCGCCAATGTCTAAGTTAATGTTTACATTATATTTATATCGTTTCTAATAAAATAAAAATATAAAATATGGGTTCCGGCCGATTAATAATGATCGTCAGCGTGGTCAAAATATGTCCAAAGGCCAAAAACTCTTCCGATTCCGGGCATGTCTTAGATGTAGAAGTAACAGTTATGAATCTTGAAAATGCAGTATATGCTGTAAAATTGTAGCTCTGACGACGATTTATAACGTTTATGATGTCAAAATAACTGTTTTGTCTATATTATTATTTATGTACATTCATGTCACCTTCTTTTCCGCTTGATTGCAAAATAAATAAGTATTAGAAGAGCAAATCGCAAACGTAAGGCAGGCCTATCTGAAAAATGTAAGCGCATCTGTGCTTTAATTTACTTTAAAAATTCTCCAGATAGTGCTATAACGAAAACTAACAAATATTTGAGTTTTTTTTCACTTAGATTTGTTTGTTCTTAATAGTGTACAAAACTCAGTTATTTTTACAAATAACATTATTGAGTAATTTCTAAATGTTTTGAATCTCTTATTACACATTTTTTTACTGCATTTATCGACTTTTGTCGTTTATCACGTAACCAAGGAAAGTAAGTAATATCCGTGGGAAAGTAATAGAATTTCACACCATTTGATTTATTTTGAGTTTTCTTTAAAGTGTTCGAGCATCCAGAAACACAATACATTTTCACTTAGTAATTATGTTTTTTTTCACTTCTTCTAGGAGATTATTCAATCAAAATCAAAATCAAAATATTTTATTTCACATAAACCTGCAAGGGCACTTATGAAACGTCCTATTACGTGAAGTGTCAATTTCAAGTAATGATTCCGATTAAACTTCGGATTTGCGCCGCTAGATGGCAGACCCTTCGTCTTGCAGGTTCCATAGTAGACAAAATATTTACGCGCAAAATGAGTTCAGAAAATACCTACTTTACATTTATTTACATCATAAACGTTAGAAATCTCCGGTTGAGCTACAATTTTGCCAGTTATTACTGCATTTTCAGGATTCATAACTGTTTCTTCTACATCTAAGACATGCCCGGACTCGGAAGAGTTTTTGGCCTTTGGACATATTTTGCCCACGCTGACGATCATTATTAATCGGCCGGAACCCATATTTTATCATTTTAATAGTTAGAAACGATATAAATATAATGTAAACATTAACATAAACATTGGCGGCAACACGATGACAGTTCTAAACAGTTTCTTTTTTTGACCACACCGTGGCTCTCGTGTCGATTTGTGATGCCATCTATAATTCGTGCACGTTCCATATAGTCAATGTCCCTATCCATAACTTCAATTTCGCCGTACAACTGAGCTGAACTGAGCTGCATTTCCGTATGGAGTTGGATATATCAAACTGTTTATTTAGTTCACTGAATTCTAATTCCTATTTCAAAAAGGACACCGATAATATGCAGATCGAGAAAACATGGGCGCTGCCGTCGACAGGCTTATTGTTAGTTTTCATGCCCACATTATGATATTCATGGACGTTGATACTACGTCCAAAACTGAGTAATCACATTGAGACTTTGTGAAGCCATCCAAACCAAACTTCATAATATGTAACTGAATCATGCGAAAAAATAAAACACACGCAGCTTACGGCACGGCAGTACCATAAATATAATTTACCATTGACTTGTACTTTCATTATTGTTATGTATGAGTTAGGCCGGGAACTAATAACCGGCGAGTCAGGGATGTGTGTCGCATATCTGTAATTAGTCACCAATTTGTGTTCATGTTGTTATTATGATTTAGATGCGCATGTTTATTCATAACGCTCCTGATTAATAACTTAATCAAATAATGATATAGTATACTGACGAACTTTGCAACACAAAGCAAAATATACTAAATTGGTACAATTTAGATTTTCACTCATCCCTGTGGAACGTGACGTCACTAAGTAAACAAGATTCACAGATAATACATATTATTTTGTTGCATGTTTTTACACCATGGGCTAAAAATGGCCAGCTTGCCAGTTGATAAATGGAACGTTGGCCCACGATACTTTGTGACAAATTGAGGCCATTATCGGGACGACCGCCCACAGAACATCTAAACTCTTATCGGAGCGACCGCCGCCCAGTGCGAACAAAAGCCGCAGTTCAACTCGAATATGAAAAGACTAGAGCTTTTTAAAATTCACAGTTGTAAAATTTGAATACTTTTAAAGTTGGCGTGTTTTCGGTGTGATAAACACTCAGATAAAGAATTTTATGTCTTGATCTCATTTTAGGAATCATCGGGCATCTTTACGTGATTCTTCATCGCGATAGTAGCGGTTTTTTGATAGCTTTGTTTTTTAACCAAAAATGGCTTACTCTATTTCTGGGTTGCGTATAAAAGTCTAAACGTTTGTCCAATGTCGTAGTACTCGTAGTAATTATTCAGTAAAGTTTCTTTGGATAAAACCGAGCTTATTAACAAAATTGTAAAAATAAAAAACATGTAGATTTTAAATCTGTAATCACAAGTAGGAATCCGTCCACATTCTACCCAGTTAGTCGACATGCACACGGACGTAATAAAGTCGCGGCGGGATTTCTTCGGGCACCAAAATTTTAAGTTTTTTGAACCGAAGCATTGAGAAATGAGAATCCAATAGACTTCAGCGCGAGTGAGCCTCAGCGCGTTGCAAAACACAGTGTTAGATTTTCAACTCTCGGCGCTAAGCAGTACATTGAAGACCCAGTGCGCGAAAAAATCCCGCCGCGATTTATTACGTCCGTGGGAACGTGGGTTTACGCAGACAAAATTATGTAAACAAGAATTTTACAATCCAAATGTTGACCTAAGTTTTAGTTTAAATTACAACTTTACAATAGTAATTATTTTAATATCGTTATTTTACAAATATAAACTACCTATTATTCTTTATAATGCAAACTACCTACATTACACTACTTTTTAAATTGTTCAGTAGATCAATATCAGTCATCAGCGAGACTTTTCATAAGAAAACAGTACAATTATAAAACTAAAATCAACAGAGTTATTAAATAGACTTATTAAAAAAATCACGAGAACTTAATTTGTCGGCAAAATTAAAAATGTATTTTAATTTTAATCTAGGCTCACAAGTGACGACAATAGATAAAATAAAAAATAAAATCCGCAAAAATGTTTAAACGAATGACTGAAACATATGCGCATTAAATAAATAACTAAAACGACAAGAAGACTAATTCAATTACACTTGCACATCGTAGGCATGGTCCATTCACATCATCAGTCTCACAATTTATTCAGCAAGAGTATGCTCCCAGGTAAACTGAACGGGCCAAGCCGGGATCTGATATCCACCGCTCGAACGGCAAAGTAGTACTTGAACCCAGCCATGAATTGCGTCAAGGTGCAAGCCATGGGTAGAGGCAGTGCTTTAACATCTCCAATTTTCTTCCATAACGTTGTACTGGGAGGACTTGACGTTTCTTGGTACGCATATAACTGATAACTCGCTATTTCTTCGTGGTTGTCCACTTGATAACCGTCAATTTTCCAAGAAATTACTATTCCGTTTTCTACTTTCGATAGTTTGAGATCTGGCGGCGGTGGTAACGCTTTCCAATTTGGTGGCTGGTATTGCTTCATGGCGTCGGGTAAAGCAGCTGGATGTCTTCCAGTTGGGACCCTGTTGGCTCTGACTGACCCGGCAGGCTGTCTTGCCACTTGAGAAGTAGGAGCCCTCGGTCTTAAACCTGAAACGCATATACAAGCATATAAAAAACCATAAAAAAAAAACAAAAATAGGTGTCTGTTTCATTATTGTAAGATGTTGACTTACCCGGAGGAACAGTCTTCAACATGATAGTCTGTCCAGGCCTTATATTTTGATTCTGTGGACCACTTATAGGAATGTAAACTTTTCTTGGACTGCTAACCGCTGCTGGGAACGGTTGCCTCGGGTTTGCCATCAGGCTTTGAGAGGGAACTACTCTAACTGGAGGTGCGGGGGATGTCCGATTGTTAATTTTAGCTGGTGGTTCGTCATCAGTCAGATCTACTGTCACTGACAAACTTCTATTAAACGGCCTTTTCTCGGCCACTTTCGGACAAGGTGAAGGGTTTTTGATTCCGTTTGGCATGGAAGTGGCATTTTTGACTGGACTTATTTGATTCACCAAAGGTATCGTACTTGGAGATTTCATGGCCGGACTAGCAGGCACAAGTCTAGGAACTGGTATGGGCTGGGTGGCAGCAGGTGTTTTCTGCGGTCGAAGGTTTGTAGACGGCAAACTCTTAGCTGATTGTCTGGTGTTAGTGGAGTTTTGTAGCAGCGCAAGGTTTTTTCTTCGGGCACCTGTCTTTTCCATAAAAACTTGCATACCAACAGACCGGGTTATCTTAAGGGGTGTTATTATTGTTCCTGGAGCCATCTTTTTCTGTTCCTCCTGTATGGACTTCAAAACGACTTGAAGATCTCGATTCTGTTTTGTGAGCATCATGGCTTTCTTCCTGTATTCATCGATACCCTGGGCCACTGATTTCAATTTATTTTTAATTTCACTTAAATTGCTTCTGTCGACAATACTCTCTACTATTTTGAGGATACAGAATTCTTCCAAATCTTCCCGCGTCATCTCAGACAGATTTTTTTTGGCAGATGTTAGGAAATTGTCTGGAAGCAGTGGCAACTCCGATGAGAAATGTTCACTTTGCCCGGAATCTTCTTTTTCAGTGACATTTATTTGCAAACTTGTATCCTTCATTAGTTCTGAATGCGTCGAATCTGAAAAAGAAACATTAACTTTTTTACTTCATTATTCATAATTAAGCTGACTGCTTATGGGGACGAGTTATTCAAGTTGTCGGCTGTCAGTGGTCTCCAAGTAACATGAGAACAGACCAGGCAAAAACGACTTCAATGCAATGGTCATATAAATGATTAATTACCTAATAAGTTGCCAACCCAAATAGTTATGTTATTAATACTTGCTGTTCGTATTTTGAATATTGAGTGGTCTTTTCATAAAATATAAGTTTTACTAACCTTGTTCAGCGGTTTTGCTAAGTAAGTCGAGCTGTTCTTCAACTTTTTTTTCTCCAGTTTCCGAATCAGTTTTATCTTCTGTGTTGATTGGAGTATCTTCTTTATTGCTAGTTACTACAGGTTTGGGTATTTCAGTCTTAATTGTATCCTCGTCAATAAGCATGATATCATCATCATCTTCTATATTAATGCATTGCTTTTCATTTAAATCTACTTGCTCAGGGGGTTCGTCTTTCGGAGGCTCATCCTCATCATCTGACAGTATGTCTAGTGTATTAGATAGCTTACATAAAATAGGTTTATCTATAATACTACTAACCGGGGCAGAGGGCTTTTCTGTCGGTTGTGAACTGGTATCGTGTCCTTTGCTATTCGTTGTTTCTTCAACTTTTTCCACATCCATTTCATGTTTAAGCTCGATGGGTGGTGAGTTAGTAGCATCGTTGCCTGAAATTTCTGCACAGACTGGCACGTCAATTTCATTACTGCTCTCATCTAAATGTTTGTCTTTACTATTAAGTGACTCTGAAGGTTTTTCTTTATTTTCAGAAGACTCGAAATGTTTGCCGTCTTTTTCAATTGTACTTGCCGGTTCTTCTAATTCTACAGCAGGTACCGGTTCTTCTAATTCTACAGCAGGTTCCGATTCTTTTAATTCTGCAGCAGGTTCCGGTTCTTCTAATATTACATTAGATTCTTCTTTAACTCCCTCATCGGCTAAAGTAACAGGCAACTCCTTGATGTTTGTTATATTGTTTTCCAGAACTTTTTCCGATTCACTACCCGCAATATCTGGAATTGGTTCAATATTTTCACGTTTCAGTCTAATAATGTCTTCTTCATCTTCTTCTTCTTCTTCATTAGCTCCTTGAACTGTTTCTTCAACGTAATTTTCCAATTCATTTTTAATAGGGCATGTGCTTTGAATTTCTTCGCCTAAGAATTTCAGTGTACTGGCAGGCTGAGATTCTTCTGTTTGTGTATTTTCATTCGTTTCCGGAACGTTTTCTTTACATATTTCTTCTTTAATTGCAACCCTGATACTCGCCTCGTCGTTGCTTAAATTTTCCGATTCATTATTTGACAAGTTGGATAAAGTTTCATTATCTGCATTTATAACCCGTTTATTTTTTTCATCATTAATAATGAAGTTTACCACTCCGTTAATGTTTTCTTTATTCCCGTTGCAATTTTGCTCATTAAGTTGTTCAATATCACTATTACCTACTTTCTCCGTATGAATGTCTTCAATCGCGGACATGTCTTTATTTATAGCTAACGTAGGCTCAGAATCGAGAATTAATTGCATTGTTTATCATTTCCTTATCTTCAAAGAAGATCACACCACACCTGAAACAGAAATAAAAAAGAATAAGCCATTTATTTTTAGTAGGCTTTTAGTGATGACATTATGATTACATCATCTACGTAAATAGATCTTTAATTATTTATCTATCAAACGAAATGCTTATAAATGAACTCAAATCGTATCATGTTTCCATAACATGATATATTACTTTCGGGATGTTTACCGCCATCTAAGAGAAAAAGACCAAATACCAGCAATCCGAGCCGACACTCTTTCCGTGATAAACCCTGTCAAGTTCTCAGTCAGTTTGGCTAAAAGTTGACAGCTCTTTGCTCTTTTAAGTGGGTCTGCACTTATCACGACACCGCATGCGCGGAACGCGGCCGCGTGATCAATGGCTCCTACTATACAAAAAATCAATCCAACCCTAGCCTCCAGGATAATTGAAAAGAACAAGAAACTTTTAGTACGTAGGTTGTCTCTTATTCCCCAGTAAGAATTCACTAAATATAGGGGATACCAAATAGATGGAACTGTCGGTGGAGGAGATAAAGTACAGCTACAGGTTCCACTAGTAGCACGCAATGCGCAAAACGAACTACGCCCTACAGACCAGCAATAGTGTGTGAGTGAAAAACGCCTTAACAGAGTCATGCTCACGTACTCTTTAAGTTTTGGCCTAGCCTAGCCTGTAAATGTGTGTACATTTTGCAAATCGATAAGTATCTGCCCCGATTACATTATATTACCAACATTTAAAAGCAAAAATCAAAAAAATCCATCTGATTTCCAGATTCATATGTGGCCAGATGAATACAAGAACTTGATTGACGCTTTTTATACTTCTATGATTGAAGCTCTCAATCCTGGAGTGCCTGAGCCGAGATGGACCGGCGACACAGATTCCTTTGCCGATAAGTTTCATGAGACAAGCCCATCAGTCTTTCTCGCTACAATGGAACACTTCGGACGACTAAAAATAAAAGCGAATTTCCTCTACGATTTAGAAGAAATGCTTGTTCATACACCATTAACATACTTATCCCTAATAAGTTTCAAAAGTGGCACCATAACACAATATTATGCCCTAATTCGACTTGAAACGGAATAAAAACGACGCCTTAATTACAGCACTTGAGTTGAAAAAATCATTTATAAACAAACAAAAGACCCATGATGAGGAAAAATTCAGGTCATGCATCTCAATAATGCTCTCCAAATTTCTTTTGAGTAAATAAAGATTCTCTAACCACAACGTGGAAGAAGCCACCGGCCCTTCTTCCTGTTCCGCGAAGTATCGTGATATTAGGTACATAAGTTCTGCAGGGCATCGGGACATCAGTTTGGCTTAGAGATGGTGTAATAAAACCTTCATTCATAATCCCGGTAATATTTAAAGCATATCATGAAAAAAGAAAACTTTTCTATGAGACCAACGATCGCAAGCTAGCGATAGAGGTAGAACTTCCTTAGCAATTCGGTAAGTAAGTCGTAAATCGTAAGTGAATCAAGGTTGAAATGTAAAATCATATGTCTACACTTATTAAAAACTCGTATAACCATATTCATTTTTCCTGAAAGAATCAATCACTTTCATCTTTTAATTATCGTTGAATTAAGTAAGTTTAATGCTCAAAAGGTTACCTGCCGTATGCTTTCAACCTTTTGATATCTATCAACGTTAATTGAATAAATAAATAAAATACTGAAACCTACATTTAAAAAAATATAAGAGTTAGCATGCGTGAACTCTTGTATATTTTTTTTAATGGACATAATTTTTTTTTCACCTGTCAGCTGTCCCGTTTTCATTCACACCCTTTTTATTAGCAATATCTCACACAACCGTTCATCTTATTTCATTTCTGGCATCTCTCTCATTCCCTCCATCCAGTAACATTTACATACAAAACTTTCTAGTCATGCGTTACATCCCCGTCAGTAATGGCCACTTTAATACCTACATCTTCGTACATGCAGCGTGTTTCAGAAATGTGTGGTTATATTTTTAAGGCACTGGTACAGACTAGGGATTTTGAAAAGGTACCGGATTTTTCAATATGTACCGGTATTAAAATTACCGTATAGAAAATTTCCAATACCGGGATTCTGGATTCGCGGGTCTGGTGATTTTATTTTTTGTAGAAACTAGCTCTCGTATAGACCATGAAACTGAACAGCTTTCTTCATGGGATCAACGTAACGGGGCCGCGAGGGCACAATGGCAGTCGCGAAAAAAAAAAAACAACCATCACTACATTGGGGCGATTATCTAAGCTTATGTACTCATTTCTTACTTTAAATTAAATTACTACTACTAACTACCAAATAATTCCACGCATCTCCACTATAATATGCATTTTTATCAGTGACCAATCGATAATTCATAATAACTTTGAGAAATGATTTTTTTTTATATGACGGGCTAAAATGGGACAGGAGGACTGTGGGATGGCCTAGTCTAGTACGAAAATTCAAAGGACAATGTTGAAAAAAAAAAGCAACTGAGTAATGAAAAACATTTCAGTACTTACTTACAATAAAAATAAATTGTAAGTATTAAGTTAGCTAAATATTATTTTTCCCAGCGCTAAAGTAGGCCATTGACTGATTATGTCGGAATCTACACGACAGGGGATGGACTGATGATAAGTATATTATTTGCAGCGACGTAAATTCTTCCATGATCAAGGGCGGATCCTTTAGGGGCACGCCCTCTCCCCGCCGTTTTAAGTAAAATTAAATCGAATCGTCTGGCTAGACTGGCCTGAACATATATATCCATCAAGATAATGCTGTACATTGAGAAATACTGAACTGAAGAAGCACCTACTAGATCTTCAGCAGCAGTGGTGACACTAATAAGGTTCAAAGTGCAGAGGCACGGAGGTCTGCTATGCCAACAATGCACCCGCCTAGAGACGGCGAGAGAATTTGAGGATAAGTGGTCTGTGGAGCCACGCGCGTCCAAAATTTATACAGCTTTCCTCAAGTCAAGAAAAAAAATTGCTAATACTATGAATGGTCAAAAGAAAAGCCAGCCAAGCTAATTCCGAGGTCGGGTGCTAAATTTATTGAATGAGCTTCTCTCGCTTTGCAACCCAGGTTCGCACACTTTATCTCTGTGTCTATGTCTATTTTATAAAAGTGTATGTGCTCGCGAGTATCGCGTAAGAAACTTCGTACCTGGGGGTTTCGATCCGTCAAAACAAGTGTTGAATATGGTTTTTTTGGCCGGAGTAAAGTACATCATCCGTAAGAACAGCTGTCAAATCGTGTTGTCATTCATTGTTAGTTCGAAAACCGAGCTATTCTAATGTCCGTAAGTGGTACGGAGTAGGAAATGCCCGTAACTATTGACTTAGTGCTTAGGGAGACCCCTGACGAGGGTCCCCGACCGCACGCGTTTTTTTAGTGTCTTATTTTTTTTTGGGTTTTGGCTTCACATGGTTTGTGCTTTTAGCCAGTGTCAAGTAATTTTTCTTTTCGATCAAGTAAATGGCCCGATATCGGGCACGAAGTTACAAAACAGTCATAGTCGCCTTTAGTGAGTCAAGTCAAAGTTATTGTAAAGCGGTAGTAACTTTACAACAACCTAATAGGAGTTCTTGGGGGGAACACGAAAAGTACACGTTAGTCACTTATTTTCACCTTCACTACACTTCGCGCATTCACACGTAACTAAATTGAATAATTCACTACCAAAATTATACAATTTAATTCGCTATTTCACAAAATTTCATGAAAATGAAAATTCGTGCGATATGTTGCAACGCAATCCCGCCAAAAACACCTTTCTTAGTGTTATTGAAAAGAATGAATCCCAGTAACAGGTAATACAATACTAAACTGGGTAGATACTTTATAACTGTCTAGCCGGCCTCTAGCCCATCTGCCCCTCCCAGATATAAATCCTGGATCCGCCCTTGTCTATGGTACTTAAGCAAAAACGACATGACCATTTTTATTCTTACTTATTTTTAACTCTTTATAACTAATAATGTAAACAATATGATAAAATTGAAATAAATGAGATAATAATACATACTAAAATAAAAAAAAGGCCGGATGATACAACCATGGCAAAATCGCAAAAAAAACTAACAATCATTACAAAGCAGGAAAACCACAACAACCAATAACGTCAAAAATACTTCAGGAACGACTCTGAACGCAACCTTTCAGACGAAAATAAGAAAAAAAGACGATCATGTTTTTTTTAGACTTGCACCGAGAACGTAAGTAAGTAGTAGGTACTTGGGTACAATAAAATAACTGTCTTCTATGGTTTATTTGTACAACAATACATATAAACCAAATAAACCACTTCGTGCATTTTACCCTACATAAGCCCACATTATGCCTTTTTTAGGGTTCCGTAGTCTTTTTTTCTGTAGGGTATACCTCAAGCATCCTCCACCTTCCGTCTGGGGACAACGAAGGGTTATGTCAGAATCTGACTCCCACCGACTAAAGCCACAAGGTTCCTTTCATTACTACGAGTCGGGGGCCGGGGAGACACTCGTTAATTCGCGCGCACCCCCGCCCCCGTTTAGTAACAGCACCTCCATGCCTAGCGGGCCTCACCAGCCTACACTATACCTGCAGGGTGGGTATCAAATCAACGTCTGTAGGTCCAATTTTTTGTCGATCAAGTTTAGTTTTTCAATATAAGTACGCCACTATTTATATATTCGTCCGCTCATCATTACTGTGTCTTTTTATCTTTTTCCATAATATTGTAATAATAGCAGGATTAGAATAGGTATGTAGGTATAATAATGAGCTTGCTATTTATTTACCAACTTATCTGACCCGGTGGCTTAAATTGTAACTAACTAAATCACTATGACAAGTGACAAGGGGCGTCATATTTTGTTCGCCGACAGCGGTGCCGGCGCTGGGGCTTGTGAGACTGTAGGAATTTCTACTAGTAAATACCTACGTAGAATTAAAAAAAATATTAAAAATGCCAGATGACGCAGGTACCTATCTTGCCGCTAAACTAAGAATATTTTTTCTTTAAATATACTGGTTGTAAACGTTAAAAGGCAGCCCGAATAAACGCAAAAATCCAAAATACGGCACAATGTTTGCGATCATCAAAACAAGATGGCCGCCGCTAGCAGTTCTGTCGTGTCGAATACCGGAATAAATTCCCCGCTAGGTGTAGAGCTGCACCGCTGGTCGCCAAGCGTTTCAAAGACGAAACACATGACATACTGCTATTGCATTCACTGATAGCGCACGTAACGCGAGCAAGACAGAGAGAGAGAGATATTCCTCGAGGACAGACGTAAATAAACGGAACGAGGTGAATGTGAAAAGCAGTAAGCCTGTACGGGAGGCTATTGAACGGGAGTCAGCGTTAGCCAAAATATGAAAAGTAGACCGAACCCAAAGATTTTGTTTGAAAAAAAGAATTGTACTTATTTAATGGTCCTGAATATGACGGTCCATCGTCTATCGATCGAGAAGACGGCATTTTTTTCATAATATTTCATGAAAAGGAAGGAAAAAAAAATGAGTGGCACACTCTTAAAAAAAAATACATACTTTTATAACACACTTACATTTTTCCGTTCCGTAAACAACTAAATATTAACATTTTAATAACTTTACTTGCGGTATAAACATTGAGCGCAAGAACTGAAAAATCTAATTCCGAACTACTGCATTCACACACACAAATACAATAATATGTAATAAGCCTACACTACAATCTATTGGTCAATCAGACAAGTGAAAAATTAGAAGAAATAACAAATATGATAAAGATAAGCTTGAATTTAAGTATACGATTTTAGGTGTTACGCCTTGCGCATAAAAGATATAATCGCTTGGTTACGTTTGACAGGTAAAACGAGCACAAATGAGTACACAAAAATAAACATTAATAAAACATTTTTTTTAAATTAATTTATTATTATTTTGCATTACTTGAATAATACTTACTATTATTCAAGTAATGCAAAATAATAATAAATGAATAAAATTAGAGGAAACAATGATACTGATATATGACATTGTATTGTCATCGAAATGCAAGGTGTGTACCAAATTTCAGAGCAATCTGACAACAGGAAGGAGGTTAAATTTCAATTACTAGATTTGACCTTAATAAAAAAAAACATCAACAAACGGGACAAGCTAAATAAAACCGTTTAAACATTGACGCGCAAACTGAAACCATGAATTCAGCACATGCTTCTAGATCCCAAGTGTAAAAAAAAATGGTTGGCTATAAAAAAAAAAACTGCTGTTTCATAGAAAATTGCATTACCTACGCGAAAAAATATATGGAACAGCTATTTTATTTTTTAATAACCGACGATAAATTTAAAGAATCCATGGTAACAGGTTGCACGTCGACGTCCCTTCCACTCTGTATATAGTACAATAAAAAGGAAAAAAAAAACAAATAGCGCTACATTATTCAAAGAACCAATCGATTCGCTCGCATTATCAGAAATAATAAAATCATGCCAGATGTTTACAATGACTCACCTAAATGACTGCGCAAGAGATAACAGCAGTAGAAGAATGGACGAGAAGAATACAAAATACGAAAATACACGGGTGTCCGGTTCCGCGTCCGAAGCGACACTGACAGCAGATAGAGAGAGAAGAAAATGGCGGCCGCATTGTGGCGAGTATAGCCGACAGAGCGTCAGACGAAACACGAACTAAATGCACAGAGTAGTAACTCCGTAGAGAATCGAGTTTTGCGATGGTAAACTACAGGTGGCGGCACGAGAGCGAGATAGTGATAGTAGCGTACCGAATGAGAGAGAGGATAAGCAAGCTGCTAGCGATAAGTCGCGACCGTTGCTCCTGGGTGTGTTCGTTACTCTGTTAAATAACATGCCGCGAGGTCACCTTACGTTATCGGGCTCTCGTTCTCTTGCGTTCTACTTCTGTTTCTATTTGATAAAGGGCGATGTTAGCAGCTCGTATACCCAGCGTAATTAAGCTTAGTGCGCTTTGTATATTATCGAAAATGTTCCATTTTGCTCAGAATACCCCGTAATTTAATTCTTACATAGAAGTATCATTCATTAGGTATTTGTTTTGCATTGACTAATAATAATAGTTTGATTTGCAAAATTTCCAAGACCAAAATAAGCGTCAATGTCAATGAGACCGTGCATTGTCGCGTGGCGTTTGGTTTGGGTTCTGCTTACGTAGATTTTACATCCTTTTTCATTATTCTTGCCCAAGATTTTGATAAAACAATAAATACTAAGTAGTCAAATCTATATATGTAGTTTTAGTTACATTCTATATTCTTACATTTCTTGAAGAAACTAAGAAGCAAAATGGCAGCAAAATTACAAAAATAGTTCATTATTATGAACTGTTCGAGAACGGGCGACGTTGCCGTTCTTACGACTCCGTCCGAGTCGAGTGGGTCGTTTGACTCGTTGCCGAGATCACACGATCGAAACCGAACATTCCCGATTGGCGCTATACGTCAGTTTTATACGTCATTATAAAAAATAGAATGTTTGCAAATGCTTTGTAAGGTAATACTAAAAACTAAATGTTGTCTCAGCTACCAGCCGTATATGCTCAATCAGCAGGTAGGTCGTCCGGAGCCCGGATATACATTTTGGAATTCATCAGTCCGAAAATGTAAAATTTAATCACCACGAAAACATTCAGCTTCGTATTTTACGGATAGTCACAGAATCTCAGGCAGTTTCTGAACCTTAGTTCAGAAACTGCCTGAGAAGAGATACCAGTCACTCATTTTTTTTAATAGGATGATTTTATAAACAATAGGTACCTATGAGTGTTTTTAGGCACAAATTGTCCATGTACTTCGCGATCATTTTATTTCGATTTGAACCTTGAACTAAAATCATGGTAAACTGTTGGCATCACCTGCTTGTCAGTGTTACAAGACTGCATTGACAAGCAGGTGTCCCGGGATTTTGTCATTGTCATAGTTATGGTTCAAGCAATTTTGTCATCATTTAGGCACCTATCTTTTCGCACTCATTTATTTAATTACCTACCGTAACAAAACATAAAAACTAAACGAGAAATAGAATTTTGATCGATAATAAATTATTCTGACCTATCTCCTTCTTGCTTGCGAACATTGATTGAACCCCTCTGACACCATAACGTAAAAGGTTCGAAGCTATGCATGCAGCATACATTGTATTTTTTGTTTCGCGAAGCGACGCAACCGTATGGGATGACTCGACAATGGAACGCAGACTACAAAAGTTATTGATGATAATGATATGAAAAATGTACAAAGACTGATTAGTGCTGGAATTTAAAAAGAATTAGATAGTTACTTAATATTTTGAGATACTAAAGAACTGCTTCATAACTTTTTATTTTTATTCATACGACTGCCATGGACAACGGTACTAATTTAGTAAATACATAACCTAATTAGATACAGTATGTAAGTAAAAAACAAGCAGTAAGTACATAACAGTACCTACACTAGAAATTTACAAGAATGGAGCAGACAAAGATGGAGTGAACCTGAACATATACAACAACGTAGGAGTAAGCGAGATAGGAGGAGTTACGTCAAACAAATTACAATGTGCTTGACGGCAGAGAGATGACTGAAAATAAAGTTAGTAGTCCCTCAAATTTGTGAAAAATGTTCTGGGGTCAGAAATATTTCAGAATGCCATAGAGTAAGATACTCATCATTACCAGCAGAAGACGAAAAAATTTGTACCTAATGGAGAAAGAGCAAAAAAGTACTATTGAAATTAAGTGTAAAAAAAATATCAACTTCAATCAGTCTGCTTTTTAACTGAAAAGAATAGCTACGTAACAGACCTATCAATCAATGCAACAGCACGGACAAGCTGCATATCACAACTACCTATCACGACTGGCAGAAAAGTACCTAGTTAGGTAACGTTAGCTGAATGGCATCGCAGCGGTTTGGCAACGCTGCACAAACAAGTTCGTGACGGCATCGGCATTGCCAGCCAGCCAGCATATCAATTCTGCGCACTCAATGTCATGCTCGCTGGGACTAGATTTTAAGCTGTTTGAAGAAAATAAAACTGAATAACACTTCAGCTTGACAACTAACATACAATGAAGTTAATGTACTGAGGAATCTATGAAATTATCAGAATCGAAGCGTCCATTTCGTGGCGCGTACTAAATATCAACATTGGCTGGTTGGTTGAACGATTGCAACGTTGCCAGTTTGCCACATCGCCTTTAATAGCTGCTGATAAAATCGTACAGCTAGAAGACTATGCTCGTATGTAGTATGGAATTAAAGTCACCTACCTAATTGGTTACATTCATTACGTTACATTTGGTATTAAAAAAATATAGCCCGTAGCTTGGGAAAAAAAATCTTATTCAAGGACAAGCTACTACTTGTACTTGTCCTTCATTTAGATTTATTTTTACTAATAATGTCTCTTAGTTAGAGGCATCAGAAGATTTGATAATCTTATCTGCTTCGGTGAATGTATTTCCTAGTGGGAGTTACAAAAACAAAAAAAAACTTAAATTAAAAAATAGGAACATAATTATTATTACAAGTTATGCTATACGAACTTACCAAATATTAACTTACCAATCTCCTTCCGAAAAAGGTAAAACGAATGAGTGCGCCAACCGTCAAAGAACTCTCTCGAAGGAAAGAAGATAGTCAAATGGACTACATTTCAGTGCACTGCGCACGGCGGGCGGACGGCGACGGGCCGTCGCCATTTTGTTATCCATCGTTTCGTGAGTTAGAGCGAGAGCACAATGTAATTCTGTGTTGTTCTAACGCGTGCTAATATTTTGTAGCGTTTAATCAATAAGGGACTAGGCTTACTTCTGTTCTGTATTACATAAGTTTTAGTTCTTCCATGGCTATACTCCTACTCCGACAAGTTAGCACTAATCGTCTATTCTATTTAAAACGCTGAGAGACGTTTTGCGAAAAAATACAAAGCCGTTTTGACATTGACATATAAACCAATTTTGTTTTATTTTCAAAATTTTGATTGTGTTTTGTTTACTTTCTGTTTTCGAAACTATTCGAATGAACTGTCAATCCTGAATATTGAATTATAGTCCACTTGTAGGTAAATACTTGAGAAAAATACAAAAAAGAATGGCCGTTTTAGCTAAACATTCTAGCTAGGTAGGTATTAGGCACCTAGACTTATCTAAAATGCTAACGAAGCAGCAAGTCTTCTTCTTTGTTAATTGGTAGTGGTACTTGTCAGTGGCTGACGGTGACGTAGCTACGGCAGTTAAATTTATCACGATCGTCCGAATGAATCATGCACTAATTCTAATTTAAAAATCATTTTTATTATTATCGACAAATACGTTACATAATCAATCATCATCGCTGTTCGTGATAGTATGCTTTCTTTTTAATTCGAACTCATTAGTAATCTCTACTAGAGACATCTATAGTAAATATTTGCAAGATTTAGGGACCGCTGACAGAGCCCATGAGGCAAGAGCATTACTTTATTTACCATAACAAACTTAGTTCACAATTTATATAACAGATGGCGTTGTTTACAGTACTACAGTGTTACTACTATTTTCCGGCGTTCCGATTTACCTTTTGGAAAATCATTCAAGCCTAGATTCGTCTTAGTGTTTGAGTTGTACGTACACTTTTGTTGTTAGATTTACTATTAAATGCTTTACATGGGCATTATAACTTATTTTATCGTCAATAATTAATTATAATATATTATAATTTTAATAACAAAATCCCTCACACTGTTAATTATGGAAAAAGGAGTCACTCTGACTCCTGGTCTTTTGTCTGTCAATGTCAGATTTAATTTCTGTCACTGTCATTTCTGATTAACGAATAGGCAATGCAAATTGTAAACAATTGAATATATTTGTTTTTATGTAAAATATGAACCAAAAATTCTACTAAAAATAAGTTGTTTACTGTACAATTAATACTTTTTATTAATTTAGTTTAGTTTAAAATGTTGCATAACCTTGTAAATCCATCCTCAAGGGTGCTGGTTAGTTGCATCAGATTACTTTCGTAAATTGAAAATTGCTGCCAGATTTCAAGTTTATAATTCTTTCAGAGTACGCTATGCTTGAGCTGTCGAGTGTCCATCGTTACAAAATGTTATTTCAGCGAAGGCTTAGATAGTAAATACAACGATGCAGAGAGGGAGAAAATATTACAGGTTATTAACAATGCCGACGTCACTACTCTTTCTAGGTAAGAATATTGAAGTTATGTTTAACATACCTAGCAATAAACTCTATAACTTATGTTCTTAGTAACGTTAACATTTATTAAATTTTTAGTCTATAAAGGGACGCCTATGGGTTATCCCACTGTGGGGCAAAGGCCTCCCTTTTGTTCATTTCACTCCTCTGGACCAATTATTATTAAAAATCAAAATCACTTATTTAATAATTATTCACATTCCCATTCAAATATGGAGGACCCTACAACAATGTCAAATTAAAATACTAAAGTCAACCACACCGAGTTTGATGTCTTGGTTTTCTTACAGCAAGGGCTGTTTTCGGTCTTGCTGCTAACATGTAGTTGACTTTATTGCAGTAGTTACTTATATGTTTACAAACAAAGAATACCGAATAAATGTTAATAATATCATTTAAAAATAATTTCTTGCAGTTATGAATTAAGTAAAACAAATCTCAAGAAGTTTTCTCAGTGGAAAAGTAGTAATGAACAAATGAAAACATTATCAGACATAGAATACATTGAAGGATTCTCTGATAGGTCTGCCAAGAAACTGTTTAACAGCATATTAAGTGGCCCTAATAAGGAAAAAAAGGTGACAAGTAGAATAAAAGGGCAGATATTGCAACCAAATTTAAGTGATATTGTTATAAAGGTGAGGCATATTTTGTATTTAATTAGGGTATTATACTCATTTTTTAAAAACTGTCTTAATCAGATTATAGAGTGCTAATAAACCACAAAAAACACACACTATTTTTAAATAATCGATTAATGCCATAAAAATGCATTTCAATTTTACATTTTCAAAATTCACTCGTAATTTGACAAAAATGCTGGACGCAGTGGAATCCATATTGCTCTGTGGGTATGATGTCAGTTTGCTATATAAACAAATGCGCTGATATTTTATAAATAAAGACATAAATAATCATTTATTTCAAGTTTCACAGACTCATGAACTTAAATATTTATACACACCCAGTCACATTAAATAATCACATATAGAATTAAATATAAAAAATATTCAAACAATATTACAAAATTACAAAGTATTAAAACAAAATAAAACAACAAATAGGATACTTAATGGACTTTTTGATATAACACAATTGTTTATAATTTAAAAAATGAGTTATTTTTCTACTTATCGTTGGTTTGCTGTTCCTGATTGCAATGACTTTGGTTACGAAAATAATAAAAGCACAAAGTTGCTCAGTTGACATGCCATATGACGAAACAAGGTGGCTAATATTTCAAGGTGTTCATAAACAGATTAAAAAAACTGAAATCTTTAAATTGTATTTCAAAATTTATTTTGTTGTTTCATGAACTAAAACTAACATTTTCCGACTGCACTTTGCCTAATCTATCTGAAGAATATATTTTTAGACTTTTTCTCATATAGAGTAAAATACCCTATTATACAGGATGGCAGGGCATCGATGCGCAACCTGTTACCGTGGATTCAGTATATCGACTGTGAACTGGCAACCGGTCCTATCTCAATTTTTGGAAGATTTCACTTTTTAATACCATTTTATACTATTTCATACTCCGCAGCGTTGCAAGAAATCCCATCACCGATACATTTAAATTTGGCGCCAGAATCGACTTCATTCAACTTGTACTAACTTTGACGCGCAGTGAATGCGAGCATTTAATACTATCAAATATAAAGACTTTATGAATAATAATTATGTCGTGTTTATATTAGAAGGAAGCCTAAAATGCTACTTTTGTTTTTAATAACAAGTGTAATAAAAATATTAAAATGCCACGTATTATTTTTATTTAATACACCAGATGCTACATAAATGACGCAAACAAGTTTTTTCTTCATCCTGTAAAGTTGTCAAAATTGAGATAGGACCGGTTGCCAGTTCACAGTCGATATTCTGAATCTTCATCAAAATGTTTCTTAAGTTATAAAAAAAGAAAATTGCTGTTTTATACATTTTGACTGTGTAGGTAATGCATTTTTTATGAAACAGCAGTTTTTAATTTTTTATAACCGGCAAAAAACGTTTCATGTCAACTGCTGAGTTCATGGTTACAGTTTGCGCATCGATGTCCACCCTGTAGTTACTTTCACGGTTTCTTTTCATGTTTACTTACTTTCATAATATTCTAATTTCATGGCATTCGAATGTGTCCGCACCGTGCACGTACCTTTACAGTCAAGATAGGTTAATTACCCATATCAGAGCACATGCCTGTAACCTGTAGTTGATGGAAACAAAAGCTGTCACCATAGCCGAAATCCACATGGGATGTATGCGCATTCTAATTTCTAACCCATACTGTCCTTATAGATTTTGAGAAAGTTTTGTGAGCATGTCCATACTATAGTTATGATTATAATTATATCAAATGCAGTTTGTTTGAATAACTACAAAAAAAATCAAGTAAACTGTGTATTCATTCAGGATATGGTCTATCTGACTGTTGAAATTCATCCCAAGCTATTCAGCTGGTTGGTATTGGCAAAATGGGCATCCGCAAACTCCATGTCAAAGCCCATATTTTGCTTATGGGTGAGAAAATCAATCATCCGATCCACCCCACCTCCCGCCTGACACAGGTCCTCACCGGACATGGCTGTTTCGGGAGGTTCCTGTTTCGGATAGGGCGGGAGGAAACGCCCGGGTGTTTCCATTGCGAAGATCGCCCAGAGGACACGGTGGAGCATACGGTGGAGGTCTGCCCGGCTTGGGCGGAGCACCGCCGTGTCCTCGTGGAGGTGATCGGCGGCGGCGATCTCTCGCGTCCGACCCTGGTCCAGGCCATGGTACGGAGCGAGAGTGCATGGCTAGCAGTCGCCTCCTTCAGCGAAGCAGTGATGCTCGCAAAGAGGGAGGCGGCGCACGTGAGGGAGATGCAGTACATGCGCCCTCACAGCCGTGGCCTTCGCAGGAGACGCCCTGGGCGTCGGGAATCCCAGGCTGATTCCCGGCCACCGTAGGCACGGGCTTGCGGACGGCGAGTAATGGGTAGCTCGTTGTCCGGTAAGGACCAAGCCCGGGTCGACGGCGCGTTGTGTTCCACGCGCGCCTCAAAGAGATGTCAGCAGCAACTGATGGGGCCCGCAAGGGCCGATGCCTGCCGGGGGTGCGGGTTGTTCGAAAGAGATACCGCGGCCCCTGGCACCCAGGCAACTGAGGCAACTGAACACGGGTGGGTTTTAGTCAGTAAAAGTCTGACACGCCCTCCCGCTCCACCCACAGCGGAAGAAGTTATTTGATGATTTCCCACCCAGAAAAAAAAAAAACCCCACCTCCCGAAGGAAAACCAGCAACGCCGTGTTTTCAGCTAAACAGCTGAAAACACGGCGAAAATATATATACATATAATGTGAAAGCTTGTGAAGGTTTTGTAAACACAAAACCTTCACAAGCTTTCACATTATACGTATATATATTTTTTTCCAACAACAATAAGTCTATTCTAGTATATTTCCTTGTCCGACATCTCTGAGTTTATTATAATACTAGCTTTTGCAATCGGCTGCGCCCGCCGCGTGGAGGTTCGAAATTATCCCACAGGAACGTACTTCCGGGACAGACAGTATCTTATGTGTTCATTCAGGTTATAAACTATCTGTATCCCAAATTTTGATTGAGTAACAAACATCATACATCTAAACATCCAAACATACAAACTTTTACATTTGTAATATTATTAGTAGGATTGGTTGCGTGCGCCAACATTCAAAATTTGATTGACATCCGCTTTCCTAGACCAATCCCTTTCCAGCACACACCTCGCGAGTGAATGAGAGGATTCGCCCCGCCATTTTTGTCGCGAAGGACTCTTCCGGATTGAACCGCACCGCGTGTGGAGTTGGGTCGGCCGCTCCGCTTGAAAATATTGATAACTTTTGAATCACTGCATTTTCGCCTGTAATAACACTTATAATTAACAGTTTGTGTTTGTGTTTAACGTGTGAGGACAGTAAATTGAAGCCCAGCTGCCCCTTAACCGGTGCACCTGCGACGACGCGAGCACGTGGCTTCCGTAAAAAGTTTGTGCTTTCCCTCCCTAATTATTTTGGGTTGTATTCTATTGTCCTACACCCACCGCAACTCGAATTACCTATCGCCAAGCGTTCGTCAATCGTTTTGTTCCGCATTGCAAATACAGTCCACTAAATAATCCCTTCGCGCCACCAAGGATAATATACAATAAAATAAATAATAATGGGATTAATGTTAATTTATGTACTTATAATTAAAGAATTTGAACCGAACACTTGTACATATTTCATAAACCTGCCAAGCTGCGTGACAGTTTGTCGGCAGGATTAGATGATATGTAAAATGATAAAGAGGATTAAGGGGTGGCTACGGAGATGACGACTAATAGAGAAGTATGGAAGATTAAGACATGTTCGATCGACCCCAAATAAATTGGGATATGGGCAAGGGAATGATGATAACCTACGATGATGATGATATTAAGGATAATATAAAAACTTCTTTACAGGATTGTAAGTCCGTGTTATCTGTTTACATAACAGTGAACTCGGTGAGCTGGACGTTAATAGACAAGAGTAACTATGAGGTCCAAGACTGGAAGTACTATGGCATAGACTATCCAGAAGGCAAGAGGTTTCAGATCACAGATATTTTAGATATTGTAAGTGGTTATTTCCTTTTATTTTTTAAATTGGTCTTTTGGCTGCAATAGTTTGTTAGTGCCTTGACTTTGTCCAGAGAAAGCTAAACAATGCTCATGTCTTTTTTCTCGTCAAAGATACTTATAAAATATTGTTACGAGCTTGGGGTTCGTGACAATTAAAAACTGCCAATATAAATTCTCAAAAAACGACACTTTAATTAAACAACCTAATAACAACTCAAACACACTAATTACAAAACATAATTGCACTACTCTAAGTCGCACTTGAAGATCGCTTTCGATGTTCTCGCATGTAACGCTTCTCCAATACTCCCCTCCCACGGGAACTATCTAAACCCGAACGGATCGCGCGTTCGGGTTTAGATAGTTCCCGAACCTTCTACTGTAGAAGCATCTAGAATGTTCGAGTACATACCGGCCCCGACTGAACAGATGTCGAAAGTTCTAGAAAGTTATAGCATAGAAATTTCTAGAAAGATCTTGACTTCATTAATTCTGCAACTCGATACTAGATGGCGCTAGTGGTAACTAATGTTACCATGAATATATTCCGCACACATAGGCCATAATAGAAAGAGACGGAGAGAGAGTGTACTCTGAGAACTGAGAATCAACTATCCAAAATTACAATTTTCTCTGGTCAGGCTTGGCGCGTAACCCAGCAGATGCCTATAGCAGACATATACGTGATGAAAGCGGAGGCCACCACTCTTAGAGCAGCGGGTAGCGATCCCAACAACCCGAAAGTCCTTGCTGTCAACCTGCAGAAAGCTCAGATGGTTGCCATGATCGTCGCCTTGATCAATTCGAGGAGTCATGGGGAAGAACAGTAAGTTTTCTGGATTTATTTATACATTTTATTTATTGTAATGACACAAGCACTAATATGTATTCACTTAACAACTATTAAAAGAGTTTTTCTCCTACTAAATTGGAGGGGCGCGTGGCTTAATAATAATAGCCGTACGGGTCCATCGATCAGGTTAAGCTACGCTTTCCGCGATCGGTCTGTAGGTGGGTGATCATCTTTACATACCGAAACCCCGCCGTTCGCGCTCGCCTTCGGAAAGCACGTTAAGCCGTTGGTCCCGGCTGTCATGCGGTGATCTTTGACAGTAGCTATGGGTAGTCCGAAACTCGAAAGTAGGTATGTCAACCAGTCTAACTAAGGGCTATCATATTACCCGGTAGCTGGGTTGTGGAGGTCAGATAGGCTCCATGTAAAACACTGGTACTGACATGCGTCCGGTTACGCTAGGTATATATTTTTTTTTCCTTCTACATAAAAGTGTGTTCCGTATGGTGCCGGACGTAAAAGAATAGCACCATCCCATTTCTTCCCGTGGGTGTCGTAGAAGGCGATTAAGGGACTTACTAGAGAATGGGCAGCAACGTTCTCTATGCATTTTACCACTATGCTGCGATCGCCAACCCGCCTGCCAAGCGTGGCGATTATGGCAATCCCCTCCTCATTTGGAGGAGGCCTATGTCCAGCAGTGGACGCCTTCGGCTGAAATGATGATGATGACATAAAAGTGTACATACTCGTATATTGATTGTATTTTATAAATCAATTTATTTTTTTACGAAAATACGAACATTGTATTATGGAATCCATACTGTAATGAAATAGGTCTCTACCTCTTTGCCATCGTTATTCCACGTGAAAATCGCCATTGAATTTTGCTAAGTGGATACATCTTAGTGCTAATAACTGTTTATACACCACAGTCATGTAAAATATTCAGCTGCATCCGGTGAGACTGCAAGCTAACCCCAACATTGTCCTGCCAGGGGTGTGGGTAGTTTTAAAGAGATACCGCGGCCCCTGGCACACAGGCAACTGAGGGAACACGGGTGGGGTTTAGTCAGTAAAAGTCTGACACTCCCTCCTGCTCCATACTGAGCGGGAGAAGTTATTTGATGATTTCTCACCCTCAAAAAAAACCTTGGCAGATGATTATGATGAACTGTATATGCACCACAAATACTGAGACATAGTACAGACTGTGGTATAGGTACCTACATAGTTAACGCAATTTACGAGCGCACATCATGTGACTCTTACGACATTATAATAAGGTATAAATTGAAATGATAGACGCCCGATTAATTTATTTTAGTACGCACAGTAAAAAAAATAATAGAGAATTGACATAAAACTTTTGAGTGTACCTACAAAGGTACTGCTTATTTCTTACGCGTTCGTAAAATGCGAGCCTTCATATTTTTAGAGCGAGCAAATTTTTGATCATTACTGATACTACTATCCCTCAATTTTCAGACCCAACGAAGAAGGGAATGACGAAGGCATTTTAAAGCAAAAAGTGTATTTCCTGAGGCCTACGCTCCCATACAGGTATGTACAAACGAGACAGAAAATACATTAATTCTAATCTTATAAATGTAAAAGTAACTTTACCTGTGTGTTACCTCAGTTTTGTGAATGAAAATAGTCACACAAGTTAGGCGCGATCGCAGCCAAAGACTTCGGGAGGCCCCCCCCCCTCATCTCGGTCACAGACAAAGACTACCTACATATAAATAAGAAAAATTATTTTATTTTCGAAAAATTACTATTTTAAGCTTTACGTTTCTGGCTTTGGGGGTCATGGCCCCTAGAACCCCCACCTTTGGACCGCGCCTGACACAGGTAGACCATGACCTGGGCTATTATAGGACTCATACTTTTTATCCCGGTAGTACGTTCCCGTGGGATATTTGTCGACCTCTATGCGGGCGATGCCGCTGGCAATAGCTAGTTATAGTGTATCGACAAACAAAATTATAACCACAAACCTGTATTCCTGATGTGCTAGGATAAAAATGAAGGCATGGGTAAAACGTCATTCAGAATTTCAGAGTTTCCCTTGTTACAAAGGTAGATGTCGCTACCAGTCATTTTAGTTACAAGTAAATTTACATAGATGGCGCTATAGGTGTAACTGGATGCATCTTTTTGCGGGATTATCATTGAATGTACCCCCTTTTCAAGTAATTTGGCTTAAAATAAAAGTATATTTTAATTATAATTGATTTAATGGACCGTACCGGGTAAATTGTTATTGGGTTTTTCTATCTGGAATTTCTCAGTAGCCCCCCGGAGTCTGGATTTGTGCCATTTGTCCAATATTACATTGGACTTAAAAATAAATGGTGAAATGTGGGCGTACTACAGATACACCTCTACTCTACCCTTCGGGGAAACAGGGCGTGCTGTTATGTTAATGGACCGTTTTTTTTTTGAGGGTGCGAAATCATCAAATAACTTCTCCCGCTCTTCGTGTCTGACTTTTACTGACTAAAACCCACCCGTTTTCCTTCAGTTGCCTGTGTGCCAGAGGGCCACGGTATCTCTTTCGAACAACCCGCACCCCTGGCAGGCAACCCGCATCCTTGGCAGGCAACCCGCATCCTTGGCAAACAACCCACACCACTGGCAGGTGTTAATGGACCGTTGATTTTCTTTTGAAAAAGAGGTTTCAGCAAGGCCGATCGCACTTTTAAGTTCCACTACTAGTGGAAGGCTTTATGACACGTTCAGGCTTTTGGCAATCGCACGTTTGGGTAAAACGGGTGATATCGGCACGAGTGAAACTAAACATAAGGCGAGTTTCACCAATGAATATCTAAACCGCGATCATTGTTGTGGCATATTGACACTGATAGTTCTTGAACGCGGGTTATATGTCCTTATCGCGTTTAATTTTATTGGTGAAATTCGCCCTGAGTTATTATCACCCTCGTCAGCCAATAGCAGTCCACTGCTCCATAAGCCTCTCCAATCGCGCGCCAATTCCTCCATGCTTGGATGTACTCATCTACCTACCACACGGCAACTCTTGTCTAAGATCAATCTGTGTGGTTATTTTCTCAATAAACCATTTCAGACATCAACCTACATCGTCTTCAAATGATCTGACCAATATATGTCTGGATTTTAAAATAATCTATGACCTCGAGTTTGTTCTGGTATTTCTTTTCAGTGTAGTCAGAAAAGAAACAGAGACCTAATCTAGTTTAAAAAAAAAATGGATGATGATGACGACACTGTCCTTGCAATTGCTGGACAAAGGCCTCTCCCAAATCCTTCCAGGCACTCTTCCCGAGCCATTTCAAACAAGTCCAAGTCATCTCGCCACCTCTTTCTGGGCCGGCCTCGGCGGCGCCGTCCATCTTTATTGTGTAAAGATTTCTGCCCAGCGGTCATCGTGCTACTGACGTGACCTGCCCAGTCGCATTTTAGCCTGGCATCATTCAATCACCATCTATCATCAACTTCATCAATTTGTCTAGCCACTTCCCAACTTTGTTGTGGTCGGCTTACAATCCCACCGGATGCAGCGGAATACCATTATTTTACATGGAGAGACAGCATATTTGACCTCCATAGCCAGAGCATAGATTGATCGTCATAGTTTTGGGCTTCTGACTACCCGTAACGAATGTTAAAGATTTACCAATGACAGCCGGCTCCAACGGCGTAACGTAGATACTTTTCGAGGCACGGAAGGGTTTCGTTGTGTAACTGATGGTCGCCCATCCACGAAATGACCGCGGCAAGCGTAGTTTAACCTTCGATTGACCCGTGTAGCTGTTATTATTTATCCAGGAGCCCCTTTTTATCATTTATAATGAACTAACTTAATCTTATAACATTTTCAGGTTATACGGCACGTTAGTCGGCACCGAGAGAGTATCAACGGATCAAACTGTAGAAATGCTACTCCGGGACCTGGACAGCAGGTCTCCAACCAACTCTCATGCCTTCATCCCTGAACCCTTGGTGACCATGTTCAGGTCGCAGAAGGAGCTACAAAAGGACATGTTGGGACACTGCCTACTGTTAAGTTTGACTTTTATGGATTTGTGTATTTATAAGAATCAGGAGCGTATAGCAAAGTTAAGCAGACGTGGTGAGTAGTACTTTTGTATGAGAGGATTTTATTAAATATATTGTTGAATATATTTTGGGGCATTTTTATTTGGATTGTGTGACTTTTGCCCCTAATAAGTAGGTATCTGTGCTTCTCGTATCCAGAACCGGTCGAAGTGGCAGAGCTTGGGGGAGGCCTATGTCCAGCAGTGGACGTTGTTCGGTTGAAATGATGCTGATGATGATGAAGCAGGTATCAATCAATTTTGCTTATCGCAGTCCACTGCTGAACAAAAGCCACTTGCAAACCTAGTTTTCTTCTTTCTACTTTGATCACCTTGATGATATAAGTAAAAGATTCTGCGCCATTTTGGTGAAGTTTTCATAACAATTGTGGAACTTTAGCATTCGTAAATTCTTAGTAGCAGCCCGCAGTTTGGGTTTGTGTCCAGTTTATTACAACTTTATAAGTACTTGAAAAGGAGTTTTTGGCGGGATTGCGTTGGAACATGTCGCACGAATTTTCATTTTCATGGAATTTAGTGAAATAGCGAATTAAATTGTATAATTTTGATAGTGAATTATTCAATTTAGTTACGTGTTAGTGCACAAGTGTAGTGAAGGTGAAAATAAGTGACTAACGTGGACTTTTCGTGTTCCCCCCAAAAACTCCTATTAGGTTGTTGTAAAGTTACTACCGCTTTACAATAACTTTAACTTTGACTTGACTGACTAAAGACGACTATGACTGTTTTGTAACTTCGTGCCCGATATCGGGCCATTTACTTTATTGAAAAGAAAAATTACTTGACACTGGCTAAATGCACAAACCGTGTGAAGCCAAAACCCAAAAAAAAAAAAAAAAGTACTTGAAAATACCGTAGCTGACGAAATGTGGGATTTTTTTTTGAGAGTTGGAAATCATCAAATAACTTCTCCCGCTTTGGGTGGAGCGGGAGGGCGTGTCAGACTTTTACTGACTAAAACCCACCCGTGTTCCCTTAGTTGCCTGTGTACCAGGGGCGACGGTATGTTTTTCGAACAACCCGCACCCCTGGCAGGCATCGGCCCTTGCGGACCCCACCAATTGGTGTTGACATCTGTTTGAGGCGCGCGTGGACCCGGGCTTGGTCCTTACCGGACAGCGATAGCCGGTCCGCAAGCCCGCGCCTACGGTGGCCGGGAATCATCCTGGGATTCTCGACGCCCAGGGCGTCTCCTACGGCGACTAGAACACGAGGGCGCATATATTGCGTCTCCCTCACGTGCGCCGCCTCCCTCTTCTCGAGCATTACTGCTTCGCAGAAGGCGGTGGCGGCTACCCATGCACTCTCACTCCGTACCATGACCTGTACCAGGGCCGGACGCGAGAGATCGCCGCCGCCGATCGCCTCCACAAGGACACGGCGGTCCTCCGCCCAAGCCGGGCAGACCTCCAAAATGTGGGTGGATTTAAACAAATCTGCACCCTCTGAGACAACATGACAGGTATTTAAATAATACAAAAAATAAATAAAACTGCAACGTATTGCTTCAGTTGGACTAAAAAGTGTTTATTTGATAAAATACAACGAGCTTACTTTTTACAACATTTTACTTCTATTAATGACAAAAAAAAAACAAACAAAACCCTTAATACAATAATAATATACATAAATACGATGGTATCAACTTCAAACGTATCATAAGTAACTAACGTAAATGCAATTCTAGGCAAGATCATTACAATTCAAGTAAAATACAATCTAAAAAAGAAAATAATGTACTTAACTAAAAATAATTAAAATATCTTTAAAGTTTATATCAAGAAAAATCTAATGAAAAAATTCCCTATAGATCACACAATTACACTTTTGACCTAACCAAAGTCGAATTTTGTATTTAATACTGATATTATTCATTTTGGAAGAACTAGAAAATATATTTACAATTTTTATAATATTAAATTTTTTGACAAATGCCAACGTTTCAATTTTTCGCCTGGATCTCTGTGACCATGTCGCAACCAACTGTTTTCTCCAAACAAAAAATGTAGATAATAATGCTATGTAAAATAACTGAAGTTTGTTGTCAACTGTTGTGTGTAAAAAGTTCGATCTTGTATTCTGGGATTGTCTAAAATGAATTTTTATATAGTCTACTATTGGCGTCTCTGTAGGTATGTAAGAAAATATACTCTATTGTAACATATGGACTGAGACTGTCGTTTACTGATTAAGTTAGGCCATCTATTGAATTATATTTATGTCACTCTTAAAGTATAAACAATCTCTTTTCTATTGCTATATATAGATATATGGCAACATAAAAATATAGTTTTCTAACTTTGTCTAATGAAGATGATCCACGTAAATAATATGTTTGAATCACGAAAACAACATTAGTTGGTTAATCAGTAAGGGAGCAGCCTCAGGTGATACCTCTGTAGAAACCTAACAACAGTGTAAAATTACCAGTCTATTGTATATTACAATAAATATGTACAATTAATGATTTAACAGCACCCATTAATGAAACCAAGTTATGCCTCAAGGTACGCCGCCTACAACGCTTCGTAAATAAAATATGTTTAATATCACCGTTTTATTGTATATGTCTATTGTATTGTATATAATTGTATATTCTGTATATGAATTGTACTATTGTTTAAAACTGTTATTGTATGGCTTAAAGTAAGTATTGTAGCAAAAATAAGCTGAATAGGCGACGTAGCTTCATCATTATTATACACGAAAACTTTGCATTCAATAAAATCTGTAAAAAACTCAATCCAGACTACAAGATCATTAATCTAAATATGTCCAATATTTTATTAAAAAATTCAACAACACTTATTTTACTGTGGAACTGTTTTAACAAGTCTCTATTGTGATAAAAAAATTATTACTTTGTCTCCTTATTATTTCCGACAGCGGTTGGCGAGTGGCAGTGGGTACAATGACACGAGTATACTAACTTTATGAAATTATTATAGGCCATTTTTATGTTGGCTACCAATTATTTGATTAACACTAACAACTATTTTTAAAATAAGTCATTTATAAAATAAATTATTCAATAATATCGCCAAAAAAATCAAGTGTATTGCACTGTCGCTGCACTAACTGCAGATATACGCTTTTATGCTTTAAACTATACAATTAATGCAAATAACACTTAAGGTCGGGTTCACACATTAGAAATGAGAACAATGTTTTCTGCACCGTGGCTGTATCCCGATGTGTGAAGCCAAATTTACAAAAAAAAAAGTGACACAAATGTCAAACGCCGTATTATGTATACTACGTTGAAAATGGAAGACGTTGAAATAATTCGTAGCCAACTTCTCTATGAAACTAAATCTGTTACACTAAGCTCATTTTAACATGCATTAACAAAACACTCACCGATACTAATTATGTACCGTTTATAACTGTTTTATTTGCGACCAAAACATAATAATAAGTATCCTATATGTATACTATCCAAATGTATGGGAACTTGGCTTTGTTTTAAAAAGTAAATGGTATTGTTGAGTACACAGTAACTTACAATATATTGCTTCATGCAAGTTTATAAATACTAAGCATGTAGATATGTAAAATCGTTACTAATTAAGAAACTGAACTGGTAGGTCGACTTGAACATTCCCCAATTTATATCCTATCTGTGAGACATTACAATTTCACCATGAGATCACAATTAAATGCATTATTAAACGAAGGAATTAGTGAAAATTGTGAAGTTTCGGATCTAGTTAGACTAAACTAATTATACTCTGATTTTTAAATTGATACAACAAAATGACAGTTATTACTATAGCTTATCTGTCATGTTGATTTAAAAACATCGAGCGCAGTTGTCATTTTAGTCAAGAAAATTTTAAAATCAGAGTTGATACTGTTACCAAGCGCAGCAATGCCTCAGTTTCACTCACATCGCTTTTATATTGTATTTAATACAATTGACGTTATGTTGTTAATCATTATGTTATTATGCAAAGTATAGTTTTACAATGCAATCTTATTCTCTCCTTTTAATATTTTTAACAACTTAAAAATATACAAAATTAAGTAGGCATATTGATATTGCGTTAATAGCGAAATACGAAGAAGAGTTTTTTGCTAAGATGTGGATAAAATTGCATTAAGTACTTTGATATTGAAGTTTTTAATATACTCGCAAGACGCTATGTGGACATAAACGTGTGCTGGAATTTAATTCCATTGAAGGAAAGTCTATTAGACAAGAATTGGCAAAATGATTACAGATTCTATCTCCTATTCTACCGGTAGTCGGAAAAAAATGTCATTGATAAATAAATATTACGTATTAATAAAGGTTAGGAACATGCTTGAAACCTAATTATTGTTATTAACTGAATCCTCGGGGAACATAATCCAAGAGTTACGTACATACTGTATGGATATCCGATCAGAATTGGACGGCTCGTTTATATACGGCATTATACTGTTTATTATGGTTTGAATATTGAAAACTACAAGATTTGCCAAATTAAATTTCAATTATAAGACCCGGATCGTCTAAGGACAACCGCAGTTTTTCAGCACTTATAAATAGTTTCATAAGAAAGCAAAACCGTGCTCTCAAAAAAAAAAATATATTTTACAAAAATCATTTCGTACACAATAAAAACTAATAAGGTTAACTTTATAGGTATACATACACGTTTAATTGAGCAAAACTTAACAAAACAGTGAGCATTTCAAACAGAACAGCCTGGGACGTGATATACTATCGTGGAAATTGAATTCATTGACTGTACTCATAGGTATGTAGGTCTGTGTTCGGCAGAAACCGATGGTACATTGTGGTTGGCTTACACTTTGTCTGCAACAATCCGGTTTCAATAAAAACCAAAGCAGCAGTTTTGTGTTGCAACACTGCCTCCAAAATTCCCAATGATATGTATTTACAATAACCGCACTGAATGCAAGTAGTGTGTGACAAAAAAATCTTGTGAAACCAACGTGCATTAGAAGACAGATATTTAATAAAGTTGTGTAAAATGGATAGCAGGTTGATTCGAATCAATTTTCCACAACTCCCGCGCTACAAGTATCTTTACTTAGGTACTTAGCACGTTGCAAATACGACACTAACTTTAAGACTATTTCACATTTACCTTTTTAATAATATTGTATGTAATAAATGTATAAAATATCATCTGTAATCTCTGTATACTTAATCACTTCTTGTTTTATATTTAAAAATTAAATCCATTTGTATCGGTATAAAAATCTAATAAGTATAAATCTGAGGTTATTTCTCGGCTATGGCACTGTTGTCTGTTTGTATTCAAACTTTGTACTAGGGTGCGTCGCGCCACTCCCGCCCAATGTGGAACAAATATATCGTTTATTGTATAAAAATACTTATCAACTATTATTGTATAAGGCTGCTTGTGTTGTGTTTATAAACTATAGAACTCAATCCTATGCTATTGTGGTGCGAGGCGGGGGCGGCGCGCGCTGCCCTCGAGGAGGATCACATTTGTGAACAATGTGGAAAACTGCAGTCACGGAAGATAAATGTTTCTAATTTTCTTCGATAACGATGTTTTTTTTAATTGTAAACCTCCGAAAGTTTGATAGGAAAATCAAAATGGAAAATAAAATGCTAGTGGTGGCGCGCCAGTTGTGAACGCAGCTTTAGATGCGCACGCGACTGTCTGAGCGCTATTTGTTTAATCGATGGTTACAATCTAAAGCTACCAACTGCGTGTTACTCGATTTGGAATCGATAACTTTCGTATACAAGATTTTTTGGTTCGTTACAACAATCGTTCGTAAAGATTGATCGACCGGCGCATGAGTCGACGTTCACAACCAGCAGACCGATAAATTTTCATAATTGCCCAATGTGATAAATTCGTCGTAAAATCAACACACAATAAACCCACTAAATAATAATATTGCATCGATCACTTCGTAGTGACAAATAATAAAATGGTATATGTTATGTGACTCCCACAAGTCCACCTTACTATTACAGCTATTAGTTAATTAACAGTTCATATTATGCGGTAGGAAAACGAAACCATCACAATAATATAGTAAAATAAGCTATATAAGTTGTCTATACATACAAACAGAGATATTAAAACGTTAAAAGTTTGCTGGACTATCCTGGCATGCTCTGTGTTCACATAGTTTATAGTCTGTGAGACTCGCGGGCTGGCGGTTTGTGCATAAAATTCGTTTCCGCAGATATATTAAATATATCTGTCTCTTCAAGTCTTCAGACTGTATGAATCAATTTATAAATCCACGTATACAGTTTGTTTGAGCTTATTCCTATTAATTTCTAATCGCAAATATTGTGGACGTGATAATTCTTGAGACTCATACCTACACATCACCAGAATACTCCAACAATGTCACAAATTCATATAATATTTTTATTCTTCCTAAATTCTAAGTTATTTCGCGATGAATGATCGAATTGCTTGGTAATTCGAAAATCGATAGTCTAAGCTAAATTAGAAATAAGATTTACTCAGGCGTACCCTCCGTCCCTTGGATCAAACTACAACAAAGCACTTTACGTCATCACACACCTTACCTAATTGGTAAATTTTACTAATCTCACTCATCGTAATAATGTTAATGTAATCAAATCAGTCAAGCAAAGGAAGGCGACGGGCCGGCCACGACTAGCCGGCCACCGAAACAAACAAACATTTTAGATAATTAAAATTTAGGAACATAAATGAATTCGATATCGATTCGACGTACATAAAACTCAATTTTCTGTACAAAGTAAAGGAAATCTTTCAAACATTCACTCGAGCCCGCAGCGGATACTCGGTCAAGTCTCGACACACGAAGTTTAACGCTAAAATGAGCGAAATAGACACCTAACTTACCTAGCTATCACAGTCCTCTCTCAGTCTGACCCTTTCCTCTTAAATGCATCTCATTTTGTCACATCGTTGAAAAAACTGGTAACAACCTAAACTACGCCAACTATAATACAAGCTGGTAGAAAAAATTTAAAAATCACTACACTATTTGGCACCTATAGTGTTACGAAGACATGTCAGTAATCTCACATTGATAATGAAGAGTAAATGCACTCATTAATGTAACAGAACCTCGTGTAAGTACTCACTAACAAAGTATAATGTTGATGGCAGAAGGTAACCTACGTTTTTGGTTTGCATTCATGATTGTGTTCTCACCGACGATGTTCGTTCATCTCCCTCAAAGAACTTGCGCCCGATCTCTGTTTACAGCTAACTCATAAATTCTTATCACTCTTTATCGTTACTTTTTAACATACTTTGAGCATCACGGATTCCCGTATAAAACCCCATTTATTTGCCAGATTTTATCTCTTAATACTCGTAAATAAAATTAACTTAATACGTCTACAAAATATGTATGTATATTTATTACAATTAGGCACAACGTCGCGCCGGAAACATTCATCGCGAAATATTGTTATGTGGTAAAAGATCAATTCTTAATTTTTAGATTTCAACGAAGTGTTTTAATTCCTAATCTCCGGGCTAGATCCACTCGGAGCGTCTGCGAAAATTTCAGCAGAATCGAGAATCACCGAGAAAACTAACTCTTACGTGGTAACTTAACGATTACGGGGCAAAAACGCTAACTGTACTCGCTTCGACGGTAACACTACACGTGATGAACTTTGAAAATTGTACATCGCGACAGACCTCCCGATGGAGTATAGACAGGACGTTATTTACAGATCGAAGCTCGTTTTACAGCGATCCGGTGAACATACATCGAGTACTGGTGCGGTCAGGTCGCGCATCGTATACGGGTCGCGCCGCTCAGTTGTAGAGGCGCTCGGCGGCGTAGAGGTCGTGCGGCGCCGCGTGCCAGCGCGGCGGCGGCGCGGGTCACTGCGCCGGCAGGCAGGCGCCCGGCGCGCCCGGCCCCACCACGGGCTTGAACTCGGGCCCCGCGAACTGCTGGAAGGGCGGCGCGTAGCACTGCGGGAAGTACAGCTCGGGCTTCACCACGGCCGTGGCGGGCGGCAGCGGGCGCGGCGTCTTGTTGACGTCGGCGCGCCGCGCCTTGGCGGCGTGCGGGTTCATGTGGTTGTCGATGTGCTTCTTCACCTCCGGCTCCGTGGCGAAGCGCCGCCGGCAGTTGGGCATGGGGCAGCAGAAGGGCCGGTCGCCCTGGTGCGTCCGCGTGTGCTGGTCGAGGATCGCCTTCTGCCTGAAGTCCTTGCCGCACTGGGTGCACTTGTACGGCTTCTCGCCGGTGTGGATGCGCAAGTGCTGGTTGAGGATGGTCCGCTGACGGAAGAAGCGCGGGCAGTACACGCAGCCGTACGGTTTCTCATTGGTGTGGATGCGCAGGTGCTGCGTCAGATGCGATTGCTGCCGGAAACGCTTGCCGCACTCGGGGCAGGGGTATGGACGAGACTCTATGTGAATGCACCCATGCTGTAGCAGCGTTGACTTCTGTTTGAACTCCTTTTGGCAAATCGGGCAGCGCACGTATAGAGGCATCGCCCGTCCGCCGAGTACGTCTGGTAACTTACCGCCTTTTAAATATTGCAGAGAAAGCCCCGAGGTGAAGACTGAGTGATTGAGACCTTTCGTATCTTTGAAGTAAGCAGGGTATTGCGCCGTGTCGCCAGGTGAGAAGCAGGAGCCGCGCGGGTCACCGTTCTGTCCATCAGCGTCGCCGAACGTCGACTGGATCTCTTCTTTGTTCTCATCAGCTGGGAACGGTACATCCTGGGGCCACAGCGTCGGCGTCGTCCCGTTCTTGAAGATGAGATGCGGTGAAACATCTGTAAAAGCGAACAGAATGGTCAGTAACAAGTAGAACACGTTAATGCGAGGGTTACCGACGAGTGGGTTAATCAAACTGGGAACGGTTACGGGAACGTCCGGCGGTCGGTTCCGCGTCTCGCGGGCGCCCTGCGTTCTACGGGCGACGAGGGAACCGAGAATTTGTTTGATAGGAAGGCCAATGGATGCGAGACCGAATCGACGGTGCGGGGGCGGCGGGGAGCGCGGGCGCCGGCGGCAGTGACGAGCGGTCAGTGCGGGCGGCGCGCGCGGGGGCCGGGGGGAATATATGTGTGAATAGCGCTCGCCTTGGTGTGTGCGGACGTGCTGGTTCAGGATGGCCTTCTGGCGGAAATGTTTGCCGCACTCGCCGCACGTATATGGCTTCTCACCGGAATGGATGCGCAGGTGCTGGTTGAGGATGGCGCGCTGCCGGAACGAGCGCGGGCAGTACACGCACGCGTACGGCTTCTCGTTCGCGTGGATGCGCAGGTGCTGCGTCAGGTGCGACTGCTGCCGGAACCGCTTGCCGCACTCCGGACACCCGTACGGCCGTGAGTCTGTGTGGATGCGCTCGTGCTGCAGCAGCGTCGACTTCTGTTTGAAGTCTTTGCCGCACGTCAGGCACTTGAACAAGCGAAGCTCTGAGTTCGGGTTGTGCTTCCGCGGCTTTGGCGGCTCAGGTTGCACTATGTCTGGCAAGTGGCGAAGGTCGGGCGCCGAGTACTGGTCCAGAGGCCCTTCAAGGGACAGCACACCACCGTTTTGTTTCAGGTAGTGTAACGGGAAGCCACCGGTGCCGAGCATGTGGCTCGCTGGTCGCGCCTCCTTGAAGTAAGGCGTATACTGCTGCTGCAGGTCTGGCTGCGGGACGAAGCACGGCGTGCGGTCGAGGTGGTCCTGCGAGGGAGGCTGTGGTTGAGATTGGCTTTGGAGCTGTTGTTCCACTTGCATATGTTCGGGAGAAGTTTGTTGTTGTTGCTGCTGCTGCTGTTGCTGCTGTTGCTGTTGCGCTTGTTGCTGTGCCTGTTGCTGAGCTAGTTGCTGGGCGGCGTCCTCTACGGCCCCGGTGGGGTCTGGGGGAGGCGGCGCGGGCGGGTAGGGCGAGGGCGCGGGCGATGCGAGCTGCGGCTCGGGCTGCGGCGAAGGCCCGCCGGGGCTCTGGTGCTGCATGGGCTGGTAGCCGCCGTCCAGCACTCCGCCGCCCCACTGCGTGCCCGGGGGGGCTCGCTCCACGCCATCTTTGTAGAGCACGTAAGGTGTTGTCGTGTCTGGAAACAAAGGAAATCAATTTTACCATGGCTGGCGAATGATTCACGTATTTGAGCATATGTCAATTCCTAACCAAATGTGCCAAAATTCTTGGTTAATCGTAGGAATAACGGAGCAAGTTGGTATCGTGTGATAAATGGTGAGCATATAGCCACAAAGCGCGGTGTCGTGCGACTGGTGCACAGCAGAGCTGGCGACATCGCGTGTCGCGCGCGATTCATAACACTCGCTGCGCCAAACGAATGAGAATTTAATAAAATGTCACATTGTGCGCGAGACGTTTCGGTAGTTTCAGCTGGAGAACATTATGTGATGGACCCCTTGAAATGAGAAAGTCACTGAAACATGATCACATTGTACTGCAAGATGGCTTCGTTCTTTATTGATTAAATAAAAATAATAACTAAAAAGATAATAATAAAAGCTGTTAATTTTTGTAAGGACTATATGACATATGGAAAAATATGATGTGAAGCTAAAATGTGGGTGTACAATAAGTACACCTCTGCTTTACTCTTCGGGGATTACAGGCGCGATGTTACGTATGTTTATGACTATGGTATGAAATATTTCTAGTAACGTTTTGGTTTTCAGCGGAATAAATGCGCCTATGATTAACTGTTTCATAACCGACAAAAACAACCATGAACTACCTACTTATTACTTTTATTAGTCTGTCGATTCTATAATATGGTTTTAATAGTTGAGTGAAATCATCTAAGATAATAATAAAAGGAACTTATAAAATGAGCTCGTTTCTAATGATTCACTTTCTCGACGTATTGAGTCTGTGGCGTCACAAAAAACGCGGGAAAATGCGACAATTTTCTTTTCCCGCTCAAAGGGAAATGCAAATGGCGGGTGGATTGAATTTTGTCCGTAGGGTAATATAAAATAGCAGTTGATTTAGTTCAATGGACTTATGATAATCAAATTGTATGTTTACCTTTATTATTTTAGCTCCAGACTATAACTTTTGCATGCCTATTGGTAAAATAAGGCTGAACCTATCTGTAATCAATTTATCACCATGTACTGTACCCATATTTGTAAATAAACAACTTACTTACTGAATCACTAAAATAATTTAATAATTTTAGTGTTCTATGAAAACCTACCAGTTGGGAAATGTTGGTTTTGGGGGTGATTTGATTCGGGATTCTAGTCCTTAAACTCAGAAACATAGTTAGCATAATCAGCCCCACTGCTGGGACACAGGCCTCCTCTCTGTGAGAGGTAGTGGGCCGTAATCCACCACGCGGGCCCAGAGTGGGTTGGTAGATGTCACATGTCTTCGAGGTTTTTGGTTGTAGGACATGCCGGTTTTCTCACGATGTTTTTCTTCACCGTTTTGGGAGTAGTGGTGATTAAATAATTTACACAAAGTAAAGCGACGGTCTGGGTTCGAACCTACGACCCGGACACGACACGTAATGACGTAAGTCGCGGCCGTTACCATTGAGCCTAGGGTTGCCAACCGTACTATAATATATAGTATTGTACTATATTTCGGGTCTGCGTACTGTTGCTAAAATTTAAAGTATGTAAAAATACTATATTTTCATCACCAAAAACTAATAAAAGAGATCCTTCATTAAAAATATATATGAATGCGCCTTTACATTAACTTTTGACTGGTGCCATAGCATAATAATCTGCTCTTTATTTTTGCCACTTCGGCATTCACGGAAACGTTATTTTCGGTTATGAATTCGAAATGGCGACAAAAAGAAACAGAAGTAGTAGGTTTCTCATTAATAAAAACTGACCTTTTAATTTACAAAAAAAAATGTAATGTAATACTTCTATTTTAGACAAAGAATTGTCCAAAACTGTAAGAAATAAAAAAAAATGTTTTTATAAAATAAATAAGTAACAAATATATCTTTGTCAATTTTTTTTGCTTTTTCCATAATTTATGTAAATAATTTTTTTTTTTTAAGTTTACTATATTTTTTATAGCTTATTTAGAAAAATACGATATTTCGTCCCAGAAATGTTGGCAACCCTAATGGAGTCACCACTGCTCTCTTCCACCAAGAAACATAGTTGTTAGTTATTAATACTTCTGGGTTCCACTCAATCGTTTTAAGGGCAAATAACGCAAAGAAATGTGTTATAAACTTTCGTTTTAAGTTGAACACCGTCACAGATGACCAAAACACGTGTCTATAGTAGTTGGAGAGTAATGGGAACTCACTTCTGCGGTCACGCTTGACGTTTTTGACAGCCACCGTCCATGTATCAGGTTTCTGATGCTACTGACATACCTACGTCCACGTACTGTCGAAACCAATGTATTTTTAAAGTAGATCATATAAATAAGTAGTATTTTGAATTTTGTTTGCACAGAAAAAGTAATTTAATATTGGCTACTTTTGTTAATCCGATTTACTAGTATTTAACTACAATTCTATCAAATTAACTACTATAGAATAGAATATTTTTTTTTTGTCATTAGTCGATATGTACTACTTACTATAGCAATAATATATAAAGAGGTAAATTTTTTGATTTTGTATGTAGAGGGTAATCTTCGGAGTTACTGATCCGACTCCAAAAAAATATTTAACTAATGGGAAGCTACAGTATTGCGGAGTGTCAAAGGATATATTTTATGTTAAAACAAGAAATATCTGGCGGGCCAAGTCATTTTTGTAGCATTGTCTACGGCGTAGGGCGTAGCACGTAGGCCCTACGACCTACGGAAGTTTCTAATTGCTACGTACGAGTCTACGAAATTATCGATTCTTTGAAATTGTAATAACATTTTTTTTATAGGTACGTAATTATTTACTTATGTTAATTTAGTTTTTAAGTTAATTTTCTCGATAATTTGAAGCCTGTTATGGCCTTCTGTAATTGTAGGAATGCTCTACTTAATTATTTATTTTCATGTAAGTACAGACGCCAGCGCATCAAGCTACCCCAAACTGTCATATTTTCCCAATTGAACAAGAACCTTTTTCTAATGTTATAAAGTTGAAAATCTATCAAAGAAATTTGACAGACTGGGGTAGCTTGATGTGCTAGCGTCTGTACATTTTTTATAGAGGTTCGTAATAAATAAATCGAAGAGTACTTAAATAATAAAAAAAAATGTTATTTATACTAAAGTGTAAGCTTGTAGTTTTCGCCTGTACACGTTCGGAGTTTACCTCCATCACAGACCAACGCAACGGTTTATGACAGATAGATTAGCGAGTTGTAAATAAAATTGTAATCGAGTCAGTAGCAACTCAACATAATCGGACTAATGACTGCCGTCATAAATAAAACGCTCTTAACCAGTTTAAAAAGAAAGACTCATTTAGAGAAAGAAAATATCATTTTACTTTCCATGGTAAAAATGCAATTTTTTTTTATGTATAGGGCTTTTTGAGCGATAAAGTCGCTTCGTAACATTACCACAATCAACTAAACCAAAACAGTTCCAAAGTTTAAAATGTTCGTTCCAAAATCAGTCTCGACCGTTAAGACCTCGTCATCGATTAAGAAGTTAAACAAAACCTTTTTTAAACGAAGCAACGTCATTCGTCATTCGAATAGACGCATACAGCCTTATAAAAAATTGTACAGCATCTATCTTGGTCGGGCAGGCATCGTTAATAACGACGATCAACCAAAGTTGATAAAATCATGCTTCTTTATAAACTTATCGATGCCACTATCGATTTGATGATAACTTGATCATGTAGCGAGACGTCCTGTCGTAATTTTAATGGTTATTGTTTTTCGCGCCATTTGATTTATATAAAAGTTTGCAATTTTGTAATTGTAAGGAATATTCACTGTTTTTGGCTCATTAATATGGCCATCTACAAATTCTGATGCTTAAGGCAGAAGATGGAAGGACCAGATATACGAAGTTGGGCGTTTTAGAACCAGTAAATCAGTTAATTTGAATTTGTGGTAAAGAAATTGCGGTTTGACAGCATTCGTACCTATAGAAACCGCCATATTTGTTCTTCGGAAAAATTGATCAAACGATTGAAAAATCGGAGCCACTGTGACTTGACTGACTAAAGACGATTATGACTGTTTTGTAACTTCGTGCCCGATATCGGGCCATTTACTTGATGGAAAAGAAAAATTACTTGACACTGGCTAAATGCACAAACCGTGCGAAGCCAAAACCCGAAACAAAAAAAAAAAAAAAATTACATAAGTTGTACATTTTTGTTGGACATCATCGTTGACGGCTGTGTTGAGAGAGGGGTAGACAGGACTACAAATTCAAAACTTTTTGAAGTACCTAGCCTCATTTTTTTCAAATATTCACCTGAAATCAGGCCTTGGGGTTAAATCAGATTTGGTTATTTCTTCACTGGCAGTTCAAGATTGTTCACATTCTGCGAAATTACAACAGTAGTCAAGTAGATACCATTCAACGCAAAAAAATAACGGTCAACTGCAAAACTTAAACGTATTATTTTCAGAATTAATCGCAAAAACATACAATTTCACTTGGACAAAGATTCGTTGTACATGCTGCACAGAGACAAAGATTTATCGCCGAATAACATCTGTTTATAATCGAGCCACAGATAAAATAATACTATACGACATGAAACCAAACGATTTCTTCATTTGACAGCTAAAAGTTTTAATGACGCGTAGGTCGGCCGGATGCCTGCACATGTGGGGTGTCATTTTGTATTAAACTTTTTTCTCTTAACCCTTTTTAAAAATTATAGCGTTATGACGTATGGACGTTTGGTCTTTCGTATCTTATGGGAATCTTAACCCTTTCAATGTCAAGTTGGATAATTTGGATGTTGATTCGAATATCTGAAGACGGAGACGTGATAAAGGTTTGAGGTATTTGATTCATCCGGAAATGTTTTTAATGTAGAATGTTTATTTCAAAATCTTCTAGTTTTGAGTTGATATTTCTGTCCATATTGTTCCTAAAATGTTATTCAAATAAGTAATGCTATTGTGAAATCTTTTGTTCCAATTAATCTCAACTATTTTGGTAAATGATTTTATTTTTGTAAGTAGGTTTGTATAAACTTTTTTAGACGTCAATCATATTTTTAAAACTAGATGGGGTCGATGTTTTCTATCCGACTATTATGAGAAGAAAGGCCGAAACAAACTCAGAGGTCACTTTCAAAGTCCAGACAAAATCTTGGTCAGATCGTATTGATATGATTATGATATATGATTGGTTGGGAGATTTCATTGGTGTTACCGAAACCGTAATGTATCTTGGAATCACATATTTGTTGATCTTATACTAACTGATGACGCGGTTGCAAGGAGCAAACATCCTAGGTGGACAGTGAAGTCAATAACCGAAAGTTACAGACGGCACCCGTTTCCGATGCGTTCTCATATTATTTTATTAGTGACGTTAACGTTAACGTAAGGGTTTTGACCACGTGTTAACTCTTTCCTTGGAGGACATATGGGGGCTATGGGAATCAAACGAAAGGGGTTTACATCCTGTAAGATTATTCTTGTGATTTAATGCGTGTGAGCGTATGGAGACAGTACTTAATTAACGTATCTAATTAATGTTTTTGGAGGAAGTGTGTGATCTTGTTCCTTTGCATTTCTAAAGTCCTCGATACTGTACGTTTAGAGACTCACACTTATTCAGCTCTGTTCAGCTTTTGACACAATTATTTTGTATGAGATGCGTACGCATCCGTTCACAAAATCGTTGTTTTCTATGTACAAAAGCTGAACAGAGCTGAATAAGTGTGAGTAGTCCCTTATTCTGAAGTACCATTTCTTATTGTTGACTTCTTTGAATCTCTTGTAAGAGATAAATGAGTTGTTTACTTTTTGTAGTCTAATATGCAGTACTTCTAGAGGCGAAATGGGGAAATGGGGGTGTACAGAAAGTTTTGCATTATTTTTCGGGGAAAATGGGTTTGTTGTTATGTGTTCTTATCTATATTTATTACTTATTATTTATATGTAGAAACGATGGATGGACTATGTGAAGGTGATATGCCTAGAAAAGGGGAAGACTACTGAGTTGTTCCTCTAACAAGACATGTTGCGCCGACATCAAATAAATCGGGATAAGGGCTTGCCCTTATCCCGATCAAACCTTCGAACAAACCTTCTTAATCTTCTCGATCGTACTTATTTCCACTATTTTAAATAGTTATTTTTGCTAAGCTACTCTTCTAGATTATTTATCCACCAGTTTCATAGGAGCGGGTTGAAAAACAATGTCGTTCGGAATATGAGGCAGTAGGCAATGGTTGCAGGAGCGCTGTGCTGCCCGGTGCGCTTGCCGCGAACTGGTTCGGTCAGACCGCCCCTTTCCTGCGCACGCTACGGTGTAACGACAGCAAATACGATTGCTGAGAATTTTTTGCATTTTAATTTCACTTTTTAGACTGTATGTCGTTGTCTGCTGAAAGTATCGCTCGAATATGGGATGACAGCTATTTGTAATATACAGGGTAAATTTTTAACCAGTGCCCAAACTGTAACCAGTGAATTCAGCAAATCATTCTAGACTCCCCAGCGCAGAAATTTTTCGTCGGTTATAAAAAAAAATATCAGCTGTCCAGTACATTTTGACCGCGTAGGTATTGACCACTTTTCTATGAAACAGCTAATTTTTTTTTTGTATAACCGACGAAAAATTTCTGCGCTTGAGGTCTGTCTGTAGTACCTAAATTTGTTCATGTAGGACATGGAAGAAGACATACTGCGCCGACTCCAAATAAATTAGAAGATTGTCATCATCATCATCTACCTAGCCTTTTCCTAACTATGTTGAAGTCGGCTACCAGTCTAACCGGATGCAGCTGAATATCATTATTTTACATGGAGCGGCTGGCTAACTGACCTCCACAATCCAATTACTGGAAAATACGATACCCCTTGGTAAGATTGGTTGTCAGACTTTCGGGCTTCTGACGACAAAGACTGTCAAAGATCCACGATACGAGATCCGTGTGGTGGGACCCTGGTGATCTGCTATACAGGTATTCCTAGTGCAGACACCAGTCTCTCACAAGTTAGTGTCACTTAGTTTTTAAGCTTTTATACCCTTGTTTGTGAAGAGAAAATAAATTATTTGAATTTGAATTTGAATTTGATAGACAGACGGGGCAAACTGCTAAATTGGAAGATTCTAATACGTAAAACCCGTAGTAATAGCTGAAGTGATGTTAAGATGGACATTGGTTATGCATATACGTATTCTAATTACTATTCTTCTTATTTTTTTTTTCAACGGTAACAAAGAATTTTTGAATTAATCGGCAGAGTATTACCAACTCAACATCATCAGAGTAAGAATAATCAACAAATTAATATCTTTTTCAAGGTATATTCATCATAAATATGAATATATTAATATGAAATCACAAATGCTGCGTTTGCGCACCGTACAGGGTTCACGGATGGTCGGAGCCGTCACCCGCTTGGCAGCAGCGATCCACCGGATTAAATCCCTTACCAACTTTACAATACCATCGAAAACAAACCACACTACCCGAATCATAACTACAGAAGGCTCAAAATCCTCTGATACTGTGTTTTGAAATAGCAAAATTAATTTTTGGTTTCGAAGTTGAGAATCGAACGCGTATAAAATATAATCTACATGATTTTTTGTGGTTGGTTTCGTACGGACATTTCGGACAATTATGTTTGATTGCACCTTATATTACGAGCGAGATGGTGGAAGGTATGCGACCCATTCCCTGACCATGACGCATTTCTAATATACAGGATGGTCAAGGCTTAGAGTTAAATAGGTACATTATCTGACGTCGAGTTAATTTTACGATGATAGATGTTTTATTGAATTTGGAATCTGATTAGATTTCGTCTCGCAGCTGTGTTATTGTTTCCGCAAATCAACAAAGGAGCGTATTTGGGTATAATTATGTTGATGAAAGCTTCCTGAAGAGTTCAGAAATTTTGCTTTTTAAAGTACCTTAAATAATCTCCCGATTTATTTCCGACAATTTATTTCAATATTGAAGTTAACGTTAACTTGAGCTCCCAAAGGATTGCCATCCGTGGCTTTGAATACAAAGAAATCTTAAGTACTTATTTTAAAATATAAACCGTTTCTCTAACTACTGTTTTGACTGGTGCAATTTGTAATAACTTCGTTGTTATTTTAGCGTTTGTGAATCACCCAGTTACAGAGTTGTACTTATCGACAATGAAAACAGGATGCTGGACGCTTAGTCATGAGTCTTTGTGACTGTTTAGATGCCTTTAGCAGATTCCGTGCGAGCGAGCTCTTGGTACAGGTGCCGGTTGTAACACGTTTTTGAGGTAAGGGTTGTGATGAAAGGGAAACTGTCATTTCGGTAACACTCTTTAGAGAATGTGGCTAGATTCTGAGATCTAGATAATCTAGATCTGTTATCTTGAAATCTAACGCTAGGTTTCTGCAGTCAAAAAGTTCACACCGAGTTCATATGAAAAAACATTGACATTGCCCGATCCAAGGCACCGCCGCCGCCGCCGCTGCCGTACAAATTGACATATCAATAATTTATTTATAAAAACCAAGAAACTCCTTTCTTATGAATCATACCACGCATGAGAACGAACGCGGAAAAGACAAGTGAATGAAGACGTTACAAAAACCTCGCAAGTGTCAGCGAACGTATAAAAAGTAGTTGTTGGACATTCACAAATTTCTCTGCGACATTATACATGTAAGCGGTATTCACTGGCGCGTCATCAGCGCCTCAGTATGCATTACTTCAGGCAAGTGCAGCATGCGAGTGGAACCAAGTGCGTAACGACGTGAAAGTGACAGGTCGTTTTGGCGGGAGACCGGCCGCCCGCCATGTCTGGCATTGGGTTCTTTATAATATCCACACGACATCGGTACCGGTTGTACGCACCACGCGACACTCAGGCCGCGTCGCGACAATTTATTTCGGTTCGGGGCAATGCACTTATCGCACGCAGCCCTGAGATCTGCGCGTCGAATAAACGAGAGTAAACATGAAACGCGAAGGGAAAAAATAAATGCATCATAGACAGCGTCAAATCAAGACTGTTCAAATGAGTTGACTGGGAAGGATCACATATTGGTAACCGCTGGACGTGCAAAGGGTCCTGCAACTGTCATGTGACCTTTGACTCCATTCATGTCCCCTGTGATTGATTAGCTTCTATCTATAGAGTATAGAGAAACCGTCAAACGTTACTTTTAATCTTGGGCATGAAATTGAGAGCTCACATGTGCATTTTGATTGAAATCGCTTGTTTGTTAATACACATAACTCGCCATGTCCCCTAAAAGTATTGCAGAATTTTATGCTCTTTTAAATTTTCAGAATAAATATAATAAATCTTTTAAATGGTTTCGGCTGTAATTAATGGCATGTTCGCACACTCGCACCGACTAAAGAATGGCACTGAAGGCAATAAAAGTTTAATACAGCCGATGTAACACGGCGCACTTTGTTATTCCAGAAATAAGTGGACTTTACTCGCCCAAATCGTATCGCAGCACGGAAGTGCAATTCAAAGTATGCTAATTAAAGCAACTTTAATTCAAAACGTATTTTTATTTGCGTAACTTGTTCGCTATCAAGTGGTTGGTAATAAAAAATCTATTAATTCAGTGGTCTAAGTGCAGCTGTGTGTAGTCTGTGTACACGGCTGTGCTGGGCTGTGCACGGTCATTTGTCAAGTGTACGTTTCGCGCCAAAAGTGACGTTTCACAAATCTTCAAAATGGCGTGCGGTGGTAATTAAACGCGCGCAATAACTGGCCATAAAGCAAACGAAGCGCATTGATGACGCGCCGCCCGCGCTATTTTCAGTGCGCGACGCCGCCCGACAAATGCTAACGGCCTCTAGGACACTCCAGCGAGACTCGGGACACCAGTCACCACCGACTACCGACTGCTCAACGCAACACTCATTTCTACATTTTTGTTTCTTCAATATTGAGTGCCGCCAGGGTTAACATTAATATGCCAAACCTTTTCATTGAAAGGGAGAATGTGACTTTATTGCCTTGAGATTTCAATTATTGTATTCTATGAGCATTACGATACCTGTTATTGTTGCATACAGCCATACATTCCGTGAACTTGAACAAGATGATTCACTAAGATCTCCATAAGAGTGAGTATATACGTTTTTGTGCGCGTGAGACATGACTGGTCTAGTTATTTTAGGAACAAAGATATTTTTGATACCCAATAGTCTACACTCTGCATGATAACAGGATATCTTTTAGTTTAGGCAAGTTGTATGCAGTTAAGGTGTCCGATCAAACCATCTAACTCACTGCCCTCGAATAGGGTATTTTCCAATTTATTAAAAACTATTTTAAAATTTTTGAAGATTGGGGCCAGATATTTAACAGAAAAATACAAATAATTTGATTTACATAAATTTTCTCAATTAAAAACTATTTAAATCAAACAAATTTTTCGTTGTTTTGAATTTACCGCCAAAACGCTCCTTACGATGACTTTTTTATCACGTGACGTCAGATTTGTGTAAACGGCACCGATAAAAATATTTTGTGTGGCGTAGTTTTAGAAGTATTTGTGCACAGAGGCACCGCACACCAGTAAGTAATACACTTTCTATCCATTTTAAAAATCTTGTTAATTATAAACTCGACATTCACTTGTTTACTACTTTAGTTTACACTTTAGTTTACACAAAGTTGATGTCACATGTGGTCACGTGATAAAAAAGTCATCGTAAGGAGCGTTTTGGCAGTAAATTCAAAACAACGTAAAATATGTTCGATTTAAATCATTTTTAATTGAGAAAATGGATGTATTTCAATTTATTTTCATATTTTCTGTTACAATTTTCGTCCCAATCTTCAAATTCAAATAGTTATTAATAAATTGGAAAATAACCTATTCCGGTTTTGGGTTTATAAGACTTAAGCAGTTATCATTTCGGATAAAAGAGAACATCATAGCTATTTACAACCATTCGACAGGGTATCGTATAGAAAATGAAACATTACGATAACCTGATTTGCCTTACCCTCGACAGCAAACAGCTGTCGGAAGAATAGCGGTCGTGGGCCAAATTTTAGAGTTTTGGATTTGTGAATAGCGTTTATAGGACTCCTACGACTACATTTATTGATGGTCGATTTGGTGCGGAAACGTATCGTATGGTTGTATATAGCTATGCTGTTTGTTAGAAGGTCCCAAGTATACCAAATTTTTCGTGAATTAAGGCCTCAAGTCCTGATCAAAGCCCAAGGCTAAAGGCAAAGTTTATCGCACTGAAGATCCTATTATGACCTAGGCCAAACACACACTAGTGAATGACTTACATAAGTGTAGATCATACCTAACTTATAATTTTACTTAAAAATATCTGATAACATATCCATTGTTTTCCTTAAATATTGACATAGTTATACCTACAACTACATCTGTCTTGAATATGAATCAATATTTGACATTTAAATATCTTTGATTTGACATTGCTCTGTGATATTCACCTACCTACGGAAATTAAAATAATTATTATAGATACCAGAATTGTTATTAAATATTTATAAAGAGACACAGGTTAGAGAGAGACATAGAAAATAAAATTAGCGACTAAGTTTTATTTTTTATATGAAAAGTATTTTTCACTCAATCCTACGCCATAGGTAGGTTATCCCATTCCATTAATCCAAAAGTTTAGTTGTGAACATGTAAAGGAATCTGGATTCTGAAAAGAAAACAGAGATCATTTCAATTATGTCAGGTAATTCCTAATGAGTGCATATGCACACACAGATACCAGCATGATTCAAATGTAGCGAAAATGAAAATGGTTTTTATTTTTTCGTTAAAATGTAGTTGATCTTGAATAACATCAAAATATGCAAATTCTAGTCAGAGTAAACAAATCTCAAAAAAGATTTCCATTAACGATGCACTTTTTGTGCAACAGACTAAAAAAGTCCCGCGAAAATCACCATAAATAAATACTCCATATTTTTTTTTATGTGTTGGTACCTGGGAACTAGACTGACTAGTTTTAAAATGAATCATGGCGGACTAAGGCCACGAGCACACTTCTTGGAAGGATAAATTGTTCATTAATTTTACATTTGGTCATCGAAGTAGGAAGCGGAATGTGTTTAATATTATTAAATATTGTTGCAGACATCTCATTACTCGCTTATTATATTCCAATGAGAATGAAAGTAAGTTAGAACCAGACAGCGTGGGTGCACTAGTTTATGAATCGAGATTAACATTAAATAATAATGATTTTGCTCTCCTTAATTACCTTTTTGTCTGTCGAGTTATTTTTTGTGTGGATCTTACAGTTATTATTAAATTATATCTCTGAATTCTTCTTTGTTTCCGGTGTCATTGTGATGAAATAATTAATGCCATTTTCTTTCATATAGGATTCTTGTACTCTTAACCTATATTCTACTCTACCTCTACTTTGATCTATTCTATAAAATCTCACAGTGAAAACTTAGGTGAAGTGAGTTTGAAGTAAGCTGTCAATAGTGTCAATCTCTAGCATCAGATGGAATGACAGCTCACTTCAATCTACTAACCTATGTTTTCACGGTGAGATTTTTACAGAATCGGCCGGTCTGCCGATGGTCCTTCGAGTCTACTCGCCAACTAGAGATGGAGGAAGAAGAATTCCAAGGATGTATCGACAACTGTCATCGTGTATAACAAAGATGGGTAATAATAAGGGAGGGGCTGGCTGTTCTCCCCGTTCGAATGCCGTCTATTTTGAGATAATTATCGGCCAGCGGACGCGACTGCCTACGCCTCATACGATTTATTTGTCTCATTTAATTATTAGTAGTTTTAACTTCTCAGAATGTCCTTGTCGGTAAGGTGGGGTTATTTTTACGCGAATTGAAACCGTGGGTTTGGACTTTTATGGGTATCTATTGGGTAACTGGAGGATTTTTAAACGGTCAAGAATTCTGAAGTCCTATAAAACTTTGAAGGTGTCTAAGTGTGAGAAAAACTTTAATTCACTGATGCCCGTCTGTACTAACATGACTTTGACAAGTCAAGTTCACGCTTCATAAAAATGTGTTGCACCAACCTTAAACTGCCTCAACAATTGCTGTAGCAGTAGATGTAGCTATTTAAACATAACCGAATTCTCGAATCATGCCTTAATTTCCTTTAAAATCAACAATATCTGATTTTCTTCCAAAAAACTATTATCTACCTAAAACCCTCCGAAAAAAAGTGAAAAACAAAATCAAGATCAGTTCACCCTGTCATAGAGAGTCCTTCTATCAAATTATGCGACGCGCGCGCCCCCTGGCGGTACGTGCCGAAACCCCGGCCTACCTGAAGTGGCCAGACTTAATTAAGTGCTCTGCATAACGATCCCTCGTGTTGTGGTCGTGCCATCAGGCTGGTACTGGGTGCAATGGTGAATCACCACGGTGTTTGTGGGACTTGAGATGACTTATTGGCTATGTTGGTTTTTTTGGTAAAGTTAACGAAAGCTTTCCGCAGCGGTTTTGCTGTCTGTAGCCTGTCCAAGAGGGTTTTAAGATGAGTTTTAAAGGGCATAATATTGTGCATAATGTTAACACCTTCGTAACTGTACGGAGAGATGGTCAAAATAAAGAAAACCTGTCAGTAATAGGTAGGTACGATCGATTTCGTACGACGGAAATGTTATGTTGCTTTCAATAAAACAGTTATCACGGCGAGCGATCGCTGAAATAGATACCAAAATTGTAGGTATTCTTTATTGTAAAACTAATAAAATAAGCAGGAAAGGTGGTAAAAGACCACCGGTGAAGTCAGCGTGAAGTGAACTGTCAATGGGATGACAGTTGGAATTCAAGCTCAATTCACCAAATGTTTTACAGAATAACGCTACAGTCCTATAAATGCCACTATCATTCACAACCTGACAACTATCAATCTACCATTCAAGCAAAAACAAGCCTTACTTCTTATTCTTTCTTCCCCATATTTCATGCACTATCACTACTAGTCTAATGAACCATATTGCAACAAAACTAGTCTCAAAGAAGGCACCATTGAGACGTAAACTCCGTCGGCTCGTAACAGAGGGCGCTCGAGTGCCGAAGGGTGTATTTTTACCAGATTATGCACCGCAAGCTTTCCGTCGAGGCGTGATGAAGAATGGACTCTAGGATACACTTGATTGTTTTATTATATCATGCTGTATAATAACCTGTGAGCTTTTGAATAGACGGTTTACGGTTGGAATGCTCTTGTTTTTAGAATGTTTGGAATATTTCGGCGAAAAGTCGAGGATGTTGTTAAAATAGAACGAGGAATAAAGGCATGTATACCAAGTGAAAGGAGCCGTGGTGGCCCAGTAGCAACGGCCGTGGCTTACGAATCGTAGGTTTGAACCCAGATAAGCGCTTTACTTTGTGTAAATCACTGCTCTCAAAACGTTGAACGACATACAAACATGTGACTAGGGGCCAATAGAAAATGGCGCCTAGGTTACGCATCACGCATCTTTTCGGTCTACACTAAGCAAAGGTAGGTCGCAAAACCTTTCTTGACCAATTATAGCCTTCAATAACGAAGGTATTCAGTTCAACTTGCAAAAAAATCGCTACTGCTTGCTATACTGCAATTTTAAGAGAATTTGAATAGATATAGGCAGATTTGAAAATACGCTTTCATCTTTGTAATGCATAATATATTCAAGTAGTTCTTCAAATTTCTTAGATATTACCTATATGGTAACAGTATGACATGGTTTATTCATGCTTTTTTTTATTTATTTAATAATTGGCGACATTTTGCGCCCCCCTTCGATAGGCGCCCAGGGCTCTTGCCCTGCCTGCCCCACCATAGCCACTGCATGTGACATCTACCAACTGGATCTGCATGGTGTCATTACGGCACACTTCCTCTTACCGAGAGGAGGCACGAGTCCCAGCAATGGGAATATTTTAGGCAGATTATGCATGTCTATACACCGTGACATTTTAGTCGTCTTACAAAGGTGGTCCACTCAATGTATCCGTCATAACATACCTTGAGGCGCGATTAAAACATTGTTACCATTAATTAAGATAATAGGTACAAAGAAAAATAATGAATGTTTCAGAATTATGAAACACCCTCCCTGTTAATAATGTTTACGTATCAAACGGTAGAAGACATCTACCTACCTACCATTACATTCCATCATTAATTCCATCTACATAACAGGGTGTTTCGAACTACGTCATGCGTCTTAGTGAATGATATTTTAAATTTTTTTAAGCAAATGTTCAAAAATTTTTTTTTTTTTTTGTAAATGATTAGTAGTCATTGGATACATGAAGTGGGCTGCCGCTGTAAGACGACTAAAATGTCACGGTGTATATCGAGTGAATCTATGGTCGATTTTGAATGTTGTAATCTTTTCTAAACCCAACCAAGATGATTGAAAGAGGTCGCAAGTTTGCCATTAGGTACCGTAAGAGACGTAAAAGCTCATCTTTCGATTACAAACTTAAAAACTTACAGAAACGGGTAAAAAAAAATCATCAACAAAAAAAAACTTAAAGAATTTCTAAAAGATCGATATCAAATTAATTAACGATACATATCGTTTACGTTTTTCTTAAACCTTTTAATTCGTCGAAAATAAACGTACGAGCATTTAACGCTAATACCGATGCTCGCGTGCTAACTTCGCGTCGTTAAATTAAAAAGTAAAAGCAATAAATAAACTTGGGAGCCAATGAACCTTTTTTGTAACTTTACACGCCAACTTCTGTGTAAAGTTTTGCATTCTGCAACTGGTTACAGAATGGTTTATTGTGGCCTCTAAACACGTCATTGGCCTTAGGAAATTGAGTTTTATTCTTTTAGATAAGATATGGGGCAGATAGTTTATAATAAGTTTTGATCTAGAATGTCATATGAATGAATCAAATCCAAAGACATTTAATCAAAACTAGCGTTTGACAGCGGCTTCGCCCGCGTGGAGGTCGAAAATTATCCCACGGGAACGTACAACCGTAATAAAAATATCCTATGTATTAATCCATGTTATAATCTGTTTGTGTGCCAAATTTCATACAAATCCGTTCAGCCGTTTTGGCTTGATTGAGTAACAAACATCCAAACATCAATATAGTACGATACTCAGAGCATCAGCACTTTTTTAACGTCAAAACTACTTTAGACAGTTCTTCTAAGCCCCGGCCTTCACCACTTCTAAACTTGGGAGCCAATGGTTGTTTGTTCCGCCACTTCTTCCCAGCTAAAGCACTAGGAAGTGGTGAAGGGTGGGCGTTTTGGGGGACTGTCTTATGTATTTTGACGTTCGAAAAGTGCTGATTCTCAGCCTAATTTGAATAAATGACTTTTGATTTTGATTTTGATAAGTGCTTTCGCTGGGAAGAAGAAGTGACAAAGTCCTCAGCTGCACAGCTGTCTGGTAAGTTAGAAGAATTTGATTCTGTTGTTGGTTCTAAATTAAGCTAGAATATGAATAGTCTTCGAATAGAGTTGGCTCATATCTTGGCATATTGTTGTATTCTGGAACACATCAATAAAGAACTTAGCTTTGTCTAAAGCTTATTTGAGGACTTGAGAAACCAGGCATTCGTTTTCAAGAGATTTTTAACAAATCTCTGTTTCAGACTTTTTCGAAATATATCCGTCTTAATTAATCACCCCTGTTACGTCATTAGTGTCTTTTTTACTGATAAACAGTTCAAGTCACTGCTTATATGGTGTTGGTGTTGACTGAATATGATTGAATATACCTACCTATAGGGTCCATCGATCAGGTTAAGCTACGCTTGCCGCGGTTGGTCCGTTGATGGGTGACCATTAATCATACCAAGAAACCTCGAAACGAAAGCACCCGTTGGTCACGTCTGTTATTTTTGGATCTTTGACAGTCCTTACGGGTCGTTACAAGCCCAAAAGTCTGACAACCAGTTTTACCAAGGGGTATCGTATTACCCAGTAACTGGGTTGTGGAGGTCAGACTGGCAGTCCTTTCATGTAAAATACTGGTAGGCATTCAGCTGCATCCTGTTAGACTAGAAAGCTAAACAGATGATGATTATACCTGTTTTGTAAATACATCGATCGCACTATTTTTTTATTCGTACTTACAAGTTTAATAAAAAAAATTGCATCTTTAGTTTCAGGAGGTAGGTAAATAAAACACTTGCAAAAATAATTAAAGCCTTCAGCTGTATAGTTCAACTTGGAGAACAAAAACAAAACAAACATGTCAGCAACTTTCTTAAAAGCCGAATTTCTTTCACGCGAAATCCGTCAAAAGAAAAACTAAGCGTTTTCCATAACGTTCGTATACAAAGAGACTTTATAAAAACATCTTGGGTTGGCCAAAATAAACCTTAACAGGTAAGACTTAAGAGCTTTTACGAATGCATAAAGACGGTCATTAAAAAGAACCTCATTCGTTGAGTGTCAAAGGAAAGTGCGCCTTATGTATGGGCGTAATAAGGGCGGTGCAGGTGTGGTAAGGTGGCGTCTTGGGGTGAACGGCCGCTGAAAGCTGAACATTTCAGAAGTTTGACACGGCATCGCTTCCTGTAGCTCTGAGTGTTAGAATGTCGTGCATTTTTGTGTTGAACTTTTTTAAATGCATTGTTTTTCTTAATGAGTTTTTTCAGCAGTTGCTACAGACAGACGAGATCTTTTTATGTCTCTGTTCGTTTTCTACCTACTGTAGTATGAGGGAAGTTACTGCTTTCTTAAATAATCAGTGTCGCCATTATTAAAATCTATATGGGCAACTAACAAACTTGACCGTTTGGTAAAAACCTAGGAGACAATTCGACCTTAAATTTCTCTTACCCGGCTGCGGCCAAAAAAAGGAGGGTTATAATTTTGACCGGTATGTATGTATGTATGTTCATCTGATCCCGTATAACTTCTAAACTGCTTATCACAATTTGACAAATGTGGTATCGTTCGGAGCGTCTAGATTGTTCGGTGATTATAAGCTGTGTGACGTCACATTAAATTGAAGGCGTCCTCTAGCTGGCATAAAAGTGCCGAACTTAAAAAAAAAGATTGATTTAGCATGACTTTTCAGTAGTCGGGTTTTAGGTTTTGTACTTAATTTTGTTGCTCAATCTTCAGAAATTTTCAGGTTTTCTTGAATAAACCATTAAAAGTACTTAGACAAAACATTAAATACAGTGGCAACACTCACTTTTATGTAGCTACGAGCACTGTAAGTGATTTGTCAGTTACAAACTCAACTTGCATCGTATTTTAGCCACATTGTACAGGGGTGGCGCGTTGCATCAAACAATACAGATTATAAATGTGAAGATTCTCAGAAACTTCATAAATTTTGTTAATTAATTTGTAGGCAGTTTTGACGCTGAAAGGTAAAAGCAGGAACGCCATTTTCGTTTGTTTTTCTTTTTTCGCGCACTGTCTGTGCATATTATGTAAAGCATTCTTAATCATAAGCTTCATCTAACTTTAGTTCGAACGAAAAGCTCTGAGCCAGTTTGTGCATTTCGAATTTATTTCCATTTGGGTAAAGTTCTTATTACAAAAAAGGGGAACTTAGCACCGGACTAACTTGTTAGTTTTGCAAAAGGAACTGTATTTCGATTATTGTTGGGTAATAATTTAAAAAACAGGCTCGGTAGTTCAAACCATACAAAAATCTTGTTTAGTATTAAGACCGATGACGTTCAAATATTGTTTCTTCTTATTTCAAAAAATTATTTCCAACTACCTTCTTTAAAGAAGGTTTCAAGTCTGTATGTCAAAATTTCAACATCTAACATGCAATGGGAGTCTTTGAAACACTAATTAAACAAATTACCTAATTTATTAAACAAATAAATTTCTCTCATTGATTGCCATCCCTACAGATAAAGTGCTCGGTATGCAGCTTTCACTTTCGGGACGCGAACTACAACTTTACAATGTCAGTCGTTCATTAAATATTTACTGAGCCTACGTGTTTTCAGTTTTCAAGGACGAGGACGAAATATGAAATAACTTAACATGTAGGTAAGTGTGTGAAGCCGTGTTTTCTTACAACACTTAGTAAGGATTTTACCAAAGATTTCATATTTTATCCGCGGAATAAAATTGACGTCTGAAAGTTCTAGCATGGAAAAACTCAAAAATTCAAGATTTATTCTCAGGATACGACTTAATCGAGGGAATGTTTTTTGTTTTTCGTAATGTTAATTACCTATTATTGTATAGAATCAAGTTCTTCTAACTTAACAGACAGCTGTGCTGCTGGGGAGTTTGTTACGGCACTTCTTCTTCCCAGCTAAAGCACTAGGAAGTGGTGAAGGGCGAGCTTTTTGGGTGGACTGTCTTGTGTAATTTTGACGTTCAAAAAGTGCTGAGTTTTTTTTTGATTTTGTATAAAAGTTTGGTGAAATTCGCCCATAGCGGAACGTATTCTAGAACGATGCTCAAGCAAAGAGTACACATAAGTACCTTCCAAACATCATGCCTTGTTTTCCCGAATGGTTAGGCAGAGATGTAGCTATAGTACACTTACATTTCGCTAGTTATGTTTAAGGGCGAGCCAATTGCCATCAACCGGGCTCAAAATTGCCTCGCTGCTATTGAGAAATTCTAGATAGAAATACCCAATAACACTTTGTTCGACCTGGGAATCGAAACCAGGACCTCATGCTCAACAGTAGCGCTTGCGACCACTAGAACAACGAGGCAGTCAAGCAAGAATATTGTTGTAAAACTAGATTTTAGTTGATAATGTAGAGTTTTAAGTTCAGCGTGTTTGAGCATTGTTCTAAAATCTACGTCTTAGATGCTGGTTTTACCACCCAGCTTTAACATTTTACAAAATAATGTTTACTTCTTTTTTTTTTTTTTGGGTGGGAAATCATCAAATAACTTCTCCCGCTCTGAGTGGAGCAGGAGCGCGTGTCAGACTTTTACTAACTAGAACCCACCCGTGTTCCCTCAGTTGCCTGTGTGCCAGGGGCCGCGGTATCTCTTTCGAACAACCCACACCCCTGGCAGGCATCGGCCCTTGCGGGCCCCACCAGTTGGCGGCATCTCTTTGAGGCGCGCGTGGAACACAACGCGCCGTCGACCCGGTCTTGGTCCTTACCGGACAGCGAGCTACCCATTACTCGCACTCCGCAAGCCCGCGCCTACGGTGGCCGGGAATCAGTCTGGGATTCCCGACGCCCAGGGTGTCTCCTGCGAAGGCTGCGGCCGTGAGGGCGCATGAACTGCCTCTCCCTCACGTGCGCCGCCTCCCTCTTTGCGAACATCACTGCTTCGCTGAAGGAGGTGACGGCTAACCATGCACTCTCACTCCGTACCATGGCCTGGACCAGGGCCGGACGCGAGAGATCGCCGCCGCCGATCGCCTCCAATTTCTAAATAGCTAACCCGACAGACGTCGTCTTCTATCTTAACTATGAATATTGAATTCGCATTGGTATAATATTAGAAAAGTTAAAACGGTCGTTAAGTTTTCTTAAATGTTCTAATGTTACGCGCAAGTTTTTTTTTTTCTTTCATAAGAACCTTCTCCTGACAATAACAAACACAACAAAAAAAAAATTAGCAAAATTGGTCCAGCCGTTCACGTGTGATGCCGTGACAAAGAGAAATAGGGATTAATTTTTATATTTACACCGTGACATTTTAGTCGTCTTAAAACGGCAGCCCACTTCATCTACCCAATGACTATAATGCTATCTACTACCATTTATAAAAACAAAAAATTTGAACATTTGCATAATTAAAAACATGAAAATATCATTAACTAAGACGCATGACGTAGTTTGAAACACCCTGTTATGGAGATGGAATTAATGATGGAATGTAATGGTAGGAAGGTAGATATCGTCTACCGTTTGATACGTAAACATTACTAACAGGAAGGGTGTTTCATAATTCTAAAGCATTATTTATTTTTCTTTGTACCTATTATCTTAATTAATGGTAACAATGTTTTAATCGCGCCTAGAGGTATTTTATGACGGACACATTGAGTGGACCACCTTTGTAAGACGACTAAAATGTCACGGTGTATAGATGATACCGCATATAATTATGGGGTAGACGGTAGATAGTTAAAGCTTTTCCTAATCGTCATCATCTGCTAAGCCCTTTGTTTCCCCAACTATGCTGGGGTCGGCTTCTAATCTAACTGGATGCAGCTGAATACCAGTATTTTGCATGGATTGACTGCCAATCCGACAGTTACCTGCTCGGTAATACGATACCACTTTGTAAGACTGGTTGTCGGATTTTCCGTAACGACTGTCCAAGATCCAAGTGCTTTCTGGGGCTTCGTGCCCTCGAGGAGAGATCTCGCTCAAGAGGTCTCGGTATGTAAAGATGGTCATCCATCCACGGACCAACAGCGGCTAGCGTAGCTTAACCGATTGATCGACCGGTGCGGCTGTTATTACTTAGCCACAGTCCACAAGCTAAACCCAAAAGCGCTTCCTTATTATCATCATCATTTCAGCCGAAAGACGTCCACTGCTGGACATAGGCCTTCCCCAGGCTCCTCCACTTCGACCGGTCTTGTGCTTCCCACATCCAGCGAATTTCCGCGGCCTTCACAAGTTCATCGGTCCACCTTGTGGGGTACGCGGTGGCCAGTCCAGAACCTTTCGGCCCCATCGGCCATCTGTTAGCGCTTCGTATGATTAGAAAATTCAACATCAGCAAGACGCGTTTACTTGTATGGAAGACAGTTGCCTGAAAGTTTTACCAGCGTTGGAGGCTTTTCAGTTGTAATCATAACAAAACATGCCGCCCACATTAATCGCTTAATTAGTCCAAACATTTCGTTACGTCACCCTAAAAGCTTATTATTTGCAGTGTCCGCCGTCCGCCATTACGCCGGCCATTTTTCAATTATGCCAAATGTGTATGGAGTATAAATCATTGTATGTATGTTAATGTATGGCTGTACGGGTATGTGCAGGGGGCGACGGGGTGAAGGGAGGTATGTAAACATCCCGTCTGTTTAATTTGTAAACGGAATCGAAATATAGGAATTGTATACCCAATATCTGCGCCTGTGCTGCAGGAAAATAATAAAAAAATGCAGCGGTAGAAAATTTTTATGCGTTCGGATATTTTTATAAGTGGCGACGGCTCGGTTTATGGATCGAAACTTAATCGGACGGATTCTATTGAATTTCGTGGCTTTTATAGCTCTCTCTGTAGCTCTATGCATTAAATATGATTTTGCTATGCTTGCAATTTGCATATTTTGAGCGGTGATAACTCACGTAGGTACCTCTGAGTACAGTCAGCCTCAAAAGATCCATTTTATTGTCCATCATTTGTGTTCCATATAACTGAATCAATGTTACAATTAATTAAGTACTCAATGTGTAGGTAGATGTTTTGCGGCTACACGTTGGTACAATATTATAGACGCTTAGTTGAGTTCTTGACGATATCATACGTGTTTTGGAGGCTGTCTTAACCTACGTAAACTGCCTAACTGCCTACCTACGTATCTGAAGCAAAGAGAAGTAGGTAAAATATCAGTCAGGCGTGACAATGCGTTATTATGAAGGTCGTGTGTTGGGTTTTACCTAACAATACCAATGACTATCTCTGATCTTATAGTAACTTATCGAGCAATGACATCGAGCTTTGGCTAAGAATGCTGGAAGAAAGAGGGAAGCGCTAGGCTGCTAGTTTCGTCAAAACAGAGTTGCAACAATGTGGTAACTATGAGTCAATCTTTTGACAGGAAAAGTGAGCTTAAGGTAGGAGGAAAAATTTCCTACTGAGCTATCTTCGGTAGGAAAACTCACATATCCTTATGCCAACAAAACTCACATCACCGAACTGTAGGTTTTTAAACGGTTCTTTTGACGTTGAATGAGTATCCAACGTCAAAAGAACCGTTTAAAAACCTACAGTTCCAATCGAATTCCATTTTTAAAACATGAAGCATTCGAAATTTTAAAAACTGAAGCCCCTGTGGTGGCCAGTGGCGCACGTTAATTCCATCGATCATTACTCCCGGTGCAATCCACCAATCATGAAAAATAAAAACACTGGCAACCCCACCTGCACCCCCCTTGTTGCCACCCCGTCCCCCCTCGTCTGCGTCCAGGGGTTGTGATTTTTTCGAGCGTCACTCTCGATTAGTATGACTCCGGTTTACCTATATGTATTCAGGAAATCAATTGCAGTTATGTATGTAGTTGGGGCTTTTGATGCTTTGTTTGGAGATGGATCTATAATACCTATGCATGGAAATTGTATCAGCATTTTGTTATTGCATGTAAAAGGATGCTTGAGCTACCTATTAATGAACTAAGACTTTTGCTTATACATGGTAATTAAATCACTGTTCAAGGACTGATTAAACCACATTTCTAGTTTCGTAATGGAAATATATTTTTGGCATACCTACTTTATAAGGTAGGTCATTAATGTTAGGGAGCAAGGACTAATCGGAAGATTCTTCTAAAATACCTGTATTAGCGTAGGTGGTTGTGTTTCATATATTTTTCAAAACCTATCAGAAAGCCAATAACTTCATGCAAGTTTTAAAGCACAATATCAGCAATGTAAAAAAAATTTGGTCAATTAAAAAAACCTACAAAACAGAATCCATCCACGATGGATGTGTGTATATATGGCAACCCCCACATAGACACGCCTCGTTGTAGTGTGTGTGCTTGCAGGGCTGAGCTGAACCCAGCCCGATCGCGAAGCTCCATGCAAAAATGTGCATTACACACCAGGAATACTCGACCTCCCGCCCCGCCCCGAAATCCAACAAAATAAGGCGAGCGAGGGGGGCTCTCGGCTGTCCTACAGCTTTTTTTAAACTGGGCGATGTGCTAGGGGTAGTTAGATAACGGCATGCGGGCCCCTCCGATGTCATGTATCACGTATCCAGTTTTTAAAATTCGAACGATGCGCAATTGTTTTGGGTTTAGTTTTGAAATAGGAAACGCGCGCCTGCCAGGCACGAGATTAATTAAAATGAAACCTACTTGAAAATTATTCGTTTGTTCTTAAACACATTCCTCTGGATTAATTCCAGTCCTTGGGCTTCAAAAAAGTCTAATAACGAAATTGTTTTGTTGCCAATGCGCACTTTATCAAACGGATAAAAATGTAGCGCTTGCTAGTTATCCATGAAAAGAATGTTGAAATCCAAAATTCGGCTGGATTCATTTGAAAGATCCGTTTTTAGTTTTTAATATAGCAAGCTCAAAGCTTTTTTACTTATGTTAAGCAACGTAGAGTTTAACGAAGCCGTAATTATAATTTTCAAAAGAATTCCTTTTTCACTAATGAAATACCTTTAATTAAAGTTTGATGAAAAGACGTAGTATTTATACGATTTTTAATAAACCGAGCAATTACTCTGAACGTAATAGTTTAAAAAGTTCCGTAAGGTTGCATATCATGAATTTTGCTTCAGATAACGCCAACGTTTATATCTGATAGACAGAATGATGCGAACTTAGATAAATTAAAAAAAAAAGTTAAGTATGGTGTTTATTTTTTCCGTAACACAATTTGAAACTGAGAAAGAAAATACTTGACCTTCATAAGTAAAAAGTGGCAATCACGTGAAAAGTTGAGACTTCCAATTTCCTCAAAGCACCACTGACCACAATGACGACGTTGAAAAAAAAAGACAAATAACGAAAACACGCCAAGACTGACGTCAAACTCTGTAATCTAAATAATTCCAAAGTCACCAGCTAAAAAGAAAGAAAATCAGCGACGACGAAACAAAAGTTCTAAATTCAAAACAACGCAAGTTTTCGCACAGAAGTGGACTTTTACGAGGCCACAAAGTTTTTTCTACACACACCGACGGGGGGTTGAATGGAGTAAAAAAACGGGAAAAAGGCAAGAGAAACTGTGTTATGAGGTAAGAAAGAGTGAGGCCAGGGGCACGTTCGCAATAAAAAGATGTCTGCGTAAGGTCGGCGTTGGAGACGGCGACTTTTTTTTCGATTTTCGAGAGAAAGAGAAGGAAATTCTACAGTATGCAACTGGCGCGGGTTTATATTAAATCATATTCTAGTTCAACAATTTTGTTAAATGCAAAGATTAGAGATTTTTCAGTTCAATTTTGGAGTTTTTTTTTATAAGGTTTAAACCCTTTCAAGCTCACCTCAGACGGATATAGAATTTCTGCTTTAAAGTTGAACGATTTTTGTTCATCTTAGAACCTAAAATATTCACAAAAATGTTGACAAAAAATGTGGCTACCGTTATTTAAAGAAGCGGTAGGCCAGACATTAGAACATAACAAACGTACAATCATTGTCTTTGTTTTAATGCTCGCTATTAACATGTGGTTCAAACGCTGCACGCTGACACTAACCGTTGCGTTCACGGTCAAATTATTTTATTCAGAGAAAGAACAGTTCGCAGTGTCTGCGGTTTGTGACCGTAATCAAGTAATGCATCAAAATAATCAATGGATTTGCAACTATTATGCGCGTGGTAACGGGCCCCGGGCCCTGGCAGGGTTGCCTACTGTCCAGAAGCTAGGTAACTGTTGTTCTTAGTGCTTAGGCTTGAGTTTTAAATATGCTCGTAGTTTTCAGCTGATCATCCATCATAATCCACAACCTAACCTCACCCACTGGTAAGCATAGTCCTTTATTTTCATGTGGCAATCATCACGCTCCTGTGCCAGTTTTATCCAGTTTCTACCAGCAATGGTATCAATGTCATCCGCCCATCTCGTCACCGGACAACCGACACTTCTTCCCCCAGTCCTTGTCACTGCTTTATGCCACCTATCATCACTGCGCCTTGCCAGGTGTACTGCTCAACTCAAATTTTCAGCTATCTTTAACAAAATAAGAGTCAAGCTAAAAATTCCCCGTTTTTCCACCATATTCTTCGAAGCTTAAGTTTGCAAGTCTTCTGTCTGGCAGCCCTGCATGCCAAATTGCAGTCTACTGTTCGATTGATCGACCTGGTCCAATTTGGCACGTAAGAAAAAAGCAGTCTGGACTTGTTATCTTATGATTAACAGAGCGCTAATTGTAAGTGAGTGAAAGGTGCAGAGAAAGGTGTACCGACTCTTTTTTATTCTATCTAACGAAAATAGATTTAGTCAGTGTCGTAGACACTTTCGTTCGACGGAAAATATACGAGATACTATCTCAGCTAATTATTATCTGTTGTTACGCTGGATGGGTTTTCAAGAGCAGATGAATGCTTTTGAGTTGTAATTAGTTAGGTATTGAATCAATGAGGATACATTCTCTAAGACCTAATGCACTCATTAGTACATGTAGCGTGTTCAAATATAACATTAATATCGTCTTAACTTATACCGTATATTCTATCCGGTAAGAAACTGGCGCTACAGTTTGTACGTAAGCACAACTTTCAAATGTTTTCGAGTTTCAGTATTTCTAGTTGTTTAAGTTAAGAATTTTCGCGTTGTTAGCTTTTAAGCACTTCACTATTGGTGCGCTTACAAACTTGGGCATGTATTGACTTATGATCGGGGCAAAGCCCTAAAACAAGCATTATCGCGGCGACGCACACAAGTGCAGCCACAACACGCGCCCCACCACCGACGCGATTCGGAGTTTTTATATTTTTGCACGTTCAAAAAAACGCGCGCGGCAGACAAAGATGGAGTGATGACGAGCCCCGAGCAACAATGGCGAGCGAGCGGGACGGACTCACCTCTGTCATTGCGAACTCGAAATAAAAATGTGCAAAGCGTTCCTTTTTTAAATGTGATGCTTTTTTTACGTTAGTCTGCGTTAGCAATTAGTGTTGTGCGGTTGTCGCGCACCGAGCGTTAGGATTCTATGCAAATTATATGCTCCGGATCCCGGCGATGCTTCCAAAAGCTTTTAACGCACATTCAATGACGTTATCGGATGAGCCGCGAATAGAGATCACGGAAGCGATGCCATTCAGTCCACCTACAAGGTCGCCTGTTCCGCGGCTTTATATAATTAAACAGGGCTCACAATGGTCGGTACCCGGCTAGGTACATAAGGACGTCTGCACTCGTTTTCTTGTTGAATCCTCTCCTCATTTTACCGCAATCCTTTTAAGAGCACGAGTTATGGCGATTTCTTGTAGAGAATTTGAACAAAAGGCTGATGATAGAATGTTTTAAAATTGTTTTCCGTTAACGCTTTAACGTCTTGGAAATGTTGGAGAGCATTTTCGATATTCCTAGCGTTTACAGATTGTTTTCATTTTAAAGGTAGTTGTAGAGTGCGAATGTAATTTGTCGCCATCTATCTGAAGACGTTCGTGAGCATGGTATTGTAAAGGGTTTGCATTAAAAGGGAGCATGGAATATTGCGTAAGCCCTCCAGGTGCATCCGACTAATCAAAGGCAGGGACGTTGGCTCCAGCGAGAATGTCGCTGTGAGCAAATTTTAATGCGAATGAAAAAAATGCTGGCAGCCCAATGCGGCGCGCGCGTGTGTGCGTGGGGCACACACACACAGCCGCGCGCCGTGTCGGTGCATGCTTTACGCGCGGAAAAAAGTGCTGCGTTATTGATTTTTCTGTACAGCCACGGGGGGTTAGGGGGAAATGTGGGGGGTGGACGCCCGCGGCCTGAAAAACCGTCTGCTGAAAAAAACCGAGACGAAAAGGCACCCCTCCCTTTTTAATTGGTAACGTAGTGTCAATAGGGCTAATCCTGGGGCGGTAATAGCCTGCTTTTGTCTCGCGAATGCATTTTTCAGTGTTGCCATGCGACGGTTTGAGCACTCGTGGCTATGAGACTATGAAGGATCTCAAGTTTAGATTTTGTGGCGGCTGTCTAAGCCGAGATGAATATTTCATATTCTTGATTTTTCTTTGGAGTCTTGCCACGTTGTTGGATAAAGAAATTTGAACCTGTCTACCTACATTTCTAGACTGAAAGCAATGACGAAAGGATCTACCAAGAAGGTAACATGATGTTTCTATCATTAATTCATATTAAACTGCTAACTAAAACTTATTGAATGACTTCCTACTTCGTCAAAAAGTAATGGTATCATAAGCATCTAATTGAGTGTTCAGTAAGTTGCTTATGTAATAATTTGTCTCAACAAATGTCTTCACGAACCCGATATTTCCTAACTCAGTCGTCACTGAGCTGACCAGATACAGTAATAATTGATAAACTTGTACTGTGAGCGCTTACTCCCTTAGAGTAAGTATCGACATGATTAAAACTAAATAACAGTTTGTCGTAGTACAATTTAAATAGTCCTAGAAAATGTGCTATATATGGCTGACATATCGCACACTTAGATCTAAAGGGAGCTAAGTCAAAAATTGGGAGTTTTGACTTATGCTTACCATTGAATTCCTTAACTCACTACCTATCAACCAATAAAACAGATTTTAAAATATTTTTCTAGTAGAACTTGCAAATATGTGTACAGTTAACTTCTCATTTAACATGGTAAACAGTTTTTGACCTTTTCTGAAAAAAGTGCTTCTTCTTTTATATTCGCTTATTAGCTCATCTAAAGCCTACCGTTTTTTCCGCTATTCCATTTATAGTTTGTCTGTCTTTTAATTCAGCCATTTACTTTTCGTCGTATTCATAAAGGTTGCAATGCAGCACCAAACAGGCTACTGGAAAAAATGCCCTTTTAAGTTATCCTACCTATCCTTTAAGAACTTTCTGTATCTTACCGACAGTTATGCACCTAGACATACTGGTTATTTATAATACTTATCTTTTATTATCACGTCACGTAAAAGTATCTTCAAGATGTATTGAAAGAGCCAGTGAGGCGTTTTAAAAAGTGGCATTTCATAATGAAACCGCTCCTGGTTTAGGGTTTTGGGCAAACTCGTAACCAAGCAGTTATTTCAACGAGAAAATTGCCGATCCCTTAGAGATGTTAGATTTTTCAGTAGTTTACATGGGAAATAATTTTTGAAGTCGCCAAACAGTAACAAAGAATAATAAATCTAGGTTACTGGGAATTCAAAAAAAATAATTCAAACCATCATCTTTGACTAGACGTATTTCACAAAATGGAAAAGTTGGTATATTATTTCACACACCCTAAATTCTTCGTTAGAGTCGTTCTTATATGTATTACAGACTACAATCGTGCAAAATTGAAAAAAATGTATCTAAATAATGGTATGCCTATAAATTATAATACAGTAATACATGAAAACACTGTGGTATCAACTTTTTCATATTAAAACGTTCCTACCACCAATGAGATAACTATTAACAGTGGGGTTAAAACCATCGGGTCGTGGGGTCCGAGTGCTCATGGCCTATTTAAGGAAATCTCGAAACGGCTGGTTGACACTTCCCGTCAAAAAGGGCTGGTTTTTACCTTCACCAGAGGCATTGCCATACAATTTGGCAATGCCGCCAGTCTCTTGGGTACATTAACAGTCGATAGCGATGCAGATGAATTTTTTAACGCTATATTTTAATTTGTGAATAGTTTTATTTAAGGTCGAATATATTTGTGTTATTTTAATTAGTTAGTTAATAGTTACATGAAAGTAATGAGTACTTAGATTATGTCAACAATAAACTTACATTTAATAAAACAGTCATGTCTTTGTAAAATCTAATTGATACAGTTATAATGCACCCTTCAGGATGTCCCGTGGACGCAGACGATCGTAATTAGCGGCCGGAAGTGCGTGCCGATGTCATGTCCGGTCCAATTGAGCCATTTGTGCGACAGAGGTCAGGGTTTTGCAATATTTAAAGAAACATACAGTGGGTTTTTGTTACTAGCTGAAAGGAGTCTATACAACTTATCTATACTAAAATTCTATAGAGGTCAAATTTGTTTGTCAGTTTAGTTAGAAAACGAAATAATAGCGCAGGATGCGTCACGGCAGGTCGAGGTCTAAATTTCACGCGAACGAAGTCGCGAGCAGAAGCTAGTAATTATTATCATAAATGCGAAAGTAACTCCGTATGTCTGTCTGTCTGTATATATTACCTTTTCGCGTCTAAACGGATTTAATTGAAATTTGGCACACGGATCGACCATGTCCTCGGTTAAGACAGGGATTTTTTTTTTATCCGTTTGATCATTTCCGATGCCGAAGCCTTCGCCCTTGTGGAGGTCGGCAATGATCAAAAGCTAGTCAAGTTTAAGTAGCTATTTACTTGAAAAATTTATATTAACCTTAATTCTGGTAATTCTACGCGCCTGCATTTAGGCTTGTATCTAGTGTTGTACCGACTAGTCGCCGATTAAACGGGAAAGCCGACTAGTCGGCCATATATGTAGTCGGCGACTAGTCGGCTAAAACCGCCGGCTAGCCGGCCCATTATTTACTCCTATTAAAAATTAAAAAACGGTGATTGAAACTAAATTTAAATAATAACTGTTATTATTTTTTATTATAGAATCAGTTTTACAGTTTACTTTCAGTGCTATCTAGAATAGGGTAGGACATTCAGTTAAAAAGGAATAGGAACCCTTCGTTTGTTGAATGAAATACTTACCTAAAGTAAAATTAATTAAAACTTCTAACCTAAAAGAAGAAACTACAAACAATAGGCAATAAGTTTTGCCATTTTGAACATTGCTGATGTCACCTGAACGTAACCGAAAGCAATGATCGGCTTGGCCGAATAGTCGGCCAGTTTGCAGCCGACTAGGCGGCTATTCGGCTAGTCGGCCAAAGTCATAGTCGGCCGATCTCTACAAGCATGAGTTAAACGCGCGAGTTGCGATCTCGCGCGTTTTTTTACGCACGTACCAAATCTTTCATGGATGGTTTAGATAGAATCTGGCGTGATCATCAAACGACCTTTCATATTCACATTTTTTTTATTTTTTGTTACCTTTTAAAATAGATTCTATTCATTTTAAAATTAATACAACAGTGTTAAATTAAACTTTTTTGACATTAAAAACACAAAGGTAGATTTTTCAAAGCTTTTTGATTATGTTAATGTGTCGGCGCCTATGGCATATGGATACTTACGAGTCACTAACAGATAACTGTGAAATGAAATGGCAATTTAAAACACAAATTTTAATTCTGTTACTATGGACGCCCACTCAACTCCCTTAGCCAAAAATTTCATTGATATACATAATACTATATATATATTGTTCCGTGTGATGCCAGACGTAAAAGAATAGCACCATTCAATTTCTTCCCGTGGGTGTCGTAGAAGGCGACTAAGGGACTTACTAGAGAATGGGCAGCAGCGTTCTCTATGCATTTGACCACAATACTGCGATCGCCAACCCGCCTGCCAAGCGTGGCGATTATGGCAAAACCCCCCTTTTGGGGGAGGCTTATGTCCAGCAGTGGACGTCTTTCGGCTGATATGATGATAATGATGACATAATACTACCTTTTGCCAGAGGCTTGTGTGGATGTCAGAAAATATCCCACCGGAGTGAGCTACCCATACAAAAAGTAGCCTGTGTTACTCCTTATAACATCAGCTATTTGCCAGTGAAAGTCCCCTCAAAATTGGCCCAGCGTTTCGGAGACTAGCCAAAATAAACAGACAGACAATTAAAAAAAAATCTTTTCCGTATCATTCGTTTCATATGCATTGAGTAAAAAGCTGTTATGTTGACACTAAACGCAGACTACAATTATATTTATTTGTATTGATGTAAAGGTAACTTGTGTCTAATTGTTACTTTCACGTACAACTGAAAAATAAAATGATGATGAATGACACACAGGTAGACCACGACCTAGATTAGGATATAGGATACTTATTATGCCAGCAGTAGGTACATTCCCGTGAGTTCCAACCTCCACGAGCACGAATCCGCGTGTAACAGTTAGCCAACTATAAAGCGACAATCCAAGCTCCAAAATCCATACAAGAATATTATGCCATATCTTGTATATCTGCCCACCCCTTGTCCGAGTGCATCGGGTGCATCGACCGTGACCGCGGTTGCGTAACCATTGCCAATTGACATCAATTCGCGACAGACAGACAGACACAAGTTCAATGTATGACAATTACTCGCAACAACCGGTAATGTACGCTGAATGACGCGTTTTATTTTAAGAGGAAACTTAATACATCTTCATGTTTGTAGTAGTCGAAGGGTTTGGCAGTAGCGTTCAGGACACTCACTTTTCGCCAGTTTGTAATGTAGAGATTATTTTCCACAGCCATCAACTGGGGCTTCTGAACAAATCCTCAAGGTAAAATTCAACAATAATTGGTACAGTTTTCCCGACTGAAAAGTGGTCACTCATTTATTACCGGTCATAGGAATGCTAAAAGTCACTCAAAAGAAGTCTAGTCGGAGTTTCATTGCGTAATCGAATGCGGATAAAATCAGAAGAAGCGAAAACATCAGGATAATCAGTCCATAATGTTCCCATTGATGGGAGTAAGTCGCGGCTGTTATCACTAGCCCATCATCGCTCTCTGCGAAGAAGCAAGTATTACTCAGTAGGTCTATGGAATTTTAAGCCTTTGGCCTGACTATGTATTGACTTGTAAGTATGGTATTCTCGCATAGACCTGGGTAGCACGACACGAAAGGCTGGAGGCCTATTCTCAGCAGTCAATGAAACAAGGCTGCCGATAATGATATTTGCAGCATTCATCATGTCATTAATACTCAGGTTGATGACCCTTCTTTGTTACCCCACATGACAAGAGCTGAGGTGACTTCCAGACACAAATCACGTTGAAATTCGACAAATATCATAAATATCGTGTAACAGCGACAATAAACTTAACGATATCAAATCACATAGCCGCGCTACCGCGAACTTCAGCGCTGTAAAATTTATAGATGAGGCCTCACTGACAGCGGGAAGCGAGACGGATGAAAAGAAAGACGAAAGACAATTACTTTATTCTTGCACAAAAGCAAGCAATAATTAAATCAAGGTAAATTAATCGAGCTCAAGCGCAGGCAGGCCCATTCATCAATAAAATAAGCGACCGTGTAAAGATAAAGGGCTGTTTCATAATTTTAAGAGAGCCACTGACTATCAATCAAATAAACTTAAAATTGGGCAGAATTTTAATTAAATTACCAGTCAGATATATACATCCCGAGAATTTAATGGAACAAAGTTTTTATGGCCAATTAAATGAACCTTATGCTTCTCTGACTGCCACGTCAGATTTAAATTTCGTATTGTGGCTAAGTTTGCTTTTATACGCTTTTTATCGCTTCACCTGTATGTTTGTAACCGACTCTTTTTGAATTTTGACCCACTTCAAACGGTCAGAACAATTGTAGTCTTTGGATTTCATTTAAACTTTGTAGACCTAGCGAGGATCGATGGCAATTTAATAATTAAAAAAAAAATCTGAAAGAAGCTTTTGTATTTAGCAGAACTAAAAAATTGAAAATAAATAATAGATTTAAAAAATCTATAAAACACGCTTTAAAAACGCAAGTAAAAAAGCAGAAAATAATTTCAAAAAAGCGTGGGGTACATATTATTGATTATAAAAATACCTCAAAAAGCACCCCACGCTTTTTTAAAATTATTTTCTGCTTTTTTACATGCGTTTTTAAAGCGTGTTTTTTAGATTTTTTATCTATTATTTTTCTTTTATCATTCTGTTTTTAGCCTTTGTAAAATCCTGTTTAACTTTTTTGGGTCTATTTTGAACCAATTCATCATCATCATCATTACCTTTCTACGGTTGTCCCATATTACTTGGGGTCGGCGCAAAACATTTTCCTTCTTGCATTCTGCCAGTCAGCTGTCCGGTATCATTCACTCCCTTCTCTTTCATATCATTCCTCACACAATCCATTCATTCTTTTCTTTGGCCTTCAATCAATTCGTTTTCTTAAAGGAATTATAAATCTTTTACCTTCTTCCCTAAACGTTTATCGCTTACACTAGCACCTCACCTGCACAGTCTAGCCATCCACGCGACATCACGTGACGGCTCCAAGATAAATAATAACTTAGAGCCTGCATACTCTATTTATTACTTATTTATGTGCTATTGCTTTATTTCTTATAGCACGTCACTAACCTTGTTTATGGTGTTAAGTTTTTCTTTATGGTTGTGAGTCATCGATGGCTGTGCTTGAAGCTAAGGTTATAAAGGGAATTCTGATAAATCTACGGTTTCGTACGATAGCGGTGGCTGCCACCGGTACAACGGCCGTTGTGCCTGACTGAAAAAACTTTGGTAATCCATTGCTACATATGTTCGGAAAAAATGTTTGCTCAACAACGTAAATAACGCAATGAGTGGTGTTGAACTGTCAAAATAAAAGCCTTTCTTACTTTTAGTGTGTTACGCAACTACCGAATGATTTCATGAAAATCATGTCACTTGGTTTAAATACGAGTAGGTTGATCTTACTAATGTAGATTCTTTTATATATTGTGAATGGGAGAACGTTGTAGGCCTTACAGGCTAGATTTACAGACCATTTTCTATTCTTTATTTTCATTCCTCAAAGTACCTGGTACTTATTGACAGGCCTGCACTGTCCTCCCATACCTATTACCACTGTAATTTGAAAACATTGTAAAACCCAATTATTTTTAAAAGAGTAACCGTGGAGTTTCTTGCCGGCTCTTCTCCATAGGAAGCGACAAATTGGAACCGTGCACCTAGCTTGTGACGTTTCATAATTGCCCTTGCAGGTTTATGTGAAATAAAATATTTTGATTTAATTTGATTTGATTAACCCTCTCTTTTAGATTACAGGAGAACACTAGAGACATTTAAAAAAGCTTCTACTGATTGCGGCATGTAAGTTTACATTAAATTAACTACGACTAGGGCGACCAGGGCGTGCTAACTCCGTATCATGGACAAGGAGGCAAACAAAGGGTGTCTAGCATTAGGGCTAGATCATTTCACCCTCGGTACAAGTTGGGGATGAGTCTACTTATGTCATTATTTGTTGCGGTGTTTTAGACATTGAGTTTAACAACCGTGTTGGTCTTTGGATTAGTTTATTTATTTACTATAGCTTTTGTCAGGGGCTTCGCCCACGTAGAGGTCGACTATTATCCCAAGCGAATGTATAACCGGGATAAAAAGAATCCTATGTGTTAATCCAGCTTGTAATCTATCTGTGTGCCAAATTATATTTAAATCTGTTCAGCTGTTGTTACTTGAACGAGTAACAAACATCCATACATACATCCATACTCACAAACTTTCACATTTATAATATTAGTAGGATGGTAGGATAGGATGGAGCGACTGCATTTCTGATCTTCACAACCCAGTTTATAGGTAACTTAATATCCCTTGGTTAGACTGGTTGTCAGACTTTTGAGCTTCTAACATCCGTAACCACTGTCAAAGATCTTTAGACAGACTTTCGCTGTATGAATACTATGATCGCGCGCGCACTTGCAACGGAACCATTCTGTTTTGGCATTTCAAAGAGTCAAAGGCTCTTTAGAGAATCCGTAGCCTCGTCTCCCTAAATCCCAGGCAGGATACGAAAAATAATTCTCGTAAACGAATTTTGCACAATTTTCTTTTGTCCCAAATTGAAAACTAAGTATCCATAGCTTTCTGTTCCGATGACAATGCAATTTAATAATAAGCTAATAAATTATTCCTATTTTGTTCTATTCTATTCTGTAGCTGTTGCCAAGGATTTTTACACACGAAAGGAACTCTTAAACCGGTAAAACAGCTAAACAATGAAAATTATCTTCTGTTATTTTTTTAACCGACTTCAAAAAAGGAGGAGGTTCTCAATTCGACTGTATGTTTTTTTTTGTTTGTTACCTCATAACTTTTGACTGGGTAAACCGATTTTGATGATTTTTTTGTTATTTGAAAGCTCGTGCTTCCTGTGTGGTCTCATTTCAATTATATAGATCTGATGATGCATTTCGGAAACAGACAACGGAACTCTTAAAAAAATACCATAAATATGCATTGTTTTGACCCCAAGGATGATGAAATTTCGAATTCGTGGGGTAGGTACTACAACAAAAAAGTGAACAATAAAAACTTTTTCCAAAAAAAAAACAACCGACTTCCGAAAAAACACTACAAAGTGAAAAATAACTTTAATTTCGGAAGGCGGTGACAATTTTTTTTAATACATATCCAAAGTCACCGCCTTCCGAAATTAAAGTTATTTTTCACTTTGTAGTGTTTTTTTTTTACAATACAATCTGGATGGTTCGAGTTTTTTTCTCGTTCAGTTTTGTTTACATTTACTTTTCAATTTGTCCGTCTGACCAAAATGAGCAGATGAATCCGTTTCGCCAATAGATGTGGAATTTTATGCAAATAGAGGGTTATCTATGAGGGCGAGTCTATTCATGTTCAACATATGTTGGAATGATTGCGTTACTCGCTGTGTTGAACATAAATGTTGATGTGATTGCTGGCATATTCGCTTTAATTGCCGTGAAATACTGGATTATTGACGCAGTGATGTCTTTTCTGTTATTTAAATAGTGTAATCTTTTTCTAATGTTGCAAAATGTGGCACCTATATTTCATAGAGTGAGAAGGGTGGTACAGTATCAATTGTGTTTTCTTTTTAGTATGATATTAATAGGTCATTCCGTAAAACACAGTAAGCATATTGGTAGATATGTTTTAATAACCTTTCAGAGAGTCTTTCATAAATTAAAAATAAAAATAAAAATGAAATCAGATTAATTAAAATGAGTGCTCCAAAAACTCTCAAAGTAAAAATAAAATCTAACAAACACGAAACAAAGGCAAGATCCCTCTTCCGTAAATAAAGGGTGGTACACACTGGTGTCGTTAAACAATAAAATCGTTGCGTAGTGACCCGCCACTCAAGGTCGCCAGTTCAAGGGTAGGGGAGCGACCCTTACGCAACGCGCCCTACAGGTGGATGTTAAGAAAATTTCACTGCTAAGACTGACAAACTTTTCGTGTGTAAAGTTTTTTGGCTGATCTTGTCAGATTTCGTTTTGTTTATGATCATTTGGGAGCGCGGTTCTTGTTTCTACGCTAAGTGAGCTAAGATATTTGTGTATATTGACTTTTAATTTAGTAAATATATTAAAAAACTAGGTCCTACTCTCTTACTTATCCTACTATAATTTTATAAATCTGAAAGTTTGTATGTCTAGATGTTTGGATATTTACATGTTTGTTACTCAATCACGTAAAAACGGCTCAACGGATTTGGATGAAATTTGGAAAACAGATTGTTTGTAACCTGAATTTAACACATAGGATACTTTTAATCTGGATAGTACGTTCTCGTGGGATAATATTTGCTCTCCACGCGAGCGAAAGCTAGTGTTTAATAAAGCTTCTCTAATTATTATACAAATATTGTCACGAAACGATAAAAGCAATAAAACATATTTGTAAAAAAAAATTAGAGCTGCTTCACAACTTGTAATATAATATTTCCTGAGTTTAAAAACTGCTTGTAGACTTTACAATATTATTTTTTGCTCTGATACGAAATTGAACCCGCGGCCTTGAGCTTGAGCTCGTAGTTTCTGAATGAAAGGGGAACTCTTTCGAGCATTGTTGGGCATATTTCAACCTAAAGTATTAGGAGACAAGCTTTTATTATACCTATCGAATATATATGCCATCCTTTTATGAAGTCCTTTTCAATGTTCAATTACTTAGAACGAAACGTTGCATAAAGTATAAAGAAATATGAAAAAAGTAACCTTCTTCAAAATCGAGCTAAATCATCCGTAGAGATTATCAGCGCAATTCATCTTTATCATCATCATTTCAGTCGAAACACGTCCACTGCTGCTCCCCCAAAGGGGAGGTTTTGCTATGATCGCCACGCTTGGCAGGTGGGCTTGCGATCTGGCGATATGGTGGAAAAATGCAAAGAGAACGCTGCCTATTCCTTGGTTGCATGCTACGACACCAACGGCAATAAATGGAATGGTGCTATTTTTTACGCCCGGCACCACACAAAACAACCCAATTATACAATCGAATTAAACGAAACAAAAGCTTAGTTATCCTCATAAGAATCCAATAACAGTTTAATGCAAACATAAGTTCGTGTTATCAAAACGACAAGTAAAAATCAAAGTGAGGTGAATGTAACGGTCCATTCCTACTTGTGTTTATAAACAGAGCCCGGCGGAGCTCGCGATAACACGCGTTTAGCCGCGATAAGAGCGCAATTAGTCGTTAAATTGGGCACGGACCGCGCGCGGTACGCCTCACGTGGCACAGTGGAACGAATGTATGGGAGCGGTTGGACGTAGACATGTCCGAAAAAAAAGAGTAAAATTATGCCAAACTAATGATGCCATCTTATTCGATTACTTAATGCCTTCATAACTTGTGGTGATGAATTTCTTCATAACTCCCATATTTCGGGAGTAATTTGAGAAAATGTGAAATTTTACTATGAAAATGAGTGTATCGAGCTCTCTCCCTCCTGATTCCGGGCTTGTTTCAAGTAGCGGTCTCTAATATCATAATGCTAATACTAAGAGCTATATTTAATACTAAGACACATAGTGCGCCAAATGTGCACTTTCTGGGATAAAGAGTGATGTTTATTTTATAACACAATTTTTTTATTTTTTGTTTATTTTGTTGATTAAAACCGTTTTTCTAAAGGTTTACCTTATTACAATAACATTTCTGAGCAGCCAATTAGAGAAGATATAAGCTAATTAGGATATATAATTAGGGACTTAAGGTTTACATATAAAACTGATGCACTAATGATTACTGATAAGAACATTGCTATTATTTAATTACTAAATGGCTCTTAATACACTAATTTAGCATGCATCATTTACTAATTATCACAATAACTAATTACCTTGCAATATTTAACAAAGGATACCTGGGATACCTGGATTTTATATAAATAGGTCACTATTAGTAACTTTAAAATCAGTGTTGATTTACACCTCGTTGTATCCAAGCTAATCTCGCAATGTATTTTCCAAATTTTAATACAAATCTTGATATTCACGTTGCTTTATGCGCACGCGCACATAAAGATTTACGCGACTTTAACTATTTGTTCAGTGTTTTAAAAGATAACAGTTGTGTTCAGTTATGTGAAAGTGCTGAAACAAGTTTAAAAGACTGGTGTCGTCGATTTTGCTACCGCATTTATGCAAAATGGACACAGTCTGGAAGAAGCACAGATAAGTTTCGGAAGAAACATGAGATTTGGCTACAGGCTGCAATTCAATGGCCGGAATTACAGAATGAAAATATGGAACCTTCTACAGAAAATATAAGTGACGTCATCGAGCCCATAATTTCTCCTGCTAAATCTGATGCTTCAACTTGTACACATCCTAGTCCTCGTAAATCTTTTGAGGACCTTAGTAACCGGCAAAAAAGAAGACGCACTGAAGATAGTCTTTCATGCAGCAGTAGCAGCGCTGAAATTATGTTTTCGGCCGAAAGGGCGCTTCAAAAGGCAGGACAAAGCGATACAGCTTATGTTATGAAATACTTGACGGAGAATCCAGAAGAGGCCTCAAAAATCAAAGCCTTCATTGAAGGTAAATCAATTCAGGTACGGGAAATATCCCCTTTGAAGGCATTGGCTCTTTATGTATCGATGAACTTATCGAAATGGCGCTATAACACTCTTCGGGATTTCAACACTCAAGAAGGAGCTCTTCAATACCCGAGTTACTACATGTTGGTTAAAGAAAAAATTAAGTGCTATCCGGCCAAAGAAGATCTCACAGTTACAGAGAGCTCTGCAAAAATCAAATTACAAGCCTTGATGGATTTAACCTCAAGAAGACTTATTAGGTCGTTAGAAACCCCTGTTGATCCCAATCAACAGCTCGTATTGACCAGCAAATGGGGTTTTGACGGATCATCTAGCCAAAGCATTTATCATCAAAGGACGAGTGAAGATGAGCAAATCGATCTTGCTAGTAATTTTATGATTAGTCTTGTACCACTGCGGCTCGTCTCAAAAGGTGTAACAATTTGGGAAAACGAGCGACCATCTTCCACTTCATTTTGCCGGCCAATATTGTTTAAGTTTATAAAGGAAACCAAAGAAAATGTGCAGAGAGAGATGGCTGAAATCGAAGCAGAGATTGAAGCCTTAACTCCATCCACCATCACTGATGGAATTAGTGTCAAACACCAACTGCTGTTGACAATGATTGATGGTAAAATTCATTCCATTATATCCAATACAGCAGCTTCAGTGTGTGACATATGCAAGGCTTGTCCTAAAGAAATGAATAATTTAGAGTTAATCAAAGATAAACACGCAAACGAGGACATGTATAAATATAGCTTAAGCACCCTTCACGCTTGGATTCGCTCAATGGAATGCTTATTACACATTTCCTACAAATTAGACATAAAATCATGGCAAGTAAGGGGTGATATAGCAAAAAGGCAAGTTGATGACAGGAAGAAAAGAGTTCAAGAGGCTGTAAGAAGAGAAACGGGCTTACTTCTCGATGTTGTGAAACAAGGCAGTGGATCCACCAACAATGGCAACTCGGCAAGGAGATTTTTTGAAAACTACACTAAATCTGCTGAACTGACCGGAATAGATGCTATGCTTTTAAGAAAAATCTGTGTGATCTTGCAGTGTATTTCATCAGGAGAGAAGATCAACGTAACTAAATTCCGAGAGTTCTGCTTTGATACTGCTAAGCTTTACGTGGAGTTATACCCATGGTATTATATGCCTTCTTCACTTCATAAAATTTTAATGCATGGGCCAGACATAGTTCAGAACATGTCAATTGTGCCCATTGGTTTTCTATCCGAAGAGGCATCTGAGGCTAGAAATAAAGATTTTAGAAAATATAGAGAGGGGCATTCTCGAAAGCATAGCAGTATCTCATGCAATGAAGATATTATGCACAATCTTTTACTGTCTTCTGATCCACTTGTTACAAGTATCCGTCCAAAAGGAAATAAGTTTGTAAAAAAATCTTCTTTTAAGGAATTTTATGAGCTTACGGATTCTGAGAAAAGTGATATCGAATTTGTTAACATAAATGATTTAGCGGACATCGATTCTGAATTTGAATTAATTGATGATGATGATGATGACGAAGATAATTAAATGATGTTATTGTTTTAAAATGTGTAACTTAGTAAATTAGAGCTTACATCTTAATTATTTATTGTACTTTTAATGAAACTAGGTAATTTATTATCAACTTACTTAAAAGTCATACTCTCATCAGTTCTTGTGAATATTTTTGTTAATATATATTTCTGTATATATATATAATATATTTATAGACCTCTTAATAAGTCTGTCTGCGGTTTAAAGTAAATACAAATGGGGAAAAAACGTTTTTTTTTTTAAATTTTCATTTCCTTTTATCCCAGAAAGTGCACATTTGGCGCACTATGTGTCTTAGTATTAAATATAGCTCTTAGTAATAGCATTACGATATTAGAGACCGCTACTTGAAACAAGCCCGGAATCAGGAGGGAGAGAGCTCGATACACTCATTTTCATAGTAAAATTTCACATTTTCTCAAATTACTCCCGAAATATGGGAGTTATGAAGAAATTCATCACCACAATTTATGAAGGCATTAAGTAATCGAATAAGATGGCATCATTAGTTTGTCATAATTTTACTCTTATTTTTCGGACATGTCTACGTCCAACCGCTCCCATACATTCGTTCCACTGTGCGTGGTGCGCGCGAATTGTTACCAGTGTGCTACCGGCTTTATGTTTTGAGTTGGTTTATTATCTTTACCGATGTTAAATAAACGCGTAATGATTATGACAACACTATTTTCTTTTCTTTTATAATTTTTAAGAATTAAACATTTGACACTGTTGATGATTTTAAAGGAATATTAAAAGGCTCTATAATTTTTGCCAGGAGTTGAAAAAATATATTTTCAGATATTCTCTATGTAGGATAGGCTCCACATAAAATACTGATATTCAGCTGTATCCGGTTAGACCGGAAACGGACCTCAAAAATATTTTGGGTAAGGCTGGGTAGATGATGATTATATTAGAAAGAATCTGTCTGTTTTAAGTGGAATCTGAAAGTGGACAGTAAATGCTAGTTCTTGGCTACCAGTAAACAAATCCTAAATAGACTAAACTTAGGAAAAGTCATAACTTAGCATACTTAAATAACTAAAATCAATATAATGCTAGACTAGTAGATTTACGCATTTTGTTTCAGTTTCAATACAGCTTAAATAACATCGATTTCCTGTGTTAAACGGAACAAAAACCGGAAACACCCCAATCTCAACTTCCCAACTTATGATCAAATAGTACATTAACGACATTGTAAACACGTAGTTAACGATCGAGGAGGCATAACACGCGACTCAATATCGCAGCCCGGACGTGCACTAATCAGAACTGCGTGTTTGTAAACTTTAACTAGCGTGACAGACCACGTGACAGCCATTCAGTACCTTTTAGATGAAAGACCTGTGGAACGGTAGCTTATGATTGCCGTTTTCCCGGCTTCACCCGCATGGAGGTCGGAAATTATCCCACGGGAACAGACTGCCGGGATTAAAAGTATCCTATGTCCTAACTTAGGTCATAGTCTAGCTGTATGCCAAATTTTGTCCAAATCAGTGCAGCCGTCATGGCATGGGACAGGCAGATGGAGAACAGTTACTTTCGCTTTTTTTTCATTTTAGTTTGGAAGTATGGATGCCAGAAGTAACAGCGTCTTTGAGAACATCGACGTCAAGTCCGAAGACTTACCGCCTTATCTGGCAGTGAGTGAAGGCAAAGTCATATTATTTATTTCAAATAGGCACTTATAAGGCACTATTGAATCACATAATTTGCAAAAAAAAATATAAAAATTGATTTCATTTGCCCCTTCCAAAGGGTAGTTTCGTTTGGAGATTAATGTGCAAGAAACTCCACCGTTACTCTTTTAAAATGTTTTGTAATTTCTTTTATACGTATATTAATTATGTGAGGACGGAAACACCTTGAATAGACAGTGAGCAGAACATTATAGATCCTTTAACAGGTGGCCGCTGGGACTGGGACCACAAAGTTCTGGAGTGACAACCACACACCGAAAAGCGTAGCATTAATAGGCCTCAACAGATCGACGTCTAGGTGCAGGTCGCGGGAATCTGCTAGAGGCGGAAGGCACGGGATTGGTCGTTGAGTAGATGCTAGGGAGGGGTCATGTCCAGCTTCAGACGTCTTCTGGCTAAATGAATGATGAAGGAATAAGTTTTTCTCTGGATTTGTGCTCGGTTCACAGTATTAGGCTCGCTCCCTATGCATGGAGCCCATAATTGGAAGGTGTTGAAACAGAATGATCATCAACAAACGAGCAGGAAATTTGCTAGGTCCACGTGACTGTTATCAAGAGCTCGTATCGTATGCATGCGCGTGAGTTTTGAAAGCAATTTATGAATGAAAGTAATTACGGTTATTGTAGTTTTTATAACATTCACAGATTTACCGGAAGCATGGTGCCTTAGAATTTGCTACCTGTGGTACCTATTTAGCAAAATCAGCCCATAATGTTCCCACTGTTGGGACACAGGTCTCCTCTCGGTGAGAGGGAATGGGCCGTAATCCACCACGAGGGCCCTGTGCGGGTTAGTAGATGTCACATGTCTTCTATATCCGTGTGGTGTCGGACGTAAAAGAATAGCACCATCCCATTTCTTCCCGTGGGTGTCGTAGAAGGCGACTAAGGGACTTACTAGAGAATGGGCAGCAGCGTTCTCTATGCATTTTACCATCATACTGCGATCGCCAACCCGCCTGCCAAGCGTGGCGATTATGGCAAAACCCTCCTTTTGGGGGAGGCCTATGTCCAGCAGTGGACGTCTTACGGCTGAAATGATGATGATGACATGTCATCGTTTCTTCACGATGTTTACTTACCGTTAATTTCCTAACTTTAACGATCACTTTCTCAAATACTTACAACACATTTTTAAATCGCTTTATTGTCCTGCTGCAGTTCAAAGACTTCCCTACCTTCTTTCCCCTTTTCCTGGTCTTCTGCGATTGTGCCGATCCTTTAAGAAAGAGACCAGCTCCAGTCCCTATGGGACAACATAGGCTATAATAAAAAATAAAAAAATCTGTCGTATGATATAGTGTACATCTCTTTTCTTTACCGTATTCATCTCCTTTCTCCGCTTAAATGGAAGATGAGGATGACCCCTCTCAGTTTTAAGTCCTAAACTACAAACAAAACAAGATCTTTTCTGAAAAAAAAAAACGCACAAAATCTACCCAAAGCCAATTTATCAAGCTAAAAGGTGCGTAATCAGTTTGGAACTAGGGCAACCGCACCTATAATAGGCATCGAGCTACCGTAAAAATATTAACACCTGATTACCGTCGTACCGTGAAGCGGAAACCAACCTGATCGTTCTGACCGCTCTGACCGTTGTGGTCATTCGCCAATTGGTCTAAAAGCCAGCCCTTTCTACCTCAACTGATTACTTAAGAAAATTGGGATTGTTAGACTGGCTTGGTTGTTTGTTTTATAAATTGTTGCTGTGCGATTTGTATGTAATGTGATGGAAGTAAATACGGAAGATAGTTACTGTTTCTGGTGGTATATCATAGTGATCATAATTAAAGTAGATAGACCACTTTAACAAACTTTGATAATTAACAATGGACAAGGAGTTCATTTGTGCTATTCTGTAAAATTCTCAACATGAAAACTAAGGTGAAGTGAGCTTCGAGTGAGCTGTCAATAATTGTGTCAATTTCTAGCATGGAATGACAGCTCACTTCACCTAAGCGTTCACGAAGACATTTGTACAGAATTGCAAAGTATGTGAGTTCGGTTTTATGAGAAAGTGTGATGATGATCTATTTTAAAAGGAAGAATGATAACAATTTTTTTTGGGAAACGCACAGAAATTACAAACAATAAAAAAGAAAATAAATCATGAAAACAGTAAAAAAAAGGAAGACCTCTGCGAAGCCAAAAAGGTATTTGGCCATGTTTGTTTGATTTAATGCATAATAACCTGCAGATATTTCAACTATGTAAATTATTTTAGAATGTTTGATTGCTAGAGATGATTCTTATTAAGTTGTTTCACGAATGCTTAAAGAACCTAACCTCATTGAAGCTAACGAAATTCATAGAAAGTATAAAATTAGTAGATTTAAGTGCAACAAGACGCGGCAGACGTCACGGGCAGTGATTCGGTGCGCGCTGATGACTTGGCGCTTTTTGCCTAAAAAGTAATTGGGCGTGCGCGGATGACTACTGGTGCTGCCACCCGAGTATGGAAAAATTATCTTTTTTGAAAGTTCATTGACTAATATGGTATGTTGTATTTGATTTTTTTTTTAAATAATGATTATTATTTAAAAAAAGATAAGATAAGATTTTTATAATTTTCAAAAGTAATGCTTGCTACTCCTAAAAGATAAAGGATCCTAAATTCGAATCATGCAAGTTAATAACATAAGATTTTTACATACTTTAAAGTTATACTTAACATAACCCAAGTAAGATTTTCCCTTCAAGTAAAAACAGAGCAATCTGCTTAGCCCTTGCCCAAAAAATATGTTAGGGTCGGCTTCCAGTCTAACCGAATGCAGCTGAATACCAGTATTTTTACTTTTAGCGACCGCCTATCACACAACACAGTTACCGAATCAAACTTTTGGGCTTCTGACTACCCGTAACGACTATCAAAGATCTGCAAGTGACAGCCGGGGCCAACGGCTTCACATGCGTTCCAAGGCACGGAGGGGTATATAAATATGGTCACTCATCACCCATCCACGAGCCGACCGCGGCGAGCGTAGCTCAAAACCTTCGATCGACATAATTATCCAGTTCTTTCGAATTTGTTCGTACTTCTTACCATATTGTTTACTTAAGTACAAACAAGAACACAAGTGTTACTCAAGTTTGAGCAACCTCCTTGACACTGAACTTGCGCAAAACTTGGACATAAATATATGAATAATTATATATTTAAGTGAATGTCACGAATAAATTGCTGATGTATTGCTATCTCGTTCTATTGTAAGGAAAATGGTAGTCAGGTGATTAATCGAGCTTTTAAGGAAGTTTTTGTATAAGGAGGGAAAGGAAATATTCGCTTTTATTATTTAGTTTGAACTAAAAATAAAAGTTACGTTATAGATGGGTGCTCAGAAAGAATGAAATTTTTGTTTTCATAGATTTTATGATAGTGTGTTTATGTGTATGTGATCTTCCAGTGCGAGTGACAATAAATACTTTTTCTTTCTTTCTGAGTTGAAATTGTCGTCATTATTAAGAAAACCTAACATTATTATATTGATGAACATTGTTGGCCTAGGGGATATAACACCCTTTTTGGTGAACGTTAACTTAATTTTTTTAAATCTTATCTACAACAATATCCTTATGTTTATCTATCCAAAATCACATAACCACACAGTAGCCAATTACAAAGGACTGAACGTGTCCGCGTGTATAATGTTAAGTGAGTATTAGCATACTATTAAGTACAGTGGAGCGCACAAGTGTTAGGAAACTGCGCTAGACGCACCGCGGCCTTGAACTTAGCGTCTCGGGATGCAATGCATTTGCATATAAACGCAAGCGAGCCGATGCGATTATCGACAAACTGGTTATATAAAAGTACGGCGGGACGGAACGCAACTGGTTTTCTTGTACTGTTTAGCGATTAAGTGTTTGTGATTCTTATTTTGTTTGCTTTTACTGTCTTGGGTAGGAATTGTGTCTGTTTTGTAGACGATGGCTGAGTTGGGGTGTTGTTTCGTGTATAGAGTTTTAGAGCTTTCAATAGACGTATTTTAATAACGTATCTTTATTCATCATTCTCCTGCTCATATCCCAATTTACTTGTGGTCGGCGGATCATGTCTTCTTCTTCGTAATTATATTATATTATTATACTTCACTATTATTCTTCATCTCGTTTGTCACCGTCTTTTAATAACGTATATTACCTTAAAATGTTGCCCTAAATAAGTGATATCTTATTGTCCTTAAGTTGTAAATTTTATTTATTTCCCTCTTCCTAGTTTAAAAATACTTTCGTTCTTTTCATTTTTGGAAGTAAAAGCTTCGTTTACGTAGAAATAACTTAGTAATAACTTGTAACATGACATTTCTGCGCGACTGTACTTATTCACTGCTAAAAGGCGTGCACCAAATCAAATCACAGACGCTGTATTATTATTTATCTGATTTATATTATTTTGTACATTGCAAATCTTTAGATATTCACACTTGCTTTCCCATTTAATGAAGACAGAACAAAAATTATAATGCACTCAAGTAGATGAAAACGAAAGGTATTGAAAAAGCCGCGAGCAAATACCATTGATGATTTAATTTGTTGGTTTATAACTAATACGTAACTTATCACGCCTACATTTCACGAAAGGTTAGGCACAAGTGTACCGATAGTACACCCTCATTGCACCAGTTATGTTTAAGTCCTATGTATTAGGGGGTGAGCTTATTTCCATCAAACAGGCACAAATCTAGACTCCGGGCTGCGGAACTTATATTTGAGGTTTTTCCGTCTGGGATTTCTGAGTGGGATTTACTCAGAAATCCCAGATGGAAAAACATACAATTAATTTTAATTAATACTAAATTATAATTATAAGTTACACTAGAAGATTTATAAGTAAAATTCTTACTACTCTGGTCTGAAATAAAAGTATTCTTTTTTATACATTTTTTTTTTCGATTTGATTTGATAGTCGGTACGTAATGTTTTGCAAACTAATAATATTTTTATTTGCAGCCAAATCATAATACATACATATAAACTTTCGCCTCGTTCCCTTCCTCCTTACTCCTTTTGCTTCGCTTACGTAAGTAATAATAAATACTTTTACGACCGAACCACTTCTGTCTCCGAGTTTACACGTCTATTGTCCGCAAATCCTCGCGAATATAAAAGAATATTAAACAAACTACCTGTCTAGATTTTCTTGATGGTTCGGTTAAGATAGGCAAACAAGTTTTACTAAAAATATTTAATTACATATGAAATGGTTTCTGCATACGAAGTGCATGTATACTTAATTTTTTTTGTAGATTCGTGAGGTTACGTTTTGTGTATAAAATGTTTTAAATTTTCGGTTTCGTTTTGGCATGAAAATACTTGATAGTACTAAAAATTATATATTCCATCGTGAAAATTGTAAATCTTATGTACCAGAAAAACCACACTTTTTATGGATGTAGCTGAAATTCAGCAATAACTTAAGGCGACAACGGCACAAAAACTTCTTTTCAGGGTCTTAGGTAGATTCTAATGATTTTTTTGTCGAAAATTCACCTATTTAGTAGCATTTTGGGTTAAAATGGTGCACCAAACGCTTAGAATATTATCTATAAATATAAATAAGTAATAAAACTTACTAAATATTATGTCTGAACGAGTATTTACAGTAATTATAAATTTCTTTGAATTAGGTGACGTTTACTCCGCGTGTTTATGCTAGGGACTCTCATACTAAGAACCTAAGTTCTAGGTTTCAGTTCTGAGCCGCATATTTATAATCATAATTTATTGCTGGATTTTTAGCAACATCCGTAAAAATCAAGTGTGGTTTTCGGTACACAAGATTTACAATTTTCACGATGGAATAGAGCATTTAAGAACTACAAGTCTAGAAGCTAGATTCTTATGAAAACATTATGCTAGTACAAATTACGAGGAATCGTGCCGTTTCTTCAGGCAAATCTAGATTATTAGCGAGGAAAATGTTACGCTATTTTCTAGCCTGAAAAGATTATTAAGTGCTTACTGCTGTGTTTAGACTGCTTTTGAAGATTTGTATTAATAATAATACCAGTCTATTACTGTCTCACTCCAGGACAAAAGACTCTTCTGATACAGAGAAGGCACGAGCTTTGATCACCACGCTTGCGCAAGAGTGGTTGGCGATTTCAAACTTATATCTTACTATCCTATTAATATGACAACCTGGTACTTCGAAGTAATAAAGCGTTCTCTAGCTGTCACACAAAATGTATAAGGAAATGAATTATCCAAATTGATTTATTTTTGTGAATTTTTCCAAAAATTTTTTTAGTTTTTCTGCTATTCGGAGCGGCGAAAAATCCAACAAATCAAAGATCATAAAAATCGATTCAGCCGTTCTTGAGTTATAAGTGGTGTAACTAACCTGACTTTGTTTTATGTACATAAATAGTTAAAGATGAGAAAGTTTGTATGTTCGGATGTCGGTTACACAATCACGCAAAAACGGCCAAACACATTTGAATGAAATTTGGCACACAGATAGATTATAACCTGGATTAACACGTAGGATACTTTTTATCCCGGTAGTACCCTCCCTTGCCGGGGATAAGAAAGCCACGTGCAAAGGTGAAGCCACTGGCAAAGGCTTGTCTATAATTCCAGTTTTAATCACAACATTCACCGTTGTTAATAATGTCAAAGATAAACTTAGAAAGAACATATGAATTGAAAAAGTCACATTGGTACTTGCCCGGATTTAAACCCACACCCTCATGCGAGACCGTAGGCGCGGGCTTGCGGACGGCGAGTAATGGGTAGCTCGCTGTCCGGTAAGGACCATGCCCGGGTCGACGCGCGCCTCAAAGAGATGTCAGCACCAACTGGTGGGGTCCGCAAGGGCCGATGTCTGCCAGGGGTGCGGGTTGTTCGAAAGAGATACAGTCGCCCCTGGCACACAGGCAACTGAAGGAACACGGGTGGGTTTTAGTCAGTGAAAGTCTGACACGCCCTCCTGCTCCACCCAGAGCGGGAGAAGTTATTTGGAAGCTTACCACCCTCAATAAAAAAACCCTCATACGAGAGAAGAGGCCTTAACCACAGGGCCATCAGGACTTTTGAAGATGTGTAATTCATATTCGTACTTTATATAAGATTTATTATTTGTCTAGCCTTTTGGCAATTATGCTGGGGTCTTTTTAGTCCCTTTCACCCATAGGCCAGTGTTCCAGTAATGGGAATATTATGGGCTTCTGGTTATGCATCTCCTAGACCAACCGGAAGTGACTAAATAGTATTATCGTAAATGAATTGACTGATCTGACACGATACCTTTTGGTAAGACTGATTGTCAGACTTTCTGGCTTCTGACTAGTCGTAACGACTGTGGTAGTTTCTAGTCCTTAACTATTTTTGAGTGTTAACAAGAAATTGTAACAATTCGTCAATGTCGTTAGTAAAAAAAAACCAAGTTGTAATGTAATGTAGTTTTTACACTTAACTTTTGGATTTAAAAAAAAATGTTTAATTTAAACACTAAGTACATCTTTCTTTTCCCGTCGGAAAAAAAAATGTTTTTTTGTTTGATAAACAATGAAAAAGTCTACGGTAGCGTAGACTTTTTGGAATGGGGTGTTTAGAATCATATGTTGACTTCATGGTTACAGTTTGCGCATCGATGTCCCTGCCACCCTGCTGGACATAGGCTCCAAGCTCCACCACTTCGACCGGTTCTGTGCTTCCCGCATCCAGCTGATGCAGCGGACTCCTGCGGCCCTCACAATTTCATCGGTCCACCTTATGGGAGGCCTTCCAACTTTACGTCTTCTAGTACGCGGTCGACAATCCAGAACTTTTCAGCCCCATCGGCCATCTGTTCTGCGAGCAATGTGCCCTGCCCACTGCCGCTTAGGTTTGGTAATCCTTCGGGCTATGTCGGTTACCTTGGTTCTCCTGCGGATCTCTTCATTCCTGATTCGATCACGCAGGGAAACTTCAAGCATAGCCCTCTCCATTGCCCTTTGGGTGACTAAGCATTGTTATGAGGCCCACCGCGAGCGACCATTTGATACCATCCATACTTAATAACAATAATAACTAACAAACCGTAAAAATTACTATTTTCGTCAAGTTCTACCGACAGGAAACTTATGAAAACGCTCGAATAATTATTAAGAACAAGACTAAACTTTCTCTGTAATAATTGTTATTATTTTTGTTCAGAAATACTTTAAAGGGCTAAATCAGAACTTTTGTTTTATTAAAAGTCTTTGTGGGGCACTAAAAGTTATAAAACATCGATAATTAAAACGTTTTTATAATATCTATATTATTATTAATAATATCGCATTATATAATAGCTGAAAATTTGGGTGTAGTCCTGGATTTTTCTAAGTAAAGGTGCCTTGACACTAACGACCGCCAAAGCCGCGCGTTTTTAAAACCTCAGACGGCGAAAATATTCCAACCATATTTGGAGTTGAGGGGCTTGTGGCTAAGTAACAATAGCTGCACGGGTCGATCGGTCAGGTTAAGCTATGCTTGCCGCGGTTGGTCCGTGGATGGGTGACCATCTTTACATACCACCCCTCCGTGCCTCGGAAAGTACGATAAGCGTGGTCCCGGCTGTCATTTGTGGATCTTTGACAGTCGTTACGGGTCGTCGGAAGCCCGAAAGTCTGACAACCAGCCTTACCAAGGGGTATCGTATTACTCAGTAACTGGGTTGCGGAGGTCAGATAGGCAGTCGCTCCGTGTAAAATACTAGTATTCAGCTGCATCCGGTTAGACTGGAAGCCGGCCCCAAAATAGTTGGGAAAAGGCTAGGCAGATGATAATGATGATGATTGGGAGTGTTACGTTCGAGCCATTTGTGGTTGAAAAATTTTGGGCTATGGGGTCCGAGTGCCCATGGCCATGGGGTTTTCGAGGCATTGCCAAATGGTCGATCGGCTCTTCACGTGACCAGAACGCTGGCCTATTGTTTGGCCAAAGAATCAGCATCGCTATACAACGCGGCAATGCTGCCAGACTTCTGTGTTCTATGTTCTATGTTATGGGTTTGGTTTCCGCACTTAGTCCTTCAAGTGGACCATTGTGCGTGAGCCATGGCGGCCATCGGTGGTTATTCCAGCCAGCCCACCTCCCTCCAGAAGTTGGCTATAACTTCTGGTCTGTTGAGAATATCCGTGTAACATTTGGGTGCCCCGAGGGTTTCTGTTCTAATTTGGGCTACGCCCGTGCATTCGAAAAGCATATACGCAACGGTTTCCTCAGCCTCCATGCAGGCCCTGCATAAGGGGCTGTCCGTTATGCTTATTGTGTAGAAGTGTTAGTTTAGCGGGAAGTGTCCCGTGATGGTACCAGTCACCCAGACGCTGATCTTTTCTGTCCAGGCGTAACAGACGTCTGGTCAGCTTGTCATCCAAGGATGGCATTGCCTCCCTAGACTGCCTGCAGCCTGGTGTCTGGGTCCACCAGCTCTCCGCTGTGTGTGGGTGTATTCCTGAAATTCCCGCTGCCAGACTTATGGGCTCTTTTCTTGTTGACAGCGATGCGGACGATATTTTTTTATGTCCCATGATTCTTCCTCTTTGTTCTATATTATTATCATTTTAAGTCTGTTAGCTTTCGTATTATGTTAATATTATCTTGTTTGGGAGCTAATAAATCGCTTAAACTTTATTCCTAGGACATCAAGCCGCGCGATGGTGCTTGTAATAATTTGCACAGTTCTCAGTCGCCAGTATGTAACCGGTCTTACATCTTATTCTGAATGATGTCTTTAGATATTGAAGGTTACTCAAAAACTTTATTATTTAATTATTTGGTTAGTGATAAGATCGCTTACTGTCTTCATTGTAATGTGCATAATTATTGCAATTAGTAGGTAACTATTTGGGTATACAAATATGTAGACTGTCTTATTAACTTCTTCAAACATATTAGATAGCTGTGCTGCTGGGGAGTGTGTTGCGCCACTTCTTCATCCCAGCTAAAGCACTATTTTGGGGGACAGTCTTATGCAATTTTGACGTTCAAAAAGTGCTCTTTTCAGTCATTCCAATGCATAAATGGTCTTTGTTTTCAGTTAATGTGTTAAATATTGGTGGCTTTGGCAGTCTAACAGCATTTTCGACAGTTACAACATTTTACGTATCATACTTGTTACTTTTCAGCAAAATATTTGTATTATCATAAATTTTAGTAACAATGAAAATGTTAAAATAGTGCAAAAGTTGCCCATCTGGAAATTGTTTGTTACAATCGTGTCTCATTGGAAGAACAAGGTATCGTTGCGGTATTCTGACTGACGTGTTAGTACTTAATTAAAATATACTTACGTTAATTAATGCCCAGACATCTACACAGATCAGCAAGCAATTATGATAATTAATACATTCAAATCATAACTAATATTATACATTGCACCTAATTATGAAATCATAAAATCAACAATAGTATAAGAGATAATGAATCAATTGTATGCAATTTATTATATTAGTAACGAAAAGTTGAATTTTAATTTTTGTTTGGTACTTAGTTATAATATTTTTGGTTATTACAGAGGAAAAATAGGATTTAGATAATTTAGTTATTAGTCATGTTTATAATTACTTGATTATATTTTACACATGTAGAAGGACCTTAAAATGTTAATAAATACAAGTACAATGTCAATAAATAAATACCAAGGACTTTAAAATGTTAATAAATACCTATGTCTTTCATATTACGAGTGCCGGTTATAAGCTTTATTCGAACCTACCACAATGCATAAAAGCTGTATACATCTTGAAGAACCTATATATTTAATACTTTGAGGGACACTAAATGCTCAATAACAATAAAACCTATATTGTGTCTCGTTCAATTTGTTTCAACCGATTTAATAATTATAAATAAATTCTTCTTAGACTTTGCTAATCGTTTCCAGAACGTCAGGGCCTATCATATATAGGTGTTTCTTTGATAGGGCCGCGTTCGTCCACTAGCTCACTTGATGGTAAAGCTTGAGTTTCCTAGGAATGCGGTTCCATCTGATGATAAGGAAAAATTTAAATCTGTCATTTTCATCAGTATTTCATTGTATTTTTCATTAGTGACAACGCTCTTTATGTGGGCAGCCGATAGTGTGTTATCGTTTACCATTTAGGCAACTAAAGAATAAGCGATGTTGCGGTCGACGGGAGATGCATGCTTGCCTGTTAACTGTTTCCTAGGAAACTCCCGGGTTTTAGATATCTGGAAACATAAGTTAGTAAGCAGTACTTATGTTTTGCGTAACATTTGTATTTTTTTTTATATATCTATAATAATAATGGCCTGTAATGTTCCCACTGCTGGGACACAAGCCTCCTCTCTTATAGAGAGAATGGGCTGTAATCTACCATGCTCGGGCCCAGTGCCGGTTGGTAGATGTCACAGGTCTTCGAATTTTTGGTTCTAGGAGATGCAGGTTTCATCACGATGTTTTCCTTCACCGTTTTACAAGCAGTGGTACTGAAAATATTTACACAAAGTAAAACGCCTGCCCAGTTTTAAAGTCACGGTCTACAACTTGTAAGTCGAGACCGTTACCACCTGACCACTACTGCTCGCTGGGCCACCACTGCTCCATATATCTATGCGTTTTGTTAATTGAAGTCACTTGTGACCGCGTTGTTCTTCTAAATTCCGCTACAGATTGCGATGCGGTTTTCACCATCATTTAGAGGAGTTATTCCGAAAGTTTTGAGTGTATAAAACATTAATATTAAACTTATATATATATATAATACAGAAATCGCGATTTTGTCAAGACGTAAAACGTGTGAAGTAAAGGGTCTCTAGTTGCTGTATTAAGTTTGCCTGTGAAAATTATCTACATAGATGTCCTACATTACTTTATTTTAATTTAATAAGCCGATAGTGACAGATAACGTTGATCTATCATCTTAAAGTTACGTAGAATTTAACTAAGCAACGTGTATTTCCGTAAATAATGAAACTTTCAGCGGTGTTTCGTAATTTTCCTCGAAAACTTTTAAAATGATTAGTAAAATACAACTTCCCATGCAAATGAGAAGTGATAACTGAATTTTTTTTGTATGAGAAAACCAAATAAGCTTTAAAATACGGTATATTATTAAAACTACGTTAGTAATTATAAGTTGATTGGTAGGTAAAAAATGGCAGAAGACATTTAAGCCGAGATAATTTGCGAAAACTATGGACGAGGAAAAAAGGAAAAATATTATGCAGGAAAGTGTAGGACTTTCCGCGATCAGTGACTAACATGAGAATTGCAAGGAAAAAAAAAACCGTCTTACTTATGATTATTAATCATAAAAAGTACCTTAGGTAATTTAATGGGTAATTATTATTTTATGTTAAATGTTAGGTATATGTACCGGTAGTAAAAGCTTTTGCCTTTGCCGTTTGATTGAAATTGAAATTAACTATTATGTCCTAAAAAACTAAAAAAAGGTACATTTAATAAAGGTTAAAATATAATTTCTAAGCCGGTAACTGTTTAATATTTCAGACAATTTTATTATTTGTCTCATTTGCGTTATCTTGTTCTATATTATAAGCTAAAAAATTACGCCACATTAAACAGCTTTAATTCTTTAATTTCATGAAAATTTGGTTTTCGTCACAATTATTGGATTGATGTGACATTTATTTAAAAAAAGGTATGTGGGTAGCCCGTAGTCTAACTGTCGCGTCGGTGACGGTCTAGCTAATAACTAGTTTATTTTAATTATTTTGTCTATTTCCTGCATTTCAATTTATCGTACCTACGTAGTTGATATAACAGCTTATACATTTTCCGGAAAAGCGGAAAATATCAGCATCCTTTCTTGAAGTTTTGAAACTAGACGCATAAATAAATCAGGACTGAAAATCTGTAAATAAAAATAGTCTTATTTGACTCTTACCTGTGTGACAGTAATCTTCTAGATAGTGCCTAGCAGCTCGCTGCACTATGGAGTAATACAGGCTCACAGAAGATGCAAGCGCCATCTTCTCTTCTCTTCTACTTCCGTCTGTCGCTAATACAGTTTGTTGCCTATTTTGTTAAAGTTTCAAACAAAACAAAACGTACGTAAACTCAAACTTATTGAACTGCATCAGTATGGTTGTAAGTGCGGAAAAAAAAACTCGAAAAACAAAACCCAGTAAAAAAAAATCTAGTTTGAACTGCGTAAAGTTGCGGTTATGAAAAATTTTTTTGCCGGTAAAAATGATTCTTGTTTTTGTCGAAAAAGTCACGGTGTTCCATTTTGTTTAATGTCCAAAGTCACAATTTGTTGCACTAACGCGCCGCATACTACCGCTGTCCAAAAGTCTACGCGAAATGAAACACGTAACGTAAAATAATATAAACGTTTTGGATGCGGCCGGTCCGCGCCGCTGCTGCTGCGAGACTGAAGTCCACGACATGCTTTTTTTGTTTCCCTTCTACGCGGAGGATGCGGCTGAAATAAGTTCGGATTATCCGATTATTTGATTGTGTTTATGTTTATCTATTATACTGTTGTACGATAGTGATGGTTTAGTGTTTTGTGAAGTGGTTGTTTGGCGGTGTTTTTTTTTTTTACATTACTTTGATGCTTTTTGAATGGAAACTAAAAGATTTCAACTCAATAAGCTCATTTAAGTAAGTTATTAAACTAAATAAAGTGTAAAGGTATACAAATTCCTAGAAAATAATAAGAAAATTCGCAAAAGTCCAATTAGATTCACATTAGCAATAACAAAAACAACAAAATATGGCGCCGGGCGAGAAAACGCGGGAAAATAAGTTTCCCGCCGAGACGAGCCACTCGAGACATGCGTACGTAACGCAATGTTTACGTGTGCCTTTTTTTACTACTAGCCTCACATTCTTACACGCTTTTTACAGCTTTTTTGTTCCATTCATCTGTTTTCCTTTTTCTAAACAGATGTCCAACTGTATTTGCTTGTCTAGTCAAACATATCTGCAATTTTGAATAGCTCTTTTTTGTGAAAATTAATTGTTCAACTAGACATCTAGGTATCTACCTAATTATCATTTAAAATTTTATAATCTATTTATGCAAATTGAATGATAATCACGTGCAATTTATCAAAATTAATCGTTGGTGTATCACCTTTTGACTTTTCGTGATGATTTCGGATTGGGGGACTGTAATTAGTAAGAGTACTTTTGTTGCCACGCCAACAGATCGGCTTATCGTTCGCGCTAACATAATCAGTAGCGGCGACGCAATTATGACGAAACCCTTTTTAAAAACGATTCGCGTAAAAATAAAGAAAAAAATGAGAAAAATGTTCATCAACGCGACACGACACCCTCCCGCCACTCCCCACGTCCCCGCGCCCCGGGCGGCGGGTGGCGTGCGATAAGGACGGCTACAGACTCTCGTATTCCTGTCTCAGTTGGTGCATCTCGCGCCACCAAGTTTCATACGAAAACTACCCGCGGTGCGCAGCTCCTGCTACAAAGAGGAACGTTGCAACTCCAGCCAGCAGCACTGAAATTTCAACTTAATTTTCATGTATTATAAAGTCGACTTCAGGATATTGTCGTTCAAGGATATTCCGCGAAACCTAACACAGCTGAAGTTTTGGTCTCTTGCAACTGTGAGACACAACTACACGCATACTAAGCTAAGTTTAGCCCTCGTGCGCACGAGCTGCACTCACGCACACAGCGGCGACTTCCTTGTGCGTGCGTATGTGTGCGTTACACGTGGCTGTGTGCGTACAAAAGTTCCTATACAAGTTTTCGGTGGACTTTCTTTGTGTCGGTGATTTTTTTCGCGGTTCGCGCGCATGTGTGCGGGTCAGTGAGATTTTTTTCAAGTTTTTATTACTCATACAGCGAGGCGTTTGTTTGTATGGGGCTGTTTGCTAGTGTGGGGGTGGCCGCCCGTTCTTTGTGCCCGGGGATTGTAAAAAATGTCGTATTGGATTCTAGCTGTGCTGCTAATGAATGATAGATACGAGTATGTACTCTCCCCCTGCATACTGCACGTTCGCATCTAAAAATCTGATGTGGGATTTGCAAATGTAATCCTTTTTTTTTCCAGCCGACATTTTTTACATTGCTCTCTGAATATAGGATCAGTAATGAGATTTTGAGGAGTGGTTCGTTGGGACCAAATAGTTTTTTTGTTTTAATACTTTTCTTTTTTTTCATGAAAAGACTTCAACGCGTAATATTACTGTAGCTAGATATAAGTTTGTTAATTTGGTTTTGAAATCAGATAAAAAAATCATCTCCCTACAATGTTAAAGTATGGCAGTCACCCTGTAAGATGTTTAAGTAGTTTCTGATATCAAAATCAAAATGTTTTATTTCACATAAACTGACAAGGGCACTTATGAAACGTCATAACTTCATAAGCTAGGTGCACGGTTCCAATTGGTAGTTTCCTATGGAGAAGAGCCGGCAAGGAACTTCACAGTTACAAATTCTAAGATGAAGATGAAATGAAATGAAATGAAATGAAATGAAATGAAATGTTTAATGAAATGAAATGTTTATTTATGTAAGTAGATCTTAAAAGACACTTTTACACGTCAATATTTTGTTGGTCAATATTTTTTTAAACTAGATGGCGCCGGCATTTCCTAGCTGACTGTTCCCTGAGAAGAAAAGCCGAAACAAACTCAGAGGTCATAGTCTCTTTTAAAGTCCAAACATTATATTATTTAAATTTTATGTGAGTCTAACAATGCAGGGTAATGGGGGGTAATGGGTAAATACCTATAACGATCATTGAGCATTTCCTTCGTATGGACGAAGATATATCTTTTTTTTAATGGACTAGGCCAACTTCTATTGAGTCTTAAGAAGGTACAAATTTGTTTATGCAACCACTTGGGTATTTTTAGAACAGTCAGTGAAATCGTCAATTGTCATGTAGCAATTTAAGCTAGTTATCAATTTTCTTAGTAATTTTTTTTCTGAATTTACGTTTGGATTTAATCCATTTTTTTGTACTTTCTTACCCCCGGTTACCAATAAGTAATTAAATATGACTTGCAAATTAACGACTGCAGTATCTTTTCTTTGCAACACATCAATTTAAATGGTATGTGTGGTGGGTACACTGAATGATACTTTATTCTATTCATCAGATTTTGAACATCTGTGTCTAAAGTCTACTTTTAAAATCTTCGAAACTTGGTTGACATCGAATGATAGAGTCTTCAAAATGATGCATAGGATACCCCTAGCTCCCTATCATTATAAATAATAGTTTAAAAAAACACGCTTATTTTCTACTTTTTAGTTTGGTTTTTAAAGCGTGTTTTTTTAGTTTTTTTAAACTATTATTTATTTTCAATTTTTTAGTTTTGCTAACTACAAAAGCGTATTTTTTTCTATTTTTTTTTAAATTATTGAATTGTCATAGGTCCTCGATAAGTCTACAAAGTTTAAATGAAATCTGACCGTTTAAAGTGGGTCAAAATAGCGTCCAAAGGAGTCGGTTACATACAAACAAACATACAAGTGAAGCTAATATAAAGCGTGTAATAAAATGACCTAATTCAAAGGTAATTTCCGATAACCATTTAATTCAACAACATCTACTTATCCTTTTCCTCGACTGTGTTGGGATTGGCTTCCAGTCTATCCATATGCAGCTGAAACCAATTGTTTACATGAAGCGACTGCCTATCGTCAGATCCACAACCTAGTAACTGGGTAATTAGGACATCCCTAGTTAAGACTGGCTGTCATAATTTCGGGCATCTGACGACCCGTGACTAGCGATGTGCCGAGTACGGCTTGACTCGAGTCAGACTCGAATCCTGCTTTGGACTCGCCTACTCGAATACCAATTTATTTTCGATTCCGGTACTCGAGTCAGAAAGAATCGATTTTGAACTCGCTTATTCGATGCTATTATGCGAGTCCAACGGACTAGTACTCGAGTTAGGTTGACTCGCCCGTACTCGATCTCTGATACTGAAGCAATGAAGAATGCCTAATAATACAAGTTTGAACCTGCAACTTTTTTCTACTAGTAGTGATTGATTTTATTGTAATTAACTTTGTTACCGAAAAAAGCCTCAGATGTATGGACTGGGCTTGAATTTTTGGACTCGTATTTCTAGACTCGAGTCCTGGAATCGAATAAACATTCGAATACCAAACATAGAACTCGAGTACTGGGCTCGAATCGCGGAATCGAATCATGATTCGAATACCGTATAAACCGACTCGAGTCGACTCGATCCACCAAAACAGCGACTCGGCACATCACTACCCGTGACGCCGTCCAAAGTTCCACGAATGACAGCCGGGACCATTGGCTTGGCAAAAGTTCCATTGCTAAAACTTCCGATCCGTAATTGAATACAGAAACAAAGCATTAATGACATAAAAATTCAGTCGTAGTACATAAGCTTATGTTCTAAGATTATAATCCTTCTTCGCAGGTCAGAGTCAGTTGAGAAAAATGGTCCACAGAAGATATTATACAGGAATGAAATAACGCCATGTTGAGGTGGAGTAGGAAGTAAATTTTCTAAGATTTATTATTTTACATAAAGAAACCGACATTAGTACCTACCTAGTATAAAAAGCAAAACAAAGCAAAACGGAGCAAAAGGAGTATGGAAGGGTCGTAGCAAGCGACGACGTTCGGTAGTTTGTGCCTACCGCCATAGGAAGAAACTGTAAGTTTATACATGGTTTTATTTCAAAATCAAAAGTCATTTATTCAAACTAGGCTGAGAGTCAGCACTTTTTGAACGTCAAAATTATATTAGATAGTCCCCCAAAACGCCCGCCCTTCACCACTTCCTAGTGCTTTAGCTGTGAAGAAGAAGTGGCGCAACAAACTCCCCAACAGCACAGCTGTCTGTTAAGTTGGAAGAACTTGATTCTATACAATAATAGCATATAATTAACATTCAACAATAAATTAAAATTGAATTAATAAATTTACAAAAAAGTGGTTTATACAGTCAAATAAAATAAACAATGATATGAAGCAACTCATATGACCTGTCATTGTTGTTTCATTTACTGTTAGACCGCATCAGCCTTCCAGTTCTTTCAATCCAGAGCTAAAGTTGACCACTAGTCGTAGTCTTCTCCAGTTCATCCCGCGATCTTCTACGGGGTGATGCCTTCTGGCCCTGGCTGTAAGGGTTCCATGTAGGTTATTTGGGCCCACAGCTCATTGGGCATACAGCAGACGTGGTGAATTAAATTTAAATAAATTAAAAAATCAGACAAAAGAAATATTCCTGTTTAAAAACAGTTACATAGTTAAGTTTATGTCCAAATATTCTGTAAACACCCTTGTTTCAGCCGGGAATTGAACTAACACAAATACGTGTATTTTTCGCTACAAATCCACAGGTTCAATTATATACCTAATGGATCAAATCTACTTCTAAATAATAACTGATGTTTTGATCTTTACATTATATCGAATGGGATAAATAATTTATGGGCACACAAGCCGTGTGCTCGATGGGATTCCCATTCAAAAATAAAAATAAAACAAAAGTCATTTATTCAAATTAGGCTGAGAATCAGCACTTTTCGAATGTCAAAATTACATAAGACAATCCCCCAAAACGCCCGCATTTCACCACTTCCTAGTGCTTTAGCTGGGAAGAAGAAGTGGCGCAACAAACTCCCCAGCAGCAAGGCTGTCTGTTTAGTTAGATAGACTTGATTCTATACATAGGTAGGCAAAGTAATCAACATTATGAGACACAGAACTTAAATAATTTGTCATATGTCAGCCAGCCATGCCAATATACCAATAAATAAAATGAAAACTTAACTCAAGCACAAAAAATAAAAAAGTAAACAAAGCATACTACCCAAATAAAAGCCTCCGGGTATATATGGCGTGATAGCTTACATATGCAATGCTGGATTATGTTCACAAATGATAACCTAGGACAATCGACGTAAACTAAATAAACAGGTAGGTCATTATTAGCAACAATAACAAAATCATGGTCAGCAAGACGACCACAAGCAGCACCCGCTCACGAGCAAAACGCAAAGATCAGCCATTACCAGGGGGATATATTTGAGGGAAGGAGGTAACCCGATCTCCAACGCTACCGCAAGCAGTGACATCTACGGGAGCATGACGAACTTGCTGCCGGTTGCTCGGGCAAGAATAGAATGATCCATTGTCGAGGTCGCTAGGTAACCATAATGCCATACAACTCGTCATAAAAAATATTGTTATGAGTAGATCATGACAATAACTAATGAAAAAAGAGATTATAATAAAAAAAATACTTACAGTCAGTAAAAATATATAAAAATAATTATATAAACTCATATAACCTGTCTCTATATAGGTAGGCTAATTCTGGAGAAAGAACAAACATTGTCAGAGTTAATCACAGCGATCAACTATTCTTGTCATTTAAATAGTAGACTTTAACACAGGTTGGATTTTATTTGAGCTTTAAACGAATCAAAAGGCAAATCTAGCAAAGCAGAGGGAAGCTTTTTATAAAAGGTTTATGAAGCCGGTGAAAAGGAGCACGTAGTTTGTCCTTATTTCTAGTGTTTACGGTGTGAATGTCACTGTTTTTAGTGTCTAACTGTATATTTTGTCTAATATATAAGATATTGGCAAAGATGAATTGTGATGCCACTGTGAGAATATCGATATCTTTAAAAAAGTCCCTCAACGAAACCCTAGCTGGTAAATTGCTCGAACAGGACGTTTTTGAAGCACAAAAAAAAAATTTTGAATATCAGCAGCTTTGCCGCACAGCAGAATACCGTAGGACATAACGCTGTGAAAATAACTAAAGTAGACTAACCGAGCTGTATCGACGTCAGTGTATAAAGTACATTGCCCAAAATGATGAGCTTTCACCCCCTATTTAACTCGATTAAAGGAGGAATTTTCAAAAACCTTTCCTCAGTGGTCACTTTTCTTATATGTAAGGAACTCTTGCGCATTTCATGTATTTAGTTAGACTCAGCCATAATGGCAGTGGGTTTGGTGTAATCAGTGAATAAATGAATTTAATATTTTTTTATTAATGAGATCCTGAGAGACCTTAAATAAATAAAAATATATCTTAATAGTACCTACTTACACGTATCAAATCGAATGGTGGAGATCAATAGAATTAAGTAATAGAATATTAAGGCTTTATTTATAGTAAAAGTTAACGTTCGTTGCGGGCAACTTAAATTATGAATAATGAATAAAAAACCTATAAAACAAATATAAAACTTCTTTAAATTACTGAATCAATATTATTTCATTTTAAAGGGCTTTCCTTGCATGTGTTATTTCTTCCACCACCCTGTATACACGGTACATAAACGATGGTCCGCGACCTGTCACGCTAATGAGCCACTGCGTATTTTATGACCAGGCTCTGTTGTCAGGGGCTCATGGCTTCTACAACAAGGTTTAGACTTTTGCTGAAGTTGAGGGTCTAATTACCACCCTAAAATATTCCCACCGCTGGGCACAGGCCTCCTCTCGGTGAAAGGGAGTGGGCCGTAATCCCAGTGCAGGTTTGTAAATGTAGGATGCCACATGTCTTTGAATTTTTGGTTCTAGGACATGCTGATTCCCTCACGATGGTTTCCTTCACCGTTTTGAGAACAGTGGGGATGAAACAATTTAGGTACGCCTCTGACCTAAAACTCGTAAGATGCGGCTTTTACCACTGAGCCTTGACTCCTCTAGGGTTTAAATAATTACCTGAAATATTTGCAGAGAAAAAATAGTGGAACGGTGAAAGAGATCTTAAGGCTTCTTCAAACAGGCGCGACGCGACAGCGCGACGCGACACTTGTAGAACAATTTCCATGAAGATTTCATTGTTGCGACGCGACCGTCGCGTCGCGCTAGTCTGCACGAGCCTTTATTATCCTAAATTGGGGACATATTGCTCTTAACATATAGTCTGGCTGATGTGCCATATGGAACTACCTAGAGGTACCTAGTTGGTATGGTCACTAGTGGTTGCAAGGTGTGACTGCCGGGAATGGGTCCAGGGTGGTAGGGACACCGACGCGCAACCGGTTACCATAGATTTAGTGAATGATAACCACTGCGTGGAAATCATTCGTCGGTTATTTAAAAAAAAATGTTGTTCCATACATTTTTACCGCGAAAATTGGTCACGTTTGTATCGAACAACAGATTTTTTTTTACCGACAAAAACAATTCTAGAATCAGAATACGATACCCCTTGGTAAGACTGGTTGTAGACTTTCAGGCTTATGACGACTGCCGAATATCCACGAATGACAGGCGGTACCAACGGCTTAACGTGCTTTTCGAGGCCCGGGCGGGTCTCGGTGGTCACCCATCCACGGACCAACCGCGACGCGTAGCTTAACTTGTTCGATAGAAACATGAGGATATACACCGTGACATTTTAGTCGTCTTACAAAAGTGGTCCACTCAATGTATCCGTCATAAAATACGTCTAGGCGCGATAAAAACATTGTTACAATTAATTAAGATAATAGGTACAAAGGAAAATAATTAATGCTTTAGAATTATGAAGCGCCCTCCCTGTTAATAATGTTTACGTATCAAACGGTAGAAGATATCTACATCCCTACCATTACATTCCATCATTAACTCCATCTCCATAACAGTGTGTTTTAAATTTAAACTACGTCATGCGTCTTAGTGAATGATATTTGTTCAAAAATGTTTTTTTTTAATTATAAATGATTAGTAGTCATTGGATACATGAAGTGGGCTGCCGTTGTAAGACTAAAATGTCACGGTGTATACTTAGCCATAAGCCCTCCATTTAGGCACTTCCATATTGGCAGAAAATCACAACTAAAGGGCTGAAAGGCGAATACATACAAGCTTGCTATCCTTAGCCTTCCTTATGAACCTTATGAAGCCACTTGAACTATTTAGTCCCAAACTATCGAATAGTAATAGTAAAGTCGTGATACACATTCGTTCATAATTCTAAGTACATCAGTAAAGAAAAGCCACTCAATCTAATGATATGCATTAGTCGACGGTGTATTAATCTGCCGAAAGCCAGGCTATTAGGAGTGAAAGAGACAAAAATATAAACAAAAAAACGAGTGAAAAAGAGGTCAGTAACTGGCGAGTGTACGGTAGCAGAGAGTACAGGCGTAGGCGAGCATGGTTCGCTGTAGTTGCAATAAATAGTGTTCTGTAGGTTAGATTAGGTTTTGTCTTACCTCAGATTAGACCTTGTGTACTTCAGTCAGATGAATAATTTCAGTAGGTAATTTTTTTGTTACTAAAACTGCAGAAATATGCATGAATGCAATCATCTTTGTCAGAAGACATCGACAGTTTGACACAGGAAACTAAATGCAACATAGTAATAACTTTATTTCCATACTCACTAGCCAACGCGTACTTTGTTTTAATGTAACTTATTTTGTAGGAATGCAATTTGCAAAGGAAACTTATTAAGAAGTAGAAAAAAGAAAAAAAAAGACGTAAAATTTAAAAAATGTGATAAAAATATTAAATGTTTTGACCGGTTTGAGAAATAAGTTACATTCACCTATACATAACAAAGTTAGGTACCATTACTATCTTCAATAGATAAAAAAATAACAGTATGTATCGTGTGGTCAGTTCCACCAGCAGGTGTACGTCATCTCGTACTCCACATATGTAAACAGTTCGCGATCAAGACGCAGACGTACCCACCTGAACGAGCATAGAGAGGACCTTCCCGCGATTCAAGTAAGAAATATTTTTTATATAGTAAGATAGAAATAAGTTGCACTGTTGGTTTTGCGTAGTCAACACTACGCAAGCCTACGTATCGCTACGAGTTGCGCATCTTGACTTCATAAAAGCTCTTTATTATTAAAACCACTCTTTCGTTTCTGTAATCACCTACAATAAAATAAAATTGAGGTGTCTGTTTGTAATGTCAAAATAAGAGCTTTTTACTAATTGCATCTGAAAGTGTATACGGTAGGTATTTATAAAAAAAACCATATTTACATTTTTGTTGGTCTCTGTCTGTCTGTCTGTTCCGGCTTATCTCCGAAATGGGTGGACCAATTTTTATTAGCCGATAGCTGATGTTGTTATAAAGAAAAACATAGGCTAGCTGAGGGCAGGTCTCGGCAACCCATGGGATAATTTCCGACATCGTTATGTAGTAAGATAGTAATAAGTTATACTTCTTCGTAGACATCGCTACGTAAGGCTACGGATTACGCCTCTTGACTTCATTCAAACTATTTATTTTTTAAATCACTCTTCGTTTTTGTAAAATGGCACAAGATAAGTAATTATAGCTTGTGCTGGTTTCTAGGACAGAAAGCAACACCAGATAAATGGTTTGACAAACACTTTTACACGTCAATCAAATTTTTAAAACTAGATGAGGTCGGCGTTACCTATCTAACTACTCTGAGAAGAAAGGCCGAAACAAACTCAGAGGTCACAGTCTCTTGTAAAGTCCAGACATAATCTTGGTCAGATCATGTGAAGACCATGTGGATTGGTGTCTGAAATGGTCTTTTGAGGAAAATAATGATCATTTGCTATGAGAGAGCAGAGCAGTTGTGGTTCAGTGGTAACGGTCGCGACTTACGAGTTGTAGGTTGTGGGTTCGAACCGAACCAGAACTTTACTTTGTGTAAATTAATAATGAATTACCACTGCTCTCAAAATATTGAAGGAATTTTTTTTGAAGAAACCATGCTCTAGGACCAAAAATTGGAAAATATGTGACATCCACCAACCAGCACTGGGCCCGCGTGGTGAATTACGGCTCACTCGCTTTTACGGACAAGAGGGCTGTGTCCCAAAAGTGGGAATGTTTTAGGCTGATTATGTTACGAAAAAAAAATACTTCTTTCAAAACATATCTCCTGCGTAGAGAGATAAATCATATTTTGCTGGTCGCATCCACACAATTCTAGCGCAAAGTGAAGTGTAATTACCTAGTGTCGGCGCTCCCAAAAAGTACAATTATATGGCCGCGTGTATTAGCTCTGGTACGAGCACGAGCATCAGATTTGTTCACCTGTTGCTATTTGTCTAGCCTGTTTCTAGTTATGCTAGATTAAGCGTCTAGTATCCTAGTCTCAGCTAAAATAATTCACTACTTATCCACAGGATGGCTGGGACATCGATGCGTCAGTTGTAAGAACAGTGATTACGGGTATACGTAGGCGAAGTCCCTGGGCTTTTGCCTCAGTAACCGTAGCCTTTTAGCATCTTTTATTAGGCTAGATGGTTTTACCACCACAGTCTTATTTTTACCACCACGATTGAAGGAGAAGTTACTAACAAATATTTGTTTTTTTAATGAAACAGGGATTAAGTTCTTCATCCTCCATAGAAAAATATTTTTCACAGAAATTTCCCTTCAATCCCGGCTGCTTCAATATTTATACAGGATAAGTTTTTATCCAGTGCGCAAAATGTAACCATGAATTCCGCATATCATTCTAGACCCTCTAGCGTAGAAATTTTTCTTCGGTTATACAAAAAAAAAATCAGCTGTTTCATAGAAAAGTGCAAGATCTACGCGGTCAAAATGTATGAAACAGCTGATTTTTTTTGTATTACCGACTAAAAATTTCTGCGCTGGGGTGTCTAGAATGATATGCTGAATTCATGGTTACAGTTTGTGCACTGGATAAAAACTTACCCTGTATTGTGCTGTTACCTGGAATCAGTATATGATTCTGAAATATAAAAAAAAAACTAGCTTTTGCCAGCGGCTTCGCTCGCGTGGAGGTCGAAATTTATCCTACGGGATCGTACTACCGGGATAAAAATGTGTTAATCCTGGTCATAAACTATCTGTGTGCTAAATTTCATCCAAATCCGTTCAGCCGTTTTTGCGTGATTGAGTAACAAATAACCAAATACACAAACTTTCTCATTTATAATACTAGGAGGATAAATGAGCTATTCCATACATTTTGACCGCGACCGCACTTTTCTATGAAACAGCAGATTTGTTTTTCAGCTTGCGCGTCGATTAGATCACGTAGATGTCTCTGCCACCTTGTTTATACTATTGTACTGTGGCGGACATCTACAATGCCCCACATACGAAACTTCAAATCAACAAATGCGGAAAACACAAAAAGTTAAGTAGCGCCATCTATAATGCTATATGCGAACTACTCAAGACTTGACGTCACACCGTAGCTACATCAACTACATCGCGCAAGCAGAGTTTACCGCGTGATCTGCATATATACATCCCGACATCAACCGTCGGGCAGTCGCCCACCAGACACAACACCCGTCTGGTCGGAGGATCCTCCCTTTACTATAGAGTATGACAGAACTTTACCCCCTGTTCCTCATACCTCTATAGTACATAATCAAGTTCTTCTAACTTATCAGATAGTTTGAGCTTTTGGGGAGTTTGTTGCGCCACTTCTTTTTACCAGCCAAAGCATTAGGAACTGGTGAACTGCCTAGTGAATAGCTGCAGGGCGGGCGTTTTGGGCGACTGCCTTACGTAATTTTGCTGTTCAAAAAGTGGTGATTCTCAGCCAAGTTGACAGGAATGACTTTCTATGTTGTCGTTGATGTCGATTACTTCTCTCTGATTACCGGGGAGAAAATAATTAGTAATCTAGTACATGGAGAAAACAGGTTCTTTGGGAATTTAGACTTCTAAACTCTCAAACCCAAGTGATGGAGGTCTATAAATTACCTACAACTGAACTACTGGGGAACAGGTTTTTCTTCAACGGCCGAGTATTTACCACCTTTATCCTATTTTATCTGGATAACTTACACAGCTTTCATTCAAGTTTTTCCTCAGGATCCTTTACTACGAGGTTAGTTTTCAGAACAGTAATGTCCAGAGAGTTTATTAGCTTTAGTCGTGACATATTATATATTATTAGCCTGAGTACAAAATACTTACCTGTTGCCTGACTGACTGACACAGTGCGACCCAGACGGTTTATACACCGTGAAATTTTAATCGTCTTACAACGGCAGCCCACTTCATATATCCAATGACTACTAATCATTAATTTAAAAAAAATATTTTTGAACATTTGCTTAATTAAAAAAGTTCAAATATCACTTAGACGCATGACGTAGTTTGAAACACCCTGTAATGGAAATGGAATTAATGATGGAATGTAATGGTAGGTGTGTAGATATCTTCTACCGGTTGATTCGTAAACATTATTAACAGGGAGGGTGTTTCATAATTCTTAAGCATTTTTTTTTTAGTCGCGCCTTGAGGTATTTTATGACGGATACGTTGAGTGGACCACCGCTGTAAGACGACTAAAATGTCACGGTGTATACATATATTGTAGGGAAATAGGGTATTACACCCATTTTTGAAAAGTGTCTTAATAAGATTGACCGAAAAATAAAAAAATCAAAAGTCATTTATTCAAATTAGGCTGAGAATCAGCACTTTTCGAATGTCAAAATTACATAAAACAGTCCCCCAAAACGCCCGCCCTTCACCACTTCCTAGTGCTTTAGCTGGGAAGAAGAAGTGGCGCAACAAACTCCCCAGCAGCACAGCTGTCTGTTTATTTTAGACTTGATTCTATACATAGTTAGGCAAAGTAATCAACATTACGAGACACGGAAATTAAAATAATTTGTCATATGTCAGGTAGCCATGCCAATATACCAACAAATAAAATGAAAACTTAACTCAAGCACAAAAAATAAAAAAGTAAACAAAGCATACTACCAAAATAAAGGCCTCCTGGTATAAATGGCGTGATAGCTTACGTATGCAATGCTGGATTACGTTCACAAATGATAACCGTCGACGTAAAATAAATACACAGGTAGGTCCTATACAATAATGGTTTCGGGATGCTGTTGGGGTTGCCTCGCTTTTGCAGTGCATCAGGTATGTTTGCTAAGGCCAAAACGGATTGCTTTAGGGCGATCGTACGTAAGAGAGTGGCCTCCCTGATGCGCCGCGTGCGGGGCAGCACCAACAGCCTTCTAAATACGATATTGGAAAGGGTTGATTGCCCGGTTGTGAGGCACTGGAATACAGTTCACGGCTCGGGTGGTGCCCTCTTTATACATTAAAGTAGCTCATTTTTTTATAATATTAAATTTAATAGCTCAGTTTTTTACAATAATTAATAATATTACTAACATAGTTTTAAGTATTTTTACTAAAAAGTTATGGAATGTTAATGTATTCTGATTTAAATGATTAAATAAATAAATAAATAAATATTAGCAACAATAACAAAATCATGGCCAGCAAGACGACCATTTTGAGAGCAGTGTAGATGAAGTAAATTACACAAAGTAAAGCTCCTATCAGGGTTTGAAGCTACGACCTATAACTCGTAAGTCGCGGCCGTTACCACTGGGCCTTCACTGCTCGATTGCACTTGCATGCTTACAATAATTAAAACCGTGCAAAATTACTGCTAAATTAATTGATTAAATCTGTAATTTAGGTGTCAGTTCATATGATCGACTGTTTTAATTAACTATGGTCAACTAATCAAAATGGCACCTGTTTTATAAGAATTGACAGCTGAATTAGTATTCACCAGAGAATTTAGGGACATTCTATTACTCTTACTAATATCGAAGTTGTGAAAGTAAATTTGTTTATTTATTTGCTTTCTCTGTGTCTGTACTTTAGCCGATATTCGTGAAAGGCGGACAGTTTTTGACGCATAGACGGCCATTGGCGACGCGCAGAAAGCCAGGGGGCAAAATATAGTCAATTGCAAGAACAGTGATTATACGTAAACGACAGACCCTGGTCTGATGGCCCAGTAACCATAAAAATCCAAACTTAGTGTTTTAGCACTTGTTTAGGGCCAGATAATTTTACCACCAGTACGTTATTAGTACCACCACGGTAGAAGGAGCAGGTAGAAACTTTTGCTTTTTTAATGAAACAGGTTGGACAGTTCCTCATTGTCCATAGAAAAGGATTTTCGATAGAAATCTCTGTCAAACCCGTCTTTCAAAGCAAGAGTGAACAGGCATCTTCTGGGCACGCAGACCTCATCCATAACTTTCCATCTGACGTGATCAGGCCCATTTATCAATAAACATATTCATCACTTCCTAGTGCTTCAGCTGTAGTGCTGATTCTCAGCCTAAGTAAAAAAACTATAAGAAAGGCTTTGAATTTTACCTTTTCGACAGAAAATAGCTACTTGTACTCGTAGGCCGATTTTAGACCTTGAACTAACATAGACATAAACCTAATCACTACATCAAGACCTTCGCAACGTTCATCCAAGCCAACATTAGTATTGAGAAGACAAACACTCTGAAACAAACCAGTGTAAATTGGCAGCGGACGTGCCCCATAGGCGCGGCTCGTAGAAACGGAAAGTGGCCGCCGCAAGGACGCCCGGTCCTCGCGCCGAGCTTCCTTGCCTTCGGACTTTGGCGTGTGGTACACGTGCAAGCGGGTGCCGGGAAGTGCTGAAACGTTCCGTTTTTAAGGCCGAATTAACATTCCCAACCTTTGGGTTGAAAAAAAAGTTTTTGATTACGGGGGGAAATCCTCATGGATGTCCTCCGCCCCGGGGAGGGCTGAGGGGTCTGTCAGACTCTTACTGACTAAAACCACCCCGGTGTTCCGTCTCTCACTTGCACCGGGGATCACGGGAACTAGTGTGACTTCCGCGATCCCCGGCTAGTGCCGGCCCGCCTCTGCGGGCCACCTCGCGATAGGGGGGGAGTGAGGTGTTAAACTCCCCCCTTACGTCATAGAGAGGCGCGCGTGGAACACTACGCGCCGCCATCTCGGGTCCTAACCAGTAGAGGGCGACAGATTTCCCCGGATCTGTCGCCCCTGGACCCATTTAGGGGGGCTGGAAGAGGGCGTTGTCCGCCCTCCGCCGACGCCCGGTGCGTCTGCTGCGGATCGGGTTAGCGGAAGCAATCTCCCGCTCCCTCTCCGCAGCCTCCTTCTGCGACATGACTGTTTCGCAGAAGGATACCACCGCGTCCCAGGACTCCTCGCTGCCGACCATCGAGTCGACAACGGCCGGCAGCGACAGGTCATTGCCGACTCCTGAGATGAGGTCACGGCGCGGCTCCTCCCAAGCGGCACACTCTGCCAGCGTGTGCCACGCCGTGTCCTCCCGACAGTCGACGCAGTGGTGACACCGAGCGTCCGGCTCCCTGTTTATGCGACACAGGTACTTCCCGAAGCAACCATGCCCCGAGAGCACCTGTGTCACCCGAAACGATAGGGAGCCGTGCCTCCTCCCGAGCCAGCGCTCGAGTACCGAAACCCAACCAAACCCAACCCAACCCAATGAAACTAAATTGTATCAGGACGTCATATCCGCGTTCAAGAACTGTCAGTGGCAATATTCCGTAACAAATAAGACACTGACAGCTCTTGAACGCGGTGAATGACGTGCTGATCAAGTTCAGTTTCATTGGTGAATGACGTGCTGATCAAGTTCAGTTTCATTGGTGAATGACGTTTTTGAATGACTAGGATGTTATGTTCATTGTTGATTGTTGTGCTTGACTTTTGAATTGGTTTGGTATTTTTGTCTGAAAAGTGAAAAAAATTTAAGATTTTTTGTTGTTTGACATACTAGAGATAACGATTTATAAAGCTGAAGATTTTAATCTGGAAATTACATATCATTTTGATTGAATGGATTAGCGAGCAAACATTAGACGAAGTAGTCATTTCTTGTGGATACACTATAAAAAAATTCATTATTATGACAATTTGTTCATTGCATTCAATCAGCAGTCATAAATTTTAATTATTTTAATATTATTTATTATGATAGTAAAATGAACTCAATGAATCAGACAAGAAATTATAGAGTTACATAACTATCTCTTGAATTTTTTATCGTAACTAATATGCACGTCTCTCTTAATAAAAAATCACTGCATTGGCACCCAGAAATCATCCAGTTACTATGCAACGTAATGTTATTAAAACTATAGTTTGCTATTTTTACCTTAATTTATCATAAAGCATAATAAATAATTGTTTAATAATAAGAAAAATTTGCTTTCTAGATCAAAATCTGAATTGAATTAAAATTTTCTTACAACCCGCCACCCGCTAGATACTTGTGTCCTTAATTTTCAGATTTGTGGTCTTCGTAGGGGAGGTTTTTATGCTATCTCAGATAGTTCCTCATTATACATGGAAACGTGATCCGAAATCGTAAATAACCTTTGTATTAAAACAAAACAATACATTGAAAAAAAAAAAAAACTTACTGAAGTACTGGTTCCTTATTATGTATTCTGTAGTAGAGTCTGGCCAACGAAAGCGTGATCTGAAAACCGCGGCAAATTCAAAAAATCTTAATGTGGTATCACCAACTATACCTTTAGCTAAATGTTTTGATACTAGAGTATTCTTTATATTTATTCTAATTTATTTTTTGTTTTAATGGCTCCGTTTGGTGTAGTGTAACGGGGGCCTTGACTGTCATGGATGTCAGTTAAAAAACGAGTGTGTAAATTTATTTATTACTATGTACATAAATATTAACCTACTTAACATTTAATTTATTAATTATTTAATCATCATTCTCAAAATCAGAGTCCAATAATTCAACCTCCATGGATTCATCTGTATCAGTAGTGGAGTCATCATCACCTACACTTATTATAAATTTTTCCAATACTTCTTCTGTTATGTGATCTCTTTGTTTATATTTATTTTCCACATTTATTACATGGTTCGTCATTTTCAAATCGTAAATATATACTAATCAGCCAACATGTATCAAGAGTACCAAGCCATACTAACCCAAAAAATCCGACATCGCACCTAAACATTGTTGTTTTTCTTGGTAAACAACTTCTTCCTCCTTTTGTTTAGGTTTGAACTTACTGATCATAACATGTAGCAGCTTTCGCACGTTACTTTTGATTGTTTTACCCATAATAAAGCAGATATTTTTGAAAAATAAATGTCTTTACAAAATAATAACAAACACAATCACAGACTTTGAAGTACCTTTGACAGCTTAATAATGTTGCCATATTAAAACTTTGAAAATACCCCAGATCACGCTTTCGTTAGCCAGACTCTAGTAAACATAATTATATTTTTTTAATTTTTGTTCTCGGGCAAAAGTATTTGTATGAACTCAATTAATAGCCATTAAAAGTTAATATTCATTAATATGACCAATCTGTAATCCCCGAAGGGTTAGGCAGAGTTATACCTATAGTAACACCAACATTTCGTCATCTAACTTGCACGTAATAAGAGCCGAGCCTATTGCCATCAGCCGTGCACAGATCCAGACCCTGAGCTGCTTATGAGAAATTCCGATTCGGATTTCGAGAGACCCGGGAATCGGACCCAGAATCTCATTGCTCAGCAATAGCGCTTTCGACCACTAGACCAACTAGCCAGTCAACAAAATTCAATGTAAATGAACAGCAGAGAAATAAACAAACGTCTCAAAACGCTGCACTCAAATTATCTCCAAAACTCCTCAATTTACTTTCATTTGATACTCATGACGTTATTATACAAGCATGCTTAATTGTTCTTTTTATCCAAGGCATGCACTCATTCATCTGCTAACCAGAAGAGTCATCCATCTTCGTCAGCGACCAGACGCACTGCATTAGCCAGACGTTTGCAGACACCACCACAGAACTACACCCGTCCCGCTCTATCATTAAGAAAACAAACGAAGCTTTTGTGTATGCCTGTCTTTTTCTATAGACTGAGTGATTCAGCAGTTTTCAAGTTTGGAAAGAATGTAAGTTTTTAGTTTGCTGTTGTGGTTTTAGACTTTGTACTGTTGTGAGAAGGTTGGTTTTGCGATGGGAGGATGTAGTAGAATAAAATTTCCGAAGCAAGTGTTAATGTTGAGTGCAACAATCTTTTTCTCGGGCGCTTCTTGCAATGCCTGAAATTGGACGGTGTTATTCATTTGGCGACTCGCTCCGATAGACTTATTAAGTGGTTACGTCGCGTTTAACGCTGTTTCGTTAGCTTTTTATATGAGTACTGTGTTAACATTTGATTTTTTGCGTCTGTACATTTGTTGGACATTCGCTTTATTCGCCATTCGTTGATGTCCGCGCATTGAGTGGGACATCGTTAAAGTTATGAAGCTGTAATTTTATAGTCGTTTACTGTCTTTTCATTTTCCACCTGGCCTTTGTGTTTTGATATTACTGTTATTGAAAAAGGTTAAATAAAAACACTTAAAACACATTTAGGTCAAAAATTAAGAACTGTCTATTTTGAAAATATCTTAGTAAATACCAGCAAAGAGGTTATTTTCTGAATCGATAATTTCATCAACCATTCTTAATCTGACAATGTATTTGATATTATATACCACAATAGTTTCAAGTCACCGAAGGTCATTTAGTTTTTCAATATTTATTGTCCCACAATAAGTTAAAACGAGGACCAGTGTAGCATGCACCAGGAATAGCACTATTGAAGCCATTAAATGGGAAGATCCGGAGTCTGCTTTTTAGATTATTCAAAACGCGCCCATCAGTTCTGTATTGTTAATTTAGCCCATATCGGTTCGTATTCGGATATTTTACTATTATCATTGGTATAGGCAGAGACAAACAGAACGGCAATACACAAGCGGGCCAACATAAACAACAACAACTCGAGCCTATTATGAAGGCAGTTAATGGCTCCATAGCCGAGATTTTTTTATAATTTCGTTACATATTAAACCTTATCTTTTGAACTGACATACTCGTAGGTATAAATTTGACATAAATAATTAATTTCTGCCTTAAAAATCCTCATTGTTATTTGTCGTTGTTGTATTTTTTTATTTAATGAAAATACCAAATAAATAAACTTAAATATTTGCACACCTCTTATATTGTACACAGCATTGTAAACCCATATTCTGGCAAATAAATGAATTCGAATTTTGAATTCGAATTTTGAAGTTCGGCAAAAAAAAAATCCGTGGTTGAACATCAATGGCAATGGTTTTGATTGTTTATTTTTTTTATTTTCTCGTATAAAGTGTAGCAGCACCTATTGCAAATTCCTCCTAGACTTAATTACCTCGTCATTATCTGAGCTCATCAGTGGGCTATTTTTCAATTTGTACTAAGTAGAAGATGCTGGGACTCGTGTAAGTTATAGTAAAGGGTACAACAAATGCTGTGCGCTGTAATCCATCTACTTCACGAACCGATGGCTGAGCGGCGCGGGGCGGGAGATGACGTGGACCGAGGCAAGACCGGTAGCGGGACGGGTGACTGATGTTAGCTTATAATTATAATTGTTCTTAAATGCTAAAATAACTAAGTACTTACAGTACACAAAACTGCATTTGTAGATTTTTGTTGTCTATGTAACGATCTAGCCAAATAGCTAATAAGTAATTGGAAAGTAAGAATACCGTTTTTTTTTTCTTATTTACATATAACTTAAATTATGATTTCTTTATTTGCCAGTTATCAAAGAAATAAATCATTCAATAACGTCCTTCTTATTCACTTATTCATTTATTTATTTATTTATAACAATTGCTTGCTACACTTACAGTATCACCAAAGCGCGCAGCAAGCCAACAACATAATATTTAACTAAAAAACTTCACACAAACATTGAACATAGATTGACTGCTATACACAAATACATATATCAACATCTGGCCTCTGAGCATGATTGCGTATATAGAACGCCCTGATGGGCGTTCAGCAGATTCATCGCCTGGGTTGGATTATTAAACATTTCGTTATTGGTTTATCTTATTTTAAACGATGTCTGCTGTTACGATTTAATACCTATGTTAATGAAATCTAAGTGACAGATAACTTTGAAGACACTACCCATAGCTAGGCAAACCTTTATCTTTTGGGGTACGAAGAAACAGTTGCTAACTTATGAATGAGTCATCGACTGTTACTTACCCAAAACACACAGATGTTTGGTATCGAAACATGCACATTTTTTTTTAAAGATCTCTTAAAACTTGACGATTCTAAATAGAAACTAGCAAAACGAATGAAAAACAGTTCAATTATGCGCTAGGCAACACCAGGAACTCGACGCACTTGCCGAATTTGACATTTGATGTCTACCCGCTATCGTCTCCCACTTGGGCCACACCACAAGCTGCATGATGCATTAATCCCTGCTCCCCACGACGGATCCTTAATATATGATCGCGGGTTCGCGCCGGTCACGCCACGGATCACTTTAAACTTGATCTACGCTCGATTCGTATTATTATTGCTAGTTTTTATGAGAAAAGCAAAGGGCGCACTAACATTATAAGCCAAACGCGTACAGGAACGCAGAGGTTTTTGGTACGAAAACCGCCCTTAGCACTATGAGATAAAGACGCTGCTAATATCAATCTATTACCATGAACATGCGTTTTCATCATTATCAGCCTATTACGTTCCCACTGCTGGGACACAGGCCTCCACTCTTTGAGCGGGAGCAGGCTCAGTGCGGGTTGGTAGATGTCACATCTCTTCGAATTTTTGGTTCTAGGGCATGCCGTGTTTAACATGTTTTCTTTATCCTGTCGGGGTCCAAACCTACGACCTACAACTCGTAAGTCTTCATGATGAAGAAAATCGCATCACCCAATTGTGAGGAATGTGGAGTTGTCGAGGACCTACAACATTTATTGATTGAATGTGCCCAATATGAGTCTACTAGAAATATTTTAGTAAGGTCCCTGAATTCGAACAGAACTGATGTAAATGATAATTGATTAATGATTTTATTTCTGTAAGTAGGTTTGTACAAACACTTTTACACGTCAATCATATTTTTAACACTAGATGTGGTCGGCGTTTCCTATCTGATTACTCTGAGAAGAAAGGCCGAAACAAACTCAGAGGTCACAGTCTCTTATAAAGTCCAGACATAATCTTGGTCAGATCATGTGAAGACAAGAAGAACATGAGAAGTCTTTTGAGGAAAGAACCACACAGATTGAATGGACCTGTCCTGTCAGTACACGCATTTATCAGTAATCATGCAGGTCAACTTAGAACATAAGGAGCACAACGATTCGACGAACAATACCAAAGAAAGGACATCGTAGGCTGAATAAAGTACTCAAACTGCCAGATTATCATTAAAACTAACTGTAGATGTTCCGTACAATTCTATCCCAACCAAATGGCGACGATGCGAAGGGTTTGTTCAAATTCATGGTCTTGTGAAAGTACATTTTTTTGGAATACGATGGGACTGACATACGCTAAGCGTAAAATCCCCTAAAATAAAAAAATAAAAAAATAAAAAAACTCGCAAGTCCCAGCCGTTACGACTCGGCCTGCACTCATATCATTGCACTATCCACATACGGTTTACAGTTGCTTTTAACTCTCATTCAACCAATTATATTCGAGTTCTGTGGATTAGGGAATGAGCATATAGTAATTTACCGGGCACTAATTTAGACTTCAGACTGCCACTAAGAAAATCATGATGAACTAACACAAAATTACTACTTCACAGCTATAGGATTCAAACCTTCGAAGTTCAGCTTCCAACCACTAAAGTGGATAACTGCGGGTCTGAAAAGGCCGCACAAAGCAATTCCTCTAAAAGTGATTCATTTCCTGAATTCCCTATGATTCTGATATTTGACATTTTACTTTAATAAAGCAATTCATAATTTGGTGACCATTTTACGAATTTCCATACAAAACTGTCAAATAGATGAATTGCGTGCTGTCTACGCAGATAATATTATGAATTGTCAGTTTGTGACCATTTTACGATTATAAATATAATTTATAATATGATTATTTTATGATACTGCCAAAGTGGCCTTTTTAGACCCCCTGGTCTATTGCAGATCTCTATGGGCAGCCATGCTGTAGTCAGGTTGCTTGTTACCCAACAACATAAAATTAAGTACCGTTTTTTTTGTAATAATATTACTAATACATGAATTAAATAAAAGAAAAGAGGGAAAGAAATCACAAGGCATCGAAAAATTCGTTCGCATCGCTGTTAACAGGAAAAGTGCCCAAAAAGGTAGCATTGCCACGTTGTATACCGATGCTGATTCTTTAGTCAAAAAATATGCCAGCTGTCTGGTCACGTGAAGAGTCGACCAGCCGCTTGACGATGTCTCGAAAAACCAAGTCGGCACTGGGACCCCATGGCCTTAAGTGTTTAAATCCCAAACGACTCGAATTTATAACTTCTAATAAGATTGGAATATCTTCGCCTTTTGAGATTTCCGCACCTGCAGCAGCCGCCCTTGCAGTATTGTTATAAAAAATTGCAGACGTTACCATACACTAGAATCTTTATCTTCAGCCTATTTGGAGACCCATCTAAACCCGCCCTTACCGAATTCTTCAACCGAAATATTCATGGTAATAAAATTCTCGTATCTTTTGACCTTCATATATAGGCACTAATTTGAATTAATTTCAATATGTTCTTTTAGAAAACACAATGTCTCCATGTCCTTCGTATAATTTAGTCAAAAAAGGTAAAAACTGTTCGATCTAGGTTGAAATTAATGTCAATAAGGACGAGCTGGTTTTATTGGGAGTTTTAATTTTAGGAATTTAAATAATGGTAATGTGATAGGACAGAGAAGTTATAATATCAGACTGTAATTGTTTCGCTGAGCCTTTGGTTTCGACTGTCATTCGTGGATCTTTGACAGTCGTTACGGGTCGTGATAAACCCGAAAATCTGACAACCAGTCTTACCAAGAGGTATCGTATTACCCAGTAACTGGGTTGTGGAAGTCAGATAGGCAGTCGCTACATGTAAAATATTGGTACCTACTCAGCTGCATCCGGTTAGACTGGAACCTGACCCCAACATAGTCGGGAATGGCTAGGCAAATAATGATGAATTGTTTTAGTGCAAAGTAAAAAATAACTTTGTTTTCATGAATATGCTTAGTACCAGCCTGTGACGGTCTCACTGCAGGGCAAAAGACGGGTTGGCAATCTCAGACTCATATTAACTTCATATAAGTCGAGGTTTTCTCACAATGTCTTTCGTTCACCGATGTCAGTAATGTCCAAGATCAACTCAGAAAATACGTTACGATTAGAAAAAGTCACAGTTGTACTTGACCGGATTTGAATACACAAACTCTTGCATGATAGGCAGAGGCGTAACAAGGGGGAAACAGGCTGGGCACGAGCCCTGGGCGCCTATTGAAGGGGGGCGCGAAATGTTGCCAAATAATAAATAAATAAAAAAAACTTCAATGAACTATTTCATACTGTGATATCTAAGAAATCTGAAGAGCTACTTGAATTTATTGTACAGTATGGAGATGAAAGCGTATTTCCAAATCTGCCCATTTGTATTTAAATTCTGCTTAAAATTGTGGGCATTGCAAAAGTTGTGAGTGTTTTTTTTAGCAAGTTGAAATTAATACCTTCGTTATTGAAGCCTTATAATTGGTTAAGAAAGGTTATTCGAGACTAGCTTTGCTCAGTGTAGACCGAGAAGATCATTTACGAAAGGGGGTGCAAATGTGGTGCGTGCCCTAGGCGCCATTTTTTATTAGTACGCCCCTGATGATAGGCGAGTCATCACGATATTAAAATGCTTACTTTCATAAAACTTTAGTTTCATTGTTATGTATGTGTGTCGAGTATATTACAAAATATACAGGCATAAGAGAAAAAGTATGCTTAGATCGTTTGGTGTTGTTGAGAGGATAAATGAAGGGCGACTAACAAAAAGTATTTTTACAAGGCCGATGTGACTGAAAACGCCGTGAGGGGACGCCCTAGAACGACGTCATCATCATCATCATCATTTCAGCCGAAAGACTGCTGGACATAGGCCTCCCCCAAAAGGGGGGTTTTGCTATAATCGCCACGCTTGGCAGGCGGGTTGGCGATCGCAGTATGCTGGTCAAATGCATAGAGAACGACGTATAGTGACCTGATTGGTGATGTTCTTCAAAAAGCTCAGGTGCCAGTGCTCGCAATCGGCGTGCGTGTATGACCAGATGTATGACCGTAAAACGAGGCAAAATGAGTACGTAAGGATCGTAGGAGGAGGCGTTCTGTAGTTTCTGCTTCCCCCCATGCGGGGAAGGCGTGAGTTTTATATTATATGTATGTGCAGGCAAAAAAAAACACAAGAATATGTAGGTAAAGGTGAGCATTTATTTTTACAAAACTTAGTTCCGGAAAGATGTGAAAAAAACGCAATATTTTCCCGGGACCCTGAAAACATTATTCAGTCGTGACATTCCTCTCACATGTTTTACATTAACATGTGATTTGAATTTATGACCTCATGCGTATAATATGTATATGCGAACTGACGTAGAATATTAGGAACAGCTGGTCTATTCAGTAAAAATTGAAATGGTGAGGTGAACTTGAAGTGAGCTGTCCTTCCACCTGATACTAGGGATTGACACTATTGGCATCTTACTCAACGCTCACTTCACCTACGAGTTCACGGTGAGATTTTTACAGAATAGGGCGGCACGCAACTTAGTGGCAGTTGCTCGAAGAACAGCTGGCCGATGGGGTCGAAAGGTTCTAGAGTGGCTACCGCGTACCGAAAGATGTATAGTTGGAAAGCCTATAAGGTCGACCGATGACCTTTTGTAAGTTGCAGGAAACCGATGGATGCGGGAAGCACAGAACCGGTCGAAGCAGCGGTGCTAGGGGAAGGCATATGTCCAGCAGTTGACGTCTTTCGGCTGAAATGATGAAGATGATGTTAAAGTAAACACGACTTGTCACTATAAATAAGTAGGTATAGAAACGTATATATGAAGGCATTTACAAGGTAGATGTGAGTAGAAACGCTGGGAAGAGGTGCCCAAGGAGGACATATAGTGACCTTATTGTTGATGTTCTTCAGAACGGTTTTTTTTGGGTGGGTAATCATCAAATAACTTCTCCCGCTCTGGGTGGAGCAGGAGGGCGTGTCAGAATTTTACTGACTAAAACCCACCCGTGTTTCTTCAGTTGCCTGTTCAGTTCAGTTCATTTCTTTCGAACAATCCGCACCCCTGGCAGGCATCGGCCCTTGCGGATCCCACCAATTGGTGCTGATATCTCTTTGAAGCGCGGGTGAAACACAACGCGCTGCCGACCCGGGCTTGGTCCTTACCGGACAGCGAGCTACCCATTACTCGCCATCCGCAACTGGGAATCAGCCTGAGATTCCGGACGTCCAAGGCGTCTCCCGCAGCGACTAGGCCTGTGAGGCTTCATATACTGCCTCTCATTCACGTGCGCCGCCTACCTCTTCACGAGCGTTACTGCTTCGCAGAAGGAGGTGGCGGCTACCCATGCACTCTCGCTCCGAACTATAACCTGGACCAGGGCCGGACGCTAGAGATCGCTGCCTCCGATTGCCTCAATTCTTCAGAATGTTCAGGTGCGTAGTATTCGCAATTGGCGTACATGTAAGGCTAGATGTATGAACATAAATGAGGCATACGGACTATGAGAGGACCGTAGCAGATGGAGTTTCGTACTTTCTGCCTACCCCCATGGTAGAAGGCATGAGTTTATAATGTACCATTTGTATCCGTCAGTAAATAACTCCAAAGCAAACTAGTTATGAAACATTATTCGTGCGGTGCAACGTTTCTATCAGATGCACTTGAGCATGCACTCGGCGACCTCGGCTCGTCCTTCCAAGATACTTTGATCTTTATATCTGAATATATTATTAAATTGTTTACGATACATGAACCGGAGTTAGTCTACTGTGAAGCTGGTACTTTAATTGTTAAATACCGTTTGGTTTACAGCAACAACGCAGCTGTGAGATCGTGTAGTGGGATCGGTTCGAACGGCAGCGTTGCATTTTTACAGCATAAGCATAATTTTAATTTAATTTAATTTAAATTAATTAATTTCATTTTACTTCGATTTGTTACTTTTAATTTAATTTTATTTAAATTTGTTAATTTTAACATCAATTTTAATTTCTATTATCGTATTCATTTTATTTTTTAATGTCTGTAATATCAAAATAATTAATGTACGTGTATTCTGTACCTATGGAACAAGACATCTGAAATAAAATGTTTTTATTTTGTTTATTTATAAGAGCTGTGATGGCGCAGTACATCGACTTACGAGTTGTCGTGGATTTGAAATCAGGCAGGCAATTTACTTTGTGTAATTAATTATGGAAATGGTGAAGGAAAACAGCGTGAGAAAACTGGCATGTCCTAGAACCGAAGATTCAAAAACTCGGACATCCACCGACCTGCGCTGGGCCCACGTGGTGGATTAGGACAGACTCCTTCTCACAGAGTGGAGGCCTGTGGTCCACCGGTGGGACCATTAACGGCTGATAATGCTTAGAATAAGGCAGTAATGCAAGACCCTTGTCCGGGTCAGAAGTTGTGTATAGGGTAGGTAATTTATTTGGGATGTAACAGCCTTACTGTATTAAATCAGTTTTAATCTGAGGGTTAACTATCTAAACACGAAGTCCGTTGTTTTGGCTTACGTACATTTATGATTAGTTGGGGCCCGAACTAAGAATGAATGACAAAACGATTTGACAGTTGTGTCTACTCCCAAAGTGTTTTTGCCCGTCTGAAAAAGTTAATTAGGTAACTGGCTAAAGGATTCCTTCGAAGTTTCGAACTACTTCCTGATGGGCCTGTTTCTTTGTTGACGGAGTTAGAGAGTAGGCCCTGAGTTCCTACTGTGGTTGCGGATTTGTAGTGCTTATTAGGTGCTAATTGAGTGCTTCAATTGGTTGTGTTTTTAATTAAATCCGAAATTAAAATTTAATATCACCATAATAATGTTTTTCATATTTTGGCAATGAAGGTTATTTTTTTTTTTCTTTTTTCGCCAATGATTTTTCTTTTACAGTTGTTTAAACAATAACTGTTAGAGAGTGGTGAGATATGAAGTTGAAACCTTCTCAGTAGGTACACATGAATGATCATGGCTGTAAGATGTTCATCGCTGTAACTTGGTCGTGGCGTGGATCAGATGAGACGGTACCTGACATTTCATGATCGTGTAGCGGCATCTATATCGAACCGATGACGTCACGCAAAATCCTGCATCGTGCAGTTTACCGCGCAACAAGCAAACACAGGGTGTCCGGTAATTAATGGATAACCTTGAAATGGTTCATGGTAGAACTAATGGTCATTAAGAAAAAAAAAATTGTACATTTACTGTAAAAAAAATCCAAAAAAATACAACCGTGTTTCGAAAAAGCATTACAAAGTGAAAAATATCTTTAATTTTGGAAGTCGGTGTCTTTGGATATTTATTTTAATTTTTTGTCACCGCCTTCTGAAATTTAAGTTATATTTTTTAGCCGGTGACAAAAAAGTAAAATACCTTTCCAAAGACCGACATCCAAAATTAAAGTTATTTTTCACTTTGTAGTGTTTTTTTCGGATTTCGGTTTTTTTGTTTACGGAAAAAAAACAAATAAGAAATGTTTTTTTCTGAATGGCTATTAGTTCTACCATGAACCATTTCAAGGCTATCCATTATTTACCGGACACCTGTATACACCACACCACTCCGGTATAAATCCTCGGGCAAAGGGAAGATTCTTCGACCAGACGGCTGTTGTGTGTGGTGGGCAACTCCCACCACACACAACACCCGTCTGGTCGGAGAATCTTCGCCTTTCTGTACTAAGAGAAAAGGGAAGATTTCTTTTCTGTTAGTAATCCTCTAGTAAGCCTCCATAATCGGCCAAAAGAAGTATCACTAGAAAAGTGCTGTTAAAATATGCAGTTGCTTGCTGAATTGAATAACACTACTAATTCTTGGTTTGACATTATCATGTCTTATAACCTTTGGTATCTTAAAGGTTTATGCTCTTATCCGGTTCTAAATAGGTAGCAAAACGGTGATCGAAAATCTATGTTTTAGGTAAAAAATATGTATTTCTATGTTGTTGTTTATATTTAAATTCGATAATCATATTAGTATTAACAATAAGCGACAATACTCTAGTTACGTCAGCAGAAAGCAGGCGCAGCCGCAGGGCACACTTTCCTAATCATTTCCCATAACGCACTTTACACATTTTATTTATTTTCTCTTTTTATATTTCTTTTGTTACTTATACTATATGTTGGTATGTGTGCCTTTTCGTCTGTCCTAAATAAATGTATCTTCTTTCTTTCTTTATTTCAAAGCAATGGCGAGTTTGATGTCCTGACAGTTCCCATGTCGCATTACCTTTCATCAAAAGATTATGGCGTAGAATTGATTTATTTTTGGTTGATCGGGATATTTTTAAGACATCAATAACACGATAATTTATTGAAGAATTTACTAACATTCCTATGATCATATTTTTTTTTGTATTTTTCTTGTGTCTGCAATCGGCTTCCTAGCCTAGGTATTCGCGTGAGATTAATTTAGTGATGTTTCATAGAACATTCACATCGTAAGCACTGCTTCTATCTTGTCCAAGATCAGGATTTTAACTCACACACTGACTTACCTATTACTTGTTATTTTTTTTGGAAAATCGTGCTCTTAGTTTGACAATGTTTTTAATTATATGAGCAGCATGTATTTATTATTTAATTCATTTATCTGTCATTGCTTCATTTTTTATTATTTTTACATAATGTGGTGGTATGGTCATTTTATTTTAGGTGCATCGTCTTCACATACAATTAATTTCAGCCAAAAGACGTCCACTGCTGGACATAGGCCTCCCCCAAAAGGGGGGCTTTGCCATAATCTACACTAACGAGGCAGTCACCATCATATTAAATAAATAATAGATTAAAAATCTAAAAACACGTTTTAAAAACCAAACTAAAAAAAGCAGAAAATAATTTTAAAAAAGCGTGGGATGCTTTTTGAGGTATTTTTATAATCAATTAATATGAAGCACACCACGCTTTTTTGAAATTATTTTCTGTTTTTTTAGTTTGGTTTTTAAAGCGTGTTTTTTTCATTTTAAATCTATTATTTATTTTATATTTTTTAGTTCTGCTAACTACAAAAGCGTGAATTTTCAGTTTTTTTCTAAATTATTGAATTGTCATCGGTCCTCGATAAGTCTACAAAGTTTAAATGAAATCTGACCGTCTGAACTGGGTCAAAATCAAGTCCAAAGGAGTCGGCTACAAGCATGCTTACAAACAAACATACAGGTGAAGCTAGTAAAAGCGTGTTAAAAAGAATTAATGTTTTTGCAATACTGAATTACTAATTAAAATTGATTGGCGGTTCTTCCATAATCAATATTATTGTGTTTTCCATGTCCGATGATAATTCGGCCGCCATATTAGCAATCCATTAAAGTACCAATTATTTCATGAGTACACTTATTTACGTTCGAAAATGGTGAAGCGAATTAATTATGATGTTTTTTTTGTTTAAACTAGCATTGAACTGCTGGTTTGTCTTTTAGTTTTTTTTTTGTAGAAATATTGTTACCTTGTTTTTTTTGCTTTTTGCGGGGAGTGTGGGATTTTACCTCACCATGGTGGTCACCATCTGCACTTGAATAAAACACCATTATCTCTGAAAAGACCGATCCGAAACCCGACTGTGAAACGCCCGATAAGGCACATCTGTAGGGAGACTGTAAAGTGGGCTCTCTAAAACCTATCGGTACCTAGATAATACACCAAAACATTTAGTAATCATTGTACTACTAGTTTTCGTCTAAGATGCAGTCCGCTAGTTTGGTCTAATGTCGCAAGCTTAACTGCTTACCGCGCCGGCCCGGGTTCGATCCCAAGTTCGGGCATAGTGTTTTAGGATTTTGCATAAACGAATTTCTGCCCGCTAATTGGCAACAGGCTCGTCCCTTAATTCTTGGAACTTAGACATAACTGTCACAATGCGGGTGGGTACTATTTATTACACCTCCCTCTGCCTATCACCCCTCCTTGTTGTTCTAGTGGTAGCTATCGCTACTGCTGTCATGAGGTTTTACGTTCAATTCCTAGGTCGGGCAAAGTGTTATTGGGTTTTTCCATCAGGAATTTGTCATTTGTAGCCCGGAGTTTGGATTTGTCTCCGATTGATGTCAGTAGGCTCGCCCCTATTACATGTGGTTTTAAAACATGACTGGCGAAATGTGGGTGTAATGGTAACACCTCTGCCTAACCCTTCGCGGATTACAGGCGTAATGTTATGTTGTCTACCTACCACTTCATAGTATTTGTATGTAATGAAGTAGTTCCTCAAAATATGAAGAAATTCAATTACCTCCCGTTTCCAGTTCAATAGACCAATTATGAGTAGCTCCATTTTAAACGCGAGCACAAACAGACAGACGGCTGAACTGAGCATATATATTATTATATGCACGCGATCCCATTTGCAGTGGCTCTGTTGATTTTTCCGATTAAAGCGCAATGCGGATCGGTAGTATTTTGTCCTGAAGGGTTCCGTAAGTGGGAGGACCTTATCGCTCATTTATGTAGAAAATTTACTCAACATAAAAAAATTACTTTCTTGTTCCCTGCGAACTTAAGAGAGATGAGCTATAATATAAGCACATAGTGTTTGTAAAATGGAATAGCCTCAAAAGCTGCGCGTAAAAAAATACTGTTCAGTATAAAATATCCGACCGAGGTATAGGCATAACCAGCAAACTTGGAACTACTGACGAGGTTTTACTATATCTTTGGCTACTATTATACGCACTTATTCATACCTTACGTGGTAGAATTTCTCAGGAGACTCCCTGGGCGTCGGGAATCCCAGGCTGATTCCCGGCCACTGTAGGCGCGGGCTTTCGGACGGCGAGTAATGGGTAGCTCGCTGTCCGGTAAGGACCAAGCCCGGGTCGACGGCGCGTTGTGTACCACGCGCGTCTCAAAAAGATGTCAGCACCAACTGGTAGGGCCCGCAAGGACCGATGCCTGCCAGGGGTGCGGGTTGTTCGAAAGAGATACCGCGGCCCCTGGCACACAGGCAACTGAGGGAACACGGGTGGGTTTTAATTAAAGACTGACACACTCTCCTGCTCCACCCAGAGCGGGAGAAGTTATTTGATGATTTCCCACCCAAAAAAAAAATAACTTGGTAGAGTTCCGGACTAACGGTTTATCATTAACACACTGCACCGTAATTGCGTAATACTCAAGCAGTCAATCCGAATCTGCATAATTTTGAAGAATGTCGCCAATCCATTGCTTGATATGTACGAAAAATGTGTGTGCTAGCAAACGTAAAAAAACGCAATGAATGTTGTGGAACTGTCACTATGAAATCCATTCTTACTGTTAATGTGTTACGCAACTATCCCGTTAGAGTATTTATAATGGTTCAGATATTTATGAAGCTTCGACGACATGTAAATCGAATGGTTAAAGGTCATTTTAATTTTACTGTAAACTTTATTCAAGAACGATACGGATTAAACTGACGGAACCCTTTGATATAAACACCGTTCACTGTTTGACCATTTTTTTTCGGCAATTGATTGGCTGGGCAAATAAAGCAAATGAAGTCCGATTGAATTTGTGATGAGCTTTCACCAATTTGTACCTTGTTCACTCACACGTACTTACCTACTTGCTACGTAAGAGTAGTTACGTACTGCATTCATTTACCTATAAAATCATTTTAATTTATTTCACATAGTTCTTTATAGTCATCATTATACACTGGCACAAAAACAAAGTTTTTTATCGTTGCTACTATCTTGCTGCATCCATCAACATAGCTTCGTAATCGTTTTAGATCTAACATCATGACACAAATTTATGATATTAGTAGCTTTTGCCAGCGGCTTCTCCCGCGTGGAGTTCGAAAATTATCCTACGGGAACGTAGCACCGGGATAAAAAGTATCCTATGTGTTTTTCCAGGTTACAAACGACCTGTGTACCAAATTTCATTCAAATCCGTTCTACCGTTTTTGCATGAAAGAGTAACAAACATCCATACATACATCCATACTTACAAACTTTCACATTTATAATATTAGTAGGATGACAGCTGTCATACACTTGCGAGCAAAAGCATAGTTCCAAAAATCGCGATACCACAAAAAGCGATTCCACATCAGAAAATAAAGGAACAAAATGGCGGCAGTAACTAATTAAGTTCAAGAGTTCATTGTGGCAAAACTCTTTGGCTTGCTGAAAGAAAAACCAAAGTGATGTAGAAGTAAAAATTTTTGTGTCAGGAGAGAGTTTGAAGCGGGCGCAGTTTTTGCGTTAACAACTTGGACCATTCGTCTTCGCGCGATGCATGGGAAAAGTTAGTGACAGATCGGTACACTGGCGAGGAAATTGAAAGCCTAGAGCCAGTATTTCGGAAGAGATTTAATAAAATGTTGCTTGTTTGACTGTTATCAACGATGCTACATGATAGGTGTCATATGACTCAGAATGCTTTTTAACCTAATAATGTTTGGGTTTCACATTGGGAAAAATATTTTTGCCAACGCATTGTGCAAAAAAGTGATCAATTTATTACCTACCTACCTACTGAAATTGGTATTATTACCAACGTATATAATATGAGTTTCAGTTTTTTCGGTACAGTACCAACATTAACATTTCTCTTTACATCAAAAACGCAACGCTACTTTTAACATAAAAATTCTAAAAGACAAAGAGAAATGTGCAATAATTTCTTCCGCTAGTGTACAGCGGGTGCAACGTCACGACAACGACGTCCGCTAATTTATGGAAAACCTCTGAAGTCGCGTGGCTGGGCCAACTTCACCGGTGTGTACTTTTGTGCGCCCCAAGTGTAACCACCTACATCGGCGCTGTCAATGCTTACACTGGCGAGCATTATGTTCGTTCTGTAGTACTTGCATTGTTGTGCAGACTTTTATTTCATTCATTTGTGGAGCTTTATTAAAGACTCGCACAGACCAGGGAAGCATGGCACAAAAGGGTGAACAGGGCTGCCGGTGATATGATGATGAGACTACGGTTGTATGTTCCAAATTCCTGATAATGTATACATAATCGGCCTATAATGTTCATACTGCTGGGACACAGGCCTCCTCTTGGTGAGAGGGAGTGGGCCAAAATTCACCACGTAGGCCCAGTGCGGGTTCGTAGATGTCACATGTCTTCGCATTTTTACACGCTTTTTATTAGCTTCACCTGTATGTTTGTATGTTTGTTTGTAACCGACTCCTTTGAACTTGATTTTGAACCCACTTCAAACGGTTAGATTTAATTTAAACTTTGTAGACTTATCGAGGACCGATGATAATTCAATAATTAAAAAAAAACAAAAATGTCACGTTTTTGTAGATAGCAGAACTAAAAAATTTAAAATTAATAATAGTAAAAAAAAAAAAACTAAAAGACACGCTTTAAAAAACAAACTAAAAAAGCAGAAATTAATTTATAAAAGCATGGGGTGCTTGATATTAATTGATTATAAAAATACCTCAAACAGCACCTCACGCTTTTTTGAAATTATTCTCTGCTTTTTTAGTTTGTTTTTTAAAGCGTGTTTTTTAGTTTTATAAACTATTATTTTGATTCTAAATCATGCCGGTTTCCTCACGATGTTCCTTCGTCCTTCACCATTTTGTGAGCAGCGGTGATGAAATAATTTACACATAGTAAAGCGCTTGTCAGGGTTCAAACCTACGACCTTCAACTCGTAAGTTGCAGCCGTTACCACTAAGCAGCCACTGCTACATGGCTGCCAGCTATGATATGGCGACAAATATTATAGGCAGCTTAGCAAGCTGGTCCCGGAGCTAACTAGAGTTGGGTCTGACGCATGTTTGAGTACCTTTGGCCACTCGTAGAGGTGATTTTTAATCCCCGATCGAAAAGATGGGTGTTATAATTAGAGATCGGATATTCGAATGCATATTCACCTAAAGTTGAGAAGTTGGCTAATGTAAAAAAAAATGATTTTACTAGTACACACCACCCCTGCTCTTACAGACTTACACCCTAGGTACATAGTTATAGGTACCAAATTTCCATCGGGGTTAATTTTTTTATAAATATGCGTCTGAATAGTTATGCAATCCTAATCATTTAGAAGTCGCTTCCATACTATACAACTGACTAGTTATGCATTCCCGGTGTCGCTGGCATCCCAGGATTTTTGTACAAAAAAATGTATTAAGAAGCCGCTTTTATATTTTCATAACTAAAAATTAACTTTAGGTAAATATGCATCCGATTATCCACAATCCCTAGTTATGTATAACAATGTCTTGAAAAACCCAAAATAAATTAAATATTAGTATAACCCAGTTATATGCGCAAAAGAAAACGCCAAACGTTGTTTGTTGTGTAGTAAGAAATCATGTGAATACCCCCTCGACCTACCGAGGTCAGACTAGAAACTACGCATTTGGTTCGAAAAACTGACGCAAATGGTCGCAGCGCGATATTACGCAACACACTGACTGTACGAATGGCTGCTATTTTAACAGCTTAACAACATTAATTGCGTTATCATCATCATATCAGGCGAAAGACGTCCACTGCTGGACATAAGCCTCCCCCAAAAGGGGTGGATTTGCCATAATCGCCACGCTTGGCAAATGGTCAAATGCATAGAGAACGCTGCTGTCCATTCTCTAGTAAGTCCCTTAGTCGCCTTCTACGACACCCACGGGAAGAAATGGGATGGTGCTATTCTTTTACGTCCGGCACCACACGGAACTAATGCAATTACCCGGGCATAAATCCAAAATCCAAGTAACCCTTTTCCACTGCTCCTTTTAGGGGGAGCAGTGGACGTCTTTCGGCTGAAGTGAATTGCACCAGGGTCGCTTCTCTGGCGATGTGTGAATAAGCTGTACCAATTCTGCCTGCCTTTGTAAAAAAACAGGTGTGATATTTTAGTAGTCTTATATTACCTCATAAGGAAAAGAGTTAGAAAGCTTATGTCCTGTTGAAAATGACACGTGGCTTGAAGGTAGGATGGTGTTCTACAAAAACTTGGTAATATAGTCAACATGGTTTATTTATTTAATAATATACCTGTTTCAATAAATTATCACGATGTCTGACATTAAAAGAAATACATATTGGGGAAAAGATAAATAATCTACGTATTAGAAAATAAATAACATATATTGTACCTACTACATTCCTATTAAATGAATACATTGGTATAAATAAAAGCTATTACTAAACATTATCTACAGCGTGTATAGATGTGTGGTGATATTTAAGGGTGGTCCAACACCGTTATTGCAAAAAAATAATCAACCAGAAATTGGAACATTCCAAGTTTTTTCCTAAATAACAATTTAAATTTTTTCGTTAAACTTAACTTTATGTAATACTAGCTTTTGCCAGCAGCTTCGCCCGCGTGGAGGTCGGTGTATTATACATGTAAACCTTCCTCTTGAATCACTCTATCTATTAAAAAAACCCGCATCAAAATCCGTTGCGTAGTTTTAAAGATTTAAGCATACATAGGGATATAGGGACAGAGAAAGCGACTTTGTTTTATACTATGTAATATTCCTAAAATTGCACATTTCCAATTAAAATACTTCATAGTAGTCTATTCGCATATTTCATACTTATCCTAGTTATACAGGGAATCCTATTATTAGCCAGTCAATACTGTGTAATACACATACTATAAGTCTCGCTGTTGGATTTAAAAAAAAGGGCCGAGTAGTTATTGAAGTTTTGAATGGCACATTTTTTTTTGTTCCCAAGTACAATGTTGGTCCCATGCAGAAAGTGGTTCATTTTGATGGTCTGTGTATCTACTGGACTCTTAAATATGACCACACCTTTATGATACATGCTGTAAATCAAAAAGGGAGAAAAAGTCATATGAAATAGATAATGTGTTAACAACCTAATGATAGCAATCATTTTGAAGGAAAAAGCAAAAGCGGTACAAAAGTGTAAATGTAAAAAATAAAAAAAACCGAACTGTGTAAAAAGTTAAACCTTGAAACATGAAAATTTTATTTTAAGAAGACTGTAAACTTCGGCAGCATGTTCTTAAATTTAGCAATAAACCTTTATTATCCCCTACTGCGGGGCATTGCGTATAGTATTAAGTTTAATGGTCAAGTCAACCTCTTAAAATAAAATCTCTTGAATTCTATCTTACCTTGTTGAATTTTGATTACTGTCATGTCTTTGGTGACACTCACACGATCGATTGACATAAGAATCATCAAAATCAGCCCACGTGTTTGGACTCTAGACTACCACAAACACATTTGGTGTTTACATACATATACATACATACAGAGGCTAATAAAAACATTACCCTCCTTTGCATCATCACACAGTCGGGTAAAAATAAGTGATAATGGATTATTACTAGTGTTGAAGTGTTTTCGCATTCGCACTGAGAGTTTGTCAAGCTCAGATGATAAGCATCCGCAGAAGCTGCATAGATGATAAGAATGCGTTACATAGCCGAAGCGTAAACAGTGCGTAGAGTTGGGGTAGACGAGGCGTAGACGTCGCGGTCACATCTCAAAGCCTTGTGTAAATGTTTATATCGGTGAGTAAACACGATGACGTTATCGAAAACAATGATTGCGTCCAAAAAAAATCTCGCTCCGTATACGAGTGTTAAAACAAATAAAATCAGACATATTTGGAAGTGTCTACTATTTTAAACTATCGTGCAGTCACCTTGCACGACCTACCACAACAGTACATACCTACGCATGTATTTATATAATATATCTACTTTTATTTTACTCAAACTGGATTAGCGATTAGCTGCATAATAATAATCAAGATTTTTCGAATTGGTAATCGATTCATTCGGAATGTTTAGTTTTGGAAGTATCGGATCGATTTTCGTTTTATTTAAAGTTTATTTGAGATAGTTTACTTTGATTTTCGTCGACTCGCACGAATGAAGAAACTCGCCCGAAACGGTTGAATCGTCATTTTTAAATAATAAAATAATAAAACGTTAAAGAAATTCTTAACGAAAAGTTAAGAAAAAAATACACTATATTTATTACATAAAATACAAAACGTGCTAATTGCATGTTACGGTTGTATTTCTGGAATTTTAGATTAGCCCACAATATAAGTATTCTTTTTAAAATGATGATTCACCCGTTTCGGGAGAGTGAGTTCGTGCGAGTCGACTAATAAGCTCTTTGCTGACAAGAACGTAGACTGTGTTACAATTAAACAAATAAATATACCTACGTAATAATACAAGGTTACAATCACAGTGCAGTGTCGTGAACAGTCTCGTAAGTGTCTGCCTTGGTAATGAACGGAGCCAAGGTCGTCGCACACGCACTTGACCGCGCACTCATTAATACTGTCACTTTAAGGCTCCTGCAAACAGGCGCGACGCGACTCACGTAGATCAATTTCTACGAAAGAAAGAAAATACATTTATATTGCACTGACTAAAAAGGCACACGATACACAGCAAAAGAATAAAAAAAACAGCAAAATGTGTTAAGTGCGATGTCAGAAACTAGCATCAAAGTGTGCCTCACGGCTGCGCTAAAAAGGTCCAGTTCAGCAAAAATGCCAGACAATTAGTGTCTGACGCTGGTTTTCAACTGGACTTGTACGAAAACTTAATGAAAACTGTTCTACAAGTTTCGCGTCGCGCCTGTTTGAAGAAGCCTTTAGTAGGTACTGTGATTGCCTTGCTGTTCCACTGGTCGAAACGCTACTGTAGAGCATGAGGTATTAGATTCGATTCCCGGGTCGGGCAAAGTGTTATAGGGTTTTTGCATCAGGAATTTTTCAGTAGCAGCCCGGAGTCTAGATTTGTGCCCGGCTGATGGCAATAGGCTCGCCCCTATTCTAACTGGTGAAATATAGGTGCTCTCGGTTTAGCTAAACCTCTGCCGAACCCTTAGGAGAATACAGGCGTGATGTTATTTACGTTTTATCTGTTCAGGTCATCATAATATTGAGAATAGTAATATCTTTACAGATTAACAAAAAAAAAAAAAACGTTGCCCCACACTAGGAATTACTCCTGTATTGTGGGTGCGTTCACAAACATTTAAACTCACATACACAATCAGCCAGACCCGGAACAACTACTTGTAGGTCATACAAATATTTGTTCCGTGCGGGAATCGAAGTCGCTACACGCAGCACAGCAGTCAATCGCTTAACCACTGCGCCAACCGTGCTGTCTAAATTTATCATGACTTGGCAACAATATGAGTCTATCCAGGACATCTCTAAGTATTACTGTTAGATTCCTAATTCACACATACATATTCTTAGAAATATGCAAAGAGTTTCGAAATGTGGAAGATTCTGCGAAAGCAAAAGTGACGAACGTAACTACACCTGTAAGATCATCATCATTTAATAAACTAGCTGCTGACCGCAGCTTCGCCCGCGTTGATGTCGGAAATTATCCCAGGGGAACGTGCTACCTGAGCTTTTTTTACTCCTTATAACATCAGCTATCTCTATCAGTGAAAGTCCTGTCGAAATCGGTTCAGCAGTTTCGGAGATTAGCCGGAACAAACAGACAGACAGACGGATTTTTTTTTTTTGTTATATATAACTTATAAGTGTCGCATATATTTTCATACGCATTTAGTAAAAAGTTGTTATTTTGACATTACAAACAGAATTGTAATTTTATTTATTTGTATAGTGACAATGTGCACGCGACTCTGAGGATCAATAATTGTTTGGACTATCCAAACAATTATTGGGTTTGGATTCCCTCCACCCAGCTTTGGGCTTCCTACTAAATAGACTGATAGTTTAAGGCGGAGATCTTCGAAAACGATCAAAAAGGTGGTTTTTAAAACCAGTGTATCTCTTTAACCGTAAATAATTTTGAAAGCAAAAAAATATACGGTTTTTTCAAGTTTATTTAGCATACAGTGATGGAACTCAAAACATAATAAAACACACTTTAATGCATCAAAAAAATCATCAAAGTCACCTCTTAATTATCTTTAAAATCGGTTTATCCCTACAATAACAATTATAATTATAATTAAAAATATACCATAAAATTCCAAATGCCAAACTGCATCCAGTGATGGATTATTTATTATTCAATAGTTAATATCTAATTTTATACGATTTTATTTGAACTTTTACGACGTACGTTTGCTCATTTATTATTCGAATTCATTACAACAGATTTTAACCCGTATCGGATTGCAATAAGAACTATTATCATTCTATAAGTTGAAGGCATAGTCCCTAGGAGCTGTCCAGGTTTCGCCATGCTTATAGAACTTCAAGTCCACCCATTTAATTGGCAGCACCTCGCCATTTGGAAGGGCCTATCTGTCCAAGTTCTAAAAAGTACTACTGTACTAAACAAAGCTGTTGAAAGTTTTAAAAGTCAGTGATATGATGGCGTATTACTATAGGTACGCATTCTAGGCGACAATTGCTGAGTGAACTGAAGGACATCGCTTAGCAACTTTAACAGTTGCCCTAAATTGGTTCCTGTGGCAATGACGTCACACAGCCGGTTGCACCATTACAGTCACATCTGTCCTTTGATAATGAACGGCGTGAAGGTACCACCGCGGACTTGACCCGCGCTCTGACGTGGGGACAGTCTCTAGAGAGAGACTGTGGCACATGTCGTAAATATTAATCTGTGGTTGTTCGGTCTACTTATTATTTAGTGTGTTAATATTTATCGAGATTGGTATTGCATTAAAATAAGATGTTAAGCATATTTTTATATACTTATATACACCGTGAAATTTTAGTCGTCTTACAACGGCAGCCCACTTCATGTGTCGAATGACTACTAATCATTTATAAAAAAAAAAGATATTTTTGAACGTTTGCATAATAAAAAAATGAAAATATTATTCACTAGGACGCATGGCGTAGTTTGAAACACCCTGTTATGGAGATGGAAGTAATGATGGAATGTAATGGTAGGTAGGTAGATATCTTCTACCGTTTGATACGTTAACATTATTAACAGGGAGGGTGTTTCATAATTCTAAAGCATTATTTATTTTTCTTTGAACCTATTATCTTAATGGTAACAATGTTTTAATCGTGCCTAGAGGTATTTTATGTCGGATACATTGAGTGGACCACCTTTGTTAGACGACTAAAATGTCACGGTGTATAGGTAAGGGAAAAAATTAGGCTCTTTTTAGTTTCATCTAAAATCCAGCTCCTTTGACGAATTTCATCAAAGTTTCATTTTGGTATACTATATTCGAGGCGGTTTCCAGCACACAACATGTCACTGAATACCAGAACTTTACATGTAGCCTAACTGACTTCTACAACCCGCATGGTAAGTTCGTAACACACTATCAGTAGTTACGAACTGGTGGTGCCCTCAAGGGCCGATGCCTGCCAGGGGTGCGGGTTGTTCGAAAGAGATACCGCGGCCCCTGGCACACAGGCATCTGAGGGAACACGGATGGGTTTTAGTCAGTAAAAGTCTGACACGCCCTCCTGCTCCACCCAGAGCGGGAGAAGTTATTTGGTGATTTCCCACCCAAAAAATAATAATTAAAACATATGAAGTAATGGATTAGCAATTATATCCATCAAAATTGTGTGATAGTGTGTTACGCTATAAGAGTGCCGGTTACTGGGTAACACGACATCCCTTGGTAAGACTGATTGACAGACTTTTGGGCTTCTAACTACCCGTAACGACTGTCAAAGATCTACGAATGATAGCCGGGACCACAGTTATTGTAACCAATATTCAGTACTTTGTTGGACGTTTATAACCTAAATGCTTAAAAAATATTTTTCCAAAAAAAATAACAACCGACTTCCGAAAAAACACTACAATTTGAAAAATAAATTTAATTTCGGAAGTCGGTGACTTTCGATATGTTTTTTAAATTTTTTATCACCGTCTCCCGAAATTAAAGTTATTTTTCACTTTTTAATTATAGTACCTATCCCACTAATTCGAAATTTCATCATCCTTGGGGTCAAAACAATGCATATTTATGCGATAGCAGCAATCGCGGTTGATTTACTGTTATTTTTGAAGAGTTCAGTTGTCTGGGGGGGACACGGGAAGCACCAGCTTTCAAATAAAAAAAAATCATCAAAATCGGTTCACCCAGTCGAAAGTTATGAGGTAACAAACAAAAAAAAACAACATACAGTCGAATTGAGAACCTCCTCCTTTTTTTGAAGTCGGTTAAAAAACTAGAACCAGCTTGATGTTAGGCGACACTACTCGACATAGACACATCAAAAGTCAACGAGGGTCAAGGCAATCAATGCAACAAAATTCAAGCTTCGGAATAAAACCAATTAATCAATTACATTCGACGGACACACAATAACTAAAGAAACAGTATTACCTATCGGTAGAATGATTCACTGAGCTGCGCGGGCGCTGGTCAGCGGCTCATTTGAAACACCTTTTTTGCTAGTGCGGTCGGATCACCTGATTGTTGATGAGTTTTCCTTCAATGGATCGATTTGTAGAATAACTGTTTCATCAATGATTCACCGGTGGATTTTAAGATTGCGGGATAATACTATAAATGGTTGACCTTTTTAAAAAAATATAGGGAATATCCATTGCCGTCATTTTCCGATTTGTAGAAGAGCTCAAATAGGTACCTACTACTTCTACTAGCAACCACGTTATCTATGTCTACCGCAAAGCAAAACAGTGCGGTTGTGGATTTTTGAAATTAAAGACACATCATTATGAACTTTTTGACACAGTTTAAAAAGTATTTAAGGCCCTTATAACTTTTTGTCATCGTGTCGTCAAGCTTTAAAAAACCATCTTTTTGAGCGTTTTCCAGAAATCTCCGCCTTAAGCCTGGGAAACACAGCAAAATGGAGCTCTGTTAAGCTGTTAAGGGCTCAGTGACTGCTTACCATCAGACCATCAAACCATTCTTCACTCACCTAGTCATCATCATGATCACCTCATCTTCCTGCCGGTATACCTTCTTACGGGGTCGGTAAAACCCGTTTTTCTTCCATTCGCCCCTGTCAACGATCACACTTTCACTCACTTCTTTTACTTTCATTCTTTGGCAACCATTACAATTATTGAAAAAAAAAAAATCTCTGCATAATTTTTCACCTTGCAAAACACTCAAAAATAAGTGACAAACATCTTAAAGTTATTTAAAGTTGAAAATAAAATAGTTTCTACCATTCTTCCCTGTCAATGTCACTCTTTTATTCACTACTTTTTCTTTTATTTTTTGGCAAGCTAAAAAAAAATTAAAAATGAAATCTCTGCATAATTTGCCACCTTTCAAAAGACTAGGAAAATAAGTAACAAGACAAACATAACTGAAAGTTATTTAAAGTATTTCTACCATTCTCCCGTGTCAACCGTCACTATTTTTTCTTTGGCAAACTAAACGAAATCAAAAATAAAAACTGAGGATATTTTGTACCTTACAAAAGACTATAAAAATAAGCGACAAATATAACAGAATGTAATATACCGTTGTAAAAAAAGGCTTTAATCAGATCAGCTCGGTATGGATAGCTTAATGAGCATCGAACCATTAGTTCCACATCATTAGGCAGCTTCAGAAAAAATGGCCTATTTTTTAATGAACAGACAAGGAACGCTTATGTTTAGCTTTAGTTATGTAAAGTTTGTACAGTAGGTGAGTTCCTTATGAGTTTTTTCTGGATAAATAAGTTTACTTTGGGCTCAACCACAATCGTTAGGGTAAGTGATTTGCAGGGTAAGTTATGTACAGGGTAGGTCACTGTGATAGTGCAGGGTAAGTTGTGTGCTAGGAAGGTCAAGGCGATAGTGAAGGGGAAGTTATGTTCAGGGTAGATCGAGGTGATAGTGCAGGGTAAGTTGTGTACAGGGTAGGTCACGGTGATAGTGCAGGGTAATTGATACTGTAGGGTAAGTGATGTTCAGGGTAGGTCAAGGTGATAGTGCAGGGTGAGTGATGTGCAGGGTTGGTCAAGGTGATAGTGCAGTATAAGTGATGTTCAGGGCAGGTCAAGGTCAGTTTACATTTGGTCACAAATCACTTTTCGTCTATATTTGACCAGCTATGAATGTATAGTGGAATAAGTCCCCTTATGGAGACATTTTACGGTTCACTTCTGCCACTTATTTTGGATAATGCCACCAAATGGAATTGTGCGAACTTCAAAGTGAATCATTTAATGTCGGCTTTACACTTTACATTTTAATCAAATTAAATATTTTATCACCCCCTGCTCTCCGAACGGTACAGGAAAACATTGTGAGGAAACCGACACAAGAATGCCAAACTGTTGCAGTTTTTAAAAGAAGAGCGAAAGAACACTATCTGTCCACTTCGTCATAGTTGTGTATATATTATTTTATATATTATTTTAGTGATATTTATTTTAGATATATGTATGTATGTATGTTTGTAATTATGTATGTAAGTATATTCAATTGTATTATTGTTTTTGATCATAAATGAATGTAGTTTATTTTCTCTTTTACCCTTTCACACGCTGTCTACATCTCTTTATCTTCTCTCCTATCGCAGGTATGCTGGAGGAGATTTCTTTAGAAATAAGCATCACCTCTGTACCTATTTTTCTGTTCTAATCTTCTTGTCTGTTTATATGTACATAAATGGTTAAATAAATAAGAATTCGAAGACATGCGACATCTACCAAACCACAGTGGGCCCACGTGGTAGATTAACAGCCCACTGCCTTTTGAAGATGGCCTGTGTCCCAGCTGTGGGAGCAATATAGACTGATTATGCTTATCAAAGTAGGTACTTTAAAAGCAACTTGACATTGCTGTGCTCCAATTATTTTGTTTATACCTTTTTTTCACCAATATATCTAATACAGGAAAGGACATATTTTTAATCGATGATGTTCACAGAATAATTCATCTGTCGTGCTAGAACGAGCACTAACATATGATCTCCTATGCTAGAGCTCATGTGTAGAAAAGATTTGCCAATCACTAACATGACCTGGTTATTGTGGATGTGCAACCGTTTTAGTATCGACATTATTTCCGTGAGGCTTCATATTCTCAATATTCTTCCTATCGTGTCGATGGCATTATAAATGTATTCGGTCCAGAATTCGGTTACGTGTTTGACGCCATCACTAGCGTCCATCAGTTCCTCTAAAGTGCGGGTAAAGAACACACTGGTCATGATATTAAGTGTCCCATTGTTTATGGAACACCACCACCTTTACACTCCAAGTCGGAGTCGTTTCAATCTCCACGTGAACAGGTTTTCCTTTCAAAGATATTGCTACGTGCCATTTCTTTTCTCGTCAATTCTATATTAAGCTCTGGTTTTCCACCAATAACTTGTTCTACCGTCTTTGTTATTAATTACAGTTCTAACCTTAGCTCTTTGAACAAACTAGATTTACTAGTTTGTTTGTTGAAATTGGTAATAAAATATTCCGATGCTTGTTATTGGTCCTTTGGTATTTCAGTCATGTGATCCCAAAACATTGATCTTTTAACCTTTTGAGCTGATAACTGGTTGCCGTTTCTACTCTATATTCCCCTTTATCACAAAATCAAAAGTTATTTATTCAAATTAGGCTGAGAATCAGCACTTTTCAAACGTCATAATTACATAAGACAGTCCCCCAAAACGCCCACAAAACAAGGTTTTTATTTAAATCAGGTTTAAACCACCAAGCCAGTTTTTGAATTAAGAACCCAATATGCAGTTCTTCAGTTTTAAGTCGTCATTTTTGTATTAAGAACTTTACCCAAATCGAAATAAAGTTGGAAATGCAAAACCTGGCTCAGAGCTAAAACTAAAGTAAGATCGCGTTTTGAAATAAGACGGAATTACAAGAAGTTCTACATCTATGATTAATTCTGCCACCCAATCATGGAGGGAAATTTAATTATGTACCTACTACCAAAACACCATTATATTTAAAACTGTTCAGTAATAATGCAATAGAACTTATGGTTAGGGTTTTTAGTGAAAGGCGCCTTCTATACTAAATAAAAATCTTCATCATCATCATCATATCAGCCGAAAGACGTCCACTGCTGGACATACGCCTCCTCCAAAAGGGGGAGATTTGCCATAATCGCCACGCTTGGCAGGCGGGTTAGCGATCGCAGTATTGTGCTCAAATGCATAGAGAACGCTGCTGGCCATCCTTTTGAAAAAAAAGAAGATAAATCTAGAAAAATCTTAAATTCACTGACAGACAAAGCACAGCCGAAACCGCTGTGCCTAGAAACTAGAAATTTTGCGCTAGAGTTCCTTTCGTAACGAACGTGAACACTAAGGAAGGTTTTTTGAAAGTACATCCCCTAAAGGGGTTAAATAGAGGATAAAAGTTGGTATGGAATGGAAGGTCGTCATTTTTGCCGATGGGATTACTTTATTGACACGGCTATAGCGTAACATTAACATCACGCCTATTTTCTCCGATGGGTTAGGCAGATGTTACTATAGTATACTCACACACCTCCTAAGTAGACCTACTACGTAAAATCCTACTAATATTAAGAGCATTCTACGGGCTGGCAACGGCGTATTTATGGCGGTTTTTCGTGATTATTTCATTAAATACAAACAAAATTAAACATTTTTTTCCAGCCATGCACTAGATCGTTGGTATTTTCAAGTTTGTATGCTATTTTTTTCCCTGTTATTTTGGTATTTGGTTATAAAAATCGACATACCGTCAATTATTTTCTATTTGCATTACTAAGTACGATTAAAGGTGTTTATGAAAGAGTAAATATTTAAAATAATTATAAATACCAACGATCTAGTGCTCGGCTGAAAACAAAAGTACTTTTTTGTGTTAAATGAAATAATCGCGAAAAACTACTATAAATACGTTGTTACCAGAACGCGTGGAATGAACGCTCTTAAAATGTTTGTAACTCAATCACGCAAAAACGGCTGAGCGGATTTGAATGAAATTTGGCACACAGATAGTATGTTATAGCCTGGATGAACACAAATGATACTTTTTATCCCGGTAGTAGTTACGTTCCCATGGGATAATTGACGCTGGCAAAAGCCATTGTTTAATAAAATTCGACTTGTAGATTGGTCGTTTTACCACCAAATTGACCTTCGTAAGTCAATTGTTTCAAGTAGCAACACGTAATGGATCGTAAAAAAATATGAACACATTATTGGACTATTTGATTCGTTTGGAGTCGAATGAGTTCGGAACGGACGCGACGACCGGTCCGACTGCTTTTTGTGGGATCCCACCCTCATCCGACGACCTAACTGCCTTTTGAGGTCTTACACACTCCATTCAAATATAAACCTTAAGCTCAGATAGCAAAAAGTTTAAAATTAGTTACCTATATCCTCGTTTGACAGTCACGACCTAAGAGCAAGGATAAATGTAAGGATGAAGGCTTGCTCCAATCAATTTTAAATCTTATCTAGTACTTTTAAAGTTGTTTTTTTGTAATGATATGTCGTGATGAATAGCTCCTTTGATTTTTATCGTACATTTGACCCATCAACTCGAATGTCCTGGGAATGTTCGGAAGACGATTAAATAGTTATTTGCCGTGATTATAATGACGCCAGGTGATGTTTTGACGTACATCACGCCTGTTTTCCACGGTGAGATAAGCAGCTATGTAGGTACAGTAGCGCCACATTTCACCAGTCATTTTTAACTTCTAAGTAATACGGGGCGAACAAACTCAGAGTACGGGCTCCCACTGACCCAATAACACTTTGCCCGACCCAAGGAACGATCCTGAGACTCTATGTTCAGTAGTCGCGTTTGCGATTATACAGGATAAGTTTTTAACCAGTGCGCAAACTGTAACCTTGAATTCAGCATGTCGTTCTAGATCCCCAGCGCAGAAATTTTTCGTCGGTTATAAACAAAAAATATCAGCTGTTTTATAGAAAAGTGTAATACAACAGAACAGCTGATTTTTTTTTGTAAATCCGACGAAATGTTTCTGCGCTGGGGGGTCAAGAACGATATGCGGAATTCATAGTTACAGTTTACACACTGGATAAAAACTTATCCTGTATGCCAATAAGGTAGTTGGTATAGAGATCAGGATCACTCTTATAGTGTTCTAATATTTTATTTTAAGCTATGCTTAATTCTACTTACTGACTTCCTATTAATATTATAAATGTGAAAGGTCGTATGTTTGGATATTTATATGTTTGTTACTCAATCACGCTTTTGGACACAAAATGGATTTGGATGTTTGGCACCCATATAGATTATAACCTGGATTATTAAACACATAGAATACTTTTTATCCCGATAGGTCGTTCCCGTGGAATAATTTTAAATTTTTAAGTTAGTGGCACATAAATATGTTTAATAAATACTATGTTTAAACCTATTTTTACACGCTTTATATTAGCTTCACTTGTATGTTTGTTTGTTTGTATGTTTGTATGTAACCGACTCCTTTGGACGCTATTTTGACCCACTTTAAACGGTCAGATTTCATTTAAACTTTGTAGACTTATCGAGGACCTATGACAATTCAATAATTTAAAAAAATAGAAAAAGACACGGTTTTGTAGTTAGCAAAACTAAAAAATAGAAAATAAATAATAGTTTAAAAAAACTAAAAAAACACGCTTTAAAAACCAAACTAAAAAGTAGAAAATAATTTAATTCTATTAAAAAGCGTGGGGTGCTTGATATTAATTGATTATAAAAATACCTCAAAAAGCACCCCACGCTTTTTAATAGTTTTTAATAGAATTAAATTAATTTCTACTTTTTAGTTTGGTTTTTAAAGCGTGTTTTTTTAAACTATTATTTATTGTTTTACCGTGCAGCAACACCAAAAATAAAGAATGAATCTGGTGGTACAAGGTAAGATATCATAGATCAATCTGCCTAGCCCTTTCCCGACCATGTTGGAATCGGCTTCCAAATTACCCAGATGCATCTAACCTAACGCACACATCACATCATATAATAAGCCTATAATATTCCCAATGCTGGGACACAGGCCTCCTCTCGGTGAGAGGGAATGGGCCGTAATCCACCACGAGGGGTTTTTTCTGTGGCTGGGAAATAATCAAATAACTTCTCCCGCTCTGGGTGGAGCAGGAGGGCGTGTCAGACTTTTACTGATTAAAACCCGCCCGTGTTCCTTCAGTTGCCTGTGTGCCGTGGGGTCAGTGCGGGTTGGTAGATGTCACATGTCTTCGATTTTTTTGGTTCTAGGAAATACCGGTTTCCTTAAAGCGGTGAAGGAAAACATCGTGAGGATGCACCTAACACCAGTAGGTATTTTACATGGAGCGACTGCGACTGCCTATTTGACCTCCACAATCCAGTTACTGGGTAACACGATAACCCTTGTCCGATTGGATGTCGGACTTTTGCGCTTCTGGCTACTCGTAGCGACTGTGGAAGATCTACATAGAATGAACCCAAATGGTCGAAAAGCGACAATGACATAACACCAACACACCTACCTACATTACAAAACCATGTAATTTCCCATGATTAATGTTAAAATAATCGCCATACAAACTAAAGTACCAACACCAAACCACATGACGTGTATGTTAACGACGTGGTGTTTTTGTGGTGGTTAGCAGAAAAAAAGGTGACACCGTTGACAGAACTGGGTTTTCGGAGCATTTAAGGGGTTATGTTATTATAATTATGGGGTTCTGTAGCGCCATCATGCGCCATGTGTGAATATTGACAGCTGGGTTTAATGTTTTGGTGAGTTTTAACCCTTTTTGTGCATTGGGTAGAAAGTGGAATCGTAACTAGGTACAGCGATTTCAACGGATGTTATTGTTGTCGGCCTAGGGTGATTAACAACAACAAAAATTGTGTAGGTAAACGAGAAAAATCTTTTATCGATTGTGAAAAAATTCTTCATTACGTCTGTTTTCAAACATTGAATCTGAGAACTGTACTTACCAGAAGAATAATACGAGAATAATTTTGCAGAAAATTCGAACCTTCGTAAAAAGAATAATATTATTATTTCGTGTAGGTTTTTTTTTTGGGTTGGAAATCATCAAATAACTTCTCCCGCTCTGGGTGGAGCGGGAGGGCGTGTCATACTTTTACTGACTAAAACCCACCCGTGTTCCCTCAGTTGCCTGTGTGCCAGGGGCCGCGGTATCTCTTTCGAACAACCTGCACCCCTGGCAGGCATCGGCCCTTGCGGGCCCCACCAGTTGGTGCTGACATCTCTTTGAGGCGCGCGTGGAACACAACGCGCCGTCGACCCGGGCTTGGTCCTTACCTGATTCCCGACGCCCAAGGATTCCCCACGCCCAGGGATTCCAGACGCCGACGGATTTCGTGTAGGTAAAGGTTGTCCACAAAATTCGACCTTATGTAGTGCCCGCTGGCAATGCTTACAATAATTTATTTATTTATTTAATACTTTAAGCTTTAATGTACAGAGGCGGACTCGATGCTATAGGCATTATTATTATAGGTAATTCTAGTTGCATTCTATCAGTCAAGCAAATTTAAAAATGTATGTAATAGCCGAAAAAAACAGTCGGCGTCCAAGATCCAAATATACAAAAAAAGATTGAAAGATTTATTTCTAGGAATAATGATCAGTATACGATAAACTGTGTTTCAATTGACTCGTCCCGGTGCTGTGTGGGTGCGAACCTCTCTTAGTACCTAAGGATCATTTCGAAGATCACAGAATCTTCAACAAAACATTCCACAACCCTTAATTGTTCGTATATTTCAAAGAAGCATATAAGCGCATTACACCCGATGCATCCATAGTCTCCTAGTACTAATGGCAGGCTGGTCATCCATCACCCGCCCGCGCTCGCGCCCCGCGCCCCCCGCGCTCCGGCGCATCAATCTTATGCAACGCAGCCTGCACGCTCATGCCATCCTAGTAACTCTTTAGTAATTTGTTGGTATTCTTTTGTCAGATTTAAAAATAATACTTATTAGGTAAATGTTTTGTTGAACCGTTTTGGGCAGGAATCTGCACAAATTCTGTTTTATCAAGTGTACTTATAGTTTTTTTTTTTTAATATTTAGCCGTAAGTTAGTCGTGATCTGCGTAGCCTTTTTCCAACTATGTTGGGGTCAGCTTCCGGTCATACCGGATGCAGATGAAACACCAGTATTAAACATGAAGCGGTTACCTATCTTGACCTCCACAACCGAGTTACTAGGTAATACGATGATTTTCGAACCGTAACGATTGTCAAAGATCCACGAACGACAGCCGGGACCACCTGCTTAATGTGCTTTCCGAGGCACGGAGGGGTCTTGGTATGTTAAGATGGTCACCCACCCACGGACCAACCGTGGCAAGCGTAGCTTAACCTGATCGATCGACCCGTGCGGCTGCTATTACTTAGCCACAAGCCCCTCCCGTAAGTAAGTAACGGAACTTAATATTTTGACTTAATAGTAGTTACTTATCCAAAAATGTTATTCACTACTACTGCGACGGTGGTGGCCGGCCCCCTCTGTAATGTTATACCGTCGACCTGGAGAAGGTCGCAGGAATCCGCTAGATGCAAGACTTGTCGTTGTAATGATGGTGGAGGAGGCCATGTCCAACAGTTGACGTCTTTTGACTTACATGATAAGGAAAATAGACGGGAAGACGCCACACCACAATCAAAAATCCATAACAAGCACTCATTACAATTAAAATTTTCTGGAGTAAACAATCCCTCATTTTAATGCATCTCCGAAATAATTACTTACCTTATTAAAAGACAGTCTTCCTCGGTTTCAATCCACCAAAATGGGAGTTAAAGAAATAGCATCTCGTTATACGAACTGGTATTGTTTCGCGACCGTACCACATTGTCTACTGTTCATTACTGCTCCTCTGTTAATTATGTGTCCCTGGTATAGTGTTTATTTTTCCTTGGATGGCGAAATTTTGAGAGATTGCATTGTGTCGTCTGGTTTTTTTGTGGGAGTGGATAGAAATTAATAGTTTTGTTTCGTTTTTGGTGATTATGACGAATTAAAATGGACAATTTAAAATGAGTATGTATAAGCACCTAAGTGAGTAGCCCTACGCCATCACGTCAAATCAACAAAAATAATAACAATTATTACAGAGAAAGTTTAGTCTTGTTCTTAATAATTATTCGAGCGTTTTCATAAGTTTTCTGTCGGTAGAACTTGACGAAAATAGTAATTTTTACGGTTTGTTAGTTATTATTGTTATTAAGTATGGATGGTATCAAATAGTCGCTCGCAGTGGGCCACATAAGAATGCTTAGTCACCCAAAGAGCAATGGACAGAGCTATGCTTGGAGTTTGCCTACGCGATCCAATCAGAAATAAAGAGGTTCGCAGGAGAACCAAGGTAACCGACATAGCCCGCAGAATTAGAATGACCAAACTGTGGCAGTGGGCCGTGTGGTGCCGGACGCAAAAGAATAGCACCATACCAATTCTTCCCGTGGGTGTCGTAGAAGGCGACTAAGGGACTTACTAGAAAATGGGCAGCAGGGTTCTCTATGCATTTGACCACTATACTGCGAACGCCAACCCTTCTGCCAAGCGTGGCGATTATGGCAAATGCCCCCCTTTTGGGGGAGGCTTATGTCCAGCAGTGGACGTCTTTTGGCTGATATGATAAAGTGGCAGTGGGCAGGGCACATTGCTCGCAACAGTTGGCCGATGGGGCCGGAAGGTTCTGGAGTGGCGACCGCGTACATGAAGACGTAGCGTTGGAAGGCCTCCCACAAGATGGACCGATGAGCTTGTGAAGGCCGCAGGAATCCGCTGGATGCAAGGAGCACAGAACCGATCGAAGTGGCGGTGCTTGAGAGACGCCTTTGTTCAGCAGTGGACGTCTTTCGGTTGAAATGATGATGATGATGATGAATATCATGCCTGTATGTCCCAAAGGAGGGGAGGATAGGAAGAAGGAGAAGGAGGACGGAAGAGGAAAATTTTATTTGCATAAAGTAATTGTAAAAAGTGTTACGGATATTTTGTAGTGCAGAACACACTCCGCCATTATCTACCTATATCTATAAAAGCATGCAAAAGATTTTTAAGTGAACTTTACATTTTAGATAAACATCTTATTGAAGTGAACACTGTTAAAGGGGTATCTAGTCGCGCGCTCAAACTCACTGGTAGGCCTGGCTAAAAAGCACGCTGTCTCACCAGGCATCGTGTCCGACAGAGGTAGTATCAGTGATGAGCAGTTAGAAGCTAGTCTACACGCAAAACGTTATTGAGTGAGTTGCAGGCCTAAATCAATTATCAATAAAGTTTATTGAACTTTTCGATATTTGAGCTTTGTCGGTACCGACTTGGTTTTGGAGATTTTACACTTCTTTTATTACTTAAACACACCCAAAGTTAGGTTAAATTAGCTAGAAAAACTAATCTTTGTTGGCTCCTAACTTTTTAATGGCTTTTTATTTTAATTTTCCGTTTCCGCACAGACTATATTAATAATGAGACAAAACCAAACCATGTTTAATGTTTGATGTACATTGTCAAACAGTGGAGTAATACACTCCCTAAGTTTGTATGGAAAAAATGTCGACTAGATTCACCTTAAACAAAACAATTTTTATTCTAAATTAAAATATGTTTTCTTAATGTTTTTTTTTTGTTCCATTAGTTTTCGATATCGATATCAACACGTGGGTAAAGTATTGCCACCTAATTTAATTTGACCCTGTATATAAAACCATCATTAAACCATCTATACATATAAATAAAATAGGAGTGTCTGTTTGTAATATTAAAATAGCCGCTTTTTGCTACATGCATATGAATATATATACGGTACATATACCAAAATAACATTTAAAAAAAAATTGTATGTCGGTCTGTCTGTCAGTTTGTTCCCGCTAATCTCTGAAATGGCTGGACCGTTTTTGACGGGACTTTCACTGGCAGGTAGCTGATGTAATAAGGAGTAACTCAGGCTACTTTTATTTTAGAATTTTTATTTGTTTTTATTGATATATAAATAATAGTAAAAAAACTATCCGCGCGTACGAAGTCGCGGGCACAGCTAGTAAAAAATAATAGACGTAAGTACTATTGTCATCATCTGCCTAGCCTTTTCCCAACTATGTCGGGGTTGGCTTCCGGTCTAACCGGATGCTGCTTAATACCTGTATCCGACTTCCACAATACCCAGTTACAGGGATTCACTACACCCCTTGGTAAGACTGGTTGTCAGACTTTCGAACTTCTGACGACCCGTAACGACTGTTAAAGATCCACTAATGACCGCCAGGACTAACTGCTTAACTTGCTTTCCGAGGCACGGATGGGTCTCGGTATATTAAGATGGTGGTCATCCATCCAGAGACCAACCGAGCCAAGCATAGCTTAACCTAACGATCGACCCGAGCCGCTGTGATTAGTTAGCGACAAGCCCCTCGCAAGTAGGTATTATTAATCATCATCTGCATCATCATCTGCCTAGCCTTTTCCCAACAATGTTGGGGTCGGCTTCCAGTCTAACCGGATGCAGCTGAATACCAGTATTTTACATGGAGCGACTGCCTATCTGACCTCCACAACCCAGTAACTGGGGTACAACACCCCTTGGTAAGACTGGTTGTCAGACTTTCGGGCTTCTGACGACCCGTAACGACTGCCAAAGATCCTCGAATGACAGCCGGGTCCAACGACTTAACGTGCTTTCCGAGGCACGAAAACGGAACGGAGGCACGGAGTATTATTAATGTGAAAGAAAATATGTTTTTAAATCTTATGGTTCTGGTAAGGAGTCCTAAATTCGGCCACACACGTTAGGTTAAGTACTGTTGCAGTTGTAGGTCGTGGATTCAAACCCAGGCCGTTGAGAACTTTATAAGTGCAATTTCTTTGGGTTTCATAAAAGCTGCATAGAGGTGTGCTACGTCGAATTACGATAAATTAATTCGGTCAGGATTTAATAACATTCGTTTACCAGGATTTGTTCCTTATCAGCTTCATTATCGATCTGGGCCAATGCTTTAATTGATGCTAATATGCAGCGTGTTTAAGCCTGTTTTACAATACATTTATCGACTGTTTTTAGGGTTCCGTACCTCGGTCGGCGTAAACGGAACACTTATAGGATCATTTTGTTGTCCATCTGTCCGTCTGTCAAGAGCTGAAATTAATATGAAATATTCAATTGTATTACCCCATAGAGCAATGAAAAAATTAAACTTCTAAGTCAACGCAATCTAAGGATAAGGCCGTTTATCTTCCGTTTATGGCGCATTTTTTGCGCTTGCAAGTAAATTAAAACTTATAGGGGACTGCCCGTTGACCTAGAATCATGAAATTTGGCAACAAGCAAACTCTAACAGTACAAGTAAAAGGAAAATTCCGAAAACCGTTAATTTGTAGTCATATAAAAAAATATTTATATGGTAACAAACTTACATTTGCAGTTAGAAAATTTACTGTGACGATAATCGATGCATGGGAGAATATATTTTTCAGCTACAATGTTTAGTTTGTTTTTGGAATAAATTCATTCCAGCTACGAAATCCTTCATTGTGCATGGTCTGACACGCACTTGGCCGGTTTTTAACCAGATCCTGAACCAATTAAACTGAGTACAAAAAATTGGTTTCATTTTTGCTTCAAAATTTAATTTAATTAGTTACTTGCTTGCCGCTTTCATGGAATCCTTTGACCATTTCTTGGATTTTATATTTTTTCCTGCTTTTTTGTTTTAAAACTTGTTGAATTGATTCAAGAATACAACAATTTATATCAATTTCCTATTCCGTATTTACAAAACGTATTCTCAACTTTTTCTGAAAACACTGAAAAAAAAAGCACCTTACAATTTCCTGATACACTTTTTGACACTTTAGCACCCTCAAACTTCAACTTAACACTCTATTTTTTACTCTCAAGGTAGAAATTACCTTGGAAAGTTTTCAAAGTTAATTCCTTTGAAAGTGGTGGGTCAAGTTTGGAGCGCGCTGTATGCGGGGAGTGAGGCAGCCCGGATATTGTCGGCGGAGATTGTTTAAGATAGCACTTGTACTCGCTGTACTCTTTACCTGGACTTGGATGTTTATACTTGAACGTTTTTTTACGTTTCAGTTATTTTTTTTAATGGTACCCTCTTGCATAACACTTTTTTAGATTGACTGTCAGTAATCAGCAGGAAATTACTTAGTTGTGACGATTTTTTTATGTGTGCTTATACATTTTAGGATAAGTTGAAATATTAGTCTGAGAGGGGCTTGTGGCTTAGTCATTACAGTCACACGGGCGTGGATGGGACCATCCTTACATACCAAGACCCCTCCGTGCCTCGGAAAGCATGTAAGTCGTTGGTCCCGGCTGTCATTCGTGGATCTTTGACAGTCGTTACGGGTCGCCATAAGCCCGAAAGTCTGACAACCAGTCTTACTAAAGGGTATCGTGTTACCCAGTAACGGGTTTGTGCAGGTCAGATAGGCAGTCGCTCCATGCAAAATTCTGGTATTCAGCTGCATCAGGTTAGACTGGAAGCCGACCCCAACATAGTTGGGAAAGATGCTAGGCATAGGAATATAAGTCTGCAGCCTCAATCTGCCTTCTCTGTTTCAGAAGAGGCCTTTGTCCTAGGACAATAATAGGCTGGTATTATTATTATATGTCGAATTTCAGGCTGGTAGTCTTTGCTTCGTCATCCGGTATAGTATCATTGTATGGGGAAATTCTTCTGAAATTTCTAGAGTTCTGTTAGCACAAAAAAATGCATACGAGCAGTTTTCAATATGGACTGGACTGATTCCTGCATAAATCACACAACCTTCTCACAGTTCCTTGCGTTTATTTATATGAAATCGCTAAGTTTGTTAAAACAAATTATTCACTTTTTGAACCTAATATTAAAACAAATAAACGAAAAGCCAAACAATTTTTATTAAAAATGCATGTTCCTAGGATCGAACTATTCCGACGCAGTTGCGTATTATATGGCGCCACTTATTTAAAATTCAATTCCAAATTTTATAACTGATCTTCCTTACAGAAAATTGTGCATAGTTCTAAAAAATGGCTCATTTCACATAGTTTTTATTCTATATTTGAATTCCTCAAAAAAACTCCTTGTCAGTCTTATCATTACAGAAACGCATCGTAAATAAACTTACCTATCAATAAGTGTTACTTACTGTACGTACTGCATTTTATGTTGTGTCTTATTTTCATATATTTTTGTTTTTTGTGTTTTGTTGTTTGTGTTTGTTTATTTAATAGCAGATTTTATGTTTGTATCCTGTAATAGCAATTACCTATTTTATTTAACTGTTGAGTTTTCGAAGCTTAAAATTGACTTTGAAATAATTTAATAAATTAATCATATTCGGTTAGAAATTTGCTTAACATGGATGGATTTTACTTTAATATTTGCATGCCAACTTGCCTATGGCAAAATGTGTCATCGCACTACCAATTTATGTACCATCTTTTGTACCGCATTTACAGCAAATAAATAACTTTGACTTTGACTTTGTGATTTTCCTATTGTCGTGACGAGTAATATAGTCTTTGACGACGTTCGTTTCTGCCTGCCCAACTTTCTATTTAGAGATGACGTCAGATAATACTATAAAAATTTGCGAATGCACTGAAAATCTGTCTAATCTGTCGTCATGACGAGAGGTAGTAGTAGACAGGTGCCTCAAAAACCGTTAAACCGAAAGATCTTCAGGGTCTGCTAGCTTTCAGAGTTAACACGGTTCTATTTTCAATCAGCATCTACATTTCAACCGCACATTCCATTTTAATGTCATAGATTCAAAATTCAGAAGCCTGTCAACAATATTTCTGTATTTAATTAATTAAACTACATGTAATATTCAGAAATAATCAATGAAACGTATCAATTCATATTATCCTGAAATACATATCGAACGAATACAAAGGCTTAATCATATTTTTATACACGGATCAAGCAGACATGATAGTTGCGATATTTTTTTGACAAGAAAATAATTCATATTCTATTCAAACAGCAAATGGCACAGCCAATAACAAAAGTTGACCTATTCGTAACCACTTTGACAGAAATCCATAAAAAATCACGCATTTAAAATTCACAAAACATTTTGCGGTAAAAACTCAGTAATTCGTATAAAACAGGCTTTCACGTACAACGCAATCTCATATCACGCTCGCAACAGCGCTCAGCGCAAAAAAAAAGAACAAAAAAGAGTTAAAAAAAAAACAATGCACGTCGAACGAAAAAACTTTATCCTGTCAAAAAATAGTAACAGGAATAATTATCGCGAACATTGCATTAATCAAATTCCGTGCACGGCGGTATTGGGAGGGGGGTCATGGAGGCCGCCCCCCTGGGGGTGCACGGAAAAACGAATGCTGCGGGCTCGCTGCGAAAAAACGCTGAAAATGACGGGTGCACAAGCTCTAGTGATCTGCCGATATCTCTCGGATGCTGCATGTGAATTATTTTATTCCATGACCTATATTTGTGCTTGGTGTAAAGGAAATGAGTAATTTGTGTATGAGTTTTATAATTATTGGCGGTTAGTTCCGTAACTCACCCTCCTACACATATCCACTCATTACACTACTCACCAGAGGCCATCACTACACAACTTACAGTGACATTTTGTCACTTCTTTTGTTATCATTATTATATTTTATTTTGTTATTTAACTTGATCTAATTGTTTGTTGTGCTTATTAATACTTACAGACGTCAAACAAAGTTATTTGCTAAGTGTCGCCTACAACAGGGGATGAGCGCTGATGTCTGAAATACAGATATTTGGTATCTAGTTCAGACACAGATGTTCAAATCTGTTTATAGCAACAAGTGTCATAAAATGTATCACCATATTAATAAAATGTTGTATATTTTTGAACAAATAAATAAATTTACGATTGTTTTCTGTGGATGGTATGATTTTTGTATTTTTAATCTTCTGATTCATTGTTTTATCTATAAGGTGTTTACTATGACAAGTGGATAAGCAGATAACCCATGTAGGCTAGTATTTGCTAAATAATTGCAATTTAAACTTTGAAGATAGTCTCTCTTTTACAGTGCCCGAATCACTTAATGCTTAACGTCTCTTTTTTAGTCTGAGAAAATGCCAAAGCTACTGACAATGGAAGAGAAATAATTTCTTTTTTATTTACACGCTTGTATTAGCTTCACCTGTGTTTGTAAGCATGTTAGGAACCGACTCCTTTGGACTTAATTTTGACCCACTTCAAACGGTCAGATTTCATTTAAAGTTTGTAGACTTATCGAGGACCGATGACAATTTAAAAATTTCATAAATTTGTTCCAGAATGTAAAAAATTGGAAAAAAAATAAATGAAAAATCACGCTTGTGTAGTTAGCAGAACTAAAACATATATTTAAAAATAAAAAAAATAAAAAACACGCTGTAAAAACCAAACTAAAATTGCAGAAAACAATTTAAAAAAAGCGTGGGTTCTTGATATTAATTGATTATAAAAATTCCTCAAAAAGCACCCCACGTTTTTTTGAAATTGTTTTCTGCTTTTTATTTTATTTTTTATTAATAGAGTTCTTATTAAAGAGACGGAAACATTGAAATACGTATCCCACTTTCACAAAAAAAAACAAATCTCGGAACGTATCCCCTAGAACTTGCTCCTTGTATACCGCACGAGTCCAGCGCAGGCTACCTATATAGTCACAAAAAAAGCGGGAGCCCGTCACTAGGGGCCGGGGGCCGCGGGGCCCACCCGGCCCTACTGCATTCATTAATTGCTAATTTGCAGATCGGCCCCGATGTATGTCCGCCGAATGTTTGTATAATTTTATGTAATACCATCAATGCTTTTTGGGTTAATCATTGCATTATTGTGTTATGCATTGACATATAGACTTGTGCATAAGATGGTGTTCGCAGTCCAGAGCTATAGAAGAGGTATAGCGGGAAAAACCTGGATAAGACTGGTACAGAAAAGTGGTGGGCTAGTGGTAACTGCCGCGATATAGGAGTTGAAGGTCGTATGTTCGAACCCAGTCAGACGGTGTACTTTGTATAAATTATTTTATCACCGCAGCTCTCAAAACGGTGAAGGAAAACATCGTGAGGAAACTGGCATGTTCTAGAACCAGAAATTCGAAGACATGTGACATTTACCAACCCGCACTGGGCCCACGTGGTGCATTATGGGCCACTCCCTCTCTTCGAGAAGAGGCTTGTGACCCACTAGTAGGTAAAGTCAAGCTGTGGCTGATGATGAAGGCTCTCACCAATTTGTTGTATTCCTCAATATGCCTGAAAAAGTATGATGATGACGGTCGCTGATATTATTGTGGTAAGGACCAAGCCCGGGTCGAAAGCGCGTTGTGTTCCACGCGCGCCTCAAAGATATGTCAGCACCTACTGGTGGGGTCCTCAAGGGCCGATGCCTGCCAGGGATGCGGGTTGTTCGAAAGAGATACCGCGGCCCCTGGCACACTGGCAACTGAAGGAACACCGGTGGGTTTTAGTTAAAGACTGACACGCTCTCCTGCTCCACCCAGAGCGGGAGAAGTTATTTGATGATTTCCCACCCTCAAATAAAAAAGGCAAGATTCAAGGTACCATTGAGTCTTCCAAAGTTCTCTTAATCAATCTGCCGAGCCTTATCCGAACACTTTCTTTTTTAATTAATCTATATTGGCCCACTGCTGGGGAAAGGCTTATAAGAAACTGGAAATCCGCCCCTTATCCATGCCAAGAAGGGGCGGATTACTTCTTTTTTGACCGACTAAATATAGCGATTTCTTAAATAACCAACCGTCAAATTAAATTAGCTAGCGAAACTTTGCGACTTGATGGTATCTATATCTAAACACGATATAATTAAATAAAAAATCGTTTGATGTTGTTGGTGGAGGTCAACCAGCGCTGGTATTTTTGTAAAACTCCTTTCTTTTTGCTTGATCGTGTAATGATATCAAAATCCGTATCGTTGGTGAAGTTTACACAATAAAAAACAGCTTTTTAAATTGATGTTTCAAGTAACTAAGTACTCACTGCGGTTGATGACCCCACAAAAAAAATCATTGAATTAATTTCGTTTTTGTATATATACTTATAGACATAGACAGTAGACACCCATCACGTCTGCAGTTTCGCTGGCTAATTTAATTTGACGGTATATGTTAAGTTTACAACCAAATTTGACAATTCTAATCATACTTCGCTAATCTTATTTAAAATTGAAAAATGCCGTATAAGTTTTCCAACCAGAAATAAAAACCTGACAACAGCAGAAACACCATCATACCTGTTTCTAACACCAAAACCGGTAATAGATTTCCACCATTTTATCGGACGCAACTCTAAAACGTGTGTCGATGTACGCGTTGTGCGTCACCGGTTTCCTCCTGTGTTGTATTGTGACGTCACAGTCGTGTCATCCGCAGGCTCCACACTCATCTAACGGATATACTGGCACATATGCGCACTGATCAGTGACGTCATTCAATATCCCTCCAGGGATATTTAAAATTGGAATTTTTATTTTTATTTTTGTGTTGGGATCTGCTGTGTGGTGTTTGGGTAAGAATAGAATAATTCAAATGACGATTTTATAATGATGTGATGATGTTTTGGCCACGAGGCCCAATCTATTGTAATAATAATAAAAATAAACCATTTATTTTTTTAACCTAAATATACATAAATGATGTGATGATGTTTTGGCCACGAGGCCCAATCTATTGTAATAATAATAAAAATAAACCATTTATTTTTTTTAACCTAAATATACATATTATAATAACAAATTGTGTTAGTAAATAAAACCAATCCGCATTGTGCCCGCGTGGTGGATTACTGCTCACTCCCTCTCACGGAGAAGAGGCCTATGTCCCAACAGTGGGAACGTTATAAGCTGAATATGCTATGTATATATGTAAATAAAACTTTTAAAATTGGAATTTTTATTTTTATTTTTGTGTTGGGATCTGTTGTGTGGTGTTTGGGTAAGAATAGAATAATTCAAATGACGATTTTATAATGATGTGATGATGTTTTGGCCACGAGGCCCAATCTATTGTAATAATAATAAAAATATACCATTTTTTTCACATTGTGCCCGCGTGGTGGATTACGGCCCACTTCCTCTCACGGAGAAGAGGCCTGTGTCCCAACAGTGGGAACGTTATAAGCTGAGTATGCTATGTATATTGTCACGTCTACCTATCCCTGACAAATAAAAGGGGTAGAAAATAGACTAGACAATTAAAATTTAATAAGAGAAATACAAGATAAATTATAAAAAGGTACCTTTGCACTCTATTTATTGGTAATAATCACAGTCCAATTCCTTAACATGCATATCTTTGGCTTTCACTCCTGAAACACTTCTTGGAGTTGTAGTAGCAGTCACACAAGCTTGCTTAGGAATAGTTTCAGTAACTGTTCCATTCATGCCCGGGACGAAATACCGCGCACGAGCCAGCAGTATCAACGCAGCCTTCAGCTCGGTCTCACCATCTTTTCTTAATTTCTCTCCTTTTTATTCTCTGACCCGATCTCGCTCTCCTTCTTTTTTTTTCGTCTTTTTGGTTTTTGATTCTCCTGTCATCCGCCATCGATTTTCTGATCTGACAGTCTAGTCGGCCAAGACGTATAAAACCTCCTTCATATAAACCCAGAGTGCGTTTAAGAATCTTATAATTATAATTTAGAATTTTGTTATTTAGTTGACAACGTAGTTAGATAGATAAACCAAATTTAGGCTATCCAAAACGATATAAAATGATTTTTGGTAATTACAATCGTAATGCAACCTTCCTTAAATAGACTGCATAGATAATTAAAAGAGTAAGTAGACATCAGTTTGACACGTTTGACTTAAATGTCATAACAATAATATTATTATGTAAAAATATGGAAATTCTAATGTAAAATCAAGTAATTCTATATAGACGAATCGTAGTAATAACCAGATACTATATTGGGGAAATATAGTATCTGGTTATTACTGATACTGTACTTACACTTCTTTTTCATCCATCCACATCATCTTTGTTTTATTATCCTTTTACGACTTTCTTACATTATTATATTTCTCTCTTTGTTTTCTGTGCTAACACTCTGCGGATCGGTCTTAAACGATTCGTCTATATAGAATTACTTGGTTTTACATTAGAATTTCCATATTTTTACATAATAATATTATTGTTATGACATTTAAGTCAAACGTGTCAAACTGATGTCTACTTACTCTTTTAATTATCTATGCAGTCTATTTAAGGAAGGTTGCATTACGATTGTAATTACCAAAAATCATTTTATATCGTTTTGGATAGCCTAAATTTGGTTTATCTATCTAACTACGTTGTCAACTAAATAACAAAATTCTAAATTATAATTATAAGATTCTTAAACGCACTCTGGGTTTATATGAAGGAGGTTTTATACGTCTTGGCCGACTAGACTGTCAGATCAGAAAATCGATGGCGGATGACAGGAGAATCAAAAACCAAAAAGACGAAAAAAAAAGAAGGAGAGCGAGATCGGGTCAGAGAATAAAAAGGAGAGAAATTAAGAAAAGATGGTGAGACCGAGCTGAAGGCTGCGTTGATACTGCTGGCTCGTGCGCGGTATTTCGTCCCGGGCATGAATGGAACAGTTACTGAAACTATTCCTAAGCAAGCTTGTGTGACTGCTACTACAACTCCAAGAAGTGTTTCAGGAGTGAAAGCCAAAGATATGCATGTTAAGGAATTGGACTGTGATTATTACCAATAAATAGAGTGCAAAGGTACCTTTTTATAATTTATCTTGTATTTCTCTTATTAAATTTTAATTGTCTAGTCTATTTTCTACCCCTTTTATTTGTCAGGGATAGGTAGACACGACAGTTTGGCGCCCAATGTAAAATCAAAACTAGATACTACTACACACTAAACTATTTTTCAAAATTCCAAAATGTACTATTATTAGTACTGCTTCTTTTTGACTAACTTATTTGGCTTAATAACTTTTTAATTTCTTTAAGGAGTGATCTTACTATTATTATTACTTACTTGTCTTCCCTCTTACAACTAATTTACCCTTTTGAACACTCTTTGACTCTAACACTACCCATACCACTACCCACTGACACAAACCCTCTCATTCTCTTCCTTTTGCACAATTTTTATTCTTTTTGCTATCTTTTATATTATTTTTTAGTCCATACTCATGACTCATTTTTTTCTTTCTTCTAAACTGTAGAGTTCTTTTCGGCCCATTATAACTCTATTTAATTTTTATTTTCTAATTTGTTATCAACTCTAAAGTTGATTGGAGCGGCTAACAACTCCATAAAAATAAGCCCTTGTTATTAACTATCAGCACTGATGTTGACTGGAGCGGCTAACAACTCCATAAAAATAAGCCCGGGTTATTTACTATCAACACTGATGTTGATTGGAGCGGCTAACAACTCCATAAAAATAAGCCCTTGTTATTAACTATCAACACTGAAGTTGATTGGAGCGGTTAACAACTCCATTATAAATAAGCCTTTGTTAAAAATCTTTTCTGGTTAATGGTTTTCGACGAGAGCGGCTAACAACTCCGAAAATAAGCCTACTGTTATTTATTTATCAAGTCGAGTTGTGATCATTGAATGTGAATCCAACCTGGCCTAACTTCGTAAGATGTCAGTGTGATTGAAAGAAGTATGTAAGTTATGTGAAAGTTGTTTTATTTAACCTTACAAAATTTTTGTTCTAGGCCAAAAATTTTCTCGGGGTCGATGGGGAAATATAGTATCTGGTTATTACTGATACTGTACTTACACTTCTTTTTCATCCATCCACATCATCTTTGTTTTATTATCCTTTTACGACTTTCTTACATTATTATATTTCTCTCTTTGTTTTCTGTGCTAACACTCTGCGGATCGGTCTTAAACGATTCGTCTATATAGAATTACTTGATTTTACATTAGAATTTCCATATTTTTACATAATAATATTATTGTTATGACATTTAAGTCAAACGTGTCAAACTGATGTCTACTTACTCTTTTAATTATCTATGCAGTCTATTTAAGGAAGGTTGCATTACGATTGTAATTACCAAAAATCATTTTATATCGTTTTGGATAGCCTAAATTTGGTTTATCTATCTAACTACGTTGTCAACTAAATAACAAAATTCTAAATTATAATTATAAGATTCTTAAACGCACTCTGGGTTTATATGAAGGAGGTTTTATACGTCTTGGCCGACTAGACTGTCAGATCAGAAAATCGATGGCGGATGACAGGAGAATCAAAAACCAAAAAGACGAAAAAAAAAGAAGGAGAGCGAGATCGGGTCAGAGAATAAAAAGGAGAGAAATTAAGAAAAGATGGTGAGACCGAGCTGAAGGCTGCGTTGATACTGCTGGCTCGTGCGCGGTATTTCGTCCCGGGCATGAATGGAACAGTTACTGAAACTATTCCTAAGCAAGCTTGTGTGACTGCTACTACAACTCCAAGAAGTGTTTCAGGAGTGAAAGCCAAAGATATGCATGTTAAGGAATTGGACTGTGATTATTACCAATAAATAGAGTGCAAAGGTACCTTTTTATAATTTATCTTGTATTTCTCTTATTAAATTTTAATTGTCTAGTCTATTTTCTACCCCTTTTATTTGTCAGGGATAGGTAGACGTGACAATATATGTATGTTCAAACGGTCAGATTTCATTTAAAGTTTGTAGACTTATCGAGGACCGATGACAATTTAATAATTTCATAAATTTGTTCCAGAATGTAAAAAATTGGAAAAAAAATAAATGAAAAATCACGCTTGTGTAGTTAGCAGAACTAAAACATATATTTAAAAATAAAAAAACTAAAAAACACGCTTTAAAAACCAAACTAAAATTGCAGAAAACAATTTCAAAAAAGCGTGGGGTGCTTGATATTAATTGATTATAAAAGTACCTCAAAAAGCACCCCACGTTTTTTTGAAATTGTTTTCTGCTTTTTTTTTTAATAGAGTTCTTATTAAAGAGTGCTACGCATCCCAATTTAACACAAAAATAAAAAAATCTCGGAACGTATCCCCTAGAACTTACTCCTTGTATACCGCACGAGTCCAGCGCAGGCTACCTATATAGTCACAAAAAAAGCGGGAGCCCGTCACTAGGGGCCGGGGGCCGCGGGGCCCACCCGGCCCTACTGCATTCATTAATTGCTAATTTGCAGATCGGCCTCGATGTATGTCCGGCGAATGTTTGTATAATTTTATGTAATACCATCAATGCTTTTTGGGTTAATCATTGCATTATTGTGTTATGCATTGACATATAGACTTGTGCATAAGATGGTGTTCGCAGTCCAGAGCTATAGAAGAGGTATAGCGGGAAAAACCTGGATAAGACTGGTACAGAAAAGTGGTGGGCTAGTGGTAACTGCCGCGATATAGGAGTTGAAGGTCGTATGTTCGAACCCAGTCAGACGGTGTACTTTGTATAAATTATTTTATCACCGCAGCTCTCAAAACGGTGAAGGAAAACATCGTGAGGAAACTGGCATGTTCTAGAACCAGAAATTCGAAGACATGTGACATTTACCAACCCGCACTGGGCCCACGTGGTGCATTATGGGCCACTCCCTCTCTTCGAGAAGAGGCTTGTGACCCACTAGTAGGTAAAGTCAAGCTGTGGCTGATGATGAAGGCTCTCACCAATTTGTTGTATTCCTCAATATGCCTGAAAAAGTATGATGATGACGGTCGCTGATATTATTGTGGTAAGGACCAAGCCCGGGTCGAAAGCGCGTTGTGTTCCACGCGCACCTCAAAGAGATGTCAGCACCTACTCGTGGGGTCCTCAAGGGCCGATGCCTGCCAGGGATGCGGGTTGTTCGAAAGAGATACCGCGGCCCCTGGCACACAGGCAACTGAGGGAACACGGGTGGGTTTTAGTTTAAGACTGACACGCTCTCCTGCTCCACCCAGAGCGGGAGAAGTTATTTGATGATTTCCCACCCTCAAATAAAAAAGGTAAGATTCAAGGTACCATTGAGTCTTCCAAAGGTCTCTTAATCAATCTGCCGAGCCTTATCCGAACACTTTCTTTTTTAATTAATCTATATTGGCCCACTGCTGGGGAAAGGCTTATAAGAAACTGGAAATCCGCCCCTTATCCATGCCAAGAAGGGGCGGATTACTTATTTTTTGACCGACTAAATATAGCGATTTCTTAAATAACCAGGGTCAAATTAAATTAGCTAGCGAAACTTTGCGACTTGATGGTATCTATATCTAAACACGATATAATTAAATAAAAAATCGTTTGATGTTGTTTGTGGAGGTCAACCAGCGCTGGTATTTTTGTAAAACTCCTTTCTTTTTGCTTGATCGTGTAATGATATCAAAATCCGTATCGTTGGTGAAGTTTACACAATAAAAAAACAGCTTTTTAAATTGATGTTTCAAGTAACTAAGTACTCACTGCGGTCGAAAACCCCACAAAAAAGAACCATTGAATTAATTTCGTTTTTGTTTTATCATGTTTAGATATAGACAGTAGACACCCATCACGTCTGCAGTTTCGCTGGCTAATTTAATTTGACGGTATATGTAAGTTTACAACCAAATTTGACAATTGTAATCATACTTCGCTAATCTTACTTGGAATTGAAAAATTCCGTATAATTTTTCCAACCAGAAAAAAACCTGACAACAGCAGAACCACCACAATACCTGTTTCTAACACCAAAACCGGTAATAGATTTCCACCATTTTATCGGACGCAACTCTAAAACGTGTGTCGATGTACGCGTTGTGCGTCACCGGTGTCCTCCTGTGTTGTATTGTGACGTCACAGTCATGTCATCCGCAGGCTCCACACTCATCTAACGGATATACTTGCACATATGCGCACTGGTCAGTGACGTCATTCAATATCCCTCCAGGGATATTTAAAATTGGAATTTTTATTTTTATTTTTATGTTGGGATCTGTTGTGTGGTGTTTGGGTAAGAATAGAATAATTCAAATTACGATATTATAATGATGTGATGATGTTTTGGCCACGAGGACCAATCTATTGTAATAATAATAAAAATAAACCATTTATTTTTTTAACCTAAATATACATAAATGATGTGATGATGTTTTGGCCACGAGGCCCAATCTATTGTAATAATAATAAAAATAAACCATTTATTTTTTTAACCTAAATATACATATGATGTGATGATGTTTTGGCCACGAGGCCCAATCAATTGTAATAATAATAAAAATAAACCATTTATTTTTTTAACTTAAATATACATATGATGTGATGATGTTTTGGCCACGAGGCCCAATCTATTGTAATAATAATAAAAATAAACCATTTCTTTTTTTAACCTAAATATACATATTATATTAACAAATTGTGTTAGTAAATAAAACCAATCCGCATTGTGCCCGCGTGGTGGATTACGTCCCACTCCCTCTCACGGAGAAGAGGCCTATGTCCCAACAGTGGGAACGTTATAAGCTCAGTATGCTATGTATATATGTAAATAAAACTTAAAACTATGTTAGTATCACATATTAGCACCGATTTATTGTGCGTTCCGGTGGCACATGTCCGCAAAAGCAGCGGAATACCACATCCTGTAGCTAAAAGGCTTCTTCCATCACCAGATTCAGGTAGCATCTTGGTAAGCGCACCACAAACGCCCTAAAGTTGACGTTGCGATGTGACTCCGCACGTACTTCACGATGCCTTCCGCGTCAATGGTGTAGTGGACACGGGAAATATACACCGGGATATTCGACTTCGCAGCACGTAGTTTTTCGTTAGTAGCTTTGCTGCAGCGGAACATAAAAGCGGTGCATAAAATATAGGAACTCTTCCAGCAATAAGTCAATCATAAAATTGCCTTGGACTTCCTTTGGAGGTAGATGTGATTTCCTTATTCTGACTTTTTAAGTATGGCAGCCCGGGACATTTTTTGCAATTTTGCAATTTTCTTTTTCTTTGCATTCTTTGCAATTTTCAGATCTGTGTCAAGTTGTATTTTGATTAAAAATTAAAATATGATTTACGACCGAAAAAAATACGGCTTTACACAGTGGTAATCTTCAGATCATCTATATCAGCCTCTAATTTCATTTAAACCCAATACATGACGTTTTCGTGAAATCATTTGTTCTAGTTGAATTTCGCGAGCTACCATAGAAGTTTGAACACCAAAAGCACCAAAGGTATACGAATGCCTGGGTGCTCAAAGCATTAGGTGCTCTAACAATTGGTGCTCGAACGGGAATACTCCCTACCATAAGGTAGATGCGCTAAGATATGTTCGAGCAACTCCTCTTTTTCAATTAACTCACTATCTATAAATTAATTCGGAGCCACTCAATGAAAGGCATTCAGTGAAGTCAAGTAGTGTGTAATGAAAAGTAAAAGTGGAAAGTTGTAGAAAATCTTCTTGATTTTCTTGGACGGAGACCCTGGGATGCTTACGGTCTGGTAGCCATATTTATTAAGCCCTAAAAGACATGTTAGATGGGCAAAATAGTACCTTATCTTTGCCAAAAATCACACAACACGATACACACTGAAGTAATTAAAATTCCATCATCATTTCTGACAGTCCTATATCCATATTTCTATAGTACCCACCACATCCATCGTTCACCATTCTGGCTTTTATATAAATAACATTATACATAGCCTGGTATTGTCCCTCTCTCTCGCACTTATAGAATGGGAACACGTTAATAATCCCCATGCAAATGAAAAAATAGAGCATTGACGTTGCTGTGTGAGTGACATGGCCGAATCGATCGCGATCGGCGCGTGTGTGCAACGAAATAAACGAAAACACGCAGTGGGCGGAAAAAATCGCCACGTCAAAATGGACACGAGTGTTGTTGGTGTGTTGAGAGTTGGCCACGTGGCTTGGATACCGTTATTATTTGGTTTGAGTACTTTCAAGTTAATTTTACTAGGTACTTAAAAATAATTCATCATTCTCCTGTCCTTATCTCTGTTTATTTTGCTACACTTCTGTAGGTATTAGTCGTTATCTCGGTAGTCACACTCTTTCTAATCGTATCATCATCAGCGCCGACTGGCGGCACGGCACGGTAAGGGATTTTTATGCGACGAATAGAAATATTACTTATATGTAAGACAATAAAATTCAAAATTCAATGATGATGCCTGAGGATACTGCAGCATCGTTGCCTTTGAAAGTCCAATTTTACTGTCATACTATTAAGTTATATTTCTATTCGTGGCTTCAAAATCCTTTGCTGTGCCGTGCCGCCAGTCGGCGCTGGCCCTTAAGAACGAACTACCTAAATAAATAAACTTTTGATTAAGTAACTTATCATATATTAATTTTATCTAGTCAATTACTAAGATTAGATACTCAGATTGATTTGATACTCACCTTCTGAGATTCTGACTAAATCTATGTCTCCTAACAATTCTCTTTTTATGGTGATTTTCTGGGTTACTATCGAAATACCATAATATTTTTATTGTATTTTCCAAAAGTAGTGAAGTGAGTGATTATTTCAATTAATTGTCCTTTAAATACTGTTATCTAAAAAAAAATCATATGCTTGATACTCGGAGATCTTCAGCTTAAAGCTTGAGAGGAAATGAAGAGAGGAATAAACGCGGAGACATCGTTAGAAGCATACATAGGCGTACAAGTACAGTACAGATACTTATCCTCCATTCATTCTTTGACTTAATTCACAATATCTTCATCATCGACGTTTCTATTGAAAACAATGGCTTGACATTGTGGATTGTAAATAAATTATTGACTCATTGGGGTTGGCTTCCAAACTAACTGGAAATAGCTGAATACTAGTATTTTAAATGGAGCGATTGCCCATCAAACCTCCACAACCCAGTTATTGGGTAGTGCGATACCCCTTGATAAGACTGATTGTCATATTTTAGGGCTCAAAACTCCACAAATGACAGCCGGGACCAACGGCTTAACGTGCTTTCCGAGGCACGGGGGGTCTTGGTATGTAAAGATGGTCACACATATCTTAATCTGATCGATCGACCCGTGCGGCTGTTATTACTCAGCCACAAGCCCCTCTCAAGTAAAATATTGAGTATTTGACTTTTATTTCCGCATTAAAACAACAACGACCACTCCACAACAACCAGACAACACCGCTGCAACCGTCACCAAACAGTCTGGGGGCCTGGGGTGGCCCCTTAAAAAAATTGCACCGCTCCGGGGCCCCGTAGGGGGAGGGGGGCATCGCCTCAACTTTGACGCGCGCCCCTCTCTAATTGATGCTGCCAAGCGATACTATGACGATTCCGTAGTTTGTTTTGGGATTAGACCTTAATTAGACTTGGTGCAATTATTGGAGCACCTGTTCAGCATCACCTGATTCAAGTTTTGGTAGCAGAAGTAGCGAAATTAGTGACTTTAATTTGGTATTTTTAGCAATAATTATTGCTCTTTAGTGCTGCACTTCTTCTAGTTAAAACTCAACCTCTTCAATAACCTCCACTCCAAAATATAACACAATTTAAATATTTGACTGCAACTTTTCTGCTTCTAGTTTGGTCATCCAATGGCCAGTATTCGCTGCGTATACGAAATTTAATTTACGGATAATATTAGGAAGATTTTGTTTTTGCTTGGGAGGGATTTTTTTTTTAAGAATTTGATTGGCATACACCGCTGGTTAATGAATTACCGTTGAAATAAGTTTCACTTTAAATATAATATGTAGGAGTAGATTACCTTGGTGTAATAAAAATTCATCCGAAAAGGACTAGCATTATTGTAACATCTGCCAACCCGCGCTGGGACCGCGTGGTGGATTACGGCCCGCTCCCTCTCACAGAGAGGAGGCCTGTGTCCAGCAGTGGGAAAATTAATGGCTGAAAAGGACTAAATTATTGCCAATGGGTCGACGCTGGTGATCATCGGATGAATATTCAAACACAACTCTATATGGAGTAAAAAAGGGAAGAGGTCACTGGGCATCAAAGAATTCGTCCGCATCACTGTCAGTGGGAAAAGGCTGGCAGCGTTGCCACGTTGGATGCCAATGCTGATTCTTTGACCTAAGAATAGGCCAGGCCTCTGGTCACGTGAAGAGTCGACCAACCGCTTGGCGATGTCCCGAAATACTCGATGAGCACTCGGACCCCACGACCCTAGTTTTTCAATCCCAAATGGCTCAAACATATAGCTCCCAATAAGGTTGTTATATGTGAGACGTTCGTAAGGTTTTCTGCACCTGCACCAGCACAGCCCGCCGTGCTCAGAAGATGGGATGGCACGAGGGTGTCGACACAGGTAGCATCCCACACCAAAGGCCTACCCCACTTCCAAGGCATTATGGTTATTCCGTCTCGCCTCTTCCCATCGTCGCGTACCAAGCCGATTCGAATTCTATGATGGCCCAGTGAGCTCTTCCCCTTTTTACACGCTTTATATTAGCTTCACTTGTATGTTTGTTTGTTTGTATGTTTGTATGTAACCGACTCCTTTGGACGCTATTTTGACCCACTTTAAACGGTCAGATTTCATTTAAACTTTGTAGGCTTATCGAGGACCTGTGACAATTCAATAATTAGAAAATAAAATAGAAAAAAACACGGTTTTGTAGTTAGCAAAACTAAAAAATAGAAAATAAATAATAGTTTAAAAAAACACGCTTTAAAAGCCAAACTAAAAAGTAGAAAATAATTTAATTCTATTAAAAACGCTTTTTAATAGAATTAAATTATTTTCTACTTTTTAGTTTGGTTTTTATAGCGCGTTTTTTTTCGTTTTTTTAAACTATTTGACTTTATATGTTTGTACATAATGACTAATTATTTATGTTTAGACCAAAATTGTAATAGGTAATAAAATCTTATTACTTATATTAAGTCTCATTCTCTCCACTAGCTCCATCTGAAACACATGATAGTCTTTAAGGTAGGTCACACACACTCACTTCAGCCGAAAGACGTCCGCTACTGGACATAGGCCTCCTCCAAAAGGGGGGTTTTGCCATATTCGTCACGCTTGGCAGGCGGGTTGGCGATCGCAGTATGGTGGTAAAATGCATAGAGAATGCTGCTGCCCATTCTCTAGTAAGTCCCTTAGTCGCCCTCTACTACACCCACGGGAAGAAATGGGATGGTGCTATTCTTTTACGTCCGGCAACACACGGAATGAAGGTAAGGTAGGTGTTATCACATAATTTGGGAGCTTAGGGGGCCGTGGACGGCATTCAGATCAAGAATGAAGAAGATTCAAGATCAGTAAGACCTGATTAAGAGTTACACATATCTACCAGAGAAGCATGGCACAAAAGGGCGCCAATACTCAGCAGGGATGAAACAAGGTAGCCAATGATGATCACGATATGTGGCCCAGAAAGGTTGGGCAGAGGAGCCCCTATACACCACCCACATTTGGCCAGTTATGTTTAAGTCCCATGTAATAGGGGGCGATCCTATTGCCATCAACTGGGCACCAATCCAGACTCCGGGCTGCTACTGAGGGGGATCAAATCCAGGACCTCATGCTCGACATTACCGGCATCATCATCACCTGCCTAGCCTTTTTTTTTGAAGTCGGCTTCTAATCTTATCGGATGCAGTTGAATACCAGTATTTTACATGGACCGACTGCCTACATGACCTCCACAACCCAGTTACTGGGTAATACGATAAGATCTTGGTAAGATTGGTTGTCCGACTTTCGGGCTTCTGATGACCCGTAATGACTGTCAAAGATCCACAAATGACAGTCGGGGACGGAGTAGCTTGCTTTCCGAAGCACGCTCGATATTACCGACATTAGACACGAAATAAAACACAATAAAAACATTACCAAGATTGATAGATGACGATCTTCCAATGCCATTAATTACAGCTAATCCAATATCAGAGTCAGGCATCCGTCTCCCAATTATGTAAAACATAGTTTATAACCTAATTCATTGCGGAGGGCGCGTCGCGAAACGACATTACACGCATGTATGGTGGCCATCATTCTAATATTTTGCAGACGATCCCAGCTATTTGTAGATGCGTAGTAGGGTGACCACGGCTCTGTGATAGATTTTACTTCACTAATTCTACGGTTTTCTTGTGATCGTTTAGGTTATCTTTACATACCATACCCCTCCATGCACCCGTCCCGGCTGCCATTCGTGGTCATTACGGGTCGTCTGAACCCCGAAAGTCTGACAACCGGTCTTACCAAGGGGTATCGTATTAGCCCGTAACTGTGTTGTGGAGGTCAGATAGGCAGTCGCTACAATTATAAGAACTTAAAAAAAACAACTGACTTCCAAAAAAAAACACTACAAAGTGAAAAATAACTTTAATTTCGGAAGGCGGTGACAAATTTTTAAAAATACATATAAAGTTATTTTTCACTTTGTAGTGTTTTTTTGGAAGTCGGTTGTTTTTTTTTTTAAACGTTTTTATTTTTCACTTTTTAGTGGTTCACATGTGCTTACCCCTTCACAACGTATCGGCGTGATGTTATGTTACGAACTGGTGTAAACAATAGACAGACATGAGATTTCAGCAATCCTAGTCCATTTGCTATCATTTATTGAAGAGTTCCGTTGCCTATCTCCGAAGTTCTTCATCGGATCTTCGCTAAATTGAAATGGGACCACTCCGAGAAAGTAATCTTCCAAAAACTACCTAAATCGCTTCAAGTGTACCTATAAAATTTAAAGAGTTCTCTCTATTTCTCCAGGATCCCAACATCAGATCCTGACTTGATCATCATGGGACTACTTGGGAAGTATACTCTTTGAAACAAATAAAAATCCAACTCGGTCCAGGCATCTTCGAGAAATATACATAAAAAAAAGTTTCCGACGAATTGAGAACCTCCTTTTTGAAGTATGTTAAAAATAATGGCACTTAGCTGCATCCTGCTAAGCTGGAAGCTGACCCCAACGTAGTTGGCGTAACAAAAGCATTTTTTGAGGTCCCAAAAGGAAGTTAAAATTATAAGTGATTATAAAACTCAGTCTTTGGAGGAAGGCTCCACCTAAACTGGGGTTCTTGCAGAAGAAATAGAAAATTAAAAAAAAAACTTAGAAAAAAAATAGATAGCTACTGCAAACTAAACCAAGAAATAGAAGGTTTTTTTACTTTTTCAACAGTCAAAGTCAAAGTCAAAGCATTTATTTCAAATAGGTACTTAAAAGGCACTTTTGAACGTCAACATTTACTTTAAAATAGAATTAATTCTAGTCGCCCGGCGCCCCTTCATTCATTCGTTCATTCATTCAATTTTTTTTTTTTGCAAAAACATATACATATGATGCCTATTATTAGGTGTTACAAGGCTCAACATGTTTGACCATGGCTGGTGTACAAATTAGGTCGAAAGACAATAAGATATAAAAATACAAAGAATAGTAATATAAATAAATCAACAATTATCAATAATATTAAATAAAAAAGAAATACGTCAATAGTCATGCGATTCAAAATAAATAGAATAGATTCAGTCAGTATCTTCAGAGCTTCCAAAATGTAGTTTCCTATGGAGAAGAATGGGCAAGAAACTCCACCGTTACTCTTTTCAAATGTTTTAAGAACAATATTTAACATTCATTCATTAAATAATTATGTGTGAAAAAGATGCACCCAGAATTAAATTATCATAGGTAAAAAGAATGAAAGTGAAGCAGTTACAGATAAATTTCATACAGACATTTTATGATAGATATGAAGATATTTCAGCGAACAGGCGAACTGTAGCAAAAAGCTTTGACTCTCAATTTAGGTATCCCTCAATACAAACTTTGCCTATAGATATTTGTTTCCAGTCCGCCTGTTTGCATGGTGTGATTTATGTCAGTCGCTCACGTCATCTGTCTAGCCATTTCAAACACAACGTTTTGGATGAATTCCAGTCAAACCAGACGCCGAAAATGTATGGAACTCGACATGGCGGCTTTGTGACCTTTTAAACGATTTTTTTTTAATTCTGGGTACGTTATTCAACATCTGCCTAGACCTGTGCCCAACTATGTCGGGGACGGGTTCCAGTCTCACCGGACTCAGCTAACTACCAATATTTGATATTGAACGACTGCCTATTTGACCTCCACAATTCAGTTACTGGATAAATACGATACCTCTTGGTAAGACTGTCAGACTTTCGGGCCTCTGACGGCCCGTGACGACTGTCAATGAACTACACCCAGGACCACTGAGGCACGGAGGGGTCTTGGTATGTAAAGATGGTCAACCATCCACGGACCAACCGTGACTAGCGTAGCTTAACCTGATCCATCGACCCGTGCGGATTTTATTACTGAGCCACAAGCCCCTCGTCTGTCTGTCTAGATGTGTGTACATAAATGGTTAAATAAATAAACAGATACAATTGAATCACCTTATCGAGGTGTGATTTAGAATTTAGGAGGTCATGGTCTTCACGGTCAAATAAAAAAAGAATCCGACTTTTTTAATACATTCTGGTGCATCTACCAAAATCTTCTTTGAAAAAACCGATTTCTCAGAAAGTAAAAGGCGTTTAGTGATAACAAATGGCCGTAGGACACAGAACTCATGGCGACCACAGTTGTCCATAAATTCGTCACTGGCAGAGCGCCAGCCGCGCCGCGTTAGCGCCTGAAGCCCAGCATTAAGATGTATTATACATTTGTTCGTATGTGCAGCTTCTTGGACGTATGGAAACGAATCTGGCTGTTAACCAATGTCCAAATGTCCTATAGTACCTAAACTTTGGCCTTCTTGTGCATCCATTTATGAAAACCAGCTGTTACTCTTTTTTTTGGGTGGGAAATCATCAAATAACTTCTCCCGCTCTGGGTGGAGCGGGCGTGTCAGACTTTTACTGACTAAAACCCACCAGTGTTCCCTCAGTTGCCTGTATGCCAGGGGCCGCGGTATCTCCTTCGAACAACCCGCACCCCTGGCAGGCATCGGCCCTTGCGGGCCCCATCTGTTGCTGCTGACATCTCTTTGAGGCGCGCGTGGAACACAACGCGCCGTCGCCCCAGCTTGGTCCTTACCGGACAGCGAGCTACCCATTACTCGCCGTCCGCAAGCCCGCGCCTACAATGTTAACAGTTCAACAACATTCATTGAGTTATTTACGTAGTTGACCAGCCATTTTTTTTTAAATACTTGAAGCAATTTGCAATATTCTTCAACATAATTCAGATTCTGAATGTGTTATGCAATTGGGGTGCAGTATCAATAATATTCATCACATTTTTTCAATTCATTTATTCACTTTGAGAAGATGAATGAAAACGAAACGTATTTACAAGGCAGATGTGAGTGGAAACGTCGGGAGGGGACGCCTTAGGACGACATATAGTGACCTTATTGGTGATTATCTTCAGAAAGGGAAGTCGCGTAGTACTCGCAACCGGCGTTTCTTGTATGACCAGATGTCTGAACATTAACATTTTTTTATTTTACTTATATTGTTGTTTTAAATCTTATTTTAAATTTATTACTTAAGTAGTGTAGCTTATTAGTGATTTAGTTTTTATTATATATTTTTTTGTTAATATGTTTAATATTTGTATTGTGCTTAGTAAGTTTGTGATATTCCTGTGCGAGTCCAATAAATACTTTTTCTTTCTTTCTTTTTTTCTTTCTTTGTCGAAGGAAAAGAGAAGAGGCAGGAAGAAGAAACCAATGTCATTACGTTATCACTAGGGATCGGATAATCGGATGCATATTTACCTAAAGTTAATTTTTAGTTACATGGAAGCGGCTTCTTAAAGTATTTTTTTGTACAAAAATCCTGGGATGCCAGCAACATCGGGAATGTATAACTAGGCAGTTGCATAGTATGGAAGCGACTTCTAAATGATTAGGATTGCATAACTATTCAGACCTATATTTATTAAAAAATTAACCCCGATGGAAATTTGGTACCTATACCTATGTACCTAGGGTGTACCTAAGTCTGTAGGGGCGGTGTGTGTTAGTAAAAACACTTTTTTACATTAAATTTAAAAAAAAATCGGTACAAAACCGCATTCCATTTTAGCCAACTTTTCAACTTTAGATGAATTTGTATCCGAATATCCGATCCCTAGTTATCACAGATTTTTTTTTTTTTTTAAGTGTCGATCGCCAGTTTCGGGCAGGTAAATTCGTGCGAATCGACTAATACGTCGATATGACAGACTGTCATACTAAAATATCGATGTACCTACTTTATTCATAATGTTCGTAATCGCGATGTACTGAACTTTTTTTTTGGGTTTTGGCTTCGCACGGTTTGTGCATTTAGCCAATGTCACGTTTGGTTTACGTTTGTTGAAGTTGAAAGGTAGGGAAACAAAAATGATATATACATTTTAACGGGATATAGAATAGGACGGATATATAGGATCAGTATAAATATAACGAGAGTAACATAATAACTAATGAGTAAATTACCTACAATGAAAAAAAAATCCAATTTAATATTATTTAAAGTAATGAATGAGACTATGCATTTATATACAGGACAGCTATTTGTACAAAATGTACGGAGCTTCGAAACGACTGTCATACTGATTCGAAGTTCAAGTTCAAATTATGAATACAGTAGGTGCATTGATATTTTTTATTTTTTTATTTTATTTATTTGGAAGGACAAACAATTACACATTATATTTTACAAATAAATAGTACATAAGGACTTATATAAATGTGCAACCAACAACGATCTCCACAGATACGCAAAAAGACAAAGACCATGTTGACTAAGTAAAAGTCGGGTAGAATAGATGAGAACATGAAATAAAAAAAAACAACTGACTTCCGAAAAAACACTACAAAGTGAAAAATAACTTTAATTTCGGAAGGCGGTGACTTTGGATATGTATTTAAATTTTTAGTCACCGCCTTCCGAAATTAAAGTTATTTTTCACTTTGTAGTGTTTTTTCGGAAAGCGGTTGCTTTTTTTGGAAAAAGTTTTTATTTTTACACTTTTTAGTTATAGTACCTACCCCACTAATTCGAAATTTCATCATCCTTGGGGTCAAAACAATGCACATTTATGCGATAGCAGCAATCGCTGTTTATTTACTGTTCTTTTTTGAAGAGTTCCGTTGCCTGTCTCCGAAATGCATCATCAGATCTAAATGAAATTGAAATGCGGAAAGCACCAGCTTTCAAATAAAAAAAGAATCATCAAAATCGGTTCACCCAGTCGAAAGTTATGAGGTAACAAACATTAAAAAAAAAACATACAGTCGAATTGAGAACCTCCTCCTTTTTCGAAGTCGGTTAAAAATACACACAGATTGCAGCTAGTAACATATAATAAGGAACATTTATAGAGAAAACTAGCTGACCCAGCAAACGTTGTTTTGCCTTATAAATTATTTAGGGGTGGACTACCCCTAAAATTTAGGGGGATGAAAAATAGATGTTGGCCGATTCTCATAGATACCGGATAAGCACAAAAAATTTCATCAAAATCGGTCAAGCCGTTTCGGAGGAGTATGGCAACGAAAACTGTGACACGAGAATTTTATATATTAGAAGATTTATAGTCATTTATATTTTTTAAACTTCGAAGTTCAGTATGACAGTCGATAGGATACAATAAAGACAATTCACTTTGAGTGTAATCATATTCTTCTAAAGGAGGAACGTCCTATTCTGAGCGTGCTCTAAATTAACCCCAGAACACAATGGCAAATTTTTCAGTGCGTAAATCAGCATTGGAATAAATAGGACTCCTTTTAAAGGACTATGAGTAACGAAATAGAGGAGTGTCGGGGCGTTAAGTGCGGCGCACACTGGCGACTCGCCAACTAAACTGATGGATTTATAGTGTACGCTGTTACTTATACACCGCTATTATCGGCTGGCAATAGGCTTGCGGTCGGGTTTGCTTGTAGTGTGGCTAGATTTTATATAAAAATTATGTAATAAAAACTTAAATGTACCATTACTGGGTGGAAACTAGCGGCTGGTGTATCCCGATCTACCGCCGATAAGGTACGAAATGCTGGACTGGATTAAAATTGACCCAGTACCGATCCAGTGTCTCTTGGTTCTAGCGTTGGATTGAAATCTGAATTAATGTAAATCAGCCTTAATCCTACTATCCTACTAATATGTGAAAGTTTGTTTGTTTGATACCCAATCACGCAAAAACGGCAGAACGAATACGGATGAAATTTGGCACACTTAGGATACTTTTTATGTCGGTAGTGCGTTTCTGTGGCATAGTTTTCGACCTCCACGCGGACGAAGCTGCTGGAAAAAACTAGTGGCTAGATCAGTACAAGTCGATACATTTTACCTTTAATCTTGCTGACACTGACATTAGTGACAGTCAAATGTTTTATTTTCTTTGCAAAAATTGACATTTGACTTTTAAAATTCTTCATAAATATTCAGACAGCCCTTGACCAGATTACAAAAATCCTCACGAAACTGTCTTACTTACACAAAGCTCTCTAAGTTCTACTGAATTGTTTTGAGGTGCACAATTACTGACATATGCGTGCACTGACTGGACCATTCCACTCAATCTGTGTGACCCCAAAATACCATTTCAGACTCCTATCTGCATGGTCTTCACACGATCTGATCAAGATTATGTCTGGACGGACTGTAAAAGAGACTGTGACCTCAGAATTTGTTTCAGGCTTTCTTCTCAGAGTAGTCAGATAGGCAAACTCAGCCGACCTCATCTAGTTTAAAAATACTTATGATTAACGTGTAAGATGTATCTCATCTATTAAACAGGTACCCTCTTACTAATAAACACGGAATAAAGTTATACCAGGACCATTTTCGTAGGTTTAAACTTGGAATAGGTAACTTTATTCCGTGTTTTTTAGAAAAAGGGAAAGTGTTTTTATCTAACTACCTTGTACCAAAGTATGAGTCACATTCTTAGGAAAATAATTAACAATCAATTCACTTCGAACAAAAGTTGAAAGACGTCCACTACTGGACAAAGGCCTTCCCCGAAAGGGGATGTTTTGCCATAATCGCCACGCTTGGCATGTAGGTTGGCGATCGCAGTATGGTGGTAAAATTCATAGAGAACGCTGCTGCCCATTCTCTAGTAAGTGCCTTAGTCGCCTTCTACGACACCCACGGGAAGAAATGGGATGGTGCTAATCAATTAATTGATATAACATAAAAACAGAAATACTTAAACAGCGATCTACATGATCACAACACCACACTGCAGTGTACAGCGTACGCACATAAATTCGTCAGGCGAACCCTGGCGCCGGGCCAATAGCCACTGCCAATAAGGCCTTAGCTGCAGCTATGGGAATATCATGTAATCTTGTTTATCTATTTGCTGTTTATAATTAACTGCAAACAAATATCATTTGTTTGTTTGCCGTTGTAAATTGTTTTACGCACAGTGTTTCAGGATCGGGCGTTCAGACTGTAGAGACACGTCAACTAAATTATGAAAGACCAGCTATTGTCTGTGGCTCCGCCCGCGTGTATGTCGGTTATGGCGTAAAAAATAGCCTATGTCTTTCTCCATATCCCAAGCTATATATCTCTGCCAAATTTCATGATGATCGTTTCAGCGGCAAAGCGTAACAGACAGACAGAGTTACTTTCGCATTTATAATATTAGTAGGGATGAAGGAGCAGTTAACTATAATAAAAGGTAATAACAGCCGCACGGGTCGATCGATCAGGTTAAGCTACGCTTGGCGCGGTTGGTCCTTGGAGGGATGGCCAAGACCCCTCCGTGCTTCGGAAAGCACTTTAGTCCCGGCTGTCATTCGTGGATCTTTGACAGTCGTTACAGGTGGTAGAATCCCGAAAGTCTGACAACCAGTCTTACCAATGGGCGTTGTATTACCCAGTAACTGGGTTGCGGAGGTCAGATAGGCAGTCGCTCCATGTAAAATACTGGTATTCAGCTGCATCCGGATAGACTGGAAGCCGACCCAAACATCGTTGGGAAATGGCTAAGCATATTATGTAATTTTGGTCCGCAACAAAACATTTTCTTGTGAAGCTCCATAATCCTCATGGTATGATGGCCATCCTCTGGTTTAAAATACCTTACAAAATCAGAAATAAAGTAAGGTTACACTAGTAAACTGGTTGAGGCTGGCACAGGAGCGTGGGGATTGGCAAGGAAATAGAGGACTATGCCCAGCGGTGGGTGTGAGTGAAGTCGGGCCGGGAATGATTATGATGATGAAATTAAGCTTACGATGACAAGAGACGAAACATGTGACAGAAAAAACGGTTAAAAACAAAACAAAATAAAAAAAAACCCGACTGCCTAAAAAGTGAACTTTAATTAAAAAAGATGGAAACAAGAAACTTGTTGTTAATATAATTATTTTTGACGTTAGTGAGACCTATTTATGAAACCCTTTATTTTGATACCCCACTCATTTTTTTGAGGTTTTGAGAAACTATTTAAAGAAAAAATATATAAAAATTTATAAGAAAACATTTTTATAATAATATAAAATAAGGCGCCAAAAATCGGCCAATTTTTTTTTAATTACGATAGTCCCAGTGTCATTCTCACAATTAAAACGAATCTAACGGCACCTGTCAAGCTGAAAGCGATCAAGCCGTTTAGGCTACAGAGCGTGCCAAAGAAATATACATACATACATACACAGGAAAAACATACAACCTCCTTCTGGCGCAGTCGGGTAAAAAGACGAAACATCACCAACAGGGTCACAATTTGTCTAGTAAACTATTACTGGACAAATTGTGACCTTGTGGGTAATGATATGGCACCACAATTCTTCAGAAAGGTCAGCTGCGCAATAATCGCAACCGGCATGCGCGTATGACCTGCGGGGTAGTTGCGTGACACACTAACAGTAGGAATGGCTTTCATTTTGATAGTTCAACAATATTAATGGCATTCTTTACGTTCTTGAGCAATGGATTAGCACTATGCTTTAAAAATAATAGTTTAAGAAACTATAAAACACGCTTTAAAAAAAAAACTAAAAAAGTAGAAAATAATTTAATTCTATTAAAAAGCGTGGGGTGCTTTTTCAGGTATTTTTATAATCAACTAATATCAAGCACCCCACGCTTTTTAATTGAATTAAATTATTTTCTACTTTTTTAGTTTCGTTTTTAAAGCGTGTTTTTAGTTTTTTTAACTGTTATTTATTTACTATTTTTCAGTTCTGCTGTTTTTTTTTTATTTTTGAATAATTGTCATTGGTCCTCGATAAGTCTACAAAGTTTAAATGAAATCCGACCGTTTGAAGTGGGTCAAAATCGCGCCCTAAGGAGTCGGTTACAAATAAACATACATACAAACAAACATACAAGTGAAGCTAATATAAAGCGTGTAAAAATGATACAGATCCTGATTGCTATTGTGTTACGTAAATAGGGTGCAAAAGTATGAACGTATGGAGTGTGTAAGGATCGTTGCCGTATGATTGATGAGATGAAGGCGTAAGTTTATGTATGTATGTATATTTTACTCTTATTTCTCCTCCAAAGAAAGGCCATACCACAAATCGTGATCCAACGTCACCACTTAAACATGTGCAAAAAATCACAGGTTAAATAGCTACAATCACCATCCATTTGCCAGCTAATAACCATAATAAATGTGAAAGCAAAAAGTACTTAACTGCACAATCAATCAAGAGGTTGAGGTCAATCAAACAAGCTATTTACAAAGTAACAAGCCTAAATCATGCAAAAACTCTCTAACGTATGAAATAGATGTTACTTTAACAAAAAAAAAACTTAAAGATTTAAATCGTTGGATGTGTCCTGTTGAAGAGATCCGTTGGGGGACCAAGGTTATGACATAGCCCGAAGAATTTCCAAACTTAAGTTGCAGTGAGAAGGGCACATTCGCTGAACAGATGGCCGATAGAGCCAAAAGGTTCTAGAGTGGCGATCGCGAACTGGAAGACGTAGCGTTGGAAGGTCTCGCACAAGTTGGACCGATGCCCTGGTGAAGGCCGCAGGTATCAAGTGGATGCGAGAAGCTCAGAACCGGTCGAAGTTGCGGTGCTTGGGGAAGGCCTATGTCCAGCTGTGGATGTCTTTCGGCTGAAATTATGTGATGTAACAGAGGTGTCAAAATGGAACAGAAAGTACAGAAACGCGACCGACATTAGGACGAATCTTACGATTTAAATCTGTGCAAAAACTATGTAGAAAAGAGCTTCTTCAGTTTAGCAAAGCATTGTTGTAAGCTTTGTAATCATCCGTGAATCCATTTCTTTTGTGAATGGATGAAATTGAATAAGGCTTTGTATGGACACGGTCTTGGGAGGTCGTGAAGAAGATTGGCGGAACGGTTTTTGTTGAACAATTGGTGTTTTTTCTTGCACTCTGTTTTCTTTGAGAATATGTCGTCCATTAGTTTACTATTCAATTCCCAGATTTCATGCTAACCCCTTTTCATCTGAGACTTTTGAGCAGCGTTTTCCGTTTTTTGCAATTACCAACAGGCTCGTCTGATGGTAATGAAATGATAGCTACTGACTCAATGAATAATGCGATATCGTCCAGCTGTTTGTGCGGTCACTTAAAGACGCATTATCATCAGTAAACCTGATCCTAGAACATCAGTCCACATTAAGTTGTGTTCTTGAACTTTGACTTCGACTTTGAAACAGGATATACAACGTGTAACGGAAAGGGTATATACATACCAAGGGCACGGCTTCTTTGGATGATATCAAACGATATTGGAAGGGTTTTTTAATCCTATCTCTACATGTTCGGAAGTTATGAGAATTTTTAATACAATGATACTGGAATAATAATAATAATAATCATCAAAGAAGAGATTTATCGTGATATTGGCAAGTAACGTGGAAAGTTATTGACCTACGTAGTGCGGTGACACGTTTGTTTTGATTTGAATTTAAGAAACATATGAAATCGAAAATTTGGTTTCAATTCTTAGCGTATTTGATTTTGAGCTGAAACTATGAATAGTGATTGTATACCAGCTGTTATCTTTTGTGCTTAAGGATAGCCATAGGGTTTCTGTGATACCCTGTATAGAGATACCCATGTCCATATGTGCAAAATTAACAATTTTGCCTGAGCAGGCGGTCGTGGGTTCGGTTTCCAGGTCGGGCAAAATGTTATTGGGTTTTTATGTCTGAAATTTCTCAGTAGTAGCCCGATTTGTGCCCGGTTGATGGAAATAGGCTTGCCCCCTATTCCATGGGACTAAAACATAACTATCGAAATGTGGGTGTACTATAAGTAAACCTTTGTAGACTTCGCCAACCCTTCCGGGAAACAAGGCGTAATGTTATGTGTTACCAATTTTTCCTCTTTCATTCTTTCGTTACACATACAGGATTACTTTTTAACCAGAGCGAAAACTGTAACCATGATTTTAACATATCATTCTAGAGCCCCAGTGCAGAAATTTTTCGTCGAATGTAAAAAATAATAATCAGCTGTTCCATACATTTTGACCGCGTAAATGTTGCACTTTTCTATGAAACAGTTGATTTTTTTTTGTGTAACCGACAAAACATTTCTACGCTAGGGGGTTTAGAATGATATGCTGAATTCATGGTTACAGTTTGCGCACTAGTTTTAACCAGTTTTAACAAGTTTTTAAACGTTTCCTGTATAAACCAATGTTGAAGGAATACCTACTTCAAGTAGCCTAGGTTTTGACTTTCAGGGAACAATTAATTAAAAATTAACAATTCTATGTAGTGCAAGGAAGTTAAAGTTTTTAATTCCGGTTTCAAAGGCAATTTTTTCTAGACCAAATTGAACTTGTTTGAATGTACTATATACCGTCTTAAAGATTTGTTAAGAAACCAGTACCTAAAAATCAATGTTGGAAAGAAAAAATAAATGGTAGGTAGGTATGTAGATAATAAGAAATTCTTGTGTGGTCCAGCACTTAGCTACAGACTCAATTTAAACTATTGTTAGGTGTAATTATCTTGTTGTTTTCAAATCTAAATTGAAATTGGAGATACCTAGCCGATGTAGAAAAAATATACAGACCGAATTATTCTTCAGAGGAGCAATCTAAACGGAGATAATACTTTACTTAGGTACCTATTTTGGGGGAAATTTAGTTTTTATTATTTTATTATTAACTAAGTTAATATAGCATGTCGGTTTTCTTTAGCACAATTAAAAGAAAAATTGATGATTTACGGTAGTTTTTTTTAAGTGAGAAACGATAAGGTAGCCAGCGAAAAGCATATTTTTTACGTTTTTTTTTTTTAAATGAATTTATGCAAACTTACATAGGTAATAAATAGATGGAATATAAGAATTTCTAACTATTACTAAGTTGGTCTGTCTACCTCGTTGGTTTAGTGGTCGCAAGCGCTACCGAGAGCACGGGTTCTAAACCGATGACGTTTGGATGTTTAGACGTTTGGATGTTTAGATGTTTGGATGTTTAGATGTTTAGTTGTTTGTTCAACAACGCGCTCACTCTCACGCACAACTCAATCACGCAAAAACGGCTTAACAGATTTTCAGATAGTTTATAATCTGAATTAACACAAAGGTTACTTTTTATCTCGATATTGCGTTCTCGGGGATAATTTCTGACCTCTCCGCGGGTGAATCCGCAGGCAAAAGCTAGTAGAAAATAATGTATTATTTAAAAGAGTCTATTCATCGAATCGACTAAAAATACTGCAAAATTGGTTTACAATAACATCGCTCGATAGCGTACAGACGCCAAGCACATCAAGCTACCCCAATCTGTCAAATTTCTTCGATAGATTTTCAACTTTATAACGTAAGCTTAAGGTTCATATTTAATTGGAAAAAATTGACAGTTTGGGGTAGCTTGATGTGCTGGCGTCTGTACCTACCGACAGACAAAGATACTTAGTTACTTTATTATGCCCAGCCCTATAATTACACATTTTACACTGCAAGCGAAAGCAAGCATTCCTTAAACAACTTCGAAACGATCAATAAATTACACTTCTATGTTTACGTAGCGAGTAAAACACCATAATTTGATCGCCAATCATAAATACACATCTTTAAATAGCAAACGGAGTCTAGAGAGTATAATAACAAATTTAATTTCAGTAAGCATCCGACATCGAACGCCTCAGGTGCATTTCAACCAATCACAAGCAAGTGAGCGATCTATCGACCAATGAAAATGCTCGGGAGATATCGGGACTCATCGGCAATCGACGCACGAGCGGAAAATGGAGATAAATCTGCGTGCGCGGACGCAGATGTTTGTTACTATATTAGCCCGTTCTATACTGTGTTGCGTTTTTTATGGATTTAGGTCATGCATCGTGGTAAGTGTAGGGATTGTTTCAAGAAACACCTGCGTAGATTTGAATATACGGCTTTTCCGTAAGTTTATGTTACGAAAGGAGCCAGGTTTTCGATAAAACAATCCTCGAGTTGAAAAATTTACTTGATTTTTCTCTTAAATATCAGCTGAAAAATCGTAATAAATTATATATTTTTAAATTATTTAATACTTACTAGAGAATGGGCAGCAGCGTTCTCTATGCATTTTTCCTCCATACTGCGATCGCCAACCCGCCTGCCAAGCGTGGCGATTATGGAAAAATACCCAATTTTTTTGGGAGGAGGCCTATGTTCGGCAGTGGACATATATGGGCTGAAATGATGATGATGAAATTATTTAACCTATATTGCGGCGGCGAGGTGTCAATTTTTCTAAGAGAGAAGCCGAAGCGAAGTCGGTTATAATTTACTGACTTATCAATAAAGAATACTTACTATCATTCTTAAATCAATATACGCATGTAAAGAATTAAATACAACAAAATTAAAAAAAAACTACATCTGTCTCTATCATAACCCGTTGCACAGCGGTTTGCTCTTGTCCATATCAAGCGGTGCCACGTGACCTAAAGTGACATCATTACGAGATCGCTGTTATATGAATTTTTAGTTCCCGATTATGACGTTTTGCCGGGTTAATTTAGTTTTTTTTTTTTTGTTATAACACAAAGCTAAAAATAACCGTTTTTGTTGTTTCAATGTTATGGTGAATTAAATACCCGGAGTGTAATTATATTTTTTAACAATAGTAGCCACTATTGTATTGACGTGCCATTTTTTTAGTAGCAACAGAGTTGCCGATGCGAATCCCCAAAGGGACGCCGGTAGGAATCGTGTTATATGGTGCTTTCGCCACTGTTTTATTGTCCCAGTTATAGGTAAAGTCTCCCCCATATTTTTTCTATTTTCTTTACTCTATGCCTTCTCCGGCCAATTGATTAGGAAGGAGCCTAAATTATTACGCCAGCGTTCCTTACCTTTTTTTTGGACTTCCACGTGCATAGGCCACCCATAAATTATTTTTAGTTGCTTTTGTAGTTGAGCAAGTAAAAAAATGTACAGGCACTACAACGTTACTGCATAAATCTGCTCATTATGTCATAGGTACTTCTCAAACATCGTCAGATACTTACATTGTCATTATTTCCTGCATTTCTACAAAATAAAAGCACATAAGAGAGTCATTCAAATAAATAATAGAAACAAGCTGTTTAATATTTTTCTTTCGTTCTTTGTGTATCTGTTCCTCTCATGCATCCGTCTGTAATAATTGATTGATAAATAAGAGAAGCATGCAGTTAACTTCAATGCTCTGAAATTCAAAAGCTAAATAAAATCTAATTGGCAAGTCATTAATTCGTAAGTACTTTATCTTTTTATTTTATAATATGCTTATACAAGGAATATGATTTAGATTCAATATCTATTCTGAAATTCAAAAGTAAATTATGAATTTCTGAAGAATATATAAAAATAGTTCTACCTAATTGGCTAGTGATTAATTCGCAATTAATCATTTCACATTATATAATTATATATTAAATCCGATACCAATTTTTTGTTTTGCTTTCAAAATGTCGTCAGAGGCCACAGACCAGTCCTGCCAGGGGTGCGGATTTGTTTGAAAGAGATACCGTCGCCCCTGGCACACAGGCAACTGAGGGAACACGGGTGGGTTTTAGTCAGTAAAAGTCTGACACGCCCTCCTGCTCCACCCAGAGCGGGAGAAGTTATTTGATGATTTCCCATCCAAAAATTTATAAAAAGGCCACAGACCAGTTGAGGTCGTCTATAATGAAAATAGATCACCTCATACCTGAGTATGAGTTGATTGTTGTTCTGAAAATAGTAGTGGCCCAGTAAGTTGAACCCGGGCAGGTGATTAAGTTTGTGTAAATAATTTCATGTGAAATTTCGGTGAGACGGGGAGACGTAATCTCTCCGAAACTAATCACCGTTGCACTGGAGGATATTTTCAAGGTTCTGAACTGGAGAGGGATTGGCATCAACATCAATGGTGTGTACATCACCCACCTTCGGTTTGCCGAGGATATAGTAGTCATGGCTGAGACTATGGAGGACCTCAGTACAATGCTCGATGACCTCAGTAAAGCTTCCGAAAGAGTGGGTCTCAAAATGAACATGGACAAAACGAAGGTAATGTCGAATGCCAATGTAACACCCACTCTCGTGAAGATCGGAGACTCTACACTCGAAGTTGTAGACGATTATGTTTACCTAGGGCAAACTGTCCAGTTAGGTAGGTCCAATTTCGAGAAAGAGGTTAATCGTCGAATCCGACTCGGCTGGGGAGCGTTCGGGAGGCTTCGCAATATCTTTTCGTCCCAAATACCGCAGTGTTTGAAGACGAAAGTCTTTGATCAGTGCGTGTTGTCAGTGATGACAAACTTAAGTGGCAGTGGGCAGGGCACATTGCCCGCAGAACAGATGGCCGATAAACTTGTGAAGGCTGCAGGAATCCGCTGGATGCGAAAAGCGCAGAACCAGTCGAAGTGGACGAGCTTGGGCTTATGTCCAGCAGCGAACGTCTGTCGGCTGAAATGATGATGTACAAAAATTTGAATTTTGCGGGCTAGCCTGGAGCTTTCTTTCACCTTAAGATCATTTTCATAAGAAATTAAAAGTAGATCGACTTTTATATTTGTATTAGATTTTGCCTACGGTTTCGTACGTGTGGATGTCGAAAATCAAAAACCCAATAGAAACCATCGCCCAAAAAATTACGTATTTTTTAATCGATGTAGGAGTTTATCAATCTCACATATACCAACTTCCATCATCTGTACTGATATTATAAAGAGGTAAAGTTTGTGAGGTTGTACATGTACGGGACCTAATCTCTGGATCTACTGAACTGATTTTAAAATTCTTTGAAAATTCTTTTACCAATAGAAAGCCACGTTATTTTTGAATGTCATAGGCTATATATTAACCCAAAAAAATGAAAAACTTCTTCGTGGTAGTTGGATTTACAAAGTAAGTCGGAGAAAAAATGGCAAGAGAACAATTATTTTCGCAGGAGTGGAACAGTATAATAAGCTTCCTAAGGAGATAAAGAATGCGAACTCGTTTGCTATTTTCAAAAATAAATTAAAAAATCTAATTCTAAATGATCAAGCGCTACTACCATAAACAGACTTGCCCTATTGCTGCTTTGCTTTATTGTGGCACTAGGTTCGCATTCCTTATCTCTAAAGAATATTTGCGACCGCGGTGATTATTTCTTTTGTGGGTGTATCGAGAAACTTTAAGTTTTGTGGTTTTGCTAATGTTATAATAGTACGAAGTGAAATGTTATACGGATACATGATTTACTTTATAGAAAAAAAAATAGCTGTTTAGTTTGTGTGTCAAAGTTATTCTTATTACTTACTACACTTTAAGTTTTAAAAATGTTCCCAAGTAAGTGAAATATTTGTAATTTCTTATTGAGAAATAAATCTCTTTAACCTTAACCTTAAAAAACGGGCGAACGAAAACGTGTCTTACGAACGCTGGTTTTACGATGAGAAATATATGACTGAGTTCTAAAGAAAAATGTAGAACTTGATAATGCTTACAAAAAAGTCAGCGACAGCATATTATGTCTAAATTTTATATTTAAGTCACAAAAAGTAGTTTTTTTACATTAAAAAATAATTTCAATCGTTTAGTCATGTATATTGGCCATATTTTCAACAATTATGAATTCTTATCAAAATAAATAAATTTATCGTCTTAAGTGTTTAAAACAAAAGACTTTTCCCTTTTACTGCATTTAAGTTGGACGAATAGTTAAAGAGATAATACGACATAGGTATGGAACCACAACCTTGTCGTAATCTATTGAGTGATATAAAAATGTTTACCGCCCAACGAAGTGGGCACGGGTCAGTTAGTTTTAATATATACATATTATAGAAGATAATAAACTTGTTGCCCTAATATACAGGGTGGCAGAGACATCGAAGCACAACCTGGTAATATGTATTCAGTACATCATTCTGAATAACCTGCGTTGAAATTTATAGTGCGTTATTAAAAAAAAGTTGCAACATGAACTCTTCTACGAAATAGCAGATACATTTTTTGATAATCGAAAAAAAAAAAAATTGTCACCGCCGCCCGAAATTAAAGTTATTTTTCACTTTGTAGTGTTTTTTCGGAAGCCGGTTGTTTTTTTTGGAAAAAGTTTTTATTTTTCATATTTTAGTTATAGTACCTACCCCACTAATTCGAAATTTCATCATCCTTGGGGTCAAAACAATGCATATTTATGCGATAGCAATAATTGCGGTTTATTTACTGTTATTTTTTTAAGAGTTCCGTTGTCTGTCTCCTAAACGCATCATCAGATCTATATGAAATTGAAATGGAACCACACGGGAAGCACGAGCTTTCAAATAAAAAAGAATCATCAAAATCGGTTCACCCAGTCGAAAGTTATGAGGTAACAAACATAAAAAAAACATACAGTCGAATTAAGAACCTCCTCCTTTTTTTTAAGTCGGTTAAAAATGCGCCGGGCGCTACGCTACAACCTTTTGCTGAATGCATGGTTTAAATTTTCGCATATAGGTAGGTATGTCACTGTCACCCTATACAGTCCCAAAAAAAACTCAGTAAAGCAAAGGCAGAATAATATAACAACACAAACTAAACCTACTGCATCATTCTGCTCTGTGACGCAGACTCGCAAATGGCGTTGTATACAGTACTTAGTTTTATGCTTTCAGCATGCTCATAGCCATGAAACGTGACATATAACCGAATAACTGTACCATCAGCCGGCAGACATAATCGTGATTTAATGACTGAGCACTAGACATCCAAAAAAAAACTAAAAACGCTTACACACTACCTGAATTTAGCGGTTCTATAACTTTATCACTCCATCTCTCTTTTACACGGTGTGAGAGACAGAGATGGGTGTCGGATTAGGATTAGCTAGCTTAAGTGTGTATTATTAGTGGGTAAAATTTAATATTTTTGTGCTCTGTAAGTAGTTAACGATCGTGAAATTCATTTGTAAAACTAGTTAATTTTATACGTGTTTGTAATTAAAGTTGCCAATTTTTCTTTGTTTTTACAACTATTCAAACAGAATTCTCAGTAATGGGTGACACTATTGCCATCAACCTGTATCTGACGGTTGCTGCTGAAAACTTCGTAACGAAATACCTGATAACATTTTGCCCGACCGAAGATCGAACCTATTAGGACCCCATGATGCAGTCGTGGTTACGCCCACTAAACAATCGAGGTAGGTTTCACTAATATATCTAAAAGTATGTCATCACCTGATTTGCGTTTTCCCAACTATTTTGGGGTCGGCTTCCATTCTAACTGGAAGCTACTTTACATGGAATGACTGACTATCTGACCTCCACCACCCAGTTACTGGGTAACAGGATACCACTTGGTAAGACTGGTTGTCAGACTTGGGGCTTCTGACGACCGGTAAGGACTTGTAAAGATCTACGAATGACTGTCGGGACCAAAAGCTTAACGTAGGTACTTTCCGAGGCACGGAGGGGTCATAGTATGTATAGATGGTCACCCATCTATGGATCAACCTCGGCAAGCGTAGTTTAATCTGATCGATTGATCCGTACGGCTTTTATTAGGTACTTCGCCACAAGCCCCTACAAGTAAGTGTGTATCACTACATAGTATAAAACAAAGTCGCTTTCTCTGTCCCTATATCCCTATGTATGCTTAAATCTTTAAAACTACGCAACGGATTTGGATGCGGGTTTTTTAATAGATAGAGTGATTCAAGAGGAAGGTTTATATGTATAAAACACCGACCTCCACGCGGGCGAAGCCGCTGGCAAAAGCTAGTTCAGTAATAATACACATTCAGTAATAAAACCAGATTCAGACTACAGTCAATACAAAACTTTACACGTTACCATTGTATGTAATTACTGGCCAACATCAAAGTAATCAGTATTAAAATAGCACGATGTACACACGGCTATACATCAAGCTATACATTTCCAGTATAAGCTGATGTCGCATTGTATAGGATTTCCGTACAGTTCGAGATCAGCGTTGACTGGAAATGTATAGCTTGTTGATGTGTAGCCGTGCCTACATATATAACGATGTATGATTAAATATTAGGTACCTATCTACACTTGCAGAACATAAGCAGAAAAGTTCTAGCTTCTGTATCGAAAAACGTAATTTTATTATCATCATAATCTTGACAACAGAGGTTTAAGAGGGGCTCGTGGCTAAGTTATAACATCTGCACGGGTCGATCTTCAAAGTTAAGCAACGCTTGCCGAGGTCAGTCCGTGGATTGGTGACTATCCATAGAAAAGCACGATAAGATATAATGATAAGAGAAAAAAAGGCAGAGAGGCATCTCTAGAAGAAAAAACAAGAATTGAAATTTTATTAGTTTAATTGAATTTTATTACACGAAAGCTATTAATAAGTACATCATAATTTATACAGAAGCGTTAATTAATTCCTTACACTCATAAAAACGTGCAAATATCAGTAGTTAAGGTTTTAATTACACTGGCAAGCTAATTTTATGTCTCTATCTTTTCGAGACTCGTCTAAGTATGTACACGGGTATAAAAAGTTTATTGCCAATTGTAAGATGTAAATGGCATACTTTTTGTTTCCGCTTACTAAAAAACCAACTTATTATCATCAACAGACTATGGCAGTCCACTAATAGCCATAGACTGGTTACTCTTATCCAGGTGCCAGCTAAAGAGCGCGATCTGCGATCTCCACCCAAGAACACGTCTACTCCAACGGGCATCGGTTCTACAGCCTTAAGCCCGGGATACAAGAGGCTAGTTTTTCAAAGCTAAGATAGCATGGTTGAACCTCTGTATTCTATCCTGGCTTGGCACAAGCTAGCACTGTTTACACGATGCTAGTAAATTTTAAGCCTGGGATACAAGAGGCTAGTTTTTCAAAGCTAAGATAGCATGGTTGAACCTCTGTATTCTATCCTGGCTTGGCACAAGCTAGCACTGTTTACACGATGCTAGTAAATTTTAAGCCTGGGATACAAGAGGCTAGTTTTTCAAAGCTAAGATAGCATGGTTGAACCTCTGTATTCTATCCTGGCTTGGCACAAGCTAGCACTGTTTACACGATGCTAGTAAATTTTAAGCCTGGGATACAAGAGGCTAGTTTTTCAAAGCTAAGATAGCATGGTTGAACCTCTGTATTCTATCCTGGCTTGGCACAAGCTAGCACTGTTTACACGATGCTAGTAAATTTTAAGCCTGGGATACAAGAGGCTAGTTTTTCAAAGCTAAGATAGCATGGTTGAACCTCTGTATTCTATCCTGGCTTGGCACAAGCTAGCACTGTTTACACGATGCTAGTAAATTTTAAGCCTGGGATACAAGAGGCTAGTTTTTCAAAGCTAAGATAGCATGGTTGAACCTCTGTATTCTATCCCGGCTTGGCACAAGCTAGTGCTGTTTACACGATGCTAGTAAGTTTTAAGCCAATAGCATTGCGGTGCGACATCGCGGCAGGCCCAGACGGAGACAGCGCAGCGGGGTGATTTAGACTCCTTTAATTTGATTTGTCTTTGGCAGCTCTGGACAGAGAGAGGTGGACTATTGCCCAAATGTGGGACATTAATGTCTAATAATAAATTTAAAAAAGGTGACTTTCCGTAAAGAAAAACAATCCGATTGGGTACTATCTCACGAGGCTAGTACACAAGCCAGGATAGTAAAATTAGTAGATGGGGTTCTACTTTTCAGCTAGTATCACCTCCCCTACTACCTGGAAAATAGAACTCCATTCCATAGAACCGTGTTCCGTGTGGTCCCGGTCGTAAAGAATAGCACCCTCACATTTCGTCCCGTGGGTGTCGTAGAAGGCGACTAAGGGACTTACTAGAGAATGGGCAGCAGCGTTGTCTATGCATTTTACCACCATACTGCGATCGCCAACCCACCGCCGCCCGTGGCGATTATGGCAAACCCCCAATTTTTTTGGAGGAGGCCTATGTCCAGCTGTGGACGTCTATTATCGGCTGAAACGATGATCCTATAAAACTATCCTCACTTCATACGCTAGTTTACGAGCTATCTCACTAGCCTAGAAATGAAGCTAGTTCTGTGTAAATGAAGCTGGAGTTACTAGCTCGCTAGCTTACTGACACTAGCTTACTATCAAGATCTGCAGAGCCTTTTCCCAATGGGTATGATGGGCTATGTTGGGGTTGGCTTCCAGTCTAACCAGATGCAACTGAATACTAATATTTAGCATGGAGCGACCGCCTATCTCAAAACGGCAAAGGAAAACATCGTGAGGAAATCGGCATGTCCTAGAACCAAAAATTAGAAGATATGTAACATCTACCAACCCGCACTGGGCTCGCGTGGTGGATTACGGCCCACTCCCTTTCACAGACAAGAGGCCTGTGTCCCAGCTGTGGGAACGTTAAAAGGCTGAAAATGAAAATGTTGAAATTACCCTTTGTCTGACCTCCACAACCCAAAAACTGGGTAACACGATACCCCTTGGTAATTCGGGCTTGCTAGCTTACTATCCTAGCTTCGAAAACTAGCCTCGTGTATCCCGGATATTTGTGATAGTGGAAGATTTCCTACAAAGAAAAAGTGGTTCCAGAGGTTCCAAGAAACAAATCAATGCGTTGTTTCCAGCATGTTTTTCCAACTGTTAATCTAGCAAAATTCGCGTTGCTTCCAAACTTTTTTTGATGGGTATGTGTATGTATGTAGATTGTGTATCATTACGGACTGTTTTAACATAATACATATGAATTTATAATTAGGAGTTATTGTTACATGACCGGGGAATTCCGACGCGTGTAGCACGTGTTACACGGAATTGAGGCAAGATTTTATTTAAAGATGAATCATTTTTTATATGTTCTTATTGTTTGTTCCTTCTCTGTGTGAGAAGTGGCTATCGGACTATGTGATTGCAGACACTTATTCTTATATCCGACTATGTGGTTGCAGACACTTATTCTTGTACCCGACTATGTGGTTGCAGACACTTATTCTTTTACCCTACCATGTGGTTGCAGACACTTATTCTTTTACCCGACTATGTGGTTGCAGACACTTATTCTTTTATCCGACTATGTGGTTGCAGACACTTATTCTTTTATCCGACGATGTGTTTGCAGACACTTATTCTTTTATCCAACTGTGTGATTGCAGACACTTATTCTTTTATCCGACTATGTGGTTGCAGACACTTATTCTTTTACCCTACCATGTGGTTGCAGACACTTATTCTTTTACCCGACTATGTGGTTGCAGCCACTTATTCTTTTATCCGACTATGTGGTTGCAGCCACTTATTCTTTTATCCGACTATGTGGTTGCAGACACTTATTCTTGTACCCGACTATGTGGTTGCAGACACTTATTCTTTTACCCGACTATGTGGTTGCAGACACTTATTCTTTTATCCGACTATGTGGTTGCAGACACTTATTCTTTTATCCGACGATGTGTTTGCAGACACTTATTCTTTTATCCAACTGTGTGATTGCAGACACTTATTCTTTTATCCGACTATGTGGTTGCAGACACTTATTCTTTTACCCTACCATGTGGTTGCAGACACTTATTCTTTTACCCGACTATGTGGTTGCAGCCACTTATTCTTTTATCCGACTATGTGGTTGCAGCCACTTATTCTTTTATCCGACTATGTGGTTGCAGACACTTATTCTTTTATCCGACTATGTGGTTGCAGACACTTATTCTTTTATCCAACTGTGTGATTGCAGACACTTATTCTTTTATCCGACTATGTGGTTGCAGACACTTATTCTTTTACCCGACTATGTGGTTGCAGCCACTTATTCTTTTATCCGACTATGTGGTTGCAGACACTTATTCTTTTATCCGACTATGTGGTTGCAGACACTTATTCTTTTATCCAACTGTGTGATTGCAGACACTTATTCTTTTATCCGACTATGTGGTTGCAGACACTTATTCTTTTACCCTACCATGTGGTTGCAGACACTTATTCTTTTACCCGACTATGTGGTTGCAGCCACTTATTCTTTTATCCGACTATGTGGTTGCAGCCACTTATTCTTTTACCCGACTATGTGGTTGCAGCCACTTATTCTTTTATCCGACTATGTGGTTGCAGCCACTTATTCTTTTATCCGACTATGTGGTTGCAGCCACTTATTCTTATATCCGACTATGTGGTTGCAGACACTTATTCTTTTATCCGACTATGTGGTTGCAGACACTTATTCTTTTATCCGACTATGTGGTTGCAGACACTTATTCTTTTTCTGTAGTCTTGACATTGCTAAGTAATTATGGTTTTGCTAATCAAAACTAAACCTTTGTTACCTGACTGCGCCAGAGAGAAGGAGGGTTATGTTTTTCGAGTGTATGTATGTATGTATGTATATTTCTTTGGCACGCTCTGTAGCCTAAACGGCTTGATCGATTTCAGCTTTAGAGGAGCCGTTAGATTCGTCTTAATTGTGAGTGACACTAGGTACCTATAGTACAAAACCTAGGTACAAAATTGAAAAAAAAAACTGGCAGAATTTTGGCGCCATATTGTCTTCAAATTTTTTTTCCCCCTGTACCTATTGAGTGGGGGTATCATAATAAACGGTTTCATGAATAGGTCTCATTAACGTCAAAAATAATTTTATTAACTAAAAACTGTGAAAAAAAAAAATAATTGACAAAATCAAAAAACCCGACTGCCTAAAAAGTGAACTTGAAACTTGTTTTAAAAGGATGACTATTAGACTGAATACTCTATGCGATCTCATGCAGTCAGAGACATCTTCTTAAATTTAACAATAAAGACCTTTATTGCCACCGACTGCATGAGATTGCTTGTAGTATTCAGTCGAATAGTCGTCCTTTTAAACAAAGTTTCTTGTTTCCGTCTTTTTAATTAAAGTTCACCTTTTTACTTCTGTTGTTGAATCTTCTATTATCTTTAAATGTTTTAGATGTCAGTTCCAATTTTGTTCTTTATCTTAATTTTAACCTGTGTTATTTTAATTTTTGATTGCCTTGCACCGTAAGCATTCTTGCAGATATTTACATCACTGATTTCTACGTTTTATATTCTTCTGCTTCTGCATGTCGATGGCAAAAATAACACGAAAAAATTTATAGTTATTTAAATTTGTTTGGCCCAAAATTCAGCGGGTCCGCGCCCACTCGACCCGCTTAGACTCGACCCGAACAATAATATTTGGATATTTCTGTTTTGATAGGCGTAAAAACGTCGATGTATAGTCAGACAGAAAAGTGTCTATTTAACGCTTGCACCACAGAGAGTGAGATGTTTGTATAAATAAATCAATAATTAAATCAGTAAGTACTTATCCTTTTTGCACTTTTTACTTTTAGTCACAGGTTATTGTTAATTATCATTACAAGCTTATAGCTAGTGGCACGGTGGTATTTATTGAATCAGTCTATATACGTGATTAAAATTATTAGGTTAACAAGTAGGTGCTAACTTCTGAAATATAAAAAAATCACTGACTACCAGGATAAATTATGTATCATAACAAAACATAAAATATTCTATGTATAATAAAAAAAAATATTTAGATTTAAAATAACACTTTGCCTGACTGTACGAATGGCACTGAATTGGTAGTAAAACAGCTGGTATTTTTCTTCGGGTCGAGTCTAAGCGGGTCGAGTGGGCGCGGACCCAATTCACCGTTCGCTGATGAAGTCAATAGGTCCTCGCGTGTACAGGTGATAGGGCATGAGGTGCATGATGGGAGGTGACCCATAGTCTGTGGAGAGACGCCGCATACACACTGCAGATCTGAGCCATCCATGAATCCCCACTTCTGGAGGTTGTCTTTGCTGCGACCTACTTGGGTTTGAAGTCTATTTAAGGTTTTCTAAGTAGGCCACGGTAACTTGTAACGTGGGACGTTCTCTGATGGTTCAATGATGAAATCAGGAAGCTCAAGTAGTTCTTGCCTATGATCGCGTCTTATTAATGATGTCGGCTAAAATGCTAAAATATTAAAGACAACAGTTGCGTTATTATTATAATTTCCATGACAAGTCCCACTACATAAATATTTCTTACACACTAGCATAATAAATATTAATAATTAACTGCGCTCATCTCACATAGACCGGTCCATCACTACTGTGTCGCGGTAACAGCACATACACACTAAGTACTTACTTTTTTATTTTGCTTTTTTTTAGTCTATAAATAGCAAAAGAGGGCAGTAACACTTGCCTCCTAGATTGTCAAGGCTGTTCGAGAAAAAATATGTATCAGCGGGTTACTTGTGCAGTCTGTGTTGGTCCTTACTTAGTGAAGGGATTCTTTTTAGATAATGTTAAAAATAACTGAAAGAATTTTAGATTTTACGTTCGTTGTTGTTGTAACATATTATTAATCTCAATCTGAATAATTTTGTAGGATGTTGCTAATTCATTTCCTCTAAAAATTTGTCTGTTCAACACAGCAAATAAAGCAATTAATGTTTTTGAACTGTCTAATTGAAAGGCATTCCTATTGTTAGTGTTTTCCCCTTTGATTTTTAAGATAGACCCAAATTATTTATCGATCTTGTTTTTCACGTTTTTTCGATATTTCATCATTCGTCCTTTGCTTTGATCTCTAATTAGTTAATGAGTCAGTCTTTATGCTGTCTTTCTTTTGTTTGTTTTAGATATTAATTTGTCCAAATCAAGTTCGTCTCTTGTACTTATGGTTTCTTGCATATTTGTCTCTAGTATCTGAAGTAATAACAGCCGCACAGGTCGATCGATCAGGTTTAGCTACGTTTGACGCGTTTGCTCCGTGGATGGGTGACAATCTCTACGTACATTTCAAGACGCCTCCGTACGTCACGTGAAGCCGTTTGGTCCCGGCTGTAATTCGTGGATTTTTGATAGTCGTTACGGATCGTCAGAAGCCCGAAAGTCTGACAACCAGTCTTACCAAGGGGTATCGTTATCCGGTGGCTGGGTTGTGGAGGTCAGATAGGCAGTCGCTCTATGTAAAATACTGGTATTCGGTTGTATCCGGTTGCACTGGAAGCCAACCCGAACACAGTTGGTAAAAGGCTGGACAGATGAGATTCTGCTTGCTAGAAGTGACACGTTAGCTGAGGAATCAACAACCGACCTCCCTACCGCCCCGCGGCCGCTAATCTACGAGCCTTGACCATTTCGCGATCCTTACCACAACCGATAATTTCATCCAAATTCAAATAGAAATAAATCAACAACAATAAGATTTATGTTGTGTAAATATTCTGCGTTGGGGTCTGTTGTCTGTCCGGCAGCGGAAGAGTCGTTGGCACTGCGCCCCCACGGCGTGCCAAGAGCGCCCCATGCCATGGCGAGGAGATTTATGCTGATTTCTTCAATAACCCCCATCCGTTCGCTGGAAACTTTTATTCTTTAGGTTGGTTTGAAAATCTTTTAAACACATGCCCGCACAGTCCAGGAAATTTAGGGTTTTATTCACAAACGTTTAGAGATGTTTAAACGTCAGAAATGTATGGTTGAACAATCGCTAATCATTGATTAACTTTAGAAAGAAGAAAGAAAGAAATAAATAAAAGAAATAAAAGACAAAGTATTAATTGTGACTCGCACAAGAAGATCACATGCTAAGCTAAACACACCATCGTACAAAAAATATGAAATACAAATTTCTTGGAGGTAAAAAATTTGCTTTAAGCAACGTTAATAAATTGCTTGTTAATTATTATTGTGATGCCCGACGTCAATTTTTCGTGTTATTGCCATTTACTACAACTTGCAATGTGGAATGACAGTTATATATACGGACAATTTAATTGTAGGCAATTTGGCTTACAATTTCCCTGACCAGGATGTAACTGGGTCACAAGTAGACATAGCTCTCTTTAGGGTAGGGTAAGTCTATGTTTAAGTCTTATGTCAGGGTTTAGTCCCATTAGTTTTTGACCGACTTCAATAAAGGAGGAGGTTCTCAGTTCGGTTGTATTGTTCAGCAGTGGACAGCCATCGTTCGATTTGACTGAAATTACTCTTTATAGAGTGAAAACCACAGGCATAAGGCATTTTTGACGAAATAATTTCTGCTTTCAACCTCCAAGAGAGATCCCATTAGCATCTCGCTATCATCGAGATCTCAAGAAGACATCCGATATTATCAACTTTTTGTACTATTTTCATCCAATTGCATTTGAAAGCTTTTTACTTTCAATAAAACGTTATACTTAGAACACAATAAACAATCTCCAAAGCCAAAATAACGAAAACTTTTCTCTCATAAAACATCTTTTATTTTTCACAAATTGACTTCCGATCTTCGATTTGCGATCGTGGAAATTACCTGTCCATCTCTTGAAGATTTTCTTGATTGACCGCTGCTACTACAACCCATTTTGCACCTTCCACTCTTTTCAATAAATTCCAAAATGATTCATACATTTCCTTACACGCTTCTTCATCGTAAGTGCAGAAAGTGGAAATAGCAAAATTGATATTTATTACGAACCTCTTAAAGTTGTTTTTTCCTTGTCAGTAGAAAATCTTAAGTTGTTTTTGAAAAGTTTTTAAGGAGAATGCTTCCGTTAATAGAATTTTAATGAAGTAATGTCAGTGGCGTGGCGGAGGTTGTGCATGTCATGCCCATCTCCTTACGTGCTCTGACGCATGCCCACTGGCCAGTCGGTACCGATAGCAAGGAAACTGGAGCAAACTGCACTGTGTTTTTTTAGATAATAAAAACTGTACTTCTTTGTAAGTACCTACTGTCAGTTCTGACTGTTTTAAAGCGAATTATCAAGAAGAAAGCGGAATAAAATGACATCTGTCACTTTGACATCTATCATGATTTTCTCTGACTCTTTTAATTTTGCGCCAATGAATAGAAAGTTTTCTTCAGTCAGCGTCCAAAATGAGCTAAAATACCTTCACATGATAGAGTCATTATTATATTTATTTCCAATAATCAAACGATGAACAATTCTCAATTTTCTTCAAAAGTTTTGCAACTTCAACTTTCGCCTCAAATCTGCTATCCCTACATGAATGTGAGTGGGCATCTATATTTGCCGAATCTATTCCATCAAAGTGAAGATAATAATTACAGAGGTACAGTTATAGATCGAGATACGGGGAAGCCTCGATAGTAATAAACCAATCCCCGAAAGCAAATGGCTTTAACAGCTTTATAACTAGCTAGTGCACTGGGTTTGCTCGCGTGAAAACCATGCCACATCATAAAGGGATCATCATTGGTCAGTTGCGAAAAAGGAATGACGCTCTCTGCCCTCTCTGCATCTCTTTCTCGCTTTGAAGCGATGATGTCGTCAACACTTTCCTATAGGGCCCTGTAGCGCTTCTGTGCTACCAACGATTGACAAGTTGATAACATCAATAGATGTAACTAATGAGTTCATTGACCTTGTCCTAGAATCCTGCATCGCGCAAGCAATGTTTCATACTCTTTCTTTATGTATTAAGAATATCATTCTCGACTATTGTGTAGGCATTAACCGTACGAAAAACCAAAAATAAAAACCTGCTTTTTACGTTAATAATGTTTTTATTTAGATTCACAAAATATTTATGTAGATAGTACTGGAGACTAAAACAGCAGTTTGATAAAAGTGACCCAAATTAAGTGAAGCAGCAATACATTGTGGTCTACCTCAGCTTTCTAACAGTTGGGATTTAGATGTATCGCAAATTGCTGTTGAGATTCTGATACAAATTCGTGTTCTAATGTAAGTATCTGGTTCAATTGGTGGTCAGAGGCAATAGTCTGGTGTTTGTCTATGCACTGGAGGCCAATTCCCGTATTTTTAAGAACGTTCACATTCCAATCTTAATCTGTAAAAAATACCTCGAATTTTCTTAATTTTGACATTGATTGTCGCCGATATGAGACTGCGACTAGATTGCGCACATTTTAAACACGAAAATTGGCCTTGGTCTACTGTCATCTACTTACTTAATACATTCTTAAATTCATTAACACACAACGCTCAGCCTTAACCGCTGGGTCTAGAACCATGAAACATTGCATAAGAGTTCTTTTTATAACCAAGGTCAGCTCTGAGGAAGGATTTTTGAAAATTCGTCTCCTAAAAGGGTTAAAGAGGGGTTGAAATTTGTAGTTCCTAATTTTTACTTACGGGAAATCCAATGTTGTAGAAGAGCTCCTCCTAGAAAGTACCACCAAAAACAAGACTTTAAAATTCAATTTGAAAGAAATCAGTGAGCCTTAGGGCTGAGTTTACCAAAGTCAGATATTTTTTATCCGTAGAATAAAATTCACGTCTGACAATTCTACTATGGAAAATCTGTCAAAAATTCAAAATTTATTCTCAGGATAAGACTTATTCTAGGTATAAAAGTTTGGTGGAATTCGCCCTTAGTGTTATTACCTATCTACCTATGTATTTATCAGTATGATAGGTAACCATTAATTAGCCACTCAGATTAAACACCTCATGATTTCTTGACATCTTCAAAAATAAAATGCAAAAGTATACTCATCTGTCAGCGCTTACAAAAGTAGCACCAGTAATAACGTATTCAGCCTAATCTGTCAGTTTGACAGACAATTTGATGTCTCAGCCTGGGGGTCCTGAACAGGTGAGCTCTTGGCCTTAATTACCTCTGCATTTTGTATCTGTGGCAATTCGTGGAGTGTGACGATAAGTAAGATGGTTACAGAGAATCCAATGGATACAGAAACTTACACAAACAAAAAAATGTCTTTTGATTTTCAGCTTTTTCTCTGGGTCATGATGGATACCTAAAGGAAGACTTGTAGGTACTTGAGACCCATGAGATATTTTCTTTTATATATACCAAAAGGTTTGCTCTGCTCTAGGTTAGACTATAACCGTAAGCAGCACTTAGTTCTGGAAAACTTTCTAGCTTTTAGAGAAATCCGTGTTGTTTATTCTTCAGTTGATTGTGAAATAATGCCTATAATTTATTTTAACATGTTGTTTCAAGCCTTTGCGCTAGCTCCTCGCACATGCGAAAGATTACCAAGAATTCCATAATCAAACCTTCTGAATTTTGATTCTCTATGGTCTAACTGTTCGTTCGTTTTCGCACGCGCGACGATTATTCCACCACAGATTATGGCAGACACGCGCGGATTTCCCGCGCAAAAAGTATTTGACAGTTCATTTGGTGGGATTTGGATTAGTCTGGCATTGATTTTGTGATGGCTAGACGAATAGTTTTTTGGAAAATGATTGTGGAGCTTCGTAGTCCTTGTTATTTACAATTTATTGGAATTTGATTGATAAAAAAGATGGGAATCCCTAACACCGTGTGGCGGTAGGTAGCTGAGTAAATTGGTGTCAATTAGTCGATAGTTACTTGTAATGTTGGTTTTTGCTACTAAAGATTTTTAGAAAGTTTTTAATGACAATAGTGGCATATGAAGGCTACCATCGATGATGCAACAAAGTATTCATTAATAGTTGTCAAACTTCACTAGAATCACAAAAGGGTATCATAGATAGATTTATGTCATTTTTGTTTCCCTTTCCACCGTTCTCTGTCCAGAGTTACTAAGGACCAATCTTTGTTAAAGAAGTCCAGTTCATCCCGCCATCTCCATCTGGGCCTGCCGCGATGTCTTTGGGTCGTAAGTTTGGCCCATTGATCGTCTGTCATACGGTAGATGTGTCCAGCCCAATTCCGTGGCAGTTTTACGAGTGACATCGGTTATTTTAGTGATGGAACGGATTGTTGTATTCTTAACCCGGTCCACAAGTTTAATACCCAGAATACTCCGTTCTATAGCTCTCTGGCAAACCTCGAGGACGGTACCTCTGCTGAATTGTCCAAGACCATGTTTGAGAACCAAACGTGATGACGGGAAGAATAAGATGAGTCTTCTCTTGAGAGGAAGATCGCCCTTCATTAGATCAGATTTGTTTATTTAAATAAAATAAGTATCCCTTTATTAAGTACAACAACATACAAATTACAGATCATTTGTTGTCCTTGTTATACACCGTGACATTTTAGTCGTCTTACAACGGCAGGCCACTTGATGTATCCAATGACTGCTAATCATTTATTTAAAAAAAAGGAAATTTTTGAACATTTGCATTTGCATAATTTAAAAAATATATCATTCACTAAGACGCATGACGTAATTTGAAACACCCTAAAAAGTGAAAAATAACTTTAATTTCGGAAGTCGGTGACTTTGGATTTAATAAATAAATTTAATTTTTTGTCACCGCCTTCCGAAATTAAAGTTATTTTTCACTTTTTAGTGTTTTTTTGGAAGTCGGTTGTTTATTTTTTTGAAAAAAGTTTTTTATTTTTCACTTTTTAGTGGTTCACAGGTGCTTACCCTTTCACAGCGTACCGGCGTGATGTTATGTTATTAACTGGTGTAAACAATTGACAGACATGAGATTTCAGCAATCCCTGTCCATTAGCTATCATTTATTGAGGAGTTCCGTTGCCTATCTCCGAAGTTCTTCATCAGATCTTCACCAAATTGAAATGGAACCACTCCGAGAAAGTACTCTTCCAAAAACTATACAAATTGCTTCAAGTGTGCCTATAAAATTTGAAGAGTTCTCTCTATTTCTCCAGGATCCCATCATCAGATCCTGACTTGATGATCATGGGACCACCTGGGAAGTACACCCTTTCGAACAAAAAAAAAATTATCCAAATCGGTCCAGCCATCTTCGAGTAATCGGGGAACATACATAAAAAAAAAAAAAAAAAAGGTTCCGACGAATTGAGAACCTCCTCCTTTTGGAAGTCGGTTAAAAAATATATCATTCACTAAGACGCATGACGTAATTTGAAACACCCTGATATGGAGATGGAATTAATGATGGAATGTAATGGTAGGTAGGTAGATATCTTCTACCGTGTGATACGTAAACATTATTAACAGGGAGGGTGTTTCATAATTCTAAAGCATTATTTATTTTTCTTTGTACCTATTATCTTAATTAATGATAACAATGTTTTAATGGCGTCTAGAGGTATTTTATAACGGATACATTGAGTGGACCACCTTTGTAAGACGACTAAAATGTCACGGTGTATATCCAAATAATACCATCATTTATTCATATCTATCTTCTATACTATATGAACACTAATAATAAAACTGAAGAGTTTGTTTGTTTGCTTGAACGTGCTAATCTCAGGAACTACTGGTTCGAATCGAAATATTCTTTCAGTGTTAGATAGCTAATTTATCGAGGAAAGCTATAGGTACATAACATCACGCTAAGACCCTTAGGGGGCGAGCAAAGAGAAAAAAGTCACGAATACGAAGTACTCGCACGGGCAGAAATTTAACGCGAAAGAACTCGCGGGCAGAAGTGTTCAAATAATTTTGGACCATATCTCAAACTACTTTTGAAGGAAAGTTTTCGTCAACAACTGCCGTGGTTGGCACCCTAAGAAGTTAACTCTGAATTTGGATCAATTTAGATACTTACTCTAGTTATCTTAATCAATCAGTAGTTGACGATTTTGAGAATAATTCAATAGCCGTACATACTCTCCATATAACCAAATTAGACTGAGAAACCCATATTATGCTACCATTAGTACCTACATTATATTTTTTACGTCCGTTCTGATCGTCGACTATCGAGATGCAGTAGATTAGATGCCGACTGTTAAGCGTAGGTAGGTAGGTACATAGTACTGCGGTTATCAAGCGAGTGAAGACATAAAATGCTCTTAGATATGTACCGGTAGCTCGGTTAGATTTCGGTGCAGTGAGAGCGTTAATATGCTTGTAATATAAATAGCAGCAAACCTGCAATATTAGAACAGAACTAGCCGGCTAAATCAAAGTCACTTTTGAACGGCAACATTTACATTAAAATAGAATTGATTCTAGTCGCCCCTTCTAAAATGTAGTTTCGTATGGAGAAGAATGGGCAAGAAACTCCACCGTTACTCTTTTAAAATGTTTTAAGCACAATATTTAACATATATTCATTCTATAATTATGTGTGAAATTACCATACCCAAGTGAAACGGTAAAAAGAATGAAAGTGAAGCAATTACAGATAAATTAATTTTATGATAGATACATGGAGCTTACGTTATTTGTAAAAGTAAGTATATGGCACTTTTGCACAGCGTTGTTTCTGAAAATGATACCTGTGTGAAAGAATCTTTCTCAAACTCGAAGTGCCGCTCTAACCGGCCACTAAATTCTGCACCCTAATTGCATTACACACTTTCAATCAGAATTTGAATGATTTCGAAGGATATAATAATAGTAATATAATAATAATAATAAAATCGTCTATTTATAAAAAGGGGCTCGTTTACAATAAATACCTTAACAACTAAAATAGAGCACAACTGCTAATTTGCCTGAACTAGGTTGAATCTGTGCTTCAGGCTACAAAAATGCAAAAATACTTAAAGAAATAAATTAACAATGTGTATTAAGTAATAACTAAAATAGAAATTAGGTCAACAAAAGTAAAACTGCATGTTAGCGGTTTTATTTGCAGACAACAAGTAGATCTTCTGTCTGTGCATAATCAATGGATAGTAAATGACTTTTTTTCATTCAATTTGGGCATCATTGCCTTTGAGGATTTCTGTTTTGGTGCAAAATAGAACAGAGCAGATACTGCTGCTGTGTTCCTCGTGGGCGCCAACACGACATACTTTAGACGCTATATTTCTAAACTAGATGATATTTTCTAAAGAAAAAAGTTTTCCACATTTCAAACCACCCAACGTTTAAGCATCGCATAGCCCCGCTTCCTCTACCGCACCTGCACACCGTCAGTCACGCTCCGTCAGACGGAAGCCCATACCAAAACGTCTGCAGATCACGAATGTTAAGTGCCTTCAATCATTAGCTGATGCTGAGCCGATGGCTGGCTTGTTGTTGACCAAAGGGCAAACCTAATGTAATGTAGGAGGTGAAAGAGCGAGTAACGATTACATTAAATTAATCTACTTGTAATATTAGATTGTAATTTTTTCACTGTAGGAAAAGTTTTCTCTCAAGTCTTAATCTTCAAGGCACTCGGTCCGCAAACATTCTTACATGCCTAACAAAAAAATTAATTGCTTCAATGGTTCGAAATCAAAATCAAAATATTTTATTTCAAAATATAAACCTACATACACTGGCTGAGACAGTGGAGGACCTCAGTACAATAATCTATGACCTCAGTAGAGTTGCCGAAAGAGTGGATCTTAAAATTAACATGGACAAGACAAAGGTTATGTCCAATGCCCATGTAACACCCACTTATGAAAAGTCAGAAGCTAGGTGCATGGCTCCTTGTAGGCCGTTTCCTATGGAGAAAAGGCAAAAGAAAAAAATATATTACTTACAATGTTTTCAAACTACAGTATTAATAGATATGGGAGGTCAGTGTAGCTCTGTCAACAAGTACCAGGTACTTAATAAAATAGAAAATGGTCTACATATCTACTGTCTACAAAAAATCACTTGTTCTACTGACAAAATCTGTGTAACAGCTCGGAGTCTGGATTTGTGGTTTGTAGATGGGACTTAGCATAATTAGCCTAAAATGTTCCCATTGCTAGGACACAAGCCTCCTGTCTATGAGAGGGAGGACCAGTGCGGGTTAGTAGATGTCACATGTCTTCGAATTATTGGTTCTTGGACATGCTGGTTCCTCACGATGTTTTCCGTCACCGTTTTTTGAGCAGTCGTGAAAAAATCAAATAACCAAAAAAGCAAATTGCCTACCCGGTTCGAACTCACGAGAGGAGACAGTATAACTCGTAAGTTGGGGCTTATAAAACAATTCCTAGAACGAAATTAGTGTTATAATATAATAATAATTTTGCTAAGGAAATTGTTATCACTACATAGTATAAAACAAAGTCGCTTTCTCTGTCCCCATATCCCTATGTATGCTTAAATCTTTAAAACTACGCAACGGATTTTGATGCGGGTTTTTTTTAATAGATAGAGTGATTCAAGAGGAAGGTTTATATGTATAATACACCAACCTCCACGCGGGCAAAGCCGGTGGCAAAAGCTAGTTACAAATATTTGCATGCTATATTTAATCTTGGCAAAACATGTCTGCTCTTTTTTTTCTGTATTGTAAGACCTTTTTACACCATGTTTTACGCAAATAAATATACCACTGGCCCACCACTGCTCGCGCTGCATACCGCTGTAATATAAGTACGTATAGTTATAGAAGATGCATCTGCAGTTGGCAACTTGGCAGCTAATTTTCTTTTGCCCAGGTAACAAATTCTTGTTGCCGGATCACCGGAGCAGTCAGCGTGCCATTATCAACACTGCTGTAACTAAAAGCATCCCAATCAATCCGCGATAATGAATTAATGGCAGCCTTTCTAACGACTAGCCGCAATTTGTTCATATTTGAACTAGCATACTTATTCTATTTTGTGAACAAGTCTTTTTTTTGAGTGGGAAATCATCAAATAACTTCTCCCGCTCTGGGTGGAGCAGGAGGGCGTGTCAGACTTTTACTGACTAAAACCCACCCGTTTTCCCTCAGTTCCCTGTGTGCCAGGGGCCGCGGTATCTCTTTCGAACACCCCGCACCCCTGGCAGGCATCGGCCCTTGCGGGCCCCATCAGTTGCTGCTGACATCTCTTTGAGGCGCGCGTGGAACACAACGCGCCCTCGACCCGGGCTTGGTCCTTACCGGACAGCGAGCTACCCATTTCTCACCGTCCGTAAGCCCGCGCCTACGGTGACCGCGAATCAGCCTGGGATTCCCGACACCCAGGGCGTCGCCTGCGGAGGCTACGGCCGTGAGGGCGCATGTACTGCCTCTTCCTCACGTGCGCCGCCTCCCTCTTTCCGAGCATCACTGCTACGCTGTAGGAAGCGACGGCTACCCATGCACTCTCGCTCCGTACCATGTGAACAAGTCTTTAGATCCGCATACTACTTTTCATATTTCCTCATATTACTCATGTGGAGTTTATGTATTGACAGTTAGGGACTACTTTTAATTTAATTATAGTAATTATAAACATGTTACAGAAAAATCTGAAAACTACTTAACATTTGGTAGGGGTAAGTACTTAAAATTAACTCTTTGTAGTCAGGTATTATAATACACATGATTGTATTGCTAGAAAGAGGGTAACGCTGGTATAAATCTGGCAGAAGACATTAGGAAGACAAGGACAGGAGGTTTGTTTCTTAAATAAAAGTACTTAATGGGCAATGAATGAAGTCGACCTAATAGGTCATCGGTAAAGTTATATGAAATGCATCTGTAAAAAGTTTCTTGGCAGCTAATTAGTGGGCTCTTACCACTTCAAAGATGTGTATCCCTGATGACGCGTGTTCGCGGCAGCTCTAACAATATTCTCAGTGAAATCGCAGATCAGTAGAATTCTCCGATGTTGTGCAGGTGGATCCAGCACTACGCTTTATTTTAATTGTATGTGTTATTCTATTAACACAAGACAACTGAGGAAACAGAGGTTTGGAAGGAAAAAGGGGAGGCCATTCCCCAGCTCTGGCACGCAGTGTAGGCAAATAAAATATGGTAATCTACGCTGTACCCTACTAACACTAGAAGTTAAGTAGGTGCAATTACTGACCCAATGGACTCCTGTCTGAATTAAAAGTTTTCTAGTTCAAAATCGCAACCTAGTCGAGTAATCTCCTGAATACGCCTCCCAGACATCGTAGTCTCGTAGTAACCGCGAGAATCACTCGAAATAAAGACGCAGACACTTCTCGAAGACATGTGATTACGACATTAGCGAAATATTACCGGTACAGTTAGCGCGCTGCCTTATACACTTGCGTTCAAAAGTACAAACTGACTAATTGGGTGATTTAGAACAACCTGATTTTCGGTAAAAGTTAATTTCTTTGATGGATGCTTTAAAAAAAAAAACTTAGTTTTATTTTATAATGATGATTATCAATCTTGCTTCAATTATGGGTGAAAGACGTAATTTTACAACCACAGCCACGGCACACACATAAATAATGTCAAGCCTAATATTTTTTGAGAAGTGTTCTTTATACGGAACTGCTCCTAATTCGAACGTTTTTTATGGCACAATATTCCTTTTCAAGCTTTTAGACCTTTTCAGCCATCTTTGCTATGCTAATCTTTGCTGCTTTAACTATCTAATATCTCTGCCAGGGGTGCGGGTTGTTCGAAAGAGATACCGTGGCCCCTGGCACACAGGTAACTGAGGGAACACAGGTGGGTTTTCATCAGTAAAAGTCTGACACGCCCTCCTGCTCCAACCAGAACGTGAGAAGTTATTTGATGATTTTCCACCCAAAAAATAAAAAACTATCTATTATCTGGATTTTGTTTTGGTTCGACGTTTTCTAAAAATGAAACCTAGCTAGATCGATTTATCGCCCCCAAAACCCCCTGCATCCTTAATTTTATGAAAATCGTTGGAGCCGTTTCCGAGATCCAGTGCGCAAACTGTAACCATCAATTCAGCATATCATTCTAGACACAGAAATTTTACGTCGGTTTTACAAAAAAAAAAAAATCTGCTGTTTCATAGAAAAGTGCAATACCTACGCGGTCAGAATGTATGGAACAGCTGATTGTCTTTGTATTACCGACGAAAAATTTCTGCGCTGGGGGCTCTAGAATTATATGCTGAATTCATGGTTACAATTTGCGCACCAGATAAAAACTTAACCTGTATACAAGTATACAAGAATTGCTCGTTTAAAGGGAGTAGATAGTACGCTGCATGCATTACCTAGTTCAGTTGTACAGTATCGTCTTCGACAATGGCAAAGTCGGAAGTGTGTGTGTGTTCGGCTTCGCCATTGACATCGCCGGGAGCTACTGCGCATAGACACACATTCACAGCGTGCTTGTACACTTATTAACCACTACTGAATAGATAAAAATACTATACCTACCTTAAGTTATCAAAACCAACTCTTTCTTAAATTAATCATCCAACTGTATGGCTCTCTTTTAATTAATAACCACACTTGCTCAATACGTATCACGAATTCCCGATTACTGTCAATTTTTACACATTTCTCCGCCAAAAACATCCCTCAATTTCTACAAAAAATACTGAAACACAAAGCCTTACGTAGACATTACGTCACGAGGATGAGATTCCTCGCCCCGGGCTGTGCACCTGTCCTCCTCGGCAACCAGTGGTTAGCAGCACGCACCGGTGGTTATCAGACGGTGGTTAGTGAAATATTTCACTGGTTATAAAGACCACACAGCTTCTGGTTATCGTGAATGAATGAAGAGGAGTTGGCTGTTGGTATTTTTTGTTATTGTGGATACAGAGATAAATAAAACATTTATTTAGTGCACACGAAAGACGAAGCACAAGGCAACCCAAATGCAAAATAACCGTAATGATAACAAATGAAATGAAATATACAGGGTAATAAACCTACGCTGTGAAAATGTATAGAACAGCGAACATATTTTTTAAATAACCGACGAAAAATTTCAAAGCAGGTTTGTTCAGGATCAAGTACTTATGTACTGAATTCCTGGTATCAGTTTGCGCGTCGATGTCCCTGTCAAAAACAAGATGCCAAAATTAAAAAAAAACATACTCTTAAAGAAATAAAGGGACACTATGAAATACTTCAAATAAAATAACGATTATACGAACGAAGTATAAACAACGTGCGGTGTGCTGTTCAAGGTTGCATCAAACGCGTGTCTAGCTCAGCATATTATATCATAACTGTAACTTGTGTTCTGCTGGGTCCCTGCAATGGCATACGGCCCTTGAACAGATGAGTTCAGTGGTGTAGTGAAATTATGTAGGTAAGTGTACTCGTAGCTTCGTGTTGGTTTTCACTGGCTCGTTGGTCTAGTGGTCGCGTTTTTTATTTCTGGCCATGTTAATAGGCTGCCCCCTATTAACATGGGTTTTAGACGTAACTGGCGAAATGTGGGATTAGGTACTTACTGTAGGTACACTCTACCCAACCGTTCGAGGAAACAAGGCCCGATGTTATGTGATGCTTCATCATTTCAGCCGAAAGACGTCCGCTGCTGGACATAGGCCTCCCCTAATTTGGGGGGTTTGTCATAATCGCTACGCTTGGCAGGCGGGTTGGCGATCGCATTATGGTGGTAAAATGCGTAGAGAACGCTGCTGCCCATTCTCTAGTAAGTCCTTTAGTCGCCTTCTACGACACCCACGGGAAGAAATGGGATGGTGCTATTCTTTACGTCCGGCACCACATGGAACATGAGAACATCACGGAACGTGATGCTTATGACTATTGAAAATGATTACTGGGAAGCCTTAGAAGTCCATTTTGTAGGCAATCTAAAAATTGTGAAAAGTGTCACTAATCTTTATAAGAAATTCGATTTTACGTCGTTTCTGCTATAAATGACTATACCGTTCTGCTTCTGAAAAAAATAGACTTTCAAAGCCATCTAGACACTATTAAATCTTTTGAAAATCTTAAAAAAAACGGTACAATAAAATACAAACCAACTATCAGCAGATTCACCACATTTTCTCCTAATAATTTGCGTGGCGAAAAGTTTAAAAAGTCACCTCACTTTCGTACAAAAAAAAACGTTAGTAACGGTCACCGCGGACATTTAATTCAACCATTAAGAATCAACGGTCTATATAAATCTAAAAACAAGTTGCACTGGCCCGTCTACAATAGGTAAGGTAAAAAAAAGAAAATTACCAAAGAGATTGGTCCGAGACAAGCGCGACGCGCGCCAAAAAACGGGCGCCTTGTACAAAAGGTTTGAAAAAAGCCGAAGCCAATGAGAAAAATGTGACTCGATATCGAATCGAGTGGGCATCGAGATCAGATAGAACGTGCGTGACTGTCCACGGCAACCACGCGCGTAGAATCGATCCGAGAGGCGCGTGGCTACCGACTCTATGCAAAAATCGATTTTGGTCTCGAATGATTGGAAAGTCTAGATTCTAGATTCATCGCTCATTAGCTGCAGAATTGATTTTTCAAATGATACTTCGAAATGGCTGTTATTTTGTGGCTGTACCAAAACATGTATATTAAATTAACCGATATACATTGCGTGGTAACTGCACAAGTTTCATAAAAGTGTTGGACAATAAAGCAGCAATGGTAATCCAAGTAGCCAATTGGACAAATTGGCCTGTTTCGAAATTCTTACAGATCGGATATGCTGGTGTAGTTGCGTGGAGGCCTTTTCGGAAATGTATGAGTCACTGCAAAATACTTAGAAGCTTTGAAGACGTTTTAAGTTCATTGTAAACTTTTTCTGCCTAACGTGCTATTCTTAGTAGCTACAAGAGAATGCTTGAAGATAATCTACCCCATAAAAGCCTCACATAGTCAGGAGGCTGTCTGACAAAATATTCTTAGACTGGTAGTAGAATTGCATATAGTTTCCTTACTAAAGAGAGACTGAACAGTCAGTCTCTTTATAGTATGGAAACTTGTTGCCAGCTATGGATCCTTTTTTTTTAATGCGACCTATTAGTCAAAAAATTACATTAATGACACATTTCCATCACAGGTGGCTGTTTAATAAAGCAGAAAGCAAGAAAACACTTACAAAATTGCCCAATTGTCGGATTGTCGCCTGTTGGTCATCTACCACCTGCCGGTTTTATTAAAAAGGCGCCAGAACTCATGCTCATGCATCTTTTTCAGTTGGGAAAAAATCCAGAGCAGGAAAGAACGCATATGATATTTTTTTTCTGGATCTCCATATAATCTCATCGAAAAACCGCGTATTTAAAACAGAAAAATTATCAATAAACATAATTACCGTCTCTTTCGTCACCTACAGGGGTGGGGGGAGGGTGTGCGCCCGCGCCATTGTTATTCTTCGCTTAGCGAGCCCAATATTTTGCGAGGGCCTAAAACAACACTGAGTAGCGGTAGATTTTAACCAGTGTTTTTTTTATCGCGACGGCGAAGCTTCATTTGATGTAGCTATTATCTTAGTTATCTTGTACCTATATGGAGGCCTAGAAATTGGATATATATTTTTTGGGCTTAGTTTTTATTAGGAATGTTTTTAAATGGACGGTAATTTCGTTTTGTCTGCGGATCGGTTTTTTTGCACGTATGTGTAATGTTTTTAATTTTAGGGGATGAGAAGACGGGACAGTATTTTCTTTTAGCGAGTTATATTTCCGATGTCATTTAAGGATATCACGTTTAAACGCAGTAAGCAGTCATAAGTAACTCTCCGCTGCCCTGGATAATCTTGCAATACTAGAGGCCACCCCGGACACAAAGCTGATGTGTCACGATTACACGACTACCCTTCTAATCAGGGGGTCTACTCTCTAAGCACGAAGTCCGTAATTTCGGCCGAAGTTACGGGCATTTCCTACTCTTTATCGCCTACGGGCATAAGATTACTTATGGCCCAAACTAACAATGAATGACAACAGGATTGTCTTTACTAAAAAGTTTTAAGTATTCACGAAAAAGTTTATTAATCGGGAGTAAGTTTGATTCCGATGTATTGAACTATTTTCGGACGAGCCCGTATCTTCGTTGACGGACGTAGAGAGTAGGCCCCCTGAACTCAGCAACGCTGGTCGGTGATCGAAATATATATGGTGGTAGTTTCAGAATGAGCATCTTCAGACAACTCTTCAGTAGAAGAGCTGTACACAATAGTAAACTATTGAAGTTTCAATATGACCAGCACCCTAATTCCGTAACACATTATCAATCATAATCGGTTTCATTTTGACAGTTCAACAATATTCATTGCGTTATTTTCGTTGCTGAGCAGACACATTTGTCGAACATATGAAGCAATGTATGAGCAATCTGTTTCAAAATAATTCAGATTATGATTAATTGTGCGTTACGCAATTAGGCTGCAGGGCCCTGAGATAAAACACATTTCTGTTAGCGTTCACGCCAAACGCTACGCCAAAATGTTATGACATTACCTGCAGAAAGAACACGACGCGACGTAATCTTGCCGCAGGTAATGTCATACCCGTACATTCTGGCGTAGCGTTTGGCGTCAATGCTAACAGAAAAGTGTTTTGTCTAGGCCTGCTGCATCCTAATGGCGTAACACACAATCAATTACTAAAATTTTGGCTTCTAAAACTAATTTATTCAGCTACTGAGAACCTACTTAATCAACATGAATAAATACAAAGATAAAGTAATCAATCGCTAATGAATTCCTAATAAAATATCAATAAGTATATTTACTCAAATTAAAAAAACGTGCCTTTTCCTTAAACAGTACTCTAATTTAATTAATTTTCATCCGTCATAACTAGAGATCGGATATTCGGATGCATATTTACCGAAAGTTGCGATGTTGGCTAATATGGAATGCGCTTTTGTATCGAAATAATCTTAATTTAATTTATGTTTTTTTTTATTTTTTACTAACACACACCACCCCCTATTTGCATCGGGGCTTAAACATTAATTTTAAATAAATATGTATCTGAATAGTTTTGCAATTCTAATAATTTAGAAGTAACTTCCATACTATATATACACCTGACTAGTTATGCATTCCCGGTATTCCTGGCATCAAAATATGTTTTTAAAAGCCGCTTCCATACTTTCATAACCAAAAATTAACTTTACTTAAATATCCGATCTCTAGTCATTTACACAAGCACACTCATATCAATACACCCGCACCAGCACTCACTCACTCACACATAATACATACAAACACTCCCTTGCACGTCGTGAGTGTGGCACATTCATACTTTTGTATTTTAAACTGACTTCAAAAAAGAGGAGGTTCTCAATTCGATTGGTATTTTTTTTAATGTACGTACACCGATTACTCGAAGATGGCTGGGATTGGATTTTTTTATAAAGGGTATACTTCCCAGGTGGTCCCATGATCATCAAGTCTGATGATGGGATCCTGGAAAAATAGAGGGAACTCTTCAAATTTTATAAGCACACTTGAAGCGATTTGGGTAGTTTTGGGAAGAGTACTTTCTCGGAGTGGTCCCATTTCAATTTAGCGAAGATCTGATGAAGAACTTCGGAGATAGGCAACGGAACTCCTCAATAAATGACAGCAAATGGACTGGGATTGCTGAAATCTCATGTCTGTCTATTGTTTACACCAGTTCATAACATAACATCACGCCGGTACGCTGTGAAGGGGTGAGCACGCAGTGAATTACTAAAAAGTGAAAAATAAAAACTTTTCTCAAAAACAAAAAACAACCGACTTCCAAAAATACACTACAAAGTGAAAAATAACTTTAATTACGGAAGGCGGTGATAAAAAATTAAAATACATATCTAAAGTCAGTGTTTTTTAAGAAGTCGGTTGTCTTTTTTGAGAAAAGTTTTTATAGTACCTAATTTTAAATGAATTCCCTATATACAGGCATGCCTAAATTGGGAATCCAGTAACTCAATATTTTACTCTTTACGACAGACGCTTGAAGTAGTGTTTCTAGTTTACATATTTGAATGAGAGAACGTTGTAGGCCTACAGACGTCATCTATGAATCTACAGATTTATAGACGATATTCTATTCTTTATTTTCATTCCTCTAAGTACCTGGTACTTATTGACAGGCCTGCACTCTCCTCCCATACCTAATATCACTGTAATTTGAAAACATTATAAAAGCCAATTATTTTTGAAACAGTAACCGTGGAGTTTCTTGTCGGCTCTTCTCCATAGGAAGCGACAAATTGGAACCGAGCTTCTGACGTTTCATAAGTGCCCTTGCAAACCTGCAAGTAAGTAAGTATGTAAGTATGTGAAATTAAATATTTTGATTTTGAGATTATGAAGCGGCCCTATAGTGTCCGTAACACAGCTTAATTCCTAGCACGGAACTGAGTTTTGCTCCGCTGTCCACTGTCATATTCCTATACGTCAATCATGATGTAGTATTTAAGTTAACCTGTTCTCAAAGTTTTTTTTTTTAATATAAATTTGATTTGAAATTCAATCACAATCTGAATAATTTTGAAGGATTATTGCTAATGCTTCATATGTTCCATAAATAACGCAATGAATATTCTTGAACTGACAAAATGAAAGCCATTCCTCTCTGTAATTGTCTTACTTAACCCCGCAGTTATCGGGTTGAGATGTTACCTCACATTTAGTTCGTGGGTGTCGTCGTATCTTTGTGTAGAGTATCCATTGGTACTAAGGGATTGTTCTTGTCAATATTTCAGAAGACTTTCTCGTACCTACTTACGTTATACTGAAAAGGTAAGCCACTATGTTCAGGTGTCCCGCTATGTATGCCACTATGTACACCTGAACATAGTGGCTTACTTTTTCAGAGTAACGGCGAGCCGGTAGGCCAGTCTAACCTTATGATGTCGTATTCTCGGAGAGCAGCATTGACTCGTTGAGCTCGATGGGCGGGCGCATTATGATCGACCAGTACAAATTGGTGCCCATGGTTTACTCGGAATAGACTAACAATTACATCAATAGCAACTGCTCTATACATGTCTGCTGTCATGAAGCCTCGGTACGGGATCAAAGGCGTTCTAGCTCCAATCATAATACCACCCCAAAAGGACACCAATTTCCCGCCGTGCTGACTTGTTCCAGTGGCAGTTCTTTGCCTTTCACGGTCTCCTGATCTTCTCCAGACACGGACACGTCGGTTATCTGGATGAGTACTGCTCCGCGATTCGTCAACGAAGAGACAGTTGTCACAGAAAACTTTGCAATTGCCCCCCGGCAATTGCAAAGTTTTCTGTGTTTTTTATTTCAGTTTTATTGTGAGCACATCACGTACATTTACTAAGGAAGGGGTAAACACAAGTGTGATACCCACATTATGCCAGTGCTGGTGACCCATTACCATTGTCACTAGCAGTCAGCATCATCAGATGGCGTTCCATAGTTTCTGCCCGATTGAAGAAAAACATAAGAGGGGTTTGAGGCTAAGTATAACAGTCGCATTGGTCGATGGATCAGGTTAAGCTGCGCTTGCCGCGGTTGGTCCATGAATGGGTGACCATCTTTACATATACAGGGTGTAACAGAAACCCTATTGCTATCCTTAAGCACTAAAGATAACAGCTGGTATAGAATCACTATACTTAGATAGTTTCAACTCAAAATAAAATTCTATAAGAATTGATACCAAATTTTCGGTTTCTTAAGTTTCTTAAATTCAAATCATAACAAACGTGTCACCGCACTACGTAGGTCAATAACTTTCCACGTTACTTGCCAATATCACGATAAACCTCTTCCGAGTGATGTTTTTGTTTCAATTTGTTCTGGTATCATTGTATTAAAAATTCTCATAACTTCCGAACATGTAGAGATAGGATTCCAAAACCCTTCCAATATCGTTTGATATCATCCAAAGAAGCCGTGCCCTTGGTATGTATATACCCTTTCCGTTACACGTTGTAGATACCCCGTTACAGCCAGAACCGTTGGTCCCGGCTGTCATTCGTGAATCTTTGACAGTCGTTACGGGTGGTCAGAAACCCGAAAGTCTGACAACCAGTCTTACCAAGGGGTATCGTATTACCCAGTATCTGGGTTGTGGAGGTCAGATAGGCAGTCGCTCTGTGTAAAATACTGGTATTCAGTTGCATCCGGTTAGACTGGAAGCCAACCACAAAATATTTGGGAATGACTAGATAGAATATGATGATGTCTATGTTAAACATAACTATAGCGAAATAATTAAGTTTCGAGAAATACCTAACACAGTGTTATTATGAATCAAAGCCTTAAGTATATGGGTAGCTCGCTGTCCGGTAAGGACCAAGCCCGGGTCGACGGCGCGTTGTGTTCCACGCGCGCCTCAAAGAGATGTCAGCAGCAACTGATGGGGTCCACAAGGGCCGATGCCTGCCAGGGGTGCGGGTTGTTCGAAAGAGATACCGCGGCCCCTGGCACACAGGCAAGTGAGGGAACACGGGTGGGTTTTAGTCAGTAAAAGTCTGACACGCCCTCCCGCTCCACCCAGAGCGGGAGAAGTTATTTGATGATTTCCCACCCAGAGAAAAAAAAAACGTACATCTAAAAATAAACGCTCTCTTCCTATAATTCTATCTCTAGGTATAAGAGAGAGACGCACAGTTAACTCTCATTTAGCGGGCAGGTGTCGCGGCCGTCTCTAGGTAGAGCACCGTTTACATAGAGACTATACTTTGTGTGCTTCAGGGCTGGCACACGATGGAAAATGAATTATTTGATTGGCAGCCCCGTTTTGTTGAAGATAACAGAAATATGATACAGGGTCGGCTGGAGAATTATTGCAACATCTATGCACTGGCTTCTGCAGGCTTAGCACGAGGACCGTAGACAAGCGTTTGTTTTCGGAAGTGTAGACAAAATGACGTTTACGTATATGTAGACAGTTGACAGATTTTCACCGAGAAAAATAGACAAGCGATTTCTATTCTACAGTAGAGTAGAATCGACATGCTAAGCCTGCAGCCCGTGACTTTATTCGCGTGAAATTTCTCCCCCCACCCGCTCCGTCGCATCGCATCGCATCGCCTACCCACGCTGTGTCACTACGTCTTCGCTTAACTTTCATTCTGACTGTTTTTCTTTTTGCTCGGCTCTTATCCTTAATTTATTTCTGTTATAAAATATTACGCTCAAAGGATTTATTAGCGCATTTAATGCGCTTATAAGACTCAAACTCAAACTCAAAGCATTTATTTCAATTAAACCATTTACAGATTGTCAAAAAGTCAATCAGTTGGTAAGTTGAAGCTAGTTGCCCGTTCCAAAAACGTAGATCTCTAGACTAATACAAAATAAATACTATGACGTAGGGTTATATTTGATATTTTTGAACCATAGAAAGATTTTGCAAGATAAGCATATGAAGAGAAAGGAACAATTTAGGTAAAGCAAACCCAGAAAATAAAACTTTGACAAAGCTGATCAAACGCCACGCTTACAGCTGTCATCAGTATTGTGTCTGCAACCATTGTCACAATCTTTACTATGATAACGTAGAAGAATCTCACAACAAATCGGCTGTACATTCTAAACACAGAGGTATCCAAATCGAATTCAGTGAAATGTATTGTAATTATTGTTGTACATGATTGGAAAAAACCTGTTACGTTCAAAATCAAAATATTTTATTTCACATAAACCTGCAAAGGCACTTATGAAACGTCAGAAGCTAGGTGCACGGTTCCAATTTGTCGCTTCCTATGGAGAAGAGCCGGCAAGAAACTCCACGGATACTCTTTTAAAAATAATTGGCTTTTACAATATTTTCAAATTACAGTGATAATAGGTATGGGAGGACAGTGCAGGCCTGTCAATAAGTACCAGGTACTTAGAGAAATAAAAATAAAGAATAGAAAATTGTCTATAAATCTAGTCTGTAAGGCCTACAACGTTCTCTCATTCACAATATGTAAAAGAATCTACATAAGTAAAATAAACCTATTTAAACCAAGTGATATGATTTCCATGAGAATCACTACTAAATACTTGATATTACAAGTGATGATCAAATAATGACGAGAATATGCCAGAAAGTGTAAAAAATTAAAATAATAAAATTAACATTGTAATTTGGGAGCAGTTAATAGACTCTCACATAGTTATGATGGTAATGAGGTACCAGGAAAGCCACATGTGCAGAAGAAATTAATGCCAAATTTCCTTGTCTTCAACGTAGTCTTTTATATTATAATATGCTTTTTTGATAAGGACACGTTTGATGTGAGTTTTAAACTTTCCATCGCTAAGTTCTGTAACCGACTTTGGCAACTTGTTATAGAAGCGGATACTGTTTATTAGAAATGACTATGAGTTTTAGTTAATCTAAATTTTGGAATCACAATTACATCTTTACTACGTACAATGTTGGAACTGTTACAATAAGACGTGTTATTTTGTCCAGCCCCGCAATACTAATGATTGCTTGCGTACTTTACTAGTATGAAACGCCTATTATCACAGCATCAAAAAGTACAAAAAGCGTGTTTACAAAAAAAAAAAACGGAAATTTTCGGTGTTTGCCTCCGACTTCCGAAGTAAAGTTTAATTTTCAATTAGTAGTGTTTTCTTCGGAAGTTAGTATTATTTTTGGAGTAAGTTTTTTTTTTCAACCAATTTTTAGCTGTGGAATAAGTACGCCACACAAATAGCAATAGTACACTACTTGCGATGTAATTAACAGCGACGAAAAGTTATTATAACGTCGTCAATATACTGTATACTTACAAAACAGTCTAACTGAGAATCTCCTCCTTTTTTAAATCGGTTAAAAATTATCGAAACCAAAAAATAATATTCCGTCTCCCGCGCGACAGCCCTGCACGCCACTTGCCGGCGACTGCTGTTTTTTCATTTACGAATATTTTCCTTGGCGCACGATATTTTTTCAGCGTGTTTTCCCAGTTGTAAGATAAACTACACTCCATCAAATGTATATTTTTTACCATTCCAGCCCTTCGCCCTTCTACCTACCACTTATATTTTAAATTTCACGTGAACCTGTTCCCAATTTAGGTTATATTTTATATACTGTGTTTTTTAGGATATAATGTTAGCGGTATTTCTTTTTTTTTTTCTAGTTGGAGGTGAATTTTAGGTTATTGAAAGATATTTTATGACTCTGTTAAGAATTTTCGAAAAAATTTAGCTGTGTTTTTTAAATTACCTACGTTTACGACGTTTATGATTCTATAGACATCCTTCAGGTCTGAAATGTTTCATGCATTCTGTTTTTATCTACCAGTCGGGAATGAAAAAATAACATTTTTGCATTTGACAGCGCAATTTCTGGGGAAGATTAAAGGCTATTTATTATCACGCTGTGACCTAAAGGAGCCGAGTAAAAAGTCAGAAAGTATGCTAAGAGAAAGTGAAGTAATATCGCTTAGGTAGTGTGTTTGTAAGATGCTTTGCTATATCCTTTAATGTGGCGGATAAAGTCAAACGCTAGTATAATAACATGTGCCTGTATTAACATTAACACAACGCCTTTCAAACTAGAACACAGCAGCGACGATGCTTAATGGCTTTGTTTGGTTTTCGGAGAAGTAAATATATACTACCTTGGACTACCTCCTTCGCAAAGCATAATCAGCCTATAGTGTTCCCACTGTTGGGACGCAGGCCTCCTCTGTGTGAGAGGGAATGGGCCATAATCCACCATGCGGGCCCAATGCGGATTGGTAGATGTGATGTCTTCAATTTTGCTTTCTAAGACATGCCAATTTTTTCACAATATTTTCGTTTACCGTTTTTAAGAGCAGTGGTGATAGCGTTTTAAAAAGTGAAGTCCCTGCCTGAGTTCAAACTCACGACCTACAACTCGTAAGTTGGGGGAGACACCACTGAGCTAGTATATCCACACAACTATTGTATATCCCTGTCAGCCGCGTATTGCCAATCGCTTATTCTTCAACTACTGTAGAAACTTCACAAAAACCATCTCTCAAAAGACAACGAGAGCCTCACTGTTCACCCTAAAACCCGAAATAACCGTGAAGTTAAAGGTGAGCGCTATCACCGCCTATTAACAGCCCGTTACTTAGTTGATCGAGAAGACAATGGCCGCCGTGACGTCACGCGTGGTTGGCTGCGTCTGCGCATTCGACGCGCACCTAATAGTATTTGGGTACTAATTAAAAGTGCCCTAATTTTAGTGAGACGTGCCTCAATAATTAGTAATTGTTTAGGCAGCAACACTATCATCAATGTTAAGGTAGGTATATAGTTATTTATTTTAGGCAGAGTTTTAATTACGTAGCGTCAGCATCACGAGTGTACCTATGTATGAGTCAACATTTTGGAGCTATGAAAATATCAGTGGAGATATACACCAATATAGTTGAGAAAAAAAATGTCCTCATTCATTCAACCCCATATAAGTTGTGTATGAAGTGATCATCTACTGTTGATGCTGACCAATTTAGTATCCAACCATGTTCTATTCGGCGGGCCTCCTTGCCGGATTGCCGCCATGGGATCTGGAGGCAAAGGTCCTCGTGCACACTTGGAAGTGGCGCGAGGAGGCCAAACGCCGGGGCGTAACTCCGCTGCCGCGGGAAATCGCGGCACAGCGGACAGAGCTCCGGCGGGATCTCATGGCGACGTGGAGAGTGCGATTGTCGCAAGCCAGTGCTAGGCACGCCACGATTGCGGCGGTAAGTCCCCTCTTTGAGGAGTGGCTTGAGAGACGGCACGGCGTCCTCACCTTCCGCCTGAGGCAGGTCCTCACAGGACACGGTTGTTTCGGGAGGTTCCTGTATCGGATAAGGCGGGAGGAAACGCGCGGTGTTTCCATTGCGAAGATCGCCCTGAGGACACGGAGAGCATACGGTGGAGGTCTGCCCAGCTTGGGCGGAGCACCTCCGTGTCCTTGTGGAGGCGATTGTTGACGGCGATCTCTCGCGTTCGGCCCTGGTCCAGGCCATGGTACAGAGCGAGAGTGCATGGGTAGCCGTCGATTCCTTCAACGAAGCAGTGATGCTTGCAAAGAGGAAGGCGGCACACGTGAGGGAGAGGCAGTACATGCGCCATCACGGCCGTAGCCTCCGCAGGAGACGCCCTGGGTGTCGGGAATCCCACGCTGATTCCCGGCCACCGTACGTGCGGGCTTGCGGACGGTGAGTAATGGGTAGCTTGCTGTCCGGTAAGGACCAAGCCCGGGTCGACGGCGCGTTGTGTTCCACGCGCGCCTCAAAGAGATGTCAGCACCAACTGATGGGGCCCGCAAGGGCCGATGCCTGCCAGAGGTGCGGGTTGTTCGAAAGTGATACCGCGGCCCCTGACACACAGGCAACTGAGGGAACACTGGTGGGTTTTCACCAGTAAAAGTCTGACACGCCCTCCTGCTCCACGCCGAACGGGAGAAGTTATTTGATGATTTCCCACCCAAAAAAAAACCATGTTCTATTAAATTGAATGTGGTTATAATGTGTCACATAAGTTTGTGATAAGTACATTGAAATGTAGGTATTAGCATAGCATAGCGTCTGTCGGGGTTCGAACCTACCATCTACAACACGTAAGTCGCGGCCGTGACTGTTGCACCCTGTTGAAATGCAGGTATTTAAATATTATTTTTTGCTACTAAAACTAAATAGTTTCTTAAGCTTCAGTGAAACTTATTTCAAAGCTCTGTATTTTTCAGTCCCATCCATATGTTCTGTTCATGGACAATGCACGTAACTAATGATCGATACGAGCATGACGTCACGTTTCTGCGGATGCGTCTGAGCATCCGATGCGCTCATTCTGGTCTTGACGAGCATTCATTTTGTATTGATGATAAAACACTTTTAAATTCATCAATTGGATATTTATGAATAGCTAGCTTCTGCCCGCGAATTCGGCCGCGTCTTTCTTGTTTTAACATCAAATATATCCTATAGGTAGCTAGGCTTCACCCACCCGCGACAATACTTCGTTTTCTTTTTACTCGGCTCTTTAGAGTCGTAGCGTGATGTTAATTAGCCTATAATCGTTCTCAAGAATTGGGCTATTAAACGCAAAAAGATTTTTTCATATCCGACTGGACGTTCTAGAGACTACCCTTACATACAAACGTACTAATACAAAAATTATCATAATTTCAGCCGAAAGACGTCCACTGCTGGACATAGGCCTCCCCAAAAGGAGGTGGTTTGCCATAATCGCCACGATCGGGTGTCGGATTTTTCTTTTTCTCTTTTCATGTATTCAATTAATTCAAAATATTCTTTTTTCTAAGTCACATGATCTAATGACACCTAATGGCTCACTTAAAATTTGTATATCTTAATTATGACAAAACATAGCGCACCCACTATTAATGTAAACACCTATGTTTCACAAATAAACTGATTGATTGATTGATTGCCTTCTAGGACGCACACGGGAAGAAATGGGATGGTGCTACTCTTTACGTCCAGCAACACACGCAACTACAACAAAACTCTCAAAATACAAAAAAAAAAAAATCTACGAAGTACAGTCTATTAAGGTGTTTGGTGGTTGTACAGTAAACACATCAGCACATATTGGATGATTTAGCAGCTCCCAAACTTAGTCAAGGTTAATCATAATTTACGTGATCTAATCAAACTAACGAGTTCCCAAACAAACTGGATTTCAAATCGTAATTATACATGACAAGTTTTTAACCAGTACGCAAACTGTAACCAAGAATACAGCATATGATTCTAGACCCCCCAACGCAGACATTTTTCGTCGGTTATACAAAAAAAAATCAACTGTTCCATACATTTTGACCGCGTAGGTATTGCACTTTTCTATGAAGCTGATTTTTTTGTATAACCGACGAAAAATTTATAATAATAATGTTTTTATTTATGCTTCAGTTTACAAAACAGGGTTTCGTGTTTGAAGCCTCCTTTTAAGCAAACAATGCCTGTGTTAAGAGACTCCGCTCTTCCATAGATATGCTGAACTCATGGTTACAGTTTGCGCACTGGATAATAACTTATCCTGTATGCCTGTTTTCCAATACAAAAAACAACAGCTGAATGACATTCAAACACGTGTCGCCTTGTTTTAGTGTTAGTAAAAAACTGCTTCTGGAAATTTAGCGGCGCGTTTTATTTAGCACTAGCTTTAGCTAGAGGCTTCTCCTGCGTGGATGACAAAAATTATCCCACGGGAACGTACTACCGGGACAAAAAGGATCCTATGTGTTAATCCAGGTTATAAACTATCTGTGTGCCATATTTCATCAAAATCCGTTCAGTAGTTTTTGCGTGAAATAGTAACAAACATTCATCTATCCATTCATCCATCCTCGCTAACTTTCATTGTTATAATGTTGTAATTAATATTAGTAGAATAGTAGGATTCGTTTCTAAGGTGTCGCCTAGTGTAAGTGCAAACGCGCAATAGTCATATGATGCTAAGGGATTCTTACAAATTAATCCTCTTCATAAGGAAAGGAATTTTGTGACGCAATCATGGTGCAGTACACTCAAACAAATAAAAATATCCTCATATTGTTTTGTTTAAGTCCTCTTAAAAGATCGAATCTCAGCTCTTTATAAAACTAGTACGATTTTGGTACCTAAACAACAGCCGACATTCTTTATTAAACCTTACATACTCGTGATTCTCGTATCCACGTGAGATGTATACGGTGAACAACACGTTTTGATACTTGACGGACACCTGTGGCCTCAATAAGTTATAAAAGTCAAGTTACCTATGAAATTAGGGAATCTGAACCTCCTGCAGGACACAGTCTTTCGTAAGCGTTGAATAGATTACTATCTCACTTTTAAGTGGTCAACTGAGGCTAGTCCTCAGCTGCAAACGCGTGAGTTTTTAGAAAACTGCGAGGAAATGAATAAGCTTTCAATCGTGCATTACATTTCTGGCAAACGTTTGTAAATATTTTATTAAGTTACTACATACTAAAACATGTGAAATAGATTTTTCTTTTTCATTCATCACCTTTATTTTTTGAACCATTTCGATTACTTTTCTATGTTGGGAAAAAACCTTTGAATTCCAAGAGCCAGGATTGTGGAAGCATGCCAGGAAATATCCTGGCATCCTTGCATTCCGACCATATTATATTTTTTCCTACCAGACATGCGTTTCTTTAGCTTATATTGTAATGGTATTATTAACACGCGTTATTCATAATTGTAAAAGTCCAGTCAAAAAAAGTAAAAATATATACTCGTATTTCCTTAAGTATCAAGACACATCGCTCTCCTGCGTCCGGTCATCAAGATGTAGAAGATAGAGCACCTGTTCGCTGCGGGCGTTCGGCAATCTTCGGACAAGTTCGATTCAACCCTTACACCACTCTTCCAATGAAATATAAACCTTATAACAATGACATAACGGATACTGTTGTGTGGTTTTTGTTAATTGTTTTTGTGGCGTAAAAAGGGGGGATACGTGGGAAAATTGTGTAGAAATAATTATATGATTTAACCTACTTTATGGCATTTATTGTACTGTAAGAAGTATTTTGATGACAATCATCATCATCATCATTTCAGCCGAAAGACGTCCACTGCTGGACATAAACCTCCCCCAAAAGGGGGTTTTGCCATAATCGCCACGCTTGGCAGGCGGGTTGGCGATCGCAGTATGGTGGTAAAATGCATAGAGAACGCTGCTGCCCATTCTCTAGTAAGTCGCTTAGTCGCCTTCTACGACACCCACGGGAAGAAATGGGATGGTGCTATTCTTTTACGTCCGGCGCCACACGCCACATGATGACAATATATCACGGTTTTGTTTCTTATGTAAGTTTTGAAGGCCTTTCAGCAGTATTAGATAGAAATTAGAAATATAAATCACTATGGACTCATAAAACCTTAGTACCAGCCCCCAGGTCCTCTAAAGCCAAAAAAAACATAACTTTGATATGAGGCAAGGCTACTTATCTTTGCCAACAGTTTGTCCAGTATGTGGCAGACATGTCCTGCCTAGTCTCCATTAAATTGGGTATCAGTACCTTGTTTTGAATGAGACCTATTTCAATCTGATCTATAGTTAGTAGTACCAATTGTTGATCTATAGTCTTCATCGTACTGGTTATTTCTACATCTCTGGTCTCTTTGTATCTCCACAAGATAATAGGGGTGGGTATTGTCCTGTCGATTTATTAAAAAGTGCAGTTTAAATCAACAAAATGGGACCCGAGGAATTTCTGACCTTAGCATTGACTACAGTATACATGTCAACAATATACAGGGGGTAGAGAAAATATACACCGTGAAATTGAAATGTTTGTTTTCCCGCGGCAGAACAACTTGCCATAAGGAGTACTTTCAAAGCATAGAGTAAAAATAAAAAAATAAAGATTTTTTTTTGTTTTAAAATTATTAAAAAAATATTCATCAACTCGATAAAACACTACTCAATAGTAACACTAGAGGTAACTTGTAGGTACTATTCGAATCGCACGCACCGCCGCACACTGGTCCCAAATTAAAAAAAAGTGGACATTGATAGTAGACCGCTGATATTTTTTTTATTGTTGATACAATGATAACAGATAAGGCAAAAAAATATTATTGTCCTACTTCAAATACTTTTCTGTAAAAAAAATATTTCTTTTTTTTTTGTATGGGAGCGATTACATTTTACTCAATTTCTCAAAAACTTTAAGCGATGTCGAGATGGCAATCACATATGTTAGAAAACTAATAATTCTGAGTATTTGGCTCGAAGAAACTTATTGCTTATCTCTGCGTACTTTCGAGATAATAGTGACAGAAAATAACATTTTTTTTAATGTTAATTTTTTGCTTTTTTTTAATCATAGCCTTACTTTAGCACATAATTATAATGTATGCGTAATGTCAAATAAGTAAAAAGAGACTTCTCTGTAAAAGAGGCTATGGGGGCTCACTAATGACTGAAAAGCTATGACCTTTCTGAAGGAGTACTTTCATCAGTTCTAAAAAACAATCAAAATGAAGACATATTAAGCTGCAAACATAAAGTTGAATATGTTCACAAACGATTCTGAAAAAATATTATGGTGAAAGATTAATATTTGGGTCTATATTCTCTTGAGAAATCTCTATTTCCTCGTTTTCCAACGAAAGCAATTCATTGTTCAAGATCAAAGCACTAGCCTCTGGAAACAACTGTTTATGTAAACGAGCAAACTTTGGTTTGATATGGCTGATGTAAGGATCTGAGCTAATTAGAAAGCTGTGGATAATGTCTAAATTAGTCTGAACTCTACCGATTTTTCTTGTATGTGCCATTCTAACATTCCGGAAATCTTTATTCCTCGCTTCGGAAGCTTCTTCGGAAAGCATGCCTATCGGAATAAAGGAGAAATTTTCACAAATATCAGCACCGTGTATCAACAATTTATGGACACTTGAAGGCATGTAATACCATGGATATAAGTTTAGATATAGCATTGCTGTTTCTTTACAATATTCCCTAAACAAGTTGGTATTAATAAGTTGACCAGATGAAATTGTTTGTAAAATGACTGCAAATCTCTTGATTAAATCAGGGTGGATACCCGTTATTTCAGCAGATACTTCATAATTTTCAAAAAACCTTCTTGCCGTGTTACCGTCATTGGTTGTACCAAATCCCTGTTTTACTATGTCAATTAACAAACCAGTTCTTTCCCGGAATTCTTCTTGTGTCAAATTCTTTTTAATTTCTTTTAACAATTTATCTTCTTTTCGTGCAGCCCACTTTTTGAAGTCTAAGTTGTACGAAATGTGTAAAATACATTCCATACATCTTATCCACATATGAAGCGAAGACAGACCATATTTATACATATCTTCTCTGATGAGTCTTTTGGATACAAAGTCCAAGTCATTCATTTTGCTAGGTGGGGTATTGCAAATATTACAAACAGCTGCAGAAGAAGTATTGGAAATCACAGTAGAAATTTTCCCATCAATCATAGTCATGTACAAATCATGTTTAATATCAAAATTATCTACAATTGTGGGAACAAGATTACGAATTTCTTCCTCTAAGGATGCACTTTCCTTCTTTATCAATTCATTTGTTTCTTTTGCAAATATAAAGCCAATTGGACGACAATAGTTTGTTGAAGAGGGAGCAGGATTTTGCCACAAGATAGTATCACTCTCTTCTTCCAAACGAAACGGAACCAAACTAATCATGAAAACTGAAGAATCGTCAATTTTAGTGTCGGAGTGGGACTTTTGTTTATAATTACTTTGAGAAGATGACCCGTCAAAACCCCATTTGCTTATTAGTTTTAGCGATTTTTTGTCGGCAGAGTTGTGCTGAATTGTTTTTAATATCCTATTAGTTGTCAAATCTAGAAGCGATTGAAGTCTTATCTTAGCATGAGATTCAGTTACAGTTATGTCTGACTCTGGAGGATAACAAGTTTTTTTAGCTTCCAGGAGCTTTTGATAGGATGGAAGACCATACATTTTCTCTGAAGCAAGAATAGTTCTTAAATTTCAATATTGCCATTTTGACAAATTTGTTGAGGTGTAAAGCGCTAACGTTTTATCATCTGGTAAACACGGTTTGTCAGTCTTTTTAGCGAATAGTACATCATGTACCATCTCACATTTTTCCTTGTTTTGGCTGAGTTCGTTTAATATAGCTGCTAATTTTGTTTTTTTAGACTCTTTTAATTTGGCACATAAAGCATAAACTAATTCCTCCTCTGTGTGATCTAGAAGTGTTAGCGAACGCCTTTTCTTCTGTTTATCAGATATATCAACAAATGGTTTTTTACTTGTACCATAACTTAATTGATGAGTATCCACTTGCGTTTCGAAATTTGGAATTACTTCCTCGGCAACTTTAAAAATGCTGCTTAAATCGATATTTTGACATTTTGGCCAAACTATTTGGGATTGTAACCAGTCTGAATTTTTGTTAAGAAAGGTCTTTTGGGCTCTACTGGAAGCAGACCATCTTTTTGAGATATTACTTGAAAAATTACGACAAAATAATTTAATATTACTCAAATCTTCGGAAGACAATTCAACACCAATACGTTCAATAAGGGCATTAAATAAAAATTCGACATTTTTAAAACCACCTCCTGATTTAAGAACAACGTATAAGTCTAAGTTGGTGACAAATGCGGACATATTATAATTTTAAGGAAAATTGAAAACAAATTAGAATCAAAGATATCAAAGACAAAGTGACTTTGATTTTAACAAAAAAAATTACGAAAACAAATTCGACGAAAGAAAGACAAACAAAAATTATTTGATTTTAAAATCCAAAGATTCAAAATACAACAATAACAAAACAAACAAACAACAAGCATTTCTTCAAGCGCACAGAAAAAATAAGGACACATCTTATCGCAACCACATTTAGTTGTACACTGAGTGAGGTGTACGCGCGCGATTCGTGACCGTATTACGTTACGTCATGAGAGGCGGCCATCTTGTTATCCCGGCAAACTCGCGTCGAAGCTCCATTTTGCTGGCCAGCGGACCTATTGCGATATGAGTAAGGCTATGATTAAAAAAAAGCGAACAATTAACATTAAAAAAAATTGTTATTTTCTGTCACTATTATCTCGAAAGTACGCAGAGATAAGCAATAAGTTTCTTCGAGCCAAATACTCAGAATTATTAGTTTTCTAACATATGTGAATGCCATCTCGACATCGCTTAAGGTTTTTGAGAAATTGAGTAAAATGTAATCACTCCCATACAAAAAAAAAGAAATATTTTTTATAGAGAAAAGTATTTGAAGTAGGACAATAATATTTTTTTGCCTTATCTGTTATCATTATATCAACAATAAAAAAAAATATCAGCGGTCTACTATCAATGTCCACTTTTTTTAATTTGGGACCAGTGTGCGCCGGCAAAGGGAACAGCGATGCATAAATGTTCAAAGCAAAATAAACTCTCGCACGTGGTGATTTTTCGCAATGGTTTATCTGCCATTTTTTGTTTCTAATATTTTATTTGTTTATAAAACTATTGTATGACCAAGACAAAACCATTTCGCTGCGGGAAAACAACCATTAAAATTTCACGGTGTATATGAAACAAAATCAGAAATTGGCAAAACTAGTCTGCAGTAATTCGCAGTAGTACTTAGCTTTAGTATTAATTAGTAGATCAGCCGTTTATCAAAATATTTTTTTATTTTTCATTCGGCTGTGCTTCTCGAGATGGCCCAGTGGTAACGACCGCGACTTACGACTTGTAGTTCATTGGTTTGAAACCTGACGGGCGCGGGCGCTTTACTTTGTTTTAAAATTTAAAAAATATTTAATGACCACTGCTCTCACGACGGTGAAGGACAACATCATGAGCAAACAAGCATATCCTAGATGCCAAAATTTTATGACATGTGACATCTACCAAGCCGCAAATAGGCCCCGCGTGGTGGATTACGTCCCAGCTGTGGGAAGATTATAGGCTAAATATGATGTACTTCTAGTGCCAATAGAACAATATCGAGCAGCTATAGACAAACATAGCCCCTCCTCCTTTTTGAAGTCAGTTAAACAATGACGTTTTGCATAAATGTTAATGTAACTGAAAACAAAATGCAGTTGCTGTAGTATTTGAGTTTTTTTTTTTATTGGACAATGACTGTTACTTATTCACTAGTAAACATTCCGGCTTTAGTAATAGTCGAGGGGATACCATCGACTGTTAGGCAGACTCATTCTGATAACATTAGAAAACACACTTAAAGGTTTATATTAAATCCACAAAGACTTTAAGATAAGATAAGATAATAATTTATTTGCCCAAACATGAGTACAAGACATTCAACACAACAGCCTGCAAGAGCCTTAAATAGTAAAATAAAACAGATCATTACATTTACTTTAATGGCATGTAAATATTAGTACAATTATAAAATTTATAATGACACTCCTGGTCAAACTATTTAAAAATTTCATAATAATAAAAGAACAATAAAAAACAATGATTAAAAAATAATAAATTGGTGAAACATGATCATAATCTCTCATTTAGAAACTCATTCAAGTTATAGTAAGCTTTAACTGTTAGAAAATTATTAACTTTCTTTTTGAATTGTACATTGTTGTTGTTGTTCTTTGTAAATTGTTTGTCTAGGAAATTATTAGTGACTCGTGCGCAAGAGCACTTTTTTAAGAAATCAAGGAAGATTCTTAATAGTCGCTCTACTAAAAAGGTTTCGTTTTTTAGAAGCCCTGTCATAACGTTCAAAAAGGTTAATAACCGGTAACATTCATATTATTCATTCAGTTTGTACCTTCCTTGAAACAAGAGATCACTGACACCTGATTTGGCGAACGGTAAATTATGGCCATATTACGGTGCTAATTACTGAGAAAAATCTTCAATTACATTACCGTTCTATTAAGAAAAGCGATTAAAGAAAAACAAATTAAACTACTTTTGATAAAAAGTTTGCAATTTTTCATAAAAAAAAACTATCGACGAAAAACCCAGGCACAAAATTTTACACAAACAGGAAAAATAATTATTTATTTTAAATAATATTTATAAGTAATTTAACATGTCAATTATACTTCCTAAATATTCCCACGTTTTTCAATTAATTACTTATCACTGTACTTTAGCGAACAATCTCTTTACTGCTGACCTATTGTGTTAAATCAGGAAATATAAACTAAATCACGTGCACTTATAATAACTTTAATACCAAGAATAAAAAGAAAAAGTACAGTCAGTGACAAAAGCTGTTAAAACCTACATTATTTTATATAACGCCTAAGTTAACAATAAGTTATGTAATTTTACGTATATGTTTTTCAGCACTTTATGTCATATTTTGACGTTGATTTTGATGTTTGGTTATTATGAAAAGGCTTTGGTTGCTTACTGTGCAACGGTATAAAGTCTTGTTTCCTATTAATAGTCTTGCAAGTTGCAACTTTCGATCTCAGGAACCACATTCCATCTTGTGATAATAAAAATAAAACTGCTCAACATTGTGATTTAATTCTGTAATTATGGCTGGAAGACGCCATAGTATATTATTATCATGTTTACTTATTTATTTCTGTAGATATTATTACACACTTACATAAACTCGGATTTTTTATTCGCTTGACTAAATCACAGCTTTTACCGTCGCTTAAGTATGTTGACAAATGTTATAAAACAGAGTTTAGGTATATTTTCGAAAAGTATTATCTCCAACCTATATCACTAAAGGGAAGCCTTTTCTTAGAGACGAAATAAGGTTGATAACTTGATAAGTTAATTATGGGCCATGTTTCCTTACCATGTTTTCCGGTCGATATAGATCTCGTCAAAAATGCTCATAGTCGATACAGTATATCATTATACCTACCTGTACAAAATTAAGTTTAGTCGATGCATTACATAAAAACCAGTATTTTAAAGTTACTGTTTAAAAAAGTCTTACATTCATATTTTAACTTAAACGTCAGGAAGGAACTAGGTAAAATGCACTGACTGACACAAGTTATAACATTTTCGCCTTTCAATGTAAAATAGGCTTCAAAAATGTTAGTCATTTTACTAATTTATTTTTAAATAAACATACAATACATTGCAATTTATTACAAGCAAGTCACAAATTACTCAGAGAGATTATCAAGAATTCAAAAATGCTTGGAATTAGTAGGTATGTATTGAATGTCATAAATACCGAAAAGAGGCATTGACCAACCAACAATGAAATCAACCTGTATCAAACTAACCCTTTCTTCGGCAGGTTTTTTTATTCTTCTTCTTTTTTTTAAAGATCGAACCTTTTTTCCTTTTTTTTGGCCATTAGCTTTTTTATTCATTCGTATCTTCGTTTTTTGTGGGGATCCCAAATTAATATAAAGTTTTTTTGGGTGCGATCCTATCGAACTGGTTTAGTGGTCGAATACTGGTGGGAAAGATTTAATGAAAGTGTTTTTTTTTTTAGATTGACGATAGTTAAGATACTCTCGTTTTCGTTAAGCGCACAACGTAGAATTTACATAACACGACTATGGAAACGTTGATGTAGAATCGTGGAGATTTAATTTAAGTTTAATCAGGGTTTTAAAGGAATTGGTTTTTGTTTTTTTGTAAAACATGTTTGCGTTTAGGCAATCAGGATTTATATTTCCTTATGTGTTGATGGTATCTCGTGTCGTTAACATGAAAGTTCTGGGTAATCTTATCCTTTTTCGCGTGACGCGACATAATACCTATTTTATTGTTTTATTTTTGTGTGTTTTAATTACAGTTCTTGAATAAAACATTGTAGGCGCCTATATTGCAGTCCAGTTGAATTATTAATGACTTCCAACTGTTTTTTTTTTCTTTAAAACGTTGTTGTGCACTCAACATCTGTCCAATAGTGATTGTCATTAATTAACAGGACGCGTAGGACGGACGGACGGACAGGTTTCAAGGTATGTAGACGAGCAAGTTTCCACTTCTTATTTTTACGTTTTGCATGCATTCACTGCGTAAAACGTTGGTATTTAACCGTACTGCTATACTGTTATGATCTTGTAAGGAATTTTAAAATAGTGCAAAATAGAGCCACTTGCTGATAATCTCTTGGGTTTATTTAAACATCCGTTATATTTGTTGTTAAAAAAAGAACTTCGCAGTTGAGGGTTAACTCCTGAGATTATGGCGACCGGTTGTGTAAATTAGCGAATTGTGTTACAATTGCTTTGTTTACTCGCATTTAGTGTCGTTTCAGACCAGACAATGTCCAGACAAAAAACGTAAAAAATATCTGCAAAAATATTTTTCCTAAAACTGTTAATGATCGCATTTTCAGCAAAAAAGGTTGTCAAGACACTTTAAGAGGTGATACCTCACCCGACTGTCTGCTGTTACCCATTGTGGCTCCCAAAATTCACAATCTACCACCAAATCTCGACTTTTTTCAGTCGAAACGTTCCTTTATCCGCGGATCTCGCCAAAACGCCAGACGTAACGCATAAATCCTTATTTAAATATACCTCGCGACTTTCATAGACACGTACGATTCTATAAACCAGGAAAACCTCAAAGAGAATTTCATCTTAACTCCTCGCAAATACATTCCATAGTCCATTAGTCAGGGATAGACACGCGAAAATAAATGAACGTCGTAAGATTCGCGGTGACATTCTGAATTCAATTCTATGCTCCATTAAATAAGGCTGTATTCACAATGGGTGTTAGTGAAAGGGTTTTTATAGCAATAAATAAAGGAATATCGAAGTTGGCTGTGTCAACAACGCGTTGCATTCTTGTGCAGTGTGTACGACACACACACACATGTACAGGTCGCGAGATGATGCCGTATGTGTGTGCACACAAATACTTATTGGTAAATGTTGACTTGAGAACAGAGGTTCAGATGCACTATGGTTATGTTACTGTTTAATTTTAATTTTGTTTTTCCTAAATGTAAAAATAAATTGACAAACCGCGGGAAATAAAGACAAGTAAAAGGAAGCCGTTATTTGAATATTCTGCATTAGATGACAATTTCACAATCGAAATAAAATGGAGTTCATTACTATAGTAATAATTAAATTGCATCCATGTTTGAAAAGCTGTTTTAAATTTTTCTCAAAGAATTAACCCTTTTTCTTCTAACATGAAAGGTTTTAACGAAAATTTTCCACAACGTTGCATTTTGGAAACAAAAATCGTCCCCACAATCATCACAGACCAACAGGCCCACATATTCTTTCCATCAATGTCATCTCCACAGTTTCTCTGTGCATCTCCCCCTGACCTTGAGTCGAGTTGACCCGTTCCCGCGAATCAGCCGCCTTGCCCTCGTGCTGCTACATGACCACAGAGGGGGCTGAAACACGGAGGGGGGACTGATTCCGAGTAAACTTTACTTTACATGTTGGCAACATTGCGGAGTTCGCGCAGCGTGAGTGTAAGTCCATTCGCTTCAGCAATGAGAGGGTTAAAAGACAGGTTGCGAGGGAAATGGTTGAGGAAAAGGTAAATAAGGTCAATAAACCTTTGACGGCTGAAAGTTATGGCAGATTTGAGTTGTTTATCTTTTTTTTTACACCATATTTCTAAATTTTGTATTACATGCTACGTATCATATACTATATTTCTAGATTTAGTTCGAATTTGCTGAAAGTATTCAATTGTTCCTTGTTCCAAATCATGTTCCGTAAAAAAATAAAGTCACGGTATAAACCTACCTAGTTTATCAAATTTTTTATAACATTTATGCAATTTATAATAAGGTTGGCCATTAATTGGATATTTTGGCATAAGCTAGGTGATTGCACATCAGATTTTCCAAAAACTCCGTTTATTTACCCCGCCAAATTGAAATTTATACTTAAATGATATGATATTGACTATGAGGGGCTCGTGACTAAGTATTATAACAGCCTCACGGGTCAATCTATCAGGTTAAGCTACGTTTGCCGCGGTCGATCCGTGAATGAGTGACCATCTTTACATACCGAGATTTTCCATGCCTCGGAAAGCTCTTTAAACTGTCGGTCTGACATTCGTGGATCTTTGTCAGTCGTTACAGGTCGTCAGAAAGCCGAAAGTCTGACAACCAGTCTTACCAAGCGGTAATTTATTGTGTTACACAATTACTGGGTTGTGGAGGTCAAATAAGCAATCCCTCCACGTAAAATACTGGTAGGTTTTCAGCTGCTAGACGTAAGACTAGAAGCTGACCCTAAAATTGACTAAGTATTGATTTTCACACAGAAATACATACAAAAATGGGTACAAAACGTTGAAATAGTAAAGTAACCCACTTTTCAAGTCCGGTTAAGCAGGCGATAACCTCATAGGTTGAACTGCGGTACGTCATTCCCAAAAAAAAAAAAAAAAACTGCCACTCCGGGAGTGGCGACAGAAGTGAAAACTTGAACAATTACGTGTGTATTTTTTGAATCGTCAAGCAATATTTTTCGAATCGTCAGGAAATATTTAATTGTGCAGAAAGTACCTTTAAATGAAGTGTTATTTAATTCATTATTATAAACTACTATCTACTCAACATATCATCGTCATCATATCAGCCGAAAGACGTCCACAGCTGGACATAGGCCTCCCCAAAAAGGGGGGTTTTGCCATAATCGCCACGCTTGACAGGCGGGTTGGCGATCGCAGTATGGTGGTCAAATGCATAGAGAACGCTGCTGCCCATTCTCTAGTAAGTCCCTTAGTCGCCTTCTACGACACCCACGGGAAGAAATGGGATGGTGCTATTCTTTTACGTCCGGCACTACACGGAACAACTCCGTATATAAGTTAGTTTTAATTGAGAATTTTTCTAGTAGGTAGTCCTACTAGAAAAATTCTCAATTAAAACTAACTTATATACGGAGGTCGGTAACGGAGTCGCGAGTTCAATTGTTTTTTCCCATCTCAAAAATTGCCCAACGCGTCTAAAGAAGTTTTCACTTCAAAAAAGTGAGCCACAACTAGCGTAGCGTAAGTTTAATCAAAATCAAAATCAAAAAGTCATTTATTCAAACTAGGCTGAGAGTCAGCACTTTTTGAACGTCAAAATTACATAAGACAGTCCCCCCAAAACGCCCGCCCTTCACCACTTCCTAGTGCTTTAGCTGGGAAGAAGAAGTGGCGCAACAAACTCCCCAGCAGCACAGCTGTCTGTTAAGTTAGAAGAACTTGATTCTATACAATAGTGGGTAATTAACATTACGAAACACAAAAACATTAAATTTGCCATATCTCAGCTAGCACAGGCTTATATACCAACAAAACATTGAAAACATAGTACAGGCAAATAAAATAAACCAACACATGAACTAATATAATTATATAACCTGTCAGTAGTCAAGCTAATACTGGTGAAAGAACATGAACATTGTCTTGAGTTAATCACAGCGACCAACAATTATTATCGTTTAAGTAGTCGTTGACAGAATAGTAAGCCTTTGAACAGAGGGTGGATTTAACTTTAGCTTTAAACGCATTAAAATTCAAATCTAGCAAAGAAGAGGGGAGCTTGTTATAAAAAGTTATACCAAGACCAACAAAAGAGTTATGAACCTTATGAAGCCGGTGAAAGGGAACACGTAGTTTGTCCTTATTTCTAGTATTAATATTATGAATATCACTGTTTATAATTTTATTTAATTAATTAATTAATTAAATTTAATTACAATAAGCAATTGCAGTAAGTTCCTTTGTACTTGTAGTAAATTATGTTGATCGGCATCTGAGTACAGTCAGCGTCAAAAATATCGGGACGAACAGACTGTTCAAAATGATCTCAACAACAAAGAAAATTGAACTTTATCCCAATTGTATAAAGTTCTCGTCAGAATGACAGCTGTCGTTTACTGTCATCATTCTGAAACATTCCTTGTGTCATTGAGTTAACACTTAATTTTCATAGTTGTTTAGATAATTTTGAACAGTCTGTTCGTCGCGATATTATTGACGCTGACTGTACCTCTTGAAGGTTCAACCACTTTTATAGTCGACGTACACACAGGGACGTTATAATATCTCGCCAGGATTTTTGGCGCATGGGATCTTCAACGCACTGCTCAGCGCCGAGAGTTCAAAATCGAATACAGTGTTTTTTCGACTCGCTGAGATGCTCTCTATCTTCTCAATGCTCAGCTCAGCAGGGTTAGCATGACGCTTTCTATTTCTACTCTACCGTAGAATACAAATCGCTTGTCTACATTTCTCGCTACAAAACTCTCAACTGACTACACGCAAACGTAATTTTTGTCTACTCTTCCATCGACAAAACGCTTCTCTACGGTTCTCGTGCTAAGCCTGCAGCAACGAGAGTTGAAAATCAAGTGAGCGATAAAATCCCGTCGCGTTATTTTTACGTCTTTATGACCTAGCGAAAACTCGGCTCACTGCCTCATTGGTTTACTGGTCGCAAAAGCCAGTGTAGAAATTGCTCGTGGTATCGGGTCCGATTCCTTTAACGTGCAAAATGGTAGGTTTAGTGATTTTAACTTTGGCATATCTCAGTGGCAGTCGACTTGTGTCCGGCTCGCCTCCACTAAAACAGAACCAGCATATAGTGGTTTCATTGCTAAGACACAGGCATCCTCTCTGTGAGAGTGGGCCATTATCCACCCCCCGGCCCAGTGCGGATTGGTGATGTCACGTCATATCTTCAAATTTTTGGTTCAAAGACTTCCCGGTTTTGGTCATGTTGCTCTCCATCACCATTTTAAGAGAAGTGGAGATTGAATAAATTACACAGAGTAATGTTCTCACCTGGGTTTGAACCCATGATCCGACTAATAAGTCGGGGCTGTTATCGCTAGGACTAGATAGTGGTGTATCAGACATGGGACTTTATTGCGAAATGTAGATGCACTATAAAGGCTTCTTCAAACAGCCGCGACGCGGCAGCGCGACGCGACACTTGTAGAACAATTTCCATTAGGTTTTCATAGAAATTGTTCTACGAGTGTCGCGACGCGACCGTCGCGTCGCGCTAGTCTGCACGAGCCTTAAAGCTCTGCCTACCTCTTCGATAAACAGGCTCAATATTTTGTTACGTAGTCCGAAGACTCCATGACTTAAGTCCTGGACGAAGATTTAACATGATGTCAATGAACAACCTGATTGACGGTAGTCGTTTTTATAGGACTGGACCACAGCATCCAACTGTCCAGTAGTGTCCAGTGCCTTATATGGGACCTACTAAAGGGACGGGTAGCCTATATATTTTGCGAAGAACCTCATCGGTATGACATACATTTTAGATGATGTATTGATGATGTTGTTTTGAAATTTTCATTGACAATGAGGCCAATAAATATAAAGCTAATAAATAAGTTAAAAAAAAACTCGTAACAGATTACATAAGTAAGTTTGAAAGTGCCAATCCGCCTTGAGCAAGCGTGGTGCTCCTCCATCAATGCTCATGGCTTCTCAGTATGAAAATAGACCTTTGCCGGCCGTGGGTCAATATCATATTATTTCATAGACAAAAGTGCAGATCAACATTTTAATATCTATGATTTACTATGCAAAATGGGGCCGAAAAGTTCTGGAGTGGCGACCGCGTACCGGAAGACGTAAAGTTGGAAGGCCTTCCACAAGGTGGACCGATGACCTTGTGAGAGCCGCAGGACTCCGCTGGATGTGGGAAGCACAAAACCGGTCGAAATGGCGGAGTTTGGGGGAGGCCTATGTCCAGTAGTGGACGTCTTTCGGCTGAAATGATGATGATGATTACGCAAAATAAGCGCTTTGGCGTGGAGCTGCGGACACCAGCCCGTATTACCCATCATCATCTTCATCTGCCTAGCCTTTTCCCAACTATGTCGGGGTCGGTTTCCAGTCTAACCGGATGCAGCTGAATACCAGTATTTTACATGGAGCGACTACCTATCTGACCTCCACAACCCAGTAACTGGGTAATACGATACCCGTTGGTAAGACTGGTTGTCAGACTTTCGGGCTTCTGACGATCCGTAACGACTGTCAAAGATCCACGAATGACAGCCGGGACCAACGGCTTAACGTGCTTTCCGAGGCACAGACGGGTCTTGGTATGTAAAGATGGTCACCCATCCACGGACCAACTGCGGCAAGTGTAGCTTAACCTGATCGATCGACCTGTGCGCCTGTGGTTACTTAGCCACAAGCCCCCCAACCAGCCCATATTAACCATTACCTAGCTAAGATTGTCCTTTCTTAAAGGAGCAATCCTATCTGATCTTGAAAGAATTGTTGGAAGAAGCCCATAAAGTAACACTTTCCCTGATCCAGGAATCGAACCCAATGCAACAACACAGCTGTAGCGCTGGTGACCGAGGCCATCGAGGCAGTAATTAACGGTAACAATAGATTGTAATATCCAGACACTATTGTAACTACTTACATACACAAAACATAGTTCAATTAGTGAGTATCCTAAACAATTTGACGGCTCGTTCAGTTTCTAAGTGCAATAGCAAACATAATTACGAGCATCATTGTTGATTGAAAGCAAAACAAACAAGAAAACTGACAGTATTCTGGCCGAATATAGAATCTTTGGAAAATTCAGACATATGCAAAAAGACTTGAGAATTACAAAACATAAGCAATACTAATGAAAAGTAAAAACAAAAACTTTAGTAAAATACCCCATCTGCTTGCCTATCGGAAGTCAATTTATATTGCCCTATATCTATTACAGTTTCTATCTAATCTATGGCTCATTCCACATTCATTTTACTCCATAAAAATCTTAAATCAATATATAACCATAAATAAAACCACCTATATCTTTAACACAGCTTCAGTGTGGACCACGGTCGCGAGCCCTTCAAAATTAACCGGTTCCTATCTTCTATCCTTATCCAACTTCAGAACTGCAAGTATACCTGTCCCGTTTTGCCCTTCGGACATTTTTTTATCTCACTCTCACCACCGCTGTAACTACCACTTTCCCTTTTCAAAGGACGAAGACACCAATATTTGTTATCCTTGTCGTATGTATGTGGTTTAGTATGTGTGTCTCTTTCTTCAGGAGTCAGGATTTGGCCTTGAGACTGAGATGCTGAGTCTGGTCAAAGTTATTTTTACTTTTTACTTGGAACGATGACTAAATGCGTTAAGAAGCTAGTGGCAAGTCCTTCGCTTGTTTTATGGTATGTGTTTTGTGTAGGTGTGTGTATCCGAACGCGTATTATTATCTGTAGCTTTGTTGACCGTTGGTAGCCATTTTTGATTTTTGTATAAATATATAACTCACTGTATAATATCATTATTGATGGATTCACACATTAATCTTTACACATGTAGGTATGCAGTCATAAAGTATTTTATTTAATAGCAAAAGAAAAAGTTTAATAAAATTTTGATGAGCAATAAATAAACGAATTTTATTACGAAAGTGTTATCAGAGCAATTAATATTTCTAATTTGTTTTGATTTTTATAATCCCTGTCTTGTGACATTTAAAATTAAGCCTGACAAAGGAATAAATTCAAACAAACATTTGGATGTAGTCATCGAGTTTATTTAGAAGGATTTACTTGGAGTTTCAAGAAGAAAATACCATAAACTTTGCCTCTGAACTCCTGCGCCGATTGTTAACTTTTATTTTATCTTGTATCAACATTTTTGTTTTCATTCATACTCCTGCATATAGCCCAATTTATTTGGCGTCGTCGCAACAATTCCTTTTTTCCACACTTCTCTATTATTTTCACCTCGGTAGTCACACCCTTTATAACCTTATTCATCATTCACACAGTCCAACCATCGTTTCTTTGTAACCTTATTCATCATTCACACAGTCCAACCATCGTTTCTTTGATCTCCTAGTACACACAGCCATTATGTATACCAATGTACGTCATTACTGCGTTACTCTAAAAGTAGTGCAGTGAGGTAGACTCAGAAGACAGGTATTTATTTTATTTTATTGTATTTGTTTTATTGTATTCGGGAAACTTACAACTCACATAAACAATAATATTAAACAATATGAAACTGAAGGCCATTTACAAGTTTCCACTGATAAACAGTTTATAAATTATGAACGTAAAATGAACCATCTTTGATTATTTATTACGTAACAGGCGATACGTAATATAATCGAAGATGGTTCATGTTACGTTCATTTTGGTGTTTCTCATAGACAAGAGGGGAGAAAATGAAATGAAAGAAAAATTTAACTTCATTCGAATGAATTCTAATCCAAGTGATATTTTTGAAATCGACCGATCTAAAGATTTTATCAAACAGGTTAACTGATCGCAGCTTATCAAATATGGATGTATCGGAACAATTTTTTGTATCCATATCATATTGTGGCTGGTAGCTCAGTAACGACAAGCGCACGGTTCGATCGATTAGGTTATGCTACTGTTGCTACGGTTGGTCCGTAGATGGGTGACCATATTCACATACCAAGACACCTCCGTGCCTCGGAAAGCACGTTAAGCCGTTGGTCCCCGCTGTCATTCGGGAGTTTTTGAGAGTTATGTATCGGGTCGTCAGAAGCCCGAAATTGTTTCGATTTGCCCAGTAACTTGATTGTGTAGGTCACATAGGCAGTCGTATAAATCCTGGTATTCCGCTGCATCTGGTTAGACTGGAAGCCGACCTCAATAGACATATGTATACGGTGGAGGTCTGCCCGGGTTGGGCGGAGCACCGCCGTGTCCTTGTGGAGGCGATCGGGGGCGGCGATCTCTCGCATTCGGCTCTGGTCCAGGCCATGATACAGAGCGAGAGTGCATGGTTAGCCGTCGCTTCCTTCTGCGAAGCAGAAGAGGGAGGCGGCACACGTGAGGGAAAGGCAGTAGCCTCGCAGGAGACGCCCTGGGCGTCGGAAATCCCAGGCTGATTCCCGGCCACCGTAGGTGCGGGTTTGCGGACGGTGAGTAATGAGTAGCTCGCTGTCCTGTAAGGACCAAGCCCGGGTCGACGGCGCGTTGTGTTCTACGCGCGCCTCAAAGAGATTTCAGCACCAACTGGTGGGGTCCGCAAGGGCCGATGCCTGCCAGGGGTGCGGGTTGTTCGAAAGAGATACCGTGGCCCCTGGCACACAGGCAACTTGAGGGAACACGGGTGGATTTTAGTCAGTAAAAGTCTGACACGCCCTTCTGGTCTACCCGAAGCGGCAGAAGCTATTTGATGATTACCCAACCTCAAAAAAAAAACCCCAATGGACATAGTTGGGGAACAGCTAGACAGAATGAATGATTCCGAGGAAAAAGTTTCGTGTATGAATGTGGAGATAATGTGAAGACCAAAGAAACGATGGATGGTCTGTGTGAATGATGAAATAGTTAGGATAGGTGTGACTACCAAGATGACGACTAATAGAGAAAGAAGTATGAAAAAAAGGACATGCTGCACCGACCCTAAATAAATTGGTATAACGGCAGGAGAAGGGTTATGATTTTGACGAATGAGGAAAGAGTTTGGCCCTGATATAGTTAATGGAATCCTAGGACGAATGGAATAAACAGGGCTTACTCGAATAGACTTGTTCTGAAAAACCCAGTGCGCAAGCATTGTCAGACCTGTTTTCTGCTCATTTCGAATAGTAAGGCTTTGTGTAGACCTGAGTCAACCTCAAGACTAGATCATTTATGGTCTAAGCCAAAATTCTATTAGATAAAAGCATAGAGACTGTTGATAATCCAATAGTGCAATAATATTTGGGCAGAGGTCCACGCCCGAAGTTTGTCAAGGAGCTATGGAAAGAAGTATTTTCTGCATTAAACTTGTGGACTGGGTTAAGAATGCAACTATCCGGTCCATCAGTAAAACACTGTCACTCGGAAAGCTGCCACGTAATTGCTGGCTGAACACATCTACCGTATGTCAGACAAACATTGGGCCAAGCTTTCGAGATCGCGGCAGGCCCAAGCGTAAATGGCGGGATGAGCTGGACACCTTCAATAAACATTGGTACTTGACAGCTCTGGACAGAGAGAGGGGGAAAGAGAGTAGGGACCTGGGAATTGGCCCAACAGTGTGACATTAATGGCTAATTTAAAAAAAAGTGTTAGTGAAAACGGACATAATAGAAAGAAAGAAAGAAAAAGAAAAACCCACACATAATCACAACACACACCCACATAATCACATAATCTGCCTAAGTTAGAAAGATGGAAAGAATGATGGCGTCAAATTCGCAACAAAACAGTTCTATGTAAGTAAAACAAAACACGTTACATCACCACGCCTTTATGAGAAAGGGTATTTATGTCAATTATGTTTAATACCGATGAAAAAGGGGGCCGGACACTAATCCAGAATCCGGACGGCTACTGACCCAATAACAATTTCCACACTTCCGTACTTTCCACAAAGGAACTTGTGACTTGTGACCAAGTTGTCAAAGATTCGCTGTAATGACTACTGATGTGTCGACAAACTATCTGACAGCCAAACTATTTTGACGCTGGTGTGCACACGGTCTTATCCTTGTAGCTAGATGTTCCTACGGCGGAAAATACCCTTGTAAAGAATTTCTAGATAATATAATTAACAGACTGGATAAATCAGGAAGCTTTCAAACTTCTGACGTCATATCTGCTCTGCGGTTTTTCCTTTCTTGTCATAAGTTGTAGTGTACCTATTACCGTTTTTTCTTAACTCCATTTTTCTTGACTGATAAATACGGTTATTCTGAAACAAAAAAAAATTGTGGTGCCAAATTATTTGTAAATCGCTTTTCATTTTTTTTAGTCCTTAGAGTAAAATTAAGTACTTGTCTGCTTATCACATTAAATTCTACATGAATACCTACTTCTTTAATAATACCAGTTTAATTTTATTGAACTTAACATAACATTACGCCTTGTTAACCTGAAGTATGGGGCAGAGGTGTACCAATAGAACGTTTTGACGTTCGAAAAGTGCTTATTCTCAGCCTAATTTGAATAAATGACTTTTGATTTTAGAAGGTAGGAACACACACATTTCGCCAGTTAGGTTTATGTCCCATTTAATAGGCTAGCCTATTGCCTAGTGGCAATAGGCCTGCGCTAAGCTGAGCGATAATCCAAACACCGGACTGCTACTGAGAAATTCTAAATAAAAAAACAAATAACACTACCCTACCCAATCGAACCCAAGACCTCATGCTCATTAGCGCTTGCGACCACTAGACAAGCAAGCACAAACATGTTTTGGAAATCATTAAATATATAGGGTAAATTTTTAACCGGTGCGCAATGAATTCAGCATGTCATTCTAGAGCCCCCCTAGCGTAGAAATTTTTCGTCGGTTATACAAAAAAAAAACAGGTGTTTCATAGAAAAGTGCAATACCCACGCGGTCAAAATGTATGAAACACCTGTTTTTTTTTTGTATAACCGACGAAAAATTTCTACGCTAGGGGGGCTCTAGAATGACATGCTGAATTCATGGTTACAGTTTGCGCACTGGATAAAAATATAGATATAAGTAACGCAAATATCTAGAATTTTCTTTATTTTCCTAAAGCAGTGTCTGCTTATACTCAGTGACTAACAATGTATTCAAGTAAATAAAATTGAAATGTCTGTAATGTCGAATTAACAGCTTTTTACTAAATGCATATGAAATTCATCATCATCTGCCCAGACTCTTCCCAAATGTCGGGGTTGGCTTCTTGCAAACGAATATCAGTAAAGCCATATGAAAGTATACGGTACTTTTGACAAACAAAAAATAACATGTATGTCTATCTGTTTGTTCCAACTAATCTCCGAAACGGCTGGACCAATTTTGATAAAAAATATGGGGATACTTTGAACCCTGGAGAAGACCATAGACTACTTTTCATTGCATCAGTGGAAAAGTAGTCGTAAATAATAAATAATATATTTCTCTATTATTTTTCTCACAGAACAGATAAAATACGCTTTCTTACAAACATTGAAATTAATAAATGAATATTATATCTCTATACCCGAAAAACGCTGTACACAAGTACTAAAAAATCGTGAGACATATCCTAAGACGGACATGATTGATATGTTAATTTTTTTTTCTGACTTCGTATGATTGATTGACTAAAGATTACCATGTTACGCTTGTCTTACCCGTCGTGGTTTCCGCTGCATACGTACGTACATAAGTAAGTACCATTCATGCACCTGTGGTCTGTCACCTGTTAAGTGTAATACACCTGGTAGACTGTTGAAGATTTAGCTGTCCTATTTTGTAGTATCAAAATTAAAACGTCAGAATGCTTCCCATTTTTTGCTGACATTAAAACCAAATCAAAGTTTTTCACTGACATTTTCAAACAGAAAGGAAACCCATGATATTTTATTAGTAGGTTTGCAGATGAGGAAAACCACATATTTTTTTAATGTAATTTCAATTGCGTCTGCTTGAGGCAGGACCGGACCGTAAAGAATAAAACCGAATGAAAGTAAAGATAAATTCAATGATAATGAATGAGGCAATTCGTGAGTTCATCTCGCAGTTCAACGCACTGCAGCAATTACCGCGCCGCGCCGCGACCAAAACAAGCAAACACATCGACCTTGCGCGGAAAACCAAAAAAAATCCCCCGCGCACCGTCCTGACCTACATACGACGCCACACGCGATAAAACGTATAAAATAACATAATAATAAGACTAAATAATAATAAAAAAGGAAGCGAGACTCAAAAATAAAAATAATAATCACAAGATTACGGTTACGCGGCGCGTAGTGGGCGCGTTTTTCATTCACGCTCCGGTGGAATAGTTCTCTTTTTAAAAAGGGGACGACGCGGACGGTACGTGCCGCGGACTTGCCTTTTCTTTTATTTTCCGATTTCTTTCTTTTTTAATCATTTCACGAATATGGAGCGTTTTTATTTTCCCCGGGCGGACGGTCCTCCCATTCATGCGGCGGGTTGCTTGCCTTATGCCCGACTTTTTGTTGCTTGAAACAATTACGACTTACAACCGGTCGTAAGATTTGTCGGCTCGTGGTATGCTGTTTGTGTTTTTTGCTGTTATGTAATTGAAGAGCTAAGTTGTGAGATGACGCCGATGAGATTGCTTTATTAAATGTTTTATTTGTTTGTTTTATGTTGTGTTAGAATGGTAGCGGAAGAAGTTGAGGCTTACGTAATTGTAAAAGGTATCATTGCAGGTGTAATGTTAATATAAACACATGTTAATTTTTATTCGTAAATAACTAAATAGCAGACGCAGGCGCACGAATGCGGTCTATGTTCTTAAGGAACGGACAAGGAAGGCTTTTGTAACATTAAAAATATGAATTCTCCTTCTACAATTCACAATCACATAAAGATAAAACGACAAAGGGAGTATTAAAAGATCCATTCTCTAACAGGAAACCACAGTAATGAAAAGAATTAAACAAGTTATTTTTTCCTTCCTTTCTTTAGAATCCAAGAAGGCCTTGCTACCAAACTTGCTTACCAGGCTAATCGTGTCACCAAAGATAGGCATCTTCTGGACACGCTCATTCCATCGTAGACCTCATTCCTTGTGACCCATCAGGCGAGTTCAAGAGCAGGTCCATTCAGGTATTTTTTTATACTAATTTTGTTCTTAAATGTTCTACTCACAAGAGAAGAAATGAGAGGCAGATATAATTAAGAAAATATTTCAGGAAATCCACAAATTATGGGAAAATCTCAACCTATGCTGGTTGAGGTTTTCCCAGCTGGTTTTCCATATCTATTTACAATTATTTTATTATAGACAGAATAGTGTTAATTGCACACCAACTTTACCATACAGGGAGGCATGGACTTTACAACCACAACCCACTACGCACAACCTGTTGTTTGTGCTTCGTCAGGTTGTTGTTTTTCTGGACACCCCTGTGTTGAAATTTTTCGTCAGTTATGAAAAAAAAAATCTGGTGTTTCCGACAAAAGTGCAATGCCTCTAGGTACGCGGTCAAAATGTATGGAGCATAATTATTAGGAGTTGTACGCAAACTTCAGTCAAGACTGTCTGTAGTCACTTAATTAAAACAACGATGGCGCCTAGCTATGCTCGCTACAAAACAGTCGAATCAAACATGCCAAAAATCTAACAATTAATCTGCTCCGTGTGTTGCCGGACGTAAAGAAGAGCATCATCCCATTTCTTCCCGTGGGTGTCGTAGAAGGCGACTAAAGGACTTACTGGAGTATGGGCAGCGGCGTTCTCTATGCATTACCACCATACTCCATACTGCGATTGCCAACCCGCCTACCAAGCGTGCCGATTATGGCAAACTACCTCCTTTTGGGGGAGGCCTATATCCAGCAGTGGACGTCTTTTGGCTGATATGATAAAGTAATCTGTGCTGAAACAAAAGTCTTCTCCAGACAATAGACAAAACTATTTTGACCCTGCTGTGTGCACTGTCTAACACTTACGAGTACACACATACACATAACATCACGCATTGTTTTCCCGAAGGGTTGTGGCACAGGGTCCTATGTTCATGTATATGGACAATACAAAGGTCATGTCCAATGCCCATGTTACACTCACTCTCATAACAGTCGGAGGCGCTACACTCGAAGTTATGGACGAGTTACGAGACGTTTACGTAGGACAAACTGTCCAGTTAGGTAGGTCCAACTTCGAGAAAGAGGTCAATAGTCGAATCCGACACGGCTGGGCAGCGTTTGGGAGGCTTCGCAATATCTTCTCGTCCCAAATGCCGCAGTGTTTCAAGACGAAAGTCTTTGACCAGCGTATGTTGCCAGTGATGACATATGGCATAGAAACGTGGTCGCTCACAATGGGCCTTATCAGAAGGCTTAAATTCACCCAAGGGGCAATGGCGAGGGCTATGCTCGGAGTTTCCCTACGTGATCGAATCAAGAATGAAGAGATCCAAGAACCAAGGCAACCGACATAGCCCGAAGAATTGCCAAACTTAAGTGTTAGTGGGCAGGGCAGTGGTAGTGGGCACATTGCTCGCAGAACAGATGACCGATGGGGCCAAAAGGTTCTGGGGTGGCGACCGCGTACCGGAAGACGTAGAGTGGGAATGTCTCCCACAAGGTGGACCGATGACCTTGTGAAGGCCGCGGATATCCGCTGGATGTGGGAAGCAAAAGACCGGTCGAAGTGGAGGAGCCTGGGGGAGGCTTGTCCAGCAGTGGACGTCTTTCGGCTGAAATGATGACGATGATGAAGTCCCACGTAATAGAGGACGACCCGGTTGCCATCAATCGGGCACAAATCCGGACTCCGGGCTGCTACTGAGAAATTCTAGATAGAAAAACCCTATAAAACTGCACGACCTGGGATTCGAACCCAACACCTCACGCCCATCAGTAGCGCTCTAACACTTCTATCTAGAAAGAAAATAACTAAAAAGCTAAAAAGCACGCTTTAAAAACCAAACTAAAAAAGCAGAAAATAATTTCAAAAAAGCGTGGTCAGCACGGAGCACCCCACGCTTTTTACACGTTTTATATTAGCTTCACTTGTATGTTTGTTTGTTTGGTTGTTTGTTTGTATGTTTGTATGTAACCGACTCCTTTGGACGCTATTTTGACCCACTTTAAACGGTCAAATTTTATTTAAACTTTGTAGACTTATCGAGGGCTTATGACAATTCAATAATTTAAAAAAAAAATTTAAAAAAAACACGGTTTTGTAGTTTAAACACGGTTAAAAGCGTGGGGTACTTGATATTAATTGATTATAAAAATACCTCAAAAAGCACCCCTCGCTTTTTAATATAATTAAATTATTTTCTGCTTTTATTTTGGTTTTTAAAGCGTGTTTTTTTAGTTTTTTTTTAAACTATTATTTATTTGGAATTATTTCCTATTTTAGTTCTGCTACTACAAAAGCGTGAATTTTCAGATTTTTTCTTGTTTTTTTTTTCTAATTATTGAATTGTCATCGGTCCTCGATAAGTCTACAAAGTTTAAATTAAATCTGACCGTTTGAAGTGGGTCAAAATCAAGTCCAAAGGAGTCGGTTACAAACAAATATACAGGTGAAGATAATAAAAAGCGTGTAAAAATATTTTTTTGTGTGTTTTGGTTGTTTCTGACTGAGTGATAGCAAATCTAATTTAGTCTGCCTCTTTATAATTAAACCAATCCACACTTACAATGTTATTTAACGACTTATTAAAGAAACCGGCCCGAGTTACGTTACAAGACAAAACCAAATCAACTTCAGGTCAATCACCCGGTCTGGTAACAATGTTAAGTGGCTTCAAGCACTAGAACCTAGATTTTTTAGTCGGTAAAGAGGCACGTGTTTCCTCGGTAAAGTAATCATGGAGCCTGATAGACCATTAGAAAGAGACTTGCATGATTTGGTAGGCTTCCTAGTGAGGGAAAGTCACAATCACCACGATTCAACTGGTTGTAACAAGTTGGTGATTGCAACCGTGGGTGTTATATTCGTAAATATTGAAAACACCTGCACCCTGTTCAGTAAGATCATTTCTATGACAATTCCAAATATTTTGAAATTCCTAATCCATCTTCCGCTCTATAGGTACCTATGTTGGAAAATTAGTTTGTTTCACATCGTAATTACAACACAGTGAATATTTTTGAAGTACAAAAATTTAAACTATTAAGGCTCCCGCAGATATACACGAAGCGACACTGCAACGCGACTTTTGAAGAACAAATATGAAAACTTCATGGAAATAGTTCTAACAGAAACGCATCCGACCTTTGCGTCACGTCTATCTGCGAGAGCTTTTACGCCATTACCCAGTGGATGCCACGCTAGAAGAGATCATACCAGGAGTAAAGCCGTTAAAAAGTATCTTAGATTACGTCTTTAAAAAAGACGTTGCTTCTTCAACCTAAGCCATCGAACATCCTTCTAGATATTGTATTATTCTACTTTTCTGTTCATCCATAATTCACCCTAAACATCTTCTTTCTAAACCTAATGACGTACTCCAACGATCACAACATTCTTCTACCGAATCCTACTAATATCATAAATGTGAATGTTTGTGAGGCTGGATGGATGTTTGTTAGTCTTTCACGCTAAAACGACTGAATGGATTTGGATGAAATTTGGCACACAAATAGTTCTGTATCAACAAATAGGACACTTTTATCCCGGTAGTATGTTCTCATGGGATAATTTTCGACCACCGCTGGCAAAAGCTAGCAACCAATAAAGCAATAACCAACATAAGTAGTACTTAATTGTACAGTCAGTACAACATCTTTGTCGTCATATATTTTATTACTTTCTAAGCATGAGTCATGTTTTGATACCTCGTACTTAAGTGTAACTTAATAATTGGTGTGTCTATGCACACAATGGCATGTGTAGGCCACGTCTTAAGTTATTAAAGTATTTAACCTACATAATTTTGCGAAACGGTTTCCAAACCTGCGAGTTAGCCCAGAAGCCCTATTTAAGAGGAATCAGAGACGTAACTTCCACAGAACAGATGAATCTAAAAAAATCCAATAGGTATCATTGATTTGCGTAAATAAGATAGGTACGGAAAGTTCTTAACATAATGATAACAATCTCGACGCAGATGGTATAGGGGAACCTAGTCGCGGGCTCGAACTCAATGATGGGTCTGGCTAAAAAGCACGCTGTCTCACCAGGCATTGTGTCCGACTGAGGTAGTATCAGTGATGAGCAGTTAGAAGCTAGTCTACACGCACAACGTTATTGAGCGTTCAACAGGCGCGTAAAAAATTAAGAACAGTCCTTCGGAAGATCGGGTTTTATGAAAAAACCACTGCATGAATCAATGACCAATAAAGTTTATTGTACTTTCCGATATTTGAGCTTGGTTTTTCAGATTTTACAGTTCTTTTATTACTTAAACACGCCCAAAGTTAGGTTAAATTCGCAAGAAAAACGAATCTTTGTTGGCTCCTAACTTTTTAATGGCTTTTTATTTTAGTATTCTGTTTCCGTACAGACAATAATAATAGTGAGGCAAAACCATACCATGTTTAATTTTTGATGTACATTGTCGAACAGTGGAGTAATACACTCCCAAGTTTGTATGGGAAAAATGTGGAATAGAGTCACCTTAATGTCAGCTTGCAGGTTTTACATTTTGAACTTGAATTGAAATGAATTAATTTACTTGAATCATGCATGCGATTAGAAAATGATATTACATAGAAGTAACGGGTATTATGTTCTCACAAATATCTCGAATTTTTGGTTCTGCGCATTGCCAATGTCTTGACAGTGGTAATAAATTCAAATCGCGTTATGCTACAAAAAAAAAAATATAACCAATCGTGATAGGGTTGTTATCAGACCGCCACTTAATTTCTCATTGTTTCTTTATTTAATGGCAAAGACTCCCTTGTGGAAACCAGCTCCAGTTCTTAGAACAACGAAGTCTTACGGGTACAAATGTCAAGAAAATACTTGCTGCCTCCATTTCTTCGCGTTAGAAAGTGTCTGAGCCTAGGCAACAACGTTCAGAAACGTTGTTTTTCCTCCGTGGAGTCGCCGATACTTGTTTTTTTTGTTTTTTGTTTCGTTCGAGCTCCAATTTAACACTTGTCGTTGGCGTGGCGCCTTCGTATTGTTGGCGAGGTGAGGAGTGGCGGTCGATTTTTATTTTGAAGTTAGTGGGACGATGGGGCATAATGAAACGATAACTGTTGTGCTGCACGATGACTGAGAAATGCGTGCACTGACTGTCAAATCGACTGAATCGGTGTGGTTGTTTCCGCAAAAGACCATTCGAGACACCAATCTACATGGTCTTCACATGATCTGACCACGATTATGTCTGGACTTTAAAAGAGACTTACCTCTGAGTTTGTTTCGGCCTTTTTTCGCAGAGTAGTCAGATTGGAAAGGACGACCTCTCTAGTTTTTCAAATGTGAGTGACATTTCTAGTGTGTGTACTTACAGAAATAAAATCATTGTATCATTAAAACATTGCAGTAATATTTGATTACCCAGTGAACTGTACGTATGAGTGAACTTGTCTTTTGGGAAACAAACTACTGCATCAATTTGAAGTAACGGTAGAGAAGAACACTGAACAAGCATAAGCATTGAACTTGGAGGGAAGAATATTATCTCTTTAGACCCCTGTTCCTGTTTTAAAAGAAACTAAGCCTATGATTATTGGCACACATGAGACTGTTTAACTTTTTCTTTGAGATTGTAACACATAGTTTTATGCAGCGTTTTATGCTTAAAATAAATGCCAACGACCACTCCTCTCTGTGCCCACTACAGTGCGGTCAAATCAAAACTTTTTGCGTTCAAGAATGTCCGTAAAAAAGTCGCCCGTGTAATGACGATCTGATTTGTGGACGACCGTTAGCGCTGCGCAGGCGCTGCCCGACACCCATTGTCCGTTCGACTCCCGGGCAGTGTAAAAAGATCGCGATAAATACGTGAGCTGTTATTATGTACTGTTATATCGCAGATTTTCGATGAAAAATGTCATTTTAGGTTAATGATCGAACGTGATTTTTGTGTTTGTAATTGAATCTTATTAAGCTATGGCTGTATTTTTTGGAAACGTGACGGATTTGTATGGGCACGTAGTCTTTTAAAATTTTAGCACAGTATCTTTAAAAGTTAGATGTCCAGTCCATTGTTGTCGAATAAAAAAAGTGCATTGTCGTTGTAAAAGATACGCAGAGATCTTTAATTAAAGAGGATGTTTCTCCGAAACAAAATGAAGGACTGACTGTGAGCTTTCGTAATTCTAAACGTCTATATTAAAACAAACTAACCCTGATAGCTTCAAACTCATACTAAAAGCATTTATTCCAATTAAACCATTTACAGGCACTTTTGAACTGTTAAAGGGTATACCGACCCTTTAGTTAGTCAGAAGGTTGAAGCTGAAGATCTCGATGGAGAAGAACAGACATGAAACTCTAAGGTTAGGTAGGTACTACTTAGTACCTACTCTCCTAATCAAGATATTATAAAGTACAGGGTCCATTATTCTTGTTGCTTCGACATTAAATTATGTGAGTTTAATGTCAAAAAAACAAAACATAAAAAAAATCTAAATATTCAATTTACATTTACGCATTCTGACCCGTTTCATCGGATCTGTATCTACTTAAAGGTAAATATGGAAAATAATATTAAAATTACATTTGCTTGCATTTTATTAGTAAAACTTACCTTCCCTAATGCTTTACGGCAATAACGAAAAGGATCGGTTACGATGAAGAGTAGTAATTTGGTGTCAAGCTTTTTGCTTTGACGGAGTACTGGAGCGCCATCTAGTATGATATTACTAAACTAATCGGCTGAATAATTCTTGCTTGGTAATTATTTCTGCTTTAAAATAAAATCATGTAGTGTAGATATTTTATTTTTTGGTGCGATAATTATTTGTCATCTGATTTTTTTTTTTTGAGAATATGGGAAGTGACGCACTTGACTACTTACTTAATAATAAAAAGAAAATTTAAAGCAAACATTCCAAAATATACTGTTTTTTTTATTATTATGCTCATTTTGAAATTACGGCTTCCATTGTACAAGTAAATATTGGACGTATTATTATTCTTCAGTCCGGTCCGGCCCTGTCTATGATTATATTTATATTGTACTGTTCATTATTAAAGTCCGTAGGTGAACAATATCTTTTGGAGGAATCTTAAATTAATGTAATCGTCCGAAAGAGCTTTTATAGCTTTAAGTCAAGGAATTCTGAGAGAGACGGCGCGAACGCAGTCTCTCACTACCAAAGATAACACGTCCGAGTTATCCACATTAGGGATAATCGCAAGGGTCAACCTATCCGCAGTGCAATGGAAAGGCCTCGCCCTGGGGGAACCGCCGTCTTGATCACGGTTTCCCCTACGCCAGGTAAGTATGATTATTTCACAGAAACTCGCGAGGGTCATTCAACGGCGGAGAATCTTAACACCGCGATTCAGAAAACGGGCTGAATTGTACAACGCCATCTATCGAGGGAGTAAGAACTAAATTACACTGGCGGACAAACTACTTTGTCGAACTGAGTCAAACGAGCTCATTTTGTTTACGCAAGAAAAAAAATCAATTACAGAAGCGAGTGGTCCATAATTTGGGCCTCCTTACAGCAACAGAGCGTCCGTCCATCTGTCTTAATGTGTTTATCGCGTGTGAACTTGTTTAAGGTTCAAGAAATGCATCGAGGTGGTTACCTATTACCGGTTACAGAGACAAAAAAGAATCGAAAATGTGGAAGGATTTGTAGTTCGTTGATGTGTGGTGGATTAACTTGCTTCTTTTTTAGCAAAACTGAAACAAATGAATGCACTGAGCTTTTTATATACTTAAATGAATAAATCATTTTCATTGGCTTAATTACAACACGATGTATATTATTGGGAGTTACTATATTATATATACTTCGTTTAAAAAATCCAATTTTCAGCACCTATGTTCAATAATCTTTTTATAATCAGTAATAACAAAAAGTTCTTGACTGATTGATAGGCTATTATCTAATAGGAATCATGAACGTTCTTTTACTTAAGTTACCTCATAATGTAATAATCCTATTAATAAACAAAGCAGGCACATAATCCTTTATCACCTTCTGTCTGACCAACTCGTAACTTTAGGTTTTAGGGTCATTATGACCTCTAGTTTTTATGGGATTCTAGAAATAATCTTGAGTATTTGTCCTACAGACGTTCTTGGAACGAGTTGGGCTGGTTTGCTCCGGTGCGAGTGTATGGCACAGGATTTAATTACTGCCATAAAATTATTATGCTATTTATACCTCTTTAATGCTGATCTCGAAATTATTGGATGCAGAATATGTTTGGTTAAAAGGTTTTAAAACTAGGTAAGTACTTACTCACATATTTACTTTTACGGTGACTGTTTTTTTTTTGTCAGCAGTGCACAACACATATACCCTGTTTTAGAAAAGCTAATTAATACGAAACTTAGCGGAATGAATTATCAACACTCAATTTAATCACGTAAAATAAGTTTAAGTGTCTGTTAGCTAAGGTCTGTGAGCAACAATGTTTTTGGGAGTCATATAATAAAGATATTAAGAAATAACTACCTCCGGGTCTGGGGACCCACGTCAGTAACATAGTTCCTTACCCGATATTGGCAAGCTCACATACTTGTGTATATAGAATAGAAAAGAGACACAGAGAAAGTGCGAGAACCTGGGTTGCAAGATCGAGCGAAGCCCATGCACCTCCAATTGGTTTAGTTTATTTTTTCTTTTGACCAGTTTTTGGCTAAAAAATTCATAAGTTAAATCTTGGTAAACTTTGGACCCAGGCCCTTCAGACCGCTCTCCATGGTATATGTTATCCTGTAATCTTCACGCTAACTCTAGGCCAGAGCATTGTTGGCACAGCAGACCTCTGTGCCCGACTACGAACTGACTGCACCACTTTGAACCTGAATGGGTATTTAGTTACGCCACAGCTGCTGAAGATATAGTTGGTGCTTCTTCAGCGTTCCTCTTTAAAGCAACGTCTTGATGGATATGCATTCGGGCCAGTCCATTCAGCCGATTCCATTTTATTTTACTTAAACCGTTTTGGTTGGGCGACAAGTTTGACCTTAATAACAAAAAACAAAAGAATGAATTAGATTAACACTAAGAGCAACTTATTTATTGTTAGTTTTGGCGCGAAGACGCCTGCTCCCATCTAATTTCATATCGTTCCATCTCCAAATCGTTATCGCACGCATCGATATGCTTTCTAAAACTCCAATTTTCTTTTACATTGTCGTGTTGGAGTGAACTGGCTCGGTTTGTATTTAATTCCTTATCAATGGTGCCACCGGTCGTCCCGTTATCTAATTTCTGAACGAATAGAGACGGCCATTTTGCCGCCAACCGTGACCAATGCTACACTTTGGTGTCCGAGATTTTTATATTGAGAGTAGGTAGGTACCTAAGTACAGTCGTCTACAAAAAAAAAAGTAACGGAAATTATAAAAATAATTCGTTTTTCCTTGTAACGCAGGATAAATGAAATTGGATAATCATTTTAAATGCAAAGAATGAATCAAATGTAGGTCGACCGGTATTGACCAGACTCGATTAATCAAATGAACCCCAAGATTTAGACTAAGTGCTACTGGGACCATTACATATCTAGGAGTAAACTGGGGGGCGCCATAAACGGTAGGGAGAATTTATTCTAAGCCCGAAAGTCACAAAATATCCATCTATACACGTATACGTATATGAGAAGATAAATGCTCATGTGTCGGGAGGAGTAGGACTCACAGTTATCAATATCAACAGCCTAGCATATTCCCAATTACGTTAGGATTGGCTTCGACAGTCTAATCTGGGGGCCTACTCTCTAAGCACGAAATCCGTAATCTCGGTCGAAGTTACGGGCGTTTCCTACTCCATAATACTTACGGACCTATGATTAGTTTGGGGCCCAAACTAAGAATGAATTACTACACGATTTGACTGTTGCCCCTACTCCCTATATGGTTTTACCCGTCCGAAAAAGTTAATTAATCAGCTGTAGGAGTCACTCCGAAGTTTCAAACTATTTTTGCACGGGCCCGTATATTCGTTGACGGAGTTAGAGAGTAGCCCCCCTGATGCAGCTATTTACCAAAATTTCACTAGGAGCGACGACTGACTGGCTACCTGGCCACCACAATCTATTTACTTATTGGGTAGCACGAATACACGATGCCCCTTGGTGGACAGGTCGTAATACTTCGGCTTCTGAGTACCTGCGTTACCGTCCTCATGTTATTCATCACATTTCGTTCTACGGGACGTCAGGGGCGTACCAATAGAAAATGTCGCCTAGGGCCACATCATATTTGCGCCCCTTCGTTAATACACTGAGCAAAGCTAGATCGCATAACCTTTCTTGATCAATTATAGTCGTCAAAAACGAAGGTATTAATTTTAACTTGCTATAAAATCGCTTGCAATGCTGCTATTTTAAGAGAATTTGAATAGAAATAGGCAGATTTGGAAATACGCTTTCATCCCGTACTGCGCAATATATTCAAGTAGGTCTTCAGATTTCTTCGATAAAGATAACAGTATGATTTTTTTTTGCCCGGCGAGGTTTTGCGCCCCCCCTTCGATAGGCGTCCAGGGCTCTTGCCCTGCCTACCCCTTCCTAATAGTAACGCCGCTGCGGGACGTCATTCAAAAGAAAACGCTAATGAGTTCAGTGAAAGAGAAAATGGGAAATTAACATGATGTCGGCTTAGGTATTGTTCCAACAAACAAAATTCTTATGAAACCATAAAAATGAGGTCTTTTTTCTCACCTTGCGTAGCCTTAGGAGGAACAAATAGTTACAGTCTACCTAACCTGTTCCTTACTATGCTGGGAATGGCTTCCAGTTTAACCATGCAGCTCAATCAGTCCAGAAACTACAGAACCCTATTTTATGACAAAGCGAAGGTGTAGGTAATCAAAATACCACTGAGGCCTTTTATAATACAGGCAAAATACTGAATCAAAGTGAGGAAAAAATGCGTCCATTACAAATTACAATATTGGTACGTCACGAGATGGCATCAATCACGTGTAGCCCCAAATAAGCTATTTGAAAGCAATACGAGGTCACAGAGAAACGCTAAACATTGAGCAGTAGCAAAGGGTGAAAGTTTTCTTATGGGAAGCTGAGCCCAAATTGTATAACACACTCTCAATCCGAATCAGTTAAAAGGATATTGCGGATCCACTGCTTCTTAAGTTGTTCGTCCTACAAACAGTCTATAAGAAACACCTGCTTCTGCCTTACGTCGCTCAGCCCCAAACAAAGAAGCGGCGTCCCGACAGAGTTTGTAAGACTGAGCTCTGCAGGTTAGCATTGGTTAGTTGCCACTTTAACCATACTAGCTCTAAACTTTACAATGACATAAATATAAGATTTAATATTTACCCTATGACTAAAAATCTGCTGAAGAGAAAATTGACTGACTGGCTTAAATCTTTGTCTTATCAAGAAACTGAGCAACTTATGGTATCATAAACACGGTAAACACGCACACACACACACACACACACCCTCACACACACACACACACATACACACATACACACACACTTCACCCCACCTCCACTTTACACTTATACTACATGGTAACCTCCACATAGAGTATTTTGTTTTTTACTTCACTTTAATGTAATTTCTTATGTAAAATTATTAATTACCTTTCTTTGTATTTTGCATTTTTTTTGTATTTTTTTTCTTTGTTGTCTTGTCTGGAACAATGTCTATGTATTTATATTTTTTTGAGTTGGGCGTTGATAGCTGCGCCACAGTATTTTACTTTTGTGGCTATCTTCGTTTTCCTTTGTAAATTATTGTAAACTTAAGTTGTTCCAAATAAACTTTATTTTATTTTATTTATTTATTTATTATGTTGGAAAAGTTTGACTGTTCCACAACGTAAATAACGCCATGAATATAGTTGAACTGTCAAAATGAAAGCCATTCCTACTGTTGGTAAGTATTTTACGCTTTTACCCCAAAAATATCATCATCTCTTGTCCTTATCCCAATTTATTATACGGCGCAACAATTCTTTCATACTCCGCTATTAGTCGTAATCTCGATAGTCACCCATCTTTCCAGCCATTAGGTACCTACATGTTTCAATCAGTCCATCCATCGTACAAAAACATATTTATTTTTTATTAAAAAATTACAAGGCTTATGAATCTGTACAGTTTTGCTTAAATGTACATTATATTCCTAAGACTTACGTGCCTGAATTAGGTATTCCTGTGTTTCAGGCAAGAAGAGCTAAAATAGTCTATAAAAGTTAATAAATAAAAAAAAGTTGACAATAGACAAAGAATTATATAAATATTGAGTAGCATAACTCTTAGTTTCTAAATTTGATAAATACTTAACATAGGTGAATATATTTATTTTAACACAGTTAGTAAATTCTCTGTTTCTTAGTAAGACATACTTTGGAGAGCATCATTGAGAGTTCTCTTACAATTTGTGTAGTTCAGGGAATAAATGTTTGCTCTTCGAGTTTAGTCTATTACAAAGGAGAGGACCGAGGTACAGGTAGAATTTGGATATAAAAGCATGTTTAGTTATAATTTGTGGACAAACTATATCTTTACGTCTTTTATTAGTATATTCTGTACTGCAAGGTAAAGCTGTGTGTTTTTTTAATACAATGCCCATTATAAATAACTGTCGAACTGTTAATACTTCACAAGATTTGTATAGTAGGTTAGTAGAAAGAGAAAAGGGCGGTCTCGATGGTTAGTAACAGTTTTTTACCAGCACCATCCCAAGTGGTAATACAGTAAGTTAATATCGATTGACATAGAGCAAAGTAAACTTGTCTAACTATTTACATGTAGTCTACATAGAAATTAACTGTCATGTTTATAGAGGAGACCATCTGAAACTTAGTTTTTTAATCCCAGAGACAAAAATCTGACATTTCCAGTTTTAACTTTTTTAGGAGTTTGACATGAGTTTGCCATTACACCTGCCTAATTACCTAGTGTCATCATCAATACAGCCAAAAGACGTCCACTGTCTGACGGACATAGGCCTCCCCCAAGCTCCTCCACTTCGACCGATCTTGTGCTTCCCACATCCAGCGGATTAATGCGGCCTTCACAAGGTTCATCGGTCCACCTTGTGGGACGCCTTCCCACTTTACGTCTTCCGGTACGTGGTTGCCACTCCTGACCCTTTCGGCCCCATCGGCCATCTGTTCTATTTGGCAGTTCAGTTCAAGTTTGGTAATACTTGGGGCTATATCGGCGGTTGCATTGGTTCTCCTGCGGATCTCTTCATTCCTGATTCGATTATGTAGGGAAACTCCGAGCATAGATAGCCCTCTCCATTGCCCTTTGGGTGACTTTTAGCCTTCTGGTAAGGCAATGACCTAGTATCTGGGTTTAAAAAACCAACTTTAGCAAATGTCAGTCCAAAGCTGAATTGTACCCTTTTTACAATGATTCAATCCGTGGATTCAATAGGTAACTTACGTATCACATCGTGTTTTATTACCCCGTCATTTGTCCGGTGGTACACCTACGTTGTTTAACAAGAATCTTCAGCCAGGAAGAAGTTTCCCAACGAAAAACCTGAATATCGTGCCATTCCCATTCATACTAACACGAAAAACCCAGAGCTCATCCAATAAAGGGAGAAAAGCCTGAAAATACAAGCAAAAAGTAGCGATACAAAACCTAATCGCGAAAATTCAACAACGCTAAGTTTTTTCTGGCTCCAAAATGAAACTTTTAAACCTGCCAATCAGTTTTAGTAACGTGTATAAACGTCTACATTCTCCCAATTTCCCCCCAGCATAGCAAAATCCGTTTTTTAAATATTTATAGCTCGGTTATGTAGGTATACAAATTTTTGGTGCATGGCGAGCCGGTGCGGCAGTTGCTATGGCAACCACGTCGTTGTTTTGCCGATCGAGCTTTGTCTATTCTTTTTTATTCTTGTTTGGCTTTTTTCGTACGGAAATATAGGCACAGGCATGGACGCAGACAATGCCTTTTAAAGGGTAGTGCCGTCGTATGTTAGATATTCGTATGTGTTTGTGAATAACAATTAAATTGTAGCGAGCTACAGGTTTGATGGACATTTTTATTTTTATGGAGCTAACAGTAGAGCCTAGACCTACTCGTTGCAGTATACTTACCTACCGCCTACGTATCTATACGATATCATTATTATGTGTGTAAAAAATCTTTTTTTTGGTTATAGGTATTTAAAAGATACCTACAAAATCTCATTCGGAAGGTAAAGAACCACCAATATTATTCGTCTGTGTGTATTTTGTACTTTTTTAAAATAAATAAATACAAAATATCCTGAATGAAAAGGAATCTAAGTTCTTCTCGAGGTCCCAGGCTACCTAAGCATTTTGTTAAACATAAAGAGCGGTGTTTTTTTTTGAGGGTACGAAATCGTCAAATAAGTTATCCCGCTCTGGGTGGAGCAGGAGGGCATGTCAGACTTCTACTGACTAAAACCCACCCGTGTTCCTTCAGTTGCCTGTGTGCCAGGGGCCACGGTATCTCTTTCTAACAACCCGCACCTCTGCCAGGCATTGGTCCTTACGAACCCCACCAGTTGACATAAAGAGCGGTTTAGTGTTTTAGACGTGAAAAGGTAACAGGAGGACAGACATAGTTACCTACTTTCCTATATGATATCATATTAGTATGGATAAAGATCTGTAAGACTGTCGCGTTGGTCTAGTGGTCGCAAGCTCTACTGCTGAGCATGAGTTCCTAGGTTCGATTCCCAGGTCGAGGGTGTACAGTCACGAGCACTAATATGTATACGCTTACCAACTTTTAAAAGTGATTTTCTCGTCTTGGACTGATTGTAATTTTATGTTATTACGATAATTATATTTTGGAACTCACACTTTAATGAAATACCTGGGTTACCTCAAGGTTGCAATCGTTCTTTAAGTGACAATCGTGGTAACTTTAAATATTGTCGTTATGAGCGATAATAGTTCTTATTGCAATCCGATACGGGTTAAAATCTGTTATAATAAATTCGAATAACAAATGAGCAAGCTTAAGTCATAAAAATGCAAATAAAATCGTATAAAATTATATATTAACTGTTTAATAATAAATAATCCATCACTGGATGTAGTTAGGCATTTGAAATTTTATGGTATATTTTTAATTGTAATTATAATTGCTATTGAAGGGACAAACTGCTTATAAAGATAATTAAGAGGTGATTTTGATGATTTTTTTGATGCATTAAAGTATGTATAATTATGTGTTGAGTTCCATCACTGTATGCAAAAAAGACTTGAATATATCGTATATTTCCTTGCTCTCAAAATTATTTACGGTTAAAGAGATACACTGCTTTAAAAAAACACCTTTTTGAGCGTTTTCCAGAAATATCCGCCTTAATGCTCGTGACTGTACTATGGGTACACCTCTGCCTACCCTTTCGGGGATTACAGGCGTCATGTTTGTGTTAATGGTGTCTCTATTGACTGCCTCGTTGATGTCTCGTGGTCATAAGCGCTGATTATGAGATAATAAAGTTCAATCTCCGGGTCAGCAAAATATACGTGGTTTTTCCTTTCGAACAGTCTTAGTAAATACCTAAAGTGGCCTCCGAACTACTATGTACTGAGTCTCTTAAAATGTGAGTTTAGTATTGTTCCTACAGACACATCTTTGCCTGTTCCTGTGAAGAATACAAGCGTGATGTTGTAAAGTTCTCTATGACGATCTGCATCCTAATTGCGTATAAACACATTAATTAAAGAGGTATGAGGAACAGGGTGTAAAGATCACTCATACTCTATAGAAAAGGGAGGATCTTCCGACTAAAAGGGTGTTGTGTCTGGTGGGCAACTGCCCGACGATTGATGTCGGGATGCTGTATATTATGCAGATCGGGCGGTAAACTCTGCTTGCGCGATGTAGCTGATGTACTTGCGGTGTGACGTCAAGTCTTGAGTAGTTAGCATATAGCATTGTAGATGGCGCCACTTCCCTTTTTGAGTTTCCCACATTTGTTGATTTTAAGTTTCGTTTGTGGGGCATTATAGATGTCCACCACATAAGAATCTCAATGATTTTGAAGAATGCTGCTAATCTATTAATTCTTAAGTTCGAAAAATTTGTCAGATATGAACGTAATTATGTCCGTAATTAGGAACTGTCAAAGCCATTCCTACTGTTATTGTATTGCGCAATTCCCCCTTTGGATTCCTAAACGCTCTAGGCATTCATATGGCATATGTAGTGTACTTCATAAATTACAGAATTAACATAGAAGTTACGACTCAAACCTTATAATTGAAACAAACGACAGCTACTTTACGGATTAATTGAGAGAATAGAATCGTTCAAACTCGATTCGTTCTTAATCTGATTTGCTATAGGAATTACGTTAGGCGCACATTAAGGTGTAGGTACTAGGTAATCGGAGGTAAATTTTATTTTGGAAAACTATGGATAATTTGAAGTTGATCAATGGGCCCTGTATTAATATTAAAAATAACATCCATGATAATTATCAGCTGACATGATTGGTAAAATTTTCTTGAATGACCTGAAGTTCGTCACAATTAAACAACTGCATGCGTTCTAAATGCTCGAGTTTAAAATAAAAACAGAATTGCAAGTTACCAACAGATTAATTTTCCAACATTTGTACGATATATTAGCTCTAAGGTTACATAGTTTACTATAAAACTAAGTCATACATTTTGATTTTAATCGTATGAAAGCAATTCAATATATAACAAAAGTTGAAGAAAACAGGCTACTGTTGAGGTTTATGAGTGCACCTGTCAAAATGATAACACTGACTGAGCTGAAGTTATTCACAAATCGTAAGTGTTGGCGAACAGTGTTTCGCAATATTATTTCTTCGAAAATTAGAATAATATTGTTTAAATAACCATGCTATCCAGCCTGAAAACTGGAGTACAGGGCGTGGTATGTCAGCTCAAACATAAAACAAAGTTGTGGCTACTGTAAACAAACGTATTATGTAATAACTTTTTGACGTTTCAACTGTGATGATTTGTGATCGTATTTTCAGTTACGTGCTGCATCCAGGAATATTCAGACCAGTGCAGCTCTGCAGCATGACAGCCTGTTCGTCCACCGTGATAGTCCCCAGGACAACCCTGACACCCCCTTCGAATTCTCGGAGCAGAACAAAAAGGTCAGCGACAGTCATCTGTTTTCACTAAACATTCATATTTTTGCTGTTCTTATTTCAAAATATCGCTGATTGTGACCGAAGATTGCCATTTTTGTACACCTTTGTTAAATGCGAGGCATAATGATTAATTAGGATGGTTATAGCTGATGAAACAATAGCTAATTATTTTAGGTTAACCTGTGAAATTGATAGCAATACATACATGTATGTACGTAGTAGTTTGAACACTGTGCACGAATGTTTTCTAGAAAAGTACCTATAGATCCTACAATACTACTTTGGTAATATCATTCATTTGCGAGAAGCCTGATACAATTCAAATAGATACATTTTTATAACTTTAAAACCAGCAGTAAGAGTGCGACGAAGCAAAAAGTCGCAACCTCTCTGACTCCCGCATATTTAGGTTTAGGGTAATGTCATTTTTGTAGCAAAAAGAATAAAATTTACAGTATCCTCCTTTAAACTTAACTCAAAATTGCTGATATTTTTCAAGTTTAAAGTTGTGTTTACTATCACAATGTTTATGGTACACTAGTTTACGGTTTTGTGTATTTTCTGTACTCAAAACAGCACCTGTTTATTCTGTATTCATTAAGCTTTATTTTATTCTATTCGAGATGTTTAAAAACTTGCTAATTTACCTCTTTCTTATAAAACATCTGGTCATAATTCATTTTCTAATAATATTTCTGACACACATTCCAGAGAATCGAAGCCTTATTAGGAATCTACCCCGAAGGTCACAAACGTGGAGCAATGATCCCACTACTCGATCTGGCTCAGCGTCAGGCTGGAGGCTGGCTGCCCATCTCTGCCATGCACAAAGTAGCTGATCTTCTCAAACTGCCACGCATGAGGGTTTATGAGGTGGCTACATTCTACACGATGTTTATTAGGTGAGCTATTTATTGAAAAAGTTATTTAAAAATAAACAAATGAAGATAAGGGCAGGAGGGGGTGATGATGATGATGTCATATTAAACAAAAACTGCAATACTAACCTATACATAGTTTTAAATAACAGGTACTTTGTATCCTAATATCCTTATACAAGCAATTGAAGACATTATTTATAATACCACAATAGTCATAATTGTTAGTTTCACAGTAAAGTAAAAAAACTTCTTCAGACCTTCATATTTTACTTTTTATATTATACTTACCATCTATTATGATTTGCGCTATATTAGCTATCATTTTGGATATTTCGGACTTTTTGAAATATTTAAAATCCTTTAAAAATCTTGATCTAAACTTGAGAAGGAAGTGACAAACAAAGGTTACTTTTTAAGGGAAACTGGAAGTTAAAATGGGACAAAAGTGGTTCTTGAAGGAAATATTGAAAATTAAAAGACAAGGAAATTTTATTATGTATTTATTGCTGATTCATATGAACAGAAAAATCACTGACACTTTTTTCTCACCACTGCTGTTATCAGAGTTATCAACATCTGCATCTATATTATCATCACAATTTTTTCTTTTTCATAATCTACCGATGTCACTGACATAACTGCTTTTTGCCGAAACCACGTTGACAAAGGTTGTTTAAGAAAAATCGGTACTTATAACGAATAAAAGCAAATTTCTCGTGATTTAACTTGTTTTTGAAGACATCACATCATAAAACAAAGTCCTCCGCCGCGTCTGTCTGTCTGTCTGTCTGTCTGTCTGTTCGCGATAAACTACTGCACCGATTTTCATGCTATTTTAATTATTTTTTTCGTTTTCTAATTTGGTACAATTGGTTGCTTTAAGAAGATAAGTATTTCAGTGAAATTTCGTATTTTGGTTTTGTGTTTGTTGGAACGAGATCGAAATTTCATGAATACTTTTGGTCGCGATAGCCGACATGCACGCGGGCGAAGCTGCGGGCATCAGCTAGTATAAAATATAATTAGGTACAAATTACTCTACAAGATGGCGTAACTCATAACATAGAATTTTTGACAAAGGTGGTTTTTGAAATAAAGTCTTCAATTGCAGTAGACCAAAAATCTGCTTTTTTGCAATACATTTTGATTATGATTTTTTTTTAAATATTGTGACATGGATATGACAAACAGAAAACCATTGAACAAGAACTAAGAAAGATAAAGAAGGAATGTAAAAAAAGAAAGTAGGTAAAAGATGATTCTAAGGAGTCTTCAAAATATTCATTGAGTAATAACATTTATGTAAAAGTGAAAACGTGTAGTTGTTTTTTTTAATAAAACTATCATTTGTTTTATTGTTAACTAGCTTTTGCCAGCGGCTTCGGCCGCGTGGAGGTCGGTGTATTATACATATAAACCTTCCTCTTGAATCACTCTATCTATAAAAAAAACCCGTATCAAAATCCGTTGCGTAGTTTTAAAGATTTAAGCATACATAGGGATATAGGGACAGAGAAAGCGACTTTGTTTTATACTATGTATAGTGATAATTTAATCTTGCAGACGACCAATCGGCAAATACCATATCCAAGTATGTACAACAACGCCCTGCTGGCTTCGTGGCTCTAATGCGATCCTGCAGGCGCTTGTCGATGAAACCAAGTGCCAAGTGGGTGGCAACAGCCCATGTGGGAAGTTCTCCATTTCTGAGGTGAGTTGACTTAAATAAAACATTTTTATCTATTTACACATCATTTCAGCCGAAGGACGTCCATTGCTGGACATAGTCCTTTCCAAGCTACGCCACTTCGACCAGTTCTGTGCTTCCCGCATCCAATGGATTCCTGTGGTCTTCACAAGGTCATCGATCCACCTTGTGGGATGCCTTCCAACCCTATGTCTTCCAGTACGCGGTCACCACTCCAGAACCTTTCGGCCCCATCGGCCATCTGTTCTGCGAGCAATGTGTCCTGCTCACTGCCACTTAAATTTGGCAATTCTTCGGGCTATGTCGGTTGACTTGTTCTCCTGCGGATCTCTTCATTCCTGATACGATCACGTAGGGAAATTTCAAACATAGCCCTCTCCATTGCCCTTTGGGTGACTTTTAAGCCTTCTGATAAGGCCCATTGCCCGTCTACTTAATAAACATCTTAAATTCGTTCATCCACACCGCTAGGACTAGAAACAAGAACATTTCCACCAAGAGTTCCTTACGTCAGGTCGTCACGCACGTTGGTCTGAGCACTAACGCAGGATTTTTGAAAATGTATCTAAAGGGGTCTCCGATTGGATTGAGCGTACACATAAGTAAAGTAACACGGTACTTTTACCGAGACAGAACACAAAGTCACCTAAAAGCGATGCAGCATTGCCACAGTTGCGAAAATAATCGCAGCACCGACCGCCTATGCTAAAAGTTTCGTGTCTTCTATAGTCCTGATAACGCTATGGAATATTTGAAATTGCCCCGATACATCTTGTCTTACATGCAAAATACAAGATATGAATTTAATAAAATAGTTACAACTATTACAATTATTTTTAATACTAGTCAGAATTTAATAAGTAGGGACGGCTCAGTCTAAAAAAATCTCTCCTCCATAAATCAGCTGTTCCATACATTACGACGCGTAGGTATTGCACTTTTCTATGAATCAGCTGATTTTTTTTGGAAAACCGACGTTAAATTTCTGCACTGGGGGTCTAGAATGATATCCTGAATTCATGGTTACAGTTTGCGCACTGGATAAAAACTTACCCTGTTTAGAATATACACAGATTATAGAATTTCGTGCTTATTCGATTAACTACAACAAAACACTGAATTGATAGAATATCTATCACAGTATCAATACAGTAATAGTGTCAGTATACAGTTTACATAGGAGTTTATTGAGATAACGTTACACCGAAATAAAGGGTCGCCGATGTAACAACCATCAAAGTAAGATTGTGGCGCCATCTACAATGCCACATGCGAACTACGCATCAAAGACTTGACACACAGGAGCGATGTGGCGCCATCTATAATGCCACATGCGAACTACTCATCAAATGACTTGATGTCACACAAATCCTACATCGCGCCATCAGAGTTTACCGCGCGACTCGTATAAATACAACATCCCGTCGGGCAGTTGCCCACCAGACACAACACATATCTGGTCGGAGGATCGTCCCTTTTCTATAGAGTATGAGTGAATTTTACACTCAGTTCCTCACACCTCTATATGATCAAAAAACATGCTCGAAGTAATGAAACTCCAAAAACATGTTTGCACTAGAAAAGACACCCATCCCACAGCTATTGAGCTTGATTTTTTTGTTTCAAAATGTTATCGTACTCCTGCCCTTGATATGTTGCGCCAACCACAAATAAATTGGGATAACAATTTATTTGTGGTTGGCGCAACATATCTTTTTCTTCCACAATTCTCTACTGGTCGTCATCTCCATAGTCACACCCTTTCTAACCATATCATCGTTCACACAGTCCATCCATCGTTTCTTTGGTCTCCCCCTACTCTTTTAGCCATCGACATTCATACCTCAAAATCTTCATATTCATGTTTGAAAATGTTATAAGAAGCATCTTTTTTTTTCAGGTTGAGTGCCTCGGTGCTTGTGTCAACGCTCCTATGGTTCAAGTCAACGACGATTACTATGTAAGTATGAATTAAGAATAACATAATTGGCGAACTGGTTTACTATATACACCTCTGCCTAAACCGTTGGGGAAAACAGTCGTGATGTTATGATATTCAGATCAATCAGATCTATACTCATTTCAAAATCAGTCACAAACTTTAGATGTCGACAATGCTCAATGCATTAGAAAGCATTGGTACGCTATACGTTAAGCTTAGGTATTGAAGTTCCACCAAAAGTCGTACATATCTACACAACCAATCAACTCAGTCTATCACAGTCCACTGCTGGACTTAGGCCGTTCCCAGATCGCGCCACAATACCTTGCCTTCCGCCTTCCGCATCCCGACTGGCCCACCCACCTTCTTAAGGTCGTCGGTCCAGGTTGCTGGTGGGCGTCCCATGCTGCGCTAGCACATATGTACATTAACCTTTTAACCGCCCGATTTCATATTAGTTGTCATGTCGTGCCCCCAGCGCCCGGCACAGTGAATTGAAAAATAAATACCTACAAGAAAGAGAGACATTAGAATACTTAACTTTGTCCAACAGATTAAACGTGCTGTGGTATTTTGGTCGTAAACGTACGACCCTGCCGAAATGGCCCCGAAAATATTTTTCGGATTAATTCGACGTAAGCGGTTAAAAGGTTAAATTCCGCTGCAGTAGCAGAACTATACACAGGTGTTATATTGATAGAATGATACATAAATTAGAAATGGTTTATTGTACAACAAATTATTAGTACAATATTATAAAAGGCATTCAGCTGCATCCTTAGATTAGAAGCCGACCTTAAGATAATTGGGAAAGGCTAGGCACATTCATTTGACTACAATATAAAAGGTACTTTAACTAATGTTTTTTTTTTTCTCAAATTTTCCAGGAAGACCTGACAATAGAAGACACGAAAGAAATTATTGAAAAACTGAGAAAAGACGAGAAGCCGAAAGCTGGCCCTAGGTATACCCATTCTATCACTTTATACCAGCACCCTAATTGCGTAACACACGATCAATCATAATCGTTTTCATTTTGACAGTTCAACAATATCCATCACGTTGTTTACGTTGCTAAGCAGACACATTTTTCGAACATAAGAAGTAATGGTTTAACAATATGTTTCAAAACGAAACAGTTTATGATTAGTTGTGAGTTACGCAATTAGGGTGCAGGGTTATTGGAAAACCACCAACAACCTCTTAAGAGGTCATTGTACTCATCATTATGAACAACTGTTACTATAGGACCAAACCTGTAATCAGCTGAAAAAATTCAGCTGTTCCTTACATTTATGTTCGTATAACTCATCAAAATGTAGGGAACAGCTGATTTTTTTTTCGCGGTTTCAGGTGTTTTTCTAATAACCCTGTATAACCTAACTGTCGTAATGTAGGTAGTCGATAGTATACACATTACTAATCTAAATTATGTTAGACATTCATGGCTAAGTCACGGGCCTATTGGTCATATTTAAGCTCCATAGTGCTATTCTGTATAACTCAATGTGAAATCTTAGGTGAAGTGATCTGTCAAAAGTGTCAACCCCCTACCATCAAGTGGAGTGACAGCTCATATCATGTTCACTTCACCTTCGTTTTCACGGTGAGATATTTACAGAATATCACTGCTTAGGTCCTAGTGTGAGTTTCTTTTAACCATCTCGATCTAACGCATAGGCCGCGTTCGGCGCTCCGATAGATGGTTAAAAGAAACTCACACTAGGGTCACAATTCCATAGCTGACGAGGAAGCTACTAGATATACATCGACAATTTTCTACCTATATTTCTTGTTTTAGTTTTTCTATCTGGAATTTCTCAGTAGCTGCCCGGAGTCTGGATTTGTGCCTGGTATATACCGTATAGTGTTGCCCAAATGCAAGACCAAGACGAGACTTAGCCAGTCTTGGTCTTGGTCTTGCGTCAATACGCCTGGTCTTGGTCTTGCTATTTATTTTATGCTAGGTACATTTTTATCACATGGGAACATATTTGTGAGTAACACGCTACTTATTAAATACTCTAAATATAATAATCAAAATAGCTTTTAGTATTATACCGATACGGTTTTGATATTGATACTGGGGAACGTCTATCAACATCGGTATTGAAACCAAATCTACTTAATAACGCCCACATCTCAGTTTGACTTAACTGCGAGACGCAAGGGTCTCGCAGGCTTAGTCTTGTTCTTGCTCAAATCTTGCATGGTCAGTCTTGGTTTTGGTCTTGCTACAATAAGTCGGTCTTGGTCTTGGTCTTGCGAAAATGCAAGAACAAGACCAAGACCGATATTGGGCAACACTAAGTCCGTACCATACCATACCATACCGTAGCCCGAATAGGCTCGCCCCGTATTACGTGGGGCTTAAACATAACTGGCGAAACGTGGATGTACTATAGGTACTCCGCTGCCCTACCGTTCGGGAAACAAGGCGTGATGTTATATTATTTTCTAGCTCAAGAAACTTACGAGTACAATGGATTTAGGTCCCGCGTCAGTAAAGGAGACATAGGTATTTACGAGTATATTAACAGTTGGCCGCTGACACACTTGCTTGAGGATCTCGTGGTTAAAAAGTAACAGCGGCACGGCTCGGTCGTAGGTTAAGCTACGCATGCCGCGGTCGATTCGTGGATGGGTGACCATTCATAACATATCGAGACTCCACCGTGCCTCAGAAAGTCTGGCTGTCATTTGTACATTTTTGAAAGTCGTAATAGTTTGGAGCCCGAAAGTCTGATAACCAGTCTTATTGGTAAGACTACAATACACCGTCGCTCCGTATAAAAAGCTGGTATTCAGCTGCATCCGGTTAGACTGGAAGCCGACCCTAATATAGTTGGCAAAAGGCTAGGCAGATATGGCATTGCTTTACGCATCAGTTTGGAAGAAAAAAGGGGAAGGATGCGTATAATTATTACGTCTGTACTAAAGAGTGTCTTGTCTCCTCTTGTACTTGTGTGTTTGTATGTATGTCATGGGTAATATCTGAACTTGGATAAAACTAGGTTCACCTGCAAAATCAATTTATTGAAACTAGGCTGAGAGTCAGCTCTTTTTGAACGTCAAAATAACATAAGGCAGTCCCACAAAACGCCCGCCCTTCACCACTTCCTAGTGCTTTATCTGGGAAGAAGTGGCGCAACAAAGTCCCCAGCAGCACAAATAAGCTGCATAAATAAAAAGATAATACCTTAACCAACGCGAAACAGGTTGGGCGAATAATATGTATGTTTAAATATCTAACAAGTTTAAACTAGTCCAGTGTTCTTTAATAAAGTTTTCTGTAAATTCCGATTTGCGGATCCCGTAGGCGTTTAGCTGATCATTCTCAAGGCACAGGGTTTGCATTTGTAACGACCATAATGCAAGATGACTTTAGATACAAATAATTATAAACAAAAAATGTATACACAATAGGTATTTTGTTGGTAATTATTGTATTTTCTTTTTTTTAGGAGTGGAAGATTCGCCTGCGAGCCTTTAGGAGGCCTGACATCCTTGAGTGAAGAACCAACCGGCCCCGGCTTCGGACTACAAGACGGCTTGAAGTAAAGCCCTTGATCAGACGCATTCAAGTTTTGTAAATCTTATCTATAGGCAATATTTAAATAAATCATTGTTAGATCAGTTGCTTCTTTTATTTTCTTTTCTAGCTTTTGCCCGCGGCGTCGCTCGCGTTGATTTAGAATTTGGCAGTCAATTCGGGTTGTACTCTGCTTGTAATAAATAAAAATTCAATCGTGATTCGAAAGACACGTGGCGCCATCTATTATCTATACTTATATTTTAATATTATAAAGCTGAAGAGTTTGTTTGGTTGAACGCGCTAATCTCAGGAACTCTTGGTTCGAATTGAAATATTATTTTAGTGTTGGATAGCCCATTTATCGAGGAAGGCTATAAGCTATATAACATAACGCTAAGACCCTTAGGAGCCGAGCAAAGAGAAAAAAAAGTGACGAATACGAAGTACTCGCACGGGCAGGCGATTCGAAGCGACGGGGTGGGTCAGGGGAGCAAGAAATTTGACGCGAACGAAGTCGCGAGCAGAAGCTAGTCATAAAATATGTTTTTTTCCTCGGGAACGACTTTTTTTGAGATGAAAGGTACCCTATGTCTGTTACCTGACAATGTATATGCCTTCAGGATGATCGGTTCAGTGGTGTATGCGTGACAAGTAACAAACAAACTTACTTTCGCAATAATAATTGAAGCCGCGCTTAGTCCAGAAAAAGATTAGCCGCAGTGGTGCATGCACGAGCGACTCTTGCACATCGACCAAAAAGATGGAAGAAAAATATGAATGATCCTAGACTATCTAGGCAATATATACCTAGCACCTAATGTCCAATTTTACGTATATAATATGAATAAGAGAGCGAGGAAGGGGAGAGAAAATAGTCTAATCCATACTTCTTTAACACTCTTTAGCCAACAAGGTGTGTGGAACTGTGTACATTACTGACTTAAGGTTGGTTTTGCATTGACATACCATGTCCCCATGTCCTGTTATTTCATTCAACGAACTAAAGGAAGGAAATAATTAAGCGGATTACGCTGTACATACCTACCACACATAAAAGGACAGAATAACCGAATCGAAGTACCTACCAACCATAAAAGGAAGGACCGCTCAAAGAAGCCTCGGTTCTAAATCAGATACTTCCGTATTGAATATAATTATGGCTTTTTACATTATTACTGGAAAGCCATTGCGAAATTCTGATAAGCTAATTAGTATTATGTGAGCTATCTCGTTCATAAGCTACGCCTACTTACGCGCAATCACTGATAGGGACCACGTAAGATAGGTACTTACTAAGTACATAATAGTTTTATTCAGTTGCGGTTATGTTATTGTCCAGTGTGTTACTATGTTTTAAAAGTTATTTGTTTTAATAATTTAGGTGAGTGGGCAAACACCCGTGAAAATAATGTTGATTTTTACTGTATGTAAATGACGTGTCGTGATTGGTGTAACCTTCTTTTTATCTACCATTGATAGACGATCTGTTTGTGAAAACGATGTCCTAAAATGAAAATAAAATTGCAGTGTCAAAATGGTGTTGAATTACAGATGACCCGTAGAAACAACAAAAATGAAACCTTTAAAGAATATACGAAAATACAATTGTGGGACCCTAACGACCCTAATGATTCCTGGGACCAAACGAATGTAAGTATACCATGAATAACTTTTTGGAAAGTTTAGTTTATTGACTTGTTAGGTTATAATTTGTAGTGAGAATATTTAAATAAGTCCCTATAACAACAATTAAACTTTTTAACATAATTTCAGCACATTACATTACTGCTTTAGCTTAGGCTTGTTGGTAACAATTCGTTTAGAAATATCCAAAATTCTTCTGGCAATATCTCGTATTTTCAACTATCACGCGCCATAGTGGTGCGCTAAGCTATCTATTCATTTTTGTAATCGACTAAATAGGTTGCGATTTTATTATTTACCAGTGTTCTACATTTTTACATCATAAATCAACAAAAACATAAGCTACTAATCTTTATATAGTATAAAACAAAGTCGCTGTTTGTACGTTTACATCTTTTAAACAACGCAACAGATTCTAATGCGGTTTCATCAATAGACAGAGTGATTCAACAGGAAGGTTTACTTGTAAAATACACCGACCTCCACGCGGGAGAACTCACTGGCAAAAGCTAGTTAGCAATAAAGAGGACCTTTATTTTGACTTTTGGTTTATTTTACTATTTATATAAAGAATAGACATTGAAGGATTAAGGGCTGATTTTTCAATAGTCAGATTATTTTTATCTGAGGAATAAATGTCTGTTTGACAGCTTTTGTTTAGAAAATATGCCAAACTGTCGGTTATTCTTCAGTTACCTGACTATTGAAAAATCAGCCCTAAGAAATCTACTAAAGACTTTTTAGTTTAGTTCGGCCCCTCTAGTGTCAAAAACTATTGATATGTCAGTTCTGAAATGTCAGTGGTTTGGTTTTGCTTGGTACTTTCTGTCAGTGATTTTTGATTCGTTGATTGTTCGTGTCGTCTTCTTGGGTGTGAAAATGTCTTTCGAGGCCTAAGCTGAAAGGCATTGTGTGAACGATGAAAAGTAGCCCCACTCGCAAATATGAAAATTTCTCAAACGACAACCAAGGGAAGGAAACGGACAAGTATTCGCTAGACAGCCAAGACACCGCCAGTGTGGTTAGTCCGTTGTTGAAATTATTGATTTTGTTTGTGTACTGTATAAGATGTTATTGATTTGTCGGGTTTTAATGTTTAGATTAGTCGTAGTGTATGTGTTATAATCTTAACGGCTTTGAAACGGCTCGAATAGTCATAGGGATGAAGAAACCGCTGTGAATCAGCGTGTGAATTACCGACTGCTATTTTGTCCTACGTATGCGCGGCATACGACCTAGATCGTTCTAGTTCTAGATATATTTCGATTGTCCGTTTCATAACTTCACCGTTTGGTGATATTTCGTATTTTTACGACAGTGAGTCGTATTCTTTGGTCCTTTCGTATTTGTAACGTTGCCAACTCGTTCTTTTTGCCGCTTCTCGTCTGCGTATTTCGCATTGACTTTCTCCTCGACACGTTATTGCGGTTACTTTTTACTTTGACCATACTTTTAAATATTCCAGGTGAAATAATTTCTTGATAATTACTACTTATTTAGGCTCAACAGTATCTCCACAAGAGTGGATCCTTTATTACACACTGCATTTTTTTTTTGATAAACTCCCTTGTCATTCTTATTTACCCAATTTAAATAAAAAATTACTTCAGTGTAATCAAGGGGCAATTGTCTTTATCGCATAAACAGACAATGCAAAAAAAAATAAAAAACATTTTTTTCATTGAACTGTCTTCTCATTCTTATTTCTCTTACTCTCTCTTTCTCTTCTTATTTCTCATACAAATTTAATAACCAAAGAATATCCATTTAGCAATGGACTGCTATCGGTTGATGATGATGATTAGTTCATGTTTGAATTTAAACAAAATATTATTGAATACATGATTTTCAAGATCAACTGTAGGAATCTATTCTACAGAATTGTAATTCATTCCTCATTCATTCATTCTCCTGTCCTTATGCCAATTTAAATAGGGTTAGTGCAAGAATTTCTTATATACCAAGTTCAAATGAACTGGGCCTTTTTAGCGCAGCCATGAGGCACACTTTAATGCTAGTTTCTGACATCAAACTTTACACTTGTTGTTAATTTTTATTTTTATTTAAGGTTTTTTTTTTGCTGTATATTCTGTGCCTTTTTTAGTCTGTGCTAAATAAATGTATTTTCTTTCTTTCTTCTTTCTGAGACAAGTACATAAATACACTTAGGTTCCTTGCTAGACAAATACTTGCTTCATGATAGTAAAACCACATTCAAACTTTGTTATGAGAACAATGAATCAAGCTGAAAACTAACAAAACCACAAGGTTCTGAGTACCTTAGTACTTATATACCTGTGTTTATCCTTAGTAGTCATATTCTTTTAAAACCAATATTTTTTTAAAACAGACATTTTCACATATTATGCAAAACTTTAGGCTAGTTTCTAATTTTTTCTAAAAAAAATAATTTATATTTATATAATAAAAAAATAAATAATTGTAACTGAGGAAGAGATCAACACAAACATTTTTTTTTTTGATACTGCGTGAATTTATTTTAGTTTAACTGTTTGAATTGAAATAATAAATAGTAAGAACTGATCATGATAAGTCGTAATTTTTTTGTTTTATTAAAGAAAATCTAATAGATAAAATCCATGGGTTTCAAGCAGATAAAGTTATGTTTTAGTCTATGGACACAATGTTATTAACATAATACAAAAGGATTTAGGAAAAACTTACATAATTAAACAACAAAACTAATGAAGACATTATCTGCATGATATTGAACCTGTCATGCAAATTTTATACACTTTGAATTTATGGATTCTCTTAATATTTTTTCCCAGCATCATGAATTTATGGTATGCTAGTTCCATCGTAGACCTCATCTACTGCTTGGTGAAATAGTGGTCTAAAGTAGGACCACTTAAAAAACAAATCTTATTTTTAATGGCCTTCCATTTGAATCTATACTTACTAATATAATTAAGAGGAAAAATTAGTAAGTTTTTACTTTCGGGTAATTAGGTAAGTTTTTATTTTTAGTGGCCTTCCATTTGAATCTATACTTACTACTATAATTAAAAGGAAAAAATTGTAATTTTGTATTTTCGGGTAATTAGGTAAGTTTCCGCACTACTGATCTGATTCCGAAAATTATATCTCGGAATTTTCGGATGACACGTAGGATCGCGAAAGATGGAAGAAGTGGAGGGAGGCCTTTGCCCAGAAGCATAAGGCTAAAAACAAATGGGAAGCTAATTCCTGAGGGTCATACACTATATTTTAAATAGAAACGTTCTATGCTAGTTTATAATAAAAACAATTAATATTTTCTCTAGCAGCTGGCAACTCTTTATTTGTGCGAACTAAAGATTGTACCTAGCTGGTGGATATCTCAAAAAATTTAATGGTTCAATGAGCAGGCTCATCTTATCACCATAATTATTATCTTTTAGTATAGATTGTCTAGATTTAATTCATGGTCTATTATTAACTTATCAGGCAATTCATTCTGTGATTTTATTCTTCATAGAAAATGATAATGGACTAAACAACTTTTAAGTTATTAATCTAGATTTTTCGTCACATGTCGAAAGTTAAAGGTCGAAAACACGCGCTTTGATGTAGATGGGTTGCGGAGACCAGTCCGTATCACCTCAAGGTCGAATGAATCTAATTAGGTATATGATTCCTCATAATTTATGAATGAGGTAGTGGACTTTTTATTTATAATAAGACAACTTAATATTCTACTATTACACATAAGTAGAGGTATTTTACATTCACCTTTAATATCAATAATACATTATAGAAATCTATTTATTTATATCATAAAATACTGTAGGTCATTACCTATATAATAGTACATTATGATATAAGTGCGGTAAGTTGAAAATTACAGCCGAGGCGATATTTTATCTCTCAAAGTTAATTTTATTCATAAAATGTTGACCACTTTTCTGACATAAAAACTCTTTGCTAAGATTTAAAAAAGTACCGTTCGTTTTAGACCGAGCATGATAAACCGTGCGTTTTACATTACAATAACGCACAAGTGCGTAATGAGAATGACATACATTACGATATTGAAATTGGTGTAGTAAGAGACCCTTTACGAGCAAATGTGTTATAAACATTATTAAAGTATGGTTTTGTGGCTCATGCATGTCTAGTTAAGATAATGTTACACATTAGACTCTTTACTGATTAAAATAAAGTCTGCTCTACATTAAACAGTAGTCATAAACATTAATATCCAGTAATGTAAAGCAATAAGGTGGTATTATGTAGGACTATGCAGAAGTGTATTCATTTGATAAGAAATTTAGAGTAGCAGTGGGTGTGTAGTAAAATCTTGGAAAGTTTGTATGTTCAGATGAACAAACATCCAAAATGTTTGTTACTCAATCACGCTAAAACGGCTGACCAGATTTGTATGAAATACGGCCCACAGATAGATTATAACCTGGATTAACAGATAGGATAATTTTATCCCGGATATACGGTCCCGTGGGATAATTTTCGACAACCACGCGGCCGAAGTAGCTGGCAAAAGCTAGTATTTAATAATAATACTGGAAATAAGGCTTGCAGAAATTTCCCCTAACGTGTTATATTAAACGTCCTAAAAACATGGCTTAACCAGCTTGCGAAGTGGAGGTCTGCCCGGCTTGGGCGGAGCACCGCCGTGTCCTCGTGGAGGTGATCGGCGGCGGCGATCTCTTGCGTCTGACCCTGGTCCAGACCATGGTACGGAGCGAGAGTGCATGGCTAGCAGTCGCCTCCTTCAGCGAAGCAGTTATTCTCGCAAAGAGGGAGGCGGCGCACGCGAGGGAGATGCAGTACATGCGCCCTCACAGCCGTGGCCTTCGCAGGAGACGCCCTGGGCGTCGGGAATCCCAGGCTGATTCCCGGCCACCGTAGGCACGGGCTTGCGGACGGCGAGTAATGGGTAGCTCGCTGTCCGGTAAGGACCAAGCCCGGGTCGACGGCGCGTTGTGTTCCACGCGCGCCTCAAAGAGCTGTCAGCAGCAACTGATGGGGCCCGCAAGGGCCGATGCCTGCCAGGGGTGTGGGTTGTTCGAAAGAGATACCGCGGCTCCTGGCACACAGGCAACTGAGGGAACACGGGTGGGTTTTAGTCAGTAAAAGTCTGACACGCCCTCCCGCTCCACCCAGAGCGGGAGAAGTTATTTGATGATTTTCCACCCAAAAAACCAAAAACCAGCTTGCGAAACTGAAGAACGATAACGGCAAAATCGTATCCGCTATTCAAGAGCTGTTGAGATAGATCGAGAAGTTCTAACTACAGTTATCAATCAGTAAGCCCCTTGCGAAACTGGTAAACGAGCCGAAAACAAAATTGGCCCGACACTATACCGAAGACATCCCGGACGTCAGCATGTACGAGATTAGGATGGCTCTGAAGCAGCTTGAAACGCAGCAACGCGCTGGGTGATGACTGAATTACGACCGAAATCCTGACGACCGGCGGAAAACCCGTTCTCAAGGCCCTTCCAAAGCTATTGGTTTCCGTCATACTCAAAGGTAAAACACCACAGGCATGGAACGGAGGTGTGGTGGTACTCTTCTTTAAGAAGGCCTGCTTAAGAATAAGATGGACCTACCATCTCAGTTCAGAGTCATTCTACAAGCTGTTTTTAAGAGTCATCACGAACCGTCTCGCACGTGGTTTGACGACTTCCAGCCTCCCGAACAACTCGGATTCCGTTAAGACTTTAGCGCCCTGAATATACTCCATATTTATACGCTGCGGCGGGTTATACAAAAGACCAAAGAGTATAACCTGCCTCTATACTTAACGTTTGTGGATTACGAGAAAGCCTTCGATACGATCGATAGGCACAATACACATTTATACGTTTAAGCTCACATATTTATTTCCTTCCAGTGTAGTCATCGATCACTAATGAAGAACTCTATTAAAAGTTCTTTATTAGTGATCGATGAGTGTAGTATATTTACGCGGCTGTTTTCAACCGCCGTTTGTAAAATTTGGATTTTACCCCTGACATAAACTTAGTTCAATATGATGCAAAATCACAGGCAAAATGATTGAAAGGACGGTAGAGTTGTGTTTGAAAGTAGATAATAAAATCCTGGCAACACTTCCCTCCAGTCTGTCAATTTTTTCCACTAATTCCGTTAACGTCGCCGTCGTGAGGTTTAATTTTAATTATTAAAAGGTTCGTTCGCGTTGGCGTCAAAACTTTGTAATTACATTAATTGCTTGTAACCCTTTCTGTAAAGCTGGTAACATTAATTGTTTAATTTTCACCAGGCTTTACTTGTCGCGGAGTTTGATCGCAGAATTGTTTATTTATTCTCCATTGTTCAGTTTTAAGTAATTTTGGGCAAGTAATTTTTGGGGCGAGTTTTCATGACAGTCTTTTCTTTTGAAATAGGTCACAGTATAAACAGTAAAATAGATAGTTTGAACAAGGTTCCCTTTGAAATTCTATGATAAAAACTAATTCGGTTTTCACAGCACAAGAAAATTACTGGTCTAACTCTCCTGGGTAGGTTTAACTACGTATAGCATCGTAAGATTAAGCCTCAGGGATATGGAGATTTTGAATGGCATGGCTTAAGCGTCCCTGGATTAAACCGTCATCGAAGACCCTTTTTGGGTTGAACAGGGATAGTTATCCCATTAATTAAATATAATATTTTATTATAGTTTTAGGTGCGGTTACGTCCGCTTTTAAACTATTATTTGACATTAATATATAATATATATATAATAGACATTAATACATATTTTATGAAAAGCTCTTTTTCTTGGTACCAAATTACTTTTTTTCATTGAATTTCGCCTGGAACGTAAAATTACTGAACCTAGTACCTGAAAATCGTACTTCCAAACCTGAAAAATAGTTTTAGGTGCGGTTTTTTTTTTTTTTTTTCTGGGTGGGAAATCATCAAATAACTTCTCCCTTCTTCTTCGTTTTAGGTGCGGTTACGTCCACTTTTAAACTATTATTTGATAAGACATTAATACATATTTTATAAAAGCTCTTTGTCTTGGTACCAAATTACTTTTTTCATTGAATTTCGCCTGGAAAGTAAAATTACTGAATCTAGTACCTGAAAATCGTACTTCCAAACCTGAAAATCGTATGAATGTGAACTACCTATGTGCTATGTGCATCTACATTATTTTGATCATTGGGTACAGATTCGTTATGTTTACACGTCACGTCCATGCGAGTTTAGACGCCTTATTCTACAAGAAATTCACCTAAACATTCGATTTTTCAACTGTAAATAATTGTATTATTAATCAATCTACACCAAACAGCCATGAAGGCTTCACTCAGCACAGACCTTCGTCGGAATAAATTGAATTTTACATACGCATGCGCGGGAAACATCTGCTACTTCTATAATATGCTGATGTTACATTATACAACCGTTTTTTATCATTACGAGGCTTGGCAGGGCTCCAAGTCGGGTCACTATAAGAGTATTGTAGCACGCGTGTAATAGTATTTTAAAGTATTCAGGTGTAGTGGCGTAATTCACGTAGATTTATGTTGAAGGTAACTCAAGTAGCTGAGTAATGTGGAACGCGTAAGCGCATCGAATCGATAGTTACGCATCTCCTCGTACAAATGGGAAACGCTTATGCGATAAGACCGGTCGCGGAATTAAGAAATAACTGTTTAACATGGAATTTTTCGACGGCACGATTGGCGCAGCGGTTAAGCGATTGTCTGCTGCGCTGCGTGTCGCGGGTTCGATTCCCGCACGGAATAAATATTGGTATGACCTACAAATAGTTGTTCCGGGTCTGGCTGTTTGTGTATGTGAGTTTTAAATGTTTGTGAACGCACCCACAATACAGGAGAAATTCCTAGTGTGGGGCAACGTTTTTTAAAAAAAAAGAAAAAGAATTTAAATAACAAACAATCGCGCCGATTGGTTGCCGATTAAATTGAGAATTTGGCTAGCTAAAAGATAAGAAATTACGGAGAAATCTTAGCTAAGAATAAACTAATGTTGAAGTTTATTTAATTGATATTATAAATTGAAAGCTCATTTTCTAACGTTATTTTTTTCAAAAAGATATATTTAGCAAATAGCTGGAACAGTCGGTAACTAGCAAACCTGTTTTTCGTAGCTCTCAGGAAAAGAGGTATTCAATTGAGTATTGAATTGAGTTTAAATGTTTGTAAACGCACCCACAATACAGGAGTAATTCCTAGTGTGGGGCAACGTTTTATTTAAAAAGAAAGAAGAAAGAAAAGAATTTAGAGCACACTGGGATCAGTATAACTTCACCTTATTTTATAGTATGGATTTTCATAGAAATAATTAAGTCATGAATAAGGCATTAAGTCCGCCTTTGTACCTTTTTTTTGCGCGAGAAGTTTAAATAAATAATGGTGAACGGCCCGAGTTGAGGCGAGGATTATCTGGTGTACTAGAGCAGTGGTAGCCCGGTAGGTGGTGGGTTCGAACTTCGAACCCAGGCAAGCGCTTTACTTTGTGTAAATTAATTCATTACAACGGCACGGTGAGCGAACCGGCAGGTCCTAGAACCAAAAATTCGAAGACATGTGACATCGACCAACCCGCACTGGGCCCGCGCGGTGGATTACGGCCCACTCGCGCAGAGACCTGTTTTCCAGTAGTAGGAACATTATCATTAAGCTGATTATTATTATTGTTTGTCCTTTATTTGAGGCAAGTAAAGCCCATAAAACACAATACATAAATAAGTATAAAAATAGTAACTATAAACTAATACTTATTAAAAAAAAAACAAATTTTAAAACTACTGCATACGAAGTGACGGCGTCGTGTTACGCTGCGATCTGTCGCGTAGCTGGCCGCGGAAACGCCGATACAGCACGCCTTTCGGCTCTTCCTTGAGGAAGGTCACTAAATGGTGAGTCGGAACGCGCACGACTTGAAGTTGTTTTGGTGTTATTATGCGCCTCCAACTTCTCCACACTCAAGGTCTAGTTGGTCTTCACCCGTATGTACTCTACGATGTCCTCAGTCTTCGTAGAGTGGTGCAAGCGGGATACGTCTAACGATTATGACTATTAGAGGTCTGCACGGCTTGGGCGGAGCACCGCCGTGTCCTCGTGGAGGTGATCGGCGGCGGCGATCTCTCGCGTCCGACCCTGGTCCAGGCCATGGTACGGAGCGAGAGGGCATGGCTGGCAGTCGCCTCCTTCAGCGAAGCAGTTATGCTCGCAAAGAGGGAGGCGGCGCACGTGAGGGAGATGCAGTACATGCGCCCTCACAGCCGTGGCCTTCGCAGGAGACGCCCTGGGCGTCGGGAATCCCAGGCTGATTCCCGGCCACCGTAGGCACGGGCTTGCGGACGGCGAGTAATGGGTAGCTCGCTGTCCGGTAAGGACCAAGCCCGGGTCGACGGCGCGTTGTGTTCCACGCGCGCCTCAAAGAGATGTCATCAGCAACAGATGGGGCCCGCAAGGGCCGATGCCTGCCGGGGGTGCGGGTTGTTCGAAAGAGATACCGCTGCCCCTGGCACACAGGCAACTGAGGGAACACGGGTGGGTTTTAGTCAGTAAAAGTCTGACACGCCCTCCCGCTCCACCCAGAGCGGGAAAACTTATTTGATGATTTCCCAACCAAAAAAAAAAAAACGATTATGACTATGCTGTGTGGTGTAGTGCTTATAAATACGTTTTGTGTTGACCTATTACCTAATCTGTTGACAAATCCCATGTCACGTTATTTCGTACAACTATAATCACAACATGATGCCACAGTAGATTTTCTAAACACAGACTGAATCAGTCTTTCTCGTCGGTTGTTAGTTACTGATACTATAAACTTTAGCCAGCGTCTTCGCCCGCGTGGACTTCGAAAATTATCCATCGGGAACGTATTACCGGCATAAAAAGTATCATATGTGTTATTCCAGTTTACAAACTACCTGTGTGCCTAATTTCATTGACATCCGTTCAGCCGTTTTTGCGTGAAAGAGTAACAAACATCCATACATCCATACTCACAAACTTTCACATCACTACATAGTATAAAACAAAGTCGCTTTCTCTGTCCCTATATCCCTATGTATGCTTAAATCTTTAAAACTACGCAACGGATTTTGATGCGGGTTTTTTTAATAGATAGAGTGATTCAAGAGGAAGGTTTATATGTATAATACACCGACCTCCACGCGGGCGAAGCCGCTGGCAAAAGCTAGTTTATAATATTAGTAGGATATCTAATATATAAAATTCTCGTGTCACAGTTTTCGTTGCCATACTCCTCCGAAACGGCTTGACCGATTTTGATGAAATTTTATATGCGTATTCAGTAGGTCTGAGAATCGGCCAACATCTATTTTTCATCCCCCTAAATGTTAGGGGTAGTCCACCCCTAAATAATTTATAAGGCAAAACAACGTTTGCTGGGTCAGCTAGTTATTATATATATTTAGATGTTTGGATGTTTGTTACTCATTCACGCTATGGCTAAAGGGATTTGGATACAATTTAGCACACAGATAGTTTATAACCTGGATTAACACATATAATACTTTAAATTCTGGTAACACGTTCCCGTGGGATATATTCCGACCTCCATGCGGGCGAAGCCGCTGGCAAAATCTAGTAAAAAAAATTGTTCTGGCATCAATTATGACCGCAAAAGCATTGCACTTTTTCTGTGAAACAGCTGATTTTTGTTTTGACAACCAACGAAACATTTTTATGAATCATAATTATGCTGAATTCATGGTTTCATTGAGCGCGTCGATGTCCATGTCGCCTTGTATTTCTGTTGCTAAAAGTTTAGTAGTACTAACGATACAGTCGTATATTACTGCCTTTGGTGAATCAATACCCATTTCAGTACAATCCGTAAATACGGAGAAATAATAGATAACTACGTAACGCTATCTCTTCTGTTCTAACATTGACAAACGATTAAATTATATGAATCAACGGCGGTACTGTTTATTTTAATCGAGAATTGCGGTACTTTCCAGAAAAAAAGAAACATGTCGACGGTCCCTACGTACATAGAGACATGTCAAAAAACGAGGTTCGCATCTACGACACATATTCGTTGTAAATATAATACTTGTTCTCATATACGATTTGTAAATGACGTTAAATAAGTAATATTAAAAAAATATAAATATACAGGTGTGTGCTTAAGGAAAATCTAAACTCAATTGTGCAATAAAAAGAAAACAATTTTTGACATGTCTTTAATACGTAGGGACCGTCGATATCTATAGTTTACGGTTTTATTTCTGGATTTCCCGACAAGGATTTTACCTGGAACAAATAAAAAAAAATCGTGTCTAAATGTTGCTGGACCCCGTAAACAATGTACAATTGTTTTGTACTAATGAGAACAGGAAAAGTTTGTAACGTTGAAAGTAGCTTTTAATGATGCATGTTGTTGGAAATGACCTATTTTTCTTCGTTGGCCACTGGTACAGAAGGCCGTGGATTATTGATTAGTTAGGCCAATGCAATGGATGTCACCTTGCTGAAGTAATGTAGACCTTATGTTTTAATGTTTAAATGAAGTCTTTCTCGTGTACAGCGCAAAAAGCAGTAGCACCCAGTACAGGTCTTTGTGAAGGAGCTCATACAATCGAAATACTACAAAATACTGCGCTCATAATTTTGTTTCCAAAAATGTAAACATTAATGTGTGTAGGTTTTTGCGATTCAACTTCAATAAATTTTATGAGATTTCAACAGCACTGTATTGTCATCCTATATTCAACTTAATTTACACTGGTATGCCACTGCCAGTGACGTTGATATTTGTTTAAGTGGAAATAGCATATAATCAATTGAAAACCAGAGTTATCTATTTTTGCCAAGCAACGTTGCTGTGTTCTGGGTTTTTACGCGTCGCGTGAAAATTTAAAACCGATCGATTGTTAATTCTCCTAATGAAAATGCCCGTGCAGTACAGTTACGATTTATTATGCTAAATCTGTTATCAGCGTAAATAATCTCGCCCGCTGTCACTAATTAGTAATCTGTTACTACTAATCCGTTTTTTATGGCAACACTTATTACAAATAATTATGTTGAATTGGACAGGTCCACTCAATCTGTGTGGTTTTTTTCTCAAAAGACCATTTCAGACACCAATCCACATGGTTTCACATTATCTGACCAAGATTATGTCTGAACTTTAAAAGAGAATGTGACCTCTGAGTTTGTTTCGGCCTTTCTTCTCAGAGTAGTCAGATAGGAAACGCCGACCTCATCTAGTTTTAAAAATATGATTGACGTGTAAAAGTGTTTGTACAAACCTACTTACAGAAATAAAATCATTTATCATTTATGAATTTGTTGAAAACAAAGGAGAAAACTAAAAAAACATTTTTTTTTTTGCCTCACCGATGGACCAAATAGGCTAACCCAACCCTTAACCCTTTAGGCACGCCACGATAGCGGCGGTAAGTCTCCTCTTTGAGGAGTGGCTTGAGAGGCGGCACGGCGTCTTCACTTTCCGCCTGACTCTGGGCCTCACCGGACACACCGATTGCTTCGGGAGGTTCCTGTTTCGGAGAAGGCGGGAGGAAACGCTCGGGTGTTTCCACTGCGAAGATCGCCCTGAGGACACGGTGGACCATACGGTAGAGGTCTGCTCTGCTTGGGCTGAGCACCGCCGTGTCCTCATGGAGGCGATCGGCGGCGGCGATCTCTCCCATCCTGCCCTGATCCAGGCCATGGTACGGAGCGAGAGTTCATGGGTAGTCGTTACCTTCTGCGAAGCAGTAATGCTCGAGAAGAGGGAGGCGGCGCACGTAAGGAAGAGGCAGTATATGCGCCCTCACGGCCTTAGTCGCCGCGGGAGACGCCCTGGGCGTCGGGAATCCCAGGCTGATGATTCCCGGCCACCGTAGGAGCGGGCTTGCGGACTGCGAGTAATGGGTAGCTCACTGTCCGGTAAGGACCAAGCCCGGGTCGACGGCGCATTGTGTTTCACGCGCGCCTCATAAAGATGTCAGCACCAACTGATGGGACCGGCAAGGGCCGATGCCTGCCAGGGGTGCGGGTTGTTCGAAAGAGATACCGCGGCCGCTGGCACACAGGCAACTGAGGGAACACGGGTGGGTTTTAGTCAGTAAAAGTCTGACACGCCCTCCTGCTCCACCCAGAGCGGGAGAAGTTATTTGATGATTTCCCACCCTAAAAAAAATACCCTCAACCCTTCGTCTTTGACTCGATTTGACTCTGGAATTAAATCAGTTAAACTTTTAGCAGTCTTGTCCTAATTTAGGCAGGCATTTATATGCTCTTCAGAGTGTTTAAATACTAAAAGCTTAATTTAATTGTCTATTTTCCAGAACGACACATTCTTTCCTAAGAAGCAATCTTTTTAGCCGACTACGGGGAAGCAAAAAGCAACACAGCTAATATTTTATTAATGTTCCCGTGTTGAGTATCAAATGTAAGTGCTTTTAAGCACATTTCAAATCAAAAGTAAGTTCAAAAACTAAAACCCAAGTAACAAAATAATACATTCTAACGGTAGTAAGCGATCATAAGCTTTAGGACAAAGTGGCTTTTTTTTTAAGTTGGGACATTTTCAGATAACTTCTCCCGCTCTGGGTGGAGCAGGAGGGCGTGTCAGTGTTTTACTGACTAAAACCCACCCGTGTTCCTACAGTTTGCCTGTGTGCCAGGGTCCACGGTATCTCTTTCGAACAACCCGTAACCCTGGAGCTGAAACTCAGAACTTTTGGGTTTTTTTCATTAGGATATATTATCCTTAGTCACAGCTGCGAGGTCAGCTCGCCGCCTATTACGTGGGACTTATAACACTCATCATGTGGGTACCTCAATACACCTGATTACACTTCTCTACGCCTTCGGGAAATACAGGTGTTTGTGGATGATAAGTTCAAAACAGGTACTGAGTTTTGCACGCTATCGAAAGCTCTCGCATGGCTGAACACACGTCGCTCTGGTGATCAGAACCAGTCAGCTAAACGAGAGCTTATAATACTGATAAGTTTGTTCTTTACACGTGTGACTTCACATAGATGTTCGTGGTTTTTACGACTGCATGTATGGCATGAGTCTTGATAGGAATGCTTGTCTCCATTAATGTTAAAGAGGCATTTCCGAAGAGGTGCAGCTGAAGCTGTAACAATACCTCCAGGTCTCTTGGAAATTCCAGTTCCATTTCCTTTTCGATGCAACACGATTTCTATACATTTCTACTATCAGCTGACATTGCAGTAGTCGCTCCTTTCCTGGTCATCTATACATACATAAATAAAATAGGAGTGTCTGTTTGTAATATTAAAATAACCGCTTTTTGCTACATGCATATGAATATATATACGGTACATATACCAAAATAACATTTTTTACAATTTTTGTCTGTCTGTCTGTCTGTCTGTTTGTTCCCGCTAATCTCTGAAATGGCCGGACCGTTTTTGACGGGACTATCACTGGCAAGTAGCTGATGAATAAGGAGTAACTTAGGCTACTTTTATTTTAGAATTTATTTGTTTTTATTGATATATAAATAATAGTAAAACAACTATTCCGCGCGGACGAAGTCGCGGGCACAGCTAGTATGAATAATAAAAAAGGTTCCGACGAATTGAGAACCTCCTCCTTTTGGAAGTCGGTTAATAAACTAAATAGCGTGGTACTTGCGTAACATACTAACAGAAGGAATGGCTTTCCTTTTTGACAGTTCAACAACATACATTGCGTTATTTACGTGTTTGAGCAGATTTTTTTTCGAACATATGGAGCAATGGATTAGCAATCGAGATGAGTCAGATTGTGATTGATAGTGTGCGAGGCGATTAAGGTGCCGGTTGTTCTTGTAGGAATCTGGGTTTAAAGTACGCCTCAGAATCAGCATATAAGAGTATGCTGCATCTAATTAAGTCTTCTCATAAATTTTCGGAGAGCTGTGCGTTGGGGTTAGCAAAAGCGAGTCTGCTGCTAAGAGAAAAACTCAATGATTTTCCTTCTACTCAATACCAATAAAACGTAACAAATATTACTACAAGCCCGTTGATTATTCAGCGTTTACGAACACATGAATAAACGGCGCCATCGTTCATTTACCAGTAATTATTTACGATCAGTCTGACGTCGCTCGACGGTGCGTGCAAACGTGTTTTTAGCATTTATCTCCGTATATATATATAAAAACATACGGTTTTGTCGTGTTTTCGCGTCCACATACTTGGGATAGCAACAGGTATTGCTTGTGAAGGTTGTTCAGTGAATCGGGTGCGTAATTTTAAAGTTTTCTCTGTGCTTTTGATCAAACTTTTGAACTTTGGTTGCTTTTTGTTTGGGAGTTTCTACGGTTTTTTTTCGAGTTTCTCTGACAGTCAGTGTTATTCTCATTTTAAAGGTTATTGCTATATTTGCACCTTGGAATTACTCGGTTTATGGTGTTGGCAAAATATCAATAGAACTTTGGTTGCTTTTTGTTTGGGAGTTCCTACGGATTTTTTCGAGTTTCTCTGAGAGTCAGTGTTATTCTCATTTTAAAGGTTATTGCTATATTTGCACCTTGGAATTACTCGGTTTATGGTGTTGGCAAAATATCAATAGAACTTTGGTTGCTTTTTGTTTGGGAGTTCCTACGGATTTTTTCGAGTTTCTCTGAGAGTCAGTGTTATTCTCATTTTAAAGGTTATTGCTATATTTGCACCTTGGAATTACTCGGTTTATGGTGTTGGCAAAATATCAATAGATATTGGACAATGTGCTCGGGAGTGAGTAGTGTGTGACAAGTTTTGTGCAAAATCTAATTGACTATTCATTGAACAAGAAAATTGTTAGCCCATCTTGTATTTGATTGATAAACTGTTCGTAGAAAACCAGGCGATAAGCAGCTGTTCAATCAGGTTTATCAATAATCAAATTATTATTATTATCTGTAGAATATAATTAGTTACTGCTTGTATTAAACCGGCTTCCGGTCCGTTCTCACGGTCAACAATGTTTCTCAAGATGTTCTCAGGATCGCAGTTATTTCGTTATCAGTTATTGTAGTGTTGACGATGTTTTGAATTTTAAGGCCGCGTTCACACCACTCTTATATTCAGCCACCGTTTGTGAGCATGCTCACTGTGGGACCTAGTGATTTCTGTCATAGCGGTAGTCAGTTCTTGGTGTGAACGAAATTTTGAATATGTCTGGAAAAACAGTAAACTACGTAACACTAGCTTACAGTCGGTGGTTGCTAAAACGTTGGGTGTGGACGGTTAAGTCCTAAGATAATGTAATATTGTCATTTGTTTATGTGCTAAAATCGATCACAGAACTCATTTTCTACTTCATAAAATCTTAAATTTATGGATAACGCACAGCCTAAACCGCTGGGTCGCTGGTAGAACCATAAACCATTTGTCGCAAGAGTTCCTTTTGTTATGAAGGGAGTGCTCAGAGAAAGTATTTTTAAAATTCGTTCCATTAAGGTGAACCTAGTCCACATTTTTCCCATACAAACTTCGGGAGTGTATTACTCCACTGTTCGACAATGTACATCAAAAATTAAACCTGGTATGGTTTTGTCTCATTATTAATATTGTCTGTACGGAAACAGAATACTAAAATAAAAAGCCATTAAAAAGTTAGGAGCCAACAAAGATTCGTTTTTCTTGCTAATTTAACCTAACTTTGGGCGTGTTTAAGTAATAAAAGGAGTGTAAAATCTGAAAAACCGAGTCGGTACCGACAACGCTCAAATATCGAAAAGTTCAATAAACGATTTATGGAGTGGTTTTTTCATAAAACCCGATCTTCCGAAGGACTGTTCTTAATTTTTTACGCGCCTGTTGTACTATAAATGATCCTGCGTCTCACTCAATAATGTTGTGCGTGTAGACTAGCGTCTAACTCCTCATCACTGATACTACCACTGTCAGTCACGATGCCTGGTGAGACAGCGTGCTTTTTAGCTAGGGCCATCAGTGAGTTCGAGCTCGCAACTAGGTTCCCCTTAAGTGGTTAAATAGGGGGTGATATAGTATAAAATTTCGTCATTTTTGATTATGGGAAATTTCATCGGGCTTCACGGCTTGGAAACATAAAATAATTATAGGATGGTCTTGATTTATTTCGTACGAGCTTCGCATTGATGTCTCAGTGTATTGAAAACAAATCTCATGTAACGTAACTTTGACATTAGTTTGACGGCTGGAACGTCACAATTTTCGAAAGATCAATCCTAGTCTTCATTTTGTTAGCATAGTAGATATTATGTTATCTCGATTCCAGAATTCTATATCCAAACCTGTGATCTCTTGAAACTAATTCTTAAGAGGAGTTCCCCGGATTTTGGGAACGAAGTTGCTTATCGCACTTTATACTGTGTATGGTTATCCTCTGCACTCTTCGCAAATGAAAGCTAGACCGAAAAAATAAAACATTTTGACCGTCACGATGACACACCTCCGTTCCGGGGGTTCCACGATGTCTCTCCGCTGTTTCTTCTCTCTGCTTCTAGAGGAAAGTTTTAATACATATAAGAGGAATTATTTACTTTGGTAGATACAAACCTAACGAATGTGTCTATCGATAAAACTTGTGTTTTTACTTAGAAATAGACTTCATTAATTTGATTCAAATAGTTCCGTCAATCATGTTTTTGTCACATGTCGCATGACGTGTGTCACGCAATGGAAGTTCTTTAGATTATTGTATTTGTTTTTGACAAAATATGTACGTTATTGTGCGATAGCTGAAGACACACACCTACTTATTAAACTCATGATGTTCAAACACGCTGGAAAATCCTTTATTATAGATAACCAGGTCAATGTTGATGACTGTACAGTACGTAGTATGTATCCGGCTTTTTTCTTATTTGTACAACAATTGTGGCGCGCTATGTTTAAGAAAATAGTGTTTCTTAGAAAGAATAAAATTTAATTCCAAACTAAACTGATGCGAGAACTTCGCAACAGTTTTGTTTACCAAATTGGAAACTTGAATAAAACCGCATTATAGTATCAAATCTGCAATGTCTCCTCAATTACGTGACATGAAAACTTTTTGTTGCAGCATTCCACGGAGGAGGGGGGCGGGGGGCGGCGTGGGTTGATCGACGTGAGCGCAGGCGCAGGCGACATGTGGATCAGCGCCGTCGAGAGCTCCATACTGGCCTGGGAGGAGGTAAGACTGGGAGAACCTAACTAGTGTACTAATATCGTGAAAAATTGGAGCTTAAACAAGCCAAGGTTCAGAGTACCAAAATCCAAATCAATCAATCAACTCAGCTAATCGCATTCGACTGCTGGACGCAGGCCCCTACCAGGAATGCCACAAAATCCCGAAAAAAACAATGTGATCCAGTTAATAACTTACTTTTTTGATAAACTCGAATTACCCATCTGTTGGTGTTTATTGAAATGCAGGATACAACATTTCTATTACCTAGTACACTTCGCCCTATTTCATACATTTCACCTTTTGCTTCTTCAAATCATATTCCACAGTTGTATGGTAAGCAGGTAAATTCGAGATTTCTAGATCTAGTAAGTCTAGATAAAAGAAATCAAAGCCAATGATGGCACGGTTGTGTCATTGATAAGATAATAAGTTAAAGACGACCTCATATCTGTATACCGTAATGAAATCTTTATTTAGATAAGAGCCAGATAAAATAATGTCTTAGCTGTTTTATAGCATTACATAATAATCTTATACAGGGTAAGTTTTTATCCAGTGCGCAAACTGTAACCATGAATTCAGCATATCATTCTAGACTCAAGCATTACAAAAAAAAATCTGCTGTTTTATAGAAAAGTGCAATACCTACGCGGGCAAAATGTATGGAACAGCCGATATGTTTTTTTTGTATAACCGACGGGGGTCTAGAATGATATGCTGAATTCATGGTTACAGTTTGCGCACTGGATAAAAACTTATCCTGTATCTATGTTTATACATAACATAATATCACGCCTATATACCTCGAAGGGTTAGGCAGAGGTGGACCTATAGCACAATCACATTTATCCAGTTATGTTTAAGTCTCATATATCAGAGGGCGAGCCTATTGACATCCATCGGTCACAAATCTAGGCTCCGGGCTGCTACTAAAAATTTGTTCGTTCCATAAAAGTAAACATTTTGCATACCAACTCTGGCATATATTATGAAGTTATTTTGCACGTTTACAATGGCGACATAAGATTGAGATTTCTATGCTACATCAAGTTAAATTAATAATGTATTCTGTACAAGTCCTCAAGTCCTCAAGTTCTGAGTTGAGCTGCATGATTACTGATAAATGCGTGCACTGAATGGACAGGTCCACTCAATCTGTGTGGTTCTTTCCTCAAAAGACCATTTCAGACACCGATCCACATGGTCTTCACATAATCTGACCAAGATTATGTCTGGACTTTAAAAGAGACTGTGACCTCTGAGTTTGTTTCGGCCTTCCTTCTCAGAGTAGTCAGATAGGAAACGCCGACTTCATCTAGTTTAAAAAAAATATGATTGACGTGTAAAAGTGTTTGTACAAACCTACTTACAGAAATAAAATCATTTATCATTTATCATAAACCTTCCGGAATAAATGCTCTAAAATATAATATTGTAGTGATTACAAAACCGAATCAAAATCCAGTGTTTAGTTTAGAACTAAAAGATCAGACGGACAGACACGTAAGGCGACTTTGTTTTTTTACTATGTATGTATAGATTATCTCAAGATGGATGTCGTAAACATATTATACAGAAATATGCAGAAGCTCATGAACACAGACTTCATCATCACGTGAATGTCGAGGCGATCCAACTCCTTGACAACACTGAATTAGTGCGAAGACTAAAAAGGGTAAAACCCTTTGAGTTAGTTTAGTGCAGTGTAAGTGAACTCAAACTGTAGTGCAAGTGCTGTCTTTAATAAAAAACACGTGAACCAAGTGTCTTCCCCTTAACTTACAGTGAATAAGAAAGACGTTATTGGACGATTTCTTAGTTTAATAGTTACTTAGCAGTTGTAAGTTATACACTGGTCAGCAAATAAACCGAGCCACCCACTACCTAGGAACTCTGATTCGATTTTCTCAAAAAGTATAAAACTTACAACTATCAAAGTTATACCTACAAAAAGTGCGTTTCATGGTGATTAAAATGACTGCAAATTAATTCGAAAGTACCGTCAACTCACATTAATCAAGCAACAAACACAATTCTAACGATTTGCTCTGTTTTCACCAGAGTTTGAAATTAGCGTTCTTTTTCTCTACAATGAGGGTAGTCGGATATTTCTTATCATTTCTTTAGTTTTTGTCCATCGTTTGCTCAGACGCGTGTGTTTTTGCTACTTTTTTCGATTAATAATGGATACAACACCTCAGGAAGCAGCTCAAGCTGTAGCATTACTTCAAGCAGGCATTGCGCAACGTGAAGTCGCTCGAAGGCTTCGAATCAGCAGATCTTCGGTGCAACGAGTTTACAGACGATACCTAGAGACTGGAGCATTCGATCGCCGTCCAGGTACGGGCAGACCTAGGGCTACATCAGCAGCAGATGATCGATATATCCACCTTACTGTTCTGCGAAATCGCCACCTCAACGCAGTTCAAGTCCAACAAAGTCTGCGTGACGAACGCCAAGTGGTCATAAGTTCAGATACCGTCAGAAGGAGACTTGCTGAACGGAACCTGACCCCAAAAAGAGCTGCAACAGGCCCAGCATTAACGGTAGCACACCGTCGAGCACGACTTGAATTTGCTCGAGAGCATAGGGATTGGACATTAGAGTAGTGGAGTAATGTACTCTTCACTGATGAGACCAGGGTGAGTCTACATGGAAGTGATCGACGTCAGAGAGTATATCGTCGCCCTGGAGAACGTTATTCTCAGTGTTGCATCAAGGAAACTGTTGCTTATGGAGGAGGATCTGTAATGGTCTGGGGCGGCATCTCGTTAACAGCACATACAGCGTTAGTTTTCATCGAACCGACGGGCCGTACACGTGGACTGACTTCTCATCGCTACATTACTGAGATCCTCGCAGACCATGTGGTACCTTACGCAGGATATATCGGACAGGATATGCAATTGATGCATGATAATGCACGGCCTCATGTTGCTCATGTGGTGACCCAGTATCTACGCGACGTCAGCATTCGTACGATGGACTGGCCAGCTCGAAGCCCGGACTTGAATCCGATAGAACACTTATGGGATGAGCTGAAACGTCGGGTTCGAGCCCGGGTACCTGCTCCAACAAGGCTTCCAGAGCTGCGAATCGCAATTGAAGAGGAGTGGAATACAATTCCTCAAGATTTTATCGTCAGGCTCGTAAGGTCGATGAATACAAGGATGCTGGCAGTTATCCGAGCAAGGGGAGGGAATACGGAATATTGATTAAAAACTTTTTTTTGACTTTATCTTTGTTTTTGGCTTTAATTTTTTTTTCACTTTATCAGTACTAACGATTGTCACGACTGGAAAACGACTCTTCTTTGTAAAATCCTTAATAAACACTGAAATATTGATTAAACCCAATGAGTTTCCTTTCATTTTAATCACCATGAAACGCACTTTCTGTAGGTACAACTTTGATAATTGTAGGTTTTTTAGTTTTTGAGAAAATCGAATTAGAGTGCCTAGGTAGCGGGTGGCTCGGTTTATTTGCTGTCCAGTGTATTTAAATTACTTATTAGCTAATAGGCTAGATTGTAATGTGAATAAAGTATCATCTCTTGTGATACTTCAAAAAAAAAAAAAAAATTAATAATGTATTCTGTACATAAAATATTTAGAATAAATGCTCTATAATATAATATTGTAGTGATTGGAAAATCGAATCAAAATCCAGTGCGTAGTTTTTTTTTTTTTTTTGGGTGGGCAATCATCAAATAACTTCTCCCGCTCTGGGCGGAGCGGGAGGGCGTGTCAGACTTTTACTGACTAAAACCCACCCGTGTTCCCTCAGTTGCCTGTGTGCCAGGGGTGGCGCTATCTCTTTCGAACAACCCGCACCCCTGGCAGGCATCGGCCCTTTCGGGCCCCATCAGTTGCTGATGACATCTCTTTGAGGCGCGCGTGGAACACAGCGCGCCGTCGACCCGGGCTTGGTCCTTACTGGACAGCGAGCTACCCATTACTCGCCAGTGCGTAGTTTAGGACTAAAAGATCAGACAAACAGACACGTAAGGCGACATTGGTTTTTACATGTATGTATAGATTCTAGATAACTGCGTGATTTTAATACCAAGCTTTACTTTGTAATGAAAGCTAAAAACCTTACTTTCTATTCCAAGTCTTATGTAATTTCATGTCCTTCATAAAATAATATTCCACAGACGATTCTCGACCACAAATCATATTGACTTTCCAGACGCCATTTCTTTTACAAATAAATAGAGCATCTTGTGGCAATAATACGTAACCAGGTGTTGACTCAATTATTTATTGAAAGGTCAGTAGGTGCGTACGGGCTACGGGAAGCGAGTTCACGCTCCGAAGGTTGTTTACTCACGGAAATGAAAAATCCAATCATAAACTATCAGCGGCGAGGTGTAAATTTTCCTAAGAGAGAAGCCGAAGCGTAACAGCTTTATCTTGCTGACTTATCAATAAAGAATACTTACTATCATTCTACAATTATTATAGGAATGTAAATAATTAAATACAATAAAATTGAACCCTGAAAACCAAATGAAATGGGCAATATATAGAAAAATGCGTCAGCGTGAACGAGATGGAGGAATCCATCTCGTTCTCGCTGACGCATGTTTCTGTATCTGTCTCTGTCATAATCCGTTGTACAGCGGCTTGCTCTCGTCAATATCAAGCGGTGCCACGTGACCTAAAGTGACATCATTACGGGATCGCTGTTGTATGATTTTTTAGTTTCTGATTAGGACGTTTTGGTGCCGGGTTTATTTAGAACTTGTTTTTTTTGTTGTGTGAATTAAATACCCGTAGTGTAACTATATTTTTTGACAATTGACGTGACATTTTTAATAGCGACAGAGTAGCCGATGCGAATCCCCGAATGGAAGCCGGTAGGTATCGTGTTATATGGTGCTTTCGCCACTGTAAGCTATACTAGAAAAGAAAAGCTATGCATTTTTTATAAACTTAGGTTATTATTTCATCAATTTTATAAACTCATCTGCCTAGCCTTTTCCCAACTATATGTTGAGGTCAGTTTCCAGTCTAACCGGAGCTGCGGCTGAGTACTAATATTTTACATGGAGCGACTGCCCATCAGACCTCCACAACCCAGTTATACTGGGTAATACGATACCTCTTGGTTAGAGCGGTTGTCAGACTTTCGGGCTTGTGACCACCCGTAACGACTGTCAAAAAATTACGAATGACAGCCGGGGGACCAACGGCTTAAATTGCTTTCTGCGGCACGGATGGGTCTTGGTATGGTCACCCATTCATGGACCAACCGCGGTCAAGCCTTTTCCAAAATAATTGGACAGGCTAGGCAGATTCATTGATAAGCTCCGTCTCATATAGTTCGTGATTCATACGAGGATTTAGAAGTTAGGTATTCTTATTTATCTAAGGCCCCTCGCCCACGGCGACTTTTTGTATCGCTACTATCGCGCGTTAGTCCTGTTTGACGTGCGACAGAAACGACGCAAACGCGCGGCTGTATCGATACATTGATACAGCCGAAAGAAGAAAGAAGCCTAATAAGATCGCGACTGAAGCGCGACAGCATCGCGATAGTAGCGATACAGAATCTGGGCGAAGGTACACAGCCAGCGACAGCATCGCGGCTGTAGCGATACACATGCGCAATAGCATTGCTACTGCATCGCTACAAAGTCACCGTAGGCGGCCTCTAAGTCTTAGATCTTAAATTTCCCTCTTATAAAATCCACACACCAAAAGTTACTTCTTCTAAACGGGTCGATGGTAAATATTGTCTGAAATAAAGATTTTTTTTTCCTAAACTCACTCGCTGACGCAGACACTATACCCTCACGTGTGTGACAGGGCCATGAAAGCCGGCGCAAGATTCAAGTTGCGTCATGGACTGCGGGGAAACGCAGAATATACACTGGCACTGTCGATCGGAATTCGGAACCAGGGCTCGGAAACCGATTTAATATTTTTAATCAGCTCGTAAAAAACGCCATACATTTCAACGAGAGCGTTTTCTTTTCGATTCTGCTCGAAAAGAATCGATATTACGTCGGTTTTAACCAAAGAACAAAATGAAACAGTTCTGGCTCGAAATACTGGTTAAAATATTTTTTTTTGTTCCAAATCGGACCATAAAAGTAAGATTTACTTAAAACATTATGAGTCCCTCAAGCCGTCATCGTTTCTTGACTTCTAGGCGTGATAATGATGAGTTCCTGTATTATTTTGACTCAAATGTCTTTATCTTGCCTTGAGTGGACATTCAAGTGGGCTTAAATAACATTTACAATCATAATAAAGACTTAACTTGACTAGAGATTCTCCTTTATTATCTTCTAAATAGATAACATATTTATCTAAATAACTATGAATCCACGTGACGGGTGGCAATCTTTATATACCAAGACCCTTTCGTGCCGTTTAGCGGTTGGTCCCGGCTGTCATTCGTGGATTTTTGACAGTTGTTACGGGTCGTTAGAAGCCCAACAGTCTTACTAATGGGTATCGTGTTACCCCGTAACTGGGTTATGGAGCTCAGATAGCCAGTTGTTCCATGTAAAATACTGGAACTCATGCTGGCATTCAGTAAGTCTGGAAGCCGACCCCAACCAACGGAGTGAGGAAAATGCTAGGCAGATGATGATGATTTATGAATCCACGTGGTTTACTGCTCCTAAGTAACGGTTAAGCGTGACGTTAGGCGAAGTGTTATTAGGAGAAGATTTCCTATTCTCTATAGCGTCCTGAGGTACACGTAGAAGGAAGCCAGGATCTGGACACCTCTGCCTATCACTTCGGAGAAAACCAACAGTCGTAATATTATCAATCCATATCACTAAAAGTCACACCACTCACATAATTAAACGTAAACACATAAATGAAGTCGCCCGACATCCGACATTCGTCAATATCCCCAAACAGAGGAACGAACGACATTTACATAAAAACAAATAACAAACGTCTTCGCCCAAAATGATAACATTCACATCACTATAAAAGATCGATGAAATGAAACATCATTTTGTCACAACACTACGGTCCCAATTCGATTGTTAACGATTGATTGATTGAATGCGCCGATGTATGGAAAGCAATTTGCTTAAAGACTATAAGGAAAATAGGTCGTGTCGCCTTTGAAAGATTGGCTATTTTTTTTAAGCTAGTGGTTTGGTCGTTACATCTAGAATGTTACATGTATGATGAATGGAAGGATCTTAAGTATGCGACCTCATGCTCACTGGCTCAGAAATATACTAAGTTTTGTATGTCAGAATTCGTTGAAATTATAATAATGTTGATTTTTCCTTGAGAACTCCGTGGAAAATTTAAGCAGTTACTTTTAAATAAAATAAATGGGCATAACGTGCATTCTTTTCTCTTGATGAAGAAGTGAAGAGACAGTATTCTAACCATTTGATTGAGAATTTGAGGGTCAAACGATTGGTCTTGCCTTTGCTATGATAACTTGCCTTCGTTTCTCTTGAAAAAGAGGTGAAGAGACAGTATTTTATCCATTTGAGGCGAAGATTTTAGGGACAAAAGAATGATCTTGCCTCTGCTACGATGACATATAAATATGCACCTATGTGTGTATATTCCGGGCGTTAACGAGAATTGAGGGGGACTTGATAACGATACTGCGTAATGCAATCAAGTCGGGAAACGGTACAGGCCTGTAGGTAGACATTCAGACTGGTGTCGAATGGCTTTATAATTATAGCCAAAGAGTTTCTTGATGTTCTTTATAAGGACTTTCTGTTCTTTTTCCCTAGACAATTTTTAATTAGCTAAAATAAAATGACGGCTGCGATAGAGCTTTTTTTGTCAACGTGACAGTTAAGCGATAGAAACAGCTGCAAATTTTATTCTGGTCAATTAACAGTCCTATACCGCTTCTTCTACTTTCTGGCATTTCTAGCCGCTTGCTTGCGGACGGCGAGTAATGGGTAGCTCCCTGTCCGGTAAGGACCAAGCCCGGGTCGACGGCGCGTTGTGTTTCACGCGCGCCTCTAAGAGATGTTAGCACCAACTGGTGGGGCCTACAAGGGCCGATGCCTGCCAGGGGTGCGGGTTGTTCGAAAGAGATACCGCACGCAATGGCACACAGGCAACTGAGGGAACACGGGTGGGTTTTAGTCAATAAAAGTCTGACACGCCCTCCCGCTCCACCCGGAGCGGGAGAAATTATTTGATGATTTCCCACCCAAAAAAAAATCACTCAATTTAGCCCAAGATTGATTTGACTGGTAGTTTATAGCGAATTGAGCTTTGACAACTCTATTGCACTTAAATTTAAATATTATCACCATCATTTCAGCCGGTAGACGTCATCTGCTGGACAATTATGTCTCCAGCATCGTCTTGAGGTTCTTCTTCCTCAATCCCTTAGCAACAACAAAAGTTAAATTATATTGCCGATCACCTCTCGCTCTCTTTGTTTCTTTTCATAACACAATGCCCGGAGTGGATGTTTTTTTTTTGGTGGTAAATCATCAAATGACTTCTCTAGGGCAGCGAGCTACTCATTACTCACCGTCCGCTAGCCCGTGCCTACGGTGGCCGTGAATCAGCCTGGGATTCCCGACGCCCAGGGCGTCTACTGCGGAGGCTACGGCCGTGAGGGCGCATGTACTGGTGGATGTGTGGGTTGATGGCAATAGGCTCGCCCCCACCGGGGGTATTACAAGATTATTGGGGAATTGTGGGTGGGTGGGTGTACCTAATGTAGGTACACCTTTGCCTAACCCTTCGAAGATGACAGGATGTTATGTGCATATGTAAAACAAAATCACATCTGATATTGTTTGAATACATAAGTACATACTTTCATAAATTCACGCGTTGTCCCCATGAGGTTAGGCAGAAACTACAGGACCTCCCAGGAACGGTCCATAAATACTCCTTTTGCTTTATTTACGTTCATCCATCTGGTCATAAACGTATGCATGTTGCGAGAACTACGCACCAGGGGGCCTCCATCTAAGCACGAAACCCGTAATCTCGGTCGAAGTTACGGGCGTTTCCTACTACGTATCATTTACGGACGTTTTATAATTCGTTTGGGGCCCAAACTAAGAATGAATTACTACACGATTTGACCCTACTCCCCTGTATGGTTTTATCCGTCCAAAAAGTTAATTAATCAGCTGTAGGAGTCGGTTTCGAACTATTGTCGGACGGGCTCGTATTTTCGTTGACGGAGTTAGTGAGCCCCCTGATCTATAATCAATATCAGATGCTATTCACTCAACATCATAGCTGTCATAGAAAGCAGAGATGCGATCACTATCAAGAGCCCTTACCCCTGAAGCGTATTTGCATACTGACCCAGATTCCATATCTATTAGGTTATATGAGCCGAGATATGTTGCTATTAAATCCTACTCCTAATGGGCTGTTTGCATCCCAGTTGTGACGGTAGTCATTAATTTTGATACGATGAGCTTTTGTTTGAAGACTAATGAAGCTTTCTTTTTCAAGGGCGTCGTTGGTGGGGTATATTTATTTCGTACTTACTTCTGCCTGCGATTCTGACCGCATCAAATTCTTGTTTTAACATAACATAAATATCCTATGACATTCAGCAATACTGGAAAGACACATAAGTGTAAGAATTTTCGGAATCAGATCAGTAATTCCGAAGATTTACCCCCCCCCCCTACATACAAACTCATACATTTCAGCTCTAATTCTTCTGTGAAGTGTGTATGCCACTGAACTCCTCGTAAAGGCCTGGAATGATTTTGATGAATTTTTTGTGTTTAAGCTGGTCCCTGGACGGTTTAGGTTCACAATTGGACCCGGTAGGTGGCGCTGCGATCGCGTTCTAGGAAACGGGACAAAGTCTGTCAGGTCAGCTCATATGAGTATAGATTTTGAGTGAGGCTTATCTAATAGGAACCATAAAATGACCGACATACCTATATTTGGTGAGCCGTTTCGTATACATAGTATTTAATCGATTTTATGGAAAAGCTTTTGTATTAATAACATCGGAATAGTAAATAGCTTTTAATAATCGAACTTACATTAAAAAGTCATCCATTTATGTGATGGGACTTAATGCTACCTGTCCCAACAGGCATATTTAATCAATATTTAGACAGCGGTACGTTTCCTGACTTAATGAAACATAGTAAAGTAGTACCAATTTGCAAATTTTGTAGTAAAAGTGATCCCTCTAATTACACTGGTCAACAGTGGTCATGCCATACCCACTCTGATGGGTGGGACGGCTAATAATCTTTTACTCAATGCGACCAAAATTAAATGTCTTAAGTTCTCATTACCAAATGTACCCCAGGTAGGTCTAAATTTAAAACTCGATGGCAAGAAACTAGATGCTATTGTGGAATTTGTATTTCTAGGAATTACTTTAGATTCAAAATTGCAATGGGGTGCCCACATTAAAGCTCTTTCAAGTAGATTAAGCTCAGCTGCTTACGCAGTAAGAAAAATAAGACAGTTGACTGCTGTAGCCACAGCTAGGTTAAATACACTTTGTTTATTTCCACAGTATTACGTCCTATGGCGTTGTGCTGTGGGGATCGGCAGCTGACATAGATTCAATTTTAATTTTACAAAAGAGGGCAATCCGCGCAATCTATAAAATGGGGCCTCGCGAGTCTCTTAGAAACAAATTTAACGAAATTGATATAGTAACTCTGCCTTCTCTTTATATCTTAGAAAATATCTTGTATGTACGCAAAACTTTGGTCTTTAAAAAAAGTTGCGTTTTCCATAATCTAAATACACGTAGTAAAGATGAAATTGTGATTCCAAAATTTAGATTAACTAAAACTAGCAAGTCATTTCTAATAAACAGTATCCGCTGCTATAACAAGTTGCCAAAGTCGGTTATAGAACTTAGCGATGGAAAGTTTAAAACTCACATCAAACGTGTCCTTATCAAAAAAAGCATATTATAAGATAAAAGACTACGTTGAAGACAGGGAAGCTTGGCATTAATTCCTTCTGCACATGTGGCTTCCCTGGTAACTCATTGATAGCATAACTATGTGAATGTGTGTTAACTGCTCCCAAATTACAATGTGAATTTTTATTTTTGACAATGTCTGACATATTCTCGTCATTATTTGACATTATATGTCAATTCTAATATCGACTATTTATTAGTGATTGTCATGGAAATCATGTCGTAGATTCTTTTACATATTGTGAATGAGAGAACGTTGTAGGCCTTGCAGACTGTAGATTTGTAGACGATTTTCTATTCTTTATTTTCATTCCTCTAAGTTCCTGGCTTGCACTGTCCTCCCGTACTTATTTATTATCACTGTAATTTGAAAACATTGTAAAAGCCAATATTTTTAAAAGAGTAACCGTGGAGTTTCTTGCCGGCCCTTCTCCATAGGAAGGGACAAATTGGAACTGTGCACCTGGCTTCCGACATTTCATAAGTGCCCATGCAGGTTTACGTGAAATAAAAATATATAATTGATTTTGATGTGACATAATTTAGAGAGTTATAAGTATATAATCTTGTAGACTTTTCAAAATACAGGTTTAAAAAAACACCATTTGCGTGTGTAATGCTTATTTAAATATTATTTCCGGAAATCGCGTGTTATTCTCATTCAATAGAACCGGTCGCTAATAGTGTTAATTGCTTGAATCTATTTTGACAATTTTTTTCACACACACGTGACAAATTGTGGATTTTCTAAATCGGGGTTCTCGTTCTGGGGTTAGAGCCAACTTCGGATTAAACAATTTCTTTCTAAATATTAGTTACTTGTTTTCTTAGAAAAAATACGGCCATAGGCTTACTATACCTTTTTTAGTATTGACCGAAAACGTATGGCAGTTTGGCCATTATTGTATGTGTAAATGGATAAATAAATAAATTTTAGACCTATTTGCCATTATTATTTCTGTAAGTAGATTTGTGCAAAAACTGTTAAGCGGCAATCATATTTTTAAATCTAAAGAGGTCGGGGTTTCTTATCTGACTACTTTGAGAAGAAAGGCCGAAACAAACTCAGAGGTCACAGTCTCTTTTGAATTCCAGATGTAATCTTGGTCAGATCATGTGAAGACGATGACTGAAGGCTGAAATGGTATTTTGAGGATAGAATTACACACATTGAGTGGACCTTTCCAGTCATGACATCACGCTTTCGTCCAAGTCATCATGTCAGTACTCTAAGCAAGTCTAGGTGTCATGACCCTCTACCACACGTTTCAATTAAAAACCTTCAATAATTCTACATCAAAAACAAATATTGTCACATAATCCGGCTTCTGTTCTGCACAACCATCTGTACAAATACAATTATTCGTCAACTTGCTATCTTTAGTGACGCAAAACTCCACCATACCTACCTTCTGCACCACAAATGAGAGCAATTTTGTCTGTGTGTTTGAAACGATTTAAGTTTTTATAGCTGATTTTTCAATCGTCTTATCATTTTTTTTTATCTTAGGATTAAATTGACGGGTCATATTTTCTATACAAAGCTGTCAAACTATCACGTTTATTCCTCATTCCTACTTCCAAATTTATGGAACCTTTTGGTTGGCAAATGTGGCTCTTGGCTCTGGACACAGACAACGATGAGTTTTGTTTTGAGGACCTTTAAAATTCAGTTAATCGGCATTGTGCTCACGACATCTGCGTGAGGGTGACTCTACAAAGAGCCTTGTCGTGGAGGGCACTAGACCAGGCGGCCATGAGATGGGATGACCAAATTAAATCCGCAGTTGGCGATCCCTTGTAAAATATCGGTGTCGATGGCGAGAAGACGTGAGGCGAATCACGTCAGCCCCTAGAAAAGAAACTTCATGAGGACCACGCCCGCTCTGATCACAGTGTTACGAAGAAAAAGAATACGGGCTGGTGTCCGCATCTTCACGTCAAAGCGCGTATTCTGCATATTACAAACTTTGTTATTTAAAATGATCTAAAATCATAGAACCGTTTTCATGAAAACATAAAAAAAAAACTACGATTTCAGAGCCCGCGGCATTTTTAAAGGCGCTCCAAGCGGAAAAGCACAAAGCTTTTTATCGGCTTTTCATAAGCTTAGTGGTCGGGGTAAAGCTCGCTCTATAACAAGCTTAACTATCGTGGATAGTACCTAAACTCAGTCTGAACTGTACGTCTGTACCTTTTAGGGTAGGACTAAAACTAAATAGCAAAATGGACCCTATAAGAGAGAGAAGGGCGAGAGAGGATGGAGAGGCTAATTTTTTTTATGGTAACCAATAAATTTGTCAATCCGTCTCCCAACTACGGTGGGGTTAGCTTCCAGTCTAACCAGGTGCCGATGAATACTAGTATTTTATATGGAGCGACTGCTTATCTAACCTTCACAAACCAGTTACTGGGTAACACAATAACCCAAATAATAAACCCCTTGGTAAAACTGTCAAACCTTTGGGCCTCTGACGACCCATAACGACTGTCAAAACTTCTACAATGACAGCCGGGACCAACGGCTTAAAGTATTTTCCGAGACATCGCGGGGTCTTGAAAGTAATGGACATGGCCACCCATCTACGAACCAACCGCGACAAGCGAAGGTTAACCTTCGATCGACCCGAGTGGCTGTTGTAATTTAGCCACGTTGGAACTATGACTAAAATTGATTAGAAACCGGAAGTTGTAATCTACGAGTAATATACTGCGTAGTTTTAGCGTAATTAATAATAATCTAGACATAAGCAACGTCAAAGTCAAAGCATTTATTTCAAAGAGGCACTTAAAAGGCACTTTTGAACGTCAACATTTACATTAAAATAGATTAAAATAGATTTGATTCTAGCCGCCCTTTCCAAAATGTAGTTTCGTATGGAGAAGAATGGGCAAGAAACTCCACCGTTACTCTTTTAAAATATTTTAAGCACAATATTTAACATAGGTTTAGTATATTGTTAGGTATGCGTGTAAACGATGCACCCAGAATAAAATTACCATACCAAAGTAAACGTATACAACGTAACATATATCTTAGCTCCCTTTTAGCATCGTCGAGGTGTACTTAAGTGAAGATTGTTTGAAAATGATCAAAGACTCGGAAGATATATGATTACACTTGCGCTTTCACTTTTACTGAAGCTTCGTGTGATGTAGACGCGTTCAGTTGGCACCGCTCGACTGTAAAATGGGCCAATTGCTTCTTGAAAACGAATGATAGTTGTCGTTGATTAAATAGGTTTAAATAACTAATAGAATTTATTTGGTCCTTCGAGCCGGATTCATCCTATGATGAGGAGATGTCTCGGACCTTGTATCCTATCCGCTCTCGTGGAAGCTTTTTTAGATCTTCAATTAATGTTGATCGTATCGTATCCTATATCGGTCTGGAGTGTCGACCGCGTACCGGAAGACGTAGAGTTGGAAGGCCTCCCGCAAGGTGGACCGATGTTTTTATGAAGGCCGCAGGAATCCACTGAATTGGGGAGCACAGAAACGGTTGAAGTGGTGGAGCTTGGGGGAGGCCTATGTCCAGCAGTGGACGTCTTTCGGGTGAAAAATTATGTATCGGATACACACAAAGTTTTTACTTATACTTGGACTCATAATCGTATTCAGTAACATGATAGTTGAAGGGTTACCAGATTATGACAAAAAAAAGATATTGAAGTGGTGTAAGAGTTAATGAAATTGAACGAACTTAAAATAATGTACTAACATGCAAAAAAAAAAACATTTTAAATTCAATAACTCGTCTTAAAAACATGACATGCACTAATAAAAATGGTAAAGTTTTGTAACGAAATTAAAATTAAACCATTTTTTTTATCATTCGTTCTTTAAAATAATCACCACGTTTTCCTCCAATGTACTTAATTTAAATGAGTAGTTTATCATTATGTGGGTTATTTTTATACCTTTTGACGTCAATAAGGATAACCAAGCAACGTGAAATAAGGTAATAAAAATTCTTACATTTATACTTTTACAACAAAAAATTATTATGAGATACATTGGCGAAGCTATCTTAACCACGTTCTCGAAATATATTTACATACTTTTCTGAGTAGGGTAGTGTACGTAATTAGACGTATGTTGCTTGTTAAAATTGCTAGAGGCACTTTGAAGACATCCAAATTCACTATGTTAGTGAACCTCCTCAGTCTTCACATGCTTATTTTACTCACGTATTGATAAAGTACTCTAAATAATAACCCATTGAATTTCCCACCAGTCTTATCAAAATCAAGGACTAAATCTAGTCAATATCAATCATTTCGAGACTATCGCAGTCCACTGCTGGACATAGGCCTCTCCCAGGCTGCGACACAACACCCAGTCCTCCGCCTTCCGCATCCAGTCTGTCTCAGCCACTTTCTTGAGGTGCTCGGTCCATCTAGCTGGGGGGCGTCCCACACTACGTTTGCCGATACGCGGTCTCCACTCACTCGTCTGCTCCACCGGCCATCGGCCCTTCGACAGACATGGCCAGCCCATTGCTACTTTAGTTTGCTTACTCTGCAAGCTATGTTGGTTACTGCGGTTCTTTCCCTGATAATTTTGTTTCTGGTTTTATCTTTCAAAGTAACTCCGAGCATCTCTCTCAAATCTGGCCAATCAGCCAAAGTTAATTAAATCATTCTTAAAAATATTATCCTGCAGTTGTCCAGCAGCTATTTTAATGCAACCATCACCACAAGCTTAACCAAGACTACACTTACAAGGCATCTCTATTATTATACGACTTATTAAAACAGTAGGTCTCTCTAATTACTCAATTCTTAGTTGATCCATTTCTAGAGCAATCTCTGTAACGGTAATTACGATCTGAGCATGCCCGCGCACGTCTTCAAGCTAAATCGGTTGTGATTGGATCCAATGGGTCGTCATTATTAAATCAGTCCCCAGACATCTCGCTGGGATTGGTCAATTTGTTTCGACGTTTTTTTTGGTCCTTTTATCGTGGTTGATTAGAAAGTATTTGAGCAAATGATTGGGAGCGGCGCAGAATATGCGAGAAAAGTGTCGGTCTAAAAATTGCATTAGAACTGTAAAAAATCGAAGGATTCATCAAGGATTTGTGTGTAAATCGTGCAAAAATACAGTATTGAAAACTACATACATTGAAACAAAAATACGTTTGTCCATTTTAATTATGATAATACTATAGTATTAATTCAGTCTGGCCGGAATAAAACATAATGACAGTAGAAAGTAACTCGAAAATATAACGAAAGCTTTTTAACTAACAGAGAACGGACTTTCATTACAGCTATTGGATGATTTCTGACATTTTAAAATAATGGACTTACAATATTAATGGCTTTACCTACCGCTGTTTTAACCTCTGACATTTCCTTGAATTTGTAGCCATGATACAAAAATATATCCCTGGTCCTTTGAATCGGGGCACGTGATTGGCTTAAAGCTAATTGGCTCTGACGCGGGTGTCTCAAACTTTGTTTGTTATTGGTGGAATAATTTAATAAAAGGGAATCTGGAGCATGGATTTTCGTGGAAAAACCTTGAAAATGGAAACTCATTTAGGTATTCAAATAAGCTTAAGGATCAGCAGTTTTTCGATGTCGAAAACAGCCTAACTTACTGACTTTAAGTCTGTATATACTTCGAAATACTCATTCAGCTGCATCCGGTTAGACTGGAAGCTGACTCCAGAAATAGTTGGGAAAAGGCTGGGCAGCTGATGTCGCAGGCCAGCTTGACTACCTCGCTGCATTTGAACTGTAGTCTTAAATCACTTGTTTTGTTCAGGAGTTAATTCTAAACTATCTATTACCGTATTGACCACCATTTTTGTCCCCAGGTGGCTGAACGTCTAAACGTAGATGTTCGCCGCGGCCTGTCATGGCGGGAAGCCAACGACCGCATGAACTTCGTCGGCCCCAACGAGTTCCAGGTCAAAGAACAGGAACCGCTATGGAAGAAGTACATAGAACAGTTCCAGAACCCGCTCATACTGCTGCTGCTTGGTAAGTAGACTTTTGAAGCTGTTTTCGTGTTTATCATCGTCTTGTGGCGGCCATTTTTGTGTATCAAAGAAAAGAAAAATAACAAAAATATATTTATGTTGCACTAAACATGACGTGACGCAATGCGTGTATACAAAATAAAACAAGTTAGGGGAAAATATGCGTACGTGACGCATTAAGAAAAAACACTATACAAAATAAAACAAGTTAGGGGAAAATATGCGTCACATCTACGCGAAACGGGCATCGCACGGTATAAGACTAACTCGATACGAGACAGAGCCATAGTGCAAGATTCATTTTTTTATCAAGGTTTTTATGAGGTTTACCAGGTACGCAAAGGGTCACCTCGTACATTTTATGTCGCATAATATGTCAGGTGTCGGCGATCGACCGCAGTCAACCCGTCCGCGCCCTAAAGTAGACGACGACGTCCCGAACAACCAAGGTATATTGTAATATTCCTTCATCTCCTCTCGCGGGATGTTAGGGTTTCGTGCTGTCAGTATACACCACGTGAAACAGGCTGCTCCTATCAGTAAATTATTAAATATCTACCTGTGTTAAAGTATACAGGATAAGTTTTTACCCAGTGCGCAAACTGTAACCATGAATTCAGCATATCGTTCTAGCCCCCCAGCGCAGAAACTCTTCGTCGGTACTTAATACAAAAAAAATCAACTGTTTCATACATTTTGACCGCGTAGGTAATGCACTTTTCTATGACACAGCTGATTTTGTTTTGTAAAACCGACGTAAAATTTCTGCGCTGGGGTCTAGAATGATATGCTGAATTCATGGTTACAGTTTGCGCACTGGATTAAGACTTATCCTGTATAATTAATATAATACCAGCATATTATTGACCCATTGCAAGGATAATTATACCTAAAGATAAATGATTTTATTTCTATATTTAGGTTTGTACAAACACTTTACACGTCAATCATATTTTAAAAACTAGATGAGGTCTGCGTTTCCTATCTGACTACTACTGAGAAGAAAGGTCGAGACAAACTCAGAGGGATCTCTTTTAAAGTCCAGATATAATTTTGGTCAGATCACTTGAAGACGATGTAGATTGATGTCTGAAATGGTCTTTTGAGGAAAGAACCACAGTTGAGTCGACCTGTGCAGTAATTTCTCACATAGATAAGGCACGGGCATTTGATCAATGCTTGCTCAGGACGGGTTGGCGATTTCAGACTTACGCTAACTAATTCGGTATCCAGGTTTCTTCACGATGTTTTTCCATCACCGATATGTCAGCAATGTACAAGAAAATTTTTAACTGTTATTTCCCTGCTGCACCTTTCTCTATGTGACTCTGAAGATTTCTGTTCCATGGTTCGGTTTGCAGGCGGGAATATGTAATAGGATATGCTAGCAAAACGTGTCTTAACAATACCTTAAGTTAGTATTAAACGGAGAGATTGTATGTCTAGTTATAATACAATGTACAATAATGTACAATGTTTATACAATTTTAGTTGGATTGCGGTATGTTGAGATTTTTTCAGTAGGATTATATAGGTAGTTATGTTCATGTCTAGTACTGCCCTGCTAATTGTATCTGCAGTAATCGACATTTATGGAGAAATGGCATCCTTATGGGCAAACCTATATGAGTAAATAAAAATATTTGGGTACTTACTGGAAGTATGTTTTTTGGATAACAAGATTCACAGTACTTGCATGAAAATTTTATTTATAGATTTCCACGTTTTTCTCGAAACCACTTTTTTGCAAGTACGGCATTTACAATTAGCAGGGCAGGGTAGAACTTGGGAGAAACATTCTGAGCTTACAGCGTCCATTAAATTAGTTAAGTTTCGTTCCGTCCTGTCCTTGAGGAAAACGGCTACTTACCTCCACACATTCACAATTTCTAAATTAGAATTTTATTATTATTAATAGCCTATGATTACCCACTGCATGGCAAAGGCTTCTTTACCCACTTGTCTTTGTTTAAAGTTGCCAAGGGCCAGTTTTTGTTGAAGGGGTCCAGCTCATCCCGTCATGTCCGTCTGGGCTTACCGCGCAGTCGCTTGCCATCAAGACGGACCCATTGGGTTGTAAGTTTGGCCCATTGGTCGTCTGGCATGCGGCAGATGTCTCCAGCGCAATTCCATTTTAGCGTGGCAGCTTTCCAAACAGGCTTAGCACGAGCACCGATTTGTCGACGGAAGAATAGACATGACTATTAAGTAAATTATTTACAATAGGAGAAGATAGCTATGTTTTCCTATTAATTATCACAGTTATGCGTTCTAAACGAATCATGATTTTGTAGATAATCGTATATACTTTGTGGCCATCAAGTAGAAAGTTTGTTATCAGTGTGATTTTAACAGTTTGGGAAGAAATATTCTTCTGAAATAGTCTACATATAAAAGGTCCTAGACAAAGATCATTAGAAAGGAAAGACAAAATGACAGATTGTAGAAGGATATCTACGGTGCGATGTCAAAAATGGAGAAACGAAATATGACTTTTTATGGAAAAAGCCGGAAAAAGCACTGGCTGTTCTTCGTAGAAATAAAAGCGTCATGCTAAGCCTGCAAGTGACATCTGTTATCTTTCTATTCATTTTTGTGCTCGAGTTAAGTTTTCATTTTATTTGTTGGTAAATTGGCATGGCTAACTGACCTCTGACAAATTATTTAATTAATGTTCTGTGTCTCGTAATGTCAATTATTTTGCCTACCTATGTATAGAATCAAGTCTATCTTAACTAAACAGACAGCTGTGCTGCTGGTGAGTTTGTTGCGCCACTTCTACATTCCAGCTAGAAACTAGAGAGTGGTGAGGGGAAGGCGTATTGGGGGACTGTCTTATGTAATTTTGTCGTTCGAAAAGTGCTGATTCTCAGCATAATTTGAATGAATGACTTTTGATTTGATTTGTGAAGGAATTTCAACTACAACCTGCGAAGGTTCATTAAAACCCCATACATGATTCACTATACTTTCTACTTTCGAAGTCTCCTCGTAATTTGACAGTCGCACTTTCAAACAACACCTCGAGTTCGTCGACTTATGTTCTACAAAATAGTTAATTTATATGCAGCCTTCTTAGTTTATAAGTGTAGATACCTAGACTGGTTTTTAGCACGCTAAAATTGTACTTAGATGTTTAGTTGCACGAATTGAACTTGTAGCATCCGCTTCGTGACCTAGATCCTACACATTTTTACTAACGTTACAATTGATCACGTAGCTAATATTGAAGGTAAGGCGTGGAATTTTAATTAAACCTTTAAATTTAGCATCTCTGTTGGTGTTCTGTAAATAAATCTTCGACCTGTAATGAATAACAATGTTATTATTTCCAATACAAAAGAAAATTATAAAGATAAACATTGCGTGACATTCTCATTCACAGTCCGAGCGTTTTGAAGGAAATTGGTAATCCATTTCTTTATACAGGACTAGCTTATGCCAGCGGCTTCGCCCGCGTGGATGTCGGTGTATTATACATATAAACCTTCCTCTTAAATCACTCTATCTATTAAAAAAACCCGCATCAAAATCCGTTGCGTAGTTTTAAAGATTTAAGCATACATAGGGATATAGGGACAGAGAAAGCGACTTTGTTTTATACTATGTAGTGATAAGTTTTTAACCAGTGCGCAAACTGTAACCATGAATTCAGCATATCAAGAAATTTACCGTCAGTTTTACAAGAAAAAAAAATAAACAACAGCTTTTTCATAGAAAAGTGCAATACCTACGCGGTCAAAATGTATGAAACACTTGTTTTATTTTCTATTACTGACGAAAATGTTCTGCGCTGGGGGGTCTAGAATGATATGCTGAATTCATGGTTACAGTTTGCGCACTGGATAAAAACTTACACTGTATAATTGAAAAATTCGTCTGCTCTGCAACGTAAAATGATGGCGCAATTCATGTTGTGGATGTAAATGAAAGGCATTGCCATTATCAGCGTGTTGCGCATTTACTCCACCGTTCCCACCTTCAGTTTCGCCTCTTCCCGCAGAAATTGATACCGTGTGGATGTTTAGCTCTAGTAAAGAGTAAACTGATAACAAACAAGTTGTACAATCGAGTTCATTAATACATTGGCCTTTTCAGGCTTATAAAATATATGAATGTCAAAAAAGTTCATAATATTTTGACAACTATAAGCATCATTAAATCGTGGTCAAGATTTAGATTATTCAATATGTGACTGCTTTTTCTCATAATTTTTCATTATATTGCCTATTTACATTACTACATTATTGAACCGTTCACATGAGGACATATTTTTGATCTAGTTCTATAGAATTTATTGAGCTATCCAACAACGCTCACAATATTTTGAATCCTTGACAGTGCTAATATATTAATGAACTCGACTGTACTCTGTAGAATAATGACTGTATTGTTTTTAAATAAGACATCAATCAATCTACCTAGCTTTTTCCCAACTATGTTCAGGTCGGCTTCCAGTCTAAGTCCAGTTACTGGGTAACATGATACCCCTTGGTAAGACTGGTTGTTAGACTTTCGGGCTTCTGACTACCCGTAACGACTGTCAAAGAACCACGAATGATAGCCGGGCCCAACGGCTTAACGTGCTTTCCGAGGCACGGAGGACCCATCCACAGACCAACCGCGGCAAGCGTAGCTTAACCTGATCGATTGACCCGTCCGGCTGTTATTACTTAGCCACATGTCCCTCAACATCTATCGTTTACTAAATTATATTATTATTACAAGGAAAATTTGAGGATGAAAACGTATATTTTTTACGCGAAAAACTTAAAATATTAGCCACGAGATGGCAAAATTTATCATTCATGCATGAGTCTCTTGTGAGTTATAAGTAGGTAGTATATAACTCGTAAATATGTTATTGTTCTTATTATATCCTTTTTGAGTGTTAGGTGTCAATTAACTTACGTCTTTCAAGGGCATTTGAAATAAATGACATACATTTTAGTAGCAAAACAGATAGGTTGCCTAGCGGTCATTGTCATTGATCTAAAACGCAAATGTTATCAATACAGGACTATATTGATTGAATAACGGTCTCCTACTACATAATGTTAAATGAATAATGGATGATCAAAGTTTTGTGTAATTCCAAAGTCTTTGGTATCCCCATTCATTATTCATCTTCGCCATCTGTAACAAGATGTCGAAAACCTTGCTTAAAAAAAGACAAGTTCACCAGAATCTATTTAGTGTTAGCCGTCGTGGCTTATACAGGGTGTAAGGGGAGCGCTTCCGAAGCCAGAACGTACGTTATATACTACCTAAATGTAAACCCAATAAATTTTACCTTTCGCCTTAAATTGGTTATTTTGCATCAATTTAAAACGTTTGACGCGTCTGTAATGTTTCTACTTATTTTATTTTGGCGGCACTTTACAAAGGATGCCTAGACCTAAAGGCGCCGCCTGGACTTGGGGTCGTTTTTAAATGTGTTTAATATTAAATAATAGTTAATTTAACTGTTCTCACAGCATAGTGTAAAAAATAAAAATAAATTGGGAATTTTAGTTCTAGATTTTTTATGGTCTTCGTCTTCGGAAGCCTTTCCCTTACACCCTGCATACCTATCGGAGGAAACAGACATGGGAGTTCTGTTTTGCAAAATTCCCTGTTTGAGTTCGCTTAAAAGTTGTCATTCAGGAAAAAAGTTCGATTCGGCCGTTGTTCTAGATTTCCCTGGAGTATATTATATTATAATATCTGGATGACCGAGCTTTGCTCGTTTTTTTTTTTGGTTTGACGTTTTCTAACAATGGTACCTAGCTAGATCGATTTATCACCCCTGAAACCCCTTGTATACTAAATTTCATGAAAATCGTTGGAGCCGTTTCCGAGATTCAGATTATATATACAGGATACGTTTTTATCCAGTGCGCAAACTGTAACCATGAATTCAGCATATAATTCTAGACCCCTTAGCGCAGAAATTTTACGTTGGTTTTACAAAGAAAAATTTCTGCGCTGGGGCGTCTTGAATGATATGTTGAATTCATTGTTTCAGTTTGCGCACTGGATAAAAACTTATCCTGTATACAAGAATTGCTCGTTTAAAGGTATTAAGTTCTCATAGGAACCCCATCAGTTAAAAGTATTATTAGCCCCTATTTTATCATTATAATCAGGAATCATTCATTCCCTTATTCTTATCCCAATTTATTTGTGGTCGGCGCTACATTTCTTGTTCCTTCACACTTGTCTATTAGTCGTCATCTCAGTATTTGCCCCCTCTCTATCCATGTCATCTTCGTTTGTGTGTCTGTCTGACATCAGACCTGTATTTGTTTGTCCGGTTCTGTCATCATAACCTGCTATTCTCATCCTACAAACGTTAGCATTTCACAGTATTGATCACAATGTTCAAACATTTACGTGGCCACAATTTAGCCAGGCTTTTAGCTAGACGTAAATTTATTCAGAGCACCTGTGACTTGACTTAGTTTCATATTGTACCTACCTGGAAATTACACGGAACACCTGCCGTCTTAGGGGTGTCAGTTCACTTTTGTGAATTCTGTGTTAATTTTGTAGGTAAAATTAATATGAAGTTGGTGTTAATGATAAATGTTTTTTTTTTATGTAAGTAGGTTTGTACAAACACTTATTCTGGGAAGAATGGGCGAAACAAAGTCAGAGGTCAGTCTTATTTAAGCCCAGACATACTCTTGGTCAGAACATGCGAAAAGACCATGTAGATTTGTGACTGAAATGGTCTTGGTTTGAACGACGATGCTGGTTTCGAAAATTTCTGGAATGTTCCACACTGACATACGTTGTTTGTATATATGTGCGGAGGCACTTGCACACATAATATGCGAGGCGTTAACAGTTGTTTATCTGCCTCTTGTTCATTTCGAGAAGGTTTTGATACAGCGCTATCATTTTTCTTACCTCATTCATACGAAGAACGATTACTTCCAAGTAGTCGTACTTAAATTTTCATTCACCTCTCCTTACATAAATGTGAAATAATCGCAATTGTTTTGGATTTCAAGCTTCGTCTCCTCAGCTGGTCAATAGTAATCTAAGGCCTCTCGCCCACGGCGACTTTTTGTAGCGATGCTGTCGCGCGTTTTGTAAACGCGCTTCTGCATCGCTACTATGGCGCGATAGTCGCGTTTGCAACGTGCGACAGTAACGATGCAAACGTGAGGCTGTATGCGAAACATCGAAACACGCGAAAGACGAAAGAAGCCTAATAAGATCGCGACTGAAGCGCGACCGTATCGCGATAGTAGTGATACAGAATCTGGGCGAAGGTTCGCAGCCAGCGACTGCATCGCGACTGTATTGATACACATGCGCGACAGCATCGCTACAAAAAGTCGCCGTGGGCGAGGCCTCTAAATTGTGTCAATCAATCAATCAATCAAAATATTTTATTTCACATAAACCTGCAAGGGCACTTATGAAACGTCAGAAGCTAGGTGTCAACCCAGAACCTAGCTATATTAGTATGATTTTAACGGCAATATGCAATTATCAAGCATTATCAATTTGAACCAAACGTGATAATTGTTAAACCATGATACCAAACAGTCATCTATCTAATCTTAAAAGACAAAGCAACGAAAATTACTACACTATTGAGGCGGGCAACCCTAACAACATTACCGCCGTCAGCATCAAAACTTATTAACACCATTTCTAAGGGTCAGCCAACATTGTTCACGTCACATCGCTTAAGGAACACAAGAGGCAGTTACGACACCCTTGTCTCTGATAGATTAGTTGAATGGTGACCACCCTATCAATTTCAGCGAGGCAACACCGAAGGTTGGATGTTGATAAACACGTAGTCTATGGGTTTCCGGTGACCTTGCTCTGACAGCTTAGGATAAGAGGCCTAACGACACCCTGCCGGCTGTCGTAATGAGGGTAGCCATATTGGAAAGGTCTAGGGGCACTTTACTTCGACAGATTTCTATTCTATCAGCCGATTGGTTGGTTAAGTGAAGTTTGATTGGAATTTTGAAGGGTGCAGGATATTAGAAGGTAATCCACATGATTGGTTTTGTAATTAAAGGTCGTGCGTTGATGTTTAAAAGACAAGAATGAATTAGTGTGTCATTTATACTCTGCTGGAGACCTGTAGAAGGTTGAACGCAACTTATATTCCTTCACCGTTCACATCAGTTCGTTTCTTAGAACTCTAATTTTGGTTAGTTCATGGAACCGGCTAGAGATGCGAAATAGAATCGAGTTGGCTGTGATGTATCGGTATCAAACCATCAAAGGTGCCTCTTTCGACTTGTTTAGTTTTAAAACTGCTGAAAAAGAATATTAAACTTAAGTTTAAGGACGATCTTTCATTCCTATATTCGATTGTGATGCTAATCATGTTTTTCACCCCTTGTTTCTTGGTAAAGCTGAAAACGTTATTTTTATAATACCTACGTAAAATCAGAAAATAGTGGATTAAAATAACTACAAGAACTCATAATGTGATAAATAAAGTATAAAATATGATAACATAAAAGCTATAGGACCCATAACCATTGGTTGTTATTCTATTCACCGTGAAAGAAACTGTGTTAAAATGGTCGAACGAAAATCGAGAAAATTCGATAGAACCTAAAAAGGAATATCGATCATGAGGATCGTTTTTTGAGTAAGAATATGTACGAGACCTAAATGTTGTAGCCACAGTACATACAAACATACACAGCATGTAGTAGAGAGGTGTGGTTAGCAGACTATCAAACTGAACAACTCTCTCTATGGGACCAACATAGTAATCGCGAAATAATGATCAACCGTCCTATACAAAACTTCAATACCTCAATACTCGACCCAAATTTAGGGCATAACATGCATACTCAGCCTACAAAATTCCCTTTGTTAGGACTCAGGCCTCGGGAGAGAGTATGCTGTAATCTTCCACGCGGGCCCAGTGTGGATTAGAAGATACCACTTGTCTTCGAATTTTTGGATCTAGGACATACCGGTTACCTCACGATGTTTTCCTTCACCGTTTTGAGAGCAGTGGGACGATGGACGAATTATGGGACGGCTGATTATTTTTTTGTAATTGCGATGTTGGTCCCATAAAGTAAGTTGTTCAGTTTGATAGTCTGTACCACAGCTTTAAATATTACCACAGCTTTCTGATACATTCTATAAACACCAGTAGGTACAGGAAAACAAACAGCTGTAGTCTTGCATAGAAGCATGACTGCAGCATTACAAAGTATCTGTTCCAAAAATATAGGATATTATTAAAATAAGCTGCTTCAACACGTCAACGAATGCATACCGACGAACGAACGTGCGGTATTAATAACCGCAACCAAAACGACTATTTTTGGGACACTCTTGCTTGGGACTTATCTCAGTTCTGAATGCTTACAGATTTTCCTCTTGAGATATTTTTAGTTTTGTTTACAAATAAAAGCAACTTAACCCATTAACGATTGTGTCGACCTTCTGACTGCAATGGTTGTTTTTTTTATGGTGGCAGTTTTATACTACAGGATAAAGTTTTAACCAGTGCGCAAACCGAAGAAAAATTTCTATGGTCTCCTAGCATAGAAATTTTTCTTCTGTTTGCGGTTTTCTAGAATCTGGTTATTTTTTTCCTGTATATCTGCTATTTAAATTTTGAATGTGTAGTCACGGCTGATCGACTTTCCTAAGTTTAGGAGCAAGCCCTCTTTTTGTACTTATGTTCATGATTGGATCCTGAACCAACTTCATTGCGTTAGTTTAGTAGACTATTTAGAGGATATATAATTGGATAGTATGATAATGTTTCCAAGGTTCTCAACCCTCGGAGACAGTGAAAATATCGAACAATCTGTTACTAGGCATACAGCCAGTGTTTGTGTAAGTAATTTGCATAGGCTATAGACATTATAGGCTTCTATTCTTAAGAAATGTCGGTTACATACATAGGCTCATGTCTCCTTCCACTTATGGGGTCAGTGTCTGCCTACCCTTCACATTGTACTTTAATCTTCTTCTGAAATAACATTCTATACTTTGCGTCTGTATCGTGAATGTAAGATTACTTATCCATAATTTTACCATGTCCCTCCTGTGGTCCTTCAATCTTACTCCCTGCCGATATTAGTCTTGTTTGATCAAGTCTCGATTTTCGCTTTCATATTTACCGGCTGGATTATTTTCATCCCTGGAAACACCACAAACATATTCGCTATATCCACTTGGATGCGAAATATTTCAAGCCCACGAAAACACAGTACAGCTAACTGCACATCAACTTGACATATGTACTACACATCAGTCAGCTTGTACAACCAACTGCACTTCCACTTCATAGGAACATTTTGGCTCAGCGTTCTTATGTTCTAGCAGTAAGTGTGACTTTCGTACTTCAAGTGTAGTAACTGACGTGTAGTTACCGTACTTACGTGTTATTTTGCGGTATCCGAGGTCATTGTCACGGCCCGCATGCACTTGATACCCGAACCTGTTCTTGCGCAGTTTTTTATGCGACTAGTCACGCTCCGAGACGCATTAGCGAATGGATGTGAGCCTCATTATGTATGAGTACCTAGTGCTCTAAAGGTTTTAATTAGCATTTTGTTTGTGGTCTTCTACCTGGTTTTTTGTGTATTTAATTGATGTTTTCAAATGCAGGTATTTCTGTAGATGACCTTTGAGATGGTGCATGGTTTTAGTTGCCTGTACCTGTAATTACTGTTAGTTAAACACCTATCATTGTATAGAATCAAGTTCTTCTAACTTAACAGACAGCTGTGCTGCTGGGGAGTTTGTTGCGCCACTTCTTCTTCACAGCTAAAGCACTAAGAAGTGGTGAAGGGCGGGCGTTTTGGGGGACTGTCTTATGTAATTTTGACGTTCACAAAGTGCTGACTCTCAAACTATGTAGTTTGAATAAATGACTTTTAATTTGATGTTGTAGATCCATGTCACATGCTCTGTTATTTGATTTATCGTATTACTAGATATTCCTCTGTCTGGTGGAATAATCCCTCTTTTTATTTTCTTGGGTTTTATAAGGTCCGCATGCCAAAGTGAACCGTTGCCGAAGGCATGTGGTCTCACTATTCCTCCAGAATTTCTTCTGCGAAGGGAATTTCCTATTTAGGGTCGGCGCAATACCGTGGTAACACTTTTATTTCTTTCATCCGTCTCTGTCAGTCGTCTCGGCATTTACTTATGTACTTCCTTCAGTTCCGTCATAGCAATGTCGTCTTTTACACAGACCATTTGTCTTTTAATCAGTCTATTTTTTTTTCCAAGAAGGTATGGACACTTAATATGGTGGCGATTTATTAATTTAGAATTGGAGCAAGCACTAGATTATAGAGCTTAATGAAATTTCTAAGGAAAGGAAATCTTTATATACTAATGACTCATATTATAGAGAGGTAAAATTTGTTTGGTTGAATGTAGGGGGGGGGGGGGTAATCTCTGGAATTACCCATAGGATACGGAAGGTTATTAGCCTTATTAGGCTATTAAACATCACGCTACGACCCTAACGAGCCGAGTGTAAAGACAAAAAGTCAGAAAGAAAGATACAACGCAGTAATATCGCGGGAAGCTGTGTGATGCTATAGGACATATTTATGTCAAAACAAGGAAGCTAATACATAATGAATATGTGACATTATAACGTTAGAGAGCGGTAAGCTTGCGTGTTTCACGCTTGTTGGCATAGAAAGAAAACGTTTTCATTTACTTATTACTTCCATAGCTTTTTGATTAATATTGCTACCTCTATGTTAGTTACAACGTGTCGAACATGTAATTTATTCCTTTTCAAATTAATCAGCAAATGCTTCGTCAAGTTCAAGTACGGTTACGTAGGAAAGTAGTTCTGTCGTGTATAACATTCATGTTGTTAATGTTTTGTTCAGCATAATTTTTAGTATCGCCATAGTTAGCTAGCCAGCGCGGAGACGCGTCTTCTGACACCTCGCCCGTGCGCCCGTGAGACTTAAATATATATAAATTTTTCTTTCTTCTGTGTAATCTATAGGTATCAAAATCTACCTAACCAAACCACGTTTGCATATAATCGTCATATCTCTGCATCCAGGTGACGCATTTTGAAGCTGTTTTTAGCTCAGTGATTCCTAATTGGGCTACCCTAAGACCATCTGACGGATAATAATTGACGAAAACGCGAAAAAATTATAGCACCGTTCAGTGGCGTCTAGTCCATAAAGACAGAAAGACACTGCCTACTCTACCTAAATCAGATAAATATTTAAAACTTATATTATTTTATCAATACACAAAAAATCTTTATTCATAAATCAGCTCCACTTGTCGAGCGTCGGTCGTATCATTATTATCATCGATACAATACCCGTTCGTTCGTACAATTTGACGCAACTTCGGATTGCGATGCACTAGCGCCGCTGAGTGTCTCGGGAGAGACACGAACTATTCGCGTCTTAATGTTTATATGTGTGCTCTCGTGGTCATGCAGATTTATTGTGTGTGCGTTCCTATACATACGTGGCACACAACCGTACAGGGTAGTCACTGGCTTTTTACGATTTTTAACAACGAGTCGAATGGGCCAAATAGGCTAACCCAACTCTTAACCCTTTAGGCACGCCGCGATTGCGGCGGTAAGTCCCCTCTTTGAGGAGTGGCTTGAGAGGCGGCATGGCGTCCTCACCTTCCGCCTGACACAGGTCCTCACCGGACATGGCTGTTTCGGGAGGTTCCTGTTTCGGATAGGGCGGGAGGAAACGCCCGGGTGTTTCCATTGCGAAGATCGCCCAGAGGACACGGTGGAGCATACGGTGGAGGTCTGCCCAGCTTGGGCGGAGCAACGCCGTGTCCTCGTGGAGGTGATCGGCGGCGGCGATCTCTCGCGTCCGACCCTGGTCCAGGCCATGGTACGGAGCGAGAGGGCTTGGCTGGCAGTCGCCTCCTTCAGCGAAGCAGTTATGCTCGCAAAGAGGGAGGCGGCGCACGTGAGGGAGATGCAGTACATGCGCCCTCACAGCCGTGGCCTTCGCAGGAGACGCCCTGGGCGTCGGGAATCCCAGGCTGATTCCCGGCCACCGTAGGCACGGGCTTGCGGACGGCGAGTAATGGGTACCTCGCTGTCCGGTAAGGACCAAGCCCGGGTCGACGGCGCGTTGTGTTCCACGCGCGCCTCAAAGAGATGTCAGCAGCAACAGAGGGGCCCGCAAGGGCCGATGCCTGCCGGGGGTGCGGGTTGTTCGAAAGAGATACCGCCGCCCCTGGCATACAGGCAACTGAGGGAAGACGGGTGGGTTTTAGTCAGTAAAAGTCTGACACGCCCTCCGCTCCACCCAGAGCGGGAGAAGTTATTTGATGATTTCCCACCCAGAAAAAAAAAAAAAAAACCGTACAGGGTAGTCACTGGCTTTTTACGCTTTTTTACTCCACGGCGAATTACGAACATTTCCTTCCTCCATTACCGAAGTTAACCTAAATGCAACCGGATAACAATAACCTTTCACCTTAAATTGGTTATTTAGCATCTATTTAAAACGTTTGACGCTTCTGTAATGTTTATTTTCTACTTATTTTATTTTGGCGGCGCTTTACAAAGGATGCCTAAACCTAAAGTCGCCGCCTGGACTTGCGGTCGAGCGCGCTTATGCGTGAGCCTATCAGCTGATTTTTATATTTGAATATTTTGCTTGCAGTTGAAAAAAAATGTTTTTAATCTCAAATAATGGTTCATTTAACGGTTCGCACAGTATAATGTACAAAAAGTGCAAAAAATAAAAAAAATGGGTAAAAATTGCAAAAAAAAAAATATGGTACTGTATCGAGAATCACTAGCCCTATCACCTGCCTTCGTTTTCGGAAGCGTTTCCCTTACACTCTGTATTTCGGTGAAAAAGAAAAATAAGTGATCGTGAAAAGTAATCGTACACCGGATTTGCAACTAATACAAACGATGGGTAAAGTCAATTGTTAATTAAATACAAAACAATATGATTCTTAATTGCCTAACAGCTTGCATGTTATGTAGGTACAACAATCGGTTCTTCTGTTTTCTGCCTTTTTAAAAATTTCTGTCTACTGTGTTTAAAAACTCTGTGCACGCCACTGCCACCGTTATAACAGCCGTCGTGAAAATCTGTAATTTTCATCAGTATTTGACATTAAGGCCGAAGCGCCAGGGTAACCCGCGAAATTAAATTTTCTTTTTTATTTCAAATTGCAGTTTAGTGTCAGATTGCATGTTGAACACAACCGCAACACATACCTGCAGGATAAATTTTTAACCAGTGCGCAAACTGTAACCATAAATTCAGCTTATCATTCTAGACGCAGAAATTTTTCGTCGGTCATACAAAAAAAAATCAGCTGTTTCATTGAAAAGTGCAATACCTACGCGGTCAAAATGTATGGAGTATAACCGGCGAAAAATTTTCTTTACGAAGGTTTGAGACTGGCTGCGTTAGTAACAAATTACAGCAATAAAAAATGTTTTTCAATGGCATCGGTCGATGTGAAGATGTTGACTCTCTCCTTTCAAGAGTTCGTGGGCTCGAACAGTAGTTTGCTACTGTTCGAGTTTACTGTTCCAGAATATTTATGCCCGTTTTCACTAATATTAGGTGACAACGAAATTAATGCTGAAATAGACGGGCGCTGTTGGATTTCAACACTCGGCTGAGCGCCGAAAGTAAAAAAAAAATGAAAAAAAATGAAAAAGTGTTTATTCACAGAAATTTGTTCATTGCAGGTTACATTTACCTCTGCCAAACTGCATAGCAGTTTGTTGGCAGACGTAGCTCCATTTTTATACAAACTTTTAATTATTAACATTAAACAATTTTTGTAACGTACTTTTTCACCTACTTAAAACTACTCTTGCATTCCTTTTTAAAACAAACTTACTTAATTATTATTTTACTTTATTCTTTATTTTTCTTGTAGAAAATCTAACAGCGCGCTTTTAGTTAGACACTCGAAAGAGGGCGTCTATTACTTACGTGAGGCAATTTTGGCGATTTTTCGACCCCCACCCCCGCTTTGTTGAGATGTCGTGAAGTTTAGCTCGACCCTCACCCCCTCCCCATAATCTCACGTTAGTTATTTCAAATACGTGTTTTTAGTGTAAAAACGTTAATCTGTACTTATTTGCGTTGCATTTGGCTGGCTTGGCTGGCCGGTGGCGGTTTAACAATCGAGGAGCTATTGTGCTACTTTGTGGCGTTCGCTTAGCCGCGATAAATATTATTTTGTAGGATTTAGTCATATTGGCGGAAAAAACATGTTTTACATATTTTAACCCGGTTTTCTCGTAATGTTACATTTTTTTTATTTTGCGGAACATAATATAGATTACGTGATATTTGCCCCCACCCCACCCCACTCTCAGAGACCCCAATCTCTCTCACGTGAGATTTGGTGAGATTCGACTCGGCGCCCTCCCCCCCTAAACACCTCACGTAATTAATGAACTCCCCCAAAACGGGCATTAGTTTACTTCGGCTTCTCCAAGAGATAATTATACTCATAACAAAAAGTATTGAACTCATTGTTTAATTCATTAAAACCATCACAATATAACTCGGTAGTCTTTTTATTATTGAATCAGTTAGCCCACCAACAAGCTTGTCGCGAACTGAAATCAATAACTTATAACGATAACAAAAGAATGTTTTTAATTAGTCTCTTGGCTCATGGGAAACTGTAAACTTACTTACAATTCGTTTGTACTCTTTTATCTAAAAAAATTAGATCTGATAAATGCTGATTGGTAGAGATGGGTCATTGACGGTTTTTTTGATTAATGTAATTTAGCTGTTAATCATCAATGGTCAACAGGTTAAAAAAGCGATTAAATTATTAACAGGTTTTGAACGTTCAATCGGTAGCGTTTAACATCAATGTATGTCAACGTTCAATCAAAAAAAAAAAAAGATCGTAAAATCATTGACAATTTTGATGCAAATAATTAATTTGATAACAATTTTTAAATATATAGTGACATTCCCTTCGTACTCTTCCCAGGCTTAGGACTGGCTGGGTACAAATAATATCCAGGCGTACATGAAAGATCATTTCATTTTATAAACATTCAAATCAAATAATATTTACATTTACAATACATACAGTTGGTTCTCAGAAATTAATAAAATTATAATGAAATATTCCGTTGAGCCGTTGACGTAAATTAACAGTATTTTGTTTTCAACTGGTTTTATTTGGAACTGAATAAAATAATGACTATTGAACTAATACGTCTTGTGCGTTGACGTAAATTAACAGCTAATCAGAAATTAATAAAATTATAATGAAATATTCCGTTGAGCCGTTGACGTAAATTAACAGTATTTTGTTTTCAACTGGTTTTATTTGGAACTGAATAAAATAATGACTATTGAACTAATACGTCTTGTGCGTTGACGTAAATTAACAGCTAATATGTTCAACTTGATTTTCATTGATGATTAACAGTTATTTCGTTGACGAATGAAAAGTCGTTTAAAAAAAACAGTTTATTGATTCAACGACCACCTCTACTGATTAGACGGGTCCACTCAATCTCTATGGTTTTCCTCAAAACACCATTTCAGACACCAATCCACATGATCTGACCAAGATTATGTCTGGACTTTAATAGAGACTGAGCTCGAGTTTGTTTCGGCCTTTCTTCTCAGAGTAGTCAGATAGGAAACGCCAACCTCATCTTGTTTTAAAAATATGATTGACGTGTAAACGTCTACTTACAGAAATATAATAATTTATCATTTTATCATTTATCGATCTTCCTTTTATATTGGTCATATTCTTGGTACCTATGTCCTCGCAAGGTCGGGTGTGTCGAAAAACTGGGCCCCTGCTCACTGGTTGGCAAGATCTATGAATTTCAAATATGGAGTAAGTAAGCTAAGAAGGACTTGTACTAGAAAAAAAGAGAGTTTTCTTTTGTTATTGTTGCGCGCCACAATGAATGTCCGGTAACATTAGTTACCACTAGCGCCATCTAGTATTGAGTAGCAGAATTGATAGAGTCAAGATCTTTCTAGAAATATCGATGCTAGAACTTTCTAGAACTATCGACATCTGTTCAGTCGGGGCCGGTATGTACTCGAACATTCTAACATTAGTTACCACTAGCGCCATCTAGTATTGAGTAGCAGAATTGATAGAGTCAAGATCTTTCTAGAAATATCGATGCTAGAACTTTCTAGAACTATCGACATCTGTTCAGTCGGGGCCGGTATGTACTCGAACATTCTAGATGCTTCGACAGTAGAAGGTTCGCGAACTTTCCGAGGGCCCTATAAAAGGCCGAAACGGATCACGACCCGGGCAGTATTGGTCGAGCGATAGAAGCGAAAAACATCTAAAGCGATCTTCAGATGCGCCTTGTAATTGTGTTTTGTAATTAGTGTGTTTGAGTTGTTATTACGTTGTTTAATTAAAGTGTAATTTTTGGTCATTTATACTGGCAGTTTTAATTGTCACGAACCCCAAGCTCGTAACATTATTAATTCTACTTATAATAACCATGTGAAAGTTTGCATCTTCGAATGTACGCACCTATGAGGAGCAGCATCTACTTTTCGCACGTACGAAGAAATGAAAAGCAATTCCATATCTTACCATCCTACTGATATTGAAGTGATTTGGCACACACATAGTTTAAGACCTGGATTAATACATAGGATACTTTTTATCCCGGTAGTACGTTCCCTTTCCATAGGATTATTTCTGACCTCCACGCGCGTGAAGTCGCGGGCGAAACCAAGTTCGAATGAGTATAATTTTTGTAAAAGTTTTCATGCTCATGTTTTGTTGAGGTTTCGAATTCATAACTAGAGCTCGGATATTCGGATGCATATTCACCTAAAGTTGAGAGGTTGGCTAAAATGGAATGCGCTTTTGAACCGATTTTTTTTTTCATTTATTGAAAAAAAAAAATGTTTTTACTAACACACCACCCCTACTCTTACAGACTCACACCCTAGGTACATAGGTTTAGGTACCAAATTTCCATCGGGGTTCATTTTTAACCGACTTCAAAAAAAGGAGGAGGTTCTCAATTCGACTGTATGTTTTTTTTTTAATGTTTGTTACCTAATAACTTTCGATTGGGTGAACCGATTTTGATGATTCTTTTTTTATTTGAAAGCTCGTGCTTCCCGTGTGGTCCCATTTCAATTTTATATAGATCTGATGATGCGTTTCGGAGACAGACAACGGAACTCTTAAAAAAATAACAGCAAATCAACCGCGATTGCTGCTATCGCATAAATATGCATTGTTTTGACCGCAAGGATGATGAAATTTTGAATTAGTGGGGTAGGTACTATAACTAAAAAGTGAAAAATAAAAACTTTTTCCAAAAAAACAACCGACTTCCGAAAAAACACTATAAAGTGAAAAATAACTTTAATCTCGGAAGGCGGTGACAAAAAAATTAAATACGTATCCAAAGTCTTCCGAAAAGCCTTCCGAAATTAAAGTTATTTTTCACTTTATAGTGTTTTTTCGGAAGTCGGTTGTTTTTTTTTGAAAAAGTCTTTTTTAATAAATATGCGTCTGAATAGTTATGCAATCGTAATCATTAGGTAAATATGCATCTGATTATCTGATCCCTATTCATAACACATTCACCAGTGGGTTAGTATGTATTACTTATAATGAAATTGAGAACAATATAATTGCCCGACTAGACCCCAGGCAGGGCACAGGCCTATTATGATTATTTTTGTTAGGTTACGTTTTTTGCATGAGATATTATTTGACACTTCCTTTGCCAGCGGCTTCGCCCGCGTGGGTGTCGGTAATTATTTTACTGGAACGTACCACCGGGATAAAAAGTATCCTACTTATATGTTAATCCAGGTTATGAACTATCTCTGTGTCAAATTTCATCTAAATCCGTTCAGCCGTTTTTGTGTGATTGATTATCGTAGTAGGATTACCGAGCAGGAGATAAGAAAAACAAAAATTAAAACTCCGTGTGTGTCACTTGAGTGCCATAGCGTTTAACCGGTATTTATAACTGGATCACTTAAAAGTAACGTCGCCACCCACCCTGCCCTTAACTACAGGATACATTCAGTTTTATTGGACCCGACCGTTTACTTCAGAATTTCATAGCGGTATTTTTTTAGGCCCAGCATGAAAAATATAGGTTATCGTTGGTATTTATAATTATTTTTAACATTTAAAGAAAAATAATATGTTATAGTAGCACTACAAATAGAAAATAATTGACGGCATGTCGATTTTCATAAGTAAATACAGAAATAACTGTAAAAAAATTACATACAAACTTATAAATAGAAATGTATTTTGATTTAACACGAAAATCAATTTGATATGCGACGTTGTCAGCCTGCGCCGGATGAACGCCCTTAACACAAGTAAAAACATTAAGGAACCGTCAAAATCCATGTCATCATCACAAAAAAAATCCTTCTAATTCTCCCGAATTATGTGAACCGTCAAATTCTTAGAAGCAACTGAATCTAATGATGATCCAGACTTATCAAAAATTATCCGGGTCACACATAACATAACATCACGGCTCTATTTCCCTAAGGGTTAGACAGAGGTGTAATTATAGAACACCAAACACACACATTTCGACATTTATCAAAATCAAAAGCCATTAAATTCAAACTAGGCTGAGAGTCAGCACTTTTTGAACGTCAAAATTACATAAGACAGGGGACGGTCGCGGTTGTGAACGGTTTCGGGGGACCAAAACAGCTCTCCTTCACTTTATGTTAGTTCTATGTAATTGTGGGCGAGCCTGACTCTGACACTCCAAAATCCAGACTCCAGGGTGCTAGAGAACCAGTAACCTCATAAATTCGAAATAACAGTACCTATAGCATAATTTAATTAAAACTATTTCAGAAAATAAAATTTTACTGTAAATCACTCAATCAAACTGCCTAGTCTTTTCCCCAATTGTGTTGGGGTCGGCTTCCAGTCTAACCGGATGCAGCTGAGCACACCAGTATTTTACGAGGAGCGACTGCTTATCTGACCTCCACAACCCATCTACTGGGTAATACGATGACCCTTGGTAAGACTGATTGTCAGATTTTCAGGCTTTTGGCTACCCGTAATGACTGTCGAAGACGTACATATAACAACGATAATTTTACTGTGAATTTTACATTAAAAAGTAAAAGTAGCTCAAATACGCAATTAAAAATACAGACTTGTTTAAAACGTTTCTAATAGTATTTAGCTATAGATTAGGCAAAAAAAAGTAAACGAGTGCTGTTTTTTTTTCTAGTATCTTCTAGTCAATAAATATACAAGGTAATGTCTGTTTTTATTAGCAGGGTGGTATCAATTCTTATGTTGTATTAAATGCTGTTGCTAAGTCACGATGCGACCTGAATACATGTTAATGTTTCACGGAATTTAATTTAAAAGTAAACCTAATAGATAAAAGTAAAATTCGAATACTTAAAACTGAACATTTATTACATAATAGGTTGGGGAAAAAGTTTCTTCGCATTTTTTAAGAAAATTCAAAACATTTTTTAATAAAGTTTTTACATTTAACTAAAGTATGTAGGTACCATTTTGTTCGATAACTTTTTGCCATCTTGTAGGTAGGGACATGATCCCATTGCTATAGAAATTTTGGGACTTCTGGTCAAAATACCGCGACAAGTGGTTTTGGCAGTCCTCTCGTGATGTTAACCTGACACTGCCTAAAGAATTCTGAAGAGACCGAAACAGGTGGAAATCTGAAGGTGCAAGGTCAGGACTATACGGCGGATGCATTAACACCTCCCAGCCAAACTCTCTTAATTTTTGTTGGGTGGCTAAAGATGTGTGAGGTCTAGCGTTATCATGATGAAAAACCACACCCCTTCTGTTGATTAATTCCGGCCGCTTTCTCTCAACTTCTTGCTTTAATCTCATCAGTTGTTCGCAGTAGAGTTCAGAATCGATGGTCCTGCCTGGTGGTAACAGCTCATAATGAATAATGCCCTTCCAATCCCACCACACACACAGCATCACCTTGTTGCGAGTTAACCCGGGTTTCGCCACAGTCTGTGAAGCCTGACCGGCCTTTGACCACGACCTTTTTCGCACGTTCTTGTCATACGTGATCCACTTTTCATCACCAGTTATCAGCTTCTTCAAAAATGGTTCGGTTTCATTACGTCGTAATAAAGAATCACAAATGAGTACACGGTTCATTAGGTTTCTTTCAGTGAGCTCGTGAGGTACCCAAATGTCGAGCTTTTTTGTGTACCCAGTTTTTTTCAAATGCGCCAAAACTGTTTTGTGGTCAATTTCCAGTTCTTCAGCTACGTCGTAACTACTGGTATGCCGATCTTGCTCCACTTTTTCAAAAATGGCATCCATTTTATCCGTAATAGGGCGACCAGAGCAACGTGCATCTTTGACATCAAAATTTCCGGATTGAAAACGCTTAAACCAAATTTGTGCTACTCTCACAGACACTACACTAGGTCCATAAACATCGCAAATTTTTTTCGCGGCTTGCGTTGCATTTTTACCTTTTTTGTAGTAAAATTTTAAAATGTATCGAATTTCTTCATTAGATTCACTCATCTTGACGGTACGAAAAACAAATGAAAATCACACATTTTCCTAATTTGAATTTGGAATTATGTTCTTTAAAATTTAAACTTTCAATGATACCAAAACCAGCCAGATACAAATAGTATAGCCAAAGAGATTTTATTACAAGTTCATACATACTATTATGCGAAAAGACTTTTTCCCCAACCTAATATGTGGATTTCTAAGAACATTTCATTTTGCTAGCCTTTTGGGGACTGCTTTGACAGCTGAATATGCGACAGATGGTTGAAATAATGTGGGTTTGGGCCGAGTGATGTTACAATGTTTATTTAACTGACTTCAAAAAAGGAGGAGGTTCTCAAGTCGACTACTTTTTTAATGTTTGTTACCTCAGAACTTTTGACTGGGTGAGCCGATTTTTTAATTTGAAAGCTGGTGCTTCCCGTGTGGTCCCATTAAAATTTAATATGGATCTGATGATGCGTTTCGGAGACAGGCAACGGAACTCTTCAAAAAATGACAGCAAATAAACCACAATTGCTGCTATCGCATAAATATGCATTGTTTTGACCCCAAGGATGATGAATTTTGAACTATGTGGGGTGTAGGTACTATAACTAAAAAGTGAAAAATTAAAAAAAAAAACAACCGACGTCTAAAAAAACACTAAAAAGTGAAAAATAACTTTAATTTCAGAAGGCGGTGACAAAAAAATTCATAAAATACATATCCAAAGTCACCGACTTCCGAAATTAAAGTTATTTTTCACTTTTTAGTGTTTTATTTTTAAATCACAAATTGAGTTATTAGAATGCTGTGTGAGATCTGAAAACTCTGGAAGCTTGGATTACCAGAATTTTGACTTTTCATAATCAATTAAAGCGGTGAATAATACCTTGTAATCAATCTGCTTAACTACATAAGTATGTGACTTTTTACTGGAACGTCGTGGGAATCTGTTCTAAGGTTGAGGAAGACTATCCGCTCGTGATACAGTTATATACCAGTACGAGGGGATAAGGCGAATCAGTCCGAAGACAACCAAGCTATGTTTACAATCTAGCATCTCACATTCTCCATCTGTTGTCTAAATTTTATCGTCGAAATAATTTTAAGCGATTCTTGTTTATTTTGTGTTTATTATTAAGTTACTCTGTATGGTTGTCTCTTATTCGTGAATAAAGATTATTATGATTATGATCCGTAAGTTCATTGCATAATGCATAGCGTATTCAGCCTATAATGTTCCCACTGCTGGGATACAGGACACAGGCCCCCCTCTCTGAGAGGGAGTGGGCTGTCACGGCTGGCGCGGCACCACGCGCGGTACCAGTGCGGATTGGTAGATATCACATGTCTTCGAATTTTTCGTTCTAGGATATGCCTCCTCTCGATGTTTTCCTTCACCGTTTTCAGAGCAGTTCTGATGAAATAATTTACGCAAATGAAAGCTCCTGCCTGGGTTCGAACCTACAACGTCCAGTTCGACCACTCGCGGCCGTTACCACTGGGGCCACCACTGGTCTAGTTCAATGCACTCAATTTCTTTAAAAGTACGTTTTTATTTTATTTCAAAACCAGTAATGAAATGGAGCAATCATAAAATTTACCTTCGTGCAATATCTTGACGTAAATAATAAAATCTACATATTTATGGCAATGCTTGGCATGGTTGATCTACTGCAAATACACGTTTACAGTTGTGCCATGAAGATACTTTTATGTCTCTACGTGTTTTATCTGTTTAACGACGGTATACGCAATGTTATACGTTTTTGTTATGCAACAAAGACCAATGAGGTAGAGGTCATATCAGTCCTGGGTTCAACTCCCAGGTCGGGCAGCGTTATTAAGTATTTCTCAGTAGGAGCCTGGAGTCTGGACTTGTGCCTGGTTGTTGGCGATAGTCTCGCCCGCTACATGGGACTTATTAAAAAAATATAATTGACGAAATGTGGGTCTTTACGACGTGTGAAGTATAGTAAAGACTTCAGAACGGGTAAATAAAAGATCTTTTTGAAGTGAAAACGTCTTTAGGCGCGTTGGGCATTTTTTGAGAATGGAAAAAACTTTTCCAAAAAAAACAACCGACTTTCGAAAAAACACTACAAAGTGAAAAATAACTTTAATTTCTTTTTTGTCACCGCCTTCCGAAATTAAAGTTTTTTTTCACTTTGTAGTGTTTTTTCGGAAGTCGCTTGCTTTTTTGGAATTTTTTTATTTTTCACTTTTTAAGTTATCGTACCTACCCCACGAATTCGAAATTTCATCATCCTTGGGGTCAAAACAATGCATATTTATGCGATAGCAGCAATCGCGGTTTATTTACTGTTATTTTTTGAAGAGTTCCGTTGTCTGTCTCCGAAACGCATCATCAGATCTATATGGAATGGGACCACACGGAAAGCACGAGCTTTCAAATAAAAAAAGAATCATCAAAATCGGTTCACCCAGTCGAAAGTTATGAGGTAACAAAACATTAAAAAAAACAAACAGCCGAATTGATAACCTCCTCCTTTTTTTGAAGTCGGTTAAAAACAATTGAACTCGCGACACTGTTACCCACAGCACTGACAACACGAACGTACGAACGAACAACGTAAGTTGAACGTTGTTTAATCTCACGATTCAAAAAATACATACGTAATTGTTACAGTTTTCACTTCTGTCGGCACTCCTGGAGTGCCACTGTTTTTTTTATTGACTCTGTGCATCGAAAGACTAACGACAATTAAAGAAAATATTTGTATAAGAGAGAGAAGGCAATAGGGCCTTTTTTGACTGCACAGGGATTACAAACCGTTATAAAGTTCATATTACAAAGAAGGACTATAGTCCATCTTTGTATTGAAAGGGTTTCAATTGGAGCTTGAGTTCCCTGATAGCTTTGACCTGGGATTCTTCAAATCTCGATAGTTTCTCTTAGCAATTCTGCACCACACCGACCGCATAATCGCTTACGTAATGTACAGACGCCAGCACATCGAGCTACCCCAAACTGTAAAATTTTCCCAATTGGACATGAACGTTATGCTTACGTAATAAAGTTGAAAATCTAGTTGGTAGCTTGATGTGCTAGCGTCTGTACTGAGTAACTTCTGCCCGTGACTTCATCCACGTGAAGTTTTATATCCTTTTATATCCGTTTATATCCTACTTCGTTTCCACTTAACGTTCTTTCAAATTTTTCTCTCTTTATGCTTGGCTCCTTAGGGTCGTAGCGTAACGTTAATATAGCACATAACCATCCTCAAAAATTGGGCTATCAAGTACAAAAACTATTTTTTTTTTTCAAATCCGACTGTTAGTTCCAGTGATTACTACCCCCGTACATAAAAACAAACATCCTCAAAAATTGGGCGTTCCAATACAAAATCAATTTTTCAAATCCGACTGTTAGTTCCAGTGATTACCCCGTATATAAAAACAAACAATTTTTAACAGACTTCAAAAAGGAGGAGGTTATTATCAATTCGACATGTTTTATTTTTTATTTTTTTCGGGTTTAGGGTAAACCAAAACTAATGTTGTATAGACGTATTTGCAAAATTATTTTTTGTTCGAAAGGGGTTTATTTCGAAATGGTCCCATTTCAATTTCATATACATCTGATTATGAGTTTCGGAGACAGACAACGGAACTCATCAAAAAATGACAGCAAATCAACCGCGAAAATAACTTTAATTTCGGAAGTCGGTGACTTTGGATATGTATTTTATTTTTTTGTCACCGCCTTCCGCAATTAAAGTAATTTTTCACTTTGTAGTGTTTTTCCGAAAGTTGGTTGTTTTTTTTTTTTGGAAAAAGGTTTTTTCAATTATAATATTAGAATAGATGTACCGTGTGATGGTGGTCAAAAGCTATCAAAACGTAAGCAATTATTAGGAAAATAATCCTATGACATTACTGTAATCTGTAGTCCCATGATGAGTTGCGATTGTTACCGGGGTCCATTAATGAGCTCAATTACGAGTTTACAATCAAATCGTGTAATAAGCCGTGTCATTGGCGCACTGAGGACGTCCACGTAAATACTTGGTACCTTCTGGAAATAATAGCTTTGTTACCGTGAAGGTGATATGGATGACCACTCGTTTAATAAATGGGAGAATCCCGCAGATCATGTGCTAGGTTTATTATCTAATCCCATCTCAGGGAAATCCTGTTATTACGTGTCGGCGAAATATAAAAAAAAAATCTCCACCATTCCCCTTATAAGTCATCACTAAAGCCCAAGAAAGTCAAGTTATTTTGTAAAATACCACTAAAGGTTTCAATTGTGTTTCAACAAAGTTTGAATGACTAAATTATGCATAGGTCTCTAGTATCGAGTTTCTAGTCGATAAATCGATTCTGTTGCCATGAAATATTGATGGGTATGCGATGCGACCTTTAAACGGTTGCACCTGCTGTCAATCACCATGGTATTGTTACGAGGTCATTTCAAGGGTTTCTCTTTCAATAAATACGAGTTCTAGGGGCAACTAACGAAAATATTGATTTAAAGTCCATTTTAAAATAATGAAAATATCGGCTTCGTTGTTGGTCTAGTGGACGCAACTACTGCTGAGAATGATGTCCTGGGTTCGATTCTCAGGTCGGATGTATGCGACCTTTAAACGGTTGCACCTGCTGTCAACCACCATGGTATTGTTACGAGGTCATTTCAAGGGTTTTTCTCACAATGAATACTAATTCTAGGGGCAACTAAAGAAAATAGTGGTTTAAAGTCCATTTTAAAAATAATGAAAATATCGGCTTCCTTGTTGGTCTAGTGGACGCAAGCGCTACTGCTGAGAATGATGTCCTGGGTTCGGTTCTCAGGTCGGGCAAAGAGTTAATGGGCTTTTCTATCTGGGATTTCACAGTACTGCCGTCCTTTAACTAGAAAGGCGTTAGGCCCTAAAAGTTGTTTCCGAGAAAAAGGCAAATACGCGCGAATCGTTATTTCTTAAAAACTGTGATACTCACGTTACTGATTGTAGGACACATCAATTGATATTTCTTTCTGTTTATTCTAAAGAATCCTTTCCAGTTAACGGCCTACAAACTTTTCATGTCTTGGGAACTATTTGTATTGTGAAAATGTTTGTTAGACAGAAAGATAGAGAATTTTGAACTCTCTTAGATTCTATCAAAAAGTAAAAATTGACCAAGTGAGGGTTAACGCCTTTCTAGTAAAAGGACGGCAGACTATGGATGTATGAATTTGTGCCCCTTTGCTGGTAACATAGGTTCGCCGGTGGTTCGTGGTGGCAATATGGGACTTCATAACTAGGTGTAGGTATTATTATAAAGGCACAACTCTGCACAACCCTTCGGGGAAACATGGCGTGATGTTATATTATGAAATTATCGGCTCGCTACACAGAAATTTGCCAGTCAACAGGGCGGTACCGGGGTCGACTTCCCAGGGTAACTGTATTGTAGTAGTTAAAGTGAAAGGTGCCGACTGGACGGTGCTGTCTGCTGTCCTGGGACTACCTGCAGGTGCCCGGGCAGGCCCACTTTTCAAATTTCTGGCTATATTAACCTGGTTCTTTGGTATCTCTGGAAACACGTACCTTGCTGCCTTTCTGGCACTGGCTAAACCTAGCTTGCTCGCAGTCACCTTTAGGCAGCTAAAATGGACCAGCCCAGCGTAATACAGTTTGTAATGTATTACGTTGCTACCTTTTGCCCTTTTGAAGGTCGAAAATTATGACATGGAAACGTACTTTCCGGATTAAAGGATCATATGTGGTAATCCAGGTTTATAATCTGTGTGCCAAATTTCATCCAAATCCGTTCAGTCGTTTTCGTGTGATTGAGTAACAAAGAAACAAACTGTTGAATTTAAAATGTTAGTAGGATAACACTACCTATGCGTTGTAACGAGTTGAATTGCACATCATATTATGTGAGAGAGGCGATCAATACGTCATAATACCCTCAGGCATTATGACGCATTGTTTACAAATAGCCCTCTTAAAATACATTAGCACATAAGTCATACATAACGATCAATATAGTGTACTCTATTTGTGATATTTTACAGCGGTGATTCAGTGGCTTGAGCGTGAGTCATAAAGGTTTATAGAAAGTCCATTATTTTTGGGTATCTTCTTATTTGGAATTTCTTGTAAAACGTCGCAAGATATTGGCTCGTCTTGTGAAAGTACGATTGTTTAGGATACGATGGGACTGACATACGCTATGCTGAAAAGCCCCTAAAATAAAATAAAGAAAAAAAAACAGACATTGGCTTTATTTACCGTTGTTATCTATGATACATGTGTATCTATACAAATTAATAAAAATGAAGTGTCTGTTTGTTATGTCAAAATAATTAAGTACTTATAAAAAAAATATTTTGTCTGCCTGTTTGTTCCGTCTAATCTCCGAAACGGTAGGACCGCTTTTTGTCCCGATAGCAACAGCAGTAAGAGCTAAAATATATGAGTGACGAAAATCTTCCAAATAGAAATAGAGAATATTGGCTTTTCAGAGCACAACACAGTCTTGACTACCGTCATAGTATTATTTTTCGTTCTACAGCAGGCTTAGCATGGCACTTTCTATTTCAACGAAGATTAAGTAGACAGCGCTTTTTCAATACAAAGTAACATTTCGTTTCTCCATTTTTGACATCGCACCATAAAAAAAAAAATCAAAAGTCATTTATTCAAACTAGGCTGAGAGTCAGTTCTTTTTGAACGTCAAAATTACATAAGACAGTCCCCCGGCACGCCCGCCCTTCACCACTTCCTAGTGCTTTCGCTGGGAAGAAGAAGTGGCGCAACAAACTCCCCAGCAGCACAGCTGTCTGTTAAGTTAGAAGATAGATATCCTATACTGGATATTCTACAATCTGTGATTTTGTCTTTCGTTTCTAACGATCTTTGTCTAGGTCCTTATAAATGTAGACTATTTCAGAATAATATTTCTTCCCAAACTGTCAAAATCACACTGGCAACAAACTTTCTACTCGAGGGCCACATAGTATTTACAATTATCTACAAAATCATGATTCGTTTAGAACGCATAACTGTGATAATTTTAATAGAAAAACATAGCCATCTTCTCCTATTATACATCATTAACTGAAAGTCATGTCTATTCTTCCGTCGACAAAACGGTGCTCGTGCTACGCCTGATGTACGCAAAATACCCGCTTGAAAATAAAACAGGCAGACACCATACAGCACTGTTATCGTCATCATCATCATCATCATCATCATCATCATCATCATCATCATCATCATCATCATCATCATCATAATCATCATATCAGCCGAAAGACGTCCACTGCTGGACATAGGCCTCCCCAAAAAGGTGGGGTTTTGCCATAATCGCCACGCTTGGCAGGCGGGTTGGCGATCGCAGTATGGTGGTCAAATGCATAGAGACCGCTGCTGCCCATCTCTAGTAAGTCCCTTAGTCACCTTCTACGACACCCATGGGAAGAAATGGGATGGTGCTATGTGTGAACATGAGAACATCACGGAACGTGATGCTTATGACTATTGAAAATGATTATTGGGAAGCCTTAGTAGTAGTAGCATTTTGTAGGCAATCTAAAAATTGTGAAAAGTGTCACTAATTATAAGAAATTCGAATTTACGTCGTTTCTACTATAAATGACTTCGCCGTTCACGTTCTGAAAAAAAAAAAAAATTGTCTTTTAAAGCCCTTTATACACCCACGGGAAGAAATGGGAAGGTGCTATTATTTTACGTCCAGCACCACACGGAACAATACAGCAGCACTGCAGCACTTTAAAGCAACATAATAAATTTTTTTTCTTCGTTTTACGCCTTTTCTCCACGAGGGAGGGAGGCAGAAACTAAACAACGCCCCCAGCTTCGTAGTTGGGGGCGTTGTTTAGTTTCTGCCATACCTTAGTTCCTTACATACTCCTTGTCATCATTCCTGCACTTCGTTCAATATTATCATCATCTGCTTAGCATCTTCCCAACTATGTTGGGGTCGGCTTACAGTCTAACCGGCTGCAGCTGAATACCAGTATTTTACATGCAGCGACTGCCTATCTGACCTCCACAACCCAGTTACTGGGTAATACGATACCCCTTGGTGTCAGACTTTCGGGCTTCTGACGACCCGTAACGACTGTCAAGGATCCAAAAATGACAGCCGGGACCAAAGGCTTAACGTGCTTTCCGAGGCACGGAGGGGTCTTAGTATGTAAAGATGGTCACCCATCCACAGTCCAACCGCGGCAAGCGCAGCTTAACCTGATCGATCGCCCCATGCGGCTTATATTACTTAGCCACAAGCCCTTCGTTCAACATGTCAAGAAAAACGAAAATCTTCACCTAACTTGATATTCCATATTCGTATATTAACGCCATGTTTTCCTTGTCACCAGGCTCAGCAGTGGTGAGCGTGTGTATGCGGCAGTTCGACGACGCCATATCGATCACGGTGGCCATCATGATCGTCGTCACCGTGGCGTTCGTCCAGGAGTACCGCTCTGAGAAGTCGCTTGAAGAACTTAATAAGCTTGTTCCGCCATCTTGTAATTGGTAAGTAGAATTATGAGCCCTATATCCGAAAATGCCCCCTGTCTAAATGTGTATGATTAGGCTACCTTCTATTGCCATCGACTTCCGAAACTTTTTGTTAGTTTGATTTGCTTTTTCTGAAAGCTTGTTTTGAAGTATGGTGTTTAAAAATATTGAAAGCCTGATGTTTACTAAACAGTCGTGACTATTGCACGTTTGGCTCGATCCTCGGCTACTCTCATTCAGCTGCTAAATTCAGCTAACTATGTGTGTAGTCAATCAATCTACCTAGCCTTTCACAATATGTTGTGGTCGGCTTCCAGTCTTAACGGAAGTAGCTGAATTTTCATGGAGCGACTGCCTACCTAATCTCCACACCCCAGTAACTGGGTAATGCGATATCCCTTGGCAAGACTGGTTGTCAGACCAGATCAGCACTTATTACAAAAGTACCTAGTTGTATTCAGTGGCGTGCACAGAGTTTTTTGGTTATTCTGTATTTTTTACCATTTTTTTTCTGCCTACCCTAGGCAGAAAAAAAATGGTAAAAAATACAGAATAACGATTGCTTTACGTACACATGTGTGGCAATTAAACGAATCATGAATCTTATTGTTTTGTATTGAATTTACCTTGAGTTTGCAAATACGGTGTACAACTACTTTTCACGAGCACTTTGTTCACCGTTTGGAATACGTATCATTTTTTTTTCTCTATACACACCACTTGACAACTTTCACAGTGAATATTAACAATTTTTCACAGTATTATCAATGTTAAAATCTTAAATACATGCTATCATATCATAGCCCACAATCACAACCGAAAAGTACTTAACAAAGCGTAAAAAAGCCACTGCCTACCCTGTACGGTTATGTGCGTTATTTGTTACATTGTGTGCCACGTATGTATACGAGCGCACACTAAATAAATCCGCATGACCACGAGCGCACACATATAAACGTCAAGACGCGAATAGTTTGTGTCTCTCCCGAGGTACTCAGCGGCGTTAGTGCATCGCAATGCGAATTTGCGTCAAATTGTACGAACGAGCAGGTATTGCATCGATGCTACTAATGATACGACCGACGTTAGACAGGTGGAGCTGATTTATAAATAACTAGCTTTTGCCAGCGGCTTCGCCCGCGTGGAGGTCGGTGTATTATACATATAAACCTTCCTCTTGAATCACTCTATCTATTAAAAAAACCCGCATCAAAATCCGTTGCGCAGCTTTAAAGATTTAAGCATACATAGGGACAGAGAAAGCGACTTTGTTTTATACTATGTAGTGCAGATTTTTTTTGTTTATTTATAAAATAATAATAATTTTAAATATTTATCTGATTTAGGTAGGGCAGGCAGTGTCTTTCTGGACTGTCCGTTTATGTACTGCGCGCCACTGGTTGTATTCATTGATAGTTCCAACTGTAAATAATTATCTATTTACCCGTGAAACTAAGTAATTTTGCTTACCAGTACTTGATTTAGCTTGATTCTAACAGCCTACTGTGACCACATTTTACAAACCTAGATAGTGCAAATTCTCGACATAATTACTGTTAACGATGCAAAAGCAACATTATTCATGCAACGGAAGAATCTAGATTAATTTGTGCCACGAAGAGAAAGGTAGTACTTTTCCTTGCTGCCATTATTAAATGTAATTTTGAAGTCGTACTTAGCTCTTCTCCACATTTATTATGCGCACAGCCAAAGTGTGCAACTCTCTGGCAGCGTCTGTGTTCCTTTCCACATTAAACCGGACTGTCTTCAAAGCAAGAGTGAACAGGCTTCTTCTGGGCCCGCTCGTTCCATCATACACCTCATCCATCGCTTTCCATCAGGCGAGATCGAGGTCAAGAGCTGGTCCATTCTGCAATAAAAAACAAACATAATCAAGCTTATTCAGTTTAATAGGCAACATCTTTCAAATTACAGGGGACATTCCTGAAAGAAACATGAATAGCCCTTGATTTCTGTCTGTCATTATCTAATTTTGGTTATGTACTAGCGACCCGCCCCTGCTCGCACATTTTCACGACTTGATAATACATCAAGATTTCTTTATTATGTGCCAGTATAATACACAGAAATTCGGGATTCTTTGGTGAAAACCGCGGCAAAGTTCGTTGCGTAATTTAAAATAACACCGTATTTAATTTATGATAAGTATGTACTAGTCTTGTGTAGTTTGTGAATGATGAACGAAAACGACCGTTTCTTAGCACTGTACTAAAAAGAAACGTTTCCGAATGCTGACTTGTAATCGGTCTATTAGTTCTAACAGCTTCTCGTACATTTACAGAGTCTAATAACGTATGTCCGAATGAGAACGAGAACTTCAGCGACTGATTTGGCTTATACAATTTCAATGAGACTTTTTTACTCTGTGGTCTATGGAAGTACTGACTGAGAGCGAAGACATAATAGCTAATAGAATGAACTAGTTCCCTGACCGTAATGAACTAGTACGGTGCGATCTTAAAAATGACCGAGCAGGCACAAGACTAGTATGTACAGATGAAGTGCTACTGCTTGCGGCTACGTAATAACAGCTGCACGGTTCGATCGGTCAGGGTTAAGCTTCACTTGCCGCGGTTGATCCGTGGATGGGTGACATACCAAGTACCCTCCTTGCCTCGGAAAGCACGCTTAGTCCCGGCTGTCATTCCTGAAAGTCTGACAGCCAGTCTTACCAAGGGGTATCGTAATCCAGTAACTGGGTTGTGGAGGTCAGATAGGCAGTCGCTCCATTTAAAATACTGGCATTGAGCTACTTCCGTTTCGACTGGAAGGCGAACCTAACATAGTAGAGAAAAGGCTTAAAGGCAGATGATTATAACTGACTAGTTTTTGCCAGCGGCTTCGCCCGCGTGGTGGTCGAAAACTATCCCACGGGAACGTAGTACCGAGATAAAAAGTATCCTATGTGTTTTTCCAGGTTACAAACTATCTGTGTATCAGATTTCATTAAAATCCGTTTAGCCGTTTTTGCGTGAAAGTGTAACAAACATCCATACATTCATACTCACAAACTTTCACATTTATGATGGTAGTAGAATAGAGTGCTACTGCAGGTAGGGTTGCCAACCATACTTTATAATAACGTATCCTACTTTATAATAACATATCCTACTTTATAATAACGTATCCTACTTTATAATAACATATCCTACTTTATAATAACGTATCCTACTTTATAATAACATATCCTACTTTATAATAACGTATCCTACTTTATAATAACGTATCCTACTTTATAATAACGTATCCTACTTTATAATAACGTATCCTACTTTATAATAACATATCCTACTTTATAATAACGTATCCTACTTTATAATAACATATCCTACTTTATAATAACGTATCCTACTTTATAATAACGTATCCTACTTTATTTTTGGTATTTATACTTTATACTTTTGCATACAAATAAAGTATGTGAAAATACTTTATTTCCAACCTTTACTGTGATGCGTAAAACAAAACACTCATTATGGGTACTTAACTATTAAACGGATGACGGAAACGATTTTTATAATTACTGAATGAAATGTTAGATGTCAGATGTGATGTCAATGTAACAAGACAGGACAAAGACTTGGCTGCAATCCTGTCTGAACGCGCGTAGAGTTTTAAATTTAAATTTGGACCGTCAAACAGTCTTGAATTTTTTTAACATAGCAAAAATTGTTAGCATGTACTAAAAGCACACATAAATGCGTTTTTAAGGCAATAAAAACATGAAATTTGAAAAATACTTTTTTTTTCTTCCAACTTCTTTTTTTTCCTATTCAAAGCATTTTATACGTTTTTTTTGTCAAAAAAAGTTGGCAACCCTAACTGCAGGGCAAAAATGCCTTCCTTCCCTCCTTCCACTTGTATCTATCATATCAGCCGAAAAACGTCCACTGCTGGACATAAGCCTCCCCCAAAAGGGAGGGATTTGCCATAATCGCCACGTTTGGCAGGCGGGTTGGCGATCGCAGTATGGTGGTCAAATGCATAAAGAACGCTGCGGCCCATTTTCTAGTAAGTCGCCTTCTACGGCACCCACGGGAAGAAATGGAATGGTGCTATTCTTTTACGTCCGGCACCACACGGAACATCCTTGTATCTATACAATTTTGTTTACTGATAAAACACGCTTAATACGACAGAATGTATATTTCATGTCTTATTCATATTTTTAATGTATTAGAGTTGTTTACATATTTTCCTACCCTATTTACCTATAACGAATCAACTTGAGCCACGTACTAGTGTAAATATCGAGTATCGACCAAGTAATGACGCACACAATTTATTACGATTAATTCCGTCGCATTGACAATAGAGTTGTTTACTGCTTAATTAATGAATGTCGTTGACATTGGCCGGAGATAGGGTCGTCTAGTCCTTTGATTAAGCTCTATTAGTGGGATTATCGCTTTTATTGACGGTTCTGGACTGTTATTAATCTGGTATTATAGATTTATGTCTAGTCTGTTGTGACGGTAAACTAACCCGCCCCACTGGGCACTTGAATGACGGCCCACTCCCTCTGAACTACACGACGCATGTGTCCCAGAAGTGGGAATATTGCATATATATATATTCCGTGTGGTGCCGTACGTAAAAGAATAGCATCATCCCATTTCTTCCCGTGGGTGTCGTAGAAGAGGCTACTAAGGGACTTACTAGAGAATGGGCAGCAGCGTTCTCTATGCATTTTACCACCATACTGCGATCACCTGCCAAGCTTACATACATCAGCATATAATGTTCCCACTGCTGCGGCACAGGCCTCCTGTCATCAGGGAGTGGGCTTGTAATCCAGCACGCGGGCCCAGTGCGGTTTGGTAGATGTCTTCGAATTTTTGGTTCTTGGAAATGCAACCAGCATTTCCAAGAATTCTCACGATGTTTTCCTTCACCGTTTTGAGAGCAGTGGAGCTAAACTAATAAAAACAAAGTAAAGCGCTCTTGGTTCGAACCTACGACCTATAAACTCGTAAGTCGCGGTCGTTACCTCTGCTCAATAGATTGTGCATATACCATGCTGTCAGAATATGCTGGGCACGTTTTTCTTGTAACCCTTACATTTTTTTTCCCACGTGAAACACGGTTTAAAACCTTCCTTCACGAGTTGAAGTACGATGTTATCGCCTGATTGGGCGCAAATAAGGTTCATTGGTTCAACCACATTATCGAATGTTGCTCTGCTACGAAATTTTCCATGGATCTCAAGTAATTGGCTATTATTTTGCTCCCTATTATGATGTCAATGGCGTTTTATGACTGACTGACTAATTGTCCGACTCATCGTTAATTTGAGACGTACCTGTAAATGATCTAATTGAAATGTTTGTTTTGAATTTGATTGGGTGTGGGTATAGGACAACAAAAGTGTTTGTTATGCAGGGTAGCAATAAACATCTTTGCGCAGCAAGAATCTTCACGGTGATCTTAAATTGAGTTGCGTTCTAAACTTCGGCTGTTTGTGCAGTAGCATCTATACCGACCATTGCATGGAAATAAAGAAATCAGAGTATGGGGTTTGGAAACAGGCAACTATCGTAAACTTTCTGGTTAATTGATCAAATCAAAAGCCTTTACAATATAATAGGAAACTCTTTATTATGTAGGAACACCATGTGGATTACAGATATAAACGTTAACATTTTACGTTGGGTGACAAACTGGGTGGACTTCTAAAAGCTATCTTTTATAGACAACCTTTGGATAGATTAAAGGGCTTTAAATTATGATTTTTTACACGCTTTATATTAGCTTCACTTGTATGTTTGTTTGTTTGCATGTATGTAACCGACTCCTTTGGACGCTATTTTGACCCACTTTAAACGGTCAGATTTCATTTAAACTTTGTAGACTTATCGAGGACCTATGACAATTCAATAATTAAATGAAAATAGAAAAAAACACGGTTTTGTAGTTAGCAAAACGGAAAAATAGAAAATAAATAATAGTTTAAAAAAACTAAAAAAAACACGCTTTAAAAACCAAACTAAAAAGTAGAAAATAATTTAATTCTATTAAAAAGCGTGGGGTGCTTTTTGAGGTATTTTTATAATCAATTAATATCAAGCACCCCACGCTTTTTAATAGAATTAAATTATTTTCTACTTTTTAGTTGGGTTTTTAAAGCGTGTTTTTTTAGTTTTTTTAAACTATTATTTATTTTTATTGACTTTAGAATTTCAGACCCATTTTCTCTCTCCACAGTCTCCGCGAAGGCAGCCTCGAACATTTCCTAGCGCGCAACTTAGTTCCCGGCGACATAGTCCACCTAAACGTTGGTGACCGCGTGCCAGCCGACCTTCGACTCTATGACTCCATAGACCTGGCTATCGATGAGTCTTCCTTTACCGGAGAGACGGAACCTGCCATGAAGAGTGTGCTACCGAATAAAGCAGCTGCGGGACGAGTCAATAAGGACAATATTGCCTTCTTGGGGACGCTCGTTAGGTGTGGTAATGCAAAGGTAAGGGTTTTTTTTTGTTTTGTAGGTTAATTTGTGGAACTGGACTTTAAGACAATCTGTAAAATGTCTCAGAGTAATTTAATGTTGGTTAGACGGACTGATGACCTCAAAAAGACAGAACGTATAGACTGGATGCAGAGAGTGGGAAGTTTGCGCGCATTGGAGAGAGCTATATCCAATGGACTACAATAGGCAGAATTTCTTGAATACACGGTTTGTTATCCCGAATGGTTGGGCAGAGGGGCAGAGGTGTACGGTACCTATAGTCATCATCATCATCATTTCAGCCGAAAGGCGTCCACTGCTGGACATAGCCCTGCCTCAATATGGGGGGTTTGCCATAATCGCCACGCTTGGCAGGCGGGTTGGCGATCGCAGTATGGTAGTAAAATGCATAGAAAACGCTGCTGCCCATTCTCTAGTACGTCGGTAAGGAAGAGATGGGATGGTGCTATTCTTTACGTCCGGCACCATACGGAACCGGTACCTATAGTACCTACGCTCAAATTTCGCCAGTTATGTTTTAAGTCCCATGCAATAGGGGACTTTAAACATAATGGGGGGGGGGGGTGCCATGTAATTTGTATCTCCGGTTGATGGCAATAGACTCGCTATTGCCATCAACCGGAGACACAAATCCAAACGAGCTGCTATTGAGAAATTTCAGATATACCCAATAACACTTTGTCCGACCTGGGAATCGAACCCAGGACCTCATGTTCAGCAGTAGCGCGTGCGCCCACTAGACCGAGTAGAAACACGCGGGAATATTGACTGAAAAAGAGGTTATGGTTATCATTACCAATCGGAAACCTTCCTACCTGTCCGTTATTAAGGGGGCCTTTGTAAACCTACCTCAGCCACCAGTCTCTCACAAAGTTAGCTCGTTTTTCATGCACTACTGTCGACGTTTAGCATTAAATTAATTAAGGCATTGAATGGAAATCCTTTATCATGTAATGGCAAGATCGACATTGACTTCATAGAGGCATTAAGATTTTTGAGTGAGCATAAAAAATTATAAATACCAAAAATACTTCTTTGCCATTGTATGTGTAAACAGTAAACACAAACCAAAAGATTCTGACACTAGGTCAAAGTATCCAAATGTTATCGAGATTTTAACCAACCCCATCTTCTTTCCAGGGCATCGTAGTAAGCACGGGCGAACGCTCCGAATTCGGCGACATCTTCCGAATGATGCAAGCTGAGGAGGCTCCGAAGACTCCATTACAGAAGTCCATGGACACCCTGGGCGCACAGCTGTCATTGTACTCTTTCTGCATCATCGGCTTCATCATGGTGACTGGCTGGCTGCAAGGGAAGGCACTACAGGATATGTTTACGATCAGCGTCAGTTTGGCTGTGGCGGCTATTCCTGAGGGTAAGCCCACGTTCCCATGGACGTAATAAAATCGACGTAATAAATCGCGGTGGGGCTTTTTCGCGTGCTCCAAAGAATTCCCGCAGCTATTTTATTTAACGGTTTTATTTAGCTTGCCCTGTTTCTTGTTTGGGTCAAATTTAGTACTTAAAATTTTACCCCCTTCCTGTTGACAGATTGATCTGATATTTGGTACACACCTTTAGTTTTGATGACAATACATTTAATAAAAACAAAAAATATAGAATGAGAAATATTAAGTAGGTAACTAAATAAAAACCAAAAAACTTGAAAATAAAATACGTACTTATTTTTTTTTCAAGTTGAGCGGTTTTAACTAAAAGCTAAAAAATAATTCGGTGAAATAAAATCGTGTGGCGCGTGAAACATATTTACTCAGGTTACGCTACGCCCCATAATTTTATTTTACCGAAATATTTTTTAGCTTTTAGTTAAAACCGTTTAACTTAAAAACAGTGTTTTGTTATTTTATTACGTCTGTGTCAAGACGACTGTGTTCTAGGGACTTTCGTTATTTCGGGCAGCATTTCACAATACTTTTTAATAGGTTTACAGTACCTTGAAATATAGTTTGAAAACACTTTAAAATAGTGTCCAGTTGGAACCATATTTAATTTCAATCCGTCCAGTTACACAAAGTAATTTTTAACAATTGCATGTTTGGTACTAGCAAGAATCATTAAGGTTGATTCTCGATCTATTAAATTCACGTTACAATCTTTCCAAAACTGTAATAACCTGAACATTTATCCCCAGGTCTTCCGATCGTGGTGACTGTGACCTTGGCCCTGGGTGTGATGCGCATGGCTAAGAGGAACGCGATCGTCAAGAAGCTACCCACCGTAGAGACCCTGGGCTGTGTCAACGTTATCTGCAGCGATAAGACTGGTTAGTATTATCTACATCTATAACATGATGCTTTATTCCCAAAGGGGGGCAGAGGATGCTACAGCATATTTCGCTATATATGTTAGAAATACCAGGTATTATCAGGTTTTGTTTTTGATTATAGGCACACAAATACAAACTATAGGCTGCTACTGACAATTCCCAAATGATTCCTTGCACCCCAAAATTTTGTTTAAATATACACCGTGACATTTTAGTCGTCTTACAACGGCAGCCCACTTCATGTATCCAACGACTACTACACATTTAAATGAAAAAAAAAAATGTTTTTTTGGACATAATTAATAATTAAAAATATTAAAATTTTATTCACAAAGACGCATGAAGTAGCTTGAAACACCCTGATATGAAGATGGAATGAATGATGGAACGTAATGGTATAGGTATCTTCTACCCTTTGATACGTAAACATTAATAACAGGATTTTTCATAATCCTAAAGCATTATTTATTATTTGTACCTATTATCTTAATTAATGGTAACAATTTTTTTATTGCGCCTATAGGTATTTTACGTCGGATACATTTAGTGGACCACCTTTGTAAGACTACTAAAATGTCACGGTGTATATTATTTGCTGACAAAGAAGAAGAAATGCGCATCTGCAATACCAGAAGTATTGTTGGTACGTAGCGATCTCTGAGAGGAAGCTGAAATGTCTTATGTGCCTAGCCATGAAGTAAAAGTCGCATGTGTCATCACATCAGCAAACGTAACCTTCAGACCGCTGTTGCAATACTCATGCGTTATAGTATATTTCATTACAAGTGCGGAAAGGCTGTCATTGCAAAGAGTTCCGACAAATGTCTACCCGAGCCGAGGCGCAGCCGAAGGCGAGGGTTGACAGTCGGAACAAGTTGCAATGACGGTTCCGCAGGTGTACTGAACGACTATTTTTAATACAGTTGCGAAAAAATGAAGCAATTTAATAAAATAATAAAAACACAATAAACTCAACTAACTAATCATTTATTTCTTATAAAAGTTATAGTACACATGTACATTGAAATTGGTACAGTTTTTTAAAGTAACTGGGGAAGTTTTAGGTTGCATATTTACTGTTTGAGACAAACTATTATTAATTTCGTATGATTGTTCATGTATATTTGTCATACAATGGCGTTTGCTAGTTGATGGAATTGGATTTGATGAATTATCATTATCAACGAAGGTAGATGGACGAACGTTCTCTTCAACATGTGAAGAAGACGGACTGGACCTTAAATTAATGGATTGTGTGATTTTTTTCCCAGTTTCTAGTTTGTTGTTTAATGAATCATCAATATAGCTTTCTGCAACTTTGTCTGATTTCCAACCTCCTAGTCGCTTTAAGGACGTCAAATTGGCTCCTGAATCTGCCAATAATGTAGCAGAGGTCCTCCTGAAGCTGTGCCCAGTATAATACTCAGCATCCGGCAGACCAAGAAACGTTGCTATTTCTTTTGGCATATTACCAAATTTGTTTATCCCGATTGCTTGAGCTGTACACTTCCCTTTTTGGTAATTTTGAAAAAAACGGTCGGTTTTTCCTTTTTGGGACCGCTGATTCATATATTTTTGCACTATTCTAAGAAAATCTCCTTCAACAACAAAGCTTCTCGGTATCTTATTTTTTGTGTTCGGAATCTTGATTAGTAGCATTTTTCCATGGGCTTCAATATCTTTTAAAGTAATATTGGCTAACTCCTCTCTGCGGCAAGCTCCAACAACGCCAAAAATCAGAGCAACCTACAAAAAAAGGGATTTGATTAATATTTTTTTAAATAATGTTTTGACTGTATTTTGCGATTTCGTAAACTGAATACTAAAGAAAAATATAAGTACTTATTAATAAATTACCTTTGTGGCTAAATAACGATCATCGGGAGCTTCGTTCAAAAACCTTTCCACTTCATTGGATGTTAATATTTTCGACTTTTTACTTGTAAAACCGTCTGATTGTCGTTTTAAGAAAGCATTTAATTTTGGGTATTCACTTATATCCACGTTGTTCCTTATTTTCAGCATACTTTTTATCATCGAAAATCTCGACCATAACGTAGACGGTTTTAATTTTGCTGAGAGTTCGGAGAAGTATGCCAACATAACATTTTCTGAAAAACTATTTGCTTTTTTCTCTTCTCTCCACGCAATAAATTCGTCGTATGTAGATAATATGTAACGACTTTTTGACTTTTCCGGTAAAATGTTCTCCGAAGCATTTTGTGCAATTATACTGAGTTCCGGTGGTGTTAATTAAAAAAAAATAGGGTCGAAATTACTCATTTTGTGCAACAAACAACTAAACTCGCAAAGAAAATTTCTGGAAAATGGCGCCAACCGTATAATATAAGCAGAGTTTTTTTTTTTCACCCATTTTGGTAGGCAAAGGGAACTATCCATACAGCTTAGTCTTCAGTAGATTTTTTTTATTGATATGAAATGAAAATGAAATTTAATGAGATGAAATGAAATGAAACCTAACCTAACTCATTCAATTAAATCATTAAATCTGATATTGAAATAAATTAGTAGCTTCCTTTTAGAAATATACGTATTTGTATGAATCACAAAAACTCTTTAGTAAAAACTTCATGGTTGGTTTTTCTTTTTAATAGACATTATTTTGACAGTTGGGAAAGAGAACGCACGAGTTCGGGAAAGGTAAAAAAAAAGCACTAGTATGTAATAGCCCACATCCCGAACGCTATACGTCCCTGCAATACACCACTTTTTGAGCAACTGTATTAAAAAATGTATTACAGCGATTTACTTTTTAATAACCGACGGAAAATTTAGACAGTAGGCGGAAATGCATTCACGGACGAGTGTCTTTTTACACGCTTTATATTAGCTTCACTTGTATGTTTGTTTGTATGTTTGTATGTAACCGACTCCTTTGGACGCTATTTTGACCCACTTCAAACGGTCAGATTTCATTGAAACTTTGTAGACTTATGGAAGACGAATAACAATTCAAAAAAAAAAAACAAAAAAAAAACTTAAAAATCACGCTTTTCAAGCGAGCAGAACGAAAAAATTGTAAATAAAAAATAGTTTAAAAAACTAAAAAACACGCTTTAAAAACTAAACTAAGAAATTAGAAAATAATTTAATCCTATTAAAAAGCGTGGGCTGCTTGATATTAATTGATTATAAAAATACTTCAAAAAGCACCCCACGCTTTTTAATAGAATTAAATTATTTTAAATTTTTTTAGTTTGGTTTTTTTTTGCTCGTTTTTACTTACAATAGGCTACATCTAAATTAATGCCTAAATAAAAGCGCGCTGATGGGATTTCAACGTTCGGCTCAGCGCTGAAAGTTGAAAATCCTACAGCGTGGTTTTGTTTATCGGAAACCGGGCAAAAGAGCTCTACTAAATAAGTCTTACTTAAATCTATTCCTCGTCCAGGAACTCTAACAAAGAACGAGATGACAGTGACAACAATATCGACGTCGGGCGGCCATATTGCTGAAGTGACGGGCACGGGCTACAACGCGTGCGGAGACGTGCAGTTGCGGGCCTACAAGGGGCGTGACCTGGACGTGGCGCGGATGGCGGTCAATACAATGCTGGAGGTAATACTACACGTTACTTGATATTGTAGGCTGATTGTTAATCAAGCCAGTACCGAAGAACCATAATAGGGTATACGGAAACATTAAAAAAAACAAGCAGTCAACGTCTCAAATCCCTTACTTTCTTTTTTGTAATGTATTTTTTTTTAATTTTCACTTTTTAGTACGTATGGTACCAACCCCCATACCAATTCGTATACCACGACTTGGTATGTAAACGTCATTGACAGGAAGTTTTGAAACATCATCAAGATACATAAAGTGAATTAAATACGTATTCTCAAAGTTAACTACTCAAGCAAAGTTGATAAAAGTTATATGGGACCACCGCAGAAGCTCCCTTTACCAAATGAAAATATAATTTAAAAAACTGATCCAAAACCTTTAAAAAAATTTATCGATGGACATACATAAACAAAAAAAATCATACAGACGAACATGTTCCTCCTCGTTTTTTTTAAGTCGGTAAGCAACGTTTTCTAACAGATTTAGTTACATCTGCGACTTATTTCTGATAGCTGCCATGTTTATTTTTCAGATATTTCTTTATAGCTTTAGAATCTGGATCAAACGTTTCAACATATTAGTTACCGAGTTATTAATGTCAATAAAAATATACATTAAGTTACTAGAATCAATTAGAAAAGAAAAAAAAAAACTCCATCTATTCACTAAAAAATTTAAAAAATCTGTTAAAAACTAAATGTTATTACAGTGTAAACAAATATTTGAATGATAAATCCCTAAAACTAATTTAGAATACCTTTTTGTTGTACTTAGAATAAGTTAGATTTATAAGATAAACTATAGGTTCTTATCTCTCTACATTCTAAATTTCTTTTGCTGTGTCCGACAGGGTCCACGATTGTGTCTTTCAGCGATGCTTCCCACTCATATACATGCATATACATTGTGGAATGCAATAAAGTGAGTGTTGAGTAATATCTATCAACGTGTACCACAGGTGGGCGTCCTGTGCAACAACGCGACAGTCCGCGACGAGACGCTGTACGGGCAGCCCACCGAGGGCGCGCTGCTGGCCGTGGCGCTGAAGCACGGCCTGGCCGACCTGCGCGACCAGCACACCAGGCTGCACGAGATACCCTTCAGGTACGGGCAGAGATACTAAGGATTCCCACAATGCATAAACATTATTATGCTTAAATAATGAAGTCTGTAAGTCTGACGAGGCCTCCCGCTCCACCCAGAGTGGGAGAAGTTATTTGATGATTTCCCACCCTCAAAAAACAAAAAAATAACAACGCACTGCTTAGCGCCGGCAGTTGAAAATAGAACAGTAAGACACAGGCCGCTTTCCGAATTAGTATATTATGGCTCACAGTGCTCACATCAATAATTTGCATTCCGAGTTAGATATCACGACTATAGACAGCTAAGAACCGTCATTTATGTCAACAATGTTCACTCAATGTTCAAACATATATTTACCATATTAAACTTGTAAACACCACACATTTCTTATTAGATAGACGCACTATTTCAAATAAATCTAAGTTAGCTAAACATTTGATGCGACTCAAAACAAAACAGCACAGCTATCGTCGTACTATAACGCATGGTCGCTTTTCTACGCGCTGAGATGCACTGTGTTGAATTCTCAGCTCGATTTAACTCCGAGAGTTGAAATTCCAGTGCGGAAAAAAGTCACAGCGCGGATCTTTAAGTCCCAATGAATGTCGAATAAAACAAAACCATAATTTTACAGTTCAGAGACAAAGATGATGGTAGTGAAATGCGCGCCTCGGTACGCCGAGGGCAAGCTGAAGGAGGAAGTGTTCGTGAAGGGGGCCATCGAGAAGGTGTTGCCGCTCTGCACGCAGTATATCGATAGTAGCGGCAACTACGCGCCCATGACCAAGGAGAAGCAGAACGACTTTCTGGGTGAAGCTTACAATATTGCAAGGATGGGTGAGTCAAAATTGAAATTCTTTAGGATACCTCTGTTAATACTGTACCTCTTTGAGTAATACGGTCATGGTGTGAAGCCAACCGAGTTGTTTTATCCACGTCATGCCATACTTTAATATGGGCTATAATAATTGAATGATATAATTTCGTGCCTGTGCTGTTGACCGCTGAGGAAATCTCTCGTATGGAGCCAATCCTGGGTCAGCAGACATATCATGGTGTATGAATGCATAGATTTTGTGTATGTGCTGATGACCGTTGAGGAGTTCGCTCGTTTGGAGCCAATCGTGTATCAGCCAGGTCGTGATGGACTTTGGAACGGACTATCTTAAATAAATGCGTAAATCAAATTTGGTGTCGGTACAGTTGTCCGTTAAGGAGTTCCTTCGTCTGCAGCCAATCCTGGGTGTTGAATCAGGTCATGTAAAATTAAAATGTATTGTCTTCGAAACAGAATCAATATGTGAAATTTCACCTCCGTACGATAAGAGGAAGTCGTTTTAATTTAGCTTGCAAGATTTTACCCGAACAAACATACAAACACTGCAAGTTAAATAAAAGTTTGTAAAAAAAAACAATTTACAGCTGACTTGGTTACGATTTTATTAAGTATATGTATAGGTAATTTAGAAGTTCATCGAAATAGTATATTGCATGCACGGAGCAAATACAAAGAGGAGATGGTGTAATTAGATTTCCATAAGGAACAACGCGTGACAATTTGCGGGGTGAGGGGGTGTTAGATCCCGCCCACTTCTTTAATTTCCATCTACCGGTCAATCGCAAAACTACTCGCTCGTTCTGTAGATTTTACTTTGTAGTGACGTAAGTATCTCACACTAGATGTCACTAAGTGCAGGATGCAACAGGGTCGTACTCAGAATTTTCGTACCAGGGTGTAAGTTACTTACTCCGTTTTTTATATTAATTTTATGGACCAACTAGGTACGTATTTTTTAAATTGAAATATTGATATTAATTTTTGTAATGCATTGCTGTCTTAGATTATCTTCGGAAAGAAATCTAGAACATACATCATTTAAAATTTAACTAAATAAACTAGATAGGCTATAAGTACTTTTAATTAAGTAAACAACAACTACCATACGGTATGGTAGTTGTTCTTTACTTGCTCTCCGTGAGACAACTAGTATGCACCATAATAGTTGTCTCACAGAGGGAAAGTACTTTAAATAAATTATTTTAGATAGAATATTTCATTTATAGGAGATTGTATTTTTTATGAGTATTTCCATTTATGAGACAGGTGCGGGATATTCAGTACAATAATTGGATTCCATTACGGCCCTGTGTTTTTGTTACTTGTCAGGACGAACGCCAACAATACACTGACTAAGGCCACGCCTACTTGATGACGTCAGGACTTAGTCGAGAATCACAGTGCACAGTTGTTTAGGCCGTCTCCTCTTTGTATTTACTCCGTGAAGACATACAACATAAATTGTCAGCATGCAAGAGATGTTAATAGTAAAATAAAACAGATCATCACGTTTGCCTTAATGGCATGCAAATATTAGTGCAATCATAAAATTTATAATGTCACTCCTAGTCAAACTATTTAAAAATTTCATAACAATAAAAGAACATTAAACAACAATGATTAAAAAATTATAAATTGGTGAAACGTAATTATAATCTCTCATTTAGAAACTCATTCAAGTTTTACTAACTTTCTTTTTGAATTGTACATCAGTTAACTGCTTCCAGCTTTTAGGTAGTTTATTTTAAATTTTGGCATTATAATTTCCGCATTATAGAAACCATATCAAAGTAACGTATTGTGTTCCGCAGGTCTCCGCATCATCGCACTGTGCCGCGGCGGCCGCCTGGAGGCGCTGACGTACACGGGCGTGTGCGGCGTGTGCGACCCGCCGCGCGACGGCGTGCGCGACGCCGTGGCCACGCTGGCGCGCGCCAGCGTCGACGTCAAGATGGTCACGGGCGACGCGCGCCCCACTGCGCTCGCTGTCGGTCAGTACGCACTACTACACCAGCCTCTGATTGTCCTCCTGGCCCTTTCTCATTCAGAGTAGACATTAGCATTGATCACCATGCTTTCTATATGCGAATTGGTGGTCCAATATCAGTTAGTCTTTCAGCTGTACAATAATTCTCCTGTTATTTTTTCTTGGTTTAGGACCCAACCTTGAGAATGTTCTAGAGTGATGGGTTGCGCAACATATGACAAATATTAATTTTGTAACTTTGACACATCATTTGGGTGCTAATATTTGGCCATCAATATAATATATCGACCACCCATATTGGCGATCGCAGTCTAATTGTTGGAGTCTTATCGCGCAAAAAAAAAAATAATATTATAAATATATGACTGGATGAAATTTGGCATACAGATAGTATATAACCTGGATTAATACGTATAATCCTTTTAATCCTGGTAGTACATTCCAGTGGGATAATCTCCTTCCTCCACGCTGTCGGAACCGCTGACAAAAGCTAATTAAGAAATAAACACTATGTTTATTTTAAAGTCAATTCCTACAGTAAATAACATTTATATTTCAGCACAAATGGTTGGCTTAGATGTACTGCATTCGCAGTCGCTGGCTGGAGATCAACTAGACGCCATGACGGATGAAGAATTGGATAGGATGATTGAAACTGTAAGTTTTATTTGATGTACGTCGACTTGAAGAAGCATGGCAGGTGAGAGTATGTCACGCTCACATAAATGTCTCACTGATGGTGGCGCGTGTGTTGGATCATTCGGTTCCCTACAAAATGGTTGAGCTGGATGGTGATGATCCACGCGTCAAGTTCGTGAACGGGCGCTGTCGGTTGAGACTGCTCATCTAACTTTCAGGGCTTATTTTTAGATTTTTTTTTACGATGTTCTTACATACAGAAGCAACAAGAATAATGTTCCCAAGATTTTGTAATATCCAACTTGATTTAACAGAGTGTCCGTGGAGTTTCTTGCCCGTTCTTCTCCATAGAGATCTACGTTTCGGAATGGGCAACTAGCTTCAACTTTCCAACTGATCGACTTTTTGACAATTCAAAAGTGCCTGTAAATGGTTTAATTGAAGTAAATGCTTTAGAGTTTGATTTTAATACTAACTTGTTTTAATATTTTAGTAGCGTTAGGGCTCTCTGCAGGATCTCAACGTTTTCAAAATTACAGAGGAATCGTAAATGTTCCTAGAATCTCTAGGAACATATGTTACCTCCCTGGATCAGAACACATCTGTCTTTAGAATTTCAGTTGACCATAGACGCCGGTGACTTACTATGAGGTGTTCTATTGAATAAAAATGGAGTTAAAGTTCCAGCAATCAAAAATCAAGTTTCATTTTCCATAAAAAAATTTTTTTTTCGTCTTGTCTCACTACTAGACAAGAAGCAAAGGGAGTTGGGAGGGCCCAACTCTCTTAAAGTTCTTAGACCAATTTGCCAAGGACCAAAGCAATTGTCTAATGTTTAATATACCTAACATTGTTTACTTATTTTCAGGTGAGCGTATTCTACAGGGTGACTCCTAAACACAAGCTGGCTATTGTCAAGTCACTACAAAGGATGGGCAACATTGTCGGCATGACAGGTATTGTTATGGTTTATTTTTGTGGAGACAAAAAAATGATTTGTCATCGTTGCATCTTTCTCATGCCCTTATCGCAATTTATTTGGGGTCGGCGCAACATTGTCTTTTACAAGAAAGTGAGAAGAAATTCATTTGATTAATTCATTCATTTTTTTTTCATCGTCGTCATTTCAATTTCATCTTCTACAGGAATAAAGTGGGACGATATCAAAATTAAATGACAAGTAAACATATTAAAGTCAATACGTGTGGCTGCCTCGTTGTTCTAGTGGTCACAAGCGCTACTGTTGAGCATGAGGTCGTAAGTTCGATCTTCCGGGACTAAATGTTATTCGGTTTTTCTATCTGGAATTTCTCAGTACCAGCCCGGATTCTGGACTGGGACTTAAAAACGTAACTGGCGAAGTGGGCGTATTATAGGTATACCTCTGCGTCACCCTTCGGGGAAGAAGGCGTGATGTTATACTTAAGTATAACAAGTAGTTTAATAGTATTGTCTTTTGGTGACCAGGTGACGGCGTAAACGACGGTGTGGCTCTGAAGCGAGCAGACATCGGCATTGCGATGGGACGCAACGGTACTGACGTGTGCAAGGAAGCCGCTGATATGATACTTGTTGATGACGATTTCGCTACTATCATGTGAGTTTATATATAACGGGATATCAGGAAGGCCGGGCTGTTGCATCTGATTGCTGATTCGTGACTTCGTCAGCACGGGAATCCATAGTGGGCGTTAAACTTCAGGAAACGTTGAAATAAAACGCTGTAGCGTTGACTGTTCACTATTTTAATTTTACAGACACTTAAATGACTTAAACAATTATGGATTGCAGTAATAATTAACGATTTAGAGCCAATGAGTTTGCGAGTGACCATCACGTGCAACGGCAGTCAACAACTTAATGAATTGACACGACGTCGCCCGCCATGACAGACGCAACTCCATTCGGTGTTACCCGCTCTTAATTAAAATTACCATTTAGTTGAATTCAAATCGATTAATCGTTACAATAACAGAATAAATTACAACTCTCGAAATTAACTGATTTTCATTATTTAATAATGTCACGCGCCGTTATATACTTAAAGATGATGTTATAACGTGTGAGGATCCTTCCTTCCTACAATTCCTATTCCTAATAATATTATAAATATGAAAGTTTGGATGTTTGTTACTCAAACACTCAAAAACGGCCGAACCGATTTGGATGGAACGTGGTATTTGGAGGAAAAAATTCGACCTTGACGCGGGCCTAGTCGCTGGCAAAAGCTACTGCAATATAAAATAATAGTTTAAAAAAACCTAAAAAAAAAAACACGCTTTGAAAACCAAACTAAAAAGTAGAAAATAATTTAATTCTATTAAAAAGCGTAGGGTGCTTTTTGAGGTATTTTTATAATCAATTAATATCAAGCACCCCACGCTTTTTAATAGAATTAAATTATTTTCTACTTTTTAGTTTGGTTTTTAAAGCGTGTGTTTTTAGTTTTTTTTTTTACTATTATTTATTTTCTATTGTTTGGTTTTGCTAACTACAAAAGCGTGTTTTTTTCTATTTTTTTTTAAATTATTGAATTGTCATAGGTCCTCGATAAGTCTACAAAGTTTAAATGAAATCTGACCGTTTAAAGCGGGTCAAAATAGCGTCCAAAGGAGTCGGTTACATACAAACAAACATACAAGTGAAGCTAATATAAAGCGTGTAAAAAGAACGAATAGCACCAACACAGCCTTTTCTCCCGTAATAATAATACCAGTCTAACCCGTCCCTTGCTGCCCTCTACCAGCGACGCCCTAAGGCGAGGTCTGACCCCACACGGCTTGGCGTGTAGGCAATAAATAAAGAAATTAACGCTTTAAAATACGATCTCTGTTCAGTGTAGTTCATACTTGCCCGCACACACGGCGACATACAGAGTCTGGCACGAGTTGTGATCACAGATGGGCAGTAGTGGCGGCAAGCTCGCGCATGTACACTTTCGGGCAAATTTATTTAGTACCGCTTTTGCTCAAATTATTGAAAGGCACTCACGCAAACTATTATTAAAATATTAGTGGTACTTGAAATTTTACTTTGATACAGTAATGTTGTAGGCCTTCGTGACTAAAACATAATTATCTCAATAAAACAATTATAATATTGTTAGAAGCGCTTTTTCTTTGTTTATTTTTGTTTTTACAAAAAATCATCTCAATCCGGAAGAATAGGGAATCAATCATCGCAATCGTGTGACTACGATTTTACAACCAAAAAACAAAACAACAATTTTATGAAACGAGGTACCAACAATGAAATATTATTACAAAATATTAAAACAAAACACATAAATAAACTATTTTAAAATCGAAAACGTAAGTCACTAAAATTTCACAAAAGTGCAAAATTGCCGAATGACACGCGAGAGTCCAATAGACGACGAGCATCGACTGACGAACCAATCGCGTGCAGCCTCGGCGCCCCCTGCCTTCTTCATTCCGCCAAAGAGACCGAAAAATTTACTATTGAGCAGGTGTCAGTTTGTGCTCACGACTCATGCCGGTTACTGTATCTAACTACACATATCCAGTTTGGCTTTGCGTACAATTAGAAGTCAGCTTATACTGGAAATGTATATGTATACATTCAATACAATCCACTAGAATACGCGCACATCCTTTCCGCTACCCTCCGATGCATGCAAACGCGCGACGTCAGAAGGAAATCGTTCACAGAATCTGCTACCCATCTCTTCCTAGTCTCGTTACTAACCAGTTATGTTTGTTACTTTCCCACAGAGCCGCCATAGAGGAAGGCAAGTGCATATTCTACAACATCCGCAACTTCGTGCGCTTCCAACTGTCCACGTCCATCGCCGCCCTATCGCTGATCGCGCTGGCCACGCTCATGGGCATCCCCAACCCGCTCAACGCTATGCAAATACTGTGGATCAATATTATTATGGACGGTTAGTTTTATTCATTATTTGGTTAAACTTCACAGAGATGGGTATAACCATAGGGTATTTTACTCTTTAGGAGAAAAAATCTAAAAATATATTATTGAGATAGCTTAGGCAAAATCAGTTGGATATGTTAGTTTTAGTTCATGAAATAACAAAATACATTTTAAAATTCAATTCAAAGATTCAAATTTCATTTAATTTCTGTTTTTGAACACCATGCAATATATCAACCGCCATGTTATTACGACATACCGCGAATAAACTAATCAACTGAACAACTTTGTAGTTTTATTATTTTCATAACCATAGTTATTTTTATTGAAATAACATTCAGGAACAGCAAAACAACGATAATTAGAATAATAGCAAATTTTTTACATTATAAACAATTATCATACAATATCAGCGCATTTGTGTACACAGCAAACTGACGTCATACCCACAGACCAATATGGCGTCCACTGCTTCCAACGTTTTCGTTAAATTACGCGCGAAATATGAAAATGTACAATTTAAGTGCATTTTTATGGCACTAATCGATTAAATAAAATGTTTAATTTTTTTTTAGTGGTTTGTTAGCATTTTAGAATCTAATTAAGACACTTCAAAAAAGGATGTAATACCCTATTCGTTAAAATCTTTGAATTTTTTTTTTGTTTTCTAAGAACGTGGAAGACTGGCGATTTCAAATACACTTTTAAACGAAATAGTCTGACTAGTTCAAACATCTTTGTAAAACTAATAACTTCAATGTATTTCTATCTACAGGACCCCCAGCCCAATCCCTCGGCGTAGAACCAGTAGACCACTCAGTCCTTCGCCGCAGACCGCGCGACACCACGCGGCGCATCATCTCCCGCGCTTTGTTACTGAACGTGCTCCTGTCAGCTGCTATCATCATCGCAGGCACGCTCTGGGTGTTCAACAGAGAGGTGAGACTCGGAAACTGTTCAGGTGGAAGGATAGTGGCCCAGGGAACTATCCTAAATGACGGTCTACACTTAGTGCAACATCGTGCATTTTAAGTACGTGTAACTAGTATACAGAGTGGACAGTAACAGGAAATGTAGTCCTATACAACGGTCTGCCTAGTATTTAGTGCAATAGCTTGCACCTCCAGTGCAACATCGTGCATCTTAAGTACGTGCGACTACTCTATAGCGTGCACAGTAAGTGCAATATTGTGCAGTTTTAGAGCAATAGTGTGCACTTTTTTGCAAAAGCGTAAGCCTTAAGTGCAACTGAGTGCCAATGTAGTACAAGAGTGCAACCGCATACTGGCTGTTGCATTCGGAAGCATACTATAGCACTCCATACTACGAGCATCTCGAATGCAACAGTCAACATCTTGAGTGCGTTACCGTGCACCTTGAGTGCAATAGTTTCCATCTATTGAGCAACTATGTGCACTTGGATTGGTAAAACATGAATTAAACTAGGCATATTGTAGTTTTATTTTATACAACAGCAATGCTTTACACTTAAAAACTGTCCTTCTTGAGCCTCATTCTTACCCCATTTCTTCTCATTCCAGATGTCAGACAACAAGATAACCCCCCGTGACACGACAATGACCTTCACCTGCTTCGTCCTCTTCGACATGTTCAACGCGCTCTCGTGTCGGTCGCAGACCAAGTCCCTGTTCCAAGTGGGACTGTTCTCCAACAAGATGTTCCTGGTGGCTGTGACCTTGAGCTTGGTGGGACAGATGCTGGTGATATACTTCCCGCCGCTGCAGAAGGTTTTCCAGACTGAGGCTTTGACTGGACATGGTATGTTGGTGAAAGGATTTTTGGGCAGTTTTCCTACCTATGATTCGTTCAGTTAACATTATTTTGGCTGAGAATCTCAGATAATTTACTTTCAACTCCTTCTCAATTGTCAACTTGAGTAGCCATAAATAGATCCTAAAAAATGTTTGGTTGCAATGGAATTAGAACGTTGTCATGTACGACATCGAGTTAGTTGTTAAAAACTTTGATAAGTAACCCAACCCATCTGGGTTACCATAAATTTGTATTTAGAATCTTCTAAATTACAATATAATTATGGCAAGTTTCCTGCCCGTTCTTCTTCTTAAGAAACTATGCTTTGGAACAGATAAAAGTAAATTGTTGACTATAAATTTGAGTTTGTTTACTGATGTGGTTCTGAACTGGTACCCAGTTGTTCACAAAACATGTTCTCACCACACAATAATTAAATTCCAGATATAATATTCCTCGTCTGCCTGACATCAAGCGTATTCATTGTAAGCGAAATAAAGAAACTGATCGAGCGAACGTTGAAGAAGCGATCCGCTGGCAAGTTCACCGCCAAGTCCCGGGATGCGATGGACTTCGTATGACACAAGCCCGACGGCAAGGCGCAATAAGTGCCCACGCTGGCCCATGCTGGGCAACTAGTGGCCACACCAGTGGGACATGCGACGCGAGTGATCCAACCGTGTCGTTCCAATTAGGACAATTAAACATTCAAAATTTTAACGGCCCACGTAGTGTAGGTGAGGCAGGCGTGAGTGTGTCGTGTGAGAGTGAATTGGGAGCGGGCGAGTCTTGTGCGGGCGAGTCTCGTGCAGGCAAGTCTTGTGCGGGCGAGTCTCGTGCGGGTGAGTCTCGTGTAGGCGAGTCTTGTGCGGGCGAGTCTCGTGCGGGCGAGTCTCGTGCGGGCGAGTCTCGTGCGGGCGAGTCTCGTGCGGGCGACTCTCGTGCAGGCGAGTCTCGTGCAGGCAAGTCTTCTGCGGGCGAGACTCGTGCAGGCGAGTCCCGTGCGGGCGAGCGCCGTGCGAGTACGTCGTGCGCGTCCGGCGACGCGTGCGAGAGGTCGCAGGGCCCGTTCTCCATATACGACGGTAAAATCAATATTCCTATGAATTTCTAGTTATGGCCCAAAATATCGCAGTATTTTTGTGTGACACACTTTATTTATTAAGTTTTTTTTTCTCTTATTTATACTTTAAGTACCTAAGTGGAATTTGTGAATTTTTATATTTTCGACTTTTTTATGTGCGAGACGAAATTAGACGTATATTTTTTTAGTTTATTTTTAGAATTAAATGTGTGTGTCGTATATGGGAGTGCTACTTATGTGTTAATAATGTTGTAAGTTGATGTAGTAGCTTGTATTTAGACAAATGAAAGCATTCTAAGATTGCAGAGTTTTATATCCTCGTAACTTATGTTTATAGAAAGTTGTTATTATATTATATCAAATCTCATTAGATCGTTTAAATAGCATAAAAAGCTCTGCAATCTTAGAGTAATTTGGAGAAGAAAACGTATTCTCTCAATATTGCATTTATATTATGACATTTGCATTGCTATTGACCTATTCAAAAATGAACAATATAAATTAATGAATCATTGACAGTGACAATATCAAAATCATAATATTAACGTCAGAATTTAGACCAGTAGCATAAAACTATGTCTAAGACAAAAAATAGGTCGTGTCCTAACCGAGAGTAATCGTCACGCACGTTTAAATGAATAAAACGCAATTAATCAAATCGCGTTTTTACGTCATAATTAATGTTATCGATTGCGTATTCTGGCGAACGGTAAGTTTCGTGTTATTTCATTTATCCAACCAAAGGTGAATGCATCGGTTCACTTTGTGGGAGGCCTTCCAATTCTACGTCTTTCGGTACGCAGTCGCCACTCCAAAACCTTCCGGCCCCATCACACATCTAGGCTGTTCTGCGAGCAATGTGCCCTGCTCACAAGAACTGGTCGAAGTGGCGAAGCTTGGGGTAGGCTTTTGCTTTCGGCTGAAATGATGATGCTGATTAAGGTGGATACGAGGAAATGGATGTACAAGAATCCACGCTAGGCCTAGATGGATTAATGGAATTTATAGGCTTAGGGTGGATAAACGAAATACGCGTCGGTTTCGGTAGGACCCAGGCATAAACTTAATTATTTTGACGAAGAACACAGAGTAGTAAGTAAATGGAATAAACATTTAATTGCCACCACATTGTTACTTTTGTCTCTATGTATTGCATCGGGACTCCATCTATTATACTACTCCACGTCAAGGACATCATTCCTAAAACTTCAATACTAAGTATTTGTTACAATAGAACTGCTAGGCTCTTGCACCAGTAACTATATAATTATAAATCATCTAAAGATAATATGTATTTATTTCTCATTATAATGTAGGCAATTTATTTTGCAAGCTCGCTTAGAATATTTCCACCTGGAAGTGTCATTAGCCTCAATAGGAGTAACAAAGTTTTAAACGAATATTAGATCATTGGTCTCGCTTCTATTTAAGTAGTGACTGTTAGAAGTACTTATAAAATATTACATACATAATGTAACGGGTATATTCGTATCGTGTCGTTTACCGTTGTTAGAGAGAGATGGCGATATACAACTAATATGTATCTGTCTCGCTCACACAATGTAGTTTTTTAACATTTTTAGAACCAAAAGGGTTTAGCTTATTGCTATGTATAATAGCTTTAAAAGCTTTTGTCTCTTGAATTCATGAATATGTATTTAATTCTGCGATTTCTTAGAATATTGCAATTTATTGGACAAGACATATTTAAATTGATGTATGCATAAAATCTTGACTATGACAGGTAATTTAAATTAGTGAGATAAATCGGCTAGATTAGAAATGTTTGCTCGGGTTTCACCCATTTAAAGTGTACTAAGATACTTCCCTCCATTTTTTAAATCGCATGTCAACTGTGTGTTGATGGTTGGTTGGTATTGGTTGGTTGATACTGTAGTGAACCAATCGCAACAGCAAACATCATATTTGAAAACAGATTTACTGAAACACTTTCAAAGAATTAGGGGGAATAACTCTTTTAGAGGAAGTAACTGTAATCTATATAATTATGTAGTGTCATTCATTGCAATTTTAACATAAATTGTAGAAAGGACTATGTGGACCATAGAAAATAATAATAATCAGCTGACTTTAAATTATAATAATATTTATATATATAATAATGCAATTTATATCACCATACGATATCTTCTGCGTTAGACGCATTATAAAACATTTAAAAAATTATAATATCTAAGTAGTTTGTGTTACATACTACCCAAAGGGGAATTTAATGTTCTAAAAGTTTAAAAATGTATCCTTCGTTTTGAGTAGCAAATAAATTTATATTTCATATTTGTAGTTTATGGTATTATCATCTCTCACTTATATAACTAAGGGAAGGAATTTAGAATATAGATTTTTTACACCCGGTTTCTGACAGATGATACTGTCAAACTTGCTGTAGGTACTACCTACTTGTTCGGGTCGGCATGATTCGGGACACCCAGGTCGGCAATATCGAATATCTGTAGACACAAATAGAGCTAAGCCGAGTGGCTTCTTCCCAACTATTTGTGTCGACCCGAACATGATTCAGTTAGGTTAGATACCGAACGGAGTTTGCCAATCAGCATGACCTGAACGAAAAAGCGGGTGCCTACATATTTATTCGGGTCTGTATTCTTCGGCACATCCAGCTGGCAAAATAGTATATCTGTAGATATAATATTTTCGGGAAGAAGCCTCTCGGCTTAGCTCGAATTGTGTCATCCCGAACATGACGGCCAATCAACATGACCAGAACAAAACCCGAATACATGTAGTAACTACTTCGGGGCGGCATTGTCGTCCAACAAATACTGCCGAAACGAAAATGCCGACCCGAACAAATCTGTAGCATGTGATTAACAGTCTGAAATCAAACAACTTGACAAGAGTTTTTCTATCTTTCAGCCAATTTTTCTGTTGATAAACCTTTTAGAAACCGGGTGTTCGTGATTGGAATGTAAGTAACGGTCTAACATCTATTTCTAAAAAAAACACTAAGACATTTGTGCAAATCATGGAAAAAAGACACGTACATTAGTTAGGGCTAGAGTGGAAAAAACCGTGGTTTGTCTATATAATCGATTCGCTGTAATATTGCTTATGGTGCAGCTTAATATTGTCTAGTTAAAAAGTAAATTGAAAGTATTCTTATTAAATCCTTATGTCGTATTTAACTTGAATGTTCATAAACTATCCATTTATGATGTCTACTTGTGAAAATTATAAATATCTGCGTGAATCGGAATTATAATATTGTGAGCCATATTTTATGAGAAATGGTTTTTACCAGCTTTTGCTGAATGAATAAATACTAACTATGTTCTGAACACCAAGTAATTAAACAATCCTCAAAAGTCAAGTAGGTCCTATAAACTGTCAAGTAATTAACACAATCGTTATCAGACTCAACGAGTCTGCCTAACAGACGAGGAGAGAACATAAAATTACAATTCCGAATTATGTTCCCTTAAAATAATGTCGTTTGGGAGTGTGTGTTGGCTGTGATAATCAATGATATGGCCCCGGATGATATTACAAGGTTTAATTATACTTATATCCGTTCTTTTGTGTATACTAAACTAAACGTTAACGTCAGTGACAGTTGCGGTCGTAAAAGGAGCGAGCGAGATCTCACTAGAGTCAGTGTAGAAGAAATCCTATACTAAATATTCGCCGTCCTACTCGCACGTTTTATGACCTCGATTGTCACATGTTGACGTTTACTGTAACTATTTTACTGGCGCGTAAAACTATCATATGTCTATGTTACGTCCTTTAGTTTTTATTTCAAATGTCATTTTACGATATTTGTTTGTTTGTTTTTCGGTCTAACATGGTGCTTGATAGCCTGTTTGGAAGCTGACATTGTTATCCAGATTTAAAAAAAATATTTTACATTTTGACTGCTAGAAACAAATTTGAGTGACGGTGACAGTGGGTTGACAAGGGAATATAGTCCTAACAATCTTATCAAGTGAAAAAATGTATTTTATGGTGTCTTTCAAGGGGTCGTATTATGACTTGTTAGAGCCATTTTTATTGCAGTGTGGGCGTAGATGGGGCTATACCTGGCACCTATATAGCAACATCGATGTTTACTGATTTTAACACTTCATAGTACGGCCCCAGAATTATCTAGCCGGTTTCTGAGCTAAAATGGGTATGAATCCCGACCTGCGATACTATGGGTCGGGACGAAAACGTGTTCTGTTTATTTATCTATAATATTAATTACAGTCGCTTTTCGTGTCTCTCTGTGTGACCGAATTTTTCTTGACTTCACAACGGATTTTACGTGTAAAATAAACTTACATATAAAGAAAATCACGACGTTTCGTCAATTTGTAAAAACCGGTTCTCCAGTGACAAAATAAAAAGCGTAATCCTAATCGTCTGCTTAGCCGTTACCCCGAGTATATTGGGGTTGGCTTCCAGTCGTAACAGGATCAGCTGAATACCAGTATTTTGAATGGTGCGACTGCATATCTGATCTCCACAACCCAGTTTACAGTCCACTGTCATCGATTTGAATTCATTTCTAGCTACACATATTATATTACTCTATCTATAAAAAATTGTGAGCCTAATAACTCTTAGTGGAATAACGTCACACGATGTCATAATATCTATTAATGAATGTAATTCCTTTTTATTCTTAGTTAAATTATTATGAAATTGTATCAAACTTCTGCTTTTTAAGCATTTATGATCTTCAACACGACTTTTGAACGACTAACCACGAAAACGGTTTTATTTTTTGAAATCATTAAGTACATTAATTACCATTTTGGTTATGTTGTAATAAGCGAGTTGTCAAATTGTCATACGGTCAGATATTTTCGTAATTCGAGGGTACAAGTGATTCAAAAGTCGTGTGTTTGTATGAATTAGAAGTGATAGTATGTAATGTTTCCATGTGATCCCGAGTCATATCTGTAAGTTTGTGTCTCTGCGAATTATATTGTCTCCTAGCTGTCGTACTACTAAAGCGGTGATGCATCTAGCGAGTAACGATAATTTTAGTAAGCGCTTTAATCGATAAATTGTAGTTTCATTGCTGCTTTTGCCGACATTCGCTGTCATACATTTTTCGCATTTTGACATAAGTGACACCAACCATTTGCTTATTTATCGATCTTAGTCGATTTAAAAAATATCGACTACTTTATTCGCTAGACGTGTCACCTCACTATTAATAAGATATTTGATGTTTTAAAATACCTACAAGTAAATATAAAGTAGGGATTGACTCTCTGTAGTATTAAGGCACTTAGGGCATTTCGACGAGACGTAGGAGGTTACAAATTTTAATGTATTTGAAATTATAAAAAAAATATTATATGTAATATCAATTAATTGATCAAAGTATTTGTAGTCTTTTATAAGGTTGAGTGGGGCTGCAATTTTTGCGATACCAGTGAGAATAAACACCAGTCCTACGCAAACTTGTTTTGTGTCCGTGTGAGTAAGTGCTAAAAATAGGAAACCAGGTGGTATAATGCATAGTGACGCGATGTCGTTGGAATCTTTTCGTCGACATAATGTTGAGCGAATGTCCTTAAAACTCCAGTGATGTTGAATGTAAAACGAGTCGTCGGACATCAGTTTCAGCCTTTGACTGATGGGTCACAATAATTTGTGCAAGCATGCACAAATATATTGCGTGTGCGCAAATACTCACACAAACGCAACGCTGTATCGTATGGACTGTTTTAAACTGTCACTAAAATATTAAGACAACATTGTTCCAAATATTTCAGGCCCAGTCAACAATTTTGTATTCTAAATACATCTTTCAAACTGTTTTCACCTCTTTGTAAAATAGTGAAATTGTGGAATCAACCAGTTTATTAATGTATAGTATACAGTTGAATTGGCGTTCACACTGTTTAGGGTGGATTTACGAATGAACTTTCCGTAAAAAGAAAATAATATTTTACCTTGATCCTATAAGGATTCGAAATACCTAAATTAAATACGTATAGGTTATTGAATGCAAGTTTTGATATGTTTAAAACTTTTATCGCGGGTGCGTTTTGCCAGAGCTGTGACGACAGCAGTGTTGTAGGTCGCGGGTTTGCACTAAAGCAGGCTTTACTAGAGTAAATAATTTCAGAATCATTGCTCTCAAAACGATGTAGGAAAACATCGAGAGGAAACCGGTTTGTCGTAGAATTAAAAATTCGAAGACGTGACGTCTACCATCCTGTACTGGGCTAATGGGTAATTTACAACCCACTCTCTCTATTGAAGAGAGGAGGCCTGTGTCCCAGCAATGGACACTGTCGTATCTCACTATTATTCGGCCATACAATAATTTATTTCTTATTGGTATCGAACCCGCAAAATGCGACAAATGAGCATTCCACTTCGCTTCTCTCTCTAAACAGTGTGACCAGCCATCAAAATGATTAATAGTCAAATAATGTTATAGTTTCGTATAGCGAAGGATTCATGTCTTAGCTATACGGACATACATGTACACCGTGCAATTAAAAATAGTCCCAAATGTGAATGAGTCTTTTATTTATGGCCCTTTCCTATGCTCCATGTTCATGTGTTTAAATAATAAATTAAAATATTTTTAAGATGGTAACATACAAGTAGGGCTAGGTCAGGACGGCAGGTGCCGGGGATCGCGGAAGTCACACTAGTTCCCGTGATCCCCGGTGCAAGTGAGAGACGGAACACCGGGGTGGTTTTAGTCAGTAAGAGTCTGACAGACCCCCTCCGCCCTCCCCGGGGCGGAGGACATCCATGAGGATTTCCCCCGTAATCAAAAAAAAAAAAAGGCCAGGACGGCAGGTAGGAGCTATTGAGATTGAGAGTACGAAAATCCCAAAGCTACCTTTATTAGGTTACTAGCTTTTGTCAGCGGCTTCGACCGCGTGGATGTCGAAAATAATTCCACGGGAACGTATTACCAGGATAAAAAGTATCCTGTGTGTTAATCCAGGTTACAACATACCTGTGTGCCGAATTTCATCCAAATCAATTCAGCCATTTTTGAGTGACTGAGTAACAAACATCCAAACATCTTCACAAACTTTCACATCTATATAAGGTGTATCTATTCATACACGAAATATCTGAAGGGGTCATTGTACTCATCATTATGAACAACTTTTACTATGGGACCAAACCTGAAATCGCGAAAAAAATATCAGCTGTTCCCTACATTTATGTTCGCATATCTCGTCAAAATGTAGGGAACAGCTGATATTTTTTCGCGATTTCAGGTTTGGTCCGGTAGTAAAAGTTGTTCATAATGATGAGTACAATGACCCCTTCAGATATTTCGTGTATGAATAGATACACCTTATATACTATATAATATAATCTATACATCTATACATATAAATAAAATTGGTAATATTAAAATAACCGCTTTTTGCTACATGCAAATATGAATAAATATACGTACCATAATAACATTTTTTACAATTTGTCTGTCTGTCTGTATGTCCCCGCTAATCTCTGAAATGGCTGGACCGTTTTTGACGGGACTTTCACTGGCAGGTAGCTGATGTAATAAGGAGTAACTGGCTATTTTATTTTAGTAGTACTTGATATATAAATAATAGTAAAAAACTATTCCGCGCGGACGAAGTCGCGGGCACAGCTAGTTTATAATAAAATTATAAAGCTTGTTTCTTTGTTTGCTTGAACGCGTTAATCTCAGGAACTACTGGTCCGATTTGAAACATTATTTCAATGTTAGATAGCCCATTTCGAGGAAGGCTATATAACATCACGGCAAGACCCTTACGAGCCGAGCAAAAAGACACGAATACGAAGTACTCGCACGGGCAGGCAAGGCGAGCGACGGGGTGGGTCGGGGAGCAAGAAATTTGACGTGAACGAAGTCGCGGGCAGAAGCTAGTTTATAATATTAGTAGGAAAGTAGGATTTATTTTTCTTATTTCCTGTGTCCTACTATAAAGTCGTCTTATCAAGATGAAGAGGCAGACTACTAGCCAGAACTACTTCATAATAATTAGAAAAAAAACAACCGACTTCCAAAAAAACACTAAAAAGTGAAAAATTACTTTAATTTCGGAGGTCGGTGACTTTAGATATGTATTTTATTATTATTTTTAGTGTTTTTTTTTTTTTTACTTTTCACTTTTTAGTTATAGTGCCTACCCCACACAACAACACATAAGTATTTAAGCGATAGCAGTCATTGCGGTTTGTTTGCTGTAATTTTTCGAAGAGTTCCGTTGCCTTTCTCCGAAACGCATCATCAAATCTATATGAAATTTTAATGGGATGCACTAGCTTTCAAATAAAAATAGAATCATCAAAATCGGTTCACCCAGTCGGAAGTTCTGAGGTAACAAACAAAAAAAAACAGTCGAATTGAGAACCAGGAAGGAGGTTCTCAATTCGACTGTTTTTTTTTGTCTGCCTTTTTAGAAGTCGGTTAAAAAGCAACAGGAACACTAGGCCTGGGTGGAAGATTGTGGCCCACGGCATGTGTCCCAGCAGTGGGAAATTACTGATTATGCTTGTGAAGGGAAGGATAAAGAATAAAAAAAAGAGTTGTTAGGTTTCTGCCAGAAAGGCCGTCTTTTTATTGAGTATTCCTTGGTAATTGTTTTAAGTCTAGCTTTTCTTACAATATGTTAAATTCAAGACATCGTTGCGTGCAATCGCCACGCTGTTGTAGTACGGTACAGACTGCACATCAAGCTATCCCAAACTGTAAAATTTTCCCATTTGAACATGAACCTTAAATCTTTATAATAAAGTTGAAAAACTATCGACATATTGGAGTAGCTTGTCGTGCTGGCCTCTGTACATGCTCACCTATATCGTTTTCCATTTTGTTTAGTAATCGCCTAATCTTTTTTCATCGTGACACGAAATGAAATCCATTTTTTCCGACAAAGGGTCACGGTCAAGGTCAATTATCTCATCCATATATCTGTAGAGAAATCCCCGGGGGGTTTAACACAAGGGGGAGATGAAAACTTCTTTATTTTTGACCTAGGACGTCTAGTTTTCGAGATATTTGCGAAAAACCGAAAGTTATCGATTTTCGGCTTGATGCCTCACTAATACACCATGGTGGCGCAACCATGGTTGCAGTGCCAGAAAAATATACACAGCTTTGCGTGGGTATCTGTGGCATCCGATCGATTGTGCAATTAACCATACATTTTTTGGCATTGTGCAAATGAGGCCTAGGCCTTTAAGCAACTTAACCCACGTTCCACCGGATGTAATAAAATCTGCGGCGGGATTTTTCGCGTACTGGATCTTCGAATGGACTCGTATCTCCGTGTGTGGACTTACGATAACACCTTAGAGGTCTAAATTCTTCAGTTGCCGAATGAACTTCAAACTGATAATGTCAACGGTTCAAGGTCAAAATGGCATAATAGAACAAGGTTAGTCGTATACCCTAAACAGTGCCGTTCACACGTACCTCAACCGCACCACATCACAGCGACAAAATGTGGGCAAGCTGTGGGTCCGTGTGAATAGTGTCGCTGCAACTTCTTGAAGTTGCGTAGTAGTTGCGATGTGATTTCGTTGTAGCTAATGTTTGCCGAAAGATAGGTTGTTGTGTTTGCTATGTGGCCGTTCGCTACTGCGCGGTGTCGCTTGTGGTTGCGTTGTGGCTGCGACGTGACTTTGATGTGGTCGGTAGGTATTGCCCACGCGGTTAATTTTGTCGGTTAAATGCCGTCCGTGTGAATGAACATACAAATTAGCGCCCGTCGCCGTGCTATCGTTGTAGCTGTGGTGCATACGTGTGATTGGGGCCTTAATTGAAAACGCAAACTAAACACGGTTTTGGTATTATGACAAAAAAGCGTGGTGATTTCATGCGGAAATAATTCACTTCCCTTCCATTTACGTTTAAATTTCAATTCATCACGACAGGAATAATGCGCTTACCAGTGGATTAGCCGTACTTACTTAAAACTACCGTACTTAAAAAGACCTAATTTACAATTCAGTCGAAGTCTTAAAAAAAATCTAAGATCTTAAAACTATTACAGCGCGACAACTTTGACGTAATCCACCAGCATTTGAGGGTCGTTCCAGGTCTCAAACCAGGCGTTCATGTCCTGCCAGAAGTTGAGGAGTGCTTTCCTGCTGGGGTTGGTCCAGGGTTTAGGGCGGTCGTTCACGGTCTTCACACCGTCGGGAAACTCAGTTATGCTGCCTGCTCCCAATCCCAGGGTTATGTAGAACTGGGGAAATGATTAACGGAGTAAGTACTTGTCAATTTACTAAGTACCTAAAGTACCTAACTTCTTCATCACTTTTGAATGAAAATGCTCTTTCACCCACTTGACTTTGACCGTCTCACAATTATAGGAGTTTGGACTGGAAACTCTTCGTCACCCACCTTAGGGGAGTACAGTGGCTGCCGAAGAGTGTCCAATCAAGAGGTACGATTTCCTTTTTTGCGGAATTAGGATAACTTTTTACAGGGGAAAGTCGAACTCCGCTGGGCAATTAAACGAATAAAAAGGCAAAATTGGTAAGGGAGTTCCTTCACGGTTATTTTATCCTGATTTTGCCTAACTGCCAAAACACAGTGATCTTTAGCTTCCTTGCAATAGTCTGCTATTGAGTTGCTGCTGTTAGAGGAATTTATCTGGAATACTTACATGATCATCGAACGGCGCCATCTTGGATTCCATTTGTAGCAATGTGCGCGGGAGTTGTGGACATTCCGCAGGGAAGCGACCGTACAGTCCACTCGCCGTCGGCTCAACTCGGGCCCACTCCTTTCCATCCACCGACAGCGTTATGCGATCTGTCAAGAAAGTTTATTTTATATCCCTAGAAATAGCATTAACTACGTATCATTATCAGATACTAATGATTGTTGTTAGAAAGACGTCCACATCGATACAAGGAACATTTGGCGCGGGGCCAAAATCGGAACTAAGGCCGCCATCTTGTTTTTTAATAAAATTTCTGAGTCAATTTCACAAAATGTTATTCTGGCACCGAAAGATCGTTGGTAGTACTTTCAGTATGGATTTGTCGTGTTTCCAGGAGCTTAAATTCCAAGCTTAATTCGTTACGACTCGTCAGAAGCCCGAAAATCGGACTGCCAGTCTGATCACAGGTGCACAGGTGCAGGGGAGGTTAGATAGGCAGTCGCTCAATGTAAAATTATGATATTGAGCTCTCAGTATCCAGTTAGAAAGGATGCCGACCCTAACATAGTTGGGAAAATGATTGGAAGATTGGGAAGATTGATATTTTTTTAATTGAAATAGTGCTGTGACTGGAATACCGTCTTAATTTTTTTTTTTGGGTAAGTTAAGTCTGTGTTCACCTGGTGCCCATCGGACAGAATACTCGTGGTAATCGTCTCCCCAGAGCCCATTGTTCAGCATTCTGTTATTTAGTAACGTGTTATGACACTGGAAGTCCATGATGGGTCCACCGAAAAGAACCTGAAATATAATAAATATCTAATTATTAAGATCAGACAAATATGGTTTGAGTTGTGAGCATTGTATTGAGTGGCAAACAAGTGGATGACCCAGCTGATGTTAATTTAAATGGACACCTGCCGCCTTTAGATATCTGCTGCAGGTATAGTCAGCCTCAAATGAGATCTATCCACGAAACATAATTTAGTATGACACTGGGGTATGGCATTGGGTATTTAATTGTAGCTACACATTGAAACAGTAGTATGTACACCAATTGTAGACAATCAATGGAATTCTTGTCGATTCATCTTTGCGAGGCTCACTGTACCAAAGGAATCGCAAATCTCAGAGACAAAATTTATGTGCCTTGTGTTTCAGTTATAACTCCAGTAGCAACGCTAACCTAATCTAACTAGCCTGTATTATCCCACTTTAGGGCAAATGCCTCCGTCTCCCTTTTCCACAAAATTCCGTCGTTTGCTAGTGCTGGCCAGTCCTTTCGATAAGAGTCAAGCTCGTCACGCCATCTTCGTCTCGGCCCGCCGCGATGGCATCGTGCGTTTAGTGGTCGGTCAATTCGCCAATCAGTGGCTCTTCATCTAACATGCAGCAGATATGTTGGCGATAAAAAATGGTGGTAGTATTTCCCTAGACGAGGTTCTTCATGAAGAGCTGTACAAGTACAGCTACGTACCTACCTTATTGGAGTAGTCAGAAGTACCACTGGTGAGCTCCCTGTTGCCTCTAGCGGATGCTATTTGGATCACTCCAGAACTGTAATGCAGGCTTCCGTATTTCTGCAGGAATGGCTCAAGGAGAATTTCTAGAAGTAAACAAAAGCGGATCTGTTTTACTTTTCTTTAAATACAGGGTAGCAGGGATATTGACGCGCAACCTGTAACCATGAATTCGGCACATGATTTTAGACCCCCAAGCGTAAACGGCGTTATTAAAAAATTATCTGCTACTAAAAAGCAGCAGATAATTTGTCTAAAAAGAAATTTGCGTTCATTACGCAGGTAAAATATACTGAACAGCAATTTCTTTTTATCACCGACGAATTTCAACCTTCAGGATCCAGTACCAAATCTATGGTAACAGATTTTGCGTCGATAGGAATGCCACCTTGTACTAAAATGCAAGGCTGTACAAGAAACTTTCAACCTCAACTATCATGACTTGAGGGGACCGGTCACTGTAGCATTCCTTGGGAGAAGGCTATGTATAGCAGAGGACGTCTTCGGCTGAAATGACGATGAATGGCAATAAAGTTTACCCCGGTTTCATATGGATTTTGTAACACAACTAGTAACATGTGCGTGTCTCAGACACCACTGCGTTACCATTCGGAGAATTCGGGCATAAAGATATGTAATACATCTAACCTGGAAATAACCAGTCTCCTTGCGGCAGCTTGGCTCTAACTGTGACAGTTCCATAGGTGAACGCGAAGCCTTTGCTTGTGATCTTGCCACTGACGATGGGCGGCAGGATGTCTGCACCCCACGCCTGCTTCATGCAGGCTTCGGCTGATGATGTGCACCTGAAAAATGGACATGGACTGATAACTATACAGTGACAAGCCGTGTGCCTGATGGGGTTTGCCATCGGCAAGAATTACGAACTTCTACGGTGATGAATTTACAAAACTCTTTACATAATGCACGTCAATTCCCCCAGCGGTTTAGGATGTGCATCATCTGTCAGAGAATTTAAGATATTTATTTAGTTGATAGTTTAAACCAGACCGCTAAGGGCCACAGGTTAATAAAAATTTGTCGTCGATCGTTGTATTCGTTAGGTGCAAGACCGCAGGTAGGAAAATTCCAGTATCATGGCTGTATTTGAAAGAAAATTTATGCTCATTTTTACCACGATCCGTAATGCTATAAACGTTTAAGGGCAAAACTCTTTAACAAAAATAGGCTTAGCTTACTCAAGAACTCAAAACGGTGCAGGGCAACATGGTAATGATTTGTCCTAGAACCTAAAATTCGAAGAAATGTGACATCTACCAACTCGCATTGGGCCAGAGAGGAGACCTGAATCCCAATAGTAGGAACATTATATTACAGAATGATTGTGATTATTCAAGAACAAAAAGATATCGGCGAGCTAAATCAGTTCTGTTTTTAGAACATCGAAGTTTTTCTTTCCATGCTGTTTCTACTACTAATTATCGATAGCCGAACTCATTCCATTAAATTTTAGGCCTACCTAGCAAAATAATCAACAATTATTATTATTTTGTCTTACCCACTAAACAGATTGATAGACCCGGTGTAGATGGACTCATCAGTGAACCCTGGCAGTCTCTGCTGCAGCTTGGGAGAGATGCGCAGCTTGCCATCTGACACCGACACCGTCGGGTCAGAAGCTAGACGCTGGTATGACACGAACGGGAAGTTCTGAGGACAGATACAAACTGATTACTTATTAGAATAAAAACTTAGAATATTCAAATACTCCAAATAATAATTTGTTACTTGAAAACCAATTTCACTCGTATTACTTAGTTACACCTAGTTATGGATGAATGGTAATAGGAAAAGACTTAGACGCACACGAAAGGCACGGAACCTTTCATCTGCGACAAGGCAAAAAACGCCGAAAAAAACACGTTTCTTGTACGGTCCTCCGTACGTTTTTTACAAAAGTATTAAAAAAAAGTGTGTGAGTCCGATTCGCACTTGCCCACACAACACCTAAGGATATTCGAATCGTATAAGAATCGTAAGATTTAGGTTTTATTATGTCATGTTATTTGGATTTACTTTTAGAGTAGTTTCCGTAATCATGTTAATCCCCTTATACCCTAAGAAAAGCCTGTATAATATGACAGATATCATACAACCATTATCATAAAATAAATTAAGTTTCTAAAGCTAATTATCGATTCTTGCTAAAACCACAACGCAAGACAGTGACTCAGCAAATAAAAAGTCCCTCGATGGAGTCATTAACAGGTTTCAAGAAGTGAGTGACGTAGGATCCTGCGGTCAGTGACTTTGACCAGAATGCGGGACAGTTCAGGGTTGCAGTAAGTATGCAGGTCAAGTAATAGTTTGTTATTTACGTGAACAGTTAGGAAATTCCTTCTTCACGCAAAAACGGCTGAACGGATTTGGTTGAAATTTGGCATACAGATATAACTTGAATTAACACATTGGATACTTTTTATCTTGATATTACGTTCCCGTGGTATAATTTCCTACCTCCTCAAAAAACCAGTTTTAGTAAAACACTGTACCGGGGTATAAACAGGTAGGTACTGCTCAATCTGCCACACATTATCCCGGAAATTGTCGAAGTTTTCTTCAAATATCGTCTGGCCTGCGCAGGCGTTTCCCCCGCGCACCTTCGTCACTGTTGGCTTACATTCTGTCGAGACAGGAGTGTCGGTGGCCGACCGGTCTTGTAGAGCTGGAAATAGAGATAAAACAGTAAAATAATAATATGACATTTTACCAGAAAAGGTACAGTTAAGGTAGGCAGAGATGGGTGAGGTGAGGAATACTCCATGCACCCACAATATTGTGCCAGTTATATTGGAATTTTATAATTCAAGGTTTACAAAACCTTACTCACTGTATGCATCATGATCTATTCAAAATATCGTGAGATGTCACACTTGGAATCTAGTCGGAAAATGAGAAAAAAAAACTCTCTTCCAAGATCGAAGATCGAGTTTAGCAATAAACGGTGCTCGATGAACGAGTTCGAATTATGCGACGGCAATTAGCAATGGCATTATTACCGTTTTTTAATAACTTGCGGTCACCAATTTGCCCACCAACAGTTGCAATTTCACCCTGTTCTTGGGAACCTCTGTTGTGCAATTATGGGTATTTTAAATTGACGAAATCCTACCCAGGACCTGCAGCCTTGTTTCTTCACTCAGCTTTTTACAAACATATACCACACAGGTTTGTAACCCAAGTCTGGGCGAGTTGCTAGTTTTGTGTTTAGTAATGTTATTACTTACCTACTACTGTACAGAATCAAGTTCTTCTAACTTAACAGACAGCTGTGCTGCTGGGGAGTTTGTTGCTCCACTTCTTCTTCCCAGCTGAAGCACTAGGAAGTGGTGAAGGGCGGGAGTTTTGGGGGACTGTCTTATGTCATTTTGACGTTCAAAAAGTGCTAACTCAGCCTAGTTTGAATAAATTGTACGGTGCACGTACAGACGCCAGCACATCAAGCTACCCCAAACTGTCAAATTTTCCCAATTAAACATGAACCTTAACTGTAGGTAATAAAGTTGAAAATCTATCAAAGAAATTTGACAGATTGGGGTAGCTTGATGTGCTGGCGTCTGTACATGGGTTTTACAATATTTTTATTGCAATAAGTTAGCCCGTAGGCTCGCGTATTTGCACTTTGAATGCGACCTACATTTGGCAGTGACACATTGCATTATTCTATGCATTTTATGTATTAACATTTAGTGTTCAATTAGACGTGGTTTAAGTCGGACAACTTGCATTTTTATTTACATTCATCCCGTTGAGCATTCACTGACATTTTATGCATTAACTTTATTTTGACATTCTGCATTACATTCACATTTTACATTTGCATTGACACTACTTAGGTACGTTAGGGATGCACCCTACATAAATGATTTTTTTTTTTTTTTGTCTTATCGATTTCAAAAGTACCTACCAGTAACAGTGTAGCTCAGTTTATCCTTGATATACCCAGCCCTGTCAGCCGACACCACCACGTAGTAGTTGATGACGTCGCCAACTTTTAGCTCCAGGTTCGGATCCTCGACGGTCCACCTTCCATCCTTAGCCTGGACCACTTCCCCAGTGATGGTGCCCACATCCTTGTTCTCTATTGGACGGTTCACGTTGCCTTGGAACACGAAGAGGCTGACTTTTGGTGCATCTGAATGGTCAGAATTGAGGAAAAAGGTTTTAGTATTAATAACAGCCTAATATTTTCCGAATGCAGAGCGAAGGCCTATTCTCATACAGAGACGGCACAGGCATTGATCACCACGCTTGCGACACAGGTTGGCGATTTCGGGTTGGTTGAAAGAGTACCTAAGTACCGTTCAATTCATACAGTTGGCGATTTTGAATGTGTTCGTAAAAAATGAATTGTTCAACAAATAAAGATCGTAGTAATCCAGATTAGTTCAAATGTAATAGACGCCCAGAAACTGAATGATCCTCAATTTCACTAGTTTCTACCCGCGGCCGCGTGGAGGTCTGAAATGATCCCACGGAAACGTGTTACAGGAACAAAAAGTAGCCTATGTCCTTCCCTAAAATGCCATTTATCTCCTTGCCTAATATAATCGTTCAGTGGTTAAGGCGTAAAAATGTGAAATACAGACAGAGTCACTTTCGATTTTATATGGATTGGTGATAGCGCGAATTTGAACACAATCAGTGCAATTGTAGAAGTGGGAAGTTATTTTTGGTGGTACTACGTATGCAACCAACTAACAACACCTGTATTTTGTAGGTACAGCTATATTGATAACGAACGCGTACCGCTCGTTGACCTAAGTATGTTTTAAAAGTTCGAATATAAACAAGAAATAAATACCGGGGAATCACAATTTTTTGTTTTGTTATTCATTTCAGAAAATCGTGACGTATGTCAAGGTTTTAGTGTTCAAATAATTATGCAGTACATGCGCATTTGCTTTTGTACTGCTAACACATTGCGTGTACTTTGTCTATTATTGAGGAGCCTTCGGGTGACTAGTGAAAATCAGCGCTGTGCTGTGGGTCCCATAGCACAGCATCATGCTGAGTGGAAGTCGTCTTGTCACAGTACGGCGTGCAGCTGCCGACTATTTATGTTCTTTGTGCCTATGTATAAATCTGTGTTGTTTTCATGTTTTTTTTAAGTGTTCTCATCTTTTTGTATGCACGTGTTTCTGTGACAAATAAATCTATTTTCCTTTCTTTCTTTTCTTTGCCAAAAGGATAATTTTCGACTTTTTCTTCTCAAGCAAGTTTTTTTTTTTTTTTTTGGTTGGGAAATCATCAAATAACTTCTCCGCTCTGGGTGGAGCGGGAGGGCGTGTCAGACTTTTACTGACTAAAACCCACCCGTGTTCCCTCAGTTGCCTGTGTGCCAGGGGCGGCGGTATCTCTTTCGAACAACCCGCACCCCTGGCAGGTTCTCAAGCATGTTGAGAACTATTTATTGCAAAACTCCATAAACATCGCAAAATAATCCAACTTCCTATTATTATTATAAAATTGTGAAAGTTTATATGTTTGTTAGGTACTCCATGAGACAAAACGGCCGAACGGATTTGGATGAAATTTGGCACATAGATAGTTTATAACCTAGATTAACACATAGGGTACTTTTTATCCCGATAGTACGTTCCCGTGGGATAAATTCCGAACTGCACGCGGGCGAAGCTGCTGGGAAAAGCTAGTTTTTAATTAAAAGTAATAATTATCCGTCTATTGTTGTATCAGTGACCCATAAGGTAACATCTAACTCTTGACTTAACATTTACAGATGCACTTCTCGATTTCTTTTTAATTTGCCCTTATATGAAACCATTTCATTTATTATTATCACTTCTAGGAAAATCGTTTACTTTTACAATGTTTGTAAATATGTGAGCACCATGTATCCATCACACACTTAATTTATCTTTCATTGCGTCATTTTTAATTATTTTTATCTTGTATGGTAGGTACAGTAATTTTGTTCTAGGTGCATCGTTTTTACATTCAAGATTCAAGATTCAAGATTCTTTATTAAAAAAAAAACAACAAAAACACAAATACAAAACACACAAAAAAAAAACAAAAACACACAAAAATAAAACACTGTAAAAGTGTACCGGTGGAGTTTCTCTCCCATTCTTCTTCATATGACAGTACCTTTTGGAAGGGGCAACTACTTACCTTCCTGTAATTAATCATATTTTTGTAAATGTTGACGTTTAAAAGAGCCTATAACGTGTTTGACTGTTCAAACAAAAAAATTAAAATAAGTACGTAGTCGTATAGTTTGTCAACATTTTAACTCATCAACCAAGGGTCTGATAAACAAAATTTTAACACTACACATATACACTAAAACATAAACTTTAACGTACCTGGTATTGATGCCTTAAATCCTCTAGGGTTTAGCGCTGTAATAGTCACATCTGGTATTTGATACTGAGCACATATCGTTTGTATAAAAATAAACAGAGTAACGAACGACGCGACGCGTCTGCTCTCGTGGGCAGTCATTATGTTACTGACTGAATGTTATTGACTTATTGACGCTTTTAGCAAGACATAAGCTGCATATATTATTATTGTGTGACAGATAATATCGCCGTTTGAACAAAAAAGCAATATAAGTAATCAAGGTAGCTTGGATGTTTTTCTTTATTGAGAAGTCATTGTGTTATGAGGTTTTTTAGGAATTTGCGTATCCATGACATATCTACAGGGAAATTGATCTACGTGAGTCGCGTCGCGCTGTACCGTCGCGCCTGTTTGCAGGACCCTTTAATCAGTGCATACAAAAGACATAGCATAATAAAGCACAATTGAATGATAACAATTTACATGAATTTATAAAACCAAGGTTCCAATATACAAAAGATATGGTACGGAGCGAGAGTGTATGGGTAGCGTCACCTTCTGCGAAACAGTAATGCTCGCCAAGAGGGAGGCGGCGCACGTGAGGAAGAGGCAATATTATGCGCTCTCACGGCCCTAGTCCCCGCAGGAGACGCCCTGGGCGTTGGGAATCCCAGGTTCCCGGCCACCGTAGGCGCGGGCTTGAGGATGGCGAGTAATGGGTAGCTCGCCGCCCGGGTCGACGGCGCGTTGTGTTCCACGCGCATCTCATAGAGATGTCAGCACCAACTGGTGGGGTCCGCAAGGGCCTTTTTTTATATTTATAAAGAGTAAACAGTAATATTTCAGAAGAGGGAGCAGTGGTAACATAAAAGCTGATTAGGCTGCTTCAGAAGAAAAATATAAAGTAGGATGTAGGATTATCAATCATCATTCAGGCTGGTAGAAAAATAACTGTGGTCGCATGATAATGATCCGTCAAGCTAATTTAGAATTCGTTTTCAAAATTAAAGATGCGCAATTGTTTTCTCGCAATTTCACATTCTAGCTTTCTTTGGCCGCGTTTCAAGACGTGATAGCCTTTCCACAGAGCGCCTCGTCATCCAGGGAAAAGTGGATGGTACTAGACTGCGCGGGAAGTCACCGACTCGATGGACCGACCAGATTAAATCTATTGTGGGCAGCTCCATAAACGAATGCAGTAGAATGACCTTCAGCAGAGACCAAAGAGAATGCAGAGATAGACGGCGGGACATCGTGAGGCGTATTCAATCTGTCCCTTTCATACTACGACTACGTGACGACCACAACCGCTCTGCCAAGATCGTACCGACTAAGAAGAAGAATTGTTTTCAAGAAACAACAGATATGTAATAGGCGTGTTAAATTGCGCTCGTCCTCATGAAATTAATAGCGAAAAATCAATATTGTTTCTGATTTTCGTATGTAGTACCCTACCTACCATTTTTTTAATAGTTTTATAATCCTGTTCAAGACTAGCCACGTTCCTCCCGCGTGGATGTCTGGAATTATACCACGGGAATATGTTACTCCTTACAACATCAGCTATCTGCAAATGAAATTCTGTCAAAACCGGCCCAGCCATTTCGGAGATTAGCCGGAACAAAAGACCGATAGACATTGTTATTATTACTAAATTACTACGAATATAATGACTTAATACTGAAAGTAACCAATACTTAGGTATCGCATGATTTAATAAGGATTTAGTAAAAAACCCGTTATTTTGACATTATAAACAGACATGTCAATTTCATTTATTTTTTATGTAGGTTTAAATGTAATAAAATGTCTGTAGGTAATTTATACGTATGTTTCGAAGACATTAATAAATCTTTGTGAAAAGAGGATATTTACTTACATTTGATATAATGTCTGATAACTTTTGCCCCATTATTATCTGTAACTTTAATGAACAAAACGGCATTCCAGTAATGCTGTATTAATTGCGAGTTTTACGACGATGTTCATTATTTTAGCATAACAAGATAAAATGGTCGATTTAACGAGAAACGATTTAATTTAATGACATAATCAATATGAGGAAAACGGGTATGTCCGCAATTTCAGTTTATCGGTAACTTTGATGTGTTTGTTACACGGCACGCAAACTTAGAACAAAAAATGTACACCTTATACTCTATGGTTGGAAGAAATGAACAAGACAGGCCTCCTCACCCCCTTCTATCATTCTTCACCCCTCTTTCGCCAGGTGCCAAAACCATAGACCATTTACAAATGTCACTGACAAATTTAGGCGGTTTTCGAATATGTTTTCAGTTTTCCGCTTCTGCTATTTATTTACCGCCATTACAGTTTTGTTGTTGATCGAGTGAAGTTTGCGTTGATTAATTTCCGGACTGTGTTATCCTCTCAGTGATTAAACTGTAATATTTTGCATTGGTGGTAAATGAGTACATATAACACTGTCCAGCTAAAAATAACATTTCCAAAATAATAAAAAGCCAAATTAAGTCTAAGTACTCATTTGGCTTCCTTTCTTGTGAAACACATAAAAAATAAATTAAAAAGGCCTTCCTTGACCATGTGTTAAAATTAGTAATTTTCAACTGGTGTTGTATAGTAAATAAAATAATAAAAGGCACAGATATATCCCGATTAATAGGAAAATCTCTTCCGAGAATGCAACTTAAGGCATATAATAAATATAAAACTAAATTAAAAAATAAAAATCTTAATAAGTATTTGTTGTATCATTTACATATTTCTCAGTAGTTCCCTGTAATTTATAAGTTTTACATTATTGGGTTTGAGCTACGAACAAAAAAAAAAAGATCTGGAAACTACCTACAAAAGGGTAATTGAGGCTTTCTGTATGAGCCTTTGCCTAAAACTTAACAACTAAATTAAAAAAAAAACGAACTGTCATGTTTTAAACTTCCAACTTTTGACATCTCTACTGACCATTTTTTCTCTATGGGAGTGGGTCGTCTGATACGTAGTATCTCTATGTAGTCTGTGGTTTGTTATAAGATACATGAATGGAATAGGTTGTTGGTATAACTCGTGTGATTTTAGACATATTCGCGGATTTAATTATGATATAAATGGATTTTGTTATCAACCTTCTTACTAAACAAAACTAATTAAATTCCTTCCAAAAACTGCAATCATAATACAATGGGAATAAAGCGTGAGTTTATATTTGTGTGTGTATTTAAATGATTACTCCTTATTTTATCAAGCACAGCAATAAGGCCTGAGTTTTCAATAGTCAGATAATTTTTTTCTGAAGAATAAATCTGCCAGTTTGGCATATTTTCTAAAATAATAATGACGAAATTGGAAGGTTGTTTGGTTGCGGGGAATTTACCTTGTTTAATAAACAAAACTGCTTGTATAGCTTCCTTCTTCCTTGATGAGCTTCGGTCAATCTTTTATAATTAAAAGAGGCAAATACAACAAGGGTTTTTGGGTTTCATGTCGGGTTATTCCCTCCAAAAAATCCACCTCAGATAGATTAGCGGTGCCATGTTATATCAAGCAGGATTTCAGTAAAAGCCAATTAAAAAGTAAAAAATATTTATTTATTCTTATATTTAGTTAAAGGTCTCGATATGACGAGCTTTTCGCATCTGAAACAAACAAAAAAAAACTGAAATTATCATTATCATCATCAATTTATCCTATACACGTCTATCCCTTTAGCTGGACATAGGACTCCCCCAACTAACGCCACAACTACCGATTCCATACAACTTGTTTGCAAGTATTAAAAGTTTTTTTTACGAATAAGAAATGTGGATTTACTGTAAGTATAAATTTACCCAACCCTACTGGGTAAGAAGGCGTGATGATATGTTATGTAAAACTGCACACGGCTTGGCCCGCGTGGTGGTCGGAAATTATCCATGGCCAAAGCCAGGTTATGGTATGGTTCTTGCTTTGACCCGTGCTTCAAAGAGATGTCAGCACTAACTGGTGGGGTCCGCAAGGGCCGATGCCTGCGGGTTGTTAGAAAGAGATACCGTGGCCCCTGGCACACAGGCAACTGAAAAAACCAATACTATTAAGGGTCCCCAAAACGATCATTTGCAATCGCCTATGTTTACGTGAATAAAATTTTTAAATGATAAACGAATGAAAAACAATCGAAGGTGTTATTATCATTTGCACACGCCTCATTTGATTTCTGGACTGTGCTGACAAGGCTCTTCAAACTGACTATCAGACATACAGAGTCACTTTCGCATTTACAACGTTTGTATGGATGGATGACGGAAAGAATCACCCACCAGGTTAACAAATTCCAGATACCTATCTAAATCAACAGCTCGTATTGGTTCCTTGAAGCTTACCTTCTACAGAGCATAAACCCTGACGTAATCCACCTCCAGTGCGCTGGTGTCATCATACCAGGTTGAGTACCACTGTTCGCGAGCGTTCCAGAAGTTCAGCATGGCCTTAGTGGCGCGGTTGGTCCACGGTTTTCCGGTGACGTCAGGGAACTCGTGAACACCACCCACGTTGATGCCCAGGGAGACGTAGAACTGGGAAAATGAGAATAGTTGGTGAAAATACATTTAATTATCCTTTTAACAGGATCCCATAAAACTGATATTTTGATCTGGTTTTCATACCAGCTTCTACAATAACTAATTATTCGATTTCGAATGTATATACACTAGTTAAATGAAGTCAAAATATTACCGTTGGAAGAAGCTGTAGGCGTAAAAAAAGAAAATAAAACTTAAATTTCGTCACAAAATAGAAGTGGTTTATTGTAAAATTTTCAACGAAAAAGGTTCAAAGCTTCATCTATGGCCCACACCTGAAAATACTGACTTGCCTAGCCTGCACTATGAAATTTGTGCCCCGAACCCCAAGATACAGACCGACTATCTAGTTTAGTGCTTGCCTGCTAAAATATAATTCTTTGGAACCATGCTACAGGTAATATTTCAACTACTCATACAGTCTGAACTTATGAACCTGCTTACTGTATTACTTGAAAAATAAGGTATTTATATTTATTTCTACTTACCAGTTCATCGAAGGGCGCCATCACAGTTCCCTTGAGCCACTGCGAGGCTGCCACCACGTTGTTGTCGGCCCCAGTCCTGTAGAACCCTTCCGATGGAGGATTTACCTCTCCATACTTCTCACCATCCACAAATAAAGAGATACCATCTGGTAGAAAAACGAAAATATTATTGACTTATTGCTTTCCGTGACGTAAAGGCTGACTTTCATCTTGGCCACATGCTAAGCATATCACTACATCGAACAATGTTGCCAGTCTCTATTCGGTGCGCAGGAATTTTTCGACGCCATATTTGATTTTGTTAAAAGCATTAGTTAAGTTAGGATCTTCTATTGTTATTTTATTATTTATTGGGGTTGTTATTCATGTACATTTCATTTTAATTCTGAATGAACAAGTCAGAACCCCCAGTTTTGAATTAAATCCTAACGAAATCTTGGGCGATATATATCAGGATTATTTTCCTCATCAGTCCAGCAAAATAGGTACGTAAAAGAAACGCTGCCTCATTTAAGAACTCCTCCTCATTTAATCCTGTATTGTGACTTTGTGAGCATGTGAAGGGTACAAGATGCCTGGAAGCGGAAGGAGGCTTCCTTCCATTAATCTTCAGTATGACCATACAGACAATTAATGTAAAAGAATGTTTAAAATAACATAAATGGATTACCTGGCCTCCATTCCACTGAGTAATTGTGGAACTCTTTGCTCCATAGATCGGAGCCAGCCTTCTCCTGCAAATATTTGGACCTGGAACAGAACAAGGAGTATATCTTTAGTAGGACACCATTCAATTTACCACGATAAGGAAATAAACTCTTTTGCGCTTTCTTCTTTCACTCCCAAAAAATATACTGAATAGGTACCAACCTATAAGGTTCAATATCGCACATGATGGGTCCTGCGTACAGCTTCTTGGCGAATTCCACGTTGCCCTTAGTGGTTGCTATGCGCAGGAGTCCAGACGCGTAGTTACGAACGCCGTAGACATGGTCACGAGGTTCCAATTGGATTTCTGGAAGCAAGCACCATATTTAAAAAGTCATCCAAATTGGTGTTTGAGAAAATTGTGAGAACACAAACATGAAGAACTTTTTCGATTTGCAGTCGGTTGAAAAAAAATAAAAGGGTGGGCAAACGACCAGGATCAGGCCTGTAATCCCAGAAGGGCTAGGCAGAAATTAACCAATATACCCACATTTCACCAGGAATGTTTAGGCGACAAGCCTATTGCCGTTAACCGGGAACAAATCTAGACTCCGGGCTGATACTAAAATGATATTTAAGTTCCAGATAATAGGAAGTTGCGCCACTTGGGTTAAACCCAAGACCCTAAGTTCAGCAGCTAAGCTGGAGAATGCTTCACCTAATAGGCAGTCAGAAGTAACATTGGTAGTCAAGTTTACCTGGGTAAATCCAGTCTCCCAAAGGCATCTTAGCGCTGATCTCGACCCTGCCGTACTTGAAGGCGAACTTGTTCTTGGTGGTGACCTTGGAGGTGATGATGGGCGGCAGGATCTGAGGACCAGACGCTTCTTGGGAACACTCCGTCGTTCCGATGACACCAGTGCATCTGGGGGCAACGAAAAGTTGGGTTATCTGTTAAAAGAATACACGTAAGGGGAGCTCCCCTAGATATTTATATTTTTCTTTTTCTTCTCTAGTTTCGGGTTGAACAATTTTTCTATTTAACTATTTATGTACACACATACAACGCGTAACGGAAAGGGTATATACATACCAACACGGCATGGCACGGCTTCTTTAGATGATATCAAACAATATTGGAAGTATTTTTTAATCCTATCTCTACATGTTCGGAAGTTATGAGAATTTTTAATACATTGATACCAGAAACCGATCTTTTCAAATTGAAATAAAAACATCACTCTGAAGAGATTTATCGTGATGTTGGCAAGTAACGTGGAAAGTTATTGACCTACGTAGTGCGGTGACACGTTTGTTATGATTTGAATTTAAGAAACTTAAGAAACCGAAAATTTGGTATCAATTCTTATAGAATTTTATTTTAAGCTGAAACTATGTAAAGTGATTCTATACCAGCTGTTATCTTTGTGCTTAAGGATAGCAATAGGGTTTCTGTTACACCCTGTATAAGACAAGAAGAAAGGAACAGAAAAATACGTATAAAGGTGATTGATGCTCATTTCCAATGACATATATAATATATATTTACAGAATTAAGTATTATCAATACAACTCTCTAAGTTCATATAACCCTATGGAATGACGCTTTCACAAAATATCAATCAATAGTTTCAATCAATAGGGTTAATTTCAATTAATAGGGTTAATTTCAACCAATAGGGTTAATTTCAACCAATAGGGTTAATTTCAATCAATAGGGTTAATTTCAATCAATAGAGTTCATTTCAATCAATAGGGTTAATTTCAATCAATAGAGTTCATTGCAATCAATAGGGTTAATTTTCTTACGGTTTTTGCAATTTTCAGGCAAGTGTCAAGCTGTATATTGAACAAAATATGATTCGCGACCGTACCACATATGTACCTATTACAGGCATTTCATGAAAAAGTAATTCAATGGGATTATACAGGATACATTTTTAACCAGCGCGCCAACCGTAACCAAGAAATTAGCATATAATTCTAGAACCCCCAGCGCAGAAATTTTTCGTCGGTTATACAAAAAAAATCAGTTGTTCCATACATTTTGACCGCGTAGGTATTGCACTTTTCTATGAAAAAGCTGATTATTTTTTATATAACTGACGAGAATTTCTGCGCTAGGGGGTCTAGAATGATATGCTGAATTCATGGTTACAGTTTGCGAACTGGTTAAAAATTTACCCTGTATAAACTAAGAAGGTTGAATTGATGATTTTAATGAGTATAATTCAGTAAAGCCATATTCGTTACGGCCATGAATTATATTTTAATCAACAAACAATCTGACACTAACCTGCTAATTGCAAAAAAACGTATCAAATTTGATTTCGCGGTCTACCATGGTCTTCCCCCTTAACACCTTACAAATACATCATAAAACACGGAACTGAGCTCAACGGCACATCTGTGTAAGTATCAGTATTGAGAAAAAACATTTTCCTGGTATAGTAAAAACATTATTACGTGAACAGGAAAATCGGTTACTCTCGTACTGTTATTCATATTACTGCGGTAAACGATTATATCGCGCGCCATGTTTTTTATTTCGAAAATTACAGAAAGCATGACAAAATAATGTTTCGTTCTTCGTGTACGAATTTCGTTGAAATAGGCGAACAGTAGGTTAAGAAAAGATAATATTTGAATAAGACTGAAAAAGCTTTACCCTCATTGTGTAATTCTTCCTTTACTAAACAAAGTGGCAATATATTTTGAACTTTGTATGAAGCAATTTGTCTCTTTCAGCATTGAAGTAAATGTATTTTTAGGCTTTTTAGGGTTTTCTTTTGAGGGTGGGAAATCATCAAATACTTCTCCCGCTCTGGGTGGAGCAGGAGGGCGTGTCAGACTTTTTCCGACTAAAACCCACCCGTGTTCTGTCAGTTGTATGTGTGCCAGGGGCCACTGTTTCTCTTTCGAACAACCCGCACTCCTGGCAGGCATCGGTCTTTGCGGGCCTCTTCAGTTGGTGCTGACATCTCTTTGAGGCGCGCGTGGAACACAACGCGCCGCACACTGGTCCCAAATTAAAAAAAAGTGGACATTGATAGTAGACCGCTGATATTTTTTTTTATTGTTGATACAATGATAACAGATAAGGCAAAAAAATATTATTGTCCTACTTCAAATACTTTTCTGTAAAAAAAATATTTCTTTTTTTTTTGTATGGGAGCGATTACATTTTACTCAATTTCTCAAAAACTTTAAGCGATGTCGAGATGGCAATCACATATGTTAGAAAACTAATAATTCTGAGTATTTGGCTCGAAGAAACTTATTGCTTATCTCTGCGTACTTTCGAGATAATAGTGACAGAAAATAACATTTTTTTTTAATGTTAATTTTTTGCTTTTTTTTAATCATAGCCTTACTTTAGCACATAATTATAATGTATGCGTAATGTCAAATAAGTAAAAAGAGACTTCTCTGTAAAAGAGGTTATGGGGGCTCACTAATGACTGAAAAGCTATGACCTTTCTGAAGGAGTACTTTCATCAGTTCTAAAAAACAATCAAAATGAAGACATATTAAGCTGCAAACATAAAGTTGAATATGTTCACAAACGATTCTGAAAAAATATTATGGTGAAAGATTAATATTTGGGTCTATATTCTCTTGAGAAATCTCTATTTCCTCGTTTTCCAACGAAAGCAATTCATTGTTCAAGATCAAAGCACTAGCCTCTGGAAACAACTGTTTATGTAAACGAGCAAACTTTGGTTTGATATGGCTGATGTAAGGATCTGAGCTAATTAGAAAGCTGTGGATAATGTCTAAATTAGTCTGAACTCTACCGATTTTTCTTGTATGTGCCATTCTAACATTCCGGAAATCTTTATTCCTCGCTTCGGAAGCTTCTTCGGAAAGCATGCCTATCGGAATAAAGGAGAAATTTTCACAAATATCAGCACCGTGTATCAACAATTTATGGACACTTGAAGGCATGTAATACCATGGATATAAGTTTACATATAGCATTGCTGTTTCTTTACAATATTCCCTAAACAAGTTGGTATTAATAAGTTGACCAGATGAAATTGTTTGTAAAATGACTGCAAATCTCTTGATTAAATCAGGGTGGATACCCGTTATTTCAGCAGATACTTACTTCATAATTTTCAAAAAACCTTCTTGCCGTGTTACCGTCATTGGTTGTACCAAATCCCTGTTTTACTATGTCAATTAACAAACCAGTTCTTTCCCGGAATTCTTCTTGTGTCAAATTCTTTTTAATTTCTTTTAACAATTTATCTTCTTTTCGTGCAGCCCACTTTTTGAAGTCTAAGTTGTACGAAATGTGTAAAATACATTCCATACATCTTATCCACATATGAAGCGAAGACAGACCATATTTATACATATCTTCTCTGATGAGTCTTTTGGATACAAAGTCCAAGTCATTCATTTTGCTAGGTGGGGTATTGCAAATATTACAAACAGCTGCAGAAGAAGTATTGGAAATCACAGTAGAAATTTTCCCATCAATCATAGTCATGTACAAATCATGTTTAATATCAAAATTATCTACAATTGTGGGAACAAGATTACGAATTTCTTCCTCTAAGGATGCACTTTCCTTCTTTATCAATTCATTTGTTTCTTTTGCAAATATAAAGCCAATTGGACGACAATAGTTTGTTGAAGAGGGAGCAGGATTTTGCCACAAGATAGTACCACTCTCTTCTTCCAAACGAAGCGGAACCAAACTAATCATGAAAACTGAAGAATCGTCAATTTTAGTGTCGGAGTGTGACTTTTGTTTATAATTACTTTGAGAAGATGACCCGTCAAAACCCCATTTGCTTATTAGTTTTAGCGATTTTTTGTCGGCAGAGTTGTGCTGAATTGTTTTTAATATCCTATTAGTTGTCAAATCTAGAAGCGATTGAAGTCTTATCTTAGCATCAGATTCAGTTACAGTTATGTCTGACTCTGGAGGATAACAAGTTTTTTTAGCTTCCAGGAGCTTTTGATAGGATGGAAGACCATACATTTTCTCTGAAGCAAGAATAGTTCTTAAATTTCGATATTGCCATTTTGACAAATTTGTTGAGGTGTAAAGCGCTAACGTTTTATCATCTGGTAAACACGGTTTGTCAGTCTTTTTAGCGAATAGTACATCATGTACCATCTCACATTTTTCCTTGTTTTGGCTGAGTTCGTTTAATATAGCTGCTAATTTTGTTTTTTTAGACTCTTTTAATTTGGCACATAAAGCATAAACTAATTCCTCCTCTGTGTGATCTAGAAGTGTTAGAGAACGCCTTTTCTTCTGTTTATCAGATATGTCAACAAATGGTTTTTTACTTGTACCATAACTTAATTGATGAGTATCCACTTGCGTTTCGAAATTTGGAATTACTTCCTCGGCAACTTTAAAAATGCTGCTTAAATCGATATTTTGACATTTTGGCCAAACTATTTGGGATTGTAACCAGTCTGAATTTATGTTAAGAAAGGTCTTTTGAGCTCTACTGGAAGCAGACCATCTTTTTGAGATATTACTTGAAAAATTACGACAAAATAATTTAATATTACTCAAATCTTCGGAAGACAATTCAACACCAATACGTTCAATAAGGGCATTAAATAAAAATTCGACATTTTTAAAACCACCTCCTGATTTAAGAACAACGTATAAGTCTAAGTTGGTGACAAATGCGGACATATTATAATTTTAAAGAAAATTGAAAACAAATTAGAATCAAAGATATCAAAGACAAAGTGACTTTGATTTTAACAAAAAAAATTACGAAAACAAATTCGACGAAAGAAAGACAAACAAAAATGATTTGATTTTAAAATCCAAAGATTCAAAATACAACAATAACAAAACAAACAAACAACAAGCATTTCTTCAAGCGCACAGAAAAAATAAGGACACGTCTTATCGCAACCACATTTAGTTGTACACTGAGTGAGGTGTACGCGCGCGATTCGTGACCGTATTACGTTACGTCATGAGAGGCGGCCATCTTGTTATCCCGGCAAACTCGCGTCGAAGCTCCATTTTGCTGGCCAGCGGACCTATTGCGATATGAGTAAGGCTATGATTAAAAAAAAGCGAACAATTAACATTAAAAAAAATTGTTATTTTCTGTCACTATTATCTCGAAAGTACGCAGAGATAAGCAATAAGTTTTTTCGAGCCAAATACTCAGAATTATTAGTTTTCTAACATATGTGAATGCCATCTCGACATCGCTTAAGGTTTTTGAGAAATTGAGTAAAATGTAATCACTCCCATACAAAAAAAAAAGAAATATTTTTTATAGAGAAAAGTATTTGAAGTAGGACAATAATATTTTTTTGCCTTATCTGTTATCATTATATCAACAATAAAAAAAAATATCAGCGGTCTACTGTCAATGTCCACTTTTTTTTAATTTGGGACCAGTGTGCGCCGTGTCAACCTGGGCTTGGTCCTTACCAGACAGCGAGCTACCCATTATTCGCCGTCCGCAAGCCCGCGCCTACGGTGGCCGGGAATCAGCCTGGTATTTCCGATGCCCAGGGCGTCTCCTGCGGAGGCACGGGCCGTGAGGGCGCATATACTGCTTCACCCTCACGTGCGCCGCCTCCCTCTTCGCGAGCATGACTGCTTCGCAGAAGGAGGCGACGGCTATCCATGCGCTCTCGCTTCCTACCATAGCCTGGACCAGGGCCCGCCGCGAGAGACCGCCGCCGCCGATCGCCTCCACAAGGACACGACGGTGCTCCGCCCAAGCCTGGCAGACCTCCACCGTATGATCCACCGAGTCCTCAGGGTGATCTGCGCAGTGGAAACAATCGGGCGTTTCCTCCCGCCTTATCCGAAACAGGATCCTCCCGAAACAACCGTGTCTGGTGAGGAACTGCGTCAGGCGGAAGGTGAGGACACCGTGCCGCCTCTCAAGCCACTCCTCAAAGAGAGGATTTCCTACCGCAATCGTGGCATGCCCAACACTGGGTTGCGACAATCGCACTCTCCATGTCACCATGAGATCCCGCCGGAGCTCTATCCGCTGTGCCGCGATTTCTCGTGGCAACGGAGTTACGCCCTGGCGTTTGGCCTCCTCGCGCCACTCCCAAGTGTCCGCGAGGACTTTTGCATCCATATCCCATGACGGCAATCCGGCAAGGAGGCCCGCCGCCCCACCGGAGATCGTGTGGTATCCCCGGACCATCCGGATGGCCATGACCCTATGGGACGGCGGGCTGGTTGGCGCCTCAGTTAAGGTGCCCACACCGGTGCCCCGTATAGGGCCATGCACCGCACAAATCCCGCGTAGAGCCTCCGCAGGAGGCGTTCTGCCCAATCTAGGGGGGCCCCCTAGATTGGGCGGGAGCCGCTTCACGGTAGCTTCGGCCCGCTCCAGTCTGGGAGCCAACTCAGGCTTTTAGGGTAAGACATATATGGTCTTAAAATAACATGGTTAATCTCTCAATATTGTGCGTACAAACTTACATTTGCAGTTGGAATCAATGGGAGAACATGTTTTTCAACTACAGTGTTAAGTTTGTTCTTGGGATAAGTTCATCCTAACTACGGAATCCTTCATCGTGGGTGGTCCAACATGCATTTGGCCGGTTTTTATTATGCGAATTATTGAGATAAGCGTTACAGACCTTTTAAATAATAAATAAATGATTTTTATGATTTTAAATGAAAGTGTCTTCTTACCTAGCAGTTATATCGAGGGTCTGCCTGACGAAGTCTTCTCCATACTTGGACTCCAGGGTGATAGGCTTGATGGATAGACGTCCATCCCTCACGTGGAGGTTGCGGTCATTGAGGTACACGTTGAATGGGAAGTCCTGGGTAAAACAAATGAGAAACATGGGATGACATAAATAAAAATAAAAATCAAAAGTCATTTATTCAAATTATGCTGAAAAACAGCACTTTTCGAACGTCAAAATTACACAAGACAGTCCCCCAAAACGCCCACCCTTCATCACTTGCTTGTGCTTTAGCTGGGAAGAAAAAGTGGCGCAATAAACTCCCCAGCAGCACAGCGGTCAGTTTAGTTTTAGACTTGATTCTATACATAGGTAGGCAAAGTACGTATTCTCTAAGTTACTTCACTTCATCATGACGATGCATGACACCGCGATGATGTTCGAAAACAAGTGAGTTTATTTTCGAATTGTATGCCCCTCGTCTGATAGTCGCACTGAACTTTACAGAACAGTGGCCCTAGTGTGACTTTCTGTTAACCACTCGACTTAATGCACCGACCGGGTTCGGCGCTCCGATTGGCCCTTCACCAATCTAGGGCCCGGAACGCTGCGGTTGACATGGTTAATAGAAACTCACACTAGGGCCTCAGCACTATAAAGTAACTCACACTAGGGCCTCAGCACTATAAAGCCGCTTGTAACTCGGTGAGACAGGATATTGACAGGATGAGATTGGAGAGGTCTTAGTGCAGCAGTACTTGCTTTAGGCTGATGGTGATGTGCATATACCCCTATAGCAGCTATATTATCAAATAAAAATAATATTCTTGAGTTGTGAGTGAAGTGCAGAGTAAACGCAACTAACGCTAATCGATTATCGATGATATGATCGAGCTAACGGTTATCAAAAACGTTATCCAACTCACCGGTTCTCCGGGAAACTTGATCTCAGGAGTCCAAACCTTCCCCTTTTCTACTCCTGAATTGAAGTTATCTTCGAAAAGCAGCTGCCCCCTGCAGATGAACCCTGGTACGTTGACCTTGGACACTGATATCTCACAGGGGTACTGAACATTCTGGGCCGGGGCTGCAAACGCAGCTGGTGGTGCTGATGGGGCTGACCCAGAGTTTTGTGGTGCTTGAGCAGGCCTAGGAGTTTGCGCTGCATTGAGGGGGGTTCCATCGGCTGGGTTGACGGGGTTGCCAGCTTCGTCGACATATTCTGGAAAATGGCGGTTGGAATTTAGGAGTGGTTTGATAGTTTTTATTTAATTAATTATTTAATAAACACTAAATGGATTTTTTTGTATTTTTCCATTTATATTTATTTCTTGAAAACTATCTTTATTGATATAGTTCTATAGTTATTAGGATATGTGAAATGATATGAAATAAATGGCTTTTTTAAAATTTAATTTAATTATTGAAACAGATTTTCTGGTGATGAAGTTGTGACGGACAATGTATTTTAGCGAGGAGTATAAATATGAAACATTGATAAACTTTTTTTGAAATTTGCGTTTGCGTGTTATTTTAGTGTTTTGGCAAAAAATGCAAATTAGTAGTACTGAACTACATATTATACGTAGAATACACAATGCTTTTGGATACAATCTGAGTAGGTAAAGACTTCTAATTTCATGTAGGTATCAAACTAACAAATACATTATATAACAGCCTTTAAAGTTCCCACTGCTGCGACACAGAATTCCTCATAGTAAGAGGGAGTGGGACGTAATCCACCACGCGGACCCCAATGTGGTTGGTAGATATCACATGTGTTCGAATGGTGACGAAATAATTTACACAAAATACTTAAAGCATTTCTTTGGGTTCGAACGTACGACGTACAACGATTTAGTCGCAGCCGTAACCACAGCGCTACCACTGCTACAAATACTTTACCTATATTCATATATGTATGTAATTTTAGGGTTGAAACCCGCGACGGCAGCCGTTGCGTGTCTACGCGTGTGGACACGCGGATGGGCTCCGTCGCGGAGTCTGGATTATTTTATTTACGCAGTGTCGCCAGTCGTATCGATGGAGAACTTAATATATTATAACATAGCTAAACGACGCCTAGCAAAAAAAAATGAGAGCCAGTAAGCCTGTTTATTCGTATCGCTGGCGGACACCGCGCGTTCTTCCGCGCGGGCGTCCGTCGCACGGAGGCGGGACCCGTGGCGCGGGCGCGGGGCCCGCCAACCCGCGACGGACGCCCGCGCGTGTCCGCAACGGTACACTTCTGTATGGAACCGCGCGGGCGCAGTTTCAGCCCTTAGACTTATTTCTTTGCGTTTTATTTACTCAACTGAATCTAGATGGCAACATAATACCTACTAAGCAAAACTATAATTAAAGTGATGACAAATCGTTAACGCTATTCCAATATAAAATTGACTAATATAGGCAAACACTGTTAAAGTCAAGCCATTCCAAAGAATAAAGAAACGAAGCAAACACTCTAAAGAATATAATCGAGCTTCGATTTATAAAAGAAAGATGGTTGAACGACTTTCAGAAGTGTGGAGATATTCGAAGTGAACTCTCATGTTTGTAGCCTCCCCTTGAGCTTTCAACTTAACACCTATTGTGCTCGAGAAACTGGAAAACATCGGAGTTACGGCAAAAGCAGTTTATTAAAGATGTTTTCATCTTTATATATTGTTTGAGAAATGTTTGTGTAAATATTATTATCTGCCTAGCCTTCCAATAATTTTCGGGTCGACTTACACTTTATGTGGATGCAGCCGAATACCAGTATTTTACATGAAGCGACTGCCTATCTGACCTCCACAACCCAGTTACTGGGTAATACGATACCCCTTGGTAAGACTGGTTGTTAGACTTTCGGGCTACTGACGACCCGTAACGACTGTCAAAGATACACGAATGACAGCCGGGATCAGCGGCTTAACGTGCTTTCCGAGGCACGAAGGTGTCTTGGTATGTAAAGATTGTCACCCATCCACGGACCAACCGCGGCACACGTAACTTAACCTGATCGATCGACCTGTGCAGCTAATGTGACTTTGCCACAATCCTCTCCGTCGTCCAAGCCATTTTTGTAGTCATACAAACATAGTATAATTGTTATTGTGTTCGATGATAAAACTATAAGCTTGAATAAATTTGGGGCCAAGCGGGCCCAGTGCGGTTTGGTAGATGTCACTTGTATTCCAACTTTTCGGTTCTAGGAGATGCTGGTTTTCCTTCACCGTTTTACAATGTAAATTGCTTGCCTGGATCCGAACGCACGACCTACAATTCGTAAGTCGGAGTCGTTACCACTGGGTCACCACTGCTCTGCGCTACATCTCAACTAAAACCTGCAGTATATAAAACTTACCAGTAACCCTCCACTCTCCATTATCCTGTCTATAACCCAGACCATTCTTGATGACATACGTCCAGAAATACACTGTATCTCCGATCTTGAGCTCAGCGTTCCTGTCCCTGAAGGTCCACCTTCCATTCTTTGCCTTGGTGATATCTCTGGACCAGTAACCAGCTTCTAAGCCTTCCATTTCTTCGTTGACCTTGCCGTGGAAGGCGAATAGTGTGAAGCCATCGTCTGGAAGAAGAAGGGATGAGTTAGGATTTTGATGTTTGTTAGATGTAGGATTGACGTTTCGTAACAAAACATAATTTATATCACGGCCGTATTAGGTAAGACAAGGGGTAGTTAAGCCCAGTGTTAAGGGATCCGTCTCTCTTGCCCTAGGCTCAAATAAGGGCAAGTACCCATATTTTTCAATTCATATGTGACATTGTGCGGAAACCAGGAACTATAGTAAATATAGGGTGGCAGGGACCTCATCGATCCGCACCTGATACTGTGGATTCCATCACAAAAAATATCAGCTGGTGCAGTCCGAGAATTAATATGTATACACATAGCCAAATTCAAAAGCGATTTTCCCTTAAATAACGGTTGCAACCTTGAGATAAGGTTTCCAAAATTTTATTTTCATAATAACATAAAATTACAAAAATTACAAGAGGAGAAAATCAATTAATTAAAAGTTGGTAAGCGTATACATATTAGTTTTCTTGGAATAATTTTCGAACTGCACATGGGCGAAGCTGCTAGCAACAGCTAGTACTTCATATTTTACAGATAATGCAGAATTATTTAATTAATATGCCGTGTTGTTACAACCCCAAAAGGGCATATTTTCGTACAAACAGTTTATATTTAAGTCTTTTAGGAAATGAATTAAAAAATCCTTCCTTAGTGCTCACGTTCGTTACGTCTAGACCCAGTGGCTTAGGCAGTGCGTTGTCAGTCAATGAATGAATGAGTCAAAGATTTTTACTAAACAGAATGTTACGTTTAAACAGAAAACTTTTAGCAAGAATGCAACTGCGCAATTCTTGGCCATTTCTCTAAAGAAATGGCCAAGAATTGCGCAGTTGCATTGCCCATAGATGTGCAGCTCAGTGCAAATAATACATATATACGAAGTAGTCTGACCTCTACTTAACCCTGAGGAGATTAAGGGTGTGTTGTTAGTCGACGTTCATAAGAGCGTAACAATATCACGGAGGAGTTTTTTCACACACTGGATCTTCAACGTACTGCTCAATGCCGAAAGTTGAAAATCAAACAGTTTTTTTTCGACGCGCTGAGATTCTCAATGCTCAGTGCCACACGGAGACTTGAAAACCCCTCGCGATATTTTTACGTCCGTGTAAGCGTCAACTTATGTTACCTATGTATAAAGGCTCCTGCAAACCGGTGCGACGCGACAAATGTAGGATTACATTTTTGGATGCGAAATCATGAAACATTACTTCTCGTGCTCTGGGCGGAGCTGACTTGTCAAACTTTTACCAACTAAAACCCACCCGTGTTCATTCAGTTGCCTGTGCTAGGGCCGCGGTAACTCTTTCGAACAAATCCGCGATCCTGGCAGGCATCGCGCCTAGCGGACCCCTTCAATTACTTGTGGTAGGAAGTCAAGTCGTTTCATCAAAGAAGTACGTACGATTTTAATTGTTTAGTATGTCCATTTACCGGAAAAAAAAATTCGACTACAAGGTCATTAAACCGATTTAAAACCTCTAAACCGGCTCTCAAGAGACGTCATAATTATTGAACAATTAAATAATAGCAGTTGTGGTTAAAATCGCTGTTTGTAATTATTTGCGGTTTCGATAACGAATTGACCACGAAATTTTTAAATGGTTATCGTTAATTATTAAACTATTTAACATTATAACATATTTAAGAGATTATACTGGGTGTAACAAAAACCCTATTGCTATCCTTAAGCACTAAAGATAAATCGCTGTACATAGTTTCAACTCAAAATAAAATGCTCTAAGAATTGGACTACATTTTCGGTTTCATATGTTTCTTAAATTCAAATCATAACAAACGTGTCACCGCACTACGTAGGTCAATAACCTTCCAAGTTATTTGCCAATATCACGATAAATCTCTTCCGAGTGATGTTTTTATATCAATTTGAAAAGTTCAGTTTCTGGTATCAACGTGTTAAAAATTCTCATAACTTCCGAACATGTAGAGATAGGATTAAAAAACCCTTCCAATATCGTTTGATATCATCCAAAGAAGCCGTGCCCTTGGTATGTATATACCCTTTCCGTTACACGTTGTATAAATACTGTAAGTAACTGATAAATATATAATTTATACGTATAATTCTCTTAGTCGTAATCTGCCGAGCCTGTTCCTAGCTATGTTAGGGTCGGCTTCCAGTCTAACCGGATGCAGATGAATACCAGTATTTTACATGGAGCGACTGCCTATCTGACCACCACAACCAGATACTGGGTAACGCGATAAGTACCCCTTGGTAATACTGGTTGTTACACATCCGCGAACCGAACGCGGCAAGCGTAGCTTAAACAGCGATCGACCCGTACGACTGTCAATATTTAAATGATGAATTATTTTATTTCTGTAAGTACAGGTTTGCAACAAACAGTTTTACACGTCAATCACATTTTAAAACCAGGTGCGGTTGGCGTTTTCTACTCTGAGAAGAAAGGCCGAAACAAACTCAGAGGTTACAGTCTTTTTTTTAAATCCAGACATACCTAATTCAAATAATTATCTTGGTCAGATCATGTGAAGACAGACTGGTAGATTGGTGTCTAAAATGGTCTTTTGAGGAAAATTTGTCTGTCACGCATTAACCACTAGCAAAAGTTATGTTCAGAATATTTAACACCAGTTTCCCTGAATAAAGTCTGTAAGAAATTTCCTTTTAATAAACAAATGAACTAATAATTAACGATGACTTTCATCCATTAATTATTTGTTAAAATCTTACTGCTGAAGTATTATTATTATAAGATATTGGGAAAATGTTCGGGAGTTTAATAATTACCTACTTATAACCTTCGATAAAGGCCGTCGGCAGTTAATAGCACATTTTAATTTAGCGAATTAGAATAATGAATTTGGATAAAGGCGAAGATTAAATCATGATTGACATTTATTATCTGCGTTCTTTGGTTTGTCGGTTTACTTAGTTTCAAACCTAAAAAGAAGGCTTTTTTATGTAAATGGTAAATTAAATGGAACATATACCTATTTCATACTTATTTTATGTATAACTGATTCAAGATTCAAGATTCAAGATTCAAGATTATTTATTTGTGGAAACATGAGTACATATACAGAGCATGCAAGTTATTCAATTACATTATAGTTTAGATCAGTCATGTTTGGCCTTTGTGGCGTACAAATATTTAAATTTCGTCATCATAATTACGTAACAATTAGTCAAGTAGTTAGTCAATTAAAAACCTACACCAAACTGTAACTTAAACTGTACCTATGTCTGCCTCGTTTATGTGGTCGCAAGCGCTACTGCTAAGCATAGTTCAGGGATCAATTCCTGGGTCGGGAAAAGTGTTATTGAGTTTTTTCTTGCCTGTTTACATCATCATCATCTGCCCAGCCTTTTCCCAACTATGTCGGGGTTGGCTTCCAGTCTAACCGCATGCAGCTGAATACCAGTATTTTGCATGGAGCGACTGCCTATCTGACCTCCACAACCCAGTTACTGGGTTACACGATATCTCTTGGTAAGACTGGTTGTAAGACTTTCGGGCTTCTGAAGACCCGTAACGACTGTCAAAGATCTATCTATCCATCCATGCGTGCGCATAAACTATTACATAAATACATAGACACCTGATAATGTTAGGTATGGTTTAGGATGAAGAATTTTACTGGCCTGTAAAAAACTATAACGTTCCCTCTGCTTGGACACAGGCCTCCTCTCCGTGATAGGGAATGGGCCGTAATCCACTACGCGAGCCCAGTACGGGATGGTAGATGTCACATGTCTTCCAATTTAACCGGTTTCCTAACGATGTTTTCCTTCACCGTTTTGAGAGCAGGAGTGATAAAATTATTTACACAAAGTAAGGCGCGCCTGTCAGGGTTCTTACCTACGACCTACAACTCGTAAGTCGTGGCCATTATTACTGGGCGACCACTGTTCTCATATACTTAATAATGCAGTAAAATCTAATAGAATAGAATAGAATAGAATCATATCAGCCGAAAAACGTCCACTGATGGATATAAGTCTCCCCCAAATGGGGGGGATTTGCCATAATCGCCACGCTTGGCAGGCGGGTTGGCGATCGCAGTACTGTGGTCAAATGCATAGAGAACACTGCTGCCCATTCTCTAGTAAGTCCCTTAGTCGCCTTCTACGACACCCACGCGAAGAAATGGGATGGTGCTATTCTTTTACGTCAACAGACACGACACAACAGCAACAAACACATAAAAAAAAGAGAACGGTAAACATAACATTAAAATTGCAGTAAAAATAGCCTGTTTCATGCTGGGAATTCCATGTTTTAATAACCACTGATAACCTGTAATGATAACATAAGATTTGTTAACCTATAGGTTTGGTAACCTTTTATCTCGTTTCAGTGTAATCTTACTTAAAATAGTTTATTTTTAATAGTTATCATTCCGATACAAAGATGCTTGTACCTTTTTTGTTGTTATACCTACCACGTTATTGCTAGTTCATTGCTTTATATGTCCGAAAAATAAGTCTGGAACAACGTAATGGATTTTGTTGAACTGTCTAAATGAAAGCCATTCCTTGTGTTACTGTGTTAAGGGCGCTTTCGCATTTTCTCTCGAATTTGAGCGTTTGACTCGGGATTTGATGAATGATTATGGTCTAGATATACCCAAAAAATTAAAAAAAGTATGTGTCCTGGAAAATTTCATTATTTGTCTAGGGAGCGTTCTAAATTTTTTTTTAAATTTGTTTACACAAGTCAGTAAAAACTTTGTCTCGGCAAAGGATGTTTCATAAAATTTTACTTTCGGGCATCTTTTGATGCTTTGTTAATAGTTTCGTAATTTATAAAAATGTCTGTGGTTGGACTGTACCTTGTTATTTGGAATGCTCAAATCAATTGTTTATGTTTCGTACAATAATACACCAAAAATAATTCCGTAAAACAGAGAATTTTTGAATGATAATTTTTCGTCTGAAATTATATTTTTTTATCTATGTATGTTTAATCGAAATTCAAACAAAAAGTATTTAATAACTAAGGTTACTAAGTCAACTTGCTTGAAAAAAAAAACAGTCTATTTAAAAGTAAAACAATATTTTAAAACAATTGTTGAATACAACAAGGAAGCCGACCCCAACATGGTTGGGAAAAGGCTAGGCAGATGATGAATTGTTGAATACAACGCTATGGATCAGTAGATAATGAATCTCGGGACGCGCGGGCTTTAGCTTTAAGTCCGCGCCGGTTTGTTCCTGAGCGTCCGAATCATAATGGTTAGCATGTCTGAGTAGCGTACTTCACTAGACACAAACGCGTGATCAGCTACCACGCGCTGTTAAATTTACCTAAAACTGAATACTTCAATTTGTAATAGCCCTCTGAAGCAATGTACCCCTCTGGGTAGTTAACCCAGCTATCATACCTTTCTTACTGACTGGCTGATATTTTTATCTACGCTATTCTAATATTGTTTGTGCCGACATAAGAGTAATTTGAACCTACACTTCAGCTATACAAAACCGGTCAGTCATGGTCCTACTGTGGGGCAAAGACCTCGTCTCACACATAGAAGAAACGAGTCATAAGCCACCCGTCGGCTTTTAATTTAGATCATTCTAAAAAAGGCCACGCGAGGAAATCTAAGCAATGGTCTGAAACTAGGCGAGGCTTTGTGCTCGTAGGTAGAGGCAGGGACTGTGCATCGCTCTCTCTCTGTTGTTTTTCTATAGTCATTAATATTGACTGACATTGAACGACCTGCGTTGGGACACGGGATTCCCAATGACCCCTGTGCAGAAGACCGCCCGTGGCGTAGCGTCGTTGGTAACAGTATGACCTTGAGCTGGCCTAGCGTAGTACAGAGTTGCAATAGAATAAGACGCCGGCTTATACTGGTTTTGTTATCTCCGCTCCCTCCCCTGCTCGAGCCAGCCCAAGCTGCTAAGCCTGTACTTAACTTTAAATTCGTTCCTAAATAATAGTAATTTCGATCCAGCCCGTCCCTTGCTGTCCCCCCAGCAAAGCCCTATGCCGAGGTCCGTACCAGCGTGTAGACACTAAGGGCACATGGCCAGGGTTTAAGTTTTTAAGCCCTGGGTGGAGGCCCCCATTTTTAAGGCGATTAACAGCTAACCATCTCAAGTTTAACTTAAAGTAACATTGGAACCGAAAATCGAAAATGGATTTACATTTTCAGTTAATTGACACTTTATTTTAAAAAAAAGTTAAGGAATGATTAGCGTTTGTTTAACCATACATATTTGACGTTTAAACATCTCTTTACTTCCATCAAGGTTTTTAAATGTTTTTAGTGTTTTTCTATAAACATAACATCGAAATACAAACGGTTTTGAGGTGTGAATCCGCGATGATTTGAATAAAAACTTTTTCAAAAAAAAAAAAAAACACTTTAGAAGTATTTAGAAAATCTTTAATTTCGGAAGTCGGTGTTCTTTGGTTTGGTATTTGAATTTTTTTGCTACCTCCTTCCGAAATTAACTTCCACCAGCAAAAGAAACCCGCTAAATGCAAAACCTCCTTAATTTTTGTAAGTCGTTTATAAAAACAAGTGATTTCATCTACGAATTGTGTGCGGTCACTTGAGTGAGGTTCAAAGAGATTTTTACGGAATAAATAATACCTACATACATACATACTACAATTTTAATAAAGAAATTATATAACAAACCTGGTACAGAAACCCTGAATCCTTTAGGGTAAATAGCTTCTAATTTAGCTGAAGGCACTTCATAACTCAGCACGTAATTAAAACTAAATAAACAAAACAAAAACAAAACACAAGCACTAGCCATTGTTCTCAAAAACTCATCACACACAGATTTAAATGCAAATAAAAAACTTCATTTACGTACAACGGGTTTAAATATTTAAATTATTGACTAGACTTGTCAGTGTTTGTCGATTCGTGGTGTCAGACTGAGAGAGAACGGGTTGTGTTCTTCGTAATTACTAATAGACGGATGTGTATTTTGTAAGCCTGCGGCCACACTGTGGCATATTGTTGGTTTATTATATTTGACATTGATTTTCCTGTTTATATTAGTAGGTGTAAAGTTCTTTTTGTTTTCGTTTATTTAGATATAGATTATGTAAATGGTCTGTTTTTTACCTGTTCTATTCTATCAGTAGGTAAAGACGATTGATTAAAGGTGGGAGAAGATTATCAATAATCACTGCAGCGCAACAAGTTAGATCTATAATAATACTTGAAGACCTAGTGGTTTAAAAATCTTCTTATTTAGGGACATTTTTGTCATATAAAAGTCTTTTAGTCATAGTCGCACAGATTAAATAACTGTAAAAGTATGTAGTATAGGTATACTGAATGTTGCAAAATCATATCTGTAGTTTTTCTGAGCGTATTTATTAGGTAGGTAATTAATTAAAGAATGTATTGGTTCAATTATGCATATCTAGTGGATACTTGTAATACCTTGAAAAAATAATCGGGATCAAAGTGCTCATAAAAAAATAACTTGTGCTGAGTTTGCAATATTGTGGCCCAGCCCTAATAATCGCACGTAGCTTAAGATATTTTAGCAATTTGTTTAAGATAGTAAGGTGCTTCAATAATGTAGTGTCGGTATACGTTGACCTTTATCTTCGTAAATAAACTAAAATATTAATTTGTGTTCGTATTCTGCGGTTATATGCGGTCACTTAGACAAAAACAACATGACGAATTCATATTTTTTTCCATGTTTTGCTTCATATACTTAGAACGTACTTAAAATATCGAAATAAATAATAATACATTTCTCTGAATTCATTAGTGGTCGACGCAATGTCTTCTTCCATACTTCTTTCCCTATTAGTTGTCATTTCTGTAGTCATGATGGTTTGGCAGTTTGAGTACCTACTTATGCGGCCTACCCAAATGTCATTGCTTTGGTATTGTTCGTCGAATCGTTGAGCTCCTCAAGTTCCGAGTTGAGCTGCACGATAATTGACAAATGCGTGCACTGACTGGATAGGACCACTCAAATCTGCGTGGTTCTTGCCTTAAAATACCCTTTCAGACACCAACTTACATGGTCTTTATATGATCTGACCAAGATTATTTCTGGACTTTATAAGAGACTGTAACCTCTGAGTTTGTCTCGGTCTCTTTTCTCAAATTAGTCAGATAGGAAATGTCGACCCGTAAAAGTTTTTGTAAAAACCTGCTTACTGAAATAAAAATGCCCTCACCCCTCTTTCTAATAGTGTACTTCATCCATCGTTTCTTTGGTCTTCCCTTATCCACGCTCAACTTCAAGGTTTTGTCATCATCATCATCATATCAGCCGAAAGACGTCCACTGCTGGACATAAGCCTCCCCCAAAAGGGGGGTTATGCCATAATCGCCACGCTTGGCAGGCGGGTTGGCGATCGCAGTATGGTGGTCAAATGCATAGAGAACGCTGCTGCCCATTCTCTAGTAAGTCCCTTAGTCGCCTTCTACAACACCCACGGGAAGAAATAGGATGGTGCTATTCTTTTACGTCCGGCACCACACGGAACACGCTTTTATACTCACTGTGTATTGTAAATATCGAGTATTTAATCCAAAGGAATTCTCAAATTTCATGAAATCCTCACTTTTTAGAAGAAGCCTGGAAAATTGGAAGTATCTGACGACTAAAACCAAATGACTTATATAGCGATTAATATATATGTACCTATTTAACGTGAGTGATGCACAACATTCTCCATGCCATGTGTGTCTTTATGTTTTGGACAGTTAAATAAACTCATCAATCTCTCAGCAAAGCATTTGCTTCATCAAACTAATAACAAGCAATTTTTAATCCTTATGGAGTCGGACAATCAGAAAGATGAACCTTGTTGGCCATTCCAAAGGTTATTAGGTTCCTACATAGAAGAAGGACAAGAAACTCCATGAACAGTCTTTTATAAATCAAAATATTGCGATTATGTTGTGAAATACCTACTACTTACAGATTGGCTTATAGAATTATAAATATAAATATAAATAAATAAATCTACACTAATATTATAAAGAGGAAAGATTTGTATTTTTGTATTGTTGTATGTAACGAATAAACTTAAAAACTACTGGACCGATTTCAGAAATTCTTTTGCTGTTAGAAAGCTACATTATCACTGAGTAACATAGGCTATATTTTATCCCCGTATTCCTACGGGAACAGGAACTACGCGGGTGAAACTGCGCAGCGCTGCTAGTAGAATTATAAATTGTAAAAAAAAAATCTGTATTTTCCCTGTTCCGCGTAGGTATCTAATAATAATTATAAAATAGCTCTTGGGCAGAGCGGTTCTTAATCGAAATCGATGATACTGCTTTTGAAAAACCGGTATATTTTAGTAATGTTTTTATTTTTCTGTCCAGCTTGTGGTGGAGTCAAGGCAAGTAAATATTCACTCCTTGCAAATCTTATGCTATCAGTTAGTAATATCAATGAATTGTGATGATTAAGAGTTTTGAGAGGTAGCTTGTTTTAAACTAGGTTTTTCAAAATAGGTCGGTAGGAAGGTAACATTGCAAGTTGGTTGTTTTTAAATCATTAATTAAAATTATGAAAAGTCTGAATAATAGTGATTATTTTCCTTGTTAATTAAGTTCAATAGGGACACAGATACTGCCTGAGGTAGAAGAATTTTGATAAGTACCTATGGGCCGTGCGCCGGGAATCCCGCTCTCCGCGTTGAGAAGTGATACATACTTAGCTATAGAATGTTAGTGAAATTAAATAGCAGTCGTCTCAATAAATTCAATATTGTCTATCACTTTATATATTATAACTTGCTGACTCGACAGACGTTGTGCTGTCACTATGAATATTGAATTCGCCTTGGAATAATATTGGAAAAGTTGGTCATTAAGTTTTCTTAAATTTTCCAATGTTACACGCAACTTTCTTATTTTTTTTTTTCATAAGAATCTTCTCCTGACAATAACAAACACAACAAAATAGAATTTACGTAATTGGTCCGGGCGTTTACGTGTGATGCCATCATGACCAAGGGAAGTAGGGATTCATTTTTATAAATGTATTTTAAATATAAATATAATAAGAAGAAGATTAATAAAAATATAATTTAATATAATAAGAAGATTATATTTAGATATGTATATGTATACATACATATTTACCTACTTTTGTAATTATTTAATTGTAAATGGTTATCATCATTTTAAATAATGTTTCACGCTGCTACGGATACCATTACATATCAAGGAGAAGACCGAGAGGCGCTGTAATAATAGGAAAGACGTGCCCTTATGATAGGGAAGGATTTCAGAGCTATACCGAAAATGCATCCTAGAGTAGGCATTGGACTGGTGGGAGACGGGTAATTATTACTATTTCGGAAAAAATCTTGGACAAAAGCATACATATTCCGTCTCAAAGACGATGAGATCAATGGCGATCATAATGCCAATGTAGCAAAAAACTTGTTGTTGACCTTGATGTGAGCAATATCAGTCTTGTAAACATACGATTATTGAGATGTGACGTAGCTACACATCAGCATACTGATTACAATATGACTATAGATTATTATTGTAACAGCATAATATAGTAATGGTTGAGTTTCTTGCTCATTCTTCTCCATACGAAACTACATTTTGGAAGGGGCGACAAGAATCAATTATATTTTAATGTAAATGTTGACGTTCAAAAGTGCCTTTTATTTGCCTATTTGAAATAAATGCTTTGACTTTGACTTTGACTTTAAATAATCAACATATCATGTTCCCACTGCTGGGACACAGGCTCTGTGGAAAGAAGTTGGGCGTAATCCAACACGCGGCCCCAGTGCAGGTTGATAGATGTCAAATGTCTTTGATTTTTTTTAGTTTTAGGACATGCCTTGTTCCTCACGATGTTTTCCTTCACCGTTTTGAAAGCAGTGGTGATTAAATAATTCACACAAAGTAAAGCCCTTGTCTGTGTTCGAACCTACGACCCACTCGTAAGTCGCGGGCGATATTACTGCTCTAATTTTATATGTTACGTTATTGTAACATTTTGATTGGTTTCTTATGAACTGTTTTCGTCGGTGTTGACGTGTTACCCAGTCTAGTGTACTAAGTTATACACTGGTGCCGATTCTCTTGTCACAAAATTCTCTAAACTAAACTAAAAATCACTAAAATTTAGTTTATTCCTGTCAAACGACGATTTCCCATTCTGGAATTGACTAAAGTGACACAATATAACTATATTTTAGTTTGACAGCACTAAGATTGTACTGAGTTTTTAATTTAGTGAAAATGGTAATTTTGCTATTCTGTTGTTGTCAATTTCATTATTCTATTCAATATAAAATTTTGATTCTCCAACTAAATCTGACTATTTTTAATCGCGATTAAAAAGGTGTGGAATAAAATTGGTTGTCAAGAACTAAAATTCACACTGACACCTCGATTTCGGGCGCAAATACAGTACTGTATCTTTTTTTTCTTTTCTTTTGCTTATATCTCAAAATTGGTGTGTCCTATCTTAAAAATAATGAAAATTTCGACCCCCTTTATAGAACCCCGTACACCTCTAAAACTCAACATGTAGGTAATAATTTTTCATATTTTCGATACAAAAAGTAAAAAAATCCATTTAAAACACGTCGAGGCTGCCCCCCCCTGCGCGATTCCGGCTCTAAAAAAAATCACGGGAGGCAAACGTGGAGTCGCGTTTGTCAAATTCGATTTTAGTTGTGTCAAAATTATTTTTAAATTTAGAGATCTTTTTTTGCAGAATAGCTTTAAGATTCTCATAGCCAAAAGTAAGTAATTTTAGTGATAGTTTAGTTAGTTTAGTTCGGTGTACAAGAGAATCGGCACCATTGCCGTTATGTGGTTAAGGTTTAAAATCTAGTGTCTAAAATCGTTGAGAGTCCAAAATCTGGCATGTTGGGTAGGTTCCAATTTGTGAGCCTCGCGAATGGGGTACCTACTAGTGTGTTATTATGAGATTTTTCAAAAATAATTGTGAATTTAAATTTCCAACAAATCTAATTTATTAATACAAGGCGTATACAAAAGCGTAAGAATAAATTTAAAACTACTTGGAATGCACTCTCCTCAACTATATCTAATAATAGTCTCTATTAAAATTACATTGACGAAATAAATCTTAATAATGTGACATACAAATGATCCCTCAGACATTTGTGATGTACTTAATGACTTCTTTATTAATTTGACATCAAATCAGCCTACAAATTCCAATAATATTAAACAAAATTTAAAAAAAAGCAAACAAAAATTTAACTATGGGATGGTTTTTTTTTGTGGCTGGGAAATCATCAAATAACTACTCCCGCTCTGGGAGCGGGAGGGCGTGTCAGACTTTTACTGACTAAAACCCACCCGTGTTCCCTCAGTTGCCTGTGTACCAGAGGCCGCGGTATGCTATTCTTTTACGTCCGGCACCACATGGAACTATTTGTAGATTTTTTTTTTTTTTTTTTGGGTGGGAAATCATCAAATAACTTCTCCCGCTCTGGGTGGAGCGGGAGGGCGTGTCAGACTTTTACTGACTAAAACCCACCCGTGTTCCCTCGGTTGCCTGTGTGCCAGGGGCCGCAGTATCTCTTTCGAACAACCCGCACCCCTGGCAGGCATCGGCCCTTGCGGGCCCCATCAGTTGCTGCTGACATCTCTTTGAGGCGCGCGTGGAACACAACGCGCCGTCGACCCGGGCTTGGTCCTTACCGGACAGCGAGCTACCCGTTACTCGCCGTCCGCAAGCCCGTGCCTACGGTGGCCGGGAATCAGCCTGGGATTCCCGACGCCCAGGGCGTCTCCTGCGAAGGCCACGGTTGTGAGGGCGCATGTACTGCATCTCCCTCACGTGCGCCGCCTCCCTCTTTGCGAGCATAACTGCTTCGCTGAAGGAGGCGACTGCCAGCCATGCCCTCTCGCTCCGTACCATGGCCTGGACCAGGGTCGGACGCGAGAGATCGCCTCCACCGATCACCTCCACGAGGACACGGCGGTGCTCCGCCCAAGCCGGGCAGACCTCCACCGTATGCTCCACCGTGTCCTCTGGGCGATCTTCGCAATGGAAACACCCGGGCGTTTCCTCCCGCCCTATCCGAAACAGGAACCTCCCGAAACAGCCATGTCCGGTGAGGACCTGTGTCAGGCGGAAGGTGAGGACGCCATGCCGCCTCTCAAGCCACTCCTCAAAGAGGGGACTTACCGCCGCAATCGCGGCGTGCCCAAACTATTTGTAGATGATACTACAATTATAATAAAATGTCAGGATAAATACGCTTACAAATCGGTTACCGAAAAGGCCCTATCAGATATAGTAAATGGGATGGATAGTAATAATTTAAACATAAACATTAGTGAAACAAAATTAATTGAATTTAACTCCTATAATAATAACCCATTAATTATAGTAGAACAAGCTGATGATCTTAAATTTTTAGGACTCAATGTAGATAAATATCTAAATTGGAAAAGTCATATATAGTCAATTTGTCAGAAACTTGATGGGTTTGTGTTTGCGTTAAAAAAATTAAGACGCAATGTTTCTGTAGAAGCTGCCCTCGAATCGGCTTACCAGGGGTATATGTCATCTGTATTGAGATATGGATTAATAATGTGGGGAAAGTCGATCGACATCGACAGAGTTTTTAAAATTCAAAAACGATGGATCCGGGTCATCAACAAGGCTTGGTTCCTAGACCGTTGTAAACCTTTATTTAAAAAATGTCAAATTCTTCCAATCTCTTGTATGTAGGTAGATAAAAGATATAGATCTGGATCTTTACAAAAACACATGCACTAGTTTAAACAACGTAGTGAAGTCGTAAATAAGGCTTAAGTTTCGTAACCTACTGTATCAACCACCGTCATAAAGATGTATAAGAAAAATGTGTATAATATTATGTGCACTTTAGTTTATAATAAGTTACCAAATAACTTAAAATTATTACAGGGTAATGTGTTTAAGACAAAATAAACATGACAGAATGGCTTCTTAAGTGTTGTTTTCATAGTATTAAGAATTATATGGACATACAAATTTAAAGATAGTGGAATAAAATGATGATTAAATGAACAATATCAATTTAAAAAAAATCATAGGAATAGAAATTGTGATATATTTATTTATTTATTTATTTATCAAGGTACACCAACAGCTTCTGTGTATAATGTATTATATGTATTGCGGTTAATAGCTTTGGACTTACACAGTCGCCAATTACAGGTTAACCAGCAATTTTATGAGTAAGTAATAACACACAATAATAATAAAATAAAGACTGGAATAAAAATAAAAACGGCTAACTACTTCTTGAACTTAAGATTAATAACAAAAACGAAAATAAAATTACAGGACTTTACAATACTTATTGCAATTTTTCCCCACTTACCTAAGACTAAAAATTAAACAATACCTTTAAATTGAAATAAATAAAAATGAGAATGAGATCATAATGTAAAGTATATCTTCTAAAATAGAGAGTATGAAAAGGTAAAAGTTACCAAAATTTACTAACCTAACAAATTATCATTGCATTTGCGAGACTTCAGTATTTTGGCTTTAAGAATTTTAATGGAATCATGGTGTAAGTCGACATCTGGTACTACGTATTTTATCAAAGAATTCATCTCTGCACAGATTCTGTTCAGTGGTGAGTTTACCCCAATATTTGTCTTGGATGCTTGAGTGTGTAAAGTAAACTTAATTCAAATTTGCACTTTTGTAGGCAGAATACAATTACACTTAGGTTATAAGATCTCACCTTCACCAACAATGTTCCTTGCAAATAAACATTTGATTTAAATTTCATTTTTTAATCCTAGAGACTAATTTGACTGGCGTAATGTCAAACTCATGTCAAACTCACGTATGGCAAAAGACTCCAAATGCCAGATTAGTCTCTGCGATTAAAATCGAATCTATCTAGCCTGTATTGCCCCGCTGTAGGGCAAAGGCCTCCCTCTCCTGTTTCCATATGATTCTGTCTTTTGCTAGTGCTGGCCAGGCCTTTCGGAAGTAGTCAAGCTCGTCCTGCCATCTTCGTCTTGGCCTGCCGCCATGGTGTCCTACGTTTAGTGGAGCCCAATCGGTGGTTCTTTTAGCCCATTAGTCATCTGACATGCGGCAGACATGTCCAGCTCAGCCCCCTTCAGCAGAGCAGCTTTCTTGAGATTAAAAAGCGAACTTTAATAGTCGCACGCAGTCAGCAGGTTATACCCAACTATTTGCCTGCAGTAAGGCAATTAAAACAAGTATTTTTCATTTTTGCACAGGTTCCAAAATAAAACAATAACTTTTTCTTAACGTCTTTTATCGTGCCAGAATTATTTAAAGAGCGTATACCCTGACGTAGTCAACCCTCAAAGCGCCGTTATACCACGAAGGATGCCAAGACTCCTTGTTCTTCCAGAAGTTTAGCATTGCCTTACTGGCACTGTTCCTCCAGGGTTTGCCCTCCAAGTCATCGGCGAAGTCGTTGACTCCTCCAACGCGAAGTCCAAGGGTCAAGTGGAACTAGGAGAAGGACATGAAATGAAATTGTTTATTATGTAAATACTAGGTATATCGGAATTACTTTTACACGTCATATTCTAAAAATATAATAACCGATGGATTCGATATTTCCTATCTGTCTGACTGAGTCGAAGTCTCTTCTAATAAGACGTTAAGTATCAAAAATATCGTGTTGCAAAAAATGCTGGACCGTGTCCGGACTGGCCTTACCAATAATATTGTAAATTTCGGTCTAGTGGTCGCAGGTGCTACAGCTGAGCAGGAGGTCCTGAGACCCAATTCTCAGATCGGGCAGTGTTATTGAGGTATCTCATCAGGATTTTCTCGGGTGGAATCTGGATAAGTGCCAGGTTGAAGTCAGTAGGCTCGCCCGTATTATACTGGCGAAATGTGAGTGTACACACCTCTGCCCAATTTGTCAGGGAAGCAGGCTTTATGTTATGTTGTGAAGTAAATGTAGCCTCAACTATTCAACTGCTGGTCTCTGAGCTCTTGTGAAGGAGCTCGTCCGGGAACTTCTACCACTAGACTTGCCGCTAAACAGCGAGGTGTATTCGTGTTCGACGGGTTTGGGTGCCGGTGTAAGAAAAAGCACATGAGACAATTCAGCTTTGCTCCTAAGATGGCAACGCGTCTTTGAAGCTCATGATATCTAAAGGAATCGGTGGTGATGGTTCTGGTATTACAGATGGTCATAAACGACCATTTATTATAATGGTAGCAGACTGAAGGTTTTCTAAGCAATGACGTAAAAATCATAGGTTTCCTGTATCAGATAAATAGCGATAAGTTTGCCATTGCTTGTCCATAATTTCGGAGGATTTTGTAAATAAATGTATTTATTACATTAGTACAATAAAAATAAATAATACCTGCCTAATATTGTACCACTGCAGGCAAAGGCATTTTTTAATACACAGAAAGCACGATTATAATTATATCACCATGCTTGTTCCAGACGGGTTGGCAATGTCAGATTTTATTGATAACCAGCACATTTCAGTCCAATCCATTTATTTTGACCCCTTCAAAGTTTATACTGGACTTCGCTCACCATCTGATCCAGAGGCGCCATGACAGTTCCTCTCTGCCAATGCGTCGCATGACCCACATTATTCTTCATCGCAACCTCGGAGAAACCCTGGCGTGTTTTGACAGTACCGTACTGCTCACCATCCACCAGTAAATCGATGCCATCTGAAACATTAACTTGGCTAAATAATAAGTTAAAATTCATATTTCCGTGTAATGAAAAAGTTTATGAATGAAGTATATGGTGCTAACGCCGGTCAAAGTGAAAATCCAAGATGGCGGCTGTGAAAATTTTATAAATATTCATCATGGGTGTCTTTCTTACGGGTTTCGAGGGTGTTGAAGCGTATTTTAAAGATAGAGATAGATAGATGTCATAAATTTCCGCAATGTAGCTGTACTTTAAAGCATCTTTAATGAGACATCAAAACAACTGACTTCAGAATAGTACCTGGTCTCCAAATCATGGTATAGTTATGATAGTCTTCGTGCCAGTTATCAATACCAATCTTCTCCTGCAACAGCAAGGACCTGAATGGTTCGGAGTTAGTGAGCACGGGACCTCCATACAGTTTCTTGGCCAAAGCAGGGTTCCCTCGGACGAAGGCAATTCGCATCAGACCAGATGCGTAGTTTCGAAGACCGTATGCGTTGTCTGATGGTTCCAGGTTTATTTCTGGACCAGAAAGGTATTAATTAGGTGGTTTTAGTTATGCTAACTACAAAAGCGTGATTTTCCGTTTTTTTTTTTTGAATTTTTGAATTGTCATCGGTCCTCGATAAGTGTACAAAGTTTAAATGAAATCTGACCGTTTGAAGTGGGTCAAAATCGCGCCCTAAGGAGTCGGTTACAAACAAACATATAAGTGAAGCTAATATAAAGCGTGTAAAAACGAGATTCAGTCCAGGTAAGCGTGGATCATAATTTGTACAGCTCTCATAAAGTTTCTGTCATACGAATTCTACTAGCCTATAATTGATTATAACCAAAAACGTATTAATTTACTAACCCGGCATAATCCAGCTCCCAGACGGTAATTTCGCACGCACCTCAACCCTTCCGAACATGAAGTTAAAGCTGCGTTTTGTGGTGATCTTCGCCGTCATCACAGGCGGTAATATTTGAGCCCCTGAGGCCACTTGCTTACACTCTGGCGAGTCGGCGTTGCCTGTGCATCTGAAAATGTTAAAAGAATTTAATACTATTGTGGTAATGCAACCAATTATATGCAAGATGACTGTTCAGACCTAATGGTTCAAATGTGAACAATATAATAATTAACTACCTGAGTCATATATGAAAATCCTAATTCATTATACATGCGAAAGTATGTTTGTTTGTTTGTTACCTTTCACGCCTAAACCACTGAATCGATCATAAAATTTTGCATATATGTTGTAAGGTGTACAAAAACGGACATAGGGTAGCTTTCATCCCTAAAATAAGTACTGTTCCCGAGGAAAACAATAATAACGTTCTTATGATGAAAATGACAGATGAGTCTTTTGAATCATGCTTAAATTATATTATTTTGAAAACTTTGTGTCATGAGACCGGTCTATAAAAGGTGAACTCTTTTTTCTCGACGCCCCTGGAGGAACCATACAAACGTTTTTGTTTAACTCATTATTGGCGATCATAAGAACAGACGAGAAAATTGCAGTTGCCGTGGCTTCCTCCGGTATAGCCGCCACACTACTGAACGGCGGTCACACTGCACATTCCGTCCTAAAACTGCCATTAAATCTTGCACAGAAAGAGTCACCAATCTGATATTTCAGCAAATATAGCTCCCGAGGTATGATGCTACGACAGTGTAAATTTTAAGTATGAGACGAAAGTACGATGCCCCCAAAAAAGTTATTGAGGCGTTAAACCAAACTCTGCAGGACGTGCGAGACATCCAGACAAGCACACCTTTCCTATCTCATGCTTATGGCCAAAAGTAATAAAAATAAAGCTTATCTACGAATATGAGAGTGCACCTTTATATAGACGCAGATTCGGGACTTTATGCAGAAACACTGTTGCAAATTGGCGACGGACGTTTGGACACGGATGCAGATGGTCGTATTTTAGTGACGTGGGAATTCTGTAATTTGTTTGAAAACGTAAAGTGTTTTAACAATGAGTTCTCATTGCTAAGTTTACCCAGATTTACAAGTAAATTTAAATTGTGATCAGTGGCTATGCGAGAGCAATCTTTGCGCCGAATAACGAAACTATTAACTAGATAAACACGAACATTTTTAATAAGGTGCAGGAAGATATAAAGGATTATTTCTCAATACATACCACATCAATAACATATACCCAAAATATAATAGTTCATTTCCCGCTGAATTTTTAAATGCTCTACAGCTGTCAGGCATAAACTTCGATTAAAATAAGGTGTACCAGTTATGTTTATGCGCAATTTAGATGCATCCTGATTATGTGATGGGACGAGACTTTGGATTACGCAATTAGGACCACTATTTTATCTGGTGTGGAAATAGGGGAAACGAATTATACCTCGAATCCCAATAATCTCCACTGATCTACCATTTCAATTTAAAAGACTCCAGTTTCATATAAAACTGATTTTTGCTATTACAATAAATAAAGCGCAAGGGCAAACATTGCATGTTCGCGTGTGTCCAATGCCCAGAATGTATACGTATCAGCGTCAAATAGAACGGCTAACAGAATTGTGTATAGGAGCGTCCTAGAATAATGTTTTGTTCTGAGCCCATGATTGCAACGGCCAAACAACAACCAGAGTACAACCCGAATTGATTGACAAATTCTAAAATAACGCGAGCGAAGCCGCGGGAAAAAGCTAGTAGAATTATAGATTATAAAACAAAGTCGCCATCTGTCGTATGACCGCTTAGATCTTCTGAACTATACGATGGATCCAATAAAATAAATAGTGTTTTATTGCAGGCAAAACAGCCATGCGTATACAAAAATAGCTACTAAAAAAACCACCCAGTCTTTAAAAATACATAAATTTCATAATCGTCATTTTTTAGTCTCGCTTAGGTGAATGGAAATTACAGTGCACGAAACAACTCTCAAAATGCTATTTTTGGAGCATCACAAACTTTTCCAGAAAGACGCGGCCCTCGACCTCACGATGGCGTAAAAGTCTGGGATCCTCGCCGCGGCAAACATACTCGAGGCACTACAGTATCATGGCAGTTTCATTATGGTTCGGTAAGCATCATTGTGACACTGAACCCTCAATGAACTGTGAATTTTTTTCGTGAAATTGCTCCAAAGTTGGCAGGTGTACACTAACAAGGAATAAGCTCTGAACAGAGTGTTCTTTATGTCTTTGGTGCACTTCTCTAATTTACGCACGAGCATGTTACTGGCGCCGGGAGGGCTCTACGCTCCTAAACAGTGCAGAGTTGCTCTAACGATACGGTTCTCATCATAATTTGGAGCATTTATTTCGGGATTTGCGGGTTCTAATCATGCTCTGAATGAATTACTTACTTACCTTTTATGTCGCTGCTTGCTCCGAACCACTTTTTTTTCTATTCGGTCATTTCTCTTCTACGCGGTCGCAAGATGAGTTTCGCTTGAGTGTGTCGTTTGAGAGTGTAGCTCGTGGTAACGGGGCAAGTTAGTCCCAATACCAGAGAAAACAAAAGAAGTACTGGCAGGTACCTGTCATACAAATCCAGGGCCTGATGAACGAATCCTTCCCCGACTTGTGACTCAGTGAGCACTGGAGTGATGACGAAAGATCCCCTCGCAACGCTCACCGTGCTGTCCGGAATGTACAAGTTGAAGGGATAGTCCTGTTATGAGAAATGGATACCTACGTGACTATGTAACTAGGTATATATTAAAGGATGGCTATAGGTAGGTATAGGGGGGCTCAGTAGCCGTGGCTCACCCACGATGCAGCGAAGAGGAAGAGCGAGGTGAGGCCGCTCGTCAGGGCTTTGGCTGCCAAGCCGACGACGTAGCTGCCGAAAAGCAGTTTGCGGTGAGGTGCATCGCAACTGAGGGTTACAGGCTGCGGCGAAGGAGGAGTGTCGGTGTTTCTGAGCAGCGCTCTTTCCTTCTGGGCTCTGGCCGGGGCCGCTACCGTTTGATGGCGGATGCGGTGGGGCCGCAGAGGAAAAAGAGTATCGGTATAGCGTTGGCCGCTCTCCTTACCCCCTTGCGGCCAATAAGTGGTAGGTGGCGGGGCAATGTGCTGACCCGTTGCAGGGGGACCAAGGGTGCCATACACGTGGTCGTCTGGCGCCCTTGTGCTATTTGGCCCCTGGGGTGGTCACAGCGTGCCATGTGTTCTGGTGCGGCTGTGATGGGGGTTATTCCCCTCTGAGGAGGGTCTGGTGATGCCGAAAGCCGCGGCGCGTTCTCGGATGGCTTGCATTTTCCCATGTTCCCGCCACAAGCGACACTGGAGGACACCGTGGAGTTTTAGTGGGTTAGAGTCCCACATAACTGCGCTATCTCCCCGTGATAGCGCAGTAGGCATGAGCATTCCGCCATGTAAAAAAAGGTATAGTTATTTTTTTTCCCTTACATGTCACATAATATATTTGCTGACACCAGAGACTTACCGGTATTTTTTGCTATCGCGTTACTAATTACCGTTATGTTAACGATAAAAGGGCAACCATAATAATACCGATACTCATTGTCAGTTAACGTTATCTTGTTACCAGTATTAGTATCGGTAAAAGTAACCATTCTTAAACCGGTGTTTATACGTCTATCTTTTTCTAACTATGACGGTGGGGAGACTAGCATCTTTAGGTGTGCACAGAAACAATATATAAGGTGTTAAAAAATTAACTGCAAGAATTTCTTCCACTTATTCGACATCGAAAAACGAACACAAATTAAAAAAAAAAATTTTTTTGAGCATTTTTATATTTTCACATAAATAAAACAATTTATTAAAATATTTTTTGTGCGCTGTACGCAGGGCTGCGCTTGCGGCTTGGGCCGCCATTGTACCGCGCGCGAGCGACTCGCTAGCGGCTCCCCCGCCGCCCGCTTCTCTTCCCACAGCTCTCGCCACCCCTTCCCGACCCGTTTAGTCGTCCGATATCCGTCGCGCGATAAGGGTGTGATTCCGTGTCATTACGCCAAATACGTGCGTTCGCGCAGTTTCGCGAATACTTTTAATAATGCCGTTTACGTATTCCAATCGAGAGTACTTAGATATGGTAGTGTGCTACATTATGACTGGTGAAAGTTTAGCTGCGGCACGTAACCGTTACCGTGAACTGTATGGTCACCAACGACGAGTGCCTGCTGTCCAAACAATCCTAGGAGTCTACCAGCGCTTATTAGACTATGGCCAGTTTCGTCCTCATCAAGCAGATGCCGGTAGGCCACGGCTCTCCGGTGACATTGAAGATCGAGTGCTGGACTACTTCAACGACAATCCACATGCGAGCACACGTGACGCAGGTCGGGACTTAGGAATAAGTCATGTTACTGCGTGGAATGTGTTGCGTGAAGAAGGTCAACATCCATACCACTTTTTAAGAGTACAGGAACTAATTACCGCAGATTACGAGCCAAGGTTAAGGTTCTGTAGGTGGCTGGTGGAAGAACCTCGAAAAATTCTATGGACAGATGAGTCGACTTTTAGTAGAGTGGGGTTATTTAATATCCATAATGCTCACTGGTGGTCGTACGAAAACCCGCGAGCTGTGGTCCCTGACCATTTTCAACATCGATTCTCAGTAAACGTATGGGCTGGAATCATAGGGCAGACGGTACTCGGACCCGTTTTCCTGGAACGCCTTAATGGCGAAACATATCTGCACCTGCTCGAGTCTGTGCAAGAGATGCTGGAAGAAGTTTCTCTTGCTGAAACAAGGGACCACTACTTCCAGCATGATGGAGCGCCCGCACACTACCACCGAGGAGCCCGTGCGTATTTAGATGCTACCTATCCTAACCATTGGATAGGCCGCGCTGGGCCTATTGCATGGCCGCCTCGGTCGCCCGACCTAACGCCTCTAGATTTTTATCTTTGGGGTCGAGTGAAAGACTTAGTGTATGGACATAGTGGCAACAACATTGAAAACGTGGACGAATTAAAAACTCGTATAATTAGTGCATTTGATTCAATTAAAAGTGACAGAGACACATTAATCGCAGTGCAAGGAAATGTAATACGTCGTGCTAACTTATGCATTAGACAAAACGGTGAACATTTCCAGCACCTTTTGTAAATAAGGTAAAAATTAAGACTTCTTGTAAATAGTTTTTAAATTACTGTAAATATGTTGATTAAAATTTTTTAAACATACCAACTTATCGAGCTAACTTAGTTTAAACAGTCATTTATGTACATTAAAATATGCTATTTGTAAGTAGTTCGATAATTTGTCAGTCCAAAGTCTGAGAAATGTGATGGGAAAATTAGAATCAGCTGTTTACGAATTTGCGCCGTCGCGTGTCGTACCGCAGCGCGCAGGGGTGAACGACTCACGCGTGCGGCGGGGCGGCCGCGGTGTCCTAGGCCGCCGGCGCCGGCGCGCGTGCGGTGTACAGTGTGCATATTCAATAATTTTGTGCGAAGTGAAAATATCGCATATCTCGGAAACAGGTTATTATTTTGAAATCTTTTTTTCGCCAATATTTTTTATTTATTATTCTAAACAAGTTCTTACTTTTCTTGCAGTTAATTTTTTAACACCATATATATACACGCCAAACGTGCGACTACCTTCGGCATATATACAGTATTGTTTCTGCAAACAGGGTGGCAGGGACAGCAACGCTTAACTGAAATAATGAATGGACTACCTTCGGCGTGTATACAATATTGTTTATGTGCTGCAGAAAATTAAAATAAACAGGGTGGCGGGTCCATCAACGCAAAAACTGAAACCATGAATGAATACCATCGGCGTGTATACAATATTGGTGCCAATTCTCTTGTACACTAAACTAAACTGACTAAGTGATAGTTTAGTTAGTTTGTTTAGATCATAAAGCAATTTGCAAAAAAAATCTCTTTATTTTAAAATAATTTTGACACCACTAAAATCATTTTAGTAAAAACAGTCAGATTTAGTAAGACAATCAAAATTTTAGATGAAAAACATCAATAACTCAGTGCCATTTTAGCGCTAACAAACTAAAATATAGTTAAGTTGTGTCAATTTCAGAACGGGAAATAGTCGTTGGACAGGAATAAACAAAATTTTGGTGATTTTTAGTCTAGTTTATAGGCATTTTTGACAAAAGAATCGGCACCATTGTTTCTGTGCTGCAGAAAATGATCATAAACAGGGTGAAATAAAAATAAAATTGAAGAAAAATTACTCAGCTGAGACCGAATGTTTCTATAAAATAAGATATTCCTATTTCTAAAAGATATGGTCGTCCACATGTATACAGTAAAATTGACCTTGACAGCGCCTTTATGAGGCACGTAAGATATGAAAACGGTTTTAATATTGTATCCAGAGATGTATGGTCGACTGTACCCACATAAAGACATCAGATTAATTCAAAAGTAACAATATAGTTATAATACTACGATTTAAGTTGAAAGGTAGGTAGGTATTACTTTTGCTTTGAAAACGTTGAAATATCGGTACACTTCTTTCGGCTTATAATAATATTTTTTACACAAACAACAAGTTGATAAATCAAAGGCAGTAGACGTAGGTACGTTCTGCGTATGCAACGCGATGTTTGTGTACGTGTGATTATGAAATGATACACGCGCGAGCGCGAGTCTTATCGTATTGGTATCTCTCCAATCGTCGTAACACGCGTTGTTGCCGCTCAGCTTAGAAGGGCCGAATGCAAGGCGCGCGAGGCGCTTTTGTTCGGTTTGGCAACGTCGCACAAAATGTTGCTAATTGTTAGATCTTAGCGAAATAACGATATTGGTACTCTCTCTCTCTCTGGTCTCTCAATGGTTACGGATTGGTTTACGGCAAATAACCTAGTTCTCAATGCCAAGAAAACAAAATGTGTAAAATTTGCCTTACCGAATGTTAGAAGTCTAGGTCCCTACATCGTCTTAGATAAAGAGGTGCTTGAAACCGTAGACTCGGCAGTTTTTCTGGGCATAACAGTAGATGCCAAACTTCAGTGGGGATCACACATATCAAGCCTAGCGGGGAGGCTCAGTTCAGCCGCCTACGCCGTCAGAAAAGTAAGACAATACACTGACGTCGATACAGCTCGGTTAGTCTACTTTAGTTATTTTCACAGCGTTATGTCCTACGGTATTCTGCTGTGGGGCAAAGCTGCTGATATTCAAAATATTTTTGTCCTTCAAAAACGTGCTGTTCGTGCAATTTACCAGCTAGGTGCCAGAGTTTCCTTGAGGGACTTTTTTAAAGATGTTGGTATTCTCACGGTGGCATCACAATTCATATTCGCTAACATCTTATATATTAGGCAAAATATACACTTGTACACTAAAAACAGTGATATTCACACCGTTAACACAAGAAATAAGGACAAACTACGTGCTCCCTTTCACCGGCTTCATAAGGTTCATAACTCATTTGTTGGGCTTGGTATAACTTTTTATAACAAGCTTCCCTCTTCTTTGCTAGATTTGCCTTTTAATGCGTTTAAAGCTCAAGTAAAATCCGTCCTTTGTTTAAAGGCTTACTATTCCATCAACGACTATTTAAATGACAAGAATAGTTGGTCGCTGTGATTAACTCAAGACAATGTTTATGTTCTTTCTCCAGAATCGGCGTATCTAGTGACAGGTTATATGCGTTCATATAATTATTATTTTATTTTTTATTGCCTGTCTAACAATTTTTTTTTTAAAACTATCTATTAAGTCATTAGTTATTGACATGATCTACTCATAACAATATTTTCTATGATGAGTTCTTTTAGGCTTTATTTGGCCTCGACAGTTTTCATTTTATTTGTCGGTATATTGGTATGGCTAGCTGACATTTTGACTAATTATTTAATTAATATTTTGTGTCTCGTAATGTTTATTACTTTGCCTAAGTATGTATAGAATCAAGTCTATCCGACTAGACAGACAGCTGTGCGGCTGGGGAGTTTGTTCCACTACTTCTTCTTCCCAGCTAAAGCACTAGGAAGTGGTGAAGGGTGGGCGTTTTGGGGGACTGTCTCATGTACTTTGACGTTCGAAAAGTGCTGATTCTCAGCCTAATTTGAATAAATGACTTTTGATTTGATTTTGATTTGATTTGATTTGGTAACCCTATTTAAATACCGGTAAATTCTATGATTTAACGGTAATTTTAACGTTAAATATTTAACTGAACGAATGTTTTGGTGGTTTTACCGGTATTTTATAGGTAACGGTAACCGTCTCCTTCAATGTAGGAAACCTACATGGAAAGAGTAAAGTATACTTGAAATTGAAGTATGCTTGTCAAGAGTATTTTCCAATGCTGGGAGGATTTTAACTATACGTAGAAACGTTTACTAAAATACGTAAATTCTGAACCGATTTCCACTAGGTATGTCAGTTGCTACATCAATCAACTCAACCTATCGCAGTCCACTGCTGGACATAGGCCTCTCCCATGCTGCGCCATAACATCCTGTCCTCCGCGTTCCGCATCCAGTCTGTCCCAGACACCTTTTTAAGGTCGTCGGTCCACCTAGCTGGAGGACGTCCCACACTACGCTTGCCGATACGCAGTCTCCACTCCAGGACTCATCTGCTCCACCGGCCATCGGTCCTTCGACAAACATGGCCTGCCCACTGCCACTTCAACCTACTTACCCTGCAAGCTATGTCGGTAACTCCAGTTTTTCTCCGGATAACTTCGTTTCTGATTTTATCCTTCAAAGATACCCCAAGCATAGCCCGCTCCATAGCGCGCTGAGTGGCTTTAAATTTGTGGACCAGCCCAACTGTCAGTGTCCACGTTTCGGCAGCTTACGTCATCACGGGCAGAACGCACTAATTGAAGACCTTAGTCTTCAAACATTGCGGTATTGACGACGAGAAGACTTGACGAAGTTTTCCAAACGCTGCCCAACCCAACTGGATCCTCCTGTCGGCTTCTTTCTCAAAGTTGTGTCTACCGATGATGGATGACTTGCCCTAGGTAGACATATTCCTTCACAACTTCGCGAAGCGCCTTTTCGATGCGAATTGGATTTGGTAAGACGTGTGAATTGTACATGACTTTCGTCTTGTCGAAATTCATGCCGAGGCTAACTCGCCGAGAGTCTCCATTGTCCAGTTGCTACATACAATCAATCTATCTAGCCTTTTTTCCAAATATGATGATGTCAGTTTCCAGTCTAACCAGATACCTACTGCTGATTACCTGTTTTAGATGGTACGGTTGCCTATCTGGTCTAGACGTATCTATACGTAACATTAAAATTATTGTTTTATTAGCATAAAACAATAATTTTATGTATGCATGTAAGACTCGTTCTAGGGGCATCTCGAGGTGACTTGTAATCTTTCGCAATGAAATTGTCATCAACGAAACTTACGTTATTTTTAGTTGCAACTAGGTTGCTGTCTATTGAAAAATCAATATTGTCAAGTACCACATAGAATCGTTCAGGACAGGCGATGTCATTGATCAATCGCAGGTAATCAAAATTCGTTTATTCATATCAGCACTTTTTGGACGTCAAAATGACATAACGCGTCCTCCTAAACGCTTGCCCTTCACCACTTGCTAGTGCATTAACTGGGAAGAAGTGGCGCAATAAACTCTCCATTAACTGGGAAGAAGTGGCGCAATAAACTCTCCATTAGCACATCTGTATGGTGAGTTAGAATAACTCGATTCAATACAATTCTATGAAAAGTATTTATTTACCAAATTTTTTAAAGAAGGAAACACACAACATTAAATAAATGTACCTATTTGTCATATTATATTAGCTAGCACATGCCAATAAACATAGAAACTCAAGCAGAACTAAAACCGTACTCACATCTCAATAAATAAATATATCGTGGTGGGAGGGAGATAGCTTATGAAATTTTGCCGTTTTCTAACAGTTTTCATTGTCAGTATGACACTTGTATAAGCGAAAGTAACACCCACCAGAAATATGGACAGTTGTAATTAACAGAGTTAAAGTATTATGTGAATTAATAAACTATGTTTTAATTACGTCTTAATGTAAGAAGAGGCATTCACGAGTTCACGGGCTTCGGAAAATCGGGAACACATACTTGTGATCCAATAGATCGTCTAACGACCGTATGCTTCACTTGCCACAATTAGACTGTCCAATTTTAAACCCTTTAGCTTTTTGCCCCGGGCCCTACATGGAATAGGGCCCTGGGCTCGCTCTCCCTCAACTCGTGATCACATTTGGCAGCAAAAATGCATGCTCACCCCTGCACTTGCCTAAGTATTTTTTTAAACTAAATTTGCAAAAGCAACATGACAGGTAATGAAGATGTCAGATTTATGGCAAGTTTCTGAAGTTCTGTGGGAAAGGAACAAACTATCGTTACATCATTTTATAAATGTAATATTTGTGAATTTTACAAAGTAGCTTACATATGAGTAATAGTCATGTTTCAACAACGTAGGCTAATGATTAGGCTACGGTGGCTCGCGCCTTGGCCACACGCCGACAAGTTAAGCTCGATGTCATCGATCGTAAAATAGTTGAATCTATCTTTAAGTGCAATGAGCTTACCGGTTCTGTTGGAAATTGGATCATCGCTTCCCATTTCGTCAGTTCTCTTAGACTAGTTTCGTCGAAGTCCTCATTGAATATCAATTGGTCCTTGCAAACGTTTGGATGACCTTGTACCACTGTCTTGGAAAGCATGCAGAACCGTGCTAAGTTACAATATCTCATGTTTAAGATGTCTTGGTCTGTTTGAAAACGTATTGGGTTGTCGTCCTCATCAACAAATTCTAGAAAACAGATAGAGCACAAAATTAAAATGGATTGCTATTCTTCAAAATTTAGGTACATTTTCTTGGCAGGATTAAACATGCCTCCCCTAATGGAGATACTGAATGTACGTTAAGTGCATAATGAGGGCCTAGACAAAGTGACATTGTATCAGTTATAATGATGATGGACAAGTCGAAATTGTATGGGACTGTGCTTAGCCTCCGAAAAGTTTATTGTGTAGATCCCATTGAATATCGTTGTGGAAATTCTGAACGCTTTGAAAATACCACTTCTCTAGGTATGTCCGTCGGAGTACCATCTTGCTGATTTGCTAGTAACTTGCTCTTTTTTTTATGGAGAGCGTTCGAATAAGAGAGTAAAAAATACTGCTGGCTGCTGACTAAAACTTACCAGTAACTGTATATTTCAGATCTGTTTTCAGATAACCCTTTCCATTTCTTTTCACATATATCCCGTAGTCAATCTTGTCTCCAACATTTAGCTGACGTTCATAATTCGTGTACACCCAATAAGCACCTTTAACGCTGTCTACTTGTCCAGATATACCTCTGGTTTCATTGTTGATTGTTCCACCGAACCCAAATAAAGTATATTCGTCATCTAAAGTATAAGGATTCAATACTCAGGCTACTGTCACTGATATTAGTTAGCTCCCAATGATCGGTAATTCATGTAGGTACATTTAAATTCGTTCGATTTTGAACGGATTACAAAAATCACAACATCATTACTTTGATTTAGAAGTCGATTTATTTTTACGGCTCGCAGTTAAATATTCTTTAATTTTTTTAGCTAGAGTTCGGTGATAAATAAGTACTGTTCACAACTTTTATGTAGGTAGTTGATTGATTGGTGGATTTTATTATTTACCTCTGAATCTAAATATGTTTGCGATTCGCACGATACTTTATGTAGTCAAAGTTTAAATTGCAAAAATTATAGGTCTTTAACATGTAATTGTAAAGAAAGAATTGCTCCTTTTGTAGGTCAGTGTGTTTTCTGTAAGTCACTTGACGTAAAGAAGACAAACTTCCTCAAACTTACTCTCGAATAACGTATTTATGAACTTTAAGTTACGAGTACGTAAAACTCACTCAATATTGATAAAAAACGGTCAATAGTAGTTGAAAATATCGACGAACAAAAAGAAAATAAAAAAAAACATTTTAAAAACATACAGACGGATTGAGCACCTTCTCTTTGTTTAATGTAATCTTAAATATACGAATTTTATACAAAATAAATATATAGGTATTTAAACTTACTTCTCAGTGTCACCCTAAACCCTTTGGGGAACAAAGCTTCTACTTTTGGCAAAGGAACTGTGTAGTTTGCATCGTTTTCCTGAGCTTGACATATTGCAATTAATATAAATAAAAAAAGTTTGACGACACACAACATATCTCGACTAATTGCAAAACCGACTGATTCGATTCACGATGAAGAAGCTATTTAATATGCTGGACATCTTATAAGCATGCAAAAGTTACTTTTGCAAAACCTCCAGGTCGGATGTACAAAAGGAGGATACTTCAAGCTCAAAACTAAAATTCTTGGTATTAAATGGAAAACCATTTTTTATTATTATTTGTTTTTGGTGTAAAAGTTGGCATGTTTAGGAGATTATTATTAGCCTTGTGATTGCTAAAAGCATGTTTTTTTTTTTTTTTTTTGAAACGTGATCGTAATTCGGATGGTTTTTTTTGCTCATTTCTGTTTCGTGAGTAACATTTTTCATGTAGTTTCATAGTTCTGTGATTTATTTATTTATATATGCTTTATTGTACACCAGAAAATACATTACAAAAATAAAACACTTAAAACTAGCACTAGCACTTAGCACTTGCTTTTTAAGGATTTATGTAGGTAACTAGTCGTGCACGCGGCTTGGCTCGCGTGGATGTCGAAATAGCCTAGCCTATAGCCAATGTTACCTACTGCTTATAACATGAGCTATCTGCCAATGAAAAGTTTAGTTAGTGAACGTTTTTACAATGTCTGACATATTCTGGTCATTATTTGACATTATACATCAATTCTATTATCGACTATTTATTAGTGATTGTCGTTGTCGTGGAAATCATATCACTTGGTTTAAATAGGTTCATTTTATTTATGTATATACTTTTACATATTATTATTGTGAATGAGAGAACGCTGTAGGCCTTACAGACTGTAGATTTGTAGACGATTTTCATTTCTCTAAGTACCTGGTACTTATTGACAGGCCTGCACTGTCCTCCCATACCTATTATCACTGTAATTTGAAAATATTGTAAAACCCAATTATTTTTAAAAGAGTAACCGTGGAGTTTTTTGCCGGCTCTTCTCCATAGGAAGCGACAAATTGGAACCGTGCACCTAGCTTCTGACGATTCATAACATAAGTGCCTATGCAGGTTTATGTGAAATAAAATATTTTGATCATTTCTGATTTTGAAAGTTCCGTCGAAATCAGTCCAGTATATTCGGAGATTAGTCGGAACAAACAGATATACATACAGAAAAAACCTTTAAAATTGTTCTGTTTTGTGTGCGAATGTATAGATTAGATTTAATCACTTGTGTAATTCTTCATATATCTTTCATTTTATTCTAGAACACTCTTGCGAAGCTGATAGTATTTTTACCAGATAATTTGTCCGCTATGTTAATTAGTTACAGCATTAATACATTCAAACTTACCTCCAGTAATTATTAGGAATGGGACTTTAACTTTTTTATTTGGTTATTTAAAAAGTTCGGACTGCATCATAATTTACTGACCTCCGTTCAAAAAAAGAGTATTTATTCTTCGAAATTAATATTCGGTCAGTCGTTTGTGCAAAAACACAGAACCTAAAATAGTAGAACATACTAAAATAGTAGCCACATTTTATTAAACCTCCCTGTATTACTACGCTTGCGGTATTGGTTTCAGCAGCCAAAATAAAAAAAAAGTTAGGACGAGTGGTTGGTGTTCGAATCGGTGTAGTTGACCAGGTCCAGTTTGGCGCGCTCACAGCGCGACACCATAATCATCAAACTCAAACTCAAAGCATGTATTTCAATGAGACCATACAGGCACTTTTGAATTGTCAAAAAGTCGATCAGTTGGAAAGTTGAGGCTAGTTGCCCATTCCAAAACGTAGATCTCTATGGAGAAGAACGGGCAAGAAACTCCACGGACACTCTTTTAAAATCAAGTTAAATATTACAAAATCTTGGGAACATTATTCTTGTTGCTTCTGTATGTGAGAACAATGTAAAAAAAAACACAATTCTAAATACAAGATAAAAAAGCCCTGGAATGAAATGACCAGTCTCAACCGACAGCGCCCGTTCACGAACTTGACGCGTGGAGCAGCACCATCCAGCTCAACCATTTTGTAGGGAACCGAATGATCCAACACACGCGCCACCATCAGTGAGACATTTAAGTGACCAAACTCAAACTCAAACTCAAAGCATTTATTTCAAATAAACCAATTACAGGCACTTTTGAATTGTCAAGGTCGGTGAGTTAGAAAGATGAAGCTAATTGCCCATTCCAAAGCGTAGGTACCTATGGAGAAGAACGGGCATGAAACTCCATGGACACTCTTTTACCCTTTCACCCTTTTTGACCATGACATACTCTCAACTGCCATGCTTTTTCAAGTCAACGTACATCAAAACAACACGATATACGAATGCATGGTATTCACATTTATAAAATTTAAACAAAATACTTATAAATTATGCAACACTATAGTTTGCAATCTATTTTAAATATTAATAAAATTTGATTTCCTAAAAGAAAGAATAACTTTTAATATATTGAAGTATTCAATAATATAAATAAACAAATAAAAATAGTTTATTGGTAACACAAGTATAGGTTTTAACAAAATTTTTGTGATTGGATCCTCCTTTTAGGCAAATAGTGCCTGTATTAGGAGAGTCCGCTCTTCCATAGCAAGACGTGTTAGGTATATTAAAATCAATATGTATAATTCTATGCTAAAACTACTTAAATTAACATTATCTTAACATAACATAAATTAAATCGAGTGTGTGCATGAGTGGGTGTATGTATGTGTGTGGGTATACGTGAGTGAAAGTGTAGCCTGTAGGTGTAACTGAGAGTACATGTGTGTGAGGGTGCGTATATGTCAAGGTTTCAGAAGTGTTTCGGTTTCATTGTAGGTAAGCTTTTGAATCCATTCCATTATATTTTTTTTACTTTCATAGTAGTTTTTGGGATAAATGTAGATGTATTTATGGATTTTATTATATAGCACAGCAGATCGTTTACTAAATTGCATACTGGCAAACAGTGTTCTTGTCCTAGGGATATTTAATATCATATCTTTCCTTCTTTTTGTCAGAATGCCAGCATCATAGGAAAGAGACTTGTGTTTTTTTAATATAATTAGTAACATATAAAGTTTCCTGACTGAGAGCAAATTACTAAATAGGTCTTCAGTAGGATATCTCTTTTTTTGAAAGTACATGCACTTGATAAGAGCGCGCTGTGCCCTTTCGTGTTGTGCCCTGTGTTAATATATTGAAGTATTCAATAACTAACACTTGGTTCAGTACTCGTATAAATAAAACATATTCGTAATGTCACAAAAATCATAATAATAGGGAACGAAAATGTTCTTAATGTCAGAAAAGATAAAAAAGGGACGCATCTCTTCCAAATGTTAAAATTTTAAATAGAGTGCCCAGGTGGCTGTGGAGCAGGACCAGCATTAAGCCAAGCATTTTTATCTACGACATAATCATCTAAGTTATAATATGCTTGTCTACATAGTGTGCGTTTAATGCATGATTTAAATTTCTTTTCATTTCGTTCAAGAATATCGACTGGTATTTTATTATAACATTTTACACAGTACTCCACCAAAGAAGTGTGTACTTTAGACATCATTTCATTTCAGCCGAAAGACGTCCACTGCTGGACACAGGCCTGCCCCCAAGCTCCTCCACTTGGACCGGTTCTGTGCTTCCCGCGTCCAGTGGATTACTGCGGCCTTCACAAGGTCATCGGTCTACCTTGTGGGAGGCCTTCCAATTCTACGTCAACCGGTACGCGGTCGCCACTCCGGAAACTTTCAGCCCCGTCGGCCATCCTTTCTGCGAGCAATGTGCCCACACTAATCCACCACCTGCACCATAATAATAATAATAATAAATAATAATAATAGGAAATAATAATAATAAGTCACACGCTTGCTTAGCTTCACAATTCCAGTCATCTTTAGAGACTGGGTCGCTACCAAAGTTCTTTACGACAGGTATTATCCACCTGCTCCATAAATCGGGTAGTACTGCGGAACCTAAAAATTATAGACCAATTATATGTTTACCGACGGTCTATAAAGTTCTTACATCCATTCTTAGAGCAAAAATCTCACACCATATTGAAAACAACGCGTTTATGTCGGTGTCTCAGAATGGATGTAAGAATGGGTCCCGCGGTACTAAGGAGCTGCTCCTTATAGACATGACCATGAGCCAACAGGTTCGTAGATCCCGGAAGGATCTGTCGATATGTTGGATAGATTATAAGAAGGCCTATGACTCGGTGCCACATACATGGCATGTGGGTGCTGGAGTTGTACAAAATAGACGCAACTCTACGCACCTTCTTGATGTCATGTATGCAGCAGTGGAGGACGGTCCTTCTGTATCCAGGATGTCGACAGATCCGGGTGACCGATGAACCGATTAGGATTGAGCGTGGAATATTTCAGGGCGATAGTTTGAGTCCGCTTTGGTTTTGCTTAGCCTTGAATCCTCTAAGCACACTGCTGGAGGATTCAGGTCTGGGCTATCGGTTGAGAAGAGGTGGTCAGGTGATATCACACCTTCTTTACATGGATGATTTGAAACTCTTTGCCCCCAACAATTTGCAACTGATGGAGCTACTGAAAGTAACAGAAACCTTCAGTAGCGCCATCAGGATGGAATTTGGTGTGGACAAATGTGCAGTCATGCATGTGAAGCGAGGGGGGATTATAGAATCCGTGGGAACCCAACTTACGGATTCTATACACCTTAGATCCCTCTCCTCAACCGAAACCTACAAATATTTGGGTATGTCGGATGCATTAGGCATCAATGCTGCTGACATGAAACAATCGTTGAAGGAGCGCTTCTTTGGCCGCCTGAATAAAGTATCAAATAGTCTTTTATCAGGCGGAAACAAGGTGCGTGCCTTCAACGGTTGGGTCATGCCGGTTTTGATGTATTCTTTCGGCATGCTCAAATGGACTCAAACGGAACTTGACGCCCTGGATAGGAAGGTCCGTACATTGCTGACGGCATATCGGATGCATCACCTACGGTCATCAGTGATGAGACTATCCCGCGGAAGTGTGGGGGTCGAGGCTTTTTAAATGCTAAAACCCTCCACAACCGCGAGATTTGCAGTCTCAGGGAATATTTCCTTCACACTGACGTGGGGATGCATCGAGATGTGGTCGCAGTGGACAAAGGCCTCACACCGCTCTCCTTGGCGAAAGAGAACTGGCGCAAACCTACAGTACTGGATACTAACAATCGTAAGGAAGTATGGCAAGGCAAAGAGCTTCACGGACGCTTTTCCGGGCTCTTCATGGGCCTGATGTAGACTTTTTGGCGTCTGTATCCTGGCTGCGTTTCGGTGACCTATTTGGGGAAACCGAAGGTTTTGTCTGTGCGATTATGGATGAAGTTATCATGACAAACAACTATCGGAAATACATTGTCAAGGATGGTACGGTTGACATTTGTCGGGCATGCCACCGTCCCGGTGAATCGATCCGACATATCGTTTCCGGTTGTTCTCGTCTTGCTAATGGCGAGTATTTGCACAGACACAATCTAGTAGCTAGGATTATCCACCAGCAACTTGCCTTGCAGTACAACCTTGTGGAGTCTGAAGTACCATACTACAGGTATGTGCCCGACCCAGTTCTCGAGAATGGTCACGCCACATTGTACTGGGATCGATCTATCATCACTGACAGGACTATTGTAGCCAATAAGCCTGATATCGTGGTGATAGATCGACGAGAGCGTCGTGCAATGATTGTTGATATCGCTGTCCCTCATGACGAGAATCTCGTGAAAGCTGAGCAAGATGAGAAAATCAAGTATCTTGACTTAGCTCGCGAGGTTGTCGACATGTGGGACGTAGACTCAGCAATCATTGTACCGATAATCGTTACAGTAAATGGCCTAATAGCGAAGAGCCTCGACCAACACCTCAGGAGGCTCTCATTGCGTGGCTGGACCAAGGGCTTGATTCAGAAAGCAGTACTCCTAGACACGGCACGCATAGTCAGGAGGTTCCTTTCTCTAGAGCCCTGACCACCGACATCTTGAATCCTGCTCCTAATGCCGATGGACCACTATTTTTTATATTTTTAAATGTTTTTGTATGATTTTTGTAAAAATATTTAAAAATGTATTTAATAAGGATAAAGAATAAATAAAGGACATAATAATTTATTATTATACTGTTTTAGCGTTTTTGTAAAATTATTTCCCAAATTAATCTGTGCGTTAAAATTCTAACAAATTTTGACTGAATTACTGTGACAATTGACATTTGTCGGCGGTGCTGCCAGTAGTAAATTCAAAAAATCCTATCCGTCTCTGCACTAACATATGTAGATTTAAAATAAATCATATATGGTTCAATTTCTATAATTATAGCAAACATAAAAAAAAAATATTTTATATATTTAGGTTAAGAATAATTTACGAGTATATTTTAGACCTACTATGCGTTTTGTTTTTTTCTTCTTATGCGATAAGTTATTATGTTTCCCTGTTCTGATTTTAGTTATTTTTGTATTGCAACATTAAACAGAAAACTTTTAATTATTATTATTTCTCCACTTTTGTTATAGGGTATAAAAAGTTAGACAAAACTCTTTTATTTATTTTTTTATTAACTGCAACCGATTTCTGTTTGTACTCCGTGGGGCTCGTTTTGTCTAACTCCTTTCGGTGAATAAAATATTGTAAGCAAATCTAAAACTTGAAAACATGTAGTTAGCTAGTAAAATGATTAAACCCCGATTCTTTGGCTGCTGTGAGACAATTATTAAAGACAAATATTTGTTTACTTAACAAGTATTAAAATAAAACACATTATTTTGTTCTTTACATCTTTGATCAAAGTCACATCATTTAAAGAGCGTATACCCTGACGTAGTCTACCCTCAACTCGCCGTTATACCACGAATTCTGCCAAGAGTCCTTGTTTTTCCAGAAGTCTAGCATTGCCTTGCTGGCACTGTTTTTCCAAGGTTTGCCCTCCAAGTCATCGGCGAAGTCGTTGACTCCTCCCACGCGAAGTCCAAGGGTCAAGTGGAACTGGGAGAAGAAAATAAAATGAAATTGTTTACTTTGTAAAAAGGAAATTGGAATCACTTTTCACAACATATCTGAAAAATAAAATAACCAAGATGGAATCGATATTTCCAATCTGACTAATTCGAATTTCTTTTAAAGTCCAGATATTAAATATCAGAAATATCGTGTAACAAAATGCAGGTAGTGTTATTTCCCAAAAGAATGTTCAGTAAACGGTCTAATGGTAGCTGGTCCTGCTGCTGAGCAGGAGATACTGGGACCCGATTCCCACATCGGGCAGTTCACTTAACCAGAATTTTCTCAGTTGCAGCCTAGTTATGTGCAATGCTGATGGCACTAGGCTCACCACCTGTTACATGGGACTTAAACATAACTGGTGAAATGTGGCAGTACTATAGATACGTCTCTGCCCAACCCGGGAAACAAGGCGTGATGTTTTATTATGTAGGCCTCTCTTACCATCTGATCCAGCGGCGCCATGACAGTTCCCCTCTGCCAAAGCGAGGCATGACCCACATTATTCTTCTTCGCGACCTCGGAGAAACCCCCGCCTGGGTTGACGGTACCGTACTGCTCACCATCCACCAGCAAATCGATGCCATCTGAAACATTAAGTTGACTAAATAATAAATTAAAATAAATATTTTTGAGTAATGACAATGTTTATGATTTAAGTATATGGTGCTGGTCAAAGTGATAGTCCAAGATGGCGGCTGCGAAAATTTTATAAATATTCATCATGGGTGTCGTTTTTATGGGTTTTGAGGGTGTTGAAGCGTATAGTGAGGTGAAAATAAAGTTGGATTATTTTAAAGATAGAGATGGAGAGATATGTCATAAATTTCCGCAATGTAGCTGTACTATAAAGCATCTCTAATGAGACATCAAAGCAACTGACTTCAGAACAGTACCTGGTCTCCAAATCATGGTATAGTTATGATAGTCTTTGTGCCAGTTATCAATACCAATCTTCTCCTGCAACAGCAAGGACCTGAATGGTTCGGAGTTAGTGAGCACGGGACCTCCGTACAGCTTCTTGTCTAGACCAGGGTTCCCTCGGACGAAGGCAACTCGCATCAGGCCAGATTCGTAGTTTTGAGGACCGTATATGTTGTCTGTTGGTTCCAGGTTGATTTCTGGAGCAAAAAAGTATTTGTTAGGTGGTAAATAACAAGCAACTATGTTAAGACGATAGAACGAACCGTACGGGAAGTCTATGCCAAAAAGGAAAAAATAAACTTTGTGGAAGAAATACGTACGGTTAGGCTAAACTTACAAAAGGTAAAAAAAAGTAATCGTATGAGTTTTATCAATGTTTGAATAAAAATTAAAGAAGTGATTCAGTCCTTTTTTAGGTAAGTATCGATTAGGGAGCATAATTTTCACGGCACTCTTATAAAATCAAAATCAAAATCAAAATATTTTATTTCACATAAACCTGCAAGGGCACTTATGAAACGTTAGAAGCTAGGTGCACGGTTACAATGTGTCGCTTCCTATGGAGAAGAGCCGGTAAGAAACTCCACGGTTACTCTTTTAAAAATAATTGGCTTTTATAATGTTTTCAAATTACAGTGATATTAGGTATGGGAGGACAGTGCGGGCTTGTCAATAAGTACCAGGTACTTAGAGGAATGAAAATAAAGAATAGAAACTGTAGGCCTACAACGTTCTCTCTTTCACAATATGTAAGAGAATCTACATAAGTAAAATCAACCTATTTAAACCAAGTGATATGATTTCCATGAGAATCACTAATAAATACTCGATATTACAAGTGTTGTATAATGTCGTATAATGACGAGAATATGTCAGAAAGTGTAAAAAATAAAATTAATAAGATTAACATTGTAATTTGGAAGCAGTTAATAGACGCTCACATAGTTATGGTGCTAATGAGTTACCAGGGAAGCCACATGTGCAGAAGGAATTAATGCCAAACTTCCTTGTTTTCAACGTAGTCTTTTATCTTATAATATGCTTTTTTGATAAGGACACGTTTGATGTGAGTTTTAAACTTTCCATCGCTAACTAGACAAGTAATACGGATTCTACTTGCCTCTAATTTATTATAACAAAAAATGTCTTTATTTACTAACCCGGTATAATCCAGTTCCCAGACGGTAATTTCGCGCGCACTTCTACCCTTCCGAACATGAAGTTAAAGCTGCGTCTTGTGGTGATCTTCGCCGTCATCACAGGCGGTAATATTTGAGCCCCTGAGGCCACTTGCTTACACTCTCGCGAGTCTGCCTTGCCTGTGCACCTGAAAATGTTTATAAAGGAATTTGATAATATTGTGGCATTGAAACTAATCTATTAGTGTACAGGTGCAGATCATAAGGATACGATATCTATCTTAATTATGATGACATAGTAAAAACAATGTCATGTAATGTGTCTGTCTGTTTGACCGTCTCAAAATCAAAAGTTATTTATTCAAAATAGACTGAGAGTCAGCACTTTCTGAACGTCAACCTTCCAAAATGAAAGTCCCCCAAAACGCCCACCTTTCGATCTTGTAAACTATACAATGAATCGATGATTCGATCGAATTATGATGTACCTTCTTCCTAAGACAATAAACGATCACGATTATGACAAATTATTCCGAAAGGATGATGTGTACCTAATACATTAATATTTTATGAGATACTAGATTTGCCAGCACGAAAACTTAATAAATTATACACCTAAACCTTCCTCATGAATCACTCCTTCTATTGGTGAAAGCCGCTTGAAAATCCGTTCAGTAGTTTTTGAGTTTATAGCGAACAGACAGACAGACGGACAACTTAGTTTTATAATATGTAGTGATAGCATCGAAATCTCGATGATGATGCGTTTAAATTCTTGCACAATGTTTATCTACTTACCACCGCTGGCACAGCTGAGCAATTGTCTTTTTAGATTCTATTCATGCTCTGAACGAATTAAGGTGCAGACTAGCGCGACGCGACGGTCGCGTCGCGACACTCGTAGAACAATTTCTATGAAAACTTAATGGAAATTGTTCTACAAGTGTCGCGTCGCGCTGTCGCGTCGCGGCTGTTTGAAGAAGCCTTTACTGACTCATCTTTTCCCTCGTTGCAGTGAATCGCTGCTTGCTCCAAACAAAGGTGTTTGGAGCAAGCATTAATTTGTTTTCTACGTGGTTTCTGTCACTAGACACGAGCGTAGAGCTTGAGCGTGGGGCTCGTAGCCATAGAGTTAGTTCATCCTGGTACCAGAGAAATAAAAAAGTATTTACCTGGCATCCAAATCCAGGGACTGATGAAGGAATCCTTCCCCACGTTGTGACTCAGTCAACACCGGAGTTATAACGAAGGATCCCTCCACAAAGCTCACCGTGTTGTCCGGAATGTACACGTTGAAGGGATAGTCCTGTCATGACAAATAAATTGTTACTTGATTATGTTCAGTCCAGTTTTGCATTAGTAGGGCTCATAGATATTTTGAAAAAGTTTAACTTTGTAGATCGTTGTGTCTCTCACTCATTTTTGTGTGACAGTCTTTTTCTAAAGTTCGATGAGTCATAATGGCGCCCGCAACATCAATATTATTAATTTGTTCAAAATTTGTTCTAGCTTGGGGACAACTACTTCGGGCCTCAAGTCTGCTATTACAATAATGTCAGAATGGTCTATAATTGATTTCAAAATTGTTGATTTTGACAAGTTTGGTAATCTACTGATATAATGGCGTCATTACGACTTTCCAGTGGTCAGGCACTGACACTTCATTGAAAGAAATGGCATTTATTGGTAATCTCGTACATAATGACAAATGAATGACTGACTTAGGCGGTAATCTGCTAAAATTTTATGCTAATAAACTAATAAATAATATGTAAAAATATAAATGAAATCGGGCATGAATAAATGTTCAAATTTAGTAGTAATTTTTGGAAAATCATTTCTACTAACGGGTTTTATAATAATGGCAATACCACAATGCCATTATAACACAATTCTTACGAGATCATTGACCGACCAATGATCGACCATTATGAGTTTAGCTGATTACGGACTTTTAGCAAAATGACAATGGGATCGTGTTGGAATGACGAATTTATAAAAATCGCAGACTTGGGCCCTGATTTGTTACCATCTGAGACACATACTGTTTTTAAACCCTAAAAAATGTTGCCATAAAACTGATTTTACAATAGTCAGATAAATATCTGAAGAATAAATCTGACAGTTTGGCATATTTTTTATACAAAAGTTGTCAAACCGACATATTTATTCCTCAGAGAAAGGTTATCTGACTATTCGCCCTTAGTACAAATCAGCCCTTAGTAAATTGCAGTTTTTCTGCAGTTAAGTAAACTCCAGTTTAGTCTAACTTCAGTTGGAAAGATAATTTTGTTCGAAAAACCAGAGAAATCATACTTTTAAACGATTTTTAAATTAAAATGATACACTTTTAAACCATATTTTAGAAATCATATTTTAAATTTATGGTTTAGGTGTCTGTCTATATATATATACAACGTGTAACGGAAAGGGTATATTCATACCAAGGGCACGGCTTCTTTGGATGATATCAAACGATATTAGATGGATTTTTAAAACCTATCTCGACATGTTCGGAACTTATGAGAAATGTTAATACATTGATACCAGAAAGCGAACTTTTCAAATTGAAATAAACACATCACTCGGAAGAGATTTATCGTGATATTGGCAAGCAACGTGGAAGGTTATTTACCTATGTAGTGCGGTGACACATTTGTTATGATTTGAATTTGATTTAAGAAAAATATTAAACCGAATATTTGGTATCAATTCTTAGAGTATTTTATTTTGAGCTGAAACTATGTACAGTGATTCTATACCTGTTGTCTTTAGTGCTTAAGGATAACAATAGGGTTTCTGTTACACCCTGTTTATATAGATATATGTAGATATAGATGTAGATATATATCTACCAATCAATATTGCCAAACACCACAAAGAATTGTTTAGAACAGTTCTGTGTGGTGTTTGGTTCGGTTCATCGTTTTGATAATTAAAATTACACAAACCGTCCTCCAAAAAACAAACAACAAACTCACCATCAGCACATCTGTGTGATTAGTTAATTCTATACAATTGTGTGCAAAGTTATTAATATTTTAAAATAGAGAAACACAAATATTTTAATAAATTATAATTTGCCATATTATGTCAGCTAGCGCACGCCAATATACATACTAAAAACGTATTGGAAACCAAACTCAACCAGAAATAAAACCGTTAATAGAACTCGAAAAATAAATACTCGTAGTTCGATCTCGATCTCATCGATCAACGGCATCATATGTGGTTGAACCCAGTGGCGTGCAGTCTATAAAGACAGAAAGACACTGCCTACCTTACCTAAATCAAGTAAATATTTAAAACTATTGTTATTTTAACAATAAACAAAAAATCTTTATTCATAAATCAGCTCCACCTGTCCAGCGTCGGTCGCATCATTAGTATTATCGATACAATACCCGTTCGTTTGAACAATTTGACGCAACTTCGCGTTACGATGCACTAGCGCCGCTGAGTGCATCGCGAACTATTCGCGGCTTAATGTTTTTATGTGTGCTCTCGTGGTCATGGAGATTTATTGTGTGTGCGTTCCTATACATACGTGGTACACAATGTTGTGCGGTTGTGTGCGTAAATTGTTATTTACGCACACAACCGTACAGGGTCACTGGCTTTTGACACGACAAATTACGAAACCTACCGAAGTTTTCCGAACAAAGTTGGTTATGCGACTTTTTTACAGTAGCATCGTTTCATTGAATTGTCGCTACATAAACTACCATTACTTTTTTATCTAATTATTTTTATATTCCGATTTCCAACGCCATTGTTTGTTTTGATTGTGAGCTGTGATAGCATGTATTTAATTATGGTTTTAACATTGATAATAGTGTGAAAAATAGATAATATTCACTGTGAAAGTTGTTCAGGTGGTGTGTGTGTATAGAGAAAAGAAAAAATCGTGAAAAGTTGTTGTACACCGAATTTGAAATTAATACAAATCAAAGGTAAAGTCAATCGTAAATTCAGTACAACAATATGATTCATTTAGTAGCCTCACAGGTAGCATGCTGTGTAGGTATAGCAATTGGTTATTCTGGTTTTTTCTTTGCCTTTTTTTTAAATTTCTGCCTACCCTGTCTAAAAACTCTGTGCACGCCACTGGTTGAACCTATCTTTAGGTGCACTGAACTTACCGGTTCTGTTGGGAACTGAATCATCGCGTACCAGTTCTTCAGCTCCCTTAGATTTGTTTGTTCGAAGTCTTCACTGAATATCAACTGGTCCTTGCAAAAGTTTGAATGACCTTGAACTTTGGTTTTGGAAACTGTGCAGTCCGGTGGTAGAGTGTTATATCTCATGTCTATTAGGTCATATGGATTGGGAGTTGAACCATCTTTCGGATTTCCTGGACCGGGTGAAACCTGGCCAGGTTGTCCACGTACTGGTGTGCCATCATCATTGACAAATTCTAGAAAAAAGACAGAGCCATAAACTAAAGACTCAAATGTACCATACTTAAATGAAAGAATGGAATCTCCTAACACAGGCTTGTTAGCTTAAAGGGAGGCTCCAATTACTAGTTGTTAAGGTACTCACTTGTTAAAATAATAAACTATTCTATTTTTTTATTTTATTAAAATTCATTACTTTGCTTTAAACTAGTATTTCAAATGACTGACATACACAAGTCGCAATCATTTTCAAAGCGTTCAGTATATCAACCACTTTGAACGGGATTGATATATTAAGCTTTTCAGTAGCTTATCTCGATCCCATACACATTCTCTTCGAATGGCGGTGCTAAATGTACGTTTACTGCATCATCAGGGCCTTCAAAAAGTTGACGATGATCAAGTCGAAATTGTATGGGATCGAGATAAGCTACTGAAAAGCTTATTAAATCAATCCCGTTCAAAGTGGTTGATATACTGAACGCTTTGAAAATGATTGCGACTTGTGTATGTCAGTCAGTCGCAGTACCACCACCAAGAAGAACACGGTGAAGAAGACAAAGTCCCATCAGATTGGAGGTTGACAAAGTAAATGGACGAAAACTTACCAGAAACTGTATATTCCAGGTCTGTGTACATGTATCCATTTCCATTTTTACGGACATATATCCAGTAGAAAATTGTATCTCCAACTTTTAGTTCAGCGTCACGATTCTTGTACACCCAGTACGCACCTTTGGGTCTCACTATATCTTTCTTTATATCACCTTCGTTTAGTCCTTGGAATTCTTTGTTGATATTTCCGCGGAACCCGAAGAAGGAATAGCCGTCATCTAAATAATAAGGATTAATTAATAATAGTTCTCTAGACCCACTTCAAGTCCCATCCCATTTGTTCCCGTGGGTGTCGTAGAAAGCGACTAACCAGAGAATGGGTAGCAGCGTTCTTCATGTATTTTACCACCATGCTGCAACCGCCAAACCACGCTCAGCATGGCGATTTTTCAGCGAAGCAGTAATGCTCGCAAAGAGGGAGGCGGCGCACGTAAGGGAGAGCCAGTACATGCGCCCTGACGGCCGTAGCCACAGCAGGAGACGCCCTGGGCGTCGGGAATCCCAGGCTGATTCCCGGCCACCGTAGGCGCGGGCTTGCTGAGGTCGAGTAATGGGTAGCTCGCTATCCGGTAATCACCAAGCCCGGGTCAACGGCGTGTTGTGTTCCACGCGTGCCTCATAGAGTTGTCAGCAACAACTGATGGGGTCCGCAAGGGCCGATGCCTGCCAGGGACGCGGGTTGTTCGAAAGAGGTACCGCGGCCCCTGGCACACAGGCAACTGAGCGAACACGGGTGGTTTTAGTCAGTAAAAGCCTGACACGCCCTCCTGCTCCACCCAGAGCGGGAGAAGTCATTTGATGATTTCCCACCCAAGAAAAAAGTGTGGCGATTTTGAATAATACCCCCTTCTTGGGGGACGCCTATGTCCAACAGTGGACGTCTTTCAGCTGAAATTATGCTGATGATGAGTCCTCCAGACCTTATTACGGTCATGGCAGTGAATCTCAATGAAGACTAGCCTTTGGCACAGAAGATATTATGGTGCATAAGTGTGTGCGTAGACACAGGCGAACTGTCTCTTCCCTCACTCTCATACTCCGATGAGACGGCACGCAATCTGACAAGACCGAAGCGAGGTCAAATGCAGGATCGGACGGGTTAACGTTCTTTCCGAAGAACGGCGGTGACTTCCAAACTTCGGACTGTTACTAAGAAAGCCTTATGGAAAAACCCATTATTTAAGGCTTTTGCCGTCATTTATAGGTATTAGTATAATTTCAGTGAGTACCGAATGAAATTGATTTTTTTATTTTTAACACTGGCTGACTACTGATTCGTCATGTGATTAAGAATTCTCCTTTTCTTATCGACAATCAGTTTAAAATTCGACAGGGAGTGGCGAGAAAAACCCTTGTGTTAATAAGTAAGGACTTACCACAACTTTTAATTACAGTCGAATTAACATTTTTAGTACTCTTGATTTTGCTATTTTACTTCTTTTCCCTCTAATTAATGAGGCTTGTGACCCAGCAGTGGGAATATAAAGGCTGATTATGCTGTTATGTTACTTTTAAATGGCGATAATAAGTCTCTATCATGTAATTGTAAAGAATAAATTGTACCTTTCAGCGGCGAGGTGTCAATAGGGTATTTTACTCTGTACGAGAAAAAATCTAAAAATATATGATTGAGATAGCTTAGGCAAAATGCAGTCGGAAAATGTTAGTTTTAGTTCATGAAACAACAAAATAAATGTTAAAATACAATTTATAGATTTCAGCTTTTTTAATCTGTTTTTGAACACCATGAAATAGTAGCCGCTATGTTATTACGTCATACGGCATGTCAACTGAGCAACTTTGTACTTTTATTATTTTTGTAACGAAAGTAACATTTTGCATTCAGGAAAAGCAATTCAACGATAAGTAGAAAAATAAGTAAGTTATTAAATTATAAACAATTGTCTTATAAAAATATCAGCGCATTTGTTTTTAGCAAACTGACGTCATACCAACAGAGCAATATGGCGTTCACTGCATCCAGCACTTTCGTCAAATTACGCGCGAAATTTTAAAATATAAAATTTAAATGCATTTTTATGGCACTAATCGATTAAATAAAGATGTTGTGTTTTTTAGTGGTTTATTAGCACTCTAGAATCCAATTAAGACACTTTTCAAAAATGAGTGTAATATCCTATTTTTCTAAGAGAAAAGCCGGCTTTAACTTACTGACTTATCAAAAAATAATACTTACTATAATTCTAAAATTAATATAATGAATTAAAGACAATAAAGTTGAACAGCTGAAAACCAAATAAAATGTGCAATATATCTCGTTCTCGCTGACGCATTTTTTCTATATCCTTCTCTATCGTAACCTGTTGTACAGCGGCTTGCTCTCATCGAATATCAAACGGCGCCACGTGACCTAAAGTAACATCATTACGGGATCGCTGTTGTATAATTTTTAGTTCCCGATTATGACGTTTTGGCGTCGGGTTAATTAAGAACATTTTGTTGTTGTAATACAAAGCTAAAAATAAGCGTTTTTGTTGTTTGAATCTTATGGCGAATTAAATACCCGTAGTGTAACTACCTATATTTTCTGGAAATAGTGGACACTACTGACATGTCATTTTTCAAAAGCGGTAGAGATGCGAATCGCCGAAGGGAAGCCGGTAGGAATCGTGTTATATGGTGCTTTCGCCACTGGTACCTTTTGTAAATAAAGTGCAATCATATTCATTAGGTCAACCATCTCTTCTTCGTCAGTGAGACTTCATCAAAACAACAGAATTTACGAACATTAAATTACAACAACCACTTTGACAAACCATTAACAGTTTCTTTTTTATTTTCAATCGGTTATTGATATATTAAATGATTGCATTAACTGATTGCCTGGCCATGACAAACATAGTCTTAAGTTAATTAAATACTAACAAAATATGGACATTTATTTTCTCTTACTATAATGTTATAAATATGTTAGTTTGTATGTTTCGATGCTTGGATAGCGTACAGATAGTTTATAACCTGGATAGTCACATAGGATAGTTTTTGTCTCTGTAGTCTGTTCCCATAATTTTCAACCTACGCGGGTGACTGAACAGCTAATTTATAATAAGCGATCTTACCTTTCAAGGTCACCCTAAAGCCTTTAGGGTATAAGGCTTCTACTACCGGCGTAGGAACCTGGTAGTTATTTCTTCCCTGAGCTTCACATAATGCAATTAACAATAATAAATAAAGAAACACAGCTTTATCGACACACGTCATGTCTCGCCTAATTGTAAAACCGAATGATTCGTTTCGCGATGAAGATGCAACTTATATGGTCGGCCGGTTTGGGAAGGTCGGATGTCCAAAAGCAGGAAAATTCAAGATCAAAATGTAGATTTTTAGTAATTAATTGTTTTTGTTGTTTTGGTGTAAAAGTTAGCTTGCTACGAGATTATTATTATACTTGTTAAAAGGTTATTTATCCTTGTTATTAGATTGTTTAAAATTATATTTTGGTAGGTGATCTTAAGTGAAATCTAGTCGCGGACTCGAACTCACTGGTGGGCTTGGCTAAAAAGCACGCTGTCTCACCAGGCTTTGTGTCCGACAGAGATAGTATCAGTGATGAGCAGTTACAGACTAGTCTACACGCAAAACGTTATTGAGTGAGATAGAGGATCATTTAAAACATTAGTCATTTACAAACACAACATGTAAAACAGGCGCGTAAATTTTTTTAGAAAAGTCCTTCGGAAGATCGGGTTTTATGAAGAAAATACTGCACAAATCAATAACCAATAGATTTTATTGAACTTTTCGATAATAGAACTTTCTCGGTACCGACTTGGTTTTGGAGATGTTTCACTTCTTTTATTACTCAAACACGCCCAAAGTTAGATTAGGTTTGGCAAGAAAAACGAATCTTTGTTGGCTCATAACTATTGAATGGCTTTTTATTATAGTGCTCTGTTTCCGTACCGACAATATTAATAATAAGACATTATCATACCATGTAAAATTTTTGATGTACATTGTTGAACAGTGGAGTAATACACTACCGAAGTTTGTATTGAAAAAAATGTCGACTAGATTCACCTTAACGCGGATGATTGACCAGTGGTGGCCTAGTGGTAACGGCCGCGACCTAAGAGTTGTAAGTCGTGAGTTCGAAACCAAGCAGGCAGTTTTGTTTGTGTAAATTATTACATCACTACTGATTGCAAAACCATCTCAAGAAAACATCTTGAGCGAAATGAAGCATGTTCTAGAACCATAAATTAGAAGACATGTGACATCCGCTAAACTGGGCCTGCTCGCTCTCACAGAGAGGTCTGTGTCCAGCAGTGGGAATATTATAAGCCACCCATGACGAGGCTGATGCCAACACAACGTGATATTTTCCACGTTTCTGTTTAGTTAGTAAAAGTTGATTCGAGTGATTCTTAGGTTTTTCATTTAATTTCGTAGTTGTGTGCTTAGCGTAAGTTCAATCCGATTGGATGTATACAACATTAATTTTAGTATATGCGTAATCTGAATATAGTTTGTTCAGAATACAGTACATAAATCGAATGCAATAATTTTTACACCATGTTATATTTTTTCCCAAAAAAGTTTTGCAAGTGTGACTTATTATCAAGTAGCTGTGCCCGCGACTTCATCCGCGCGGAATGGTTATTTTTTTATTATTTATATAGATTATATTATTTAAATATATATATATATATATTAATAAAAGCCTAAGTTACTTCTTATTACATCAGCTATATGCCAGTGAAAGTTCCGTCAAAATCAGTCCAGCCGTTTCAGAGATTAGCCAGAACAAACAGACAGACAGACAAAAATTGAAAAATATTTTGGTATATGTACCGTGTATACATCCATATGCATTTATTAAAACGCAGTTATTTTAATTTTATAAGCAGACACTACAATTTTATTTATCTGTACGTATGTATGTATACGAGCACAATACAACACTGGACGCGCGGGGGCGCATGGTGACCATGTTTGTGTAGACAACTAGGTAACACACATGCTTATAACTTTGTGATTGTTCATGATACAGTTTTAAAAATTTTGTACGTAGATTCTTTACATAAAAATACTAGACACGTGTTTCGGGTTTCGCATATACTAAAACTAAGGTTGTTTATGTGTAGCTAATTAGATTTTATTATAGTGTTGGTAGTAGAAAATTGTGGAATTGATTGTGATTTTTTATTATTTGATTATGTAACATACTAACGTGATGCAATATCACGTTAGTATATTTTTATTTATAAGTATTCTTTGATATTATTATTCGATCAGACGTACGCGCAAAAAACCAGAATCGTTCTCTTAAACTAAACAGAAAAAACGACGAACGGTCAAAAATAGAACGAAGCATAAAATTACAGTTTTATTAAAAAATCTTATAATACATAATCTCAGAAACATCACAGATCACATTATAAGTCTACAAGGCGTACACTTTGATGGAATCCACTCTCAAGTTGGTGTTATACCATGATGGATACCAGGAATTCTTTTGTTTCCAGAATTCGAGCATTGCTTTACTGCCGCGGTTCTTCCAGGGCTTGTCCGGAAGGTCATCGCTGAAATCATGGACGCCTCCCACGCGAAGACCGAGAGACAGGTAGAACTGCAAGAGGATGCAACAATTATTTTAATTACAATGGAACAAACTTGCATTAAATATTGATGGATGGATAGGACGAGGAATGCCAAAGAGAAGATGGATGCATTATGTGAGAAATGAAATTAAAGAAAAGGGAGTGAATGATAGAGTGACAGTTGATAGGGAAGAATAGAAGAAAAAAACCTGTTGCGCCGGCCTCAAGTAACATGGGACAAGGGCAGAAAGTTGGCGATGGAACTGGGATCACGTCTAAGAAGTTGTGAAATACAAAAACGTCTAAAATGCACCACTAAACGGTATGGGTAATAGATTGACCGTGATAGACCACACACAGTTCAAGCCACTGAAGAAAGAAAACAGGATGATAAATGATCCCTAAGTAGTAAAAGTGAATGGAATGGAATTTTCAAAGTCCAAAATGGGTCTGTGAGTCGGACAATAGCTAGTTCATAAATTGATCATTAATGGGGCCACTCTGAGATGATATAAATAGAGAACAAGTGGATGATAAGCGTGAAAGAGATCAAGAAAACGAAAACGGTAGAGAAAAGTTTTGAACGCTGACCTCAAGAATCAGCAGTATAGTGATTGTTTGATTGCGCGGTTATTATTGATTCTATATAATCTTCTTCTGTCGTGTCGATGCCAATCTATATATCTACAGTCAGCCCAGAATTCGGCTGCGAGCTTAACACCTTTGGTAGCGTCCATCATTTTCTGTAGCGTGCATACAATAGGACAAGCTGGAGACGATATTACGTGCACTATTGTTTTTGGGACAGCACCATTTGCACTCTAGGGCAGAACCATTTGTGAAAACCTGAGCAGATTTTCTTTGCTTAGCTCGACCTGAATCCGGAGTCTGTTAAAAGACTTCCAGGTAAACCAAGACAACTCATGTCCAGGTGCGAGATTTTCAGCAGGTGGAACGAATGGGTTGAGTAGGGAAGCAGAAGGCCACAGCTTTAGATTTCATCAAACTGTTTCCCATTGAGTGGGAGGACACACTGCTTACACATAACTTGTTTTCTTAAAAATATATGTATGCTAGTCCATGGCGAGATCCTATATTTAAGAATATTATGTCACCATTTTTATTCCAGTTTTAATTAAAACAAAAATGTTCTTTTAGCCGGCAGAAAAATAATCTTTAGTGTTAAATATTTACGTTTTCTACGTATAAAATCGAGTTACCGTTTCATCGAGCGGCGCCATTACAGTTCCTCTCAGCCAGTTGCTTGCATGCGGCACAGCATGTTCGCGCGCACTCGCGAAGAATCCCTCTCCCGGGTTGATGTCACCGTACTGTTCACCGTCTACTAGGAGCTGAAGACCGTCTGAGCAAGAGAGTAGAGTTAGTTTAGAGGTGATGTAATTTAAGTGTGAAGTTCTTTGAACTGATCCAAAAGAAATGTGTTGAATTTAATCTTCTTTGAAGGCTTCCTAATGAAAAACTAATGAATCTGGACTTTTAATTAATATCCTTTCTTTCATGGCCCGTCCTTCTTCTTCTGTCTTGGCCCAAACAGGCCAGCGGCTCAATTGAGTGTACTACCAGATATTTTTTTTCTTGAATTTTTTAGTTCTCTAAAGATCTTGTTAGTTCTCTATTTATGTGTATCCAATATTAGGAACTGGCTTGAAATACATCATACAATAAGTGTGAGTGGGTGTCTAATCTCTTAAGGATCTAGGCTTCTATTTTCCAAAATACAAACAAAAAATAATAACCATTGTTAGCGACCATGATTAAGGTTCTGCACTAAAAATCTTACCAGTTTTCCAAACCAAAGTATAGTTATGATATTCCTTATTCCAGTTATCGATTCCAATCTTTTCCTTCATTAACATGGACCTGAATGTTTCAGAGTCAGAAAGGACCGGTCCTCCATACAACTTCTTGGCAAGACTGGGGTTGCCTCGAGCGAAGGCCACGCGCATCAGACCCGATTCATAGCGAAGGGATCCATATACGTTTTCGGTAGGTTCCAAGTTGATTTCTGGAACGGAAATTGGGTGTGATTGATGTGGTAAAAAATAGGCTATCCTTAGTATTCACTGGGTGGAAAATTAGGCGACTGTTTTGAGTTTGAGAACTCGAAGCAATATCCACCTAAGAGCCCAATACTTTTCTCCTAGATAGTAACATAAGCGAACATACAGCAAAAAAGAAATTAGTAAATGCGCTGCCGGAATTTCTGAACGTTATATTAAAATAATACTTTAAAAACCAAAAAACATGCTTTAATAGAAAACCAAACTAAAAAGAATAAAAAATAAGGAGATAGTGATTAATAAATGAAATCATTTTTTCTAGAAATGCGTGGGGGGTGCTCTTTGAGGTATTTTTATAGTGACTCAACTTTTATCAGTATACTGTAGATAAAATATTTACATCAATTGTTATCAAACGACCCACTCTTTTTTTTAATATCTCCATCTTTGCCAGTAGGTAATTGTAAACGAAGTTAAAACGGATTTACTCAATAATTAATTAGTATGCATTTGAACGTCCCGCGTACAAAACTCAGCCTCCCAAAAGGCCCTTACCACGTGTTTAAGGGGAATGCTCTAAGATAACTCACAATATGCAAATTTTTGCGGGTTATCCTGGCGCTTCCCCCTTAAACTGTGAAAAAGCAGAAGTCTTCCAAAAGCTTCCACTTACCAGGTATAAGCCAGCTGCCCGCAGGTAGTTTCGCCCTGACTTCAATTCTGCCGAATTTGAACCCGAATCTATGCCTCGTTGTAATCTTGCCAGTTATGACTGGTGGTATGATCATCGCTCCTTCAGCCTTGTGTCTGCATTCTAATGTGCCCAACTGACCTGTACACCTGGGAATGGAGAATTAATTAGATGGAACGACGACTTGCTTGCTTTTGGAGGGAAATATTACAAGTTGAGATGATAACCGTCATATGTAAATAGTTTAACAGACATAAAGTCTCGCCTATCTTCATTCGGCAGAGATACAGTTATGTTTGAAGTCCTATGTTATAGAAGGCGAGATAAACCGTTCAACTAGGCATAGTTTCAGTAGTGCTTATAAAGACATCAAATATTGAAATTAAAAAAAATAAACTGTTAACAAATATTAAATGTTATCCATTCGAATTTAATATTTAAAAATTAATTTCAAATTTTGAAATCGGTCGAGTGAAAGGAAATGACTGTCGAAAATTATAATTGGTTCAAAAGTTCTCCGATGTTAACGACATCCTGTGAATACTTCACAAGTAACAGGAAATTAGAAATAAAACATGAGTTTGTAAAGCCGTTACATTGATTAAGACTAATTAATTAAATTTTAAGACTGTGATGAAAGAAATGTTATCTACACAAAAGAGTGTCTTCCGTGTTACGTTGAGTTCTTGAGATTACTCGCTACAAGGTGAAGTAAAAACCGATCTTGAAATTTGATACTTTCTCTAAAAGTGAAGTTATATTTTTTTTTTTTAAACTTTGCCCCACACTAGGAATTACTCCTGTATTGTGGGTGCGTTTACAAACATTTAAATTCACATACACAAACAGCCAGACCCGGAACAACTACTTGTAGGTCATACAAATATTTGTTCCGTGCGGGAATCGAACCCGCTACACGCAGCGCAGCAGTCAATCGCCTAACCACTGCGCCAACCGTGCTGTCGAATAATGATGATGGAATAGTCAAAAATGTATTAAATTTACATATGCTTCCGAAAAACTTATGCCAATCCTATTGTAAATCGGTCGTTATAAAGTGAGAAACGTTTTGAAAGTTTCTTGTCTTGTTTGCCACTTGTCTAGGGCCTTTGTTCTTCGGCAATGAATGGTGAACTTTCAATTGCTAGCAGTTGTCCGCTTAAAACCTTAATAACCATTATATTACCTTTTACTTGGGTACAAATCTGCTACCACACCTGTCGCCAGACACATCGAAAGCGATCAAAAAAATTTAAGAGCCATCTATCTCCTTCAAATTTTTTTATGAAAACCCGTTCTGTGATTTAGGAGTGAAAAGGTATATTTATTGGATTTCATAGGTTTTAATTTTGTTGCTCGAAATCCTAAATTTTTTCTAACACAAAAGCCTAAGTTACTTCGTATAACATCATCTGCCAGTTTAGCCGTTTCGGAGATTAGCCGGAACAAGCAGCCAAACAAAATATTTTTTGTTACAAGTACCGTAAATAATTTTATATGTTTTTAGTAAGCAGCTGTTATTTTGGCATTACAAGCGGACACTTCAATTCCATTTATTTCTTCTTCATTCAAAATTGACAACCCAAACCTATCGGAATTAACTTCGAAATTCAGAAGTGACTCGGTCGTTTAAATCTGTGTCTAAAGATAATTAGCACCAACCTGTTGTTAAGGTCTAGAGTTTCAGAGAGGAATCCCTCGTGGTATTGTGACTCTGTCAGCAGGGGGGTGATGACTAGAGAACCGTCTTCAAAGGTTATAGTTTTGTCCGGATCATACACGTTGAAGGGATAGTCCTGTAATAAGTTATTTGAGGTTAGGAGAGACAGATCTGCCTAAAGGGACGGTTCAATTTTGTCAGTTGATTAGCTATGGAATGTTCATAATGTCCTTTAATTATGGAGAAACGGAATGATTAATGGACTTATTAAGCTTGGATTTCCCTAGAAAGCGGTGTTATCATTATAACGCCGCAAGGATCATAGAGAGCGTATAATTCAAAGTCATAACTGAATCATTTCGTTCAAATAAAAGGCACTTAAAGGTACGTGAAAATTGACAAGAAAATACAATTGATTCTAGTTTCCCCTTTTATTATGTATGGAGAAGAATAGGCAAGAAACTCCAATGTTTCTCTTTTTTTGCCAATTCCAATGCTACGTAGAGGTTTGATGTTTAGCTATGCGGTTCATTTGTCTGCAAGCCACGCAATCGTGCGTAGACACGACTGTGTGATATCTACCAGCTCGTACCGGATCCGTGTGGTGGATTGAGGCCTACTGCCTCTCACAGAGAAGCTGTGTCCCGGCTGTGGCAAGCCAAATTATAGCCTAATAAGCTGTTGCCATGCCTGCGCCTTCATCTGCGAGTATTTTATATTTAAATTTCATAATTTTTTTGCAAACAAAATTAGCCTAAGTCGTTCTCCAAGGACTGAAGGAGTGAGCTGTAATCTACCACGTGGGCTCAGAGTGGATTAGTAGATGTCACTTGTCTTAAAAAATTTGGCTCTAGGACATTCCGGTTTCCTTCCGATGTTTTCCTTCACCGTTTTGAGAGCTGAGGTGATGAAATAATTCACATAAAGCAATGTTAACACTGGGCCAACACTGCTACCGTGAACGTATTCTGGAAGTATGAAATTTGCTATGCTTTTATGCTATTCACATACCGGTTCTTGAGGGAATTTGACCTCTGCCGTCCAACTGGGTGAGTCCTTAAGTGCAGAGCCGTTGAACTCATCGCTAAAGACCAAGTCTCCCTTGCAGACGGGGCCGCGTCCCGCGACCTTAGTGGGTGTTGGCAGACAGTATCTAGGTGGTGTCGTGGGAGCGGGAGGGACGTACGGGGCGTTGGTTTGAGAAACAGGTGGAGCTGGTGTAGGATTTTGAGGTGGGATTTGGGATTTGTCAGCTGGTGATCCGTCTTCGTTAACGTATTCTGGAAGTTGAAAATTGTGTCGTGAGGATTTATTGCTAGTGACCATAATAATAAAATAATAATAATAAAAATGTTTATTATCTTCCACAAATAACACTTAGACATATAAAAAAATTGACAATAATATTACATTACATAATATGTTACAAAGACATCACACACACAGGCACTCACACAGGCGTGCTAAGCATCCAACATAGTACTAAGATTCACCAAAATCAGTAAAAATTACCATGTCTCTGTAGGTAAAACCTACCACTAAGTTCATATAGTGGAAAGGAGAGTTGAAATGGTAGCAAACAAAATAGCAACACACATTATGTCTTAAAGGCAATGTTTGCAATTTATCTTCTTATTTTATTTCTAAATTAATTTCAATACCTAGATTTTTTTTATTTAAGTAGTAGCTTTAATTTCATTCTTAGAAGGCAATCTTAATTTAATCGTTTTGCTGCGCCCTTACAGGGTCCATATATCTGTAACTAACTTCTTTTTCTCAATACGGAATGCAATAAATGAATATGGTTAAGATAAGATAAGATAAGATAAGATATTTTTTATTTGCATAAAACATGGTATACAAGGTGTTATTGGAAAATATAGATCAAACATATTTTGCTTTAAACTAAAGCATGCAAACTTACTTACTAAAAAAGAAAAAATACATTGACATTGAAATAAATTACATTATTATATTAAAAAATCATTGATACTGTAGAAATTATTATTATTAAGCCATTTATATAATTGGGTTTTCAATAACGTACAATTTAACGTTTTCAACATTTTAGGTAATTTATTATAAAGACGTACACACATAGCCAGAGAGTTTTTGTTATATTTCGCTGATCGAGGCAGTACATCCAGAACAAGTCTATATTGGTCTCGCCTACTTCGAGAGCTTATTTCCTGTGCTGTTTTAAAAAGTTCTTTGTGTTTTTGAACGAACATGCATGCTTCGTATATATAATGAAGGTAACGGTAGCAAACCAAGCTCTTTAAATATAGGTTGACATGATTCGTCAGATGGAATCTGGTATAGAGCTCGTAAACATTTTTTCTGGGCGACAAATGCTCTATTGTGGTCAGTACTATTTCCCCAAATCATAAGTCCATACCGTAGTGAAGACTCAACATATGCGCGGTATGACATCACAGCCGTTTTTGTATTAGTGACTTTTTTTATTTGTCTCAGAGCATAGACAAATTTATTTATTTTATTGCATACAACATCAACCTGTGCTTTCCAGTCTAAACTTTCGTCAATGACTACTCCTAAAAACTTAGTTTGTGTTACTTGTATAATTTTCGGTATGTCCATTTTAAAATTAAATGTATTATTATAAGATTGATTAAATTGTATATATACTGATTTATTAAGATTAATAGATAAATTATTATTATTTAACCAGTTAATTAGATTGTCTATTGTACTATTTATGTCCGCTTCATGATTCGCAATGGATTTATATTTATTATCCGTACTAACAATTATGGAAATGTCATCGGCAAAAAGGAAGCATTTATGATTGATTACATTAACTATGTCGTTTATATAAAGTAGAAATAAGATAGGGCCTAATATGCTACCCTGGGGGATGCCGCGTTTTACACTTATATATTCAGACGAATATTCTGTCATGTCCCTACTTTCAGTAAGTTTAGTGACAGTGACTCTCTGTTGTCTGTTAGTTAAGTACGACGATATCCACAGGAGTGGCAGCCCTCTTATACCGATAGCCTCTAGTTTTTGTAATAAAATTTCATGTGTAACCAGATCAAATGCCTTTGATAAATCAAAGAATAGCCCTGTCGTTAGCTGTTTGTTGTTAATATTGTTCAACACTACTTTCAAAAGTGAAAAGATGGCTAGGGATGTGGACTTATGTTTCTGAAAGCCGAATTGCTCTTTTTTTATAATGTTAAATTTCTCACAGTAGTTTACTATTCTCTGATACATGCATTTCTCATAGATTTTTGACATGATGGGTATCAGTGTTATGGGGCGATAATTATTCATGTCACATTTTTCACCCTTTTTAAATATCGGTTTGACAACAGATATTTTTAAAGCGTTAGGGAACACACCTTGTGAGAAGGACAGGTTAATAAGATAAGTCATTACCCCACTTATTTCATTAACACATGTCTTAATAATTCGGGTGTTAAGTTCATCATAGCCTTCAGAGTTGGTATTTTTTAAAGATAGTATCTGTTTCCTCACCTCATTTTCGTATATAGGCATGAGGAACATCGAGTTAGCAGTTAGGGTATCACTGCGGCAACTATTTGTACAATTATGAGTTGGAATATAATTTGTAAAATGACTGTTGAAGGCAGTGGCTATTTCTGCTGGTTTGGTAAGTATGGTGTTGTCAATTTTAATCTGTTCAATGTTGTTTTTGGGGTCCGTGTGTATTTCGTTTCTTATGACTGTCCATGCGGCTTTACATTTATTGTCATTATTATTCATAAACCTTATATTAGCATTTCGTCTAGCATTTTGGATACACTTTTGTAGTAGTTTTGAATATGAGGTATATCTACTCTTATTTATTACATTTTTATTCTTGTAATATTGATATCGTAAAAAACGTTTCGTTTTAGAACTCTGTTTAAGACCATTACTTATCCACGTTCGCTTTGTTTTATTGTTTAAATTTATCTTTATCCTAACTTTCGGAAAACAGAGATTATAAAATAAACATATTAATTCATGGAAAACGCTGAATGCTGTATTTGCATCGTTTTCCATGTAAATATCTGCCCAGGATAGATTTTGTAAGCATTCACGGAATTTACGTGTATTATCTAGACTATAGTCTCTTTTGTAGATATAGTATATTGCGGCTGTTGTTGTTTGAAGCCTTAAAGGGAAGCTTAACATTTGTGCTGTGTCGTGATCAGAGAGATGAAGTGGTAGCACTGCTGGGATTGCATCAGGGATGTTACTCAAAATATGGTCTATACAAGAAAATTTTCGAGTAGCTTCCTCAATATGAATTTTTAAATTGTGAATGTTTGCTAAGTCTTGAAATTCTCTAGTGATTTTGCTTCTTTTCAAGGTATTAATATTAAAGTCACCTGTTAAAACTATACGTGTCCTAGATTTATATTTCTTGTATAAATCATTTAACATACTATCTAATTTAGTTAGAAATTGATTTGGATCGGATTGAGGTGTACGATATAAGCAAACAATAACTAATTTTTTATTATCTAACTCTATGCCACATGCCTCAAATGTATTTACTGACGCATATGTTTTTATAAACTGTAATTCTTTATAGCGTGTACCTTTTTTGACTAGAATGCAAGTACCACCTCTGTGTTTTTCTCTGCAAAAATTTGTAGCCATTTCAAAATCCGATAGCTTGAGATAGTTCTCATGGCCTTTTTTAATAAATGTTTCGGAGAGGCAAATCACATGGGGGTCATTATGTAAGTCACGCATTTCCTGTAATGTTAACTCCAATAATTCCTGTTTAGATAAAACACTTGCAATGTTTTGGTGTAGTATCCTAAAGTTGTGTGATGTAGGTGTTGTGTTCTTAGGTACGAAAAAATGTATCGTTCTTTGTAAGTGTGGGAAAATAGAATGGGATAGTGCCTTTTTTGTGCATTTCAGATGGAATTTGAGAGTCTACGTTTTGTTCCGTTCCACTACTATTGCTATTTCTAAAATAAAAGGGAATAGTTCCTTTTTTGGGTACATTTGTCTCCCTTTTTGGCAAAGAACTTGATTTGCTACTCGCGAGATGTTTCCTGAGCTCAACTGGATTTAGATATTTTTGGTTATAATATTCACAATCTAATATGTAATTTATAGTTTTGCAAATGTCAGATACGTTGTGGTGTATGGTGTTAATGAAATGACAATTTTTATAATGTTTACAAATATTTTTGATACGGTCATTCAATTTTTCGGCATCTAAATGGCTACTTTTTGGAACGTTTAATATTATTATACTATTCTTATAAAATGTCTGTAATATAATTTTTATCTGAGATAATACATGTCCCACATTATAGTCATTTTCACCTAAAGATACTACAATTTTGTCACCTGGTCTTAGGTTTATGTTGGTACAGCTTTTTGTTATCGTGTCGCTCTGTGCGTTTGGCATCGTATGGGCGAGGACTCCATACTTTTCATATTGTGTAGTCTTTCTTGAATGAGCAAGGGCAGCAGCCAGACCGACGCATTGTTGCGCACCAAATATCCTTATTGTTTTTCCAGATATGTGTTTTTTTTGTTTGGTTAAGACTTTTTTTTCCCAGCATATTCAGTAGTAATAAATCATAGATAAATCTTCTTAGCAGAAGGGGTGGTGAGGCCCTCTTCTGTGGTGTGAATGACATTGTATCTTAGAAGTATAATCAGCCTGTAATGTTTCTCCTGCTGGGACATAGGCCTCGTCTCTGTGAGAGGGAGTGGGCCGTAATCCACAAGGCAGGCCCAGTGGTTGCTGGATGTCACATGTCTTTGAAATTTTGGTTCTAGGACATGCCGCCTCATGATGTGTTCCTTCACCGTTTTCAGAGCAGTAGTGATGAAATAATTTACGGAAAGTAAATCGCCTATCTGGGTTCAAACCTACTACCTACAACTCGAAAGTCACAGCCGTTACCACTAAGCCACCACTGCTTGCTGCTGATAGAAAGTACTTTAAAGAAAATATTTTAATTGTTAAACTCTTACCTGTAACAGTCCATTCTCCATTATCTTGTCTGTAACCCAACCCATTCTTGATGACGTAAGTCCAGAAGTAGATCTTGTCTCCAAGTTTCAGCTCCGCATTCCTGTCTCTGAAGATCCACTGTCCATTCTTAGCTTTGGTGATGTCACGAGCCCATTGACCGGCTTCTAGGCCCTCCATTTCCATGTTGAGGTTGCCGTGGAAGGCCATGAGTGAGAAGCCATCGTCTGGAAAAGATTTGAATGGGTTTTTATAATGGAAATTGGGTATACCTGTGGCGCGTTGTGCCTTTCGCGTTGGTCATCACTACATAGTATAAAACAAAGTCGCTTTCTCTGTCCCTATATCCCTAGTATGCTTAAATCCTTAAAACTACGCAACGGATTTTGATGCGGGTTTTTTCATAGATAGAGTGATTCAAGAGGAAGGTTTATATGTATAATACACCGACCTCCACGCGGGCGAAGCCGCTGGCAAAAGCTAGTTGAAAATAATTCTTACTGATGCATTTTCTTGCAGGGCCTGTACTGTTTTACTGGAAGTATTAAAGTACAGGCCGTGTACGCAGTACGAGAGTGTTCCACGCATGTTTCAAGCGTACCTATAAAACTGTTTCCGTAATCAAGAGTTAAAGAACAAATTCTTGATTTTGAAATTGCAGATAAGTAGTTACTACTTACTTGAGTATTCCATAAATCTGTAATTTCAAAACCAGCAATTTGTTGCATAAGTATGAACAGATAGTTTGCCACCTTCTTCTCTGAGTCGTTCACAACTTTAAAAACGAAAAATGAAATAAAAACTTAATCATATTCAAATTTATTCAAGCTTATAGTTTTATCATCGAACACAATAATAATTATATTATGTTTATATGACTAAAGAATAGGACGACGGAGAGGCTTGTGGCAAAGTCACATTAGCTGCACGGGTCGATCGATCAGGTTAAGTTACGTGTGCCGTGGTTGGTCCGTGGATGGATGACCATCTTTACATACCAAGACACCTCCGTGCCTCGGAAAGCACGTTAAGCCGCTGGTCCCGGCTGTCATTTGTGGATCTTTGACAGTCGTTACGGGTCGTCAGAAGTCCGAAAGTCTGACAACCAGTCTTACCAAGGGGTATCGTATTATGCAGTAACTGGGTTGTGGAGGTCAGATAGGCAGTCGCTTCATGTATAATACTGGTATTCAGCTGCATTCGGGTAGACTGGAAGCCGAACCCAACATAGGAAAAACGCTAGGCTGATGATGATGACTATAAAAATGGCTGTGTTTGTACAGAATTATCTGACCCGACGTCAAAATTACAACGTGGTCTGGAATTCAAACATACAATCTATTGAAAAAAGCACTTTCAGTTTTTCTCAAATTTTCCGGGCAACATTTCCAATTCTTCGTTCCATAAAATCTAATTCGGACAATTTTATTTAAAATAAAAAAATAGCCAACTTTGTCCAGCCAGCCATTCTCAAATGTTGCGCTTACCTACAACAGCATGTAATTTTATTCATATATATAAATCTATACATCTAAAAATACGAATAAATAAAATTGTCTGTTTATAATGTCAAAATAATAATAGATATGTAATAAATAATACAAGTTTATTAGGAAAACATAACAGCTTTTTACTAAATGCGTATGAAACTATCATAAACCTATCACAAAAAAATATTAATTAAATTTGGCTGTCTGTTTGTTCCGGATAATCTCTGAAACGGCTGGACCGATTCTGGCGGGATTTTCACTGGAAGATAGGTAGCTGATGTTATAAGGAATAACATAGGCCTTTGTCCCGGTAGCACGTTCGCGTAGGATAATTTAAGACATTCACGCGGGCGAAGCCGCGGGCACAGCACAGTAGTATAGATAATATTGATTTAAAAAAAATATCTCAAGAAGCTTGAGCATCTGATGGTCTCTACTAGGTAAAGAAATAGTGTGAACAAAAAAGAATCTCATTACCGTCGCTGGTACTTCGATACTTTTCCATTTGGACCTGTTTTTGTTGGCAAAGCAAACCTGTTGTACCATGTTTGTATAAATTACTTGTCACGAGCCTGGACTGCGAGGCTGTGGTCATTGCCTTTAGCGTCATGGACCTCTGAGGACCCTGCGTCAATGACCACTGGCTTAAAGAAAGATGATACTTAAAAATGAAACTGTTTTTTGGCAAATTTGTTTTGGAATTTAAAGTTTTTGTATAAATTAAAACCTTAACTGCCAGACCGAAATTCCGATAAATAACTGTTGGAAATTCCGATGACGTCTATTTTATTTTTTGTTTTTGAGATTAAATGCTATAAAAATCTATTCAGTGTTCTTTCCGTATTTAATTATCTAAAGTGCGGATTTTCAATCGGTTGTACCTAAACAAGCGTATGCGTCTTACGTATCGCGAATGGAGGAAAATATACTTACCAACAGACACAATGTTCAAGATTTTTGGAGAGGATTGTTACAATGCCCGAGTTAACCCCATGTTGAATGCACTTAAAAAAAAAAGAATTGTTAAAACTCAATAGTTTCAAGAAACAATAAAGCAATTTATAAAATATTCAAAAAGAACGAGGAAACTTAAGAAATACAGGGATTCAGTTAATATAATATAAAATGTAAGCCTACTTTTATTGCGACAATCTTTCGTAATAAAATTACCTCTTTCTTATTCTTTCCTAGAATTTGGATCCACTGCCTTCTCTCGAGGTATCCAAATAAATAGTGCGTGAATAAAATATCAAATAACACGATATGGTAATTTTATTATTTGATCAGAATGCTAAGGGAATGTTCTGGGTTTCTGTTTCTTCGACATTAAATCAACTGTGAATTATTATCATGCAGAAGATTTCAGAACCAACATTGAATTCTATCTGCACTGTGAAAGATTGTAAAAGTGAAACAAAAATGGTCAAAAAACGTAACTTCTTTTTTTATTGTGTAGCATTTATGAATTGTGTATTTTTATCAAAGAAAATCAAATCTCTTCTTTCAGACGTAGGTAGTATGTAATACGGTAAAAGAAAAAAATGCAAATACTGGAAAAGCCATCAGGTAGAAATTGATGAGTCAAACAAAGGCATCGGTTGTCCCAATAGATAGGAAAGGTCATATAAATGTATGTTGGTATAGTTAATAGGTCTCTAGTAATCCATCATGTTCTGTGACACGTAATCTAGCGCGAGGTCGATGGCTTGATTCAATAGGTTATTTTCCAATTGCTTAAAAACTATTTTAATTTGAAGCCTGGGACGAAATATGGAACAGAAAAATAAAAACTAATTGATTTATATCCATTTCTCAGTTAAAAAGGATTTAAATCAGACGTATTTTTTGTTGTTTTGAATTTACTGCCACAACGCTCTTTACTATGACTTTTTTATCACGTGACCACAAGTGACGTCAACTTTGTGTAAACTAAAGTAGTTGTAAACAAGTGAATGTCGGGTTTTTTAACAAGATTTTTAATGGATAGAAAGTGACATTATTGGTAAGCGGTGCCTCTGTGCACAAATACTTCTAAAACTGCGCAAACAAAGTATTTTTACCGGTGGTCACGAGATAAAAGGCATAGTAAGAAGCGTTTTGGCGGTAAATTCAAAACAACGAAAAATAAATTTGTTTTTAATCGTTTTTAATTGAGAAAATGGATATTAATCAATTTATTTTTATTTTCTGTTAAATATCTCGTCCCAATCTTCAATTTAAAATAGTATTTAATAAATTGGAAAATACCCTATTGCTGCAACGGCTTTATTGATGAAACCATATTTTTGGTAGGTAGCAACCAAGCAGGGGCCCCCATGAAGATAAGTTGTTACTGACGCATGTCTAGTAATTATCACCCCACATCGAAATGTCATCCGACGTTTTGACGTGGGGTATCAATAACTTATTAAAGCCTTTTTTTTGGGGTTTGGCTTCACACGGTTTGTGCATTAAGCCAGTGTCAAGTAATTTTTCTTTTCGATCAAGTAAATGGCCAGATATCGGACACGAAGTTACAAAACAGTCATAGTCGTCTTTAGTGAGTCAAGTCAAAGTTATTGTAAAGCGGTAGTAACTTTACAACAACCTAATAGGAGTTTCTGGGGGGATCACGAAAAGTCCACGTTAGTCACTTATTTTCACCTTCACTACACTTGTGCACTCACACGTAACTAAATTGAATAATTCGCTACCAAAATTATACAATTTAATTCGCTATTTCACTAAATTTCATGAAAATAAAAATTCGTGCGACATATTCCAACGCGATCCCGCCAAAAACTCTAAAGCCATTTCATACAACTCTCAAACAATGACTGTTTATTTTGAATGTACGGACAGTTTAATTTGCTTAAAAATAGCATCATTTTATGTATTTAAATAACAAATATTGTTTATATATTTAAAGGAAAGGTGGCTTTAGTCACCATTTTCCTTTTATTTCCGCACATGACGATTGTCTATATGTGTTGTTGTGAAAAACATTTTCTTAAAATTATCCTGTTAAGGGGTAAATCCCTCACGACAATTAGTGTACAATCGAATATTCTGTAATGAATGACCTAATATCTAAAATGCATGTTCAATAACAACACCATTTTCCTGTGGTTTTGTAATAGTGCGCCAATTAAATAATGGATCACCTAAATATATAGACAATGCATTATTTTATGTACCTACTTTAAATGACAAATGTCTTATTATTGAATACATATTTAAAGGAAAATTAAGTAGTTCCTTTAGTTACCAATTTCCTCGTATTTTGCACACGACGACTGTCTTTTGTTTGAGTTTTGCAAGATGAAAATAATTTCCTATACATTATTCTGAGCTGGGGTAAATCCATCACAAACAATCAGTGTACAATAGAATATTCTGTAATGACCTAATAACTAAAATGTAGGTCTTCAATTTCTACATAAACATCATTTTCTTATGTTTTTGTAATAGTTCGTTAATTAATTAATTATTATTGACTATCGTAAATATATACCTCAAACAATGCATTATTTTATGTACTTAAATGATTCGTTATTCGTCACCATATTTAATACCTTTTTTTAATAAAAAATAAAATGTTACTTTATTCTTCTTTCTTCTCAATCTGTGTGGTTCTTTCCTCAAAAGACCATATCAGACACCAATCTACATGATCCTCAAATGATCTCACCAGGATTATTTTCATATTTTTTTGTATATATAGACATTGACATTATGAATTTTGTTTAAACAATGACATAATTGGAAATCCCACATACAAAAACTTAGATCAAAGATTTCAAGTTTTTCATATGCTCTCCGTGAAATAAAAAAAACCACCAATCTTCAAACAGCGCTCACCACCTACTATGCGTATGCTTATGCATGGCTAAACTATGGCGTTACCCTTTGGGGAAGTAGCGCGGATGCACCAACATTATTTACCCTCCAAAAGAAATTAGTGAGAATCCTAGTAAACATCGATCAAACTGTAAACCTCAATTTCAAAATTATAATATTTTAACACTCCAGTATATATATATTAGAAACCTGCAAATTTGTTCGTAAGTATCAAGAATTTTATACAAAGCGTGAGGACATACAATCACGTTACACACTCCGACACAAATCGAGATTAAATATTCCACATTCTCGCCTAAAAATACATTCTACAAGCCCCTATGTAATGTCCATAAAAATCTATAACAAGACTACCTGAAATAATAAAAAAAGAAGATAAAATAAACGTATTTATAAAAAAAAACTAAAGCAATTTTTAATAAAAAAATGCTATTATAGTATAAACGAATTTTTAAGCGATAAATTATAAAGAATCCTGTCTTAATCAGTTATCCACAAGTAATTTTGTTTAATTTACACATAAAATTATATAATTACAGTATAAACTATAAAATAATTACAATTGAATTTTTATAAATGACATACAACAATAAAAAATAAAAATAAAAAAACTACATGTAAGTTACATTGCCCTCAATAGCATTTCGACAAATAACTTACTAACAATATAGTCATGGTTAATACCTTAAAACTAAAAATAATAACAATAAAATAATAAAATTAGCTATAAATTGATATAATTATTTAAAAATAATAGTTATAATGTATAATTAGATCGATAAATTAGAATTAACAAAATAAAATAAATTATAATTTAAATCATTTAACATGTAAATTCAAAATTAAGAGCTCATGATTTTCTCAGTAAAATTACGGTTCTTCTACAGCATATAGCTTGTAGGTATAAAGAACCCCAAATTGTGGTATTATTGGATTTAGTTTAGATGTAAGTTTAGCTACTTATTTAAAGCTTCCTCTCTCCTACTATTTTTTGCTGTGCCCGACAGGGTCCATAATGATCACTATTTTTTTTATTTACCACCTAAGTACACATTGTGGAATGCAAATAAAATTTGAGTATTGAGTATTGAATATTGAATATTTACTTTGTGAAGTATTAAACTGCTTTAATTATTGTGTATGTGATGACTGTGTGGGTGATTTGTTTTTTCTTCATTTAGTCATGGTCTGGCAGTTTGAGTAATTTATGCGGCCTACCCAAATGTTCTTTCTTTGGTATTGTTCGTCAAATCGTTGAGCTCCTCAAGTTCTGAGTTGAGCTGCATGATTACTGATAAATGCGTGCACTGATTGGACAGGTCCACTCAATCTGTGTGGTTCTTTTCTCAAAAGACCATTTCAGACACCAATCCACATGGTCTTCACATGATCTGACCAAGATTTTGTCTGGACTTTAAAAGAGACTGTGACCTCTGAGTTTGTTTCGGCCTTTCTTCTCAGAGTAGTCAGATAGGAAACGCCGACCTCATCTAGTTTTAAAAATATGATTGACGTGTAAATGTGTTTGTACAAACCTACTTACAGAAATAAAATCATTTATCATTTATCTTCAAGGTAGGTAGGGTTTTTAAAGTTGAGACATATTTAATGGGAATTTCAGTACTTTATAGTTTCAAATTTTTTATAATACATCCGACTTTTTCATTGAGGCTCGCAAGGAGTTCGTTCGATTCCCAAGTTGGTAATTATTTGGTTTTGAGAAACTTTCTGTAGGAATTCGGAAAAATGGATAGCCGGTTATAAACTTTTATCTTGATGAAAGTTTACTAAGTTCCCGTGTATTTATGACCTCATGCAATATTAACGAATCAATTTTGTTTTCTATACCCACAGGAGAAGGTTAAAACGTTCAGGTCCAAAACATCAACGTGTAAGATATTTTTGAGGATAGTTAAATAAAATAAGGGGCTTATGGCGGTTGGTCCGTGGATAGGTGACCATCTTTACATACCAAGACCCCTCCGTGCCTCGGAAAGCACGTTAAGCCGTTGGTCCCGGCTGTCATTCGCAGATCTTTGACAGTCGTTACGGGTCGTCAGAAGACCTAAAGTCTGACAAACAGTCCTACCAAGGGGTATCGTGTTACCCAGTAACTGGGTTGTGGAGGTCAGATACGCAGTCGCACCATGTAAAATACTGGTATTCAGCTGCATCCGGATAGACTGGAAGCCGACCCCAACATAATTGCTAGGCAGATGATGAGTTGAATAAAATATCTTTATAAATTAACATTATATTTCACTTGTAAGGTAAACGGAAAAATATTAATTATACTTGCAATTTATTACTTGCGCAATAAATTGCAAAATTTATTTCATGCCTGAACCAACACCAAGTTGGCAAAGGGGGCAAGTGAACACATGATGTAAGCGCATGTCCGCCATCTTGTGTCTTCCAGATTCAAATGATGACAAGTCAGCCATATTACCATCATAATCATATTCATTTATTTGTCAGATTATGATATTTTACATTATAGGGTTATAAGATTAGTCAATGGTCTTATCGCATTCTGCCTCATTTGGCTTGAAAATACACCGTGACATTTTAGTCGTCTTACAAAGGTGGTCCACTCAATGTATCCGTCATAACATACCTCTAGGCGCGATTAAAACATTGTTACCATTAATTAAGATAATAAATACAAAGAAAAATAATAAATGCTTCAGAATTATGAAACACCCTCCCTGTTAATAAAGTTTACGTATCAAACGGTAGACGATATCTACCTACCTACCATTACATTCCATCATTAATTCCATCTCCATAACAGGGTGTTTCAAACTACGTCATTCGTCATAGTGATCTTTCATGTTCTTGATTATGCAAATGTTCAAAAAAAATTTTTTTTTAATGAATGGTAGTAGATAGCAGTCATTGGGTACATGAAGTGGGCTGCCGTTCGAAGATGACTAAAATGTCACGGTGTATAAGGTATATATCTATTAAAGAACAGAGATTAGTAAGTATTGATTGCATGATTATTAATTGGTACCATCGAATTAAAATTACAATTTAAGGCGTGGGTACACGGGTGGGTTTTAGTCAGTAAAAGTCTGACACGCCCTCCTGCTCCACCCAGAGTGGGAGAAGTTAGTTGATGATTTCCCACCCAAAAAAAAGGCATATCACTAATTATCAACATTCTCCAGTCCCTATGCAAATTTATTTGTGGGTCAACGCGGCACGTCTATATTTACAACTCCATTAGACATCTTCTGATAAGGTAAATCTTATCAATAACTAGCGACTTGCGGCTGCTTCGCATGCAAAACATCGCAATTTATTTATTATGTGTCCGTTTAACATTAAGTTCTGAGCTGAACTGCATGACAAATGATAAAGGCGTGCACTGACTGGACAGGTCCACTCAATCTGTGCGGTTCACTATTTCAGACACCAATCCACAAGGTCTTCACATGATCTGACCAAGATCATGTCTGGACTTTAAAAGAGACTGTGAACTCTGAGTTTGTTTCGGCCTTTATTCTCAGAATAGTCAAGTAGGAAACGCCGACCTCATCTAGTTTTAAAAATATGATTGACGTGTAATAGTGTTTGTACAAATCTACTTACAGAAATAAAATCATTTATCATTTGATGAATTTTATACGTAAACCTTCCGGAAGAAATGCTCTAAATGATGGTGAAAACCGAATCTTAATCCATTGCGTAGTTTAGAAGAACAATGCAGTCACACAGATAGACAAGAAAAATGATTTTAATTTACAATATGTTTATAGAAGTAGTGAAATAGATAATAGTTCATAACATAAATAAAGCGACAGCGAATTTATCATTAACGCTTATAGGTCATAGTATATTAATTTTGAAGTTTTTCCTTATAATTATGTATCGTGGAAAACACGGAGATCATAACGTTAACAACCTTTTACTGCATAGTTAAAGGTTAAAAGTTATTTCGAAACTGGAGTGAAGTAATAATATTTGATTAGTTTTCTTTTCTTTTTACGGACAAGACCGCAGCAAGGAAAACCTCCACAAGGGGGTTCATGGACGGCTAAGACCTCTGGTGTGTATGCGGCGACTCTCCATAGACAATGAGTCACCCATCTCATCGGGACGGCTGAGTCATTGTGTGTCACCGCATTCTCTGTCACCTGCACACGTGATGGCCTAATGGCAGCGAACGGTATTCGTTGCTGAGTTGTTGAATTTTGGGCCAAACAAATATAAAAAGCTTTACTTATAATTTTTTTTTGCATCAACACGCCAAGAGGAAAAAGAAGGAGATATCCTAAGGGATGATACCAGACCACTCAGTAAGTATTGCAAAAAAAAGTTTTTATGTGTGAGAGACTGGCCAGTTTTCCAGCCCAGTAAAAATTTTCTCTCCACATTGTTTGCGAGAAAATTTGAATTATCGTGTCTCATTAAAAAAAAATGGATCTGCGCAGGGAACATTTTCGCGCTATGATTTTTTACGATTTCAAGTGTCGCCTGGAACCGGACGAATCGTACGATAGACTTCAAATGGCATTCATGGAAGAAGGCCCTTCTAAGGTATATCGTTGGTATAATAAATTCAAGGGCGGTCGATTAACTTTGGGGGATGAAGAAAGAAGTGGTCGTCCTTTGACGGCTGTTACGGAAGAAAACGTGCTAGCAATGAAAAATGTAATCTATGACAATAGGCGAGTTATGTATCGAGAGATTCAGCACATACTACAGGTTGGATCGGGAAGCTTTCACGAAATTCTACAGGTGCATCTCTGCGTGAGGAGGATAGTTTCACGCTGGGTGCCGCACAACCTCACCGATGCTCAGAAGCAGGCCCGGGTGGAATGGCTCGTCTCGGCTTGTTTACGACATCATTACAGGTGATGAGTCTTAGATTTGTCAATACGACCCAGAAACAAAGCGCCAGTCGACGGTTTGGGTGTTTCAAAAAGAATCAACGCCAATAGTAGTGAAGCAATCTAGAAGCGGGGTGATGATTTTGATCACGAGCTTTTTCAATTTGACTGGCTACTTAGTGTAATTCCTTTACGGAACCAACGAAGAATCAACGCTGAATGGTATACTACCAATTGCTTGTTAGAAGTTTTCTCTGTTGTGAGCCAAAAGCGACCAAACACCTCTGCGGGCTACTGCTCCACCTCGACAACGCGCCTTCGCACACCGCGCTCAATACGAGGGACATCCTGGACAACACGCCGGTCAAACTCCTAAGCTCCTGGGTCACCCTCCTTACAGCCCTGACCTAGCACCGTGTGACTTCTTTTTATTCCCGAAAATTAAAAAATCGCTCAAAGGGATACAATTTACGGCGCCGAAGGATGGCGCTGTCCGCGTTTGAGCAGGCTATAAACGAGGTATCTGCGGCGGACTGGAAGAAGTGTTTCGAAAACCGGTTCAGACGCATGAAACTTTGCATAGAGGCTAGTGGAGAGTACTTTGAAAAGATTTAATAAAAAAATATTTACTTTGAACATTTATTTTTACTTACGCAAAAGTTTCTGAGTGTTCCACGGAATATGGATTTAAGAGTGTAATGACGGATTTTTGTTTATTCATGAAAAAGTGAACTCTGCGAAAGTAACTCTGTCTAATTCCTTTCGATGTTTAGGCACAAAAGTAGACCATGCCCTGTTTTAGGAAATACATTTAAACACCGTCTGTGTATAAATGTATTTCCCGTGGGATAATTTCCGATCTCGACGCGGACGAAGCCGCGGGCAAAATCGGATTATCCAATAAATGAAGCTTGGATTTTGTTCCACAGTCACGCATGAAAGGCTGAATGGGTTTTATGAAGTTTAGCATACTGATACACCATGTCGTGGACTAACACATGGGATACTTTTAATTCTGGTAAATCAAGTAGTTCTTCAAGAGTGCGAGCAAAATCAAGGTCAACAATAGATAGTATTATAATTTTGAAAAAAGTGAAATATTAAACTACTTCCGAAAAAACACTACAAAGAGAAAAATAACTTAATTTCGGAACTCGGTCTCTTTGGATATATTTATTTTAATTTTTTGTCACCGCGTTCCGAAATTAAAGTTATTTTTCACTTTGTAGTGTTTTTCGGAAGTCGTTGTTTTTTTTTTGGTAAAAGTTTTTTATATTTCACTTTTTAGTTATAGTACCTCCCACACGAATTCGAAATTACATCAATCTTGGGCTATACTCAAAGTCAATCAAATCAAAACAATGCATAATTATGCGATAGCAGCAATCGCGGTTGATTTGCTGTCATTTTTTGAAGAGTTCCGTTGTCTGGCTCCGAAACTCTGCATCAGATCTATATGAAATTTGAATGGGACCATTTCGGAATAAGCCCCTTTCGAACATAAAAATACATACGGAATTGTTAACCTCCTCCTTTTTGAAGTCGGTTAAAAAGTGCTAACCTACTCGGTCAAAATGAATGGAACAAAAATTTGTTTTCTTTAGTTACAACTGAAGAAAAATATCAACGCAGGGGCGTTCAGAATCATGGTAACAGGTTACGAATTGATGTCCCTGCCACCCTGTATCTGTAGCTATGATGAAGACTTATTGCGCTTGGCCAGTAGTGAAAGCATAGTATGTATTTTAATTTAATTAATCATTTATAATTTATAAACACAATTTACAAATTATGTAATTTGAATTTATGACCCAATAATTTATTAATTTGAATTTAATAAAAACACTGTTAGTTCTATGTTTTTTTAACCTCAACTAAGGTCATTAGGGTAATGACACCTGTCATTCGTCTAGCAATAGGCTCACGACACCAGTTTGTTATCTTAAATAGGTTTGTTTATTAGAGGTTTTACCCACGAATGCCCACTATCGTTTATTAGTCTTATTTATGTATATGTAGTGTAGTGTAAGTTCTTAATGACGAGATAAAAAAAAAAAAAAATAATTTCCTTCTGAATTAATTTATACAAAAGTTTTAACGGTAGTGTGAGAATTTCTGTTTTAGTTATCTTGTTATTGCTAGGAGTTTTTATTTATAGATTACGTCATTTTATAAAATAATAATCGTAGTAGTTAGATAAATAGCAAATTAATTCAAGATTAATTTACCCAAGCGCGTCTATTTTTTTTTTTAATGAAAGTAAACAATTTAACAGATGATGTTTACATTTTATTGTTTTTTGTTTATCGGGAAGTCCCTTGTCATTAACATTGAATATTATTATGTTGAAATACTTCGGTTATCAAGAAGACAAATGTTTGTTTAACAAAATAGACGCCTACTTAAAACAATAACGACGACGAAAAGAATAAACGTCAGCAGTTGGTTACTGACATTGTAAATAGCGCAATCTCAAAAGTAGTTCATTGGTTCAATGTTAATAATTTACTTCTTGATAAAAAAAAACCAAATGCATTAAGTTTACGCTATCTCACGTTAGGCAGGTGAAAACTACTATGTTGATAAAGGGCGAAGAATTGAATCCTGAAGATAGTATGTATTCTTGGGCTTAACTTTGAATGCCAAGCTTCAGTGGGGCCCACATATAGATAAACTGTCGAAAAAGCTAAGCTCCGCAGCATACGCTGTTAGAAAAATTCGTAATTTAACTGACATATAGACAACCCGTTCAGTGTACTTTAACTATTTTCATAGTGTAATGTCGTGTCGTGAATGCCGCCGACATTCAGACTAGCTTTGTCTTGCAGAAAAGAGCTGTTCGATCAATTTATAAATTAAGTCCGAGACACTCTCTCAGAGTGAAATTTAAGGAGATTAATGTAATGAGTGTGCCTTCACAGTATATTTTTGAAAATCTTTTATATGCCCACAAAAATATTAAATTGATTCAAAAATACAGTGATATCCATATTCATACAAATACTAGGAACAAATACAAATTTGTTGTACCATCAGAAAGGTTCAAGAAAGAAGATGGGTCATTCATGTCAATGTATAAGCTTTTATAATAAACTTTCAAGCCATGTTCAAGATCTAAATCTCAATTAATTTAAATAATTCATTAAACGTAAGTTGTGCCTGAAAGCCTTTTATACCGTTAAAGATTATATTGAGAACAAAAAAGCTTGAGATTAACCTGCTCCAATTTTTGAATTCTGAATGCTGTTTTTTTTTGCAAACTCTTTGACATTTGATGGTTAGTATGTACACTTTTACATGAATATTTACTTTGAGAATCTATAGTATCATTATTGTTTTTATTATTGTGACTGGGAAGACTGTGTGGGTCTTGTTTTTGACGTTCCTCAAAATACCATATCAGACATCAATCTACATGGTCCTCAAATGATCTGACCACGATTATTTCCGTATTTTTTGTTTATATACACGTTGAAATTGATGAATTTTATTTAAACAGTGACATTAATATTTACTTTGTAAAGTATTATGTTGCTTTAATTATTGTGAATGTGATGACTGTGTGGGTGTTTTTTTTGTTTGGTTTCTTCTTGTTTTCCTCATTTAGCCATGGTCTGGCAGTTTGAGTAATTTATGCGGCCTACCCAAATGTCCTTTCTTTGGTATAGTTCGTCAAATCGTTGAGCTCCTCAAGTTCTGAGTTGAGCTGCATGTTTACTGATAAATGCATGCACTGATTGGACAGGTCCACTCAATCTGTGTGATTCTTTTCTCAACCATTTCAGACACCAATCCACATGGCCTTCACATAATCTGACCAAGATTATGTCTACTTTAAAAGAGACTGCGACCCCTGAGTTTGTTTCAGCCTTTCTTCTCAGAGTAGTCAGATAGGAAACGCCGACCTCATCTAGTTTTAAAATTACGATTGACGTGTAAAGGTGTTTGTACAAACCTACTTACAGAAATAAAATCATTTATCATTTGTCATTAAAATCATTAATCATTTATAATGAGTAAGAGGAAAACTAGAAAATATTGTACTGTTTATAAGTGCTGATGACTCATTTAAATGTTTTTTTTTTACCAAGACAAAGGAATTCATCATGAGGTCTTAATTGTATTTGCGGTATTTCTTGTTAATTGGTGTTTAATAAACTGTAAGTGCGTTGTTATATTTCTTACCTGCACCTTCTATTATTTGTTTATCTTTACTAAAACTTCATTGCTTATGTCATAATAGATAGTAAAAGCGAGATAGGTATAAAAAAAAAAAATATTTGTAATCTCCAAATGAACAGAAAGACTAGGTTCTTAAAATGATGAAAATGTTTTTAATCAAACCTGATGTAACAAAATACTGACGTGATACGGAACCTCAATATGCAATTAAGATTCTAACTTGGTCAGATAAACTATAAAATTCCCACTAGATACGCTGAGAGAGCTACATAACATGATATAAAAAATAAACTATCCTGCAACGCTTTACCTTTCTGCATCTAGGCTTTTCCTGTTACACTCATTTTTTTGCAGAGAATAATAAACAGTTTTTTACTACTTTATGATGGAAAAACTAAGCTAAATATAAAGCCTACCGTTGAATACAAAAATACATTCTAAGTTTAAAAAATACTTACAAAAATTTGGTACATAATGCAAGTCTCCGGTGAATTTACCCTCCTTTTCACACAACTATCGGAATACAAAAGTAGGTATATATTGATTTTATTGGTGTAGCTATTCGAATCGACACAATGTAATACATTCACTTTATAAAATAAAACAACTACCTTACAAAAACATCAACAACAAACAGCAACGGACAGGAAAAACCCATCGATTAAATAAAAAAAAATAAACATACCTGGTACAGACACCCTCAGACCCTTAGGCCAGATGGCTTCCAGCTTAGCAGGAGGCACTTTGTACGCGGCAGCTCCAGGTTGTACGAAGTATGTAGCGATTGCCGCAAATAAACAAATTGTTGAGCGAGCCATGACGTGCGTGCTCGCGGACGGATGGCAGCAGACTGACGTTTTCACGTTTGACGTTACGGGACTATGCGCTTGAGCATCTACGTAGAGCAAGACAATTAATAGATGTGGCTGGTTCAAGTTTTGTAATAAGTTGGTTAAATTAAGTGAGTAGGAATATTAATATAGTTATGTGGAACGGGAAACCTTCAGTTTAATGTTAATTGGATTAAATAGTTTGGTGTTTGCAGACTCATTTTGTAAAGATTATTGTTTTCTTGTTATGTGCCGAAGTTTTATACCTACTTAAAATCAGACAGTCTCGCATGTGGATATGACAGAATTTGTCTCATTTTTTTATCCCCTAGCTGTCCATTTACAGTACAAGATGAAGAGGAATGTCCTCTTTGACCTCTGGTGATACTAGTAGGTACTTGACTTATTGAATGGTGCATAGTTCCCCCCATCTAAAACAGCAAATAGATTTGTTGATAAGTGTAATAATCACCTATGACATGAATCCTACTCCTGCGCCTACTATTTACTCTATAAAAAGTACCTAAGTTCAAAAATACAAACCAGAAAACAAGAAAGTGTTCTCATCTAAAAGCCGTGGCGGTCGTATGCCACTTTGCCATTAATTAAGCTTATGATCGCAAGCTACTGTTAGAATTTATTGTTTTGTTGAGGTGCGTAACATAGCCTATTACCATCGGACGATCAAGACGCTTCCAACTACATCTCATTTATGAAATTATGGTTAGTAGTTTAGAGGTTACGAGGGAACAGATAAACATACATACATATCCACATACATACATACCGGTCAAATCATAACCCTCCTTTTTTATATTACTCGAAAACGGCGAAGCATTGCCACCGTCGAGTTATAAATATACACCGTGACATTTTAGTCGTCTTACAAAGATGGTCCACTTAATTTATCCGTCATAACCATACCTCTAGGCGCGATTAAAACATTGTTACCAATAATTAAGATAATAGATACAAATAAAAATAAGTGAACGCTTTAGAATTATGAAACACCCTCCCTGTTAATAATGTTTACGTATCAAACGGTAGAAGATATCTACCTACCTACGATTACATTCCATCATTAATTTCATCTCCATAACAGGGTGTTTCAAACTACGTCATACGTCTTAGTGATATTTTCATGTTTTTGATTAAGCAAATGTTAAAAAAAAAAAATTTTTAATGAATGGTAGTAGATAGCAGTCATTGGGTACATGAAGTGGGCTGCCGTTGTAAGACGACTAAAATGTCACGGTGTATAATCGAAGAAATATTGGTATTATCAACAAAATGCAACTGAAAATTACGTCTAGAAGTAAAATATAAAATACGCACAATGCTCTGAAAGCCACAACCCATTATGCGGCATACCGCTTTGCATGTGGCGTAACTTTCTCCCAACGAAGAGAATTTTGAAGCACATACACAAACGGATATGAACACTTTGCCAAATATGAGTAATTCACCCGCTTTAGCTGGTCACAGGTGCAAGATGAGCCATCTAATTCTAACAAATTGAACCCATTTAGTTTGGCTCAACCGTATAACAGATAGGTTCCTACCTAACATTGTCAGGTGCCTAATCTAATCTAGCTATAAAGAAGGGGAAGTCACTTTGATATGCTAATTTTGTGTGACTATCGGAATTTTTAAAACCTTCGTGATACATGTATATTAAAATAATCTGTCGTGAAAATACGAGGTTTGATGGTAGGAAAATCGAGAATCCCCATATCGGTAGCCTAGGAACTGACAGGAAATGTCAACGGTCTGCCATCCTTTCCACAAGCTCACCGCTAGGACTGCCGTAAATTGTACCCTTAAAAATAATGGTAAGCACACTAATAATTATTTGAAGTCTTGGTATACATATGTCCTCGACCTATATTAGATAAAAGTGAAATGGTGTTCTTTGGTAAGCGCATCACTAGAAAACGGCTGGACCGATTTCGCTATTTTTGTTTTAACATTTTCGTAATAATCCGAAATATTTTTTTTTTGAAAGAAAAATTGGAATGGTTTCCTGGAAAATGTTCATATTTCGAAAAAACTGAATGTTCTTTTAACTGTGTAATATTGGCATGGACTCCAATATTAAAATGTTTAACAGAACAAGGTCTGTCGAGGTCAGGTAGCTATCTGTTTATATCCCACATATTTTTTTTTTTTTTTTGGGTTTTGGCTTCGCACGGTTTGTGCATTTAGCCAGTGTCAAGTAATTTTTATTTTCCATCAAATAAATGGCCCGATATCGGGCACGAAGTTACAAAACAGTCATAGTCGTCTTTAGTCATTCAAGTCAAATCAAAGTTATTGTAAAGCGGTAGTAACTTTACAACAACCTATTAGGAGTTTTTGGGGGGAACACGAAAAGTCCATGTTAGTCACTTATTTTCACCTTCACTACATTTGTGCACTCACACGTAATTAAATTGCATAATTCACTACCAAAATTATACAATTTTATTCGCTATTTCACTATATTTCATGAAAATAAAAAGTCGTGCGATATGTTCCAACGCGATCCCGCCAAACACTGATCCCACATAATTATCTATCAACCGACATTCAAGCTTCGTACTCAACAATTAAAACTTTAAGAATTGTCAATTTAGCCCATTTCCCAAGATAACAAATTGATGGTCGCACCAAGACCAAAGAAAATTTGCATTGCGTAATTACTCTGTGTTGCGACACTGGCTAGTAACAACATCTCTCGTCTCTGTCATCTTCAAACGGTTGACAGAAACACAACGATGTTTTCTATACGTTATGTGTGGAATGGTAAATGGAACCAGTCCACAGCAGCTCCGAAACGAATCGATTACGATTCTGGAGGCCTACCTGCTCTCTAAGTCCGTCAACGAGGATACGGGCCCGTCCGTAAGTAGATTGAAACTTCAGAGTGGACCCTACACTCGATTAATTCACTTTTTTGGACGAGTTAAAACAAATTGGGGATAGGGTCAGCTGTGAAATCGTGGTGTTATTCATTCTTAGGTCGGGCATAAAACTAATCTTGCATCCGTAAGTGATAGGAATCTCCCGTAACTTCGGTCGATTATGAACTTCGTGCTTAGGGAGTAGATTTTCTGTATCGGGGATAGGCTTTTCTTGGTACTCTGACCAGCACAAATTTACAAGTGGCGAAGACAACCCTTGTTTCAGGAAGTATTTGCTTTCACTTTCCAATTAATTGAAAAGTTTCGATCTCCAAGATTCCGCTCAAGTTCTCAGATATTAAACGAGTATTTTAATAAGGTATAGGGTTACTACGGTTATGAAAAGCGTTGTTTTTCTATAAAAAATATTTTTTAGAGTTCAACTATTTGTAAATAATAAAATTTCATAGCTTCACTGAAAAATAGTTGTCATCTTCTTGTTAACGCTTATATATATTACGACAATTCTGAAAAAATAAGTGTCTTTATTTGCTATATTACTAAAACATCGTAACAAAATCCACTCAAGTGTGAAGGCAGTAGATGTTGAAATACTAGTTGACCTGAGAGACGTTTTCTTGTCCAATTTCCAATATTGATACAAATCATCTGCCTAGCCTTTTTCCCAACCATGTTGGGGTCGGCTTCCAGTCTAACCGGATGCAGCTGAATACCAGTATTTTACATGGAGCGACTGCCTATCTGACCTCCACAACCCAGTAACTGGGTAACACAATACCCCTTGGTAAGACTAGTTGTCAGACTTTCGGGCTTCTGACGACCCGTAACGACTGTCAAAGATCCACAAATGACAGCCGGGACCAACGGCTTAACGTGCTTTCCGAGGCACGGAGGGGTCTTGGTATGTAAAGATGGTCACCCATCCACGGACCAACCGCGGCAAGCGTAGCTTAACCTGATCAATCGACCCGTGCAGCTATTGTTACTTAGCCACAAGCCAATATTGATACAAATATCCCTTATTTAAGAAGTCGTGAAAAAAATTCCGAATAAAAAAAATCTGGGAACGTTTCCAATCTACCTTACAGGCACTGTTCTGTCCAAATTTTTCAAGATTTTCTAACATAAAAATCATATAGAAATAGAACTAGAAAGCTTTCTGTGAACAAAACGAAAAAACAATTACGCAATCCAGTGCTTGAATCGTCAATTATGGTCTTGAGTTCTTACAAAAATCCCATAGGATATTGTTGCGCGCCACAATTAATGACTGACATTAGTTACCACTAGCGCCATCTAGTATCGAGTAGCAGAATTAATTCAGTCAATAGAAATTGATGCTAGAACTTTCTAGAACTATCGACGTCTGTTCAGTCGGGGCCGGTATGTTCTCGAACATTCTAGATGCCTCTATACGAGGGCGGTACTGAAAATTTCGGGAATCAAGGAAGTGACAACATTACTATTTAAAAATGTATTTATTGCTTTTCGAAGTATTCTCCGCGAAATTTGACACATTTTTCCATACGATGGAACCAATCATTGAAGCAACCATTCCATTCGGAAGTTGGGGTCTCCAAAATGGCCGTTTTGTAGGCGTCCACAGCTTCTTCAGGTGATGAAAATCTCTGTCCACGCAATTTATTCTTTATTTTAGGGAAAGTATAAAAATCATTAGGTCGGGGCTGTACGGCGGATGGTCTAATAATTCTATGTTTTCTTGCTCTAAAAACTCTTTTGTTCTGTGCGCGGTGTGAGAACTCGAATTGTCGTGATGGAGGATGATGCGGCGGTTGCAGTTCTCTTTACGGAGTTCAGAAACGACCTGTGGCAAACAAATGCTAGCATACCATTCTGCATTAACCGTTCTTTGTCCCTCAAGAGGAATAGTCGTAACATGGCCGGTTTTGGAGACAAACGTGGCCACCATTTTTTTTGCAACACTCCGTGAACGAACAATTTTTGTTGGCTTTAACTCATTTTCGAACACCCAAACTCGTGACTGGTTTTTTGTTTTGGGTTCGTACGCGTATATCCAGGATTCGTCACCTGATACGATGTTGTATACAGCATTTGAGGATCCTGCGTGGAATCTTTCGAGAGTTCTGACGCACCAAGTAACGCGAGCCGCTATTTGCTCTTCACAGAGCGAACGCGGTATCCATTGGGAAAACAACTTTTTTGCACCTAATTGTTCATGCAAGATTATTTGTATTTGACTCATGCCAATGTCTAAAGTTGCCTGAATTTCGCGGTATGTCACATGTCGATCTTCCTCAATCAGCTTACGCACAGCATCAACGTTTTCTTGGGTGACTGCAGTTTTTGGACGACCTTGACGGGGATCATCACTGAGCTTGACACGTCCACGTTGAAATTCAGCAAACCAGCGACAAATTGTGGTTTTGGATGGGGCTTCATCACCAAATGCAGAAATCATCCGGTCAACACACTGTTTTTGTGTTAAACCACTTCGAAAGTCATAATAAATCATCGCTCTTGAATTTTCTCGAGTCAATTCCATTTTCTCAACGACTAAACAAGTTTGACAAAACCTTGTGACAAGACCGAGAATCTTTTTTAAATAAATAAATGGTATTCGATTTTTAAAACCAAGGAGTTTTCAATTAAAAATATTTTAATATGACAGGAACAGTGGAAATATTCCATTCCCGATGCTTTTAGTGCAGCCCTCGTAGTAGAAGGTTCTGGAACCCGGGCAGTAATGGTCGAGCGATAAAAGCGAAAAATATCTTTAGCGATCTTCAAATGCGACTTAGAGTGATCAGTAGTCCAATTGTGTTTTGTAATTAGTTTGTTTGAGTCGTTATAAGGTTGTTTAATTAAAGTGTCATTTTTGGTAATACATATTGGCAGTTTTTAATTGTAATGAACCCCAAGCTCGTAACAATATGTAGGACGTCCCATTTTTCCAGAATTTTATAATTTTCCGGGAAACTTTTCCAATTTGGATAAAAACGTTATTCAAAATTACTTGCACAGACATGGCAAGTCTATGCCTTTCAAGGTCTCTGGTCATAAACGTGTGATAATGACCACTGGTCGAACCGGCGCGTCTTCATTCAGGTAAGTATATTATTATATGTAGGTACTTAGGTAGTTGGGTCGTAAAAAGGTATCTACCTACTTATATTTATCTATACACATTGATGTATGGACTGGGGTCATTCCATGAGAACAACTGGCGAAAATAGACTGCTAATAATTATATGGGGAAACAAATGGGTGGCTATAAAATCATACATTATTATGTTCCCACTACCGGGACACAAGCCTCCTCTCTATGAGAGGGAGTGGGCCGTAATCCACCACGAGGCCCAGGGCGTGGTGGGGGATGACACATGTCTTCGAGTATTTGCTTCTAGGAAAAGCCGGTTTCCTCACGATGTTTTCCTTCACCGTTTTGAGAACAGAGGTGTTGAAATAATTTACAAAAAGTGAAGTACCTACTAGGGCTCGAACCCATCTACAAAATGTAAAAGTCGCGGCCGTTACCACTGCTCTCCAGGTACAAAATATTTTAACGTAAACTGTTAACACGAAAATTTTATCTAAAAGACAAAGTTGTTTTTTTTTGTGTTTGGGTGGGAAATCATCAAATGACTTCTCCCGCTTTAGGTGGACCAGGAGGGCGTGTCAGACTTTTACTGACTAAAGCCCACCCGTGTTCCCTCAGTTGCCTGTGTGACAGGGGCCGCGGTATCTCTTTCGAACAACCCGCACCCCTGGCAGGCATCGGCCCTTGCAGGCCCCACCAGTTGGTGCTCACATCACTTTGAGGCGCGCGTGGAACACAACGCGCCGTCGACCCGGGCTTGGTCCTTACCGAACACTGAGTATCTTTTTCGAACAACCCGCACCCCTGGAAGGCAAAGTTGTTAACTACGCTTTTTGTTAAGGTAGACAAAAGCATTAGCAAGCAACACGCAAAAGCATTTTTAAAACTGGACGTTTTAGTGCTACTTACAGTTTTAAGTCGCTAGGCAATTATGGACTCCGAAAGTGAACTCATCACTTCTCCAGACACTTTTCTTTATGTACCATACCTGAAAAAGGAAAAAGTTTATTTAACATTCTCCTTCCCAATTTATTTAGGGTTGGCACAGCATATATTTTGATTCGACACTTCTCTATTAGTCGTAATCTCCGTAGTCACACCCTTTCTAACCATATGGTTAGAAACGATAGATGAACTGTGTGAATGATGATATCATCATTCACACAGTTCATCTATCGTTTCTTCTATGGTCTTCCCCTATTCTTATAGCCATCGACATTCATACTCAAAACTTTCCTCATGACGTTTTCCTCATTCCTCCGTATCACATGCGCATACCATGACAACCGATTTCCAAACAACTTTTCAGTTACTGGTGCCACTTTAAGGTTTCCTCTTGTGTACTCATTTCTTGTTCTATCCATTCGTGTAACACCACACATCCTTTTTAACATTCTCATCTCAGCTGCATTTAATTGCCTTTCATTCATCCCTTTTGTGGCCCAACATTCTGACCATACAAGGCAGATCTTACCATGGTTTTAATACTTATATTGTTCCCGTGACCTGCCGCCATTTATAACAAAACGTGCTTAAGTATTATTGTACTTTAAATTAAAGTGTAGACGAACAAAGAAGCCCTAATTCGTGTCACAACGTAATTTTGATTGAATTAATGATAATTGCAAGGACAGTTAATTTATCATTTAAATTACATAGATAAATGTGTTGCTAATGCTATTAGTGTTGCTTGCCCAATTAATAGGTTTTTTTTTGTATAACTATACCTACGTACCTATTTAATTAATTAAGGTAGTAGATAGTCGAAAAGTGTTTGTGTTTTGATGTTACTGTACTGGAATATGCAGTAATATTCGAAATACACAAAAGTAAACTACACGAATTGTTGTTTACGTTTAGTTCGATAGATGGCGCCACATGTTGCACATGAAGTAAACTAAATAAACATATTTATTTGGTTTTTGACTGGTGGTCTGTGTGCCATCGAGAACGAATTTTAAAAAGGCACAATATAAATTCAGAAGTAACATAATCAAAATCAAAATCAAAATTAAAATCAAAATCAAAAAGTCATTTATTCAAACTAGGCTGAGAGTCAGCTCTTTTTGAACGTCAAAATTACATAAGACGGTCCCCCCAAAACGCTCGCCCTGCACCACTTCCTAGTGCTTTAGCTGGGAAGAAGAAGTGGCGCAACAAACTCCCCAGCAGCACAGCTGTCTGTTAAGTTAGAAGAACTTGATTCTATACAATAGTGGGTAATTAACATTACGAAACACAAAAACATTAAATTTGCCATATCTCAGCTAGCACAGGCTTATATACCAACAAAACATTGAAAACATAGTACAGGCAAATAAAATAAACCAACACATGAAGTATTATAATTATATAACCTGTCAGTAGTCAAGCTAAAACTGGTGAAAGAACATGAACATTGTCTTGAGTTAATCACAGCGACCAACAATTATTATCGTTTAAGTAGTCGTTGACAGAATAGTAAGCCTTTGAACAGAGGGTGGATTTAACTTTAGCTTTAAACGCATTAAAATGCAAATCTAGCAAAGAAGAGGGGAGCTTGTTATAAAAAGTTATACCAAGACCAACAAAAGAGTTATGAACCTTATGAAGCCGGTGAAAAGGAAACACGTAGTTTGTCCTTATTTCTAGTATTAATATTATGAATATCACTGTTTTTAGTATACACGTGTATATTTTGCCTGATATATAAGATGTTGGCCAAGATGAATTGCGATGCGACCGTGAGAATCCCAATATCCTTAAAAAAATCTCTCAGAGAAACTCTAGCACCTAGTTGGTAAATGGCTCGAACAGCTCGTTTTTGAAGAACAAAAATATTTTGAATGTCAGCTGCTTTGCCCCACAGCAGAATGCCGTAGGACATAACGCTATGAAAATATATATAGGTCTTTACAAAAACCTTTGTGACTGACGGAAAAAAGCAAACTTATAAATGTTTTGTTTTCTAGTTAATTTCGGAACCCTAATAATATCAAATTAATACAACATTGGAAGCAGAATACATAGCTGATGATGGTACAAATGAAGCTAGACGAATACTAAATCCCTCAAAAACCCAAAATATGCTTCAAATTACTGAAATTAGGTACTGCATCATAAAATAAATATCAAAAATTTCATCCTCAGCAGGATGCTGTCATGTCATATTAATGTTAATATTAAATGTGATGTTTTCATTAATACATACTGCGTATCTATTTCGCGTCTGCCATTGACAAGCGGACGTCCGCTCCTGTTCCTTTCTATTTTTATTTGATTAATGATATATTATAGCTAATTTAGTTCGTGAAGTAAACGTACCTATTTAAATAAATTTTAGTAAAAGTTTTTTGATATTTTCGTTGAGTAAATATAAGACGGCATTGATTCATTCATTCTAACCTTGTCTTCTAGTCAGGATTTTATGTTGCAGCAATTTAACCACTCAATTTAAACTTAAAAACAATATAATTGGGACAGTACCATATTGTTGGTTGTTAAAGTTAATATTTTTTTTTCCAGTTTGCTATGTTTGCCAAAGACAGGCAAAAATGTTAACCGTACAGCCTTAGGACACGGTGAAGCATACGGTGGAGGTCTGCCCGGCTTGGGCGAAGCACCGCCGTGTCCTTGTGGTGGCGATCGGCGGCGGCGATCTCTCGCGTCCGACCCTGGTCCAGGCCATGGTAAGGAGCGAGAGTTCATGGGTAGCCGTCTCCTCCTTCTGCGAAGCAGTGATGCTTGTGAAGTGGAAGGCGGCGCACGTGAGGGAGAGGCAGTATATGCGCCCTCACGGCCCTAGCCTCCGCAGGAGACGCCCTGGGCGTCGGGAATTCCAGGCTGACTCCCGGCCACCGTTGGCGGGCTTGCGGATGGCGAGTAATGGGTAGCTCGCTGTCCAGTGCGGATTAAGCCCGGGTCGACGGTGCGTTGTGTTCCAGGCGCACCTCAGAGAGATGTTAGCACCAACTGAAGGCTGATGCCTGCCAGAGGTGGTGGTTGATCGAAAGAGATACCGAGGCCCCTGGCACACAGGCAACTGAGGAAACACGGGTGGGTTTTAGTCAGTAAAAGTCTGACATCCAGAGCGGGAAAAGTTATTTGATGATTTCCCACCCTCAAAAAAAAAATACCGTATAGCCTTTGCCTTTATCGTTGAAAAATAAATAAATTTTCATGAAATCAAGTATTTTCCTATTCTAGCTTGTAACAAAATAAGGTTTTAACGCAAATGGAATTATTATGTACTGTTTAAAATATTTTTTGCGCAAAATCGACGACTTGTTTGAACAATATTTATAAATAACTAATTAATACTGGCCAGTGTAGCTCAAAAAACACAAACGCCGCCCTTTCCGAAAACGATGTATAAATAAAACCACTTTTTTTTTTTCTTTAAAGGCGTTTTTGATTTTTTTTTCGCATATTATGCCAGTATGTTGTGAAATTTGATACTGAAAGTAAATAAAAGGGGCTTCAAAGGATTTTTCTACAAAGGATTTTTTGTAGATCTATCTACATCTATACATATGAATAACATTGGAGTGTCTGTTTGTAATATATTAAAATAACCGGTTTTTGCTACATGCATATGAATATAAATATGGTGCATATACCAAAATAACATTTTCCACAATTTTTGTCTGTCTGTCTGTATGTTGCCACTAATCTCTGAAATGGCTGGACCGTTTTTGACGGAACTTTCACTGGCAGATTGCTGATGTAATAAGGAGTAACTTAAGCTACTTTTATTTTAGAATTTTTATTTGTTTTTATTGATATATAAATAATAGTAGAAAAACTATTCCGCGCGGACGAAGTCGCGGGCACAGCTAGTCAATAATAAAAATCATCAATGTCCACAAACTATAATTTCCCCTGTTCCTATTAATTTTGATCTGTCATAATCAAACGCCATTATGCTACGCCAAAAAGCTTTATCGTAATTAGCTACAGCGGCGATACGTGGCCTACCTACCTATAGTGCAGGAGCTGGCATTAGTATATTGATTATTTTATCTTTATCTCGCTGATAACCTGAATTGGTTTATCGTGAGTACTTAATGTACCTATACCGTCATAAGGCTTAAGTGGATCACTAATAGTGGCTTGTAAGCTCAATTGTTTGAGCCAATGTTGTATATTCTAATTCCATATTTTATTTTTTATTTATCATCAGGAAAGTTTTGAGTATGAATGTGGATGGCTATAAGAGCAGGGTCAGTAGGCTTAGCATGACGCTTTTTGTTTCTACGAAGAATAGACAGTGATTTTTCTATATAAAGTCACATTTCGTTTCTCCATTTCTGACAAAAACGTTGCGCCACACTAGGAATTTCTTCCTGTATCGTGGGTGCGTTTACAAACATATAAAACTCACACAATCAAACACCCAGACCCGGAATAATTACTTGCAGATCATACAAACATTTGTTCCGTGCCGGGATCGAACCCGCGACACGCTGCGCAGTAGTCGATCGCTCAGCCATTACGCCAACCGTGTCGTCAAACATCGCACCGTAGATATCCTTCTACAATCTGTCATTTAGTCTTTCGTTTCTAACAATCTTTGTCTAGGTCGTTTTATATGTAGACTATTTCAGAAGAATATTTCTTCCCAAACTGTAAAAATCACACTGACAACAAACTTTTTACTCGACGGCCACAAAGTATATACGATTATCTACAAACTCATGATTCGTGTAGAACGTGTAACTGTGATAATTAATAAAAGAACATAGCTATGTTCTCCTATTGTACATCATTTAGTTAAAAGTCATGTCTATTCTTCCACCGACAAATCGGTGCTCGTGCTAAGCCTGCTGATGATGTGGCTAGAAAGGGTACCTAACGAGATTACAACTAATAGATGAGCATGGAAGAAAAAGACGTGCTGCTCTGGCCCCATATAAATTGAGATGAGGGCAGGAGAATTACGATGTTGATTGTATTTTCTAATTTCAAGTGAAAGAAATCTGTTTCTGAAACGGATATCCGTTACATATGTAACTGTGAATATTTTTTGCGCAAAATCGATGACTTCATTTCAGCCGAAAGACGTCCACTGCTGGACATAGGCCTCACCCAGAAGGGGGATTTTTGCCATAATCGCCACGCTTGGCAGACAGGTTGGCGATCGCAGTATGGTGGTAAAATGCATAGAGAACGCTGCTGCCCATTCTCTAGTAAGTCCTTTAGTCGCCTTCTACGACACCCACGGAAAGAAATGGGATGGTGCTATTCTTTTACGTCCGGCACCACACGGATAAATAACTTATTAATACTGGCTAGTGTAGCTCAAAAATACAAACGCCGCCATTTCCGAAAGCGATGAAAAAATCAAAGCACTTTTTAATATGCTATGCTATTCAGACCGCATGAACTAAATAAGGTTTTAGGAAATTATCTTTTTTTCTCCCTGTAGTGAGACAGCTGGATAATTCCTTGACTCGTATCACATATACCTACACATAGGGAGAGTATTGGAGATGACACTTCAGAGATCCTAGACAAGTGGCAATTTGACAGCACGGTTGGCGCAGCGGTTAACCGATTGACTGCTGCGCTGCGTGTCGCGGGTTCGATTCCCGCACGGAACAAATATTGGTATGACCTACAAATAGTTGTTCCGGGTCTGGCTGTTTGTGTATGTGAGTTTAAATGTTTGTAAACGCACCCACAATACAGGAGTAATTCCTAGTGTGGGGCAACGTTTTTTTAAAAAAAAAAAAATCGCTTTCGAAGCTTTTCTTAGTTCTACAACCACTTTTAACTGACTGACTGACAAGGTTTTCTCCAGTTTATTTATGTCACTAGTTTATCCCATATATTTCAGACTTTTCCATCATCGTTACAGCTGATATTTCACTTTTTCTTGGGCCTCAGTGCGAAATCCGAAACTATACAGTGGCAGTCACGACAATTTGGATTCAAATAAATTATTTACCGAGGTATCGTATAAAATTATTTGTAATTACTTTTTATATTCTCACATTTCATCAACATTGATTTTATTACGAAATTAGTACTCAGAACATTTCGATTTATGTCAATAAGGCTCAGTCTAAGTTAAATATTTATGTATTTTATACATCCTATAAAATGATGGTGAAAACCGCATCTAAATCCATCATGCAGTTTAGAAGAATTAAGCAGTTATGCAGACAGACACGAAAAATGACTTTGTTTTATAGGTACTATTTATTATAACACATATTATATACTCATTACCTTTGTAGTTTCCTCGCAGATTGTTAAAGACGTTAAGAAAAGCAAGAACAATCTATTGGAACACTTGAACATGTCTAGACTACAAAGTTAAGCACTAGATGGATAAAGTTTCAAACTATTCTGCCAGCTGGGTAGTGTCAATGGCCAAACAATATAACCTTGAGTTTTACTTAGGTTAACATTCACTGTCGATTTTTTTTTTCGCAAAACCAATTTTTGTCTTCATACAAGCTGTAAGCTGGAACTTTCATTCTATATTTAACTTATTAACCGACTTCCAGAAGGAGGAGGTTCTCAATTCGTCGGAACCTTTTTTTTTAGAGGATGAATTTTCAAAAATCTTTCCTAAGTGCTCACTTGACTATCACTACATGTTATAAAACAAAGTCCCGTCGCGTCTGTCCGTTTGTCCGTCTGTCTGTTCGCGATAAACTCAAAAACGACTGAACGGATTTTCATGTGGTTTTCACCAATAGACACATTTATTCATGAGGAAGGTTTCGGTGTCTAATTTGTTAAGGTTTTGTGTAAATTGGTTAACGCGGGCAAAGCCGGTGGTAAACGATAGTATGTTACCTATACAATGTGGAGACAACAATACCACATATTCAACATAAACGAAAATACTGGCAATAGGTACTAATGCCTTTGAATAATTTGGTACAATCAAATAAATCCTTACATCGAAATTCAAAACGGTGTTTTTTTACAAACTAAATGGTAGTGGTAGGTCATATATGACTTTCCCCACCGAGTTCAGTATTAATACCATTGATAATGGATCACAGATATAGATAGACCTGGATAACGTAAGAGCACCCACTTCGCGTGCCGGCTTAAGCATAAAATGCTTAACGTGGCCACTGTCGCGCTCCCGACCGTCCCTTGCTCGTAGAAGTGCCAGCCCGCGCCGAAGCTGAGCAAGTAGAGTTAAAATCCCCAAGATTTAATAATAATGAAAATATTTTGATCCAGCCTGTCCCCACTAGCTGCCCTCCCCCCACCAGTGACGTCCTGAGCCGAGGCCGCGACAACAGAATTTAATTACTCCGTGGTTTTGCCAATCTTTAGTGTGCTGTAGTGACTAAACGATTGAATATATTTGATTGGTTTCTTTGAACTATTGGAACACATTCACCACCAGTCACCTACCTGTTCTTTTTTTTTTTTGAATTACATTTTACCGTCCTGCTAATTTGAATAAAGCCACTAAGTGGGGCCTGGTGACCTGTAACCAAGGATTTTCCTAAACCTACATCAGGCACCAGCTTTCACAATGTGAATTTATGTGTAAATTTCGAAACTGTTAAGTCCTACAAAACCCTGTTTTTTCTTTTCCATGTACAAAATCATTATGAGAGAAAATAAATAAACTTAATATATTCTATTGATTTCTTATGTAGACTGGGAACATTATTAAACATCTCAACTTATCGGCGTATTTTCGTCTCCACCTTGTATAGAGTTTTTTACCTACTCTGGCGCAAAGTTACATACTTCCAGACCCAGCGGCCTAGGTTGTGCTTTGTCTGTCAGTGAGTACATTTAATGAGTAAGGTGTATTCTAGATTTCGCTAATAGTTAAGACTCTTTAAATTAAGTTTATCCGGTAAAGAACTAACATCGTACCCTATTCTGCCCCCAAGCATTACTTTTGTTGGGATTAATTTCTATAGTCAAATTACAGGTGCAGTTTTTGTTATTTTGCAGCTACGTATTCGAAATCTTAAAAAGATAATAACTACTGTTTAGAGACCGTAGTACTAAAACTACCAACTAGATAGTATCGACCATTGCGTGTTATGACAGTCCTAATTTTTGGGTAAAACCTCAATGGTGCCAATAATAGGCCAGGCCGCAATGCATCGCAATGCAGTGCTCTGTAGAACACTACAGGCGGGCCGCACCGGGCCGCAAATGTGCGTGAGCTTAATTGCACTGGATTGATTACAGTTCGAATTCAATTTCGAAATTTGAATGTGTCTGAAACAATTACTGGTTTGCGGCGTTGCCCGAAGCGAGTCCTAATGTCGTTTGACGCAACTTTGCAATGCGGCGAGCTGCGGCCCGACGCGGCGCCATGGCGTTGGAATACGAAGGTAGTTAATTTTTCGCAAAAGAGTTTATACCTTGATAGTTCGGAATTTGTGATCAATAGCCTTTATATGTAAGACAACTACTACTAATTTATCATTGTGAATATTCGGTCGACATTTTTAACGAACATTTTCACCTCTATGCGTGAAATATGGCATATTTCAACCTGTCTTAGCGGGTCCTCCGTAAATAAGACATTTATAATTTTAAAGCTGATTTGAAAAACTGGGCAATTTTTTTTTTTAAGTTTTGAATTGTCCTATGTCTCTTGAGAAGTTGAGATCCTACTAATCCAGGTTACACTGTATTATTATTAGTATATCTTTTGAATAGATATTTAAACTAGGGATGCCTCGATACGCCTTTTTCCGATACGATACCGATGCTCTTATAAAAATATCGGCGATACCGATACCGATACCGATAAGCTTATTGATTTCAAAAATGAAGGTAAAATTAATAAAACACAACTCAGGTTATGTCTTTAAATTAGTATAAAAAGAACAAATAACAGGACAAACTAAATAAAACCGTTCATAACTACAGTCAGGTTGAGATTAGTTAATAGTATATTTAGCATAGTTAGTTCGTGCCTCGTTTGCAACGAAATAGACGAGACAACACCCGCGTTTACCTTACATTTTTAAAGCGTGAAATGAGAAAAGTATCGTTGAATCTGCCATAAAAATATCGCCGATGCCGTTATATTGGCAAACTTCTAGTATCGCCGATATATCGGCATCGGTATCGGATGCATCCCTCATTTAAACATTGTCTCACGCGCACAAGAGGAGGCAGCTGCTGTCACTAATGTCATCTGCCACTCATAAGGAATGGCGGGAAGCAAATGAAGTGAAGCAGGTCTGCACGGTAGCGCTTGGTGTGGAAGTGAGCCGGCGATTTTTTTTTTTGGTAATGACTTTTCGTAGGTCAACCTAGGAGGTTGTCGGCTGCTTAATCGGATTTGCCTGTGGGTGCCTGAATAAATTAAGGCGTCCAGCCGGGGCTTAAAAACTTAAAACTAAGCAACTACACGCTAAGGGGTGGAGTATCGCGGAACATTTCCGACGTTTGGCTCCCAGACTGGAGCGGGCCGGGGCTGCCTTAAAGCGGCTCCTGTCCAACCTAGGGGGGCCAAACGCCTCCTGCCGGAGGCTCTATGCGGGGGTCGTGCGGGCCATGGCCCTATACGGGGCGCCGGTGTGGGCGCCTACATTGAGGCGCCAACCAGCACGCCGGTTGAAGGCGGCCCATAGGGTCATGGCCATCCGGATGATCCGGGGATACCGCACGATCTCCGGTGAGGCGGCGGGCCTCCTAGCCGGATTGCCGCCATGGGATCTGGAGGCAAAGGTCCTCGCGCACACTTGGGAGTGGCGCGAGGAGGCCAAACGCCGGGGCGTTACTCCGCTGCCGCGGGAAATCGCGGCACGGTGGACAGAGCTCCGGCAGGATCTCATGGCGACGTGGAAAGTGCGATTGTCGCAACCTAGTGCTGGGCACGCCACGATTGCGGCGGTAAGTCCCCTCTTTGAGGAGTGGCTTGAGAGGCGGCATGGCGTCCTCACCTTCCGCCTGACACAGGTCCTCACCGGACATGGCTGTTTCGGGAGGTTCCTGTTTCGGATAGGGTGGGAGGAAACGCCCGGGTGTTTCCATTGCGAATATCGCCCAGAGGACACGGTGGAGCATACGGTGGAGGTCTGCCCGGCTTGGGCGGAGCACCGCCGTGTCCTCGTGGAGGTGATCGGTGGCGGCGATCTCTCGCGTCCGACCCTGATCCAGGCCATGGTACGGAGCGAGAGTGCATGGCTAGCAGTCGCCTCCTTCAGCGAAGCAGTTATGCTCGCAAAGAGGGAGGCGGCGCACGTGAGGGAGATGCAGTACATGCGCCCTCACAGCCGTGGCCTTCGCAGGGGACGCCCTGGGCGTCGGGAATCTCAGGCTGATTCCCGGCCACCGTAAGCACGGGCTTGCGGACGGCGAGTAATGGGTAGCTCGTCGTCCGGTAAGGACCGAGCCCGGGTCGACGGCGCGTTGTGTTCCACGCGCGCCTCAAAGAGTTGTCTGCCTGCCAGGGGTGCGGGTTGTTTGAAAGAGATACCCCGGCCTCTGGCACACAGGCAACTGAGGGAACACGAGTGGGTTTTAGTCAGTAAAAGTCTGACACGCCCTCCCGCTCCGCCCAGAGCGGGAGAAGTTATTTGATGATTTTGATTTGCAACCCAGAAAAAAAAAAAAAAGGGGTTGGAGTACAAACCCCGGCTTAAGGCGTCACTGGAAGATGTCGTCGACAGCAAGGGACGAGCTGGATCGGAGTGAGAGCCACAGAAATGATATAATCAACTTAAATACACAATCAACAGGATACAAGTACAACAGCCTCTACTTAACCTTCAAAGTTCAGTAGCATAACAGTGAACAATCGAAGGTTGATCGTTAACTAACGAGCGAATATTGATCGGTTACACACATTATCTCAGCGGATGACCTATTACCGAGCCGATAATATTTCACCAGTAGATAGTTACGGTTCTATCAATGACAATAACGCGAACGTAAGTGGCTGATATGGATGTTAAACTGTTTTTATGACAAATATAATATTTCCCCTGTTTTCCCCGAAAGGAAAGTCAGAGGTGTATCTATACAAAAAAAAAAAAAATACATAAATATCTCTTTAATATATTTTGTGAAAGCCTAACTGTAGAGAATAATTAAGTAAGTTTGTTTTAAAAAGGAATGCAAGAGTAGTTTTAAGTAGGTGAAAAGGTACGTTATAAAAATTGTTTAATGTTAATAATTAAATTTTAATTGTTTAAAGTTTGTATAAAAATGGAGCTACGTCTGCCAACAAACTGCTATGCAGTTTGGCAGAGGTAAATGTAACCTGCAAAGAACAAATTTCTGTGAATGAACACTTTTTCATTTCATTTCATTTTTTCATAGAATACCTACGTGTCGCAAGTTATGTCGAAATCCCATGTAATAAGAGGCGAGCCTATAGACATCAGTCGAGCCACAGAAGAAGAGTCCGGATGGCACAGCCAAACTCCGGGCTGCTACTGAGAAATGCTTTGGTCATTTCAAGTCTCACTTAATTGAAAGCAAACTATTCGAAAGCATGAGCAGCCTATATCGTTCCCACTGTTGGGACACAGATATCCTCTTGGTAAGAGGGACAGGGCCGTAATCCACCACGCGGGCCGAATTTTGCTTCTAAGACATGCCGGTTTCCTCAAGATGTGTCCTAGCAGTTGCACTTTGGACCAAAAGAGACCAATAAGCAATCTTCGTAAGTTTGGATATAAATTTGCCAGCACAGAGTAATTATGGCGCTGTCTAGTTTTGTCGAAGTTACTAGGAACCACCGAACAGGGACCTGAGACAAAACACATTTCTGTTAGCGTTCACGCCAAACGCTACGACAAAATGAATGGGGATGACATTACCTGCGGAAAGGACACGACATAATCTTTCCGCAGGTAATGTCATTCCCGTACCGGGCCGAGAGACTGAGTTTCTACAATGCAAAAAATAGTTTTTAAAATCTTCCGTGGCACCAACAGTATGTTCAAATGCTAATCAATTAGTTTATACTACAAATGTAACCAGCAGTCAGTGATTGTAATCAATTTCCTTCATTTACAGAGAGTTCCATTATACCAAAGGTTTCAACCGTATTCCTATCGGCTACGTAATTAAATTCATAACCAGCCCATATAAATATTTATTAGCACGTCGGTAGTATTTGCTTTGTTTGATACATTTGGTTCACCCCCCGTAATGAAAGCCTTTGCAAACAATGTAATATATGACGAGGGTTTCTCCTGAAGGGCTGATGTGTGTCTGTTTGTTTGATTGTGCTGATTTCCATTTAGTGTATTTATAGAAATACTAGCTTTTGCCAGCCGATTCGCCCGCATGGTGGTTGGAAATTATCCCACGGGAACGTACTACTAAGACAAAAAGTATCCTGTTTTAATTCAGGTTACAAACTATCGTTTTGCTTCCATCTACCATATCAGCCGAAAGACGTCCACTGCTGGACATAAGCCTCCCTCAAAAGGGGGGTTATTTGCCATAATCGCCTCACTTGGCAGGCGGGTTGGCGATCGCAGTATGGTGGTAAAATGCATAGAGAACGCTGCTGCCCATTCTCTAGTAAGTCCCTTAGTCGCCTTCTACGACACCCACGGGAAGAAATGGGATGGTGCTATTCTTTGCGTCCGGCACCACACGGAAAACGGAAACGTGTTGCTTAATTTCATGCAAATCTGATAAACCGATTTTGCGTCATTAAGTAACAGCTATCTAAACCTCTAAAACATAAGCTTTCAATATTATGGAATCTGGGACACTTGCGCGAAAGACATTTCCGCGGAAGACACTTGTGCGCGCAAAAGTCCATTCGCGCAAGTGTATTCGCACAAGTGCCTTTCGCGGAAGTGTCCTGATACCAATTTTATGATATTACTAGGATATTTTCTAGTAGGAGTTAAAGTTTATGATTTTGTCTGAATAAAAACTAGAAACTTAAAATTACTTTATTTATTCAAACGTAACTAAGTACAGCTCAAATTTTATGGCAGCTCGGAACATGAGGCGAGTCGCTGCGCAGTAACAAATTCATGGGTCAGCGGGGTTGAGGGGTGGGGTACTGCGCAGCGAGTAGCGCACTTCAGAGCCGCCATAAAGTTTGACGGGAAGTATAAATAAATAATCATATAAATGTATTAATAGAAAAGTAACATAGGTATAAAATTATTATCATTAATTATTTAATTGTACGGAATGTAAAATTTAACGAGATTATATAAAAATTATGTTAGAATTAGGAATGTTATAATATTATTAATTATGATTGGTATTACTACTATTACATTACCTACTATTATATATTATTTTTGTAATTCAAATAGCAACAATTGCTTGGACTCGAAAAATATATTTACAAAATTATAAATTTTCCGTATATTCATACCACAACTGTTATTCTTTGACAGTTGTATGAAATCGCTATAACGTAGCAAATTGACGTAGGGTAACTATTAATTTCCCTGAATCTCAACTTTTAAGATGGACGAAAATTATAAATTGACTTTCTAAACCGTAAACCGTACATTCAATAGTTACAGAAAAACCCAGTGTTCACTACCAGAGAAATTACTTTCATTTTGACAGTTCAACTATATTAATTAATTACGCTTTTGCGCAGGCTGTTTTTTTGAATATATGATGCAATGTATTAGCAATATCCTTCAAAATGATTTAAATGATAAGAATATTTTCCCATAGATAATGTAAACGTTGAAAAGATTAGGAAATCCAAAAAGCCATGCTCGTATCCCACACCCACCGATTCCGCGTAAAATGTTGAGTATGTCATTTATTTTCTGTTATGGCGTGACATATAGTCATTAGCTCCATCGATTTGTAGCACGAATAATATGGTGCAAGCCTGGATTTTCCAACCCTGCTAGTTATGAGATAATTTGCTGGATTTTTTTGGAAATACGTACTTTTGTGTAATAGGGGTGTGTATCTAGAGGATAGAAAAATAAAAAAGCTTAAATTAAGTATTAAAATTATTAAATATTATTATTTAAATCCTTTATTTCAACATATACACATATAAATTAAGGGTTGAAGAACTACCGGAAGCTATCGACAGGCTGAACAGGGACTTGATAGCCGTAAAAGCCTGGTCTGAACGATTTGGGGTAGCAGTAAACCCTAACAAGTGTCAGGCAATCATCATCGGTAGTTCTCGAAGTATGAGTAAAGTGGATAGTTCAACTTTGCCACCAGTAGGGCAGAGCGGGGTCTTATGAGCCGCGGGGTCTCCTGCGCCACCCACAGTAGTACACAGACGGTATAGGTTAGATAGAAGTGAGGGACGCCACAAGAAGCGGGAGGGGATGTGGCTCGTCCGCTGTTGCGTCAGTAGCCGGCCGGCGTTCGGATTGAGTGTGCGCGTACGTTGACTCCATTTTTGCGCCAAAAGTAAAAAAAGCGGCTTTTCGTACCTTTTGGTCTTCAGCCCATGGTTTTTGTGTTACGGCAATCAAGTAAGTGTATTTTAATTTCATTAACTGTGTTTATACGATGGCAGAATCAAAAATAATGTAATATTAATAGTCTTTCTGTGGCTCGCTGCTATTGGTAATAAAATGGGGAAGGGGTCATTTGAGCCAAAACAAACGGGGTCTCATGAGCATGGCTCATTAGACCCCACAGTTGCAGGTTGATGCTTTGCTGTGCTTCATAACTACACTATTATCATTTTGCATTGAAATCCGGTGTTCAGATCACCCCCAAGTGCCTATGAATCTCTCTACAACGGTATTTATTATTTTCAGGATGTGAAACTACAAAAGAAAAACTGAACAACCTATAGTCTCCCAAGATCCGATGAAACGTGCTGCAGAAGAAGTTATCAATGGCAAAAGTATTCGAAAAGTAGCGTGGCGTGGCAGAATTTCAGACCTGTAAGTTAATGTACCTTCACTAGCTATTGAAGTTGAACTGGCCTATGCAGTAACACCATCGCAATTGCCCGTCACTATATAAACTACCCAAGACTCACGGAATGACTAAGTAAATCGAGGGCCAAATGTTGCAACGTCGAATTTGTGAGATCCTTTCCAAAAGCAGGGCCACGGAATCAACAGAAAATACGAAGGAAAAAGAGAAATTGTGCCGTATTGACTGATACACCAGAGAAGGACCAGCTTGCTGAAGAACAGAGTAATCGGAAGAGTAAGGGTAGTAAGAAGAGATACTCAAGACAGAAAAAAACAGACAGTGAGAAAAGCTATTTATAAAAGTTCTTCTGAATCTGACGATGAGGCAAGACCTCTTAAGAGAGCTAAAAATTTCCAAAAGAAAAAAGTACAGACGGGGAAGACACCTTGTTGTGACACCGAAGAAGAAAAATATTTCTGCCTTGTTTGCGTCGAAGCCTACTCTGATAGCCTTCCAGGCAAAGACACAGTGCACCGATTGCCGCAAATGGGCAGGTGTTAAGTGCACCTTTTGCTGCTGGTGCAGTTTATATTTGCGTCAACTGTGATAGTAATTAGGATAAGCTAGTTTTTACGTTTGTATTGTTTCCCAATAAGTTCCTATTATTACCTAAGAATGTTTATTAAAGATTTATGGCAGATTTTATTTGTAGTTTATATTAATTCTCTTATGAAACAAACCTCATAAGACCACTGGCTCAACTAGCCCCGTGGGGTGGCTTAATTGACCCCACCTAGTAGGGTCAAATGAGCCACCTGACGTTTGTGATATTCATGTAAATTAGTTTAGTAAACAACGTATTTGCTACAATTTTTTGATGGTGTTACATAGCCAAATAAATAACCTATTTATTTTAAAAGGTATCATTGTTTATCACTTCATTAATTCGAAGCTATACTGCTTTGAACGAAATCATGATCAAGTGACCCCACTCTGCCCTACTCTTCGATGGTACGATCGTTCCATTTAGTGCTGATGTGAAGGACCTAGGCTTGCACATTGATAGTACCCTAAACTGGCGTACTCAAGTCGCTAGGATCAGCCAGAAGATTACTGGAACGCTGCGTGCTCTGTACCGACTAAAAAATTTATTACCAACGAGTACGAAGACAATGCTTGTGCAGGCCTTAATTTTCCCTATCATCGATTATGGTGATGTGTGCTATTACGATCTGAATGCTGATCTCCTCGACAAACTTGACCGTCTTCTCAATTACTGCATTCGATTCGTCTTCAATCTGCGTAAGTACGACCATGTCTCTGCGCAACGGTCGCTTTTGAAGTGGTTGCCCATTCGCCAGCGCAGAGAGCAAAGGGCGTTGACCACCTTATTTTCTTTTCTTGACTCTCCCACTTCCCCTGGTTATCTAGCCCCCCACTTTCAATACATGTGTGTCAACCACAACAAAAATCTTCGTTCCTCTAACAATCGCCTTCTTCAATGTCCCACTCACCGCACAGACTTTATGCACTCTTCCTTCTTCGTTCAGTCTATCTCTCTGTGGAATGCGCTCCCCCTTGATATCAGGATGGCAACCAACCGGTTATCCTTTAAAGTTAAAGTTCGCGAGCATATTCAAAAGAAGCTGGCAGTATCTTCACAACGATAATGTTTTCCCATTGTTTGTCTTATTTGTTTTATTATATTTATGTGTATTTATGTATGTTTATTTGTGCATGTATTTAATTATTTATATAGCATATTTATTGTCAAAAAAATAAAAATTTGAGGTATAATATGAGTATATTTAGTTATATTTAAATAATAATTAATTACACCACTTATTTGATAGCACCTACCACTGTTTGTCTCTGCATCGCCCAAAGGTTGACTGGTAGAAAATGCCTATGGCATTAAGTCCGCCTCTGTACATATATGTGCGTAAAGTATTAAATAAATAAATAAATAAAATAAATTACATTTTTAAATATTAGAATATAAAACATACAAAAACTTTTCAAAATATTTAAGAAAAGAGTAGCCCACCGGTATCGGGAACAGGGTCCAACCTACCGGCCGGCGGTCAGGGCTCCAGAGAGAGGAACCTCCTAACAATGCGAGACGTGTCCAGGAGTACCGCTTTCTGGATCAAGCCCTTGACCCAGCTGCCCAACGAGAGCCTCCTCAAGTGTTGGTCAAGGCTCTTGGCTATCAAGCCATTGGCTGTAACGACTATCGGTACAATGATCGCTGAGTCCACATCCCACATGTCGACAACCTCGCAAGCTAAGTCAAGATACTTGATTAGTTTATCTTCCTCGGCTTTCACGAGGTTCCCGTCATGCGGGACTTTATTTTTATAAACAAATTATTTTTAGTGACCCGCCCCTGCTTGGCACGGCTGCAATTGTGGCATGTCAAAATATCGAGATTTATGTGGTATGTCTAATTTGAATAATATAATATTATACACAAAGGTTCCATATTTTTTTTTTGATCGCTTCAAAATCATTTGTGTAGTTAAATGGTCATATAGGCAAACAACTTTTTTCAACTATTTCCCTAATAGTGATCCCACTAATCTCTCTTATATATAAATTGTAATGTGAAAGTTTGGATGTTTATATGTTTGGATTAATTTTGTTGGATTAAGTTTGTTACTTAATCACTCAAAAACGGCTAAACGAGAAATTTGGCACACTGATAATTTATAACCAGGATTAACACATAGGATACTCTTTATCCTGGTAGTAAGATCCTGTGGGATGATTTCCGACCCCCACGCGGGCATAGCCGCTGGCAAAAGCTAGTAATAGATATACACCGTGACATTTTAGTCGTCTTACAAATGTGGTCCACTCAATGTATCCGTCATAAAATACCTCTAGGCGCGATTAAAACATTGTTACCATTAATTAAGATAATAGGTACAAAGAAAAATAAATAATGCTTTAGAATTACGACACCCTCCCTGTTACTAATGTTTACGTATACGTAAACGGTAGAAGATGTCTACCTACCTACCATTACATTCTATCATTAATTCCACCTCCATGAAAGGGTGTTTCAGACTACGTCATGAGTCTTAGTGAACGATATTTGAATCTTTTGAATTTTGCAAATGTTCAATATAAATGATTAGTAGTCATTGGATACATGAAGTGGGCTGCCGTTGTAAGACGACTAAAATGTCAGGGTGTATATGAGTTCGCTTTCGAATTCGTTGCGGCCACATATGTACTGTTACGCGCCACAATTAATGACTAACATTAGTTACCACTAGCGCCATCTAGTATCGAGTAGCAGAATTGAGTCAAGATCTTTCTAGAAATTTCGATGCTGAAACTTTCTAGAACTATCGACGTCTGTTCAGTCGGGGCCAGTATGTACTCGATCATTCTAGATGCCTCTATAGTAGAAGGTTCTGGAACTATACGACGGCCCTATAAAAAGCCGGAACGGTTCGCGACCCGGTCAGGATTGGTCGAGCGATACAAGCGAAAAACATCTAAAGCGATCTTCAAGTGCGACTCAGAGTGATCAGTAGTGCAATTGTATTTTGTAATTAGTGTGTTTGAGTTGTTATTAGGTTGTTTAATTAATGTGTCTTTTTTGGTAATTTATATTGGCAGCTTTTAATCGTCACGAACCCCAAGCTCGTAACAGTACTTTAGTGTCGAAGTCAACTTAAGGCGTGCATTTGTTCGGGTCGGCATGGTTCGGGTTGTCATAATTCGGGCCGGTACGATTGCCGCATTACTGGGCGGTGAAATCAAAATCAAAAGTCTAATGCAAACCAGGCTGATATTCAAAACTTTTAATATCAAAATCTATTCAGTTAGAAGGACTTGATTCTATACAAAATAGTAAGTAAAATATATGTGTAACGGAAAGCGTATATACATACCAAGAGCACGGCTTCTTTGGATAATATCAAACGATATTGGAAGGGTTTTTTAATCCTATCTCTACATGTTCGGAAGTTACGAGAATTTTTAATACCAGAAACCGAACTTTTCAAATTGAAATAAACACATCACTCAGAAGAGATATATCGTGATATTGGCAAGTAACATGGAAAGTAATTGACCTACGTAGTGCGGTGACACGTTTGTTATGATTTGAATTTAAGAAACATGAAACCGAAAATTTTGTATCAATTCTTAGAGTATTTTATTTTGAGCTGAAACTATGTATAGTGATTCTATACCAGCTGTTATATTTAGTTCTCAAGGATAGCAATAGGGTTTCTGTTACACCCTGTATATTCGATTATGCCATCCGGCCTGTTCCATATCATGCCGTGTGTGTAGCACCGCTTACAGAACAATGCATTACTATTTGGCTTTAGATACAGAACATAATTAGGTCCACGATTATAGGTATCTGTCGAATATCGACTCATGCCCCATACGATAATCTGCCTATAATGTTCCCACTGTTGGGACTCAGGCCTTCTTTCTTCTTCTCTGTTCGGTCCAGTGCGGGTTGGTAGATGTTTCATGTCTTCGATCTTTTGGTTCTGGGGTATGGCCGGTTTCCTTATGATATTTTGAGAGCACTTATACTTATACACTAAAAACAGTGATATTCATAATATAAATACTAGAAATAAGGAGAAACTACGTGCTCCCTTTCACCGGCTTCATAAAGTTCATAACTCATTTGTTAGGCTTGGTATACCCTTTTATAACAAGCTTCCCCCTTCTTTGCTAGATTTACATTTTAATGCGTTTAAAGCTAACGTAAAATCAAATCTTTGTTCTAAGGCATAGGTTCTAGGATACGGCTGGTTTCCTCACGATGTTTTCCTTCACCGTTTTTGAGAGCTGTGGTGATGAAATCATTTACACAAAGTATAGAGGCCTGCCTGGGTTCGAACTCACGACCTACAACTCGTAAGTCGACGTCGAAACCACTGGGCCATCACTGCCCCAATGCCACTTTTAAATATCATCATCATCATATCAGCTGAAAGACGTCCACTGCTGGACATAAGCCTCCCCCAAAAGGAGGTGGTTTGCCATAATCGCCACGCTTGGCAGGCGGGTTGGCGATCGCAGTATGGTGGTCAAATGCATAGAGAACGCTGCTGCCCATTCTCTAGTAAGTCCCGTAGTCGCTTTCTACGACACCCACGGGAAGAAATGGGATGGTGCTATTCTTTTACGTCCGGCACCACACGGAACAATATCAATATCAAGAACCATAAATATCAATCCAACATAATTCGATGCCCAAAAAAACATTTATCTTTGAGCACACGTAAACGAACATTCCGCTTTTGCTTCAAAAATGTATATTAACGTAATAAAGGTAATGTTACACCTACGTTGGTTATGTTGTGTGTATCAGCAATTGTTGACTGTAACTTTCTGAGCTTTTCTGTGTATTTTTAAAAGGTTTTTCCTTCAATGTGATATTTTTTTGGCACGCGTGAGTTGGGAATGTGAATGTTGTGTGGTTTTAGGAAATCTCTTTCTTCCCTTTTTACATTTTCCTGTTAATGTTTTGTCTATTGTGTAATGTGATGTGATTAAGGTGGAAGCTCCAGCGTAGCCTGGGAAATTCAAACTGCCTTACGTTTTTGCAATTTGCAACACAGTATCTGTTTGTACACATCAAGCTACACATTTACAGTATAAGCTGATCTCGAATTGTATAGGATTTCCGTACAGTTCGAGATGAGCGTAAACTGGAAATGTATAGCTTGATGTGTAGCCGTGCGTACGAGTATGTTGATTATGATGCGACTGTGACATGTATGCCATCATCTGCCCAGCCTTGTCCCAACTATGTTGGGGTCGGCTTCCAGTCTAACCGAATGCAGCTGAGTACCAGTATTTTACACGGAGCGACTGCTTATCTGACCTCCACAACCCTGTTACTGGGTAACACGATACCCCTTGGTAAAACTGGTTGTCAGACCTTTGGGCTTTTGACGACCTGTAACGACTATCAAAGATCTACGCATGACAGCGGGGACCAACAGCTTAACGTGCTTTCCGAGGCACGGAGGGGTCTTGGTATATCACCCATCCACGACTTAACCGCGGCAAGCGTACCTTAACCTGATCGTTCGACCCATGCGGCTATTATTACTTAGCCACAAGCCACGCATGTATTTACAGAAATCTAATCATTAAAATCTTCAATACTGTCTCAAGTCCTGGGTACAAAAAGTACACCTCTGCCTAACCCTTCACGGATTACAATCGTGATGTTATGTCATGTCTAGTTTAGTATCCGAGTTTTGAAAGATTGCTTCACAGGTGTAATAAATTCGTCTGCTTAGCAACATAAGTAACGTAATGAACGTGGCTCAACTGTCAAAATGTAAGAAAATGCGATCTATTGTCATTATAAGTTTGTCACGGAATTACACCATAACAATTTATTGAATAAAAATATATTCTGCTGTTATTATTAATTTCTTTTTTAACATTGTTATTTTTCCAATAAAATAATCAATTTTTATACTATTCTTTTCTTAAATCATATTATGTTTTGATAGTTACTTAATCCATATTACCAAAGTTACTGAAATGTCAATGTTATAATTTATATATGATCCTACGACAGCTTTTTTTTTTTTTTTTGGTTGGGAAATCATCAAAATAACTTGTCGCGCTCTGGGTGGAGCGAGAGGTCGTGTCAAACTTTTACTGACTAAAACCCACCCGTGTTCCCTCAGTTGCCTATATGCCAGGGGCCGCGGTATCTCTTTCGAACAACCCGCACCCCTAGCAGGCATCGGCCCTTGCGGGCCCCATCTGGTGCTGCTGACATCTCTTTGAGGCGCGCGTGGAACACAACGCGCCGTCGACCCGGGCTTGGTCCTTACCGGACAACGAGCTACCCATTACTCGCCGTCCGCAAGCCCGTGCCTACGGTGGCCGGGAATCAGCCTGGGATTCCCGACGCCCAGGGCGTCTCCTGCGAAGGCCATGGCTGTGAGGGCGCATATACTGCATCTCCCTCACGTGCGCTGCCTCCCTCTTTGCGAGCATAACTGCTTCGCTGAAGGAGGCGACTGCTAGCCATGCACTCTCGCTCCGTACCATGGCCTGGACCAAGGTCGGACGCGAGAGATCGCCGCCACCGATCACCTCTACGAGGACACGGCGGTGCTCCGCCCAAGCCGGGCAGACCTCCACCGTATGCTCCACCGTGTCTTCTGGGATCCTACGACGGCTTGTCTACCATTTTCGCTATTGTCTATTATATCATTGTATCACATAATGTAAAGCTGTGCATACCTATAAGTATTCGTTTAAGATATTTTGTAACTTTGTGACTTTGTTGTTGGAGTGCCGTAAAATGCCAGTTCCAGAAAAAATCGGTATTAAAGATTTGTTACATCATTTACCTCCGTTGAAATGATACATCAAATTTACATAATTTTTCTATATCGATCTCACGTGAGAACGTAGAATACGCACTTATTCGTCCTGAAAATATAGAGCAGATAGCCTAGCCACCCTATTTCAGTATCATGTTAGGTCTGAACCAGCCTCTGCTCGACAAAGGCCCAATTATCTTCGAGGGCGTCTGTTTCCTGCCTCAATTGGGAAGTGCACTGATGTGTACTTAATACCGACCAGCAACGATATTAGGCTTCTGTCCTACCTGCCGGAATATTGTGTTGATTTAAGTACTTGTTTATTTTTATTGATAAATATAAGTGGTTTTTTTTTGAGGATGGGAAATAATATAAATAACTTATCCCGCTCTGGGCGGAGCAGGAGGGCGTGTCAGACTTTTACTGACTAAAACCCACCCCTGTTCGCTCAGTTGCCTGTGTGCCAGGGGCCGCGGTATCTCTTTCGAACAACCCGCACCCCTGGCAGGCATCGGTCCTTGCGGGCCCCGTCAGTTGCTGCTGACATCTCTTTGAGGCGCGCGTTGAACACAATGGTATGAACCGTGACTTACGTGTTGTAGGTCGTAGGTACGAACCTAACCAGGTGGTTTACTTGGCTCAAATTATTTCATCAAAATCGAAATCAAAAGTCATTTATTCAAACTAAGCTGAGAGTCAGCACTTTTTGAACGTCAAAATTACATAAGACAGCCCCCGAAACGCCCGCCCTTCACCACTTCCTAGTGCTTTAGCTGGGAAGAAGAAGTGGCGCAACAAACTCCCCAGAAGTGCAGCTGTCTGTTAAGTTGGAAGAACTTGATTCTATACAGTAATAGGTAAGTAATTAACATTCAACAATAAATGAAAATTTCATTAGTAAATAATAAAAAATAATGGTCAAATAAAATAAACAATCAACATCATCATCATATCAGCCGAAAGACGTCCACTACTGGACATAAGCCTCCGCCAAAAGGGGGGATTGGCCATAATCGCCACGCTTGGCAGGTAGGTTGGCGATCGCAGTATGGTGATAAAAAGCATAGAGAACGCTGCTACCCATTCCCTGGTAAGCCCCTTAGTCGCCTTCTACGACACCCACGGGAGGAAATGGGATGTATTCTTTTACATCCGGCACCACACGGAACACGGAAAATAAACAATGATATGAAGTAACTCATATGACCTGTCAGTAGTTAAGCTAATTCTGGTGAAAGAACACAAACGTTGTCTTGAGTTAATCACAGCGACCAACAATTCTTATCGTTTATGTAGTCGTTGATAGAATAGCATGCCTTAGAACAAAGATTTTACTTTAGCTTTAAACACATTAAAATGTAAATCTAGCAAAGAAGAGGGAAGCTTGTTATAAAAGGTTTTACCAGGTCCAACAAATGAGTTATGAACTTTATGAAGCCGGTGAAAGGGAGTACGTAGTTTGTCCTTATTTCTAGTATTAATATTATGAATATCACTGTTTTTAGTGTATAAAGTTTAAGTGCTCTCAAAACATCATATCAACCGGCATGTTCTAGAACCAAAAGATCGAAGACATGAAACGTCTCCAACCCGCACTGGGCCCCATTTGTGGATTATGGCCCACTTCCTCTCACTGACAGGAGGCCTGTGTCCCAACAGTGGGAATATTATAGGCTGATTATTCTTGGACGGTTTGTGGTTACAGTGTCTACGTTTTACACGAACATTAAAATCTTTGTATAAATGTCAGAAAAAATATATTGAGTCAGGTTTGGTGTCTCTGTAATATGGCAAGTTTCTGCAGTCATCTATTACGAACGTTTGTGAGGATGTTTCTTACCCAATCACGCAAAAACGGCTGAACAGATTTGGATGAAATTTAACACACAGATAGTTCATAACCTAGATTAACATATATAATACTTTTTATCCGGGTAGTACGTTCTCGTAGGATAATTTACGACTTCACGCGGGCGAAGCCGCTGGCAAATTTAGTTTTTAATAATTGTATCAGCCCTTTTTACTCCACGTGCAAACCCCATTACAGCTAATGGGGTACACATACACACACACGCACGCCGCACGGTTTACAACAATGTAGCAATAAGTGTCGTTACAACTATTGGTCTTAATTTTTTCCGTCTAGCCCCCTTTCGCAACGCGCGATAAGGAACTTCGTTCCAAAACTTCGTTCCAAAAACTGAACTACTTAATGCAATGTCCTACTTAGATGTTTGATTAAATTATTTAATACGAGCGCTAATCCTGCCGATAAACTGTCCGATCGATCGATCAATCAATCAATCAATCAATCAATCAATCAATCAATCAATCAATCAATCAATCAATCAATCAATCAATCAATCAATCAATCAATCAATCAATCAATCAATCAATCAATCAATCAATCAATCAATCAATCAATCAATCAATCAATCAATCAATCAATCAATCAATCAATCAATCAATCAATCAATCAATCAATCAATCAATCAATCAATCAATCAATCAATCAATCAATCAATCAATCAATCAATCAATCAATCAATCAATCAATCAATCAATCAATCAATCAATCAATCAATCAATCAATCAATCAATCAATCAATCAATCAATCAATCAATCAATCAATCAATCAATCAATCAATCAATCAATCAATCAATCAATCAATCAATCAATCAATCAATCAATCAATCAATCAATCAATCAATCAATCAATCAATCAATCAATCAATCAATCAATCAATCATTTGTGTCTCTGTTTGCAGAGAAACACGCGCACGCCGCACGGCTTACAACAATGTGGCAAAAAGTGTCGTTACAACTTTTGGTCTTAATTTTTTCCGTCTAGTCCCCTTTCGCAACGTGCGATAAGGAACTTCGTTCCAAAAAATGAATTTCGTGGGCTACCCCTTTAACTTACGAATTCTTGAGTTATGAGACACTATGAACAGACTATCTATTGTCACTTTACCCCCGGAACTACCTAATTTCAAAAAGGATCAAACAGATCACTTTGTATTTAAAAAAATAATCTACTGTTACTTTAGATCAATCCATATTAACAAAATTTTCCTGAAATTCGTACCAAAACATTTTGTTCCAAGGCCGTTTTATTCTTGCGGTCAGAATTTGTAATGTAGGCAAACATTTCCCGAATGCACACCCATTCGTTTTCGTTGACCAACACACCATGATAAAGTGGCTCACAGGGGATTTATGTGGGTCAAAGAAAGGAAAATTGTTACAATTTTCAATTTTCAAAACCTTAAAGTTTAAAAACTGGTCTTGGTTATAATGATTTACTTCTTTTCATTTGTCTACTCTCTTCGACCGTTACGTTATTTTATTTTTCGAACAACCGTCTTCCAGAAAGAAAACACAAAATGCAAAATAACTTTGGTTTCAGGAGTCAATGTCTATGGTTTAATTTTATTACTTGCCAGTTAACACCGACTTTCAAAACAAAAGCACAACGACACCAAAAATTTTTATTGACTCACTCAAAAGTTTCAACAGTTTTTAAAAGGTCCTTGAAGTCAAGATTTACCGTTTTCAAGTTTTACCCTCGTCTACCGTTTATTTTGTTTTTCTGAAAAATCTGAAGAACTGCTTTTTAAATATAGTTCCCCGCGTAAATAAGTTGTGTTGGGTAACCCAAGGGTTTAGTAGTTAAATTCTGAGGTACGGAATACAATATTCAAAAGAAAGATCTCTTAGTTTTCAAATTAACGTGGGAGTACTTTTCATACAATTTGAATCCTTCTCTCACGCTTGAACTTACGAACAGGTAATTAATGTAACATTAATTATAACAATTTGCCTTCAGGGATCGTGTACTCCTCGACAAGTAGGTAACGGACCACCTACTTCTCGTCCGTGGGTCTCATGAAAAAGAATAACGGCAAGGGTATTTACTGGGTCATAATCGATAAATTTAAGGACGTGCCTATTGCTATAAACCGGTTTTGAATTTCCCGAATTGGGACCCCCAGCTCAGAAGATCTTCTCCCTAAGCTCGACATCCCTAGTTTCGGTTGAAGTTATGGGCGTTTCCTAATCCGTATCACTTTCGAGGCATAATATTAGTTCGGGGCCCGAACTAAGAATTACTGACAACACGATTTGACAGTTGTCGTTACTTCCAGTTTTTTTTTGCCTGTCTAAAATAGTTAAGTAATCGGGTATAGGTTTTACTTCGAAGTATCGAAATACTTTCGGACGGGCCCGTATCTTCGATAGTGGACTTAGAGAGTAGGCCCCTTGTTTCGAGTCGCCTTTCATTTCGAAGTATCGAACTACTTGCGGACGGGCCCGTGTCTTCGATAATTGTTTTAAAGAGTAGGCCCCTTGTTTCGAGTCGCCACTAGAAAAAACGAGGTAGTCGGACTTACGTTGAGCTTGTCAATATGGTAGAAAATAATAATTATTATTCCGTCAGAAGTTGGCAGAAACATCACAGCGCTGATAAGCTGGATTCGTTTTCTCCTCTACCGATCGTTATTTCTCCTGACCAATTTTATTTTGTTTATGTGTATGTATATATCCATGTATTTGTACTTATTTTTGTATTTTATAGTTGTTTCCGAGATATCTATTCCTTATGTTGCACCTGCCATGTTTTGTCCCTGCATCACCCTAAAGTTGACTGGTAGAAAAAGCCTCGGAGATTAAGTCCGCCTTTGAACAGTATATTTGTTTACTTGTGCATAATAATTAAATAATAAATAAATAGTTTGTTGTGTTTTTCATTGTTAGGTATATTTTTCAGGCTAAAAACTGTTGAATCGTGCACAGATGCAACAATCCGTCAAATCACTGGTCTGCAACATTGAATCCCCCAATTGCATACTATAAAATACTACAAATAAAAGTTTTTGTGAAGCGCACTATCGCAATTCGCATTCGAAAACTAGATTCATATTTTTGTTATTTATTTTTTTACACAGTAACTAACAGAACTGTTGGCCCATCGTTAGTGATTTTTTGATGTAAACTTTTAACTACCAACAGTTTTAAATTCGAGGGTTAGTTTAAATTATCAAAATGGCTGGCAACATTCACTTTTACTCAAAGACTTAGTTTGATTCTACAGGTATGAGGAATAGGGTTCAGGGTTCAGGAACAAAGTTCACTCATACTCTATTGGTAAAGGAGGATCCTCGGACTGACGGGTGTTGGGTCTGGTGGGCAACTGCCCGACGATTGATGTCGCGATCTCGTATATATGTAGATCGCGCGGTAAACTCCGCTTGCGCGATGTAGTTGATGTAATTGCGGTGTGACGTGAAGTATTGAGTAGTTCGCATATGGCATTGTAGATGGCGCCACTTTACTTTTTGTGTTTTTCCACATTTGCTGATTTGATGTTTCGTATGTGGGGCATTGTAGATGTCCGCCACAGATTCCTTGTTATGTTCACTAGTTTTCTATCAAGTCATTAAATATTTTTAATCAAATAGACTGTTTATACTAGGCGTATACTCTTACTTTATTTTATTATATCCTACCTTCTACCAATAACATCCTCGTGTCACAAAGGCTAAAAAGCCGCAACAGCTTTTTGAAGTGTCCCTCCCCTCATTGGCGAACGGTCTCTAAGGAAAGGCTAAGTCTGTGGCGAGCTGGTGCCTCCCTACCAAACACATTCGTTCCACCTGCTGAAAATGTTGCACCTGGACATGAGGTGCCTTGGCTTTCTTAGAAGTCTTTAAACAGACTCCGGACTTAGGTAGGCCGAAGTAAAAAAACCTGCTAAGGTGGAGATTCACAGATTATTATTATTATTTTATTATTATTATTATTACTCCCAGAAATGCACGAATATTACAATGAACAAGAAACAAATAAACAAAATGGCTTAAGCTAAGTGATTCACAGTAAAAAAAGACCCTGACCTCTAAACTAGGTAAAAACCTGTATCTTAGAAGTCAGTGTACCTTCAAATTATACATGGATATAATAAGCTTATAATTTACCTAGATAGGACACGATGATATACAAAGTAAAATATTAAGAAACAAACATAAAAGATACATTGCAGAGTTAGGCTGGTGTATAGGGAAATATAATAAAAAGCAGGAACATAATAAAAGAAAGAAAAATAAAACTGATTTTGATTAACTAATTGGAGAAGTGTGTGTTTGTTATTTAGTGAGTGAGAGTATTTGTGAGTAAGTGTAGTGTGTGAGTAGGTGTTTGTAAAAGTGTGTTTTGAGCGAGATGTATGTATATTAAATTCGACTTAGGGATGTATTTAATTTTCAGCTATAAAATCCTATATGTTGAGGTTGGAATAGTTTCCAATCAAAAGATCCTCAGTCATACGGTAGGTAAGTTTTTGGAGATATTGTTGTAACTCAGATTTACACTGGTATTTAGTTTTAGGGAAAATTTTTAATAATTTATTTAACTGGTTGTAAAGTTTCGTACTGTTGACGTTATAATGCCTTTTAGCGAAGGAAGTCTTACACGACTCTAACGGGAAAACTGTGTGTTTGACCCTACCTTTTGGCTCTGATAACGGACGAGTTGAGTGCTTACGAAGCATGGACTGGAGGATATACAGTTGCCTGACTGAAAGCACTTTGGATTCTGCATATAACTGTGCTGTAGAGTATCTCAACGGCCGAGATAGTAGGACTTTCAGTACGGCTCTCTGAGCTCGTTCTAGTCGTACAAAATTATTTTCACTGGCTCCACCCCAGGCTGGAATACAGTACACTAAAATGGATTGGCACAACGCGTAATATACGACTTTAAGGGTGTCTGTATCGGCAGAATTGCGTAATTTTTTAAAGACGTATATGAGTTTGCGAGTTCTACTCGCCAGTGAGTGCAGGTGTTTATGCCAATTCAGATGTTGATCGATGTGTACACCTAAATACTTAACAGTAGGTGTCTTGGTAATTTCAGAGCAGTCACAAGAGGTGGAAGACGAACATGTGTGCATTTTAAGAGATAAAGATGTAGGTGGACTTAAATTTGATCTGATGGCGAAAGGCATGCAGAGCGTTTTACTTACGTTTACTGTTAAAGAGTTATTACATAACCATTTCATTACACAAGCAAGTGCCATTTCGGCGTTACGATAGCATTGAGCCCAGTCTCTTCCATCAATCAACAGAGAAGTGTCATCGGCGTATGAAATAATTTTACAGTTATGGATCGGCAACTGACACAGCTCATTGATGTATATCAGGAAGAGGGTAGGGCCCAAAATGCTTCCTTGTGGTACACCGTATTCGATCGGGAGCTCATCACCAACATTTTGCCCAATTTTGACCACCTGTGTACGACTCCGTAAATAATCCCTGAAGATTTCCAATACCACTCCCCGGATTCCAATGGCTTCCATTTTACTCAACAATACTGGCGCGGAAACGGTATCAAAGGCCTTAGATAAGTCGATAAAGATACCTAAGCATTTTTGCTTATTGTCAAGAGTCCTTACAGCATGGTCAGACAGTGCCATAATGGCATCTTCGGTACTCATTCCCTTGCGGAAGCCGAATTGGTTGGGAGCTATAATATGATTGGCATTAAGGAAGGAGACTAGGCTCTTGTTTAAGACTCGTTCCAAGATCTTTGACATTGAGGAGAGAACCGAGATAGGTCTGTAATTGTTAACCTCGTCTTTGCGTCCAGCTTTATGAACAGGGTGAACTATGGCCCTTTTAAAGACTACTGGGAATACGCCAGATGAAATGGCAAGATTGCATACATGTGTAATGATGGGAACCAAGACGTTGCGTGTAGCTTTAATTACGTTAATGGGGATGCCATCCCAACCAGTAGCGGAATCGGGCTTGAGGCTCATTATAATGCCTTCCACATCAATATCTGTAGTTTCAAGAAGAACCATAGATCGACCAGACTTGGACAGTGTTGCACTAGGTGCGGAGGATATTGGCCTTACTTTGGATGCGAGATTTTTACCAATACTAGCAAAATATTCATTAACTAGATTTAGTGAGGACCGTGGACATACGGAAAGGCTTAACAATTCGACGGGGGGAGGAGTGCATGAATTAAAATCGGCCACTTTTTTAACCACATCCCATGTTGCCTTCATATTATTTTTTGCTTTGGAGAATTCTTCTTTTTCATACGCGCGTTTGAGTTTTCTTAACAAAGTGTTGCAGTAGTTGCGATAACGAGTATATGTAATACGCAAACTTTCATTATCGCTACATGTTTTTAATTTTCTGTGCATGCGGTCGCGGTGTCGGATACACCGTAGTAAGCCAGGTGTAATCCAAGGCTTAAGAGTTCTATTTTTCCTGGGGACTTTAAGTTCGTGTGTATTTTCCTTTATGATGGTAGACAGACCACATATCAACTCCTCCGCGGCTATGTTTGCATCTTGCATCTGTAGGATAGGAGTCCAGTCATTTCCATTAATAGCCTCTATAACTGAATTTCTATTTATCTTACATTTGGTACGAGGCAAGTTACTATATCTATTGTTGGTTTGCAGAAATAGTAGAAGAGGTTCATGGTCGGTAATAGACGATTCAATGACAAATGCTGTGGCGGAAAGGTTAGTTTTTAAGAGGATATGATCCAAACAACTAGAAACACGCGTGGGATACAGATGTGCGGCGAGAAGTCCATGCGCAGCAGCACAGGATAGATACTCGTCGGAGTTAGTATCATTGTTACTGTCACTGATGTCGATATTAATATCACCGATCAGGACAACAGACTGTGTGGGAAGCGTGAGCACTTTGTCTAGACTATCGATGAAATTGTTTATGCTTCTATAAGAGGGAGAACGATATACAGCAACTATTGAGACGGTCTCCATAGTACAGATAAGGCAGTTGGCATCAGCGAAAACGGGTTCTTTTATTTCATGCTTTATAAAAGATTTAATGTAAATTGCGCATCCGTCGTTTTGGTTATAAGTGTTTTTGGTATAATAGGAGGTATAACCGTCTAGAGTAGGTAAGTGAGATATTTTGCTTAACCAACATTCAGATAGTACAATGACATCACAATGAAAACCTAGGAGTTTCATTAACACGGCTATTTCGTCAAAGTTTTTATTGATGATCCGAGATGAATCCGCCCTGGAGTGTAAATGTGGTGCTGCCCCACAAACAATGGGGTTTTCAATAACTTGTCAAGCCTATCCTGCTGTCTGCACGCCACAGAAGTTGATGAACGCTGCTGAAAGTGCCAAGATCGTGGCCAAATTCTGGGCTGACCGGATTTAGATTACTAAGAAGAATAATATTCTACCTCCCCAAACCGATCGATGTCATTTACAACCTATTTATGTATCAAGTCTTACGAGTCTCAAAAACTCCCAAATACACACTCCATTTAAATATCATTAATCAGGCTCTCGTCGCTTTTGTGATCTAATTCTCGTGATACAGGGAAAGCAAGATTAATTCCCCCCTCTGAAATGTAGGCAAATCATCCTCGTATACCCAGTGAGGGGGAAAACGTGTAAGAAAATATGAAAGCGAGTAAATTACATTTTTAAAGACGCGTACGATAAAATATAACGTCTTTCCTCGATGTTTTCGTCATGTTCTATTATACTTAAGTTGTCAATCATTTCAATGGATCATTTGATGATAAGTAATTATTGTTTCTTATAGAAGAAACGATATCTTGAGTTTTTTTTCTTCTAAATTCCTAAGCATAGCCTTAATCCTGAGAGGTTAAGGGGTTATGTCAAATTCTAACCGATAAATACTTAACTCGATTTCTTTTGTATGTTAGGAGTGGATTTCGCACATGCAACGCACCCTCACCCGCAGGAGATGGAGTCCTATAGGATGGCATGTATCTACTTGAACCTACAATAATTCGTATTTTGCGCTCCAAAAATATAATTGAAGTCCCCAATATACTGAATGCGCCTCTTCTTGTGGTCATAAAATAATGCCTACTTTGGGGTCCTAAAAATGCTGTATAGTCAAGTTACTGCAACCAACTTGGATGTAGCGCTCGACAGCTCGACCTAACTTAATCCAAGCCGTTTGGTCACGGGCCCTAGTTCAGTTACTGCGACTGTGAGAAAAGGCCAGAAAGTTAAAAAGAGGTTCATTTATTTTTTTAAGTGTGCAACACTTAATGAACCACTTAAAAAGTTTTTGAGTTTCTATCAAAAACTTTTTAAGTGGTTCATAAAGTAAAAAAATAACGTACGTAATTAGAAGGTCAATAATTCTTTAATATTTGAGGGTCAGATAAATATTTCCCTTATAGAACCTTGATTATGCCCCGGACGATGACGGTTACCCCTTTTATTAAAGTATGTGTTGTATATGCACGGGGATACCCAATTAAAGATGGCTATAGGTATCGTCACCCACAGTTTAAAACAATTTATAAGTAAACTACATCTAAGCTCTTGTAATTCATAGCTTACAGTGGGCCTGGTACGAACGAACAACGTAAACGAAACAGATTTTTTAAATCGATTTTTCATAGACTATATTATGTATCAATAAATCTGCCCTGTATTTTCTCGGTTTTTTTTTGAGGGTGGTAAATTATCAAATAACTTCTCGCGCGTGTCAGACTTTTACTGACTTAAACCCGCCCGTGTCCCCTCAATTGCTTGTGTGCCAGGGGCAACGATATCTCTTTCGAACAACCCGCACCCCTGGCAGGCATCGGCCCTTGCGGGCCCCTTTAGTTGGTGCTGACATCTCTTTGAGGCGCGCGTGGAACACAACGTGCCGTCGACCCGGGCTTGGTCCTTACCGGACAGCGAGCTACCCATTACTCGTCGTCCGCAAGCCCGCGCCTACGGTGGCCGGGAATCAGCCTGGGATTCCCGATGCCCAGAGCGTCACCTGCGGCGGCTAGGGCCGTGAAGGCACATATACTGCCTCTCCCTCACGTGCGCCGCCTCCCTTTTTGCAAGCATCACTGCTGCGCAGAAGGAGGTGACGGCTACCTATGCACTTTCGCTCCGTACCATGGCCTGTGCCAGGGCCGGACGCAGGAGATCGCCGCCGCCGATTGCCTCCACAACGACACGGCGGTGCTCCGCCCAAGCCGGGCAGACCTCCACCGAATGCTCCACCGTGTCCTCAGGGCGATCTTCGCAGTGGAAACACCCGGGTGTTTCCTCCCACCTTATCCAAAACAGGAACCACCCGAAACAATCGTGTCCGGCGAGGACCTGCGTCACCTGCGTCAGGCGAAAGGTGAGGACGGCGTGCCGCCTCTCAAGCAACTCCTCAAAAGTCGGCGGTAAGTCCCCGCCGCAATTGTGACATGCTCAGCACTGGCATCGGAGTTACGCCCCGGTGTTTGGCCTCGTCGCGCCACTCCCAAGTGTGCGCGAGGACCTTTGCCTCCAGATCCCATGGCGGCAATCTAAATGACGTCCAATCGAATGACAGCTGGGACCAACGGCTTAGCGTGCTTTCCGAGGCACCGACATACAAAGTCTTAAAACTAAGTAAATAATATGTGGGAAACTAGTATACTGAATAATAAAATGATAAATGATTTTATTTCTATAAATAGGTATATTTGTAAGAACAGATTTTCACATCAATCATATTTTAAAAACTAGATGAGGTCGGCATTTCTTATCTGACTACTCTGAGAAGAAAGGCCAAAACAAACTCAGATGTCACAGTCTCTGTTAAAGTCCAGATATAATCTTGGTCAGAACATGTGAAGACGATGTAAACTGATGTCTGAAATGGTCTTTAGAGGAAGGAACCCACACATGTTGAGCGACCCTGTCCAATTTAAAAATCAGTCGAATCCAAAGGACCGTATGGACGTCGCGTTAGAGTAGGTACTTCTCACAAGATAAATGAAGAAAGATATTATTTCGAAACGAGAGCTTAACGACTTTTTCGTGTGAATATTCTTTTGTTTCAATTTCGTCTAATAACACATTCTAGTCATGTGTTTGTCCTTTTCGTTCATTTAATTCTGTTTTGTTTTGAGCGTATTTCTGGTTTGTTCGGGTTGTAAAAATCGAATGCTAGTGAAAATCTAAAGACAATTTCCAATAGCGAAGTTCTGACACGAATACTTTGCTCTGAGATTCGTTGAGTTTATAAGTCAGTTTTTGCGCCAATACTAAAGTTCTTGTTTAGTATAATTTCTTTCTGTTGCGAAGATAATGTACTTTTATAATCATTTACCTAACGCAGAGAGCAATGACATGGTCATCAAGTGACCTTCGTAAAGCCTGCAAATCATCCCAAACTCACACCCAATTAGTCCCGACTATTCAATCAAAATTTAATAAAAAATCAAAATATTTTATTCCACATCGTAAAACGTCTGAAATTAGGTGCACGGTTCCTAACAAAGAAGGTTCGGCAAGACACTCCACGGTTAGTCTATTAAAAATAATTAGCTTTTTTACAAATTACAGTGCAAATAGGTTTGAAAGGACAGTGTAGGCCAGTCGACAAGTACCAGGTACTTCATAAAATAGAAAATGGTCTAAAAATCTACTGTCTACGAGCCCTACAAAGTTCTCTAATTCACATTATATAAAAGAAACTAAAAACGAACATACGAAAATATAAGAACCTATTTAAAACAAATGTCAAGATTGCCACTACTACCACTAATAAAGAGCTGAAATTAGAATTGTAGGTAATTCATGTTAAATAGTGAGAACATGATGTCAAAGAAGTTTGTAAAAAAATTAATCGTTTTTTAGGAACAGTTAAAACATTTACATAGTTATGATGTTAATGAGGTACCATGGAAGCCATATGTGCAGAAGGAATTGTTGCCAAACTTCCTTGTCTTCAACGTAGTTTTTTACTCTGCGTATTTATCTACCTCAGCACAATAAGTCCCCTGTCTGTGTCTCCCTGCTTGTGTCCGTGCCTCTTCGTCTACGTGAGAGAAATACTTACGATCGCTCTTACCCAATTACGTCGACGTTTCAGGGGACAGCTATGAATTCACCTACGATGTTTGATTTAATCTATTCCTGTCTCCGCTGGGTGGAATTACCAAGTAAAGGGCAGGAATTACCATAAACTTCGAATTCTATTTCGGGTACAGAAAGATTGTTTTGTAACTGTTGGATGACATAACAGTCGCCAGAAAATATATCTACAATGTGAAAATCACTTGCACCAGCCTCTGCCTATCCCTTCGGGTAATAGAGGCGTGATGCAGATAGTCTTAGCTATTACTTTGAATACAGAGAAAATTTACTATTATATATAAATAGTGTATCTTTTGAACTGAAGCTTTTACAGAAGTTATAAACTTTTATAAGTGACACGTTTGTTGAATGAAACAATTTTCAATATCAATAAACCTTGTAATCAGTTTCATAATCTCTTATTAGCAAGTAAAAATAAGAACAAGGTTAAAATACCATTAATTTTCATTCTAATACAGATTACAAATTGCAAACTGCCAGCAGTATGAAACTGAAATGGTTTGAAACAAAACAGAAAGTTCTTAACGAATCCACATCAATTTGCGTTAAAATCTCCCGAATTTAAACAAAGGTGTTATAAATTCTACAACCGATAGGAATTTTCTTTCAACTTTAAAGAAAGCCGTAACTAAACAAAGCTGTAAATCAATAAACGTATGTATCTAGTGCGCTAACGAGCTCAGCCCAGTGATCCAGAAAGTTGCCTATTCACTGAATAAACTTTGTGTGTGAAAACATACGTATATCTATCGAATACTTAACCACAAACAATACGCAAAAGTTCCATTTTCATTATAAAAGATTACTCCTGAAACCATTCATGAAAAGACTCACAATTAGTGACATTTAAAACAGCACTAATCTCATAATCCGCGATGCAACAAGTAACCGGCTGCGGTGTTGGGCGGGCGGAGGGAGCTGCCGTCACCCGATGTTCAGTTCAGTATCGTCGCGACCATGGCTACGGACGGACGCACGAAGCGCTCGCAGTCGATATGTGCTCCCGCCTCCGCGAGTATGGAAGCCCTCGCGGCCCCTATGGAGACCACGCCGGCCCCCCGCCGTAGGCCGGCGGCACGCTCCCAGTCGGCTAGGATCACCGGCGGCCGCTCGGTCCGCCAGCGGCGTCAGCAACAGCAGCAGTTAGATAGGGAGACCAGAACGCGGTACAGTTCCGAGCCTCGCTTGGCTGAGGCAGAGACCCCGCCGCAGGTCCGGCGTCAGGCCTCGGCCCGGCGCCGGCCGCCACCTGGCCAGCACAACCAGCCGCGCCGCTCCAACGCCTTCCTCGACGTGCCACGCACCCCACAGCACCAGCCCGAGGAGGAACCCGACGAGGACTCCTACCGGCTCCGCACGTTCAACATCACGCAGAAAGGAGGTCAGTGCTAGCGACACGTTCGTTCACCCTCAACTATATTTACACGCGTGAAAGTTAGTGTAACGTCTTTTTTTAATTCGACTTCGAAACGGAAAACTTGGCAGATAGCCGGCTCGGCTTCTGTCATGACTTTTAAGTGTTGCGTTGGAGAAAATTGTGCGTAAGACCAACGCGGAAGAACATAAGAGTCCGGGAGACGCGCCGTGTTCGGAATAAAACTGGGTTAAAAAAGCTATCGTTAAAATATTCTTGTGTCATCATGAATCATGTTGAGCAGCGTTTACGAGGCCACTATAAATCAAGATACGAGAACGTTTGAGTTTACTTTTGGGGTAAAAATAAATCGGGACGCACGAAGTGAACACACGAAAGTACACTTTATCGACGTTTAAACTTTTGAAAACAGTGTAGAACCGCGCGAATCCGCAATCTTTGAGGGACTATAAAGAGCTTCCGCTGAGTCTTTGAGCGAAGTAAGCGCTTGAGAGAGTGCACGTCACAGTGTGATCGGTAGGAAGTGTTCTCGGTTTTCCAATAGTAGGAGCTTATTTATCAAAATGGCGCGTTTCCGTAAACAAAGGAACGTCGCATCTGTTTAGCATAATGCATATTGAATAGGCTCCGTCGGGGGACAATGTCTGTTCAGCGTCCCTGTCGAGATAAAACAACAGTTGGCCGATATTATAACGTATTAGATAGACGTGCGTCTGTTGTTTTCAGATCAAACGAGAACTTTGCAGAAAGCTTTTATTAATAACTCATCGATGTTTTTTCAATACTCCTAACTCCTAAATAGAGGTAGAGCTTATGAATATCGTCGATGAAATTGACTTAGAAACTGCTTTAAGTAGTAGGTACTTATTTCAAAGGCAATATTTCTTTTGAATACGAATTGATCGTATCAAAGAAGTTCTTAATAATGACAACTATTCTGAGTTCGTTCTTGGAGGTAGTTAGTTTGCCAAAAGTTTTTAGTTGGAAACTTGCGGTGGATTTCTTTTCTTTTTGTGGTTCAAGTTATTAGGGAGAACTTGGTTTATGTGCTTCGTTAAGTTCGATGAAAAGGTCAAGTATGGCACTGCAGGCGATTTATAATAATAAATAATAAAAATCTTTATTGCAGACCACATGATCCATAAAAAAACAAGCAAAAAAATAAAAAATAAAAATATAAAAAAATATAAAAAATAATAAGTACAATTTGCCTCAGCGTTATTAATTTTTATTATTTCACGCATATTTTATTTCTCATAATATGTTAAAATGAAAGTCAAATAATTTATTTCAAGGCACATAAGAACGTCTAAATGTACAAAAAAAAAATAGAATTGATTCTTTTTCCACTTTCCAAAAGTAGTTTCGTATGCAGAAGAATAGGCAAGAAATTTCACCGTTATTCTTTTAAAATGTTGTACAATATTTTGTATACATGAATTATATGACGATGCGTCTTAACATACCTAAAATAATGACCTAGAATATAACTACTTTACCACACAGGTAAAAATAATTAGAAATGTAACAATGATAGGTACTTATATTAATTTCGTTAAGTCGTTTAAGTTCTCGCCATCAAACGTAAAAGTTTGGCGAGTTTAGAATTTAGTAACACCTCTGTAGTATAATTACTTTTAAATAAATAAATAAAAAAAAATTACAAGATGCTCACATATTTACAAATATTATAAAAGTAGATGATTTTCCTAATTTGTAAATAGTGCTCTATATGAATAGTGCTTTATTATATTAAAAACTATATGAGTGCTGTATGTAACTGTACCCAGGTATTATGTAAATTGCCTTCAATATTCTTTTTAATAATAGGTCAATAAGTTGATAAGCTTTTTTATTCCAATCCTGTACAAAGTCTATTTACCTAACATTCCCGAACATCGAGCACTTCCTTGAAAGTTCAATTAATTACAAAACTTACGTTTACTTCCTGACCTCGATTTTATTATTTACCAGCTTCTGCCCGTGACTTCGCCTGCGTTGTCGTAAACTAACCATACTAATATTGTAGATTCAAAAGTATTAACATTCAGACAGAGTTACATCCGAATTTAATTTTATCGAAATCCGTTTAGTGGTTTAGGGAACCGATTTCGATAGGCAACACCATATTTATGCTCAGTTCCTATAAACAAAAATGAACCGTTTTGCTTATCAATAATAGCATTTTCACACGCTTGGTACTGGGGTGCTTGATTAATTATAAAAATACCTCAAAAAAACACCCCACGCTTTTTAGAAATTATTTTTTGCTTTTTTAGTTGGGTTTTTAAAGCGTGTTTTTTTAGATTTTTTATCTGTTATTTTTTATTGCCAACTGCTTGTTCCACATGGGAAGGTCTGTTAAGTAAAGCTGAGGCCTTTTTTTTTTTCTGGGTGGGAAATCATCAAATAACTTCTCCCGCTCTGGGTGGAGCGGGAGGGCGTGTCAGACTTTTACTGACTAAAACCCACCCGTGTTCCCTCACTTGCCTGTGTGCCAGGGGCCGCGGTATCTCTTTCGAACAACCCGCACCCCTGGCAGGCATCGGCCCTTGCGGGCCCCATCAGTTGCTGATGACATCTCTTTGAGGCGCGCGTGGAACACAACGCGCCGTCGACCCGGGCTTGGTCCTTACCGGACAGCGAGCTACCCATTACTCGCCGTCCGCAAGCCCGCGCCTACGGTGGCCGGGAATCAGCCTGGGATTCCCGACGCCCAGGGCGTCTCCTGCGAAGGCCACGGCTGTGAGGGCGCATGTATTGCATCTCCCTCACGTGCGCCGCCTCCCTCTTTGCGAGCATAACTGCTTCGCTGAAGGAGGCGACTGCTAGCCATGCCCTCTCGCTCCGTACCATGGCCTGGACCAGGGTCGGACGCGAGAGATCGCCGCCGCCGATCACCTCCACGAGGACACGGCGATGCTCCGCCCAAGCTGGGCAGACCTCCACCGTATGCTCCACCGTGTCCTCAGGGCGATCTTCGCAATGGAAACACCCGGGCGTTTCCTCCCGCCTTATCCGAAACAGGAACCTCCCGAAACAACCGTGTCCGGTGAGGACCTGTGTCAGGCGGAAGGTGAGGACGCCATGCCGCCTCTCAAACCACTCCTCAAAGAGGGGACTTACCGCCGCGATCGTGGCGTGCCCAAAGCTGAGGCCTTTGCTTCATTATTGGTAAATATACAAGATACCTAATTTTAACTAATATCGGTCTGTAAATGATAGGAATCGGCCACTAGATGACATACTGGGGTACGAAATTGATATTGGCACATTGGGTAGGTACTTTTTAAGGGATGTAATAATTACCGACATCCACGTAGGCGAAGCCACGGGTAGAAGCTAGTTTTCTATAAAACATGGAACTCCCTACATCCAACTACTACACTTCAACTCCTTAAAATTTTGAGTGTAGACTTAAAAAATGTAGAGATAGGATTAAAATTTATATTTTTGGTTATGACAAATCATTAGACGAAGCTTTATGATAACCCCACAAGGGAACCAACAAAAATTCGCCTTAATTTGCCTAATAACGAAATTAATGAGCTAAAATATTCTCAAGCAGAATTCCCTGAAGCCTTTAGAAAATCTGAAAGAGAAATACTTTCATCTTAATTGGACATTTGCGGCCTACATTCGTAGCTCATCTTCAGAGGCGAAAGAAAAAGAAACAGAAATAGTATATATATAAATATTCTGTGTAATATATAAGGGAAAATAACTGTGATTCTGGCACCTGTTGAACGTTGTTTTTGTAGAAAGATTAGTTTTTCTTTGTGGATATATAATTGTATTTAACTGACTGTTCTGTTTGATGATCGTGGTATTGAAGATATGTGAGATGAGATGATATGTGTAAATGAACATAATGCAGCAAGTATTGCATATGTACAAGCGGGCACGCACTTTGTGCCTGGAGGCCTTTATTTCGGTTTTAAGTTCTGTTTACTTTTGAAATTATTTATTTTTGTTCGAGTATAGTTTTGTAGGTATACTGGCGTGTGCTTGCTGACATATGGCAAATAATATAATGTAATGTTTTGTGTTTCGTAATGTTAATTACTTACCTACTATTCTTCTAACTTAACAGACAGTTGTGCTGTTGGGGAGTTTGTTGCGCTACTTCTTCTTCCCAGCTAAAGCACAAACAAAAGCGCAAAAGCGGGCGTTTTGGGAGGACTATCTTATGTAATTTTGGCGGTCAAAAAGTGCTGACTCTCAGCCTAGTTTGAATAAATGACTTTTGATAATTGTATAGATAGATGAGGTGAAAAACTGGCCATTATTGGTGAGAAGAAATATTGATGAGTTGTGAGCCAAAAATTGTGGCTTAAGGATTAAGCAATTTCTGAGAAGAACTTACGATGAGTTTCCCTACAAAACGGCACTCCTCAAAACAAAAAAAGAATGTAGATAATCCTAATAAAGTTCATAATCAAATTGTAAACAAACAAACTTCTTAAAAGCTTGTAATTGACTAAAATGGCGAGCACGTCAAACAGAATTACATAACACAAATAGCTTTCAATCAAATTCACAAACTCTTCAGAATATTTTAATTTAATTCGCGATGGCCCAAAATTGGTAAAGTTCACGATCTAATCAAATTGGATAAAGGGGAAATTATGGGATCAAATTGATGAGGGAACTATGTTAAGTTAGGGGGCGTAAACGTTTCAGCAAGTACTACTGATGACTACAAATTGTTAGGGCAGAATCAGTTGTACGGCTGCTGTAATTGAATGTCTGAACGCAGAAAAGGGATGTTTAGGAGCTTTGTGGAAGTTTTACGGAACCAACTTTGAATACGAAAGTCATGTCGAGAATGTTGGGAGTTAGGTGAACAACTTTACGGTGATTCCTGAGGCAATATTGAAACAATTTTAGATACAAGTTCTGTCTAGGAAACCTATTGTGTCCTAAGTTTTATTGAAAAAAAAAAAAACTGTTGTAACCTTAGCTTATATAAAAAATATGAAACAAGAATATATTCCCATCTGAAATCCGTGTTCGTATGCTACTTTACCCTAAAGTTTGTGATCGGTACTTAAATGCTGTTAGAATTTATTGTTTTGTTAGGTTAGGTGGCATACGTGGCATACGACCACGTCTTTTAGATGAGAATTCTTTCTTGTCTCATACTTTTTAGAGCGTTACTTTTCGGTAATCGGCTTTTGGTTTTTGAACGTACTGAAATTATTTTGCGGTCAGCTAACAACTATCTACATATTATTCAATGCGCTAATCATAGAAGAATAAATATATCGGCTATAGAGAGCCCCCTTCCAGACTTTTTTGACGACCGCTAATGTCAATTGATCAGACTAATATGACATCTGGAGTTTGGTGGATAAACAAAACTTGGCAGCCATCTTTTTTTTTTTTTTAATTTTGGCTTAGAAAAGAAAGAAAGACAGAAAAATAGATTTATTTGTCACAGAAACACGTGCATATAAAAGATGACATACTTAACATAAAAAAAAACATGATACACACACAGATATTTATACATAGGCATAAAGAAGATAAATAATCGGCAGCTGCACGCCGTGACTGTGACAAGAAGGCTTCCACTCAGCATGATGCTATGCTATGAGATGGGACCCACAGCACAGCGCTGATTTTCAGTGGTCACCCGAAAACAACGTACGAATATCAAGCCAGGATTTCCACAATTAGACAGAACAAGTAACAAAAACAAAAAACATAATAATTATAATAGACAGTACATAACTACAATTTAATAGCACCCTACAACCAATTACATAAAAAAATGCTATATAGTATTGAAATGCGTTGCTACCCAAAAACATAATACCTACACACGGTTTGTGCATTTAGCCAGTGTCAAGTAATTTTTCTTTTAGAACAAGTAAATGGCCCGATATCGGGCACGAAGTTACAAAACATTCATAGTCGTCTTTAGTCAGTCAAGTCAAAGTTATTGTAAAGCCGTAGTAACTTTACAACAACCTAATAGGAGTTTTTGGGGGGAACACGAAAAGTCCACGTTAGTCACTTATTTTCACTTTCACTACACTTGTGCACTCACACGTAATTAAATTGAATAATTCACTATCAAAATTATACAATTTAATTCGCTATTTCACTAAATTCCATGAAAATGAAAATTCGTGCGACATGTTCCAACGCGATCCCGCCAAAAACTCCTGGCAGCCATCTTATCTTGTATGTCAAATTGTCAAGTCAAACTAAACTGTCAATGGTTCAGCGATCTATTCTTATATAAAAGTCAGTCTGAGAATTACATCCATGTGTTTAGGTTTAAATAGGGATATAGCAACAAGAAAAAGTCCCTTAATGAAAATGATACAAGAAAACTCAAATATACATCAATACATCACATAATTTATAGAGAGCAGTTACATTACACGTTGCGGTCCTAGAACATTTTCATATGAAGGAAATATTTTACCGAAGGGTCAGGTAATTGGCTTTATAGCACGGCGTGAGGGTTTTAGGAGGAAATTGTAAGTGAAAGTAAAGTAAAATTCGGAGGATACGTATCGTAGCAGCGATAGTAAACGATAGGATAATGGGATAGTCGGGCTATCATTACTTGTGTACAGCCAGGAGCCAAAAGCCTAGTTTTCAGCTATCGTGGAATACCTACTTTTTCAGCACCACGTGGGCGAAGCCGCTGCCAAAAGCTAGTTTACTTGTTTTATGAGATAGGATTTTCACAATCACTTGTAAACTTAAACGATCTAATTCAGGGTCTATGGAATGTTTTGTAAAAGCTTGTAAATAGAATTGTTGTCATTTCATCCGTTACAAGAATTAAAATTAAAACTTGTTTTTATTTAATAAAACTTTTGAAAATTGAATCTCGAAGGCTCTCCGTGAATGTTGATTTAGCTGTATAATCAAAACGGTCTATTATTTTAGCATTAATATTCTATTAGCATCATAAAATAATTATAAATGGAAACCCTTGGTTTAGTCATTACGGTTGGAAAATGGAAAATAATCTTATAACAACTACAAAGTGGTTTTCGATCAAAACTTTGAATGAAATAATTGAACAATTCGGGATCATCTATACATCTATACATATAAATAAAATTGGAGTGTCTGTTTGTAATACTAAAATAACCGCTTTTTGCTACATGCATATGAATATAGGTACATATACCAAAATAACATTTTTTACAATTTTTGTCTGTCTGTCTGTCTGTTTGTTACCGCTAATCTCTGAAATGGCTAGACCGTTTTTGACCGACTTTCACTGGCAGGTAGCTGATGTAATAAGGAGTAACTTAGGCTATTTTTATTTTAGAAAAAAACTTCTGATATATATCTATACTAATATTATAAAGAGGAAACCTGCGTATTTTTGTATGTTTGTTACGAATAACTTCAAAAACTACTGGGCCGATTTCAAAAGATCTTTCACCATTAGAAAGCTACATATTTATTGAGTGACATAGGCTATATAACATCACGTTGCAATTAGTAGGAGCTGAGCAGCAATGAAATAAAAACAATCCACGCGGACGAAGTTGCGGGCACAGCTAGTTATAAGTAAATACAGTTTCTGTAGCAAAAAGGCAAAAAATCTACAAAAAAAAATGCACAATTAATTGTTATGGTATGACATCCCATCATCATCTCCCCATAGCCTTTTCTCAACTATTTTCAGGGTCTGCTTCCAGTCTAACCAAATGAAGCTAAATAGCAGTATTTTCTATGGAGCGACTGCGTATTTGACCTCCACAACTCAGATACTGGGTAACACTATACCCCTTAGTAGGACTGGCTGTCAGACTTTCGGGCTTCTGCAGAACCTTGTGTACACATAAATTAGCTAAGAGGGTATACTTAATGAGATAGGCATTGACAGTCACTTGTAACCTGAAATGATTTAAATAGGGGCCCGGGCTGTCAGCCGTTTGCTGACAGCCGTTGACAGCCGTTTTGCTTGGGCCCCAGTGTTGCTAACAACCTTGGGGTCAGACAAACAGTTTGCATCTGCGAAGGAGACGGAGAAAATATATTTCTGTCTCCTTTACTGTTAATATTCGTGTCTTCACTAGTGAATATTATACACCGTGACATTTTAGTCGTCTTACAAATGTGGGCCACTCAATGTATTCGTCATAAAATACCTCTAGGCACGATTAAAACATTGTTATAATTAATTAAGATAATAGATACAAAGAAAAATAAATAATGCTTTAGAATTATGAAACACGGAGGGTGTTGCTGTTAATAATGTTTACGTATCAAACGGTAAAAGATATCTACCTACCTACCATTACATTCCATCATTAATTCCATCTCCATAATAGGGTGTTTCAAACTACGTCATGCGTCTTAGTGAATGATATTTAATTTGTTTGAATTATGCATATGTTCAAAAATATCTTTTTTTTTAAATAAATGATTCGTAGTCATTGGATACATAAAGTGGGCTGCCGTTGACGTTGTAGGCCTACAGTTTCTATTCTTTATTTTCATTCCTCTAAGTACCTGGTACTTATTGACAGGCCTGCACTGTCCTCCCATACCTAATATCACTGTAATTTGAAAACATTATAAAATCCAATTATTTTTAAAAGAGTAACCATGGAGTTTCTTGCCGGCTCTTCTCCATAGGAAGCGACAAATTGGAACCGTGCACCCTAGCTTCTGACGTTTCATAAGTGCCCTTGTAGGTTTATGTGAAATAAAATATTTTGATTTTGATTTTGGTTGTAAGACGACTAAAATGTCACAGTGAGTGTGTGTCTCTGGTTCCGGAAAAACATAATTTGTGACTTCTTTACTCTTACTACTGGATTTAATTAATATGTGAATCCTTGTCTAATTTGGTGACTTATCTATTGCTATATTCTGTCTTCATCCCCATAAACAGCAGACAAAAGAAACTGTAGACAGCTGTGTAAGTTTTTACTGAAACAGTTCAAAAGTTTCGTACATCCATTTGGGAGGAACTTGCTAGAACTTCGAGGGCACTTTATTTATTATGACTGAAGAGATATATGAACTTACTCTCATAGACGAAGTTTTGTAGAGATTTATTATGGCGCAGTACTTTGGGATTTTGAAGGAATGAATTTTGGCTATTTAATTTTTTTCTGGTGTTAGACTAATTTTCTTGAAAAGAAAGAACTGGTAGTGCATACATTGCTGTGGCTGTTTTTTTTTTGGGTGGAAAATCATCAAATAACTTCTCCCGCTCTGGGTGGAGCGGGAGGGCGTGTCAGACTTTTACTGATTAAAACCCACCCGTGTTCCCTCAGTTGCCTGTGTGCCAGGGGCCACGATATCTCTTTCGAACAACCCGCACCCCTGGCAGGCATCGGCCCTTGCGGGCCCCATCCGCTGGTGCTGACATCTCTTTGAGGCGCGCGTGGAACACAACGCACCGCGACCCGGGCTTGGTCCTTACCGGACAGCGAGCTACCCATTACTCCCCGTCCGCAAGCCCGCGCCTATGGTGGCCGGGAATCATCCTGGGATTCCCGACGCCCAGGGCGTCTCAGCGGAGGCTAGGGCCCTTAGGGCGCATATACTGCCTTTCCCTCACGTGCGCCGCCTCCCTTTACGCGAGCATTACTGCTTCGCAGAAGGAGGTAACAGCTTCCCTTCCCAGGTTGCTGTGGCTGCTAAAGTAGCCTTTAAGGTTTTGGTAAAATATAAGCGCCACAGACAATGGCTCACCTTCCGGCCTGCGCCGTTTGCCCTGTTACTTTTGAAGTTTACAATCTTATGAGTGCGTCAGTGAACAAAAATCGCGCAGCTGAATTTTGGGCCAAAGATATTTGATTTGAAGCGTTGTGTTAGTCACATATTAGCGAAATGTAGGAATTCTGGGGTAGGAAATTTCAACATACCTACCTATCTACAAGCAGCTGAAGCAAAAAAACATGAATTATGACATCGTGATAATCCATGTTTCCATGAATTAAGATTACGATAGCAAGTGTATGATTCCTTCAATAGAAACGTACCAGAATAATTGTACGCAAGATGTACGTTGTTTTTATCTAACCCCTCAAACAACCCACCTAATATCGTTACGCGTACAAATATACGGGCTTTCACGAAAGCATCTATTTTTGGTACCGAAAGTCTAGCCAAATAAATAACGTACTGATATTTCATACGTTTTCATCAAGAGCCGTACATAATTCCATTTCGTTTTTCGTCCAGATGCGACGTGGAAATTGATATATAAAATATAAATATAAAGTTGATCATTCTGATCACGTCTCAGGCGAAAAGCGAAGTATTATTTTTCAATTTAAACGAATTGAATTTGTAAATGGAATCATGGACGATCATAAACTTTGATTGGAATCGAAAATTCTTTTTTAGTAAGCCTACCAAGCGTGGCGATTATAGTAAATCCCCCCTTTTGTTGAGGCTTTTGTCCAGCAGTGGACGTCTTTCGGCTGAAATGATGAATAACTTAGCTATATGGCCTAAAAAAATGTGCAATAGGGTATTTTACTATATACGACAAAAAATCTAAAAAGAGAGATAGCTTAGGCAAAATGCTGTCGGAAAATGTTAGTTATGGTTCATGAAACAACAAAATACATTTTAAAATACAATTTATAGATTTCAGTTTTTTTAATCTGTTTTTGAACACCATGAAATAGTAGCCGCCATGTTATTACGTCATACATGCAGGCATGTCAACTGAGCAACTTTGTACTATTATTATTTTCGTAACCAAAGTAATTTTTATTTTAAAAAATATTTTGAATTCAGGAACAGCAAAACAATGATAAGTAAAAAAATAACTCATTTTTTAAATTATAATATAAACAATTCTTTTATAAAATATCAGCGGATTTATCTAAATAAAAAAGTGACGTACCCACAGAACAATATGGCGACTGCGTCCAGCGTTTTCGTCAAATTACGCGCGAAATTTGAAAATGTAAAATTTTAATTCACGTTTATGGCATTAATCGATTAAATAAAAATGTTGTGTTTTTAGTGGTTTATTAGCACTCTAGAATCGAATTAAGACACTTTTCAAAAAGCTGGCGTTTTAATACAAACACATAAATGACGTTATACTTACAATAATAAAACTGACAAATGCGGGCACTGATTGGTCAGGTCCACTCAATCTGTGTGGTTCTTTCCGATTTTAGACACCAATATTATTCGTTTTCACATGATTTGAACAAGATTTTCTGGACTTTGAAAGAGACTGTGACGTGTGTGTTCCGGCCTTTCTATTCAGAGTACTCAGTTAGGATTTTGGAAACGCCGACCTCATATAGTTTCAAGAATATGATTGACGTGTAAAAGTGTTGTACAAATGTACTTAGCTAATGTATAAAACCTATTAGATATTGTTTTATGAATTACATTACACAGCAACGTACGGTTTAATTAAAGAAAAATATAAGAATACTAGCTGACCCAGCAAACGTTGTTTTGCCTTATAAATTATTTAGGGGTGGACTACCCCTAACATTTAGGGGGATGAAAAATAGATGTTGGCCGATTCTCATAGATACCGGATAAGCACAAAAAATTTCATCAAAATCGGTCAAGCCGTTTCGGAGGAGTATGGCAACGAAAACTGTGACACGAGAATTTTATATATTAGATTTAGCCTCTTCGATTTCTAAATAAAAGGCGCTAATTATTTTTTAACGTACACGAACAATCTAAACCAAGGACAAGGTTGGAAATGTCAACATAACCCTATATTAAGATAAGATGGTTTTATATCATCACATGTGACTCATCATCATCATCTGCCTAGCCTTTTCCCAACTACGTTGGGGTCGGCTTCCAGTCTAACCGGATGCAGCTGAATACCAGTATTTTACATGGAGCGACTGCCTATCTGACCTCCACAACCCAGTTACTGGGTAATATACGATACCCCTTGGAAAGACTGGTTGTCAGACTTTCGGGCTTCTGACAACCCGTAACGACTGTCAAAGATCTACAAATGACAGCTGGGACCAACGGCTTAACGTGCTTCTTTTTCGTGTGTTCGTCATCACATGTGACTATACAATAAATATGTGCTCGCAATATTCGCGGATATTTGATTTCCTAAAAGGTAAGCGTAGGTCAGATGGCTGTTTGTCACGACGTAAGTACGGAAATTCACCGTATCCTGTATGAAAAAATTGATCGCGGGTTGTAGCCATATACAGGGTAAGTTTTTATCCAGTGCGCAAACTGTAACCATGAATTCAGGATACCATTCTAGACCCCCCAACGCAGAAAGTTTACGCCGGTTTAAAAAAAAAAAATCAGCTGTTTCATAGAAAAGTGCGGTTGAAAAGTATGGAACAGCTGATTTATTTTTGTATTGCCGACGAATAATTTTTGTGCTGGGGGTTTAGAGTGATATGCTGAATTCATGGTTACAGAATGCTCACTCGATAAAACTTATTTTGTATACTTAACCCTGATCTAAAATATTGCATCTCACATCGCCACGTCTTATTACAGTGTAGTACCAACCCTACGGCTACGTACAAAAAAAAATCTTTACATCAACTTTTATTAAGTACTTACCTAAGTCAAAATTCATCTGCTTAGTCTTTTTCCGACTATGTTGGAGTCGACTTCCAGGCTAACCAGGGGCCCGGCTACTCTCTAACTCCGTCAACGAAAATACGGGACCGTCCGAAAATATTACAGCTGATTAATCGACTTTTTTGGACGGGTAAAACCATATAGGGGGTAGGGACAGCTGTCAAATCGTGCAGTAATTCATTCTTAGTTTGGGCCCCAAACTAGTCAGAAGTACGTAAGTTATACGGAGTAGGAGACGCCCGTAGCTTTAACCGAGATTACAGATTCCGTGCTTAGAGAGTAGGCCCCCCAGATACAGGTTAATAACAGTATTTTACATGGAGTGACTCCCTATCTCACCACCATAACTCAGATACAGGGTAAAAGCTCGTGCAGACTAGCGCAATGCGACGGTCGCGTCGCTACACTTGTAGAACAATTTCTATGAAAACTTAATGGAAATTGTTCTACAAGTGTCGCGTCGCGCTGTCGCGTCGCGGCTGTTTGAAGAAGCCTTAACACGATACCCTTTGTCAGCTTTTCTTAAGTATTCTGTCAAATACCTTTGTCAGCCTTTCTTAAGTATTCTGTCAAATAGAGGTTTTTTCAAACAGGTGCGACGCGACAGCGCGACGTGACTCTCATAGAACAATTGAAGACTTTATTTAAAATAAAACCACCTTTGTCCAACATCATGTTATGAGTTAGTTACGCCATCTTGTAGAGGAATTTGTAAGCTATTTGATTGTATTTCATATTTCTTCAAAAACAAGTTTAGTCACGAGAAATTTGCTACTTTAATAAAAGCAATTTACGTGGCGTAACTAACTCATACATGCATTTTTTTACAAAGGTGGTTTTTGAAATAAAGTCTCCAATTTCTATGAAAATTTCATAGAAATCGTTCTACAACTGTCGCGTCGCGCCTGTTTGAAGAAGCTTTAATAGTTTAAATTTTTATTTTTATTGTCAAAGTGCTATTTAGCGTTATTATGTCAATTCTTCATCATGGTATATTTTCTACATCAAAATATTATTGCACGTCATATCTATGTGTACAGATACTCATGTTAGCTATACATAGATATAATTAAATATAGTTTAATAAAACAAAGTAATGACTTGAATAATTTCTATAAATAATTGACACATTATCAAACTAAACCATTTTGTTTTATAAAGACAAAAATTTGTCTCTGTGTCATTAATATTAAACGTGCTCTTTATTTTTTTTATTTATTTATTTATCAAAAACAAGTTTATAAAAAAAAAAAAATCTTAACTTAAGAACTATGCCCCACAAAACCGTTTGCACGGTTTGTCTGTGGGAACAGAACGAATAGTACCTGTTACACATTAGGTTTATTAGTGCGGACACTTAACTTTCACTTATACTTATTGGAACAAACAATAAAATCTTAAATGTATTGAAATAATAAAAATATAACCCTACTTAATCACCCATCCGTCTCCCCCAACAATCTGCAAACCACATTCCTAAGTTGTTGTAATGTTCCCACAGCTGGACTAAGCCTCCTCTCTGTGAGAGGTAGTGGGCCATAATGTTCCACTCGATCCCAGTTCGGGTTGGTAGATGTCACATGTCTTCGAAGTTTTAGTTCTAATGGCTCCTACACACTATGCCAGCGGCCCGGTCGGCGGCCATGACACCAACAGAGCCGGCGGCATACTCGGTTTCTGCGGCAAATGCCGGCGGCCTAATATCACCTGTAGCAGACTTGCAAGGCAAAAACTCGCCGGCTGTGCCGCCGGCATGTAGGAGCCTTAAGACATGATATCATCTTTGGTTTTTAGTTCTAAGACATGATAACATCTTTGGCAGTCGTTATGGGTACCAAGTCAGATGCCCAAAATTCTGGCAACTAATCATACCAAGAGGCATCATTAACCAGTCACTGGGTTGTGGAGAAGCGAAAGGCAGTCGCATCATGTAAAATACTGGTATTCGGTTAGACTGGAAGCCCACCCTCAAAATTTGGCAAAAGGCTAGGCAGACGATAATGTTTAGTATCAGAGTACCTATCTATTCACGTACTTTAGTGTCTGCCCAAGAGTCCTGATTACGGCTATTTCCCGCTAGATCATTAATCGGGTTTATGAGTCCTATGTTTAGTGGACACTTACTTTTACGGGACTAACAAGATAATATAACAACATTTCCTTATGATATCGCAAGGTGTCAGACCTGCCATGAAATATATGACGTGACGTCTCGTATCATGGTGTTGGTTGCATTTCGTTGTTTAGTCGTAATGAATGATTACACTTTAATAAACTGTACCTCGTCTAGTTTTTAAGTTATGATTGACGTTTAAAGTGTTTGTACGAACCTACTTACAGAAATACAATAATTTATCATTAATTTTAATAATGTAGTATATGTTGTAATTGTTATATTCAATCAGAAATTTCTCAGTAGCAACCTTGAGTCTAGATTTATGGCAATAAATCTTGTAAAACGCTGTAAATAAATAAATTAAATAAAAACGTTTTATTTCAGATGTCAGGATCCGTAGGTACACATACATTAATTATTTTGAAGTTACAGGCATTAAAAAAGAAAATGAATATGATATTCAGAAATTCAAATTAAGGTTAAAAATGTACAAATTAAAAAAAAATACGAAATTAAAGTTAAATTTAACGAATTTAAACAGAATAAAATTAAAACTAACAAATCGAAGTAAAATAAAATTAACAATCAAAATTAACTAATTTAAATAAAATAAAGTAAAATTAAAGTTAATAATGAGCATGTTTGAATAAAATAAAATATAATCGAAAAATAAAAATAAGTACGAATACTTTTATTATAAAAACCTATGAGAAGATAGTAGTCGACCTAATGACATTAACTTCATAGATACAGATTACAATGCATAAGTTAGTTAATTGTTTGTCATTTTCTCGCGTGTACGTGAACAATTACCTTAGGGTCCAAAAAATTCATACACTGTAAGGAACAAAACCCTACAAGTCCCTAAAGTGGACACATTTTTGAACACCTTCTACCTACATTTCCACCTTAACAGTTCATAAATAACAGAATTATAAGCCGAATGAAATCTTAATCCACAATTATTTCGTTATTAATACCCCATATGGCCCATATCTTTTACACGTTAATACCCCTTAATCGCCAGTGCTTATCTTTTACTCCCGTTATAGGGATAACAGCTGTGACAATAACTCTTACCCTCTTCAAAAGTATACGACATTACCGAAGCTTTATCTTTTACGAAAGATACAGTATGTTTTTACGTCCAACGGAAGAGAAAAATTCTTTGAGGGACAAAGGAACAGGTAGGGGTAACTTTGGTCCTTTCTAATTTTTGTGCTGTATTTTTACATGACTTTATTTTGAGTGTCTTTAATTCATCTTTTCATCTTTTGATAACTTAAAGCTCATAGCGGGTCCAAATTGGAGAGGAGTTGCGAGAGATAGGACTCGGGGGAAGTTGTTAGATGAGGTCGTTAACAGGATCCATTATAATTATTATGAGTGTCAATATGTCTTGTCTCATATTTGGGATCCTGATAAAGTATTAATTAAATTGTATTTTTTTCTTCTTGTATTTGAAGTAATGAAAATTGTAATTGCATAATCAAAATAAATAGTACAAAACCCAAAACAATCGCTATTTAAATATTTATAGTTACAAATGAGTTACCGGTCTTTTATAGGTTAAAACTAGAAAGTTATGTATTTTCCTTGATATCGAAAAAAATTCTCGAAGCGTTGGCAACCTTTCATCTTTTGGAACTGTAACATCTTTTCAAAGAACCAATTATGGATTAACATATGCTACGAGTTGTATGCGTTTGGAATGGAAACCGTACTTATGCATCAAAGCTTTAAGTTTAATATTATTTGAGTTAAACGTGGTAGCTCAAATAAACTGAAAATGATGACATAAGCAATAACAGCTGCACGGATCGATCGATCAGGTAAAGGCTTCTTCAAACAGGCGCGACGCGACTCTCGTAGAACAAATTTCTATGAACACTTCATGGAAATTGTTATACAAGTGTCGCGTCGCGCTGTCCTGTCGCTCTTGTCGGAAGAAGCCTTAAAACTGCACTTTTTACGGTTGGTCTGTGGATAGGGGACCATATTTATATACCAAGACCCCTCCATGCTTTCGAAAGCACGCCTTTGGTCCCGGCTGTCGTACGTAGATCTTTGACAGTCGTTACGGGTCGTCAGAAGCCCGAAAGTCTGACAACCAGTCTTACCAAGGGGTATCGTATTACCTAGTAATTGGGTTGTTGAGGTCAGATAGGCAGTCACTCTATTTAAATACAGGTATTCAGCTGCTTGCGACACTTTTGACACACAAATGTCGCAGCATCATGCTGAGGTAGTGGCCTTTTCGCGTCGTACAGGATCTTGTTTTTAATTTTTCCTTTTTTTTTGTATAAATCTAATTTTAATTTTATTATGTACGCGCTTTTTTTTTGTGTGCGTAGCTTAATAGTGTTTTAGTTTTTTAGTGTGTTTTATTGTATTGTGTTCTAGTTGATATTCCTGTGCGAGTCAATTAACTACTTTTTCTTTCTTCTTCCGGTTTGGCTGGAAGCCGACTCCAACATAGGAAAGAGCTAAGCAGATGATGATAATGATGAATGATGACATTTAGTTACTTAAATATGATCAAATTTACGAAATCATTTATTAAAAAAGCGGCCAAGTGCGAGTCGGACTCGCCCATGAAGGGGTCCGTAGCAGCAAGTAACATAATATAAAAGTTCATGTCGTTCGTTGTAACTTTGATCGATGTTTTAATAATTTTACTTAGGCACCCATTATAGGTTTATTATTAGAAAAAAAAAAATGGTTCACGGTTTATGCATAAGGTTTATGTTTATGAAATTGAATGTTTTTTTTAATTTTTATATTTGAGTTAATTGAATGAAAGGTAAACTGTGGTTTACGATTTATGACGTATTAAAAAATACTACTTACTAGATCTTATTCAAACCAATTTTCGGTGGAAGTTAACATGGTAATGTACATCACATATTTTTTTTAGTTTTATCATTCTCTTATTTTAGAAGTTACGAGGGTGACACACATTTTACCACTTTGGAAGTGTCTCTCGCGCAAACTATTCAGTTTAGAAAAAAATGAAAATAGAAACCTCAATACCATTTTTGAAGACCTATCTATAGATACCCCACACGTATGGGTTTGATGTAATTTTTCTTTTAAGTTTCAGTTTTAAGTATGCGTAACCCCTAAAATGTATTGTTTTTTTTTCCAATTTTTGTGTAAAAATCTTAATGCGGTTCACAGAATACATCTACTTACTAAGTTTCAACAGCATAGTTCTTATAGTTTCGGAAAAAAGTGGCTATGACATATGGACGGACAGACAGACATGACGAATCCATAAGGGTTCCATTTTTTGCCATTTGGCTACGGAACCCTAAAAAGATTAACCGAAATCCATTATTCGAATAAGTTATTTCTGTGATTATACTTTAGGTACTTACCTACATTTTAAAGATTCGCCTTTAATACCTCAACGAAATAAAACGAAAGATTTAAAAGCCTTTACGCAGCGTGTCATCGTTTTTTGTTAAAGACGAATCCATTTGGTAATTACAAACTCGAGCCTTCTGCCTAAGGCAAGGCAATGAAAGGGAAATCGATTCGCTTCGATTAAGATAAATGAATGTGCTTGTTCGACATAAAAGAAGAGTTTTCTTTGTAACCTGTCTCGCATATTGTTACCTTAAGGCGGTTTTTTCCTTACTTTCTATAGGTACAATTGTACCTAAATGTAACGACAGACTTGGACACCTAAGAAACTTTTGCCTTAGTAAAACATAGGTCGTAAATACGTAATGTATCTGTATACAATTAAGATCATTACATCAAAGAAGAGACTTTATTAGGATTTTGTTACGCGTGACCAAATATAAAAAAAGTATCGAAAACACAACCTCAAACAAAATTAAGTTGCCCCGCAACATAATGTCGATAAAAATAATTATATCATCTACTAGGTTTTAATAAAGTAATTAATGTGCAAGATATGTCACGTCATCGAAGTGATTTTTTTAAAATAGTTACGTGCTTTATCGGTGTGTATGCTTGCTATACAGAATTCTTATAAAGCCCTTCAAATTATCAATAACAAAAAAATGCCTACGACCGGTAACCAACATAAACAATCAGCCTATACATATTAATTCCACTGCTCGGAAAAAGGCCTCCTCCCGGTGAGAGAGAGAGAGTGGGCCACAGTCTACCACGGGGTTCTAGACGAGAGTTGGTGTCGAGTATTCGAACTTTTGTTTCTAGGACATATCTAAGTACCTATAATATTTTTTTCACCGTTTTGGAGCAGTGGTGATAAAATAATTTACCCAACTAAAGCACCTGCCTCGGCTCAAACTTATGACCTACAACTTACAAGTTGTAGGTCATAAGTTTGAGTGAGTGAGTGAGTTTGAGTTTGAGTTTTGTTTGACTTACAAGTCGCGGCCGTACCTACAAGGAATGTCATCAATTATAACTAGAGATCGGATATTCGGATGCATACGAGTATTTACTTAACGTTAATTTATGGTTATGAAAGTATGGGAAGCGGCTTTTAAAAATATAATTTCATGCCAAGAACACCGGGAATGCATAACTAGTCAGGTGTATAGTATGGAAGCGACTTCTAAATTATTAGCAATGCAAAACTATTCATATTTATTTAGAATTAATGTTTAAGTCCCGATGCAAAAATATGTATGTAGGGTGTAAGGGAGGGGGTGGTGTGTGTTAGTAAAAAAATAAAAAACAAATTAAATAAATATTATTTCGATACAAAAGCGCATTCCATATTAGCCACTTGCCATCGCAACTATAGGTAAATATGTATTCGAATATCCGATCTTTAATTATAACAGTCGCCACACATGACCGACATTAAATTTTTCTCAATATTTGGTGATTGTCAGTCCTGACTTCTGAAAGCTGCGTCTGTCATCATCAGAGGTCGGAGTAGGTAGATTGATTTTATATACTTGCGTCAAGATATTATAATATGGACATGCCATTTTATCCATAATGTGCGGGAAGTACCGGAAAAAGTTCCGGAATTGGAATTATGGAATAAAATAAAATAAAAAACATACAGATAGGCTAACAAAATCGTTTATTATATACAAGATTTTTAATTTTTTTTTGTTATGAAAACAAGAATATCCACATTTTCTTTGATTCACATCCAACCTTTGTCTCTTGTCCTTCAATGCTCATCACCACATACATTTGTTAGTAAGCAAGTTTTAATTAAACAGACATCAACGTCTAGACTAAACAAATAATATGTGTTTTAGAAATTTTACAAGCTGAATAAAAAGAATTTTGGCAGTAATAAACAGAGCTTTTTAATCTTATGTTTATAATCGTCAGACAAGGTCGGGGTTGGCTTTGAACAAGATGCTGTTATTAAAATATAAAAACTATACAAGGAAATTATAAATTTGTAGACTGTGGTAGCGTAGAGAATTATCGTCGGTTATCGAAAAAAAATCTTCTGTTACATAAAAAAGTCCAATATCTATTGAAGCGGCAATTTTTTAACGCGTCGAATAAAAAAAAATAGTTTTAAAAAACTAAAAAAACACGCTTTAAAAGCCAAACTATAAACTGAAGACAATAATTGAATTCTATTAAAAAGCGTGGGGTGCTTTTTGAGGTATTTTTATAAGTGAGTAATATCATATTTATTTTCTATTTTTTAGTTTTGCTAACTACAAAAGCGTGTTTTTTTCAATTTTTTTTAAATTATTGAATTGTCATAGGTCCTCGATAAGTCTACAAAGTTTAAATAAAATCTGACCGTTTAAAGTGGGTCAAAATAGCGTCCAAAGGAGTCGGTTACATACAAACATACAAACAAACAAACATACAAGTGAAGCTAATATAAAGCGTGTAAAAATCGATTCCTCCGTGCCTCGGGAAGCATGTTAAGCCGTTGGTCCCGGCTGTCATTCGTGGATCTTTGGCAGCCGTTACGTGTCGTCAGAAACCCGAAAGTCTGACAACCAGTCTTACCAAGGGGTATGGATGGTATTATGCAGTAACTGGGTCATTGAGGTCAGATAGGCGTCACTCTATGTAAAATTTCATTCATTCATTTAATTTCATTTATTTCATAAACATAAATGCATTTGTGTCGAAATATAGGAATACACCATACATTTAATATTACTATCGTGACTACACTCAACCAAAAAAAGAAAACTCTAGAAATCTTGTTTGAGAATACATAAATGTCAAATTTTCTTCATACATATTACATGTCAAAATATTACAAATAAAATTATTGCATTACATTCTAAAATTAATAATTTACCAATGATTACTTTTTCATCCTTACAAAATTCGTCAATTCTATAATAACACTTCTGAATCAATAATGTCATAAATTTATTTCTAAATTTATTCAAAAATGCGAAAAAAGATGCGCTTCCCTGGTGCGCCGGGTGCGGGCCAGCGAGCGCCAACATTTTACTGCGCTGTATCGCGAGTAGACTGGACTGCTTGTGTGTGAATCGCTGCTGCAAACTCCACCTCGGTGTTGAGCTTGTAGCAGGGATTCGCATTGTAACTATATGCTGCCGCCCCCTAAAATCCTACCTTACGTCCAAGCTGAACATCTGGCTACGTGGGGGGCGGTCACGCGTACTGTACAACTGTACAAAAACTTATTCGGCTAACAAGGAAAGGTATCCCCTTTATGGAGTTTTGCGAAAAACCTCAACAAAAAGACAGTGTCCGTATCCAATCGCAGATACTGTTTAAAAATAAAACACAAACATATACTTAATCTACAACAAAACAAAACCCAAAAAGTGAAACAAAAAACAAGACAAAAAAAAAAACTATATGCTGCCATAGATACCATGTAGGTTAAGTGTGTAGGTTATGTTTACTAACATAGGGTTAAGAGATATTGTTACTATCACATTTGAGTCATTTGTCACTTAATTTCTCTAGAAAAAAAAAGTAATCATGATCAGCCTATGATGATCCCACTGCTGGGACACAGACCGCATCTCTGTGAGAGGGAGTGGGCCGTAATCTACCACGCGATACCAGTGCGGGTTGGTAGATGTCACATGTCTTCGAATTTTTGGATATAGGACATGCCGGTTTCCTCACTATGTTTTCCTTCACCGTTTTGAGAGCAGTGGTGATGAAATTATTTACACAAAGTAAATCCTCTGTCTCGGTTCGGACCTACGATCTATAACTCGTAAGTTGCGTTCGTAACCAATGGGCCACCACTATTGTCAATATGTTTTGTGATATGTATGTCTCACCTTCGGTGCAACAAAGTCACAACAGCAGCTCATATTTTAATTTTACAGGAGAGGACTTTTAATTTTTTTTTTCGCATTTATATCCTCTTTTCTGGATTACTATTTAAAGTAGTTTTTTAGTAGTTTTAGGATCTTGTAAAATAGTAATCCAGAAAAGAGGAAATAAATGTGAAAAAACAATTTAAACGCCTCTCCTGTAAAATTAAAAAAATGAGCTGTTGAGACTTTGTTGCACCGAAGGTGCGATGTGGTCCTTTTACGCTAACCTACACTAAATGAAAGAGTTTTTTTTGTCGAAATGAAATAATATGACCATAACGTATACACAAACAACTGACGTATGCAGACGTCCAAATGTAATTTTTTTCAGCGCCGACCCATGTCAGGAGGGTCGTTCAAAATGTCAACCCCAAGCATTAAGTTAACGCACATATTCAGTGTTCAACATGACTGTGCTTAACTTACTTTATTGGTACTTAATATTCAGGCTTTGAATTTCCATTCATTTTAATATTGAATTAAATTTTGCTTTATACAATATTCATGCTCCGTTAATATCAACTTAACGGATCACGTTTGGGCACGCCGCGATTGCGGCGGTAAGTCCCCTCTTTGAGGAGTGGCTTGAGAGGCGGCATGGCGTCCTCACCTTCCGCCTGACACAGGTCCTCACCGGACATGGCTGTTTCGGGAGGTTCCTGTTTCGGATAGGGCGGGAGGAAACGCCCGGGTGTTTCCATTGCGAAGATCGCCCAGAGGACACGGTGGAGCATACGGTGGAGGTCTGCCCAGGTTGGGCGGAGCAACGCCGTGTCCTCGTGGAGGTGATCGGCGGCGGCGATCTCTCGCGTCCGACCCTGGTCCAGGCCATGGTACGGAGCGAGAGGGCATGGCTGGCAGTCGCCTCCTTCAGCGAAGCAGTTATGCTCGCAAAGAGGGAGGCGGCGCACGTGAGGGAGATGCAGTACATGCGCCCTCACAGCCGTGGCCTTCGCAGGAGACGCCCTGGGCGTCGGGAATCCCAGGCTGATTCCCGGCCACCGTAGGCACGGGCTTGCGGACGGCGAGTAATGGGTACCTCGCTGTCCGGTAAGGACCAAGACCGGGTCGACGGCGCGTTGTGTTCCACGCGTGCCTCAAAGAGATGTCAGCAGCAACAGAGGGGCCCGCAAGGGCCGATGCCTGCCGGGGGTGCGGGTTGTTCGAAAGAGATACCGCCGCCCCTGGCACACAGGCAACTGAGGGAACACGGGTGGGTTTTAGTCAGTAAAAGTCTGACACGCCCTCCCGCTCCACCCAGAGCGGGAGAAGTTATTTGATGATTTCCCACCCAGAAAAAAAAAAAAAAAAAAAAAAAAAACGGATCACGTTGCCTTAACATGTCCAATTTGAATAGATTATTTTGTTACGATGATTTGTCTTCTATTAGATTTTTTGATGATTCTAAAAAACCTTAACAAAACTATAGTTTTCCAAGAGAAAATTGGCAAAGTTTTACTAGAAAAATAAGTGTAGGAACAATTAAGAGCGTTCATTCCACGCGGGCGCAACAGCGCTTTTATACTAGTTTTTCGTGATTATTTCATTATATACAAACAAAAGTACTATTTTTTTTCAGCCAAGCACTACATCGTTGGTATTTATAATTATTTGAAATATTTACTTTTTCATAAAAACTTAATTTAATCGTACTTAGTAAGGCAAATAGAAAATAATTGATGGTATGTCGATTTTTATAACTAAATACCAAAATAACTGAAAGAGAAATAGCACACAAACTTGAAAATACCAACGATCTAGCGCATGGCTAAAAATAATGTTTACTTTTGTTTGTACATAATGAAATAATCACGAAAAACCGCCATAAATGCGCCGTTGCCAGCCCGCTTGGGAGAATGCTCCTAAAATCCTTTTGATTCCGTCTATCCGGATCGAAGGACCAACTTTTAATTGAGCACTGTTATATCGTATGCTTATAGACGATGAACTTTAAACATGACTATATTATCTTGCCTAACTACCACGTCCTACTGTAATTGGTCTAGTTTATCAATATTATCGCCGTACGTGTCTACGAACAGCATTGATATTGTATCGCTTTTTAACAGAAGCACTGTTTAACTTCGACTGAAGATACGACTCACTTCAGAAAACTCAAGATATGTACATAAATTGAAACGCTAAATTTATTTAAACATACAGTTTAAACTAGAAGGTCTCTCGTTTAAAAAATTGTCATGTTCGTTTTTTGTTTAATTTTTAAAACTTGACGTTATTTCCTAGCTAGATCGCTGAGAATAAATGCCGACACAAACTCAAAGGTCTGTTTTAAAGTCCTTTAATATGACATTAGCATTATTTAAGCTTTTCTATAAGTCTAACATTAACATTGCCTTGCATTGTTAGACTCATAGAAAATCTGAAATGTAAAAGAAAATCTAAAAGAGCCCTTTAAAGAAAGAATCATTGCAGCTTTGAGTTGAGCTATCCCAACAGACGGTATTTTGGACTTATTTGTGTACCTTTCTTTTGGTAGAGATTGCTAGATTTACTGGCCGTGGGCTAGCTCAAGGAGACCCTTTGGCTCCACTTTTATTTAATATTCTAACACTGCACATATGTAAGAAGGTGGGCCAGGTTAATATATCTCAATATGCTGATGACTTTGTGGTATATTCAACAAAAAGTAATTTAGATTCAGCGTTTGATGAACTGCGGTGTGCTTTGCGATATACCAAAGTGTTAATTGATAAGTTGGGTTTAACTATGTCCCCAAATAAAACTAAGATTTGTGTTTTTAAAAAAGGTTGCTTTAGGAGGTCTATCAACTTTGATTTTGATGATACTTCAATAGAAGTCGTTAATAATGTGAAATATTTAGGTCTGTGGCTGGATAGTTCATTAAGATGGGGTAAACATATCAATGAAACCTCACAGAAGGTAATGAAATTCATTAATTTACTTAAGGTTTTATCTGGTCAGGGATGGGGACTTCACCAAAAACACCTAAGACGTTTATATATTTCTATTATTCGGAGTAGAATTGATTATGCCAGTTTCTTATTTGACTGTAGTTGTAATTCTAAACTAATAAAATTAGATAGGGTCCAGAACCAGGCATTGCGTGTTGTTGGCGGATTTATAAGGAGCACCCCGATACATGTGATGGAAAGCGAGTTATGCCTTCCGCCACTTCACATTCGTCGGAGATACTTAGCTATCAAATTTATGTTAAAATCAAAATCATTTGTTAACAATAAAACTATAGAATCATTAAAAAATCTTTCACGCGTTACAAGTTCTAACTATTGGCAGAACAAAAAGTTGCCACTACTAATTGAAATCTTTTTACATTATAACTCTTTTCCAATACACTCAAGTGCTCAACTTGGAATGTTTTCACTTGATAGATGGATTAGTAGTATAGATTTGTCTCATATAGTCTTCGATAAAATCCCTAGTATTTCTAAGGCTAAGCGCCATTACAGTACTTTACAAATAAAACACTTATGTTCTTCATATATTCAAGAACAATATTCAGGCTATCATACGATTTTTACTGACGGTTCCAAAGATAAACATTTAGGGGGCTCCGCCTTTTTGGATCCCATTTCCTTTAATCACATGAAGCTTAAGATTGATTCAGATATCTCTATTATGCACATTGAATTGATTGCGATATTGGAAGCTTTGTCCTATATCCTAACAATTAATGGCGATAAATTTGTGACCCTGACAGACTCCAAAAGCTCGCTGCAGCACTTGGCTCGGCACACTTCTCACATGCGAGGTACTCCGACAGCCTACGCGATATATGAATTGCTCTTAAAGCTTCAATCTAATTCTAAAACAGTATGTCTTCAATGGATTCCGTCGCATTGTCAAATAGAAGAGAATGATAAGGTTGATATGCTCGCCAAACAAGCGTGTGTTGATGGAGTCCCCATGAATATCACTCCACTGTATTCGGACTATTTTGGAAAAGCTAAGAGAAAGTGTTTAGACCTTTGGCAGGAGTATTTTGATGAGAGATCAAAAGAAAAAGGGATATGGTATCGAACGATCCAGCCAGTGATTTCTCGGGTTCCGTGGATTGATTGTGCTATCAACAAAAACCTTGTTACTATAGCCTTAAGACTTCGTTCCGGACATATTCCTTCTAATAAGTTTTATTATTTAATGAAGAAAGCTTTGTCTCCAAACTGTGATGATTGTGGAGTAGTTGATGATGTGGTTCATATCCTGTTAGTGTGTCCGGAATGAGAATATTAGAATTAATGTTTTAGGACGACATAAAAGGTATGATATTGGCTTATGTAATACCATCCTCGCTTTTCCATTGTCTGATAAGGCAATACAACTGTATAAGTTAGTTATAAGGTAGATCGTAACCAAAATTTTGTGTTTTTCTGCACTGGGTGATGTGGTCGCTAAGCGACAAAGCCCTTTAAATAGATTAAAAAAAAAAAAAATCTTTTGGTAGCACCAAAAGTAAATGACGAATTCTTTCAAAAATATTATCCAGTTCAAAAACACTTAGGTAAATTCAGTGAAAACAAAAATATGAATAATCGTGGCGCTTCAGTCTGCCAAATAATTATATTATAATAATATACAGTTATATTCTGACTCATCAAAATAATCTGTTTCTGAAGTAGTCTGACGTAGAAAATGGCCTTCAAATGTCAGGAGAGAACGAACGAACCTGTTAAATAGTTCGAATTTTGAAAGAACTTCAGATTATGTTTCGTATTTTGTTACTGAGGGTTAAATATGCGGTTCCTGTACCTCTAGTGAGATCAAGGTGTTGTCGAAAAACCGAGGGTACGACTTCCAACTTGAGAGAGGCTTATGCCCAGAAATAAGGTGACTAGGATAGGCTAAGTTGATAGATTGATGTAGTGTAGTTTAGTTCCTTAAAATCCGCCTATGATCTTATCCACAGGATTATACTTCCGCTAATGACACCAAGCTTACTGCACGTTTAGTAATTTACAACCTTAATTTCCCTAAAGACAATATTAGCATTCTACGACAGACAAAACTCCATTTCAAAAGAAATCGGGCATTTTTGCCCAATAAAACTTTGTTATCGCTTAACATCAACTCTGACAAACTCATTATAACTTCTTTCTGTTCAGAAGGTAATCTTAGAAGAATCTCTGGGAACAATATACGAACCTTTTGGATTTTATTTTTCCTTGCATAGCTGTCCTTTCATATGGATATTGTGATCATAAACGGAGGGCTGGTGGATGAGATTACCCCGTTTTGAATTTTTATATTTTTCTGTTCGGATATTTTTTGGTCCTTCGGGCCGGATCAGAGTGTTACGTGCAATTTTTACTATTATTATGAGTCCTATGATGTAATAATGTAGTAGGTATTGTGATTTTGGTAATACTAGGTACATAGTTGCTCCCACAAAGGTGTTGTCGCTGTTAACAAAAACATAAATAAATAAAATTGTAGCGTACCTGTGTTTAACATCAAACAATTAATTACTCAGAACAAAATATATTATTATGTGTGCTAGCATTTAGTAGTAGTCCGCGCCTTTGTAATCTTTTTTGTGTGCGAAAAGTTTAAATACAAAGTAACATTAAAAATCAGAAACCGGACTGCTGAAAAATCTCACTCCAAAAGTCTGAAACAAGAAATTATTCTCACCTGAAAGCCGTGGTATGCCACTTTGCCCTAATGCTTGTGATCGTTAGAATGTGTTGTTTAGGTGGCATTCGACCATAGCTTTCAAATGAGATTTTTTTTTTTACCCTTTTTTAGATATCTAAACGTAAACGTTTCACACGTAGGTAATACTTATTTAATTGTTTTTAAGACTTTATTTATATCTATAGGCCATCTCATTGTGCTCCGTGTGGTGACGGACGTAAAAGAACAGCACCATCCCATTTCTTCCCGTGGGTATCGTAGAAGGCGACTAAGGGACTTACTAGAAAATGGGCAGCAGCGTTCTCTAAGCATTTGACCACCATGCTGCGATCGCCAACCCGCCTGCCAAGCGTGGCGATTATGGCAAATCTCCCCTTTTGGGGGAGACTTATGTCCAGCAGTGGACGTCTTTCGGCTGATATGATGATGATAAAAATCAAAATCAAAAGTCATTTATTCAAATTAGGCTGAGAATCAGCACTTTTCGAATGTCAAAATTACATAAGACAGTCCCCCAAAACGCCCGCCCTTCACCACTTCCTAGTGCTTTAGCTGTAAAGAAGAAGTGGCGCAACAAACTCCCCAGCAGCACTATGTAATGTACAGTTTATGTGTAACTCAACAGCAGATGATGATCTCATTGTGCTTGTCGTAAAAATTGAAACTGAAATTCCATAGGATCGTTCTTGTTTCGATTCTATAATCGTTCAACATAAGTCGCGCGTTCGTACTAGGCCATCTGAGCACAAAATAATACGTAATAATCACAATACACCATATTAAAACTATAAAACCCAACTGGACAAGCTTTCAATAAAAGATTCGACAAAAAAGCTATTCAATAGTTCACGAGCCATTGCACTGGGGCGCTTAACTAAGTGAGCCAATGAGAGCTCATTTACTTGTCTATCTAGCTTAGGCGATTGAAACACGATCGACTAATGGACACAATCATTATTTAGTCGGGATTTACGGTTCCTGTATTGGGGATAGTGACTCACACACCGAATGTAAGTGGGCGTTTATAATATCTAACTTCAGAGGCATCTTCGACCTTTATTGCCTCCGACTGCATGAGATTGCGTTTAATAGCCAACCTCTTAAAACAAAAAGGTTTCTTGTTTCTATCCTTCTGAAGTTCACTTTTTACGCAGTCGGATTCTTTTATTTTTTTAATGTATTTTTGTATTGTAATATACACTGCATCTCATTATTTGACCCATTCTAGGGTTCCCATTGATCCAAACTTTAAACACATTTTGAGACTATCAAATCGCCACAAACAGTGCATCATGAGTACGATTTGTTTAAATAACCTAAAAAGAATCCTTAAAAAAAATATGAAAGAATCAGATACATCTTGCTTCTCTTTCTTTCTCTTATCAGAAAACGCATAAGGTACATTCGGCAAGATAGTGGCCATATTTCATCAATCCCTTGCGCTCCCCTTCTAGCGAATGGGGGCGCCGGTTACGGTCCCTTTTTACCCAGAATAAGTTAAAATGGTTAATTGAATATTAGATAATATTGTATATAATAATATTATTTACCTAAAGATAGGAATATTTTCTTGTTACAAACTTTTTAGAGTATATTTTTTCAGTAGTCGGGATTTTAGTTTTTGAACTTACTTTTCACTAAAATTATTTTTTGGGTTAGTTAACAACGTATTCATTTTTATTTTTAAGTTCATGACTTTTTGTACTCTAGAGGGTGCCATATTCAAAATAATCTAGAGTGTAATTACGTCACAAAGCCTATGATCAGCGGACGATCAAGACGCTTCCAACTATACCCCAATTGTCAAATTATGATAACTATAGTTTAAAAGTTTTGAGTGAACCGATGAACATACATACATAAATACCTAGATACCGGTCAAAATCATAACTCTCCTTTTTACTTCGCCGTAGTCGGGTAAAAAGGTGATGAAGAAGAAATCTCGAAGTTATATCGAAAACACCGTGCGAAGCTGAGGCGGATCTAGTTGGCTAGTACTAACTATAAATATGAAAGTGGAAATAGATTTTCACTTTGATATTTATATAGCTAGTTTATTTAGCCCTGTATGTTATGAGTGAGGTATTCCGACCCTCAAAGTTAGCACAATCAGTCGGGCATTCCTTCCAACCACGTTGCTAATACTATTGGGTAAGGTCAATAAGAATGTCAGCGGTATTCCAGACATGGCCCAACTCTGTAATGTGTTTAGGGCAAGGCCGGCCTCTCCACCCTACGCAATAATAAACTATTCGGAGCTATTTAATGAACACTTCTATTGGATTTGGTTGTTAAAGTTAGATTTAGTTAGATCCACACTCGTGTATAATTCCAAACCTTTTCGCCAATCAAGTCCTTTATATCGTTTCTATTATTGTTATGAGCTGGTCTCAAACACAGATTCAAAATAAAATCATCTTCATCACTTCAGCCTAAAAGACGTCTTATGCTGGGCATAGTTCCATGGTCTGTGGCTGATTGGTCGAAGTAGCGATGCTTGGAGGAGTCCAAAGCATGCCACATCGACCAATTCTGTGCTGCTCAAAGCTAATTCTCGCGACCTTCACTAGTTTATCGGTCCACATTGTCAGTATCGACGGTACCCCTTCTGGTACGCTGCCATCACACCAGAGCCTTTCATTCTGCAAGCAATGTACCCACAGCCGCTTAAGTTCACAATTAAAAAAAAACAACATCGCGCCTGTTTTCCTCGCAGGGTTTGGCAAAGGTGTATCAACCTCCTATTTATACTTACTTAGTAGGTACCTACACCCCCATTATGCCGCAGTTATGTTTAAGTCCCATTTAATAGGGGGCAAGCCTAATTTGGCATCAATCGGGCACACATCCAGGCTCCAAACTGCAACTGATTGAAAAATTATACAAACACCCAATAAAACTTTGCTTGACCTAGGCATCGAATCAAGGACCTCATGCTCGGCAGTAGCGCTTGCGATCACTAAACTAACGAGACAGACAATAACCCTTAACCACACTTACCAGCAAAGAAGCTCCTTCAGCTAACGAACTGCCCTGATCTCTTTAACATTAATATTAAGAGTGCCAATCGGCCCATTTTCAATCATAATCGTCGGTTTTAATTGAATTCGCATGCAAAATAGGCTTCATTATAGTGATGCCCACATTGCCCTCCGCTACCGAGCTAACAGCCCGGGGCTACCCAACCGTGGCTTAAACTGATCCCTTTTAGATTGGCCCCGGATTGCGTTCAAATTATATCATGATTCAGTTAAAAAACCCGTTTTATGAGAGATATAACTAGAGAATTGAAGTTATGAAGTGTCTTTTTTGAACTGGAGAGTTCACTAACAGTAGGTTTGATTCCTTTGTGTGTCAGTGTTACATTTAATAAAATAAAATAAATTAAACATCATTTATTTCAGACAAAAAACTCCATCAGCAAGGCAAGACGTGCTTATATATAATATTAGATATAATTATTTAAGAACGCAGAAAATACTTAATTGCCGCGCACTCACTTCCATTATTTGCAATCAAATTCTTGGTAATATGAATATCTGTATGAAGCTATATTGTGTAAATACAAATAAACATAACATTACATGATGCGTGAAATAGGGGGCGAGCCTATTGCCATACAAAAGCGCAAATCCAGACTCGTGCTACTGAGAAATTCCTGATGTAAAAGCTCTATTACACATTCAAATCAAATCAAATCAAATTAAAATATTTTATTTCACATAAACCTGCAAGGGCACTTATGAAACGTCAGAAGCTAGGTGCACGGTTCCAATTTGTCGCTTCCTATGGAGAAGAGCCGGCAAGAAACTCAACGGTTACTCTTTTAAAAATAATTGGCTTTTATAATGTTTTCAAATTACAGTGATATTAAAACCCGCCCATTGACTGACCCCAGTATAAACTTTAATATTATTATAAGCTTTTCGGAAGCTTACTTAAGTCATTCTCAATTATTTTTGACTCTCGTATAATCGTTATCGATGATAGACATTCTATGTCCTCTGGTCAAGTTAATAATTCGACTTGAGAAAATAATAACTGTCTAAAACAATAGAGTATTTTACCATTCCCAAACCAAAACTCACAAAATGAATGAAAAGTCATTTTTGAAATAAAGTTTGTAAACCGGCACGAATTCAATATTCTTTTCAACATTTTCCTGTCAACCCAGGTCAACGTTCAGACTGCTAAAAAACGTCATTTATCACGCCATACTTCATATATATTCCTCAGAGCGAAGTTCAAACATTTGAAGTAAATTGGAGCTGCCAAATAAGAGGTCCCCGCCATGAGTGGTACTACGTGTCGTGAATACTGAGCTTCACTGAGTAACCTTTGTGAAGAACTGTGTCATTTATTCTCTTTTCACAATGTGTCTTGTGCCTTAGAAATTAACATTGTTTTTGGCTAAAACTAAGACAATGTTCCACCGTTGCACGAGATTGGTGCCTGCGTTTTAGAAAAAAACCTTTTTATAGATCAGTGGTAAACTATGGTAGTTATAGTTCGTTTTTTAAACCCAGAGACTTCTGACAAGGCTTTTGTTTTTGCAGTTTTCGTTGAATTTGACATTACACCTGTCAAATTAACGTCTGGGTTTAAAAAACTAACTGTGGATGTGGATTTTGTAATGTCAGGACGCATGTGTTTTACAGTAAACTTAACGTCGAATATGCACAAAAAATAAGACAAAACACTAAAAGACTAGAGAGCATAACACGCTATCGCTCTAATGACACACGAGTTCGAAACGTCACTGCCAACTATTTTTTTTTTCAATTTTGCCACAGACCTTTTATGCGTTTAAATGATGTAGTCTATCGGCCCATAGAGTTAAATTATCACAGACGATATTAAACCTTACTTACATTTAAAAATAAAGATAAAAACCGCTTGCATGGGGGTGGGACAATAGCGTACCAGCCGGGCTTGAAGGGTATTAATTAATGTTACAGTCGTTACGGGTCGTCAGAAGCCCGAAAGTCTAACAACCAGTTTTACCACGGGGTATCGTGTCAGTAACTGGGTTCTGGAGGTCAGATAGGCAGTCACTCCATGTAAAATACTGGTATTCAGCTGCATCCGGTTAGACTGGAAAGCGAAACCAACATAATTGGGAAAAGGCTAGGCAGATGACGATGACTGTCATCGTCTAATCGTCTGCCAAAGCGGCCTTTTTAGACGCCCAGAACATTTATGTTACATTGCGTATTGTCATATTGACAACATTATTGTAATGTAACATAAATGTTCTGGGCGTCTAAAAAGGCTGCTTTGGCAGAATCATAATAGGAAAATATTATGAATCATCACTCGCATCCTCCGTGTGGTGCCGGACGTAAAAGAACAGCACCAGCCCATTTCTTCCCGTGGGTGTCGTAGAAGGCGACTAAGGGACTTACTAGAGAATGGGCAGCAGCGTTCTCTATGCATTTGACCGCCATACTGCGATGGCCAATCCGCCTGTCAAGCGTGGCGATTATGGCAAATCTCCCCTTTTGGGGGAGGCTTATGTCCAGCAGTGGACGTCTTTCGGTTGATATGATGATGATGATGACGATAAATCATATTTAAAATCGTAAAATGTTATTAAATTTTGTGTAATCATGTCCATTTATATTTTAGATTAGTTTTTCTGAACCAGTACCTTGTTGCCATCAATGGACCTCAAGAGTTCCACCGTTGGACCGGTTCAATCATAGCAACTTTTTATTGTGGTTTTTCGGTCATAACTATGGGAATAGGTTCCGAGTATTTCACTTATTATGGAAAAAAACCATAGAAAATCATTATGAAATCAAAATTCCAGAATGTCACTGATAAAAAGAATTACGAAAAATGAGTCGAAAAGCACAAAGCAGCATAGAATTAACTTCGTCGCCGTACAAAACTAAAGCAAATGAGAACGCAAAGGTTCCATAGCAAAAAGCCAAAACTGTCCACAAAAGAACCTCAACCGTCAACCAGTAAACAAGCTAATGAGAATATAGAAAAATAGTTTTGCAAAATCTGTCTAAAATATGAAATAGAAGACCTGAGTTGGGTACATGTTGATTGTGTTTTTGTTAAAAACATGTCAGAAAGTACCTATAGTATATATTATATATGTTTATTATTGCACTACATAGACATCACTTGCAATAATAATTGAAATCTTTGAGATATCACATAATTATATCTTATGCGCCTTTTTTAAATGTAATTTTTATAACTTGTTGATTTTAATCTAAGTCTCATAAGTGACTGAATTACTTTAAAGAATTATTAGCAGTTGCTGAAAATTTAAAATTTTACTTATTCGGATTTTTTATAAAAATATTGTTGACAATTGCCATTTATTATAAATTTAATTTTTAATTGCGTTTTTATATTCATAATTTAGTAATAATGATAATTATGATTTGTTGCCTCGATTGGACCTATAGAACAAATTTCTCGAAGTCTATTGATGGCAACTTGGCGGTTCAATGAAAGTGCCCATGGTCCAAAGAAGGCAACAATCCAAGATTTAGTTTTCTTCGTTTATATCAAAATGTGTTAGCCCGAATTGTTTGTGCGTTTGATGTTTATAAATAAAGGTCCTATGAAACAAATATAATAAACTGCTTTCATTTTAACACTTATACTTTTTGAGATATGAGGTCGTGAAGTTATGTGGTCCATTCATAGCAACTTCCCTACGATGGTTAGGAACTACTTTTTTAAATTAAGCTGTTATTTCTATTCAAAATCACAATGTTTCGTTACGCGATCAACTGATGATTTTTGATGTAGCTCGGGTATAAAACTATGTTTTTTAAAGTTGCTGAAATAACGTCATAATATGCAGTGCCGCTAACTCCTGCAGTCTGTTAAATAGTACCTCTATGTGTATATAGGATAAAATTTTAACCAGTGCACCAACTGAAACCACGAATTTATCTTAAGATTCTAGACCACCTAACGTAGAAATTTTTGCCACGCATTTTGATTATTTTTGCCACGCATATTAATTTTTGTTAACTCTAAGTTCTAGAATAATGTGAATGATGCTGAATTCACGACTACAGTGACTCTAGAAGAAGACTACATGGAAATAAGAGAAAACAATCAAATTAAAAAAAGTACAAAAATAGTCAGGGTGAAGAATAATAAAGAACTTTTATCATTATTATTTTTAAATGAAATCAAAAGTATCCTCCATTTATCTATGAGGTACAAAATCAATTAACAATATCCATTTCAGTCTCGATTCTCGAGCAATAATGAAAGCTACGACAAAATGGCTCCGCTCGACAATACGACAAATTAAACTAAGAGCGAGATTTCTACCAATTTGTTAATTAAGTTTAGTATTTGAATCACACCTGACATCTCTTTCATGATGTCGACACTCTTTACTCGATTACAGACCACTTGAAAGAGAGCTGATGAGTTTGACGTGTGTGTTTGAGTGAATTTGTTACCAAATTGTTTTAGGCAATGTTTGCTTGTGTTGTGTTTGTTCGGTACTAATTGACTGTGGTACGACGCCACAGTCATGTAGTTCTATTTCTGCACTATTGCTGGGCCTCAAGTCTGCTATTACAATAGTGTCAGAATGGTCTATCGTTGATTTCAAAATTGTTGGTTTGACAAGTTTGGTAATCTACTAACATAATGGCGTCATTATGACTTTCTAATGGTCAGCCACTGACACTCCATTGAGAGAAGTGGCATTTATTGGTAATCTCGTACATAATGACAAATGAATGACTGACTTAGGTAGAAATCTACACTAATAAACTAATAAATAATATGTAAAAGTATATATAAATGAAATCGGGCATGAATAAATGTTCAAATTTAGTAGTCGTTTTTGTAAAATCATTTCTACTAACGGGTTTTATAATAATGGCAATACGACAATGCCATTATAACACAATTCTATTACTAGACCATTGACCGACCAATGATCGACCATTATGAATTTAGCAGATTACGAAGTTTTAGCAGAATGACAATGGGATCGTGTTGGAATCACGAATTTATAAAAATAGCAGACTTGGGCCCCTGGTACTTTTACAACACGGGACCTGCCAAAATGAAGTAACTTTTTCAAAAATATAAATACATTTGCAGTTGGAAAATCGACCTTGATACGTCAAGGTCGATTTTCCAACTGTTCCACCACCGTTCAACCACCCGTGTTCCCTGTGTGCCAGAGGCCACAGTATCTCTTTCGAACAACCCGCACCCCTGGCAGGCATCGGTCCTAACGGACCCCACTAGTTGGTGCTGACATCTCTTTGAGGCGCGTTAAACATACTTACCCAATGAATTGCCCATTGACTTTTTTTGTTGAAAAAATTGGACCGTTTTAGCCAATAATAAAAGCAATAACAACTTTTCAGTACGCTTCGTTTAAAAAAAAGGATAAGCAGTTATTTTGCGATGTCACAAGCAGCCCATTGTTGAACAGATTGTTATTAAAATCCATTTTGCGTATAAAATTTATTTTACGTGAATATTCCGGTTGTAGAGTTCGCAAAAACGGTTAAATAAATTCTTTTGCAAAGCTTTTCATTAATTTGTCTACAGACGAAACTTCATAGATAGTACGTATTTCGTTTTATAACGATAAAGCAACTACTTAAACATATTAATTAAAAAGTAATATTATGTACTTACATTTAGGAAGTTTTTATTTTTATTTTAGTGTCATTTCTACTATTTTCGACTCTTCTAATCAATGTTCTTCTAAAAATTATATTCTTGTAAAAATATATGTATTTTTATTGTTACAGGTATGTTTCTACAGTTTACGAGTACATTTACAAAATTTTAAGTAAGTACTGAAAAAAACGTTGACTTTAGAAATGAATGAAAAAAGAAAAAATGATTGTATTAGGGACACACACAGGAAATACATACAATAAAACAAGAAAATTAAGTCTAAAAAAGTAATGAAAACAATATAAATGTATAAAAGAAAGCCACAGAAGAAAGCCCTATATACAGAAAATAATTTTGCCGACCGTAAAACTAATCCCGCCGCAGAAATCCTAATTAATAACCGACTATTGTTTTGTTGCTAAGGGAAAGCAGTTGTTTTAATACTTTTCTCATTAACGCTTTAAATCATCGTTTGTGTTCGGTTTGCCGAGTAGGTACCGGTGTACCTACCTTCTCGACGAATAAAAGGGTTCCTTTGGGTTTTGGATCGTGTTTATTTATGTGTTATACGAGAATTATTAATAATCAAACTGACTTTGAATTTATAAATAAAATTTGTGTAGACAACTAAACGATCAATTAAAATACTCGCAATATTAGCATATCTTTTAGTATTTTGAATATTATGAAACTATAACGAATAAAAAATTTGTTTCCAAACCAATTAAATAATAGTGATGGGCCATCCAGCCGGTTTTATGATAAACGAAAACAGTTACATGTAGAAGAAATCTTTTTAACCGACCTCAAAAAGGAGGAGGGTTTCAAATCCTTTTATGTTTTTTATTTAATGTATGTTCCTCGATATGTCCGGCAATTGTGAATCGAGTTCGAATATTTTTTTTTTATATATTGGGTATCCCGCAAGAAGGGTGGTTCCACATACATTTTATTAACTTTGCTGTGGTAGGTTTTGCGTTAGCCTCGATAAAAAATAAAAACAAATACAACTGACTTTCAATCAATAAACATTACAAATTGAAAAATTACTTTAATTCGGAAGTCGCTTGTTTTTTATACCTTGGTGTAAACGCGAGGATAGGATTACAGTCGTGTCGGTGAATCGTTCGCCGGTTAAAGGTTCTATCAATGAAATATTAAAAAAATTGAATCGTTCTGTCGGTGAACCGTTCGCCGTAGAATAGTTCTATCACCAAAATATTGAAAAGTGAATTTTGTCGGCAAATCGTTCATCGGAGTAACGAATGTCGGTGAACCGTGTCAGAACCATTTGATTCACTTTCTAGATTCTCTTTTAGAACTTCTTCGATATCAACTTTTACTGGCGAACGATTCGCCGACACGACTGTTAGCCACCAAGACATGAAAGATTATTCTACATGTAGTACTGTTTTCGTGTATCGTTTAAACCTAAATTTTGTTTGCGACCAACCAGGCAGGCTAACTAATCATTTACCTTCGACAATATATAAAAATGCCAAAACCGAGAGCTGTCATTTATCACAGGGACGCGAACAAATAGCACGTCATTAATTTATTGGAGAAGAAATTCAACGTCAGTTTTTTAAATAATTTTAGTATATATACTAAAATTATTTTAAAAAATGACGCTCGAAATAATATAAATCTAGTGAGTTTTAAAATTTCAGGCAACTTATCTCTGTTTGTGACTTACAAACCTAGTTAACTCAAGCGCACTGACTCGTCTTCGTCAGAAGTCTCTTAGATAAATATACACCATTTTATAGTGCTCACAAAATGAGAAAAATATTTTCAAGGTAATTTCTCTCGTGTATTTTAGTCTGTCAAATAAAATTCTGTGAATATTTTTGGGAAAAGTGAATAATATCTATTCTATATTTGGTAGATTTTAGATTTGCCTGTGGGTACCTAGTAATAACAATTTGATGAAAAGAGGTTCATTTTAGCTGACGTCTGTGAATACGGCGGAAAATGGCTTTTTGTTGTTTCAGTTTTACAATATGTAATTATTAAAGACCCAATTTTAGTGTCAGTGTTAGATACATAAAAAAAGTAAAGCCTTACCCCTTAATGTGCGCTTTTATCTCTCAACGTGACCATATTGTCATGGACTCACTTCATAAGATGTATGGCGGCTATCATGGGCGGAAATTTTAAAGCGTCTTCACTTGAGTTGAGCTTCACGTTAATGGACAAATGTGTACACTGACTGGACAGGCCCGCTCAATCTGTGTAGTTCCTTCCTCAAAAGACCATTTCAGTCACCAATCTACATGGTTTTCAGATGATTTGACCAAGATTATGTCTGGACTTTAAAAGAGACTGTGACCTCTGATTTTGGCGTGAAAAACTGTTTATACAAACCTTCTTACAGAAATAAAATATTTTTTTACAATAATTCCACACTACCCTGTGTTATCGTGTTGCCGTGACGTGAATATTTGTAATTTAGTGACAAAGTATAAGTGTACCTACAATGCACTTGTGCCTACCCCTTCGAAGAAAAGAAGCGTGATGTTAGCGTGTCTGATTCCGATTCTGGTTATGCTACGTTAAATCGATGCTTAATAAGACCATTATGCGGTATGTGACCACACCTTTATGCCATGTTAGTTTCTAGCTAATTGGCGCATGATTCAAGATCAAATGGCTAGAATTTGCGCTTAGTTTGGGTCTCGTTAATTAAACGTCCTGTAAGGCTATTCCGTGGGCCTTAAATTTCGAAATAAATGTCGTGGGAGGAGATTCGAATTGTAAAGTTTGTAAGTAATGGGATAATGGATAGGGAAAGGAATGTGAGGAACCATGTTGTTTCTGGCGAAATCCCAACCCATCACTTGGATTGTATGGTTTTCTAAGTTATAGCAAGTTTAATGTGCAATTGACATTGTCAAGGGTTTCTCTTTATAAGTAGGTATTTCTATTTACTATGAATGTAAGAAATAGCTTGGCCTCCCCGGAACGTATTGCTGGGGTGAAAGTATCCTATGTGTTAACATCCTAATTATACAACGTGTAATGGAAAGGGTATATACATACCAAGAGTACAGCTTCTTTGGATGATATCAAACAATATTCGAAGGGTTTTCTAATCCCATCTCTACATGTTCGGAAGTTATGAGAATTTTGAATACATTGATACCAGAAGCAGAACTTTTCAAATTGAAATAAAAACATGACTCGGAAGAGATTTATCGTGATATAAATCTTATACGTGTTAACGTTATTGACCTACGTAGTGCAGTGACACGTTTGTTATGATTTGAATTTAAGAAACATATGAAACCGAAAATTTGGTATCAATTCTTAGAGTATTTTATTTTGAGCTGAAACTGTGTATAGTGATTCTATACCAGCTGTTATCTTTAATGCTTAAGGATAGCAATAGGGTTTCTGTTACACCCTGTATACTATCAATGTGCCAAATTTAATCCGAATCCCTTCAGCTGTTTCTGCGCGTTTGAGTAACAAACATCCAAACATCAAAACATACAAACTTTGACAGTTATAATACTTATTAGTAGTGTACTTAGTAGTGATAGACTAATTAGCATTCGCATTCATTGTTAGCATGCGAATGTTCATTTAGCATTTAGCAAATGAAATGTAGTTGCGAAATTCTGTGAAGTGTGAATTTTCATCGCTTCGTACTTCATAGCTATCATCCGCGTCGACGCACGCAGCGGCAGTGTGCGCTCTTCGTCGCACCCGCGGGAAGGCGGGGACACTAAATCTATTTGTTTCACGTGACCCTGACGTTGTTCGCAAGTGAAATTATTAGCAATTTAGCAGATGTTGCGAAGAATGAGATTAAGCAATTATTATCTTATTGTCTTTGATTAGCTCGTACTTAGGAACGTATATTGAATTTTTATTGTCAAAGTTCAGGACGTTTTGGCATGTGATGTTGAGAGTTTAGTTTACGTATAAACAATAATTACATTTTTTCGTCTTACGCCTAATATTGTACTTAAAATAGATAATACCTAGTGTAAAACTGAGAACTCATTATTTACCTGTAAATAATAGGAGGTAGTCAAAAGTAGTAAGAACTGGCTGTGTATAAAAGTGTAAAATACAAAATTAAATCATGTAAATACGACCAAATGAACTTATAAATACGCCCGTTTAGAACATTTTACTGCCAGTACTATGCCTGGATAAAGTATGAAGGACAGTTCATACAATCTTAAAAAATAAAAGGTTTTAAATTGTTAAAAATGCTCGCTAGGAGACGTCCTAAGGCGACCACACTCTTTAATTCGCATATTAACAAAATTCATATTATCGTCATATTAGCAATTAGCATAGCAATAGCATTTAGCATGCTAAGACTCATGAATTCGCATGCTAATGAAATTAATGCGAAATCGCATTAATTGCCATCCCTAGTACTTAGTTGCATATTTTTTCGGGTTATATTTGCCATCGACAAGCAGTGATGCCCCGTGATGGCCCAGTGGTTAGCACTCACGAAATGTAGTTCGTAAGTTCGAACCCAGACGGGGGCTTTTCTTCGTGTAAATTATTTCATCACCAATGCTTTCAAAACGGTGAAGGAAAACATCGTGAGGAAATGGCATGTCCTAGAACCAAAAATTCGAAGACATGTGATATCTGGGCCCGCGTGGTGTATAACGGCCCACTCCCTCTCACAGAGAGGAGGCCTGTGTCCCAGCAGTGGGAACATTAGAGGCTGATTATGCTGTGTTATGCTATGCTAAGAAGAAGTGTGACGTTAGCAAAACATTTTTTACAAAACAACAAATTTAATTTACTCTCATAAGTGTAGTTACGAGATAATATTATCATGAAAGTATAAACTAACACGTAATCTATGGAATGATGCTCGTTTTCTTTGTTTTGCAACAAAACTTTTAATTTCAAGCGTGTGCCAAATGGCTGACGCAATAAAATAACAATATGTTTGTGAAATATTCAGCGAGTCTGTTTGTTGGTGGTAGGGATAAATATTATTAAGCCGGTGAAAAAGTATTTCGTTTTTTATAGGTATACAGTAAAATCTCTTTGGTTGTACTGTTTGTATCTGGTTGGTTTTGATACCATAAGAGATATTTTTTTTAAGAAAACGAATAAGTAAAATTGATCTCCCGCGGATTTTCAATTGTTTTTCTGTCCGTCAAAATGAGTGAATGTAACGAAGATATTATCCCCACCAGTTGGTGCTGACATCTCGTTGAGACGCGCGTGGAACACAACGCGCCGTCGACCCGGGCTTGGTCCTTACCGGACAGCGAGCTACCCATTACTCGCCGTCCAATTATATCTTAGCGAGTGATCTGGGTAAAATACTTTTTAAAACGGTAACTTTTATAAAAAAGCGTTGCAAGCTTTGTGTCCACGACAAACATATGTTTATTTAAATGAAAATTCCTAGAATCTTACACTGTTGACGATGATGCCGTGTTTTCGTATGTATTTGTTGTAACGACAACAAAACCATTAACTTATTAACTTTTTTCGTTTAATTCTAAAACATAAAAAAAATCTCATTATTATCTAATAGCATATACTCAGAAATGAGGGATGTGGGAAGACAACCGACTAGGTGGACAGACGATCTAATTAAAGTGGCCGGAAGAAACGGGATAGCTATGACACAAAACCGCCAAAAGTGGACAGATTTGGAAGAGACCTACACTTAGCAATGTGTGGCCAGGGGTTGAAGAGAGAGAGAGAGATCATATACTCGTACACAGACATTACTAGGTTTAGACGGTTTTCTTATAATATTGTTTAGGCATGATCTGAAATCTAAAATGATATTTATTTTCGTTTAAGTAGGGACGTAAATATCAAACTTATATTTTTTTAACTAAATGAAGTTTGTGTTTCTTATCTGACTACTCTGAGAAGAAACACCAAAACAAACTCGAGGTCACACACAGTCTCTTTTAAAGTCCAGACATTGTCTTAATTAGATCATGTGAGGACCAGACAGTCTGAGATGGTATTTTGAGGGAACAGTCACACAGATTTGTGTGGATCTACCCAGTCAGTGCACACATGTGTTAGTTCATTTCTTCAAAACAAACAGTTCATTTATTAAATTAACTTTCATTCGAAAACATCTATCGGTTTCTTGCTAAACATCAACAACCCTGGTTCCTTATTTCTTTTGGTGACTGTACCTTTACATCGGCAACATTGTGTTACATACAAACGGTGTTAAAAAATATTATCATTTTTCTACAAACTGAAGTAAAGAGAATCACATTCATGCATTTACTACGCATGCGCTATGCTGTTACAAGTACTAGGTACGTCTGACCCCTTTGAAGGACATGCTCAATTTACTTAGTTTTCTATTTATACAAAGGCATACTAAAATTATAGTTTTTAATCTTGCTGATGGATACATGTTGAAGGTTTACGGATGTCAACGAAATAAAAGAAATATGATAAAACCATAACTGACTGACTTGATTTTATGGGTCTGAAATAAAAGATTTTTTTTTTTTTATAACATTTGGCGTTTTGTAGTTTCTGCTTATACAATCAATCTCCCTACCGCTTTCTCAACTATATTGAAGTTGGCTTGCAGCTGAATACCAGCGTTTTACATGAAGCGACTGCCTATCAGACCTCCACAACCCAGTTACTGGGTAATACGATACCCCTTGGTAAGACTGTTTGTCAGACGGCTGCTGACGACCCGTAACGACTGTCAAAGATCCACGAATGACAGCCGGGACCAACGGCTTAACGTGCTTTCCGAGGCACGGAGGGGTTTTAGTATGTAAAGACGGTCACCCAGCCACGCACCGACCGTGTTAAGTGCAGCTTAACCTGATCGATCGATCTATACGGCCATTACTTAGCCACGAGCCTCTCCTAGCTGACTTTTAAACTTAAATCGGGAAAACCATAAAAGTTACGGTTTTTTTCTCGTAATTTTCCCTTTCACCTCGCAAGACAGTTTAGAAAATCTCCTCAAGAAACATACAGTGTTTACGAATGGGCTGTTTTGTAGTTTTATTAGTAATTGGCACAGGTACATTGTTTGGGAAACGTAAACAAAGCGCGTGCGGGTTGCCAAGTTTAAATAGCGGCGTATTTTTCCATACAGTTCGAGTCGAGGAGTTTATTTACTAGCCAATATTTAGGTGTTAAAACCTAACAAAAAAAAACTGTAGAAGGGAAAATCTGAAGGATAAGTGCAGTACTGTCCCTTACATATTATATCCTACTATTATAAATGTAGAAAGTTTGTGAGTATGGATTTAAATCCATACTCACAAACTTACATACATCCGTACGGATGTATGGATGTTGTTACTCTTTAACGCAAAACTACTGAATGGATTTTAATGAAACTTTACAATAATATAGCTGGACAGATGGATGGATGAGATAGATGGCTGGAAAAGGCTGGGCAGATGGATCGATTAGAAGCCGAGAAGCGTTAAGATTTCACGGTCTGTCTGTTCACGTAAAATTCCAGAAAGACTTGCGCATTTTATTGTAATATATGTTTTCTGTCTAGATGTTAATGCATATTGGGAATTCATCGTAACACCGAGTACCTACTTGGAAGTAGCGCACACTTAACACTTTATTATGTGTCCAAATGACTTGCGTTTTACTCAAAGTAACCCAACCTTAGTATTTAAAGTTGAGACTGCTTGTAATTATAACGAAAACTATTATACAGAAAATGTTGTTCTAATGACAGAAGAAAACTACATTTCTTTCAAAGTACACTCATATATTCCTTTAGTTCTGAGAGTCGATTAGCATATATACCTACGACATATGTTAGAAGCACGTGTAATGCGCAGATGCCATTGCTCCTCTGAAATATATTTCTGTTGCGGATTTTTTTCCGCACGCTCCCGTGACTAATATACATTTCTGCACATACATCATGTCTCTGTAGGTAATTGCTCCGTTGCAGGGCAAAGGCCTTTTATACAGATATAGTGGAAGAGCATTGATCACAAATACACAGCGTTTCTACACTGATCCGGATCAGGTTTTCCTTTGACGAATCTTTGGGTTTTATATAAAGGATAAAATTTTAGCCAGTACGCAAACTGTAATCATGAATCCAGCGTATGATTCCAGACCTTCAACGTAGAATTTTTCGCTGGTTATAAAATAAATATTAGTTTAAAAAACTAAAAAACACGCTTTAAAAACCAAATTAAATAAAAGAGTAGAAAATATTGTAATTCTATTAAAAAGCGCGGGGTGCTTTTTGAGGTAGTTTTAAAATCAATTAATATCAAGCACCCCACGCTTTTTAATATCATTAAATTATTTTCTACTTTTTTAGTTCGGTTTTTAAAGCGTGTTTTTTAGTTTTTTAAACTATTATTTATTTACTATTTTTTAGTTCTGCTAACTACAAAAAACGTGATTTGTAATTTTTTTTTTGTTTCTTTTTCTATTTTTTTTTTTTTTGTATTGTCATCGGTCCTCGATAAGTCTTCAAAGTTTAAATGAAATCTGACCGTTTGAAGTGGGTCAAAATCGCGCCCTAAGGAGTCGGTTACAAACAAACATACAAACATACATACAAACAAACATACAAGTGAAGCTAATATAAAGCGTGTAAAAATAGCTTTTCCATAATCCATTGACCGCATAGGTATTGCACTTTTCTATGAAACAGCTGATTTTTTTTTAATATCTGGTGAAACGTTTTTATGCTATACCTAAATAATATTTGAATTCATGATTATAGTTTGCTCACTGCTTAAATAATCTTCCTGAAGACGTTGCGGAAGAAAATGTTTAACAAGCGTTGTTCAGCATAGTTTCCCAATGAATTAGGTGTTTTATTTAAGTTATTTTCAGTAGTGATGTGTCGATCGCATGTGCTCACGTAATATAGTGTTGAGCTAAAACTTCCTTGTAATGTAATGATTGCGTGTTTTTATTGGTTTTATTTACGTCGTTTATTTAGTGGCTGAATTGTTTAATTTAACCTTGTGTTTGAAATTAGATTTTGTTACTGTTCGCAAATACTTGAAAGGTCTTTGGAAGTTTTAAGTCCCTGCTTAATAGTTAAGACTCTAACTTTTAGAAAAGTTATGATTATACTAAAGTGTCTTACTAAAACTTTGACGTATTTTGGTCCCAAACAATATAAAACGTGCCTTTAGAAAATAAACCTAAAGACTTGAAAAATTATGTAAAGGAAAACCATAAAAGCATTGCCGGTCGACGTCGCAATGCTGCCAGTCTTCTGGGCACGTTTCCTGCAGACAGCGATGCGGACGAATACTTCGACGCCTAAGTGTCCTTTTGTTTTTGTATTTATTTGTATAGTTAGTGAGTAATTTAATTTTTATTTGGTAAAGTTAATTAAGTTAAGTTAATTAAGTTTGGTTAAGTTCAAGGCACCAAGTTTCAAGTTAAGGCACCAAGTTTCAAGTTAAGGCACCATCCCATTTCTTCTCGTGGGTGTCGTAGAAGGTGACTAAGGGACGTACTAGAGAATGGGCAGCAGCGTTCTCTATGCATTTGAACACCATACTGCAAACGCCAACCCGCCTGCCAACCGTGGCGATTATGACAAATCCCCCACCTTTGGGGGAGGATTAGGTCCAGCAGTGGACGTGTTTCGGCTGATAAAGTTAATTATACCGAAAGTGGTTTATCAATATAGTGTCGGCTATATGAATATGTAACCACCATACGAGATGAGTAATCAGAGTCGTCGGATATGGTTGAAGTTTAATAAGAAAACGATTAATGTTTACGAATGAAATTTTTATTTGATATAAGTAAACAGTTTTTTTTTTTCTTTAAATTAAATTAAATTTTATTCGAAAAAGTTCATCGAATTCTTAATAAACTTCATCTATATCCGACGACCCTGGTAACTTATTTCTTTTGGTTACCGTACTTGATTGCGCAGCTAATGTTGTCAGCACAGTGACAGTCCCTATAGCAGAACATCGCATCAATGCTGGCGTGGCGGCTGACCTCTTATGACAGAAGATGATATCTGGGGAGCAGCTGTGGTACCGCTTCCACGAAGAGTTGCTATATTCCGGCACAATCCTGAAAATATTGAAGCCGCTAAACCACTAATGATGCTAACTTCTTCTGGCAAAAGCTATCCTGCACCATTATATACAGGGTCAAATTAAATTAGCTGGCAATACTTTACCCATGTGTTTCGTATCGATATCGAAAACTAATGAACAAAAAATAACAACCGACTTCCGAAAAAACACTACGAAGTGAAAAATAACTTTAATTTCAGAAGGCGGTGACAAAAAATTTAAATACATATCTAAAGTCACCGACTTCCGAATTTAAAGTTATTTTTCACTTTATCGGTTGTTATTTTTGTTGGAAAAAGTTTTTATTTTTCACTTTTGAGTTATAGTACCTACCCTACGAATTAGAAATTTCATTCATCATCCTTGGGGACAAAATAATGCATATTTATGCGATAGCAGCAATCGCGGTTGATTTACTGTTATTTTTTGAAGAGTTCCGTTGTGTGTCTCCGAAACATATCTTCAGATCTATATGAAATTGAAATGTGGACCTCACCAATTGAAAACCTCCTCCTCTTTTTGAAGTCGGTTAAAAAGATTTTTATGTAAAGATGACCACCCGTAACGACTGTCAAAGATCCACGAATGACAGCCGGGACCAATGGCTTAGCGTGCTTTCCGAGGCACGGAGGGGTCTTGGTACGTAAAGATGGTCACCCATCCACGGACCAACCGCGGCAAGCGTAGCTTAACCTGATCATTCGAACCGTGCGGCTGTTATTATTTATTTATTTATTTATTTATTTATTGCATTCCATATTGTAAATAAGATGTAACATAGGGCTTAAAGCTAGGTACAGAAATATGGACCCTGTAAGGGCATAGCAAAAAGATAAGATTAAAATTAAGATAAGAATAGAATAAATTAAATTAAATTACATTACATAATAATGATTCTAAGTATTTCAATTAAACTATGACATTATACAAGACATTAATCAATCATTAATTACATTATATTAATTCACTACATTTTAATAAAATAAATCCATAATATCAGTCCATGCATTCGTTTCAGTCATAAAAGTAGTTTACATAGTCATTTTTTTTTTTTTTTTTTTTTTTTACATTTTCGTCAAGCATATTATTATAAGGTCGATCGATTCACATTCTGTCAGTTTTAAATTCCTCAACGGTATAGTAGCCTTTCTTTATTAACAGAGATTTCAACTGTTTCGAGAATTTTGAGTCATTTGGTAGAGATTTTAAACTTTCTGGTAGTTTATTAAATATGTTAGCTAGTCTTGAGTATGGGCTTTTCCCGATAAATTTTAAGTTTGTGATGGGTAGTATTAATCTATTCTTGTTCCGTCGGTTATAGTTTTCATTTAGCTCGATATTAGATTTGAAGAGGTGCCTATTTTTTCGAACGAATATACAACTTTGCATTATATATATTGCTGGTAGTGTTAGAATTCGTTGTTTAATAAAGTGTGGCCTGCAACTCTCTCGTGGACCTATGTTCATTAGTATTCTGATACATTTCTTTTGCTGAATGAAGAGGTCCAAAAAGTCAGTACTTTCTCCCCACAGAATAATACCATAATTGAGCCAGGAGTAGGCATACGCATAATAGGCAGATAAGGCGGTTTTATAGTCTGTGTTGCATTTCAATATAGTTAGCGCATAAATAAATTGGGACAATTTTGCTCTTGTACTTTCTATATGTTTCTTCCAATTTAGGTTTGAATCTAATGTTAAGCCTAACAGTGTGAATTCGTTTACCTCTTCTAATTGAATTCTTTGCGTTAATATATTTAGGTTTATTGGGGTTCTTTGATGAGTTCTGAATTGGCATATTTTAGTTTTAGATAAGTTTATTTCTAAGTTATGTTCGTTTAACCATTGCTCAGTTTCTGTGAAAGTTTTAAAAATAGCTAAATGATCAACATTCGCGGGCGTTTTAAATAATAAAGAAACATCATCAGCGAATAACATACACGACGAACTTATCTTTTTTGGCAAGTCATTTACGTATATTATAAATAAGGTACATCCTAATACACTGCCTTGGGGTATTGAATGATTAATGGTAGCCATGTCTGATCCCATGCTGTACATTTCCTGGTTAACGTTATCGTAATACTCTACTTCAACGAATTGAACTCTGTCTTGTAAGTATGATTTGAACCAATTAAAAGCTTGCCCTCTAATACCCGATCCGTAAAGTTTTTGTAATAAAATTCTATGTGACACCTTGTCATATGCCTTCGTCATATCCAGGAACAGGCCAATAGCGTATTTTCTTTCTTTAATGCAACTGTAGATTTCCTGTACGTAGTTGTATACCGCTAAAGTAGTTGAGCATTTTTTTCTAAAACCGAATTGGTTTTTATCCAAAATATGAAATTTTTCTAAAAATGTGTTAACACGGTTCGCCATTGATTTTTCGAAAATTTTTGAGATAGTGGGTAATAATGCAATGGGCCTATAATTACCCGGATTTTCTGAATTTCCTCCTTTTTTCGCAATTGGGCGTACTTTCGCAATTTTGAGCTTTTCGGGGAATCGTCCCTCGTCGAAAGAAATATTTATTAGTTTAGTGAGCGGCGGTGTTAACTCCTTTATGCATTTTTTAACTAATAGCGGCGGAATATCATCCACTCCAAAGCTACGTTTATTCTGCATTCCGCGTATAATATTAAAAACCTCGCGTTCGGTTACCGGTTCGATGTACATGGAGTTTATTGCGGGCGTATGTACCGAATGTACCGATGGCCCACACGGCGCTGGCGCCGCCGCAGCTCCCGTACTTTTGTTTGTATCTACACCTACCGATACGAAATAATCATTAAATGTCGTGCAAACTTGTTGCGGTGATTTTATCATTGTGTTATTTAATTTCAACGTAATGTTCTTTAGATTTCGTTTAGTTTTATTTGGTTTAGTTATGTTATTGATTAGTGACCACATCGTTCTTGTTTTATTTTTTGAGGCATTCATCTCTTTTATGTAATTTAGTTTTTTTGAAGTTTTAATACATCTTCTTAACATTTTAGAGTATTCTTTGTAGTGTTTTTTAAATACGGCGCTATTGAGCTGATTCAAGATAATTCTAGTCAATCTTTTATTTTTGCATGATTTTTTTAGTCCCTTAGTAAGATAATTGTTTGTTTTATTTTGCATTATTTTTATCCGTTTCTTTGGTATGTATTTATTTAAATTAGATTGTAAAATGTCATGGATTTTATTATAAGTTTCGTTTATATCCAAGTTTTGGTTAAAAATGTAGTCCCAGTTAATTTTATTTAATGCCGATTGGAAATTTGTCAAATTAGTGTTATTAAAAATTCTTTTAGTAACGTAGGGTGTCGTTTTAAGACTTTGCGTTTCCTCGTTCCTAAGGCTGTATGTTAAGCAATTGTGATCAGAGATACCATTATTATTAACAGTTATTTGAAATTCTGTGCTACTATTATTTGTAAATAAAAGATCTATACAAGTCGATGTTGATTTTGTGGTTCTTGTAGGAGTTTTAATGATTTGGTGTAGGTTTAGTTCTATCATGATATTGCTAAGTCTCTGGTAATCTTTTGCTTTTTTAAAGTAATCTAAGTTAAAATCTCCAGTAATTATGAGGCGTTTGTTTTTATATTTTAGTGTAATGAGCTTAAGTAGTTGATTTAAAAAGTCAAAGAACTGTTCTATATTGCGATCGGGCCTGTATACAAGAATAATAATTAGTTTTGGCGACTTAATTTCTAAGGCACAACATTCTACAACATATTCAATGGAAAGATTGGTAATGTCGGGTAGTTCTTTACAGTTCAATCCCGTTCGTGTCAGAATGGCAGCTCCACCACCTCGGTGGTTTTGTCGACAGAAAGCCGAACTGAGCTCGTATCCACTGACTGTAATTATTTCTTTTTGGTGATTTCTTATCCACGTCTCGGTAAGGCAGACTACATTATAGGGTTCATTATCTAGTAGGCTCTCAAGAATATGGGTTTTGTTTTTGAGACTTTGCACGTTTTGAATAAATATTTTAAAGTCGAAAAGTATGATCTTCGGGTTCTCTACGACTTCCATCACCGTGGCTGTTTCTGCGCTGTGGAGTAGCGGATGTGGTTGTAGCGGATGTGGTTTGTGATGCAGTCTGGGTGTGGCTTATGAATGTGTTTTCAGGTGAATTATCGTTGTTTCTTCTAGACAGATTTCGTTCTTCTCTATATTTTCTTCTTTCATTTAGTGCGTCTGAATCGAGATATTCTGAAATATTAAGTCCTTGTCCTTTCAAAAATCTTGCCTGTGTCATGATATACTTTGTCATTCTTTTGCTGATGAGCTCTATTTGTACTGGGCGTTTTAATCCATTTCTACCTATGCGGCGTAATTCTTCAATATAACCTGTTAGGTCAATGTTCAGCGTGTCTTGGAATGCGTATATTATCCTATCTTCAAGGTCTCTTTCAGTTTCCCGATAGTACTCATTTAGGCCGTAAATAACAAATCTTTTTGTGTTGTCGCCTTTTTGCGTACCTTGTTTTTGTAACTTTTCTATTTCGTTCTTGAGTTTGTCGTTTTCAATTTCCAGTTTCCGTATCTTTTCGTTAACATTTGCTATGTTAGTATTGATTGAAGTCTGTTCCAAGAGTAAGGCCTCTGTTGTATGGGTGAAATTAGACTGTAGTTTATGTATTGCTGTATTTATTTCACTTTGCACTGTACCTTTTATTTCGTTTAATATTGCTGTTTTATTATATTCGAGTTTTTCATCTAGTAGTTGGCTTATTTGTAGTAGAGTAATGGAGTTTGTTATTTGCGAGCTCAAATGTGCGTTTGCCGGGCTCGCAGGGGAGATACTCCTTCTGGTATGGCCTAGTATACTGTGATCGTTATCAATATGGTCGTCAATGGACATTGTCGTGTCGTTCAGCGTAGGCAGCGGCTGGCATCGGGCGGGAGTATCATCATTTTTCATTCGTTTTTTCGCATTTTCACATGATGGGCAGCTCCAGGACATTATTAATTTGTGTTTGTTTTCCATATAAAAAGATGTCGTCATGTTTACGCATCGATAATGGTGAACATGTTTGCAGGTGAAACAACGTAGTAATTCGCCGCGTGCTATTTGCTGTTTACATGCTTCGCAATTCATTTTAAATGGTGAAACGACCGTTTTATTTTTATTTATAATCTTTCGCGAGTCTTCTATTTATATCGTTCAACTTACTTAGCTTGGACTTTGTTCAGATGTAGTGGAAGAGAGAATAATAAGATTTTGCAGAAACAATCACAAAAAGACTTAATGTGCGACCGTGGCTTGAACTCGGGACTCCTGATTTCTCGTTCACGTCACACATCCATTGGGCCAATTTAGCTCACAAATTAGAAGTCAAAATTAGGTGCTGTTTCTTGATGATGATGATTTATTTATGGGTACGTTGGGTATTTGGTTTTTATAAAATAGTACAACAACCGTCCAAAATTTTCTTGATTCACTATTAATTACCTAATTAAGTCACTCACTTGGATTTTGGAATTGCTTACTGTCACAGTCATGAGGAACGCACATACAGTTGGTTTCTCTGCACTACGCAATCTTTGTTTATTGTTGGTTGGCTTTTATGTATTGTCACTAATGTTGTTGCTGGTTTTTGGATTAAGAGTTTTTACTTTTAACTTCACACTTTGTGTATGAACCTCGTAGATAACACGTTCACGTAGTTTATAGTTGATGTTTAAACTGGTACACTTAGTTTTATTTACTTATACGCACTAATAGTATTTTTTAAAGATTTTTTATAACTCAACGTTTGCTTTTACGTTAGGCTAGATGCAGCGCCCTCTAGCGTTTTTTTCCGCCCTCTAGCGTTTTTTATTACTTAACCAGAAACCTTTTGCTTGAGTAAAACTCGAAATGCCCGGTTGATGGCAATAGACTGGACTCCTTCATAATTTCAGCCGAAAGACGTCCACTGCTGGACATAAGCCTGCCCCAAATGGGAGATTTGCCATAATCGCCACGCTTGGAAGGCGGGTTGGCGATCGCAGTATGGTGGTCAAATGCATAGAGAACGCTGCTGCGCATTCTCTAGTAAGTCCCTTAGTCGCCTTCTACGACACCCACGGGAAGAAATGGAATGGTGCTATTCTTTACGTCCGGCACCACACGGAACATGAGAACATCACGGAACGTGATGCTTATGACTATTGAAAATGATTACTGGGAAGCCTTAGAAGTCCATTTTGTAAGCAATCTAAAAATTGAGAAAAGTGTCACTAATCTTTATAAGAAATTCGATTTGACGTCGTTTCTACTATAAATGACTATACCGTTCACATTCTGAAAAAAATAGACTCTCAAAGCCATTTAGACAACCACGGGAAGAAATGGAATGGTGCTATTCTTTACGTCCGGCACCACACGGAACCGGACTCCTTATCACATGGGATTTCAAGACTATCCTCAATTATACCTACTTAAATCTTTCAAAGTGAACACTAATTTTCAGGTTTATTTATTCAAGATAAGAATATCTTACTAATATTATAAACGTGTAAGTTTTTATTACACGCTTTATATTAGCTTCACTTGTATGTTTGTTTGTTTGTATGTTTGTATGTAACCGACTCCTTTGGACGCTATTTTGGCCCACTTCAAACGATCAGATTTCATTGAAACTTTGTAGATTTATCGAGGACCAATGACAATTCAAAAATTAAAAAAAAAACAGAAAAAAAAACAGCGAATCACGCTTTAAAATCAAACTAAAAAATTAGAAAATAATTTAATTCTATTAAAAAGCGTGGGGTGCTTGATATTAATTGATTATAAAAATACCTCAAAAAGCACCCCACGCTTTTTAATAGAATTAAATTATTTTCTAATTTTTTAGTTTGGTTTTTAAAGCGTGTTTTTTAGTTTTTAAACTATTATTTATTTTGATTGGATATTTAGATGTTTGGATGTTTGTTACTCAATCACGCAACAACGGCTGAACGTATTTGGATGAAGGCACACAGATAGATTATAACCTGGATTAATACATAGGATACTTTTTATCCCGGCAGTACCCACGTTTCCGTGGGACCATTGTCCACCTCCACGCGTGCGAAACCTCTGGTAAAAGCTAGTTATACATAAATCGTTTAAATAAAACACTATTTTCTACCACTACTTATAATTCAAGTTATTCTATCCAATGAGTACGAACCTTCGAAATAATTGTGATTAAATTCCATAGTCAATAGAAAACACTTTCTCCGACGTATTCATTTATAAGCCACTAATATTTTAGTGTTCAAATAACCTTCAGGAATGTTCTGTTTACGTCGAGGAGAAAATAATAGAAGATAATGTTAGCGATATGCATAATGTGCTAAATGTCATTATGTATATCGCTAAAATTATCTTATGGAAATCTTTTCATACTTACGTATCTCGTTTAGATTCTAGGTGCCTGAATTAAGTATATTTGTATCTTAGCGAAATTCAAATTTCTTGCTGTTATGCCATTTTCAGTGCTGTTTTAAGTACATTGTACCAATCAATGAAACGATGGATGGACTGTTTGAATGATGATATGGTTTAGACAGGGTGTGACTACAGAGATGACGACTGATAGAGAAGCGTGGAAGAAACAGACATGTTTAGGAGTGAGGCGTATTTATCGTAACAGATATAAATAACAGATCTTTAAAAATAACAAATAACAACTGTTACTACCTGTTAATTTATCTGTTACTTAAATAACAGACCCTCAAAGACTGTTACAACGGCTGTTACTGTTATTTCAATATATCAGTCTTCACACAGTAACAGGCTGTTACCACGGCTGTTACTTTCATACACACTCACGCACACAAAGGAAGGAAAATATCCAGGTCTCTCTCTTCCTCATTAAAGAATGACCCTTGCTAAAAAGAGGCACACCTATTATTTTTATTTACTTCGATATGTTTACTTCTCACTCTTGCTAAAGCAGTTATACTACGCTAAAAAGAGAAGCACTTAGTATTTATAATCCGTAAAATACAGTTGATGGTCCGATAAGAACCAACATTTTCTAAAAAGTGACTCCTAAATTTGGTCGTGTTACTTATCTGTTACTGCGCCCAGTGACCATTACAATAAAACTTAAAAAAATATTATAATTTTCCTTATGGCAATTTGCCCGAATGCCTATATTATCTTTGGTTTGACGGAATTCGTCGCAAAATATTCCAGTTTTATACGATTTTCTTGATAACACAATAAAGATGAATCAGTTTTATTGAGCGTAATTTGCCAGGTTTGAAATAAACAATATTTTAATTCCATAATAATTCAAAAAAAAGATGCAACCAAAAAATATTTTTGATCGTGTACGGACCCCTTTTATCTATATTGTCTTTGGTTTGAAGTTTGACGGGATTGGTCGCAAAATATTCCATGTATGTACGACTTTATTTTGATAGATATAAAGATGATATTCAATTGAAAGTAATTTAGCTGATTTGTTTGTTGACATTTTTTTTAATTTCTAATTTTTGAAATTTTAATCTGCTTTCTTTCTTACGAAAGGTGAACTGGTGAATTGTAATTGTATTTTTTTTGGAAATGTTTGTCAATGTTTACGGCGTATTAGTGTTTAAATTCGATTTATGTATTAGTATAGTTTTTTAATTTAGGTTATTCGTTTTATAGTTAGCTAGTTAGTTAGCTTAGTATAAGTTGTAGGTTGTAGCAGTAATATTTTTTTTTAATTTGGTAGTTAGTTTGTGAATAGTAAAACGTTTGAAAAACAATGGCTAATGTAAATAGAAGAGTTAGTGTTGTGTGGGACCATTTCGTGAATATAGGTGGTTACTATGCGACCTGCAATATATTTAAAGCTAAATTGTCAATCAAAAACAATTAATCTCCCCAGCCTTTGATAACTATATTGGGCTCGGCTTACAGACTAACCGGATGTCTAAAAAAAATATAAATAAACGTAAGTCTATAATTTCTCATTACCCCGTCATTCTTTCCTAGTCAGTACTTCTGAAACGATTTTCGACTTACAACGAAACGAAATCAAGAAGATATTCAATTGAGGTCGTATTTATCGTCCGTACAAAAATAACAGGCTGTTATTTAATAACAGATATTTGGATCTGTTATTTTTGAGTAACAGTAACAGTGATAACAGATATCGTGTTTAACCTGTTACAACTCATCTCCAGACATGTTGCGCCGACTACAAATAAATTGGGATAAGGGCAGGAGAATGATGAACCAATTGTTGATACTGAAAACGGTATTGTGAACTTGACCTTTTGTGTAGTGTTGAGTAGGACATACAAGAGGCGGTACATTTGTCCCGTACATGACGTCAAAATGTAAGAGCGGCTCGGCATTTTATAATGTACTACTTCAAATTTTATGTCGCGGCAGTCGCGAGGTCGCATTACTTACTCTCCATCTCCGTCAAATTGTAGGATGAGGACAGAGACGGAGCGAGACGCATGCTACAAAAATACGTCATTTTACACTGAACATTACATGACTGCGTTTCGAGTCTCGGGCGAAAAGGAAGTATGTTGAGATTGACATCACTACATACAGTGCGGCGCGTATTGAAGCGACAGTTTATAGTCGTGACCAGTGTAAAAGCTTTTTATTTGATGCTTTATTTTTAAAACTATTTAATTTTAAACGGCTTTGTATTGTTGTCACTTCTGTGCCTTCGGAGCGTACTTCTAGCAAAGCGAACCAGGTCCTTACAAAAAGAAGGAACCGGCTCAGTGGCAACAAGTCGCGCAAATATTACTTTTACATTGTAATTTTATTAATTACCTTTTTATTATATTCTTTAAATTATGTTTCATAATTATTTACTTAATTATAAACAATATTTACTATGATAATCGTTTCATATTACTTTGCGATACTTGATAATAATAAGTCTTTAATCAGAGTTCAGACTGTCATCGTACTGTTTGAAGCTACCAGTACAAATGTCACATTTGTACTGGTATCTTCAAACGTATCACAGAGCTTCAGTGCGCGTCGCCCAAGTTCCAATCCTCATTGGCCTCGCCTCATTTGAAGTAGGACATTGTACCGGCTCAGTACAAAAAAGAGGCTACTCTTACAAACTCTTTTTCATGTCGTGTCCTACCCAACACTATAACTAATAAGGTTGTGAGTTGAAATAAAATAAAACACTTAAACTGTATACTGTTCTATAGCTGGTAATATATTAGAAAATTCGCACGAACCCAACCAAATCATTGTAACGAAACCATAGCGTGATGTAGATTTTGGGACAACGCCATCTATCGAGCTTGACAATAAACTTTTTTTAAATAAACAGTAATACTATAGTTTCGTCATGAACACCAATCAATCTGCCTAGACTTTTTCCAACCATGTTGGGTTCGGCTTCAAGTCTGACCGGTTGCAGCTGAATCTCATATCAATATTTTACATGGAGCGACTGCCTATCTGACCACATACACTGGGTAATACAATAACCTTGATGTTATTTGATGCTCACATTTGTTTGTGCTTATAAAGGACCGATTCCGGATTCGGGTTTACCCTTTTCTTGTGTTGCCTTGCATTAGTAAACTCTATAATATTTTCTTGTATTATAACTAGAGATTGGATATTCGGATGATATTTACCTGAAGTAAATTTTTGGTTATGAAAGTATGGAAGCGGCTTTTAAAAACATATTTTGAAACCAGGAACACCGGGTATGCATAACTAGTCAGGTGTATAGTATGGAAGCGACTTCTATTAGCATTGAAAACTATTCAGATACATATTTACTTGAATCAATGTTTAAGCCCCGATGCAAATATATGTATGTAGGGTGTAAGGGAGGGGGTGGTGTGTGTTAGTAAAAAAAAAACATAAATTAAATTAAGATTATTTCGAAACAAAAGCGCATTCCATATTAGCCAATTTCGCAATATTAGGTAAAAATGCAGCCGATATCCGATCTCTAATTATAACTGAATATCGATGTCCCATTTGTCGTATGTTAAAAAAACCTATAATGACAAATTTGTCGATGTAGATTTATTTCTTTAGTCAAAGCCTGGTTTCAAAAGAAATGTATCTAGTCTTTTGTCAATGAATGATGATAATGAATAATATAATTTGCCAATATTTTGTACGTTAATAATTATTATACTATGCTATGAATATTTATATTATTACTATCTCAATTTATGATTGAATATCTAATTATGTATTTAGTTTTAGTAATGTTTCGGTAATTTTAATTTACCGTTTAGGTTTATCCTGGAACACGAATAATTTTATAATGTATAGAGCGACCTAGTGACACCTATCTGTTTTAATATTGCATGTTAAGGCGAACCGAGTCTTGGGCTCGAACTCACTGGTGGGCCTGGCTAAAAAGCACGCTGTCTCACCAGGCATCGTGTCCGACAGAGGTAGTATCAGTGATGAACAGTTAGACGCGAGTCTACACGCACAACATTATTGTGTGAGATGCAGGATCATTTACAGTACAACAGGCGCGTAAAAAATTAAGAACAGTCCTTCGGCAGATCGGGTTTTATGAAAAAACCACTACATAAATCAATGACCAATAAAGTTTATTGAACTTTTCAATATTTGAGCTTCGTCGGTAGCGAATTGGTTTTTCAGATTTTACACTTCTTTTATTACTTAAACACGCCCAAAGTTAAGTTAAATTAGCAACAAAAAAAACGAATCTTTGTTGGCTCCTAACTTTTTAATGGTTTTTTATTTTAGTATTCTGTTTCCGTACAGACAATATTAATAATGAGACAAAACCATACCATGTTTGATTTTTGATGTACCTATATTGTCGGACAGTGGAGTAATACACTCCCGAAGTTTATATGGGAAAAATGTGGACTAGGTTCACCTTAATATGTGGATAATACAGTGGGCAGCAATAATGTCAAAAATAATTACAAGACTTTTAGTATTAAGAGGTACATTGTAGCTGTTTGTTATCCCATTATAAATTAAAAAAAAAATACTGAACTAAAAAGCAAATGCACTTAGAAGGAAATGTCACCACAAGCCGTCAATACAAGGGGTCGCTGACCTAAGGGGATGCTCGTAAACTAACTTTATGACCGTACGTTGTACAGACAACATTTGTTCTGTCGCATATTACTTTGGCCATTGAGTTTTATTATATTATACAACAATAATTTTAGTATTATGCGAAACCTGAATATAGTTTGTTCAGAATAAGTAAATGAATCGATTCCAATTACTTTTTTTCCAAAAAAAGTTTTGGAAGTGCGACGGAAAATGTTATCACCCGTTACTTATAATACTACAATAGCCGTACGGTTAGGTACTTACTGCCTAATTGTTATCAATGAGCACAATACGAAGCTGGCCGCGCGGGCGGCGCTGGGAGCCGCGTGGTGACCATGTTTTTGTAGATAACTGGTTAACATAACATGCTTATAGCTTTGTGATTGTTCATGATACAGTTTTGAAATTTTGTACATAGATTCCCTAAAACTACTACTAAAACTAGGGTTGTATAGACACAAGGAAATCAATAGAACACTCGTGCTAAGAATGTCAAGGGATGATTGGGGTATGAAAAGGCTGTCAGACACAATAATGTAGACAGGTATGACAACATTATAAGGGCGTGAATTTCGGAACAAAAGCGCACGAAAACGACGACGTCACGGCTTTAGAGGCAGGAATCAAAATCAAAATATTTTATTTCACATACTACATTCCAATTGGTCGTTTATACATATAATACCTAAAAAAAAATCGGAACAAGTAAATATTAAATGAAATGCTGGATTACAGAATACATAGAATAATTTTGTGGCAATTTGCAATTCGATTTATATGTACATCTAAGAGATTTATGTAACGGCATGACATAACCACAGTCTAAAAAGAAAATAATTGCCAGAGGACAACAATTTCGATCATGTTTTCCAGTAAATATTTTGCTCAGCTCATTATGAAATCTTAAAGGTCAGTATTCAGTAGGTATTCATCTAATAAACAAACAATGTCGTAATTTTCTTTTGTTTTTTCAGGTACCTTTCAGTGTAACAGTAAAAAATAAGGTTAAAGGCTTCTTCAAACAGTCGCGACGCGACAGCGCGACGCGACACTTGCAGAACAATTTCCATTAAGTTTTCATAGAAATTGTTCTACGAGCACGCGACGCGACCGTCGCGTCGCGCTAGTCTGCACGAGCCTTAACACGTTCGACCTGCGTCGGACAATGGTAGTTGACACCCCATTTTCACGTGCAGCCAGACAAAAATAAATATTTTTGCCAAATTTTGTCAGTGTGTTTTATGGGTTTAAGGGATATTTTTGAAGTCATAAAACATGTTTTAATTCTCACAAGCATTATTTTATACCTATTTTAAGTGTTAATAAGCGTCACCCACCGTTGACCGACACGGCGTCGAACGTGTTAAATACATTTAAATGGTTTTATACCACAGCATAGAAAGATATTGTTTGTTTTGCAGCTTTCACTTTTAACACCACCCTATTTTTGGTCTTGTGAGTATCATAACAAATTCTGGTTTCAATTAACGTACAACATATTCACCAAAAAGTTAGGCAGAGGTGCAACATCACAAACAAATTTCGTCAGATATGTTAATCATGTCCCATTTATATAAAGGGCAGGTAGGCACTTTTTAACCGACTTCAAAAAGAAGTAGGTTATCAATTCGACGTTTATATATTTTTTTAAATGTATATTCGGGCATAACTCCGTCATATCCGTCTATACGGATTTGCCAATTTTTTTGTTCGAAAGGAGTTTATTCCAAAATTTTAATTTCTTAAAGACAGAGAGACAACGGAACTCTTCAAAAAATTACAGCAAATCAACCGAGATTGCTGTTATCGCATAAATATGAATTGTTTTGACCCCAAGGATGATGTAATTTAGAAATGGGGTGGTAGGTACTATAACTAAAAAGTGAAAAATAAAAACATTTTACAAAAAAAAAAAAAAATTGTGTAAATTATTTCATCACCACTGCTCTTAAAACGGTGAAGAAAAACATCGTTAGAAAAAATGTCCTAATACCAAAAATTTGAAGGTACTGGGCCCGCTCTGTACTTTACAGCCCACTCCCTCTCATAGAGAGGCGGGATGTCTGCCAGCAGTGGGAACATTTATAGGCCGATTATGGGCACCTTTCAAGTTGCCCTTTTCAAACTATTTCTCGAAGAAAAAAAAATCCTTTCTCGTAACAAAATCATCACTGAAAAAGATTTCACGCCACTTTTCTTAAAGTGCCGGATATATCGAGATGAAAGTTTTTACTTTCACACACACACAGTTTGAACTTTTGTTCAATGCGGAGAACAAATTGGGTCAGTGACCCGAACCCTTCACTCAATGTATTTTATGGCTTGTAGTGCTATAGCGTGGTGTAAGTATATCTTTGCAGTCTTTGAAGGGTTACAAGACAATATATCGATAAGGATGACTACGAGCTGGGGCCCAAGTCTGCTATTTTTATAAATTCGTCATTCCAACACGATCCCAGTGTCATTTTGCTAAAAGTTCGTAATCTGCTAAATTCATAATGGTCGATCATTGGTCGGTCAATGGTCTCGTAACACTATTAAATTTGAAAATTTATTCATGTCCGATTTAATTTATATAAATTTTTACTTATTGTTTACTAGTTTGTTAGTGTTACATTTTACCAGATTACCTCCTAAGTTAGTCATTCATTTGTCATTATGTACAAGATTACCAATAAATGCCATTTCTTTCAATGGAGTGTCAGTGGCTGACCATTGGAAAGTCATAATGACGCCATTATATTAGTAGATTGCCAAACTTGTCAAAATCAACAATTATGAAATCAATGATAGACCTTTCTGACACTATTGTAATAGCAGACTTGCGGCCCTGTTCGTAATAGAAAGTCATCTTCGTCGTGGCGAAGGCGCAACAGTGGTGATTTTGTTGTGCACCAAATAAACTTAATTTAGGCTATTACTGTCTTTTTCCTTCTAATGAAACAAGAAAGAGACGGAAATTAAAAAAAAGAGCTGGCACATTTAGTTAAACTTAGATTTTATTCGGTGAAATAAATTCCTTCATTAAATGACGCCAAATTCAAGGCAATCGCAAAAGACGTAATTTAGTTTGACAGTTGTAAGGCGTCACTTGTCTTTGTCTGTCGCGGTCTGTCAGTAAGAGATAGCAATACTCTTATTTTAGTTAAGGTGGTGAACAAAAAAATCGGCACGAGTGTCGACAGTGTAATTTTTGTGGACCAAAACTTTGCCACGACCATTGCATCATCTGCGGCAGCGCCGAGGTCACTTAGGCTGATTTTTTTGCGGCACTGAAGGCAGTATAGGGGATGCAACATAGTTTACGCCACAGCGTAGTCTTATGGTGCATGAACACTACGAGAAAGTGAATGCCAAGTGAACAACTTTATTTAAGGTTGATAGTTTTCTGCCGATAGATTTCTAAGATAAAACTTATAGCAGCAAGATTTTACGGCCTTTCGGCAGAAAATTATCATAAAATCAAAATGTTTCACAATTTTTTTCGCGCCTTAAAATGGCGTTATAAAGACGACAAAAATTTAAACATGAATGATGTTGAAATTTAAATTACGCAGCCAAGTTATTTCAGACATCTTTTGTTATTTTCCGGGTCTTGTTAATGAAACAGATTGCAAATGAGAAAGTGACAAAATGGCGCTTAAATCTTGGCGCTTAGGAAGGTACATTATTGTTTTTTTTTCTAATTTTTTATTGCTTATAAATATTTATTACGTTTTATTACATGATTTATTATTATATTAACTGCATCTCATCCTTTAACCTAAATGTTAATGAATTCTACTTAATATTATAAATGTGATAATTTGGCTGTTTGTATTCTCCACACGGGCAGAAACTAGTTGTTTGTAGGTATTTTTTTTTGTAATGGATGGAACTCAACTACAAACTACTTAAACGACTTACGAAACTCTTTCACCTGAGGAAAGCTACATTACTCCGGAGTAACATGAGCCATACATTTTATGCAGACGAAGTCGCGAGCGAAGTGCTAGTAATAAATAAGAACAGTCCACGTATAAACGGATTATAAAAGCAAAAGAAACTAAACAGAAATTCCAAATTGAATTTAACCATGCATTAAGACTGGCCAAAGACAAATCTTAGAAGACTAATTCTACCTATTCGAAATTCAATTCAAAATGATAAAAGCTGACAGCCGAAAATCAGGAGCACGGACGTTTTAAGGCACTCGCAGACAGGCACGACGCGATGGTGCGACGAGACTTCTTTTAAAACAATTTCCATAAAGTTTTCATAGAATTTGTTCTACCAGAGACGCGTTGCCATTGTCTGCGAGAGCTTTTATGAACGAATACAATTTTAATATTGATGTTGAGAATAGGGTGCCGTAAAAGCTTTGTAATAGCAATCAAATTAAAGGTGTGGTTTTCGTTGCTATAAATAGATAGGAATACCAATCACTGCGGTTCTCTTGGGTTTAAATTATGCAGAATAATAATGTTTCTGACTATAATGAATGAGCTATATGTAACGTTTTTGATGGTTTTTACGTAAAAAATATCCTATGGTAAATTTAGGGGATAAATTAAATTAAAAAAAAGTGATTTCCTCTTAATGTTAGAAAAAGTATATTTATGAACTTTGTTCTGCCGGTTGTCTGTAGGTACATCATTTTTGTTTTGTTTTACAACATATTTTTGTGTTAATAAACAAAAAAAAAGTACTTAAATCTAAGAGAATCAAGTACTTATGTACCAGCAAATTCATATTTTAATACATCGCCTTTTTTCTTCATGAAAATAAGTTGTAAATTGCCCGTCTAAAACTTTAAAATCTCCGTCAAAATGCTGCTAAAATTCGGACCTCAAGTACTTAATTACTAAAACATAATAACCTATTACTTCAAAGAGCTGGCATCCATTTTACATTCTAGGATTACCACAGACTTGGGTCCACATTGTGGTCCATACTGTATGAAGAGGACCCGAGAATAATGTATGAACGGACCCGTTTATTATGGACCCGCTTATTACTAAATTATTTCAGAAAGTCTTTGGGTAATGTAGAGGCTAACTTAATCCTTGGTATGTTAATTTTAAGTTTTATTATGAATGGCGATAGCGTAACTTATGTCTAAACTAAAATGAACCTTATTTTTAGGTACCCTAAGGTGTCTCACCAAAGCTTGGGGTTAGCCCGGCGGCGGTGGCTACAGAAGTTTGTAAGTTGGAGAACTTTTGTTTAAAATAAGCCCGGTGGCTAAGCCATTGGCTTTGGTATGTAGACGTTCTTACCTACATTACCATATTCGTGTATGGCGTAAAAGGCAAATAAGGTACTTACCTAAAGAAATGGGAATATGCCTGGAGGTAAAAATCAACGTCCTACGGTGACCCTGTTGATATATTATGAAAAAAAAAAGAATCATCGGGGCTTCCTTTAGCAAATACTGTGATAGGAGATTACGCTCTTCCAATATCTTAAATACGTATTATTTACTTGTATCATTCTAATAAGAATAAACAACGACTTTGCAAAGCATTCCATCTTGCACAAGACGTTATAATAAACCATTTCATTCTGCGAAAACCATCAGCCTAAAGAGAAAAGTTGTATTTTGTAACTGGCAGGCAAAAGGGTGCTGCTCCATCAAGTCGCTTCCATGTTATAAATAAATTAAAGTCTCCTTTCGTGTCATTCTGTGTGACCGCGTTGTGGTTCGAAACTACGGTACGGATTTCGATGCGGTTTTCACCATAATAGAGAAAATTGATTCCGGAAAGTTTATGTATATAATATTTCTTTTTTTTAATCTAGGTATTTTTAAATAATCGTCGATTTTGCCAAGACATTAAAACCGTGCGTAGAGCGGCGGGTCGCTAGTATTAACAATAAACAACGAATTTGTTTATCATACGGCTTAATTGGTAACACTTAGCACTATATTGTAACTGTCAGGCAAAAGGATGCTGCTCCATCCTCTTGACCTAATAGATCAGTAGGTAACCGCTGCATCACCAATAGTTGGAGCAAAAAGTGTGGCCAAGTCTAGAATCGCACACGAACCAACTTGTTTGGCAAACATTGGCCCAACCTCGGGAAATTAAATAAAAACATGACGTTAATTAGTTATTCCGTACAAGTTGTTGACGTTAATTAAGGAGAACAAGTTTGTGAAGACGGTTCATTAATTAGTGGCCTTTTCTATTTATTGTTTTGTTTGACGTGAGAAGTGTACGGGCTGATGGTAGAAAACCTATCTTAACTTTGCGAGATCAACTTTTAATAGACATTTACACTAAGGTTAGGAAAGGCAGGAGGATCCTCGTATAATTTAGGGATATACTGCAATCAAAACTCCATAGTGCTACGGGACATGATTTTGAGAATATTTGACCACCTAGTAATAAGTCCTCCAGACAGAATTACAAATTCAAATTTATTTATTTATACACATCACTACATAGTATAAAACAAAGTCGCTTTCTCTGTCCCTATATCCCTATGTATGCTTAAATCTTTAAAACTACGCAACGGATTTTGATGCGGGTTTTTTTAATAGATAGAATGATTCAAGAGGAAGGTTTATATGTATAATACATCGACATCCACGCGGGCGAAGCCGCTGGCAAAAGCTAGTTTATATATAAATTAGTGGTACAAAATCAAAAAATATTGAGTCACTACGTGCTGCCTTGCGAGGCGTACAAATATTGCTAACATAGTTGGTACTAGGTATCTGTATACCTGTGTAAAAAAGAAAGAAAACGTATTCGCATAGTATACAAACTTAACTACACAATATGCAAATCAATCATAAAAATCAAATTTATTAATCAAATTTAAATTTAAATTTAAAAACAGTAAAAAAATAAAAAAAACCAAGTCCTGTACTAGGCCAAAAGGCATGAAATCTCAGCATGATGTGGCGACATTTAAAGTGTCGTAGCGCTGATATTCTCATAGGGCTTACTGTGAATGTCACGGATAAATACAGAAAAAAAAAAGATAATATGGGTAAAATAACTAAAGAAGAATGTACATAAATAGTAAAATTATAGTCATCCACGTGTCTGCACCCCACGTAACATCTAAAGGTAAATGATATATAGTAATTAAAATATTGCTAAGTGATCTTAAATCTTTAGCAATAAAATAATTTCGGCCATGGCGACCAATCTTAGCGAAGACCAGCCTTCGGTACGGAAGATATTAAAGTGTGCGCGAGGACATAGGTGCAGGCTCTCTTCCGTCACTCTAATTGCACCACTACCTAATATTTATTTACCACCCGGTAAGTAGAGATGATGATGATATAGGGCAGTGGTGGCTCAGTGGTAGCGGCCGCGACTGTTCGAGTTGTAGATTAATCCAGAAAGGTGCTTTACTTTGTGTCCAGACGCCAGTACATCAAACTACCCCAAACTGTCAAATTTTCGCAATTGAACATGAGCCTTATTCTTACGGAATGAAGTTGTAAATCTATCAACGAAATTTAATAGATTGGTGTAGCTTGATACATTCATATACATTATTTCGTCGCCATTGCTTTCCAAACGATGGAGGAAAGCATCGTGAGGAAAAAAATGTCCTAGAACCAAACATTCGGAGACAAGTGACACCTCGGAACCCGCACTGGGCCCGCCTGAAGTATGACGGCCCACTCCATCTCACAGAGAGGAGGCCTGTGTCCCGGCAGTGGTAATATTATACGCTGATTATGCTAATACTGGAATGGATTTATATTTCGAAGTTTATTTTTATTCTGTCAGTTTTTCTGGATGTTAGGTATGTTTCAAAGTACTTTGAATTACAACATAAAGATATTCCTGTAGGCAGAAAAATAAAATCCTGTGGCTTGTCCATGATAAAATTTTTCTTTTGACGAAAATAATGGAAAAGGAAAAAACGGCTATAAATTAAACAATCAAACACGGTTAAGGTCAAAAGGTCTGTGATGTTAAATTATTTTTGTTACAAATAAAAATGTCACGAACATTTGTGGGCGCGGGAAATCGGAGTTCTTTATGACAATATTTTTTGGTCCTTTGGTTCACGGTCTTATTTTTTTTGTTTTGTGCTTGCAGTTCATTGGTCTTTAAGGCTTATGGTCGTTTCTCGAGGTAAATAAGCTATATGAAAACTATTGTGTTTTGTTTCCTAGGACTTTTAAAATTTTGGCCTAAGAATGTCTTTTGTCTCGCTCGTACCTAGTGAGTGTCAGAAAATATAAATAGTCTTCTCCCTCGTGGCCCTGTTCCGATTTTCTTTTTCCCACAGTTTCAGATTTTCTTGGTCCAAAACTTTGTCAGTTCCACGGCTTTATCGGTGGCAGCTTAAAAGTCACTTTCACTGCATGTTTTGGGGCACAGAGCTCCACATCTACGCCCTGCTGCCGTTCCATCGAGGTAGCCCTACTTTGCGGGGTTCAACTTATACCTTCCACTTGGGTTCGGATCTCCGAACCCAAGCTCCGTGTGGGGAACCGTCTGATTCAAAGACTTCCAAGTGGACCAGAGGAGGTAGCATCTGCTGGGAAATGAAGGTTTGGTGGTAGACAGTGAGTAGTATGGTTATTATACTAAGTACTATACAGCTTCCACCCGTGACTAAATCCGGGTGTTTTAACATACAACAATAATTCCATGCCACTCGGGAACAGTTTAACTTTCTATCCGTGAAATATTTTTTGTAACTTGATCAGTATTTCCAGAGATTAAGTCAAAATCAAAATCAAAAGTCATTTATTCAAATTAGGCTGAGAATCAGCACTTTTCGAACGTCAAAGTACATGAGACAGTCCCCCAAAACGCCCACCCTTCACCACTTCCTAGTGCTTTCGCTGGGAAGAAGAAGTGGCGGAACAAACTCCCCAGCAGCACAGCTGTCTGTTTAGTCGGATAGACTTGATTCTATACATACATAGGCTAAGTAATAAACATTACGAGCCACAAAATATTAATTAAATAATTAGTCAAAATGTCAGCTAGCCATACCAATATAAACAAACACCTAGTACCAATAAACAAACAATCTTTCCTTTTTATATTATTAGAAAGACAACGTTTGCAAGTAAAAATATTGTGGCTGGATTTTATCTTGCACTGGATGTTCAACTCTGGGTGTTGAACCGAGCATTTCGAATCCAACAGAGTGCATCCCATGACGTCGAAAAAACACACTGTACGATTTTGAAGTCTCGGCGATAAGCTGTGCGGTGAAGATCCAATGCGCAAAAAAATCGATGATGAAGCGTGGAGGTGAAGGGTAAAGGAGCCGGTAAAAACAAAAGCCTACCGTCAGGTGTATTACAAAATGTCTATCGAATTATATTACAAAACTACACTGAGAAAACTGACAATCATAAAAGAGGTGAATTCAGCTTAAAGTATGATGAATTCACTCAAAGGACGGAGCATAGTGATTCACCAAAAAGAACGATGATAATACTGATGTTGATGATAACAGTATTTAAGATGATGTGTCACCATGGATTTAGTTTTAGTTACCTACTATTTTTCGATGCCTTCCTCATATATCCAGTTATATCCTATTAGTTTTCCTACAATTTTTCGGTGACTTCCTCACATATTCAGTTATGTCATACAATTTTTCCAACTATTTTTCGGTGCCTTCCTCATATATCCAGTTATATCCTATTATTTTTCCTACTATTTTTCGGTAACCTCCTCGTATTTTAGGTTAGGTCCTCTTACTTTTCCTACTATTTCCTCATATCTCTGGTTATAGCCTATTATCTTACGGAGGTCGCCCTCAATAGGAGGATTGTGTTTTTTAATAAACCAATTAATATCTCTATAATACACCAGTGATTAGTTGTAGTTCTACTCATTCTCCATCAGTAGGACTACAACTAAATACTGGTGGATTACACAGAAATTGTTTGGATTATTAGAAATCACAATCCTCCTATAATTGAGGGCGCCACTGGACTTACATGATCCCCTTATTTTTAAGTATCCAATATTGGTTCTTTCCTTTTAAATATTATTAGGTGTGAGCTCAACATTAAAAAAAACTGAAGAACCCTAAACTTGAACCTTAAAAAAATGGAGAGTAAGTAAAAAAAATAGAAAAAAGTACCTTGGCAAGAATGGTAAGAAGGTGAAAAGGGATGTATGTATAAATTAAACAGAAAATTGAATGGTATTTTTATTTCCATAGTATGAATGAATAATTATTATATACTCTAAACATTTATATTCAGTATAAAAGAAGACTGTTTTGTTTAGAAACATCCTCGCCTTAATGATTACAGTATCTATTTGTCGGTCATTATAAAGAATCATTATATACATTATGTTCAATAATTCTAGTTTTTACAAATTAAAATAAAGGTTGAGACGAGTAGAAATTTAATTTACAAAAAATAACAAACTTTACATTAATGTACCTATAACTAAAACATTTTTGCCCTTAAGGTGATTGCTTCAGGGTAGCCGTTTTTTGCAATTTGCAGGCCAGTGCTAGGTTGTATGTTAATTAAATGTTGCACGCGGGTGTAAGTACATAAGTTGTACTACATACGTCTTACACCCGCGTCTAACATTTCAATCAAAACCTAGCACTGGCCTGCAAATTGCAAAAAACGTAAGAAAATTTGAATTTCGCGGGCTACCCTGACGCTTTCACCTTAAAGCTGCATACAATAAATTGGTTATATTATTATAGTAAATATCTATTTTCAAGTAAAGTGCTACTATAAACACTCCGATGAGACTAATCTATCCCTCATACAAATACTTTACTTTAAAATCTATTACTAAAGGTGAACGCACACTTTTCAGAGCCGAAGGAGGCGAAAGAATCGAATTTTAGAATTACTTGTATGAAATCCTATGGAACCTCGCACACTTACCGAATCGGACGAATAAGGTCGTACGATTCGGTGCGGATAAGTGTGCGAAGTTACATTGGACTTCATTTAAGTAATTCTAAAATTTGATTCCTTCGCCTCCTTCGGCGGCAGTAGCATGAAATATTTTAAAAGTCACATCAACAGCCTCAGTTAGTGTTGTGAACTTGTAAAACGTATTGTCACATACTGTGAAGGAGACACCTGACTGGCGGCACCAAATTATAAATGGTTGGAGGCTAATACCTAGGTTTTGAAGCTTTTGGCGACGCTCCTCAATTACCACTTGCACGTCTGCGTCATCATCCACGATGGTCACAAATCCATCCAATATCTCCGCTCGTGAAGCTTGCCAGTCTTTTCTAGATCGACGGGCAGGAGGAATATTAAAGAGACAGCCGAGTAGCAATATCGCTGCTATTAATTTTGTCTCCGGTTGTTCATCTGGAAAGAAAATAATAATAGTATATTTGACACAACACATCATCATTAACTGAGCAAATAGGGAAAAGTATCAGAACAAAATAAAATCTATCTATATAAGTAAAAATGAATTGCCGAAATGTGTGTCCGCCCGCCCGTTACTTCTGAACGACTGCACCATGTTAGATAATTTTTAAATTCTTTTTTGTCTATATATTTTATAACGGGTTCACCGACCCAGGGAGGTCGAGCACCTAGAACTATATAACAGAATCATTTCCTTACCGTCACAAATTGCCAATGTATCAGCTATTTTTCGACGAAGAAACGAGTCCTTTGTGGTGTTAAGCTTCTGCTGAGCAGCTTTTAGTATGTTTTCCGATGAAGCATCCAAGGCGTCGAGGCCCCCGGATTTATCAGGGAACAGTGCTTCGTAGTCATGAGTCAGGAGTCGCCATCCATCACTTGACTTCAGGATAGGATACTTATTGAAGTACTCCTGTAATGTCCCTTCCTCGTAGTACAAGTACCGGAGGCGAGCTCGCACCGTCTCCCGCCACAGGGCACTGACCTCCTGCCACGGACCAGCTGAAGGACTTGACAGCTGCTCTAATGCTGACGCTACGTCCTCCACTTCACCTGCACACAAAAATTAAAACGATTAATAATTAGTACAATGACAATAACGGTTCTTAGATTCAGATATTTTGTAATTTGTAACGAAAATTTATACTAATTCAGATATTTTTCTCAATAATTTTGTTCTTGATAATTTAATTCAATCTGAAAACATAAAATTTCTTGAAAAGGAGTTACCTTCTTTAAGTCCGGTCAGGTCGATTCCAGCGAGTGGAGGGGTGTCTAGCCTAGGACTGGACTTGGAGCGAGAACGTGACTTGGGCTTTTCAATAAGGCCCAACGAAACTAAATGCTGCCGTCGAGCCCTTCTGGCGGTGACTAACCAGCCAGAGATATTGCGCTTAGCCTGGTAAGCATCAGCCGGCAGGTACGGCGCGTAGTATAGGGGTGGTGACTCCTCTTTAAATAATCTGCCAATGTCGTAGGATAGAGCAAGCAGCTGCGAATCTGTCAGAAGTACCGGGTTTTCGGCCGTAATGAGCTTCTCCATAAGCAGCTTGCATAAACGCCCACGCACGTTTGAGGGTAAGGTGCCCGTTTTCTGCCCAATTGCTATTATTTGTTTTCCCTCGACTGATGAATTCAGTATGGTATTCACCTGAAACACAAATAGTATAAGTATGGCATTACAAACTAAATATGCAAGGTAAAAGTTAAAAAAAAATGTCACTAAAATGTTGAAAATACAGGTTCAATACCTACCTTCCATTCAGTATAATGATCAGTTGGAGTCGGTGCCAGTCTAGGCATCATGCATTTAGTTGTTAGTTATAGCTGTCACCAACTCCAAATATATTACTGATCTTTGTGACATATAGTATAGCTCCTAAACGGCCGTCCGTACACACATACAGGACAGGACAGGTACAGACGTTAAACTTATCTGTTTACGCCGGGGGTTAACAATATTGAATGTCAATTTAAATTCCTTATCAAAAGTACAGGATAATAGGCAATAACTTACTAAATTGCTCCCGGTGGACTCTTGTCTAACTGCTTCACCCACTGACGACGACGAGTCCAGTGGTATCACCAGTATGTCACCATCCTAAAATAATATTTACTTTGAGACAATGTTATAATAGTACATGTAACAAAAAGGTGTGATAATATGAGTATGTACGGTCAATTAACCTCAATAATCGTTGAAATAATCACTAAATGTGTCCGAGTGCGACCGTTAACTAACAGGCTATAGCTAGCCCTAGCCGGAGATAACTCAAGGGAAGTGTTATATTTTTTTACTAGTAATCGGTTCAGCATTGCAGGTGTGAACGGTCCTGCCCTCGTCCCTTGATCCGGCCCTGATAAAAACTAATCGATCAAGATCAGGACTGATCCTGGTCTCAAAGAATGTCTATACCAAATTTTGCATCGGTTCAGTGTCTTAGGTATGAAAATGTGAAAAGGTCCTGCCCCAGCCGACAGATAGACAGACAAACTTACTTTCGCATTTATAATATTAGTATGGATGTAATTACAAATTAATACATATTGCTCTTGAACCAAAAAACAGTAAGTACGAGTACTTTTCTACAATTTTGCAGAACTTACCAAATTTTCCTGGTTAAGTCCTGCTTCGCAGTCTTGGTTGAGGATTGAGCTTTGCAGTCCTTCACACGGTGGCAGAGGCTCTAAGTTACAAGGTAGACTAGTTAACAAGTCATTCCTCAGGACCTCTTCAAAGAGTGATGAATTGTAGGAGTTATCCTGAAATTTAACAAGAAATTTAAAAAGGTAATAATAATGTACTTAGTTGGTAAACTAACAAGACTGATGAAAAGTTATGATTTTATTCCACTTTTTAAATAAATACTGCACCGGTTAAATTGTTAGGTATCTTAAGAAGACTTTAAAATAATAAAAGTTAATAAGTAGGTACCTACCTACCTACATGCAAGTAGGAGAATGTGCATTTAAGCGACGCAGGGCATGTGTAAGCAAAAAGTTTAAAACAAAATTTACTTTTTTGAAATACAATTTAACATGAAAACAAACCATATCTTTTGGTTGGTCGCTTTTTAACATGGCCAGAGCTGCTTCAAACCGGAGTCTGTCCCCTATTTGAGGGAACATACTATGTATGTCTTGTTTACTAAGCATCTGCATTGTTGCGATATCAATTCTTTCAGCTGAATAAAAAGGTAAATTTAACAGCGCCCTGATTGCAGCTGTGAAATGCACTACGTCGCATCGACTTTATAAAATGTAGGTTGGTAGAGCTCGTCTAAGCTGAAATGACGCGCCCCACTACTTAAATTTGTATACGTACACTACGGTAAATGCGGTAGTGGGGCGCGTCATTTTAGTTTAGACGCACTCTACCTATTTGTTTTTTTTTGGGTTGCAGTTGCACATCGAATCTAGTGTATAATATAAATATGAACGTATATCTAGGTAGGTGGGTAGGTACCATACGACAAGACTATTCTTGGTTGGAGTGTACAGCGGCCAAAAAAGTGTTATTTTCGCAAATCGTTTATTTTCTCGATTCTATAGTATGTAACACCTAGAAAGGCTAAAAGTGTCTGGGTGTTTTTTGTCTCCGACCAACCGTTTGTCGTAAAAACGATGTCGAAGGGATCCATAGGTAAGGTTATGTTAGAACTGTGACCTTGAAATTGGTCGCGAAATTTTTTTAAGTATATTTTCATAGTGCCTCTAAGACGACACTCTGACCCTATTCTTGCTAGAAATTAGAATGTGTGAATGTAATGTGTGAGCTCATGCTAGCAACTTACTAGGTAGGTTTGTCAACTTACTTTCAAAACGATCGATGTAGCGTTCCAAATTCCACTTCTTCAAAAGATCACGCGTAGCCATATCCATTTTTGCACTGATCAAACACGTTCACTGGCACTAATGGAATTGTTATTGCTATTAATTAAACGAGTCGTGACTCGTGAGTCGTGACTTGCCGGCTGTAGCGGTGAAATACAAATGGCCGACCGAAATGGCGCGGCGGCGGAATGAAGTGAGAGAGGGAGACCTCATTATATAATGCCGTCACCTTAAATTTGTAGGACATCATTCAAATGCTACTCATAAATGGGTCTCTGTAATAATAATTTAGTAGGATACACATAAAATAATATGACTATATTATTGAACTTTGATGCTTACTCTAAAAATATGAGATTATTTAATCGTATTATCATAGGATTCACATAAAATAATATGACTGTAATATTAAAAAATGATGCTTACTTTAAAAATATAAGTTTAAAGCATTATAATTTAATATAGTACATTAGGGGGAGGTCATCGTATTTTTAGAGATACTTCTTCATATTAAACTATGAAATCTATTTATATTACGGGGACTGTCATTGTGTTTTTTAATTAGAATCTTATTTATAATTATCATACTAATTTATGGGACAGTGGACCATTTTCTATTACATTGTGTTATTATTTGAAGAAGACAATGTTATTTCATAATTACAAATTTTTACGATGACAAGTATCATAATATTGCATTATTTACCCAAAAAATTCGATTCCATCTTAACACATTTCAGTTCTAGCGTAATATTTACTTATTATCAACATATTATAAGACAACGCATCTATTTTAAACCAACGTCACGATATTTTAAGATTATGCCAAAATGACATTTTTCTCAGTGTAACAATACATTACGACGTCTATATTAATTTAGTGTATAGCTGAGGTTTCTTCGATAAGAGCGTTGTCACGCTGACGATTAGCCAGCGTGATTCCTGCGAGGCAATTTGTGAACGTGCTTTCCGTTGCTGCTTCATCAAATTACCACTAGCTTCATCTTTGTGACTGACTGACCCCTTGACAATCTAAAAGTGCCTGTAATTGGTTTATATGAAACTAGGTTGCTTTTTGAGGTATTTTTTATAAACAATTAATATCAAGCACCCCACGCTTCTTTTCAATTATTTTCTGCTTTTTTAGTTTGGTTTTAAAGCGTGTTTTTTTTAGTTTTTTTTAACTATTATTTATTTTCTATTTTTTAGTTCTGCTAACTTTAAAAGCGTTTTTTTTTTGTTGTCATCGGTCCTCGATAAGTCTACAAAGTTTAAATGAAATCTGACCGTTTGAAGTGGGTCACAATCAAGTCCAAAAGAGTCGGTTACAAACAAACAAGCTTACAAACATACAGGTGAAGCTAATAAAAGCGTCTTAAAAACGGATCGTTTTGCTTACCTATGGTAGCATTTTTATTGGGATATTATAAAATGCATATCAAATAAATAATCGCCTATCAATACATACTCATCATTTATGTTCTTTTTTACATCAAATAACTTACTTCACTACAAATAAACTAAATGTTTAACAAAACTCAAACTGCAGATAATTCGAAATTATACATCAATATGACATTACTTTTTTCCTCATAATGCAATACAGTTAAATTTATTTTTGTACAAAAATACTACATACATAGCATAAATACTGACTGCACAGCAAATTTTCCATATTTCATAGCAAAATAACTATCCCAGTCGCATATTAACCAGTAAGTACAACAAAACCTGTTCATCATATTTGTCTTAATTTTCAAGAAGCCATGCTCGGCAAATTTAATGATTATTATAACAAAAAAATCCTGTCACATTGCATTATTTCTAAAAGCAGAACAAATTAACTGAAAAAGGTTCGCGGCTTCGCGCGCTTTTTCGTCACGAGTGCAGAGTGGCGCGAGCGAGTAAGATAGAGATAGCGCTAGGTCGTGTCGTCGGGAGTTAGCCGTATATCTCGCGCGTAAGAGCGAAATAGAAATATTTCGTTAGTGTAGGTTTCGTTTTACACAATCCACGTGTATTTTTTTGTTTATATTCATTCGGTGTTAGGTTGCGCCGGCGCCCGGAAAGATAATCTTATAAAAACAATAATTGCAATATATGTGTGTAATTAGTGTTCATTTGACTCAAGTACGTGGCGCCACCTGCAGAAGCTAAAAATGTGCCTATTGGGCAAAAAGGAAGCGTGAACGATTCAATTTCAAAGACCATTTAGGTCTTTGAAATTGAATCGTTCGTTTAATTTAAATGAAAGCTAAACACTCGCGCATAATGTAACTGGATGTTTCACTCCCACTCTTGATAAAATAACTTTAAAGGTACGGCCACACTGTGGAATGGGGACGCTTTTAATTATTACTGGTTTTATGTTTTGAACATTAAAGTGGTGTAAAGCAGCCATAATTATTTTGTTTTAAGATATACAGTTTTATAAGTATTGTTTTATGTACTTATTTTGAGTTTGGAATCACTCGTTGTCAGCCTATATAATTGTTTCCATTGCTGAGACACAAGCCTCCTCTCTGTGAAATTAAAATTAAAATCAAAAGTCATTTATTCAAACTAGGCTGAGAGTCAGCTCTTTTTGAACGTGAAAATTACATAAGACAGTCCTCCCAAAACGCCCGCCCTTCACCACTTCCTAGTGCTTTAGCTGGGAAGAAGAAGTAAGGCGCAACAAACTCCCCAGCAGCACAGCTGTCTGTTAAGTTAGAAGAATTTGATTCCATACAATAGTAGGTAATTAACATTACGAAACACAAAAAACATTAAATTTGCCATATGTCAGCTAGCACACGCCAATATCCCAACAAAACATTGAAAACTATAGGTACTCAATTAGAAATAAATAATAATTAGTATAAAATAAACGTAAACAGTGGGCCATTGCCCGACGGTTGATGTCGGGATGTTGTATATATACCAGTTGCAGTTGTCCATTGCGAAGATCGCCCTAAGGACACGGTGGAGCATACGGTGGAGGTCTGCCCGGCTTGGGCGGAACACCGCCGTGTCCTCATTGAGGTGATCGGCGGCGGCGATCTCTCGCGTCCGGCCGTGGTCCAAGCCATGGTACGGAGCGGGAGTTCAGGTCTAGCAGTCGCTTCCTTCAGCGAAGCCGTGATGCTCGCAAAGAGGGAGGCAGCGCACGTGAGGAAGAGGCAGTACGTGCGCCCTCACGACCGTAGCCTTCGCAGGAGACGCCCTGGGTGTCGGAAATCCCAGGCTGATTCCCGGCCACCGTAAACGCGGGCTTGCGGACAGCGAGTAATGGGTAGCTCGCTTTCCGGTAATCACCAAGCCCGGGTCGCCACGCGTGCCTCAAAAAGATGTCAGCAAAGATGCCTGCCAAGGGTGCGGGTTGTTCGAAAGTGATACCAGGGCCCCTGGCACACAGGCAACTGAGGGAACATGGGTGGGTTTTAGTCAGTTTTTACTGACTAAAACCCACCCATGTGACACGCCGTCATGCTCCACCCAGAGCGGGAGAAGTCATTTGATGATTTCCAACCTTTGGAATAAAATTTATAAAAAGTTAATACAAAGTTATTACAATCAACAATAACAAAACCATGGTCAGCAAGATGACCAGTCACCACAAGTAGCACCCGTTCACGAGCATAATGCAAAGATCAGCCACTACCCCTCTCGCCATATTTGAGGGAAGGAGGCAACCCGACCACCGACGCTACGGCAAGCAGTGCCATCTAAGGGAGCATGACGAACTTGCTGCCGGTTGCACTGGCAAGAACAATTTGAATTGTCGAGGTCAGTAGCTAACTACATATTGCAATACAACTCATTTAAAAAAACATTGTAATGAGTAGATTAAGTCAACAATAAATGAAAATAAACTGCATTCAAAAGTCAAATAAAATAAACAATTATATGAACTAACATAATTATACAAACCTGTCAGTAGGTAAGCTAATTCTAGTGAAAGAACATAAACATTGTCTTGAGTTAGTCACAGCAACCAACAATTCTTATCGTTTAAGTAGTCGTTGATAGAATAATGTGCCTTTGAACAAAGGGTGGATTTTACTTTAGCTTTAAACGCATTAAAATGCAAATCTAGTAAAGAAGAGGGTTTTTATAAAAAGTTATGCCAAGACCAACAAATGAATTATGAACGTTATGAAGCCGGTAAAGGGGAACACGTAGTTTGTCCTTATTTCTAAAATTAATATTATGAATATCACTCTTTTTAGTGTACAAGTGTATATTTTGCCTAATATTTAAGATGTTGGCGAAGATGAATTGCGATGCCACCATGAGAATCCCAATATCTTTAAAAAAATCTCTCAGAGAAACTCTAGCACCTAGTTGATAAATTGAGAGAGAGTGGGCCACGCGGGCCCAGTGCGGGTTGGTGGATAACGAGGTGAAGTGTACCTATAAAACAAGTTTTATGTCAGGTTACATACATTTGATCAAATCAATCAAATTCTACTAAGTCCCCTTCAAGTTATAATTGAATTGTATACAATATCGTAGCATTACTCAAATACTTTGACAAGAAAATTGAGTTACACTAACGAATGAAGTAATACAAGTAACAATTTATGTCGAGATTTCACAGAGCACTGTACATTAATCTTCATGTCAAACTTTATAATACAATTAATTAAAGTCTGTTGAGTTAGTTTACAGATTTAGTCGACTATTTGTCACAATTATGCGGTTAGTAATAAGAACTAAGCCTTGATAGTTACGGGCGATTTATAAACGCAGCGATTTTTTATCGCACACCGGGTTTTCAGCACACTGCTTGCGTCGAAAGTTGAAAACTCATGCATCATGTTTGATTTTCTACGCTTGTCACAACTCCGGGAGTCAAAAATCCAGTGCGTCGGCACCCTTGTACCATCTCATCTTCCTAGCACGGCGGGTTGTGCTGGGGCGGCTGCTGCAGGAGCGGAAAACCTCAAACGGCGCAGATATTCCAATCTTATTGGAATCTATATGTTCGAGCCGTTTGGGGTTGATACTGTAGGGACATGGTTTTCTGACACGTAGTTTTCCGAGAAATTACCAAGCGGTTGATCGATTCATTACGTGACCAGAAGGTTGGCCATTTTTTGACCAAAACAACAGCATTGCCATATAATGTGGCAATGCTGCCAGTCTTTTGGGCAATTTTCCCGTTGACAACGATGCGGACGAACTTTTTGATGCCTTATGTAATCGTAAAGCATGAAAAAGTTTTCTTTTATATATACTTGTACATATTATTATTTTAAGATCGGTAGTTTTTCAACTATGAAAATATCTATAGAAATAAATAAGTAAATAAAATAATTGATTAAATCCCGCCGCGAATTTTTTTCGTCCTTTGGAACGTGAGCTTACGATCCCCTATACCCAGAAAAAGTTAAAATGGTCAATTGGATATTAGTGAAAGTATTTATGGACCTATGTTAAAGTTGGGAATGTTTATGTTTGTCGCTAACGTGCATGCTTTGAAGTCCATCCTACTATTCTACTTCCTAATAATATTAAAAGTGTAAAAGTTTTTATGTTTAGATATTTAGATGTTTGAATGTTTGTTACTCAATCACACAAAAACGGCTGAACGGATTTGGATCAAATTTAGTACACAGATAGTTTATAACCTAGATTAACATATCGTTTCATTGTGGGATAATTTCCAACCTCCACGCGGGCGAGGCCACTGGCAAAAGTGGGTAGCTCATAAATACAAGCTTATCATGGAGTTGTACCCCCCCAGTGGGGTTCCCGCATTGTCGTTGCGGGGGGGCTCAGTAACCGTGGTCACCCTCCCACGGTGTAGCGAAGAGGAACCCCAAGGTGGGGCCGCTCGTCAGGGCTTGTGCCTCCAAGCCGACGACGTAGCGGTCAAAAAGTAGGTTGCGGTGAGGTGAATCGCAACTGAGGCGGGCCGCGATGTCGAATGGGAGGCATCGCGGCTGAGGGTTACAGGCTGCGGCGGAGGAGGAGTGCCGGTACTTCTGAGTAGCGCTCTTCCCTTCCGTAGCCTGGACGGGGCCGCCACCGTTTGATGGCGGACGCGGTGGGGCCGCAGGGGAAGAGGAGTGTCGGTATAGCGTTGGCCGCTCTCCCTATCCCCTGCGGCCGAAATGTGGTTGGCGGCGGGGCCACTGTACTGACCCGTCGCAGGAGGACGTCAGCAGCAGCTGGTGGGGCCCGCAAGGGCCGATGCCTGCTAGGGGTGCGGGTTGTTCGAAAGAGATACCGCGGCCCCTGGCATACAGGCAGCTGAAGGAACATGGGTGGGTTTTAGTCAGTAAAAGTCTGACACGCCCTCCTGCTCCAACCAGAGCGGGAGAAGTCATTTGATGATTTTTCACACACAAAAAAAAAAAAAATCATGGAGTTGTACGTATTTAAAGTACTTGGGTGTACAGATGCAAAATCCGTAGCTTTGTTTAATTTAGACTAAAAAGGTCTAACAGTTTGAACGTTGGTAATTTCGTAATTAGACTATGAGTTGGCAACTTGTCACTGTTTAGAGTAATTTTCAACTGAACGGAAGCATTAGAGAAATTGATGACAGTTTTCCTTAACGAATATTTTTTATCGAAAAGTCACGTTTAACAATATTTAGAGTTGAAACTTTTATTAAACATGTTTTTTCCTATTAAAGACGTCATCTTTAGAGACTATTGAATATACCATTGCAAAAGACAAATGAAACGCAGCATTCTGGGCGTAAAACGAACTGACAGAATACGAAACACGGCGCTGCGCTCCAAAACGGGGATCCTAGATGTAGGCAAAAAGGCTGCCAGGCAAAAGGGGACTGGGCGGTTCACGTCGCCCGCATGCATAGTGACCGCTGGGCAAAACTCTCCACACGGTAGGAGCCTGAGGATGGCCGGCGCCGCCGATACCAAAAGAGGTGGCGAGACGACCTAGACCCGTACCGCAAAGGATAGATGTCTGGAAGGATGTGCTAATAAAAAAAGAGCAAATGACTTATACAGAGATAGAACGAGCAATAGGTAATACGGGCTGTTGTCCGCAACTCCACGTCAAAGCACGTATTTTGCGTACGGGTGGGAGAATCGCTCATTCGATCCACCCCAGCTCCTCGAGAAAGGCCAGCAACGCCTTGGTGTTGCTGACAATCTCACGTAGGGTACCTGGGTTACCGAAGTATTTTGCCCTGTAATTGGCGACCACCGGGCAGTTTAGCAGCACATGCGCTGCTGTCTCGTCGTGCTCCATGCAGGCCCTGCACAGCGGACTGTCTGTTATTCCTACGACAAAGAGATGTTTGTTGAATGACCCATGGCCGGTTATAGCTGCTGTCACTGTACGCAGCTGTGGTTTAGTTAGACGGAGAACCTGTTTTGTGAGAACGAGCAAATAAAAACTTAAGGACTTTGAGGACTTATAAAATACTAGCTTTTCCCAGCGACTTTACCCACTTGGAGTTTGAAAATTATCCCACGTAAACGTACTACCGGGATACAAAGTACCCCTTGTATTAATCCAGGTCATGAACTACGTGTGTGCCAAATTTCATCCCAATCCATTAAGCAGTTTTTGCGTGAAAGATTAACAAACATCCATCCGTCCTCACAAACTTTTACATCCTTAGGCTGCCGGCTGTCGCTGGAAACCAGCGCTGGGACTCTGTCTTGCATAGGGTCGCAGCAAAATGCTGAGCGATAGCCGTTTTGCGTGGATGTGACGCATGTTTCCCTCAACTTTTTTTTTTTGTGTGTTCCAATTTTTTTTGCGTCATGTTTACCGCAAATAAACGTTTTTTCTTTCTTTCTTTTCTTTCTTTACTTAATATTATTTATATGTATGGATGTATGATTGTTACTCTATCACGCAAAAACTACTTAATGGATCTGGATAAAATTTGGCACACAGATAGAATACAACGTGTCGTTTTGCATCCTTGTCAAATTCAAGGAGGTAACTATGCTAATGATTCTCGACACGAATCAATAATAAAATAAGTAGATTTTTTATTTTACGGCTATGAAAATACAGTCGAGAACGCAATGGTAATTGAACCATTGCGTTCTCGACTGTATTTTCATAGCCGTAAAATAAAAAATCGCAACAAGTAATTCGAGGACTGGTTTGTGCGACGAAGACTGTTTGAACCCAGGTTACTCAGTTACAGTGCGGTATCACACGGGCCGCGTTTTAAAATTAAAAAAAAAAAACAAAAAAAATACCTACTTATTTTATTATTGATTCGTGTCGAGAATCATTAGAATAGTTACCTCCTTGAATTTGACGAGGATGCAAAACGACACGTTGTATATGCGCTGCGCTGGGTGTCTGACGTCCAGCAAATGCTGAGATGGCAACCCTTTCGGTATATAAATATATACGCTCAGCACTTTTTTACTGCAATTTAATTGTCATGTTTATTGTTCTTTTTTATGTGTTTGTTGCTGTTGTGTTGTGTCTGTGTCGAATAAATGCTTTCTATTCTATTCTATTCTATATCCTAGATTAACACAGGATACTTTTTATCCCGGAAGTACGTTCCCGCGGGTCTATTTCCGACTTCCACGCGGACGAAGCCGCGGGTGGAATAGCTTCCACCCGCGGCTTCGTCCGCGTTTATAATATTATTAGGAAGTAGGACTTATAGTAGCGTTCCACTATGATAGTGACGTAAAGGTACAAAAGGGACAAAAGTTCAAAAGGTTATTGACTTGTAAAACTACCGCCAATAAACGCACATGTGAAGTTCGCGTGACTATGTGACATTCCACTAAAACGCACGATGCGTAGCTATTAGCCGGAAATACTTTCACTGTGAGACAATTGTTAGTCTTTGAATAAAAATAAAATGAATATTTTCTACTCATGATGCAACATCGTGTCGGCCAACTAGTAGTTGCCAGTGGCTTCGCCCGCGTGGTGGTCAGAAATTCCCCACGGGAACATACTACCGGTATAAAAACTGTCTTATGTCTTAATCCAGGTTATAAATTACACTGGCCGACAAATTATTTAGCCAGATACTAGACCGTGTGCTAGAAAAATGTGTTGCTAAAATGTGTGTGTGCTAAATTGTCTAGGGCTAGACCTTATGATTGGTGTGTCAGGTAAATGTGCGGAGCTGAAAAGAAACTCTGGATGCCAAAATACTTTTCTTTTATTACTTTTACTTAATTTACAATAATGATTTTGTTCTTTATGCGGAATGAATATAAACTAGGTGTCGTTCGCGTTGTTAGCGTTGTAGCGTCCTCAAATGATCGGTGCACTCGTTTATATAGCTCGGGTTCGTGGAGTAGGGGCCGAGCAGATGCCCCGCGCAGCGCAGGGCTAGGCGTCAACATCCTCCCCCCTTGAAGGTGGCACCTTCAAACATATATCTGTGTTGAACAAAGGACACAAACGATTTACTGCCCGACGGATGATACCATTCGCTGTCCTCACGTCTGCTACTCTGGCCACATCATCATTGCCCACGTGCAAGGCCTGTATTCGAGCCACAAGGGCTAAACCGTGCACCATATTCCATGGGCAAACTTACTCGACTTGCGTCGAGACACGAGTTGCAGACGCGGCTGCACTACATTATCCACAATAGCTTAATTTCCATTCAGAGCATATTGCTTCAACACCAGGGATAAGATTAGAACAGCCTTACCCCTGACCACTGTCTTACTGTGTAGAAACGGACCTCCCGATCCGGACATTTCCGAAGTATTGAGATCGCCGAATATGACCGCAGAATTGCTCTATCCCGTCAGGGTTTTGAGATATCCTAACCTGGAAGAGCAAAAAACACTGTATCTGCTCATTTTTGAGGTTACGTAGCCCGGTAGATCTTCTTTCCTCCAAAAATTCATCAATTGTATCTGAAAGTACTAGTATTTCTCTTTAAAATAACGTTGAGTTTACTCGAATATTCGCTGAGATATCGCATTTTGACTTTTTCATGTAGGTACGTGGATTTTTCTATGTCTGAAAATCCATAAACACTACACAGTCGATTGATCTCGTTATAAGTAAATAAGTAAATGTGTTTGAAAAGCAATAAAATATAAATGTAATATAATACAGTAAAAAAGGCCTAGTCTTTTGAAATCCAAGGCCAGATTGTAAAAAATGTATTAGAATAATTGAATATAGCTGTTTCAACCCTTAGAAGCATATAGAAAAGACATGAAAATTTCAGAATGCGATATCTCAGCGAAAAAAAAAAATTCAAGTAAACTAAACATCATTTTAAAATCAAAAGTCATTTATTCAAACTAGGCTAAGAGTCAACACTTTTTGAACGTCAAAATTACATAAGACAGTCCCCCAAAACGCCCGCTCTTCACCACTTCCTAGTGCTTTAGCTGGGAAGAAGAAGTGGCGCAACAAACTCCCCAGTAGCACAACTGTCTGTTAAGTTGGAAGAACTTGATTCTATATAATGATAGGTAAGTAATTAACATTCAACAATAAATGAAAATTTCACAAAAAAAATGGATTATACAATCGAATAAAATAAATAATAATATGAAATAACCTGTCAGTAGTTAAGCTAATTCTGGTGAAAGAACACAAACGTTATCTTGAGTTAATCACAGCGACCAACAATTCTTATCGTTTAAGTAGTCCTTGATAGAATAGTAAGCCTTAGAACAAAGATTTGATTTTACTTTAGCTTTAAACGCATTAAAATGTAAATCTGGCAAAGAAGAGGGAAGCTTGTTATAAAAGGTTATACCAAGCCCAACAAATGAGTTATGGACTTTATGAAGCCGATGCAAGGGAGCACGTAGTTTGTCTTTATTTCTAGTATTAATATTATTTCGAGTAATAAAGAAAAATACTAGTACTTTCAGATACAATTGATACATTTTTGGAGGAAAAAGGATCTAGCGGGCTACGTAACCTCAAAAATGAGTAAAAATTTTTTGCTCTTTCAGGTTAGGATATCTCAAAATCCTTACGCGATAGAGCAATTCTGCGGATTCAGCGCATCGAAATACTTCGGAAATATATGGTCTGGTTTCTGGGTAAGAGTGTTCGTCTAATTTTGTCGGCCTGTGTGATCTGTGTGAGCGTGATTGAGCAACAAACGTATAACCATCCAAACATCTTAGCATTCAAACATACTATGTTTCACATTTATAGTATTAATAAATAGGATAATATTTTTTTTTTTTTTTTTTTTTTTTTATTTATTTATTCATATCAACCATTACAGCTATTTGACGTTACATACATAAGACTTAAATGTAAGCATAGCACTAGAACTTGTCGTAACTTGCACCCTTGCTAAGTTATCAGGATAACTTGTATTAAGGGCACAAGTCCCAACCCTTGGTTCATATATTTTAAGGCATTGCAAATACACAAAAAAGCAAAAAATGGTCACAAATAATACATGATTTTTTTTTAAATAAAATCAACGAGGAGTACACAATTATACAAAAAGCAATGGCGACTTTTTTAAAGAAAACATTTTTCTTTTGTTTTTTCAATGGCTCGCCATTTTTTATTCAACTCATGCATTCTATCGATATCGCCTGACTAGTTTACCATTAAAATAAATAACCATCGCGAAAAAAATTACACGAATTTTTTTCTTTAATACCACAACGTTTTCCGCGATCTCACAATGTGGCCATACCTTAACCTTTTTAATTGCTTTTTGTTTATAGTTGGGGGCTGCATTATGGGCAGTCTTGCAGCACTTAACACTCCTTACGACCTGGGTTGCCATTTAATAGGCACTTAACATTTCAATGGCATTTAACGTCTCTGTTAAAAGCTGGCAATTGTTTTAGGAAATAACAAAGTGTGCAGATGGGGTTTAATGGGAAAACTATGGCATTAATTTTAAGCATTGTAAAACGACAACGTTGCATTCTCCTTTTTCGTGTCGCTGGCACAACCGTTATTAAATGATGGCCCAAAAATTCGCCACTTACACGGCGTTATCTGTGGCAGCGCAGAGGTCACCTTGGCTGCATGTTTTGGGGCATAGTTTGTGACATAGCTTTACCATTCACACCATTTCCTCCTCCATCATTCACGCATTGCTGGATAATATGTAAAAATCTGGGCGTTCAAAAACTGTTTAAGCCAAAAGCTACGCATTATGTTGGTAAATCCAACTAACATTGAGCAAAAATGATTACTGGGAAACGACTTTAAGTTTTCGCAAGAAAAGTTGGGCGTACGAATGAGGGTAACTAATAAGGCAAATCTTGTGGCTTGTCGCTTTTGGTTCGTGGATAGGCAACCGTCTTTATGTACAAAGACCCCTCCGTGCCTCGGAAAGCACGTTAAGCCATTACGGGTCGTTTGAAGTCTGACCTGTCTTAGCAGTTGGTATCGTGTTACTCAGTAACTGAGAAGGTCAGATAGTCCCACCATGTAAAACAGTTTCTGATTAACCAAACATTTTAACGTTTTATTAATTTCTATTTTTCAAAGATATACTTGGAACGTATACATATTAGCAAAATCAATAACCAAAACTATTTACGCTGCAACTGATCTAAATCTCCGACTCGTCCACAAAATGAGCCCGACTTTAAAGCTTACTATACACGTTTCAAATAAATGGTACCCATTTAACTGTGCAAGCCAATCTGTTACATATTCACTGTATCGCACACGAACGATCGCTGTCAATTTCCATTACGTTTGTGGTGTGCTTAATACGATGTTCAGGGTAGAATCGGGCATGTGGACTGATTGGATTCTGTGTGGCACAAAATGGAGGATTCAGTGCCTAGAATTGAGTGATGCGGTTGTACGGAGATAGCTGTTGCTTTTCTTTGCTCGTTCAAGTATTTTTTGTGCTTGTCTAAAATTGAAAGTAATGCTATCTTGGTTTAAAGCCTCCATACCTCAAAAGAAAAAAACGGAACCCTTAGAGACAGATGACAAAAAGGCTTGAGATTAGTTAAGTTGCTCCAATGTACCGTCAAGCAACAAACTATTATATAAGCTAAGTGTTTAGAATACTATTGACGTATTGATCTACGTGACATTATTTCTGATGACATTTCAAGAGAAAACTAACTGTGAATGTGAGTACTATGTAGGCTAGATTGAACACATGAATTTATGACTCGTCTGGTGGTTTTGAGTATTTTGTAAATGGCCTACGCAAATGCCCTGCAGGGCTGGTCGCATCTTGTGACGGGTCGTTGAGCTACACGGTGACTGATACATACATGCCGTCTGTTGGGACAGGTCAGCTCTAAACTGCAATGGCTCTTTCTTAAAAAGGCCCTTCCAGACATTGCCCTGCATTGTTAGACTCACATAAAATTCAAATAATATAAACTCTGAACTTTAAAGAGACCATGACCTCGGAGTTTGTTACGGCTTTTCTTCTCATGGAACAGTCAGCTACGAAATGCCGACGCCATTTACTTTTTAAAATATTGACGTGTAAAAGTGTCTTATAAGATTTACATAAATAAACGTTTCATTTAATAAACATTTCTTTTCATTTTATTTCACTCACTTCTTTGTACGTTCGTTTGTCTTCGTCTTTCGGAATCGTTCGGTCATGGTGTGACTTTTTAGTTTTTAGCGATGCACGCTGTCACCATACTAAATTTAAATCATTTTCAACACCTTTGGCATTAACAGATTAATACGGGCCGTTCTAAGGTATATTTCTTTCTTTTCTTTTATTACTAAATGGGCCTGCTCTTAACCTCGATATATATTTTATCTTATTATTGCAGTCATCTGTACGTATAGTTTAGTAACAAGTAGTTTCAATAATTTCCTTCGATTCCTCCCACGATTACAGACATCGTATCTATTATATCGATATCTGCATTTCAAAGTCGTTAATTAACAAGGTCGTATTGTGTATAAAAAGTAAATAAAAAAAAAACCGAGAACACATTTTTAATTAACCCATCATCCAACCCAACAAAATACATTTTAACAAAGAAAGCTTAAAACAATTTAAATAACACCCCATTCTATAAAATCTTCGACAATCCCTTGAAGTCTATCCTTATACTTGTCATCAACTTTAAAACTTAAACTAGCCATTTCATGCTTCGTTAAATCTGGAATATCGTCTTCAGAAGCAAACATGAAGGCAAGAAATATTAGTCCGAACATCAGACCATAATCCAACTGATTCTTATATTGCTTTTCAAACTCATTTCTAGGATAAAAAGAGTTCACGTCCATGTCAAAATTATTTAAGAATTTCGTCATCGTCTCGTGGTACAAATCTTTGAGGTGCGACAGATGGGCCCTTCGGAATTCTTTGTCTGTGCAGCTGAAGATGAAATAAAGAATGTCTATTACAGGACATCCATAGTGCATCAGTTGGTAGTCCACAGGTATTATTTCTGATACTTTTCCGTTCTGAGGACCAATAATAAAGTTTCTTAAGAAATTGCTCATTATGGAACATAAAAGTTCAAACAAGATAAATCATAAAACGTTTAATGTAAAGTTATTGCTGCAATAAAATGGGTTAAATGTAAATTCATGTGATGATTATCGTTTAAAGATTAAGGAATACAATAAAATAGGGAATGTTGATACAAAAATAGTGAAAAATACTTACAATCGTCTTCATAAGTATATTGTTAGGTCTGTAGTCACCATGACACAAGCATCGCTTGATGATCACTTCGTCATCGTAATGTCTCCCGAATCTTTCTGCAATACCTTCAGTAAACTTCTCGACTCTCGCCTTGACATCGTCATCTACATTATCTATTGCTATTTTAGTCACGCTCTGAACAAATCCATGCCATTGTTCGCCAACATTGTACGCGGGTTTCCTAGTTTTAATCTGTTTCTCAAAAAAACCAGGACGTTTCTCCTTTATCACGAAAGCTAACGCATGGAATTTGGCAAGCTCTTGTATAGCCATTTCAGCAAACTGTAATGAGACCACATCCATTCTGTGGCCTGTGGTGAATCCTTTCTTTGATACATTTTCCATTATAATCACTTCTGTATTACTTTCATCGTAACTTTTGACCATTTTGAATCTTTCATTGATGGGTACTTTTGCTTCTTCTTGCAGTTCTTCGAATATCTTTGAAAGTTCTTTGTAGGTAAACAGCTCAGTTTTATAAACGTCAGTTACGGATATGATTTGCAAATCACTCTCGCCTGGGATTACAGTTTTGACAAATATGTTTAACTCTTTATCGCCTTCGTTTGTTTTCCCTTTTATGTCTATTTCATACAGTAATCCGAGATAGTTTCCACCGTTTGTACATAAAGATTTTTTTTCAATGTTGCATTTTGTGAATCCTGTTTTTTCAACAATTTTGTTAATACACTGATCTAGTTTGTTTGATATCTCGTTTGGACAAATGTATTTGCTTTCGAGCTGATGGTTTTCAGTACATGTTTGTACTTGCATTTTGACGGGACACAATCGAATAGACGCGAGTAAGGTAATATCTTGTTTCAGTGACACAATCTTACATTTATAATAAAATAATACATGTTGAGGTCTGTTTACCGTGGTATTAGGCTTATAACAAACGGATATTTTAGACTATACGTTAACATTTCGTTAATTATACGGATCCTCAATAGTTATGTTATTAGGTTATGTAGCAGGCCTTTGATTCAGCCACCGAAAGAAAGACCCCGAGTATTGGTCGAAACTATTAGTTATTTGGATTTTTGGCGTTAGAAACTAGAAGGTTATCCTCTGTAGGTCCATATTAAACTAATAATCCCTAAGAACCATCATGTATCGTGTCAAACCACTATGATGCGCAAAAGTATTTATTGCATGGTCCCAACTGTCTAAAATAAATTACCAAATGCTTGGAAAGACTTGAAAACGGGGCATTCAAAGGTAGACTTCGTAAATTATTAATAGATAAAATGTACTACAGTGTAACTGAGTTTCTAACGGACAATTTTTTTTGTTTTTGTACATAATTTTTAATCAATTAATTATTGCTATAATTAATAATGTTCCATCTATGTATTATGTATGACCTGTAATTTTAATTTTTGTTTGTTTATATAAGTTTGACCACTATTTTTATGTTTTAATGACAATTTTATTTAATGTAGGTATAATGTAATAATTAATGAAAATTTTAATTTTAATAATTTTATTTAATTAGAGTGTAATAATTAAGTTAATGTTTTAATGAGAATTTAAATTTTAATAATTTTATATAATAAAAATGTTTGCATGAAATGGTGAAATGTGGCAGAACTCTGTATTGTGATACCTAGATCTACTTTTGTGGTACCCATATTTGCAAATAAATTCTATTCTATTCTAACCGCGTACGGTATTGTAGATAGGCATAATATATGCAACGTTCAATCATCAATGGTCCAGCACAACAAACGCAACACTTGTCTGGTCGGAGGATACTCCCATTTCTTCGGAGTATGATGAACTTTATACCTTGTTTCTCATGCACAACACGAAACGATCCTCATTCCAGAAAAGCGGTTAGAATAACCTGCATACATTGGTGTCGATAACACCTTACAATGACTTTTAGAATACAGTTTTCCTAACAAAGAATTAACTATTACGTTACGTCGACAAACGATGATAACATATCATTGGATGCATTGTACTTCAATCATTAGCGTTTTATTATGGAAATTATATGAATATTCTCTTCTATTTGAAGAGTGGTATTCTGACATGATAAGATAAAAAAGTAAATATGTACCTCTAATGTACGTCAGGTCAATATTTAGCCAGTACTTAGGAACCTGTCCCACAGCCGGCGATTAGCGAGAAGCGAGTAGAGATAGCAACTAAAACCGGCCAAGTTAGCCTGAATTCAAGAACAAACTTAACATTGTGGTTGAAAACATGTTTTTCCATACAGTATATCTAAATGTAAATGGTAAGTTGTAAGTTAGTCGACTATTACTCGTTAACTTGTGAATCTTACTTAGTTGTGATAGTTTTTCTTTTAACTTCGATATAAAAGCTACTACCGTAAATATTTTCACATACCCACTAAGCAGGGGGGGGGGGAGACACTAGACTTTTACGTCTAGAAAAACTCTAAAAAGTGACTAGAACGTCCAAAAAAAACTCTAAAAAGTGAAAAATAACTTTAATTTCGGAAGGCGGTGACTTTGGATACGTATTTTAATTTTTTGTCACCGCCGTCTGAAATTAAAGTTATTTTTCACTTTTTAGTGTTTTTTTTTTGGACGTCGGTTGTTTTTTATTTTCCACTTTTTATTGGTTCACATGTGCTTACCCCTTCACAGCGTCCTGGCGTGATGTTATGTTATGAACTGGTGTAAACAATAGACAGACATGAGATTTCAGCAATTCCAGTCCATTTGCTATAATTTATTGAGGAGTTCCGTTGCCTATCTCCGAAGTTCTTCATGAGATCTTCACCAAATTGAAATGGGACCACTCCGAGAAAGAACTCTCCCAAAAACTATCCAAATCGCTTCAAGTGTGCCTATAAAATTTGAAGAGTTCTCTCTATTTCTCCAGGATTTGGGGTGATGGGTCATCAGATCCGGACCACCTGGGCAGTATACCCTTTCAAACAAAAAAATAATAATCCAAATCGGTCCAGCAATCTTTGAGTAATCGGGGAACATACATAAAAAAAAGGTTCCGACGAATTGAGAACCTCCTCCTTTTTGAAGTCGGTAAAAAAATTGCACTTTAGAGCTAAATATTTCACAGACGGATCCCTTAATCGAAAAATTGTTTTCGCAAACACACAATATTTTTGAAAGACCTATCCAGCGACATCCCACACCATGAGGTAGACGAGAAAAAAAACATCCTCACTTTACGTGTAGAGGGAGATAGAGAGAGAGTGGTGCTGAAACCGATAGTGAGGTCAAAATTAAAAATCAAAATGGCCCCCGAATCAAAATGATGACCCCGACCCGACACGTCGTTTGTAAAACATTTTACTGGTTTCGATAGATTTTCATGATATTTTAAAAGATGAACATCTATGTAGTTGTACCTACTAACCGCATTGGGAGCGAGTAATTATAGTAATTTCGTAATAAATCTAAAATCAGTGCTTCATGACATCGAGAACCGTGGAAAATCGTCCGCTACTGAGATATTCAAGTAGGTAACCTTAAAATTATAATGACAGTGTTGGTAATATTTTTCCATTGTCACAAATAATACCTAGGTCTATTCTTTGATAATACCAGTAAACATCTAAGACCTAGTTTTAATTAAACTCTACTCTGTCTGTCAGTCAGTCTGTATGTTTAATTTTTACGTTTTAACGGTAGATCGGATGCCGATAAAATATGTCACACAGGTACCTGGTGACCTGGGTTAGGACGTAGGATACTTTTTTCCCTTTTTGACTACTTTTTACTACGCCAGGAGGAGGTCTGTATATATATTTCTTTGACACGCTCTGTAGCCTAAACGGCTTGATAGCTTTCAGCTTGAGAGGCGCCGTTAGATTCGTTTTAATTTTGAGAGTGACACTGGGTATATCGAAATTGAAAAAAAAAATGGCCGATTTTTGGCGCCTTAATGTGTCTTCAAAAAACTTTTTTTTTCTCAAAACCTATTGAGTGGAGTATCAAAATAAAGGGTTTCATAAATACGTCTCATTAACGTCAAAAATAATTATATTAACTAAAAATTGTGAAATAAAAAATAATTTACAAAATCTAAAAACCCGACTGCCTAAAAAGCGAACTTTAATTAAAAAGATGGAAACAAGAAAATTGTTTTAAAAGGATGACTACTAAATATTCAAACTAAATATTCAGTCTAATAGTCATCCTTTTAAAACAAGTTTCTTTTTTATTCGAATAGTTAGTAATTTCCCATCATTATCATCATTTTAGCCGAAAGCCGTCCACTAATGGACAACAGGCCTCTCTCAAGCTCCGCCACTTCGACCGGTTGTGAGCTTCCCGCATCCAGCGAATTCCTGCGGTCTTCACAAGGTCATCGGCCCACCTTGTGGGGAGACCTTCTCACGCTACGAATTTCAGTACGCAATCACCACTTCAGAACCTTTCGGCCCCATCGGCCATATTTTCTGCTAGCAATGGTACGTTGCCGTATGGGATAATTTCGAAGCGATACGTGGATGAAGTCGCGTGCTTTTGCACGCGACTTCATCCACGGCTAGTTTGTAATAATTCTTTCTTTCTATAATTTACTGATCAAATTGCCTGTACAGTCAGTGAGGAAGTGATATCGTCAGAACACAACTGCGTCATATACTCGTGCCGACCGAATTATTCCGCCAATATAATTTGCGTCATCATTTTTTATTTATGAAAACGACCATCAAAAGTTGCGAAGCTCTGTGTATTCTCCCACAAACATACATACATGCTTAAATTCACGCTTTTTTTCCATGGGGTAGGCAGAAACTACAGAACGCCACCTGGTACGATCCTGACATACTACTTTTGCGTCGTTTACGTTCATACATCAGTGGGCCTAGTGTGAGTTTAATTTAACCATCTCGGTCAAACGCATTGAGCGAGTTCAGCGCTGCAATTGGTCCGTCACCAATCCAGGGCCAATCGGAGCGCCAAACGCGCAAATCTACTTTGTAAATACCTTTTGTTAGCCATCGTTCATTCATCCACTCAACATGACCAAACCTTGGGCACGTCACAATTGCGGCGGAAAGTCCCTCTTTGAGGAGTGGATTGAGAGGCGCCACGGCGTCCTCACCGGACACGGTTGTTTCGGGAGGTTCCTGTTTCGGATAAGGCGAGAGGAAACGTCCGGGTGTTTCCACTGTGTAGATCGCCCTGAGGACGCGGTCCACCGTGTCCTCAGGGCGATCCCATGCTCCAGCATACGGTGCCCGTTTGCTCGGCTTGGGCGGAGCACCGCCGTGTCCTCGTGGAGGGGATAGGCGGCGGCGATATCTCGCGTCCGGCCCTGGTCCAGGCTATGGTACGAAGCGAGAGTGCATGGGTAGCCGTCACCTCCTGCGAAGCAGTAATGCTCGCGTAGAGGGAGGCGGCGCATGTGAGGGAGAGGCAGTATATGCGCCCTCACGGCCCCAGTCGCCGCAGGAGACGCCCTGGGCGGGCGTCGAGAATCCCAGGCTGATTCCTGGCACTGCAGGCGTTTACAAAACCAATAACATGGCCAAACCTTTACGCATTTTTTTTTAAGTTCAGATGCTAAAGGTAGCGATTTCCAAATATGATTTAATGGTTTGGTCATATTGCGAGAATGTAGTGGCATCTAATACGCCACATGCGAACTACACATCAAAGTGACGTCACGCAAAATCCTGCATCGCGAAAGAATAGTTTGCCATTCAACTAGCTTATGCAGAACATCCCGACATCAATCGTCGGTCAGTAGCCCACCAGACAACACCCGTTTGGTCGGAAGATCTTCCCTTTTCCATGAAGGAGGAATGAACTTTACACACTGTTCCTCATATCTCTAGAGTACTGTCATCGTGAGTTAATGCATGCACTGGGTTTTTTCAAAGTCCGATGTGAACAAACGACAACTTTCATGGAGACTTTTTTTTCTTAATATACATCTATAATTCTAAAAATATTATTATACTTACGTACACAAATATTCATCATGTCATCGTCATGTAAATGGGGCTTTACACCAGCGACAGAAAATAACAACAACAATATTTTTTATTATATTTCCGTAGAAAATATCGTGTAGAATATCTATCGATTGCCAGAATTTCGTAATAAACTTGTCATTCTCATCATAATTCTTCTATAATAATGTATTTGATACTAGGAAATTTATATTTCATACTTACATGAAAATAGACTGTTTTCGTTTGGTAGTTTTAACTGTATTCCTGTCATCATCATCGTCGGTCACAGCCAAATAATTTATTTCAAATAGGCCATTTAAAGGCGTTTTTGAACGTCAATGTTTATTATCTAGGCGTTCATATCGACCAACATCTCAATTGGCATAAACACCTAGACACACTTTCTGGTAGAACTCGCAAACTGATTTGCGTTTTTAAAAAATTACGTAAGTCTGCAGATACTTTGAGGGTGGTTTACTTTACTTTGTGCCAATCGATTTTAGCTTATTGTATTCCAGTCTGGGGTGGTGCTACTGAGAACCATTTCATCCGACTTGAACGAGCACAAAGAGCTGTTCTGAAGGTTCTGCTCTCTCGGCCACTAAGATATTCCACAGTACAGCTATATGCAGAGTCTAAAGTGTTAACTGTCAGGCAGCTGTATGTCCTTCAGTCAATGCTCCGTAAACACCCTACTGGTCCGTATTCAGAGCCAACAGGCAGAATTAAACACACGGTTTTTCCTCAAGAGTCCCATAGAACCTCGTTTGCCATGAGACACTATTACGTCACCAGCACGAAACTTTATAACCAGCTAAATAAAGTGCTATAAACTTTTCATGATACTAAAAATCAATCGCAATACGGAGGATCTTCTGTTGGGAAATTTTGGAAATATAAGTAAATAGATGAGGATTTTTATAAAGGAAAATTGTTAAATATTGTGAAAGTTGTTATACTCGCATACGCCCGCACACTCACTCATACTTCACTCACAGTCACACACCACACACTCCCGCAAACACACACACACACCCGCAAACACACATAACTCCAGACAAACACACTAGAGACATACATAAAACTATCATTTCATGATTTTTTCTTTCTTTATTCTTGTGTATATATTTTTTTGTTTTTGTTTTAGTTTCATCCTTTCTCATTTAATTTTCTTTTTTTGTTTCTCTTGGACTTGTCCGAATGGATTATTGTGTATTACGTTTACTGTCCTATTACCTATATGCACATCACTTTGAAGGGTCACTGGCTTCTAAGATACAGGTACATAAACCTAGTTTAGAAGTCAGGGTTTTTCTCTCTGGAACACTAACTTAAACCATTTTTAAATCTAAGTACTGTAAATGTATTTATTGGAGAAATAAAGATTTTATTATTATTTATTTTATTATTAACTTAAAAACGAGCTGTTCGTGCAGTTTACCAACTAGGTGCTAGAGTTTCTCTGAGATAAATTTTTAAAGATATTGGTATTCTCACGGCGGCATCGCAATTCATCTTCGCTAACATCTTATATATTAGGCAAAATATACACTTATACACTAAAAACAGTGATATCCATAATATTAATAATAGAAATAAGGACAAACTACGTGCTCCCTTTCACGGGCTTCATAAAGTTCATAACTCATTTGTTGGGCTTGGTAAAACCTTTTATAACAAGCTTCCCTCTTCTTTGCTAGATTTGCATTTTAATGCGTTTAAAGCTAAAGTAAAATCCACCCTTTGTTCAAAGGCTTACTATTCTATCAACGACTACTTAAACGATACCAATATTTGGTCGCTGTGATTAACTCAAGACAACGTTTGTGTTCTTTCACCAGAATTAGCTTAACTACTGACAGGTTATTTCATATCATTGTTTATTTTATTTGACTGTATAAACCATATTTTTGTTTGAATTTTTTATTCATAATAGTTTGATTTGTTATTGAATGTACTTACCTATTACTGTATAGAATCAAGTTCTTCCAACTTAACAGACAGCTGTGCTGCTGGGGAGTTTGTTGCGCCACTTCTTCTTCCCAGCTAAAGCACTAGGAAGCGGTGAAGGGCGGGCGTTTTGGGGGACTGTCTTATTTAATTTAGACGTTCAAAAAGTGCTGACTCTCAGCCTAGTTTGAATAAATGACTTTTGATTTGATTAGATAATAGACTTGATTCTAGGCGCCCATTTCAAAATGTTTATTATCTTAGCCTCTACTGTACAATTGGACATGGGTCTACCTAAAGTATGGCCACAAAAATTGCCTTGATGCTAACAACGCGGAAATACTTCACAATGACCTCTATGTAGCCAATTAATCAAGTTACTTGACGTCAGAATTATGCACATTCGTTACACGTTATTAGCTCCTTGTAGTTATACCTTACCAGGCAAGGGTACCATATCAGGCAAGGGATTTCAGTTGAAATTTTTAAGGTAAAATGTTGGGAACAACTGCTTTAAACGACGTAAGTCTTTTGTTCAACTCAGCCTGTCGCAGTCCACTGCAAGACATACATGTCTCCTAGGCTGCTCCACAACACCCTGTCTGTCCACCTTCCACATCCAGTTTGTCTAAGACACCTTTACGCACGTCCTACAACCACGGGAGCGCGCTCCGGACTGAGATAGCGGGCGGCGGGTGTCTAGCAATTCATAACAGCCAGCTACTAAGTGCGGTAAGGCGCGAAATTCGAATTTGAAGGAAAGAAACAAAACGGTTTATGTGCACAGGTGGATCTGACAGACCCTACCAGGCATACCGAGGTTAAGGTCGTCGGTCAAACTGGGGGGCGTCCCACACTATGCTTGCTACTCCAAGACTCGTCTGGTTCACCGGCCATTAGTCCTTCGACAAACATGGCCAGCCCACTGCCACTATCAGCTCGCTTACACTGCTATTTCGGTAACTCCAGTTCTCTTCCGGATATTTCTGATTTTATCCTCCAAAAAAACTCCGAGCATAACCCGCTCCATAGCGCGCTGAGCGAGTAATTTGTTGCTTCAATTTGATCGTAGGCAGGTAAACTTCATGAGAAATTTCATTATGATATCTTCCGCTAGTATTTAATAAACAGAATTATATCAAGTCGTGTTTTTATTTAAAATAACTCCCACGTTCACTCATTATGTTCAAAACAAGGCTGTGGAAGATTTTCCTTTGCTTCTTGTTTCTTTTATAAATTATAAAGTTACAAGCCTTTTATGAAAGCCAGACATTTTTTGTTTAATAAACACACGACAGGAAAATACATTCCTTTTAAGAATTATTATTAAGAGCGTTCATCCCACGCGGGCTGGCAACAACGCATTTATAGAAGTTTTTCGTGATTATTACATTAAATACAAACAAAAGTATTTTTTTTTTTCAGCCAGGCACTTAAAATGTATTCTTTTAAATTTGTAATACGATTATGTTTCATTCTGAATTATATTCGAACGCAATGTGAATTGTTACTGAAATAAATTATATTGAATTGACCAGCGATAACAGTTATCTTTAAACTCACGAACTTAAGTCCATTAATTACGACTTAGCAATCAACGGAACGGTTAACCTAATTCGAGCATTGTTTCACAATATGGCCGCCGGTTATTAATACATACTTTGTTTTCTTTTACTGCGGGCGCGTGTGCGCGGTGAACGTTTTTGAATCGATGAATTTGTGGTGATTTATTTCATTGGGTATTGAATTGTGTGGTTTTTTAAACTAATGACTCGATATGATTCAGCTCTGTTAAGCGGCAAAATCGAATATATCTAGGTATATCGGGCAACACCTTAAGCCGTTGGTCAGGCTGTCATTCATGGATCATCGACTGCCCTTACAGGTCGTCAGAAGGACGAAAGTCTGACAACCAGTCTTAGCAAGGCGTATTGTGTTACCCAGCGACTTCCTATCTGACTAAAATACAGATATTCAGAGCACATTCGGTTAGACTAGCTTGTTGTTCAACAAATACTGCCCAATAGGCCGACCCGAACAGAATATGTTTTATCAGTTCATCACTAAGCAATGAAAAAGAAAATGGCGATCCATTTTCTTGACGATAACAAAACCTCGATGATTTTTTTTTAAGAACGTTGCCCCACAATAGGAATTACTCCTGTATTGTGGGTGCGTTTACAATCATTTAAACTCACATACACAAACAGCCAGACTCGGAACAACTATTTGTAGGTCATACCAATATTTGTTCCGTGCGGGAATCGAACCCGCGACACGCAGGTAAGGTATCCTTATAAATCAGGCATTACCTACCTATAATGTGTGTAGGTAGATACCAACCCACACTAATGGTGATACCTAATTTATTATTAAATACTTTAATTCCTTGTTGTAGTCTTGTTGCTGATTATTTATCACAACCCGATCTAATCTGTGGCGACACCTACATCGCTACATGCGAACTACGTATCAAAAGACCTGACGGCACACAAATCCTGCATCGCGCAAGCAAAGTTATCCGCACGATTAGGATATATCACAACACAATATCACGTCTGGCCCCCACCGACCCTTGCTCGTTGAAGTGCCAGCCCGCGTCGCAGCTGAGCCTGTAGAGTTAAACTCCCCGAGATTAAATAATAATGATAATTTGATCCAGCCTGTCAGAACTTGCTGTCTCCCTACCAGTGACGCCCTGAGCCGAGGCCCGTACCCCACAGAGGGTGGCCTGAGCGTGCAGTTGCTTAGTTTAAGAGCCTTCTCCCCACGCTGGCTGGCAACGGCGCATTTATGGCAGTTTTTCAATATTATTTAATTAAATACAAACAAAAGTAAACATTACTTTTAGCCATGCACTAGATCGTCGGTATTTTCAAGTTTGTATTCTATTTCTTTTACAGTTATTTTGGTATTTGGTTATAAAAATCGACATACCGTCATTTATTTTCTATTTGCATTACTAAGTACGATGAAATGTTTTTATGAAAGAGTAAATATTTAAAGTAATTATAAATACCGACGATGTAGTGCTTGGCTGAAAAAAATAGTAATTTTGTTTGTATTTTTAATGTAATAATCACGAAAAACTACTATAAATGCGTTGTTGCCAGCCTGCGTGGAATGAATGCTCTTAAGTAGTATTACGCCCCTGGCTGGAGGCTTTAAGTTTTCTTAAGGCAACCACAGAAAAGTCCGGTTAAGTAGTCACGGCCTCTTAAGGTCAACTACGAGATGCCATAGACAAAAAATAAATTGAAAAAATCAACCATCTGGCAGTAGCCCACCAGACACAACACCTGTTTGGTAGGAGAATCCACCCTTTTCTATGGAGATGAGGAACTTGACACCCTGTTCCTCATCCTGCTACCCTATCCTACTAATCTTCTTATATATAAAATTTCCATGTTACAATGTTAGTTACCGTACTCCTCCGAAACGGCTTCACCGATTTTTACCAAATTTTATATGCGTATTTAGTAAGTCCGAGAATCGGCTACTATCTATTTTCCATACCCCTAAGTGATAAGGGTTGTTCACCCTAAATAATTTATAAGGCAAAACAACGTTTGCTGGGTCAGCTAGTATTAAATAAAAGTTTGTAAGGTCTAGACGTTTGGATATTTGTTACTAAATCACGCAAACACGGATAAACGGATTTACATGAAATTTGGCACACTGATAGTTTCTAACCTGGGTTAACACATAGGATACTTTATATCCCGGTAATACGTTACCGTGGTATAATTTTCGGCCTCCACTCGATAGAAGCCGCTGACAAGGCCTCTATATATCTATTCAAAATGGCGTCAACATTTTTGACTGGCGTCTCCTACCCAGAAAGTAAAGCACAAATGACTAAACCGAAGTTTTAACTAATTGTTATAATGTCGGGTTAAGGAAGCGAGTTAGTAAACAAATTAAGTTTTCGAACTTCGGAACTTAAAGGCTGTCAGAAACTGCGTTTATCGTTAATTTAGTTTAAGTTGTAAGCAAGTTTGGTGGAAACTATTGTTCGCATTTTTGAGCGTTGCCACTGCAATTAGCAGCATCCTATGTCCTCCTTAATATTATTAATGTGAAAGTTTGTATGTTTGGATATTTGTTACTGAATCACGCAAAAACGGATAAACGGATTTAAATGAAAATTGGCACACAGATAGTTTGTAACCTAGAATAATACCTAGGGTACTTTTTATCACGATAGCAAAAGCTAGTATTAAAAAAAACTTTTTTCAAAAAAATAAACAACCGACTTCCACAAAAACACTAAAAAGTGAAAAATAACTTTAATTTCGGAAGTCGGTGACTTTAGATATGTATTTTAATTTTTTGTCACCGCCTTCCGAAATTAAAGTTATTTTTCACTTTTTAGTGTTTTTGTGGAAGTCGGTTGTTTATTTTTTTGAAAAAAGTTTTTTATTTTTCACTTTTTAGTGGTTCACATGTGCTTACCCCTTCACAGCGTACCGGCGTGATGTTATGTTATTAACTGGCGTAAACAATTGACAGACATGAGATTTCAGCAATCCCTGTCCATTTGCTATCATTTATTGAGGAGTTCCGTTGCCTATCTCCGAAGTTCTTCATCAGGTCTTCACCAAATTGAAATGGAACCACTCCGAGAAAGTACTCTTCCAAAAACTACACAAATTGCTTCAAGTGTGCCTATAAAATTTGAAGAGTTCTCTCTATTTCTCCAGGATCCCATCATCAGATCCTGACTTGATGATCATGGGACCACCTGGGAAGTATACCCTTTCAAACAAAAAAAAATTATCCAAATCGGTCCAGCCATCTTCGAGTAATCGGGGAACATACATAAAAAAAAAGAAAAAAAAAAAGGTTCCGACGAATTGAGAACCTCCTCCTTTTGGAAGTCGGTTAATAAGACTAACATTTTTATTGTAAACTACATAAAAGAAAACATTCTGCAGGATAATTGCATAACACACTAACAGTAGGAATGGCTTTCTTTTTGACAGTTCAATAACATTCATTGCGTTATTTATGTAGTTGATTTCACAATTTTTTCGAACAATATGAAGCAGTGGATTAACAATAACGTTAACAGTGCTTTAGATTCTGATCAATAGTGTTAACTGTTACACAATTAGGGCGGTGGTCATACAGATACGCAACCAGCGGAAACGAAGCAAAAGGAGCATGTAATGATCGTAATTACAGGGCGTTCTGTAGTTTCTGCCAGGAGTGCGGGGTGTTCGAAAGAGATACCGTCGCCCCTGGCACACACGCAACTGAGGGAACACGGGTGGGTTTTAGTCAGTAAAAGTCTGACACGCCCTCCCGCTCCACCTAGAGCGGGAGAAGTTATTTGATGATTTCTCACCCTCAAAAAAAAAAGAACCCCATGAAAAGAACGCGTGAATTTACGTACGTATGTTAAGTTCATCGATCTTTCCATGCACATGTCTGACTGTTGGTATTGTACAAAAAAATGAAACGATTTTCAAGTAACCTCTAACCAAGTGACTTAATATACCACAACTTGATAGACTTGAGTACTGGAGAAATATCGCCCATTCTCTTTTGTAGTAACAGGCCAGAGCCTGGATTTATGCCTGCCTAATGGAAAAGGCTCGCCCCTATTACAAGGGACTTTGATAACCAACAAAATGGACGAAAACAGGTGTAGATACTACAAACCATTTATTACAATATTCGTTCGGGAAATAAAAGCGCGATGTGGTGAGTAAAATATTGGTTCTAGCGACCCGCCCCTGTTTTCCAAATTTTTGACGACTTGACAAAATATGGAAATTTCTTAATTATACAGGATACATTTTTAACCAGTGCGCAAACTGTAACCATGAATGCAGCATATCATTCTAGAACCCCAGCACAGAAACTTTTCGTCGGTTATACTAAAAACATCAGATGTTCCATACATTTTGACCACGTAGGGATTGCACTTTACTATGAAACACGATTTTTTTAAGTATAACTGACGAAAAATTTCTGCGTTGGGGGGTCTAGAATGATATGCTGAATTCATGGATACAGTTTGCGTACTGATTAAAAATGTATCCTGTATGTATATTTAAATGTATGTATCACATATAAACGATCCTGAATCTAATCTAACTAGCCTGTATTCTCCGACTGCAGGGCAAAGGACTTCCTCTCCCTTTTCCACACAACGATTCTGTCTTTTGCTAGTGCTGGCCAACCCTCGGCATATATCCTGAATACATTCTCTAAGTGATATTGGTTTTTTTTTGAGGGTGCGAAATCATCAAATAACTTCTCCCGTTCGGCGTGCAGCGGGAGGGCGCGTCAGACTTTTACTGACTAAAACCCACCTGTGTTCCTTCAGTTGCCTGTGTGCCAGGGGCCGTGGTATCTCTTTCGAACAACCCACCCCCAACCCACCCCTGGAGTGATATAATTATGTTGAAAACAGAATTAAACTCCTCTGCGTATGTTAAAAGAACAACGTGATCACTGTATGCAGCGATGTATGAATAGATGTCTCAGGGATATTGTCAAACTAGTGTTATTATAATTTCACTAGCCAAATTATAATTACACGAAACTTTGTCAGCCGCCTCCATTTCTCACAATTTCACGGGCTCATTTCAGTGATATTATAAATTCCACTAGACCTGCGCATATTGCAAGCCAGTAATATTTTGGCAATTTCATTGTATGTGCAAGCCCGTTAAAATGTGATACGATCAATGATTGGTTCATTAAATGGCGGACGAAGAAGTGTTGATCAGTCAAAATGCACGAAGTCCCCACTACGAACTTGACTCACTAAAAGAACTAGAGCGTTCCCGTGAAATTACAATAACACGTAAAAACCACTGTATTGACATAACTATGTAGATGATGACGCGGAAAGCTAGGTAAAGACTTGACCGCCATCCCTTACCCAATAGTTGCTATGTTGCCCAGTTTTATTGCTGGTATGATGTAGAAATTGTGCTTCACTAAGTTCTCACATCAAGTTATAAACAAGTTACTTAACAATTAAGTTAACGAACTATGGTGGTTGCCGACAAAGAGAAACTGTTTGTCTAAACGCTTGTTATTGTAACAAGGGTTAACAGGAGTTTCCTGTAGCTATAGAATTAGAGATGTGACTGAAACAGAGTCGTCAATAACATGGTGGGAAGACAATATCTGCGTGATCTTGTACCAGAGTTGCAGAGGACAGATTACAATGGAGACAATTGGAGGAGACAGCTATGCTAACGCATATATTCCCATGATCCCCAGTCCTAGTATAGGAAGGGAACACCGGTGTGTTTTTTAGTTAACCTAACAGAACCCTCCGTCCACCCCAGGCGGAAGACACCCATGAGACTTGTCCACCTCGGAACAAAAAAAAAACAAAAGGCTGCTGTGCTTGTGCCCAAATGCTAGTAAACGATGAACGCAGCATAAAAACGATATTATTGCGATAAAATTATTGATAACAACAACATTGAAACCGGCATGACCTAGAACTAACAAATTAGAAGCCATTTATTTATTGTTATCCACCAACCCACACGGGGCCCGCATGATGGATTAAGACCCTTTCCCTCTCACAGAGAGGAGGCCTGTGTTCCAGCAGCGAGAACGTGGCTGACTACAATATGTAACAAAAACCCTGTTGTTCCTTCTACCCACGTTTTCAGAATCGTTATACATACGTAATAAAACAACTCATTTATAAAAACTGTTCAACAAAAATAATTAAAATAAATATTTAATTATGAATATTTGTAATGTTTAACTGATTTTGATTAGATCAAAGAAAGCCGCCGAGCTCGTAGTCTATTGTGCGAAATAAGGTTACTTGTAAAATCAGATACTGTAAACGTTTTTTTGAATGTGTCGATTTTAATAGTTATTTGATATTGAACTCTCGACTAGCCAATGCTTATTTTTTTAAACTATAACTTCATCAATGTTGTGTTTGTAGATGAGTGTATACGTCCCTAAAAGGAACAACAGGGTTTTTGTTACATATTGTATATCATAGTAACAATCGTGTATATGATTTCAATCCAGATTTTTTTTGTTAATGTCGAGACTAACTTTTTAAATCATTTGGAATCTTCTTCATTATTAAAAAATCTAAATAAAACATCGTGAGGAAACTTAGCTTTTCATTTAAGACATTTCTTAACTTAACTATGTTACCTCCTTACGATCTTACCTTATCTTAACACATACTTATTTCTAAATATACTTTACGGCTCTTCACGTGACTAAAGGGCTGGCCTATTTTTCGGCCTAAGAATCAGCATTGCCATCCAACGTGGCCATGCTGCCAGCCTTTTGGGCACTTTTCCCTTTGACGATTTTACTACACCTGTATATATTATTATTATATTTAAGACCAGTAGTTTTTAAATTATGAAAATAAATTCATCAATTTTTATTTTTTTAGAAAAATCTGCAAAATATAAATGTTGTAGTGACATCACTACCGGTTTTCGTAGTCAAAGCAGAAACCCTTCTCTAGCTTATTGTTCGCGCTGTATAAAATACTCGAAGTTTTTATTATATTATTTACTTTGATGTTATTGTCATAAGCTTGGTTTGTATGATCTTACTTTTAAGTCTTCTTATAACGTGGCGAATATTCAGTTCAAAGAAAAAAGAAAATCGCTTTGAGCGATATTCGCGAGAATTCTTTGCTGTCACAGATCTAACAATAAATGAAGTGTACTTTTTTAATCACATACCTACAGTTTTGTATGTGTATAAAATCTTCATAAAAAGAGCACAAAAAGTGTTGATTTTCGCAATAGACTCGCTGCTGCTCGCGACTTCGTTTGCGTTAAGTTTCTCGTTTCTCTCTTCACTCAACGAAGTTTTCCATCAGTGAAATAAATTTTTCAGTAGTTCGAAGATTACCCATCACATTCAAACTCACAAATACCTCTTTATAATATTAGTATACACTGAGAAATGTTTATGGTTGTTTTCCCGCGGCAGAACAACTTGTCATAAGGAGTACTTTCGAAGCATAGAGTACAAGTAAAAAAAAACATATTTTTTTATTTTAAAATAATTAAAAAATATTCACGAGCTGGATAAGACACTACTCAATAGTAACACTGGAGGTAACTTGTAGGTAGTACTCGAATCGCACGCACCTCCGACAAAGGGAACAGCGATGCATAAATGTTCAATGCAAAATAAACTCTCGCACGTGGTGATTTTTCACAATGGTTAATCTGCCATTTTTTGTTTCTAATGTTTTATTTGTTTATAAAACGATTGTATTACGAAGATAAAACCATATCGCTGCAGGAAAACAACCATTAAAATTTCAAGGTGTATAGAGATGGGGCTGAAATAAATATTCTTGACCAGCACATCGCCCGCAACTTCACCCGCTTGACCCACCGCGTTGCATCCTATCGCCCACGCCCGCGCTCCCCTATAACTTCGTTTCACTTAGCGTTCATTCCAACTATTTTTATTTCTGCTCATCTCCTAAGAGTTGTAGCGTGAAGTTAAATAGCTTTTAACCTTCTTCAAGAATTAGGTCTTCCGATGCAAAAAGAAATTCTCAAATACGACTGTTAGTTTCACAGATTACATACAAACTTACAAACAAACAAATCCTTCGTTAATAGTATGTATGTTTAGAGCGTGTACTTCTCTACAAAAGTATACATGACTGATTTTGTAATATGAAATAAACATGAAAGGTCCTGATCACCCATCTATTCTTTGATACTGAAGCTGATACTTACGCGATAAAAATATCTTAAGTCTGTACCAGGTCATGATTTACGTACCGATGCTGTGCCAAATGCCATCGAAATCCGTTCAATCCCTTAAGACGTATAAAAGTAACAGACAGACAGTTAAAATATAAGTATCTTACTGTATCTTAGATGTAGTACCCACCCACTTACAGATTTTTTTTGTCAATATAAAATAAGATAGGTACCATAAAGAACAATACGTAAGTAAAATGAACAAGAAATTTATTAAAGAAATGAAACTTTATATATGTATGTACCTTTAAGGCAACGAGTCGCGAACATAAAAGAAATTCTTGGAACAATTGTTTCGATATATCTTTGAACTGACTACCGAATATTATTTACCTGTTGAAATATTGTATTACAGGTTTCTTTCTGTTTGATATTATTTTGTTAAGTTTAGACGTAGTCTTAGCATTCTGAGAATGTTTGTAACGTTGATCAACTTTGATTACGGCCTAAATTGTATCAGCTTTTGTTAATAATTTATATGAGTTAATCAATCCGAATAAACTTAGAGTTCGTGTTTTACTTTCCCACAGTTTCTTAGAATTTGTTGGTGGTATTAATATTAAGCATTATGTGAAGTATTTATAAAGTCTTCCTTCGAGGATTGCCCATATAGGTACTTCGTAGGAAACAAAATATAAAAATGAACAATTTTCTTCGCAAATTCTTGACTTTTAAAAGTTTATTTCTAAACTCATGTTGAAATATATGAGATGATATCGAGGGGTGAAAGGCTATTTGTTTGAAGCGACATTTTGGTCGATATTGAGTTATATACAGTATTCAGTTAGTTATAGGGTATATAACTCAATATCATCCAAAATGTCGCTTCAAACAAATAGCCTTTCACCCCTCGATATGATACGATCTTATCTCGACTCAGTAAACCATGATATCTGCCTACCCTTAAAGGGTTTACGTGATTGTCTGTGGTTCGGCGCAGACATTGCTTTGAGAGTAATTACTCCACCAATTTGTGGTTTACTGGATCAAATTATTCAAATAATTTAGGGCCTTTAACTACAGTTTACGTTAATTGTAGATTGGTATTTAATTGGAGAATGTTATAAATCGATAGTGTTTGGTAAATTTGCTGATGTTGAGAGAGAAAAGTGTAATGGCCTTAGCAGATATTTAGCATCGGCATTGATGACCTATTATATCAATGAAACGTGTCACTCACAATGAGCCTCATTAGGAGGCTTAAAGTCACCAAAAAGGCAATGGTCAGGGCTAATCGTTGACTTTCCGAACGCGATAGAATCAGAAATGAAGAAACCCTCAGAAGAACCATGATAACCGGACATAGTACGGAGAATTCCAAACTTAAGTGGCAGTGGGCAGGGCACATTACAGGCAGAACAGACGACTGATTAGACCGAAAGGTTATGAAGACGTAGCGTTCGAAGGCCTCTCGCATGGTGGACCGATGACCTGGTGAAGGCTTGTGCGGTTTGTGCTCGTCTCATCGAGTGGATTTCTATGGGAATCTACTCGATGGGACAAGCACAGACCGCTCGAAGTGGCGGCGGTGTTTAGGGACGACCTACCTCCAGCAGTAGACGTTCTTGGGCTGAAATTATGATGACCGGTCTTGCAGCTACATAAAAACTGTATTCAGCGCGTGTTGGCGACTGACGCTGACGCTGGCAAACTCGTTCATTTCAGCAAATGCTTTGATGCTTCATCGCGTTTAAGCATCATCTGCTACCAGTTTAACCGATTGCAGCTGAATACAAGTATTTTACATGAAGCTACTGTCTATCAGATCTTCACAACCCAGTTGCTGGGTTATACGATATCCTGGGTGAGCCTGGTTGTCCGACGTTCGAGCCTGGACTTATGACGACTGCCAAAGATCCACGAATGACAGCCGGGACCAACGGCTTAACGTGCTTTCCGAGGCATAGAGGGATGTACTGATGTAGACAAAGATTGTCAAGTTTTTGTGTCAGTATCAAACTTCCGAATGGTTCACTTTTACTTTTCAACTATAAGATACAACCAAATCGAGTTTCCACCGTAGGCGCGGGCTTGTGGACGGCGAGTAATGGGTAGCTCGCTGTCCGGTAAGGACCAAGCCCGGGTCGACGGCGCGTTGTGTTCCACGCGCGCCTCAAAGAGATGTCAGCACCAACTGATGGGGCTCGCAAGGGCCGATACCTGCCAGGGGTGCGGGTTGTTCGAAAGGGATACCGCGGCCCCACACAGGCAACTGAGGGAATACAGGTGGGTTTTAGTCAGTAGAAGTCTGACATGCCCTCCTGCTCCACCCAGAGCAGGAGAAGTTATGTGATGATTTTTCACCCAAAAAAAACCAAATCGAGTTTTGCGTCTTTGTTGCACCTTCCAATTAAACTTTTACCTATCAATTTGATTGAACCATGTATTTTTTCCATAAAGTAATCTTTAAATCTGGTACCGCACCCAAACACGGACCCTCCTTACTTCCACACACAATCTACCACATACATCTCTTCGCATGCTGCTGTTATACAAAAATAACCGCTCTTAAAGGTCGAGCTCTTTAAATAATATACCTCGTAGGCCGCGTGTACACTGGACGAGTAATGTTGACCACAGACTAATATTAATTGTCATTGTATGTGAAGGTACAATGACCGCAAACAAGCAATCAATGAAATAAAAATTCGACGAAAATAGGTTAAAAGAAACACGTGCATATAAAAATATAATTAATTAGAATAATAAAGAAAATATCGAGATCTATAATCACGAGCACAAAACGGCAATAATCGAGAGCAGGCAGCACTCAGCAATGCAGATATTCAATCATCTTGCATTTCACTCGTATCGCAAGACGCGGCAAAGCATTCACAATATTGTAGTGTTGGGTAGGACACGACATGAAAAAGAGTTTGTAAGAGTAGCCTCTTTTTTGTACTGAGCCGGTACAATGTCCTACTTCAAATGAGGCGAGGCCAATGAGGTTTGGAACTTGGGCGACGCGCACTGAAGCTCTATGATACGTTTGAAGTTACCAGTACAAATGTGACATTTGTACTGGTAGCTTCCAACAGTAGGTACAATGACAGTCTGAACTCTGATTAAAGACTTATTATTAACAAGTATCGCAAAGTAATATGAAACGATTATCATAGTAAATATTGTTTATAATTAAGTAAATAATTATGAAACATAATTTAAAGAATATAATAAAAAGGTAATTAATAAAATTACAATGTAAAAGTAATATTTGCGCGACTTGTTGCCACTGAGCCGGTTCCTTCTTTTTGTAAGGACTTAGTTCGCTTTGCTAGAAGTACGCTCCGAAGGCACAGAAGTGACAACAATACAAAGCCGTTTAAAATTAAATAGTTTTAAAAATAAAGCATCAAATAAAAAGCTTTTACACTGGTCACAACGTTAAACTGTCGCTTCAATATGCGCCGCACGGTATGTAGTCATGTCAATCTCAACACGCAGACTCGAAACGCAGTCATGTAATGTTCAGTGTAGAATGACGTAATTTGTAGCATGCATCTCGCTCCGTCTCTGTCCTCATCCTACAGTTTGACGGAGATGGAGAGTAAGTAATGCGACCTCGCGACTGCCGCGACATAAAATTTGAAGTAGTACATTATAAAATGCCGAGCCGCTCTTACATTTTGACGTCATGTACGGGACAAATGTACCGCCTCTTGTATGTCCTACTCAACACTACAATATTGTGTGACGAAGTTTTCCGCGGCACACCGTAGTATTTTTTGTTTGATTCACATTTCGTTGATCTGATTACAAGGGCTAACTATATAATGATAAGATTCAAAATGATTTCCACTTAAGAAAGTCCTTTGCCATGGCGTGCCACCTGACAACCTTTAGTATGTACTAAAATCCTGCTGCACTGCACCCAGGATTCACAAGAATAGAACAGAAAATATAAGCAAAGAAGATACCCTTCTACACAAGGCCTTCCCCATCATCTCTCTAATATTTAAGCTGGGAAGAAATGGCGCAACCGATTCCCTATTCATCGACGTATAAATCGCAATTACTTAATCGCCCAGTATGTACACAGCCTTATACCACGCAGTAATAAGGAACTAGGACCCTAGTCACTGAATTTGCATTATTTTAAACACAGCGTATATTATATAAGATTTACACTGAACCCTTTTTGGCTTAACCCCCTCCCCCTGGGTTCCGTATAGAAATTGAAGGCAGGCTTATTGAGAATAATGTGATGAGCTTAGCTTATTTCCCTACATTAACGAAAGGTGATAGTGAAATAGTTAACTTAAGTGGATTTTAAAGGACGACCTTTTTTACTAAATTGTTCACAATACCGTGTGTTGGGTAGGGTTCGATTACCAACAAATACCAAGAAAAGAAAAAGAAAAGCTTTTACCAAAAAAAAAAACAAACGACTTCCGAAAAAACACTACGAAGTGAAAAATAACTTTAATTTCGGAAGTCGGTGACTTTGGACATGTATTTTAATTTTTTGTCACCGCCTTCCGAAATTAAAGTTATTTTTCACTTTGTAGTGTTTTTTCGGAAGTCTGTTCTTTGTTTTTTGGTGAAAGTTTTTATTTTTCACTTTTTAGTTATAGTACCTACCCACTAATTCGGAATTTCTTCATCCTTGGGGTCAAAACGATGCATATTTACGCGATAGCAGCAATCGCGGTTGATTTACTGTTATTTTTGAAGAGTTTCGTTGTCTGTCTCCGAAACGCGTAATCAGATAAACCCGCACAATCAGATCTAGATGAAATTGAAATGGGACGGGAAGCACTATCTTTCAAATAAAAAAAGAATCATAAAAATCGGTTCACCCAGTCGAAAGTTCTGAGGTAACAAACATTAAAAAAAAACATACAGACGAATTGAAAACCTCCTCCGTTTTTTGAAGTCGGTTAAAAAGAAAACTTCACGAAATGAAGATTATCCTCCGAATGCTTTCGAAATTTCGATATTACCTACCCAGGTAGTAGTTTCGGGGAACATCTTTGGAAAGAATCAAGATTGTTTCGTTTTATCAGTATGGGCGTATGAAACGTCCAGTGTCGCTTTTTTACAAAGTACCTTAGTTTTATTAGTTACTGTGTTTTCCTACTAAATATTAAAATAATTGGTAAAAAAAAAGATAAACGGTCTATCTAGCCTTTGCCCAACTGTGTATGTTGGGGTCGGCGTCCAGTCTAATCGAGCGACTGCATACCTGACTTGTACAACCCAGTTAATTACTGGCTAATAAGATAGCCCTTGGCAAGACAGATGGTCAGACTTTCGTGTTTCTGACGTCCCTAACGACTGTCAAAGATCCAAGAAAGAGTTCTGGGATCAACGTGGCTAAGGCTAAACGTACTTTCCGAAGCACGGGGGCGCACACTGGTCCCAAATTAAAAAAAAGTGGACATTGATAGTAGACCGCTGATATTTTTTTTTATTGTTGATATAATGATAACAGATAAGGCAAAAAAATATTATTGTCCTACTTCAAATACTTTTCTCTATAAAAAATATTTCTTTTTTTTTTGTATGGGAGTGATTACATTTTACTCAATTTCTCAAAAACCTTAAGCGATGTCGAGATGGCATTCACATATGTTAGAAAACTAATAATTCTGAGTATTTGGCTCGAAGAAACTTATTGCTTATCTCTGCGTACTTTCGAGATAATAGTGACAGAAAATAACAATTTTTTTTAATGTTAATTGTTCGCTTTTTTTTAATCATAGCCTTACTCATATCGCAATAGGTCCGCTGGCCAGCAAAATGGAGCTTCGACGCGAGTTTGCCGGGATAACAAGATGGCCGCCTCTCATGACGTAACGTAATACGGTCACGAATCGCGCGCGTACACCTCACTCAGTGTACAACTAAATGTGGTTGCGATAAGACGTGTCCTTATTTTTTCTGTGCGCTTGAAGAAATGCTTGTTGTTTGTTTGTTTGTTTTGTTATTGTTGTATTTTGAATCTTTGGATTTTAAAATCAAATAATTTTTGTTTGTCTTTCTTTCGTCGAATTTGTTTTCGTAATATTTTTGGTTAAAATCAAAGTCACTTTGTCTTTGATATCTTTGATTCTAATTTGTTTTCAATTTTCCTTAAAATTATAATATGTCCGCATTAGTCACCAACTTAGACGTTTTGGTGGTTTTAAAAATGTCGAATTTTTATTTAATGCCCTTATTGAACGTATTGGTGTTGAATTGTCTTCCGAAGATTTGAGTAATATTAAATTATTTTGTCGTAATTTTTCAAGTAATATCTCAAAAAGATGGTCTGCTGCCAGTAGAGCTCAAAAGACCTTTCTTAACAAAAATTCAGACTGGTTACAATCCCAAATAGTTTGGCCAAAATGTCAAAATATCGATTTAAGCAGCATTTTTAAAGTTGCCGAGGAAGTAATTCCAAATTTCGAAACGCAAGTAGATACTCATCAATTAAGTTATGGTACAAGTAAAAACCATTTGTTGATATATCTGATAAACAGAAGAAAAGGCGTTCTCTAACACTTCTAGATCACACAGAGGAGGAATTAGTTTATGCTTTATGTGCCAAATTAAAAGAGTCTAAAAAAACAAAATTAGCAGCTATATTAAACGAACTCAGCCAAAACAAGGAAAAATGTGAGATGGTACATGATGTACTATTCGCTAAAAAGACTGACAAACCGTGTTTACCAGATGATAAAACGTTAGCGCTTTACACCTCAACAAATTTGTCAAAATGGCAATATCGAAATTTAAGAACTATTCTTGCTTCAGAGAAAATGTATGGTCTTCCATCCTATCAAAAGCTCCTGGAAGCTAAAAAAACTTGTTATCCTCCAGAGTCAGACATAACTGTAACTGAATCTGATGCTAAGATAAGACTTCAATCGCTTCTAGATTTGACAACTAATAGGATATTAAAAACAATTCAGCACGACTCTGCCGACAAAAAATCGCTAAAACTAATAAGCAAATGGGGTTTTGACGGGTCATCTTCTCAAAGTAATTATAAACAAAAGTCACACTCCGACACTAAAATTGACGATTCTTCAGTTTTCATGATTAGTTTGGTTCCGCTTCGTTTGGAAGAAGAGAGTGGTACTATCTTGTGGCAAAATCCTGCTCCCTCTTCAACAAACTATTGTCGTCCAATTGGCTTTATATTTGCAAAAGAAACAAATGAATTGATAAAGAAGGAAAGTGCATCCTTAGAGGAAGAAATTCGTAATCTTGTTCCCACAATTGTAGATAATTTTGATATTAAACATGATTTGTACATGACTATGATTGATGGAAAAATTTCTACTGTGATTTCCAATACTTCTTCTGCAGCTGTTTGTAATATTTGCAATACCCCACCTAGCAAAATGAATGACTTGGACTTTGTATCCAAAAGACTCATCAGAGAAGATATGTATAAATATGGTCTGTCTTCGCTTCATATGTGGATAAGATGTATGGAATGTATTTTACACATTTCGTACAACTTAGACTTCAAAAAGTGGGCTGCACGAAAAGAAGATAAATTGTTAAAAGAAATTAAAAAGAATTTGACACAAGAAGAATTCCGGGAAAGAACTGGTTTGTTAATTGACATAGTAAAACAGGGATTTGGTACAACCAATGACGGTAACACGGCAAGAAGGTTTTTTGAAAATTATGAAGTATCTGCTGAAATAACGGGTATCCACCCTGATTTAATCAAGAGATTTGCAGTCATTTTACAAACAATTTCATCTGGTCAACTTATTAATACCAACTTGTTTAGGGAATATTGTAAAGAAACAGCAATGCTATATGTAAACTTATATCCATGGTATTACATGCCTTCAAGTGTCCATAAATTGTTGATACACGGTGCTGATATTTGTGAAAATTTCTCCTTTATTCCGATAGGCATGCTTTCCGAAGAAGCTTCCGAAGCGAGGAATAAAGATTTCCGGAATGTTAGAATGGCACATACAAGAAAAATCGGTAGAGTTCCGACTAATTTAGACATTATCCACAGCTTTCTAATTAGCTCAGATCCTTACATCAGCCATATCAAACCAAAGTTTGCTCGTTTACATAAACAGTTGTTTCCAGAGGCTAGTGCTTTGATCTTGAACAATGAATTGCTTTCGTTGGAAAACGAGGAAATAGAGATTTCTCAAGAGAATATAGACCCAAATATAAATCTTTCACCATAATATTTTTTCAGAATCGTTTGTGAACATATTCAACTTTATGTTTGCAGCTTAATATGTCTTCATTTTGATTGTTTTTTAGAACTGATGAAAGTACTCCTTCAGAAAGGTCATAGCTTTTCAGTCATTAGTGAGCCCCCATAACCTCTTTTACAGAGAAGTCTCTTTTTACTTATTTGACATTACGCATACATTATAATTATGTGCTAAAGTAAGGCTATGATTAAAAAAAAGCAAAAAATTAACATTAAAAAAAAATGTTATTTTCTGTCACTATTATCTCGAAAGTACGCAGAGATAAGCAATAAGTTTCTTCGAGCCAAATACTCAGAATTATTAGTTTTCTAACATATGTGATTGCCATCTCGACATCGCTTAAAGTTTTTGAGAAATTGAGTAAAATGTAATCGCTCCCATACAAAAAAAAAAGAAATATTTTTTTTACAGAAAAGTATTTGAAGTAGGACAATAATATTTTTTTGCCTTATCTGTTATCATTGTATCAACAATAAAAAAAAATATCAGCGGTCTACTATCAATGTCCACTTTTTTTTTATTTGGGACCAGTGTGGGGCGTCTCGATATGTAACGATAGACCTATCAACGGACCGACCGCGGCGAGCATAGGTTAACCTGATCGATTTACCACAGTGGCTGGTATAACTCGCTACAACCCCCGTCAGTAAAATGATTATTTATTTATGTACCTATTTGATTCACCAACATTATTGTAAACAATAGTTTAAGTAAATGAAACAAAAGCAAAAAATCAGAATAAAGTGTAAAAATCACTTATAACTCTTCCTACTTGAACTGCACTTCCTAAACTCTGCATGCATTTTTATTTTTATTTCTAAATTGTCATTTGATTTTTGTTTTTAATTACGGACGATTTTAATGTGCACGTCTTTTTACATCGTTCTCACATTGATGATTTGAACATAAATGATGTAACCAACTTTCTGTAACAAATTGTTAATAACAATTTCATGATATAAAAAGAGTGTCCATGGAGTTTCTTGCCCGTTCTTCTCCATAGGTACCTACGCTTTGGAATGGGCAACTAGCTTCATCTTTCCGACTCTTTGACAATTCAAAAGTATTTGAAATAAATGCTTTGAGTTTGAGTTTGAGTTTGCACCCAAAACGTTGTTGTAAATTACAAAAACAAAAAGTAGACGATTGACGTAACGAGACGTGACGAGTGACTTAAAAAAAAAAAAATTGACAAAGGCAAAGGCAAAGGAATTAAAAAAAAAAAAGACTGGACAACACCACAAAACCAAACTATGGTGGTCAAAACAAATTACCAAAATCGTTGACATTTCAACAACTTACTCAAACACTTACTTGTAATCGAAATGTAATAGGTTAGTCCGATGCTGCATACCCTTTTACGGCAAGTGGGTGTGCTCAATAGTGTGGAGAGGCAACGGGGTCAACCCTTGAGGAGTCAAGTGACCCTTGAATGTCAACGAAGTAAGTGTAGTGATTCAGCGTTGTGGAGCCTAGGTAAATAGGTAGGTAATCACTGGATGTTCCTACGGTACCTTATTTTTAACACGTTTTTATTAGCTTCACCTGTATGTTTGTAAGCATGTTTGTTTGTTTGTAACCGACTCCTTTAGACTTGATTTTGACCCACTTTAAACGGTCAGATTTCATTTAAACTTTGTAGGCTTATCGAGGACCGATGACAATTCAATAAATACAAAAAAAAAACACGCTTTTGTAGTTAGCAGAAGTAGAAAATAGAAAATTAACGATAGTTTAAAAAACTAAAAAACACGCTTTGAAAACCAAACTAAAAAAGTAGAAAATAATTTAATTCTATTAAAAAGCGTGAGGTGTTTGATATTAATTGATTATAAAAATACCTCAAAAAGCACTCCACGCTTTTTAATAGAATTAAAGTATTTTCTACATTTTTAGTTTGTTTTTAAAGCGTGTTTTTATTCAAAAATGAGGGACTGGAAGACGATCCTAACATATTTAGAAAAAGGCTAGGGTAGATTGAATTTTTACATGATGCAAGTTTCTTGAAAAAGAAAATTGATGCAAGCACTGACTTACAATGTCTACACCGCATCTAAACACTGTTCAGATGGTGCAACTTTTATTCTTGTAATAACTTATTGCATGTTATTGGCAATTAAATACCTAAATCGCACTGTGTAAAGAAGGCTTAAGCGACGCTTAGAAGTTGTATGGTCTATCTGTCACATCATCACTAGCCTATAATGATCCCATTGCTGGGATACATGCCTCCTCCTCTCTGTGAGCGGGAATGGGCCATAATCCACTACGCGGGGCCACAGTGCTCAACGTACAATAGGTGGCAACATAACCCTTCTTAACAATCAGTTAATAAAGAATCTTTCTCCGGAAGAAAACAGTCAAGTTTTCAGAAAAATATGATTACTATAATAGCAATATCGTTTCAATACGTAGACTGTTTGTACAACCAGTTCATGTCAACATGAAACATGTCGACGACGTGTATTGTGAGACGTTTGACTTTCCAGACATGTTGGAATATGACGGGCGTGTTGATACAACGGGTTGTGTTGTGTCTGAACGGTAGTAGGTATTATTACTTGGTACTCTAATAAAGCTAAAGGCAGGCGTAGACCAAAGAACAGGTGAAAGACAAGAGTTGTGTGGGAAAAGTGTACTTATATTGAAATGAAAGGCGACTAGTGCGGGTTGTTCGAAAGAGGTACTGCGGCCCCTGGCACACAGGCAACTGAGGGAACACGGGTGGGTTTTAGTCAGTAAAAGTCTGACACGCCCTCCTGCTCCACCCAGAGCGGGAGAAGTCATTTGATCATTTTCCCACCCAAAAAAAAAGGCGACTAACAAAATGTATTTTAAAGGCAGATCTGGGGGCCTACTCCCTAAGCAAGAAGTCCGTTGTTTCGGTCGAAGTAACGGGCGTTTTCAACTCCGTATCACTTACCGACAGATGATTAGTTTGGAGCCCGAATTAAGAATGAATGACAATACGATTAGACAGCTGTTCCTACACCCGATAAGGTTTTGCCCGTCCAAAAAAAAATTGTTAATTGGCTGTAGGATTCACTATTCAGTAGTTTGAAACTACTTTCGGACGGGCCCGTATCTTCGTTGACGGAGTAAGAGAGTAGGCCCCCAGATTTGAGTGGAAACGCCGGAGGGGGCGTCATAGGAGGACTTAAAATGACCTTCTTCACTATCGGTGATGTTCTTTAGAAAGTTCAGGAGCGTAGTAGTCGCCACCGGCATGCGTGTACCAGATATATGAACGAAAACCAGGCAAAAGTGTATAAGGATCGAAACAGGTGGCATTCAAGGCATGAGTTCATGTATTAATGTGTCTGTAAATTTAAATGAGGGGGGGGGAGGTTGATAATTAGTCATAATTATGGTGAAATAATTTAAGTAGGTTTAGACATAGGCCTGTCATTTTACTACCCAAAACTTAAAAGTCCTGTTCTCGCCACTGGACTGGACTATAAGAACGCTCTTTGACGTCCTTGTCGGTAGCAGGCCATTCAAGTATTACGTAAGCAGATTTTTTGAAATTCTTAACCCCCTCCCCTCACCCTCGTCAGCAAAAGTAAGCTAAGTTCTTACCGTCCCATCCCATGCTCACGTAAACATTGGTACATGCATTTTTCAATGTGTTTGGTTCATTTATTGATTGCTTAGAACAGAGGATTCTAACGCGTATATTATTTATTTAACCAAATTTTATTGAGATGGTATTCAGTTATTATAATCTTTATTATATTAATGAACAAAACAAACATCTTTTAAAACTTTGTATACTAATTTAAATTAACAGTCTTCAGTCCATGACACACGAATCCATGACTCTAAGTCTTTGATGACATTGGATGTTTGCTGTTTAATGTTGTGTGTCTGCTCACTTTCGTGTGATTTTGGAATATCGTCATCGTTTTACCTACCTGACATATTTTAAATTGATTGTTCTTTTTTTCTTTTTTGTAATGTATTGGCATGCCACTTTGTAATTATAATTGCTTGTTGTGTTAATTTTGTATGCTACATATTGGCAAAACATAGTGCACATATTTTAGACAATTCTAACTGTAACCATACCTATGTTTAACAAAATAAATAAATTGAAATTGAAATTGAAATTGAAATTTTCTTCGAGCCATTCATAGACAAGTATGGTTGACATATGTGTTCAAAACAAAATCGACAAAATTTTGTAGAAAATCTAATAAAGTGAAGAATAAATACTGCTGACGTAATCACCATCAAGACTCCCCCATCCCCCATGTCACCAAAAATAAGCAAAGCAAAGACCCAGGTAGTGCTTACGTAATATTTGAATGGCCCCTAGGTACAAAAACTTAACTCAAATGTACAAAACCATTATCTGCTATAAGGTTATATTCGTTGTAAAGCTCTGCCGGATTTTAAACATACGGTGCAGAGCCGAGCGTGGAAAATCTAACAGCACCGTTTTTATTTAGGCATTAATTTAGGTAAGTATCACCTAGAGTTAGTAATTGGGCATTAGAATTTGTCTGACACCCTTTTATTTACCTGAACACTTACATACCATCACGCCTTGTTTCCCTGAAGGGTTGTTCCGTGGTGTACCTATAGTACACCCACAATAGGGGGCGAGCCTATTGCCATCAATCGGGCACAAATCCAGACTCCGGGCTATAACTGAAAAAAACCTGAAAGAAAAACGCAGTAACACTTTGTCAAGCTCAAGCTCGGCAGTAGTACTGACCAGAAAACTACCTTAAATCATTACTGAACTCAGAAATCACCGCAATCTCCAAAACCGACCCCAAGGTGAGGTTTCTCCAAATATGTTCAATTTGCATCGGGCGGGTTAACAAGTCTGTTCGGGATCCTGTTAGATTCCCATTTGAAGTGTTTGACGATTTGAGGGTTGACTGTGGTGTAATTTATAATCTCTTTTTTTGGATGATCTGAGGAATTACTGATTTATCTGCTGAATGGTAGGCGTCCTGATTAATGTGGGTGATTTTTATTGAAAAGTATCCGTCCCCTAATTGCGTAACTCAGTATGAATCTGAATAATTTGGCAGGATATTGCTGATCCATTGCTTCGATTGTTCGAAAAATTTGTTTGTTCAACGACGTAAATAACTCAATGAATGTTGTTGTTCAGTTGTTTAGGAAACCGTATAGCTTTACTGCGCGTTAAGTTATACTGTTTTGCTTTGGTTGCATTGGGTAGCGTTGCGTATCGATGCGTCTTAAGGCCCTGCTAACTTTAAATATTGTCGTTATGAGCGATAATAGTTCTTATTGCAAACTGTTACGGGTTAAAATCTGTTGTAATAAATTCGAATAACAAATGAGCAAGCGTATGTCGTAAACATGTAAATAAAATCGTATAAAATTAGATATTAACTATTTAACAATAAATAATCCCTCACTGGATGCAATTTGGCATTTGAAATTTTATGGTATATTTTTAATTATGTTTAAAATTGGTAATGAAGGGATAAACTGATTTTAAAGATAATTAAGAGGTGATTTTGATGATTTTTTCGATGCATTAAAGTATGTTTAATTATGTTTTGAGTTCGATCACTGTATGCAAAGAAGACTTGAATATAACATACATTTTTTTGCTTTCTAAATTATTTACGGTTAAAGAGATACGCTGCTTTAAAAAACCACATTTTTGAGCGTTTTCTAAAAATCTCCGCCTTAACTCTTAGCAAGGAAGCTCTGACGGCCCAGGGATTGCCCTGGGGCCGCAACTTACGAGTTGTAGGTAATTTGTTCGAACCAAGACCAGCGCGGCGTCGCTTTACTTTATGTAAAGTATTTAATTACCGCTGCTCTCAAAACGGTGAAAGAAAACATCGTGAGGAGACCGGCATGTTCTAGAACCAACATTTCGAAGACATGTGACATCTACCAACCCGCACTGGGCTCGCGTGGTGGATTACGGCCCACTCCCTCTCACAGAGAGGAGGCCTGTGTCCCAGCAGTTGATACGTTATAGACTGATTATGCTATTATTTCCAGCAATAAAACGCGCTTAGTGCGTCATACTTATGGAAAATCGAAACACCTCACACCATATTTAATTATAATAGTAATTTATCAACACCAACAAAAGACCAGCCATCTCAAACAGCAGGTATAATTTAATTTCAGATGCAATTCAAAACGCAATTCCGTCTTATAGCAATACGATTCCATAAGAATGATTGGAACGCCTTCAATAGTCGTTTAAAAGCTCCCGCAGTGACGCGCGACACGACGCGTCGGCGCGACGCGATTGCGGTAGAGAAATTTTCCATTAAGTTTTCATGTAAATACGGACTTGTTGGTCTAGTGGTCGCAAACAATTCTTCTGATCACGGGTCGGTTAAAGATTATTGGGATTTTCATCTGAAATGTTTCAATAGCAGTCTGGATTTGAGCCTGGTTAATGCTTTTAGGCTGGCCCCTTATCACAGGGGCTTAAACAAAACTTGCGAAATGTGGGTATTGTATTAGGGACTACTTACACTTATTCAGCTCTGTTCAGCTTTTGTCCGTAGAAAACAACGATTTTGTATAGAGTCCATTCAGTTTTCCGCGGCTGAACGGATGCGTACGCTTCTCATACAAAATCGTTATTTCTTATGAACAAAACCCGAACAGAGCTTAATGAGTGTGTGTAGACCCTTATAGTTACACCTCTACCTAACCCTTCGGGAAATATACGCGTGATGATGTTTATGTTCTACTACAGTCGCGTCGCGCTGTCGCGTCGCGTATGTCTCCGCGGGCCTTCAGTCGACTTTAATTTTATGAAACCAGTAGCTTCTGCCCGCGACTTCGTTCACGTCAAATTTCTTGCTCCTAAACCCACCCCGTCGCTCGTCTCGCCTGCCTGTTCGAGTACTTCGTATTCGTGACTTTTTTCTCTTTGCTCGGCTCCTAAGGGTCTTATGTTATATAGCCTATAGCCTCCTTTGATAAATGTGCTATACAAAACTAAATGAATATTTCAATTCGAACCGGTAGTTCCTGAGATTAACGCGTTCAAGCAAACAAACAAACTCTTCAGATTTATAATATTACTAACTTTTGCCAGCGGCTTCGCCCTCGTGGAGGTCGGTGTCTTATACATATAAACCTTCCTCTTGAATCACTCTATCTATTAAAAAAATCCGCATCAAAATCCGTTGCGTAGTTTTAAAGATTTAAGCATACATAGGGATATAGGGACAGAGAAAGAGACTTTGTTTTATACTTTGTATGATATATATACATATAATAGTATTGATTTTATGAAACCATTTGATAGCCACGGCGTTTTATTACAGCCTGACTGCCCGTTTGATATACTAGAGATAGAAATAATGGATCGTTAAGCGTACTTAATATTGTTACTGATGGAAAATTTTGCGTGAATACGGTTTCGTTACTCAAAGCTGAAAAATGACAACCAGCCTTACCCAGAGGTGTCGCTTTACCCAGTAACTGGGTTCAGGACGTCAGAGAGGTAGTCGCTTCATGTAAAATACTGGTATTAACCTGTTTTCGAGGAGACTGGAAGCCGACCATAACATAGTTGGGAAATGGCTAGGCAGATAAAATGTTTTCTAAAGACTTGAGGGGCCCAATATAATTATAATATACAATAATAATAATATAATATATTATAGTTACAAGCATATTTGTTACCAATGCTAAAAATATAGGGTGTGAAAGAACTAATTAATTGGAACGACTATTTACTACCGTATATAATTTATTATGCATTTGGTAATTAGCTGTTATATTGTCATTTAAAAAACAGACACTTCAATTTTATTTATTTGTATTGTGTGTATAGGTTTAGGTTTAAAAATATTTATTCTCTAAAAAGACACAAAGTCACTTACATGAGAACATGGCTTAAAGTAAATTATTTACATAAAAGTTCGTCACAGACGTCATTGCCGTAATTATGATACATACATCCAATGCATTCAGCTTTTAGAAAAGGTGTAATTTGTCATTAAATATGCAGCTAATTGAGTTTTGAATGCATTAAATGAATTTTTTTTATACATGACGGTATTTTATTATAAAATTGTGCTCCTTCAAAAGTTAATATTTTTTTGCCAAACTTGGTTCTCATCTTCGGTAAAATTAGAAAACTAGCTCGGCGACTGCTACGTTGGGTTACTTGTTTTACTTTAGTAAGCGATATGTTAGTCTGTATACTTCGGTTGAGTGCCTTCCGAATGAAAATACATGTATTGTAAATATATAGCTGTCTAATGTTCATTATTTTCGTTTCTTCATAGATTTTGCTCGTTGATGTTAAATATGGGTAGTTAAAAATCATTTTTAACCGACTTCCAAAAGGAGAAGGTTCTCAATTCGTCGGAACCATTTTTTTTATTTTTTTTTATGTATGTTCCCCGATTACTCGAAGATGGCTGGACCGATTTGGATAAAATTTTTTTGTTCGAAAGGGTATACTTCCCAGGTGGTCCCATGATCATCAAGTCAGGATCTGATGATGGGATCCTGGAGAAATAGAGAGAACTCTTCAAATTTTATAGGCACACTGGAAGCAATTTGTGTAGTTTTTGGAAGAGTACTTTCTCGGAGTGGTTCCATTTCAATTTGGTGAAGATCTGATGAAGAACTTCGGAGATAGGCAACGGAACTCCTCAATAAATGATAGCAAATGGACAGGGATTGCTGAAATCTCATGTCTGTCAATTGTTTATACCAGTTAATAACATAACATCACGCCGGTACGCTGTGAAGGGGTAAGCACATGTGAAGCACTAAAAAGTGAAAAATAAAAAACTTTTTTCAAAAAAATAAACAACCGACTTCCAAAAAAACACTAAAAAGTGAAAAATAACTTTAATTTCGGAAGGCGGTGACAAAAAATTAAAATACATATCCAAAGTCACCGACTTCCGAAATTCAAGTTATTTTTCACTTTTTAGTGTTTTTTTGGAAGTCGGTTGTTTATTTTTTTGAAAAAAGTTTTTTTACTATTTCATTTTGTGCGACTTGGAGACTAGCTAGCTTCGTCTTGGCTGCACTGCCCCAAATTTCAATCAGATATAGTAGGTGTGGTTTTACTAAGGTGTTATAGATGGTGTGACGCAATCTATGTGGAATACATTGCACTATGTTTCGGAGGGATCCAAGTAGTGACGTAAGCTTTGTTTTTATATGCTCCATGTGGATAGACCACGATAGAAAACTGTCCATTCTTAGTCCAAGATATTTTTCACACGATGTTTGCTGCAAGGGTACATTATTGATGACTAATGGATTATGTGGAGGTATTGTGTTGTGTATGTATGTATTTATGTAGTTTTAATTCCATACATCTGTATAATAATCTAAACAAATGTATGGAAGATATAGATAATCGTGTTTTGATATTTTTACGTACACAAAATACACATGCTTTGACGTTGAGTTGCGCACAGTAGCCTGTATTACCTATTTTTGAGTTGGTCCCATAGAAAAACGCCGTTCATATCAATGTAATTTCACACCCCCGAAAGTTTGCCAATGAATTCAAATGTGCTTGTAATATTTATAAGTATTAGACAAAGATAACAACTAAATTAAAAGTCAGCCTATATAACAGGCTTGAGAACATTTCAAGCGGGCGGAGACGTAGACCTTAGTTACCGAGCGCCTGTACCTACAGCCATCAGCTGTTCCCTTTGAGCGCACTCTGTGAGTAATTTCACCTTTGTGGATTACGACTAAGTGCCTCACGACTAGGTACACGCGATGACATATCAAGCTATACAATTCCAGTTTTATCTGACCCTGCTTTTATAGGCTTTTTGTACAATGAAAAGTCAGCTTATACTGGAAATGTATAGCTTGATAAGTCGCCGTGAGTACTGCTGATATAGCCTGGAATGTTTGTTGCTATTGTAATAAGTGGTATATTGTGAGATATTGAGGTGATACACAATGTTTTTCATTTTAAGTTTTTAAGCCTGGAGGCTTTAATTTATTATGACTCGTTTACACTCTCGCCTCGCGACTCGTCTCGCGCGTCTCGCGGCTCGTCTCGCGGCTCGTCTCGCGGCTCGTCTCGCGGCTCGTCTCGCGGCTCATCTCGTGTCTCTGCCGCAGGTCGAGATAGTCAATGTATATTCACACTCTCGCGCTCTCGCGGCGCATTCAGTTGTTTTCGAACTATCGACTATGGAGGACGTCGAAGTATTAGCAGCACGAACTCTTTCTTTACCGACCTTCTACTAATACGCAACTAATTTACAAACACAAACAAGCATTATTGATTTTCATGATTTTTGTTCTTAGGATCCCAAAATATTTGCTCCTTTTTAAATACTTCTATGAATCGTAACGCGTCTTCTCGAGACCAATCCATTGCATCCACACAAACGGCACGGCAAAACGTTTGTAACCGAATAAAGACCGAACGCGAGTGTAAACACCACGCACGCTTCCCCTGCCAGCCCCTTTGACTCGTGCCCAAAACACCGCTTCCGACGCGAGCGCTGCGAGCGGCGAGACGAGCTTCGAGGCGAGCCACGAGCGCGAGCGCATCGATTACACACGCGTCTCGTGGTTCCCCTCGCTGCTCGTCTCGCCGCTCGCGCGAGTGTGTAAACGAGATATTAAGGTAGCCGTAGGTGAGATGTCAGTCCGATAAAAAAAAACTATACAATGGACCACACCTGGACAAGGGTTGTAGGTACCTTCTACCAGTACGTAAAAGGTACTTACGGCTTATTTCACATCGTAATTATAATTTCAGCCCGGAATCTCCTATTGCTGGATATAGGCGTCCCTTTTTATCTAATAAATAAATAAAGAGTTATTTTCTTTAATTATTACTTTAAACACTTTTTCGTTTAACAGTAGGTACTATTGGCTTGGTTGGTTGGCTTCAATAATATAGGTATTTTGTTAATACAACTATGGGTGGTCCCAGTCGCCGGAAGAAAAATAAGAATTAAAATGGATCTGGCGACTAGGACAGCGGTTCCAGTTGATGGCGGTCCCAGTCGCCGGAAATCTCTGACTCTCATCGGCCCTCCTCGCGATTTTGACGATATCATCAACCCAACGCGCTTTTGGGTCCGCACAATCAGTGCCCTAACCGTTGGCCTAACCTTGAGCATAATTCGGTCACAGCTTTTCTCTACCTACTGTCTCCTCGTCTAACTAGATATCCTGCCTAACCTGGTGGTTCGCACTCGCTCTAATAGGGTTTTTTTTTGCCTTATTTGTTGTTTCACTTTTTGGGTTTTGTTTGTTTTAGATTAAGTACATGTTTGTGTTTTATTTTTAAACAGTGTCTGCGATTGGATACGGACACTGTCTTTTTGTTGAGGTTTTTCGCAAAACTCCATAAAGGGGTTACCTTTCCTTGTTAGCCGCATAAGTTTTTGTACAGTTGTACAGTACGCGTGTCCGCCCCCCACGTAGCCAGGTGTTCAGCTTGGACGTAAGGTAGGATTTTAGGGGGCGCTCTAATAGGGTTATGCCAAGCATGTGTTATTCCATGGCCCTTTGGTACCCTAACTCGTGTGCAGTGGGCAGTCTCTTTTATGAGCGTCCATGTCTCGGCACCGTAGGTCATTGTTCGTAGGACACATTGGTCGAAAAGGCAGATTTTTAAACACTTCTAGGGGATCTTCTTGGGCCAAAAAATATGTTTTGTTGGAAAGCTTTCCGACATATGTGCCGACTTACAATCTACACTTAACCATGTATTTTTATATTTTCAATCTTTATTGTCGCGTTCCACTCTTCCCAATTATGAAGTGTGATGCAAAAGTTGAAAAACTAATAGACGTGAGAGGGGTAGGCAGATCTTATATCCAGTTAGAGCTGAATGAGTTTTATTCACATCTTTCTTTGATTTTTTGGCTAAACATTTAAATTTTCGTAATAAAATTATTAAAGCAATGGTTACCCTCCGTGAGCGAATAGCTACCTGCGTGTTCAAAACATCTACTAAATTCTTCAGGGACTTGAGGATAATAAATGTAATAGTAGAGACAAAGATATCGTGATGTTTTTGCCAAAACTAGAATACCCCTTTTCCCCCGTGGGTGTCGTAAAACGCAGCTGTGTATAGAGGGCGAGCAGCAATGTATTGTCTGGTAATATTAACAAATTAGTGGCACAAAAGTTAATAAGTCGTTCCTTTATACAGGGTTATTTCTAAAACACCGGTAACCTCTCAGGACTACGTTACTAACATCATAATCAACAACTTTTGTTCTATGACTTTTAAAAATTCATCATATTTTAATTCATCAGATTTACATACAAAAATAAAAATATTTAAATTCAACGCTCTAAATGTTACGAAGTCTATGCGAAGCAAAAGAAAGCGATAGGTAGTACCGACAACAGCGAGGGGAGCGGGGTAGGGGGCGGCGGGGGCGCTTGAACTTGACCTATTTACGCCTTTACGGGCGGCCTTCAGTCATTCGTTCGCTTTGATGCGCTTGCGTCGCGTCATTACGGGTCCTTGTAGTGAAATTCGGCAGTGCAGACGTATACGTAATTATCTTTACATGATGGCGTATCAATATTCCAATGTCGAGTACACGGAAATGGTGCGAATGCTAGCTAGGTGTGATGACAATGTTTCGGAAGCGTGTCGCCAATACGCCATACGATTCCCAAACGTACGTATACAAAATACTTTTATCAAGTGCTATAACGTTGTAACTTTACAGAAAATGTGAGATGTCATTGTTAGTTTGTTTTCATTACGGTGTTCAGTGCATAGGTACCGTGAAATATCAAGGTTATTTCCATGTCAAATGTTCGATTGTAGGTATAATTTGGCTTTTGCGTAAAAAGGCGGGAACCGTAGCGTAGCGAGTTACTAACCCAAAAGTATTACTACGAGGACAGTGCGCGGCAATGTATGTAGGTACAGCAAAATACAGAGTTGAAATGTGTTACATAGGACAACGAAATATTTAAGGTTTGTTTTTGGTAAATGTATTATGTTTTGTAAAAAGTCGTAGAACAAAAGTTGTTGTTTATGATGTTAGTAATATAGTCCTGAGAGGTTACCGGTGTTTTACAAATAACCCTGTATATGTAAAAGAACAACCAATTAATAACGTATTAGGGCTCCGTTTTATTTCGCATTGGATTTTCAACTCTCCGTGTTGAGCCGAGCGTTTAGAATGTAACAGAGTGTATCTCACCGCGTCCCAAAAACACACTGTTCGATTTTCAGCTCTCAGCGCCTAGCAGAGCGTTGAAAATCCAGTGCGTGATAAAATTCCTCTACGATATTTTTACGTCTATGCGTAAGTGGACATTAGCTTCCACGGCAATCCCTGGACAGATAAGTAACGCAATTAACATTACTAGTATGAGCTATTTGTCGCATTACTTGAACAGAGCGATGATAATCCAGAGCAATAAAAATCCCATCGCGATTTTATTACGTGTGTATGAACTAGAGATGAGAATATTGTTTTTTTTTTTTTTTGGGGTCATCAATGGGAAATCATCAAATAACTTCTCCCGCTCTGGGTGGAGCGGGAGGGCGTGTCAGACTTTTACTGACTAAAACCCACCCGTGTTCCCTCAGTTGCCTGTGTGCCAGGGGCGGCGGTATCTCTTTCGAACAACCCGCACCCCTGGCAGGCATTGGCCCTTGCGGGCCCCATCTGTTGCTGGTGACATCTCTTTGAGGCGCGCGTGGAACACAACGCGCCGTCGACCCGGGCTTGGTCCTTACCGGACAGCGAGCTACCCATTACTCGCCGTCCGCAAGCCCGTGCCTACGGTGGCCGGGAATCAGCCTGGGATTCCCGACGCCCAGGGCGTCTCCTGCGAAGGCCACGGCTGTGAGGGCGCATGTACTGCATCTCCCTCACGTGCGCCGCCTCCCTCTTTGCGAGCATAACTGCTTCGCTGAAGGAGGCGACTGCCAGCCATGCCCTCTCGCTCCGTACCATGGCCTGGACCAGGGTCGGACGCGAGAGATCGCTGCCGCCGATCACCTCCACAAGGACACGGCGGTGCTCCACCCAAGCCGGGCAGACCTCCACCGTATGCTCCACCGTGTGTGAGAATATTGGTTGAAATTGTATATTGGTTATTAGTTAATGGTTTAAAAAAATATGTAAATGGTTTAATAAATATACTATATTTTTATTCAAGTAGTTAACTGCAACATGGTTAATGGTTGAATATTCTACTAATACATGTGGAAATTGTTAAGTTAAACTCAATGAACTTTCCTTCATACTTGAACTGGCTTAGGACTGACTAGCATTTATTTTGGTTAGATATTCAAATATTTTTAACACATGAGAATATTTTTATTTCAAGTATCATTAATTCATCTGTGAGTGGTTGACCAAAAAGGGACCTCAAGGGAAAATAATTGATTTCGAGTAAATCGCGTTTGAAATTTCGTGTAGAAACAAGTTTCGACTCGTGCGCGGGCGGGGGGCGCGGCATGTTTTATGTCAGTATGCGACTTCGTTAGTGAGTGTCAACACGTGTTTGCGGTTACTACGTTATTGGCGACTTATTTAGTGTCAGTTTCTTGTCTTTATGTGCGTAACTAAGTGTGAGCTATGATTAAAGCCACGTCTGTTTTGTTAGAGGACGAATTACGTCAGTTCGACGATTATTATGGGATGACTGAAAATGATGAGTTGGAATTGCACGACCTTGAAGTGGAAATTTTAGATTTCGATGCAATAAGTTTGGAGGACATGTATACTGGTGCTAAAACTGTAAATGAAGGAGAAAATGACAACATTATGGAGCGAAGCACTGAAGATATACGAGAGGTCGAAATTATTACTAAATTCATGGATGATACATGTAATTGTAGTAAAGGCCCAAATGGTGGCCCATGCTCAGGCATATTTTCTCGACAATATCTATCACGTGTTCGGCAGCAATACATGGATATGGATAAATCTACAAAGTGTACAGCGATTTTGAGTAAGTTGGAGTGTCATAGAAGAAGCACACAGCTGGGAGATAAGTACAAAAAATTTTCTTACACCAAACCCATATTGCGGAACAAATATTTTCATGCCGATATAGAAATATGCCAGTCAACGTTTTTATTTCTTCATGCAATAGGCATCAAGGCCTTCAAAAATATTCTCAAACATTTTGATGAGAAAGGAGTGGCTGATAAAGTTCATGGTCTAAAAGGCAAACCTATTCATAATGCAACTCCCACAGAACATTTGGATATGATAGTTAAATTTATTAAAAATACAGCTGAAAAAGTATCTATTCCACTACCTGGTCGACTTCCGCAGTTTTGGGACTTTAGAGTCATGAAATTGCCTGCTAATTTAACAAAAAGGCGTATGTATAGAAACTATGTGGAGTCATGCAATGATAGCAATATTGATCATGTCGGCTGGACGACTTTCATACAATGTTGGAATACATATGTGCCTTACATAACATCCATGAAACCAAGCTCTGATCTCTGTCCAGTATGTCGAGATAATAATATAGCCATCATGCGTAATATTAACATGCCCGATCAGACGAAGACTGAAAAACTGAAGCAAGCAATTAATCATTTAGAAGAAGCTGATATTCAAAGAAAATTCTACAATGATATAAGGAAAGATGCAAGTGTAGCTCTAACTCAAGCCAAACAACTGGAGCAGAAACCTGGAATGCGTGTCTTCAGTATCGATTATGCACAGAATATCCATTATCCCTCATCTGAAATGCAAGTTGGACCTGCCTTTTTTAAAACTGCAAGAAAATGTGGCCTTTTTGGAATAAATGATGAAGCAGACAACACACAGACGAATTATCTCATAGATGAATGTGACAACATAGGAAAAGGGGCAAACAGTGTGATTAATCTCATTCATCACCATTTAGAATCCAATATTTGTGACCAAGATATTCAGCATATTTGTGCAGATAACTGCGTGGGTCAAAATAAAAACAATGCTGTTGTGCATTACTGTGCATGGAGGGTAGCAAGGGATTTAAACAAGACAGTGCATCTTAACTTCTTATTGGTGGGCCACACTAAGTTTTCCCCAGACAGAATGTTTGGACTTTTTAAACAGAAGTTTTCTAAATCTACAGTAGATACTTTGCATGATATCGAAGAATGTGTGGCTAACTCGACAGTTTCGGGAAAAAATAAGGCTATCTGTACGAATGACTACGTGAACGGAATAATAAATGTTCAGTGGTATGAGTGGAACGCCTACCTCAGCGAATTCTTCACAACTATTCCAGGAATAACACGATATCACCACTTCACTATTAAATCGGATGATCCATTTACAGTGGAATGTAAAGTTCTAGCTAACAGTTCAGCTCAAAAATTTAATATTGTTAAGAAGGGAGTGACTTTAGATGATATCACTGGTATGCCAAATTTATTAGTTCCACCAGGGCTTTCACTTGCAAGACAATGGTATTTATTCGAGGAAATAGCACCCCTTTGCACTTCGAAAGACGCAGCTAACCTAACATGCCCAAAACCACAAGAAGCGAAACCTACAAGCCAGATGGCTAAAGTGGATCAGCCAGGACCTTCTGCTAAAAAACAGACGGCTAAAGAAGATCAGCCAGGTCCTTCTGCTAAAAAACCCAGGAAAGTTACTACCTGTGGGCGTTGTAAAGAACCAGGGCACACCATACGTTCATGCAAACAAAACAAAAAGTAAAGACTATTCATTATTATAATTTTTTATTTGTGATTGTAATGTTTGTGATGAGACTTCATAATTATTACTATTGTCAATTATTTACTACTGTGCTCGATTATTTTTATTATTTCATACATCACGAAGCGCCTCTTTATTTGTGGAACAGTGGATAGTTCCTTGCCGACAAATACTCCGAAAGCCTCATTAGACGCCTCTTTTTTTTAAAAAAAATCTTCAACATCTTTTTCCGTTTGAGTAGTAGCATCCAACATCTTCGGAATTGCTTCATTTATTGTGTCATCCCAAGCTTGACCGTATTGTTCAAACAAAATATTATCATCATTAATTTTATTAGGATTTAAGTTTTCTTTGACTTCTGAAACACAGAAAAATTGTTAAGTTTCTACTCGCAGATTATTTAATATTGAAGTGTGAGCTCCATTATAGACTTTGAAACAAAAATAAGTTGTTTTAATTACCTTGGGTATCATTGGAGACCTTTAAACTTTTAGGACTGTCCATTTGAGTAGCGTCGTCGTCACTTTCTGACAAGTACGAACGTCTTTTTGGACCTGCACACGATATAGAGACTTCGTTGCACTAGAGATAACCTTAAAAGTACAATAAAACAATAAAACTGATTGTATCCACTTACCTGACATCACAAAAACTAGTGTGCGCTGTGTGCAAGGTGTAATTTTTCCAAAACTGCCTCGGCTCACAAAAAAAATCATAAAAAAAACACTACAGTACCTAAAAATATTCTGGTTAGACCAAAACAAAGCTAAAAGACCACAGATTAAAAAATTCAAAAAAAAAAATTAACGGTTTCCAATCCCTCCAGGTCCCTTTTTGGTCAACCACTCACATCTTGTTTTGTTAAATCAGCTTCACAATCTTCGCATGAATCGAAAACAATACAACGCGACGACACGGCTTTGTTATTCGAATAACAAAACTAAACTAACCTATTCAATCAATCAACCATTAACCGACCTAAATATTTGTGAAAAATATCACTTGCGTTTGTTTAGAATAAAATATCCCTAACAGTAAATGTGTTTTATCGTAAGAAAGATAGAGCATAAAATTGAATGCACGTAACGGAATGAATATTTTTAAGAAGTTGAAATGATATTTTTATTCGATAATGTTAATTTTGTTTATCGAATTTCATAGTTAATTTTAATGGTTGATGGTTATATTCAACATCTCTAGTATAAACGTCAACGAAGACATTATGAACACGCCCAGTCTCCTCCGCGATTTAAAAAAAAACAAATAAATCCTTTGCACGAACTAATATAAAAGTAGTAACGTTATAATATGATTGTATAGGCGTGGTGACGCATGTGTAGATGTCATTATATTCGTGAAATCGTGACGCGTCAACTTTTGGCATTCATCCAACAATAATGCGTTTAGTGAAATATTGAAGAGTACTGACACAGTGTAGCCAGCGGATTGTGATGTTATATGACATTAGGGCCGGTATTAATAACTCTTTTGTGAGATTGACAAGATTTAAGATGTTGATTTGGTTATATTTATCGTATCCACTCTCGACCGTTTAAAGGTGTCATCTTATTATATCGGAGATAAGCTTCTGACTGTGACTACGCGCTCGTTAAATTCCTTGTTAAACTAAAAATATATCTTATGACCAGAGGTCGGAGTAGGTAGATTGATTTAAGGTCGTTGACGTCAAACGTAGAGGATAATATGGATATGCCTCCAAAATACCGGAACTTCATATTTATTGTGATATTTGTTCCGGAATTTTGAAATTAGCACGAATTTGTGTTTAAGGTGAAAAACGTATTAATAATATCAATCTACGCTACCAGTGTTAGCTAATGGTGAAAATGTTTGTTAATTGAATTCAATCAATCATTCATATAATAAACGATTTTGTTAGCCTATCTGTATGTTTTTTATTTTATTTTATTCCATAATTCCAATTCCGGAACTTTTTCCGGTACTTCCCGCACATTATGGAATAAATGTCATGTCCATATTATAATATCTTGACGCAAGTATATAAAATCAATCTACCTACTCCGACCTCTGCTTATGACACTCGGCAATACTGTAGCTTCTCATTAGAGACAGAATTTTTGAAATCGGATCTGTAGACCCGATGATTAAGATTACGCCATACAAACAAACTTACATTAACCACTAATTATAAATAGGTTGATTAGTAGTCGACATAGCCCGAACAATTGCCACACAAAATTTTATACAACCATTTCATATTGTGCACTGAAACTTATAGAAATGGAGTATTTTATCTGTAAAATTACGTCTATAAAATCAAGTATATCAGCGAAATCGGAAAAATTTCGTAAACATTGGTAGGGCACATTGGTCATAGAACAGATGGCCAATGGAGCCGTAAGGTCCTGGAGTGGCGACTGCGTTCCGGAAGACGTAGAGTTAAAAGACCGGGTGGGCCGATGATCTTGTGAAGGCCGCAGAAACCCGGTAGGTGCGGGAAGCACAGAACCGGTCGAAGTGACGATGCTTGTTAAATGATAATAATAGATTAAGCCGGCAAAATTTTAATGAAGGATTATCTCTATTGTTTCAGGTATGTTTCCGCACCTACAAAGCCGCTACTGCTTTCGCTGTAACTGAGGTAAAAAAAATAGTATTAAACCATTGAAGGAGACTGAATGAGACAATAGAAGTTTTATTGTAAGTAAGCAATCACGCCTCGGAGCTTTTAGAGTCCCACAAATAATTTATATATAATAAGTAATTGAATGGTAGATATGCTGTCTTATACCAAAATTACACCCAAGTTTCTCAAATACAGTACTTAAAAAAATAACCTAAAAAAAATGTTGTTACAATGAAAAGTTGAAACAACATTCTAGCATTTCGTTCACACATAAACACAAACTTAACTGTTCTCGTTCCAACTGGTGGCGCCCGCAAGGGCCGATGCCTGCCAGGGGTGCGGGTTGTTCGAAAGAGATACCGCGGCCCCTGGCACACAGGCAACTTGGGAACACGGGTGGGTTTTGGTCAGTAAAAGTCTAACACGCCCTCCCGCTCCACCCAGAGCGGGAGAAGTTATTTGATGATTTCCCACCCAAAAAAAAAAAAGAAACTGTTCTTGTTACCTCGAAAGGTGCTCAAAATAACTAGGTTTAAAATAGAAAACTACGAACAAACCTACATAGTTAGTTCTACTTTACAAAGTTCGGAAACCAAACACACGTACACATGTACCAAAGTTTCTTACAAGTTCAAATTAACTACAGGGAAACAGGAAATACGGGTAAGTTTGCTCACCTACTTTGTTATGTTTTGTGTTTGTCGCAGGGATCTTGTCAAACCAGTGATATTATAATTTCACTAGTCAAATTATAATTGCACGAAACTTTGTCAACCGCCTCTATTTCTTAAAACTTTACAGACTTTTTTTTAGTGTAATTGTAATTTTACGGGAACTCTGCAGTGGTTTATAACAACCCTATGTATATTATGAGTTAAGTTTGTAGTGGAAACTTCGTTCGTTTTGATTTATCGGACCTATCATTGACCGTCTCACAATTTAACGAGCTTGCACATACATTGAAAATATGACTGGCTTGCAATATCACTGCATGGGTCCTCTGGAATTATAATGTCACTGAAATGAGCCCGTGAAATTGCGCCACGGCATCCTCAGCTTCCGCCTGACGCAGGTCCTCACCGGACACGGTTGTTTCGGGAGGTTCCTGTTTCGGATAAGGCGGAACGAAACGCCCGGGTGTTACCACTGCGTAAATTGCCCGGAGGACACGGTGGAGCATACGGTGGAGATCTACCCAACTTGGGTGGAGTACCGCCGTGTCCTTGTGGAGGCGATCGGCGGCGGCGATCTCTCGCGTCCGGCCCTGGTCCAGGCTAAGGTATGGAGCGACAGTGCATGGGAAGCGGTTACCTCCTTCTGCGAAGCAGTAATGCTCGCGTAAAGTGAGGCGGCGCATGTGAGGGAAAGGCAGTATATGCGCCCTCACGCCCTGGGCGTCAGGAATCCCAGGCTGATTCCCGGCCACCGTAGGCGCGGGCTTGCGGACGGCGAGTAATGGGTAACTCGCCGACCGGTAAGGACCAAGCCCGGGTAGGCGGCGCGTTGTGTTCCACGCGCGCCTCAAAGAGATGTCAGCACCAACTGGTTGAATTCGCAAGGACCAATGCCTGCCAGGGGTGCGGGTTGATCGAAAGAGATACTAGCAACTGAAGGAAGACGGGTGGGTTTTAGTCAGTAAAAGTCTGACACGCCTTCCTCCAAAATCATTAAATAACTTCTCCCGCTCTGGGTGGAGCGACCCAGAGCGGGAGAAGTTATTTGATGATTTTCAACCCTCAAAAAAATAAAACAGAATGAGTAAACTGTACACCCTGTTCCTCATATCTCTATAATACAGTAATTTAAATATGGTGCAATAAAAATGAAACTACATCAAATATTTGTTCAATTATTGCGCAATCTTCAATACTAAGGTATGGTCAAAAACAGAGCTCAATTCGTGATATTGTACAATATAATTGATCGTTTAGGGCCTGCCTACACGACCCTATAAAACTACCGCTGTAGAGCAAAGGGTTCGGGTCAGTGACCCAATTCGCCGCGTGCACTGAACCCGACTGAACATTTCCTTTCATCTCGATATTTCCGGTGCTTCGGAAAACCGATGGTTTATGGTATAATGGTTGATACGGGCCTTGATTCCCAGTTAGTAAAATGATATTGGGTTTTGTAAAATGTAACAGTAAAAGATATAACATAAACATAACATGTAAGCTAAAGGCAAATGGTTAGATAGAGGTGTACCTATAAAACCGATTTACGGTCACCAAAAGCGATAAATAACGAGGGTCGTCGGATATAGTTGAAGTTTAGAAAACCGATGGATATTTTTGAAAGTTTTTTTTTCTCTTGAATTTTGAGTCTAGCGTAAAGTATTCGTAGCATTTAAAATAGCGTCTTAAAACCTTGAAACAAGATTGAATTTTTCAATTGCATAAATATAAAAAAAATACCCGTATTCAAAGTTACTGAAATCGATTCAGTAGTCAATTAGGAACAAACTATTTTCAGGTTCGGGTTGAAATCACTGTCACGAATATTTTATCTTTTATTTTTGATTCCACAAAGCATTGTGCATGACCGTTTTCTTTAGTTAAGTTTTAACATTAATTATGGGACATTATAATTGATTTAATACGCATATCCATTACCCCAGCGTGTCCCTACATAGGCGCGACATTAATGAATTAATGCAATGGCCGCACTTAATGCACTATTAATAGCGTTAAAGTAAACCGAACCGCGGTGTAATTACTGACTGGCACTGTAGGTTGTTCTTTAATATTTTGTAATGTGAGTTGAGCCAGCCTGAAAAAGAGTCGGTGACTTTGGATATTCATTTTAGTTTTTGTCACCGCCTTCCGAAATTAAAGTTATTTTTCACTTTGTAGTGTTTTTCCGGAAGCCAGTTGTTTTTTTTTTGGAGTAAGATTTTATTTTTCACTTTTCCTACCCCATACCAATTCGAAATTTAATGATACTCGTGGTTAAAACAATGCATATTTATGCGATAGCGGCAATGCTGTCATTTTTTGAAGAGTTCCGTTGTCTGTCTTCGAAAATCACCATCAGATCTATATGACATTCAAATGGGACCATTTCGGAATAAAAAAGCCATAACCTTTCGAACAAAAAAAGAATTTAGCAAATCCGTCTACATATGTCGGAGATATGCACGAAAATACATTTAAAAATGTATGAACGTGTCGAATTGATAACCTCCTCCTATTTGAAGTCGGTTAAATAGTAAGAAAGAATGCAAAACAAAAAATGAAGTAATAGTGCGGGCGTGGTAGTACCAATAATAAAGATGAAAAAAAAATCTTGCTTGCTTGTAATCACTTCACGTTTGTATAGAATTTAAGTCCTATTATTACTGAATTAATACTCAGTTTTCATTTTGTCGACTCACGGAGTCAGTATGTACCTATAAACTGCATGACTTATTTGTAAAAGTATCTCAAGTTTTAAGTGAACTATTTTTGTTCTTTATGAGAATAAATTCTTTAAACCGAAAAGTTTTTGTTTGTTTGAACGCTGGAATTTCTGGAATTACCAGTATGTTTTTTTTTGCATTTGATAGTCCGTACGTTACGTTATTCTTGAGGAAAGCTATACGTTATTTTAGATCACGCTAAGATCCTAAGGAGACGAGCAAAAAGAAAGCTTATCGAAAAAAAAGTAGGTAATAAGGAACGAGTGCAGACGATGCGATGCGACGGGTGCTCGACTGGTCGGGGGAACATGAAATTTCACCCGGACGAAATCGCGAGCAGAAAGTAATTTTTTCATAATTTCACATCAAGGAATTCCCTAAACTTACCTTTTACTTATAAGTAGGTACCTAAATTGTTCGTAATTTCCTCTCGAGCCGAGTAATGAGCCTACACTCTAGTTACTTAAGCCGTGTTAAGAACTCGAGCAACTTGAGACTCTAATGATATTGTGGCTCACTGAATTACGAATGAATTTCGAATATTACAACCGTCTAGGGTTGGGTAATCAAACATTTGAGAAGCATGCAGACTGTGTTATTTAGGTTACTACTTATTGTTAATTAATAAACTAACTTTCGTGACTTTACTGACGGACGTCACACGCAATCGAAAGTACTGTAAATAGATATACCTGTATAGTATTCAAAATACAAATCAGAAATCTCAAGGGTTTGTTGGTTTGTTTGAACGCGCTTATATCTGAAACTACCAGTTGAGGTTACTAGCAGGGGTTTTGTTTTGTGGGTGGGAAATCATCAAATAACTTCTCCCGCTCTGGGTGGAGCGGGAGGGCGTGTCAGACTTTTATTGACTAAAACCCATCCGTGTTGCTTCAGATGCCTGTGTGCCAGGGGCCGCGGTATCACTTTCGAACAACCCGCACCCCTGGCAGGCATCGGCCTTTGCGGACCCACCAGTTGGTGCTGATATCTCTTAAGCTAGGGGTTGAGACTTTTTTTTAAATTTGGTACATTGCTCAATTCTTGTTCTTTCTCTTCATCTCATATCACCACGAGAATTATAATTCACTAGATTTTACCGGCTTCGCCCTCGTCAACCAATTTAAACAAAACCTAAACAAATTATACACTTAAACCTTCCTTATGAATCACTCTGTCTATTGGTGATAACCGCATGAAAATCCGTTCAGTAGTTTTTGAGTTTTTCGCGAGCAGACTGACAGACGCGGCGGGGGAATTTGTGTTATAAAATGTAGTGATAGTATTTACACCTAATATGGTTAAAATATTTACCTATCAGTCAGTATGTACAGAGCTGATTTGATTAAGGGGAAAACACCTTACAGGTAGCCCGCGAAATTTAATTTTTTTACTTATTTTTAAATTTTCTTACGTATTTTTACATTTTCTCACGTATTTTTCAATTTGTAGATTCGTGTTGGGCTGTATGATATGAAAAATCAATAATGCCATTGAATAATGGGTTTTTTTACATAAATTATAATGTTTTAAATTCAAATTTGTTTATTCGTCTAAGTTTGCATGCTTTAATTTTAAGCAAATATCTCACTCTCTCATATTCTATAATAACGCCTATGTTTACCATGTTTAAGACATGGTAAATAAATTGTCTTATCTTATCTCAAAAAAAAAAATGAGAATGGAAAAGCAAGGTTCCCATTGGCGTTCCCAATGGCGTTATTGATTTTTAGGATGATTGATGATGATTTTAACGATTATAATTCTGTAAATACGTAGGTTGTTATAGTCGCGAATCATATTTTGCTTTTTGCGTGTTGGACTAATTATATCGTGTTACCCATACAAATAAGCAACTAACTAACTAATTAACTGCCCTTAACTGAGTTGCGAAGGTCAGATAGGCAGTCGCTTCATATAAAATACTGGTATTCAGCAGTTAGAGTGGAAGCCGACCCCAATATAGTTGGAAAAAGATAACCTTTAGGTAAGACTGGTTGTCAGACTTTCGGGCTTGACAGCCGGGGACCAAGGGCTTAACGTACTTTCCGAGTCACGGAGGGGTCTTGATATGTAAAGATGGTCACCCATCCATGAACCAACCTTAACTTGATCGATCGTCCCGTGCGGCTGTTATTACTTAGCCACAAGCCCCTCCAGATGATGATGACTAATAATTATATTTTTTGAGACAACCCTAAGATGTTACATGTAACGTTAATTTATATTGTGCAGTTTCACAAGCGATAAAAGGCTTATTAAAGTTACAACAGAATATTATAATAAACGAGACTCTTGTTTTTTACGTTTATTTGCCAAATTACTCAGTTTGTTTTTGTTCGTAGTTTAACATTAATAATGACTGTGTTACCGTGTTGTCTTGCACCGCCGTGTCTTCGTGAAGGCGATCAGCGGCGGTGATCTCTCGCGTCCGGCCCTGGTCAGGACACTGGACAGAGCATGGGTAGCCCTCACCTCCTTCTGCGAAGCAGTAATGCTCGCGAAGAGGGAGGCGGCGCACGTGAGGGAGAGGCAGGATATGCGCCCTCACGGCCCTAGTCGCTGCAGGAGACGCCCTGGGCGTCGGGAATATCAGGCTGATTTCCGGCCACCGTAGGCGCGGGATTGCGGACGGCGAGTAATGATTAGCTCGCTGTCCGGTAAGGACCAAGCCCGGTTCGACGGCGCGTTGTGTTGCACGCGCGCCTCAGAGATGTCAGCACAAACTGGTGGGGTCCGCCAGGGGCGCGGATTGTTCGAAAGAGATACCGCGGTCCCTGGCACACAGGCAACTGATGGAACACAGATGGGTTTTAGTCAGTAAAAGTCTGACACGCCCTCCTGCTCCACCCAGAGCGGGAGAAGTTATTTGATGATTTACCACCCAAAAAAAAACTGTGTTGTCTTATACCTTAACATTAAAGCATATTTTTTGTGTATATTACGGACTTAAGAGCCCATGGAATCCAATAATCGTATTATTGGAAACTTTGACGTAAAAATAGGCAGCATTTTATAAAATGACTATTATAATTCAGCTTCAAAATATAGCACATTTTAAAATCTATGGCCTAAAATAGCAAAACAAAACCGAAAAGAGTTCTGTTTTATTTTAAACAAGCCTTTTTACTAAAAGCGAAACAGTTTAAATAAAGCCTGGCAGTTCCAATACAAAGAGAAAATATTCGGGACTCAAAAATCAACATGAGGACTACAACCAATTTTTCAGTTGGAAATAAATAAAATCGAACAAATGTCGGTCAACATCGCAAACAAAGTTTCAGACAGTAAAGAAAATTTCATTACAACTACTTCGTTGAAAAATGTTGGGTTTTGAGTTTTCAACAAAACTACGGAACCCACTCGGCTAACGAAACGAATGACTACAATAGCAGATTGTTCGGATCGATTTTGTAGCGACTGCAAGCTGCAAGCTTGACCAATATTATTAAAGAGAAACGATTTGATGTTTTGTTATGTTTGTTTATTACGCTTTCAATTTAGCTCATTACCAGGTAGACCATGGTCTGGAAAAGGACATAGGTAAGTTACTTTCCACCCTGGATCGCAGAAGAAGTCGAGGGCAACAGCTAATCGTAAATAAAGAACAGAAATAATTACCAAGTTACCTGTCTCACTGCCACCGACGAGAAGGCGACTAGTTATGAACGATTTTCTCGCATAAAATACGGATAAAAGATTATGTCCCATGTAAATAAAAGAGATACAATATATTTAACGGCGCGTGGCAATATTAAATAATGAAAATGAGTTAATTTCGAGAGTTGTAATTTATTCTGTTATTTTAACGATTAATCGATTTGAATTCGACTAAATGGTAATTTTAATTAAGAGCGGGGAACACCGAATGGAGTTGCGTCTGTCATGGCGGGCGACGTCGTGTCAGTTCATTAAGTTGTTGACAGCCGTTGCACGTGGTGGTCACTCGCAAACCCATTGGCTCTAAATCGTTAATTATTACTGCAATCCTTAATTGTTTAAGTCATTTAAGTGTCTGTAAAATTAAAATAGTGAAAAGTCAACGCTACAGCGTATTTATTTCAACGTTTCCTGAAGTTTAACGCCCACTATGGACTCCCGTGCTGACGAAGTCACGAATCAGCAATCAGATGTAACAGCCCGGCCGTCCTGATATCCCGTTATATTATTAGTTGATCGCTGACTGTTCACACCGCCGGAAAATACCTATTCGTTTGTCGCAGCAACAAAAGCTATCTAAGATAGTACTCGCTCAGCGACGCTCGCTTGGCTGACATAACACTCGCTGAGAGACACACGCTTGGTACATGCGTATACCAGCGAGTAATCGCTCGTCACCGTCGCATACTCGATGCTCATCAACTCGTTTTTAGTTGCAAACTCTACTCGTTTCTCCTTGCTTTGGATTTGGATTTGAAGAAGGGAACTGCCTAACACCTTAAATTAGAAGTGCAGCTCAACTGGAATGTTTAGAGTTTCAAAGTCTTGTTTAAAATAAATACCAGAGTTTTCCGTAGATAGTTTAGCTCTCAAAAGAAACATACCACATTTAAAATATTATTTTCAATTCAAATACCAACACACACCCACGCGTTTTAATGACCTCAAGTTCCAAGTTATAGGCCCCAAGCTAGCCTCCAAGTGCTTGATAATAAAAGTTGATTGGAGAAAATGGCGTCTCCACGTTTAATGTGTTTATAATATACGGGAGTGCACTAATGTACTCTTTAAAACACTTTACGAGGTATCTGGAGATCTGTTAACTGTGATAAGAGGGCAGTAAAACTACATTGACTGTGTTATAGGCAAAAAGACTTTTCTTCGAAGTATTCTTCCTACGTCCATACGTCATCTATACGAAGTGTTTGTTTGTAATGTCAAAATAACAGCTTTTTAGTAAATGCGTATGAAACTTTACATACGCATTAAAAAGAAAAAACAATTCTGTCTGTCTGTTTGATCCAGCTAATTAGCGCTGGGCTCAATTTATGTCGAAAAATAACAAAAGAAGAAGAAGCGAAACGGCTGGGCCGATTTTGACAGAACTTTTACTGGCATCTGCCATTGAAAGTAGCTGATATTACAATGAGTAACGTTGACTTTTCGTCCCGGTACCACGTTTCCGTGGGTTAATTTCTGACATCACCGCGGGCTAAGCTGCGTCACAGCTAGTAATATTCGTATTGTGATTTGTCATCCGCAATCTAAGTACTTAGGTACTTGGCAAAAATTTAACTATTTAATTTTAAAATCCCACTAAACTGTTTAGTTGACATAGATCCGTCAATCAAAAACTGTGTTACACCATCAACTTAAAACCTTCCAACAAAACAGTCCTGAATGAAAACGGACAATTTTATGCAACCATTACTGGGATGGTTCACTCATTCCCTCATTCATTCATTCACTCACTAGCTCATTGTTCAACTGACTGACAATGAGGCTGAATGGGCGACGGATGAAAACATTTTTACATTGACGCTTGCAGTTTTAAGCTAGGCATTCCGAAGGCTACTTCGGTCGTATTGTATTTTTTCAAATGGTGAATGGTTCATCCATTTTCTTTTTGTTGCTGCATGTTTTTTGTGCGTTGTGGAAATGCTTTTAAATTAGCTTTGTAGTGCTGTTTGAATTATAAAGAATTTGGTGTTTTTTATTTATAGTGTTGACCTAATTCAGGTTTTGCTTACTATATACCTACACACAAAGTAAAATACTTTGTTATTAAAAATAAAATGTATAAAATTAAGAAAAATAATCAAATCCAATCTTTATTGCTGAACCCAGTCCGTATTAATAGGTAAAGAACAAGATATTGACTCAATCCGCCAATTCGCTATTATTGTTTTTCATTTATTAATTCAAGTTACAGTGACTCATAAACAATATTCAATACATTACATTTACAAAACAAACAACAACAATACATACGACTTAACTTATTAATATCTGGATGTCCGAGCTTTGCTAGGTTTGTTTTTTGTTTGACGTTTTTTAAAATCGAAACCTAGCTAGTTCGATTTATCGCCACGAAACCCCCTGCATACTAAATTTCATGAAAATCGTTGGAGCCATTTCCGAGATTCAGATTATATTTTTACATATATACAAGAATTGCTCTTTTAAAGGTAGGTATTAGATAAACATTTAATAAAATACAATAAAAAAATTAATAAGGCTGAATAAGTAGTTTTTTTGGTAAGGAACCCTAAAATCAACTAACTAACATAATAACCTAATTACCGCATAAGTACTGCTATGCTGGTGATTATTTTAGTAATTAATGAGTTCCATGACTAATATAATATTCAGTGGGCGATAATTAAGCCCAGATATTATAAATTAATCACCTTTGTTCATTAACATGCTGTTATTTTAAATAGTTAACCAAAATAATAAAGACAGAGAAAGGTTTTTTTTGAGGGTGGGAAATCATGAAATAACTTCACCCGCTCTGGGTGGAGCAGGAGGGCGTGTCAGACTTTTATTGATTAAAACCCACCCGTGTTCCCTCAGTTGCCTGTGTGCCAGGGGCGTATCTCTTTCGAACAACCTGCACCCCTGGCAGGGACAGAGAAACGTAAGAAAATCCGAAGTGGCGACGAAAAGAAACTTTGTTCCTAACGGGGTTCCCCTGACAACAACCGTTTTTGTTTTAGACAACGGACAGTAAAAAATTTCTACGCAAGGGAATTTACAATTGTGTGCTGACTTAATTTGCAGGTTACAGTTTGCGCATCCATGTCGCTGCCACCCTATATAAAATGTGATATATAGGTAAACACGACGGTTCCGTATTCGCGCAATGATCGCTTTTGTAGGACATAGGCGGTAAAAGGTGACGCCTGCGTGTCGTTAGACGCAAATCGCATCGCTCAACGTAGTAACCGAGCCTTAACACGTTCAGAGCCGCATACGGGATGCCGGGAGCACTCGCTTAAGGCTTATTTTGAATATAAATTTTTCTAAGTGAATACAGCATAATAAACTGTAAAAATGAAATCAGCTACAAGATTTATTAGCGTATTCGTTGGGTGACAAATGCAAGCATTTTTATTTTACAAAAAAAAAAACTGGGATTCAGGATGCCCGTACACGAGGGACTTCCAATATGAATGGCGGCATGGCGTATGAGTTCGATGAGAAGTGGGTGGAGTCGAAAGTAACGTAAACTATGACCCTCTCAAACCCTTTCAAAAATCTAACAAGGGTCAATCTCAGGAGAATTTTTCTGTTATTAAGGTACGGCACTTTATCGGTGTAATGGACATTTGTCAAGCTTTCCTTTGGGGCTTTTTATTGTGTTGAGTTTATACTATACTCAGTTAAAAGTATCTCTCATAAATATGGGTTACTTATGGGTTAAAGGCTAGCCATTTAAATAAAAATCTTTGCTAGTTTTTGCCAGAGGCTTCGCCCTCTTGGAGGTCGAAAATCATCCCATGGGAACGTACTATCGAGATAAAAAGTGTCCTTTGAGTTATTCTAGGTTACAATCTATCAGTCTACCAAATTTTATCCAAATCCGTTAAGCTGTTTTTGCGTGATTGAGTAACAAATATACCAACTTATACATTTATAATATTATTAAAAGGATAATAATTGATTGGTTGATTGATTCATGTTTAATTGTTGTTTTTATTTTTTTATTATAATTCTATTAATTTTGACATACCAACCAAATATTTTATGTTTACCTCTCGCATGGTCGTTATTTTATTTCGCATGCTATATTTGTACGCCTCTTGGCATAACATAGCGACCTATAACTCTAATTTAAGAACTGTATACACTACCTACGTTACACAAATAAAAATGATTTGATTTGATTTGATTTGATTTGATATATAGTGGAAAGTAAAAAGTAGGATAGTATAATGTATGTACGTGTTTAGTTTAGTTTGTGATACCTGCGCGAGTCCGAATAAATACTTTTTCTTTCTTTCCTCTGTTTAAAGGACCTCAAACTCAAACTAGTTTGAGTTTGAGTTTGAGGTCCTGACTCATAATATACATAGGGTTGTTATAAACCACTGCAGAGTTCCCGTAAAATTACAATTACAAACTCAAAGCATTTATTTCAAATAAACCAATTACAGGCACTTTTGAATTATCAAATTCGGTGAGTTAGAAAGATGAAGCTAGTTGCCCATTCCAAAGCGTAGGTACCCATGGAGAAGAACGGGCAAGAAACTCCATGGACACTCTTTTAAAATCATGGTATTGTTACAAAAAGTTAAGTACATCATTATGTTGAAATTATCAATGTAAGATGTAAAAAGACGTGCACATTAAAGCGTCCGTAATTAAAACAAAAATAAAATAACAATTCAGAAATTAAAATAAGCCGTAGGAGCCAGGAGATGACCAGTCCCTACTGGCGGCGCCCGTTCACGAACATGACGTGTGGATCAGCACCATTCAGCTCAACCATTTGAAGGGAACTTAATGATCCAACACACACGCCACCACCAGCGAGACGTTTAAGTGAGCATGACCAGTTTCTCGGGGCCAGTTTCTCGAACGAAAATTATCACAAAATTAATGTGACTAATTATCAAGTGCGCGTAAACTGCGTGAACGTAAAATAAAATATTTTAATGCAATTTTATTTTATCATCTAACCTAATCATATGTGCCAATAAACTCAAACCGCAATAGGCATTCGCTATAAATCAGCATAAACACTTTACGGCTTGGGTATACCCCGTGTCGTGTGTGACGTTTACAACCGACATGGCGCCGGCGTCAAGGGGACTGTGAACTTTAATTCTACTATTTAAAGGTCACACTGGCCGCTGAAACATTATATATATTGGGAAAATACCGTTATTTTGCATTTTTTTTATATTTGGCATTTAGGAAATCGAATTTATTTCCCCTTGAAATATTATTCCAGGTCTATCAAAACGAAGCTCGAAGGTCAAAACCATTAATATTTCAAAGTTCGCGACATTATGTTAACAAAAAAAAAGACATTATAAAAAGGTCAACCTTCAAAGCGACGCAATCATGTGCATCGGCCCTAACCTATAAAAAACACTTTTAAAAAGAGAATGAGAAAATCTCGACGTGACGTAACACATGACGCGATACAATACACGTCTACGGGTGACGTAGGCCTCGTAGCGCTACGATGCGACGTAGGCTTTGCTACGAAGGCTACGCCGCGCCGCCTACGTCAGACGTCCATTCATATTATGATAATGTCTCTTTATATGTCAATAACTTCAGTTATACGTATGTTGAAGCTGTTCTATTTTGTTGAAGAGTGGAGTTATTCAGTGGTAGAGAGGCTTCCTTTTAAATGGCTTGATTTCATAGTTGATTTTTTCAGTTTCTCTCAGTCTTCTTTTTATATTCAAACGTTGGTTTAGGTTTCTAAAAATATTGTAATGTTTTTTTTTAAATTGAACATATTTTTAAATTCTTATTAACCATATTACTATGGGAAAATTAAGATCACAAAAGACACAAACTTCCAGCTTTTATCTCATTTGGGTAACCAGAAACTACGCCATCAGTTATGATCTTTATTTTTTTTTTGGTAAAGTTCTTTTGTAAATAATCCAATTTTAACATAATTTATCAGAAGCTATTCCACAGTCATAATATAAAATGTTACAAATCGCTGGTTATTTTGCGTTTAAAAAATATAGGCTGAGATCAGTATATTTAGGACGTCCTATAGAAAATCACTAGCTGCGCCCCGCGGTTTCATGCACATACTCGTAGCTCTCTCGATCCTATGGGAATATCGGAGTAAAAAGTATCTTATGTCCTAATCCAGGTCAGGGTCTACATATGTGCCAATTTTCATCTCGAAATCAAAATCAAAATATTTTATTTCACATAAACCTGCAAGGGCACTTATAAAACGTCAGAAGCTAAGTGTACGGTTCCAATTTGTCGCTTCCTATGGAGAAGAAATTTAAGGTCGCTCAGCGCACTATGGAGCGGGCTATGCTCGGAGTTTCTTTGAAGGATAAAATCAGGAAGGATAAAATCAGAAACTCCACGGTTACTCTTTTAAAAATAACTGGCTTTTATAATGTCTTCAAATTACAGTGATATTAGTTAGGTATGGAAGGACAGTGCAGGCCTGTCAATAAGTACCAGGTACTTAGAGGAATGAAAATAAAGAATAGAAACTGTAGGCCTACAACGTTTTCTCATTCATAATATGTAAAAGAATCTACATAAGTAAAATCAACCTATTTAAACCAAGTGATATGATTTCCATGAGAATCACTAATAAATACTCGATATTACAAGTGTGGTATAATGTCAAATAATGACGAGAATATGTCAGAAAGTGTAAAAAATAAAATTAATAAAAATAACATTGTAATTTGGAAGCAGTTAATAGACGCTCCCATAGTTATGCTGCTAATGCGGTACCAGGGAAGCCACATGTGCAGAAGGAATTAATGCCAAACTTCCGTGTCTTCAACGTAGTCTTTTATCTTATAATATGCTTTTTTGATAAGGACACGTTTGATGTGAGTTTTAAACTTTCCATCACTAAGTTCTGTAACCGATTTTGGCAACTTGTTATATCTAAATCCGTTCAGCTGTTTAAGGGTGAAAGCATAACAAATAACATACAAAAAATCAACTCTTTTCTCTGTATTATATTATTATAATCTTTATTATCGGACAACAATGATCCAGCGTGTTAATAAACAATATTATAACTTATTACTAGTGTTAGTACCTAGTTAAAATACAATAGAGAAGAAGTTTACTAGTTCGTTAGTTTTTTGTTTTTGTTTGTCTGTTTAGTTTTTTTTTGTGTAGTTTTTTATTATATTAGTTGAGATTATTAAAAGAAACTGGGAGCGTTCAGTGTTTCTCAACGTGTTAAGTTTATTTTGAAACTTGTAAGTCAGGATGCATGTAACTATAATATAACTATCTTTTGCCACCGGCTTCGCCCGTGTGGAAGTCGAAAATTATCCCACGGGAACGTTTTATCGACATGAAAAATATACTATGTGTCAATCCAGGTTATAATCAATCTGTGTGCCAAATTTCATTTAAATCCGTTCTGCTGTTTCTGCGTTTGTGTAACAAACATCCAAACTTTCACATTTAGAATATTAGTAGGATAGGATGGTAGGGTATCGTAGGATAGTAGGATTACAAAGTACAAAATTTCTAACCTACTAACTCCTCCCCATATACTAATAAATTACCATCAGCCATTTCTAACTGAAGGATGTTTTTTCTTTTTTTGACTTTGGGAAATCATCAAATAACTTCTCCCGCTCTGGGTGGAGCAGGAGGGCGTGTCAGACTTTTACTGACTAAAACCCAGCCGTGTTCCCTCAGTTGCCTGTGTGCCAGGGGCCATGGTATCTCTTTCGAACAACCCGCACCCCTGGCAGGACTGAACGGTGTGGAGTTCAAATTAATTAGACACAAATTGACGGCTTGGGTACCATTTATTTTGATTACTACCCACTTGTCACACCCGTGTAAGTTAGAAACATGTACAACAACTGTTGTAAGTTTTGACAATGATCAATTACATTAAAGTGGAAACTACAGAAAGTACGGAATTATTAAAGAGTTGTTCATTTTGCACACATTGGTTAGTGAAATATCTTAACTGATCTGTGTCACGATTTGCTATCGACTTTCACTGAATAATGAATTGATTTAGGTACTGTCACTTATTTTTTTCGTCCACAGCTGAAAAAGTCAAATCCAACTGAAAAACAAAAATAAGCCAGTCATTAGGCAAAAACCAGACCTCAAAAATAGTCCCATATAAAGGTAACCTTATAGGTTTGATTGCGGAGAAGTATAACGTCTGATCTTTAAAAATTGTATGCGTTTATTTGTGAACTAACATACTTTAGCACAATTTTTTACCAACAAATTGGATCGTGTTGTCTGAATATATATATATGAATTATTATTATTATAGGGCGCGGCATATAAAATGGTTTATCCCTACATTATTACTTCACCATGTCGCCTTGCCACACATACTTCGCAAACCGCTAAAAGTTATGCGAAATTTCATTCGTCGCTCTAAACCGCGCGTAAATTATTATCATTTGGAGCGTTGCGAGCGTAAAACAGGGTTTATAGGAGTTCTGTAAATACTCCATCTGTGCTGCGTAGTACGAAAATACTGCAGACCTTGGTAGTGACCGGTTTGAGCCAGGCTTTGGATGGACACGTATATTGCTGAATATCGTAGGCTTTTCAAAGTATAGCAGCCATAATAATTAAGTATTCATGCCTACAGAACTGTCCATTATAAATGTTGTGCTGTTCCACAAATGATGGCACACTTAATATCGTGCTCTGCGTGTCCTGTCAACTGCACGTTACAGAAACTGATATACGCTAAGGAATGCGTCAAATACGTAGCCGAATTCTGGGCCGAGTGCATTTAGATGGCCATCCACACACTAAGACGATAAACAATCCGTGGTGCTTACGTATAGTTTATTACCAAATATTTACAGATTTTCCTACAGATGCTTTTTACTTGTGTTACTAAAAGCTGTAATTTCCAAAAGGTACTTATCCCTCGAAGCTCAACATGTTTTATAAAGTAAAAAACTTTGGTAGACTGGACGTTCTTCTTCTTAAGGGGGTCGTGGCTAAGTAAAAACAGCCGCAAGGGTTGATCGATCAGGTTAACCGACGCTTACCGCTGTTAGTACGTGGACCATATTTACATATCAAGATCCTTCCGTGCCTCGGCAACCACGTTAAACCGTTAGTCCCGGCTGTCATTTGCTGATATTTGAGGGTCGTTAAGGGTCGGCAGAAGCCCGAAAGTCTGTCAACCAATTTTTTAGCCAAAGAATATCGTATTACCCAGTAAAAGGGTTTTGGAGGTCAGATAAGCAGTCACCCAACGTAAAATTCCGGTATTCAGCTACATCCGGTCAGACTGGAGGCCGACCCCAACATTGGGAAAAGGCTAGGCAGATGATGGTAAACTGGACGTTTCTGTCATCTTGTCATAATACTAATTAATATCCCGTGTGTGATTTGCAAACTTAACTGGCAAATCTGTAGGAAAGTATCCTGATTTACAAGAAAAATGTTGCTTACAAGAAAATAAACCTAAAATGTCACAAAATATCACTCATTCTGTTATCCTTACCGCATGGAGATTAATGTAGACAATATACGTACGTGTCGCTGTCACGTTGTGAAGAATGGCGGACAAGCGGAAATGTGGGATCACATAACAGACGTGTTACGTGTTGACTGGGTGATGGACGGGAACGGATTTATAAACAGGAGATTTTTAACAGAATTGTATCTCTCCGATCCCGATGACCCCATTACTCTTCTTCAAGAAAACAGTCGGGCCACCAGTCCAGCTATCAGACAAAAACAACCATCATTCCGACCTCGCCACCGATTTGATCCAGCCTGTCCCGACCTGCTGTCCGGGATATCAGTGACGCCCCGAGCCGAGGCCCGACCCAACAGGGGGTGCCCTCAGCGTGCAGTCGCTTAGCAATTTAAGTAGTTTTCCCCTGGCTGGAAGCTTTAAGTTTTCTTAAGGCAACCACAGGATCGAATCAGGAATGAAGAGATCCGCAGGAGAACCAAGGCAACCGACATAGCCCGAAGAATTGCCAAACTTAAGTGGCAGTGGGCAGGGCACATTGCTCGCAGAACAGATGGCCGAGGACCGAAAGGTTCTGGAGTGGCGACCGCGTACCGGAAGACGTAGAGTGGGAAAGCCTCCCACAAGGTGGACCGATGACCTTGTAAAGGCCGTGGGAATCCGCTGTATGTGGGAAATACAAGACTGGTCGAAGTGGAGGAGCCTGGGGGACGCCTATGTCCAGCAGTGGATGATGAACCACAGGATAGACCGCTTAAGCAGTCACGGCCTCTCGTCAACTGCGAGAAGCTTTTAACAAAAAAAAAAACAGACACGACTCCATTACTTTAAGGAAGATGCGCGAAAATTGCCCGCGAATTTAAAATTTTCTAACGTTTTTATGCAATGTGCAAGTCAGGTTGTAGACATGTTGATTAAAACATGATTCGCTACCGCATCAAATATGACTGAACATAATTAAAACAATTAAAATCATTAATAAAACCTTCTAAATTCCACATAAAGCCTGACAGTGAAGTGACCTGCAAATTGCTACAAAACAAGAAAATTTGAATCTGCGAGCTAGCATAATTTAACTATGGATTGCCATATTTTCTCGAGAGCAATACAAGGCAAGCAATTTCAACAATAAACACAAAACTTGCATCGTTTCGCGCTCAGCACGCTTTCTATATGAGTTGCATAGTGCGAGGGCTAAATTGCGCAACGAATTTTGTAGCTTTGTGAAATATTCGATTCATCAATGAGTACCGTACACTATCAATAAACTTAAATATTGACCTACGACCTTTTTACTTTTCACCCATTGTCACCCTTAAATTTCCCATAGCTATTCGGTTTAATATTTTTTTTAACTTTTGTAATGTTCAATTAAAGTAATATTATTGTCAAGAACAAAGTTATTGTAGCGGAAAGTGCACTTTTCGCGCGGATGGCTCCGGACGGCCAATCTTAAGGTAAGAGCTTTCTGACCAACGCAATCTATATCGATGCTCTATTCACTAAGAAAATAGTTATGGAACTATTAGATAAACTTTTTGTTTTGAAGTTTACTTTATATTACCTTGTTAGAGAGGTTTACAGGAAAACAAGTAAGTAAGCAGTCACATAAACAAAAAAACTGGTGACATTTTACAAAACTTTTTTAAAATTTCTCTCATTATTGAATACGAAGCTTTTGCCTATTTTGATTATTTTATGTTCATTTTACGATGTATTTGTGCAGAATCAACCTTTATTTTTGATTGCTTTATTTTTCTTGGCTAAAATTTAACTGCCCCGTGTAGGTATCGACTGGACTAAAACACACTGCTGAGCATCGCATCTTAGTTTCGATTCTCAAGTCGGCGGTTTCCTGAGTTAGATCCCGAGGTGTTGTTGGCCTTTCAAAATTAGAGACACGGTACTAAGTCACAACAGACTAATGTATATATATGTACAGAATCAAGTCTATCCGACTAAACAGACAGCTGTGCTGCTGGGGAGTTTGTTCCGCCACTTCTTCTTCCCAGCTAAAGCACTAGGAAGTGGTGAAGGGTGGGCGTTTTGGGGGACTGTCTCATGTACTTTGACGTTCGAAAAGTGCTGATTCTCAGCCTAATTTGAATAAATGACTTTTGATTTTGATTTTGATTTTGAATGAATTATTTATGTGTATAGGGGTGTATAGCAGGTTAATACCTCTCTATACACCGTGAAATTGAAATGGTTGTTTTCCCGCGGCAGAACAACTTGCCATATGGAGTACTTTCGAAGCATAGAGTAAAAGTTTAAAAATAAGATTTTTTTCTTTTAAAATAATTTAAAAAATATTCATCAACTCGATAAAACACTACTCAATAGTAACACTAGAGGTAACTGGTAGATACTACTCGAATCGCACGCACCGCTGACAAAGGGAACAGCGATGCATAAATGATTACAGCAAAATAAACTCTCGCACGTGGTGATTTTTCACAATGGTTAATCTGCCATTTTTTGTTTCTAATATTTTATTTGTTTATAAAACTATTGTATGACTAAGACAAAACCATTTCGCTGCGGGAAAACAACCATTAAAATTTCACGGTGTATATTATAACTGCAAAAGTATTTTGAGATCCAACCCCAAGGCGGATTTCCTGGGGATTGAATGCGAACGAATCCGCAGACAACAGCTAGTCCTGTAGGTACATAGTATACTTTCACGTGTCCTCTCATTCCAGCTTTAATTTGATCGAGAGTGTCATTGAGCTCCTCCCAATCAGACAATTTGCACGTAAACGAGGTATTACACGTACAGTCAGCTACAGAAGTGGATGAATTCTTTTTGAAATTGGACGTCAAATCATTGGTAATAAACTAATAATAGACAGGGCCAAATTAAATTAGCTAGCGAGACTTTTCACACGAGATAGATAGCGGTAAACATTGATAGATTTTATGGGGGTCAACGACCGCTGGTAGTGTTGTAACTTGAGGTATGACTTGATCAAATGTGTTTTCTTTTCTTTTATCTTATCAAGTTTACACAAAAAACAACTGATATTTTTAGGGACTAAATAAATTGCACTGCGCCCCACAAGAAAAACCATTAAAATAATTTATTTTTTATCTTATCATATTTAGATATCGATACCCATAACGTCTACGGAGTTATGTGAACTAATTTAATTTGACCCTGTGTTTAAAATACATTCATCATATTTCTTTTTATAATTATGTAGGTTTAGCAATCTCAGTGTTTGCATACGCGCAGTCGTTTATTGGAACTAGCAAGTAAAATAAAGTTAGTGATATTACCAGACTCAACACGGGCGGATTTACTAATAGTCCCCGGCTTCATCATTTATCCTAAGATGTAAAGAAAGTCATCTTACAGAAACAATGAATGGACTGTGTGAAAAATGATATGGCCACAAAGGCCGAATGCTGAGATGACAAAAATCTTGAATGTCATTTACAAAACCAACCAAGCAGTATGTTGCCAGTTTTCCCATAAGCGCACTTTTTCTGAACCTTGGCTCCAGTCGGTTGGTGACGCTGAATTGCGTATACTCGACTCCAGTCGTAAGATTACATCTATCGTGTGTTCATAACATAAGTACACGCACCTCTTTTTTATCATAGCTTACTACTTTTTCTGTTGTCTGTACATGCCAACGAGATACCCAAGTTATCTGTGCCAGCTCTCGCTCAGCGAATTTTTAAACTGTACATAATAATTAACTGTGATCTTTAATCGAGCCTGTGTCAATTACGCTAATGTGATCAATTCGTTCATTAACTTATACTTTACCCCTTACTTATAGCTAATAAGTCTTATCGGGATTATTAGGTGACTTAATATTCAAATTAATGGACATAATATGTAGGTACATCAATACTCTATAGCAATATGTTTCCATGAAAAACGTCTGTGTCAAACAGACAGACGAGCGCAAGACTAAACATGAACGATTATACTGATAATTTATCAGTTTTTCTTCTTGGATAGGTACGCAAAATTATTTTTATAAAGAAGTTTAGAGACCGCTCCTGCTTCGACATGACAAAACATGGAGGACTGTAGAGTTCTGTCCTCCCATACCTATGAACACTGTAATTTGAAAACATTGTAAAAGCAAATTATTTTTAAAAGAGTGTCCGTGGTGTTTCTTGCCGGGTTCTTCTCCATAGGAACCGTGCACCTAGCTTCTAACGTTTCATAAGTGCCCATGTCCATGTAGATTTATGGTGAATAAAAAAGATGAATTTGATTTTGGAGATTTCATTATTTTAATAATATTAAATGTTAAATGTATTATACAAGTGGACCTTCCGGAATAAATTCTCTAAATGATAGTGAAAATTGCATCAAAATTCGTTACGTATGTTCGAAGAACAACGCGGTCACACAGACACAAAATTGCGACATCCATTTTCATTACGTAGTCATCGATACGATATCTTTAAACGATTTATACAACCAGGCCACCACACCTGTCCTCCCCATTCAAAATAATGACATCTCAAGTGTCATTGCAGTAGACCAATCACACGCCATGCACGTTAACGATATATTACCCGAAGACACCCGAGTTGATCCGAGGTAATGCGAAGCACACGTATCTTTGACACCTCTCAGGGGAAGAGGTTGTATATTGTTGTATTATGGTTTGCCTGATTCACGTGTAACGGTAAAGTTATTTTTTTTATGACGGCACTATTGAGCTTGTTTTATTTGTGACTCTGAAGATTTTGGAATAATGTTAGCATGTAGTGGTACTTATTTTCTTCTTATTTCTTTCTTAGTTTAGATCCTGCACGATGTCAAGTACTTTTGTAATGACTTTAAGAATGTATTTTCTGTTAAAACTTTCTTAAGAAGTGGTCTGACATATTGCAACCTTTGTTTTAAGATGTATCACAGTCAAGTCTACCAGAAATCATTCTGAAATATCTTTGAAAATAACACTGACAGCAGGACCAAACTGGAGACGGGTTAGTCAAGACAGGCAACAGTAGAAATCGATGCGAAGGCTTTTGCCATTCGTAGGTATGGCGAATTATGAGACATTTTTATTTTTTACATTTTGAGTTTAAACAGAAATGTTAGTATTTCGGAATAAAAGTTAATATGCGTTATTAAACTTATTTATCTATTTATGTCATAAAAAGGTCAATAAGTTTTTAGAGGATCAGTTAAATATTTCTTTATTTAAACTCCTTCTCTCTCCTTCGTTGCGCTTTTGTCTAGCTAGTAAAATTAGTTCCTTTTTTTCATTGGCTAATTGAAACACTTTTTCATTGGCTAATTGAATTCATTCACTGCTTCCAGCTGAGAGATGAGAATATTCTTTCTAGAAAATATACTTTCACAGTCAATTATAAGGATTTCGCTCGAGCTTTTGATTTTGTGTTTTCTTTCATTTCATTTTGCTGGTATGTGTGCAGATGTTACTTTTTTTGCAAAATAGACCTACAGTAATTTTATTGTAAATTAAGAAAATTTGCATGTCGTTTCTTGAAGTAAAGAGTATCTTAAATGAACCCAGTCAGTACCTTGATTTGCAAGCTGTAGAGAAAAATAAAGAATGGATTTCATTTGAACTAGCTCGTTATTCTAGTGGCCGCAAGCACTGCTGTAGAGCATACGGGCCAAAATCAAAAGTCATTTATTGAAACTAGGCAGAGAGTCAGCATATATAGAACGTCAAAATTACATAAGACAGTCCCCCGAAAAAACCGGCCCTTCACCACTTCCTAGTGCTTTAGCTGGGAAGAAGAAGTGGCGCAACAAACTCCCCAAGAACACAGCTGTCTGTTTAGTTAGAAGAGCTTGATTCTTTACAATAGTAGGTAGGTACTTAATATTACGAAACACAAAAAAAACATGAAATTTGCCATATGACAGCTAGCACACGTCAATATACCTACCAACAATATTCAACCGAAATTAAAAGTTGTCAAACATAGCCCGAGGTATCTGTATTTTTATACAACAAGTAACCTACAGAATTCAGAACCATTTACAGTGTTTATTTATTTATTTATTTAGGTTAGCCAACAATTGTTTACACAATACATTAAAATAATTTAAATAATGGTACCTGCGTTCATAAGTGCAACAATAAATTAAAGGCTAACACAACATGCACAATTTGTGGTTTTACATAATAAAATATAGCGTAAAAGGATATTTACAAATAAAATTGTTCAATATTTTTGGTAATCATGTGTAATAATAATAATTTACATTAAATAATTGAGAAAAAAACAGAACTGGTAACAATAACAAATAAAAATAACAATAAAATTCTCCCTAAGCAATTGTTAGCTTATTTAATAACAAATTGAGGACCTATTTATTGGGGAAAGGCTATTAAATGATTTATTTTATTACTGTGACATATATTATTTATGATCTTGTATTCTTAATTGACCGATAATGTTTTTATTGACTTTTCTAAATGTATTTGGTGAATTTTATTTTACTTAATTGCAATTGTATAATGTTATTTTTTTTTTCAACACAATGTACCTATATTGTTATTAAATAAATTACTTATGACCTATGACAGAACATTGAAAACTGTAGGTATTCAAGCAGAAATAAATAAAAAATAAAAGATCGATCGATCGACCGATTCCCGGATTGGGCAATCATTAGGTTTTTCCATCTGGAATTGGTCAGTGGTAGTCAGTAGCCTAGAGTTTGGACTGGTGCCCAGTTGCTGGCAAAAATCTCGCCGCCTAGTACATGGGGCTTTAAGGCCCTGGTAACTTTAAATATTTTCATTATGAGCGAGAATAGTTCTTATTGCAATCTGTTACGCATTAAAATCTGTTGTAACTAATTCGAATAACAAATGAGCAAACGTATGTCGTAAAAATGAAAATAAAATCGTATAAATTTAGATATTAACTATTTAATAATAAATAATCCATCACTGGATGAAGTTTGGCATTCTGAATTTTATGGTATATTTTTAATTATGTTTATAACTGTTATTGAAGGAATAAACCGATTTTAAAGATAATTAAGAGGTGACTTTGATGATTTTTTTGATGCATTAAAGTATGTTTAATTATGTTTTGAGTTCCATCACTGTATGCAAAAAAGATTTGAATATATTATGTTTTTTTTTTTTTGCTTTCAAAATTACTTACGGTTAAAGAGATACACAGCTTTTTGAGCGTTTTCCAGAAATCTCCGCCTTAACATAACGTTCTGGCTGGGCACGCTGCGATTGCGACGGTAAGTCCCCTCTTTGAGGAGTGGCTTGAGAGGCGGCCTGGCGTCCTCACCTTCCGCCTGACACAGGTCCTCACCGGACATGGCTGTTTCGGGAGGTTCCTGTTTCGGATAGGGCGGGAGGAAACGCCCGGGTGTTTCCATTGCGAAGATCGCCCAGAGGACACGGTGGAGCATACGGTGGAGGTCTGCCCAGCTCTGGCGGAGCAACGCCGTGTCCTCGTGGAGGTGATCGGCGGCGGCGATCTCTCGCGTCCGACTCTGGTCCAGGCCATGGTACGGAGCGAGAGGGCATGGCTGGCAGTCGCCTCCTTCAGCGAAGCAGTTATGCTCGCAAAGAGGGAGGCGGCGCACGTGAGGGAGATGCAGTACATGCGCCCTCACAGCCGTGGCCTTCGCAGGAGACGCCCTGGGCGTCGGGAATCCCAGGCTGATTCCCGGCCACCGTAGGCACGGGCTTGCGGACGGCGAGTAATGGGTACCTCGCTGTCCGGTAAGGACCAAGCCCGGGTCGACGGCGAGTTGTGTTCCACGCGCGCCTCAAAGAGATGTCAGCAGCAACAGAGGGGCCCGCAAGGGCCGATGCCTGCCGGGGGTGCGGGTTGTTCGAAAGAGATACCGCCGCCCCTGGCACACAGGCAACTGAGGGAACACGGGTGGGTTTAGTCAGTAAAAGTCTGACACGCCCTCCCGCTCCACCCAGAGCGGGAGAAGTTATTTGATGATTTCCCACCCAGAAAAAAAAAAAAAAAAAAACAACGTTCTGGCGAAAAGTACTACAGTTACACCTCTGCCTCACCTTTCCGGGATTATGCGTGATGGTATGTAAATTTTGTCACGGCTTTGAAACCTCGTTAATATTAAATTCTGCATCCGCGGTGCCGAGAATGGTGGCATGTGACGTCACATGCCAGGTGCAACATCGTAACAGGGATGTTTAAATACAAATAAACTATAGCTTTCGTATGTATAGAGTCTGCCTTTTAGAATGGGCAACTAAAATCAATTCTATTTTCTTGTAAAATTTGACGTTCAGAAGTGTTTTTAATATGATCTATACAAATCGGTAAAAAATAAATGTATGAAAAGAGTAATGTTAAAACTTACAGATTTATAATAAATGCATATTATGAAAGTTTATACGGTACTAATAAAAAAAAAACATTTTTTTCAAAGTTTGACTGTCTGTCTCTCTGTATGTTCCGACTAATCTCCGAAAAGGCTGGACAGATTTTGACGGGTCTTTCACTGGCAGATAGCTGATGTTACAAGGATTAGCATAAGTTTTTTTCTCCCGGCAACACGTTCCCGTGGGATAATTTCCGACATCCACATAAAGAACAAATAAATTATTTGAGGTTGACTTGCAAACAATATAATTTATTCTATTTAAATATTCATCGAGTTATCGTCTGAACATCTAAAATTTCAAGAAAAAGAAGTAATATTAAGGTGAGTACACAAACCCAAGTCAGTCGAGGGCGCTCGTTAGCCGAATCAATATTACAAAAGCACCTACTCGTAACTCGGTTGCTTTAAGAGGAATCTTCTCGGAATCCATTAAATTACTTATCCGATTCTGAAACGGGAAATGTGGTTGACATTTACGGTTCGCCTCAAGTCCGTGGTCCAATTCCCTGACACGTACTTATGCCGGAAATCCCGGATTAATAATCCAGGATAAGATGAAGAAGGGCAATACCCCAGTGGTTGCCGCGTTGGGAACGTCACTATTGGGTCAAAAATACTTTTATTGCACGATATTTCGGCTTAGGTAAGTGGGATACTTCGCACATGACTAATCTTTTATAACCTCAACGAGTGGTGATACTTGTATGTCCAGAGCATTCTGAGAAGTCAACTCCGTAACATAACTGGGTTACTCAAATGGGAAATTGCCAAAATCATCAAGTTGGGCAAAGGGATATATCGTCGCCGTCAAAACCTCGTAATTGCATCAAATGTTATTCAAGAAGGAAAGACACGAACTGACTTAAAAATGGCCGTCATTCACATTCTCCGAGGTCCATTATCATCAATAGAAGCCATAAAAGCATCTTCGAACATTTGTTTGCATTACCAGGTTAGCTACACAACAAATATTAAGGCACTTAGGTAATATTAAATTACAGACTTTAATATTTTAACTTTAATATTAAAGAGTAACCGTGGAGTTTCTTGCCGGCTCTTCTCCATAGGAAGCGACAAATTGGAACCGTGCACCTAGCTTCTGACGTTTCATAAGTGCCCATGAAGGTTTATGTCAAATAAAATATTTTGATTTTGAATAAATAAAAATAAAAAATAAAAACTTTTTCCAAAAAAAAAAACAACCGACTTCCGAAAAAACACTACAAAGTGAAAAATAACAAAAATTGGAAAAAGTTTTTATTTTTCACTTTTTAGTTATAGTACCTAACCCCACTAATTCGAAATTTCATCATCCTTGGGGTCAAAACAATGCATATTTTTGCGATAGCAGCAATCGCGGTTTATTTACTGTTATTTTTTGAAGAGTTCCGTTGTCTGTCCTCAAAACGCATCACGAGATCTATATGAAATTGACAAATGGGACCACACGGGAAGCACGAGCTTTCAAATAAAAAAAAGAATCATCAAAATCGGTTAACCCAGTCGAAAGTTATGAGGTAACAAACATTAAAATGTGTGTAATGTGTGTGTATTATTATGTGTGTATATTTAAATTAGAGTTTATGTTGTAATTTTATGTTTTCCCTTGTACTGTTATTACACGCGTTGTCTACATCTCTGTTATCTTCTCTCCTATCGCAGGTGTGCTGGAAGAGATTTCTGTAGAAATAAGCATTACCTATGTACGTATTTTTCTGTTCCTTTCTTCTTGTCTGTTTATATGTGTGTGCATAAATGGTTAAATAAATAAATAAATAAATAAAAAAACACACAGTCGAATTGAGAACCTCCTCTTTTTTTGAAGTGATTTAAAAATCGATTAATTTATTTTAACGAGGTTTTCACTGCACGACGACGTTATGTTGAAACAGTTTTTACGACATATTTAGATGAAGACCTTTAGTTACCTATTACCTATTTGCCGAAAAACTATATGAAATCACAGATATATAAGATACATTATAAAGGCAACTAATTAACTACAAAAGTAACTCCTTTTCTCAAACACGAAAATAAACCTCAGTTTTCAACTTTCTTAATTAACTCGCGTACCGCATCAATACGACGAACTTACTTTTGCAATTACATTTATCGATAAGGGTGCACCCACAAGTCACGTAAAGTTTCAAGTCCCTTCGTGTCACTTAAGTGGGGTTTGTGGTCGTTCCCTAATCGCGTCCATTTATTCAATGTCCGTGCTTCGATAAAATCTAATCGGAATAACTGATTAGACTGTATTCGATCGCCAAATGATCAGAGTATGAAGACGCTATTTTGTAGCGTATTTTAAGTGTTTGTTTTGTTATAGTTTAGGTAGACCGTGGGCGAAATTGTGTTGAGTTTGAGGTTCAAACTCAGTCTGAAAGTTTCGTTGCTTAGGTTCAACTTTATGTTAAGCTGTTAAGTGGTCTCAACAATAACTAAGCAAGTAAGTACCCACATTGCCTTTGCTTAATGTAAATAGACTTACAATCGCATTCTCACAAAGGTGAACAGTTAGCCACTATCGAAGATGTATTTTTGATGAATTTGTAATGTTTGTTATTAGTCCGTTATTTCGTGTCGGGACTGACAATGAATTAAGCCGACGATAAATGTTGATGAAAAAAGCGTACTGTGCCGACCCCAAATAAATTGGGATAATGGCAGGAGAACTTAGTCTTTGGCAGCTACTCTGGACAGTGAGAGGTAGAAAGAGAAGGGAGGCTTTTATCCAGCCGTGGGACATTAATAGCTAATCATAATAATGAAAAGAAAATTATCATGATATTTCGAGTACTTCTTTTCGTGTCGATGGCGCTCGTACACTTTTTTTATATTGTTAGAGCTCAGTAGGTGGTTACGTTTATTGCGGCATCAATGGCTTTATTGAGATCATTCAACGTGCAGGTGAACGGGCACTTAGGGCACTCCAGCAAGTGGGGCATGGTCTGATTAGAAGCACCGCACTCGCACTGGGTGTTGGATGAGTCAGTTATCCCCCAGTTTGACAAATTGCGTCTACAGCGGCCTACTTGGGTACACAATCGATTGAGAACTTTCCATATAGGCCACTGCAGATCACGCCCGGTAGGCAAATGTTCCTGGGCTTTAACGAAGTCGGGAGGTGGTGGATGCTTCTCTTCCTATAGTTTGCTTCTCCCCATTAGTCTTCCCATAGCGTGGTTTGTCTTGGACTGAAAGATACACATAATTATGTCTAATGCGTCTTTTATAAAATCTGTCAACAGTTATAGTTTTATGTTAGCCATTGGTTGGCAAAGATCAATAATCCCTATAAGCCTTTTCACAGGAGGCTCTCAAAAGAAAATCCGACCATCTTATGATATTACAATCATTCACAAAAAGCCGCATATATTGAGAAATCAAACAGAACTGAACAATCAATCTTACAAACAAACTTAATATATCTGGTAGATGATATTTTTACATTGAAGGATAACCGCGGCTATAATATTATGTTGGCTTTAATCTCTTTTTTTCCGTGTGGTGCCGGACGTAAAAGAATAGCACCATCCCATATCTTCCCGTGGGTTTCGTAAAAGGCGACTAAGGGACTTACTAGAGAATGGGCAGCAGTGTTCTCTATGCATTTGACCACCATGCTGCGATCGCCAACCCGGCAAGCGTGGCGATTATGGCAAAACACCCCTTTTGGGGAGGCCTATGCAATGGACGTCTTTTGGCTAAAATCATGATTCTCTTTGTTGTAACAGCAGTGTTTTTTTCTTACTTGCCATTTTTTCCTACTCAAAATTACAAGTAAAAATAATAAAAAAGCAAAAAAATAACTGAGTAACTGTAAGTAGCTGAGTTGTGGAAGTAAGATAGTCAGTCGCTCCATGTAAAATACTACATTAGGTTAGACTACAAGCCGACCCCGACATAGTTGGAAAATGGTCAGACAGATTGATTGTAATTTTTGGTAAACAAACATAGCACGAATATCTTGAGTTTTTACAGCACTAACACACTCAAGAGTGTGTTAGTGCTGTGCTTGGTGGTTTAGGTTTTGATTTTTGTAAGAAAATCTTATAGTATTGGATCAAAAACTACTACAAATTAATAATTTAAACATGTACGTATGAAGTCACACTGAATTCCCACGGGGGTCGATAGTAACTTTACATATTTTTCCCGTTTATAAATTTCCTCCAAATCGAAATCTCAGTACGCCATTTCTGTTTACCGAATACGACTTGTAAGAAAAAATACACTCTAAGTTGTTAGGATTCCGTACCCAAAGGGGGCTAACGGGATCCTATTACTAAGGCTAAGCTATTTGTCTGTCACATGGCTATATCTTTTGAGCCGTAATAAATGTATTTTATTTCTTCTGTCTTAATAGGAAGACACTTGCAATTTACACAAAGTTTGTAGTAGTACACGCTTTATGAAAATAGGCGTTAACACAACAAATAATGAAGTAAAATCATAATAGGGGTCCATAGGGACCCCCAATTATGTTTTTACTTCATAATTTTTTTACACGTTTCTTGTATAGACAAAAAACATGTTATTTTAAACTACAGTATTGAAAAAAGCTTTCTTGCGGTTGTACGGAACCCTTCCTGCCCAACTCGAACTTGGCTGCTTTTACCCTCTCCCTTGGTACCTTTTACGGTATTAAAAGAAAGAAATCTGAATGTTTTTTCGTGTGGTATAAAATTAATGTTTGAAGAGTCTCAGATTCTACTTACTTACATATTGGATTAAAAGTAAAAAAGGTCTAATGTTTATTAGGTTTTTTTCGTGCGAAATAGTATTGGTTTACAGAGAGATTGGGGTAGAAGAGACTAATTTACTTACCTACTCAGAAAGGTAAATACAGGGTGTTTGGCAGAACGTTGAACATACGAAAATGGTGGATAGATGGGGTCATTTACTACTTACTCAGCCCTAATTTATGTGGCCCTGGCACCCTGGATATTTAAAAAAAAAAATTTTTGCTTTTTTCAAGTTTCACCTCTTTCTTAACTTTAAAGTGTAATTTTTAGGCAGATTCTTATAAAATTATTGCTTTATTCAGATGTTAGCTAAGCAAAGTTACGAGTCCTCAAACTTACAGAAAGATGTAAAAAAATACTTAAATCTTAATTTCAACTTGCATTAAAAAAAAATATTGCCTGTTTTACCCATTTTTGATAAAAATTACACTTTTAAGTTAAGAAAGTGGTGAAACTAGAAGAAAGCTAAAATATATATTTTTTAATATCCAGGGGGCCAGGGCCAAATAAATTAGGGCTGAGTAAGTAGCAGATGACCCCACCTTTCCATCAATTTCGTATGTTCAACGTTCTGCCAAACAACCTGTATATTTTATTGAATAACTAGCTTCTGCTGGCGGCTTCATCCGTTTGCTTGTCCGAACATAAAATACATACGCTATGACACTCAGGAATACTATAGCTTCCCATTAGTGAAAGAATTGTCGGAATCAGGTCAGGAGTTCTGAAGATAACTCCCATACAAACTAACAAGTTTTACCTCTTTATAATATTTGTATAGATTTTGTTATTGATATACCTACCACTTATACTCCATTGTTATGTCAGAACGTATCAAAGGAAAATATAATGAGGCGAAATCCAATTTATCAAAAGCTGTAGTCTTTTAAAAGGGTACTGTTTTCTTGACTTAATATAAAAAGTCTAGAAACAAAAACAAAATGAAAACGTGTTTTAAAAGACACCTTCTGTGTCTGCCGTAAAAAACACCCGCATAAATCCAAATTGCAAGATAAAAAAACTACTCATAGCAATCCAACGCTAAACATTTTAATACAAGTTTTCCAATTCCCTTCCCATAAAATCTCAAGATGTTTTTCAAACTAAGTTTTTCGACCGTCACTATAATTTATGGAAAACATGACACTTTTCTCAGCAGACACGTTACCAGATTCGACGTAAGCAAGCCGCACTTTATACAGCAATGCGGTTCAGTGAGCTGGAAGTATCAGGTGCGGCTTACCTACGTCGAATTGTTGCAAAGAGGCTTAAATATCAAGGCATAGGGTGGATTACGTGACCTTTTTTTATTCCGTGAGAAGTGAGCGGTTTTTTATAGCCTCATTTTAAATGGAAATTTACGTGAATCCGTTTGAAAAGGATCTCTTGGCTGTATGAAATAGGAAGTAGGGGAGTATCTGAGAATAGCTTCTTATTTATTATCGCTGTTTCAATTTGTAGTTCGTTGTACGATGTTTTATTTATATGTAGTCTCAGTAGTTTCCAACTTTTGTTCGACACAATAAAACAATTTCTGTAACCTATATTTTATGGATTTTTTTATCATTTAATTTATTAAAATTATTATTTTTTATTATTATTTAATTTATTAGTATTATTATTCGTATGCTATTTGTTAGTTCGTATTAATACCATTCACATAGAAAATAGATAAGATCATAAAAATTAAACATCACTACATATTATAAAACCAACTCCCTCGCCGCGTCTGTCTGTCTGTTCGCGATAAACTCAAAAACTACTGAACGGATTTTCATGCGCTTTCTACCAATAGACAGAGTGATTCATGAAGAAGGTATACAATTTGTTAAGGTTTCGTGTAAATTGGTTAAAAGCTCGTATTTAATCAAAATCCTAAAATCATTCATTGATAGACGACGCACAGCTTAGACCGCTGGGTCTAGAAGCTTAAAATTTTGCACAAAAGTTCCTTATATATAACAAATTCATCCCGGAAGCTCGTAACTTTTAACCGACTTAAAAAGGTATATTCCTTTGGTTAAAATTTTGAAAGTTGATCCTTACTTAGACTAAGGCTCCTGAGAAGATGCCGATGGCGAATGCCGTCAAGCACACATTTTCATAAATATAAATAAAGTCACAATTTCTTTATCCCTAGCAAAATTACAACAAAATCGGAAATGCTCAATAATCCGCTGTGAGGGATCGTAGGCCCATAGAATTGCCACAAATTATTCCGCACTGCTGAGCTTTAGTTATCGCGATGTGAGCACACCAGGTGGCGCTCCGGGCGACGGGGAAATGTCCCAGTTATGTCTGTGATTTGTTAAAATAACTGCTATTAATAACTTGGGGTGTGATTTATTTATAGCACAATAAATATGGATTTGGGTAATCTTTATTATTATTTTCTTGTATTATTAATGTTTATTGTATACTTAGTCAATGTTTATTGGGCATCTGTTTACTTTGAATGATGCACATTAATTTAGTAGAAGTTGAAAGTTACTTAATTACTTATCCTTATTAAGCTGGCACAATAATTAAATTATAGGTTCTTACTGTGAATTTGCTTAAAGTTTAAAACAGGTGGATATACTTAAGGCCCTGGTAACTTTGAATATTGTCGATCTCTATTTGTCGAACTACCCCGGCGATAAATTTTCATTGGCAGATAATTGCTAGATTTAAAACCAACTTTTTAGGGCTGATTTCACCATTGAAACAAAACGCGGGCTGTCTAAGTCATCGCTCATAATTTTGATGAAATATTGACACTGACAGCTCTTGAACGCAGTTTAGATCTGCCAGGGGTGCGGGTTGTTCGAAAGAGATACCCTGGCACACGCCTGTGTGCCAAGGTATCTCTTTCGACAGTTGCCTAACTGAGGGAGCACGGGTGGGTTTTTAGTCAGTTAAAGTCTGACACGCCCTCCTGCTCCATCCAGAGCGGGAGAAGTTATTTGATGATTTCCCAGCCAAAAAAAAAAACGCTGTTTAGATGTGTTTTTTTTTGGGAATGTCATCTCGCAGGTCAACCTAAGAGGTTGTTGGGTGATTAACCGACTTGGTTTTCGTAACCTTAATAAATGAAGGCTTCCAGCCAGGGCGCAAAAACAAAACTATAGCGACTAAGGGCTTAGGGCATCGCTGGTAGAGGGCAGCAAGGGATAAGCTGGATCCGACTGAAAGTTTAGAAGTGCTGATCGCGTTCAGTTTTATTGGTGAAATTGGCACCTAGTTCTAATGCCAAATCATTAAATTCCTGGTAGGGTAAAAGCTGGATAATTGCCACACTTTTGCAAATCACTCTATATCTCTCAATATAAAAAGCAAAATACTTTATTTGTAGAACTGGCCGATACTTTGGTTTTTTAACAACAAATTTATAAAAAGTAACACACCTTATCTTTAACATTTCCAAAGCATTAGTATTACGATTTTTGCGTACCTCTATATTTTGGGACATCTATCCCGCATAGGGGATAGTTGCCTAATCCATATAAATTACGTTTAGGATAGATGGCCCGCCGAGAAACAGGACATCTATTTCGCAAAAACTTTGACCGCATTTTGTCTTCCCATGCAATCGCACAGAGACATGCGACACGGTCAACTTAGTGATAGTTAGAGAGTCTGTCGATAGGTTAATATAATAGCATGCGATTCATCCTAAACTAAAGTAATTATAATCGGGGCAGCTATAGCCCTGGGGCAACGATCCTGGTTTTACCCTACACCATGACATAGGTATATTTAGCCCTTTAATGAAACTCTGCTTAAGTGTTCCATAAACGCGGGGGGGATCAGCAAAATGAGTCTGGTTTGAAATAAATCAGATTATGTAGGTCTGTCTGTTTTAATATAAGAACCCCATAAAACGTGACGGTGCATTATAATTCTACAATTTTGCAGTCTCATGGCTTTGATCGCTAAACCTTGCATTATATATATAATCTTACTGGTTATTTATTTACCGCATGTCTGATCGGTATTTTGGATTTAACAAAGTGTGCAAATCGGTGTACTTTTTTAAATAAAGCTAGAAGTATATTTGGATAACAACAAGAGTATGCATATACATACATCTATAAAATTCTAACCTCGCGGTTATGTTTTAGATACTTGTTGTAAAAGCAAATAAATTCAAAAGACTTTAATAATAGTTAGTAGGTAAGGAAGAAACCAAATTATCTTCACACATAGAGAAGATAGCGGATGACACTATCGAAAACCTTGGAAGGAGGTTCTTGGTTCATCAATCTCTGCGACAGTCTGGAAACAGTTGACAAAGAATGATCGAAAGGGGTGGTTGCATTCTCGACGATTCTCTCTGTGACGAGTATGTGGTGGGCACCACATACTCGTCAGGACTCAACATATGGCAGGTACAAGATAGAACTAATCTCGAAGACCAAACTTGTGGACTGATTTCAGTATCCGTTACTGAGCCAACATTTATCATACAAATTTGATAACATTACTTTGTCATTCACATAATGAGTATAAAAAACTAGTTTGCGCACTGGTCATTTTTTTTCTTATATATTGAAACAATAGCATAAATTTGTTTCACTCATGTGTAGACTGTATTCTGGGCGCCTAAATACGCCACACAACGCCAATTCCTGTAAAAGCGAATATGTAATTCCTGAATTCCCATATGATTCTGTTATTTTGTTATTTGACATTTAACTTCAATAAAACAATTCTTAGTTTTTCAGACCATTTTACGAATCTTCATACAAAACTGTCAAACAGATGAATTGCGTGCTGTGTACGCAGATAAAACATAAGTATTATAAATTACAAACTTTTGCCAGCGGTTTCGCCCGCGTGGCGTTCGGAAATATCCCACGGGAACGTACTATCAAGATAAAAAGTTTGATGAAAATCTTATGTGTTAATGCAAGTTATTAACTATATGTGTGCCAAATTTCATCCAAATCTGTTAAGCCGTTTTTGCGTGACAATTGATTAACAAACATCCAAACATCTTGTTTGTAATAAAACAAAGAGAGACAGTAAAATATGGATTTCACTTTATTTTATAACAGAGAAAAAACCAACGGTCATTACGCTCGGTAATTTTTACACAAGCGGACAAGAAAAAACGTGTGTTGCCACACGTCATAAACATTTTTTTGGGTACGTTAATGTTGCACACAGAAAATCAATAAAAATTAAAAAATACATTGAATTTGATTCTAAATTATTATAGATTACTGCAATTAATTACATTAATCTATAATAATCCAGAATATCAAATATTTATGTTCACATTGTATTGAACACATCTAAATATCCAAACGTAAAAACTTTCACATTTATAATATAAGTAGGATGATAGTTATAATAAATGACAATATATATATATGACATTTATAATAGTAGTCTCCTTGTGTTTTTGTATTTATTTGTTTAGTTAGTTAGTTAGTTTAAAGCCCTATAGATTCTGAAATATATGATCTAAAATAAAAAAGTAGGATGATAGTATGATAACTTTGTGACCATTTTACGATTTTAAACATGATTCATTATACTTAATAACCTATTATAATTCTGCCAAAGCGGCCTTTTTCGTCCCCTGTATTCCCTTGGAACACTTGTACAGGGGCCCAAGTTTGCTATTTTTATAAATTCGTCATTCCAACATGATCCCATTGTCATTTCGCTTAAAGTTTGTAATCTGCTAAATTCATAATGGTCGATCATTGGTCGGTCAATGGTCTCGTAATAGAATTGTGTTAGAATGGCATTGTCGTATTGCCATTATTATAAAACCCGTTAGTTGAAATGATTTTCCAAAAACTACTACTAAATTTGAACATTTATTCATGCCCGATTTCATTTATATATATTTTTACATATTATTTATTAGTTTATTAGTTTAGTAGTCATTCATTTGTCATTATGTACGAGATTACCAATAAATGTCATTTCTTTCAATGTAGTGTCAGTGGCTGACCATTGGAAAGTCATAATGACGCCATTATATTAGTAGATTACCAAACTTGTCAAAATCAACAATTCTGAAATCAATGATAGACCATTCTGACACTATTGTAATAGCAGACTTGAGGCCCAGGTTGAACAACTAACTAATCAACTGCCCAGTTCCTAACACAATTCCGATTTTTATTTGACTTTTAACCCGCTTCAATTGTGTATCGGGGCTTTCCAATCCATTTCGTCCGGACATTTTGAGCCCGAAAGTTGTCTCTTTCGTTTTTTCATGTCATCGGATACATTCGGCGCCACGCTTCGAAAACTACGAAAAATATGGAGGGAGTAGGCGCAAAGTTCGCACTTCGTTTTTTGATAGTTTTTTTTGTCCTTTTTAAGCTTTGCTGCTTCAACGCTTCTCGTTATAAAAAGTGGAATGAAGATACCCTAGTTGATGCATAAAATGCATATATTCGTAGATACAAACATGTACAGATTTAGCATAAATTCTTCACACTGAGGGGCCTCCACTTGCACACGTGAGGACCTAATGGCTGCGTCAGCGAACGGTATTCACGTTGCTGAATTTTGGGCTAGCCTAATTTAGAAAACGATACATTTACACAATTTGTTTTTTTGTTATTTTTGCCATCGATACGCCTGGAAAAGGACTACAATGCAGAATGTATCATTACATCATACATCTTTGAGCACATTGAAAGAAAGAGAGAAAAATAGGATGGAAATCGGTTGTCATGGTATGGGCATGTGATGCGGAGGAGTGAGAAAGTATCGTGAGGAAAATTTTGCGGAGAAATACAAAAAGATGATAGGGCAAAAAAGGGGGTGACTGCCAAGATTACGACTAATAATGATGTATGGAAGAAAAAACAGTGGCACTCCGGGAGTGCCGACAGAAGTGAAAACTTGAACAATTACGTGTGTATTTTTTTTATCGTAAAAATGATAAACGTGCGATCGACTTCAGTCATTAAACAGTAACAGCACAGATTTTTACGATAAAAATACAAAGGGGAAGAAAGGGATAAAAGAATTAGAATTTCCTAATGAAAGAAAAGGACTTTTCCAAAAGGCATCAATGCGCGACTACATGATTTTTGATCACCCAAAAAGTGCTCAACGCGCCTAAAGAAGTTTTCACTTCAAAAAGACATGTTGTACCGACACCAAATAAATTTGTATAAGGTCAGGAGAATAATTATTTGGGATCAACCTACATACAATTCCTACTCACAGCACGAAATAAAAACAAAACACCCCCAATCTCTCTAGGCAAACTATACCTAATTTACTTTGCCATAGAAACGTACCTAAGTTCACGCTCCATACGTTACAAAGTCAATCGCCGCTCTTCGAAGCGCTTAATCAAATTGCTTGGTGTGACGCCAACTAGGTGGCTAACTTAATTACCACTAGCTTGGCACGCTTTGTGTTATGTTGGAAATTTAGAACAGTGAAGTGACGGCGATTAAAGGTTAATTAAGAGTGGTCGGTGTAATTATCTCAACTTACATCATTTATAAAAAGTAAGTTCAAAAATTAAAACACGACTAATGAAAAATCACGCGCTATAAGTATGAAACAAGAAAATGTTCTCATCTGAAAGCCGTGTCCATATGCCACTTTGCTCTAAAGCTGACTGTTAGAATGTATTGTTTTATTAGGGCAGGGGACTGAATTCTCTATGACCACTACGATTCCTTACTCGTAATCACGTCAATCACACACGAATTCTGCTAATATCGTATTCATAATATTGATAAATTGTCTTGGAACATACAGAATATGACATTTTGATTTATTACCGGTTTTTTTTAAGGGTGGGAAATCATCAAATAGCTTCATTCGCTCTGGGTGGAGCAGGAGGACGTGTCAGACTTTTACTGACCAAAACCCACTCGTGTTCCCTCAGTTGCCTTTTTGCCAGGGGCCGCGGTATCTCTTTCGAAAAACCCGCACCTCTTACATTGGTTTCTAATTTAAACGATATTGACGTAGTTTGAACGTAATAAGATTCCGCGGGGAATCATTATAACGATGCAGAATTGGGGCCCTGTAACGAAACCAATGTAACGGAAAGGAATCGAAATGTCATAATCTGCATATTCCAAGACAATTTGTCGATATTATTAATACGATATTAGCAGAATTCGTATGTAATTGACGTGGTTACGAGTAAGGAATCGTTAAGTGATCATAGAGAATTGAGGCCCTGGTGGCATATGACCACGGCTTTCAATGCGAATATTTTCTTGTTTCATACTTTATAGAACGTGCTGTTTCAGAAGACGGATTTTCGTTTTTGTCATTTTATTTTATTTATATTACTTTGGGGTTAGATAACAATATATATTTGAAATGTGCTAATAAAATTATTCCTTGTGGTGCCGGACGTAAAAGAATAGCACCATCCCATTTCTTTCCGTGGGTGTCGAAGAAGGCGACTAAGAGACTTATTAGAAAATGAACAGCAGCGTTCTCTATGCATTTGACCACCATACTGCGATCGCCAACCCGCCTGCCAAGCGTGGCGATGATGGCAAAAACCCCCTTTTGGGGGAAGCCTATGTCCAGCAGTGGACGTCTTTCGGCTGATATGATGATGATGAATAAAATTAAGCTCTTTCATTAGATACGGCAACTTAAAAAAAAGTTCAGTTAATGACTTTATTCCCACTAGAGGGCACCATATTCAATTCAATATGACGTCACTTAGCCTATAATTAGCGGCGATTAAGCCGTGTCAAACGATATCTCATCCGTCAAATTATGATAAAAAGTGTAGATGATATGAAGGAACAAATCAACTTAAATACATACACACATACCTTCATACCGGTCAAAATCATAACCCTCGTTTTTGTTTCGCCGTAGTCGGGTAAAAATCATACTTCAAAAGCTAGCATGATTCCACTGTTTAAAAAGAAATTGTCAGTCTTATTATTTGATAAATGTTATTACTCCGTTTGTGAATTTCTAAATGATAAAACTTCATAGTTACCTAATTAATCCTGACATATTTAATTGTATATTTTATTTTATTGACCATTTTATAAGAATTTTCATATTGACATTATTAAAGACTATTAATATTAAGCACTTGTGCTAAATGTTTGCATGCCTAATTTAAGGTAGAAGGTATAAGGATCTCTTAATTATAAAACCATCTGCATTTTTTCTGTACCTACTTTCTATGCAAATAAATAATTATTCTATTCTATTCTATTCTATTCATGGGATAATGTTAGCAAATTTACGGAACACCACGATCGTGCTATAAGCCGGGTGTAAGCAGACAAGCAAACTTATTGATCATTGCGCTCGAAACCGCTTTAACAAACACCGCTTTGTCGGCGTTCCGGTGCAGCCGGTCCGGTTTGTGTACGAGACTCGTTGTATGCTTATTGGGCTGCCTCTTATCTGTACTTCTATGGTGATACTATACAGCTGAATAGATTATTTATTTGGATGGACGCGCTAATCTCAAGAAGTACTGGTTCGAATTGAAAAAATATTTTAGTGTTGGATAGCCCATTTATCGGGGAAGGCTTTAGGCTTGAATAACATCAAGGAACCGTAGGAGCCGACAAAAAGAAAAAAGTCACGAATACGAAGTACTCGCTCGCACGGGCAGGCGATTCGAAAAAAGAATCACTCGAACGAAGTTGCGGGCTGAAGCTAGTTTCTATATAAATAGCTAGAGACCCGACCCTGCTTCGCACGATTTTTACGATTTGGTTGAACATCGAGATTTCTTAATACAAGCGGAGTGCCTTTCTCATCCCCCAAAAATGATGATGAACTCCCATAGAATCTTTCGTACCTAAAAATGATTTTTTTTTTTGAAAAATTTGATAAAGTATAACCTTTTGTGTGACCTATGGGGTAAATGCATAACACACTAACAGTAAGAATAGCTTTTATTTTGACAGTTCTAAAAGATTCACTGCGTTTTTCACGTTGTTGAGCCGACAAATTTTTCAAACATATGTGGCAATGGTTAAGCAATATCCTTCAAACTGTTTCAGATTCTGATTGATAATATTTTACGCAATAAGGTTGCTAGCCACCACTGCTGATACTATTTGGGATGGTTCATTTAATGGTGCGTATTGCCAGTGATGACTAGGGGTCGGATAATTGGATGCCAATTTATTTACCTATAGTAATTTTTTTTTTTTTTTTTTGTACAAAAATCCTGGGATGCCAGCAATACCGGGAATGCATAACTAGTCAGTTGTATAGTATGGAAGAGACTTCTAAATGATTAGGATTGCATAACTATTCAGACGCATATTTACTAAAAAATTAACCCCGATGGAAATTTGGTACCTATACCTATGTACCTAGGGTGTAAGTCTGTAAGAGTAGGGGTGGTGTGTATTAGTAAAATAATTTTTTTTTTACATAATATTTAAAAAATAATCGGTACAAAAGCGCCTTCCATTTTAGCCAACCTCTCAACTTTAGGTGAAGCATCCGAATATCCGATCTCTAGTGATGACATATGAAACCGAAACGCGGTCGCTCACAATGGGCTTCATAAGAAGGCTTAAAGTCACCCAAAGGGCAAAGGAGAGGGCTATGCTTGGAGTTTCCCTACTTATTCGAATCAGGAATGAAGAGATCCGCAGGAGAACCAAGGTAACCGACATAGCCCGAAGAATTGCTAAATTTAAGTGGCATTGGGCAGGACACATTGCTCGCAGAACAGATGACCAATGCGAGCCGAAACGTTCTGGAGTGGCGACCGCGTACCAGAAGACGTAGAGTTGTAAGGCCTCCCACAAGGTGGACCGATGACCTTGTGAAGGCCGCAGGAATCCGCTGGATGCGGGAAGCACAGAACCGGTCGAAGTGCCGGAGCTTGGGGGAGGCCTATGTGCAGAGTGGATGTCTTTCGGCTGAAATGATGATGAAGATGATGACCATTTAATGGTTAAATACTTGGAACTGCAGACAGACCTTCGATTAAGCAGTTTGAAACGTTTATTTTGTTCGTTTCAATCGCTGTAAAAGTGTAGAATCACAAATCTTCACGAAACTCTAAGTATCAATCATGGCCCCTCTATTACGTCAGATACTAATCTTAATTATTTTCTCTGGGACCCATCCGCTACAGGGACAACCCTAACATCAGCCAAACACAAGGATGTCGAACCCCAAACATTCAGGTAAATTGCTCTTACGCTGATTACGATCTTGTTCCCACACAGCTGAGGCAAAGGGGAATTTCGTTAAAAGCTTCAAATACAACTGAGTGAAACCTCTTTTTGATCCATTAGAGGATTCCATCAATTTCATTTAAGGGGAACCTAGTCGCGGGGTCGAACTCATTGATGGGCCTGGTTATAAAGCACGCTGTCTCACCAGTCGCATCGTGTCCGACAGAGGTAGTATCAGTGATGAGCAGTTAGAAGGTCGTAAAAAATTAAGAACAGTGCATCGGAAGATTGGGTTTTATTAAAAAACCACTGCATAAATCAACTACCAATAAAGTTTATTGAACTTTTTGATATTTGAGCTTTGTCGGTACAGAATTGGTTTTGGAGATTTTACACGTCTTTTATTACTTAAACACGCCCAAAGTTAGGTTAAATTAGCAAGAAAAACGAGTCTTTGTTGGCTCCTAACTTTTTTAATGGCTCTTTATTTTAGTATTTTGTTTCCGTACAGACATTATTAATAATGAGACAAAACCATACCATGTTTAATTTTTGATGTACGTTGTCGAACAGTGGAGTAATACACTCCCGAAGTTTATACGGGAAAAATGTGGACTAGATTCACCATGTTGAAATTTCAATGAAAATATATCTCGACTGCTCATTGGTAGTCAAAATATTCAGCATTGAACGTTTACCAGCTGTTATGAATTTATTTTGATAATAGAAATACATAAATGTTAGTGTAATAACCAGAGGTCGGAGTAGGTAGATTGATTTAAGGTCGTTGACGTCAAACGTAGAGGATAATATGGATATGCCTCCAAAATACCGGAACTTCATATTGAAATTAGCACGAATTTGTGTTTAAGGTGAAAAACGTATTAATAATATCAATCTACGCTACCAGTGTTAGCTAATGGTGAAAGAAATCAGTATTTTATTTTATTCCATAATTCCAATTCCGGAACTTTTTCCGGTACTTCCCGCATATTATGGATAAAATGGCATGTCCATATTATAATATCTTGACGCAAGTATATAAAATCAATCTACCTACTCCGACCTCTGGTAATAACGTATTCAGCCTATAATGTTCCCACTGCTAAGACATAAGCCTCCTCTCTTCAAGAGAGAGTGGGCTGTGATCCACCACGTGGGCCATGTGCGGGCTGGTAGATGTCACATGTTCTTTCTTTCTTAAACGGTATTCTTTCTTTAAATGACTTCGATTTTTTTGGTTCATGGACATACTTACTGGTTTCATCACAATGTTTTCCTTTACTGTTTTTAGCATACGAAAAAACGGAGGAGGATCTCAAGTGGACGGGCATATATTTTTTTTGTGTCTGACCACGCATAACTTTTTACAGAGTAGTCCGATTTTCATAATTCTTTTATTGGTTAGGGGTTACCCCGAAATTAGTCCAATATGAATTTGGAAAAAACATCCTACCCTAAGGGTAGGAAAACAGGGGATGATTGATTGTTCACTCACATTTTTTGCAGAGTTGTGTGTTACAAAAATTAAACATGTAGTAATTAGTAGTTTATAGCCACAAAAAATTATAAAATAAAAACTTTTTAACAAAAAAATTAAACCGCCGAAAAAATTGAAAAGCAAAAAATAATAAATCGTTTTTGTTTGACCTTTATAACTAAGTTCGGAAGGCGGTGACATAAAATTAAAAAACATATCCAAAGTCACCGACTTCGGAACTTATTATTAAGTTATTTTGGGAGCAATGTTGATGAAATTATTTATACAAAGTACCTAAACCGCCTGGCTAAGTTGGAACCCACGACCGTCAACTTGTAAGTCAAGGCTTTTACCACATAGCCAACACTCATGCTCCAACAAAACTGAAAAAAGTCAATAGGAGGCGAGCTTGCTACCGTCTGAGATGTAAAAATAAATAAGTGGAGCGAAGTCAGAATACCCAAGACAAGGAGAGAAAAGTTGGAAACAGAAAAGGTTAACGAGGTAACTTATAACTACGGCAAATGAAAAATCTTGAAGAACTATCATAGCATTCAGAGCCAAGCAGCAGAATAGACTCGCTGAAAACTTAAGAGTCATAATTAAATATGTATATTTCGATGTAAATAAATGTGACTAAGGAATAATAACCGCACGGATCGATCGATCAGGTTAAACCACGCTTGCCGCACTTGATCCTTGGACGGGTGATCATCTTTACATTCCTCGTAGAGGCGATCGGCGGCGGCGATCTCTCGCGTCGGGCCCTGGTCCAGGCCATGGTACGGAGCGAGAGTGCATGGGTAGCCGTCACCTCCTTAGAGGGAAGCGACGCACGTGAAAGAGAGGCAGTATATGCACCCTCAAGGCCTTAGTCGCCGCAGGAGACGCCCTGGGCGTCGTGAATCCCAGGCTGTTTCCCGGCCACCGCAGGCGCGAGCTTGCGGACAGCGACTAATGGGTAGGTCCGGTTAGGACCAAGCCCGGGTCCACGGCGCATTGTGTTCCACGCGCGCCTCAAAGAGATGTCAGCACTAACTGATGGGGCCCGCAAGGGCCGATGCCTGCCAGGAGTGCGGGCTGTTCGAAAGAGATACCGCGGGCCCTGGCACACAGGCAACTGAGGGAACACGGGTGGTTTTTAGTCAGTAAAAGTCTGACACAACCTCCTGCGTGGAGCAGGAGGTTATGTCAGAGTGGGAAAAGTTATTTGATGAATTCCCACCCAAAAAAAAAACCATCTTGACATATTAAGACCTTTCCGTGCCCCCAAAAGCACGCTAAGCCGTTGGTCCCGACTGCCGTTCTTGGATCTTTGACAGTTGTTGCGGGTCGTCAGAAGCCCGAGAGTTAGACAACCAGTCTTACCAAGGGGTATCGTGTTACCCAGGAACTGGGTTGTTGAAGTCAGATAAGCAGTCGCTCCATGTAAATTACTGGTGTTCAGCTGCATCTGGTTAGACTGGAAGCCGACTCCAACATTTGGAAAAGGCTAAGCACATGATGATTCCGAAGTAAATACCCAAAATTCACTTCAATGTTAGGAATCAGAATATTTCTGAATCCCTGATGACATTATTGAATATTCCTGGCACTTAAGGTATAAAATATTAATCACTTGTAAAATATGTTTTAAAATCAAATAAAAAATACGAAATAACATTCCATAAATACATTAATTTTAAAACAAAAGGTTTTCAACTGATTGGACATAAAAAGGATCCAAATAACTGTATCAAAACATGTCTGGCCATATACAAGCATTGACCACTGAAACGAAATAATTGGAAAAATTTAAATTAATTAAATAATTTGTTTCACTAACTCGAATAGGTAGTCTTGTTTGGTCAGGATTAGGCAGCTTGACGATTTTGATTTGGTGAGGGTACAAATTGGTAACAATGAAAATATAAATCACTAGATTTCAGCATGCGCCTTCATCCGCGTAAAATTACATTATAACACTCGGCAATATTGTACCTTCCCATTAGTCATAGAATTTTCGGAATCGTAATTCGTCAAGTACTACTAGTACTTCGACTAATTCCGAAGCTTACTCCCTACATATAAACTCACTTTTACCTCAGGGAGGCGTTGTACTATTATCCCTACTACCCCTAATATATACAATTATTACTACATATTGTAAAACAAAGTCCTCCACCGCGTCTGTCTGTCTGTTCGCGACAAACTCAAAAACGATCGCACCGATTTTCATCCTGTTTTTACCAAGGGCTAGAGTGGTTCTCAAGAAATGTTTTAGTATATAATTCGTTAAGGTTTTATGTAAATTGGTTGAAATACGACGATAATTGTTGAATATGTCAGTTAAAATCATGGCGGCTGGAATCTTTACTGGCGTGCGCCGCGTAAACCAATAGAGTTATGTGAAAACAATGTATTACGGAATGATAAATTAACACATAGCATACTTTTTATCCCGATAGTACGTTCCCGTGGGAAAATTTCCGACCTCCACGCGGGCGAAGCCGCGGGCAAAAACTTGTTATAAAAATAAAAGGCATTGAAATTACGTTAACACTGTGTTTCATAATTAGGGTGCTTAACGAAACCAGAATACGGGGCGTTGCCATGGCAACATCTATGTCAATTACGTCGCTCTTAATAATTGAAGCCATCTTTAATGAGGTCGTTAATTTAGCCCCTTTTGTTTGTTTCAGGTAATAATCTTGTCACCACGGAGGAGCGAAATAAGAGGGAAGCTCAATTAAATATATTGTGCTGGAAAGAGTTATGCTGACTATAATTTGTATGTCTGAGGATTATAAAAACTCAAGTAAAATTAAGATCGTTCCTGATTATTTAACAAGCTATGTAAGTAAGTACATAGAAATTAATTGCTCAGCAAAGTGACTGCCAACTTAAAGTGTGCGTAAGTACCTATATCAAATCACAGCTGACATTCTTTGACAATTGTATGAACTTAGTAACACGGCAAAATATTGACGTAGGGCAGGGATGGCAAACATCTACGAGCCATTTTTCCCAAAAAATATTTAATATGGCATTGAAGTGCCAACAAACAATCTTGACTTATTGACCAGGTACTGGAAAAAACTAAATACTTTCACAATAACAGGCACTCTTTATTTGCAAACATATATAGACTTGAACTTGACTAGAAATATACATTTATCAACGTCACAACACCTTATTTAATTAATTTAACAAATTAGTGCAATTTCTGATATTAGGTTCACATATTGACTTTTAGCAGAATGCAAGCTGAACTGGAATCACGTGACATAGCTACGTTTGCTGAGAGTAACGACTCTGGCTTAAGAAGATTAAATTATCACGCTTAGATTTCTGTTTGTTACTGTGACTTATGCCGTGACCAAATAATTTTGTTGCGTGCCACAAAAGGCACGCGTGCCATTGGTTCGCCATCCCTGACGCAGGGATTAAATTTACTTAGTAGTACTTAATTGTAATCAGCACTTATTCTTGAAAAAGCGTTGATGTGGCCTGGGTTTTTACTTCTGCCTTTAAAGTTCCAGACACGAACGTATTTTTTATATTTCTCTCAGATTAGCAACGCTTCGGCAATCTACGGCGGTAACCACTTTCCATTACTTAGGCCTTTGAGGTTTTCGCAACCTTTTAAGCCAAAAAACGCTGCCAAAATCTCTGCAGGTTTCTGAATTTTGTTCGTCCTACTAATATTATAAACTAGCTTCTGCTCGCGACTTCGTTCGCGTCAAATTTCTTGCTCCCCTGATCCAACCCGTCGGCGTCGCTTCGAATCGCCTGCCCGTGCGAGTACTTCGTATTCGTAACTTTTTTATTGTTGCTCGGCTCCTAAGGGTCTTAGCGTGATATTATATAGCTTATAGCCTTCCTCGATAAATGGGCTATCAAAAACTAAAAGAATATTTCAATTCGAACCAGCAGTTCCTGAGATTAGCGCGTTCAACCAAACAAACTCTTCAGCTTTATTATATTAAGTATAGATGTGAAAGTTTGGATGTTTAGATGTTTGTTACTCAATGACGCAAAAACGGCTGAACGGATTCGGATGAGATTGAGCACACAGATATTTTATAACCTGGATTACCTACCTTAAAGCGTACTTTTTGTTATGGTAGTACGTTCCCACGGGGAATTTCCGACGTCCAGGTGGGCGAAGCCGCTGGCCAAAGCTAGTTAATTAATCATAAAGTTGAAAAATCTTTCGAATGTCTACACTCTAAAGTCTTGCAAAATACAAAATAATTTTAGCTCCACCTTGACCAAAAGCCTCGTATTTAAAAATACATCTGACCCAAAAATCCCAGCGACAAAATAAAATTCCAAAATGTATGACATTATTCGCAAATTTCATCTTGACGGTGGGGTGGGGAATGTTCACACTCCATTTGCTCGGCAGTGTACAAACTCCGAGCCAATGGGCTAGAAATATGGAAGTTTGTAGGCAGTGAGACATATGCGAGCGCGGCATGCTCAAAGTGCACTGCAGTGTATATTGGTATAACTTTTTTGGTGTTTTTAGTTCGCTTTTCAAACAAAATTAGAGATGTACGGTAACCACAATTTTCTGTACCTACGCGTTCTAGGATATAAGTATGTATTTGTTTCAATTAGTTACAGAATTATTATTTAACACAATTAGAAGAAAGAAAAATGGGTTAATTGTCATTGCAACATTGCCATGTCAAAAAAACCCTAAAATTGAAAAGAATGAAAATAATGCCTAAAGGGCCTCAAGTCAGCTTAATGTCAGATGAAAACATGGTGGCTTACCACAAAAAAAAAGCACCTCCTGACGATTTCCAGCTACTTACAACCGGCGAGTACCTTATGCTAGAATAATAAACACATAGGAAAGTGTTTGTCCGTAATAGTAATTAAACAAGACATTTAATTTTGTTTCGGTTAGTGGTTAACTTTAATAAAATGCTGTTTAAATAGATAAAACATAATAACTATACCTACAAGGTGTAATTTTAAACACCGTTAATCTCGTAAGGGGTCATTGTACTCATCATTATGAACAACTTTTACTATGGGCCCAAACCAGAAATCACGAAAATAAAATCAGCTGTTCCCTACATTTATGTTCGAAGAAAATGCAAAAAAGAGCTGATTTTATTTTCGCGATTTCAGGTTTGGGCTTATTGTAAAAGTTGTTCATAAAGTTGAGTGCAATTACCCCTTAGAAGATTAAGGGTGATTCAAATTACACCTTGTATATTTTATCCCACATCAAGCTGACAGCATGTAGGCTCAAAACACATTTCTGGCAGACTACCCACACTGAAGCTTTATTGCTTCATATTATTGGACCTTTACTGCTCCCCGAAGGTAAACTAAGACGTTAAACAACTATTAGTGTCACCTCGAAGTGTTATATTAACTAAACATTCACTCAGAAATACTCAGTAGAGCGAAGATAAACTTTGGGACGTAAATAAATTACATCCCGAATGGAATCATCCTCATCAATACGTTACCTTCAAATTATGTTCACGATATTTCTGTTGGCCAGAGAAGTTTTGGTAGGCCAAAAAAAAATTAAGTCTAAGTCATTTTTTTTCGACCGATAGTTTGATCAAAGACTTATCTGACTGAGGGCCGGTTTTCATATCGTCAAATATATCTTTTATCACGGAGATAAAATTGACGTATAACGGTCTGATACTAAAGATTATGCATGAAAAAACTCACTAATTCAAATACATCCGCAGATGAGGGTTTTCTTTTAAAGGCGTAGGAAAAATCAGCCCTTAATAGTTAAGTTGGATGAACAATGAGCTATCTGCGGTAGACCTAAATTGTATTCAGACACCGGCTAGCCTCGCCAATTCATCAATTTGTGTAGTATTTAGTTATTATTCCCATGGGCGTTAAGCCCCAAATTGCTCAATACTCCTCAAGTGGTCACGAGCGAAACCGGTAGCGATTTCCTCCCTCGGGAATTCGAATTGTTCCCAAGATTAGCGAGAGTCTCATTTCCTTTCACATGGGACGACTTATGGCGGCTGTAGTAGCGTCTCATTGTAGCATAATTACAGTGGTTCATCGCCTATACATTCGACAGGACTTAAGAAGTTATCTGACTGTAAGAAGGTAGACTGTGGTATCTTGACGTGTAAGCAAGGATCTGAGAGCGAGATCAAAGTCGCATTTATTTATTGTTCAGAAACAATGAATGGATACTTCAAAGTGATAGTTTTATTCTCCGATCTGCTGATTTCGAGTTACGAATGTATCCTCTTGATTCATCTTCAAAGCCAAGCCAGTTTAAGAACAATATCCTTTTATTTCGATGCATATTACCGATTCACTTTTAACATAATTGAACGTTGGAATACGTTTAACACGCAAACAACATTTGTTTTACATCAAAGAGTACGCATTTCCAATTTTAAAACAACCGACCCGAACCGTCCGTTCCGAAAATAGTCGAACGCGCCCGAGTCGGTACGAAAATAGCCGAACGCACGGCATCGCACTGCCGACGTAATTCTTGACCCTATTTCAGAAATGTCTAAGTTCTAAAGTTAGATTTTGGATATGACCACATGATGCGTAAAAGCGGACAGTCCTGTTGAAAAGCTTTTTAAATCTTACATAAAATATTTAAATCATAATTTGTTTATTTATTTATTAATTTTGAGTTTCTCTCTTCTAAGATTACCCAAGTATGCATAAATGAGGTATTTACAAAATTTAATTGCCCTTAAATTTCGCATGCATTACTTAGTTAAAATCTTCTAAAACTTTCAAATAAAAAAAAATCGGTCAAAGATCTGGAGACTTTGTCTGATATTTAAATGAAATTAGGTTCTATGTGCCTACCATATTTTTAATAAAATTTGAATTATTAACATAGCTTGTTATCATATTCATATCTTTTGCATTTCTACATAATATATTGAATTACAAATGATCAATTTAATCATTGCTTCTACAAAGTTAAATACCTACTAAATAATCAGATTTGTATCCCACAATTTGCAGTGGTACCAAAGTTTGTGAATGCAATTTATTATAAAACAATTATTATTATGTATTTATTTGACATTAGCCGTCTCTCATACATTCCAATATTGAGTGGTTTTGAATCCATTCCAAGTGTATTGCTTTTAATAAATTACTGCAATAAAACACGTCATTTCGCCAATATTAATGGTAACGAAGTATTATCTGAAGCTTCAAACAATTTCATAAAATAATATACATGTACTCTCTTTATAGTAAATTAAAAGTTCATTCATTTATTTTCATATCTCAACAGTCCATTTAAATTGAAAATTGAAGACAAATTGCTATTTAAGTTACCTACGTTAGAATTTCACCTATTTGTAGAAGTCAATCAACTTTTTACAATGACATCTCAAAAATTAAAATACATAATTGCCAATAAATTATAAATTAATTATACAACAGTACATACAATTAAACTACATACCACGAAATATAACAGGGTATTACCCTCATTTTTGAAAAGTGATTAGATTCTAGAGTGCTAATAAACCACTAAAAAACACAACATTTTTATTTAATCGATTAGTGCCTTAAACGCATAAAAATTTTACAGTTTCAAATTTCACGTGTAATTTGACGAAAACGCTGGACGCATTGGACGCCATATTGCTCTGTGGGTATAACGTCAGTTTGCTAAAAACAAATGCGCTGATATTTTATCAGCCAATTATTTATAATTAAAAAAATGAGTTATTTTTCTTCTTCTCGTTGGTTTGCTGTTCCTGAATGCAAAATGTTATTTAAATAAAAATGACTTTGGTTACGAAAATAATAATAGTACAAAGTTGCTCAGTTACCGCAAATAAACGTTTGTTTTTTCTTTCTTTCTTTTTCTTTCTTTCAGTTGACATGGCGTGTGAAGTAATAACATGGCGGCTACTATTTCATGGTGAAATCTTTAAATTGTGTTTTAAAATTTATTTTGTTGTTTCATGAACTAAAACTAACATTTTCCGACTGCATTTTGCCTAAGCTATCTCAATAATATATTTTTAGATTTTTTCTCGTATAGAGTAAAATATTATAAATGTGAAACTTTGTATGTTTGGATGTTTGTTACCCATTCACGCAAACACGGCCAAACCGGATTTGGATTAAATTTGACACACGGATAGTTTATAACCAGGATTACCACATGGGATACTTTTAATCCCGGTAGGGCGTTCCCGTAGGATTATTACTGACCTTCCCGAGGACGGAACCGCACGCAAAAGCTAGGCAGCAGTAAATCCACATGATTGTGTTGCAAGTTATTAGGTTAAAGATTTTTCAAAAACAAAACCTACCCTACCTCCTTCCCTCAAATATGGCGAGGGGGGTAATGGCTGACCTTTGCGTCATGCTCGTGAACAGGTGCTACTGCGGTGACTGGTCGTCTTGCAGACCATGATTTTGTTATTGTCACTAATAATTACCTACCTGTACCTACTTATATTTATTTTGCGTCGATGGTCCTAAGTTATCATTTGTGGCCTCAAGTTGTAACTCGTAACAGCTATGTGAACATAATCCAGCATTGCATATGTAAGCTATCACGCCCTTTATACTAGGCTTTAATTTTGGTATTATGATTTATTTACATTTTTTTTAATTTTATTCTTTGTGCTTGATTTAAGTTTTCATTTTATTTGTTGGTATATTGGCATGGCTAGCTGACATATGACTAATTATTTAATGAATGTTCTGTGTCTCGTAATGTTTATTACTTTGCTTATGTTTGTATAGAATCAAGTCTATCCGACTAAACAGACAGCTGTGCTGCTGGAGAGTTTGTTGCGCCAATTCTTCTTCCCAGCTAAAGCACTAGGAAGTGGTGAAGGGTGGTGTGGGCGTTTTGGGGGACTTCTTATGTATTTTGACGTTCGAAAAGTGCTGATTCTTAGCCTAATTTGAATAAATGGCTTTTGATTTTGATTTTGAAAAACCATGAAACATGGTCATCCTACATAATTGTGAAACGTCGAAGTGGGAAGCGAACTGCGGAGTTGCGTAAGCGCACACTTTTGGTGTCCATGCGTGTTCTGAGTATTCCCATTCACTAACCGCATTGAGTACTTGCTAATATTATAACCACACCCTAATTCCATAATTTTCAAAGAGAAACGTCATCTCTTCTTAGCCTTTTCCGAACAAAATTGGAATCGGCTTCCCGTGTAATTGGATGCAGCTGAAGACCAGTATTTTAGTTGGACTGACTGCCTGTATGATATGCACAACCCAGTTACTGGGTAATACGATACACCTAGGTAAGACTGACTGTCGGACTTTTGGGTTTTTTCATAGAAAAACTGGCTATAAAAGAAAATATACAAAGTTACTACCTGGCTGTTGTTCTTCGTGTTGGTAGTAGTTAGCATATGACACGTGTCGTAGTAACACATTATTGGGTGTATAACAAACTGAATCACGAATATTTCATTTGCACTGAGTTCCTTGCAAGGTACTAATTTAATGTCTTAAGGTAAATCTAGTCGGACGGCGAGTAATGGGTAGCTCGCTGTCCGGTAAGGACCAAGCCCGGGTCGACGGCGCGTTGTGTTCCACGCGCGCCTCAAAGAGATGTCAGCAGCAACAGAGGGGCCCGCAAGGGCCGATGCCTGCCGGGGCTGCGGGTTGTTCGAAAGAGATACCGCCGCCCCTGGCACACAGGCAACTGAGGGAACACGGGTGGGTTTTAGTCAGTAAAAGTCTGACACGCTCTCCCGCTCCACCTAGAGCGGGAGAAGTTATTTGATGATTTCCCACCCAAAAAAAAAACAAAAAGGTAAATCTAGTCGACATTTTTCGCGTACTAACTCCGGGAGTGTATTACTCCACTGTCCGACAATGTGCATCAAAAATTAAACCATGACATAGTTTTGTCTCATTGTAAATATTTTCTTTTCTCTACGGAAACAGAATACTAAAATCAAAAGCTATTAAAAAGTTAGGAGCCTACAAAGATTCGTTTTTCTTGCTAATTTAACCTCCAAAAACTAAATCTCCAAAACCAAGTCGGTACCGAATGCTGTCTTCCTTATTTTAAATCATTAAAAATACTAACGTTTCCGTCGTTACATATATATTGGAAACAGCTTTATTTGTAAAAAAGAATCCACGTTTATTTCAAAAATTGTCAGCAGTCAGAAGGAATCCTATACGGACTCAATATATAAATCAATTGTGCCAAGTTAAATGTAAAACAGCACAAATGCAAAAAAGTTTTTTTGGCATTGCCACACGCATTTATAATAAAGTACCTAATATTATTAATACTATGACAATTTTCAAATATAAAAGGGCACTAAACGAAATATTGATTAAAAAAAGTTATTACACAACTGACGACTTCCTTAATGAGGAATCACTGGCCGATTGACATGCTATTATTCTTTTTTTACCTTTTATTTAAAATTTATTAATGTATCCTTAGTGACCTTTGACATTTTTTATTTTCTTTGTATTACTGTAACATGGTTGACATTTGACATTTTCGTATTATTCTGACATTTTTACTGTAATTCAAACGATTTGACATGAATTTGTATCTTGTATTAAAAAATAAAATTAAAATTAAAATAAAAATGTAATTGTAAATGTTTGTGCCTATTTATTTATTTATTTTATTATTTATGTACACACAGTAAAATACATACAAGATATGGCATAATTAAACAATAGTACAAAGGTACTGCTTATTTCTTTAGAAATTTCTTCCAGCAGACCTGCGAAAGGAGAAATGAAAAAGAAATGTAGACAATAGTGTGTGAGAACAAGAAGAGAAAATATGAATATGTGACGTCTTAAACTAAAATATAGAAAGGAGAAAAGAGTGCAAGAAAGGAGTGAGTTTGTGTGTGTGGGTGTGTGTGTGTGTATGTATGCTATTTAATTATACATTTTTTTTTCTACTTTACTCTAAATTTTTTAATTGTACTTATTACTTTTTTTTTATTTTAGTTGTTAATTTTTTGCTTGTGTTTTTTTTTATGGATCATGTGGTCTGCAATAAAGATTTTTATTTATTATTTATTTATTTATTATTACATTTTCCTTACTGTTATTTTAAAGATAAAATATCCTAAATTTGTGTAAATTCAATATCTAATAATATATGTTTTGCATTCCCATGTGACGGTAGAACATGGAGGACTTATAAAATAACACATCTATGCACTATATTACCAATGTTTGCAAACTAATAAATGAATAATGAATTATAAAAAACGAACAAAGCTCAAATATATAAAAGTTCAATAAACTTTATTGGTCATTGATTTATGCAGTGGTTTTATAACAAAACCCGTTCTTCCGAAGGATTGTTCTTAATTTTTTACGCGCCTGTTGAACTATAAATGATCCTGTGTCTCGCTCAATAACGTTGCGCGTGTGGACTACCTTCTAACTGTTCATCACTGATACTATCTCTGTCGGACACGATGCCTGGTGAGATAGCGTGCTTTTTTGCTAAGCCCACCAGTGAGTTCGAGCCTGCGACTAGATTCCCCTTAAATCTTAGTCTAAAATCACGAGAGCACAACCACATAAAAATTTAAAAGCAACACATTGAGTTATTTATATTTACTGCACGCTATTTGCGTACACACTTTCAATCACAATCTGAACAATTTTAAAGGATATTGCTAATCTATTGCTCTGTGCGAAAAATGAATCTGCTCAGCCACATAAATAACGCAATAAATGTCTTTGAACAGTGAAACTTTCAACAACCTCGAAATAAACACAGTCAAATCGATTCATATAGTAATAACATCAATGAACAGTGCAGCATTATGTTTAATTTCAAAATTCGAACACCATGTCGTGACGCTAAACTGACAGCTGTCTCATTGTTTCAAACGTAATTTCCTCCAGTCAGGGTTGCCTATTGTTGATTTTATCGTCTTTTATTTGTAGGCCACGGCCTCAAAGTCAAAATTACTTATTTTTCCAGCCAGTGTTATCTTCATCAAAATAAATCATCTAACTGCTGACAAGTATGGCGGCCACAGATAATATAAGTCAAAATGAGTTTGAATGTTTGAACTGGCCTCGTAAACTTTAAACAAAGGAAAAAACATTGCGTGATAAATGAGGTGTAATGTTTACAGAATCTTTTTCTTTCTGGAAATCAATCATATTTTATGTTTTATGCATAAACTATTTTTTTTTTAATGAAACGACATAAGTCCTGCATGGATGAAATCGCAGAAAACGGTATGGCTCACTGTATGTTTTGTATCATAATAATTTTTGTTTCATATTTTTCTGGTATCACTACATAGTATAAAACAAAGTCACTTTCTCTGTCCCTATATCCCTATGTATGCTTAAATCTTTAAAACTACGCAACGGATTTTGATGCGGGTTTTTTTAATAGATAGAGTGATTCAAGAGGAAGGTTTATATTTATAATACACCGACCTCCACGCGAGCGAAGCCAATGGCAAAAGCTAGTATACAATAAAGTATAAACAAATATGGTGGCAACTAAATATGACGAAAATGGTAATCAAAAAGAAACGTGCATAAAATTATTAAATAATACGTTCTGCCAACTGAATTAAAGTAACATTAAAAACTAACTTACAGCGATGGTCGCTGCAGGCTTGCTAATTCTATTCTTTCCTCCTCACAGCCCAGACCAGTGTAAACTAAACTCCAACTTAGTTTAATTGTTTTGTCCACGTTTGCGTTTGATTAATTGTAGTTTAGGATTAGTTTAGCAACCAAAAAACAGAATAGTTTCTAGAATTCAATTAGGTAGGTAAAACAAGTATGTACCTAATTTAATTATGGGCTTATTTTTCAATAGTCAGATAACTTTTAGCTGAAGAATAAATGTGACAGTTCGGCATATTTTCTATACAAAAGCTGTCAAAACGAAGTCAGCACACAGATAATTTATAACCTGTACTAACATGAAGATAGAAGTTTTTGGCGGGATCACGTTGGAACATGTCGCACGAATTTTCATTTTCTTGAAATTTTGTAAAAGAGCGAATTAAGTTGTATAATTTTGGTAGTGAATTATTCAATTTAATTACGTGTGAGTGCACAAGTGTAGTGAAGGTGAAAATAAGTGACTAACGTGGACTCTTCGTGTTCCCCCCAAAAACTCCTATTAGGTTGTTGTAAAGTTACTACCGCTTTACAATAACTTTGACTTGACTGACTAAAGATGACTATGACTGTTTTGTAACTTCGTGCCCGATATCGGGACATTTACGATCGAAAAGAAAAATTACTTGACACTGGCTAAATGCACAAACCATGCGAAGCCAAAACGCAAAAAAAAAACATGAAGATACTTTTTATCCCGGTAGTACGTAAGGTTATAAACTATCTGAGTGCTACATTTCATCCAAATTCGTTCGGCCGTTCTTGCGTGAGCGAGGAACAAACATCAAAACATCCAATCATACAAACTTTCACATCCCTACTTCCCTACTAATCCCTACTAATATTATAATAAATGCGGAAGTAACTCTGTCTATTTTTCTGTCTATTACGCTTTCACGCCTAAACCTCTGAACCGATCGTAATGAAATTTGGCAGAGATATAGCCTGAGATATGGAGAAGGACATAGGCTACTTTTTTACGCGATAGCCGACATCAACGAGGGCGGAGCCGTGGCCAAAAGCTAGTTTATAATATTAATAGAATTCTCCCCACATCTTTAACTCTTTAATTTAATTACTACAACAGAGAGCTTGATTTTCTGTGTTTGCAAAGGACTGTTTTCATAGGACTGAAATCAAGAAAATGTTCTCTGTGGTAAAATTGTTAATACAAGAGACAGCGTGTCTCTATTATTTGATTTATTATTCAGATTTGGGACCGTATAAACAGATCGTATCAAATCTCTTGGTAGCAGAATTTCAAGGGTTGATATTAAAATGAGTCACTCTAATTAGTAAGTAAGTTTTATTGACAAAATAAAGTACCAGTCCTAATTTATTGGATCTGTTTTTATCCTCAACCGATTCTTATTTATCCTGAAAAAGTGTATATTTTTTACATGTGTGTATTTATCAACTTTTTGTATTTATTATTGTACATACACAGCGAGTACCTAAGCAGGCTCTTTACTTTGTGTATTTAATTTCATCACCAACTCAAAACGGTGAAAGAAATCATCGTGAGGAAACCACCATGTCCTAAAACCAACAATTCGAAAACATGTGACCAACCCATCATTAGCGTTTGGTCGGCACTTTCGATCGGGTATACGAGCTGTGTGCGTCCTTACACCAAGATAATTTATTAAACTTCGGCTCAAAAGTCAGCCGCGTGGACTCCGCTCATTGACGCAGTCATAATATCGTCAAATGCACAAGTGTCAAATGCAACAGGGCATACGGCGCAGGATGGACGGTGAGCCATTGTCTGTGGGGATGTGACGCATACGTACTTGAGACCAGAGCCGTCCGTGAACCCCCATCTGTGGAGATTATCTTGGCTCCGGCCGGCTTTGGTTCGATAAATTATCAGGGGTTTATACAGCTCTCGCCACAGGTTACGAGAACTCAAAGCATATATTTCAATTAAACCATTTACAGTCACTTTTAAATTGTCAAAAAGTCGATCAGTTGGAAAGTTGAAGCAATTTGCCCATTCCAAAACGTAGATCTCTATGGAGAAGAACGGGCAAGAAACTCCACGGACACTCTTTTAAAATCAAGTTGAATATTACAAAATCTCGGGAACATTATTCTTGTTGCTTCTGTATGCGAGAACAATGTATTTTTTACATTGTTCTCACAAAACAATTCTAAATACAAAATAAAAATAAAAACCAATACTTTCTTACTGAAAGTGGTACTGCGTTGCGGAACTGTTCCAAGCTTCATTAACTTTCTTTTATATGCTTCTTCAGACCGGTGCGACGCGACAGCGCGACACGATACTTGTAGAACAATTTCTATGAAGTTTTCTTTGAAATTGTTCTATGGAAGTCGCGTCGCGCTGTTGCGTCGCACCTTTTAGTGGAAAGAAGCCATTATTACCTACATGCAGACACAGCAAACAGGTTTGAACATAATTACGTACGTTTTTAAGCACACTCAATCGTTTTAACATAAAATTAAACATCAACAAACTAGTCCTAGCCTGAAAATCATACCACACAAAGTAACTCTAAAAGCCTTAATCAAACTGAAAGAAAAAGTTCAAACATTTTCACATAAAATTCTCGACGGAATAGTTAAAATTATAAAAACAGTTTTGCATCGCACACATTACGAAAAACCGCAACGATTTTATCTACATCCCTACTAATATGATAAATGCTTTTACGCCTAAATCGCTGAACCGATCGTCATGAAATTTGGCAGAGATATAGCCTGGAATATGGAAAAGGATATAATAGGCTACTTTTTTTACGCGATAACCGACATCCACGTGGGCCGGACAAAAGCAAGTTTTAAATATTTAAAATAACGTATGGTTAATGAAGAATATGCAGCTGTAATCTTATAGAGTGTCCCAGGTGTAATGTAGACTTGATGTATTAGTCTGCACTTGTTCTGCAATCCATTTAATATTCCCTTTATGTTTATAGTTGTTGTACATTGGCTATCCAATGTTAATAGGTTTGGCTCATAGAGGCCATAGATACTGTAGAGGTTTTAAACTGGATGGCTTTCTCATGCTTGTGGTATAAAATAAAAGTAACGCAAGAAAATCCATGCATTGCCTAAATACTGCTAAATAGTATTTAGACAAACCAAAAAATTTTGTTGCTTCAACTAATGCCATACTAGCTTTTGCCAGCAGCTTCGCCCTTGTAGACGTCTAAAATTATCCTACGGGAACGTACTACCGGGATAAAAAAGTATCCTTTGTGTTAAACCAGGTTATAATCTACCTGTGTGCCAAATTTCATCGTAATCCGTTAAGCCGTTCTTGCTTGATTGAGTAACAAACATTCATCATCATTCTCCTGCCCTCATCCCAATTTATTTGTGGTCGCCGCAACATGTCTTATTCTCCCACACTTCTCTATCAGTCGTCATCTCCGTAGTCACGCCCTTTCTAACCATATCATCATTCACACAGTCCATCCATCGTTGCTTTGGTCTCCCCCTACTCTTATAGCCATCGACATTCATACTCAAAACATTCCTCACGACGTTTTCCTCATTCCTCATGAGTAACAAACATCCAAACATATAAATATCCGAATATAAAAACGTTCACATTTATGATATTAGTAGGATGCCATAATGCTTCTCTCCACTCTGAGGGGCTAAAAACTGACTAATAGAAAAAAAACATTAGTTCTGAGGGGTTACGGTTTTCTTTTAGTAAATTCTTAATAGAATTCTTGAATCTGGGTTCGGGTCCAGTAACTGCATACATTACAAACATAAATAAAATAAAACAGACATCCTCGATGCGGTTTTTCTTTTCTTTTTTTTTGAGGGTGGGGTTATCATCAAATAACTTCTCCCGCTCTGGGTGGAGCAGGAGGGCGTGTCAGACTTTTACTGACTTAAACCCACCCATGTTCCCTCAGCTGCCTGTGTGCCAGGGGCCACGGTATCTCTTTCAAACAACCCGCACCCCTGGCAGGCATCGGCCCTTGCGGGCCCCATCAGTTGGTGCTGACATCTCTTTGAGGCGCGTATGGAATACAACGCGCCGTCGACCCGGGCTTGGGCCTTACCGGACAGCGAGCTACCCATTACTCGTCGTCCGCAAGCCCGCACCTACGGTGGCCGGGAATCAGCCTGGGATTCCCGACGTCCAGGGCGTCTCCTGCGGCGACTAAGGCCGTGAGGGCGCATATACTGCCTCTGCCTTACGTGCGCCGCCTCCCTCTTCGCGAGCATTACTGCTTCGCAGAAGGAGGTGACGGCTACCTATGCACTCTAGCTCCGTACCATGGCCTGAACCAGGGCTGGACGCGAGAGATCGCCGCCGCCGATCGGCTCCACAAGGACATGGCGGTGCTCCGCCCAAGCCAGGCAGACCTCCACCGTATGCTTCACCGTGTCTTCAGGGCGATTTTCGCAGTAGAAACACCAGGGCGTTTCCTCCCAGCCTTATGCGAAATAGGAACCTCCCGAAACAGATGTGTCCGGTGAAGACCTGCGTCAGGTGGAGGGTGAGGACGCCGTGGCGCCTCTCAATCCACTCCTCATAGAGGGGACTATCGCCGCAATAGTAGCGTACCCACAGGCGCGATTCAGGTCGAACAATTCCCACAGAAATTGTTATATTGCAGTCACGCCTGTCTTCAGGGAGCCTTAAAATTATTCCCTACAATCCCAGAAATTTTCAATCACAATTTACAAGAAAATGCAAGAACTATTTCAATATCGTCCATATCAGACACTGAATGAATTCTCAGGACTCGTTCAAAGGGAATAATATTTAATGGCGTTTTGTTACTGAGCTACTCGCTTGAGTAAAATGACAGTATTTCTTGCTGAAAAGTTATGAGATTGAATTCTAATTGTGAATTATGTTGGTGGAGCAGTGGTGGCCCAATGGTAACGGTTGTAACTTACTAGATGTAGGTAGTAGGTTCCCAAAACGGTAAATGTGAGGAAGCCGGTATGTCCTAGAACTAAAAATTTGAAGAAATGTGACATCTACCAACCCACACTGAGCCCATCTGGTGGATAACGGCCCACTCCTTCCCACAGAAAGGAGGCACACTGGCCTAAGGCCAGCAGAGTAAACATTACAGGCTAATAATTCTTATGCTTTTAACGAGTGTTTGACTATAAAAGATCCCACTTCTAAAGCACCGGTTATTGGCCTGACCTTTCAGTGCTGGCTTAATTTTCCTTGACATTTGTTTCGATTGGAATTTTTCCGCGATGGTGTATATGAATTTCTGTTTGTTAGAGAACTGTGTGATGTTATTTTAGATTCTTACCTGACTACGGCCAAGCAAAAAGGAGGGACATGATTTTGACCTGTCGTTCATCTGTTCCCTCATAACTTCTAAACTAATTACATATCATAATTTGACAAATGAGAATCATATATCTGAAAGCCGTGGTCGTATGCCACCTTTTGATTACGGGGGGAATTCCTCATGGATGTCCTCCGCCCCGGGGAGGGCGGAGGGGTCTGTCAGACTCTTACTGACTAAAACCACCCCGGTGTTCCGTCTCGCACTTGCACCAGGGATCACGGGAATCATTGTGACTTCCGCGATGGTCGTATGCCACCTAACCTAACCTAACAAAACAATACCTTCTAAGAGTAGTAAGCGATCATAAGCTTTAGGGCAAAGTGACATACGGCCTCGGACGGCTCTCAGATGAGAATATTTTTTTGTTTAAAACCTTTTGGAGTGCAATTTTTCAGTAGTAGGGTTTTTGTTTTTGATTTTATTTTTTATACAAGTTGACATCTGTCATAGACACAAACGTCGAATACCTAAGTTAAATTGCCTTATAACAATAGCCCAATTCTAAAGTCAAAGTTTTTTATTCGTAAAACATAACTAAAAAAGATTGTTTAAAATATGTACAAGTACACTAGGTTTTGCCGTTGACGGCGTAAAAATATCACTTTAGTAAATACTAATAGTTAGCTATATCTACATTTTATAATACATTTAGGCTAAACTGCTGCTACTTACAAATAAAAGAAAAATAAAAATTATTATTGCACATACATAGCTATCAGCTATCATTCTAGGTATTCATTAACTGAATAGTACGCCATCTGCGCTATGAAGCTGCTTAAATATTTTTGTGAACCACACAAATCGCGTTTGTTTCGAATAGGCTTTGTTATTTTGTTGTACAATCTGAGTGCCATACCTAAAAAACTTTTTGTGTAGGATGCTGTGTTTTATGTACTTGCTGTAGCCCGGAGTGTTGTTAAAGTAACCAAAAAACGCGTTATTTAATAAAGAACCATCTAGCGGAACACTCGTGAACCTCTTGAACGTTGTCACAGATAAAAACACGTTTAAAGTGAGTGAGTCATTTGGGCTGCTATAGTCGCCCTAACGTTTAACGCCAAAAAATTTTGGGCGACCATAGTCGCCCGGACGTTTCAATGGTTAGCGAAAATTTCATTGTTGCAACGTTTCGACTTAAGTAGGTCAAATTGATGTATGTTTCTTTTTTAACCAACTTCCAAAAGGAGGAGGTTCTCAATTCGTCGAAACCTTTTTTTTTATATGTATGTTCCCCGATTACTCGAAGATGGCTGGACCGATTTGGATAATTTTTTTTTGTTTGAAAGGGTATACTTCCCAGGTGGTCCCATGATCATCAAGTCAGGATCTGATGATGGGATCCTGGAGAAATAGAGAGAACTCTTCAAATTTTATAGGCACACTTGAAGCAATTTGTGTTGTTTTTGGAAGAGTACTTTCTCGGAGTGGTTTCATTTCAATTTGGTGAAGATCTGATGAAGAACTTCGGAGATAGGAAATGGAACTCTTCAATAAATGATAGCAAATGGACAGGGATTGCTGAAATCTCATGTCTGTCAATTGTTTACACCAGTTAATAACATAACATCACGCCGGTACGCTGTGAAGGGGTAAGCACACGTGAACCACTAAAAAGTGAAAAATAAAAAACTTTTTTCAAAAAAATAAACAACCGACTTCCAAAAAAACACTAAAAAGTGAAAAATAACTTTAATTTCGGAAGGCGGTGACAAAAAATTAAAATACATATCCAAAGTCACCGACTTCCGAAATTAAAGTTATTTTTTACTTTTTAGTGTTTTTTTGGAAGTCGGTTGTTTATTTTTTTGAAAAAAGTTTTATGAAAACTGTTGCCTCATAAATATACAAACGTAGGGTCTGTACCTATCAAAGACGAAGACATTGTTCTTTTTACAGAAACATACTGTTTCTATTATATTTATAGTATTTGTATTTTACAAGAACACGTCCATTGTATCTTATTTCAATGACTGATGAATGATTTTTCATACGTCATATAGCGTGCTTCTGAGTTTTCTGAGTCAGTGTCCCCTATGCATAACTTTATATGGACTACGAACCCTCACAATTCTAATCAGCCAGCATTACAAATAAAGACACTCTCTCCACAGACAACGGCCTTACTTCAGTTTAACTACGACCGTTGGTTGGCTAACTTGAACTAAGTTTAAATTGCGTTGCACTGTCTCGAGTGGCTGGTGGTTCTGTGGGGATTCCGTTAGGGCTGCCAACTGTCAGGGTTTTTTTGACTGGTATATACAGTTTTATTGGATAGATCCTAACAGCTGCACGGGTCGATCGAGCAGGTTAAGCTACGATTGCCGCGGTTGGTTCATGGATGGGTGACCATCTTTAACATCAAAATCCCTCCGTGCCTAGGAAAGCACGTTAAACCGTTGGTCCCGACTGTCATTGGTGGATATTTAATAGTCGTTATAGGTCGTCAGAAGCCCGAAAGTCTGACAACCAGTCTTACCAAGGGGTACGTGTTACCCAGTAACAGGGTTGTGGAGGTCAGATAGGAAGTCGCTCCATGTAAAATACTGGTATTCAGCTGCATCTGGTTTGACTGGAAGCTGACCCCAACATAGTTGGGAAAAGGCTAGGCAGACGATATACAGCCAGATTCTGAAAGGCATGCTGACAAACTCTTTGATGAGAGAGTGCATTTGATATGCTACTTAGTTTTGATTCGCTAGTTCAAACCTCAACTAACCCATTTGATCGAGGTAGGTATCCTAGCTTAGTTACCGCGACCAACTGTGAGAAAAGGTCAGAAAGTTACAAAAGGGGCTCACTTAATACAAAAGTTTTTAGGCTTCTTAGGAAGAAAAAGAAAATACGTTTATATACTTATGGTAAACATGACGTAGAAAAAGAACACAAACACAGAAAAAAACTAGTTGGGGGGAAAATAAGCGTCACATCAACGCAAAACGGCCATCGTTCAGAATAATGCTACGACCCATTACGAAACAGCCCCAGCGTTGTTTGCAGCGAGAGCAGGCGTTGACGTAATGACGTCAACCGGTGCAGCATACGATATGATTTAAAAATAAATAAGAACAAAATCGATAGTAGGTAGGTCAATAAGTTTTTAGAGGATCAATTTAATATAACTTTTATTATTCCCGTGGACGTGACAGCCCTATCCACCACGGTCCTAAGCACAGCCGGTTTGGTAGTTTGGAGAACGATTGTTGTGTTCAATGGTCTATCGGCTATCGCTCAGGATCGGATTCATTCGTTCAATTCAGAATTTTGGTCTGTTTGTCAACGAGTCCATTATATGTCTACGACTGCTTCTGATTGTTGGAAGAATGAGGTATAACATATAACTATAGCGTTTTGAGGATAGGGGTATAATTATAGTGTTTTGAACAAGCTGGTGCGTTTTTAATGCATTTTATAGATCAGCATCGTCTTTTCAATATTTTTGTCTGTCTGTTTCTGGAATTCCTGCTTATGCTTTTTGGAAAAAGGCGTGAGTTTGTATATTACGTTCTTTCTAACTTTTTGTGACAAACGGCATTCAGAAAATGCTTATAAACTTATTCGATCGTTCCAACATAGACCTCATTCCTCGCTTTCCACTGCGCGACACCGAGTTCAAGAGCTGGGCCAAAAAAAAAATACACATTCCTAGAAATATATCGTTAGCAAAAAGCAGCAGGCTTAGCATGACGCCTTCTATATCTACGAAGAATAGACACTGCTCTTTCTATACAAAGTGACATTTCGTTTCTCCATTTTTGACATCGCACCGTAGAAATCCTCCTACAATCTGTAATTTTGTCTTCCGTTTCTAACGATCTTTGTCTAGGTCCTTTTATTTGTAGACTATTTCAGTAGACTTCCCAAACTGTCAAAATCACACTGACAACAAACTTTCTACTCGAGGGTAACAAAGTATATACGGCTACCTACAAAATCATTATTCGTTTTGAACGCATAGCTGTGATAATTAATAGAAGAACAAAGCTATCTTCTCCTACTGTACATCATTTAGTTAATAGTTATGTCGATTCTTCCGTCAACAAATCGGTTCGCGTGTGAGCCTGCATAAACTAGCGGGATAATTCCGTAACACACTAACAGTAACAATGGCTTTCATTTTGACATTGCAACAACATTCATTGGGTTATTTACGTTGTTGAGCAGAAAATTTTTTCGAACATTATGCAACAATGGATTAGCAATTTGATAGTGTGTTACGCAGATAAAGGGTGCAGATACAAAAATAAAAAGCTTAGTTACATATTTATGGTGTTAAAAAATTAATGTTCCAAATTTCGTGTACTTGCTCGGTATCAAAAAACTAACATATTCCAAATGAAAATTTAAAAAATTTTGCGATTTTATTTAGGTAAGTTCGATAAATTGCCAGTCCGAAGTCTGAGAAATGTAATTTGAAAATTATAATCAGCTGTTTACGTAGGTATTTGACAACGCGCTCGTCTCGCTCGCGCGGCGGTCTGTGCCTACACGGTGTAGGTACGGTGCGCATGTGCAGTTTTAATAAATTAGTACTTGGGGAAAATATTGCATATCTTTGAAACGGATTGTTATGTATAAATATTTTTTTCGTGATTATTGAATACGATTATTGTACGTTTGAATGTCATTTTAAACAACCCCTTAAATTTCTAAACATTATTTTTTTTACACCTTATATATTTCTCACAGCGATTTCTCTTCGACTCGAAACAACAATACCTGAACAACTGCACCATCTAGTTATCGAGATGTATTCAAATTAACAATAGCAGACGTACCCGTTAACACATTGTTAGTTGAACCTGCGAACTAACACAATTGTGTTGCATTCTGCTTTGCTGGAGAGGTTAACGAGCATTATTAGTTGGTGCAAGCCATAGATACAAAGGCAAGCGTTGAATAACAAACTGTCGCATTTGTGTATGTTTAGCGCATGTAGTGTATCCCGTTCCTAATGGCCGGGGTTTTCATAAAAACATACTACTTACATCATATTTAAATAAAAGTTAACCGACTTCCGAAAGGAAGTCTTCAGTATTTGTTGTGTTTTTTGGGAGTCAGTTGTTTTTTTAAAATCAACTTTTTAATTGTACATACCCCACACAAATTCAAATACCTTCCGTTACTAAACTATTTTATTTTTATTTCTTGCAAATTAAATGAGATCAGTGGACCACCCTATAAGTAGATATATCCGTTCTGATGTAACAAACATTTTAAAAATATTAAAAATACAACCGAATTGAGAACCAGAAGAGGTTCTCCATTCGGTTGTATTTTCTTTGTCGGTAAAAAATTGGCCTTGTGACATTGTTAAATATTTTCAAGGCAAGTACAAATTCATCATGAATTCTATAATATAACATCACCCCTGTAATTCCTGAAGGTTCAGCCAGAGGTCTACCTTAGCGCACCAACATTTCAGCAGATAAATTTAAATCGCATGTAATAAGGGGCGAGCCTATTTCGACTGCCACTTAAGACAGTATAAAACCGCACAAAATAATAGGTAACAAGACCAGACATTTATCTCTTAAAATGTGCATTACTTTAGTTTTAAAAGATTTTACTCAATGAACGAATTGAATATATCTTTCACAGTCTAATAAAATTCTTCTTTGAAGATTGCTTGCAGTGTGTGAAAGAAATATGAGCAGAATTTTACTCAACGGAACATAAATCTGTTTCAATGAAAATGCAAGCAGAATTAATTCAGTGCAATTAGTTTTAAACTTATTATACACAATGAAAGCTTAAAAATACAAGTACTGTTCATTTTAAATACACGTAGATTGGTTCTGATTTCTTATGTATTCATACAGATGCTGTTTATAAGATTTTTATTTTTTGGGTGGAAAATCATTAAAATGACTTCTTCCGATCTGGGTGGAGCAGGAGGACATGTCAGACTTTTACTGATTAAAACCCACCCATGTTCCCTCCGTTGTCTGTGTACCAGCGGCCGCGGTATCTCTTTCGAACAATCCGCACCCCTGGCAGGCATCGGCCCTTGCGGGCCCCGTTAGTTGTTGCTGACGTCTCTTCGAGGCGCGCGTGGAACACAACGCGCCGTTGATCCGGGCTTGGTGATTACCATACAGCAAGCTACCCATCACTCGCCGTCCGCAAGCCCGCGCCTACGGTGCGGCCACCGTAGGCGCGGGCAATCAGCCTGGGATTCCCGACGCCCAGGGCGTCTCCTGCGAAGGCTACGGTCGTGAGGGCGCATGTACTGCCTCTCCCTCACGTGCGCCGCCTCCATCTTTGCGAGCATCACTGCTTCGCTGAAGGAAGCGACTGCTAGCCATGCACTCTCGCTCCGTACCAAGGCCGGACGCGACAGATCGCCGCCGCCGATAGCCTCCATGAGGACACGGTGGTGCTCCGCCCAAACCGGGCAGCCCTGCACCGTATGCTCCACCGTGTCCTCAGGGGGATGAGATTTTAGTTTAGTTTTCAGGCTATTTGTACATTTTGTTTTATGGCCTCTTCACAATCGGCCATGATCGTTGATCGTGTGATCGTCTGTAATCAGCACGATCATCGTGCGAGCAGGTACATGTTCGTCGTTGATCATCCGTGGTCATCAGTCACATCAGTCTGGTTGGAGGGTCCTCCCTTTTCTATAGAGGATGAGTAAACCTTACATCCTGTTCCTCATAACTCTTTATCAGAGTCAAATAAATAAGTTACGGAACTACCGTTTGCGGAATTCCAATCCCAATTGAGCAATTTAAATCGAATTCTAAAGTGTGTGATCTAATCGTTGCCATCTGCTCGAAAATTTGTTGCATTCCTGAGCTTAATATAAATATTGAAATAGTTCAATTGAAATCTTATGTTAACAGAGTCGTAAACTAATTACTTTAAATATTTTACTAATACATAAAAGAATTTTAGTAAAATATTTAGGTACATTTCTTGATTATAACTCAAGCTATATTATATTATATAAATATGATTCTTTAACCTCCAAATCACATGTATAACAGTGATCAAGCGTGTATTTACCCGAATGGGTAAGCAATGAAGAAAATATTCTACAAAAAAAAACCCTATGTAACAAGCTTGTAACATTTTGCCCTACGTCGGGATCCAACCCAGGACCTAGGCTCGGCACTTAAGCAATCAATGTTCACAGTTAGTTTTGATTAACACGGAAAAATAGTTTCATGAATTGTACTTACAGCTTATACCACTAAAGTCCTGCCAACTGTACCTATTCCTTGCTCGATAGGTTTTTTTTGGGTAGGAAATCATCAAATAACTTCTTCCACTCTGGGTGGAGCAGGAGGGCGTGTCAGACTTTTACTGACTAAAACCCACCCGTGTTCCCTCAGTTGCCTGTGTGCCAGGGGCCGCGGTATCTCTTTCGAACAACCCGCACCCTTGGCAGGCATCGGCCCTTGCGGGCCCCACCAGTTGGTGCCGACATCTCTTTGAGGCGCGCGTGGAACACAACGCGCCGTCGACCCGGGCTTGGTCCTTACCGGACAGTAAAACTACCCAATCCTCGCCGTCCGCAAGCCCGCGCCTACGGTGGTTGCTCGATAGGTATTATCATAAAAAGCTTCAAAGCCCATTAACTAAGCAATGTACCATAAACAGACCTCCAACATTTCGTTACAACCTCAGGGAATAATCTGATTGTTATAGACGGGGAACACTGTAATACACCTCTTAAATCTGGAGAGAATCTGAGAAAAAGTACCATAAAAGTTTCTTCTTTTCGCCCCAAGGGAATAATATTTGGGTACTGTAAGGAACTTGACTTGTGTTAATGCCCCACCCTTGAATTGTTGTTGTTTTGAGTTTAAGACTTTGTTTTAGTAGGCACCCTGTTAAAAAATTTAGTTAAATAAAAACAAGGAAGGGTATTAAGTCTTTATTGCATTAAGGTTCTCGCAGACAAGCGCGATGTGACAGCGCCACGCGACTCTTATAGAACAATTTCTATGAAAAAACAACCGATTTCCAAAAAAACATTAAAAAGTGAAAAATAACTTTAATTTCGGAAGTCGGTGACTTTGGATATGTATTTTAATTTTTTGTCACCGCCTTCCGAAATTAAAGTTGTTTTTCACTTTTTAGTGTTTTTTTGGAAGTCGGTTGTTTATTTTTTTGAAAAAAGTTTTTAATTTTTCACTTTTTAGTGGTTCATATGTGCTTACCCCTTCACAGCGTACCGGCGTGATGTTATGTTATTAACTGGTGTAAACAATTGACAGACATGAGATTTCAGCAATCCCTGTCCATTTGCTATCATTTATTGAGGAGTTCCGTTGCCTATCTCCGAAGTTCGTCATCAGATCTTCACCAAATTGAAATGGGACCACTCCGAGAAAGTACTCTTCCAAAAGCTACACAAATTGCTTCAAGTGTGCCTATAAAATTTGAAGAGTTCTCTCTATTTCTCCAGGATCTCATCATCAGATCCTGACTTGATGATCATGGGACCACCTGGGAAGTATACCCTTTCGAACAAAAAAAAAATTATCCAAATCGGTCCAGCCATCTTCGAGTAATCGGGGAACATACATAAAAAAAATTTAAAAAATGACGAATTGAGAACCTCCTTCTTTTGGAAGTCAGTTAAAAAAAAAAGATTCCGATGAATTGAGAACCTCCTTCTTTTGGAAGTCGGTTAAAAATGATAATTATTCTACCAGAATCGCGTCGCACCGTCATGTTGCGCCTGTCTGTGGGGCTTTGAAGTCCAAGCTGACTTACAGGAGTTTACATAAGCACGTAGCATTAAGCAAGAGGAGGCCTGTGTCCCAGAAGAAAGAACATATTATTTTTATTGTGCTATCCGTTATATGGCACTATACAGAAAGTTTGTAAAAGATAACAGAAATAGCCTAAGAGCTCAACCATCTATAATGGCTTTCAATATAATATTCAAACTAAAACAAAACCACAGGGTTTGTAGAATAAGAACACTCCATCATTTCCCAATTCCAGTCGCTTATTGGAAGGCGTCTATATTCATGTATTCAATACAAACCATTTCTGTCGACATGTTTACGATCGATCCCAATTGATGCACATTTTATTGAACATACAAGCTTTTTTCCGGGACTTTACTCGCGTTGGTGACGTAAAAAGTAAGCTAAAACGCATCCGTAGCTTTAATTACCCATCTCACTACTTCATAGTTGTAACAGTGGCATTAGAAGCATTATGTAACCTTTACGTCATTATACCTTAGGGGACCGGACTGCTTCTCCTTAACACAGGTTTTCATAACCTAGCTAGGAGAGCAGTGCTTCACCCACACGTTTGTAGATATATCTAACAAAAAAAGGAAACAAAAAAAAATAAACAAAAATAAGTACTATAGTACTTATTTTTGTTTATCTGTATTTTTAACGTGTACAATGTTTCCTTTTTTTTTGAGTAAATAAATGTATTATTATATTATTATAAAAAGCAAGCAAATTTTTAACCGACTTTAAAATAAAGGAGGAGGTTCTTAATCGTTTTTAATCTAATCAACGTGCGTAGCCTTTTTTTGGTCTATGTTGGGACCGGCTTCTAGTCTAACTGCGTGTAGTTGAATACCAGTATTTTACATGAAGTAACTGCCTATCTGACCTCCACAACCCAAGAACTGGGTAACACGATAACCATTGGTAAGACTGGTTGTCAGACTTTCGGGCTTCTGACGACCCGTAACGACTGTCAAAGATCTACGAATCACAGCCGGGACCAACGGCTTTAACAGCTCCCCGAGGCACGGAGGGATCTGGACATGTAATTATCACCCATCCACGACCCGATCTCGACCAGCGTAGCTTAACCTCCGATGGACCCGTGCGGCTGTTATTCCTTGGCCTCACTCCCCTCTTCAACGGACAGCTAATAATTATAATTGAAATCGATAGTCGTTACAGTAAATGGCCTAATAGCGAAGAGCGTCGACCAACACCTCAGGAGGCTCTCATTGCGCGGCTGGATCAAGGGCTTGATTCAGAAGCAGTACTCCTAGACACGGCACGCATAGTCAGGAGGTTCCTTTCTCCAGAGCCCTGATCACTGGCATATTGGACCCTGCTCCTGATGCCGATGAGCCACTATTTTTTGTATGATTTTGTAAAAATATTTAAAAATATACTTAATAGGTAAGAAATTAAATACACGAAAATTAAAATCTAACCTACCTAGATGAAGTTTACCTAGACAGCGAAGCTAGGACATTGCGCTCGCGGCTGCTAGACAAATAGGATTTGTACAATTATTAAATACTTTTAAAGTAGAAATATGACAAAGTTCCAAGCACCACTAAAAGCTTCATTAACATCGTTTGCATGCATTTCTCGATTCGTTTAACATAATTTGGATAAACCCCTTTAATAACACTTGTAGGAAGATTATACAAAGCAACTAACGAATTGTATTTCAAAGATTTATTTATACTTTGAAAGATGGCCACATCCTCATACATTCATGAAATGGTTTCTTTTTTGGAATGTGATTAAGAATATTGTGATTTAAAAGAGTGTCCATGTAGTTTCCTGCCTGTTTTTCACCAGAGAAGTACCTTACGACGCTTTGGAATGGGCAACTAGCTTCATCTTTGCAACTGACCAACTTTTTGGCAGTTCAATAGTGTAATTGAAATAAACGCCTGAGTTTGAGTTCAAACTCAATGAACTAGTAAAATCTTAAAGAAAAAATGAATGGACGAATAATGTTAACGAAATCGAAGAAGAAAACATCATATTCTAGTTGTTTTTTCGCCTGAATGAAAGTGAAATCGGGCGTACAGCCAAGCTATTATATTATATCATGAATCTGTTCGCAATAACTTTCCAAATTGTTGACGACATTCTTTTTTCTTTTATTTTTCATTGACCCTCAGCAGTATTTTCTAAGTATAAAAAATCGTATATCATAGACAAAACACAGTTTTGTCTTGAGTCGGTTATATTTTTTGCGCACATTTGCTTGACTATGGTACTGTTTTGTTTGTGACTAGTGACTTTGCGAGTAAGCACAACATCACAAGTCTCCATTAGTGATATAGTCTGGGTAAGGGCCTAAGACTTATGCCCATTTCTACTAACACTTGGCAGAAGGTGACCGAAACTTAATGCTTCCATATTATTGCACGTTTGATTTTCTATTATCTACGCTGATAATTATGAGCATTGAAATTCTAACAGACCGCTTTTGTTATATATTTCATTTTGGTGTCGCCTTGATGAAATCTAGCAAAAGCCATGAGTCAGTTTGCACTCTGACTAAGATCATCACTGAGGTACAGTATTTTTGTCTCACGAAGCGACACGCGCTTTACTCGTGGTAACCAAGTGTACAAACACGCTTTGTAGTAGAGTCAGCATATACGAGTAACACACACGCTTTGTAGTAGAGTCAGCATATACGAGTAACACACACGCATACACGCTTCCGACTTCGCCATTGTCTTGGATGGTAACGAGAGCTCTGCGCTTACACACATTCATAGCGTGTTTGCAAAGTTGGTTACCACAAGTAACGCGTGCGTCTCTTCATGAGATAAAAATACTATACCCACTACCAATTACCATCCTCGTGTCTGCCAAACGATAATATATTTTTACAAGGTCGCATTCAATGCGTAGTTTACTAAGAGCACTCCGGATATCATGAAGATAGCTTAACACGAAAACAAAAATTTATTAATATTATATTATCCACGTGTACCTTATCAATCTGCGTGGTATTTTGGCAGATGCCTTAGAAGTATTTATGAAGTCGGTTTTGTAAAGTCAGGGAATGAATTGTTAAACAAACTCATTGCGTTCAACTGTGGCATCAGTACTTTCTATGAGCATTCAGGAGATCGAAAATTATCCCCCGGGAACGCACTACCAAGGCAAAAAGTATCATGTGTTAATCCAAGTTTTAAACTGTCTGTGTCAAATTTCATCCAAATTTTTACATGCAACCTGCAGATATACAGCGTGAAATTTTATACGTCTTACAACGGCAGCCCACTTCATGTGTCGAATGACTACTAATCATTTATAAAAAAAAGATATTTTTGAACGTTTGCATAAAAAAAAATGTAAATATTATTGACTAGGACGCATGACGTAGTTTGAAACACCCTGCTATGGAGATGGAATTAATGATGGAATGTAATGGTAGGTATGTAGATATCTTCTACCGTTTGATACGTAAACTTTTTTAATAAGTATGGATAAACTCGTCGTAAAAATCCCAAAACCGTTCGGTGCAACATCAAATCGAACCCGGCTTTCCCGAAACACGCGAGCGAAAACTCCCAGACACACCTACTAAAATAAATTAAATAACAAATATTTAGTACGAAATCTACGGAATCGTAAGAATAACAGATAATATATTAAAGTGTAGTCTTTACGTCTGTTATTTAAGCCTACGCAATTCGCAAACAGTTGATTGAAAGAAGCATTACAACTGAGTGTACTGGAGTAATGGCGAGCCGACTTTAATTTTGTTTAGTGGTGTTTTCAACTCTTATTTTAGAGTACTAATAATGTTGGATGTGTGTGGTCCTTTATCTTGAATAGAAACCGTTATGTTGGTTATACCTAAGCTGGCTTTTTCTTTTTTTAACCGATTTCTAAAAGGAGTTCTCAAATTGTCTGTATTTTTTTGTATGTGTTTTTTCCACAATATCTGCGGCAATTCTTTGTCGATTTCGAAAATTATTTTTTTAATGGATCGAGTATGCTTCAGGAGTGGCCTAATATGAACTGTTGTTTTTTTTTTGGTGGGAAATCATCAAATAACTTCTCTCGCTCTGGGCGGAGCGGGAGGGCGTGTCAGACTTTTACTGACTAAAACGCACCCGTGTTCCCTCAGTTGCCTGTGTGCCGGGGGCCGTGGTATCTCTTTCGAACAACCCGCACCCCTGGCAGGCATCGGCCCTTGCGGGCCCCATTAGTTGCTGCTGACATCTCTTTGAGGCGCGCGTGGAACACAACGCGCCGTCGACACGGGCTTGGTCCTTACCGGACAGCGAGCTACCCATTACTCACCATCCGCAAGCCCGTGATATGAACTGTTGTTCACACAGCAATTAGTGGTAAACGAATTGGTGCGTTTTTTATGATTGGTGAGTTTTTTCGTGATTCTTGATCTGGTCGAAAATTTTAATTGTACGTAATTATTGACTGATGACTAAACTATGGTTTCATAAAGTAGCTACAGTGACTGGAGTCATAAAAATTACGGCAGCAGGGTTTAACTTTACGGTGTCAAAAAAACGCTCTCGGAAGCAAACCAACTTAATTTCATATATAAACGTTTCAGGGACGTCCCCGATAAATTGCTGTCACTACGTGGCAGTCACTGCTTTTCTCGCTAAAGGATCTCGCAGATAGGCGCGACGTAACAGCGCGATGCGATTCTAAAAGAACAATTTCTATGAATAATTCATGGAAATTGATTTACTCGAATCACGTCGCGCTGGTCCGCGAGAGACTAAACCAGTTTCGAACAATTTTACAACGTAAATCGTCGAAAAACTTGCATAAAATGTCCAACACGCAGGGAAGAAGCTTAATGATTATTATTCTTTCTTTATTTATTAAAGGGGAGATGTCTACCTTGCAATTGTAGGTGCCATTAAATGATGAAGAAAAATTAATTATACCTATAACAAATGAGATAGTCACTAGCTGACAAGAGAAGGGACGACCCTTAATTTATCAACATGGCAGACAAGATGGCCGAAATGTGTTTTGTGATCACACAAATAATCAAGTCATGATACTACCACGAACTGCGAAAATATCTCAATTCGGTTAACTATCAGGAACAGAGCCAAAACAACATCATTCAAATGTTTGTCTATTTGTATGTCTATCATACAAAATTGTTTCACCAGCGTAATCATTATGATCGTTGTCTTCATAAATCTTATCTTAATGCAAAGAGGTTTGTTTTTTATTTTGGATGTTAAACCAGCCAGAGATCTGTACTGGAACGGGAAAATAGCTACAAATTTCTAACTCACCATCATCATTTCAGCCGAAAGACGTCCACTGCTGGACATAGGCCTCCCCCAAGCAGCGCCATTGCGGCTGGTTCTGTGCTTCTCGCATCCAGCGGATTCCTACGGCCTTCAACAGGTCATCGGTACATCTTGTGGGAGGCCTTCCAACGCTACGTCTTCCCGTACGCGGTCACCACTCCAGAACCTCTCGGACCCATCGGCCATCTGTTCTGCGTTCAATGTGCCCTGCTCACTGCTACTTAAGTTAGGCAATTCTTCGGGCTATATCAGTTACCTTGGTTCCTACGAATCTCCTACAGATTTTCTGACTAACTTCTTGATCATTCAAAAGTACCTGTAAATAGGGTATTACACTCATTTTTGAACAGTGTCTTAATTAGGTTCTAAAGTGCTAATAAACTATTTAAAAAAACTTTTATTTAATCGATGAGTGCCATAAAAATGCATTAAAATTTAACATTTTCAAATTTCGCGCGTAATTTGACTGCCACTTCTCCTTATAGATAGGAAGCTCAGCAGTGGGAAAATTAATGCTGAAAGCTATAACCCATTTTACTCCATTGCAATGGGCCTACCAACTCGTGACGTGTGACATCTACCAATCCGCACTGGGCTGGCGTGGTGGATTACGACCCACTCTCTCTCATAGAGAGGAGGCCTGTGTCCCAACAGTGGGATCATTATAAGCTGATTATGGTGATGATGAATTGGCCTAACAAAGAAATGAATGAACCCCATGATAATAAAATTACCTCTCAAACAAATCCATGTTCCTAACACCACGTCACCCCATAAAATAGCCATAAAGTGACGTCACTCATTTTATTTGTATTTTTATTCGCCGTCAAAGTATCACGCTATATTGCCCACCCAGGACGCTTGGCGATATTAACAGCATTGAGCGTTGTGCGAACCAATGTATTAGCTCGTTAAATGTTGACTCATTGTGTTATGGTAATCTATTGTTTAGTGTTTGTTTTAAACTATACATTTTACAATTTTTTCAATAATATTAATAATAATTATGTCCCTGCATGTATACAAAAAAGGGGGAAAAGAATCACAGGGCATCAAAAAATTCGTCCGCGTCGCTGTCAACAAGATTTTTATAGATATTAATTAAATTAAATGTTTATTTAGAGCAGAGTAGTATTTAAAGTAGGTAGACCTTTTTTAAGACCATTAACACGTCAATATTTTGTTGGCCATTATTTTAAAACATGACGACGCGTGGCGCGTTTCCTAGCATTACATTTCCTAGCATGATACCTGAGAAGAAATGCCGAAACAGACTTACAGGTCATGGTCCAAGCCCAAACATTATTTTATTAGGATTTTATGTAAGTCTAATAATGCAGGGCCGTATCTGGCAAGTCCCTTTGAAGAAATAGCCATTACTGCTTTGACCTGACGAGTCCCAAAAGACGACATGCATGGATCAGGGAAAGCTGAAGAGTTTGTTTGTTTGGTTGAACGCGCTAATCTCAGGAACTGCTGGTTCGTATGGGACAGCCCATTTATCGAGGAAGGCTATAAGCTATATAACATCACGCTGAGACCCTTAGGAGCCGAGCAAAGAGAAAGCACGGGAGTACTTGCTCTATTTTAGGGAGTTCAATGTCACAAGAATCTTCCAGAGCTAGTTGTACATTCTAAAGCATACTACGTATGGAGAAGAAACGGGCAACAAACTCCACGACCACTCTTTGAAATTGGATGCATTATTCATGCTGAAAAATACATGTTAGAACTATGTTGAAAGACGAAAACGTTAAAATAAAAACACAATTCAAGAATTAAAATAAAATAAGGCCTGGCAGAAATACCACAACAGAAACCCAGTCCCATTAAATGTTCCTTTATTCACAATAACATGAAGTGCAGTCTCACAAACACCTTTCAAGTTCCTACATACGGAGCACATAACTGTTACACAGTGTCACCGGAACTAGTGGTTTTATGTGACATCATACGATGTTGACGTCGACGTCTGGACGTCAAGTGGTCGCACTGGAAATTCAGACGACGTTGGAAACTAACTTGAACGTTTAATATTATTGGATTCAAGCGAAAGGCGACCTTAGCAGTCTATCGAGTGTTGGCCGCTTAGATTGAATTCTGCTTATATGTTTTAGTGGCAGTATTCGTAAGTTATTGACTGACGTCATTTGATGATGACGTACTATTTTGGTCTACGAGTCCGAAATAGAAAATTCTTCATTTCATATTTTTTTAACGAGTGCTACTTAAACACGTAAATGTGGAAATCGGTTGTGTGTGATGCGCAGGATTGATGTAAATATCATGAGGAAAGGTTTGAGTATGAAGGAGGATGGGAAGTCCAAAAAATGATGGATACACTTTGTGAAAGATGGTATTGCAAGAAAGGGGGTCACTACCGAAACAACGACTGATAGAGAAGTACGAAATAAATCATGTTGCGACAACCACAAACAAATTGACATAAGGACAAGAGAATGAAGAACAGTCAGGTCAGGTCCTAAAAGCAGAATTAGCCATTAATGTATAACTGCTGGTCAAAGGCGTCCCTACTCTCTTTGCATCTCTCTGTCCAGAACTGCCAAGGACCAATCTTTATGAAAGAAGTCCAGCTTATCCCGCCATCTCTTTTTAGGAGTTCTAAAAGTGACGACACTATCTATATAAAAGTTGATGGATGGAAAGGGAGAGAAAGACCAACGAAAAGATGGAAGGGTTGTGTGAGGAATTATATCAGAGAAAATGGGGTGAATGATAGCGTGAAGGTTGACAGGGGAGAATGGAAGACGAAAATGTGTTGCCTCACCCCAAGTAACATGGAACAAGGGCGGGAAGAAGATGATGAGTAGCGATAATTAAATGTACAGTAAAAGAAAGATATAAGTAAATTAGTCAGCGTCGTCGGATATAGTTGAAGTTTAGTAAGAAACCGATGGAAGTTTTCAAATGAAATTTAATTGTTCCGTGTGGTGCCGGGCATAAAAGAATAGCACCATCCCATTTCTTCCCGTGGGTGTCGTAGAAGGCGACTAAGGGACTTACTAGAGAATGGGCAGCAGCGTTCTCTATACATTTTACCACCATACTGCGATCGCCAACCCGCCTGCCAAGCGTGGCAATTATGGAAAATCCCCCCTTTTGGGGGAGGCTTATGTCCAGCAGTGGACGTCTTTCGGCTGATATAATGATATATGATGATACAGTTAGTTTATAAAATTTAATTTCATTCGAAAACACACATCGGTTCCAGAGAAAGAGAAACCAAAGCTAAACTTTTTACGACAAGACTTTCTACTTCCCCACAGCTCGATATAACCAAATCTATTTCCATTGCCGCCATTTTATTAGCAATATTATTGATATTACCGTTACGCCGTGCACTTTATGCCTTGGCAGAGAACCAAAAGTAACAATTTTGCGCAAAATTGCAAGTGTTTACAAATTTAAACACGAACCTAAATATATGTGAGTTTTGGTAACTGTATTACTTGTTGTAATTATAGCTTTTGGCCTTGGTGAAAAGTTAAATAAAGTATTCTACACACACATCAAACCTATACATGCGATTGTGACCAACCAGTTGATGTCCAAAAGACTCGACCGGCTGTTCACAACGGTGTGCCGGAGCCAGCGCTCATGTATGGAAGTCAATGTTGTATGTGGCAAAAGAAGTATTAAAGTAGAATAAATGGTGTGGAAATGCGTTCTTTGCGAAGCATGTGTGGTGTGACTATGAATGATGTTATAAGAGAACAGTGTGGGTTAAGGGAAGTATTGTCAAAATTTTTAAAAAGTATGCTTCTAACCATCTTGTTTTTTATTTTATTTTATTTATAATGGGATAACAAACAGCTACAATATACATCTTAAAAGTCTTGTAATTATAAGTGTTTGACAATATTGCTGCCACTGCATTATCCACCTATTAAGGTGGATCTAGTCCACATTTTTCCCATACAAACTTCGGGAGTGAATTCCTCCACTGTTCGACAATGTACATAAAATATTAAATATGATATGGTTTTGTCTCATTATTAATATTGTCTGTACGGCAACAGAATACTAAAATAAAAAGCTTAAAACGTTAGGAGCCAACAAAGATTCGTTTTATTCTTGCTAATTTAACCTAACTTTGGGCGTGTTTAAGTAATAAAAGAAGTGTAAAATCTGAAAAACCAATTCGGTACCGACAAAGCTCAACAATCGAAAAGTTAAATAAACTTTATTGGTAATTAATTGATGCAGTGGTTTTTTAATAAAAGCCGATCTTCCGAAGGACTGTTCTTAATTTTTTACGCGCCTTTGGTACTATAAATGATCCTGCATCTCACTCAATAACGTTGTGCGTGTAGACGAGCTTCTAACTGCTCATCACTCCGTCGGACAGATGCCTGGTGAGACAGCATGCTTTTTAGCCAGGCCCACCATTGAGTTCGACCCGGCGACTAGGTTCCCCTTAATATGCAGTATTAAAACAGATTGGTGTCACTAGGTTTCTCTATATGGTTAGGTCAAGTTGAAAGGATGAATGAAAGGCGGCTAACCAAAGGTATTGAAAAGGCAGATGTGAGTTGAAACGACGGGAAGGGGACGCCCTAGGAAGACCTGTAGTGACCTTATTGGTGACGTTATTCAGAAAGGTAATGTGCGTAGGAGTTGCAACCAGCGGCGTACATACACGCACGCTGCTGGTTGCCCAGATGTAAATGAAGCAAAAAGAGTATGTATGGCAGGTGGCGTTCTGTAGTTTCTGCACACCCCCATGGGAAGAACACGAGTGTTTATTCATGTGTATAAGCAACAGAGATAGCGCCTCTAATAGGCTCCTTTATCGTGTAATGGACGGACCATCGCTATTGTAGTTGTTGTACCTATGAACAACTTGTTTCGGGAGGTTCCTGTTTCGGATAGGGCGGGAAGAAACGCCCGGGTGTTTCCATTGCGAAGATCGCCCTGAGGACACGGTTGAGCATACCGTGGAGGTTTGCCCGGCTTTGGCGGAGCACCGCCGTGTCCTCGTGGAGGTGATTGGCGGCGGCGATCTCTCGCGTCCGACCCTGGTCCAGGCTATGGTACGGAGCGAGAGTGCATGGCTAGCAGTCGCCTCCTTCAGCGAAGCAGTGATGCTCGCAAAGAGGGAGGCGGCGCACGTGAGGGAGATGCAGTACATGCGCCCTCACAGCCGTGGCCTTCGCAGGAGATGCCCTGGGCGTCGGGAATCCCAGGTTGATTCCCGGCCACCGTAGGCACGGGCTTGCGGACGGCGAGTAATGGGTAGCTCGCTGTCCGGTAAGGACCAAACCCGGGTCGACGGCGCGTTGTGTTCTACGCGCGCCTCAAAAAGATGTCAGCAGCAACTGATGGGGCCCGCAACGGCCGATGCGTGCCAGGGGTGCGGGTTGTTCGAAACAGATACCGCGGCCCCTGGCACACAGGCAACTGAGCGAACACGAGTGGGTTTTAGTCAGTAAAAGTCTGACACGCCCTCCCGCTCCAACCAGAGCGGAAGAAGTTATTTGATGATTTCCCACCCAAAAAAAAAAAACCTATGAACAACTAATGACTTAGGTACTACCATCTCCCTTCTTCTTATAAGACCTGACCAGCCTCTTCATCATTCTCTTGCCTTTGTCCCAATTTATTTAGGGTCGGCATAGCATGTCCTTTTCATCCACACTTTTCTATTAGCCATCATGTCAGTAGTCTCCCCCCTTCCAGTCATATAATCTTCTACACAGTCCATCCATCGTTTCTTCCGTCTTCCCCTACTCTTATAGCCATCCACATTCATACTCAAAACTTTACTCAAGACATTATCCTCACTCCTCCGCATCACACGTCTATACCATGACAATCAATTTCCACCCAACTTATCAGTCACTTAGTGCCACTTTGAGGCTTTCTTTTGCTTAAGGCCAGTCCGTCTGATAACTTAGTAGATTATAGAAATCTTATAAATGGCGATTACTCTTATTGGATTTCCATTTTGAAACAACTTTCTAAACGTTAACCCTTCTGCATGAGCAAATTAAACAGAACCTATTTAGATTAACTCGTTGTTGGAGAGCCTGTTAATTAAAACTAGTGTAATCAACTAATTACTTCTGTTTACCAGCTCGTGAAACGTCAATGTTGATAGAAACAACACCACAGTGTACAAAGATAAATAAATAACAGCAGTCTATCAACGGAGCGACCCTTTGCCCTTAATCTAAGGCTGTTAACCACCATACATCACGCCCTCAAATGACCCATAAACTTCCCAAAAGAACCCAGTTAACGTTATAACACTCTTATCTTGCGTTTGTGGTGACTCTGGGTATCTGTGGTGGATTTATTGAAGCTATATTTTACGCTGTGGCTTTTTCTGTATTGGCAGGTAAGTATGAGAAAGGCATTGCAGAGGAATTTGGTTTAAATAAATTGTATTCAAAGTGAAATAAATTAAAACGATTTTTTTTTTTTTCATTTTGAGTGAAGTAACTTTTAAAGTTGATTTTAATATTCTTTTTCCATGTTGAATTTTATCCCGGCATAGTCATACTAATAACAAGTCATTAAGGGTCAGAATTTTTACCCCTATATTTACATATGCAAAAGGAGACGACGAGATGGCCATAAATTAAACTTCGTAAGTATAACGAATGACGTTCTTAGTATGCATACAATTCAAGCAAAAATATTGAAACCAACAATTTTATCACTATAGGTAGTCAGAGATTGGCAAAGCCCATAGTCGACTTTTCTTTAATATGTTTGAATAAATCGTATTTTAAATTACGACGTTAGGATTTATTTGATAGTTTCAAAATACTCCTATGCCATTGGCAGTTCTTTCATTTATTCACCTCCACTCGGTAATAGTAGCCTCAATAACAGTCCCATAACACAAAACACGATATATAACATACACCCTAATTAATTTACTTTTAATTTGTCCAAAAGCGAGCCAAGCACGATTTTCCAATTTTCCATTAGAACGCGTGACTAAAAGCGTCTATAATGACTATTTTACATTTTTCAAAAGTCATAAAACCCTCGTGGAAGCGATGCACGCCATCCGATAGTAAAGTTAGTCGAAAACGCAATATAGCGTTTTTTAATCCCAGTTCGATTTTGGGCACGGAAAAACAATGGGAATTTAGAAGTTTTGCCGGTGTTGTAAATGGCTTTCCATTTCCAACATGCCAGTCACACAATGGTGTTGGTAGTCTGTCTTTTAAATGCCTATGTTACCCGTATTTAGAACAACATCACCAAACTATTAAAGGGGTAGGCTCAATGAGACGTACAAAATACTAACAGAACCCAACGTAGTGGCCACCCTTCAAGACCTTTACACTCTGAATGCCAACAAACATTTGCGCGGACATTCCCTTAATGCGAGAAAATTCATCAAAGAAAAAGCCTTTGCCTAACCATGTTGTAACAGTATCGAATACACTCCCGGAAAATGTTGTGATGGCTCACATACTGAACTGCTTCAAGTATCGACTGAACATATTAAATATCTCCAAAATTACTGACATATACGCATTAGCTAATTAACTGCTAGTGTGTCTAATCAAATAATAATAATAATAAATAATGGGAATCGGAGCTAAGCTTGCCGCGGTTGGTCTGTGGATGGGTGACCATTTTAACATACCAAGACCTCTTCGTGCCTCGGAAAGCACGTTAAGCCGTTGGTCCCGGCTGTCATTTGTAGATCTTTGACAGTCGTTACGGGTCGTCAGAAGCCCGAAAGTCTGACAACCAGTCTTTCCAAGGGGTATCGTATTACCCAGTAACTGGGTTGTGGAGGTCAGATAGGCAGTCGCTCCATGTAAAATACTGGTATTCATCTGCATCCGGTTAGAGTGGAAGCCGACCCCAAAGTAGTTGGGAAAAGGCTAGGCAGATGATGAACGGAAATCGGTGGTCATGGGTATGTGGTATGGAGGAATGAGGAAAATGTCTTGAAGAAGAATGTTTTGAGTATGAATGTGGATGGCTATAAGAGTAGGGAGAGACCAAAGAAACGATGGATGGACTGTGTGAACGATGATATGGTTGGAAAGGGTGTGACTACGGAGATGACGACTGATAGAGAATTATGGAAGGAAAGACATGCTGCGGTTGCCTGAACCTCGATTATATTGGTATAAAGGCCGAAGATTGATGATGAGGAGTACCTAAAGAAAATTTTAAATATATTTACAACGTGCTTTAATTTACTTTAACTTTTAAGAAACACGTAATTATTTTCGTGAGCTGAATTAATAAACATAAACGTAGTTATAATAACGAAGGTTTGACTTATTGTAATTTAATCAAATCAAAATAAATAACATTAGTTTGAATTACTAAGTTCGCTTTGATAATAAAAAACCCCCGACCCAAACAAAAACTATAAAAAGTAAAAAATAATATTTATGGGCCGTTTAAGTTGTAGGTAGTTTTTTGATCAAGGCATTGTGAAGTCGGGGGACGGTCATTGAAAACACCAAACAGAGGAGGCGTAGCATTTTCATTAGCCGTCCCCCGACTTGACAATGCCTTGATCAAAATACTACCTACAACTTAAACGGCCAATAAATATTATTTTGTACTTTTTATAGTTGTTTGGGTCGGGGGTTTTTTAAATTTAACTTTTATTTCCCACTTTTTAAACTTAATGTGTCGCTTAAATCTTCGCAGCGTTGCGTTTGTTTCCCACCGTGAAGTTTGTTCTTAATTTATTCTCATTCCTCGTTCTGATCACCATTTATCTATAACCTATTCATTGAGACCTTTTCAATGAGCCCAAACTCGATACTTCTGCTGTTTGTTGATGAGTTACTTGGGTATCCTGGAGATTTCAGGTGATACTTTGTTCGTCTAATATCTTTGAAGTATTAGAATACCAAATTTCGACTTGGTCAGACCCGTGGAAGATGCTCAAATCTCTTCATCAACCAGAAAAGAGCTAATAATCTTCAAACGGCTGAACCGATTTTGATGTAACATATCTAAGAACACTCCCGACTAATTCACCTTTCAAACAAAAAAAACTTTATCAAAATCGGTTCATCCGTTCGGGAGCTACGATGCCACAGACACACACACACACACACACACACACAGACACACACACAGACACGTCAAACTTATAACACCCCGTCGTTTTTGCGTCGGGGGTTAAAAACATTTGGAAAGTTTCTAAGTTCTTTTTTGCATCTAAAACTAAATATTAGGTGTTAAGATATTAATTATTGCATTTCATAATCAATATTTTAGGTCACCAGTTAACGATATTTCATATTTCCATCCAGTAACATCGCCAAATTAATAAAAACAGTGAAATATTTTACAGCCATTTGCGACGTTGCCCATTTTCAGAATAAACGATTTCCTATTATTAGACTTTTCGTCATAGTCTTGTACAGGGTGGCCTTTGTCAAGAGGGTGATTCTACCCGTCATATTAAATATTTATCCCCATAAAACTCATAAGTAGGTACCAGATTCGTGAAAAATCGTAAACCTACACAACAGTAGACGGGCTATTTCGATGTACGTATAAAAATAACAAAACGAACGAACGAAGAAACTGGATAAATGTGGGTGAGTTATAGTTACACCTGGGGATTACAGGCGTGATGTTTGGTTACACCGTGATGAATAAAAAACTTTTTTAACCCCCGTATTTTCATTCCATCCCAAACTCCCACTAAACCAGCACCATTAACATAATAACCAAACAATTAAACATAAACCCATGAAAAGCGAAACAAGCGATGTGCAATGAAGCGTACTATCATCCCAGCGATCCAAACAGACACCTGTCGCGCTCGCTTATCAGCGGGGCGGATCAAAGGTGCCGCTTGCTTTGCGACGCCGCCGCCGCCGCCCACATCCGATGGAGATGGAACCATAGAGCTATAGTGCTCTGTAGCAATGGTGGTGGCGTTTCCTTTTATGTTCCAATGACGGTTCGGTTTGCTTTAAGATATGAGTAGGGATACAGAGATGGATAAATCGTTTATTTGGTGCACACAAAGGACATAACACAGCATACAAAGCACGATGGGATAAAAACTGATCACATGAAAAGAACAAGGTGCTAATATACTAATAAAAAATACATAATTATAGTGATAACACTAAAGTGTGTGTGTGTGTGTTTGTTTTAAGTACTATCCGAGGACATGCACCTGAATACACGAGGAACTTCCGAGGACATTTTCAAACCGAGGACATTTTCGGGGGTCCTCGGATTGACTTATCCACTGCATCGTATTTGTCGTGCGATTCTGAACCTGTATGTATAAGTAATAAGAAAAAGTCACCCAAACCTCGTTTTGATTAAGAGAATTCATATCTACACACCGACAGTGTGTGACCGCTACGCGGCGCCAGCATCGATTTTTACACACTCGCCTTACACACGAGTTAAATTTTGTAGTATTATCCGAGGACTAATGTGTGAATTTAACACACCTGCCCTCGGATGAGTAGCTATATCAGACAGTGTGTATTCAGATCCTCGGAATGGTAAGCGGACCAGATAGTGTGTATCCTAGTATGAGTATTTTTGCGGATTCATAGGTTTTATACAGTAAACAAAAGAGCAAAGTAAAAAAATAAGTATATATTTCTCTTATATAAATATCTTTTACATTCATAAAAAAGGTGTTTCAAACTTAATAAACATTAATTTAAAGTAAAGTATTATGATACTATACAATACTAACATTAAATATAATACATACGTTCTTTCATACATCTCCGTTTATAATGACATCGAAGGGAAATAACAAATACGTCATATTAAGCGGACGTCATACAAAGCATTTTGTAGAAAAAAATAACTTATGTTACTATTTATTTAATTTGATAGAGAGAATCAAATTAGAGATAACTCAACATTAAAAGTTGTCCGTACAACAATGTTTTGTCGAACTTTTAAACGAATTATCGAGCTTGCAGAACAAATTGAAGTCAAGATTACCAAAACATAGGGCCGCTGACAGGTATTCCTTTGTTTCGAAGGTGTAAGGAATCACGTCAGTCACAATAATTCGACACAATTGATTAAAAATGGGTCACAATGAGCGACCTGTCACTATAAGCATGTCATAGTATCCGACTTTGTTATAGTGAATTTTATATGAAAAACAAACCTCGTGAATTACGTCATAATAAGCGGTTGGTCAATATAGCCGGAGTCATAATAAACTGATTCTACTGTACTAGAAAATTTAATAATCATGATTTTTAATCCTCGGTATTTTATAGATGTTATTACATATCCCACTTTTTGTACGTACTTCCTCGAAGTTTATATATTTTATATGCACTGGAATATCCGATCTCTACTTATTATATTCGTCTACATGGGGACTCTTATATTATGAACCTATGCTGCTATCAGAACAATCTGCAAATCATCCAACTCCTCAATGGCTTACAGCAGGCATATCTTATAACTTATAACTATTATATAAAGCTGAAGAGTTTGTTTGTTTGTTTGCTTGAACGCGCTAATCTCAGGAACTACTGGTCCGATTTGAAAAATTATTTCAGTGTTAGATAGCCCATTTATCGAGGAAGGCTATAGGCTATACGGGATTGGGAAATTCTTATGGGAACGGGAAAAAACGGGATATGCGCGTACGAAGTCGCGGGCAGAAGCTATCTATATATATAAAAATGAATCGCTAAATGTGTTGCTAAGCGCAAATCTCGAGAACAGCTGAACCAATATCGCTAATTCTTTTTTTATAATATTCCTTGAAGTACGAGGATGGTTGTTACGGAGAGAATTTTTTTTTTAAATAGGTAGGGTAGGGTAGGCAGGGTAGGCAGGGTAGGCAGGGTAGGCAGGGTAGGCAGGGTAGGCAGGGTAGGCAGGGTAGGGAGGGTAGGCAGGGTAGGCCGGGTAGGGAGGGTAGGCAGGGTAGGCAGGGTAGGCAGGGTAGGCAGGGTAGGCAGGGTGGGCAGGATAGGCAGGGTAGGCAGGGTAGGCAGGGTAGGCAGGGTAGGCAGGGTAGGCAGGGTAGGCAGGGTAGGCAGGGTAGGCAGGGTAGGCAGGGTAGGCAGGGTAGGCAGGGTAGGCAGGGTAGGCAGGGTAGGCAGGGTAGGCAGGGTAGGTAGGGTAGGCAGGGTAGGCAGGGTAGGCAGGGTAGGCAGGGTAGGCAGGGTAGGCAGGGTAGGCAAGGTAGGCAGGGTAGGTAGGGTAGGTTCTTGCTTGACTATAAGCAAAACTTCATCAATGTTCATTCGTGAAAGAACATTACTTCGCAGCTTCTCTGAAGCAGCAACGGAAATAGGTAATAGCATAGAACCTTCTCTTTGAACAGATTTTGCCTTTGTGTCGTCTCGTTTCGAGCAATATGAGTAGTGACGAGAAAGTTTATTTTTTAAATAAACAATTGATTTAAAGAATAATATTTACTTTGAAACAATAGAAACTTCCACAAATACATACCAATGCAAATTAAATAAAAGTAGTTGCATTGTTACAACAATGTCTTAAATACCTTTTAAATTTGACAGACAATGAACACCTTCATATTATACTCCAACCAACTACTCGCATGTCAAATTTCATCCGAATATAGTTTAAATAGATTTAAAATATAGAACACCTATATAAATTGTTAATGCGAATTATTATTCGCTTACATACCACGTGGCTTTCAATATTATCGTACTAAAAAACAATGTGTACGTTGTTTTTTAGTACGATGATTTACGTACGTTGTAACATAAATCTATAAAGCGATAAACATAAATTTCGTTTTTTTATTTGCGTCTTTAATTGAATGAAAAGCATTTCAATAATACATGTAAAATTATCTGAATCATATATATTAAATAGTAATATGTTCAAAGATCTTACCTTAGTCCATGATAGTTATGCACATGTCTACACCGGATAAAAGTCTCCAGAGAACTGAATCACTCACGGGGTGCGGGGCGTCAGCGACGCTTGTCGATTGGTAAATTTGGTTGGCGGCAAAAGAAATGTTCTCGGATAGTACTTAATCTAAGAAATGTGTGAAAAATACTGCAAAACTTTGTAAAATATTTAGGTCAAGGTACGAAATACTTAGGTAGAGGTCCTCGTTTTGTATACATAGGGCTCTTCAAAAAGTCCTCAGATTGTTTCTGAAAAGTATAACACAAGGTCCTCGCATTGTACATAACTCAAGGAAGAGTGTGTGAAAACGAGTCCTCGGATTGTCATGTCCAGGCGGGTGAGTAGGTCCTCGGAAGGCTCACACAAACGTCCTCGGAAGGATGTGGCTTGAAGAATGAGCAGTGTATTTGAAGTCCTCACACTGTTCATAAAAAAACGGCGGAAAAAAAGTTTTGACAGCACTACACGAATAGATTCATTAAATAATATTTCGAATTCTGATGCTTTATATCTTATCAAAAATATCGTACGAGGCCGTTAAGACAGTATTTCAGAGCGTCCTCGGATTGTTCATAAAAAACTATAGTCCTCGCATGGACGTCTACACAAACAAGGGTGTGTGTGTGTGTGTTAAATGAAAACGTGCGCTGGAGTACAAAAGTGCGGTGTGCGTCTTAAAGTTGCATCAAATGGGAGTCCAGCTCAGCATGTGTCAGGCAAATACCTGACGCTGATTTTTCCTGGATCCCTGCTGTGACATACGGACATCGAGCAGATGAGATCAATACGCGAACAATTATTGGTATTGTAAAATGTGGAATGTGCGAAATAAAATTATGTGAGGGATGAATGTTTTGGAGTAGGTTGTTTGAGATGTAGTCGTGATGTATATAATGTAGACTGAAGTGAATATCAAACTGTTTTCACGCAGAAAAAGAAAGCCAAGCTCACTGCTCCTTGAATTCTTCTGAAGGTGCCAACTTAGAAGGCAGGAATCTAGTAAATAAAACTTTACTACAGTAATGGTACCTATACCAAGCTATTAAAATTAATCGAAAATTTAAGTTACACATGGTTTGAATAATTTAAACTAAAACTTCACTGAGTACTTTTTTTTGACTGCAGAGCTTCTTGTGCTTATCATTACTATTTAGCGTCAAAATCAAAATCACAAGTCATTTATTCAAACTAGGCTGAGAGTCAGCTCTTTTTGAACGTCAAAATTACATAAGACAGTCCCCCAAAACGGCCCTTCACCACTTCCTAGTGCTTTAGCTGGAAATAAGAAATGGCGCAACAAACGCCCCAGCAGCACAGCTGTCTGTTAAGTTAGAAGAACTTGGTTCTGTACAATAATAGGTAAGTAATTAACATTACTAAACACAAAACATAGTATTACATTATTTGCCATATGTCAGCTAGCACACGGCAATACACCAACAAAACATAGGCTAAACTCAAGCAGATATAAATAATAAAAACAAAACAATAAACGTAAACAGAACTCAATACCCACATAAAAGCCTCCAAGCATAAAGGGTGTGCCCGCTTACATATGCAATGCTGCATTATGTTCATTTAGATTCAACTTGAAGTAATAAATGTTAAGCTAGGACCTTCGGAATAAAATAAATGAACAGTTAATTACTAATAACAATGACAAAACCATGGTCAGCAAGACGACCCGTCACCACAAGCAGCACCCGTTCACGAGCATAACGCAAGGATCAGCCATTGCCCGCTTCGCCATATTTGAGGAGAGGAGGCAACCCGAAAAATCTGTGGTCGTTAATAAAATTTTACTGCACTCTAAATATGTTTTATTGTTGGCTATTTGAGACTGGGTTTCTAAAAACAACCGACTTCCGAAAAAACACTACAAAGTGAAAAATAACTTTAATTTCGGAAGGCGGTGACTTTGGATATGTATTTAAATTTTTTGCTGCTACTGCTGCTCTGTTAGTCGTGATGGCCGGTAGATACCCCTTTCTAGCCATATCATCATTCACACAGTCCATCTATCGTTTCTTTAGTCTTATATGCGGTGATCTCTGTATCAATTTTTTCCACCATATAATTTTCTTCGATACTTCTCTGTTACTCATCTGGTGATCGAAACTAAAGTTATTTTTCACTTTGTAGTGTTTTTCGGAAGTCGGTTGTTGTTTTTTTTGGAAAAAGTTTTTATTTTTCACTTTTTAGTTATAGTACCTACCCCACTAATTCGAAATTTCATCACCCTTGGGGTCAAAACAATGCATATTTATGCGATAGCAGCAATCGCGGTTTATTTACTGTTATTTTTTTAAGAGTTCCGTTGTCTGTCTCCGAAACGCATCATCAGATCTATATGAAAATGTAATGAGGCCACACGGGAAGTACGAGCTTTCAAATAAAAAAGAATCATCAAAATCGGTTCACCCAGTCGAAAGTTATGAGGTAACAAACATAAAAAAATATACAGTCGAATTGAGAACCTCCTCCTTTTTTTTGAAGTCGGTTAAAAAGAAAAAACTTTACCTCCAACTAAACTCTGATCGACCTTTCACATCAGTCAGCTTCTCTTAAAGTTCGTGCAAGTTCCTGTTGACCTCCACAAACCTACATTTGTACATTGTTCACCAAACTAATTCTACAAATTGGCAGTTCTTCCATCTTTTGAATTAAAAACGTAGCGCTTCAAAATGGTTTGATCACAGCTATCATTTTGATCTAGCCAATTAAAAATCAAAGTTTAGTTGGATTATTTTATGCATCCCAAATAATCCCAACGCATCTTGACGATTTCCACGAATCAGGTCCAGTCTTCCTCACGATGTTTTACTTCAACGCTAGTCTTCGACTTAGAAATACTTAAAACTAAATGTACCTGTGATGATCCACTCCGGTTTATTCATTACTGCATGTACGACAAGATACGGCAAAATCAATTAAACATTAAACATTTGGCAGGGCACCCAAAGCTCTTAGGATTGACTCATCATGCGTCATTCTTACTGAACATCGTCTCATATCATTATATATGTTATACACTTCGTTTTATATATCGTTTATTTATGTCAAGATACAAGAAGACTGTTCATTATTAATTTTAGACGCTTAACGTTTGAAGTACTTCGGGCATTTCCGTAAACAACTATTGGTTCCGGAATTTTAATTAAATGAATCCGTGAAGCTGAATATATCGCGAATGATTGAAGAGTCTCATATTATCATCTGTAAGTAAATAAGAACGAATTCATACCTAGACCTCCTTTCGGCGAGGGAGTGGGCCGTAATCCACCACGTGGGCCCAGTGCGGGCTGGTAGATGACACATGTTTTCGTATTTTTTGTTCTAGTTCATACGCGGTTTCCTCACAATGTTTTCTTTTCCCGTTTTGAGAGCAGGAAGTGGTGAAATAATTTACACCAAGTAAGTGCTTGTCTGGGTACGAACCTAAGACCTACTACTGCGCACCTATTAATCATACCTCAATGAATATATACCTCAAGAGATTTTTTCTTGTGTAATGATAGAATTTTATCGGGAATCTGCTGGATGTGGGAAGCACAAGACCGGTCGAAGTGGAGGAGCATGCGGGGGCCTTTGTCCAGCAGTGGACGTCTTTCGGCTGAAATGATGATGATGAATGATAGAATTTTATTCATTATTGTGAACTGTGAAGACCGAAGACCAATCATTATACCAACAAATTAAATTACGGAGAGATTTTCAAATATTATGTATTTTATATATCAATGTTCCGTTCTTCTTAGTGTCAAATGCCTGTGATGTATTTTCCTTGCAGTGAGACAATTTTTTACTTGAATCATTTTAGATTAGTAAAGGCTCCTACACACAATGCCGCCATTCCACCAACAAGGCCGGCGGCATACTCGGTTTCTGCGGCCGCTGTAAGTGCGGGCAGCCCAATATCACCTGCAGCATATCCGCAAGGCAAAAACCCGCCGGCTGTGTGTAGGAACCTTTACTAATCTAAAATGATACAAGTAAAAAATTGTCTCACTGCAAGGAAAATACATCAAAGGCATATGACACTGAGAAGAACGGAACATTGATAAATTAAAAATAAGCAGACATAGAAACTGCCAACAGAAGTGAAAATTTAAAAAAAATGCAGAGAACACACGTCACTTTAGCATGTCGGTGACGCGGTCACATTAGCATATCGGTGACGCGAAACCCTAAGTTTTACCCCTACCAAAAATCGCTCAACGCGGCCTAAGAAGCATACGTTTCAAAAAATAAATTACATCACATCGAGAGCTTTCAATCCACATACAAATAATACAAGACTTCTCAAAACACATTTGAATTGAAAAGGCAAAGTTTCTCAGATTCCGATTCGGCAAATGGAACTCAAATCGCAAACAAAGACACATCGGGATCAATTGAACACTGAACGACTCGTCACTCGCGTGTGCCTCGTAAAAGTTACATTAAATAAATGTGTTACGAACATCAAAGGACGGTTTATTGTCATGACGTCAATCAAAACGGGTACACAGATAAGAAATAATCGAATTTACGTGGAAATTGTCATCTGAATATGAGTCTTTTTATTTCCCGTCGTCAAAAGTTTGAACAGTCACCTTGTAGCGTTGTGTGGCTTCTCAACGGTAAATCGTCGAGTGATGCTAAACTTTCACAATCAGTAAGTTGCTAACCACATCAATAGAATCATGGAACAACACATAACCCCTTATTTATAAGCCTTACGACCGCTAACGCCCGGGCACACGGGCCACGCATGCGTACCCTAGAGTAGCGTAGGTTAAGTAATGATTAGTGTGTTTTTAACCATACAATTTTGACGTTAAATAATCTTTGAACTTTAAGCAACGACTCGTGCATTTGAACATCTGGTTGCTTACTTAGCAGTAGGTTTTCTCTGACCCTCAAGATTATGTGTGCCCAAACCTAGGGGTTCTACGTCCAGGCTGAGAGCTGATTTACATATTTGCACACTCTTCTAATGTGCACGCTGCATCAACTAGCTATATAGAATATTTTTTTAACCAGGGCGCAAACTGTAACGATGAATTGTGAAAATTATGTGTGAATGAATATGAAGACCCCCAACTCAGAAATTGTTCGTCAGTTATACAAAAAAAAAATCAGCTGTTCCATACATTTTGACCGCGTAGGTGTTGCACTTTTATATGAAACAGCTATTTTTGTTGTACAACCGACGACAAATTTATACGCTGGGGGGTCTAGCATGATATGCTGAATTCATGGTTATAGTTTGCGCACTGATTAAAAACTTATCCTGTACATGAAAAGAACTATGGGATCTAACTGCTCAGTGTTGAATCGAGCATTGAGAGTCGAACAGACTGCAGCTCAAGTGAGTATGAGCGCGTCGAAATAACACAGTGTTCGATTTTCTAACCAGAACAAGAAAAACCTCGCCGCGATTTTATTCCGGCGTAAGAACGTGGGCTTACTTTTTAATCGCGTGGTAGAATACTGTTCACTTACGAATACCTATTCTTCGTGAACAAAATTTTAGATTTATTTTCATAAAAGAACCTTGAGGCATACTTACCTGCCTGGATTTTGTATTCTAATTTTAAGTCAATAGAGTTTTTAAGGTTATAAAATAGACGTCGCGTGATTTCTTGCGATAGAAATTTTTTTATTTCTCTCTGACCTGAATTCGTTTAATACACGCTCAAATAAATCGAAAACTTTATTTACTCGACTGCGGCAAACCGAAAAAAAATGGTTATGACAATGACAAAAGGTTATGTATTTGACTAGAACAGTTTTGTACCTGGTCAATCAGGTAGGTGCTGGGCACTGAAAGTTTTGATTAGTGGTGGGATAGACGAGTCACTGCGACGCAAGGCTTGCGTCTGGGCATTTAGAGAATTCAATATAAGTTCATATACTTGCTTTCATGTTTTTTTTTTCTAAATACATAATTATGAATTAATCAATAATAATATAATTCCCTAGTGAGTGGCTGCGTAAGTATTTAACCTCAATAGGGTTTCTTTACACTTTCATCAGACAGTTTTGGAACAGACTATAGGTATTTATGAAGTACTAAGTAATCTACGTCCTATCTTGAGGGATTTAGACTGAAAAGCTGACATTTCATTAAGATTTATTTAATTTAAATGTGAAGAAAATACTCTTTTCTTGCTAATACTTCTTAATCTCACAACTGTACTCTTTGACAATCAACTCGCACCTAGAATTAACGATATCATTATCCATTATTTCTAAATGTTGCCAAAATACAATAACACATCCAATTACCTGAATTGTCATAATGAAAATACATTTAAAAGTTTGTTTCAATTAAAGATAATACTTTTGTCAGTGTTGCCACATCGTATATTATAATTGTATATTAAAATAATACATTTTTTATTCTATCAATGAAATTACGACATACCTAAAGCTTTTAGGAAAGTAATTGTAGTGACTGCGTAAGAATTTAACCTGATTATGGTTTGTTTATACTTTCATGATATAATTTTGTAACAGACTATACCTATCTATTTATAAAGTACTAAGTAACCTACATAGTAAAAAAACAAGGTTACATCCACTCTTCATCTTCAAGGAATCTAGATTGAGAGGCCGAGTGACATTTCATTAAGGTCCATCTCTTTTATATCTCATTGGAAGAGTAGTTGTAACTTGTGACATAAACTCTGGTTTATAGTCTGTGGTAAGTATTAGCTTTTATTAGAAGGTTTTTTTTTGGGTGGGAAATCATCAAATAACTTCTCTCGCTCTGGGTGGAGCAGGTGTTAGACTTTTACTGACTAAAACCCACCCGTGTTCCCTCAGTTGCCTGTGTGCCAGGGGCCGCGGTATCTCTTTCGAACAACCCGCACCCCTGGTTTATTAAAAGGTTAGGCGCATTTTAAGATAAAAGCTAGTGTAATGAAAGTTAGGAACTAGGTGGGCACTTAATTTGTAGGCAGCTAAAATACGTTTTTATTGGTGAAAAGGGCAGAGTACGAAATACTTCTCGTAAAATGTTACGAGATAGTCGACTAGATAGTCTTTATTCCAGACCAAAAGATTCACAATCTCCATCAGCGTATGAAGTTCCCATTGCTGGGATACAAGCCTCCACTATGTAAGAGGAACTGGTCCAGAATCCACCACGTGGGCCCAGTGCGGGTTGGCGGATGTCACGTCTGTTTTGTGTTTGTTTTCTCAGGTTCCAAGAACCTGGTATTTTTTAAACCTCATTGGTGTTAACCAAGGTTTGATTTTAAGTTTCGAGTAGATTAGGTGTTTTGTAAATCTCATTTTAGGAATTTCCTAACTATTCGACATGTGTTCAATATAGAGCCTGCTTTCTGCTATCCAAGATAAAATTCCATATTTCATATTCCATATTCCATATTTCCATATTCCATATTACTCCATATTATTCCATATTATTATTTTTTTTCCATATTTGGAAAGAATGATTGCATTTAAACTGATAAATAGTTGGTTCGGGATGATAACAGTCGTAGATACCACTATTGGGACGGGACATGTTTATTTTGTTTATTTTCAAAATTCTGGTCATTTCTTCCTTTAATTCTGTATATTACCTGTTTGTTTACTATTATACACCGTGACATTTTAGTCGTCTTATAAAGGTGGTTCACTAAATGACTAAATGTATCCGACATAAAAAACCTATAGGCGCGATTAAAAAAATGTTGCCATAAATTAAGATGGTAGGTACAAATAATAAATAATGCTTTAGAATTATGAAACACCCTGTCAATAATGTTTACGTATCAAAGGGTAGAAGATACCTATACCATTACGTTCCATCATTCATTCCATCTCCATATCAGAGTGTTTCAAGCTACTTCATGCGTCTTTGTGAATAATATTTTAATATTTTTAATTATTCATTATATTCAAGAAAACATTTTTTTTTATTAAATGTGTAAGGACAACGAGTGTGTCTGTGTGTGTGTGTCTGTGTGTGTGTGTGTGTGTGTGTGTGTGTGTGTGTGTGATGGCAACCCTTTCGGTATGGGCACGCTCAGCACTTTTTTACTGCAATTTTATTGTCATGTTTATTGTTCTTTTTTATGTGTTTGTTGCTGTTGTGTTGTGTCTGTGTCGAATAAATGCTTTCTATTCTATTCTATTCTATTCTAGTAGGCATTGGATACATGAAGTGGGCTGCCGTTGTAAGACGACTAAAATGTCACGGCGTATATCCAGAGAACGTAGTTACAGATTTTTATCATCAAATAACCTCTCGCTCTGGGTGGTGGAGCGGTAGGAAGTGTCAGACTTTTACTGACTAAAACCCACCCGTGTTCCCTCAGTTGCCTGTGTGCCAGGGGCCCTGGCAGGCATCGGCCCTTGCGGGCCCCATCAGTTGCTGCTGACATCTCTTTGGGGCGCGCGTGGAACACAACGCGCCGTCGACCCGGGCTTGGTCCTTACCGGACAGCGAGCTACCCATTACTCGCCGTCCGCAAGCCCGTGCCTACGGTGGCCGGGAATCAGCCTGGGATTCCCGACGCCCAGGGCGTCTCCTGCGAAGGCCACGGCTGTGAGGGCGCATGTACTGCATCTCCCTCACGTGTGCCGCCTCCCTCTTTGCGAGCATACTGCTTCACTGAAGGAGGCGACTGCTAGCCATGCACTCTCGCTCCGTACCATGGCCTGGACCAGGGTCGAACGCGAGAGATCGCCGCCGCCGATCACCTCCACGAGGATACGGCGGTACTCCGCCCAAGCCGGGCAGACCTCCACCGTATGCTCCACCGTGTCCTCAGGGCGATCTTCGCAATGGAAACACCCGGGCGTTTCCTCCCGCCCTATCCGAAACAGGAACCTCCCGAAACAGCCATGTCCGGTAAGGACCTGTGTCAGGTGGAAGGTGAGGACGCCATGCCGCCTCTCAAGCCACTCCTCAAAGAGGGGACTTACCGCCGCAATCGTGGCGTGCCCAGGCGTGAGAACGTGGGCTTACTCTTTAGTCGCGTGATAGAATAGCGTTCACTTACGTATACCTATTCTTCGTGAACAAAATTTTAGATTTATTTTTCATAAAAGAACCTTGAGGCATACTTACCTGCCTGGATTTTGTATTCTAATTTTAGGTCAATAGACTTTTTAAGTTTATAAAATAGACGTCGCGTGATTTCTTGCGATAGAAATTTTTTTATTTCTCTCTGAGCTAAATTCGTTCAAAACACGCTCAAATAAATCGAAAACCTTATTTAGTCGACTGCGGCAAACCGAAAAAAATGATTGACAATGACTAAAGGTTATGTATTTGACTAGAACAGTTTTGTACCTGGTCAATCAGGTAGGTGCTAGGCACTGAAAGTTTTGGTTAGTGGTGGGATAGACGAGTCACTGCGACGCAAGGCTTTCGTCTTGGCATATAGAGAATTCCATATAACTTCATATACTTGCTTTCATAATTTTTTTCTAAATACATATGAATTAATCAATAATAATATAATTCCCTAGTGAGTGGCTGCGTAAGTATTTAACCTCAATAGGGTTTCTTTACACTTTCATCAGACAGTTTTGGAACAGACTATAGGTATTTATGAAGTACTAAGTAATCTACGTCCTATCTTGAGGGATTTAGACTGAAAAGCTGACATTTCATTAAGATTTATTTAATTTAAATGTGAAGAAAATACTCTTTTCTTGCTAATACTTCTTAATCTCACAACTGTACTCTTTGACAGTTGATTGTCAAAGAGCACTACATTCTACGATATAAAATGACTTTTGTGCCCCACCTAGAATTAACGATATCATATCCATCACTTCTAACTGTTGCCAAGGAGTTTTTGGCGGGATCGCGTTGGAACATGTCGCACGAATTTTCATTTTTATGGAATTTAGTGAAATAGCGAATTAAATTGTATAATTTTGATAGTGAATTATTCAATTTAGTTACGTGTGAGTGCACAAGTGTAGTGAAGGTGAAAATAAGTGACTAACGTGGACTTTTCGTGTTCCCCCCAAAAACTCCTATTAGGTTGTTGTAAAGTTACTACCGCTTTACAATAACTTTGATTTGACTTGACTGACTAAAGACGACTATGACTGTTTTGTAACTTCGTGCCCGATATCGGGCCATTTACTTGATCCAAAAGAAAAATTACTTGACACTGGCTAAATGCACAAACCGTGTGAAGCCAAAATCAAAAAAAAAAAAAAAAAAACTGTTGCCAAAATACAATAACACATCCAATTACCTGAGTTGCCATAATGAAAATACATTTAAAAGTTTGTTTCAATTAAAGATAATACTTTTGTCAGTGTTGCCACATTGTATAATATAATTCTGTATTAAAATAATACATTTTTATTCTATCAATGAAATTACGACATACCTAAAGCTTTTAGGAAAGTAATTGTAGTGACTGCGTAAGAATTTAACCTGATTATGGTTTGTTTATACTTTCATGATATACTTTTGTAACAGACTATACCTATCTAAATATAAAGTACTAAGTAACCTACGTCCTACATAGTAAAAAAACAAGGTTACATCCACTCTTCATCTTCAGGGGATCTAGATTGAGAGGCCGAGTGACATTTCATTAAGGTCCATTTCTTTTATATCTCATTGGAAGAGTAGTTGTAACTTGTGACATAAACTCTGGTTTATAGTCTGTGGTAAGTATTAGCTTTTATTAGAAGGTTTTTTTTTGGGCAAATCATCAAATAGCTTCTCCCGCTCTGGGTGGAGCAGGTGTTAGACTTTTACTGACTAAAACCCACCCGTGTTCCCTCAGTTGCCTGTGTGCCAGGGGCCGCAGTATCTCTTTCGAACAACCCGCACCCCTGGTTTATTAGAAGGTTAGGTGCATTTTAAGATAAAAGCTAGTGTAATGAAAGTTAGGAACTAGGTGGGCACTTAATTTGTAGGCAGCTAAAATACGTTTTTATTGGTGAAAAGGTCAGAGTACGAAATACTTCTCGTCTGTGACGTAAAATGTTACGAGATAGTCGACTAGATAGTCTTTATTCTAGACCAAAAGATTCACAATCTCCATCAGCGTATGAAGTTCCCATCGCTGGGATACAAGCCTCCACTATGTAAGAGGAACTGGTCCATAATCCACCACGTGGGCCCAGCGTGGGTTGGCGGATGTCACGTCTGTTTTGTGTTTGTTTTCTCAGGTTCCAAGAACCTGGTATTTTTTAAACCTCATTGGTGTTAACCAAGGTTTGATTTTAAGTTTCGAGTAGATCAGTCGATTAGATGTTTTGTAAATCAAATTTTAGGAATTTCCTAACTATTCGACATGTGTTTAATATAGAGCCTGCTTTCTGCTATGCAAGATAAGTATATTTGTATAGAATGATTGCATTTAAACTGATAAATAGTTGGTTCGGGATGATAACAGTCGTAGATACCACTATTGGGACGGGACATGTTTATTCTGTTTTTTTTCAAAATTCTGGTCATTTCTTCCTTCAATTCTGTATATTACCTGTTTGTTTACTATTATACACCGTGACATTTTAGTCGTCTTACAAAGGTGGTTCACTAAATGTATCCGACATAAAAAACCTATAGGCGCGATTAAAAAAATGTTGCCATTAATTAAGATGGTAGGTACAAATAATAAATAATGCTTTAGAATTATGAAACACCCTGTTAATAATGTTTACGTATCAAAGGGTAGAAGATACCTATACCATTACGTTCCATCATTCATTCCATCTCCATATCAGAGTGTTTCAAGCTACTTCATGCGTCTTAGTGAATTATATATTTTTTTAAGTATTCATAATGTTCAAAACAAAATATACTCAAATGTGTAGTAGTCATTGGATACATGAAGTGGGCTGCCGTTGTAAGACGACAAAAATGTCACGGTGTATATCCAGAGAACGTAGTAACAGATTTTTGTCATATTATCTACCACAAAAATACTGCAAAACATAACACTTCATTTATCACGCAGCGTTTTTCTTTGTTTAAAGTTTACTCGGCCAGTTCAAACATTCAAGCTTATTTTGACTTCTATTATCAAAAAGTAAGTTCAAAAACTAAAACCCGACTAGGAACTGAAAAATCACGCCTAAAAAGTATGCAACAAAAAAAAAATCTCATCTGAAAGCCGTTGTCGTATGCCACCGACCCTAACAAAACAATACACTCTGACGTACCCAAGGATGATGAAGTACCCAAGGATGAAACTGTGGGGAAGAAGCGCGCGTGCGCGTGAAATGACGCCTTAGTCCTGCAATAGTACAAAAATACGCTGGTATTAATACTTAATTTTTTAATACATAATTCGCCCCGAATCTGGCTTTGTGCCTTGTTCATTTTCGTCTCTCAGAAAAATACAACGTTTAAAACAAAAACAACCAGACTTGTTTATAAAACTAAAGCTACACCCACGCAAGACATGTTTTAGTAATTCATAAACTTTTAAAGAACTTTAAATGAATTATGATTTAATTCGCACATGGCAACACTGTGGATGATGTTGGCATGATGGATGTTATGCATGGATATTTTGGATGTAATGGCCACTTAGCGATGGACAGACGAACTCCAGACATTTACTATAAGCTTTATTTGACGTAATCAGCAAGTATTTTTAAAGCTTATTCAATCATACGGTTAAAAGATGATCAAAAAGGCGTATCCACTTACATACATAGGTAATTATCAAGAGCAAAACATTTTTATTTATTTATTTATATTAGAATTGCTGCTAGAAGAATACAAAACCAATCAATCTGCCTACCCTTTTTCAAATATGTTGACGTCGGCTTCCAGTCTAACCGGATGCAGCAGAGTAACCAGTATTTCACATGAAGCGACTGCCTATCTGACCTCCGCAACCCAGTGACTGAGTAATACGATACCACTTGGTAAGACTGGTTGGTAGACTTTCGGGCTTCAGACGCCCCGTAACGACTGTTAAAGATTCACGAATGACAGCCGGGACCAGTCGCGGCTAGCGACTAAGCCTATTATAAAGTTAATGATTATTTAAATTATAAATGTAATTAGTTTTAATACATATTTTTTTTAATGTAAGGGTAATAAAATGATATAATTAATAACTGTCAATAAATGCTCAACGAATAATATTTGTTTAAGATAATGTTTGTTTATGATTATGGTAAGAAATATTTCACGCAACTGTCGCGGCTGCGTGTGTGACCGGGTGTGTGAGCGTAAACGAGGCAAAAGTAGTATATAAGGATCGGAACTGGTGGCGATGGTGCTCCCAGTAGAATCAGTAGAATCCGCCGGCCGAGACATGTTCTTTCCGACCCTGATGACCCCATCACTATTCTTCAAGAAAGCAGTAGGGCCACCAGTACAGCTCGCAAACACAAACAACCGTCCTTCCGACCTCGCCGCTGAGGTCCTCGCGCCCCGCGAAGACCCCGAGTAAATGAAATCCCCCCCAACCGCCCCTTGCCCGCAGAAGTGCCAGCCCGCGCCGAAGCTGTGCAAGTAGAGTTAAAATCCCCATGATTTAATAATAAGAAAATTTTTTTTGATCCAGCCTGTCCCTACTTGCTGCCCTCCCTAAAAGTGACTCCCTGAGCCGAGGCTCATACCCCGCAGGGGGTGCCCTCAGTGCGCAGTTGCTGTAGGTTTTTAATTTTAGTTTGTAAGCCCTGGCTGGAGGCTCTTAGCCTAAAAACTAAAAGTCACCGCAGGAAAGCCCGGTTAAGCAGTCACGGCCTCTCAAGGTCAACTGCGAGATGCCACACCCAAAAAAAAAAAAAAAAAAAGACGATGGTGCTCTGTAGTTTCTGCCTACCTCCATGGGGAAGGCGTGCGTTTTAATTTAATTTACCGATATAATAATGTGTATATTTTAGTACAATACATATTTGCACACCTGTTAAGGTAGGATATGGTCATAAGAACTTTTTATTATCGTATGTATCACCTCATGTAACCACCCATATTCAAGCAAATAAATGATTTGATTTGATTTGATTTGAGCGTAGTTTAACCTGAACGATCAACCCATGCGGCGGATATTATTTAGCCACCAGCCCTTCTCTACTAAGGGGTAAATACATAATTCCGCAATCTTCACACCCACAGTGATTTACCTAGTTGGGTTTCGAAGGCATCCAATTCATAATAACTACACTTTAACATCGAAAATAAACAAACATCTTACATATTTTAATAAAAACTTCCCGCCTAATAATTCCCACAATATTCAGACCAAACGTTTTCAATAATAAACAAACAATTCAAATTCTTCATAGCAGCTTCCATAAGAGGCGCACGTAGCGGGTTAGGTAACGCGGTAATAATAAATTCTAGCCATTCTGAACGTCTGCAGCGGAGTCACGTGAGCTAATGCCAGCCATATCCCATATTGTTATTAACGTATAATACCGGTATTATATCATACATGATGTTAGAGAGGCGTGTGTGACGCGTTGTGGCTTAGTCATAACAGTCGATCAATCAAATCGGTTGGACCGTGGACAGATGACCATCTTTAAATACTGAGACCCACCCCTCCAGCTTCGAAAAGCACGTTAAGTCGTTGGTCCCGGCTGGATTTTTGACAGTCGTCTTATCGTATTTCGGCCATGGGGGCTAATCTCAACGGAGACTAGCCTCCGGTGCGGGAAATATTATAGTGCACAAGTTTGTGCGCAGACAAAGGTGCACTCTCTCTGCCTTCACTCTCGTAGTCCGATGGAACGGCAATCCGAAGAAAGATCAAGCGTAAGAACAACTGCTTATCGTGCTTTCCGAAGCACGTGGGTATCACACCGCCAACTTCCAAACTCCGGGCTGTTGCTAAGAAATTCCTAATGAAATAACCCAATATCACTTTACCCGACCCGGGAATCGAACCTAAAACCCCACGCTCAGCAGTCGCGCTATCGTATTACTTAGTTACTGGGTTGTGGTGGTCAAATAGGCCATCGCTCCATATAAAATACTGGTATTAATATGCATCTGGTTAGACTGGAAGTCAACCTTAAAATAATTGGCAAAAGACTAGGAAGATTGTTTGATCATACATGATTTTAGAAATAATATAATTAAGTACAAAGACGAAGAAAAGGTCAGATTGATGAAATGCCTTGTCTTACCGATCCTTCTCTATGGTGCCGAAACATGGTCTCTGCGAATGCAAGATCGCCGTAAAATCGACGCTTCGGAGATGTAGTGCTGGAGACGCCTCCTAAAGATCTCGTGGACATCGTTTCGCACCAATGTTACCATCCTGAAAGAACTTCATATTAATTAAGGACCGGCTTTCGTCTACTGTACAACTACGAATATTAAAGTTCTTTGGTCACATCACTAGGAGTGAAAATTCCATGGAGAGACTGGTGGTTCATTCATCACGAGGCCGATCACCAACTCGCTGGACTGACTTGATCAAGAAAGCTGCTGAGTCCACCATGGTCCAGTATACTCGCAACGTCTCCAACCGGCAGAAATGGAAGCACATCGCTGAAAGGACAATCCTCGGGGAAGTCAACGACCCACCGAACATCTCTGCATGTACCTCGTCTGCGCAACCACGACCACTCTGACAAGAGCGTTTCGACTAAGAAGAAGAGAATTAAGTACAGTGGAAGATAATTCAGTTATGAAATACTTCCGTGATTACCTGATAAATGGATTGATTGACAGACAGTGCACAGCCACACTGAAGAAACAAACTTGAGATAATTATGTTCTTTAGCGGGTGCATATTTAATTTTATTTAAGTCAGGCACAGTGATCCATATTCCTTTGTTTAAAAAAAATATGTCGGTAACTAAATATTAAAATGCATCCCTTAATATAAAATCAAATCATAAATAAATTCATAACTTTAATCTAAATAATCTTTAAATTCTTTAAAATCAATATTAATTAAAATCAAGAAATTCATTAATATTATTATTATTATTCATTAAGTTTTATTTTACCCTTACACACGCAGTCAACATCTCTGTTATCTTCTCTCCTATCGCAGGTGTGCTAGAAGAGATTTCTGTAGAAATAAGCATCGCTCGCTTGCTCGAAGGCTCGCTTTTCCCAAGGGATCGGCTTGCCAAACATGGAGATGGGCCGGACAGGGTCAGGTCTAAGTCGCGGTTTCGAGAAGAGAACCGCTTGACTTTTATGCGGATTTACTTCGATTCTCCACTTTCAAAATCGCGCGCCAAGCACGTTTACTGCGGTCTGGAGAGCTGAGGCTATCGCGTCTTTACTATGCCCAGTGTGGTAGATAATAATTATAATAATTTATTTTTTCACTTCAAGTAACAACCAACAAGTACCTCTGTACGTATTTTTCTGTTCCTTTTTTCTCGTCTGTTTATATGTGTGTGCATAAATGGTTAAATAAATAATTTACGAAACTAGCACTGTAAACAACAGCTCTAGTTATTTACGCTAAAGTCCTATGTTCCTTGTCATACCAAATTGTACCTTATTATAGTTGTAATTGTAGTTATGTACCTTGAAATAAAAATACAAACAGAAACCTATGAGAACCCAGTTAGTTCTTATCAGAAGCTTGTTAAGTATATAAGATTACCATTCTGATTTTGATTCCTGTTTAGTTTATAAATTTTTATACTTATTTCTCAATTATATTTAAACCATGAAAATCATCAAAAAACTTCTCCCGCTGTGGGTGGAGCAGGACTCAGGTGGACTCAGGAGGGTGTCAGACTTACTGACTAAAATCCACCCGTGTTCCCTCATTTGCCTGTGTGCCAGGGGCCGCGGTATCTCTTTCGAACAACCCGCACCCCTGGCAGGCATCGGCCCTCGCGGACCCCACCAGTTGTTGCTGACATCGCTGACGGCGCGCGAGGAACACAACGCGCGATCGACCCGGGAATGTATTTTTTTTTTATGTGGAGAAATACCTACTGCGCTACCACGGGGAGATAGCGCAGTTATGTGGGACAGTAATCCACTAAAACTCCACGGTGTCCTCCAGTGCCGCTTGAGGCGGAACACGGAAACGCGCAAGCCATCCGCGAACCCGCCGCGGCTGTCCGTCACCGGACTCCCCTCAGAGGGGTTTAGCTTTAAGTGATATTATGGAAATAAAAAGCTGCCATTTTCACACTATTTGCCGTACCACTCCTACTATTTTGACGAGTTATGCGAACATAAATGTAGGAAACAGCTGACTTTATTTTCGTGATTTCAGGTTTAGGCCTTTAGTAAAAGTTGTTCATAATGATGAGTACGATGACCCTTTATGAGGTTAACGGTGATTAAAATTATACCTTGTATTGTTAAACATCATAAAATGCATGTAAAACGAACAGCTGTTCTCTATTTTCCCTTCCTCTAGCTTATTCTTTTTGCTCCTAGAACGACACAAGAATAAATTACAGAATTTTGAAAGCGGGACTTTCTATTGAAATGTAAATTTGACATGCACTCGCACTATTTTTCTTGTGGGGCGTAAAAAGGTCCGGCAAAAAGCATTGGCGCCGGTCAAAGGTGATTTTTGAAAGACTTTTTAAATCAGCACTTGACGTTTTTTCTGCTACGGTTGGATCGGCCTTTAGTGCAACCAACATTTCGGTTCAGAGGGACTACTCTCTAATTCCGGTAACGAAAATACGGGCCCGTCCGAAAATAGTTCGAAATTTCAAAGTGACTCCTACAGCTGATTAATTAACTTTTTTGGACGCGTAAAACCATTTATGGAGTAGAGACAGCTGTCAAATCGTGTAGTAATTCATTCTTAGTTTGGGCCCCGAACTAATCATAGGTTTGTAAGGGATATGGATTGGGAAACGCCCGTAACAGTAACAAGTATGATTTACAGAATTTTAATCATTAAAATCATTAATATAACCCACAATACTCTTAAGTTCATATAATCCCATTGAACGACTATTTCATGGAACATTCAGTCATTTATTCAAGTTAAAAAATGTTTAAGCCTAAAAATAATATTGGCTTTTCATGGATAAATTTTGGTCTGTAAACAAAATAGCTCGTTTGACTGTACATTCGCATAACCGCAACCAAAACAAACCATCGAACAGATAACACAAATGTGCCATATGGTCCTTCTTATTCCGAACTCGCCCAAGAACGCAACTTTCAGAATTCCGACCATTTCCGAAGTTAGCAAGTTAGGCATTTACTTGAAACAGACACGTTTTGCTTGCCCAACTACTGCGATACGATAGTTAACGGTATTATCGGTTGTCAGTGTGATTTAGGAATCTTTACTTCTTTCTACTTAGGGAAAAGTTATAGTTTCATAATAAACAAAAAGGTAAAAGATAATTTCTGACAATACTAATACGATTAAATTCTTTCACTCACAGAAAACTACACGATTCCCGAGGAATATCGGATACTTTTATACTAGAAAAATTTACTATAGGAATATCCTACATCTATCTTTCAAATTAGCATATAATACCAATCGGTTCAGTGGTTTAGGCGTAGAAAGTTGACAGAGAGACAAAGTTACTTTCGCATAGCAACCCAAAGACGTAACTAACGACAAGATATCCAGATTTTTTGGTGTAATGGAATCCTACTACTATTATAAATGTGAAAATTTGGATGTTTCGATTTTTGTTACTCAATCACGCAAAATCGGCTGGACAGATTTATATGAAATTTGGCACACAGATAGTTTATAACCAGGATTAACACAAAATATACTTTTTATCCGGCAGGATAATTTTCAACCTCCACGTAGGCGGCTTCGCCTGGCAAAAGCTAGTAAATTCTATAAATAATTATGAAATTCGCCTCAAAATCTTTTGCGTACCTCAAAAGAACTACGATGTCACACAGACAAACACGAAAAGCGACTTTATTTTATAATTATGTACCTATCTATACACGTAGATATAGAAGTATGGATATCCTGTACCTACCTGGGTAGGTAGGTCCATTATAATATATTGTACCCCATTTACCAGCTTGCGGTTGACGACAGAATCCTCGAATTGTTTGCGCAAAGCCGGAAAGTGTTTGGAAGTGGCATTCTATACCGGCCCAAGTTTGATTAAGAGCTTACCTATCTATTGTACCTACTTGTGCCTGAAATTGCTAATAACTTACCTACCTAAGTTGTTTGTATGTGCTTAGTATAGTTTGGTTATTATGGAACTAAGTTGAACTAAGTTTACTGTTCAATTCTACTGCATAGATGGTATTTATTGGGTATAAAAGAGGGGTTTGAGGATATATATTTTACAAGCCGCACGGGTCAATTGAAGGCTTGACCTTCGATTGACCCACTACACGACTACACTTACAGAGGTCGGTCCGTCGATGAGTGATCAATCTATTCATATTGAGACCCTTCCTTGCCTCGGAAAACACGATAAACAGTTGATCACGGATATCATTTGTAGATCTTTGACAGTCGTTACCGGTAGGTAAGAAGCTCGAAAGAATGACAACCAGTCTTACCTATCGTATTAGTCAGTTACTGTGCTGTGCAGGTCTCATAGCCAGATAATCTACGTAAAATTCTGGTTTTCAGCGGCATCCGGTTAGACTACAAAACGACCCCAAAATGGGGGGAAAAGGCTGGCCAAATGATGAGGTTGACTTGATTTCAGGCGAAATGATTTCCGGTCCGAAAATTTCAATTTCACTGCAAACGATCTAAAAAACACGCTTTAAAAACCAAACTAAAAAAATAGAAAATAATTTAATTCTATTAAAAAGCGTGAGGTGCTTGATATTACCCACGCTTTTTAATAGAATTAAATTATTTTAATTTTTTTAAGTTTGGTTTTTAAAGCGTGTTTTTTTAGTTTTTTAAACCATTATTTATTTGCTATTTTTTAGTTTTGCTAACTTCAAATGCGTTTTTTTGAAATTATTGAATTGTCATAGGTCCTCGATAAGCCTACAAAGTGTAAAAGAAATCTGAGCGTTTGAAGTGGGTCAAAATCAAGTCCAAAGGAGTCGGTTACAAACAAACAAACTTCCAAACATACCTCAGGTGAAGCTAATAATAGCGTGATAAAAAGAAAGAAAGGAAAGTGCGTTAATTCCCATATTCGAGTTAACAAAAAGAACAAACAATCTAAAAATAAGTTGTTATTCCTCGTTCCACTTCGAAACTTGACGAATCCATAGGCAAACTTATGAAAAGCAAGTTAGCGAAACAAAGTCTAAAATTAAATGAAGAAAACTGCACTGAACGGATTTTGTACGTGTGTAAACAAGAAAGGGCTCGGGAACGAAGTTTGTAAACACGAACGTTTGACGTCAGCAGACTCGCTACACGAGGCTGGGGGCTTACATTGAATAGTATACATAGAAGTAACCAACGTAATGAGTTATTCCTCTCCTCTTGTTTGTGCACAAACTTTAAATATGAATAGCCCTTGTCGTAGTCTTAATTTTTAATTGTTGCGCCACTTCTTTATCCCAGCTAAAGCACTATACGTGGTGAAAGGTGGGCGTTTTGGGAGACTCTCTTATGTAATTTTGATGTTCAAAAAGTACTGACTCTCAGCCTAGTTTGAATAATTGACATTTGATCTTGAGTAGCAACTGGGTCAAATTCAAAATATTTGTTCACCTACATGAGCACTTATGGGGAACCGATCACTTTTCCGATTTTTTTTTGATCGAATTTCATTTTACCGAAAACTATATACGGACGTCTTTTTTCCTACATATATTTTTTTTTAATGCATTATTTGACATATTTTTAGATCATCGAAGTATCATGTTTTACCGAACTATATTTCGCCGATTCATAAAATAACTATTTGGCCGAAGCCTCTTTTGAACTTTTTCATTTGCCAAATGATTTGTTTGCCATATTTTCACCATAGCGAAACAACATTTTACGGAATATTATTTGGTCACAAATATATAGCCGGTTACTTGGTAGCATTTTCAATATTAAATTAAAATAGTGTATAAAAAGTCAATATGATGTGCTACAAAATTTAGTGAGAAACGAATCGCTGCAAAACCAACTTCACGCAGTCTTGTCTGCCCTACCCCTAGAGTGTAATTTATGCCCGCGTAGGCGCGGAGGGGTGGGGCAGCCCGGGAGCTGAGGAGCATGTGGTTTGAAGGCCCGCCGCCGCGGCTGAGGCTAGCCGTTGAAGCTGGCCAGCAAGCTGAAGCTGCGGTGGTGAGTGTTAAAACCATCTGCGACGATAAGCTCGCGTAGGGCCGCCCAAAACCCGCAGTGCCGGAACTTAAAAACTTAAAACCACTTTTGTTCATAAACTTTCTAGGCGTTTGGTGAAATTAAAATATGGTAGTTAAAACAGCGGTATATTCATCATACCGCTGTTTTAATGTGCGCTGCTGTGTTGGGAAACAAAATACTTCGAACAAATGTTATTTCGGCAAAGCGTAACTTCGGTAAAAAAAAATTCGACCAAACGAAACGTCGGGGTATCGAAAAATTCGAATTAATAATAGGTCAACTGATACAGTGGCAGACATGACTTCGATGAAGTATAAAATAACGAAACGATAATAGTTGAAAAATTTTAGGTGAAATGAAATTCGGTCAAATATTTTTCGAACTTATGATAGGTAACCGCACCTATGACACGTCAGAAGCGATTTGCACGGTTCCTATTGGCCGTTTCCAATGGAGAAGACCCGGCTAGAAACACGACGGCTATTCTTTTTAAAAGAATTCAACAAATAATTCGAAAAAAAAAAATGGGTTATCATATTCGTCATTAAAGGGCGCTGTAGCCGATAGTGAGGGGCATTTCTTATTTATCTATGGTGAGGTCAAAATGAAAATCCAAGATGGCGGGTGCGACAATTTTCAAAGTTTTTATAAAAGGTGTCGTTTTTATGGTTTTCGAGGGTGCTAAAGCCGATAGTGATTTACAAAAGAAATTCTTGCTCAGCAACAAATGACCAAAAACACCCAGATTGATTCCAATAGCACTGATTTATACCTACCGAGGCCACACACTGTAAATTAGGTTTCGCAACCTCAATTAAAATAGGTAAGTACCACATCTGTTTTAGAAATAAAACTAATTTATATTCTTTCCCATTCATCTTAAAGAGTATAAACCTCATTTGAGACAAAAGAAAGAAATTAAAGCTATCAGCTGGGTATCATCGTGTAGTTCCAAATCGTAAAAGACCGGATAGAGGTAACGTGTATATTACTTACTTTTTTAATAGTTCATTTGCGGGTGAAGGACGGTGAAAATTATTCTGATGTTGAATGAAGCTTATCTTTGATTTAATGACCATTTCTGTTTGGTTTTAATGTATCAAGTTTTATAAACAAAAGAAGACAGTTTTATGTTATTAAATTAATAATGCGATGTCATTTTTTATTTTGGCTTCTTTTATATGATAGCATAAATGGTAGTAAATAATTAGTAGAGCTTAATATTAAACTGAAATAAAGTCTTGATTAATTCATATGAAATTGACAATTTTGAGACGAGATTCACACCTGAGCATCTACAAGTTTACAGGCCTAAGCACAGACCTTATATGATACTAGTGACTCGCCCCTGTTTCGCACGGTTTATAAAAGTTTGATACAACTGTTTTATAAACATAAACTTTCTGGAATAAATTCTTTAAATGCTGGTGAAAACCGAATTGAAATCCGTTGGATAATTAAGAAGAATGATGCGGTCACAGAGACGGACCCGAAAAGCGATTTTGAATAATAATATCTAGAAATAAAGGTATAGATTTCAATTTAAAACCACAAACCTCAAAAATAACCTTCTAATCTTCCATTCCACAATCAAATCAGCGAGGCAAACGGCCCTTTACGTTGAAATGAGTGCACGGAACCCAAATATAGCCCGCATGACGTGTTGGCAGGTTTATTGTGGTCATACCCAGCTCGCATTGACGTCACACTCGTAAACCGAGTACTCGGGCATTGCAAGCGCCAAATACACATAAGTACCTATAAAACGCACTGTATTTCCGTACTGAACCGAATGGGAGAAATGAATCTGATGGTCGTGTTTGATTTGTTGCAACGTTCGGTGTTAAGGCAGTTTTTGCTATAAACTATTACCAAGGGATGAGCCCTAGGTTAAGTTAGAACCACCGCATGGATCAATCGATCGGATAAAGCCACGCTTGTCGACCTCCGTGCCTCGCAAAACACGTTAAACCGTTTGTCCCGGCTGCCATTCTTGAATCTTTGACTGTAGTTACGGGTCGTCAGAATCGCGAAAATCTGACAACCAGTCTTACTTAGAGGCATCGTATTACCTAGTGGGTAAATGGGTTGTGGAAATGAGGAAGTAAGATAGGCAGTCGCTCCATGTAAAATACATTCGGCTGCATCCAGTTAGACTGGACGCTAACACCAACATAGTAGTCAAAAGGCTAGGCAGTTGATGATGTTGCCAAGATAAGTATTAAGATTATATTTTGATTGTTGAAGAAGATAGTCACATAATCTATTCTCAATAAATTGTTTGCATTTCACAGTGTATTAGGTAGTATATGCGCCCTCACGGCCTTAGTCGCCGCAGGAGACGCCCTGGGCGTCGGGATTCCCAGGCTGATTCCCGGCCAACGTAGGCGCGGACTTACGAACGGCGAGTAATGGGTAGCTCGCTGTCCGGTAAGGACCAAGCCCGGGTCGACGGCGCGTTGTGTTCTACGCGCGCCTCAAAGAGATGTCAGCACCAACTGATGGGGTGCGCAAGGGCTGATACCTGCCAGGGGTGCGGGTTGTTCGAAAGAGATACCGCGGCCCCTGGCATGCAGGCAACTGAGGGAACACGGGTGGGTTTTAGTCAGTAAAAGTCTGACACGCCCTCCCGCTCCACCCAGAGCGGGAGAAGTTATTTGATGATTTCCCACCCAAAAAATATATAAAAAAGACAAAGTGTACTTAGTGGTGTCTTTAAATTATATGTGCTCATTATAGGCCATGTCGGGCACTGCAAAATAGTAGCAGGAGTGAGGTAAGCTTCCTTACTCCTACTATTTTGTTACGTTGTCTACATCTCGTTTTATCTTCTCTTCTATCGCAGGTGTGCTGGAAGAGATTTCTGTAGAAATAAGCATCACCTTTGTAAGTGTGTTTCTGTTCCTTTCTTCGTATCCTCTCGTCTGTCAGTCAAGCATTGAGTCTAATAACAATAGACAAGTAATTGTGTTAATTACTTGACAGTTGAGCTTTTATATGTGTGTGCATATACGGTTAAAAAAGCTTTGAAAACCTTATCATATCAGTCTTCTGAACTAGATAAGATGATATGATCATTTATTTATCGATAACATGAAATTTATTCACAGAAATGCCATGTGCCTTGTCATGTCTGGTAGTGTCATTTATTACCTTAGAATGGTTGATACACTGAGCATTATCTTAACCGGCCTGAAATCGCTATCATACATATAACAAGCATTTATAGAACGATCATTTTTACTCTTCCCACACATGCGTGGAGATCTTTGCCCTGCAGGTCAGCCTCATCTGCCTAGCCTTGACCCAACTATGTTCGGTTCAGATTCCACTCTAACCGAATGCAGCTGAGTACCAATGTTTTACATGGAGCGACTGCCTATCTGACCTCCACAACCCAGTTACTGGGTAACATACGATACCCCTTGGTAAGACTTTCGGGGTTTTGTCGACCTGTAACGACTATCAAAGATCCACGAATGACGGCTGGAACCATCGGCTTTGCAGATATTAGGGTTTATTTATATTTTGATAGCCAAAGACTTTATGGAAATTACGAAAAAGATTTCCGTATTTTAAGTTCCTAATTTAAAATCCGTCACTTTACCAAACATACCAAAAGGGTTCCACAAAAAGGTCGCTTGGGCGCATCACTAAGTTCCCTTTCCGGAGCATTACTTTTAATTACCAAGGATTCTCATTTATTCCAACCCTAATATGGCTCCTTTGGCAAATTTAACGCTTCATCAAAATATACGGGATTTTGACGCTTTTCAAGCTGTAGATTGTAAAGGACGACGTACAGTTCTGCCATCTACATGGTGAGGTGCAATATCTGACCATGTGGTTGGCAAAAGGGTCGGAATTTGATTAAACCTGTAATATTTTAACGTACAGTCACAAGAAACAATAAATACGTTACACTTACCTCCCTTAAAGTATCAGGAGACACACATAGTATTATCGAAACCAAATAACCGAAATATTAATGATTAAATGGGTCTTGTTTTAATTGCAATTTTAGTTTCAAAACAAAAAAATACCTGTCGACAGCGATGATGATGAATTTTTCGATACTATACAGGATAAACTTTTAACAAGTGACAAACTGTAACCATGAATTCAGAATATAAATCTAAAGCCCCTAGCGTAGAAAAATGTAATCGGTTATTAAAAAAAAATCTGCTGCTCCATACATTTTGATCGAGTAGGTATTGTTGTTTTCTATGAAGCGGTTGATTTTTTTTTGTATAACCGACGAAAAATTTCAACGCTAGGGGTTCAAAATCAAATCAAATCAAATCAAAATGTTTATTTGCAAGAAATAGGTGAAGGTGAGATCTTATAACCTAAGTGTAATTGTATTCTGCCTGCAAGCGAGCGTGCAAATTTTAATTAATTTTACATTAAATATATCATAATTTCTAGAATGAAATGCTGAATTCATGCATACAGTTTGCGCACTCCTGTAGTTTAGTTTGTGAATAGTTTTAAATATTTAAATTAGGTTAGAATTTTGTTTTTTTTATTAATTAATTTGTTATTATTTAGTTATTTTTAAGTACATTGTGGCCCCAATTATCCTCCTAATATTATAAATGTGAAAGTTTGAATGTTCAAATGTTTGGATGTTTGTTACTCACTCACGCAAAAACAGCTGAACGGATTTTAATGCAATTTGGCACACAGATAGTTTATGACCTGGATTAACATATAAGATACTTTTTATCTCAGTAGTACGTGCTCGTGGGATGATTTCAGTTCTCTACGCGGACCAAGTCGCTGGCAAAAGCTAGTTTACAATAACTTACTAAACACTTTTACATCTCAGAGAAGAACGCTTTAGGAAGGTATTTATGCTCGTGACTGTACTCACTCTACACTCGTTATAAGTAGATTATATGGTTCTATTTAAGGGTCGTCATAATGGCCGCCTGCTGAATAAATATGATGGCGGCCGCAATCAGAAGTGAGCGGAGTTAGTAACAATCAAATGTTTATGCAGCGCTAAAGCGGCACACAGTGTATTTTCTATTATAATTGACCAGCTTGGCTTTTCTGTAAACAGCTCACCGTGAAAGCACGGGTAAAGTGAGCTTAAAGTGAGCTGTCATTCTATCAGAGATGCTAGATTTTGACACTATTGACAGCTCAGTTCACCTTAGATTTCTCGGTGAGATTTTTACTGAATAGCACTGCAGCTTCTGCTCGCGACTTCGTTCGCGTGATATTGTTCTGACATAAAATATATTCTGTGGCGCTTGGCAATAATGTAGCTTCCCATTAGTAAAACAATTTTCGGAATTGGGTAGGAGTCCCGAAAATGACCCATAATCAGCCCACAATGGTCCTACAGCTGGGACACAGGCCTCCTCTTGGTGAGATGGAGTAGGTAACGCTGGTCCACTGCGAGTTGGTAGATGTCACATGTCTTAATTTTATTTTTGGTCGAAGATATGCCGGTTTCCTCACTATATTTACCTTCACTGTTTTGATAGCAGTGCTGATTAAATTAAATATACTAAGTAAACCGCCTGTCCGGGTTTGAACCCACAATCTACAACTCGTAAGTCGTGGCTGATGCCACTGCTCTAACATTACCCACTAAATACAAATTCAATCACAAATATCTCTTCATATTATAGACAGAGACTAAATATCATACCATCTAGTTAACACTGAAAATCTGGAAACCTTCCCAACTATTAAAAAACCATTAATAAACTACTCATTTTCATCTACTTTACTTTATTTTTCTCATTCAGCAAACAAAATTCCACTACCTAACCTGGACTAAAAAAGAAAACCTAAAACCAACATTTTCTCGTAACGTAAAAACTTTTACTGTAAAAAACCACTTCAACAAAGTACTGAAACAGTTTAAATAACGCAAAACACACAGTTTGAGCTCATTACATATGCCAACACTGTTTTCACACGTTCATAAAATCTTTTGAGGTAACACCACATTTTCTATTGCGGCAACCATTTTGTGGAATATATTTATAGGGAGTTAAGGACGGGTTTATGTAACTACACCTTAAAATATATTGACTACGAAAATATAATATAATGTGATGTTGCTACGGTTATTGTTTTGGTAAATATTTCTTGTTGAAAGTTATTTTTATAGATATACCTAAATGTACATAGACGCATACTTTTAATAACATAACGTCTTGCGTGTATTTCCTGTAGGGTTAGGCAGAGGTGTAGGTACCTATGGTACATCCACATTTCGACATCAAAGTGTGAACTGTGAACGGCTGTGAACGCCGGAAGGACAGATTGAAAAACTTCATAAGAGTTTGCTAGACCTGGGAATCAAAACTAAGACCTCACGCTCAGCAATAGCTAAAAGCTCTGATATTTTAGCAAGCATAGAATCAACCTCTGATTTCAGCTGTCTGTAGGTTTCGGCGTACTTGAAATTCAGCTACAGCGTGGTTCTCAAAGAAAAGCTACTCTTTTCCCAGTTACGGGGAACGTCTTACGTCTGCTCGTCTGCTAAAAGAGACAGAAGAAATATACATCTATTGGACACAGGCTAACATTGGTTTGACTTATCCGGATGCCAACTGCTACTGGGACGTTTTTACGGCCATAGGGTGCCTGCATAAAGACGGGGTTTCCCGGTGAAGACAAATCGGTAAGAGTAATAACTAATGGCACGTGCACCCAGGCGGGAAAAATATTTTCTAGGGTTCCGTAGCCAATTGACAAAAACGGAACCCTTATGTATTCGTCATGTATGTCTGTCTGTCTATCCGTCCGTATGTCACAACCACTTTTTTCTGATACTTAAAGAACTATGCTATTGAAACTTGGTAAGTAGATGTATTCTGTGAACCGCATTAAGATTTTCATACAAAAATAGAAAAAAAAACAATAAATTTTGGGGGTTCCCCATACTTAGAACTGAAACTCAAAATTTTTTTTTCATCAAACCCATACATGTGGGATATATCTATGGATAGGTCTTCAAAAATGATGTTGAGGTTTCCAATCTCATTTTTTTCCAAACTGAATAGTTTGCGCGAGAGACACTTCCAAAGTGGTAAAATGTGCCCCCCCCCCCCCCCTGTAACTTCTAAAATAAGAGAATGATAAAACTAAAAAAATATAAGATGTACATTATCATGTAAACTTCCACCGAAAATTCGTTTGAACGAGATCTAGTAAGTAGTTTTTTTTTAATACGCCATAAATCCTAAACCGCAATTTACCTTTCATTCAATCAAAATATAAAAATTAAAACAAAACATTTAATTTCATAAACATAAACCTTATGCATAAACCGTGAACCATTATTTTCCAATAATAAATCTGTAATAGGCGCCTAAGTGAATAATAATTATAATTCGCGCGTTACTTGCTGCTACGGAACCCTTCATGGGCAAGTCCAAGCGAAACGCCATCTCTGGGTCAGGCCAAGACCTTTTCACCTTACCCTAGTATGCGCCCACACATAAAACAACAGAGCAACCAGCAGGGTTAGCATGACGCTTTCTATTTCTTCGATGAATAGACAGTGCCTTTTCAATACAATGTGACATTTCATTTCTCCATTTTTGACATCGCAGCGTAGATATCCTTCTACATCTGTCATTTTCTCTTTCATTTCTAATGATCTTTATGTAGGTCCTTATAAATGTAGAATGTTTCAAAATTATATTTCTTCCCAAACCGTCAAAATCACACTGACAATAAACTTTCTACTCGACAGCCACAAAGTATTTACGATTATCTACAAAATCATGATTCGTTTAGAACGCATAACTATAGAAAAACATAGCTATCTTCTCTTATTGTACATCATTTAGTTATTAGTCATGTCTATTCTTCCGTCGACAAATCGGTGCTCCTGCTAAACCTGTTGCATTGATCTCCCACCTCGACGTCCCAATCCATGTCCGCCCCGACCCATGCTCGAGCCAGCCGCGCCGCTATGCCTGTAGCATTAAATTCGTCCCTAATATTCCAATATCCCTATTATTCCAATCCAGCTCGTCCCTTGCTGCCAGCGATGCCTTAAGGCGAGGTCCGTAGACCCTGCCCCATAGCATGTAGTCGGTTTAGTTTTAAATAAAAAACTGGCCCCTGCTAGCTGCCCTAACTGGAGGCCTTAATTTAATAAGATAGCCACAGGCTAGTCCGATTAAGCAAGACATTAGCCGACAACTTCATACGTTGACCTACGAGATATCATTCCCAAAAACAAATACTGCAGCGGAAAACCTGCTGCTTTATGAAAATACTAATAACCACCAACCTACACTGAGCCCGCGGCTCGGTCAACTCCCTCTCAGGACCCGTTACTACTGACATTAACCAGCTCAATTTCTTTCCAGGCATAGTCAACCGCGGCGACTCGTTCCGGCGCCGGAGATCCCGGTCCGGCAGCCTTGCCCCGTCCTCACCGGCACAGTCTGCGCCGGAGTCGCAGGAACGCAAGCCCGTAGCCTTGCATCGCGTCGCTATGATCGGTGCGCCGGGCGTCGGCAAGACGGCGCTCATCAGCCAGTTTCAGACCAGCGAGTGTATTAATGCTTATGATAGGCAAAGAGGTGAGTTCTAAGTTTAAGAAGATTCTAGAAGTGACTGTTTTCGTCTAGTAAAGGCGTCGCTACACAGCAGGCTACGGCTAAGATACGCACGTGTAAGGGTTCGTAGTGCCCATTTTCAAACAACAAGTTAAAAATCCGATAAAACAATGTCTAATGTTCAAGACTTTCGGATATAAAAAGGCAGAATGTATTTTTATTACAAATGTATTAAGTTGGTAATTTATTACCAACGTATTTAAGGTATTCGTGCCGAAACAATTTAGGAGCCGCGCTACGCGCGGATTCTTGTTTGGCAAACAAATGAACCGCACAGCTAAAGTGATAAACCTGTCCTCTCTGTGCACATCCTACGTAGCGGACGGTCGACTTTAAGGTGACGTGCTTTTACTTACTCGTCGCACAAAAAAGTTAGGCATTTTGAAGGAAAAGCGCCTATTATGGCGGCTATGTAGGAAGAAAAAAAAGAAAATACATTTAAAATTGCGTCGACCACCAACACAAAAAATAAGACAAGTTGGTGTAAAATTTAAGCGTCACATCCACGTAAAACGGTCATTGCTCAACATAATGATGTGGCTATTCGAGATAGCCACAGCGCTGGTTTTCAGCGACAACTGGCACCATGAGCAGGAAAAAGGCCTTTGAAGGTATGAATTAAGTCCAGATTTCCCCATGACGTTCTTAAACCCTCAGCTAATTACCAAGGATTGCAATCTCTATAATTTATTTTCCTTTACCAATTTGCAAACCACCTTGTTTGTTGGCACGCTGGTTGCCAATGGTAACTATAAGCATGTTACTGATGGCATGACGAAGTTTCATTTACTTATCGTTAGCCTAATCACTTGTCAAAGTGACGGGCACAGGTTGCTGGCCTAGTAAGGAGACGGGCATTAACTCTGACTATTCAAAATGTGGTAACACAACTGTAGGTTTATTCAATTACCTAAAGTGATCGAGGCTGATAAACTTACGATTTAAACATTTTCATGACGTTGTGTCTTGAAAATATAAGATCGCATTCACAAGTTTTCACCAATAATTTAATAACTTTTAATTTTAGTTTTATCTTCAGGCGAAACATTTGGTTAAATTATAATTAATGTGAAATTAAAGTAATATTTTTTCAATAATTTAATTTTTATGTTATTTCACACAAGCTATATAATTTTTTTATATATCGACGGTCTTACGTTGACAACTCGTAACCCAAAAAAGTTTAAATTAAGCACTTATTTAATGAAAAACGTAGGTATGTGGCATTTTATTCTTCTAGATTAGATATCAATAAAGAATTCGATTACCTACCAACTACTTTTTTATTTGTTTTTTTATTCGAAATTATGCAGTTTTCCCTCTCTTGTAAAATTTTACACAATGCAGTTACATGTCAACCTTTGACCACCGATATATTTAATTTTATTTATTTATGTCAATGGATGGGTGACCATCTTTACATACCAAGATCCTTACTTCGTGCACGTTAAGGCCCCATCTGTTGCTGCTGACATCTCTTTGAGGCGCGCGTGGAACACAACGCGCCGTCGACCCGGGCCTGGTCCTTACCGTACAGCGAGCTACCCATTACTCGCCGTCCGCAAGCCCGTGCCTACGGTGGCCGGGAATCAGCCTGGGATTCCCGACGCCCAGGGCGTCTCCTGCGAAGGCCACGGCTGTGAGGGCGCATGTACTGCATCTCCCTCACGTGCGCCGCCTCCCTCTTTGCGAGCATAACTGCTTCGCTGAAGGAGGCGACTGCCAGCCATGCCCTCTCGCTCCGTACCATGGCCTGGACCAGGGTCGGACGCGAGAGATCGCCGCCGCCGATCACCTCCACGAGGACACGGCGTTGCTCTGCCCAAGCTGGGCAGAGTCGTTACGGGTCACCAGAAGCCCGAAAGTCTGACACAACCTTACCTAGGGGTATCGTATTACCCAGTAACTGGGTTGTGGAGGTCACATGGGCAGTCACTCCATGTAAAATACTGGTATTCAACTACATCCGGTTAGACTGGAAGCCGACCCCAACACAGTTATCAAAAGGCTAAGCAGATGATGATGTATCTGTCCGTGAGATCACAGCGGACCCTATCAAAATACCAGCACAGCGACATAATATTTTTAGTCTAATAGTCCTCGTCTTCCTGTTTTTAGGATCATTTCACTTTTGTATTTTTTTTTATTTTTCTAAAAGTGTTTTTGGCTTTTTCTTTTATGCCTTCAAATTTTTATGATAGCAGACAATTGAAAACCGTTTGACAATTGAAAACATTCGCTGGCTAAACACAGGTTTCCCAAATGAGCCAAAGTTACTACCAATATTTATATATTAACAGGGTCCCGACCGCAGTATGACTTTCCTAATTAACAAATATAAATTAACTTCAACTTCCAAATTAGTGTTGTACCCAAACTCGTCGTCGCTAACTGAAAATGCATCTTTACGGTTCAAAAAACAAGCTCGGAAAATAATCGTGGTCGTAAACTAGACGCGGAGATCATGAAGTTCGGAGAGTGAAATTTAATTTATGAAAAAAAAATCTGATTGTTTGGTTGTTATTATTTTGGATAAAATATTAAAAGTAAGTTGCTTGTGACCTCACTACAGATTGGCTCTTAGAGAGATCGGAGGTCTGAAGGTTTAGAGCGTTTCAGAAACAAGTGCTTAGCTAATAGGGATGATTAATCATCCTAGTCTGACAACTACTCCTACCAAGGGGTATCGTATTACCCAGTAACTGGGTTGTGGAGGTCAGATAGGCAGTCGCTCCATGTAAAATACTGGCAGATACTCAGGCGAATGATGAAGTATCCCAAAGTAATAACAATATCTATCTATATTCTTCAACACACATAACATCACACCTTTTGTGCCCTAAGGGTTAAGCTGAGGTGTACCTTTAGAAAGTGCACCTACATTTCGCTTAAGTCCTATGTAAAATGGGGTGAACCTATTGCCATCGAGCATAAATCCACATTCCGGGCTACCACTGAAAAATTTCCAAAGGAATAACCCAATAACGCTTCTCCACTATACTCATCCAGTACCCACAAACTAACGTAAGACTTATAAATAGTATTTTTAAACAAAACTGTTCCTAGAAAATATGGATGATTAAATTCCATCATCATCCCATTCTATTGTTTACACGAGTTATCTTTAAAATAGAACGATGGTCAGATTACGTGGTTAGATCGAAATAAATCACTTTTCAGATCGTTTGACTATATTTTTATATTATTTTCGTATAGCGATTGAGAATATATTGAATTGAAAAAAAAGGACAATGTCTTGAATCTCTATCTATAAATACATATTTTAGGTGAACATTAAATATTATTAACATAACATCACGCCTATATGCCATAAGTGTACATGTAGTAAGTACACCCAAATTTCTTCAGTTATATTTTTAAGTCCCATGTTATGTAAAAAATCAACCGTACAGTAAATACCACATGCGCAGCAGTAACGATTGCGACCACTAGACAAAAGAGGTAGCAGTAGGTGAAATATTAGGCATAGTAATTGAATGCAATCTAATGTCACATACACCCTTAAAAAATCTTCTCCCTGCAGTTTAATACTTAAGTAGTGACAGTCCGGTATTATACATTTTTATGACAACGAAGAAACAATAATACAGTAACACTATCCTAATTAAATATAACGACAACGTGTTATTGTCCCACAAGTTCTGATGAACAAGTGGCACTCTCAGGTACAACAAAGTTACACAATAGTACCAACTTGGTACCAACTGTGAGTCACTGAAATGTCATATTCACAGTCACAGCAATAGAACTCTTAATGAAATGAAGCTCGTGAAACGTAGCGCAATGTCGTTTCGACCAATCAGAGCAAATTAAATTGACGTTGGACGACGTCAAATGGATTTGAATCAACGATATTTGAATGTGGCGAAGTGGTTCCATTAGTTTATATTAGATAGGGGACGATATTTTAGACTACTTATTGAAATATAAAGTAGGCTTTTCCGAGTGGAAAATAATCTGAGTATTAGGAACATTTTCCATTTATACACCGTGACATTTTAGTCGTCTTACAAAGATGGTCCACTCAATGTAGCCGTCATAACATACCTCTAGGCGCGTTTAAACCATTGTTACCATTAATTAAGATAATAGATACAAAGAAAAATAATGAATGCTTCAGAATTATGAAACACCCTCCCTGTTAATAATGTTTACGTATCAAACGGTAGAAGATATCTACCTACCTACCATTACATTCCATCATTAATTCCATCTCCATAACAGGGTGTTTCAAACTACGTCATGCGTCTTAGTGATATTTTCATGTTTTTGAATATGTAATTTTTTTTTTATGAATGGTAGTAGATAGCAGTCATTGGGTACATGAAGAGGGTTGCCGTTGTAAGACGACTAAAATGTCACGGTGTATAATCAACGCAAAAAAGGATGTCCCGACTCAAAATTACTAATAGATGAATTTAGGAGGTTAGACCAAAAGGTTATATTTTTTGCTTTTCACTTTATTTTTTCAAGTCTAATTTTTCCTGAATAGTGCTTGATTTTACATACCCAGTAAAGTTCAGAGAAACTATTCTTTATTTAACGAAAGAAATAAACCACCTTTTCATCCTGTAGGAGCCGAACCTGAAGGAAAGAGTTATTTTTTATTAAAAACGAAATACGTTCTATCTTTTTATCAAGCGTGGTGAAGCAATATTCTCTGATTACTAACAAGTGGTAAATAAGTTCCAGGATCAGCAAAACAATTGAAAATCAGGTTTTTTTAATTTTTAACAATCACTGTCTAGTTTATGATAATCACCGTTGTTCCACGCATACAAAGTCGCGGGATGAAATATTCATCAGATGGCACTTGTTAATAATGTAACTTACAAATGAAAACAAAGTATTTTTGTAATCGAATCACAACTTCCAGACGCACAAACAATATAAACTCACGCCATTTTCCTACGGGTACAGGCTGAAACTACAGAGCGGCTCCTGCATATCGATTCTGTAAACATCTCACCGCGTGAAGTGAGCGTGGAGTTAGCTGTCAGTGTCATCCCACTGATGGTAGGGATTGACCAAGTATCAGGTGGAATGACACTGACAGTTCACTCCACGCTCACTTCACGCGGTGAGATTGTTACAGAATAGCAATGCAGTTCGATCGTTGTATGCTTCTTTTCACATCACGTCGCTCGGGCCCTGTCAGAATACCAGCGCTGCGACACTTTTTAAATATCGCAGCATCAGGCTGAGGTAGGAGCCTTTTGGCTTCGTGTAGGACTTTCTGTTTTATTTTTTATTTCCAAGAAATTTGTTTTTTTATCATTTTTGTACGATTGTGAGTTTAGTTTAAGAGCGTTCTCCCCACGCGGGCTGGCAACGGCGCATTTATGGCGGTTTTTAGTGATTATTTTATTGAATACAAACAAAAGTAAACATTTTTTTCAGCCATGCACTAGATCGTTGGCATTTTCAAGGTTTTATGCTAATTTTCTTACAGTTATTTTGGTATTTAGTTATAAAATCGACATACCGACAATTATTTTCTATTTGCATTAATAAGTACCATAAAATGTTTTTATTAAAGAGTAAATGTTAATAATAATTATAAATAATATCGATCTAGTGCTTGGTGCTGAAAAATAAATAGTACTTTTGTTTGTATTTAATTAAATAATCACGAAAAACTACTATAAATGCGTTGTTGCCAGCCCGCGTGGAGTGAACGCTCATAATAAGTGATATTCCTGTGCAAGTCACAATAAATACCTTTTCATTCTTTCTTTCTTTTACGTCGTTTACGTTCATGCATCACACACACTTCTCTATTAGTCTTCATCTCGAAAGACAACCCCTTCCTAACCATATCGTCATTCACACAATCCATCCATCGTTTCTTTGGTTTTCTCGTACTCTTATATCCATCGACGTTCATACTCAAAACTTTCCTCACGACATTGTCCTCATTCCTCCGTATCACATGCCATACCATGACAACTGATTTCCACAAAACTTTTCAACTACCGGTGCCACTTTCTACGCGTTTCTACTTACATCTGCCTTGTCAATATTATATTTTGTTACTTGCCTAATTATACCTCCTTATAATTATAATTTTAGATAACGATAAAAAAAATATGACGTTTAACAAAACGTCAGTTTTTGCATCTCAAAAGGAGCACAATCCATAAAATATTCGTTTCCTCACAAAACTGAATGAATACTAGAAGAAAGCAATCTAAAAACACTGGACCGTTTATGAAACGACAATGCTGTGAAGTTCACGCCAAATAAAAAAATAAAGGACAGCAGAGCTCGTTGTTTTTGTTGTTCATTTTAATGGAACGAACTTGTACTATTAAATAATACGGACAGTAGTACCAGTCTTTGCAATAAGTAATTACTCGCTTGCTCAAAAAGCTCCAATGGTAACGCCAGTGGCTTACAAATTGTAGGTCGTAGCTTCGAACTCAGACTGCCGATACTTTGTGTAAATTATTTCATGCTCTCAAAACGGTGAAGAAAACATCGTGAGGAAACTGCCAAAATTCTAAAACCCACATCTAGCAACCCGCGCTGGGCACCCCTGGTAGATTAAAGCCTTTTTCTTAATTTCTCCCTCTCGAAGAGAGGAGGCCTATGTCCCAACAGTGGGATTAAAGACTCATTATGAGTCTGAGATGCGTCTATGACAAACGTCTTTCATGAGATCGATTCCCTTCTCTAGGATTTCCTTAGTAAAGACTTCAACAATGCTAAAGTGCATTGTTGAAGTCTTGTCATGACAGAAAGAAACAGCGCAATGCAATACGGGTAGCACCTAATATTAACATCATACTACGCAAAACTACATTCTTACTAATAAATAAATTCTGGTTCTATTATGAATGTTACCCTAACTAATATTTAAAATGCGAAACTAAGCTTGTTTATAACGCTATCACTCTAAAACCGCTGAACAGATTTAGATGACATTTGGCACACATATAAACCAAGGCCTGGGTAAGGACATAGACTACTTTTTATCTTGGATCGCAGACGAAGTCGCAGGCAACAGCTAGAATTCATATAATCTTGTCATTTTGGCAGTTTTTTGTATACTCCACCCTTCCTTTAACTCTATACAGTGAGCGTTCAAAGCGGGTTTTCTGAATAACTTTTCCTTGTAGGATAAAACTCCGCTGCATCGCACGTTGGCAGAAATTCACTTAACTTTGCAATTATGTCAGCCGGTTCGTTTTTGTAACTATTCTGTTATTACATTTTACGTGTCTGTTTATTCGCTCATATTGATGGAAATTACGGGACTTTTACAGTCAGATTATCTTGTTATGGATACCTTTTGGGATTGTGAATAGGTACTTTGCAAAATACAGGGATATTTTTTCTGTAAAGTATTGTCGGCTATTTTAGCACAATCTGTTGCTGTTAAAAAGTATATTGTCAAGTTTTGAGTGCACAAGCATATATATGACTATAAGTGTTGAAATCGGTTGTCATTGTATGGGTATTTGATAATCGAGAAGTTTGGGTTTGAATGCCGATGGCAATAAGAGAAAGAGAACTCCAGAGAAACGATTGATGGACTGTGTGAAAGATGATACCTATGGCTAGAAAAAGATGTTTTTTTTTCTTTTTTTTTTGGGTAGGAAATCATCAAATAAATTCTCCCGCTCTGGATGGAGCGGGAGGGCGTGTCAGACTTTTACTGACTAAAACCCACCCGTGTTCCCTCAGTTGTTGTGTGCCAGGTGACTACCTAACGGAGATGACGACGTATGTAAAACAAAGGCATTTTGTGCTGCCAAAAATACGGACATATTAATGATGATATTACGTAAAGTATTCATATTCTTAAATCACACGGAAAACGCAGTTCGTAAAGCAAACAAATGATAAGATCTTACAAAACTCCATCATATAAATAAAGAGAAAACATCATTTTGATTACAACCCCTTTGGGGGTAAAATGCGAGATAACAACCCTGAGGTACCAGAGTCTCATAAATTATGAGAAACTCGTAGAATCAAGCCAGCGAAAATTCTTGATCGTTTGAGGGCTGCCATTTATTATGCCTGTTTTCATTATCCGTGCTTTTTTGGAAGCCTTGTGTTTTTAAATAGCGGAAACCAACTCAAATTCAACGTAATAATGTAGGCTGCTACCCATTAACTGGGTTGGGCAGATTTTGAGAAGGCTAAGCAGGCTATATGTTTACAGCTGTGGCAGTAAATGATCTTATAACTATAATGGCCCCTTTAAATAAGTATTTAATTGTATACATTATTTTAATAGAAAATAAAAACAGACAACAACTATATATTTATTTTTTAGAGACCAATCTCCCACCTACTGTTTCTTCTGCTATTCCATTTCTTAATAAGCTTGATTAAAGTTATGCTATCGCCAGCCTGTACAACGCCTGCCAGGGGTGCGGGTTGAGATACCGTGGCCCCTGGCAGGAATGGCAGGCTGACAAGACGTCTGTTACGCCTAGACAGAAAGGATCTGCGTCTGGTGACGAGCACGAGACACTACCCGCTAAACAAACACTTAGGCATAACGGACAGCTCCCTGTGCAGGGCCTGCATGGAGGCTGAGGAAACCGTTACGCATGTGCATTTCGAATGCACAGGCGTAGCCCAGATTAGAACAGAGACACTCGGGGCACCCAAATGTTACACGGATGTTCTCAATAGACCAGGAGATATAGCTGACTTCTGGAGGGAGGTGGGCTGGCTGGAATAACCACTGACGGCCGCCGTGGCTCACGCACAATGGTCCACTTATGCCCGGTTTCTGAGGTACTCGTATCGTACCCTCGTAAGGTAGTTTATCTATTCATTAGCGCTATTGGTTACATAACTTGTGAAAGCGCGTTTTCGAACACCGCAATATAATACAATCTCCGTTTAAACTCAGGTTAAGTTAACTGACCAATGTTGGCCGTTTATCGGTTCCTTAACTATTTGACGCTTCATTTCATAGTCAGACGGTATAATTTTTTTGGGTTATACTTATAACGTGTATTATATGACGATTAAAAGCTAATTATTAAAATCTAAAAACGTTGAGTTTAATTATAATGAATACAAGCAGCTCTAAATCAGACTATTATTATATTTATTTTTAATACATCAGTAGGTATCCAGAAACTTAATACTTAGGAGAAATCCTTTCCAAATATTTATGGATGAGGAATTTAAATTGAGATAATATAGCTTTGATAAGAACACCATGACCTACTATAGATCCCTATATGCATCGCAAATGTCCATTGTCAGTTTTTTTACAAAAGATTGGAGAGAGCACAAACGATTGGAAAGACAAATAGACTTTTAACTTAAAATATTAAAAAGGTAACGCTTCTTTGAAAAAAAAGAATACAATGATGTCGACATCACATTGTGACAACATCTATGTACAAAAACGAATTTTAAACGCGATCTAGCGGCAATTAAGGAACTAGTTATGGGTTGCATAGTTATTTAATGGCTTGTTGCGGATTCAGAAACCCAGTGTCTGTTAACCAACGTTTATCTTATACATAACTTTATTGAATCAATAGTTATTGGGAATTTAACTGGGAACTTCAGAAACCGGGCATTAAAGGACCAAGTGCGGAAACCCAACCAAAAACATAGAACATAGGCCCCTGGCACACAAGCAACTGAAGGAACACGGGTGGCTTTTAGTCAGTAAAAGTCTGACAAGCCCTACCACTCTGCCTAGATCGGTAGAAGTTATTTGATGATTTCCCAGTGTCAAAAAAATAAAAGCCTATGCAACTTATGGCCGTCTTTTGCATACAACTTTTACAGTACAGAGAAACGCAGGCGGGTCCCTTGCGCAAACATAGCGAATATTCTCGGAAAAATTATTTATTAATTCATTTAACTCGACCAACAGAGTGAGACCAGCTAGAAAGCTTTAATCCCATTTATGTCAGCACTTAAACTCTGGAAATATAATTGATAACAATTATAATAAGGCTAGGTTTGTTTGTTAAAAGAAGCAAACATGGTCAAACAAACCTTCATGAAATAGTACATTACGATACGTGTGACTTAATTCATACATTATTGCACGGCGTGAAATACTACTCGTATTGTACACTATTTTATAGGTCGTATGACATTAACCCACACTCTGTGACTTAATAAGTATAATAAATGGACTACTTAAGTCACAGAAAACCGTAAATTAAGTGCTGGTTTAGGTCAGATTTAGGTCGAACAGTGCCATGCAATTTTTAAACCTTTTACAGAAATAATTAAAATTATCATTATATTTTTATGAGCCCGATATACTCTCCCCTCCGTTTTCCCCGAATGGACATTACGTCATAGTACCTATGAAACAAAAAACCCTGTTTGCACAATGTGATTACTCCCTATCTGGCGTGTTTCCCCTTTCGGTAAATATCGGCCGGTATATTTACTGAAAGGGTTCATTCCGGTTTGCCATCGTGTGCAGAATATAATTCTTTATTCTTGCGATGATTGCGATGACGGGCTGGTGGCTTAGTAATAACAGCTGAACGGGTCGATCCATTAGGTTAAGCTACGCTTGCCGGGATTGGTCTGCGGATGGGTGACCACCTTTACATACCGAGACTCCTCCTTGCCTCGGAAAGCACGTTAAGCCGTCTGTCCTGGCTGTCATTCGTGGAACTTTGATAGTTGTTACGGGTCCTCAGAAGTTCGAAAGTCTCACAACCAGTCTTACCAAGGGGTGTCAGATTAATCAGTAACTGAATTGTGGAGATCAGAAAAGCAGTGGCTCCATGTCCTCACACTTTAGGTCCAGTTGAAAACCAGCGTCAGACACTAACTGTCTGGCATTTATGCTGTACTGGGCCGTTTTAGCGCAGCCGTGAGTCACACAGTTACAGTTTTTGGTTGGTTTTTTATGATTATTTTTTTATTCTTTTGCTGTATTGTGTATTGTGTGCGTATTTAGTCTGTGCTAAATAAATATATTTTCTTTCTTCTTTCGTTCTTTCCTAAAAATAAACCGCCGAAAAAACTGAAAAGCATAAAATAATAAACCTGTTTTGTCTAACCTTAATAACTAAGTTCGAAGGCGGTGACATACAATTAAAATACATATCTAAAGTCACCGACTTCCGAACTTAGTTATTATGGTTAATCAAAAGAGGTTTATTATTATTTGCTTTTCAGTTTTTTTCGGCGATTTAATTTTTTTTTTAATAATTTGTTGTGGCTCTAATCTACTAATTACTACCTACATGTTTAATTTTGATTACTTTTTGTAACACAACTCAGCATTTAAACAATCTGTGAGTGAACAATCAATCATCCCCTGTTTTCCTACCCTTAGGGTTGTAATTTTTTCCAAATTTAAAGGAAACCAACTTTGGGGTAGGTATACCCTTTTCAATAAAGAAAGAATGATCAAATCGGACTACACTGTAAAAAGTTATGCGTGGTCAAACATAAAAAAAATATATACGTGTTGACTTGAGAACCTCCTCGTTTTTTTGTCGGTTTATAAAATACTGGTATTCAGCTGCATCCGGTTAGACTAGAAGCTGACCTCAACATAGTTGAGAAAAGGCTAGGTAGATTGATTGATTCTGAGCTATGATTACTGGATATTCATTGTCAATCATACATTCATACACTCTCGCCTTCTTACCCTGGGAGTAGACAGAAACTACAGAACACCACCTGCTACAATCCTGGCATATTCTCCTTTTGCTTCCTTTACGTTAATTTATCAATCAAGCCTAGCCTATTCCCAACAATGTTAAGATCTATTTCCAGTATTTTACATGAAGCGACTGCCTATCTGACCTCCACAACCCAGTTACTGGGTAACACGATACCCCACTTGGTAAGACTAGTTCTCAAACTTTCGGGCTTCTGACGACCCGTAACGACTGTCAAAGGTCCACGAGTGTCAGCCGGGACCAACGGCTTAACGTTCATTTATCTGAAGGCCAATTCTGAAGGACGTCACCAACCAACGTTTTAGCAACATACGGCGTGTTTGTCGTCCGTCGTGACGTGACGGCACGCTGTCAGTAGCGTGTGACGTTCTAAAGAGACCGTAGCCCAATAAACCGTAGTGTATTTTATTTGACAGGGTTTGAATACAGGATAAAGTTTTCAACCAGTGCGCAAACTATAATCAAGCATATCATTATATGGGCTTGCGGACGGCGAGTAATGGGTAGCTCGCTGTCCGGTAAGGACCAAGCCCGGGTCGACGGCGCGTTGTGTTCCACGCGCGCCTCAAAGAGATGTCAGCAGCAACAGATGGGGCCCGCAGGCCTGCCAGGGGTGCGGGTTGTTCGAAAGAGATACCGCGGCCCCTAGCACACAGGCAACTGAGGGAACACGGGTGGGTTTTAGTCAGTAAAAGTCTGACACGCCCTCCCGCTCCGCCCAGAGCGGGAGAAGTTATTTGATGATTTCCCAACCCAAAAAAAAAAAAAAAAAAAGAAAGCATATCATTATATACCCCCTAGTGTAGACATTCTTCGTCGGTTATACAAAAAAAATCAGCTGTTCCATACATTTTGGCCGCGTAGGTATTACACTTTTCTATAAAACAGCTTATTTTGTTTTTACGAAAAATTTCTACTCTAGTTGACGCATGTCTGGAATGATATGCTGAATTCATGGTTACAGTTTGCGAAATTGTTAAAATTGTCTCCTTTATAATTTTTATTTTAATGAACAATCCATTATTAGGCACTGTCCATAGCAGTATAATTAACAATACAAAGATCAATACAGTCAGCAACAAAATTACTCTTGTACTAAGTTCTTAAACGCAAAAGCCTCGAATTACTCACAAAGGGTGAAATCTGTGAACTGTAATAATTGTTCTGTTCTAACTTTCATCTCAATCTCGTCATTTTAATTAGAAAAGGAACGCGGGAAGGAAAAATCGTTTTCGCGTCAACAATTTTGTTTATTGAATTATTCTCTCTTTAGAATTTCTTTTTAGAATGTTTTATTAAATCTTTGGGACATTTCTTCTCTTAGTATTAAAATAGACAAGCGCCTATACAATGTGGAAACGGAATTACGACAGTAAATGAAAACACTGGCAATATTTAGGTACGTTTAAGAGTATTTTTTTAACATTAAAATATATCCTAACATTGAAATTGAAAACGTGATTTTTTCAAAAGACTATAATAATAATGTTTATTTTCTTCCACAAATAACACTTAGATACTAAAAAAAATGGACAATAATATTACAAAACATTAGTGCTAATTTGCGGGAGACTGCTGCCTAAACTAAGCCATGGCCTGTATTTTAAGGACACCAGGGACTCTACAGGATAAATAACATCAAAACATATCACCTTATTCAACAAATAGCAACAAATTTTACATTATATTATTAGTATAAAGATGGTAAATACTTAAACGAAAAATTATTGTTGGATGAAAAAGAAAAAATACAGTAATAATAAATCAAAATTAATTATTTTTTATATTTTTTAATGTTTTTTGCAAGGTTATTTTATAAAAATATTTAAAAATGTATTATCTATTAACTACCAATAGTTTAATCACTATAGCTAGAAAAGATTGTTTAAACCTATAGTTTTAAGTTTCCCTTTTTAAGTTTTAATTTCGAGTAAATGATTTATTATTATTTTATCTACTAACTAATAATACATTTTTAAATGTTTTTATAAAATATCCTTACAAAAAACATTAAAAAATATGAAAAATAATTAATTTTGATTTATTATTACTGTATTTGAAAACTAAGCAAACTGCAGCCAGGTCTTTGAAAACTAACCCTGTGTAACCAATTATACAGGGTTAGTTTTCAAAGACCTGGCTAATTTATGGGTGTCGTACAGTCACCAAAACAGATAAGTAACCAGCTTCGTCAGAAGTAGTTTGAAGTTTAGTAAGAAACAAATGGATGTTTTCTAATACAATTCAATTTAATTAATAGAAAACAAACAGTTTATTTATCAAATTAAAATTCATTCGAAAATATCCATCGGTTTTTACTTGAACTATATCTGACAACCTTAGTTACTTATCTCTTTTGGTAACTATTCATGGGACCAATATCGTAGTCGTGAAATCGGTCAAGGGGTTAATTTATTGTCATAGCATCGTTTACTGTGAAATTTTTAGTGTTATTCAAGTGACATAAACTTGAATTTTCCTTGATGTTCTTTTAAAATTATAAAATGTTTAAATTTGTGTAAATTCAATAATAATAATTAATAATAAGTAAATAATTTCCATGCCCATTTGATGGTAGAACATGGAGGACTCATAAAATAAAACATCTTTAGGTATGTACTGAGACTGACCCATGGTTACAAACCAATAAATTATTTGATCCAGTCGTATTATCGTTTCCACCTTTTATAAAAAGTAAGACATAAAATCATTACGTGCTATATTTGTACAAATGTAGAAATTATGTATCTTAACTTTTAGTTTTTAACCGACTTCCAAAAAAGGAGAAGGTTGTCAATTCAGCTGTAAGTTTTTTTAAATGTTTTTTACCTCAGAACTTTCGACTGGGTAAACCGACTTTGATAACTCTTTTTTTATTTGCTGATGCTTCCCCTGTGGTCCCATTTCAATTTCATATAGACCTGATGATGCGTTTCGGAGATAGAGACAACGGAACTCTTCAAAAAATTATAGTAAATCAATCGCGATTGCTGCTATCGCATAGATATGCATTGTTTTGACCCCAAGGATGATGAAATTTTGGTATTAGTGGGGTAGGTACTATAACAAAAAAGTGAAAAATAAAAACTTTTTCAAAAAAAAACAACGGTCTTCCGAAAAAGCCCTACAAAGTGAAAAATAACTTTAATTTCGGAAGACGGTGACAAAAAATTAAAGAACATATTGAAAGTCACCAACTTCCGAAATTAAAGTTATCAGTTTGTTGTGTTTTTTTAAGTTAAGTTTTCACTTTGTTTTTTCGGAAGTCGGTTGTTTTTTTTTTGTTAAACCGTTGCTTAGGCAAAATGCAACCATCATTTCAGTGCATTTATTTATGGGAATTAATATTCCATGCTCTTTCATATTTATGAAAAAAATCGTTTATTTGCACCAAAAATAAAATAGTTTACAATGGATTGATGGAACAGCCCTTATGGAAAGTGAAGTAGCATAATTAGAGTCGTAGTCCTTTTTATTTTTAAAAACGCTAAATACCTCAACAGACACAGCGACGAATGAAAATCATAAAATTCAAGCTTTTGCCCGCGGCTCCGACCGCGTGGATTTAGGTCATCGCTTAAAAAAGTAGCTAACGTCCTTCTCCAAATGCCAAACTATATCTCTTATAAAGATCGATTCAGCGGTTCAGGACGTGAAACCGTAACAGAAAGACAGAGTTACTTTCGCATTTATAATATTAGTAGGGATTCAAGTCACATATTCAAATAATATCATTTCGGCCGAAAGACGTCCATTGCTAGACATAGGCCTCCCTCAAGCTCCTGCACTTCGACTGGTTCTGTGCTTCCCGCATCCAGCGGGTTCCAAATATCACAAACCCAATATTATAAAGCTGATTTTACAGTGTAATAAATCTGCTTATGAACATCCAAACCACATTTACAGTTTTACAGCTTTGCATTTAACAAGCCGTCCATTTAATTATTAATATAAAAGCTTTTTAACGCACTCGTTGATGTAAATGCTATCTACTTTTAAATTAATGAAAGGGTCGTGAAATGAATAATGTATGTATAATTTCATGTTTCACTTCTGAAAAGTATTCACGAAGGTATTAAAGTGAATCATAGATACATCATGATAAATGATAAATGATAAATGATTTTATTTCTGTAAGGAGGTTTGTACAAACACTTTTAAACGTCAATCATATTTTTTTTAAACTAGATGAGGTCGGCGTTTCTTATCTGACTACTCTGATAAGAAAGGCCGAAACAAACTCATAACCGCTATTTGTCTCATGTTATAATATTACAGTCCTCCTTTATTTATTTTCTATCCTTGTTAACTATATTTTTAAATATTTTTTTAAGTAACTTAACAAAAAACATTTAAATAATTATGTTATTATTTTTAATTATTATTATGATTATGTTATAGCATGGTTATGACCAGAGATCGGATATTCGGATGCGTATTAACCTAAAGTTGAGATGTTGGTCAATATAGAACGCGCTTTTCTATAGAAAAAATCTTAATTTAATGTAAAAGAAAATTGTTTTAACTAACCTACCCCTTCTCTTACCCTATATACACATATTTGCATCGGGGTTATTTTTAAATAAATATGCATCTGAATAGTTATGCAATCTTAGGAATTTAAAAGTCCCTTCCGTATGGAAGGGACTAAAAAAAAACCCGGGATACCGTGAATGCATTACTAGTTGTATAACTAGTAATGCATTCACGGTATCCCGGGTTTTTTTTACAAAAAATATGTTATAAAAAGCCGCTTCCATACTTTCGTAACTAAAAATAAACTTACGGTACGTAAATATGTACCCAATTATCCGATCCCTAGTTATGACCCTTTCATCATCAAGATAATCCCTGCAGTTAAAAAAATCCATTTGCACTCAAGTAAAGAACCAAAGTGAAAAATAAAACGGAAATCTAAACGAACGCCACAACAAAAAAAAAACCTGGAAATAGTTCCTAGCATTCTAGAAACAAAAAAAAATACCACCACGACCAAAGCCTAGAGTGATAGACTCAGATATTGTGGCCATTAAACACGCGAGGGCCAGTAAAGACGTTATTAGGTAATTGATATAAAGTGAACACGAAGCCTTTATGTGAAAACTATTATTGAAGGTTATTGGGTTATTCGATTCGAGTGGACTTGTATTTATCTCTATAGTTCGTTCGCGTTAAGAATGCAGTGAGTCGTCAGTGCAACTGCATGATAAAGGTGTATTCACAGTGGTGTTAAATTCAAACAAATTATATTTTAAAAGATTAAGTTTAACGAATAGATTTGATTGTAATTTGAAAAGATTTGATTGGTTAGGGGGCGGGGCTAGGCCGACGGATAATGATGACTCACTGCATTCTTAACGCGAATGTACTTTAGGGTATAGAAACGAAGTTCTACTTTGATTAATTCTTTAAATATACACTGTATAAATCTTAGAAAACAAAAATGTTTTTGACGATGACAGATTGAATTTTGATATGCCTCAAACTTAATTTACATACATACATAAACTCACACCTACATCCCAATGATAGGCAGAAACTTCATAACGCCACCTGCGATCCATATATACTCGGCAAACTCCTTTCGCTTTAACAAAAACAAAAGTACAAAGTTCCGATGTCGTAGAAGCTACGAGATCGTAGCACATGCGCTACGACGTAGTAATGGCTCGTAGGACATGCGCTACGACGTAGTATTGGCTCGTAGCACAATAGGCTCTGCTGATTTTTATTTTTAAATCTTAAAAAAGACTTATTGTTTTCTTTGCACCATTTCTTTATATAGAAATGTGATACAGATTTTTATTTATTTGTACAAATTGTATTGCTGTAATCTCTAATTTATTTATTTAAAGTGAAATCACGTACGGTCACCAAAGTCGGATCGATCGAGTCGTCGGATATAATTGAAGTTTAGTAAGAAACCAATATATGTTTATCTCCAGAAGATGGATGTTTTCGAATAAAATTTTATTAAATTAATAGAAAACAAACAGTATATTTATTTAATTAAAAATATTTTTTTTTAATTATTTTAATATCTGAAGACCTTTTATCTTCTTCTTTTGAGCGTGTCCTATAACAAAAATAAATACAGCCATCCCTAATTTGGCTACGATTTTGGCACTTTCCACAGCGTCCATCAACTCTTGTAGGCTGCAGACAACAGGACACGCTGGCCAAGATATATATACAACGTGTAACGGAATGGGTGCATACATACCAAAGGCACGGCTTCTTTGGATAGTATCAAACGATATTGGAAGGGTTTTTTAATCCTCTCTCTACATGTTCGGAAGTTATGAATTTTTTTAAATACATTGTTACCAAAAACCGAACTTTTCAAATTGAAATAAAAACATCACTCACACAGTTATTGACCTACGTAATGCGGTGGCACGTTTGTTATGATTTGAATTTAAGTAACATATGAAACCGAAAATTTGGTATCAATTCTTAGAGTATTTTATTTTGAGCTGAAATTATGTATGGTGATTGTATACCAGCTGTTATCTTTAGTGCTTAAGGATAGCAATAGAGTTTCTGTTACACCCTGTATATATTATTTGTTTGTGGTGGGTGGGAAAATCATCAAATAACTTCTCCCGCTCTGGGTGGAGCAGGAGGGCGTGTCAGACTTTTACTGACTAAAACCCACCCGTGTTCCTTCAGTTGCCTGCCACGGTATCTCTTTCGACCCACCCGCACCCCTGGCAGGTGGACAAAATATTAAGTGCCCCATTGTTTGTGGGACAACACCTCATTTACACTCCAGGGCGGAGTCATCTGTGAATCTCCACCTGAGCAGGTTCTCTTTTGGTGACTGTACATTTTATATACTACTACCTATATTATAACACTAAAACATAAGATTTAAATTCAGTACAAATTCCCCATCTTCATACGCTCGAGCAAATAATTACAAAAAAAAACTGTTAGTTTTGTTTCTAGTTTATTCGTGCAGCCTCCGCTCATTTCCGGGCCACGAAACACATTCCCGTGTCGCTGTCAGTGGGAAATTCAATCAACTACCCGCAGACACGAGCATATTGATGAACCATGGAGCTTATAACTCATCAGAATTAACTGGTAAATTGATCTGCATATTAAAAACTTAAGCCTACATAATTCAATTCTCATGTGTTATTGATGAAAAATTCCAGAGAGACCTTTTGTTTAAAAAAGTGTTTGGTTTATGTTCAAAAATACTAATAACTGATCCATAGTAGTATTATAAATCTTAATGTTTGTATTTTTGATATTCAGGCAAAAACGACTGAACGGATTTGGATGAAATTGCACAGATTATTTCAATGTTGAATGAGCCTGATAGTTTATAATCTCGAGTAGTACTTAGGACATTATTGAAAAAAAACAATCTAGACGAATGTTTTTAAAATATATAAGTATACCAAAGGGGGGCTTGTGGCTAAGTAACAATAGCTGCACGAGTTGATCGATCAGGTTAAGCTACGCTTGCCGCAGTTGGTCCGTGGATGGGTGACCGTCTTTACATACCAAGACCCCTCCGTGCCTCGGAAAGCACGTTAAGCTGTTGGTCTCGGCTGTCATTTGTGGATCTTTGACAGTCGTTACGGGTCGTCAGAAGCCCGAAAGTCTGACAACCAGTCTTACCAAGGGGTATCGTATTACCCCAGTAACTGGGTTGTGGAGGTCAGATAGGCAGTCGCTCCATGTAAAATACTGGTATTCAGCTGCATCCGGTTAAACTGGAAGCCGACCCCAACATTGTTGGGAAAAGGCTAGGCAGATGATGGAAGTATACCAAAGCCCTTTGACAATTTCTGTGATTAATACTAGCCACATTTTAATGGCCTATTAACTTTGATGGACGTCCCTGACTGGGGCAGTAAGGACAACAAAATTCTTGAGATTAAGATTATAAAACAAAAAAACAACAACTGTTATGACGACACACGTAGTTTAGTATATCCTTGAACTTGGAATAAGTAACATCTTAGTTTACTCGTCGAACAAAAAGTCTTAAGTACCAACTAAGTTTCTTTCAACTTCTTAGTGGGTACAAAACGAAGAAACTTTCTATTTCACCCTTTTCATTAAAACTTTGGCGCCTGTGGGAATAAGGGTGGGAAGAGATTTGCTCCCACAAGTGATTTTCGGAATGGCTGACTTTCGTATGGAGACTATTCCATCTTGGCAAGGTAAACTGTTACTGGTTTTTTCCGTGCGGAAAGCCTTAGCTGCAGCCCGGAGTTTGGAACTGTGCCCGGTGTACGGCAATAGGGTCTTCCTTGCATGTAATATCAAATTACCTCTCCTGACTTAGATTACTCAGATCAATCAATCAATCTATGAGATCATGTAACATTTTCAATTCATATATACTCTCTGAATTTATCTTTGATATTACTGACATTGGTTAAGTACAAACATCGTGAAGAAAACTGGATTTACTACTACATATTATAAAACAAAGTCCTGTTTGTTCACGATAAACTCAAAAATACTGAACGGATTATCATGCAGTTTTCACCAATAGACAGAATGAATAATGAGGAAGATGTTTTTTTTTGTGTGGGAAATCATCAAATAACTTCTCCCGCTCTAGGGTGGAGCAGGAGGGAGTCTCAGACTTTTACTCACTAAAACCCAGTCGTGTTCCCTCAGTTGCCTGTGTGCCAGGGGCCGCGGTATCTCTTTCGAACAACCCGCACCCCTGGCAGGCATCAGCCCTTGCGGACCCCACCAGTTGGTGCTAACATCTCTTTGAGGCGCGCGTGGAACACAATGCGCCGTCGACTCGGGCTTGGTCCGTACCGGACAGCGAACTACCCATTACTCGCCGATTACACGTCGCGAATCAGCCTGCGATTCCCGACGCCCAGGGCGTCTCCTGCGGTGGCTAGGGCCGTGATATACTGCCTCTCCCTCGTGCGCCGCCTCCGTCTTCACGAGCATGACTGCTTCGCAGAAGGTGGTGAAGGTTTAAGTGTATAATATGTTAAGGTTTTGTGTAAATTGGTTGAAATATTACGATAATTGTTGAAAACGTCGGAAGCCGCCTGGGAGCTTTCATTGACTGATCAAATCACATACATGAAGGCATACTATGCTCTACTACCCGCGCGAAGCCCGGGTGGGTGGCTAGTAGTTAATATAGGACTGAAATCGCCAACCCATCTTGAGCAAGCGTGGTAATCAATGCTCATGCCGTCTATGTATGCGAATAGGCAATTGCCCAGCAGTGGGCCGATAATATGATGTTGTTACTACATTATTGTTAAGTGTTAAATACATTTAGTGATGTGTAATGCAAGCAAGCTTGAATCTGAGTTCCCTGCCAGCATAGTGTTGTGCCACAATGGTTCTCATTCGGCTGTCAATCAGCAGTCAACTGCGGGAGACGTGCAATACGCTATTATTGGTCGTGCTACATCCTCTGATTGGCCTACATTGTGGGGGCTACTATAGGTGGAATGGAACTCGATAGGTTCTGAGATTGCTGTTTAACCTGTAATTGGCCACTGTTTATGTCCGAGGGTATTGTTCCGTATAGTACTTGAGATATACTTATTACAGAAGCTGTTGGTAAACTTTTATAAAATACCTTTTAATACAGTGAAATGCTATTTGGTGGTATGCGCATCACTTGACAACGGCTGGACCGACCCAACTTGTGATATTATTAATATTTCATTATTACTCAATCACGCTAAAACGGCTGAACGGATTTGGGTGAAATTTGACACACAGATAGGTTATAACCTGGATTAATACATAGGATACTTTTTATTCTGTTAGTAAATTCCCATGGCATAATTTTCGAAAACCGCGCGGGCGACGCCTCTGGTAAAAGCTAGTTTGTTTATAATATTCTTTGGCCCGAATAAGGTTTTCAGAGCAAAATATTGGAAATGTAGCCCGCAAAAATGGAAAATTCAGGAAAAACTGAAAATGGTTTTTTTCTGTGGGATTTTTTGTATGAATCAGCTCAGGTCGTAAATAAATAAATAGGCCATTTGGGTTCAGATTTCTTTGGTAAGTTTCTCGTTTGAGCACTTTTAGGCAATGGTAATACAGTTAGCTATACTTCTATTGCTTTGTAATAGTTTGGGAAATAGGCGGACAGCCCAAAGGCGGAAAGTAATTAACGCCGCTGAGGGATACCCTTTTTTTGTGTGAGAGTTCTTATAGATAATCAAGTCTACGTCTGTGGAAAGGGAGTTTTTAGGTCGACTAAAACTATCTTTGCAGACAAGGAGGCAAGTTTCTTCAAAATGGTAAAGTAAATAACGTAATACCATATAAATGAAATCATCATCATATCAGCCGAAGGACGTCCACCGCTGGACATAAGCCGCCCCCAAAAGGGGGGTTTGCCATAATCGCCACGCTTGGCAGGCGGGTTGGCGATCGCAGCATGGTGGTCAAATGCATTGAAAACGCTGCTGGGCATTCTCTATTAAGTCCCTTAGTCGCCTTCTACGACACCCAAGGGAAGAAATGGGATGATGCTATTCTTTTACGTCCGGCACCACACGGAACAAATGAATGAAATGTATTCATTTTATTTGAGCCTATACATATTATAAATTATACTTGTTTTAAGTATATATCTGTGTGATGGCGTTGTTTTTTAAACGATGAAACGGATTTTAAACGATGAAACGGGGTTTTATCATAATTTAGAAAGGTTTATCTTAATTATATTTATCTATATTAAACTTATATAATGATAGGTAAGGAAATTGTATGTTTTGTCAAGTCGGAAAAATCATGCAAAATAGGGGCGGGGCGGGTCGATACTATTAAGCATCAGTTTTGGATATTTAAAAACGAGTAAAAAGTGACAAATCATGGTAAAGTCAATGACTTGACGTTCGATTATCGGTAACATACCACAATGTTTTGATGCGCCATTTTGATTTATCGCTCTTGACTTTCGGCTTTCGGCTAACGGGATGAAAAGGCAATACACTGTCGGCTATTTATCATGTGAGGGAAAACGTATATTGATTGTTTGTTTAAATTCGTTCATAAAGGCATGGCTATAAAGACGACGTGAATTAATTGTTTTCTCCTATACATCATCATCACCATTTCAGCTGAAAAACGTCCACTGTTGGATATAGGCTTCCCCCAATCTCCGCCACTTCGACCAGTTCTGTGCTTCCCACATCCAGCGGATTTCTACGGCCTTCAAAAGGTCATCGGTCTACCTTGTGGGACGCCTTCCAACGCTACGTCTTCCAGTACGCTGTCGCCACTCCAGAATCTTTCGGCCCCATCGGCCATCTGTTCTGCGATCAATGTGCCCCACCCACTGCTACTTAAGTTTGGCAACCCTTTTTAATAGGTCATCACTGGCAACATGCAGTGGCAACCGCCCCATACATAAAACCCCTTATTGCTAGACAATGTTTATAATAAATAAATCGGAATTAGAAGATGATAATGATGACGTGGTAGGGATATTTATAATTATAGAAGTACCATTGCTTACATCTCTGCCACTATTGCAATCTTTTTTTTTTGGGTGCGAAAATCATCAAATAACTTCTCCCGCTCTGGGTGGAGCGGGAGGGCGTGTCAGACTTTTACTGACTCACCCGTGTTCCTCCATCTCTTTCGAACAACCCGCACCCCTGGCAGGCATCGGCCCTTGCGGGCCCCATCAGTTGATGCTGACATCTCTTTGAGGCGCGCGTGGAACACAACGCGCCGTCGCACTATGGAAAATATAGGTCGGTATCGGATCAAAAATCTGTAACTTCATGAATTTTTGTTGTATCGTGATGAAATTTGGCACAAATATGCAGCAAGGTTCGGAGATTCGAACGATGTGTAGTTTATAGGGTTTTCTTGTATATCTATGTATGTTTTTTTGCATAGAATGAAAAAAATGGGAAAAAATCACGAAAAAAATAGTTAAAAATTTATTTCAAGTGGAATACAAGTTTATAATGACTAAAAAGATTAAACCATGGTTAATTACAACAAGCAAAGTAAACAAAATATATATATATGAAAAAAAAATACTAAATTAAAATCATATTACTAATAGGTACATCCTATACTCTGGCTTCAGGAAATGATGTAGCTAGGTACAAATATAAGTAATAACTAAATATAAATATTATTTTTAACTTATACCACTTCAGGATCAGGGTCAGTAAATGTGGGTTCACTTTCAGGTGCCACGTTTAAAAGACTTAGTGCCTCTTCTTCAAGTTCTTTCACATTTCTTACGTACGGTTTTCTCAAACTTGTTATATATGGATCTGACGTGTATAAAAGCGTTTTAAAGACATCTTCATTTGTAGCAGATCGGGAACATTTTCTGGCATGATGAAGTCGTATGTTTCTGTAGTCTTTGTTGCGAGACTCTTGTGCGTCTTCCGATAGCTGTCCAATAGGAAGCACCGCAAAATGTTTGATAACGTTTTGCCCGTGTATGAGTATTTTATGAACGGAGGATGGCATATAATACCAATCGTAATTACTTACATAGATTCTTGCAGTTTCTATTGCATATTCCCCAAATTTTTCAGGGTCGATCATCATTCCAGAAGAAAGAACTTGCAAGATAATGTATAGGCGTTTAATCAATGCCTCATCTACACCTGTTATTTCCGATGAGCAAGTGCTATTATAGAAGAATCTTCGTGCGGTATTGCCATCGTTCGTATTCCCGCTAACTTGCCGAGGTTTGTCGACGATTAATCCCAACTCCTCCCTGAAACGTTTTTGAACAACTTCTTTCTTTTCTTTTTTTAATCTCTTATTTTCCTCAGTTGAAGCAGACCAAGTCTTAAACGAAAGATTATAGGAAATATGCAATATCATTTCCATGCAGCGAATCCAGGCGTGTAAGGTGGACAATCCGTATTGGTAGGCGTTTTCGTTTTCGGGTCTGGCAGTTACTTTCGATAGGTCATTCATTAGCCGTGGAGTAGCCCCACATATCGTGCATGTGGAACCAGATGGAGTATCTGTAAGGACCTGAGCCACCTTTCCATCGATCATCGTTAGAAATAGTTCATGCTTCACATTTACTACAACACCATCTTTGTTTATAAGTGATGCTTGTGCAGCCCTAATTTGTTTTTTAATATCATCAACAACTGCCTTGGTTTTTTCTGGAGTTTCCTTACAAAACTCAATAGAAATGGGTCTGCAAAAACGGACAGATGAAGGTACCGGATTTTGCCAAACAACGGATCCCGATTGCACATCAACTAATCTGATGGGGACTAATGAAGTGATGAACAAATTGGCATCTGAAATTGTTTCTGACTCTTCTGCAAGTATTTGCTTGTATTGGCTTTGACCAGATGAACCATCACATCCCCATTTAGAATAAAGGATCAATGTTCTATGTTGTTTTTGGAAAACAGAATCGATTTTTAAAATTCTAGCAGCAGTATGATCCAATAAATCTTGTATATTAATCACTTTAGCATAAGTATTCGTGATTTCGATTGTAGAAGATGGTGGATAACAGGATCTTTTTATTTCTTGTATTTTGTAGTAAGGCGGGAATATACAACACTTTCGTTCGTTGGTTAAGTTTTTCAGGTACATATATTGTGCTTTTGTTAGATCTAAATCTATAAAAGCACTCAATGCTTCCGTATCGGAAAGAATCTTCATCTGGTCTGAGTCGTTCCACTTACTTGAGATATCTAATTTCTTTTGAGTGTCAGCGGTTCTTAATTCTTCGACAAGATGAGCTTCTGTGTACTCACGTAAAGCCCGTAGTCCCTGCAGATAGGCGTTTTTTATATGCTCGAAGCCATAGTCTTGGAGTAGAAGAGTGTTTTTCCTCTTCTTGGTAGATTCTGAGGAGTCTCCATAAGCCACGCATGCTCGTCCTCGTTGGCCAGATGTTGATGGCGTAGAATATTGTTCAGAATCCGGTAAATTTAACGAATACCTTGAGTCCAACCAAGTACAATACTTCTGTAAAAATGTTTCTTTTTTCCGAGATGCCAGGGCCCAGCGTTTGTTGAAAATAGGAAGAATGTGCCTTTGTATGTCACTAATTATAAAACACAAGTTGTTTTCAGAAACATTCAGCTTTTCCACTAAAACTTTGGATAATGATTCCATGGTCTTGCCGCCCTCTATATAGGGGATTATGAAGTCTCGTTTGGTACAGCTGAAGGAAGACATTTTAACACTTCACAATCTGCAGAAATAATAGGCGTAGATGAGATTTGCTTCACTTGAAGTTACACTGATGTAGATGGTTCGAATAGTTTTTGCTTCCCTTTAAATACTCATTTTACAATATCGAATTGGTACCTACATCATTATTATCTTGTAATTTCCCACGCAAACCGAGTGCAAATTTGATAAGGTCCCTTTGTTATCACGAAATAATGAAGAAAATATCCAAAAAGTTCTATATTGTTCATGTGAATGGTGTCAGTGGTAAACCGCAAAAGATACTAATTTTCGGGTTCTGACTTTTATCAGTTTTTTTCTCATATCTTCTAAAACCGCAAATATCCGCAGCTGATTTTTTTTGCATTCTATTTATGAATAGTTAGACTACTAGTCGACGCAAAAAGTAGCGCTTGGGCAAACGTGGGTAATACTGAAAACCTTCAACGAAAAAACATACAAGTGAAAAAAAAGGTATGTCACTTTTTAAGTAATTACTGAAATATTTTTCTTTACTTTTAAAATCATTAAGCTGTATCGCAAAAAGCATAAAATAACCTTTCTAAAAATGTATAATACTGCATATCTGTACCAAGTATTTTTTTCACAATATGGTATTGAAACATGTATACGCAAAGACTTGAGTTTGGCACTTCTGTTTTCTATGTATTTCTATCTAAGAAAAAAAAAAATAATTTCGCGTATTAAGAAAAAAAATCGTAATGAATATTATAATTTGACTATTAGAAAACCTAAAAGAATAGCCATATTAGCCAAATTATGATATTCGTAAAAAGCATTTTTGATATGCGCTTGTTCTACCATTTTCCATAGTGCGTCGACCCGGGCTTGGTCCTTACCGGATAGCGAGCTACCCATTACTGACCATCCGCACTATTGCAGTCTTAGGTACATGTTACATCCCAGATTAAAAAATAGTATTTAAGATGATTAAGGAGATTTTAAGTTGTTAATGATATTGTGGCGACATGTTGTTGTTAATTGGACAACTTTTCAATAGCTCTAATTTCAATTTCAGACTTAAGTCTTACTTTTTTTTAAATTAATTTACTTCATCAGTGACTAGGAGGTCGATTGGTACTTTATCCACCAATATCTAAACCAGCCGGTGCCATCTAGTTTTAATATATTGACGTGTAAAAATGTCTAAAAAGTTCTACTTACAAAAACGAACATTTCATGGTTTAAAAAATCAACATTTTGTAGTAGATCAAATTAACGTCAAAGGACTTATTTGAGGATCGAATGACAATTATACCGTTTAATTTGAACAACCATAACATACCAGTAATAATTAATTAGTCCTGTAACTTTTTCTTCAGAAAATGCCAATAACTCAACAGTTATTTGGCCCAGGGGATCGTTAAAGCTATCAATTTTCATGTCATTTGTCGAACGGCATCGACCCGGAAATTGGGCCCGGCTGAAATTGGGTTCCTCTGAATTCGTAACACCGTTGTTTGTGGCGTTGATATTTGATGCGTTCGGTGTCGTTCAATTATGAAAATATTTGCGACTGAGGTAAATTATTACCAGGAACATGGCGAGTTCGGAATGGAATTTCCGAATTTGTTTTCAATGTTGACGTATACTATTTTGCTGCATTCTTTATTGGTGTATCAATAATAACAACATTACGGTCGTAAAGCGAGCCTGGTAAAAATAGCTGTTTTTGGAACCAAATAATTAAAATGCCAATTCTTACTCGTAGGTACGTTCAACTTCAAGTCATAATCTCATCAAAGTAATGTTAAAAAGTTGTCAACTAGTAGAAAAATAAAGGTAACAGATTGAGATTTAGATAACAATACGAACGTGATTTAAAATACGGGAAATCAGGATTCAGATGCGGTGAATTTTAATCAATCTCAAGATTTTCTCAAGATACCTATCATTAGAGCATTGTTTAATTTCTGGGTACTTACTAACTTAGGGCCTGGGAACGAGAGAAACGAAATTTAATGAAATTGTTTGTTCTGTAAATAGGATATCAAAATCACTTTCATGTAAAAAGTAAAATAAGCTAGATGGAGTCGACATTACCTTTCTGACTACCCTTGAGAAGAAATAGCAAAACAAACTCAGGGGTGAAAATCTCTTTTAAAGTCTAGACATAATCTTAGTCAGATCTTGTGAGGGCCAACTAGCTTAGATTGTCTGAAATGGTATTACGAGGCAAGAACCACACGGATTTGAGTAGACCAGTGCTCTGTTTAATAAACTTTATAAATTGTAAATTCACAAATCTACAAGTTTCTGTTTAATAAAGAATACAACTTAGCGAAAACCATAGCGAAAAATTACAAAATTTTAAAATTGTACCTACAATTTTAGATATTCCTGTTTAATAATCATTTTCTCTTTACAGGTGACAATTTATATATTTGTAAGGAAAACTGTTTATTGAACGCATAATTGTAGTTACAAATTTACATATTTTGTAAATTGTAGAACAATTCCGATAGGTTGACTCGCCTTATGTCAGAACTTTATAATTTTGTACGTCAATTTAATAAGTGAAGTAACTTAATTGTTGTTGTTGTTGTGAGCCATTAAATAATGGTTCCAACAACTAGTAGTGATGATGAATATATCAGTGAACAGCGACAGAGAGTTTTTTTTTTTGTAAAAGGATATACTTTACTTTTAAGCAAAACTACTATCGAATATTTGGTAACGAAAATAGGACATGGTCTTAAATACAATTCTAAAAGAAATAGGTATAGCTATGCATTACGCTCAGCACATTATGAATTTTCCTTTTTCTAAAGTTTTGCCATGTTGTGTCACGTAGGTATTTCCAGTCTTTGTTATAGATGCTCAAGGATTTAAACTGTTCTTCAATGTCTTTTCACTTTTTTATTTTCATATCGTGAGTTAGTTTTTCACTAAACCGACTGAATAAAACATCTTTATTCTCATTTAAACATTCAAGTGTCAACTAATTAAAACAATTACTTTTCAATTGTTATCAGACTCAATGAGTCTGCCTAACAGCCGTGGTGGTAGCGACAGAGTATTTATTGTTCTCCAAGACTTTCGTTGCGAATCAAACAAATAGAAAAAAGTAGGCACTTACTCTGTAAACCAAATATTAAATATTTTAAAATACTACGATTTTTGAAATCTACCTTCGATTTAAGAATCTTCAACAAAAACTTACATTTTATGTAATTTGTAACTTAGAAATTACACATTTGTAGATACAATATTGTCATCGAAATCTGTAGGCGTTTTCTGCACATGTAAACGTTTATGAAACAGAATTTGTAATGCAAATAATTGTATCGTTTTTACTTGTAATTTAAAAATAAATTCTAGGTTAATTAAACAGCACTTTTCATACAACTTTACAAATATGTCACTTATTTAAAAAACTCTCGGATCGTAACGTTTATAATACAGGGCCCAGTCCAGTCAGTGCATGAATTCGTTAGTAGTCGTATAGCTCAACTCAGAACAGTCGTAAGTAATACTATTTAAGGACTATTAATTATTATTTTTTTGATGCTGGGTAATCATCAAATAACTTTCCCGCCCTGGGTAGTGCAGGAGGGTGTGTCAGACTTTTACTGACTAGAACCCACCCGATTTCCTGCAGTTGCCTGTGTGTTAGGGACAACGGTATCTCCTTCGAACAACCCGCACCCCTGGCAGGCATCGGCCCTTGCGGACACCACCAGTTGGTGCTGACTTCTCTTTGAGGCGCCAAGTTTATAATTGTTTTTTTTTTTTATAAAATATCACAATAGATGATACTTTATTCACATAACAATCTAGCCTATTAGCTAATAAGTAATTTACATATAACTTAAACTGCTAAGTAACTATAAAACTAAGAAATCGTCCAATAACGTCCTTCTTATTCACTGTAAGTTAAGGGGAAGACACTTGGTTCACGTGTTCTTTATTAAAGACAGTACTTGCACTACAGTTTAAGTTCACTTACACTGCACTAAACTAACTCAAAGGGTTTTACCCTTTTTAGTCTTCGCACTAATTCAGTGTTGTCAAGGAGTTGGATCGCCTCGACATTCACGTGATGATGAAGTCTGTGTTCATGAGCTTCTGCATATTTCTGTTTAACTATGTTTACGACATCCATCTTGAGATCCCGGTGGAGGTCGCTATTTCTTATGTACCAGGGCGCGTTTACTATATCCCTTAGTACTTTGTTTTGAAAACGTTGTATGATTTGACGATTACTTTGCCTGGTGTACAAATCTGTGGGGCTGCCCACAGATTTATAATTGTAAATTTAACACCGTGTTACAACTATTCCAATATAACAGTAATAATCCGAATTAATATCAAGGCAGGTAAAGCAATATAAACTAATATCTAATAATTAGTATACTAGCTTCCTTAAACACACATACATAATATACTATACAATGCAGGAACCAATTACGTAGTATGCGAAATCCCGGTATTAACCTACAGGGGGATGTTTCGTAAGGTCTATACGATCCCATATTACAGCTTGTATGATGCAAGATTGTATATTTTTTGGCTGTATTATTAAAGCATATTGCTGTTATAAGGAAATTGTAATAACATACTGTAAACGAATAAGTTACTGAAATAATATTCAGTGTAAAGACGTAGGTAACTGGGTTTCTACCTGCAATTACAATGTTTGGTGATTTATTTTTTGGATGTAATGTCAAACTGTAATATTATTTCACAGTAATTTAACTAAACCAATAACTTAAAGCTAACTTAAAACTAACTTGACAAATGATTTTCCAAAAAATACTACTAAATTTTAACATTTATTCGTGCCCGGTTTCATTTATATATATTTTTACATATTATTTATTAGTTTATAAGTATTAAATTTTAGCAGATTACCGCCTAAGTCAGTCATTCATTTGTCATTATGTACGACATTACCAATAAATGCCATTTCTTTCAATGGAATGTCAGTGGCTGACCATTGGAAAGTCATAATGACGCCATTATATTAGTTGATTACCAAACTTGTCAAAATCAACAATTATGAAATCAATGATAGACCATTCTGACACTATTGTAATAGCAGACTTGAGGCCCTGGTTTGGTAATCTACTAGACAATGCCATTATTAGGAGACCATTGACCGTAGACTACTATATATACTCCATTGACCGACCAATGATCGATCATTATGAATTTAGCAGATTACGAACTTTTAGCAAAATGACAATGGGATCGTGTTGGAATGACGAATTTATAAAAATAGCAGGCTTCGGCCCCTGGTCGCAGACATGCCTGTTACAAGCACTACGCACCTAACGTTTCTGAAGAACATCAATAAGGTCGCTATATAACCTCCTATGGCGTCCCTTCCCGGTGTATATTTTGGTGTGCCAATGATTTCATCTCCCTACATTTACTTTTAAAGATAGCCAGTCTTTTATAAAATTTATCCAATGCAATCTTTGGATTATGAACTGAAATGCTTCTAACTACAAAAATTAAAACATAATAAAATATTCGATTTGAAGGTATACACATATTCTTTATTATAATTTTTTTTCCTATTAATTATTATTATTTCAATGATTTTTTCCTTTCTTTTCTTTTTTCTTATGTAAATTGTAGTTTTACATAACGTAGATAGGTACTATTAGATATTTGTTTCTCAATGTATGTTTCGAAATTTGCTTTGTTCACTATTAAGTGTTGGAAGTCAATTCCTAGGCTACTAGGTTGTGCATACGTAAGTCCTGCATCTTCCGAACCACCAACTTCCAAAATACAAGCCTGACTTAGTTTGTTGTTGTTGGTTGTTGTTGTTTGTTTGTTTTGTTTGTTGTCTTTGTTTGTTTGTTTGTTGTTTGTTTTGTTGTTTGTTTGTTTGTTTGTTGTGTGTTTGTTTGTTTTAGTTTTGTTTTTTTTTATTATGTGCTGCTGTACAACCATCAAATAACTTTATAAATAATTGTAATTGTAAATTGTTGTTGTACTTTGAGGGCGAAATAAATTATTTAAATTTATTTATCCATCGATATTATCGTTATTGTTATTTTTAAATAGTGTTTGTTTTGAATTTTTCTCCATTTGTGTTTCAATATTTAGTCTGTGTTCTTCCTGTGGAAGCCCCAATAAATACCTACTTTTTCTTTATTTATATTAAAAGTATTAAATTTATATATTGATGTAAAAAACATAACATTTTATTCGACCTCAAATCGAAACACCCTAACATCTTCCAAGTGGAACAATGTTTGCAAACTAATTATAGACAATTAATTTGGATGCATCTGGGATTAATCTCTGCAGGCGGAGGATTAGATCTGTATCGATTGTTAATGTTCAGGGATTAGGAGCTGGACTGGGAAATGCAATCGAACATTGTGTTACATAAAGGCTTACGGTCTTATTCATAAAAAGTTCATTCATTCATTCATTTATTAATTTTGTAAACATGGAGTAAGTGATATAGATAATAAATAATACTATGTTTGTCCATACTATGTCCCGCCACAAGGCATACAAAATAGGGTGATTAGTCGAATGTCAACTAACAAAATTAAAACAAAAAATAAAGTCAATAGGTAAGATGTCACAATTTCATTCCAAAAACAAATAATTAATAATATGTCAATAAATTAAGACTATCCGAAATATTTAGTCACAATTTTGTATAGAATAATAAATGCTATAAAAATGCCAATAAAGAATGTTATTATCTTACAAGTTATCGAACATCTAAAACCTTGCTACAATCTGGTTGTCAAAAAGTGTTATAAATATAGCAGCACATAAACGTTCTATAACACTATTATAAGTTAGGTAGGCCAGAACCCTACTTTAACAGTGTTTTAAGGAAAATATGGCCGACTCTCTCAAACAGCTGATTGATTACAAACAAAATGATATTTGACCATTTGACGTGCAAATATTTATTTATTTAAAAAAAGCACAGCCACATCACATACAATCAACGTATGCTAGAAATAATCTTAAAAAATAAAGGACTAATATATATGACAATTACGGCGTACATAACATTGATCAAAATATCTTGCTGCCTTAAAATACTACAATATATTAAACTAAACTAAAAACTAAAATAACCTACAATAAAACAGACTAGCATAAATAAGCCGGGCTACACTCAAAACCAACAAAAAAAGATAAGAAATACTACTAACAATAATTTTAAAAATAGAAACAATAAAAATTAAATTGAATTGACATATTTGAATACAGTCACAAAATGTCAATTTTCAAGCAATCAGTTGACAGTTACAATTTCAAATCATTTGTCAAATTTAAATAACAATGACGTCACCGCGTCAGAAGTGTCGAAACTTTAGACAGTTAAATAGTTTCCAGTACGTAGTAATGGAGCAGTGATGGCCGACGGAGCAGTGGTGGCCCCTTGGTATCGGCCTCGACTTACGAGTTGTAGGTCGTGAGTTCAAACCCAGGCAAGCACTTTACTATGTGTATTTAATTTCATCCCCACTGGTCACCTCAACGGTGAAGGAAAACATCGTGATGAAACCGACATTTCCTAGAACCAAAAATTCGAAAATATGTGATATCTACCAACCCGCACTGGGCCCGCGTAGTGGATTACGGCCCACTCCCTCTCACAGAGAGGAGACCTGTGTCCCAGCAGTGGGAACATTAGAGGCTGATTATGATGATGATAACGTAATAATATCTACGGTCCCAATTATTCGGTTTGTACGCAGACATTCTCGTTTGACGATTCGACGTGTTTTTCAATTCAAAATCAAAATCAAAAGTCATTTATTCAAATTAGGCTGAGAATCAGCCCTTTTCGAATGTCAAAATTGCATAAGACAGTCACCCAAAACGACCGCCCTTCATCACTTCCTAGTGCTTTAGCTGGGAAGAGGAAGTGGCGCAACAAACTCCCCAGCAGCACAGCTGTCTGTTAAGTTAGATAGACTTGATTCTATACATAGGTAGGCAAAGTAATCAACATTACAAGACAGAGAACTTAAAAATTTGTAATTTTTAAATTTGTTGGATGACTTCATTAAAATGGCAACATTTCGATTTAATCAAAACAACAACATTTTTATCAAAGGTTTTATAGGCCTATCGAGCTGTTTAACTAATGAATGTCTTAAATCTTCGATAAGCTTTTTTATTAATAAGACCGTTAGACTTTTGTATGGAAGGTCGAAAGTTTGCGACATGACAGGTAACTTTTGAGCGGTTTTCACTCAAGAAGCTTATAGATAAAAGTGGAGGCAAACGACTGTGGGCTAACGCTCTCTTTCTAAAAACGATACATAAGAGAGAGAAAACACATATCAATATCTCGTTCATATGTATGTATTTAGAAAAAGAGCATTAGCCCACAGGTCGTCTTCAGTTTTTTATTTGGACTGTGGCCTCCACTTTCATCTATAAGCTTCTTGTTTTCACTGGTGTCCATAGAAATAAGAACGAAGCTGGTGTCACTTGCTTCCATGGAATTAGTATGTATTTCAGCAGATATCAGAACGCAATACCAGTTAATAAAAACGTTCAAAATCTAATCGCAGTCTCACCTCGGCGACAACCAAATGTTAAAAACTTGTCAAAAATGTATGGAAACTCGAGGCGCTTTTGACAGATTGAGATTGAGATCAAACCGTTCTTAAAATTACGAGAATTTCCCGTCAGAAGTTGACTTGTTTTTATTCTGAACGACACACATGCAACGACACACATTCCATTTACTGATTTCACAACATTCGAAGCAGGAGTGAATGATGTCGAATCCCAAAATCCAACATCGCTGGATCGGTTCACTAATAAATTCATTTAGCGAAGCGTCTGATATCAACTTAAGACAACGCCTGTGACATGGAGGCGGCGCACGTGAGAGAAAAGCAGTATATGCGCCCTCATTCACGGTCTTAATCGCCGCAGGAGACGCTCTGGGCGTCGGGAATCCCAGGCTGATTCCCGGCCACCGTAGGCGCGGGCTTGTGGGCGGCGAGTAATGGGTAGCTCGCTGTCCGGTAAGGACCAAGCCGGGATCGACGGCGCGTTGTGTGTGGAACACAACGCGCCGTCGCGCGCCTCAAAGAGATGTCAGCAACAACTGGTGGGTTCCATAAGGACCGATGCCTGCCAGGGATGCGGGTTGTTCGAATGAGATACCGTGGCCCCTAGCACACAGGCAACTGAGCAGATCCACGAACGGGTGGGTTTTAGTCTGTAAAAGTCTGACACACCCTCCTGCTCCACCCAGAGCCGGAAAAGTTATTAGATTTCACACCCTCAAAAAAAAAACGCCTGTGACATAATTATGTGTTGTTTTTATCACAACAGTACTTTCCAAGGCACGAACGAGTATTGATATGCTATGATGGTCTCCCATCCACGGACTAACCACGGCAAGCGTAGCTTAACCTGATCGATCGACCCGTGCGGCTGTTATTAGTTTGCCAGCCCTTTGTTTGCGACTTTGTTGTGAGCACGAGCCATCATACTAATTAGCAATTAGTATTCTCCGATTCTTTGCACAAATAACACCACAAATACAAATGACTATTTCTTCTTGGCAGTAAAAAGAAATTCTTATTTGATTGATACAATTTTTAGGGTTCCGTAACCAAATGGCAAAAAACGGAACTCTTATGGATTCGTCATGTCTGTCTGTTTGTCTATCCGTCCGTCCATTTATCACAGCCACATTTTTCCGAAACTATAAGAACTGTGCTGTTGAAACTTGGTAAGTAGACAAATTCTGTGAACCGCATAAAGATTACACACACAAAAATATAAAAAAAAAAAACAGTAAATTTTGGGGGTTCCCCATACTTAGAACTGAAACTCAAAAAAAATTTTCATCATACGTGTGGGGTATCTATGGATAGGTCTTCAAAAATGATATTGAGGTTTCTAATATCATTTTTTTTTTCTAAACTGAATAGTTTGCGCGAGAGACACTTCCAAAGTGGTAAAATAATGAAAAATAAGAGAATGATAAAACTAAAAAAAATATATGATATACTTATATTAATTACCATGTAAACTTCCACCGACAATTAGTTAGAACGAGATCTAGTAAGCAGTTTTTTTCTAATATGTCATAAATCGTAAACCGCAATTTACCTTTCATCAATCAACTCAATTATAAAAATAAAAATAAAAACATTTGATTTCATAAACATAAACCTTATGCATAAACCGTGAACCATTATTTTCTAATAATAAATCTGTAATAGGTGCCTAAGTAAAATTATTAAAACATCGATCAAAGTTACAACGAACTACAAGTACTTTTATATTATGTTACTTGTTGCTACGGAACCCTTCATGGGCGAGTCCGATCCGCACTTGGCCGCTTATTTACTTGCCAATGTACGTAGGAAAAATATTCCTAGAAAATTGACTGTCACATTGTCATAGGAATGTGAAGTTCCATTGAAGAGAATACTCATCAAAAGAGTTGTTTGCTGCCAACTATTCGCGAACATGACTCGATATGAGACCGAACTTTGTTATCGTATTTTCAGCTTATTCTGGCACCCGGTGGAGTAGAAAATGTAATGAAATATGCACATTTTAAATTACTGTATTCACTGAGTTAGGGTCATCTTACTCGTTTTATTTATTTCCGATTCGGACACCATAATTATTGTTATGCAAAAAGAGCCACGCAAAAATAAGGATTACTTATACAACGTGTGACAAAAAGAGCCACGCAAAAATAGGGATTATACAACGTATAATGGAAATGGCGTATACATGCGAAGAGCACGGCTTCTTTGGATGACATCAACCGATATTGGAAAGGTTTTTTAATTCTATCTCTACATGTTCCGAAGTTATGAGAATTTTTAACACATTGATACCCGACCAAATTTAAACAAATACATCACTCGGAAGAGATTTATCGTGATATTGGCAAGTAACGTGGAAAGTTATTGACCTACGCAGTACGATGACACGTTTGTTATAATTTGAATTTAAGAAACATTTGAAACCGAAAATTCGGTATCAATTCTTAGAGTATTTTATTTTGAGCTGAAACTATGTATAGTGATTCTACATCATTTTTAGTGCTTAAGGATAGCAATAGGGTTTCTGTTACACCCTGTATATTACAACTTGTAATACAAAATTCTCAATCCGCCGCACAGATTCAACTGATTTTTTATAAAAGTGGGTACACACCCACTTTGCTCACGGCTTCGCCCAGAAAGTGGTCGGAAATTATCCCACGAGAACGTACTACCTAGGTAAAAAGTATCCTATGTGCTAAGTTTGGCACACTGATAGTTTATAGGTAGGATTTTAAGTGGGCCGAATTTCATCCAAAGTTAAGAGCATTCTCCCCACGCGGGTTGGCAACGGCGCATTTATGGCGGTTTTTCATGATTATTTCATTAAATACAAACAAAATTAAACATTTTATTCATCCATGCACTAGATTGGTATTTTCAAGTTTGTATGCAATTTTTTTTACAGTTATTTTGGCATTTGGTTATAAAAATCGACATACCGTCAATTATTTTGTTTTTGCATTACTAAGTACGATTAAATGTTTTTATAAAAAAGTAAATATTTAAAATAATTATAAATACCAACGATCTAGTGCTTGACTGACAAAAAAAATGGTACTTTTGTTTGTATTTAATTATATACACGAAAAATTACTACAAATGCGTTGTTTCCAGCCCGCGTGGAATGAATGCCTTTTTTTTGGGTGGGAAATCATCAAATAACTTCTCCCGCTCTGGGTCGAGCAGGAGGGCCGTGTCAGACTTTTACTGACTAAAACCCACCCGTGTTCCCTCAGTTGCCTGTGTGCCAGGGGCCGCGGTATCTCTTTCGAACAACCCGCACCCCTAATGAATGCTCTTAAGTCGTTTTTGCGTGATTACGGATTTTTGTGCGGTTTTCAACAAAAGAAAGAGTGATTCATGAGGAAGGTTTTGGTGTATAATTTGTAAAGGTTTTGTGTAAATTGGTTAACGCGGCCGAAGCTGCTGGCAAAAGCTAGTATATTCTAAAGGTGACTCGCACTAAGTTAATGATTTGTGGGCGCTTCGACAAGTCCAGAAATCCCTATTAGGCAATTGGTACGTTATGATTTTTACGTACTTCATTGCGTGTACTTGCAGTTTCAGATTATGCTGTTAATGAGTCAATAGAATATAATGATTAGTGAGAGAACTGATGTCATAGGAATTTACTGACGTTATTGGCATTATGTAAGTCTGAATCGACTGTCATTGCACCATCTTATGCAATTGTATGTGGCGAAAACGTTTAATTACAATCAGAATCAGAATTAGAATCAGAATGCTTTATTTGTAAACACGGATCAAATTACAATAGTGTGCGAGATGTTACAGATAGGTAGATCCTGTATGTTTTGCCCAGAGTCGTACAAATATATTTAATTAATATTGTCGAATTTTTTACTTTTAACACCAATTTAACTTTTGAGATATCATAAAGTGGTAGAATTATGTAAACTTTCATATTAATGATAAAATCAACATTAATAGGTGCATGCATATGAATACAAATTTAAGAAATTAGAATCAATTTCAATAAATGTCAAATAGATTAAGTTACGTGCCTTAATAATGCTAATGTCAAATAACATTCTAAATCGTCAAAATAGGTGAGGTGATGTACAATTTTCTGAAGCAGTAATCATAGAATTATCGTCCAAATATTCCTGTAGTGAGTAATAGCATTTATTTATCAATATTCTTAATAGTTCTGTTTTGAAATTATCCAAATTGCAAAATTTTGTTGCCCATACAGCCATATATACTTTTATTCATTTGTGAAGTTTTGCCATAAATCACTTCGAGTTCTGACTTATTTTTATCGCGTAATTTTCTGTCGTAACTTTTAGTAGCTATTTTATACGATGAATGATGATGACAATATTCGTATAATTAACTCTAAAATAAAGGGCTTTGGTCCAGCCCTTAGGTACGACATTCACGATCAAATTTGAATTACCTATGTATAATCATATTATAATGTAGGTCTTATGTCATTGTTATAAAGTTACCCAAATATGGAATGTCTACCCATGTAGTTTTTTTTTTTAATAATTAATCCTAATAATAATTTGAAAAAGTTCTTTTTAATAATTGATGAATGAATGTATAATTGATTCACCTATAAAATGTTGACCCCATCTAGTTTTTTAAAATAACTTTACGATTAAAAGTGATCCTATTTACGAAACAAACAATTTGATTTCATTGCATTATTCGATGCTTTTACGCGCTAAGCACGATGGACAATTGGTCCGCCACGATAAAACGTTTGGAAATCGCAGCAGTATATTTGTCCTTCATGTGCATTATTGGATAGATTTCTATAAGTTCTATGTTCGCGGACAAATTTTCCATCATCTTAGTACACGATGTACAGCCGTGGATTAATACCATAGGGAGGGTAATAATATTTGGAGTTCTTTCATCATGACCTATATAAATATCACACCGTTATTTCCCGAAGGCATAGGTGATATCATCAGTTGTTTTATCCCATGGGATGTGATAAAGGGCAAAGCAATTTCAAATAACCTGAACCGAGTATTTACTAACGGGAAAACCCATTATTTACCATCGTCAACACGTAGCAGGCGTTCTGTAGTTTCTGCCTACCCAAATGGAAAGAAGCCGTGAGTTTATATACGTCAACACGTACCAACATATAAATCAACATAAAGAGAAACGCACCGTAAACCCATGTGAGTTTTCAACTACATCGTAAAACCACTTCAAAATATTCTAAGCGTAGGGAATTCAATCACAGCCGCTCCGTCAAACAGTCTCATGAGGAAACGCAGTAACGTCACGAACTGGCTCCAATTACGACGAGCCCTCGAATTATTTACTATTCATGTTGAGTTGGAGCCCCTCATTAAGCGGGGAATCCATTTTAGGGATGCTACATGTTCGGGTCGATGGGTTTCAACGGTCCGAAATTTCTCCAATATCCATTCTGATGGTCGAAAATCCAGGAATTGCGCCGATTCACGACTATTAATAAACTTGCTGGAAATTACTGCAAACTTAAATCGTAGTTTTCTTTTGGCTCGATAGGTACCTACTTACCTATTATCTATCTTAGTGAAGTTTCGAGTTCGTAGAGCAACTGATTTTACATACATCTTCACTATTTTATTGTATATTAAAGACAAAGCTGGGCCCCTCCGCTGAATACGAAGAGCACAGGACCGTTCAATGTTGTGACGCTTGGGGAAAGCCTAAAGGCGTCTAATGGATGAAATGGGGAACTTATTATTTCTAAAACGTCCCAAAATCTCGCCCACACTGGCACCACACCTCAAAAACACACTTAACACTTACACATTAGAGTTATTTACTCACACCCTACCCTCTAATTTGGTTGTAAGTCCCGTCACCCGTCTGACGTCACGCGGCGTGTCACTGTCCCTAATTCAGCACCCATGATTAATGGCGAATTGAAACCAGTTGACAATGCTAATGGCCGCCCTGAATCAAAGTCCAATGAAATGGGCTGTTTGTTTTATATTTGGTTCTTGTTTGTGGTCAAAATTGATGTGTTTTGTGATGTGTAATGAGCACGTTGCCGCTAGAATTTATTTTAACCTGGTGTTTTTTTTTTGGGTCGGAAATCATCAAATGATTTCTCCCGCTCTGGGTGGAGCAGGAGCGTGTGTCAGACTTTTCCTGACTAAAACCCACCCGTGTTCCTTCAGTTGCCTGTGTGCCAGGGGCCGCGGTATCTCTTTCGAACGACCTGTACCCCTGGCAGACATCGGCCTTTGCGGGCCCTACCAGTTGGTGCTGACATCTCTTTGAGGCGCGCGTGGAACACAACGCGCCGTCGACCCGGGCTTGGTCCTTACCGGACAGCGAGCTACCCATTACTCGCCGTCCGCAAGCCCGCGCCTACGGTGGCCGGGAATCAGCCTGGTATTCTCGACGCCCAGGGCGTCTCCTGCGGAGGCTACGGCCGTGAGGGCGCATGTACTGCCTGTCCCTCACGTGCGCCGTGAGGCGAACGAGAGGTTATTCAGGTTAAGCAATGCTCGCCTCGGAAAGCACGTTAAAAGCGGTTGGTGTCGGTTGTCATTCGTGGATCTTTGACAGTCGTTGCGGGTCGTCAGAAGCCCGAAAGTCTGCCCACCACAGGCAGTCGCTCCATATAAAATACTGATACTATGCTGCATCCGATTTGACTGGAAGCCGACCCTAACATGTTTGGGAAAAGGCTAGGTGGATGATGAAGCGAGAGAAAGGTTGTGCATTTGTGACACGTTTTGATGTGCACGTACTAAGCTAAGTGCTAGTAACTATAGAACGCCATCTACTTTGATCCTTACCAGGCACGGGGTCCTAGAGGTCATGACCAATGCCATAAAATCAAAATCAAAATCAAAAAGTCATTTATTCAAACTAGGCTGAGAGTCAGCACTTTTTGAACGTCAAAATTACATAAGACAGTCCCCCCAAAACGCCCGCCCTTCACCACTTCCTAGTGCTTTAGCTGGGAAGAAGAAGTGGCGCAACAAACTCCCCAGCAGCAAAGCTGTCTGTTAAGTTAGAAGAACTTGATTCTATACAATAGTGGGTAATTAACATTACGAAACAAAAACATTAAATTTGCCATATCTCAGCTAGCACAGGCTTATATACCAACAAAACATTGAAAACATAGTACAGGCAAATAAAATAAACCAACACATGAACTAATATAATTATATAACCTGTCAGTAGTCAAGCTAATACTGGTGAAAGAACATGAACATTGTCTTGAGTTAATCACAGCGACCAACAATTATTATCGTTTAAGTAGTCGTTGACAGAATAGTAAGCCTTTGAACAGAGGGTGGATTTAACTTTAGCTTTAAACGCATTAAAATTCAAATCTAGCAAAGAAGAGGGGAGCTTGTTATAAAAAGTTATACCAAGACCAACAAAAGAGTTATGAACCTTATGAAGCCGGTGAAAGGGAACACGTAGTTTGTCCTTATTTCTAGTATTAATATTATGAATATCACTGTTTTTAGTATACAAGTGTATATTTTGCCTAATATATAAGATGTTGGCCAAGATGAATTGCGATGCGACCGTGAGAATCCCAATATCCTTAAAAAAATCTCTCAGAGAAACTCTAGCACCTAGTTGGTAAATGGCTCGAACAGCTCGTTTTTGAAGAACAAAAATATTTTGAATGTCAGCTGCTTTGCCCCACAGCAGAATGCCGTAGGACATAACACTATGAAAATAACTGAAATAAACTAACCGAGCTGTATCAACGTCAGTGTATTGTCTTACTTTTCTGACGGCGTAGGCAGCCGAACTGAGCCTTCCCGCTAGGCTTGATATATGTAATCCCCACTGAAGTTTGGCATCTACTGTTAAGCCCAGAAAAACTACCGAGTCTACAGTTTCAAGCACCTCATTTTCTAAGACGATGTTAGGTCCTAGATTCTTAACATTCGGTAAGGCGAACTTGATACATTTCGTTTTCTTGGCATTGAGAACTAGGTTATTTGTGGTAAACCAATCCGTAACCATTGAAAGTGCACTGTTTACGTCGTCAAAATCTTGTCTGTTCCTGTCTACTTTAAAGATAAGAGAGGTATCATCAGCAAACAGCACAACGTCACAGATACTCTTTAAATAGTATGGTAAGTCATTAATATACACTAAGAATAAGAATGGTCCTAGTATTGAGCCTTGAGGTACACCTAACTGAACTGGTAGCCCGGAAGATTTCACACCATTAACATCTACACATTGGTGCCTATTTTGCAAATAAGAACTTATTACATTGAGAGCTTCGTTTTGAACACCGTAATGACGTAGTTTACGCAATAGCGTGTCATGGTGCACGCAATCAATCGTACGTAAACCTCCTTAAAATGGTAATATCCTAGTGTAGCGCTTGGTAAGTGTTATAGTAAAACTCCAGAAGATTGTAAATTGTATGTATTGTCATGATAAATATGTACAGACTTAAAGCTAAAATTCTTAATCAAGTAGTTCGTGTTGCGCTTATTACTAAATAAATAATAGTTAAAAAAAAAAACTAAAAAAACACGCTTTAAAAACCAAACTAAAAAGTAGAAAATAATTTAATTCTATTAAAAAGCGTGGGGTGCTTGATATTAATTGATTATAAAAATACCTCAAAAAGCACCCCACGCTTTTACACACGCTTTGTACAAAAGCGTTTATATTTTTTTTTTATTATTGAATTGTCATAGGTCCTCGATAAGTCTACAAAGTTTAAATGAAATCTGACCGTTTAAAGTGGGTCAAAATAGCGTCCAAAGGAGTCGGTTACATACGAACATACAAACAAACATACAAGTGAAGTTAATATAAAGCGTGTAAAATTGAAATTAGTACTTAATCTATCCGCGTGGTGCGTGACGACGCAGTGCTCGCGCGAGGTGTGTCACACATATAAATATTCCGTGGCTCCACGTGATCGTCAGCCCGACCGTCCCTTGCCCGCAGAAGTGCCAGCCCGCGCCGAAGTTGAGCAAGTAGCGTTAAAATCCCCTATTAATAGTAATAAAGAAACTGTTTTGATCGAGCCTGTCCCCACTTGCTACCCTCCCCCCTCCAGTGACGCCCTGAGCCGAGGCCTGTACCCCGCAGGGGGTGCCCTCAGCGTGCAGTTGCTTTAGTTTAAGTAGGTTTTGTAAGCCCTGGCTGGAGATTCTTAGTCTAAAAACTAAAAATCTCCACAGGAAAGCCCGGTTGAGCAGTTACGGCCTCTCAAGATCAACTGCGAGATGTCATTTCGAAAAAAAAAAAAGAATCATTACCTTTACCGCCGCAATTATCGTTGCTATAAACAATTGACACCACATTCACTTTTCACTGCACTTCATACTTGACGAAAACATGTAAATGTATTATTATATAGCAGCTGTCCACGCGGACGCATCGCTCACTCAAGTAGGAGAGAGACAGATGTCGAACGCTGCCGAACGCGGAAGCCGATTATGCCTCTTTGTCGATCGTTCCGCGCTCTCGCTTGCACTTCAAGCCTTAAATGGAACGCCTCAGAGCGAGGTAACGCCGCATGAGTCATGTTTTTTCGTGCGTGCAGCCGGTTGTCACGTCAAAAAAAACGCGATCATCAGTGGAACGTTCGCTGTGCCAGCGTACGGATGTCTTGATGTTTGCAGCTAGCAGCTACACTAGTAAGTAAGTAATAGTCTGCCAGGGGTGCAGGTTGTTTGAAAGAGATACCGCGGCCCCTGGCACACAGGCGACTGAGGGAACACGGGTGGGTTTTAGTGAATAAAAGTCTGACACGCCCTCCTGCTCCACCCAGAGCGGGAGAAGTTATTTGAGGATTTCCCACCCAAAAAAAAAGTAATAGTTGCATCGATTTGTCAACAGAAGAATAGACATGACTATTAACTAAATGATGTACAATAGGAGAAGATAGCTATGTTTTTCTATTAATTATCACAATAATGCGTTCTAAACGAATCACGATTTTGTAGATAATCGTATATACTTTGTGGCCGTCGAGTAGACAGTTCGTTGTCAGTGTGATTTTGACAGTTTGGGAAGAAAATATATTCTTCTGAAATAGTCTACATATAAAAGGACCTAGACAAAGATCGTTAGAAACGAAAGACAGATCGTAGAAGGTCGTAGAATATCTACGGTGCGATGTCAAAAATGTCACTTTGCATTGAAAAAGCACTGTCTATTCTTCGTAGAAATAGAAAGCGTCATGCTAAGCCTGCTGGTAGTACGTTCTCGTGGTATAAATTCCGACCCCTACGCGGGCGAAGCCGCCGGAAAAAGCTAGTACCTACTTAATAAATACATATTCATTACTCATAAGCTTTTTGTGCAATAAGGTCTAATTTATTCTTTTTTCTTTTCTTATTAATATGTAGTCTTAATTTGTGACCCGCAAAGTCTTTGGCTGCGACCGCACCTGAAGTTGACGGACGTAAAAATATCTCAGCGGGATATTTTCACGCACTGGATCTGGACTGTCGAAAATCGAACAGTGTGTTTTTCGACGAGCTGGGATGCACTCTGTTGAATTTTCAATGCTCGGCTCCACACCGAGAGCTGAAAGTCCTGTGCGCGATATATCTGCCGCGATATTTTTACGCTCGTGGGAACGGGGCTAACATAGTTAGTTAGATACAACAGACGTATTAATTAACACAATGTAATGTGCCTGCTTGGTTTTGAACCCACGACTGATAACTCGTACTCTGCACCACCACTGCTACTGTACTACCGAACCCAAACGAAAATAAACACACAATCTCTCAATTTCAAAAGAAAGGGGTGGCATTTAATGCCCTTCCATTCTCAAGGGTGCAATGACAGCCAACACTTCTTTTTACGACTTTTAGAATACTTAAAACCCTTATTTTTATAACCCTGATGCAAGATTTAGGTAGAAACCCGTGTTGCCAAGTTAGAAATATTTAAAACGTGGCTCCCGGACTTAAGTTCCGGTGCAGTCCCTTTGGTCTGGGTTCGTCGCACGTAATTTTAAGTGGTTTAGGCCTTTTGGGGATAGTCCGCAGATATCTAATAAATTATTATAGCTTCGAATATTCCAGTTTTTGGTGAATTTACGGTTATGTGTATAATAACAGGACAAAGTATCTAAACTAATATTACAAAGCAAATATATTCGACATTATGTATTATGTTTGTTTGTTACGCATTCACGCTAAAACGGCAAAACGTACTTGGATGAAATTTGGCTCATGGGTAGATCCTGCCTAGAGATCGGATATTCGGATGCATACCTAAAGTTAATTTTCAGCTATGAAAGTATGGAAGCGGTTTCCTAAAATACAGATTTTTGTAAAAACATCTAGGGATGCTAGGAACACCATGAAAGCTTAACTAGTCAGGTGTATCACTGTAGGATACAAGATCAAAAATCAAAATCAAAAAGTCATTTATTCAAACTAGGCTGATAGCCTAGCCACGTACGTACATAGCCACGTACGTACATAGCCACGTACGTTAATAGACACGTACGAACATAGCCATATACGTTCATAGCCACGTACGTACATAGCCACGTACGTACATAGACACGTACGTACATAGACACGTACGTACATAGACACGTACGTACATAGACACGTACGTACATAGACACGTACTTACATAGACACGTACGTAAATAGCCACGTACGTACATAGCCACGTACGTACATAGCCACGTACGTACATAGACACGTATGTTAATGGACACGCACGTACATAGCCAAGTACGTACTTAGCCACGTACGTACATAGCCACGTACGTACATAGCCACGTACGTACATAGCCACGTACGTACATAGCCACGTACGTACATAGCCACGTACGTACATAGCCACGTACGTACATAGACACGTACGTACATAGCCACGTACGTGAATAGACACGTAGTACATAGACAAGTACGTACATAGCCACGTACGTACATAGCCACGTACGTACCTAGCCACGTACGTACATAGCCACGTACGTACATAGACACGTATGTTAATAGACACGTACGTACATAGACACGTATGTTAATGGACACGCACGTACATAGCCAAGTACGTACTTAGCCACGTACGTACATAGCCAAGTACGTACATAGCCACGTACGTACATAGCCACGTACGTAAATAGCCACGTACGTACATAGCCACGTATGTTAATAGCACGTACGTACATAGCCACGTAAGTACTTAGCCACGTACGTACATAGCCACGTAAGTACATAGCCACGTACGTACATAGACACATACGTACATAGACACGTATGTACATAGACACATACGTACACAGACACGTACGTACATAGCCAAGTACGTACTTAGCCACGTACGTACATAGCCACGTACTTACATAGCCACGTACGTACATAGCCACGTACGTACATAGACACGTACGTACATAGACACGTACGTACATAGCCACGTACGTACTTAGCCACGTACGTACATAGCCACGTACGTACATAGACACGTATGTTAATAGCCACGTACGTACATAGACACGTACGTACATAGCCACGTACGTACATAGCCACGTACGTACATAGCCACGTACGTACATAGATACGTACGTACATAGACACGTACGTGAATAGACACGTACTTACATAGACACGTACGTACATAGCCACGTACGTAAATAGCCACGTACGTACATAGCCACGTACGTACATAGCCACGTACGTACATAGACACGTACGTACATAGCCACGTACGTGAATAGACACGTACGTACATAGACACGTACGTACATAGACACGTACGTACATAGACACGTACGTACATAGACACATACGTACATAGACACGTACGTACATAGCCAAGTACGTACTTAGCCACGTACGTACATAGCCACGTATGTACATAGCCACGTACGTACATAGCCACGTACGTACATAGCCACGTACGTACATAGACACGTCCGTGTATAGCCACGTACGTACATGGCCACGTACGAACATAGCCACGGACGCACAAAGACACGTACGTTAATAGACACGTACGTACATAGCCACGTACGTGAATAGACACGTACTTACGTAGACACGTACGTACATGGCCACGTACGTAAATAGCCAAGTACATACATAGCCACGTACGTACATAGCCACGTACGTACATAGCCACGTACGTACATAGCCACGTACGTACATAGACACGTACGTACATAGACACATACGTACACAGACACGTACGTACATAGCCAAGTACGTACTTAGCCACGTACGTACATAGCCACGTACTTACATAGCCACGTACGTACATAGCCACGTACGTACATAGCCACGTACGTACATAGACACGTCCGTGTATAGCCACGTACGTACATGGCCACGTACGAACATAGCCACGGACGCACAAAGACACGTACGTTAATAGACACGTACGTACATAGCCACGTACGTACATAGCCACGTACGTACATAGCCACGTGCGTACATAGACACGTACGTACATAGCCACGTACGTACATAGCCACGTACGTACATGGCCACGTACGTACATAGCCACGTACGTACATAGCCACGTACGTACATAGCCACGTACGTACATAGCCATCTATGTACATAGACACGTACGTACATAGCCACGTACGTACATAGTCACGTACGTACATAGCCACGTACGTACATAGACACGTACATACATAGCCACGTACGTACATAGACACGTACGTACATAGCCACGTACGTACATGGCCACCGAAACACGTAGGTTGTCCCTATTTCTAGTATCAATGTTATGAATATCACTGTTTATAGTAGATTTTGCCTAATATTTAAGATGTAGGCGATCATCAATTGCGATGCCACCGTGAGAATCCCAATATCGTATAAAAAAATCACTCAGAAAAACTCTAGCACCTAGTTGGTAAATTGCTCGAACAGCTCATTGTTGAAGAACAAAAATATTTTGAATATCTGCGGCTTTTCCCCACAGCAGAATGCCCCAGGACATTACGCTATGAAAATAACTAAAATAAACTAACCGAGCTGTATCAACGTCAGTGTATTGTGTAACTTTCCTGACGGCGTAGGCGGCCGAACTGAGTCGTCCCGCTAGGCTTGATATATGTAATCCCCACTGAAGTTTGGCATCTACTGTTAAGCCCAGAAAAACTGCCGAATCTACAGTTTCAAGCACCTCATTATCTAAGACGATGTTGGGTCCTAGATTCTTAACATTGGGTAAGGCGAACTTGATACATAAGAAACCTACGATTTATCCCGGTATTCCTATGGAATCAAGACTTATGCGGGTGCAACCACGGGGCGCAGCTCTTCCTGGTCGCGTACTTCAATACTAAAGCTCGTGTCCCTGAAAGGCCTTCGTGGTTTTGTGCAATGTGACCATAGTAACCGAAAATCCTTTGGTAACAGATCGTGGATAGTCTATCTCTTATGCGTAGTTGCAGTTGTTGGGATTACAGCCACTGCATTAGAAATCAGATCAGACTTTTTCCATCTACAGCTACTGCAATAGAATAACAAGCCATTTTACTGCATACGTGCAGCATAACTTATTTAGCTTTCTGCACTCCTTCGCCATAAAAGCATTCCTCCGTCCACGTAATTTTCGTAAAAAGGATGTACATCGTTTTTGCTGTGCGTATTAATTTATAGATACTAACGAAAACTCTGTGAAACAATTGTCTACTCTATAGCTGAGATTTTAAACAGACAACGGCTTCCTTTTGTGACATAACCTCTTTGCTATATCAAGGACCCTAGTAAATAATAGTTCTAGTTCTCAAAAGTATCACAACTTTTCTCTTCAACATGAAACCAGTACCTACCGTATGAAATTTATTAAATGATTGAATATGAGACGAAATACTTCATTTCCTATCCAATTTCCTTTTACTTTATAAAATAAACATAAGAGAAAACTAAGAATCTCAATCCATGGATGGAAGCTAAAAGGACACTGGTTGTTCGAGATATCGCCAGGCTATTGGTCGACTCTTCACGTGACCAAAGGGCTGGCCTATTTTTTGGCCAATGAATCAATATTGCCTTACAGCGTGGCATAGCTGCCAGCCTTTTGGGCAATTTTCCTGTTGACTGCGATGTATGCGAATTTATTGATTGATATTTTATGATTATTTCTGATCTTAATTTATGTACATGTACGTACTATAGTATATAATGTAAATACATATTATTATTTTAAGACTGTTAGCTTATAAATTACTTTAATGTTTCGGTATTTATTTTTTAATACAGTTGCTCAAAAAGTGGTGTATTGCAGGGACGTATAGCGTTCGGGATGTGGGCTATTACATACTAGTGCTTTTTTTTACCTTTCCCGAACTCGTGCGTTCTCTTTCCCAACTGTCAAAATAATGTCTATTAAAAAGAAAAACCAACCATGAAGTTTTTACTAAAGAGTTTTTGTGATTCATACAAATACGTATATTTCTAAAAGGAAGCTACTAATTTATTTCAATATCAGATTTAATGATTTAATTGAATGAGTTAGGTTAGGTTTCATTTCATTTCATCTCAATAAATTTCATTTTCATTTCATATCAATAAAAAAAATCTACTGAAGACTAAGCTGTATGGATAGTTCCCTTTGCCTACCAAAATGGGTGAAAAAAAAAACTCTGCTTATATTATACGGTTGGCGCCCTTTTCCAGAAATTTTCTTTGCGAGTTTAGTTGTTTGTTGCACAAAATGAGTAATTTCGACCCTATTTTTTTTGAATTAACACCACCGGAACTCAGTATAATTGCACAAAATGCTTCGGAGAACATTTTACCGGAAAAGTCAAAAAGTCGTTACATATCTACATACGACGAATTTATTGCGTGGAGAGAAGAGAAAAAAGCAAATAGTTTTTCAGAAAATGTTATGTTGGCATACTTCTCCGAACTCTCAGCAAAATTAAAACCGTCTACGTTATGGTCGAGATTTTCGATGATAAAAAGTATGCTGAAAATAAGGAACAACGTAAGTGAATACCCAAAATTAAATGCTTTCTTAAAACGACAATCAGACGGTTTTACAAGTAAAAAGTCGAAAATATTAACATCCAATGAAGTGGAAAGGTTTTTGAACGAAGCTCCCGATGATCGTTATTTAGCCACAAAGGTAATTTATTAATAAGTACTTATATTTTTCTTTAGTATTCAGTTTACGAAATCGCAAAATACAGTCAAAACATTATTTAAAAAAATATTAATCAAATCCCTTTTTTTGTAGGTTGCTCTGATTTTTGGCGTTGTTGGAGCTTGCCGCAGAGAGGAGTTAGCCAATATTACTTTAAAAGATATTGAAGCCCATGGAAAAATGCTACTAATCAAGATTCCGAACACAAAAAATAAGATACCGAGAAGCTTTGTTGTTGAAGGAGATTTTCTTAGAATAGTGCAAAAATATATGAATCAGCGGTCCCAAAAAGGAAAAACCGACCGTTTTTTTCAAAATTACCAAAAAGGGAAGTGTACAGCTCAAGCAATCGGGATAAACAAATTTGGTAATATGCCAAAAGAAATAGCAACGTTTCTTGGTCTGCCGGATGCTGAGTATTATACTGGGCACAGCTTCAGGAGGACCTCTGCTACATTATTGGCAGATTCAGGAGCCAATTTGACGTCCTTAAAGCGACTAGGAGGTTGGAAATCAGACAAAGTTGCAGAAAGCTATATTGGTGATTCATTAAACAACAAACTAGAAACTGGGAAAAAAATCACACAATCCATTAATTTAAGGTCCAGTCCGTCTTCTTCACATGTTGAAGAGAACGTTCGTCCATCTACCTTCGTTGATAATGATAATTCATCAGATCCAATTCCATCAACTAGCAAACGCCATTGTATGACAAATATACATGAACAATCATACGAAATTAATAATAGTTTGTCTCAAACAGTAAATATGCAACCTAAAACTTCCCCAGTTACTTTAAAAAACTGTACCAATTTCAATGTACATGTGTACTATAACTTTTATAAGAAATAAATGATTAGTTAGTTGAGTTTATTGTGTTTTTATTATTTTATTAAATTGCTTCATTTTTTCGCAACTGTATTAAAAATAGTCGTTCAGTACACCTGCGGAACCGTCATTGCAACTTGTTCCGACTGTCAACCCTCGCCTTCGGCTGCGCCTCGGCTCGGGTAGACATTTGTCGGAACTCTTTGCAATGACAGCCTTTCCGCACTTGTAATGAAATATACTATTACACAAATTACAAACAATTAAAAATCATTAATGAAATAACCAACCAAACGTCGTTGTTGGTTAAACTTCCTAAACGAACAGTGGTGGCCCTGTGGTGAAGGCCGAGACTTACGTGTTTGTAGGCCATAGGTTCGAATCCAGACACGCGTTTTACTTTTATAGATTATTTCATCATTACTGAAAACATCGTGAGGAAACGGGCATGGCTTAGAACGAAAAAATTCGAAGACATGTGACTTCTACCAACCAGAACTGCGCCCACGTGGTGGACTACAGCCCACTCCTTCTCACAGAGAGGAGGCCTGTATCCCAGCTGTGGGAATATTATAGGCTTTAACAAAACAATGGTACATCGTACCTGAAACTTTGTCCATTAACAACTACCTGTAACATTGACCATTTATCTTCATCTAGATTTTATTCTATTAAGACTACTGTTTTATAAAGATTCAATACCTATACTGAAACATTAATATGTTTCCAGATGCGGACGGTTCAGAACAAAAGGTGTCAATAATGCTGAACGGAGAAGAATCGGAGCTCTACTTCGTGAACTGTACTACAACAAAGGTAAATAATAGGAAATTAACTATTAATAATTAAGAAGCCACACCGAACTCTTTAACTAATCGTATTCATTATCTGTTGAAGAGTTCGGTGTAGCTTCTTAATTATTATTGGTGTTATGTTTGCAAACTCGATATTTATAGGAAATTGGTTTGGTGTAAAAAACTTGGAACAATGTTAAATACTTTACTTATTTTAATGAAAGCCAGTGCAAAATTAATTAACAGTTAGGGTTCTTTCTGAATTTGTCCCGATGTGCCTTACTTAGTGATGTACCTACGCAATATAAAAATATTTCGAAAGAGTATTAAAGAAGGCATAACTGAAGACTGTCATGGCATGATACACAAACACACACAACAAACACAAAGTCACATAAAAACTTTAAATGACCTTGTTTTTTACAAGTTATTATTCCTTACGAGGTTGTGATTTAAAAAAGGAATACTATGTCCTAACCTAGATCACGGTTTGACTGTTTGCTAAACATCAAAATCCGTCTAGCCGTTAAGGTGTGAAAAGGGAACAGACAGACAGACAGAGTGAGTTACTTTCGCATTTTATAATATTAATGTGGATTTCAGGAGGAAATCGAGCGTGCAGAACCTCCAGATGCCTTCGTGGTGATCTACTCGGTCGTGGACAAGGCCTCCTTCCAGAAGGCAGAACAGGAACTGGCCAGGCTAATAGACTGTGACATGCTTCGTGCAAGACCTGCCATCCTAGTGGCCAACAAAATAGATCTCGCTAGGAGTCGAGCCGTTTCAACACAAGGTGAGTTTATTTTAGTGTTTCTTTGTATTTATTTTTTATTAAATCTAACCCATTTCTGCTGTCCTGATTATTTTCCTACGATACAACGCATTAAAAAAAAAATTAGTACTTAATTTCTATGGACAACATACAATTGACCAAAAATGAAGTATTCTAAAAATATTGAAAAATAGCTGACCGTTCTGGATTCGGATTTCCCCTACTGTCCTAGTTTTAAAAAAACCGTTATAATAACTTGCGCCTCATAAGTCGGCAGGAAATCACCCAAAAGGCAATGGAGAGGGCTATGTTTGAAGCTTCCCTACGAGATCCAATCAGAAATGAAGAGATCCGCAGGAGAACCAAGTTAACAAACATCATAACCCGAAAAAGTGCCAAACTTAAGTGGGCAGGGCACATTGCTCACAGACCAAATTACCGATGGGGCCAAAAGAGTTGCGGCCGCGTACCGGAAGACGTAGAGTTGGAAGGCCGCCCACATAGTGGACCGATGACCTTGTTAAAGCCGCAGGAATCCGCTGAAAGCGGGAAGCACAGAACCGGTCGAAGTGGCGGAGCTTGAGGGAGGCCTACGTCCAGCAGTGGACGTCTTTCAGCTAAAATGATGAGGTGTTCTATCAGCGTGACTAGTCGCATCGCTTTTTAAATAAAAATAAGTACATAAAAATAATAGACGCACGCAGTCGCGTCCCTGCTCACTCATTCGCTTCTGATTGAGCAGACCTTTTTTTTTTGAGGCTTCTTTAAACAGGCGCGATGCGACGCGATTTTATTAGCTTCACCTGTATGTTTGTATGTTTTTTGATAAACGACTCCTTTGGACTTGAATTTGACCCACTCTAAAAGATCAGATTTAATTTAATCTTTGTAGACTTATCGAGGACCGATGACAATCCAATAATAAAAAAAAAAAACAAGAAAAAAAATCTGAAAAATCACCCTTTTGTAGATAGCAGAACTAAAAAATAGAAAATATATAATAGTTACAAAAAAAAACTAAAAAACACGCTTTCAAAACGTTTTTTTTTACTATTATTTATTATAGAAATTGTTCTACGTGAGTCGCATCGCACCTGTTTGAGCCAAAAATAATTAAATGTTTCTCCAAAAATTAAGCAGTGACCTGTTTATATTCCTTTTATCTCTATCTATCAGCAGTAACAGTACAGAACCTTACTTATTTAAGTATACCAAACGACGGAGCGTTATCCAATAGATAATGATGTTACAATGTCCTCGCAAATTGCTTTCTGATTACTAGATTGGGGACAGATAATAATTAACTGGTATCTCACTGAATTTCACAACTCATCCATGAAAATACTTGAAGGAATCATATATGATTAGTTAAATGATGGATAGAGCAGTGGTGGCTCAGTAATAACTCGCGACTTACGAGTCGCTTCTCTTTGTGTAAATTATTTCATCAAAACTGCTCTCAAAAAGAGCGAAAAAAAAAACATCGTGAGGAAACCGCCATGTCTTGGAACCAAAACTTCGAAGACAAGTGATATCTACCAACCAGCACTGGGCCCGCGTGGTGGATTTCGGCTCACTCCCTCTCGCCGAGAGGAGGCCTTTGTCCCAGCTGTGGGAACGATACCTATAGGCTGATTATGCTATTAACGATTTCAGTGACTTTTGGAAATAAATAAAGTCAAACAAATGAATTGCTTACCAACCTATATTGTCCGTATATTCAAATCGCAACTGTCATTCTTTGATAGTTGTATGAAATGGCTAAAACACGGAAAATTGACGTCGTGTCAGTACGATAAACATTAATTAATATCCCTGATGGTAAACTTATTTACCCATTTCATTTCTTAGTAAATGACTGGAATTCTCTTGCGAACAAAAAACTCATTACTTACATAAAGATGACCAAACCTTAGTCAATATACTAAGTTTTTCATATACAATATTATATTATTAAGGACGGTTTCCACATAATTATATTTTGTGGGAAAGATATAATTTCCCACGGGAGGGTAAGCCGTCTGATGATGCCTTTATTCGTATTATCTTGTTAACTGTACATTGAGGTTATATTCTTGGTTTTATATTACAGATTTATAGATGATGTAGCACTTTTGGTGAATTCACAAGTAATTTTTAAAAGTTTTTTCTAGGTATTGGTATGGACACCCCTCTTTTTTTCACGACTGAGATTTCTTGAAATGATATTCCAAAGTGACTAAAACTCATATCTCACTTAATGCCGATGCGGTTCAAGGGCTTAACGGGAACCTAGTCGTGGGCTCGAACTCACTGATGGGCCTGGCTAAAAAGCACACTGTCTCACCAGGCATCGTGTCCGACAGAGGTAGTATCAGTGATGAGCAGTTAGAAGCTAGTCTACACGCACAACGTTATTGAGTGAGATGCAGGATCATTTATAGTACAACAGGCGCGTAAAAATTAAGAACAATCCTTCGGAAGATAGGGTTTTATAAAAAAACCACTGCATAAATCATAAACCAATAAAGTTTATTGAACTTTTCGACATTTGAACTTTGTTGGTACCGACTTGGTTTTTCAGATTTTACACTTCTTTTATTACTTAAACACGCCCAAAGTTAGGTTAAATTAGCAAGAAAAACGAATCTTTATTGGCTCCTAACTTTTTAATGGCTTTTTATTTTAGTTTTCTGTTTCCGTATAGACAATATTAATAATGAGACAAAACCATACCATGTTAAATTTTTGATGTACATTGTCGAACAGTGGAGTAATACACTCCCGAAGTTTGTATGGGAAAAATGTGGACTAGATTCACCACGCAACTTAATGCGACTTCGTACTGAGTCGTTAAAAAGTGACCGAGGGAAAAGGTGTCAGATTAAATCGACAAAAAAAATCTCACGTTATGATCTATTCTCAATAATGTAGTTTGCGCTGCTATAAGAATAGAACAAGAACAACACTGTATCATCAAACTTTCTATAACATAACATCCTTACTTCCTTACTAATATTATAAACGCGAAAATGTGTATGTATGGATGTTTGTTACTCTCTCACACAAAAACGGCTGAATGGACTTGAATGAAATTTGACACACAGATAGATTATAACCTAGAATAACACATAGGATACTTATTATCCCGGTAGTACGTTCCCGCGGGATAATTTTCGACTTCCACGCGGGCGAAGCCGCGGGCGGAAGCTAGTACAACATTATCAGTTATTAACGTTCCCACTACTGGGAAACAGACCTCCTCTTGGAGAGAGGGAGTGGGCCATAATCCACCACGTGGGTCCAGTGCGGGTTAGAAGATGCCACATGTCTTGTTCTAGGATATTGCGGTTTCCTTACTGTTTTCCTTCACCGTTTTTAAGAGCAATGGTGATGTGAATAACTTACAAAAAGTAAAGCACCTGCCTGGGCTCGACCCTACGACCTACAACACGTAAGTCGTGGTCGTAACCACTAATCCACCATTGTATTGTTACTTCTTCACTACATCACTACATAGTAGTATAAAACAAAGTCGCTTTCTATGTCCCTATATCCCTATGTATGCTTAAATCTTTTAAACTACGCAACGGATTTTGACGCGGGTTTTTTTAATAGATAGAGTGATTCAAGAGGAAGGCTTATATGTATAATACACTGACCTCCACGCGGGCGAAGCCGCTGGCAAAAGCTAGTAAATTAATAAATACGTTCACTAATGTATCATTTTCTCCAACAGACGGCAAGTGCCTCGCGTGTACCTACAAAGCGAAATTCATTGAAGTATCAGTTGGGATCAACCACAACGTCGACGAGCTTCTAGTCGGCATCCTGAACCAGATCAGGCTAAAACGGCAGCAGTACACTGCAGAAGGGGGAAGAGAGTCCTCACCAGCCCATTGGTACAAATCCCGAGGAGTAGTCCGAGCTAGTATGAAGGCCAGGCAGATGTTCACTTGGATTTTCGGAAAAGAAGATTCAAAGTTCAAAAATTGTGAGAATCTTCATGTCCTGTGAGTAGAGAATGACGGACCAGTGTTCGTCTAAAGACATTGGGACTTCAGAGAGTGCTTGAGAGTGACATTTCGTGTGAGGTTAGGGAGTTAGGTATTGTTTGTTTGTACTTACTTAAATGTTAAAATGATTCAGCTGGCTATGGTGTCTGGGGTATCTGGGACGACATTTCTTTGACGTTTTCTTTTGTGCATTAATTTAGGCCAAAGGATTTGTTAAAACTGCTTGTAATTATGATATTCATAAGGACTCTCGCAAACAGACGCGACACGAAAAATTTCTATGAAAACTTCGTGGAAATTGTTTTACAAGAGTAACGTTGCGCCGTTCTGTGGGAGCCTTTATGTAATGTTTCGAAGTTTATTGAAAAATATTAATGTAAGTACTTACATTATAAATATTTTTGACGAGGCAGGTGATCAGTTTTTCAACAAAAAGCTTCTCGTCTGTTATTTTTTTTCCATTACTGACACATCCTTCAGATGACAAAGCCAGCTGTGTTACCAACCAAAAAAAAAATGCCAAATATAAAATTGGTATTCACTAGTCGTTATGTGCCAATTTTGAGAGAATTTAATAAATTTAGGTAAGTTTATATATAAGTTAGATAACACATATAAGTGAGACGTACAGTATTTTACCGAATACTTTTAATATATCATTAAAATGACGTATCAGCAATATATAAATGATAAGTGATATATTGTGTCATGTAGCTAAATACCTACTACTATATTGTATAAATAATATGCTATTATTATTGGACCATACATACCTACTTACATAATTATTTAATTATATTTATAACAATGTTACTTGTCGTAATTTTATAAAATATAATATAGTACCTAAAATACACCAATATACCTATTTGTGTAGTTAATCTATAAATATTACTAAAATAATATATTTAATGGCATATTTATAATTTTATCTATACTTACCTTCCCAAATTTAAGGAATTTCAAATGTAAGTAAAATCAGTAAAATATTACGTTATTGTCTTGGTAAACATTTCTGCCAGTTGTATGGAAATTTCGTATTGGGTCATTTCGTAAAATAACCAAAAAAACATTCGGGCGAAACTTTTTTGTAATCGTATAATACCAACAATTTGAAATTTTTATTTAAAATTCTTTATTTGATTTCAATTTGCGGCTTTTAATTTTATTTGAAATCTGAATTTACTTATATAGGGATTCCAGAAGTTTATTTAAACAAACCCAGAAATGTAACTTTGAACTACTGTCCTCGCACATTTGTGCATCTTTATGTTCAAATTCAAATGATCCAGGGTCCATGTTATTCCTTCCATCCATGCCAAAACCTACCCATTTATCGTAAAAATACTATGTATAGCATCTAAATATAATTATAAGAGATAATTCTACCAAAAGTGTCGAAATTATGTTCGTCTATTGGAACTCGGAACTTGAAAAATGCATCGTATTAGTCTTAATATTTTTTTTAATAACTAATTGCAGTAAAACTATACAATTTCATTAGCCCTCGTCCAAAAGCATTAATAAAAAATGTTTTTTTCACTTTGACTGTACGCTGAAGTGGTAAAAGTAGAAAATCAAGAAAAAATCCTATAAATGATGAAAAATGTACTTTAAAATGGTAGCTAAGCTGAACTGCTTTTGTTCCTTCACAAACTTTATAACCATATTTCTTTAAGTAAATGTAATAATATATAAAATGTATATAATCAATGCGAATGCACTTAAGGATTTGATGTTGTATTTAATAATATTATAAAAAAACTATGTAAGCAAAAGGTTTATACATGTTCATGTACTATAGTAATTCTTGTACTCATATTAACTCTTTGTAATCTTTACTCATATGAATAAGGTGCTTGTGAAATGGATAAGAACTGTCATCACAATTTTGCACAACTATGTCGTGTGTGGTTTCCAGTCCAACTGAATGAAGCTGAATACCTGTATTTTACGTGGAGCAACTGCTTATCTGACCTCCAAAACATGAAAAACAAACTATTTTTGTCCAAAATTGTCTTACTTGAAAAGCGACATAGCTTAATTAATCATTAAATCTATTGCCAATCAGTGAAAACCACACCAAAATACAGTTCTATCCATTCTTTACAATCACCTTGTTCAACGTATCAATATTGTCCAAAGTAGTTAAAAACTCCCATTTTTAAAACAAGTATTATGTTAATATCCTAAAACACCATGACTGAACACCAATACAATTTTATTACTCCTATTAATATCTTTACGTCTTTTGAATTACGATTCAAAACAGTGCCTTTTTATTGTTAAAAAAACGTATTATAATACCTTATGTGCTATTTTTACTGATAATTTGTGGAAAATATATAAATTACCTACCCTAGTAGTTGTTATACTTTCCCATTGTTAGTTCTATTGAAATATTCGCATAAAATGTTGCTTCATTCAAGATTATTTGCATTTGTTGATATTACCCGGGTGACATCGGAATTAATGTTTTATCCGGGCATTGTCAACAATGTTACGGAATTTACCCGTTGCATGGCTTGTTTAAAAAAAAGGTATTTAAGAACATAGTGGCGTTAATTTGTAAATACAATGTTACTAGTATTATTATGTGCATTTTGCAAAATGTATGAGCTTTCAATTTTTATTAGTGGGCCTAGGCGGGCAGTGTTGCTGTGGTAAATTATTTAAGACAATTTTGATATTCTAATTAAGCACTAAGAAGCATACGCAACTATACAAAGCACAAACAAAATTAAAAGTGACTATAATCTGAGTTTTCTTTGAGTCACAAAGAAATCTTCTCAGTTTGTAATTAAAAATTAATTTTGAAAACATAATTACGTTCTTCACAGGGATTTATAAATTCCTCGGTGTTATTTTAAGGCTACGTACATAATAAATCGGTTCAACGTTCAAGTTTAGCCGGTTCCCGCTTTGTCCGGGTAATGTACCACTTCAACACGCCACAGTGTGTGTAGGCCTTTAAGAATATTATCATTATTGTAACATACTGTAGCTAGTGTTTATTGTAAATAAAATGATTGACAATAAATTTGATTACTTTAAGTGGTTATACATAATTTCCTTTTTTTTTTAATTCTCGTTGGTTTAGTAGCCGCAAGCGCTACTGCTGAGCATGCGATTTTGGGTTCGATGCCCAGGTCAAGCAAAGTGTTACTGGATTCTCTATACAGAATTTGTCAGTTGCAGCCCGGAGTCTGGACTCGTCCCCGATTGATGGCAATAGGCTCGCTCCCTGTTACATGGGACTTAAACATAACTGACGAAAGGTGGGTGTATCTACTATAGGTAGCGAAACTAGGCGAAACTAGGTATGATGATATGTTAGGTAAATCACAAGCCCCTTATAATCTTCTTAGGATCCATACATATGGGTCCTTAGGAGATTATAAGGGGCTTGTGGCATTGCGGAAACTGAGATGATGGCGGGGCAGATTTCATTTTAGCAGTTATCACGCAGCTAGGGATTGCAATCCCGCAAGACGGGATCATGCTCGGGATCTGCTGGATCCCGCACCTTCAAAGCGTGGATCCGCGGATCCCGTATCTTTGATGTTAAAATATAATTACAACAGATATTATTTCTTTTCTATTAATTAAGTATAAGTAATTAGTAATTTACTATTAATAGAAAATAAATAATTTATGTAAGAATTACAGACTTTTGTGTAGTTTCAATTTGATCTTATAACATAATTTAAAAGATGTGGGATTCCGCGTGATACCGCGTGGGACTGAGTAATCCCGCATATTAATCCCGCGAGATTGAATGAGCTACGGGATTGCAATCCCTACACGCAACTACGGCTGCGTTCACACATAATATCTTAAAATGTACAACACATTGTAAACGCAACTGTGCCGTGGAAGACGTAGTCTTAGGACTTAAGACCTATTTATGCAAGCTCAGGAAGTAATTGGGTGCCAGTAATAAGCAGCCCACCATATTGAAATATTTCATAAGGCCCTTTAAAATATCTCTTAAGTCGTCAGTTATTTGGGTATTACGATCAACAACATCCTACACTCATTAAAAATATTGGGTCGAATCGCAACTCGTGTGCAATACGGCTCGGGAATATTTCGTCAATCTAATGATGACGTATTTCACCTCAATGGGCCCCGCATAATGACGTAAAACATCGAGGGATATTTTTAGAGTACTCGATTCTCCGAGATCGACCGTTCAGCTTTCGCTGCAGCACGAGCACTGATTTGTCGACGGAAGAATAAACATGACTATTAACTAAATGATGTACAATAGGAGAAGATTGTTATGTTTTCTATTAATTATCACAGTTATGCGTTCTAAACGAATCGTGATTTTGTAGATAATCGTATATACTTTGTGGCCGTCGAGTAGAAAGTTTGTTGTCAGTGTGATTTTGACAGTTTGGGAAGAAATGTTCTTCTGAAATAGTGTACATATAAAAGGACATGACATGACAGATTGTAGAAGGATATCTACGGTGCGATGTCAAAAATGGAGAAACGAAATGTCACTTTGTATTGAAAAATAACTGTCTATTCTTCGTAGAAATAGATAACGTCATGCTAAGCCTGCTGGTGTTTGGTTCGATTCCCACACGCAATAAATGCTTGATGTTTATAGACTGCACCGTTGGTCTAGTGGTCGCAAAAACTACTGCTGATCAGGAGCTCCTGGGTTCCATTCTCAGGTCAGGCAAATAGTCATTGGGTTTTCCATTAAGAATTTGTCAGTCTTCTTCTTCTAAGCGTGTCGATGGCAAAAAATTCAAGCATCTTTGGCCCAAAATTCGGCTGCGCGAACTCCGCTCGCTGACGCTGTCATAAGATCGTCAAATGCACAAGTAACAGGGCATGGTGAGCCATTGTCTGTGGGGATGTGACGCGTACGCACTTGAGATTGGAGCCGTCCGTGAACCCCCATTAGTGGAGATTGTCTTGGCTCCAGCCGACTTAGGTTCGAAGTCTATTTAGAGATTTCCAAGTCGGCCACGGTAACGCTAGCCCAGGTGGAAGGCTCTCAGATGGTTCGATAAAGTTATCAGGGGGTTTATACAGCTCCCGCCAAAGGTTACATCTCGCTGTGGAAGCGTCGCTATTGGCTATTTGTCAGTAGCAGGTAGCAGCCCGGATTATGCATTCTGCGGGGTACTTGCGTAACTCACTAATAGTAGGAATGGATTCTGCGGGGTACTTGCATAACTCACTAACAGTAGGAATGGATTGTGCGGGGTACTTGCGTAACTCACTAACAGCAGGAATGGACTGTGCGGGGTACTTGCGTAACTCACTAACAGTAGCAATGGATTACATTTTGACAGTTCAACAACATTAATTACGTTATTTACGTTGTTGAGCAGACTGCAATGGATTAGCCATATCCTTTAAAATATTTCAGATTCTGATTGATAGTGTTTTACGCAATTAGGGCGCAGGCCCAGTTGATGGCAATGGGTCGCCCCTTATTACATGTGACTAAAACATTACTGGCGAAATGCCGGTGTTCTATAAGCATACCTCTGCCTAATCCTTCGCAGATTACAAACGTGAACGTGATGGTAAGATATTTATAGTAGCTACCAATTTTACCTATATTTTATATACTTTAACTGTATTATATACCTATATAGGTATGCACGAGGAAAAAAGGAAAAGAAGAATTAGGGGCAGCGTTAACGAAATTTACGAAAAACATAAAACTTCCATAATTTGGTTGCGGAAGTCAGACGGCAATCGCTTCACGGAAAATACTGACTTTTCCGCATCCGGTGAACCTAGGAAATGAAAGGACGTATCTTTGTATTTTTAAAAGAAATCCAAATAAAATTTTTGATTGAGGCCTATGTCCAACAGTGGTCTTGTATGATGATGGCGACGAAAATGTGGAGATCTCTATCTAAATTATACTATTTCTGTAAGTAGGCACGTCAATCATTTTTGAAAAACTTGAATACAATATTACCTAAGCTAACACTAAAATATATATATAGTTATAGTACGTACGTACAGTCAACAAAACAGATAAGTAACCGCGGTCACCAGATACAGTTTAAGTTCAGAAGAAAATCAGTGGATGGTTTCAAAGGTTTAATTTGATGAATGAACAATTTGTTTTCTAAATTTTATTCGAGAACATCTATCTGTTTCTTACTAAACTTTAACTATATCTGACGGTCCTGGACGGTACAAGTACTTATTTAAATAAAAAAGGGGAAAAGCTTATTGGGCATCAACAATTCGTCCACATCGCTGTCAATGAAAAAGGTGCCCAAACAGAGCTATTACATGACGATGCATCAGCATTGCATCCAAAGTCTTGATGACAAAATGACAAAATGATAAGTTTATAACATTATTTATCATTAGGAGGGCTGTGCTTCTTCAACGTCTCATTTCTTTTATCCGTGGAATAAAATTGGCGTATGACAGTTTTTGTATGGAAAATATCTGTCAAAACTTCAAAATGATTGCTTGGTTGAGATAAAGATAAAAGATATTTTATTTGTCAAACATGCGTTAACATACGAATCGAGCATGCAAGATCTTAAATATAGGTAAAGTCCGTAAATGTTTTGCCTGAGGAGGCGTACAATATTTTTTCATATAACGTACAAATAAATACTGCAAACGCGTGCGCATGCCACGCAACGCAACGCAACGCTCGCACGCACGCAACGCAATTGTATTAAAATTGGAAAATACTGTTCTTATAGTTAAGTTCAAGCATTGCATATATTTCAAACTAAACATGTAGTTTGAAATTGAAAATAACTTGCTGTTTTAAAACGAAAACGTTATAGTATGAAAACGTCTCACAATCATTGTCCCTTTCCTCAGTTCTGCAGCGGGAAATAATTCTCTTACATTAATCGGCACCCTGATTTCATAATCAGCAATTTGCGTACATTACCATGTATTTACATAATTTTAATATGAGATTAACATCTTTACGTCGACTAGAAACTTAAATATAAAATTGTAATGGTATTATTGTCACACTCAACTGCCAGTGGCAATAGTGTCAGTTAGTGGTGTTCAAAGTTGCTTTAAGGCAATCACTTGCTTAATGCTATATGCTTTATATTTTAAACAAGCTATTTTATATGCGTAGGTACTTGTTACGGCCAAACGGGCGGGCGCGAATAAAACAAGCGCGGTGTTGTCAGAGCGGAATATTACATCGCGTTTATGAATTTATTAGGATAAAACGGAACAGTAAAAAAACAATGAACTTTTTCTTTCATACTTTCCAGGCTTAGGACTGTCTTTATTTGATTAAGTGTTATTCAGAAATAAAGTATGCTAACATACTTTATTTAAAACAATTATAGGCGTGTGATTTAGTTTACCTATATGAATATAAAATAAACTACATATGTACATATTTACATTTAAAATGCACGAAGCAAAATAGCATTTATATATAATACGTTACGTGAGCCGCCGGACAGAGACAGAGCAAATAGCAACAAGTGAGAGCACGATAGCATTTGCTATATGTTATGTATGATAAGCACGGTGCTTTATTTTGCTATATGCTATATTAACCACCACTAGTGTCAGTAATAGCTTATGTAAGTATTGTCACCAAAAGATATAAGTAAAATAAAAATCAAAAGTCATTTATTCAAACTAGGCTGGTGTCAGTACTTTTGGAACGTCAAAATTACATAAGACAGTCCCCCAAAACGCCCGCCCTTCACCACTTCCTAGTGCTTTAGCTGGGAAGAAGAAGTGGTGCAACAAACTCCCCAGCAGGCAGCAGCACAGCTGACTTTTATGTTAGAAGAACTTCATTCTATACAATGGTAGGTACGTAATTAACGATACGAAACATAAAATTAAAATATTTGCCATATGTCAGCTAGCACGCGCCAAAATACCAAAAACAAAATCAGTAACCAGGTTCGTTGGAGATTTGTTGGTCGTCGGATCTGGTTACTTATCTCTATTGGTGACAACACTTATATAAACTACACGTCAATCTATAAATACGTCTAACAATCATTGTTCCATTCCTGCTCTGCAGCGGGAAGATAATTCCCTTACCTTAAGCGGCACCCGTGATTTCATAATCAGTAATTTGCGTTCATTAGACAGTACACAAAGAGCTTCTAGAATTGAAACATGACATGATATGTCGACCTTAAAAAATCGGCTGGGATAGATTGGATACGGAAGGCGGAAAGCGGAGGACTGGGTGATATGGAGCTACTTTGGGAAGGGGTAAGTTTGTTCAGCAGTGGACTGAGAGACACTGCGTTGTTTCATTGACATACGAAATCCGGCAACGTAAGTTATCGTTGTTACAAGCAAATTGTAGCCCTCTTTATTTAAGACTCTTGATGTGATACCTCCCCACTTGACATCCAGGGGTCGAAAAACAACGGGTATGCAAAATACACGCGTAAGAGAAAAATAATGACCAATTTGAGGCTTCGTGATACCGAAACGTGACACAATGATGATATTATAATAAGCCGCCTCATCAACTTTGTAATCTAATCAAGAAGATACTATTCATCAACACTTAATGGAAGAAGCCTTATTTTATGAAGAAAAAGTTGCCATTCTGATAAATACTTTTAACGTAATCCGTCATATAACAAAACACGATCTAAATTTAGTTCTCGCCTAAAGCTTTTTGAATTTCCAACTTTATTTCAATTGGGAAGTTCTTAATACAAAAAGACAACTTCGCAACGCAATAAGTTATCAGTTTCGTAAAAAGAACTTCACTTCACATTTGGGTTTCGTAAAAAAAAAAAACAATCCAGTTTTTTATTAATTAAAATTAATATTTATTATTACCTGATCTAAATAAAACCTTTGTTTTGTAAGACTTCAAACGGACAGATATGATTGTCCGTTCTTTAAAAATTGTATGCGCTTAAATAAGTGAACTTATTTTTACTAACAAAATGGATCATGTTTTCTTAAATAAATAAAAAATTATTAAATATATTGTATTCAGAGGGAATAAGTTTACTTACTTAATAAGTTAAATTTTTAAGTACGGGTGGTAACAAATCCAGTATAAGCTGGTCCCCAACCCAATCATGTCTTACTTGCTAGAGAGTATCCTGAGTGCCCGATCACCTGCACCTTAGAAGACCAAAAATAATGCCACTGACTCCGCAATCAACGTGGGCTTACTTATTGGGCTTAAACAAAATAAGGTCAAATTAAAGTTGCTAGCAAAACTCATCGGTATCAATATCTAAACACGATAAAATAAAAATGGCTTGATGTTTTATTGGGAGGTCAACGACCGCTGGCACGTTAGTCACATGACCGATGAGCTGTGAAAATTTGTTTTTATCGTGTTAAGATGTCGATGCCTATAACTTCTGTGGAATTTTAAACAAAAAAAAACAGATTTTTTTTAAACTGATTTCTCAAGTCCTCAAATCCGCAAAAATCCTCAAACTGATTTTTTTTTTGTTTTATCATGTTTAGGTATCGATATCCATTACTCCTGTGGAGTTTTAATTTGAACCTGTAAAATGAACTTCAATCAAACTACTATTGACGCGAAATGAAGATAAAGCTGGCCTCTTGTCCCATTGAATCTCCTTAATACGCCAGGCCAGCTCAAGGTCCAAGGTAACCGCTCACGTGAAGCCCACTGTACCTAATAATGGTTAAAGAGAAAGAAGTTAGTGAAATATGAGCCCCTAAAAGAGATCAATCTAATTAAGTCCATGGAATAGAGTTATTTCGGGAACACAGTTTTAAAATTGAGGGTTTCTTAATTTGAATTTAATAAAAAAATGGAAATAACAAATTGACTCTTGCTTAACCTTTTTAGGAAAGGTTGAGTAGGTATGTCAATAATTGTTTAAAAGCTTTTTTAAGGGTTCTATATTAAGACACAAAAGGATTTCAGGATAGCAAATTACTTCATTCACTTCATAATACTGTTTCTTATCTGGGTCACAGGCCTGATTTGTAGAAAGTAAGTAGCTTGGTCTAAGGGCAATACGTAGCATGTTAAGGAATAGTATTTAGTTGTTTTTTTTTTGGGTGGGAAATCATCAAATAACTTCTCCCGCTCTGGGTGGAGCGGGAGGGCGTGTCAGACTTTTACTGACTAAAACCCACCCGTGTTCCCTCAGTTGCCTGTGTGCCAGGGGCCGCGGTATCTCTTTTGAACAACCCGCACCCCTGGCAGGCATCGGCCCTTGCGGGCCCCATCAGTTAGTGCTGACATCTCTTTGAGGCGCGCGTGGAACACAACGCACCGTCGACCTGGGCTTGGTCCTTACCGGACAGCAAGCTACCCATTACTCGCCGTCCGCAAGCCCGCGCCTACGGTGGTTGCTCCATAGGTATTATCATAAAAAGCTTCAAAGCCCATTAACTAAGCAATGTACCATAAACAGACCTCCAACATGGTCCTTACCGGACAGCGAGCTAAACAGTATTTAGTCAAACAAATAAATAACTGCTTCCTCATTATGATATTTGCACTTGTCAAGTTAGGAAAATCAATATTAACTACCAACTTAAATGGTCCGTAGGTCATGGAATTAGTATGTGCTTAATTAAGGTCCGTATTTAGATTCAAATCACTACTGTAATTGTTAAAACATTGCAAAACTTAAGTGGCAGTGAGCAGGGAACATTGCTCGCAGAACAGATGGCCGATGGAGCCGAAAGGTTTTGGAGTGGCGACCGTGTACCGGAAGACGTAGCGTTGGAAAGCCTCCCATAAGGAGGACCGATGACCTAGTGAAGGCCGCAGCAATCCGCTGGATGCGGGAAGCGCAGGACCGGTCGAGGTGGCGAAGCTTTGGGAAGGCCTATGTCCAGCAGTGAACGTCTTTCGGCGGAAATGATGATAATGATGATGACTGTCAGTCTTTGACATGAATGTATGAAATGGCAAAACACGGCAAATTAACGTAGTGTGTCAATTTGATAACCAATTAATTTTCCTGACCATACTGCTGCTCCATGTGCCGCCTTTTGATCTTCTTGAAGGACTCGTAATTGCGTCATAACTTGAAAAAGAATTACAGACCATAAACATTTTTATATTGTAAAACATGAATCATTAATTAAAATATAAAATGGGAACACGATTTTACGATATTTTTACATCAAAGTGAGGGAAATGGCCGTCTTATTTAATGAAAACTCTTGTTGTTTTTTTATACATCTGTTAAACCCAATTTTTTACTTTTATATTTTTTACAAAAATATAATCGATGAATAAATCTGCAAAGCCTTATCTCAACTACCAATGTTGGGTTTGGCACCCAGTCTAACCGGATGCATGTTATGATAGGAATACCAGTGTTTTAGGTTGTGGTAGTGGTGTTAGAAGGCTACGAACATGAAATACATGCGCGCAGTTCGCAAGCGGCTCGCAAGCAGCTCGCGAGCGCGGTGCATTCACCAGGTCTGGTCACACACTGTGTGTACGACTGCCTATTTTGATCTCCACAACACAGTCACTGGGTCATACGATACCCCATGATATAAGACTGGTTGTCAGACTTCTGGGCTACCCATAACGACTGTCAAAGATCCATGAATAATAGCCAGGACCAACGTAACGTACTTTCCAAGGCAAGGAGGAGTATTGGTATGTAAAAATGGTCACCCATCCACGCACTGACCGCAGCAAGCGTAGCTTAACCTTCGATCGACTCGTACGGTTGTTACTATTTAGTTGCGAGCCCCTCAAAAATAAAACAGATGATGTGTCAGAAATGTCTTGAACATTTTGTATTTTGGAGGATTTCATTCAAGTTTTTCTCTTGCTACTTATTTTTTTTTTTTTGTAAAGTTCACAACAAAAAACAGACTTAATTTTACCCCCATGCAAGTCTTGTAGAAACTAACGATATCATTTATAATTATTTTCCGAAATAATGTTTTGTTTTTTCGTTGAAATTTAATAAAAACTTCTTTGAAAAACAACCTCTTTCTTATCAAATTTTATCGTCACGGTACTGTCATAAAATGTACATTAATAATCCCCTTTTTTCCCGAAATCCGGTATACATAATAAAATATCTACCCCTGATCAAACGAGATAAACGCCATGTTGAACAATTTCACTATTCAAGCGACTTTGTTGACGTGTTCACGTCAACATAGTTCCGGGAATAGCGAAATTGAACACCGCGTGGTGTTAAAGTTTTGCGTTTATCGCTTCAGGGATTGAATAAGCCACTTGATTATATATCCATATCAAATAAAATCAAAATTGGTTCAGTGGTTAACCCTGAAACTCCGCAAATTAACACCTTATGGCATCCTTTTTTTTAATTTTTGGGTGAGAAATCATCAAATGACTTCTCCCGCTATGGGTGGAGCAGGAGGGCGTGTCAGACTTTTACTGACTAAAACCCACCCGTGTTCCCTCAGTTGCCTGTGTGCCAGGGGCCGCGGTATCTCTTTCGAACAACCCGTACAGGATCGATTTAAAAAATGGTTATATTTCTTAAGGGCTCCTACATATTCATATGATAGAAGTAAATCGAACCGAATTAAAAGTAATTGGTTTACCTAGAAGTGGAATCCCACAAACTTTATCACCCCATTTCATACTTTTAGGGTCAAACAAAAATATATACCTATCTTTTCAGATTTAAGGTGCATAATTCATCCATCGTAACTTATTAATGCGGTAGTAAGTTTGTTTGTTTGTTAACTCAAACAACTGAACGGATTTAGATTAAATTTAGCAAACAGATAGACCATGACCTGGGTAAGGTTCATCCTGATTCGTAGACAAAGTCTCGGGCAACAGGTAGCCACAAATCACAACAAAATCAAGTCAGTGGTTTGGCTGTTACATCAAACAAACCACGTTTCTGTTTAAAAAGCTACTCAAACCCGTCCCTGCATAAGAACAGCATAACATAATTAGCTGCACATTGATGCAGCTTGCAACGAACAGCTTATCTGCATCAAGCTTCAGCAGTAACTCGATTCGTTGTGTAAATACTCGTTAAGGTCGTGAATTTCAGTGCCATTTCTTTTTTACCCGACTGCGCCAGAAGGAGGGTTATATTTTTCGAGAGTATGTATGTATGTATAATTGTTTGGCACGCTCTGCAGCCTGAACGGCTGGATGGATTTTAGCTTGAGAGGTGTCGTTAGATTCGTATTTACTGTGAGAATGACACTGGGTATCTCAAAATAAATAAAAAAACAAAATGGCGGATTTTTGGCGCCAAATTCAAATGTTTGGCACGCTCTGCGGCCTGAATGGCTCGATGGATGTTAGTTAGCGAGGTGTCGGTAGATTCGTAATTACTGTGAAAGTGATATCGTAATAAAAAAAATAAAAAAACGGTAATTTAAAAAACTAAAAAACCCGACTGCTTTTCTGAGTATTCATGGAAAAGCCCTAAACAAGAAAGTCGTTGTACCCGATTGCACTTAACTTAAGAATCGCCAGTTGCTAAGGCGATGCTTATAAGCAGATAAATTGTAGCAGTCGGGACCCATTCTAGAACGCTACTGGTAAGCATGAGGTCCTCGGTCCGATTCCCAGGTCGCGCAAAGTGTTATAGGATTTATCCACTAAGTATTTCTGAGTAGTAGCCCGGAATGTAAGTGTACCACATACACATCTACTGGTAGGATCCGCAAGGGCCGATGCCTGCTAGGGGTGCGGGTAGTTCGAAAGAGATACCGCGGCCCCTGGCACGCAGGCAACTGAGGGAACACGGGTGGGTTTTAGTCAGTAAAAGTCTGACACGCCCTCCTGCTTCACCCAGAGCGGGAGAAGTTATTTGATGATATCCCACTCTCAAAAAAAACACTTACACATCTCTGCCTATCCCATCGGAGCAGACAGGCGTGATGTTATGTTATATATGCAAGCAACTATGTGACTAATTGAGAGTGGCGGTACGTAGGCTGAATGCCAAGAATACCGCCCCAGGACCCGACGGCTTGCCTGGAAAAGCCTGGGTCCTGGCCTTGGAGGCTCTCGGGCCTCGACTAAGAGGGCTCCTAAGCGCATGCTTGGAGGAGGGCCAGTTCCCACGTCACTGGAAGACGGGGAAACTGGTCCTCATCAAGAAGCAGGGGCGCCCCGCGGACTCTCCGTCCGCTTACCGGCCCATCGTGCTGCTCGACGAGGTGGGCAAGCTCTTTGAAAGAGTCATTGCAGACCGCCTCGTCGGGCGGCTGGTGCGGGTGGGGCCGGATTTGGCGGAGAGCCAGTTCGGTTTCCGCAGGGGGCGCTCCACGGTGGACGCCATCATGCGCGTGCGAGCCCTCACGACGGGGGATGCTGTGGCCCGGGGTGGGGTCGTCTTGGCGGTGTCTCTGGACATCGCCAATGCCTTCAACACCCTGCCCTGGAGTTGCATAAGGGAGGCACTCCGGTATCACCGGATGCCGACCTACCTCTGTCGTGTGGTCGAGGCCTATTTGACGGACAGGGCCGTCATCTACCCCGGTCACCTAGGAGAGTGGAACCGGCGAGAGATGTCGTGCGGTGTCCCACAGGGATCGGTCCTGGGGCCGCATCTGTGGGACATCGGATACGACTGGGTGCTGCGCGCCGACCTCCCTAGTGGCGTCAGCGTAGTTTGCTACGCTGACGACACGCTGGTCCTGGCGCAAGGGAGGTCGTACCAGGCGGCGGCTGACTTAGCGACACACGGAGTTGCGACAATCGTCGATAGGATCCGGCAACTGGGACTCGAGGTGGCCTTGCACAAGTCCGAGGCCATGTGGTTTCATGGTCTTCGGAATGCGCCACTGACGGGTTCCCAGATAACGGTGGGAGGGGTTCACATCGGCGTCGAGTCGACGATGAAGTACCTAGGACTCGTCCTCGACAGCCGGTGGAACTTCGCGGAGCACTTCCGACGTTTGGCTCCCAGACTGGAGCGGGCCGGGGCTGCCTTGAAGCGGCTCCTGCCCAATCTAGGGGGGCCAAACGCCTCCTGCCGGAGGCTCTACGCGGGGGTCGTGCGGGCCATGGCCCTATACGGGGCGCCGGTGTGGGCGCCTACATTGAGGCGCCAACCAGCACGCCGGTTGAAGGCGGCCCATAGGGTCATGGCCATCCGGATGATCCGGGGATACCGCACGATCTCCGGTGAGGCGGCGGGCCTCCTTGCCGGATTACCGCCATGGGATCTGGAGGCAAACGTCCTCGCGCTCACTTGGGAGTGGCGCGAGGAGGCCAAACGCCGGGGCGTAACTCCGCTGCCGCGGGAAATCGCGGCACGGCGGACAGAGCTCCGGCAGGATCTCATGGCGACGTGGAGAGTGCGATTGTCGCAACCCAGTGCTGGGCACGCCGCGATTGCGGCGGTAAGTCCCCTCTTTGAGGAGTGGCTTGAGAGGCGGCATGGCGTCCTCACCTTCCGCCTGACACAGGTCCTCACCGGACATGGCTGTTTCGGGAGGTTCCTGTTTCGGATAGGGCGGGAGGAAACGCCCGGGTGTTTCCATTGCGAAGATCGCCCAGAGGACACGGTGGAGCATACGGTGGAGGTCTGCCCAGCTTGGGCGGAGCAACGCCGTGTCCTCGTGGAGGTGATCGGCGGCGGCGATCTCTCGCGTCCGACCCTGGTCCAGGCCATGGTACGGAGCGAGAGGGCATGGCTGGCAGTCGCCTCCTTCAGCGAAGCAGTTATGCTCGCAAAGAGGGAGGCGGCGCACGTGAGGGAGATGCAGTACATGCGCCCTCACAGCCGTGGCCTTCGCAGGAGACGCCCTGGGCGTCGGGAATCCCAGGCTGATTCCCGGCCACCGTAGGCACGGGCTTGCGGACGGCGAGTAATGGGTAGCTCGCTGTCCGGTAAGGACCAAGCCTGGGTCGACGGTGCGTTGTGTTCCACGCGCGCCTCAAAGAGATGTCAGCAGCAACAGAGGGGCCCGCAAGGGCCGATGCCTGCCGGGGGTGCGGGTTGTTCGAAAGAGATACCGCCGCCCCTGGCACACAGGCAACTGAGGGAACACGGGTGGGTTTTAGTCAGTAAAAGTCTGACACGCCCTCCCGCTCCACCCAGAGCGGGAGAAGTTATTTGATGATTTCCCACCCAGAAAAAAAAAAAAAAAGAGAAAAAAAAAAAAAAAAAAAAAAAAACTATGTGACTAATAGAATCAGCATCGCCATACAACGAGGCAATGCTGCCAGCTTATTGAGCACTTTTCGCATTGACAGCGATGCGGACGAATTGTTTGATGCCCAGTTAGTCTTTTCTCTATGTTTTTTTGTTAGATACATGTACATACTATTAATACTATGTGAGTTGAGTCATAATTATGCAATAAGTTGATCTAACACATCACTGACTGAAGTCGGTTAAAAATGAAATATTCATGGATAGGGAAACTAAAGTGAGTGGAAAATATAAAAATTAAATAGCAGACAGACCATTACCTCCTGGAACTCTGACAATAGTAGGCAATTTATGCCATCAAAAAACTTACTTAAGAAAACCTACTTAGGACTCTAGAGGGCAGAAGAAAAGGTTTAAGATCAAAGATAATATTATAGTAGATTAGAACTGCAAATGTTCTGTTCGACTGTGCCAGACGACTTTTTTGCTAACTAATTATAGCAGTCGGTAACGCCCGACCTCCTAACATTAAAGAGCCTTCGTCAGATCTTGAAAAAGTCTAAAAAGGTTCTGATATCAATGTCAAAAGGTAATTCAATAAGAAAGGTAAAAAAAAAACATGGTCTCATAATTATCCACCTTTTGTTTTTTTGGAGTGAAGATTATATTTATGTTAGCGAAGACCAAACTCACAAGGATTATTGGCGTATAACCAAAATAGGAACAAAACGTCGCCATCATCTTTTTCATTACACCATACATCTTACCATAAACATCTTATACTTATTCCATGTATTTCACAAACGTTTAGTGCCTACTAGCCAATAGTGCCTCCTTGACGTCTTCCAAACGCCAAAATCCTTGAAGAACGATGCTCTAATTTCGTTGTTCTCTATTGTCGTTCTATAAGACTTGTGACACTATTGTCTCAACGTAAACTTAGTAACAAAAATAAAATCGAATCGACACAAACGAACGAATAATAATAATATATAATTATGAATAAAAGATATTTATTAAGTAAAATAACAACAATTAAATAAACTATAATACTTAATACTTATGCTAGTTATTATAAATAATAAAAATAATAATTAACAAATTTTAAGGGAGTAAACAAATAAGCATTATTTCAATATAATCAAATAAATAATAAATTAATAGATAGACTTGCACATATAATATTAATATAATAAGTAAACGAATAGAAATATTAAATAGGATATAAAATAATTTCAAACGAAAATTAATAAAGCGCTCTTCCTCGCTCTAGTTATTTTAGTTATTTAAAAATTTGCTGTGCCCGACAGGGTTCATAATTGTTTCAATTTTTTGTATTTACCACCTGTAAGTGTACATTATGGATTGCAATAAACGATTTGATTTGATTTGATTTGATCAACGGAGATTACCCAGGTACGCAGGAGATGAAGATGGAACGCAGGTGCACTCTCTGTTCCTTTACTCTAATACTCCAATGGAACGATAATCTAACAAGATCGGGGAGAGTTCACCACCAACTTCCAAACTCGAGGCTGCTACTGGGAAATTCCTAATAGAAAAACCGAGTAATAACTCTTTGCCCGACCTGGGAATCGAACCCAGCAGGCTTAGCTTAACAGTGCTTTTTCTATACAAAGTCACATTTCGTTGATAGTAGATATCCTTCTACAATCTGTCATTTTGTCTTTCGTTCCTAACGATCTTTGTCTTCGTCCTTTTGTATGTAGACTATTTCAGAAGAATATTTCTTCCCAAACTGTCAAAATCACACTGACAACAAACTTTCTACTCGACGGCCACAAAGTATATGGGTTAAAATCATTTAAAATGACCATTTTGATTGCAAAATTTGTCCATACCCGATATTTTATGATACAGTTATTTTTACTATGTAAAAACTACCTATTAGTACTCTGATGTATATTATCTAACTATATAACACACACATCTATATCTGTTGAGCATAATAAATTCTTTATATTGCTTTGTTCTCATCAAAGTCGGATAATCTCCATACAAAATAATTTGTCCTCTTCACGGGCTACGTTACAAAAATCATCTGAATAAATTTATTAGCTACAGTATTTACTTATTCATGAACTTTTTGCCAAATCGTTGTTGATAGCCCTTGATTACGGTTAAAAATATTTTTTATTAATTACTTAAAATATTTAAATTTTGGGTTCAAAATAGTGTCCATTATTTTGATCATTTTTGTTATTCATTTTTGTAACGCCCAATTTGGTAATATATAGAATTTGTAAAATGGCAACACTCAAACTATAACGAGCCAATCACATGCCAGAATCTAATATGAGTCGGCCATTTTGTCCTCGAGTGAAAATAGTGAATGACGTGTTTTTTTGTCGGCGAGAAAAATTCCAATTATAAATTATCTGTTTTGTTTTGTTTCTAACAACGCAGGTAAGTGAACACTTATAATATTAAATTAAGCAATTATGTACTTTATTGTTGACATTTATTGAAATGCTAGGTGGTTGTAACTCATTGCGATTTCTGTTTGGCTTAACGTATTTGAAATTACTTTCAAAGTACAGCAGTTTTTCATTTTTGTTATGATTTAATTACGTTACAAAAATGAAATAACAAAAGTGAAATAAAGACGCAATCACATTGCTGATAAAATGTTATTAATAGCGCGTGATTTTAATGTTGTATAAAATATGTGAGTGAATTTTCGGTGTATATAATATGGGTCCGTATGTCTTTCTTTTTGTTATGTACAATGTCATTTGTTAGCCCTTATTTATTTTATATTGCACACGAATATTTATATTTCCGTGTTAGAAGCGCCCGTAGTCTTCTTTTTCGTAGTGGTAATCCTCGTGGATGTCTTCCGCCTTGTCCGTCATGTTCTCTGCCCTGAAGTGGGCGGAGGGGTCTGTCAAATTCGTACCCACAAACAGGTCTTCACAGGTGCACACTAACGTCGACAGCTGCGGGTTGTAGTATGACTTCCGCTTTCTTGGACTAGTGTTGACTTCCGTATACGTATAAGAGAGGTGCGTTGAGATGGCTAATCCGTCGACTCTGGAACTACATCCGTAGCCTAGTGCAACTAAAAGTGGCTTCGGTGACTGATGAATTAGGGATTTTATCGGTGCGACATCTATAGGTGGGTTTCTTCAAATTTCTCATTTGACCTTCGTCTCATTTGATAAAAAGCGATGACAAGGTTAATGCTGTAGCTCACTTAGAACATGTCTTTGAACCGACTTCAAAAAGGAAAGGTTCTCAAATCGATTGTATATTTTTATGTATGATTTATATGTTTATAAATCAATTCTGATAATTTATTATTAGATATTTTAAAGTTTAGGGTAGTTCTCGAAGGTGTTTTTTGACGTTTGAAATCATCCTATGACTTCTCCCGCTCTAGCGTGTAGCGGGGGCGTGGCAGATTCTTACTGACGGAAACCACACCTGTGTCCATCAGTTGCCTTTTATGTCCTAGGACCACAGGTTTCTAGAGGGCATCGGCCCTACTGGGCCCCTACGTTTTTCCTGACATCGTTTTGAGGCGTGCGAAGAACACTATGCGCCGTTGACTACTCGGATTAAACCTTACTGGACGGGCGGACGGCGAGCTACCCATTGCTTATCGCCGCAAGCCTGCGTCTACGGTAGCCGAAGATCGCTCTATGACTTCCAACTTTTGCTGCGTTTTGAAATCGGTTCTTATTATTTTTCAATCTTTTCTAGGGTTTTCTTGTCTATCTATTTAATTGTCTGCTTTCGGTTTTATTATTCTTCCGTCATCAAGTTCGCTTGCTTGTCTATTTAACTTCTATCCGTCGGTTAGCCTTTCATATGCTTGCGTCAATCATCGCCTTAATTTGTCTAGCTTCTTGTTTGTTTATTCATTTATGCATCTTTTTATATTTGTTTGTTTGACTCTCCGTCTCTTTGTGCTTACGATATATATTTTTTTAGGATGCCAATGACAGCAGCTGAACGTCAACGGCTATATAGGCAACGCCTTAAAGAATCAAATCCAGAGAAGTATGAAGAAATACGATTGAAAAATTTGACCAGAATTAAGAAGAAATATGTGCCAGTTTCTAAAATATCAGAAAACCAAAAGTCGATAAGAAGAAGGAACTGGAGAAAGCTTAAGAAAAATCAAGAGAGAAAACATAAGACACAAATAAAAAATATAAATAGTTCAAAAGAATACCAACGATACTATAAAAGGCTAAAGAAAGAAAATGAAAAACAAAGAAACACTATAAATAAACAAAGAAAACAAATACAAGCGCTAAAAAAGAAAATCTATCGACAAAAAATCCTACTTAATTGTCAGATGACTGTTTCAGAGCAAGCAGAAGCAAATCTCGTAATACATGAAGAGCCGCAAACACCAAATTCAAAATCAGAATTATTTATCAAAACTATGACCACTCCCTCAGACCAAGATAAAATGAAAATTAAAAAAGTCCTACTAGAAAATTTCGTTTTGACTGAAGCAATAGGGCAGGAATACGTGAACAACAAAAAAGCAAAGAAGGTTTTACGGAATATTTTTACGTCCTCAATTGTTAAAAAGTATAGATTGCACTCGCGGTTGAGATGGGTGGTCGGTTTAAAAAGCAGAATCCGTAATCATGCAAAATTGGGCTCCAGGAGAAACAGTGAATTGGCGAAAAAAATTCGTCACTTTTACCTGCGCGATGACGTAAGCCGTGCTACGGCGGGGAAAAAAGAAACCAAGACTTTTAAAAAACAAAAATGTCAAAAACGATATCTTCTCGACAGTTTGACGAATTTACGTAAAAAATTTAGGGAAAACACTGGTATTAATGTATCCATTGCCACTTTTCGCAGGCACCGACCTTTTTATGTAGTCAAACCTCGACTGTCCAACCGTGAAACTTGTGTTTGCAAAATTCATGCAAATATTGAGTTTAAATTTATGGCGCTAAAAAAACTGACGATTTTTGAATCAGGTACAAAATTAATAAATATATTGGAAGAGATAGTGTGCGATGCAAAATCGAAAGAATGCATGTATTCTCAATGTAATATTTGCAATACGATGTCTCCAACCTACAATTTCACTAAAGCTAAAAAACATGATGTCGTTACCTGGTTAGAGTGGACCACGAAAGATGTCGAATACCAAAAAAATGAAGAGACTAAGAAAACTAAAAAAGTATTAACTGAATCTAAAACGGGAAATCTGGAAAACCTTATAAGCCTTTTTGAACAGGAACTTACAAAGTTTAAAGAGCACTATTTTAATATTTGGCACCAATACAACGTATATAGAATTCTCAAAAGCAGTCTTCTAGAAGACGAGGTTATGATTCACTGCGACTTTTCCGAAAATTACAATTGTAAAATGCATCGGCAAATTCAATCTGCCCACTTCGGGTCACAAAATCAAATTTCTTTACATACAAGCGTCATATACATTAAAGGTTTGAAACCTCAAGCATATTGCACGCTATCTGACTCAACAGATCATTCACCTCCAGCAATATGGGCACATTTGAGACCAATTCTGATTGACATCAAAAGAAAATTTCCTCAAATTAATATTGTGCACGTATTTTCGGATGGCCCCGCCACCCAATACAAGCAGAAAAAGAATTTTTATCTCTATAAATTATATCTTGAAGACTTGAATTTCGAAAGAGGGACTTGGAACTTTTCAGAGTCGTATCATGGGAAGGGTGCTGCAGATGGTGTAGGAGGTGCTATAAAGCGACTTTTAGATGCTAGAGTATTACATGGAATGGATGTTTTAGACACTTCAGCAGCGTACTCTCTTCTGAAAGAAGACACTACAGTTAACCTCTTCTGTGTTGATGAGTCTGATATCAACGAGGTTATAAGCAAAAACCAAACAGCTCTCGAAGTTTTAGTGCCTGTTCCTAAAACTATGAAAGTTCACCAAATACAAGTCGAATCAGAAAACAACTGTAATGAAATTAACTACCGAGTTTTAAGTTGTTTTTGTAACAGCTCAAACATTAGAGGCTTCTGCGACTGTTTCGATATTAAAAGACATTGCCTGCTAAAACCTCGCCCCAGAAAACGAACTCGGTTAACATCCGATTCAGATGACTGCCTGCCCTCACCATTTGATAGACAAACCCATAATATGAATACATTGACTGATATCACGAATTGCGAAAGCAAAACAATACTGGTATCTTCAAAAAATAGCCCCAATGTTGAAGAAGATACATTAAATACTGGTTACGGTGATTTAGACTCTTTTGATATTTTTGATTTGTCACCTAGTGTTGATAATACTGAATCATCTAAAGATAAAGTGAAAAGCAACCTAACGCAAATTAAAACCCATGTGGATGCAGACCATACTTTTGCCGCGGCCGCCATGACAAATAAAGAAAATGTTGATCATCGGAATGAAATAAAAAATAAAAATGTGGCACCTGTGACTATTCTGTCTAATGTTCGAGTAAATTATTCACTAAGTGATTTAAAGAAAATGACTAGCAACACAAAGAGACAAAATGTATCTTCTTTTAATCTTAAAGCAGATTTTCCTGAATTTCTTGGTAGTTCATCTTCTAATTATGTATCATCAAAGAAAAAGTCATTTTTTTCTATTTCTAGTTCAAGTGAAAGTGAGTAATATCTGACGTTGTTTTTTTTAATGACAATGTTTTTATTGTTAAGTTCATTATTATTTTATAACAAATGTCGTGTTTTTCATTGTGTTCATACAGTAGGATATTTTAAACTTACTGTAATTAAGTTTTGGGTTTTCATACCAATTTTTTTAAAGTTATCATTAAGTATTTATTTTGATGACCTACATCAAAATAAATACTTAAAGATAACCTGGCTCAGAACGGACTTTATAAAAAATAATGATGCAGCGTACGATTGTGTTAGAAAATATAGAAGTTTTTTTATTTTGCCCTTTTTTCAAGTGTTATGTTTATGTTATTAATGAATATTGTTGACAAGAATGTCCATTTATTTTTGCATTGTTGATTTATTTTAGATTGATAACTTTATATCTGAGAATAATATTCTCAATATGACTATTCTTAAACTGATAAGATAGGCAACTCATATAACGTTGATCTCTTTTTATTGTCGCCAAAGGAAAAAAAAATGTTTTTAAGAGATTCTAATTTCCTTATAGATTCCTCATAATTAATTAATAAAACAAATGATAAAAAAGAAATAAACAGTGTTTTATTGCGAAACACCATATGATAAATCAATAAAATAAATAACAGTCAGATAATAATGTGTATTGTAACCGAGCCCTAATATTTCATTTTTGTTATTTTTTGTTACGCTTTTCATTTTTGTTACATTTCCATTTTTGTTTCATTTTTGTCACAATGGTCATTTTAAATGATTTTCACCCATATACGATTATCTACAAAATCATGATTCGTTTAGAACGCTTAACTGTGATAATTCATAGAAAAACATAGCGTACTTGTAGCTTCTCCTAATGTACATCATTTAGTTAATATTCGAGTTTATTCTTCCGTCGACAAATCAGTGCTCGTGCTAAGCCTGCCGAACCACGCTCAGCAGTTGCGTTAACGACCACGAAATGAACGGTGAGAAATTCCTAATAGAATAAACACAATTACTCTGCCCGACCTGGAAATTTTACTCAGGACCACGCTGACCAGTTGCGATGACGACCACGAGACCAACCGGGCTGTTAGGGGCTAATATAATATGCATAAGTAGAATACCAACACCGCTAGAAGCTCAGGTGTTGTTAGGAACAATAAGATTACGAGTCGAACGAGGGGTTAAAACATTGGATTATAAAGATACATTTGAATGGAATATATGTAGATGCACTAATTTTGAAACTAATCCTGTTTGCTGCTTTGTTGGGCTAAGCTTACGGTTTTACATGAATAATGACCGGTATTAGGACAACGGTTTTAGTTTAGAAGATAGGGCTTGTCCAGGGACGTATGTCTTTTCTGTTTAAATACAGCTGAAACGACATGTTCTTGAGATTTTTTTTCAAGAAGTGGTGGCCAAGTTTATGTCTGGACTTTAAAAGAGACTGTGACCTCTAAGTTTGTTTCGGCCTTTCTTCTCAGAGTATCCGGATATGAAACGCCGACCTCATCTAGTTTAAAAAAATACGATTGACGTGTAAAAGTGTTTGTACAAACCTACTTACAGAAAAAAAATCATTTATCATTTATCATTTACATTTTTCGAATAAATTATGTATGAAACACTGGATTCAGATTGACAGTGTGATACGCAATTAGGGTGCTGGGCTCAAACCCAGATCTAAGAAGGTCCTATGTTAGCAATCTGTACTTATTCATCATATCAGCCGCAATATTGTTATTATTATTTTATTTTATTTTGATATTTAACTTGATCAAATTTTTTGTTTGTGCTTATTAATACGTATAGAGGTCAAACAAAGTTATTAACTAAGTGTCGCCTTCAACAGGGGATGAGCGCTGATGTCTGAAATACAGATATTTTTTATCTAGTTCAGACACAGCTGTACCAATCTGTATATAGTAAAAAGTGTCATAAAATGTATCACCTATACTAAAATGTTGTATATTTTGAACAAAAACAAATAAAAAATAAATTAATACGTCCACTGCTGGACATAGGCCTCCCCCAAAAAGGGGGGCTTTGCCATAATGACCACACTTGGCAGGCGAGTTGGCGATCGCAGTATGGTGGTCAAATGCATAGAGAACGCTGCTGCCCATTCTCTAGTAAGTCCCTTAGTCGCCTTCTACGACACCCACGGGAAGAAATGGGATGGTGCTATTCTTTTACGTCCGGCACCACACGGAACTGTACTTACTAGATAGGTAACAAATATAAAGTAAGGTATAGCAACGGTATATTTAGCTGTAGTTGCGAAAAAGCTAATTTGAAAATATACAAATTAAAGTATATTCTAAAGACGCTCGTCTTTAGAATTTACTCTCATTTTAATTTTAAACGGACAATGAATACACAAAACAATTAGAAAATACGACCATTTATTTAACGTTAATATAATTGGAAGCTCCGAGAAATGGCTAATCCGAGATTAAACTTTCGGAGGCTTGCTTACATTTTCTGTTTTGTATTTGAAAGTTTTAACGTTTGCAAAAACTTAAGAAAATAATTAAAAATTAAATGAATATTGTTTTATGTCGTTTAAAGAACTGAGTATCAGAATCAGAATCAGAATCAGAACTTTATTTGCTATGAATGTAGGTACAGTTATAAGATGTTGTACATAAATTGATGAGATCGGCTACAGTCTACCTTACGGCGTGCAAATTATTACATAAATTAAACTATTAATACAAATTAAATAATGTCAGCAAAACAAAACAGAAATTAAAGTGATGTCAATTATTATTAATATAGTCGGGTACATAAGTCATAATTGGTCAAATTTGTAATTAAATATAACAATCATAATCAGGGTAAGTTTATATCATTTAGAAAGTCTTTCACTGAGTAATAACATTTGTCTAATAGTAGCGCAGTAACCTTAGATTTAAAAATATTTACTGAATAATCCTTAAAACTGTGAGGTATTCTATTATAAATGATAGGTCCCATTGTCATAATACTTTTCCTTAACAGTGCTGTTTTGTAATTACCCGAATGTAGCAAGTTCTTATATTGGGATCGCAAGGGGCCATTACGTGTTCTTATATTGGCCAGTGACGGAAATAAGTCTATGTTGGCTTTTACAAAAATTGCCACCTCTAACATATACAAATATGGAAAAGTTAGCAGATTCAGAGACCGAAACACAGGTTCACAGCTGTTTGTGATTTTAAGGTTTGACATGGATCTAATACACCGTTTCTGGGCTTTAAAAATTACCTTCCTCTCACTACAATTACCCCAAAATATGACTCCAAATCTTAACACTGACGCAACCAGTCCATGATAAGCTAGTAGAAGTGTATCATTGCTAACTTTGTGTGATAGGTTATACAGTACGTAGGCTGATTTATTTAACTTCTTACATACGTCATCGGCATGCGGTTTCCAAGTCAAATTGTTGTCAATCAGGATGCCTAGACATTTTGCTACACAAGTTGTATCCACTTTTTGACCATCATAACTAACATTAATATCATCAGCGCGTATCCTTTGGTAGAAGTGCATTACTTTTGTCTTTTTTAGATTTATTATTAAGTTATTTGTTTCCAGCCAGTCTATAATTGTTTCTAACGTTTCATTAATTTCCCTTTCGTAGTTTTCTTTATTGGTACACTTAATGATCGCTGTACTATCGTCTGCAAATAGTACCATAGGTTGTCGTGTCTGTCGTGGCAAGTCATTGATATATAAAAGAAATAGAGGAGGTCCCAAGACACTTCCTTGCGGTACACTATATTTAACCTCCCTACCGGCTGATCTATATCTAAGCTCACATTTGGTTTCAAGGCATATTCTGGATATTTCTTTATGTTGAGTTCGGCCAGTAAGATAGGAGCTTATTAAGTCCAGGACATTTCCCCTTAAACCATAACTATTTAGTTTTTCCAGAAGGACGTCATGATTAACATAGTCGAAAGCCTTGGTCATATCGGTATATATAGCACACACAGGAGTCTTATTATCTACACTTGGCATTATATTGCATAAGAAATTGAATATTGCCATATTAATATTTCTATTTTTCCTAAAACCCATTTGTTCATTGCACAATATATTAGGTTTGTTTAAAAATGTGTATAATGATTCGTAAATGATCTTCTCAAATACTTTAGATAATATAGGGATTAACGCTACAGGTCTATAGTTGGCCATTTCCTCTTTGTTATTCTTTTTATGTATAGGTTTTATTATAACTCTTTTTAAACTAGTAGGGAAAATACCCGAAGCAATACTACTGTTCATAATGTGACATAAAGAAAGTAAGAATTTTACATAAGAAATGGGGTCATTATTATAATCAAAACAAAAATTAATTGTAACCTAAATGGAAAAAGTCACTGGCTCCTAAAATACAGGTACTTTAACCTAGCTCCGGAGTCAGGGTCTCACATTTTTCTGTAACCTGTTTTTTTATGGCAATACAAAAATTTATTATTATAAAAAACAAAACACTAAATAATTTTTCAGACTGTGAAGGCCATTTTCCCTTTGCTATATTTGCCTTCACAACATGTTATGATGACAATACTTGAAAGAAAGAGAGAAAATACATTTATGTAGCTCAGACTAAAAAGGCACACAATACAAAGCAAAAAAAAAACTTGGTAGGCAAAACTTGCGAGCATGATTTTAACCATACAACTCGAATACGATATTTTATCTCAACGTTAAAAATTAAATATTAGGTAAAGCTAAAGTTACCTAAAGCACTTGTCCGACCGCAGGTGATTAACGAGAAGCGAGTATCTAGATTTTGGGCATAAGTTAAGATATTTCGTTTATTCATTTTCCGTGAATTTATGATATTATTGTTAGTTTCTCCATAAGTGCAGTAAGTGATAATTAAGTGTCCGCTCTTATAAATCTTATTTGTAATACTGTTTGTTCTGTTCCCACAGACAAACCGTGAAAACAGTTTTGCGGGGCATAGTTTTTTTATAAGATTATTTGTAAACTTTGTTTTTGATAAATACAATTAAAAATAATACTTAATCTGCTTACATTTAACATTAAATCCCTTTATTGCCTCCAACTGCATGTGATTATATCTCATAGTATTCAGTTTACTAATATTCAACCTCTTAAAACAAAAGTTTATTGTTACCATCTCTTTTTTTTTTTGGGTTTTGGCTTCGCACGGTTTGTGCATTTAGCCAATGTCACGTTTGGACCATTTCTTTTAAAGTCGGGTTTTAGATTTTTTAAATTTAATTTTTATTACTTTTATTAGGCTACCACGTGATCCAATAAGGTTATCCACATAATACGATGAACCAGTTAACACAATATAACATAACTGTACATACATAGTTATGTAGCGTACCTAACCTAGAAACCAGACTGCGGTTAGATCAAAGCGAGATTACACTTTGGTATGGGCGGTTAGCGCCCGCATTTTGCCTAACCGAACTGTTTACGTTATTATATTGAACCTTCGAGATAATTCTAGCGTTACATCTGGTGTCAGCGGATGGGGTTCTGTTCGTAGTAGAGATGCGCAAAATGTGTCAGTAAAAAGAAATGAATGAAGTAGTCCACTCATTTACTTCAGTACTTCATTTAGTTCAGCGAATCAGAACGAGTCCAAGACTGACAAGTTACGACAAATGATGCACTTCATTAGTTCAGTTTTATACGTAAGTCAATTTTTCTTCATACTTTATTCAGGCTTAGGACTGTCAACCTAGAAATATGAATTTATGCAAAACTTATTGAGTAACTAATAAGTTTTGTTTTTTTTTTACTGATACTTAGAAATTTTTGTCTAAGCTGGCGTATTTAAAAATCGAAATAGCGAAAAGAAAGACTGAACTAAGTGAAGTAGAGACACATTTGAATGACTACTGATTGAATGATAAGTTTATTTTGTGATATGAAGTAGTTCATTTCCTTCAATGGTTCGCGAACTACCCATGTCTAGTGGACTTTTTGGATGGTTTCATTAGAATAGGCTTGAAGGCCAAGACAAGTGAGAATCGTTTTCGAAGACTTTCGTTTTTAACCGACTTCAAAAAGGAGGAGGTTCTCGATTCATGTGTATGTTTTTTGAAGTGAAAATTTCTTTAGGCACGTTGAGCACTTTTTGGGTGAGCAAAAATCATGGAACTCGCATTATCGACGCCAAACGCTTTCCATGGGCTATACAGGCTGATTTTTTAGTCACCGTCCAAATTTTTCAGGGTGATAGTACCCGAGAAATTCAACAACTTTCTCCAAGAAACATGGGTCGAAATATGAAAAAAAAAATTGGACCTCCCATACAAAATCAAAAGTCAGGTGATCGATTTTGTATGGGAGGTCGGAATTGTTTTTTTCTTTTCTAAAAAATAACCTTGTATGTATACTGTATTATGTGTACTTTTTGGGTGAACAAAAAGCTAGAAACTCGTGTCATTGACACCGAACGCTTTCCATGAGCTATATGTATATTGTGTAAATATGTACATAGATATACCTCCGTGCGTTATTAGTATACATCATAGATACAAAGAGTATATCTCTCTACATATATATCCATACATGTAGCGCACGGCGCGGCATGCCTCATATACTTATTTAGATATTATATCTTGTTTGAAAATTCTATTTCACCATATACATGATAGTACTTTCTACTGATAAATAAAATAATTTATGCGAAATTATTCCCTAAACATTCTTTGGGGACTGTCGATAGAAGTGAAAACTGAGTAACTTGTGAATTGTATCGTCGAGGTATTAGATTATTAGTTTCGAATTATTTTTGGCTCATAAAGAAGTGTTTATGATCTAGGATTAAGTTTAAATTGGTCATTAACACTTCTTTACAAACCAAAAATAATAATGTAATAGGTCGACGATACAATTCACAAGTTACTTAGTTTTCACTTCTATCGGCAGTCCCCAAAGACTGCCGCGCATGTTTTTTTTTTAAAGAAAGAAAGAAAGAAAAATGCGTTTATTGGCATTATACACCATGAAATTTAAATGGTTGTTTTCCCACAGCAGAACAACTTACCATAAGGAGTACTTTCGAAGCATAGAGTAAAAGTAAAGAAATTAAGATTTTGTTGTTTTATAATAATTAAAAAAAAATATTCATCAACTCGATAAAAGGTAACTTGTAAGTACTACTCGAATCGCACGCACCTCCGACAAAGGAAACAGCGATGCATAAATGTTCAAAGCAAAATATACTCCCGCATGCGGTGATTTTACACAATGGTTAATCTGCCATTTTTTGTTTCTAATATTTTATTTGTTTATAAAACGATTGTATTACCAAGACAAAACCATTTCGCTGAGGGAAAACAACCATTAAAATTTCACGGTGTATAACAAACCTTAAACTAATTAAAATAAAAGAAAAAAAAAACAACAGAAAACAATGATAATAATGCCAAAAGGGCCTCAGCTCAGCATAATGTCAGATGGCAACACAGTATGCACCACCTGACGCTGATTTTCAGCTGCAACCCACGAGTACCATACGCTAGAATTATAAACACATAGCGTGTGCCCGTAATAATAAATTAAGAAAGTAAATTAAATTAAATAAAATGTTGTGGCATACATGTGTGTGAATGTGTTTTCTTGTGATTAATGAAAAATAAATTAAATACTAATATCTGCGTATTTTTGTATGCTTGTTCCTCGATATCTCCGGTAATTGTGGATCGATTTCGAAAGTTTTTTTTTAGGGTATAGGGTATGCCTCAAGGGTGGTCCTATATAAATTGTAAGTAAGTAAGTCGTTTATTTGCAAATATGGGTACAGTACATGGTGATAAATTGATTACAGATAGGTTCAGCCATATTTTACCAATAGGCATACACAAGTTATAGTCTGGAGCTAAAATAATAAAGGCAATTATTATAACATACATTAAATAGTTTTAAGTCACAACTTACATAGATCACTAACAAACAATTTACGGATACAAAATTCTCAACAAAACACTACACAATACTAATAAACAAAATTCTTTTTCATTATTGAATTCGCTGACATTATAATATGCTTTGTGTATTAACTTTGCTTGGGTATTTTTGCGTTAGCCACTATCCACTTTTGCATCATTTCAGTCGAAAGACGTCCACTGCTAGACATAAGCCTCCCCCAGGCTCCTCCATTTCGACCGGCCTTGAGCTTTCCACAACCAGCGGATTCCCGCGGCCTTCACAAGATTACCGGTCCATCTTGTGGGAGGTTTTCCCACTCTACGTCTTCCGGTACACGATCGCCACTCCAGATCATTTCGGCCTCATCGGCCATCTGTTTTACGAGCAATATGCTACTTGAGCTGCCCACTGCCACTTGAGCGTGGCAATTCTTCGGGCTATGTTGGTTGCCTTGGTTCTCCTGCGGATCTCTTCATTCCTGATTCGATCACGTAGGGAAACACCGAAGCATAGCCTGTCCATTGCCCTTTGGGTGACCTTAAGCCTTCTGATAAAGCCCATTGTGAGCGACCACGTTTCTGTGCCATAGGTCATCACGGGCAACACACACTAGTCAAAGATTTTCGTCTTGAGACACTGCGGTATTTGGGACTTGGGACACTGGGTATTTTTTGACTATAGTAGCCCCCTATTGACCTGCCATTATTTTATAGCGATGGAGTTGCCAGTGCGAATCCCAGAAGAGAAGCCGATAGGAATCGTGTTCTATGGTGCTTTTGCTACTGACCTATCGAATGGCATCAATATTATAGCGAAATAATTCGATTAAAGCGATTCCCGTGGTTGTCGTTGCGGGGAGGCTCAGTAGCCGTGGTCACCCTCCCACGGTGAAGCGAAGAGGAACCCCAAGGTGGGGCCGCTGGTCAAGGCTTTTGCCTCCAAGCCGACGAGCGACGTAGCGGCCAAAAAGTAAGTTGCGGTAAGGTGCATCTCAACTGAGGCGGGCCGCGATGTCGAATGGGAGCCATCGCGGCTGAGGGTTACAGGCTGCAGCGGAAGAGGAGTGCCGGTACTTCTGAGTAGCGCTCTTCCCTTCCGTGGCCTGGACGGGGCCGCCTCCGTTTGATGGTGGACGCGGTGGGGCCGCAGGGGAGGAGTGTCGGTATCGCGTTGGCCGCTCTCCCTGTCCCCTGCGGCCGAAAAGTGGTAGGCGGCGGGGTCCCTGTGCTGACCCGTCGCAGGGGTACCACGGATGCCAGACACGGGGTCATCTGGGGCCCTTATGCTATTTGGTTCCTGGGGTGGTCACGGCGTGCCATGTGTCCTGGTGCGCCGGTGATAGGGGTTATTCCCCTCCGAGGAGGTTCCGGTGACGGACAGCCGCGGTGGATTTGCGGATGACTTGCGCGTTTCCGTGTTCCCGCCTCAAGCGGGACTGGAGGACACCGTGGAGTTTTAGTGTGTTACAGTCCCACATATCTGCGCTATCTCCCCGTGGTAGCACAGTAGGCATTTCTCCACGTTAAACAAAATAAAAATGCCCGGGTCGACCGCGCGTTGTGTTCCACGCACGCCGTCAGAGATGTCAGCAACAACTGATGGAGTCCGCAAAGGCCGATGCCTGCCAGGGGTGCGGGTTGTTCGAAAGAGATACTGTGGCCCCTGGCGCACAGGCAACTGAGGGAACACGGGTGGGTTTTAGTCAGTAAAAGTTTGACACGCCCTCCTGCTCCACCCAGAGCGGGAAAAGTTATTTGATGATTTCCCACCCACCAAAAAAAACGTAAGTAAGTCTGCGAAATTGTTAACAACGTAATAAACATTAATGAACTGTCAAAATGAAAGCCATTCTTACTGTTAGTGTGTGGCGGGTCGCTAGTTAACTAATACTTAAACCAGACGAGAGAACATATTGTCTCATTCAACGGCGTCATCAATTTTCTGCCCCTGTCCCATATTTCTTGTGGTCAGCGCAACAAGTTTTCTTCTTCCATTCTCCACTGTCAGCCGTCACGCTATCATAAATGATACCGGCCCCTGCTTCGCACAGGTGCAATCTATTATTGTACTACTTCGAAACTTCCAGTTTTCTGTGCTATGTATAATTTAACTGTCTTGTCAGCGGCTTCGCTTGCTTCGAGGTCGGTGTTTTATACATTTATCATTTATCCTCTTGAATCACTCTGTCTTGTGATGAAAATATTCAAATACGCATTAAAATCCGTTGCGTAGTTTAAAAGATCTATGCGTACAAACACGAAATACGACTTTATTTTATACTATGTAAGGAAGTATTAATGTTGGTATTATACACCATGACATTTTAGTTGTCTTACAAAGGTGGTCCACTCAATGTATCCGACATAAAATACCTACAGGCATATTTTAAAAAATGTTACCATTAATTAAGATAATAAGTACTAATAAAAATAAATAATGCTTTAGAATTGTGAAACACCCTCCTGTTAATAATGTTTACGTATCAAACGGTAGTAGATTTCTACCTACCTACCATAATACCATTACATTTTATTATTTATTCCATCTCCATAACAGGGTGTTCAAAACTACATCATGCGTCTCAGTGAATTATATTTTTTTATTATTGTTCATATGTCCAAAAATATTTTTTTTTTTAAATAAATGTTTAGTAGTCATTGGATACATGAAGTGGGCTGCCATTGTAAGACGACTAAAATGTCACGGTGTATACATGAGCTGATTCCAGAATAAATTATGTAAATAGTTGTGGAAATCGCATCAAACTCCATTGTGTAGTTTAGAAGAACTAAGGGCACAGAAATGGAGACTCGAAAAGCGACTTTGTTTTATACTACTGAGCGAGCCAGGGGCAACATGCATTTTGTATACCAAATAAAAATTATATTATCTAAAAGAATTTACTAATGAAACATTCTAAAGAAAGCAAGTAATTATATCATTATCATGAATGTCTTGCCCTCGTTACTTGGGTTCTTCCATTCTCCTATGTCGACCGTCAACCTATCATTCACTCCCTTCTCTTTCGTATCATCCCCTCATTTGTTTTTTGCTAGTTATTTAGTTTGCAAAAATATTATAATTAAAGCAGAAATACAAATTTTCTAATCCTCTTTTGCATATTTCCCCAAATGTTCATGCAAGCTTGAATCTTCGAGTTTCGTGAAACGACTGTGACCAACGAACCGGGACGTGCTTTTGCTTCATTATATGTTTCAGAATTCGCTCAAATAATATTTTGTTGGGTGAGTTTTTGACATGATTTCGATAAGTAAAAAAAAAACAACCGACTTCCGAAAAAACACTACAAAGTGAAAAATAACTTTAATTTCGGAAGGCGGTGACAAAAAATTAAAATTTATGGCATTCCACAAAATTTACAAAAGCAGGTGTGGTATATTTTTAAATATTCCTTCCAGTAAGTAGTTTTAGTTCATCTTGTTACATTTTTAACCGACTTCAAAAAAAGGAGGAGGTTCTCAATTCGACTGTTTGTTTTTTTTATGTTTGTTACTTCATAACTTTCGACTGGGTGAACCGATTTTGTTGATTCTTTTTTTATTTGAAAGCTGGTGCTTCCCGTGTCCCCCAGACAACGGAACTCTTCAAAAATAACAGTATCTAAATCAACCGCGATTGCTGCTATCGTATAAATATGCATTGTTTTGACTCCAAGGATGATGAAATTTCGAATTAGTGGGGTAGGTACTATAACTAAAAAGTGAAAAATAAAAACTTGTTCCAAAAAAAAACAACCGACTTCCGAAAAAACTTTGGAAGGTAGGAACGTAATTTTGGAAGGCGGTGACAAAAAAAAATATATCCAAAGTCACCGACTTCCGAAATTGAATTTATTTTTCACTTTGTAGTGTTTTTTGGAAGTCAGATGTTTTTTTTTTTTTTTGGAAAACGTTTTTTATTTTTCACTTTTTAGTTACAGTACCTATCCCACACAATTCGAAATTTCATCATCCTTGGGGTCAAAACAATGCATATTTATGCAATAGCAGCAACCGCGGTTTGTTTGCTGTAATTTTTTGAGGATTTCCGTTGTCTGTCTCCGAAACGCATCATCAGAACTATATGAAATTTTCATGGGACCATTTCGGAATAAGCCCCTTTCGGACAAAAAAGAATTTTGCAAATCCGTCTACCTATACATGACGGAGTTATGCCCGAACATACGTTAAAATAAAATTACATTCCAATTGATAACCTCCTTCTTTTTGAAGTCGGTTAAAAATACTTTTATTTATCTGCATCCGGTAGTCGAAACCGACTCCAGCAAAGTTCTGGAAGAGGCTAGGTAGATGATGAGGTTTTTTCTCCGTCTGCATCGTCTGCATTCATATTTGTGATTTAAATATGTAAGTCCTAGTGTAAAGTTTTAACAATACACTACCAATTCAAAAAATGTTTTTAATCAAAATGATGGTAAGCGCATCACAGAAAAACGGCAGGATCGATTAAGCTATCTTTTTTTTTAATGTTCATAACAGTCCAAATAAGATTTTTAATTAAAGAAACAGTTTTCCGGAAAATGTTCAAATGCGGGAAAACGGAATGTCCTGTTTTCCAATGGGAATTATAAATGACCATAAACTCACGATTCAAACAATTGATAAACATCATTCTTTTTTGTTGTGTTTATGGTCTTGGACAAGTTATCAGGAAAGAAATCGGGAGAATTTGGACAGGATAACATCGGTCGGGCCAAATAGTTCACAGTAAAAGATATGCCGCATGCTAATTACTAAATAACTTTAATTCTAGCCAGAAGCTCAGACCCAGTTTTTGCATTTCCAACCTTTTTTCGATTTCAGTAAAGTTCTTAATACAAAAAATGTCAACTTAGCACCGGACTACAACATGTCAGTTTCGTAAAAAGAACTGTATTTCGATTTCTGTTAGGTTCTTATTTCAAAAACAGGCTCGATTGTAAAAACCATACTAGAAAAACGTTGTTAATAAGACCGATGGACTTCTTTCAGTAAAAAAAAACAAAAGAAGCCGAATCTAATAAAGCGAGCCAAACGAGTCAAACTCGTACGTCATTACAGTCGCAGCGGAAATTGCCGAACGATATTAATTCAGTGCGAACAAATGTGAAACCCTTAAGGGCAGAGATTGATTGCCGAATTCTGTACATCCATGATTTGTCTGTCAACCACATATTGTGTATTACATTAGGACTTTCCTAGTATTACTTAAGAACGATACAGAGTTGTTGTAGGTCGTAGATTCGAACCAAGACATCACCACTGCTCTCAAAACGGTGAAGGAAAACATCGTGAGGAAACCGGCATGTCTAAGTACCAAAAATTCGAAGACATGTGACATCTACCAACCCACACTAGGTGTGGTCGATTACGGTCCATTCACCCACGCCGAGAGGAGGCCTGTATCCTAACAGTGGAGTAACCAATATTTTCAAACAATATTTTGATTGCAAAGAGTGTCCATTTATTTATTTTCTAGCCAATCCCATCCCGGCGCATCGCATGGCTCGCCCATGCCAAAACTTAGTTTTCGCTTCTTTCTTTCACCTTTTTACGTGTTGCTCGGCTCCTAAGGGTCGTTGCGAGTTGTTAGCCTTTATGTTTCCTTAATAATTGGGCTATCAAATGCAAAAAAATATCCAAATTCGACTGATAATTCCAGAGATTAGCGCATCCAAACAAACAAACTGCCCAGCTTTAATATGAGTATAAAGGGTAAGTTTTATCCAGTGCGCAAACTGTAACCATTAATTCAGCCTATTATTGTAGCGCAGTAATTTTACGTCGGTTTTACAAAAAAAATCAGCTATTTCTATATGTATGGAACATCTGATTTTTTTTTGTATTACCGACGAAAATTTTCTGCGCTGGGGGATCTAGAATGATATGCTGAATTCATGGTTACAGTTTGCGGCCTAGATAAAAACTTATCCTGTATATAAATTTAATTCGTCCAGGGAGTTTCTTGCCCAATCTTCTCCCTACTACGCTTTGAATTGGGCAACTAACTTCGTGTAACTAACTGTTTTTTGCGATTTGGAAACTTCCATTTACAGTTTGAGAATTAACCGTGACGTACGTAAAATATCGATATATGTTGTTCAACTACAGTGGTAAGTTTGTTTTGAAATAAATACATCCCAACTACGGAATCCTTCATTGTGCGTGATCCGACACGCACCTGGCTGGGTGTTTTGATCTTCCCTAAGTATATTTATATTTTTATTACTCATCGTAAATTAGGGTTTTTGCCCTCCTGCTTCAACCAGAGCGGGAGAAGTCAGACTTTTACTGACTAAAACCCACCCATGTTCCTTCAGCTGCCCGTATGCCAGGGGCCGCGGTATCTCTTTCGAACAACCCGCACCCCTAGCAGGCATCGGCCCTTGCGGGCTCCACCAGCTGCTGCTGACGTCCTCCTGCGACGGGTCAGTACAGTGGCCCCGCCGCCAACCACTTTTCGGCCGCAGGGGATAGGGAGAGTGGCCAACGCTATACCGACACTCCTCTTCCCCTGCGGCCCCACCGCGTCCGCCATCAAACGGTGGCGGCCCCGTCCAGGCTACGGAAGGGATGAGCGCTACTCAGAAATACCGGCACTCCTCCTCCGCCGCAGCCAGTAACCCTCAGCCGCGATGCCTCCCATTCGACATCGCGGCCCGCCGCAGTTGCGATGCACCTCACCGCAACCTACGTTTTGGCCGCTACGTCGTCGGCTTGGAGGCACAAGCCCTGACGAGCGGCCCCACCTTGGGGTTCCTCTTCGCTTCACCGTGGGAGGGTGACCACGGTTACTGAGCCCCCCGCAACGACAATGCGGGAACCCCACTGGGGGGGATCGTAAATTAGGGTCAGTTCACACCGAGACACGACGCTGAGCGCACTTTTTAAGATAGCTACAGAATATCTAACTTGGATCGTGATCCGTTCCGGCCTTTTATAGGGCCCTCGGAAAGTTCGCGAACCTTCTACTGTCGAAGCATCTAGAATGTTCGAGTACATACCGGCGCCTACTGAACAGATGTAGATAGATAGTTCTAGATAGTTCTAGCATCGAGATTTCTAGAAAGATCTTGACTCAATTAATTCTGCTACTCGATACTAGATAGCGCTAGTGGTAACTATAGTCACCAGACATTGTGGCGCGCAACAATATGTTCGAAAATTTGTCTGTTCAACAACGTAAATTACGCAATGAATATTTTTGTACTGTCAAAGAAAAAGCCATTCCTACTGTTAATATTTTACCCAATTACCCCTCTGTTATGACGGCGGTGACTTCTGGTGACGGGAGCATTATCAGTGAAAAAATGGCAGACCTAGTCAATTTTCACAGTTTCAAAAGCGTCGTTGGTCTAATGGTCGCAAGCGCTACTGTCGAGCACGAGATCCTGGATGTCATTCCCGAGATCGGGCAAAATGTTATTGGGTTCTTTTATCAAAAAAATCTAGGAGCAGCCCGGAGTCTGGATCCTGGTTGATGACAATAGGCTCGCCCCTATCCGCCCTATAACATTGAATTTAACATAACTTGCGAAATATGGGTGAACTGTACCTCTGCCTAACCCATCGGGGAGTACAGGCGTAATGTTATGTTAACGTTCCAAATAAAGCCTAGCTAGGCAAAAGCTGATTCAGATTATTCTTATTATTTTATTGCATATAAAAAAATATCTTAAAACTCATCATATTTTTAATTCACTTTCGTCTGTGCCAGTTGGGCCATCACATCGACTTAAAGTAATTTCGTTTACCAATTCGCGCATTCCCTTTTATAGCCTTACCATTATTAAGATGATAAAATGAAAATTGTGTACTGCAGAGGTTATTTACTTACTGAAGAACCTCACACACATACTGGCAGCCGATGATTGGACTGTGTCTATGTTAGAACATTGAGGGAGTTCTAAAATAAGAACGTCAAATATTTTAGATAGGTTTTGTTCCGTGAGCTTTCTTTCTAATGCCAGGCGCGTCTTTGTAAGCATCTGCTAATCTTCTAATCTCTTGAAATAACCGTGGAGTCTAAAAGTTTAAACGCCCCATGGTGTTTTAATTATATTTGTTACACACCCGGTACTTGGAGGCTCGTCCGAGTCCTCACAGTACCTACCTAAATAATTATAAGATTACTTTGTTCATTGGTGTGGTCACCAGCTATTTGGCTATATTGCTGGATTATATTATAGCGGTAAGAAATTGAATTGAATGTCTACCATATTTAATTTATAATTGCTATGGACTGCGTTCGTTGATAAGCGCATCACTTGAGAACGGCTGCAGGCGTAGCACGAGAATAGACATAACTATTAACTAAATGATGTACAATAGGAGAAGATAGCTATGTTTTTCTATTAATTATAACAGTTATGTGTTTTAAACAAATCATGATTTTGTAGATAATCGTATATACTTTGTGGCCGTCGAGTAGAAAGTTTGTTGCCAGTGTGATTTTGACAATTTGGGAAGAAATTTTCTTCTGAAATAGTCTACATATAAAAGGACCTAGACAAATGACAGATTGTAGAAGGATATCTACGGTGCGATGTCAAAAATGGAGAAAAGAAATGTCACTTTGTATTGAAAAAGCACTGTCTATTCTTCGTAGAAATAGAAAACGTGATGCTAAGCCTGCTGGTCGTATGCCACCTAAACCATACGTTCTCACAGTCTTCTTCTCAGCGTGTCGATAACAATCTAAATACAGTCAGCCCAGATTCGGCTACGAGCCTGGCATTTTCAGCAGCTTCCATCAGCTCCTGCAGCGTGCAGACAGCAGGACGCGCTGGACAAGATATTAAATGCCCCATTGTTTGTGAGACAGCACCACATTTACACTCCAAGGCGGAGTCATCTGTGAATCTCCACCTTAGCAGGTTCTCTTTACTCCTGACTCTATTTAGAGATTTCTAGTCAAGCCAAGGCATCTCATGTCCAGGTGCGGGATTTTCTGCAGGTGAAACGAATCGGTTTGGAAGGGAAGGACCATCTCGCCACAGGCTTAGCCTTTCCTTAAACCTTTCTTCGCCAGTGAGCCCCGACACACACTTTAAGAAACTGTTGCGGCTTTTCATCCTTTGTGACACGAGAATGTTATTGTGTAGAGGGTGTCGTGTGTCTGAAGCCATCTTGGCTCTGTCACTTGAGCTTGCCACCGCTCTTCGAAGTTCACCTCGATTTTTTTTTAATTTCTCACAGTTGCAAGTGATCATAAGCTTTAAGGCAAAGTGGCAGTAATGAGAAAATCATGTTTCTTAATTTTTAGAGCGTGATATTTCCGTAGTCAGATAATTTCTGGTTTTACATGTTCGTAACAGTCCTTCGCTAATTCTTCCCTAGAAGAGCTCCTTCACAAAGAGCTATTACTACTAAGATTACTGTGTTGACAGGTATAAATGAACATTCCTCTTCCTTTGTCCCGTTACATTCATTTGCTTTAGTACTTGTCCACGTACCTACAACGGAACTACCTACGTACTAGCGAGTGTGGCAGCTTTTAGTTAAGTCGTACCTGCGTTTTGTTATGTTAACACCTGGATATTGCACTTTATGTTTGACATTTCAAGACTGACTTCGTCATCAGAAGTGTGAATGTTTTGTTATGTATTTTAACAATCACTAACAGTAATGAATATGCTTCTTTCGAGCCAATTTTTCCTTGTTACTGCATCAGTTGAACGTCCAAAATGATAAAAGCTTTGTCGTTTGATCAAACAACGTTAAATAATTATGATATTACCTACTTAAGTAGGTACATCAAAGCGATACATCAAGGTTATCTTGGAGACCTAACATGGGACGTAACAATGACCTAAGACGACCCACTGACCATGAATTTACTTATTACAATTCACTTTTAAGCTGAAGAGTTTGTTTGTTTGTTTGCTTGAACGCGCTAATCTCAGGAACTACTGGTCCGAATTGGAATATTCTTTTAGTGTTGGATAGCCCATTTATCGAGGACGGCTATAAGCTTTATAACATCATGCTAACACCCTTAGGAGCCGAGCAAAGAGAAAAAAGTCACGAATACGAAGTACTCGCACGGGCAGGTGAGGCGAGCGACGGGGTCGGTCAGGGAGCAAGAAATTTGACGCGAACGAAGTCGCGGGCAGAAGCTAGTTGCGGAATAAACTGCAAAAGTTTGGTCCAAATGTCAAATGATAAGTGATTTTATTTCTGTAAGTAGGTTTGTACAAACACTTACACGTCGATCATATTTGAAAAACTAGATGAGGTCGGCGTTGCCTATCTGACTACTCTGAGAAGAAAGGCCGAAACAAACTTAGACGTCACAGTCTCTTTTAAAGTCCAGATATAATCTTTGTCAGATCATGTGAAGAATATGTAGGTAGATTGGTGACTGAAAAGGTCTTTGAGGAAAGAACCACACAGATTGAATGGACTTGTCCAGTTTATTGAACGCATTTATCAGTAATCATACAGCTAAACTCAGAACCAGAGGAGCTCAACGATTCGACGAACAATACCAAAGAAAGGACATTTCGGTAGGCCGCATAAATTACTCAAACTGCCAGACCATGATTAAAACGAAATGAGAAAAAAGAGACCAAAAAAAATACCAAAAAAATTACCCACTTAACACATTCACAAACATTTAAACAATATAATACTTTCGAAAATAAATATTCATATCTTCTGAGAAATTGAGAACAAGCCTTTGCCTTTCAGTAAAACAATCACTAACTATTTATCAACAAACTATTACTAACTAAATTCAGCATAAATATTTAGGTAACCATCCCGAATCACTGTATCTTGGCTCACTCATCGCCAATTTTGCAAGCATAATTTGCCTACACACACCTCATTAAACACTGTCCATTTAACATATACCGATTGAAAAACAACTATATTTCTAAGTCATACTGTTTCTTTTTGATTGACAAATTCTTCGTAGCCACAGAGGCTTATAAAATCTGACTAAAAATTGCCAAAGGAATTCGAAGCTTCGTAATAAATGTTAGGGTTCAGTTTTGATGGATCGCGTTTAATACGGAAGAGTGCTTCAGTTAAAGGCTGTAGTATAGTGTTTGATGGTACAACACTCTGAACTGAACTGTGGCTAATGGAGAATTAATGGTGTCTCTTTCACACTAACGGGATTGTTTTATTTTATGTTGCATTTGTGGCTGTACTTATAGAAGCTTTCCCTTTTCTCTAGGGCTAGCCTTTTGTTTTTTAATATCTAAATTGGAATTTGAGCAGATTTTAGTCACGGAAATAGTATAGGTAATTTTATAAGGAATTCAAATGCATAATAAAAAGCCCTGAAATACGTTCATTTGGCAAATTATTCAAGTTTCCCAAACCCTCATGTCAATAGCAGTTTAAAAGAATTACTTATCACCACTTTCAGGGAAACTCCTTTATGAAACCAGGAAACTCCTTTTATGCCATATGGAATAGGCCAACCGGCCTATTCCATATGGCATAAAAGGAGTTTCCTGGTTGGCTAATAATATCTACTTTTGTAGGTAACTAGGTACTATAGATAGTGTACTGGGCTCGAACAATGAAACACTTTTAATGTGTTATTACGATAATGATTCCAAGATCATTCATTCTACGCCCAATCTCACTCTACTGTTGTTTTGCTATTCTACTTCTAAATTGTCTTGACAGTTCTAATTATTTTATCGCCAGTCTGTATAGTACTTACTTACTCGTAGATATAGATGATACCTACAAGGTGGCCCTCATCACATAAGTAAGAGGCATTCGTGTGTATTATACACCAGTGAGCCCTACCATTGGCTGATCAGAAATACTAAAACAAACACCCACGCTATGTTCGCCTAAAAAATACAACAATGGAGACATCGCAAGCGCAAGGACAACGAATTATCAATAAATCAGTTACTCATAGCGGCAATAACTGGCCATTCCAATTTTAAACACTCGGAAAAATGCTGAACCTTTTTAAAATTGGAACGGAAACGGAAACGGCTTTGGCACAAACATGGCGGCACAGGGTTGCCAACGGGCACAGTTAATGAGACTCATTGCTATGTCATTGCAGTTTTTGTGCCAAATTCATGTTCTGTTTGCTATTTTGTCGTTGGATTAGCCACTTCAATTTTGATTTAGGGGTTTGTGGAAATGGTGTGTCATTGTCTTAGTATAGACTGAAAGTTGTTAGGTATTTATTGGTGGGGTAAGATCAGCAATGCAAGCAACGATTCAAATAATGATTATTCGAAAACCCTTAAGTTGCTCAGGGTTTTAGAAAAAACATCATTTTAAAAAACCCAAGGTCATGTGCGTTTCGGACCACGCTCAGTGAAGACGGAACTTTTTATATGTGTATTGATTTTTGTTTTTTTTATGGTAGGAGCCACCACTAATTGTCTTTTTGTTTGTAATTTCACTACACCATTGTTTAGCGGTGCACAGAATACACCTTTCTAATTTCATCGAAATAGTGCTATAGCTTCCGAGTAAATTGGCTGTGGAACATCCGGACGGAGGGACGTCTGTCCCTCCATCCGAACGTTACACAGCTATTTTGGACAGAACAACATTATAGAAAGAAAAGAACAAAGTAACAAAGGCACCGTTATTATATACTTTATTACCAAATAAACTTTGTATAACATATTGTTTGTACAATGGAGAGGTCTGGAACAGGACCTCTAGATGTGTTAGTAACGGTCAACTATCAAAGACTTGACCCGGCTATGTAACTTAACCTAGAATATAGGTCAATTTGTCCCGAAAATATCTGGTTACTGTTTAAGGACCTTTAGACAATTCTAAAGGCCCTTAAAATAGTAACCAGATATTTTCAGCCTTTATTTCTTAGTGTACTATTATTTAAAAGTGAAATTATCGGGATAATTTGGATCTTATTCATCATCACCATGATGGTCTAGTGGTAACTGCTGCGACTTATAAGTTGTAGGTCGTAGGTTCGAACCCCGACAGGTGCTTTACTTTGTGTAAATTTTTTCTCCACCACTGCTCTCAAAACGGAAAACATCGTGAGGAAACTCAATACTCAATACTCAATACTTTATTGCATTCCACAATATATATGCTTAGGTGGTAAACATTAGCTTTCTGACACAATCGTGGACCCTGTCGGGCACAGCAAAAGAAATTTAGAAGGTAGAGATGAGGACCTATAGTTTATTTTATAATCTAACTTATTCTAAATACAATAAAAAAATTGGTTGCCTGTAAAGTCGGTATACGGGCGAAAGTTTTACGTGACAACGACTTTGAGTGGTAAAATAATTTTAATGTGAATATTCATTCGTATAGTAGGAAGAAGGATGAAATAATAGTAACAATTTAAAACATTTATTTATACAAAGAATTATATTTAAAACATTAATTTATACAAAGAATCTCGCACTGAATTTCATATTAACAAAATTTTATTTTTACCTTTACACATACATACGTATTTATATACAAATATACATACAATAACTTGCACTATTTATGTCTGTCTCTCTCGCTCTTAGGCGGGCTAACCATGCCCGAGTGGAAGGGACGCGTGCCTCTCACTCGCTCTCATTGTGAGCGCATAACGTGAGCGGAGCGTAACGCAGTTTCTTGAAGTGTCACCCGGCAAACCAATTTATAAGACGTTGTCACGTCAAAATAACAATAGAAAGAAATGTTTGGGTATTCTAAATTAGTTTTAGGGATTTATCATTTAAATATTCGTAGACACTATAATAACATTTACTTATTAACAGATTTTTTAATTTCTTAGTGAATAGATGGAGTTTTTTTCTTTTCTAATTGATTTTGGTAAATTATTGTATATTTTTATTGACATAACCAGAGGGCTTGTTGAATGAATTTTTAGGTTGGTAAGTTCAGTCGTGTTTTGTATCGGAGCTGGCACTAAAATGGCATGTCCTAGAACCAAAAATTGGAAGGCATGTAACATCTACCAGCTCGCACTAGGCCCGCGTGGTAGATTACGGCCCAGTCCCTCTCAACGAGAGGAGGCCTATATCTGCTGATTATGCATCATCACCTTGCCCTAGTCTAATTTATTTGGGATCGACGCAGCGTGACTTCTACTTCCAAACATTTCTATCATGCAGACGTCTCTAACCAACCCTGAAACCCCAGAAAACATTTTAAGTGGTTTGAAATACTTTGAAGGGTTCTTCACAGGGATTGGGATGGATGCCTCTGCTTAATACGGAGTATTTATTTAGACGCATCTTTGATGGTGTGTCTCCATCTCCATGTTTGGCAAGCCTATCCCTTGGGAAAAGCAAGCCAAGTATCTAGGAGTGATTATGGATCAGCACATCACCTTCTCAGAGCACATCAAGAAGGCGCGCTCACGCGCCGCCTTCGCTCTGGGAAGGTTGCACTCTGTTCTTAATGCACGCAGCAAGTTGTCACTAAGGTGCAAGTTGCGAATATACACGGCGTGCATAAGGCCAATCATGACCTACGCTAGTGCAGTCTTTGCACACACAAAGCCCCGTTACATCCATAGGATGCAGACTTTACAAAACCGTTTCCTTCGCCAAGCTACGGGCTCGCCATGGCACGTTAGGAACGAGATCCTCCATCTCGACCTCAAAGTCCCCACAATAGCTCAGTTCCTTAAACGCAATTCAAAGCGTTTCTTCGAATCCGCCGCGCAACACCGCAATCCTCTGATTGCGAAGGCCGCTAGTTATGTCCCCAGTAGAATCAGTAGAATCCGCCGGCCGAGACATGTTCTTTCCGACCCTGATGACCCCATCACTATTCTTCAAGAAAGCAGTAGGGCCACCAGCACAGTTCGCAAACATAAACAACCGTCCTTCCGACCTCGCCGCCGAGGTCCTCGCGCCCCGCGAAGACCCCGAGTAAATGAAATCCCCCCCAACCGTCCCTTGCCCGCAGAAGTGCCAGCCCGCGCCGAAGCTGTGCAAGTAGAGTTAAAATCCCCATGATTTAATAATAAGAAAATTGTTTTATCCAGCCTGTCCCCACTTGCTGCCCTCCCTAAAAGTGACTCCCTGAGCCGAGGCTCGTACCCCGCAGGGGGTGCCCTCAGTGCGCAGTTCTGTAGGTTTTAATAATTAGTTTGTAAGCCCTGGCTGGAGGCTCTTAGCCTAAAAACTAAAAGTCACCGCAGGAAAGCCCGGTTAAGCAGTCACGGCCTCTCAAGGTCAACTGCGAGATGCCATACCCAAAAACAAAAAACAGATGGTGTGTCTACTGTGTGGTGCTGGACTAAAAGAATAGCACACCTTCACCTCAGTACAATGCTTGATGACCTCAGTAGAGCTTCCGAAAGAGTGGGACTTGAAATGAACATGGACAAGACAAAGGTCATGTCCAGTGGCCATGTAACAAATGGGTGTTACAAGTGCAGGTGCAAGTGCAGCGCCTCCGACCGTTATGGGAATGGTCCCGTAACGGTCGGAGGCGCTGCACTTGAAGTTGTGGACGAGTACGTTTACCTGGGACAAACTGTCCAGTTAGGTAGGTCCAATTTCGAGAAAGAGGAATCGTCGAATCCGACTTGACTGGGCAGCGTTCGGGAAGCTTCGCAATATCTTTTTGTCCCACATATCGCAGTGTCTCAAGAAGAAAATCTTTGACCAGTGAGTGTTGCCAGTGATGAAATATGGAACCGAAACGTGGTTGCTCACAATGGGCCTCATAAGAAGGCTTAAAGTGACCCAAATGGCAATCGAGAGGGCTATGCTTGGAGTTTCCCTGCGTGATCGAATCAGGAATGAAGAGATCTGCAGGAGAACCGAGGTAGCCGACATAGACCGAAGAGTTGCCAAACTTAAGTGGCAGTGGGCAGGGCACATTGCTCGCAGAACAGATGGCCGATGGGGCTGAAAAGTTCTACAGTAGCGACTGCGTACCGGAAGACGTAAAGTTGGAATTCTTCTCACAAGGTGGACCTTGTGAAGGCCGCACAAATCCGCTGGATGCGGGAATCACAGAACCGGTCGAAGTGGCGGAGTTTAGGGGAGGCCTATGTCCAGCAGTGGATGTCTTTCGGCTGAAATAATGATGATAATGATGATCTTTGATGATTAATTTACCTGTTTATGAAAAAAACAAGCATGGCACAATACTTTGCTATAATTTTAATGCAACATAATATAACGCCTATAATCCCCGAAGGGTAGGGCAGAGGTGTATCTATAAGTGCGCTCATATATCGCCCGTTGTTCTAGGCATGGGCACAAATCCAGATTCCGGGCTGCTACTGAGAATTTCCTGATAGAAAAAAAAACAAATACACTGCCCGACCTGGGAATCAAACCCAGAACCTCGTGCTCAGCAGTAGCGCTTGGGATCACTAGACCAACGACGCAGTCCACATCTTCATTTTCTGCTCACGAATTAAGGCATATGCATAGAAGTAACCCTAACCCTGCGCCGACACCCGGCGGAACTTCGCGGAGCATTTCCGACGTCTGGCTTCCAGACTGGAGCGGGCCGGGGCTGCCTTGAAGCGGCTCCTGCCCTATCTAGAAATCTCAAAAAAAAACCCTGCGCCCACACCACCGCGCATCGTGAAGATACCGCACTACAGGGTACCATCTGTACTTGGTTGGTATCCCGACCAGTCGTACTCAGCGCTTCTTCTTCACATTTATTATGCGCACATCCAAAGTGTGAAACTCTCTGCATGCGTCTGTGTTCCTACCTTCAAAACAAGAGTGAACAGGCATCTTCTGAGCACTTTCGTTCCATCATAGACCTCATCAACCGTTTGCCATCAGTCGTGATCGAGGTCAGGTCCATTCAGTAATATAAAAATAAAAAACGAAAAACAGATAACAAAAGAGCAAAAAAAGCTAATAAGTAAAGCCGCAGTAATTTACCAAACCCTCACTTTGTATGTTAATTACTGTAGGACTGTTTACCCCACATTTTTATCTTTTGTTGTGAAATATAAGACTGTTTGTGACGCAGCCTGAAGGCGGATTGGTGTTGCTATAATGTTCAAACCGTTATTTAATTTAACAAAGTGGCTTGGGAAAAAGGTTATGTGCCAGAAAATTTATGCTTTTTACGCGCATATGAGACATGTTACGTGAATTACATTTTCACATTGGTTCAATGTCGATTTCAAATGTATATAATAAATTACTACTCAGATTGCGACAAAACAGATTGTACGGTGACCCCCAAACTAGGCATTTGCATATATCTTGGGGTCGGAATTGCGACGTTGTCGAAGGTTAAGCTACGCTTGCTGCGGTCAGTGCGTGGATGGGTGAGCATCTTTACATACCAATTCCCACTCCTTGCCTCGAAAGTACATTAAGCCGTTGGTCCTGGTATTATTCATGGATCTTTGACAATGGGTAGCCCAGAAGTCTGACAACCAGTTTTATATCATGGGGTATCGTATGACCCAGTGACTGTGTTCATCTTACCAGCCGAAAGACGTCCACTGCTGGACATAAGCCTCCCCCAAAAGGGGGCGATTTGCCATAATCGCCACGCTTGACAGGCGTGTTGGCGATCGCAGTATGGTGGTCAAATGCATAGAAAACGCTGCTGCCCATTCTCTAGTAAGTCCCTTAGTCGCCTTCTACGACACCCACGGGAAGAAATGGGATGGTGCTATTCTTTTACGTCCGACACAATACGGAACGTGTAGAATAGTACATAGTAATTAAAAATTACTTAACAGTTAAACTAAACTAAAATCAATTAAAATATGCATTGCCAACAGCGTGAAAAAAAAAAAACAAAATAAAATCGTGATTAAATAAATAATATAATTGAACATCTGAACAAACAATTATGTAACATTTTAGTATTTGCAGCACTTGTTCCACGTGTGTCCATGAATTAATTTGGACAAATAAACATTTTATTAATATGGCTATATAGATCGAGATATATTAAAAAAATACTAATTAATTACTGTTAAACAAATCGAAAAGTGTTAATCTAAGAGTGTTGAGTGTGTTCGGATTAGACACACGGAGTAATGAAAGTAGATGCCATTAATATTGCTTTATTAGCGGGTTTTCTCAGCCTGTTTTGACTCACAGCCCTTAACCTAAACCAAGTGGTTTACAGTACTTTAATCAATCAACCCAGGACCAGCAGTGTACTGTGATATACTGCAATACACTGCTGGAATTAAGCTACTCCCAGGCTGAGCAACAACACTCTGTCCTCCGCCTTCCGCATCCAGTCTGTCCCAGCCACTTTCTTAAAGTCATCGGTCCATCTAGCTGGGGGGCGTCACAGACAGCGTAAATGCCTACGTGGTATCCACTCCAGGAGTCGTCTGCTACAACGGCCATCGGTCCTTCGAGGAAACCGAAGCTTAAGGTGGAACAATTTGTTACACTAAGATGGAAGCGGCAGGTTAGCCCGCGAAATTCTAATTTTCTTCCGGTTTTGCAATTTACAGGTCAGTGTCAAGTTGTATGTAGTTTAATATATGTTCCGTGTCCATAATTAACATAGTATAACAGAATTATAATCATAAGAATTATGGATACAACCCTCTTAATTCATTTTTCTCTGTTTCTCGTGAAATAGAAATCCACCTTAAGTGTTTTTATGCTCGTGACCGTACAGTACTATCCCCCCCAGTGGGGTTCCCGCATTGTCGTTGCGTGGGGGCTCAGTAACCGTGGTCACCCTCCCACGGTGAAGCGAAGAGGAACCCCAAGGTGGGGCCGCTCGTCAGGGCTTGTGCCTCTAAGCCGACGACGTAGCGGCCAAAAAGTAGGTTGCGGTGAGGTGCATCGCAACTGAGGCGGGCCGCGATGGCGAATGGGAGGCATCGCGGCTGAGGGTTACAGGCTGCGGCGGAGGAGGAGTGCCGGTACTTCTGAGTAGCGCTCTTCCCTTCCGTAGCCTGGACGGGGCCGCCACCGTTTGATGGCAGACGCGGTGGGGCCGCAGGGGAAGAGGAGTGTCGGTATAGCGTTGGCCGCTCTCCCTATACCCTGCGGCCGAAAAGTGGTTGGCGGCGGGGCCACTGTACTGACCCGTCGCAGGAGGACGTCAGCAGCAGCTGGTGGGGCCCGCAAGGGCCGATGCCTGCTAGGGGTGCGGGTTGTTCGAAAGAGATACCGCGGCCCCTGGCATACGGGCAGCTGAAGGAACATGGGTGGGTTTTAGTCAGTAAAAGTCTGACACGCCCTCCTGCTCCAACCAGAGCGGGAGAAGTCATTTGATGATTACCCAACCACAAAAAAAAAAAAACCGTACAGTACTATTCTTTTGCTCATACAAAATTAAACTTATCACCTCAGAAGCATTTAAAATAACTACAGCTATTGATGGATATGGGATAGGTTCGTTTAAAGATAAAACTGTTAAGAGCGTTCATCCCACGCGGGCTGCCAACGGCCCATTTATAGCGGCTTTTCGTGATTATTTCATTAAATACAAACAATACTTAACATTGTTTTAAGCTAAGCACCAGATCGTTGGTGTTTACAATTTTGTATGCTATTTTTTAGTTATTTTGGTATTTAATTAATCAAAATCGACATACCATCAATTATTTTCTATTTCTATTGCGTTATTTAGTGCGACTAAATGTTTTTATTAAAGAGTAAATGTTAAAAGTAGTTATAAAAACCAACGATCTAATGCTTGGCTCAAATTAAATAGTACTTTTGTTTATATTTAAGGAAATAATCACGAAAAACTACTGTAAATACGTTGTTTCCAGCCCGCGTGGGATAAACACTCTTATTGGGTGTTCATTCAAGAAACTTGTAGAGTTACAAAAAGTTCTGCACTCTATGCCAATACGCGCCTACTCTTGTAGCATACGATCCCGAGGATACTCTAACAACGAATTCCAATAGAAGGTTCACTCGGAATATAACTTAACAGAGAGTTGCTTTAAAATAGCCTCCATACTCAAAAGCAGATATAAATAAGCACTTGTGGCTAAGTAATAACAGTGGCGTGGGTCGATCGATCAGGTTAAGTCACGCTTGCCGCGGTTGGTCCGTGGATGGGTGACCATCTTTACATACCAAGACCCCTCCGTGCATCGAAAAGGACACTAAGCCGTTGGGCGCGGCTGTCATTCGTGGATATTTAACAGTCGTTACGGATCATCCGCTTGGTTTGGATACCGACCCCACCAAAATATAGTTGGGAAAAATCTTGGCAGATTTATTTTATTAACATAAAAGTGGACAAAGTGACATTCTATCAATGATGATGTTGCGATGGCGGAAAGTAAAAAATGTTTTGAAAGTAACTTTGTTTGTTTGTTACCCTTTCACGATAAAACAGCTGAACGGATTTGAATGAAATTTGGCACACAGATAAACCATAACTCGGATAAGGACATAGGCTTCGGACACAAGTCACGGGCAACAGCTAGTTTACATTAACGTTACTTGTGTGAACCTTCTGTTTCTCTCCATTTTATGAAAATAGTGACAAAACGATGTAGTAAATAGATCTGGAACACTCCGCCTGTGATTAGGTCAATCTAACGTGATTACGTGGGGCAAGTTTCTAAATTACATTTGTACAAGACGTGGCTTTTACGGATTTATGATCGAAATGTTGTTCCTGGAGGAAAATCCCTGCTGCTTATATTACTCTTGGTTGGCTTATTCCACAAATCCCCCTTAGGGGGAAAAGTGGAATCTATAAAAAAGTGTAGTATTCCCCCTGATAATCCCCCTTAGGGGGCAAACTAGAATCGAAAAATACTTATTCCACCGTGAAAGTGCCCCGGAGGGGGAAAAGTGGAATCTAAAAAAAGTCTGGAATTCCCCCCTTAGGGGGAAAACTGGAATCGGAAAAATCAAGGTCCCGAAATCCCCACTGAGGTCATTAAAATTTAAGGAGTGCTCCTGCAACCAGCGCTGGGCGCCGATTTGTTCGCCATGCGGGTTGTTATAATATTTACCGCGAGGGCCGGCAGATATTTTACTTGCATAACCTAGAGTGCAGGAGCGAGCGAAGCGAGCTTAGGAATAATTTTTAAACTATTCAAACACTAATAGGAACACTGCCAAGCAGCCCTTCATCGACATAGTCAATAAAGCTAATATAAAATGTATGCTGAGTTATTTTATGTTATTCGAGTTTAAATACTTTAAATAGGCAGACATATTGTTATTCTTTATTTATTCATAACTAGCTGCATCCCGCGGATAAACCCGCAGTCTCGCTCGTTCCCGTAAGAATATCGGGATAAATAATCCTATGTCCTAATCCAGGTCATGGTCTACCCATGTGACAAATTTTATCCAGGTCCGTTCAGCCGTTTTAGCGTGAAGGCGTAACAAAAAAACTCACTTTCGCATTTATAATATCAGCAAGGAATATGACTATAATATTATAAAGGAGAAAGTGCGTTTGTTTGTTTATTTGATTTGATATCTCTTCACGCTGCCGCAAGAACGGCTCAATCAATTGTTATGAAACTTGGTTTGGAAATTGAGAAAACACATGATGCCTTTTGTTTTGAAATTTTAAAGTACATAGATATTTTAAATATCCTAGAGAACGCAATATAACCAAAGTCACAAGCAACAACATTAATTACTTTAAGAAAATTACTAATTGAACATACCATATTATTTTAAATTACAAACAATAGGTACCTAATGTACTATTAGTATTATTTCTCACGGACCCTTTCCTGCGGGCTTAGCACGACAATCATAGAGAAGCGTTTTGTCGATGGAAGAGTAGACAAAAATGACGTTTCCGTGTAGACAATTGACAGTTTTGTACCGAGAAATGTAGACAAGCGATTTTTATTCTACGGTTTTTTTTTTTTTTCTGGTTGGGAAATCATCAAATAACTTCTCCCGCTCTGGGTGGAGCGGGAGGGCGTGTCAGACTTTTACTGACTAAAACCCACCCGTGTTCCCTCAGTTGCCTGTGTGCCAGGGGCGGCGGTATCTCTTTCGAACAACCCGCACCCCTGGCAGGCATCGGCCCTTGCGGGCCCCATCTGTTGCTGCTGACATCTCTTTGAGGCGCGCGTGGAACACAACGCGCCGTCGACCCGGGCTTGGTCCTTACCGGACAGCCAGGTACCCATTACTCGCCGTCCGCAAGCCCGTGCCTACGGTGGCCGGGAATCAGCCTGGGATTCCCGACGCCCAGGGCGTCTCCTGCGAAGGCCACGGCTGTGAGGGCGCATGTACTGCATCTCCCTCACGTGCGCCGCCTCCCTCTTTGCGAGCATAACTGCTTCGCTGAAGGAGGCGACTGCCAGCCATGCCCTCTCGCTCCGTACCATGGCCTGGACCAGGGTCGGACGCGAGAGATCGCCGCCGCCGATCACCTCCACGAGGACACGGCGTTGCTCCGCCCAAGCTGGGCAGACCTCCACCGTATGCTCCACCGTGTCCTCTGGGCGATCTTCGCAATGGAAACACCCGGGCGTTTCCTCCCGCCCTATCCGAAACAGGAACCTCCCGAAACCGCCATGTCCGGTGAGGACCTGTGTCAGGCGGAAGGTGAAGACGCCATGCCGCCTCTCAAGCCACTCCTCAAAGAGGGGACTTACCGCCGCAATCGCGGCGTGCCCATCTATTCTACGGTAGAGTAGAAATAGAAAGCGTCATACTAAACCTGCTGGAAAATCTCTTTATCTTTGTACTTCATTTTTACTTTCTGCAAATTGTCGAGTGATGTTATTAAGGAAACTTTCAGGGGGTTACACTAAATAATTTCGTTTTTCTATGTAGGTTGTGTGTACTTTGTTTAAACTGTTTTTATTTATTTTTTTATTAAAATCAACCGATTTCCCTCATCGCTGTTTGTTTGTGATGGTTTTTACTCTTCATCACATTTTATTATAACAAAATTCTGTGAAAAAAGACTGATTAATTATTATATAATAAATTGTAATTACATTGTATCTGATCACTATTTTTTTATTTACTTTTAGAGCGTAGTAATTAAAACTTAAAATGAGGGAGAAAAGTAAAATAATCCAAAATAAAAAGGGGAATTTCTGGATTTTGTTTACATTAGGGTTCAGTTTTCCCCCTTTGAAGGGATTCTCTCAGGGGGAATAGTGTACTAACTCAAAATGAAGAGGGGGCTTTCTGGATTTTTTTACATTAGGGTCCAGTTTTCCCCCTGAGGGTAATTCTCTCAGGGGGGAATAGTGGAATAAGCCTTCTCGGTTGTGTCCGTTATTCGTTTCATTTCATTTCATCCTTGTATCCATCCAAGCTAGAAGGGCTGATATTCAATATTAACTCCTAGGGCTGAGAAGTACCACTTTTAGGAAATAGAAATCAATTTGACCTATTACGTGTCAAAATACCGAAAAGAGGCCTCTTTTCGTGCTAGCCTCTTTATTAAAAGTGACTTCTTTTCGGGAACCGTACCAGACCGTGCAATCACGGGGTCTCAGATGCACAATTTATGCAACAAATAAGTAAAAAAACATTGTAACTTTCCCCAACGGAATTGCGCATCTTTATTCATACTCGCACATGGAGCTGAAAGTGAATAACTAATAGCACATGCGTAAATCTAATATATAAAATTCTCGTGTCACAGTTTTCGTTGCCATACTCCTCCGAAACGGCTTGACCGATTTTGATGAAATTTTTTGTGCTTATCCGGTATCTATGAGAATCGGCCAACATCTATTTTTCATCCCCCTAAATGTTAGGGGTAGTCCACCCCTAAATAATTTATAAGGCAAAACAACGTTTGCTGGGTCAGCTAGTAAATTATAATCTTAAAACATGTCCTCATGTAAAACCTGAGTGGACAGGTTATTTGTGCTACGGCGTAGCTCGCACTTTGCTACGACGGCTATGGCGTAGCTCGCACTTTGCTACGGCGGCTACGGCGTAGCTTACACTTTGCTATGTCGGCGTAGACTTAACAGATTCAAACGTTTTAGAATTTACAGTAAAATTTTGTTGTTACCAATTGATTTAGGGGGGATGCGCTATGGTAGCCCAAAATTCAAAATTACCTACAATTTTTTTCCCATTTTTAGGTCAAAATAATTCTAATTCAGATTAGTAATTATTATAGTTCCATAACTTTGTACTTACATTTATGTACTTGTTATAGTAGCGAAACGTATTTTGGTCAACCAACAACCTGACACTGACGCGGCTGAAATTGTGAAGATACCAATAAGAAATAGTGTTGACAGGGTTGACTGCCCTGGATACCTACCAGTGGCAATGAGTGGAATTACGGCCAGGATAAGCTGTTTTAAATAAATGCTAAAGAAACGCGAGTTACCTCAAATTTTCGTACGGAAGATGTGCTATTCCTTCCGTGAATGCGTATGTTTTCAGTAATACTTATAAAGTTACAAACAATATTTGTACTTTGAAATAATGAAGGGATCGGTGAGAGGTGGGATTTCTAAAAGGTATTCCGATGGGAATCGACTTCTATTGACCCGTCGCCACTGGTACCTACCTATAGCTTTATTCAAACCACGCGAGATAATATTGTATTTACGGGTGAATGATTTTGTCAAAGGTTAAAACAATGGCTATTGATTGAACTCAACTGAATAGCTTTCGCAAACAATTGACTATTATCGATGAAACTGCTATTATGTCCACATAACACGCGAGGATGAAATATTTGGTCGAATTATCGATAGTTCAGTTAACACCTAAATATCAAAGGAATTGTGTACAGTCGACCGCACGTCGATGGGAAATCGAAACCAATTTATTTAAGAGTAGTGACCAGTCATTACTGTACAAAGCAATTGCACGGACAAAACAGAGATTTCTTTTTTATATGTAAGTTTAATATTATCGAATTACATACTTAACCTTCCGAAACGAATTTTCTAAATGATCTAGAAGATCACATCGAAATCCACGGCACAGTCTAAAAGAACAACGTGGTCACGAAAAGCGACTTCAATTTATAATATTGTTAGGAATTAGAAGTGAATTAAGTAAAAAAAAAAAATTAACAGTCTTTAATTCCTTATCATTACACTTTGCAAAAAATATTAATATACTCAATAGAAACGCTGTAATTATTAATCAAATAGTGATTACCAAACCCCAAAGGAAAAATCAAGACTTGAACAAAAACATAACCTAAAATAACTAGCCTCGTGATCATGGTAGCCTAGGTAGCAGGTGCGTTCCAAGCGCCACCCGCCTGGCCAAGTAAAAAGAGACCGTTGCCACAACGTGCACCTCCTGTTTAGCCGACTTAAAAAAAAGGAGGAGGTTCTCAATTCGACTGTATTTTTTTTTTATCTTTGTTACCTCATAACTTTCGACTGGGTGAACCGATTTTGATGATTTTTTTTTTAAAGCTGGTGCTTACCGTGTGGTCCCATTTCAACTTCATATAGATCTGATGATGCGTTTCGTAGACAGACAACGGAACTCTTCAAAAAATTACAGTAAATAAACCGCGATTGCTGCTATCGCATAATATGCATTATTTTGACCCCAAGGATGATGAAATTTCGAATTAGTGGGTAGGCGGTGACAAAAAATTAAAATACATATCCAAAGTCACCGACTTCCGAAATTAAAGTTATTTTTCACTTTGTAGTATTTTTTCGGAAGTCGGTTGTGTTTTTTTTTTTCGAAAACGTTTTTATAACCTTCCATCCGTTGACAGCTGATCGTTTTACTTCTTTAAGAGGTCACCTCGTCTTTCGTTACCAACAATATGTTTAGATATATATAATAATTGTAAAGTTGAAACAAAGTCGTATGTTTCATCATTATTTCGGCTGAACGATGTCCACTGCTGGACATAGGCCTCCCCCAAACTCCATCACTTGACTGGTTGTTTGCTTCTCGGATGAAACGGATTCCTGCAGCACCAGGTCACCGGTCTATCTTGTGGAGGCCTTCCATCGTTACGGTCTACCAGTGCGTGGTAGCCACTCCAGAACTTTTCGGCCCAATCGGCTATCTGTTCTGCGAGCAATGTGCCCTGCCCATGGCCACTTAAGTTTGACAATTCTTCAATATGTAGTCTTAGAAGATGTAAAAGTAAACAGATTGAATTTACAAAGGCTATTAACTTCACCATTCTGAACGAACCCTGTCGCCATTTTGAACGAGCCGCTTCGTTACCGGGACATATTCTTGTTATGAGAAAATGTAAAAATATATCTTAAGACTGGAGCGGAGGGGTGGAACACTTTAGAGTAGAAAGATATTAACGACGACAAGTTAATTGGTCTGGAATAAACCTAAATCGTGCTCCGACCTACATAGTGGGTACATTTATTACATAATGTTTATTTTGTTAGATTTCATGATTATCTGGCAGTTGGAGTACTTACTTTAGACGGCTTACTTAAATTTCCTTTCTTTGGTGTTGTTCGTCGCATAGTTGAGCTGCACACGTGCGTGCACTGACTGGAAAAACCATCTCAGATCAACTCTTCTCTTATATCGTGATTATTATTGTAAGTTTATGTGAGTAACTATTTATCGTAAATGTAAAATGTTACACCACAGACTAAATGCAGTATTGTCTCTCCTCCTTCTTTTAAATTCTTCCAAAGAATGTGTTTAAAAGATTTACGTTTTTAACGATAAGACCGCCCATTGTGTCATCCTGTAGAAAATTTCTATATTTGTACCTATCTGTAATTTTGTAAAGTATAGTTTCATAATAAAGAGTAATATATGCTGTTCTATTCAGACCCTAATCTGCACGGTTCTCACCTGATTGACCAAGACAATGTCTGGACTTTAAAAGAGTGTCTTCTCAGAGTTATCAGTCAGGTCAGAATGCCGACTTAACGTAGTTAAAAAAAAAGACTTGTAAACAATGTTGCTGGCAGCAACTGCTGGAAACATGCTAGTGTAAAGTATTCATGGCAAACAAAAGTAAATCTCGCAAGACCCAATATCATAATTATGTTGCTAACACATTGTTGCGTAATCGGTGCAGAACATTGTTTCCCAAGATTCATTCCAAATCGGGCATTAATCCTCAATGCTTCAACAACAGATCGTATTCTGAATCATAAGTAACCATTATTTTAAATAAGCAAGTGATTTTCTGAACACTTTAAATCATGCTGAACATTGTTCAGTTCTTCGTAGGGTGGTAGCCGATGTCAAAAAGTAGACGAGAATTTAGTTAAATGGCGCCCAATTGGAGAAGCCTATGTAGCAGGGAACATTTATAGGTACCACATGTTTTAGTTAGTTGGATCGCAGTTCTCTCTCTATCTTTCATAAATGAGGGGCTACGACGAGCTCCATTAAAAAGTGTCTTGTAATGACAATGTGATGAAAATTATGTTAATTTCTGCAGGTAAATTTGAGTGGAAACGCCGGTAGGGGACGCCCTAGGAGGACGAGTGACCTCATTGGTTATGCCCTTCAGAAAGGCTAGATGTTTAGTTCTCGCAACCCCAATGCGCGTGAGACCAAATGTATGGACGTAAAAGCGGCAAAATGAGTGTAATAAGGATCGGAACAGTTGGTGTTCTATAGTTTCTGCCGACGTCGATGGAAAGAAGTCATGAGTTTTGTATATTGATCTTTAAGACACTTTACACGTGATTATTTGGTCAATATTTTAAAACTACATGGCGCCGGTAGTGTTCACTGCGAGATAGCTATAAATAAAGAAAATTATTTCAAAAATCTACAACAATACGAACACATAAGTTAACACTTAACACTGCTTTTAAAAAGCTGTAAGTTAGACTAGCAAAAATCTGTAAGCTTAATATTCCTGTATAACATTCATTTCTTTACTTTCTAAACAAATTGTCGCTGTAAGTAGTACTTTTTTAAACAGCACAGTATAACATTTTCCATATAACATAGAGTGTTTTTCTTCAAGCCCAGTATGAAAGATTAAGTTACTATATTTATAAGTTACTGCGAAGTAGTGCTTAGCGTTGGTATTAAGTTAAGCCATTTCAAGAGGCCAGCCATGCGCGAATACTCCACTTTGCATCGCTCGCCAACTTTTAAAACTTCGATGATTAACACAGTACAAGCTAATACAGTAAGTCTACCATAACACTTAACATAACATCACGTAATCCCCGAAGCCTAACCCTTCGGGGATTACGTGATGTAAAGTCGTATCTTAAAAGACAAAAAGAAAAAAGATAAAGTTAACCATGAAGTCTTCAAGTTCAGGACTGACATTACTTGACTCTTTAAATTAACATTTTGGATAGTTTTCATCATCAAAGAAAGAAAGAAAATACATTTATTTAGCACAGACTAAAAAGGCACACAATATACAGTTCAGCAAAAGAATAAAAAAATAAAGATAAAAAACCAACAAAAAGTGTAAATTAAATTAAACTAAATAAACGTTTATTTCAGGAAATTATTCCCATATAAAGACAACTGACAACAGACTACAAATTACATTAGACGTTAAATTCATTACATTACAAATAAATAATAAAGTAAAGTGCGCTGTCAGAAACTAGCGTCTACGTGTGCCTCACGGCTGCGCTAAAAAGGCCCAATACAGCATAAATGCCAGACAGTTATAGTGTCTGACGCTGGTTTTCAACTGGACCAAACAGATAGAACACACATCACAGATCCATATATGTATTTATTTAAACATTTTATGTACACACGACATTTATGAATATACCAAAGAACAAAGAAACGATGTATTAATTATTAGAAGATATAAAGTTGATTATTGATCTGATCTCTAAAGATTGTCTACCTTTTTACAAGTCTCTTAAAGGTAATACCGATCTTCAAGACGATTTCGAAGGGTTTGGGGGTGAACCAGTCTTTAATATTGAAATGGAGGAAGATGAATAAAGTTAGGTAATTACTAATTATTGCAAACAGAAGAACAGATAGATATTAATATGATGTAACCCTGATCTAAGGTTTTTATAGATTCTTGGTTTTTTGTATTCAAATATATAATAAAAATTATTTAAAGAAAATTTACTGTTTTATTACATAAATCCATAAGTACATAACAATTTGCCATGTCGGATCGTTACCGTGAAATTCAACATAAGTTTAGCATAATTGAAAATGGCTTTTAGCTAAAACGATCCAACACCATATTTACTTAAATATCTCTAAAAATATTTATTTATTCCCGATTAAACTTATTTCTATAAAAAGGACAACAATTTTACAACTATGTCTCAAATCAACAAAATCACAAAATATTATATTAAAGAGCAAATACCACTTAAGGGGAACCTAGTCGCGGGCTCGAACTCACTTATGGGCCTGACTAAAAAGCACGCTGTCTCACCAGGCATCGTGTCCGACAGAGGTAGTATCAGTGATGAGCAGTTAGAAGCTAGTCTACACGCACAACATTATTGAGCGAGACGCAGGATCATTTATAGTACAACAGGTACGTAAAAAAATAAACACAGTCCTTCAGAAGATCGGGTTTTATGAAAAAACCACTGCATAAATCAATGACCAATAAAGTTTATTGAATTTTTCGATATTTGAGCTTTGTCGGTACCGACTTGGTTTTTCAGATTTTACACTTCTTTTATTACTTAAACACGCCCCAAGTTAGGTTAGAAAAACGAATATTTGTTGGCTTCTAACAATTTTTGATGTACATCGTCTAATAGTGGAGTAATTAACTCCCGAAGTTTGTATGGGAAAAATTTTGACTAGATTCACCTTAAGCTTCAAACTTCATCATATCAAAAGTGTTGGATCCTTTTTGCGTAACTACGTCCAACTGTGTGAAATATGATATGGCTAGGTACGGGGTGAATAGCGCCGACTCCAAATAAATTGGGATACAGCCATACTGGCAAGAAAATCACGATGTTGAAAATATTCTGAATGTTAAATTAAAGAGTGAAGTAATGTCAGCCGTGAATGTCAAGACTTCGTTCTTAACTTTACCTACCTGTTTTTGTTTGTCTTTTTAAACTGCTAAGTTCATGGTCCTGTGTGTGATCCTTTTACTGTTAATTAACTTCAGACCGCGACTTCGTTCGCGTGGAAGTCGTAACACACACAATAACAGCCACATTTTATAAAACTATATTTGTAGTATTGTTCTCAGCAGCCAAAATGTACAGAGAGTCAGGATTGTTGACACGAGACAACCGTACGCAAGCCCCACCTCGACCTCAACGCAAGTATAAGTCATTATTATCGAATTTAATATTACTACCGTGTAAGTGTTCCGTCTGGTGCCGGACGTAAAAGAATAGCATCATCCCATTTCTTCCCGTGGGTGTCGTAGAAGGCTACTAAGGGGCTTACTAGAGAATGGGCAGCAGCGTTCTCTATGCATTTGACCACCATACTGCGATCGCCAACCCGCCTGCCAAGCGTGGCGATTTTGGCAAATCCCTCCTTTTGGGGGAGGCTTATATCCAGCAGTGGACGTCTTTTGGCTGATATGATGATGATGATGATGATAAAGTTTGTATGTTTTGATGTCTGTTACTCAATCACGCTAAAACGGCCGAACGGATTTGGATGAAATTTCATACATTACATTTATAGATTAGTTTATAACTTAGATTTACGCATAGGCTACTTTATTCTGGTACTGCGTTCCGATGGGATAATTTCCGAACTAAACGCGAGCGAAATCGCTGGCACACGCTAATAAACAAAAACTTGCAACCTCTTATTAACCGACTTCAAAAAGAAGGAGGTAATCAATTCGACATGTTTTATATTTTTTATGTATGTTCGGGCATAACTCCGTCATACATAGACGGATTTGCAAAGTTCCTTTTGTGTTAAGAGTTGAAAGGAGTTTATTTCGAACAATTTAAATTTCATATGGATCAGATGATGCGTTTCAAAGACAGACAACGGAACTCTAAAAAGATGACAGCAAATCAACCGCGATTGTTTTGATCCTAAGGATAATGGAATTTCGAATTGGTTTGGGGTAGGTACTATAAATAAAAAGTGAAAAATAAAAACTTTTTCCAAAAACAACGACCGACTTCCGGAAAAACACTACAAAGTGAAAAATAACTTTAATTTCGGAAGGCGGTGACAAAAAATTTAAATACATAGCCAAAGTCACCGACTTCCGAAATGAAAGTTACTTTTCACTTTGTAGTGTTTTTTCGGAAGACGGTTGTTTTTTTTTTAGAAAAAGTTTTTATTAAGTTCGAAAAGCACTGCGGAGTTGACTTACCGTGTGGTTTTGACTATGTCTACCTCGCATTGTAGCAGCCAACTGAAATAATGCTGCAAACGTCATGGAAATCCCTAAGTAAACCCACGTTTAACTGGTTTCATTTAGTTCTGTGCCTTTTAAGAGCGCCTGACTTTTGAGCCTGGATAGCCACAAGCCAATTAGATTATAATATCAAAGTTTCATGTTGAAAACGGCTTTAGTAAAAAATGAAGAGATTCAGGTGGGCAAGTTAGTTTTTTGTTTTTAGACTGTGATCATTCTTTATGACAATTTCTTGTTAGCTTTAATCCCGTATTTAAATCCAATAAACACGTTGTAATACATTTTTTAAGTGACCAAGTCTTGCAAACGACTTGCTTCAAAAACATGTCGTGTATACATGCATTGACGTTCTTCGAGACATATCTTGTGACCTACTTTGTTCACCTTTGTTGATATTTTTGGCCAGTTTTCTACAAGTTTCATTGCTTTAGGTTCGTAGCAGGTGGCGTTCCGTTGTTTCAGCCTACCCCAATGCGACGCAAGTGTAGATTTCAGTTGTAAACGATAACAGTATACAACATGTAAAATACATGTTTCGTGCCTTGGTGTAAACGCGAGGAGACAGAAAATTTTATGGAACTTAAAAGATTGTTAATACAAAAGGACCTGAGAATAACTACACAAAAATAACTGAAACCAATTTATTTCAAAAGATGGTAAAGTAACACATCGAATTTCCAAAGTCTATTTTTTTTGGGTGTGAAATCATCAAATAACTTATCCCGCTCTAGGTGGAGCAGGAGAGCGAGTCAGACTTACTGACTAAAACCCACCCGTGTTCCCGCAGTTGCCTGTGTGCCAGGGGCCGCGGTATCTCTTTCGAAAAACCCGCACCCCTGGCAGGCATCGACCCTTCCGGGCCCCATCAGTTCCCAAGGCTATTAACGTCACCATTCTGAACGAATCGTTCGCTGTTTTTAACGGGTCGAATCTCTCCAGTACGGATCGCATCTGTTTTATTTTATGAACGTGGTGCTTCGTTAGCGAGGCATGTTCTTGTTAAGAGGAAATGTAAAAATATCTCTTATGACAATGCGGAGACTGGTGGAAAATTTCGGCGTAGGAAGAGTGAATTACAGGTGGTATTGACGCAACTGAAACCATGCATTCAGCAGATAATTCGATCTGCTTTTTCATACAATAGTACAATACTTACGCGGTTAAAATGTATGACATAACTTTCTTTTAATAACCGACGAAAAATTTTCAACATGCCATCATATTGTGCGTCGAAGTCTCTGCCGCCCTGTATAGTAGTAGTAATTGGTGTACTTAGAACTAACCTATAACATAGGTTAGGTTATTATATTCATGTAATGAGATAAACTAAAACAATCATTAAATACTGGGCTGAATTTTCGTGAGCGCCTAATAATTAATCCCAAGTTCGTTTATTGCTCAATTAATATTATTATACGACTAATTAAGTTTTAATCCAATTTTACTTATTGGTGTGGTGCAAGTTTAAGCGGGCTGCAGACGGGTTATTAAGGATTTAACAGAGTGCATCCTCTGGGATGCACTCTGTTAAATCCTTACGTATCCTCCCTCGAAGAAGCACATTGTTTGATTCTTAACTCTTGGCGCCTACCAGAGCGTTGTAAATCCAGTGTGCGATAAAATTCCAGCGCGATATTTTTACGTCCGTGTGAAAATGGGCTAATATTCAAAAGCACGAACGCGTGACGTAGGTACCTAAATAAACGTAACGTGAATTAGAACGATTTATGAATCCAAAACACAAGTATCCTTTTTATTATATCTTATTTTAGTTTAAATCTTAGTGCCAAGCACAATATGAATCCATATTAATGAAATATGAAGTGCCGAACGAACATTTTCCGTTTTAAAATCGTTCGAAAAGTTAAGTCTCCGCGCGTTCGTGCTACGCTCACAGGGCCCATCATACTGTTACCGTTTGCAGAACAGTTTAGATGAGGGTAAGTCTAGTTAAAAATGGTGGTTATTTCTGTAAGTAAGTTTATAGTATAAAACCTATAAATGTGATATTTTAATCGAAAACTGTTTGTATTTATTTACAAACACTTTTCGATTAAAAAATCACATCACACACCTTTTTTTCCGTGGAGAAATAGTTTTTGTCAATTGAATGAAGAGAAAATTTACCAACGGCCAACGTTGTACACCGTTGCCTAATTGCACCTAATGCAAAGTGGGTAAAAGTGCCTTTCCAACCACCCTTCAAATGTGGCGATTATAATAATCCGACTTCGAAGAAACCTCTTTCAAAATAAACCTTAATTTCACAGAAGGCTTCATTGTGGTTACATTATCCTAAAATAGAATATCCCATGTCCACAACCTCAAGTTTAATTAATGTACGGTCTAATCCGCCCTGAGTCGCCCACGCCCTTACCATTGAAAGGCGATTAGGCAACCGTTCAAACACTTATTAAAACTGAGCCTACCGAATTATCCGCCATTGTCCGGGATCCCATAACAAGGTAAGCGGGGAATTGAGTTACAATAAGGAGAAATAAGTAAGTACTTCATTCTTTTAAGGTCGCTGCACACAGCGGGCGTGACGCGACGCTGAGCAGTTGTAATGTACTACATATTACGGACGACGCCACACAGAGCCGTCCCGCTCGACGCGACGCGATGCGACGGCTCTGTGTGGCGTCGTCCGTAATATGTAGTACATTACAACTGCTCAGCGTCGCGTCGCCATCTCGTCCCGCCGCACCGCGTCCGCTGTGTGTAGCGACCTTTAGGATTTTAAACAAGATGGTACGTCTTTTCCCTGGATTATAATTGGAAGCTCGATATTGTTAAATCGATATTGTATCACGTAAGTAAGTAACATAACATGACGCCTTGTGTTCCCGAAGGGTTAGGCAGAGGTGTACCTACAAATAGTACAACCACATTTGTGCAACGTAATAGGAACGAGCTTGTTGCTATCTACCGGGCAGAAATCCAAACTCCGGAGTCTTCAAAGGCAGTCGTCAAAGGCTTCCGCCTTGAATTTATCAGTAGCACTCCGGAGTTTTTATCCAGTGCGCAAAATGTAACCATGAATTCAGCATATCATTCTAGACCATCAGCGTAGAAATTTTTCGTCGGTTATACAAAAAAAAATCAGCTGTTTCATAGAAAAGTGCAACACCTACGCGGTCAAAATGTATGGAACAGCTAATTTTTTTTATAACCGACGATAAATTTCTACGCTGGGGGGTCTAGAATGATATGCTGAATTCATGGTTACATTTTGCGCACTGGATAAAAACTTACCCTGTATACATATAATAAATATGTAGACGAGCTGTTTATGTACATTCTAAATACTTCCAAAACAAATATTTGGGGTGATAAGGGATAGCCAACAGACGCCCAGCGGGCATTTTTTAATGGAGGAGTGGGAGCTACACCATCTAAACGACACATTATTGTTTTGTTGGTTGAAATGAATTATTTGAATTTGACTTTGGTCACGCATCCACCGCCCAGCCGCGGCAAGCTTAGCTTAACCTGATCGATCGACCCATGAGGCTGTTATGACTTAGCCGCAAGCCCTCTAACACTCATGTTCTTTATACATATTAGTTAGTACTTAAACTGCTCCCAGATTTTCAAGATTTCCCAGATTAAAATGTACTGAGATAAAACTTCCTTTGGATGGGTCTGCTTTGTTTGCTACGAAAGATATAAAAAGTTAATAAAAGAGTACCTAAGCAGCTTATCTTTCCTCGTTGCATCGGATCATCGGATAGTGTTGTATCGATGAAACTTTGCTTCTTTCCATACAAAAGTTGTTTCAAGTTTTTTAAAGTAGGATCGTGCAAAGCCTGAACTAGACTGCACCATAATTGTATTCTTTTTAACCATTCTACTTAAAGCTTTACGAACCTACATAGCATCACGCCTTGTTATCCTGAGGATTGAGCAGAGGACACCAACATTACACATATAATAACGAGCCTATTACCAGCAACTGAACACAAATCCGGGACTGCTATTAAGATATTCCAGATAAAAAATCCGAATAACATTCTGCCCGACCCGGGAATGATCCGAAGACCGTATGCCAAAGGAACCTTTGTTATTTAAGGCGGAGGTTTCTGTAAAACGCTCAAAAAGGTGGTTTTTTAAAGCTGTGTATGTCAGAGGACACGGTGGAGCATACAGTGGAAGTCTGCCCGGCTTGGGCGGAGCACCGCCGTGTCCTCGTGGAGGTTATCGGCGGCGGCGATCTCTCGCGACCGACCCTGGTCCAGGCCATGGTACGGAGTGAGAGTGCATGGCTAGCAGTCGCCTCCTGCAGCGAAGCAGTTATGCTCGCAAAGAGGGAGGCGGCGCACGTGAGGGAGATGCAGTACATGCACCCTCACAGCCGTGGCCTTCGCAGGAGACGCCCTGGGCGTCGCACACTGGTCCCAAATTAAAAAAAGTGGACATTGATAGTAGACCGCTGATATTTTTTTTATTGTTGATACAATGATAACAGATAAGGCAAAAAAATATTATTGTCCTACTTCAAATACTTTTCTGTAAAAAAAATATTTCTTTTTTTTTTGTATGGGAGCGATTACATTTTACTCAATTTCTCAAAAACTTTAAGCGATGTCGAGATGGCAATCACATATGTTAGAAAACTAATAATTCTGAGTATTTGGCTCGAAGAAACTTATTGCTTATCTCTGCGTACTTTCGAGATAATAGTGACAGAAAATAACATTTTTATTCATTTCATTTTTTTTTAATGTTAATTTTTTGCTTTTTTTTAATCATAGCCTTACTTTAGCACATAATTATAATGTATGCGTAATGTCAAATAAGTAAAAAGAGACTTCTCTGTAAAAGAGGTTATGGGGGCTCACTAATGACTGAAAAGCTATGACCTTTCTGAAGGAGTACTTTCATCAGTTCTAAAAAACAATCAAAATGAAGACATATTAAGCTGCAAACATAAAGTTGAATATGTTCACAAACGATTCTGAAAAAAATGTTATGGTGAAAGATTAATATTTGGGTCTATATTCTCTTGAGAAATCTCTATTTCCTCGTTTTCCAACGAAAGCAATTCATTGTTCAAGATCAAAGCACTAGCCTCTGGAAACAACTGTTTACGTAAACGAGCAAACTTTGGTTTGATATGACTGATGTAAGGATCTGAGCTAATTAGAAAGCTGTGGATAATGTCTAAATTAGTCTGAACTCTACCGATTTTTCTTGTATGTGCCATTCTAACATTCCGGAAATCTTTATTCCTCGCTTCGGAAGCTTCTTCGGAAAGCATGCCTATCGGAATAAAGGAGAAATTTTCACAAATATCAGCACCGTGTATCAACAATTTATGGACACTTGAAGGCATGTAATACCTACCATGGATATAAGTTTACATATAGCATTGCTGTTTCTTTACAATATTCCCTAAACAAGTTGGTATTAATAAGTTGACCAGATGAAATTGTTTGTAAAATGACTGCAAATCTCTTGATTAAATCAGGGTGGATACCCGTTATTTCAGCAGATACTTCATAATTTTCAAAAAACCTTCTTCCCGTGTTACCGTCATTGGTTGTACCAAATCCCTGTTTTACTATGTCAATTAACAAACCAGTTCTTTCCCGGAATTCTTCTTGTGTCAAATTCTTTTTAATTTCTTTTAACAATTTATCTTCTTTTCGTGCAGCCCACTTTTTGAAGTCTAAGTTGTACGAAATGTGTAAAATACATTCCATACATCTTATCCACATATGAAGCGAAGACAGACCATATTTATACATATCTTCTCTGATGAGTCTTTTGGATACAAAGTCCAAGTCATTCATTTTGCTAGGTGGGGTATTGCAAATATTACAAACAGCTGCAGAAGAAGTATTGGAAATCACAGTAGAAATTTTCCCATCAATCATAGTCATGTACAAATCATGTTTAATATCAAAATTATCTACAATTGTGGGAACAAGATTACGAATTTCTTCCTCTAAGGATGCACTTTCCTTCTTTATCAATTCATTTGTTTCTTTTGCAAATATAAAGCCAATTGGACGACAATAGTTTGTTGAAGAGGGAGCAGGATTTTGCCACAAGATAGTACCACTCTCTTCTTCCAAACGAAGCGGAACCAAACTAATCATGAAAACTGAAGAATCGTCAATTTTAGTGTCGGAGTGTGACTTTTGTTTATAATTACTTTGAGAAGATGACCCGTCAAAACCCCATTTGCTTATTAGTTTTAGCGATTTTTTGTCGGCAGAGTTGTGCTGAATTGTTTTTAATATCCTATTAGTTGTCAAATCTAGAAGCGATTGAAGTCTTATCTTAGCATCAGATTCAGTTACCGTTATGTCTGACTCTGGAGGATAACAAGTTTTTTTAGCTTCCAGGAGCTTTTGATAGGATGGAAGACCATACATTTTCTCTGAAGCAAGAATAGTTCTTAAATTTCGATATTGCCATTTTGACAAATTTGTTGAGGTGTAAAGCGCTAACGTTTTATCATCTGGTAAACACGGTTTGTCAGTCTTTTTAGCGAATAGTACATCATGTACCATCTCACATTTTTCCTTGTTTTGGCTGAGTTCGTTTAATATAGCTGCTAATTTTGTTTTTTTAGACTCTTTTAATTTGGCACATAAAGCATAAACTAATTCCTCCTCTGTGTGATCTAGAAGGGTTAGAGAACGCCTTTTCTTCTGTTTATCAGATATATCAACAAATGGTTTTTTACTTGTACCATAACTTAATTGATGAGTATCCACTTGCGTTTCGAAATTTGGAATTACTTCCTCGGCAACTTTAAAAATGCTGCTTAAATCGATATTTTGACATTTTGGCCAAACTATTTGGGATTGTAACCAGTCTGAATTTTTGTTAAGAAAGGTCTTTTGAGCTCTACTGGAAGCAGACCATCTTTTTGAGATATTACTTGAAAAATTACGACAAAATAATTTAATATTACTCAAATCTTCGGAAGACAATTCAACACCAATACGTTCACTAAGGGCATTAAATAAAAATTCGACATTTTTAAAACCACCTCCTGATTTAAGAACAACGTATAAGTCTAAGTTGGTGACAAATGCGGACATATTATAATTTTAAGGAAAATTGAAAACAAATTAGAATCAAAGATATCAAAGACAAAGTGACTTTGAATTTAACAAAAAAAATTACGAAAACAAATTCGACGAAAGAAAGACAAACAAAAATTATTTGATTTTAAAATCCAAAGATTCAAAATACAACAATAACAAAACAAACAAACAACAAGCATTTATTTAAGCGCACAGAAAAAATAAGGACACGTCTTATCGCAACCACATTTAGTTGTACACTGAGTGAGGTGTACGCGCGCGATTCGTGACCGTATTACGTTACGTCATGAGAGGCGGCCATCTTGTTATCCCGGCAAACTCGCGTCGAAGCTCCATTTTGCTGGCCAGCGGACCTATTGCGATATGAGTAAGGCTATGATTAAAAAAAAGCGAACAATTAACATTAAAAAAAATTGTTATTTTCTGTCACTATTATCTCGAAAGTACGCAGAGATAAGCAATAAGTTTCTTCGAGCCAAATACTCAGAATTATTAGTTTTCTAACATATGTGAATTCCATCTCGACATCGCTTAAGGTTTTTGAGAAATTGAGTAAAATGTAATCACTCCCATACAAAAAAAAAAGAAATATTTTTTATAGAGAAAAGTATTTGAAGTAGGACAATAATATTTTTTTGCCTTATCTGTTATCATTATATCAACAATAAAAAAAAATATCAGCGGTCTACTATCAATGTCCACTTTTTTTTAATTTGGGACCAGTGTGCGTCGGGAATCCCAGGCTGATTCCCGGCCACCGTAGGCACGGGCTTGCGGACGGCGAGTAATGGGTAGCTCGCTGTCCGGTAAGGACCAAGCCCGGGTCGACGGCGCGTTGTGTTCCACGCGCGCCTCAAAGAGATGTCAGCAGCAACAGATGGGGCCCGCAAGGGCCGATGCCTGCCAGGGGTGCGGGTTGTTCGAAAGAGATACCGCGGCCCCTGGCACACAGGCAACCGAGGGAACACGGGTGGGTTTTAGTCAGTAAAAGTCTGACACGCCCTCCCGCTCCACCCAGAGCGGGAAAAGTTATTGATGATTTCCCACCAAAAAAAAAAGAACCCTAAATAATTTTGAAAGCAAAAAAATATATGAAATATTCAAGTCGTTTTTGCATACAGTGATAGAACTCAAAACATAATTAAACATACTTTAATGAATCAAAAAAAATCATCAAAGTCACCTCTTAATTATCTTTAAAATCGGTTTATCCCTTCAATAACATAAACATAATTAAAAATATACCATAAAATTCCAAATGCCAAACTGCATCCAGTGATGGATTATTTATTATTAAATAGTTAATATCTCATTTTATACGATTTTATTTTCATTTTTACGACATACGCGTACTCATTTGTTATTCGAATTTAATACAACAGGTTTTAACCCGTAACAGATTGCAATAAGAACTGTTATCGCTCATAACGACAATATTTAAAGTTACCAGGGCCTTAAAGGGTAAACGCAGGAGTCGTTTACCTACTTAACGAACCTCAAATGTAGAAATGTATACGGATATTTTTTATCGATTTATTATATTGTTTTTTCTATTATTAGTAAAAAGAACAGAGTCCTTAATAATTAATTAAAATCTAGGCTAAAACACTTTGGCAGTTAAATTCTAACCTATTATTTATGTGACGATAAATCACGTTGTATCTAAGAATAGTGTCCATTTGCGCTTTTACACTAGTTTGTAAAACTTGCTTAGGGACTGTTTATTGAAAAAACTCCCGGTTTGAACTTTTATGAAGTGATGAAGATGAAGAACTTGCAAAATCATCATATCCAATGCTAAAAGTATCGTGTCAGCCATTGAGACACAAAAAACCCAAGAAGCACAATTAGCGTCTCAAAAACGTCCGCATAAATGGGCGCAATGTGCGCAGGTCAAATAGTATCGTCAGTCATCTTTCAGTCAGTCTTTTTGCACATTGCTTTGTAAAAACCACTTTAAGTCATGCGTGTAACGATGAATTTGCAAAACAATTGTTTTATCATAATACAACTGGGGACAGTTTTGAGTGTTACTTTGGTTCGAGACTATGCACCTTAGGTTTTTTGTATATCAATCGTGTCCGCTATGTTATATTTTTATTTTATTAATTAAAGAGATAGGTACCTCAGTTGCTATTTACGTACATTTAATTTGAATTCTGAAAAACAGAGATAGCACATTAAACTAATTACTACGAAAGATAAGAACAAAAAACAGCTAAATCATGTTTGCTAACTAAGAAAACACTAAGAAAGCACATACTTTGGCTTTTATGTTTCAGACTAAAAGCTCCCTTAAATAGAGTTTAACTAATTTATTTACAAGCATAATGACAGTACATACATTGTTTTAATTAGAACCTTGTAACATAATAGGTTTACGAGCTACGAGCATACGTTTCGCAAACTATTAAAGGTAGGTGAACCAGTTTTCAAACTCCGTTTTACATTTTCACTTTTTGGGTGTTTATTTGCCTTTTGTGAAAATAACATTTTTTCCGAACTTTTATTTGTGTAACTAGTGTCAACTTAAAAAAGCCCTGACACACATCACAAGTTTAACCTTAATATAGGTGAGGAACTTCTTGTATTTGTATTAAAGATAAGTGTTGGATTTGTCAACGATTAACATCTTCCCTTTTAAAAACAATAAACAAAAGATGGGTACTATTACATAAAATAACACACGATAGTTTAAACAAGAGACGATAATTGGTATCTTCACCCTACGCGTACCAGATTATACAGGAACGCAATAATCAAAATGTTTCCGTGGAGTCTCGGATCGGATTCAAATAATAATTAACAACATTATAATGAACCCATTATTATGTGTGCTATCTTCAAGAAGATGGATGTGGATGCGTGAGCCACCTACAGACATGTAAAGAATTATATACACCGTGACATTTTAGTCGTCTTACAAAGGTGGTCCACTCAATGTATACGTCATAAAATACCCCTAGGTGCGATTAAAACAGTGCTACCATTAATTAAGATAAAAGGTATAAAGAAAAATAAATAATGCTTTAGAATTATGAAACACCCTCCCTGTTAATAATGTTTACGTATCAAACGGTAGAAGATATTTAGCTACCTACCATTACATTCCATTATTAATTTCATCTCCATAACAGGCTGTTTCAAAGTACGTCATGCGTCTTAGTGAATTATATTTAATTTTTTGAATTACGCATATTATGTTCAAAAATATTATTTTATTTTTATATAAATGATTAGTAGTCATTGGATACATGAAGTGGGGTGTCGTTGTAAGACGACTAAACTGTCACGGTGTATACAACATATAACATGCCTGCCTGCCTGGGTCTACCTTCAAAACAAGAGTAAACAGGCATCTTCTGGGCACGCTCGATCCATCATAGACCTCAACAATCGCTTTCCATCAGGCGTGATCGAGGTCAAGAGCAGGACCATTTAGTAAAAAAAAAATAACTGTTATTTTTAAGAAAAACGTGTTGACTTTAGCATTACTTTATACATTTAATATTTAGTCTTGATATATGGGGTGACTGGTAATTAGTACGGCGGTAAGTCCCCTCTTTGCGGAGTGGCTTGAGAGGCGGCATGGCGTCCTCACCTTCCACCTGACACAGATCCTCACCGGACATGGCTGTTTCGGGAGGTTCCTGTTTCGTATAAGGCGGGAGGAAACGCCCGGGTGTTTCCATTGCGAAGATCGCCCTGAGGACACGGTGGAGCATACGGTGGAGGTCTGCCCGGCTTGGGCGGAGCACCGCCGTGTCCTCATGGAGGCGATCGGCGGCGGCGATCTCTCGCGTCCGGCCCTGGTCCAGGCTATGGTACGGAGCGAGAGTGCATGGCTAGCAGTCGCCTCCTTCAGCGAAGCAGTGATGCTCGCAAAGAGGGGGCGGCACACGTGAGGGAGATGCAGTACATGCGCCCTCACGGCCGTGGCCTTCGCAGGAGACGCCCTGGGCGTCGGAAACCCCAGAGTTGTTCGAAAGGGATACCGCGGCCCCTGGTATACAGGCAACTTAGAGAACACGGGTGGGTTTTAGTCAGTAAAAGTCTGACACGCCCTCCTGCTCCACCCAGAGCGGGAGAAGTCATTTGATGATTTCCCACCCAGAAAAAAAAAACTGATAATTAGTGACGATATTTAAACACACGATTGTACTCATCATAACAAACAACTTTCCCAAAGAAACAATTCTTATTTAACTAGCACATGTCCCCAATCACCCCAATAGAATATTGTGAACCTAACAAGAATAATACACCACCAGCTGTAATTTAATTTAATTACCTATAAACAAAAACAATAATCCACTTTTACCATGCATTATTATTTTGTCATTAATTTAACCAACGTACGGATAGCGCGCGCACGATCCGTTATTAAATTAATGAAAAAAAGAATAGTGTATGGTAAAAGTGGATTATTTTTTTTGTTTGTATAGGTAATAAACTAGCTAAATTAATTAATACTTCCTATAAGGTGGTGAACAACACACCTGCGACCTAGCCGTTCTACCTATATTTATACTAGCTGTGCCCGCGTCTTCGTCCGCGCGGAATAGTTATTTTTTTATTAATTATATTTATTTATTTCACATATATTAATAATAATAAATAAAACATATAAAACAAAAGCCTAAGTTACTCCTTATTACATAAGCTATCTGCCAGTGAAAGTCCAGTCAAAATCGGTCCAGCCGATTTAGAGATTAGCCGGAACAAACAGACAGACAGACAAAAATTGAAAAAATGTGATTTTGCATGTGATACATTGCATTTAGCATATGCATTTAGTAAAAAGCGGTTATTTTAATATTACAAACAGACACTCCAATTTTATTTATCGGTAAACAGGATAAGTTTTTATCCAGAGCGCATAATGTAACCAAGAACTCAGCATATCATTCTAGATCCCCCAGCGCAGAAATTTTTCGTCAGCAATACAAATAAAAATCAGCTGTTCCATACATTTTAACCGCGTCGGTATTGCACTTTTCTATGAAACAGCTGATTTTTTTTTTATAAAAAGAAAACCGACATAAAATTTCTGATCTAGAATGATATGCTGAATCCATGGTTACAGTTTGCGCACTGGAAAAAAACTTATCCTGTAGATGTATCAACCTGTGCTGGCGGTTTCGATTATTTCTTTACACTACCCAGCTATTGACGGTCTGCGCAGTCTACTTACAAAGCCCTAGCCGTTACCTACAGTAGAATCATGAAGTGTTAGGTATATTACAGACGAATGCTCCCGGTGCGGGAGCGCCTTAAGATGGTAAATCCGTTCAGAAATCAAACGATTCCTATCAAAATATTACGCCACAATATTGGTATGACTGGTACCTCCTGGGAATAAATTCAAGTTATATATATCGTACGTTTCTAAAACGTCAAATAATTTCCCAAGACATTCGAAAGTTAAGCTCTTGCTTATAGAAGGCTTGACATCAATCGGATACGTCGGTTTTACTGAACGGCCTTCAAAGGAGACAGATAAAGTTATACTTCGTTATATCAGTTCGTGCCTAAAGTTCCATTACGTTTTTATACCTATATAGTATCTTGAAGACCGTACGCAAAATATACACGTAATATTAAAGTTGTCTATTGCCTGCCGAGCAATAGACCGTGATATCAACCAAACCGCACTGGGGCCGGGTGGAAGATTACAGCCCACTCCCTCTCGAAGAGAGGAGGCTTGTGTCCCAGCAGTGGGGGCATTGTAAACTGATTTTACTTATGCTATGCAAAAGATCGCAAAAAAAAATACAACTTAAATAAGTTGTATTTTTTTTTGCGAATGCAAATGCATTCAGCTTTCAGTGAGCAGTCTTGACTGGCACCAATTAATTTTAATATTTTTAATTCATCGTTCCATTCGAATTTAATTTTTTAAATGAATGTTGCTGGCATCATGCCGAGGTTGATTGGAGTGTACTATTATTACGTTTTTAATATTGTCAGTTAATTGTCTTTTTAGGGTTCCGTACCTCAAAAGGTAAAAAAGGAACCCTTATAAGATCACTCTCTTGTCCGTCTGTCTGTCCGTGTGTCACCACCGATTTTCTCAGAAACGGGTGGACCTAGCAAGTTGAAATTTATAACAGATAAGGAGGTATATAGTCCCTATTAGGTGTATAAAAATCAAGGTCCTAAGTCAACACGATAAAAAAGTATGGGCAAATTTAGATTTTCATGAAAACTTGTAAATTACAAAATTTACCTCAATTTTCATTTTTTTTTTTTACTTTAATACCTATTCGTTGCACTGTTACAAGAATCTTTCGGATCAAGAATAAACTTTTTTCTTATGTTTTATCGTGTTAAGATATCGATACACATCACGTCTGTGAAGTTACAACCAAATGAAAAGGTTTTCTAAACTCATATTTGTCTTCTCTCTTGTCCTCTTCACACAATACCTTAGCCACAATCACGAAACAACACAACCCATGATAAGATAGTTTGATGAGATTTAATTTCATTAAAATATATATTAAAAAAGAAACGTAGGTCTGCCAGGGATGCGGGTTGTTCGAAAGAGATACCGCGGCCCCTGGCACTCAGGCAACTGAGGGAACACGGGTGGGTTTTAGTCAGTAAAAGTCTGACACTGCTCCACCCACAGCGGGAGAAGTCATTTGAAGATTTCCCACCAAAAACAAAAAAAAAGAAGCGTAGGTTCCTTACCCACCATGTTTAATTTATGCAATGTTCCGCTCACAATGTATTTACACTTTTAATTATGTCTGCCAAGATTGCAACGAGATGCAGCGCAGGACTTGGGACAATGCAAAATAAAAAAGTTTACTAATAGGTACCAATAAAATCTCTACCTACTTGAAAAGAGAATGCCTAAAAAATGCCTGAACTGGACGGAAACGACTAATAGTAAGGACTATTAGTCGTTTCCGTCCAGTTCATTCTATTTAGAATAAAAAATATGTATAATAATAGCACAACTGATGGGGCCCTTGAAGGGCCCCATCAGTTGTGCACCTCTTATATCACAGAGAGGCGCGCGTGGAACACTACATGCCACCATCTCGGGTCTTAAGAAATAGGGGGCGACGGATTTCCCCAGATCCGCTGCCACTGGACCCAGGGCTGGAAGAGGGCGTTATCCGCCCTCCGCCGACGCCCGGTGCGTCTGCTACGGATCGGGTTAGCGGAAGCAATCCCCCGCTCCTTCTCCGCAGCTTCCTTCGCAGATACCACCGCGTCCCAGGACTTCTCCTTGTCGATCATCGAGTCGACAACGGCCGGCAGCGACAGGTAAGTAACCTTTTTTTTTTTAACGGGGGAAATCCTCATGGATGTCCTCCGCCCCGGGGAGGGTGTAGGCGTCTGTCAGACTCTTACTGACTAAAACCACCCCAGTGTTCCGTCTCTCACTTCCACCGGGGATCACGGGAACTAGTGTGACTTCCGCGATCCCCGGCTAGTGCCAGCCTGCCTCTGCGGGCCACCTCACGATAGGGGGGGAGGAGGTGTTGAACTCCCCCCTTACGTCATAGAGAAGCGCGCGTGGAATACTACGCGCCACCATCTCGGGTCCTCAGAAGTAGGGGTGACAGATTTCCCCAGATCTGTCGCCCCTGGACCCATTTAGGGGGGCTGGAAGAGGGCGTTATCCGCCCTCCGCCAACGCCCGGTGCGTCTGCTGCGGATCAGGTTAGCGGAAGCAATCTCCCACTCCCTCTCCGCAGCCTCCTTCTGCGACATGACTGTTTCGCAGAAGGATACCACCGCGTCCCAGGACTCCTCGCTGTCGACCATCGAGTCGACAACGGTCGAAGGCGACAGGTCACATCCTGAGATGAGGGCACGGCGTGGCTCCTCCCAAACGGCACACTCTGACAGCGTGTGCCACGCCGAGTCCTCCCGACAGTCGACGCAGTGGTAACACCGAGCGTCCGGCTCCCTGTTTATGCGACACAGGTACTTCTCGAAGCAACCATGCCCCGAGAGCACCTGTGTCACCCGGAACGACAGGGAGCCGTGCCTCCTCTCGAGCCAGCGCTCGAGTACTGGCCGGACCGCCTCGATGGTGGCAGGGCCGGCGGTAGGGCGTGAAAGCCTGTCCCGCCATTCCGCCACTAGGGCTACGCGAAGCTGTGACCGACGTAACTCCAAATGTCGCTGCGTCAGCCACTCCCCAAGCAGCACGCAAGCGTTTTCAACATACATATAACAGCCTATTTAGAACTTAGAGTTCCTTTAGAGACTTACAAGAGTGTCAAAAAATTATTCAATCTGTATTAAGGGATCCGCGAAAGCTTAGGGTATTTAAACAGAATATGAAAACTCCACTATACAGCTTAAGTATTTTGTGACACTTTAATCTGGTTTTATCGTTAAAGCTGTATACAAGCTGTATTTTGCATGTGAACACTTACTTATTACAGCTCTTAGTGTTATTATAGTATCACTTAAGACTTGTTTCTGTACAATGGTGTATGCGAACTCCGTTCTAAAACTTATTTTTATGGCGTAATTGTACACTCTTGTAAATACAGTGGTTTTATGACTTCTGTTTTTGAGGGTGTTTTAAAACTAAAAAAATAAATGACAGCTACAGTACAGCTTTATTTTGTATTAATGACAGTCAATCGGAAAGACTTTACGGTCAACGAAGAGGGTTCCGTAGCAAAAACATTAAACAGGGTTATTAATGATCATAACAGTTATGTTAAATGTGTAAATTTAATTCAACCTTTGGAACATGATTATGACGTTTCTTCATAAAGCAGCGCAAGTAGTTCAAATGATGATTGATTTGAACCATGAGATCTAGTTCTCTTACTGCTTCGTCATATGACGATAATGATAGTCTTTTCACACAGCATTTTGAGGTGGACCAATTATATAAAGGCCGAGATGTTTCATCCTTTACTAATTTGTTGACATCTAATCGCTTTCTTGGCCATCTTAACTTGCCTTTTGATTCCCACAAACTTGGTACAATGCAAAGCTTGTTTTGCCCTTTCTCAGTGGTGCCGATTCTCTTGTCACAAAATTCTCTAAACTAAACTAAAAATCACTAAAATTTAGTTTATTCCTGTCAAACGACGATTTCCCATTCTGAAATTGACTAAAGTGACACAACTTATCTATATTTTAGTTTGACAGCACTAAGATTGTACTGAGTTTTTAATTTAGTGAAAATGGTAATTTTGCTATTCTGTTATTGTCAAATTCATTATTCTATTCAATATAAAATTTTGATTTTCGAACTAAATCTGACTATTTTTAATCGCGATTAAAAAGGTGTGGAATAAAATTAGTTGTCAAGAACTAAAATTCACACTGACAACTCGACTTCGGGCGCAAACACAGTACTGTATCTTTTTTTTCTTTTGCATATATCTCGAAATTGGTGTGTCCTATCGTAAAAATAATGAAAATTTCGACCCCCTTTATAAAACCCCATACACCTCTAAAACTCAACATGTAGGTAATAATTTTTCATATTTTCGATACAAAAAGTAAAAAAATCCATTTAAATCACGTTGAGGCTGCCCCCCCTGCGCGATTCCGGCTCTAATAAAAATCACGGGGTAGGGCAAACGTGGAGTCACGTTTGTCAAATTCGATTTTAGTTGTGTCAAAATTATTTTTAAATTTAGAGATCTTTTTTTGCAGAATAGCTTTAAGATTCTCATAGCCAAAAGTAAGGAATTTTAGTGATAGTTTAGTTAGTTTAGTTCGGTGTACAACAGAATTGGCACCAGTGGTTGCTTAAATTTTAGACGGCATATTTTCCTGAAAATAAAGTAAAACTGATATAATACATACAAAAAACTAATAATGCTTTACAATAAGTTTACTTAGGTATAAAATACAAGGTCAAATTGAGAATCTCTTCCTTTTTTTTGTTTTACTATATGTAGGTACGTATCATATTGAGTCTGCGTTTTTTATTTCTTTTAGGTAACCCTTATGAGCATTATAAGTTATGTATAGAGCACTGATATACAGCCTAAGTAATAAAAATATTCTATTATAAAGCTGATTAGCAGCCAAAAGCTGTACAATATAATCCATAACTTACTTAGTACAGCTACTCAGACTATAATACACTCCGATTATCGTTTAGGCTGTTTAGCAAATAGTCGCCATTTTCGTAATTTCGAATGTAGGTATAAAACAAAATATGAAACATAATTTAAGGAATATATAATGATTTTCGGCTTGATATGAGGGCACAATGATCACACTACCCTCACTTCTGTTATTATAACATTGTTTTTTATTCTAACCTTAAAATCAATATTGACTTACCATATAAATAGTATTTTTCTTTTATATCAGATCGATTATTTTGCTGGCGCTTGAATATTTTGACGGAAAACATAGACAGGTTCACAATAAATTTGAATCCGCAATTTCAATTCACCAATTAACACCTTCAGATATCTAAGTCCAAGATTACGTTTACTTACTAATAAATATTATAAATAACAATGTCGCCATTCATTGGAAAGAATTACATTCATTTTGTGATTCTCTTCAAAAACCTATTTAAAACTATTTTCTCTATAAAGTATTTATAAGATAATATCTGTAGTAAAATGGTTTCTTTGTACATCGAATAACAGCTCTAATACAGCTATTATACAGCGCCTCTATGGCTTCTACAGCTATTATACAGCTATACTAGAGCAAAACGCTGTATAAAATGTGCCCATTTTTTACTTATAAGGGCTGTATAAGCGCTTATACAGCCTCTATACAGCCTGAATATACAGCTTCTAGTATAAAATCGAACTTAAATACAGCTTGTATACAGCTTGCAATGCTACTTGGGTCGCCACGCGCCCTCGTGTCCTCGCGCCACCGATACAGTGACGCGAAGTGACCTAACCTAACCTTAACCTATATTTTACAAAAAAATGGAACTGGTTTCTACCTAGGTTTTTGATAAATATTGAAATTGTAATGGGTTCCCTACGATTTGTAGTGCAATGTGGCATATATTTCAGTGTTGTTCATTTCAAGCATTGTTGTGTGTGGCCAATGGGCATTTCCCTTTTTAACGAAAGAGAACTAAGTAATTAAATGATAGGTACAAATTTTTGCATAAGTTTTACACCATGTTCTGTAGATCGTCGTCATCATTCTCGTGGCCCTATCCTAATTTATTTCCTGTCGGAGCAAAATGTAGATATTTTTCTTCCTTAATTCGCTATTAGTCATCTCGGTAGGGTAGCTACCAACAGCTACCAATAGAGAACCAGATGACGACTAATAGAGAAGTTTCTGAGCATCATTCACACAGTCCATCCATTTTTTTTTCATTCTTCCCCTACTCTTATAGCCATCGACATTCCTACTCAAAACTTACGACATTTTCCTCATTCCTCCGTATCACATGCCAACCGACCTATGACAACCGATTTCCAAACAACTTTTCAACAAAACAGCTGCGACAATCATTAAAACCGAATCATCTCGCATGAAATAACTCGACACGGAAGTCAAGAAAATAGGATTCAGCCATTTTACAATTTGCAACTTTACGAAACAATTAGACACACGACAGCGCCCCCGTTTAATTATATACTACACTCCTTGCCTTTTCCCCCAACTCTGTTTTGGTGGGCTTACAGTCAAACCAGATGTAAGTAGTTGAACACCTATATTTTACGTGTAGCGACTGCCTATCTCGTCTCTAAATTTCCACAACCCAGTAACATACGGGCAATACGATATTTATTCCCCTTTGGTAAGACTGGTTGTCAGGCTTCTGACGACCCGTCACGACTGTCAAAGATCTACGAATGACAGCCGAGACAAACGGCTTAACGTGCTTTCCGAGGCACGGAGGAGTCTCCACGGACCGCGGCAAGCTTAGCTCGACACATAAGGTTCTTATTACTTACCCACGAGCCCTCCACCAAAACGACTAATTACTACTTTATCTAGCACGTGCCGAGTCCGTCCCTGCCTCCCTCGGCTTAACCAGCTGAGATGTTAATTACCGTCCCGTCGCTTCGTTTAGATGAAGCTATCTCATACCTTGACGTAAATTACTGCATGCGACAGTGGGAACAGTAGGTTGGGATCTACCGGTTCCCTGTACTGCAGTGCACAGCCAGTACAGCCATGTGGTCCTTGAAAAACGCTGCTGTTATGGGAAGTGAAAAAAGATACGGTTTCGCGAAAAGCATTTTGTCATAATGAGGGCTAAGAACTTTTCTTTTTAACCATAGTTAAACTATGGTTCTACTACAAAAAACAATGATTTCGTCGATTAAAAATCAAGAGGTATTTAGGGTACTTTCCTTCCTGGGCCCACTTCAACATTCCACCACGAAGGATAGCACCTTCTGAAGTCGCCGGGACTAAGTAGCCTTTACATAATCCCTATCAGAAGAATATTCAGGAGATCCATAACATCAGAGTCACATCGGAATACAGTGGTAAGGTCGGAAGACATTCAACGTGAAACCAATATGCCGTGGTCCCACGGACCGTTAACAGACGGGCCACTCCGCGCCCGTTGGTTGACAGGCCGTGGGAACCGCCGCACCCAATGAGGCCTGCGACGGGTCATCGCTGCCTGGTCATCCGTCGGGAGTCAGTTTGTTCAAAGGCGCGGCGCCAGGATGCCTGTCGTGGCCTATACGGCCTGTACGGGGGCGTACAGCTTTTTGGTTTGTTTATTTTGATCATTATACTTTCCGTTTGGCAGAAAAATGCAAAAAACTAATTTTTGCGAAATTTGATCTAGAATAACTTTTTTGCACATCGATCGATGGGACTTTTGACATTTCGTTTATAATGATGATATAAACATTCATACAAAAATTCAGTTCTATGCGAATTAATTTTCATTAAAAAAAAAACTTACCCGTATTTTTTGGCCTAACTTGACCGGACCATCATCTACGTGAGGTTTGGTATAAATAAGAATGAATGCCGAGTTTTGTCGAACTCACGGCAAACACTCTAATGCATACGTAACTCATACATAATTATTATATGAGGTAAGAGTTACATTGCTCTGATTTACGTCATTCTTTAATCGTGAATGCGCTGCTTCAGTAAATAAACCCGAGAACAAACACCAGCGACTCCATTCACGTCATGTCGAAGGTGAGACAGTGTCAGACTTACAATGGACTTATTCAGGGTAAGCCATCATTCGTTTTTCAACGGAGTTTTCTATTGAAACCGCTTTTCTTGCATCAAACATTTATTATATATTGAAGAAGGTAGTGAATGACATGAAAATTAACGAACTATGATAATGCGTGTGACTCGGAGAATGAATAACGTTTCGCTGAAAATGACTGACGAAGGTACATTCGTAGCTATCCGGCTTTAATAACAGATAAAGATGAAAGAATGTTCCCTTCCATATTTTACCCGTCTGCCTTCAAATCAAGAGTAAACAGGCATCCTCTGAGATAAATAATTTCTATGATAGACAGAAATGATCCATCCCTTTCCACCAGGCGTGATCGAGGACGAGAGCATTTTTTTAAAGTAATTCAGCATACAATAAAATAAAATAAAAACAGTTAAGGTTTTGTGTGAAAGATGTGAATGCACCATCTTTACGGTTGTAAAGGTAAATTCACATCTTTACCAGATAGGTATATAAAGAGAGATGCAGATATGAAGAAGACACCGAGACGACGCCGAATACCTAAATTAGCATAGGGCCAGGAGTCAGTCACTTGTCAAGTAGTGTCATACATTTACTATAATATGCCCTAGGACATAATACAGGATAATCTTGTATCCAGTGCGCAAACTATAACCATGGATTCAGCATATCATTCTAGACCCCCTAGCGCAGAAATTTTTGGTCGGTTTTACAAAAAAAAATCAGCTGTTTTTTTTGTATCACCAATGAACAATTACTGCGCTGGGGGTCTAACTAGAATGATATGCTGAATTCATGTTTACATTTTGCGCACTGGTTAAAAATTTATCCTGTATATTAACCTCATTGGTGATTTTCTTCAAACGGTCAGGTGCATAGTACCTATCTATTCACGTATGAACGTAAATGAGATAAAAGGTGAAGGATCGTAGCAGGTGCCGTTCTGTAGATTCCTTACCCCCATAGGGGAACAACGTAACCACATCGCAACTACTAGCAACAACGCAACTGAAAAAAGTTGCAGCGACACTATCCACACATAACCACTGCTTGCCCACATTTTATTCTCGCTGCGATATGCTCTGGTTATGGTACCTACGAGTGAATGGGCCCTTATACCAAGAAGCTTGTAAAGGTACATCCTACCTACGTGTGTAATCTCAAACTTAAGCTTGCTTAACTTTGTTAAGATTTAACAACCGGAGCGACGTCGCAGCTCTAGCGAACCTCGCAAATTTTAATAGAATTTTGTGATCACCAGCCTAGTAGCAGAAATAGTGAAAGTATAACTTTAAGAGTGTACCGAGGAAACCACAGAATAGATAAAAGAGGTTAGAAAGGAAATAGTTCCTGATTTGTATTAGAACGAGTGTCGCCGCTTATTTCCCACTCTTTAACTCCACTACAAGCAAGAGACCAATACGTACGCGGATTACGCACACAATTAAACCATACGCACTTAGATCGCGAGTTTACCATTGGTTGTCACACTAACGCAAACTCTGCGCTTGACGTACACTGACACACGCACTCGCACAAAATTTCAGATTTGACTCGGCGCACGCGACGTTCGCAGTGAACGCAATACATTGCGCGATCACTCATGTAGTACAAGATGCTACCCATGCATTGCAAACAATGTATAATTTTGCATCTGTTTGCGATTGTACAATTTTTGTCTACAAACTACATAATACAATTGTAATAATTACAAATATCACTTGTATTTTAAGGTTTTTGGACTTACCGGTAAAAAGAAATCCCTTCCCGGGGTACACTACATACTTAGCTTCTTTTCCGACACGTTACAATAGCGCATGACGGCATAATTCATTTTTTTCGCGGAGCTTCGCACGTTGTCACAATATGAGCACGACTGTTGGCCGGTGAACCAAATTTCGGTTGACTTATGAGCGTTTGCTCATAAGTGCGGCACGCCTGCCCCGCCCACAAGGCCCTTCTAACCTCTTTTATCTATTCTCTGGAGGAAACGATACGTAACTGTGCAACATTGCTCTCGTTTGATCTCTCGTGTCGTTTAGTTATGCGATTAATATGTAAGATATTTATGGATTCACTCTTTAAATAAGAAACAAGAATAGTTGTAATTTCCTCTATAGAAAAAAAAAACAAAGTAATCTCTAAAAACAAAATAAACCCTAAGTAGCGTAAATACTTCACGGAAGGTTATCAGTTGTTTTTAATAACAACAAAAAATCATGCTGTATTATAAAGTACCTACATTTTACATTTTCAAAATATGTATTTGTTAGGAAATAGGTAAATACTTAGATTATCGCCCGAACCAACCATTTAACACCGAAACTTAGGTGCGCCCTTAAGGTGAACCTAGTCCACATTTTTCCCATACAAACTTCGGGAGTATATTACTCCACTGTTGGACTATGTACATCAAAAATTAAACATGGTATGATTTTGTCTCATTATTAATATTGTCTGTACGGAAACAGAATACTAAAATAAAAAGCCATTAAAAAGTTAGGAGCCAACAAAGATTCGTTTTTCTTGCTAATTTAACCTAACTTTGGGCGTGTTTTAGTAATAAAAGAAGTGTAAAATCTGAAAAACCAAGTCGGTACCGACAAAGCTCAAATATCGAAAAGTTTAATAAATTTTATTGGTTATTGATTTATGCAGTGGCTTTTTCATAAAACCCGATCTTCCGAAGGACTGTTCTTAATTTTTTACGCGCCTGTTGTACTATAAATGATCCTGCATCTCACACAATAATGTTGTGCGTGTAGACTAGCGTCTAACTGCTCATCACTGATACTACCTCTGTCGGACACGATGCCTGGTGAGACAGCGTGCTTTTTAGCCAGGCCCATCAGTGAGTTCGAGCCCGCGACTAGGTTCCCCTTAAGTCCCAAGTTAGATTTTTAGGGTGGATCAAAGACGTGCTAATAAGGTTTTCTGAATAAAAATCTCAGAAGCTTGAATTTGTCCACGTCCCGGGCACGCCTCTGGGGACTATCTACTCTCTAAGCACGAAATCCAGTTTCGGCCGAAATTACGGGCGTTTCCTAAACCGTATCAACTACTAGGTAAGATTAGTTTGGGGCCCGAACTTCGAAAGAGTGACAATACGATTTGACAGTTGTCAAGACAACTGTTTGGACGGGCAAAAACATCTCCAGTCTTTACTCCCGATGTGTTTTTGCCCGTCCGAAAAACTTAATTAAGTAATCGGTAGTAGGGTTCATTCAGGAGTATCGAACTATTTTCAGGACGGGCCAGTAGAATGTCCGTTGACGGACTCAGAGAGTAGGCCCCTGATTTGTGTGTAGAGTGTTCCTACGTTTAAAGGCACACTGTGTACCACCAACAAATACCTAAGCGCTAAAATACAGGCTCCGGCTAATGTCGCGTTCATTGTAGCGGCAAATCGAGTTACATAGGGGTCTGACCCTATGTAGGCCTAATAGAGTTAGAACAGCGGTTTGGCTCATAAACAGCTCATTTAAAAGGCGATCCTTCTATGACCATGGGTTACAATAACTAAAATATGTGACAGTTAAGTGGCAGTGGGCAGGGTACATTGCTTGCAGAACAGATGGCCGATGGGGCCGAAACGTCTTGGAGTGGTGACCGCGTACCGGAAGTCCGTTGGGCACGCCATGATTGCGTCGGTAAGTCGCTTTAAGGAGTGGATTGAGACGCGGCACGGCATTCTCACTTTCCGGCTGATGCAGGTCCTCACCGGAAACGGGTGTTTCGGGAGGTTCCTGTTTCGCATAAGGCGGGAGGAAACGCCCGGGTGTTTCCACTGCGAAGATCGCACTGAGGACACGCGTGGAGCATACGGTGGAGTTCTGCCCGGCTTGGGCGGAGCACCGCTGTGTCCTCGTGGACGCTCTCTCGCGTCCGGCCTGGTCCAGGCCATGGTACGGAGCGGGAGCGCATGGCTAGCAGTCGCCTCCTTCAGCGAAGCAGTGATGCTCGCAAAGAGGGAGGCAGCGCATGTGAGGGAGAGGCAGTATATGCGCCCTCCGGGCCTTAGTCGCCGCAGGAGACGCCCTGGGCGTCGGGAATCCCAGGCTGATTCCCGGCCACCGTAGGCGCGGGCTTACGGACGGCGAGTTATGGGTAGCTCGCTGTCCGGTAAGGACCAAGCCCGGGTCGACGGCGCGTTGTGTTCCACGCGCGCCTCAGAGATATCAGCACCAACTGATGGGGTTCGCAAAGACGGATGCCTGCTAGGGGTGCGGGTAGGTCGAAAGAGATACCGCGGCCCCTGGCACACAGGCAACTGAGGGAATATGGGTGGATTTTAGTCAGTAAAAGTCTGACACGCCCTCCTACTCCACCAAGAGCGGGAGAAGTTATTTGATAATTTGCAACCCTCAAATAGAAAAAGAAAACACTACGTCCGTGACCTAAGGGAAGCCTTCGTCTCCCCTAGGTCGTCCGATAACCTTGTGAAGGCCGCAGGAATGCGGAGATGCGAGAAGCACAGAACCGGCCGATGTGGCAACGAGTTAGGGTAGGCCCGTGTCCAGTAGATGATGGTGTGTCAAGCTAACTGCACCTGGTGTGAGTTCCAGTGAAGAAATAGTCACCTGTCTCTATGGGAACCTACTTACTCTTACCTACGTACCCCTCCTCTCGCTCGGTAAAACATGGGTTTCGGTTTGGGCTTTGGGTTTCGGTTTCGGTTAAAGACATTTTATTGACAGATTAGGAAAGAAATATATCTATTTTTATTTATTGTAATTCAACAAACTAATGTACATCAGTTTGTTCAATTTTCATGCATTTGTGGTTGTACACACGGCTACACATCAAGCTATACATATCGAGTATAAGCTGATCTCGCAATGTATCGGATTTCCGTACAGTGCGAGATCAGCATAAACTGGAAATGTATAGCTTGATATGTAACCGTGTGTACAACCACAAATGCATGAAAATAGTTAAAATATGTGATATAATATCCTATTCTACTTCCTACTAATCCTAGGTACTAATATTATAAATGTGAAAGTTTGTATGTTTGGATATTTAGATGTTTGGATGTTTGATACCCACGCAACAACGGCTGAATGGATTGATTTGGATGACATTTGGCACACACATAGTCTATATCCTGGATTAAATACCGATAAAACGTTCCCGTGGGATACGTTTTCGAACTTCACGCGGGTGAAGCCGCTGGCAAAAGCTAGTAATTATAATCTTGACAGTCTCGCACAGAACACCAAAGCAGCGCTTTCTTTTGAAACAATTTGTAACTAGCTAAAAAGGATCGCCCAGGAGACCAGACTAGCGCCATCTATTGCAAAAATATGTAACTAACTTATCTACATGATGATCGTAAAAGTGGTGGCTGGGCGAACAACCCGCTGATTTTTTATGGAGATCTCCACGCCACGCCGCATGTCATTAATGTCGCTGTACACACACAGAGGGCAGTGTCTGCATCGTTTTGTTAGTAACTTGAGCAGAGGAGTACACAAGTACAATATATTCTGTTTTGTTAAACCAGGTTAACATGCAGATTGATGTACTGTGTTGTTGTTAGTAAAAATATCAATGTACAAGCTTACTCCTGATAATGCTGGCTTTGATTGGCCAAAATGATCCTAAATCCAACAGTACCAGAGCCACATTATTTTTTCCACCAAAATGAATTAGTGAGACAAAGTGGATGTCAATGTCACAAACATTCCACTTTGTCCCACTGGTGAGTGGTGGGATGTGTTCGGTGGTGGTGGGTAAATGTGAACATGGTAGCACAGAGTGGAACAATCTTATTATTTACTAGCTGCTGCCCGCAGCTCTGCCCGCCTCAACATCTTTTTGAAAAAAAAACAGTGATAGACAAAATTTTAAAAGGTACTAGAAATAAAGACAAAATAGATTAAGCATTTTTCAGATTAGCTAAAGTACATACATCTTTTAAGGGGTACTGTGTTAAATGTTAGAACAAAATACCTTGTGATATATAATGCAATTAAATGAAAGGAAATTTAAAACTCTTAATAAAAGTAAACTTTGTAAAAATGCATATTACAAACTAGAGGACTATATCCAAGATAATAATGCTTGGAAAGATGCTGGTCCTGCTCCATAGAACAATCTAGAGTCTAGACAACCCCCCCAGTGGGGTTCCCGCATTGTCGTTGCGGGAGGGCTCAGTAACCGTAAAGACAAAAAGAAACTGATTGCTAATTTAATTGTATAATTACTATATTTGACTTTGATTTACACTCAGTGATTAACTCACACACTGACTTATTAGGTACTTGTTAATATTCTAGGAAAATCGTATACCTAATTACTTTTACAGTGTGTGTAAATATGTGAGCACCATATATATATCATAAAATTTATTTATTTATCTGTAATTGCTTCACTTTAATTCTTTTTACCTATTTTGGTATGGTAATTTTATTCTAAGTGCATCGTTTTCACACATAATTATATAATGATTCATTCATTAAATAATTATTAAAAGTTAAATATTGTACTGAAGACATTTTAAGAGTAACGGTAGAGTTTCTTGCCCATTCTTCTCCTTACGAAACTACATTTTCACCCCTTGTGACTAGAATTAATTCTATTTTAACCGACTTCAAAAAGGAGGAGGTTCTCAATTCGTCAGAAACTGTTTTTTTTATGTATGTTCCCCGATTAGTCGAAGATGGCTGGACCGATTTGGATTTTTTTATGTTTAAAAGGGTATCCTTCCCAGGTGGCCCCATGATCATCAAGTCAGGAGCTGATGATGGGATCCTGGAGAAATAGAGAGAACTCTTCAAATTTTATAGGCACACTTGAAGCCATATGGGTAGTTTTTGGAAGAGTACTTTCTTGGAGTGGTCCCATTTCAATTTGGTGAAGATCTGATGAAGAACTTCGGAGATAGGCAACGGAACTCCTTAATAAATGAAAGCAAATGGACTGGAATTGCTGAAATCTCATGTCTGTTTATTGTTTACACCAGTTCGTAACATTACATCACGCCGTGACGCTGTGAAGTAAGCACATGTGAACCACTAAAAAGTGAAAAATAAAAACTTTTTTCAAAAAAAAAACAACAGACTTCCAAACAAAACACTAAAAAGTGAAAAATAACTTCAATTTCAGAAGACGGTGACAAAAAATTAAAATACATATCCAAAGTCACCGACTTGCGAAATTAAAGTTATTTTTCACTTTTTAGTGTTTTTTTGGAAGTCGGTTGTTTTTTTTAAAGTTTTTAATTTTCAAAAGTGGCTTTTACGTGCCTATTTGAAATATTTGCTTTGAAATATTTTCTTAGCCGACGTCTCCTACTCATAATCTACCGTCCAGTCGTTTTTGAGATTTGGTGTTGTAATCAGTGAATGAGTGACTATGTATAAATTAAATGTGTTCAGTGTTTCGAAAATCTACAACTTTATTAATTTACTATGCTTTTTTTCTGATAGGATAAAATAATCTGGGACGAAAGCAAATCTTCATCGTCATCATTTCGGCAGAAATACATCTAGTGCTGGACTTAGTACTCAGAAAATCTAATTGATATATAAAAGGACATACAATAATTAAATTGTGTAACATTTCAATAACCTATTAGTTATGAAAACCACAGGGAAATCTATCAACAAGTTTATTTACAGCTAGCCTACGTAACATTAACACTAAAGTAATCTACTTCTTCGATTTCCAGGCAGCTCCTTTAGGCCTCAGTCTATTAGCCAGTATACTCTTTCTTTCATCCTCTTTAGCTGCTTCCATATAATTGTGTCTCTCTTTAGCAAAGTCCAATTCGGAACACAATTCAACAATTTTTGAAGCAAATTCTCTATGCTGCAGCATCCGTTTCTTTTGCTTTGACTGGAAACAAAAACATAATACTTTGGCTATGTGGAATTAATGCAAAGCAAGCTATACTAATCTGATAGTCAGGGATATAAGGCAGTAAGTTGAGTATCTATTTACATTCATGGCATAAACTTTAGGGATGATGCAGTCAAAGTAAACATGCGTGGCGTGGCTTTGCTACGCTTCACTTAAATGGTACAGTTAAAATGAAAAAAAAAACAAAATAATAATAATAAATTTACCAGTAGTGGGGTTGGTCGTCCATCCAAATAAGTGAAGTCAGGAGTGTCAGTAAGGACTCCTTCGGCGTTGCGATTACGAGACAAGCCTCGTTCCACTCGCCATTTCATGGAACATACAGCAGGGCTGCTACTCAAGGCACGACATATTACTGAAGCAAAATGTAGGAGATTTAACAGGAATTTCAAAATGATGCAAGTTCTGTCACATAAAACATGAACGGAAATTACTTACATTGCGTTTGCGGCAAATTTGCCACATTTTTTAATAATAAATTCATGATTTAGGATAGAGATTATTTCAATTTAAAATTTCAAAACTAGCAAAATGTAGTTTACAGGTTAGTTTTAATATTGTGACAGCCCCAGAGAAGTAGGGAACCAAGGCCACTTTCCGAATTGGAAAAATAGCGCTGTGAGCGCTCACATCAATAATTAGCGTTCCGAGTTAGATATCGCGATTATGACAGCTAAGAACTGTCATTTTTGTCATCAATACGGAACGCTCGTGAACGCGCTAACAGTGTTCACTCAATGTTAAAACCTATTTACACCATACAAAACTTGTATAGACCACAAATTTCATCTTCTTATTTGATTAGGTGGCGATTCTAGCCAGAAGCACTATTTATAAGTTAGCTAAAACTATGATACGAATTAAAACATAACAGCACAAGTGTCATTTTTGACAGCGCTCACGGTGATATTAGTTTAACGCATGGTCGGCGTTATCGCAAGATGGCGCATGTCATGACGTCATCTATGACGATTCACGGGACATCGTTATCGCGCTCACGCCAATTCGGAACGGGTGTGAGCACGCTCAAATCGATATTATCGTATCTCGGAACGTAGCCCAAGCCGTGCTTGTCACTGTCATACCGTGACAGCACTGACAGCGTTGCCAGACGTACGAGAAATCTCGTATCGTTACGAGATTTGCAGTCTCTGTACGATATACGAGAATAATAACAATCTCGTACACTTTTGTACGAGATTTTATCAATCTTCACTGGTTGTGCCATGTATCCTTGCCAAAAATATATCAAAAAAGTAAATTATGTCCACCGATCAAACGCCTGATGATCAAATGTGCTGAACATCACTAGATTCATTACCACATCACTAAATGAACTAAACTTAGTCCTGTCTGGATGTTTTTGTCTTTGAACGGGAAATCCCCGCTGAGTTGTTGTTGTCCTTATTGCACTAATGTTTACATCGATATGTGGGGTGGGCAATGTATTTCTTACACGCTTTATATTAGCTTCACCTGTATGTGTGTTTGTTCGTATGTTTGTAACCAACTCCTTTGGGCGCGATTTTGAACCACTTTAAACGGTCAGATTTCATTTAAACTTTGTAGACTTATCGAGAACCGATGACAATTCAATAATTTAAAAAAAATTTAAAAAAGCACGATTTTGTAGTTAGTAGAACTAAAGAATATAAAATAAGTAATAGTTAATAAAACTAAAAAACAAGCTATAAAAACCAAACTAAATAGTAGAAAATAATGCACGGTTCCTTTGCACGGTTCTAAATTTTCCGGACGTTCTAAATCACCGGTGCGTCCAAAGTCACCGATCGCTTCTACTTCCCGTGAAAGGCAAAATTTTGTCGATCAAAAGAAAGGGGCGAAAAAGTGAAGATAACAGGAGTAGGCGCAAATGACTCGGTGTTCATGGGCGGTTGTCTGATGCATTACCGAGAAGTGTGGGCCCAATTCGGGCCACCCAAGATGATTCTCAAATTCATTTCTGCGGCTCGCATTCCATTTATTCAGACACCACCGTTTATTCTTCCAACGTTGTACGTCATGGAGAGATTTCAAACTCCACAATCTTCAGCAAAGTCATTGGTAATTCAAGCCTAGATTCAAAGTCGCATTCTCGAGTCCGCACCTTTAACTCCATCCTTCATATCCCCACTTTCATCTTAACGAAAAGCAGTTGAAAGCAACGGGTTATTTTCAATCTGAAAACGCTAAATCGATTCTAGCAAACAAAACATTTCATCTTTTCCATCATTACCGCATGCCCAATTTTTACAAGCGGGCGACTGGATGGTCTAGCTCAACTTAACCCAAGCCTATTATCATTTGCGAATGGCACACAACAAACACCGCTGTTTTCTTCGCTTAAGCTACAAAGGTCGGCTGCTAGAAATGACATGTCTTGCTTTTGGCCATGCCGCTGCGCTAAAAATGTTTTGCATCGGTTACAAACTGGACCGCCGAAATGTTACGAAGCAAAGATCTTCGCCTGGTCCTGTATCTAGATGATTACTTGATAGTCCACCAAAACAGGGAGACTTTAAAAGCTCATGTCCAGTTAACAATAGAATTCCTCATGTCCCTAGGTTGGAATATAAATATGGAAAAATCTATTCTGATACCGACAAGGCGTATATAATTCCTACGAATTATCTGGGACACGCAAACCAACTCCAAGAATTTGCCTCCAGAGAAAGTTCACAAAATCCGTCAGTGCCTATTAACTCGTTTAGCAACCAGCAGTTGGACCCTCAAGCAGGCGCAACGCCTCTGAGGGTATCTCAACTTTGCGCCCTGCATCACCCTCCGGGGAAGGTTGCATTGCCGTACATTGCAGCGCCATGGCAATCAACTTCAGAAAAGTTCACGCCATCCGACACAGCTCACAGATGAGGTACGACAAGAACTAGATTAGTGGTTAAAAAATGTTAGTCATAAATCTTGCACTCATCCCAGGACCTCACCAGTGAACTACCTTGTAACAGACGCCTCAGATATTCAATGGGGGCCTTTTAGTGAACAACAAAACACTAAAAGCTACGTGGAATCACCATCAACTAAAGTGGCACTGCAACCTGAAAGAGATGTATGCAGTGATAGCGGCATTGTCTTTAGAAGCAAATGTTCCAAAAAAAATCAACCGTTGTCAAAGCGACAACATAACCGTAATGTCATACATAAAAAACCAGGGCGGAATGAGGTCACAAAATCTCCTAAAACTGACGAAACAGTTACTGGCACTGGCAGACAGCCTAAATGTTGTACTAGTCCCTCACCACCTTCCGGGACAGTACAACGCGGATGCTGGTCACATCTCTCGAAATTGAGCCGGCTCCGAATGGCACCTGCTGAGCGAGGCGACCAACAAAATATTCACCCTGTGAGGAACCCCAAGCATAGAACTGTTCGCGTCACAAGTCGCTCACGTCGTGTGCAACTATTTTATTCTAGACTTATCAGACTCGAGCACTTGCTTTCACGACGGTTTCAGCAGATACTGGAATTATGACCTCGGGTGAATTTTCCCTCCACCAGCTCTGCTGGCACTAGTGTTATGCCACCTCAATTCGGCGAAAGGTACGTTCAAATTAGTACTAGTGGAAGAAACCCTTTTGGAGCCCAGATTTGAAGAGCCGTGCCCTAGCTCGTCCTATGAAAATCAAGGACTTGCAGTCATCATTGGTGGACGCGATGACCGGGCGGCTCCAAGCTCAAGTGCACAACCTACAGCTGGCCTGGCGGAAGCCTGGCCCATTTCGGCTGGGACTTCCTAACCCAAAATTGGTCAGGTGAGGAGAAGTAACTTTTGTCAACTTGTCCCTCAAAAACCTCAACCCTCAAGACTCATACGCCGATGATACTTATATGCAAATGGGTACAGTGGTGCAGTCAAAGTAAACTAAATTCTCGTCGTCTGCCGATGTAGCTCGGTACTTAGCAAAACTTTTTCTCGAGAATCGATTAGCATAACGCACTATTCGTGTTCACAAATCAGCTGTAGTATCAGCTTGTGAAACTCTGTCCCATATTAAGATTTCGTCAAATCATTTGGTTAGACATATTTTGAAAGCTATATCATTAGCTAGAATAGTAATACAATTCTCAAAAAATACTGATGTTTTGCAAAGCATCTATGATGTTTCTAGGCGTGCTTCTACTTTATTGTTGTTAGCATCAGGTCGTAGAGTTCACTATTTGACTCTCTTACATTGCGATTCAAAGCATTTTAAGAATAATGGGGATTCAATAACCTTACTGTATCCGATATTTGGCTCAAAAACTGTTTTGGCGTCATACCAATAATCCAGTTGGACATTGTTAGCTTTACCAGACAGCAATACAAATGCTTTATTTTGGTTAAGAACATTATCAGATATTTCAAAAAATGTCAGAGGTTCCCTAACAAACTTATTTATTACAACAAAGGAGCTTAGTAAACCGGCTAGTACTGTAATTATAGGTGGATGGATAAAACGAATTCTTTCTGAATTCGGAACAGACGCTACTCCTGGTAGTTATGGGTTAGCAGTTTCATCTCTTAACTCCTAAGAAAAGTACCCCATTAACGACATTCTAGCTTTAAAGCTAACTGACGCCATGAACATACTTTTAGAATATTTTATTTTAGAGACACAATAAATACCGGTGTCAATAATAACACTAAATCAGAGAAGTCACTCTCCCAATTCTTTACAGCTACAAATTGATACTTTTTGTTATAAAACCATGAAACACACACAGTAAACTTATAATAATTAATCAAGCAATGCTGATCGTTAAAATGGAATTTAATTACCTGCTTGTGATTTTGTTTTTGCTTTCTGTATACCTACTATCGTATACAATTATTAAACTAGCTGATCACATTGTTTGTTTTTTTTTTTGGTTTTGGCTTCGCACGGTTTGTGCATTTAGCCAGTGTCAAGTAATTTTTCTTTTTGACCAAGTAAATGGCCCGATATCGGGCACGAATTTACAAAACAGTCATAGTCGTCTTTAGTCAGTCAAGTCAAAGTTAAGTCAAAGTTATTGTAAAGCGGTAGTAACTTTACAACAACATATTAGGAGTTTTTGGGGGGAACACGAAAAGTCCACGTTAGTCACTTATTTTCACCTTCACTACACTTGTGCACTCACACGTAATTAAATTGCATAATTCACTACCAAAATTATACAATTTTATTCGCTACTTCACTAAATTTCATGAAAATAAAAAGTCGTGCGACATGTTCCAACGCGATCCCGCCAAAAACTCCCTGATCACATTGTTGCGTTTTATTAACCACCAGGAGATAACAAACAGATCTTTCATAAATGGACTTCGGACGTCAAACGGCACATTTATTATAAAAAATTACCTTCAAATAAAATTTGTATTATGTTTACTAAGACGTCTAAAGTCCAAATAATCTCTTTCTGGTGTATATTATCATCATCATCATTACTATTGTGAGCCGAACAATGACAAACGAATGGTGGTTGGCTCTGTGCTGTTTAGTTAGTTCCAGATATGGCCACAGGTAGCGCTGAGGTTGACTTACGAGACGGAAATTGCGTCATTTATCGAGTAAACGTGGGAAAAAAACGATGTATGCTCTCACAAATGGACTTCGGACGTCTTAGGAAACATATTACAAACTTCGGTAGTTCGGTGACATAGCAATGATTTAGAAGACCATGGAAGCATGGAATTGGATGATGAAGATAGAAGTTAATTATAGGAACTCCTAAAACAAAAAGATAGCTCCATCGTGTTTGGTCTCGTTGGATTGGTCTTGACAAGTACCCCCAAGCCCTGGTCGGAGTCCAGAGTACGATGGTGGAGCCTGATGGTGTCCACAGATACTCCTCAACACCAGCTTTGAACGCAAACTTCTTCGTACTAATATAATAATGTACTCTGTGCTTTGGATGACGATTGACCGATTTTATGCACTTCTTCAACATAATGAAAGTGAAGCCCCATATATTATACGGTTCAAGATTATTGCTTGTAATATCATCATCATTTCAGCAAATAGATGTCCAGGACTGGACATAGGCCTCTCCCAAAAAAAAAATGGGGGTATTGCCATAATCGCCACGCTTGACGGACGGGTTGGCAATCGCAGTATGGTGGAAAAATGTATAGAGAACGCTGCTGCCCATTCTCTAGTACTATACTTACCATAAAATAGCAGCAACAATAAAATTGACTGACTCTGTATATACAACGCGTCGCATAGGTACAATAAACTGTTGCGCAGTCAGTAGGTATATAATGCAAAGCATCCAAATAAAATAATTAATTAGTCTTCGACTATGAATCATATACTTTATAGCTTGCTCACAAAACTATACTCAGCTTGCTACTTATTAGTAATCTGTGATAGAACTGATACTGTATCATATCATAGAGAAGAACAAAAAAGTAGAAGTGGGCGATTTTATGAGAAATACTAATGAATCGCGAGTCGACGCATAACAGTCGGTCGATTGGCATGGCCGCGCGAGCAGAGTACGTGAGCGTGGGAAGGGGACAGCACGGTGCGCTCTCTTGCTCGCATGGACGTCGTCACAGCAGTGTACGCTAGACATGCGCAAAACAGTGCGCTTTATAGTGATGTAATATGACATTACTTTTCGTACCGAGTAATGTTACATTACACCATGACTCCAAACATGACGCGTAATGACGCATCACGCGCGATGGCTGTTGTAATGAAATGCTCGCGCGTTTCGTATGACTGCAAACATAACGCGAAATGACGCATGACGCGCGATGGCTATTGTAATGAAATGCTCGCGTTGTAGAAGATATACATAATTATTAATTCAATCAAAAGGACATTCCAGTAATAAACATGGATTGCAATATTGATTATTGACCATGATTGTGAATTTTGGCGTATTTAAAAATCGATTTTATGTACTTACAGACTTACAATGATTGTTTCGTGATGATTCTTAATTTCATTCGCAATTGTTCTTTTCGTCGCCTTAGTAACACAAGATATTTTCACACTTACGTATTATTAATCTATTTATTTACAGTTTTAAGTTATTTCTCTATACATCACTCAATACCTCATTAATTAATAATGATAACACAATCGTAAACACAACACTCAGTTTTATATTTGTTTAGTGTTACTGTTTTATTTTGTTTCGTATGGCGCGCGAGGCAAAATGTAATGTCATAGGTCATAGAATTACGGAGTCATGTGCGAAGTCATGATTTAAATAAAATATGAAATTTATTATAAATAAACATCGTGGCACAGGCAGTCCGCGTTGTCAGTAAAACGTAACCCCTATTTCTTGGACGATACGGTTCTAAATAATAGTTCACTTATTTCGCTGCCAGCCGACCGGCGCGCGGTGCATGCTCCTTCTCACTTGCACACAGTACAGCGAAAATTACCGAGATATTATGATGTTTCTTACGAACACCGAACAGCGCGTCACAGCCCGCGCGTCATGTTTGAGAGTCATGTGTCATGCTTAATTTGGTCGAGTCATGTGTAATGCTACAGTACGCGGTCGGGTTATATGACGCGTAATGCATCACTCGCATTACTTACACAAGTCTAGTGTACGCTTACGCGCGTCTTGAATAATGTATATGATTTTTTTTATTTTTTATTATTCAATCAATCTACTGCTACAAAGGTAACATAAAAAAGCGTTACGTCTTACACCACTGGAATAAAAAAAAACCCGACGAAGCCAACGTCTATTCAACTCAAAAGGCATAGAGCTACTTTCGAGTCTCTCGACTTTTTACAACACGATTACTAGTACAAATTAGTACCGTCATTTGATTATGAAAATACATTAGTTACTAATTTTATAATCGATTTTCAACATTAGTATTACTAAGTAATTCGATTATCAAAATCGATCATAATCGTCCGCTACAAAAAAGCTAGAATTCTCTATGGTAAAAGAAAACTAACACATCAAGACGTCCAATTATTACCTCTGACCCTGTAATGACACCGAAGGCCATTGGCTAATCTCCAAAAGTACGTTTTTGACCAATAAGCGCGCTTGGATTATACTATTTCCACCAATAGCACATAACGAATATTAGTCATCAACATTCGTATTTCCTTTTGAATTGCGCAAAGGAAAACAGTCGCTGTCCAATTCTGAGAGTAATTTGACATAAAGATTGTGCTCGTTTCGTGAACTCGTTGATTAATTTATCGGATTTCCGTGGTATTTCGGCAAGTGTTTGTGATTGTTATTTTAAGACAGCAAATTTATCCTAAACCAGGTAATAAATTATAATAATATTTACAAATTTTGAAAACAGATCGTTCAGTTGTTGCGACATTTGTTCGCCATCGTCTAGTACTTTCCAGGGTGGTTTACATTTTCCGAAGTAAACTAGATCTTTCTGTTTGTTTATTTTTCGGATAAAATATAGGTATACATATTTTTTGCACTATCGTTGATACGGTCTACGGCAACAGTAAATTAAACTGAATTAAAACAAAATAGTGTTGCACCACAATTTCAGTGGTCTCTCCAAAAATCAATAAAAATAAAATACCATGTGTACCATAGGAAAATATCCACAAAATTCGGTCAGAGGGTTATCTTACGGTTCGAATAATTGATAAACTATACCTGCTTTTGTATAACAACAACAGCAAAACAGACAAGTTTATATATTCGTATTTTAAACATATAGATGGTGCTTTGTATGATAATTAATTTTTCCAATAGGTAGAATTCATAAGAACAAATAATTGTTTCATTAAAAAAAAAACGTAGTACTGTTTATCTTACTGTTTGCACAAACATGGGTGCTGGCAAGTTTGGTTTCAGGGGGGTTTCTTCATCGCCATAAACGAAGCTCGATATTTTTTTTTTGCACTTAGGTTATTGTTTGTCCAATCATACAATAAGTCACTTTGTTGATGAAGAGAATGTAGGATGCACGAGAGAATAAAACAAGCTCAATCATTTTTGCATCCTGCCACAATTGGGACAGATTTTATTTTGTCCATGTATAGAAGAAGACTAACTGTGTAGGATGCAAGAGCCAGGCATGCAAGAGCCAGGGAAGCAAGCTCGATTATGTTTGCACTCCACCACCTACCTGGGTCGATTCGTTTCTTGGAAATAGGAGACAAAAGCTTTAGAATCAAGAGATTGCAGAATACAAGAGCGAGCGAAGAGAGATCAAAAATTTTAGGACCTCTCCTTGAATAGTTTGAATTGTCTATTATTGTAATAGGTGTTCTCGGATATTTTTTATAATGTGTGATTGGTTTTTAGAAGTGCAAATGAACCCCCTATCACCTCGCTCCCGGTGCCCATGTGCACAAATGTTAATACAGTAGAATCTCCCTAATCCGGCACTTCAATAGACTGATGCATCCGATAATCCGGCACCCTCCGCCCGTGCCTCCCTCGCCCCTGCCTACGCCACGCACTGCGTATGCACTCCATCTAGAACTAGTTACTAGTTAATTCTAAGATATTGTTACGCGACAACATTAGTTACCACTAGCGCTATCTAATATCGAGTAGCAGAATTAATAGTTAAGATCTTTCTAGAAATCTCGATGCTAGAACTTTCGACATCTGTTCAGTCGAGGCTGGTATGTACTCGAACATTCTAGATGTCTCTTTACTAGAATGTTCTAGAGCTATACACCGTGACATTTTAGTCGTCTTACAACGGCAGCCCACTTCATGTATCCAATGACTACTAATCATTTATTTTAAAAAAATGATATTTTTGAACATTTGCATAATTTAAAAAAATTAAATATCAAGTTTAAAACACCCTGTTATGGAGATGGGATTAATGATGGAATGTAATGGTAGGTAGGTAGGTAGGTAGATATCTTGTACCGTTTAATACGTAAACATTATTAACAGGGAGGGTGTTTCATAATTCTAAAGCATTACTTATTTTTCTTAGTACCTATTATCTTAATTAATGGTAACAATGTTTTAATCGCGCCTAGAGGTAGTTTATGACGGATATATTGAGTGGACCACCTTTTTAAGACGACTAAAATGTCACGGTGTATACAGAGGCCCTATAAAAGGCCGGAACAAATCGCGACCGGGCAGTATTGTCGAGCGATACAAGCGAAACACATCTAAAGCGATCTTCAAGTGCGACTTAGAGTGATCAGTAGGGCAATTGTGTTTTCTAATTAGTGTGTTTGAGTTGTTATTAGGGTGTTAAAATTAAAGTGTTAATTTTGGTAATTTATATCGGCTGTTTTTAATTGTCACGAACCCCAAGCTCGTAACAATTGGTGTCAGAAGCGGGGATTAAAATCATGCCGATTTTACGTAAGGACGACACGGAGGGTATCCGTACCCGGACTCAACGCCAGCAGGAGACGGACCAGAGGCGATTCGGTGGAGCAACGCCACAGACGTCGGAGGGACAGCTAGTAACCACGGAGGCCGGCCCGTCCACAGCTGCTTCAGCTTCATCAGTAACAGATTTTGCTGCTCTGATGATGATGCTGCAGGAGCAGGCTCGCCGACAGGAGGAACAGGCTCGTCGGCTGGAAGAACAGCTCCAGCACGATAAGGAGGAGCAGTTGCGCCGCCAGGAAGAACAGATGCTCCTCATGAAGGACCTTCACGCAACCTTCGGGAAAGACATGAAGGAGGTGAAGGTTTCCCAGCATGACCACCGCCTGTTAGAAGCTGAAACTTAGATCAACTAGTTTTATGACGTAATTGCTGATGTGAACCAGGAATTAGGTAACCTTAAACTTGGGGATGGAATCGCAGCTCCCGTAGCTACAACACCTTCGCTGCGTGGATTCAAAGTACCGCCGTACGATGGGACTTCTTCCTGGTCGGCCTACAAAATTCAGTTCGCGGCTGTCATGAAAGCGAATGGATGGAATAGAAGTCAGGTCATGGCTGCCCTCACCCTAGGCCTGTGCGACCAGGCTTTAACTGTTTTGGAAGCTCTCGGTACGGAAGTGACTTACGAGCAGCTCCTTGAAGCATTGGAGGCTAGATATGGCGACGCTCACCTGGAACACGTGTTTCGTGCGCAGCTCAAGGATCGTGTGCAACGAAGTAACGAAAACCTGCAGCAGTGGGCCCTTGAAGTGGAGAAGCTGGTTCGTAAAGCGTATCAGTACGTACCTGCGTTCATTGATGGGAACCTGGTGCACGCATTCATCGACGGCATCCGCGACCTTGAAGTTAGAGCTGCTGTGAGGTTCGGTCACCACGGAACGCTTAAGGACGCCTTGGCCCATGCACTGGAGGTGGAAGCTGTGCGGCGGGATCATCGTTCCCACGACTGCGGGGCGGGTGCTGGCTGATGTTCAAAGAGCCCCAAGGATTTCGATCACACAAAACCATGACGGGAACAGCTTAATCATCAAGGGCGAGGTCAACGGAACGCCTTGTAAACTGACCATAGATACTGGAGCCTCTCGTACGGTCGTCAGTTCCCAAGTTATAAGTCGGTTCCTTTGGGACTGTGCATACCCGTCAGTGGAGAGAAGGAGATGGAGTTGAAGCTAGGCAACAGAATCTATCTGCATAATGTCATCGTGGCTGATATAATGGACGATTGTATCCTGGGCCTTGACTTTATGAGGAAGAATTGTTGTGAGATAGACGTCAAGCAAGGAGTTATGAAATGTGGACGAGAGCAACTTTTTATGGAAGGGGCATTACCAGGGAATGTGTACAGCCTTAAGAAGATTGTTCTCCCTCCGAGATCAGAAACGATTGTGCCGGTTAGTCTTCCTCGGAATCCTGGGCAAACTCATCGTTGTGTACTCGTGGAAAGGGTAGACAATGACCTTCCATGGAAAGTGGAACGAACTTTGGTCAGAGCCACCGACATCTCAGGGGTACGTGTGCTGAACCTTTGTGATCAGGAACAGATTATTAAAAAGGCACACTGATTGGCACTTACAAGCAAGTGGATTGGTTGCGTCGATGCCAATATCTATCGACTGGGACCCCCAGCAAGTATGCACAAACGAGAGTGACCACACTTTTAGAAGACTATCGCAGCGCTCTATCTCAAAATGAAATGGCCAAGGCGAAGAAGGTGTTAATCAAGTACGCCGAAGTTTTCTCTTTAAACGATGCTGACATTGGGAAGACTGGCTTAGTTCAACACAAAATAAATACAGGAGAAGAGGTGCTTATCCGTCAGCGGCCAAGGAGATTGCCCGTAGCGCGTGAAAAGGAACGGTTTTGTGTTGACTATCGTCGCTTAAACGACGTTACGAAGAAGGACAGCTACCCTTTGCCAAGAATAGATGACACGCTGGACATGCTTACTGGAGTAAAGTGGTTTAGCACGCTGGACCTGAAAAGTGGCTACTGGCAAGTTGAAATTGATCCTAAGGATAAGGAGAAAACAGCATTTTCGACAGGAAAGGGTCTGTGGCAATTTAAAGTTATGCCGTTTGGATTGTGCAACGCTCCAGCAACGTTTGAAAGGCTGATGGAACTTATACTAAACAAGTTAATTGGCGATGCCTGTCTGGTCTACCTGGATGACATCATCATCGTAGGTCGTACGTTTGAAGAACATCTTCAAAACTTGGAACGCGTGCTCATGAAGATCCAGAGTGCCAACATCAAGTTGAGTCCGAAGAAATGTTCACTATTCAAACGGCAAGTTAGCTTTTTGGGGTATGTAGTGTCGGAAGAAGGTATCGGTACGGATCCAGAGAAAATCGCCGCTGTCAAGGATTGGCTAGTTCCAAAAGACAAGACGCAGGTCAAAACATTTTTTGGGTTGTGCTCTTATTATCGGCTATTTGTTAAGAACTTTGCGGAAATAGCCAAACCCCTGCATAAGCTAACCGGGGAAAAGCGACAGTTCTGCTGGGATGAAAGTTGCGACATCGCATTCCAGGAGTTTAAAGGACCGACTGTGCAAAACACCTATTTTGGGGTACCCTGATGCAGGCAAAGAATTTATAGTTGACCCGGACGCAAGTGACATAGGACTTGGCGGTGTGTAGTCTCAACGGAATGGTGATCAAGAGGTTGTGATAGCGTACTTCAGCAAGTCGTTGTCAAAGCCGGAAAGGAACTATTGTGTCACGAGACGCGAATTGCTTGCTGTAGTAAAGTCATTGCAGCATTTTAGCAGATATCTTCTGGGGCGGAAATTTCACTTACGAACCGACCATGCTGCACTGAAATGGCTATTGCAGTTCAAAAATCCAGAAGGACAAGTTGCGAGATGGATTGAGCTACTGCAGGAGTACGACTTTGTGGTCGAACATCGCAGCGGTAAATCTCATGGCAACGCAGATGCATTGTCAAGAAGACCTTGTCCTGAACACTGCAAGCATTGTACTAGGCAAGAGGGTAAGGAAGTGGATGCTCAGGACAGACCTCAGCAACGAGTGAAAGGAAAGCCTACAACGTGCACAGCAGGAAGATTCGGACATCAAGCCGATTCTGGAGTGGATGAAGGCCAGAGCTCCTAAGCCCAGGTGGAGTGACGTCTCAGCAATGAGTTCGATCACAAAGAGCTATTGGGCCCAATGGGACAGCTTGGTGATTCAGGATAGAGTCCTGTGCCGTAAATGGGAAAATGCTCGGGGAAATAGCTGTCATTTGCAAATGGTTGTCCCTAAAGCTCAAGTACCGGATGTTCTACAGCTGTACCATAATGGTTGCTCAGGAGGTCATCTGGGAGTAAAACGGACTCTACTAAAGATACGAGAACGGTTTTATTGGATCCACTGTCGGGACGATGTCGAGGACTGGTGTCGCAGCTGTAAAGGGACCTCAGACTCGTAGTAGAGGTGCATTGAAATTGTACAATGTTGGTGCACCATGGGAGAGGATAGCCCTTGAAGTTGCGGGGCCGTTTCCGGAAAGTGAAAGTGGTAACAAGTATGTCATGGTTGCGATGGATTACTTCACTAAGTGGCCGGAAGTCTTCGCCATTCCAAATCAAGAAGCTTCGACAGTTGCGGATAAATTAGTTCATGAACTCTTCTGTCGTTTTGGAGTACCTTTAGAGGTTCACAGTGATCAAGGAAGGAATTTTGAGTCCCCAAATATTCCAGGAAACTTGTCGAGTTATGGGTACTCATAAAACAAGAAAAACTTCTTACCACCCACAATCGGATGGAATGGTGGAACGATTTAATCAGACATTAGAGAGGTACCTAGCAAAAGTTGTGGAAAATCGGCAACGGGATTGGGACAAGCACATACAACCATTTTTGTTGTCATGTCGAAACGCTGTTCACGAAAGTACATCGGTGACACCAGCTTTCGCAAACTTTGGTAGAGAATTACGGCTGCCTGCAGACCTGATCACCGGAATACCACCTGATGCCCCACGCAGTATAACCGATTATGCGAATGACTTGCGGAACAAAATGAGTGACATTTATGAGCACGTCAGACAATCAGGCCAGCAAATGTCTGAAAAGATGAAAACCAGGTATGACCGCAAAATGAGCAATAAAGGGTTTGACGAAGGTTCACTTGTGTGGTTGCACAATCCAGTTCGCAGCAAAGGGAAATCTTCCAAGCTTCAAGCTAAATGGGACGGACCGTACCGGATTGTGACAAAGATCAATGACGTAACCTACCGGATACAGAAAGGCGCAAGAGGTACTCCTAAGATCGTCCATGTGGATCGACTGGCGCGTTATTATGGGGCTGATAATGCTCGGGGTGAGCATGTCTTAGGAGGGGGCAGTGTTACGCGACAACATTAGTCACCACTAGCGCCATCTAGTATCGAGTAGCAGAATTAATAGAGTTAAGATCTTTCTAGAAATCTCGATGCTGGAACTTTCGACATCTGTTCAGTCGAGGCCGGTGTGTACTCGAACATTCTAGATGTCTCTTTACTAAAATGTTTTAGAGCTATATACAGAGGCCTTATAAAAGGCCGGAACAAATCGCGACCGGGCAGTATTGCCGAGCGATACAAGCGAAACACATCTAAAGCGATCTTGAAGTGCGACTTAGAGTGATCAGTAGTGCAATTGTGTTTTCTAATTAGTGTGTTTGAGTTGTTATTAGGGTGTTAAAATTAAAGTGTTAATTTTGGTAATTTATATCGGCTGTTTTTAATTGTCACGAACCCCTCGAAGCTCTCGTAACAATATGTTATAGTTTTAAGTGTAGAACATGAACACAAATGGTTTTACATGTATTCTCTAGAAATGCTTTATTTTATTTATTATTATTTTTTCTATGCAATCCAGTAATCTGAACATTTCAATAATCCGGCTCCTTCTGGTTTTTAATAGTGCTGGATTAGTGAGATTCTTCTGTAATTGATTTAAAGGGGATGTGTTAAGGCAGCTCAAGAAAATCAAATTTTCAAAGGTTTTATGCGATTCTCCAGACAGAGTCAGGTTTTATGTTGATCAAAATATGTTTTGCAACCGTAACAGATGTTTATTTACAGAAATATAATCATTTAAATAATCAATACAAATCTAATCAGTAAATTGGAAAGAGAGTAAGAAAATTTTATTTTGGCAGGCTACACTGGCCCTTTCCCCAGGAAGTTTAAATTGAAAGCATAAATAGTTTTCAAATATGCCCTGGATGATTATACTAAATCTATGTGATCTCACATCTAATCTTATCTATTGTTAACAACAGCTGTTTGTTTCAGCTTATCAGTGTGTAAGTTCCGGACCCCATTCAAAACGGCTACCGAAAGTCTAAACTCAAAAGAACAACCCAATTACAACACCATGTGTATGTATCTTTTTTAATTTATTACTAACCATAGATATTTTTTCTTTTTTTGCTGCAGCTTTGGACAATGTGGCAGAACCCAGGTGTTTATCCCGGCGGAGGTCAATTATTAATTTTATTTTTTAACAGTTCAATTTCATGATAAAAGATCTAAAATAATTACGATATCTATAGGGAAATGCTTATCAGAGGTGGAAATAACAATGCTTATGGGCGTAACAGTTAAATGTGTCCTTGTTAATGAAATAACAGCACTATCGTTGACTAATACCATACATTTTTTGTTTCAATTCTCTACAAAACTTTATTACATCCAAAAATGCTTTTTCTTTTTAGTAAATAGTCATAAGTATTATACATAACCAGAGATCACATATTCGAATGCATATTCACCTAAAGTTGCGATGTTGGCTAATATGGAACGCGCTTTTGTAATAAAAAAATCTTCATTTAATGTAAAAAAATGTTTTAACTAACACACACTACCCCTACTCTTACAGACTTTATATACTTACACATATTTGCATCGCAATTAATTTTAAATAAATATGTGTCTGAATAGCTATGCAATCCTAATAATTTAGAAATCGATTTTATACTATACACCTGACTAGTTATGCATTCCCGGTGTTCCTGGCATCCTGGGTTTTTTTTTAAAATATTTTTTAAGCAGCCCCTTCCATACTTTCATAACTAAAAATTAACTTTAGGTAAATTTGCATCCGATTATCCGATCTCCATACATAACACTGAACAAATATGGTCTTTTATCATTTAATTGACAATATATGTCGCATTGCACCTCACACAGACACTTACTAGCATTATCTTTGTACTTGTGATACCAAACTACTTAAGTTACATGGATCTTTCATCATTGTAAATACCACCTGATATAACACCAATGACAGTTACATTTATTAAACATATTTGAAAATGGGTTTGAAGATATCATGTATAGGATAGGATTAACAATACAAAACCAAGTAAAACTAACTTATCCATAATAAGGCCAAGCTGAAAAATCAATTGCATAAGCCTGTTAAACCTTTTTCATCCAGAGATGATTAAAAGTAAAATAATATAGATTAAAATAAAAAATAAAAAACACAGTTCAATTTCAAATAACTAACAAGGCACTATATCTATCGTCTATTTCTTACACTTGCACCTATTAATACCCGGAGTTTTGACATCACTGGTTGAATACAGATCTCCAGTTGTTATTCTAAATTCAAAATTTAGTTGATTAAATAGCCATAGAGAACAATTGTTGCAGGACTAAAATGTTAACTGTAAAATCAACCCATTCCCAAGAGAAGTTCTCGACTGAAGTGAGAAATTCTCTCCATTTATGTAATGAGAGAAATGCATGAGTCGGCTGAGGAGTATCTTATGCATACTCTTCCCACATAACGGGCTAGAAACTACGTAAATAGGCCTTGAACTTCGAACTTCTGCTTTTCCACGATCAAAGACAATATTTTATACTTATCAGACATAATAGGGACATTATTTATCTGTGGGTGACTTTATCTCTGGTGGCTATTCAATAAGAAAGATTCGTGATCTCATGCACTCCTGTGTCTGTTTGAGTTTCTAGAATGTTATCTACTTTTCTTTATTGTTCATTGTTTCAACATACAGACTTACTAGTCTGGGCAAATGATAAGGATTTGATCCTTTAATTATCCCTTGACGTATTATTCAAGTTTAGAGATCACCACTTGACACTGGCAGAATAGTCGGCATCGGCTCAGTTGCCAAACAAGGAAAAAAAAAAAAAAAAAGTTTAGAGATATAATCAAGATTGTGCATGACAATTTAATCAAGAGAGTATTTGACAAGAAAGTTCCTCTATGGATGGCTCTATGGAAAGGGGTAGACCAGAAGGTCTTTGCGGAAGTTAGTGTCGATTTCTTTTCCGTATCACCCACGGACATAAGATCCGACCTAAGAATTAATCTCACCACGATTTGACAGTGACAACTGTAGGGACACCTACTCCCGGTGTGAAAAAGTTAATTAATAGAGTGTAGGTCCAGTTCACCCCAAAGTTTCGGACTGGCCCGTATTTTCGTTAACGGACTTATAGGGTACTAGCTTTTGCCAGCGGCTTCGCCCGCGTGGAGTTCGAAAATTATCCCACGGGAACGGAACTATCGGGATAAAAAGTATCCTGTGTTATTCCAGGTTACAATCTACCTGTGTGCCAAATTTCATCCAAATCCGTCAAGCCGTTTTTGCGTGATTGAGTAACAAACATACAAACATCGAAACTTTCACATTTATAATCCTTACTTACTAATAATTAATAAAAATGCGAAAGTAACTCTGTCTGTCTGTCGCGCTTTCACGCCAAAACGACTGAACTGATCGTCATGAAATTTGGCAGAGATATAGCCTGGGATATGGAGAAGGACATAGGCTACTTTTTACGCGATAACCGACATCCACGCGGGCGGAGCCGCGGGCAAAAGCTAGTATCTTTGAAAATGATTAAACTAACGACTAATAACAACAATCAACATTGATAACCATTGGGGAAGAGTTCATTGGGAACATACAACATGACACTGGATTTTTATATATTAAGATAATAAGCCCGCAGTACTCCTGCACACACTATTAATTACAATCTAAATCGTTTTCAAGCTTATTGCTGATCGTTGCTTCATATGTTCGAAAAATGCGTTTGCTCAAAAACGTAAATAACGTAATGAATGTTGTTGAATTGTCAAAATGAAATCCATTCCTACTGTTAGTATGTCACGCAATACCCCGCTGGTCGTTCTTAAGGGCACTTTCACATTTTCTCTCGAATTTGAGCGTTTGAAATTTGATGAATGATTATGGTTTAGATATAGCAAAAAAAAAAAATATGTGTCCTGGAAAATTTCATTATTTGTCTAGGGAGCGCTCTAAGAAAATTTTTCAATTTGTTTACACAAGTCAGTAAAAACTTTGTCTCGGCAAAGGATGTTTCATAAAATTTTACTTTCGGGCATCTTTTCATGCTTTTTTACATGGAACATAATAATAGTTTAGTAATTTATAAAAATGTCTGTGGTAGGACTGTACCTTGTTATTTGGAATGCTCAAATCATTTTTTTATGTTTCATACAATAATACACCAAAAATAATTCCATAAATCGTCTGAAATTATATTTTTTATTATGTATGTTTAATCGAAATACAAACAAAAAGTATTTAATAACTAAGGTTACTAAGTCAACTTGCTTGAAAAAAAAAACAGTCTATTTAAAAGTAAAATAATATTTTAAAACAATTGTTGAATGCAACGCTATGAATCAGTAATTAAACTCGGGACGCGCGGGCTTGTTCCTGGGCGTCCGAATCATAATGGTTAGCATGGCTGAGTAGCGTACTTCACTAGACAAACGCGCGATCAGCTACCACGCGCCTTTAAATTTACCTAAAACTGAATACTTCAATTTGTAATAGCCCTCTTAAATCTTTGCTGATGTTTTATTCACACGACTATATGCAACTGTCAATTAACGTAATCATTGTTTAGCTTCCATGTATGTCAATGTTATTTCTTGCTTGACTTTTATTGTTAGACTTCGTGATGTCCGTTTTTATGTCTATGCGGTTATACAGGATAAGTTTTTACCTAGTGCGCAAACTGTAACCATAAATTCAGCATATATCAGCTGTTCCACACATTGCAATTTTCTATGAAACAGCTGTTTTTTTCTTTGTAAAACCGACGCAAAATTTCTGCGCTGGGGGTCCAGAATGATATCCTGAATTCATGGTTACAGTTTGCTCACTGGATAAAAACTTATCCTGGATATAAGTGTCGTATCGTAATGTGCTATGGTCTATTGACTGAGTAGATATTGTTATTCTAATATGTAGTATTATAGACAGACACGCGTTTGTCGTCTGCTAAAGACTACTTCCATTTTTTTTTTCTTTTTAGAACTTAAGAGAACTAACTATCTTCCTTGGGTTTACTGCTTGATTTCGAATGTCATATTATGCCCGATGGCTAATTCCCAGAAGTCATCAGATCGAACGTCCGTATTGCCGTAATTCTTTAGCATCGATGTACCACAATTTCGGATAGCCATTAGATCGAGCGTCCGTTTCGCCGATATTGCAACGATAGTCCTATCCATCGAATGTATATTGGCTCGACGTGCCAGTAAGTCGTAAGATATTCTACATAAAATATTCAAGAAGAGTAAAAGAAGGAATCTAAAATGGGAAAAAACAAACCAGCAGGGTTTAATCGTCATACCTATACCTATATAATAATTCAATAAACACACCAGTGATCAACATTACTAATATTTTACATTTCAAAATGTCAGAATAACTCGAAATGTTTTACGACTTCAACTACTACGGGAGTATTATTACTACTTGCTAGATTTAGTAATATACCTAATATTCAAAGTCGTAAAACGTTTTACGTAGAATAGCTTTCGACTTACTGGCACGTCGAGCCAGTAGACATTCGATGGATAGGACCATCGTTGCAGTGGCTTTTCGGCGAAACGGACGCTCGATCTTTTTGGCTATTCGAAATTGCGGTATATCGATGCTATGGAATTTCGGCAATTCGGATGTTCAATCTGATTACTTCGGGGAATTAGCCATCGAGCATATGACATTCGAAATCAAGCAGTAAACCCGTCTTCCTTGGTGTCTTTTCGCAACTTAAATAACTATCTATCTTTACTTTTAAGCATTGGAAATTAAATTCACTTTTCGGGTCTGCCTGTGTAACCGCGTTGTTTCTCTAAATCACGTGACAGATTTTGATGCGGTTTTTACACGACTACGTGACACAAAGGAGGGCTATATGTGTTTCCAGTATACTACTTAGTATTTATTCGAAAACGTCATAAAAACCGTGCGATGCAGGGGCAGTCACAATTTTTTTTACAAACCCTACAAATTATGCCGCCAACTAGCAAAAAATCCACTTACGATTCAGCGCATTCGCGAAACGAAATTATATGTATATTAACCATGTGCGTATGTTATTCAACTATGTACACTTACATAATTTGAAAGTAACTTTCTACTGAGAAAGTATTACAGCTTTTTTTGTCGCTGTTTTTTTTGCACGTTCTGTCACATGGTTTTTTAAAGGGCATTTAGTAAGCTTACGATAGGTTTTAATACGGTATACTGTGCTAATAAGCTTTCCACCAGGCGAGGCTGAGGTCAAGAGTGGTCCCAATATAAGTAGACTAGCTATACCCCGGGACTTCACCCGCGTCAAATTTTTTGTTCCCCAAACCCACCCCGTCGTATCGCATCACCTGCAGGCTTAGCATGACGTTTTCTATTTCTACGAAAAATAGACAGTGCTTTTTCAATACAAAGTGACATTTCGTTACTCCATTTTTGACATCACAATCTGTCATTTTGTCTTTCGTTTCTAACGATCTTTGTCTAGGTCCATATAAATGTAGACTATTTCAGAAGAAGATTTCTTCCCAAACTGTCAAAATCACACTGACATCAAACTTTCTACTCGACGGCCACAAAGTATATAAGTACGATTATATACAAAATTATGATTCGTTTAGAACGCATAACTGTGATATAGAAATTGCTTGTCTACATTTCTCGGTACAAAACTATCAACTGTCTACACGGAAACGTCATTTTTATCTACTCTTCCGTCGATAAAACGCTTCTCTACGGTTCTCGTGCTAAGCCTGCTGCCCGCGCTATTATTTCGTTTTCGCACAGCTTTCTTTCCGGCTCCTAAGGATCCCAGCGTGATGTTTAGTAGCCTATAGTCCTCTTTAAGAATTGGGCTGTCAAATGCAAAAATAATTTTTCAAATCCGACTGGTAGTTCCAGTGAGTAGCGGGTTCAAACAAACTTCAGCTTTATTATCACTCCATAGTATAAAACAAAGTCGCTTCCCGCCGTCTGTCTATCCATATGTATGCTTAGATCTTTAAAATTACGCAACGGATTTTGATGCGGGTTTTTTAAATAGATACGAGTGATTCAAGAGCTGAAAAAATCAGCTGTTTCATAGAAAAGTGCAATAACTACGACGTCAGAATGTATGGAACAGCTGATTTTTTTTTGTATAACTGACGAAAAATTTCTGCGCTGGGGGTCTAGAATGGGTAAAAACTTATCCTGTATGTGTAAGTAGATAAAAAAGAATAGGACTGGATTACTGTCATCCAGTTTTAGTTATTTTATCGTGCCGGTAAAAGCTGCACTATAAAAATTCGTGCCGTGTGTTTGAACATTCTGCAAAATCTATAGTACATCTATACATCTAAATAAAATTGGAGTGTCTGTTTGTAATATTAAAATAACCGCTTTTTGCTACATGCATATGAATATATATATAAGGTACATATACCAAATTTTTGTCTGTTTGTCTGTTTGTTCCCGCTAATCTCTGAAATGGCTGGACCGTTTTTGACGGGACTTTCACTGGCAGGTAGCTGATGTAATAAGAAGTAACATAGGCTACTTTTGTTTTAGAAAAATCCACGCGGCCGAAGGCGCGGCCACAGCTAGTCTATAAATAAAACAATCAAATTAACATCTGCGTAAAATGATGATGCGTGGTTATTCGTTGCTGTGAACCTTCTAAATAGTTCAAGTCCAAGCGTGGCAGTTAGACTCAGAACCTTGCAACTCACCTCCGCCCTCCCTAATGACTGACTGTATCGATCTACCTACGATTCCTACGAGGGGCCATATTCACCAGTAAGCTGATTACGTTGTCTATACCTTATGACCAGCTTTGAATTAATTTCTGTCTATTTTCATATAGGTATATGCGTAAACTGACCATAAATTTGTTGTCCTAAAACGGGACGTCATATAGCAAGTTAAGAATTAAAATTAACACATTTTTTTTTTCATCTGTAGTTTTGTCATGGGCGGGTACAGGGGATGGGAGGCACAAGCCTCCCCCCTCCCCTGTACCCGCCCTGTAACCTGTAACTGTCTTTTCATTCCCCATCTAAATCGGATCACTAGCTTTCTAGAAAATCGCGAACATACATAATACATATGCGGGTAAAACAGAAAACCACCTTTTTCGAAGGCGTCACGCCACTTGATTTTACTATAACCGAAATACTTTATTGAAATACGGCATTTGGTAAATCTGTAATATTAATTTTTCGCGCTGCTTCAGAAAACGGGACTATTTTCCGTCCCGGAACTTTGTATGGGGACAACGGAACTGTTGACTGAGAAAAGGGACAGTCCCGTTCAAAACGGGACGTATGGTCACTTTATATATGCGTCATTTCGCTTTCTATTTCTACTAGACGAAGCGAAGCCAGACATCGCTCAACTACAAATACACAACTTCAGAAAATGACCTCCATTAATGACCGGTAGTTTCAATAAGCAGTACTTACATACGTGAGATAACCTAATTAACATACAGAGGCATAAAGAGGCTAACAAGCGCATTCTGTACGCACACAAACTGAAAAGCGTGTTAAAAAAGAATAATTCTGACGTCACATGTCCAAACGAATAATTTGGCTGTGTGGGGCATCAAACACACACAAGCATACATAGAATTGATCGCACACACACAGGCATTTGTATACGAGAGTGCAACGTATTGCTGCCTCGAATGTGTGTGAGTTTCTTACACGGTATTTTAAAACTGATTTGAAGTAAGAATGTATACTATATACATACATTCCCACCGTATGTGACGCATACTGCTTGGATATAACATTTTCCTTATAGGAACTGCCTACTGATAAGAAACAATGGCTAGTTATACGGTAATTTTTATGCATACATTCTTGATATTTTATTATAATGAGGTGACGTCGAGAACAATCCTACTAACACCTATTATAAATGTGAAAGTTTGTATGTTTGTTACTCAGTAACGCAAAAACGACTAAACGGTTTTGGATGAACACAAAATAGTCTGGATAACCTGGATTAACACATAGGATACTTCTTATCCCGGTAGTACGTTCCCGTAGGATAATTTTCGACATCCATGCGGGCGAAGCCGCAGGCAAAAGCTACTAGAGTACAACTAGATCTACAGCGTGTAACGGAAGGGGGGTATCAACCCTGAAGGAGGTGAATGTGCTCATGAAACTCAACAACTTTCCCCAAAGAACATAGGTCGAAATATGAAAAAAAAAAATTGGCCCTCCCTTACAAAACTGACTACCAGCTGATTGATTTACTATGGGGATGGCCAAATTTTTTTTTCATATTTCGACCTATGTTCTTTGGGGAAAGTTGTTGAGTTTCATGAGCACATTCACCTCCTTCAGGGTTGATACCCCCCTTCCGTTACACGCTGTATAATATTGCTAGGTTCGAATGTTCAATTCAAAATTAACATCAATGCGCCTAAAAAGAATCACTGTTTAGTGTTGTTTGGTGACTTCGACTCGTCGGAGCACTCACAGCACCTCATTTTAACCGACTTCTAAAAATTGATAAGGTTCTTTTTTTTTCACACACTTTTACCCGTAATTTCAGATTACAAGTAGGGGTGCCTCGATACGCATTTTTTCCGATACGATACCGATGCTCGTATAAAAATGTTGGTGATACCGATATGCTTATTGATTTCAAAAATGAAGGTAAAATAAATAAAACACAAGTCAGGTTATTTTTTTAATGAATATAAAAAGAACAAATAACAGGACAAACTAAATAAAAGCGTTTATAACCATAGACAGGTTGAGATTAGTTAATAGTATATTTAGCATAGTTAGTTTGTGCCTCATTTGCAACGAAATAGACGAGACAACACCCGCGTTTACATTACATTTTTAAAGCGCGAAATTTGAAAAGTATCGTTGAATCGGCCATAAAAATATCGCCGATGCCGATATATCGGCAAACTTCGAGTATCGCCGATATATCGACATCGGTATCGGTATCGGATGCATCCCTAATTACAACTTACCCATAAAAGTTTAATCATTTGTCAAACTTAACAAATTCTGTCATGTAGATGCACAACTTTCACCTGCCATTTCAATTATATCTGCCAGTATCAAACAGTCAGTGATCCGTTTGACATGCCTGTACGCACTTTTCTAGTAGTCTAGCTGATTCCTCTAAAGTAGGTATCTACGCTTAAAGGTATTTATTTTAAATGTTAAGATAATCTGACTTTAAAATATACCGGTTTGAATGTGTCGCCCCCAAGGCGTTCCTCATTGACGACAATCGTACACACTTCACATCGGCTACTACGGCTACTATACTGGCTTTCCTTTTTAAGAAAAACACTCGTGACGTCACTATTGATATCGGCAGTCTACAAAAAGTTGTTATTAAACCTTGTATCTTCACATCATTCATTACGGGTTAGTCATCGGACATTAAGTATACATATTGATAAAGACGATAATGCCTCTTCGATGGACTCACTCACAAACAACTGGCCATATTTCCGACGTATTCTATGACTATTTTGGCTAATAATTATTCATAAGCCAATGAGCCAATTACTAATGTAGTGTACTTGTAGGGATGTTTCTCAGCAAATAGTTTCAGAAGACTTACCTTCGTCCCAAATTAATAGGTTAGGCCATTCTCTCTCATAACTCCATTTGTAACTTTTAATTTTACTTTTGATTCAATGGAAGAGCTCCTATTACATAGGACTTAAATGTAACTGGCGAAATGCGAGTGTACTATAAGGACACCTCTGCTTAACATTTCGGGGAAAATAGGCGTAATTTTATGTCGATGAAGCATAGCATAACCAGCCTAAAATATTCCCACTGCTGGAACAATGGCCAGAATTGATTGATTGATTGGTGACAGGGAGTGGCCGTTTAGTTGTTGAAGCTTAACCATTCTGAACCCATATAAATGATGTCAAAAAGAAAACTAAGTAGTCACTCTTGGGCATAAAGCATATTAATACTCCCGTAATAATATCGCCAGTCATACAAGCAAAGTAAACAGTTGGCTGCCCTTCATGTTGGCTCCGAGTCAAATACAGATCGATATCCAAGATATAAATTGGCGAAAACGGCTTGTCATGCCCAAGTTTAACACCTATGCTGAACAAAAGAGACGAATGAAAGGCAAAATATACTGTTTTAGCAGTACCAATGGAAATGTGTGACTGAGAAAGAGCGGTGGGGGCAGATGGCTATTAAAAAAGGGGCAGACATCAATGAGCATAGATTCTATGATTAGGTACTTTGATTGGGCAGTGAACACAGATATTGTCTGGTAGAAGAGATGTTTAGCACATGGGGACTGCACCAATCTATAAGTACAAATAAAACAATAAAATAAAAAAGAAGAGTCCGTTTTTAATTTCAAAATAGTAGCTTTTTACTAAATCCATATGAAGTATTTATACGATACTGACTTATAACAAAAAAAAAAAAAAAACAATTTTATTTTGTCTGTGTTTTGGTCTGGCTACTCTCCGAAACGGTGAACTGGTTTTGACGGGGCTTTCATAAGGAGTAACATTGGCATACTTTTTGTCCAAGCAGCACATTCCCGACATCCACGCGGTCAAAGCCGCGGGAACAGCTAGTTCCAAATATATTGGGATAAGTTAGATCATGACGATCTCATAACTCATTACATGACCCAGTTGGCTACAGCTGAGCAGACGCATAGGTAATATCCAGCCCCCTAACAGAGTCACTGTCTGCGAACTTAGCTTGAAACATCACAAAAATAGCCTTTGAACTTTGACAGTTAAGACCTATTATATATTGAGGCCTACATGTTTTTGCTGTACGGGTAATGATGCAAAGTTTGTTAGGTACAGAATTTCCTTTTAACATTCCTGCCAATTAACACCATGTAGCTTAGAATCTTGCTTTATCGTGTTTATAAGCAATACGGTCGTCATCGATTAGATTTCCAAGGATAAGTCAGTATCTTTATTAAAAAAATTGTTAAGATTAATTATAGATAACCTACCTACGTAAATATTATGAGATAACTGATGCTGTGAGTAACCTAGAGCAAACATGTCACTGTAAATAATAAAAATAGCATTCAGATAAAAATAGAATTGTGTTGGCTCGACAGAACTGCCACTGGGGAACCCCCGCTTCATAAATGCCCCGACCCTTTGCCAACCTTCGCACATTTCATTATCGTTTGTTATCGTATACTCTACATACTACAATATACCCACGCGATTATGCACCTTATTTTATAGAAATACAGTGCAAACTGTATTCAGCAACTCCTTTCGCACACTCGCGGTATGCAGACACTCCGTGTAGTGTTTATGTTATACGTTGTTATTTGAGTCACCTTATTTAAGTTAACACTTGATGCACAATCTAATTGAATACTTATTTCAGTGCTGATAAAGTCTGAAATGCGATGGCATTTATGAAACTATCCAGTAACTGTATTAGGAAATTGAGTGTCACATGTCTACCTCTGCGTGTATTCTGTATTTCATTCATTCATTACTGTTAAGTGCTAAGTGTGGGTGCAATGTCTGAAGCAAGAGGTGTGTCTGTGAATTTAAAAATACTGCTCAAATTTTTGGTTTTGTCTGTAATGATTGTCCAGTGTACCTATGTTGTCTATTGCTAAAGTGAAATGTCAATATAATTTCCATGTTATTAAGCCTAGTATCGTTCTGAGAAACTGTTGTTTTGGGCATGTGTGTTATAGCCAGTTTTTAATTATTCAAATTGCTTCAGTTCTGTATTTTTATTTATGAGTGTAATGCTGTCTTCTATCAGTAATTTTATCTCTGTCTGTTCCGAAACATGTTTCTATGGAATGAAGCAAAGCATGGCTTAATATTATTTACATTTCAAGGGCTTCGAAGTTATTCATATTATACGTTTTTAACTTCTCCTGTCGCGGTATACCTACTGTTTACATATCACTCGGTCACCTAATAATACATAGGTACAATTGATCCTTATTTCAAATTTGCTTTTTAGTTCTTAATATTCTTAATTTAACTAATGTTTTACATCCTGCCAGTGTCGATAACGAATACTCTCCAATCGATTCTCTTTTTGATCGGGAATAAAAAATGGTAATGCAACTTCTAAGCTCCTGAAATGTTATTTTACACAGTCATTACTGCCTTTTAGCTATTTACATTGGAAACCAAATTTCAATAATAAAGTTAGGAAAAAAATTAAACTTTAGATCCAAAAATATTAAGCCAATTATGATATTATTAGATGGAATATAAATTATCTTCTTCTTTTGATGGAATATAAAGTTAAAAAATGTCGTATCATGCGCCTGACCATGTTCTTTAAGGCTTGTTTTGCGTGAAAACAACAATAATTCCAATTCTATTATTAATCACAGTAGCCAAAAATATCACGTTACATAATAAATGCTGTGACATGACATCATAACATAATTAACACCTTAAGACTTAATAGACGGTGTTTTCAGCACGCTTCGGCCTAGACCATCTAATAAAAAAACTATGAATTTTCTGTTTGTATTTTTTCTAACTAGAGAATTTAATTTTAAATTAATTTTAGCCGCTTTTCTTAAGAAGTTGTCATATTTGACTGTCTGACGTGTCCTTAAAATTTAATTTAAATTAATTACTTTACTTACACAATATGTTCAAACTATGTTGTCGTCATAGTGTTTTAAGGTCAAACAACATCATGCTATTGATCTTGAACACGAATATACAGTTCACAACTGAGTATTCGAATCAATTAATATCTATAAATAATTTAGAATAAGATGATGAAAATAAAAGTAAAACTTAAATGGCAGCCATGACTGTGTTTCTTCACTTTTAAACCAATGTACTGATTTCATATTTTTCATTTCCGCAGATCAAAATCAAGGCGGTTATCCGCAACAGGCAGGAGGATACCCACCGCCAGCGGGCTACCCGCCACCGGGGGGCTATCCACCACCGGGGGGCTATCCACCACCGGGAGGCCAACCGCAGCAGGGATACCCACCACCCCCACAAGGGTTCCCAGCGTACGGCGCGGGCGCTGGATATGGAGAGGTACGCTGGTTAAACATTCATTTTATTTGCTTGCATATTTTTTACAAGCCGAGTTTTAATTGTGTTGTTGAGCTACCAGCGGTAGCTTGGACTCTGCTCCCGACACCGGTGGAAATGTTATTGTTGAATATCCAGTGAATAAAATAAACAATAAAACATTTACACACACATTTATACGTAATTAACAACTTGTGTTAATAAATGAAATAAGGCTTCAAGTTATGTTAGTCGCAATTAAAATTGCAAAAATTTTGGCTGAAGATGACTAGCGAACTGGTGACCATAATAGACCCCTAAACGAACGATACATGTGCTGCAATGATCAGACGTCAATAATTTTCTATTTCGTTCCATTCTTGCTACATTTCGCATGTACACAGTTCTATAAAATACCTATCTACTTATAAAAAATAGCAAATGTATTCATTCACTGAGAGACAACACAGCCTATGGTCTAGAAGCATGAAATTATTTGCGCAAGAGTTCCTTGCACAACGAAAGGTGAGCCCTAAGGAAAGATTTTAGATTTATTTTTAAAATTCATCCAAAAGTTCATCCCATTTAACCCCTTAAATAAGGGATAAAAGTTTGTATGCAAGTTTGTTATTTTTGCCGATGGGAAATAACATGGGGCGGAAATCCTTATCTGTCACTCAAAATGATAGTTCCATAAATACTTTAATTAAATTTAACTATTAATTAATTATTAATTAAGTATTAATTAATTATTAATTAAGTATTAATTAATTTACCTGTAGGCCCACGTTCGCGCTGACGTAAACATTTCGCGGTGGCGTTTTATCGCTCACTAGATTTGCAACTATCGTGGTGGTGTTGAGCCAAGCCAACAAAGTTCATCAACACACTGTGCGATTTTCACCTCTCGCTACTTAGCAGAGCGTTAAAAATCCAGTGCGCGAAAACATAGCGAAACTAAACAAAATCCTTTCAATTTTCCTCAACGCAGGACGACAAAAGGAGGAGGTGGTAGTGTACCTACTAGGTATTTGTAATCAGCTACCTATAAAACCATGAGAATTTATAGAACATTGAATGAGTGAATATATTTCAAGCATGACATTGTTTTTTGCATTTCGACGCCTACGCACGCTAATGCACGCAAGCACTCAAAATATAATATTTGAGCTCGAGAAAAACTTGTGTGAAGCACTATTCCGGCTTGATCTAGAATTATTTGACAAAGAAATTGAACAACAAGCATCCTGTGGGATTTCGCATTGGCAAAAATTACTAAAATCTATACAAACTTTCATTCCCTATTTAACCTTTTTAGGGGATGAATTTTAAAATATCCTTCCTTAGTGGTCACTTTCGTTATACAGAGTAAGTTTTTAACCTGTGCGCAAACTGTAACCATGACTTCAGCATATCATTCTAGAACCCCAGCGCAGAAATTTTTCGCGTGTCATACCTACAAAAAAATCATATGTTTTGACCGCGTAGGTATTGCACTTTTCCATGAAACAGCTGCTTTTTTTGGTTAAAAGGTTAAAAACTTATCCTGTATGTATAAACTCCTGTGCAAAATATCATCATGTTCCAGCCAGACAGTGGTTTAGACTGTGCGTTATCTTATCTGTCAGCGAGTGAGTATTAAAAAACAATAAAGAACGAATGTCATTAATTTAATTATTGATATTGCACGAGTATGAGGTCCAGAGCGGTTATTGCGAGAACAGAAGGAATGGCTTTCATTTTGACAGTTCAACAATATTCTTTGCAATTTGGAGCAGACAGTTTTTTCGAACATATAAAAACAATGGTTCCGTGTGGTACCGGACGTAAAAGAATAGCACCATCCCATTTCTTCCCGTGGGTGCCGTAGAACGCGACTAAAGGACTTACTAGAGAATGGGCAGCAGCGTTCTCTATGCATTTGACCGCCATACTGCGATCGCCAACCCGCCTGCCAAGCGTGGCCATTATGGCAGGACTCCCCCTTTTGGGGGAGGCTTATGTCCAGCCGTGGACGTCTTTCGGCTGATATGATGATGATGATGATGAAAAACAATGGATTTACAATAACCTTTAAAAATGTATCAGATTATGATTGATAGTTACACTATTAGGACGCTGGGTTCAATTCCTGGGTCCGGCAAAGTGTTATTGGGTTTGTTCATCTAAAATTTCTCAGTGGTACCTAGCCTGGAGTCAGAATTTGTGCTAGATTGATGGCAATAGGTTCACCCCTTATTCTGCCCTGCTAATTGTAAATGCAATACTTGCGAAAAAGCGGTTTCGAGAAAAACGCGGAAATCTATAAGTAAAACTTTCATGCAAGGACTATGAATGTAGTTTTCAAAAAACATACTTCCAGTACCCAAATATTTTTATTTTTCCCCTACACGTTTGCCCCTAAGGATGATTTCTGCAAAAAAGTCAAAACCCATAAGTGTCGATTACTGCAGATACAATTAGCAGGGCAGTATTGCCTGGGACTTTAACATAACTGACGAAATGTGGGTGAAAGGTAGGTAGGTACACCTCTGCCTAAACCTTCGGGGAAAGCAGACGTGATGATATTTATGTATTACTCATCGTATTGAGTAACTACCTACAGTAACTACGTCACAATTCTAATCATAATACAATTAAAACTATGGCGACAAACATACTAATCGATCTAGTGTACCACGACAAGACGATGACAAGTTTAGGAACCTAGTAAAACATAAATGTGACTTAGTACAAACAGGGACGAATTAATTAAATGACGTACAGTGACGTGGGATTCTTTGAATGCAAGCAGGGGCATACGGCTTTCGGCTAGTGAGTAATTCATATCGATTTTCCTGTAGACGGGGTGTGGGACTGCCCTTCTGTTGCTGCATTCTCATAGTAGTAGGTACGTCGGTGTGTACATTTCTATTGATTTTGTGGAACAGGTTTCGGAGTATTGTTGGGTGGGTTGGTTTTAGAGCACCTTTGCATTATGTATGTTGGATTTCGTTTCCATTCTAAAGGCAAGATTGTTATACTTCGACTTTAAAACTTTCTATGTTACCCTTTCATTCGAATATGAACCTTATGTGGGATGCACTAATGTAGCCCACGAATAAGTCATTCAATGGGATTAAATTAACTTTAAGGGTTAAATTGATGATTTTAATAAAAATAAAAAAAAGTCATTTAAAATCAAAATCAAAAAGTCATTTATTCAAACTAGGCTGAGAGTCAGCTCTTTTTGAACGTCAAAAGTACATAAGACAGTCCCCCCAAAACGCCCGCCCTTCACCACTTCCTAGTGCTTTTGCTGGGAAGAAGAAGTGGCGCAACAAACTCCCCAGCAGCACAGCTGTCTGTTAAGTTAGAAGAACTTGATTCTATACAATAGTGGGTAATTAACATTACGAAACACAAAAACATTAAATTTGCCATATCTCAGCTAGCACAGGCTTATATACCAACAAAACATTGAAAACATAGTACAGGCAAATAAAATAAACCAACACATGAACTAATATAATTATATAACCTGTCAGTAGTCAAGCTAATACTGGTGAAAGAACACGAACATTGTCTTGAGTTAATCACAGCGACCAACAATTATTATCGTTTAAGTAGTCGTTGACAGAATAGTAAGCCTTTGAACAGAGGGTGGATTTAACTTTAGCTTTAAACGCGTATAATTCTTAATGATTATAATTCTGTGAAGCCATACGTGTTACGATCGTGAATCATATTTTGTTCAACATGCAACCTGACACTTGATCTGCAAACTGCAAAAAACATTTGAACATGCGATCATTTGGACTTTGCGGGCTGTCCTGGCGTATTCTTATAAGCGGTTGAGTAAGCCTTTCATTCAAACGAATATGAACATTAACTTTAGGAGAATAATGTTCATATTCTTATGAAATGAAACCCTTACTTCGAAGTAAAAATAACCAGACCTTCGGGGTTCTAAGAAAGATAACGTGTTAAAATCCTCGAGAAACTACGTGGAACCCATCCTCTGAATGACCCCAACAAGAGTCGCTCAACCTTGCAGATCTACAAAAACCATGGCGGGCTACCGGACACCTGTAGCTACTGATTACATAATATTACATTTTTAACAGAACAAAAAAAATGTGACTGTCAATTACTAATCCAGTCAAACAGCTATTTTAAAAGCTTTAATGGCCCGACTACGGCGAAGCAAATTTATTTATTGTATGTATGGTCTATACGTTCATCTGTTCCCTCATAAGTTCTAAATTATATACTGAATCTGGCGCCCTCTAGAGGAAATAAAGTGACGAAGTGATTTTTATTTTCTATGATGACGTGTTGGATATCAAAATAGGGAAGGGCTTAATTATATCTCGAAGCTATGCAATGCCACCTAAACAATAGTAAGGGATCATAATGTATATGGAAAACTGGCATACGGCCTCGGCTTTCAAATGAGAATATTTTCTTGCTTCATAGTTTTTCGTGATTTATTTATCATCATCATCATTTCAGCCGAAAGACGTCCACTGCTGGACATAGGCCTCCCCTAAAAGAGGAGGGGTTTTGCCATAATCGCCGCGCTTGGCAGGCGGGTTGGCGATCGCAGTATGGTGGTAAAATGCATAGAGAACGCTGCTACCCATTCTCTAGTAAGTCGCTTAGTCGCATTCTACGACAACCACGGGAAGAAATGGGATGGTGCTATTCTTTTACGTCCGGCACCACACGGAACGTATTATCTAAAACATTAACATTATAACACTAATCCAGTTTGTACTATTATAACAACAAGTGATCTTTGCCAACTGATTAGAGATAAGACGATAACATGTTATCAGTAAAACAGCGTCATGATACTGATTAGCGTCATTTATGTTTCTTTAAAAGAAGCTTTCAGAAGAGGAGCGGCTTGTGGCTAAGTAAGAACCGGACGGATCGATCGATCAGATTAAGCTTCACTTGCAGCGGTTGGTCCGTGGATGGGTGACCACCTTTACATACCAAGACGCCTCCGTGCTTTGGAAAGCTGTTGGTCCCGGCTGTCGTTCGTGGATCTTTGACAATCATTACGGGTCGTCAGAACCCCGAAAGTGTCACAACCAGACTTACCTATCATATTACCCAGTAACTGGGTTGTGGAGGTCAGATAGGCAGTCGTATTTTGCACGTCAGCGTCAGGCTGTACGTTGAGCAAAATATGATTCGCGACCTCCTTAAGTCGTTACACTGACGATCATTGTAATTATCCAGTTGAACTGCTTATTTTACACCCACGTGTAAATGGTTGTAATATTGTTCATCATCGTTATTTTAATGAGTAAATTGACACAAGCTAATGCTAATGGTGTATTACTAATATGTTGTCCTTCTAATACTGGTGTACTCTTCATATATAAAAATAGTATAGCGATTACCGTTAACTTATATGGCAGATCATACATTTGGTAGGCATAAACTACAGAAGGATGCTTTGCCCTGCTAATTGTAAACGCAGGTTGCAACTTGCAAAAAAGCGGTTTCGAGAAAAACGCGGAAAGCTATAAGTAAAATTTTCATGCAAGTACTGTGAATCTCGTTATCAAAAAAACATACTTCCAGTACCCAAATATTGTTTTGTTTTTTTCCATATAGGTTTCAAAAATCAAAATCAAAAGTCATTTATTCAAATTAGGCTGAGAATCAGCACTTTTCGAACGTCAAAGTACATGAGACAGTCCCCCAAAACGCCCACCCTTCACCACTTCCTAGTGCTTTAGCTGGGAAGAAGAAGTGGCGCAACAAACTCCCCAGCAGCACAGCTGTCTGTTTAGTCGGATAGACTTGATTCTATACATACATAGGCAAAGTAATAAACATTACGAGACACAAAATATTAATTAAATAATTTGTCAAAATGTCAGCTAGCCATACCAATATACCGACAAATAAAATGAAAACTGTCGAGGCCAAATAAAGCCTAAAAAACTCATCATAGACGATTCTTTTGCCCCTAAGGATGCCATTTCTGCAAAAAAGTGAAAACCCATATGTGTCGATTACTGCAGATACAATTAACAGGGCAGCTACGATCTTTAAATACTCCTTTTACTCTGTTAACGTTCATACTTCATACATCTGCATAGCTGTGCCCAACAGTATTCGATACGCTTTTGTACTGAATCTAACATCCTGATTGATGTTATCGTTGGAATCCTATAAACGCTGTTCACGAATCCAAAACCCGAAAATGTTGTCGGTTTAATCAGATAGACGACCGCTATTCTTTCCGACAGCTGTTTTCTGTCGAGGGCAAGGCAAATCAGGTTATCGAAATTTGTCATTTTTTATACAATAGCCTGTCGAATACCTGTGAATAGAAATACAGGTCATACATGCACTCTGGTCGGCAGATTATTGAGTTATAGTGGTAGTAGATAAATACTGGTACTTAGCTGCATCTGGTTAGACTGGTAGCCGACCCCAACATAGCTGGGAAAATGCTGCTGGCAAGGCTACAGATAATGGGTACAGTCCTTTCATAGATATTAGACCTCTGACACCACCAACCTAACACCAACCTTACTGTCACGACAATAAAGATCACTGATTTAACATTGATACAAAATTACAGGTAAAATAACTAGTCTTAGACGAACTGTAGTGGTAATAGAATCGTGACTTTGGAAGTAGAAAAACTAAGAAGGCCCACAATCTCAAACAATGTAAAAATATGCTCGATAATATACTCGTTATATGCGACAACTGCTCATAAAAATAACTCATAAAATACAATCTTGGTAGGCAATATGGAAATAACGTGGATCCCAAACTGGGCACAACCTGTATCTTGGGCACTATTCAATACAATAAAACATCGTGGTTGGTAATTTATTATTTACATAATATACAAGCTAGCAGGCTTAAAATTAATAATATATATACCTTTATTGTATACCTGTATTGTTCCGTGTGGTGACGGACGTAAAAGAATAGCACCATCCCATTTCTTCCCGTGGGTGTCGTGGAAGGCAACTAATGGACTTACTAGAGAATAGGCATTTCTTCCCATGGGTGTCGTAAAAGGCGACTAATGGACTTACTAGAGAATAGGCAGCAGCGTTTTCTATGCATTTGACCATCATGATGCGATCGCCAACCCGCCTGCCAAGCGTGGCTTTTAGGGGAGGCTTATGTCCAGCAGTGGACGTCTTTCGGCTGATATGATGATGATGATACCTATATCAAAAAGAGAAAAAGAATGACAGGGCATCAAAAAATTCGTCCGCGTCGCTGTCAACAGGAAAAGAGCCCAAATGGCAGGGAGCAGTGCCACGTTGAATGGCGATGCTGATTCTTTGGCCAAAAAATTGAACAGGTGGCCAATTCTCGTAATTAAAAACGTTCAAAATCTAATCGCAGTGTCATCTCAGCGACAAGCAAATGTCAAAATTGACAAAAATTTATGGAAACTCGAGGTATTTTTGACAGATTGAGACTGAGATCAAACTGTGAACGTTCTTAAAATTACGAGAATTGCCCCTCAGGTCTGTGGTCACGTGAAGACGATGTCTCGAAAGACCAAGTGGGCACTTTTATTTACTATTACATAAAAGTTGAAAACGCTGGCTAAATAAGTTGCTGTGACACCTAACAATGCAACTATGTTCTTGAAATTTCTCCAAAAATCTACTAGAAAATAAACTTGATTGAACAACAACACACAACTGAACCAAAATTAGTTATAGGCAGTCACTTAGAAAATAATTAAAAGGTCATTTACCAGAATATGACTAAACCAATATTAAAATGATAAAATCAATAATTTAAAGTACATTTCCGACAAAGAAAACGAGTCACCAAATGTTGCTTAGACTATGACTATATATAAATGATGAATAAGAATATTATTATCAGTGGCTACACCTCTCCACCCGTCGCTCCTAAACTTGGCACCACGATATCAACTTATCAATTCACTGATATGGCGTGATATACTCGACTTAGTATACACAGTGCCGTGACACGCTTCTCATAATGAGCCAGGTGAATTTTACTTGATTTTTAACTTAACATAAGGTTCTAAGGCGTCTTCAAATTTCTGAATGGGTCGTGCTTACTCTGGAGTGATGTGCTTGTGATTAGTTTTTGTGGAAGTCTATAAAATAAATGGTCAGAGGCCCTGGTGTGAGTTTCATTTAACCATCTCGATCAAACGCAGTGAGCGCGTTTGCGCCCTGATTGGTCCGTCACCAATCCATAGCCAATCGGAGTGCCAAACGCGCTCACTGCGTTTGATCGAAATGGTTAAATGAAACTCACACTAGGGCCTCTGATAATTATGAGTGTGTGGTTATAGAATTCAATGTTGTAGGTAACCTTAATTGATATTATTTGACTTGTAAACAGATAAGATGACAGTTCTAGAACAAATGTAGCGGGACTTTGTTTTAAAAGAATGAAAACTGCTTCAGCTATAAACTTTACCGGTTGTTTACGTAAACAGTGGCTAAAGATGGTTAATCTTTGATGATGGAACGAGCGGGCCCAAAGGATGCCTGTTCACTCTTGCTTTGAACGCAAACGAGTTAAATGTGGAAGGTTTACCCCCTTATTCATAAACTATGATTAAACTTAAATGATGTTTAAACATCAAAAATGTATGGTTAAACAGACGCTAATGATTAATTAACTTTAAGCATAGTTTATAAATAAGGGGGGTAAACCTTCCACATTTAACTCGTTTGCGTTCAAAGCAAGAGTGAACAGGCATCCTTTGGGCCCGCTCGTTCCATCATAGACCCCATCCATCGTTTTCTATCAGGCGTGATCGAGGTCAAGAGTAGACCCATTCAGCAATAAAAAACAAGCTACAAGCTTGTTTTTCCTGCTAATCGTTTCAACTTGGCGATTTATTGCGTACAGGTGGATTTCCCATCTTCAAAAATGACGAAATTGAAAACAAACTTCCCCTACCTTTAGGAGATAATTTTTCCTCTGATAGTCCTTACTTTCGGTACGTAAGGAACTCTAGTTAAAATTTAAACCTCTTGACCTAACGGTTTAGGTCGTGATGTCTGTCAGTGAACGAGTTTATATATTAAGAAGATTATGAACTCCATCCAAGCCCAGTGTGAATGTGTGGTTCCGGATCAGATAAGAGTGTGTCACTTCCCTTCTCAGGGACTCGTCGTGGTTCATTGACTCGGTGCCTTCAGGAGTTGCAGTGGTTGAGAATGGAGGAATTGTACCTTTAAAAAGACCTGCACCATTTGTGCCTCAACCGAACCACCAGCCACCAAAAATGCAATAGGCGTGTGCAACTCTATACAATTATACAAGCCGATGCATACAGTTTTATATGTTGTGCTAAGTAAAGCTTATTTACCTCTAAAGAAAGATTGGTTTAACCTCAAAGAAGGACAAAGCCTTGGATTCCCGTTGCGTAAACGAATCGATCTTTCGCTCCAGACATCCAGGCGCCTCCGCTGCTCGTCTCCTGTTGTGTGACGTATCCGTAATGTAATTGTATAAAATACATTACACTTTGAACACGTACTACCTAGTTCATTACACACGTACTATCGGGACAAATTTGTAGGAAAATTCATATTAGGTACTAATGGTTTTCTTGCTTATCTATTATAAGAAGGAAACTATTTTACCTATAACTAAGCATTAATCAATTAGTTAAAAACCATTCCGAGTTGGGTATTTTCCGTCACATTTTTTCAACATAAAATAAAAAATTATGCTGCGTTATTCATCTGAATCACATCTGCAGCTATAAATTATCAAATCTATTTATGCCCAAAATGCAGGTTGCTCAGCTTGTCTTATCATAAAATGCGCATTTATAATGAAAGAGACGCATCAACAATTGTTTATTCAAATGATCTGCATGATGTTACTTATAGGAATGGTATACTCGTACTTCTCAAATGAGTATCCGAGGCTATGATGACCAGTTTTGAATTCCACCTCTGTCATTATCTGCCTAACATTCTTACAAGTAATGCTGGGAACGGTTTTCAGCCTAACCGGACTGCTAATTGATCTCCTGTCCTCCACCTATGAAACCAGCCGTTTTTTTCTTAAAATGTTTGACTGTTCCTATATACGCTTTTGTAGATCAAGCCAAACTATCACAGGCCTGTGCATTTTGGCCTTTATATACAGGATAAGTTTTTATCCAGAGCGCAAACTGTAACCATGAATTTAGTATATCATTCTAGACCCCCTATAGCGCAGAAATTTTTCGTCAGTAATACAAAAAAAAAAAAATCTGCTGTTTCATAAAAAAGTGCAATATCTACGTGGTCAAAATGTATGGAATAGCTGATTTTTTTTTTTGTATAACTGACAAAAATATTGCGCTGGGGGGTCTACAATGATATGCTGAATTCATGGTTACAGTTTGCGCACTGGTTAAAAACTTATCCTGTATATAACAGAGAGCCTTTCTATGTAGAACAGTGGTGGCCCAGTGGTAATGGCCCCGAATAACTAAGTTGTAGGTCGTGGGTTCACACAGGTTGTGGTTCCAGGCAGGTGCTTTACTTTGTGTATTTCATCGCTACGGCTCTCAAAACGGTGAAGGAAAACATCTAGATTAAACCCGGCATGTCCTAAAGACAAAAATTCGAAGACATGTGCCATCAACCAAACCGCAAAAGGCCCGCGTGGTGAATTACGGCCCACCCCCTTCTCACAGCGAAGGGGTTTGTGTCCCAGCAGTAGAAACGTTATAAGCTGATGCATGTTTACCAAGCTGTATATGCGTGGGTATTAATTTTATTCGATCTAGCACGACGTGCAATAGGCTACTTATCAACAAAAGTTTAAAACAATATAGAGGGTTAGTATTTCATATTTGGTGACGTCATAAGTAGGTGGTGGTGGTAGGTTACCTCAAGGCTCAATACTGGGTCCATTCTTATTCTTAGTGTACATTAATGATTTACCATTCTATTTAAAGGGTATCTGTGACGTTGTACTGTTTGCTGATGATACCTCTCTTATCTTTAAAGTAGACAGGAATAGACAAGATTTTGACGACGTAAACAGTGCACTCTCAAGGGTTACGCATTGGTTTACCACTAATAATCTAGTTCTCAATGCCAAGAAAACTAAATGTATAAAGTTCGCTTTACCGAATGTAAGAAATCTGGGACCCAACATCGTCTTAGATGATGAGGTGCTTGCAACTGTAGAATCGGCCGTTTTTCTTGGCATAACAGTAGATGCCAAACTTCAGTGAAGATCACATATATCAAGCCTAGTGGGAAGGCTCAGTTCGGCCGCTTACGCCGTCAGAAAAGTAAGACAATACACTGACGTTGATACAGCTCGGTTAGTCTATTTTAGTTATTTTCATAGCGTTATGTCCTACGGCATTCTGCTGTGGGGTAAAGCGGCTGACATTCAAAATATTTTTGTTCTTCAAAAACGAGCTGGTCGTGCAATTTACCAACTAGGTGCTAGAGTTTCTCTGAGAGAATTTTTTAAAGATATTGGTATTCTCACGGTGGCATCACAATTCATCTTCGCTAACATCTTATAAATTAGGCAAAATATACACTTATACACTAAAAACAGTGATACTCATAATATTAATACTAGAAATAAGGACAAACTAAGTGCTCCCTTTCACCGGCTTCATAGGGTTCATAACTCATTTGCTGGGCTTGGTATAATCTTCTATAACAAGCTTCCTTCTTCTTTGTTAGATTTACATTTTAATGCGTTTAAAGCGAAAGTAAAATCAAATCTTTGTTCGAAGGCATACTATTCTATCAACGACTACTTATACGATAAGAATTGTTGGTCGCTGTGATTAACTCAAGACAACGTTTATGTTCTTTCACCAGAATTAGCTTAACTACTGACAGGTCATATGAATTACTTCATATCATTGTTTATTTAACTTGACTGCATAAACCATTTATTTTTTTTATTTTTTATTAATTAAATTTTCATTTATCGTTGAATGATGGTTATATGCTATTATTGTATAGAATCAAGTTCTTCCAACATAACAGACAGCTGTGCTGCTGGGGAGTTTGTTGCGCCACTTCTTCTTCCCAGCTAAAGCACTAGGAAGTGGTGAAGGGCGGGCTTTTTGGGGGGACTGTCGTATGTAATTTTGACGTTCAAAAAGTGCTGACTCTCAGCCTAGTTTGAATAAATTACTTTTGATTTTGATTTTGGTGGCCCAAATTCTTAGGTGTGTGGCATTGTAACTTAGAAATTAAGCCGACTTGTCAAGAACGCAAAAACAAATATAGGCGGCTAGAAAATATGTTTGAATGTGCCTATGGTAAACTTGGAAATGATAGAGTATGAATTGTTACTTTTGTGTATTTAATTTCATTTTCACTGCTCTCAAACGGTGAAGCAAAACATCTTGAGAAAACCGGCATGTCTTAGAACCAAAAATTCGAAGATATGTGACATGACATCTACCAACCCACAATGGGCCCACGGGGGTATAATTATGCTTATGCAATTCTTCTGGTCAACGCTCTATACCTATACAACGTGTAACGGAAAGGGTATATACATACCAAAGGCACGGCTTCTTTGGATGATATCAAAAGATTTTTTTAAATCCTATCTCAATATTTTCGGAAGTTTTGAGAATTTTTAATACATTGATACCAGAATAAATTAAAAAAAACATCACTCGGAAGAGATTTATCGTGATATTGGCAAGTAACGTGGAAATTTATTGACCTACGTAATGCGGTGACTCGTTTGTTATGATTTGAATTTAATTAACATAAGAAACCGAATATTTGGTGTCTATTTTTAAAGTATTTTATTTTGAGCTGAAACTATGTATAGTGATTCTATACCAGCTGTTACCTTTAGTGCTTAAGGATAGCAATAGGGTTTCTGTTACACCCTGTATAGGTGGCTATGAGAGTAGGGAAATACCATAGGAACGATATATGGACTGTGTGGAAGATGATATGGCCAGAAGACTACCGTGATGCCGACTATTAGAGAAATATGGAAGCAGAGGACATGTTGCGCCGACCGCAAATAAATTGGGATACGGATCGAGAGAATGAATAGAATAGAATGGGTCTTTATTTGCTTAGAATGTAGGTACATAAAAAATAAGTTGTTAAAAATTATATTATATAATAGGATCCATGTACATCCAGCCTGCCTTAATATAGCATGCAAATTTAATACAACGTAGGCTACGCTACGCTAGGCTACAGATATTACAAAAAATCATCATTTAAGAAATCCTGCACAGAATAATAATAACATTTATCTACAAGGAATTTTTTAAAACGTTTTTAAAAATTTTGCAACGGTAATGTTTTAATTTGGTCAGGTATTTTATTATAGACTACAGGAGCCATACAAATCACATTTCTTTTCAATATGCTAGTTTTAACACTCCATTAGTCGCGCGTTCTACTATTGTAGAACGCGCATGCATTTTCTGGAATCTAAACGTGTATTGTGTGTACTTCACGCACACACTCATAGTATTCCTCTATTAGGAACTGTTGATCACTATTAGTGTCCTTGCGGCAAGCTGCGCGACCGCACTCGGAAGAAAGTTCGCTCCAAAACTAAAATTCTACAATAGTAGAGCGCGCGAGCACTCGCGTAACAGTTTTGTCGGAAGTTTACCTTTCATGTTTAGTTTAGGTAAGTGTTTTATATTGTGTATAAATATTGTTGTTATGAGTTTTTTTTTAGTTTGATATAATTTGTAACCTGAGTAACTATATTTCGCAGAATAATGGCACATAATATTTCGAGATGCTTGGAAGAAGTTAGTACTGAAGATATAATAGAAAGTGACGCTGAAGAGGAGCTTAGGACTTTTTATAATAATAGGTACCAAATACGGCGTGGACATTGTGGACATAATGTGTGGTACTTACGACGCCTCCAGAAACTCCAGGCGATGGCCACTTACTATTTTTTTTGATCTAATGAATATAAGTGACATAAACGGTTATATTGTACATACAATAAACAAGGACTACAGTAATAAGGCAAAGAAGGATTATTTATATGAACTTAGTTTTCGCCTTGTCACGGCATGCATACAGCGCAGAATAGCTTCACAGTATTCCAAAATCATTGAAAATGAAAGGGAAAATGCTTTTGGGTTTGAATAACCCATCTGAATTATAACCATATTTGGGGGTTGTGCTGGGCACAACCCCCAAATACTGGTCGCGTTGGAAAATGTTCTTTTTGTGGCAGAGCGCGCAGCAAGTCCACCAGAAAACAATGTCACACATGTAATAAGTGGATTTGTCCTCAACATCAGGTTCTTCAATGTCCTGACTGTTGTAAAAATAATGAAGACCGAGAGGAGGATATGAGCGAGTAAAAATTTATGACTTAGAAGATTTGATGCCAATAAATATTCGATTTTTCTCAAATTTGTCAAGAAGTCCCATTTTAAGTTCGTAATAAATGTTAATAGTTATGTTTTGCCTGTTTTAGTTTCTTAATAAAGTTTATTTTCGTAATGATATTGAAGCATTTTAAAATCTTTTTACCATCCCCATAAAATCTTTACACAAAATAGTTCTACATATGTAGAGCGCGCGAGTACTGGCGTCCCAAACAGGGGCGCGTGTACTGGAGTGTTAAACACGCCCGTGCATAATAGATTCTGGTATTGAGATCTCATAGCTGTACTTCGTTTTCTAGTTTCTATTAAAGTTGCAAATAGACATCGATTAGTTATTACAAATATTGCTAATTCAAGGATATAAAGCTGATTACAGGCATGGGAAGGTTAATAATTTATGAGACTTGAATATTGGTACGCAACTGTCTGTTACTCTCAGGCAGCGCTTTTGAGTTTTGAAAATGCTTTCTCGTTCACTACAGTGCCCCCAAAATATTATACCAAATCTTAAGATGGATATTACTAGACCATGGTAAGCCACTAATATTGTCGGTAAATTTACTTTTGAGCTTTGAAAATGCTTTCTCGTTCACTACAGTACCCCCAAAATATTATACCAAATCTTAAGATGGATATTACTAGACCATGGTAAGCCACTAATATTGTCGGTAAATTTACTTTTTTTGATAGATTATGCAACATAAACGCGGCTGTGCTTAAACGTTTACATATATCTTCTGCTTGCGGCAACCAAATTAAATGGTGGGAGGATCAATATTGTATATTTTTTGGAAGTTGTCCGATACTTGGTAACTTGGAAATTCGATAAGTATATTGTTTTATTCGTATGCTTTTGAAAGATTAACTGGTATTTTCTAAATCATAGATGTGCTCTCTGCAAACCTGCATTTTAGTATATTAGACCAGTCGGACGTAGCCGTAGCTACAGCTGGTAAAACCATATACAAAACTAAAAATAGAAAGCTGACTGGATTAATAATTACTTTACAGTGGCCTTGGCTACTTCTGATAATCAACTTATTGATGAAAAATATTGATTTTTGTTTACTAATGGCGGTCGTTGGTACCCGTATGAATATAATTCCGGCCAATGGGAATAGACTCGCCCTTGATAACATGACACTGGCCAAATGTAGGTTTACTATTCCACTCTGCCCAGCCCTTTGAGGAATACAGGCGCTGTGTTATGTTTTTAATGTATGACGGTCATCATTTTGCAGTATTTTTCTTTAGAAGTATTTTTACTTAGAGACTGTTCCAAAAGTTTCTGATATGAAGTGTAGGTAAACAAACCCTGTTTTGCATAGCTATTCACAACCATTCCATACGCTGCCGAATCGAAGATCAATCAATGTTATCGTAGGAGTACTTTAAACGCCGTTCACAAGTCCAAACCCCGGAAATTTTGTCAGTTCTTTTTATGTCGAAATAGCCAAATAATATTCTTTCTACAGCTGTTTGCTGTCGGGGGCAAAGCAAATCAGGTAATCGAGATGTGATATTGCCGATGCGATAACCGGTAAAATGCTTGTGGATCCTTGCTTCCAGCCGCAATACCGGATACTCCTCTCCGCCATTTGGCGGAGGTCTGGTCATACACGCCAGTATTACGTACTTAACCTTTCTGAAGAATATCACCAATAAGGTGATGTCCTAGGGCATCTCTTCCCGCCTTTTTACTCACTTCTGCCTTGTAATACCTTTTACGTTTTCATCAAAATACTAACGTGTCATTCTCTCCTTCTTCCAGCCGCAAGGGTACGCCCCTCCGCCAATTGGCGTGGGCGAGGATGGCGAGGTCAAGGGTTTCGACTTCAACGAGCAGTCCATACGGAGGGCCTTCATCCGCAAGGTATGCTGGCAAGGTTACAGGAACCCATTCATTGTTATACTCTGACCCAAGCAGGGTCGGGTGAATAAATCCTTTAAAACTCATTGTCTTTTAAATGAGGTGCCGCGGCTGCGGCCGGCGAGTTTTTATGGATGGGAAATCATCAAATAACTTCTCCCGCTCTGGGTGGAGCAGGAAGGCGTGTTAGACTTTTATTGACCAAAACCCACCCGTGTTCCCTCAGTTGCCTGTGTGCCAGGGGCGACGGTATCTCTTTCGAACAACCCGCACCCCTGGCAGAGGCTGGACACAGTTACTTGGCTAGAACAGTGGCGACCCAGTGATTACGGCCGCGACTTACGAGTTGTAGGTCTTTGGTTCGAACCCATTCCGGCGAAGTAGTCGTATATAATTTCATCACCACTGCTCTCAAAACGGTGAAGGAAACATAGTTGAGGAAACCGGCACGTCCTGGAACCCGAAATTTGAAGACAAGTGACATCTACCAACACGCACCGGGCCCGCGTGGCAGATGACAGCCCACGCCCTGGCGAAGAAAGGAGGCCTGTGTCCCAGCAGTGGGAACGTTATGGGCTGATTATTGATTATACTTGGCTTTTAGTATTTTTAGGACCCCAAAATAGGATTTATTTGTGGTTCCCAAACAGGCGCTATCATTATACAGGATAAGTTTTATCCAGTGCGCAAACTGTAACCATGAATTAAGCATAATATTGTAGACTCCCCAGGGCAGAAAATTTTCGTCGGTTATACAAAAAAAAACAGCTGTTCCATACATTTTGACCGTGTAGGTATTGTACTTTTCTATGAAACACCTGTTTTTTTTTTTGTAAAACCAACGTAAAATTTCTGCGCTGGGGGTCTAGAATGATATGCTGAACTCATGGTTTCAGTTTGCCCACTGGTCAAAAATGTATCCTATATTAGCAAGTTCAATAATTTATGAAAATAAATAAAATAGGGTTTCTTTGAGGATGGTTCGATTAAATACATGTATTTTATTATTACTTACCATCGCTGTCCTAAATTCCAGGTGTATGCCATCCTGATGTGTCAGCTGCTGGTGACGATGTCTTTCATTGCTCTGTTCCTGTTCCACGAACCCACCAAACAATGGGCTCATAGGAATAGCTGGCTTTTGTAAGTATAGTATATTTCATTTTCTAGCTAATTGATAGTATAATAAATTGCAAAGTGCTATTGTACTTTCAACCTCTGCCTACCTCTTCCAAATTATAACATCAGAGGGTCTTGTGACTAAGTCATAACTGCAGCACGGTTTGATCGATCAGGTTAAGCAGGTTGATCCGTGAATGGGTGACATCATCATCTTCACTCTTCAGGACCCCTCCGTAACACCGTGCCAAGCGAAGCTGTTAGTTGGTCCCGGTTGTCATTCGTAGATCTTTGACAGTCGTTACGGATCATCAGGGCCGAAAGTCTGAATAACCGGGTTGTGGAGGTCAGAGAGGCAGTGGCTCCATTTAAAATACTAGTCAGATATATCCAGATGAACTGGAAGCCAAATCCAGCATAGTTGGAAAAGGGCAGGTGATAACTATGTTATATTACATCCCACATAACTCAATAACAACATCAGAGGCCCTAGTGTGAGCTTCATTTAACCATCTCGATCAAACGCAGTGAGCGCGTTCGGCGCTCCGATTGGTCCGTCACCAATCCAGGGCCAATCGGAACGCCGAACGCGCTCACTGCGTTTGATCGAGATGGTTAAATGAAACTCACACTAGGGCCTCAGAAAATAATTAACAACTAGTTGTTTTTCTTTAATTTGATAACATTTACACTATCGCTCGCTACATCATAACATTGATTGCTATTATTGAAGCGTAATTTTCTAGAACTTTACCGGTTGGTTACGGTATCTCAATGATATGAAAACACCAATCAAACATAACAGGATGACATTCAATCACTTAACAAATACAACAATAATTATCAGATACTTTCACCCCTTTCCTGGATTGCACTTCATCCAGGTACACACTGTATAAAGGCTTCTTCAAAAAGAAGCGACGCGACCGTCGAGCCTTACACCTCAGCTCACGTTACGTCTGCGTCGGCTCTCAACCTAAATATGTACGTCACTTATGAATGTTTCCCCTCAGCTGGGTCGCGTTCGCCGTGGTGTTCGTGTGCCTGATCGCGATGGCGTGCTGCCACAGCGTGCGGCGGCAGGCTCCGATGAACTTCATATTCCTCGGCATATTCACGGTGGCTGAAAGTTTCCTGCTCGGTGTGACGTCCAGTGTCTACCAAGTTGATGCGGTAAGACCCATCACCTTTGAGGATTTATTTATGTAATTTGCCAACGAAATCTTAAACGAATTTACTAGAGGTTTTATCCTACTACTATTATAAATGTGAAAGTTTGTGAGTATTGATGGATGGATGTTTGTTACTCTTTCACGCAAAAACGGCTGAACGGATTTGAATGAAATTTGGTACACAGGTAGTTTGTAACCTGGAAATACACATAGGATAATTTTTATCCCGGTACTACGTTCCCGTGGGATAGGTTTTCGTCCTCCACGCGGGCGAAGCCGCTGGCGGAAGCTAGTACAACATAATCCTCTATTTAACCAGTGGTAGACGCTTCCCCTTTCCTTATCTCATCCATTTTAATAGTGCTACACTTCAATACCAACTCTTATTTCTTTAAGTGTAAAGTAACGTGTCGTCTAATTATTCTTTTATATAAGGTCATTTAAAATTATCTAGAAGAAAACTCCTCATATGTGATAGATAGGATGTGGATAGACCGCAGCTACAGTAGTTACTTGAAATATCTGGTTTATTTTTTTCATGCAAACTTCATAGTTTTCAAAACTCACACTTCAAGTAACTACAATGCTTGCGGTCGTTGACACTAACAAATATATATTATTTTTTGTTTATGTTTACCTATCGTAAATGTGGTGTTTCGACACCTAATTTAATTTGACCCTTTAAAATTTTATCTCTTTTGCACTGCAATGATAATTATACGGTGAATAATAATAAAACGTGCCTATCTCCAGGTAATGATGGCAGTCGGCATAACGGCAGCCGTGTGTCTCGCACTGACGCTGTTCGCCTTCCAAACTAAGTGGGATTTCACGGTCATGGGCGGCTTCCTGCTGTGTGCTACTGTCGTACTACTCGTGTTTGGTAAGACTGATGTTACTTAAATACCTTTACATAAAGTTTAGTTGCAGATACTGCAATTTTAATATTTTTTTCACACCCACCCTGCTTGATAATTGTCCAATTATATCGTCGTAGCCTACGAATAGGGGCGTAACTGTATAATAACTACTTTTCAGGAGACACTTTTTTGTGTTTAATTAAATTAAATATGAACAAATATGTATTGGTGATTTCATATAAAGTGTATTGGTATTATAAGGTTCGGCGAGGATTATTATCTTTATATTTCATACGCATTTTGTCCTTATTCTCTGTTGTGTTAATGCGAAGTAGGGCTGTACTGGAACAATAAGTTACATTATGCCTTTTATCTGCGGAAATGTCGACGCCACAATCGCCTTAATGTGATTTTTATATTATTATTTTGCTGGTATTTCTAATATTGTACTGAATCTACCCAGGCCATAATATTGTACTGAATCTAGCCAGGCCATAATATTGTACTGAATCTAGCCGGGCCATAATGTTGTACTGAATCACACATAAAACATTTTTATCATGTCTAAGTTATCTTCTTCAACGAAACCATAGATTAACCAAACTCAACCTGCTTTTTCATTCCAGGTATCGTCTGCATATTCATTCCTGGCAACAAAATCGTGACTCTCGTCTACGCATCTATCGGAGCTCTGATCTTCTCCCTCTACCTTGTCTATGACACCCAACTAATGATGGGGGGTAAGCACAAGTACAGCATCTCCCCTGAAGAGTACATCTTCGCAGCTTTGAACCTCTACTTGGACATCATCAACATCTTCTTGTACATTCTTACTATTATCGGGGCGGTTAGAGACTAGGATAGGAACGAAAGAGCCTCGGTTTAGGTGCCTTTGCATCTGGCGTTAACGTCGCGTTTACGTTGCGTTTATGTTGCGTTAACGTCGCGTTTATGCAACGTATTCAATCGACGAACGCCTCGATCTGAAGGTTGCCTTTGGTATTAAGTGTTTGTGCTCATTTTGATTTTTTGTAGACGTTACATGTAGTGTTTTTGTGTTTGTGTTCGCATTAAGGTATGTTCTCAGCGTTTATGTTCGCATAGACATTAAGAAAAGTACTACTTTCTTCTGAAGTCGGAATCCAACAGACTTTCGATAGATTTAGAATAAATACAAATAAACAGTTTCTAAAAGGTACTTCAGTTAATGATACTTATGCCAATCTAAAAAAATGCATTCATTTGCGATTTTACATTGAAAGGGCTCGTAGAAACGTCGTCATTAAAAAAACTTCGTACTAACAAATGTTCTGGTTAGAGGGTAGACGCACCTCTTTTCTAAAAATCTTTGTCTTGATTAGTGATAGTAATGTTTAGTGAGTGTGTATGTGTGTATTCGTAATTAACGGCATACTAATATTATATATTCGAAAGGGTGCCAGGGGTGCGGGTTGTTCGAAAGAGATAACGCGGCCCCTGGCACACAGGCAACTGAAGAAACACGGGTGGGTTTTAGTCCGTAAAAGTCTGACACGCCCACCTGCTCCACCCAGAGCGGGAGAAGTTATTTGACGATTACCCACCCTCAAAAAAAAAATATATACATAACTATCTGTGTGTTACTTTTTCACTCCTAAATAAGCCACAACGGATTTCGAAGGTCGTTGCTAATACAAATAACTTTTATGTTCCACATAATGTGTGTACAACAAATTTCACTTATTTAGTGAAATTCGTTGTAGTTTTAAATTCTTCGTTTATTTTTTTCGTTGAAAGAATTCGCTGTAAATTCTGAACAGTTTAATGCGAACACCAAAACAATTCAGCTTCTCTATATCTAAAATTAATTATTTGTTCCAACTTCGATTCGATTTGATTACTATCGAAAATCCAAAAATTTGTTAAATCTTTTCCTAATTTTCACGTCCATTTTTTTCGATTTTATATTCTAAAGTTATAATCTCGTGTGATAATTATTTTGCATTTAGCGTGGTATGTACCGAAGCTCTTTTGCGAGACAGTGTTATAGTATGATCCGTTTAGTAGGGGCTTATGCAGATTCTGACGTTTTTGTTAAATAATATACCTACTTTGTCAACGATAAAAATGGATAGATATCTAATAAAATTGTAGATTAACATCTACAATTTTAAGTCTTGTAACTCAGTGTATCTCAATGCACTGCTCGACATAAGCCTCACCAAAGATGAAAGTCAGCACTTAAACAAAGTGCTTTTCTTTTTTAAACGTTAACACCATTTGCATAAGTCCCAATTTTGATCGACCATAGAGAAATTAAGGGTCATGTCGATTTGTAATCTATTCAATTTTCATTGCAATATTATCTCAATAGAAATAGTTGATATAAGTTAAGTCGCCGTTGCGCTGTAATCTGTATGTTACATTTCACGAAAGCGTGTCAATCATTGCAATTTATACGTTACTACAATGACTTAAGAGTCACGTGACGCGCGCTCGTGAGTTTCAAGAAGTTCTATTAGCACATTATATTGTTGAAATCTACTAAATGTACGTAAACGGTACTTTAATATCGTCGCGCAACGGTTGGCAACACTTTCTGAGTTGTAAGCACGAAAATGCGTTATTTTGCCAAGTTTTGATGATAAGTCGTCTCATTGGATAATTTTACATTAAATATGATATTTTTTTCTTCTTTTTTTCGCAGATTGATAAACAAAGTATTTGTAAAAACAAAAAAAGTGATAAAAAGAATCGCAACAGTTGCGCAACTTATCTTGAGCTACAGCTTTCTGCTATGTTGTAATAAAAGAAAACATTACGTGCGATATTTCTCATCATAACATGTATCGGTATTATTAAAATAATCACTTGAACACACAAATATGGCTTATACTAGAAATCATAGAGTCGTAGAAATGCTGTATTAAATTCTGCCTGTATGCTACAGTAGCAACAGAAAATAATCAGTATTGTGATATCTGCTCTATATGTAATACACGATCACATTAGGCTTAGTACGGTTGATCATTACACTGTGGCGACGCGTCGTTTTTAAGACTGTGCCGAACAAAAGCGGCGAACGCCATTTAGGTATTTAACTTCATGCGCTCACTGTGTGTGCAATAACGCACACAGCTGCGTTCTCATCCGTGCGTGGCTGTCTAAAAACAAAACTTAGTAACTTACATTTAGTCAAATATGGCATCATGTGGATTGTGACTTTGTGAGTGAATATAATTCTAGTATTTACATTATTTTTACCTGAGCTTCATATGTTTTTCTAATTTGGTTAGAAAAGAAAACAATTAATTGCAATCTTTTTAATTAAAAAATGTTTTGCAAAAATTTAAAATTTATATTATAAAAATTATTCTAAGCTTTATGTCGATTTGTACAAAATTTCTTTCGAAACAAGTTTATATAAAAGTTATCGATGCATTCGACGTTTAAAATTTGTCAAAAATGTGTACATCATAAGACAAGTCAGCGAAAAAAATCAGTACCGTTTTATAGGTACTTTATGGATCGTATCAAACAGCAGGATGGTGTGATAATAAATACAATATTTATATTTTCTTGATTATTATATTATAACAACACAAATAGTAGATTGTTTAATAAGGGACGTAGCTGATACTATTATTTATACTATCTACTAATCATTACAGTCTTTTACGTTTAACATTTGTAAATTTTTCATCTTCAGTTTTTCGCTTATTTTTCTTTGCCCGTGCATTGATTGCTTCTAGTTATGTATTCGGGTTCTTTGATTTCCATTTGTCTGTCAAATCTTGAGTCGACTATTTTCGGTAGTAAACAGTCGAAGTAGAACATTTTTAATTTATTTTCCATCACAACCTCGAAATAAATTTAATTATAGCGGAAAAAATGAAACCACCCTCTTTACTTTTCATTGCCGGTACTAAATTTTTTTTTGAGGGAGTTTCATTGGAACGTTTGCAGTAGTAGTGTTTGCAACAAGCATGATTGTCAAATACGTGATGCGGAGAATTCAACAAATCTTCTTTCAGTTCTAAGACTTTTTGTTCGAAAGATTTATTTTCTTGAGCATTAATGTGCTTTACAGCCCCAGTAACAGCACGTCTAAATCTCATTAAGTTATTTTCAACAGCTTTTCTATATTTTAATGGGTAGCTCGTAATTCTAGTTAACTCGTCCAACTTTGTGCAATAATTTCGCAATAAGTGCACTCAATTTTCTCCACTAATAAGTTTCCATATGGTTTTGCTTTTTCTATATTACGATGAGTGGTTGAATTACCGTCAGCTATCAGTCTAAAATAAATTAGACCATGAGTTCGCTCTGAAGATTTAAATCCTTCAACGAGCGCTGCAGCTTCCATGCCACTAGAGGACCCTTCATTATTTTTGAAGCAAACATGCTCAGGAATCGTCTCTTTTTTATTTTCTGCTCTAGCACAAACCATGCAATACTTATTTTTCACCGCCATTTATAATACTTTTTTCGGCCTGTATCCTATAATAACGGATGCGCCCGATAATGCGTTGTAATTTTTCCTATATAATCTTTTCGACCAGCACGCGTCAGCTACCACAGTTATCATGGGTACTTCATATAAATCAACGTCACCATTGCGCACAGCCATGTCATATTCCTCTTTAGCAGCGTCCGCCATGCTTTGTTCCTTGGCCAATTCCCATAGCCCACAAACCTTACTATGGAACTTGGCATACAATTTATCACTCATACTAGGTATATCAAGAGAAGCTGCAACCTGTTCCAGACCAGAAAATCCCGTTCCTATAGACATAAAACTGCTTACTGCGTGGTCAATAAGATTGAGGTCTGCGGAATTTTCTGGAACTTTACAATTTTTTATTTCAAGTTTTATGTTGCACATTCGACAAGTGAAATGAAATATTGAAAGAAACCCTTTCTCGTACCTCTTTAGTCATTTTTAAACAGCTTAAATTACAACCAAAGGCCGAGTTGTGATTTGCAACATTTTGAAATTGTTCATAAACATCCACAAAATCGACTATTCTGTTGCCATTTGTTACAAAAATGTCTGAATTGTCGGTTTCTTTCTCTATAATTATTTCAGAATTAGTATCATTGTCTTCTAGTGATTTCTGTAATACAATTAAAATTAAAATAAATTGTGAAAAACAATTACATAAGTTTATCATATTACATCAATTTAAGTCTACAAATGCTTCTGGAAGGTCCCATAAAAAGCTAAATTGGATCATAAACTTACATCGAAATGTTTTTCGCGTTGCTGTACTTGTATATTTAGTGTTCTTCATTTTCATATTTTCTGACTCTTTTTGAGTTGGGTATAAAATTCTCTTTATCTTCTTCTATGTCATTCGAAACTATTGACCTAGAATAAAACAAGAAACAATTGTCAATAAAATAGATGTGCAGAAACAATATTCTTATACTTAATAATCATTAGTGCTATATCGCTATAATATAAGAATAAAAACAATAGAACCGCATCAAACAGCCAAAGGGCCGCTGCAATTGGCTGTGCGTCTTACAACTAGTAATTGCGAACGCTCTTTACCTAAGGTATCTATGCGATACATAGGTACTTACCTAAGTTTATAAATAAATAATATTATTTATAGAATTTATGAATCTACCTTTAAGAGAAAGAGAATCAATCTTAAACTAGGAGATGATACGTACTGATTTTGAAGAATGGCTTTTTTCTTGAATTGGTTCCTTTTCTATAATATCTCTCCTTTCGCTTTCCCATTTTTCCTAATACATTAGTTAAATATTTCCTAAAACAATAGTTGATGCTATAAAACGTACAAAAAAAAAATAAACAAAATGTAAACTCAATCGATTAACGAAATTGCTTACAAGATAAAATTCATTAAATGATGTAGGTAGTGAAATAAAATTCAATATATCGAAAATGTTACGTACCTTATTTTTCTATGCAGCAGAATGTGTCTATACGGTAGTTCGCGATCGATGCGCTCGCTCTGTAAAGTGACGTGATGACGCTCTGAGCTCTCGAGATTGACTGAATTGTTGTTGGCGCGTGGCACGTATTTATGCGACACAGCGCGTTCATAGTAATTTTGTATGGCGAATTCGGAGCGTATTTTTAATAAAAATATATTAAATCTTCTAGACAATATTATGAAAATGTGAGACACAAAAGATAAAGATTATTTATTAGAGATTTGGTTGAATTAATATCTACAGAATATTTCAATAGAAAATACATGAAATCCCCCGAATGCCAGCATGCGTTTTTGTAGATTTTTACTCAACTTCATATGAGTCCATTTAAAAAACTATACCATATTTCATATGTTTGCTTCGCAAACATTGTAAACACATTATCCGTGGTAATAATTATGTAGATTTTAATTGTGTAAATAAACGATTTTAGTTAATATCAACAAAACTGTAACTGTCGTTTTTTCGCTTTTTGCTCGGCACAGTCTTAATGTCAAAATTATATTAATCTATGTACTGTTTAAATTAAAAAAAACGATTTCGCCTAAAAAGGTTACCGTCATCAGGGGTGGAAAACTGTTTTTTTTTTTCTTAAATAAAACACATTATAGCTACAGTACACTCTTGCGTTTCCATCTCATTTTAGATATTGGCTGAACTGTCGACATCGGCACTGGCTGCTTTTTTTTATTAGAAAAACAAATGTAATATATTGGTCACATTCTGATCCTCGTATTTTTGGTATTGGCTATTAGATTTTTTTAAATGACAGATGGAATACCGAAACTTTTTGCCTGAACTTTTTACTTGAAAAAAAAAAACTACATCAAATATTCATTTGTACATTCATGTCAAAGTTTAAAATAATTAACTTAATACCATCACATTAAACTTCATACGTCACAACCGTATTACCCCTACTTAAGAACTAATTAAATAATTTATAATTACTATAAAGTTAGAATTTATGTTAAGGTTTTTGTTATTTTCCTTTATTAATTAAATGTAAAATATTAATAGTCATTATTGTTTTTTTTTTCTTCACCTCACAAACCTAGTAATGTCAGTTCGATTGATGTATACTGGTAACCCTGAACACCTCAAAATCAATTCGATTGATTCTTTGTCGAAATTATTATATTCTCCTGCGTGTTAAATCCCACTGCTGGGCAACTGGCCTGTTTCGCGCGGGCGCTGTTGTGATTGGTTGAATAAGTAGTCAACAGCCACTCGGAGCAGTTTACGCGTGCTTGACAATTTGTCACATTAACTTGATCATTTTCGTTCGAGAAATTGGCCCAAAAGTTGGTTTTTAGATGACGGGCCGATATTTAAAATTTCTCTACAATACACCTTGGTGTAAGGAACTTTTAAAAGCATGATCATTTTTTCGCTTTTTGCAATGTATAACTCTATCTCGCTCTCGCACAGGAACAACACCTATTTAGCATGTTCGCCCCCCACCCCTGTGCCATGCGACCAAGCGTTCGTTTGTACGTGTCCATTTTCTACATACAAAACTAAGCCAAGAAAACAGTATTTTTAGATTAATATCGTATTTTAATTACCTATGTGTATTTGTAGATTTATGTATCGTGTATATAGTCTTACACTTATATAATGTGTTTACAAAATTGTATGGAATTTGTGTAAAATAATACCCACATAATTAAATCATTTAACTTCTTTAATATGCTGAAATACCTACCTTAAAAAATGACAATACAGTATTCATCAGCTATTTCTACTAAATTCATGTTGCCCTAACTAATTTGAAACCTCAAAATATTGGTTTAAATCATGATAGTGTATAAATTAATACTAAACTACGATGGTTGATCCATGTCAGTAATGTAGTGATATTTAACAACGTATGTTTTTGAACTAGGAACACAATTTAAGCTTATATTATAAAGGGGAAAGTCGATATGGGCATTATATTTTTAATCTTAAACTGAATAGCTACTACCTACATTCTTATCCATTGAGGAATAACAATAAAAAGGAAACAATAATTCTTTAGAGTATCTAGTTATATAAGTACGTATGTGTATGTATTTGTTTAATTTTAAAACGTTACAAATAAAATGTTTATTCTACATCTTAGCTAGTGTTTCATTTACCTCGCAGTTCACTAAAATAAATTTACCTGTTCCTAAAACATTGATGAAAATGTATAAAAATGGATAAGAAAACGTACCTGTGGATGCCAGTTCGTTTACACTTTTACATATAGTACATAGAGTACTTATCTAGGTAGTACAACTCTAAATAAAATACTAGGTACCTACTACAAAATAAGGCTAAAGTAAGCACTATCTTTCAGCGGATTAGGGACACTTGCGCAAAAGACACGAGCGAATCTGCTTAGATTTTCATTTTGACCTCATTATTGGCACCCTTAAAAACCATGACAATGACACCCATAAGAAAACTACGACATGCCAAGGGTGCGGGTACTGCCAGGGGTGCGGGTTGTTCGAAAGAAATACCGCGGCCCCTGGCACACAGGCAACTAAGGGAACACGGGTGGGTTTTAGTCAGTAAAAGTCTGACACGATGAGCGGGAGAAGTTATTTGATGATGTCCCACCCAAAAAAAAAAAAGAAAAGAAAACTACGACGATCACTGTTGACGCCTTATTAGACTATTCACTTGTAGTCTGTCTCTAACTTGAACATAAATGGCGAATTGTGGGTGTACTATAAATCCCTGTCCAACCCTTTAACACAGACGTAATGCTATGAAGAAATCTGATTTCTGCAACTTCTTCGCGCAAGTGTATACGCTCAAGTATCTTTTGTGCAAGTGGATTCGCGCTAGTGTTTTTTGTGCGAACCGATATTTGGAAATGTCTTTTCTACCGTGAAGGTATAGCTTCGGCTCACCCAGGGGACATTTCCAGCCTCGTTTTTGGGTTCGTATTTTAGATATTATATTTTAATTTAAGCAATATTAGGCCTGAAACTGTGTTAAGCGGGCGTCCGCACGGTTTCATACAAATGTGCTCCGTCACGGGGACCCTGCGCGGGCTTCCGTCGAAGGCGGAGCCTACTCGCGTAGACACGCGACGGGTAACCGTCGCGGGCATCCGCATAACGCAGTTTTAGGCCTTATTAAAAATTCCTGGACATAGGCCTCTCCCAAGCGCCGCCACTTTGACCGGTTCTGTGCTTCTCGCATCCAGCGTATTCCTGCTGCCTTCACAATCACAAGGTCATCGGTCCGCCTTGTAGGAGGCCTTCCAACGCCTTGTACAAGCCTTCCGGGACGTCATTCGGTTGAAATTATGATGATTATTAAAATTGTTCCACAAAATCGGCAAGCAAGGAAGAGGAAGTACCTATACATTTTATATATTATCTAACTGATAAATGATCAGGCAAATAACATAGATGTTGTTCACCACAAGTCCACAATAAATCTAATGGGATAACCGCATAGGAAAATAATTTTAATATGCTTTTCATCAAAATTGTACGGTTTTGTGATGTACGTACCTAAGTACATGTTGTATTCGATTTACATACCTTTTTTTTGGATGGGAAATCATTAAATGTCTCCCGCTCTTGGCGGAGCGGGAACACGTGTCAGACTATTGCTGACTAAAACCCACCCGTGTTCCTTCAGTTGTCTGTGCCAGGGGCACGGTAACTCTTTCGAAGAAATCCGCGACCCTGGCAGGCATCGGCCCTAGCCAGCAACAATGGAAGGGGTCCCCTTCCATTGTTGCTGGCATCTCTTAGAGGCGCGTGTGGAACGCAACGCGCCGTCGACCCGGGCCTACCGGACGGCGAGCTACCCATTGCTCGCCGTCCGCAAGTCCGCGCCTACAGTGGCCGCTATGGACTCCCGACGCCCAGGGCGTCTCCTGCGGCGGCTAGGGGCACGACGGCGCAATCCTCGCCTCTCCCTCACGCTCTCGGCCTCCTCCTTCGATATACCTAGTTAACATTAGAAATTTTTAGCCAAATCTGCGCCATAAAAGCAGGAATAACCCAACGGCCCGGCAAGCGAAACAATGTGACCGTGATGGCAGGTGAAACTGAGGCATCAGCGGAGTAATTGCGTAACACACTAACAGTTGGAATAGCTTTCATTTTGACAGTTCAACAACATACGTTGCGTTATTTACGTTGTTGAGCAGACAACATTTTCGAAAACTTGAACCAATGTATTAGCAATAACTTTCAAAATGATTCAGATTGTGATTAATATGTGACGCAAATAGGGTGAACACGGATAGTTGCTGAGAAAAGATATGAATAGTGTTTGCAGAAAACACAGAAAACAGCCAGATACGGTCGATGAGCTACTGATATAGATAAGACCTGGATGAGATTCGCATAAACCAGGGAAGCATGGTAGAAAACGGATAGGGCCATACCCTCAAGTTGTTGAAACAAGGCTGCCAATGAATAATAACGTGTAAATTTTTGCAAGACACAGTCTTCAAAATAACCTTAATTGGCTTAGACAAGATGAGAAGCCTTATAACAGATAGAGACCAATTCTTTGGCATACGACAATTAAATTAAAGGTACAAATTGTAGCTCAGTTTCTGATAGCAACAATACTCTATGGGGCATTTAATTACCTACCGAACAACAATTTATCAGCTCTTATCATTTATATAAATTTGTATCAATATTATCAGTGTCTTTCCTCATTCAGTGTTGGTTCGCCATCGCAACAAAATGTCATTCGCGCTCTTCTTTATTGGCCTCGGTGTTATTTTGTTTATTTATAGTAAAGTAAGGAAGGACTCGGATCCTATCCTCGGTATTTATGCGGTCCCAGGGAAGTGGTATTACGTTAAATATGTGCTGTTCGCCATTCTGTATCATTTTAGAAAGGTAAGGTTTTTGCTTGTTTCCGAGATTGATAAGTGTGTTTGCACACCGGCTTTGGTATATGAGTACTTTTTTTTTCTTTTTGTGTTTACCCCGAATGATTGTTGTGAGAGTTGGTGAGTGGTTTGTAACAAATCTGGAACTCAATCCAACTAAATCCCGAATCGGGCAGAGCTATTAGTAGCTATACATATTTGTTGAAGTTTGATGAAAACAGCCTGCATAGGTACCTACTAAAAATGTGGGTAGATCCGTCTGACACACCCGGACAGTCAGCTGCACTTTGCTGCATTCAGTACATATATCTGGCAGACTGGCTAACCACGAATTAATCTTTTCTAGTTGTTTCATAAACGAGAGTCCAAGATTAAAATAAATAGGTATAATACATAATCTGCCCAACCTTTTCCCAATTATATTGGGGTCGACTTCTAGTCTAACCGAATGCATGTAAATACCTATCAGTATTTTTCCTGCCCACTATCCTCCACAACCAGTTAATGCATTGCCCGCAACATTATACTTCTGTAGGTATCATGTTACGGGCAATGCCGAGAGTGGCACTGAGGCGGTGAACATGACTTGGTGAAAATAAATGTAAGTAATTAAGATAGGTGACTTTGCAAATGGAAGTATTCAACAGGATCTCTGTTTATATTATTAAAACAATGAAATACGTGCAAATCGTCAGCTGCACTAGCACTGACATTACTATGATTAAGTAGACAGGTAGGTAGGTACTTTGCGGTTGATATCAGTAACTCTCGTTATTATCAGCACTGCGAGAGCTCAGGTAGCAACGCAGGTGTTGATAAACCACTGATTTGATATTAATTACCAATTAATAACTATGATCACGCTTTGTCCATGCGGTTCTGTTAATTAGCACAATCATTATTCGTGATGGTAGCTATCACCGAATGGGTACCAGACGTTTTATGTGACTGTTCCAAAGGTCGAGCCAAGCAACAAACTTTTTATGGAATAAATAGCATGAGTAACTTCCAGCTAGAACCTTAATTACCGATTTAAAATGCCATAGAAAAGAGTCATCAATTAGATACAAGCAATTAGATAAGTACATACATACACAACATTTCTACTAGGAGTTAGTGAGATTCATTGAATTCTCGCTTAAATATCCGGGCGTTATGGCCAGAACGAGAGGGAAAGTGGAAAGTCATCTTTCCTGGTTTTTAACTCGGCATAATCTTTTCCTGTACCTATGTCACAGGTAATTACTCTAGTTCGTGGCCAATATCTACGAGAGATTTTTACACCACACTGATCCTTTCATTCCTGCTTTATCATCACCATTTCAGCCTCAAATCACCCACTGTCAGCAGTGGGTAATACCCAGGTATACCTAGACCTCACCCTTTTTTCGCCATACTTCCCGGTTCCTTGCGTCCCTCATTCAAGTGTTTTCCGTGACTTTGATGATATCATCAACCCAAAGCTCTTTTGGACGGCCATGGTCTAAACCGTGCCTGGAGTTGTTGCTGTTTACCTACCCTTTAACAAAAACGGTTCTTTATTGCAGTTTAGGAGCAAACATTCCGCGGCTGGTCCGGATGGACGGGCGGGGCAGGGGGTGAAGGCCATAGCTGACCCAACCCTCATGGATAGAGCGCAGCCGTTGAGCAGTCATGCCAAAGTAAGCTTTCCATTGTAACCCTTTTAACATTTATAATTTCTCGGGTCCTTTAGCTACCTTTATGCACATTCTTATATCGTATACAAAGATATTATATCAATTATGGTGTTTTTTTTGTGGTTGGTAATTTACTCCAGCTAGGGGCAGGCGAAGAGTCTTGATAAAGGGTTTAGTCAGTGTTCCAGAATCTTCTTCTGTAAGTATGCAAACGTAGGTGTGTCGTTGGTAAAAATAATAGGAAAAAATGGTAGTTGGTAAAAATAAAAGGTAAATGTATAGATAGTTTTCTAAATAAGTTTGGACCAAAATTCAGCAACGCGAATACCGTTCGCTGACGCAGCCATTAGGTCCTCACATGTGTAGCTGACAGGGCGGTGTAAGATGGGAGGTGAGCCATTAAATTGTCTGTGTAGAAATGCCGTATACACACCGGAGGTGCGAGCCATGAATGAAGCCCATTTGCGGAGGTTGTCCTTGCTGCGACCTACACTTGCCATGAGTGCAATGGTTCTGATCAGTAAAAATATTGTAATTTTTGAGGAAATAACTGATATTTATGCTCATTTAGTGACTAAATGTCGAAAATATGTAATTAACAGTTAATATGGCTACGCAATTTAGCGTTCAATTTCCGCGAGGAAAAATATTTGTATGTGTTCAACATATTTGGGTTTAGGTATCATCGGTCCTCATGGCTGACCTCTATCAGACTCTTTCGGACTAAAATCAAACGGCTTCTTCAACTACGTCTAGCATAGGCCTGGCGGGGAAGGGGTTATATAAAATCTGTTCTCTTTTATCTATTCCGTGATACTCACTCCCGGCAGGTACCTATAGTATATTCATGGCAGGCCAATGACTGTTGGTAGTGGATCATAGCTACAGATATAGGGTGGCAGGGTCATTCGATTCGACACGCCACCTGTAACCATGGACTCAGTACATGATATTCTGAACCTCATCATCATCATTTCAGCCGAAAGACGTCCACTGCTGGACCTGGCCTCCCCTAAAAGGGGAGTTTTGCCATAATCGCCACGCTTGGCTAGCGGGTTGGCGATCGCGGTATGGTAGTAAAATGCATGGAGAACGCTGCTGCCCATTCTCTAGTAAGTCCTTTAGTCGCCTTCTACGACACCCACCCGGAACAACCATTCAGAACCTATCTGCGTTGAAATTTTTCGTAGGTAGGCTATTAAAAAAACTTTTTGCTGTTCGATACATTTTGACGGCAACTGTATTGCACTTTTCCACGAAACAGGTGGTTTGTTTTAAAACTGACGAAAAATTTCTATCCTAGAGGGTCTAGAACTGTGTGCTGAATTCATGGTTACAATTTTCGCGTCGATACCCCTGCCACCCTCTACCTATGTATACCGCACTTCCCACTCATGGCAACAGTAGGAACCGGGAAAAGATTTTAACTACTACGAGTCCCAAATAACTTTTAACCCGACTGCGCCAGAAGGAGGGATATGTTTTTCGAGTGTATGTATGTATGTATATTTCTTTAGCACGGCCTGTTGCCTAAACGGCTTGATCGATTTCAACTGGACAGGTGCCGTTAGATTCGTTTTAATTGTGAGAGTGACACTGGGTATATCAAAATTGACAAAAAAAAATGGCTGATTTTTGGCGCCATATTGTGTCTTAAATTTTTCTTCTCAAAAGCTATTGAGTGGGGTATCAAAATAAAAGGTTTCATTAACGTCAAAAATAATGATATTAACTAAAAACTGAAAAAAATAATACAAAATCAAAAAATCCGACTGCCTAAAAAGTGAACTTCAATTACAAAAGATGGAAAAAAAAACTTGTCTTAAAAGGATGACTATTAGACTGAATACTATAAACAATCTCATGCAGTCGGAGGCAAAATAGGGCTTTATAATTACATTTAAGAAGATGCCTCCGACTGCATGAGATTGCTTATAGTATTCAGTTAAAGTTCACTTTTTACGTAGGTAGTCGGGTTATTTGATTTTGTAAATTATATTTTTTTTACTATTTCCACACGGAGGAAAAATGGTATAGGTTCAAGGGTAGTACCTGGAGGGTAACTATTGCTAAATTTGTCCCATATAACAGCCTATTAACTTGAACTTTCAGGCCTTCGATGCAGTGTTTTTCATATCAGCTGACAGCGAGAAGAACAAAGGCGTTTATGTGATAGCTGGTGTTGAGCGCAGGCCTTTGGGGATGTGCAACGGGCTCTTTTATATCGGTGTGAGTAGTTCATACGACTTTCTATCTTCAGGTAACCAGAATTTAGTAATGGTTTTTAGTTGGTACTGGGCTGGGACCAACACTGAGTTAAACGAAAGAGAATCCAAGCTCATTTTTATTGGGTAATGCACATTTGCATCAGGTCTTTTGACCTCTTGATAGAAAAATAGATTTTAATTTAACGTTGTTTTTATCACAATTTAGTAAAATTATCGTCTCATACGATAAAATATTATGGTCGCATTTTTGACAGCAGCACATCCTTAAAGAAGTTGATTTGTTCTGCAGCTCCCGAACAAAGGCTTGTTATGCAGTAAGAAGCTACCTGACACGGTCTTATTTGGGTCCGAAATCGGAGAGTTTGGAGCTGAAGGTCTTAAAATCACGCCTGTAGTTGCTATGGGAAAATGGACCGTCTCTTACAAGGGACAGATGTGGTTAGTTTCATTTTTCAATAATTTGACTATTTTAAAGTTGTAAGTTTGTAATTAACTTAGCGTTGGAAGGCCCGCCACAAGGTGGACTGGTGACCTGGTGAAGGCCGCAGGAATCCGTTTGATAAGAGAAGCACAGAATCGATCCAAATGCGCGCCGGTGCTCGGTGGAGGCCTATGTCTAGTCGTGGATTATTTTGTGTCTATACTTTCCTTCTTTTGGTAACTGTACTCCTCTGAATACCATTTCACAAATAAATCTATAGGTACGCACGGCTACATATCAAGCTATACATTTCCATTATAAGGTAATCTCGCATTGTAAAGGATTTCCGTACAGATCAGAGTAAACTGGAAATGTATACCTTGATGTGTAGCCGTGTGTACATAAGCATAATTGGCTTATAATGGTCCCATTACTGGGTCACAGGCCTCATCTGTGGTGAAATGAGGGAGTGGGCCATAATCCACCACGACGCGGCCCCAGTGCGGGCTGGCGGATGTCACTTGTCTTCGAATTTTTGTTTTCAGGATTTGTATTTTGATAGGTAGCCTCACGATGTTTTCCTTCACCGTTTATTGGTAAATAACTAGTGCCTACAAAACAATGTAAGAAATTTTCATCAGGTTCCAAAATGAGCCAGACAAGCTGGTCGATGTCGACTTCTTCGGAGAATGGAACGCTACGACGAGGTACTTCGATTTCGACTGCGATCTTCATCCTTCGGCGATCATCAAGTCAATAGCCTTGGAGAAATGGAGCAGGGAATACTTTGAACATCTGAAAACGTGAGTACAGAAAAGACAGTATAAGGTCATTAAAAGAGTAACAGACTATGTAGTTTCTGGCCCATTCATCTCCATACGAAACTATTTTTCGAAAGTGGCAACTACACTCGCGAGCAAAAGTTTGGAATCACCGACTTATTACTTGCTCCAATTGATTTTAAAAACGAAATAACTGATGAAAATTAATGAAATAATTAATGTATATTTATTTTATATTTCGTTATATATTTCCTCATTATATATATAATGACTGGGCGACTAGAGGTATTAGAATAAGTAGGGAAAGACTGTTCGAGCTGTATGGCCTTAAGCCTTACATTAACACCGAAACTTTCAACAAGTATGTTGCTACATATTCCAAAATATTTAGAAATACATGCAAGATAGCTAAAGCCCAGTACATTAGCAACAAGATCAAATCAGCAGAAAATAAAATAAAAACAGTTTGGAAAGTTATAAATAACGAAACTAGTAGGAAAAAATACGAAACACCGATTATTCACTGGAGACTTCACGTGGTGCAATAAGCTTTAACATAGAAGTAGCCCAAGAATTTGTAAACTTCTTTACTAATATACCATCTAAAACGACGGAAGCCGTAAATTCGCCACCCGATGTCTCAATTGATTTATTAAGAGCGAACGTTCCAGGCTGCCCGGTTGAATTTAAATTTAAGCACATAAACCCTATGATAGTTATAAAATCTTTTCGGCAAATCAAACCCAAATTGACCGAAGATCTATGGGGAATGTCTATTAAAAGTTTCTACATCCATAATCGAGACCATAGCACCATACTTAGCTTTAATATTTAATTTGTGTGTGGATCAAGGAGTCTTCCCGGATTTAAGGAAATATAGTAAGGTTATACCACTAATCAAATCTGGGGACAGCAAAGACGCTAACAATTATAGACGAGTATCCGTGCTGCCGGTATTCAGCAAGGTGTTCGAAAAGATAATGCTGAATTAAATGCTTAATCATTTTAACACCAACAAAATATTACACGATCAGCAATATGGGTTCCCCAAAGGACGTTGTAAGACTGACGCCGGTTTCACCTTATTAAAACACATATTTACAGCGTGGGAGGATGCCCAAGATGCCATAGGAATTTTTTGTGACCTCTCTAAGGCATTTGACTGCGTTAATCACGAAACCTTGCTCTTAAAACTTGAGCATTACGGACTGGGTGAACTTGCGCTCAGTCTAGTAAAATCTTATTTAAATAATAGACAGCAAAAAGTTCAAATCAATGGTGTCAATTCAAATTGTTTAAAAATAGAAATGGGTGTTCCATAAGGCTCGATACTAGGTCTTTCCAAACAACCACAATCACACAAAAACAACCACATATGGTGTTATTTGTTGACGATATATGCCTAATTTTTAAGATGAATACACGTGCAACAAATCTTGACGACGTAAATAATGCCCGACTGCAGATACAAAATTGGTTCACTGCTAATAATTTAGTATTAAATGGAAAAAAAAAACTAAATGCATTAAGATTTGCTTTACCGGATGTTATAAGTACTGATATGAAACTGTTTTCCTGGGGATCACGCTCAACTCAAAGCTACAGTGGGGTCTTCATTTAACAGCTCTTGCAGGACGGCTAAGTTCAGCAGCATATGCTGTGAGAAAAATCCGTCAATTCACTAATGTAGAAACCGTGAGACTAGTCTATTTCAGTTTACTTTCATAGTATCATGTCTTACGGTATTTTACTATGGGGACTGGCTGCAGATATTGAGTCTATTTTTATTTTGCAGAAAAGAGCCATCAGAGCAATATATGGCCTCCGTAGGCGGGATTCTCTAAGGGAACTGTTAAAAGTTATTAATATCATGAGTTCATGACGGTACCTTGTCAATATATCTATGAGAACATCATGTACGTCAGGAAAAATTTAAATATTTTCAGTAAAAGAAGTAAAAATACGCCATTAGGACTAGACATAGAGACCAATTAGTTCAACCAGGTTTCAGACTGGCTAAAGTAGACTCATCCTTCATGGGGTACTGTTTCAATAAAATGTTACAAAAAAATACTTCATCACATACTGCAACTGAATGAAGCGAAATTTAAGTCTTGTATAAAAAGCACCCTATGCAGCCAAGCATATTGTAAGTTGGGCGATTACATCGCTGACAAGAATGCCTGGCTAAACACTGCTTGTCCTGCTCCACAAGGTCCCTAAAAACTAATTTGATCAGCATTCCTAAATATTGTTGGAGCTGCTGAAGATTGTAAAACTAAATATCTTTGCATTGTATAAACTCAATCTTTTAGTATTGTATAATTGCATAGCACATGTGTGAGCACTATGTTCCTACTATAAAGCTTATTGGATACGTCTTTCATTGACTTGAATGTGCCCTGGCTACTGAGAATTTGTCACGCTCACTCAAATGTCTTGCTGGTGGTGGCGTGTGTGTTGGATCATTAAGTTCCCTTCAAAATGGTTGAGCTGAGTGGTGCTGATCCGTACGTCATGTTCGTGAACGGACACCGCCAGTAGGGACTGGTTATCTCTTAGCTGCCACGGCCTATTTCAATTTGTAAATTGTCATTTGATTTTTATTTTAATTACGGACGCTTTAAACGTGCACATCTTTTTACATCGTTCTCACATTGATAATTTGAACGATGTAATTAACTTTCTGTAAAAAATTGAAAATAACAATTTCATGATTTAAAAAGAGTGTCCATGGAGTTTCTTGCCTGTTCTTCTCCATAGGTACCTACTACGCTTTGGAATGGGCAACTAGCTCTTTCCGACTCTTTGACAATTCCAAAGTGCCTGTAATTGGTTTATTTGAAATAAATGCTTCGAGTTTGAGTTTGAATGAAAATGATAATGAAATCATTAATTAATAATTAATGAAGATAATAAGGCTACACTGTAAATTTGAAATTCGTGTCACATGCAATTTAAATTAAACCCATGTTTAAAGAGCTATCTCGGATTAAGTGAAGGAGTAAAGAAAAAATAAGGGAAGAAGGAAAGTTGTGAAGTTACGGTGATGTGTACCGGTCAACGTGTGACAGCACTGACAGCCGACCACAGAGTACATTATTATACACTGCAGCCGACTGACCAAAAAAATTTCGATACCACGTGATTTTATGGTGAAACTCGGGACGTATCGAGAAATTGAAACATGCTTTTTTTCTTACGCCTCCGCTCAAAGTAGGAAAGCTCCTGAAGTTTGGGTTTAATTTAAATGCAAGTGTAATGCATTTCAAGTAGACAGTATAGCCTTTAAAATGGTAGCATTTTTATTAATTTTAAAATTATTATTATTATTTCCTTTATTTCACCAAATACACATAAATTACATTTTTAAATAATGATATAAAAATTCAGTCTCGCTCTAGTCGATCCACCACCACTATATCAGGCTTATTGGCAACAACAGTCCTGTCAGTGATGATGGATCGGTCCCAGTACAGTGTGTATGGCACTTCCGATTCCACAAGGTTGTATTTCAGAGCAAGTTGCTGGTGGATAATTCTGACTACAAGGCTGTGCCTATGCAAATACTCTTCGTTAGCTAGATGAGAACAGCCGGAGATAATATGTCTGATGGATTCTCCTGCAGTATGAGCAGTGTACGGACCTTCCTATCCAGGGCGTCGAGTTCGATCTGAGTCCATTTGAGTATGCCGAAAGAGTACATCAAGACCGGCATGACCCAACCGTTGAAGGCGCGCCACCTTGTTTTCGCCTGATAAGAGACTATTAAATACTTTTTCCAGGCGGCCAAAGAAGCGTTCCTTCAACGATTGCTTCATGTCAGTAACATTGATGCCCAACGCTTCCGACATACCCAAATACTTTAAGGTTTCAGCTGCAGAGAGGCCTCGAAGGTTTATGGAATCCGAGAGTTGGGTTCCCACGGATTCCACAATCTTCCCTCGCTTTACCCGCACATTTGTCCACACCAAATTCCATCCTGACGGCGCTACTTAAGGTTTCAGTTACTTTTAGCAGCTCCATCAGTTGTAAGTTATTGGGGGCAAAGAGTTTTAGGTCATCCATGTAGAGGAGGTGAGATATAACCTGACCACCTCTCCTCAGTCGATAGCCTATACCTGAATCCTCCAGCAGTGTGCTTAGAGGATTCAGGGCTAGGCAGAACCAAAGGGGACTCAAACTGTCGCCCTGAAATATACTTCGCTCGATCCTTATTGGCTCGCTATTCCTCTGGATATTTCGACATGCTGGATATCGAAGGACCGTCCTCCATTGCCCCATACATACAAGGTGCGCAGAGTTGTATCCAGCACCCTCATGAGCCATGTATGTGGCACAGAGTCATAGGTCTTCTTGTAATCTGTCCAACATGTCGAAAGATCCTTTTGGGAACGACGAACCTGCTGGCTAATGGTCATATATATCTATAAGGAGCAGCTCCTTAGTACCGCGGGACCCGTTCCGACATCCATTTTGAGAGACAGACATGATGGAGTTAGTATCTATATGATTGTAAATTTGAGCTCTCAAAATGGATGTAAGAACTTTAGAGACTGTTTATTATTAGGTATTATTATTTCGTTTTTAAAATAGCTTGGAACAAATAACAAGTAGGTGATTCCAAACTTTTGCTCGAGGGTGTAGAATCAATAAAGTTATTTTGTATATTTTGACATTCAAAAGTACTTGGTGTAAATTATTTCATCTCCACTGCTCACAAAACGGTGACGGAAAACATCTTGAGGAAACCAGCATGTCTTGGAACCAACAAATTCAAAGACATGTGATATCCACCAACCCGCACTGGCCCGAGTGGTGGCCAGCCCGCTCCCTCTTACAAAGAAGAGGGCTTGTGCCCCAGCAGTCGGAACAAGTAATAGCTAACTTGTACATTTCTGCTTCTCGATCATGACATAGTCCCGTTCGAATCACAGGGGAGCAAAAACTTTTTTTTTTCATCAAGAATTTCTCAGTAATCAGCCCTGTGTTTGGAATTTGGCGGAAATACCCTCGTGCCTCGGAGGGCACATAAAAGCCGTTGATCCTCCGCCTGACCTCTCCTCGCAGGTCATGTCAGATTTTCCTCCCATCGAATAGACAGCTGTGCTGCTGGGGAGTTTGTTGCGCCACGTCGTCTTCCTAGCTCTAGCACTAGGAAGTGTTGAAGGAAGGGCGTTTTAGGGGACTGTCTTATGTAATTTTGACGTTCAAAAAGCATATTCTTAGCTTGGTTTGAATAAATTACTTTTGTTTGATTTTGATTTGAATAAGAGTATGAGGGAAGAGCAAGTGTGATTGTGCACTGTGGGCAAAATTCACAGATCGCACTTCACTAAGTAAAGTAAGCGTTCTATACGAATATTAACCGAATATTTCACACCTTTAGAATTATAGTGACCTAATGCGAAATTAGCCGCAAGCAAAATAGGTCTCTTTACTTCAGAATTATAGAGATCTATTTTGAAATTAGCCGCAAGCAAAATAGGTATCTATAATCCTAAAGGTGCGATTTGTTAAGTTCATACTCGTATTACGAAAATGAGCAAGCGTTTAATTGGAATAGAACATGCATGCTATACAAGTAATTTGTATACCTCCTGTTGACTATAGTCTGTGTTGAGATTGGCCGCCATGACCGTAATTCGGACAGGAGAATATTGTTATTGATTTAATCATACATTTCCTGTTACAGAGCTCACCAATCTCATTACGAACAGTTCGGTATTTTGAAATGCAAATTCAAGATTGGGAACGAATCTTTTGAATACACACTTCCATCCTTCAGGGATCATAGCTTTGGTAAGACTACTATCACAGCTCTTTACAACAAAAATCCGTTCTTCAAACTACCAACCACCGCAGACAAATACGTTTTTTTACTACAAAAGAATATTTGGAAGTCAGTTATGACTTCCAAATAAAACACTACAAAGTGATATACTTATTAAATCAATTTCGGAAGCCGGTGTCTTTGGTGTACTTTACACACGATTTCAAAGCAGATATCACTAATTATACTGACCACGATCAAGCTTCTCAAGCCTCGTTCAAAAGGATCAGTATTCCATAACAATTTTAGCACCGACAGCTCTTGAACGCGGTTTAGATTGTCTGAACGCGTTCAGTTTCATTGGAGAAATTCGCCAATTTTCTACCTAAATTAATGTGACCGTTGTTTGCTAATGGGTCGCCGCTTGTATGTCACTGAAATTTGTACATATTTCAGGTCAGAAACGAGACTGGACTCTGATGCATAGATACGCGTTCCACCATATTTTCCTGGAGAACGGGTCCAGCATCAGCGTTGGAGTTGTCTGCCAGCCGACCACTGCCTCCAAGTAAGTCCTTAACAGCAACATTTAAAATTATATTATTAAAATGTAAACGTAGCAAAAGGTTATAATATGTTAAGATCATAGCAGGTACCTTCAGTCATTTATGCCGTCCCCTATGGGGAAAAGGCGTGAGTATAAGTTATATCTATCTTGTTCGTGTTGTGCCGGACGTAAAAGAATAGCACCACCCCATTTCTTCCCGCGGGTGTCGTAGAAGGCGACTAAGGGACTTAATAGAGAATGGGAAGAATCGTTCTCTACGCATTTTACCACCATACTGCGATCGGCAACCCGCCTGCCAAGCGTGGCGATTATGGCAAAACCCTCCTTTTGGGGGACGGCTTTGTCCAACAGTGGACGTCTTTCGGCTGAAATGATAATGATGATATGTATGTATGTATGTATTATATTAAGGTCTTTGACATGATTAAAGACCCAACGATAGTCCTAATATGGAAAACGTGATGTCACCCAAATTAGATATTTTCTTCTCACATAACTGCTGTCTTAAAAGCCAAAGGCTTCGTTTCTGTTAAAAATTTTGCTAATGCACTCAGTCTTAGGTTAGCCTATATACCCAACTTCAATTAACTTTTTAAAAGCCTGCGTCAACCACACTGGGCAATCAAATACCTAGATGGTTTAACACCTTTGATTTTCAGTTTAGAACTTGGTCAGATAGCCCTTCCAAACAGCGAGGTACTGCCAATTAAATGGGTGGACTTGAAGCTCTACCAGCATGGAGAAAACGGGACAGCTCCTAGGGACTATGCCTTCAACTTCAAGGCAGGGGACGAGGAATATACTGTTCAGGTACGTTCGTACTTTAAATATGTAGTGTGTAAGATGCGTTAGGATCATCAGCATTCTCCTGCCTTACCCCCCCCCCCCCTCCTTTTTTTAAGTCGGTGACTTGTTCTTCAAGTTTGGAGTACTGTTAGACTAAGGTGGACCGATAATCTTCGCAGGGTAGCTGGTAGCAGCTGAATGAAGATTCTGGCCAAGGATTGAGTTGAATCGCGTGCCATTAGATAGGCTTGAAGCCTTTGCCCAGCTGTTGCAAAGGTTGATAAATTATGAGGAAGTCAGTCATTTCCAAATACCTAAAAAATATCCTTATAATTAATGCTATGCCTGTTTATTTCAGGTCCTAGTTGAATATGAGTCGGTCCACTACGTGTCATCTGACTGGGACGCGCGAATGGTCGAAAGATTCTGCAAGTTTGTCGTGAACAACGTGCCCGGGCGCGGAGTCTCCGAGTTTCATTACAGACATAAGGATGGGAGACCAGAGTCGGCTGCCAAGGATGACCCCGAATGGTACAGGAAGATGTGCCATAAAATATAAGGAACAGAGTTTGCTTTACTCTGTCGTGCACATAGTCACAGGATTTGCTTTGCACTATTAAACATAGCAAATCTAATTATTTACCTACTTATTCTAGAATTCTAGATGTTGATAATGATACGCAGTCTTATTTACCGAAACAATGCAATGCACTAAACGTATTCAATTATTTTTTTACTTTTTTTCTAACTTCTATAACTAAGCGTACTGACTGAATTGACGTATGTACTTATTTTGTGTTTAAAATAAAAATAAGTTATCGAACACGACTGTACTTTTTATTTGATTTAGGACCTACCTCTATCGTCCTACAAAAATATCAAAAAGCGTGTGTAACTACAAATAGCTTAATAACTTAATAAAATAAAGACCATGACGAAACCTTGAGTGATACAACCTACCGATGTAATTAACCATTCGGTATCCAATGCTTGCTACAGTCTTTTCAAATTATTGGTCATTAAAAAACAGACTTCAATGTATACCATACGCGGTGGCAGCATCGCCGGTTCCCGACCTTGGCTGGGAATACAGGGAACAGTCCTTTGCCCGCTCCAATTATATCGCTAATCGAATTGACTGACTGGACCACGAATGGGATAATTGCGCACGCGCATCCCATTTCATCTACATGCGGTTTGATTTTTAGTAAAGAAAAAACAACTATTCAGATATTATTTAAGTAGAAGAAGAATTTCTCAGTAGCAGCCCGAATTCCGGAGTCCCAGATGTTCCAGATTGATGGCAATAGGCTCATCCCCTATTACATGGGACTGAAATATAACTGGCGAAATGTGGGTGGGTATACTTTAGTTACACCTCAGCCTAACCGTTTGCAGCTGGTATTACAGGCGTGATATTATGTGTTCTAGAATGATGATAACTCAGTTTAAGAGTCAGACTTTCGCGCGCCACTGTTGGGCATAAATGCATCTTTTTGTTTACCAACTGCCTTTTGAGGATCGCCGGTCTATTTAACAGCGAGCTAAAGGACCAACGCTACGCTAGCCCACGATGATACCTATAATCTTATTTCGATTTAAATCTCGATCTTCATGCACCCATGAGAGCATTAAATTGGAATTATTCGAACTTTAGTCAGACTTGACGATTTACTTACTTAGGGTCAGCTACGCGCACTTTTTAAGATAGCAACAGAATATCTAACTTATTTACACGAAAAGGTATCATTTCACTACGAGCGCGAAAGCGTGTCGAAGAACGCTGAGATGCACCGTGTTATGCAGCCCGTATAATTCCTTATTGTGAAATATATATATTATTATGTATGTATATATAATATATACATAATAATATAATATATGTCGACGCAAGGCTAAATTAAAATTTAATAATATTAACTTTAAGTTCAAATTTATCAGTTAATTATGATTTTAGAGGTTTTCATTAGTTTTAATTTGATTGTTATAGTCAGTTTACTACTTTTCAATGTAAAAAGTCATGTTATGATTTGCGGTTACTATAACAGCAAACCATAACTGAAGGTTTATTCAAACGTAGATTTAAAAACAAGTTATCTATTGCTAAATTCATTTCTTGATTAATAAGCGATATGTGCGAGTTTCCAAATGATTTTTGTTTAATTTTTGTTTAACGTAAACAGTTGATTGAACTATTGATGGTCAAGCAGAAAATATGGCGCGTGTTTAAAATGTTTAAATGTTTTAAGTAACAGATAATTAATTCAATGTTAAAAACAAGTGCCAAAAATCGTTAAACGAATTAAGAAATTATAGTTTTTTACTTCAATCAATGTTACCTGCAATTTGTTAAAAAAATAAGTGTATTGACTTCGCAACGACGACGCCATTTTTGAAAGGTATTAAAAAGCATGGCGAGCCGCTGCGCGGGCACAGACACAATGGGAATTTTGTGAAGATAAGTTGATCTTTTACTGAAATATCTTGTGAGTACAATTTCTATTACTGATTATCTTAGATTTTAAGGCTGTTTTAAAATTGTGTTTACTAGTGCTAAGAATAAAACGTGAATCTAATTGGGTGTATTCATTTTTGCAATGAGTGAGCCTAACACTGGAGATGGTGATGTCAGCTCAGCTGACGTCACGATTTCTAAAAATCCGACTGGTCCCGGTTCTCCGTTATATATAAATAATAAATATATATAATATAAGATCTATTTTATATCGTGATCTTAAAAAGTGAGTAACCAATGGCGTCGCTTAGATTCCAAGCTAGGCCTCCATATTGTTGGCTAAGTGCAGGATTTCACCTGGAGTTGCTGGTACCATGTTGGAAGGAGGAAGGTTGGTAGAAAGTCCGCCTATTCTCACCCCTTTTAAAAGCGTAAGAACCGTGATTTATGTCCTCTCTGCCGATCTAAATTTCTGAAAAAATTGAGCTAGTCACATTTCAATAGTAAATATTCCATCAGCCTGTATTTGGCGGCAATGTTTAGGGTCTCTAAATATGTGAAGTAGGTATGTCAGAACGTTTACACAATCTGGCAGTCGGCAATCACGCTCGATAGAGAGGACTATGAAGATTGTGCAGTTCTGAGTGAAACCACATAGAAAGAAGGTAAGTTTACCAACATCTAGTAAAATGTACTGACTGTCATTATCTTAAAATCCTAATAATTAATAATCGCCCAACCAATATTATCAATGTTGAAAAGGGGAAACTGGCCCGTGTGCTGTTTGGAGTGGGACGATTTTCCCCATTAACATCTTGACATAAGACTGAGTAAATTCTTTAGACTTTCAGAAAACGGGGTTAGAAATAAGATGATTATGATGCGCGATGGTAGATACCGACTACGATCGCGCAAAATCAACAGTGTTATTAAATACTTGCATAATGGCTTCAAATCAGTTTGCCTTGTCTGCATTAAATAGGTAGGTATAATAAGTTTACCAAAACAAAAAAAGAATCGTCAGAATGGAACTATACTTACTCTATAAACGTTTAAGAATAAATCTGTTTTTCTTTAAATGGTGGACGTAATACAGGGTGGCATGAAATCGACGCGCAATCTGTAACCACGAATTCAGCCCATGATTTTAGACACACTTTTCATAGAAAAGTGCAATACCTACGCGGTCAAAATGGATGGAACAGTAATTTTTTTTTTTTAATAATTGGCGAAAAATTTCAACACAAGTGGTTCAGAATGTACTGAATCCATGGTAATAGATCCTCTTTGAGAGGTGGCTTGAGAGGCAGCATGGCGTCCTCACCTTCCGCCTGACACAGGTCCTCACCGGACACGGCTGTTTCGGGAGGTTCCTGTTTCGTATAAGGCGGGAAGAACCGCCCGGGTGTTTCCACTGCGAAGATCGCCCTAAGGACACGGTGGAGCATACGGTGGAGGTCTGCCCGGCTTGGGCGGAGCACCGCCGTGTCCTCAAGGAGGTGACCGGCGGCGGCGATCTCTCGCGGCCGGCCCTGGTCCAGGCCATGGTACGGAGCGAGAGTGCATGGCTAGCAGTCGCTTCCTTCGTGATGCTCGCAAAGAGGGCGGCGACGCACGCGAGGGAGAGGCAGTACATGCGCCCTCACGGCCGTAACCTTCGCAGGAGACGCCCTGGGCGTCGGGAATCCCAGGCTGATTCCCGGCCACCGTAGGCGCGGGCTTGCGGACGTCGAGTAATGGGTAGCTCGCTGTCCGGTAATCACCAAGCCCGGGTCAACGGCGCGTTGTGTTCCACGCGTGCCTCAAAGAGATGTCAGCAACAACTGATGGGGTCCGCAAAGGCCGATGCCTGCCAGGGGCGCGGGTTGTTCGAAAGAGATACCGCGGCCCCTGACACACAGGCAACTGAAGAAACACGGGTGGGTTTTAGTCAGTAAAAGTCTGACACGCCCTTCTGCTCCACCCAGAGCGGGAGAAATCCAAAATCAAAATGAAAAGTCATTTATTCAAATTAGGCTGAGAATCAGCACTCTTCGAACGTCAAAATACTTAAGACAGTCCCCCAAAACGCCCACCCTTCACCACTTCCTAGTGCATTCGCTGGGAAGAAGTGGCGGAACAAACTCCCCAGCAGCACAGCTTTCTGTTTAGTCGGAAAAACTTGATTCTATACATACATAAGAAAAGTAATAAACATTACGAGACACAGAACATTATTTAAATAATGATACAAATATGAAGCCGGTGAAAGGGAGCACGTAGTTTGTCCTTATTTCTTATGTTAACGGTATGAAAGTAGATTGGTACTCTTTTTGCACAACATCAAAAAGGGCTCCATACATTTCATTTGGATTAATTCTATGAGCTATATTATTTTTAAACCTTTTGCAACGACTAGCTGTATAAGGCCTGCATTCAAGTGTATGCGGCTTTTTATGTAATGGCATGGGGAAGCTAGCTAATAAACCACAGTGGTCGGACGTTAAGTCAGTTAACAGTAATTTATTTTTGGCATCACAGTCACTAAATATATTATCAAGACATGTTGACGAAGATGCCGTGATCCTAGTAGGTTCAAAAAACAAGTTAATTAAATTAAAAGATCTAAACAGGTTGAGAAGTTTAATACTTAATGGAGTAACATCTAAAATGTTAATATTAAAATCTCCGCACAAAATTATACTTTTACTACGTGATTTTTAACCGACTTCCAAAAGGAGGAGGTTCTCAATTCGTCGGAACGTTTTTTTTTTTTAATTTTTTTTATGTATGTTCCCCGATTACTCGAAGATGGCTGGACCGATTTGGATATATTTTTTTTTGTTTGAAAGGGTATACTTCCCAGGTGGTCCCATGATCATAAAGTCAGGATCTGATGATGGGATCCTGGAGAAATAGACAGAACTCTTCAAATTTTATAGGCACACTTGAAGCAATTTGTGTAGTTTTTGGAAGAGTACTTTCTCGGAGTGGTTCCATTTTATTTCAAAAAAAAAAAAAAAATTTGGTGAAGATCTGATGAAGAACTTCGGAGATAGGCAACGGAACTCCTCAATAAATGGTAGCAAATGGACAGGGATTGCTGAAATCTCATGTCTGTCAATTGTTTACACCAGTTAATAACATAACATCACGCCGGTACGCTGTGAAGGGGTAAGCACATGTGAACCACTAAAAAGTGAAAAATAAAAAACTTTTTTCAAAAAAATAAACAACCGACTTCCAAAAAAACACTAAAAAGTGAAAAATAACTTTAATTTCGGAAGACGGTGACAAAAAATTAAAATACATATCCAAAGTCGCCGACTTCCGAAATTAAAGTTATTTTTCACTTTTTAGTGTTTTTATGGAAGTCGGTTGTTTATTTTTTTGAAAAAAGTTTTTTTAACTTACTGAGTAAATCCTCCATTACCAATTCGAAACGAATGAAATCCCCAGAGGGGGGTCGATAAACGCAAATTATAACGTATCGCTCGAGTTCAACACAAGACAACTCAATAGTGTGCTCAATACAAAGGTTAACTAAATCTAAACGTTGTTTACATTTAAACTTGTTTGAAATAAGAACTAAAGATCCATCGCGGATAGCAGTTTTTCTTACAAATGCACTTTGAACGGTAAAATTATCATCATTGATAAACACTATTTCATGTTCTTTCAACCAGTGTTCAGTCAAACATAACACCTGGACATCATAGTTCTCCATAACTTCTTATGGAGAACTATGATGTCCATGTGTTTTTTTTCTGGGTGGGAAATCATCAAATGACTTCTCTTCTCTTCAGAAGAGAAGTCATTTGATGATTTCCCACCCAGAGAAAAAAAGCCATGGTAATAGATGGCGCGACGACTTGAAAACGTTTGTTTTGTCTGTTTAAAAGCGATTCCTAAGTACTTACTAATACTAATTTTGCTAAATAACATTTAAGATCTACCCAACATGGATTTCGACGCCATCTTAGAAGACGTGGGCCAGTTCGGAAGGTACCAGAAGATGGTCATCTACTTGATCCTACTTCCAGCAGTAATTCCTTGCGGCTTCCATGCGTACGCGCAGCTGTTCATGGCCGCCCATGTGGAGCACTGGTGCAGGGTGCCCGAATTAGACATCATATCGGATGTTAGTCTTGCCAAGAATTTGAGGTAACTGAAGTACTTATCCAATGTGCTTGATTTTATAAAATACCCTTTATGATTATGATAAATCGTTTTTTTTTTTTATAAAGACCATTACATGAACAAGTCTACCATAATCAGGATGCAGGTGTAAGGGTGACATTCAAAGGCATACTTTACTAAGTAAAGGAGGCGTTTCATCCGAATATCAAAATTATAAGTATAAAATACTAGCTGTGCCTGCGACTTCGTCCGCAAGGACTTGTTATTTTTTATTATTTATTTATATTATATCATACAGGGTGTAATTTTAATCACCGTTAACCTCGTAAGGGGTCATTGTACACATCATTATGAACAACTTTTACTATGGGCCCAAACCTGAAATCGCGAAAAGTAAATCAACTGTTTCCTTAAATTTTGACGAGTTATGCGAACATTTTAGGGAACAGCTGATTTTTTTTTCGCGATTTCAGGTTTGGAAGAGTCTAGGCAGCTCAAGTTGGGAAGAGGCTAGGCAGATGTTTACAATCCAAGTACGATCAGTGAATTTTGTTCAAAATTAGGGCTCCGATAGAGGAAGATCCAAATATTTTGTATTTCTTAATAAGCCACTAACGAGCTTCTTAAGCGTCCTTTATAATTATATTTCTATGTGTCGGAACTTTCTAGTATCCCAATGGAATTGAAGAATGGTCAACTAGAGTACTCCGAGTGCACCATGTACAAATTGAACTACAGTGACATCGCGAAGAACTACCAGGGTATTGAGGGTGGTCTAAAATCTCTGAAAGGCTCTCCAGCCGAAGTCATACCTTGCAACAACGGCTGGACTTATGAGAAGAGCGTGTATAAAAGCACCGTGGTCACAGAGGTAGGCTTTCAACAATGATACATAAATCGCCCGATATGGGAATCAAACCAAGGACCCTACGTTCAGCAGTAGGTAGCCACTAGACTGACGAGGTAGTCCCAAGGATTAATGAGGCCTTTAAAAATCAGTAATTGACTTTCTCAGTGAGATTTAAATCATGATAATACTAACAGACTACATACCTATTCGCGGGAGACCATGAGCGAAAGGAAAGCCGGCTACCGTTTACCTATATATTTTTTGTGGATTTCATTGTGTCATTAGCTTTAATTAGGTTTCCTTTGCTGGAAAGTTACAAAGTTACTAAGTAATCTTAGCGATATACCACCGAAAATTATTTGCATAATTAGCTTAAAACGTTCCCTTTGCTGGGATACTGGCCTCCTCTTTGTGAGAGGACTTTGTGGCCCAGGCCATAATCCACAACGCGGGGCTAGTGCGGGTTCGTAATTGTCACATGTCTTCGAATTTTTGGTTCTAGGACATGCCCGTTTCCTCACGATGTTTCCCTTCACCGTTTTGAGTTCTGTGGTGATGAAATAATTTACACTAAGTAAAGCAGCACTAATTTCCGTGTGGTGCCGGACGTAAAAGAATAGCACCATCCCATTTCTTCCCGTGGGTGTCGTAGAAGGCGACTGAGGGACTTACTAGAGAACGGGTAGCAGCGTTCTCTATGCATTTTACCACCATACTGCGATCGTCAACCCGCCTGCTAAGCGTGGCGATTATGGCAATCCAGCCAAGGAGGCCTATATCCAGCAGTGGACGTCTTCGGCTGATATGATGAAGTAAAGCAGCTGTCTGGGTTCAAACCTACGCCCTACAAACTTGTAAGTCACGGCCTTTCCCACTGGGCCACAACTGCTCTCAGAAAATTATTTAAGTCATACAAATTCTCAACAGTGGAACCTGGTTTGCAATGGTGACTTCTACCCAACCCTTGGTTTAGTCCTGCTGGCTGTTGGGGGCATCATTGGCAACTACATCTTCGGCTACCTCCAGGACACCATCGGCAGGAAACCCTCCTTCTTCATCTACCTGTTTATCGAGTGTATATTCGGAGTAGCCACAGCTTTCTCTCAGAACTACGTGATTTGGTGCATCTATAGATTTGGTGTGGGGTTCACCGTGCCCGCTATTATGACCACGCCTTATGTTTTAGGTAATTTAATTTCATTTATTTTTACTTACTGTACCAGACACAATATATGTTTTATTGTTATTACGTCTTGGGGCGTTAAGTGTCCCGCAAAGTGTTAAAATATGCCAACATTCAAAGCCTATGCAATGGTCTTTCTATTTGCCAAAGGGCTGTTTCTTTAGAACCATAACAGCTAGCTATAACACAGAATACGTTTGCATGGCAAATTATATTTAAAGTTACTTAAAACACCAAACTCAAAGGAAAGACACAAGTATACAAGAAAAGCAACACTATTATAGTTATTTTTGGTATTTCACAGTTGACCATACTTTGGTAACACTTGAATCCTCCTTTCAGCAATAGAACTAGTGGGACCACGCAGCCGAACACTGTGTACCATTGTGTCCAACATTGCTTATTCCACGGGCCTAATTCTGCTGGCTGGCGTGGTCTACCTTGTGAGAGACTGGCGCCATCTAGCGTTGGCCACCACACTCCCCTTCGTCTGCTTCTTCCTATATCTATGGCCAATGCCAGAAAGCCCTCGATGGCTTCTAGCCAGAGGAGAGTTCGAGAAAGCTGAAGTTATTTTGAAAAATATGGCCAGGTTAGTTTGGATTCAAAAATATATACTTTATCTAAAATTTAGAAAGGACGTTGTTAACTAGATTGGCATTTCACAGGATTAACGGCAAATCCTTACCAGCAAACTACATGGTGCAACTCCATCGAAAATACCAGACAGACAAATTAAAACAAGACATAGAAAAGACGAAAATGAGAAAATATGGAATATTAGACTTATTCAGGACACCTAATTTGAGGAAGAAAACTATTATAATCACATTTATATGGTTCACAAATACAAGTGTTTATGTTGGCCTGTCGTACTATGCGCCTGTTTTGGGTGGAGACGAGTTCCTAAACTTCTTTTTGGCTGGGATTGTGGAGCTGCCCACATATTTGTTTCTGTGGCCGTCTATGGAAAGGCTCGGAAGGCGATGGACCCTGTGCATGAGCATGGTAGTCGGAGGTGTTGCGTGTTTGACCACGTTTTTAGTGCAACACGGTGAGCGGCGTCAGTTTTACTATAATAGTAGCTTTTGCCAGGGGCTTCGCCCGGGTGGTGGTCGGAAATTATCCCTCGGGAACGTACTACCGGGATAAAAGTACCCTGTGTAACTCCAGGTTATAAACTATTTGTGTGCCAAATTGTATCCAAATCTGTTCAGCCGTTTACAACATCTAAACATTCAAATACACAAAGTTTCAATATTAGTAGGATGCCTACCCATAATCTACGCGCGATTTGCTTAAACGGCTCTTTTAGATAATGTATTATAATGTGTCTATCGCTATGCGATATTTTCCTTTTTGCATTCAGTCTAAATAAAGCTTTGAATAAACTTATGTACCTACCTACTTAATTTTATATTGTTTTCAGAAACCTACGTAACTCTAGCTTTGTATTGCGTCGGCAAGATGGGCATATCATCTTCTTTCGTTGTGTTGCCCCTAATGGCGTCAGAATTATATCCGACAGTGGTCAGGGGCCTTGGCATGAGTCTCAGCTCCGTACTCGGCATGTTGGGCCCTATTTTTATACCACTCGTCAATTATTTGGTAATGTATCAAATTAAATATAATGAGGTACCTACTTCGTTAATTACAGTGCGCGGACGTTATTATGGCTCAACGAGTTCTAGAAAAAGGCCATCTCTATGGTCTTTGTCAAGCATATCTGTGTGACAGGTCCCTAAAACTCGATGTGCCATAATAACGCTCAGGGGCCCAAGCCTGCTATTTTTATAAATTCGTCATTCCAACACGATCCCATTGTCATTCTGCTAAAAGTTCGTAATCTGCTAAATTCATAATGGTCGATCATTGGTCGGTCAATGGTCTCGTAATAGAATTGTGTTATAATGGCGTTGTCGTATTGCCATTATTATAAAACCCGTTAGTAGAAACGATTTTCCAAAAACGACTACTAAATTTGAACATTTATTCATGCCCGATTTCATTTATATATATTTTTATATATTATTTATTAAGTAGTTTACTAGTGTTAAATTTTAGCAGATTACCGCCTAAGTCAGTCATTCATTTGTCATTATGTACGAGATTACCAATAAATGCCATTTCTTTCAATGGAGTGTCAGTGGCTGACCATTGGAAAGTCTTATTGACGCCATTATATTAGTAGATTACCAAACTTGTCAAAATCAACAATTATGAAATCAATGACAGACCATTCTGATGACACTATTGTAATAGCAGACTTGAGGCCCTGGAACTTTATCTACTATAGCATAATATGACAAGCTCAATATTCATCCAGAACATCATTCACTAACAAAGTTTCATATTTTCAGGGTTCTGACATAATGGTTCTTCCATTAATTATAATGGGCGTTTTACTAGTAGCAGGAGGTATAGCTAGTTTACTGTTACCGGAAACCCTGAATCAGCATCTACCTCAAACTTTAGAAGACGGTGAGAAAATGGGCCTCGATACCGACTTCTGTTGCAACCCACCGGTCAAAGAAACCAATTCTAAGCATGAAGGAAAAGAAACCGACGTGGAACAGCATAATTGTCACGCATGCAATGCTTTGTGTTCTTGTGAAATGGTTAGCGTATCCCTGGTAGATAATATTGCCGCAGTTACTGAAAAAGACAGTGAAAAAGTAGATTTTATTATTGTTAAACAATAAAAAAAGAATAAGTTTTCTTTTTGTATTAAATGCTATCCTAAAACACACAAACGCATTTTGTTTTTCCCATAAAAGTTCTCAAATACTAGACATAATAAGGATCGCCTTTCGGCGTTAGACGGATCTGCTACCTCTGTGCTATGGCATGCCATGTCATGTACTTAATGATAATGTTAACTGTTGGCAACTTACTATTTTGAAGTTTTCTGCCGCCCCACAGTGTGCCCTGCAGAACAAGCCAAGTGGACATAATTATTTTTCCAGATTTTCGTAATTGTGTTATAGTGCTTAAATGATAATAGTTAGTGTTTATTATAATTAAAACGATTTTATTCTTTATTATTATTCGTCAATTATTTGGTAATGTATCAAATTAAATATAATGAGGTACCTACTTCGTTAATTACAGTACGCGGACGTTATTATGGCTTAACGAGTTCTAGAAAAAGGTCGGCTTTATGGTCTTTGTCAAGCATACCTGTGTGACAGTATACACAGTATCTTTATGTAGTCTGTGGTGACAGTCCCTCACAGAGTACATTTTTTAAAGGCCCTAAAACTCGTTATGCTATAATAACGCCCGGGTACTGTATCTAACAAAGCATAATTTGATCAGCTCAATAATTATCCAGGACATCATTCACTAAGTAGGTAATAAAGTTTCATATTTTCAGTGCTCTGACATAATGATTCTTCCATTAATTTTAGTGGGCGCTTTAATAGTAGTAGTAGGTATAACCATTTACCGGAAACCCTGAATCAACATCTGCCTCGAACTTTAGAAGAAGGTGAGAAAATGGGCCTCGATACGGACTTCTGTTGCAACACTTGCAACCCACCGGTCGTAGAAACCATTTGGAAGCATGAAGGAAAAGAAACCAACGTGGAACAGCATAATTGTCACGCATGCAATGCTTTGTGTTTTTGTGAAAACGTTAGCGTATCCCTGGTATTTGACAAAGACAGTGAAAAAGTCGATTTTATTATAGTTAAACAATAAAATTGTTTATTTTATTGCATTAAATGCCACCCGAGACACAAACGCACTATGCTTTTTTTTTGCTGAATTGGCCTACTCTTGGCCTGGATTAAGCCTGATGGAATAATAATAAGCCCCCTAAACAACCACACCTCCTGATTGACCATCTAATCACGTGGGGGATGGACACACGAATGAGAAGTTACTGGCGTGGCCAACGTGGCTCTGGAAACCCATTCAAAATGGAGACACGATCGAAAAATAAACGTATATGGTCGCCGGGACGCACCTGGAGCTGACGCTGGGTGTCTCAGAATGCAAACCGTCAGCGGTGAGGAGTTGAACAGGCACGCTCCCACCGACATTGATGCTACAGCCAAAATCATTGACGATGGTGACAGACTGACGGACAGGACAAACACCACTGTAGAACCGTTCAGTCCAAGCACAATATCGTACACACCTTCTCGACCATCATCACCATCTAAACCAGCCTTTCCCAAAGTGGGCGATAACGCCCCCTTGTGGTCACTGCAGGCCTAAAGGGGGGCGGTAAGAGATCCAGAAAAAAAATCGGGGCGTTGTGTAGAGGCTTGGGGGCGATTTGTAATTTCATCTACTAGGAGGACTCTTAGACACCGACTAAGCTCTCGACTCTCGACTACAACTTGTAAACATCAACTAGTATTAATTAGGAGATTGCTCAAACTAACTCGGTTCGATAATTCTCTCCGCGTAGTTCATATATGTGTCTTGTTTTATTGAATAAATAAGATAAAAATCATGTCAATCGGTCGCTCCGTTTCGAAATGAAAGTAGACACAGACAAACAAATAAAAAGGCAACAGAGACACTTTCGCATTTTAATAGTTATTAGTATTCCTTTATAGGTAATTTTCGTAGATAATAGACCGCGGGCAATAACAAGTTTTTGTTAAATAACCCGATTTGTGCATATCTATATAAATCGGCTGGTTCATAGAATACTTGTTCTTACTTGTTGAGTACGATTGAGCGTCGAATGAGATAAACGAGTTTATGCATGTTTGTTTTATTCTTGTCGGTGCGTGCTGCTTACGCAGTCCTATATAAACAACGTAATATTGATTTTATTTTCATTTGCGGAATCGCGCGTAATAGATAAGCAGTACTTAAGTTCAACACTTACTTACGTATTTCTCAAAACAAAAAAACTTTTTTCAAAAAAGTAAACAACCGACTTCCAAAAAAACACTAAAAAGTGAAAAATAACTTTAATTTCGGAAGTCGGTGACTTTGGATATGTATTTTAATTTTTTGTCACCGCCTTCCGAAATTAAAGTTATTTTTCACTTTTTAGTGTTTTTTTGGAAGTCGGTTGTTTACTTTTTTGAAAAAAGTTTTTTATTTTTCACTTTTTAGTGTTTCACATGTGCTTACCCCTTCACAGCGTACCGGCGTGATGTTATGTTATTAACTGGCGTAAACAATTGACACACATGAGATTTCAGCAATCCCTTTCCATTTGCTATCATTTATTGAGGAGTTCCGTTGCCTATCTCCGAAGTTCTTCATCAGGTCTTCACCAAATTGAAATGGAACCACTCCGAGAAAGTACTCTTCCAAAAACTACACAAATTGCTTCAAGTGTGCCTATAAAATTTGAAGAGTTCTCTCTATTTCTCCAGGATCCCATCATCAGATCCTGACTTGATGATCATGGGACCACCTGGGAAGTATACCCTTTCAAACAAAAAAAAATTATCCAAATCGGTCCAGCCATCTTCGAGTAATCGGGGAACATACATAAAAAAAATTTAAAAAAAAAAGGTTCCGACGAATTGAGAACCTCCTCCTTTTGGAAGTCGGTTAAAAACAATGTCGGAAATAAAAAAGAAGAGACGGCAATACTGTGCGGAATATATTAAATTCGGCGTTCGCCTTTGTGCCTTTGTGTCTTCTATGTCTAAAAACATTTTCGAATGAAACCCTCAAGACTGCAAGATCATTTGAATAAAATGCATCCAGATAAGAAAGACAAGAATGTAGCATATTTTCAAGACCTAGAGAAGAAGCATAATACTCAGCCAAGTGTAGCGAAACTCTTTTCGGCATCAGCTGCTAAGCAAGATGACGACGGACTTCGAGCTTCGTACAATATCTCTTTGTTAATTGCTCAAAAAGGCAAACCACACAACATCGGAGAAGAGTTAATTTTGCCAGCAATAAAGGAAGTAATATCTACTGTGCTTCATAAACCGGCCGCAGATAATACCGAAAAATTCCTTTGAGTAATAATTCTGTGGAAAGACGAATTGATAAAATGACCGAAAACATTGAAGAATCATTGTGCAATCATCTGAGGACTAGTCAATTCTCAATTCAGCTCGATGAGTCCACTTTACCAATTAATGAAGCCCGAGCACTAGCCGCCAGCACTGGCCCGCAGCACTAGCCACCAGCATAGGCCGCCAGCACTGCTGGCCCGCAGCACTAGCGGCCAGCACTAGCCGCCAGCACTAGCCACCAGCACTGGCCCGAGCACTTGCCCGAGCACTTGCCGCCAGCACTGGCCCGAGCACTTGCCGCCAGCACTGGCCCGAGCACTTACCGCCAGCACTGGCCCGAGCACTTGCCGCCAGCACTGGCCCGAGCACTTGCCGCCAGCACTGGCCCGAGCACTTGCCGCCAGCACTGGCCCGAGCACTTGCCGCCAGCACTGGCCCGAGCACTTGCCGCCAGCACTGGCCCGACCACTTGCCGCCAGCACTGGCCCGAGCACTTGCCGCCAGCACTGGCCCGAGCACTTGCCGCCAGCACTGGCCCGAGCACTTGCCGCCAGCAATGGCCCGAGCACTTGCCGCCAGCAATGGCCCGAGCACTAGCCGCCAGCATTGGCCGCTAGCCTGCAGCCAGTTTTGCCAACTCCTACAGAATGTTTCCCCTAGGACCAACTTCAAATTCCCCTAAAAACCCCTAAAAATTTTGTTGTAAACTGTAAACGGTTAGAGAGGTAATTTGAAATATAAATTTAAAATACATTCAAGTAGTATGAAAAAGCGCAGTGAGGCAGTATATTTTTTCTTTTGAATAGCAATTTGTTATTGGCCATAGTGTGAAATTCAACCACCAGCGCCACCTGCGTGTTGCTTAGTACAAGACACGAAGTACGAAATTAGTGTAAATATTTTTTCAAGGCAACCTATTATTGATAGGTTACGCGGTAACACAGACGCGGTGAAAGTAACTTTATTCAAAGCGTATTGCACATCTCTGTACTCAGCGAGCCTGTGGTTCAGATTTACCCAAAGGGCTTACAATTCTCTGCGCATCCAGTTTAACAATGCCTACAGGGCGCTGTTACGTCTGCCGCGCTTCTGCAGTGCGTCAACAATGTTCGCCGAGTCGCGCACAGACGGCTTTGATGCCACCTGGCGCAAAAAGACAGCCTCACTGCTAAGCAGATTGCGTGGGAGCAGTAACAGCATCCTGGAAGTTATAGGCAATAAGATAGACAGCCCACTGGTGTGGAGTTATTAGGTACTAACATAGTTTTTAAGTTCATACTATCAATTATGTAAATTTAATGGATCAATGGTTGTCTGAATAATAATAAATAAATAAAAATATATATAATTAAGCAAAAAGAAAAGTGATTCTTTAATTTAAGGTGAATCTAGTCCATATTTTTCCCATACAAACTTCGGAAGTGTATTACTCCACTGTTCGACAATGTACAGACGCCAGCACATCAACCTACTACAATCTGTCAAATTTCTTTAATAGGTTTTCAACTTTATCGCTGAAGCATAAGGTTTAAATTTGATTGAGAAAATTTGACAGTTTCGGGTAGGTTGACCTGCTGGCATCTGTACATCAAAAATTAAGCATGGTATGTTTTTTCCTTATTATTAATATTGTCTGTACGGAAACAGAATACTAAAATAAAAAGCCATTAAAAAGTTAGGAGCCAACAAAAATTAGTTTATCTTGCTAATTTAACCTAACTTTAGGCGTGTTTAAATAATAAAAGAAAACTAAAATCTGAAAAACCAAGTCGGTACCGACAAAGCACAAATATCGAAAAACTCAATATACTTTATTGGTCATTGATTTATGCAGTTCTTAATTTTTTACGCGCCTGTTGTACTCTAAATGATCCTGCATCTCACTCAATAATGTTGTGAGTGTAGACTAGCTTCTAAGTGCTTATCACTGATACTACCTCTATCGGACACGATGCCTGGTGAGACAGCGTGCTTTTTAGCCAGGCCGTTTGCATGTTTTTGGATAGGTCTTTTAATGGTGCATAAAAATCCGTGGAGTGGGCCTGCTCCTGAGTGCTACTCACATTTTTTTTACATCATGCGCGTGCGAGCCCTCACGACGGGGGATGCTGTAGCCCAGGGTGGGGTCGTCTTGGCGGTGTCTCTGGACATCGCCAATGCCTTCAACACCCTGCCCTGGAGTTGCATAAGGGAGGCACTCCGGTATCACCGGATGCCGACCTACCTCTGTCGTGTGGTCGAGGCCTATTTGACGGACAGGGCCGTCATCTACCCCGGTCACCTAGGAGAATGGAACCGGCGAGAGATGTCGTGCGGTGTCCCACAGGGTTTGGTCTTGGGGCCGCATCTGTGGGACATCGGATACGACTGGGTGCTGCGTGCCGACCTCCCTAGCGGCGTCAGCGTAGTTTGCTACGCTGACGACACGCTGGTCCTGGCGCAAGGGAGGTCGTACCAGGCGGCGGCCGACTTAGCGGCACACGGGGTTGCGACAATCGTGGATAGGATCCGGCAACTGGGACTCGAAGTGGCCTTGCACAAATCCGAGGCCATGTGGTTTCATGGTCCTCGGAATGCGCCACTGACGGGTTCCCAAATAACGGTGGGAGGGGTTCACATCGGCGTCGAGTCGACGATGAAGTACCTAAGACTCGTCCTCGACAGCCGGTGGAACTTCGCGGAACATTTCCGACGTTTGGCTCCCAGACTGGAGCGGGCCGGGGCTGCCTTGAAGCGGCTCCTGCCCAATCTAGGGGGGCCAATCGCCTCCTGCCGGAGGCTCTACGCGGGGGTCGTGCGGGCCATGGCCCTATACGGGGCGCCGGTGTGGGCGCCTACATTGAGGCGCCAACCAGCACGCCGGTTGAAGGCGGCCCATAGGGTCATGGCCATCCGGATGATCCGGGGATACCGCACGATCTCCGGTGAGGCGGCGGGCCTCCTTGCCGGATTGCCGCCATGGGATCTGGAGGCAAAGGTCCTCGCGCACACTTGGGAGTGGCGCGAGAAGGCCAAACGCCGGGGCGTAACTCCGCTGCCGCGGGAAATCGTGGGATGGCGGACAGAGCTCCGGCAGGATCTCATGGCGACGTGGGGAGTCCGATTGTCGCAACCCCGTGCTGGGCACGCCGCGATTGCGGCGGTAAGTCTCCTCTGTGAGGAGTAGTTTGAGAGGCGGCATGGCGTCCTCACCTTCCGCCTGACACAGGTCCTCACCGGACACGGTTGTTTCGGGAGGTTCCTGTTTCGGATAGGGCGGGAGGAAACGCCCGGGTGTTTCCATTGCGAAGATCGCCCTGAGGACACGGTGGAGCATACGGTGGAGGTCTGCCCAGCTTGGGCGGAGCACCGCCGTGTCCTCGTGGAGGTGATCGGCGGCGGCGATCTCTCGCGTCCGACCCTGGTCCAGGCCCTGGTACGGAGCGAGAGTGCATGGCTAGCAGTCGCCTCCTTCAGCGAAGCAGTTATGCTCGCAGAGGGAGGCGGCGCACGTGAGGGATATGCAATACATGCGCCCTCACAGCCGTGGCCTTCGCAGGAGACGCCCTGGGCATCGGGAATCCCAGGCTGATTCCCGGCCACCGTAGGCACGGGCTTGCGGACGGCGAGTAATGGGTAGCTCGCTGTCCGGTAAGGACCAAGCCCGGGTCGACGGCGCGTTGTGTTCCACGCGCGCCTCAAAGAGATGTCAGCAGCAACAGAAGGGGCCCGCAAGGGCCGATGCCTGCCAGGGGTGCGGATTGTTCGAAAGAGATACCGCGGCCCCTGGCATACAGGCAACTGAGGGAACACGGGTGGGTTTTAGTCAGTAAAAGTCTGACACGCCCTCCCGCTCCACCCAGAGCGGGAGAAGTTATTTGATGATTTCCCACCCAAAAAAAAAAAAAACGTTTTTCTTTGGGATGAGAAGCGCCGGAGATCCCCACGCGGATTCGCACTCTTTAATAATGTCGTCTGCCAACATCTTATCTAATTCTGCCTGCATGACCTTTTTCTTAGCGGGCGTCAGCCTATATGGTGGAACAGCAATGGGGAGGTGGTTTCCGGTATCAATAATGTGTTCGGCGAAAGGAGTGGGGTCTCCCCGTGGCTTAAAGATATCTTGATGCTCTACAATGAGTTGCGCAAGTACTTCGCGTTGACTATCACTAAGCGAATTCGCCTCGTCATCCCGTAGCACTTCTACAGCGACACACGAAGACACAGGTGACTGTGACAATTTCTCAAAACGGGTATAAAACTTTTGATCACCATTTTCGGCAAAGTGCCAGCTGTTCTCGCCGAAGTTGAAAACGAGATGGAATATCGTACGGAAATCTATGCCTAACAGGCTCTCATTTCCATCCGCCTCGGGAAAAATTAAAAACTTGGAGTTTAGTCTTGTGTTTGAGTGTCACCTGTACCTCTGTGGTTAGTACATTCATTTCCCTACTAACACCATCCGCCAACCTCACAATTTGCGTTGACGGCATTAACGGATGTTCGATATACTCACAACTGTTACAAGAAATAACATCATAGCAACTAAGCACAGACATATACATACTATATACATTAACAACGTTATCATAACCAAAACATTATCCTTAGAAAAAGGCATTCCAATGTTTACATTATGAACATGATCGTCTAACAACTGTAAGACTAAACAATTATTAGCGTTTGAGTCCGCCGAACAATTATAAACGTTATCAACAATATTGCTATAAACAAAACTGTTACTAAGACCCTCTACGACGTGCGTAGGGTTACCTTGAGCCAACGTTTGCTTTAACAGGCTTACTGACGGCTGCCGGCTGCGCGCCTATGTAGGTGGTAGCAGGAGCCGAGCCGGCCGGGCTGTGCTGATGCTTGCATGAGCGTGCAAACCCTGCCACGCTCGAATTTCGCAGCGATGCGGTCTTGTTGTTATAGTTTATGCATGCCCCGTCTTGTTTCGTGAAGTTGATGGAATAAAACGCTAACTGCTGATCACCCGTCGAACAGTTTTTACACTTAGATTTAAAAATGTTCGCGGCACCACAACCGTAACACTTATCACTTTCCGACTTTACTTTACTACTGTCATTGTTTTCACATTTATTGGACTTATCACCATTATGCTTCAGCTTCTCGCACGTTTCCTTGCGGTGGCCGAGTCGCTTGCAGTACGCGCAGAACGGGTCTATTCCTTAGCTGCGGCGCCGGCGGCGGTCTGAGTGGGCTCAGCGTTTGCGGAGCGGCCCCGGCCGGTACTCGTCGCATCGGTGACTGTAGGTACATCCCGCTGTGACGACGATGCTGCGCGCATGTTAGGATGCGCGTGAGACTTCGATAGAGATGTCTGCCCTTTTCTTGTTTCCTTTAGGGAATCTTCTACAAGGCGACACTTATGAAGTAGCTCGTCGAAACTATTTACGCTCTCTCTGGTCACGCGTTTTCTAATACGCGGACTAAGCAAGCCGTACGCCATGTCTAACTGGACTTTCACTGAGAGGTCGTCTTCTGGATACTTAGCTAATAGAGCACGTACCTTGGCGATAAATAAGTCCGTGTGTTCGTCTTCCGTTGTATCGAATTGAAATACAATCTATAAAAAATAAAAGCTACCGAAGACTATTTATTTACTCCCAAACTGTAGGTAGAGTTTCACGACATTGCAAAAGCAAAATAACAATATATTTCAAACAATCGTTCTAAAATACTCAAGATATCAGAAACGCCACGTTAATTAAATCCAGAATAAAGGACACGCTCAAGCATTATTAATTAAAACAGATGAACGGAGCACGACCGTTGACACATCGCAGCGGTCGCCGATCGCTAACAAATAACGAGTAGTATTACTATTAACTACTAGTATTGTGTTACGAAAACAAACAGTTGGTAGTTAATCATACGTTATCTGACTTCGATCTAAATCTAGTACAACGTAGATCTTAATTAAAGCGCGCAGTGGCCAGCGAGACGCCTGGTCAGGAAGCGTTTTGTCAGTAACGCGACCACCATCAGCTGTAACCACCGTCAAATGTGTTTAAACACCCTCAATCACCACTTTCTGATATTAGAAAAAATGGAATAAAAATAGTGGTGAAGATCATTAAGGTGGTTATCGATCCATCTCTCTTGTATGGAAATTAATATTCGGTTGGATGGTTTGGTTGGACAGACACCTGGGATGAAAAAAAAGAGTTTGTAAAAGTTAGACCACGTAAACACAGTCGTAAAAATATCGCGGCGGGACTTTATCACGGTGAGAATCCAACAGAGTGCATCCCAGCGCTTTGAAATAACACACTGTTCGATTTGTAATTCTCGACGCTAAGCAAACCATAGGAGATACAGCGCGGGAAAAATCCCGTTACGATATATTCACGTCTAATGATTTAGAGTAAACAATTTTCTGTAGAGTCGGTGTGGTGGGTCATGCTCGCCAAAAGCTCCTTTGATTCTGGTAAGGGCCTCTGACCACGTACTCGTCGACCTTTTCACACCTTGCCACCACACTGCAGCTGGCCCCTCCAACAACATTGAGAAACCGCGGAGTGCATTTTCATCGGAAACATTGACGCAATCCGTATAGATAACAATCGCGTCCAAAAAGTTTTCCAACGATTCGTCGATACGACCACCATAACGCGTCGAGCATTTTGCGAAATTTCCGTTCGCGCAAAGTGCAAAGCCCGATCCCTGCTGGGCCTCAGATACGTTAACTTGAGGTGTAGACGATCGTACTTTCTTTGCTGACGAAACTCACTTTGGGTTTGCTGGATCGATGTGATAAAACTCGCGAGAGTTTCTTGTGTCATAGTTATATTCTGGGCGGCACCAGCGTCTTCTGCGACATCTTCCGATCGAAGCTTCGGTATTCTTTTTTTACACGTTGGGCAGCCACTTATAGCTGAGGAACGGGTGTAAGAAAACGCAGGTGCTTAGAAGTTACACTATAATCACACGGATAACACAAATCACAATCTAACAGAACTTAAAGCGCGTGCACATTCGCTCGCTGGTTGGTAGTCTACCATCCTCTCAATACAATGCGAACTTACTGGAGCTTGCGCGGGAGCCCTCGGACGGGCGGCCCCGCGGCCGTGTAACCACTCTGGGTTGCAATGATAACATTATATTCTGCCACACGCTATAGAAGTGTTTTATACATACATTTTTCGTAAAATTTGGACAAGATAGGAAGTAAAGTTATAGGTCGATAACTACTGATTTGAAATTTTATCTCCCTATCGTTTTTGGATAACGGCTTTATTGTAGATCATTTTAATTTATCGGGATAAGTCCCAGCTAAAATCACATATTGATTAGGTACACACCGCTACACATCAAGCTAATACATAAAATCATAAATGTATCCGACCGCAAAATCATAGACATTTCACGGAATTTATTTTCTTGTCTATGTAACCATGAATGAAATCACAGCTGTCACAAATGTCAGAATCATAATCGATGTGCGGCTTTTGGGTGAATTAAACATTATTTGATGAAATAAACTCTAATATATTGATTTTATAACTATGGCTTTATCGTTTTTACGTAGCAGTGTAATTGCCCGAAATGTTAAACGTCAACTTTATCAAAACAAACGCAGCGCTGGATACGTTGTCCTGTGAGTAACAATGATTTTTATTTTGCAATATTATCTATCTCCTTCTAAAAAAGTTATCGTAAGATTATTGAATGAAAAATGTTTTTAAATACAGACTCTGCACTTTCTGTTTCTGCATGAGAAAGTTTATGAGTGTCGCATAAAATTTCTCAGTAGAATAATGTCGTACACACTTCTTAGTCCCTCAGTCTCCAGTACTAAAGCTTTATATTTACGTAACATTTAAATCCAGAGCACAGATAGATAAGCTCACTTTATACATAAACAGAAATAATGTTGTTTAAATGGTCAGTGGGTTGTCTTAGTGGCAATACCTAACCCAAAAGTCGCTTCTCAGCATATTTGTCTATATTCCCTTGAAGTGAGGAAATTCAGCTTTAAGTAATTCGTAATGGAATACTAACCAAACTATGTATATTTTCCTTCCAGTATTCCAGAAATAGGAGAAGATGCAGAAAATACTTTACTGTCAGATAACGGACTGCCAGAGTTCAATGATATCTCAATCGAAAAATGTATAGCAACTATCAGCAAACAAAGTCTAGAGTATGAAAATGGAGTCAGACAGGTTGAACATGCCTCAGAAAACTGTAAAAATGCTTTTGCTGAAGTATTTAAGCCATTGGAAAAACTAGACTTACAGCTTGAACTCACATGGGGCATGGCAAAGACGCTATACCTTGGAAACAGTTCACTTATGCCTACAAAGTCATATATTCAAATACATGAGAGAGCACACAAAGCGCGCTCCTCTAAATTCAACAGCATACCTATCTTCCAAGCAGCAGCCACAGAAAAGAATCGCCTCAAAAAACTAACTGATGAAGAGCAGAGGCTACTTGACAAGTACATTTTAGAAGGTAAACTTAACGGCCTGGATGTGAAGGGCTTCAAAAGAGAAAGATTGAATAATATCCTGTCAGGCTTACAGAAAGAGAGGCAGATGTTCAGAGACAAAGTCAATATAGCAAATAAAGTTTTCACTCACACCATACAAGATCTCAGTGTTATGAGAGAATTCCCAAAGGGTTTACTGTACTCTATGGCGATGGGCTCTGACCCTACTAAAGGACCCTGGAAAGTAACGTTGCAGCCTCATATCTATGAACCATTCATGCAGTATTGCTCTGATAGAGAGCTACGTTGGAATACTTGGCTGGCACATGTACAAAGGTGCTCCAACTATGTCAATAAAGAAATTGAGACTGCCACGAATCTAGAGAATATAAGGAGTCTACGACAAGAGCAAGCCGCCATACTGGGGTATGAAACTTATGGAGATATGAGCATGGAAACTAAAATGGCTGGCTCAGTTGAAAATGTTAACAATGTTCTTGACAGCTTGTTAGAAAGTGCTAGATCAATGCAAGATGCAGAAATTGAATTGCTTCAAAGATATGCGCAAGAAAGAGGCTTTGATGTCAAACTAGAACACTGGGATATACCTTATTGGCAAAGAAAACAGAAATGGTCACTTTATGGTTTTGATGAAGAACAAATTCGTGAATATTTCCCTCTACCCAGAGTAATTGCTAGTCTCTTCAATTTGTGCAACAAATTGTTTAATATTCATATTGTGGAGCGAACTGGTCCTCACAGTTGGCACAGGGATGTCAAATTCTATGATGTGTATGATGACTCGAGCGAAGCTCCTATAGCTAATTTTTACCTAGACCCATATGCACGTCAGGACCAAAAAATACGCATTCATGATGATGCAGGATGGCATATTGCAATCAGAAACAAATGCACATCCACTGCCACCACTCCATTGTCTGCATTAATATTTAATTTCCAAGCTCCATCCAATGACAAACCATCCTTGCTGTCCTTTAATGAGGTTGGTATACTGTTCCAAAGATTTGGTCACTCACTTCGTCACTTACTAACCAAAGCTAACTACTCTGAGGTGGCTGGACTCTCTAATGTAGAATGGGATGCTGCTGAGGTATGCGGCCAAGTGATGACTCACTGGCTGTATGATCCACATACCATCAGATCTGTGAGCGGCCATTGTGAAACAGATGAGCCTCTACCAGACGAAATAGTGAAGAACCTACAAAACATCAGAGGCCACATGGCAGGGTACAACTTGTGCAAAGAACTGTACCTATCCAAACTTGACTTGGAACTGCACACCAAAAAGGCTTTCTGGAGAGATATTGTGAGGGAAATGTGGCCAAAATACCATGCATTACCTTTTGACAAGTATGATTCCCACCCCCTTTCATTTACTAAGATATTCTCTGAGGAGTGGGGCAGTGCATACTACTGTCGTTTGTGGTCTAGAATGATAGCTGCAGACATCTACAGTGCATTTGAAGAAGCCAGGAAGGGTGACCAGGATATTCTTGAGGTGGGGAAGAGATATAGAGACACATTCTTGGCAGTGGGAGGCAGTTGCCACCCCAGTGAGGTGTTCAGGAGGTTCCGAGGAAGAGACCCCTCACCACATGCTCTACTTAAGAATCTTGGTCTGCCCAAAAAAGTTATGATTGAAGAGTAAAGATATGCATTTAATTTAATAGAAGCATAAAATTTATTATAACTTTATTCCTAATATTATAAAGTTTCTGCTGTAATGTTTTGTATTTTTTCTCTTATCACGTTTAATCAGAATCAGGATTCTGTTCCCAAGCCCTTTCCATGTCGTAAATATCTTTCTTGATAGTTTCGTCATCGGGCAGCAGTTTGCCGGCCGCTTTCATTTCGTCTATAGCTTTGCTGAGGTAACCGATCCGGGCGAGCGCGGCGGCGCGGCGGGCGATGCATTTCGCCCGACTGCGCCGGTTACTCTCACATGCTGGCTTCATGAGGTCCAGAGCCGTAGAGCAGTCGTTTAACTAAAAAAAATATAGGTTTTTTACATAAAGCTATAGTAAGCTTACCTTAGAGCCTAATGTTATGACTATTTAAAGTCCCATGCAAAAGGGGGCAAGTCTAATGCCATCAACCAGGTACAAAAGCAGACTCCGGGCTACTACTGAGAAATTGTAGATGGAAAAACCCAATACCAATTTGCCCGTCCAGGGATTCGAGCCCAGGACCTCATGCTCAGATACAGTGCTTGCGACGGCTAGACCCAAAGAGGCTTAATACTTACACATTTATTAAAATTTCCGAGTGCGAAATGCGTAGCGGATCTGTTGGCGAACAAGCTCGGCAGTTTGTCAGACAGTGTGATGCCGTGAGTGTAGGCGCTAACGGCTCCCAGGAAGTTACCGCTTTTGAAGAACTCGTCACCCTTCGCCTTGCACCACTGAGGATCCTGCTCCTCGGGTCGAAGATCCTCAGACATGAAACCTATAATTAACGAGTACCTACTTATTTAGAAACTTAGTTGAATATCTGAATTTCCTGAATCGTCCTGTTACTAATATCGGTACTAAGCAGTCGTAAAGTTCACTCCTCAAACTCTTAACGACAGGCCATCACGTGTGTAGAATAATAAATATTTCCTTTTTATAATACAATCACCATGCTCCAGATTGACCGCAATTGATTGTATCATGATCATAATTTCAACCAAAAGACGTTCTCTGCTGAACAGAGGCAGAACTGATCAAAGTGGCGGTGCTTGGGGGTGCCCAAGCACTATCACTTCGACAGGTTCTGAGCTTCTCGCATCCAGCGGATTCCTGCGGCCTTCACCTGGGCATCGGTGTATCGATTGTACTTAAAGGAAAGAGCTATAACTATCTTCTTAATGTAACCTGCTTCGTCGGTTTTTACAAGCCAATTAACTACAAAAAATATCCAGGGTACATGAGTTGTTAAACAACGTATTATCTATATCATTACCAGTAGCTCGTCTAGCCAGTGTAATATTCTTCAGCCAAGCATTCTCTTCATCAGCAGTGGACTCTCTACTGGGCGTGGGAAACGTTCGAGGCGTGTGCTTAACCTCCAAGTTCATTGTCTGTCTCAACCTTGGTAATACCCTCTTGGCATTCTCCTCTTTTTTCCTCTCAACATATTCAGACCTTATCGGGGTCTTTGTCGGTTTTGTGGGCGGTTTCTGCATGGCCTTAATTGCTTTTGCTTGTGTAACTTGTTTTTTGGTTTTTTCTTGTTTCTTTTCGTCTTCGACGCTTTTTTCGTCATCAGATGGAGGTAGTTCAACTATTTCTACGCCTCTCCGATCTTGTCGTGGTGCTGGCAGCTGGATTTTTTCCTCATCGTTAACTTTGCGCACTCTCCAATCTTCTAACTGGTCCATTGCCTTCTTTCTTTCCAAATCCCGTCTGGAGTCCATCAGTTCGTGCTTTATGTTATCTATCTCCATCGCCTGCTGTACAGTAAACCTGTCCAATTGACTCTTTTTTATTCTTCTATCCTCCGACTCCTGCTTCGCTTCTTCCTGGCATTTCTCGAGAACTTCCTGCCTTATCTTCATCTTCTCATCCTTTGTTAGCTCTTTTTCCAAATATTCCCAAGCAATCTTTTCATTCTTGGCTAAATCTAAAATAATTAAATCGTCTTTCACTAAGCATTTGCTTTTCTTTATGTTCACATCATGTAGTAGAAAGACTTCGAACAAGAATGGACTAAAGTGCGCCTTGATGTATTTATCAGAAGGAAAAAGATCAACTTTTTCATGGCGGACCGGATTTAATGGTACTCTTATGTGGACTGTATTATTAGTTTGAGACCAAGTGAAATCTTTTACTATAATAGGCATTTTGTTAAGAATTAAAGGAAACGTTGATAACGAGCGCTCCGCAACAATAAAAAAGTACTCAGTGCTCCGCAAAAACAAATCTCGTCGCTATAGCAATGAAGACAGTCTTGAATTTCGCGCTTATTTCATTCTAATGTACGCACAACCGAACCACAAATATTTATTTTCACATATGGCAGCTCTGATGATTTTTATTCTGTCGTACCTAGAAATGACCTCGTTTCCTATAGTTATAGTAACCTGATTATTTTAGGTGTTTATTCCTTTGAGTTTATTTTATGCTTTATGCATTATTTTGCAATACAAGATGTGCCTGCGCAAGCAAATATAGCACACAGAAGCACATATCTGTTAATGTTACTCATTATCATAAATAACTTAATGTAGGTAGGTACAAACATTGATAAGTGATAGGAAAAGTAAACAGCATAATTACATACAGAATTAAATTGTCTCAATTCATCGTCGACTGTGACTTTATCTAGCTACCGGAGCAGACAATTTTCTCTTCAACATGACTTCAAAAGTGCAAACCGGTAAGCAAATTCATAAATTGTTTTTGGTAGCTGCTAGTTTTATGTTTTTCTTAGTTCCTGCAATAATTATTTAAATATTCTTCGCGAATTGGAGTTCAAATTCGAGAAATGACGACTGTGGCTCATTTGCGGTCTGGATTTTTGTTTGATTAAGATTAAACAGATAAGATTAGACACATAATTTATTTTTTGTTCGAAAATTTTTTGAAAAATAAATAAGTAATTTGTTACGTCGACGGCACAACAAAAGCAGGAAAGAGCGCAAGTATCTAACTAGGTTGTTCATGTACCCTCTTTCCTGTTCTGGAGCGTGGCCAAAGTTGGAACTAATGCCGCCATCTTGAATTTTAATACAATATAGTTAAATACCTATACCTAGCCTAGGTATTGTGCCATACACGGAATAGGCTAGATACCTAAAGCTAAAGGCTACTCCACAGAAATGCCTAAGGAATATAATGTCCATAGATTTTAACAATCACAGTTCACAGTTGCGTTTTTAATTCTATTTCAGTTCTTGGAGACGTGAGCCCTTCAGAGCTAGGTCGAACGTTAACCCATGAACACTTGGGTATGAACTTCGAGCACTTCTATAGGCAACCGCCCACAGCACTGGCTGACAAATTCACCCCTGAACTAGAGCTCCAAACGATTGGCTACGTGAGACAATACCCTTACAGCTCGAGGTATAACTTGAAGCTAGATGACTACCACGCTCAACAAGCCGTCATTTACGATGTTATCGAGTACAAAACTGCTGGTGGAGGTGAGTTTTCTATCGGTTTCAAGCTAGCAGGCGATTAACCTGATCTTGGGTAGTCACCGACGCCTACTGTAACCTGCACACCTACAATACCGAGTCATCATAGATAAATATGATAAATTTCGTCCATACTTCGTAATGAAATTGGTCTGCATATCGCAGATTGATAAATGGTCGAATCCGCTGTTTTACAAAACCGGTACTTGTTTTACATGACAGCTCCGTTATGTAAAACAGCTGAGCGACGTTCATCCATCTGCGACATATTGATGTCACTTTAAGCCCCAATCAGTTACATGCATATACATAAACCTCAGTTGATATTGCTTCTAATCCAATATTATCGTAATTTTGTAACACCCTTTGGGCATAAAATGATAAGTACCTATCAATATTCACTAGCTCTACAGGTTAAATTGGAAATATCTAATCACTTAATAATTCCATCCCGTATTTCATTACTTCTTCAGGTACCATTGTAGAAAACACAACTGAAGGTATTAACCGGCACATATCATTCTACCAGAATGTGTCGCAAGCGAGCAACGTGCACATCGTGGCCGGGACAGGACATTACATTGCGGACTTGCAGAGCGGTGATACTCTGCGACAGTCTACCGAAGATGTTTACAATCATATGCTGCTAGAGCTGACTAAGGGCTGTGTTAAACACCCTGATGTTAAGGCCGGATTCATGGGAGAGATCGCCAGTGTATGGCCATTGAGAGGTCAGTAAATGTCATAATCTAGTCTAGCCTTTTCCTAGAAATATGTTGAGGTCGGCTTCTAATCTAACCTCAGCTGAATACCAGTACCTACTTTACATGGAGCGACTGCCTATCTGGACTAGATCAGGGGTCAAATATACCTGAGGCCTTAGTGTGAGTTTCTTTCATACATCTCGATAAAACGCAGTGAGCGCGTTCGGCGTTCCGATTGGTCCTTCACCAATCCAAGTGCGGACCAATCGGAGCGCAAAATGCGCTCACTGCGTTTGGTGTAGATGGTTAAATGAAACTCACACTAGGGCCTCTGATATCGATAGTAAATGTACCTGGGCGTTAACGTGGCTTATCGAGTGTTAGTAAAATTTCGGCTATGTTGAGCTACCTCTTTGTCACTCATTACTGTGCATTACATTAATACTACACCGTACGTGCACTAGAGCTAGTTTCTCGATTGTCAAGCGCCCACATTTAGTTTTACACAAATTTTGCGAAAATCTTCGTTCGATAAACTGTCCCAGAATAAATTAACAATCGAGAGCCCCTGAAAAGCTAAGCATTAATATTGGTGTAGCAACATCATCATATAAGCCAACGCCCGTAGCGCGCCGCGCGCCCCGGCCGTGCGAGTGACTAGTATATATAGTAGTCTATGCGAGTGACCGACCGTGGAGCCCTAGAGCTCTGCTACCGCCACCGCGATGGTGGCGCTCCTGTTGTGAGTTCAGTGAACTACAGGCTAATACGTGCTTTGCAGTGATTGGGTAATAAACTCGTAAGGTTTTTGAAGTGCCCGCTATTGTATTTTGTTATTCTAAGAATACGTATAAGTAGCTGGTATTTTACGAAATAAAAGAGTACCTTTTAGCGTCTCGAACTGGTTGTTTCTCTTCATAACCTACAGACCTAACATTGGCGTTAAATTACTTATCTACAGATTTTGAACGCAAAGCCATCCAGGCTGCCGGGGAGTTACAACCGCAAGTCGGTTGTGGAGTGAGTTTCCATCCCCACAGAACGAAGGAGGCTCCCTTCGAGATCATTCGCCTGTACCTGGAGGCCGGGGGCTCCGCTGACAAAGTTGTCATGTCCCATTTAGACCGTAAGTAACTCTACGAGAGTAAAATTGTTGTAGCTATCAATAAATAAGTATATATAAACCTATTTACTTACTTTCTATCCTAAGATGCAGTACGGTGGTTCTGAGGACATTTTTTAAATCTAATTTATTTGCAATTTTTTGTTGCTACGGCGGTCGGAAGACCGACAGCTATGAGTGTGAGGTGAGAGTTTGATTCCCAGGTCCGGCAGTTTTTCTGTCTGTAATTTCTCGGTAGCAACCCGGAGTCAGGAGTCCAACATCTTTTTCATGGGACTTAAATATTTGGCGAAATGTGGGTGTATTTAACACTTCTGCTCTTCCCTTCGGGGAATACTAGCGTGATGTTATGTAGCTATATTTTAATTTTTCAGGCACACTGGTAGAAGATGATATTTTATTAGAATTCGCCGAATTAGGCACGTACTGCCAGTTCGACTTATTCGGCACAGAAGTGTCATATTATCAATTGGAAGTGACCACGGATATGCTGAGCGATGCGCAGAGGATACAGAAGATATCTTTGATGGTTGGCGAGGGCCGAGAGGACAAGATACTCATGTCGCACGATATTCACACGAAGCATCGATTGGTGAGTATACAGGGTCAAATGAAATTAGCTAGCGAAATTCTACAGACATGATGGGTTTTGATATCAAAACAAGAAAAACTAAAAACAACAGATTTTTTCAACTCGTTCTTTAAGTATGAACTACTTACCGTACCTACTTTACATACGCACGTCTGTGGAGTCTTGCTAGCTAATTTAATTTGACCCTGTATAATTAATTATTTAAGTTTTCTAGGGCATCATCAGCCTTTGACATATAAAAGTGTTTGTACAAACCGGGTGTATCCAGACCTGGCGAATGCGCCGCTCGCGAGCCTCTTGCGAACTGCGCGCGTGCATTTCATGTTCGTACGCAGCCCCTGCGCCGTCTACGCGTCGCTGGCGCGCAAGCTACGCGCCGTACTCGAGCGGCGCAGGAGGTGCGTGCGCGCCACCCGCGGTTTGCATAGTGGCCGTTTAATTCATAGCCTTTCGACTCTGGTACTATATTCTGTCTTATTTTAAAAAACGGAACCTGCCCCCAACGTCTTCTGTTTTTCCTTTTAGTTTTTGTCAGTAATAAAATAGCCGATGCTGCACCAATTATGCTATCGGCAGTCGTATGATCCGACATCTTCGGAAGCAAATTTACAACTGAGGCTCATATTTCGTTCAAATGCGAAAGAAGCTATGTGCGCACGCCTAGCCGGAGTTGCACTAGAGCGGCGCAACAAACGTAGGCAGTGACCGCACGCGAGCAACACGCGCGCAGTTCGCAAGAGGCTCGCGAGCGGCGCATTCGTCAGGTCTGGATCTGGACACACCCTTGCAGAAATAAAATAATTTAACATTTATCCCTCCTGCCCGTAGACCATGTTTCGTAAAAATATCGCGACGGGAAACTCTCGGTGTTGAATCGAGGATTGAGAATTCAACAGAATGCATCCCAGCGCGTCGAAAAAACACAATGTTTGATTTTGAACTCTCTGTCGTCCGTCTGAATGTGTACTGTTCCGTGTGGTGCCGGACGTAAAAGAATAGTACCATCGCATTTCTTCCCGTGGGTGTCCTAGAAGGCGACTAATGGACTTTAGGGAATAGGCAGCAGCGTTCTCTATGCATTTGACCACCATACTGCGATCGCCCACCCGCATGCCAAGCGTGGCGATTATGGAGAACCCCCCATTTTGACGTCTATCGGCCGAAATGATGACGATGATGATAATAAATGTGTACTTATCCCAATTTATTTGGAGTCGAAGCAGCATGATTTCTTCGTCACCTCATTCCTCATTCATCTTACACACAATCCATCCATTGCTTCTTTGGTTTTTCTCTACTTTTTGAACCATCCACATACTCAAGTTTCCTCACGATTTATTCTTCATTCCATCGTATTACATGCGCATACTTTGAGGATCAAGCCGTTGGTTCCGGCTATCATTCGTAGATCTTTGACTGTCGTTGCGGGTCGTCAGGATCCCGAAAGTCTGACCAGTCTTACCAAGGGGTTATCGTATTACCCAATAAATGGTAACACGTCGCTTCATACTGGTTCTCAGCTGCATCCGGTTAGACTGAAAACTGACCCCAACATAGTTGGAACAAGGCTAGGCAGATGACACTGACCTTGAGAATCACTGATGACTTAGTTAAGGTTGTAGGAACCTACTGACTACAGGTTTGGGAGGTCTATGTCCAGCAGTGGACATCTTTCAACTGAGTGATAATAATGAGCATTCTTTCCAATTGTTTACAGACCCGTTTTGGTGGCCACGGCTATGCACACATAATAAACAACGTGCTCCCAAAGATGAAGTCCAAAGGCTTCACACAACAACAGATTGACAATATTACAATCGAAAATCCAGCGCGATGGTTGGCTATTGAAAACAAGTCTTCATAATTGTTATTGTATTATTTGTAAGTTATTGTTTTTGTAAATCTATAGAACTGTATACAGGGTTTAGGGAACATGAACGCGGAAACTGTCACCATGAATTCAGCACGATTATAGACCCACCAGAGTTCAAATCTTCGTCGGTAAAAAAAACTGAAAAAAAAAAGAAACTGCTGTGTCATACAAAATTGAAAGCCCACACACGGTCAAGATGTATGGAATAGTAGATTCTTTTTAAAAATCGAGTTTCCACTGCCAAAAATGTGCTGAATTCATTCATTTATGTAACAGTTTGCATGTATATAGTACTAGAACTAGAACATGAATTATGGTGCCCTAAGCAAACATTTGATAGCTTACCGTTTCCGATACCGGCCTGCTACTATTTTTATCTAAGTACTTTTAAATATAGTAACATGAATAAGTAATAACAAAACCAACGTTAATTAAAAATACGTTATTTTATTTACAAATACATTACTTTTGTTTCTGAACAAATAATATTATTTATAATTTTATGAGCGTTCATAATGTGGATGACCCCATTTCCATGAAGAATGTTCGTATTTTATGCTTTACATGTCGTGCCACTGTCTTGTACAATCAAAAATATATAATAAAAAGCAAATATCAGACAGAAGGTCTAAATTGCAATGGTTGACGCGTGCATTTCAAATGGAACAAATATGCTAAAGTTTTTTTTTAAAGTTAATGTTTAAAATCACAAATGAGCTAAATGAAAGAAAATGTAAAAGGATTTTTTATAAATAAGTTAGTTTTTCTGGTATCATTAATGGACGAGTCTTCTTTACAAAAAAGGCGTTTCCCGAACTGTCTATATATAAAATTATACTATTAGTCTGTATATGATACATGAGACCGCACGTTGGCACTACATGAGATAACGAACATGAATGGGTACTTGAATACAGGCTTTTAAATCCATTACCATTATTTTAGTGGTGAAAATATTCATCAATATGAAAAAAGTAAACATTTTACAAACATTCGACTTCTGAATATTTTAATGACGTGTGGCGCAACTGGGCCTAGGGCCCATGTTCACCAGCATGTTATCAACAAATAAACTATATTATCCGTTAAACGGTTTAAACATGCAATTGGCTGATCAAATGTTGGTGAACACGGGCCTGTACGCCGTGTCTGGAACGAAAATCAACACAAAAATTTTAAAACAATCTGTCAAGCGCTTGTAAACTGCTGTGATTGGTTGAATGAATTATCAACAGCCAATCGCATCACTTTACCGGCGTCGAATTTTGATGCGTCGATAATAATACGTCTAATCAGAACGTTTATTAAAAAACAGACGCTTTTTCGCCATTTTATTTTGCGTACCTTCACCCTAAAAGGATGATAATTAATAAAAAATCAGCCAGTACAAACTATTGAGCCCTAGTCTTCTAAATCGAGGTTCTGAAGCTCTTCATCCAGGTCTTCGTCAAGGAACAGGTTCTCATTGATAGGCACAGCTGCGGCGGCGTCGTCGGAGGGCGCCGCGTCACTGGAGGCCTGCGACCCGTCACCGTCGCCATTCTCCAGCCCCTCGTTGAGCTGCTGCAGTCGGTCATCTGTCGCTTTGGTGCCGGTGTCATCCGCCTGAGAATACAAATTGTTGTAGTATTATAATAAATGTGCATCTACTACTAATAAAGCCAAGCAGACATCACAGCCGCAACGGGCCGCAGCGGAACTCGATTTCATACCATACGCATCTGTAGTGTGCGTCGGTACATAGAGAAACAAAACGACCCGACGTGATTTTTTTTCACAGAGGTAGTTTATAAGCCGATGAGCGACATGAACTTTTTATTAACCTTTTGAGCGCCAGAGTCACAAATACGTGACAAGCGAAAACTGTCCCTGAGCGCCAACGACACAAATATGTGACAAAAACAGCGGTACATTAAAACACGAAATAAACTATTTAAACATTACTTTAATGCCTATTTATTTATATACCTGTAAAATAGAAGGTCCAAAATTTATTTATTTCCATAAAACTAATTAAATTGCATTACAAATATTGAGAAATTTTACGTTAAAAAGAAAGAAATAAACTCTGAAAAAAGAATGTCCTCACACGCCAGAGTCATAACTGCGTGACCGCTAGTGATGTAGCGCATGTTGGATAATATCATTATTTCAAATCAAAGATCGATTCGAAACTTTCCTCTGGAATATATTATTTTAGGTATAATTTGGTACTAGGATAAAGCAGCATTAATTTTATAAAACCAGTCTTAAAAATCATTCAATAAGCTACATAGTCAAAAATAAAATTTGGTTGGGTCGAATTTCGATATTCACTAATCCCAACTCAAGCGCATCCCTAACGCAACCCGAATTATCAGTACCCTGTACGCCATGGTCACGACTAGACGACAATATCGTGACGTCACAAGCGCGGCGACCAGAAATTAGTGAAGTGAATGAATAATATTTATGATTAATTTACTTGTGATATCGAGTTCAAGATTTATATTAAGTGACTATTATAATGAGTGGGAATTTAATGACTACGGAAGAACTTCTTCGCATATTAGAAGGAGTCTCAGACGACGACGACGATGATTAAGTACCTGTTACATTCGGAATTATAAATCTGATTTAAAAAACGTGTTTCATTTATTATAAAATAATATTGTACTAGAACATCGATAAACGAGATATTACGTTGCCACATCCTTATTTCGGAAGCGAAGTAGTTATTAAAATGGCGGGCCGTCCACGCCATGGTCACAATATGAAGACAGCAGATCAAGAATAGTGTTGTACCTACAGTTATTATATTTAAATATATTGTAGTCTCATATCTGTTATTACGGTATTATACAAGTCTGTAAATAGTGTATAACTATTACTTTAATAGGAAGAAATGTAATGTTGAATTAAATTTCAATGTTATAAGGACATTATATTTCGAAATTAAAGACGAAAATGAAAATAAAATTGATTATCGATGAAGTTTTGGAATCCCTATTTTTTTCGTAGGTATTTGCGGTGAATTTGTGGCCTGGCGTTGAGGGCAAGTTCATGCGTTTTTGCTCTGGCGTTCAAAAGGTTAAATATATTTTATACTAGCTGTGCCCGTGACTTCGTCCGCGTAGATTTTAATTTATTTAATTGCTGCTCAGCTCCTATTAGTTGCAGCGTGATGTTATATAGCCTATATCACTCAGTAAAGATGTAGCTTTCTAATGGTGAAAGAATTTTTGAAATCGACCCAGTAGTTTATTCATAACAAACAATACAAAATAATAGTTTTAAAAAAAACTAAAAAACACGCTTTAAATACCAAACTAAAAAAGTAGAAAAAAAAATAATTCTATTAAAAAGCGTGGGGTGCTTTTTGAGGTATTTTTTAATCAATTAATATCAAACACCCCACGCTTTTTAATTATTCTTTTTTCTATTTTTTTTTTTAATTTTTGAATTGTCATCAATCCTCGATAAGTCTACAAAGTTTAAATGAAATCTGACCGTTTGAAGTGGGTCAAAATCGCGCCTTATGGAGAGTATAAATAAAACTTTAAAGTCACTATGAGGTAAGGTTCATGATGCTCAAATTATTATTTTTATAATAAGCAGTGTAACTTCCATGCAGTTACATTACTTACCATAAATATAATAATTTAATTATTTCCCGGAAAAATTAACAGTTCCTGTGGGAATGCACAATTATAATAAAACATAATCTCACCTCTGATGCCTCCATGCCAATAAGATCGAACTGCACTTCTCTATACTCGATATTGTCTTGATCCTCATCATCTCCGTAGGTAGCGAGGTCCACGGCCTCGTCATCTTCATCATCAGCGTCAGCAGCAAGAGCCGGGTCGAACGAGAACATCTCTCGTCCGGACAGACCGACGGCGCGACCTGCCTTGAAGTCAGTGCGACGCTGGTCTTCAGCCTTAGTTAGCGCTTCCTGATGAAGTAAAAAAAATATTTGCACCTTCAAGTAAAAAAATCTGTTTCTAATTAAACAGGCCTTAAAGTAAGTAAAGGTGCATGTTAGAGTTGCAGCCAATTAGCCAGGGCTAAGATAACTTAATATCTACCTACTTTGAAGACTAGTAGTATAATTAAATCTTTATTACAACAATAAACTACAATTCATTATTACAATTTTGTCGCCGTGTACACAAAAGCGGTTGACACTGAGACAGAATTGTGTAGTACACTCACATGTCCCTAGTTGTAACTTTGAGTTGTAACTCAAAGTTACAGTTGTAACTTTAACGACATGTGTAACAGCTACAGCACAATATATTTTTTTTAAGGGTCGAAATTGTAGTGACCCTGGGTTTTGCCAATCTTTGACTAGCTATAGTGAATTAATTGGATACTATTTGGTATACAGACTGGGAATGTGAAGTTTAATTTATTGCCATCTTGTATAAATTGTAAATTTTGCACAAATTTTACAATTTCCGGTATTGTACCAATCAAACAACAAAATCGTCCACAAACCTGCTTATCCCTAATCTTCTTCTTCTTCCATGAGAGGAAAGTTTCCAGTGTGATCTTGGTCTGGTGAGGTCCAAGTGCTGCCCTTTCTCTCTCTATAAGGTCCACCAAAGAGATCTCATTCTTCTTCTCCTCCATTTTTTTCTTGTCTCTCTTGAGAACGAAGCCTGCTGGTAGAGCATGCCTGTATATGCATTTGGTACCAGAAGGACATTCCCAGAACCAACCATACTTTGATCTTTCTACGGCTTCCAAGAAGTGTCTGCAGATCTGTAATAGTGATAAATCAGATAATTAGAACTTCGCAATTCAGATAATCAGATAGCTGCCATGTGGATTACGGTCCAATATAAGTATAGTTTCAAAGAAGTAATTGAAATTGTATGTAATTTTTAGTAATTTAAGTGAAGCCAAACAGCTGCAATATAATGCTCAGGTAGGTATTACGGTTTATGTTTAAAAAATATAAAGGAGTTGGGAATGCCTAGTCTTATCCCAACAATGTTGAGGTTGGCTTCCAACCTAACCGAATGCAGCTGAACAACCACCAGTATTTTTCATGAGGCGACTGCCTATCTGACCTCCACAACCTAGATACTGGGTAATACATTACCCCTTGGTAAGACTGGTTGTTAGACTTTCGGCCTTCTGACGGGGTCGTTAGTATGCTGGAAGTAACGACTATCAAAGATCGACGATGACGGTACGGTATGTTAAGATGATCTTCCATCCACGGACCAACCGCGACTAGCGTAGTTAACCTGATCGATCGACCCGTGCGATTGGTATTACTTAGTTTCCCACGAGTTGGAAAATATGTAATGTGTTATAATTCATTGAAAGCGACTAAGACATAAATATTGTTCACCACATTCACCAAGCTTACTCAAGGTAGATTGATGATTTTGGATTTAAATTTATTATACATCCAGGTGCCATTACATTATTTTCCTATATATAAAATAATATATAATATATATAAATGCACGGCAAAGGCCTCCCTCTTTTTCTTTCCCAATGATGTCAGAGAATATTTGATAATAACTCACAATGTCAGTACCGGGCCGTTGCTTGTCATCTGCATGCTTCTTCTCCACTACTTCCTTAAGCTTCTCTTCATCCCAATTGTCCATAGTGTCCTCGTCATCTCGCATGTCCACATAGAGGGATCGTTTTTCAGCCTGAAAAATATTTTTTTTTAAAGTGAAATTAAAGTAGTTATCTAGGTTTTTCGGTGTCCAGCATTTAAAGCTAAAAGAGCATGTAAATGGTAAATGATGATTTTATTTGTGTAAGTAGGTTTGTACAAACACTTTTACGCGTCAATCATATTTTTAAAACTAGATGAGGTTGGCGTTTCCTATCTGACTGCTTTGAGAAGATAGGCCGAAAAAAAACTCAAAGGTCACAGTATTTTTTAAAGTCCAGACATAATCTTGGTCGCATCATGTGAAGACCACATGGTCTGAAATGGTCTTTTGAACCACACAGATTGAGTGGACCTGTCCATTCAGTGCACTCATTTATCATGTAGCTCAACTCAAAACTTGAGGAGCTCAACTATTTCATGAAAAATACCAAAGAAAGAACATTTGTGTGTGTAATGGTGTGAAATGTTGAATCTATGCTAATAATAAAGCGGAGGGGTGAGTTTGTTTCAAAGCGCTAATCGCGAAACTATCACTCGGATTTGAAAAAATCTTATTGCATTTAATAGCTCAGCTCTTAATGAGGGTTATAAGTATACAGGAAAAAAGATAAGTCAGAAAGAGCGCGAAGGGCAGTTGGGCGATGTGATGCGACTAGTTGAGACGGCGGAACAAGAAATTTCAAAAGTGTCAGATAGAAGCTAGTAGATCTTCACCAAGTCAACCTGCTAATTTTTCTAGTGCATGATTTCCCTTTTTCTCTTGCACTCTCTTGCACTGTATAAGTACTGTATTCAGCAATCAAGATATGATTAGCCTTGTATTTCTTTCAATATTGTAGAAGAAAACAAACCTTTCTCTCTAGAGTCAAGTCGTGCGAGAACTTGCACCTATCTCCTTTAGTACACTGGCCCTGCTTGAAGAAAGCACATACCACAGATTTGGGGTCCGTACCTGAAAAAAACATTGTTTAATATGAGACAATATTCAGGATTTTATTTGAATGAACTTATAATCGCAGTTTGCTAGAGGGCTTAGAACAGTTACCAATAGTATAGGTTCTGTATTGGTATTTAGCAGTTCTTGCCATTTCATAACCTGGGTAGCAAGTTTAGGTGGTACTGATTCTGAATAATACTCAAAATCAAAATCAATCAAACAAAGTCATTTATTCGAACTAGGCTGAGAATCAACTCATTTTGAACATCAAAATTACACAAGACAGTCCCCCCAAAACGTACGCCCTTCACCCTTCACCACTACACCCTACTGTTATTTCAAGCCCTGGTCAGCTAGCATTAATATTTAAATATATAAATAGCTCTAAGAATTTATACTATGTTCATTAAGCATGTATTGCATCAACTGGAGACCATAATGATGTCAAAACTTGTAGTTTGGGATTATGAGCGAACAATAAAACTGTTGTTGACTGGACAAAATAATATGAAAACCAATGATTGACAAAAAACCAAATTAATTGGGACTGGAGGAGAATTATTCCAGTATGACATACCTTTCTCAACCTTTTGTGTTTGAACAGGTTTGAACAATGCTGCTAATTCCTTCTGTTCCTTCAGTTTGGCCTCTTTTTCTTTTTTCTTGTCATCCATAGGCTTAGCGGGATGGATGCCGCCACTTTTGACCTGTTTCTCAACTTGTTGGATAAACTTCTGTTGCTTGGCCCCCTTCTTGTTTTTAAGGCCGAAGGTCTTATCCTGTGTACGAAGAATATGTGATTAGAGATTCCATTTTCTACTTGTGCAATATAATGTAAACAGCGTTAATTTATTTCGTTTGTGCAACAAATGCTCTTATTACTACTTTTTTAAATATTGGTGGTCAAAATTCTTGTTAAAAAAGATGTCTAGAATACTACTGGATAACGTGTGCCCTACATTACTGTAGTCACCAGGGCCAAGAGCGAAATCAAGACCTAATATTTAATAGCCCCTGCGATACGAAAAGTTTTATAGAAATCGTTTTTAAATCACCTCAATGACTTTATCCTTCTTCTTCGCTTCTGTCTTTTTGCTAGCACCTCCACTGCTAGCGGGAGCGCTGCTCGTCTTCTTCGGCGGCATGGTTATGTCGTGTCTCAAAACTTCAAATGAATAACCAACTACCAAAACTCCTTGCCCTTAATCTAAACCGTGTAATATTTAGGCTTTAACCCATTAATAATGTCTTTATCGATAGTTTACGCGTTTCTTCAGAAAAAGTAAATATCTTCCACGGTGCACCAAGATGTGAATTTGTGGAAGATTTACGTTCCAGCTCTGCTCTAGTAAGTCTAGTATTTTGTTCACTTTTGTCAAGCTTTTCGTTCTTGCTTTTCCTGGTAACGGGATGTATTAGTTATCCTATTCTAACGTCGAAGATCTACAATTTGCAGTCATGGACGTATCTGGAATGCTCATGGGTCTGACAATTATCTGCAGATAATCTAGAAAAATAATTGAAAAAATATTTTTTTATTGAAACCAGGCTAAATCTGTGGAAATGGTCTTCGAGAGAATTTAAATCTGAAATAACTACTAATTTATCAAAACCTTTAAAAACTATTCCATGTTTTTCTGCAAGAACTTCTGTGGTTGAATGACAACACCGAGATCATTGTCAAACTGACATTGACATATTGATGAAATTCTTTCTTTCAGAAATCAGAATTGTAATTTATAGTCTGTGAAAAGTGGTCAAAGTGGTTGATTGTTCGTTGAATTTTGGTCCTGCCGTGCGTAAACGTGAAATAAACACTAGCCTAAATTAGGCCATGGCGAACGATACACCTTGTAAAATTAAAGAGTGCATGGATAAATAGCCTGTGTTTAATTTTCATTAACGAAAGTTACCATGGAAATTGTCGACGTTGAAGAATGCCAGTCCGATCCAACAGCGGTCACAAGAAAGAAAAGTTTATGGGCTAAAATTAACACTAAGACTACGTACAGTTATTTATTTAACATTGCAGTATCAATACTATTGCTCACATGCCTGGTTCTGGTACTTTATTTTTTCAAAGAATATTTGAAGACGATTTTATACTGGGTAGACGCACAGGATCCCTGGATAATATTTTTGTTGTTTATGGGTTTATTTTTGGTCGTGAGTTTTCCAGTGACGATAGGTTATTTGGTGTTAATAATAACTAGTGGATATTTGTTCGGGAATGTTAGGGGTATAATGACTGTTCTGGTGAGTGCGAACTTCGGCGTGGCGGTGGCCCACTTTACCCTAAAAGCGTTGCGGAGCTACCTGCCCCTGGACCGGTTGCTCAAGAACGAGACGGCGCGGGCGCTGCTGAAAGTGATCTCGGGGCCGCAAGCCTTCAAAATTGTATTTTTCGCGAGACTGACGCCAATTCCTTTTGGATTGCAGAACACAATATTTGCAGTGAGTGGTTGTTTATTATTTGCTTATTTATAGACTAAAAACTGATTGATACTCTTTAATATATATAATCCTCAAATTCAGTCATGAGCCAAGCTGCTTTTTCTGACAAGACGATAAGAAAATCTTTTTTATTATTATTTATTTAGTACCTAACTTAAACTATTCGTGGTTTTGAACAATAGGAATTAATAATAATATTATCCTTGTTAAACAATATCACATAAATGTAAACCGTCCAATCCATAGTTAGTAGGCTGAGATGCAAAGTCATCCTTAAAATCCCTTACTAATTCAACTGTATCAATTAAATATAAAATATGTATTAAGAACTTTTTAATGAATACTTAAACAACATATCTGAAAAACATAATCAAAATATAATAATGTAACCTTTATCAGTTGACTGTGGTAGATAGGCTAAGCAGATTGGTTTATTATCATTGAGTAAAAAAAACACATTCTAAACTATACCTCCTACCTATTTAAAATTGGAAGCAAGGTTCATTCAGAATACTGGTGGTCAGGGGTCTAGAGACAAGGAACTTTATTTATAATTAATTGTGGAAAAGTGCTGTTTCCTATTAAAATATCCGATACTTTGTACTTGAAAAATATTCTCATGTCTCTGCATTCAATTTTTTTTTGGTTGGCATCATCAAGGCTTCTTAACAAAAAATTTAATATTCTTTATTGTATTTATATTGTTTTTTTATTTCTCAGATAAAATTGAATAAGTTTTACTACTTAAATATTATCTTCCCACAGATTAGTCAGTTTAATTCTAGGTTCATTGTAAAGGTCAGCCATATTTATTTTAGCAATTTTTACAGATAAGTTTTAGGCTCAAACATGCAACCATTTTTTAATTTAAAAAAAATCTTCCTAGTGTTTTTTCAAAACTGAGTTTCCAGCAAAGATGTGTTACTAATTAGATTAGACAACTGCTGAACCCATACATGATATACTTATTAATATAACTATGTAAGTAGTATGTATTCACAAAACATAACAACTCAATCAACAAAAAAAAAACTCAAACTTTTCTATGGCGTAACCATAAATGTTTGTTGTGTGCTAAGGTTATAAAATATTCTTACACCTCACACCCCTACTGCCTGCTTGGGGTGTAGAGGTGAAGGTCACTTATTATCAGCATTGTTAATCCTTTATTCCCTATATTCAAGGCTGGCAACTTTATGGTAACCATAAAAATAGCTTAAATTAATCATAGAGCCTTGGGACTTGGACAGTATACCTACACGTAAATATTTAAAAGTAGAACTTAAAAGACCATGAACTTTAGACAGGCCTTTTGAAATGTCGGGTGCATATAATGCATAATATATGACTAGCTTCTGCTGGCCAGTTCTTTCTCGTGGAAGTTGTACTATACACGATATACTAAAATATCAGGCACATATTTATAAAACTCCCTCGGCTCCCGACCCACCACGTCGCAACGCATCGCTCTCTGGCGCTATTACTTTTCGGACATTTTTCATTCTGCTCGACTGTCGTAGCGTGATATTAAATAGAAAATAGATAATATTGTCCAGGTAATACAGTAAGCTTAAATAGATTAACATCATGTTGAGACGACATTATTGAGTAGCTTAAATATTACCTACAGCTAGTTACATATATTATTTGCCAGTGAACCCCAAACTAGACAGTTAGTCTGTATCTTGGGATTCAGACTAACTGAAAATAAAATATACAATATAACCCTTAACCTTGCTCAAGAGTTGCTATCAAATGCAAAATAGAACTTCTCAAATCCGACTGGTAATTCCAGAGATTATTGCGTTCAAACACGAAAAACATACTCTTAAAACATAAACATGTTAGTATGGGGTGGCCAGCTTGCACATTGATAAGATGAGGATAGGTAAGAGCATACTATTTACGCGATGTATTACTCATAATATCGCGATCCTACCTGTACTACAATCGTATTATCCTCGTTGCAAGCATGATAACGTAATATTTTACAAAGTGTAATGCTGACTGGCACAACATGAAGAAAAACGTCACTAAAGTTGAGAAAAATATATTTAAAAACCGTAAAACACATCAATAATGAATGCAAAAACCAATCGCTTAAGAAAATGTTATTCACACTTCGCTTTAATTAAATAGTAATTTTATGCGAAATTGAGAACTCTTAAAATACGTCACTGCAAGATTCGTATCACATAGGTACTTACTACCTAACTATTCCACGTAAGTTTCAGATAATCGAACTGAACGCATTCCGTAATTGCGTATACCTACCGCAATGGAATAATTTCGTTCTCGCAGTGTAGATTTTTATTCATATTTTCCTGGACTTAAATGAATAAGGCCGGTAAAGAAAAAAGAAAGTAAAAAAAAATCCCTCGTACGACAAAAACGCCAACTAAAAAGGTATCAAGACATCGATATCGATTTTTTTCGGTTTTCGTATAATCGGAGTTACGTCATTACCAAGTCATGTAATTATGAAATAAATCGTGCAAATTTTATGTGACTCCACCAACATAACTTACCTACTTACTTTTGGCTTTGCCGTATAGTCGGGTAAAAAGTACAGACTGACGCTCGATTATCGTATAACCGATTTCAAAGAGTGTTTTTTTAATATCTAAATTTCAGCAGCCGCATCACTCCTGTCTGCCAGCTAAATAACACAATAAGTACCTATTGCGATAACCAATCTTTCACAAGTGTTAACTGTGATAAGCTGTCATCAATATGATAATCCTTTTCCAATTTATTTGGGGTCGATGCATCAAGTATTTACGGCAATAGTTCTGCATATATTAATTGGACGAGTGTGCAACGTAGGCCACTGACCACAAATTGTCTCTGGATTCCGAAAAAAAAAACCGCAGTTATTAATAGCTCATGTATTTCAAGAACGAAACGCACGAAGTCCAATCGTTTAATTCCGCGCGCAATCGGAGCAGGTTTCTGACGTTTCTCTATTATCTCGAATGGCAAACAAACTGGTTTTGATTACATTAGAGCTGTACCTACGATCAAGCTGCTTCCTTGTTAGCACTATCATTTACCCGTCATGTTCACGATTTGGCCGCGACACGCTACATGGAAATGCAGCTATTTATATCCTTCGGTCTTGCATCTATTATTCCATGCTTGACAACATTCGTTGGAAACGTCATGGAAACCATTAAACAAACTCCACAGTTGATAAATGTTCTCAGCTAGGGGAGCACATCTGAACAATTGAACAAATATTACCGAAACTTAGCTGCTAATCAAAACTTAGCTTAGTTGTTAATTAAAACTGTTGTTAAGATATGTCTATGGGTTGTCTCTTTGTCTCGCAGAAGAATGTCTTCTTTTTTTTTAGCTGAATGGCCATGATCTGACGTGATAACCAGTTGTCAGTAAATCTTTCTTGAAATAAATATCATGACATGTCTTTTCACAGCATCCAAAAAGCAACAAACAACAGTTAATCTTCAAAGAGTAAATCCAACGAGAACTATTATTCACCCAGTTTATTCGACGATGCCAATTTATTGGGCAGGTTTCCAATCTCCAAGCTGTAACTGGGATCAAGATCGCGAGCAGATCGTGAATGATCAGCGATTCGGAAATTTGTGCAGAAATTGTTCTCAATAAGGCGTATGATCTTTTCTAACAATAAAAACTATTTTAAAAGCAACTGAGGGCTTTTTGAAGTGTCTTGATATTTACAGTCCGAAATCCTAATTAACTAGTCTCGTTCAACTTCTTAATGATAGCAATTACGTTAATGTTTTAATGACTAACTTATCTTGGTTTTTTCGGCACCTTGAGTTGCTATACGCGGGATACTGATGACTATTAAACAACAATTATTGTACTTTAGTACCTACTCAAAATCACGAGGTCGAAGTAACATCATTATGTTTTTGAATCCAAACGGACCACTCTGAAAAACTTAGTTAGGCGTATTGAGCTTAAACTGAGCTGACATTCCACATAAATAACAAGATGCTAGGAATTGTCACTATTGACAGCTTTCATGACGAGATAGATCTTAACAGAATAGATCGGCTGCTCTCAGTTTACGGCGAGTTGAAAATGTATACGCATAACATCGGCTGTAAGGAAACAAGTGCCTGATGGAGGTAATATCTGAGTCAAAAGATCACCATAGCTCAGAAACAATGTATAGGCGAAGAGAGGTTTACATAAGCACCATGATTGGTACGCCTATCAGTAATCGCAGTTTCTGGTTAAACAGAAAAGAAGGTGCCTTAGTGATGTCTAGAACATTCGAAATTTATTTAGTTTTGACCTCACACTTTTTATCACCTCTACTTCGACGGCTTTAGTAGTACCACGCTGTAATTGGTTACGTTTCAGTCTAGGATCACATTATCGCATAGTAAGCCAACAAGAATCTAGTTTCGTGAAGAAACACATTGTTTTTACTTTCCATGCATGTCTGCGTTCATTGCTTACGTTTATTTTCTCGTACATTTCTATTTTCAAACAAGTTTTTTTTTATGCCGATACCGCGCTCTTTATTTACTAAACCACCAAAACCTTGCTTCTTGCTAAGACAACAAAACGTATACTAGTTGTTTCATGATTTTTTTTTATATCCAGGCGGCCAGGGCCAAATAAATTAGGGCTGAGTAAGTAGCAGATGACCCCACCTATCCACCATTTTCGTACGTTCTGCCAAATACCCTTTATACATTATATGTTATATTCCGAGAAACGGCTTCAAGGATTTTCATGAAATTTAGTATGCAGGGGGTTTTGGGGGCGATAAATCGATCTAGCTTTCATTTTTAGAAAACGTCAAACGAAAAAAAAAACGAGCAAAACTCGGTCTTCCAGATATTATATAACTACATGTTACGCACGCGAATCGTAATATATTTTGTTCATTATACAGCCTGACCCCCAAATTGCAAACGTAAGCAAATTTGATTTTCGCACGTTACCCCGGCGCTGCCCCCTTATTATTTGTTTGGTTCGACCTAAAAAGGAAAAACGAATCCTTTTGATCACTTTTTTTTTAATTGAGGCTTTCCGCATTAATGATGACATTAAAAAAATATTATTTCAGTTTGTTAACATTGAACTAATTTATTACAATGATTTAAAGTAATCGGTACGTAGTTTATGCTCTCAATGTGCAATGGACACGAAACTTAACAGATAATTGAATGAAGAGATAAATGGTCCTGGTCAATTAACCTCATTATGACACAGTGACAGTTTGTTCCGAAATCCGTTGGAGTATAGTTTTGTTACAGAGGCTGGGTGAGGTCCCAGCATTCGTGATTCAACTAGACACGATTGCTGAAGTGGATCGAATAACAGCCGTTGGTCCCGGTTGTCATTCGTAGATCTTTGGCAGTCGTTACGGGTAGTTAGAAACCCAAAAGTCTAACAACCAGCCTTACCAAGGGGTATCGTGTTACCCAGTAACTGGGTTGTAGAGGCCAGATAGGCAGTCGCTCCATGTAAAGTACTGGTTTTCAGCTGCACCTGATTACACTGGTAGCCGACCTAAACATTGGGAATAATAGGCTTGGCAGATTGACTCACACATAGTGAAAACAGATTAAAACCTCTAGAAGATAAATAATTGTTTCTCTTAATTAGATTAGGCCCTTCACCAGTCCAGGGACAAGCGGGGCCAATGGCTTAACGTGCTTTCTGAGGCACTGAAAACACGTGCTCTTTAAATGGCTGGTCATTCATCCCCGAACCGACAGCGGCAGCGGCGCAGCTTTAACTTTCGATTCCTCTGTGCAGCTGTAATCATTTAAGAGTTCCTCTTCTTTCACTCTGTGAGTGTGACTTGTTGTCCCATTTTCGTTACTGGTCTTTTTTCGGATTTTGGACTCAGAAAACTCTCAACAAAGTTGTTTAAGATTTTATTGAAATTGCTTCGGTTCCCGGCGAAGAATAGCCGGCGGATGCCGGTGTGGTTTTGTTGCATGAAGTTTATAAAAGACTAGCTCTTGCCAGCGGCTTCGCCCGCGTGGTTGTCGGACATTATTCCACGGCACCGTACTACCGGGATAAAAAGTAGCCTATGTGTTAACCCAGGTTATAAACTATGTGTGTTTCATCTAAATTCGTTCAGCAGTGTTAGCGTGATTGAGTTACAAACATCCAAACATCTAAACTTTCACATTTATAATATTAGTAGGATAACAATTCACTAACACATCACTCATCAGAGTCTAAATTATGAAAAAGACTTTTTTAAACAGACTTTTCTCACACAAAAGCTGCTATTAGATTAGATATACCACTGACTAAAACTGTTTTAAAAATTCTTTAAATCTTGCAATGATAAACTACGCAACTACTAGCACAAACGTTTTTAAATAGGTTGTTTACAGATTCAGTGCTAAACTAGTTTTCAGTGCTATACAATATGTAACAAAAACCCTGTTGTTCCTTTTAGGGACGTATACACTTACCTACAAACACAACATTTACGAAGTTATAATTTAAAAAATAAGCATTGGCTGGTCGAAAGTTCAGTATCAAATAACTATTAAAATCGACATATTCGAAAAAAATGTTTACAATATGTGATTTTACAAGTATCCTTATTTCGCACAATAGACTACAAACTCGGCGGCTTTCTTTGATCTAATCAAAATCAGTTAAACTTTACAAATATTCATAATTAAATATTTATTTTAAATATTTTTGTTGAACAGTTTTTATAAATGACTTGCTTTATTACGTATGTATACCGATTCTGAAAACGTGGGTAGAGGGAACAACAGGGTTTTTGTTACATATTGTATTAAAATGGTCCATATTGCATCCTTTAAGTGAAAAACATATTTGTGCTGTAACTTGCAATGGATTCGACGTTATATCACACCATACGTATTCGCCTTTCTACGAGACCATCGCAGAAAGTAGGTTAAAGCATTAAATCTGTTGACATTAAAGTAATATTATAACTGAGAGTACCTACAATATCTTGGTCTGTCTAAATCTCAATAGTGAATTGTTTTGGAATTGTCCTACTAGGTTATATCATCACCATCTTAACCTTTTTTCGACGTTTTGGAGTCTGCTAGCCAGAAGTGGCTTGGCGGGGCCTACAAGGGCCGATGCCTGCCAGGGGTACGGGTTGTTCGAAAGAGATACCGCGGCCCCTGGCACACAGGCAACTGAGGGAACACGGGTGGGTTTTAGTCAGTAAAAGTCTGACACGCCCTACTGCTCCACCCAGAGCGGGAGAAGTTATTTGATGATTTCCCATCCCAAAAAAAAATAAACCAGAAGTGGCTGAATTACATATGTATCTGCATCCTACATGCGTACCACACTATCAATTACAATCTGAATCAAATTTTGAAGAACACTACACACGCTAATCCATTGGTTCTTATGTTCGAAAAAATTGTCTGCTCAACAACTTGAATAACGCAATGAATGTTGAACTGTCAAAATGAAAGCAAATGTGTCTGTCTCTCTGTTTACTCACTCATCTATAGCTGTCAATCAATTCAGCCAATTGTAGCCCATCCAATTTCGCCACTAAAACTGGTTCACCGCCTGTTTCACAGCTATCCGAACGGATGTATAGCTATGAAATGTTTATGCTGTCTTTCACAAAGACAGTCGCTACACTACCCATGCTTAGGTTGCGGTCTGTTTCACACCGGTAGCCCTAAAACCGAACAGCGTTGTTCTAGTTGGCGACTTCAATATGTGTACCGCCATCTTTGATTGCAAGAATTTCGTTGTTTGGTAACGTGGTGCAGCTACGGTGAAGCTTTACGTTTTGGGGACTTCTGTCCCTTTTCTCCTAAAACACGCACACAGATTGATCAGATTCATTCAAAACTGTTAATAAGCACCTATAGTCGTGATTAAAGTCGGAATTAAAGGAGTATCTACCTGTTAAGATATCTTCAACGTCGTTGACACCATTTAATCACAAAGTGTTCACACTTTGTCTAAGAGTTAATTGCCCACTTACACTTACTTACATTACTATCGTACATGCCCTCAGTATGATAACATTAAGCCATTGTTCTTGGCGTGGTATCTAGGACGATCGCGTTTCAACCATCTTGGCCCGTTTCGCTTTCACTACGCGCCACAGTGTCGGACTGGCGACATTTTCTATTACGTATGCGTTACAATCCACCGTCGTGGTGTTTGTATTGATTGTTATTGTGTGAATCGCCCACGCAAGGTAGTCCACGAGCCAAAATTAGACGAAGTTCTTACAAAGCTGGTCTGAGACCTAAACTAGAGAACCGGTTCGAGCAACGCGAATTTCTAAATTTTGTGATTCTCAATGGCTCATAAATGGTTTCACTGCTTGAAGAGACATTCATAGCTCGCACCAGCTAACGAATTTGGTAAACAATACCCCTACAACACCTGTCATGCTTCTGGACTCATGATTAAATTATTACTTTATATTATTAAAGCGGTTTAGTGCCGTTAGTTTCCACGTCTCTTACCCACCTGTCATATAGCCCTGGCTTATAATAAACCTAAGCGCAATTCTACTTGTACTTCATAACAACGTTATGAGCGAAGTGCTTCATCATCTTGGAATTTTACAAAAGTATCCTGTGACCAATGTCTTGACGCGTTAAAATTCTATAACGGTCATCAGTTTTTATTACAGCGTTGTCATTGTCTGGGCTCATCGATAAACAAATGGTAGCTATCAATATAGAACATGGTGACACGTCACGTGGCATGTCCATTAAACTGCATTATTTAGTATCTGAATCAGGTCCATCCTGCGCCAGAAAATGTTTATAATGAACCAACGACCAATTGATCAAAGCTACCTAGCATAAAAGCTAATCTCAGAAAACCTTGGTAGCGAATTTTGTGCTAAAAATGTCACAAATTGATCGAAGTGATGATAAAATGATAACTTATAAGTAATCCAAGGTTAACAGTCAATACGCTTATGATCACAAATGATTTATCATAACTTTGAAACGCCACTGAGATTTCAATAACTTGAATTTTTATTTTACTTCCACACTTTTGATTGGGACTGCCTTCATGTTCAATTTAAAACGTCAGTCAACAACTTATCTCCTTATCATGTAGCGTTTGTGGCTACTCCTACGGCTGTAAGTGGTGTAATGTCCAAGATATCAGCTGCTCTTATCTTAACTGAAACCTGTTCTTATCTGGTGCAGGGCAGTAAACTTTTGTCGCCATCTTTCTTGGTCCTCCGCCAAACGTATTTATATTTATTATTTGAAAACTACATATAGATCTGCGCAGTCTTTTTATGTGGTATCAGTCTGTCGTTAAAATATCTGGCGCGTTTGGTGTCAGCTCCGACAAAGGGCAAACATTGTAGTTGATCAAGATTCCGTTTCAATGTTGCGATTTACAGTGCATAAAGCGAATAGCCACTGGTGCGTATTTATTAATAAATCGCTTGAGGAAAAAACTGCAGCGTAAGAATGATACGGCATCGTGATAATCTCATTTCATAGCCGCGTGCCTAGCTGCATCGAATATTCGTAATATCGAGCATCCTATCGAGCATATTTCAGGAGCTTTGTTGTAAACATTTTGCCGGCCAACCCAAATACATGAGGCACCAGCGTTTCAGAGCTCATAAAACGTTTACTTAACATCAAGAAGTATATTTACATTCAGTTAGCAATTTCATTACAACGGTACAGTAATATTCTAAAAATATAATTTCAATATCAGATAGGCGATCGTTCGGGGACGTTCGGAAAATCGTCTCGGCACGTTAAATATTTATGTAACTCGTTTGGGAAGATAAATTATTGTGTTCCATTACTACTGATGTGTTGGAGAAGTCTGACGTGTTCACAGGAATGTTTCCACCACGCCGACTTTCATACTGTCGGTAATTGTGGCCTACTTGGACACATACGTGCGTCCGGCGTCGTCAAGGCCACTGTAGATCGGTCAACTTGTTTATCTTATGAAAAACAATCGATCAATCTTGCTTTTTTTAGGACTGTCTCGCTGTTATTTACTGTGTCAGAAAGCATTCCTATCCTATCGAACGTTTTGTTATTATTTACCTAAAAATAAAGAATTTCAGGCGCTTAAAAAAAGTTCAAGATTAGCATAGTAGGTTACTGGGGCTATATGGCGTGTTTCGAATGCTAAGGTTCATTCTAAATCCGTACGCGAAAATTTATTGTTGTTTAATTTACTAGGCGCCGAAGGTATGGCGTTAATTTCCAAAGCAATCTACCTACCTGCGTGACTCCATGCTTAGCAAAATGTTTAGCCACTAAAATGTTATAGTATACATTTGCCTTTAACCGCACACAACTTTATAATCTTGCTTGACAAATGGTGATAGGATTGACGTGTTCCAAATCTACGTTGTTTAATATAAGTTTAATGTATTTACTGCACGCAAATTGTACTGAAAATATGGAAGAGATTTCATAATGATAGTCGGTAATTTATGAAAATGGCCGTTATTTGGGAATGCATTGAATGTTAGACAGCAGTTCCCCTAACATTTAACCTACATCTTCAAAGCAGTTGTAGGTTTTCTGTTCCGACCTGATTTTAATCAGATTTTCTTCGCAGACAGTTCCAATTGTTAAATCTAATTTTCGCTTTGTGGAAATGCAAAGTTCGTCGTAAGGTGTCGTGAATGGGTCACATACGAAATTTTTATTCGACCATTATTCTCCCTAGTAGGTAAGTAACTTTTAAAGTTTCTAATATTCATTGTAAAAATGCTTCCTCTGCTCAAAAACTGTCGTATGTGACTGACCAATCTCTCTACACAAGTCATTAAGTTCAAGTATAATCATGTTTCCTCTAATGTTTCTTTTCGTTGCGGTTTTGATCGTCGAGTCATTGAGCTCCTCCGAGCTCGTGCACTGACTGGTCAGGTCCACTCAATTCTGTGTGGTTATTTCCTCAAAAGACCATTCAGGCACTAATCTCAATCATGTGAAGGCCATGGGGCCTTCACATGATCTGACCAAGACTATATCTGGACTTTAAGTTTAAGTCTGGACCTCTGAGTTTATTTCTGTCTTTTCCTCAGCGTAGTCAAATTAGAAATGGCAACCTCATCTAGTTTTAAAATATTAGTAACGTGTAAAGTGTGTTTACAAACCTTCTTACAGAAATAAAATCATTTATCATTCATTCTCCAGGTAAGCGACGTCCGAGGCTGCGGCTACCACTTGGCCACGATGCTAGGTCTGCTGCCAGCACAGTTGATCAACGTATACCTCGGCTCCACGCTACGGTCCATGCACGACGTTCTGCACGAGTCCCATGTCACTGGATATATCATGTTTGTTTGTCAGGTGAGGTCCACTTTGTGTAACATATTCCCAAAAGTGGCTGTCATAAGCTAAAGAGGATTATCAGATAATGACGAGAATGACTGACCCGAAATTCAGTCGAATTCTTCCTTTTGAGCAGACTACTTGCGTCTGTTGAATTTGAGGTTCAAAATGAAGACTGATGAATAGTTGTGCCAAAACAATACATATATTATCTGTAATGTAAGCAATATCTTCGTTTGTTTGCGCGAGCGCATCATCCGTGACCACTAATTGAATTAAGGTACGTGTTCATATCATTGCTTATGTTTGTACATCAACGTTAGTACATCAATGGTTCCTTATACATACACAGATATCATATAAATAATGAAGTGGGGTGCACACTGCTACTGCAATACAATTACTTATGGTGCACGGTGTAAAGTTCTAGAACTAGTTTATGACGTCATATACCCCGTTGCGTTTCTGTTCAAGATTTTTAGAGCTTTCATTATACAAGTACAAATTTAAAGTTCTAGAACGTATCGAGATCTTTGCATGATATTATTATATTTCCTGTACAGTTTGCTCTTTGGTTTTTCCCAGATGTTCAGTTCTGATGTGACTGAGATTATTGTGTCACATTCACATAATGGTAGTTAGTTGTACTGTGTACGATTTATCTTTTATTTAATCGTACGCAGAACACTTTCGAAAGTTTCCTGACATTTTACGGAAAAAAAAACTGAGTATTTTCCCCTTTCCAGAAGAGTAAGACTGTCACCGATATCCTCCTGGCCAAGTAATGTCGAAACCTCACAGTGGTATCTGCTGACTTATTCTATAAAATTCTCACAGTGTAGGTAGACTTGAGTGTGTTTGATTGAAGTGAGCTGTCAATATCAAGCGTCAGGTGGTATGACAGTTCATTTCAAGCTAACTTCACCCACATTTTGACAGTGAGATTTTTGCAGAATCACCGTCAGAACACAGCTTGTTTGATCCCTCCCATATCTCCAGGTGATCTGCTTACTTTAGCCCGAGTAACGCTAGACGGATAAAAATGCCATGAGCCCGTGTTCTTGTCTGTACCATCTCTTAGAAGTACTTAGATCAGTTAAACGCAAAAAAAAGCTAAACCATAAGTACTTTTCCTCGATTTTAATCATTTTTAAACGGTGCCCTACCTACAAGTCGACATGAGTAAGTACTGAGGTAGTCTACCTACCTATAACTAAGACCTTGTTATTCAGTAACATATTCGTTCTCTCTAACGAGGTCTAGGTTAAAACAGCAAGGAACAACTTATTGTGTCAAACAATCCATGCGTGCACAATGCCTGTCAAAAAATACCTATTTTATCTACAAGCATGTATAGCTTCGACTTTTGACAATGTAGGTATGTAGACATGTAAATGAACGCGATTTTTGTTCGAGACTGTACACACGGCTCCACATCAAGCTATATATTTCCAGTATAAGCTGATCTCGCATTGTATAGGACAGGGATGGCGCACCAATGCCACGCGTGTCTTTGGTGGCACCGTCACAGTGTCACAGTAACAAACATAGAAATCTGAGTGTAATAAGTTCATCTTCTTAAGCCTTCCTCACCGTCCCCTTGACGCAGGTCCTGACCGGACACGGTTGTTTCGGCAGGTTCCTGTTCCGGATAAGGCGGGACGAAACACCCGGGTGTTTCTACTGCGAAGATCGCCCTGAGGACACGGTGGAGCATACGATGGAGGTCTGCCCGGCTTGGCCGGAGCACCACCGTGTCCTCGTGGAGGCGATCGGCGGCGGCGATCTCTCGCGTCTGGTCCTGGTCCAGGCCATGGTACGGAGCGAGAGTGCATGGGTACCCGTCGCCTCCTTCTATGAAGCAGTAACGCTCGCGAAGAGGGAGGCGGCGCACGTGAAAGAGAGCCAGTGCATGGGCCCTCACGGCCTTAGTCGTCGCAGGAGACGTCCTGGGCATCGGCAATCCCAGGCTGATTCCCGGCCACCGTAGGCGCGGGCTTGCGGACGGTGAGTAATGGGTAGCTCGCTTTCTGGTAAGGACCAAGCCCGGGTCGACGGCGGGTTGTGTTCCACGCGCGCCTCAAAGAGATGTCAGCACCAACTGGTGGGACCGGTGCGGGTTGTTCGAAAGAGATACCGCGGCCCCTGGCACACAGGCAACTGAGGGAACACGGGTGGGTTTTAGTCAGTAAAAGTCTGACACGCCCTCCTGCTCCACCCAGACCGGGAGAAGTTATTTGATGATTTCCCAACCAAAAAAAAAGCCTGAGTCGTTACTCTCTGCAACCGTACTATGTCACATGATTCCAGTTCAGCTTGCGTTCTGCTAAAAGTAATATATGAACCTAATACCAGATACCAGAAGTTGCACTAATTTGTTCTTTCGTATAAATAAGGTGGTGTGATGTTGATTACTGTATAATAATTCTACAAGTCTATTTCTGTTAGCAAATAAAGACTACCAATTATTGTGAAAGTGTTTAATTTTTTTCTTGTAGTCAATATTGTTTGTTGGCGCGTCAATGCCAAATTAAATATTTTTTTGGAAAAAGCGTCTCGCAGAGGTTAAGAGGTGCGCCACCCCTGGTATAGATAGGATTTCCGTACAGTGCGAGATCAGCGTAAACTGGAAATGTATGGCTTGATGTATAGCCGTGTGTATCTATAGAAAATTATTTGTCTTTCGTTTTATTTTTAAATGCGACTACGATCCACCGTTCCTAATTCAGAGTTTAAAATCCACGTTTCAAATTCAGATTTTCCAACTGCAATGACAGTGTAGATAAATAATGTAATTCAAACACTTTATCTGACTTCCTGCGTGTTACATATCTTTTCTTGGATATGTACTAACTTTTAACTCGTTACGTAACAAGACAAGCGTGAAGGCCAGAGATAAAGATAACATTATTTTTGAAGAAAGTTTACGCATAAGTAACTAGGCGGAGGCTAAAAGAATAATGGAGGCGAAACCAGCATGTCCTAAAACCAAAACTTTGAAGACATGTGACATGTGACCTACGTGGTGGATTACAGCTTATTCTCAAAGAAAGCCTGAGTTCTGAAGTCGCAAAATTTGGGATCATTTTAAACCTCGATGACGCCCGGAACTGCACCTAAGTTATGACGCCACAATTCATCACTGCTATAAGCTATCGTAAACGCAATAGGGAACTAGAGGGGCATATAAATAGGCCCCTCCACGTCCGCTAGTTTATTGCGTAACAAATTGATATCAAACGTTATTTTATCGCACATAAACGCAATAATATCTGCCGTTTGCACTGTGGAACTAAAACACTTCTCTTTCCCAAGACATATGTCATAGGAGGTTGAATTAAGGAATCATGTGGGCTTTCCAATAGCCACTTCAACGAATTCTCAAATAGGAATTGACGTGGATAATCACCACGTTTGGCTCTTTCGTCAAAAAGCCTTTCCAGACATGGCCCTGCATTGCTAGATTCTCATAATATCTTAAAAATATAAGGTTTGGACTTGAAGGGGAGTAGAGACCATGAGGTCTGAGTTTATTTCACGAATTGTAACATAAAAACCGTGCTTGGCAACAAGCACTATTACAGTTGACCTTAAAAGGTTGAAACTGCACGAATCGATTACCTAGTCCATACATAGGTAACCCCCAACTCTTAGAAATGATAGGTGTATTTATCGGAACAGGGGAGCTATATGTGGCCAAAGGTGAGCCGCAAAGGTCAGTGCTGAATAAATTATGATCACATCACACATCACAATATGCTAGGTGTCTACAAGTTCCACAGAAGGGTTGATTTAATACTACACATGCATTCGTAGTTTTGTTTGTCCTTAGTCAAATATTCCTTCCTCTATCCTAATTTCCTACTATCCTAATTATCTCACTATTTGATGTCGCAAAAAGTCATCGGTTTGGATTTTTGTCCATAGGAGATTGGGATCTGGCAGAAGCATTATTTATCATGTCTCTCGTAACAAAATTGCCAACCGGCATATCATGAACCGATGTTTGAACTCTCGTTCCGTTCCAATTACATAATTACCATGTCAACCTGTAAATCTTTACTACTTAACGTGGCAATTACGGTAACCACTACAGCAAATACTGATTAAAGAATAAATGATAAAATTTTCGGAAACCGGCTTATTCTAGAACAGAAAATTAGAACACATGTGTCATCTACCAAACCGCACCGAGAGAGAGTGAGCCCACGCGGGCCCACCGCTCACTCTCTCTTGAAGAGAGGAGAACTGTGTCATGTGCCTGTGTCCCAGCAGTGGGAACATTATAGGCTAATTATTCATATGCGTTGCAGTATTTCCCAAACAATGCTTAAGTACATTTTGTTCCTCAGATATTAATTTCATTCACTTTGCAATGCGATTTTTCGCGCGGGACAATCCCACATTATCATACGTACGTTAGTTAATAAAAATGCTTTTGTGTAAGTTTCAAGATAAAAATAGCTGCAAAGCATTTCTGATTCACACAAACATGTTGTTCAAAACAGCATTGATATTTATAAAGTTTAGTGTGTATTGATAAAGATCTATCGTGAACTTGCAAAGAAGATACGTGTACTATTTATATCACTAGGCCTCATGTCTTGAATTTGAGTCAATGTCATCATCAACTGACGATTTCTCGCTCCGTTCCGCTCGGTACGTTTTCCTGATACATAATTTCATCGTTATTGTTGTTTTGGTATGGAACCTCATATATATGACCCCATAACCATTTGATGCATGGTTTTCCCTGAACAGAGTTCAATGGTTATCTAATATCTGAAACAACATAAACTTTAGATAGATCTAGGCTCCATTATAATACTTCATTTGTCTCTAGGTTGACTGTAAGCTGATCCAGACTTGTGGTCAAAGTTAATCGGATAACGATTATAGTTTTAAAAAAAACAGAGCATTGTGTTGACGATAACGTTTATCTTATTCTTTCTTTTCCAACTCGGGGTGTAGTGTTGACTGTTCTTCTTTTTATGGTGCCTCAAAAGGCACTTCTTTACTGGGAGCATTCGCCTGTAATGTAACTTTCACCTGCGACCTATGAAATGAAATGTTCATTTATGTAAGTAGATCATTTAAGACAATTTTACACGTCATCATCTCCTAGCTGACCCAAACCCAGAGGTCATGGTAACTTTTCGAGTCCAACATTATATTGTTAGAATTTTATGTGAGTCTAACAATGCAGGGAAGAAAGGGAAGAGCCATTGTAGCTTTGAGCTGACCTGTCCCAACTGACGGCATGCATGCATTAGTCATCGTGTAACTCAACCTTATTTTAGGCAGCTCAACGACCCGTCACAAGCCTACAAAATCTGCATCACATTTGCGTAGGCCATAAACAAAGTACTCAGCCGTTTTACTTCTACCTATTGAATTATATGTATGTATTAACGAATCCTGCTGGTTGCAATTTTCTCTCTATATTTGCTCTCTCTGCAGTCGATGACCTGCACAGTCTACTTGCAAAGCCGTAGTCATTACAGTGAAATCTTGGATTGTTACATTAAAGGCGAATGCTCCCGGTGACGGAGCGCCTGTACTGAATTTTGGTCGTCAACTTCAAATCGTTCTCCATGTCCCATGTGCATTTATAACGAGTGACAATCATTGGTCGAATTGAAATTTGTTCACTGAATAATCAGTTTTATAATTAACGAAAATCGAAACTTGCTTTCCAACTAATTGCTATTTGTCGGTCGCTTGCTGTCATCGCCCGGGCGATGCGCTAGGCATGTGTGATGTGTGACACGCCATTCCTGGTATTTTGTTTCCGTTTTCGATTTCATTCCTATGTGGTAAATCGTATGATATAATGTCAAGAATCTTGGCAAAGTCATGGTAATCTTAAATAACAAGTTTCCCTATTGACACACGTTATCGCCAGCTTATGGCTTTGGCGAATCTACAGAAACACTTGACTCTTATCACTTTGGCGATAACTATCTAACGCAAACGCCAAATTTGTTTGTACAGACCTTGCAAATGTACATTTAATGTGAACCAGGAAAAGTTAGTGAAAATATTTGTATTCGTTAGGCAGAGGCTATTATTAATATTATTATTAATATTTGTATTCGTTGGGTTAGGAATGTATTCTAAAATTATAGAATTAGCTTAAGCTGCTCATACATAAATGCAGCAAGAGAGAACTTTAGGTAAACAAGCACAGACTTGTTGGACAGAAGATTTGGTGATCTTGTGGCTTGGTAGAAGCCACAAGATCACCAAATCTTCTCACTTAAAGAGCCACTCTACTTTGATTTCTTCTCTTTTGGACGATTAACGATAATTTCATAACGTAAGCGAAGCTGAGGTTCGCCATCCGCCCGTCATATTATCGCGTTTCTGCTATGATACCATACCAACGTATGGTTAAGAATAAATTAGTAGGGCAGTAGTAGCATCCATTTTAACAATGAAGTTCTCATCTGGTTCCAAACTTCCAATCCAATTGACGTAAATGTTGCCATTCCCGAATAGATATATTCGTCTTCTTGATACTTTTCTTCATCGTTGGCGGGCATATTTTTTTCCTAGCCATTGTTGTTCTAGGCAAAGGCGTCCGCCAAGGTCCTTGTATACTCTTCCCCGGCGCGGTCTCACACCAGTCCTCATGGTGCGCGTCGTAAATCACGTCAAACACCTCTTTCTGGGCCGGCCTCGACGGCTCTTTCCATCTTCAGGGACCCATAATTATGAAAATAGTTGGCAGGAGCATATTTAGAAATATATATGTACTGCACATACTACTTTACATTACTGCATTGTACATAATAATGAGTAGCATGTTATGTTATCAGCATAGGACGTAAGAAATAATTGCAAATTTTCTTTCATTGTCGTATTGTGCATACAATACCTACTATGATAAGTCTATTATAAAACTATCGATTTTCTATGCGAAGTTATTTATTTAAACAAAACCTTGTTAGGTTCAGTCCGTATATATATTTTATGCTGCATTAAAAGATGAATAAATACATTTAGCATCTTGGATTTTGACGTCACTTCATAAAAAGTAAACGTGTTTTTACAGAAATGCGTCATCGACTTCACATCGATGCAGTTGATCAACGTTTAATAATGTTGGACAATTGAGGACTAATAAGGCTCGTTAACAGATTGAGAAGCGTTCAATCGACCTTCCACAGATCAGTTGACGATTACATTTATCTTATAAGCGATCGCCTATGGCTGTAAGTTAGGAAGAAGGTATGATTTTGTCAGCTGGGAAACTCCTGAGAGGCATTCAGCCGATCGTGGCTTTTACAAATTTATGTTAGGTACTTTCTTACTCTGAGAAGCTCGCAGCTTACTGATAACAGCCGCACGGATCGATCGATCAGGCTAAGCAACGGTTGCGATCGTTTCATAGATGGGTGACCCCGCCGTGCCTCGGAGAGCACGCTAAGCCGTTGGTCCCAGTTGTCAATCGTAGATCTTTGACAGTCGTTAAGGGTCGTTAGAAACCGTCTTACCGAGGCGTAATGTATTACCCAGTAACTGAGGTGTGGAGGTCAGATAGTCGCCCCAGCTCGGCAGATGATGTTACTTTTTTCTTTTTTTTTTCTTCTTAATTATTGCTTGAAAGTTAATGCCTGCGGCTTTTGAAAATATTACCGCTACTTCTAAGCCTCTTTCGATGAAGGAAAATGAGTGAGGACTGTCACTCAACAGCGTTTTTCCTCATTATTTTATTATGCGACTCATACGCATACGGGTTTTTCATAGGTGCTACTACCACATCCTCCTATGATTCAATACTGTACGTCCTAAAAAGGCCCTCGCTCACCATAATGTGAACTCAATTCCATCCCAAATTTCGGTTCAACGACTAAGCGTTCACTAGTCGTTCATGTCGTCAAAGAGTAGTTCGCCGCACTTACCACAGTTCTGTTTGACGGGTATATGCGGGCCGTAGTTTGTCTGAGAAGTGGTCATAGCGTTGTATACAAATTACCCTGGCTTGAATTTTGAAAACATCCTCTATCGTGTTAATGGCACGTGTTTTTCGTAGGCCAGAATTCCACCGGCGGCGAAGGCGACGTTTTCGTCGTTATCTTTTAGACGATTTCTTAGTAGCAGCCAGCAAATTACATAACACACTATCTATCACAATCTGAATAATTTTAAAAGATAAAGCTTATCCATTGCTTCGTATTATGACTAAATGTTTTTGATTTGAAGTCTGCTCAAAAACGGAAATAACCTAATTGATTTTGTTGAACTGTCAAAATGAAAGGTATTCCTACTCTTAGTGCGTTACGAAATCACCCTGCCGTAGTCTGGATTAATACCAGGTGGATGGCATAGGTATATTTGTATGTATGTACGTTTATCTATTCTCTCATAACTAGGGATCGGAAAATCGGATGCATATTTACCTAAAGTTAATTTTTGGTTATGAAAATATGGAAGAGGCTTCTTAAAATATTTTTTTGTACAAAAATCCTGGGATGCCAGCAACACCGGGAATGCATAACTAGTCAGTTGTATAGTATGGAAGCGACTTCTAAATGATTAGGATTGCATAACTATTCAGACGCATATTTATTAAAAAATTAACCCCGATGGAAATTTGGTACCTATACCTAGGTAGGGTGTAAATCTGTAAGAGTAGGGGTGGTGTGTCTTAGTAAAAACATTTTTTTTACATTAAATTAAAAAAAAATCGGTACAAAAGCGCATTCCATTTTAGCCAACCTCTCAACTTTAGGTGAATATGCATGCGGATATCCGATCTCTACTCATAACATCAGCAGATTTTTTAATAACCCTAACCCCTCCCTCCCCCTCGTCAGCAAAAGTAAGCAAAACTCTTACCAATGTTCACGTAAACATTGGTACATGCATTCTAAACGCGTTCTGGTTTATTTAATGATTCATGAAAGTATACAAATAAGGAATAATAGGCTTGGAGTAGAGGACTAACGCATATAATATTTATTTAAGTATATTTTATTGAGATGGTATTCAGTTATTATAATCTTTATATATATTAACGAACAAAACAAACCTCTTTTAAAATGTTGGTATAGTCATTCAAATTAACAGTCTTCAGACCATGACATACGAATCCATGACTCTAAGTCTTCGATGAGATTGGATGTTTGCTGCTCAATGTTGTGTGTCTGCTCACTTTCGTGTGATTTTGGAGTATCGAAATCGTTTTCTTCGAGCCGTTCATAGACAAGTAGGGTTGCCATATGTGTTCAAACCAAAATCAACATAATTTTGTAGAAAATCCAAAAAAAAAAGATTAAAAACTGCTGCCGTAATCGCCATCCCCCATGTCATCAAAAATAAGCAAAGCAAAGACCTCCCGCCCCCCTATAGTGCCTACGTAATACTTGAATGACCCTTTATCATAATTTGACAACTGGGGTATCGTTATGGCTCCTACACACTATACCGGCGGCCCGGCCATGCCGCCAACAAGGCCGACGGCATACTCGGTTTCTGCGGCAAGTGCCGGCGGCCTAATATCACCTGCAGCATACCCACAAGGCAAAAACCCGCCGGCTGTACCGCCGGCATGTGTGTAGGAGCCTTTAGAAGTATCTTGATCTTCCGCTGGTTGGCTATGCGACGTCACATTAAATTGAACATGGCGCCTTCTAGAGGATATAAAGTCATGAACAATCTTTTATTAAGATGCTAATTAGCACATAATTAGCACATTTCAAAAATATGTACGACCACGGCTTTCAGATGAGAATATTTTTTTTGTTTCATACTCTTTAGAGCGCAATTTTTCCGTAGTCGTGTTTTGGTTTTTGAACTTACTTTTTATATCTACTTTGGTTCGCGTTGGTATTGAGGTGCGCGAAGCCCAAAAAGTAGGTTACAACCACTATAATAAAATTCAAGAATACAACCAAGGGGTTGCGTGCAGGTCGTACATAATAATGTTTTACAGTCAGTTGACTTAAGGTGAATCTAGTCCACATTTTCCCATACAAACTTCGGGAGTGAATTACTCCACTGTTCGACAATGCATATAAAAATTAGACATGGTATGGTTTTATCTCATTATTAATATTGTCTTTACGGAAACAGAATACTAAACTAAAAACTATTAGAAAGTTAGGAGGCAACAAAGATTCGATTTCTTGCTAATTTAACCTGACTTTGGGCGTGTTTAAGTAATAAAAGAAGCATAAAATCGCCAAAACCAAGTCGCTACTGACAAAGCTCAAAAATCGAAAAGTTCAATAAACTTTATTGGTCATTGATTTATGCAGGGCATTGATTTTATCATAAAACCCGATCTTCCGAAGGTCTTTTCTTAATTTTTTAGGCGCCTGTTTTACTATAAATTATCATGCATCTCACTCGAATAAATGTTGTGCGTGTAGACTAGCGGCTAACTGCTCATTACTGATACTACCTCTATCGGACACGATGGCTGGTGAGACAGTGTTCTTTGTAGCCAGGCCTGGTGAGTTCGAGCCCGCGACTAGATTCCCCTTAAGACGCCCTTCGCCCGATGTTGACTTACCTTGCCTTTAATATGTATTACCTTACCCAGTTTAGAAAGGTTCTTTGTATTATTTAGGATATAAACGGGACGTTAAAACTAGATTCAGCCCGGGAATTCGTCCGCGTGAAATTTTTGTTTTTAGATAAAATACATTTATCCTATAGCATCACATCACTCACCCGCGATGTCATTTCGTTTTTCTCTTAGCGTTCTTTCTGACTTTTTAACACGCTTTTATTAGCTTGGTATGAAGGAAGCTTTGAACGTGATTTTCACTCACTTCAAAACGTCGTATTGATTTGAAACTTTCTATTCAGTAATTTCATAAAATAGTTTCATTATGCTGGCCAAAAACGAAAATGAAAAAAACGCGCTTTTGTAGTTAGCCGAACTAAAAAATTTAAAATAAATAATAGTCTAAAAAACACGCTTTAAAACCAAACTAAAAAAGTAGAAAATAGTTTGTATCATTTGCATGGATAAAGCGTGGGGTACTTTTTGAGGTATTTTTAACACGCTTTTATTAGTTTCACCTGTATGTTTGTTTGTAATCATGTTTGTAACCGACTCCGTTGGACTTGATTTTGACCCACTTCAAACGGTTAAATTTCATTTAAACTTTGTAGACTTATCGAGGACCGATGACAATACAATAATTTTATAAATTTGTTCCAAAATGTTAAACTGAAAAATCACGCTTTTGTAGTTAGCTGAACTAAAAAAAATTAAAATAAATAATAGTTTAAAAAAAACATGCTTTAAAAACCAAACTAAAAAAGTAGAAAATAGCACCCCACGCTTTTTTACATTAAAATTATTTTCTACGTTTGTTTTTTTCTTTTTACTCGGCTTGTTAGGGTCGTAGCGTGATATTAAATAGCTTATAACCTTCTTCAAGAATGGGGGAAAACTTCATATAAATAAAATTCAATATCAAGAAAATTTCAAATACGACTAGTAGTTCCAGAGGTCACCCCCTGCATACAAACTTACAAACAAACAATTTTTTACCTCTTTGTAATATTAGTGTAGATAATCTTCTTCTTTTCTTAGTCGTAACATGAGGAAGAATCAAGCACCGTTAGATAAAGTGTCTAGCAGTATAATATAACGTGCTGGTATCCGAACCACCACCAAGCGCATATTTTGCGTTCCGACGTCCTGGGTGCGATTTCCAAAAGTGATATCATGGGTTTTTGCATCAGGAATCTATCCGTAGTAGCCCGGAGTCTGCATTTGTGCCCGACTGACGGCAATAGGCTCGCTCCCTATTACATGGGACTTAAACATAACTGGCAAAATGTGGGTACTATAATTTTTCTGCCTAACACTTTTATTTTTTTATTCGTTGAGGGTGGGAAATCATCAAATAACTTCTCCCGCTCTGGGTGGAGCAGGAGGGCGTGTCAGACTTTTACTGACTAAAGCGCGTGTGTGCCAGGGGCCACGGTATCCCTTTCGAACAATCCGCACCCCTGGCAGGAAGTGCATAACACTTCGGGGAAAACGGGCGTGATGTAAAAGTAGGTGTTGACTTAACCGATTTTTCTTACTTAATATGAAAAATATTCAATTCCAGATCCTGATCGGCATAACGCTTATGGTATGGGTGGTGCAGAAAGCCCGCAAGGAGCTCACGATAGCCATCATGGCGGCGGAACTGGGCCGGGAGACGATATCCACTTCCAGCAGTTCGTCCATCAGCTAGCCCACAGCCAGGGCTTCCACTGACCTGGAAAGCGTCTCCGAGTGCCGCTCCAGCTAGGGCTGGCCCTGCCCCGCCGCCTGCTTCCCACACACGTCCGAAGCCCGCGAAGAAACTTTCGTATGAACTAAAGGGTTAGTTACAACCCTGTGATATTATATTTAATCGCCATGTTACCTCCAAGAGGATTAGTTTAAAACTGTTTCGCTAATATGAGGTAGATGTTGATATTTATAAGACTTTCCTTGTATTATAATGGTTACCTGCGTAGGTGAGTAATTGGTGTGTGATGGTAACAATGAATCTCGCTCAGTATGGACTGGCTGACGTGTGTTGAATATTAATGTTTGACAGTTTGACACTACTGTCAAAGCCAACGATTTAAGCGACATCTTTGAACAGACACGCTTCGCAGGAAAAGAGGTAAAGTTTAACTTAGTTGACGCAAGACCTCAAACAAGTCTAATAGAGTACTTTAAACTTTTTTTCAAGCAAATTTTTTGTATTAGACATTGAGTCTTATTGCCTACAAATTAGATTGTTTTTTTTTTCTCAATCGGTTGTCAATCTGGCAAAATAAATATTTTTTGAAAAAAAAAATACCTACGTTAAAAGTTACTGAAATCAATTCAATAGTAAATTATGAACAAACTGCTATCAGGACTTGCGTTTTTTCTGTTATACCTTGTAAATCTCTCGGATGAGGAAAAAAATCCGTGTATAAATTGTAATCAAACGGAATTAGCGCGACTATGTGCGTCTGTAAAGTTAACGATTGTACTCAGATACTGTAGTGAACGTCACAGACATCTTAGTGTTCAAAAAATGGCGTAGATCAAGTTCGGTCGGAGCACTGTCAATCATGTCTCGACTGTTGGCAAATAGCAAAGAATATAGATTATAACGCGTGGATTGTGAAAATCAGTCGCTTCGGAAAGTATTTGACTATATTAAAACACGTTAATATACAGGGTGTAAGGGGAACGCTTCCGAAGCCAGAACGTAGATTATATACAAACTAAATGCAAACGGATACCAATAACCTTTCGCCTTAAATTGATTATTTTACATCAATTTAAAACGTTTGCCGCTTCTGTAATGTTTCTACTTATTTTATTTTGGCGGCGCTTTACAAAGGATGCCTAAACCTAAAGTCGCCGCCTGGACCTGGGGTCGTTTTTAAATGGGTTTAATCTCAAATAAAGGTTCATTTAACTGTTCTCACAGCATAGTGTACACAAAATGCTCAAAAAGTTTGGTAAAAATAAAAATAAAAACTTTGATGGTATCGTATCGAGAATCACTAACCCTATCACCTGTCTGCATTTCCGGAAGCTTTTCCCTTACACCCTGTATATATAATACGACTTCGACCTATCTTTACGTAATATATAATATTATAAAGCTTAAACCTCTTACTAATGAATACAGAATTGAATAAAGGTATCCCAAGTTTAAACCTATGAAAATGTATGGTTATTCCTTTGCCGTTAAGCCTGGAATAACTTTATTCTGTGTTTATTAGTAAGCCGGTATGAGTTTGTTTGTTCTTTTGTTTGAACGCGCTAATCTCTGAAAATACCAGTCGGATTTGAAAAGATTATTTTTGCACTTGATGCCAATTCTTGAGGAATGTTATGGGCTATTTAACATTACGCTACAACCTTTAGGACCCGAGTAAAAAGACAAAAAATCAGAAAGATGGCTAACGAAAACCAAGTAATTTATATTAAAAAAATGTTTTCTATTCAATTAAACGGCGGGTGAAACCGCGGCTAGTTACAGCTATATCATACTGATAGACAGAACATTTTGTTTTTTCTCTTGAATTTTTTTTTTTTAAATATTGAAGAATGTTAAAATTTCTGAAATCTGATTCTTTCAGATTTAGCGTGTTTATATTTTGGCAAACAAACTTTTGAGCTGTACCTATGTGTAATATAATAATTATTCAAATAAACTTATATTATACTAAATTAAAATATGAAATATAATCTTTATGACCAGTCTCGATTATTAATGATTTTAGCCAATCTCATAGTGATGCACTTTATGAAAAGAAACCACAATATTTTCTGATACAAAACATTTGGAATGAATCCAATAATGCCAGCTTATTGTGAACAAGGTGACTTTAATTTGGGACGAATTAAATTTATCGTGATATAAGAATAAACAACAAACGTTTTGGACTGACGACTTCAACAATCGTACATGAATAGACTAGTAGACACGCTAGGCAAGTACCTATCCAAGTAGGCTGCATGCCATTGTGCCATTCACTAATCAGTAAAAAAAAAACTTCATTCACTATTGTCTATATTTTGGTCTTGGGTACAATCGCCGACAAAAAAATTTGAAATAATATTTAAAGAAATATATTCTCAAAATGCTCAATCCGAAAACTACAAATAAATTCGCAGTATTCATTATAAGAGCCGGAATAATGTAGTATTCAATAATTATAGCAGAAGCACTTGTTCCAATATTATCAATTGATAATTGTTCTAATAAGAAGCGTGAAGGTCGGAACGAGGTCTATTCACGACGGAACCAAATAGCTTAAGTGAGTCGCACATTGAATTATGTACTCTACGGTGTCTTAATAGAGTCCACGTTAAAACGCTAGCTGAACTGATAAATGGAGATACCTCATTCGGGATATTATACATGTATGTTTAGGATATTATTCATGTAATGGCAATAACACTGCACAGATAAGCCTTAATGTAGATCGTTGTTTGTTACACTCAAACCGACCGAAAAATACATAGAAAACGCATGAGAGCTCCCGCAGACAGGCCTGACGCGACTCTGGTGGGACAATTCTATGAAAACTTCCTAGAAATTGCGCTACCGGAGTCGCGTCGCGCCTGTCTCCGGGAGCCATAACTCATCATCGTTCTCCTGCCCATATCACAATCTATTTGGAATCGGCGCACCGTGTCTTTCATCTCGGTAGTCACAGCTAGGTACCTATTACGAAATCTAGATGATAATCATCGGAATTAGATATCTTCGTTAATCTTTTTATATTCTACAATATTTTAAGGAAAACCAAACAATTTATGACTTGTACACAGTCGGTATGTTCCAGTTACACCAGACGATTTATTTTTCAACGATTTTTCAGCAAATAAGATACTTTTCGGAATTTATATTGGTAAGTAATTTATAGTAATAAAGTTGTTGCCAAATTTTATCACAGGCGAACGAGTTTAGCTTTTTTGTTAAGTGAAAATTTCTTTAAGCGCGTTGAGCGGTTTTCTGCAGGAGAAAATCTTCTGGGCCACCGACATTTTAATGGTAAGCGTACATAGATACGCATAATTTTAATTTTAGCTTCAATACAAAATCAAAACTATAATTTATCACCAGTTTTTGTCGTAAGTTGGTTATTCATAATAATTACTACAGTTTGTCGTACCTTTAAGGAGTGGTTAACTGAAGTAAATTCTTAGCTGTGTATAGCACAGTTCTTAGGAGACTTTCGTGTGCAAATATGTATTCTGTGTTTTGTGAAACGGACGACATTCTAATAGTTAAATTGAGGAAATTAATCGAAATGTTAACTTTTTTTTTGTTTTCTTTTCCCCCTAACCTTTTTTGCAAATCATTTTAAACACTGGCTTTTTCTAGAAAAGCATAAAACTATTTTTAAATGGTTCTGTTTTTACTAATCGCATCTCTTCCAATTAAAATTTTGCCCAACGTCCGATAAACCAATAATGAGTTGGAGTTTGATAAGCGTCAGTGTGAGAATTGCTAACTTTCATTTCAGCGTTTAATGATGAATTTCAGTTGAAAGATTCCTTACATGAAAACATGATTCAATTTCATACTGATTTAACTCAATTTATTACACTTACGAAGTCGTAGCTCAGTGTAAGTATTTACATAAAATCACGCCTGTAATCCCCAAAGAATTAGACAGAGGTTTGCGTTTCGTTTCGCCAACTTTTTTTTGGGGAATCATCAAATAACTTCTCCAGCTCTGGGTGGAATAGGCGGTATACGCGTGTCAGACTTTTACTGATTAAAACCAACACGTATGCCAGTTATGCTCAAGTACTATGTAATAGGGAGCGAGCCCATTCATCAACCGGGCACAAATCTAGTCTCGGTGCTGCTACTGAGAAATTCTTGATAGCAAAACCCAACAACACTAGCCAACCTGGGACTTGAACCCAGGTCCTCATGCTCAACAGTAGCGCTTGCGACCACTACACCATCGTGACAGTCACTTGTTTTTATTTAACAAGGGTAAATGTACTGACAGGCGTACCTAGGTAGATAACTATGTACCGCGTTATTTTTGCCGATCTCATTCGTGGATCTAATAGCGTGACTTGCGTGCTCCCGACCACTGTATTGTAACAACATAACAATTTGCATTATTTCACTTCATAAAATTCCTTTTAAGTGTACACGAATAAAGTTAATAGCTCTTTCTATTTTTGTTATTGTTAAATTGTCGACTCATTTATTAAAAAAATCTTTTTTCAAAAAAAATAAAAAACCGACTTCCAAAAAAACACTAAAAAGTGAAAAATAACTTTAATTTCGGAAGTCGGTGACTTTGGATATGTATTTTAATTTTTTGTCACCGCCTTCCGAAATTAAAGTTATTTTTCACTTTTTAGTGTTTTTTTGGAAGTCGGTTTTTTATTTTTTTTGAAAAAAGATTTTTATTTTTCACTTTTTAGTGGTTCACATGTGCTTACCCCTTCACAGCGTACCGGCGTGATGTTATGTTATTAACTGGTGTAAACAATTGACAGACATGAGATTTCAGCAATCCCTGTCCATTTGCTATCATTTATTGAGGAGTTCCGTTGCCTATCTCCGAAGTTCTTCATCAGATCTTCACCAAATTGAAATGGAACCACTCCGAGAAAGTACTCTTCCAAAAACTACACAAATTGCTTCAAGTGTGCCTATAAAATTTGAAGAGTTCTCTCTATTTCTCCAGGATCCCATCATCAGATCCTGACTTGATGATCATGGGACCACCTGGGAAGTATACCCTTTCAAACAAAAAAAAAATTTTCCAAATCGGTCCAGCCATCTTCGAGTAATCGGGGAACATACATAAAAAAAAAATAAAAAAAAAATAAAAAAAAAAAAAGGTTCCGACGAATTGAGAACCTCCTCCTTTTGGAAGTCGGTTAAAAAGTTATTGATAATGCCTGTTCATTTCTGTGTCTGATATATCAACAAATAAAAACGCTAAACTCTTTCGCTTGTGACAGTACGCATTGTGTTGATGCCAATGCAATGTTTTAAGTAAAAAGTATTTGGCATTTTATTCGTATGAAGACGAGACTAAAGTATCGTCGGTAACAGCGATCTTGAGGATGTAAAGTATTAATGTACGTATTGTTATAAACATGTTTAGTACATCGTCGGTAGCGTGGCTATTTAATATTATAAATACCTATAGATATATTATAATATTAAATTTATAACCTTTCGTTGTTAACGAATTACATTTAAAAAAAACTAAAATTCAGTCATTTTAACAATGTTACACAATAAGTGTCGTTATTTAGCCGTTATTTTACTAATCAGTCACCACCAATATTTTAACCAGACTAAACTTTGTTTTCCTGAAACATGTTTTTCCTTTTCGCTGAATTTTCAGGAACTAAAAAGAAATACTTATGATTATGAATGGGTTGCTTGTGTTTAATGAAACTAATCAAAATTTTGTAATCAAATGGGATTAATAATTATAATCTCGAAAGGACACTGGGTGGAAGTGGCATATGGCCTTATGGCGATACGGTAATGGTATTTATCTAGGGATACCGCATAATGAGTGTTAACAATACCCATAACGAAGACGAGAGTAACTTGTTCTTCCTGTCATTGTGATATTTTTCTACTACGGAGATATTTAAGGTCAAAGCATTTTTTGACGTTTTTTTTTTACGAAAACGTGCTGTAAATGTTATACCTTAACAGTTGAAATACTCCTACAATACTCTTGTACCGTTGTATGCGACCATAAGGACAACATTTTGCGTGTGTTACATTGTGTAGTCGTTTCACACCATGAATAAATTCTGTTCCCAGCAATGAGCTTTGCGCAAAGTTACTTGTTTGATGTACAGAATACGTAGATGACAGCTTTGTGATGGGTCTTTTTACACCCTATATAAACCCTTGTGTGCTCTTCTGCACGAGGGTATAAATAAGGTATCCACAAGAAAATACCATAACTGTATTGTTATTCGTCCATAGACTACTTCCTATACAAATTAGCCCAGTCTCCTTTTAGTGTTGTTTTAGAACTTACTTGTTTGTAAATCTTCTTTTTGACTACATTGTCTTGTGATATTTTGTGTTCACTCTTTTTTTAAACTAAATCAATACAAATGTATTATGATGAAATATCTTCGGAGCATGTTGAAGAAAACATTACTTTTAAATACGACGCTGTACCACAATAATTACTTTATATTTCAATCAACATAAAAGTCAAGTAATATTTAAGTAAATAAAAATGTATTTTGTACGAAAAGAATCCATTACAAATTATTCTTCCTAGATAACCTAAAGACTGATTTTTGTTTAAATTTCTTTTTTAGCACATATTTGAGTTTAGACAAAAAATATAATTCGTAGATTTTAAATTCTGTTTTTGTTTGTGACAAATTCAATGCGAAAACATTTTTATTTGTATTTCATAATTATTTTTGTAATAATCGTTTCATTTTGTAACAAAGTATGTAAATTCCTTGTGTCACTGTCATTCTAGTAATTAGATAAATATAGAATCAGTAATCCTTTGTGTATTTAAATCGAATATCGATTTTTTTTAAATCTGGTTCTTGTAATCCTGATGAAGATGGTAAAAAATAATTTTATTTGGTTTACTTTTGTAACATTACTTTCTTAGCTATTAATTTTATATATTTGTTTAACTCTCCTAACATCGAATAGTGCCATTTATTTATTTGATAAATTAAAAAATGTATTGGATTATACTTAGTACATACCTACTAACTTTTTGACCCAGCGATGGGATTACTGGCGCCTGTCATTGTCATATTTTGTGGTAACTAATGGACAGCATGTCCAGCCAAGGCCTTATTACGCGCGTGTCATATGCAGATTAGCCCACTAACCAAAAGCGAGCGTCGCGTTCATATGTCACTTTTTTTTGCGGACGACCGGAAGGCGCCCTCTGGCGGTGCGGCCACACGTTTTGGCATATGAACGCGACCATCTAGTACTTGCATGGCGATTGCTTTTGGTTAGAACGTGGGGGAATGCAAAAATAATGCACCCCGAGTGTGCGAACACTTGCGTAGTTACTCGCCTTGTCCGGACGGTATGCAGTTACGAACTGGTAAAGTACACGACACAACACAAGCACGGTGCAAGTATGGGCCTACCTAATATTTTATTTAATAAGGTTATAAAATAAAATATTAGGAATGTAAACACTAACGTAGGTACGGGACGTGCCTGAAGTTGCCAAGTGTAGGTAGAAAGGTAATTTCAAGTTCTAGCTTTATAAAATTCAGTTTAATGTATAACGCACCTGCAACTGTAGCTGCGCTGCAGTTTATACTTTTGCAGCTATCATCGTTTTACTTGTTCTACATTCTTGTGTTATTAAATTGTTCCAAAGTAAACTTTTTATTATTTATTATTATTAAAGGCAAAGTATTTATTCTACATTAATTTTGTGTAAACTCATACAGTCATATCGCTTCCACATTTTTCGTTTATAATGACCTGTGCCAAATTATTTAAAAAAAATATTTTGGCTTATAATATTTTTGTAATTTATTTTAATGTAGTTACTTGGGCCTTAGCCAAAATATTTCAAGGATTCCATTAAATAATTTATAGTGGTAGAAGACATATGATTTACCAATCGAGCTAACCGGTTCATATTTCCATTATCCATTAGTGTTAGATTTCCCTATTTATTGTACCTATTATAAAGTTTAAAATTCGGTTAGATCGAATTCATAGTTTTTCTCAATATCTACATATTCAGTCATAAAATAAAGCGAGTTACACAACATCGATTTCGATCTAACCGTAAAGTTATAGAACTAATAACTTCTTCAAACATTATAAACTTTATTAAATCTTTATAAAGGTGTGATGCTTAATGAACTATACCTATGCTCAGAATCTTTGAAATTATTTCACTATTTTTGTAATAAAAATCTTAATACTTATAAAAGTAATGCATTTATTGTTAACGAATTTATTTTGTGTTATTTTAGTAATAAAACCCACTGTTATTATTTTTAATACTTGTTGTAAAGTACGTAGCGAATCACTTCGATATTGTACAATATGAAATGGTTAAAAAGGAGCCTTATACTAGCTGTAATAAAACATTCTCTTAAGTCTTTGGTTTTATTTGATGTTTGATCGTTGCAAATCACGAACGCACCATATTAGGATTTATGTCATTGAGATAAGGTTTACAGGCGAGCGAGCCTGACTCGCATTCGTAAGTTTTATCGTAACCATCGTAGGTACCTAATGGTACTCACACACACACCTTACGATGTCGAGCGGTGTACAAGATAGAGCGCATGAAGTGTAGTTTGCCTTATCGCGACACCGTGGCCGTATCATCACAAATGGCCAGACAGGTATTTATGCAAAAATCAAATCTCCACTTACGAAGCTATGCATCATGAGAATGGTTCCCCTCATGTAGTGAATGCTGGTCCATGGTGGTGAGCAAAGCGTCCGGTAACTTTTATTGGGAGGCGTGTGCAAGCACTTTGATTGCGGCTAGTAAAAGTAAAATCATTCATCTTAATCATTCGTGTATGATTCCTTACTTGTACAAAAACCGCAGCATACAAAAATAGGTGAAGTGCGCCTGCATCAAACCAAAAATAACTGTACAGTCTCCTTTTTTCGAAGTCGGTGAAGTAGGGTCTAGAATCTAGAACAAAAGGTATTTTCGGATGGTGTGTAAATACATTTTTCAAGTACCTAGGTCTAGGCTCTTTCGGTCAGACGTATTTCAATCAAGAATATCTAAGAATCCACAAACAAAATGAAACTGGATTTTTCTTTTGTACCGAATAAATACTAAATAAGATTAACTTGTGAACTAAAAATTACAAAATGTAAATGTTTTTATTGCCAGGAAGAAGTCGACAAAAAAGGGTAGAAACCATAGTAATCTAAGAGCGTGACTTTTTTCGTCTAGCAAGCCAAGTTGATTATTCGAGAAATTTCTGAACGGAAAATAATTTAATATCATCGTTTCTGATCGTGTTAACTAACTGTCATTTTTCATTATCATGGCGGAGGACGAGGATGGTGTTTCGAATAAGAATTCGCCTCAAAATACGAATAACGGCGGACCCTTGCAGGAAAACGAACAAAATGCAGCGAAACCAGACTTAGGTATCGAAGAAGCAAAGTACAATAGTAATGAAAATGGTGACGCATCGCTTACGGAGGCGAAAAGTTCTACTTCCAGTGAGTTTACGAAGTTGTTTTTTGTCCTAAATATAAAGGCATTCCTCGTCGACTGTTCGTTTTTCTTGCAGAGTCTACGGGGGCGACGCGGAAAGATGAGAATCCGTTTTCGTTTCGGCATTTTTTGAAGCGGGATCTCTCGTTGCCGGGTAACTCAACGTATGAAAACACAGGCGCCCGTCCGAAAGTGTACGCGAACACTGTACAGCACTCGCCGACCAAGATAGACGTTCACGCTGACTCGAGGCGGGACAAGCCCCGCTCGAGTGACTCCCAAGCCAAAGAGAAGACTAGCGAAGGCAGCAGCCATCGTATAAGTGACAACACATCCTCAAGTAGTTCCGTAGAAATACCTTTTAGTGTAGTGGATAACTCTGATTCTAAGCATAACTTTTACGCGGACAATAATGACGTGCCCTTTTATCACAGACCGAATTTGGCTTCGGAGCCTCTAGGGATGCCCTCATTGCCAGATTTTGTGCAAGACCACATATTAGTGGAGCAGGCATATTTGAACTTTAATGGTCCAATATCTGTTGATTTGGAAAACCTACCGGACTTTACATTTAATACTAGTTTCAATGCGGGATCCTCTTCCTCTTTGGGTAGGCGGAATAACAGTAATTATGGTGGAAGGGGTTATGATTATGAAGCGTATATGGGAGCAGCATCAACGTCTGATGCTGGCCAGGCTGGCAGTGGGATGCCGCTGGACTTGCCGGTCGGCTCTGAGGCAGCAGGACCTGCCCTGCCCTTGGACCTGCCGCCACACCTGAGTCTAGATCTGACAGAGTCTGTGAACCCTGCAGACAGGAGAAATGTGTCTCCAAGAAGTACGTTCCCGTTGGATCTACCTCCCAATGCTGGTGAGTTTAATCTTTATGTCTTTTAATTAAATAAAACTACATTAGTTGTGTAAATCCACCATGGATTTATACAACTAAAGTAGTTTAGAATATTTAACTAACTTGTAGGGATGATGAAGATAGGATTGATTCCTCATTTGGATAGTTAAGGTCTGCTGAGGAAATGCACCTGTGCCCATACCTGCTTTATCACCTGCCTTACCAGTCCACCAAGAGTGGTTGAAAATTTGAGTAGTTTGAAAATAACCTTTAAATCCTGGCTAATGAGACACAATTAATTTTCTATTGTGTACCTCTCTACCTCTCGGTGCCCTCCCGGACATCACCGGTTAAATTTGTGCAGAAGTCATGAGCACAATTCTCTTTTTGTTGTTTTATTCCCTCATTACCATCCATACACAGACATGCATTTGTATTACAATATCATTACATTATGTGTGTGAATGGCACATTTTAAACAAATTATTTCTTTCTGTTTATTATTACAAGCTGCGCCCCCTTGTATCACCCGCGTAAGTTTGATCTCGTGGGAATATTGGGAGAAAAAGTCTGTCTTAATCTAGGTCATGCTCTCGTACTAATGATCCAAATTCGTTCAGCCGTTATGGAGAAAAAGGGTAACAAAGACACATAAGAAATCAAATCTTTTCTCTTTTAATTATTAAATTCAGATGAATTGATGTTTAATTCCCTGTACCTTGAACAATGTAGGTGACATCTGTTTATGTATTCTATATAAAGCTACCATAATTATTGGCTATTACTTTTGACCCGAAGCTTCCATTAAATTACTAAACAAAAGAATTGCACGATGTTTCTAATTATATGTACATAATGTAACAATTTCTTACACTGTTGTACAAACTACATACATATACAGTTGTGGTCATATAATTAAGAACGATTTGATGTTCCAGAATTTTTTATCTAAAACATCTCATGTGTAGTTATGCGTTCCTTCTTAGAAGTAACTAGTTATGTTATGAAATAGCCACGTGAATAGAGCAAACGGGATTAGGAATATTGAATAAAACCACTAACAATTTTATTTGTTCTCTAAAGTAACAAATTCAAATAATAATGAAGCTGGACAAATAATTAAAAACGATTTATTGAACTGCTCGAGAGTTGTTTTATATACAAAACTTAGAATAAATTAATCACATTAATGTAAAGTGCGTAAATAAAAAAGCAATTTAATATATTTTAAACTAAAATGAATAGTTAGTAGCATGTCCACGGTCTTTAATTACTGCTTTACACCAGCGAGGCATTAATTCTATGAAAGTTTGACATTTCATAAGAGAGATAGAGCTCCATTCTTCAAAGAAAATGTCGTACAGCTCTCTTAAATTGCCACACTGTCGATTTGAAACCTTGTTCTTGACTTGACAAAGATGCTCTATTGGGTTTAGGTCTGGGCTGTTAGCTGACCAATCTAAGACAGAAACTGATTGCGATGTGAGAAATTCCTTAAGGGTCCGTACAGTATACTTTGGATCATTGTCGTGCTGGAATGTTCAAATAACCGGAAGCACGTCTTCAGCATAAGGTAACATTGTTTCATCCAGTATACTGTTGTATGGGAATTGATCGATATTTCCTTCTATCAGCTTAACAGGTCCAACACCATGTCCAGAAAAGCACCCTCAAATTTCCACATTATCCCACCATGCTTTGATGTCTTTTTTGTATAGTTAGGGTCGAAAGCTTTATTCGAAGGGCGTCGTACATATCGGTTACCATCAGAACATACCCTGCTTATTTTTGTCTCGTCATAAAAAATAATATTTTTTCACTAACTGTCCAGTTTTCATACCTTCTTGCAAATGCAAGCCGGACTTGCCTATGGCACCGTTTCTACATGGGCAACTTCCTTGCTATCCTTCCGTGCAACTGCAAATATTCTTTTCTCAGCTCAATAGACCCATTAAAAGGATTTTGTTTTGCCAAATGAACTGTATTTCGATCATCTCGACGAGATGAATGACTTTCTCTGTTTCGGTACACGCGGAACAAACCATCGTTTTTGAGCATTCCAAATGGTCTGGTATTTTTTTATACGATCAATTTTCCCGCGAAGGTTTAATATTACCTACTTCCCTTGTAGATTTATCACAATTTTTATTTTTCCCCGTTGTTTTCTTAGGAAGCAATCACCCTAAGACTTTTACAGCACTAAATGGCGCCAAAATTATGCGAATAGTGACCTACTACCACAGAGCCACACAGTGTTCTCTATTTAAATTTGAATATAAAAAAAAAACTATTCAGCGTTCTTAATTATGTGACCAGCCAGTAAGTAGTAATACTAGGTTCAGATGTAATATACAAAGTTTACCTATTTATTTTTTAGTTTCATGTGTATCAATGAATGTACCGCTGCTAGTATGGAAAAGTTTAGCGATACCGAGAGAAATACAAAAAAAAAAACATGCAATTAGTTAGACTTGTTAGTTTGAAAAAATATTCCCTTTAAAATTATATGACCACCACTGTATATAAACTACAGAATGCCATATAAAGTGAATGTATGTTTTATACCTGAGGGTAAAGCTTTCATTTTACGAAATTCTATTAAAATCGGTTTAGCAAATCTATGAAAATATAATGACATTAATTTAATAGTATTTATAATTTGAGCCACCGAAAATTTTAATATGGAAAATAATAAAGGAGAAAAGATTCTGGGTAAACCGCGAAATTACGTTTTTTGCAATTTGCAGGTCATCAGGTTGTATATTAATCTAAATATGATTTGCAGCAGCTGTAACAAATATTTATTTATGGAATTGATAGAACAATCATCAAACATCTCTCTTATTAAATAATACTCTATTCAATAGACTATTATGAACTAAGAGAGATGATTCAATAGGGCCTATTGAATGACTATTTCATGAAATCATGACATTTGACGCCTATTCTAACTTACCGAGTTGTATTCCTGATTCTAATGTTTAGGTGTAATACCGTTAGATTATAATATATCTCGCGAAATTGTGAACTTTCGAAAGATTGTGAACCGTAACATACTGCTTACAATTGAACACATTATTTTTCGGTAGATTATAATCTAGCGAAGTGAAACTGTCAAATTGTGAACTGGTTTCAAGACGTATAGTACCTGGCGTTATTAATAAATTGTCAAGTAACTGCCACTAACTAGGAAGTAGCGCTCGCCGGCCGCTGCGGCGGCACCGCTCGCTCAGCTCGCGCGCGATTGATCGCAATTTTAACCCAACCTAACCTGTCAAACTGTGAAACTGTCGATAAACTGTGAACAGTTCACAATTTATCGACAGTTTTTAATTCTCGCGAGATAGATTACTTATAAAGTATCGGTGTTCACAATCATACGGTGACTATTACAAATAAATAAAATTGAAGTTTCTGTTTGTGACATTAAAATAACAGCTTTTTACTAAATGCGAAAGTATTATACGCTACCTACAGCAAAAAAGAATTTTCAATCATTTTGTCTGTTTCAATTTTCATTCATTTCCGAAATGGCTGAACCGATTTTGACGGCACTTACACTGGCTGATAGCTGATTTTATAAGAATTAACATAGCCTACTTTCTGTCACAGTAGCACGTTCTCGTGGGATAATTTCCTCGACCCAAGCAGGAGAAGCCGCTGGCGCACATAGTAATTCTATAAAGCCATATTTGTTAATGTCTCAAGTCACATTTTACCTGTGGTGCCGGACATAAAATAGTGGGTGTCGTAGAAGGCGACTAAGGGACTTACTAGAGAATGGGCAGCAGCGTTCTCTTTGCATTTTACCACCATACTGCGATCGCCAACCCGCCTGCCAAGCGTGGCGATTATGGCAAAACCCACCCTTTTGGGGGAGGCCTATGTCCAGCAGTGGACGTCTTTCGGCTGAAATGATGATGATGACATTTTACCTGGCAGTGACCTGCAAATTCCAAAAAAAAAGTAAGAACATTTGAAATTCGCGGGCTACATTAACGTCTCCCCCTTAACTAAGTATCGTTTGTTTTTAACAAATAAATTAATTGGAACAAATTGAAATGAAATAGTGGGGCTGTTTATGTAAAATTTTGATGCATAGTTGGTTGACCCTGTTAAAATTCGGTCACGTTTTCTAAACTGTTCCATTTTCCACGGGAAACATATTATTGTATTATATCAATTAGCACATAATACTGTGTATTAATATTCATTATTCGGTGGTTCATTTCTCTTGAACTTCGACTGTTATACGTACAATGCTGACAAATAAATTAACATGGCTAATAATTTTATTTCGTACGTAACAACGTCGCTGTATTCCAGTATAAAGTCCACACACATCACGCCTGTATTACCTGCAGGGTTAGGCAGATATGCACCTCTACAGTATACCCACATTTCACCAGTTATGTTATAAGTCCCATTTAATAGGGAGCCAGCCTGCCGTGCTTTCCGTGCCTCGGAAAGCACGTTCTGACATTGGTCCCGGCTGTCACTTGTGGATCTTTGACAGCCGTTACGGGTCGTTAGAAGCTCGAAAGTCTGACAACCAGTCTTACCAAGGGGTCTCGTTTTACCCAGTAACTTTGGTTTTGAGGTCAGATAGGCAGTTGCTCCATGTAAAATACTGGTATGAAGCTGCATCCGGTTAGACTGGAAGCCGACCCCAATTTAATTGGGAAAAGCCTAGGCAGATAGATGATGATGTAATAGGGGGCCGGCCTTTAATAATAATACAATATTTGAAAAATCCGTTCATAAAATACTAACTTTGGTCGCGACATCGCCGGCGCGGAGGTGGGAAATTCTCCCATGGGATCGTACTACCGGGACATAAAGTTTCCTCCAGCATAGCTATTCACAATCATTCGATACGCTTCCGTGCCGAATCGAACATCAATCAATGTCATCAAAGGAGTCCTCTCTAAAGGCTGTTCATAAATCTAAAGGTCGAATTTGTTACTGATACATGCATTCCGCCTGTTGGGACAGCTCGGCTCAAAGCTGCAATAACTCTCTTTCAAAAGGCCCTGGCCTTGGCCTCACATAAAATTATAATATTTAGCACTTAAAAAGAGCCAATGACCTCTTGAGTTTTTTCGGCATTTCTTCTCAGGGTCAGTCAGCTAGGAAACGCCGGCGCTATCTAGTTTTAAAATATTGACGTGTAAAAGTGTCTTAAGAGATCTACTTACATAAATAAACATTACATTTCTCTGTGAAAATTTCATGGAAACCCGTTCAGCCGTTAAGCCGAGAAAAGGTGACAGGCAGACGAACTAAGTTTCACATTTGTACAATATTATGTATGGGTGGGTTGTTTCTGGTATTATATAGAGTGGTACAGCACTCGACTTTTTGAATAATTTATTATATTATACTAGCTGACCGTACAGACCTGTTGACCTGTTTCATAGAGCTCGATCGCAGCGCCACTTACGGGGTTCAGTTGTGAATCTAAACCATTCAGGGACCCAAACATACATGCAAAAAAGTAATCAAAATAGGTCCAGCCGTTTAGGAGTTCAGTGACATACACACGTACTGAAGAATTATATGTATAAAGATAAAAATTTAATAATTTTATTTATTAACAAATTTGAGTATACCTACAACTCGTCTATCCTAAACAAAAATGCAATGTACAAAGTTTTGGGCATTAAAAATATAGAGTAAACGACGATGTCTGTGTTTGAATGAAAAAGTGCAACATGTGTTTGAGTACAAATTGTACAGAATGCAATAATTAGGATCGACTGAACTAGGGGACTACTGAAACGGAACAGTACTGACTGACGTGCATCCCGTGCAGGAAAGACGGACTATTAAACTTAAATTATCCCTTCTCTCTCCCCTTACACAGTTTTGATACCAGCTGTTTGTGTTTAAACCGTTGAAATAGACAAAAAAAAAACAAGTATGACAGTTCATTTCCCATAGCTTCAAGAAGTTTTGTCTGTTTGTTTTTTTAGGAAAAAAGATTTCCGATTTGATTGTTGGTTTTACGATGATTAACATGATGATCCACGCATTAAATAACTTTCTCATTGCCAATACTGAAACAGCGGGACCAGGTTCGAACTCACGTCCTTTGCGAATCTGTACCTTAAACACTATCATTTTTGTATAGGTACTTTTAACAAACGCTTTTATAAAAATCTAGAGTTATTATAAAAGTACGGGAGACCTTCGTACGTAGGTATGCGTTGATTCCCAGGTCGGTCTACGTGTTACTAGGTTTTCCATCAGGCATTTCTCAGAACCAGTCCGGAGTTTAGATTAAGGCCTGGTTAAAGGCGATAGGGTCATCCCGAAAACTTAAACATATCTGGCGAAATCATGGCTACACCCTACTCACCTATCCAGACGAATACAGGCGTGATGTCAGTGATATTATAAGTTATATTCAGGGTGGCAGAGACATCGACGCGTTAACTGTAACCATTAATTTAGTACATCATTATCCCCTATCGAATCAATTTACTGTCGGTTATCAACAAAAAAAACTGCTATTTCATAGAAAAGAGCAAATTTTTTAAACAAGCAACGATAAGTTTCAACGCCATGAAGTCTAAATTCATAATTATGCTGAATTTTAAGTTGCAGTTTGCGCGTCGATATATGCCACCTTGTATATAATGCTTCATCTGCTAGTGTCCCAAATGACCGTTCACCTGCAACCTTGACGATCAGCAACACCTCTGACGCCGCCACAAATGTGGCTACCTCCTGGACCCAAACAGTAATAGTAAACAAACATGTATTGGTGATACGAAAAAGAATGGCTTTTAATAATTATCATGGCGTGATGTTATGGACTAGGTTAAATGTATTTTAGGAGCGGAGTCCATGTGTCTGCCGGACTTCCTGCCTGTGCACCCCGGGCGCACGTCGCCGGAGCCCGAGCATCAGGACGAGCAGATGCAACAGATCATGGCTGAGCTGGAACGGACCAGGTTTGTGCCGCCATGTTCGAAGATTGTGTTAATGGCAAGTGAGCATTGCTACCCAGGCACTTTCATATTCAGACTATAAAGGTGCGCTTACACGAGCAACTAAAATTGCTCCATCCTCGTAAATTCTCGCCAACCATGACGTCACGACTACATCCAGCAATTTAGAGCAATGGCAACATGTAGCAACTTAAAAAACTAGGCAATACGCCCGCCCCCCGCCGCCGGCCGGTTCCTCTCGCAAAAACGAGACGTAGTTATACGTACAAACGAGTTGGCAAGGAAATTTACTACGTTTGGATATTTGGCAACTCATGTTGGCGACATTGAGAAATGTGAAATATATGGAGCAATTAGAAGCAATATTCCCGAAAAAATTGCCGCATTATATTGTTGTTGCTCCAGATTTCTCCACTTAATTGATCCAGATTGATCCATTAGTGTTGCCGGGCAATAATTGCTCAAAAAATTGCTTTGGCTCTAGGACATGCCGGTTTCCTCACGATGTTTTCCTAACCGTTTTTGTGTGCAGTGAAAGCGAAACAAGCAGTGCGCTAAAAAATTGCCTGTGGCTTTTGGAGGGCTAATAATGTATACAGGATAAGTTTTATCACGTGGGCAAACTGTAACCATGAATTCAGCATATCATTCTAGACCCCCTAGCGCAAAATTTTAGCAAAAAATTTGCTGTTTCATAGAAAAGTGCAATACCTACGCGGTCAAAATATATGGAACAGCTGATTTTTTTTTAAATTACCGACGAAAAAATTTTGCGCTGGGGCGTCCAGAATAATTTGCTGAATTAATGGTTACAGTTTTCGCACTGGATAAAAACTTATCTAGCTCAAATAAATGAAGGCCTCTACAACACGTCACATTGTTATTTTAATTACATACGAGTCCATTACGTATTTCTTATTTTGTTGTATCAGCATAATTTACTTACAATTGACCTGTTTTGATCAAAATCTTTTTGAAGGTCAATTTATGTTTTTAACAATTGAATGTATGAATGTCTTGCACAAGAATTACGTCAGAATGGAAAGCTTTTCGACACAAAAAGTATTAAGAGGCCCATCACCAGGCCGAAATGTCTCAATTTTGTTCCTGCGCTAATATCTGGAAATACCATTCGGATATTTATACGATGTTAGCCTAATTTTTGAGGAAGGGCCGTAGGCCCTTAGGAGACGAGCCTAAAGAAAAAGTCAGAAACAACGCTAAGCGAAAGTGGAGTAGGTAATATCGCGTGCAGTCGATGCGACGAAAAATTATGATTATGACCACAAATTTTAATTTTATAGGGATGTTGAGATGTTGGATTTTGTAGGAGAAAATACGAAATTCACGCGAAGTTGCGGAAGAAGTGCTAGTCTTTAAAGAAAAAATATCGGTTTATGGGTTATTAAATATATTTATGTGCGATAATTTGAACTGATCATAATAACAAGTATATTCGTAAGAGGTTTCCACTTTTAACAGTTCAATCCGGATGTTCGTGGTATAATTATTCCGTTCATATGCTCAATATTATTCGTGACATGACGCCGCCATTTCCTAACCACGTGATATGATTGTCAATGTTTGTCTGTCGTATTGACCAGCTGTAGATAAGTGTAATATGTTAAGGTGGAAGTGCCGGGGTGGGTAGCCCGCGAAATTCAATTTTTCTTAAGCATATATTTATACATTTTGAAATTTCTAGGTCAGTAGGCTTCCTCTTAAATTCTTTCTTATCCATTATAAATAAAAATTAAATGCTGTTCGAAGACAAGCCCATCATTTTGTGACTGTACATGAAATGTTTTCGATTTCGCAGATTTACGTGATTTTACCGTTAAAATACTTTATTTCTATAAATTTTAATGCGCCTTATGAAAGATCATTTCAGTTGTAATCTAATGAATTACATACTTTTCACTTTACTTGAAATATATTCAAATAAACAAGTTGGCGGTACTAGATCCGATTTTGCCCCTCCCCATGGCCTCTATTTATAGATTTTTCCTTTCGTCTTACCACCTGCAGATGTGAGTTATTCGCGGAGCGCTCGCGCCGCTCCCGCGTGGAGGAGGAGCTGTCGCAGGCGCGCTCCAGCAACGCGCTGCTGCGCGCCGAGGCCGCCGCCGCGCGCGCCGCCGAGGCGCAGCTGCGCGCGCGCCGCGTGGACGCGCGCCGCGCCGAGCGGGACTACGCCGGCCAGCTGGACGCGGCCGCGGACAGGGCCGAGACCAGTCTCACTGATGCCGCGGTTAGTAACTCGAACCCAAAGCAATTTTATTTCAATTAAACCAATTACAGGTGCTTTTTATTTGGAACTGGACTCCAACATAGTTGGGAAAAAGCTTGGCAGATGATGAGATAACAGGCACGTTTTGTTCGGACTGTCGAGAAGTCGGCCAGTCAGAAACTTTAAACTAGTTGCCCATTCCAAAGCGTAATAGGAATAAAGACATGAAACGCCATGAACAATCTTTTAAATCAAAATATTGTTACAAAGTATTTGTTCCATCATTCATGTTGAAAATATAAATGTGAGAAAGATGTAGAAAGACGAGCACGTTAAAAGTAACACTCTTGGCAACTATTAAAACAATCAGTATCATGATCTACCTAACACCGCCGGGGTGGGTCTGCCTAGCTCGAGCCAGCCCGTACCACTGAGCCTGTAGCTTTAAATACGACCCTAAATAATCTCGATCCGATCCAGCTTGTCCTTGCTGCCATCCCCCAGCGACGGCCTAAGCTGAGATCCGTACTCCACAGGGGTTATCCTTACCGTGAAGTCGCTTATTTATAAGGTTTTTGGTTAAACAGCCGACTACCTCCTAGATAGACTAGAAGTCGTTCCAAAAAAAAACTGCCTTGGCTTTTCCCAACTATGATGGAATGTTCTTCCAAACTTACCTGATGCAGTTGGATATATACATGGTATTTAAAAAGAGCAACTCCACAAACCAGGTTGTCAGACTTTCGGGCTTCTAACTCTATAGAAGTTTAAAACGAAAATAAATGTTTACAGACTCGAGCGGAAGAGGCTGAAGCAACGATAGCTAGATTGAAGAATCAAATTAAGAAATTGAAGGTTAGTCCATTTTCGATTTGTCATTAAAGCAAGACTAGCTAACGTCTGTAATGGGTCTAATTTCTGAGTGTCATAGGATACATTTTTGACATGAACTATATTTATACAACATTATTTTAGCACGGAATGGAAAAACCTGTGGAAGTGCCCACGCAGCTATCACGCGTGTCACCGCGTGTGTCACAATTATGCGGAGAAATATGTAAGAGAATAACAATCGCCGTCAGTTGTAATAAATCTTAATTCCGTATGGACAACAAATAAGGTTTCCGTCAAAGTTGAATTTGTTGTTCATACAAAATGAAGACTTACTGACTGACGAAGGTTGTTATTATTTTACATATTTTCCGCATAATTGTGACACGCGGGACAGCTGCGTAGGCACTTCCACTGTTTTTTCTATTCCGTGATTTTTAGTATATGCGAAACCTGAATATAGTTTGTTCAGAATAAGTAACTGAATCGATTCCAATATTTTTTACACCATGTTATATTTTTTCTCAAACAAGTTTTGCAAGTGTGATGGAAAATGTTGTCACCAGTTAATTACAATACAATCGCCGTACAGTTAGGTACCTACTGTCTAATGATTATCAATGAGCACAATACGACGCTGGCTGCGCGGGCGGCGCGGTGTCCGCGTGGTGTTTGTGTAGAAACCTAGGTAACATAACAAGCTGATAACTTCGTGATTTTTCATGAAACAGTTTTGAAATTTTGTACATAGTTTCTTTACATAAAAATACTAGACACGTGTTTCGGGTTTCGCATATATTAAAACTGGAGTTGTATATGACACTCGACAGTACTGTAGCTTCCCTATTGTAAAATAATTTTCGGAATTGTATCAGTCGTTCTGAAGATTACCTCTCTACAATGTCACAAATTTTACCTTCTTTAATATTAGTAAATCAGCTACTCCATACATTTTTTTCGCATAACTGGACAAAATTTATGGAGTATTGGTATCCCCAATTTTGAAATTTGTTTATAAGGATGAGTAAAATTAGTCCTTTTAAGAAGTTTGGTTATATCAGTTACCCCTTATAATAACGAACTGGACTTGTGGAAATCTGTTGTCATGGTTTTATGGGTATGTGATGCGGAGGAACTAGATAAATGCAAGGAAAGTTTTGGGTATGAATGTGGATAGAGAGTAGAAGAAGAGTAAAGAAACGATAGATGGACTGTGTCAAAATTACTATGGTTAGAAAGGGGTTGATTACCGAGATGACGACTAATGAGTATAGCAGAAAGAGTCATGTTGAGCTGACTCCAAATAAAATGGGAGAATGATGATGATCGTTTTGTTTGTATCGTTTTGTGACAAGGATGCGAGAATATTTTTTTTTTGAAATTTTATTAAAATAGCTATCCAATTATTATTTATGTTATTAACTTGTTATCCACATTGAATGAAGTACTCAGTTTATATATTATTTTATTTTTCAATTTTAGTTAGTAAGTTTTAGATTTTTAAGAAATCAAAATTAAAATCAAAAGTCATTTATTCAAATTAGGCTGAGAATCAGCACTTTTCGAATGTCAAAATTACATAAGACAGTCCCCCAAAACGCCCGCCCTTCACCATGTCTTCTATCCTCTACCCATAGTTATGTATCAATTAATAATACCTTTTGCTGTGCCCTAACAGGATCTACAACGGCTCTTAACTCTAAGCCTTTTGTTAACATCTTTGTTTTTATCTTGTGAAACGTAATTAAATGAATATGAAATACGAGAATAATTTCAAAAGTGTGTAACTTCACCATTTTCCCACCGATTTTTTTTACAAATCGTCTTTTGCATCTTCCAAATATTAATTTTTATCTTTCATAGTAGTCGTATGCCCTGTAGCCGTGTGTAAAGTGTGGTGTGTGCCAGGAGGAGCTGTCGGCGTCGCAGCAGGAGGCGCGCGGCCTGCGCGGGCGCACGGGCGCCGCCGCCGCCGGCCTGCGCCGCGCCACGCTGCTGGCCGAGACCTCGCTGCGGTGCGTGGCGCCGTGACGCCTTACTCTTACTTAGCACCTTTGCATAAGCAAATTGCGCCGTACGACGCGTCAACACACCAGTTTATTTATTTATATATATTTATGCTTTATTGTACACCAGAAAATACATGACAAAAATTAACACTAAAAACATACAATGGGCGGCCTCATCGCTTTCTGCGATCTCTTCCAGGCAACCATAGAATGGACAGTGATTAATGTGACAATCCAAAATAAAAAGCGACGATTTCGCAAGAACACAATCGATTGCTGGTCTAGTAGACAGTAATAGCCGAAGTGCACTGCACATGGTTCAAAATCGTGAGACACTTAACTTTTTGTCAAACCAAAATCTTTTATTTCACATAAACCTGCATGAGCACTTATGAAACGTCAGAAGCTAGGTGCACGATTCCAATTTGTCGCTTCCTATGGAGAAGAGCCGGCGAGAAACTCCACGAATGTTGAGAGCATTGTTAGAGGTTCAGATGTTCCTACTTGTGCTTCAAAATATCAACTAATTTGCATTCATAGCCACTTACTCAACTATTTACATTAACATTATGTAGTCTAAGTTGAGTTATAAGTGACCCAAAACAATTCATATTGCAATAAGTTTGTAAAAACACAAAAAAATATCTGTAATTCTAAATTCAATCAAGTACGGTACATCGACATTAATACGCTTTTTAACCCAAATTCTTTCACGTTACAGAGAGCTCCTATCAGGACTAGAGCAGCTGAAGACACTAAGCACGAACCTGGACCCAACATGATGCTGAACTGATTCCAACCTCCCCCGCCTTCCTTCTCTCTACACTTCTCCCCTCCCCTGGATGAGCCACGGACGGGCACGGTAGGAAACAAATGGAATACCATAGCGAACATATAATGTGCATAGAAACACAGCAAAATAGCGCAATTACTATTCGTCGCCAGAGTACTAAGAAAGTTACATTATCTTAAACTAGTGACCCGCCCGTGCCTTATGTAAAAGCAAGATTTCTGTGCTTCATCTAAGTTAAATATTAATTAATTATACACATTAATTATGGTGAAAACTGCATCAAAATCTACTGTGTAGTTTAGAAGAACTAAGGACGCAAACGAAAAGCAACTTTATTTAATTCTATTCAAAAATACATTTTACACTAGCACAGCTAGTCATAAGGATTCGACATGCTAACGTATCGAAAATAACACATTTCGATAACCTGATTTATCTTCCCCCGACAGCAAACAGTTGTCGGAAGAATAGCGGTCGTCTATTTGATTTACACTGACAACATTTTTCGGGTTTTAGATTTGTGAACAGCGCTAGAACTCCTACGATGGCATTGGTTGATGTTTGATTCGATACGGAAGCATATCTAATGGCAGTAAATAGCTATGTAGCTTACGTTCTAGAGCTAGGTATAGGTTCCATGATTATCCATTTTAAAACAATCCTGATAAAACCTGAATTCGTATGACTGGAAATATTGATCGATGGAAAACGTATGATCTTGTAATATAAATACGCCGTTTTCCGACTCCAGGTATAGAAAGCCAAATAAAATCTCTGTTCCGTAGTAGACATGGGTAGTTCGCGAACGATTGAAGGAAATGAACTACTTCATACCACAAAATAAACTTATCATTCAATCAGTAGTCATTCAAATGGGAACTAATTTATTTGAGCTGTTATTTAAATATTCGAGATGTTATTATGATCAGTTGAAAAACATATTGAGCAGTTATTTAATTTAATGGCGGTTGATTAATTATTGCGACAGTAAAACATTGACAGTAATAAAAAAGATTTTTTCGGTTATTATATCATATACTGTCAATTCTAAAAATAATTGAGCAGTCCAATAACTGAATGAGCGGTAAAAATGATGGAATGAGCGGTTCCTGCAACGATATCCATAGGTTAGGTTAGAACTGTGACCAACTACGACCTCGAAATTGGGCGCGAAATTATGTTTAGGGATAAAAGCGTTGTTTATAGAATTGCTTAGAATGAGATTTCTTACCGACAAATTCCGATTTATTACTGCCCGCCCACACGTAACCGCTCGTTCAATCATTTTTACCGCCCATTTAATTATTTTTCTGCTCAATTATATATTCACTGATCTATTTCATTATTTTTTATTACTCATTTTTGTTTACTTTACTGTTTAGTTTTAACTGCTGAACTAGTTTTTAAACGTGCCATTTATAATTTTTAACTTACCAAAACCGCTATTTACAACTGCCTCTTTAAATCAGTGCCCATTCAAATGTGTATCTACCTCACTTAGTTCAGTCTTTCTTTTCGCTATTTCAATTTTAAATACGCCTGCCTAGACAAAAATTTCTAACTATCAGTAAAATAAAACAAAACATGCTACTTATAGTAAATAATAATTATAGTAACTAATATTAAACATAGTTTTGCTTAAATTCATATTTCTAGGTCGACAGTCCTAAGCCTGTATAAAGTTTGAAAAAAAATGGACATACGTATAAAACTGAACTAGTGCAGTGCATCATTTGTCGTAACTTGTCAATCACTATCGTTATCTTGTGATAACGAGTCGCTCTATTTGCTGAACTAAATGAAGTACTGAAGGAAATGAGTGGACTACTTCGTTAAGCGAAAAGATATACTTCATTCATTTCTTTTTACTGACACATTTTGTGCATCTCTATTCTGTAGATCAGTTGTCGAATCTCATTTGTAGATGTTATTTCCGCTTAAACAAATAACAACATTAAGTAGTGTACATAAATTTGATACCAGAATGACTAGTACTATTGAAATAGTCATTAAAATGTCTGAACTGTTAGCCCAAAATTAAGTTGTGTAGCTTTTTAAAGTTACTTTTTAGAAATGCACACATTGTTTTCACTTTTAGGAATCAAATCGTCAACGGAGAGTACGTTGACCATCACATGTGAAATCAGGATGACCGAAATTGAGAATTTCTTACGTCTCTAGCAAATAAATAATTTGCTGTAAATATTTATATGTTCACGAAACAGTCAAATATAATTTCCAGTGCTAAATTTATGGTTTCAGTGAATGTTGCTGCGTAATTAATTTTGATCAAGAGAACGTAGAACAGTGTTACAATTTGTAAAAAAAAACCTTGAGAAATTTTGAACTTCGCGGGCTACATGACGGATCCCTTAAATAATGCGTTAACCCAATGTGTTTTAGCAAAAAAGTAATCCATTTGTTTCCTCCGTGTGTATTATTGTCAAGTAATATTCCGATTAGATTCAAATTTTAGGCTATGATAAGTCGGCTATTCTTTAACCCCCTTTATTAGTAAATGCTCAGAAAAGTTTAAATCCTGTAGTAATTTTCTGGGGTTTCATTTTGGTATATATAACTTTCTACGCATTTATTAACGGGGTAAGTGACGCAGCTCGGAGCAATAATGTGTTGGTTGTAATTATTATTATTTAAGTAATATTGGGCTTCCTTTCTTCTTACTTATTGCCCATGTAGATTCATGTGTCGGGTAATATGTTGCTTGCGGTTGGCTATTAAATACACGAATGTTTATAAAAATGTTATCTTAAAGGAAAAAAATGTGACGTGTTAAAACCACAGTTGTTCCAATGTCAGAGAGAGATGGAGTTAAACAGGATGAATGGCGCCATCCCTTTTTCACAACGGCACAATATGATTTACACGTCTTTCTACCTTCGGCCCCAGGATTTCATACTTATCTGCTGTGATTGGCTGACTGTATGAGCAACTTTAACTAGAAATCACTTTTCATAAAGGTGCGCTTACACGAGCAACTAAAATTGCTCCATCCTGGTCAATTCTCATCAACTATAACGTCACAACTACATCCAGTAGTTTAGAGCAATGGCAACATGTAGCAACCTGTTGCCAGAAATACGGCCACACAATACCATGCAATATGGAGCAACTTAAAAAACTAGGCAATTCGTACACACGAAATAGAAAGAAAATTGACTAAAAATTTCCAAACCGTTTGGATATTCGGCAACTCATGAAATATATGGAGCAACCAGAAGCAATATTTCCGAAACATATCTGCAATAGGGTATTATTCTACGTGACGAAAATGCTGGACGCAGTGGACGCCATATTGCTCTGTGGGTATGACGTCAGTTTGCTAAAAACAAACGCGCAGATATTTTATAAGATAATTGTATATAATTTTAAAAATGAGTTATTTGTCTACTTATGGGTTTGTTGTTCCTGAATGCAAAATGTTATTTAAATAAATATTACTTTGGTTACGAGAATAATAAAAGTACAAAGTTGCTCAGTGGACATGCCGTATGACGTAATAATATGGCGGCTACTATTTCATGGTGTTCATAAACAGATTAAAAAAACTGAAATCTTTAAATTGAATTTTAAAATTTATTTTGTTGTTTCATGAAGTAAAACTGACATTTTCCGACTGCATTTTGCCTAAGCTATCTCAATAATATATTTTTAGATTTTTTCACGTATTGAGTAAAATATCCTATTTATTGTTGTTGCTCCAGATTGCTCCACTTAATTGATCCAGCTTGATCCATTAGTGTTGCCGAACAATAATTGCTCAAAAAATTGCTCGTGTAAGAACACCTTAAGTTCGTCAGTCTGTTAGTTTTATCGTTATAAGCGGACAAAATGACTGTCTCGTTGGGTCTAGCGGTCGTAAGCACTACTGGTGAGCAGAGGTGGATCCGATTCCCAGATCGGGCAGCGTTATTGGGTTTTTCTATTTGATTGATGGCAATAGGCTCGCCCCCTATTACTTGGGACTTAATCATAACTGGTGAAATGTGGGTGTACTGTAAGAACATCACTGCCTGGGGAAACAAGGCGTGTGTTCCCAACTATTTTGGGGTCAGGTTAAAGTCTTACCGGATGCAACCGATACCAGTATTTTACATGGAGCGACTGCCTATCTTACCTCCACAACCAAGTTACTAGGCAATACGATACCACTTGGTAAGACTGTTTGGTCAGACTTTCGGGCTTCTGACGACCCGTAACGACTGTCAAAGATCCACAAATGAGTGATGGATGATGTGATGTTATGTTAAAAATATAGAAAATAATCCAAAAATGTCTTATAATTAATAATGTATACTAGTCGTATTAGAAGTCCAGTCGGAATATAACGTGGATACAAAATGAACATTAAATAAATTGATCATCGAAGTAAAACTGTGTATACTATTAAACATCTTCCATTCTATCTGTAAGTTGGTTTATACAAGGTGGCAAAGACATCGACGCGCTACACTCATGAAACCATGAATTCAGAAATAATTGGGAGGTTATTAAAAAAAATATGCTGTTCCATACATTTTGAATGCGTATTTATTGCACTTTTCTATGAAACAGCAGACTTTTTTTGATAACTGACGATAAATTTCTGAATTCATGGTTTCAGTTTGCACGTAGATTTCCCTGCCACCATCTATTTAGCCATTTCTTTGGACTGCGAGAATTAGCGTACAGAATACTTGTTCATATCGATTTTAGAACACATCTCGCCTAGTACATTGTGGCCGATGAATCATGGACATTCTGAACATGGCTCTCCGAACTCTCGCGCATGTTCTCTCTCTCTCTCTCACACACACTCGCCTTATGTCACCATTTGGTTCTAAAAAAACGAACTCAAAATCAAAGCATTTATTTCAAATGAACCAATTAAAGACACTTTGGAATTGTCAAGGGTCGCGGTCAGTCTAAGATGAAGCTAGTTGCAAATTCCAAAGCGTAGTAGGTAGGAGAAGAACCGGCAAGAAACTCCGCGGACACTCTTTTGAATAAAAATGTTGTCACAAAAAATTGGTTATATCATTCATGTTGAATTTATACATGTAAGAGAGATGTGCACGATAAAAGCGGAAGTAAACAAAAAAGAAAAAAAACAGATATTAAAAAAAGCCAGCCAGTCCCTAGCCCCACTGATGGCGCCCGTTCAAGAACATGACGTATGTTTCGGCACCATTCAGCTCAACAGTTTTAAAGGGAACTTTGTTATTGGGCAGACTTCTGCGCAAAGTTTGGACCATTCAGCGGCCGTATTGTACTTGTAGTATTTTCTCACATAAAATTAACGGTCGATCTGAGAACTGTACTGCACTTTTATGTCAGAAAAAAGGTTTATCACGGTAACGTCCTGCCATTTATGGTATTTAAATTTGATATTTCGAAACACAGAAAAAGACAACAGAAAAAAAAACCACGATTAAATATCTATATGAATAAAATGGTAACGTTATATTCGTTTTAAAGTCTATGCTAGACAGAGATAGCACTACTAGCATCTGACGTCACACGAAAGATACGCAATAATAACTTCGCACCGTTCAGTACAACAATCGTTGTGCGTGACAAGGATAGAAAAAATATTTCAAAATCGTGTAACTTCTCCTTTTTCCAACGGTTTTTTTTTTTTCAGAAATTCATGTATATTTTTGATAGTAGACAAATACCCTTTTAACCGCTCGACTTCATATCAATTGTGCCCCCAGCGCTCGGCACACTGAATTGAAAAATAAATACCTACAACAAAGGGGTGTGCAATGCTTAACTTTTTACAACAGATTAAACGACCTGTGGTATTTTGGTCGGAAATATACAACCCTGGCGAAATGGACCCGAAAATATTTGTCAGATTAATACGACTTAAGCTGTTGAAAGGTTAATAATAAGTTTAAATAAATTAAAAAAAAAAGTGTAGTGTAATGCCGATGTGCAATGCCATGTTGTTTGAACGACTAGTAAGATAAATAGTTATATCTTGACTATCCTACTGTTTTAAGACCAGCTTCCAATCTTACCCGATGAGATCAATTTATAAATTCGCAAGTCCGAAACTAGTAATGCCCGTTAACACATTAGGCAACATCTTAATAAAAGCTTGCTCTTGGAATTTCAACTTTGGAATTGTATTGAAAAGTGTCAAAAGGCTATATAGGTTGTTTTCTTCAGTCTGTCCGTGACGATTAAGGATTATTTTAAGTCTTGGCGATATAAATCTAAATAAACTTACCCTCGCAGTGTATGCGTTACACACTTCTTATGTCAATCGTTTTCATTTTATATCCACTGCGCCGTGTGTTTTGTAATCTCCGTGTTCATAAAGACCAGTAAGATAATAGGGTATTTACACTCACTTTTGAAAAGTGTCTTAATTCGATTCTAGAGTGCTAATAAACCACGAAAAAAGCACAACATTGTGCAATGGATTTGTGCCATAAAAATGCATTTAAATTTTACATTTTCAAATTTCGCGCGTAGTTTGACGAAAACGCTGGACACAGTGGACGCCAAATTGCTCTGCGGGTATGACGTCAGTTTGCTATTATAAACAAATGCGCTGATATTTTATAAGACAATTGTTTATAATTAAAAAAATGAGATATTATTCTACTTATCGTTGGTTTGCTGTTCCCGAATGTAAAAAAATATTTAAATAAAAATTGCTTTGGTTACGAAAATAATAAAAGTAGAAAGTTGCTCAGTTGACATGCCGTATGACGTAATAACATGGCGGCTACTATTTCATGGTGTTCAAAAACAGATTAAAAATACTGAAATCTTTAAATTGTATTAAAAAATATATTTTGTTATTTCATGAACTAAAACTAACATTTTCCGACTGCATTTTGCCTAAGCTATCTCAATAATATATTTTTAGATTTTTTTCTGGTATAGAGTAAAATACCAGGGTATTTTACTTTTTCAGGATCTACGAACGCAACAGGTTGCGTGACACACTAATCATGGCAATTGACCACGAAGCCTTTTATTTGGACAGTTCTTCCAAGTTCATTGCGTTACGTTGCTGAGCAAATGAATTTCTCAAATATATGAAGCAATGGGTTAGGAATCTCTTTCGAAACCCTCGAATTTAGGATGAAAGTGGGTTAAGAAATTAAAGGGAAAATTAATTCTACGCATCGAATTTTGTTGTACTGACAAAATTGTAATGATTGTCAAGAGTGCGAATATAGGCTCCTACAAACAGGCTGTTTTTAATAGTCTATTAATTTTTTTTTTGTGATAAAGTCTTACGGTGACATTTTACCGACTTTGAAGCAGGCTTTCAGTAACCGGGGGTTACTTTATAAAATAAATTATGATAAAAGAGGTCTGATGTTTTCTAAGATTATCGTTTTTAGTGCCTAGGCCTTAAGCTCTGTACATAGAGACTAATATCGCGTGGGACGGGACTGCGCACGTCATTTGTTTTATGATTACGGAAGATGCGGTTAAGCCTCGCGAAATTCAAATTTTATACGCGTTTTGCAATTTACTTATCACTGGCAGGTTGTAAAAGTTGAACAAAATATGATTCGCGACCGTAACACATATCAGCCGAAAGACGTCCACTGCTGGACATAAGCCTCTCCTAAAAGGGAGGATTTACCACTTACACGCTACCATTTACTTTTACACGCTTGGCAGGAGGGCTGCCGATCCCAGTATGGTGGTCAAATGCATAGAGAACGCTGCTGCCCATTGTCTAGCAAGTCCCTTAGTCGCCTTCTACGACACCCATGGGAAGAAATGGGATGGTGCTATTCTTTTACGTCCGGCACCACACCAGAACAAACACGTAACAAATATGGCTTTACAGAATTATAATATTTAAAATCGTTAAACAACCCTCTAAGTTCATATAAGTAATCCCAATGAATAACTTTTATTATTGACCTGCAAAATTTGGATTTCGCGGGCTCGCTTGGCGCTTCCGTCCTTAATGAAAATGCGTTCATTGGCATTACAACAAAACACCATAGAACTGTTAAAAAAAATCAGAAAAAAAAACAATCTTTATAATGTCGAAGGGCTTTAGCTCAGTGCACAGAGTACATTAGAATATACTGAAAATAAGAAAGCTCGTTCTGCGCGGGATTGGCTTTAGTTAGGCCGGAGCTATAAGTGCACATACATATTGGTGGAAATTGAGATTGCATTACCTAACTATAGCTAAATTGGATTCTGTATCGAAGCGGGGAATATATTAAAATCTTTGAGAGAATAGCTGAAAATACTACACAGTGATTAGGTCCGAGTGTGCAAATCTCGGTTCCAACATCGCAAATTGTGATTGTGACAAGGTTTTTTTAGACTGGTCGTATGAACTACTCAAATAGGTACAATCGAGTTCATTAATATATTGCTACTGTCAAGGATTCAAAATATTGTGAGCGTTGGATAGTTCAATAAAGTCTATAGAATCTATAGATCAAAAATGTGTCCTCATGTTAACAGTTCAATAATGTATGCCATGCATTAGGCAATAAGATGAAAAATTATGAGAAAAAGCAGTCACATATTAATTTATCTAAATCTTGACCACAATTTACTCATGCTTAAAGTTGTTACAATATTATGAACTTTTTTGACGTCCATGTATTTTTGAAGCCTGAAAGGGCCAATATAATAATGAACTCGACTGTACTAAAGTATGAAATTACACAAAGAATAAAAATATTTTGTTGTAAATGTGGGAATAATACTGTAAAAGGCAAGGGGTGTTGCTGCAAGATAAATGAAGAACTATTTGACGAGTACGATTATTTATATTCAGTCGTTTTTTTTCTTGAATTTGACGTTCAATATCACAATAGTTATAATGTTTATGCACGTAAAAGTTACTGATTACTATTCACAGATTATTCAAACATACCTAACCAGACTACAATCATTTTAGCTAAGCAGGATCATGAACTTTTTTTTTATCTGAGTGCTATTTGCACGATTCTTTAAAAAATTAAGTCTCAATATTAGCCTGTGCAAACGCAATACAAAAAAAAAAAAATGTGTATAAAATAATATTCCCAAATGCATTGTTTTGCTATGAAAAGTAATGTATTCTGAATACCTACTTGACTAATATTAATAGAGGTATGTTAACGGAACCTTCGCTAAAATTGTAAATATGAACAAATACATATATTTTTGTGTGCCATTGAGGCTGTGTTCAGTTATTTATTAGACAGACATTGCCTAACAATCAGTATGAATGTTCTTCCCGCCATCTTCAAATTACTTCATATCTTAATTATAGATACCTATATGTGTTTCGTGTAAAGTCCGAAACTCTCTAAATAATTAAAAACTAATTTGTGCTTGTTCGACAAATGTTATTGTACATTAAACTGTGATTCATTATTTTAAAATGTTGTTTTTCAATCTTTGAGCTGCGCAATCTATTTTGCCTTGACCTTTTTACCGTTAACAGCACGTCAGCGTCACTTTAATTACGAGTACCGTCCTTATTGCTACTAAATAAAGACGCTTTTAAGATTAAATTGATACTATTGTAGTGCGGTTGACTGTACCAATTGTATTCTTCCATAATTGGTGTAGAAGGTAGTGTTTGGCGCTATGGTGACCTAAGACACCTTTCTCGTGTTAATAGGATGGTTTATGTGGTAAAAGTTAGCTTCGAATTATAAGGGAAATAGCTATACTGAATCACTATAAAACTTTTAGGCACAAGAAATAGTAAAAATGTGAAACTATATAATTAACTTATGGGTAAAATGGTAATGGTTATGGTATGAGTATGAGAAGTCTCTTATATGAGATCCAAACGCGAACTGGGCAACGATTTGGTGGACGAGCAAATTTGCATTCTTGCGTTCGATGCAATTAAGCATTTTCGCTTAAAACTTGAACAATTGGTTACGGACCATTTGCACTTATCTTACGCGGCTCCGTTTTACGTTACATTACATAGAAATTATGTACAGGGTGATACGGACATAACCGGGTAACCGGTTACCATGCATTCAGTACATTATATTCCATTAGCTGTCATAATCATGATTACTAAATCGGAACGCAATTATGGCATAATTCGGAATGTACCCTTAGAATGATAAAAGCTTGCCAGCTGGCGGCGTTAGTTTCAATTTTGCCCACGCGTCGTTATAACCTTGTAGCCCTAAGTATACGATGTAATTCAATAAAACATACTTTCAATCAAACTAATTTATTATAAATCTTCAACAATGATAATGGAATGTGCGGCGTATAAAATAACATTAAATATTTCCTTAAATTTCTAAATAATAAGCAAAGGCTTACAATAAAATTTTGCTACATAATATCTTTGATTGTGAGTTTGCACTTTAGTTGCACATTAACATTAAAAAGAAATCAGATCAAGAATAGTAATATCTGAAGTGAATTTAGATTAAATGTGATTACGATGCATATTTGCATGACACCGGTTAAGTAATTTTCATTCAGCAATTGAATACAGAGAAGTAAGATCGCAAGTTGCGTCCTAAAATCGATATTTGTTTTTTTTTTAATATCTGAAAAAAATAAACACGGTTTTGGTGGGCATGAACCGTGCTACAAAAGTGTGGTAATTTCACACAACCGGTGTGCCGGTGTCCCGAATTGAACACACTGAAATACGCGGGCCTATTTAAAAAAGCGCGTAAAAACCCCATGTTCTAACCCAAAGCGTTACGAGATCGTTTATTTATATGAACCGCTCGCCCAGTGGTCGAAATTCAACCATAATTATCTTAATTAAATTTAGTTTGAATTATATGAAATATTAGCTTTCTGCAAAAAAAAAATATTCGCGTAATTTTCGTAAAAATAAAATAATCCGCGTAATTTTCGTAAAAACAGGTACAAAGTTCTTGCTTCACGTATTATTATATAGATTATGAATTAATGACGTGAAAACTCAACATGATTGAACGCGAGTACGACAACAAGTCATCACATTCATATAAAACGCGACGATCGCTTTAAGTTAGGACATGGGCCTCTAGATCTATATTACAAAACGAATTTTAAATTTGGAGCGAGTTTAATACAAAGTTCACAGTTTAGACACGGGTCTTGAGTCAGTTCTTGTAACTAAACGTGCCCCGGAATAAAGTTGGGTAATACTAGATCTGACTCGAAAGTTTAAGCTTGGATTTCAATTGAAAATCCAATAAATCGTCTTAAAATCACAGTCTGCTTAGTGTTTGTCTAGACAGGGCGTTTCACGCGCTACTACAAGCGTAATGTCGCTTACGCGTGCGGCAGGACGTGTTTTAGTAACTTTGCACTTAAATTTTGTCAGGGTGAGATTTTTACAAAATAGATCGGTTGGACAGGCTCCTAAGTTAACTAAGGGTTAATACAAATAGAACGAAAACATGCCCGAGCAATTTACTGGCTCCATTGAAAAGCCGAGCGGACTGTTGATATTCATAACATTTTCTACTATGAGCTTTGGTAATACGGTCCTATTTTGAATGGAATCAGTAAATTTATCAGGCACTTTTCCGTTCTGTCTGAACTGACCCTAATGATAACAGGCTGTGTTATAGGTACACAATATTCTTCCTACAGCGATTTTGAACAACGCTCCTTTCGACACATTTCTATTTACAATTGTTTTCCAAACCCGTGCAGAACAAAGTTGTGATTTTCTGAGGTCTTCAGTAGACAGCTCTGAATTTTGGAAACAATGCGTGTCGTTAAAACTTCACCAAAAGAAATTATACATTGTTTAGAGCTGAAGCTTCTAACGGTTTCACCTAGCTAAGATTGTTCCCAGAACTGAAGTACACAAATTGCGTTTGATCATGTCCGGAGCGAGATTCTGACCTAGCGAAGTATTATTTTCTTCTTAAGTATGATGAGTTTAGATCAAACGAACATAGAATCATAGCGAGAGCATTCTTTTCTTATAACCATTACATTTAAGCACGGATAAACCAACGGAAGAAAGCTCCATCTCTGTTTACACAAAGAGAATTTGGTAGAATGGGGGTAGCATATGCATTCGCTTGTTTGGTCTATTCCGACCTTTATATAATTATCCATAAAACCCTGACCTCGATGTTGTTCTGAATTCGATCCTCAGATCTGGCAGTGTTTATAGTTCCCATTAGGAATTTCTCAATATCAGCCCCCCGGAGTCAGGATTCGAGCTTTGATAGTCCCCGTTTCGCGCATAAGTGGCTAAATGTGGTTGTGTCACCTCTGCTTAGCCTTTCGGGGAGCATGGGCGTGATGTTACCCATGTATAGTGTTGTACAGATGGTCCCAGTGCGCGGGACACTGTAAGAAGTACTTCTTGGTGGCGCTACAGAACCGGGACTTGTACTGTTCCGGGGACACCACTGTGGGCTGGCCCGAGCCGAGGTTCTTCTTCACTAGGTGTTCCAATTTCTTGTCCCAAGTAAACGTGCGGATATAATCTGTTGAAAGTTGTGATTTTTATTTAAATATACAAGGTCAGATTAAATTTGCTAGGTACTATTTGCGGTAACTCCACAGACGTGATGGAAGGTATCTAAACATGAAGATTAGTTTTTTGGTGTCACCTACCGCAGGTCGTGTAGTTACTTGAGATATTATTTGTGTTTAGGTATATATATCGATAATCATCAAAACATTTTTTTAAACTGATATTTCATGTTACAGAGCTATATTATAGGAAGCATAGCTCAATAAGTTGCCCACACTGAAGTAAGATTAAAATTTAACTGCTTTATGGGTTTACTTGTAGAGAGAGATATAAAAAAAAGTACTAGCTGAAGGATTTCTTATTTATCTATTAGGAGGTGGCGGTACGTAATGTTGGTCTCACCAATAATTCCAAGCACGAGCGTGTTGTCTTCGACGCCCAGCAACAGCGAGTAGTCCATGACAGTGTGTGACGTCAGGAAGTTAGTGTCGCGCTCCACGGCCGCGAACAGCACGCTGGCCGTGTGCGACTGCACGTACAGCGGGCTCTCCCAGCGTACTGGACAGGAGACACGGTCATTTGTCACAGTATCATAAGCAAGAAACAGTTAGAGAGTAGGCCCAACTAACTCCGTCAACAAAATACGGACCCGTCCGAAAGTAATTCATAACATCGAAGTGCACCCTACTCTTGATTAACGAACTTTTTCGGATGGGTAAAAGCACCGCGGGAGTACGGGCAGCTGTCGCATCGTAGTGTCATTCATTGTTAAGACGGACCCCAAACTAATGTTATGTCCGAAGGTGATAAGGAGTACGAGTCGCCCGTAACTTCGGCCGAAACTACGGATTTTGTGCTTTGGGAGTAGGTTCCAGAACCGACGCATCTGGACATTATTACAGTTACATGTTGGTATTGCACATTTTTTTCTTTAGAATAGATTCAGGAATTATGTCGTAAGGCAACGCTGCGGTTAAAAATAAGATGTAGTGACAAAAATTGAAATGTTTAGGCATGTTGAAGGAGGCCTTATGAAGAGCACCTAACAAAGGAAATTTATAGAGCAGATGTGAATGGAAACGCCAGGAGGGGACGCCCTGGAAAGACATATAGAGTGGCCCGTGAACCGTTAGTACAAAGGAACATTTTAGAAACCTCTTTTCAAGGCAGGCGCGGTCGCATCCAAAGACTGGGGGGTCACAGACAAAGACTACCTACATATTAATAAGAAAATTTATTATACTTTCGAAAAATTACTATTTTAAGCTTTACGTTTACGGCTTTGGGGGGCGTCATGACCCTTGGACACTCCCTTGGACCGCGCCTGTTTCAAGGGCATCTTGAAACACTCCTATATATGTTTAACGATTATTAATAGTTTTGAAGTTCTTCCTAGCATCCGGTTTAGGTAGCAAGCAAAGAAATTTGGCAGATGTATGTCACTTGTCAAGAGAAATCCAACGAGTCCAACGAGACCAACGAGTGGTTTCCTTGTGAAGTTGAGGAGTAGAATATGGCCACCCTTCGGCTGCGTCATCAGACCAGTTAAATATAATGCCAAATTGCAGTTTAATTGGATGCTGGGAAGAGAATAAATTAAAGGTTTCTACAACCACTTACATAATTAATTATTTTTGTAGAGCGGCGAATTTTAATCCTTTTTGGAAGTTTTTCCACATTCAAAGATGGTATTGACGCCGGAATGTTTGACAAAGGGTGTCGTAGGTAAACATTTGTGAAAAAGCCATAGAGAAGTATAGAAAAAAAAAAGAAATGTTGTGCCAACCCAAAATAAATTGGCAGAAGAATGAATGGTGTAAAGAAGACTGCCGAATGTCATTCTGCAGTATTGACATAAGTTATCGTGCAATGAGCAGGAGAAAATAGCCCTTAACGGTGTGTACATACAGTTGAGTAGGTTCTCGTCCATGAGCACGGCCAGCGGCGTGGTGTCGGGCGTGAGGCGGTGGCGCGACGAGCCCTTGAGGTCGAAGCGCGTGGCGCACGCGCAGGCGTACCACACGTTCTCCATGACCAGCACGCCGTTGCCCGCGCCGCCCACGCTGTACACGCCCAGGATGCGCGCTGCGGAACACACGAGCCTGGTATTATACTGGCCTGTTATTGCCACACTGCACCACGCTTGCTCAACACGAGTTGGCGATTTCGGCTAAAATAATAAAATCTTTGTCGTCCAAGAGAGCAGTACAGATCTAATTAACACTAGCCTCCACACTAGGATTCCCTGTGTCGTGGATACTAGTCTCCTTCGTCTTACATTATTAGAACACAGTAGGTAGGCACATACGTAACGTTAGTTGGTAACATTTGTGTGGTGACAATAATCGAATGTTATTCTCAAACAATAAATTCATCTCAAGTTATGAGATAGCTGTATTAAATTTAGACGTGTTTAGTGTATTATGTACGTGTATGATGTGGGTGTGTGATGATTGAGTGAGTGAAGGTGGGTTTGGACCAAACGAGGACTGAAACGAACTGTAATGGTTAATGAATAAACAAATTGAGTTGAAGTCCAGATTTCCCCACAATGTTTTCCATCACCGATGTCATGAATATCCTCACGAATTTAGTGTTCTAAATTCCAAGACTGCCAAAGACTACGAACTATTTATAATGGACTTACCCAACAAGCTGGGTAGTTTGTTCTGTTTGCAGTTAGTGACGTATCCAAAGTAGTGCGGTGCAAAGTCCAAAAACTGCTGCCATTCAGGCTTCGTCATCTCTTTCAACACGTATCTGTCATCTGTTTATAAATTAAATACATTTCATTAGCATAAGTTCATCCTACATTGTGCCCACTGCTGGGACACAAACCTCCTCTCGGTCAGAGAAGATGAGCTATAACCCCCCAAGCGGGCTCAGTGCGGGTTGGTAGATGTCACATGTCTTCAGTATTTAGGTTCAAGGACATGCCAGTTTCCTCACGATGTGATTTCACCTTTTCGAGAGCAATGGTTAAAAAATTAATTACACAGAGTATAGAGCCAGATTGAGTTCAAAACCAAGACCTACAACTCGTTAGTCGGGGCCATTACCACTGGGCCACCAACATTTTATTAAACTCTCTTTAAAATAATGCTTTCCTTTATGAGTTTTTAAGGTGAATCTAGACGATTTTTTTTCCCATACAAACTTCGGTAGGGAATTACTCCACTGTTCGAAAGTGTACATCGAAAATGAAACATGGTATGGTTTTCTCTCATTATTAATATTGTCCGTACGGAAACAGAATACTAAAATAAAAAGCCATTAAAAAGGTGTGCGTTACCCAGGCCAGATGTTGTCGAAAATGGTCATTTGAATCTTATAGATAATTAGTTTTGCGGCTTCTGTAATTGTTGCGCACATTTTTAAATTTGTTGCGCTTATAGTTTTTTAATTATTTCACAAAAACATTTCCTGCTGGGGTAACGCTACCCCAGCCAGACCTTTTTCTTTCTAATGGGAATATTTAAATAATTACTAGCTATAAAATTAGTTGTCTAGATGAAGTAAATGTTGTGCCTTATTTTGTATTTGTTCTTTCATCGGTTGCGAAGTTATTCGAGATTTTGCTGGGGTAACGTTTTTGGTTTTGTTAGATCTTTGAAATGGTTAAGCGGATTCTTATCATATTTTGTACATGGCTTCTTGGGAATTAGTTTAAATTTGTTCTGCAATAAAAAAACCAAAATAATACATAGCTTAAAGGTTATTTCATTAAATAGAAAAACACTTCAATTGGTCCCAGCACTCTCAATAAGAGCTCTAAAGACTTACTTTAAACGTTATTTTAAAGCTTGTAACTGCCTTCAAATGTATGTGAAGTTTCATTAGTATCCTGTAAGTATTTAACAAGTTATGATGATATTGAGTTCTTCACGAGCACGGTCTTGATGCGCGCGGTGTTATTTGGCCACTGGATTGGATATATGAACTGAATGTTATGTCAATTATTAGTTTTTTAGTTCAGTTGTATATCAGTAAAATTTCAGCTCAGTACATTGGATAATTAATGAGATAATACGATTAAAGTCATCAGGAAGTGAATGACCGTGGTAACCCGACTAAGTTTAGGTGGTTACGAAAAAGCGAAAACGCAGAACATTATACTATCTTTTGAAATGTTTAGTATAATACACCTTACAATTTCGGTAAAATACATTAGTAATATAATAATATCTGTACTATGAAAACATTATTATTATCTTCCAGTTGCACAAACTTATCAAAAATCACTGATATAACATGTTGTTCGGTGGGACGCGGTAGGGGTGGGGTGAAAGGGCGCATTGTTTGCATATCGCACTAAACATGCTCCGTAATCACATAATTCATCTTGTAGAGTGCGCATGCGTTTCGGCAGTTCCGTTTCCTGTTTTTGCAAATATTTATAGAGTGCGTGAGAGCTAATGTAAAATAATAAGTGTGGCGAATTACTGCTAATGTGGAGTGCTTCTATTGATGATCATAGTTATGGTGCAGGCTGCTTGATGAATTCACGAACAAGGTAAGCTTGTATAATGTAACTACAGAAATAGTAGCAAAATTATTATTAATATGTACATGTTGTTAGGTACTTATCTAAAACTGTTTTTTTTTTAAATATAGTTTGTACGCACCGTAAGTTTAGTGTTATCTGAAAAAAACCATTGTATATTATTTATTGTCTGTGATCATTACACAGTCCAATATGTGTATATTTAAATAAAAACTGTAACTGTGTACTGTGTATACTGAAATCTATAATTTAATTAAAAAATAATAGAAAATTTCAAAAAAGCAAAATTACTATCTGTAATTTTAATCTGTGATTGTTTTTAAGTATAAGTTTAATAATACTTTAAAAGTTCAATTGAAATGATTATATTACCTGTCAATAAAAATTATTTAATAATCACGTAGTTTTTTTAAAACTTGTGTACATGTCTGTACTAAATTTGTAACACTATCCTACATATTTTAGAAGGTACCATAATGTTTTGCGTTTTCGCTTTTTCGTAACCACCTAAACTTGGTCGGGTTACCACGGTCATTCACTTCCTAATGACTTTAATCGTATTATCTCATTAATTATCCAATGTACTGAGCTGAAATTTTACTGATATACAACTGAACTAAAAAACTAATCATTGACATAACATTCAGTTCATATATCCAATCCAGTGGCCAAATAACACCGCGCGCATCAAGACCGTGCTCGTGAAGAACTCAATATCATCATAACTTGTTAAATACTTACAGGATACTAATGAAACTTCACGTACATTTGAAGGCAGTTACAAGCTTTAAAATAACGTTTAAAGTAAGTCTTTAGAGCTCTTATTGAGAGTGCTGGGACCAATTGAAGTGTTTTTCTATTTAATGAAATAACCTTTAAGCTATGTATTATTTTGTTTTTTTTATTGCAGAACAAATTTAAACTAATTCCCAAGAAGCCATGTACAAAATATGATAAGAATCCGCTTAACCATTTCAAAGATCTAGCAAAACCAAAAACGTTACCCCAGCAAAATCTCGAATAACTTCGCAACCGATGAAAAACCAAATACAAAATAAGGCACAACATTTACTTCATCTAGACAACTAATTTTATAGCTAGTAATTATTTAAATATTCCCATTAGAAAGAAAAAGGTCTGGCTGGGGTAACGTTACCCCAGCAGGAAATGTTTTTGTGAAATAATTAAAAAACTATAAGCGCAACAAATTTAAAAATGTGCGCAACAATTACAGAAGCCGCAAAACTAATTATCTATAAGATTCAAATGACCATTTTCGACAACATCTGGCCTGGGTAACGCACACATTAAAAAGTTATGAGCCAACAAAGATTCGTTTTTCTTGCTAATTTAACCTAACTTTGGGCGTGTTAAAATAAAAAAAGAAGTGTAAAATCTACAAAACCAAGTCGGTATCGACAAAGTTCATTAAACTTTATTGATCAATATATGCAGTGGTTTTCTCATAAAATCCGATCTGCCGAAGGAATTTTATTAATTTTTTGTAAGCCTGTTTTACTATAAATGATCCTGCATCTCACTCAATAACGTAGTGCGTATAGACTATCGTCTAACTGCTCGTCAGTGATACTATCTCTGGTGAGACAGAGTGCTTTTTAGCCAGGCCCACAAGTGAGCTCGAGCTCGCGACTAGATTCCCCTTACATACTGAGGCCCACTTGCATCACACAAGTCAATTATAAGTAAATGTAACATTTCTCGTAAGATATATTTCGCTTAATTACACCGATACTTTAACTAAGCGTTGAATAATAATTATGCAAAAGTCCTGGGCCTCAAGTCTGCTATTACAATAGTGTCAGAATGGTCTATCATTGATTTCATAATTGTTGATTTTGATAAGTTTGGTAATCTACTAACATAATGGCGTCATTATGACTTTCCAATGATCAGCCACCGACACTTTATTGAAAGAAATGGCATTTATTGGTAATCTCGTACACAATGACAAATGAATGACTGACTTAGGCGGTAATCTGCTAAAATTTAACACTAATAAACTAATATATAATAATAAAAAATATGTAAAAATATATATTCAAATGAAATCGGGCACGAATAAATGTTCAAATTTAGTAGTAGTTTTTGGAAAATCATTTCTACTAACGGGTATTATAATAATGGCAATACGACAATGCCATTATGATACAATTCTGTTACGAGAACATTGACCGGCCAATGATCGACCATTATGAATTTAGCAGATTACGAACTTTTAGCAAAATGACAATGGGATCGTGTTGGAATGACGAATTTATAAAAATAGCAGACTTGGGCCCCTGTATACATGTATAGATATACCTTTGAATGTAGTCAGTGTCAGTAACTCAGGGAAATTACTTGCTAACCAAATTGCCTACGAACTCAAATTGTCTGTATATTCAATTAAAAACTGTCATTCTTTGACAGTTAAGTATGAAATAGCTATAGCACAGCAAATGAATGAAGAGTGTCATTTACTTTCCTTGACTGAACATTTTTTAAATGTGACGGGATAGTGAAAAAGATGAACACTTTACCCTTAGTCTTGCAGAAGGTCGATCCGGACTTGCCCCCGCGCGCCGCCCACGGCACGCAGTGCGCCAGTGAGCGGATGAAGCCCTCCTCAATCTCACACAGGCCTGCGGGACAAACACCCTGTACATAACTGACCACGTGCACACGAGACTCAAAGGGGATAGATAGGTTAATATCGCACAGAACTTCTGGCGCTAATTGAAGCATAGCGGCCCTGGCCAGTTCGCACGATTTAGGTATTTCCTTCGTATTATTAAAACGCATACACATTTTGAAAATGTAAAATCTATACGTTATAAAAAACATGTAGTTTTGTTATGATTAAATAACTCATGACTTTCCTTGAAGTATTTACGCCGCACTAAGGGTTTATTTTATTTTTTCGAGAGTACTTCGGATATTTTTTTTCTTTAGAGGAAACTACAAGTGATGGTTTTTCTAAAGTGTAAGATTTATAGAGTGTATCCTTAAATATCTATTATAATAATTGAATAACTAAATGTGAAGTAATGACGAAGCAGCAAAGTATCAAACAAACGCAAGTATTTCGCAAAATTCCTCGGTACGGCTTTAAGGATACTTAAGCGAACAAAAAGTTTCATCTATAATATGTGCTCCGTTGCCTAAATATTTGGACCGCTGCTGGTACCAGTAACCGTAACCGCATCAGACTGACGGACGGTTTTTTTTTCCAATTTCTACATATATTATCACTGCCGCAGATGATATCTTAAAAAGGGGGTGACTACTGAGATGACGACTAATAGAGAATTCTCTAAGAAAAACCCATATTGCGCCGACCCAAAATAAATTGGGATAAGGCCAAGAGAATGATGATGGATATCATTGCCGTGAAATGTGGTATGGCAGGTTTCGTACTGTCGCTCCTGTCCTTGTCGTCGTAGCAGCCACACGTGTCTGCGCCGGCGCCGCTCAGCGGGCACAGCAGCAGGTGGCGCAGGCGCTGGAACTGCGACGCGTAGTACACGCGGCACACCAGCCCGTCCTGTGCACGGGACACAGTTCAGAAAAGAAAGAAAAACTGCTTATTCTGAACATCAACGACTCTAGCCTGTTTTTTATTAGTGAAACTAATTACCGAAGCTCTTAATAAAAAAATGTGTACTTTGTCGTTATTCTTAGATATGAGCAAAGCATTTGATTTTGTATCACACGAACGATTACTCTATAAGCTAGAAAAATATGGCATAAGAGGCAAGGCACTTAATTGGCTTAAAGTTACCTATCTAATCGCCAACAGAGAACTGTTATCTCGAGGATAGAAAATAATCATAGAACGACATATTGCTCTTAACTAAAAATATATGGTTCTGGCGTCCCGCAGGGAAGTGTACTTAGTCCGCCACTATTTATATTATACATTAATAACCTGACAAAATATTTTAAATGATGTATCCAATTTGCTGACGATACTACTATGACGATAAAATGTTCCAACAAAACTGACATAGAAATTGATACTAACAATGAATTAATTAAAGTGATTAAATGGCTGATGGACAACAATCTTCATGTTAATATTGACAAAAACTAAAATAGTTCAATTTCAAACCTGTAACTTGCCAGTAATACCAACAGCAATTAGACATAATAATGCAATTCTGCAACCTGAACTATCAGCTTTATTTTTAGGTATAATAATTGACGAAAAATTGAACTGGAAGGAATATGTAGAAAGAGTACGCAGTAAGCTTGATAAGTTTGTAATATGCTCTTCGCAAATGAAGACTAGTGTTTACTAGAAAAACAGTCCTAAATGCTCATCATGGGTATGTTTCATTAGTATTGCGTTACGACCTAGCGATATGGGGTAATTCAGTGGATGTGAAAACGGAGTTCATAAAAAAAGGAATTAGAGCCATGAGTGGAGCAGAATATTTAGACCATTGCAGGTCATTATTTAAGAAATTAAAAATTCTCCCTCTACGATGTCTGTATATTTTTGAAATTTGTCTATTTGTAAAAAAATACCCTCACTTATTTCTTTTAATTGAAGAAGTCTCCGAAAGACTCAACAAAAAAATGCCCGGAAATTACTAGTACCAGCTCAGAGATTGCAATTATACAGTAGAAATGCCAGTTGTATGACTATTTACATATAATAAATTACCACCTACCCTGAGATTGTTACCAATTAATAAGTTTAAATGTTTGATTGGCTCTTAGACATGTGTTTTTATTCCGTCAATTAATTGTTTAATCATACTTTTTGATATTGTAATTTTAATTTTAATTCTTAATCCTGTTAACAATAAAAAATGTTTAATAAGTGATTGCAAAATGTTTATTCGTTATAATTTTATGTAGTATAAACATAACTAAAACACAACAGTTTATTTTCTCATAAAGAACAATTTATTGAAGTAAAATAGTTAATTGATGAACTATGATAATCAGGCTTAAAATATTGTATCTTAGTAATATAATCATATTGTGCTGTAATTACTACTGTGTGTGGGTACTCTAAATAAACCACAATAATCTACGCAAATCTACCGACGTAAATATAACAAATGCAGACGCGTTGTCACAATATAATTAAATGACTCAGTAATACTACTTTTATTCTACTGCGAGTGAGTTTGTTCTATCTCAAACCTCAAAGTCGTAATCGTATTTAATAGGACTTATTGAGATTATATCTTAAATATTCATTTTCATTACGAAAAGAAAATTGAAACGAAACCTCAAAATAATCATCCTCAAATATTACGGATATGATACAATATTATTTGAATATTACTAAAATCAATAAAATCGTTCAAGTGCCCCCGCGCGATCTCCTTCCAGTTTTGTAAAGATTGTCCTATTCAATTATTTGGAGAGTAAACAAATATCAACTTAAACGAGTTTAAATTAAGTTGATTTTAGAATGGCTAATATTTTGCGACAGTATGGTCAACGTGATTTTCTTACATACTTTGTGCTGATACGAGGACAAAAACATACCTTGAGCAGTACTTCCACGTGGTCATTTGACTTAGCTAGTCTGGACTTGTCTCCATCCATCTTGTCCTTTCCCGTTGAGTTTGTGTTCTCATTTTCTTCCTGCTCTGATTGTGTGCTTAAGAAATGGTAATAAAAACACATGAATAAACTTTTATGTTACTGTACTGATATCTGCTTGAGTAAAGCAAAAAAAAAATTGATATAAAGATTGATATGAAGAAGAAAAAAAAAGCAAGGCAGTATCGTAGATAATGACGTCACATCATGGCCGCGACAGCAATAGATAAATTCAATATTGTTTTTTTGGTGTATGTTATTGTGTTAAGTTAAATGAAAAAATAAAACGCATGCATATTTTATTTAATGAACAATGAGTACACATTCCCTGCACGTGCCCGTACCTGTGGCGCGCGTGCGTGCGCGTGCGCCGGTAGGTGACGGAGGCGAGCGTGGCGGCGATGACGGAGCCGAGCTCGCCCGCGCGCACCACCACGGGCAGCACGCCGCCGCACAGGATGATGCCGCTCTGGAAAGCGACGCAACATTCGATACCACACTAAAATCTGTGTCGGCTTGTGGTTGTCTTGATTTTAGCGACAAGACACCCGCTGTCTCACCCTGTGTAAAATTTATTTATAACACATTTGCTCGTAAAGGGTCCCTTATTACACCATTTCAATATCGTAATGTATGTCATTACGCACTTGTGCGTTATTGTCATGTAAAACGCACGGTTTATCAAGATGCTCCGTCTAAAACGAACGGTACTTTTTTAAATCTTAGCAAAGAGTTTTATGTCAGAAAAGTGGTCAACATTTTATGAATAAAATTAACTTTGAGAGATAAAATAATAAAAAAATAACGTTTAATTCTTTAATTTAATTAGTTTTGACAGTAAATTACAACCATTTATCTGTAACAAAAACAAAAAAGTATTAATTTACTTTATTAATTATACTGGCTGTTTTTGTGCCTTTGCCTTAAAAAAAAGCGCTGATGCGCGCACATCGCTAATTTGTGAACAAGTAATAATCAATTTTACGAATTGTTCAAATTTTTCTAACTGCTTTAACAAGTGATTAAAGATTTACTAGTTTAAGGAAGTCCGACTTTAATTTAATTCCTCGCAAACATGTTATAAAACGTCGTATGATATACGTGCGCTTTGAAAATTACAGCCGAGGCGATATTGCTAGCCCGAGCCGTAGGCGAGGGCTACAAGAAAGCAGAGGCTTACTGCACTTATATCATAATGTACTATTACTCACGGGTGACATTTTCCGTTTTTTTTTTATCGCACACTAAATTTTCAACTCTCGGTGTATAGCCGAGCATTGAGAATCACACATGGATCATACCAACGCGTCCGGAAATTACACTGTTGGATTCAACTATCAGCGATAAGCAATGCGTTTGTACTTTTGTATGAAACAGCGGATTTCTGAGCTGGTCCAATAATGTAAGATGTCCATATTCATTAATACCTACTGTGTTCTATAACTTTTTATCCAAGTTTAATGTTTGGATATTGGACAGAATAGATAGAGATCGTTTAATTAGAAATGCAAGCCCCTGCCCAAAAAATCTACAAACATTTGAATTGTGTATGCGGTGGAGGGCCAGTTTTAAAGGCGATCTCTCCCCTATTTATTTTTGGTTTTATTGCAATTAGATGCGAGAATTCATTGAAAGAGGCCCCATAGTACTTGTTTTTTTTTAACTTTTAGCAGAGTGTCAGCTAAATAAAACATACAATTTCGATCCAAACAAAAATAAATATTGTATAAGCACCTACATTCTGCTTTGCTGAGCCAATAATAGAAAGCGTAGTAAAAGTTGTTCAAAATGATAATTTTAAACGACTCCTTCGGGTTATTTCAAATTCCTCATCGTCTTTTGCCTGGCCTTGTCCCATGTTGCTTGAGATCGGTTCTTCCATTCTCCCTTGTCAGCCGCCACTCTAGCATTCACACTTTTCCTTTTATATCATTCCTTTTTTTTGGGTGGGATATCATCAAATAACTTCTCCCGCTCTGGGTGAAGCAGGAGGGCGTGTCAGACTTTTACTGACTAAAACCCACCCGTGTTCCCTCAGTTGCCTGTGTGCCAGGGCCACGGTATCTCTTTCGAACAACCCGTACCCCAGGCAGTTTATATCATTTCTCACACTATCCATCCATCTTTTCTTTGGTCTTCCTTTAATTTCTCCCTCTCCATTCATCTACATTTTATCTATCCCTTTTAGTTATATCGCGTTTCATCACTCTTCTTTCCATAACAAGACAAACGATTCCTTTTGTCTATTTGTAATTCCCTTTTATTTTTGTATTTTCATCTCATAAAGCGACGCGCGCCTTACTTATAGTTTCCAGGTGTACAAACATGCTGTGATAAAAATAATATAGCTGTTTCAATTTACACGTTGAATAAAGTTACCAAATCAACAGTTACCTGGTTGGCTGGCTGGTTGTTAGACAGCAGTTGCGATAATATCTGGCGAACTGTCTTCTTGTCACCTTTCTCCTCGTCCTCTTCTGTGCCTACTGAATTAAACGATTTAATTATGATGATATATTTCGTTGCAGTGTTGTGAAATTTAATTTAATTTAATGTAATGTGGGCTATGCCTAAATATTTTTTTAAATGTATATTTATATAATTTAAAAACTACTAGGTAATAAAACAATATGTATCAACATATATGTTAAATGTATATGTAGTATTTAAAAATAAAACAATCATAGCGCATCAAAAAGTTCGTCCGCATCATTGTCAACGGAAAAGTGTCCAAAAGGCTGGCATCATTGCCATGTTTAATGGCAATGCTGATTCTTTGGCCGAAAAATGATTATTTTTTTAAATGTTGCTTGTGTATTGTAAATTAATGGAGTAAATTTTTTATACATTATGGTCAGATTCAAACAAAAATATCATTCTATATACAAAGTAAATTATTCTGTACCTGCTGTATGTTCCTTCTCTGAGTCCTTGTTATTTTCGGCGGTGAACACGTATGTTGTACCTAAAACGTAAATTTAACTCAAAGCATTTAGTTCAATTAAACCATTTACAGGCATTTTTGAACTGATCAAGGAATCATTCATAAAGATGAAGCTAGTTGCCTATTCGTAGAACTTAATTATTATGGAGAAGAACGGGCAAGAAACTCCATGGACTCTATTTTAAATTATATTGTTATCAAACAAATTAAACGTCAAGACTAGTGGTGTGCTCAAAAAACATGCGAGCATATTTTTAAAAGGGGACTTCTAAGAACTTATTAGAAAGTTCTTAGAATTAGATTTTATATTATTTGTGACAAACAGTAATTTACGTTCATGACAGAACGAAAAGTTTGTAATAATATTAAAAAAAAAAAATACCTGAGTTTTCTTTACTGCCATCATCACCAGAAGAATCGTCCAAATCAGATTTCTCTTCGACTGCAAATAAAAATAAATAATGCAATTCAGCATCATGCGACTCTATGCCATTGTAACACGGTGTAAATTGGAATGATTGGCGCGCGTTCGTGAAATGCAACATCTGAACATTAAATTTAAATTATCATCCAAAAGACGTCCACTGCTGGACAAAGGCCTCCCCCAAACCCTTCCACTTCGACTGTTCTGTTCTTCCCGCATCCAGCGGATTCCTGCGGCCTTCACAAGGTCATCGTAAATTTAAACAAGAGTAGGTTTTTGATCATTTGTGGTTGTGGGTTCAAATCTAGGCAAGACCAATGTGATTTTTTATATTTAGATGTTCTTTCTGAGCATCTTGGGCAGTACTGACATCGGCGAAGGAAAATATCATAAGGAAACCTGGACTCACACATACACTTAACATAACTTTTTTTTTTCGGGATAAAAACATGAATAAAATAAATTAAATTTTATAACTTAATATCTTACTAAAACAATACACTTATTATACTATTACCAACATTATTACTTATTAGCTGTTCCGGCGAACTTCGTACCGCCATATTTTATTTCTCCAGTCGCGACTGAGGAAATATAACCCTTCCGGTATAATCAAATCAGTTGGTCGATTGTTTCGTCAAAGACTTGTGAAAGTCTTCTGTCACATACCGTCAATCACTTTTGTATTAGATAGTAAAAATTAATTCTGATCAAATCTTTATATTTTTTATAAATTTTCTTATACACAAACCTTGTCCTGACAATAAGGAACACATTAAAAAAAAGAATCATGCAATTTGGTGCAGTCGTTCGGAAGTTATGCGCGTACATACATTTCGACGATTCATTTTTATATATATACATATAGATAGATATACATTTATTGATTGTTAATGCTACGTGAGATAAAATCAAACAGAATACATGAGTGTAAAAGAATAAATAATTGATTGAATGAATGAATGCTTTACAATCGCCAACCCGTCTTGAGCAAGCAGGGTACAGATCCTTCACAGTGACAATCATTGCCTGCTATAATGAATTCATAGATCGGTGGGATTCCCCGGTGTCGCGGAGGTGGATGGAGCTCCACGCTGATTTTTTTTTGTTATTGTTTGTAATCTGTATCCGTACTAACACTAGAGGATAAGCAAAATTGTTACTAACCGTATGAACTTTGTCTAAAATAAAAAAAAACAATCTATTCTATTCTACAATTAAATCATTATTTGTTAATTTCGTTGAGACTAGTTACCTGCATTTTCCGGCTGTGACTTGGTCTTAGCAGGTGGACTGGACCACTTGTCCTGCGCGTCTCGCAGCATCTTCTCTCCGGAGATGATACGATCCGAGACGCTCCACAGGTTACGCACCACGGCTGGAACGATCAGCATCATATTAGAGTACAAGGCCGTAAATCGTAGAGTACATACGGGTGAAGACCAACTGGACCTTGAGGGTGGAGAAGTTGGAGGCGCGTCATAACACCAACTTCAAGTCGTTCGTGGTGAGCATTCCAACTCACCATTTGATGACCGACCTTCCTCAAGGAAGAGTTTTGGCCGAAAGGTGTCCTGTATCGGCGGTTCCGCGGCCAGCTACGCGACACCTCGCAGCGTAACACGACGCCGCACACTGGTCCCAAATTAAAAAAAAGTGGACATTGATAGTAGACCGCTGATATTTTTTTTTATTGTTGATATAATGATAACAGATAAGGCAAAAAAATATTATTGTCCTACTTCAAATACTTTTCTCTATAAAAAATATTTCTTTTTTTTTTGTATGGGAGTGATTACATTTTACTCAATTTCTCAAAAACCTTAAGCGATGTCGAGATGGCATTCACATATGTTAGAAAACTAATAATTCTGAGTATTTGGCTCGAAGAAACTTATTGCTTATCTCTGCGTACTTTCGAGATAATAGTGACAGAAAATAACAATTTTTTTTAATGTTAATTGTTCGCTTTTTTTTAATCATAGCCTTACTCATATCGCAATAGGTCCGCTGGCCAGCAAAATGGAGCTTCGACGCGAGTTTGCCGGGATAACAAGATGGCCGCCTCTCATGACGTAACGTAATACGGTCACGAATCGCGCGCGTACACCTCACTCAGTTCAGTGTACAACTAAATGTGGTTGCGATAAGACGTGTCCTTATTTTTTCTGTGCGCTTGAAGAAATGCTTGTTGTTTGTTTGTTTTGTTATTGTTGTATTTTGAATCTTTGGATTTTAAAATCAAATAATTTTTGTTTGTCTTTCTTTCGTCGAATTTGTTTTCGTAATTTTTTTTGTTAAAATCAAAGTCACTTTGTCTTTGATATCTTTGATTCTAATTTGTTTTCAATTTTCCTTAAAATTATAATATGTCCGCATTTGTCACCAACTTAGACTTATACGTTGTTCTTAAATCAGGAGGTGGTTTTAAAAATGTCGAATTTTTATTTAATGCCCTTATTGAACGTATTGGTGTTGAATTGTCTTATAATAATAGTAGTAGTAGTAATATTACATTATTTTGTCGTAATTTTTCAAGTAATATCTCAAAAAGATGGTCTGCTTCCAGTAGAGCTCAAAAGACCTTTCTTAACAAAAATTCAGACTGGTTACAATCCCAAATAGTTTGGCCAAAATGTCAAAATATCGATTTAAGCAGCATTTTTAAAGTTGCCGAGGAAGTAATTCCAAATTTCGAAACGCAAGTGGATACTCATCAATTAAGTTATGGTACAAGTAAAAAACCATTTGTTGATATATCTGATAAACAGAAGAAAAGGCGTTCTCTAACACTTCTAGATCACACAGAGGAGGAATTAGTTTATGCTTTATGTGCCAAATTAAAAGAGTCTAAAAAAACAAAATTAGCAGCTATATTAAACGAACTCAGCCAAAACAAGGAAAAATGTGAGATGGTATATGATAGTACATCATATACCATCTCACATTTTTCCTTGTTTTTCATTTCCATTCGCTAAAAGACTGACAAACCGTGTTTACCAGATGATAAAACGTTAGCGCTTTACACCTCAACAAATTTGTCAAAATGGCAATATCGAAATTTAAGAACTATTCTTGCTTCAGAGAAAATGTGTGGTCTTCCATCCTATCAAAAGCTCCTGGAAGCTAAAAAAACTTGTTATCCTCCAGAGTCAGACATAACTGTAACTGAATCTGATGCTAAGATAAGACTTCAATCGCTTCTAGATTTGACAACTAATAGGATATTAAAAACAATTCAGCACAACTCTGCCGACAAAAAATCGCTAAAACTAATAAGCAAATGGGGTTTTGACGGGTCATCTTCTCAAAGTAATTATAAACAAAAGTCACACTCCGACACTAAAATTGACGATTCTTCAGTTTTCATGATTAGTTTGGTTCCGCTTCGTTTGGAAGAAGAGAGTGGTACTATCTTGTGGCAAAATCCTGCTCCCTCTTCAACAAACTATTGTCGTCCAATTGGCTTTATATTTGCAAAAGAAACAAATGAATTGATAAAGAAGGAAAGTGCATCCTTAGAGGAAGAAATTCGTAATCTTGTTCCCACAATTGTAGATAATTTTGATATTAAACATGATTTGTACATGACTATGATTGATGGGAAAATTTCTACTGTGATTTCCAATACTTCTTCTGCAGCTGTTTGTAATATTTGCAATACCCCACCTAGCAAAATGAATGACTTGGACTTTGTATCCAAAAGACTCATCAGAGAAGATATGTATAAATATGGTCTGTCTTCGCTTCATATGTGGATAAGATGTATGGAATGTATTTTACACATTTCGTACAACTTAGACTTCAAAAAGTGGGCTGCACGAAAAGAAGATAAATTGTTAAAAGAAATTAAAAAGAATTTGACACAAGAAGAATTCCGGGAAAGAACTGGTTTGTTAATTGACATAGTAAAACAGGGATTTGGTACAACCAATGACGGTAACACGGCAAGAAGGTTTTTTGAAAATTATGAAGTATCTGCTGAAATAACGGGTATCCACCCTGATTTAATCAAGAGATTTGCAGTCATTTTACAAACAATTTCATCTGGTCAACTTATTAATACCAACTTGTTTAGGGAATATTGTAAAGAAACAGCAATGCTATATGTAAACTTATATCCATGGTATTACATGCCTTCAAGTGTCCATAAATTGTTGATACACGGTGCTGATATTTGTGAAAATTTCTCCTTTATTCCGATAGGCATGCTTTCCGAAGAAGCTTCCGAAGCGAGGAATAAAGATTTCCGGAATGTTAGAATGGCACATACAAGAAAAATCGGTAGAGTTCAGACTAATTTAGACATTATCCACAGCTTTCTAATTAGCTCAGATCCTTACATCAGCCATATCAAACCAAAGTTTGCTCGTTTACATAAACAGTTGTTTCCAGAGGCTAGTGCTTTGATCTTGAACAATGAATTGCTTTCGTTGGAAAACGAGGAAATAGAGATTTCTCAAGAGAATATAGACCCAAATATTAATCTTTCACCATAATATTTTTTCAGAATCGTTTGTGAACATATTCAACTTTATGTTTGCAGCTTAATATGTCTTCATTTTGATTGTTTTTTAGAACTGATGAAAGTACTCCTTCAGAAAGGTCATAGCTTTTCAGTCATTAGTGAGCCCCCATAACCTCTTTTACAGAGAAGTCTCTTTTTACTTATTTGACATTACGCATACATTATAATTATGTGCTAAAGTAAGGCTATGATTAAAAAAAAGCAAAAAATTAGCATTAAAAAAAAATGTTATTTTCTGTCACTATTATCTCGAAAGTACGCAGAGATAAGCAATAAGTTTCTTCGAGCCAAATACTCAGAATTATTAGTTTTCTAACATATGTGATTGCCATCTCGACATCGCTTAAAGTTTTTGAGAAATTGAGTAAAATGTAATCGCTCCCATACAAAAAAAAAAGAAATATTTTTTTTACAGAAAAGTATTTGAAGTAGGACAATAATATTTTTTTGCCTTATCTGTTATCATTGTATCAACAATAAAAAAAAATATCAGCGGTCTACTATCAATGTCCACTTTTTTTTAATTTGGGACCAGTGTGCGCCGTCACTTCGTGTGTAGTAGTTTTAACATTTGTTTAAAAAAATATGTATTAGTTTATAGTTATTGTTTTTATACTTATAATATATGTATTGTGTTTTATGGGTCTTAGTTGCCTGAAATAAAGGACAAATAATAATAATTAATAATAAATATGGCACATTGAGCTTTGGTACCGTGTGTTACCGGACGTAAAGAATAGCAGTATCTCATTTCTTCCCATGGGTGTCGTAGAAGGCGACCAAGGGACTTGCTAGAAAATGGGCAGCAGCGTTCTCTATGCATTTGACCACCATACTGCGAGCGCCAACCCGCCTGCCAAGCGTGGCGATTATGGCAAACCACCTCCTTTTGGGGAAGGCCTATGTCCAGCAGTGGACGTCTTTCGGCTGAAACGATGATGATGATTAGCTTTGGAATGACTAGAAGTGGTCCAGTTGTATCGGCCCGAATTACGAGTTCGTCGTGGGTCCAAACCCAGGTAGCCGTTTTACTTTGTACAATTTATTTAATCACTATTGCTCCCAATACGGTGAAGTAAAATATCGTGAGGAAAATGTCCGAAAATTCGAAGGCATGTGACATTTACCAACCCGACTGGGCCCACGTGGTAGATTACAGCCCACTTCCTCTCACAGGAGGCTTGTGTCCCACCAATGGGAACGTTATAAAATAATTATGATTTTTATAAAAAAAAACGGCTTCGTAGAATGACGTCTCTGTCACTTATACCTGGCAGTCTCTTTATAAAGTTTCTTGAATTTAAGTTTTTTCTAGCTTTAGGAGTTAGATTACGGAACCCCTAAACTCAAAGGGACTTTGGAACCGTCTTGGAGTCGGTGAGTCAGAAAAATTAAGCTAATTGCCCATTCCAAAGCGTAGTATGTTCCTATGGAGAAGAACGGGCAAGAAACTTCATAGAAAATCTTTTAAATCAACCAGAAGGAGTACGAGTAGAGAACCGGTTTAAATCTTCTTACAGTATAGAAGACTACAAAAGCAATAAGATGTCTATTTTAAAAGAAGTAAGGTGTATATTCGCTTACCAGCCGTAGTGTTATGCTCGTGCAGACTAGCCGACGTGAGCGCCAGATGTATTTGCTCCATGTGCAGTTTGAATGCTTGGTAGTCTTTCTCCGCATCACCGTCAGAGATGCCGCTGAATATCTCGTGCCCTGAAAAATGTATTACATAATATTCTATTTTTAGGGTTCCGTACCCAAAGGGAAAAACGGGACCCTATTACTAAGACTCCGCTGTCCGTCCGTCTGTCTGTCTCTCCGTCTGTCACCAGGCTGTATCTCATGAACCGTGATAGTTAGACAGTTAAAATTTTCACAGATGATGTATTTCTGTTGCCGCTAAAACAACAAATACTAAAAAACAGAATAAAATAAATATTTAAGGGGGCTCCCATACATCGAACGTGATTTTTTTGGCATTTTTATAGATAATGGTACGGAACCTTTCGTGCGCGAGCTCGACTCGCACTTGGCCGGTTTTTTTTCTGAATCTTGGTCCCGACTGTCATTCGTAGATCTTTGACAGTCGTTATGGGTATTCAGAAGAGGCGAAAGTCTGGTAACCAGTCTTACTAAGGGCGAAATTCACTTTAGAGATGCGCAAAATGTGTCAGTAAAAAGAAATAAATGAAGTATATCTTTTCGCTTAGTGAAGTAGTCCACTCATTTCCTTCAGTACTTCATTTAGTTCAGCGAATCAGATCGAGTCCTATCATAAGATAACGATAGTGATTGACAAGTTACGACAAATGATGCACTGCACTAGTTCAGTTTTATACGTATGTCGATTTTTCTTCATACTTTAAACAGACTTAGGACTGTCAACCTAGAAATATGAATTTAAGCAAAACTATTTTTAATAAGTAAGTAGTATGTTTTGTTTTTTTTTTTACTGATTGTTAGGAATTTTTGTCTAGGCTGGCGTATTTAAAATCGAAAAGAAAGACTGAACTAAGTGAAGGAGAGACACATTTGAATGACTACTGAATGAATGATAAGTTTATTTTGTGATATGAAGTAGTTCATTTCCTTCAATCGTTCGCGAACTACCCATGTCTAATTCACTTCTGAAACTGAACGCGTTCCGCTCATTGAAACCGCCCAGACCCAATAGCTTAGACTGTGCTTTGTCAGTGAATGAATAAATAAATTAATTAATTTAAGATTTTTGGTTGGATGGTTTAGTTATAGGGACCATACCTTTTTGTACCAGTTCGTTGAGCTGTGAGATGAGCGTGTCCCGCATTTGTTTGGTGTCGTACTTTATAGATATCATGTCGGGAGGTAGCTGGATCTCGTAGGGCGTTATCTTGCTGTACCTGTGGGATCGAGGCTTCTTTTCATATTTTTATATAAATAGGAAGTTGTAGAAGTATTCTAGAAGAAGTATTCTAGAAGAAATATTTTGGGTAAGTTGTAATTGTAGTTTTATTCTCTTAGCTCAGGGCCTGAATTCACTATTACCGCTTAACGATTCTTTAGTTGCGGGAGAAGTTATTTGATGATTTCCCACCCAAAACAAAAAAAAAAAACGATTCCTTGCTTGTAACCACGTTCAGACACACGAATTCTGCTAATATCGTATTAATAATATCGACAAATTGTCTTGGAATATACAGAATATGATATTTCTATTCCTTACTGTTACATTGGTTTCTAAAAAAAGCGATATTGATGTAGGTGGAACGTAGTAAGATTCCGCGGGGAATCATTATAAATATACAGAATTGGGGTCCTGGTACGGACGGGCGATTTTTAAAGCAACAAATTTTATCATTCTCTTGATTTTCAACTCGGAGTTGAGCCGAGCTTTGATAATCGAACAGAGCATCCTAGAGCGTCATTAAAACATGTTGGATTTTGAACTCACAGCGCTACGCAGTGAGTTCAATATCTAGGGTTGTACCGTTCGAGTGTTCGAGTTGTCGTTCCGATCGCTGTTCAAAAAGTGTCCACAATCAATGCATCTAGAGTAATACACGTTACCTGAAGCAAGCGGTGGTGAGCTGGTGCACGAAGGCGTGCGCGTGCGCGTGCAGCGCGTGCGGGCAAGTGTGCGCGCGCACGTAGCGCGGCGCGGCGATGCGCGCGCGCACGTAGGTGGCCAGCGACAGGCCCAGCGCCGCGCGCGACACGCGCCGCGCCGCGCCGCTGGCGCCGCACGCCTCGCAGCGCGACCAGAACATCACCTGCGGGCGGGCTCGCACCATTACTGTACGACTGGTACACACTTATTCATAATAGACCTCCAGATCGAATTTCGGCAATGGCACCCAAACACAGCATCGCTAACATTAGCAGGCTAGGCATCGTATTAAACCTATGTATTAAATTAAGCCTTTTATGTTTTTAGTTATAAGGATATTGTTCCAGGTGAAAGGTTTATTACAATTTGCAGTTCATTGTCAAGCTGTGTCATAAACAAAATATGATTCGCGACCGTAAAAAATATGGCTTTACATAATTATTAAAATGATCAACCCCCTTAGTTCATTTATTTCCATTGAATGACTTTTTCATGAAATAGTCATCTGTAAATACATACTGTTACGGTTGCGAATGATATTTTAATCAACTCACAACCTGGCGCTAACCTGTAAAACGTAAGAAAATTTGGAGATTCCGCCATAAGGTGAATCTAGTCGACAATTTTTCCATACAAACTTCGGGAGTGTATTACTCCACTGTTCGGCAATGTACATCAAAAATCTAACATTGTATAATTTTGTCTCATTATCAATATTGTCTGTACGGAAACAGAATAGTACAATAAAAAGCCATTAAAAAGTTAGGAGCTAACAAAGATTCGTTGTTCTTCCTAATTTAACCTAAGTTTGGTCGAGTTTAAGTAATAAAAGAAGTGTAAAATCTTCAAAATCAAAAAGCCCAAATATCGCAAAGTTCAGTAAACATAATTCTTTTGTTTCATTCAATCTCATGAGAAATTCAGGTCATTGATTTATGCAGTGCTTTTTTCATGAAACCCGATCTTCCGAAAGACATTTCTTAATTTTTTACGCGCCTGTTTTACTATAAATGATCCTGCATCTCACTCAATAACTTTGTGCGTGTGCTTTGTGCAGAGCTCATCACTGATACTATCTCTGTCGGACACGATGCCTGGTAAGACAGCATGCTTTTTAGCCAGGCCCACAGTAAGTTCAAGCCTACGACTAGATTCCCCTTAAGGGGACACTAGTCGCGACACAAACATACATGTTTAATTTTTGATGTACGTTGTCGAACAGAAGTTTGTATGGAAAAAATGTCGACTAGATTCACCTTAAGACTATTGGTGGAAAAAAGAATTTTATTACAGATAATTTGCAGAAAGCGAGTCTTCACCTGTTTGCTCTGTTCCTCCTTGACTTTGTCGACGTTGCTGTGTCCGATCGTATTACACGTTATAGTGATACACACATCTCCGTGCACGAACCTAAATGTGAATAATAACAAATATATTTAAATGAGATATCATCACGTTTGTATTCCCCGACGGGATAGGTAGAGGTGTACCTACAGGGTACATTTTTAACCAGTGCGCAAACTGTAACCATGAATTCAGCATATCATTCTAGACCCGCCAGCGGAGAAATTTTACGGCGGTTTTACAAAAAAATATCAGCTGTTTCATAGATAACTGCAATACCTACGCGGTCAAAATGTATAGAACAGCAGATTTTTTTTTTGTATAACCGACGACACATTTCTACGCTAGGGGGTCTAGAATGATATGCTGAATTCATGGTTACAGTTTGCGCACTGGATAAAAACTTATCCTGTATAGTACACCCACATTTTGCCAGTTATGTTTAAATCCCATGTAATAGGGGGCGAGCCTATTGCCATCTACCGAACACAAATCCTGACTTCGGGCTACTAATGAGATATTCCTGATGAACAAATCCAATAATACATTGCTCGACCTGAACTTGCGACCACTAAACCAACGTGGCACGATTTTTAAGTATTCTTTAGCTATTTCACGCAATTAATATTGACAGTAAGCTCCAAAATAGACAGTTAGTCTGTATGCTGGCGCTCAGAATGCGATTTTTTTAAACAGATATGTTTTTGTAAAAGTAACATTAAAACCCACACATAAAGGCCACTTTGCGCTACTACGACTTCAACCATTTTTAAGACTTTTCAATAGTACTTAGTTACTAGACTTCGTTTGAAATAAGGTTAGACATTTAAATAAACCTTTTTTACAGTACGTTCAACAGATTTTGACTTCTATTGCGTTGGTAGCATGATAAATGGTATCTGCAGTAAACAGTTGGTATTGTAAATACTTTTTTGCTTTTAATGCCATCCTTATGCCTACGGAATAGAAATCATAATCCGTTGAACGGACTGTAAAAAAGGATTGTTTAAATGTCTAATCTTATTTCAAATGGAGTATAGTCATGCTAAAGTCAACAGGTCAACTTAATTTACACTGACATAAATTTGATATTTGTTAAGTGGAAATCATATAAATTGGAAACAACTAATTGAATATGGAAAAAAAGAGTTGGTCGGCTAGTCTTTACGCGCAGTCACATCCAAATGATGTATGTTCGTTACCTTACGAGCCATTTTTGTCTGTTCATTGCCCGATAGATTCTGCTTGACCGACTCAACATTATGTGTTGCATTGTAATGTCTGTAGGGTGCATCTCTAACATAAGTTGTCAATGTAAATGTAAAATGTCAATGTAATGCAGAATGTCAAATTAAAGTCAAATGCATAAAATGTCAGTGAATGCTCAACGGGATGAATCTAAATAAAAATGCAAGTTATCCGACTCAAACCACGTCCAATTGAACACTAAAACGTAATATACATAAAATGCATAGAATAATTCAATGTGTCAGTATCAATGCACTGCCAAATGTAGGTCGCGTCCAAAGTGCAAATATCTACGCGAGCCTACGGGCTAACTTATTGCAATAAAAATATTTTAAAGCCCATGGACGTGCACCGTACAATGTCAATATCGCATAGAACTACATTTAACCAACTTCTTTATATGACAGACCGAATAAAAATGTCCTTTCTGACACTCCTGGCCGACTCTGACAAATAAATAAATAATTTAAAAAAATTACCTTCATAAAATAGCTATGCCATTAAAAGGACACATCAACGGGACAATGGTCAAAGGTGGAAACTATTGTGATCTTTGTTATCAAGTTTTTAAATATGGTTTTCAATGCAATATTCAGTTCAGTGCCGTCTTCCTAAGGTACTGTGTGTCCTTCACTACATAGTATAAAACAAAGTCGCTTTCTCTGGCCGTATATCCCTATGTATGCTTAAATCTTTAAAACTACGCAACGGATTTTGATGCGGGTTTTTTTAATAGATAGAGTGATTCAAGTAGATGGTTTATTTGTATAATACACCGACCTCCACGCGGGCGAAGCCGCTGGCAAAAGCTAGTACTTGATAAAGGGAAGAATTTTAAAAATGGCGCTGATATAAAAGACTTGTACTAGTCATTCCGAAATCAACTTTATTTACACTACAATAACTTCGTATTTTTTAAATTGGAAATAACAATTTGGTAACAAGACGAGTTGGTGAGCTAGTAAAGCTAGAGTTTCCTGGGAAAGTGGTTCCAAAATCTGTCATTTTTTTTTTTTTTTAAATTTATTTATTTGGAAACTCAACAGCTTATAATTAATGTACATGAGTTATGAAAAACAATTGTCTCTTAAGCCAATAACCGAGTTTCACGGCATTGATAGGGCTGGGTTAACTAGAAGTAGCAAAAGAAAAAAGAAAAAACTTATACAAATGCAGATATCACTAATAGGTGATGTGCGATTGTTGACACATTGCTCACATTAATGTGACTAGATACTATGACTATACTAAATAACAAAAGGAAAAACAACGGAAAAATAAAAAATAGAAATAAAATATTTGTTTAAAATATTTGTTAAACATTTTGAATAAATTTCTACGTAGCAATGCGCAACGTGCGTAGTTAAAAACGTGCATAGATAAAATAAAATAATTCTAAAATATTTATCATTTTAAAAGTGAGTTTTATTTTAAAGTGAGTATTTTTTTTTTTTTTTTTTTTATTAAAGTGAGTTATGGCACAAATTGTTTACTAAACAATATCTGTTTGACTTGTTTCCGGTATGATTGCTTGGATGAATGAAATATATCGACATTTTCAAAACCCTCAGAATAGATGCGAGGCATTTTCATCGGTCATCGTCTACCTAGCCTTGTCCCAACTATGTTAGGGTCGGCTTCCAGTCTAACTGGATGCAGCTGACTAACAGTTATTTACAAAGGGCGACTGCCTATCTGACCTCCGCAACATAGTTACTGAGTAAAACGATACCCCTTTTTTCTTTTTTAATATTCATTTACACCTTTAATTTTCACCAGTATTTGACATTAAGATGTCAAGGCACGCTGTCCCTGGACAGCCGTTATTATGACTCTTCACCGTTTTCTTAGTAAACCAAATCTTAAGTACGTACCTCCGCACATGCTGGTTCATGGGCACGTTACAGTTCGGCGAAGTACACTTGTAGTCTCCGTTGAAGCAGTACTTCTCCAGGAATGCGCCCAAGGATATGTCGTGACGGCCGTACATCTCCATCGTCACTATCCTGGAGAACAAAATAAAAACAAATGTTTTAAACATAATATCAGCCTTGTATTCCCCACTAAGGGGTTGACAGAAGTGTAAGCAGGCGCGGTCCGAGGGGGGGGGTTTCCTTGGGGGCGTCTAAGGGGTTATGACGCCCCCAAAGCCGTAAACGTGCAGCTTAAAATAGTAATTTTTCGATAATATTATAAATTTTCGAATCAATATGTAGGTAGTGTTTGTCTGTGACCCCCCCAAAATCTGGCTGCGACGGCGCCTGAGTGTGAGTACAACCCATTCAAAATCAAAAGAGTCAGCACTATTTGAACGTCAAAATTACATAAGACAGACCCCCAAAACGCCCGCCCTTCACCACTTCCTAGTGCTTTAGCTGGGAAGAAGAATTCTACCAGTTATGTTTGTCCGACGTTACAGGCGTCATAATATTCATGTAATTAGTTATTATTTCATCGTGCTTTTGTATGTAATGCTGTCTTTTGTGTGCACCAGATAAACGATTCATCTAACACAGCACACCCCACTGCGCACAACCAGCAACGCAATGACTCAAAAGCAGCCACAGTTAAGGTCGACGCCCGTTGCAAACTATGGTAGTATACTTTTTCTCCATCCGTTCAAAACCAACCAACAAGCGAGCATCTTCCCGCAGGTTTTAACCTTCCGTGACCTGCTTGGAAGTCTCCGAACCGCCTCCGAACCCAAGTGGGAAGATGTAACTACAACCTCGTAATGTGGGGCTACCTCGACGGTACGCTAGCTGGGTGTAGATATGGAGCCGTGTCGCAAACCATGTCCCAACTTCTATCCTGCCTTCTGTGCCCCAAAAAGTCCAGCCATAGAGACCTCTGTACTGCCACCGACGATGCCGTGGAAGCGACGAAGTTTCTGGGAGCGGTGGTGGCCCAGTGGTAACGGCCGTGACGTACCGAGTTGTAGGTCATAGGTTCGAACTCATGCAGGCGATTTACTTCGTGTAAATGATTTCATCACCACTATTTAATTCTCAAAACCTCGTGAGGAAACCGGCATGTCTTTGAACGAAAAATTCTAAGTCCTCTGACATCTACGAACCCGTACTGGGCCCGCGTGGTGGATTATTGTCAACTCCCTCTCACAGAGGAACGGACCTGTGTCCCAGAAGCGAGAACTTTATACGTTGATTATGCTGGCACAAACACAGACTCCAGGCGGCTATGCGAAGGCAAAGAGCTAGTAAATAAATACTTACCACGGGTTAACGCAGAAGTCGGGTACATTAGCAGACTTGTTGCTAAAGCTGTACAGCAACAGACTCAGCTGTTGATGGTTCTCCGGCGCCAGTGGGTCGAGTGGTTCGTTGTCAATCGGCTTCTCGTTCGGGTCCACTTCCGGTTCTTTCGGCTTCTTCACAACGGATGGCTTGTACATCGGACATTGAGCTGAAATCGGCTCGTTATGTAGGTCGAGATTTGTGTTAGTACGGTCATGTAACTTTACAGAGTAAATTATGAAGGGCTGAAGGTTTTTTTTTTGTTTATTAATAACAAGTTGTTAAAAAATCAACTCTGTCGTAGCTTCTGATGATTGATTTATAATATAATGTTAGGTATTTTCATGAGGAAAAGGCTTATCATGACAGGCTCAAAATCAGTAAGGTGGAAATTTTCACCAATCGTGAATGTCCTACCTAAAACACAATAACTTACGTTTATGTTTGTCGTTAACGAGTCGGCAGCCGGTAGCCCTGTAGTGCGCAAGCGCCGCTTTTAGTGCCGCGTCGTCGGCCGGCGCTGATATAGCCATCTTAGCGAACGAGTGGAGCTCCTAAGAGAAAGACAAAAAGGTTTTTTAATTCTTCGCTTGTTAGATGTGGTATACAAACGTGGCGCGCGGGGCGTGTAAGGGAGCGGAGGGGAGGCGCTGCGGTGAGCAGGGACGCGTGAACTAACTTCGTGTGGTACCTTGAGCTCGCGATGCACGTGCGAGGCGCGCGCGACGTGGCGGGGCGCGCTGGGCGTGTGCGAGGGCGGGGGCGGCCGCGGTGTGGGGGCGCGTGAACTAACTGTGTATGGTACCTTAAGCTCGCGGTGCACATGCGAGGCGCGCGCAACGTGGCGGGGCGCGCTGAGCGTGTGCGGGAGCGGGGCGGCCGCGGTGTGGAGGGGTGCGTGAACTAACTGTGTATGGTACCTTAAGCTCGCGGTGCACATGCGAGGCGCGCGCAACGTGGCGGGGCGCGCTGAGCGTGTGCGGGAGCGGGGCGGCCGCGGTGTGGAGGGGTGCGTGAACTAACTGTGTATGGTACCTTGAGCTCGCGGTGCGCGTGCGAGGCGCGCGCGGAGTGGCGGGGCGCGCGGGGCGTGTGCGGGGTCGGGGCGGCCGCGGTTAGGAGGGGCGCGGGGAACTGTGCCCGTAGCGCACAGCGCCGCCCCGCTTCGGTCTCGAGGTAGGGCGCCGGGATAATCATGTTCGGCGACATGGAAAGCACCACGTCGTCTGTTGACCACCTTAAAAAAGGAAATAGTACCATTTTTGAGGATATTTTTTACCCGATTGCGCGACAGCAAAGACTGGGTTATGTATGTTATTCATGCGTATTTACAGATATTTTTTTTTTATACGGAGCAGAATTTTAATACTGCCGGTGTCGGTTTCTGTATCTATCGACTCGTCTGGATTACGCGACGGCTACAATTGTATTAAATCAAAATGGCAGAATTTAGACGACAGTAAGAAATGTCTGGTAAAAAAAATAAGGTGTGGGGAAACAAAAAAAAAGGCTTGCGGAGACGATTCTAAAATTTATCTAACGCACTAGAAGAATTAAAATAAAACATTACAAAATCAAGCCTACCCAATTTAATTTTACAATTCTATTTCAGTTTTAGATCGGTTATAGGGATTTGGGAATTAATTTCTGAACACGACTTACCGATCGGTATGCGGATCTGCCTTCAGCTTAGCTTCCTCCTTCGGTAAGAAAACATCGTCATCAACAGACACCGTAGCGCGCAATGGATCACTAAAGTCCCTGATCGGAACACCACAACTTAGCGTTTTATCACTCTCTGTTTTACGCATAAACGGCTTCGTACTCTGCAAAGGGTCCTCTTCAAATGACTTCTTTTGATTGTCTTCAGTTTTCTTTTCTTCATGACTACTTGTGTTTTTGGAAGCAGCATTTTTATCATCATTTTTTGCACTATCTTTAACACTGGAGTTTGTAAATATATTATCAGATCTCGAAGATTCATTGCTATCGGTTTCATTACTTTTTCTAGACTCCTCATTCAAGGAATCTTTACGTACCGTAACATCTTTTTCAGTTTCTGTACTTTGAGTATCATTATTTGTAATATCATTTTTAAGAACGTCGTCTTTCGTTACGTCGTTTTCATTGAGATCATCGTCAAACGTCATGCCTGGTTCGGGGAGGATCGCTTCGATGTCGCCTAGGAATGCTTTTTCTAGTTTCCAGTTGTAACACGCTAACAACATGAATTTGACTACTTTTTTCACTTTGACTAGCTCTTGTAGGGATGCCCCACGTAGCAATATGCAGCACGCTAGGTTTGGTTCAGCACACCCTTCAAGTACCATTAGTGTTTTGCTGGAATCTGTATAAGGAGAATAGTTTGTATTAACGTTGAACTTTTGTAAAATTGCCGTGCAATCGGGCGGATGTGTGCGGCGGAAAACCTTTTTTTTAATCATTACTAAGTAGTTCTTTGTATAGTGTTAGGTATGTGCGTTATGAATAGCGGTGGGTAATCTCTTAATTCCGGAAAGTGAATTGATTCACTTATTCCGACTTCGGGTCCGGTGCCGGTTCATCTTAGTTATTGCTTTGGCTCCGGCACTCATTCGCTCGTTTGGTTCCACGGTTTCCCTAGAACATTATATTCATTCCGGTCATTGGATCATTTGGCACATTTTGTACGGAACAGTATGTCATTTTATTCATAATGAAATAACAAAATCAACGATTTATATTGCGAACAGCGTAAATAATAAGAAAAGAAAGAAATTAAAGCTAGCTAAAATAAAGTTAATGCTTTCGGAAGAATACCTGCATTATATACAAATTAACAAAAAAATATCTTACGTGGTCAATCTTTTGAGCGACTCTACAAAGACACAAAAATCATGTTTTATGCGTGCCAGTTAATGCATATTAAATTCTAACAAAATAGAAATTACAGCGTGCGGTTCCGACTGATTATGTTCGTCACCGCAACGCTTTCATAGAAGAACTCAATCAATTTTGAACTTTCGTTTCATAGTGCCAACTATGGCACTATTAAATGCGATTAAATTAGATTAAAGCGACCTTGGCTAGTGCCAAGGTCGTTTATCGCTTCGCATCTGTGTCGTGTCTACCAACCGAACCGATCGGTAGGTACATTACGCGGAACGTAGGAACGGTTGGTAGGAACGCGTCGCGTAACCCACGACGCGTCTCAGAGCGAGTGAGCGATAGTGAATGCACGCTCCACGGCTCCGCGTCGCTCTCGGAATCATTCGGCACCGGTGCCGGTAAGGATTGTAAGGAATAAATAATAAGGTTTATGTATCCGCGTTCGGAACCAGCACCTTTGGAGTTACCGCCAGTTGTTAAGTTTCGTCACTTAATTTAATTCGGTTTTGTAGGAGTAGAATACCTACACAGTTACTCACAGTTCTTGACGTAGAAGTTGGCGCAGGTGCCGAGGCGCGGCATGCCCACGCGCGCGTCGATGGAGGCCAGCGGGTCGGCGCGCGTGGCGCGCGCGGCGCGGGCGAGCGCGCGCGGGCGCACGCGCGCCGCCAGCGCCACGCCGCCGCGCCGCAGCGCGTCCTGCACGCCGCGCGCCGCCGCGCCGCGCACCAGCACCACGCGCGGCCGCAGCGCACTGATGCGCGCGGCGCAGCGCACCAGGTACTCGCGCTCCTGCGATGGTAAGGAGCGAGTCCTCTAGTACTCTTACCTCAGTCGGTCTAGAATACTCTTTTAATCCTTATATGCAACCGCATCGATTTGCATCATAAAAATAAAACGTGAGAATGATTTTTTTTCTAGCTGACTGTACCATTTTTACAAAATCGGTGACTGCAATTAAAGTAACTGAACTTACTCAACTTGCATAAAACGGCAATGTAAGCACCTAATATTTAAAACAGTTGCAGAATATGAAATATCATTATAAAATACAAATAAAGTTTTCCAACTGACCTGCATCAATACAGGTTCCAGTGAAGTAAGTTTGCCCTCAACTCGTTGATACGCGATAGAACAATCTAGAAGTAATATCGTGGGATTCGATATCTGCTGCGGCATGCCCCTGTATAACAACAAATTTGTACAAGGTGCAGGAAATACAGCTATATATTGTGGTCTACTAAATAAACGAATGTTATCACAAGACGAAGAAACGAAAATTGAAACGACTTTTATTACAAGTATGCACTTCGGGAATCTTCTCAGTTCGGCCGCCTACGCCGTCAGGAAAGTAAGACAATACACTGACGTTGATACAGCTCGGTTAGTCTATTTTAGTTATTTTCATAGCGTTATGTCCTACGGCATTCTGCTGTGGGGCAAAGCCGCAGATATTCAAAATATTTTTGTTCTTCAAAAACGAGCTGTTCATGCAATTTACCAACTAGGTGCTAGAGTTTCTCTGAGATAATTTTTAAAGATATTGGTATTCTCACGGTGGCATCGCAATTCATCTTCGCTAACATCTTATATATTAGGCAAAATATACACTTGTACACTAAAAACAGTGATATTCATAATTTTAATACTAGAAATAAGGACAAACTACGTGCTCCTTTTCACCGACTTCATAAACTTCATCACTCATTTGTTGGGCTTGGTATTAACATTTTATAACAAGCTTCCCTCTTCTTTGTTAGATTGACATAAAATAATTAAATTTTCATTTATTGTTGAATGTTAATTATGTGCTATTATTGTATAGAATCAAGTTCTTCCAACTTAACAGACAGCTGTGCTGCAGGGGAGTTAGTTGCGCCACTTCTACTTCCCAGCTAAAAAAGCGTTAGGAAGTGGTGAAGGGCGGGCGTTTTGGGGGACTGTCTTATGTAATTTTGACGTTTAAAAAGTGCTGACTCTCAGACTAGTTTGAATTAATGACTTTTGATTTTGATTTCGTGTTATCGACATATCACGAACTTTGCGCTACAAAGTAACTCCCGATGGCCCCAATAGAAACATTGCCACTAAGTTGTCTCCCTTTTGTGCCGTTGAGTGCGCCTATCGTTGCGAGTTAGTATGAGGTATTTTTCAGTGTCGGGTTACCTACTTCGGTCTCAGATCGTCAGAGTTGTATCTAAGAACAGGACGGGATGGTGGGTATTTAAAGTCAGTCATTTTCAGTTTAATTTTGAAGCAAAGTGCTATAAAGCGGTCTGCTGTAGGTATTCCGTAACGGAACAAAAAAGTGTACCTCCGTTCCCTATCCATGTGACTCTCTGTCGTTCTGACTCTTTTCTATATAATAGAAAGAGAGAGAGAGAGGGAAAGATACTAGACTTTGAGTGAGGCTTTTCCTGACTTTCAAGGTGTCGTCAATAGTGAAGTCAAAATGATAATAAGATGGCGGCTGCTGAAACTTTCAAATTTTTCATTATGGGTTTCATTTTCATGGTTTTCGAGGGTGCCAAAACCGATAGTGACGTCAAAATAAAAATCCAAGATGGCGGCTAAGAAAATTTACAATTTTTTCACCATAGGTGTCGTTGTAATGGTCCTCGAGGGTATTAAAGCCGATAGTGAGGTTAAAATGAAAATCCAAGATGGCGGCTGAGAATATGTATAAATTTTTCATCATGGGTGCGACTTTCATGGTTTTCGAGGGTGCCAAAACCGATAGTGACGTCAAAATAAAAATCCAAGATGGTGGCTAAGAAAATTTACAAATGTTTCACCATAGGTGTCGTTTTAATGGTTCTAGAGGGTGCTAAAGTCGATAGTGAGGTCAAAATGAAAATCCAAGATGGCGGCTGAGGAAATTTATACATTTTTCATCAAGGGTGTCGTTTTCATGGTTTTTGAGGGTGCTAAAGCAGGTAGTGATACCAGGTAGTGGTAGTCTAACTGAACGACGTCAAAATCGAAAATCTAAAATGCGAATATTTTTTTTTTAATCATAGGTGTCGTTATCATGGTTTTGCAGGATGCCGAAGCTAACAACGAGGTCAAAATGAAAATCAAAGCCTACGAAAATTTTAAATTTTTTGAAGAACATGCTATAAACATCATGGACACTCTTTTAAATCAAAATGTTGTTACAAAATAGTAATATAATATTTAACAAACCTGTGTGCTACGTTCTTAGTAAGCACTACTCCTTGTACGACACAACTGTCGCGCATGGTGCCACCAGGTACTTTCTTCACCTGCACGTAGTTCCGGACGTCAATGTCGATGCTGTTCACGTCTGTAGGTACGTAATACACGATCGATATCACACGGTTTTCAAAACATGGATATTTCTTTATTATATGTCGGCAGGGAGCGCGCGTCGCGCGAGATACTGTCGCATCAGTAGACGCACGGATATTATACGTACCTAGTACGATGGTATCGGCGGCGTGCACACACAGCGGATAGAGCACGTGTAGCCAGGCGGCCGGGAGCGCATGTCGCGCAAGGCACTGTCGCATCAGTAGACGCAGGTGATCTTCGCCCGATACGACGATCGCCTTGCATATGTGGCGCGCTTCTGTCGACACTGGGCAAACAAGTTTTTTTTTTACAATAACATAAATAGTTGTAAAACAGTCAAAATTAAATTTTGCTTGAAATATGGCGGATTATTATTAATGTTGGAAAATTAAAGAAATACTCACCCTCATTTTGTTCTAACACAGGCGTTTCTTCTTCACTGGACGAAGATTTCTTCTCTGAAATAATTCAAGAATTTATTTCAAACTTAATTAGCTCTTATCTAATAGCGTTAAGGTGATTTATTGCATGAGTACCTGCTTTTGGTGTTTTGATCAGCCTTGCGGAGTTCTCACCAAGGTTGAGATCGAGGCAGTATGATGAGACGCTCTCGACCAATCTAGTTGATTCCTCCGCTGTGGACGAATGTGTATTTTCGTGATATTTTGCTAGACCATTGCTTTCTGAAAAACATGTGTTGTTTAACGCTATTTTATCAATAAAAGACCGTGTGTTTACTTTCTTACTTTCTTTTACTTGAGTATTAAAAAAGCAGCCCTTACACAAGTAAGGGCTGCTTTTTCAATACTCAAGCATCTTTTATCATTTTCTATCATTTTTATAATCCTGCCTAGCTCAACTCTGTCATACATTTTGACCGAGTGGGTATTGAACTTTTCTATGAAAAGCTGTTTTTTTTTTCATACCCGGGCAAACATTTCTATGCTGTCTAGAATCATGTGCAGCATTCATGGTTACAGTTTGCGCGTCGATGTCCCTGCCACTCTGTAGATGTATATAACAGGTGTGATGTTCTGCTTTATTCTTATTCTACGGTGTGTTCTTACTTACGTGATTCATCTTCATCTGTGGCCCGTGGCGGCAGAACTATGGGCTTATACAGCGCATAGTCTGCGAACTGGGGTAGTTCCGTCATACCTTCCATATAACCAGCGCTTAAAAGGTTTTGACATACTAAAGTTGCTTGCGCTCTGAAAAAAAGAAAACCAAATTTACCCCCCGAATTCTCAAATGACACGGTAAGGCGTTCTTAAAAATCTTTCCAAACAATCGAAAACTTTTAACTTAACTCTTTCCAAACTCCAAAAATAAGATGTATTTTTCAGTAATATTTTACGAGACCAAGTTGCGTTTCTATTGCAAGTACTTAACATACATTTTTTAGGGTTCCGTAGTCAACAAAGGGCAAAAACGGAGCCTGTATAATTTCGCCATGTTCGTCTCTCCAGCCGTCTCTCCCTCCGTCCGGATGACACACGTGCGAAAACGTGGACACAGGCAGTCAGGCTGGTGCACAAATTTAAGATCGCTCAACGCGCTATGGAGCGGGCTATACTCGGAGTCTTTGACGGATAAAATCAGGAATGAAATTTTGCGAACCGGAGTAATGGATAGCTTGCAGGGTAAGCAAACTGAAGTACCTTCCCATGTTTGACGAAGGACCGCTGCGGCCGGTGGAGTAGACGAGTTCTATAGTGGAGACCGCGTTTCGGCAAGCTTAGTGTGGGACACCCGTTAGCTAGATCGACCGACGACCACAAAAGGGTGGCTGGGACAGACTGGATGCGGAAGGAGGAGGACAGAGTGCTGTGGCGCAGCCTGGGGCAGGCCTATGTCCAACAGTGGACTGCTATACGCTGCCATAGTTGATTGATTGAACGCATATTCACCTTGTCTTATTGTTAGTGTTATTCATGATCCATTGCAGAATGTCGCAGCCGCGCCAAACGCCACTGTAGCGAACAAGACGATACCTGAAAATAACAAAAAGAAACTCTGTTCAGGCCTTAGACTATAATATAATGAGCATTCAGACAGTACACAAAAAAAATGCCGTTACATTTAGTTTCATTAGTATTCGTGATGCGAGTACTGCTGATTTGGTGTGTTTTATTGTACACTAGTTTTTGCCCACGGCTCCGCCCGCGTGGATTTCGGTTATCGCGTAAAAAAAGTAACCTATGTCCTCCGTCTCCATATCCCAGTCCATATCTCTGTCAAATTTCATAACGATCGGTTCAGCGGTTTAGGCGTGAAAGCGTAACTAACGGGCAGACAGATAGACAGAGTTACTTTCGCATTTATAATATTAGTAGGGAATAGTAGGGATTTGCGTAGTGTAGATGAACAAAAATATAAGTTTTATCAGATAATGATAAAACTTTATTTTTCTATATAATATTCGAATAAGTAATGCTTTTTTACTTGCAAAATATAACACGATTATCATAAGTAGATTTGATTTTAATAGTTTTGACGCATAATTTCAGAAAGTAGGCGTATGGATTCCGATAATCTTGAATGGCGAGTCTCGGTTAGCTCATGAGATCGACTTGATATTGGTTAGATATGGTAAGAAAGAGGGTGACTACCGAGATGACTTATAGATAAATATGGAAGAAACAGACGTGTTGCGCCGGCCCGGGATAAAGGCAGGAGATGATAATCTCGAGTTGCAAATCTCGACTCGAAATTACGTTCCCTAGTCCTTACCTGTGTTGCTGCGTAGGCAGCGTGAATGACAGCTGTCTGAACACGTCGTGCAGCTCCTCCTTGGGCGACGCGCGCGCTTCACAGCGCTCTTCCTGCTCGCGCGCGAACATAAAGTTGTCGCGTAACTTGTTCGCCTGAGCAGACTTGTTCTCAGGAAACTTCACCTGATAATAAGGTTACAAAATCAGCCTATATTGTTCCCACTGCTGAGACTCTGGCCTCCTCTCGGTGAGAGAGAGTGGGAAGTAATCCACAACGCAAGCCCAAAGATGGTTTAAAAGTTTACAAAAAGTACACCTACTGGCAGCTCACTTAAATAGGTAAATCTTTGACATGTTTTTTTTTTTCAATGTGTCATTAGTCTTACCAAACCCAGAATCCTATGCTTATTAGTTGTATCTATGACTATCGCACTATAGACTAGCGACGCATAATTTACAATAGAGACCAAAAGTGTCACACAAACCTGTAAGTTTTCCTGCAATGTCCTCAGATCTGGCGGTATCTCGCCCGTCATGTCATTCTCCTTAAGATAACTCAATACCACATTGCAGCAATAGTTGCATACTCGTAGACCGCCGGCGCAACCGAATATGTGTCCTGAAACAAGGGAATAAGGTTTATTTTTATTTGTTTGGAGCTCAATATGTGTGTAATAATTGACTATGGGTAGTTTCCGTTGATTAAACCATTCTTCTACGCTGTATAGCTAACAGACTGGAAAACTTATGTAAAGACATTTGATTGGGTGTTTTTATTTAAGTCTTGCCAATCACAGCGGATAACATGTTGAATTTGACTACCTGTAGACAACGTTTTGTGGATAAGTATTTAAATAATCAGGTGTTTATTGCTTCATTTATTTACCTGGAACTCGTTGGCTACAGCATCTGGAACAGAAAATCTGCCCACACACACGGCAGTGGTGTCGCCGTCTCAATGTACTGAACCGTGTGGCACATTCATAGCACTCACGAGATATGTCATCCGGCATCCAGTAGCGCGCCAGCTCTGTGTCTGCATACTTCGTACCGCTCTGGAAATTAATCAATAATTTACATAAAATTAATATTCACTCACAATTGGATTTGTTTAGACCACCAGACAGAAATGATGTTGCAAAGTAGTGATTTATTAAATTAAATAATTTTGGATCCCACAGTACTTACCTAACCCTGCAAGTTACCTCATAGTATTATTTCCTTGGAAAAAAAAAAAGTAAAAATGCTACAAGTAATTAGTGTACCAAGTGCGTGATATGTATTCAATTACCTTACTCAAGGACAATCTGCTAAATGCAATTTTAATGTAGTTGGAAAGCTTGTTTGCTATTTGCTAAACAAGTCTAAATTATGCACATCAGCCAACGTCATTTGTAATAATAATTACTAAGCTACTTAATAGTTATTGTCTACTTACACCAGACCCCAAGGCAATCAGACTGCTTATTCTTCTAAGAACGTTAGGCAAGCTTCTACCCTCTAACTCGATGGCATACGACCCTGTCTCTGGTCTTCCACCATCATAATCATGCTTCTCACCGTCACTTCGAGGGGCGTCTTTACTGTCGCTCATCGCTCTGTTTTGCATACTGTCTACAGTCTCATTTGGCGAAAATATTGGAAACTTCCATAATTTATTAAAGAACGTAGAGACACCACTCTGAGAGGACTCTGGTTCGTAACGAGGAAATTCTGTAATTTGTGATGGATCATATTTATCCATAATCAGGGGATTATTGTTAAATATTTAGATATAAACATTGAAATGAAATATATATTTTTTACGCTTCGTAATTTGCATGTGTCAACAATACCTGACAGTGACACTTGATGACACACACAGAGTACTTTTTTATAATAGGGAATAGAGGTACAACTCAGCGACAAAAGTGAGAAACATCAAGTGTCGCCCTCTGGACGCCTGTTTTGGAACTAATGCCAACATAATCTTACACACACACACACACACGTAGGTACACACATACGTACGTCGCCTACTACTTTCAGCCTTATTATTTTTTATTTAGATAGGTAGGTATTTTAAAATGTGAATTACATATTCGCGTGCAGCTATGTAGAAAAGCGAAAGTAATTCACATTATTAAACAATAAAACAAAGTTCGATTTAATTATTCATTTATTTCTTTTGAAACACTTCTTAATCAGTTTTTTTGCTTTAATTTTATACGAATCCGTATCATCATCACACTCACTATATTTTTCTAAGAAACCTGTAACCCTTTTGCACTCTATTTGAGGAAGGACAAGGCAATATTTTTTTCCTTTAAAGTAAAACGACGTCCTTTTATTGCCTTTCATAGGCTCTCTGAACTGTAATAATGTCAAAACTTTTGATGTACTAGGGAATTCATCGAGTGTTTTCAAAAACTGCAGATTGGTTGTTAGATTTTGTAGTGCCTGGATCTTTTCTGCCTGCTTTTTGACCTTATTGCGGCACTTACTAAGGCGTACTCCAACTAGCACCAGTTTTCTGTATAAAGCATGCTCTGATTGAGTTACAGCAATACGTTTCACCCGCCTTTTAGTAACGAGAGTAGGTTTTTGGTTTTTCTGATGCTCTGTAATGAAATAAAACATATATTATGTATTTTCTGATTAGAGTTTCTGAGTATTGGTATTAAGTATTTTAAGTACTTATAAATAATGCCGTTTGTTTACTAAATAAGAAAACTAAGGATAATTTTCTTTTCTTACCAAGATTTTTCTTACTTTGTACATCTTCCACAGCAATGGTAGTGATCAAATTCTCTGGATCCTGTGTCACAACTGGGTGAAGTAAGGTTCTGGAATGACAATTTAAATAAATTACTTTTCATTAAGATAATCATGTCACATACCATTTCGAACAGAAAAAGCTCTTTGTAGCTTAAACTGCCCGCTTTTGATATGAAAGAATCGAAAATATTTCTGCTCATCATGGCCATTTTTAACTTTAATTACTGGGTGTGAATGTTTAGGACATTATAATCACATGACAATTTTTGTTTGTGTATAATATATAGGCATTATAAAAGGATGCAAAGGGAAAAGAAAATGGCAGACCGGGTCTTGGCCAGCCTCCATACAAAAAGGTTAGATCCCCTTAATTATGCCTTAAGGGAATCGAGGACAATTCGAAAAAAAGGATGCTTAATGCTGTTAAGATTATCTTTTCACTTACTAAGATTTTCCTTTGTTTGTGTATCTTCTATGGCACTTTGAGTATGTGGCTTCATATCCACTGAGTCCAAATGTGTAACAGGCTCTGGAATAACAATTAATAAATTATTTCAGCAAGCAGCAATAACTCTCGGAGGACTATACATAATAGATTTTACATTGTGTCTTATTAGTGCGGTTTGACAGTTAAGTTTGAACTATCATCATATTATTATGTAAAGCTACATTGGACTAGCAGTTGCAGAAGCAACCACTGGGTTTGAGGTATTAGGTGCGATTCCCAACTCGGGGCAATTTTGTTATTGGGTATCACCGAATATTATAGAATACCAGTTATAACGCCCGTGTCCAGCAGTGGAGGCGTAATTAAGAGCTCATAATGGGACATGCAATATCTTGAAAAGTAATATTAATTTACCTTTTGATGTAGATGCTTCTGACATCTGGAGAGGTCCCAACACTCTTTTTTCTGAGTTGAATTTTAAGATAGATAATCCTGTAATAATAATAAAATTATATTTGAAAAAGGAGTCAGTTAACTTTGGTTTACCATACTTAAAACTAATTGCTTCTGTTGCTTGAAAGGAATAAAGACAACCCACTGACCAGACAAACCAATAAAACACATTTTAGCATTTATAATAATAAGGATTTAATATCACCATCTGCCAAGAAATTATTATTATTTTAATAATTACTAACCTGACATGTTTTTTGTTGGTACAGTTTCTTTGCTGAGTCGATTATTCCCGCAGCAATATTTTTGTTCGAAGTGTACACGACATACACGGCGGTATTTGAAAATATGTTCATTTTTAATTTGTAATATATCACCACCAATGGAATAGACCCATATATTAAAAAAAAAACTCCTTATCCTTAGCTGGCTTAGAGAATTTATGCAAAATCGCATTGGTATCTGAAATAATCGAAAAAGTAGATAATCAGTGGAGTCTAAAGACGAAACCTGAAATTTACGTGTGGCAGTCTTCCCACAGAGCTTTGTCATATGGGTGCTGAAATGCTTGCATATCAGCCGCCCCTCCCCGTCTCGGAGTTTGGGCAGCGGGCTTGGGGGCCCCAATAAGACGCTTTTGGTGCAGCGGCCTTTTATAAATAAAACACTTACAGCTATTTAAGCATCCGGGGATGCGACACTTTCTGTTAGACATGATAATAGGTAGATATCAAAGTCACAAACACAAAAGTTAGTCAAAGTCCTGTCTCAATACTTTTTCCGATTTTAACAATCAACACAAGCACAAAATCGACACGACCCGACGGGCAGAGGCTCTACTCAACGAACTTAGGTGGAAAAAGCACTTTAAACGATTAAAATCAGGAAAAAACAGTTATGGACAAACAAGCGCAAACGCGAACGAGCGGCAAATTTTGTTTTGTTTGACATTTGTAGTGTTGCATACAAAAATAAATTCAACTAATAGGTCTTGAAATTGTTTTATGAACTATTTATTTCGTAATGATTGAGGTTTTATCTTAAAATATGTTTTCCCGTTGTATTGTGTTTTATTACATAAGTTTATTTATTTAGACGCTCATGGAAATTGGGCGAGGGCTGGTCACATCGAAGACCCAAATGGATGACTGTTTTCACGCCATCTAGCGTACTGAGTAGAACTACACAATCACAAATCATGAATACTGCCATCTCTGAGAGAGTTTCATAAAAGTAACACAATATAATGAGATAAAATTCAAATGTCAGTCTCATGTATTGGTCGGCAATACTTTTGGTGTCCAACCTTATTTTGCATACTTATAGGAGACCGATTACCCGTTTGCCAGTACTAAGATTGTCAACCCTGATGACACAACACAATGAAGTAAAATTGACATTTGCTGAGTTGTCTGTCAAACTATGGCCACTTTCCGAATTAGAAAAATAGCGCTGTGAGCGCTCACATCAACATCTTGCGTTCCGAGTTAGATATCGCGATTATGACAGCTAAGAACTGTCATTTTTGTCATCAATACGGAACGCTCGTGAACGCGCTAACGGTGCTCACTCAATGTTAAAACCTATTTACACCATATAAAACTTGTATAGAACACAAATTTCATCTTCTTGTTTGATTAGGTGGCGATTGTAGCCAGAAGCACTATTTATATGTTAGCTAGCGCGACAGTAGCGCTAGTACAGCTAGCGAACAGCGCTCACAGTGATATTAGTATATCGCATGGTCGGCGTTATCGCAAGATGGCGCATGTCATGACGTCATCGATGACGATTCACGGGACATCGTTATCGCGCTCACGCCAATTCGGAACGGGTGTGAGCACGCTCAAATCGATATTATCGTATCTCGGAACGTAGCCTATATTTGTTCTTGTTCAGTCAGCTGTTTGCTAGGATGAGCAACGTACAGACGCCAGCAGGTCAACCTACCCGAAACTGTCAAATTTTCTCAATCAAATTTGAACCTTATGCTTCAGCGATAAAGTTGAAAACCTATTAAAGAAATTTGACAGATTGTAGTAGGTTGATGTGCTGGCGTACAACAATGAGCAAAGTGATTTGATGAATTCTAATCCAAAAAAAAGGAGAGCAACGAACGTTTTTGAATTACTTGCCTCTGTGGTTTTTAATACTTATCCCTGCTCTGCAAAATGAATATTAGACCATTCTTTTGATATAGCTTAGCCATGGACTAAAATTGTGTTATCCAAAATCTTACAGGCTATATCCAAGAAGCTTTAGATAAAAGTGGAGGCAACACCACCATCACCATCCAGTGCGCAAACTGTGACCATGAACTAAGCATAATTATAATTCTAGCTGTTTTTTTTGTAAAACCGACGTAAAATTTCTGCGCTAGGAAGTCTAGAATGATATGCTAATTCATAGATACAGTTTGCGCACTAGATAAAAAATTATCCTGTATAAGTGAACCACTTCTTGGCACAGAGTACCCCCACCAACCCTTGCTCGTTGAAGTGCCAGCCCGCGCCGCAGCTGAACCTGTAGAGTTAAAAACTCCCCGAGAAATAATAATAATGATGATTTAATCCAGCCTTTTTTTTTGTCCCAACATGCTGTCCCTCTATCAGTGTCGCCCTGAGCCAAGGCCAGTACCCCACAGAGGGTGCCCTCAGCGTGCAGTCGCTTAGAAATTTTAATAGTATTACACCTCTGGCTGGAGGCTTTAAGTTTTCTTAAAGCAACCACAGGAAAGTCCGGCTAAGTAGTTACGGCATCTCGAGGTCAACTACAAGATGCCATACAAAAAACAAGTATATCTATCGAGTACTTTATTCTTTTTGGCTACTTATGTCCTAGTGTTTTTATACATATACATCCACAGCAACAACCCCGATAAAACGCTCCTCTATGGCAACAAAATAACCATGGACAACAAGAAATTGACAATTCAATGACAATCGAATTTGACAATTATTCAATTTCCTCCTGTGCTTCATGCCACAGAGTACATTTTACATAGGCTTCATGCTGGTTGAAAGGTTTCGCGTCGCAAGTAGGATAAACAGTTTTTACTTCCCTAATTAATTATATATTTATTAAAACCATGGGAGAAGTTTCACTGGAAACTGCGGCTTACGCTAAAATTATCTTACACGCTGCTAAATACCCGCACTGCGCTGTGAACGGCGTTCTTTTAGCGGATGCTACAAAAATCCGAGATGGAGCTAAGAATCAAGATTTGGATATTGTGGATACAGTTCCGCTGTTCCACCACAGCCATTACTTGTCGCCGATGGCAGAGATAGCATTGACGCAGGTACTTGAATAATTATGGCATACATAACTTTGTGCTAGGTTAATTTATGATTTTCTACGACAAACTCGTTGAAAGACTATTAGGTGCACTGCGATAGTTTCGTCTTCATGATTTCCAAATCGCGTTTGTATAATCTATACATATTTATTCAGTCAGTGTTTGTAAACTTCAGAGATATTGTTGTTGTAGTCATTAGTGATTGGAATGTGGAAATTATTGTAGAAAAGATATTCTTTTAAAAACAGACGACACATATTGGCTTACAGATAATTTATAGTTTTCTATATTATGTATAACCACTGATCCTACTTATCTGGAAGGAAGACTCAACATCATCCTAATACAAAACTTCCCTTCCACATTGAAATTATATCACCTGTGTTTCCACAGATAGAAACCATGGCTCAGACAGACAACCGTGTGATAGCAGGTTACTATGCAGCTTGCGAGAACTTCAAAGACAATACTGTTGAGAAGTGTCCTGGCCAGAAGATTGCTGAAAAAATTGCAGAACACTTCCCTTCTGCTGTCTTTATTGTGGTAAGAACTATTTCAATGTAAAATCAAACAGCGTTTTGATTTATTAAAAATAAACTATTGTGTAAAGTGTTCTGCATCCTGCGCTTTATTAACCTCAGCGTGGCCAGAGCCTAAAGGTCAGGCTGTTGATCTCAATGAGCTTATAATTTTTTACAAAACTATCACCCAATCTGTCATGAGAAAAAAAATCTTAAGAAATTCTTTTACTAATCCATGCTATCCACTTGCTCCTCAGGTGGACAATAAGAGGATGATGCAGCATCTGGACACACCTGCCATCAAGTTACACAAGTACACTGATGGAAGGTGGAAGCCCAAGGATGCCAACAAAGTCATGTTCCGTAAGTAGAATTATTCCACAAATGTCTATAGATGTTTGTAACTCAATCACAAAAATGGCTAAATGAATTGGGACGAATTTGACATGCTACTTTTCACAGTATACAATATTTAGCCAGACAATTAATTTGTCCCCCCAATGTGAGAGAATTTACAAGAAATGGCTTATTTCATTTTGATAAAATGTACATTTTATTGGTTACAGTAGGACATCATTATGTTTACTTTGACAAATCTTATTACAGACATACAATATTTTTTATTCTAAAAGTTTTTGTTTAATATTTCATCTTGCAGAAACTCCTTATGTCTTAGAGACAGCATCGCACCTGCTGCAACGTGGTGTCCAAAAAGATCTTGTTGATTTTGACAACTATTTGGATGACTTGTCTCAAGACTGGACCAACCTTGGCATTGAGAAACTGATTGCTAGCATCAACGCTAGCTGTGCCAACACCATTGACTGTAAGGAGGATGAGAAACTATTCCGATAACGTTATGGGAAATATTTAGGGAATATTACACCCAATGTAAGCTATACTATTTAAGAGCATATGGTCGATGGTTATACTAGAAACAAAATAAGACATCCAAATGAACTCACACAATATATTATTTTACAATGATTTAAATATGTATGGAACCAGTGGAGAAGAGCTTAATTTTAAATAAAACTATCTATACTCTTTCGTGTGTACGTTGACGCCGCCAGAATTGCGTAAATAATCAACTGGTACTTTCCAACACAGCATTCACAAGCCAAGGTGTGTTTTTATATTTTCTAACGTGACGATAATTATCGTGGACGTTCACGTCCATAAAATCTTTTTATATTTCCATACACTTAACTTCCCCGTGTTATGATGGTGACGTGATGCCGTGGCGAGGACGTCCACGATAATAACGATAAAAGCGCACATTGGCTGTCAATTTTGAAGGCGATCTTAGTGTTACAATAGTGTTACTTGTGGTGTTAATTTTTATGCTACTAGCTGACCTGGCGAACTTCGTACCGCCTCAGAACAAATAAATATTGTATTAAACTATCAGCAAAACATCTTCGAGTCATTGAGCATGATCTACCAAATTATGACAATCTAATATTTCGAAAAAGTGTTTTATAACTGACATACCTATGTCAGGTGTGTACTCTTACCGAGATATGACAACCTGGTACTTCGAAGGCATTAAGCGTTTTCTAGCTGACACGAAAAATGTATGGGAAGTGTCCTAATATTTTGTTCGTTTATTTTTCCAATGTTTTAATATTTGTTCTGCTATTCGGGGCGGAGACGAGTCCATCAAATCAAAGATCATAAAAATCGGTTCAGCCGTTCTAGTGTTATAAGTGGTGTAACTAACCCGACTTTGTTTTATTTATACAATAGATGTAACTTGAATATACGAATTTAAAATGATTGTGTTATGGATTGTTAAAGATCGTCTCGTGCATTTATTGTCCCCATTCTTAGCCCTATTCCTTCAAAATCAGTGAATTTCGGTATTGTAATGTTATATTTGTAACTGTAAAGTGAAATAAAAGCTGAGTTTTGGAACAGGACTGTTGAAAGCTGAAACAAAGTGACCAAAAGAAATTAGTTTTAATTTACCTGCTTTCTTTTCATCTCAACTCTTTGAATTGTTTCCTAATGTTTATTGATATTTATAATTTGTTCCACATTCAAACACAAAGTTTGCCTCACTTTTATATTCGCCCCACATTTTGTTGTATAAAGTTCTCAATATTTACCCAGGCACTACAGTGCCTGATGTACCTGAGTTATAGATTTTGAGTACATTTTACACTATTATACACAATGGTGTAAAATGTACTCAAAATCTTATGTATGCAGAATAGCCATTGGTTTCATATTTAATTTGTGTATATGAATCGTTATTGTTATGTTATTGTATTTAATTCATTCCTTAGTTTAAGTGATTTGATATGCTAACCATCATTCAATGTACACTAGTATTTTATGGAGGTTAACAACCACCTCCTTGTTTAAATAGGTTAAACGTTTCGCCAGTTATATTTTAGTGCTATGTAAACGAGCGAGCCTATTGCCATCGGTTGCTGGCAATAGGCTCGCCCTGTTGCAATGAATGAATGAATGAATTACTCAGTAGCAGCCATTTCTGCCCAACCGGGCATAAATAGCTGCTACTGCTTCTGCTGAAATAACCTCATGCGCTGCAATCTGCGTTATTGATAAGTTAAATCACTTTTTTAAGTTATATTACAAATTACAAAAGTTGTGTAGGCAATATTTATTTCAATAAAATATCAACAGATATTACTATAATAGTCTGTTTTTATTTATTATTTAGACCCTGAACGTATTCCTCGACCAATTTCTTGCATTCACTCATGGCTCTTAGGTCGCCAGCTTTGCCTTGAAACTTGCCGTTTTTGAATGCACCTTTGCCTTTCACCATTTCTATTAGCCTGAAAAAGTATTAGGCATTAATACAGTATGGAAACCAAAAATATATGCAATATATCATCATCATCATCATCATCATTATTTCAGCCGATAGACGTCCACTGCTGGACGTAGGCCTCTCTCAAAAAAAAAAAAAATTGGGGGATTTGTCATAATCGCCACGCTTCGCAGGCGGGTTGGCGATCGCAGTATGGTGGTAAAATGCATAGAGAACGCTGCTGCTCATTCTCTAGTAAGTCCCTTAGTCGCATTCTACGACACCCACGGGAAGAAATGGAATGGTGCTATTCTTTTACGTCCGGCACCACACGGAACAGGAGGATATATGAAACCACCTATTTGGTATCACCTTTACTAGCGATATACAATAATTAAGTCCTAAATGATTTTATAAATCATCAACATCGGCTGCTGACCCTCTTCCCAACTATGGTGGGGTTCCAGTCTAACTGGATGCAGCAATACCAGTGTTACACAGGCGCGGTCCGAGGGGGTCCTAGGGGTGATGACCCCCCCAAACCCGTAAACGTAAAGCTTACAATAGTATCTTTTCGAAAATATAATAAATTTTCTTATTGATATGTAGGTGGTCTTTATCTGTGATCCCCCCAGTCTTTGGCTGCGACCGCGCCTGGTGTTACATGGCCACGACCTGGGCCATTCTATAAATATGATGCATAAACAAAAACCTTCAAATTAATTGTATTTGTTCATTTGTTGTTAATACAATTTATGAGTTATTTTTAATATTAGGCTGTTTGGCAGGGTCGAGTCTACCTCTTCAAAATACGAACCATTTTTACGAGCATTTTCACAAGTACGTTTTTGGTACAAAATATTTTAATTTTCACATGTTGAAATACGTCGCTTGATTTGCGTGAGCATTTATTATTGCACACTTGCATCAGACATCCACTGCTGGACATAGGATGCCCCCAAGTTCCGCCACTTTGACCGGCTCTGTGCTTCCCGCATCCAGCGGATTCCTGCGGCCTTCACAAGGGCATCGGTCCACCTTGTAGGGGACCTTCCAACTCCACGTCTTCCAGATCTGCATTGCCACTTCTGTTTGGCAATCTTCACTTCACACATCAAAATACACTATTTGCCGGCCGTGCTTGAAGCGAGAATCCTGAATCTCGTGTATCATCGAAGAAAAATACTTACTTATCGCCCAAAGCATTACAGTACTCTTCAGGCCCTTGAATAATAATCTGCCCCTCTTTCGGTTTATCTGGATCTTCGGAAGCGAAGAACAGGAACATGTCTTCTTCCTCCAGGCCCTTGATGACTGCCCGGTTAAATTCAGGAGTAGCTCCCTTCTTGAACATGACCACGAATTTAGGCTTCGGACTGGCACTCTTTATTTTCTCGGCTTCATATTGAGCAAGTTCTTGTAGAGCTCTTTGGAGCGTTTTGTTTGCAACTTTTAAGTTTTTCTGCAGTTTTTGAATCAATTCCTCGTGTCTTGATGGTTCGTTACTGAATAGATTAAAAAATATATATGTAATATTATATTAAAAGCTGAAATGTGTATTGTATCAATGTTGTAGTGAAATAACGAAAAAAAAATTAGGGGTCCATCCAAGGGAAGCAAAAAAAAACTCAATGCATAAAAACGTGTGGTGTAGGTGTCGTTAGATCACATGATTGAAATAACTCAATGCATACATGCATGTGAGATATCGTTAGATCACAAAATTAAAAATATGTGTTTTTTGTTTGAGTCATGCGATGTTTTTGGTAACAACCGCAAAAATAACTGTGTTTTTCAGTTTTTCCGATATAAGTATGTAATACTATGAACTACAAACTGATTTATGCGGTCGATAAATCAATACTGTGCATGTGTAAATATTCATTTTAAGTATGGAACTCTTGTGATAAACTGTGCATAGGTGCACAAACACTTCGCCCGGTTGGAAAGTTTTTATTCTTTGATTTAAAGATGGTTGAGGTCAAAAAGTAATAAAGAAGTGTCTTACTTAAGTAGCCCCGTCAGCGCCCTCTCTCTGTCGATCATTAGTTGGAAGGCGTTCGTGACTCTGTGGCCCACCAAAAACTTGAGGAGACTTTTGCCTTTCTTTCCCGGCTCTAATCCTATCAGCTTTATCATTTGCAGTTGACTGAAAAACGATTATTTTTTATTATAAGTATCTCATATTGTTATGAGATTGATAATAATTTTAATGTCTGTACTCAGACCAAATTTATTTGGTCTGAGGTGACATATTATAAGATGATTGTTACCATACATTGAATTTTATATAATTTCTACTAACACTTTAATTAAGTATATAATAGAGAGCCATTTATCGAGAGCCAAACGTCAGCGATTGAATCTCGATAAGTACATGTCTCGAGATCGAGATTGCATTCCCGAGTGATGAGTACCTAATCGGAGTTTATTTAAAAGCAAGAGAAATAAGATTATATTTTTTGTTACTGTTTTAAAAGTTATTTGTTACCTCAGATTGGTGACGTGGGTACCGCAACACATATTCTCGTCAATAGTACCGATACATATGATTCTGATCGTATCCATGCAGTCTTTAGGCAGCCCCCGTGTGTGTGCCTGAGAAACGACAGTTAACGAATGAACATTGAGAAGGGAGTTTTACGACTTAAACCATCATTGTTCCAGTGTTGGAGAGGCTCGTTGCTAAATAACAACCACCAAACGGGTTGATTGAGGTTAAGTTACCCTTGCCGAGGTCGGGCCGTGGATGTGTCGACCACCGATTACATACCGAGACTAGGGTTGCCAACTTTTTCTAGAAGAAGAAGAGGTTTTCTAATTTCAGAGAGAGTAAATAAAGAGTATAGACTAATAATATAGGGCACCATTTATTCATTTGTTCTTTATGTATTTCCTAGTACTTTTTACGGTAGGTATATATGGGCGCCAAATCATTATTTGATTATAATTTTAAGCTTGTCTGATTGTTTTGTTCCTCATTTGACTTTCATGTTATTTAATAAATGAATACTTGTATTTCCGGTTAAGTATGTAATAAGGTTTTATTTTGATGTATTTAAAAATGATGGTTTCCGGTTTAATTTATATTAAAATTCTATTTAGTTGCTTACTTCCTTTTGACTTGTTTAAAATACTGTAGTTTCCGGTTGAATTTAAAAGTATTTATTCTGATACTTCCTTTTGATTTATTTATAATATTGTGCGTTTCCGGATGACTTTATTTTAAGATTCTATTCTATATAATAAGGATTTATTTTGACACATCCGCTGGAATTATTTAAAATGTAACTTCCTTTGAGTTTATATTATTAAGGAATTATTTTGACACATCCGCTTGATTTATATAAATTTCTACTTGGCGGCAAAGTTTTGCGTCATGTTTGGCGGGTTAACTTTGGCGGTAATTTTATGTATAAAAATGATTGTAATGCTACTGAAATCATCATTATTTGTTCACTGCTGATGGAATAAACATCTTGGGGGGCGTAAGGTATTTTCTTTGCAATCTCTTAACATTTTACTGTCATTTTCTTTTACTGTGCCTGTGTGAAATATATTGGTGCAAACCAATATGTCTGACTCCAACAACGACGGCTATGAAGCGCCGACAGCAGCGGTGGGATCCACCTCGCCCCTACTGAGGCCTTCTGGATTCCGGGTCCGTAAACCAGTGCCGACCGCCCAGCCAGACCCAACTTTCTCGATGGAGCAGGTAATGAGCCTGGTGACATCAATCACGAAGCAAGCCACATCAAGTGCCGTAGCCGCAGCGCTATCCTCTGCTCCAGCGCCTTCACGAGGATCGTGCTAGTTTCTACCTACCGCCATTCGATCCCGATGTGCGCTCACACGATATCAGAGACTGGTGTGCCAATATTGACCAAACCATTGCAACTATTGGCATATCACCGCATGAAGCTCGCATGAAGGCAATACTGCAGCTGAAAGGAAGAGCGAAGACGTGGGCTGATACGTGGTCCCTACAATCTACCACGTGGGAGCAAGTTAAGCAAGACCTGATCCAGACGTTTGGCGAAGAGTTCCGGTATGCTGACGACGTCCAGCGGTGGCGCAGCTACACGTCGGAGCAGGCAAGCAGCTACGCGGACTACGCAACCACGGGATGGACGCTGTTCAAAAGAGTGCGGCCCGAAGCCGCAGACACCGAGGTAATTGATGCTCTTATCACTGGTATCTATCCTGATTTTGTGAAATGTGAATTGTTACGTAATACGCCTGACTCTTTGCCCAAACTAGTCTCCGTTCTGAAAACTTTTCGTAAACGTGACCGACCGAAAACAGACAGTGCAGACAAAAATCATCTTAACAAAAAACCCCGATTTTCGGAAACCCCTGACTCATTAATCGACGGTCAGTCGCCAATTTGTTTCAAATGTAAAAAACCTGGTCACAAAGTTCGTGACTGTAAGGACTCTAATGTATCTGTAAAACCAGCCTCGCAGGTTACGCCGGATAACCGCAAGTTTATCGAGTGTAACTATTGCCATAAAAAAGGTCATTTAGAGAAAGCTTGTTTTCGCAAGCAAAATGACGAAAAATCTAAGACGAAGAATCTAATAGATCAAAAATCCGTTAATTTTTGTGGTCCTATAAATCGTTGCACGACTACCGTCAAAATTGGAGCTACTTCATATCCTTGCCTATTTGATTCCGGCGCAGATTGTTCGTTGGTACGTAAAAGCATTTCTGGTTCAATTCCGGGCAAAAGAAACACTGTCAATACAGTTTTCAAGGGAATAGGTGGTGTGAACGTAACGTGTTCCCAGAGTATCTTAGCGGTTGTCCAGATCGATGAAGTTAGTGTAGAATTAGAACTATTTGTTGTAGAAGATCATCAAACCCAGTTTAACATTTTGATTGGCTATGATTTAGTGCAAATTCCGGGTCTTACTATCACATTTAAGGATAAAAATATGAGTGTCACGAGAAATATGATTATTTCTGAAAGCTCTTTAGCAAAGTCAGAAACTAAACTAAATACTGACCTTGCTGATCCTACCATGTCAGAAAAATTACTTTCAATTTTAAACAATTTTAAAGACTATTTCACTTCTGGTAATACAGTTTCTGAGGTAAAAACTGGTCAATTGACTATTAGATTGAAGAATGAAGATAAAATAGTTCAACGTAGACCCTACAGATTGTCGCCAATGGAACGCGAAAAAGTTAAAGACATCATAAACGACCTAAAAAAAAATGGTATAATCCGAGACAGCTCATCCCCTTTTAGCAGCCCGATTTTACTAGTAAAAAAAAAAAGATGGGACTGACCGATTATGTGTCGACTTTCGGGAGTTAAATGCAAACACAGCTAGGGATAATTTTCCATTACCATTGATTGCCGATCAGATTGATAGGTTAGGTAAGGCGCGTTATTTCACTTGTTTAGATATGACTGCAGGGTTTTATCAAATACCGATTTCAGAAGATTCTATAGAAAAAACCGCGTTCGTTACACCTGATGGTCAATTCGAATTTTTACGCATGCCTTTTGGGTTATGTAATGCGCCGTCTGTTTATCAGCGTGCTATTAATAAAGCTTTGGGTGACTATAAGGATAAGATTGCTCTAGTTTATATTGACGATGTCCTTGTAGTTTCTGCAACTATAGAAGAAGGGTTAACTAACTTGAAATTAGTTTTGGAAAGGCTAACCAATGCAGGTTTTTCATTAAACATAAAGAAATGCTCATTTCTAAAAAAGTCTGTTGAATATTTAGGAAATATAATAGAAAACGGAACTGTTAAGCCCAGTTAGTCCCAGAAAATTAGATGCCCTCTCTAAGTCTACTGCACCAAAAAACATTAAACAACTACGGCAATTTAACGGCCTAGCTGGTTATTTTAGGAAATTCGTACCAAATTTTTCCAAAATTATGGCCCCTTTGTATGAATTAACTAAATCTGGCGTACCTTGGAGGTGGACTGAAAGGCAGGAAAATGCCCGAAATGAAATAATTAGTAAATTAACATCTTCCCCACTCTTGACAATTTTTGACCCTGATTTACCATGTGAACTCCATACAGACGCTAGTTCTCAAGGTTACGGTGCAGTTTTAATTCAGAGACTTAATAAGAATCCCCATGTCGTTGGTTATTTTAGTTTGCGAACGACCAATGCTGAGAGCAAATATCATTCATATGAGCTCGAAACACTGGCTGTCGTGAAAGCTATTAAACATTTCCGTCACTTTTTGTATGGTAAATGCTTTAAAGTTGTAACAGATTGCAATTCGCTAAAAGCATCCAGAACAAAAAAAGAACTAACGCCAAGAGTACACCGGTGGTGGGCGTTTTTGCAAACATTCGAGTTCGATATTGAGTATAGAAAAGGTGACAGACTTTCTCATGCCGATTTTTTTAGTCGAAATCCCGTAGTGAGCCCCTGTAAAATTCCTATCGAAAATAACTCGTTGCAATTTTCAGTAAACTCTTCTACACTTGATCATAACTGGCTCCTAATAGAACAAAAACGTGATCCATTTCTTAAAAACATAGTTGAGCAACTTAGTTCTGATACAATCCCAAAAGACATTGCTGACACTTATGTCATATCGCAAGATAAATTGCTTAGACGTAAAGTTCAAATAGAAAATAAAACTCGTAAACTCATTATTGTGCCACGTAATTACAGATGGAATCTGATTTCCCATTATCATGATAACCTCCAACACTTCAGTTGGGAAAAGGTTCTAGCTAAATTAAGAGAGCAATATTGGTTTCCCAATATGTCAAAGATAGTTCGAAGGTTTACAGAAAATTGTGTCAGTTGTAGAATCCGCAACGGTTTGTCTGGTGCTAAACAAGTTACCCTTCATCCTATAGATAAAATTGCAATTCCCTTTCACACTGTACATGCTGACATAACTGGGCGTATGAACGGTAAACGTAATAATGTTGAATATGCATTTGTATTTATTGATGCTTTTACCAAATATACTCATTTAATTTATACCAATGATCGAACGTCTAATACAGCCATAACTTGTTTGCAAGAAGTAATTTCTATTTTCGGCACTCCAAGTAGGCTCATAACAGATCAAGATAAAAGTATGACATCGTCCGATTTCAAGAATTTTTGTCATCGTTTCGGTATTGAACATCACGTAGTAGCTAAAGGCGCTAGTCGGGCAAACGGTCAGGTTGAACGTATTATGAAGATCATTAAAGATAATATGTCTGTTGTGGAGCTTAATAAACAGTGGCACAGTGCTATTCGAGATTTACAGTTGGCTATTAATTCTACCGTTTCTAAAAGTACGGGAAGATCTCCCATGGAGATATTGTTTGGGAAAAAATGTTCGCCACCGGGTATTAAGCTCTTGCAAATCGATGATGATGAACCAATTGATGATCTTAACACTGTTAGATCATTATGTAAATTAAGGATGGACGAGCGATCATTTCGGGACAAGTTAAGATTTGACAAGGGCAAAGCTCAAATCAAGCCCTTTGAAAAGGGGGATTTTGTCCTAATGCATAAGCATGAAAGGCATACGACTAAACTTGGTCCTAAATATGAAGGGCCTATGGAAATTCTAGAAGTATTGCCTAATAATCGCTATAAACTAAAACATGTCAATTTAAAGGGATGTTCCGAAAAGATTGCTAGTCATGATTTTTTGAGACCAGCACCTCTGGCTCAAAATGATCCATTTATGGATGACGATGATAACGAACCGACCGTATGGGCGGATAATTTGTAAATTATTTTAGCTATTCCACCTTCCTCCCTATTACGCTGGCTGGCCACCATGCGTATCCTTTTTCCTGGTCTTAGGGCTATATCCCAGGCGGGTGATTGCCATGAGATATGGCTAGATCCAAGGCGGGTGATGCCGTGTTAAGGGGCTATATCCCAGGCGGGTGATTGCCATGAGATATGGCTAGATCCAAGGCGGGTGATGCCGTGTTAAGGGGCTATATCCCAGGCGGGTGATTGCCATGAGATATGGCTAGATCCAAGGCGGGTGATGCCGTGTTAAGGGGCTATATCCCAGGCGGGTGATTGCCATAAGATATGGCTAGATCCAAGGCGGGTGATGCCGTGTTAGGGGGCTATATCCCAGGCGGAAATTGCCTTGATATGGCTAAATCCAAGGCAGGCGATGCCGTGGCTAAGCCCGTGCCGTGGGTTTTTGGGTGGTGCTGATTTTATGTAAAATGTTTATAACAGCGCAGAGAGCGCGCTGGATCAGAATGGCCGTATGGGCGCCAAATCATTATTTGATTATAATTTTAAGCTTGTCTGATTGTTTTGTTCCTCATTTGACTTTCATATGTTATTTAATAAATGAATACTTGTATTTCCGGTTAAGTATGTAATAAGGTTTTATTTTGATGTATTTAAAAATGATGGTTTCCGGTTTAATTTATATTAAAATTCTATTTAGTTGCTTACTTCCTTTTGACTTGTTTAAAATACGTAGACGTACGTAAATATGTAGTTTCCGGTTGACTTTATTTTAAGATTCTATTCTATATAATAAGGATTTATTTTGACACATTCGCTGGAATTATTTAAAATGTAACTTCCTTTGAGTTTATATTATTAAGAAATTATTTTGACACATCCGCTTGATTTATATAAATTTCTACTTGGCGGCAAAGTTTTGCGTCATGTTTGGCGGGTTAACTTTGGCGGGTTAACTTTGGCGGTAATTTTATGTATAAAAATGATTGTAATGCTACTGAAATCATCATTATTTGTTCACTGCATGGAATAAACATCTTGGGTTGGCGTAAGGTATTTTCTTTGCAATCTCTTAACATTTTGCTGTCATTTTCTTTTACTGTGCCTGTGTGAAATATATTGGTGCAAACCAATATGTCTGACTCCAACAACGACGGCTATGAAGCGCCGACATATATAAACACTTTCCTCGAAAAAGGAATTTTATTCAAATTGAGTATTTTGAAGTACTCTATTAGTGTTATAGATTATGAACTGCAACTATTAGAAAAAGAGTACAATACTCTATTTTAGAGTACGATTGGCAACCCTAACCGAGACCTCTCCGTGTCTAGGAAAACACGATAAGCCTTTGGTCCCGGCTGTCACTTGTAGATCTTTCACAGTTGTTACGAGTAGTTAGAAGCCCGAAAGTCTGACAACCAGTCTTACTTTTCTATTCTATTTTACATCAGACGAGACGGACGTTATGAGACAAAAATTTGAAAAAAAAAAAAAAAACAAAATGGAAATACTACACCTCATCCAAATCTGGATCAGTAACTTTACAAAACTTCACGTTGACTGGTACCGCTTCCTTGATCAATTCGTTGCATCTCTTTTCCGTGGCGCTTATTACTTCATCGCTTACTTTAACAGTGTCCAACTCTATGTAACTCTCGTCTGAGCCTAGCCACCAACTGGTTGTAGGCAGATTATGCTCTTTCTCTAGTATTGCAGACAGTAAATGCTGACCTGAAAGCATGTAAAACATCCAATATTTAAACATGACCACACCTCTGCCGTTCATTTCATCAGTTCGTTCAGTCCATACATTTAGTAGGTAGGGGCAGCAAGCGCTAAGAAAGCCCTCAAAATTCAAAATTTCCTTAATTTTTCGCATTTTCAGGTCCGTCTGAGGTTGTAAACTGTTGGTCCCAATTAGCGTTGCAAAACTTCGGAATAATTCGCAATAATACGGAAACATTCCAAAGTAAATTTCGATTGGAAGGAATACTACCGCAGCAAGAATACAGAGTAAAATAAATATTGTATGGATGAAGTAAGTAACCTACATTTTATTACGAAATAAGAATTAAATGATTCCCAGTAATTACGAATATATTTATGCGTAGGTAGCTTGAGGAGACTCCCCATTATCAGATATTGTGGCGTGCCGTTTATGAATTAACGCCATCTAGCAGACAACTTCGTGAACCGCCGAGCTCCACGGCCGTTCATTCATAAAATCAACGAAGTATTTTTCGATGCCTACGTACCTACTATGCGGGAATATTTCCCTTTAAGTAGATAACTACTTGTGAATACTTATTATTTTTGTATGATTTAATTTCGAATGGGCCCGGTTTCGGGCTGATGTTATGTATGTGTTATGTACAAGTTTAGTTAACTTCGTAAAAGTGTTTTTGCTTTACAATGTACGCAACTAATGTATTTTTTTTAAATAAATAAGTAGGTAGGGTTACTTGCGTAATTTTTTACGACGATTTTTTTGCAAAAAGTTTATTTCCTTTATAGAATAGGCAGTATTCAACTAGAACAAAAAATTTGAACCTATAGAACCAATTGAAATAATATAATACCTAGTTACCGTTTTACTATGTACCTCGATACATAATATTAATTATGTATCTAATATAAACTCATCTTAGTACCTACCAACGTATTTATCTTTATATGTACATATTATTCTAGCAAAATAACATTTGTACAACTAAACCGCATACAAAAACTTATTACGTAAGTACATATCTAAGTAGATGCAAGAAACATACGGAAGTTTACTAATCGTATTTTACTCTTAAATAATGAATGAACGCGTCAGAACATAAAAACAAGAAATACCTATGTCAATCGTCGCATAATTGAAAATAAACCACAGTCGAATGACTATAGAGTTGTTTATTGTGTACTCTTTTTACGTATTTATTACTTTTCCGTTTAAAGCGCACATGGAATAGTTTAATGAGCAAGTTCCGCTACCCGCCGCTAGATGTCACTATAATTCATCAAAGCTGTATTTCGTTACGGTTAAGATTTATATTTGTGTAACGAGGTCATTACTATTTCTCCTCCTATAGGGATGTACCACTATCGTTTACTTATTTATCGACATTCCGTTTTATTTTTAAGCAAAATACAGCAACAGCTAGAGTCAATAAATATTACTATGTTTGAAATCAAGTGTTTATATAAATATATTCTAATACATACTTACGATTTATAGAAAGTATATTTAAGATTTGTTATGTTAAACTAATGATCCGATTTTGAAAACTATTCTATTCATAAAAACATACAGTTTTGGAGTTTCTTTCTATCTTATGCGATAGATATTAAACTACGGGATTAATTACTACGGGTAAACTAAAACCGCACACAGGCTTAAATTTTTAGCACAGAACAAAGAGAACATTGTAAGTTTAAAAATATCGATAACTCATTATCGATAACGGTAATCTCTAATTGAGTAGCTGAGTGTAACATAATATGATTGTGCATTGTTGGAATCTTCGAGAACAATATGTTTGAGTTTAATAAGAAAGTAGGACTTTAAAATGAGTAGGATAAAGTCAACTTTTACTTGTCTTGTTTAATAACGCGTTGTTGCGTCGCCAATTAGCGGTCAATAGTCGAACTCTAGCTATATTTTCCTTGTAATAATAATTATTCTCGGGGAATATTACGGAATTTTACTCAAACATTCCGAATGATTCGCGAATATTACGACGGGAATAATACGGAATATTTCCCTCCAGCAACTCTAGTCCCAGTTAGACGAAACTCTGCGTGCGTTTCTGACGACCATGAGCAGTTTTATTATTTTTAATTACACCTCCAATTTAGGATAATGTAGTGTAGGTAATGTAAACCTAGTTATAAAAATTGTAGTCGCAATGGAAAATGAACATGGAGTACTTACTTTATGAATTTTTATATCTCACTACTTTTTCCAACATTATATAGTTTGAGTAACTTGAAAATTTAAATTGAAAAATCTACGACGAAAATACAGGTTGCAAAGTTAACCTTTTTTTTCGTGGGGAAAATCTCATCGACAGCGTCCGTCTGGGGAAATCGGAGAGTTATGTCGTACCTCTACTGACTAAAACCTCACGGTTCATTCCACTAACATGAGCCACCCGGACTGGTATCAACCCGCCATGCCTATTGGACCCGGCACCAAATGCAGCCGATCCCACGACCGCACGTCCTCTTTTTATTATACTCTCTCCTTGTCCGAGACGGTTTAACAGTGTAGTCTACGACTTGTGCTCCGGCGTCACCACAATATTTAAAGCTCCCATCCAAAACAAAAAACTCTTCCTATTTCCGAACGAACCTGTCAACTTCATTACGGTTTTTGTGCACGGCGCCGTCACTGCGCCTCCGCAACTAAAAGTAGTTTTTTGTGTAAATAAGTAAGTTTTAGAATTAAAAATGATTTTTACAGTGATTAAATTAACTTATTCAACCTTACATCTGTGTAAAATAGTATTTCCAAGACGAAAAAGTCGTAAAGAAGTGTATTTGGTAAGTAAGGTGAACGTTCGTGTCGTCATTATTTCCAACAGAAACAATAACATTGTTTGGCAATTCTGGTAAGTTATAAATATCATGTATAAAAAATGAGAACACAAATACTAGATAAATAGGTCACGTTCATGTTTATTTGTTCCGTTCTTTTACGTTCAAAATCGGAACCGGATATGCTACCGCGCGTTTTTGTCTGTCAATCAATGTGTCAAAGTGAAAATTTTTCTTTGAAAAATTTCAACTCAACAGACACGTTTCGACAAGTTTCCTCTATTTTTTCATCGCTTCGTTTCTTATAACGTTAAATCGCGTGTGAAAACTCATTTACAATGGGAAAACGGAAAAATAAAGAGGAAGAAGCTGAGAAAATTAGACAGAAACTGAAGAAATGGCAGAAACGATTAAAGAAGAACGAAGAAACGAAAGAAGATGGATGTGTTACACCAACGGATTCGCCTCCTAGAGAGAGGGCAGTCTCTATGGAACCCTCAACATCGAATGTGGACATGCCTTTGGCTATCTCAGGTACATAATGATACCTAATATTCAAATAGGTATTTAGCTTCAAACGCATGGGTGGTTGTATTATAGGTATCTATTCATTACACTAAAAATACTGGCCTAAGAGCTACCACTATAGCGGGTAGACATTACTAGAGTCAAATAGTGAGCTATCACATGCAGAGGATAGACATACTATTTTGCATTATTCATTGTTACACTTCAGAGCTATCACTTAGAGGATAGACCAACTAACAAAATTGAGCGCTATCACATAGAGGATAGACATCCTTAGTAGTATATTTTACTTTTCATTTTAATAATAATACATGTATTTGGCTGGAGTCTATTGGTTTTTTTGGCTTACACTGCATATTAAACTTCCAGACGATGACGAAGTGACTGAAGAACTTCTCTTGGCCTTGGGTCCTGAAGGTGCGGATACTAATGAGATAAGTGAGCCAATACATTCACAGTTAGCATCAAGATGGAAAAACATTATGAACGAAGGTTTAAAAAAGGAAACTAGAGAAGAAATTACTAAAAAGTATCCTGACCCAGAAAACTTCAGTACAGCAGCACCTTCCTTAAATCCTGAAATCAAGGCAATCATGTCTGAAATTTCTATAAAAAGAGACAATAGGCTTGTAGTAAGGCAAAAGCAAACTGGAAAAGTTTTAACAGCCATAGGAAAAGCTATGACAAGTGTCATGAAGGGAAACTTTAACTCGAAGCAATTAATAGAATACCTCAGTGATGCAGCAAAAATCACTACAGACATATACCATCAAGATTTGCTGTCAAGAAGGTACTTTGCCCTCGCAGGCACCAGTTCACTGGTCAAAGATGCCATTAAAAATGAAAAGCCAGACGAGATGCTATTTGGATCTGCTTGTTCTGAAAAAATAAAATTGGCTCAAACAATTCAGAGAACTGGAGCCCAGATAAAAGAAAAACAGAAAAACTTCAGAAGCCCGCTGCCGTCTCAACAAAAACCCCGCAGCGGGCAGTACCAGTACCGTCAGCCAGCAAAGCAGTACCCGAAACCATACAAGAAAAGGCAGACACAGCAGAGGAAGAGGTCTCCACCACGCAAACAGCGGCACAATTAGAGGTACATGCAGGCAAAACTAAAAAATTTTACTTGAACTGGACAAAAATTACAAATGATCCAATTATCTTGCAGTGGATTAATGGCTACAAAATACCTTTTGCTTCGGTTCCACCTCCAAATGAAGCCCATGTGCAAAGTTGGTCAGGAAACGAGAGACTCATTATTCAGGAAGAAATTAAGAAACTTTTGGCATTAGGTGCAATTTCTGAATGTTCATATACAAAGAATCAATATGTATCCCCAATTTTTGTTGTACCTAAACCGAATGGAACATACAGGTTTATACTTAATTTAAAGGGCCTCAATAAGTACATAAACACCCAACATTTTAAATTAGAGGATTCTAGAACAGCTTGCAAGCTAATTTCAAGAAATAGCTACATGACTAAAATTGATTTAAAAGATGCTTATTTCTCTATCCCCATTTCTGATCATTCCAAAAAATATCTTAGATTTAATTTTGAAAACAAATTATACCAATTCAATTGCTTACCCTTTGGATTATGCACCGCTCCATTAGTATTCACTAAAATTATGAAACCCATTGTTACATACTTAAGAGACAAAGATATAATAATGACATATTATTTAGATGACAGTTTATACATTAATAATTGCAAACATGCATGTGTTCAAAATGTTTACTCAGCATGCAAATTATTTCAGAACTTAGGATTTGTTGTAAATTATGAAAAAAGTATATTAAATCCTAGTCAAGTATGTGATTACTTAGGATTTACTCTAGATTCTAGGGATCTATCAGTTTCAGTACCTAAAGAGAAACAAATTTCCATTCTTAAAAAGTTGCATAGCTTCAAATTAAAAAGTGTATGTAAAATCAGAGAATTTTCCCAACTCTTAGGTTCCTTAACTTCAATATGTCCTGCCGTCCCTTATGGCTGGGTATATACAAAGTTGGTAGAAAGAGAAAAGTACTTAGCATTGCAAGATTCCAATGAAAATTATGATGAAAAAATGTCGCTTATAGAAAATGTTTATCCTGAGTTACAATGGTGGATAGAAAATATAGAAAGAAAGAACTTAATTAAACAGTACACATTCCAACTGGAGATTCATACGGATGCATCTCGTACTGGGTGGGGTGCTGTCTGTGAAGGAAAAAAGGCTTCTGGGTCTTGGTCTTCCAGAGAGTTGGAGTTTCACATAAACTATTTGGAATTAAAGGCTGCTTTTCTAGGGCTTCAATGCTTTGCTAAGGATTTTCAAAATTGTGAAATATTACTCAGAGTGGATAATACAACAGCTGTAGCTTATATTAACAAGATGGGGGGTGTTCAGTTTAAACATCTTAATGATATTACAAGGGAGCTATGGCAATGGTGTGAGAAAAGAAACATTTGGATTTTCGCATCATATATTAATACTAAAGACAATTTCGAAGCAGATGCTGAGTCTAGGAAATTAAATATTGAATGGGAGTTATCTCTGACATGTTTTGATAAAATCAAAGAAACCTTAGGGGAGCCTGAAATTGATCTCTTCGCGTCTAGAGTAAATAGCAAATGTAAAAGATTTGTTTCATGGAGGAGAGACCCAGAAGCTATAGCAGTTGATGCATTCACTTTGGACTGGAACATTTTTTTCTTTTATGCTTTCCCACCTTTTTCTCTAATTTTAAAATGTGTCAATAAAATAATAATAGATAGAGCTGTAGGCATCTTAGTCTTCCCCTATTGGCCTTCTCAGCCGTGGTTTCCGCTCATTGAACCACTTCTAGTCAAAGATTTACTCATTTTCTCGCCTAACAAGTTTCTTTTGACTTCTCCTTACAGAGAACCCCATCCCCTGCACCAGCATCTTACCCTGGCTGCAGGGCTGCTATCAGCGAAGCATTTGTAAGACGTGGAACTCCAAACTCTGCTCTTGAGATAATGTTAAATTCCCTTTCAAACAACACAATCAAACAATACAACTGTTCTCTTAAGTCGTGGTGGAAGTTCTGTAACACTCATAACATTGAACCTTATCAAGGATCTATACCTTTTGTACTAAAATTTCTTAGCGATAACTTTAATAAGGGAATGTCCTATGGTTCATTAAATACAACTAGATCTGCTCTCTCTATTTTAATGGGACCAAAAATTACTTTAGACGACAGATTAAAAAGGTTTTTCAAAGGGGTATTCAGGCTGAAGCCTCCCAAACCGAAATATAGTGTTACTTGGGATCCGGGTATGGTGTTGGATTATTTAGCATCCAAGTACCCAAATGAGAGTCTATCATTGGATATTTTAACAAGAAAACTAGTAACAATTCTGGCATTAACATCAGGGCATAGAGTTCAGACACTATCACTATTAAAAATTAAAAATATTAAATTTTCAGCCAATGGAGTACAAATAAAAGTACCTGATACTATTAAAACTTCAAGTAAAAGTTCACTTCAACCCTGTTTACATTTAAAATGCTACACTAGTAAACTTGAAATTTGCCCTGTACACACAATACGGTGTTATTTAAATGCTACTAAAGATATTAGAAAAGAAATAGATAACCTAATAATTACATACAAAAAACCATACCATAGTGCCTCTTCTCAATCTCTAAGTAGATGGATCAAAACGACATTGAGTGAGGCAGGTTTAGATACTTCTTTATTTACTGCACACAGCACTAGGCATGCTTCTACTTCAGCAGCAAGTAGGGCTGGTCTTAGCATAGATCTCATTAGAAAGATGGCAGGATGGTCAGGGACATCTTCAACGTTCGCTAGGTTTTATAATCGACCAGTAATAGAAGATCCCCTAACCTTTAGTAATGCTGTTTGCAGTACTGTAAATAGAACCTAGTACCTAATATTATTCTTGTGAGTCATATGTTCATTCTTTAGGCTATATAAAATGTTTTGTAATCCCAAATAATAATAATTATCTTTCTTTGATTACAACAGCCTTTCATTCACAACTTAACTTTAAACATCTACACTGTTAAACCGTCTCGGACAAGGAGAGAGTATAATTATGAGATTAAACGAACTTACCTGTAAGTGAAGTTCTATCTCAATTATACGAAGCTCCTTGTCCGAGACGGGACTCCCTCCCAATGTTATTTTTAACCTCCCTAGTACACCTTTGTTGTTCATGAAATGCGCTTTAAACGAAATGAAGTTGACAGGTTCGTTCGGAAATAGGAAGAGTTTTTTGTTTTGGATGGGAGCTTTAAATATTGTGGTGACGCCGGAGCACAAGTCGTAGACTACACTGTTAAACCGTCTCGGACAAGGAGCTTCGTATAATTGAGATAGAACTTCACTTACAGGTAAGTTCGTTTAATCTCATAATTATACCTAGAGTCAACCAGATCTGTCAAATGAAAAACATCAAACATCACAACAATAGTGGCATTTGGGTACGTTTTCTGATCCATTTGTTTATATTTTCATTTTATCAGATGTAGAACGACCTCACATACTTATACTATTTAAAAAATATCTAAAGTGTTAAAATGTTCGTAGAAAGAAACCTACTACAAAATTTAATAATTTATAATGACAGAGGAATTAGTGCCTTGCCTTTGCTAATATTTGTTGAAGATACGTTTATTTGTTTAAGATAGTAAGTAGGTACCACTTTCTTAATTGTTATGGTGTTTTAGTGCAGGATAGTGCACCTTTTGAATTAGACTAGTACTGTGAAAAAAAAAAATTTAAAACGTTTCGTAGGAACTGTTAGGTTTGAACTGCGAGTTCATACCGAACATTTTCAACTCTGTCCGAAAACCAGGATTTATCGAAAACGTTAATCACGATATAACACAATTGTCGCCCAGTCGATGTTGTGATGGCTCAATGGCTAAGGCTCCGTAAGCAGATTATACACAAGGTTGTCGGTTTAAATCTGGGCACAGACATTGGTGATCAAAAACGTTGTACCAAAACCAACCCGTTGAGTAAGCATAGTGATAAATGCTCATAGTCTCTGTACGAGAAGAGGTGTTTGCCCAGCTGTGGGACAATAATAGGCACCAGCCTATTTTGGTTGTATAATAACAATGATTAGTTACCTGAATGTTGTTGCATATGATCAAATCGTCTGTCCCAGTCAATCTCCTGTTCGACTACAGTACCCACCGCAATGGGCTCTTTAGTAAAATGCAGTGCATCATCACCTTTCCGAACGACCTGTACTACTTCTGTCTTGTTCAACCGTCCAACATCATGGGGCTGTAAACATGAAATATAAAATGTTGACAGGTATTTGTTTTAAAAACTAATAAATATTTTAGAAAAATAAGCAGTAGCTCTTTTGTAATATCTATGTAATAAACTTGGTACAACACAACCTAACAATGATGGATCATGACAAAATCTACCTGGATTGATTACAGTCAGTCACAGGTTCCAAAGTTTGTTGGACTGCATTAGTGCAAAGAATAAATAAAACCTTTAAATATCTACCCCACATCGTCGGTATCAGCACAGGACCTTGTAACTGCACAAAAATCCTTTTTTACAGGAGACTAAAAACCCTCTAATAGTAACACAATCAAGTGTCCTGGAGTCCTAGATTCGTCTGTTTTACCGACCGTGCGTACTGACTAGCTACCTCAATGTTTTGCCGCTAGATGGTAAGCTTTAGTAGCTTTTATCTTATATTTATCCATTTTGATGAAAAAATGGATTTTGTCAAAAAATTTGGATACAAGGTCCTGTACTGACGCCGACGATATGTAGAATCATACTTAGAAGGGGCCACCTTATTTGATTGGTAGGGGCGGCGCTGGCTGCTCCACCAGAAAAGCCATATTACATCAGAACATATTCGCTTATGGTAATGACCGATTCCAAATATAAAAAAATATATAGGATCAATTTCTCTCTAAAATTTAATTTGGTCCGACAATATATAGCTTGACTACTTATTGTCAGACCAAATTAAATTTTAGTACAACACAGGATAGATGGAAAGCAGCAGGTGGAGTAATTCCTCACTCGCTCGGTGTGTTTGCTATAAGGCGGTTCAGTGTTAGTATGAACAAATAATAAATCATTAGTTGCTGCAATACCTCCTGAATTGCTTTGTTATAATATAGTTCCAAAATGTTTAAGATGATAACCTACTTGACCACCCCCGGCAGGAAACAGTATTGTGTTCTCCAATGTGACTTGGTATCCTTCAAATGGTGAAGTCTTTCCATATTCAATGACTGGCTCCGTTGTCGGTTCACACTTTATAACGACTGAGGAGTACTGAAAAAAATTTGGTGTAAACTTAAATGGCTTAGCTGGCGAAATGTTACTGCAATATACCTAACCCTTTGGGTAATACAGACATCATGTTATGATGTTAAAGTAAGGTTTTATTAATAAGAGGCACACATTTGACCACTATTTCGGCGGATGATAAGTGAAGTGAAGTGGTATGCGGTAGACGTGATCGAAGCTTGCTTTTCTTGTATTCGACAAGATGGACCGACTGGATGGTCTGACGTAAGTCACAAATGTGATAAGAAGCCAGGATGTTAGATATATATTTTGGATGGATGTTTTCGAAAGAAATTTAATTTATTTAATTGAAAACAAGCAGTTCATTTTTCGAATTGGATTTCATTCGAAAACATCCATTGGTTTTTTACAAAACTTCAACTATATCGACGACCCTGGTTACATATCTAATTTGGTGACTGTACCTGTTTTAAGAAGCTATCTTCCTGGCACTTGAAAACCATTGTTACTCCTTGCCTTTCACTGAATGATGAAAGATTAACTAATTAGTTTGCCGCCTACTAGGTTGTATTAATCTATGACTAGGTTATATTTATTCTTATTGGCAGAATTACATTTACATAATACGTACCTATTTGCCTTAGTAATAAAATGATTGTTGCAAAGAGCTTTTTCCTATTTTTAGTTATTTACTAAGATAAAAATAAAGCCGATACCTACTAACAAAAAAAATGCCTGGCCAAGACAGTGGACTTAATTGACACTTGACACTGACAGTGACAGCCAAGCAGCACCTACCTAGCTGACACCTGTTGATTAGTTTTGAAATCTTCTTTCCCAAAATTATTAAAAATTTTGCAACTTTTTAAAAGAAAATTACATAAAATTGTAACTGCGACTAACAGAACCTGTAGACCTACTACAAAGTGCAAAGTCGACGGCCTGCCACTGCGCTGCTGTCTTAACGCGACACCAGTGTCGCCAGCAGCAGCAGTGTTCTGCCAGCAGAATAGTCGATATCGGCTCAATGGCCAAAAGTAAAAAAAAAAAAATTGATGTAGATGCTATGGTAGTCGCCACTCCAGAACCTTCCGGCTCCATCGGCCATCTGTTCTGCGAGCAATGTGCCCTGCTCACTGCCACTTAAGTTTCAGGCTACTGCGCCGCTTCCGCGTACTAGAAGACGTAGCGATGGAAGGCCTCCCAAAAGATGGACCAATGACCTGGTAAAGACCGCCGGAATCCACTGGATTCGAGAAGCACAGAACCGGTCAAAGTGGCGGTGCTTGTATTACCAGTGCAGCGCTAGGGATTATCTATAATAATACCAGCCTATCGTCGCATTGCTGGGCAAAGGCAACCTCGCAGAGACTGCATGAGTATTGACCACCAGTGGCGGCTTTAGGGGGTGTTGAGCTGGCAACCGCCCAGGGGCTAGCCCTTGCAGGAGCCTCGCGCAACAACCCAAGTAGAAAGAGTTTACTTTAAAAAAATAATTATAAAAATATACTTTCAGGAATTCGATGATCGTTCACAGGACTCAAGATCGGCTTTCAGCTCTAGATTGCTATACTCTCAATTAAAAATGATGTAACTAGCTCTTTATTTTATTAATGCTTGAATTTAAAAATTTAGGGCTGGTCAGGGGCTTTAGGGCGATCCTGGGAGGGCCAGAAACTCGAGCAGTACTAAATATTATTATTCGTAACTCCTATTTTCGTATGGAATGGTCAAAAAAACCTAACCTTTCCAAAGCGGGGTGCTACAAATTTCGAGTCGACGACGCTCGCTTTTGAATCCTGCATTCTCATTTTAGGTAGGACCCTTTATTTATTTACAAGTTGGATTTCTCATCAATCGTTAGGAATACCTACTTTCAATTCACATACTTTACACAAAGGACAAGGGTCTTGCGATGACTTGCAACAGATCTCCACGCTTGCTCAAGACTGCTTTGCGATTTCTGAATTATTTTAAGTAGAACTTCTGGTTTCCTCACAATATTTTTTCTTCACCGAAGTCAGTAATGTCTAAGATAAACTTAAAAAGTAAGTACTTTGCTTTGTCCTGGCTGACTGACGGATCAACGCACAGCCTAAACCGCTGCTAGAGACCTGAAACTTGGAGGGTGTGTTCTTTGTATGACGTAGGCATCCTATAAGAAAGGATTTTCAAAAATTCTATCTCTAAGGGGGTGAAAAACGGGGGCAAAGTTTGTATGGGACACCGTGATTCCTTAGTCCAATCTACTTCAAAATTTGCATAAATATTCTATAATAGAATTCTGTGCCTCCTGTGATGAGTGATTTTAGTCGAGCCCCTTTTTGTGAGTTTAACATAGAAATTATCAGATAATATCACCGATTTTTTTGGTCTAACTCACGTTCTTCTATCTGCTATAGTTTCGGAGATAGTTTGGTGCAAAGTGATGTAACTGTCAGGATTTTGGCAAAAAATCTTGAATTTATGATAATATATAATATGTCAAGTTGTAACCCGTTTAAGTAACTGCTTCACACATTTTTTTTTGTGCTTCGTGATCTATGAGCGATTATACTAATTTTCACATTTTATTTTTCAGTGTTTTTAACGTGAATATTGATATATTTAAAGTTATATCACATTGAACTGATTTTTCTCAATAATAATTAGGGTACAAATCATTATACCTACAAATCCGAATCTAAATGTATACTCAATTTGTGATAACTAATACATCTTGACTTACATCATTCTCCACAAATCAAATTGTATGTGTAAACGAATATAAAACGGAATAATAATATTGTACTGTAATGATCAGGAGTGGAAACAACTTCAAAAAAAGTAACCATTTGATAAAACTAATAGCTTTTAATTTGAAAAATATCTCACAACAAAATTGCAACTGGTAAGTTTATGGAAAACGAAATAACAAATTTATCTAAAATAACTTTCCGAATAAATTAGCTGATTGCTTGATTATAAATAGATGGCTCACATGTCCTTAGTTGTAGCCGCCTCGGGCGCCGGGAAGCAAAGAGGACCGCAAGCTTTTTTTTTTGTGTTTGGCATCTCGCAGTTGACCTTGAGAGGCCGTGACTGCTCAACCGGGCTTTCCTGTGGGGACTATTAGCTTTTAGACTAAGAGCCTCCAGCCAGGGCTTACAAACGAATATTTAAACCTATACCTAGCGACTGCGCACTGAGGGCACCCCCTGCGGGGTACGAGCCTCGGCTCAGGGTGTCACTGTTGGGGGGGCAGCAAGTGGGGACAGGCTGGATCAAACAATTTCATTAATATTAGATCATGGGGATTTTAACTCTACTTGCTCAGCTTCGGCGCGGGCTGGCACTTCTGCGGGCAAGGGACGGTTGGGGGCATTTCGTTTACTCGGGGTCTTCGCGGGGCGCGAGGACCTCGGCGGCGAGGTCGGAAGGACGGGCTGTGTTTGTGTGCTGTACTGGTGGCCCTACTGCTTTCTTGAAGGAGAGTGATGGGGTCATCAAGGTCGGAAAGGAGGACCGCAAGCGTGTTGGCCGTGATATTTATAGACGTCGTGCGTCGCCGCGTCGTAGGGTAGTTGGTGGTTCGGAGGGGGTGTCGCCTACAGTATCTAAAAGTCAAACTAAATCGAAAAAATTGTGTGACGAACAAGATGTGCTAAATGATACAAGTGCGCGTATAATGAGGGTGACGGGGGTAAGCGGGGCCGCGCAGGAGTGGACCGACGCGGGGTCGGGGATGCGCGGGCGTTAGACCGTTTGTGTCGCTGCGGCCTTGAAGGTATGAAGTCACGTTCGAATTCGTCATGGATCGACGCGTAAGTTGGTAGATGTATCATTTTACACGAAGTTCCATAGTATTCGATTTTTTGTTTTAGTAATAAATTAAAGCACTTGATACATAATAGGTACCTATTGTAATGTAAACGTACAATCACAGTTAAGGCATTGATCTTTCAATCAATCAACTCAGCCTATCGCAGTCCACTGCTGGACATAGGCCTTTTGACAGCACGGTTGGCGCAGGGGTTAAGCGATTGACTGCTGTGCTGCGTGTAGCGGGTTCGATTCCCGCACGGAACAAATATTTGTATGACCTACAAGTAGTTGTTCCGGGTCTGGCTGTTTGTGTATGTGAGTTGAATGTTTGTAAACGCACCCGCAATACAGGAGTAATTCCTAGTGTGGGGCAACGTTTAAAAAAAAAAAAAAAAAAGGCCTCTCCCAGGCAGCGCCACAACACTCTATCCTCCGCTTTCCGCATCCAGTCTGTTCCAGCCACCTTTTTAAGGTCGTCGGTCCATCTAGCTGGGGGGCGTCCCACACTACGTTTGCCGATTCGCGGTCTCCACTCCAGGACTCGTCTGCTCCACCGTCCATCGGTCCTTCGACAAACATGGCCAGCCCACTGCAACTTCAGCTTGCTCACTCTACAAGCTATGTCGGTAACTCCGGTTCTTTTCCGGATAATCTCATTCTTGATTTTATCCTTCAAAGAAACTCCGAGCATAGCCCGCTCCATAGCGCGCTGAGCGACCTTAAATTTGTGGATCAGCCCAACCGTCAGTGTCCACGTTTCGGCACCGTATGTCATCACGGGCAGGACGCACTGGTTGAAGACCTTAGTCTTCAAGCATTGCGGAATAGGCGACGAAAAGACTTGACGTAGTTTCCCAAACGCTGCCCAACCCAACCGGATCCTTCTGTCAGCTTCTTTCTCAAAGTTGTGTCTACCGAGCTGGATGACTTGCCCTAGAGAAGCGACCCTTCGATGTGGATTGGACTCGGCAAGACGTGAGAATTGCACATGACTTTGGTCTTGTCCAAATTCATGCCGAGGCCAACCCGCCGAGAGGCTCCGTTTAGGCTGTGCAGCATCTGGTCTAACTGTTCCAGTGTCTCTGCCATTATGACGATGTCATCGGCAAACCGAAGATGTGAGATGTATTCGCCGTTGATATTGATACCCTGTCCAGTCCAGTTCAACGTCTTAAAGATGTCCTCCAACGCGTTGGTGAACAGTTTCGGGGATATAACATCCCCCTGTCGCACCCCTCTGAGCAGTTGGATGGGACTTGTTTCCCTATCCTGGATCTGGACACTCATCGTAGCAGCATCATACAAACATCTCAACACCTCGATATAGCGCCAGTCAATTCGACATCGTTGCAGAGAGGCCAGAACTGCCCATATTTCGATGGAGTCGAAGGCTTTCTCGTAGTCCACAAATGCCATACACAGCGGTTGGTTGTACTCTTCTGTCTTCTGTACAATTTGCCGAACAGTATGGATGTGGTCTACGGTACTGAAGCCTTTTCGAAAACCGGCTTGTTCTGGCGGCTGGAACTCGTCAAGTTTTTTGGCGAGACGATTCGTGACGACCCTCGAGAACAGCTTGTAGACGTGGCTCAGAAGTGAAATGGGTCTATAGTTCTTCAACAAGGTTTTGTCACCCTTTTTGAAGAACAGAATCACCGCACCTCTGCTCCACGCCTCGGGCGTTGTACCCTCTTGGATGACGGAGTTGAAGAGACTTGCTAGCTCTCTTAGGACTGGAGCCCCGCCCGCTTTAAGGAGCTCTGTCGTTATTCCGTCATCGCCCATTGATCTTTACTTGTGCAATTTTGTTCCTATTATTTTCATTCAATTAATCAAAGTGATTTTCCGCTTTTTTAGTTTACCTACATATTTGAATATGGCGTTCATGTTCATTTAATATTTTTAAAGATACATAATTATTGATTCCGTGCTATGATTCTAAAGATTTTTCGTACGTACCTTGTTACAGATTTTTTTTTTTGTTTCAGTTATCATTTCCGAAATCTCGAATTGCTAAAATTATGGATCTAGCCACTAGTCACATGGCGAACATGAGTTCTCAAAACCCTATTGAAGCTGAAATTAAACGAACAGAAAAAAGAAAAAATACCAATGAAGACTGCTACGGATATCATGTAAAAGAACCAATTGAAGGATCGCTGCCAGAAAAGTCTATAGAAAGTCCAGTCCCTACTATCAATAAGAACCAGAATCCAATATCTTCAGAGAATTCAACAGAAATAGTTAATGACAACAAAAAGACGAACAAAACAAATGTAAATGCTTCCAAAAACCTGTTAGATGATTTGAAACTTACAGATTCATCCACCGATGGTGTTTTTGGATCATCTAGTAGTGATGATTACATTTGCGCTACTGATGAATCTTCCTCATTCACTGATGATCAAAGAACACCGGTTAAAAAGAGAAGAACGGCTACATCAGCGAGAAATAATATTACCGTTCCTGAAACACCGTCGCCAATTAATGAGAGCACATCAGAGAATGCTCCCCCTGGTTGCTCTTTCTGAAAAAGTAACGGTATGAATAGTGACGGAAAAAAGAAAAAAAACAAGAAAAAGTGAGAAAGAAAGAAGACAAGATAGAGTAAAGAGAAAACTTTAACGCTGGCTTGGAATACACAACATTGTCAGGAAAAACGAAGAAAAGTCGTGAATTACGTGATCTAGACAACTGTCGTAAAAAGTGCAAAGAGAGGCTGCCCTTGCATTTAAGGAAAAATCTTTTCGATACTTATTGGAATTTGGGAAGTTACGAAAGTAGGATCGGATATATGGCGAAATGTATTGAAGTTTGCCGTAAGAAAACGTCAAAGACTTCTTCTCCAAAGAAGAAACGCAACGTCAGCTTTAGATACTTCGTTCATGATTCTGATCATACGAAACATCTAATTTGCAAAGGATGTTTTTTGAAGACTTTCGACGAAAGTCACAAATATCTACAAACGGTTTGCGAAAAACTACGGAACAATGCCGGTCACCTTCTACCACGTAAACGTCGAGTGGGTAAGTCGATTCCTGATTTCAAACTAGAGGAAGTAAATACTCATATTGCCTGTTTCCCTTGCACAGAAAGCCACTACGGCCGCAACAAAACGACTAAGAAGTTTTTGAATTCTGAGCTGAATTTACAAGTTCTTTATAATTTGTATAAATTAAAGACTGATACTCCAGTAAGCAAAACCATTTTCAAAAAAGTATTTGATACCATGAATTTGTCCTTCAAAAAGCCATCAGTAGATACTTGTTCAAAATGCGACCGCATAAATATGAAACTTAAGTACGCATCCGAGGCACAGGCTGCAAATTTGACGAAGACACTCAAAGAGCACCAAGAAGCATTTAAGGCTGCCTACGAAGAAAAGAAAAAAGACAAACAACTGCCTCAGTCATGCGAAGATGTAATATCGTCATAACATTTGATTTGCAACAATGTTTGCCTACCTCCCACTTGCAAACGAATGTAGAATGCATTTTACAAGAAACAGCTTTGGACCTACAATTTGACCATACACGATATAAAAACAAACAAAGCTTTCTGTAACATTTGGCCGGAGTGTGAAGGGAATAGAGCAGCGAACGACATAGATTCATGTCTATACGATTTTATCATAAATCGACTGCCGCATTTAAGGCGAGGTGAGCCGAGCGCGGTAGGCATTTAACGCTTACCTCAGCTCCCGAAACGAGTAACGAGTTACGATGCGCGAGCGACGCGCGCGCCAGGCGTGGCTGGCGGCCGGCAGCAGTATTAACTAAGTATGTCACTAAATAGAGCAACACTGAATAGAGCAATACAGTGGATCAACTTGAATTGATTACGATTAGTAAAAGTTTGTTTTACTATTCTAGTAAGTATTTTTTTTAAGATATAATAAGTTGCGGAAATGAGATTTCTTCATAACATAACGCCTGTATTCTTTCAGAGGGGTTGGGCAGTGGTGTATTAGTACACCCACAATTCGCCAGTTATGTTCAAGTTACATACAGACTGGAAGTCCAGAATAATCCAATTTATTTAATTGCAGTTTTTTATTTATTTTCTTATTTATGTACGTAAACGTGTAACGTGTTTTCTTATTTGTGTACGTGTTCGTTTCTTGTTTCGTGTTCGTGTTTGTTTTTCTTGTTTGTGTTTTCTTATTTGTGTTGTGTGTTTTTTGTGTATTTATGTATGTTTTTGTTTTTGTGTTTGTTTTCTTTTTTCTTATTTGTGTGTTGTGTGTTCTTGTTTCTTGTTTTTGTTTTTTCTTTTTACCTACATACAAAACTGTGTACCGACTACGGTACGTACCGAGAGATGAAAATCCAACTAGTAAACCACACAGTTAGATTTTCAACGCGCTGAGTTGCACTGTGTTGGATTCTCAACCTTCGGCTTACTACCGAGAGTTGAAAATCCAGCGCGCGAAATTATGTAATTTCACACCACGGCACACGGCACCACGGCACGGCACCACGGCACCCCACGCAGCATAATGCCCTGCGGCATATTTATTATTTTTCTTTCTAACTGTGTATGACATGTTGGTTGGTTGGTTGTTTTCGAGTTTCGGTTTTCGAGGCCGCTGATCAAAATGTAAATCCAAAATGGATTTGTGACGGCCTCCGTAAAATGACGGCCGCAGTAACATGACGGCCACAGTAATATGACGGCCTCCGTAATATGACGGCCTCCGCAATATGACGGCCTCCGTAATATGACGGCCGCCTCAATATGACGGCCGCCGCAATATGACGGCCACCGCAATATGACGGCCTCCGCAATATGACGGCCACCGCAATATGACGGTGGCCGCAATATGACGGCGGCCGAAATATGACGGCCGCCGCAATATGACGGCCGCCGCTATATGACGGCCTCCGCAATTTGACGGCCTCCGCAATATGACGGCCGCCGCAATATGACGGCCACCGCAATATGACGGCCTCCGCAATTTGACGGCCGCTGCAATATGACGGCTGCCGCAATATGACGGCCACCGCAAGATGACGGCCGCCGTAATATGACGGCCTCCGCAATTTGACGGCCGCCGCAATATGACGGCCACCGCAAGATGACGGCCGCCGTAATATGACGGCCTCCGCAATTTGACGGCCGCTGCAATATGACGGCTGCCGCAATATGACGGCCGCCGCAATATGACGTCCTCCGCAATATGGCGGCCAACGCAATATGACGGCCGCAGTTTTGTGACGGTCGAAATAATATGCCGGCCGCAGTTTTGTGACGGTCGAAGTAATATGAGGGCCGGCCGCAGCAATATGACGGTCGGTCGCAGCAACATAACGGCCAGCAGCAGCAACATGACGGCCGGCTGCAGCAATATGACGGCTGCCCGCAACAACATGACGGCCGGCCGCAGCAATATGACGGCCGCCCGCAGCAATATGACGGCCGCAGTAACATGACGGCCGCAGTAACATGACGGCCGCAGCAATATGACGGCCACAGTAACATGACGGCCGCAGCAATATGACGGCCGCAGTAACATGACGGCCGCAGCAATATGACGGCCGCAGCAATATGACGGTCGCAGTAACATGACGGCCGCAGTAACATGATGGCCGCAGTAACATGACGGCCGCAGCAATATGACGGCCGCAGCAATATGACGGCCGCAGCAATATGACGGCCGCAGTAACATGACGGTCACAGTAACATGACGGCCGCAGTAACATGATGGCCGCAGTAACATGACGGCCGCAGTAACATGACGGCCGCAGTAACATAAACAAAACACAATAAAACAAAGCACACGTTAAGAAATACAAAAATAAGTACCTAAGTAAGTATCTATCTATCCTGCACTGCTCCGCTCCGAAAGTAAAATACAAAGAAGCAAAAAAAGAAGCAGCATAATGTCCGTATTACGCTGGAATGGCTGGATATTTGAAAACAGTAAATAAACCATTATACAATTTGTGCGCGTGGCGGCTTTATGCTTTAAGACATGTTGGTAAATCTATTCCGCGAGAAAAATGAACCATTCTAGCTTTTGAGCACGTGGCGTCTTTATTTACACGGACATAGGGTTCCAATTCTGTTCTACACGCCTATTTGCAGTTTGCAAATATATTACGCGTAGGTACATAGATTTGCAAACCGCTAATAGTAGGTTATCTATAATAAATAAATAACAAATAATCTATTACGCGTAAAATGTAATGAATGTAGGTAATTAATAATATTGTCAAACCATCCCTATTCTCTTTTCTTTACTAGCCTTCGAAGAGCCAGCGCTGGATCGAAAGTTTTTACTTTCTGTAGTTTCCCATTTTGTTTGACAAAATATTAACTACTTTAATTTCCTACGAAATGAAGCTTGGTATACATAAATATACTTGTATTTAGCTTATTACTACGTATTATTATTTACAAACAATTTTAAGCTCTGCCGGTAACAGATCATAGCGGGGGTGGCGAGTTCAAAAAATTGGCACACGTCCGACGTCCAACACGTTCCGCTCGGGACTTTCATTTATAAAAATATACTCTGTGCTCGGGACTAAACGACACGGGGCGCGCTCATGTAAAGATAAAAACACTGGATTTTAGATTTGTTTTATGTAAATGTATTTTCATAGTCCATATTATGACGGCCGGATTTCATCATATTTTTTACGACCTTTATTATGGTATAAGTTTTATTGTTCAAAGCCTTATACAGGGTGTTTGGCAGAACGTTGAACATACGAAAATGGTGGATAGGTGGGGTCATCTGCTACTTACTCAGCCCTAATTTATTTGGCCCTGGCCCCGGATTAAAAAAAATTTTTTTTTCTTTCTTCTAGTTTCACCACTTTCATAACTTTATAGTGTAAATTTAATAAAAATGGGTAAAACAGGCAATTTTTTTTTAAAGCATGTTGAAATTAAGATTTAAGTATTTTTTACATCTTTCTGTAAGTTTGAGGACTCATAACTGTTTTTCTAGCTAACATCTGATTAAAGCAATAATTTTATAAGAGTCTGCCTAAAAATTACACTTTAAAGTTCATTTACGAACTGCCCATCATAAAGGGTGCAATTATTGCATAAAGGATAGGTTAACAGCTGTTAACTGTGCTGTGTAAGTTTTAACGTGTTAACAATTTTGTTGTTTATTATTTTTCTAGATTTTTTAAGATTCAGACAATGGTTGTAATACAATGTTTTGTACTGAGCAGGTTCACATTGCTTATTGTGATACCTGCGTAAGATTGATCTGTGCCATTCGTTAGTATTTTAGTTTAAAACTAGTTGCTTTTTAAAATATCTCAATTTATCTTTATTAAAAACTTTGATAAAACTGTGCCTTATTTGTAAGTGAATTACGGATTTTGAAGCAGATTAATAAAAGTTAATTATTTTTCTTAACACGTATTTCAAAGGAGTAGATTTTTTGCAAACTGATACAATTCAGGTAAATTATGAAAATACCCATGTTATAAGTAAAACAATCTAATCTTTTATTATTTGTTTGAGCAACATTGAGTTAGCAACATATTCTAATGAGTTATTAGAGTTGTTGACTTCTTGTTTATAAGTTTACACAAAGCAACTTATAAGTGCAACATAATTTAACTGTACTTGTATCATTTATCACGTAATTATAACAGATATTGGAAATAAAAAAGGTACAACTTACAGGTTCTTCATGAATTACTTTAAAACTATAATATTTAACATACAAATTAAAAAGCACAGTGAAAGTGAATGTTTTTATCTATAAAAGAAGGTACTTATGTGTAACCTATCCTACTTAGTTCACGAATTATAATTTTTTAAATCTTGTTTTTGTTCTGCTATAAAGTGTTGATTTTTCACTTGTTTCCACAGGAGGCACAGAATTAATGGCAGATGTGTTTCGTATTTTATTGAACCTCATCGCCTAACGGGGTTAAAAAGGGGTAGAAAGTTATTTTAGGGGTGATTTGCATCGAAGTTGATATCAATACTCCTTAGCGCTTTTGGTTTAAATTACATTTTATTTTGACACATGTTTGAAAACTCAATCAGATTTATTCAAAAAAGGTTGAACTCACTTATAAGCTTGGTGCAATGCAAAACTCTCAAAACTCTTTAAAATTGGAATGTCAAATATAAAAGAATATTTAAATCGGATTAGAATTCAAAATTTCAATTATATTTTGTCCTTGGATATTTGAATGAAAAAGTTACCTTATACCATTGAGGATACCTTATATTATCTCAATGCCTTATATCTTGATTGTGCTTCGAAAATTCATTGGAAATCTCTTAGATTACTTCATCATCATCATCATAACTTCAGCCGAAAGACGTCCACTGCTGGACAAAGGCCTCCCCAAAAGGGGGGCGATCGCAGTATGGTGATCAAATGCATAGAGAACGCTGCTGCCCATTCAAATTCAAAGTCAAAGTCAAAGCATTTATTTCAAATAGGCACATATAAGGCACTTTTGAACGTCAACATTTACATTAAAATAGAATTGATTCTAGTCGCCCCTTCCAAAATGTAGTTCCGTATGGAGAAGAATGGGCAAGAGACTCCACCGTTACTCTTTTAAAATAATATAACTACAATATTTAACATACATTCATTGTATATTATGTGTGAAAACGATGCATCCAGAACAAAATTACTGTACCAAAATAGGTAAAAATAATGAAATTGAAGCAATTACAGATAAATTAATTTTAAGATAGATACATGGTGCCCACCATTCTCTAGTAAGTCCCTTAGTCGCCTTCTACGACACCCACGAAAAGAAATGGGAGGGTGCTATTCTTACGGAACCTTAGATTACCTACTTAGCGAATATTTTCGATTGCTGTGTAATTTGTTTGGAAGTTCATTTTCACTATTTCATTCGAATATTTGGGTGTAGATCATCTAATTTCTTTTTCATTTGTTGTTATAATAATTATCTAAGATCCTTTGAGTTTGTTTTGTTAGTGTATAATAAAGGTTTTTAGTTTTAATTGTAAAAATATCTGTTTGATTTGTTGTTTATAATAATATAGTTTTCTTTTTGTTTTAACAAAGATAATTAAGTAGGTAGTCCTTAGTTTTTCCTAGAAGTTTAATTTAGTGTGTTTTGTTTTTCGCAATTTTCTTACATTTATAAAGTTGTCTGTGTCTATTTTTTTAAATGGGAGCAGAGTTGGTTAACATCAATGGGGAATTAATAAACCTTACTATTGTACCAATAGTGGCACAAGCATTTTTCGTACGCTTTCTTAGGTATTTGCTGTACCTACGGCATACAAACACGCTCATGTATATATTTGTCGCAGCCATCTGGTTAAATTAGCCAGCTAATTGGACGCCTAGATGGTTCATTAAACGCCGGCATCCAATTAAATAGCTGAAGGACAACTAGCCAAGTCATTGAGCGCAACGTTTAACCAGATGGCTGACTGTCGTGTAGTCATTTAGTTAAATTGGATATTAATGAATTTGTGATATTTGGTTTACGTGACTATGAGTTCACAAATTATGTACGACTACTTTTTACTAATACCTACCACTAAGTAACTAGTAATAGTGAAATGTTCGTTCACAAAGAAGTACATACTTAACACGAATATTACACAATAATAATTAAGTCAGTAAGTTTAGACTAATACTTGATTTCGCGAAAACTTGCAGAAGTCATAGGTATATGCCTACTAGCGCCGCAGTGGACAAAAACTGAACTAAATTTGAATTACTTGACTGTCTTGGTCAGTCATCTTCAAAGGGCTGACTTTCAATACGCCAAGTTATTAAACGTTGAATGGTTCTAGTTCAATTAACTATCGGGCTTGGCATCCAATTGGAAGCCGGCGCTTAATGAATGGCCTAGGCATCCAATTAGCAGGCTCGCTTAACCAGATGGCTACGACATATTAATAAAATAACAGCGATAAAGTTAACACACATTTTGAAAATAGTTGGAAAACGTTTGGGGCAATGCAAAATTCCAATCACGGTAGTGTATTTCGGAATCGCTACCACACTTCTTCATGGCAGCAAAACAGGGCACGCCAGGAAGACATCCGTAGCAACAAAGGCATAATGGGTGGTATCACAGTACTGTTTAGTAGCGATTTCCGACAAAACATGTGGTGAGGCAAGGAACTAGGACTGACGAGGTGAATGCTACAATGAATAGGTCGACTCTATGGTCACAGGTTTATAGACTGTGTTTGACCATCAACATGTGAGTTCGGTTTAAAGTTAAGACACTCTACCAGAGGAGAGCGTTTATAGGTGAAGCTACCAGAGGCTCTTGGTAGAGTAGTTCCCATTTAAGAAGATCACATTCGTCTGGTGTAAGAGGATACCAGTCAAATACCGAACCAAGAGAATTCTTGGGTGTGTGAATGGGCCATTTTAACGCCCGAAAATTATCAAGCTGCAGCGGACAACCACAGTATACTCTAGCTTTAAGGCCAATGGCCATAAGACCAGGGGGCGAGTGTCGATATCAGGACAAGCTGCTTCTCAAACGGGCAACTGAATCGGATATTGCAGAAACCCTTATAAGTCAAGTAAAGTTAATTTTCCAGGAGAAGCAAAGTTTAAGTAATAATGCAATGTTTTTATTTTATAAAATAAATTTTGATTGTTTTTTAGTGCCTAAAAATCACTTAAAACTTATTTGACATGGGATTTCTGAAATACAAGAAAATAAAAGGTTTTTGTAATTAGCAATTTGAAACCAAAATTCAACAATAGATTTAATCCTCATTGTTTTCTTTTGACTTTTCGTTCTTGAGGAAGGTAAGTTTCAAGTATTTTTAGATCTTGCATCTTTTTAAAGTTAATGGATCTTTTTCCGACATAGTGCATACCCCATTAGTCAGTGACTTATGGGATAATACATGCGATATTATGCTGTTCCTTAGATATTACAGTGACTTGTATGATTTTTGTTTGACATACCTAAATATGAAGTTGTCTTTGAAAAACACAAAAACGCAAAAACCCCAATTGGTAAAAAAATATCGTTACCGACTCGTAGTCACACCAGATGACTTGTGGGGTGGGCAGGAAAGTTTTATAAATTGTGGCTGTTGTTTTAGTACATTGTGGTGACTTACGACTTCCACGCGAACGTAGTCGCGGGCAGAATCTAGTAGATTAATATTTTATTTTCGTTCAGCTTTTTTTTAAATTTCTACCCATAGTTATAAGAAAGAAGCATTTACCTGATCCAGATATGCAGCCCGATGTTTTTCCACAAAAAGAGAACCATGTTTTATTGCACTAACCTTAATTTTTTTTTTTACAACGTTGACATGCTGTAACTTTGTAATCCACCACTGGGTCACCCCTAACGCCCAGATCTCTTATGCACTAAGGGAAAACTATTTTTGTTATGATTTCCAGCCAGTACCTATGTATAAAAATAACTTGTTCAAACGAATGGCACCGCCTGTAGGTCATCGTTTGCCGTTGGGGTAGGCTTCCAGTCTACAAGGTGGGTTCCCGCATTGTCGTTGCGGGGGGCTTAGTAGCTGTGGCTTGCCCACCCACGGTGTAGCGTAGAGGAACCCCGAGGTGAGGCCACTCGTTGGGGCTTTTGCCGAGGACGTAGCGGCCAAAAAGTAGGTTGTGGTAAGGCGCTTTGCAACTGAGGCGTATGGGACACATCGCGGCTGAGGGTTACAGGCTGCGTAGGAGGAGGAGTGCCGGTGTTTCTGAGCAGCGCTCTTTCCTTCCGTGGCTTGGACGGGGCCGCCACCGTATAATGGCGGACGCGGTGGGCTCGCAGGGTAGGAGGAGTGTTGGTATAGCGTTGGCCGCTCCCCCTATCCCCTGCCACCAAAAAGTAATAGACGGCGGGGCCACTGTGCTGACCCGTGACCACGGGGTCGTCTGGCGCCCTTGTGCTATTTGGTCCCTGGGGTGGTCACGATGTGCCATGTGTTCTGGTGCGTCAGTGATGGGGTTATTCCCCTCCGGGGAGGGACCGGTGACGGACAGTCGCGGCGGGTTCGCGGATGGCTTGCACGTTCCCGTGTTCCCGCCACAAGCGGCACTGAAGGACACCGTGGAGTTTTAGTGGGTTAGAGTCCTATATAACTGCGCTATCTCCCTGTGGTAGCTCCACGTAAAAAAAGGCTTCCCAATCTCACCGGATGCAGCTTAATACCAGTTTAAGTACTATTAATACATGCAAGTTATGCAGACTGTACAATAATTACACGGATTGAGATAAGTAAAAACCGCCTTTAATTAATGTTCAATTACTTTTTATTATTAAAATAATTCTTGATTGCCTGATCTAATACAGATACAGTGAAGTCGACGTCCTGTTTGTTGATGCACATCGGCGGTTTTATCCTCATTACCTGTAAAAATAAGTATAAGTATTTATAATAATTATTGTTGAGCCCCAATTGCGTAACAAGTCTACATTCACACGGACATAAATGAGGAGCGACGGAACAAAAGCCGTTATTGACCAGGATATGTTTTTTTTCGCTTCTCAAAGTTGAAATACACAGCCCAATACTAACTAACCGCTTCAAAAACCCGTAATTCCTACCGAAAAAAATGTTAAAAGTCGATGGCTTGATCAAAATCCTACAAATACATCACGTTGAAACAAAAACCATTAAATCCTTAAGAAATTACACGCCTGTGACACTGTTCGCTTCAAATGTCGTTAAGTCCAAGTTATATTCGAATCAAATTGATTTTCCTCGATTGTTTCGATAAATCTTTTTAAACTGCAGATATAGGAAACACCTATTTCATTCATATTGTTATTTTTCAAATCCCGTCAATTCCAAAGTAGTCATCTCAAACACGATAAATCCAAATTGGTTGGATCAAAATACCGATAAATCCAGACTGACTTAATCTAAACCCCATAAAACGGCTTGAACAAAAACCGTTATTTCCATATTTCTTTGCCTAATATCTCCATAATAACAATCGTCATTTTTGAAAATATTTCACTACCCTAACTATAGGTAATTTTACTATGTGATTGTCAAAAAAAAAAAAAATGTATCTATAAATTACACTATGCTTTATGGATTTTATCATTTTCTGAAAACAAATACAAAATGGATTTAACGGTTTTTGATTAATCACTTCTCAAATGACGTAATAAAATCGCGGCGAGAGTTTTATGATGAGAATTCAACAGACTGCATCTCACCGCGTCGAAAATCGAACAGTGTGTTCCTCTGTTCGATAAAAAAAAACAGTTTAAAACTTTGAACTGATGCTCTCCAACATTCACTGACTAGGTAGACTCTGTCACGAACACAAGTTGTCAACGGAGCGGGTACCTAAAGGGTGATGCGCTAAGAAGGTTAACCGTGAAATTCTCTAGATTACGCACAACAACATCCAACATGACAATTTGACAACACGATATTCTAACTTAGAAAGTTTTTTTTTTGTTTCTGTAAATACCACGTAAATACATATTTGTTATGTTGGCGTACATCTTTGATCAACGTACAACCTGCAAATTGGAAAAAAAAATCTCCAGAGCCTTTGAATTTCGCAGCCTACCATGGTGGTTTCCCTTTAACTTACATTGTTCCATCGTCCACCGCGTCCAATAAGTACTCCCATATCCTTCATATCCTCGTGGATAAGGTTCACGTCGGTCACATTCAAGGGTTCCTTGGTTCCCGGCACGACCAGCTCGAAGCCCAGCATCAGGCCCTTCCCACGTACGTCGCCGATCACAGGATGTATTTTTTGCAACTGCATTAGTTGTTCTATAAAGTACTTGCCAGTAACTTTGCAGTTATTCTGCAATTCCTCTTCTTCTATAACCTGGAAAATGTAGTTATAGACATAAGTTTGGTTATTACGGCACGATAGCTGATTGGTCCTTGTACTTAATTCATCGACTGTATCAAGTGGCTATTGATTTCGTCCAGCGTGGCCATGACGCGTGATAACTACACTCAAATAGGTATAATTTTTCACTGCATGGGGAGCTATATTCACTGCAAAAGCAATATTGCAAAAAGTACTTTTTACAAAAAGAGAAATATATCTAGGGTCGTCGGATATACTCGTAGTTGAAGTTTAGTAAGAAACCGGTTGATGTTTTCGAATTAAATCTTATAATAATAGGTATAGGACGAATTACTAATACAGCGATGCGACTTTTAATGCGCTGTGATTCTTTTCTCTGTTTTTTGTTACATACATGCACATACTATTAATATTACTTTTAATTGATGAAAATAAACATTGCAGCCTATAGGACTAATAATAAAGTTGAGCAGATTGTTTATTTGAACGCGCTAATCATTGGAACTGCCGGTCGGATTTGAAACATTCTTTTTGCATTTGATAGCCCGATTCTTCAGGAAGGTTAGAAGCTATTTTACATCACTCTATGAACCTTGGGAGCCGAGCAAAATGTCGGAAAGAACTCGAGGTGTTAGTAATAGCGCGGCCGATGACATTACGACGCGACGGGGCGCGCGATCGCGCGACGCATAAGGTTGAGGGGTCAACAATTTAAAATAAATTACTTTTCATTTTCTGTCTAGCTGTTCTGTTATCTTTTCATAGGTATCTAATGAAGTGGTGCCATTATGTGGATTCATTGTTGTCTCACTTATTGTAGCGGCTCCCAGATAACATTATAAATCAAACTGTGAGTTATTAATTATTATGTAAATTAACACGAATCTCTTAAGATAACATGCTTTTTAGATCTAGGTATCTACTTAATTGCGTAGAATGAAGATAATTTTTGTTCAAAAACAATGATGAAACTCTTATTCCATACTTATTTATACTGCCAAACTAAGCTAGTATACCTACATATAATGTGTAACAGAAATTATCAACTGACCCTATAAAAAAAAAAAAATACAAAAAAGACATTCGTACATTCAAATGTATGGGACGGCAGATTATTTGACACGCTTTATATTAGCTTCACTTGTATGTTTGTTTGTAACCGACTCCTTAGGGCGCGATTTTGACCCACTTCAAACGGTTAGATTTAATTTAAACTTTGTTTTTGATAAGTCTTTATCGAGGACCGATGACAGTTAAAAAAAAAAGTTTTTTTTTTAAATCACGCTTTTGTAGTTAGCAGAACAAAGTTGATTTTAAAAATACCTCAAAAAGCACCCCACGCGTTTTTAATAGAATTAAATTATTGTCTACTTTTTTAGTTTGGTTTTTAAAGCGTGTTTTTTTTTTTTGCGATTACGATGACGAAAATCGTAATTGAGAAAGTTGTTCAATTTGATGGTCGGCACCACACCATTAAATATGACCACACCTTTCTGATACATTATGTATCATCATTATCATCATTTCAGCCGAACGGAACCAGCGGAACGGGCGCAACCAGCGGATTCCTAAGGCCTTCATATTATCGGTCATTGGTCTATCTTGTGGTCAGGCCATAGTCTATGTATGCCAAATTTTACCCTAATCTGTTTAGCAGTTAAGGAGTGAACAGAAATAACATACTTTACGAAAATATTAAAGGTATTATTTATTAAAGAACTTCATAATTTCAGCCGAAAGACGTCCACTGCTGGACATAGGCCTCCCCCAAGCTCCGCCTCTTTGACCGGTTCTGTGCTTCCTGCATCAGTGGACTCCTGCAGCCCTCACAAGGTCATCGGTCCACCTTGTGGGTGGCCTTCCAACGCTACGTCTTCCAGTACGCGGTCGCCACTCCAGAACGTTTCCACCCCATCCGCCATCTGTTCTGCGAGCGATATGCCCTGCTCACTGCCACTTAAGTTTGGCAATTTTTCTACGGAATTCTTCATTTTTGATTCGATCGTGTAGGGAAACTCTCCAATGCCCTTTGGTGGACTTGCTGTATACAAGGTCAAATTAAATTAGCTAGCAAAACTTTACATACCTACATGATGGTTTTCGATATCTGAACACGATAAAACAAAAGTAAACAGATGTTCTTAACTCAAACTTCAAGTTACAGAACTACCAGCGGTCATAGACTCCCAAAAAAAAAAAACAAGTCGTCACATCTGTGCAGTTTTGCTACCTTACTTAATTTGAACCTGTATAATTATAGGTGCTGATCCACACGTCATGTTCGTGAACGGGCGCCGCCAGTGGGGACTGGTCATCTCCTGGCTCCCACGGCTTATTTTAATTTCTGAATTGTTATTTTAATTTTGTTTTAATTACCGACGCTTTAATGTGTACATCTTTTTACATAACACAAAGCGACACACAGAAACAAATATTTAGTCCCTAAAGTAAGTAATTATTTCGGCCAAAGGACGCAGCGATGGCTAATTCCGACATTGTTAAATGTCCAAAAAACCAAAAATGTCTTAAAGAATGTCCTGCGTAAGCACTATTTAGGTTTATGTCCTTAGCGTAAGAACCTAGTTATGTAATTACTTTGTGAGGCAGGCGCGGGCCGGCCAGTCTGGCATGCGCTTGCGGCATGTTGTTGTTGTCACCGCTCGAGCGGCCGTCGCGGCGCACAGTGGATCGTCCCCATACAAGAGGTCGGACATGAATTAAAAATTGAAAAGTATTTAATTGAAAAAAATGAAATATACAGTTGCATTACTCTATTATGGAACTACAAAAAAATGTTAGTACAATTTTTTTATTTGACCAGTACTTTATAAGCAATTCGATGAAAACTGTTATTTTTCTATGGAAATGGTCACAAAAATGTCTGTATCTCATGATTCCCTCCTTGTTTCGATTTGCGGTTTTCACTACTGTTATTTACCCATTTTATGCCACATTTTCTTCAAGGACACATGGTGCCCCCAGCGACCCCCTTCCGAGATATTTTGCTTTTAGTAACTATACTTTTTATTGTATAACTGATGAAATGGAGGTACATTAAGTATATTCATTACTGAGAATAAGTCATCCCTAAGTAGTTCCTTAAATAACAGGTGCATTTGCGATTACTTTAATGACTTATGAACGCTTCTGTTGCCATACAACAAAAGCGTTAATGAGTCCTTAAGTAAAGATTACCAGTACTTGCTTAATCTAATTAGTTATTGTAATTACTATGTTAACAGCCCTTAATCTCTGCATTGTGATTGTCTAATGTCATCCTTAGCTTATCAAATTCATTGCTAGTTGCCTACTTGCTGCCCTATATATTTGAGTTTGTTTAGCAAATGTAATTCAGTTGTAATTATAACTTCTATCAAGTGTTGTCATTATGGCTTTCCGTGGGTTTGCTACTTATCTAGATCTTTACGTTGCTCTTCGTAATCATAAAGATCTTCGTGACTATGACAATGTATTTAACACATTGAAGTCGAGTACTAACGTCCAGTTAAGTGAAAGTGATGTGACGGATCTCAAGAACTGGTGTTGACGATTTTGCTATAGGGTTTACACCAAATGGGTGCAATCAAGAAGGACAGTCGACAGGTTCATTAACAAGAACGGAGAGTGGTTAAATTCCGATATCGTTTGGCCAGATTGCTTTAAAGAAAATGTTGTTGACACTGAAGAAGCAAATGAAAATGAGGCAGAAGAGGTAGTCAGTCCATCAAAATCAGATGCATCAACTTCAACATATACATCTCCTCGCAAATGCTTTGAAGATTTATCGACTAGACACAAAAGAAGACGTGTTAATGAAAATGTTGCTAGTTGCAGTCGTCCGGATGAGCTTTTGCATACTGTTGAAAGTATACTTAAGTCTGCCGGAAAAAATGATATGGCCAGAATAATGAAAAAATTGCTGGAAAATCCTGAACACGTCTCAACAGTTTTAAATGTCCTGGAAACTAAGCAGAATCCTTCGCTTCGTGAAGTTCCTACTCACAAAGCACTTGCTCTTTACGTTTACTTGCAGTTATCCAAGTGGCGTTACATCACACTTCGGGACTTTAGTTTAAAAGAAGGTCATGCGAAATACCCAAGCTACTACTTGTTAGTTAAAGAAAAGCTTAAATGCTACCCGGCAAAAGAAGACATAACTGTGACTGAAACTTCCGCAAAGATACGGATCCAAGCCCTCCTTGATCTCACAGTTAGGAGGCTGATCGATTCACTTGAATCAAATTTTGATGCTGGTGAACCACTTGTGCTTCACAGTAAATGGGGTTTTGATGGAGCTTCAAGTCAAAGCATTTACCATCAAACGACAACAACAAGTGAACAAGACTTATCCAGTGTATTTATGGCAAGTCTTGTACCGCTTAAGTTAGTGACTTCTAGTGGAAGTATAGTGTGGCAGAATGATCGGCCATCGTCAACCACATATTGTCGCCCGATTTCATTTACATTTATGAAAGAAACGGAAGTGAATGTTAAGGCTGAAATGGAAATATTTGAGACCGAGATTCGTGAACTGAACCCGACTGATTGCGGCAATGCTACTGTTACTCACAATCTATGGCTAACCATGATTGATGGTAAGGTACATTCAATCATATCTGGTACATCGGCAGCAGTGTGTGATTTGTGCAAAGCTCGCCCAAGCGAAATGAATAACTTGGAAGAAGTGAGAGCTAAACCCGTGAATACAGATTTATACAAGCATGGATTTAGTTCATTGCATGCTTGGATTCGGTCTATGGAGTGTTTATTACACATTGCTTACAGAATGGACATAAAATCATGGCAAGCAAAAGGTGACGAAAATAAAAAAAAAATTAAAGATAAGAAAGAAGCCATTCAAGAAGCTTTCCGAAGAAGCACAGGCTTACTTCTAGACGTTGTTAAGCAGGGTAGTGGCAATACAAACACTGGAAATGCTGCAAGAAGGTTTTTTGCAAACCCTGAAACGACTGCGGAAATTACTAAATTAGACGTTAATTTAATTAGAAGACTCGCCGTTATTTTGCAATGCATTTCCTCAGGCGAAAAAAATCAAGTCCAAAAATTTAAATTATATTGTGATGAAACAGCAAATTTATTCGTGGAATTATATCCATGGTATAACATGCCAGCAAGTTTACACAAATTGCTAATTCATGGATCACAGATAGTGGACCACTTATCAGTAGTACCTATAGGTTTTTTGTCTGAAGAAGCATCTGAAGCAAGAAACAAGGATTTTCGTAAATTTAGAGAATATCATACACGAAAGCATAGTAGCATCGCCACTAATGAAGACATTCTTCATAATCTGCTATTATCTTCTGATCCTCTTCTCACCAGCTTACGACCGAAGATGACAAATAAAGCCAAAAAGTCTTCATTTAGTGAACTAGACGATTTACTCATAGTTGATCAGAGTGAATTGGAGTTCATTGACGTTTCAACTGATACACTTGCTGCATGTAGTGACGTTGAAGAAGATGATGACGATAATAATGATCATGATGTCGTTATTGATGAAGATGAAGAAAATATAGTTTAAGTCTTATAGTACCTAATATTATTATTAACAAGCAGTTTCTTTGTTAATTTCTTGTTTTTGTGTATTTTTTTTTTATTCTGTTCTTTTTTTGTTTTGTGTTATGCCACCCATCGGCCAATAAATGTTTTTTTTTTCTTTCTTTTCTATTGTTGTTAGTAACTAAATGGTCGTGTTAATTAATTAATTTCCTATTATAATTTAGTTCTTAGTAGTTGTTTAATTTTTTAGTTTGTTTTAGGGTACATAGTTGTTTTATTTTTAAATTATTTTTACAGTGTTATATTATTTAAATAAAAAATATTTGTAAACCTACATATTTTCTTATTGATCATAAAACTCTATTTCTTTTCGATGTGTTATTGTAAATTCGACTCAGTCATTACTAAGCTAATGATGACATTATCCAATCACAATGCAGAGATTAAGGGCTGTTAACATAGTAATTACAATAACTAATTAGATTAAGCAAGTACTGGTAATCTTTACTTAAGGACTCATAAACGCTTTTGTTGTATGGCAACAGAAGCGTTCATAAGTCATTAAAGTAATCGCAAATGCACCTGTTATTTAGTGAACTACTTAGGGATGACTTATTCTCAGTAATGAATATACTTAATGTACCTCCATTTCATCAGTTATACAATAAAAAGTATAGTTACTAAAAGCAAAATATCTCGGAAGGGGGTCGCTGGGGGCACCATGTGTCCTTGAAGAAAATGTGGCATAAAATGGGTAAATAACAGTAGTGAAAACCGCAAATCGAAACAAGGAGGGAATCATGAGATACAGACATTTTTGTGACCATTTCCATAGAAAAATAACAGTTTTCATCGAATTGCTCATAAAGTACTGGTCAAATAAAAAAATTGTACTAACATTTTTTGTAGTTCCATAATAGAGTAATGCAACTGTATATTTCATTTTTTTCAATTAAATACTTTTTCAATTTTTAATTCTATTATGTCCGACCTCTTGTATGGGGACGATCCACTGTGCGGCGTCTCCCTCGCGCTGGGTTGCTCGTCTCCCTCCGGCGGGGGGGGGGGGGGGGGGGGTGCGGCGGCGGTCGTGGGGATTTTGTATTTTTGTTGTGTGCATGCGTTGTTCATGCCAGACTGGTGGGCAAGACGTGAGCCTGAGTGAGCCCATCGTTAGCCCATCGTTAGATATTTAGTGTCCTTTCCTTTCTTTTTCTTTTCTTTTCTTTTTGCTTCGACTTTGCGTCCATGTGTATATTATAAAGTAGTCAATCACAAAAGTGTATCCACGAGAACACTGCCGACAAACTGTACAGCAGTTTGGCAGAAGACTTATGTATTTTTCTATGTAACTTTTCGTAAATAAAAAAAAAAAACATCGTTCTCACATTGAAAATTTCAACATAATGATGTAACCAACTTTTTGTAACAACACCATGATTTTAAAAGAGTATCCATGGAGTTTCTTGCCCGTTCTTCTCCATAGGTACCTACGCTTTGGAATCGGCAACTAGCTTCATTTTTCTAACTCGCCGGACCTTGACAATTCAAAAGTGCCTGTAATTGGTTTATTTGAAATAAATGCTTTGAGTTTGAGTTGAGTTTGAGTTTATTTAATACTAGTTTTTGCCCACGGCTTCGCTCGCGTGGATGTCGGAAAATCGTCGGTCCTACTCGCTGACCGAACCGAGGTGGCGTTCGGTTATTTCCGGTTTCCCATTTATACTTTAATTCCCTATTTTACGCCCTCGGGGGCACGTCTTTTTTAATCAGAATGGTAAACACCAATTTTCATGGTTTAAACTATAAAAATGACAAATATTTAACTCCCTTAGGGGTTGAATTTCGAAAAATCCTTCCATATTCCTCGTCTACATTTTAAAGGGAACCTCTGTGCAAAATTTCAGCTTTCTAGGTCCAAGGGTTTGGGCTGGGCGTTGATGAGTCAGTCAGTCAGTCAGGACTTTTTTTTAATATAGATAGATAGAAAGATACATAGACAGATCGATCACTTTGTCGGAAAATAGGTACCTACTACTTTAGGTACCTCTTTCCTGAACCAGATTATATTTCACACGGATATTCCAATTTTGACTGCCTCGTGGCTTTAGTAGTCATAAACGCAATTGCTGGTTCAGGGATCGATTCTTGATATCAGATGGTGGTAATATGTTCTGACTTTACGAGTCATTAGAGTTAAAGCCCCCACAAACAGTCCCAACGCGACTCTCGTAGAACAATTTCTATGAAAACTTCATGGAAATTGTTCCTGAAGTGTCTCCAAGCCTTTAAAATAACATAATAGGATAACTTACGTCCAAAACAGCTTTTCCTACGGCTCCAGCCATCGGGTTGCCACCAAAAGTGTTGAAGTACGCCGTCCCGGCGTGCGCGGCGGCTATCTCCTTTGTGGTGACAACAGCAGCCATTGGAAACCCGTTGCCTATGCCTTTAGCCATCGTTACAATGTCAGGAACCACCTCGTGGTTTTCGAAACCCCAGAACTTGTCACCTGTACGTCCAAAGCCGGTTTGAACCTTCAAACGACAAAAAATAATGTCATCAAAGTTATTATTTAAGAAGACTAGGATACAAGTAACACCTGCAACCTAGGCCTCCTCTTTGTAAAAGAGAGCGGGCCGTAATCTACCATGCGCTGGCCCAATGCGGGTTGATGAATGCCACATAATTAGAAATTGGTTCTAAGACATGCCGCCAATCCTCACGATGTATTCCATAGATACAGAGCCGAAAAGAACATAGGGAATATTAAACCATAACTCACTTCATCAGCCACGTACAAGGCACCATATTTCTTGACGAGCTGGTGGGCTTTCTTCAGGTAGCCTTTGGGGAACTGTACGGTGCCGTTGACTCCTTGTATCGACTCCGCGAACAAAGCTGCCAGACGCCCCTTGGGTATCGAGTTTTCTAGAAGCTAAACATGAGAATGAGACAATGCTGTTCTCAACTTGAGGAGTAGGAAAAGGTGCAAAGACCGCAGACGATCGAGTATTATGTCGGGGTTAAAAAATAATAAATTAACTAATAATAATTTTGCGCAGCATAATCAACCTATAATGCTTCCACTCCTGGGACACAAGCCTCCTCTCGGTGAGAGGGAGTGGGCCGTACTCGGCCGGTTTCGTCCTCCACATGGCATGAAAAATTATTGTATTTTCTGTGAGTCGTCATTTTGACAGATGTCAATTTGACAGTGCAGCCGAGTTCATTGCGTTATTTACTTTGCTGAACGGATGACTTTATTAAACGTATGAAGCAATAGATTAGTAATACCCTTCGAAACTTGTGATTGAAACTTTGATACACAGTAAGTGTGCGGTTTTCCAATTATCTTCGCGTAATAAAGAAACTCGATTTTGTATGAGTAAATAAATTCTGCTGTCTGACCTCCTTGTATTGAACTCACCTCGTTCAGTTGGTTAACATATTTGTCTGAGGTCACGCAGTCCCCGGGGCAGGCACACGCTCCGGCAACCTGAGAAAGTGAGTCCCGACACCCACCCCAAATGCCTCGGTAAGGGTCTGGTAACATGGTCTGAAAACATAGAGAAAACGACTGAAGATGGGTGCTAATTCTGACTTCTTTTGCCCGGCCATTTATTTCAGGAATTTTTACCTGAGACAGTGGAAGAATAAATAATAGTTTAAAAAACACGGTTTCAAAACCAAATTAAAAAAGTAAAAAATAATTTAATTCTATTAAAAAGCGTGGGGTGCTTTTTGAGTTATTTTTATAATCAATTAATATCAAGCACCCCACGCTTTTTAATAGAATTAAATTATTTTCTACTTTTTTAGTTTGGTTTTTAAAGCGTGTTTTTTAGTTTTTTTTTGTTTATTTTTCTATTTTTTTTTTTAATTTTTGAATTGTCATCGGTCCTCGATAAGTCTACAAAGTTTAAATGAAATCTGACCGTTTGAAGTGGGTCAAAATCGCGCCCTAAGGAGTCGGTTACAAACAAACATACAAGGGAAGCTAATATAAAGCGTGTAAAAAGAACTAGTGGAGCAATCTAGTTTCGCTGCTTCACTCAATGTGTGAGCCGGTATTTGTAGCAACAATTGCTTCATGCTGGCAACGTAGAGTAAATTACGAACATGATGTTGTCGTGACTCAGATTTGACCAATATTGCCTATAATTGAGCAACTTTGAAGAATTACCAGTTTACCACAAGCAGAACTAAATTAACTTCATGGCTACTGCCCTGCCGGCAATCCCCATGTGGTGTAGATGTCATTATGGGTCTTTCCAATATGGAATTTTGACAATAGCAGCCCGGAGTCTTAATTTGAGGCCGGTTGATAGCAAAAAGCTCGCTTTAAACGTAGAAATGTGGGTAGACCTACACCCTGTCTTTTTCAACTTACGTGATAGAATCCAGGGGGTACAGGTAGTTTCATTCTGTACGACTGGGTGGCGGTGAGCCCCATCAAGGCGGAGGAGTACCCATGGTAGCTGCTCTGAAGCGACACCACGTCCAGGTTGCCGGTGTAGGCCTTCGCCAGCAGAGTCGCGAGGTCATTCGCTTCGCTCCCACTGTTCACGAGATAAACCACCTGGAATAATGAAAATGAGAATCGGTAATATCCGTGGATTCGATGGGTCGTTAATACCTACGTATAAATACTTAAGTCTTTTTTTGCGAGGATTATTACGGTGTAGTGGGTGTAGTACTTATGTACCTTTCCATTCTCGCTAGCTCTCCAGCTACCTAGTATTAATCGACATACACACGATAAAATCGCAGCGGGATCTTTACGCGCACTGGATCTTCAATGTACTGCTTAGCGCTGAGAGTCGAAAATGGAACTGGGCCTGAATTCACTATGACCACTTAACAATTCCTTACTTACTCGTAATCACGTCAATCACACACGAATTCGGCTAATATCGTATTAATAATATCGACAAATTGTCTTGGAACATACAGAATTTGACATTTCGATTCCTTACCGTTTTTTTTAGGGTGGGAAATAATCGAATTATTTCTCCCGCTCTGGGTGGAGCAGGAGGGCGTGTCAGACTTTTACTGACTAAGACCTACCCGTGTTCCCTCAGTTGCCTGTGTGCCAGGGGCTACGGTATCTCTTTTGAACAACCCGCACCCCTGGCAGGCATCGGCCCTTGCAGACCCCACCAGTTGGCGCTGACATCTCTTTGAGGCGTTACATTGGTTTCTAAAAAAACGGTATTGACGTAGTTTGAAAGTAGTAAGATTAGATTCCGCGGGGAATCATTATAACGATACAGAATTGGGTAATAACACACACGAGAGTTTCAACTCTCGTGTGTGTTGGTGGTATAGAGGTATGAGGAATAGGGTGTAAGGTCCACTCATACTCTATAGTAAAGGGAGGATTCTCCGACCAGATGGGTGTTGTGTGTCTGGTGGCAATTGCCCGACGATTGATGTCGGTATGTTGTATATAACGGGATATCAGGAACGGCCGGGCTGTTGCATCTGATTGCTGATTCGTGACTTCGTCAGTACGTGAATCCATAGTGGGCGTCAAACTTCAGGAAACGTTGAAATAAATACGCTATAGCGTTGACTGTTCACTAGTTTAATTTTACAGACACTTAAATGACTTAAACAATCAAGGATTGCAGCAATAATTAACGATTTAGAGCCAATGGGTTTGCGAGTGACCATCACGTGCAACGGCTGTCAACAACTTAATGAATTGACACGACGTCGCCCGCCATGACAGACGCAACTCCATTCGGTGTTACCCGCTCTTAATTAAAATTACCATTTAGTTGAATTCAAATCGATTAATCGTTAAAATAACAGAATAAATTACAACTCTCGAAATTAACTGATTTTCATTATTTAATAATGCCACACGCCGTTATATATATGCAGATCGCGCGGTAACCTCTGCTTGCGCGATGTAGCTATGGTGTGACGTCAAGTCTCGTGTAGTTCGTATATGGCATTGTAGATGACGCTACTACACTTTTTGTGTTTCCAAGTTTGTTGATTTGAAGTTCGTATGTGGCATTGTAGATGGCCGCCACAGTGGTTGTTACTGTTCATTCAGAGCGCGAAAAAAAAAAAACCCGCCGCGATTTTATAACGTATGTGAATGTCGACTTATTGATTGATCGACAACATGATACAATTACTTACCTACCTGCCTAGTTAAATACATTCATAAATTCCTAATGCTTAGTTTAGCGAAGGTCGCTTAGCAACCCGAAAAATAACTCGCTGGTACGAGTAATTTACCTACGAGTTATTTTCTACTGATAGCATAGCAACTAAAAAACAAATTTGATAGGCACCTGATAAAAGCGATAGCTTAGCACAGCATACTGTGGTGATAGGGTTTACTTACATATTCATATTTATTTATAACAAACCTAGTCCGTAATAGATAACTATTACTTACATAGTAGGTAGGTAAACATGTCGCTAAATATAAAGTGCAAAATTATCATATAAAACAACAAATTCATTGTATATCTTATCTCTTTCATGATATGGCCTTTGATGCGTATTATAATAATGTCAATATTATTTTATTAATTATGATTATTATTGCGATTTGTGACCTTGTGGTGGCGTATGGCGCTTATGTCGGTTCAAGATCCGTCGGTTCAATTTAAATAGACAGATGATTTGTGTTTTTATAATTCCTTACGGACCTAACGTTATCGTGAACGGAAATTTCTCGCGACTTCATACACTGCCCTGAGCTATCGAGATGCCGTGGACGTCCATGATAAAATCGTCACGTTAGAAATGCTTAAAGCAGAGATTGGAAGAATTGACTCCGCCAGTCCGCTCCTTCTAACAGAGAGGAAACCTGTGTGCCACCAGTGGGAACATTGCTCCCTCTATCAAAGAGGAAGCCTGTTCCAGTAGTGGGAACATTGCTCCTTCTCACAGAGAGGAAGCCTGTGTACCTACAACAGTAGAAACATTTCTCCCTCTCACAGAGAGGAAGCCTGTGTACCTACAACAGTGAAAACAGTTCTCCCTCTCACAGAGAGGAAGCCAGTGTCCCGGCAGAGGGAAAATTAGGTAGAGGTAAATGAAATGTACCTTGAGATCTCCAGGAAACTTCGATACCAGTTGCTCGACATACTCATAAAGCTTCGGGTGGCGATAGATATTCGTGCAATGCCATAAAGTATTTATTTGATCTTGTAAAGCGCCAACAACCTTCCTGAAAAATTAAATTAAATAAAGATACGAGCATTAAGGTGTAGCAGCAGGGAGCGCGCAGCCAGTGGCGGATTAAGCCTGTCCGGGGCCCGAGGCGGCAAAAATTATTGAGTGCACAAAATATTGAGAAGCAGCAGAAGGTGATTTTTTTTTGCGTTGAAACGAATTTAGCATGCAAATGAGACCTCCAACTACAAACTGTCCTTTACTTAAACACACCCCTATTATGTCTACGCTGCGATGGTTAAACAGTCGTTATTCATAACATCACTTTAAGCAACGTTTATAAATAAGGGGAAAATTTTAGCCTTGTTTGGGATTTGATTCAAAACTACATCTCGAGATTTAGGCCCCAGGACTGGGGACCCGGAGCGGAGCACCCATGTTGCCTCAGTCCCACAATTAGTCAGCGGTGAACACTGCTCTTAAAAGTCAGGGTCGTCCTAGCTCGCTTGGCTTTTTTATTATTTACCGGAAATCGTTCACAGTAGCCGTCCATAAAATAACATCAACTTTTACACCAATGTGAAAGGCGCTTCAAGTTCATTCTTTATATTAACAATTGTACCGTAAGCTATGCGACAATATATTTAAATATTTAATTATTTCCATTCACCTCATGTCACTGGCAGTCCAAAGTTATTTTAATTTTAGATTACCTAAATGCATTAATTTTAATAGGTAGGGAAACGTATTCAATTATACTGTTCGTTGTAAGATCGATTTAATAATAAATATCTACTTATAATAAATTGTAGATGCTTAGAAGCATGAGAGGAACTCTGTTTGAGATAGGTAAGCAGACGCACTAAAACACAGCTAGACTCCTTGTGCAAATTGCGATGATACCTATGACGTAACTTTAGTAATTTAACTTTCAATAAGAAAATAAATTGTTATTACTGACACATTTTTTTTTCAATTGGCCTTTACTGTTCCCATTGCTGAGCAAAGGTCTCCCCAAAACATTCACTGCATCCATTTCCAGGGACACAAAAATAAATCTTCTATATTTACAAAAGAATAAAATTGATTTGTCTGTTGGTAATGTCAAAATAACAGCTTTTTAGAAAGTATACCTACACGGTATGACTTTGTATTCTTTTTTTGTCTGTCTATCTGTTTGTTCCATTTAATCTCCGAAACGGCTGGACTGATTTTGACAGGACTTTCACTGGCAGAGAGCTGATGTTATATGGAGTATCATAGACTTGTTAGCCTGGCAGCTCATTTCCGTGGGATAATTTCATCGCGTTGTCCCGGTTGCATCCTTTCGGAGCCCGGGGTCCGCTGTTGTCACGGAAATAAGAACATGAACGATTCACATTTCAGATATTTTTTTACATTTGAATATTCTGTCTATCTCACTCTTCGTGAACAGTTAGCAGGACCACTCAGTGCTTTTATATCTCTCCGTGAAAACTTAGGCGAAGAAAGACAGCATTCGTCACCTAGGGATTGACATTATTGGCAGCTCAATCAATCAGTCAATCAAGTCAGCCTATCGCAGTCCACTCCTGGACAAAGCCCTTTCCGAGGCTGCGCCACAACACCCTGTCCTCCACCTTCCGTATCCAGTCTATCCCAGCCACCTTCTTCAGGTCGTCGGTCCATCTAGCTGAGGGCGTCCCACACTACGTTTGCCGATTCGCGGTCTCCACTCCAGGACTCATCTGCTCCACCGGCCATCGGTCCTTTGACAAACATGACCAGCCCACTGCCACTTCAGTTTGCTTACTTTGCAAGCTATGTTAGTAACTCCAGTTCTTTTCGTGGTGTTTGGGCGTGACTACTGAGATGACGTAGAAACGTATGGAGAAAAAAGGCATGTTGCGCCGACCTCAAATATACAGGATAAGTTTTTATCCAGTTTTATCTGTTTCATACAAAAGTGCAATACCTACGCGGTCAAAATGTATGGAACAGCTGATTTGGAAGATGATTTTAGTGATGTTCAGGTATGTTTGCTGCACTATACTTACGGGTGACAATGTCCAACAGACACTGTGACAATGCCTCCGAAGAGGTCCAAGTACCGCTTCCCTTCGTGGTCGTATAGCCACTGCATGCGACCCTGGTGTACCAGCACCGGTCGCTTGTAAATGTTATACACCGCGGGAGGCATGTGGTTGGTCTTCAGTTGCTCCGTCTTTTGGTAGGATGGACCCTGAAACATTGGCGGTGGTAACCATATGATCTACCATACATGAACTTACTGCTATAAATCCTACTATCCTCCTTCCTACTATAGTCTAAGCCACTAATAATAAAGTTGAAGAGTTTGGTTGTTTGTTTGCTTGAACGCGCTTATCTCAGGACTTCTGGTCCGATTTGATTTTTTTTTTAGTGTTGGATAGCCCATTTATCGAGGAAGGCTATAGGCTATATAACATCACGCTAAGACCCTCAGGGACCGAGCAAAGAGATAAAAATCACGAATACGAAGTACTCGCACGGGCAGGCGATTCAAAGCGACGGACGGCGTGTGCCGGGGGAGCAAGAAATTTGACGCGAACGAAGTCGCGAGCAGAAGCTAGTAATATTATAAATGTGAAAGTTTGTGAAGATGTTTGAATGTTTGTTACTTAGTCACGCAACAATGGCTGAGTGGATTTGGATGAAATGTGGCACACAGATAGATTATAACCTGGATTAACACAAAGGATACTTTTTATCTCGGTAACACGTTCCAGTGGGAAAATTTTCGACCACCACGCGGGCGAAGCCGCGGGCAAAGGCTAGCAGAGAATCATTATTATAGATTGCCTCGTTGGTCTAGTGGTCGCAAGTGCTACTGCTGGCTGAGCAGTCCTCAGTTCGATTCCCATGTGCAGCAAAGTGTTATTGGGTGTTTCTATGTGGAATTTATCAGTAGCAGTCTGGAGCCTGGTCGATTGATGGTAATAGGCTCGTCTCCTATTACATGGGACTGAAACATAACTGGAGATTATTTATAGATACACCTCTGCCCAACCCTTTCGGGAAACGAGGCGTGATGTTATGTAATATTAAGCTGCACATGGTCCTGCCCAAGCATCGTCACTTCGACTGGTTAAACCCATAAAACCTACATGAAATAAAATTAAAATAACACAATATTCTTGCTGTATAGAATAGAATAAAATATTAAGTAGGTATGTCATTAATGTCACGAATGAGTAGGTACAAACTATAAACGGATTCAAATGCTATGAATGAATAAAACCACTGTTCACGTCATACTGTGACGATGGACGATGGCGGTAAACGTCAAAATACCAATTCTATTGTTAAGGGCCCGTGTCATAGTGTGTCACCAGATAATGATATATTCCATTTGAAGGATATGTTCACATAAACATACAAAGGTGGAGAACAGCACAGACTACTATAAAGTGAGCAGGCTATATACTAAGAAAAAGAAGTCGTATGTCACCACACAATCGATGAAAAATAAATTTATACTTAGGAGTAATTACCCATTATTGGAAATATACACTGTGAAATTTCAATGGTTGTATGATATATGTTGAGTATATATGAGAGTATAATGGTTATAATGTTGACTAAAAGTTAAAAAAAATAAAGATTTTTTTTGTTTTAAATTTATAAAAAAAAAATCATCAACTCTATAAAACACTACTCAATAGTAACACTAGAGGTAACTTGTAGGTACTACTCGAATCGCACGCACCGCCGACAAAGGGAACAGCGATGCATAAATGTTCAAAGTAAAATAAACTCTCGCACACCTAGTGATTTTTCACAATCGTTAATCTGCCATTTTTTATTTCTAATATTTTATTTGTTTATAAAACGATTGTATTACCAAGACAAAACTGTTCCGCTGCGGGAAAACAATCATTAAAATTTCACGGTGTATAGTAGTACCTATGAATATTTACTACAGTAGTGAGCGAAGAAGATCAGTCAATTCACTCAGAGATCCTCTCTAGGATAGCATTGGTGCTGCCCAATGGATAGTTTCCTCATTATCCAAATGACTTCATCAAAAAACAATGAATTAGCATCGCCATACTACGTGGCAATGCTGCCAGCCTTTTGGGCACTTTTCCTATTGACAGCAATGCAGACGATTTTTTTCGGTGCTCTGTGATCCGTTTTCCATTTATATACGTGTACAACTAACTGTATATACTGTTAACTTTTATATTGTGTAAATATTTAAATAAAATAAGAATTGACTATCAAAAAAATAAACTCACAGTGTATTGTTTCGGTGTAAAATCATATTTTGGGATAGCAGGCACTGCAGCAGTTCCATAACGCCTAATCAACGTATTGCAGCTAAGTTTTACAACTGAAACCAGAACATTTCACACGTAACACAGATACAGATAATAATTTTAATTCGATATGATTATTGTTCTACCTTTATCAGCCATAGTATTCGCGGTACGACGGCAAAAGCGTTACTGATTTCGTTTTATTGACCGCTGCTTCCCTTGGAATAAATCTGCACCAACAATTATAGTAAAGCTCAGTTCACATAGAGGCGCAAAAAGTGAAAAATGTAAACTTTTTAAGTTGGCACTTACTCACGAAAAAAATATAGCCGACTTGGAAAATAATAGTTTGCAGTTATACAAAAAGCAAACAAAACCAGAACCAGGGATTCCAAAACGAATCACTCACACACTCAATTTACTCGCCCTCTCTCTCAGTTTGTAGTTGTTTTTTTTTTAAGTTTGTTGTTTTATTTGTATTATTAACATTGTGAAATACAGAAATTCAAGAAATACAATTTGGCACTCGCCCCCAAACACTACTCATAGAGTAGTCTTGACCGGATTGACATCCATGAACCCACAAAGAAAACGTAAGTACTTACCTAAATAAAATAAAATTGTATATTCTGCACAAGACCGGTCGAAGTGGAGGAGGCTGGGGGAGGCCTACGTCCAGCAGTGGACGTAGGCCAGACTTTTTGATTGAATGATGATTCTGTAAATAGGACATGGGAATTACTTTTACACGTCATATAAAAATGTAAGCTAGATGGAGTCGACATTTCTTAGCTGACTACCAATGCGAAGAAGAACCAAGCATGCGGAACAAGCTCTGGTTCTGGTTGCATTGAAGTGCCACTTTTGTAAACTGATTTGTGATCTCAATTGAGAATTGATATCCTCATTTTTGCAATTCGTATCATGTGTGAAAGTGGATTATTCATCATATTATGTTCAAAGACGGACTTAATGCCAAAGGCTCCACTTATGTATTAACCAACTTACCTAGGTGTAGTTTCAAAAATTTTGCTTTATGATTTGCCTAGCTGTTTCCCATTTATGTTGGTGTCCTAAGCTCTTTCAGTCTGACCAGATGCAGATAAAGTAGGACATGCAGCGTCTGCAAGTCTGACAAAGACTTACACAACCCAAGCAGCACGCAAGCGTTTTCAACATACATATAACAGCCTATTTAGAACTTAGAGTTCCTTTAGAGACTTACTAGAGTGTCAAAAAATTATTCAATCTGTATTAAGAGATCCGCGAAAGCTTAGGGTATTTAAACAGAATATGAAAACTCCACTATACAGCTTAAGTATTTTGTGACACTTTAATCTGGTTTTATCGTTAAAGCTGTATACAAGCTGTATTTTGCATGTGAACACTTACTTATTACAGCTCTTAGTGTTATTATAGTATCACTTAAGACTTGTTTCTGTACAATGGTGTATGCAAACTCCGTTCTAAAACTTATTTTTATGGCGTAATTGTACACTCTTGTAAATACAGTGGTTTTATGACTTCTGTTTTTGAGGGTGTTTTAAAACTAAAAAAATAAATGACAGCTACAGTACAGCTTTATTTTGTATTAATGACAGTCCTCGGAAAGACTTTACGGTCAACGAAGAGGGTTCCGTAGCAAAAACATTAAACAGGGTTATTAATGATCATAACAGTTATGTTAAATGTGTAAATTTAATTCAACCTTTGGAACATGATTATGACGTTTCTTCATAAAGCAGCGCAAGTAGTTCAAATGATGATTGATTTGAACCATGAGATCTAGTTCTCTTACTGCTTCGTCATATAACGATAATGATAGTCTTTTCACACAGCATTTTGAGGTGGACCAATTATATAAAGGCCGAGATGTTTCATCCTTTACTAATTTGTTGACATCTAATCGCTTTCTTGGCCATCTTAACTTGCCTTTTGATTCCCACAAACTTGGTACAATGCAAAGCTTGTTTTGCCCTTTCTCAATGGTTGCTTAAATTTTAGTCGGCATATTTTCCTGAAAATAAAGTAAAACTGATATAATACATACAACAAACTAATAATGCTTTACAATAAGTTTATTTAGGTATAAAATACAAGGTCAAATTGAGAATCTCTTCCTTTTTTTTGTTTTACTATATGTAGGTACGTATCATATTGAGTCTGCGTTTTTTATTTCTTTTAGGTAACCCTTATGAGCATTATAAGTTATGTATAGAGCACTGATATACAGCCTAAGTAATAAAAATATTCTATTATAAAGCTGATTAGCAGCCAAAAGCTGTACAATATAATCCATAACTTACTTAGTACAGCTACTCAGACTATAATACACTCCGATTATCGTTTAGGCTGTTTAGCAAATAGTCGCCATTTTCGTAATTTCGAATGTAGGTATAAAACAAAATATGAAACATAATTTAAGGAATATGTAATGATTTTCGGCTTGATATGAGGGCACAATGATCACACTACCCTCACTTCTGTTATTATAACATTGTTTTTTATTCTAACCTTAAAACCAATATTGACTTACCATATAAATAGTATTTTTCTTTTATATCAGATCGATTATTTTGCTGGCGCTTGAATATTTTGACGGAAAACATAGACAGGTTCACAATAAATTTGAATCCGCAATTTCAATTCACCAATTAACACCTTCAGATATCTAAGTCCAAGATTACGTTTACTTACTAATAAATATTATAAATAACAATGTCGCCATTCATTGGAAAGAATTACATTCATTTTGTGATTCTCTTCAAAAACCTATTTAAAACTATTTTCTCTATAAAGTATTTATAAGATAATATCTGTAGTATAATGGTTTCTTTGTACACCGAATAACAGCTCTAATACAGCTATTATACAGCGCCTCTATTGCTACTACAGCTATTATACAGCTATACTAGAGCAAAACGCTGTATAAATGTGCCCATTTTTTTACTTATAAGGGCTGTATAAGCGCTTATACAGCCTCTATACAGCCTGAATATACAGCTTCTAGTATAAAATCGAACTTAAATACAGCTTGTATACAGCTTGCAATGCTACTTGGGAACACATGCAGTAACACGTTACCTGCGTAATATGCTACCCCTTTTAAAGACTGGTTGCCAGACTGACTTTTAGGTGTAGGTAGCTCTGGCAACCTGTTACCGGTAACAACTCAGGGGGCCTACTCCCTAAGCGAAATCCGTAGTATCGGCCGTCGTTACGAGCTCTCGAAGGTTCACGTTTACGGTTTCGGGGGTCTTGACTAGGACCCCCCCTCCCCCTTGGACTGCGCCTGTAACAACCGTCAAAGATCTACGATTCTGGGCACCGACTCCTTAGGGCCTAGGGGAGCCTGAGCTCCTCCCAATATTATGTTGGATTACATATTCAGATTAAAACTATAAAATCGAACCAAAATATTTTATATGACATAAACCTGGAAACACATAGGTACTTATGGAACGTTAGAATCTAGCGGTTCGGAGATGAGCCGGCAAGAAAGTCCCCCGTCACTCTTTAAAAAATAATTAGCTTTTATAATGTTTTAAAATTAGCTACGGGAGGACAGTGTAGGCCTGTTAAAGAAGTACTAGGTACTTACAGGTAACAAACAGAAGCCCCTTCGAGTCTACAACGCCTACTTTCAGCCGAAAGATATCCACTGCTGGACATAGGCCTCCCCCAAGCTCCGCCACTTCGACCGATTCTGTGCTTCCCGCATCCAGCGGACGAATAAAAGAGTACTTATAAGTTTAGATGTACACCGAGAAATTTTAATGGTTATTTTCCCGCGGCAGAACAACTTGCCTTAAGGAGTACTTTCGAAGCATAGTGTAAAAGTAAAAAACTAAAGATTTTTTTTGTTTTAAAATAATTATTATCAATTCATTAAAACACTACAATAGTAACACTAGAGGTAACTTGCAGGTACTACTCGAATTGCACACACGCCGACAAAAGGAACAGCGATGCATAAATGTTCAAAGAAAAATAAACTCTCGCACGTTTTTCACAATGGTTAATCTGCCATTTTTTGTTTCTAATACTTTATTTGTTTATAAAACGATTGTATTACCATTCCGCTGCGGGAAAACAATCATACATTTCACGGTGTATACAAGAACAGTTTTTTTTACCAAATGACATATTCATTTTATTATAACTGTTACATCTCTGAATGGATATCATGTCCAAGAAAGCTACATAAGAAGAATTGAAGTTACAATTAAACATGATTAGGTATATTCCCACCTAATGGCAAATCATTGTAAGATTATGTCATAAAAAAGTATGTAAAATAAATGTCAGAATTTGGGAGCAATTATCAGAATTAAATAGGTACGTCGTAAATGAGGTACCAGGGAAGCGACGTGAAAAGAAGTTATTGCCAAAAATCCTTGTCAACACCGTAGCCATTATTTTTGTAATAATACTTATTTATGGCTTCGGAACTGGAGAGACCGCAAATCGCAGAACATATACCGCAGTTTTGGTTTTGCAAAATTTCAAGCCTACAGTCTCTAGCTTTTATTACCATTTCTCCAATCTGCTCTGGATCTCAGGTCAATTTTCACCGACAAGAATAATGTCTTTGGCAAATAGCAGGCACCAGGATGTCTCTTCCTGTATGTCTGACATCAGAACGTCAATAATACAGGAAGAGGTAAGGACTTAAAGCCGACCCTTGGTGCAAACCTACAGTAAACTCGTGGGTGTTGCCAGCAGTTGCGACCGGTCGGTCGCAGGTACGAGATTGACTGTACACATCGCAAACTTAATCTACGTAGGTACTTTTCAGGCAAACCTTTCTCTTTCAAAGCCCACCAGAACACATCCCGAAGTACCCTATTCTTTACCGCTTTCTTCAGATCAATTAATATAATTTGTGCCAGTTCTTGTGTGCCCGTCTGTAGGTACGTAGGTACGTCTCGTACAATTGGCGTGCAAAATAAGTGGCGTCCATTGTACGTATCAAAATAAATAAATATATTATTCAGTAGTGACTTCCCATGTGGACAGAGCCAAAGGCCAATCACACTTGCGTTTTATTGCCCTTGACATTCCATTAAACGACTACCTACTTGCGAACTCTTCAGAATGTTGTCATTTGTTTTCTTCAACTAAATCGCGTGGGATGGTTTCAAATAATATATTAATAACTCAGTGTGAACACACAATCTTGTTACAGATATAAAAATAATGTTTTATCAAAATTATAATTCCGCCGAGGTCAACCGTTGAATGTAACAAATAAAGTTTGATTATTATTACCTATCATTTTTCACAAACAAACTTTATTGTGGGGCTATGGCCAAATCATTACTTAAGCATCATTTTTTTTTAAATCACTACTTTCACTTAATCATAAAATGATAGAGGGTTTTGGGTGGGAAATCATCTAATAACTTCTCCCGCTCTGGGTGGGGCAGGAGGGCGTGTCAGACTTTTAGTGACTAAAACCCACCCGTGTTCCTTCAGTTGCCTGTGTGCCAGGAGCCACGGTATCTCTTTCGAACACCCCGCGCCCCTGGCCGATGATAAAGGGATGAGCCTTTTAGTTAGTTCGTTGTTCAGCGCTATGATAACAGCCATTAGTATAATTCTCATTTAGTGATAGTTACAACTGGTAACCTATACTTAGGGTAGGGGTGTGCAGCACTGCGCACTTTTACTACAACATTCTCTAAAAAAAAAAAACAAAGCAGTTTAAAATCAAGATCAGTCTTTATTCATTTACCTAGGTTATCTGCCTAGTAATAAAACTTAAAAAAAAAAACAAATAAAAGGTAACTGGTTTAGGAACTATTCAAAAAAATTACAGCATCCATAATGCGCACTTTTGCACAACGTATGACGACAAGACTGCGCAGCCAGGTGTGCAAGTTTGCGCATGTGGGCCAAGAGTGCACATCACTCACAACTATCACATTTGCAGCTACCATGGCCTACGTATGCTGTGCATTTTTCGTGCCACCAGTTTTTGCATGAACTACATTCGATCCAGTCTTCAATAATTGGATCTCTGTACAGTACAGAGCAACCTGGACATGCCCAATTTTTCTTTTTGGGTGCAGTTGCTGGCTTCTTTGGTTTAACAGTATTGCTCCTCTTTGGTGAAGGTTTTTCATTCTTCTTTTAAAGTTCTTCTTCGAGTATTTTTTTCTGTGGAGAGCTGGTGAAAATTTCAGATCTTTTGCTTCTTTTACTATGGGGTCGCGCTACAAATGACGACAACGATATGGCGACAACTCTGACAATGTGACAGAAGATGAAGTTGATGGAATTGATGCTAGACTTAGCAAATTCAAATGTTGGTTAATATCGCAGTCAGAGAGTTGTTCCTGCTCTGTACAAAGCTTACTTGCTGGCTCCAAAATGTCTTCTTCTATTGAAAGCAGTTGTATTTCATTGTTGTCGCCAGTTGTCTCCGGTTCTGCCGGTATACTGGTTGAAATAAGATCGTATACAGTCAGCGATACTACATTCATCTCAACATGTTCAGATTCTAGTGGTCTCTCAGTTACACTGCTAGCTAAAACATCGATGTCAGAAAAAACACCATTTTTAAAAGCCCAGATTCCCTTCACCTTAAATCCTTCAATAGGTCAGGTAAATCAACTGCTGTAAGCATGCAATGAGATGAATCATTATCAAGGATCAAAAGCACCGGCTGCTCTTGAGTCGGCATAGCGTGCTCCTTAAAATGTTGAAGCCAGTGAAGAAATAGATCACTTGTTATAAAGCTGCTGTCAGCAGTCATTCAAATCCGCGATTGCGGCGGTAAGTCCCCTCTTTGAGGAGTGGCTTGAGAGGCGGCATGGCGTCCTCACCTTCCGCCTGACACAGGTCCTCACCGGACATGGCTGTTTCGGGAGGTTCCTGTTTCGGATAGGGCGGGAGGAAACGCCCGGGTGTTTCCATTGCGAAGATCGCCCAGAGGACACGGTGGAGCATACGGTGGAGGTCTGCCCAGCTTGGGCGGAGCAACGCCGTGTCCTCGTGGAGGTGATCGGCGGCGGCGATCTCTCGCGTCCGACCCTGGTGCAGGCCATGGTACGGAGCGAGAGGGCATGGCTGGCAGTCGCCTCCTTCAGCGAAGCAGTAATGCTTGCAAAGAGGGAGGCGGCGCACGTGAGGGAGATGCAGTACATGCGCCCTCACAGCCGTGGCCTTCGCAGGAGACGCCCTGGGCGTCGGGAATCCCAGGCTGATTCCCGGCCACCGTAGGCACGGGCTTGCGGACGGCGAGTAATGGGTAGCTCGCTGTCCGGTAAGGACCAAGCCCGGGTCGACGGCGCGTTGTGTTCCACGCGCGCCTCAAAGAGATGTCAGCAGCAACAGAGGGGCCCGCAAGGGCCGATGCCTGCCGGGGGTGCGGGTTGTTCGAAAGAGATACCGCCGCCCCTGGCACACAGGCAACTGAGGGAACACGGGTGGGTTTTAGTCAGTAAAAGTCTGACACGCCCTCCCGCTCCACCCAGAGCGGGAGAAGTTATTTGATGATTTCCCACCCAGAAAAAAAAAAAAAAAAAAAAAAGCAGTCATTCCAATAGCCAACGGGGGGCATTATACAGAAGTTCTGCCTTCATTCTTTTTCTTTTAAATATGAAAGTTTGTGGAATAAACTGTCCACCAGCACTCATTGCGCAAACTACTGCAACATTTTGGTCTCTCTCTGCACTCGAGATCTAATTAACACATCACTTGCCTTTAGTAGATAGAACTTTAGGGGGTTTGTTGGGAACGGTGGAGAACCCAGACACATCCATGTTAAAAAATTGTGCGGGGGAAAGAGATGTTTGTCATAAAGATAACAACAAATTATTATAAAACCGATCTACCTGCGGCTTATTAAAGCCCATGGTTCTTGCAACACGGTTGAAGTTGGTTGTCATAGTGCTAAAGAAGGATTCCTCCTAATGAAACCTCTAAGCCAATCTCTCCTATCAATTTTCAGCTGCTTGTTAAACTGATGTGCAATTTTTTTTCTCAGAAAAGTCATAAGCCATAGAACATGGCATCAAGCTTTTGAACATAATTTACAATTTCTGCTTCCATTTGAGAGGTAAAGGTTCATCGCAATAAGCAGAGTAGGTACCTGATGGTGGTAAAAATTTTACTAATGCATCCATTTATGTTTCCCTAAGGTCTCACAACTGCGACAACACATACGCGCCGCGGACAGCACAGCAGCGTCATCGAGTCGAGGGCAGTTGGTAGCGACGGTTGAAACTACCCGCATATCCAAATATGCGTATATTTGTGACACATCAGGAATTATGTTTTAAGTTACCTAAGTACTGTAAGTAGCTCATATAAGTGAAACATTCAGGGCGACCATGTCAACTTTCCGTTGGGAATCTATTAGATACTGCCGTAAACGTGTTTTGAATGTGTGTATACCCAAAGCCCTTAGTGGTGGTGGAATATTGTTCCATACTTTAGATGCAGCGTATCGGAAACTGCCTCTGAAAGCTGCTGTTCTATGAGACTGTGTTGAAAGTTGTTGCCCACATAGCCTGGGCGCGCAATCTCGTCTACTAGCCATCCAACTAAGCTTGTCATACAAATACTTCGGTTTCTTAGATTTAACGACACCAAAAAGCAGGCACGCTAAGTGTAACTTTCGTCTTGACTTCATCTTGAGAATAAAGTGCTTGTTAAGAAAGGGGGTAACATACTTCTGGGGGGAACAGTGTAACAGAAGCGCGAACATGCGTTTTGGACTCTTTGAATAAGCCGATCGGTACGAGCCAGCAAACGTGGGCCGTAAACCGTATCAGCGTAGTTTAATTTGGACAGAACAAGGGTTTCGACTAGCTGTTCGCGAAGCTTTTCTGACAAGTATGGCCTCTTTTTGTAAAGCAGTTTCAGGCGATAGAAGCAGTTTCTAACGGAGTTAGCAACGTGTTTCTCAAATCTAAGTCTGTTGTCCATACACAACCCAAGGTTCCGCGCCTCATTTACGCGCTCAATAGGCTCAACCATTAGAGTTAAATTAAGGCTCAAAGGTATTTTTTTCAACTGCTGCCTCGTACCAAACAGCATATACTTGGTTTTTAAAGAGTTCAGTGCCAAACAATTCTCATCCGACCAGGCGGTGATTCTTTCTAGGTGATCGTTTAAGTCTCTAATGGCCGATTCATAATCATCCGGTCTAAAAGATACACTTGGACGTCATCGGCATAAATATGATATTTGCATTTCTGAAGGCACTTTATTATGTCTGCACAGTAGAGAATAAAAATAATCGGACCCAAAATTGATCCCTGAGGAACGCCTCTTTCTATAGAAGTAAGGGCTGAAGTCAAGGTACCATCCAACAAACGCAATTCTACAAGTTGTTTTCTATTACTGAGGTAGCTGTGGAACCATTGAATGGCACTGTCGTCAAATCCGTAGTATTTTAATTTTGACAGTAATAGCAAAACGTTAATGCTGTCAAATGGTCGGGAAAAACCGAGTAGCACCATAATTGAACACATGCCCTTATCTTGGGCTGACAGGATGTTGTCCGTAACATCTAGTAACGCCGTAGAAGTGCTACGCTGTTTCCTAAAACCGGATTGTACAATTGACGGCACACCACTCTCTCCATTACTTTTGAGAGACAGGGCAGAATACTGATCGGTCGCAAGTCTTTAACTTCTGTAGGGTTTGGACTCTTAGGTAGTAGTCTAACTGTGGCAATTTTCCATTGGTAAGGAAACTTTGATGTCGAAATAGAACAATTAATTATGTCGGTTATAGTTCCTAAAGTGTGCGGCAAAGTTAGATTGAGCATACATGTTGTCGTAGCCTTGAGCATTCGATTTTAGTTCAGAAATAATACCGGAGATATCGTGTTGGTCCGCAGGAGCAATTGTGAATATTGCGTCACAATATCTATGGGTCTCAAAGAATTATATAAGTGATATGCTAGCCAACGGGTTGCCAGGGACCTTCAAAAAAGTGTTATTTATCAGGTCTGGGTTTCTAAAGTGTGGTGGAAGGTCTTGTCCTTGCTTTGAGGGTGCAAACGTAGATTTAATGTTTTTCCATAGTCATTTGGGATTGTTTATTTTATTATTTATATTATGCCTAAAGTATGCAATTTTTTCATGATACAAGGAACTTTCAACCAATAATTTTAACTGTTTATAATATGCTTTTTTTGTTCCTGATTTGGAATTTCTATATTTGGCTAATGCGTTGTCTCGCAAGCGCATCATGAGCTGGATAGTATCCGTAATCCAAGGATAGGATAATTCCTTAATACGACACGTTTTAAACGGCGCGTGAACATCAAACAATGATATTATGCAGTAATTAAAGGTAAATTCTGAGATACGATTTATGTTTGACTGTGACCAATCCGTATTAAATCTATCCGGACATATGTCTTTCATCGGCCTAAATTTTATGACATATGGAATAAATTTGTCCCGCTTTAGGTGAAATTCACTGACTATTATGGAATGGCCTGTAATCGAACCAAAGGATTCCACAGTTGTGTGCCTTGCCCTAAGATCAGTGCACAATAGGTCGATTAGTGTCTCACTCGTATCTGTGAAATGAGTCGGCGTCGTGACAAGTTGAACGAGACTTACGCAATTTAGAAATTGTAGAACCTTTTTGGTTTTAGTCTCGTTTATGTTGAGCATGTTCACATTAAAATCCCCGAGCAATATGTAATGATCACAGTTTCCCAACGTAACAAAACTGTTCGTGATGGCATCAAGGAAGTGATCTATATCAAGCCATGGTGGCCGGTACGCTGTACCAACAGCAATTTTTTTCCCGCTTAACGAGATAGCTGTGGCTCATCAGCCGTGCCAGTACAGATGCGCGCGCTCAGACCCCGCCGCAGATAAAACCCAACGCCCCCACCACGTCCCGCGTGAACAGCTGAAGGCCGCGGAGTGTGAGGAAGACGATACCCGGGCACGACCGGCGCGCGCCCATCTTCCCCTGGTCGGAGCCAAGTTTCGTTTATAGCCATTATGTCAAAATTATATCTGTCAATAACGCAAACTAAATCATCATGGCCTGTACCCAGAGACCCTGCATTAAGGAAGCCAACCTTAAGATATTTTCCACTTTTAGACTAATGGGTAGCTTAATTAGTCTCTAGTGCGGACCAGTGTTTTTGAGACGATACAAAGTTTTTACTCGTGGGAACTTAATGGAAAATTGACTAAAACAAAAATGCATAGAAGAAGGAAATGATGCGGGGTCGGAGTCCGACGCCGCATCGATTACGACGGGCTCATTCAAGAGCCCGGAGCGTGTAGTGGTGGGCGCTTCAAGGACCAAAGAGCTCCTCAAGAAGCGCTCCAAACCGAAGGATGGCCAGGGATCATCCTCGGACGGTGGCATGACCTCGGCCCGAAAGCCCGGGAAGGTCTGTAGGCGGGGTGGAATCCGGTTAGGCAAGGGGCTGACCACCCAGGAGACTGGCGAGTTGAGCCAAGCCGGCCCAGTCGAGGCGGCCCAGCGAGCCGAGGCGTCGGCCACGGAGGGGCAGCTTTCTGGGCGGACCAGGAGCAGGGCCCTCGCGGAGTCGTCAGACGGTGAGCCGGACGCCGCTGGGAGCTCTAACTTAGAGCAAATGGTGAGGTTCGTGGAGGCCGTGGCTGCTCCAGTCAAGGGTTTGGCCTTGAAGAGGTCTCACGCCTCTAAAGACAAGGCCGTGCCCGCAGCCATAGCCTCCATTATGGTGGTAGCGGAGGACATCCGCACCGAACCTCCGTCGGATAACATGTCCGAGATGCGGGTGGAGGTCGCCCGCTTGGCAGCCGCCACGGAGCATCTCCGAAAGCAGAACGAAGAGCTCCGAGCGGACCTGGCGGCGCTCCGAGGAGCTGGCCCCAGAACGGTGCCAAAGGGGGGAGCACGGCACGTGCCGGGTGAGTCCGTGGCTGCGGAGGACCGGGTGCTGACTCTGGTGCGGCAGGAGCTTGCTGCCTTCCAGAGCCAGTTTTTCACCCTGGAGGCCATAGTCCTGCGCCCCCCGCTAGCAGCGAGTCAGCCGGCCTCGGGCCAGCAGCAGAGGGGGGCACGTATGCCGCAACCACGGCTGCCACGGCCAAATCGGCACCGCAGTCGGGACGAACCCCGGCGAAACCGGTGCTGACAAAGCCCAAGAAGGGCGGTGTGGCTGCGCAGGCGGCGACGGCCCCAGCCGTGGTGCCAGGACGGACGGCTTCGCCTCCCAAATCTCCTCCTTTGTTCAAATCGGGTGATAGTAAAGAACCTAACAATTATAGGCCTGTGTCAATTCTGCCAGTTCTCAGTAAAGTGTTTGAAAAGTTGATTCTCAATCAAATGTTACGTCACTTTAATAAAAATGCCATCTTTCATGAACAACAGTACGGTTTCACCAAGGGGCGTTGTACCAATGACGCTGGTGTCACCCTAATAAAGAACATTTTTAACGCCTGGAAAGAAGCAAAAGATGCCATCAGAATCTTTTGCGACCTCTCCAAAGCGTTCGATTGCGTAAATCATTAGACACTTCTGCTGAAACTGGAGCACTATGGGATTAGAAATACAGCTCTCGATTTACTAAGATCATACCTGAAAGACAGAAAAGTTAAAGTTCAAGTAAACGTCATAAATTCATTAGGGTCTGAAATGGCAATGGGCGTTCCTCAAGGTTCAATATTGGGTCCATTCCTCTTTTTAGTTTACAATAATGATTTACCCTATTTACTTTTAAATCAACCGAAGATGGTGTTATTTGCAGATGACACATCATTGATATTTAAAATAGCCCGACGGTCACAAAATCTTGACGACGTGAATGACTGTATTCTTCAGGTCCAAGATTGGTTTACGGTAAATAATTTGGTACTAAATGGCACAAAAACCAAATGCATTAGATTTCAATTACCAAATGTTAGAAGTAGCGAATGTGACATCATATTGAATGGAGAAAAACTGGAATTTGTTAATCAAACGGTGTTCCTATAGGAATCACGCTAGACAAGAAATTACAATGGGGACCTCATATAACTTCTCTTGCGGGGCGCGTTTGATCTATTTTAGCTACTTCCACAGCATTACGTCGTATGGCATTTTACTGTGGGGTCGGGCTGCTGACATTGAATCCATCTTTATTTTGCAAAAGAGAGCTGTCAGAGCCATTTATAATCTACGTTGCCGCGAATCTCTCAGGGACCTATTATTTAAAAGGATTAATATTATGACGGTACCTTGCCAATTCATTTATGAAAATATCATGTATGTAAGAAAAAATCTACATCTTTTTAATAAAATAAGTGATAAACATAATTTTAATACTAGAAACAAAGACAAATTAGATCAACCATTTTTCAGATTAGCTAAAGTACATACATCTTTTATGGGGTACTGTGTTAAATGTTATAACAAAATACCTTGTGATATATTGCAATTAAATGAAAGGAAATTTAAAACTCATATGAAAAGTACACTTTGTAAACAAGCATATTACAAATTATAGGATTAGATCCAAGATAAGAATGCTTGGAAACATGCTGGTCCTGCTCCATAGGATAATCTAGAGTCTAGACAAAATCAAACTGGCTGATAATTGAATTATGTAATTAATTATATTTATGCCATTGATTACACTCAGTGATTACTTTAACTCACACACTGACTGATTACATACATGTTAATATTCTAGGAAAATTGTATATTTACTTTTACAATGTTTGTAAATATGTGAGCACCACGTATCTATCATAAAATTAATTTATCTGTAATTGCTTCAATTTCATTCTTTTTACCTATTTTGGTAGAGTAATTTTGTTCTGGATGCATCGTTTTCACATATAATTAATTATACAATGAATGTATGCTAAATATTGTAGTTAAATCATTTTAAAAGAGTAATGGTGGAGTTTCTTGCCCATTCTTCTCCATACGAAACTACATTTTGGAAGGGGCGACTAGAATCAATTCTATTTTAATGTATATGTTGACGTTCAAAAGTGCCTTTTAAGTGCCTATTTGAAATAAATGCTTCGACTTTGACTTTCACCTCCAGCCGACGCTGAATGGCAAGTGGCCGGGGAGAAGAGGAAGGCGGGTAAGGCTGCGAGGGGGGCCAAAAGGAGGGAGAGGCGGCACCGGGCCAAGAAGCGGAGCGCCGCGGCTAGGCTACGCGCCCCGAAGTCCGCAGCTGTAGTGATCACACTACAGCCAGAAGCGGAAAAGAAGGGCGTGTCCTACCGCGACGTGATCGCGAAGGCGAGGGCGGTGGTGGACCTGGCGGACCTAGGCGTTGCCAACGGCCTCCGCATTAGGGTTACCGCGACTGGGGCCTGGATGTTGGGATCCCTGGTGCGGCCAGTGGCCCGACCGCTGACGCTCTGGCCGAAAGGCTAAGGGCGTCCATAAGTGCGGATGAGGCCCCAGTGTCCAAGCCAGCCAAGTGCGCTGACATGCGCATCTTGGGCCTAGACGACTCTGTGGCGGAGGGCGAGGTGGTGGCTGCTGTCATCAGGACTGGGGGGTGCTCTGCCGATCAGGTGAGGGCAGGCACCATTCGTCCTGATAACACGGGGATGCGAACCGTTACGGTGAGCTGCCCCGTGTCGGCGGCCCGAAAAATCACCGAAGAGGGCCGAAAGCTCCTGGTGGGCTGGGTATCCGCGCAGGTCAAACTGCTGGAGCCCAGACCTCTGAGGTGCTTCCGCTGCCAGATGGGTCACCACGTGGGAGTGCAATGCACCTCGGAGGTGGACCGCAGCGATTAAATATTGTAGAAAGGATAACATTTTCATTAGCCGTCCCCCGACGTGACAATATCTAGAAGATAGATAAATAAGTATGTGGTGGCATTTATTCACTATTTTTCGTCTACCACTAGCCCCCACTGGGGCGATTTTGGATGAAGATTCACATAGTATTCCCAGTTCTGGGACTTTTGGAATTGTTGGTAGAGTGTCTTCTGTGCGTCATCCATTTCTTCCAGCCTTTTCTTTTGAATTGTTTCATAATCGACGCTTAGTTCGATTAAGTCCTGGAGGGCCTCGATTGATTCCCCATCTTTAGCAAACATAATCGCATTTGTCAACAACCCAGTTGAGAGGTCGTATGAGTCGAAGACATCTCCTATCACCTCAAGAAACGGATTGCCGTGAGCTAGCACGTTACGCAAGTTAATCTCTCTTAGTAGCTCGGCAGGCTTGTTCATTAATACTTTTTGATTACACAAAACTAACACGTTGCCTATATCGGCCAGTATCATTTCTAACACAAAACGAAACTTTTTATCGTGCTTATAGCTTCGAAGATGCTGATGCGATGGTGCGTAACCTTCCAAAGGTATATGCTGAGGATATTGTAATGTGTCTTTCAACAGATCCACTCTACCGATTAAATATGATAATAATTTCTTCGGTTTGTTTGGTTCCGTTTTTTTATTTTTTATTACCGAAAGGGCTGGCTTTATACGTCGATGTAGTTCTTCTATACCACCAAATGTGTGTTTTGCTGCTAAGTTTTGACAAGAATAATCATCTCTAACTATCTCTTCAAGCTTTGCTAAAAGATTAGTAACTGTAGCCAAATCATTTTCTATAATTTGAAGTTTTGGTGCATCGGGTGCAAACAGTTCCCAGTTGTAGAGGCAATCTAACATTCCGCTCATTGCTTCCCAATGATTTGTAAAATCTTTTATCTTATTTAGAGTTCGGAGTAGAGAATCTACGTTGACTGTTACCCTCTTAATTACTTTACGTTGTCTGTCAGCTAACTCTTCGCCTTTGGGATTATCAGGCAGCTCTTTAATTTTATAGTCACGAAACTGTAGGTTTATTTGATTTATATTTCTACGGTTCTCGATTATAAGTTCTCGCGTTTGACTTATATTTTGAATACATGTGGGTAATATGCGTAGAAGTCGTTTACGAATAGTTGTTTGAGCTAATTGAATTCCGGATGATATATCAACTCTGTTGGAGCATATCCAAATAAATTCCTTAAGGAGTTGAGGTGGTAAACCTGTATATGCTCTAAGTTCTTGAAATATTAGTCCACGCTCCAAAAGTAACTCTTTCCCGTGTTTTTTATAAAGGTCATCAATTTTACAAATGTGTCGTGAAGCTTCATCGGGCAATTTTTTAAGTCGTTCGTCTAACAGACCTGAACCCCTTTCAAGGAGCGATTTCTCAAGAATAGGCTTATTAATATCTAGTACCACATTAATTATTTGTTTAATATTTTTCAAATCTTCCTTTACTTTAGCAAATAAGTTTTCCTGCTCGTTTGCGATATCAACCCTAGTGTTTACCTGGGCGTTGGTTGTATGTGACAAGAACAGTCTTATGCCTTCAAGATATTGTATGGTCTCCACAGATGTTACGATCTGCAGCAATGATCTTGTAGATGGCAGAAGATGATTAGATTTTTCAGTACTTTTTAACATTTCTCCGGTAACTTGTAAGACTCTTTCAATCATTAAAACTAATGTTTTCCGCAAAGATACCGAACACATTAATATGTCTTCAGTATCTTCGATGGCATCTATGTAATAAATTATTTTACTTAGTGAATAAGATTCGCTCATGTACATATTTGCTGATAGGTGATTGTTGCCTAGAACAATTTTTCCTTTTTTTCTTGAGGTTTGTCCGTGTTTTGCTGGGTCTATATTGATATCAAGTTTTTTCAATATTAATTTTAATTCGTACAAACTTTTACTGAAGCTCTTTCGCTCTAAGAACAGTGCTGGCCCTTTATTCAACTTATCCTCATCATATGTTATTTTTAGATTATTTATAATCCTACCTTCATGAATACCTTTGTGATGCTCTTCTGTCGTTATCTTTCTATTTCTAGGTAAGTACAACCTCCAATCTTCATTAGTGCTATATATAAAATGATAGAGTGCACATTCAATTTCTTTGTATAACGAAACCACATCTTTATAAATACTGGGTTCATCAGCTGGTTGGTTTGTTACTGGGTTTGTTTCTTCTTGATTGTTAAGCCCTTGTTCTAAATGTTGTCTTACAATAAATAGATTCTCCAATATAAGCAAAGCAACATTTAACTCCAGCTTACGAAAATAAACTTCGTACTTTATATATAGTTGAATTTCCATATACTCGTGACTGTTGTCTTCAAACAGGGCTTTTAAAGTCTGCTCTATTTCCTTATCATTGTGCGGTACTCTAATGTTTTTCAAATCTGAATATTCATCATAAATACTCAACACTTCTACAACATATTTTGCCTCAGAATTAATTTTAGAACAGAGGCTAGAATAGAGTTTCTTTTGAAAATTGTTGAACTTGATGAGTAAACGGATATTTAATACCGACGTTTGATTAACGACATCTACACAAGCGTCTTCAAGCAACTCCCCAAGCGTTGTTATTTTGTTGATGTCATGTCCGATCCAGTGTAAGTCGCCGCACCAGTAGTCGTATAACATTTCGACCATAGGAAATGCATCCAGCCTTAGCGCGCGATTGAACGCTTCCGTTATCTGCATTTTCACCTTTGGGTCATTGAAGCTAATGCCGGGTAGGTGGCCCAAAATATTAATTTCTTTTAGTAAGTAGTAGAGGGTTTCAGGTTGATTTTTGCGACATGCGGCATGTATAAGATCAGTTTGCGTTACACATTGGCTTCCGCTTGCATACTGTTCAGCTAATAGTTGTTCGTTACGCACCAGATTCTGATGGAATTTATCATTTATTTTCTTCATTTTGTCTGTATCTCCCTCGCCTATGGCATCTTTTAACTCATTTAACGTTGTCGTTAAATTTGTTTTTTCCGGATCCAATTCTTCAGGTGGTTTCTGCAAATAAAGTAAAATGTTACGTTAATGTTATTATAACTTAATAATGTCTATACTAAGCTTAGGCACCAAGCTCCTGCAACGAATCATCTTTATTTTTAAGAATCGATGATAAACTGGCCAAGTGCGTGTCGGGTTGATTTTTTCCACCGCTAAAATAAGTTTATATTTCATAGTAGGTACCTATTTCTGATCTCGATAGACAGTCTGACAGGCAGACATCACGAAATTATAAGGTTTCCGTTTTTCCGTGTGGCTACGGAACCCTAAAAACGGAACGTTTTTATGTCTTTTTGTCCGTGTGTCATAGCAGTTTATCTTGATGGGTAAGGCCGTAGATTTTGCCACTTTTTGAATGAAAAATTTGTCCCAAATTTTGATTGCTCTTAAAAAATATAATGCTTGGTAAATTGCAATGAAAAAACATATTTTGATTACGTTATTCTTAAACTCATACAACGTATTCTTAAAGTGAATGTAAGTCATACATTTTATAAAATACAATGAGTTAAAGCTGTCTAGACCCCCAAATTTCGTAAAAATCACGGTGTCTTTTTGGTTCGGCCACACATTTAAAGCTACAAAACTTTATTTTTTTCTAGTAAAAGTCTTACTATTTGTGACTATCTTAAATGTCTAAATGTTAAGCTGCTCTATCGTGGTTTTCATATCTTTAATAATGCGATTTTCATTGAATTATCATTATTCAAACATTTGTCTCCATATTTTTACTTGTATGTTACTATTTTCTATGTTACCAAAGTTTGGCTTCTAGTTATTTAAAACAGATAGTGGTAGTTTTTAGTAATTTTACTAGCAAAACTGACAGTATAGGGAACGCATTAAAGAAAAAAAAGACGCCATTTTGTCGTCTCTGGAGTGTTGTCAAACTATACACTTGTGTTTCGGCAGTGGATTTTTATTGTGAATTTTGGCGGTTTCGAAGGTAAATAACAGTTTTTATTTCACACCTCTTACATAATACTATGCGCGAGTGACTAAGAAGTGCGTGATTATGTGTCTTTGTTTCAAATTCGGCTCGGTTTTGAAATTATGCCTATTTATAATCTTGAAAATTGCGCTTATACGTTGCTTCTATGTAGCTTCTATGTTATAAGTAACGTTGATTGTATGTTCTGGTAACGTTGAAGTGTTGTAAAGGTTTGTGCATAACGTAGATTATTATATTTATCGTTTTACACGGCAAGGTAACCATTGTAAAAAAAAGTTCTTTACGTATTATCATATTGGTCGAGGTTTTTACCAAGTAAAGTAGCGTTTGTAAAGTTCAAGAAGGCTAATAATTCACTTACTGGCACATAAAATACATAATCCCTTAAGTTTTTTTTTTTTTGGTAGGAAATCATCAAATAACTTCTCCCGCTCTGGGTGGAGCAGGAGGGCGTGTCAGACGTTTACTGACTAAAACCTACCCGTGTTCCCTCAGTTGCCTGTGTGCCAGGGACCGCGGTATCTCTTTCGAACAACCCGCACCCCTGGCGGGCCCCATCAGTTGGTGCTGACATCTCTTTGAGGCGCGCGTGGAATACAACGCGCCGTCGATCCGGGCTTGGGCCTTACCGAGCTACCCATTACTCGCCGTCCGCAAGCCCGCGCCTACGGTGGCCAGGAATCAACCTGGAATTCTCGACGCCCAGGGCGTCTCCTGCGGCGACTAAGGCCGCCTGGGCGCATAAACTGCCTCTCCCTCAAGTACGCCGCCTCCCTCTTCGCGAGCATTACTGCGTCGCAGGAGGTGACGGCTACCCATGCACTCTCGCTCCGTACCATGGCCTGGGCCAGGGCCGGACTCAAAAGATCGCCGCCGCCGATCGCTTCCACGAGGACACGGCGGTGCTAATTTCTAATAAGTATAACTAAATAGACATATTCCTAGGTAAACAAGGCTACACATCAAGCTATTCATTTCCAGTATAAGCTGACCTCTCACTGTACGGAAATCCTATACAATGCGAGATCAGCGTAAACTGGAAATGTATAGCTTGTATATAATTATATCTATAATGAATGTTATTTAGTGCCTTTAATATAAGAAGACTTTTTGATTCTTTCTGACTTCATTTACTTTTATCGTAGTTTTTGTTTTCCTGATAATTTGGTAAGTGGTCAAATTCTGATTGTTTACAGTTCTAAACCTTTTTTTGATCACGCGCATTTACCAGGTTTTTCTGCTATCATTGAAACTTTCACAGTTGTCGAAATGCAAATTTCGGGCTGAAGCTTTTGGTCTTAGCGCATCGTAGAACATACTCCTTTTTTAAGTGGGTTAAAATACCATATTATGCAATTAGCCTTACAAATATTATGTGTTACTTTCGCGTTGCTTCTATGTTAGTGTAACATAGAAGTTCTATGTTACAAAGTGGCAAAATCCGCGGCCTTACCCTGATATCTATGCAGCTTAGGAATTGGAATTTACACACGAATTACAGTAAATATTTTTTTGGTTTTATTGGGGTCTGTTAGTACCCTCCCGGCCGAATTTCGATCACAGTAGGTCTCAACAGAGATTTGCCAAGTACGCAGAAGAATAATTAGTGCACAAGTGTGCGCATACACTGGTGCACTCCCTCGTCTCTCACTCAGTCCGGTGGGACAGACCAGGAGACAGCAGGTGCAGTAGCAACTAAAGATGGACGAAAGTATAATAAAAATAAGACTCACGTGAAATAAGTAGTTTCCCATTGCAGGCGAAGAAGGCGAGACTCTAAAACATTAACGTAAGTCATTAATCTATAGATCTTTGATCTTTGTATCCTTTTCGAGGTGGAGGATGACATTTGGCACAGTTGAAGTTTATGTGGAGACGGAGTGCAGAAAGCCAATCATCATCTGCATAACCTTCTCTCAACTATGTTGGGGTAGGGTTCCAGTCTAACCGGATGCAGCTGAATACCGGTCTATCTGACCTATCTGACCTCCACAATCCAGTTACTGGGTAACACGATACCCCTTGGTAAGACTGGTTGTCAGACTTTCTGGCTTCTGACGACCCGTAACGACTGTCAAAGATCCATAAATGACAGCCGGGACCAACGGCTTAACGTACTTTCCGAGGCACGGAGAGGTCTTGATATGTAAAGATAGTCACCCATCCACTGACTAACCGCGGCAAGCGTAGCTTAACCTGAACGATCGACCCGTGCGGCTGTTACATTTTTATTTAATAATGCATTAGCAATACATTAAGTTTTAAATGAAATATGTTCGGATGTCGAACACTGGGTAACTAATAGTAATCTTAAATGGCTTGGTAGATGTTTCGTAACAAACTACTCATATTTATTTTTTCCAATCAGATAATATACATCGCTCAATCCATACTCGCTGCCGTTGCCGAAAATATAGGCACACAGATAACTAGATAGCACAGCCTACATATTAGAGTGTAGGTACCTACATATCGTCGCTGTCATTTCAAAAAGTCGTATGTAATAACAGACTGTTTCAGGAAACACAAAAAACATTTTTTATCCATTCCTCCTTAATTATTTTTAAAAAAAATATGTGAAAAGGGATATTTTTATTGTGTTTCCTGAAACAGACTGTTTTTACATACGACTTTTTGGAACGACAGCGACGATATATCGTTAGTTCGCCAACAAGTGTGCGACATGTTATTTAGGTCGACAGGTCAATCTATCGAGCGCAGAAAAAATGCATTCGATCAATACGTGGAGCGCACCCACAGGTCACCTGTGTACCATTATTTGAAAAAATATGTATTACCACTCGCAGCACTTTTTATATCTGTAGATATTTTTGTGTAGTTAAGGATGGATTTAAACTGTATAACGATGTTGCATCCAGACCTAGCCGCAAAGTTCAAGTTCATGAATTATTTTCTAAAAATGTATTTTGTATGGCAACCGAAGTCTAATACATTTCTAGATTATTTTAAAACTCTCAACTTTAAATGTAAATTATTCAAATAGGTACCTCCTAGGTACTTAAATGCTACTTCTCGACTAAAGACTTTACGGATGAAAAATTGACTTAAATATTAGGAAATGATTGTAACTATATTATTCTCTTCGCATTATCTATTTGACTTAATTTTACCTTTTTGACATTTCTATGACTAATATTTGACTAATTTCTGATTTGAAGGTAATCCTAATATTCATTTAATTCAATTTTACATCTTAAAAACGGCAAAAATTTTGTGTCTGTTGTATGGGAGCCCCCTTAAATATTTATTTTATTCTGTTTTTAGTATTTGTTGTTATAGCGGCAACAGAAATACATCATCTGTGAAAATTTCAACTGTCTAACTATCACAGTTAATGAGATAGTGCCTGGTGACAGACGGACAGACAGACAGACGCACGGACAGCGGAGTCTTAGTAATAGGGTCCCGTTTTACCCTTTGGATACGGAACCCTAAAAAACTATCTAACCAAATCCCTGAAAATTAATTTCTGCGCCGGAAACGGCAGAATATATTAACTTTACAAACTATCGGACACGAATTCACCAATCAGTGGAAACAGGTTAATTCGGCAGGCGGAGCACATAATAGGAACTCAGCTGCACATCAGTGTTAGCAATTTGACATTGACAACGCCTCTACATTATGCCCCAGTCAGCCCAAGGATGGAATATATTTCTGGGAGGGGTACATGGTACATGGGCTGCACGGCCAGACATTACCAAGTGTCTACCACATCTAGTATTGCACAATGCTTTCAAGTGTGTCGGGGGACACCCGTATCAGGAATGAAGTTCTTTACGCGATACTCACACGCACACTCTCGTACTTCTTCAGGAAGCGATATGTTGAAGGATTTGCATTCAGGCAAGTCCATTCAGTCGATTCCAAAACCACCCCTGCCCCTGTGATAAGCACTTGCACAATAACTGTTGTAGTAAGTGCGGTATTCGTGGTGCAAAGTGTTACCATTACCACAGATTTACGATTGACTACATTTATTTCGTTATTTACGTTGTTGAGAAGACAAATTTTTCAAACTTATGAAGCAATACATGTCAAAATAAAAGGCATTGCGATTGATTGCAACTTTATGTGTGTCTCGTAATTACCTCGCTGCTGCCCTAACGCATCACTTTTGTTGACCATACCTAACATCGTAGCGCGGGCCCCCTAAAATCCTACCTTACGTCCAAGCTGAACACCTGGCTACGTGGGGGGCGGACACGCGTACTGTACAACTGTACAAAAACTTATGCGGCTAACAAGGAAAGGTAACCCCTTCATGCGAAAAACCTCAACAAAAAGACAGTGTCCGTATCCAATAGCAGACACTGTTTAAAAATAAAACACAAACATACTTAACCTGCAACAAAACAAAACCCAAAAAGTGAAACAAAAAACAAGACAAAAAAAAAAAAACGTAGCGCGGGTTAATGCGCTCAAAGAACGCACCTACGTGTTAACTATGACTAGGTACAATTTCCAGCATCATCATAGGTCGAAGCGACCGCGTACCGGAAGACGTAGAGTTGGAAGGTGTCCCACAAAATGAACCGATGACTTTGTGAAGGCCGCAGGAATCCGCTGGATGTGGGAAGCACAGAACCGGTCGAAGTGGCGGAGCTTGGGGGAGGCATATGTCCAGCAGTGGACGTCTTTCGGCTGAAATGATGAAAGGAAGGAAGGAAGGTCTATGCGAAACATGGCAGCACCTACTCGAGTAAAGAATGAAAAATAAAGAAAAAGGACTATTCTCTTATTAACTGAGGCTTACCTTTAGTCCTTATATAGTACCTACACAGGCTACACACGTACCCAGGTATAAAAAGTCGTGTTACACTATAGTCAATGAAATATATATTTTAAATACTACGTACATATTAAACCACATACAATTAATAAATGAAGCCAACAAATACGTGCAATATGTTGTTACAGTGACTCTTTTTATCATAAATGCGATAACATTTCCGGTGACTAAGATTAGTGAGTGGTGCACTTGTTGAAACCTGTTTACGTCCATAGATTATAACCACTTATTATACCTACAGGGTCACATATTTGCTGGCAACAAAAAAATCCCTTTAGCCACAATTTTTTTTTGAGTGGGAAATCATTATATAAATTGTCCCCCCTGAGTGGAGCGGGAGGTGTCAGACTTTTACTGACTAAATCCCCCCTCAGTTGCCTGTGTGCCGGGGGCCGCGGTATCTCTTTCGAACAACCCGCACCCCTGGCAGGCATCGGCCCTTGCGGGCCCCATCATTTGCTGCTGACATTTCTTTGAGGCGCGCGTCGGACACAACGCGCCGTCGACCCGGGCTTGGTCCTTACCGGCCAGCGAGCTACCCATTACTCGCCGTCCGCAAGCCCGTGCATACGGTGGCCGGGAATCAGCCTGGGATTCCCGACGCCCAGGGCGTCTCCTGCGAAGGCCACGGCTGTGAGGGCGCATGTACTGCACTCACGTGCGCCGCCTCCCTCTTTGCGAGCATAACTGCTTCGCTGAAGGAGGCGACTGCTAGCCATGCACTCTCGCTCCGTACCATGGCCTGGACCAGGTTCGGACGCGAGAGATCGCCGCCGCCCAAACCGGGCAGACCTCCACCGTGTCCTCAGGATGATCTTCGCAGTGGAAACAACCGGGCGGTTCCTCCCGCCTTATGCGAAACAGGAACCTCCGGAAACAGCCGTGTCCGGTGAGGACCTGCGTCAGACGGTGAGGACGCCGTGGCGCCTCTCAATCCACTCCTCAAAGAGGGTACTTAACGCCGCAATTGTGGCGTACCCATCCATAAATACCGTTACATTGGTTTCGTCAAGACACGATATTGACGTAGTTTGAACGTAGGAGATGTAGGTACTTTCCTAAAAAAAACTCTCCTCGGCACCCATGGTGAATCCCCCAAAACCTTGAGCTGCGCCCGCGCCTGATTACCCTTTGGATGACTTTCAGTCTTCTAATTAGGCTAGATTCACATTAAGTCGGACCGACAATATTACCGCTGGCCGCCTATCGGGTTATGGTGTTCACACTATGAGTTGCCGGTCCGACGTAATGTGAACACCCCCGCCGTTATCTGCTGCCCGCCTGGCAACAAAGCAGTTGTCACTGTTGTGAGTTGGTTTCTGTGCACAATGGACGACGACGACGTCTGGATGTATGTGGTATTTAAATAGAAGACAGAAGAATGGAAATATTGCGTGCATCCAATCATTGCCGACCAAAATAAAGTTGGAATATTTCAAACGTTAACGTTCTTTATTTACTTTAGTTTGATGATCTAATTGCGAAAGTTAAAGGAAGCGTAAGAGCACAAAAACTTTTTCCAAAAAAACAATCGACTTCCGAAAAAACACTACAAAGTGAAAAATTACTTTAATTTCGGAAGGCGGTGACTTTGGATATGTATTTAAATTTTTTGTCACCGCCTTCCGAAATTAAAGTTATTTTTCACTTTGTAGTGTTTTTTCGGAAGTCTGTTGTTTTTTTTGGAAAAAGTTTTCATTTTTCACTTTTTAGTTATAGTACCTACCCCACTAATTCGAAATTTCATCATCCTTGGGGTCAAAACAATGCATATTTATGCGATAGCAGCAATCGCGGTTCATTTACTGTTATTTTTTGAAGAGTTCCGTTGTCTGTCTCCGAAACGCATTATCAGATCTATATGAAATTGAAATGGGACCACACGGAAAGCACGAGCTTTCAATTAAAAACAGAATCATCAAAATCGGTTCACCCAGTCAAAAGTTATGAGGTAACAAACATAAAAAAAAAACATACAGTCGAATTGAGAACGTCCTCCTTTTTTTGAAGTCGGTTAAAAATACAAGATTGTGTACGCCGACGACATTGGGGGTGAGGTGGCGGGCCTTTGGCTTCGCCGCTACGAGGCGACAAGTGCGAACGGCGCTATACAAATCAGTATGCCAATTAAATCGTGGCTGAATGTCTGGTAAATGTGTCGTCGCCGACAGTTTTATCGGGTCGCCCTACTGTGAACAGCGCTATTGAAATAAATATTATTATGCCAATTTGCTTCCGACACCGTTGTTGTTCCGGTAAAACTCGACAGTTTTACCGGAACAACGACGGCCGACCTAACGTGAACCCGCCCTTAGGTCCATTGTGAGCGGCTACGGCCACGTTTCACTCACATGGTCATTGGTAAGATGCGGTCAGACTTTCGTATTATAACACGAAGTCGTTATGGTTTCGACTTAGTTCGAAGTAGGTAGACGTGTTTTAGTAGCTAGTTAAAGAATACAAATAATTATATTTCTTTATGTAAGTCTATTACAATCAACAGCACTTAGGCGCGGTCATAGAGGTCATGACCCCCTAAAGCCGTAAGCGTAAAGCTCAATATAGTAATTTTTCGAAAGTGTAATCAATTTTCTTATAAATATGTAGGTGGTCTTTGTCTGTGACCCCCCAAAGTCTTTGGCTGCGACCGCGCCTGACAGCACTGCTATGCCGCTATGTTAAACATTTGAGTTTTACGGTGCCCTAATCTCATAGCAGTAAAGCTTGGGTTTTATAAGAAACCGGTTCCGTCATGAATATCTGGCATTATCACCAGTACATTAACATGTCAAAAAACGCTCTATATTTTAACAACCGTTATTCTATAACCGTTCACCGCTTTCATAGGAAACCAAAGCTAAAGGGCGGTTCCCGTACTACCCCGAAAAATAAATAAACAGTGGAACTCCGGGAGTGTCGACAGAAGTGAAAACTTGAACAATTACGTGTGTATTTTTTTAATCGTCAATACAGCATTTCACATTGGGTCCTTTGGTCTTGATTGCTCTCAGTAAAAAATGATAAACGAGCGATCGAGTTTTACGATAAAAATACAAAGGGAAAGAAAGGGATAAAATAATTCGAATTTCCTAATGAAAAAAAGGGACTTTTCCAAAAGACATCAACGCGCGACTCATCCATGTGCTCGTTCACCCAACCACTCTTAAATCAAAAAGCGTTAAGTGACGATGCCGCGAGTTCCATGATTTTTGTTCACCCAAAATGTGCTCAACGCGTCTAAAGAAATTTGCACTTCTATATTGTGATAGTGGCCGTGTCAAAATGGATCACAATACTCAAGTTACTAAACACTGCGGTTGTCGTTTAAAATAAAAACAAATAAATACAAATTTAACATTTTTATTAAATAATATTCTCACATTAATAATAACGCTCACGTTGTTAAAAAGCTTCCACACTGTTTGTTCCATAAGTTACTCTCACAACACACTGAACTTAGCATCTACGAACCACACAGTCTGTATATAAAAATCGACTAAAATAATAATAGGCCTGACCAAAGAATGAAAAAAAAAAGTGTTTTGTTTTTAAGACGTAACGCGGCAACGGTAGGTTGTTGTAATGCCTCGTGTAGTATTCAGGCCTACTGTCAGTTTAGCCTCCGCGGTCGTTCGCTCTGCACTCCGCGCACTTGGTGTACTCTAATGGCTAATACTCCACCCTACAATTAATCGTCTCCGGCTGATCTCTTTGCCTTCCTCAGGCGAGGCGACTGTTTGGGTGTCTTTGGAGATTTCTCTGTAACATAACATCCGTTTTATAAATACCTTAATATAGTACAAAACAAAAGCTAGTAAATTCAGCATGATTACTGCCCATACGTCAAGAATGATCGAAAATCATGAAATGTCTGTGATTTAAGTATGTTGTGTTTTGGTGTGTGTCAATTACTGGACCATGAAGCAAGTACTGCCTTCAACCCTGGCCTTGTTTAATGTATTTTATAATTGAATAATGATGATTTTGACGTTATTTGTAATTAATACCAATATCTGCCAAATGTATGTACCAATGTTTAAAGAATCACTAACAAATTGGATTGTATAATTTGGGAACTAAATGATCATTATTATTATTTGAATGTCGGAACACCGCTTACCATTTGGTGAAAAGGGTTAACCGTGAGGCAATCGCAATCATTTATTTGTTAGAAAATGGTAGATTATATATGGTCTTAAGATTAATAAATCGTCTCATCACATTCTGCCAAGTGTGGCGTGCAAATATTAATTACATACATTTATTACAGGACACTATTCGTGTCTGTCTGTTTGACTGCTTTGCTGGTATTTTCAATATCATTTAGAAATTATTCCAGAAGGTTTATGTGTATCCTCATCATTTCAGGTGAAAGAACGTCCACTGCTGCACATAGGCCACCCAAGCATCGCCACTACGACCGCTTGTGCTTCTCGCATTCAGCGGATTCTTGCGGCCGTCGTCTTCCAAATCACGTTGGTACTTGTCCAGATTTGAACCCACAAGCTCGTGTAATTTTTTTATTTATTATTCTATAGTAATAAATATGTATTATAAAAGTTACATACTGAGTTGATTGACGACTTCCTTGGGCAGCCAGTCGTAGTCTACGTCGTTGGCGGTGCCAGTCTCGAGCGGGCGCGGCGCGGCTCGCGGCGAGCGGCGCCGGGCCAGCGTGGACAGCGCCTGCTGGCCCAACACTAGCGCCAGCACGACGCCAGCGCCGAGGAACACGTACAGGAAGAACGTCTCGCCGTCCAGGCCTTCAGACACCTCCACGATGTTCAGCGTTTGGTTGTATACGGCCTCCTATTACCGAAATAGTTTTATTAAAACAAAATATAGTGACTTTGTAACAACCCCGGTTCCACGATTTTTACGAAACGGGGCAGAAACTTGATAGTGGCGCCCCTCGTTCCAGCGTCCGAGATTAATAAGGTGTGGGCCTGTGTGGCGCCTTTTTGTTACAAGTCGACGGTGAGCCAACCAGGCTTCCGTATGCTGGGCTCTTTGTGGAGTAAGTTCTTTTATTTTTAATTATATTTTATAATGATTTCGGCGCCCCCTGAAACTGCCCGGGACAGGTGCCCCGGTTTGCCGGGGCTGCTTTGAGAAGAGTATGCTAAGATGGTTTGATAATGTCTCTAAAGACAGAGACTTCTGACGTTTCATAAGTGCCCTTGCAGGTTTATAAATGTGAAATAAAAATAATTTGTATTTGATTTTAATTTTGAAAGGCGATTAACAAAACGTATTTACAAAGCAGATGTGATTGGAAACACTAGGAGCGGACGCAAGGACATATCCAGTTGCGTAGTATTCGCAAGCGGCGTACGTATATGATCAAATGTGTGAACGTAAACGAGGCACAGGGAGCATAAAAAAAATGTAAGGATCATCGTAGGCCGTAGCAGGTGGCGTTCTGTAGTTTCTGCCTACCCCATGCGAAGAAGGCGTGATTTTTTTAATGTAACATAGACACACATAAAATCACACCTGTATTCCCAGGAAGGTCCGTACGAGCGCCACGTACCTACTGAGGCCTTAGTGTGAATTTCATTTAACAGTCTCGATCAAACATATCGACCGCGTTTGGCCCTCCGATTGGCTCTGGATTGGTGATGGAATAATCGGAGCGCCGAACCCGCTCGATGCGTTTGATCGAGATGGTTAAATGAAATTCTTTTCGCGATTGTATCCTTTTTTAAGGACAATATCTGTTATGACCGAGCTTGGCTCGGTTTTTTTTTGGTTAGACGTTTTCTAAAATTAATCCTAGCTAGATCGATTTATCGCTCCCGAAACGTCCGTATGCAGGGGTGCATACTAAATTTCATGAAAATCGTTGGAGCTGTTTCCGAGATTCAGACTTTATTTATACAAATATACAAGAATTGCTTCTTTAAAGGTATTAGATTAATGTTTTACTACACATTTCGAAAGCAAAAGCAATGTAATTTCACTGACCTGGTAAGAGTTTCCACTGGCGTCCCTGTAGTTGAGCTGGATGTTCAATCCAAACGGTCTGCCAGCGAAGGCCTCATTGGGGATGAAGGAGTATGCGAATGTAGCTTCTTGCTTGGGCTTGACCTCTCTGTTATAAGGCAAAGCCGTGAAGTTCTGGATATAGTAGGTGTAGTCCATGGGGTATCTGAAGGAGGCCTCCATAGAATCTACTACATAGTCCTCAGCACCCTTGTTGATGAAGCCAACCAGGAATTCAACTGCGTAGCCCGCTTGAATGTCTGAGTAGAATAGAATAGAAAATGTTTATTTGTATAGAATCCGATGAGTTAATACAGAATATTGTATGATGATAAGACTCCCTTTTCCGCACTTAGACTCTCATTCAGTCTGTTATGCATGGGACAGAATATTATAAAAACAAAGGTACATTCTACTATTTGGCAAATAAATGCTCTTTTAACTAACAATATCCAATTCGTATGTCTGTTATAGTTTTTGATATAAAATTAAAATTCTACATTCTAATAAATGTATCCTTTACTTATAATTCAAAATTAAATAACCTGTTGAGAGTCTAAATGATTATAGGTGATTTGTGGCATAAATGTTTTTGGAATATTGCCAGGGTCAAGTCTGTTAATAGATGTGTAATTGATTTCAAGTCGACTTTTACAAAAGCTAGGTAATTTTATTTTAAAGTTTCATTGAAACTATTAGACAATGATTAAAGGGAAATCAAATTATGTAGCCTCGACATATGTAAGCTTATCGAATTATCTTTTAATTAATGATATTATGTAACTAATAAGCTAATGATTGTCCATCATTTAAAGAGGGTCAACTAGTTGGCAATTCAAGTTCTTGTTAGTTTGGAAGTGATATTAATTCATTTAATATTAGGAGAGAATTTGAGCAGTTATTATTTTTTTAGTTTTCAACCTATTATGGTATGTCAACTAACATGCTGTGCGCTTCAAGATGGTTTAGGGCGAATTTCACCAAACTATTATACCTAGAATAAGTCTTATCCTGAGAATAATTTTGAATTTCTGACAGATCTTCCATACTAGAATTGTCAGATATGAATGTTATTCTACAGATAAAAGATATCTGACTTTGGTAAAATCAGCCCTTAGAGATTTAAATTATATGTATGAGTACTTAAAAATGTAATAACATAATTATGGCGAAATTAATATTCAATTTAAAGTCCTTACCAAATATAGCATCTCCCAAGCTAGTAATAGGTTTTGTGAACAGGATAGTGGTATCAACGTCTTGTGAGGACTTGACGATGGAGTCGTCATCATCTCCCAGCGTGTCGTCCCCAACCACCTGGTTGTCTTCACCCTCAATGTCCACTACATCGTCAAGCTCGTCTTCCTCAGCTCTCGCCAGGATTGTGTTTCCTGTAACAGGGTGATTTAAAAGAATTAGTCTGGCATTATCTATATAACTTGTAAAACTGTACTTATAAATTTCTTCCATTGCAGTGGGTGAGTTAGTTTTAGCAGCGTAGGTTTAAAGCAAGTAGTGTATGTTTAAAAAAAAAATTGTCAACTTTTTTATAAAAATGAACATAATTAATTGAAATATTTTGTGACTGGCTACCCTTTAGAAGACTTACTAGACACCCAGCTTCTGAATTGAGAATTTTAAGTTCTTAATTTGTCAACTATAGCAATTTTTATGGTGATTCATTCAATGTTATAGGCTACATTGAAGGGATCACCTTAAGTCAGTGGCTCCCAAAGTTGACTGGACCGTGACCCACCTAACAAAAACTTCCAAATTCGGGACTCATCTCTTGGCTGTCGTTAAGAAAAAAAGAGGGATAACTATAAAATGAATGAAAGACTGTTCAAATAAGAAAAAAAAACATTTGGTTACAATTTTCTTTCATTACATTTCGTAATAAACAGCTACTTCAATTAGAAGTACGCATTTGTTTGCAATCGTTTGTCACTATAGTTTTAGCATCAACTATAATTTTAGGCACTAGACAAGTTGGTCGCAACTGAGAGCCAGAATTTCGTTAACTGTTGCCTGCGTTCAAAACTATTTTTCACGGATGTATGTTCTTGTAAATAAATTAATGAGTTTTTCAATTGATATCGTCCTATTTTTCAAAGCCCACCCAATATTCGCTCACAACTCATTGTTTGGTAAATGCTGCCTTAAGTAATGATAGAGTAGTTTGACAAGGTTCTCAACTGGAAATCCTCAATTCAGAAACTGAGTGTTATCCCTTACCACTGAAATAATGTGTCATAACACATTTTGTTATAAAACGAGAACAAATTAGAAGGTATTGTGTGAATTGTTGTAATTTTCTATCCTGCCATACATAGCTGAAACCAGAGGTTTAAAATATTGACCCTTATGATCAAAGTCTTAAGGTTCAATTTCCAACATCAGAAATTTTGGGGTGGTCCACAGTGTCGTAATTTGATAATTATGACTTTTGGCATAACCGCAGAACTTAAATAACAAGTTATCGTTTTACCTAGTTAATGTTACACATTGATCATATGATACAATTCAAACATATGGTACTTGTCCTCAGTAAATGGCCTCAAAATTGTCTTTAGAGTGCATTTTAGTTCAAGGATTTGATTTACCATAGAAAAACTACTTAACAAAATAAAGACAGTTTCAGTTAGCTGTAATTTAAATTAGAAGGGGACTAAAGTATTATGAAAGATGAATATTACATGACCACTTTCCAAATCTTCAGCCGATAAAAGCACATTGAAATAGCAGCAGTTCAAGGAGTTATCATGAATTGTAGCTGATTCTTTAGCATAAGAATGAGGGTCTGCTGTGAAATGTCTTATCAAGTAAAACATAGCAGGTTACTAAGTAATACCTCTACTAATGAAACAAAAAGTACCATATTCTTGTTAAAAACTTAGTAACTGGTGTTTGTAATGTCATCAAAAAGTTTTGGACGAAGACTTTCTCTCAAAAAGTGTTACATATATGATGCCACGTACTTATATCTACTTATATCATAAATTTCAACATTTATCAGTGTACTTACCGCTTTGGAAACACAGGAGAGCCGCAGGGAGAACCAGAAGCGTCAAATATATTAACTTCATCGTGATTTATTATGTAATTTATTACTTATAAGTGTTATAAACTGCGGCGACTACCAAACTAGATTGTAGGCCATTCACTTTTGTAACAAACAGTCCAACGGAGCAAGTAACTTGAGGCATAATGCCAATTTTCTTTCCAACTCGATTGACGTGGAATCTTATGTCACTAGTGATGTGCCGTTCAAAAACCGATTATCGCAAGAAACCGAAAAATTTCGAAAATTTTGTAACTATTGGATGTTTTTTTATTAAGTAAAATTGTTTAAGGATGATTTTAACCATTGTCAGATAAGTAATTGCATTCACTGCTTAGTCCAATTTAATAAAATACCTTACCTTGCCCAATCGCAACCACTTGCTTACGTAAACATGAGGCGTATGTGCGGAATGCCGACTCGGTAAACTGAGTCAACCTACTAAGCCTGTTTAGTCGACAAGTTATTTCCAATACCTAAGCCAGAATATTTTTTTGACCACTTCAAAAAGGAGGAGGTTTTATGTGCGTAAGTATGTATGACGTTTTATTAAGAACCAATTAATTATGATTATTTTTTCATTTGGAAGCTCTCGCAGAGCACCCATAAACATTTTACTATGTATGCTTTGGTAATTTTTGTTTTGGTTCCGTTTTAATGATACATATTTTTGAATTCACATTTTATGTGTTGATGATACGAAAGAGCTTCGTGTCGCTGTTATTTACAGAGAAGCAATGATATACGAATTTGGTAGATAGAGGTAAAAATAAAGGTCGGTAAAAAAGCAAAGAACAGGCTAAAACTGTAAAACAAAAAACTTTTACAAAAAAAAGTCTTCGGTTTTTTAATTTCATTTTTTGCCACCGACTTCCAAAATAAAAATTCTTTTTTACTTTGCATGTTGATTTTTAGAAATCGGTTGTATTTTTGTACAAAAGTTTTGTTTTTTATCTACCTTTATTTTATACGTTATTTGATTAATTCGTATTTGTTAAATTTTAATTTCAAACCCTTCAAGTAGTTGAAAATTATTCCTCAGGAACCTAATACAGGGATAAAAAGGGTCCTATGTGATCTAGGTTGTAAACTATCTGGGTGCCACATCCAAATCCGTTCAGCCGTTTTTGCGTGTAATATGAAAATCACCATTCTCAGTATAAATATTTATGCACTCTTACCCACATACAAACCTAGTAAATAGCAATACATATGAAACTATAAAACTAGGTATTCAACATAATAACTATATAGGCTTCTTGAGACAACCTTCTCATTTCGAAGCTCGGAGAACTAACTTAAAAAACTAGGCATATCCCAACCCAACACCATATTTCCATTCCATTCCGTTACAAAAAACAGTACATTTGATAACTGTCGAAATGAGATACTTTGTAAACGTCAACGTCATTCTACTTATACAAAATCATTTGAGGAATGTTAGATACTTTCAATTTGATAAATTTTATTTAAAATCACTAAAAATCTTATTAATATTTTTAAATCACGATAATCGGCCATCCGACACTGTGTTTCCTCCCAGCGCGGCACACACACAACAATAATACATTTGACACACGTGATTGAGTAACAAACATCTAAACATACAAACTTTCACATTTATAATATTAGTAAGATATTTAATTATGACTTTTATATTCATTGAAAACCGTAAACTAACCAATTTTGTTTACTCGATACAAGAACTGTGAAGAATGCAAAATAACTATGTCCATATTCGACTAGCTACTTTGATTTCTACAATTACTAACAACTCACATCACTCAAGCTGTCAATTCCTTTTCCACACACGCCATTCAAGGTGCACGTGTATTATTCACGAAATAGCTCGATATCTGAACTAAAATGGATAAACCAAACGTTCTTGCTCGCGTCGTCAAGGTCTTGGGCCGTACCGGCTCCCAGGGACAATGTACCCAGGTCAAAGTAGAGTTCATTGGAGAGACTAGCCGTCAGATTATCAGGAACGTGAAGGGACCCGTGCGTGATGGCGACATCCTGACACTCCTCGAGTCTGAGCGTGAAGCCAGGAGACTACGATAAGCGGTAAATATTATTTATGTTAAATAACTGCCGAAGGATAAGTTAAATTGGATCTTGTGCTGGAAAAAAAGTAACAGTTTTGAAGGTTATGTTGCTAAATAACGGGTCTCTAAAATCTTCGCTCAGTAACCTTGAAACTACCTACATTTAGGGCCATACCACAACTTAAATAATTTAGGTTTTCAAACTAATTGTTTATGTAGTCTGCAGGCATATTTACCTGTTTTTGTTGATATGGCATTTGTTTCTAGGTGTACTTAAATAGAACAAAGCTTATGTCCATCTTAATGATAAAGCCATAAATCAACAGCAGTTATGAAAACATGAACCGTTACCATCATACCTCTAGCAACAGTTGACCACCAAAACATCCTTACTCAATATAATTTAAAAGATTGCAGTGGGCACTAAAAACGTGAGTACAAAAATATAGTGCTATATAGGAGAATTTTCTACTATGTGAGAGAGTATGTTTTAGATGCGAATTATTAATAAAAGCAGTTGTTCAAATGTGTCAGTTAGGAGTCTTGGTACATAACCATCAAATATACTTTTTGATTTCACACTTGCACTATCTTTAAATGTTTTTTTTTTTCTTTTGTTCCAGGTCATTGTACCAGTTCATTAGGTTAAGGCTCGCTATGTAACATCTATCCAACTTATTATGTTAACTTAAAGAAACCGTCAAAGATGACTATCTCATTGTATTCACACATAATAAACAACTTATTGGTGTAAATTGTGTTTTCTTTTACACCTCTCTAATATAAATTTTTGCACAGATTAATTTAACCCGTTGTAAGCCGTGGATCCAGTTGAGACACACACATTGCCTTTTTAATTGTTTTCTGTAATTACAGAAAACAACCAGTTAATGCTCCGTCAAAACCTAATTTGGTTTTTCCAGCCATCTCCATTCGTCTCTGGTGCTAACAGGGTTTGCCATTACACATGAAGGAAAACTCATCCTCTTTTAACATCAACTATTGTGCGTTGACCATCTTAACTTAAATTATACATGCCTATAACCAGATCACAAGTTCAGTTATAGTCATTCTAGTGGTTGATGTTGCCACATTAGCCATCAACTCTGCGTATCCACTGCTGCACCTAGGTGTCTCCCAAGCTATACTCCAAATATAGCCTTTCACATCCATTTGTGCCACAGCTATGAGCCAGTAACATTAGTGTTGGCTGAAAATCATAATGGTTTTTATTTACTAACTCAGAAAGAAGAAGTCAAGGAAGAGGATCTTCAAGTTATGCAACCCTTGCTGTGGATGTATGACCATCCATTACAACATACTGAAACCCCTTTTGACCGGTTAGAATGCCGTTGTCCATATGTAATGGGGATGTGCTAAAGACGACGTTGACGTATGTTGATCAACGTAATTATGATTCGCAACCGAAACAAATAATGTACCTACCTAATACCTATGTACAGAATTAACTTAACAATAATCGTTATACCATATGCTAGTATTGGCTTCAAGTCTTAATTTCATAAAATAGTCATTCAATATGGTAATTTTAACTTACATTTATCATATATCCCATCGCTTTCTTCCATCGAGGGTGAACAGGGCCCGATCTAAGGGGAGGGTGTCCGTTTTAATGGCGCGGCCACGGCGTAATTTCAAAAAAAGAATTCTTAGGAAGGATTTTTATCTACATTTTTACAAATTGTTTACAAATGCAATCTATCATTTACCTAAATTTCAGGTCTCTGCAACGCTTAGTTTTAAAGATCTCCGTGGCCGCGCGTTTCCCCGCGTTTCAATGGCGCGGCCACGTTCAAACCCTTATAACTTTTTAACCATATCTTCGACAAATTTATGGTTTTGGGAATCAACTTTTACAAATTTTTACAAAATCTTTGTAGAATTATTTTTTTGAAATTATGCCGTGGCCGCGCCATTGAAACGGACAAAGGGGGGGGGGGGCAAGCCAGGCAAATGCCCAGAGTGGCAAAAATGAGGGGGCGGCAAATTTGAAGGTTGTGCACGTAGTCCTCAATTTTATCTGTAGGAGTAAAAATCTTATAAAAATTACTATACCTAGCAGCCCGACAAAATAGTATTTTTTAAGAAGTTTCTTTTTTAGCGGCAGAAAATCCTTAGATGGACTAAAATATTTTAAAGTGCTGTCTTATATTCATAATGCTGTCTCATACGAAAATTATAAGACAGTACATAAGCAAGTCAAGCCGAAAGAAAGAAGAAGAATACCTAAATGGGAAAGGAGGAACTGACTTTTTCGTAATGTAATAATATTCGGCTTAAGGGGAATCTAGTCGCTGGCTCGAACTCACTGGTGGGCCTGACTAAAAAGTACGCTGTCCCACCAGGCTTCATATCCGACGGAGGTAGTTTCAGTGGTGAGCAGTTATGAGGCTAGTCTACACGCAAAACGTTATTGAGTGAGATGCAGGATCACTTATAGTAAAACAGGCGTGTAAAAAATTAAGAAAAGTCTTTCGGAAGATCGGGTTTTATGAAAAAACCACTGCATAAATAAATGACCAATAAAGTTTATTGAACTTTTCGATAATTGGACTTTGTCGGTACCGACTTGGTTTTGGAGATTTTATACTTATTTATTACTTAAACACGCCCAAAGTTAGTTCAAATTATCCAGATCTTTGTTGGCTCATAACTTTGGAATGGCTCTATATTTTAGTACTATGTTTCCGTAAAACCATACCATTTTTAATTTTTGGTGTGCATCGTCGAATAGTGGAGAAATACACTTCCGAAGTTTGTATGGAAAAAATTTGGACTAGATTCACCTTAAGAATGCAAATCAATTCTCCTGTTTTTTATACCGATTTACATTTATGAACTGGCAACCCTTTTCGTTCCGTTTATGTTTTACGGGGATTCCCCACAAACGTTGAAGTGAGTAGGTAATTATTTCCAGTAGTTTGTTTCTAAGTACTAAATATTTTTAGGGGACTACCCTTTTTTACTACATTCCTACAAACAACGCGACATTTCAGGGGAATCCTAAAATATTGTTTAAAAGATTTTTTTTTATTTCTTCATTCGTTCTTCTGAAGTGAAGATTCCTAGTACAAATGTTCTGTGCGGGAGACTAATCGCCGTCACATTTGTACATAGTGTGTCGGTAGCTTATCAAACATACTCTCATGAATTTTTGTATACATGTTCAGAAGCCGTAGTAGTCTAATATACTATGTGTATATTATACAATTAAAACAATATCACATAAGTAAATCATCCCATCTTTGGAATAGCAAGCTCATTACCTACAAGGTGTTAGCGTGATCTAGAGCAGGGCCTATTCAGCAAAAAAAGTAATTATTTCGCGGTTTCTTAGAGATTCGCGAGAAATTAACACAGAACAGTAACACTCGGACTACGAAAATCGCCCTTACCGTTACGACAAAACGCGCTGTGAATGTAATTTTTTTACTACTGATGTGCGGTTGATTGTATAGGTAGGCTTATTATCACATAAACCAACTGCAGTAGGTATTAAGAATGAGATCGAATATAAATATTGTTTGATTATAAATTATTGTGGTCATTTAATATAAATTAGGTTAATGAGAATGCATAACGCACGGTCGTGTATTATTAGATACTACTACTACTACTAACAGATAGTGTTTCGTTCTACGATAAAGGTACCTAACTTTTAGTCGACATTTACACGGATGTACTTAGTAGTAAAATCGCGGTGGGATACATTTTTGCGCACCTGTTAAACTGAACATTGAGAATAGGGTATTACACTCATTTTTTTAAAGTGTCTTAATTAGATTTTAGAGTGCTAATAAACCACAAAATAAAAACAACATTTTTATTTAATCGATTACCGTAAAAAACATTTAAATTTTCAAATTTCGCGCGTAATTTGACGAAAACGCTGGACGCAGTGGACGCCATATTGCTCTGTGGGTATGACGCCAGTTTGCTATATAAACAAATGCGCTGATATTTTATAGGACAATTGTTTATAATTAAAAAAAATAGTTATTTTTCTACTTATCGTTGGTTTCGAACAACCCGCACCCCTGGCAGGCATCGGCCCTTGCGGGCCCCATCAGTTGCTGCTGACATCTCTTTGAGGAGCGCGTGGAACACAACGCGCCGTCGACCCGGGCTTGGTCCTTACCGGACAGCGAGCTACCCATTACTCGCCGTCCGCAAGCCCGTGCCTACGGTGGCCGGGAATTAGCCTGGGATTCCCGACGCCCAGGGCGTCTCCTGCGAAGGCCACGGCTGTGAGGGCGCATGTACTGCATCTCCCTCACGTGCGCCGCCTCCCTCTTTGCGAGCATAACTGCTTCGCTGAAGGAGGCGACTGCTAGCCATGCACCCTCGCTCCGTACCCTGGCCTGGACCAGGGTTGGACGCGAGAGATCGCCGCCGCCGATCACCTCCACGAGGACATGGCGGTGCTCCGTCCAAGCCGGGCAGACCTCCACTGTATGCTCCACCGTGTCCTCAGGGCGATCTTCGCAATGGAAACACCCGGGCGATCCCTATCCGAAACAGGAACGTCCCGAAACAGCCGTGTCCGGTGAGGACCTGTGTCAGGCGGAAGGTGAGGACGCCATGCCGCCTCTCAAGCCACTCCTCAAAGAGGGGACTTACCGCCGCAATTGTGGCGTGCCCAGCACTGGGTTGCGAAAATCGCACTTTCCACGTCGCCATGAGATCCTGCCGGAGCTCTGTCCACCGTGCCGCGATTTCCCGCGGCAGCGGAGTTACGCCCTGGCGTTTGGCCTCTCACTTCCAATTGTGCGCGAGGACCTTTGCCTCCAGATCCCATGGCGGCAATCCGGCAAGGAGGCCAGCCGCCTCACCGGAGATCGTGCGGTATCCCCGGATCATCCGGATGGCCATGACCTATGGGCCGCCTTCAACCGGCGTGAAGTCTTTACGGTCAACCGCTAATTCCGTCCACGTCCAACGAAGAGGTTTCCGTAGCAAAAACATTAAACAGGGTTATTAATTATCATAACAGTTACATTAAATTTGTAAATTTAATTCTACCTTCGGAACATGATTATGACGTTTCTTCATAAAGCAGCGCAAGTAGTTCAAATGCTGATTGATTTGAACCATGAGTACTAGTTCTCTTACTGCTTCGTCATATAACGAAATTGATAGCCTTTTCACACAGCATTTTGAGGTGGACCAATTATGTAAAGGCCGAGATGTTTCATCCTTTACTAATTTGTTGACATCTAATCGCTTTCTTGGCCATCTTAACTCGCCTTTTGATTCCCACAAACTTGGTACAATGCAAAGCTTGTTTTGCCCTTTCTCAATGGTTGCTTAAATTTTAGTCGGGATATTTTCCTGAAAATAAAGTAAAACTGATATAATACATACAACAAACTAATAATGCTTTCCAATATGTTTACAATATACGGTCAAATTGAGAATTTCTTCCTTTTTTTCGTGGGTTAAAAATTAAACAGCTACTTCTTTTAGTTTTACCATATGTAGGTACGTATCATCTTGAGTCAGCGTTTTTTATTTCTTTTATGTAACTCTTACCATTATAAGTTATGTATAGAGAACTGATATACAGCCTAAGTAATAAAAATATTCTATTATAAAGCTGATTAACAGCCAAAAGCTGTACAATATAATCCATAACTTACTTCGTACAGCTACTCAGACTATAACACACTCCGATTATGGTTTTGGCTGTTTAGCAAAAAGTCACCATTTTCGTAATTTCGAATATACGTATAAAACAAAATTTGAAACATAATTTAAGGAATATATCATGATTTTCAGCTTGATATGAGGGCACAATGATCACACTACCCTCACTTCTGTTATTATAAAATTGTTTTTTATTCTAACCTTAAAACCAACATTGACTTACCATATAAATAGTATTTTTCTTTTATATCAGATCGATTATTTTCCTGGCGCTTGAATATTTTGACGGAAACATAGACAAGTTCACAATAAATTTAAATCCGCAATTTCAATTCACCAATTAACACCTTCAGATATCTAAGTTCAAGATTACGTTTACTTACTAATAAATATTATAAATAAGTAACAATGTCGCCATTCACGGTTCTATTTCATTGAAAATATAATTCGTGTAATTTTTATTATTTTGTAATTCTTTTCAAAAACCTATTTAGAACTCTTTTCTTTACAAGATATTTATAAGATAATATCTGCAGTGTTATGGTTTTTTTGTACACCGAATTACAGCTATTATACAGCTTATTCATTTCTTGCACACCTACTATACAGCTCTACTAACGCAAAAAGCTGTAAAAAATGTTCCACATTTTTACAGGGCTGCATAAGGGCTGTATAAGCGCTGATACAGCCTGGACATACAGCTTCTAGTATAAAAACGAACTAAAATACAGCTTGTATACAGCTTGCAATGCTACTGGGAGGTCCTCACCGGACCTGGCTGTTTCGGGAGGTTCTTGTTTCGCATAGCCTTATGCGTTCTTGTTCCGGCTATCAGTCTGAATGTCCTATCCCAATAACACATCTTCTAGAGAGGAGTAGGAACAATCTGACCATACTTAGCATTCACCTTCCGCCTGATGCAGGTCCTCACCGGACACGGTTGTTACGGGAGGTTCCTGTTTCGGATAAGAAGGGAGAAAACGCCCGGGTGTTTCCATTGCGAAGATCGCCCTGAGGGCACGGTGAAGCATACGGTGGAGGTCTACCCGGCATGGGCGGAGCACCGCCGTGTCCTCGTGGAGGCGATCGGCGGCGGCGATCTCTCGCGTCCGGCCCTGGTCCAGGCCATGGTACGGAGCGAGAGTGCATGGTTAGCCGTCACCTCCTTCAACGAAGCAGTGACGCTCGCAAAGAGGAAGCGGCGCACGTGAGGGAGAGGCAGTACATGCGCCCTCACGGCCGTAGCCTTTGCAGGAGATGCCCTCGGCGTCGGGAATCCCAGGCTGATTCCCGGCCACCGTAGGCGCGGGCGGCGAGTAATGGGTAGCTCGCTGTCTGGTAAGGACCAAGCCCGGGTCGACAGCGTGTTGTGTTCCACGCGCGCCTCAAAGAGATGTCAGCGCCAACGGATGGGGCCGGAAGGGCCTGCCAGGGGTGCGGCTTGTTCGAAAGAGATACCGCGGCCCTGGCACACAGGTTTTAGTCAGTAAAAGTCTGACACGCCCTCCTGCTCTACCCAGTGCGGGAAAAGATATTTGATGATTTCCCACCCACAAAAAAAAACCTATCGACCTGATGAGCCCTGTCGGCGAAGAGTCTTGTCGGCGAAGTGTCCTGTCGGCGAAGAGTCCCGTCGAAGCAAAGTTTTGTCGGTGTTCAGTCTGTCGGCGTAGTGTCTGTCGGCGTTTAGTCGTACACTGGTCACAGACATCGTCAAAAAAACACACTGTTCCATTTTCAACTCTCGGCGCTAAGCAGTGCGTTGAAGATCCAGTGCGCGAAAAAAACCCCCGCCACGATATAATTACGTCCGTGAGAACGTCGATTATTATATTACTGGCGTATGCTCCCGGCGCCTTAATCTTAGATAAAATTACTCACTATCCTTAAGGTGCATCCACACCGAGGTAACTTTTTGTAAAGCAACATGATAAATTTAGTAACTTTCTATAACTTTTGCCGCTTTTTCTATAAATTTTTGTTATCCGTTGTTGTCTAGTAACACTTGTAAACTTTGCTCTACAAAAAGTTACTTTGCTTTAAAAAACTTACGCTTGCCGCAATATATAATAGATATCAGTTTGCTAATACCTATTATTATCTTTATAATATAGCTCATATCAACAACCAACATCTGCCTAGCCATTTCCCAACTATGTTGGGTCGTCAGCTTCCAGTCAAACCAGATGAAGCTGAATACCATTATTTTACATGGAGCGACTGCCTATCTGACCTCCACCACCAAAGACATTAAATATTATCTAATTATTTACAACAACTCATGAGATATTGATTAGTATTAAGAGGTTTTTACGCAAAAAAAATATTATTGTCAGCGAGCGTCGCAACAAAATCTTTTTAAGTATCTGAAATCTTTGTTTCTTTACCCAAAAATTATTAAAAATGGAAGAGTGAAATAACCTGACCTTGAGCAATGCAGGCATAATGAAAACAAAACTGGGTGGCAGGGACATCTATGGCATAACTGTAAACATGACAGACGGGCAACAAAGTGATCCTATACATGCTCTGTTATGGCAACTATGGTACGGAACCCTAAATATCAGCTTTTCTTAAGCGTATTTAATAATAAAGTATTTAAAATTAAAAGTTACCTATGAAAAATTACAACACAGGTTTCTAGAAACATGTACTGATTCCCTGGTATCAGATTGTGTGTTGATGTTCCTGCCACCCCATATATTAAGTTATGCAACTACTATTGATTTTTGTGGGACAGTTGCTCTAACTTAAATTCAAGCTATGATAATATAATATTGTTTATAGAAGGAACACTGAAAACAATCTCTTTTCATCTCATTAGCTCATTTGCATGTCCACTCATTAAATATGTACATTGTTTTTGTATGAAGTTGACAGAGGTAGAATTTGAATACATTTAGGAAAATTAACTGACCTAAATATATTTAAATATCTTAACTTCTTTATTTTTCTATAAAAATCTTTTAGTCATGAGCTCAGTAGAGAAGTATGAAAGATTTTGGCACAAACATCAAATAAATTAGGAAAAAGACAAGAGAATGATGAAAAAGTAGAATTCCAATAAAACAATCAGTTATTCCCAAAGTGTTTTTACATTATCATAATATTATAACAACTGTATGTACAACACATAATCACTTTTTTATTTATCAGCATAACAGTTCAGATACTAAGTACAGATCGGCACATAACTTCCTTAATATTGGAATTATTCATAATCACACATTATTACAGTACATATAAAGGAGATGTAAATAAATAAAAAAAAATCTATTTACAAAAATTTACAAAGAAAATCAAATAATAATTTTCAATGCACAAGGCAATGGTGTTGGTTTTCAGCCTCTCATTGTCACGATTTTCCTGGCCCTATGTTGACCAGTGCAATATTTTGCATTTTGAGCACTTAGGTAGGTAACTCTGGAAGAATTGCAGGCGCAGCTATGTATCGTACTTGTCAGCTTCACACTGACTGCCCCAGAATAAACAGTTCCCAATACCGCTATAACAAATTAATATCACTGCTGCGAGGAAGACTACACTGCACACGGTACACGGCTTCCTTTCAAGGAAGAATCCTATTAGATACAACACCATGAACATTACATGTGTGTTTACCAAAGCCGGGTTCACGGGCTTCGGTATTAGTAGCACGGGGATTAGCCATTGCAAACAATACATGTCGCCGAGTACACTTGCAAAACTGGATCACAATCGTGTAACACTGCCGTGGATTAGCATTTGTATCGTAATCGACATGATTCAATTGATATCTTCATATTTTTTCAGAATAGAAACAAAATGTTACAGATTTGCGTATAATTTTTGACAGCAAGCTGGCTGGAAGGAAGACAGCAAGTTGTCTTGTCAATGTCATTGCTGGTAGTGTTGCCAACAAAGCAGGACCTGATGTTGCCATTTTTTACACCCTGAGAAGCCTGGTGTAGCCGAATTTCCCAAACGCCAATATTATCGGTATAAATAAAGTAAAGCGTAGTTTATATCAACTTATTTTTTATATAACTTTTTTTATATACTCTTTCGACAACATTATTGTTTGTATTACCCAGTGTAATGATTCTGGTTCGTCTGCCAGCAATAATAAGGCACCAACAAGACTTTCCCCCGTCAACGTTATCAGTGGTAGCTGATGTAGCTGCTGTTCTAGTACTGGGGGGAGCATGCGATTGTTTGGTTGAAAGTGGTTACAGGGAATACTTCTTCAACTCATATGGGTCCGAAATCTAAGAATAGCAATCAGCATGGGTAGTTGCATCCGGTTCCTTGATTTTGTCTTCATCGCATCTAGCACGATAAAAATTCCTTCAACAGTGTTACTGCAAGACAACGTAACGAAAACTCCGCTTTGTCTATGAACATGGAATTCCCACCAGCATTACCTACACCAGACCATAGGGATTAATTTTTATGAAAAGCTTATTCAATTGGCAATTTCAATTAACATGTCTCTGAAGTAGCCAAGTCGCCTTTCAGAATTTTTCATCGCCGATTCTCATCCTGAGTAGCTTAAATGAGTACCGTAGCGTGGCCACCCCACGACCATAAGGCTAACGGATGATGTTGGCCGCACTGTTGATAACATCCAATAGGATGATTGCGGGAGCATTAGAAAAGTTTGCGCCACTGTTGTTGATGACCAATCACGCGCCAGTATTTTTCCCGCGCACCCCGCTTCTAGCGCCAGTGTTGAGCAAGCGCCTCTTGCGGGGAAGTCTGCTCTCGACTCCTGTGTGACGCGACGTGTATCAAGCCGCCAGCCATCTTAAATCTCTAATAGGTATTATTCCTGTTTTGTGTTTCCCTTGTACTTGTGTTTCTATTTGGGGTAATTAAAAGTAGTAAGTATTTATTTTACATTCAGAGGCCCGAACCCTATGCCCGTCGGCTACATTACGACAAATAGCCAACGTTGACCACACTGATCGTTGCCCATAGACACAATAGTCTTAGATGTTGCCACACAAATTACATTTTACTATTTTGTAGCCACCCTAAACAAAACCTAAAAAACAACATGATCATTCATCATTCTCATCATTTCATCTTTATGACATAAGCATAAGGTTCATGGACTATCAGGAGACTGAAAGTTTATTCACATTCTTAACATAACATAATATAATATGATCTAAATCCTATACACACTGTCAACCGTTCTTACTTTTTCCCGTCCTTACACACATTCAAAGGCGCGAATCAAACCAGACAATCACTCACTCCCATATTCACACACAACACACTTCCACCACATGCACATTTACACACATACACCCAATTAACACAATTTTACACACACACGCACATACAAACACACATAACACTTTAGCATTATAGGTACTTTCTGTAATTTTAATTCCTACTTATGTAAGTGTGTTTTACCCTCTTTTTGTAATAGATAAATAATTTTTACCTATACGTGTTACCAAATGGCAACAACCTTGGCTGTCAACTTTGTATATTATTAATAGAACCTATAGCTGAACACTGGTGCCGATTCTGTTGTACACCGAACTAAACTAACTAAACTATCACTAAAATTCCTTACTTTTGGCTATGAGAATCTTAAAGCTATTCTGCAAAAAAAGATCTCTAAATTTAAAAATAATTTTGACACAACTAAAATCGAATTTGACAAATGCGACTCCACGTTTGCCCTACCCCGTGATCTTTTTTAGAGCGGGAACCGCGCAGGGGGGGCAGCCTCAACGTGTTTTAAATGGATTTTTTTACTTTTTGTACCGAAAATATGAAAAATTATTACCAACATGTTGAGTTTTAGAGGTGTATGAGGCTTTATAAAGGGGGTCGAAATTTTCATTATTTTTACGATAGGACACACCAATTTCGAGATATAAGCAAAAGAAAAAAAAAAGATACAGTACTGTATTTGCGCCCGAAGTCGAGGTGTCAGTGTGAATTTTAGTTCTTGACAGCTAATTTTATTCCACACCTTTTTAATCGCGATTAAAAATAGTCAGATTTAGTTGGACAATCGAAATTTTATATTGAATAGAATAATGAATTTGACAACAACAGAATAGCAAAATTACCATTTTCACTAAATTAAAAACTCAGTACAATCTTAGTGCTGTCAAACTAAAATATAGATTATGTCGTGTCACTTTAGTCAATTTCAGAATGGGAAATCGTCATTTGACAGGAATAAACTAAATTTTAGTGATTTTTAGTTTAGTTTAGAGAATTTTGTGACAAGAGAATCGGCACCACTGACCCCTAAAATACAGGCCCAGGCCTAGTTTGGGGGTTAGGATCATATTTGTGGCAATACATTCGTGTGCTTTTTTTAACCGACTTCCAAAAGGAGGAGGTTCTCAATTCGTCGGAACCTATTTTTTTATTTTTTTTATGTATGTTTCCCGATTACTCGAAGATGCCTGGACCGATTTGGATATTTTTTTTTTTTGGTTTGAAAGGTCATACTTTCCAGGTGGTCCCATGATCATCAAGTCAGGATCTGATGATGAGATCCTGGAGAAATAGAGAGAACTTTTCAAATTTTATAGGCACACTTGAAGCAATTTGTGTAGTTTTTGGAAGAATACTTTCTCGGAATGGTTCCATTTCAATTTGGTGAAGATCTGATGAGGAACTTCGGAGATAGGCAACGGAACTCCTCAATAAATGATAGCAAATGGACTGGGATTACTGAAATCTCATGTCTGTATATTGTTTACACCAGTTAATAACATAACATCACGCCGGTACGCTGTGAAGGGGTAAGCGCATGTGAACCACTAAAGAGTGAAAAAAAAAACTAAAAAAAAAAAATAAACAACCGGAAGGTGGTGACAAAACAATAAAATATATATCCAAAGTCACCGACTTCCGAAATTAAGCTATTTTTCACTTTGTGGTGTTTTTTTTGGAAGTCGGATGTTTATTTTTTTGAAAAAAGTTTTATTATGACTAGCTTGTAACATGTATTTTTAAGTGTCAAATAATTTTTTTTTTGTTTTTTTTTTGTTTTATGTTCAATTAGGAAAATTTGACAGTTTGGGGTAGCTGCTTGATGTCTGTACCTACCTATAACTTTTGATTAAACTTTATAGGGCCAATTTTTGAAGAGAAAACTTTTTTAGGCGGGTTGGGCATTTTTTGAGATGGGAAAAAGCAATTGAACTCGCGATACCGTTACCGACACCTTTGTTGTTTAGTAGAGGTATTACAATAATCTATGTCTCAAAAGATAAGTTTAGGTCCAAAACTAATATTCCAATTGGAATTATGAAAATCGGGTAACCCGTTTTGAAGATATAACCAAAATTTGACTAAGAATAATGTGAAATCATGTATTGACGATTTAAAAAAGTTATTGTTCAAGTTTTCTTTTTTTTTTTTTGGGTGGGAAATCATCAAATAACTTCTCCCGCTCTGGGTGGAGCGGGAGGGCGTGTCAGACTTTTACTGACTAAAACCCACCCGTGTCCCTCAGTTGCCTGTGTGCCAGGGGCCGCGGTATCTCTTTCGAACAACCCGCACCCCTGGCAGACCCGCACCCCTGGCAGAAGTTTTCACTTCTGTTGGCGCTCCCGGAGTGCCACTGTTTTTGTTTTTAGTTTTTAGTCGTTTTTGTTCGTGTCGGGGGTTTTTTTAATGTTTGATTTTACTTTTTGTCAGATATTGCTTAGTCCAACACGCACTTGGCTAGTTTATTTGTCACTAGCTGTGCCTCGCAATATACCGGAATTAGTGTCGATACCGTGGGAATATTGGGATATCCTTTGTCCTAATCCAGCTCATGATGTACCCTTGTGCCAAAATTCATCCAAAGCCGTCCAGCGGTTTCAGTGTGAAAGCGTAACAAACAAACCAACTTACTTTCGTATTTATAATATTAGTTAGGAAGTTAGGATAGCTTAGACTAGCACTAGTTACGAGTCATGTGCAACCACAGACTTGTCAGTACCCAATAGGAGAATCCTGAATGTTTAAATTGATACATTAATAAATCATAAAATAGTGCCAAGTGTTCCGTTTTTGGCCACGCGTCAAAAGATCCGTGTACAGGTATAGGTACCCACATTATGTATCCACATGTCCATATGTTCTATTTAGAGGTGTTAGGCCTTGGCACACACGGCTACACATCAATATTTCCAGTTTACGCTGATCTCGGACTGTACGGAAATCCTATACAATGCGAGATCAGCTTATACTGGAAATGGACATATAGCTGGTTGTGAAGCCGTGTGTACACGAAGGTCTATACTGGCCGCATGCCGTATATTACACTTTTCATTAAAAGGAATTTTCATACGTTTAATATTCAGCTAAACTAGGCCTTCGTTTGATCACGACTCACAAGCGAGTACATGGACCAGTGATGGACAATGGCAGGCCGCCATGATTGATTACAAATATAACGACCCCGTTCGTCCTGAAAAGGTGTTGAAATGAATATGAGGCTATTTTTATTACAGAGGTTATTGGCCTCATGTATTGGCTAGGTGCTGTTAACGATGAGCTTGCTAAAAGTACCGGGAAAGATAAATTCAGTATTTAACGCGTAATTATTAAAATGAAATCAAATGAATTTACATCTACGCGATGACCTCTGTCAGCTGTTCAAGCTCAGTTTCTATTATTTTCTAAATTCGAAATAGTGTTTATTCATATTATGCCACTGTTTTATAAATCTCGCGGAGGTTGCATTCAAGTCTCTACTTTGTACAGATATATAATTTAAATCCTTCTGAACGAATTTCTGCCACGGCAGCCACTTAATGGAGACCTTTTTTCCTGATGGAAGGGTCTGGTGTAGAACAAGTGAGAGGCAAAAGTCCAATGTTATACATTACATACGTTACATTTGCACTATTGACGTGAATCAACACTATGAGTATGTGCAGGCATCCCGGTCTGATCGATCTAGCTGGCTGTTCGGCGGTTCAGATATCGATATGGTAGCCATTACACATAGGTACCTCAGACTTTAGCCTACTTCGCAGGTTTTTTGCACCTTTTATAGGTAAAGTATAACGGTTTGTGATACTTTTTTTTTTTTGTGGTTGGGAAATCATCAAATGACTTCTCCCGCTCTGGGTGGAGCAGGAGGGCGTGTCAGACTTTTACTGACTAAAACCCACCCATGTTCTCTCAGCTGCCCGTGTGCCAGGGGCCGCGGTATCTCTTTCGAACAACCCGCACCCCTGGCAGGCATCGGCCCTTGCGAGCCCCACCAGCTGCTGCTGACGTCACCCTGCGACGGGTCAGCAGTGGCCCCGCCGCCTACCACTTTTCGGCCGCAGGGGATAGGGAGAGCGGCCAACGCTATACCGACACTCCTCTTCCCGTCCAGGCCACGGAGGGGAAGAGCGCTACTCAGAAGTACCGGCACTCCTCCTCCGCCGCAGCCTGTAACTCTCAGCCGCGATGCCTCCCATTCGACATCGCGGCCCGCCTCAGCTGCGATGCACCTCACCGCAACCTACTTTTTGGTCGCTACGTCGTCGGCTTGGAGGCACAAGCCCTGACGAGCGGCCCCACCTTGGGGTTCCTCTTCGCTTCACCGTGGGAGGGTGACCACGGTTACTGAGCCCCCCCGCAACGACAATGCGGGAACCCCACTGGGGGGGACGGTTTGTGATACTTTATTTACATTCTATTCGCTTATAGGTAATTTAAATATTAAAAATAACTTCTAATTATCTATAGACATTTGAAATCGTCCACTACCCTTTTTCTTATTCACTTTATGTTAAGGGGAAGACAATTGATTGAAGTGTCCTTTATAATAGTCAGCACTTGCACTACAGTTTTAAGTTCACTTGCACTGCACTAAACTCAAAAGGTAAGGGCAACTTCTTGGCATCACCGAATTACAACGAAGACAATCGACTCGACAGTCACGTGATGATGATGACTGTGGTCATGAGCTTCTGTATATTTTTCATTGCTATGTTTATGACATCCATCTCGAGGTCCCGGTGGAGGTCGCTGTTTCTAATGTACCAGAGCGAGCACTTTGGTAATCGTTGGATAATTTGACGATTGCTCTAGCTGGTGCAACCCGAGCCAGCTGAATACCAACGGCCTATACAGGCTTTAGGCTGCTTGTCCACTGGAGCGGAGCAATGATTTTATTTTAATCCTTGCGGAGCGGATTGGAGTTTGAATTCTATTGGTTAATACTGGCGCAGCTCCGCGCCTCTCCGCTCTTCTCCGCTTCAATGGACAGGCAGCCTTAAAACTTGTTAAATAACAAATTGTTAGATATTGTCATGTTTACAATGGGGACTGTCTTCCAAGTAGCTAATACATTTTTGTATTGTATTGACTTTGTGAGGTCTAGACTTAGAGATACTGAACATTGTTCGGGCTCCCGTTCTCCTCCATTCGAGCAGGGTAAGGGGGTAGGTTAGGAGTACATGTGGGTAGCGTTTTCTTTTATTTATCAAGCGTCGTTGGATCATAAATCAGTGTCACTGCCGCCCACTTTACCACCCCTTCCATTAACAATACAAATATCTCGCAACATGTTTCATGTATTTTATTTTGAGTTTTATTGATTTTAGCGAGTATTTTTAACTGTGGTAATATTAAAGTTCAGAAATGTATCGACTTGTATATCTGTCTGTACCTGTAAAAATCATTGTAGCTTGAGAATATGGTGCATATTAGGTAGAAATCTACCTTTTTTGTCAAGATAGATGTACTTACCCATAATACGCAGCGTTCTGAAGTGACACTACATTTTAAGTTTTTTTTTTCAGGTTAGTTACGTTAGTACTAAGTTTGTTCCGGCTTTCACTCTGAATGTCCTATCCCAATAACACATCTTCTAGAGAGGAATAGGAACAATCTGACCATACTTAGCATTTCAGCGGCACCTTGCGCCTGACGCAGGTCCTCACCGGACACGGTTGTTTCGGGAGGTTCCTGTTTCGGATAAGAAGGGAGGAATGGGCGTCAGGAATCCCAGGCTGATTCCCGGCCACCGAAGGCGCGGGCTTGCGGACGGCGAGTAATGGGTAGCTCGCTGTCGCTGCAGTGTGTTCCACGCGCCAGGGGTGCGGATTGTTTGAAAGAGATACCGCGGCCCCTGACACACAGGCAACTGAGGGAACACGGGTGGGTTTTAGTCAGTAAAAGTCTGACACGCCCTCCTGCTCCATCCAGAGCGGGAGAAGTCATTTGAATATTTCCCACCCAAAAATAAAACCATACTTAGCAGAAAATTAAATGATTTTGTTGAGGATAAAGGGACAAAGCAGGATAGAAAAAAGAAGATTTTAATCTAGTTATTTAGATTGAGTGTTAAATGCCAAGGAAGCGAGCCATGCTTGGCATAACGCTACTGGACCGAGTAGGTCACACTGAAACCCGTTGTCAATCGAAAGTCTACGACATCGGGGACAAGGCGTTGCGCCTCAGGTGGAGTTGGGCACGACATCTAAGTAGTTAGACGAGGAAATGGCCGATGGAGTATGGCTGTGACCGAACGGTGGCCAAAGTTAGGCCAAAGAAACCAGGGCCAAAAGCTTGTTGGGTTGATGATATCGTCAAAATCGCGGGAAACACCTGGGCGCACGGAACCGCGAAGTATAAGTAAGTTAGGGGAGGCCTATAACTAGCAGTGGGTGATTCCGCGCTGAGATGATGATGATGCTGATGTTTGTTCCTTACAAGTTATGTACAACTGGTTATTGGTAGTTTATACAGGGTAAATTTTTAACCAGTGCGCAAACTGTAACTGTAGCGGCGCTGCCGCCACAACACCAAGCGACCCGAGGCGTGCGAACCACGAATCGGGGATCATCGGCTGTCTCCGCCGCGCTGCGAGCTCCGTTCGTTTTCAACGGTCGCCCGCGCGCCACTCCATTGTCCGCCGTTGCGCACGGCACTCGCGCGCTCACTTGTCTTATATAATCTTTACGTTACGCGGTCCTAAACTAAATGTTCTTTCCTTTGTTATATAAGTAATATAAGTCTAATACTAGAATCCAGTGATTTCATTTGGCGGACCAATCCCCTACATATTGGTGACCCCGAACATGGAAACGCCTAAGTTGGATAATTCAGCGGCGGAAACGTCGCGTGTAGGGGTTCGGCCGCCGCCATTTTGGCCGGACGACCCGGCCATGTGGTTCGCGCAGATGGAGTGCCAGTTCGCGTTGGCAAACGTTACAGTTGACCTTACAAAATACTACCAGGTAGTGTCCGCGCTGGAGCACCGCTATGCCACTGAGGTCAAAGATATCATCACCGACCCGCCAGCAGCGAATAAGTACGAAAAACTGAAGACTGAACTCATCAAGCGTTTGTCAGCGTCGCGTGAACGTAAGGTTAAGCAATTACTAATGCACGAGGAGCTGGGTGACCGAAAGCCATCACAGTTTTTACGACACTTACGACATCTTGCAGGCCCATCGGTACCAGAGGATTTCTTGCGTACTTTGTGGTCAAATAGGTTACCAACTAACCTGCAAACGGTAATAGCGTCTCAACCTGACCTGTCGTTGGACAAACTAGCGGATTTAGCGGACACAGTCAACGAAATCGCGCCGGCGGGGCCTATGCAAGTAGCAAGCGTAGCGGATTCAGGTACAGCGGCCCTTATGAAAGAGATGGCAGGCCACATAGCGGAGTTAACCAAGCAAGTGAGTTCGCTGTCCTCCAGAGTGGATAATCGAAGACAGGTACGTGGTCGTTCACACTCAAGGTCAAAAAGTGGTAACTGGCGGAGTAGATCTAAATCCAGGCCATGTCAGCCACCAGAAAACCACCCACATTGTTGGTACCATTTCACATTCGGCGTCCGTGCAAAGAAATGCACGCAGCCTTGTGCATGGAGGTCGGAAAACTCGAAAGGCAGCCCGAATTAGCGGCCTACGACTGCCCATTAGCATCAGGCCGTCTATTTGTTACTGACCGTTATTCAAAAATGTTATTTCTTGTCGATACAGGCTCTGACTTATGCGTCTACCCTCGGTCAGCAATCAAGACGACCTGCAACATAACAAAGTTTAGTTTAACGGCAGCAAATGGAAGTATCATTAATACCTATGGACCAGTGCAACTCAACCTCAACCTAGGTCTTCGCCGTTCATTTACTTGGAAATTTACCATAGCCGACGTTTCAAAGCCAATAATTGGTGTAGATTTTCTAAGTTATTATAATCTGCTTGTAGATTGCCGCAACCACAGACTCATGGATGGCACCACCTCACTCTTCGTGGCAGCATCCACACAACGGATTCCTGACGATGTGGCATCAGTCAAAACAGTGACCGGAGAGACTAAATTTCACCAGATGCTGCGTGAGTTTCCTGAGGTAACACGCCCTGCAGGTACTGTAAATCAGAGAATACCTAAACACAACACAGTGCACTTTATTAAGACCACTTCAGGACCACCGGTTGCAAACAGACCTAGGCGGTTGGATCCGGACAGATTAAAGATTGCAAAGAAAGAGTTTGATGACATGATAGCCAATGGAACTGCAAGGCGTTCTGAAAGCCCATGGTCTTCGGCTCTACATCTGGTGAAAAAGAAGGATGACGGGTGGCGTCCCTGTGGTGACTATCGCACATTAAATACACGTACTGTACCTGACCGATACCCCATACGCAATATCCAGGATTTCTCACAGCAGCTTTCTGGCTCCACTATATTTACAAAAATTGATTTAATTAAAGCATATAACCAGATACCGGTAAATGAAATTGACATACCAAAGACTGCCATAACAACGCCATTTGGATTGTTTGAATTCCCATTTATGACCTTTGGCCTTAGGAATGCCGCTCAAACATTCCAACGTTTCATAGATGAAGTACTTACTGGGTTTGATGACTTCTGCTTTGGATTTCTGGATGACATCTTAATATATTCTTCTTCTCCAGATCAGCATAGACAGCTCCTACACCAGCTGCTGGCACGCTTGCAGGAATACGGCGTTCTCATCAATGCATCAAAATGTGTGTGGGGCCAGCCCGAGGTGACTTTCCTTGGATATCAGGTATCTGCTGCTGGTACCCAACCTCTTGGCACGAAGGTCCTGGCAATACAGGACTTCCCAGTACCCCGCACAGTGAAGGAGTTACGGAGATTCCTAGGCATGCTAAACTTTTATAGAAGGTTCGTACCTAATGCTGCAAAAAGTCAAGCGCCGCTTAATTCTATGCTGGGTGGAGAAAAGGTCAAAGGCTCGGATCCGGTACAGATGTCGCAGCTTCAGCTGGAGGCTTTTGAGGAATGCAAGAAAACACTATCAAATGCAACGCTTCTTGCACATCCACAGGCTCACGCACGGCTTTCTTTGCTAACGGATGCATCTGACGTTTCCATAGGAGCAGTTCTTCAGCAGCACGTCGGTACGCAGTGGGAGCCACTCGCGTTCTTCTCCAAGAAGCTGAACCAAGCTCAGCGCAAATACAGTCCCTACGATCGCGAGCTACTGGCTGTCTACGAAGCAATCAAGTATTTCCGGCACATGGTGGAGGCCAGGGAATTTGTAGTCTTCACTGATCACCGCCCACTTTCATACGCTTACAAGAATTCCAGAGAGAATTGCTCGCCACGTCAATACAGGTACTTTGACTACATTGCTCAGTTTACTACAGACATACGCTACATACCAGGCGCTGAAAATGTCGTAGCTGATACTTTGTCACGTATTGAAGCAGTAACGTCGACAGTCGATTACAAGGCTTTAGCCCAATCTCAAGAGTCAGACTCCGAACTACAGTTGCTAATACAAAAAGGATCGTCGCTAAAACTGGAAAAGATAACTCTGGTTGGCTCAGACACCAGTCTCTATTGCGACGTTTCTACTCAACCGCCGAGACCCTACGTCACACCTGAGCTGCGTAAGCAGGTATTTGATGCTCTTCATTGCCTGAGCCACCCTGGACGTACAGCTACCGTGCGACTGGTCACGCAAAGATTTGTGTGGCCTGGGATTCGTAAGGACAGTAGAGAGTGGTGCAGAAGCTGTCTTCACTGCCAGCGCTGTAAAATCACCCGACACACATCCGCTCCTCTTTCCCAATTTCCTGCAACCTCGTCGAGATTCTTCCACATCCATCTCGACATCGTAGGGCCTCTAATACCATCTTCTGATTACAGATATTGCCTCACCATCGTTGACCGGTTCACACGATGGCCTGAGGCGATACCACTGAAAAACATCACTGCCGACGCCTGCGCGGCCGCCTTGGTATCCGGGTGGATATCGAGGTTCGGTTGCCCCGCGCAGATCACCACTGATCGCGGTCGGCAGTTCGAGTCCGGCCTGTTTAAGGCCCTAGCATCACTGCTTGGCGCACGTCACTTCCGAACCACAGCCTATCACCCTGCATCAAACGGGATGGTTGAGAGGCTGCATCGACAACTCAAGGCTGGCATCATGTGTCACAACAACACTCAATGGACAGAAGTCTTGCCTATCGTTCTGCTCGGAATACGCAGTTCCTGGAAAGATGACGTTCAAGCTTCCTCAGCTGAGCTGGTCTACGGCGAGCCTCTACGCCTGCCAGGCCAGTTCCTATCGCCATCAGACAACCACACCATAGAAGACATCACTAGCTTCACAACGCGTCTGTCAAAACACATGGCTAACTTATCTCCGAAGCCAATCAAGTGGCACAGAAACAACACCTTCTACATACCCAAAGACATGCAGCACTGTACCCACGTCTTCTTGAGGCTAGATTACGTGCGAAAGTCATTGGAACCACCGTATGCTGGACCCTACAGAGTATTACAGAAGAAGGCGAAATACTTCGAAATTGAGGTACGGGGCAAGAGTACCAATATATCGCTAGATCGCCTGAAACCGGCTTACGTCACTCAAGACAGACACATGGATAACTCTGCCACGAAGCCAACCAGCGCGCCCCCAAGCGACTCGACACCACCATCGCCATCTACAGATCAGCCGGTGACTCACACACGTAGCGGAAGAAGAGTACGTTTCCCGGACTGCTATCGACCGTAGACACGGTCTCGCCGGGGGGCTGCTGTAGCGGCGCTGCCGCCACAACACCAAGCGACCCGAGGCGTGCGAACCACGAATCGGGGATCATCGGCTGTCTCCGCCGCGCTGCGAGCTCCGTTCGTTTTCAACGGTCGCCCGCGCGCCACTCCATTGTCCGCCGTTGCGCACGGCACTCGCGCGCTCACTTGTCCTATATAATCTTTACGTTACGCGGTCCTAAACTAAATGTTCTTTCCTTTGTTATATAAGTAATATAAGTCTAATACTAGAATCCAGTGATTTCATTTGGCGGACCAATCCCCTACATAACCATGAATTCAGCATATCATTCTAGACCTAGTGTAGAAATTCATGGTTACAGTTTGCGCCCTGTTTAAAAATGTATCCTGTGTAGCGTAATTATGTTTTAAACTACATTCTAACAGCAGTGGTGGCCCAGTGGTAACAGTCGCGACTTACGAGTTGTAGGTCGTAGGTTCAAACCCAGACAGGGACTTTACTTTTTGGAAATTATTTCATCACCATTGCTCTTAAAACGATGAACGAAAACATCGCGTGGAAATCGGCATGTCCTGGAACCAAAGATTCAAAGACTTGTGACCTCTGTCACTAAACCGAACTTGGCCTGCGTGGTGAACTATAGCCCACTTCCTCTCACTGAGAGGAGGCCTGTGTCCCAGCTGTGGGAACATTATAGGCTGATTTTATGACAACCAATAATAATAATCATTTTATTGAGCGGAGGGCGTTGTCGGTTAGAGCGAACATGCTGGCTCTCAGGTTTGCATATTGCTCACTTCCTGTTACAACCGACTTCCAAAAAAACACTAAAAAGTGAAAAATAACTTTAATTTCGGAAGTCGGTGACTTTGGATGTGCATTTTAATTTTTTGTCACCGCCTTCCGAAATTAAAGTTATTTTTCACTTTTTAGTGTTTTTTTGGAAGTCGGTTGTTTATTTTTTTGAAAAAAGTTTTTTATTTTTCACTTTTTAGTGGTTCACATGTGCTTACCCCTTCACAGCGTACCGGCGTGATGTTATGTTATTAACTGGTGTAAACAATTGACAGACATGAGATTTCAGCAATCCCTGTCCATTTGCTATCATTTATTGAGGAGTTCCGTTGCTTATCTCCGAAGTTCTTCATCAGATCTTCACCAAATTGAAATGGAACCACTCCGAGAAAGTACTCTTCCAAAAACTACACAAATTGCTTCAAGTGTGCTTATAAAATTTGAAAGTTCTCTCTATTTCTCCAGGATCCCATCATCAGATCCTGACTTGATGATCATGGGACCACCTGGGAAGTATACCCTTTCAAACAAAAAAAAATTTATCCAAATCGGTCCAGCCATCTTCGAGTAATCGGGGAACATACATAAAAAAAAAAAAAAAAAAAAAGGTTCCGACGAATTGAGAACCTCCTCCTTTTGGAAGTCGGTTAAAAATCACGCTCTTTCGAGCCTACTTACTACTGTACTTCTTTTTACACGTGCAGCCTGTGGGCTAAATGTTCGCAAAGATCGTACAGCGCTCGCCGCGTTCAATATAACAATGCATTTAGGATACTGGTGGGGATGCCCCGTTTCTGTAGTGCGTCAGGGATGTTCGCGGATGCGCATGTAGATTGCTTTTACGCAACAATGCGTAAAAGGTGCGCTTCCCTAGTGCGCAGGGTGTGGGGCAGCTCCAATAGTGTCTTAGGCATGGTTGCGAGTCGGCTGGACTGTGTTTACGTGGGTCACTGTTGTGCCGTCTCTCATGGGATGTCGCAACGGTGATCGACCGTTGTTTTTGTATTGTTTTCCTCGTTTTGTGTATAGTCTGTGGTTACTAACATAGTCGTAAGTTTTACTAACAATTTTGTTGAGTCTTGGTTACTTGAATAAATAAATATTCTATTCTATTCTATTCTATTGTCAGGCCACTAAGGCCCATAGATAAAATACACAAAATAATCTTAAAAAATAATATCAAACTAATACACATTAAGGAACTTATTAAAAATATAAATAAACACGTAAAGTTGTCGGCGTCGTTTTTCGCTGCGAGGTGTTGCGTAACCGTCCTCGGAAACATCGATATACGACACCTTTCGGCCAAAAGTCTTCTTTCATGCAGTACTGTAGATGGTGGGTTGGAACTCGTACCAAGAATTACTTAAAGTTGATGTCATGGCGCGATTCCAACCTTTCGACCCTCAGAGTCCAGTTTGTCTTCACTTTCAAGTAGGTACTGCACGACTTCCTCAATCTTCGTGGAATGATGTAGACGCGAAATGTACAGCTGTGTCGTAGGCACAGCAGGCCGCAGCAGCATGCTGGGTCCACTCGGTGCGGTACCGCACAAGTTACGAGAGCCGGGCTTCTTCTTCTTCTTTTCTACCTTAGTGAAACCCTCCTCATCAACTAGGCCCGTTCTTGGCAAGGAACTACGGACCGCAGTCTGGGCAGGTTGAGTACCCTTTTTCAGTTCACCCGATGGAACGATAAGTAGCTATACTTATTAAAAATAAATCCAGCCTCGTTAGTGTAATGGTCACAAGTGCTATTCTACCGTCCACAAGCTATAATGCCGTTATCCAACAAAATCGTTAGTGAAGGGCGGGGGTTTTGGGGAAAATTACATAAGACAGTCCGTCTTATGTAATTTTGACGTTCAAAGAGTGCTGACTCTCAGCCTAGTTTGAATAAATGACTTTTTCATCCCCCATCTCGGAAAGAGTATTTTTGCTCTTCGATATCTGAGTGCAATCGTTTTTGTCCGCTTTACTTTATGTAAATTGAATTTAGAACATCGTGTGCACTAAGTTTGTGAATTCAAAACATTATTAAACCTATTTACTTCTCCCTCCATGGTGCCGAATTTATCGTACAACCTTTTTCAATTTGTTAAAAACTCAGACTCGGAACCTTCTTAGTGTACTTTTTTAATTTGCTTTGCGCGCGCCATTTTCTTTTCGTGTCTTATTGTTAAAACCAAGGTTAAAAACAAGAAACTCGAAAACTAGTGAAAATCCTAAAATGAGTGGTTTTAGCGACGAGGAAATTTATTTGACGCCAACAGAATTGACTGAAACTGTTAATAATGCGCAAATGAGTTTTCTCCCTCAACAATCACGCGAGAAGTATTTGAAACAGTACGATATATTTAACACGTGGCGACTAGCTAAAGGAGCCAAGACTTTCTCAGAAAACGTTTTGCTGGCATATTTTATTGAATTATCCGAGACCAAGAAATCAAGCACTCTATGGAGTACGTATTCAATGCTAGAAGCAACAATAAAGATGAAAAAAGACATACATATCGACACCATCCTAAATTAGTGGCATTTTTAAAAAGAGCCTCATCTGGTTATTAACCAAAAATAATATAAGGTTTTCACAGCATCTGAAATTGAAAAGTTTCTTAACGAAGCACCTGATTCCGTTTATTTGGCGACAACAGTAAGTCAGTTGCACATTCAGTACAGATACTGAATGTGCAACTGACTTACTACTTAACTATAATCAACTACTTAACATAATCTAATACGTACTTAGTTGATGTTGATAGGCATAATTATGAATGCATAACAATTTTATTAATTTATTTACTACAGTACTCTTTACGTTACAGGTTGTTCTTATTATTGGTATAAACGGAGCATGTCGAACTAATGAACTAACACAACTTAATGTCGTTGATAAACGACAAAAGTCGATAAATGCAGTAAAAAAAAATGTGTAAGTATGAGTTGCGAAACATTTAGAAATTACTTAATAATGTTATTTGTAAAAATACCTGAGTTTTGTGTGTAGTACAGTACTACTATCCAATACAAACAAATCTAAGTAAACATAACCTCAAATAATTTTTGTTCGTTTTCATTAAAGCACTAAGATCTGGAGAATTTTAAAAGTAAATTAAAACACAGATGTGCTTACATTTTTCAGATCGGCCCGCCTTACATTTGCAATTTGCTCTTCTAATATTTATATTGGCAGTCAAGCTGAAAAGAAGGGCGACATGAACATAAATAATAATATAGACACAAAATTTACGTAAAAATTAGTTCAGAAAATACTTTACAGTTATTTTGACATCATAAACGTTAGAAATAGTCGTTTAAGCTACAATTTTGCCAGTTATTACTGCATTTTCAGGATGCGTAACTGTTACTTCTACATCTAAGACATGCCCAGACTCGGACGAGTTTTTGATCTTTTGACATATTTTGACCACGCTGACGATCATTATTAATCGGCCGGAACCCATATTTTATTTATAATTTTAATCATTACAAACGATATAAATAAAATGTAAACGTTAACTTATACATTGGCGGAAACACGATGACAGGTCTAACCAGTTTCTTTTTTTGACCACACCGTGGCGCTCGTGTCGATTTGTGCTGCCATCTATAGTTCGTGCACGTTCCCTATCCCACGAGAAATAGCAACATTTCTTGAACTTCCAGAACCCCTGTTGTACACGGGTCATTGTTTCCGACGAACTTCAGCCACACTTTTGGCCGATTCAGGAGCTGATCTCGTGTCCCTTAAGCGCCATGGAGGCTGGAAGTCCAATGCGGTTGTAGAGGGATACTTACAGGATTCCATCGAAAATAAGTCTAAAATATGTAAAGGCATCATAGGAGTCATTACACTGAAAGATCATTACTCAGTCAGATCCTTGGACTGGCCCTTCTACATCAAAAATGAGGCGTTACGAAACACCTAACCATCGCCCTCTCTCGCCAACATTTACGCCAAGGGATTCCGATGAATCGGTACATGTATTAACTATGACAGATAGTTTACCGAAAAACAGTACACAAGTCGCCAACACCAACATTACAAAAATATTACACTCAAATAACTGTAGCAACGTTACCTTCCATTTTCCTTAATTTTACCTAAGTATTATTTGTTATAATTTAAAAGAAAGAAAGAAAAATAGATTTATTTGTCACAGAAACACGCATATAAAAAACTTTTTTCAAAAAAATAAACAACCGACTTCCAAAAAAACATTAAAAAGTGAAAAATAACTTTAATTTCGGAAGGCGGTGACTTTGAATATGTATTTTAATTTTTTGTCACCGCCTTCCGAAATTAAAGTTATTTTTCACTTTTTAATGTTTTTTTGGAAGTCGGTTGTTAATTTTTTTGAAAAAAGTTTTTTTATTTTTCACTTTTTGGTGGTTCACATGTGCTTACCCCTTCACAGCGTACCGGCGTGATGTTATGTTATTAACTGGTGTAAACAATTGACAGACATGAGATTTCAGCAATCCCTGTCCATTTGCTATCATTTATTGAGGAGTTCCGTTGCCTATCTCCGAAGTTCTTCATCAGATCTTCACCAAATTGCAGCCATCTTCGAGTAATCGGGGAACATACATAAAAAAAAATAAAAAAAGGTTCCGACGAATTGAGAACCTCCTCCTTTTGGAAGTCGGTTAAAAAGATGACATAATTAACATTAACAAAAAAAACATGATACACACACAGATTATACATAGGCATAAAGAAGATAAATAATCGGCAGCTGCACGCCGTGACTGTGACAAGAAGGCTCGGCTAGGCTTTAAAGATTTTTCTGTAATACCTATCATAATGTATACCTAAACTGACATAAAAGTATCTTGTGATTGTAAATGTATTTTTTTTCATTTAGTCATTTCCTCGCTGAGGTGGGATGAAAAGTTACGTGTTGCACTCGAGTGCAAAGATTTTTCACCTCGTGCTCTTTTGAATTCCCTCGCTAACGTTCAGGATTCTAATTTTTGAAACACTCACTGCGCTCGTGATTCAATTTTAGAATCCTTCGCTTGATCGGTCATCAAAATTGAGCACGCGGTTAAAATGCAACTTTGCACTCTTGTATAACCAATAACAATTGATTTTGATTTTTTGATTTTGAATAATATTTCGAGTTATAGACAAAGAAGGGCAGAAAAATATGAAATGTATGCTATTTGAAAGCCCTTAGTAATTTTTTAGTTTAGTAATGTTGCTTACCTGCGTTGTAGCGTAGTAAACATATCAAACAAGGCAAGTTAACGGCGTTTTTTTTTATCTCGGCATCCATAAATAGTAGAAAAATACTGCTTAGACAGAAAGATAGAGAATTTTTTTCTGATAATGGTGCCATCAAAAAATTTAAATCGACCATATGCGAGTTAACGGCATTATTGCTTGTGGACGACAGTATTGCTTAGCATCGAACATGGAAATCAAACCCAAGAGCTTATTATAGGTCCTGAGTTCGATTCCCAGGTCGATAAAAGTGTAAATTTTTAATCAAGAATTTCTTAAAAGCAGCCTGCAGTCTGGATTTGTGGCCGGTTGATGGCAATAGGCTTGTCCTCTATTCAACTTGCGATATGTGGGTGTAAACCTGGGACCCTGGGTAGGTTACAGGTACACCCTCTCACTAGGAGTCGGGCGTTGGTAGCTGCGCTACAGTTTTAACTTTAGCAGCTATCATCGTTTAACATTGTTTGTCTTTGTATGTTTGTTTTTTTTTGTTCCCAATAAAAACGATTATTAAAAAAAAAACGATTATCTCTGCCGTACCCTTCAAAGATAACAGGACTTGGAATTGGGATTTGTTATATTATGTCAATCATTCTGCTTAGCATTTTCCCAACTATGTTGGGTCGGCTTCCAGTTTGACTGGATGCAGCTAAATACCAGTACAGTCAGTCAAACCTGGATAAGTAAGAGCTCAAGGGACCGTGATCTGTTTTTCTCTTATAGAGGTTTCTGACTAATCCGAGTTTCTAGCTTACAGAGTTACGGAAGGAATCTGTCTCACTTATAGAGGTCTATAAAAAAATACGGTAAATATGTACGTAACTAGTTACTGCCCGCGACTTCGTTCGCGTCAAATTTCTTGCTCTCCGACCCACCCCGTCGCTCGCCTCGCCTGCCCGTGCGAGTACTTCGTGTTCGTGACTTTTTTCTCTTTGGTCGGCTCCTAAGGGTCATAGCGTGATGTTATATTGGGTCATGTTTATTTGTCATATTATCAACAATTATGAATTCTTATCAAAGTAAATTTATCGTCTTAAGTGTTTAAAACAAAAGACTTTTCCCTTATACTGCATTGAGTGATAAAGAAATGTTTACCGCCCAACGAAGTGGGCACCGGTCAGCTAGTTTTATACTCGTAATATACAGGATAAGTTTTTATTCAGATTTTTTTTTGTATAACCGACGAAAAATTTCTGCGCAGGGGGGTCTAGAATGATATGCTGAATTCATGGTTACACTTTGCGCATTGGATAAAAACTTGTCCTGTATATTTTTATGTTGACGAGGTTACGTGTTATTTATACCCCCACGTTAATCCGTTCCGTCACAGGCTTTCTGAATAGAATAATTATGAGTTCCACGAACATTAATAAAGTAATAAAGACTTACTCGATCGTTCGAATACAACGTAAGTTCCTAGAACAATGAAAACAATAACATACGCACATTTGGTCATTCGGATGAAATAAAAGTCACTTGAAATTAGTAAACTGTCGCTTAAAGAGGAATAGGCAAGTAGCAATCTCACTTAAAGAGGTTCACGCATGAAAAATGACTCACTTATACAGGTTTTAAGTTTCTCACTTATGAATTCCATCTCCATAACAGGGTGTTTCAAACTACGTCATGCGTCTTATTGAATTATATTTTAATTTTGCAAATATTCTAAAATGTATTTTTTTTTAAGAAGTGAATAGTAGTCATTGGATACATGAAGTGGGCTGCCGTTGTAAGACGACTAAAATGTCACGGTGTATAGGCTTTAGAAGGGCAAAATGGCGGGACCTGGCAAATACTGTCATTGATAGAGTTTTCTCGCTTACCCAGTTCTCACTTACTCAGGATTTACTGTATTTTACATGGAGCGACTGCCTATCTGACCTCCACAACCCAGTAACTGGGTAGCACGATTCCCTTGTCAGACTTTCGGTATATTTACGACCCGTAACGATTGTCAAAGAGCCACAAATGCAAGCCGGGACCAACGGCTTAACGTTGCTAACGTGCCCAAGGCACGGAGGAGTCTTGGTATGTAAAAATGGTCAGCCATCCACGGAAAAACCGTATCTTAACCTCATCGATCGAGTTGAGGAGTGGCTTGAGAAGCGGCATGGCGTCCGCACCTTCCGCTCGACACAGGTCCTCACCGGACACGATTGTTTCGGGAGGTTCCTGTTGCGGATAAGGCGGGAGGAAACGCCCGGGTGTTTCCAATGCGAAAATCGCCCTGAGGACACGGTGGAGCATACGGTGGAGGTCTGCCCGACTTGGGTGGAGCACCGCCATGTCCTCGTGGAGGTGATCGGTGGCGGCGATCTCTCGCATCCGGCCTTGGTCCAGGCCATGGTACGGAGCGAGAGTGCATGGTTAGCCGTCACCTCCTTCAACGAAGCAGTGATGCTCGCAAAGAGGGAGGCGGCGCACGTGAGGGAGAGGCAGTACATGCGCACTCACTGCCGCAGCCTTCGCAGGAGACGCCATGGGCGTCGGGAATCCCAGGTTGATTCCCGGCCACCGTAGGCGCGGGCTTGCGGACGGCGAGTAATGGGTAGCTCGCTGTCCGGTACGGACCAAGCCCGGGTCGACGGCGCGTTGTGTTCCACGCGCGCCTCAAAGAGATGTCAGCACCAACTGGTGGAGCCTACAAGGGCCGATGCCTGCTAGGGGTGCGGGTAGTTCGAAAGAGATACCGCGGCCCCTGGCACACAGGCAACTGAGGGAACACGGGTGGGTTTATACAGTAAAAGTCTGACACGCCCTCCCGCTCCACCCAGAGCGGAAGAAGTTATTTGATGATATCCCACCCAAAAAAAAACCTTTTCAATCGACCCGTGCAGCTGTTATTACTTACCCACAAGCCCCCCTAATTTATTATATTATCTACACTAACATTATAAAGAAGAAATATTTGTATGTTTGTAACGAATAAACTCAAAAACTACTAGACCGATTTAAAATATTATTTCATCATTAGAATGCTACATTATCCTTGAGTAACAGGTTATATCTATTACAAGAAATGTCTAAAAAATAAATGTCCACCCGTACGAAGCCGGGACGGGCCGCTAGTGTAAAATAAAAATAAAAAATCTGGCTCACATTATGGATTATTTGGTTCAGTAGGTATCTGTGACCCAAATAGGTACGTATTAGGAAAACAATGTCGTCTATAACAGCACTTAGTTGCTTAACACAACATACTGAATATCCAATTGTCTAGTAAGAATCAACTAGATGACTATTACGATTTCATATTTCAATTCACCAATAAGACATCCTTTGGGATCTCTTCTATTGTCCTTTTACTGTGTAACAACGATAAAAATCACTTTTCTTTGTCCAATTTTACTTATTTTCCACAATTGATTCGTCTTACTTACAAGGAACACAGGAATGGAAGAGAATGTTTGTGTTATCAGCGGTACCTACGCTACATTCATTTCTTTTCAAACTGCCAAATCAATGCAGTCTACTTACAATAGCTTCTATTTGTACGTAGGCGTTCAGATTCCATGCCGTTCATTGAAAAATCTCCATTTGGGTGTTAGTGTCATGAAGGGGGCATTATTCTAGCGCATGCGTGTGCATGGCCGACCCTCTCACTCCCCGCATTTCGGGTGAGTTTCCCGCCAGCGTCGCGCGACCCTGCGACCGCCATCACCGAGAAGTATTAATATCAAAAATGTTATTTAAACATCCTTGTGTCTTCACAATTTGAAGTTTAGTGCGGTGCTAATGAATAAGTTTGTGTTTTTCATGCAAAAATGCTTGCTCATAAATCAATAGTCATGTCATTCAAATTACAAATAAAAAAAGCGCTCATAACTTTCACGTGCAATTTATTGGTTCTCATTATGTGCCACGACCAGGAATCTGAATCGTTTTAAAAGTTTAAAATGACAATAAGCCGACAATAACTAATATTTAATTAGAAAGGAATTAAAAATACAAAAGATGGCGAATACAGCACATTTGATGAGGCGACAAAGCTCGCGGGATCTTTATGCACAGCGTTCAATTGATAGGATGGAGATGAAGGAGCTCCGCGGTCGGCTAGTGACCATGGAGAATGGGCATCCGACAGTCCGCTCGCACGTCATGTATGGCGCCACCAACGAGGCCTTCGAGGACACCAGCCCCAACAGGCGCTCCTCAGAGACACCCACCAGCAAGGCGAGCTCCGTGGAAGACCGCGGCGTGGTGAAGCCCGAGGGTGGCGGGGTCGAGAGGGAATCCTGGGACAGCAAGCTGACTTTCCTCCTAGCCACAGTGGGGTATGCTGTGGGCTTGGGAAATGTTTGGAGGTTCCCGTACCTAGCGCAGAAGAACGGCGGAGGAGCGTTCCTTATTCCGTATTTCGTGATGTTAGCTATCGAAGGGATCCCTATATTTTACTTGGAGCTGGCGATTGGCCAGCGTCTGCGGAAGGGTGCTATAGGGGTCTGGCACCAGGTGTCCCCGTACTTGGGGGGGATCGGGATCAGTTCGGCGGTGGTGTCGTTCAACGTGGCGCTGTACTACAACTCCATAATCGCCTGGTGCCTGTTCTACTTCGCGCAGAGCTTCCAGGCGGAACTGCCCTGGGCCGAGTGCCCGAAGAAGTACTTCCCGAATGGATCGTACACGACTGAGCCGGAGTGTGCAGTAAGTGACGTTTATTTAATTTTTTTCAATGTCTAATTTTATGTCTATACTTTCACAAATGGATTGCGGTCTGCACACAATTTGACGCTGATTTATACACGTGTTTTTTTTAAAGAAGATAGTGCTTACAGGTTACCAAAATTAAAATTTCGGACAATCTTGATAAGAGTACTTAGCTAAATTTACCAAAATAATAAAAGTTTTAACTTCATATAATATAATTCCATAAATATAATAATAACAATACTTATTCTATTTCAATATCTAATATGTACTTACCTATAAAACCTGACTTGTCAGGTCACTAAGCAAAAACCTTGATTGTGACGATGTCATAAGCTTAGAAGATCTGCATAAGGTTTTTTGTGGATCATTCAAGAACCCTATTAGGGTTAAATTCATGTAATAAAAATTTACGGCGGCTGGAAAATAGTAATATCAACACGAACAGTGTAAGCTCGAAAAGAAATCCTATATCGCATGGTATACAGGGTTTCAATTCAAACCAATTTGCAGTAACCCGTTTTTGCTGAACGGCTGCTGTGTGTCGAATCGATATCAGGCGGTCCGTTTTGTGACATTGTTATAGTTATTGGGAAAACGGATGGTTTTCCGTTATAGTCGAGAGTTAATAGAAGAAGATTGGTTTCTTTTTATTATTTCTGTATTGAAGTCTAACTGAAGTTTTGCTATTATAAATGATTTTTTATTAACATTAGATTGCTTACCATTAAGTATACTTACAATTATTACCAACACAACTAACTATTGAAACCAGGAACAAAATTAAATAACTAAGTATTTAAAAAAAAAACGTAAAACAAACAAAACCACTGCATAGAAGACCACGTCAAAAGACAATGATATATCGCCATTTAAACAAATGAATTGAAGTTTTTTTTGAATCCATTTGGATTCCCCCAATAAAGTCGCGCCGTGGAATTAGTAAGTAGGTATTTACCTTTATTCTTGTAGGGTAAAGATTGAATCTTCGTTCAGTTTTGGTACAATTTGACATATTAATATATTATTTATTTTGGGATAAGTCTCTTGAGTTTTAGTTCATTTTGATTATTCGAGGAATCCAAGCATAGTTTAAGCTTTATTAAAACTAGCTTTCGCCAGCGGCTTCGCCCGCGTTAACCAATTTAAACAAAACTTTAACAAATTATACACCTAAACCTTCCTAAATCACTCTGTCTATTGGTAAATACCGCATGTCAATCCGTTCAGTACTTTTTGAGTTTAGCGCGAACAGACAGACGCGGCGGCGGGGGACTTTGTTTTATAATATGTAGTAATACACGGGCTGATCGATGAAAATGCAATGCAAAACCATTACGCAATAATAATCAAAAAAACGCAAATAGCTGCAGCCATGCCAAAAGTATTCGTTAGTAGTAAACCCTTTTGTGAATCATGTCTATTTATATTGCCAAAGTGTAGCTATATTACAGTTATAAGGGTAAGTATGGGTGCTGGTGTAGTTACAGGCGAATTAAACTTTCAGCTTGGTTTCTGGAATGGTAGACACACCTACGATAGCTGGTTCAAAATATCACTGTGAATACTTAAGTGAAATTAGCTGTCAATAGTGACACTATTGACAGCTAACACTACACATCCCTAGCATCGGGGGGAATTACAGATTACAAGCTCACTTCACCCAAGTTCTCACGGTGATTTTTTACAAAATCGACCAACAGAGCAGTGGTTCAGTAACGGCTGTGACTAATTACTTGTAGGTCTTAGGTTCCTAGATGGGCACTTTAGTTTGTGTTAATATGTCATCACCACGGCTCTCTAAACGGTGAAGGAAAGATCGTGAGGAAACTAGTCTTGTGCCTGCTCGGTCATTTTTAAGATCGCCCCGTCCTAGTTCATTTCGGTCAGTGAACTAGTTCATTCTATTAGTTCTATTCGGTCTTCGCTCTCAGTCAGAACTTCCATAGATCACAGAGCAAGAAAGTCTCAGTGAAATCGTATCAGTCAAATCAGTCGCTATCATTCTCGTTCTCGTTCGGACATACATTAGGGCTTTTTGTAAATATACGAGTAGCTATAGGGAACGTGCTCGAACTATAGATGGCAGCACAAATCAATACGAGAGCCACGGTGTGGTCAAAAAAACAAACTGTTTAGACCTGTCATCGTGTTGCCGCCAATGTTTATGTTAATGTTTACATTATATTTATATCGATCTTAATTATTAAAATGATAAAATATGGGTTCCAGCCGATTAATAATTATCGTCAGCGTAGTCAAAATATGTCCAAAGGCCAAAAACTCTTCAGAGTCCGGGCATGTCTTAGATTTAGAAGAAACAGTTATGAATCCTGAAAATGCAGTAATAACTGGCAAAATTGTAGCTCAAACGAGGATTGCTAACGTTTATGATGTCAAAATAACTGTAAAGTATTTTCTGAACTCATTTTTCATGTAAATATTTCGTCTATATTATTATTTATGTTCATGTCGCCTTCTTTTCAGCTTGCTTGCAATATAAATATTAGAAGAGCAAATTGCAAATGTAAAACAGGCCTGTCTGAAAAATGTGAGCACATCTGTGCTTTAATTTACTTTAAAAAATCTCCAGATAGTGCTTAAACGAAAACTAACAAAAAATATTTGAAGTTATGTTTACTTAGATTTGTTTGTATTGAATAGCACTACTACATACAAAACTCAGGTATTTTTGCAAATAACATTATTGAGTCATTTCTAAATGTTTTGGTTGAAACTCATACTTACACCTTTTTTTTTTACTGCATTTATCGACTTTTGTCGTATAACACGTAACCAAGTCAAAGTCAAAGTCAAAGTCATTTATTTGCTGTAAATGCGGTACAAAAGATGGTAGGTACATAAATTGTTAGTGCGATGACACATTTTGCCAGGGGTAAGTTGGCATGCAAATATTAAAGAAAAATCCTAGTGCTAGCATGTTAAGCAAATCTCTACACAAATTAACGGAATATTATTAATTTACTAAATTATTTAAAGTCAATTTTAAGCTTCGAAAATTCAACATTAAATAAAATAGGTAATTGCTATTCAACATAAAATGCAGTATGTATGTACAGTACGTAACACTTATTGATAGGTAAGTTTATTTACAATGCGTTTCTGTAATGATAAGACTGACAAGGAGTTTTTTTGAGGAATTCAGATATAGAATAAAAACCACGTACCACCAACGAAAGTAGTTAAGTAATATCCGTGGGAAAGTAATAGAATTTCACACCATTTGATTTATTTTGAGTTTTCTTTGAAGTCTTCGAGCATCCAGAAACACAACAATACATTTTTACTTAATAATGGATTATTTCATTACGTGAAGTGTCAATTACAAGTAATGATTCCGAGAAAACTTCGGATTTGCGCCACTAGATGGCAGACCCTTCGTCGTGCACGTTCCCTATTAGAACTAACAGACCGATTACAAGTCAGCATTCGGAAACGTTGCTTTTAGTACAGTGCTAAGAAAAGGTTCCTATTCGTTCATCGTTCACGAACTACACAAGACTGGGGGAAGCAGGCATGTCCTAAAACCAAAAATTCGATGACATGTGACATCTACCATCACGCACTGAGCCCGCGTGGTGGATTATGGCCCAGTCCCTATAACAATGAGGTCTTTGTCTCAGCAGTGGGAACATTCTGGGCTGGTTGTGCTAGAACGACATATCCCTTCATAGATGGCGTTGACCACTTAACATTAGGTGGCTGCTTGATAGCCACACAGTAATGGTAGCCAAATATGTTACGATATACTTGCGCAAGTTTAGACTAGCACAAGTTTACGTGACACCGAATGGATCGGAAAACGTAAGTTTCGGGAATTCCAGGCTGATTCCCGGCCACCTTAGACGCAGGCTTGCGGATGGAGAGTAATGGGTAGGTCGCTGTTCAGTAAGGACCAAGTCCGGGTCAACGGCGCTTTGCGTTCCACGCGCGCCTCAAAGAGATGTCAGCACTAATTGATGGGCCCCGCAAGGGCCGGTGACTGCCAAGGGTGCGGGTTGTTTGAAAGAGATACCGCGGCCTCTGGCACACAGGCAACTGAGGGAACACGGGTGGGTTTTAGTCAGTAAAAGTCTGACACGCCCTATTGCTCCACCCAGAGCGGGAGAAGTTATTTGATGATTTCCCACCCAAAAAAAAACCCATACTAGTTAATGTCTGCAGGGTGGCAAGGACTTCGACGCGCAAACTGTAACTATGGAGTAGGTAGGTACATTGTTCTGAACCCTCTGTTGAAATTTTTTTACGGTTATCCTACAAATATTATAAATGTGAAAGTTTGTGAGTATGGATGGATGGATGGATGGATGTTTGTTACACTTCCACGCAAAAACGGCTGAACGGATTTGAACGAAATTTGGTACACAGGTAGTTTGTAACCTGGAATAATACATAGGATACTTGTTATCCCGGTACTACGTTCCCGTGGGATAGTTTTCGACCTCCACGCGGGCGAAGCCGCTGGCGGAAGCTAGTTAGTAATAAAATTAGCCGTTCCATATACATATTTATCTCGTAGGTATTGCAGTTTTTCATGAAACAGCAGGTTTTTTTTCTATATGGGATGTCTAAGATCATGTGCAAAATTTATGTTTACACAAGTGCGCATCGATGTCCTTGCCACCATATATATACTTGTGCAAGTCCAATTTGTAACAATATATAAAGAAAATATATCAACAAGTCCCGTTTTACCGATGTCAAAAATGACGGCGTGCTCAAAAGGTCGTTGTGATGGACAGTCAATGGGCGGAAGTAATTTATTTCGGCGTCTTATTGATTCTCGTCTCGGAGGGTCGAGCGAAACCACTGACCGAAGATTCTTTTAGATTTATTAGTTTATCTTTACCTCTTAAAGATAAACTAATAAATCTAAAAGAATCTTCGGTAGGTAAATATGTGATTTTTTTAACCTCTTACAGTAAAATTCACAAAACAGGCGATGTTTTGTGAATGTTTGGGTGTGGTTTGAGGTCGATTAATAAAAATCCCAACTAATATTATAAATGCGAAAGTATCTCTGTCTGTTACGCTTTCACGCCTAAACCGCTGAACTGATCGTCATAAAATTTGCCAGAGAGATAGCCGGGGATATGGAGAAGGACTACGACTGGGAAGGCTACTTTTTTACGCGATAACCGACATCCAAGTAAGCGGAGCCGCGGGCAAAAGCTAGTAAAACAATAAGCCATAAATAAATAAATAAAACTAAAAAATAAAGCTAATTTCTTAGATCAATTGAAATGATCTATCATGTGGTGCATTAATACCTTATCGAAATACAGTATTATAACTGTAAAATCAATTCTCTAAAATCACGTAAATCAACGAAATTGGGAGAATTTCGTATACGGCCCCTTAAAGGCTTCTTCAAACAGGCGCGACGCGACAGCGCGACGCGACACTTGTAGAACAATTTCCATGAAGTTTTTATAGAAATTGTTCTACGAGTGTCGCGACGCGACCGTCGCGTCGCGCTAGTCTGCACGAGCCTTAACTCAGCGTGTGCTCAAATTTTAGTTGTTGCTTCTCGGAAATCCGAAACAAATTCCCTTGATCTTTGAATTTAACTATATCCAAGAATAATAATAACCCTTTGATTCTGTAGAACTAAAATAACTGTTAGCAACAAAGTTTCGCTGATGCATCTGAAAAATACCTAATAGAAGACCAAGACTTAGATTAGACTTAGACTTTTCCCAACTATGTTGGGTTCGGGATATCATTTTTTTTTCTAAACACTTAACCTTTTTTGCCACACTAGGAAAACCTCCCTCACCTCTCAGGGTTTATATCTGTGATGGCGGGCCGCTTATTTCATTCTTAAAAATAAAAATATTATACTTAATCTATCTAAACTATATCTATACTAATATTTATATTTATATACATATTATTATTATATTTTTAATATTATAAACCTGAAAAGTTTGTTTGTTTGCTTGAATGCGCTAATCTCAGGAACATCCGTGATTCTTTCAGTGTTAGATAGCCCATTTATCGAGAAAGGCTATAAGCTATATAAAATCACGCTACGACCCTTAGGAGCCGAGCAAAGATAAAAAATAGTCACGAATACGAAGTATTCGCACGGGCAGGCTAGGCGAGGCGAGCGACGGGGTGGGTCGGGGAGCAAGAAATTTGACGCGAATGAAGTCGCGGGCAGAAGCTATAATAATACTAATAATCGTTTTATTGGGAACAAAAAAACATAAACATACAAAGACAAACAATGTTAAACGATGATAGCTGCAAAAGTTAAAACTGTAGCGCGGCTACCAACGCCCGACTCCTAGTGAGAGGGTAGCTTGTTCCAAGACTAATACATAACAAAGGTCTTTTAAAGACGAGGATTGGAAAAAAGAAAAAAAAAAGAAAATTATATAAAAATACATGCTAGTGTTACTATATTTACACAATGACAATTAACTTAATTAAATTGTATTGACTTTTTTCTAAAAGTCTTATCGTCTCAGGGTTTATCTATCCAGATGCAGCCGAGTACCAGTGTTTTACCTGGAGCGACTACCTGTAAGACGTCCACAATCCAGTTTAACAAAACGATACTCCTAGGTAAGAGTGGGTGTCAGACTTTCGGGCTTAATGTTACCTAATCTTATTTCACCATTAAGTTAGATCAGTCATGCGTTTAAAATTAATCTTCTCGTTCCTTTCAAGAGCTCGATCAATAACCAAAAAAGTAATTTACTTCTACCCACAATGAAAATATGGACCGAAACGAAATGAAAGCGGCTAGGCTATTGAGGATTTATTTATCTGCGAAAGAACATTACTTTTATTTGGAAATCTTAATTTAATGTTTAGGAATCATAAAACTTCTTTAATTAAATTGTTGTTCATAAAATTTTGAGAATAATTTCATAATTTGTCTAAAGTACAGAGTTGTAGACATAAAACAACTATTTGAAGTTAAATAATTTGGAATAACATTCTGAGATTATATTATTCAAAATTGTATAAGTATATACGTAGCTTCATTGACCATCGTTAATGAAGCCAAACATACCAACTGTCTTTTGTCATTTTCCAATGGGTTATTCCCGCTCGGTAACACCCTTTCGTCAACACTGTTGACGATCGGGAAAAAAAAGTTTCGTTCGTTCGCAGTGTCCATGAATGCTGGTTTTTATTTTTAAAATATGGAAATAAAAATAAAACATGTCATGGATTTTTAAAATGTTTTAATGGATTATGTTAGATCTTTTAAAACACAATTAACTAGAAAATAAAAAAAATGGCCTTATCATGTGCATAATAACCATTTTACACTTTGATAAGTAATAAAATTGTGACACTGATTTAACATAATCAAATTTGTTTGTAAGTTGTGAAACTGACTAATGAAAACTAAGTACACTATTATGTAGCACAGATAATCATCTAATTTACACTAATTAAATAACGAAACTATAACCATAAACCATAATATTTTTATATTAAGTACCTAAAATTAAAATATACCTAATTAAAAACAGTAAAGTTATGTTAAATCAGTGTCACAATTTTATTACTTATCAAAGTGTAAAATGGTTATTATGCACATGATAAGGCCATTTTTTTATTTTCTAGTTAATTGTGTTTTAAAAGATCTAACATAATGCATTAAAACATTTTAAAAATCCATGACATGTTTTATTTTTAATTCCATATTTTAAAAATAAAAACCAGCATTCATGGACACTGCGAACGAACGAAACTTTTTTTTCCCGATCGTCAACAGTTTTGACGACAGAAACGAAAGGTGTTATCGAACGGGAATTACCCGAAATAATAAGTAGCGTTCGTCAACACTGTGAACGAACGAAACTTTTTTTTCCCGATCGTCAACAGTGTTGACAAAAGGGTGGTAATATATCTATGAGAACATTATGTACGTCAGGAAAAATTTAAATCTTTTCAGTAAAAGAGGTGAAAGACACACCGTTGGGACTAGAAATAGGGACCAATTAGTTCAACCAGGCTTCAGACTGGCTAAAGTAGACTCATCCTTCATGGGGTACTGTTTAAAATGTTACAATAAAATACCTCCCCACATTCTCCAACTGAATGAAATGAAATTTAAATCTTGTATAAAACGCACACTATGCAGCCATGCTTATTATAAGTTGGGAGATTACATCGCTGATAAAAATGCTTGGCTAAACGCTGCTTGTCCAGCTCCACAAGGTAGGTTAAACCAAATTGATTAGCATTTGAAAACGTTGGAGCTGCTGAAGACTGTAAAAGACTAGATCTTTGCATTGTATAAATTCAAACTTTTAGTATTGTATAATTGCATAGCATATGTGTGAGCACTATGTTCCTACTATAAAGCTACCATGTACAGGGTACGTCTTTCATTGACCTGAATGTGCCTTGGCAGCTAGGAGTATGTCATGCTCACTCAAATGTCTCGCTGGTGGTGGCGTGTGTGTTGGATCATTAAGTTCCCTTCAAAATGGTTGAGCTGAATGGTGCTGATCCACACGTCATGTTCGTGAACGGGCGCCGCCAGTAGGGACTGGTCATCGACTAGCTCCCACGGCTTATTTTAATTTCTGAATTGTTATTTTATTTTTGTTTTAATTACGGACGCTTTAATGTGCACGTCTTTTTACATCGTTCTCACATTGATAATTTCAACATAATGATGTAACCAACTTTTTGTAACATTACCATGATTTTAAAAGAGTGTCCATGGAGTTTCTTGCCCGTTCTTCTCCATAGGTACCTACGCTTTGGAATGGGCAATTAGCTTCATCTTTCTAACTCACCGACCTTGACAATTCAAAAGTGCCTGTAATTGGTTTATTTGAAATAAATGCTTTGAGTTTGAGTTTGAGTTTGAGGTGTTACCGAGCGGGAATAACCCTTCAACGTCACCAACCCGGCCGTGACGGTTCAGTTTATTTCAGAAAGAGCGCAATCTTCGCCTAAATAAGTTTTAAAATAATGTTCGTAAGGAAATGTGAAGAAGTTTGCCCGCCCCATAATGACACCGGTAACGAAATCCACTTACCTATTTCGTTTTACATCACTTCATAAAATCGCAGTATTTCAGTTTTTTACAACAAACCCATTGTAAAAGGTTTCAGAATACTCTTCACTTCGCACAGAAAGCCGAGAATAACTTTATTACTTGAATGAAATAAAAGAAAACATTTTTTACCGCGTTTTTATGGACCTTCCGTTTCACTGTCCGCTACGTTTTAGTAAACTGGATGGAAAATTTATTTTGGGAGAGAGTAGGTAATACTTTCCTACATTATTTCGTTGAGAAATCGGTTTAGAGAATTTGTTGACGTTGATAGATCGAAACGAAGAGTCGCTTTTCAGAGTTTGTTTAACTTGTGTTGATACTTAGTTTTGGATTGTGTGAGGAATGATATGAAAGAGAATGAAGTGAACGATAGCGTGACGGTTGACGTGGGTGAATGAAGTAAGTGTATTGCGCCGACCCCAAGTGACAGGAAGAATCTATTTGCATTGCAATTTAGTTTTTTATTTTTGCGGTAGTAGGCTAGGTGTATTCCTCTGATTTCTAATACCCTTTGTTAACTTTCCTACGTAACTGAACATCCCGCATCCGTCCCGGTCCTGCACCCTAATTGCGTAACACACGATCAATCATAATCGGTTTCATTTTGACAGTTCCACAATACTCATTGCGTTATTTACGTTGTTGAGCAGACACATTTTTCAAACATATGAAGCATTGGATTAGCAATCTGTTTCAAAAAGATTCAGATTATGATTCAAATCAGATCAAATAAAAATCTTTTATTTCACATAAACCTGCAAGGGCACTTATGAAACGTCAGAAGCTAGGTGCACGGTTCCAATTTGTCGCTTCCTATGGAGAAGAGCCGGCAAGAAACTCCACGGTTACTCTTTAAAAAAATAACTAGCTTACAGTGATAATAGGTATGGGAGGACAGTGCAGGCCTGTCAATAAGTATCAGGTACTTAGAGGAATTAAAATAAAGAATAGAAAATCGTCTACAAATCTGTAGATTTACAGACGACATCTGTAGGCCTACAACGTTCTCTCATTCACAATATGTAAAAGAATGTACATAAGTAAAAACAACCTACCTATTTAAACCAAGTGACATGATTTCCATGAGAATCACTAATAAACAGTTGATATTACAAGTGATGTATAATGTCAAAAAATGACGACAATATGTCACAAAGTGTAAAAAATAAAAAGAATAAAAGTAACATTGTAATTTGGGAGCAGTTAATAGACTCTCACATAGTTATGCTGCTAATGAGGTACCAGGGAAGCCACATATGCAGAAGGTATTAATGCCAAATTTCCTTGTCTTCAACGTAGTCTTTTATCTTATAATATGCTTTTTTGATAAGGACACGTTTGATGTGAGTTTTAAACTTCCCATCGCTAAGTTCTGTAACTGACTTTGGCAACTTGTTATAGAAGCGGATACTATTTATTAGAAATGACTTGCTAGTTTTAGTTAATCTCAATTTTGGAATCACAATTTCATCTTTACTACGTGTATTCAGATTATGGAAGTCGCATCTTTTTTTGAAAAGCCCTAAGTTTTTGCGCACATACAAGATATTTTCTAGGATGTAAAGAGAAGGCAGAGTTAGTATGTCAATTTAGTTGAATTTGTTTCTAAGAGACTCGCGAGGCCCCATTTTATAGATTGTGCGGATTGCCCTCTTTTGTAGAATGAAAACTGAATCTACATTAGCTGCCGATCCCCACAGCAGAACGTCATAAGACATAATACTGTGAAAATAAGCAAAGTATACTAACCTAGCTGTGGCTACTACAGTCAACTGCCTTATTCTTCTTACTGCGTAAGCAGCCGAGCTTAGTCAACTTGAAAAAGCTCTAATGTGGATTGATGCAATTAGGGTGCAGGTCTTAGTATTTTGATTCAGCGTAGATATCGAGTGTGTATCGTGACATTGATTGATAGTATCCAGTGACATTGCATGTGCTGCTCTATTCAAATTCAGCGCTGCATGCCAGTTGCTGGACTGAATGTTAAGTGGCCCAAAGCTAATAGCTGTCAGTATTTTAAGTTTCTACCCCAAAATGATTAGACTGTGCGATAATCTGTCAGTAAGTCATTTTCTTTGGGAAGAAAACTGTCAAAATGGCGCTGTCGTAGCTAGTTCCCAACATAAGCTATTAATACAAAGCGTGAGGTGGTTTTATTATATTTTAGTGAAAATGAATGGTTGTTTGTTGTGTTCCTTAATACTCTGAATTATAAATCCACCACTTTCAGAAATACCCTAAATTGTAAAGATTGTGGCTTAAAACTATTCAAAGAGTTAAAAACATAAATAAAAACAGTTCAAGGTTGCGTCAGAAACATTGTAAAAAAAGCGATTACGAGGAAATAAATAAGGTTGACACTTTCCATGACAAATACTTGATTTAAAATATTGAAATCCCTCTCCCACTTTACTGAAATAGTGAAATTAAAACTAAATGTTACGTACCGTTCTCTTTAAGATAAGTATTACCTACAGCATTTCATCTTAGGAATTTTGGATAGTTTTTCAACCCTCAACTGGTACACAAGCATTTGTGTGTAGTGGAAAGGGTTTGATTTGATTAAGTTGCCGGCTTGCTTCTCACCCATTCGCTAAGCAATCCAATTGGTGGACGAAGGGCGACAGTGGCGCCGCGCTTCCGCGTATTTTTTTACTTCAACTGATCGTTCATGAACTACGTGTTCCACGCGCTAAAACCTTTTTTCTAATACGAAATGGTCCATCTGTGATTTTGTGCTACACCCCATCAAGACACGAATCATAACATTAACCAAAACCTGTGGAAATAAATCTGCAGTGAAGTTTAGCTGGATTTAGGACGACTGAACACGACGCTGACTGAGCCCGTGAGGCACAAAGCAGTGGGCAGGAGTTTGCTGGTAAATATTATTGCAAATTCACACCCAATAGTTACCTACACACTAAACTTCAGAATTAAGAGCATTCTCCCCACGCGGGTTGGCAACGGCGCATTTATGGCGGTTTTTCGTGATTATTTCATTAAATACAAACAAAAGTAAACTTTTTTTTCAGCCATGTTCTAGATCGTTGGTATTTTCAAGTTTGTATGCTATTTTTTTTAAAGTTATTTTGGTATTTGGTTATAAAAATCAACATACCGTCAATTATATTTTATTTGCATTACTAAGTAAGATTAAATGTTTTTATGAAAGAGTAAATATTTAAAATAATTGTAAATACCGACGATCTAGTGCTTGGCTGAAAAAAATTTGCACTTTTGTTTGTATTCAATGAAATAATCACGAAAAACTACTATAAATGCGTTGTTCCCAGCCAGCGTGGAATGAAAGCTCATAACATGAACACTATGAAATGAATGAACGAAATGTCAAATTTACTGTGGGCCGCAGGGACATAGCTATGATCACGCCATCTACAATTAGCTTTGCCCGATTAGTATGATATCGAAGCCCAAAAGCCTAATACTCGGTATTCAGTAGTATGTGACCTTTATATGAATGGGGACGCAAAAGGGGTTTGAAGGTCATTCAGGTAAAATGTATTCGGGTGATGAATTATTAGAAAATCTTTTATTTAAAAAGGGTTTGTAGGGAATGTCAGCTGGAGGTTGGTACCTACAAAATGAGAAACGATTTTTTTTTGTATGTAAGGCTAAAATTGTTAGTTATTAGCGCGCAATTAAAACTGTGCTAGCAAATTTATGGAACCGGAGAAGGAACGTGCGAGTAAAGCTTTTTTGTAAAATTTCAAAGAAAATCATTAAATTTTTACAAAATGCACATCCGTTTTTCGAATTATCATAACAAAATAATACCTGTGCTAGGTCAGAAAGCCAAAACTAGATATTGTAAATAAACCTAAATAAAATTTAAGAGTGAACTTCAAAGTCCCCATAATCATACAGTTGCCAATGTTCATCATATCAGCCGAAAGACGTTCACTGCTGAACATAAGCCTCCCCCAAAAGGAGGGGATTTGCCATAATCGCCACGCGGCGGTTGGCGGTAGCAGTATGGTTTGTCAAATGCATAGAGAACGCTGCTGCCCATTCTCTAGTAAGTCCCTTAGTCGCCTTCTACGACACCCACGGGAAGAAATGGGATGGTGCTATTCTTTTACGTCCGTCACCACACGGAAAAGTTGCCAATGTTCCCAGGGTGCAATGGGAGAATTGGGCTTGGAGACAGTTTTTTTTTCACGCAACTGTCCAAGTCGAAACATTTATTTCAAAAAGGGTCTTTTGAATAATTGATTCTAGTCGACCCTTCAATAAGGTAGTTTCGTATGGCGAAAAATGGGCCAGAAACTTCACCGTTACTCTTTTAAAATGTTTTACAAGTATCATCTGCCTAGCCTTATTTCAACTATTTTTCAGTGCAGTCTAACCAGATGTAGCTGAATACCAGTATGTTACCTCGAACGACTGCGTATCTGACCTCCTCGATTCTCAAGAAAAAAAGGATCGGGTTACTTTAGTGGTTAAAAAAATCAGCACTTTTCGAATGACCCCCCAAAACGCCCGCCCTTCACCACTTCCTAGTGCTTTAGCTGGGAAGAAGAAGTGGCGCAACAAACTCCCCAGCAGCACAGCTGTCTGTTTAGTTAGATAGACTTGATTCTATACATAGGTAGGCAAAGTAAACAACATTACGAGACACAGAACTTGAAAAATTGTCATGTCAAACAGAATGTAACCTATATGCGATCGGTTATGTGCGCAAATATCTGCGGGTTATTGATTTTATGCTATTTGTAAGCGAACTGGACAGCGAACAAAAGCGATATTTGTTCTAGTTGACTATTATGAATGGTATTGAAAGCAGTTTTATATTTCAATTACACTCGAAAGCAATGAATTAGGGTCACATAAAGATACCTGAAAGTCTCGGAAATTAAGAATGTTTAAATAAATTGTGTTTAATAGACTAATGTTCCTTATATGGAAGTAATAAAACGTATGGATAGGGCAACTTTTTTGCTACCACTATAAAATTTTCTTGAGTTTTAGTACTCACGGCAACACATCTGCTATACATATCCAGTATAAGCTGATCTCGCATCGTATAGGATTCCCGTACAGTGCGAGGTCAACGTAAATTGGAAATGTATAGCTTGATGTGTAGCCGTCTGTACAATATTTTTTTATAGTGGTAGAAAAATAAGTTGTTTTTCTATTTTTGATATAAGATGAGATTGGTTATTTTTTTATTTATGTAATTTTTCATGAATATAATAAAGGGCCATTCAAGTATTACGTAATCACTGCAGGGGGGGTCTTTCCTTTGCTTATTTTTGATGACATGGGGGATGGGGGTCTGGATGGTGATTACGCCAGCAGAAGCTTTTTTCTTTTTTTGATTTTCTACAAAACTTATTCGATTTTGGTTTGAACACATATGGCAACCCTACTTGTCTATGAATGGCTCGAAGAAAACGATGACGATATTCCAAAATCACACGAAAGTGAGCAGACACACAGCAGTGAGCAGCAAACATCCAATGTCATCGAAGACTTTTGAATTAATATACCAAAATTTTAAAAGATGTTTGTTTTGTTTGTTAATATATAAAGATTATAATAACTGAATACCATCTCAATAAAATTTGCTTAAATAAATATTAATTGCGTTAAAGTCCTCTATTCCAAGCCTATTCCTTATTTCTAGACTGCTGCTCATGAACCAATAAATAAACCAGAACACATTGAAAAATGCATGTACCAATGTTTACGTGAGCATGGGAAGGGGGTGGGGTAAGAGCTTTGCTTACTTTTGCTGACGAGGGGGAGGGGTGTTAGTGGGGTGGGGTAAGAGCTTTGCTTACTTTTGCTGGCGATGGGGAGGGGTGTTAATAATACATTTTATTACTTTAATTTATGGAACTATGGATTGTCTATTAAAGACAATCTATTTCATTAAGCTGGCATTCTTCGTTTCTGAGACTTTCAGGTATCTTTATGCGACCCTAAGTCATTGCTCTCGAGTGGTTATGATAAATTTTCTCTATAAAATTGTAAACGGTTTCCTAAATGTTCCCGATCTTCTGACGCAATTATGTATAGCTGTACCCCGACAGAAAGCTATTAGATCTAGTCGTGAAACTGTTACCTTTGCCACCACTGCAAGCCGTACCAACCTTGGTAGCACCGCACCCATGAACCGTCTAATGGGAAAGTACAATAAAATTGCCACACGTGCATTGGCACGTGTGGCAATTTTATTGTACTGCTATTGCTATTGCTATATGCTATTGAGCATCGACATCTTCTCTAACCATTTACAACAATTCCGAACGAAAGTTCTAACCAGCTCGGAGACTCGAGTCGTCTGTGCGACACGAGCCGCCCACTACTAATAATTGTATTAACTTCCATTCCTTTGTTTGTCAGAATATTTAGTTTTATTTTTATTTTTGAGTACTTTTTGTATTCCGATCGTGGCTGTGATTGCTCATTTTTTTTAACCTCTATTTTATTTTATAACTGTTAAGTAATCCAACTAACGATATCTTGTACATTCTTTTAATTACCCTGCTAGTGCTGTGCACTTCTGTAAGTGACTAATTCACAATTCTTAAAACTGTTTGTGGTTTTTGTTTGTGTTTGTCTTAGTGAATAAGTCGTTGAAGTGCCTTATCAATAAATAAATAAAATAAAAATAAATAAATAAATAAATATGTGGTTTGGGATGAGAGGAGCTTAATCTAATGTACTTCGTCCGCTCATGGTGTCGTGGCTATATAATGACGGCCGCACGGGTCAATCGATCGGGTAAAGTTCACCACAGTCGGTCCGTGGATGGGTGACCATCTTAACATACTGAGACACCCCGTGCTTCGGACAGCACGTTAACCCACTGATCCTTGGAAGCCGAGTAAAATGAAAAAGTCAGAAAGAACGCTAGGAGAAAATTAAGTAAGTCGACGTAAACATGGACGTAATAATATTGGGGAGCGATTTTTTCGATCACTGGATCTTTACCGTACTCCTTACCGTTACCTGTCACGCGGACAGTTGAATATCGAACAGTGTTTTTTCGATGCGCTGAGGTACACTTTGTTTTGTAATTTTTTTTTAAATATCGCCTTTTAACCGACTTCAAAAAGGAGGAGGTTATCCATTCGGTATGTTTAAATATTTTTTTTTTGGATCTGGGACACTTTTGCGAAAGATAATTGTGCGAAAGGCAATTGCGCGAAAGACAATTGCGCGAACCCACATGCGCGAAAAGACATTTCCGCGTATGGACGTTTGCGCGACTGGACTTTTGCGCGAACGGACATATGTACGAAAGACACTTGCGCGAACGAAAGTTCCGCTGAAGACACTTGCGCGAAACCACTTGCGTGAACGGACAGCGCGAAAAAGTTGCGGAAATGAAATTTCTTCATGAAATCACGCCTGTATCAAAGGGTTGGGCAGGGGTGTAGCAGAATGCAAATAAACGGTTCAATTAGATATCAAAGTGATCGTCGTAATTTTTTACGGCACATTTTATTCTTTCGTTATTAGGTAGGTACTGTAAAGGTTGGTCGCTTACCGAATGCAACCTTTATGTACATACTGGCAGCCAACGAAAGGGCTTTGTGTATGTTCGAACTGTCAGGACGTTCTAGAAGGAATCTATCAAGCAATTTTATATAGGTTTTGTTTCGGGAGAATTTAATTGATTGACAGGCGCGAAGCTGTACAGTGCTATTCTATGAAAATAACATAAAGTTCATATTTACATGCAATTTCAGTTTTATTAAAGTATTTACCTACGATCCCAGTAACCTAAGACTCTCGGAGTCCTACAGTACCTACATTTTCGAATTTCCCATTTTGGGGGTGCTAAAGCCGATGGTGGGGTCAAAAGGAAAATCCAAGATGGCTGCCCAGAAATTTTTCGAATTTTCCATCATTGGTGTCGTTTTCAGGGTTTTTGGGGATACTTAGGCTGATAGTGAGGTCAAAATGAAAATCAAAGATGGCGGCCAATTTTTATTTTATTTTTCCATCATGGGTGTCGTTTTCAGGGTTTTAGTCGGTGCTAATTCAATAATTATGAGCATAAAATAGTATTTTTAAATGTATTATAATTTATATTCTCATATTTAAAAATGCACTTTATATGTAATTTATTAAATAAAGGAAATAATAATGAGAATAACATATTTTAATCGAAACTTGGTACCTACACACATCAAAAAAAGTTTGTGATCACTAGCATAAGCTGATATAATTTTGTTGAACCTTATCAAGAAAAAATCTTTGTTATGTGTTTTCTTTAAATAGAAATACCCTGTTTGAAATTAGAAAATAAAACTAAATATTTTTTTTTTTTTAAATTAAGTAATTAATCATTATGTAATTTGTCCCAGAAATTTGATAGAAAGAAAAAGACTGTTTAACCAAACTTAAACAGCAATTTATTTATAAAAAGGTTAATATTCAATATAATATAACTCCTCCCTTGGCTCGAACACATGCGCTGGGCATGCTGAGAATCAAGTTATCCAGCATTTGTTGGGGTAACCTGTCCCATTCTTGAATAGCGGCTTCCCTGAGCTCTGGCACCGTCTGGGGACGTGGCTGACGGTTCCAAACAGCTCGCTTAAGAGTATCCCACGCGTGCTCTATTGGGTTTAAGTCAGTCGAGCCGGCAGGCCAGTCTAACCTTGTGATGTCGTATTCTCGGAGAGCAGCATTGACTCGTTGATCTCGATGGGCGGGCGCATTATCATCGACCAGTACAAATTGGTGCCCATGGTTTACTCGGAATGGTCTGACAATTACATCAATAACAACTGCTCTGTACATGTCTGCTGTCATGAAGCCTCGATACGGGATCAAAGGCGTTCTAGCTCCAATCATAATACCACCCCAAAAGCACACCGATTTCCCGCGTTGCTGAACTGTTCCAGTGGCAGTTCTTTGCCTTTCACGGTCTCCTGGTTTTCTCCAGACACGGACACGTCGGTTATCTGGATGAGTACTGATTCGCGATTTGTCAACGAAGAGATTGTTTTGCCAAATGTTTTCTTCTTCATTTTGCCGAAGTCTAGCCAATTGTAATCTCCGTCGTTGTCGTTGCCGGGAACTCAGAAGAGCCCGCCAAGACCTTCGTGCTCGTAATCCAGCCTGGTGCAAGCAATTCCGAATGGTCTGAGTGCTAACTTCAAGCCCAGAAGCGGCCCGAACTTCTGCTTTTATTTTAGTAGCGTTGATTGTTGGATCACGGGCTGCCAGCAATCTAATATAGCGCTTTTGGGCAGCAGTCAAAACAGTTGGGCGACCACTGCAGGCTCGGTCAGCAAAATTACCCATCTCGTGGTACCCCTGTAACGTGGTCACGACACAGGATTGGGATATAGCAACTCTGCATGTTATTTCTCTCGTGGTGTATCCTTCTTCCCTCAAAGTTACTATTTTTGTTCTTAAAACTTTTGATAATCCTCTTGGCATTTTTTCAATCACAACTTTCCACGAAAAAGTATTTTAAATCCGTTAAAATGTACTAAATCAAATTTCTGAATGAGCGTAAGCTAGGACTGAAAGCCTTTTATATGGAAAAACAATTGAACTGTTTTATTGTTTTATATTCTAAATCTATATTTTTAAATAAATAATCTAAAAAGAAGAAGAAATCATAGTATGATTCTACAGTAACAAAAAAGATTTCCATTTTTCAAAGTGATCGCAAACTTTTTTTTATGTGTGTACTTAAGCGTTCTTATTTGCTATTCTTAATTAAATCCCGATTTTATATTCGATGGGTTGCCAGATTTAATTTATGATTAAATTAAGAAATCAATTAATTTTATTCCAAATTAGAATTGAATCTGTAATTATAACGGTGCTAAAACACTGTCAATGTGTAGAATATTTGTGGGCGTCCAAAAGGGCAAAAAGGGTCCAGTTCTCGGCATTTAGTTTCCGAGATATAACGAGTTTTGTAAAGAAGGGTGAAAAAATTTCATTTCGCCATTTTAATTAATTATTAATAAATGCTCAATTATCTACAATTTCAGATAGTAAATGACTGATTAGTCATTTACTATCTGAAATTCAGAATTTCAACTTTTTCAGAATTTCAACTTCAAATGTCCGATAACACAAATATGTGCCAGTTTTTGTATTTTTATTCAATCCTTACTATCAATTGACTATTCTAGATACTGAATCTAGTCTTAACTCAATACCCCACTAATGGATCCATTTTGCTTGGACGCCCACATTTAACATTACCGCCGCTGTACCTACCAGCCTAATTGTGTAAGACGTAGTCGGTAAATGATCGAGACTAGTTTGCTTCGCTTCGATCGCAGTTTGCTTAATTTTACGAATTTCGTATTGCGTAACTCCACTATCGTGTGCGACTGCTGTTGAACTAAGGAGTGACCGATATACCTAGGTCTAGCAGAAGGAAGATTGAGCTGTGTGAGCTCACTCTTCACGCTTCGCTCCGTATGGAATGGACAACACCAGTGTTCAAGTGTCATTGTCAAAGAAAGAGAAACTCAACCATCTTTTACCGCGGTCAGGCAATCTCACGATTTAAATCTTTGAAGAACAGGTTAAAAATGTTGGAATTATTTGATTTTGTTTATTGACTAGCCTTTGCCAGCGACTTCGCACGCGTTGTGGTCGAAAATTATCCCACGAGAACGTACTAACGAGATAAATAATATTTAATGTGTTAATTCAGGCTTCATACTATCTGTGTGCCGAATTTCATCCAAATCCGTCCAGCCGTTTTTGCGTCATTTAGTAACAAACATCCAAACATCTACTTTCAAACTCAAACATTTGTAATATTAAGTAGGACTGTTATTTATTGATCACTAGCTTTTGCCAGCGGCTTCGCCCGCGTGGAGGTCGAAAATCATCTCACGGGAGCGTACGACCGGGATAAAAAGCGGTTATTTTAATATTACAAACAGACACTCCAATTTTATTTATATTATGTTTAGATGTATAGATTATAAATGTGAATGTTTTGAAGTGTTTAGATGTTTGGATGTTTTGATTTTTGTATGTTAGTTACTTAATCACGCAAAAACGGCTAAACAAATTTAGAGGAAATTTGGCAGAAAGATAGTTTGTAACCTGGAATAACACATAAGATACTTTTTATCCCGATAGTACGTTCCCGTGGGATGATTTTAGACCTCCACGCGAGCGAAGCCGCTTGGCAAAAGCAAGTCTGAAATCGCCAACCTGTCTTGAGCACGCGTGTTGATCAATGCTCGTGCCTTCTCTGTATGAGATTCTTCTCATGCTTGGTTTACTGTTATTATTTTAACCCATTTAATGAGGAAAGCTGGGCACGTCACGAAATGTATCAAACTTCTCAAGTCTACCAACTTGAGATATTAGTCAAAATTAACGAGCATTCGATGCTAACTGAGCTTGTCATCATTTACAAAATATTCAACAAAATCTTTGTATAACTTTGTTTTCCTTGAACAGAATACCCAAAGGAATGAGGATAAATCTTCAAAAGTTGTGGGAACTTTTGAAGAATGGAAATATTTAGCTATCAATTTATCATTGAAAAAGATAAAATTATAGAAGGTCAAGGCGACAATACGACACTAAGTTTAACTAACCATATCTTGATCGATCAGGTTAAGCTACGCTGCCGCGGTTGGTTTGTGGATGGGTGACCATCTCAACATACCAAGATCGCTCCATGCCTCGGAGAGCACGTTAAGCCGTTGCTCCCGGCTGTCATTGTTGGATCTTTGGCATTCGTTACGGGTCGTCAGAAGCCTGTAAGCCTGATTAACCAGTCTTATCAAGGAGTACCGTGTTACCCAGGAAGTGGGTTGTGGAGGTCAGATATGCAGTCACTCCAAGTAAAATACTGGTATTCAGCTGCATCTGGTTAGACTGGAAGCTGACCCCAACATGGTTGGAAAATGACTAGGTAGAATGATTTATTGATCTTACTGGCTTCTGGCCGTGACCTTTTCGCGTGAAATTTCGTCCCTCAATTCGCCCCACCGCGTCGCTGCGCATCGCTATCAGCTCTATTGCTCCGTTTTCGTTTACCTTTCTTTGCGGCTTGGTTTTTATTTTTGCTCGTCTCCTAAAATTAATGGCATGATGTTAAATAGCCTATGACCCTGTTCAAGAATTGGGCTATAAATAGTAAAAAGATTTTTTCAAATATGTCTCGTAGTTCCAGAGTTTACCCCTCACATACAAACTTATACATTTTACCTCTTTATATTATACGTATAAACGTTTCTTTTGAATCACTCTGTCTATTGATTAAAACCGCATTAAACCCCGTTGCGTAGTTTAAAAGATCTAAACGTACTGACACGAAAAGCGATTTTATTTTGTACTATGTAAAGATAAAGATTGGTATAGATAGATGACTATCCCATTTAAATTTTGTAAATGTGAGTACCATGCATCCGTTTATTGTGTTGTTATGATGTACGTTGACTTGAAAACGCATGGCAGTTGAGAGTATGTCATGCTCACATAAATGTCTCACTGATGGTGGCGCGTGTGTTGGATCATTCGGTTCCCTACAAAATGGTTGAGCTGGATGGTGCTGACCCACGCGTCAAGTTCGTGAACGGGCGCTGTCGGTTGAGACTGGTCATCTCCTAACTTCCAGGGCTTATTTTTATCTTGTATTTAGAATTGTTTATATTTTTTTTTTTACATTGTTCTCACATACAGAAGCAACAAGAATAATGTTCCCAAGATTTTGTAATATTCAACTTGATTTTAAAAGAGTGTCCGTGGAGTTTCTTGCCCGTTCTTCTCCATAGAGATCTACGTTTTGGAATGGGCAACTAGCTTCAACTTTCCAACTGATCGACTTTTTGACAATTCAAAAGTACCTGTAAATGGTTTAATTGATATAAATGCTTTGAGTTTGAGTTTGATTCGGCTTGTATCAAATAGATTAGTCACTGTAGTTATATACCTAGCTAGCTAGCTTAAAAATCAGGCATATCGGCATCGATTTACTAAAAAAAAAACTTTTATATCGATGTTAGAATTCATTCGATAGTTCCATAATACTTCTATGCATTAGTATTTTCATTTCTTGTCGTTTTGCGTCTCCAAATGGTGTTTTCGAGGTATGCAACGGATTTTGAAGCGGTTTTCACCATCATTTAGAGAATTATTCCGAAATGTACCTATATCATAAATTTTGTCAAGTGGTAAACATTGTACGAAGCAGGGGCGAGTGGCTAGTCAGTGAAACTATGAATGAAAATAAAAGTATTGCAATATAATTGTTTATACTACGCCGTAGTACATAGCCGCCTACGCCGTAGCGCGCGTAGCACCAACTAAATTCGCTGACGTAGCGCGTAGGCGTTGCGTGGGCGAGCTTAATCTGGTTGAGTTTAAACATATTTCTCTGAAAATGGTACTTATTTACAGAAATGAACTGGTGGTATTTTTTGTTTATTAAACACTTATTTACAGTTGAAATATTAAATATGTTTTTAGCTTTACTTACTTATAGTGTCTTCGGGGTGTATTTCAAGTTTGTTCTACTATTATCGGGCTCGAATTGGGTCGCAGACTTAGTGACAGTTAGCAGATGGCCTATTATCGTAATTTAAAAACGTTCAAAATCTAGTCGTAATATCATCTCAGCAAATAAATAAATAATATAAATTTTTTTAAACGTATTTTTGACGGACTGAGAGATATTAGAAAGCGACCGTTCTTAAAAATACGAAAATTGCCTTGGTAACGGCCGCGACTTACAAGTTGTAGGTCGTAGGTTCAAACCCAGATCGGCGCTTTACTTTGTATAAATTATTTCATCACCACTGCTCTCAAAAATCAAAATCAAAATCAAAAGTCATTTATTCAAACTAGGCTGGTGTCAGCACTTTTTGAACGTCAAAATTACATAAGACAGTCCTCCAAAGCGCCCGCCCTTCACCACTTCCTAGTGCTTTAGCTGGGAAGAAGAAGTGGCGCAACAAACTCCCCAGCAGCACAGCTGTCTGTTATGTTAAAAGAACTTGATTCTATACAACAGTTACGTAATTAACGTTACGAAACATAAGATTAAATTATTTGCCATATGTTAGCTAGCACACGCCAATATACCAAAAAAAAAATCATTAAAAAAATTTTGCTCAAGCAGAAACAAATAATAAAAACAAAAACATAAACAGAACTGAAAACCTAAATTAAAGCCTCCAGGCATAAAGGGCGTGCCCGCTTACATATGCAATGCGGCATTATGTTCACGTAATTATAGCTGGAAGTAACAAATGTTAAACAAGGACCTTTGGCGTAAAATAAATAAACAGTTAAAATTACTAACAATAACAAAACCATGGTCAGCAAGACGACCAGTCACCACAAGCAGCACCCCTTCACGAGCATAACGCAAAGATCAGCCATAAACCCCCTCGCCATATTTGAGGGAAGGAGGACCAACCCCCGACGCTACCGCAAGCAGTGACATCTAAGGGAGCATGACGAGCTTGCTGCTCAAAACGGTGAAGGAAAACATCGTGAGGAAACTGGCATGTCTTAGAACCAAAAAATCGAAGACATTTGACATCTACCAACCCGCACTGGGCCCGCGTGGTGGATTATGGCTCACCCCCTCTCACAGTCAGGGGTAATGACCCCCGGGGTCATAAAGGTAAAGAAAATCCTGTCCTTCAAAATATTTTAACAAGAAAAGCGAACCAATTGTTCCTGATTGTGTAAGATGAACTTAGTAAAAACGTGAATCGCATGTTTCTAGCTTGTTACACGGGTTCTCTACTACAGGAAAACGCTTGCAAATTGACAAAGTTCACGCTTGTTTACTTATACGAAAGCTTCGTGTTAAAGCTGGTATAAAAATAGAAACACACTGTGACTTTACACACGAAAATCAACTGAAAACACCTGAACATATAGTCCATTTTAGAATAATAAAGGAAACGTACGTTTTGTAACATTGGTAATAGAACTGTGTGAGTATTTTAACATCGGCTTAACGTGATTTCAGACGCACGGAGAGGTTTCGATATGTAGTGGGTGGAATAATCCACGAACTGACCGCGGCGAGCATAGCTTAACCTTCGGACGTGCGGCTGCTATTATACAGAGTGTAACAGAAACTCTATTGCTATCCTTAAGCACTAAAGATAACAGCTGGTATAGAATCACTATACATAGTTTCAGCTCAAAATAAAATACTCTAATAATTGATACCAAATTTTCGGTTTCATATGTTTCTTAAATTAAAATCATAACAAACCTGTCACCGCATTACACGGTGGATGCACCTGCACGCCAGTTCGTCACCATTTATTAAGTGATTATTGTTTTAATATAATTATTATTAATTTTAATCGAATGAATTTTAACCTAGTTGACTATAATTGTGAATGTGCTGTAACTTTAATTTATTATTTTCATTAACTTTAATTTATTATTTTATTATTATTATTTTTAAATATTTTATTCACTTTAATTTATTATTTATTTGTAATGTAATGAATTTAACGTCTAATGTAATTTGTAGTGCTTTATATGGGAATAATTTCCTGAAATAAACGTTTATTTAATTGAATTTAATTTAATTTAATTACGTAGGTCAATAACTTTCCACGTTACTTGCCAATATCACGATAAATCTCTTCCGAGTGATGTGTTTAAATCAATTTGAAAAGTTCGGTTTCTGGTATCAATGTTTAAAAAAATATCATAACTACCACCTAACATGTAGAGATAGGATTTAGAAATCCCTTCCAATATCGTTTGATATCATCCAAAGAAGCCGTGCCCTTGGTATGTATATACCCTTTCCGTTACACGTAGTATAGTCACGAGAATTTATGAATAATAGAAATAAGATCGCATAACCCAAATTATTGTGTACGAAATAAAATAAAATAACGATCGAGTACTAAACAAAAGAAAAAAAGTAAACAGCGCTTGAGGAGATCTCACCCGTCAACACATAACATCACGCCTTGTTTCCCCGAAAGGTTGTACAGGGGTTTACATAAAGTACATCCACAATTTCCAAGACCCGATGTACTCGGGGGGTATAAATAGGGGGCGAGCTAATTGTCATCAACCGGGCAAAATTCCACACTCCGGGCTGCTACTGAGAAATTCCAGAAAAAAAACCCAATAACACTGCCCGATTTGGAAATCGAACCCAAGAACTTATGCTCCGCAGTAGCGCTTGCAACCGCTAGACCAACGAGGCAGTCCCGACCCATCAAATTGACGTAATTTGTCTTTGGTCTGTGCCAAAGTACAGACCTACAATCGCTAATGCTTATTCCTTTAATAAGACCCTATCACGGAGATGAAAGGGTCCGTTACGTCACAGGCCTCAAAGACGACCCACATCTGCCCGTCTCTGGCTATGATGAAGACAAGCCGACATTTTAGGGCTGCCTAATGTCTTCCGCCTGCCAAAAGTTTTGCGAGGCATGAGTAAAAAGTTATCAAATGGCACTTTTGTTTTTATTAATGGTAATATTCTTGCTTTTTTACACTCCAAAAAAAAGGAGGTTATGCATACGAAGTTCTTTTATGGGTGTAGAAGGCTTGCAATGTGGTAATATATGATTTTCCTAAATTAGCTTGGGAAGTTTTTGAGTTACTTTCAATAACCGTAACTAAAAGTTGCAAAATAATATATAAGTATATTCTTTACAAAAAAAAACACTGCAATAGTTTACCAAAACTTAAATTTATTTATTGGATAAACAATTTTTTTTCTCGCTCTGTGTTTAGTATACGTACCTGTAAAAGTGACAAATAAGTTTAATTTCGGAAGTCTTTGATGTAAGCTGCAGGCTTAACACGGGCACCGATTTGTCGATGGAAGAATATAGATGACTATTAACTAAATTAGATATATATAGATGACTAATTAACTATAGGAGATAAGACTATTAACATACATACAGACATAGACATGCCTATTAACTATGGGGGAAGATAGCTATTGTCTTCTATTAATTATCACAGTTATGCATTCTAAATGAATCATGACTTTGTAGATAATCGTAAATACTTTGTGGCCGTCGAGTACAAAGTTAGTTGTCAGTGTGATTTTGACAATTTGGGAAGAAATATTCTTCATACTTGGACAGTTTGTTCTCAAACGGGAGGGGTGACAGCCCTATTTCAGACAGAGGTCGGAAACATGTGTCTTTGTTTCTAATTGGTGTAGTATACGCTCTCTGGTGTTCTGTAATATGTTTTTAACCACTGACTCAAAAGGGGCGCTGTAAATTTCGGGGTGCTTTTAGACACCCACGTACCATTAGCATATTCGTAGGGTTTATAACTTTTTCTCATTGATATAAACAAACCCAAGATACACATCAGCGTCTCAAAAACGTCCGCATAAATAGGGCGCAATGTGCGCAGATGTCAAATATTATCGTTAATCATCTTTCAGTCAGTTTTTTTGGACAATGCTTTGTAAAAACCAGTTTAAGTCATGCGTGTAAGGTTGAATTTGCCAAAAAATGTGTTTTATCATATAACTTCTGACGGGGACAGTTTTGAGTGTTATTTTTGTTCCAACTGCATCTTGTGTTTTTGTATGTAATGCTTTTTCTACTTACATTACATACATATCACGCCTTCTTCCCATGGGGTAGGCAGAAACTACAGAACGTTACCTGCTAAGATCCTTATACACTGTGACATTTTAGTCGTCTTACAACGGCAGCCCACTTCATGTATCCAATGACTACTAGTCATTTATTAAAAAAAAAAAATATTTTTGAACATTTGCATTATTAAAAAAATGAAAATATCATTCACAAAGACACATTACGTAGTTTGAAACACCCAGTTATGGAGATGGAATTAATGATGAAATGAAATGGTTGATAGGTAGATTATCTTCTAACGTTTGATACGTAAACATTATCTGATGTTTTATAATTCTAAAGCATTTTCTTTTTCTTTGTACCTATAATCTTAATTAATGGTAACAATGTTTTAATCGCGCCTTGAGGTATTTTATGACGGATACATTAAGTGGACCACCTTTGTAAGACGACTAAAATGTCACGGTGTATACTCCTTTTATTTCGTTCATTCACGCAAGCCTCACTTAGTAGGTTAGGTTGCGAGTACTACGCATCTGCACCCTATTGCGTAACGCACTACTGAGGTGAATCTACTCGACATTTTGTCCATACATACTTCGGGAGTGTATTACTCCACTGTTCGACAATATAAAAAAAAAAATGGTATGGTTTTATCTCATTATTAAATAATATGGTCTGTACGGAAACAGAATACTAAAATAAAAAGCCATTAAAAAGTTATTAGCCAACAAAGATTCGTTTTTCTTGCTAATTTAACCTAACTTTAGGCGTGTTTAAGTAATAAAAAAGAAGTATTAAATCTCCAAAAACAAGTCGGTATTGACAAAGCTTAAATATCGAAAAGTTCAATAAACTTCATTGGTCTTGATTTATGCAGTGGTTTTTTCATAACACCCGATCTTCCGAAGGACTTTTCTTAATTTTTTATGCGCCTGTTTTACTATAAATGATCCTGCATCTCACTCAATAACGTTGTGCGTGTAGACTAGCTTCTAACTGCTCATCACTGATACTACCTCTGTCGGACACGATGCCTGGTGAGACAGCGTGCTTTTTAGCTAGGCCCATCAGTGAGTTCGAGCCCGCGACTAGATTCCCTTTCATCACAATCTGAATCATTTTGAAAGTTATTGCTAATCCATTATTTTATTTGTTCTAAAAAGTTGTCTGCTTAGCAACGTAAACAACGCCGTGAATGTTGGGGAACTGTCGAAATGAAAGCGATGCCTACATATAGTGTGCTAGCAGCGCTCCGCGGTTTCACCCGCGTAGTTCCCGGTCCCGTGGGAATGCGGGGATAAAATATAGCCTATATCACCCGGAGATAGTGTAGCTTCAGAACAGTGAAAAAAATTGTCAAATCGGTTCAGTAGTTTCGGAGCCTATTCAATGCAAAAAAACAAACAAGCAGTCAAATCTTTCCTCTTTATAATATTAGTATAAATAAAATATAGCCTGTCACCCGGGGATAGTGTACCTTCCCACCAGTGAAAAAAAATTTCAAATTGGTGCAGTAGTTTCGGAGCCTATTCAATACAAACAAACAATCAAATCTTTCCTTTTATAATATTAAGATTAGCGTAGATTACGCAATTACCTCTCTTACCTATTTGAAGGACTTCACCAGTAAGGTGATGCCACTATATGTCCTTGTTGTGCGTTTCCCTAACTATAAGCGTTTCCACTCCCATCTGTAAATAGCTTTTGTTAGTCGCCTTTCAATAATTCTCTCAACATGACCAAACCCTCTAAGCATACATACTCTTTTAAACCGCACCATTGCCTTTTCACATAATTCCAATCCTTTCTTTATCCATTCATCCTTTTTTGTATTCAAATTTGTATTAGCTTTTTTGTTTCCCATTGACAGTTTGAGTACTTTATGCGGCCTACCCAAATGGGTAAAAAAATCTTTGGTGTTATTTGTCCGTTGAGTCTTTGAGCTCCTCAAGTAATAGTAGATCACACGGTTATTGACAAATGCTTGCACTGTCTGGACCATGATTCATTCCAACCTGTGTTGTTATTTTCTCAAAAGAACATTTGAGACAGTAATCTACATTGTCCTCACATGACTTAACCAAGATTAAATTATGTGTGGACTTAAAAGAGACTGACCGATATTGACTTTTTGAGTTTGTTTCACCATTTCTTCTCAGGGGTAGTCAAATAGGAAATGTCGACTCCATCTATCTTATTACTTTTTAAATAATAGACGTGTTACGTGTGTGAGTGATTATGGTAGGTATCCTATTTACAGAATAGACAACTTCATTTTATTTCGGCTCCCGCCACTTAATTTCGTCGAAAATTGGAAAAGGATAAGACAATATAACATTTTAAAATCTAGTTTGTTATTTTGGGCAAAAAGGCCTACCCTTTAGGGTCCAATTTATTTGCTGTATAACTTAAGTTGTACTAGATGTACGTCAAAAGTTGGAAAAGGGTCTGACCTTAATCCGTCCGTTTATTCACTTCAAATTGTTTTCTGTCACTTAAAGGACGTGAAAGGTATTCTACTTAGTAGACTAATAAATAAACCGCTCATTTACAAGTCTAGTTTGTTTAGAGCCATGACTTTTCTTTAAGTTATTTTTTCAATATTACTGTGCAAGTCTGCATTAAGCCTCTTATGATATTTAACGATCTTACATCTTTTGTCTATGTTTTCGTTATTAGTTTGATTGAACCAGCGCCTATTGATTTCGGTAGTTATTCATTACAAAGAGGTAAATTACCTTTTCAACCGTTTAATATTGGTTGTGTAGTAGCTCGATGTATTTGTGGTAGGAAATGATAGGTGATAGAGGAGTATAAATGTAACGATTTTACTCCCATACATGCACTGCATAAATATTTTTGTTATTGCTATTTCTTTGTAGATTTAACAATCGCCGCTATTAAGCCATAAACCGTCGTTTGGCTGTTTAAGAGAATTAAAGGAGCTGGATAGTGGCCTATTGACAGCTGTCTAAGCTATTGAACAGCCCATGTACAGCTCTTACAATGTTCTGGATAGCTTTTAACAAGCTACTATAATGCTCAATGCTGGTTAATTTGGGGCCAAATTTAGAATGATAGGATCTGTGTAGCTGGATAAACAGCCGTTGTACAGAAAGCATAACAGCCTCGAGTTTTCAAAAATTCTGCTCTCCAGTAGCTATACAGCTATGTGTGCTGCTTGGGATATGTATTTCCGATAAAAGAGGTAATAGTTTGTATGTAGGGGGTATGTTTCGGTACTACTAATCTGATTTGGAAGTTTTCTCACTAATGGGAAGCTATCGTGTAACTTAATTTCAGGATATCATCGAACATAGGCAAGCCCCCCAAGCACCACCATTGCGACAAGCTTCACTACATGTAATAAATCAAAGTTCCCCGCCGCGTCTGTCTGTCTGTCTGTTAGCGATAAACTCAAAAACTTCTGAACAGATTTTCATGCAGTTTTCACCAATAGACAGAGTAATTCAGGAGGAAGGTTTAGATGTATAATTTGTTGAGGTTTTGCGTAAATTGGTTAAAGCGGCCGAAGGCGTTGGCAAAGGCTAGTTTTATGGTAAAACACGAAATTTCAAGAGAACGAAGTCGCGGGCATAAGCTAGTTCATTTACAAGGCATGGAAATAAAGAAAGTCATTGGAATTGAACACAGAAATCAAACCGAAGTTAAACTTTTCTGTTTTTAACAACCCGAAAGTTCATGGATTACAATATGAAAGATTTTCGAGCAAAAAGGTTGAGTCATTTAAATAAAATCCGATTTGTGACAAGATGGTTGGCAAGTCCAATAAATCTTAGCGCAGGGCCGATGTTCCAAGCTATGGCGACGACGACACTGCAAAACATTTTATTTTCCATCCCTATTCAAAGTTGAATCTTATTTTAACTTGAAATAAAATATTACTGACAGTTAAATTTTCAAAGCAAATACGTTACAAAGTAAATTCGATATTTCTGCTTCAACGGTTTTGAAATTTCAGTATCTGGTTTGCAGCACTATTTATTTCTGAATATCAGGTAATTGAGGAGATATTTTATTGAACAGGAGAAAATAAGAGTAGGTACTTATATTATTGTGGTCAAATCTCAAACCTATAAGTAAGTACTTACTCACCTTCTTAATATTTATTGATTTGAGAGTTACCCTTCTGTTGTGTGTCTGTATCGCCCTTATGTTTTTTTTTTGGCTGCCTTTTAAATTCACCTTTGTGCAGTTTTTCTTGTACATCTATTCATACATAATTATTATGAATCAACGTCGCTTTTCGTGTCTGCATATGTCAACTACGCAACGGATTTTTGAATGGTTTTCGCCACCATTTAGAGAGTTTATTTCGGAAGGTTAATGTGAGCAATACTGAAATATTTAACTTACATAAAGCACAGAAATCTTAATGTTGTGGCGACAAGTATTGAGGTATAAGGAACAGGGTGTAAAGTTCACTCATAGTCTATTAAAAAGGGAGGATCCTCCAACCACTGGTGGCTGGTGTTGTGATTGGTGGGCAACTGCACGGCTCCCTGTCGTGCACGGCTCCCCGTCGTTTCGGGTGACACAGGTGCTCTCGGGGCATGGTTGCTTCGGGAAGTACCTGTGTCGCATAAACAGGGAGCCGGACGCTCGGTGTCACCACTGCGTCGACTGTCGGGAGGACACGGCGTGGCACACGCTGGCAGAGTGTGCCGCTTGGGAGGAGCCGCGCCGTGCCCTCATCTCAGGAGTCGGCAGTGACCTGTCGCTGCCGGCTGTTGTCGACTCGATGGTCGGCAGCGAGGAGTCCTGGGACGCGGTGGTATCCTTCTGCGAAATAGTCATGTCGCAGAAGGAGGCTGCGGAGAGGGAGCGGGAGATTGCTTCCGCTAACCCGATCCGCAGCAGACGCACCGGGCGTCGGCGGAGGGCGGATAACGCCCTCTTCCAGCCCCCCTAAATGGGTCCAGGGGCGACAGATCCGGGGAAATCTGTCGCCCTCTACTTGTTTGGACCCGAGATGGCGGCGCGTAGTGTTCCACGCGCGCCTCTCTATGACGTAAGGGGGGAGTTTAACACCTCACTCCCCCCCTATCGCGAGGTGGCCCACAGAGGCGGGCCTGCACTAGCCGGGGATCGCGGAAGTCACACTAGTTCCTGTGATCCCCGGTGCAAGTGAGAGACGGAACACCGGGGTGGTTTTAGTCAGTAAGAGTCTGACAGACCCCTCCGCCCTCCCCGGGGCGGAGGACATCCATGAGGATTTCCCCCCGTAATAATAAAAAAAAAAAAAAAATGGTGGGCAACTGCACGACGGTTGATGTCGGGATGTCGGGATGTTGTATATGTTCGAGTCGCGCGGTAAACTCTGATTGCGCGATGTGAGATTTGTGTGACGTCAAGTCTCTGTTGAGTAGTTCGCATGTGGCATTGTAGATGGCGCCACATCGCTTCTGTGTGTCAAGTCTTAGATGCGTAGTTCACATGTGGCATTGTAATGTTGCAACAATGTTTTGTCATCTCGCCATTGAACTCGTGCGAAGCAGGGACAGGTCGCTAGTAAAAGGTAAAATAAAGAGATACACGTTACAAAAAGGAGGGGTGCAAAAAACTCTGGCAATCTATCAAAAATCTTCATCATAAGCGCAAGCCGTGTAATTTATAACAGACTTTTTAATTCAGATTCGCATCTGGCTGGCAATGCTGACATTAATCAGAAAAACTTATTCCATTCGCAATCTCTTTTATTTTAAATTTCAAACGCTTTTCTGTTATTCTTTATTTCGAATGGACTTCGTTGTTTTGGTTTCAAATGACTTTTTTTAAGCTGCGTTATTCATTGTGCATTTACATTTTAAAGCGTTTTCATACATTTCCAGACATTTTACTCCCCTGTGTTATCGTAATACCGTGACATGGACGTAGACGTCTACGTTAGAAATTATAAAACATTAAAATTCCTTTTCTAGACACTTACTTGTAAAGTGACTCTTCTGGCAACTCATTTAGGTTCATAATTCAGCGAATTATACACTAATGTTATTTACTTTTCCACGCTAGTGTTTTTACTTTAGTTTACTTCGCCAGTGCCTTTTTTTTACAAAACAAACACAGCACGCCATTTTCCACAACTATTTGTTAAACGTTTTTATTGTATGATTCATTACTATCGAAAATGTCAATTTCACGGAGGGAAGAAGAGCAATTAACAATACAAGATTGGTTTTTCCTCACAAGTATATTGAAAAAGGTCCAATGAAACGGGCTGCAGGGGAGGAGGAGTGTCCGTATAGCGTTGGCCGCTCTCCCTATCCCCTGTGGCCGAAAAGTGGTAGGCGGCGAGGCCACTGTGCTGACCCGTAGCTGGGGAACTAAAGGTGCCAGACACGGGGTCGCCTGGGGCCCTTATGCTATTTGGTTCCTGGGGTGGTCACGGAGTGCCATGTGTCCTGGTGCGCCCGAATTCCCCTTCGAGGAAGGTTCCAGCCGCGGCGGGTTCGCGAATGGCTTGCGCGTTTCCGTGTTCCCGCCTCAAGCAGCACTGGAGGACACCGTGGAGTTTTAGTGGGTTACAGTCCCACATAACTGCGCTATCTCCCCGTGGTAGCGTAGTAGGCATTTCTCTACGTTCAACAAAAAAAAAATATATGCCCGGGTTGACGGCGCGTTGTGTTCCACGCGCGCCGTCAGAGATGTCAGCTACAACTGGTGGGGTCCGCAAGGGCCGATTCCCTGCCAGGGGTGCAGGTTGTTCGAAAGAGATCACGGTATCTCTTTCGAACAACGGCTGAGGGAAGATGGGTGAGTTTTAGTCAGTAAAAGTCTGACACGCCCGCCTGCTCCACCCAGAGCGGGAAAAGTCATTTGATGATTTCCCACCCACAAAAAATAAAAAAAAACCATTACACAATCGGCTCCATTATTGCGCTCACCAACGGCTTGCGCCAATAAGACCGCTTGCAATGTAATGACCAACATAGCACACTTGTATCATAAAGTAACATAATCGTTCCAGTGAATCCTAGATTTCCGGGAAATCAATACATTTTTCTATAAGAATAAATTAAATTGAAGTCTGTTTGTAATGTCAAAATAACAGGTTTTTTAGTTTTGAGTTTGCATGTGAAAGTAGATATGGTACAGAAATTTATAACAAAATAATAATTTAAAAAAATGTCTGTCTGTTTGTTCCAACTAATCTGCGAAACCTCTGAACCGAATTTGACGAGACTTTCACTGACAGATAGGTGATGTTATAAGGAATAACATAAGCTACTTTTCCAAATAATATTGAAAAGTAGCAAGAAAAATATGCTAGAACTAAACAAGGCATTATCTTTAATCCGCAACTCATTGCGATACTCATCTTTGAACAAACGACGACTTTCTTTCAGACAATTATTTGGGTCAACAAATTTTACTAGAGGAGACAGATTTTCCTTGTCATTTTATGTAATCACTGTAATTAAGACAATTAATCCGTCGTGATGTCTTCAATAAGAAATGTTTTTGATGGAACATTAGTTAATATCTTGTTCAATTTGAGATGTTTTCGTTGGAGTTTTGATTTAGCAAACTTAACTTGACTTTCCTTTCGACAGTTCAACAATATTCACTGCTTTATTAACATTGTTGACGCGCGACATTCGCTTTCGGTTAAGACACGGCCTCAAGTTCATGCATGATGCTGTACATACAAACATACAAAAATAATTTCTAAGATTTCGTTGTACAACATGCCGTGCCCGTGCCGGGCGCACGGGCACGGCCTGATCTGTAACCATAGGTAACCATCGACAAAAATTACGAAATTCTATAGAAGCTTTCATCCCCTATTTAACCCATTTGCGGGTAATTTTTTCAAAATCCTTCTTTAGTTCTCGGAACTCAAGATCTTGTGCAAATTTCATGCTTCTAGACCCATCGATTTAGGCAGTGTATTGTCTGTCAGTGAGGGAATGAATTTAAGAATGTTAAAAGTATTACAGACTTCAAAGGGTACAATTGGAGGTCATGAAAGTGAACTGATAACATCGTTTATGACTAGCAGTAGGTAGGGGTTTAAATAAATTTCCTAAAGTACTAATTAAGCGTTTTCATTGTTTCAGGTAAGCAGTCCGACCCAGTACTTCTGGTACCGCACAACTCTCCAAATATCTGAAGACATCAACTACCCAGAGACGTTCAACTACAAGATAGCACTAGCCTTGGTTATCGCCTGGATTCTCGTCTACCTGTGCATGATCAAAGGCATTGCCTCTTCAGGGAAAGTAGTTTACGTAACAGCCACATTCCCTTACATAGTCCTCGTAATTTTCTTCTTTAGAGGCATCACGCTTAAGGGTATGGGCGATGGCCTGATCCATTTATTTTCGCCAAAGTGGCACAGGATTTTAGACCCTGTTGTGTGGCTGGAAGCAGGGACACAAATATTCTTTTCCCTTGGCCTAGCTTTTGGGGGTTTGATAGCTTTCTCATCGTACAACCCGGTGGATAATAACTGTTATAGAGATGCGATAATGGTCTCTATGACGAACTGCTTAACGTCGATGTTTGCTGGCATAGTTGTGTTTTCTATAATTGGGTTCAAGGCTACCATGGTGTATGAGAAGTGTTTGGACGTGAGGAACGAGACTCTGCTGGAGGTGTTTGGGCCTGCGTTCAGGTCTATGGTGCTGCCAGAAGCTGGGCAGACGGTGATGGTGGACCTAAACGGGAATCTGACATCGTTAGTGATGCCCCACCTGCCTGAGTGCGACCTGCAAAAAGAACTGGATAATGTAAGTGGTTACCTTATTCAATTATTCTGTTTTCTCCCTTCATTTGGTATGCAATAAAGGCCATTCACTATAATCGCGATTACTCACAAAACTTTCCTAAACACTCACAAATGTTCTTCTCCTTCCACAGACTGCCTCAGGCACTGGCCTGGCCTTCATAATCTTCACGGAAGCCATCAACCAGTTCCCTGGAGCCCAGTTTTGGTCCGTCCTGTTCTTCCTGATGCTGTTCACTTTAGGCATAGATTCCCAGTTCGGAACTCTAGAAGGAGTTGTAACCTCCATCGTGGATATGAAGCTGTTCCCCAATTTGAGAAAGGAGTATTTAACCGGAGGACTGTGCTTCCTTTGCTGTACGTTGTCTATGGCCTTCGCACATGGTTCTGGCAGCTATATCTTCCTGCTGTTTGATATGTACAGTGGAAACTTTCCATTGCTGATCATCGCCTTCTTCGAATGTATTGGGATTGCCTACGTGTATGGGGTCAAAAGGTGAGTCACTATTAATTACAGTACCTGGCCGTTAAAAAAGCGCATTAAGTTTTAGACAAAAAAAAAATAACTTTAAAAAGCCCATTTCACCATTTCGACAGTGTAGTCTGAAGTAGTCTATGTGTTGTCTCGTGTTTCGCAAAACTCGATGTGCAATAATAACTACCGAGTATTATTTATTTTTGGTAGATTTTGTATATACCTACATGGTTTCTATTGTGTCCTTTTTATGATGTATTATTTTATTCTTTGTGCTAATTTTACCAGTGTTTAGTGCACGATGAGCATATTTAAGCTGCGTTCAAAAGCTGTCAGTGTCAATATTACGGAACTATGATGACACTGACAGCTCTTGAACTGGTTTAGGTGCCGATCAGGTTCAGTTTTATTGTTGTAATCCGCGCTTCGTCAGAAGTATGTAGTCGATGAATGAAAACCATATATTACGGGGGAAACTCCAGTCGTGAGTATTTCATGAAATAGTCATTCATTGGAATTATATGAACTAGCTAACTTGCACTGATGATTTAATAGTTATAATTCCGCAAATTCATACGTTTTACGGTTGTGCATCAGGTTGTATGTCGATTAAAATAGTGCTGGTGCTGGCGCTTCCCCCTTAAGATAAATACAAGAAATTGTGTTCGTGTATATTTATTTATTTAGTTCAGACATAGAATTCGTCCATAGTTTCAAACTCATATAGTTAAATTATAAAATATAAAAACAGATAAAACCCAAAAGAAAAATTGTGACTAACTAAAATTAAAATATTCAACAACTCGGAAAACTATAAAAAGAAATGTCAAAAAACTTATAAAAATGCCGGAATTGTATAAAAATAAAATAAAATGTCAAATATAAAATTGTCAAATTGTAAAGTGATATTTAAAAACCAAATAAAGATTATATGTATACAATTGCAAACAACAATTTTATACATATAATTTAATACAATTTTATGTATATGTATGACGTTACATAAAAATACTGATCACGTACTTACTCCGTTTACCATAAAAAACCCGGTGCGGTCTGTTCTTTTCTACAAAATCAATGAACTTTAAGTACTAGTACTAAGTAGGTAAACGAAGTAATTAAATACAAACATTAACCAATGAACTGTAAGCCTTTATACTTGACTCCTAACTTAACGAGGGTGAAAGTTATAGGGGTTCTAAGTTTAGAGAGATCGTGGTCGAAGTTTGTTGGTTTAGGTCAGGGCAGGTGCTGACTCAATACTAACGTGCAAATATACTGAAGAAGATTTCAGTATGCTCTCAAATTGCTAACCGAAATACAATATTATTGGGCACGCCGCGATTGCGGCGGTAAGTCCCCTCTTTGAGGAGTGGCTTGAGAGGCGGCATGGCGTCCTCACCTTCCGCCTGACACAGGTCCTCACCGGACATGGCTGTTTCGGGAGGTTCCTGTTTCGGATAGGGCGGGAGGAAACGCCCAGGTGTTTCCATTGCGAAGATCGCCCAGAGGACACGGTGGAGCATACGGTGGAGGTCTGCCCAGCTTGGGCGGAGCAACGCCGTGTCCTCGTGGAGGTGATCGGCGGCGGCGATCTCTCGCGTCCGACCCTGGTCCAGGCCATGGTACGGAGCGAGAGTGCATGGCTGGCAGTCGCCTCCTTCAGCGAAGCAGTTATGCTCGCAAAGAGGGAGGCGGCGCACGTGAGGGAGATGCAGTACATGCGCCCTCACAGCCGTGGCCTTCGCAGGAGACGCCCTGGGCGTCGGGAATCCCAGGCTGATTCCCGGCCACCGTAGGCACGGGCTTGCGGACGGCGAGTAATGGGTACCTCGCTGTCCGGTAAGGACCAAGCCCAGGTCGACGGCGCGTTGTGTTCCACGCGCGCCTCAAAGAGATGTCAGCAGCAACAGAGGGGCCCGCAAGGGCCGGTGCCTGCCGGGGGTGCGGGTTGTTCGAAAGAGATACCGCCGCCCCTGGCACACAGGCAACTGAGGGAACACGGGTGGGTTTTAGTCAGTAAAAGTCTGACACGCCCTCCCGCTCCACCCAGAGCGGGAGAAGTTATTTGATGATTTCCCACCCAGAAAAAAAAAAAAAAAAAAAAAAAAAATACAATATTATCATCTGACTTGTTAGAAAAAATACTCGCGCTCTTTAAGGTGAATCTAGTCGACATTATGTTCATACAAACTTCAGGAGTGTATTACTCCACTGTTTGAAAATACACATCAAAAATTAATCATGGCGTCGTTTTTCTAATTATTAACATCGTCTGTACGGAAACAGAATGTTAAAATAAAAAACCATTAAAAAGTTATAATGAGCCAACAAAGATTCGTTTTTCTTGCTAATTCAACCTAACTTTGGGCGTGTTTAAGTAATAAGAAAAATATAAAATCTCCAAAAGCAAGTCGGTACCAACAAAGCTTAAATATCGAAAAGTTCAATAAACTTCACTGGTCATTGATTTATGCAGTAGTTTTTTCATACCGGTCTTCCGAAGGACTTTTCTTAATTTTTTACTGACCTATTTTACTTGTAAATGATCCTGCATCTCACTCAATAACGCTGTGCATGTAGACTATCGTGTTACTGTTCATCACTGATACTACCTCTGTCGGACACGGTGCCTGGTGAGACAGCGTGCTGTTTAGCCAGGCCCACCAGTGAGTTCAGCCCGCGACTAGTGTCCCCTTAAAATTCCGAAGCAAAGTTTTTACTGCCATTTAGTTGGCGATATACATAATTATGTATATTTTTTAAGAGCTCGATCTGCCTATTCTTTTCCGCAACGATGTCTTGGTCGTCCTCCTGTCTAAGTTCAGACTCAGAGATATTGCGTTTGAGACTAAATATGTAATTATGAGTGACGGTAGCAGTTTCATAAAGTTCATTTCTGTCTCTGATTAGTAATTCTGTTGAAATTTATTGTTGTGAAAACGCCTTTTCGCTCGGAGTACTGGTGGTAAGTTCAGTATTTCTCACCGACAAAAACATTTAAGATTTCAAACGCTAATAACTACGAGAGTTTCAGTGCTATAGTAATGTTTGAGCATTTAAAAGATAGGTCATCTTTATAACAATTTTTAAGCGGGATATAATTTGCCTATGACGTCACGGTGCGTGCATGCGCATGCGCACGACCCTCTATTTATCACAATCAGTCGAAATTCCAATTTGTTAAGCCGAAAAACGTGTTTAGTTAGAACACTGATTCTGTACTTGAGAACAGAATCATCAAAATAGGGCGATGGAGAGAATCAACAAAAGTATTGGCCAAAATAGGGTTCAAAATTGATTTGAAGTTGACAATAACAAAATAACTCCATAATATTAGGTTGGGGAAAAAGTCTTTTCGCATTATAGTATGTATGAACTTGTAATAAAATCTCTTTGGCTATACTATTTGTATCTGGCTGGTTTTGGTATCATTGAAAGTTTAAATATTAAAGAACATAATTCCAAATTCAAATTAGGAAAATGTGTGATTTTCATTTGTTTTTCGTACCGTCAAGATGAGTGAATCTAATGAAGAAATTCGATACATTTTAAAATTTTACTACAAAAAAGGTAAAAATGCAACGCAAGCCGCGAAAAAAATTTGCGATGTTTATGGACCTAGTGTAGTGACTGTGAGAGTAGCACAAATTTGGTTTAAGCGTTTTCAATCCGGAAATTTTGATGTCAAAGATGCACGTCGCTCTGGTCGCCCTATTACGGATAAAATGGATGCCATTTTTGAAAAAGTGGAGCAAGATACCAGTAGTTACGACGTAGCTGAAGAACTGGAAATTGACCACAAAACAGTTTTGGCGCATTTGAAAAAAACTGGGTACACAAAAAAGCTCGCCATTGGGTACCTCACGAGCTCACTGAAAGAAACCTAATGAACCGTGTACTCATTTGTGATTCTTTATTACAACGTAATGAAACCGAACCATTTTTGAAGAAGCTGATAACTGGTGATGAAAAGTGGATCACGTATGACAAGAACGTACGAAAAAGGTCGTGGTCAAAGGCCGGTCATGCTTCACAGACTGTGGCGAAACCCGGGTTAACTCGCAACAAGGTGATGCTGTGTGTGTGGTGGGATTGGAAGGGCATTATTCATTATGAGCTGTTACCACCAGGCAGGACCATCGATTCTGAACTCTACTGCGAACAACTGATGACATTAAAGCAAGAAGTTGAGAGAAAGCGGCCGGAATTAATCAACAGAAGGGGTGTGGTTTTTCATCATGATAACGCTAGACCTCACACATCTTTAGCCACCCAACAAAAATTAAGAGAGTTTGGCTGGGAGGTGTTAATGCATCCGCCGTATAGTCCTGACCTTGCACCTTCAGATTTCCACCTGTTTCGGTCTCTTCAGAATTCTTTAGGCAGTGTCAGGTTAACATCACGAGAGGACTGCCAAAACCACTTGTCGCGGTATTTTGACCAGAAGTCCCAAAATTTCTATAGCAATGGGATCATGTCCCTACCTACAAGATGGCAAAAAGTTATCGAACAAAATGGTACCTACATACTTCAGTTAAATATAAATAAACTTTATTAAAAAATGTTTTGAATTTTCTTAAAAAATGCGACGAAACTTTTTCCCCAACCTATTATATCATGTCATATCGGCCGTAACTATGCTCAGAAATGAAAAAAAAAAAATCTCTAACCAAGAAAGCTCGCATCAAAACGAATGCATTGCGCCTAAAATATTGTACTGAGCAAATACAATACCTGCGGCAGTGCCTGAAACTTTAAGATTTTTTTTTGCAAATAGCATAATAGTTTAAGATATCGTCTAATATAAGCTGTGTTTCTGCTCAAAACAGAAAAAAATCATAACCGGTGAAAGCTTACTTCCTAAGGATTTCTATGAGCCTACTAAATCTAGTATCTGGTGAATATAACGGCTACAGCTGTACACCGTAGGAACTTTTGTTACCAAACTGTTAAGTAAAAAGTACAAACATCTTGCATAACGTTTTCACGAAAACAAATGGCACGTACTCGAATTGCGCCCGCTTAATTTTTATTCTCCCAATGGAGCGTCATACAGCAATTACAATAACGGAGCAAAAAATAATAATCTTATGCTGCTTTCGATCGATACTGCGCGCGGTGGACTTCGAACGGGCAGCGAATGCGGCGATGGATCACGCACGCTCACGTAACGCCAAGACACTTCTTCCATAGTTCTATAAATCCATTCCATCCATATTGCGCAAAGTTCGAATCGAGACTCAATTACTTTAAAAAATACTTAGAAAGTTAATTAGATAAAAGTGTTTACGTTAGCTGTTGTGATTACCTAATGGCCAAATTAACAGCAAGCAATCGTAGTTGAGACGACATGAGACTTGACCACAGATATGTCTAACTTTGTGGGTTGTGAGAGTGTACTGCATAGATAAGTCCGGCTTAGCAACTTGAATTAACTTTATGATTCAGCTAAGTTAACTTGACAAGTTAACTTAATATTGAAACTTATGTAGCTCCTGCCCGCAACTTCGGTCGCGTGAATTTTCTTGGTCTATAAACCAGGGGCGTACCAATAAAAATGGCGCCTAAGGCACGCATCACATTTGCGCCCCTTTGTAAATTATCTTCTCGGTCTAGACTGAGCAAAGCTAGGTCGCATAACCGTTCTTGATCAATCACGAACCTTCAATAACGAAGGTGTTCATTTCAACTTCCTAAAAAATCGCTTGCAATGCTGCAATTTTAAGATAATTTGAATAGGTTAGATAGGTTTGAGTTCGGTTTTTTTTTTTGAGGTTCGGAAATCATCAAATAACTTCTCCCGCTCTGGGTGGAGCAGGAGGGCGTGTCAGACTTTTACTGACTAAAACCCACCCGTATTCCCTCAGTTGCCTGTGTGCCAGGGGCCACGGTATCTCTTTCGAACAAACCGCATCGGCCCTTGCGGACCCCACCAGTTGTTACTGACTTCTTTGACGACGCGTGTGGAACACAACGCGCCGTCGACCCGGGCATTTTTTCGTCGTCGACTTGGAGGCAAAAGCCCTGACGAGCGGCCCCTCTTCGCTTCACCGTGGGAGGGTGACCACGGCTACTGAGCCCCCCGCAACGACAATGCGGGAACCCACTGGGGGGGGGGGGGGGGGAGATTTGAGTTAAATTAGGTAACAGTTTGAAATGGTTTATTGACGTTTTTTTTTAATTTAATAATTAGCGACTTTTTGCGACCCTTCGATAGGCGCCCAGGGCTCTTACCCTGCCTGCACCACACTACTTACATCAGTGCCCTAGACTCACCCCGTGGCAGTGCATCGCCTACCCACGCTACCATTATTTTTCGCTTAGTGTTCTTTCGGAGTTTTTCTTTGTTTTTGCTGGGCTCCTAAAGATCTTAGCGTGATATTAAGTAGTTTATAGCCTTCTTCGAGAGTTGGGCTATCAAATGCATGAATTATTCAAATACGACTAGGATATTTACATAATTATAATCATTAAAATCATCCATACAAACCTCTAAGTTCCTACATACATTATATTAGTTTTTGCCAGCGACTTCGCCCGCTGCAAGTTATACCACGGGAACGTACAGCTAGGATAAAAAGTATTTTATGTGTTAATCCAGGTTATAAATTATCTGTGTGCCAAATTTCATCGAAATCCGTTCAGCCGTTTTAGCGTGATTGAGTAACAAACATCCAAACATACAAACTTTCACATTTATAATATTCGTAGGATAGTAGGATTTTATACGGTCGCGAAACATATTTTAATAAAAATATCAATCTGACACCGAACTCAACTTGTAAAAACGTAAGAAAATTTTCATTTAGCGGGCTACTTTGGCGTATCACCCTTTAGGGTAGGGGAAAACCTAAAAGACGATGATATTGCTAAGAAGGGTAGATACATACTGAGATGACGGAGAAGAAGTAACGACAAGAGCCGGCTAATGTATTTTATAACCTGAAACTTTTACGTATCAAATCTCGACAGACAACTTTTCGGTCAGTAAAACAAGAAGTTTTTGAAGAGAACTTCGTAGTTTTATGGCACAAGATAGAATCTTTGCCCGATGGGGTCAGTCAGTCGCGTGAAGGGTCCCCAATCAATGAAACGTGCCGTGAAGACAGACGACTGGCTTATAGGGCGCCATTTTGAAAATAAGAAAGTATGGTGTAATTTTAATCACTGTTTTATAACCTTATAAGGTGTCATTGTACTCATCATTATGAACAACTTTTACTATGGGACCAAACCTGAAATCGCGAAAAAAAAAATCAGCTGTTCCCTACATTTATGTTGGCATAACTAGTCAAAATGTAAGGAACAGTTGATTTTATTTTCGCGATTTCAGGTTTTGTTAACGGTGATTATTTTTTATTTTTTTTAAACGTTTCCCCACACTAGGAATTACTCCTGTATTGTGGGTGCGTTTACAAACATTTAAATACACATACACAAACAGCCAGACCCGGAACAACTACTTGTAGGTCATACAAATATTTGTTCCGTGCGGGAATCGAACCCATGCTTATCGACTAAAATACTCATATTTATTTAAAAATATTTTATTGTACACCACAAAAATACACAGCAAAAAACAAAGTACACTACAAAATATACAATGGGCTTAGTAATGTGTTAACGTTAAGAGGCTGTTTCTCGAACGAAAATTATCGCAAAATTAATGGGACAAATTTTCAAGCGTGCGTAAACTGCTGTGATTGGCTGTTGTTATATCATTCAACCAATCACAACAATTCACGCGCGCTTTGACAATTTGTCACATTTATTTTGCGATCATTATTTTTCGAGAAACGAATTGTTCTTTGTGTATTCGGAGGTTAGATTTTTAAATGACTATCTACTAAAACCTTTAAGGCTTCTACAAACAGGCGCGACGTGATAGCGCGTCGCCACACTTGTAGAAAAAATTCCATGAAGTTTTCGTAGAAATTGTTCTATGAGTGTCGCGTTGTGTTGTCGCGTCGCGCACGCACTATTTTTCGATAGTTTTTAATCTATCCATGTCAAATAGTCAAATTGTAAATGAACCTGCACTTACCGACAGGGCACACTATCTGTCTGATTTTCCTGATATGCCGATCGTGACGGTAGCCGAATTGGTTGTAGTAAGCGACACCCCGACTGTATAGATTAGGTTAGAACTGCGACCAACCGCGGCAGCGGCTGGTGAGCGCTACTTCCAAGTTAGTGGCAGTGACTTGGCTATTTAATAATAGCGCAAGGTATTATCCGTCGCATGCAACTTCGATACCAGTTCACAATTTGTCGGTTTGCCACGGACAGATTATAAACTATCGAAAAATAATCCGTTACATTGCAAATGGTTTTTGCAGTACACAATTTTAAGATAGATTATAATCTCGCGAGATAGATTATAAGCTGACGATCCTCATAATGTTACGGTGACACTAACAAATAAATAAAATTGAAGTGTCTGTTTGTGTAAAAGCTGTCAAAATAATAGCTTTTTACAAAATGTATATTAATGAATTGAAAGTAGATACGGTATCTACCACAAAAAACAATGTTTAAAATGTTTGTCTGTCTGTTTGTTTCGGCCAGTATCCCAAACGTCTGGACTGATTTTGACGAGGCTTTCATGGCAGATAGCTGATGTTTTGAGAAGAACCATAAAAAATAAATATAATCTGATTAAAGATAATCTGAAATGCCAAATTAAATATTCATAAATTCACATGTGCTCAAAATCAAAAGTCATTTATTCAAACTAGGCTGAGAGTCAGCACTTTTTGAAAGTCAAAATTACATAAGACAGTTCCCCAAAACGCTCGCCCTTCACCACTTCCTAGTGGTTTAGCTGGGAAGAAGAAGTGGCGCAACAAACTCCCCAGCAGCACAGCTGTCTGTTAAGTTGGAAGAACTTGTATAATTGAATAGTGCCTTAGGCTGTGTGTTGGAGCAGTTAGGTATCCAGTTTACATAATAGTTACTTCGATATACATAGGTAGGACAAGGTACACTCTAAGATATTACGTCGATTTTCATGAAGCAAAAATACATATACACCGTGACATTTTAGTCGTCTTACAAAGGTGGTCCACTCAATGTATCCGTCATAAAATACCTCAAAGTGCGATTAAAAAATTGTTACCATTAATTAATATAATAGGTACAAAGAAAAATAAATAATGCTTTAGAATTATGAAACACCCTCCCTGTTAATAATGTTTACGTATCAAACGGTAGAAGATATCTACCTACCTACCATTACATTCCATCATTAATTCCATCTCCATAACAGGGTGTTTCAAACTACGTCATGCATCTTAGTGAATTAAATTTTCATTTTTGTAACTATGCAAATGTTCAAAAATGTTTTCTTTTTTAAATAAATGATTAGTAGTCATTAGATACATGAAGTGGGCTGCCATTGTATGACGACTAAAATGTCACGGTGTATACATAAGCTCACGTCTTGTTCCAATCGGGTAGGCAGTAACTACAGAACGTCACCTTCTGCGATCCGTACATACAGTCCTTTAGCTTCGTTTGTTACGTTCATATAATATATGGTCATACACGCATGCACGGTTGCGAGTACGCACTTGACCTTTCTGAAGAATACCACCAGTAAGGTCACTATTTATGTCTTCTTGGCCGTATTTACCGGTGTTTAACCTCAGAGCTGCCATGTTATTACCTTTTGTTAGTCGCGTTTATTATAAGTATGTCAGTTGTTCCCAAATTGTAAAAATAAAAAAAATATGTAGTTTGTTTTAGTGAAATATAAAAATCATTGTTTATCAAGTGTTTATAGTGGTATTATGGGTACGTAAGAAAACCCTGCCGACCATGGATCACCTTTATTAGTGAACGATGCTGCCGACCCATAATTTTGAACATGGTTATTCGTGCCGGAAACCTTGTAAAGACAACTGTCGCACTCAACTCACTCACCTCTCTTTATTTGACGCACTTAAAATAAAACAAAGATTTAAAAAAAAGTAAACATCAGAGAAGAGGTTATAAAACCTTAACAATGCTCTATGACTACGACAGTACGTACGTATTAATGATAATGATAATGATGATGAAAAAAAAAATCTAAAAAAAAAAAATCTAAAAAAAAAATCAAAATCATCAATCAAAATCAAAAAAAAAAAAAATCAAAATCAATAAAAAAAAATCAATCAATTAAAATCATATTTTCAATTTAGGCACTTACAGTACCTACTTTGTCCTGAAATGTAACATTTTCTCAATGACCCACATATTACGCTTCACCCTTCTAATTTGTACGCTGTATATATAGAATATGTACTTACTTCCATACATGCTTGGGGCTTGTTTTCATATGCCTTACGTAATATTTCCTTTGAGGCCAGAGTCTTACGTCACTGGTTTCCACCGCTGGATTCGTTTCACCTTAAATAAACGGAATATAGTCTCTTACGCTTTTCAAGCTTTATTTACGAAGAAGCTCTTTTAAAAATATAGGAGAAATAACTATAGCGGGTGAATTATAATTTGTCCTACTCCTCTCAAGACGTGATAGTATGACCTATTTGTTTTGATGGTAGGCGAACTGCATCTTCCACAATACCTATTTACTAAACCAAATACCTTTAGACATTCGCGACTCAATGAACAGGAAAAACCTAAAATACAAGCTCAATGAATACTACAACTCCAATTTACCTTAATTTCACAGTACCGAGTTGAGAATATTCCAGACCATGGCATGGTAAAACAGACCCCAGAGGTCTAATAGTGTGCTTTGTTCAATTATAAGGACAAAAATTTGTGTTTTGAAATAAATAAATAAAGACCAGGCGAAAATTCATGGGATTCGAAAAAAAAAGATTTTTTCTGTATTTTTGAAACTTTGCCAGAGTTCCACTAAAAATCACTTTTCTCTAAACTCACAGTTATAACTTAAAGGAAGAAGTTTACTAACCATTTTCAATATACCGATGAAACAGTCGATACTTGGGCGCAAAGTTCGAATTTGTAAAATTGTTTAAATATTACTTTATCTTTTCTCAAAACAAAGTCGCTTTTCGTGTTTGTACGCTGAGATCTTTATACTCCGCAACGGATTTTAATGCTTTTTCATCAATGGACAGAGTGATTCAAGAGGAAGGTTTATATGTAATACACCGACCTACATGCGGGCGTAGCCGCTGGCAAAGCTAGTATATTTGTATAGGGGATTTTTGGGTTGTGAACGTCAGATAGACAGTCGTTGTAATTAAAACACTAAGTATTTAACTGCACCGGTTAGACTGGAAACCCTAAACTAGTTGGGAAAAGGCTATGTCGGGCCATTGTACTAACCGGGTGCAGCATACCTAATACCAGTATTTTCCATGGAGCGACATACAGCGACTGGCTATCTGACCTCGCAACTCAAACTGAGTAATACGATATCCCTTGGTAAGACTGGTTGTCAGACTTTCAGGCAAAACGAGCAACGTGTGTAAGGATGGTCACCCAACCACGGACCAACTGCGGCTAGCGTCGCTTAACGTGATCGATCGATCCGAGCGGCTGTTATTAATTACCCAAGTAACAGAGACGTGCTGAATAAAGATTTAGTAAGAGCAATCATCAAGAGCATAAGCTGAATACTAAGCTGAATAACGTCTGAGTACCGTCTATTCATCTGTTATTCAAGCAAAAAGGGCCCCAATTTTAAGTGCTTAACACTGAATAACATCTGAGCAACATTTGAGTAGGAGCTTAATAACGTTTCAATTAGCTTAATAACTTTAAATAACAGCTCACATTGTTTTTATTAAGCTCTTACAGCTGAGTTATTCAGCTTAGTCGAATTGGTTATTATATTCAGAATTTATTGCATTTAAATTATTGTTCACATTTTTGCAAACAATATACATCCAAATTGTGAAAAGAATTCAATTGGATTAAATATTTTAATGTCGATGTCGAATTTAAATGTTGATTTGACGTGGTGAACTTATAAAATCGGTAATACCTAAGTAAATTTTAATTTACAAGTTAGAGGTCTGCTTTATGTTAATAGTTTATTTATTTATTTATTAAAACTTAATGCACAAGTAAAAAAATACTGTACAAAGGCGGACTTAATGCCTTAGGCATTTTCTACCAGTCAACCTTAGGGTGATGTAGAGAGAAAACATGGCAGGTGCAACATAAGGGATAGGTTACTCGAAAAATAATACATACTAATACATAGATACATACATACATACATATATATAACGAAAATAAAACTTTGTCTTGAGAAATAACGATAGGTAGACGAGAAAACGGATCTAGTAAGTCAGCGCTGGGATGATTCTGCCAATTTCTTACGAATATGCTCACGTGCCTTTACTTTAAACGAAAGCCGACTGGTTGCCATCCTGATATTCAGAGGGAGTGCATTCCAAAGAAACACTGCCTGGACAAAGAAAGAAGATTTGATGAAACCAGAGCGGTGAGATCCCACATCGTAGAAGACGATTATTGGTGGAACGAAGATTTTTACTATGCGCAGAGCACAAGTATTGAACCTGGGAAGTCAGATAAGGAGGAGAAGTGGGTTTGTCGAGTATAGAAAACAACATTGACAGAGCTCGCAACTCTCTGCGCTGACGGATGGGTAGCCATTTTAAAAGCAACCGGTGCGCGGACACATGATCATACTTACGAAGATTAAAAACGAATCGAATGCAGTTATTTAGAAGCCGGTCAAGTTTATTGAGGAGATCTGCATTCAGGTCATAGTAACACACATCGCCATAGTCAATTATGGGAAATATTATAGTTAGTGCGCAAGTAATTTTGTCGTGAATAGTCTTTTCATACATACATACTAGGTCTGACAAAAGTACTTGTGACGAAATAGCTAATACTAGCAATTTTAATCCAACAAAATAACATGAATCGAGTTGAAAATGTTGTAGTTGTAAGATTAAGTATTTTGGTGATCTCGTGCATTCCTTGTAAGAATAAATTACAAAGATTTTTAATGGCGATCGATTGTTTTGCTTTATAATGCTAAATAAAAGTGCACACATATCTTGTTACTAAGCTATAACTTGAAAAAGAGTAGACTCATTACAGTAACTTCTGAATAACAATTATAAAGACGTTCACATTTCTACATTACTCAGATTTTTAGGGTTCTCTAATCGAACGAACTAAACCCTTTTATAATGTGTCATTTTCCCGACTGGCTTTCACTAAATTGATTACATTTAAAATTATAGCGTCTTTGTTTGAAGTTTTTTCGTGAAAAAAAAAAAAAAACTCATTTATGTTTAAAAAAATAGCAGATTTCGTGTGTGTGGTGTGCACTGAGCCCTAGTTTATTCTCACACGTTTTGTTATTTGTTTTATGTACAGACGCCAGCACGTCAAGCCACCCGAAACTGTCTAATTTACCCAATCAACCTTGAACCTAATGCTTGGCGATATAGATGAAAATATATTAAAGAAAATCTTTAGCCAAATCCTTGTGTTTTTGACAGCTTATTTTCTCATTTTTAGGGTTCCGTAGCCAAATGGCAAAAAACGGAACCCTTATGGATTCGTCATGTCTGTCTGTCTGTCTGTCTGTCTGTCTGTCTGTCTGTCCGTATGTCACAGCCACCTCCGCGTATATAGGTATAGAAAAATGCGTCAGCGAGAACGAGATGGAGGAATATTGCACATTGTTTTTGGTTCTGTACATTCCTATATTAACTTAGAATAATAGTCAGTATTCTTTATTGATAAGTCAGTAAGTTAAAGCCGACTTCGCTTCGGCTTCTCTCTTAGAAAAATTGACACCTCGCCGCTGGTATGTACGTATGCCACTCCGCTCGGTGCGATGCGAGAAAATCATTCGCGTAGTGCGTAATTGTTGCCAGGGGCTTGCGGGGACAGCGCGGAGCATTTTCATCGGTAACGCCCAATTGAGCACGGGCAACGGCATAGATCCAGCTCTTAAGAAGGATGTATGGTGATACACGGATGGATAGAATTATGAGTAGGTACATAAGAGGAAGCATAAGAGTGGCATCGATTATTGAAAAGTTGTGTGGAAATCGGTTGTCATGGTATGGGCATGTGGTACGGAGGAACGAGGAAAACGTCGTGAAGAAAGTTTTGAGTTAAAATTTCGATGGTTCTAAGAGTAGGGGGAGACCAAAGAAACGATGGATGGACTGTGTAAACGATGATATGGATAGAAAGGGTGTGACTATGGAGATGACGACTGATAGAGAAGTGTGAAACATGTTGCGCCGACCCCAAATAAATTGGGATAAGGGCAGGAGAATGATGAGTACTTTCCAGAGGGATAATTTCTAAACCGCCATGTAGGCAAAGCTGCTGGAAAAAGCTATTTGGTTACAAATAAATTTAATAAATAGGTCTTATCAATATATATATTACTAGCTGACCCAGCAAACGTTGTTTTGCCTTATAAATTATTTAGGGGTGGACTACCCCTAACATTTAGGGGGATGAAAAATAGATGTTGGCCGATTCTCATAGATACCGGATAAGCACAAAAAATTTCATCAAAATCGGTCAAGCCGTTTCGGAGGAGTATGGCAACGAAAACTGTGACACGAGAATTTTATATATTAGATAGTATAAGTGGCCAGTGCCTCAAGAATAGTTGAGCGGTAGATTATATATTCGATTTTAAAACAGGATGACCAACTGCTCAACTAGTTGAGCAATCTAGTTGAGCAGTGGGGAAGTTGTGCACTAGCCCTATCACCTATCTTCGTTTTTGGAAGCGTTTCCCTTACACCCTGTATTTAACGAGGATTCTTGGCTAAATATCTAATTATAACGGCGCGTTGTCGATTAATCTGCGGGGCTAAGCTTTGCCAGTTACGGTTAATCCGGGGCTCATTTAATGGGTGACCATTGTTTACTCAGCGAAACCATTTCGTGCCTTTGGGGGCACGTATATTTGTGCTGTAGCAGGAATATTATTATGGCGTAACGAGGGTATGTTGTCATAGTTTGATTAATGTAGATGGCTATAATAATTTAGGAAGACTCGAGATACTTTCTGCTATGCTCATGAATGGGTGCTGCTTGACTCATGCTCATAAATGGGTGACTGGTCATCTTGCTGACCTGAATAATTACCTACCTGTTTATTTATTTTACTTCGACGGTCCTGTTTTTGGGCAACTGGGTGTCAATAAAATCAATCTTCCTATTTCCAATTATGTTGAGGTATCCTTAGAGTATAGTTTGATATTATTAAGTTGGTAGGTACCTACTTTTCGAGATAATGTTTATACCTACTTCATTTTAGCCCACTCACAATCGATCGATGGAAACTTTCCACGCTTGCATCGCTAATGAGTTTCCAAAGTAGGTAGGTACCTAAGTCACTAGTAGGTAGAGAAAACTGACTTGTGCACTTAACTTAATAATTATCCATGTTGGGAGAGTAGTTCTCCAGTGATAAAATGTACCTTAATGGTATTTCGCTACGGTTCACTTTTCCTGTCCTCGACAATTTATTTTGCCTGTCCTTGACCCATTTTACTTGTGGTTGGCTCAATGTTTTCTGTTTCCATCATATATATAGAAGATCGGGTTTTATGAAAAAGCCACTGCATAAATCAGTGACCAATAAAGTTTATTGAACTTTTTGGTATTTAAGATTTGTCGGTACCGAATTAGTTTTGAAGATTTTACATTTCTTTTATTACTTAAACACGCCCAAAGTTAGGTTAAATTAGCGAGAAAAGCGAATCTTTGTTGGCTCATAACTTTTTAATGGCTTTTTATTTTAGCATTCTGTTTCCGTACAGACAATATTAAATAATGTGACTAAACCATACGATGTTTAATTTTTGATGTGCATTGTCCCATATGACCGCGAGTGGGGCGCGCCTGTGTCCCAGCCCTGGAAACATTATAGGCTCGGTGTGAAAACGTTTAGTCAAAACTTTTAAATAAACTATTTTTTTTTATTGCACTCATGTAGTAAATAGATTAGTAGAACGCTTTTGGGCATGGAGTTGATGTCCGATCTCAACTTCGGCTCAACCATCGAGTCAAAAGCTCAGACTGCAGCCAAGAATCTGGACATCCTAAATAAGGTAAGGTGATACTTTACACCTGGACAGCTTTTGAACCTGTATAAAATTGCTTTAAACTTTTATTATAATTTGTATTTTATATTATTCATTTCCGATTAATTTTAATTTTTTATTTTTATTTGACTTTGAGTTGCTTAATCTTATTTGACATTGTATTTATGATTTGATGACATTGTATTTATTTTATATTGTGATTTGTATTTATCTTTTGTTTCGTAACTTGTAATTGTAATATGCGAGAACCTGAAATAAATGGATTTTATTATTTTTATTATTTTATTTATAAAGCTCAAGTGCGTTCTTGTGTGGAGTATTGCAGCCACTTATGGGATGGCTCAGAAAAATACCAGCTTGCTGCCCTTGACTCGGTGGAACGCAGAGCAAAAAGGCTCATAGGCGACAAAACGTTGGTGGCTGGGCTTCAAAGCTTGGCTCATCGGCGTAATGTTGCTTGCCTGTCAGTCTTCTATAGACTGTACTTCAGAGAGTGTTCGTAGGACCTCCACGATCTGATCCCACCATCGCTCTTCTACTACAGACTACCAGATGCACTGCCGGGTAGCATCCACACTTGGTTGATATCCCGACCAGTCGTACTCAGCGCTACTCCTTCACATTTATTATACGCACAGCCAAAGTGTGGAACTCTCTGCCAGCGTCTGTGATCCCTTCCACATTTAACCCGTCTACCTTCAAAACAGGAGTGAACAGGCATTTTCTGGGTACGCTCGATCCATCATAGACCTCATTAATCGCTTTCCATCAGGCGTGATCGAGGTCAAGAGCTGGCCCATTTAGAAAAAAAAAAGTAAATGTTACATTTAAGGGGCCCAGCACCTGACATAGGCTCTGTAAGGGTACAGAAATTTACTTTTTAGGGAGGGGAGGATTGAATATACTGCCAGTTCTGTCTTCTTCCTGCTTCCTTCTTTCCTGCAACACAGTTATATAACTAGCGCAGGAGTCAGGGAAATCTAACTTGGTGTGCCTACTTGTTTGCCAATAAAAAAAATTTGTATTTGTATTTGTCTATATCTTGAGGCATATAATATAATTTATACTTAAGTACGAGTAAGTTTTTAATAATTTCATAAACTTTTTGGCATGTCTCGGTATGTACGGGAGAGTTAAGTACAACACCAAAAGAGTTAAGTAGCCAGGGTCGTCAGATATCCGACGACCATGGTTACTTATCTCATTTGGTGACTGTCCTGCGAAGTTTTGGGTGCGGCTAAAACTTAGGGATTCATATAATCGTAGTGATCTTCAAAGTGTCTTATGCCTCTTCTGTCGCAGTTTCCTTTGGACGCTGTCGTGTCGTGTCAGGGTGATGGGTGGAGATGGATCAGTAAATATAACAAAATCTGAAACGATTAGAGTTACCTACATTTTGATCTGAGGAACCTCCTCGTCGTAGCATGCAAAGACTCCAAGCAACGTAGTGTATTTTGTTTATAGTACCTACACTTTGCACAAAAGTAGGTAGGCACTCACCGTAAATGTTTTTCTTAGCGATTTAGGAAACGGCTTAAGCCTGCTGCTATTAGGTGACACGCGACAGTTAAGATAATCTTTATTTGGTATCTGTAAAAACAGTGCTTAAAATTCCTTATAGGTGGTCCATTAATATCTAGGTTGACATCAAAAAAAATAAAACACAGACGACGCATTTTGCTTGTGAACCCCACGCTAAGTCGAGCCGTCTTGTGGAGTCAACGAAGTGCGCATTGCATTAATTCTGATGAAGTCCGATGGGACTCTAGTAGCATATTCTCTATTAAAACTACATTTAAATTGTTCTGCTAGAGTCAGGTCACGTCCCGGGAGCCTTAACTCTGGTTCACATTAATCCTGGTGCCATATTGCATCTAACGAAGTAACTTTCTTCATGACGACACTGACACTGTTATTAATAAACCTCATGAGTCACTGAAAACAGGTACTTAGACGTAAGCGTAATCTTAGCTAAGCTTAGCTAATTGCGTTGCACACTATCAAACTCAATTTGAACCATTTTGAAGGATATTGCTGATCTGACATAAATGTTCGAAAAATGTGTCTACGCAACAACGTAAATAGCGCAATGAGTGTTGTAGAACTGTCAAAATGAAACTTATTGCTACTGATTGTGTTTTACACAATTATCCCACAGGTTTGCATTTCTAAATCAAAACGAACATTCCTTTTCCAGATTCGCAGACGACATCCAACTGATGACTGGGCAGCGTCCAGGGATATACTGGCTGATCTGCTGGAAGTACCTGTCTCCCCTAGCCATGCTGTCGATTCTAGTGTCTTCGTTTTGGGAACTGGCTACCAAGGGATCCGCATACGATGCCTGGATCAAATCCATCGGAGACACGGAGAGGAAACCCTGGCCGGTGTGGGCTATACTGCTAGTACTTGTATTGGTGCTGGCTTCCGTGCTGTGGATACCTCTGCTGGCTATTTGCAGGTTAGTCAAACCTTAGTCATAGTTTTTTTTTATTAACGCAATGTTTGTTTTTTTCCTTTGGGTGATTCGTTCTCATCATCATCTATTCTGATTCTAAATGGCTCCTTCTACTCTTATCAACTCAGCCTATCGTAGTCCACTGCTGGACATAGGCCTCTCCCAAGCTGCGCCACAGCACTCTGTCCTCCGCCTTCCGCATCCAGTCTGTCCCAGTCACTTTGTTAAGGTCGTTGGTCCATCTAGCTGGGGGGCGCTACGATACGCAGTCTCCACTCCAGGACTCGTCTGCTCCACCGGCCATCGGTCTTTCGACAGACGTGGCCAGCCCACTGCCCAGTTTGCTTTTTCTGCAAGCTATGTCGGTAACTCCGGTTCTTTTCCTGATAATTTCATTTGTGATTTTTATCCTTCAAAGAAATTCCGAGCATATCCCGCTTCATAGCGCGCTGAGCGACCTTCAATTTGTGAACCAGCCCAACTGTCAGTTCCACGTTTCGATACCGTATGTCATCCCGTATCCAACCCGACCAGGGTTTGGTCCTTACCGGACAGCGAGCTACCCATTACTCGCCGTCAGCAAGCCCGCGCCTGCGGTGGCCGGGAATCAGCCTGGGATTCCAGACGCCCAGGGCGTCTCCTGCGGCGACTGAGGCCGTGAGGGTGCATATACTGCCTCTCCCTCACGTGCGCCGCCTGCCTCTTCGCGAGTCTGGACCAGGGTCGGACGCGAGAGATTGCCGCCGCCGATCGCTTCCGCGAGGACACCAGGCAGGGCAGACCTCCATCGTGTCCTCCAGGCGATCCACGCACTGGTGACATCCGGGCATTTCCTCCCGCCTTATGCGGAACAGGAACCTCCCGAAACAGCCTTGTCCGGTGAGGACCTGCGTCAGGCGAAACGTGAGGACGCTGAGAGACTTCTCCAGCATCTCCTCAAAGAGGGGACTTACCGCCGCAATTGTGGCGTGCCCAGCACTAGGTTGCGACAATCGCACACTCCATGCCGCTATGAGATCCTGCCGGAGCTCTGTCCGCTGTAGCGTGATTTCTCGCGGCAGCGGAGTTACGCCCCGGCGTTTTGCCTTCTCGACACTAAAAACCCCTCCGTACGTCGGAAAGCATGTTAAGCCGTAGGTCACGGATATCGTTCGTGGATTTTTGACAGTTGGTACTGGTCGTCAGAAGCCCAAAAGTCTGACAGACAGTTTTACTTAGGGGTGTCGTATTACCCAGTACTTAAGTGGGTTGTAGAGGTCAGATAGGCAGTCGCTCAATGTCAAATACAGGTACTCAGCATCCGGTTAGACTGGAAGTCAACTTCAACAAAGTTGGGATAAGGCTAGGCAGATGATGAGACGTGATCATCTCCTTAAACCTTGTAAATTCTAGGTATAACCGTTATTTATTCCTCCATCGCAATACAACCTCTTCTCCCAGCTAACTGAATCCTGCACCACTATTAAAATATTCATACATCTTCCAGATACTTCGGCATCCCCATCATAGATGACGATGAACGTGCCTGGTTCCCCGCCGAGGAGTTACGAGACTTCCACGGCATAGAGCCAAGACCTGTGTCGAAGACGGAAACCCTGCTGTTCTGCACAAGGCCTGATGGAACAGAAGGTTGCTGTTGGCCGGGATGCTGCGAGACTGACGATGAGGAGTAGTCTCGAGGGTATGGAAGGTTCGAACTCGAACGTCTTTGGGGTTATTTAGGGTTATTGCAGCGTGAGTACCGAGAAAGGAATGGTGAAGTCGCATTTCCACTGCTGCGTAGGATGTGCACAGTGCTTGGTTGCTAGGGGTTTAGGTTGTTAGCCCACCACGTATCCGAGCGTAGCGTAGCTGATGATAGCAATGGAACTGCGCCTTTGTGTTGTAACTACTGACCGACCGAAGCGTGCGTTTTAGCCAAAAAATCATGATTCGGCCATATTTTCGTTTTCGGCCATAAACCAGTCGGAGCTTCGCCAAGCCGAAAATCATAAGTTCGTAAATTGTCGCGCGTCATTCGGCCTACTTCGTAAAGCTCGGCAATATCAGGTGACGTTCGATTTTGATGTTGTAAAGCGAGGTTATGTTGTATTTTTTCCTTAATATTATTCGTATCTAAATAATTTTCGTTTTCGCCGAAAGTAAGACTAAAGCCGAAGCATCTTATTCGTTTTCGGCCAAAAATCTAATTTCGGTCTGACACTAGTTGCAACTGAATTCTGCTGCGCTACAGTCACTCCAATCAACTGTTGCGCTCCATAAAATGATTTGTTTTTTGTAGCAGGATCATATTACCATGTTGGTACTCGTTAATATAACCTAGTACTTTAGCTTGTACCTGTGTGCACATGGCAATAACAAAAAAAAATAGGAGAAGCTCTGACGTCACGCTGCAGTAATAATTAATGGAAACCAATAGTAACGGAAATTCTTATAATAATGGTTATAATATTTAAGTAACATGTACCTATTGTTTAGGCACTTGGAAAATAGGAAAACCATATATATAATCTCTGTCTAGGGTCATCCACATTTTCTTAAAAATATTCGTTGCCAAAACAGCATGGCAGTTACAAAATGTACCTATGATGAGTATATTATTGTATTAATGTATATCTTATGAATAAGCTTCCCGTGGCTTCTGAAAGACAAAACGATATTGATGGCAAAAAAAAAAATTGTCTGTACAGACAGCAACAAAAGTCGATCAAAACTACCGTTTTTTTTTTTAAATTACAACACAATATATTAGGTATCGGCAGGCCTAGGCAAAACACATTTCTGTTATCGTTCACGCCGAACGCTACGCCAAAATGTACGGGAATGACATTGCCTGTTTGGTGTGCTAAGAGAAATGTGTTTTGTCTCAGGGCTCATGCCCGTTAACTCGGGTCAGATGTCGCGGGGGTTCAGATTTTTAATCATACCTAATATGAGGAGAACAATTTAAAAAACATCCGAGTATACCTAGATTTTAAATAAATTAATAGGTACCTATAGCTGGGGAACGGGTGTAAGAAAACGCAGGTGCTTAGAAGTTACACTATAATCACACGGATAACACAAATCACAATCTAACAGAACTTAAAGCGCGTGCACATTCGCTCGCTGGTTGGTAGCTTACTATCCTCTCAATACAATGCGAACTTACTGGAGCTTGCGCGGGCGCCCTCTGACGGGCGGCCGTGTAACCACTCTGGGTTGCAATGATAACATTATATTCTGCCACACGCTATATACCTACATAAAATGTTAAAAAACAGTGTGTCTATTTAGATGTTCTGTAAAAGAAACGGTGTTCATCGACTTTCGTTGCTGAACGTGTCATATTTAAATGACGGGACAGGCAAAAATAAATTTCTAGAATTCATCATGATTATCCTTAACATAATTATGTTAAGAAAAAATTGGAAACATATCCAAATCATGTAACTAGTTCATATCTAGATAATCATATCCTGCCGTTTGTATCAATCTACCTACTGTTGAATTTTTATATAACGTATACTAGCCTAGTAAATAGAAAAATGAAAATATATACGTCTTCGAAAACAGCCTGTATAAGATGGCTGGTAAATAAGTTCTAGAAAATAATTGACAATAATAAGACAATTCTTGACAATAAAAAAAAAATTAAACCTTTTTATTATCTATAAAATTATTGCTATTGCTATTATATTTTATTGTTGAAGACTGTAATTTTTATAAAATTTATTATTTAAAAAAAATATTTAAATGCAATACGACAATAATCTTAAAAGTATGACACTTATGTCTACGTTATAGTTTTTACTAATTTTTACATTCGTTATGCTTCAAGCCAAATATTGTTAAATATTAGAAAAAACGTATTTGGGAACTACCTGTTGAAAAATATGTATACTTGATTATTAGACGATGACAATAATAATAAATACTTAAATTATTAGGTTTATTGTTTTAGATGCTTCCAAATGATAATAATGTATTTACTGTGTCTAACAAAATCTTATTGCTGTTAATGTTTAAAAAAAAAAAAGTAGGTATAGGTACGTATTATAGGTACCTAAAATACTGATACCTAATAGACTGTAAATTGTGCATGCCAGCAGAATGTACTTATAGACAAACATAATACACATAGGTACAGTCACCAAAAGAGATAAGTAATCAGGGTCGGATGTAGGATATAGTTGAAGCTTAGTAACGATGGATGTTTTCGAATAAAATTTTATTTAATTACAAACAGTTCATTTATTCTCATTCTTTTGTTCATTCAAAAGCAATATTAAAAAAACCCTTGGGTACAGATATTTTTTATCGTTGGTGCTTAAACTATTGAAAAAAAAAAAATTCTAACACAGACACCAATATGGTTTCTTGCGACTGCATTTTTATATAAATATCTGTGACATTTCCTTTTACCTAGGTTATAAAGAAATGTCCATACGATAATGGTAGTCTTACGATTTTTTTTTTGCAAATGACTTGCACAGGCACGTGTGCGGGATGGCATTGTGCAAATATCTGAAAAGTTTGTGGGCACTACGCGATCGCGCAAATTTTGTGCATATTTGGCACGTCTAAAGTAGGTACTGTGATGTAATCTGTGTATATCGGCGGTCCCTACGTACAATCCCGCTAAGTAAGTGGTAGTTACGTGATTTGCATGTTTTGTTTACGTGACTTTCAGGCCAGCCTATACTATCGTTTAGTTTAAGAAAAATAAGTCTAAGATAGCAAAATGCACTTTAAACCCATCATGAATTCATGACATTACATTAACCAGAACGTGATAAACACTTGTTTGAAACTTTGAAGCGCTCTTCTGTAAAATTTGTCATTTGTAGTTAGGGGATTAAACGTAGGGACCGTCGATATTACCTATAGATATTTATTTAGTTCTGTTACATGGTGTATTCTGTTTGTCTAGACTAAGCTAAAATGTAAGTTCACGTTCCCACGGACATAATGAAATGGCAGTGGGTTTCTTTTTTGCCCACCGGATCTTTTTTTTTTTTGGGTGGGAAATCATCATATGACTTCTCCCGCTCTGGTTGGAGCGAGAGGGCGTGTCAGACTATTACTGACTAAAACCCACCCGTGTTCCCTCAGTTGCCTGTGTGCCTGGGGCCGCGGTATCTCTTTCGAACAACCCGCACCCCTGGCAGGCATCGGCCCTTGTGGGCCCCATTACTCGCCGTCCGCAAGCCCGCGCCTACGGTGGCGGGGGATCGGCCTGGGATTCCCGACGCCCAGGGCGTCTCCTGCGAAGGCTACGGCCGTGAGGGCGCATGTACTGCCTCTCCCTCACGTGCGCCGCCTCCCTCTTTGCGAGCATCACTGCTTCGCTGAAGGAAGCGACTGCTAGCCATGCACTCTCGCTCCGTACCATGGCCTGGACCAGGGCCGGACGCGAGATCGCCGCCGCCGATCGCCTCCACGAGGACACGGCGGTGCTCCGCCCAAGCCGGGCAGACCTCCACCGTATGCTCCACCGTGTCCTCAGGGCGATCTTCGCAATGGAAACACCCGGGCGTTTCCTCCCGCCTTATGCGAAACAGGAACCTCCAAAAACAGCCGTGTCCGGTGAGGACCTGTGTCAGGCGGAAGGTGAGGATGCCATGCCGCCTCTCAAACCACTCCTCAAAGAGGGGACTTACCGCCGCAATCGTGGCGTGCCCAGCCCACCGGATCTTGAACGCACAGTTCAGCGCCGAGAGTAAAAAATCGAACACTTGTGTTTTTTCGACGCTCTGAGACTGACTCGAGCTGCACTGTGTTGGTATCTCAATGCTCGATTAAACACCGAGGATTGCAAATCCCGCGATAAAATCCCGTTGCGATTTTTTTACGTCCGTGTGACGTCGACTTAGTAGATACCAGAGGCCTTAGAGTGAGTTTCATTTTACCATCTCATTCAAACGCATCGAGCGCGTTTGGCGCTCCGATTGGCCCTGAATTGGTGACGGACAAATCGGAGCGCCGAACGCGCTCGAAGCGTTTAATCGAGATGGTTAAATAAATCTCACACTAGGGCCACTGTTAATAATATCGTGCAATGTATATTGTCCATAACTAACAATTAATTTTAAGTAATTAAATATGATATCTACCTATTATAAAACACTGGGATTTTCTTGAACATTATGCATAAAAACAAAAATAACGCCAATTGATGTTGTTATGCTATTAAAATATAGGTAAGGGTAGCTATATGAACCTTTACCAGTACGTAAAGATTCATATAGCACGTAAGTAGGTATGCTTAAGTACTTATTAGTCCAGGTACGCATGAGCGGTTTTCTAACGCAGCAAAAATTAACGCACAATTAAAGTGACAAATTTTCAAACGCGAGTAAACTGCTGTGATTGGTTGAATGATTGATCAACAGCTAATCGCGCAGGTAACGTGCGCTTGACAATGGTGCCGATTCTTTTGGTCACCATCTAATCTAAAAAATTAGAGTAGGTATTGCTATCTCATACTGACATAGCGCGAAAGAAAAAGACAAGTGACGGTTTACAACTATCAAAATAAATTACGTCTCGATTGCCTTGAATTTGGAGTAAATTTAAGCATGATGAATTTAGTTCCAAGAAGCTTATAAGAAACGACGAGAAAACGAAAAGTGACGGCAACACTAAATAACAAGGTGAAATTGACTGTGGGCTAACGCTCTCTTTCTAAATACATACTTAAGAACGAGACAGTGATTTGTGTTTTCTCTCTCTCTCTCTCTTATGTATATATTCAGAAAGAGAGCACTAGTCCACTCACGTCTTCACTTTAGTATTTAGAGTGTTGCCTCCATTTTATCTATATGCTTCTTGTTTAGTTCGTCGTAGTTGCGTCGAAGAAAATCTAAGTGCAAATAACTTTGATACCTCTTATTTATTTCCGTCTCTTTCTGGCTTCATTAGAAAGAAACAGATAGCAATACCCTGAATTAAGTTTAGTTGGTGCAAAACAGAATGATCACCAATTTGTCCCATTAGTTTACCGTTAATTTTCGTTCGAAAAACTCGGCTGAGTTTTGAATGTTACACTACCTTTATACATAATATCGATTAAAATGGAGGCAGCTATTTAATTGAAGTCAATTAATCAATGTAAACTCTATCGTATGATTAAAATACTTATTCCATTTTGAAACAAAAAAAAAAACTGTAGCTAATAATAATTGTATTACAATTACTGATGTAACATAATTATAAAAATAATTATTGTATTTGAACTGATGAAAAAAACTTAGACTTTCAGTCTAAGTTTTTTTGATTTTTCAAAGTGTTAGAATATTAAATCACAAAAATACCTACTTACCTATAAAAATATCTGAAATGTAATGAAGACTTAATTTAGATTAGATAGACACACACAAAACAGTTAATAGAGAAAATTACATAATTTTTTTTTCGAGTTTTTCTTTTATACAAGCGAACACTAAAATCAAAGTCAAAGTCAAAGTCAAAACGTTTATTGCGAACTAAGTGTACAATAATGTTGGTGTTATCTTGTGTTAGTACTTATGACTTAGCAACCTTTTACAAGCAATGCAATAATGATATTTATATAAGTATATTATATAAAAGTATAGAGCTCATTGGGCATCAAAAATTCGCCCTCATCGCTGTCATAAAGATCTAAGAGCACAAAGGTGTTGCTTGGAACGCACAACGAAATTAATAAAAATGCCATTATGTTTACTTTTTAAGGGAAAATAAAAATAAATGATTTAAAAAAGATTACACCTACTTATGAAAGCAGGAATTGAATTTGTGTAAGTGCTACGTTTTTTTCCTAATAGATATATAGATACCTATATTACTTATTTGTTTAGGTATAGGTGCCTATGTTTCGTGAAACAAAAAACATATCTACCTACATAATTTGTATTTATAGGATCTTATAAATGAGTTATCGCTTGGAGCGATAATTAGTTTCACAATGACTTTTTAGTAGGCATCGACCTAAATGGTAGGTATCAACTAAAAGGTAAGAATGAATCGCGAAAAATTCTAACAAATCTTATCTCAAATTAAGCAAATAAATAAAATTAAAGTGTATGTTTGTAAAAACAAAATAACAGCTTTTTACTAAATGCTTAAGAGAGTATATATACGGTACTTACAACAAAAAACAATTTTTAAATTTTTTCGCTCTGTCTTTTTGTTCCGACTAATCTCCAAAACGGCTAGACCGATTCTATAATGAGATTATTTTATATCGTGAAGTGTCAATTTCAAGTAGATAATGATTGCGTAAAAACATCGGACTGCCACCAGCACCCTAATTGCGTAACGCACTGTCAATCAGAATCTGAATCATTTTGAAGATTATTTCTAATCCATTGCTTGTAATGTTTGAAAAAAATTCTGCTCAACAATGTAAATAACGCAATGAATGTTGTTGAACTGTCAAAATTAAAGCGATTCCTACTGTTAGTGAGTTACGCAATTACCCCTCAGATGGCAGACCCTTCGTCGTGCACGTTCCTTATACTAAAACGCACACACACAGAGTTGAAATGTCAGATTACTATCCGGGATTAAAAACGAACTTTACGAGCTTCCGTCTGTAAGTGTATTTCGTATTTAAATCATAACTGTCATTCTTTGACAGTTGCATAAAATGGCTACCTATAGCAAATTGATGTAATCTGTCAATTTCAACAATTAATTTCCCTGACTATCGGTCAGACATATGCGTCTACACGCAAAACATTAATTTACCTTTATGTTCATTAATTTTGGATTCAGGTACAGGAAAAACGTACGATAGGTGCGAAGTTTGTTAGCGAATCGGATAGGTCGTTTAGTACTAGATTTGCGATGAGAAGATGAATTCCTATCGCAAATATTGTTGTTTCTGTGTAAGTAAATATGCCTAATAAATAATGTGTTGATGGTAAATAAACGTTCTAAAAAATAAATTTTGTTTTATTTAAAATATGGTTCGCGCAGTGTTGGCCCAGTGATGACGACCGCGACTTGTTGTAGGTCGTATGTTTATTTATTTATTTATTTATAGGAGAACCAACAGTTTATAATAGATGGATGACAGTTGTATATGAAACATTAAGCCAATTACAGGTTCTCACGGATAAAATAGAAAAAAGTAGTAGAAATCTTATGTTCACTCACAAGCACGATAGAAAAGAATCACTCTATAGTATAAAACAAAGTCGCTTTCTCTGTCCCTATATCCCTATGTATGCTTAAATCTTTAAAACTACGCAACGGATTTTGATGCGGGTTTTTTTAATAGATAGAGTGATTCAAGAGGAAGGTTTATATGTATAATACACCGACCTCCACGCGGGCGAAGCCGCTGGCAAAAGCTAATATACTAATATAAGGTACAATAAGCACTATGTACTTTTGAAAAATTCAGCGTTCTGCCGAGTGCGTACAGAATAGGTTTTGGTGGTAAATGGGTCAAATGACAACTCTGTACAAAGAATATTGAGGTCCTTACTCGCTCGCACCATGTATGAGTTATGCCTGCAGTTAGAAGAGGAAAAAGGAATGGAGATAGGTGGATTAAACCTAACTGATCTCTGAGGGACGTTGAATCGCAGTTTGTGCAGACTTAGAATCTAGAAAGGCGTTTTATTTTGTGTAAATTACTTCATCACCACTGAAGGAAAACATCGCGAGGAAAACGAAAATGTCTTAGAGCCAAATAATCAGTCATCCCTTCGGCCCACTGATCCCTCTCACCGATAGGTTCGTGTCCCAGCAGCACATTAAAGGCTAATTATGCAAACACTGGTTAGAAAACTTTAAACCGTAGATATAGCGCTGCAAGGTTATATTGGTGCGTGATCAAAACCTAAACTTTGCCGCCATCTTGTTTTTTCAATACATTTCAAGTGTCATTTGACAAATGGTTATCAGCAACCCTGTCAATGACGTTCAGGCGCCAACAGATAAAATAAAAGATCTTCCTTCCTCTAAGTGGAAACCATGTTGCTCGGCAGTTATAATCAAAATCAGGTAAGTACTCACGATTTCTTTTTAATTCCTTAACTTCTCGACTGCTTCCGCAATTCCTGCTACTCCAACACTCCAAGAAGGTTTAGGTACTGTTGCTGATCCTGCTCACTCCCTTTAGCTCTGGCCAGTTCCGCATTCAATGCGAGTGTTCCGTTTTGACACCTGATTGCTTGCAAAGCATCTGAAATTTCTGGAATAATATCCACGCTATCCGGCTCGAGGGACCAAGCCCCAAAGTCCTCCATGGTTTTTTTATTTTTGGGTGGGAAATCATAATATCAATTAACTTCTCCCGCTCTAGGTGGGAGCGTGAGGGCGTGTCAGGCTTTTACTGACTAAAACCCATCCGTGTTGCTTCAGTTGCCTGTGTGCCGGGGGCGACGGTATCTCTTTCGAACAACCCGCACCTCTGGCAGGCATCGGGCTTTGCGGCCCCACCAGTTGGTGCTGACATCTCTGAGGCGCGCGTGGAACACAACGCGCCATCGACCCGGGCCTGGTCCTAACCGGACAGCGAGCTACCTGTCCGAGTCTGAGCACCTGCGGTGGTCGGGAATCAGCCTGGGATTCCCGACGCCCAGGGCGTCTCCTGCGGCGACTAAAGCCGTGAGGGCGCATATACTGCTTCTCCCTAAAGTGCACCGCCTCCCTCTTCGCGAACATCACTGTTTCGCAGAAGGTCACCATTACTTGGTGAGGGTTAATGTTAGGGATTGAATTAACTGAAGATAAACAAATACGTACTGAATACATTTTATTTCAACTTCAAAACATACAATTTCATTATATTCAGTAACATTATCAACTAGGTATTTATTGCTATCTAATCGAAATCAACCCAGTCTTTATTTCGTACTGTGGGTAAAAAAATAGTTTTTTTTCCTTGTTTCTAATCTGTATACTTAAGGTACATTATACATGAGGTAATATATTTGGATTAATTTTTAACTACTCATATAAAATCATTTCGATGGATAGAATCTCCTCTTTTTTGGAGATGTTTAAAAGAGACAGTAACGGAACCTCCGTTACTGTCACTTCAAAGGACGCTACTTTAATGTAAACCAATAACAATCGTTCTATTGTTACTGTAGCGTGGTAGTATTTTGTTGTCATTTAAATGAGAAACGAAACCCAACATTCACACTTTCATTTAAGGCGAAGGTAATAAAAAAAGTCGTCTAATATCCTCCTCCTTCTTAGAAGTCGGTTAAAAAGATAAGAAATTCACAATTTAGAATAACAGCCTATTCAAAAGTTAAGGAAATACTCTAACCTCTCTCTAAGAAATGTTTTGTTGGTGATTTTAGTAAAACCGATCCATTTATAATATTGCTTTCATATTCAACCTCTCTCTTGCCAAGTACAATTAATTTGCAATGCACACCTATTTTTAATAATTTGGACCAAACTATCGAACACAGCTACAGAACAATTAAGTTGGTTAAAAGTAATGACTGTTGTCTTTAAATACATAAAGGCAAGACCAGATATAGGCGAGTACCTATGTCCAAATAAACACTTTGCTTGACACTTAAACGCTCCCGGACGAAATAACAATAAAACCTCTATTGTGTCTCATTCAGTGTTCTTCAACCGGTTAAGCAAGAAGCCCAAGTACCCAAGGAAGTAATAAAATCGCGGCGGGATTTTTTCGCGTAAGTACTGAATTTTCAACGCCTGCGTAGCGCCGCCCGTGAGGTGATAATCGAACACTGTTTTTTCGATACGCTGACTCACTCGCGCTGCACTCGGTTGAATTGTCATTGCTCGGTGTAAAGGCGCTTTTACACGGGCAAATTTGAGCAATTATTGCTCGGCAACACTAATGGAACAATCTGGATCAATTAAGTGGAGCAATCTGGAGCAACAACAATAAATTGCGGATGTGTTTCGGGAATATTGCTTCTGATTGCTTCATATATTTCATGAGTTTCCGAATATCCAATCGGTTTGGAAATTTTTTGTCAATTTTCTTTCTATCTCGTATGTACGTATAACTGCGTCTCGTTTTTGCGAGAGGAACCGGCCGGCGGCAGATGGGGCGGGAGGAGGGGGGGGGGGGGCGTGTATTGCCTAGTCTTTTAATTTGCTCCATATTGCATGATATTGTGTGGCCGTATTTCTGGTAACAGGTTGCTACGTGTTGCCATTGCCATAAATTGCTGGATGTAGTCGTGACGTCATAGTTGACGAGAATTGAGCAAGATGGAGCAATTTTAGTTGCTCGTGTAGGCGCTGGACCTTAACACTGGAGTTGAAAATCCAATGCGCCAAAAAATCCTGCCACGATTTTATTACTTCCGTGTGAATGTCGACTAAAACATGACACAAATCTTCAATTTCATAAACTGCTACCGCAAATGATTTTTGGTATGGATCTTTATACACACTTTTAGATATTTCAATTACACATAATTTTTTATTGGTCATTAATAGCTCATTGGAAGACGGTGACAACCAGCAAAAGTATGAAATTTAACTGTATAGTATAATAACATAACATCACGCCTATAATCCCCAAAAGATTAGGCAGAGGTGTTCCTAGTGTATCACAGTACACCTACATATCGCCACCAACCGGAATAAAGTATAATATAACAATATGATAAAATATCTAGGTGAGTTTCGGCAGTTATACGATTAGTTATTTCACCTCAGAAAGCAACCTTATGTCCACAAGAACAAAGTTCCTTCTGAATTTCTGATGCAATATCAGTTGTAAAATAATTGAGAGCGGACTGTAAGGCTGAGATCTAAAGAACAAACTTTGACTTGAATCAAGCAAAGTACGAAAATGAACCTTATTCACAGGATTTTTATGTGCATATTCCTTTATGGGACTTTGATCAAGCCTTTCACACCAGTATGAACATTAACTTTATACAAATAAGGTTCATTTTCGTACTGAAATAAAACTGTATTTAGCTTGAGTCAGATGTAAGTACTTCAAATTGCTTTATTCGTTTATTACCTATATATCTAAACAGAGGAAGCTCTGAAAACTTGTCATTGAAATTTGAATGTGAAGGACTACGTCATAGGCCACACATTTTAATATTATACATTTAAACAAACCTTTTTTACAGTCTGTTCAAGGGATTTTGACCTCTATTCTGTAGGCATAAGGACGCCAAGGATTAAAAGCAAAAAAGTGGTTACAATATACCAACTGTTTACTGCATATGCTACCAACTATATATCATGCTACCAACGTAACAGAAGTCAAAATCTGTAGAACGGACTGTAAAAAGGTTTATTTAAACGTCTAATCTTATTCCAAACGGAGTATAGAACAGTAACATCTGCCTGAAAACGGGCATTATTGCTAGCAAATTAACTTAATCAAACCTTCCTTGGTTACTTATTTTTTGCAACAGACTAACATGCTGAAGACAAGCCTACAGCTCATTACGGGCGCGGTCCTAGGGGGTTCCTGGGGGTCAGGACCCCCACCAAAGCTGTAAACATAAAGCTTGAAATAGTAATTTTTCGAAAATATAATACATTTTCTTAGGTATTAATATGTAGGTAGTCTTTGTCTATGACAAGTCTGGCTGCGACCGCGCCTGGCTCAATAAAGCCTTTAATCTTGAAGAAACTTCCTAATATTTAAGGTGGGATTGCTTTCTTGTATCTTCAATAATTGTTGCACTAAAAATCTCTAATTTCAGTTTTGGTACATATGTAACTAAACCGTTGATAAGTTCGTCAGTTGCATCTCACTTTGCAGTATTGAAACAATGTTTCTTTAAAAGGTTTCCGTCAATTATATAGCCTGCGAAGTTGAAAAAAATAATGATTAAATTACAATCATTTAAAACATCAATTAGGTTCACAATATTTTTTCACGTCACAAGTCTTTTTCGCAGCAAATATACATTTTGGGAGCTGTATTGAAGTTTTAAATGAATAATTTAGTTATTATTTTTAACTAGCGTTAGCCCGTAGCTTCGCCCGCGTGGAGGGCGGTGCATTATACATAAAAACCTTCCTTTTGAATCACTCTGTCTATTGATGAAAACCGCGTTAAAATCTGTTGCGTAGTTTAAAAGATGTAAGCCTACAAACATAATTACCACGTCATGAATCAACATGCAAGGTATAACAGCACTGCTAAATAGCAAATAGCCAAAAACAAAAGAAATTTTGATTTTCACCTAGGCAACCCTAGACATGAGTAACGAAAGTATTCACTATGACCATTAATCTGATACCAATATAACTTCCTGTTCCATTAAAATTCTTTTCATTCTAGAATAAGTTTTAACAAAAAATGTGAGTTATACTTTGAGGTAGGAAAGCATCCATAATCATAATTTTATACTATAAGTACTGTTGACCATAATTGATCCGGCTGTTTAACGAGGCCGTAGACGAAATGTTTCCGATTTCGCTGATTTACGTGATTTTATGGACGCGATTTTACAGCTAAAATACTGTATTTCTTCGTTTGAGGTCGATAAATGAAATTAAAATAATAAAAAAGTAGCTCATTCATTTGATATTGATTGAAACGATCTTTGTTGTGCATTAAAACTTATGGAAATGCAGTATTTAACTGGAAAAGTACGTCTTTAAAATCAAGTAAATCAGGGATATCAACAAAATTCCGTATACTCCTGATCGGTTACAAAATAGATGCAATAGCTTTGTATTTCACAACCTCACAAGAAAATGGCTTACCACAAAGTGACCATGCAGGCAGAGTTCTGTAGGCAGCCTCTACTTGCATTAACAACTACGACTATATGTATAGTCGACCTCAGTATTTGCTTATCACTTTTGACAACAACTCTTACGTTTTTTGCAATTTGCGGGTCAGTATATAGTTATTTATGTTGATATGATTCGCGACTTAATGAAACGTGTTATTACAGAATTATAATCTTTAGTGCTGTCCGCCTGACCCGAATGGCTATTTTAGATTAAATTATATCTTTTAGGCAAATTCGTGATTTGTTACGCTCTTGAATCATATTTTGATCAACAAACTGACATGGGCCTACGAATTACAACAAAACACAAGTAAATTTTTATTTCGCTGGCTACGTTAGCACATCTTCCTATTAAATCTTCATTAAGAAACATTTACTTTATCTGCAAACTGTCACATAGAATTTTAGGTTTTATGACGTGCAAATGACATCCAACCTTAAGGTGATAGGCAATTATGAGTTTGACTATACACAAAAGTATTGCTTCATTTTTCTGTTACACATTACACACTCGAAATTTTGTTTTATTTTGCACTATAATGTGAATAATCATAGTCTTCATAAGTAATTGTAAATAACAAATATTAAGACTAAAAACAGACTAACTACATATTAAAATTTAAACAAATACTAAATTTGTTCACTACTATCAGCGTCACGTTTCTCAGTCTCCGCTTTCTTCATCTTCTTTGCTTTTATGTCAGCCATTGTCTGTTCAATTGACCGCTGATCTTTTTTATTCTCACTAGGGACCTCTCCATAATTCTTGTTGACATTTGTCTTCTTAGCTGCATCACCACCAGCCTCCTCGCCAATAAGATGAGCATACTTTTGCTTATAGAAAGTACCACTTAATTCCTCTTTACCTCGCTTACGTTTTCTATTCTTTTCTTCTTCTAAATCAATAGCTGCTTGTTTTCGCTTTTCAAAATGCGCTACAGCCATCTCAGCGGCTTTATCTTCATTCCATACGCCACAGGCCCTGCGTACTGTCAGTTCATCTTCCGAGGGACCGTTGTCTTTGAGGTATACGACTGAGTACCGGTCTACACCCTCTTGTCCAAATGAGAATACTTGTAAACCAGCAATCTCGGATACATCCCGTATAATAGATCTATACATTTGTTCCATAGGTTCAAACTGAATGTGTGGTTTTGTGCCATCTTTGATAAAGTTGCTTATTTTCTCCTCCACTCGTTTTCTGAATCTGTTTATCATGTTTCTTTCCTCCTTTTGCCTGTTCTCCATAGCCTCTTTTTGTTTCCGCATGGCATTTTTCTGTGCTTCACTAGCTGTTGGTGGCGATTGCATGGAATTAAGGATTGAGTCTAGTAGATCCATGTTTAAATTTCGTTTTCAGACAAGAATGATGTGTATGAAATTATTTCAGGTATGCGTCTCTGCCAGTCATGTGGGTAGCGAAAATTGCTGACTAAAGGCTCTGTACTTAACTCTTTGAAAGATAATATATTTAATGCTGTATCTATTTGGGCGCACACTTGGCTTCCAAAAGTTATTGTATGTTCGGCAAACTCTAGCAGCTGTTTTAGTGACGGCTGCAATGGAGTGCCCTTCACAAGTGCGGATTTCTCTTCAGAGTTAATGTTTCTGCAGCTATCTCTGAGTGTTTTGTTTTTGTTGCAGAGTTGCTGAAATGAGTCTTCTAAAGTGCACCTGGAATTGATAGATTAACCAATTAATATTTACTTACTTCATTCCATTTATGTTTATTTTGATAAACATAGGAACACAAAGTAGAAATCTATCTTTCTGATGACCATCACATTTGCCATTGATTTTACATCAATGTGGTAATAAAGTAGGTACGTGCTCAAATGAATGTCAGAAAGAGCTAATTCAAAATAGGACATTACAATTATAAATCAAATTAAAATCTCCAACAACGCATTTACACATTTATTAATTTAAAAGGTAAACATTGTGTACCATTGCCAATGTCATGGCTTGAGCAATGCCACTGTTCAGAGGACTATAAAAAATCCTACAAAAGAAGATATAGAAGGCTTTTCAAATAAATAAGACGCACATTTATGACAAGTACTTAGCACTTACAGTTTACTTCGTATGTCTTGTGCGTCCTCCGAAATTAGGTTATGTATAGAAGCGCACAACTTGCTTTGTAATCCTTCGAATTGCTCCAACGGCGTCCCCGTCACGACAGCCCTACAACGACTAATACCATTACACACAGTCGTAAAATACAAACAATAAACATTTCTATAATTTCACTCACTCCTCTATGTTCTTGCAGCGCTTTATCAGTGTATCTATAGACGCAGCGCACTTTTGGCAATCATTCAAACTTGTTTTCGCTATGGTGTGAAATTCGGCAAAATAAGAAAAGTAATCAATCAATTGGTTTTGAACTTTCGCTTCCATTATTTGAGACAAAATCCATGCCAATATTTTATTTTCCACAATAATCACAAGATGTTTGCATTTGTACGGCAAAGGAGATTACGATGACAATTTGACAATGACAATTGACAATGACAACCACCAGAACAGTAACGGATGTCAATTGTCATGTCAAATATCATCTCTGACAAGTTGACAACAAATGCGTTTATGCGGTAAGTTTTAGAAAGAAAGTAAAATAAAACAATTCCGTCTGATCACCCGTGACAGGCCACCTTGATGGGGATAATATGTGATGTGAATAGAATGATATTAATTTAAAAAAAGGTGTTTATTTGTAGTGGAATTGTAACGTTCTAAATTTATTGGTTTTACATAAGTACACACAGTAAAACACGGCTATTCTGTAAGAATCTCGCTGCATTCCTCGTAATGCTAGCGATTGATACTATTGACAGCTTACTTCACCTTACCTTTTCACGGTGAGAACTTTATAGAATACCACTGCAGATCGACATAATATAATTATATGTATTCATTAAAAAGGTACAGCTTATTTCTTGAGAAAATTCTTTCTACAGACCTGCGAAAGGAGAAATGTAGAAAATAGTGTTGCGAAAACAAGAAGAGAAGACTATGAAAATATCTGTAGCTATCTTTATAAAAGTCTGCAGCATCACAAGTTTACAACTGGATAACAAACCGTAAATTTTGGAAAACCGGTAACGTACCGAAGATGTTTTTCTTTTCAGTAATAAATTTATGTTCTATCTAGAACTTAATTTCCTAAACATGGTTTGTGTTGTCTCTAAAATGTTGTTTTAGGTCGGTCCCTTTCGGTTTCGACGGGTGGTCGATTGCACCTGTCAAAACCTAAACCAATAGCAAGCTTTCGTGTGTGACCTCGAAAAACATCAGTCTTGATCTTGATGCGAGGATAAATGCGTGTCTAAAGTCGTCGCGTTTTATTAAATGAAAACACGTCAGAAATTTGTTAAAATATAAAGTGCTTGCTTATTTATCACTAATGAAGTGAAGCATAAAATGAGTGTACAAATTGTGATTTAATTTGAGCTTCTCTCAAGAATATCGTGTTTTTACTTTCGTGAAAATGAATGGCAAACTGCATAGTGAAACCGGCGCTTTCTCATCTGACGACATGCGCGCCGAAATATTGAACCCTTTCGTTCACAAATTGGAGCTAGATAACACATATGACAAAATAAAGGTACGGAGATGAAACAGGAAGGTTTTAATTGCGTAACATAATATAAAAGTGAAAGTATTATTTGAATAAGTTGTAAATGTTGAAAGATACTACTACTGAAACATTCTGCGCAAGTCTAAATCCAATTAAGACATGGGATAAAATGTGTTTTGTTGCAAAATTATGTTAACAAAAAAAAAAAAAACAACACTCACTTAATTGGTGCAAAAAATATCATCATCATATTACATCCATTGTGACTTTATTGCTTTTAATTTATTCAAAAATATTCTAACATTGAATGAGGAACAATTAAATTAGATGCGATTGCCAAATATGTACTCTGGAAAACGTTTGTTTATAGGGCCTTGTGCCTTGTTTATTGACACTGAATTGAATACAAATAAATCGAAACCTTCTTATTGATGTGTTCTTTTATTTTTTAATAACAGTATTTTGAGATTTTTTACGAATTGTGGCTTAGTTGAAGGACAATTAAAGTGAGGTTAGATTACAGGGATGTTACTAAATTCTGTTTCAATTGTTATTCAAGTAGTACTGTTGTATAATCGAGCGAAGTGCCACACATAGAGCAAGAACAAAAACGATAAAAATAGCTTTGTTTTACTATGAGTTGGCGCCGGTCTTAAGCTTGACTTCAATTTCGTCGCAAAGTTTTACGAGGTTACATAGGGGTTGAGGATATATTTTTTTTGGCAAGATAGAGGGCATGCAATACGAAGGTATTTTGTAAAAAATAAACGGACTAAAAAGCCTAAAAAAGCGAATGATAAGTAGGTAATATTTTAATGAATCACGACTAATTTCACTGACTGAGAACTTGGCAGGATTTTCAGACTTTCAGTCCAATTTAAAAGTTAAATAATAGATTCCAATAAATTAATGCCATAGGTATTTATCAATAACTTTAAAAACTACATTCAAATATAATTCGAAAACTACTTTCTAGCAACACCAGTTGGGCAATAGCAATTACGACTAATAAAGAAAGTGCATGGTTTAGACTTTAGATTATCATATTGATAAATTAACGGTTATTTTATGATTACGACAATACTTGGCATACACCAGTAAGTTCAGTCTTTTGATAATTATAATAGAACTCCGGATTTCGAATCACCGTAATAGATGACCATTTACCTACTTATAATAAATTCAATTTAGAATTAATTTCTAAAAGTATTGTAATTGTAGATACTTACCATTTGTATCTGGAACGCGAAGAACACGAGATTTTAATCATGGCTTCTGTTGCAAAAAGCCGTTACTCATAAATAATACTTGTATGTGAGGTAATGTCAGCATTTCACATGATATGCTGCACTGTACCGTTTTGCAGATAGACAGGTAGGCATAATACTATAAAGGCTTCTGCAAACAGGCTCGACGTGACTCTAGTAGAATAATTTCTATGAAAACTTCATGGAAGTTGTTCTATCAGAGTCGCGTCGTGCATGCCTGCGGGAGCCATAACTGTGGTCACTAGAGATGTGCTAGGATTTACTTATCTTTTAACAAATACTTAGTAACTGCAGCTTAACAGATAACCTAGGAACTGAATTAACAGTTATCTGTTACCATTTCACCGTTTACCATGCCAATAAGTACGTTCGTTCATCGTTCTTTTATCAGTTATTTTGTTGATGACTCGGAATTCCTCGGTATTTACTTGGGAAGGTCGCTCAGTAGTGACGTTAACCTGTTAAATCCCATCTCTAGTGGTCACGCAATCGGCCGATGAAAGTGACACAATTTTCTTCCGATTTCCGTCGCGGTCGCTCATTCAACTTTCTTACGTAATAGGTACCTCGTGTAGGTAGTAGGGTAAACAAATGATTATGAAAATAAAAGAGTGCCAGCAATGAGTTGCAATAGCACATAGGTAGGTACATTTAAATATAGAGACATCGTTTAGAGAGAGTAGCTTGATGATATAATTATTTTTATTGAGTAACTTTAGCTTGGCATGTCTCTACCTGCCTGCTTCGTTATTTTATTATTTATGTCGTTTGGCATACTTATACTGTTTATGATTATTTACAGTGGGCGTATTTTTTATAAAATTAAACGATGGCATAATTTTGGCTGAAACGCGTGAGTTCTAAACATAAAGTCTAACATGAAGTAGAGACTGATGCCCTGAGTATTCGTTTCTTACTCGGCATACTCGGCCATTTTGGTAATAATTAACAGTAGATACTCGTTATCGGCCGAGTAACTCGGTTTGACTGTTGAGGTACCGTCAACTGTGTCATCTTTACTTTCCATGAGCAACTTTACCAATGAGAACTGTATTAAAATATCTCGAGATTACTAAAAATTTGTTACATATAGTAGGTAGATTATTCTACTTCTGTATCGCTTCGATATTAAATGGCGGCAACAGATTTTTAATAATCGAGAGAAATTTAAGTATAGTACTCATGGGTAAAGTTGCTATGGAAAGTTAAAGATGCCACAGTTGACCGTACTCGAATAGAACCCATTAACGTGACCTCTTTACATTATAATCGTGGATTAGTCTTTGTCAGAAATAACACGTGAAAAAAGAACATATTAATTAAATAATCAGTATCTAGTGGTGATAAATTTTCGCTTAGATATTGGTCTAACTCGATAGCGTTTTGGCATCTGGCACTTTTTGGATCTTCACGCTGTTGCGGTGCTAGGTACCGCTGTAAAAGCCAATTCCTTGTTTGTAGCAATGCCAAAAACTTGCATACATTCTTATGTATTTGAACCGTTTCGTACGTTTACAATACCTGCGTCAATTTAACCGAGTTACTAGCCAGAGTACTCGGTTCGGTAAACATAATACCGAGCAATACTCGGTACCCGGGGGCTAAGTAATAATAGCTGCACGGATTGATCAATCAGGTAAAGCTACGCTTGTCGCAGTCGGTCCGTGGATGAGTGACCATCTTTACATGCCAAGATCCGTGCTTGTCCTGAATCTCCGTGCCCCGGAAAGCATGTTAAGTCCGTGATTCCGGTTGTCATTCTTGGATCTTTGACAGTCGTTACGGGTGGCAGAAGCCCTAAAGTCTGACAATCAGTCTTACCAAGGGGTTTCCTATTACCCAGTATAGTGGAGTACCTACCTATTATCCTATTCCTATTGTGGAGTCCAGATAGATAGTCGCTCCATGTAAAATAGTGGTATTCAGCTGCATCTGGTTAGACTAGTGCTGGGCAAACTTTCTTAATGGGGGGCCAGAAAGTTTAAGAAATTTCAGAGAAGCGCCAGAATTGTAGGAAAAATGCATTTTGTGTTGAAGCTTTTAATCATATAAAAACATTACAGAATTACACACTTGCATAAATGTTAAATAATCGATTTAACTTTTATTCAAAGGCTCTGTTATGGTAGGCGTGTAAGACATATGAAATTGCTTTTGATTTGCCATAATATTTTCGAATGCAGGTTCAAGCTGTGACGAAGTAACTTTCAGCAGCGCGAAAAGGCTAGTCTAGCTGGCTCCTTTACCTATGCGTCTATTATTCTACTAAGTAGAATCTACTTTACACTTCTGGACCGTCAAAATATAATTATCGCGGGCCATATACTGTTCATGTCGAAGGACCGTCGGCGGGCCGGATTAAATGATTTCGCGGGCCGGAGACGGTTCGGAAGAGGCTAGTAGATGGCTCAGTACTCGGTTACTCGGTAAAACTTGTACCTACTCGGCGAATCTCTAATAAGAATTGTCTGAGAAAGCTGAAGCTTCAGTACTTTTGTGCATCATCAGAACGAATTAAGACAGCTCTGACTCATTCGAGTGAGAGTAAATTATTTATCAAACCCGTGTAACATACTCATTTGGCAATGGCATGCGACGAAAATCGAACACGTGTGTTTTAAAATACGCGCTGCATTATTCATAGCATAAAGAGTTCAATGCCAGTTGATATAATCTTACTACTCGAAAATACCTACTTACTTACCCTGTTTATTTTTGAAATGAATGAAGTAAGTCTCTATTTATGTTATGGTTTGGTGTATTATTTGAATCAATGATGATTAGATATTTGGAAAAGTGCTAAATTAGATAGAACTGCACTCTAATTTCGGAACACACTTTTAATCACATACCGTGAGTTAATTGTGTAACACACTAACAGCAGAAATGGCTTTGACAGTTCAATTATTGAACTAAACGTAACGTGTAACGTTAATAACGCAATTAATGTTATATTCATTGCGTTATTAACGTTGTTGCGCGATCAAGTTTATACATAACATAAAGATATTATGAGAACAAAATATTGCTAATCCATTACATAATTATGTTTGGAAAAAATATTCTGGTCAATTACATAAGTAGATATAAAACTCAATAAATATTGGTAAACTGTCAAAATGAGAGGGATTGCCATTCTAAGTGAGTTAGGCAAATGGCTTGCTAGTCAAATTGATATCTACTATTTTAAATAAACCTATAACCTACCTAAGTATAGAAATGTACATTTGATTAATTGATATAACTATGTATTTACAAGTTATATTATAAACCATTACGTGCAAGCTTATCTTAATATTCCTTTACTGAATAAAATGTGCTTATAAATATAAGGGAAGACTGCTTAGTATAATATAAATCCATTTGATCCATTCACAATTAGTATAAATTCGGCCAGAAGGTGCTTAAGCCTGAAATTTTTCAAGTAGCGGTAGGTTATATTACTTGTTTTTTACTCATTTATCTATTGTTTTAGTAATTTAATTGCATACTTAGTATATACATTACTTCCCTATCTATTAAGGCGGTGTGTTTTTCTTTGTGTTTGTGCTCACACCATAAATTATTATTATAATGCGTATATACGTGAGGATTTGGAATTGGTTTTCTGGTGACTATTTTTCCTTTTTATCTGTTTTTATTAGCGGTAAGTCCTCCATGTATTATATAAATAACTAAATAAATAAATAAATAAACTCACGCCTTCTTCCCATGAAAGAAACTACACAATAGCTCATCTATCGATGAAAACTGTGGTTGAAGACCGCTTGTTATTATTATTTTGTCAATAATCATTGAATATTTGATAAGTCCCAAGACTAAACTTACTACTTACTAACTTTTATACTAAACTTACCTGACTGACACAGAGATTTTTTTTTACAAATTAGGTAACCGTAACATTAGGTAGCCAATAGCTAATTAAAAATTACACTTAAGGAGATAACGTAAAATTAATGCATATTATTATTTATGCTTCCGCTATCTAAAAAATAATAAGAGTGACATAATTATTCGCAACATTGAATGACTAACAAAAAAAATTGTAGGTACCTAAGAAACCTTGAGTTTGGAAGACCGACTCGCACTTTGCCGGCTCAAACAAATTGTAAACTCCGCAAACATAGAAATACATTTTAAACACAATGTCAAAGTAATAATTCGAACAGATAATAATCTTCTATTTCAACAGTTATTTTCGCTTTAGCCTCAATCGTCACCAAGTTAACATTTCATTTATTTCGAAATTACTTACAACAATTTTTATAGTTACAGAAAAAATATTATTATTGAAACATATTTATAAAAAAGTATTAAATTTATTATAAATCAATCCTTTCTTCTTGTCTGTTTTCATGTGTGTACATAAATGGTTAAATAAATAAAAATAAAACAAATAATGCCATTTGTACTTATATCTTCCCTACCATGCGGCGCCCCTGCTTCTTGATATGTAGGTAATAGTTTCTGTAGCACCATAAAACATGAGGCTTCAGGGGCTAGTGCAAATCTTGGGGTTCATTCTAATAATAGAGTCTGGTCAAACCGCCCTGGGGTCGGTGCATTTCGTTCATTCATAATGCCATTAATACATAAGATAGGAGTTCTGACCTATTTTGTTTGTACCTATATGTTATTCAACCACACACTAACTTTTATTATTTTTTGTTACAGACGGCAATATTCACAGTAATATTACTGCCTTTTCGCGTCATCGTGATCTGTTACCTCATAGTGACAGCTTGGTTCCTCGCATGTATCGGCCTCTATGGCCTAAGTGAAGAAGACCTCAGGAGAGAGCCTATGACAGGATGGAGAAGGTAAAGTCATTTCTCGTTTTTTACTAGAATATGCCAATTACAAAAGTCTTGAAATGCCAATTATTCTAGTGGTTTAGCTTTTTCTAGGTGAAAAAAAAAGAACAAAATAAATATTCAGTCAGTTTTTAGGTTATAATAAGTAGGTATGCATTTAAGTTAGAAAGTCTTTGCTTGCTTCTTACTTGACACAAAAGTTTACCACACCGAAATACTTCTTTATACTGAAAAGCCTGAAATTATTTTGAGCCTTTTCGTTAGTGTATTTAACCTAGTTATTCCAAGGTATTGTGATAAATTACTTTTCAGACTGGTTATCTACTTCCTCTTGTTATTAATGTACCTAACTATGCCTACAGTCGATTGCACCAGAAAGTATCAAATCCAAATATTATTATATATTATTTTTTGCTGTTTTTGTACTTGTATACCTAATATGCAAGATATTTTTCCACCGTTAACCACTTGTCTGAAGCTCAACAGAGCGTGCCATATGTAGGTCAGCTGCATAAGTGTTTGGGAATGGTAGAATACTCGGTCTCACAGATTCACGAAGCTAACTATGTAGAAACAAAATGGTACAAGGTGAATTTTAAACGATAGTTGGCGACATGATAAAGGTTTCGTGTTTTTTGGTCGGCTCGTTTTTCATGGTTTCTATTTATTTGGCAATCTTCAATGTCAATCAGTTAAACTGATAAACTTCATCGTCAAAACGACGCTACCTATCAACATGCTATGAGACATTAAAACGCTGGTAAATATGTACTTATCTGTGCAATTTACTTTCTTTGGTATGTGTGCCAGAAACGGTGCTCGGTCTCAATGTGAAATGATAGCTTTACGATGTTTCTTGCTAGTCGTGACCTTGATGACGTTGTCAACTCTTCAACAGTCTTATAGTGCAACCAGACACAGATTGTAAAATAAGTTTAGACACAAATAACGACATTGACACTACAAAAGTGAAACCTTGATCGATCTGAAAGACAAATAGCATCGCGTACCTGCGGATGCATTTTTACGTCGAACGGTATGGACAAACGCTAAACCGGTAATTTCGGTAAAACCGGTTTTTGATGATCACTCAGTCAAACTCTATTACTCATTTATTTTTGAATTGAGAACTATTCCTGAGATTTTAAAAAGTAATTTTGAGGCAAAGAGCGGACACATAGAATTACGTAAAATTAAAAATGAATTTAAAAGTAGGTATGTCGTGTGGGATGTATTACGTGGTACCCACATATATCCTATCATTTATGTTGTCAATAAGGTATTACACTCATTTTTGAGAAGTGTCTTAATTCGATTCTAGAGTGCTAATAAACTATTTAAAAAAATACAACATTTTTATTAAATCGATTAGTGCCTTAAAAATGCATAAACAATTTCATTTTCAAATTTCGCACGTAATTTGACGAAAACGCTGGACGCAATGGACGCCATATAGCTCTGTGTATGACGCCAGTTTGCTTTACAAACAAATGCGCTGATATTTTCTAAGACAATTGTTTTTAATTTAAAAAATCATTTATTTTTCTACTTATCGTTGGTTTGCTGTTCCTCAAGGGCGCTGTCACATTTTTTCTCGAATTTGAGCGTTTGACTCGAGATTTGGTGAGTGATTATGGATTAAATATGAACAAAAAAAAATTAAAAAAATATGTCCTACAAAATTTCATTATTTGTCTAGGGAGCGCTCTAAAAAAATATTTCAATTTGTTTACATAAGTCAGTAAAAACCTTGTCTCGGCAAAGGATGTTTCATAAAATTTTACTTTCGGGCATCTTTTGATGCTTTGTTACATGGAACATATAATAGTTTAGTAATTTATAAAAATGTCTATGGTAGGACTGTACCTTGTTATTTGGAATGCTCAAGGCAATTTTTTATGTTTCATTCAGTAATACACCAAAAATAATTCCGTAAAACAGAGAGTTTATGATAATTTTTCGTCTGAAATTACATTTTTTATCTATGTATGTTTAATCGAAATTCAATCAAAAAGTAAGGTAATAACTAAGGGTACTATGTCAGCTTACTTGAAAAAAAAAATCAGTAAATTTTAAAGCAAAATAATATTTTTAAACAATTTTTGTATACAATGCTATAAATCAATATAAATCTCGAGACGCGCGGGCCTTAGCTTTAGTCCGCGCCGAGCGCTTCCTGAGGGAGGGTGTATCGCTCGCTGTTGCCGCTTTGTGCGGTACGTAGTCTCGCCAATTTGCCAAGAATATAGCGTGACCAACACTTCTTAATACAAGTTATATTTTTTTTTGTTACACATTTTACTTTATTATTCTAGAGCGAATATATTAAAAGAAAATGTAATCTAAAATTTAAATTCAATTCATTATTTTTAACCGACTTCCAAAAGGAGGAGGTTCTCAATTCGTCGGAACCTTTTTTTTTTTTTATGTATTTTCCCCGATTACTCGAAGACTGGCTGGACCGATTTGGAATTTTTTTTTTTTGTTTGAAAGGGTATACTTCCCAGGTGGTCCCATGATCATCAAGTCAGGATCTGATGATGGGATCCTGGAGAAATAGAGGGAACTCTTCAAATTTTATAGGCACACTTGAAGCAATTTGTGTAGTTTTTGGAAGAGTACTTTCTCGGAGTGGTTCCATTTCAATTTGGTGAAGATCTGATGAAGAACTTCGGAGATAGGCACCGGAACTCCTCAATAAATGATAGCAAATGGACAGGGATTGCTGAAATCTCATGTCTGTCAATTGTTTACACCAGTTAATAACATAACATCACGCCGGTACGCTGTGAAGGGGTAAGCACATGTGAACCACTAAAAAGTGAAAAATAAAAATCTTTTTTCAAAAAAAATAAACAACCGACTTCCAAAAAAACACTAAAAAGTGAAAAATAACTTTAATTTCGGAAGGCGGTGACAAAAAATTAAAATACATATTCATAGTCACCGACTTCCGAAATTAAAGTTATTTTTCACTTTTTAGTGTTTTTTTGGAAGTCGGTTGTTTATTTTTTTTGAAAAAAGATTTTTCAGATTTAGTACAACGTTAGGTATATAGATTCTGCGCCTTTAGTCAAAAGTTTACTGTACTCTTACAATTTAGACCATGTGCCTTCCATCAAACATAGAAAAGAGAACGAGTCAAGACCTTTAACTCAACTTTGCTGTCAAATAAATTTACAAATAGAGAAGTGTGGCCTATTTATAAGTACCTACAGAGCATTACTTTTTAGGAGCTACACCTGATGGAGAATTTGAAGACGGTGTTGTTGAAATTAAGTGCCCCATATCTGCTTTTGAGGTGGATCCTGATACTGCCATTTTAGAAAAGAAGTTGAAATGCTTCAAAATCCATAACAATGGCGAAGTAATTTTTAGTAAAAATCACGATTACTTAGTATTATCAAATACAAGGCCAACTACACATTGCAAATAAAAATGTTTGCTTATTTGCAGTGTGGACTAGTACTGGATACCCACTAAAATTTTTAAATATTAAATTTATAAAGACGATGATTTCTGGAACCAGAAAATGTTGCCAAAGTTACTTAAGTTTTATGAGGAGTGTGTTCTTCCCGAAATCATAGATTTGAGGAAAGCAAGGTCTTCGGAAAATATTATTTTAACTTATTTTTACAATTATTATACTTTATTTCCTCAGTCTGGGTTTTTTACACCCGTTGTGCCCATCTATAAAATTATATACTATCTCGAACGATACACATTTAAGGATTGCATCACTTTAAAATCGCGGTGAATTCTTTAAATGTGTACATTTCATATAAATTTATTTGGTAGGTACCGCTATAAAACAATTACATTAAAAATAAAGGGCATACAACCCCCATACAAGAAACGTAATTGTTTCGGTATATAATATTACCGTGGTACTTTCTTTAGTTACGGACTAAAGTTAGTACCACGGACACCTCGGAAGTCTGACTCGCACTTGGCTGCTTTTTTAACTCATCGTATACATTTCATACTACTATTATCGAAACTGATTACAACTGTTGAAGCAATATCACAATGCATTTATTTCTATAAATAAGTACCACGAATTAAAATTCAAGTACTTTTTGTGCGACACTACTCACTAAATTAGCCGTTCTAGGTGATAACTTCCATCAGTACAAACAAAATTTCACGAACTATAATAATAGTAATTTAATTTATTTCGAATTCAAAGTGGCAAAAGGTCATGTTGGTTTGTTCCTGGCGTCCGGCGTATAACGGTTTGCATGTGTGCGTAGCGTGCTTCACTAGACGCACACGCGCACATTGGCTGCCGCGCGCCGTCAAAAATACCTAAAACTGAGCACTTTCTTTTTGTAACAGCCCTCTTAAATAAAAATTACTTTGGTTACGAAAATAATAAAAGTAACAAGTTGCTCAGTTGACATGCCGCCATGCCGTATGACGTATCAACATGGCGGCTACTATTTCATGGTGTTAATATCAGATATAAAAACTGAAATCTTTAAATAGGGTATTTTACTCAATACGAGATAAAAATTAAAAATATATTATTGAGATAGCCTAAGCAAAATGCAGTCGGAAAGTATTAGTAGTTCATGAAACAACAAAATAAATTTTAAAATACAATTTAAATATTTCGGTTTTATAATCTGTTTTTGAACACCATGAAATAATAGCCGCAATGTTATTACGTCGTATGGCAGGTCAAGTGAGCAACTTTGTACTTTTTTTATTTTGTTATCCAAATTAATTTTTATATAAATAACATTTTGCATCCAGGAACAGCAAACCAACGATAAGTAGAAAAATAAATACTTTTTAAACTATACACAATTGTCATATAAAATATCAGCGCATTTATTTTTCACGTCATACCCACAGAGCAATAGGGCGTCCACTGCGTCCAGCGTTTTCGTCAAATTACGCGCGAAAATTTAAAATGTAAAATTTAAATGCATTTTTAAGGCACTAATCGATTTAATAAAAATGTTGTATTTTTTTTGTAGTTTATTAGCACTCTATAAAAAATGAGTGTAATAACGTATTGTATTTTATCATTTATTTTGTTAATTCACGAACTAAAACTAACGTTTTCCGACTGCATTTTGCCTAAGCTATCTCAATAATATATTTTTAGATTTTTTCTCATCTAGAGTAAAATACCCTACTAATTGCCTAAGGAACTAAATTATTAGCCAGTTTATTTTGAAGAATATATTAATTAATTGCTTTCAATTAATTACATAAATCATTAGCCTATTTGTTTTGCGTTTGCCCCCAAAACCCCGATGTCTTAAGTTCAAGGTTAGAGTTGTTTGTAAAGTACTTTCATAACAAACATTGCATGAGTTCCAAGTATTTAGGGAAGTAGGTACCTACGATACAGTCACAAGACTCACAAGCATAAACGCGTTACACTTAGGCAAAATTTAGAAGCGTTTTTTTCGTGTAAGTACGTAATGAATGATGTTTGCAACTTTTAGAAAAAATCTATTTATGAAAATACAGACACTAACACCATATCGTGACTATTGGTAAAGGCACTGAGAAAATAGCTTTAGAATGTTGCGTAAGTTGGTAACTTGTTTCGGCGGTAAGCTTCTAAACGAGAAATGGGGAAAGGGCTTTGGGGATAAAACTGGGATTTTTACTTCACTAAAACCACCCCGTAGGTCACTATCTGCACATCGAAATGGGCACCGTTACCTCTAAAAAGACCGATCCGAAAACCTGTGCAACGCCTGTATAGCTCATAGGGATGTTCCCTAGGGAAATGTCGCATAGCTATACCACATAAGTAACCAAACCGAACGGGTACTTATGTGGCTATACTAATGCTCTCGTGTCTAAATTTGAAAACCAAACAAACCAATAAAGTGTCAAAGTATCGAATCATGGCCGCTCGCTAGAAAGCGCGGGAAAGTAGCTATAGTGGTTATAGGTTATTCTTGAGGCAGAATCATCTTGCGTCTTGACCTCCTTTGTAGACAGTTTGGTTTTGTTTTTTATTGGGTTGTATTTGGCAGTAATTAACGCGAAATGGTTTATGGTAAGAAATAAATATTATTAGTAGGTAAGTAGTAACTTTTTTTTAAATCTAGGTAGGTACTAATTTATTGTTTTGTATGTTCATTATTTTTGCATAACAATATCATTTTGAATTCTTTGAATCCTACGTAATTGGTTAGAAATCTAATAAATTCTAGATGAACAGTCAACGTTTTAGATTTATCGTCTTAGAGACTTAGAACAATGCCTTAATACTTACTTACATTTAAGACCTAACCAACATAACCTTATGTAAATTAAAACAATTAAAACAATGTTAATTATTTGGCTTTCAAGGCCTTAAAAGTGTTGAATAATAATTGTCAATAGGATCGGATCAATAGAATGACGTCACAGGCAGGTAGGTAGGTACAGTAAACATGCACCTGAATGGGAATGATGATTATTTATTTATTTATTTATTTATTTATTTATTTATTTATTTATTTGCTCTCGCGTGCATCACACAAGTATAGATTATTTGACTGGCTCTACAAAACGCAATGTTGGTTTGCTGTTGACTTAGTGACTATTATGGAATATAAATTGAGTAAAAAATTACCAAAACACTGCATGGAGGACGATACAAAACAAAAACCGAAAAAATATGTGTAATAAATAGGGTGTTTGGCAGAACGTTGAACATACGAAAATGGTGGATAGGTGGGGTCATCTGCTACTTACTCAGCCCTAATTTATGTGGCCCTGGCCCCCTGGATATTAAAAAAATTTTTTTTTTGCTTTCTTCTGGTTTCACCACTTTCTTATCTTTAAAGTGTAAATTTTTATTAAAAATGGGTAAAACAGGTAATATTTTTGTTAGATGTTAGCTAGACAAAAAATGATGACTCCTCAAACTTATAAAAAGATGTAAAAAATACTTAAATCTTAATTTCAACTTGCACTTTTTAAAAAATGATTGAGGAATCCCAATTCTAGCAAAACATCTAGTGTGTGACCTTTCTAATGGTATCATGTAATTTGCTTTTATAAAAAAAAAAAAACCTTAAAGAGTTATTACATTTTTTTTTTGGCCTGGGCCAAATAAATTAGGGCTGAGTAAGTAGCAGATGACCCCACCTATCCACCATTTTAGTATGTTCAACGTTCTGCCAAACACCCTGTATATTAAAATGATGTAGGTATAAGGCGGCTATTTGACAGTAATAAAAAAAAATCAAAGCATTATTCTGCCGTTATAAGACCATCATCAATCAATGAAAAGACGAATCATTCCTTCGTACTTAACACAATCAAAAGTATTAATTAGAGAAAGGAATTTAAATATTGCTTTCATCTCGATACAGTGAGCAAAAAGTGGCAGCAAAAGTGTTATGGGAACTTTTTGTCAAGTCATTGCTTGAATAGTTCAATGCCGCATGGACGCACAGGGTGATTGCGTTATACACTAACAATAGGAATTGCTTTAATTTGGACAATGACAACGTTCATGGCGTTTTTAAAATTGTTGAGCTGACAATTTTTTCGAACTTAAGAAGCAACGGATGAAAAATATCCTTCAAAATGATCAGATTGCCATTTTATAGTGCGTTGCGCAATTATGGTGCTGCAGTCTTGTCATTCAGGGAATAATAATAAAAAACTTTAGCATTTACTCTTCCCCCAAGGCCTTCCAGCAGGCTTCGGACGAGCACCGATTTGTCGACGGAAGAATAGACGTGACTATTAGCTAAATGATGTACAATAGGAGAAGATAGCTATGTTTTTCTATTAATGAAGTATGCCAGTTAAGCGTTCTAATCAAATCTCGATTTTGTAGATATTCGCTTTGTGGCCCTCGAGTAGAAAGTTTACTGTCAGTGTGGTTTTGACAGTTTGGGAAGAAATATTCTTCTGAAATAATCTACATATAAAAGGACCTAGACAAAGATCGTTAGACAAAATGACAGATTGTAGAAGGATATCTACGGTACGATGTCAAAAATGGAGAAACGAAATGTCACTTTGTATTGAAAAAACCGAAAAAAGCACTGTCTATTCTTCGTAGACATATAAAGCGCCATGCTGAGCATGCAGGAACTCTTTTCCCGTACCACCCAGCAGGCTTAGCTCGACGCTTTCTATTTCTACTCTACTGTAGAATAGAAATCGCTTGTCTACATTTCTCGGTGAAAAACTGTCAACTGTCTATACGGAAACGTCACTTTTGTCTACTCTTCCGACGACAAAACGCTTGTCTACGGTTCTTGTGCTAAGCCGGCAGTTCGTACCTACCCAGGTTCTCTCGCCGCTGTTTTCTGGCTGGCTTCAGACACGCCGCTCCTTCGGTTGTCAGGCAACCCATTGTGCGGAGACTTGCCCAGCGGTCATGGTTCACGCGAGTGATGTGAGCCGCAGAAGCCCATGTGAGCTTGGCAGCGTTCTTGCCATACATATACCTACTCGTAGATACATAAATAATCTTACTCTTTTTTCCCAAGTTTGATGAAACTACAGAACGCTCCTTTTGAATTGTTTCCGTTCATACATCTGATCATTCACGTATGCCGGTTGCGAGCACTACTAAGTTCTGAAGAACATTACCAATAAGATGACTGGTCCTTCTAAGGCGTCCCCTCCCAGTGGTTCCACTCACATCTACCTTACCAATAATTCTTTGAATACCTCTAGGTACAGCCCGAACATCATATTAGAATTTAAACAAACATTGTAGAGTTTTAATATAGGTACCTAAGTACCGAAGCCGACATCTTTCATCATCTTTCACCTTGGTTCATGGCAGCCAACTGTTCGAAGTGAACGTCAGAAAATTTCATTGTTTTGAGACTAGAGCAATAGTTAATAAGACCAAATTGTACGAGTCACGATAAGTAGGTACATTATTTGTGCAATTAATGTTGTTTTTTCGAAATAAAATGGACCGAGTTGTGCCAAAATGTTCCAACCCACACATTTATCGAATTTGAGTTATCTTTACTAACCAATCTAAAATGAGCCTTATTTTCATGTGGCAAAGACTCATTTTATTATCTGCTCTCTAGAAAATGATATACTGAAAGTATACCACTCCACATCTATGGGACTTATGGAAAATAAATTGCCGAAATGATTCATGTCATTTGGAACAAAATGTTTCTGGTAAATTAATACCAATCGGTTTTGCCACAATGATTCAGGTACACTTGAATCGTTGTTGCAAAACTGAAAAAAAAAAAATCAGACGAACACGACAAGCATTTGAAAATTGCGCATGGATTAAGAGCGCAAATGAAAAAAGACTTCCTAAGAGCAAAAGAGGAAAGTAATGTAGAATGTCTGACCTTTGATTTAGAGAAAACGCTCCCGCTACCTAGAATCCCTACTAACATCGTTTTTTATAAACGACAACTATGGGTGTATAATAGCGGTATACATTCTGCATCAAACGACAAGGGATATTGTTATGTATGGGTTGAAGGCGAAGCAGGGAGAGGGGCACAGGAAGTCGGATCATGCCTATTGCATCACATCGATAATAAACTATCAGAAGATATAGAACACCTAATACTATGGAGTGATTCCTGTGGGGGTCAGAGCAGGAACATAAAGTTAACTTTAATGTTAAAAGCAGCATTACACTCCCATATTAATTTGAAGACCATTTCGATAAGATTTTTAGAACCCGGACATACATTTTTACCCAACGACACGGACTTTTAAGAAATTGAGACACGCCTAAAAGGTATACAAAGACTTTATACCGTAGAAGAGTACATGGACGTCATGAAACATTGTAAAAAACAAAATCCGTTACAGGTAGTAAGAATGAAGTCAGATTTGTTTTTAAGCTGCAGTGATATTGAGAAGTATATAGTTAATAGAAAGATTTATGTAAATAAAATTAAAGTTAACTGGCTGGCAACGAAAGAAATTCTCTTAAAAAAGGATCACCACTACTCAATTTTTATGAGAAGTGATTTTGACGAAGAGTTTCAAGAGCTTGACATTAAAAAAAAAACTGGAAAAGGAGTACGTGTCATGAAAATTGTCAAAAAGAATCTGGGTTCACTATGGCCGCATGGGAAAGAGATAGCTCAGGCAAAGCTGGATGACATCAAGTCTATGATGCATTTAATCCCAGATGACTGTAAAAAATTCTACAAAAATTTAAAAGGGAACAAAAAGGTAACTGATGATGTTGACGGATTTGGGACCCTTGATTTTGACATTGAAGAGGATTAGTTCTGTTAAGACAGTTAACGTTTCGTTTTGGATTTTTTTCTCCACAAATATATTATGTGCCTCAATAAAAAAATAGTTTTATTATTCATACCTAGTTACTCTTTATATGAAAAACTTCCGTAGATATAAAACTGATTATGGAAGTGATTTGGATCATTATTCCAAAATTAATTTTGACACAGTATCATACAAATTTATTTTTTGCTGAAATGATCTAGACGATATTTCTCTCAATATCTTAAAAAGTAGCAGCAGCTGTATATTGTAAAACATACTATTAGAAACCATATTCAATATTCCAAATATTGAAACCTTCATATGTAACAAAATCTAAATGTTTAAATAGAAAAACTTCGTCTGAATGTTTAAACTGAAATAACTCAAAATGTGTTCATTGTAGGGTGGAACATTTTGGCACAACTCGGTTATCCTACTTAAGTGCTAATTATAGAGTTTGCAAATTGCAGTTGGTGTGACGAGTATCTTTAAATAGTTATTATTTTAATATGGACAGAGTGTTAGAGAAATCGCCGCGCAAACTGTAACCATGTATTTAGTATCTTGAAACTAATCGTCGCTTATTATAAAATAAAATCGGCTGTTTCATAAAAAAGTGCAATACCTACCTATGCGGCCAAAATCTATGGAATAGCTAACTGACGAAAAATAAAAACACTATACTTACTTGGACTTTTAATTGTATTCATTGCGATATTTACTTTTTTTTTTTTTGATTTTGGCTTCACACGTTTTGTGCATTTAGCCAGTGTCAAGTAATTTTTCTTTTAGATCAAGTAAATGGCCCGATATCGGGCACGAAGTTACAAAACAGTCATAGTCGTCTTTAGTCAGTCAAGTCAGAGTTATTGTAAAGCGGTAGTAACTTTACAACAACCTAATAGGAGTTTTTGGGGGGAACACGAAAAGTCCTCGTTAGTCACTTATTTTCACCTTCACTACACTTGTGCACTCACACGTAACTAAATTGAATAATTCACTATCAAAATTATACAATTTAATTCGCTATTTCACTAAATTCCATGAAAATGAAAATTCGTGCGACATGTTCCAACGCGATCCCGCCAAAAACTCGCGATATTTACTTTGTGTTGTTTATCGGTAACTTGACAGTGGAAGGGTTACCAGATTTTGGCCAAAAAAAAAAGATAGTGAGGTGGTGTAAGAATGAATAAAATTGAATGAACTTGAAATAATGTATTTACATGCATAAAAATACATTTTTTATCGGTAACTTGACAGTGGAAGGGTTACCAGATTTTGGCCAAAAAAAAAGATAGTGAGGTGGTGTAAGAATGAATAAAATTGAATGAACTTGAAATAATGTATTTACATGCATAAAAATACATTTTAAATTTAATGACTTGTCTTAAAAATATGTTATACACTATTAAAAATAGTAGAATTTGTTATTTATTTTGTTTCTCAGTAGTAAGGTAATTTAAAATAAAACAACTTAGAAATTTATTTTTTATTCATCTGAATCAGAAATTTTACTGTCGCTTGTTACATTTATTTTAAATGAATCAGTGATGTTATCAATAACATGGTCCATACGACACATCATTTTCTACTTTTAATACGTGAGATACGCAAGCACTCCATGACAACAGGGTCACATTACTAACCCCGTCTTCACATAATTTGTTAACTTCTTTAGTCTTAAAATATTTACTATTTTTTCCGACGTGCCACTTTACCTGTGCCCAATCTAATTCTGTTGGGTTGAGTTTAAAAATGGTTTATTTTTAAATTAAACCATTTCATTCCAACCATTATCATTCGTTCTTTACTCAAAAACGTTCATTACCCTATTTTAGTGGTTAGTTATGGTAACATTATTTTTCTTTGAACTGTCAAGTTACTGAATACGATTAAAGTCCAAGTGTAGTGTGGGGACTGTCCGCCCACTGAGTGATGTCAGGGAAGAAGGCGCACAGTGGTTAGATTACGGGGAGACAGTCTCCCCAGATAAGTGCCCTAACAGGCGTTGCATAGAGAGGATTTAGGATTGTATTTTGAGAAGTAACGGAACCCCTTCCATGTACAGATAGTGACCACAGGGGGTTTTAGTGAGGTAAAAATAATAGTTTAAAAAACTAAAAAACACGCTTTAAAAACCAAACTAAAAAATTTGAAAATAATATAATTCTATTAAAAAGCGTGGGGTAGCTTTTTGAGGTGTTTTTATAATCAATTAATTTCAAGCACCCCACGCTTTTTAATAGAATTAAATTATTTTCTAATTTTTTAGTTTTTTAAACTATTATTTATTTACTATTTTTTAGTTCTGCTTGCTTGAAAAGCGTGATTTTTAAGTTTTTTTAAAATTTTTGAATTGTCATCGGTCCTCGATAAGTCTACAAAGTTTCAATGAAATCTGACCGTTTGAAGTGGGTCAAAATAACGTCCAAAGGAGTCGGTTACGTACAAACATACAAACATACAAACAAACAAACAAACATACAAGTGAAGCTAATATAAAGCTTGTAAAATCCCACACTCCCCGGTTTTATCGCCGAAGCCCGGGCGCCTTCGGAAGGTTACCCACGAAAACGAAAAAAAAAAAACCGCTCCCACTATTTAATTTTACGTCGGTTAATATAAAATATTTTTATTAAAATCTATAATCATGTGCTGAATTCATGGTTATAGTTTGTGCATCAATGTCCGTGCCACCCTGTACTTAGAGCGGCCTCAACCAACTGCACCATTTGTTTATTCACCATACCACAAATCAGTACCTATGAGGATACTCCTCCTGCCTGTCTGGTAGTCTTTCATTTTTGTAATTGAAATGTATATAGGAGATCAAAAGTCCCATAACTAACGTCTTACTGCAACGTAAAATGATGAGATAATATTGTCTGTTAAACGGAGAGGAACACCCAAATTGCGTATCACTCTTCATATCACAATTCAAAGGATTTTGAAATAAATTGCCTCACTAGTTTGATGAATTCGTCGTTTCACAAAGTAAATATCGCAATGAATATTGTTAAATCATTAAATGCATTGCATTGCGCATGGGAATGTTATTGTGAGTGTGTTACACAACTATCTCGAAGGTCATAGGATAAAGTCGTTGGCTGCAAAGCATCAGGGAATAGACGGATGTTGGGTGATGCTCGAACCGTTTCGCTTCGCAAGAAAGTAAGCATTCTTATACACCGTGACATTTTAGTCGTCTTACAACGGCAACCCACTTCATGTATCCAATGACTACTAATCATTTATTTAAAAAAAAATGTTATTTTTGAACGTATGCATAATAAAAAAATATTAAAATAGAATTCACTAAGACGCATGACGTAATTTGAAACACCCTGCTATGGAGATGGAATTAATGATGGAATGTAGTGGTAGGTAGGTAGATATCTTCTACCGTTTGATACGTAAACATTATTAATAGGGAGGGTGTTTCATAATTCTAAAGCGTTATTAATTTTTCTTAGTAACTATTATCTTAATTAATGGTAACATTTTTTAATCGCACCTGTTGGTATTTTATACCGGATACATTGAGTGGACCACCTTTGTAAGACGACTAAAATGTCACGGCAACTAACTTAGGATCGAGGCAACTTAAGAAGAATATAAGAAACAATATTCATTATAGAGGTTATTGCATAATATACTAACAGTAAGAAAGGCTTTAATTTCGACTGTTAAACAAAATTAATTGCGTTATTTACTTTGTTGAACAAACAAATTTTTCGAACATATTTATTTATTTCTTTATTTATCCTCACACTAAAACGCCATACAGCAATTACACCATCGGAGAAAAAAATTACTTTATGTGCTGCATTCGTGCGCGGTGGACATCGAACGGGCGACGATGGAACACGCACGCTTACGCAGTGTCAAAACACTTCACCATAGTTCCATAAGTCTATTCCATCCATATCCCGCACATTCTTTGTGGTTTATGGAGATTCAATGACTCTTTGAAAACATAAACATTCAAATTGAAAACACGGAAAACTTTGATGTGATAGATTGTCAATGTCAAGTAAAGATGTTAACGTGATATGAGTGATCCCTATGAAGTAATAACTGTCGGTGTCAAAATTGTTGTGGAATATACTGACAGCGGACACTGACAGCTCTAGAACGCGGTTTAGAAGTGCTGACCGCGTTTAGTTTGGTGGTGAAATACTCACAATGTTGTTTGGGAGTTGGGCCGTACAGCAGATGTATCAAATATTCACTGGTTCATCTCACCGTTTCTTTTTTGTGTTGACTGTACACCAATAGAGTTACAATAAAGTTCAAACCATTCCATAAGTGCGTCAGTAGGTATAGATTCTACTTTCAAACTTCACCAAACTAGTGTAGTACCCTAATTGAATTACGTAAAAGCCTTCAGAAGGAAGAAAACCGTACAGTTTGTTAATCACATAAGGCCTTACCTTCATTAAGGCCGCGAAATTGACATTGCCACAGTTTTGACCGATCGACCTTTATGTGACCGTTATGTAATTAATTAGAATTTCCGTATCTGTTATGTTGTGTGTTTTATGCTTTTTGGCAATGGCTTATTAGTCGAATCAGTCAATCAAAAAAACAGATTTTATCATAACTATATTGCATAAAATCCAAAACGTGCCTATTGCCTAATACGTATTAGGTAATTTAATACGTATTGAAATTTATGCGTATTTCTGGAGTTGTTGATTCGCTCTCAAATAAATGAACTTCGTGCTTATCGTCAACAGAAAATAATATGTTCTTTAAAAGTGTAGATTAGCCCATTTCTCTCGAATCAATTCGTGCGAATCGACTAATGAGCCAATGAGTAACATGTAAAGAATGCTATTTTGGGCCTGGGAATAAAAATCTTTCAGTCTAAAATCTAGATTAAACTCAAACTCAAAGCATTTATTTAAATGAAATCAGAAAATGGTCAGTTAGTCAGCAAATTGAAGTTGTCTATTCTAAAATTTAGGTGTCTATGGAGAAGAACGGGCAACGGATCTAGGTAGGTACCAACCAAAAGTGAAGGGTTTATTATAAAACTGATGAGACGCTCTTTTGCAGTTATGTATTCGTCATCGTTACTTGTAAATTTTCGGCATCGTGAATCATTCATTAATATCATCTTTAGATAACAATAGCCGATATAGGTACTGATAAAGTAATCAAGACACAGGTGTGTTTTGATTGCCTATTTATGTATTAGGTACTTATGTATAGGTCTATACATATTAATTACCTAATAGGTACATATTATGTACCTACACATACCTACATTCATATTAACACTCAAATTAATTCAGAATCCTCCGTAACATTGCTTTCATTTTTATTCGGGTTCCATTCACACGATTGTGCGTGCGTGCGTGAGCGCAGTTTTTATAGCTGCGGTCCGTTAGGAACAAGTGGACCTAGCTAACAAAAAAACATAACCACACATGCTGTAATAAAAAAAACGCGACGATTTTTATCGCGCACTGTGTTTTCAACTCTCGGTACTGAGCCGAGCACTTTTTTTTTTTGAGCGTGTCGAATCATCAAATAACTTCTCCCGCTCTGGGTGGAACAAGAGGGCGTGTCAGACTTTTACTGACTAAAACCCACCCGTGTTCCCACAGTTGCCTGTATGCCTCTTTCGAACAACCCGCACCCATAGCAAGCATCGGCCCTTTTGGACCCTACCAGTTGGTGTTGACATCTCTTTGAGGCGCGCGTGGAACACAACGCGCCGTCGATCCGGGCTTGGTCCTTATCGGACAGCGAGCTACCCATTACTCGCCGTCCGCAAGCCCGCGCCTACGGTGGCCGGGAATCAGCCTGGGATTCCTGACGCCCAGGGCGTCTCCTGCGGCTACTTAGGCCGTGACGGCGCATGCCTCTCCCTCGCGTGCGCCGCCTCCCTCTTAGCGAGCATCAATGCGTCGCAGAAGGAGGTGACGGCTACCCTTGCACTTTCGCTCCGTACCATGGACGGACCAGGGGCCTACTCCCTAAACACGAAGTCCGTCGTTTCGGTCGAAGTAACGGGCGTTTCCAACTCCGTATTACTTACGGACAGTAGATTAGTTTGGAGCCCAAACTAAGAATGAATGATAACACGATTTGACAGCTGTCCCTACTCCCGATATGTTAGTTAATTGGCTGTGGGATTAATTATGAAGTTCCGAACTACTTTCGGACGGGCCCGTATCTTCGTAGACGGAGTTAGAGACTTGGCCCCCAGGACCGGATGCGAGAGATCGCCGCCGCCGATCGCCTCTCCACGAGGACAGGGTGGTGCTTCGCTCAAGCCGGCCAGACCTCCACCATATTCTCCACCGTGTCCTCAGGGCGATCTTCGCAGTGGGAGCCGAGCATTGAGAATCAAACAAACAGCAATCCAGCGTCAAAAAAAAAAATGCGTACTGTTGAATTTTGAACTCCCGGTGCTAAGCAGAGCGTTGAGCAGCCAGTGCGCGAGCCGGACAATTTGCAATATTTTTTTTCCATTTTCAGTACTCAACTACCTTCTCATTTTTTTTTTCTAAAACAATAGGTTTACCCATATCGAAGTCTGGACAAATGACACGATGATAACTCTCCTCCCAAGTCGCCTGAATGTTGCCCTTTTTTCGTGTAGAAATCCTCATGACTGTCCCGCGCTCAGGGACAAGAGGTCTGTCACTCTGTCAGACTCAAAGCCCAGGTCGAACGTGCGATTTTTTTTATCGTACACTAGTTTCACAACTCTCGGTACGAGAACTTACTGAGTAAACCACACTGTTTTTTAATCATAGTAAATTTGCCTGTACTTATTAGATAAGGTAAACTGACTTTTGTACTTAGATACATTAAGTATTTTCTTTTTAACCGAAGAGTATTTTTATCAAAAGGTTTGGCTCAGTGTTTTCGGATATAGGTTTATTTTCCTAAATAACAAAAAAAATATTAATAAAAGAAATCGGGACCCCCACAGCAAGCCCTTTCATTTAATATGTCACCCGGTACGATTTGCTAAACAAATCAAATCGAAATCAAAATCAAAAGTCATTTATTCAAATTAGGCTGAGAATCAGCACTTTTCGAATGTCAAAATTACATATGACAGTCCCCCAAAACGTTCAAACATTTTTTTCTTTCTAATCTACCCACCATAAATTACCCCATATTCAAAATTCATTTATTTACGTTACTTATCCGTGTTTAGGTGACATAAATTCATACGTGTGCCTTTCAATTTAATGGGTCCAGTAGATTCGAAGGAAATTGGCCATTTCACTATTCAATTAAAATATAAGCTTGTCTATTTTAAATGTCTTTAGCGTTCACGTTCAGACGTCGTCTGTTTTCAAATGTAGATAAATAAATAATCAACACTTTCTATTTCACTTAGTGAGATCGCTACTTTCTCATACAAAGTGATTGTGTTAGCAAGTTATTTTCGTGTTTTTAATAAGATTCAAAATCACAAAACAAACGATGTTTGAATTCCGATTCATATTCAAAGGATCAGAAGGCCGTGTGAATCCGCTGTGAAACACACTAACAGTAGGAATTCGTTTTGACAGTCGAAGTTCTTTTTATTTTGGGAATAACATTTCGCAGGTCAACCTAGGAGGTTGTCGGCTGCTTAATCGGACATGCCTGTGACTGCCTGAATAAATTAAGGCGTCCAGCCAGGGCTTCAAATCTTAAAACTAAGTGACTACCCGCTAAGTCGTTACTGCCAAACTGTAACACAGTATTCAAAAGAAGAGTGAAAGAACACATCTCTCCACTTTGTCATAATAGCTTATGTATTTATATAAATTGCATTATAATTATGTATATTTTAGTGATATTAATTGTAGTAGTGTATGTATGTATATTCTCATTTTATATGTGTATATTTAAACTAGAGTTTAATTTGTAATTTTATGTTTTCTCTTCTACTATTATTACACGCGTGTGCTGGAAGAGATTTCTGTAACAAAAAGCATTACCCTTGTACGTATTTTTTTTGTTCCTTTATTCTTGTCTGTTTATATTTGTTTGCATAACGTAACGGCACGGTTGGCGCAGCGGCTAACCGATTGACTGCTGCGCTGCGTGTCGCGGGTTCGATTCCCGCACGGAACAAATATTGGTATGACCTACAAGTAGTTGTTCCGGGTCTGGCTGTTTGTGTATGTGAGTTTAAATGTTTGTAAACGCACCCACAATACAGGAATAATTCCTAGTGTGGGGCAACGTTTTTTAAAAAAAAAAAGTTAAATAAGGGGGTGTCCTTAGCGTGTAGTCACTTAGTTTTAAGGTTTTTTTGGGTACAGACCTAGGCTTAGGGCGTCGCTGGAAAAAAGCAGCTAGGGACGGGCTGGATAGGAATTAATCAGTTCAGTTCAATTGCGTTATTTATGTAGATGAGCAGACAATTTGTTCGAACATCGTGTTGAATTGCTGCCATATTTTTCAAAATTCAGATTCTTATTGGTAGTGTGTTAGCAATTACGGTGCCGATCGCAGTACCAATGTTTGAGGGAGGCCTATGTCCAGCGGTGGACGTCTTCCGGCTGAAATGATGATGATCCTAAGGATCCCTTACGTTGATTTGATATTGATAAAAATACGAGCTGCTCAGTCTCCCAACAACTTCTGGCACGGTCGTTAGAATCGGTACCACGACGGTTTATTAAGATTCATCACCATTTCAGCCGAAGGTGTCCCCTGCTGGGGGTTTTGCCATAATTGCCACGCTAGGCTGGCGGGTTGGCGATCACAGTATGGTGTTAAAATGCATAGTGAACGCTGCTGCCCATTCTCTAGTAAGTCCCTTAGTCGCCTTCTACGACACTCACGGGAAGAAATGGGATGGTGCTATTCTTTTACGTCCGGCACCACACGGAACTATATATTAAGATAATAACAATATAAAACGGTTATCCTTTTTTCTGCTTATTTATTTCCAACCTATCTTATATGGTGCACAATATTTTGTCATAATATTCTGTCTATAAAAAACTTATATGTAGGTACCTAAAAATGCATGTTTTATTACTGGGGCATTAGGATAACTCAAGGCTTCTTGAGACAGGCGCGACGCGACAGCCCGACGTGACTCATGTAGAACAATTTCCATGATGTTTTTCATACAAAATTTTCAACGAGAAGTAACGTCGCGTTGTCGCGTCGTGCTTGTTTGTGGGAGCCTTTACTCTTTTACTAACATGTCCTTCATTTCCACCTCCATAACAATAAGGTTTATTCCACAGCAAACTTCGCTTCTCAATCTTGTCACTAATCCGATTGGTGGTGGTCGCTGCTGGGTTCCATCGTGTGCGGGTGCGGGGACGCCATCATGTGCCATCTAATCCACGGGACGCGCCAGTGGTGGTTATCGCGCCACATTCGTCCTTCTTCGACGCTATTGCCATCGTCTGCCTCGACGCACCTAGCGTGGTTGCCAAAGCGGATACGGCGCGGTTGCCGTTCATAGGACGTAGGTCTATAGTCGCATGATGATTTATTTGAAACGCTGTTTTTCGCTTTCAATTTATAGCATGCTTACCGCTAGCTTTTATTTTCTCGTTTTGCTAAATGATTTACTTCACAGGTATGTTGGACAATTTCTCATCTCGTTTCGGCACACTTGCACCATTCTTCTTAGTTTCAACATAAGTTTTGGCACAAGCAAATATTTAAGTAGAGCATGAATTAATATGCAGAATCATGAATTAACCTTCACGGTGTTATTGAGTGATGGTCACAGTAAATTAGTGCACATTGTGTTTTTTCCTTACCAAGTATTTAGAGAGCTTGTTTGAATCCTAATGAGGAGTTGACTATATTGGTTTATTTTAACTTATAATTATGTCTTGCCTCTTCTACTTATAGTATAAATTATACTTTAGACTATATATATGAACGCTAAATATGTAAATGCGAAATAAGGAAGGACATAGTTTTTAGTCTTATTTGTATCATTCTAAGGCAGACAGTCGCCGCGCGACGGTGCGACGCGATTCTGGTAGAACAATTTCTATGAAGTTGAAATTGTTCTACTAGAGTCGCGACGCGTTGGAGTAGCGACGCGGTGACGATGTCACGTCGCGCCTGTCTGAAGGAGTCTTAATTTGTGACGTTTCTGTTTTACAAATAATTTGATGACTTTAACCAATTCTGGATACAAATGAAAAATTACAGTCCACAGGACATGTTCAAAATCTCCGTAATAGTTTTAAGTTCGCTAAAGCCCTACGGACGTGTTTAACTATATTTTTGACCGACTTTCAAAAGGAGGAGGTTCTCAATTCGTCGGAACCTTTTTTTTTTTTACTAACTGTTAATACTTATAGTTGACATCATTTTACCCAGATATACGATATAAGAATTGGGTACTTTTTTATTTTAGGTTACACTTTTTAAACAGTTTTTTTTTTTGTATATACAACTTATATCGATTCTAACGCACATCTGGGATACAAATATGTCTGAAACGTGGTCACATAATACTGATAAATAATTCTACTCTCATAAATGGGTAGTATCATACATAAGGTACAAGAATTTTTAAGTAATAGTTGATGTAGTATTTATCCAAATGAGTTATGAGCACAATTCAGCCACAGAAAAGTACAAACTACAGTTTGAAACAAACGTCTGGATGCTTGAGAATTTTATTAGTTTCAACTGCAGTGTTACGTGTACGTGCCTTCATGACTGCAGTATATATTTTATGTATGTATTCGTAAAAATGCTATTATTTATACAAACTTAATAATATTTATTTAGAGTATAAACGGTTTCAGAACTTTTTCTCATACTTTATAACGTTTTGATTTAAAGGCCTGAGAATTTCCGAGACTTCTACTGCTTAAGCACGATGTCTGACGTTTCAGCCGAAGTTACGAACGCTTTCTACTTCGTATCAAATAAGGACATAAGATTAGTTCGAAACCCGAGCTAAGAACGAATGACAGCACGATTTGACAGTTGTCCTTACACACGATGTGATTTGAACGTTCGAAAAAATGAATTTGTCACTTGTTTTGACGGATGGACTACTTTCGGTCGGGCCTTTCTGGTATCTTGTTTTACAAATTAGAGTACAAATAATTCATATCCAATACATGGTAAAAAGTAGTACTAGGCTAGATTCGGTGATCTATGAGGAGACACAATGCGGCAGTGGGGACATAAAAAGCCTCAATGTGTCTATTATGTAAATGCTGGTACGGCGCACACCGAACAGTCTGCAAGCTAGCAACCTGCTGTATGGCTTATCCTTTATTCGAGACATGAACTTTTATTGCGCAAAAGAAGATAGAGGTGGACAAATTTATAAAAGTGGAAACAAGAATTGTCTCAACGTGCATATGACATGTGTCGCATGTTCTAGAACCAGAAAATCGAAGTATTTGACATCCACCAAATCGCAGTGGGCCTGCATGGTGGATAAAAATCACTGTTTAAAGAGAAGAGGTCTATGTTCCAGCAGTCCCTACAAATTGTGAAGCTAATTAACAAATGAACGACAAAACATCTACACAGGATCATAAAACAAACCATCCAAGGTGTTAATTAGGTTTAAAATAACCACACAATGGCAAGATTTACCGAAGTCATACTAAACTTACATGGAGCTAGCAGACATAAAGTTAGCAAATTCTTATCCGTCGGTATACATAAGGTCACGAATACATTGATGGGGAAAAAATACCAGCCTGTTACTTACCTCTTCTCATACAGAGAAGCCATGTGTATCGATGGGAAAGATACAGGAAAATCGTTACCTTGTAAAGCAGGTTACGGCGTTGGTCCTGGCTGTCATTCATAGATCTTTAAGTAAGTAATCTTTCTGTATTAATCTTTCACAACTAGTCTTACAAAGGGGTATCGTAGGAAAAGGCTAGGCAGATGATGAAATTTTTTGTTGAATATCTAAGGTATATTAAATAGGTAGGTGGGTATATTCAATTGTTCTGATGTTGTGATGTTGGTTCCCAGTCTGCGTAAAATTAGTATCTTGCAAACTATAGCCTAGTTTCTATTTTGTAGTTTAGTAGAACATTTTCTATTTTGTGTAAGAACTGAGACAACAGAAGTATCCAATAGGCAGGTACCTACTTGTTAATTAAGATCTGTGATTTCCGCAGTAGGTACTTTTAACACCTCTCAAAGACAACGCCGCATTGCTAATTGCTGAGAGATATCGTCGTTCACTTCAATCGATTATTATGCTTGCCGCATCCATCTCATCGTCATCTGTCCACCTTGTGGGAGGGCTTCCAACTCTCAGTCTTCTGGTACGCCATCGCCCCTGGAGAAACCTTCGGCCTCATCGGCTATTTGTTCTGAGTGTAATGTGCCCTGCGCATTGCCACTTCACTACATAGTATAAAACAAAGTCGCTTTCTCTGTCCCTATATCCCTATGTATGCTTAAATCTTTAAAACTACGCAACGGATTTTGATGCGGGTTTTTTTAATAGATAGAGTGATTCAAGAGGAAGGTTTATATGTATAATACACCGACCTCCACGCGGGCGGAGCCGCTGGCAAAAGCTAGTTAGTTATAGTATATTGCAGAGAGATTTGTCATAGGTAAATTATTACTCAGTCTTGGAATCCAATACTGCTTGACTTTGGTCTAGATAACCGTGACCTGGTTTTACGGTTCTAAAATGTATCCATCATTGATCTCTGATACTCCTAGTCTTTCCGATGACCTAATGAAGGCCGTAATCCGCTGGAAGCGAGAAGCCCTTATCCGGTTGAAGTGACGGCGCTTGGGGGAGGGTTGGGTTCAGCATTGGACATCTTTGGCTGATATGATGATGACGTCTCTTGGCACTCTAATACACGGAAGTCTCTTAGTTTTTCTCCTACTTATTCTTCTCTCGCTTCGGCACGAAGTTTGTGAGAATAGATAGCTCATCAATCTGCCTAGCCGTTTCCTAATTATGTTGGGGTCAGCTCCCAGTCTAACCGGAAACTGCTGAGTACAAGTATTACATGGAGCGATTGCCTATTTGATCTCCACGACCCAGTTACTTGGTAAGACTGGTTGTAGTACGATACCCCTTAGCAAGACTGGTTGTTAGACTTTCGAGATTCTGACATCCCGTAACGACTGTCAAAGATCCATGACGACAAGCGGGGCTAACGATTTAACGTGCTTCCCGAGGCACGGAGAGGTCTTGGTGTGTAAAGACCAAGACCAAGCCACCCATCCACGGATCAACCGTGACACACGTAGCTTAATTTGACCGATCGACGCGTCGTACTTAGCCACAACGGCCTCCACGTTCCGCTCCCCTCCGCATGAGAATAGCTCATGAGTGGGATAAAATTGACATTGACAGCACCTTTATGTCGTGACAGTAAGGACGATTTTCGTAGTGTGATAACTGATGTGCGACTAACTACATCGTCACTTGTATTTTGTTTGATACACCCCAAATCTCTTGGCAAATGCCAAGAAAATATTTTACGAAGTACCTATGAATCTGTCAAATGCTCTACTGTGGACGCCAGTAGAGCTAAAATCAAACAAAATTTACGAATATTTATCTGAAACTAGCGAGTTTTAGTTTGAATCTTTTCCTTGTGACTTAAATTACTTTAATTTAATAAGACATCTTCCTGTTAAAAAAAATGTATACCACCTTAATTAAAAACTGCTCGCGAAGCTGACGTAACTAAAATGTAAAAAGTACCTAGTTTCCTGTGTTCATGATAGTTTTTCCTTATGTTTTGTGAGTGGTCTGGAATTTTAGCAACAGTCCAAGTGTATTTAATGCTTTACTTAAGGTAAGATACACAGAGACGAAACATTGCGTAAATCGCTTCGATCTGTCAAAATCGTGGCGAGATTTTAACAGATCAAAGTGTACATAAGTTCCACGAAGTTTTGTCTCTGTATCTTACGCTAGAGGCCCTATCTCACTAGGGCACCAGTGGTGGCGCAACCATGGTTACACGCCAAAAATGTATGGCGTGGTTGCGCAACCGGTATGACGCCTGGTGAGATCCCCCCATAAAAAGTTGTATATATTTCGCGACCATGATTGCGCCACCATGGAGTCTTAGTGAGATAAAAGGCTTAGGGCCCTATCTCAAAAAATGGAATCACAAAAAATCATACATTTTTGGCAGTGTAATCATGGACAGGCCACCGTTCCTGCCAGCAAGCGCAGAAGTTTTGCTAGATAGGTTACACTACAAGCAAGCGAGCATGTTTATCAAAAAGTATCTACGTCCAACAATGGCATCATTATTATGGGGATGATGGAGAGGTACTTAGTGATTACAAGGGCATAAAGATTAGGTACGTACTTAACTAACATTAAGTTCTCGTCATACTCTCCCTTGGCCTTAAATACTTAGACAGTACAGTCGCCGAGTGCAGTTACTTAGTGTCACATTAGTACCAATTTAAAATGTTCGGGTCAATCGTTACACTGTAGTGATAGTGATTTCATGGAAACGTTAGTTAATCGGTTATGTATAAAACTTGATTTAGATAATTGCATTAAGAATACTTACATTAAAAAAAATTTATAGTTAGTAGTTTTATAGCTTTTGAGTATCATTATCATCATGATTCAAAATTTAATAAGTGACACCTTTTTAACCGACTTCCAAAAGGAAGGGAAGGGGGGGGAAGGGGGTTCTCAATTCGTCGGAACTTTTATTTTTTTATTTTTTTTATGTATGTTCCCCGATTACTCGAAGATGGCTGGACCGATTTGAATTAATGTTTTTTTGTTTCAAAGGGTATAATTCCCAGGTGGTCCTGATCATCAAGTCAGAATCTGATGATGGGATCCTGGAGAAATAGAGAGAACTCTTCAAATTTTATAGGCACACTAGAAGCGATTTGGGTAGTTTTTGGAAGAGTACTTTCTCGGAGTGGACCCATTTCAATTTGGTGAAGATCTGATGAAGAACTTCGGAGATAGGCAACGGAACTCCTCAATAAATGATAGCAAATGGACTGGAATTGCTGAAATCTCATATCTGTCTACTGTTTACACCAGTTCATAAAATAACATCACGCCGGGACGCTGTGAAGGGGTAAGCACATGTGAACCACTAAAAAGTGAAAAATAAAAACGTTTTAAAAAAAAAAAACAACCGACTTCCAAAAAAACACTACAAAGTGAAAAATAACTTTAATTTCGGAAGGCGGTGACATAAATTTAAAATACATATCCAAAGTCACCGACTTCCGAAATTAAAGTTATTTTTCACTTTGTAGTGTTTTTTTTGGAAGTCGGTTGTTTTTTTATAATTCAACAGTTGGTTATGAAGACTTTCATCACCAAAACAAAAAGGAAGAATAAAGTGAAGTGATGTGAGGTGATATTCATCACCTTTTATCTAATTGATGATGCACTAAACATCTGACAGATTCCTCAATATTACCGACATTACTGTTAGCGCCATAGATAAAATAAAGGTTTGGGCCATCTGCACGGGCGAGAGTATCGCTGTGATAGTCACGCCCCGTGATACCAAATTCAATACAAACTGTATGGAGCAACCTCCACATGGCAATGTCATCACGGCGAGAATTTGATGGCACGGCGAGACTATTGCCGCAATTCTCTCGCTAATTATCTCTCTCTGGATATGACTCGCAACTGTAAGCCTGCATCATCTCACTGCTGGACAAAGGCTTCTCTCCATTACCATTACCATAAAGGGCTTTCATCTTTCAAACCCAAAATATGTAATCAATCGTTTTGCCCATAAATGCAGAACACCCATAACCTAATAAAGCAGTAATTAATAATGTTAATTCTTTTGCAAGTTATTTTTCATAGTCGTCAGATATGTACTAACGTCTTGATACCGTTACTGTACGTCAGTGGGAACCATAGTGTAGGTAATTTGTATCTCGTAACCGTAAAAGAAACCAGTTCTTTGACTACACTGTGTCAAATTGTTTTTTGTCTGTGGTGAGAGTGACGTTGTTCAAGGAATAGGTCAGTTTTTGATACCTAAAAACTCGCTAGGTAGCTACGTGGTTTTAAAGTCTATAATTGAAAACAGGTATAACACGACAATAAGATTGGTATATTTTGCATATATTTCTTCACACGCAAAAAATTAAGCCTTGAATGAATCGGCATTTGTTAAAAAAAAACCAAAATCTCTAAAACTTTGCTGCTGTTAATAATCTTTTATTTTGTCGCTAACTGTACTTGATAACCTCATCTGATTATCTAATGCATTATAAAAAGATTAAAATAAAACGTTGATTAAACCAACACAAAAGGTAAACGAAAAATCAAGCATGCATGCATGCATTAAGTCCGCCTTTGTACCTTTTTTGTGTGCGAGAAGTTTAAATAAATAAATAAAAATAAATAAGTTCAGTCTAATCGTAGAAGAATTAAACTATGGCCTAAACTATAAAAAAATGTGTAGGATGCAAGAGGTACTATGGTACCTACTTTAACAAAACCCAAGGTTACAATACAATAAAAGGCATTAGAAGGTATTTAACCGAAATCATCAAGTTTGATTACGTTTTTGACACTGACATTTAAGTTGTACAAGGGTATTTTGGCGCGCTGCCTAAATAGGAACTAACGCCGCCATCTTGTTTTTTCAATAGAATTTCACGTTGTACATGCACGATGGGCAGTAACAGGATGGTATTATATACTAGCTTTTGCCAGCGACTTCGCCCACGTGGAGGTCGGAAATTATGCCGCGGGAACATACTACCGGACTATCTATGTGCCAAATTTCGTCCAAATTCATTCAGCCGTTATTGCGTGATTCAGTAACAAACATCAAAATCGAAATATCCAGACGTCTAAATATACCTTCACATTTATAAAATTAGTAGGATTTGATGAAAACAATCGAAAACACTAGAAAGCGAAAAGTGGCTGGCAAAAATTTTTACAAACTAACATAGAATAAATCGAGTAAAAAATGAAAAAATCTATTAAAACTTTTGAAATAGAATGCGGTACATGTTGTGCTACATTTATCAAAAGCTCGTTAAACATATTGTAACAAGTGAAATTATGCTTAAAAAACTTCATTATTTGTCTCAGAACAAAATTGCGCTTACCGTTATCAATTCGACGTAAAGTTGTCAAGTAGGTGTAAAGATATGATTTATAGCTTCCTTTAATTTCATTCATGTATTCCTTAGAATCAGTTTCATGTTTGTTGTTTATTAAAATATTGTATTTCACTGCACAATTGTTTAGCGGTGCACAGAATACACCTTTATTAGAATTTTCATCGATATAGTGCATTGGTACTGATTGGCTCTATATCGATTAAAATTGGAAAAAAGGTGTGTTTTGTAGTAAGGTGGCTGTGTTATCCAGACGGTCAGTGGCACTTAACGAAATTATAAGAGTTCCGTTTTTGCCATTTAGCTACGGAACCCTAAAAAGTAGCGCAAAGTGTCGTTACTTGGGTTCAAACTATCAGCAATCAGGCTTCTAGAGAAAATACTTGCTTCAAAATACGCGTCCTGTACCGAAGTATTGCTTATTGTACCGATAGTAGTACTCCTCAATAGGGCGGATCCTGCGCATTTCTCGTGTCCCGTCGGATTGCCGTCCCATCGGACTACGAGAGCAACTGAAGTACACCTGTGCCTGCGCACACACTTGTGTAAAAGAATATCTCCCGCTGATTAACGACAATTTTTTACATGTTGCGGTCGAGGCTCTTGGCTAGTAGGTCATCGGCCATAAACGACTGTTGTTTTATTATTTTTATCATGCTGTCTAATTGATTGCCAGCCTGTAAACGTATATTGTTGTGTTGTACATAAATATTTTTTTAGAGACCATTAAGAGTAATGTTGAACATGATCTACTGAAATCCTTAACATTGATCGTAATTTCTGACAAGAAATATAAATTTGAAGTGTTCGATAAGTTATGATAGTCATTTATTTTCTCAAACATGAGCACAATAGGAATGTACAACATAAATTATCAGCATGCAAAAGATGTTAAAAGTACAGAAGCCAGCACATCAAGCTACTCTTTTCTAATCTGTCAAATTTCTTTGATAGTTTTTCAACTTTATTACAAAAGATTAAGGTTCATGTTTAATTAGGAAAATTTGACAGTTTGGGATAGTTTGATGTGCTGGCGTGTGTACATCAAAATAAAGACCGATCACTACTCTCTTCGATGATTTTCGTCATCCCTGTAAAGACTAGTATACTGTATGGTTTTTAATCAGTTATATTTATTATAGCCACTATCTTGCACTGTGACAAAATGTGGAATTCGACAGATTATCTAACAAAGTAACTGTATTCTAAGTCTTGTGTGTGGTTAACATGTAAGTGCGAACAATCTTTAAAAGAAACTCTTCAACGCACATATTGAAAACGTATTTTTAAGAGAAAAGGTGAATTTTCTCTTTGGTTTCAAGACCCGAAAAGCCGGTACAAAAAGGGAAAATGTTTTATAGATTTTATTCTAAACCGTAATTCTAAGCACAGCAAAAAACTAACGACTAGAAACGAGTAAAATATTACATGGCAAAGTATTAGCGTGTTTATTGGGCATTAGTATGCAAGCTTCAACCAATAAAATGAATAAGTTAGGGCTTAGGGCAGGTCGCGCTGTGTACACCCTTTGCATGCGTCAAATAAACGACCTAGTTATTTGTTTAACTGACAGGTAAATTACACAGCGGTACCATATTTGTTTCTTAGTTTATGAAAGCTCATAATATGAACGGTGCTTTGAAAACTTTACAACAAAGTTGCATGATTTCAAGGCCTTTGCTTAGTTTGCCGATTTTTTCAATAACAACAACCTACGCTTTTTCCCCATGAGAGTAGGTCAAAAACTACAGAACACTCACTCTGCTACGATCTTTACCATGTGGACAATAGTAAGGAACGTATTTAATTTATCCTTAAAATATTAATTACAATTTAAAATACTATGGTCTGTGAAAATAATGCAACATCACTTTCCAGCGGATCTATTTTGTGAAAATCACTCTATGTAAATGTAGGAAAAGTGATGTTGAAGTGACCTGTCATTCCACCTAATTGACATTATTTGACAGCTCACTTCACCTTAGTTTTGACGGTGACATTTTTGCAGAATAGTTCGTGTCACGTCGGTCAATGTTCAGGAATTAGGCTATTTGGAAGCTTGGAATCCATAGTTAATGCAGTGTGAATTGGAAAAGAATACAGTATGCATTCTTATTCCGAGAGTAAAGACTGCAATTCTTCTAAGCGTGTCGATGGAAATCCAGATATATTCAAACCAGAATTTGGCAACAATTTTGGTAACCTCAGTAGCATCCATCACCTCCTGTAACGTGCAGGCAACGGTACACGCTGGGCAAGATATGAAGTGTCCTATTTTATGTGGAACAGCACCACATTTACGCTTCAGGGCTGTCATTCGTGAATGGAGATTTCAAGCAGCTTTCCCTTGCTTCGGCCTACCTGGGTCCGGAGTCTATTTAATGACTTCCAGGTAAGCCAAGGCAACTCATGCCCAGGTGGGAGATTTTCAGACTCTAATTGATACTTGTCTATACTCTGATTTTAATTTCATGGACTAAAATGACAGCTGCGATCGATCTTTATTTGTCAACATGACAGTTAAACGATGGTAGGAGCTGTAATTTTTGCTGTCATTCTCACAAAATGAGACACAGATGCTGAAGTTAACACTTATAGTCATATTCCCTGTTTTATTTGTTTATTAGGATTAGCGATGCTTAATGTCAGTTGTCAGCTCTTCAATCAATGGTTATTTTATGCAGATTCTGCCTCAGTAAAACCAGGTTATTTGCGAAGCAATGGCTATCATAAAATAGTCTGGTCGAAAAAAAAGAAGTTTTATTTTCTTCTCTATTCGCCTGTACACTGTCTCTTATTTTTATCTTCTGCTATTTTATTTATAGGGTAATTAATGCTTATTAGATGAAAATATACTTATAACGTCAGTGTTATGGCGTGACACGTTCACAATAATAATTGAAAATCTGCAATCACTCGTCAATTCCATATGTATGGGTGACTTGACTAAATTTCGGGGGAAAATGGCTGTCTCAAGACTTGTAGAACAACATTTGAATTGCTATTATTTTATTTTTATAGGGCCCTGAAGCCGTTAATATGCTTCATCGGGAAAATGTCGTACTTGGCCGGCGGTATGGCGATCACCATCCGTGGGAGGCAGGCTAGCCGAAAGGAGGCGCCTATCCTGGTGGTCGCCCCCCACTCATCATTTTTAGACAGCTGTATTGTCTATGCCACCAAGATGTCTTCGGTCATCGTCAGGAAGGAGAGCATGGACAATTATGTTGGAAGTAGGTGGTCATTTAGTCCGGTGGTGGTTATTTTAAGTGGTCCGGTGATGGGATTAACTTCGGTGATTGTTATTATATGTTAGAGTTAGTATTTTTGGGTTTTAATGTCATAGTTGATTGTTCTTTGCTTTGTTATTGAATAAAAAGCTGGGTATATACCACGGCGGTAAGGCAATGATTCCTTGTGACCTCGAATTCTGAGGGTCTCGAGTTTAAATGTTAGAGGAGTATAAGTCTAACTGCTGTGGCATAGCTCTGGCCTAGTTGGTGATGGTAACGCCGTTTCTTTTCTCTTTATATTGTGTGCGATTAGCATGTTATTTTTACTCGTAACTTAAGGTGGTGAATTGTTTTCGAAATCACTAAGATTTTGCCTTTTGATTATACTTACGTTATTTCAAGTTATTTTCGCATTTTCTTGGAGTTATTATATTAAACGTGTCTTCTTTTAATATTTCCATGATATTGTCTTCCTTGCATGATAATGAGATAGTTATATCCCTAACTTAAACAAATGAGATCAAGTGTCTGTTAACTTTAGAAATCTATTCATAAAGAAATAATTGCTGTGGTAGTGGGTTAGGTCGTTACCTCTAAATGTGGGATCATTCAAAATGTAAGGTCAGCAAAATAAATGACTTTATAGGTTTCTCGGTTACTTTACTTCCAGTTTTTCCCAAGATGTGCTCGTTAATTGATGCTTATGTACAAATTGAAAGATAAAACTAAACGGTTTTTCTCCAAATCGCATTGCTCCTTGCCGGAAACCAAGAGATTTACATAGCTGTTTGATTTAAAAAAATGGGTTCTTTGAAGGCTCTAAAGTGGACTTTGCCATCTTTTATCTGAGGGATAATGAGTTTTAACTCTTACAATAGGTACTTATTTAGTCCAAAGACGTGCAAACTTATCTCCATTGCAGTATTTACAACAAAACACATTACAGTTTTGGCAACTACGTGCCAGCGCAAACTGTGTTTTGTCGCTGGGTCTAGACGCTGCAACAAGACGCAGAGATGTCGGTAGCATCTGCGTCTTCTTGCGGCGCGTTGCCTGGACGTAGCGCTGTCGTTTGCGTCTTATCATAACGATGGATGTCTGATAGCGATAATTTACTTTGAGTATTCGAGAGAGACAGCTGTGTTGTTCATCTTGTGTGAATATTGAGCTTCTAGTTGCATTTGCCTTGGTGCTTATCATGCGAAGCGCATCCAACAGTCGGCGGGTATGCGGTGTGTCTAGCATGCGGCTCCCTTAAAATCGACGCCAAATGTCTCGGAGCTTTGAACAAAATTTATGAAAATTTTCAACCTCAGCCTGTCGTCTGCGTCTAGTAGCCAAACTGTCGGATAGTGTGCGCCATGTCTAAAGTTTTAAATAACTACCATCCATGTCTAATGGAGAACAAACAGCGTATATTTCAAGCTATACGACTGTGCTTTGTCATGGGCCGTATATTTTCTCTACACATTGTGTGCTCTCACGTTCGGACCCACAATGGGCGGAATGGATTTTTATTCTTCATTCATGTTAGCTTTTGTTCGAGCTGGCCCCTTTCGATACGGAATTATGCCGCATGCTGGTTCGTCTCGAATTGAAATTGAGATGTAAGGGGAATCCAGGCGCAGGCTCGAACTCACTGGTGGGCTTGGCTAAAAAGCACGCTGTCTTACTAGGCATCGTGACCGACAGAGGTAGTACCAGTGATGAGCAGTTAGACGCTAGTCTACACGCACAACGGTATCGAGTAAGATGCAGAATAATTTATAGTAAAACAGGCGCGTAAAAATTAAGAAAAGTCGTTCGGAAGATCAGGTTTTATGAAAAAAAAAACCACTGCATAAATCAATGACCAATAAATTTTATTGAACGTTTTTGATATTTGTGCTTTGTCGATACTGACTTGGTTTTAGAGATTTTACACTTCTTTTATTACTGATACACGGACACAGTTAGGTTAAATTAGCAAGAAAAACGAATCTTTGTCGGCTCCTAACTTTTTAATGGCTTTTTATTTTAATATTCTGTTTCCGCACAGACAATATTAACAATGAGACAAAACCATACCATGTATAATGTACATTGCCAAACAGTGAAGCAATCCACTCCCGAAGTTTGTATGGAAAAAATGTCGACTTGATTCACCTTAAGAGGCTGTTTTTAAAGATATATATGGACTTATCTTGTCACTTTTATGTTTGTTTAGCCCTCTTTGTAATGGCAAGGCATCTGCTAAGTCTTTTAAGTTAAAATGGTCTTTTCCAAAAGTATTTGATGAAAATGTACGATACCCCTACCTCACGACCTCGACAGTCGGGTATCATACATTTTCATCAAATACTTTATTTAATATGTTTGGACTTTTTGTACTATGTAGTGTAGGTACAATAAATAAATAAATTTTAAGACAGATCTTTGTGTTTCGGTGTACCTTCTCGAACGAAGAAATGAAAACGGTATTATCATCTGCCTAGCCTTTTCACGACTAAGTTGGTGTCGGCTTCCAGTCCTGCCAAATGTAGCTGAATACCAGTATTTTACATGAAGCTACTGCCTATCTTACCTTCATAACCCAGTTACTGGGTAACACGATACCCCGTGGCAAGACTGAAGGTACGGTAGGTATACGGTGCGGTAAAAGTAAATTATCTTTTGCTTTAGATAAAATATGTGTATCTTGATCTGAATCAATTTGTTCTAAACGATAAGATAAAGTTAACATCGCCTGTCATGAATGGCAATCGTTATCTTAGAAAATGTATGAACAAATGTTATTCAATCTAAATTAGTAGAAATATTCCAGGCAAATACATTTTCATAGAGTAAGACATCGCCATTTCCTTTATACTACCGGGCTACCAAACGTAATGCAGGGAACCATCCGCACTTGGTCGATATCCCCACCAGTCGTACTCAGCGCTTCTCATAAATACATAACATCACGCCTTGTTTCTCCGAAGGGTTGGGCAGAGGTGTACGTACTACACCCACATTTCGCCAGTTATGTTTACGTCATGTAAGAGGGGACGATCCTATTGCCATCAGCGGGTACTAATCCGGGCTGCAACAGCGAAATTCCAGATAGAAATCCCAATAACGCTTTGCCCGACCTGGATGTCGAACCCAGGACCACATGATCTACAGTAGCGCTTGCGACCACTGGGCCAACGAGGCAGTCTTCCGTTTTCCCTTTTAACCAAGTGAAAACTTGCATCTTCTGGGCTTGGTTGTTCCATTGGATATCTCATCCGAGATCGAGGACCGATCCGTGATCGAGGTCAAGAGTAGGCCCATCAAGCAATAAAAAAATAACTTGGTTGATAAAAATAACGAGTTATAAGAAGTTAACAATCTTTGTTGATAAATATAACGAATTGTATAAAGTTAAAAATGATTCAATTCTTTCACAAACGTCAAAATTTCACGTTGCTTATGAGTTATGAACTTATGATTTATAGTCATTAACAGGTATAAGTATAAATATCTGGATGACCGAGCTTCGCGCGGTTTTTTTTTGGTTTGACGTTCTTTAAAAACGAAACCTAGCTAGGTCGATTTATTACTCTCGAAAACCCCTGCATACTAAATTTCATGAAATTCGTTGGAGCCGTTTCCGAGATTCAGATTATATATACATATAGACAAGAATTGCTCGTTTAAGGGTATTCGATGTTTAATATACCTTGTGCTGAATGCTAGTGCAAAATAAAACACTTGCCTTTAATTCAGCCCGCTAAATTCAAACACGTTAATTTTATTTGATGAAAAGGGGCAATTTTTCTAGAAATATGCATCTATTTGCAATGTAGCTGTTATCATGTATGTACTCTGTATGAGAAGGGGTATAATAGGCTGGTTATTATTATTAGCCATCAAAGTCCCTCTGGTGGGAGAAGGCCTCCCTACTCTCTTTCCACCTCTCTCTGATCCGAGTTGTCCACGATCTTTATTAAAGGCGTCCAGCTCATCCCGCAGGTTATGTATAACGTTAAACTACTAGTACATTCTGATGCAAACTTAAAACTGTTTTGCTGCTGACCCTAGAATCCAACCCAGGACGCTAAACTCAGCTGCTCACTACTTTGCATGATCAGTAGGTAGATTGATTTAAGGTCGTTGACGTCAAACGTAGAGGATAATATGGATATGCCTCGAAAATACCGGAACTTCATATTGAAATTAGCACGAATTTGTGTTTAAGGTGAAAAACGTATTAATAATATCAATCTACGCTACCAGTGTTAGTTAATGGTGAAAGAAATCAGTATTTTATTTTATTCCATAATTCCAATTCCGGAACTTTTTCCGGTACTTCCCGCACATTATGGATAAAATGGCATGTCCATATTATAATATCTTGACGCAAGTATATAAAATCAATCTACCTACTCCGACCTCTGATGATCAGTGAGACAGTCAGCATATGTGTTATTTCCTGACCAAGCGTTACTGTTTTGGGGCATGATATTCGGGGTTTAATTTCACTCAACCTCCATAGAAAATTGAGGATACTTCGAACAGACGCGTGTTGTGTCTGGTGGGCGCATCTACGATACGACAGTTACTCGGTAAACTCAGCTGCGTGATGCAGGATTTTGCGTAACGTCAGTCTGGTCGTATGTACCGTTGTAAATGCCGCTACAAGTTTTCTGTCTGGAGCAGCCCTTTTTACACGCTTTATATTAGCTTCACTTGTATGTTTGTTTGTTTGTTTGTATGTAACCGACTCCTTTGGACGCTATTTTGACCCACTTCAAACGGTCAGATTTCATTTAAACTTTGTAGACTTATTGAGGATCGATGACAATTCAAAAATTTAAAAAAAGTAGAAAAAAAAACAAAAAAAAACGTAAAAATCACGCTTTTTTAGTTAGCAGAACTAAAAAATTGTAAATAAATAATAGTTTAAAAAACTAAAAAACACGCTTTAAAAACCAAACACAAACAACCAAACAGAACTGCTTGGCAGCAGAAATAAATAGGGGAGAGAGGGCGTCCTAGTTGAAGACCTACAGATGTATGTGGATCAGGGTGTCAATGTGCTTCATCCTCCATGGAAAAGGGAGGATCTTCTGACTAGATAGGTATTGTGCCTGGTGCGCTGTGGACTGGTGGCTGGTGTGGCCGACAACTGTTGTCAGAACGTTGTAAATTATGGTGTTGCGCGTCGAACTTTTCTTGCGTAATGCAGAATTTAGCGTGACGTCAAAGTGATGCGTAGTTCCATGTGGAGTTGTAGATGCCGCCACAGAGCTATAGAGCTCTGCAACTAGGACCACCACACCTATTTCAGCTGCCGAAAACAGTCCTGAGCGATTACTTATGATATATTATAGATTTATGGGTTTATCAATTATATTTTATAAAGGTTGCTTAAAATTAAGTAATAATGAACATCTGCTCGCTCAACCATACATTTTTGACGTTATGCCTTTTCGTTATAAATAAACAAAATATTTTGTATTTTATCCACTGTTCTCTAGACGACCTTAAACTCCATTTTCCAGTCACTGAATTCCCTTCGATCGAGGACCGATCGCCTGAAATCACCTTGTCTGGCTTTAAATAATTTAACTTTAAAAATACCTGCCGCCGTTCTTCATCAACTTATTCGGGGAAGCCGACCTTAACACTAATATTAATATAAATAGATATAATAAAAAAAAAACATAGGATAATTTAGGAACGGCCTACCTTTGTTGGAAGGTTATTTTAGAAGCTGAATCAGACAGTGCGTACGCGAAAAATAAAACATGGAAAAACTTTGAATAGAACCAATATTATCACACACACCCACATACATAGTCACTTGCACACACACCGACTTACTCCCTTCCAAACTCAACAACTCATTTAAGAGTAATCATTTCCTCTATTTTTTAATTTAAAAAATATACTTTAAGTAAATTAATAAATATTCTTATACAGGATAAGTTTTTATCCAGTGCGCAAAGACCAGAAATTTTATGTCGGTTTTACGAAAAAAAAAAAAGCTGCTGTTTCATAGAAAAGTGCAATAGGTACCTACGCGGTCAAAATGTATGGAACAGCTGTTTTATTTTTGTATTACCGACTAAACATTTCTGCGCTGGGGGGTCTAGAATGATATGCTGAGTTCATGGTTACAGTTTGCGCACTGGATACAAACTTATCCTGTATATATTTAGCAAACTTGTAAATGTTGGCAAAAAGAAATCACTCAGGTAGTCTATCTAGGACGCAGTTTTGATCCAGTCTATGCACACACAGCCAAAACTGGCAGTATACTGCGCATCAAGTTCAAAGTTAATGTTTATTATTTAACATCTCTGCAGTAAAATCATCAAATCATTAGGCAGGTATCGACAGCAAAGGTTTTGTGTTGAGAAAGTGAGCGGGAGTGTCCAACACACTAACTTATTGGACGCGAATTTTAGAGACTCTTAATTTGAGTTTGGTACTATTTTAAATAGAACTTCGGATGCATATTACAATTTAGAAGAACATGTGATACCTTTTATATAATTACTAGCTGGCCCCGGCGAACTTCGTACTGCCATATTTTATTTCTCCAGTCGCGACTGAGGAAATATAACCCTTCCGGTAAAATCAAATCAGTTGGTCGATTGTTTCGTCAAAGATCTGTCAAAGTCTTCTGTCACATACCGTCAATCAATTTTTGTATTAGATTTATAGAAAATAATTCTGTTCAAATACTTTTTAAACTTTTCTTATATATAAACCTTGTCATGACAATAAGGAACACATAAAAAATAGAATCATCCAATTTGGTGCAGTCGTTCGGAAGTTATGCGCGTACATACATTTCGGCGATTAATTTTATATACACCGTGACATTTTAGTCGTCTTACAAAGGTGGTCTACTGAAAGTATCCGTCATAAAATACCTCTAGGCGCGATTAAAACATTGTTACCATTAATTAAGATAATAGGTACAAAGAATTATGAAACACCCTCTCTGTTAATAATGTTTACGTATCAAACGGTAGAAGATATCTGCCTACCTACCATTACATTCAGACATTAATTCTACCTCCATAAAAGGGTGTTTCGAACTACGTCTTGCATTTTTGTGAATAATATTTGAATTTTTTGAATTATGCAAATGTTTAAAAATATAATTTTTTGTTTTATAAATGATAAGTAGTAATTGAATACATAAAGTGGGCTGCCGTTGTCAGACGACTAAAATGTCACGGTGTATATATAGATTGGATAAATTATTAAAAAGGTCAATGGCGACGTGCTACTGTGAACTTTCACTGGCAGTAAGAAAGAAAGAAAAAGATTTAATCATGTCACTAACTGCAGACTGCATTCTTTAGAAGATTACTTTCTGGTTGCTAGTGGAACAAGTTTGGGTCACATAGTAATAGTATCTACACACGACGATTTATCAAGCTATTTATTACCAGTTTTAGCTGACCTCGCATTGTATAGGCTTTTTGTACAATGAGAAGCCTGCTTATACTAGAAATCTTTAGCCTTATGTGTCGTCGTTCATACATCTTTTCATTTTAAGGCTCCCACAGACCGGTGCGACGCGATTTTATTACATCAGTTTGCGTGAAGTTTTCATAGAAATTGTTCTATGCAAGTCGCATCGCGCCTGTCTGAGGGGAGCCTGTAATGGTCGTACCTTACCTACTTATGTCTTGTTTGTTTAGTGATGCGTAGTTTAAACTTTTGTGCGGTGGTCTAACATACCTCCCTTAATCGAAAGTTTATTTTGAGTTTATCTTGCGAAGATAGCTTCATTCATGAGCCATGGGGGTCAAGCTTGGTAAAATGATTTGGTGATCGCAATTTTCTAATATGAAATTGACTGACTACTTAATTCTACCTACGTTTTGACTTGAATCTGTAGCAGCCTACAACCGCGTATGGAAAGGCATAAAATGTGCCTTAATAAACTCAATAATAACACTGCTATAGGGGGTGTTTTGACACTCCAATAACGTTGACAGGGGGCGCCGTTGGCTAAGGCGCTGCCCAAACGTAGGACACTAAATGGTCAGTTTTTGGTCGCACAGTTGGTTGTATTGGGATATATTACAAGCCAAAAAAATTTATATTATCAAATATTTTAAGAAAGGACTTTCGTAAAACAGAGCTAAAGTATTTTTTTCGTCGCATAATTCTCAAAATTTTATGTAATGATGATAAAGAGAATGCAATCGATCAAAGAAATACCTAAAACTGATACTACTTAGCCGTGCATTAAAAAAAAACATTTATTTAAAACTTAAAAACCCATTGTATTTTGGTGGTCATTCGATTAAATTTCGAGAAAAACGCGTCACTATTTTGAACCTTATTTTTTGCCGCGATGCGCTATTGTCAAATTCCAAAACATTAAATTTCCTTCTTGCTGCGCCTTGACATTGTGTATTTTTGTGTTTGTTTAAATGTAATGAAAAAAAAAAAACCAAGATGGCCGCGTTCATTCTGATATTGGCCACTAGCAAAAAGAACCTTTAAGTGCCAAATAAATGAGACGTGACATTTAAAATTGAGGACACTTATTACCAAATCATATGAGATGTCAAAATAGACAGCTGTGGATCGAAAAATATCACTGGTTTTAGTCAAATAGTGATGTCCAAAACAGGTGATTTATGTTTTGGCGGCCCCACATAAATTATCTTAATATTCGTCTCTAAATATATGGTAATAAATAATAAGAAATAATAACGTTTATCTGAACACAGTTCGTGAATCACAAAATACAAATAACAAAAAAAAAGTGAAAATAATGTTGTAACAACAATAGTGTGTGCCTCATGGCTGCGCCACGGTTCATCTTGCTCAGCTCAGCATTAATGTCAGACAGATGTTGTCTGAAGCTGGTTTTCTACTAATGAACCTATAGGAACAAGTAACGGAAGTAGGTACAAACAATTTCAATATACGTAGGTAATACTTATAGGAAAAAGCTATGCGTTTTTTGGTGTTGTTTTGTTTTTTTGACGTAACGGTCATGGCATGGATTTTATACGGCTACTTTAAATTGTAATTGATAAGACCGCGAAATGTAATCATCGTTTCATTGGAAACAATTTCGGTAAATGCCAGTTTTATCGAGACGTGATCTTTGTTGATTATATGCCTCAATGGTAATCATGTAGAGAGATGTTTCTTTTTATTTTTACATTGATCAACTAAACATATTATAATTATCTATGAAAATCTTTTTAAAATTTTTCACTCGGTAGTTTTTTTGTAGTTTTTATATTTTTCACTTTTTAATTATGGTACTTACCGGTAGGTAAGTGGGGTACCACACCAATTCTTAAACCACTATTTTCTATTTAACAACAGTGAAATAAAGTATTACAACATCATCAAAATACACAAACTGGATTAGATACGTATTATCGACGCTAACGCAGAAACTACCCAAGCAGAGTGAATACAATTTATATAGGAGCACCCCTGAGCCCATATCCCATTTCGTTTTTTTTTAATGGTAGGGCCATTAAAAAAAATGAAATCTATTCTAAATTACCGAAGATACATTTTTTTAAATACAGACGAATAGATAACCTCCTCATTTTTGACGTCTATTACGTCACTACATTTGCAAGCCGCAAATTTTAATAGTTTCCATCACGCTAACTGAAAAAAATGAAATCAAAGAAAATGTTATGCCTTCTAACGAAATGAATACTGTCGTGTAGACAATCAGATTTAGAAGCATTACGTAAACTTGCGTGTACCTGCGAAGGGAAATAAACCTTTCTTCTTACGAAAGCAAAAAAAAACTTACGTAACAACGTAACTGGCGCTACTTTCACACACGGCTTCACGTTAACAAAAACAATGTTATAACGTTATTATAATACGTTATATTTAGACGTTACGTGAGGCATGCAGGCCTTGGTAAGGCTTCCTGACGCCTTTTGCCTAGGCTAAGGTATTAGGTACCTAAGTCTAGAACTCAAGGTTGATTTGACACGACACGTTCTTAACTCTTAATGCCTTTTGATTCTGAAGGCCTTAAAAGTTGTTTTTTTTTTGGTGGGAAGAAAACTAGTTTAAAATCAAGTACTCAAAAGGTTACCTAGCATTGAATTACGTTCAAGACCAAAAAAAAATAATTAAAAAAATACTTTAATTGGTTTTGATATTTTTGGATCTGTGCCAAGACTGCTCTCATAGAGCCTTAACAATCACGGTTACCGTTTCGAAATTGAAGAAGTCCTGTCAGATCAGGGACATTTGCAAAAAAGCCCTGACCTTTTGCTTTTTAGAGATGAACCACTTTTTTTATCAGTTCGCGATATCTTTAAAAAAAAGTGGTCTTAAATTGAGAAGCGACAAATGATAAGGCCAGGCAAAGTCCGGCCGGGTGGGGGAAAAAGCCGGACAGATGGATTTAAGACATCTTTTACTGGAATAGCATAGCGCGAAAACATCTCAACGCGATATTTTTACGTACGTGCGGACCTGGGAACCTACTCTCTAAGCACGAAATCCGTAATGTCGGTTGAAGTTACGGTCGTTTCCTAACTCCGTATCACTAACGGACCTATGATTAGTTTGGGGCACAAACTAAGAATGCATTACTACACGATTTGACAGTTATTTTTTTTTTAAAACGGTGCCCCACACTAGGAATTACTCCTATATTGTGGGTGCGTTTACAAACATTTAAAAACTCACATACACAAACAGCCAGACCCGGAACAACTATTTGTAGGTCATACCAATATTTGTTCCGTGCAGGAATCGAACCCGCGACCCGCAGCGCAGCAGTCAAACGGTTAACCGCTGCGCCAACCGTACCGTCAAAAGTTGTCACTACTATGGTTTTACCCTTCCAAAAAAGTTAACTAATCAGTTATAGGAGTCACTTCGTCGTTTCGAACTATTTTCGGACGGGCCCGTAATTTCGTTGACAGAGTTAGAGAGTAGTCTGGTCTTATTATCTAGAAATATAGCGAGAAAGGGGGAACTACTGCGATGACGACTTACAGGGTGTAACAGAAACCCTATTGCTATCCTTAAGCACTAAAGATAACAGCTGGTATAGAATCACTATACATAGTTTCAGCAAAATAAAATACTCTAAGAATTGATACCAAATTTTCGGTTTCATATGTTACTTAAATTCAAATTATAACAAACATGTCCCCTCACTACGTAGGTCAATAACTTTCCACGTTACTTGCCAATATCACGATCAATCTCTTCTAAGTGTTGTGTTTGTTTCATTTTGTTCTGGTATCAATGTTTTATTGTTTTTGTTTTTTTTTTTTTTAATAGTTGTTGTTTGGAATGGACATTTTAATGACATTAATTCATACTTTCATTGACTAATTTATTTAAGACTACTTTGACATTGTATTGCATCTAAAAATATGCTTTTGTGAATTGTAATGATACCTAATATTTAATTAATAATGATAATTTAACAAGTACCTACACAATGTCTTCAATGTAATTTTTATTAATATTATCACGGTTTATGCACCATCTCTTCCTGCCAATTTGTACGCCACTTTATACGGCTGAACATGTTAGAACCTTATCTCGTAGTTATCTTGCATGTAACGTATCATGTACACCATGTTTAAACAAATAAAAAATCTTATCTTAAAAATTCTCTTAGCTTCCGAACATGTAGAGATAGGATTAAAAAATCCTTGAAATATCGTTCTTATCATCCAAAGAAGCCGTGCCATTAGTATGTACCTATATACCCTTTCCGTTACACCTTGTATAGAAGGATGGAAGACGAAGACATGCTGCGTCGAACAAATTGGGCAAGGGCAGGACGATGAAGATATCATGGATTTTCATATAGTACCTCTACTTACCTGCGAGGGTAAGGGGCGTGGCCACCCATGGATTTAACCAGAATCGCAATTGCCTAGCGCTCTTTCAATCACAATCCGAAGTTTTAATCCACCTGCCAGGGGTGGAGGGAACACGGGTGGGTTTTAGTCAGTAAAAGTCTGACACGCCCTACCGCTCCACCCAGAGCGGGAGAAGTTATTTGATGATTTCCCACCCAGAAAAAAAAAAGTTTTAATCCACTGCTTCATAGGTTTGAAAATTCTTCTGCATTACTACTTAATGCATTGACCGCGACGCGACATGTGACAATAATTAACAATGACAATAAAAAGCATGAGCGGTGTTAGCCGTCGTCGGCGGCGGCGGCGCAGCGGCCCGCGTTGTAAGCTTGGTATTGTTACCGTCCTTTTAAATAAGCTGTAAGACTGAATCGACCTACTTAGATGTTTGATTAAATTGTTGATACCAAATGTTGCAAACGAGCGCTAATCCTGCCAAACACACTGTTACGTAGTTTGGTACAAGTTTTGGTCCAAATAAATGTTAATGAAATTAACGCAAAGAACGTGGCTGAATTGTTTAAATGTAAGCCATTGCCATGGATTGCCATTGTTTGTGACGCAATGACCCTGGTAGTTGTCCCTCAATGCGGTTCTGTATGACCTTTTAGCTGTTTGAGGTTAACAACCGCATGTTAACTTCGCGTGTCTACAGATAACTTTTTTTCAGGCAAAGAGAGGTTCATTGCCTATGCTAGACTTTCGTGAAAAATACTAATTTATTTGGTGAAAGATGTTTGCGTGTAGCGTCGGTAATCAAAATTTTATCGATGGTAAAATATTCTGGTTGAATTTTTTAAAGATAACTGACGGGTTCAAAAACCTAGCGGAGGCAAACTCGTTTTTAGAAATGAAGACTAGTTAAAAAAAGGTAGGAATTTGTAGATACAGACAGAGCACAGAGACAGAGCAGTCCTCAAACCCAGGTCGGCAAAGTAAAGCCACTTTTTGTATTCAAAAAATCAAAATCAAAAGTCATTTATTCAAATTAGGCTGAGAATCAGCACTTTTCGAACGTCAAAGTACATGAGACAGTCCCCCAAAACGCCCACCCTTCACCACTTCCTAGTGCTTTAGCTGGGAAGAAGAAGTAGTGGAACAAACTCCCCAGCAGCACAGCTGTCTGTCTAGTCGGATAGACTTGATTCTATACATACTTAGGCAAAGTAATAAACATTACGAGACACAAAAAATTAATTAAATAATTAGTCAAAATGTCAGTTAGCCATACCAATATACCGACAAATAAAATGAAAACTGTCGAGGCCAAATAAAGCCTAAAAGAACTCATCATAGAAAATATTGTTATGAGTAGATCATGTCAATAACTAATGACTTAATAGAAAAAATTGTTAGACAGGCAATAAAAAATAAAATAATAATTATATGAACGCATATAACCTGTCACTAGATACGCCGATTCTGGAGAAAGAACATAAACATTGTCTTGAGTTAATCACAGCGACCAACTATTCTTGTCATTTAAATAGTCGTTGATGGAATAGTAAGCCTTTAAACAAAGGACGGATTTTACTTGAGCTTTAAACGCATTAAAAGGCAAATCTAGCAAAGAAAAGGGAAGCTTGTTATAAAAAGTTATACCAAGCCCAACAAATGAGTTATGAACCTTATGAAGCCGGTGAAAGGGAGCACGTAGTTTGTCCTTATTTCTTGTGTTAACGGTGTGAATATCACTGTTTTTAGTGTACAAGTGTATATTTTGCCTAATATATAAGATGTTAGCGAATATGAATTGTGATGCCACCGTGAGAATACCAACATCTTTAAAAAAGTCCCTCAAGGAAACTCTGGCACCTAGCTGGTAAATTGCACGAACAGCACGTTTTTGAAGGACAAAAATATTTTGAATATCAGCAGCTTTGCCCCACAGCAGAATACCGTAGGACATAACGCTGTGAAAATAACTAAAGCAGACCAACCGAGCTGTATCGACGTCAGTGTATTGTCTTACTTTTCTGACGGCGTAGGCGGCTAAACTGAGCCTCCCCGCTAGGCTTGATATGTGTGATCCCCACTGAAGTTTGGCATCTACTGTTATGCCCAGAAAAACTGCCGAGTCTACGGTTTCAAGCACCTCTTTATCTAAGACGATGTTGGGACCTAGACTTCTAACATTCGGTAAGGCAAATTTTACACATTTTGTTTTCTTGGCATTGAGAACTAGGTTATTTGCCGTAAACCAATCCGTAACCATTGAGAGAGCACTGTTTACGTCGTCAAAATCTTGTCTATTCCGGTCTACTTTAAAAATAAGAGAAGTATCATCTGCAAACAGTACAACATCACAAATACCCTTTAAATAGAATGGTAAGTCATTGATATACACTAAAAACAAGAATGGGCCGAGTATTGAGCCTTGAGGCACACCTAACTGAACTGGTAGCCTGGAAGATTTTTCACCATTAATTTCTACACATTGGAACCTATTTTGTAAATAAGAATTTATTACTTTTAAAGCTTCGTTATGGACACCGTAATAACTCAGTTTTCGCAAAAGCGTTTCATGGTGCACGCAATCAAAGGCTTTGGAGAGATCACAGAAAACTCCAATAGCATTTTGCGAGTTCTCCCATGCTTTAAATATGTGTTTCAACAGAGCAACACCCGCATCTGTAGTCGAACGACCTTTTGTAAAGCCATATTGCTCATTATGAAGGAGGCTATTTGAATTAAAATGTCTTAGCAACTGCTTGAGTATTAACTTTTCAAATATTTTGCTAAATGCAGGTAAGATAGAAATTTTTATTACCTGATTTAAATAATGGTATGACTTTACTACTCTTCATGAGGTCAGGAAAAGTTCCTGAATCAACACATTTATTAAAAGTGACAGCTAGATAGGGGGCTACTATATCTATTATATTATTCAAAAGTTTAATGGAAATGCCCCAGAAATCACCAGTGTTTTTAGACTTAAGTGTGTTAAAAACATTAACTACATCACGAGGCGTTACATGTTCGAAACTGAATAGGTCACTACACTTAGGCACACTACTATGCAAGAGGTTTTCATATTTATTTTCATTACCACTGGTCTCATGACGGTGAGGGAAAACATCGTGAGGAAACCGGCATATCCTAGAACCTCAAATTCAAAGACATGTGACATCGTAAAACCCGCACTGGGCCCGCGTGGTGTATTATGGCCCACTCCCTCTCACAGAGAGGAGGCCTGTGTCCCAAAAGTGGGAAAATTATAGGGTGGGAGGTACAATTTGGTCGATTTATTGCGATCGTTATTATAGCTTGAGATTCCGAGTTCTGACGATTATTAAGATCAGTTAGCCTGAACGCTCGACTTTATGAATCTTTGTTGTCACCCGGTTACGATCGATAAATCAGACAAGAGAATTGTCCGATTGACAAAAACGATCTATAAAAATATGATGTCGATCGTTTGTGCTTATGACTCGATTTTGTTTGATCACACGTGTCGATCGTCAAAGGGCCTGTACTATCCTCCCATGCCTATTAACACTGTTATTTGAACAGACCATTTAGGCCAATTTACAGAAAATTTGGCTTAGAGAATTTTAATTTTCAACTGTTGGCAGTAAGCCGAGCGTTGAAAATCTAATAGTGCGCTAAAGGTCGCTGCACACAGCGGGCGCGGCGGGACGGGACGGATACGCGACGCGACGCTGAGCAGTTGTAATGTACTAGATATTACGGACGACGCCACACGGAGTCGTCGCGTCGCGTCCCGTCCCGCCGCGCCGCGCCCGCTGTGTGCAGCGACCTAGGTATTACATCTAGGTGGGCGCTAGTGCTTATGAAAACGGGCGAAAGTCTCATAAATAAAAGTATAACAAACGGTAATAAGGTAAACAACAACAGATTTTTCAGCCAACTATTAAAAAAAAATGTGTAAATAGTAAGTGTTTTGTGCAACGTAACGCCATCGTTCCACCTACGAATTAACTTAACCGTAAGTAATAATCATTTATCGTTGATGCTGTTATTAACACTTGATGTCTTTACTTTTATGTCACATATCACATGCACTCACATGTGGCTTTGAATCATCTTTACAGCTCACACATTCATCCTTCCCTTAAGGAGGGTGACGATGAAGGCGTGAAGGATACGTTAAGGTAGCTCGGAAAAAAAAATATTTACGTGTTATGATCGTGAATCATAATTTTGTCCAGCATACAATTAGACGCTGACCTTCAATTTGCAAAAAACCGTAAGAAAATATGAATTTTGCTGGCTAACCTAGCATGAATTACAATTCAGACTGGAGTCTCCCCCTGCAGGCTTAGCACGAGCACCGAGTTGTCGTCGGAAGAATAGACAGGACTATTAAGTAAATCATGTACAATAGGAGAAGATAGCTATTTTTCTCTATTAATTATCACAGTTATGCGTTCTAAACGAATCATGATTTTGTAGATAATCGTATATACTTTGGGACCGTCGAGTAGAAAGTTTGCTGTCAGTGTGATTGTGACAGTTTGGGAAGAAATATTGTTCTGAAATAGTCTACATATAAAAGGACCTCTAGACAAAGAAATCGTTAGAAACGAAATACAAAGTGAGAGATTGTAGAAGGATATCTACGGTGCGATATCAAAAATGGAGAAACGAAATGTGACTTTATACACTGTGACATTTTAGTCGTCTTACAAAGGTGGTCCACTCAATGTATCCGTCATAAAATACCTCTATGCGCGATTAAAACATTGTTACCATTAATTAAGATAATAGGTACAAAGAAAAATAAATAATGCTTTAGAATTATGAAACACCCTCCCTGTTAATAATGTTTACGTATCAAACGGTAGAAGATATCTAGCTACCTACCAATACATGCCATTTTTAAAATTATTCAAAAGTTCAAAAATACAATTTTTTTTTAAATAAATGATTAGTAGTCATTGGATACATGAAGTGGGCTGCCGTTGTAAGACGACTAAAAAGTCACGGTGTATAGAAAAAGCACTGTCTATTCTTCGTAGAAATAGAAAGCGTTATGCTAAGCCTGCTGGTCTACCGACCGGTGACTTCCCCTGGGAAGGAGTTTCACAGACGTGATTCCAGTGGGTCCAGGAGGAGATTCCAGTGGGTCCGGAGGGTATTTAACCCCATAAAAGTGTATGCTGGGTACTGGGATGTCAGACCCATGTAAATATAACAAAAAAATGTCAAGTTAAGACCCAGTCTTAAAAATATTTGTCCAAATACGGAAATCAAACAGTCTGAAGGAGGACAAATGGCGGTAGTTTCTCGATAAACCGGAAACTCGTCGAGTCATGGATCATTTGCTGCCACCTTTGAGCAGTGCTGACCTTGATTTGCAGGCTGTTGGTAAAGAAGAGAAATTAAGAACGACCGGATACTAAAAAAAAACAAACTCGATTTTAAGTCACACTTAGATTTTATATTGTGACTGCCACATAGGCATATCGTAATTTTAGAAAAACTTAAAAAAATAACCTATCGAGAGATACCCCGCAAAATTCAATAGATTCGCGATCGTTACAAATATGGCTGCTGATTCTAATGATTATAATTCTATTTAGCCATACTTGTTCAAGTCGTGAATCATATTTTAATAAAACATAAAACCTGGCAATGACCTTTAAATTACAAAAAACCGTAACAAAATTTTAATTTCGCAGTCTGCCGTGCTGCAGGCTCAGCATGATGCTTTTTATTTCTACTCTACTGTAGAATAGAAATCGCTTGTCTACATTTCTCGGTGAAAAACTGTTAATTGTCAATACGGAAACGTCATTTTTGTCTACTCTTCCGACGACAAAACACTTGTCTATGGTTCTCGTGCTAAGCCTGCCGGCGCTTTCCAGTGATGTTTCAATTAGGGATTGCAATCCCGCAGCTCATTCAATCCAGCGGGATTGATATGCGGGATTACTCAATCCCGCGCGGGATCACGCGGGATCCCGCATCTTTGAAATGATGTTATAAAATCAAATTGAAACTACAGATTTTTGTGTAAAAATCAACTTTTATTAAATATTTCGTACATAAAAATTATTTGTTTACAATTGTGTTGTAAATTACTAATTACTTATACTAAATTAATAGAAAAGAAATAATTTCTGTTACTTAATGTAAGAAATGTTTAATAAAAGTTGATTTTTACACAAACATCTGTAGTTTAAATTTGATTTTATAACATAATTTCAAAGATACGGGATCCGCGGATCCGCGCTTTGAAGGTGCGGGATCCAGCAGATTAATAAAAGCAGCGGGATCCCGCGGGAATGCGTGATCCCGTTTTGCGGGATTGCAATCCCTAATTTCAATATTTGGCGGAACGTAAGTCCGCAGTTCAAAATGCCAGTACTCAGCTGTGGGTGGTACTACCGATGATGATAAAGGTCGTAGCCCAAACTGTTCAGATTTTAAATAATAAAGCCTTCAGATCTTTGAGCAGCAAGACTCGAGAGTTTGAGGTGAATCCTACTCCTACTATCCTACTAATAACATATTATAATTGTCTATCTATACACCGTGAAATTTTGTGGGGCTTGTGGCTAAGTAACAATAGCTGCACGGGTCGATTGATCAGGTTAAGCTACGCTTGCCGCGGTTGGTCCGTGGATGGGTGACCATCTTTACATACAAAGACCCCTCCGTGCCTCGGAAAGCACGTTAAGCCGTTGGTCCCGGCTGTCATTTGTGGATCTTTGGCAGTCGTTACGGGTCGTCAGAAGCCCGAAAGTCTGACAACCAGTCTTACCAAGGGGTATCGTGTTACCCAGTTACTGGGTTGTGGAGGTCAGATAGGCAGTCGCTCCATGTAAAATACTGGTATTCAGCTGCATCCGGTTAGACTGGAAGCCGACCCCAACATGGTTGGGAAAAAGGCTAAGCAGATGATGACACCGTGAAATTTTAATGGTTGTTTCCCCTCAGCGAAATGGTTTTGTCTTGGTAAAACAATCGTTTTATAAATAAATAAAATATTAGAAACAAAAAATGGTTGATTAACCAAAGTGAAAAATCACCACGTGCGAGAGTTTATTTTGCTTTTAACATTTATGCATCGCTGTTCCCTTTGTCGGAGGTGCGTGCGTTTCGAGTAGTACCTACAAGTTACCTCTAGTGTTACTATTGAGTAGTGTTTTATCCAGTTGATGAATATGTTTTAAATTATTTTGAAACAAAAAAATCTTATTTTTTTTACATTTACTCTATGCTTCGAAAGTACTCCTTATAGCAAGTTGTTCTGCCGCGGGAAAACAACCATTTAAATTTCACGGTGTATACTTATTATAAAGGTGAAGAGTTTGTTTGTTTGTTTGCTTGAGCGCGCTAATCTCAGGAATTACTGGTTCGAATTGGAATACTCTCTTAGTGTTGGATACCTCATTTATCGAGGAAGGCTTTAGGCTATATAACGTCACGCTAACACCCCTAGGAGTCGAGCAAAGAGAAAAAAGTCACGAAGACGAAGTACTCGCACGGGCAGGCGAGGTTAGCGACGGGGTGGGTCGGGGAGCAAGAAATTTGACGCGAACGAAGTCGCGGGCAGAAGCTAGTTATAAATAAATGTGAAAGTTTGTGAGGATGTCTGGATGTTTGTTACTCAATCACGCAAAAACGGCTGAACGGATTTAGATGAAATTTGGCAAACAGATAGATTATAACCTGGAATAACACATAGGATACTTTTTATCCCGGTAATTCCCGTGGGATAATTTTGGACTCCTCGCGGGCGAAGCCGCTGGCAAAAGCTAGCGTGGTTTAATTAAAAGCACTTTGGCTTTTGACGTAATATTGTGGGGTGAGCGCCCTGTGAAAGGGTAGCACGCATGTTCAATACATGCGTGCTACTGAAGTCGGTACATATAATATGTGTATACAGGATAAGTTTTTATCCAGTGCGCAAACTGTAACCATGACTTCAGCATATCATTCTAGATCCCCCTAGCGCAGAAATTTTTCGTCGGTTATACAAAAAAAAAATCAACTGTTTCATGGAAAAGTGCAATACCTACGCGGTCAAAATGTATGGAACATGGCAGCTGATTTTCTTTTGTATAATCGACGAAAAATTTCTTCGCTGGAGGGCTAGAATGATATGCTGAATTCATGGTTACAGTTTGCGCACTGGTTAAAAACTTATCCTGTATGTTCTCGTACCGATGGATTGTCTATCTTGTGGTTAATTAAGTGTAAAAAGTTTATTATTTTAGATTACAATACAAACCTAAATTACAATACACAAGCTAACACTAAAATATGCACAAGCGTAATAATAAAAAAGGAAAGAGCTCAAAAACATCAAAAACTTCGTCCGCATAGCTGGCAATGGGATAAGTGCCCAAAAATATGGCAGCATTGCCATACAAGGTGTAACAGTATAAACGCAAGACCTGAAATTAGTTTGTTCCTAATTGAGTACTGAATTTATTTATATAACTTTTGACATAGGTACTTTTTACAAAAATAATGTATTTTGCCGTACTTACCGCCAATTGAGCCAAACAAAATTCAATCTTATGTCGAGAGAATAAGGGTCAATTTTAAATGCATAAAGTATTGCTAGGGTCAATACGTTTTTCTTAATAATAACAGTAAGTTTAAAAAAAAAAATAGTCTTGATCATTGTTTTATGCTTTTAACTCGGTACTCTAATTGGGGTGTATGAGGACTTGCGTTAATGGGTCAGTAATTACGTTACATGTTGTATACACATTACTAATTTAAATCACAAAAGGAGTGGAACTCCTTGCCGGATTTAGTGTTCCCCGATAATAATGTAGGTGTAAGCTGGGATCTGTGACATCACGACTAAAACTTATACACAGGCAAGTTACTTATTGGACAGCATGCACTTCAATCACTAAACACTAGGTCAAGCGCGGCCTATCCTTCTATAAATATCTGTGTAACACAGGACATTCACGGCGGTAAACCATTTATAAGTAACTGCAGTGTAACTTTTACCTCATTTTAATAAATCACTACATAGTATAAAACAAAGTCGCTTTCTCTGTCCCTATATCCCTATGTATGCTTAAATCTTTAAAACTACGCAACGGATTTTGATGCGGGTTTTTTTAATAGGTAGAGTGATTCAAGAGGCAGGTTTATATGTATAATACACCGACCTCCACGCGGGCGGAGCCGCTGGCAAAAGCTAGTATAATATAATTAGAATGATTGCGAGGGTTTGATAAAATTCTCGGCAATTATTATTCTTCGTGGCTCACTTTATCGAATCGTGGATGGGTCCTACTTCAGTAATAATTGTAGGTGTGCAACAATGTCTAGACTTACTATCTTAGCTGTAAACTGAGCTAGGTCTAGACACCGTGTCCGCTAATTGTTTATAGCACATAATGAGCTCAATTTTCCCGAACTTTCTCTTGCTTTGCTTTAGTTCACGCTGGCTGCCGCACTGTTGTCAAGTAGCCTAGCCTATCTGTAATAATAACTAATCTTTGCCTATTTTAAACGCTACATTGGATTTAAGTAAGTATTGTGAGAAAGCTTAGTTTTAACTGGGAGTTTGCTTTTGCACTGTTTTGTAAGGTGTAAAACTATTATAATTTTACTATGATTTATAAACGATTTCAATGTCTTCTCATGTTCATCTTAGGGGTTATGTGTATGTTCTACGCGGCCCCGACCACGGCTAATGGCCACTGGGTCCAAGTAAAGTCGCAACTCACTATAGTTCGTTCGCGTTAAGAATGCAGTGAGTCATCAGTGCAACTGCAAGAGTGTATTCACAGTGGTGTTAAATTCAAACATATTATATTTTAAAAGATTAAGTTTAATGAATAGATTTGAATGTAATTTGAAAAGATTTGATTGGTTAGGGGGCGGGGCTAGGCCGACGGATAATGATGACTCACTGCATTCTTAACGCGAATGTACTTTACATTTCGCGCGTATGGCTGGAACCACCAACTGGTCGCACGATGTGCTGTCCGAACTTTGTGTTCTCTATTTAGAATTTCCGCACCTTGGTCAGCTTGCTCGCTCCTGCATACAAGGTTGCGTAGCGCGCGGGTTCCCATACGGTACTCTGACAAAGCGAAAAGCAAATGAGATGTCTGTATGCAACTATTTCAATTTTTCTTTCTTTCTTTCTACCACAAGTTATTGTTTTGCCTTACAATGTTCTTCTAGATCATTGTCTCCGCAACAGTTTTAGATTCTCCACTCTTGCTCAAAGTGTTTTTTCGCTTTCCCGTTCCTCCTTTTATAGGCCATCTTTGTTCTTATTCGATCGTTTTGCAACCGTTTTAGCATAACCCGAAAACAATGAATAGGCGATGTTCCGCTGTCAAAGCAGCGGCCCCCAACTCTAAATTACTTCCCCCCATCAACAATGTATTTACGACCACGGAAACACTAAAGCTGTGATTAATATTTTTACAGAGCTAATAAACTACACGCAACCTGTGTACGTGTGGCGGGATGACCCTAATTCCAGGCAGAATACCATCAAGGAGATTATTGAAAGAGCTACTTCCAAAGAGGATTGGCCTCAGGTCGGTACTGCTCCAAATATTATGACACTCGCGCCTTTTGCTGGAAGGCGCAGAAGTTTGATTATCAGGCTACTGCTTCTTCTTAGTGTCGCTGGCACGACAGTTATTCAAATTAGCGACCTCACTGCTACTGCAAAAAGCAGAATTTTAATGGATTTCACGAAATGAATCGCTTTTAGAGGAATTGCTTTATGTGGCTGAAAGTGTTATTTACTTTACTATCTATATTACACATACCATTTACTTTCTGTAAGCCGACCGGGATGGGACTCACAAACGTTTAAAATGAAACACACAATCATAGTATAGGAGTGGAGTAGTAAGCAGTCTTGGCCCACTGGTGACAGTCACAATTTATGAGTTGTTGGTCGTAGGTTAGAACCCAGACTGGCGTTTTTATCATTATTTCAGCCGAAAGGCGTCCACTGCTGGACATAAACCTCCCCCAAAATCGGGGGATTCGCCATAATCGCCACGCTTGGCAGGCGGGTTGGCGATCGCAGTATGGTGGTCAAATGCATAGCGAACGCTGCTGCCCATTCTCTAGTAAGTCTCTTAGTCGCCTTCTACGACACCCACGGGAAGAAATAGGATGGTGCTATTCTTTTACGTCCGGCACCACACGGATCGATATCATGTGCCAGCTATCAAATATGTAACTATGAACAGGTGGGGACCTGGTGACCTGTATTACAGATGTTACTACCTACCACAGGCACCAGCGCTCCACGACCAAAAATCGACCGTAAATATTGTTTGTATTGTAAATATTATGGAACAGCTGTTTCTTTTTGTATTACCGACGAAAACTTACTGCACCGGGGGTCTAGAATGATATGCTGAATTCATGGTTACAGTTTGCGCACTGGATAAAAACTTATCCTGTAGATGCATGACGCAAATGATGCCCACGAACTAATAATTATCGGTGCTATTACCACACGAAACTGGCGCTTTACTTTGTGTAAATTATTTCATCGCCACTGGTCAAAAAGGCGATATGAAAGACATCGTAAGGAAACCTGCATGTCCTAGAACCAAAACTTAGAAGACATGTGACATCTACTAACCCACCGTGGGCTCACGTGGTGGATTATGGCCCACTCTCTCTAACAGAGAGGAGGCCTGTGTCCCAACATTGGGAGAATTATAGGCTGATTGTGCTTATTCTATATACACAGTAGAAATCATCATTGCAGCCAAAAGACGTCCACTGCTGGATATAGGCGTCCCCCAATCATTACATTTTAACTCCCGACGCAAAAAGAGGGGTGTTGTAAGTTTGACCGCTATGTGTGTGTGTCTGTCTGCAGCACCGTAGCTCTTAAACGGGTGAACCGATTTGGAAGCAGTATTTTTTTATTTAAAAGTAGGTTTCTAACGGTGGTTCTTAGATATGTTTCATCAAAATCGGTTCAGCCGTTTGAAGATTATCAGCTCTTTTCTGGCTGACGAAGGGATTTGAGCATCTCCCACGGGTCTGATCGATTCGAAATTTGGTATTCTATTACTGCAATGATATTAGACGAAAAAAGTAACCTTGAACAAATGCTGGAGCATCACCTGGAATTTTCAGGATATCCAAGTTACTCACAAACAAACAGCAGAAGTATTGTGTTTGGGCTCATTGAAAAGGTCTCAATGAATAGGTTATAGAGAAATGGTGATCAGGACGAGGAATGAGGATAAATCAGAAAACAAACTTCACTGTGGGAAACAAACGGAATGCTGCGCAGATTTGAGCGTGACATGTGTCGATCGTAGCGTGTTTACTATTACTATATTAAGGAAATAAAAGTTAAAATTAAATTTTAAAAAACCCCCGACTCACACAAATAGCTCTAAAAAGAATTGGCCTTTTAAGTTGTAGGTAATATTTTGATCAAAGCATTGTCACGTCGCGTCGTCTAGGCATTTTCATTGACCGTCCGTCAATGAAAATGCCAAACAGACGATACCCTACCTTATGCTATTGTAGAAAGAATAACATTTTGACTAGCCGTCCCCCGACGTGACAATGTTTTTGATCAAAATATTACCTTCAACATAAAATGCCAATAAATATAATTTTTTACTTTTTAGTGGTTTTTGTTTGAGTCGGGAGTTTTTAAAATTTTAAATTTAACTTTTATTGGGTGATTGCCATAATGCCACGCTTGGCAGGTGGGTTGGCGATCGCAGTATGGTGATAAAATGCATAGAGAACACTGGTGTCCATTATATATTAAGTCCCTTAGTCGGTAAATGAAAACTGGCTTCCTTGAATCAACGCAACTCATAATAGCATTCCAAAATAAATACGACAACGTAGCGTTTCCACGTCATTCATCAAAATTTTCCAATTTGTATTATGAATCCAGAAATAATATTAAGAGTCGAGGTTTAGTCATCTTGCGTCGATCCTCAAATAGACGTACTCGGGCGCTTGGTTATTATAAGCGATTATTTCTGGAATGGGTTATATTTACTTGAAATGTATAAACATTGACTTGAAATAGTCCTCTTGGAGTTTCTTGGCCGTTTTGCTCCCACTTCGCATTGGAATGGTCAATGAGCTTCATCTTTCCAACTGGCCGACCCCTTGACAATCCTTGCTGGGGTGCGGGTTGCTCGAAAGAGATACCCTCGCCCCTGGCACACAGGCAACTGAGGGAACACGGGTGGGTTTTAGTCAGTAAAAGTCTGACACGCCCCCTCCTGCTCCACCCAGAGCGCGAGAAGTTATTTGATGATTTCCCACCCTCAAAAAAAAAAACCCCTTGACAGTTCAAAAGTCTCTGTAAATGGTTTTATAAATGCTTTGTGTTTGAGGTCGTAGGTATTTACTGTACTTAACCGGGTGTCACCTAATAGAGCTCATTGAGTTTGGGATTGTCACAAAGGTATCATAGATGTTTTATTTCAAGTCCGGTCGTTGTCGGGCCTTGCGATTTGTTCGGAGTTTTCGGCGTATGGCGATTTTTTTATTCCAAAATAAATGGATACTGAAACAATAATTGCATTTGTCTTGTGCCTAAGTGGATGGGTTACCATCTTTTCATCCCCCCTTCGTGCTTCGGAAAGTATGTTAAGCTGCTGGTCCCGGCTGTCATTAGTAGATGACATTTATTCATGTATATACTCATGTAGATGATGTAGATTCTGTCAGTCATTACGGGTCGTCAGGAGCCCGAAAGTCTGACAACCAGTCTTACCGAGTAATTGCGTTGTGGACTTTAGAGGTCAGATAGGCAGTCGCTTCATGAAATACTGGTGTTAAGCTGCATCTGGCTAGACTGGATGCCAACCCCAACATAATTGGCAAAGGGTGAGGCAGATGATGACTTGTACGTATTACATTTCAGGTCCTCATATTTCCTGAAGGAACTTGCACGAACCGCTCGTGCCTCATCACGTTCAAGCCGGGAGGGTTCTACCCCGGGGTGCCGGTGCAGCCCGTCACCATTCGATACCCAAATGCGAGGGATACCGTCACCTGGACCTGGGAAGGACCTGGAGCGTGAGTGATAAAACTAGTACATAACAAAATAATATCAATATTTGTTTCAGAACTAATTCCATAACTATTGTTAGTTAACTAAGGGCTGATTTTTCAATAGCCAGATAACTTTTATGATTTATTTGAAGAATAAATCTGACAGTTTATCCGCAGTCAATCCGCAATAGTTATTCCTTAGATAAAAGTTATCCGACTGTTGAAAAATCTGCCCTTATAGCTATATTTAGCACACAAAAACATTTCACTTAATATCACGTATGAGTAAGTCCGAATGTCACCAATAAAATTGAACGTGATCAGCACTTCATAACCGCATTCAAGACCTGTCAGCATCAATACTCCACACACTGATAGCCTGCTCTAGAACGCAGTTTAGATGTATTGAACGCGTTCAGTTTCATTGGTGAAATCATGGTGAAATTCGCCCTAATTTATTTTATTTTATTTTTGTTTTAATTACGGACGCTTTAATGTGCACGTCTTTTTACATCGTTCTCTCATTGATAATTTCATCATAATGATGGAACCAACTTTTTGGAACAATACCATGATTTTAAAAGAGTGTCCATGGAGTTTCTTGCCCGTTCTTCTCCATAGGTACCTACGCTTTGGAATGGGCAACTAGCTTCATCTTTCTAACTCACCGACCTTGACAATTGAAAAGTGCCTGTAATTGGTTTATTTGAAATAAATGCTTTGAGTTTGAGTTTGACTATTACGCGTTCTCGTGAGAAGTGACACCAAATTAATGACATTTGTTTTGTAAATGGGTTTAAAAAAAAAAAACAACACTTTTACACGTCAAAATGTTTTTTTGGCAACTCGATGAGATCGTTGAACACAGGCTCTTTTATTTTTTTAAAGCGGTCATCATTAGAAGACTAGATATTTTAGAGGAGAAATTAAATATTTTCCTTATACATTTTCAGTCTCAAGCTGCTGTGGTTGACGTTGACTCAAGTGCACAGTTCGTGTGAGATCGAGTTCCTGCCAGTGTACTACCCTAGCGAGGAGGAGAAGAGGGACCCCAAGCTTTACGCCAGAAACGTTCGAGATGTCATGGCCAAGTGAGTTCCCAACATGGTGAAGGGTGGACGTTTTGGGGTACTGTCTTATGTATTTTGACGTTCGAAGAGTGATGATTCTCAGCCTAATTTGAATAAATGACTTTTGATTGATTTTGATTGATTGATTACTCACTCAATATGGTCATTTATAGTATTATACATGTGAAATAAGAATACAATATGAATTAATATTATCAATTGAAAAGACGAAATATGGCTGCCTCGTTGGTCTAGTGGTCGCAAGGGCTAAACCTGAGAATGATGCCTGGGTTCGATTCCCAGGTCGGGCAAGGTGTAATTGGGTGTTTTAACCGACTTCAAAAGAAGGAGGACTTACATATATAAATACATAAATGTATATATATGTATGTTCGGGCATAACTCCGTCATATACAACGTGTAACGGAAAGGGTATACATACCAAGGGCACGGCTTCTTTGAATGATACCAAACTATATTGGAAGGGTTTTTTAATCCTATCTCTACATGTTCGGAAGTTATGAGAATTTTTAATACATTGACACCAGAAACCGATCTTTTCAAATTTAAATAAACACATCACTCGGAAAAGATTTATCGTGATATTGGGAAGTAACGTGGAAAGTTATTGACCTACGTAGTGCAGCGGCACGTTTGTTATGTTTTGAATTTAAGAAACATGTGAAATCGAAAATTTGTTATCAATTTTTAAAGTATTTTATTTTGAGCTGAAACTATGTACAGTGATTTTATACCAGCTGTTATCTTTAGTGCTTAAGGATAGCAATAGGGTTTCTGTTACACCCTGTATAGACGGATTTTCAAAATTGTTTTTTTGTTCGAAAGGGGTTTATTCCGAAATGGTTCCTTTTAATTTCATATAGATCTGATGATTTTTCGGAGACAGACAACGGAACTCTTCAAAAAATGACAGCAAATCATACGCGATCGCTGCTATCGCATAAATATGCATTGTTTTGACCCCAAGGATGATGAAATTTCGAGTTGGTGTGGGATAGGTACCTACTATAATTAAATAGTGAAACATAAAAAAAATAAAAAAAAAACTACTGACTTCCGGAAAAACACTACAAAGTGAAAAATTAATTTCGGAAGGTGGTGAAAAAAAAATTAAAATACATATCCAAAGTCACTGACTTCCGAAATTAAAGTTATTTTCTATCTAGAGTTTCTCCGTAGCAGACCGGAGTCTGGATTTGTGCCCGGGTGCTGGCAATAGGCTCGCCCCCTATTACATAGGACTTAAACATAACTAGCGAAATGTGCTTGTACTAATCCTAAAGGTAGGTACACCTCTGCCCAACCCTACGGGGAAACCAGGCGTGATGTTGTGTTATATGAAATGTGGCTCTGTGTTCTACTAAAATATTAATTGTTGCTGCCGTTCAGACCTATATTTCAATTAATTTTAGCACTCTCCCCATTATGAATGAATGAATGAAATGGACCAATCCCAGCGTCGCTTGACCAGACTTGATTAAGCGAATGAACCCCAAGATTTGCGCTTGCCCCTGGAGCCTCATGCTTCATGGTGTTACAGATGCCATTGCATATCAAGAAGTAGACCGGGGTGCGCGGTAATGGTCATGTAAACGTGCCCTTAGGTTGGGAAAGGATTGCTAGCCTACCGGATATGCGTCTTTGAGTAAGCATTGGACTAGTGGAGAGACGGGTGGTATTTATTTATAGGAGGGCATCTTTTCACGACGTCGCCGGCATGTTGATTCAGGTCGAATTTCTTGGGTAGGTTCAACTGTTTTCTTAGCTCTTTTCTATGCTGTTCTGTGTTGTTGTTTTCATAGTCGTCTTCGGAGGTCTCGCTGCTATCAGTTTCTGGTTTTTCGTAGATATCGCTAGCCGCTTTCTTGATCTTGTGTCTGTCTCCAGCCATGTCCTTCCAAAACGTGATTCCCATGTCGAAATATTTCATGTCCTGTTTTAGGTCGTCGTTCCATGTGTAAATAGGTCGTCCGACCTTCTTAGATTTAGCCTTATACTCCATTGCTGCATGCAGTAGGGGTGGTTTATGCCGTCTGAAGACGTGTGCTTAAGTAGCACACCTAAGGTTCTTTTTAGCACTTTCCCCATTAGATTATAAATTGACAAAAGGAGTATTTTCGTGCACGGACACTTAATAGTATTGACTGATCTTCGTGTACTTTTAGAGCACTTGGCGTTCCTGTCCTGGACTACACGTACGATGACTGTAAGCTGATCGCGCGCGCCAAGCAGCTCGGCATCCCTTGCGCGGCTTCTACGAGGGAAGTCCACGAGATCCGAGCACAACTGGGGTAAGAGACTTAATTCACAATTTATTTTTAAATTCACAATTTATTTCAACTTTACTACACCTTATAGTTAGCAATAATAAATTTACGGAACAGTGTCCAGTGCTAGTACTAAAGTGGGGTCTGTTTCAATATGTGCCCTTTTTTACAAGATAATAAAATAGTATCCCGAGTCAGGCGGTCATAAGCTGTCAATGTGACCTTAATAAGAAAAGCGAACGAAGCGAGCTAAAACATGGAGAATCCCGACCCAGATATTTTAAGTTTTTATTGAAGAGTTAGCGAAGCGAGATGAAAATTGAGAATATACTGAACCTGGATTAGAGACGTTGTCACTGTGGTTAAACCAAGAGAATATAAAAGCGAGTGAAGCCAGTTAGAAAATTGGAGCATCCTGACTGGGATAGGTTAGATTTTCCGTGTGATTTTACTAAATGAATGAAGCTTGAGAACTGGACCGCACCTTTAGCTTGCAGCCTTTGTAAACCATAAACAAATTACGTAATTTTTTATGTCTTCATTACCAAGAAAAATTTGAGGTTTTGGTTTATATTTTACGCTATTTGAAAACACATATAGGGTGGCCCGGCAGCTGGTGGGCTTCGTATCATTGATACGAATGATACGACTGTAGCTACGCTCCTGACGGAGCAGCTGATTTGTTTTCGAGATTTCAACGTGGTCTCATAGAAAGTGGTTCAATAATGCTGAAGTGGTATTTCAAGAAGTAACTACTATCGTTGATCCTGTTGATTTGTTTTCGCTGATCTCCTTTTTGGGATACAAAGGAGATCAGCCTTTATTTATTTAACCCCTTTAGGGGTTGAGTTTTCAAAATCTTTCCTTAATGTTCAACTTCGGTATATATTATGTAAGAAAACCTTATGCAAACTTTCCTGCTTCTAGATCCAGCTGCTTAGGCTGTGCATTGTTTGCCTGTGATTGAATGAACTATGATTTTATTAAGTTGGTAGACCCCTGGACTTCATGTAATATATACATTTTCATGTGTGAGTAGTCTGGAGCGCTCGCAACTGGAACTACACCTGGCGGCGGCAGGACTTCAGGGTGGCGCACGCTGGCTGGGCGCCGAGGAGTTTGCGCGCCGTCTTGGAGTCCCGCTCGACACGCGCACGCAGAGGCTCTTCGACATATTCATGCAGGTTCGCAATTGCAATACTCTTGTAACAAGTTAGATATATAATGACAGATGCTTCGCCCGCGTGAAGGTCGAAAATGATTCCACGGGAACTTATTACTAGGATAACAAGTATCCTATGTGTTAATCGATTTTAAAATGCCAAATTTGGATGTATGCCAAATTTCATCCAAATCTGTTAAAGTTGTTTTTGCATTATTGAGTAACAAACAGCCAATCAACGAAACATGCAAACTTTCAGATTTATAATATTACTAGGATTACATGTCGTGATGGCCCAGTGCATGAGATATGCACAAGGTTGTGGAATCAAATCCGGGCAAGTACCAATGTGACTTTTTCAATTGAGGTGAAGGACTATAAGTCCCGGTTTCCTCACGATGTTTGTGAGGAAACCGGGACTTATAGTTGGCATACCCTGAACTTGACATGAGTGAATACTCGTGCCTTCTCTGAATAAGAAGAGGTCCTGGAGGGGGACAGTAATACTCGTGCCTTCTCTGAATAAGAAGAGGTTCTGGAGGGGGACAGTAATAAATAAATAAATAAATATCTTTATTGCAGACCACATGATCCATAAAAAAACACATTAAAAAAATATAAATAATAATAAGTCCATTAATTTTTTTTAAATAAAGATGAAAAAAATATACAATTAAATAGCATACATACACACAAACACACATAAACTCACGCCTTTCTACTCTTGCACATAAATAGGCACAAATATTTTACGCGGCTATTTCCAACCACCGCTTGTAGGTCTTGATAGCGTACATCCTATCAGCAATGTCCTTAACTAAGGTGTATCCTTCACGTACCAACCCTGGACATGAAAGAGGCAATACTGCTTCTCTGAATGGCATTGGAATAGGTTGACATTATAAGCTCTGACCATATAAAATACTTACAGAGCACTACGAAGTGCCCAGCCTTAAAGACCTTTATTTACACTCTGAATGCCAATAAACATTTACGTGGGCATACCCTTAAGTTATGGGAAAATTCATCTAAGCCTTTGAAGCACTTCTTGTCTAACAGAGTTGTAAGAGCATGGAATAGACTCCCAGAAAATGTTGTGATGGCTCCCACACCGAACTGCTACAAGAATAGATAAGACAGATTAAATATCTCCAAGCTTTTTGATACATACGCATCAGCTAATTAGCTGCTAGTATGTCTAACCAAATAATACTATGCACCAAGGAAGGCAGGTCCAGTCCAGAAGGGCGGACTGACACCCCTGGTCATACATTTAGCTAGTAAATCGTATGTGCCTAAACTTAAATACCTACTACAGGTCATTCTGGATTTGAACCCCTCTCCCTGGGTTATTTTTTCTACACTTGGGCGAAATGCTGGGTACGCCCATGCCTTTGACCTGGTCTTTTAAGTTTTAAAGGCGCACATAAAATTACTCAATTCTGTGCAATTTCTATACAGGGTTATTGGAAAAACACCAACAACCTCTTGAGACGTCATTTTACTTATCATTATGAACAACTTTTACCATATTAAAAGTTGTTCATAACGTTTATTTCACGTTAGGTCCCAAACGTGAAATCGTGAACAAAAATCAGCTGTTCCCTACATATGGATGAGTTAAACGAACATAAATGTAAGGAACAGCTGATTGTTTTTTCGCTATTTCGGGTTTGGTCCCATAGTAAAAGTTGTTCACAATGATGAGTACAATGACTGATTATTTTAAACTTTTTATTTCGTTTTATTAAAAAGTAATATATTTTTTAAACTTTTTAGTATTTATGATGCGGGATTTACTAAGGCGTAGTTCGTAGCAGCGTTTTTCCGTTATATAGATCGTACTAATTCGTGGAACCCACACATATGTGTTCTTTTGAACACTTAAATTGTTATGTATCTATGGCCACCTGCCAGCTCTAGCATCAGACCCTGGTAACCATATAGGATCAAAGTACTCGTCAATACGAATCAAACGAGCCCAAACTCGATGGGGTTGTGTCGTTTTATTGCGGAGTTCCTATGGCCACCTTCCAGCTTCGGCATCAGACCCTGGTTACCATATAGGATCAAAGTACTCGTTAATACGAGCCAAACGAGCCCAAACTCGATAGGGTTGAGTCGTTTTATTGCGGAGTTTATATGCCCACCTTCCAGTTCCTGCATCAGATCAGCTCTATGTTATCATGATATTGCATTGTCACAAGATATACATATACAAGCACAATTTCAGCTCAATCGGAAACCGGGAAGTGGGTCAAATTTAACTTGCAAGATTTCATTACAGGCATCGGGGTAGGTGAAAATAAATAAAAGCTTGTAAAACTAGGCGTTCGCCATTCTTTTTACCATAATTAACATTAACATTTGCAGCGGTCGAGTGGTCTCGTGTACTTCCCTGACTACCTGCTGTGTGCCGCGTTCCTGTCGCTGCAGAATACGCCTTTATCGCAGCTGCTGTCCGTCGCATTCAAGGTAGCCAACCTTATTTTCATATTTATTTTAGTCAACATATTTATCATATAAGAAAGAAAGAAGAAAGAAAAAAAAAAACGTTTATTTGCGGTAAGTATGACGCAAAAGAAAAACAGGAACACACAAAGAAATAAGAAAAGGTTGACGGAAACATGCGTCACATCCACGAAAAACGGCTATCGCTCAGCATTATGCTGCGACCCTATGCAAGAGTCCTTGTTACTGTAATTTAGGTACCTTCCCCCCCGCCGGCAAGAAGCGATTAGAGCTAGCTAGGAACGAGTTAGCGAGCAACGAATGTGCGACGGCGACGAGTGATTATTCGCTGGAATGTGTCTGTAGCAAGCGTTCATCCCATGAAGCGAGCGTCACTGAGCGAGTACTGTTTGTCGCTCTTGTCGTTGTTGCGACTAACGAGTACTCGCTGGCAATGGGAATATAATATAAACTATGAGGGTTGATTGATGGAGGGAGGGATCGAAGATTTTGATGACCATCACTCTGCAAATACATTCTTGTTACGGTCGCGAATGATATCTTGTGCAACTTACCACTTACCTGCAAATTGCGACTACGCGGGCTGCCTGGCGCTTTGCCCGTAAGGTTTTTTTTTTTTTTTTTTGGGTGGGAAATCATCAAATAACTTCTCCCGCTCTGGGTGGAGCGGGAGGGCGTGCCGTGTTCCCTCAGTTGCCTGTGTGCCAGGGGCGGCGGTATCTCTTTCGAACAACCCGCACCCCTGGCGGGCATCGGCCCTTGCGGGCCCCATCTGTTGCTGCTGACATCTCTTTGAGGCGCGCGTGGAACACAACGCGCCGTCGACCCGGGCTTGGTCCTTACCGGACAGCGAGCTACCCATTACTCGCCGTCCGCAAGCCCGTGCCTACGGTGGCCGGGAATCAGCCTGGGATTCCCAACGCCCAGGGCATCTCCTGCGAAGGCCACGGCTGTGAGGGCACATGTACTGCATCTCCCTCACGTGCGCCGCCTCCCTCTTTGCGAGCATAACTGCTTCGCTGAAGGAGGCGACTGCCAGCCATGCCCTCTCGCTCCGTACCATGGTCTGGACCAGAGTCGGACGCGAGAGATCGCCTCCGCCGATCACCTCCACGAGGACACGGCGGTGCTCCGCCCAAGCCGGGCAGACCTCCACCGTATGCTCCACCGTGTCCTCTGGGCGATCTTCGCAATGGAAACACCCGTGCGTTTCCTCCCGCCCTATCCGAAACAGGAACCTCCCGAAACAGCCATGTCCGGTGAGGACCTGTGTCAGGCGGAAGGTGAGGACGCCATGCCGCCTCTCAAGCCACTCCTCAAAGAGGGGACTTACCGCCGCAATCGCGGCGTGCCCATCGCCCGTAAGGTGACGAACATATTTTTGAAGTGACTGTACGTATGCCATGTTTAATTTGCAGCTATACGACAGCAACCGCACAGGTCGACTGAACCTGGCCAACTTCGAGGAGGTGGCGACGCGCTGTCTCGGCCTGTGCCAGGAGGACGCACACAACACCTTCCAACAGGCTGACCTGGACGAGAAGGGCTACTTGACATACGGTAAGTTAATATTCGTTAAGGTTCTAGAATAATAAAGTTGTAAGTTGTAGGTTAGATAGAACTCAGACAGGCGCATTGCTTTGTATAAATTATTTCATCACCACAGAACTCAAAACGGTGAAGGAAAACATCGTGAGGAAATTGGCATGTCCTAAAACCAAAAATTCGAAGACATGTGACATCTACCAACCAGTACTAGGCCCACGTGGTAGACTACGGTCCTCGCACTGAGAGGAGACCTGTGTTGTTAGGAACAGTATCAGCTGATTATGGATCGATCGACGTTAAAGTTACGCTTGTCTAGGTCGGTTCCGTGTGGTGCCGGATGTAAAAGAATAGCGCCATCCCATTTCTTCCCATGGGTGTCGTTGAAGGCGACTAAGGGACTTACTAGAGAATGGGCAGCAGCGTTCTCTATGCATTTGACCACCATACTGCGATCGCCAACCTGCCTGCCAAGCGTGGCGATTATGTAAAATCCCCCCTTTTTGGGGGAGGCTTATGTCCAGCAGTGGACGTTTCAAACTCAAAGTATTTATTTCAAATAAACCAATTACAGGCACTTTTGAATTGTCAAGGTCGGTGAGTTAGAAAGATGAAGCTAGTTGCCCATTCCAAAGCGTAGGTACCTATGGAGAAGAACGGGCAAGAAACTCCATGGACACTCTTTTAAAATCATGGTATTGTTACAAAAAGTTGGTTACATCATTATGTTGAAATTATCAATGTGAGAACGATGTAAAAAGACGTGCACATTAAAGCGTCCGTAATTAAAACAAAAATAAAATAACAACTCAGAAATTAAAATAAGCCGTAGGAGCTAGGAGATGACCAGTCCCTACTGGCGGCGTCCGTTCACGAACGTTTTTCGGCTGATATGATGATGATGATGATGATGAGGTCGGTCCGTGGAACCTTCTCAACTTTGTCGGGGTCGATTTCCAGTTTAACAGGAAGCTGTAGTATTTTACATGGAGCAATTGCGTGTCCGACCGCCACAACGTATTTACTGCGTAACACGATGCGCCTTGGCAAGATTGGTTGTCAGACTTTCGGGTTTCTGACTACCTGTAACTACTGTCAAAGATCTACGGATGGCCGCTGGGACAACTGATACGTTTATCAGTTGGTCCCAGCGGCCATCCGTAGATCTTTACACCCCGAGGCACAGAGGGGTCTTGGTATGTTATGGATGGTCAACCATCTATAGACCGACCTCGCCAGGCGTTGCTATCCTTGAAGATCGACCCGTGCACCTGTTAATATTTAGCCACAAATTTCTTAAGAAATAATAGTGTTCTTAAACAATAATGTGTAAATTATTATACAATTCTCATAATTTCCAGATGAATTTATATCATACGCGCAGAAGAAAGCTGAGTTTGCGTTTGTATTCGCGTGCGATGCGACACATCATAAGCCGAAGACTCAGTGAGGGTCACCAGGTCACATCCCGACAGTCTGCAGTCAGGTGCCCTAGCAACAGGAACCGGCCCGGGCAGCACCAGGGCAGGATGGAGAGACACGGAGAAATGTCGAGAATGTGATTTTAGAATGTGTATATTTCTTTAAGGCGAAAGCGCCAAGATAATTCGATAGATTTTTGATAGAGTCTAACATTTTTTGCAATATTTGCATACATAATTATAATCTGAAGACTCATCAATACACTCTCAGTTATGTTTGTTGTATTGATTATTCTAATGATAAATACTCCTACATATTTATTCTTGTCGTGAATCATATTTTCACCTGCAAATTGCAAAAAACGTAAGATAATTCGAATTTTCGTAAACTTGCTTCCACTTACTTCCCTCTTACATTTATCGCAAGTTGGATCACAAAAATTCCCAACATATTGAGGCTACTAATGGGCAAAGCTCTGTTATAATTAATGCTAGAACCTTGCTAGAACACTGAAAGGGGAAACTGGCTTTGCAGTCTTAATTACACTAAGTTGGATATTACTCCTCCTCGCTCAAAGACAAACCGAGATTTAACACACGTTCCCACTGACGAAATAAAATCGCGACAGGATTTTATCGCGTACTGGATTTTGAACGCTGTGTTGAACCGAGCATTCAGAATCCTACAAAAGCATCCCGGCGCGTTAAAAAAATACACTGTTTAATTTTCAACTCTCGGCGTTATCTAGTCTGTTCAAGATCTAGTGCGTGAAAGAATCACCGCGCGATTTTGTTACGTCCGTGGGCCTATTTTTCGATAGGTAAGTTTTGTTCGGTTATCATACATGGATATGCCCCGTTCCGAAACTAGCAGGGTATAGTAGCAGTGTTTTGAATCTATACAAAGTATTATTTCCTCATCTATTTTTACGTAAACGGTCAGTTTTAACTTTTTTTTTTGCTGAAAGTGTTATTTCAATAAGTATAAAATATCGCTTCATCGCATACTAAATACTCTCAGTATTTCGTGAAATACTTAAACAACATAATTCTTTATTATTTTATTTATACACCGTGACATTTTAGTCGTCTTACAGCGGAAGCCCACTTCATGTATCCAATGACTACCGATCATTAATAATAAAAAAATAATATTTTTGAACATTTGCATAATTTAAAAAAAATTAATATAATTCACTAAGACGCATGACATAGCTTAAAACATCCTGTTATGGAGATGGAATTAATGATGGATTGTAATGGTAGGTAGCTAGGTATCTTCTACCGTTTGATACGTAAACATTATTAACAGGGAGGGTGTTTCATAATTCTAAAGCATTATTTATTTTTCTTTGTACCTATTATCTTAATTAATGATAACAATGTTTTAATTGCGCCTAGAGGTATTTTATGACGGATACATTGAGTGGACTACCTTTGTAAGACGACTAAAATGTCACGGTGTATAATTACGTATTTGCTCACAATGACGTTTGACCCAAGCTCATGTAGCGTAACTATTCTGTAGACTTGCCTTATGTAATTATCTATTTAAAAAAAACGGACTCCTAAACCGAGCATATTTTTCTATACAGGTCTATGACCTTTCTATTTGAATCAGAATTCAAATTTGGTATAACCATGACACCAAAAAGACGGCCAGTTTGTTGACTTGAAAACGGCGAGTTATGGTTATTTTGATTTTTTGGCCCACAATGGACAGTTAGGGCTGATTTTTCAATAGTCAGATAACTTTTATCTGAAGAATAAATCTGACAGTTTGGTACATTTTCTGTACAAAAGCTGTCAAACCGACATATTTATTCCACAGATAAAAGTTATCTGACTTTTGAAAAATCAGTGGCTCGATTTAGGAGGTTTTAATTCAATTGAATGATATAGACATAATACATCGATATGCGGATACGGTCAAATGACGTAGGTATGGGGGACCTGAAAATGCAGATAACTGGCATGTGAAATTAAATAAGAATTTTTGTGTGGGGTGAATAACGACTTTAAAGATACTTGATGAATACTCCATTTTAAATGTATTTAATTATGTAACAAAGTATTAGAACACGCGTGCGTAGATGAGGCGTTTTTGTGTTTTTATTCACGAAGCTTTTAATCTTCAGGGTAGTTATTCATCCTTCACAAATGTCTAGTGATAAAATAACTTATTTGTGAATAGTCTTACGCCTTATTCCATAGTTATGTAGTGATTAAGTCAATTATTGGCCGCGTGTGTTATTTAGAGAATATTGTGAAGGTTAGGTACGGTTTCCTGTAATACCGGCCAGTGGACACTTAAGGCTACGGTCTCTTTAAAATTTCTAACCCTATCGATACCGTGCGGTGAAGTTACGACAGACAACAGACACGCCGCAGGTTGGCAAAATGTTAGTTACCTCCGTTGCACCTGGCCATTGCGGGAGGCGTGCGAGCGAGACCGCCGCCGTGTGTTTATTACGAACACGGCATTCGGCCGTCGTCGGTGACGGTCGGCTCGTCGGTGTCATTCGCAGTTGGCGTGTGGTCAGACAGACCGCAGCCTAATAGCCGCAGCGACAATAATGGCACCGTGATTTGACGGTATTGTGTCAAAAAACATTATCTAGGGAACATATCAACTTGCTTTCATAAATAACGTTTCAGTGACGTCATTCGTCGGTAAATTGCAGACGCTATGTGGCGGCTACCGTTCTTCCAGGAAACCGTAGCTTAAGCTTAGGGATCTCGCGCACTACGCCGCAACGGCCATGACATGTAGCATTACTAGTCGCAATCTTGGCCGCAGAACATCCGACCAAGAATAAAGTTTGGCCGTAGGACCGATTGTCCGACTAGTTTTATTTAATACTAGCTTCTGCCCGCGACTTCGTTCGCGTCAAATTTCTTGCTCCCCGACCCACCCCGTCGCTCACCTCGCCTGCCCGTGCGAGTACTTCGTATTCGTGATTATTTTTTCTCTTTGCTCGTCTCCTAAGGATCTTAGCGTGATGTTATATAGCCTTCCTCGATAAATGGGATACTTAAAGAATATTCCAAATCGGACCAGTAGTTCCTGAGATTAGCGCGTTCAAGCAAACAAACAAACTCTTCAGTTATATGTATAGGTTGCAGCCGGTCGTGCGACTAGTCCTGGACGGGACAGCGTAGTGCCAGCGGGGTCCCTTAATGGACGCGTTCCGTGATATGTCTATGATGTACCTACAATATGATACGGCTTCATTGTCGCGATAACGTGAACTTCACTTCGTGTGGTCTTGTCGTACAGAGAGATGTCAAGCGGTGTGCGAGAGAGAGCGCGCGAAGTTATGTTCGCGGTATCGCGACAATGTAGCTGTATCATTAGTGAAAGAGATAAGTTCGCACGAAGCAGGAAGGTAGAAAATAATTGTATTAGATAACTGTGACTCATTTAGTTGCGTAATTTTTCTGTAGACGTTTGCTGAGACGTAATAATATCGCAGCGGAATTTTTTCGCCCACAAATATTCAAGGCCGAGTGTCGAAAATCAAAGAGTGGGTTTTTTCGCCGCGCTGATAATCCAACAAATTGTCTCTCTATTAGATCCTCAACGCTCGGTTCAACATCGAGAGTTGAAATCCAGTGTACTTTATAAATCCCACCGCGATACTTTTACGTCCGTGTAAACGTCGACTAAAGGCTATATATGACTGGCGAGCGTTCGACCACCGGTAATTATTATTTTATGTCAATTAGATGAAGTAGGTACATCATACCATAATTTTTAGTTCAAAGACATATAAACAAGAGGAGTCGTTTTTTAAAACTTGAGCTTTTGTAACAGTTTTTTATTTTAGGGAATAGACACAGCGGTCTGCGCGGCAGAATACTTTGTTAAACGCTAATGCGACTGTTATATTGTCGCGATACCGCGAAGTACTCATCGCGCGCTCTCTCTCGCATACCGCTCGACGTCTCGCTGTACAAGAGCGAGAGCGCGAAATGTACTTCGCGATAACGCGACAATGTAGCATAATGGTAGCGGGAGTCACGGTCATGCTGCGGCCACATTGTCACGATAAGGCGAACTACACTTGGCGCGCTCTCTGATCACAGCGAGACGTCGAGCGGTGTGTGATAGAGAGGCATCATGATAACGTTATATATTACGCATTATAATAAGTGTGACAGCAAACTTGCGTAGAGCCGTGGATGAAACACTAAACAATTAGTAAGGAAAAGTATTTTGTGCGTCCGTATGTCGCTCCCACGTTTTATGACCGTGACTTCCACGACCATTAGCCCAGGTAGGACAGTTTTAAAGGGCATTGGATTTGCAACACTCGATATCCAGCCGAGGATTAAGAATCCAACACACTGTTAGTTTTTCAACTCTTGGCGGTGAGCAGTGCCTTGAAAATCAATTGCGCGAACAATAATCGCCTGTGCTACCTGGGCTTAGCGTTCATGATACCACACAATTTTGTGTGCAGTTACTTTTATGGTACAGACGCCAGCAAATCAAGCTACCCCAAACCGTCAAATTTTCCCAACTGAACACCAACCTTAGGCTTATGTAATAAAGTTGAATATCTATCAAATAAATTTGATAGATTGCGGTAGCTTGATGTGCTGGCGTCTGTCTGTACATGTCGTTGAAATGCTTAGTTTTGTAATAAGATATAAGTATAATAACGATATAAGAAGGCGATCAAAACGTTTAGCTAAAGAGGCATTGTAACGTTATGGCTACATTGTCGCGATAACGGGAACTAAACTTCGCGCACTCTCTGATTACAGCGAGATGTCGAGTGGTGTGCGAGAGAGAGCGCGCGAAGTGTAGTTCACGTTATCGCGAACTTCAAGTAGCGCTCTCTCTGTTGTACATCGAGACGTCGAGCTATGTGCGACAGAGAGAGCGCTACTAGAAGTTCGCGATAACGCGACAATGTAGCCGTAGCATAAGACATACTGCATTTTATTGTAAATGTAGGTATGCTTAAACATAGGGTAGGTTTAATACGAGTCGTGTGCTTATTTTACTCACAAATATTTAGTAAGCCAATAATTGGCCTCTTCAAGTTAAAAAATTAGAAGGCCATTTGTAATATGTGATAATTTTAAGAGCATAGTTATATCCAGTACAAGCTAAAATGACGCTAATGTTAATGCAATTGAGATTATTTCCCAATATACTTCTTTTGTGCAATTTAAAATTATCCGGCCTTATTGTTCTTCCTGTAGATTAGTTAATTATTCCATATTAATAGTTGTGTATTGTTAGAGTATTGTGCTTAAAAGGAATTGTTTTTATTACCTACCTATGAAGTCAAGGATTATTGTCCTAGTTTTTTTTTGTTAATAAAACGAAGTTAGTTAGTTGCGAATAAGGTTTAATTCTGCAATTTTCCTTTTCCCTGCGTAATTAACTAAATTTGGATACTAAGCACACTTTTAAAAGTATCGCTAACTTTTGAGCTATTTGACTATGACACAGCACGAAAACGCCAGTTTTAAAATTAAAGAATTAAAAGAGGGGCTTGTGGCTAAGTAATTGTATCCGCACGGATCCATCGATCGGGTTAAGCTACACTTGCCGCGGTTGGTCCGTCGATGGGTGACCATCTTAACAAACCAAGACCCTTCCGTGCCTCGGAATGCACGTTAAGCCGTTGGTCTCGGTTGTCATTTGTGGAACTTTTACAGTCGTTACGGGTCGTCAGACGCCCGAAAGTCTGACAACCAGTCTCACCAAGGGGTATCGTGTTACCCAGTAACCGGGTTGTGGAGGCCAGATAGGCATTCGCTCCATGTAAAATAAATTCAGCTGCATCCGGTTAGACTGGAAGCTGACTCCAGCATGTAGAAAAAAGGCTAGGTAGATGATGAATACAGAAGAAAAACACAAAGTCTTAAATTTAGAGTTTCAGAGTGATAAACAAGTAAGTACCTAAAGAAAAAATACATCTGCCAGTGGGTTGTTCGAAAGAGATACCGCCGCCCCTGGCACACAGGCAACTGAGGGAACACGGGTGGGTTTTAGTCAGTAAAAGTCTGACACGCCCTTCTGCTCCGCCCATAGCGGGAGTTATTTGATGATTTCCCACCCAAAAAAAAAGAACATGCGATTATTAAACTAATTTTGATTTGACAATCTGAGATTCATTATGACCGGTCCGTGTAGTGACGCCTGGGTGAGGCCTATGTCCAGCAGTGAACGTCTGTCAGCTGGAATGAAATCGTCATTATTAAGAATCTTAATCTCAGAAAATGTATGTTAACAGCCTATGATAACAGCTAAAAGAGCTTCTAATGGCAGTTCACACAAATCTCTGAAAAACAGTTTCATGTCGATTGACCTACTAAAATAAAGACAGCTCTGCCATTGGCTTCCTTTAGGACCTGGAAGCTGCCGGTGGCTGGTAGTGCATGGTATGCAGGAAATAAGGTAAGATATACTTACTGTGTAGGAGCCTCTCTCCACAGGCACTGTGTTTGAAGACGTAAACTCCAGGTCAGTCAATGATGAATGATATTTATTTGATTATCTCACGCCTAATATTATTTTAATTTTCAAAGCATAATAAGGTCCATAAATAATTGCAATTATTATTATAATATATTTAAAAAAATCATTTTGTCATAATAACACCTGTAGAACGTGTGAATGCTGGCAGCGACGGGGTGGACTCGCTGATGTGTTGGGAGTTTTTAATGAGACTCCAAGTATGATATTAATTAGGTATAATGAATCTTTAAATATTTGAGCAAGATAGACTCGCTGAATTACTATAAAAATGTGCTCTGTGCTGAACGGAACGCTTGATGGAGCGCCCCGCTCCCGAGCTCCGCGCAGGCCCCCCGCGCGCCCGCTGCTACCGCTACGCGATGCCGCTCCCGCCGTGCCGTATGTGTGTGTGTGATGTCCTTGTGCACGCACACATTCAAGGCGTCAACAACACCGATGGCTAAACAGTAATTAATAGACATAATATAAAATAAATCAAATGACATGGAAATGAAATACCTAAATCAAATTAAATATATTGAACAAAATATAATTAAAACAAAACAAAATAAATAGATCATCAAACATAATATAAAATTAATACATTCTCTTAGGTATTGGCATAGCAACAAGTCTATTTGAACAATGCCGTATGAAGGGGCAATCCAGCCTTCCCGCAATTATCGCCAGTACGATATTGAGACTAATCCTACTACGTATCATCCTACTATACATACATCCTAAGCACCAAGGACGCGGTGAACCGCGGTGAAGTGCTGCCTGAGCTGCTCGACACGTAGGTAGCGGGATAAGGCATGTGAAGGCCTCGCCGTGATGTCTGCGCCTGCGGGAACCGTCAGAGGCCGGCCGATGAGGAAGTGACCTGGCGTTAGGGGCGCAAGGTCATCGGGATCTACGGATATTGGGAGCATAGGAGGGGAGTTCGGCCTCTATTTGTATTAAAACCGTGTTGTACTCTTCATAAGTTAAATGAGTCTTCCCTATCACGCGCGTTATATGGTGCTTGCAGGATTTGACTCCGGCTTTCCATAAACCGCCAAAGTGAGGTGCGTAAGGAGGTATAATTTAAATTCAATTTGATTATTTGAAGCGTAATCAATAATACCTTGACATATGTTTTGTAAAAAATCAGAAAATTCCCTAGCTGCACCCACAAAGTTTCTACCATGATCAGAGTAAATGAGGGAAGGTTTCCCTCAACGGGAAATGAATCTTTTTAGAGCTATTAAACAACTTTCTGATGACAGTGACGTCACAAGTTCTAAGTGTAATGCTCGTGTTGATAAACAAACAAATCAACTTAGTCAACTTTACTACTAATTTCACATACAATTATAGTGCCTAAAAATAAACTATTTCTAAAATATTTTTTATAACAAGTGCAATTGATAATGTTTTGGGCATTAGAATGTTAGGTAGCGACCCACCCGATCTAGGTTTATTCAAACCTGTGTTTCGGGCCATCACTTTACATTTTAATTAAATTGGGGTATTAGCATTTAAAATTAAATTGATATAAAAATAATCTATTATCAAGTGTGAGATAAAGCATATTGATAATTAAACATTAATACCTACAACTAAGCAAATGTAAATACTACAAAAGTAAATGGAATAAATTATCGTCATGACATAATTTCTAGAAGTTTTTCTGTGTCTGTGTAATTGAGTAACGCTAGGTATTCTGATAATATAGTACTACATTTTTTATAACTTAAACTATAGATGCTCATTAATTTGTTAAGTCTATTATACAGAAAAGGACCTAAAAACACATAAAATCGATTAGCAATCGCATGTCTAGTTTGAGGCTTTATGCAAACTAAATCCTTCCTTCTCTTGTCGGAAGGTACTGGGTTAAAAGGAAGTGCAGTGTGCTGGTGAAGTACTATGCTTAGAATGAATAATTGCCGAACTGTTAATACATTACATGTAATGTAGAGCTGGTGCGTAGGAAATCTAAAAGGGCGAAAAGTAGCAACCTTTAGAATTTCTCTTTGAGCACGCTCTAGAGGGAGTAAAATTGTTTTTGCTGCACCACCCCATGAAGTTATGCAATAGCTAAGAATGGATTGACACAAAGCTAAATAAACCTGTTTAATTAATCTATAGTCGGCTTTGTTCCGTAAATTCTTAAAAACATATATTAATTTGCGCACTCTAGTACATAGTAAATCAATATGTTTACGGAAATTTAGATTCGAGTCAATAGTGACACCTAGATATTTCAAATGGTCAGCTTTAGCTAAAGTAGTGCAAGAACATGCAGTGTCAGCGTACGGGCTACAATTATGTGCGAAAATGTTTAGATTAGTAAGCGGTATGTTAGTATTTCTCATTGCAAATAAAATGTATTTTGTTTTATCTGCATTTAATGTTAGGATGTGATTATGGAGCCAATCGGACACTGTGTTAAAACCATTTTGAGCATGTTCATAGACCTCAACTCTTGTTTTAGCTGAGAACAATAGAGCGGTGTCATCAGCATAAGACATTATGACACCATTTTGAAGTGGCAGGCTGCACAGTTCATTATATAGATTAAAAATAAGGTGGGCCCCAAAATGCTTCCTTGTGGAGTACCAAAACCACTATTTTTAAGTTCAGAACTTGTATACTGACCTATTTTTACACATTGATGACGCTCGCTGAGATAATCAGCAAATAGTCGAAGTTGTGCTCCTCTTATGCCTAGTGTTTCAAGCTTGTGCAAAAGTAAAGTACAAGAAATAGTGTCGAAGGCCTTGGCAAGGTCTAGAAAGATACCAATTGTGTGCATACCACTATCTAGATTCGTAGCAATATAGTTCGTTACTTTGTGTACTGCCTGGCCAGTTGATCTTCTGGGCCTAAATCCAAATTGATTATCTGAAAGTAGTTTGTTATCTTCCAGGTATTTTATCAACCTACAGTTGATAATTTTTTCTAAGATTTTTGAGAGTCCTGTTAACACTGAAATGGGTCTGTAGTTATTCACATAGTTTTTGTCTCCAGACTTGAATACGGGAGTCACCATAGCTTTTTTAAGGACTTTGGGGAATATTCCTTTAGATAAACATAGCTGAAAAATGTGGGTTAGCGGAGGGGCAAGTAGGTATCTGAATCTTTTTAGTATATTATTGGGTATATCATCCCACCCAGTAGCACATACATCTTTCAACCCGAATAATAATCTTACCACTTCGTTAAAGTCGGTATCTAATAAAACAAAAGAATTTACTGTAGAGGATGTCGCAGTCGTGTTTTGAGGGGATAACCTATTAAAATTTAACGATTTTTCAGCCAAGTTTTTACCAACGTTAGCAAAGTAGTTGTTCACTTTATTCATTGCTTCGGATGGATGTATCTCTGAAGACAGTAAATCAAGCGGGGGCTCGGGATTTTTCGTTCTAAAAGTATTCGTTTTTATAAATTTCCACACAAGTTTACTATTTTTTCCCGCCTTCTGTAATTCATTTTTATCATACTGATTTTTTAGTTAAAAGCTAAAGTCCGCGCGTCCCGAGATTTATTGCGTTGCATTCAACAATTGTTTTAAAATATTATTTTACTTTTAAATAGACGGTTTTTTCTTCAAGCAAGTTAACTTAGTAATCTTAGTTATTAAATAATTTTTGTTTTAATTTCGATTTAACACACATAGATAAAAAATATAATTTCAGACGAAAAATTATCATTAATTCTCTGTTTTAAAGAATTATTTTTGGTGTTATATTGTATGAAACAAAAAATTGATTTAAGCATTCTAAATAACAAGGTACAGTCCTACCACAGACATTTTTAATAACGACTAAACTAAAAAAACTAATTGAATTTTTTTTTTTTTTTTAATGACAACTTATTATAAATGTTCCATCTAACAAAGCATCAAAAGATGCCCGAAAGTAAAATTTTATGAAACATCCTTTGCCGAGACAACGTTTTTACTGACTTGTGTAAAGAAATTGAAAAATATATTTAGAGCGCTCCCTAGACAAATGATAAAATTTTCTAGGACACATATTTTTTATTTTTTTGGCCATATCTAAACCATAACCATTCATCAAATCTCGAGTCGAACGCTCAAATTTGAGAGAAAATGTGAAAGCGCCCTTAATCTATTTTTATGCCTAAAAGTAAATTTGGTTTGTAGGTCTTCTCTTTTTGTGTAGAATTCCGGTTATCTATGTACAAATTTACAGGGTTCAAAAATGTAGATGCACGGTAGGGTTAAAATTTTCAATTCCTGGAAGTGGGGATTGCGGCTATCCTTTTGTTCAATATTTACTAAAATTCTAAACATGTTTTTTTTTGTAGGGTGAATAGTGTAGGTGCGTCTGTACTGTTTCCCCAAAATGTGACACCGCATTTAAGCCATGCATAGGCGTATGCATAATATGTTACTAACGCAGTATTAATGTCTGTAGTTTTTTTTATTTCCCGTAGGGCGTATGAGAATTTTGATAATTATGCTTTGAATTTTTGGATATGCGACTTCCAATTGATGTGTGTGTCTATGTCTAAGCCCAATAGTGTGAAATTATTTACAACTTCTAATTTATAATTTTCAAAACTGAAACTTACTGTTATAGGTTTTTTTTTTGTTGTGGGTGGTATGTCATTATTTTTGTCTTGTTGAAGTTAATTTCTAGGTTATGTTCCGTCATCCAATGTGTTGTAGCGTCAAGTATTGAATTTAATTTGTCGTTAAGGTTGATATTAGTGTCACATGAGGCAAGAATGGATATGTTATCCGCTAAAAAAATACAACGTTCACTGATATGCTTCGGGAGGTCAATGATGTATACTAAGAATAGGAAACAGCCTATTACACTGCCCTATGGGATTGAAGCGGTGATTGGCATGTTTTCGGATCGGAACAAGTCTATTTCGTTAGATTTTTGGTTAAAAAATTCTAATTCCACTAATTGTCCTCTATGCTGTAAATATGATGCGAACCTTTGATGTCTGTTTTCTATTGTTATCTTGAGATACCTTTCCATTCATATAATTGGAATGATTTGCTTTAAACAAGTCTAAGACTTCAGCCTTTTCCTTTAAAAAGGTAATCAATGTGTCAAATTTTATGGATTCGTTGGAAGTTTTAATTAAATTAATTTTGTACTGCTGCCAGTCCTTATCTATGGCCGCATCAAATTAGACACAATGGTAAATTGGCAAAGTATCCCAATGCTCAATGGGTTCCCCTAAAATTTTTAGAGCGCGTAGGTTTTTTAAAATTGAATCAACCATCTTACGAACTGCCAGGGGTGCGGGTTGTTCGAAAGAGATACCGCCGCCCCTGGCATACAGGTAACTGAGGGAACACGGGTGGATTTTAGTCAGTAAAAGTCTGACACGCCCTCCCGCTGCACCCAGAGCGGGAGAAGTTATTTGATGATTTCCCACCCAGAAAAAAAACCATCTTACGAATAAAAGCTGCTGATTCTTCTGTAAGGGGTTGTACAGAAAAAATAGATCTAACATGATTATGTACGTACTAACAAATTTGTATTATCATACCTACCCTCGATCAGTTCCCAAGCTATTTTGTAATTACTAGCAGAAAACTCTAGAGATTTAATTACCTGAAGGGCATTACCAGTAAGTGCGGACCTTAAATAATGGAATCTCTTTATATCATCTAGCTCTTCTGAGTTGTAAATCATTGACAAGTATGTATCTCTAAATTCTAGCCAGTTTTCATAAGAATCATCGAATGAGGGCAACGATATAGTGGGCAATTTAACCAGTAACTTGTTTTTGCAGTTATGAGAATTAACACTACTAGTACCACTAACTTATTAATCGACTTCAAAAAAAGGAGGAGGTTCTCAATTCGACTGCATGTTTTTTTTTGTTTGTTACCTCATAACTTTCGACTGGGTGAACCGATTTTGATGATTCTTTTTTTATTTGAAAGCTCGTGCTTCCCGTGTGGTCCCATTTCAATGTAGATCTGATGATGCGTTTCGGAGACAGACAACGGAACTCTTCAAAAAATAACAGTAAATAAACCGCGATTGCTGCTATCGCATAAATATGCATTGTTTTGACCCCAAGGATGACGAAATTTCGAATTACTGGGGTAGGTATTATAAATAAAAAGTGAAAATAAAAACTTTTCCCAAAAAAACAACCGACTTCCGAAAAAACACTACAAAGTGAAAAATAACTTTAATTTCGGAAGGCGGTGACAAAAAATTTCAATAAATATCCAAAGTCACCGCTGGAAGACTTTTGTTTTTTTTGGAAAAAGTTTTTTATTTTCTAACAGACACTCAATAGACATAGCACTGTAATAAGAATTTTGAAACATTTCACGTTCTAACAACTGTTTAGCATATTCCTTTTCGTCTACTAATTCCTCAATAGCATATTGGATAGTACTAAAGTTTTGAAATAAGGTAGCTTCCGATAGTTGACGTAGCTTTAACTCGTTTATTTGTTTGGCAGTTAACTCATCGATATTTGAAAAGGAATCTACATTTTTCACAAACAGCGTCAAACTACCCTTGATAGGACCCCGTTTTCTCACCAATTCCTTAAACGCCTCACTCATATTGACGATTTAGGAAAAAGGAGTACTTACGGTTATCCTGCAAGTACTGTGGTGAATAATGCGCACCACACCCGTTGTTCCTATAAAGATATAAGGCGATTTTAGTACAAATAGGACAAAGGTGTATGTGGGGTAAGGATCTGGTAAAGTCTTACGCCCCTGAGTGAAGCCACTCCTCCTGGTCGGCCGCTAGTGGTCGTATTTCTCCAGGCTGGTCGCTGGTGATCGCTTTAGATATGGCTCGTAGGACCGCGGGAAAGCAGTCGGTGCGCTCCTCTTGTTATTGATAGTGTGAGACTAACATTACATATCTCTGTACCTAATAAATATAAAACTAATAGCGCTGGAAACAAATGATAATAAAACTTATTATCAGTAATAAGTAGGACCTATCTACATTAGATTCAGGATTTCTGCGTATTTCTTAATTTATTTATTCATCATCAAGTTACGAGAGATTCATTATTAGGCAAACAAGTACAAAAAAATAAACAGACAGATAAAGGAAGAATGATTTATTTAAATTAAAATTCAATCACATTACAGCATCGAAAAAAAAAACAATAAGTAATTAAAATTTTCTAACCTAAAAACTGAAATTTCACAAGTGAGTAGTGTTAAGTGTTATTTCCTTGTTTGAGCCGCTGTGAATGTGGAATGAAAATGAATTGGAAACAAGCAAAGACGTATTATAAATAGACGCGTCATAAATGAACATTAGAGCACTCAAAAATAGCGTAAACCATTAATGTAGCTACCTACTATGCATACAATCATACAGTGCGCGAATAACGGTAAAGACCCATGCCGATTCCTGTTGTTAGAAAGAGATAAACATATATATTTAGTTACGTCACTAGCGGTCGCCGCGTCACTGGATGGTACGTGACTAATAACACGACAGGCATTTACCTTGCATTTATTTTGCCAATGTTGAGCACTAGTAACACATCTAAAGATAATATTATTGGAAATAAGGCATTCGTTAGACAAAAGAGGATTCTCGATCGAAGTGATATAAAAACGAAATCATTTCGTGTCAAATCGTTTCTGGTGTTCAGATATTAAGTGCTGATGGTCAGATGCTAAATCTGGGTTTTTCATAATGTTTTTGAGATCTTCTCGTGTTAGATTTCCTTCCCCTTTTGCTGCGGGCTTTACTGTCTCGTCCTTTGCTCCCCTAACTGCTTCATACTTACCCTGTAAGAGAAATATTTTCTCAATGGAATCGCCAATATCAACATTGCACGCCAAAATCTTCTCATACATGATAAGAAACCAAATGAAATGTGTTCTCCAAAAAAAATGTTTCATTTGACTGTAAAGAGCTTCCATTTTGCCTAAGATTGCTGCTGAGGCACCGTAGAGAACTGCAATTCTGTAACCGTAATCACCGCTAAATGTCTTCCTGAAAGGTCTAGTCTGGTTAATCTTTTCTTTGGTCATGTAAATGGTTGTCTTCATTAAGTCCAATGTTTTATTAATGACGTATGGATTCCATTCAAACGCTTCATTTTTTGGGTATGCTTCGTATTTACGTCGTGAGTTCTCTGTCGCAATAATTCCATTCTCGTGCTTATTTTTGGCATCTTTTGGGTTTAATTCCACGTATCCACGTCGTGAGTTCTCTGCCACTATAATTCCATTCTCGTGCTTATTTTTGGCATCTTTTGGGTTTAATTCCACGTATCCACGTCGTGAGTTCTCTGCCGCTATGATTCCACTCTCGTGCTTATTTTTGGCAAAGGCAATAATTTTCCGGACGTTGCTTACGTCAAGTATGTTGATGTCTAGGTTATCTCCCGTGAGGTTGTCATGGTCTTGGCTGGATTGTCCCAGGATGAAGTCAAACAGGGCGTTGTTGCTGTAGCTGTCGCCGAGGTACTTGGACAACAGATCGTCGAGAACGTTAGCGTGTGGCACTGGTTGCCCGGGGGTTGCCTTCACACATTGTGAAGTTTTTATGACTGAAATATACTTTTCGATATAGGTGTTACAGAATAAATACTAGACCTGAAAGTAGTTAACTTGATTTGCGTTTATTCTGTTTCTCCTTGTATAGGGTGACTTACTCCTATTCTATTCTTGACTTATTTAATTATTTCTATTTAATTTGACAGTTTGGAGGATTTCTGGGATATTTACAAAAATACATAAAACTGGGTACTTATATTCGAATCCCAAAAAAAAATCGCCAAAACTTTATGGGGTGTTTTTAATTATGAGAACGAATATACAAATCACCCTCTATATGTACAGTCACCAAAAGAGACAAGTAACCAGGTTCGTCAGATAAACTTGATGTTTAGTAAGAAACTGATGGAGTAAAATTTAATTTAATTAATAGAAAATGAACAGTTCATTTATCAAATTCAATTTGATTCGAAAAGGTCCAAGTAACTTATCCGACCACCTTATACTTACTTATCTCTTTTAGTGACTACATAGAGTTATCATATTGTTTGAAGCCACTTACGTGATATTGCAACTAAAGCAAGGAACAGCATTCTATTTATCACAAGTCATCAGAAATGAAAAGTGTTTTTTGAATTTGTATGTAACAACCTAGCAAATACATAAACGACGGTTTTACTAGCGTGGTTCTGTGATTTAAATTTGATGTTTATATGTAGGTAAGTACCTGCAGTTTAATAGAAAATTTGTTAATTGCTTTTAATGAAAACCAGTTATAACCAGCTAAAAGTAGTTAAAACAGTGTTTTAAACATTAAAGGTAAGGTCACCAAAACAGATGAGTATCCACGGCCGCTGAATATAGTACCCTGGTTACTGATCTGTTTTGGTGACTGTACTTATCTTTGAGCGCTTAGAGGGGCGCGTGGCTAACCAAGAACCACACTGGTGGATCGATCAAGGTTAAGCCGCGGTCGTGGATTATTTCGTTGCTGGTTAACAATCCATAGTTGCCTTGCCTACTAGATGCCGACGTTAAGTCGTCGATCATTCGTAGATTTTTGACAGTCGTTACGTCGGGTCCTTAGCAGCCCGAAAGTCTGACAACCAGTCTTATCAAGAAAAGGGTATCGTGTTTTCCAGGGTTTCAACTGGGTTGTAGAGGTCAGATAGGTAGTCGCTCCATGTAAAATACTGGTATTCAGCAGCATCCGGTTAGACTAGAAGATTACCCCAACATAGTTCGGAAAAGGCTAGGCAGATAGATGATGAAGATGTTCTTGAATATTTGAATACCTAGATAGCTTTTTTTTCACTTTTACAACTTTTACGTACAAAACAAGAAAGTCACTTAAGGACGCTATCACATTTTTCTACAAATACCGCTGGTTTTCTGGTACCAATTACATGAAGAGGTATCACAACTGCGAGGCAATTATATACTTAAATTAAAGATAATATAGTCATCTCCACAATTACGCCACGTAAATTGCATAGCCCCATGCAAAAAAATTTCAAACAAATCCGTTTTCACCACCACAATAGTCTTAAATATGTACGATATAAAAAATCATTATTTGTTCCGTCATTTAGAATTTCATTTATTTATTTCTAAACTCGTAATAAGTTTGGTACTCATACTTTTGGTCTGAAAAGTATCAACATTTTCCTACTACAGTATAGAGCACGGCATTCACTTTATCATTATTTGATCGTATTTTTTTTTTACAAGAAAGCGATACACCCGTGCTTCCCAGGGCGCGTTTGAGCGCGGAATGACAGACTAGTTTAGAAAATGTATTAAGAAATTGGAGAGCGATCTTTATTTTTCTCTTGCATAAAAAAGTAACTTATTAAATTACAAAACATTTTGATAATTGTTTAGAGAACTATTTATGTCATAATTTCTTATTATTTTGGAGTTAAAATATGCAGTCGATCTTGCTATAATGGTTCCTATTCAGACCCCTTTTGTTGTAATTTTCTGTGATTATTGTGGTGGTGAAAACGGATTCATGTGACAATTTTGTATGGGGCTATGCAATTTATGTGGTGTCATTGTGAAGATAACTATATTATCTTTAATCTAAGACCACAATTGCCTCGCAGTTGTGATTCTTCTTCATGTAATTGGTACCAGAAAACCAGCGGTATTTGTAGGAAATGTGATAGCGTCCTTAATAGCAAACATTTTTGCTAAATGATACTTAGGGCTGATTTTTCATTAGTCAGATAACTTCTATTGGAAGAATAAATCAGACAGTTTGACATATGTATTTTCGATACAGAAATTGTCCAACCGCGTTATTTATTCCTTAGATAAAAGTTATCTGACTATAGTCATAACTTTTATGTTAGGTACCTATGTACCGTGAAAGAATGAGTGAACAAAGCCATTTGAAAACCTATCCCTAACCTAACCTATCTACATGCTCACTTATGAAACGTCAGAAGGTTGGTGCACGGTTCCAATTGGTCGTTTCCTATGGAGCAGAGGTTGCAAGGGGTCTACGGTTACTCTTAAAAATAATGGCTTTTACAATGTTTTCAAAAGGCTTTAGAGCACAGTCGACCAGTAGGCCTGTCAACAAGTAACATGTACTTAATAAATGGTATAAAAATCTAAAAGGCCCATGTGATGAGTCTTATCACATCCTGTAGAAATCAAACGCATTCTATTATAAATTTAATTTATTAAAGTTAAGTATTACCTTATGATAACATAACCGACCAAAGTTTGTGTCGAGAAACGTGAAGTAAACAACAATAAATAATTATCTGAGTCAGAAGTCAGAGGTGACTCGAGGTCTCTGGCAAGGCTGGCACCCGTACGGAGCGGCTGCTCCGTTAGCTCATCAAAGAAAATATTACATAAAACCTATATTCAGTTCAGAAAAACACGGTACAATAATTAACAAAAAAACTGGTAACAGATTACATAGAAGCCTTAGGCGCAAACTTTTTACGTTTGTAAAAATCCCACACCCACCCCACGGCCCCACGTCCTATTGTGGGATCCCACACATATAAAAGAGTACTCTGTGATTCCACACTAGGCTTCCCTGTTTCGTAAGGTCCAGTCTCAAGTAGTCACAAATAGGGCAAATATTTACATTTATTTACGTGAAGTAATTAATTATAAAACAAAATATGATTGGAAACGTATGAAAAATGTAAAGAGAATTTTACTAACTAGTGTAGACGAAGTTCATAAATATTTTCGTGCAATTAGAGTGAATTCACAAGTTCTATTAAAGGCAGTTAGTTATTAAGGCGATTCACACACTAAGACGCACCACGCGACGCACAGTGGGTCGAAACTATGATTTTAGGGACTTAGGGACCAACTTTGTTTTTTTTTTTTACTTTTGTCTTTATACGGATGGATAGAGAGAGCTTATTTACCTCAATAATAATTGCCCTGATGGTTTTTCCTGAACTTTATACTTAACTTAAAAGAACATTTTAGAAACTAATTAAAGTCATTAAGCAAACAAATTGAGATTCATAGATCCACCTTTTTAAATAATGTATATATTAGTAAATTTAAGCTAATTAGAGACCTTTTAAATGTATTGTTGTTAGTTGTTAAGTAATTATGTGTTATAGTTACGTGTTTTAATTTACTATTCCATATCAAATTTAACTTAAAAGAACTTACGAAAATATAAAATGAAGCTTTTTATTCTATGTATTTTTTCATTTTTTTCGATCCATTTATCTGGCAGAGTTGCAACTTTATCCATATGTTCATAGCATCAAATGGTAGTAGACTAGACAAGGTCTAAGAAAAATAAAGTTTCAAAGCGGGATCACACGCAGTAGCGTGTGATCCCGCTTTGAAATTAAATTCCTGCTAAGTATAGCAGGAATTTAATTTAATTTGATCCGTTCTACACAAAAAAATTACAAAACACATTTTTCTACCTAAAATATAAAGTTCAGGAAAAACCACCAGGGCAATTATTATTGAGGTTAATGAGCTCTATCCATCCGCATAAAGAAAAAAGTAAAAAAAACAAAGTTGGTCCCTAAGTCACTAAAATCATAGTTTCGACCCACTGTGCGACGGGGCGCAGATAACGCGCTTCCGCCCGTGATTATTTACATACAAATTTAATAAAAACGCTGGAAATTGCACTGAGAATTTGGCTCGTTTCGCGCACCCCGGAGCGTGGCGCGTAGTAGTGTGTGATCGTCCATTAGTTAATCATTACAAAAAATCCAAGGTACACAATCAGCGTCTCAAAAACGTCCGCATAAATAGGGAGCAATGTGCGCAGGTGTCAAATAGTATCGTCAGTCATCTTTCAGTAAGTCATTTTGGACATTGCTTTGTAAAAACCACTATAAGTCAGATGTGTAAGGTTGAATTTGCAAAAAAAAATGTTTTTCATAACTGTAACAACTGACGTATAATTAGATTTGATGGATTTGGTTTGATAATTGGGGTCAGTTTTGAGTATAACTTTTGACACTGACCCTGACACTGTGCATCTTGGGTTTTTTGTATGTCAATGTGTTAAGTAAATATGTAAAGATTTTTTTTAGGATCGGTACAAATTATTTAATTAATAAAAAATAAACCTGTTTGTGGAAGGTCTTCAAGTACGCGGTCGCCACACTAGAATCTTTCAGCCCCATCGGCCATCTGTTGTGCTCTGCCCACTGCCACTTACCGGCAATTCTTCTGGCTCTTTCGTTTGGCCCGACGACCTGGTAAAGGCCGCAGAAATCCACTGCATGCGAGAAGCACAGAACCGGTCGAGGTGTCGGTGCTTGGGGTAGGCCTATTTCCAGCAGTGGACGGTCTTTCGGATGGCGATGAAATGACGATGATGATCAAAACTGTTTAGGTTTAAGGTTTCTTCAAACAGGCGCGACGCGACAGTGCGACGCGACACTTGTAGAACAATTTCCATGAAGTTTTCATAGAAATTGTTCTAAGAGTGTCGCGACGAAACCGTCGCGTCGCGCTAGTCTGCACGAGCCTTTAATTGTTAAATTATTATATTTGTTAGACTAATGGATGTTGCACCTATGTTTAGTTGTTAGCTAAATGAGTAGGTATTTCTTCTGCTTAAGTTTAATTAAGTAGGTATTACTGTTTTAGTATTCGCTTCATTATGTAAATTTATATCGAAATAAATACAAGTATCTTATATAAATAATATTAGATAATAATAGTGGATAGCCACACTATCGAATTAGGTTTAAGATCTGTAAAGATAGTTCTAAGAGGTAAATAAACAACGTACCTAAATATAGAAAATACATTATTTGCGGTAAACATGACTAAGAAACAACACAAGTACGTATCACTAAGGGCCAAAGTTGCTTCTGTCCTTTTTGTCTGCTTGAAGTGCTAGAAGCTCCTTTTGGTCTTTCACGAGTTGTTTATATTTTTCTTTTTCCTTGCGTACGTCTGTTATTATTTTGTATCTACCATCGATATTCATTAGAACCCACCAAATGTAACAAAAGTCCACGTGGAGTCTCGTCACTTTGCCGTGCATGATTATTTGTGTATTGGGTTCATCGTATCCTATTATCTGACGTTTTGAGAAAGAATAAAACCGCATCATTTTCGAATGGATTCTGATTAACACACGATACGTGAATGCAACACGGAAGGCAGTATCCGTTGTGCTGAAATCTCTACGTTGTTGCAGTATCCTTATTTTGTGCCTTGCCATGTACAATACCTGCAGCATGAGATCGAGAGTTTTCCTCCTCTGCCATGTGTCAAGCCCCAAATAATAGTCCCTGTGACCATTGTCGTATTCGATGTACTGTTGTCTTCTTGACGCGTTGATATTTCTTTGTTCATCTTTTGCCATAACGCCTGTGATTGCATCCATTTTTTTTCTAAATTTGTTCATATTTATTTTTTCTATGTCAACTGTTATATTTTTTATTAACACACCAGGTATGCCTTCATAGTCTAACGGTGTTTTTTGTACAAGTGTCGGTAAAACATCACTGAGCTTCGGGAATTCGTCAAAAGCAAGATCTATTGCGTCGACCGGTTCATAAAAGTAAGAACCATTACTAGCTCTTCTTGATATATTTCCGCTTCGAGCAAAAGAAAAAAAAACTGGAAACAAAAAACTGTTTGTTATTATGGGACAGGAGTTGTTAAACAGATCAGCACCTTGCGTAACACACTATTAATCAAAATTTGAATAATTTTGACGGTTATTGCTAATCCATTGTTTTCTATGTTCGAAAAATTTGAAAACGCAATGAATGTTTGCAAACTGTCAAAGTGAAAGCGATGCCTACTGTTAGTACGTTATGCAACTGCCCCTGGATATAAATGATTACATTAATGTACACACACTTTCACACGTCGACGAGTTCATGAGTTCGACGTTTCCTATCTGACTTCTCTGAGACGAAAAGCCGAAACAAACTCAGAGGTCTCAGTCTCCACCATAGGCGCAGGCTTGCGGATGGCGAGTAATGGGTAGATCGCCATCCGGTAAGGACCAAGCCCGGGTCGACGGCGCGTTGTGCTCCACGCGCGCCTCAAAGAGATGTCAACACCAACTGGTGGGGTCCGCAAGGGCCGATGCCTGCCAGGGGTGCGGGTTGTTCGAAAGAGATACCGTCGCCCCTGGCACACAGGCAACTGAGGGAACACCGGTGGGTTTTAGTCAGTAAAAGTCTGACACGCCTGCCTGCTCCACCCAGAGCGGGAGAAGATAATTGATGATTTCCGACTCTCAATAAAAAAAAGGTCCTAGTCTCTTTTAAAGTCCAGACATAATCTTGGACAGATCATGTGAAAGCCATGTGGATTGGTGCTTGAAGTAGTCTTTTGAGGAAATAACCGTGCAGCTCAATTCAGAACTTATAGTTTCCACAACATAATATATTATAACGTGTAAAACTTTTTAGGGAGGTGAGCAAGACTATACAGAGTGAAAACTTGATAGCTGATTGAGGTGCGGTATGATAAGAGAATACCGAAATTTATTTGAAAATATTCAGATACGAGTCCCGAGGTCAGGGGTCTACCCCCTTAGCACGACATCCGTAGTTTCGGCCAAAGTTACCTACAGACAAAACATTAGTTTGGGGCCCGCCTTTAGTATGAATAACACCACGATGTGACAGATTGTTAATACTCCCTAAAAAGTTAAATAATCGGGTGTAGGGTTCACTCAGAAGTTTAGAATTATTTTTGGATGTTTGTGGTCAACCTTTATATTTCTAAAAACTTTTACCAAAACAAAAAACCAACAGACTTCCGAAAAATCACTATAAACTGAAAAATAACTTTAATTTACTTTTTCCTTTTTTTTAGAAGTCTGTTGTTTTTTTTTTTTTGATGTTTTTTTTATTTTTCGTTTTTTAGTTATAGTACCCACCCCACACCAATTTGAAATTTCATCATCTTTGGGGTCAAAACAATGCATAATTATGCGATAGCAGCAATCGCGGTTGATTTGCTGTCATTTTTTTAAGAGTTCCGTTGTCTGTCGCCGAAACTCATCATCAGATCTATATGAAATTTTAATGGGACCATTTCGGAATAAACAGCTTTCGAACAAAAAAGAATTTTGCAAAACCGAGATATATGACGGAAGTAAATAAAATAAATATACAAACATACCGAATGGATAACCAACCTTTTTTTTGAAGTCGGTTAGAAATAGTCAAAATCGCCTTTGATTTTCGTGTGATCGAGTGCGGCCTGACACAGAAGGACTTAAGGAACTTTTGAACCAAATATTCTCTTTTTTTTAATAACTACTAAACTCTACTAATATACTATGCGTGCATTGTGTGTTGATAGCTGTGGTGGCCCACTTTATCTACTTTGTGTAAATAATTTTGTCCTCAAAAGGAAAACATCGTCAGGAAACCAGTATGTCCTAGAACCAAAAAATCTAAGACATGTGACATCTACCAACACGCACTGGGCGTGGTGGCACGCTGGGCCCGCATAGTGGACTACAGTCCACTCCCTCTCACAAATAGGAGGCCTGTGTCTGTTTCCCAACAGTGGGAACATTGAAGGCTGATTATATTGAGTGTTGGGTGTGTGTGGTGTTTCTTTCCTAGCTGACTGGGTAATTTCACCACGACGGTTTATTCCCATAAACCTACATAGTTTGCGTCGTGAAGAAGGTTCTTTTTGTTTCGTTAATTAGACTCCATTGTGTTAGAAATAATTATTTGAACTTACGAAACAGAAGAATATGTTTCATGATTATGGTGAACGGCAGAATAAAAAAAAAATATTTTTTCAATAAAATTTTTCGATTATAAGACTCGTTAAGTATCTAAGTACCTAATAATTATAAAAATAGTTACGTAAAGAGTTGTTTTTTTAAATTTGATCATCATTAATATTTACTGCAAATTAATGCGTTATCGATTTATTCGGTGTTGCTAATAATAAAAAGACCCTTGATTCGTTTTCTGGCTGGAGACAGCGCCACCATGCATGCTGTTTACCTTATTAAATTACCTTCGGTACCACAAAACATTACGATAAACTTTAAAATAATATTTAATTAAATAAATAGCAGTCTACTTCTGTCCCACTGCAGCATAAAGGCGTCTTCTCTTACAGAGAAGGAACGAACATTGACCACCTTGCTTGGTCAAGACGGGTTGGCGATTTTATACTTATTTACTATAAGTGCATTTGTCCATCGCAGCCATCACCGGGACGTCACCAAGAACAAATTTAATCCAAAAATTCCAAATCGCAGTCAACCCGGCCACTGAGTTTCGAGCTGTAGGGAAAACAAAACAAGTTTGAACTTATCCACGCCCTGCCGTGTCGTACCGGCTCCGTTCGCCCGGCATTTGGTTTGTCTATCATACATAACATATTGAACCGCTGAGTTCGGTTCCGTTGGACAAACATTCCCCGTCACCGGGCCGTCACGTTTGGTTCGAATAATCTCGTATCTGTGGTGGACAAACGCCCTAACTCCAGATTTCCTCACGAAGTTCTTTCCTTGACCGATGTCAGTAATGCCTAAGATAAACTCCGAAAGTCTAAATTTCGTTTCACTCAAACCACCAACGGATTCAACCAAAATAACAGTGCAGTGTCATGGTGCCTCACCATGCAATTTGCTATTAATTAATTTGCACCTTGCTATGGTTTAAAATAATACATATTTAGGTGTTCAGGTCAACGAGAGACTGGATTTGCGGGTTCATATGGATACTGTATGCTCCCGGCTTCATAAACTTATTTTTTAAGGAGCTTAGACATTCGCCCGATATTGATACAGGTTTACTTGTACATATATCGTTCCCTGTATGAGTCGGTTATTACTTACTGCATCCCGGCGGGGGTGGACTTTCAAAACTGAGATGCTTAAGGTGTAACGAGCTCATCGGGCCATCCTCAAAGTTATGTATTTCCGTAAAAGGAACTGTCCCACGGCCCAGTTGTACTACGAAGCCCAAGTACTCACTGTGGGAAAATTCTGTGTCCTCCGCACTGTATAGCGTCGACGACCACTCCAAAATTCCGCTAGATAGAAATCTATCCAATCCGCCGATTGGCTTTCCTATCTGTGCGGTGTCGTTCTACGCTTGCCCGACAAAATTATCGTGCCCTAAGCTCGCAAATGTGGAGAGATTTGGAAGAGACCTACACTCAGCATTGGGTGGCCAAGGGTTGATGAAGAAAGATAGAGAGAGAGAAGAGAAGCTCGCAAATGTACAAAAATCCTTTCATTTTATAAACTTACCTTGCATAACAACAAACAGAGTCTTAATCCATGCCTACTATCACTAAATTACGACGAAACAGAGCGAATTCTTGCAACTCTTTCGTATCACCAATTTTACCCTACGACAGGCGCTCAACAAATTCAATTTACACACACACACTTAAAACACAAAGCACGCAATCGTTTAACCGTTTTTCCTCTGAGAGTGGGCACTGGCTCTTATAACACAGGTTTACCACTTAGTAACTACAAGTTTCAGGGATTTCACACATTATTTTTTTAACCATATTTTTATGTAATAACCGTGCATTCCCGTATGTACCACTGCCGTCATCCCACCGGTAGGACGAACGGGAACTTTATAAATAATATTAAATTTATTCCTGATCGTCCCACTGATATTGTTAGTGGGACGAAAGGGAATAATTATTTTATTATTTTTAATTCCCATTCGTCCCTCTAAATAATTTGAGTCTGGCTGTTCAATGGTACAAAAACACTTATTTATCCTAAATATGATTTTATATCTTGTGACCATGGAGTTCCGGTCCTTTAAAAGGCGTACGAGGGGCCGAAGGCACCCTGCCCGTTAGAAGCTACTCGTATCAATGAAATGAGGCACTTGAAAAGTCACATCGGTACTTGCCAAGACTTGAACCCACAACCTGGGACTCAAGTCTGCTATTACAATAGTGTCAGAATGGTCTATTATTGATTTCAAAATTGTTGATTTTGACAAGTTTGGTAATCTACTAACATAATGGCGTTATTATGACTTTCCAATGGTCAGCCACTGACACTCAATTGAAAGAAATGGCATTTATTGGTAATCTCGTATATAATGACAAATGAATGACTGAATTAGGCGGTAATCTGCTAAAAAACACTAATAAACTAATAAATAATATGTAAAATATGTATAAATGAAATCGGGCATGAATAAATGTTCATATTTAGTAGTAGTTTTTGGAAAATCATTTCTACTGACGGGTTTTATAATAATGGCAATACGACAATGTCATTATAACACAATTCTATTAGGAGACCATTGACCGACCAGTGCGACCATTATGAATTTAGCAGATTACAAACTTTGAGCAAAATGAAAATGGGATCGTGTTGGAATGACGAATCTATGAAAATAGCAGACTTGGGCCCCTGGTGCATGATGGTTTAACCGCTGTGCTAAACTTAAGGTGCTAACAAGCTATTAAGGTGTTCATATCATTTTTCACGGGGAATTAAGAATTATGAAAGGTGACCTTGTACTTTATTTTCTTAACTTAACCAGCATTTTATATTCTTTTTCACTGAGAATTATGCAGAGACCGTAATTTTTTTCTGCACGCTACTTGACAGCAATGCGGAGATCATATTTCCATGCCATCTTTTAATTTATAGTTTTCAGTTATAAAGAATTTTATTTTGGTGTTAAAAAAATACCTACATTGCTGGTTAAGATTTGAATTTAGGATTCAAAGAGATTTTTCAGCTCACTCGGTCGAAAACTGGCTCATGTTAAAAAAGAAAACGTCGTTAGATACGCTTTAGTATTTGTTATTACACTCCCGTCTCCATTTCCGTCTCCTCACCTACAGCTACGATTCTTCAATCCCACTGCTAGTGCAATGAATAACTTTGCACACTTGCATAAAAGAAAGAAAAAGAGAAGAAAGGAAAGTGTTTATTTTGCACAATTAGGACGCACATAATAAATAAAGATAAAATAACTCAGAACCCTCGTGTACATTTTTAACAACAATAATGTATACGAGGGTTCTGGGTTCTTATTTCTCTCTAATCTTATGCATTAATCTTTGTTAGTACTATTAGGTTTATGTTTTTTCCGCTTCTCAACAGTGTACGAGTCGTAGGATGCTTCCTGGTGAAACAGCTCCTTGATCATTTTGGCGGTATCACGCATGTCCACGTCGAAGTGCACCACACGCTCGTACAGCCTCATCAGACTGTACATGTGCTTGTAAAGTGTTATTTCCTGGTGCCACGCCGTACCCACCATCTTCAACTGCTCAGTTTTTAATCTTCGCATTCTGTTAAACAGGTAACCCAACTTGTATCTCTTGTCATCTCTTATGGGCTCGCGCTGCAATAAAGCTTTTCCTACCTCGTAACGACAGTGCATTGTAAATTGCACCAAAATCATGGTGAGTTGGTGTTTTTTTATATCCTCTAAATTTTCTCCAAAGTATTGATCATCAGGGTCTATCCAATAGCTTCTTCTTGTAATGTTAATCACCCTATTCTTGTAGTCTTTAGTAAAGTTTGTATACTTTTCATTAATGATGAAGTAGTCCTGCAAGTCGAAAGTCTGGTTCGTCAGGTTGGTTCGGAGGTACCCGAATATGTCGGCTATCTCTAGATCTGGTTCATCGAGAGTGTCATGGTCGTCCGCGGCCGGGACGGCGTGCGGCGTCGGCGTCGGCACCGCGCCATCGGGCTCTTTAAGGAATAGATCCTGCATGGATCCTATGTTGCCGAATAGTGTATGGTAGATGTCCGATTCCTCCAACAGTGGGTCACCATTGTTGAACGAGAGATCTGATAAAATAATTTAATTGTTAGCTACGTAGAAAACGGTGGGACTAAAAAGAACTAAGTGTTTGGTGATTCATTGTTGGCGTAAGAAAACATTATTTTAAAACTGCATTGCAAAATATATTTACTATTATTGTTTTACATGATAAAGTGTTTCAAGGAAATAATTGTTTAAAAATGTACAAGCTAACACTCAAATAATAGTTCGGGGAAAAAGATTTTTCGTATTTTCTAGGTATAAAGAAAATCTCTTTGGCCGGCTTATATCTGACTGGTTTTTAATCCCCGGTGAAAAAAGAGGGGCGATAAAAGTTTAACCTGTGTATCTGTGTATCCATCTGTAGCATCGTGGCAGCGTTTTTACTCATTCTAGACTATTTCTAGCAGTAAATAAAAGTTGAATAATATTTCTTTTAAACCCTCGACACAAACAAGAACTTGAGGTTCTTGTTTGTGTCGTGATTACTGATACGTGATTAATTTATTATTATGTATTGACGCTTCTAGTTTAATAAGAAGTTGTAGGTAATTATTTGATCAAAGCATCGTCGCGTCGGGGTACGGTCAATAAAAACGCCAAACAGCCGTTATACAGGATAAAGCCGTTATACAGGATAAAATTTTAACCAGTGCGCAAACTGTAACCATGAATTCAGCATATTATTCTAGACCCCTGAAATTTTTCGTCGGTTACAAAAAAAAATGTGCTGTTTCATAGAAAAGTGCAACTACTACGCTGTCAAAATGTATGGAACAGCTGATTTTTGAGATAAATGTCATGGTAAAGTTGATAAGATTTTCATCAGTTATCCCCCGACGTGCATGTAAGGGTTAATTTCTACATATAATTTATCACTGTTTACAGGTTTTTGATCGTCGGGGGTTTTTTAATTTTAAACTTAACCTTTATGAAACCATTTTACTCGTTGTATTTTAGTCGTGAAACAAATATGGGGCGTTTATGGACTTAACGAAGTCAGTAAGAGTAGCACAAAGTTGGTTCAAGCGTTTTCAGTATGGCAACATAAATGTCAAAGATGTTGGCTCTGGTCGCCCTGATATGGATAAAATTGGTGCTATTTTTTAAAAGTGGCGCACGATTTTACAAGATAATTAGTAGTAACAACATACTGAAGAGTTCAGGGTTTGCCACAAAATAGTTTTGACCAATTTGTAACAGTTTGGGTATACAAAAAGCTAGAAATTTTGTGTGCCACACGAGCTTACTGAAAGAAAATTAACTATCGTGCACTCATTAGCGATGCTCAATTGAAACCTAATGAAACCGTTCTATTTTTGAAAATATTGATCACTGGTAATGAAAAGCGGAACACTTACGACAGCAATAAAAAAAAAAAAGAGCTAATTGGTCATCAAAATTCTTCGTCCGCAACGCTGTCAATGGGAAAAGTGGCCAAAAGGCTGGCTGCATTGCCACGTTGGATGACAATGCTTATTCTTTGGGCTAAAAATAGGCCAGCCTTTTGGTCACGATAAAAAGTTAAAGTAAGTACCCACTTATTGTTTAAATAAAATACTCACAAAACAATGTTAAAAAAATTAAGAACACAAGCATTCCGTCAGGTTTTCTAGTTATAAAACAGACCGGATAAGCAATAAGCTCATTAAATTGAAATTACTTGAATAACCGATAATAAATGGTATAATTTACGATGCGTTGGTATTGCAATCAACTCAGCCTATCGCAGTCCACTACTGGACATAGGCCTCTCCCAGGCTGCGCCACAACACTCTATCCTCCGCCTTCCACATCCAGTCAGTCCCAGCCACCTTTTTAAGGTCGTCGGTCCATCTAGCTGGGGGGCGTCCCACACTACGTTTGCCGATACGCGGTCTCCACTCCAGGACTCGTCTGCTCCACCGGCCATCGGTCCTTCGACAAACATGGCCAGCCCACTGCCACTTCAGCTTGCTCACTCTACAAGCTATGTCGGTAACTCCGGTTCTTTTCCGGATAATTTAATTCCTGATTTTATCCTTCAAAGAAACTCCGAGCATAGCCCGCTCCATAGCGCGCTGAGCGACCTTAAATTTGTGGATCAGCCCAACCGTCAGTGTCCACGTTTCGGCACCGTATGTCATCATGGGCAGGACGCACTGGTTGAAGACCTTAGTCTTCAAGCATTGCGGAATAGGCGACGAAAAGACTTGACGTAGTTTCCCCACCGCTGCCCAACCCAACCGGATCCTTCTGTCGGCTTCTTTCTCAAAGTTGTGTCTACCGAGCTGGATGACTTGCCCTAGGTAGACATACTCCTTCACAACTTCGAGAAGCGATCCTTCGATGTGGATTGGACTCGGCAAGATGTGAGAATTGCACCTGAATTTCGTCTTGTCCAAATTCATGCCGAGGCCAATCCGCCGAGAGGCTCCGTTTAGGCTGTGCAGTATCTGGTCTAACTGTTCCAGTGTCTCTGCCATTATGACGATGTCATCGGCAAACCGAAGGTGTGAGATGTATTCGCCGTTGATATTGATACCCTGTCCAGTCCAGTCCAACGGTTGGTATTGCAATACCTACAAAATATCTCAAGAAAAGTATGCGCTTCAAGAATCTTCGACATTCTTCGGAAATTACGAACGAGCGACGATGAGTACCTCTACCTACTTAGATTTAATCATCGCGCCTAGAAATTTTTCGTCGGTTATACAAAAAGAAATCAGATGTTCCATACATTTTCACCGCGTATGTATTACACTTTTCTATGAAACAGCTGATTTCTTTGGAAGAGATTCTGAATTCATGGTTATAGTTTGTGCACTGGATACAAACTTACCCTGTATTATAGTGGATATGTATGCATGTATATGTATTATAAGTTTACAACTTATTTATGTATGTTTACATCTTATTTATAATTCATTATGAAATTATATTGTATATTTTATAGTTTTTTTATGATTGTTCCTCTCAACCAAAGCACCTGCCATCTAATCTCTTCACAACCCTTGGTTGACTGGTATAGAATGCCTAAGGCATTAAGGCTGCTTTTGTACCTCTTCTGTATGTGAGAAGTTTCAAAAAATAAATAAATGTATTGTCTTTCTTTCTCTTTTCTCTAAGTCACACCTAAGAACGGCAGCAGAGTGTGGATGTGAAGCTGTGTCACAAACTATGCTTCACCTCATGTCTTGCCCTCTGTGCCCCAAAGTATCCTGCTATGGTGACTTCTGCGCTGCCCGGTAACGTCATGGAATAGCGATGGGCGTTGAATGAACGAACTAGTTATATCGACCGTCGACGTACAGCATGCACTCAAACAATAAATAGATTATTCTTTGGATGTAGATGCTTTCTGAACTCTTAGAAAAGACATTCGGATTTTTTAAATAAAGAAGCCAAGACAGTAAGGAACAATCACATTATCAGTTTTGGAAATAAAATAGAAGTAACATTACTATTATAGTGAAGCGTGACTTGATGTCGCACTACGCCACTTACGCCAATGTGACGTAACTTGATGCCAGATAGTGTTTAAACTATAAAATAGACCAGATAAGCGCTTAAGAAGCACTAATGTTTTCAGTTTAGTTAATAAAATACTCATGACATAGTTACGGTGAAGTGTAACTTGATGTCACACTATGCCACTTACGCCAATATCCTGCAACTTGAGTCCAATAGAGTTTGTACTATAAAATAAAGAGTATGGGACCATTAAAGGTAACTCATATTTTCAATTTTCCTAATAAATACGCGTCATAGATTCGGGCGCATATAACGCACTCGAGACGGATGTACTTTAGGGCTGAGCTGCCTCAATAAATATTGTCTGAATGTAAGTACTCTACACATCTAAAAAGGTGGCGTTAGTGTACCATCAAAAAAGGGACCATTTTTGGGCACAGCCCTTTGAACTTCAAATCTAGCAGGTGGGAGTTGATATGTGTAGGTACGCGTCGAATAAAATTATTGTGTTATGTGAAGAAAAGGATGCCGTTATGGTAGTTTCGCGTGTGCGAAAAAGGAAGGCGATGGATTGATCAGACGATGTGAGACAAATCGGTTTCTACTTGTTTGTTATGCTTGCATCTTGTTTTGATTTTTTGACGTTCAATCGGCGGGAGACAAGTCTACCGCCTACTTCACCGCTGCGCCTCGACGCCGCCGTACACTACAGCGCAAAGTTTACGAAGTTAACGCGTAAACTAGTCGACGAATTCGACTAGTTTATCCACTAGTCGATAAATGAAATTGGACGGTCTAGTTTCGTGGAAGTGGTGAAGTTTTGGGCCAACATAATTTAATGATTGTCATGCTAGCGACACAAAGAAGAAGAAAATTTTAGAATCGTAGGTAGGTGCAAAATTTTAGACTCGTAGGTAGGTGCAAAATTTTAGACTCGTAGGTAGGTGCAAAATTTTAGACTCGTAGGTAGGTGCAAAATTTTAGACTCGTAGGTAGGTGCAAAATTTTAGACTCGTAGGTAGGTGCAAAATTTTAGACTCGTAGGTAGGTGCAAAATTTTAGACTCGTAGGTAGGTGCAAAATTTTATACTCGCAGGTAGGTGCAAAATTTTAGACTCGTAGGTAGGTGCAAAATTTTATACTCGCAGGTAGGTGCAAAATTTTACAAGTGGAGGTGGAAGAAAGTAAAAAAGGTAAAATAAAAAATTAAATTACGTTTGTCAAGCGCCTCTTTGGTCTAGTGGTTCCATTCCCAGGCGGGACAGTGTTATCGGATTTCATATCTGAAATTTCTCAGTAGCAGCCCAATGCCCATAATCTGGATTTGTGTCCGGGCGATGGTATTGCCATCGCTCGCCCCATATTACATTGGACTTAAACATAACTGACGAAATGTGGTTGTACTATACATAGGTACGCTTCTGCCTATACTGCGGGGAAACAAGGCGTGATGTTAAAATAATGCAAAGAAAACACTCAAATAGATCAAGTACAAGTTTTTATTATTACGTTTTTAATTACATTTCGAAAGAATTACAGAAAACCAGACAGACGTTTAACATCATTGACAAAGATCTACGAATTTCAGCCAGGACCAACAGCTTAACGTGCTTTTCCAGGTGCGTTAAGTAGGTACCTACAGTTAAAATAAAAACTGGCCCGTTTGTCGTGGGGTCCTGAGTTTGATCCTCAGATCGAGCAATATTAAGATTTAAAATGACTGATTTCTCAGTAGCAAGTCGGAATTCATGACCCGATATTAAATTAGCCTCGGTCTTCAGCCTCATAATAGACACATTTAGCATGTATTCCAACAGAACTCGTCACCTTAGTAACACAAAATGTGATTTTGTTTAATTTGAGAAAACAGATAAAAATCGCGCTACACGATGCAATGATGTGAATACAATTACTACCTTTCAAAGCTGTCGTCAAAAGCGCGTCACCATTTTAGAAATAAAGTGTCGTCGAAATAGGTCTTTGTGACTAAATAGACCCTGTTATTTTGAGGTAGATGGTATACTTGAGCCGTGGTGGCCCAGTGGTAACGGCCGCGACTTACGAGTTCTAGGTCGTAAGTTCGAACCCACGCATGCGCTGTACTCTCTGTAAATTATTTCATCAACACTGCTCTCAAAAGGTGAAGGAAAACCTCGTGAGGAAACCGGCATGTCCTAGAACCAAAAATTCGAAGACATGTGACAACTACCAACCTCACTGGGCCCGCGTGGTGGATTACGGCCCACTCCCTCTCATCGAGAGGAGGCCTGTGTCCCAGCAGTGGGAATATTATCGGCTGATTATGCTGGTATAGTTAACTCATAATTGATCAAAGACGAGCTACTCATTTACACCTCGCCGCTGATATATACAGCAAAATATTTTATTAGATCAAGCCGCGTGGAGGTCGAAAGTTATCCCACGGGAACGTACTACCGGGATAAAAGTATCATATGTGTTAATCCAGGTATAATCTATCTGTGTGCCTAATTTCATTCAAATCCGTTCGGCCGTTTTTGTGGGATTGAGTAACAGCACTAACCAAATATACAAACTTTCACATTTAAAATATAAGTAGGCAAAAGTCGAAACCCGAAAGTGTAGCAATACACACGCCGAAAGTGTAGCGCTACACACGCCGAAAGTGTAGGGATACACATGCCGACAGTACGTTGACGGAAGTCTGGCTTGCGATTGAAATTACCAGCAACACATCAGGCCGAAATTATGTTGAGTTTTGACGTAACCATACATTTCAGCGTCGAGTTAGTCCACGTAGGCACAGACGTAAAAATATTGCGGCTGGATTTTTTCACGCAGTGGATGTTCAACGCAATGTTTACCTGCAGGAGGCCATCAATAGTTTATAATTGAAAAGTGAGTTGTTACGACGCGCCGGGATGCATTCTGTTGAATTTTCAACGCTCGATCCAACACCGTGATACGAAAATCCAGTGCGCGATAAAATACCACCGCAATATTTTTACGTCCTTGGTAACGTGGGGAATTTTCGCTGCACAGAATCTTGTTCTTATTCGATAAACAACTCCTGAAATATCGCGGTTCTATTCATAGTATAGTTTCTGAAAACTTCTTTGGCAATTTTATCGTTCTCCAAAATGAGATCCCCCAAAATCTCGAGGTTAAACCAAAGGTTCAATTGCCTCTCGTTTATAGACAAGAAGTCGTTAAAAGGAAGCCTGTAGAGTACTCTTTCTATAGCTAAAATGCAACCTCTATATGCTCTAAAAGAAAATTTGCCTAATGTCTTGGCAACATTATCTGCTTTGTTGATCATGAAGCCCATTTTGTAGAGTGAAGAGTTTCTGTATTTCGCCCTATACATTTGCATGATAACCATTTTGTCTCGGGTCATGTATATCGCTTGCTTCATAAGTTCGTACATCCGATTTCGGGCATAGAACCTATCTAAGGTATAACCTGGCTTCTTCGGCGGCCTCCAACCTAGTTCCCGGCGGCCACCCTGGTCGAGGATTAATTTGGGGTTCCCGTCCTCAATTTTAAGTTCCATGATTTCATCTGTGGGATCCATAGCGCTGAGTATAATGTCTAATTGTTCTTGGTTACTCAATACAAGACCTTTGTATTTCTTTTGTTTGTCAATTTGTTCCCAGATCGTACTGGGCTCAAACTTTCTCAAATAATTTTCGAATGTAGGTTTCTTTTTTTCGGGGTGTTTGTTACTTTCTTGTCTCCTATTCATAATTAAATCACCACCATCCAGGCCATCCGACTTAGCTTTAATTTTGAGATTGTGTTGCGTCGGCTCCTCGACTGTTTGCGTGTGACTTGTAAGTGTTAAAACTAAGAGGATGTCTGTAAAGAGAATAAGTAGGAAAATAAAATAGGTACAGATGACGAATTTTACTGTACAGATTTTGACACACTGCTTAATATTTGTTATATTATGAAGAAGCCCTGTAGGTACTAAAAAACATAAGACGGGGCAGGAAAACCCCAACTTTGAATTTGCTTCACACATCGGGCTCCTGTAATACAGGTTATCTAACCTAGCTTTCGAGCCAAAGTCTAACATGTTTCTGTAATCTGCTTATATGACAATATTTTTTAAATATTTATGAGGTACTTGCTTTTTCCCTCGGCCTCGCCCGCAAGGATAACGGAAATGATCTCAAGAGGACGTACCACCAGAAAAAAAGTATCCCATATCCTAACCTGGGTCATCTCACAGGTCACCTTTCATCCAAATCCGTTCAGCCGTTAATGCGTTGGTTGCCCCAATTCCCAATCTTGCTTCGCTCTCTCGTGCATCCTAAATCCTCCTAGTAACAGTTGTAACTGCCTTTTATACACACATACGATCAGTGGGAGTACACTAACTTTCATCTAAGCAGGATTTTTAGGATGATATAAATACTTTTTTTTACGTTCCGTTTTATCGTTTTTACACGATATTTACACTACAATCAATATATTGTGTCAGTCAGATTTGGTTGTCAATCACCCATTTTAAGGTTCCGTTTTCGCTTTTAGCTGATTTGAGGTTAGAAACTTATTTTGTAATTTTCTCGAAAAATATGCATTACCTTTTAAAAAGAGTGGTAGTGTTATAATCGGGGACAATAGCCCTACCAGATTTAACCATTTTTACCCCCCAACTCCTGCCAAAGGTTACTAGATCCAACCCCTAAACATTCCATCTCTCGACTCGCACTTGCCCGGTTTTTATTTGCACTAACCAAGTGACAGCCCTATAAAGTAGGTAAGAATTTTGAGCTCTGTTAGGAAGCTTTCATTCTGCTCGGATATATGTTCTGTAACTATACGTAAAATCAGAAAAAAGTATTGTTAAGCAAACGTGAGGAGCAACATAAATTGTCCGTACATTCAAATCACATCTGTCTTTATTTCACAGTTGTATGAAATGGTTATAACACGGAAAATATAAGTAGGGAGTCAATTTGCTTAGCAAATAATTAGCCTGAATGTACAGTCACCAAAAGAGATAAGTAACCAGGGTCGTCGGATATAGTTAAAGTTTAGTAAAAAGCCGGTGGATGTTTTCGAATAAAATTTAATTTAGATAAATTAATAAAGATGAAATTAATAATATAATTTAAATAAGGTAAATAAATAATCTAAACAAACAGTTAATTTATCAAATTTACACTCGAAAACATCCATCGGTTTCTTACTAAAGTTCAACTAAAATATCCAACGACCCTGGTTACTTATGTTTTGTGGCGACTGTACTTCATTGGAAGGTAATTTTTAATGCGTTGACTCTACTGTTGACTCGGACAATATAATAGATAACTTACCTCCGATATAAATAAACATTACCGGTAACCAAACTATTCAAAATTCATTAAATCTATGATCACTAAAATACCTACTCAATATACTTACAACATAAAAGTATGATTACATTGAAATTTTAATTAAATGGTAATTCAGTTCCCATTACCGTTACGAACAATTTTTAAGTACAGTCACCAAAATAAATAAGTAACCAGGATCGTCAGATATAGGTAGTGGTAGTTTAATAAGAATTCATTGGATATGTTCGAATGGAATTATATTAAATTAATGCAAAACAAACAGTTCATTTATCAAATTAAATTACGTTCGAAAACATCAATTGGTTTCCTACTAAATTTAAACTACATCCGACGAGCCTGGTTACTTATCTCCTTTGGTGGCTGTACCTACCACGGTACCTACCAATATTGAATCACAGGTAGTGTTTAAAAAAAAATGAGCTAAGTTTTCTCGAATCGCTTGTGTGAAAAGAGTTTTTTTTTTCTGTAATGAATATGACGTACTCCCACGCAGTCGGTTGTAGTCATAAATAATTCATTTATCCTTTTAACTGCCACAGTCATGTATAGAACCAACGTTTTTGCTTTTTTGACGTGGCGGTCAAAAGGTTAATGTGGAAGCTCCAGAGTAACCCGCTTAGTTCAAATTTTCTTACGTTTATTGCAATTCTTAGGTCAGTATCAGGTTGTAAGTATGTTGAACAAAATATGATACGCCATTGACTTTTTCATCAAGTAGTCATTCAATGGAATACATGAAATTTCTTATTTTAACATAAAACATCCTATGACACTGGATAATACTGTAGCTTTCGATCAATGAACGAATTTTCGAAATCGAATCGCCAACTCCAAAGATTACCCCTTCATACAAACTCACAAATTTTTCTTCTTTATAATATTAATATCTGGATGACCGAGCTTCGCTCGGTTTTTTTTTTGGTTTGACGTTTTCTAAAAATGAAACCTAGCTAGATCGATTTATCGTCGCCGAAAGCCCCTGCATATTAAATTTCATGAAAATCGTTGGAGCCGTTTCCGAGATTCAGATTATATACATGTAGTTATATATATAAAAATTGCTCGTTTAAAGTTATTAGATAAGTATACATGTATTCATTGACTGTACTTTTATCGACAGTTAGTCGCACTAGTCCTCATGAATTATTTGAATAGAAAGAAAACTTGGTCAAACATGGTCTAAGCCGCCGATATACCTTGTCTCTGTCACAACAACAGGCTTTATGGTATGCTCTGTCCTTGTCTGGCACGCCCGGAAAATGTCAAAGATTATTTGAAGCAGCGTGTTTTATGCCTACGCTACTAGCCCAAAAATAGGTACAAAGTCAAGATAGGTATTTGGCGAAGTTTTGATTTGATAATAATATGTACTTCAATATTTAATGTATCTGAAATTGTGATATACATATTTGTAATTTTATAAAAATCACATAGTTTCACAAAAACAATATTTGAAGTAAAAAATGTCATAGCATTGGTTGTGACAAAAAGGTTCTAAATAAGTCACTTTAGTAACAATGAATTAATTTACTCATTACTTAAAATTAATTAATAATTCACGAGTATCTACTTAAATTGTCAAGCAGATATAAATTTAAAAAAAATCATAAGTTTGTTGTTGTTGATCACCAATTATGTTTGAGTCCCATTTAATAGGGACAAGCCTCAAGCTGCTACCGAAAAAAACTGGATAGTACTTTTCCCGACCTGGGAATCGAAGTCATGACTTCATACTTTGTAGTAGCGCTTGCGACCACAAGAAGCTTGACTGCCTCGTAGGCAGTCAAGCTGTCATTCTGGATTCTGAATAGCATATCTGATTCTGAATTCAAATATGGTTCAAATCAGACAAGACTCTGTTTCATTATTTTAATACGAAAAAAGTCATCCAAGGAACATTATAAAAAATACATATTTTGCGGTAATATTACTCGTTCTAGTTGTGGAAAATGCTCCCTCTGCAAAATTCAAGTCCATAATCTTTGGCCCGTAGTACCGAAGCGTAGGGGTTTCCTACCCCTCTAGCCAGTGTAACAAGGCGCGATCTAATGACGCAACGTGTCGCGTCGTCCGCAAAAATAAACACGAAAAAAAATGTACACGAAATATATTAAAGTATCTAAATCAAGCGGCTAGGCCCTAGGACACGCGAAGAACGGATTTAGCCGCAATTTAGTGTATTTTGTTTTTTATTTTTATTTTGACAACATTAACAAAAGTTATTTTTTGTGGCCGTGTTGTGACCTGTGTAAATAGTTGGAGTACAATGTTATTCGTGTAAGGCTTTCAAACTTACTGCAGGTGAGTGGAAGACTACCTCTAAATACCTGTATTACGCTCGTGTCACGCTTATTAAATTCTCTTACAGTGGCCGACACAAATATTCGTAATGAAATCTGTAACTTTCACAATTCGTGCTGAATATTATTCTGCGGAAATAATGAGAAATTATACTATAGTAAGCAGGTAGGTACTTAATTAAAAATGTAGACTTAATAACTTTCCTGTAGTCTTTTTCTATGGATTATGGGCTGGAAAACACAGAAAGAGGCATAATTCGAGACTCATAAGAGCTCATTAATTATGAGTGAAATAATATTCATTGCTTGTCCTACAAACGTTTTCTTTAAAAATAAATAAATTTAAATGAAACGAATAACACTAACAACTAAATTCTTAAACCACTAAAGACAATATATTTTTTAAGGAACATTAAGCAGTCTAAATTGCTTACTTGCCTATACCTATATATAGTCTTTCTTTAGAGCAAACAATTAATGATTACAATTACAATATATTATTCCTATAATTTGAGTTAATCAATAATTTATCTAAGGGTTTATTACTTAAGTTATCTTTCAAATATTATTTTATGAATACAGCATCTGCCATATTATCTCTTCACCACCGATGGTTGACTGGTAGAGAATGTCTAAGATATTAAGTCCGCCTTCGTACCATGTGAGGTTTAAAAATAAATAAATACAGTAAAAACATCTAAAATTTGTAGTTTTCAGAAGACTTAGATTAACTTGTAATATAAACGTTAAAAATCATGTTCATTTGATTGTAACGGCAGGCAATGTAATTCTAAAATTAAATAGTAAATCAGTTATATATTTTACAGCTTAATAAATAGCCCTTTGATATTCTAAATAGATTTAACAGATGACTTGCCTAAGCGATTCGCGGGAAGCTTTCAGGTTTTTTCGTCTCGAAATGACCTAGAGTATTTTTCGTTATAAATGGCAAACGACGGCATGGGTGGCGCAATGGTTAAGCGATTAACTGCTGCGTTGCGTGTCGCAGGTTCGATTCCCGCATGGAACAAATATTTGTATGACCTACAAGTTCCGGATCTGGATGTTTGTGTATGCGGGTTTAAATGTTTGTAAACGCACCCACAATATAGACGTTATACCTAGTGTGGGGCAACGTTAAAAAAAAAGCGAAACTATTTAGGCTCCCATTTTGTGTCTCTAAGTTTTCTACTCTTTGTGATATAATCTTTAGTGCTCAATACTTACAAACGAGTAGTTACGTAGTTGAGTGTACAATTACTTAGGTGATAAGTTTGCAACAGCTATGAGATACAGGAATAGGAAATTATCATGAACCCTTACATCACAGCTTAGTATAAAGAATATTTGCTGTCTAAATACAGAGCGTTTATAACCGACTTCGACAATTCAGTTGTAGTTTTCTATATTTTTTTTAATGTTTGTTACCTCAGAGATCCGTCATTTATAGGTAGGGTCTTACTTACTGAGGTGTTCTATAAAAATTTGGTCAAGTTATTAGTGGTTTTTGAGTACGCTTCAATATAATACGTATTTTTACACTTAGTGTATGTTGATGGTGTCATAAGAACATCCTGGCACTGGTATTTACTTAGCAAGTGAAGGTATACGAATTCGTTTGTAGCCACAACAAAACGGTGAAAAAAATATTAAAAAAAAAACCGGCCTCAAAAAGAACCCACTACACTATAGTACTCTACAAGTAACTCTTATTTCAGAAGTCGGTGGCAGAAAAACGATAATACATAACAAAAAACACCGACTTTCGAAATTAAAGTAATTTTTCACATTGCAGTGGTTTTTTTTTGGAAGTCGTTGTGATTTTCGTGACGACCGTTATAATGTAACGGAACCGCTTTCCATGGAAACCCAAGGTTTATTGGCTATATATTTATGTACCCTAATCTTTCGGTTCGTGTCAACACAAGAGAAAAGTAAATAAACAGAAATAGTGATTAAATTAAAATAAAAACCTTCATTTTGATTAATTTATATCCACAAGAGCAATATTTTCACCTGAATGTTTGCTCTCTTCAAGAACCCGTAACTTAGAGGGGATGTATACAATTAGGTTTATATCTTCCTGACGTTGTATTATCTTTTATGGATAAAATGTTTGAAATCATCGGTTACGGCGAAAGGTTACTTACTATAGCAATAATTATTTCGTCAAAATTATGGCTTTGGTAACTTAAGCCTTTTTACTAGCGACCATTAGGGATAGGAGCCCAATATAAAATGGAGTACTGATATCTACTATTTAAATTTAAATCATACTGATATATTGATTCAGATCAGGTTAAGTTACCTACGCTTGACGCGGTTGGTCCTTGGATGGGTTATGGTTATGGGACCATCTTTCCATACCAAGACTGCTCCTTGCCTAAAAAAACACGTTAGGTCGTTGGTCCCGGCTGTCAGTCCTGGATCTTTGATAATCGTTACGGGTCATCGGAAACCCAAAAGTCTGACAACCTGCTGTCTTATTTTAAAAAAAAATTTTTTCAAAAAAGTAAACAACCGACTTCCAAAAAAACACTAAAAAGTGAAAAATAACTTTAATTTCGGAAGTCGGTGACTTTGGATATGTATTTTAATTTTTTGTCACCGCCTTCCGAAATTAAAGTTATTTTTCACTTTTTAGTGTTTTTTTGGAAGTCGGTTGTTTACTTTTTTGAAAAAAGTTTTTTATTTTTCACTTTTTAGTGGTTCACATGTGCTTACCCCTTCACAGCGTACCGGCGTGATGTTATGTTATTAACTGGCGTAAACAATTGACACACATGAGATTTCAGCAATCCCTGTCCATTTGCTATCATTTATTGAGGAGTTCCGTTGCCTATCTCCGAAGTTCTTCATCAGGTCTTCACCAAATTGAAATGGAACCACTCCGAGAAAGTACTCTTCCAAAAACTACACAAATTGCTTCAAGTGTGCCTATAAAATTTGAAGAGTTCTCTCTATTTCTCCAGGATCCCATCATCAGATCCTGACTTGATGATCATGGGACCACCTGGGAAGTATACCCTTTCAAACAAAAAAAAAATTATCCAAATCGGTCCAGCCATCTTCGAGTAATCGGGGAACATACATAAAAAAAAAAAAAAAAAAATGTTCCGACGAATTGAGAACCTCCTCCTTTTGGAAGTCGGTTAAAAAAGCATCGCATTACCCAACTGGGTTGTGGAGGTCAGATCATTCAGTCTCGTCATTATTTGACATTATACAACACTTGTAATATGGAGTATTTATTAGTGATTCTCATGGAAATCATGTCACTTGGTTTAAATAGGTTGATTTTACTTATGTAGATTCTTTTACATATTGTGAATGAGAGAACGTTGTAGGCCTTACAGACGTCGTCTATAAATCTTCAGATTTATAGACGATTTTCTATTCTTTATTTTCATTCCTCTAAGTACCTGGTACTTATTGACAGGCCTGCACTGTCCTCCCATACCTAATATCACTGTAATTTGAAAACATTATAAAAGCCAATTATTTTTAAAAGAGTAACCGTGGAGTTTCTTGCCGGCTCTTCTCCATAGGAAGCGACAAATTGGAACCGTGCACCTAGCTTCTGGCGTTTCACAAGTGCCCTTGCAGGTTTATGTGAAATAAAATATTTTGATTTGATTTGATTTGAGATACGCAGTCTCTCCATGTAAAATACTGGTACTCAGCTGCATCTGGTTAAACTGGAAGCCGACCTCAACTTAATTAGGAAAAGACAAGACGTAATTTTGTTTGACAAATGAGTCTCGCAAGACTGAAGAAGTCGTTAATTTTGACGTCACATTCAGTATCGTAACTGCAGCGGTACTTTCGCTAGCGTTCATTGCTAACCTCAACCGCTGCAGTCTGCGTTCTGCGTTCAGAATTGTACTCTAATTAAGGAGATACATATCTCTCTCGAGTTTGTATCTGTGCTCGTTTGATGGCAATAGACTCGGCGCCTAGTACATGAGACAAACATATTCAGATTCTGATAGTTTTATTTGCTCAAACATGTGTGCACATACAATTATTTAAAAAAATGCATGCAAGGTGTTAAAGGTTAATGGCTATTAAATTAAATTGACTGATTAGGTACGTAAATTAATTAATTTAGAATTATATACGAATTTCATACGGAATTGATAAATATTCAATTATCAAAAATAAAAACGTAATAATGCCAACGTAGGACCAAAAATACTTAATATAACATCATTATCAAAATCATTATTACATTACATACATTTCAGAATAAATTAATATATCATAACTGCTGAAATGTGGATACACCTCTGCCCGATCCTTCAGGGAAACAACAACACATTTCCTACACGTTGCCAGCGCCATCTATCTTGTGATAAATTATTTACACGAGTTACTAACTGTTGATTAAGTTTCGAGTGCCTCGGGGAGGGCGGAGCGGTGTAGGTAATATCTCAGCCGGCCGTCTCATTGACAATTCAATGAAGGAGGTTCTGGATTCCTTGGGAAGAGGTTTCTACTTCCTTATAGTGAATTATAGTATGACTACGGTAGCTTGACACTGCGTTATGTATTGACGTTGTTTGCTTAGCGTATATTTTCAAATCATTAGTGTTTCTTATGCTGATTTTTTACCGAATTCTAAGAAGGAGGCGTTGCTTAAAACGTATGTATGTATTTTCTTTAAAATTGTGTATGTTCTGCGATGTTTCCAGCAATTGTGGAAAATTCTACTTATAATGGAAGGGTATGCCTCAGGGGTGGTCCCTAGAAATTTTATTAAGTTTATATTTCAATCCACTTTGAGTATCTTGATAATGTTCTAATACTTTCTGTAACTGTCACATGGCAAGTACTGGTATACGAATTGTTATGGGTTAGGTAAATACCAATGGTACTCAAAATCACTACAAAGTGAAAAATAATTTTACGGTGCCAAAAAACTAAAATACAGATCCAAAGGCAACGACTTGCAAAATAAAAGTAATTTTTCACTTTATAGGTACTGTTTTTTTTAGGAAGCCGGTTGTTTTCTATTTATAAAAAAAGTTTTTTTTTTATTAAAAAGACTTGTTTATTTATTCATCAGGTTTGACGAATAAATTTAAAAGTTACCTGCTAAGGCAGACGGCTACTCTATAATATTTATTTATTACACATATACAAGCTCTACAGACTATCAGCGTGTAATTCGAGTCGAGAGTGGTATGCAGATGAGACCTCGGGTACCGACAACTCAATAAACCGACGGCACATTCCTCCAGACGCCTGCTACGGCCATTCCTCTACACTTCGCTATTTTATACTGATATAAAATACGGTTAATACGGCTCAGTTTTCTTTTTTCTGTAGAGATAAGAACTTCAAATATGTAGAGGATTATTTTAAATATTAGGTACCCAGGGTGTAACAGAAAACCTATTGCTGTCCTTAAGCTCTAAAGATAACAGCTTAGATAATACATAGTTTCAGCTCAAAATAAAATACTCTAAGAATTGATACCAAATTTTCGGTCTCTTATGTTTCTTAAAATCAAATTATAACAAACGTATCACCGCCAGTGGCGTGCAGTCCATAAAGGCAGAAATACACTGCCTACCCTACCTAAATCAGATAAATATGTAAAACGAATATTATTTTATCAATAAACAAAACTTTATTCATAAATCAGCGCCACCTGTCGACCGTCGGTCGTATCATTAGTATTATCGATACAATATCCCGTTCGTTCATGCAATTTGACGCAACTTCGCATTGCGATGCACTAGCGCCGCTTAGTGCCTCGGGAGAGACACGAACTATTCGTGTCTCAATGTTTGTATGTGTGCACTCGTGGTCATGCAGATTTATTCAGTGTGCGTTCCTATACATACGTGGCACACAATGTAACAAACAACGCACACAACCGTACAGGGTAGATACTGGCTTTTTACGATTTTTAACAACGAGACGAATGACGAAACTTACCGAAGTTTTCCGAACAAAGCTGGTTATGCGACTATTTAAAAAAGTAGCATTGTTTCATTGAATTGTGACTACATAAACAACCATAATTTCTTTGTCGTATTATTTTCACATTCCGAATCATTCGGAAGCCATTGTTTGTTTTGATTTATTTGTTTTGGTTGTGAGCTACGATGGCGTATTTAAGATTTTAACATTGATAAATAGTGTGAAAAATAGATAATATTCACTGAGAAAGTTGTTCAGGTTGTGTGTGTAAACAGAAAAGAAAAAATGATGATTTCTTTTAAACTATCTAGCGGTGAAAAAAAATCAAGTATCGTGAAAAGTAGTTGTTGTACCTACACCGGATTTGCGATTAATAGGTACAAACTATAGGTAAAGTCAATCGTAAATTCAATACAAACAAAACAATATGATTCATTTAATTGCCTCACAGGTTGCATGGTTGTTGTTTTTTTTTTTGCCTTTTTTAAATTTCTGCCTACCCTGTCTAAAAACTCTGTGAACGCCACTGGTCACCGCTGTACGTTACTTGCCAAAATCACGATAAATCTCTTCCGAGTGATGTGTTTCTTTCAATTTGAAAAGTTCGGTTTTTGCTATCAATGTATTAAAAATTCTCATAGCTTCCGAACATGTAGAGATAGGATTGAAAAACCCTTCCAATATCGTTTGATATCATCCAAAGAAGCCGTGCCCTTGGTTTGTATATACCCTTTCCGTTACACGTTGTAAAATCATCATCTAGAGCAGTGGTGGCCCAGTGGTAACCGCCGCGACTTACGTGATGTAGGTCGTAGGTAGAACCCAGGCAGGAGGTTTACTTTGTGTAAATTATTTCATCTCCACTGTTCTCAAAACGGTGAAGGAAAACATCGTGAGGAATCTGGCATGTCCTACAACCAAAAATTCGAAGACATGTGACATCTACCAACCCGCACCGGGCCCGCGTGGTGGATTACGGCCCACTCCCTCCCACAGAGAGGAGGCCTGTGTCCCAGCAGTGGGAACTTTATAGGCTGATTATGCTAATCATCGTCATCATTATCTCCTTAGCCTTTTCCAACTTTGTTGGGGTCTGCTTCCAAAGTTACCTGATGCAGCTGAATAATAATATTTTACATGAAGCGACTGCCAATACGCCCTCCAGCAGGCGTAGCACGATGCTTTCTATTTCTGTCACATTTCGTTACTCCATTTTTGACATCGCACCGTTGATGTCCTTTTACAATCTGTCATTTTGTCTTTCGTTTCTAACGATCTTTGTCTAGGTCCTTTTTATGTAGACTATTTCACAAGAATATTTCTTCCCAAACTGTCAAAATCACACTGACAGCAAACTTTCTACTCGACGGCCACAAAGTATTTACTACTATCTACAAAATCATGATTCGTTTAGAACACATAACTGTGAAAAACAGAGCTATCTTCTCCTACTGTACATCATTTAGTTAATAGTCATGTATATTCTTCCGTCGACAAATCGTATTAAGCCTGCTGAACCAAGTTACTGGGTAATACGATAATGTGTCAGACTTTCCGCAACGACTGACAAAAATCTACAAATGGCCGCCGGTACCAACGGCTTATCGTGTTCTTCGAGGCAAGGAGGGGTCTTGTTAGGTAATGTATGGTCATATACCACGGACAGACCTCTTGACCTTAACCTTGAAGATCGACCCGTGTGGCTGTTCTTTTCTAGCCTCTGCTGGTCTACTTCACACTGCTAGTAAAGTTGTAAAAAAACACATACATAGATAATACCACTTCATGTCAATTAGGTATCAGTTAGAATTATTCAAACAACATCATTTACACAGCATTCGGTCGTCAGTTCAGAAAATAAGCTATTTGCATGTACATACGAACAAATTGTTCCATCAGTAGACGACGCCTAAATATTATGCAGCAGCCGTTGAATGAATTCTAATACCGTACAGTTTGATGTTTACATTAAGAATGGTCACGGGTGCCATAGGGTTTTCTGCACCCTAATTGCATGACACACTTTTAATCGGTTACCTATCATAAGTTCGAAAAATATTTGACCGAATTTAATTTCACCTAAAAGTTTTCAACTGTTACCGTTTCGTTATTTTACTTCATCGAAGTCGCGTCTGCCACTGTATCAGTTGACCTATTATTTTCAAATCGATTTTTTTGTCACTCCGACATTTGGTCGAAACACTTTTTACCGAAGTTACACTTAGCCGAAATAACATTTGTTCGAAGTGTTATGTTTCCGAACATTAATTATACCGCTGTTTTGTTTAATTATTTATTTAAATGTAATGGCAGTCAATAAAACAGTTAATTATGAACAAAAGTGGTTTTAAGTGGTCCCAGTAAGAAAGAAGCATGCAAACAAGGATGCATGCTTCAAGTATGCAGCTTGCAACATGCAAGCAGACATGCAACATGTAGCAAACATTGTTTCTGTCGCGGCTCCGGCGCTGAAGGGTTTGAGCGGCTCTACGTGAGCTTATCATCGCAGATGGTTTTAAGGCTCACCACCGCAGCTTCGGCTTGCTGGACAGCTTTGCCGGCCAGCCTCAGCCACAGCGGCGGTCCTGCAAACCACCTGGCTCCGCAGAACGCGAGCCGTCTCACCATCCGCGCCTACGCGGGCTTAAATTACACTCTAAGGCTTAAATTACAGACAAGACTGCGTGAAGTTGGTTTTGCAGCGATTAGTTTCTCACTAAATTTTGTAACATAATGAATTTTTATGACAATAATTTAATTGAATATTAGAAATGGTACCAAGTAACAGGCTATATATTTGTGACCAAATAATATTCCGTAAAATGTTGTTTCGGTGTGGTGAAAATATGGCAAATAAACCATTTAACAAATGAAAAAAGTTCAAAAGACGCTTCGGCCAATAGCAAAAAGTTATTTTGTAAATCGGCGAAACATAGTTCGGTAAAATAATACCTATTACCTACACATGATACTTCGATGATATAAAAATATGTCCAATAATGCATAATTATAACAAAAAAGATGTCGGTCAATAGTTTTCGCTAAAATGAAATTCGAACAAAAAAAAATCGGAAAAGTGATCGGTTCCCTTTTTAATCACAATCTGAAGAATGTGTCTGCTCAACAACGTGGATAACGCATTGAATGTTGCTGAACTATCAAAGTGAGAGCCATTGTTACTGTTAGCGTGTTACACAGTTCATCATCTGCCTAGCCTTTCCCAACTATGTAGGGGTCGGCTTCCAGTCTAACTCATTATAGCTGAATACCATGTTTTACATGGACCGACTACTCATCTGACTTCCACAACCCAGTTACAAGAAAATACGATACCTTTGGGTAAGACTGGTTGTCAGATTTCGGACTTCTGACGACCCGTAACGACTAATAAAGATCTATGAATGACAGCCGAGACCAACGGCTTAACGTGTTTTTGGAGGCACGGGTCTTGGTTTGTAAAAATGGTCACCCAGCCACAGACCAATCGCGGCAATCATAATTTAACCTGATCGATCGACCCATGCGGCTGTTATTACTCAGGCCCTGTGTTACATTCATAGTTAAATTCTATAAACTCATGGCTCCTTCGATTTTACCAGTCTCCCTTTGCTTCTACTTATATATTCTTAAGAATTCTTGATATTATCGCGGAACCTCAAAAAGGAAATGCGCAAGCGTAACATGCCGATTCATGCCGAATTGCCCCGAACTCAAATACAGGGTGGTGAAAGCGTCCATTAACTTTTTGCGGCCACCATTATGTCGGCGAATGTTTTCCGGCCTTTGTATAAGTATTAATGTTAACTCCCCCCTGTATAATGGGTAATCTTTTTTGAATACTTATTTTTAAGAGCCGGGACACCATGGCTAAGTATTTCTTGGTTCAAAATATGTTTATTTTGAGTTCAATAAAAGGGACTCGCCTTTGTTGTTTTTCTTTAATGTTTTCGCAAGGGGCAGGAAGGTAAATAATGCTGCAAAGGAAGTGTCAGTTACTTGTCAGTCGAGTAATTTGGGGAACTTTCGTTGTAATGGAACATTTTCTGACAGTTTCATGTTCATTTTTGCCTTTTCAACCGACTTCAAAAAATAGAGGAGGTTCTTAATTCGGTTTTAAGAATTTGTGTGGGGTATGTACCACTGCTTAAATAGTGAAATATAAAAGTTTATTTAAAAAAAACTCCCAACTTACCTACTAAAAAAATCAATCCCAAAATGAAAAATAAATACGGATTTCTGTGCCAAAAAAAAATGAAAATATAAAACCAACACAGTATTCTCAAATTAAAGTGTTTTTTTTTGTGGAAGGCGGTTTTTATTTCATATTCAGTGGTCATTAGAGTCTTATAGCTGATTCCTACAATTTACGGACCGTTGTAGATTAAAATTAAGACTCTTGTATCTTTACCAAAAATGAAGCAAATGCCTCATAGCTTTACAGAGTAGAGTAGAGTAGAGTAGGACGGCCTATATGGTAGCTAGCACAGGTAAAATTAGCATACAAAACTATTTATTTACCCAGTTTGTAAATGAAAAATGCTACCATTGGTAAGCAAAACGATCCGTTTTTTGTTTATAGGAACCGAGAATAATTAAACGACCAAAGTAGCTGACTTTTTAGGTAGCACCGAAATATTGTAAAAAATACGTTCCTATTGTTTTAAGATATTTGAACGATAGTCATTTTACTAAGATGCTAATTATGTTCAATGTCTTTATAATTTGACTAGCTGATCCGTGCCCACTTCGTTGGGCGGTAAACATTTTTATATCACTCAATAGATTGCGACACAGTCGCGGTTCCATACCTATGTCGTATTATCTCTTTAACCATTCGTCCAAATTATATGCAGTTAAAGGGACAAGTCTTCTGTTTTAGACACTTGAGACAATAAATTTACTTATTTCGATAAGAATTCATAATTGCTGATAATATGACCAATAAACATGACGTAACGATTTAAATTATTTTTTAATATTAAAACTACTTTTTGTGACTTAAATATAAAAGTTAAACATATACTGTCGCTGACTTTTTTGTAGGCATTATCAAGCTCTTCTCTAAAACTCAATCATATATCTTTCATTGTTCAGCGTTCTTAAGAAACGTTTTCGTTCGACCGTTTTTTTCTCCGACTTACCTTGCAAATCCGACTACCGCGAAAAAGTATTTTCATTTTACGGGTTAATATAGCCTTATAACACTCAAAAATAACGTGGCTTTCTATTGGTAAAATAATTTTCAAAATTGGTTTAGCAGATCCAGAGATTAACCCCCTACAACCTCACAAACTTTACCTTTTTGTAATATTAGTACAGAAGTATAGATATGTAAGTAAAAAGATAGCAATATTTTTCCAGTAGAACAGCCGAATTATGAGAGAAATACTTACCGTGCAAACTTAAGTGAAGTCATTCAGAGCTTGACGTGAGAATCTCTACCAGTGCACACAGCCTCTAAGCCGTGTGGTCTGCGGTCAATCAGGGGAAGGGCTTTTCTTGGCCGCATTAAAACTTTACTCCGTACCACTCAGTAGATTATAATATCTAAACGAAATCGTTTCAGTAATCACGGAAGTACTCTAGGGATTGACAACTCACTTTAAACTCACTTCGTGAGATTTCACCGGGTATATCGCCAAGTGTTTTTTTTCGTTTTGTTAATTTTTTTTTTTTTTTTTTGGATGGGAAATCATCAAATAACTACTCCCGCTCTGGGTGGAGCGGGAGGGCGTGTCAGACTTTTACTGACTGAAACGCACCCGTGTTCCCTCAGTTGCCTGTGTGCCAGGGGCCGCGGTATCTCTTTCGAACAACCCGCACCCCTGGCAGGCATCGGCCCTTGCGGGCCCCATCTGTTGCTGCTGACATCTCTTTGAGGCGCGCGTGGAACACAACGCGCCGTCGACCCGGGCTTGGTCCTTACCGGACAGTGAGCTACCCATTACTCGCCGTCCGCAAGCACGTGCCTACGGTGGCCGGGAATCAGCCTGGGATTCCCGACGCCCAGGGCGTCTCCTGCGAAGGCCACGGCTGTGAGGGCGCATGTACTGCATCTCCCTCACGTGCGCCGCCTCCCTCTTTCGTTTTGTTAATTAATGACTTTTATTTGACATACAATAATATTAATACACTCGAGACCAATAAATTAGGGTCACATAGAGATACCTGAAAGTCTCGGATACTAAGAATGGCAGAAAAACAGAAAGAAAGGACGAATGTTTTAAACTAATTTGTAAGTAGCATTTATGTACAAAAAAAATAGAGAGAGATTACACAGGTGGTTCCAAAAAAATAATAAAATATAATTTATAGCAACCGTCTAGTCTTCACAATAAGCGTAGAAAAATGATAAATCGCTCGTCATTTGTTCGGTAGAAATGTCCAATTTGTTTGAAACCCAAATAAAATGGCGGGGCCGTTACTTCTACTAACGATTTATAATATTTTCTATGTAATAAAGTTTTTCATTTGTAACGTTGGTTACTAAGCATTTGTGATCTTTGAAGGGAATTAATGTGATTCACTGTTTTTTAGACCAGAGAAATGACGGACATGACTTTTGCATATCTATAGTACACCCACATTTCGCCGGTTATAGGGGGTGAGCCTATTGCCATCAAACCGACACGAATCCAGACTCCGGACGCAACTGAAAAAATCCACATGGAAAAGCACAACAACACTTTGCCCGACTCGGGAATTGAACGCAGAACCTCATGCTCAGCAAACTAGCGTGGCAGTGATGACTCAATTGACAATATAAGATATAACTAGCTGTTAACCCTAACTTCGTCTACGATCCACGATGAACATAACCTATGTTCTTATCCAAGTCGTGGTCTATCTGTTCGCAAAATTTCCTCCAAATCCGTTTTAGCGTGAAATCGTCACAAATTAACAAACTAACTTACTTTTGCATTTCTAATATAACATTCGTTTCTTTTTTTTTTCCTGGTTGGGAAATCATCAAATAACTTCTCCCGCTCTGGGTGGAGCGGGAGGGCGTATCAGACTTTTACTGACTAAAACCCACCCGTGTTCCCTCAGTTGCCTGTGTGCCAGGGGCCGCGGTATCTTTTTCGAACAACCCGCACCCCTGGCAGGCATCGGCCCTTGCGGGCCCCATCTGGTGCTGCTGACATCTCTTTGGCGGCAATCCGGCAAGGAAGCCCGCCGCCTCACCGGAAATCGTGCGGTATCCCGGGATCATCCGGATAGCCATGACCCTATGGGCCACCTTCAACCGGCGTGCAGGTTGGCGCCTCAATGTAGGCGCCCACACCGGCGCCCCGTATAGGGCCATGGCCGGCACGACCCCCGCGTATAGCCTCCGGCAGGAGGCGTTTGGCCCCCTAGGTTGGGCAGGAGCCGCTTTAAGGCAGCCCCGGCCCGCTCCAGTCTGGGAGCCAAACGTCAGAAATGTTCCGCGAAGTTCCACCGACTGTCGAGGACGAGTCCAAGGTACTTCATCGTCGACTCGACGCCGATGTGAACCCCTCCCACTGTTATCTGGGAACCTGTCAGTGGCGCATTCCGAGGACCATGAAACCATATGGCCTCGGACTTGTGCAAGGCCACCTCGAGTCCCAGTTGCCGGATCCTATCCACGATTGTCGCAACCCCGTCTGCCGATAAGTCAGCCGTCACCTGGTACGACCTCCCCTGCGCCAGGTCCAGCGTGTCGTCAGCGTAGCAAACTATGCTGACGCCGAATATAACATTCGTTACGATTAGGATTCCTACCTAAAAAAAAAGAAATCAGCGCAGCGGCAACTTGATTATCTCCGCAGTTTAATGACACAAATTTCATTTCAACATACAGATTTACCTCTCGGTACACACTAATTATTGAATGCAATTTTTTTCTTGTAGGTACGTCCATAAGAAAAAAAAAGCGCCGCTAGGATGACGTAGTCCCAGCGGAAACAATTTTTGTTGAATAGCTCCCCAATGGTTGGATGCACAAATTTGTATTTACCATACACAATTACACGACGTCATACACTAAATATCTGCTAAATTGAAATGAGGAAATTCGACACTTTTCCGCTGGGACTACGAACACTCCCTATTGAGGTACGGTAACCAATTTATTAATGATGATTCGTCGAGTTGGTTTATATACCAGCCAAGAACATAACCAACGTATGATTTGACCGGCAGGGTTTCAATTCCCGTACGAAACAATCCTTTAATGGCCTAAATATCGATCTATATTTCCAAAATAAAATACAGAATAAAAATAGAGAGCAGTGGTGGCCGAGTGGTAACGACTGCGACTTATGAGTTTGTAGTTCGTGGGTTCGAACCCATACAAACGGTTTTTCAATCAGCCTATAATGTTGACGGGGAGTGAGCCATAATCTACGTCGCGTACCGGGTTGGTAGATGTCACATATCTTCGATTTTTTGGTTCTAGGACATGTCGGTTTCCTCACGATGTTTTCCTTCACCGTTTTGAGAGCAATGGTGATGAAATTAAGTACACAAGGTGAAGTGCCTACCTGGGTTCAAATTCACGACCTAAAAACTCGTCAGTCGGAGCCTATCCCACTGGGCCACTACTGCTCGTACAAGCGGTTTACTCTGTGTAAATTTCTGATAAGCTGTATAGCCTTATAATGGCAGTCGGTTTATTTGATAAAGCAACATGCGCATTTTGCTTAAGCCGAGAAATATTTCAATTCAATTCAATTTAATTCAATATCTTTATTGTGGATCATAGGTAGGTACAAAATACAGGTCTTAAATAGATAATTGTGATCAGCTACGTCCCGTCCTTAGGGCATACATATTACTGGCCATTAACAGATAAATGGGCCAACATCTACCATACTGACAAGTTGGGCAATTATTCTGATGTATGTGAGCGCCAACGTTGGTTCCAACTGAGATGTTCTAAGTGATGAATTTTTGGGGGTAAACGGGTAGGCCGTTTGTGTTTTTAATTATAATGGGTTAAACACGTAACTACGCAAATGCACAACCTTATGATGAACCACAAATCCTAGAACAAAAAATAAACAAAAAACTTTTTCCAAAAAAAACAACCGACTTCCGAAAAACACTACAAAGTGAAAAATAACTTTAATTTCGGAAGTCGGTGACTTTGGATGTGTATTTTAATTTTTTGTCACCGCCTTCCGAAATTAAAGCTATTTTTAACTTTGTAGTGTTTTTTCGGAAGTCGGTTGTTTGTCGTTTTCAAAAAAAAAGTTTTTTATTTTTCACTTTTTTAGTAATAGTACCTACCCCACTAATTCAAAATGTCTTCATACTTGGGGTCAAAACAATGCATATTTACGTGATAGCAGCATTCGCGGTTGATTTACTGTTATTTTTTGAAGAGTTCCGTTCTCTGTTTCCGAAACGCATAATCAGATCTATATGAAATTGAAATGAGACCACACGGGAAGCACGACCTTTCAAATAAAAAAAGAATCATCAAAATCGGTTCACCCACTAGAAAGTTATGAGGTAACAAACATAAAAAAAACATACAGTCGCATTGAGAACCTCCTTCCTCCTTTTATTGAAGTCGGTTAAAAATAGGTTTATTACTCACAGCAACACGTGCATAAAATTATAATTAAAGGGTAATAAAATAAATAAAAAAACGAAATGTATCTAAAACTAATCACGGGAACAGATCAGATATAGTGCAGCTGCACTTCGTGACTGACTAGAAGACTTCCGCTGAGCACTCACAACACTGCGCTAATTTTTAGTGGTCACTACAGTAGTCAGCAATAGAATGAAACACTTCTAATAATTTAAAAAGTATCTTCAATCAACTCAGGCTATCGCAGTCCACTGCTGGACATAAGGCTCTCCCAGGCTGCACCACAATACTCTGTCCTCCGCCTTTCGTATCCAGTCTGTCCCACCCACCTTTTTAAGGTCGTCGGTTGGTTTGCCGAACGTGGTCTCCACTCCAGGACTCGTCTGCTCCACCGGCCATCGGTCCTTCGACAAACATGGCCAGCCCACTGCTACTTCAGCTTGCTTACGTAAAAGTGTCTTATTTTCCGGATAATTAACTGCATTTCGAGTTCCAAAGTGAATCTAATTTAACCAGCTCGGTTTGCCACAAGAAATCTGTAACTATATCATTTTATAGCCTCTATACATTATGGGCTTCTACTTTTCGGCGTCAATAGACATAAGAACTCTCGTCCTAATTAAAAATCGTTCGAATTTACGTTACGTTTATGTCGCGCGTTCGTGCTAGGGTCTCTAATCAAGGGTTTAAGAATATTTCGGCTTTCGGCACTCAGCGATCAGGAAGTTGAAGAAAGTGGGAATAATTTGAATATTGATGATACCTTGTTATTATGGTATTATTGCTTTTATTTGATGATTTACAGCCTCATTTGTCTTGAGTATGTTGGCAGGTACAAATAGCTTTTAAACATGAAAAGTCAACAGAACCTTTTAAAAATAAAACTTATTGCATGTCCGAAATTATAACGCGTAAGTAATCAAAATGTTTAAATAATTTCGCTAGATAATTACCTACCCAAGCAGCACGCAAGCGTTTTCAACATAAATATAACAACCTATTTAGAACTTAGAGTTCCTTTAGAGACTTACAAGAGTGTCAAAAAATTATTTAGTCTTTCTAATAGTGATTTATGAGTCATTATACAGCTCAAACTGTATTAAATCTTTATTAAGGGATCCGCGAAAGCTTAGGGTATTTAAACAGAATATGAAAACTCCACTACACAGCTTAAGTATTTTAAGACACTTTAATCTGGTTTTATCGTTAAAGCTGTATACGAGCTGTATTTTGCATGTGAACACTTACTTATTGCAGCTCTTAGTGTTATTATAGTATCACTTAAGACTTGTTTCTGTACAATGGTGTATGCAAACTCCGTTCTAAAACTTATTTTTATGGCGTAATTGTACACTCTTGTAAATACAGTGGTTTTATGACTTCTGTTTTTGAGGGTGTTTTAAAACTAAAAAAATAAATGACAGCTACAGTACAGCTTTATTTTATATTAATGACAGTCACTCGGAAAGACTTTACGGTCAACCACCAATTCCGTCGACGTCCAACGAAGAAGGTTCCGTAGCAAAAACATTAAACAGGGTTATTAATGATCAGAACAGTTATGTTAAATGTGTAAATTTAATTCAACCTTCGGAACATGATTATGACGTTTCTTCATAAAGCAGCGCAAGTAGTTCAAATGATGATTGATTTGAACCATGAGATCTAGTTCTCTTACTGCTTCGTCATATGACTATATTGATAGCCTTTTCACACAGCATTTTGAGGTGGACCAATTATGTAAAGGCCGAGATGTTTCGTCCTTTACTAATTTGTTGACATCTAATCGCTTTCTTGGCCATCTTAACTTGCCTTTTGATTCCCACAAACTTGGTACAATGCAAAGCTTGTTTTACCCTTTCTGCTTAAATTTTAGTCGGCATATTTTCCTGAAAATAAAGTAAAACTGATATAATACATACAACAAACTAATAATGCTTTACAATAAGTTTACTTAGGTATAAAATATAAGGTCAAATTGAGAATCTCTTCCTTTTTTTGTGGGTTAAAAATTAAACAGCTACTTGTTTTAGTTTTACTATATGTAGGTACGTATCATATTGAGTCAGCATTTTTTATTTCTATTAGGTAACCCTTATGAGTATTATAAGTTATGTATAGAGAACTGATATACAGCCTAAGTAATAAAAATATTCTATTATAAAGCTGATTAGCAGCCAAAAGCTGTACAATATAATCCTTAACTTACTTAGTACAGCTACTCAGACTATAATACACTCCGATTATCGTTTAGGCTGTTTAGCAAATAGTCGCAATTTCGTAATTTCGAATGTAGGTATAAAACAAAATTTTAAACATAATTTAAGGAATATGTAATGATTTTCAGCTTAATATGAGGGCAAAATGATCACACTACCCTCACTTCTGTTATTATAAAATTCTTTTTTATTCTAACCTTAAAACCAACATTGACTTACCATATAAATAGTATTTTTCTTTTATATCAGATCGATTATTTTGCTGGCGCTTGAATATTTTGACGGAAAACATAGACAGGTTCACAATAAATTTGTATCCGCAATTTCAGTTCACCAATTAACACCTTCAGATATCTAAGTCCAAGATTACGTTTACTTACTAATAAATATTATAAATAACAATGTCGCCATTCATTGAAAATAATTACATTCATTTTGTGATTCTCTTCAAAAACCTATTTAAAACTCTTTTCTCTATAAAGTATTTATAAGATAATACCTGTAGTATAATGGTTTCTTTGTACACCGAATAACAGCTCTAATACAGCTATTATACATCGCCTCTATTGCTTCTACAGCTATTATACAGCTATACTAGAGCAAAACGCTGTAAAAAATGTGCCCATTTTTTACTTATAAGGGATGTATAAGCGCTTATACAGCCTCTATACAGCCTGAATATACAGCTTCTAGTATAAAATCGAACTTAAATACAGCTTGTATACAGCTTGCAATGCTACTTGGGTAGAAAAGGCATGGTTTACTTTAAATCCCAGTAATTAGCAAAAACTTTCATGTTCCTAAGCGCGAGCACAGCTAGTCCATACTTACATCCATACTATGCAGTAAAAATCGGCCAAGTGCGAGTCGGACTCGCCCACCGAGGGTTCCGTACAAATCTGAATTTTTTGTTGATGTTGTGAATGGCGGGGGATATTTTTATGATTTAATTACAAAATTATAGTTTTCAGATTCTTCCCAGTACTAGTAATATAAGACGATAATACTTAAATTTCATAGTTCTAACTCAACGAAAAGTAACCTATAAATTTTGATTCGCTTGAGAGTGTCGAAATATACGTTTTGTGCGGCATAAACGGCCGTATCTTTTTTTACGTTAACTTAGAATTTTGTTTTTCATAGCTTCAAGAGGCTGTAGATTTGAGTATACCGTTTTAATTTCAACTTGATACCTCCACGCGTTTCCGAGATAAAGGGTCTTGACAGACAGACGGACGGACGTACGGTGGGCGGAAAATGAAGCTCCATAGACTTAGCGTCGCTCAAAAATCAAGTACCTCATTTTGAAAAAAACATACATGCTAGCGTATTTCTTTACTGATTAGCAATATTTTATGAAGTGAAACCTTTTTTGATAAAGCTATTATTTAATAACTTATTTGCGATATCTTTTATTTTTGTATGAAGTTGAACAGTGTTTTTGATTTTAAACCTTATTCTTAAGTTTTCTTAAAATATAACCTTCCGTATGATAAAATACGTTATATAAGCTATATTGTCCCTAAAGTCTGAATCTCGGAAACCCGCGGATTGATATTATTAACGTTTAAAAAAAAATCTAGCACGTCATTTAAAAGTTACTAAATGCAATGTTAAGTCCTTTCTTCCAACCCAACTAATTAATGAGGTGCAGAACTACCCGCGTTTTTTTTTTATAGTGGTGTCCCCAAGAGCCCTTATCCACTTGGAATAATACAAAAAATATAGATGTTTTACGAAATAAAGTTAGTTTGAAACAATGTTAAATGTGTATGTACGGTTAGTCAGAGTAACTTACTGAACCGTGTAATAGATTCATATTTACAAAAGCTAAGTTCTATATCTCGGTTTCGGACTTATCATCCAATTAAATAAAAGCTTTGTGCTTTTTGTTTTTGTGTTTTATATAAAAGTTTTTTTGACGACACGGTTGGCCTAATGGCTGAGCGATCGACTGCTGCGCAGCGTGTCGCGGGCTCGATCCCCGCACGGAACAAATATTTGTATGATCTGCAAGTAATTGTTCCGGGTCGGTTGTTAGTATTTGTGAGTTTCTATGTTTGTAAACGCACCCACGATACAGGAAGAAATTCCTAGTGTGGCCCAACGTTTTTTTTTTTTTTAAAAGCTGTTGAAAAATGTGTGTGAAAATGCGGAAAATTAATTTTTCGGTCAAAGTTGCCGATAACCGAAAACGAAATTCGGTCGGACTCTAGTTAGTGGGATTATGACTTTTAACTCGCCAGTACGTTCCTGTGGTATAATTTCCAACCTCCACGCGAGTGAAGGCGCGGTCAAAAACTAGTCTACTGTAAAATAAGGTTTTAGCATTAGTATGTAAAGGACATAAAATACTAGCACTTAACTAACCCTTGTGGTCTACTTAAAGTTTTAGCGTTAAATAAGTAGGTACGGATACCGCTTACTTCGGCACGTGGCGACGTTAAAATCTTACTAAGTACTAAATTGGCAAAATACTGTTATTTACACAAATACGTACGTACATAAACTCATCCCCCTTTATCATGGAGTGGGCAGAAATATAGCATGGTGGTGGGTGGCCTCGCATAGGTCTCTTCTTATTTTTTGGTATGACTTTTTTTGTCGATTTTGCAAGTTTTAAATGTTCCTTTTTTACTGTTTGTATTTCCTGTGTGTTTCTGATACGTATGGTGAGTGGGAATAGGGAAGTAAACAACCGTTTTGCTTGGACACTAGTTTATTACTGACATGGGCGGCACGGCGCGCGCGTCGCGCGCTGGCTACATATGTATCACTCCTCCACACTTAGATTTTGGAACCTGGTGACAATATATAATACTCTTAAAACGAATTATATCATCAAACATTAACACAAAGCAAAACAATTAAAAGTATTTCTTATAATCTACCACCTTCCTAATGCGCTTTTGGCGCGGGAGTGTGGGTGATGATGCGCGCAGTTCATCAATTTTGCACTCACTCGTACTATGAGATTGATTGCCTTCGGGCACAAGTACCTCCGGCTGCGCTGTCGGGAATGGCGGCGATACTAAATAATCAGCGGCCCCTCACTCACTCTCAATCGCCTCACAATCATCCCATTCTCGTCGCCAGTGATACGTATGGTGAGTGGGAATAGGGAAGTAAACAACCGTTTTGCTTGGACACTAGTTTATTACTAACATGGCCAGCGCGGCGCGCGCGTCGCGCTGGCTACATGTATTAGTTTCTCAAGTAAAATTATGTTTCTTTGTTTCTAAAAGGCAGAACTCTCCTTGCTATGGTCCTTACATATTCTTTTTGCTTTGCATCGACGCGTCAACTGAAACCATTAATTCAGCATATGATTGTATACGGGTACCTACTGTAGAAGTTTTCCTCGCTATCTAAAAATCCGATGTTTCATAGAAAAGTGCGATACCTGTGCGGTCAAAATTTATGGAACGTGGATTTTTTTTACTGGGGGTAGTTCAAAATCATGTTCTTAATCCGAGGTTACAGATTGCCCATCGATGTCACTTCCACTCTGTATACTTATACTTGACCTTTTTGTGTAAATAAAAACACATACTTACATTAAGGGTTTAATTTTATGATGAATGGGAATGGGAGAACATTGTAGGCCTTACAGACTAGATGTATAAACGATTTTCTCTTCTTTATTTTCATTCCTCTAAGTACTTGGTACTTATTGACAGGCCTGCACTGTCCTCCCATACCTATTATCACTGTAATATGAAAACATTGTAAAACCCCATTATTTTTAAAAGAGTAACCGTGGAGTTTCTTGCCGGCTCTTCTCCATAGGAAGCGACAAATTGGAACCGTGCACCTAGCTTCTGACGTTTCATAAGTGCCCTTGCAGGTTTATGTGAAATAAAATATTTTGATTTGATTTGATTTGATTTGATGTTAAGGGCGTCATCCTCGTAAAACTAACAGATTGAAATTAGTTCAATGGGGCGTGATACTACCAAAACCTCCGAAAAGCAGCAAACAAATAAGGGAACACACAGATGTCGAAACGTTGGTGCTTCCTAAAGTACCTTTTAACATATTTAACAGGGAGAGAAGCCTCGTTACGAAAGGGTAGCGGGTCAAATTGACTGTTACGTGAGAAAAATGTTCCATGCGTTTAGGACCAGTCTTGATATACGAGAAATCGAAGGGTCATGTGCGTAGATAAAAGTTATAAGCACAATTGAAATTAGATAGGCAGTCTTCGTTTGGTACCGGACGTAAAATAATAGTACCATCCCATTTCTTCCCGTGGGTGTCGTAGAAGGCGACTAAGGGACTTACTAGAGAATGGGCAGCAGCGTTCTCTATGCATTTCACCAACATACTGCGATCGCCAACCCGCCTGCCAAGCGTTGTGATTACGGCAAACCCCCCTTTTGGGGGAGGCCTATGTCCAGCAGTGGACGTCTTTCGGCTGAAATGATGATGATGATGATGAGGCAGTCGCTCTATATAAAATACTGATATTTAGCTGCATCTGGTAAGACTGGAAGCCAACTCCAACATGGGAAAAGGTGACGCTGAAGAAGAGAAGATGAGACTAATGATGGCAATTTTAAAAGACAAGTTTGAGGGTGTCCAGATAGGCATTATCTACCTTTTTACCATGTGCAAAAAACACAGAATTTTTGTTTTATTTGGTTGGGAAATCATCAAATAACTTCTCCCGCTCTGGGTGGAGCAGGAGGGCGTGTCAGACTTTTACTGACTAAAACCCACCTGTGTTCTCTCAGTTGCCTGTGTGCCAGGAACCGCGATACCCGCATCCCAGGCAGAAACATACAGAGTTGAATAACTAAACGGGATAGTAGGTATTCGGAGGACGTAAAACAATCGTTAATAATTTATTTTAACTGTCGACAGGAATTAAGAAGTACAATGAGCTAAATGTTCGGCTTATTACTCTACACTAATAAACTCGCACGAATTAGGCGAATCGTCTTTTTTAAATGTCATAATCTTTTCTATGGGCGACTCGCACGAAGTTAAATTATTTGTGGGCGATTCGGACGAGTTTTTTTCGTACGAATCGACTATTAGGCCAAATGTTTCATTTCAGTAAGCCTTCCCAAGCATCAACACGACGACCTTTTATTGCTTGTATTAATCAATTCTTTTGTGAATGAAACCATAACAACTCTAAAACCGGCAAACAATTAAAAGAAGTAACCGTCACATCCAGGTTAACATCATCTTCAACAAAAAGCACGGAATGGAAAGACAGTAGCGGAAATCCATTAAGCGGTAACAGTGGAGTGGCACTCCGGTCCAGTCCGTTTTGTTATCGCGCCCGGATACGTGTCGTGATGCGGCCGTCCCGGCCCCGTCGCAGCTAAACCCGTGGCCACGAGATACATGCTCAAGCGACAAGCGTCTTGCGACAGCGACTGCGGAGAAAACAAATGAAGGTGTAAGCACCAGGGTAGCTCGCGATGTTCATATTTTCTTCACGTTGTTTGCAATTTTCCGGACAGCGTCAGGTCGTATGTCAATCAAAATAACATTCGCAACCGATGCAAATAAGTATTTACGGAATTATAGATAAGCATTAGAATCATGAGCAGTGGTGGCGCAGTGATAACGGCCGCTACTTACTAGTTGTAGGTCGTAGATTTGAACCCAGGCGGTTTACTGGTGTGAATTATTTCATTACCACTGCTCCCAAAACGGTTAAAGAAAACATGGTGAGGAAACCGGCGTGTCCAAGAACAAAAATTCGAAGACATGTGACATCTACCAACCTGCACTGGGCCTGCGTGGTGGATTACGGCCCACTCCGTCTCACAGAGGAGGAGGCCTGTGTCCCAGCAGTGGGAACATTATATGCTAATTATGCATGCTTATGCAATAATCAGCAGACGCAGAAGCATCAATAAGTTGGAATTGACCTCAAATGTCATGATTTTATGAAATGGTTATTTAATTAGGTAATTTAGATGATCAAGTTGTTGAGCGTTGTTGTTGTTTATGGTTTGCCACCAATCACCGCGACTTGCCGAGCGACGGACGAAAATTAGTGACGCGCGCGCTCGTCGCTTGACGCAACTCGCGTCGCTTCGCTCGTGATTGTGTACAGGGACGTAAACGGCTCTTTCATTGCAATTATAAATGATTCGTTTTAAATGCATTTCAATCGCTTCAAGTGTTCGGTTGTGATGAAGTGGCATTGTGGTTGGTCGGTGGGCAGGTTGTTGAGAGGTCGGAGTGTTTATGAATGCTGCAGACGGATATGAAAACGTTTTTCTTAATGCGTCACATTGAGTGCAAATAAATGTGTTTGATTTTTTTTTTCTATACTTAATTAATTTTTTGCTTTTGTTGCCTGCGTTTTTGTTTGCACACAATAACACATCTTCGACTCGTTGAAGCGTAAGGAATATTTTCATCTTCTATCGACTTTGATTGTGTATCAAAGATGAAAAATGAAAAAACAATTATTTTTACTTAGGTAATAAATAGCTTATTCATAAAATAAATAATAGTAGCCAATCTAGTCTACGCCAAGTTGTACCAGCGTCAACAGAAATCCAGAGCATGCAAAAACAGAAAAGGGAAAAAAAAAATCGGACACAAATTGGTCGTTATCTAACCGATTTGCGTCTAGAACTCTAGATAAACGGGTAAGTCCTCTATTTGCACCACACAATATTGATCTCAAGGGAAATACAGTTCTCTAATCTTTGTATAGCAGTATCGTTCGTGGATCGTCGCCTTTACTGTTCCCAGAAGTCTTAGACGCTCGTCGTTACGAGCGTCATCGTCAAGATATTTTTTGCTAAATCTGGATGCCTACTATGGGTACACGTCTGCCTACCTATTCAGGGAAAATAGGGGTAATGTTACGTTTAACATCACCCGAATCCCACCTAGCAGGCATCCACATTTAGCAAAAAATATCTTAAACCCGATGTAAGGGGGCGAGGCTTTTGCCGTCAACTCAGCATAAATCCGTACTTTTGTTCTGTATTATTGTTATGGAATATTTTTCTTTCATATCTGACGCCACAACCCAGGTACATGGGAACATGGTACCCTTTGGTAAGACTGGTTGCCAGACTCTTGGGCTTCTGTCAGCCGGGACCAAAAGTGTAACTTGCTATCCGAGGTCACTAGGGAGTCTCGAATCTCAATATGTAATGAATGAAAACTCATCCACGAACAGACCGCGGCAAGCGTAGCTTAGTCTTCGATTAACCCATACGGCTGAAATTATGTAACCACGAACCCCTTTTTACGAACCCATTTTGCTTCACTTACGCATTATAATTATTTGTTCTAATTAATCTATTTAAGATAGAATTGAAATCTTCTACCTCCTCTGATTCTTGTAACAAAACGATTTCAATTCTATTTTCTTTTAGAATTAGTTAGATAATTGCTTTTATATCGAACCAGCGTAGATACTCTCAGAGCGGCGGCCTTCATTAGACCTCTTTAGAATTCTGTTCATGTAGTATTGAGAGGCAATCATTGAGTTCAGAATGTGGTGTAAGATGTAGGTAGACATTACTGTTAATAAAACATTTGGTTTAATAATATTACAACGTTTGTCACGAACGAGTTCCGAAACGGGTATACTAAACGTAGGCAAGAAGGCTGCCAGGCTCACTTGAGATTGAGCAGGTTCCATCAGCCGTATGCAGGATCACCGCTGGGCAAAAGTCTCCAAACAATGGGTGCCCGAAGATGGACGACGCCGCTGTCCATCGGCCCCGAAAGATGTTGGAAGATAACCAGGACGCGTACCGTGAGGGCTGGTTCAAGATGGTGCGGGAAAAGAGTTCCTGGTAGGAGGGCTTGGGGACGCCTTTGCCCAACAGTGTTACAGTATAGGCTAAATAAAAAAAAAACAAAAGGTACGAGTAACGGAACGGCATCTATAAGGTTTATGAATGGAATACCTAATTTGAAGTTATTGTCTTATTTCAGTAATCTTTTCTTCTGTCTCTTAAATGACATATTTATTAGAGATACACCAATACCCTGCCTCGTTATTTTAATGGTCGCAAGCGCTACGACCTACGTTCAATTCCCAGGTCGGGCAAAGTGTTGTTGGGTTTTTCTATCTGCAATTTCTGGAGGGATTTTCTATCTAGCCTGAAGTCTAGATTTGCGCCCAGTTGTTAGCATAAGGCTTGTCCCCTATTACATGGGACTTGAAATAACATAACTGGCGAAATTTGTACTATGAGTACAGCTCTGCCCATCCCGTGGGGAAACAAGGCGTGATATTATGTTAAAGTCAAAGTCAAAGCATTTATTACAAATAGGCACTTAAAAGGCACTTTTGAACGTCAACATTTACATTAAAATAGAATTGATTCTAGTCGCACCTTCCAAAATGTAGTTTCGTATGGAGAAGAATGGGCAAGAAACTCCACCGTTACTCTTTTCAAATGATTTAACTACAATATTTAACATACATTCACTGTATAATTATGTGTGAAAACGATGCATCCAGAATAAAATTACTATACCAAAATAGGTAAAAAGAATGAAATTGAAGCAATTGCAGTTATGTAACATAACTTTACTATAGTCCAGGTCTGTGGTATTCCCTAGCTCATAGAATTAGTGTTGTAGCGTACGTTAGTCGGCTCAGCTACCGAAGAGGCAATATCAAATGAAGAAACAAGCTGAAATCTGCGCACAGCGGAAAATCTCAAGAAGTTTTTTATTTCTGCCTCCTCTACATGTCTCGGTTTCCTTGAGGTCCTTGTAAGTCGTATTACCTACAAAACGCATTCAGGGATGCGTGGTGACATGTGCCGCCAGCAGAGCCGCTAGGTTCAGTAAGTAGGGATAGCACGTCAAAAATAGTGGGAGAAGTTCCACGGCGAGTGCGGGTGCTGATCGTGCGCACCGTCCGCTACAAATGTTGACGGTACAATTCGCAACTATAGTACATAAACATAACATGGCTTATTCCAGATTTCCCCCCTGAGAGAATCCCCTTCAGGGGGGAAAACTGAACTCTTATATAAAAGAAATCCAGAAAGTCCCCTTTTAATTTTAAGTTATTCCACTTTTCCCCCTGAGGGAATCTCTCTCAAGGGGGAAAACTGAACCCTAATTTAAAAGAATTCCAGAGAGTCCCCTTTTCATTTTGGATAAAAAAACGACCATTTTATATATCATCATTAATCAGTCTTTTTTTTTACATCACTCCTGTATAAGGGGGGGGGAGAGCGATGGGTACGGCAAAAGATTATCTATAGTATACCCAGATTTCACCACTATATACTTCATACAAGTAAAGTTTTCTGACCCGCTGTAAGTTCGTACCTTGTGACTTGGAGCCCTACCTATCTGCAGCCCTAATGAACCCAATTAAGCCCATAATGATCTACTGTTCGTGTTGTTTTTTGTTTTATTAGCTACCTATTGATGTATGAGTTTTACTAAGCCCGTTCTCCAGCTATTCAAAGAGACTAATCGACTTGAGGCTTTGTTTTAAAATTAGGTCAGACGTTAGTAAGTACAGTGTTGATGGGAGCAGGAACGTTAATGATGCCTTGATGGACACGAATCGATTTCCTGGTGATATTTGTAGTGCAGTAATTGGTGTAAGTTTTTGTGGGGATCAATAATGTATAATGAAATAATAATGCATGTAAATTAATGCTTTTAAATTCAAATTTGTTTATTCGTCAGTTTGCATGCTTTAATTTTAAGCAAAACATTTATGATCTCATTTTTATATTAACACTTATATATACCATGTTGTAAGCAAATTAATTATCTTATCTTATAATGTAATATTGACGTTTAAAAAGTGCTGACTCTCAGCCTAGTTTGAATAAATGACTTTTGATTTTTATTTGGATAAGCACAGGATGGCAGGGACATCGATGCACAGCCTGTTCCAACGGATTCAGTACATGATTCTGTATGCCCCTGCGTTGAAATTAATAGGCGGTTCTTAAAGAATCCTGTTGAAGTTGTATAAAACTAAATTCAAAACAACTTATTTTCTATGTAAACTATTGGCTGGTATTGTGTGTAATTGTGTTTGGATAATGTGGGATATTTAGCTGTATCGGACATTATTTTTCTCAAGTCGATCTGGGGGCACGGCAGTGCTCCCGTCAAGTCGAGCAAAAAAGCGGCACGGCCGTACCATCCTTTTCTCGAAGCAGTTCAGGCCATTTTAGACCCCCCTATAACTTCGTTGTAGATAAAACTAGAAGCCTGAATTTTCAGTAACCAAGCAGGCATTCTATAAACATGGTATATTTCAAATTTCATTCAATTTGAACTGGTAGTTTATGAATTATAACTAGTCAAAGTTTCTCAATTTTGTCACTCACTGACCGATTATCAAAACTCTAAGGTACTTCTAGCAGACATAGAAGTTTCTAATTTAGAAAAAAATTAGTGTTTTTTGTATAAATTAAGGAAATACGAAAGTATTTTGCAATTTTGGTCCAGTTTTCTAGATACACCAACTGCATAAATAGCTTTGTAATCCCTTATAAATATATAGGATTACAAAGTTACATTTGCAGTGAATGAATCAGTGTACCTGTATAATGTATAATATACGTATATCTACAAAAAGAAATGAGATGCCATCAAAAACAACATGTAAAAAAACCCAAGTCTCGCACTCAGTTCTTCTACCGTAAAAAGTTGTGAGATTCATGTAATACCAAGTCAGTTAATTTATTAAGTCCCTACTTAAGGGTCCTTCTGTCTTAAGTTATTACGTAATGATCAGAGATCGGATATTCGGGTGCAAAAGTAAATTTTTAGTTATCAAATTATGGAAGCGGCTTCTTGTAATATATTTTTTTGTAAACAAAACCCGGGATGCCAGGAATTCCGGGAATGCATAACTAGTTATGTTTATAGTATGGAAGCGACTTCTAAATTATTAGGATTGCATAACTATTCAGATGCATGTTTATTTAAAATTAACCCCGATGAAAATATTTGTAATTAGGGTGTAAGTCTGTAAAAGAAGGAGTGGTGTGTGTTAGTTAAAACATATGTACTTTTTTAACTTAAATGAAGAATATTTTCGATACAAAAGCGCGTTCCATATTAGCCAACATTTTAACTTTAGGTGAATATGCATCCGAATATCTAATCTCTGGTAATGATCTATTCTATTTTAATTAGCTAACCTAACAACATTATATAGTGACCATATCAATATTAAAAATCTTTTATGTTTTAAATAAATAGATTGACTTGGCAATCGCACTAAACAATATAATTGAATATAATGTGTATCACTTGTGAGATACATTAAGTTTTCATGCGATGGCCAAGTCAATCTATTTATTTTAAACATAAAAGATTTTTAATATTGAAATGGTCACTATAAGATGTTGTTAGGTTAGCTAACTAGAATAGAATAGAATAGATTAGAATATTTATTTATTTTGAAAAAAAAAAACATATAGGTATATCATTACGTAACAACTTAAGACAGAAGGACCCTTAAGTAGGGACTGAATAAATTAACCGACTTGTTATTACATAGATCTTACAACTTTTTACGGTAGAAGAACTGAGTTGCGAGACTTCGTTTTTTTACAAGTTATGTTTTTGATGGCATTAACTTGTCATGCACATTGAAATAATAGAAATGCATTTCCTTAAAAAACACTGCTTAGTTGTGACTTGATGCCGCTGTTTTTTATAAACCTAAAATGTATTAAATTCTTTGTCCGACTTTCAGTGAAAATAATAAAATGGAAACAATACTGAAATTGACATTGTATGTATTTGTCGAACCAACGCAAAACAATACAGAGAGTGATAAAAAACACAAAAATCCAATTGATAACTCTAATCCGATCCAAAACGTATTATTTGTATTTGATGATCGTATATCATGGACCGCACTCGACTTCATTCGGAAAGTACAAAAAATAAATGGAAGGCAAACATCCCGGTGTTTGCGTGAGAGGCTGACATTGATCCCGTTGTGCGGGAAATCGAATCCCCGGGCTTAATGTAAGCGGGATGCCACGTCATCTGAGGTTCTGCGTTTAAATGGTTTAATACCTGTGACTGAGGTAGGTAGATGCTGTAAAAAAAATGAAATGGTTTAGGTAAGATTTAAAACGGCATTTTTAAAGGTTGCTAGCAGTATGGATATCTTTTTAAGTTACCTACTTGCGGCCAAACCAAGACAAAGGCTAAACACTACATCCTTTATTAATACGCAATAAGTAAAGTTATAAGTTGTTGTTCCATGTGGTGCCGGAGTTCCGTGTGGTGCTGGACGTAAAAGAATAGCACCATCCCATTTCTTCCCGTTGGTGTTGTAGAAAGCGACTAACGGACTTACTAAAGAATGGGCAGCAGCGTTCTCTATGCACTTGACCACCATACTGCGATCGCCAATCCACCGGCCAAGTGTGGCGATTATGGCAAATCCCCCCCTTTTGGGGGAGGCTTATGTCCAACAGTGGACGTCTTTCGCCTGACAAGAGAAAATTAAAAAGAAACAAATAATTCCTTTTATTTTGACAAAGTTCTTGAAACACAAAATACAATAACAAAAAATTTGGAAATAAATAACTGCATCGCGCACACTGCACCTCACGGCTGCGCCAAAAAAGCTCATTTCAGCATTAATGCAAGATAGATGGTGTCTGACGCTGGTTTTCTAACGTATCTTTAGAGACAAGTGACGAGGAGTATAAACAGTTTCAATATACCTAATTTACAACCTAGCCTTTTCCTAACTATGTCGGGGTCAGCTTCCAGTCTAACCGGATGCAGCTGAATACCTGTATTTTACATGCAGCGACTACCTATATGACAATCATAGCCCAGTTACTGAGTAACACGATAACCCTTGACTAGTATCTTTTGGACCTGACTACCCGTAGATACTGTCAAAAATCCACGAATGACAGTTAGGACCAATGGCTTAACGTACTTTCCGAGGTACGGAGGGGTCTTGTCATAAAAAACATGGCCACAAACTGACCTAGCGATGAACCCGTGCGACTGTTTTACAGAAACACGAGCCCCTAATTCAATGTTAAAATTATAACATTAATTATTCATGCTACATTAGGTGATAGTGATAGTATCATTAAATACAATAATTACGATTGTATTACGCGTATTTATTGGTAAAATTATCCCTAATTGCTACAAATTTCAATACTGGATTGATGGCTGTCATTTCATATAATTTTTGTAATGGTTGTTCACTAGAGCTTGTCATTTTATATATCGAATTAAATAAACTGTTTTAGTGGAGGGATATTATACTAGTATTTAGCTGCAACGGTTGAGCCGCGCTTTTATAGAAGAGCGGTGGCCGCCACATAACAGTCCGGACGTTATCATTTTATATCTTACTAGCTTTTGCCAGCGGCTTCGCCCGCGTGGAGGTCGGTGTATTATACATATAAACCTTCCTCTTGAATCACTCTATCTATTAAAAAACCCCGCATCAAAATCCGTTGCGAAGTATTAAAGATTTAAGCATACATAGGGATATACGGACAGAGAAAGCGACTTTGTTTTATACTATGTAGTGATTAAGTACCTGGTACTTGTTGACAGGCTACACTATTCTCCCATACGTATTATCACTATAATTAGAATACATTGTAAAAGCCAATTATTTCAAAAAAAGAGTAACCGTGGAAATTATTCTTGTCGGTTCTTCTCCATAGGGAATGATCAATTGGAACCGTGCACCTTCTGCGTTCTTGTTCTTCACCCCCATTCTGACGTTTCATAAGTCCCATGTTTGTATGTTTATGTGAAGTAAAATAGTTTGATGAAAATGGTTTTATTTCTGTAAGTAGGTTTTTTTTATTTATTTATTTATTTCAGACATAATATTCGTCCATAGCTACAAAACTCATATAAATAAATTCTCTAATACTCATACTAAAATATTCAACAACTCGGAAAACTATAAAAATAATAGTCAAAAAACTTATAAAAATGCCGGAATCGTGTTAAAAAAAAAAAAAATTAAAATATAATGTAAAATATAAAATTGTCAAATTGTAAAATGATATAAAAATGTCAAAATATTTAAAAACCAAATAAAGATTATATGTATAAAATTGCAAACAAAAGAAATTGATGATTATTTTAAATTTTTTACCTGCCCCAAGCCTGATACACGGGTGCATGTAAGGCTTGCCAGTGCCGCAAGAAAGGCCCGTCCAACCTGGTGGCTACAACGGTAAGAAGACTGTTACCGCTGCCCCGCACTCTTCTACTCGCTATCGAGGTCGCCCTTTTGCGCATGCTGGCATAAAAACAGTCAATGCGGACGCTCGCGAACATTTCCGATGCGCTGCAGAAGCGAGGCAGCCGCAGCAGCGCCCTCAGCGCGTTATTATATTGAACGCGGAGAGCACTGTAGGATTTCTGCAAATATGACACCCACAGACTACTCGTATAAAAAGATGTGCAATAGGCTCGAAACAAGGTGATCTTCACATTCTTGGAGCAACGAGCGAACCTGCGGGCAATCATATTCGCCCTCACCGACAGCGCCCTCCTCTCTCGCTCAATGTCAGCGTCGTCCTTCAGGTCGGACGTCAAAATATGGCCCAGATACTTAAAAGTATGTACCCGCTCCAAGGGTACCCCACAAAGCCTTACTGGTGGAACCTCAGTCGGACACTTAGAACCTGCATTAAAAACTATAAGCTCGCTCTTTTTGACATTATATTTTAGGCCATGTGTATGAGCATACGTTTCACAAATGCTTATAAGCTCTCTGAGTCCCCCTATTGACGCGCTCAGCAGCACCATATCATCAGCATAGCTGATGTTGTTAAAGCAAGCATCATCAACATGGCATCCAACATGGCGGCTACTGAGCTCGGCAACAAGTCCATCGATGTACAGATTGAAGAGCGTTGGTGAGCTCAATCCTCCCTGCCTTACCCCGCACTCCAACCTGTACGAGTCCGAAAGAGCTCCCGACCATTTAACATTATTGACCTGGTTCCCATACCAGTGCTGGAAGATTTTAACAACCTCAGGCGCAACTTTCCTATCGAGCAACTTTTTCCACAGCACTTTGTACGAAACCAGGTCAAACGCTCTGGACAGATCGAGGAAGCAGGCGTAAACAGGCGTGCTCCGATCCGTATAATATCTGACAGCATGCTTTAAACTCAGTATAGCACTATCCGTGGAAAGTTTGGGCTTGAACCCAAACTGGTTATCATGCAAAGTTATTATATTGTTTAACTGAGCATTAAGCATGCTGTCAAATACCTTCGCGATGACTGTCGCTAATGAGATCGGTCTGTAATTAGTTTTGTCTGATATATCACCAGTTTTATTCTTAACAATTGGTACTACGACCGTCCTCATCAGGTCATCCGGCAAGTACGAATGACGAAGGCAGAACGTGAACAGCATGGCCAAAACACGTGGCAGATGGGGGGGACCTGCATTCTGTAGGTGCTCGATGCTGAGTCCGTCGTGTCCTGGAGACTTACCCCTGGTCATACACCCTATGGTCTTAGCTATGTCCGCAGCTGAGAACTTAACACTTGGTTCCAGGACAGTACACTGCGACTCAGCATCAACCCCCTCAGAGAGTGGAATATTGCTTGGCTCGACACAAAACTGGGATTTGAAAACATTGGCAATATCCCTTTCAGTAGACACGCCATCGACACTCACTGGCAAACCAGGTCTGAGGTTGTGCTTTTTTGTAGACTTCCAGAAGCCCCGAAAGTCTTTTCTAGTATGCAACTCGGCTAAGATGTCCATTTGAATTTGGTCTTGGTGATTCTGGCACCACCTTAATTTGGATTTAAAGATCCTACAAGAGTCACACATTTCCTCATAAGTCACGCCCGACGTAGGTTTGCCACAATTAAGCCACACATTAAACTTAAGCCTAGCGTACGAGTGCGCCCCGCTGACGTGCTTATTCCAACCCACCACGCGCCGGCCTCCTACTAATGACTCTTGTCTCCGTGCTGACAATGGCAGCCTCCCTTAGAGCGGATACTATATCCCGATATAGGCAATCAATTATTAGATTGTGGTCCGGCTCACTACACATGCTATCACAACAATCGGACAATAGGCTAGGGAAGTCAATATTTCGCAATCGTTGATGACATTCTTGCCGGTAGGTGCAGACAGCATCTGAGCTTTTTTCTCCCCACACAACTAAGTTGTCGTAGGACATACTCTGCTTTACTTTCGGCCTAATTATATTGATATCACATTCGATCAACAGTGGGTAGTGATCCGACCACATAACATCATACTTAACGCTAACATTACGAACAGTTTTTAGAGCCGTTTCTGTACAGAGACAATGATCAAGCCATCGCCTAGCTCCATTACAGTCACTGACATACGTGTACGTGTTCGACGTCAATCCTAGCCTATCTACATCAACGCACGAAAAGTGATTATCACTACAGTAGTTTACCAAGTCCGTAAAAAAAAAACACTTCAACACGTCAATGATATTTTAAGACTAGATGAAGTCGGCGTTTCCTATTTGGGTCCCAGGTCGAGCAAAGTGTTATTGTGTTTTTACCCGACTGCGCCAGAAGGAGGGTTATGTTTTTTGAGTGCATGTATGTATGTATATTTTTTGGCACGCTCTGTAGCCTAAACGGATTGATCGATTTCAGCTTGAAAGGTGCCGTTAGATTCGTCTTAATTGTGAGAGTGACACTGGATAAATCAAATTTGAAAAAAAGAAAATGGCCGATTTTTAGCGCCAAATTGTTTCTTCAAAAAAAATTTTTTTTTCTCAAAACCTATTAAGTGGGGTATCAAATAAAGGGTTTCACAAATAGGTTTCATTAACGTCAAAATTAATTATATTAACTAAAAACTGAAATTAAAAAATAATTTACTAAATAAAAACCCGACTGCCTAAAAAGTGAGCCTTAATTAAAAAAAGATGTAAACAAGAAACTTGTTTTAAAAGGATGACTATTAGACTGAATACTATAAGCAATCTCATGCAGTCGGAGGCACCTTCTTAGATTTAACAATAAAGACCTTTATTGCCTCCAACTACTTGTTTGCCAATAAATAAATTTTGTATTTGTATTTAACTGCATGAAATTGCTTATAGTATTCAGTCTAATAGTCATCCTTTTAAAACAAGTTTCTTGTTTCCATCTTTTTTAAATTCAAGTTCACTTTTTAGGCAGTCAGGTTTTTTGATTTTGTAAATTATTCTTTGAGGCATTTTTCAGTAGCAGCCCGGAGTCTGAATTAGTGCCCGGTTGATGGCAATAGGGTCGCCCCCTATTACATGTAACTTAAACATAACTAGCGGAATGTGAGTGTACTGAAGGTACACCTCTGCCCATCCCTTGAGGTAAACAAAGCGTGATATTATGTAAATTTCGTAAATAACATTTCCGTGACGTCATTCTCCGGTAAATTGCGGACGCTATGTGGCGGGTACCGCTCTTTTTGGAAACCTTAGCTGGAAAGCCGACCCCTACATAGTTTAGGAAAGTTAGGCAGATGATGAGGCAGCGGGGATGTTTCGAATTTGTTAGTAGTACTTATTTGTACTACTTTTGACCCTCTAACGACCTTAAGCTTCTGAAACGTAATACTAATGTAATTTTGTGAGTATAGTTGCTTTTATCTCGGTATAGCTGCTTAAAGCTGGACTACACAGCGACTTGAAAATTTACGTTTGAGATATTACACCTAATAATAAATACTTGCGTTTGAGATATTACACCTAATAATAAATACTTGCGTTTGAGATATTACACCGAATAATAAATACTTGCGTTTGAGATATTACACCTAATAATAAATACTTGGTTTTGCTTGCGAGTTTGCCTGCGTCGATGTCGGCAAATATCCTACGAGAACATACTACCGCAAACCATATGTGTTACTCCAGGTTATAAACTATCTGTGTGACAAATTTTATCCAAATTCTTTTAGCCGTTTTTCCGCCAGTCTAGAACATATGTGCATTCACTCTAACAGACAAACGGACAAAAATCCAAACACTATATTTTCAGATCAGAGTATTTCCCACGACTCGTAGCACTTACTTTAGTACAAAAATATTCAACGTACAGTTTTGAAGTTGTTCCCTTTTTTTCGATTTTTTTTTCTGCGAAAATAATTTGATGGTCTGCACCGTACCCTTTATTATGATCCGAGCTGTATGTACATACGATCGATATTATCGACATTCGTTTTCTGTAAATACCCCAACTGACCGCCTTAAGTCTAATTGAGTAGATTATAGAGTTCCAATCTAGGTAACGCCTTATCTATTAAAATGTGCGGCTACGCCACGCTACGCTCCGTAGCGCTCGTAGCCGTTCGTAGACGCTCTACGAGAATTGAAGTTAATCGAGGTCGGCTTATACAAAGTAAATGCCGATTTAATTGCTTTTTAATAGGATTGTCTTTTGTTATTTTTTTGTTAACAGGATTTTACTTCTGGAATGGTTAGGCAAAAGTGTACTGTTCTGTGATATTAATGTTCTTTGATTTCTTGCAAAAATAGATTTATTATTTTATTTGAATACCTATAGTACCTACATACCTTCGTGCCTCTGAAAGTACATTACGCCGTTGGTCCTGGATGGTATTCGTAAATCTTTGACAGTCGTTACGGGTAGTCAGAAGCCCAAAAGAGTCTGACAACCAGTCTTACCAAGGGGTGTCGTATCACCCAGTAACTGGGTTGTGGAGGTCAGATAGATCATCGCCCTATATAAAATACTGGTATTCATCTGCATCCGGTAAACAATATAGAATAGAATAGTTCTTTATCTGCACAGAAAGTAGGTACATCATACAGATGTTCAGTTTAAAATGATCCTTAGACTAATTACCTTAACTGGGGCATGCAAACAGCACCTTTCTATGAAACAGCTGATTTTTTTTTGTATAACCAACGCAAAAGTTTCTACGCCAGGGGCTCTAGAATGATATGCTGAATTCATGGTTACAGTTTGCGCACTGGTTAAAAAATTACCCTGTATTGTTCATCACTACATAGTATAAAACAAAGTCGCTTTCTCTGTCCCTATATCCCTATGTATGCTTAAATCTTTAAAACTACGCAAGGGATTTTGATGCGGGTTTTTTTAATAGATAGAGTGATTCAAGAGGAAGGTTTATATGTATAATACACCGATCTCCACGCGGGCGAAGCCGCTGGCAAAAGCTAGTATCTTTATAAAGTGGTCTGAGATTTCAAATCACTGTTTTGCATGTAAAAGACGATGTCATGCAATGCGCTTGTGGACATGCAATCTTAGAACTGCTCGGAAAATATGGATTTTAGGGTTCAGTAGTCAATAATCTATTTATTAAAAATAAAAATTCTTTTCGTTGGTAAGCGCATCACTTTAGAACGCCTAATTCTGATCAGTTTCTTACTATGAGAAAATATGGCAAAGTTGCCGGAAAAGTTAATTTTAATATTGTTTAAATAAACGCTTTTGTTTTATGGCGTATTGTTTGCATAATTCCACAGTTTAAATTCGTTACATGTTTTCCAAGGTAGTTATTATGGTAAAATATACCACGTAAAAAAATACCTTTGAAATGGATATAAAACGTACCCGTTGACGGCAATAGGCTTGTTCCCTTTTAAATGGGGCTTAAACATTATTGGCGAAATTTGGGTGTAGGACTATAAATACACTTCAAATATAAAACGCACAATAATTACATTTGTATACCAAAACAACCATCTATAGAGAACAAACAAACATAACGTCAGCAAATAAAAAAAAAACAAAACACAAAGCGAACCTGCGGAACCTGTATCGTTGACTCTTCAAGATTTGCACTCTGTCCCGTTCTTTTCATTCATTCATTCATTCTTCAGTTAACACCGTCCGTTGTCGTTCACATCGCAACTTCGTGAGGATAAAACCTTTTGACTGTTTTGTTATCGTAAAAAAAAAGCTTTTGTCCGTAATTTTTTTACAACCTTTATTTCTTGTAAAGAAAATATTCAAAACAGAATTTTCTGGAATTCGAAGCAGAAGGGTCAAAATACTTTTCTTAATGTTTTTGTTGTTCGTGTTAAGGAATGTTCTGCTTTGTGGCTTCTTCATTTAACGTTTATATTTAAAGGGCTTGTAGTTACCTATAAAATCATGATGAGGGTTTAATGCTTTCGCTTATCGATACGTACGTCGAGGTTTTTCCTTTCTTTTCTTTCTATACATCTATTAGCATCTACGGTTTTCCACGAATCAAACGTACTTGTACAAACGTACTTGGTTCCGTGTGGTGCCGGACGTAAAACAATAGCACCATCCCATTTCTTCCCGTGGGTGTCATAGAAGGCGACTAAGGGACTTGCGTTCTCTATGCATTTGACCACCATACTGCGATCGCCAACCCGCCTGCCAAGCGTCGCGATTATGGCAAATCCCCGCTTTTGGGGAAGGCTTATGTCAAATATATACAATCATACATATTTGTGTACTTGTGAGGGTATTGCACTTTATAGCATAATCATTATATAATGGTCCCACTGCTGGGACACAGGCGTCGCGTCGGCGCGAGGGAGTGGACCGTAATCCACCACGAGGGGCCATGTGCGGATTAGTGGGCTCACTATGTCTTTAAATGTTTAGTTCTGCGCTTTACGTTACTGCTAATTAGGTTTAATTTTCAATGTCATCCGAAAATCGTCCGCTTAATCAGCTTGGTAGACTGTTGCAATCAACGAGCTCGTACAAATTAACCTTTCATTCATCTCTACACGGCACGTACAAATGACCGATATCCGTGAACTATTTAGTACACATAACACGACATCACACCTGTAATCCGTATAGGGTCAGGCAGAGGTGTACAGTAACGAGCACTAATATGTGTACGCTTACCAACTTTTAAAAATAATTTTCTTCTCTTTTACTGATTGTATTTTATGTTATTACGTAAATAATATTTTGAAACCCACACTATAACGAAATACATAGGTTACCTCAACGTTGCAATCGTTATTTAAGAGAACATCGCTTTTGAATTTAGCTATATGTATACATATACTGACTGTCCCTGCCTATAGTAACTTGTAACAGTTTGCAGTAAATCATGAAAAAAAAAAAAACAGTTTACTAAGTAATACGACTACTTAACTGAAAGCTATACAGAATCTTAATATTTAAACAATAATACCTCCGTCGTCCAATCAGAAGTTTTGAAAGCGTACAACCACAGGCAACATTGACGCAACGATGCTACGTAGATACCTCCGCAATTAAAGCTAGAGAAATCAACTGTTAGTCACAAAGAACTTAATAGGAACTATTTAGTATTTTGGTCTCTCATTTATTTGTGTGGTTGTACTGCAGTAGAACTGGAACGGTGAATAATGTTATAATAATTTGAATCGCAAACTGAAGTTGTTTTGTTAAGTAACGTTGACTGAATGCAGTCAGGAAGAAATGGTTTGACTTTTTACCCGACTGCGCCAGAAGGAGGGTTATGTTTTTCGAGAGCATGTATGTATGTATGTATAATTGTTTGGTACGCTCTGCAGCCTGAACGGCTTGATGGATTTTAGCTTGAGAGGTGTCGTTAGATTCGTAATTACTGTGAAAGTGATATCAAAATAAAAAAAACGGTAATTCAAAAAACTAAAAAACCCGGGTCAATGGGTCCCGACTGCTACAATTGATCTGCTTATAAGCATCTCCTTAGCAACTGGCGATTCTTAAGTTAAGTGCAATCGGGTACAACGACTTTTTTGTTTTAGGGCTTTTCTATGAATACTCAGAAAAGCAGTCGGGTTTTTTAGTTTTTTAATTGAGTCATGGTTTTTTATAGGTAAGAGTTTAGGAAGGCCAGGCTTCAGAAGTTATGTTGCTATCCTAGTAAGATTAAAACCTGGCCTCGTCTTTTATGCACGGGACTTCTACGACTCTTAATTTTTTTTTGTGCAAACGCGTCCTCCCTGCCCCCATAAATCGAGTAGATGATTTCAAAAAAGTTACCAAAAATGAGATTTCAAAAAAAACTATGCATTTCCTAAACTTAATCGGGGGTGGAGCAAGGGGGGGGGGCTAAACCCCTGCTCTCAAATATACATATAGATAAACCCTATGTAAAATGTGAATTTACATAAAATTTTACGTAAGTTTAGGGCTTAAATTCTGATTAGGAAATGTTTCAATGGTGGACGAGAAAACACTGTGAACATGGCTGTAGGCTAATTATACAACGTGTAACGGAAAGGGTATATACATACCAAGGACACGGCTTGTTTGGATGGTATGAAACGATGTTAGAAGGGTTTTTTAATCCTATCACTACAAGTTCGGAAGTTATAAGAATTTTGAATTCATTGATACCAGAACAAATTGAAACAAACACATCACTCGGAAGAGATTCATCGTGATATTGGAAAGAAAAACCCTATTGATATCCTTAAGCACTAAAGATAACAGCTGGTATAGAATCATTGTACACAGTTTCCGCTCAAAATAAAATACGCACTACGTAGGTCAATAACGTTCCGTAACGTGGAACGTTATTGACCTACGTAGTGCGGTGACACGTTTGTTATGATTTGAATTTAAGAAACATATGAAACCGAAAATTTGGTATCGATTATTAGAGTATTTTATTTTGAGCGGAAACTGTGTAGAATGATTCTATACCAGCTGTTATCTTTAGTGCTTAAGGATATCAATAGGGTTTCTGTTACACCCTGTAGACAGTGTGGGGTTGGTTCAGGTTACTGAAAAGGCTTTCCTTGAGGTTTAATTTTTTTTTAACCCAATGTGCCCATGTATGGGGCTCTTGGCAAGCTCATGTCATACAATATGATTTTATCTATCTGACTTCTTGACTTGCCATGCCACTGACAGAGGTTCGTTAGTACGGTGGAGTTCTATAAGACTCATTATTTTGACGGTAAAAAGTATTTGCTAACTTACAGAAATTTCTTCAAGCATAATTAGTCTACAATGTTCCCACTGTTGGGATATAGCTTTCTCTCTTCGAGAGGGAGTAGGCTGTAGATGTCACTTGTTTTCGAATTGTTGGTTGTAGCATATGTCGGTTTCGTACGATGTTTTCCTTGGGTTCAAACACACAGCGCCTACTTGGGTTCAAACCCACGACTCGTAAGTCAAGCCAATACCACTCGGCCACTGCTTCCCTTCAGGTAATTTGATAGGGCCTTTCTCAAGCCATATTTTCATTTTCCGTCCATCCTTTCAGAACATCATTTGTGTTAGTTTCGCCTCTATTACTATCCGACTAGGTTTCGGTAAGATTGATTTACTTATTACGTCAAATATTATAATATTTGTTAAGTAACTCAAATACGGCTTCGCTTTTTTTGAGAATAGAAAAGGTTTGGCTCAATATTGTGACCGGGACGTAATCCAGTAATCTAGCCCGAAGGACCGGGATGTAACGAGATGTTACAAGGAAATCCCTAACATCTCATTAGCCGTTGATATATGATGTTACTGTGTACTAATTGAGCTAAGGAATAGTGTGGAGACTTGGTCATCGTTCACTATAAGACTTAATACCTTTTTAATTGTGTATTTTATTAGGTTTGCTTTTGTATAATTCGTCTATTGAAGTCTTGAAATAAATAATGAACAATATTGGTGGGGCTCTGTGCCAAGCAGTCGTTTATTGGTAATTGTGTCGGTACGACGCTGTCTATTATCGGCGGCCGTTACGGTAGAAACGGCATATTACTACCGATGGCGTATTGCCACCGACGGCGTACTGCTGCCGTTGTCTTATGGCACCAATTACTTTTTGTTGTTTTGATCAAGATTTCAGTTTAGTGTTGGTTGTAAAATATAAAAAAAGTAATTCTTGGTTTTTATCATAATTTGGAGAACAACTGAGACGATTTTGTCTAGCTTCTTTAACTTTAATCTCCCGAAGAAGTTTAAGCAACTCAAAGTCTTCACTTACCTAAAACATACTAAGTAAAAACTCTCGAATTTTGTTTATTTTTAAACTTAAACATCACATTTATTATTTCAAACTTAAGTAATAAGGATACACCTACGCAAAGATACATATTGTCTTAAAAGATTGGAATATTAATCACATAAAGTTGGGGAATTCTTCCAGCCTGTGCTGAGAGCAGCTCCAATTAAATTCCGAATTGGTTTTCGCTCAGGGTAGCTGTGTATACAGCAATTTTATCAGAACTCCTTCAAAAGACTTGCTGTTTGATCTGGGACTCTAAGGCTATCCAAATGTGCAGTGTTAATAATTACGTTAGATTTATGTTAATTAATGCTAATTATGATTTATTTAGGTATGTTAATTAATTACGTTGGTAAGAAAGGTTAATTGTAATGCTGTCCCGCTGAAAGTTTGCAACATCTTAGGGACTGATGACCAGCATATCAACTGCAATGCAACAGCCTAATTTTAGTCAGAATTCAGATTGAATTGCAGTTTATGGTCACTATGTAGGTCAGATGTCTGGCGGTTATAAGTACGTTTATGTGGCCTACGTATTTACCTAGCTCAACGACAGATTGTTTAGCTCCTTAAAATCAGATTAAACTACACGATAACTAATGCGTGCGGCTATTGGGACAGGTCAACGCCGAGCTGAAATTGGCTCTTTCTTCAAAGGGCCTTTTGAAGAAAGAGCCAATTTGGCCAAAAACTAGCCAATTTGGCCAAAATGGGCCAATTTGGCCAATTTGAGCCAATTTGGCCCTTTTGAGCCAATTTAGCTGGAAAGCCATGGCTATGCATTGTTTGACTCACACATCTTAATAATACTTATAATGTTCGGACTAAGAAGATACCACGGCCTTCAAATTTATTTCGGTATTTTTTCTCAGGTAGTTAGCGAGGAAAATGCTGGCACCATCAACAAGAAATAAAAATAAAAAACAACAATAATTAAACAACAAGAAGAAAAAAATAAATAAATACGTAAAAAAAAAAAACGTAACGTAAACGTCAAACGTCGTAACGTCGTATGTAAATAAATACGTAACTAACAATAATAATATACAATTTAATATATTAGTGTTCAAAATACAGACCAATATTAAGAATTTGTAAGAAAATAATTAAAGCGCTCTTCCTCTATTCTAATTACAATTTAAAATGTTGCTGTGCCCTACAGGGTCCATAATTGTTTCCACATATGTTAATACCCACCACCTGTACACATTATGGAATGCAATAAAGATTTGAGATTTGAGATTTGATTTGATTTGAGCATTAAAATGTTTGATGACCAATAATTATCTTGTAAAACTTAGAAGATCGATTTACAGGAATAAACACATAATTTCATTCCTGCAGTATCCATTACAAGTAGGCGGCATACTACTCCAGTAGTTATTGCCATTTTTGAATTCTGAGGAAATAGTGAAGATGGCTGCTGATTCCTAAATCAGATCACATTACTTCATTCTCATCCAGTTGGCCGAAGGAGTTCCTTAGCTCAAAAATCATGTACCTAAACCTACACAGATTTCCCTAGAGCCAAAAATAAAATAGCCAAGCAAAAAAGGTACAAAACCTCTACAGCTCGATTTACTCTAGTATTTATTGAATTAGTCGTCGTTCGGACATAACTAAAGGGTACCCTTATAAATTCAGACTCTAAATAGGACAGATTGGTGGACGGACGCCCTTGCAGAAAGGTTAAGGCGTTCCTGGCACATTGTATTGACGTTTCAAAGGAACTAAAAGGAGTTTTTTTGTCAAGAAATAGGGAATATTTATGACTTACCTGTACCCGTTTTTTGAATTGGGAACTTGTCAAACACTACTTTTGGAATAGGTACTTAAGGTGATTTTTTCAATAGCCCGCGAATTTCAGACTTTTTTTACGTTTTTTGCAAATACATTTTGATCTTCGCGAGCGTCAAGTATCTAGACTAGACTTTGACAGATTCTCAACAACAAATTAATATAACATCACGCTTTGTTTCTCTGAAGGGTTGGTCAGAGCTGTACCTAAAATACACCCACATTTCGCGAGTTACATTTAAGTCCCATGTAATAAGGGGCGAGCCTATTGTCATCAACCGGGCTCTAATCCAGACTCCGCCTGCCACTGAGAAATTCCATATAGAAAAACCCATTATCACTTTGCCCGACCTGGATATCGAACGCAGGACCTCATACTCCGTATTTGTACTTCCAACTATTAGGCTAAAGAGGCAGTGAAAAACAAATTCTTAATTTAGAAACCGGGTGTAACTTCCTACACTTCCCATTCAGTGGGAAAGTGTACCTAGATAACTTTATAATTAGTCTATAATGTTCCCACTGCTGGGAAACAGGCCTCCTCTCTGTGAGAGGGAGTGGGCCGTAATCCACCACGCGGGCGCCTATCTGAGTTCGAACCTACAACCTACATCTCGTAAGTCGCGGTTGTTACCCTAGTGGCTACCACTGTTCACAGACGGTGTCAAGGACTTCTCAGGTTCTCTATCTCGTTTCTCGCAAAATTTATTGATTTACATAATTCAAAGGAACGAAGGTGACACAAATTAGTTCCCTCGACACCTCATGGGGCGTAATTTAAGCAAATATGTAGCTCTCCCAGGACACACTGCTAAAGAAAGTTTAATATAATTTAGTCTTTTGATGACTGCCAAGTTTAGGATATAATATAAGGTAGATATTATTTTGGTATTATTTATACACCGTGACATTTTAGTCGTCTTACAACGGCAGCCCACTTCATGTACCCAATGACTACTAATCATTTATTAAAAAACATTTGCATAATAAAAAAAAATATATCATTCACTAAGACGAATGACGTAGTTTGAAACACCCTGTTATGGAGATGGAATTAATGATGGAATGTAATGGTAAGTAGGTAGATATCTTCCACCGGTTCATACGTAAACATTATTAACAGGGAGGGTGTTTCATAATTCTAAAGCATTATTTATTTTTCTTTGTACCTTAATTAATGGTAACAATGTTTTAATTGCACCTAGAGGTATTTTATGACGGATACATTGAGTGGACCACCTTTGTAAGACGACTAAAATGTCACGGTGTATAAGTATTATCTATACTATTATAATAAAGTGGAAAGATTTCATTGTTTGTTTGCATTGAATAGGCTCCGAAACTACCGAACCGATTTGAAAAATTATTTCACTGTTGGGAAGCTACACCATCCCCAGGTGACATATATAAGCTATATTATATTTCCAAAAAAAAATAGGATCTTTACTAAAACTCCAATAATGTAACCCAAGGTATAAACAAATTACCTAAAATATTCTTTACATCGCGTGCGCTGCGAAAACTATTGATGACAGAATAAAATAATGGACTACGACTTTGCAGAATCGCTGCCACTACTGTCAATGAACCGCCAAGCCCCGTTAAATACCCGTGCGAAGCCGGGGCGGGCCGCTAGTTTAATAATAAAAAACTAAAGAAAAGACTTGCATACAAACATAAAATTAATATAGTTAGTATAGTTTATATCGCTCAACGCGGGTAAAGAAGTTTTCACTTGGAAAATGCAACAAGCACAATACTGTCACATCACATCGCACGTTGCAATAGGCAGAAATTACAAAACGCAATAAATAAATAATAATAAATAAAATAGCCTTTTATTTCTTGCTTTTTGAATAAAAAATATAAATACTGCATGCAATCATAATTATACATTTCAATTCGTAATATAAAATGATTTAATTTTTTCTGTACAATGCCTATCATAGAAATATCACAATAAAAAATAAATTAAATTAAACAATTATGTTATTATTATTAAAGATAAAGATTATTTATTTAATTGATTGATATGTTGTTTTTTTTTTTGTAAATATTTAAACGACTACATAAAAGTTTTAGTAGCAAGAACCCCTCTTATTCGAAGGTGAAGGCCTCCTCCACACAAAACGCAATAAATAAATAAAATAAAATAGATTCAAGTAACAAGACTTCAATACAAACAACTACAAAAAAATATAGACAATAACGAGCACAGAAAAAACGAACATTCACAAGATAACAATGTCTGCTGCAGCATGCCGGATATAAGGTCAATCCAGTCTGTTGGCGATCATCGCCAGGACGGTGTTGGCAATGAGGAAATTTTGTTATTCTGTATTTTCTGCCTACCGTGAGTTTATGTGTGTAAAGTAAGTTCTAGCTTATTCTAAGTCAGCAAACCCACACCTAGCCGCCACATAAACCATTCGGTACGAGGTGCATTCAATAAGTACCTAGCCTCATCGCCAGAGGGCGCTGTAGTTTCAAAAGAGTTTTACCACAGTGTAGCACATTCTTTTTTAATTCTTTTTTCAAATTTTCATTCCAATCCCATCATTTGTTTTAATTTGACAACTTATGGAAGCGAACGTGTCGATCGGTTTTACAAAAATGGAAAAAGAGCAATATCGTTCGGTGATTCGATTCCTATTTTTGGAAGGGAAAACGCGCATCGAAATCAAAGAGCGCTTGGATGCTGTGTACGGTGACTCTTCTCCATCGATGGCCACCGTCAAGAATTGGTTCAACGAGTTTGCACGTGGCCGTACGTCGGTTTTTGATGAAACACGTCCAGGTGCACCGAAAACAGCTGCTACGGAGGAAAACATTAAAAAAATCCATGTTCTCGTATTGGCAGATCGCCGATTGAAGGTTCGGGAGCTAGCTGAGACTGTAAGCATTTCAGAAGGAACAGTGCATCATATTCTTCACGAGGAACTCGGCATGAGAAAGCTGTCGGCGCGATGGGTGCCGCGTTTACTCACACCAGAAAACAAGCGCAACCGTGAGACCACATCGGAGACGTGTTTGGCGCTCTTTAAGCGGAATCCAGCGGAGTTTTTGCGTCGTTTTGTGACCGTCGATGAAACCTGGATCCACTGGTACACACCAGAGACCAAGGAGCAATCAAAACAATGGATCCAGACCGGGGAACGTGCTCCAAAGAAGGCGAAAACTGTAAAATCGGCCGGAAAAGTTATGGCCACCGTTTTCTGGGATTCACAAGGTGTGATCTACATCGATTACCTCGAGAAGGGTAAAACAATTACAGGGCTTTACTATGCCGATTTATTGGGCCGATTCGACGCCGAATTAAAGAAAAAACGACCCCATCTGGCGAAGAAAAAAGTGCTGTTTCACCACGACAACGCACCGGTTCACACGTCTGCCGTTGCCATGGCCAAATTGGTCGAATTACGCTACGAATTGCTGCCCCATCCACCGTATTTTCCAGATTTGGCCCCTTGTGACTTCTTTCTGTTTCCTAATCTGAAAAAATCACTCGCCGGGAATAGATATGGATCGAATGAGGAGGTCATCGCCGCCACGGAGGCCTATTTTGCAGAGTTTGACAAAAACTATTTTTCGGACGGATTAAAAAAGTTGGAGCATCGCTGGGCTAAGTGTATCGAACTAAAAGGAGACTATGTTGAAAAATAAATTCCTACTTTTCCAAAATTTTCGTTTACTTTTTGTAGGCTAAGTATTTATTGAATGACCCTCGTATATGTTTGATCAAGTTCCTGTATATATCTCTCATATACCTTCCATAGTTATGTCTAGGACCTGCCGTCGTTCCAGGGTACTCCCGGGAGACCAACTCTTCGAAACTACAGGTTACAGAAACGTGTGCGGATAATGAAACAATTTCATTTTACATGTTCGCAGACAGTTTCCCCGTGGTATAAACGGAGCATGTATTTTATATTAATTTTGGACAAAACGAGTTGTTTTTTACTGTGTTTTTGCGGTAGCTACGTTTTTGTCCGGTTTGTTTGTAGGTTTTCATGTCATATAATGTTTTTTTGGTTGATTTTAAAATGGAAATACATAGAAGGCATCGTAGTCCATGCTTTTTTAACCCACTTCCAAAAGAAGGATCAATTCGACATGTTTTTATATTTTTTTAAATGTATGTTTGGGCATAACTCTGTCATAATAAGACGGAATGCAAAATTCTTTTTTGTTCGAAAGGGGTTTATTCCGAAATGGTCTCATTTAAATTTCATGAGATGATGCGTTTTGGAAACAGACAACGGAACTCTTCAATAAATGACAGCAAATCAACCACGATTGCTGTTATCGCATAGATCACGAGCAATAGATATGCATTGTTTTGACCCCAAGGATGATGAAATTTCGAATTAGTGTGGGGCCTGGGACTATAGCTAAAAAGTGAAAAACAAAAACTGTTTTAAAAAAAAAACAACGGACTTCCGGAAAAGCACTACGAAGTGAAAAATAACTTTAATTTCGGAAGGCAGTGACAAAATATTTAAATAAATATCCAAAGTCACCGACTTCCGAAATTAAAGTTATTTTTCACTTTGTAGTGTTTTTCCGGGACTCGATTGTTTTATTACAGTCTAATCTAATCTAATATAACTAGCTTGTATTATCTCACTTCAAGCAAAAGCCTCCTTCTCCCTTTTCCATACAATTCTGTCTTCTGCTAGTGCTGGCCAGTCCTTTCGAAAGGAGTCAAGCTCGTCCCGCCACTTCGCCTCGGCCTACCACGATGGCGTCGTGCGTTTAGTGGGACCCAATCGGTGGTTGTTTTAGGCCATTTGTCGTCTGACATGCGGCAGACGTGGCCGGTCCAATACCACTTAAGCTGAGTAGCTTTCTGGGTAACATTAGTGACCTTGGTTTTTGGTGCGCAGTGTTGTGTTCATTATACGGTCTGAGAGACGAACCCCCAGGATACTGCTCTCCATGTGAGCCCAACGCTCGAGCCCAGAGCTCCAACGTGAGCTACACGGTGACTGCTACATACATGCCGTCTGTTGAGACAGGTCAGCTCAAAGCTGCAATGGCTCTTTCTTCAAAAGGCCTTTCCAGACATTGCCCTGCATTGTTAGACTCACATAAAATTCAAATAATATAATTTTTGGACTTTAAAAGAGACCTCTGAGTTTTTTTCGGCTTTTCTTCTCAGGGAACAGTCAGCTAGGAAATGCCGGCGCCATATAGTTTTTAAAATATTGACGTGTAAAAGTGTCTTTTAAGATCTACTCACATAGTTGTGTCATAGTTGTGTATATATTATTTTATTTACATTATTATTATTAATATTTTAGTGATATTTATTTTAGAAATATGTATGTATGTATGTTTGTAATTATGTATGTAAGTATATTCCCATATTAGTTGTTTAATTTGTTTAGTGTATTATTGTTTTTGATCGTAAATCAATGTAGTTTATTTTCTTATTTACCCTTTCACACGCTGTCTACATTTCTTTATCTTCTCTCCTATCGCAGGTATGCTGGAAGAGATTTCTTTAGAAATAAGCATCACCTCTGTACCTATTTTTCTGTTCTAATCTTCTTGTCTGTTTATATATGTGTGTACATAAATGGTTAAATAAATAAATAAATAAATAAAATAAACTTTTCATTTCATTTCATTTCTTGGCTCGCTCTTTTCAGTCCGGAAAATTAATTGCTAAGCAAATGACAGCCTACGTCAATAAGCTGTGTTACAGCAATTTCATTCTGTCTAAGAGTGACAGCTACGATTTGAATATATATACCTATGAATAATTTTAGTTGGTAGTCAATTTGCTGTACAATAAATTTAACTGACTTTACAACGCAAATTCATACTGTGGAACTCAGTAGGTACGTACTTAGTTTATCTTTATCTCTTGTTAAACTAGTCTTGCACAGTCATAGCAAATGGTAGGTAGGTAATAATTTAATTTTCTCTTTGTTCTATCATTTACATGTTGACCTAATAAAAGTACTTTTTAAATGAAATGATGTTTATTCATGTAAGTATATCTTTTATAACACTCTTACACGTCAGTTTTTTTTTGGCAATATTTTAACTAAGTAGATGGCGCTGGCATTTCTAAGCTCTCTGATCCCTGAGAAGAAACGTCGAATCAAACTCATAGGTCATGTCTCTTTTAAAGTCCAAACGAAGACTTTATGTGAGTTAAAAACAATTTTAAATAAAGTTTACAGGCAGCCGTTTGTATAAATTATTCGCGCTAAGATCTACGACAAGATATCCTGCTGGAATGGCCCTCTTAATTTTTTTGAAACGTATTTTGTTCCATGAAAACACATAAATGTACAGACATAAGTGTTAGACTGTTTGTGACCCCATCCCTTAGTACTAAACGATCCGTCAGCCTTGGAACAATCGACTTGTCACGCAACACACCTCGGGACTGTAGGACCTCCCTACCTACCTACCTGTTGGCTCTTTGTGTGGGCATTAGGTTTTTGCACAATCTATGTCTGTCTGGTTACTAAGTCAAGAATTTTTTGTTAGCCGTATTAGGTAAATAATGTATAAGATTTTATAGGAGTAACTATGGAGTTTCTTGGTCATTCATCTCGTGGAGGCGTGCTAGCCGGTATAACAGTCGCACAGGTCGATTGGAGGTTAATCTGCGCTTGCCGCGGTCGGTTAGTGGATGGATGACCATCCATTATCTAATAGTGTTATTTATAGTCAGAATTAAAATGCCGTAAAAAATTATCATGTTTAAATGGGTGTGAGCCTGGAGATCTGTCTTAGAGAGCCCGAACCTAGTTCAGACTGGGTTGACGGCGCGTTGTGTTCCACGTGCGCCTCAAAGAGATGTTAGCAGCAACAGATGGGGCCGCAAGGGCCGATGCCTGCCAGGGGTGCGGGTTGTTCGGAAGAGATACCGCGGCCCCTGGCATACAGGCAACTGAGGGAACACGGGTGGGCTTTAATCAGTAAAAGTCTGACACGCCCTCCCGCTCCACCCAGAGCGGGAGAAGTTATTTGATGATTTCCCAACCAAAAAGAAAAAACCTAGTTCAGACTCCAGATCTCACAAAGTTTCTAGAATAAGGCAAAATTTTATAAATAAATTACTGTAACTATATAATTTTATGAGAGAATCAAAATCAAAAGTCATTTATTCAAACTAGGCTGAGAGTCAGCACTTTTTGAACGTAAAAATTACATAAGACAGTCCCCCCAAAGTTCCCGCCCTTCACCACTTCCTAGTGCTGTAGTCGGGAAGAAGAAGTGGCGCAACAAACTCCCCAGAAATAAATTACATATTATATTATGTCTCAACACCATGCTATCCGACGTGCTATCCAAGAAAGGGATGCCTTGTATTGCACGTTTAGCCGTTGGTCCTTCCTGTCATTCTAAGATCTATGACACAGATTACGGGGGGCGTGTTACCCAGTATAAGAGCTGTGGAGGTCAGATAGGTAGACGCTCCATGTAAGATACTGGTATTTAGCTGCATCCGGTTAGACTGGAAGCCAACCTTAACATAGTTGAGAAAAGCCTAGACAGTTTGATTTTTCTCCAACATACAAATCTACCTTTTGGAACGGGCAACTTGAATCAATTCTTTTCTGTCTCTCTCTGATTCTATAATGTCTGGGTAAATATGTTATAGAATCAGTTCTTGTAAATATGGGCGTTAAAAATGCCTTCTAGAAATTAATGCTTTGACTCCGACAGGTATATTGATAATGCGTTTCTGGTCCTTCGAACTTCTAATAGATGATGAGGTCTTCTAAGCTTTGTTTTAAAGGCGTTATGTATTGTATATTATTGTAATATAGATACTTAAGAATCAAACGAACTTACCTGGTGAAGTTTGATTCCAATTATGCGAGGGTCTCAACCGAAGACGATTACTTATATTACATGCAGCATTACATGAAATGGTGCTATCTTCATCACACGTTTAGATCTCAAACACTAAAAAAATAGGATAAAAGGACATATTTTTTATTACAATTTCCTGTTTCACTACCACTGGCAACACCGTACGCCCTTGAATCATTATTTCAGAGTAGGTTTTTGTGTTATAACATTGCCTTTTGGCCATTGGGTTGGGGGGGATAGGGCAGTAATCGTCTTCGGTTGAGACCCTCGCATAATTGGAATCAAACTTCACCAGGTAAGTTCGTTTGATTCTTAATTATACTTCGGGTCTCAACCGAAGACGATTACTTTATTACATGCAGATGTTTAGAGCATTGCAATATTTCAGAGGAAAAAGAAAAATTAAAAAACAGTTTAGTGTATGAACTATAGAGAAAGGTTTAATTCAATTATTTTTTGAGAAATCATACAATGTTCAATATACATCTATCGTTCCCTTAACAAGCTTGTTAATTATATAAATGCAATTAATCTTCCACATTATGAACCGAATATAGAATTGACAAAAGTGGTGTCATTCGAGCCTACCACATCTCTAAAATAATACTTAAGGAAAATGTTTGAGCTATTGCTCCAGCCCGCGGCCTTGCGAACCACCTCCAGACTGACCCCAGACCTGTGCGCGGCGGATGTAGATGCCGAGCGAGTACTATGAGCACCGAATATGGAAATGTCTATTCCGCTGTCTTGCAAAACCTTTTTAACCCAATGTGCTAATGTCTGAGCGCCCACTTTTTTATGAGGTTTGCGTACACCGATAAAAAGATTTCCTTCAGAGTAGTCATTTCGCAAAGATCTAGTTTTGTCTATGTAGGTTTCAATAGCAAACGCTGGACAAATACTGGGGTTTTCGCGAATGTACGGTAGTTTGTTAAGTGGTTGGTATGTCCCGGGCCTCGATGTTTTGATTAAATCACTAATTTTAATTACAATCTCATTTTCTTGTACCGATATATTTTTTAACTTTATAACACTGATGGTCTGCATTCTTTGGGCAGAAGCGATAGCCAATAATGTACAAGTTTTATGTGACAAATCAACTAACGATATATTATCGTAAGGGCATAAATCGGAAAGGTATTTCAGTACTACGTTTGTATCCCATGTTGAATTGTATTTTGGTTTTGGGGGAGTAAGTCTGTAGACACCTTTAAGGAAGCGGCTGATACAGTCATTTATGGTAACGTTATAGCCTAAAATAACTGAGAGGGCAGACCTATGTGTATTTAAACTACTGTAGCTAGTACCCTCCTCAAATTTTTTTGTTAAAAATGAAATAATTTGGGCACTATCCGTCTCGTAAAGGTCCAAGTTATTATCTTTACAATAAAGCCACCAAGATTTTATCGAACTATTGTACTGTCTTAAGGTTGTATTTGCAAATGAGGCCATCATTATATGTAATGACGTTCGTGGTACTCCACGCTTGATCAGCGCCTCCCGGATAATTTTGCTGCCACCAGGATAAGCGTCGCGTGAAGTGGGTGGCTGACTCTGAAAGGAGATTTTAAAAGTGATTCGTGAGGACCAAAGAATATCTTTTCTGATGAAACAAGACTGGACCATAGTGGGTACCATGGTTGAGATGGCCAGTAAGGCACTACTAAAATACCTATTGCTTTATCTACGATAATTTTTTCTAGGACTTTAGTAATTAAACAGAAAGGAGGGAAAGCATAAAAGAAAATGTTACGCCAAGAAATAGTAAATGCATCAATAACTTCGGAATACGGATCTAGCTTCCATGATGCATATCTACTACATTTGTAGTTTTGAGCGCTTGCGAAAAGGTCAAACTCCGGTTTTCCAAAAAATTGACTTATATGTAAAAAAACAGAATCCGAGATTTCCCACTCTGTATCTATATTAATTCGCCGAGATTCTCGATCTGCTATTACGTTGTCGCTAGATTTGATATATGATGCGAATACAAATACATTTCTTGCTTCACACCACTGCCAGATCTTTCGAGCAATGTCATTTAAATGTGGGTGCTGAACACCACCCATGCGGTTTATATAACATATGGCAGTGGTGTTATCAATCCTTAACAAAACATTGAGATTTTTTAAGCCTTTAGTAAAAATCTTTAAGCCATAAAATGCGGCCGTAAGCTCAAGTGTGTTTATATGTAAGGACAATTCTATCTCTGACCAATTTCCACTCGCACTTTGACCACTGCATGTTGCACCCCAGCCGGTGTTCGAAGCATCACTAAAAATCTCTCGACAATAATAATAATTTTTTCTAATAGGTGAAAATGACGATAATATGTTATTGATCCACCATGAAAGATCTTTATTAAGATAAGTTTCTATTTTCATTTGTTTGTTGTAATTTTCAGAATGATTTAAAGCTATGAGTTTCTCGCGCTCAAGCAATTTTGTGTACATCCAACCGTAACTGACTGCTGGGCATGCGGAGGTCAATAGTCCTATTATTTCAGCAAAATACCTTATAGTGCATTGATTTTTGGACATCAACTCAGTAACTTTATTTTTTATTCGGTGTTTCTTTTCGTCCGGTAAGGTAATAATCATGCTTGAGGTATTAAATACGAAGCCTAAAAACTTACAAACCCTACTAGGTGACATAACACTTTTAATCATGTTAATTACAAAACCTAACGATTCTAACACTGCGGCTGTAGTTTTAACATTTAACAAGCACTGGTCATACGAGCTACTTATACATAAGAAATCATCGAGGTAGTTTACTGATATTAATCCTAAAATGCGTAAGTATTTTAGAACGGGTTTGAGTAATTTTGTAAAAACAAATGGTGCAGTGCACAGGCCGAACGGAAGAACATTGAATTCGTATAGCTGAGACTTCCATCTGAATCGTAACTTCTTCCGGTCATCATCATTTATGGAAACTAAAAAATAAGCATCCTTAATGTCTATTGTTGCCATGAAGTAGTTATGATTTAACAATTTTAGTGCAGTACGATAGTCTTCCATCTTAAAATGTTCAATCTTAACAAATTTATTTAATTCTTTTAAATTTAAAATAAACCTATGGGTTCCGTTCGACTTGGGCACTGTAAATATTGGTGAAATAAATTGTCCTTGGCAAGGTGTACATGTTGATATAAATCGCGAACGTATCAAGTCTGATATACATTTGTCAATGATTTGACTTTGTGACTGCGAATTACATGCATTGTTAAGGGGCTCAGCTATTTGTATAGGTTCTTCACTGAAAGGAATTTTATATCCGTGAACCCACTGTAAAATAGTATGATCATCAGTGAGCTCGCGCCATTTATCGTAAAAGTTTGATAAGCGGCCGGCAATAGGTACCTGTGTTCCTAATATCGCCTCCTCGCCTGGTACCGCGCGCTGTTGGCGTGGCGGCGTCCCCGGGTTGCTTCTAGACGTCGGTCCCTCGGCGGTCTGCGTGGTGCGGGGGTCGACCGCGGCTCGACCGCTGGTGCTATGCGTGGCGGTGCCCCCCTCGAGTTTAAAGCACCCCGAGGTTGTGTAACGGCCGATGTCCTATACATAGGCCGTTGAGTTTTTAATTTTATTTCTGAACCAGTCTTACTTATAGCTTTTGACGACTTAATATACTCAGATAAGTCGGAACCAAATAGCTGTTCATCTATGTTTGTGCTTTTGACAGTATCTTTGATATCTTTATTTAAAGTGCTTAAAGCCGCATATCGTCGTGATTGAGACTCTTTATAGTGACTATCGCATATGAGTCTACCGGCATCACTCAACGATTTTATTATATCCTGTGGCACCAAGCTTTCTGGTGATAGGGCCCAATTTAAAACACGTCCTATTGCGGCGAGACCACAACCAAGCTGATTTTGTTTATTTTGACTGAAAAAGTCTTTTTTAATGTTTATATCCAAAAGGGCTGCCTTGATTTCTAAATTAAGTTTTGGAGCTCTCATAATTGGACAGTTTTCTGGTGGTAAATAAAATTTAATTAACTCCACCTGTGTATCTTTGGACAAACCGTTAGCCAAAATATAGGCCCATCTTGAGGCAATGTCCTTATGTAACATATCTCCATAATTTTTCTGATTGGCTAGGTCTGTTCCGAGTAGTTGTAAAATCTCAGGGTCTAATTCAATAGCGTCATTTGGATGTGGTGTGTCCACATTTTCGGCGCTGACATCCGGCGATGCCGACGCCGGTACGGTTACGGGAGCTGACGCCGGCGCTGCTGATGACGTGGATGGTCCCGCGACCGGCTCGTCGTCGCCACCAGCGCTTGCGCCAGGTTGAGGGTCATCGTAGACATAGACGACGTCATCAAGAACCTCTTGTTCTGTAGACAATAGATATCAAGACCAAACCTAAGTGACACTGATAATGAGTAACTTGCTTAGAATATAGCAAAGTGTAAGCTCGACATGATTTACATGGAGTATATTGCCTCAACACTTATAGCGGAGTAGGTATCTATATCCTCAACACGATTTACGTGGAGCAAAGTTATCCTCAACACACATAGTGGAGTATGGTGCATAGATCCTCAACACGATTCACGTGGAGCCAACTTATAGTGCAGTAAGTACTTATATCCTCAACACGGTTTACGTGGAGTAAGTATTCTCAACACGACATTCGTGTTATAAGGTTTTCCTCAACACTTACAGTGGAGTCTAATCTCGACACGATTTTTCGTGGAGTAAGATACCTCAACACTATTAGGAATTTTTAATAGTGGAGAATAAGTACAACACCAGTATTATCACGGAATAAAAGATCAAAACAAGATAACAATCTCGTCGACTCAAGTTTCATGTTGTATAGTTTATGTAGGTACATTTTGCATTATTACGCTATGAAACATTCCAAATAGCCAACACTTCTTAGAAATTCTAATGATTTTAAAGACCGCCGGCGGAGTGAATGAGGGTAGGTCGTTAAAATTTTAATCCATATTTTTCTTGTACTTAAACATAATTATGTATTTTCAATTCCGATGTTATGTAAAAGAATATTAAATTACCTGGTAAGTTCGCATCCTGTTCATATCCGTGGGTATCATAATATCGGTTGTACAACGTATCACTTTCCCCTGACTCCGAAGGTGACGAAGACAAACGCCGTCGTTTTCTTAATTTAGACTCTAATTTCTTCACCTTTCGCAAAATACTATCATAATCACTATCTTTTGACCTTGAACGCTTTCTTTTTCCCATTTTAAATACGCGCAGTGAAACTTCGTGTGAATCCGTTAACACAAAAACACGTAATGATTCAAGGGCGTACGGTGTTGCCAGTGGTAGTGAAACAGGAAATTGTAATAAAAAATATGTCCTTTTATCCTATTTTTTTAGTGTTTGAGATCTAAACGTGTGATGAAGATAGCACCATTTCATGTAATGCTGCATGTAATATAAGTAATCGTCTTCGGTTGAGACCCGAAGTATAATTATACCTACCAGTACTTGTCATTGGAAGTCACAGTTTAAGTAGTTCAGCTTGCACCTATGTAATTACTTTTATATAAAACCGTTTTCTGTTCTATAAAAATGTTAAACTAGTTATCTTTTTTAACAATATCCGTTTACTTGCAAATCAATACCTCATCATCATCATATCAGCCGAAAGACGACCACTGCTGGACGTAAGCCTCCCCCAGGATATATGGATATAGGGGATTTGCCATAATCGCCACGCTTGGCAGGCGGGTTGGCGATCGCAGTATGGTGGTTAAATGCATAGAGGACGCTGCTGCCCATTCTCTAGTAAGTTCCTTAGTCGCCTTCTACGACCCCACAGGAAGAAATGGGATGGTGCTATTCTTTTACGTCCGGCACCACATGGTACAATATTTTAATAAATACCTGTCTATAACCAAATAAGAGCCATTATTACTGAACTCAGGAAGTTATCTTTAAACTTTACTAAGACTTCGAAGTATGAACCCCACTATAGTATACCAATCCCCTGTGTCTTGCCAGGGCATCCCTTTTAATATTTCACCTGCCGTCTGCCAGTACTCCAGTGGTGACATAATTTAGGTGTGGAACCATGTGCTGTGACCTTCAAGCGGCGGTCGATCGAGACGCACCTACAAACTCACTACATAACTATGTACAACACGTTTACAATCTGTGTAATGTAGACACGGTTTTTGCGACGTTACAAGCTTATGTTATGTGGTTTTTGGTGGAAAATAGTTCAGTGTTGTGTGGGCCAGTTTTCGTACGAATGACTAAACTTATAGCGATATTTTTTTTTAAGGAAGGCGATACGTTATGTTCTATCTCGGAGAATCAAAATATTCCTCCCTCTGCATAACAATTGAGGCAAGTACCTAAGTGTACATTTTTGATCATTTGGATAGAACAACAAAGTTGTAACCCTTTCGCGAGCATTGGCAAAAAATTTGCCAAAGCAGTATTTTGAATCTGGCGCGTAATTAATTTGAAATAATGATTTTTTTTATCTACAATTTAATAGCGGGCATAGGCAAACATATTGCCACCCCCCATAAAAGTAAATAGGAGTATCTGGGAGGGTGCAATTGCTCAGAAACGTTATGTAGGGGACCTCTAACTATGTACAAACAAAACTACGTATTTCGTACTGCCCGTTAAAGGGTTAAATAGGTAGGTCACTTATAAAATGTGTCGATGTTTAATTATAAGAATCTCATCATCTGCCTTTTTCCAACTATGTTGGGGTCGGCTTCCAGTCTTACCGGATGCAGCTGAATACCAGTATTTTACATGGAGCGACTGCCTATCTGACCTCCACAACCCACTTACTGGGTAACACGATACCCCTTGGTAAGACTGGTTGTCAGACTTTCGGGCTTCTGACGACCCGTAACGACTGTCAAAGATCTAAAATTGACAGCCGGGACCAACGGCTTAACGTGCTTTCCGGCACGAGGAGTTCTTGGTATGTTAAAATGGTCACCCATCCACGGACCAACTGCGGCAAGCGTAGCTTAACCTGATTGATCGACCCATGCGGCTGTTATTACTTAGCCACAAGCCCCTCCCGTTTAATTATAAACACCTATAGTCAATAATACTTTGTTTAGTCTGACTTAGTCAGCGGGGTCATTCGTCCTTGCGCATGACCTCGGTGACTAGTTGAAGTTATTATTTTCATTGAATAAATATGTTAAAACAAGGTTTTCGATAATATTCTTCGTAGTTGTGAGAATAAGCAGCTGTCAAAAAAATGTCTCGGTATTTTAATTAATGCTGGCAATGCCATGTGCTGTCGTTCACATACTATTTACATCCAAAATATAATTACAAAGAATTGCAGCAACTACTTAACCCGTAGGAGCCAATCATAGCCGATGTTCCACAGGATAGGTCCTACGACTGACCCCTGTGGAATTAATAACACGCAATCGTCTATAAAGTTCCAACTGCTACGACAAGGGCCTCCTCTCTGTGAAAGGGAGTGGGCCATAATCCACCACGCAGGGCTATGCGAGTTGGTAGATGTCACATGTCTTCGATTTTTTTGTTCTAGGACACATGCAGGTATTTCTGGTATCCTAACACAGCTCTCAACACAAAACACGCGCATAATATATTAGTACTTTAAAATAGTTATAACTACATAGTTCTTTGTTTTTAATTTCTCTCAAAAAAGGAGAATTTTTCGTCACAAGTGTCATAAGGAAAGTTATTATTATTATTATTAAAAGACTGTCGCACTGCACGGCAAAAGGCCTGTCTACCCTCCTTCCACTTCTCTTATTCTTAAAGCTATTAAGGACCAGTTCTTGTTGAAGGAGTCCAGCTCATCCCACCATCTCTGTCTGGTCCTACATGTCGCTTGCCATTAAGAGGTAACTATTGCGTCGTAAATTTTGGCCCATTGGTCGTCTGACTTGCGGCAAATGTGACCACACCATTTCCAGTTAAATAAAGTATTCTAAATAAAAATTACTTCTTATTTCGTGGTTAAAAGGCTACATCTTTCAAACTTCGGAGCATCAATACTCACGCCCTGTTCCTGAAGTATATTAAATCGCCCTACTGATATCGGTTAGATATCATGTCACCGTCCGTTTCTGATCACTCAGCTAAGGAATTATTTTATTCATAGCCAACTTTTGCTAGCGCCTTTGTCCACGTAATTTTTTTGTTCCTCAGACACCCGCGTCGGATCGCATGGCCTTCCCGCGCTACTACTTCGCGTTCTTTATGACATTTTTATTTTTGCTCGGCTTCCCAGCGTGATGTTTAATAGCCCATAGCTTCCCTCAAGAATTGGGCTCTCAAATTCAAAGTGATTGTTTTTAAATTTAACTGGTAGTTCTAAAGAATAGCGCGTTCAAACAAACAAACAAACAAACTCTTCAGCTCTATTATTAGTATATTTATTTATTTTATTTATTAGGGAACACATTACAATACTACACAAAACTTGACATATACCTAGAGTGAGTAAAAAAAAACTCACGACGTTTGCCAAATATTATAATTATAATATGCTGAAATGTCAACAAGTTAAAAAATGAATGCGTTCTGTGCTTACAATTTGATAGGTACAATAAAATAAAATTATGTGTAAGTGATAAAATTAAAGTAAAATTAAACACGCGTGCAGATAAAACGCTGTAAAATGCTCATTTTTGAGAGAGTCGAGTGTTCCCTCTCCTGCCAGCTAATTGGTTGTTTATGGTTCATTATTCTCCTGACCTTATCCCAATTTATTTGTGGTCGGCGCAACATGTCTTTGTCTCCCACACTTCTCTATCAGTCGTCATCTCCGTAGTCACACCCTTTCTAACCATATCATCATTCACACAGTCCATCCATCGTTTCTTTGGTCTCCCCCCCCCTACTCTTATAGCCATCGACATTCATACTCAAAACTTTCTTCACGACGTTTTCGTCATTCCTGCGTAGCACATGCCCATACAACTTTTCAGTTATCGGTGCCACTTTCAGGCTTCTTCTTACGTACTCATTTCTTATTCTATCCCTCCGTGTAACACCACACATCCCTCTTAACATTTTCATTTCAGCTGCATGCAATTGCCTTTCATCCAACTCTTTTGTAGCCCAATATTCTCATCCATACAAGACATTCTGACCCATACAAGACAGCAGATCTAACCATAGTTTTATATGTATATCTTCGTCTTAAGTTTAAGGGGAATGTGGGAGGCGCAGATTGTTCCTGTTACAAGCCGCCATTTCATCTGTCAGTGTTAATTCTGTACTTTTCTATTTCGCCATCACTTTCCACGAGTGAACCGAGATACCGAAAGTTGGAGCAGACTGGGAGAAGCGCGCCATTGATAGCGCGCTTCTCCCAGTGCTATGGCTCCAGAACTGGAGAAATCGCCGAAATCGCAGAACATATATTCAATTTTGGTTCTGCTGATTTTCAAGCAAATACTCTCCAGCTTCTGTTGCCACTTCTCCCAGCTGCTCTGGATCTCGGATACATTTTCACGGACAAGAATAATGTCACCGGAAAACAGAATGCACCAGGGTGCCTCTTCCTGTATGTCCGACGTCAGAGCGTCTATAAATAACGGTATTGCCAGCAGCCAACCGGACGTAGGTACGAGATTGACTGTACATATCACGAATTAACTCTTCATACTTCCCGGGTAACCCTTTCTCTTTCAAGGCCCACCACAACACATTCCAAGCTACCCTATCATACGCTTTCTCCAGATCAATGAACACCATGTGTAAGTCTTTGTGTGCACGTCTGTACTTCTCGCATAATTGGCGGAGTGCAAAAGTGGCGTCCATTGTTCGTTGACCTGGCATAAACCCAAACCGGTTCAGGGTAATCTCATTCTCCTTTTGCAGTCTTTTCTCTATTACTTTCTCTCATACTTTCTTAATTTGTGACATGAGCTTTACCCTTGTTGCAGTCCTGTACATCAACTTTGTGGTTGAAGATAGGCTCTAGTGAACTATTGTACCATTCTTGTGAGATTTCCGTCATGGTTATTTATGGGTATGAGAAAAAAACCACAGTAGTAGTATATTTTTGGAAGTTAAAAGGAAACCTATTACAGCTAAGTAAGCTTTAAACCAACTTACATTTACAGTTGGAATCTATGGTAAAATATGTTTTGTAACCACAGTGTTAAGTTTGTTTTTGGGATAAATCCATCCCAACTATGGAACCCTTCATTGTGTGTAGTGCGACACGCACTTGGCCGGTTTTATTGCTATAGCCGGTGGTGAAAGAGGTGCATAAGTACTGGCTAAATATTGACCTGACATACATTAGAGGTGGATATTTACTTTTTTATCTTATCATTGCAGGATGCCTCTCTTCAAATAGGAGAATATTCATATAATTTTTATAATGAAACGCTAAGGTGTAATTCATACGAATACACGTAATTCTTACTAGGTTTCTGGAATCGTTTCATGTGTGTATGAGAAACAGGGTGCAAAATTCGTCATCTTCCATAGAAAAGGGAGGATCCTCCGACCAGACGGGTGTTGCGTCTGGTGGGGTACTACTTCATGAATGATGTTGCGATGTTGTATATATTTTATATATATTATATGCTTGTGGCGGCATCTACATCGTAGAATTATTGGTTTAATTTAATAGGTATCTATAGAAAACAATTTTCTCGTTTCTAACGTCAAAAATACAAACGGGTAAAAGTTTTGAACAGAAACTCGGGAGGCCTTTTTTTCTGTGACTTAATCAAAAGACTGTACATACATAGCCTGATAACTATTGAGGATCCTTATAATTAGCGAAGTGTAAACGTATAGCCAAAAACATATATAAAGATGATCACTGTAACATATTCTGTAAATGGATCATCAATTATATGAGAATATGTTACAGTGATCGTCTTTATACTGGCTTTCCAAAGAGTTTTTTTAATAAATCTAATATCAATGTAAACAGACCCTAATACGTAATGTTATTATAAATGTAAGATTGTGTTATTGAAACAAGATATTACTTTATTCGCGTCCATTCGATTGTGTTCATTCAAAATGCAAGTGGAAACATGTACCGAAAACCATCAGATCGACAGCAAATACAATTGTCCAAAAAAGCTATCAAATAAACTAGATCAGTCTATTAACAAAATTGTTGAAAAAACAGGATTCACAAAATACAATATTGAAAAGAAATCTGTTTGTACAAACGGTGGTAACTATTTAGGATTATTGTACGAAATAGACATAAAAGGGAAAACCAAGGGAGGTGATAAAGAGTTAAACTTATTCGTCAAAACTGTAATCCCAGGTCAGAGTAATTTGCAAGTCTTATCCGTAACTAACGTTTATAAGACTGAGCTGTTTGCCTACAAAGAAATTTCGAAGATATTCAAAGAACTGCAAGATGAAGCAAAAGTACCCATCAATGAAAGATTCAAAATGGTCAAAAGTCACGATGAAAGTAATACAGAAGTGATTATAATGGAAAATGTATCGAAAAAAGGATTCACCACAGGCCACAGAATGGATGTGGTATCATTACAGTTTGCTGAAATAGCCATACAAGAGCTTGCCAAATTCCATGCATTAGCTTTCGTGATAAAGGAGAAACGTCCTGACTGTTTTGAGAAACAGGTTAAAAGTAGGAAACATCCTTACATTTTTGGTGAACATTGGCATGAATTTGTTCAGAGCATGGCTAAACTAGCAATAAATAATATTGATGAAGATGTCAAGGCGAGAGTCGAGAAATTTACTGAAGGAATGGCGGAAAGATTCGGGAGACATTACAATAACGAAGCGAATAAGCGATGCTTGTGCCATGGTGACTACAAACCTAACAATGTTCTGACGAAGATGATTGTGAGTATTTTTTTACTATTAAGATGTTAAAATTTGCTATTATATGATGTATTCCCTGATCTTAAATGTAAAATTATCACATGGATTGCTTTTGAAGACGTATTTATTAAAGCAATAACTTTACTTCTAACGTTTTATGGTTTTTATACTTTGTACTTTCATAATCCAAAATCACAATGAGCAATTTCTGATGAAACATTCTTATTTATCCTCAGAACGGAAAAGTATCAGAAATAATACCGGTGGACTATCAAATGATACGCTTTGGATGTCCTATATTAGACATTCTTTATTTCATCTTCAGCTGCACAGACAAAGAGTTCCGAAGGGCCCATCTGTCGAATCTCAAAAAGTTGTACCACGAAACGATGACGAAATTTTTGAATTGTTTCGACATGGACGTTAACTCTTTTTATCCTAAAAATGAGTTTGAAATGGAATATAAGAACAAGTTGGATTATGGTCTGATGTTTGCACTAGTATTACTTCCCATGTTGTTTGCTCCTGAAGACGATATTCCAGATTTAACGAAGCATGAAAACAGTTTAAGTTTAAAAGTTGATGACAAATATAAGGATAGAATCCAAGGGATTGTAGAAGATTATATAGAGTGGGGTGTTATTTAAATTATATTTAAGCTTTCTTTGTTAAATGTATAAATTGTATTGGATTGTGGGTTAAATAAAAAAACTGTTCTCTGTTTTATTGATTTATTTACTTTTAAACCCAAAAGAGTTTGCTAATTAACGGCTTCATCTTGCAGATATCGCTAATATACGATGTCTTAACTCATGGGAGTATTTGTAGGAAATTAATAATAATGATCGTTCATGGGGAACGAAAAACTTAAACATACAAAGATAAACAATGTTAAACGATTATAGCTGCAAAAGTTGAACTGTGGTAATGATTAAAATACATTACTGATTGCTACAGTGCACGTACAGATGACTGCATTATTAAGGTAAATATATATATACTGTAACGGTAAATATAAATATATGTCGTTCACGCAAAAGTCCAAGCGCGGAACTGTATTTTCGCGCATGTGAGCTCGCGCAAGTGTCTTTCAAGCAAATGCCTTTTGCGCAAGTATCCTGATACCGACTCAAACAGGGAACGATATACCAGTAAAGCTATATCAATATCGTGCGAATGTCTGAGCTCTTTAAATAAATAAGTTTATGAAGCCGGGAGCATGGAGTATCCGTATGAACACGCAAATCTAGCCTCTCAATGACATGAAAGCCTAAATAAAACAAATAAAAAAAGATTTTTATTGCCTTCAGTTATACAAAAAAACACTTATCTAAACACTATGCAGCGTTACAACTAAGGGAAAGAGTGTTTTCGTTTAACTTTGGCACCCAATATAAGATTTTCCTTGCGTTTAGGGTGCCCTTAGTTGTTTTCCTTGCGTCCTCGCCTATAGTTGAACATATATCAGTAGTTGTAAGACAAGCACAATATATTATTATTAAGATAACTATTTACTAATAAATGCAACTATGGTTCGCCTATTAAAATACTTATGTGGGGGTATGTGTATGTAATTGAGAGGAAAATAAATGTGGGGAAAACTTGTATTTATGTTGTATATACATATATATATATATATATATATTATAACGGCCCATATTAATCTGATAATGCTAAAGGTATTGAAAATTATATAAAATGACAAACTGAGAAGTTACACCGCAGCCAAAAGATTCCGCTGATAACCGAACAATTCGCAAAGTCATCGTATGTGTCGCACGGGGACGGGTCCTTCTCACTCATTCCGGTTTCATTGATTCGTGAGTCACGTTGTGTGGTGCATGTAATCTTGTTGTTTTTTTTAATAAACTGCTTACATTTTAACATGGTTTGTGTTGACTATAATAATATTACTATGTGATACGAATTTTGAATATTTGCTTAGTGAATTTCAAAATCTGCTGTTTGTTTTGTGTCTTTTATCAGATTAAGATTTGATAAACAAGTACCAGAGATTGTAGATAACGTTGAAATAATTTTTTGCAAAAAAAAGAAAGGAACAGAAAACCCCAGTGAAGTGAATATGGTTCTTGAGATTTTGCCTCCAAAGTTGAAAGAATGGATGAAAAGTATAGCAAAAAGTGAGGGATTTACAGCCTATGAAATTATAAGTAAGAAATTGACGCCATCTGGCGGTGGTTTTATGGGCATTCTATATGAAATAGATGTAAAAGGAGAAACTAAAGATGGTGCTAAAGAATTAAATATATTTGTCAAGAATATTCCTGAAAACGAGCTGATGAAAATTTACTCAGTGTCAGGCGTGTTTAAAAGAGAAGCATTTATTTATACAGAAGTTTTTAAAATATATGCAGAGTTGCAAGATGAAGCTAACATTCCACATAGTGAAAGATTCCAAATACCCAAGACTTATGAAGAATGCAATCCAAGATCTATCATTCTTGAACACTTAGGAAAAAGAGGTTTTAAAGTGTATAACAGAATGGAAACAGTTACTTTAGATTATGCTAAACTCTGTATAGAACAGCTTGCCAAGTTTCATGCTCTTTCAATGGTCCTACAAGAGAAAAGACCGAACTATTTTAAGGAAAACATTACAACGATGGAACAACCCTTTATTTTTGAAGAAGACTGGTACGGATTTGTGGAAAACATCTATAATTATTCCATAAATTGTTTGGAAGATGATGTAAAGGAGAAAGTAGGACAGAAAATATTGGAGAAAGTAAACGATTATCCTAAGTATATGAATGATACATCGGGGGTTAGAACTCTCTGTCATGGCGATTATAAACTTAATAATGTCATGGCTAAAGAAGTTGTAAGTTAAACTTTATCATTATTAAGATATTTTAAAGAGGGCCTTGTGGCTAAGTGGTTACAGCCGCCCAGGTCGATTGATCAGGTAAAGCTACACTTGCCGCAGGGCCGTCGTTACGGGTCGTCAGAAGCCCGAACGTCTGCCAACCAGTCTTACCTTAACCCAGTAGCTAGGTTGTAGAGATCAGATAGGCAGTAGCTTCATGGAAAATACTGGAATTCAGCTGCATCTGTTTAGACTGAAAGCCAACCATAACATAGTTAGGAAACAGCTATTCGATACTAATTTTATTTAATGAATTCTACTTTCTATTAATCTCGAGTTGATTTTATAGTGATTTTCAAAAATCGATTGCTTTCAGGATGGAGACCTAAAGGAAGTTATAACGATTGACTTTCAAATAAGTCATTATGGTTGTCCAGTTTTGGACTTTCTGTACTTCATATTCAACGGAACTGACCAAGAATTTAGAAATAATCACTTGGCAAACCTCAAGGACATTTACTATGATGTTATAGAAACGTTTCTGGGTCATTTTGGACTGGGTATCGGAAAGATTTTTCCTAGAACGGAATTTGAGAGAGTTTATAAAGAGAAATTAGATTTTGGGTTAATGATAAATGTTTTCTATGTTCCGTTTTTGTTTGCTGCTGAGGACGACACACCTGATGTCGCAAACGAGACGCTCTCAACGTTATCTTTTAAAGTTGATAACAGATTCACTGACCGATTTCGTGGTATTGTCGACGATTTTATACACTGGGGTTATCTTTGATGGAGTTACGGATATCATTTGAAATCTATGATTAATAAACAATGTATTTGATGTTTATCTTTTTATTTAACTTGACAATAACGTAGAGAGAGATTTAGAACTCGTAGTAATGAGATTTATTTCGTTAAAGATTTTGTGCCAGGCTATAGATGATAATAAACCCAAAGCAGGTAGGTTATCTAATGTTTTTGTTCTTCCTCTTTTCGACATGAGCCAAGGAGTGTAGGTACCTTTAATACGCGAAGTAAAAACTTACTTTCTTTAAGTTAAGTTTTTTCTCCTTTTTTTGAAGTCCTACAATATATATTCAAAACCTACACAAAACTTTTGAATTTTTATAATAAATTAAATTAGTGACAAAAGGCACAGCTGATTTCTTTAACAATTAGCACGAATAAGTCTAAGCATGACTTACGGAGCCGAAACGTGGACATTCACGGTAGGGCTGGTGCATAAACTCAAGGTCGCTCATCTAGCTATGGAACAAGCTATGCTTGGAGTCTCTCTGAAGGATAAAATCCGAAATTAAGTGATCCGGCAGACAACAAAAGTAGTTGATATAGGTCATAGAATAAGCAAGCTCAAGTGGAAACGGGCTGGCCATATTAGCTGTGGAACCGATGACCAATGACGTAGACGTGGTCTTGACTGGAGACCGCGGCTCGGCAAACGTAAGTTAGGATGTCCTCAGGCTAGGTGGAGCGATGATCTACGCAGGGTGAATGGTAGCACCTGAATCAGAGTTGCGAGAATCGGTAGGAATTCATCGAGGATTTTTACGGATCATTCATAATTATACAGGGTGTCCGGTAATTCATGGATAAAAAAATCAGCTGTTCCAAAAATTTTGACCGCGTAGGTATTGCACTTTTTTATGAAACGGCTGATTTACAAAATATGGACTGATATACTGATATTAAAAATGTTTTTGTCCTTCAAAAACGTGCTGTTCGTGCAATTTACCAGCTTGGTGCCAGAGTTTCCTTGAGGGACGTTTTTAAAGATATTGGTTTTCTCACGGTGGCATCACAATTCAAATTCGCTAACATCTTATATATTAGGCAAAATATACACTTGTACACTAAAAACAGTGATATTCACACAGTGATATTGACATTTTGACTAATTATTTAATGAATGTTCTGTGTCTCGTAATGTTTATTACTTTGCCTATGTATGTATAGAATCAAGTCTATCCGACTAAACAGACAGCTGTGCTGCTGGGGAGTTTGTTGCGCCACTTCTTCTTCCCAGCTAAAGCACTAGGAAGTGGTGAAGGGTGGGCGTTTTGGAGGACTGTCTTATGTATTTTGACGTTCGAAAGGCGCTGATTCTCAGCCTAATTTGAATAAATGACTTTTAATTATGTCAACCGTCTGACGATTACGGTTAATGAGATACAACTCGTTGACAGGTAGACGAACTGACAGCTTAGTAACGGGATCCCTTTGGCACCCTTTAGATACGGAACCCTACAAACACGTCTGTCTAACAAGTTTTCTTTCTTTAAACCTTTTAACAGATTTTCTTCCCAAAATGTTATTTTGTTTACAACAGGATAATATAAACTGAATTATTTTTAATGAACTTGCGTTTTTTGCGATGTGTTCTATTACGTTTCGTCCCCTTAGGGGATAAGTAGGGTTCAAAGACTTCGTTCTTTTCCCCTTACGGGGCAGTGGGAGCAAATCTGCGAACAATATTATGATTGCTATTTGTTTTGTAATATTGGCTTATTTTGTTACTTTCCTTACTTCAGAGACCTACAACATAACATTACGCCTTGTTATCCCAAACGGTTGGGCAGAGGTTTACCCATAGTACACTCACATTCCGCTAGTTATGTTTAAGTCACATGTAATAGGGAGCGAGCCTTTTGGCATCAACTGGGAAGAAATCCAGACTCCGGGCTGTTTCTGAGAAATTCATGATGGCAAAATCTAATAACACTTGGGAATCAAACTCAGGACCTCATGCTCACGCGCTTGCGACCAACGGATCAACGAGGAAAACCATGGGCGTTGTGTGTTTTATTACTTGTGTCAGTATAAAATGCATTAAGTAAAATGTTCATAGAAAATTAAAAACCTAATCTACTTCTTTGTCTAGAATCCCATGTCTACCATAATAATTGAAAATATTCATTTAGTATGAAAATAATGTTTTAATTGCACTGTTTAATAATAATATGCAACATGTTACTAAGTACTAACAGACAACCAGAAACCCAAAAGTCTGACAACCAGTCTTACCAAGGGTTATCGCAATACCCAGTAACCATGTTGTGGAGGTCAGATAGGCTGTAATAAAAAACTTTTTCATAAAAAAACAAAAGATTTTCAAAACAAAAAAAAAAACAACTAAGTGAGTGAGGAACTTTAATTTCGAAAGTCGCTGACAAAAAATATACAGATGCAAAGACACCGATGGCGATGTGTGAAATATTTATTTTTACCAACAAAAACACACTTTTCTACTTTTTAGATATCAAAATCAAAATTTGGGCACTTATTACTCAGAAGCTAGGTGCACGGTTCCAATTTGTCGCTTCCTATGGAGAACAGCTGGCAAGAAATTCCACGGTTACTCTTTTAAAAATAATTGGCTTTTATAATGTTTTCAAATTACAGTGATAATAGGTACCTATGAGAGGACAGTGCAGGCATGTGAATAAGAACCAGGTACTTAGAGGAATGAAAATAAAGAATTGTAAGGCCTACAACGTTCTCTCATTCACAATACGTAAAAGAATCTACTTATGTAAAGGGTTTTACTTTACATACATCATTGAGGCAATACGATATGAAAAATTACGAGCTACAAAGATAATGAATTACATAATACCTAAATAATTTAAAATTTTGGTTGGAAATAATTAGTTATTAATCTTCGTCGTAATGAATCAAACATCTTTTCCTTGCGGCCAAGTCTCTGATGCGCTTCAGTTGTAACAACTGTATGGCGTTTAATTAATCAGAGCCGTGAAGAACAAGTCCAGATAATCGAGATTCTACTGTACTACTACCAACAGTGATAGGAAGTATTATAGAACATTATCAAGATACACAAAGTAGATTAAATACGTATTATCGAAGCTAGACCAAAAACTACCGAAGCCAAGTTAATAAAATTTATGTCACAGCACAAAAAAAAATTTTTGAAATGAATCTTCAATTTCCGGAGATATCGCGGAAAATATATAAAAAACACAATAAAAACAAGACATACAGACGGATTGAGAGCCTTTCTGAGGTCGGTTAAATACTGGTATTCAGCTACATCCAGTTAGGGGCCATCTATAAATTACGTCACACAATTTGTTATGATTTATTGACCCCTCCCCCGTCCTTGTCACAGGTGGCCCCTAGTGTGACGTCACATTTTTTCTGTCTCTTGTCACACAATGTCACATTTCGTTGACCCCCTACCCCCTTAACGAGTGACGTAATTTATGGATGGCCCCTTAGACTGGAAGATACCAACATAGTTAGGAAAAGGCTAGAGGGAGGGGGAGGCTTTGAGAGATTGATAGATTGATTACTAACAGCCAACATGTTAGCCATTTCAAACATTTAAATGAACATGGAACTCTTTGGGCACGCCACGATTCAAAATCAAAAGTCATTTATTCAAACTAGGCTGAGAGTCAGCACTTTCTGAACGTCAAAATTACATAAGACAGTCCCCCAAAACGCCCGCCCTTCACCACTTGCTAGTGCTTTAGCTGGGAAGAAGAAGTGGCGGAACAAACTCCCCAGCAGCACAGCTGTCTGTTATGTTAGAAGAACTTAATTCTATACAATAATAGCATATAATTAACATTCAACAATAAATGAAAATTTAATTGATAAAAATTAAAAAAAAATGGTTTATGCAGTCAAGTTAAATAAACAATGATATGAAGTAATTCATATTACCTGTCAGTAGTTAAGCCAATTCTGCTGAAAGAACACAAACTTTGTCTTTTTTCATTTCGATTGCGGCGGTAAGTCCCCTTTTTGAGGAGTGGCTTGAGAGGCGGCATGGCGTCCTCACCTTCCGCCTGACGCAGGTCCTCACCGGACATGGTTGTTTCGGGAGGTTTCTGTTTCGGATAAGGGGGGAGGAAACGCCCGGGTGTTTCCATTGCGAAGATTGCCCTGAGGACACAGTGGAGCATACGGTGGAGGTCTGCCCAGCTTGGGCGCAGCACCACCGTGTACTCGTGGAGGCGATCGGCGGCGGCGGTCTCTCGCGTCCGGCCCTGGTCCAGGCCATGGTACGGAGCGAGAGTGCATGGGTATCCGTCGCTTCCTTCAGCGAAGCAGTGATGCTCGCAAAGAGGGAGGCGGTGCACGTGAAGGAGAGGCAGTACATGTGCCCTCACAACCGTAGCTTTTGCAGGAGACAACTTGCTGGGCGTCGGGAATCTCAGGCTAAATCCCGGCCACCGTAGGCGCGGGCTTGCGGACGGCGAGTAATGGGTAGCTCGCTATCCGGTAAGGACCAAGCCCGGGTCGATGGCGCGTTGTGTTCCACGCGCGCCTCAGAGAGATATCAGCACCAATTGATGGGGCCCGCAAGGGCCGATGCCTGCCAGGGGTGCGGGAAGTTCGAAAGAGATACCGCGGCCCCTAGCACACAGGCAACTGAGGGAACACGGGTGGGTTTTAGTCAGTAAAAGTCTGACACGCCCTCCTGCTCCACCCAGGGCGGGAGAAGTTATTTGATGATTTCCCGCCCAAAAAAAAATCAATGATCTCTTTGCGAACTTAATAAAATAGAACTTAGAGAACAATCATATTTTTGAAAACGTTAATTTAATGACAGTATCTTATAAAACAGATTATTTGGTACCAACCTAATTCAATCTCCTCCATTTCCTTCACGTTAACTTTCTCTTGTGGTCTCTTAAGTAGTGTATACCCTAGCTCAGACAATCCCAATGTTGTCAGCATCAGGACGCAATGGTTCAATTACCATTGCGTTCTCGACTCTATTTTCATAGCCGTAAAATAAAGAATCTGCTTATTTTATTATTGATTCGTGTCGAGAATCATTAGCATAGTTACCTCCTTGAATTTGACGAGGATGCAAAACGACACGTTGTATATACGTATATAATCCTTTTCAATAAAAACTCTACAAATAACCCCAATCAATAAAATCCTGCACTGTTCCCACCAATCTCTCTCGACACTGATCATCTACATTCAAACTGAGACCTGCCAAAGGCTCCTTAGTTATGTCCACATCGCTGTCAGAAGTCATTAATAAAGGAATCAAGAGAACAGAAATCATTAAGCCGTAATCTAGCATACCTATGTAATCTCTCTCAAAGTCATTCCTTGGGTATATACTCCTAACATCTAAGGAGAAATGCTTTAAGAACCGTCCTAGATTATCGTAGTACACATTCTTAAGGGATAGTAGATTGGATCGTCTAAATGCCTGGTCTGTGGATGAAAAGATGAAGTAGACGAAGTCCAAGATAGGGCATCCATAGCAGATGAGCTGGTAGTCAATCGGGATCATGTCGGAGACAATGCCGTTCTGGAAGAAAACGATGAATTTGGATAAAGATACAATGATAAAGAAATAAAATGTAAAGAGGAAAGAGTCAATATCTGATTGACGACAGCATAAAAACATTTCTTATAAATAAATTTGGCAGAGAGCTAGATTAGAATTGTTGTTACACTGCTGGTCAGAGACCTCTTATCAGGATTCATAATCCGTCGAGCTATTAACAAAAGAACATAAACAAACATTTATTGTTTACACCTGAAAAAGTTTACATTAGTTCTCGCCACTTAAAACTATAAAACAATTATATTTGACATTGAACTTTAAATGGATATCAACAATAGTTGACTTATGACCATTGGAGATAGCGTTTTAACAACAAAAATGAAGTTGTTAACTGAATTAGATTGTTTTATGCCGATAAAAGAAATTAAAGCATGGGTAATAAAATATCAGTATTAATAGTCTGTAGTTTTGTATCCATGGGCAAAATACAAATCGTTTTTCAACGACATTATTAATTTCTAGGGCTGTCAAAACGAATGTTATTAAGAATTAAATATTACGAAACTCAATACTTACACTTTCTTTCACCAATATATTGTTCGGTCGGTAATCGCCATGACGTAAACAAAGCCTTGCCGTCCTACCTTCCAAATATTTGCGATATTTCTCATTGAAACTGGGAATGAAATCTTCCAACTTTCTCCGACTGTTTTCGTCTAAATAATTCAACGTAATTTGACACATATTTTGTACAAAACCGTTCCAATCTGCGTCGAAACTAAACGTAGCTTTGATCTTTTTTATTTTCCTTTCATAATACTTCGGTCGCTTCCACTCTAGGATGAAAGACAATGCGTGGAATTTCGCCAATTCTACGATTGCCATTTCGGCGTATTGTAGTGTGACTACGTCCATGCGAAAATTAGTTTTGTAGTCTTTTTTGCTCATATTTTCTAGAATAATCACATTTGGATTGCTTTCGTCGTAGCTTTTGACGAATTTGTATCTCTGTGCTATTGGTAGGCAGACTTCGTCCTGCAGCTCCGTGAATATCCCTGTCAGTTCTTCGTAAACAAACAATTCACTTTTATAAGCTTCGGGCAGAGATATTATAGTCATTTGTACGTCTGGAGTGATGATCTTTATGAATATGTTGGTTTCTTTCTTCTCTGTAGCTGTTTCGCCTTTAATATCTACCTCGCACAGGATACCGAGGAAGCTGCCACCGTCTGGAGTGAACACTTTCTTGTTGACATTATAAGAAATGTATCTTTCTTTCTTGATGATATCTTTAACACATTGTTGGAGATCTAAGTAATTGTTATCTGCGATCGTCTCAAAACTTTCGAATCGTGTGTCCGTTTTGACTTCCATGACGCGCGTTTGTTTGAGAGTGTGATGTCTCAATAAGCAAAAATTTAATGCGACGGGCTTTTATGCGAGTGGTACATATAAAGATTGTGTTGTGTACAAAGATCCGCTGTTTTAATAAAGTGTAGGTACGTACTGGTAACAGAATAAACAAAATAAAGTAAATTGGTAATAAGAGATTAACGTTGTTTTAAATGTCAACCAAACTAACCATTTCACTGCTGTCATATGGAGTATAAAAGACCATAATTAAATGAATGTACTTGTTAAATATAAATAAATTACAAACAAAACAAATATTAAACACACACTACATTGTCATTTATATATAAAACTATTGATAATTTTTTGTTACATATTAAAAATTTGATTTTATAAACATAGGCATATTGTGTAGGTATGTCATTGCATTATTCTCGTTTAATAAATATGAATTAATCTATTTGAAAATAATATCATAAGAATGGGCTAGTTGCCAGTAAGAATGTTATGATTTAATGAATGTTGCATTAAATGGTTGTGAGCTAAAAATGACACGTACAACCAGTCTTTAATGTTACCACTGCTGGAACACAGACCTCGTCTCCGTGAGAGGTAATGGACCATGTGGGGGTCCACACGGGCCCAGAGCAGGTTGGTATATGTCACATGTCTTCGATTTTTTGGTTCTAGGACATGTCGGTTTCCTCACGATGTTTTCCTTCACCGTATTGAGATCAGTGTTGATGAAATAATCTACACTGCTGCCTGCAAAAAAGACAAGAAACAAACAAACCTGCTGCGACCCTTACATACTCCTTAAAACATACCTATCATAAAATTACGTGACCACAGACAGCTAGTACGATCGCTAGTGCCATAATTATCACAAGTCTATTATTATCCTCTATTATCTACAGATTCAACAGTTGGTGACTGTACGAGACAGTAATTGTTGAGTAAAAACTATAATGTATGGCGGTAGTAGAGTACTCGTTAAGCACTGTCGTTATCTTGGTGATCCAGCAGAGAACCGAAGTTTGATCCCTTCAAAATAGTTGAGCTGAGTGGTGCTAATCCATACGTCATGTTCGTGAACGGGCGCCGCCAGTAGGGACTGGTCATCTCTTAGTTGCCACGACCTATTTTAATTTCTAAATTGTCACTTGATTTTTGTTTTTAATTACGGACGCTTTAGATGTGCACTTCTATTTACATCGTTCTCGTATTGATAATTTCAGCTTAAATGATGTAACCAACTTTCTGTAAAAAATTGTTAAAAACAAATTCATGATTTAAAAAGAGTACATGGAGTTTCTTGCCCGTTCTTCTCCATAGGTACCTACTACGCTTTGGAATGGGCAACTAGCTTCATCTTTCCTACTCTTTGACAATTAAAAAGTGCCTGTAATTGGTTTATTTGAAATAAATGCTATGTGAGTTTGAGTTTGAAAACATAGCTCACAGAATAAGCAAGCTGAAGTGGCAATCGGGCGGCCATATGAGCCGTAGAACCAAGCACCGGGGTAGACGTGTTCTTGAGTCGAGATCGCGATTCGGCAATGCCCTCAGGATACGTAGAGCGACGATCTTCACAGAATGGTTGGTAACAGCTGGATGGGAGTCGCAGTAGCAGTAGTCTTTGACTTTGATCTTGACATTCACCAATCAAATTTTTGGCACGCTTTATATTAGCTTCATTGTATGTTTGTTTGTAACCGATTCCTTAGGGCGCGATTTTGACCCACTTCAAATGGTCAGATTTCATTTAAACTTTGTAGACTTATCGAGGACCGATGACAAATCAAAAATTAAAAAAAAAAAAAAAAATAGTAAATAAATAATAGTTTAAAAAACTAAAAAACACGCTTTAAAAACCAAACTAAAAAGTAGAAAATAATTTAATTCTAATAAAAAGCGTGGGGTGCTTTTTGAGGTAAGTATTTTTATAATCAATTAATATCAAGCACCCCACGCTTTTTAATAGAATTAAATTATTTTCTACTTTTTTAGTTTGCTTTTTAAAGCGTGTTTTTTGGTTTTTAAACTATTTTTTTTTCTAATAGGTTTCCCAAATAAAATATCATTGTATCTTTTCGCTCTCTCTATTACTTTCACCTTAGGGTAACTGTGCAACATACTAACAGTAGGAATGACTTTAATTTTGACAGCTCAACAACATCCATTGCGTTGCGTTGTTTAGTGGACACATTTTTCGAACATAAACATGAAGCAATGGATAATCAATACCCTTCAAATTAATTCAGATTGTAACTGATAGGTACTGTGTTACCCAATTAGGGTGCTGCTGACCTCCTTGAGAATAAGAAGGCATGAGGATAAACTGATTCTCGACCAGTAATGTCGTTACGTGACGCCAGTCAGCTATGTACTACACTGGATACAACTGTATCATTGTCCTGTATTCTGTGCCATTAGGTCACTCAGTGTATATCAAGGTCTAGTCTAGTTTATCTCGAATCTAGAGTATCATGACCAGAGATCGGACATTCGGATGCATATTTACCTAAAGTAAATTTTTAGTTATAAAATTATGGAAGCGGCTTCTTATAATATATTTTTTGTAAACAAAACCCGTGATGCCAGGAATACCGGGAATGCATAACTAGTCAGGTATATAGTATGGAAGAGACTTCTAAATTATTAGGATTGAATAAATATTCAGATGCATATTTTTTTTAAATTAACCCCGGTGCAAATATGTATATGTAGGGTGTAAGTCTGTAAAAGATGGTGTGTGTTAGTTAAAATAAATGTTTTTTTTTTACCTAAAATGAAGAATATTTTCGATACAAAAGCGCGTTCCATATTAGCCAACATTTCAACTTAAGGTGAATATGCATCCGAATATCCGATCTCTGATAATGATATTCATACACCGTGAAATTTTAATGGTTGTTTTCCCAGAACAACTTGCCAGTACTTTCGAAGCATAGAGTAAAAGTAAAAAAAAAAAAGAATTTTTTGTTTTAAAATAATTTAAAAAATATTCATCAACGCGATAAAACACTACTCCTTAGTAACACTAAGTAGAGGTAACTTGTAGGTACTACTCGAATCGCACGCACCTCCGACAAAGGGAACAGCGATGCATAAATGTTCAAAGCGAAATAAACTCTCGCACGTGGTGATTTTTCACAATGGTTAATCTGTCATTTTTTGTTTCTAATATTTTATTTGTTTATAAAACGATTGTATTACCAAGACAAAATCATTTCGCTGCGGGAAAACAACCATTAAAATTTCACGGATTATTGTGGTACTTTTTAAGTATCCTAGAAATTGATCTCGGGGTGCAACCTCTGGCTTGTAAAGTAGGTTTCCACCAATTTTTTTTAATTTAATTTAATTCGTCGTTATTTAGTTAGGTCCATCAGTTATCTTAAATGCCATTAACTTACAATGAACGACCGGATCGTGATGAAAGCTAGACTGTAATGGATCGAAAATGTCTCACCGGAATGCAATAAATAGGATTGAAAGTTCTAAAAAACACCAGTACTTTAATTGCGTAATACGCTAATCAGAATCTAATTAATTTTAAAGGATATTGCTAATCCATTGCTTTCTATGTTCGAAAAATTTGTTTGCTCAAAAACGTAAATAACGCAATGAATATTGTTAACTGTTAAATTGAAAGCCATTCCAACTGTTTTTTTGTTACGCAATTAGCACGCAGATTTTTTTTTTAATGTGCAGCGAGATGACTTGTACTCCTTTAACGTTTTGACCGCCACAGTCATGTATACATGACAAACCAAAATGTGCGCTGCACGCCACGGTCATGAGTACGTGACAGACATAAACGTAAATAGATAAAGCTACCGCGGGCGCCGAGAGCACGTTTTTGTTTTTTTGACGTGGCGGTCAAAAGATTAATAAAAAAAAAGTAGTACTATGTTATCGGAATACTTAGCGTTACTTAATTACATAGATACAGAAAATCTTCTAGAATTTACGTCATGACGATAATTTATTCCCTAGTAGGTATTTTGTTTACATTGGCTTAGTTGTAGGTATTAATGTTTAATTACCGATATGCATTATCTCATAGTTGTTCATAGCTTATTTTATATCTATTTAATTTCATGTGTTGATGTCCAAATTTAACTGAAATGTAGAGTGATGGCCCGAAACACTGGTTTGAATAAACCTAGATCGGGCGGGTCGGCACCTAACATTATAATTCCGACACATTATCACTTGCACTCGTGATAAAAATATTTTTGAAATAGTTTACTTTTAGGTACTATATTATATATACACTATAAATTTACTCTTTATATATACGTTTTATTAAATAAATAATTATTATAATTAATAAAGATGGACTCCGTACTCTATACGGAGGCCTTGGAGGCTTCGGAGGCCCAGCTGTGGGACTTTAATGGCTAATAATAATTAGGTATAGATAAATGAAATGAAATGTTTATTTATGTAATCAGATCTTTTATCACACTTTTACACGTCAATATTAGAAAAACTAGATGGCGCCGGCATTTCCTAGCTGCATGATCCCTGAGAAGAAATGCCGAAACAAATTCAAAAGTCGTAGTCTCTTTTAAAGTCAAAACATAAACCCCCTTATTTATAAACGTTACTTTAAGTTAAGTAGTGATTAGCGACTGTTTAACCATACATTTTTGACGTTTAAACATCTCTTAACGTTATGCAACGTTTGTAAATAAGATGGTATAATGTAAAGGTGCGCTTGCTGCTTCATAGTATTCCTTGAAACATACTTTAACTTTTCACATAACCTTCACTTAACATTCCACCAACATAAAGGCTTCTTCAAACAGCCGCGACGCGACAGCACGACGCGACACTTGTAGAACAATTTCCATTAAGAACCTCCATTTCCATTAACTTTCATTTCCACAAATTTCCATTAACAATTTTCATAGAAATTGTTCAATGAGTGTCGCGATGCGACCGTCGCGTCGCGCTAGTCTGCACGAGCCTTAACACCAAAACATGAATACATGTATAAAACCATACACTAACGCCGAATGTTTTGTTTCCATTACTTTAGGCCCATCAAGGCTCCTAATTAGTTAAGTGTGCAACTTTATACTTAGTTTTATTGGTGTGTGGCTGTGCTATTGGTGACCAGGGGTCGTTGCTATGCGAGTTCTAAGTTTGATGACCACTACGAAGCGTAGGATACGTGACAGTAAGTGGCATTTAGTGGTCACGTCCTACATGAGAAGCATGAGGGGAAATTACTTCGTTACTCTCGGGATGTGGCGAGGCACAGCTGGGGCCCTGATGCGGGTACCCCCTATCACATGACACATAAATATGACTGACTGACTGCCTCGTCAGTCTAGTGGTCGCAAGTGCTACTTATGCGTATGAGGTCGTGGATTCGATTCCCAGGTCTGGTAGAGTTTTATTGGATTTTTATGTCTGGAATTTCTCAGTAGCAGCCCGGAGTTTTGATTTGTGCCCGTTTGATCAAATCAAATCAAATCAAATCGTTTATTGCAATCCATAATGTACACTTACAGGTGGTAAATACAAAAAAATAGAAACAATTATGGACCCTGTCGGGCACAGCAAATTTTTAAATAACTAAAATAACTAGAGCGAGGAAGAGCGCTTTATTAATGTTCGTTTGAAATTATTTTATATCCTATTAAATATTTCTATTCATTTACTTATTATATTAATATTATATGTGCAAGTCTATCTATTAATTTATTATTTATTTGATTATATTGAAATAATGCTTATTTGTTTACTCCCTTAAAATTTGTTAATTATTATTTTTATTATTTATAATAACTAGCATAAGTATTAAGTATTATAGTTTATTTAGTTGTTGTTATTTTACTTAATAAATATCTTTTATTCATAATTATATATTATTATTTAATTTATCGGTTAGATATTCATTTACTGTGTAATAGCTTTTTTTAATTAAATATTGCTTTAATTTATTTAAAAACATACTGGTTTTGTTTTGTTGTTTAATGTATTCTGGTAATTTATTATATATTTTTATTGACATTGAATATGGACTAGATGAGTGTAATTGAAGGCGGGACGGGGGCAAATTTAGCCTGTTTTTATGGCGCAACAAGTAATTAGTTTGTATGTCTCCCCGTGTATTGTAGAAATCTGGATATTTGCGGACTAGTTTGCATAATTCCAATATATAAATACTAACCAAGGTGAGAATCTTGTGCTTCTGGAAGTAAGGCTTGCAACTATCTGTTGGTTCTATGTTGGTAATTATACGTACAAGCTTTTTTTGGAGGGTAAATAAGGTGGGAGCGTCTGTGCTATTTCCCCATAAGATAATGCCATAATTAAACCAAGCGTGGGCATACGCGTAGTATGTGACTAGTGCGGTTTGTAGGTTTGTAGTCTTTTTAATTTCGCGGAGAGCATACGAAAACTTTGAAATTTTAGATTTAACTGTCTGTATATGTGTTTTCCAGTTAATATGTGTATCTATTGTTAAACCTAGGAGAGTGAAATGGTTAACTGTTTCTAATTTTTGTTGATTAAAGGTAAAATTTATATTTATTTGTTTTTTCTGCCGGGGATGGAACGCTATTAATTTGGTTTTGGTAAAATTGATTTCGAGATTATGGTCGCTCATCCAGTTTATATTTTTTCCAAGAATAGTCTCAAGTTTTTCATTTAAATTAACATTTGTTTGGCATGAGGTCAGGATCGAGATATCGTCCGCAAAAAGTACACATGGCCCGTCTATGGTTTTGGGAAGGTCGTTTATATATATGAGGAAAAGAAGGCAACCTATAACACTTCCCTGGGGAATTGAAGCATGTATCGATTTAATATCAGATCTTATAAGCTGTGCTTCTTTTGTTTTATTATTGTAATATTCAATCTCAACTAATTGCTCTCTATCTTTTAAATAAGATGCGAACCAGTCATGGGCTTTTCCGCGTATTCCTATTCCGTATAACTTATTTAGTAGTATTTTAAATTGCACTTTGTCGTAGGCCTTTGTCATGTCGAGTAATATCCCTACTGCATATTGTCTATTATTTATAATATTTAATGCTTCTTGGATGTATCTATAAACAGCTAGCGTTGTAGATCTGTTTTTGCGAAATCCATTTTGGCAGTCATTGAAAATCTTATATTTTTCACAAAAGGAATATACACGATCACACATTGCTCTTTCGAAGACTTTTGATGCTGTAGGAAGAAGGGAAATTGGTCTATAGTTGCTTGGGTCTGTTTTTGCATTCTTTTTATGGATAGGTTTTATTAAAGCTTTTTTTAGGTTATTGGGGAAAGTGCCCTCTTCGAAAGATTGATTTATTAATTTATAGAACGGTAAGGTAAGTTCGTCTGCGCACTGTCTGAACAGAGTCGGTGGGAGTTCGTCTATACCGTGACTATTTTTATTTTTAAGGTTTTTTAAGATCTGGTTCACTTCGTATCCATCGACTGGGGTAAGAAACATGGTGTTTTCAATGGGGTTAATCACTGATGTTTCTCTCTGTACACAGCCGGATGTTTGGGTGGTATTATCCCCAATGGATGCGAAAAAGTTATTAAAAACGTTAGCTACTTGTTTGGGTTCACTTACTTGGTTTGGTGTTTGTAACATTATATTTTGTTTTTCTTTTTTGGTTTTTTTGTTTGTCCGTTCTTTAACAATGTTCCACATGGTCTTAACTTTGTTTGTTGATTTATTCATTTTATTTATGTAATGTAATTTTTTTGCCGTTGTTACAGATTTTTTTAGGATTTTTTCATATTTTTTATAGTATTTCGTAATTATTGAATTATTAATTTTTGACGAGAGAATTTTTAGTAGTCTTTTATTTTTACAAGATTGTTTAATACCAACGGTTAGCCAGAAATTATTACGTTTTGTTTTTAGTTTAAGTCTTCGTTTAGGGATAGGCAGGGGCAATAGCAATAGGCAGGCCCCTGTTACATGGGACTTGAACATAACTGGGGTAATGTTGGTGTACTATAAGTACACCTCTGCCTAATCCTTCCGGGATGCAAAGCGTGTCATGTTTATTTATTTATGAAGTACTAGCTTTTGCCAATGGCTTCGCCCGCGTGGTGGTCAAAAATCATCCTAAAGGGAACAGGCTACCGGGATAAAAAGTGTCTTATGTGTTAATCCAGGTAATAAAATATATGTGTAGTTTTTAACATAACGATGGCATGTATTCTATTGAGTGTTGCAAAAGTTGTACGGTCCTATTGTTATTATATGTTATGTTCGTTCTGCCCGTCCCTCCGGGGAAACAGGTGTGATATTATTATGTTATTTTATGTTGTTTGTCTCACGGCGGCGACAGCGCACGCGCATCTCAGTGGGCTCGTAAACCGGTTTCGATGTACTCATATTATTCTATTATTTATTTACAACATTATCCTAAATCTATCAATATTTTCAATTATTTTTACACGTCTACTTATTATTACCATTTTACGCTTCCACATTATTATCTATACGATATTTGGAAATACCCATACAACTTTTATATTTAATTATGAACCATTATTATTATTTACGTCTATAAATACTGATAAGATATTGAATGAATGTGCAATGGAAGTGTTGGCAAGTGAAGTGATAGCGGTGATATTAATTTTACATTGTCTCAATGATGCCTAAAAGTGGAAAATATCTTAAGGTTGGCTTCCTTAACGCAGGGTCTCTGGGTACAGGCCATGATGATTTAGTTTGCGCGATTGACAGATATAATTTTGACATAATGGCTATAAACGAAACTTGGCTCCGACCAGGGGAAGATGGGCGCGCGCCGGTCGTGCCTGGGTATCGTCTTCGTCACACTCCGCGGCCTTCAGCTGTTCGCGCGGGACGTGGTGGGGGCGTTCGGTTTTATCTGCGGCGGGGTCTGAGCGCGCGCATCTGTACTGGCACGGCTGATCTTAGGTTCGATTCCGTGGAACAGATGTGGTTGACTATCTCGTTAAGCGGGAAAAAAATTGCTGTTGGTACAGCGTACCGGCCACCATGGCTTGATATAGATCACTTCCTTGATGCCATCACGAACAGTTTTATTACGTTAGGAAACTGTGATCATTACATATTGCTCGGGGATTTTAATGTGAACATGCTCAACATAAACGAGACTAAAACCAAAAAGGTTCTACAATTTCTAAATTGCGTAAGTTTCGTTCAACTTGTCACGACGCCGACTCATTTCACAGATACGAGTGAGACACTAATCGACCTATTGTGCACTGATCTTAGGGCAAGGCACACAACTGTGGAATCCTTTGGTTCGATTACAGGCCATTCCATAATAGTCAGTGAATTTCACCTAAAGCGGGACAAATTTATACCATATGTCATAACATTTAGGCCGATGAAAGACATATGTCGGGATAGATTTTATTCGGATTTGTCACAGTCAAACATAGATCGTATCTCGGAATTTACCGATGTGGATGACATGGTTGATACCTTTAATTACTGCATAATATCATTGTTTGATGTTCACGCGCCGCTTAAAACGTGTCGTATTAAGGAATTATCCTATCCTTGGATTACGGATACTATCCAGCTCATGATGCGCTTGCGAGACAACGCATTAGCCAAATACTTATAGAAATTCCAAATCAGGAACAAAAAAAAGCATATTATAAACAGTTAAAATTATTGGTTGAAAGTTCCTTGTATCATGAAAAAATTGCATACTTTAGGCACAATATAAATAATAAAATAAACAATCCTAAATTACTATGGAAAAACATTAAATCTACGTTTGCACCCTCAAAGCAAGGACAAGACCTTCCGCCACACTTTAGAAACCCAGACCTGATAAATAACACTTTTTTGAAGGTCCCTGGCAACCCGTTGGCTAGCATGTCACTTATATCATTCTTTGAGACCCACAGATATAGTGACGCAATATTCACAATTGCTCCTGCGGACCAACACGATATCTCCGGTATTATTTCTGAACTAAAGTCGAATGCTCAAGGCTACGACAACATAACCTTAAGTATGCTTAATCTAACTTTGCCGCACACTTTAGGAACTATAACCGACATAATTAATTGTTCTATTTCGACATCAAAGTTTCCTTACCAATGGAAAATTGCCACAGTTAGACCACTACCTAAGAGTCCAAACCCTATAGAAGTTAAAGACTTGCGACCGATCAGTATTCTGCCCTGTCTCTCAAAAGTAATGGAGAGAGTGGTGTGCCGTCAATTGACTCGGTTTTTGGAAGAGAACGAAGTGTTACCTGATCTACAATCCGGTTTTAGGAAACAGCGTAGCACTTCTACGGCGTTACTAGATGTTACGGACAACATCCTGTCAGCCCAAGATAAGGGCATGTGTTCAATTATGGTGCTACTCGATTTTTCCCGAGCATTTGACTGCATAAACGTTTTGCTATTACTGTCAAAATTAAAATACTACGGATTTGACGACAATGCCATTCAATGGTTCCACAGCTACCTCAGTAATAGAAAACAACTTGTAGAATTGCGTTTGCTGGATGGTACTACCTTGACTTCAGCCCTTACTTCTATAGAAAGAGGCGTTCCTCAGGGATCAATTTTGGGTCCGATTATTTTTATTCTCTACTGTGCAGACATAATAAAGTGCCTTCAGAAATGCAAATATCATATTTATGCCGATGACGTCCAAGTGTATTTATCTTTTAGACCGGATGATTATGAATCGGCCATTAGAGACTTAAACGATGACCTAGAAAGAATCACCGCCTGGTCTTTATTTCTTTCTTATGTGTGCCAAATTTCATCCAAATCCGCTCGGCCATGTTTGCGTGATTGAGTAACAAACCTCCAAACATTTAAACATAGAACGTTTCAGTTTTATAATGTTAGTAGGAATTCACGTACAGAAACGTACGGAGGCGGACTTAATGACAGACACATTTTCTGTCTTTCTGAAAATGTTTCCCAAAAGATGATGGTTAGGGCCATCATCTTTTGGGATGTCTAAAAGGTACCCAAAGGTGATACAGAGACAAATAGTGGTAGGTCATCATCATCATCTTCATTTCAGCCGAAAGACGTCCACTGCTGGACATAGGCCTCCCCCAGGCTCCGCCATTTCGACCGGTTCTGTGCTTCCCGTATCCAGCGGACTCTTGCGGCCCTCACAAGGTCATCGGTCCACCTTGTGGGAGGCCTTCCAACGGTGGGTTCTCCTACGGATCTCTTCAATTCGATCGCGTAGGGAAACTCCAAGCATAGCCCTCTCCATTGCCCTTTGGGTGACTTTAAGCCTTCTTATGAGGCCCATTGTGAGCGACCACGTTTCGGTTCCATATGTCATCACTGGCAACACGCACTGGTCAAAGACTTTCGTCTTGAGACACTGCGGTATGTGAGATGAGAAGATATTGCGTAGCTTCCCGAACGCTGCCCATCCGAGTCGGATTCGACGATTGACCTCTTTCTCGAAGTTGCCTAGAAGTCCTACCTAACTGGACAGTTTGTCCTAGGTAAACATACTCGTCCACAACTTCGAGTGCAGTGAGTGAGAACAGTGGTAGGTGCAATTACAAAAGTCTAGAAATAAATATTTAAAAAAAAAAAATGTTATATAATAAACATGTTAAAAATTGGGGCTGACCTTTGCTCAGCAGTGAGACAGTGTAAGATAACTAAAAAAAAAACAGTTTGACTGGCGAATTACGGGTGTATCTACTACAAGTACATCTCTGCGTAACCTTTCGGGGATTACAGGGTTGATGTTATGTTATGTGTCTAAATTATAAGTAGATAAACTAAACAAATTATTCTGGGAAAGGTGGCAGCGTGTGGCACGTAGTGGTCACGTCTTGCCTGACACGTGTGTGATGGGTAAACTTAATCACCCACGGGATACGTAACATGTAGGCCACAGGTGGCCACAGGAGAAGCTTTGGTGAGTTTTATAGGAGCTTCTAGTGGCTCTCTCCTAATGTGCTGGGGGCGGTAGGTACCTACCCGTATGGTACTAGCTTCACGAGTGGTGGAAACATGTTACATTTGCATTGGCATGGCCAGCTGACATATGACAATTTTTTAAGTTCTGTGTCTCGTAATGTTGATTACTTTGCCTACCTATGTATAGAATCAAGTCTATCTAACTACACAGACAGCTGTGCTGCTGGGGAGTTTGTTGCGGCACTTCTTCCCAGCTAAAGTACTAGGAAGTGGTGAAGGGGCGTTTTGGGAGACTGTCTTATGTAATTTTGACATTCGAAAAGTGCTGATTCTCAGCCTAATTTGAATAAATGACTTTTGATTTTGATTTTGATTTTACAAGGTAATTCATAGCCTTACTGCTGCTAAGTTTTAACATTCTTACGAGTACCTATTATTATATCAACGCACGTCCCCGTACAACAAACTTCGAGAAACTATCAAATAATATTCACATTGATATTACTATAATCCAAAAAGGAATTTTATATGTAGGGATATTAAAAAATAAATTCGCCTTTCGTGTCTGTCTGCATGACCGCTTGGGTCTTCTAAGCTACGCAACAAAGCTTTAAGCTAGTAAAGGCTTATGTGTTGAAAAATATTATGTCAAGTCGTAAAAACTGTAAGCAGAAACGAGTCACTAGCATCTAACTAAAAGATCTAAATTTAATCCATTTTTCAATATCAACTTAGCAGTTTATATATTATATAAACACAATATCCTTTATGAAGTCAGTATCTCCATTTAAAGGGAATCTAGTCGCGGTTTCGAACTCACTGATGGGCCTGGCTAAAAAGCACGCTGTCTCACCAGGTATCGTATCCGACAGAGATAGTAACAGTGATGAGCAGTTAGACGCTAGTCTACACGCACAACGTTATTGAGTGAGATGCAGAATCATTTATAGTAAAACAAGCGCGTAAGCAATTAAGAAAAGTCCTTCGGAAGATCAGGTTTGATGAAAAACCACAGCATAAATCAAGGACTAATAAAGTTTATTGAACTTTTCGATATTTGAGTTTTGTCGGTACCGACTTAGTTTTGAAGATTTTACACTTCTTTAAACACGCCCAAAGTGAGATTAAATTAGCAAGAAAAACGAATCTTTGTCTAAATTTTTAATGGCTTTTTATTTTAGTATTCTGTTTGCGTACAGTGTTAATAATGAGACAAAACCATTACGTTTAATTTTTGATGTACATTATCGAACAGTGGAGTAATACACTCCCGAAGTTTGAATGGAAAAAATGTCGACTAGATTCACCTTAAACTCGAAATCCAACGTCAGTATTTATAGTCCGAGACGAGACGAGACCACATTCGTCCCTATCTATAGTCAAGGATCACGGTTCACGGTTTGTATTAAATAAAGGGTACGCGAAAACTCTTGACCGTAACGTCGGTTAAGACTGTGCGTAGTGCAAGCGATGTTTTTATAGCTTCTAAATATTGCATCATCCCGTCAATTGGTACGTGTCGTCTCACAGCAAATATCGCGAATCGGGCGCACTGATACTTTAAAATAAAAATAAAACTTGAGAGGTGTCAAGGGACACCCGGATGGAACGAAGTTCCTTTCGATTAATTAGTGAAGGAATTGTAATAAAATTTGAAAAATTGTACATATACATACACACACACATATATATATTTATTATATATATATGCACTCTATCTGTGTCTCTGTCTGCAGAGAAACACGCGCACGCCACACGGCTTACAAAAATGTAGCAAAAAGTGTCGTTACAACTTTTGGTCTTAATTTTTTCCGTCTAGCCCCCTTTCGCAACGCACGATAAGGGACTTCGTTCCAATATTTTATTTTGTATAGGCGACTCCCACGAAGTTACACTCCCACAAACTTCGTGAGAGTCGCCTATATACCTACGTGCGAGTAATCTTGTGCGAATCGACTGATAAGCCCCGATAACGCACAGTTGACTGGTACCCGTCGGAGTCAGTCAAAACAAAGTGTGTATTCTGCAGCTACACCTCTACATACTCATTTGAAAATACCGGTTATATTAATCGCTATTCTTGTTTCTACTATTGTAGCGGTTATTTGTGTACCTTTTCGCATCACAATGAAGCTAAATTTCGAGAAGTTATGTACTGTGATTTAAAAAAAAAATACATATATTGTGTCGACAACTTTTGCTTAAGGCACGGAGAAAGTGTCTAACTGTTATTTATCACCTCTTCTCTAAGCAACTAATTATATCTAGGTATAATTCTCATAAATTCAAAGGAATGCACGGTACATGTTTAAGACTCGACTCGCGATCATGAAAGAAAAAGCCCTTAATAATATTTCAAGCAACACAAAGCGTAACATTGAAATAGAATATCCTAATCAAAGTCAACGAAAAATATTTCCTTATTATCCACTCAATAGCTTCCATTGTCCCACAGCCTTTATTGTACCTGATAAATAGGTTTCTAGGGCGAACCCGGCTTGGCACAAAGCATGCCAAGAGTAATCTATTAGTCTCTTTATTTTCCGAAAATATTTTTTCGGATACTTCCCTTAAAAACATGTTTGTGAAAACAATATTGATTAAGGGTATTGTTATACGAAAATATGGAGATTAAAGTAAATGTTGAGTTGAATTATTAATGAATAACGTCAGATCAAGGTACAAGTACTTTGTTGTAAGCGGAGCAAGTAATCAGATTGGTACCTAATCAATTTGGCTGTCAGTGATTCGTGAGCGGCGTCTGTCAAATGTTTATCTCTTTGAAGTTTTGAATTGCGAATTTCGAAGCTAAACAATAAAATTAGGCTCTTGTAATATCTAATAAGAATAGCACCAGGCGCGGTCGCAGCCTAAGACTTTGGGGGGGGGGGGGGGTCACAAAGACTACCTACATTTTAATAAGAAAATGTATTATAATTCCGAAAAATTACTATTTTAAGCTTGCTTTTTTCACGTGGGTGTCGTAAAAAGCGATTAAGGGACTTACCAGAGAATGGCCAGCGACGCTCTATGCATTTTACCTCCATTATGCGATTAACAACCCGCCTGCCAAGCGTGGCGATTATGGCAAAACTCCCCATTTGGCAGAGGCCTATGTCCAGCGGTGGACATCTTTCGGCTGAAAAGATGATGAGGATGATGATATTAAATCTACCAACATGTACTAATAAACATTATTTCTCTTTAACAGATAATCCTCAAAAGAAAACATGAACGAGGCAGAACCAAATTCAGTGCTACATAACTCATGGCACAGAATCAACTCCACATAAGAATGTCGTCAAGCAACCTTCTCATGTCCAAATACCGAAAACCGATGCAATGTCAGACGGTGAAGAGCAACATGAAAATGCCGACCAAATTCAAAATGAACAGGATCTCAATAAATTTTCTGATGACGATAGTCATCTTAGCTTCGTTGCCTTATAGCTCGACATTGAGTTTACCGAACGGTGACCCTGCGCCGGGCAGATCACCAGGGCCACCTCAACTCAGTGATAAAGAAGTTTCAACAGATGACAAAGTAATAGAAATACCAGAGGTTTACGATGACACAACAACTAGTGCAGATGTGGTAGAAGTAACGACTGTGAGTGAGGTAGTGAGTGAAAGGACGGTGGATATCAGTGATGCTTGTGCCTTCGCGAGGATCCCGAGTGACAGTGACGATATTGTCACTCTCAGTGACGAAGATAGTGACGTTAACTTGACTCTTAGCCATCCGGTGTTTGAAGCTGACGAGCTGGTTCGAGGAGTGGTGTACGATGGTAAGTCCACTTTATATTTTGACCTATATATATCTTAACTGTTTATTGTTCCACAGCTGACTGCCCCGCTGGTCTCGTGGTTGCAAGCGGGACGCTGAGCGTGGGATCCTGGGTTCGATTCCCGGGTCGAGCAAAGTGATGTCGGGTATTTCCATTAAGAATTAACTAGTAACAGCCCGGAGATTGGAAGTTAGCATCACACCCGTTAGCCTTGCGCCTGATCTCTTTCCGGTCGTGTTGCCATCCCATCGGACTATGAGAGTGATGGAAAAGGTGCACTATGCACCTGTGTCTGCGCACTCGCGCCAAACGCCGGTCTCCGCTGGAATTGGCCGCCATGGCCGCAAAACGTCTGGAAAACGATTATTATTCTACAGCTTACCTAACTTCTCAATTTTTGATGATTGTACCTACTCCATATCGTGTTGCAAAATGTATTATCTTTCTCAAATACTCCGTCAGCTCTTGCTAAAATTTATTTAATTCTGAATATACACAAACTCGTTGGCAATAGTCTGCTACAATACTTTGAATACTATTCAAGTCTCTGTATACATGAAATTGGAACTAACTGTGAGAATTTCCATTTCAAAATACAACAATATTGTATCCATCAAGGGAATACATACCAATACACTCGGTACGCCAAAGACGTGACGCTCAGACAATGAATACATAATCTATGTAAAGGAGAAGTGAATAATATATGAATTTGTAAAGTATATAATCTGTGGATGTTGTAGAACTATAATTCATTGTGAGAGTGAGCGGTACATGCAGCCAAGCAGACAAGTCCTTTAATATTCACAGAGCGAAGCTTTCGACCGAGAGACTGATTGATTCTTCGATTTATGGTTATCTTACTTTATTCTTGGCAAGTTTGAGCCTTAATATATTATGCTTTATAAGTTAATGAATCAGTAGAACAGGATAAGTTTTTATCTAGTGCGCAAACTGTAACCATGAATTCAGCATATCATTCTAGACCCCCAATGCAGTAAGTTTTCGTCAGTAATACAAAAAGAAGCAGCTGTTCTATAGGTACATTTTGACCGCGTAGGTATTGCACTTTTCTATGAAATAACTGATTTTTTTTGTAAAACCGACGTAAAATTTCTGTGCAATAATATGCTGAATTCATGGTTACAGTTTGCGCACTGGATAAAAACTTAATGCTAATGTGAAGTTAGCGTTTAAAGACGTGAGGCTGGTGAGACTTTAACCTAACTTTTACTTTGTAACGTTGACTACGGATATAGTAACGTTGACTGAGGATATAGTAACATTGAATATGGATATAGTAACGTTGACTACGGATACAGTAACGTTGACTACGGATATAGTAACGTTGACTACGGATATAGTAAATTGGTTCATATATCATCATCTGCCTACCCTTTCCCAAATATTTTGGGATCGGCTACCAGTCTAACCGAATGCAGCTGGATACCAGTATTTTATGTGGAGCGACTGCCTATCTGACCTCTACAACGCAGTAACTGGGTAACACGATGCCGCTTGGTAAGACTGTCAGACTTTCGGGCTTCTGACGGTCAGTAACGACTGTCAAAGATCCACAAATCCGCCAGAACCAACAGCTTAACGTGCTTTCCGAGGCATAGAGATGTCTCGGTATGTAAACCACCCGTCACGGTGGTCACCCATCTACGGACCGACAGCGGCAAGAGTAGCTTAACCTGATCGACCAACACGTGCGGCTGTTATCAATTAGCCACGACCACTTAACCCCTTAATTTTTTTCATATATGAGGACATATTATGTTCATATAGCCTGGACCGTAGTTACTTGTTTAAAGACTTTAGTTGGGCAAAGTGACTATAAAATAAGGGGTTTGTTTATTATAATAATAATACAATATTTATTGAAAAGTGTTTATTTCTCTTCACAAGCCAAAAAATAAAATCAAAATCAACAGTCATTTATTCAAACTAGGCTGAGAGTCAGCTCTTTTTGAACGTCAAAATCACATAAGCCCCAAAACGCCCGCCCTTCACACACAAGAAATAATATTTACAATACAAACAATATTTACACACAAGAAATAACTAACGATTTTTGGTCGTGGATCGCTGGTGCCTGTAGTAGGTAGTAACATCTGTAATACCGGTTACCAGGTCCCCACCTGTTCATAGTTACATATTTGATAGCTGGCACATGATATCGATCCGTGTGGTGCCGGACGTAAAAGCATAGCACCATCCCATTTCTTCCCGTGGGTGTCGTAGAATGCGACTAAGGGACTTATTAGAGAATGGGCAGCAGCGTTCTCTATGCATTTTACCACCATACTGCGATCGCCAACCCGCCTGCCAAGCGTGGCGATTATGGCAAAACCCCCGTTTTGGGAGAGGCTTATGTCCAGCAGTGGACGTCTTTTTCCTGATATGATGATGAAATGACATGATATCACAGCAAGTAAGAAAAATTTCAAACAACAGTGAGCTTATTATAGAGTGAGTTATAAACATTGCTTAAAGCTAATTGTCAAAAATATATGGTTAAACAGTCGCTAATCTTTACTTAACTTTGAGCAACGTTTATGAACAAAATGGGCTGGTGTTTAAACTTTGCATACATGCTTAACTATCTGTGCAGTATCTTGTAGTTATTTGAAGCTTTGTCTGGTTTCGACAGTTTTCCTATAGAATGCTAAAAACAAGAGAAAAACTGAATACTGAATTAGGTACGGATTAGGAGTCAGTTTATCTGACAAACGATGTCATGAATATTAAAATATAAAAATGTAATAAACGTAGAACCCCTTGTTCTAATAATAATCAAAGTTATTCGACAAACTTTTGTTTAATTCATTAATCCGGGTACCGGTAGCTCGTATAGAGCCCACAGTAGACAGTGACGTCATTTCTTGAATATAGGCTCGCTCCCAGGGATAACTACGATTAATGATCCCAGTATGAAATAATCAGAGAATAAATGGATGCTTCTGCCTACGCAATATACATCAATTAGGCTCAATGTTTTGCCTCCCACGGAAAGAAAAGGGAAATGATTGTTATATTCCTGGTAGTAGAAGTGAATAGGGGCAATCAAGATTACTGTTTCACTTTTTAATACGCTTTCATTAACAGTTTGTAAATATGTTTGTTTGTTTGTCACCGACTCCTTTGGACTTGATTTTTACCCACTTCAAACCGTCAGATTTCATTTAAGCTTTGTAGACTTATCGAGGATAGATGACAATTCAATTATTTCAACAAAAAAAAATCGAAAATAAAAAACTGAGAAATCAAGCTTTTATAGTTAGCAGAACTAAACAATAGTTTAAAAAACTAAAAAACACGCTTTAAAAACCAAACTAAAGAAGTAGATAATAATTTAATTCTATTAAAAAGCGTGGGGTGCTTGATATTAATGTATTATAAAAATACCTCAAAAAGCACCCCAAGCTTTTTCTACATTTTTAGTTTGGTTTTTAAAGCGTGTTTTTTAGTTATACTAGCTATTATTTTTTATGTTATAATAAAAAGTGTTCGATGGATTTATTGAATATACATACATATTGATCTATATTAAATGCAAAATGTATTTATGGTACTTAATTGGATAAGGATTAATGTTGTATTGCTTAAAATCGCTTCGTAAATAAGCCATTATTTTTCGTAAAAAGTGAAGGATAAAAAATGGTTATTGTGGGTTATCTGTAAGAGATAGACATACACCATCGCGGATTTTTTTGAAGACCTTTTTAAGGTGTACAATACTGTAGTACATTATTTTGATTTATCTCGTAGGGTTCAGCCAGCGTTTGCAAAGTAAGCGCAAAAAAATGTGTTTATTTAAGACCTCACATTAGAAACATCTAAAATAATCAGTGTTTTTCTACTATATTATGCATGTTATATACATATAAATCTTCCTCTTGAATCATTCTATCTATTAAACCCGCATCAAAATACTTTGCGCAGTTTTAAAGATCTAAGCATACATAGGGACAGACAGCGTGAAGCGACTTTGTTTTATACTATGTAGGTAGTGATGAGGTTAATTTCAGTGAATAAACAAATCAACAAAAGTCACAGACTGTGTTCGTCGGATAAGTTAAATCTGATTGAATAGCATACTTGCTATGTACCAAGACCTACGAGCGAGCGGTGGTTGAAAATGTGCAAAAGAAGAAAGACGTGAGTTGGTGTGTGTGTGTGTATGTATGCTATTTGATTGTACCTATATTTTTTTATTCTTTATTCACATTTTTAATTTTTAATATACTTTTTATTAAAAAAAAAAATTGCGGTTTTATGGATCATGTGGTCTGCAATAAAGATTTTTATTTATTTATTTAGGTATTGAGATCAGAAGGGTAATTGTGTAACACACTAACAGTAGGAATGGCTTTCATTTTGACAGTTCAACAACATTAATTGCGGTTTTACGTTGTTGAGCAGATATATTTCTCAAGCATATGAAGCAACAATATCCTTCAAAATGATTCAAATTGTGATTGACAGCTTGTATCCTAATTAGGGTGCAGAATCATTCCTCAAAGTCATAAAAAGATGCTAGGTTTATGTCTCGTACTTCAGAATGGTTCAAAACACGATATGCAGATATCAGGGTAAAAATATAAGTATACACAAGTAGGTACTTCAATTTATATTTTGGCCCCTGAAAACATTGCCAAACGTAAAAACGATACTGAAAAACATTTAACAAAATGAACAAATTTCGAGCAAATTTATTTCGTTATTCTAGTTTATGGAAATTTAAATTGCGAGTCGGTATCAGGTCATCACATTTAAGTCTTCGGGGACGGATAATTTTCTATAACGTACTGAAAATGTTTCAACTTTGCTCTAAAACTTTATCAAAATTTATGTCGAAGCTATCTAGGGCCATATAAAAATATTTTACATTTTTTAAATTGCATGTTACCTACTAGTACTTTGTACTGAATACTTCGCTTTACGAAAAGGTCTCGTGTGACCAGAATATTGGAAACTACTTACGTGAGTATTATTTGGTAGCTTTTATGTATGTTTTCAGACATTTAGGTATTGTAAATAGCTTTCTCATATTTTTCAATAATACTTCGCTTGTATGAAGTTTTATTAGCGTTGAAGCCCTTTTAGATGTAATTTCGACCAGAATACTCATTCTTACAATCCATTTCAACATAGTTTTAGTATTTTCATCTCACGAAGCGACGCGTGCTTTATTTATGGTAACCAAGTGTACAGATATGCGGTAAATGTGTGCGTGAAAACGAGTAGCGTCAGCATATAATATACACATATATACACGTCCGATTTCGACATTGTCTCAGACGGTTCCTAGAGTTTCTGCGCGTACAGACACATTCAAAGTATGTTTGTACACTTGGTAACCACAAGTAAAGCGCGCATCGCTTCGTGAGATAAAAGCACTGTAGGAAAAGTCTAGGCAGATTGATTCATACTCCTTTCTATTAAATACAGTTATTAGAAAGGAGCACGTAATTAATAGAAGCTTGCCGGTTTTGTCAAAAAAATATGTGTAATTTCATTTCGAATTTCTTATGTAAAAAATTAAAAGCGTCTTCATACCATTCCACACATTTTGCTTTTTTAGAAGTATTAGGTGCCGGTAATATTCTTCTTTACAGGTCGATGGTAATTTTGATATTATTAAATTAATTATTTAGTAGTCATGACTTCACGACGGTAAAAGAATTACGTGACGTGCCATTCTACGGTAAACTATAAAAGCGCGCAATATTTCAAAGACATTGTCACCGTCTAATGAATAATTTTAGCAACTCCAGTGTCTGACACAAGTGTCGTTTGTGTCTACATCGAGAAGCAATCAGTTTCTCAAGTGTTGACTGTCCGACACTCCCTAGCGCTACTCTGTCTGAACGGTATTTCAGAAGCTTTAAGCTACTCGTAGATAGATAAATAGATATTGGAACCAAGTTCTTCAACGCTGCTTGCGGTAAGAGTAGCAATTATAATGGTCACGTAAAAAGCGAGATACCAACTCCATGCGAGTTTTTATTATTTATAATAGAAAACGACAGAGAGAGATTGAGATAGTTTGCATGGTTTTCGAGGGTGCCGAAAATCAAAATGGCGGCTGCGCGACGTTTTCATTATGGGTAAATTGAAGTACTTTTAAGATATGGTTAAAAGAGATTCGGGGTTTTAAAAAAGCGAAAGAGCCTTCTTTTCTGACGGGGGTCCCCACCACCACACGTTTTCTTTTTGCAAAGGTTCTTCCATCATAGTCTAAAGTATACTTACCATTACACCTATCAAAGAAGGCTATCATTGAAGCATCTCCTGTGACGGCACGGTTGACGTAGTGGTTAAGCGATTGACTGCTGCGCTGCGTGTCGCGGGTTCGATTCCCGCACGGAACAAATATTTGTTATGACCTACAAGTAGTTGTTCCGAGTATGGCTGTTTCTGCAAGTGAGCTTTTAAATGTTTGTAAATGCATCCGCAATGCAGGAGAAATTCCTAGTGTGGGGCAACGTTTTTTATTTAAAAAAATAATCAAGTCAATATTCACAGCATTTAGTTTTAACCTCTTGCCATAATCCCAAATTTGTTTTTTTTTTTTTGTTGGAAAATTGTATACTTGCTTTTACAATGTTTGTTTGTAAATATGTATGTCAATGGTGATGAAATAATATACACTTAATTACTTAATAAAATAATAAATAATAATATACACTTATTTGCCATAGATTAGTTTATTTTGATTTGATTTAATTTAATTTAATTTAATTTGACTAAATTTAGTTTATTTTGATTTAATTTAATTTATGTTGATTTTCATTGATTTTATTTTATTTGACATTACTTATTTTATTTTAGTTTATTTGGTCTAGTTAATGACATTTGATGTATTTAAGTGGTTTTATCTGTAAAATTTGTAATAATTATGTGTGGCAATGAGTGTTATTTACCTGAAATAAATTATTTAATAATAAATAATTAATTTGAATTTGAAATTTAATAAATGGGGATAAATTAATTTACACAAAATAAAACGCCTGTCCGGTCTTCGAACCCATTGCTCTCACTCCACTGCTGCTGGATTCAAACGGTGAATCATTAATTTAAAGTATAAGCCGGTTATTATCCGTCAAACATGTCTCAACTTGTTTGACAAGCCCGTATACATGGTTTTTGATTAAATTTTCAAAGTCTAACACACAAAGTTTGGGAGTTTCGTCGTCGAGGTAAACGTGTTTTTTTTTAATGAGGTATCCTGAAAGTAATGAAATTATTTGTTTTTTTCTGATAAATTGATGTATCGAAGAAATATTATTTTCCTCAAAAAGTGATAGGTTCGCATTTTGAAAGGTATTCCTAATACATTTTTTTTATTGTTTCATAAAAAGGTAATAGTCTGCCCACATGCAAACAATACAGAAAACATAACATCTCGCTTGTATTCCCGGAAGGGATGGTCAGATGTGTAGGTAACTTATTAGATACCCTCACTTCGCCAATTATTTTTAAATCCCATACCTATATAATATTGCCAACAACCGGGCGCAAATGCGAAATTCCAGACAGAAAACCCAATTCAATTTACCCGACCCGGGAATCGAACCCAGAACCGGTGCCAAGCAGCGGTGCTCACCAGCAGCGCCTGCGACCAATAGATCAACGTGGCAGTCTCAGTAATTCAGAAAGGTTTAGAATATTATAATTATTAAACATTTATCTTATTTCAAAGGAACCAACAAATATAACCACCTTGCATTAAATATAAGCTGTACACAAAGCAGGCTGATTTGAGCTCTATTAATATATGCATAAGGTATAATAGGGGGTGTATCAGAGCTTTAATAATTAATTGTTACCCCTGTCTTGCCCTAAAGACGTTAGGTATACATAAGATTAGAGGGATTAAACAATTTCAATGAATTTGTGTATTAACTGTTTAGAGTTTTCATCTCTTCACCGGGTACTTGCAAATACCATTTTGTTTTTTAAACGAAGTTCCTTAACAAACCTTGCCACAATAACCACAACGTGGAGCCCTGACGTAGCCAGAAGGGATCACGGCAGACCCCGTAGAAGATGGCGAGACAAGCTGGAGAAAACACACGATCAGTGGTCCATTTTAGCCCTGGATCGAAAGGGATGGAAGTCATAGGGAGAGATCTTTGCCCAGCAGTGGGGTGATGATAGCAGTAACAACACGATGTCTTGGTTACATGACATAAGTTACGTGTGCGGAAGCGGAAGGAATTCTGTTCCAATAACCGGGTTTCCCCGACACTACAGTTATTTTATTCATGTGTCCATTTAATAGCACAATCAGCTTACAACGTTCGCAGTGGGACACCGGCCTCCTCTCCATGAGAAGTAGTTTCCTCACGACGTTTTCTTTCATCGTTTTTCAGAGTAATGCTGATTAAATTAAATACACTAAGTGCTTGCCTGGGTTTGGTTAGTGGCCGATACCACGGGGCCACCACTGATCTATCTACTAGCGTCCGTACTAAAATAGGTTTAGCTTTAAAACTAGCTATACTTAAGGACCTCCGAACATAGCGCCTAAGTTTGAAAACGTTACAAAACCGAATTGGTACCTTAACAAAAACAGAATTGCCCAGTACCAAAACAAAATTCTCCCAATTCATTTAAGACCACCTAAACCGTAATATTAACCCTCCCTCCGCCTGCGAAACGCTAATCGTAAACAAGTCCAGACATGTTCAACAAAGCATAGCTAGCATGTTTCACATGTCGCGACGTGCCTCGTGCCTGTCCATCAAAGGACCCGGAGTACCATGAATAAACATGGACTATTTATCATAATGTCATCCCTGTTACCTTTTGTTTCAAATTGTGATAGGGATAAGGATAGTATTATCCCGTAAAGCTGGGTATACACTGGTAATCCGTAACTATAAGCCTATAGAGGTATGAGGAACAGGGTGTAATAGTTCATTCTGTATCGATAAGGGCGGTTCCTCCAACCAGGGTGTCGTGTCTGGTAGGCAACTGCCCGAATATTGATGTCGGGTCGTTATTAAAAATTCAAGTTGTGTTGTAAACTTCGCTTGCGCGATGCAGAGTATTGCGTGACGTCAGTGTGATGCGTACCTACTCGTAGTTCCCATGTGGCGTTGTAGATTGAGCCCCAAGCCCAAACACACACACTGACGAATAGTTTTTGTTGGTACTGTATGATTTTGAAGTGAATACTTTTTTTGGCCGCACTTTTGCTCTTTCTGAACAGTGAACGATACCGAACCGTCACGGTCGGGCCGGTGACGCTGAATCGGTAAACTCAGCGCTAAATTGCGTATACTTGGTTCCAGTCGTAAGTTCATCCTTCATTTTTTTAAACGGTTTTATTTAGCTTGCCCTTTTTGTTGTTGTTATTTTTTGTTTGGGTCAAATTTAGTATTTGAAATTTTACCCCCTTCCTGTTGGCAGATCGATCTGATCTTTGGTACACACCTTTAGTTTTGATAACAATACAATAAAAAAATAGAATGAGAAATATTAAGTAACGAAATAAAAACTAAATACTTTAAAATAAATTAAGGATTTCTTTTTTTAAATTGAACGGTTTTAAGTAAAAGCTAGAAAATAATACGGTAAAATAAAATCGTGGGGCGCGTGAAACAATTTACTCAGGTATCTACGCCCCACGATTTTATTTTACCTAATAATTTTATACCTTTTAGTTAAAATCGTTTAACTTAAAAAAAATGTTTACTTATTTATTTAATTATTTAAGAGTCCCATTAAATTTTATAAGCGTATACACACGCTCACGAATCACAACACGGATTTCCATTTCATTCCACTGCATTTCAGGATAAACCGTATTCTCACTTTATGAAAACACAGTAATCTTTTAATGTCATTGACGCTTTTTTAATTTACTAATTAAAAAAAAGTGTCAATGACTAATATCGAATCGATTGACAATCGAATCCAAATGGGATGTCATTCTTATTATATGGCGCCTCGTGTACATTCAACACACTAGAACCCTAGAACCATAGTTTTCTTGTCGCTTGTGAGTAACCGGCTTGACATAGGCAATGGACGGATACATCCGGGTACAAATGGGTACATTTTGTACCCTTGACATAAAATGTAGTGTGACAAAGTGGGTTATGGAATTTTGGGTACTAATACAATCATATTATCTAGCAATGACAACGGTGAGGTTATGGACGTGACTTTAATTGTTAGTACCGTTTGGATCTCAGAAAGTACGGCACAACTTCTTTCTGAGGGATTGTGATAGCATGTAACAATGATTAGTCAAAATAAATAATAGTTTAAAAAAACTACAAAAAACACGCTTTAAAAACCAAACTAAAAAGTAGAAAATAATTTAATTCTATTAAAAAGCGTGGGGTGCTTTTTGAGGTATTTTTATAATCAATTAATATCAAGCACCCCACGCTTTTTAATAGAATTAAATTATTTTCTACTTTTTAGTTTGGTTTTTAAAGCGTGTTTTTTTCTATTTTTTTTAAATTATTGAATTGTCATAGGTCCTCGATAAATCTACAAAGTTTAAATGAAATCTGACCATTTAAAGTGGGTCAAAATAGCGTCCAAAGGAGTCGGTTACATACAAACAAACATACAAACATACAAGTGAAGCGTGTAAAAAGATGGTGAGTAATATTATGCTATGTTATGTCTCGGTGTTTTCTGATGCTTCCGAGTTTCATGCATAGAAGATATCTACGCTTAGGGGTTGCCTTTTCCGACTCCCCCGTTGCATTTGCCGGGTTTTGCTGCTATAGTGAATGTCAAAGTGAGTAGGAATTCACCCGCGATTCCATAGTTTCAATTTGGTACAAATTTGGTTAGTAACAAAACTGCGATCATGTTTAAAATTCATCTCACCAATGTCGCGAATGGAATGGCTCTTTAAAAGTTTTTACGTCTCGATCTATTGACAACAAAGGAGTGAAATTCGAAAATTACGACCTTTTGCTATCCAGTATGAGGTCATAGCATTTGAGCATGCATGAGTCATAGCGTTAAATAACTATCGCTTGCTTAAATAATTCTGGTTTCCGACTATTCAGTCCAAACCGTGTCAGATCGTTAGGCAATCTATGCGCCCTCACGGCGTCAGTCGTTGCAGGAGACGCCCTGGGCATCGGGAATGCCAGGCTGATTCCCGGCAACCGTAAGCGCGGGTTTGCGGACGACGAGTAATGGGTAGCTCGCCGTCCGGTAAGAACCAGGCCTGGGTCGACGGCGCGTTGTGTTCCACGCGTGCCTCAAAGAGATATCAGTACCAACTGACGGGAACCGCTAGGGCTAATGCCTGCAAAGGGTGGGGGTTGTTCGAAAGAGATACCGCGGCCTCTGGCACACAGGCAACTGAAGGAACACGGGTGGGTTGTATTCAGTAAAAGTCTGACACGCCCTCCAGCTCCACACAGAGCAGGATAAGTTATTTGCTGAGTTCTCAAACTAAAAAAAAAAGCGTGTCAGACCGTTTAATATCAATTGACATTGATAATTTAATATATCGCCGCTGTGTTCAATTGATAGATTACATTGTGGAGGTAATATTTGAATAGCACTCGTAAACCAATTTGAAACGTCAAACTCAAATTGAAATCTCTTCAAAATTGGCATTTGCAAGAGATCTAATTTAACTATTGTGAGCACAATGAAATAATTGTGTATTGTATTGACAGGACTAAATCTCGAAGAGATTAATTTTGAGGTCTGAGTGGCCAACAACAGATTGCTAGGTTGGTCAACAATTTACTAGACCTTTTACTGAACGTTACTAACGTTCAGTAAAGCGTCTGACTAATGACTTATCTAGTTATTTAGGATGGATTGTGCTAACTCGTCACGGGTGCGAGCTGCATATTCGTTTCTGCTCGTTTTATAATATAAAAATTAATATCAAATAATATTTTAATTTTATTTTTCATAATAACATTTTTTTTTTGTGGCTAAGTAACAATAGCTGCACGGGTCGATTGATCAGATTAAGCTACGCTTGCCGCGGTTGGTCCGTGGATGGGTGACCATCTTTACATACCAAGACCCCTCCTTGCCTCGGAAAGCACGTTAAGCCGTTGCTCCCGGCTGTCATTTGTGGATCTTGTCGTTACGGGTCGTCAGAAGCCCGAAAGTCTGACAACCAGTCTTACCAAGGGGTATCGTGTTACCCAGGTACTGGGTTATGGAGGTCAGATAGGCAGTCGCTCCATGTAAAATACTGGTATTCAGCTGCATCTGGTTAGACTGGAAGCCGACCCCAACATGGTTGGGAAAAGGCTAGACAGATGATGATGATGATATTATTTATTTCAAAAAGTGCGGTAGGAACAGTCTCTAACTTAATAAATATAATTAGTAGTTGTTAGTAACAATTAACAGAAATGAATCTGAAGTCCTAGCTAGGTTACGTGGTAACCTGTTGTATTAAAGTTCGGAAGCCCAGGTTCCCACAGAAGGTGCACATTTTTTAAGAGGCAAATTAGGACTAATAGATTCAAACGTGTGTTAACTTGTAACAAGTGTGTGAAGTTCTATCTCGCTGTCGACAAGGTGAAGCTTCCTGTCAATACGGTATTTGCCTGGTTCTTACAAAACAGCATGAGCTGTGCGATGTTTGCTTTTAAAATGTTTCGGGAAGGATTAGCCGTCAGCAAGGGTGGTAGCGGGTATAAATATCCCGTTTCCGAAAGACACGTTTTAATTTAATAACTTTTAAGGAAGGCTTTTGAGAAACACGATACGGTTATAGTGAATAATTAAACACTTGAGGAGGTTCTCGTTGGGCAGCAGAAGGTAATTCCGTAACACGAACAGTAAGAATGGCTCACATTTAGATAGTTCAACAACATTCATTGCGTTACTTACGTTGTAGACGCACTTTTCAAACATACGAAGCAATGGTTTAGCAATATCCTTTAGATTGAGATTTATAGCCATATGCCGACCGACGTCCACTGCTGGACATAAGCCTCCCCCAAAAGGTGGGATTTGCCCTAATCGCCACGCTTGTCAGGCGGGTTGGCGATCGCAGTATGGTGGTCAAATGCATAGAGAACGCTGCTGCCCATTCTCTAGTAAGTCCCTTAGTCGCATTCGACGACACCCATAGGAAGAAATGGGGTGGTGCGTCCCCTGGAAAGAAATTACGTCCGGCACCACACGGAACATTAACAGAGATTTATGGTATGGTAAGCAATTAGGGTGCTGGATCGAGTAAGGAGGTTCCTCTGTGTGTATGGAAACTTGGACCCTGGTCCTGATACCGCTGCGCTACAATTTTTTTAAACTTTCAATGTTGTATGTTTAAAAATGATTGTAAACGTAGTTTTTTATGTGTATTTATAACATAAAAGAGTTAAGGTGAACCTAGTCCACATTTTTCCCATACAAACTTCGGGAGTGTATTACGCCACTGTTCGACAATGTACATCAAAAATTGAACATGGTATGGTTTTGTCTCATTATTAATATTGTCTGTACGGAAACAGAATACTAAAATAAAAAGCCATTAAAAAGTTAGGAGCCAACAAAGATTCGTTTTTCTTGCTAATTTGACGTAACTTTGGGCGTGTTTAAGTAATAAAAGAAGTGTAAAATCCGAAAAACCAAATCGGTACCGACAAAGCTCAAATATCGAGTAGTTCAATAAACTTTATTGGTCAGTGATTGATGCAGGGGTTTTTACATAAAACCCGATCTTACGAAGGACTTTTCTTAATTTTTACGCACCTGTTTTACTATATATGATCCTGCGTCTCACTCAATAACGTTGTGCGTGTAGACTAGCGTCTAACTGCTTATTACTGATACTACCTCTGTCGGACACGATGCCTGGTGAGACAGCGTGCTTTTTAGCCAGGCCCACCACGGAGTTTGAGCCCGCGACTAGGTTCCTCTTAATAATACTTACCAAAATATATAACACGTATAATTTCAAACTTATAATGTTGGTATTTGTAGCCACTGCCCCCGAGGGGCCCACACATCTAAAATTAACCGGTACAAGGGAAGGGTGTACCTAAACAGATTAGCGTGCTAGTTTGCGACTTGTGGGTACCAAAGGAGGGTATGTTAGGTTATTGTGTATCTATATAATACCCAGCTCCTATATTCAAAACTGATTGTTAAACTTAATAAGGGGGAAGCGCCAGCGTAGACCGCAAAATCGAAAGTTCATTTAATCCCAATTTAAAAACTATTTCATTAAAAACTCTTTCAATGGGAATAAATGAACTTATTAAAGAATCCGAAGGTGTAATTAAAATCATCTATGCAACCCCTATTGATGATTTTAATTAATATGAAAATTAAATACTAACTCAACCACCATACCTACTGCGATCGCCAACCCGCCTGTCAAGCGTGGCGATTACGGCAAATCCCCCCAGCCAGTTACTTCCAGCAGTGGACGTCTTTCGGCTGATATGATGATGATGATGATGATAACCTCAATGACACTAAGAATGTTTCAGAATGAAGACAGTACACGACAACTGTCATTCTGAGTCGAACCTTATGTAATTGAGATAAAGTTTAATTTTCTTCGTTGTTGAGATCATTTTATACAATCTGTTCGCCCCAAAATATATGACGCTGCTTGTACCTACGTGTTATGGTCGCGAATCATATTTTAACCAACTTTCGACCTGACGCTGACCTGGAAATTGCAAAAACGTCACCAGAAAATTTTAATGTGCACTTTAAACGTAACTTTCCAAAGTGTAAATGGGTTTTATTAAGAATTTCTCAGAAGCAGCACAGTCATGCTATGGCAACTAGGAGTAAAGTCAAAATTGCGTTTTTTTATTGAAAACAGCGCCATCTATCATAACAATAGGGGAACAAAATATTCAAAGATTGCGGTGTTGCTATGGCTAAATATACCATTCCTATACTGGGAGTTTCTTTACTAATGAAAAAACATAAATCAAGAAATAAAATTATGATCACATGTTATTTAGGTAGTAAATTTTGAAAAATAACAGAATATATCAATTTGAGCATAAAAAGTTTTTATTATCAGCACATTAATGCAGAAATTATATTTTGGCATATAAAACGTGCGAAATTATATTTTTGTATGGGCACACTTAAATTGCAAATGGTTTGGTGCATGTGAGTGTAGTGTAATTGCTTCCGCGCATTTAATTTCCTTTTGCAATAAAGTCCTCGTTGTTTCGCAAGTGCATTTACTATCCACGTTGAGTTGAGCTGCTGTTCCCCCGACTCCGTGTTGCTGTGCCCCGTTACAATTCGTTCGTTCGCTCGTGTTGAGCCCGCGTTATTGTAAACAATATCCTGAACTTGTGAAGTTACTGTGGACTGGGCATAGGCACTCTTTAGAGTTTGGACCTGTAATTGAGAATAGCTCGCATGGTTGCCGATATGTGGGATGTAGACTCAGCAATCATTGTACCGATAGTTATAACAGCCAAGGGTTTGATAGCAAAGAGCCTCGACCAACACCTAAGGAAGTTCTCGTTGGGCAGCTGGGTCAAGGGCTTGATCCAGAAACCGGTACTCCTGGACACGGCTCGCATTGTTAGGAGGTTCCTCTCTAGAGCCCTGACCGCCGGGTAGCTTGGACCCTGTTTCCGATACCGATGGGCTACTATTTTTTCTAATATTTAAAAATGTAATTTAGATGTATTTATTGAAATAAAGAAAATAATGTAATTTTATTACCACTATGTATTGTATTTTCGAATACCTTGAAAATTCTTCCCATAGGCGCCACATGTCATATAAGTATGTACCTACTATGCAGCGTACAGTACAGCAGCTATAATAACAGCGACTGACAATCAACTTCATCTTTACTTTCCATGAGCAACTTTACCAATGAGAACTGTACTTATTTCTCTCTATATCTAAAAATCTGTTGCCACTATTTAATATCGAAGCGATACAGAAGTAGAATAATCTACTAGTTGTAACAAATTTTAAGTTATTGAGAGATATTTTAATAATTCAGTTCTCATTGGTAAAGTTGTTCATGGAAAGTAATGATGCCACAGTTAACGGTACCAATCTATATAATTATATATATTTATATTCATTAGTTCCCTTAACGAAAAACTAGATGGCGCTGCGTTTATCACTTGCTAATATTAAAAAAAAGGTAGAGCTGCCTGTCTATTGCCAGTATACAATTGTAGTCTTTGAGCACAGTGTTAGAACTTCGTCACAGTACGTATGTCATCTTCTTCCCTACTTCTCTAAACCGAGTTCAAGAGCTGTCAATGTCAATATTTCATAACAATGATGACACTGACAGCTCCTGATCGCGGTTAAGGTGGATTGATCGCGTTCTGTTTTATTGGTGAAACTCGCCCTTAGTCGTCATTTCATTAGGTGATGCACACCCTTTCCACATGGAACTTGGGACTTAAATATATCTAACTGGGGAAATGTGGTGGTTGTATCTTTGCTACGTAACTCTTGGGGGAGTTTGGCTGCCTCGTTGGTCTAACGGTCGCAAGCGCTACTGCTGAGCACGAGGTCTTCGGTTCGATTCTCAGGTTGGGAAAAGTATTATTGGGTTTTTCTGTATGGGATTTCTCATTACCAGCCCGGAGTCTGAATGTATGCCCTGTTGATGGCAATGAGCTCGCTCCCTATTGCATGGGACTGGCGAAATGTGAGTGTACTGTAGATACATCTCTGCCAACCCTTCGGGGAAACAAGGCGTGATGTTATGTGTTGGGGGATTACAGGCGTTATGTTATGTTATATCTGTCACCATAATATTATGAACGTCGTCGGTTTATAATCTATCTCGGGAGACTATAAAGTATCCTAAACATTGTGAACTGCAGACGGATAGTACATTGCGCTATTACTATATAGTTAAGTAACTGCCACTAACTTGGGAGTAGCGTGCGCCGGCCGCTGCCGCAGTGCAGCACCGCCCGCTTCGCTCGCTCGGCTCGGGCGCGGTTGGTCGCAGTTCTAACCTAACCTTACCTATTTATATTGTAAGCGAATGGTGCAGCTCACAATTTGTCGACAGTTTATAATCTCTCGAGATAAACGGTGTTCCACGCGCGACTCAGAGATGTCAGCACCAACTGGTGGGTTCCGCAAGGGCCAATGTCTGCCAGGGCTGCGGGTTGTTCGAAAGAGGTACCGTGGCCCCTGGCACACAGGCAACTGGAGGAAAACGGGTGGGTTTCAGTCATTAAAAGTCTAACACAGTCTCTGGCTCCACCCAGAGCGGGAGAAGTTATTTGATGTTTCCCACGCGCAAAAAAAAATATCGGCGATCACAATCATACGGTGACATATCGAAACCTTGACATTAATAAAAACTCCGGATTTTCCTTGTCCTGAAATTACCACAGGTATACGTATCATTACCCTTATAAATCAGGCCTGGTTCTTCATATTGTAGTGCACAATGATAGGCCGCGCGGGGACCGTTGTAACAACAATGGCGTCGATTGGTTCCTTTGTGCTAGTCCCCAATCGATTTCAGACGCTTTTAATATTAATCGTGTTTTCCAGTCTTTGTGTTGTCGTCGGGAATGTCTGAATTTTTTAGACGTTTGCGCGAAAAAAATGGCCTTTGAAAGATTTTTCTTTCTTTTGTCATTTCTACCTGGCTGGATTTTAGTAAACAGAACTGAGAGAATATTTTTAGATAGACTATCTGTCTATAAAAACAATCATGACGCACACAATCGCAAGAAAAGACATGGATAAAGTATGGCTTAGGACAGCCAAAAAATGTATATTATCTATTTAAAAAATAACTGATAATATTTGTTAAACAAAAATATACAGGGCTTGTTAACAAAAAAAAAATACATTTACAGTACCTAGATCTAAAAATTGCTTAAGTTAGTATTCCAGAGAGAAAAACCCTGACTTCTAAACTTCAGTCTTCTAAACAGTAATGCAGCTTCTTAATACATTTTGTGTCATTTATGTCCAATTCTGGGCCAACCTTGTATGGGACCGTTATCCTTTTCCGTTGTGTGTTTTAGCAAGACGGAATATTTCTTCTGTGTATGCATTTACATTAGGTAAGTACGTACTTAATAATGCTCGTGGTTTTTGTATACTATGTGTGCGGAGTATAAAGTATTAGCCTGTATTCGTGGGTACTACTTCTGCTACAAACAAATAGAGCTCTGACAAGTGCAGAAAATACCGAGTGAGATAATCGGTTAATCCCTTAACACTACATCCAGTTAAGTGATACCTAATTATCTATGCATATTGTGGGTGTGTTGAAACATGTGCTTCTTAAGGAAACTTCTTGATCGGTAACGAAGAGTTACCTCAGTTCGAAACATTTCATTTTGACCCAAACGATAACGGGTAAAGAGTATATACACCGTGAAATTTTAATGGTTGTTTTCCCGCAGGGAAAAGGTTTTGTCTTGGCAATACAATCGTATAATAAACAATTAATAAAATATTAGAAACAAAAAATGGCAGATTAATCATCATGCAAAATCACCACGTGCGAGAGTTTATTTTGCTTTTAACATTTATGCATCGCTGTTCCCTTTGTCGGAGGCGCATGCGATTCGAGTAGCACCTACAAGTTACCTCTAGTGTTACTATTGAGTAGTGTTTTATCGAGTTGATGAATATTTTTTAATAATTTTAAAACAAAAAAATCTAAATTTCTTTTCTTTTACTCTATACTTCGAAAGTACTCCTTATGGCTAGTTGTTCTGCAGCGGGAAAACAACCATTAAAATTTCACGGTGTATACGTTTCACTGAAGTGCGGTCTACCAAACGTCAAACTTATAAAAAAATAATTAAACGAATATTAAGTGCCAATATGAACAACCAACAAATTATCTTAGGGTTGAAAAATCCCAATTAATCTAAAACCTCTAAGGCCCGAATAAAAAAGAGTCATTAGTCTACATTGTTCTGTAAATAACTTATAAGCCAAGTTATAGTGCTGCCAGCCTATAATGTTCCCCCTGCTGGGACACAGGCATCCCTTCGAGACAGCCTATGATCTACTACGCGGGCCCAGTGCAGGGCGGTATTTGTTCTAGGACATACCAGTTTCCTCGTTCCGTGTGGTGCCGGACGTAAAAGAATGGCACCACCCCTTTTCTTCCCATGGGTGTCGTAGAAGGCGACTAAAGGGCTTACTAGAGAATGGGCAGCAGCGTTCTCTATGTATTTGACCACCATACTGCGATCGCCAACTCGCCTGCCAAGCGTGGTGATTATGGCAAAACCCCCCCTTTTGGGGGGTATATCCAGCAGTGGACGTCTTTCGGCTGAAATGATGATGATAATGATTCCGGTTTCCTCACGTTGTTTTCCTACACCGTTTTGAGAACAGTGATGACGAAATTATTTACATACAGTAACGCGATTGCCTGGGTTCGAAACCACGACCACTGCAACTTAATACCACATATCTTTCATCATCTGCCTAGCCTTTTCCCAACTATGTTGGGGTCGGCTTCCAGTCTAACCGGATGCAGCTGAATACCAGTATTTTACATGGATCGACTGCCTATCTGACCTCCACAACCCAGTCACTGGGTAATACGATACCCCATGGTAAGACTGGTTGTCACACTTTCGGGCTTCTGACGACCCGTAACGACTGTCAAAGATCCACAAATGACAGCCGGGACCAACGGCTTAACGTGCTTTCCGAGGCTCGGAGGGTTCTTGGTATGTAAAGATGGTCACCCATCCACGGAACAACCGTGGCAAGCGTAGCTTAACCTGATCGATCGACCCGTGCAGCTATTGTAATTTAACCACAAGCCCCTTTATACCACATAACTCTTAATTGTATTAATGGAGGTTGTTGGTCTGTGCTTGAAGTTGTGGCCAGACAGGCGTGAGCTTCGAATGGTAAGCCAAGCAATACACGTTGAGGCATCTGAGATATAAAATTGTGATACGACTCTTTAAAATGTTTACAAAAATTTCAAATATCCGATAAATCGTAATGTCTGAATGTGATTAAGTTTAATGATTGATATGAAAATCATAAAAATAAATTTGTAGATACTTTTGTACGGATTTCATACGTTGATTCATAGGACGTTTTGAGCAATGTTCTTTACCGAGCACACAAAGAAAAGGAGACGTGTCACAACAGGCGATCTATTGAAAGGACTATCCAACTAGAGAGTGATCGATCGGGACGGTGAAATTGAATTGAACAAAAATAACAATGTTATAAAAATGTTTCAGGGGTATGAAGGATTTCTATTGTACAATTTTACTCTAACAAAGAAAACAATGGAATTTTCTGTAGGAATAACATGCTGTGTTCACTTATCCTTTCGAAAAATGTTACTTGTTCTGGGGTAATAATGATAATCTTCCAAGTGTAGACAGGCACGAATGTTGAAGATCATCCGTCAGTGGTCAATCAAAAAAACAAAAGCTGTTTTTATGTGAAGGATAAATACGACACATACGGTAATTCTTTAATATTTTAAACACATTATCTAATTGACGTACAGACGACGCCAGCACATCATGCTATCCCAAACTGTAAGATTTTCTCAATTGAACATGAACCCTATACTTTTGCAATAACGTTGAAAAACTATCAAAGAAATTTGACAGACTGGGGCAGCTTATTGTGATTGCCTCTGTACTATAAAGTTAAGCGTACATCACAGCCACATCGGGCTTCAGCGCATCGCATCTCAATAGAAAGAACCACGGTAAGGCTCGCCTGTAGTGTGTCCATACAAAATGTACGAAAGTAATTTTCATCTCATCGTTTGCCTAGCCTTTTTCCAACTATGTTGCGGTCGGCTTCCAGTCTAACCAGATGCAGCTGTATACCAGTAGTTTACATGAAGCGACTGCCTATCTGACCTCAACAACCCAATAACTGGTTTCCCTTTTGTATAATGTGCTTTTCTCCCCTTCCACCCCTCTCTATCTTAAAAATCGTTTTCAGTTTCTTTGTGACTCCCACACGAAATTCTTAAGGTCATCAGATAACTTGAAGCTTAAAATGCCTATGCATTCCACAACTTTCCTCGACCATTCCTTCACTGTCCAGGCCGCTCGGTTATGGAATGCATTGCCAGTTGTAATTAAACGCGCGCAATCGTTATATGTGTTTAAAAGACTCGTAAAGGATCATTACCTGTCGTTGTTATCTGGTTCTCATACCTAGCTATAATTTTCATGTAAATTTCCATTTCAATGTAAAGTTATCATTTATTTTCTTTCCTTTTATATTTAGTATATATGTATTTATGTATCTATTATATAGGATATGTATATATCTGTGTATCTATTTTAATATATTGTATTTTTATTATTTGCGCCAACAACATCCCCATTTTATGTCCAGACCAATCACTGTCCATGCCAAGGTTGCCTGGAAGAGATCGCGGAAAGCGATAAGGCCGCCCATTGTATATTTTGTAGTGTACTTTGTTTTTTGTTGTGTATTTTTTGTGGTGTACAATAAAGTATATATAAATAAATAAATATAACTGGGTAACACGAAACCCTTTGGTTTGGGCAAGCTACGATTGCGGCGGTAAGCCCCCTCTTTGAGGAGTGGCTAGAGAGGCGGCCTGGCGTCCTCATCTTCGACCTGATGCAGGTCTTCACCGGTCCTGAGGCCACGGTGGAGCATACGGTGGAGGTCTGCTCGGCTTGGGAGGAGTACCGCCGTGTCCTTGTGGAGGCGATCGGTGGCGACGATCTCTCGCGTCCGGCCCTGGTCCAGGCCATGGTACTGAGCAAGAGTAATGGGTAGCTCGCTGTCCGGTAAGGACCAAGCCCGGGTCGACGGCGCGTTGTGTTCCACGCGAGTCTCAAAGAGATGTCAGCACCAACTGATGGGACCCGCAAGGGCCGATGCCTGCCAGGGGTGCGGGTTGTTCGAAAGAGATACCGCGGCCCCTGGCACACAGACAACTGAGGGAAAACAGGTGGATTTTAGTCAGCAAAGTCTGACACGCCCTCCTACTCCAGCCAGAGCGGGAGAAGTTATTTCATGATTTCCCACCCAAAAAAACCCCTTGGTTAGACTAATAGTCAGACTTTCAGGCTTTTGAAGACTCCTAACGACTGTCAAAGATCCACGGATAACAGCCGGGAACAACGAATTAACGTGCTTTCTAAGGCATGGAGGGGTCTTGTTTTGTAAAGGCCCCCCCATCCACGGACCAACCGCGGCAAGCGTAACTTAACCTGATCGACTGACCCGTGCAGCTGTAATTTAATTAGCCACAAGCTCCACCTAACACTTGACAAAAAGTTGGTTTAATATTATGTTAGTAACAGTCAAAGGATTTGTTGTCGCAAAAAACAATATTGATCAAAAATCGAATGCAGAATTTAGCCTCGTAATGGGGTTATTTGCCTTAGTTTGTTTCCAAATCACATAGAAAATGAACATGTCTTAAAACAACAACGAAAGAAAAATAGCCCCCAGTTGCCTTGAGCCAGCAAGCCACTTCCCCAATTATACTTACAACATACGCAGGCGGGTGGAAACTCTGTTTTCGTTTAATTTCAAGATCTGTAAGGAAAGATCTCGGAAGGTAAAACCCTTACCATTAATATTATAATAATACCCTCAGGTTACTTTTGAATTAAATATGATATTGGGATCTTATTAGCGTTTGTTTTCAAAGACCACCTTGAGATTTTTGGTGGGCGTCTAAAGCATTGGTTCCCTAAAGGTTTCCGCAGACCGGCGCGAAGCAACTCAAGTACCCAAGTGAATTTGAAGTTTTCATAGAAATGAATCTATTAGTGTCGTATCATGCTGTCCCATCACGCCTATCAGCGGGTCCTTTAAGAAAGCTATGAACTAGGTTTTGGGTCCCGGGACGTCTCGTGTCTCGATTCCCGGGACTTTTCGTAATTTTAGTTGTCTCGAGTCCCGGGAATTTCGGGTCGAGACTCGAGACGACACAATATTGTCGAAATTGTAATGTTATAATTTTTATTTTCAAAAAATTGAAGGAGCCTAGCGCCATCTTTTAGTTTAATGAATAATTACTTGGTCTACTACGTAACTGTTGACGCTCTGATTTATTTTGAAGCCTATTTTATTAAATCAGCAAAGAAGTGTTAGTTGATTATTTAAAAGACTGATTTATAGAATAGATAATAACTTTATTTCGGACACAAATATCCATAAAGTGTTAGTAACATACAAGAAAATAACTTATTGCCTAGTGTTAGTCAAAATCAAACTCCGCACAAACTGCTGTACAATCGGAGAGCCGAAGCTCTCGGCTACAGTTTTCAGGATGCTGTTTCGATTACCCCTCACTCTCCCCAGTAGCGACGCAGTTTTTTTGCGTATAATTGCATAGAAGCCGTCGGTGCGGGCTTGCGCAAACATCCAACCTCATTATCAAATTAACTATTATTTAGGAATCGTTAGTCAGTACTGACATAATTCAAAATCAAATAATTTTCAAATACAAAAAGGTAGATAGGTACTCAACTCTACCAAAGTTCAGAATTATCCACTTTCAAAAGTAAACCAGAACTCCAAAGACACTCTTCACCAATTCTAAAACCGCTTTGTTTTGCTAAACATACGTTCTTAACAAAACATACTTTCATTTGCGCACCAAGTCACCTCTCATATAAATCATGTGACGTCTCAAATAATTATTTGAGGGTACCTAGTAGTTTGGAGGACGTTAGAAAGGCGACTCGCTTACCAAAGACAGAATAGTTAAGAAGCTCGGTTTCATACAATATAGACGTGCATCTCTTGGGGTGAGTGTGAAGCAGTCGGCTAATTGTGTAACACATTAACCAGGGTGGCAGGTACATTCGCATGACCTGCTCCATGGCTTTATGACATGATTCTAAATACCCATGTATGGTCATCTCCTAGCTCCCACGGCTTATTTTAATTTCTGAATTGTTATTTTATTTTTGTTTTAATTACGGACGCTTTAATGTGCACGTCTTTTTACATCGTTCTCACATTGATAATTTTAACATAATGATGTAACCAACTTTTTGTAACAATACCATGATTTTAAAAGAGTGTCCATGGAGTTTCTTGCCCGTTCTTCTCCATAGGTACCCACGCTTTGGAATCGGCAACTAGCTTCACTATTCAAAAGTGCCTGTAATTGGTTTATTTGAAATAAATGCTTTGAGTTTTGAGTTTGAGATACAGGTATAGTACTTTTCATGAAACAGCAGTTTTTTTTAACAACCGACCAAAAATTTCTACGCTTGGGGCCTAGAATAATTTGCTGAATATTAGTGATTTCGACGATATCCGAGAACGTGGAATGAAACTAAAACGAACCGTCACTCGAGTGAAGCGTCTGCGCACTCGCAACCACCCTCGCGAGTAGCATCCGCTTGAGATCGCTATACGTCATCTATGTTCACGAGCGCCTGTGTCCGCTCCATGTATGGACCTGACCTTCTGTGATATTCTATGTCAAAGGTTAAGTTTTCATTCTTGTGGCTTGTTGATTTTAATATAGCTCATGGATTAGTTAAACAACTGTTGTTGGATTGATAAACTTAGATTGGATTCTGTTGTCTGTTGTAAACTTTGCTTTGATATAGGTAAAGTTACGAGAAATCGCCTTGTTTTTTCGGTTACAGGAAAATACAGCTCGTATTGTATCGACGTGTCGGTACTATCTTCCAATTTAAGCTGTGCCTACACCATCTAACAAAGGAATCTACCGACTAATTAAAACTGGAATTACAATCCGACATTGAATAAATAGAGTGGCTAATAGTAATTGAAATCTTATGTATGTTTAATTACTCGTTTTTTTTACTTATTCGTATAAAAAGTATATACCTATTAGGTATGTTGAAATTGTTTCTTACATATCCGTCAATTGTCCTGGTTCATTAGAACAAAGCATCAGACAGCATCTGACTCGCTTTAAATTGATCTTTTAGTGCAGCGTGAGGAACACACTATTTTTGTATAAACGTTTATACGTTAGTTTTACTTTTTTACACACTTTATTACACGCTTTATATTAGCTTCACTTGTATGTTTGTTTGTTTGTATGTTTGTATGTAACCGACTCCTTTGGACGCTATTTTGACCCACTTTAAACGGTCAGATTTCATTTAAACTTTGTAGACTTATCGAGGACCTATGACAATTCAATAATTTAAAAAAAAATAGAAAAAACACGCTTTTGTAGTTAGCAAAACTAAAAAATAGAAAATAAATAATAGTTTAAAAAACTAAAAAACACGCTTTAAAAACCAAACTAAAAAGTAGAAAATAATTGAATTCTATTAAAAAGCGCGGGGTGCTTGATATTCATTGATTATAAAAATACCTCAAAAAGCACCCCACGCTTTTTAATGGAATTAAATTATTTTCTACTTTTTAGTTTGATTTTTAAAGCGTGTTTTTTAGTTTTTTTAAACTATTATTTATTTATTTGTATTTTGTTTTACATACACGAACTGCGTCAAAACAAATGTTATTCTTTCTTTCATTAAAAATATGTTTTTTCTACGTTAGTGTAATCATTCTGCTACAACACAAAATCAAAATCAATATCAAAAGTCATTTTTTCAAACTGGGCTGAGAGTTAGCTCTTTTTGAACGTCAAAATTATATAAGACAGTCCCCCCAAAACGCCCGCCCTTCACCACTTCCTAGTGCAACAATACCCTTAAGTCCTGTAAAGGCTCAAAATAGTTAAATAAATACTCACCGTTTCTTCTCCAAGATGTTTGGCTACTTTACTTAGCTGGAAGCCACACAAGTTAGCTTTGAACTGCACTTTATATTAACTTAACACACGACTGCTTATCGTCTAGGAAAACAGTAACTTAGCAGAACTTCAGTTTTAAACTTTATCGTTTAATGTAGGATCTTGGGCTTTCGCGACCGGCTTTTCACGGAAACAGGCTTTCGGGAAATATCTTTTGTGCATGTTCCATTATCGTCTTTCAGTTTTAAACGAAGTCGCCTTTTGTGTCTGTTTCTTTGCTTAGTTGCAACACAAAGATTTTCAGTAGTTCAATTTTAAGGTTTTGAATACGAGGCTTTTGGCTGTTTTGTATTAGTTTGTATAATATTTTTAGGATTCCGCAGGAACAAGGAACCCTTATACTTTCGCCATCTCCGTCCGTCAGTCCGCGGCTTAGCTCAGAGTACTAGAAAGCTGTAATTTGCCATGGATAAGCCGACAAAGTGTTAAAATACAATTTGGGTACGTCTTCTACACGTATAGTGAAGATGTTTTTTCTCATCTAGCCCATAGTGTAGGGTGTCGTTGGATTCGTCTTTTAAAAATGTAAAAAAAAACAACCGACTTCCAAAAAAACACATTAACTCTGGAGTTAAATAATACACACAAATAGTTCAACATCATGGCAATTCATAGCATCTCACTAAATCCACAGCAATTTCACAATATTTATTGCAGTTATTTTTTTAATACAGATAGTAATTCGACAGCTGTCATGTCAAACTCCTATACTTGCTAAAAAGCAAACACAAAAATACTTGAAATGTGAGATTATTATCTGGGATTAAAAGTAAGCGTAAGTATATTTACATATTATTTGTTTTATTTTATTAAGTGAATTATTTTTTATAATATGTATTTCATTTTCTCTTTTACTCTTACACACGCTGTCTACATCTTTTTATCTTCTCTCCTATCGCAGGTATGCTGGAAGAGATTTCTTTAGGTATAAGCATACCTTTGTACCTATTTTTCTGTTATTTTCTTCTTGTCTGTTTATACATGGTGTAACTGAAACCCTATTGCTATCCTTAAGCACTAAAGATAACAGCTGGTATAGAATTACTATACATAGTTTCAGCTCAAAATAAAATACTCTAAGAATTGATACCAAATTTTCGGTTTCATATGTTTCTTAAATTCAAATCATAACGAACCTGTCACCGCACTACATAGTTCAATAACTTTTTACGTTACTTGCCAATTTCACGATAAATCTCTTCCGAGTGATGTTTTTCTTTCAATTTGAAAGTCGGTTTCTGGTATCAATGTATTAAGAATTCTCATAACTTCCGAACATCTAGAGGTAGGACTTAAAAACCCTTCCAATATCGTTTGATATCATTCAAAGAAGCCGTGCTCTCGGTATGTATATACCCTCTCCGTTACACGTTGTATATGTGTCTACATAAATGGTTAAATTAATAAATAAAACCGAACTTTAGGTCAATCTATCAATTAGTTTTACACCTACATAGGGATAAATGGGTTCTATTTGTTGAAACCTGAACCGTACCTTTCCGTTTGGTGTCGAGTTTCAATACAATTAAGCCATGACCGACATTATTATAGTTTCACTATTGTCTGTTATAATAGCTTCTGGAATGAATATTGTGGTATATAACTTTTCAATGAATCAATCGACTCAGCCTCACCGCTGAACTTAGGCCTTTCCTAGGCTTCCCCACAACACCCTGCCCTCTCTCTTTTGTATCCAGTCTGTCCCAACCACTTTCTTATCTTGTCGTTGGTCCATCTTATAATTCTTACAAGTCTGTATTTTTTAACCATGATGGCACTGGACTTTTCCTAGTATTTCCTAGCAGCTGGGATATTAATTTGTGAGGCAGAAAACACAGCAATATGGTTTTGATTTGCCAAAGGCAACAGATAACTTTATATAGAATTATTTAAAAATCTTTTTTAACAATGTCAATGAATCTACCTAATGTACCTAACACTGCCGGTCTGACTTCTAAGTTTTCACGCCTTTTAAGAGCATTCTCCCCACGTGGGCTGGCAATCTGCCTGAGTGCCACGAACTGCGTTCAGCCGTTAAGAGCATTCATTCCACGCGGGCTGGCAACGGCGCATTTATGGCCGTTTTCATGATTATTTCATTAAATACAAACAATAGTAACAAAAAAATTCAGCCATGCACTAGTTCGTTGGTATTTTTATGTTTGTATGCTATTTAATTACAGTTATTTTGGTATTTGGTTATAAAAATCGACATACCGTCGATTATTTTCTATTTGCATTACTAGTACGATTAAATGTTTTTATGAAAGAGTAAATATTTAAAATAATTATAAATACCAACGATCTAGTGCTTGGCTGAAAAAAAAATTGTACTTTCGTTTGTATTTAATGAAATATAATCACTAAAAACTACTATAAATGCGTTGTTGCCAGCCCGCGTGGGATGAATGCTCTTAACGGCTGAACGCAGTTCGAGGCACTTTAGCACACAGGCAGATCATGATCTGTTATGACATTGTCTGCCTAGCCTTTTTTCGACTATGTTGGGGTCGGCTCCCAGTCTAACCAGATACAGCCAAATACCAGGTTTTTAGATGGAGCGACTGCATACCTGATCTACACAACCAAGTAACTGGGTAAAACGACACCCCTTGGTGACAGTGGTGGTTAGATTTTGGGGTTTCTGATGACGTGTCAAAATGTCCACGAATGACAGCCGAGACCAACGGCTAAACGTGCTTTCCGAGGCTTGGAAGGGTCTTGGTATGTAAGATGGTCACGTTGTCTACATCAATGTTATCATCTCTCCTATCGCAGGTGTGCTGGAAGAGATTTCTGCAGAAATAAGCATTATCTTTGTACGTATTTTTCTGTTCCTTTGTTCTTGTGTGTGCAATGGTCACACAAGGCAAGCGTGCTTAACTTGATCGATCAACCCGTGCGGCTGTTATTACTTTGCCATGAGCTCCTCAACGATGACCTGTTAGAACACAGGATACTATTTATCTCAGTCGAATTTTCCCACGGGATAATTTCCTACCTCCGCGCGGGTGAAACCGCGGACAAAAGCTAATTCTTTCTTAGCTAGGCTTTAAATTTATATTTATGCCTTTTGTTGGTCGAGAGGCAGTATCCTGTCATCAAAATCTCCTCTGCAGAATTTACCGAAAGGTCGAAAGTTCAAGTTTCATTAAAAAACAAAGACCAACCTCGTGGCGGGTACATTAAGTCACTGCCTTTGATAGTTCGAGCAATTTCTGTGACGTCACGACCTTCAGCCGACCAATTTTGAATAATCATTCCCCGTGTGTAAATTTCGTAGCAAATAATTTGAAATCGGTTGATGTCGTGCGCCCATCGCGTGACGCTCCGAGCAAGGCGGCGGCCATATTGAGAAGTTGTGAGAAGGTAATTTGTTACGCGTCACGGGAATACAGAAGGCCTAATCTGAAAGTAGAATGCATGATTGATACATTACGAAATTCACATCATTATAATCCTTAGAAGTAACGAAAACATAAGTCAGTTTTGAAAGCGTTTTTAGGCACTCTTGTATCTGGATTGATTGCTCAAAACAGTGGAGGAGAACATTGAGAGAAAATGTCCTAGAGTTAAAATTCGAAGAATATGGGTCATCTACAACTCCCTCTCACAGAGGAAGCCTGTGTCTCAGCAGTGGGCTTATTATAGACTCATTATGAGAGTCAACCTTTTGTATCTAATTTATTCTTCGTACATTAATTTTATTTCGTTGTGGCAGAAGGTTTCGATTTTGGCACGCCATGCTTTATAACAAATGTTGGCTTCAATGTCACCAAGTTGACGGTAATTACTTAAATGAGTTTAGAGTTATGGAAAATTTTGTTTTGATTTCTTTTTCGCTGATGACTTGGAAAGTTCGGAAACTGTGAGTCATTATAGTTTTTCACTGTTTTGTTTCTTTTTGGTCCGTAACAAAGTATAATCGTAATAGAATGTTGATTGTAACTAAAGAATGATGATCGAACTATAGACCTATTAATGGAGCAGTGGCTGGGTTCCCGCAGACAGGCACGAAGCGACGGTGCTACGTGAGTCTGGTAAAAACAATCCATGCAGTTTTCATAAACCTTGTTCTACTAGAGCCGCGTTGCGCCTGTCTGTGGGAGTCAATTCAGTACCGCTGGGTGAAGTGAGTTTGAAGTGAGCTGTCATTCCAACTGATGCCAGGGATTGAAACAACCGACAGTTCACTTCATGTTCACTTCACATGAGTTTTCACGTTGATATTTTCACGCGCATTCGCGGTACATTCGCCAGGTCTGGACACACTCTAAGGGAACGTGCTTCCGGAACAAAAAGTAGCCTATATCCTTTCCTGGGATGCCATCTTTCTACATGCCAAACTTATCGAAATCCGGTTAGTGGTTTAGAAGAGAAAAGGTTACAGACAAAGTTACTTACGAATTTATAATATGATTATATTCGGTACAATATTATCTAATATCTTTAAACGCACAATTCTTGTATACGTAATATCTAAATCTCGGAAACGGCTCCAACGATTTTCATCAAATTTAGTATGCAGGGGGTTTCGGCAATGATAAATCGATCTAGCTAGGTTTCATTTTTAGAAAACGTCAAACCAAAAAAAAGCCGAGCGAAGCTCGGTCATTCAGATATTAAGTGTTATGAGTACTAATAAAGGAGATTCCTCCTTTAAAAGTGTCGATCTTAAATTAGCATTGTATTAAAGTAATGTAAAATCTGTGTAAGTAAATTACATTAAATTAAACAATGGGAATCCATCATGAGTTATTTAAACAAGATTTATCACACAGTTTTCTCTCCACAGAAGACAGATAAGTACAATTTGTTGTTTACCTTCACATATTGAAATAAGCCAAACCTCAAAGCTATAAAAGCATAATTACAGCGGTTACAAGTCTCTTATTATTCAAACATGAGCTCAATAGTGGAAAATTGCTTACGACCGAACAACCAGGTTACATGACCCCTAATATCGTTGCGCATGTAAGGTGTCAGAGGTCTAGGTAAGATGGTCGCGGTTGTTCCGGCTTACTGCGTCTTGTCTAAAAGATTAAATTAATATCACAATGTGTTGAGCTTTTCTCCTGTTGTGGAGATACCTTACGACGTTCCATGTTTGTTGTTAGTAAACCGGTTTATAGGTGAAGGTGGTTTAATATCAACTTCCAAAGGAAGAGGTTATGTATTTTATACACCTTTTATATTATGTGTACAAGCCTCCGGTCTTCACAAGATCAGCGGTCCTCTTTATGGGAGGACTTCCAATTTTACGTCTTTCGGTACGCGGCCGCCTGTCCAGAACGGCGGGAAGGTGCTAGAAGCACAGACCCGGTCGAAGTGGTGGAGCTTAAGGGAGGCCTTTGTCCAGCGGTGGACGACTGAAATGACGATGATGATGAAGCACAAGCCATCTCCTCGATGGGAGTTCCCAACTAAGCAAAAATGGCTACTTCCATACAAGCGTTCGGATTGTATTTTGAAAATAACTTCCTTTAGCTTGCTCACTTTCGTCATTCAGGGCGGCAAGGGCTGGTCCTATAGATCAGGGGTGGCCAACCGGTCGATCGCGACTATTAGTCCAGTCGATCGTGGCAAGGCAAAAAATGTAAATACGTAAAGGTAAAATAATAAAGGGCATAATAAAGCATATAGTTTTTTAAATGCACATTTTTGTTTTGGGATATATAATTTTCCTAAGTAAATAATTCCATTGATCATAGTGAAATGGCTACAAAATTTGCAGATACATTTCAAATGGACCACATGATATTTCAAAACGAAATAATAACTCTGCGCTGCGACATATTTCTAAAAGCAAGGTCATCCTATTATGAGAGTCAGCATTTTCCTACCTAAAACAAACAAAAAATAAACACCGTTCTCGCTTGACGTACGCGCATACATTGGATTCTTTAAGGTTGGCATTTTCCAACTACAAACCTGATTTTCCTAATCTAGCAGAAGATGCTCAGACGCAATGCTCACACTTAATATAAATCGTCAGTAAACAGTAGATCTTGGATCTAATCAAGTCGGCCACCCCTGCCATAGATCTTGCTGTTCCATACATTTTGACCGCGTGGGTATTGGCCCTTTTCTCAGAAACAGCTGTCTTTTTCTAATCAATCAAAATCAAAATCAAAATATTTTATTTCACATAAACCTGCAAGGGCACTTATGAAACGTCAGAAGCTAGGTGCACGGTTCCAATTTGTCGCTTCCTATGGAGAAGAGCCGGCAAGAAACTCCACGGTTACTCTTTTAAAAATAATTGGGTTTTACAATGTTTTCAAATTACTGTGATAATAGGTATGGGAGGACAGTGCAGGCCTGTCAATAAGTACCAATTACTTAGAGGAATGAAAATAAAGAATAGAAAATCGTCTATAAATCTAATCTGTAAGGCCTACAATGTTTTCCCATTCACAATATGTAAAAGAATCTACATTAGTAAGATCAACCTATTTAAACAAAGTGACATGATTTTCATGAGAATCACTAATAAATAGGTGCTATTTGAAGCGATGTATAATGTCAAAAATGACGAGAATATGTCAGAAAGTGTAAAAAATAAAAATATTAAAAATTAACATTGTAATTTGGAAGCAGTTAATAGACTCTCACAAAGTTATGCTGTTAATGAGGTACCAGGGAAGCCACATGTGCAGAAGGAATTAATGCCAAACTTCCCTGTCTTCAACGTAGTCTTTTATCTTATAATATGCTTTTTTGATAAGGACACGTTTGATGTGAGTTTTAAACTTTCCATCGCTAAGTTCTGTAACCGACTTTGGCAACTTGTTATAGAAGCGGATACTGTTTATTAGAAATGACTTACTAGTTTTAGTTAATCTAAATTTTGGAATCACGATTTCATCATTTTAATAGCTGAATTCATGGTTTCTGTCAGCGCGTCGATGTCCCTACTCCTGCATAAAGCGCTCTCGTGCAAAATTCTTTGCTTCTAGACGAAGCGGCTTATGCTGTACGCTGACTGTCAGTAAATGAATTAAATAATTTGAGAATGATTGAATGATCTCTAGGCCGTTTTACGTTTTTCTTTTTTTATTGGGTAGAAGTATTCATCTATCAATAAAACTAAACAAACTGACGTTAGTTCTGTAAATACCTATGCTGGATAAGAAGTGTAGCTAAACACTTACAAAGCACTGTCAACTCAGTTCAGTGCCCGGTAGAGCAAAAGTCCTTTTCAAAACTCGACTTATTGACAATAAAACTTTAGCACGCGGTTCGAAAAGGCGTGAAAACAAGACCAACTTCTCACGAAAAACAGATCGTTATAATTAGATTTACTTATCAAAAAAACTTTGTGAGAGTTTGGCAAAGTTCGGAGATCGATGGCTGAGGCAATCTGATTTAGGAGCCGAGTAACAAGTTACAACACAATTTAAAGTATTGTTTGTTCTCGATCATTGCAAGATGGTCTTAATTGGTGAATTTAATTTGTTATGTTTTAGGCTGGTTTTGGTTGTTGGTTTATTTGGTTTTAGGCTGGGTTTTAAGTTTAGCAGTTCTTCGAAGATATAGTCAATAGAGCAGTAGTGACCCAGTGGTTTGACTTGTGACTTGTAAGTCGCTGGTTTGTACCCTGACAGACGCTTTGCTTTGTGCAAATTATTTCACCACTGTTCTCGAATGGGGACGAAAAAAATCATGAGGAAACTGGCATGCCCTCCTATAGCCAAAAATTCGAAGACATGTGACATCTACCAACCCGCTTAGTACTCTTTCCCTCTCACAAAGAGGAGGCTTGTGGGACACCCAATAATATTCCTTCCCCCACTGCTGGGATGTGTCCCAGCATTCGGGGAAGGAATATTATTCGCTGATTATGCTTGTATAGTCAATAGCTTATTGAATTCTATCTTTGGCAATTTTTTGCAAAAGACTCAGCATTGCCTTCCAACATGGCAATGCTGTAAGCTTTTTGGGCACATTTCTCTTCGACAGCAATGCGGACGACCTAAAAAAAAACGAATAAAACATTACTTTCAAACACAGACCAGTTTTCAGGAAGCCAAAACCCGTAGCAGAACTTTCTGGTCCAATAAAAAGCCTTAGACAATAAAAATATTGATATGACACAAACATACCTCTTTCAATCATCATCTGCCTAGCCTTTTCCCAACTATGTTGGGGTCGGCTTCCAATCTAACCGGATGCAGCTGAATTCCAGTATTTTACATGGAGCGACTGCCTATCTGACCTCCACAACCCAGTCACTGGGGTAATACGATACCCCTTGGTAAGACTGGTTGTCAGACTTTCGGGCTTCTGACGACCCGTAACGACTGTCAAAGATCCACAAATGACAGCCGGGACCAACGGCTTAACGTGCTTTCCGAGGCACGGAGGGGTCTTGGTATGTAAAGATGGTCACCCATCCACGGACCAACCGCGGCAAGCGTAGCTTAACCTGATCGATCGACCCGTGCAGCTATTGTTACTTGGCCACAAGCCCCTCCATAACATACCTCTTTCAATAAAGGTAGTTATTTCTGCGAAATGGAAACTCAGACAGCAATTATGTTAAGAGCTCATCGGCGTCAGTTCAAACCGAACTCGATAGTTACGATAAAGTTTATTTACATAAGCCTCCTTGACTTATGGAGCCTTTCACTTTTTCTTGTTTTCTTGCAAAGCATTTAAGTGTGTAGTGGAAGTTATAATTTATTGGGCTTTTATCGTGTGTCCTTGGCTTTAGGTTTACTTCTTATTTATGTCCGAGTGTTTATTCAGCCAATTTCTGCCCACTGTTGAGTATAGATACGACTACGCTTGGAGGTTGGAAGTTATTCCACGGGAACGTACTACTGAGATAAAAAGTTTCGTTTTGTGCCAACCCAGGTCATGGTCTGGCAAATTTTATCAAAATCTGTTCCGTCGCTTAGGTGTGAAAAGGTCCCATATATACAGGGTGTAACAGAAACCCTATTGCTATCGTTAAGCTTTGAAGATAACAGCTGGTATAGAATCACTATACATAGTTTCTGCTCAAAATAGAATGCTCTTAAGAATTGATACCAAATTTACGGTTTCATATGTTTCTTAAATTCAAATCATAACAAACGTGTCACCGCACTACGTAGGTCAATAACTTTCCACGTTACTTGTCAGTATCACGATAAATCTCTTCCGAGTGATGTATTTGTTTCAATTTGATGATTTGGTTTCTGGTATCAATGTATTAAAAATTCTCATAACTTCCGAACGTGTAGAGATAAGATTAAAAAACCCTTTCAGTATCGTTTGATATCATCCAAAGAAGCTGTGCCCTTGGTATGTTTAAACCCTTTCCGTTACACGTTGTACAGAGTTACTTACGCATTTATAAATTAGTGTCGATTTTATTTGGAAAGTAAAGGTTTATGGCTTTAGTAAAAGGCGAGTAGTTAATGGATTTATCAAGTGTATAAAAGTAGGATTACAAAAAATTTACAAGAAATAACGAATTCATTTCAATGAGCGTTTACTTTCTATCACGTAATATAATCTTCATCACACGGGCCCAGTACAGGTTGGTAGATATCAGCTTCGAACATTTCGTGCTAGGACATGCCGGTTTCCTCAGGATATTTTCCTTCACCGCTTCACAGCAGTGGTGATGAAATTTACACAGCAGCAAAGCACCTGCCTGGCTTCGTACACGTTGTAAGTCACGGCTGGTATCACTCGCCCACCTCTGAGCTATGAAACTACAAATTCTGTTATCTAAAGAAACTAAACGTGACACAGACCGCAAGATACTTTTATCTCAGTTGATTTAACTTTGAACGTTCTTAACTTGAGCAGCTAGGTGCCTATCGGTAATGGGTTCTCTACTCATTTATATTTATTACCGTTCCCTAGCGGCCGACGAGGAGCTAAGTCATTGTCTCGACTTAATACTGGTAGAAGGCGCTGTAATATAAGGTTTAAGGCGCGTTGTAATAATTTAGAGTTGAAAAATTATGGGTTGAAATATGTTACAGTGACAGCTGCGAACAGCGTATGTTCATAAACGTTTTGTTAAAATCCTATGATGCTTAAATTAAATTTGGTTGAACTGTGTAATGTACTTAATTAAACTTTTAAATTAAATTATTAATTCACAGACAGATAACGCACGGCGAATACGCTGGGTCTAGAAGCTTGAAATTTTGCTAAAAGTTTTCCTTATATTACGAAAGAGAGCACGAAGAATGGATCTTTAATTTATTTTTAAAAATGCTACGTAACTTAACTAGGCGATAAAAGTTTCTTTGAAAGTTCGTCATTTTAACTGATGGAAACCCCATCGGGCACATGGCTTGTATTCAAATTCAAATTCTTTATTTCAGACTTGAGTCCATAGTATTAGTACCAACAAAATAACTGAATAACTAGTATTAATATTAAGGAGATGAACTATCAACTGCTATGGATTCTAACCCACTGGTGCAACAGAGGGGAGTGCCACCGATCTGACAACACGCTCAGGAGACCGTTGGTGACGGCGCGTAGTTAGAAAAAGAACTGCCTCCATAGCCGCCCGGTTATGGAAGCGGTTCTTTTTCTTATTATGGCGTAAAAATCACGTGTGCGTATTGCCATAAGTTAAATTCCAATTATTTTGTAGATCCACGTTATTTATCGAGCCATAGATAAAACATATTCCCAAAGCGGCAATAATTAAACAACAATTTGCATTTAAAAAATGTCAACGAATTATTCAGCTGGTTTTGTGAAAACCTTATCTCCAGTTTTCAAAACCGATTTAAATAATTGATGTCATTTCAGTTGATAACAGTTTCATACAGATGGCCAATATTACTACTAGGTAGGTACCTACTTATATCTGAAATGGTTCGCGATAAATTTAGTAGATTTGTGAGTGCAAAGAAGAGTTATATTTGGGTTTAAACGCAATGATAAAAGTTATTGGCGTGTAATAAAATGTGTGTTAAAGAACATGGTTTGTGTGTTTCGGCTTTATTTTATTTGGAGCTTTTATTTTTATTGTTGAGAAAAGACTTTACTTAGTTTGAAATGATTTATAGGTCATATTGTTGGTCTAGTGGTCACAAGCGGTTCCACTGAGTACCTATGAGGTTTTGGGTTCGGTTCTGGGAGACGGTCAATCAAAATCAAAATCAAAATATTTTATTTCACATAAACCTGCCCTTCACTTATGAAACGTCAGAATCTAGGTGCGTGGTTCCAATTTGTCGCTTCCTATGGAGAAGAGTCGGCAACAAACTCACGGTTACTCTTTTAAAAATAATTGGGTTTTACAATGTTTTCAAATTACAGTGACAATAGGTATGGGAGGACAGTGCAGGCCTCTCAATAAGTACCAGGTACTTAAAGGAATGAAAATAAAGAATAGAAAATCGTCTATAAATCTAGTCTGTAAGGCCTACAACGTTCTCGGGAATTCACAATATGTAAAAGAATCTACATTAGTAAGATCAACCTATTGAAACCAACTGACATGATTTTCATGAGAATCACTAATAAATAGTTGATACTAAAAGTGATGTATAATGTCAAAAAATTACGAGAATATGTCAGAAAGTGTAAAAAATAAAAATAATAAAAATTAACATTGTAATTTGGGAGCAGTTAATAGACTCTCACAAAGTTATGCTGTTAATGAGGTACCAGGGAAGCCACATGTGCAGAAGGAATTACGGTCATAGTGGTATTGGGGATTTTCTCTCTGGAATTTCTCAGTAGCTGCCCAGAGTCTGGATTTTTTACCAGTAAGGACCACTTTAGTGCAATAGGGTCGCCCGTGATACATGGGACTTGAATGTTAATAACTAGTGAAATGTGGGTGAACTTTACATATACCGCTCTCCAAACTTTCGGGAATGTGGTTTATTTCTCACAATCACTCATGTCAAAAATAACGTAAAAAAACAAAATTGCCTGTAGGTACAACATTTTAGTCGTTTACACCGTGACATTTTAGTTGTCTTACAAAGGTGCTCCACTCAATGTATCCGACATAAAATACCTCTAGGCACGATTAAAACATTGTTACCATTAATAGGTACAAAGAAAAATAAATATTACCTTAGAATTATGAAATACCCTCCCTGTTAATAGTGTTTACGTATCAAACGTTAGAAGATATCTAGCTACCTACCATTACGTTCCATCATTAATTCCATCTCCGTAACAGGGTGTTTCAAATTACGTCATGCGTCTTAGTGAATGATATTTTATATTTTTTATTATGCAAATGTTCAAAAATATCATTTTTATTTTAATAAATGATTAGTAGTCATTGGATACATGAAGTGGGCTGCCGTTGTAAGACGACTAAAATGTCACGGTGTATTAGCACTTACACCCGGCTTCTGAATTCAGAATATGAAGTTAAGAAGTGGTCAAAGTCCATTTTAGCGGCCCTAACTCGGAATCTCAGGATCATACTTGTAAGGTAATCACTAGGCAACAAGAAAGTGCGATAAATCTTAAAGCTTTACCTAATGCTTTGAGCATTCACAGACTATTCAGAGCTGTGAGCCCGAAATATATAAACGATACTTAGCTTTCATTCCGACATTTGAGTTCTCGTCCTATCTTGCAACTGTAGTTTGGCAGTTGTGCGATAGTGACAGGATAACACTAAGCCAAACTGAGTCCAAGTAATGTTTATACATCTCGGCCTGACTACGTTACAAAACAAAAAAAAAGAAAATATATCAATGAAAATAAAGTCTCAAAGACGAATCTCCATTAACGCAGTAAAGCATAAAATATCTGTCTCCGAAGGCCGAGAGATGTGGGCCAGACGTTTTACTCAAAGAAAATAAAAAGGAATTAAGTTAAATCTCGTCCTGAGTGACGGACGGACACGAAGGACGAACCTAAAATATGTAATTTTTTACGTTCCTTTATAAATTCACGGAGTAAATTTTCTTTTGTTCTGAGGACCTAGCTAGGAATGAGGCGTATTTATGGTAACAGCGAAATATAACAGGTAAACTGTAACTGACAGACAAACTGAAATAACAGCTACTGTTACTCGAAATAATAAAATCCCTAACACACGACAGTTACAAGCTTTTCTCTATTCGTGTTTATGACAGTTACCTTAATTAGAACGAGATATCATCGTCAGAAGCTCTTTCCTTTTCTCGCATAGGTGTTGCACCTTAGGTAGAAAGAAAAGTACCTACTTTATGTAGGTAGGTACATGGAACTGGAACAGGCGAAGCATATATGCGATTTTACCTGTTACAACCCACTCCTATTCCCACATTCATATTCATTCATTAAATAACAGCCTGTTATTTGTAACAGGTTTTTGGAACTGTAACGTTATTTACGTGGAACAGGAACAGGCGGAACAGATATGCGATTATAGCTTTTACAACCCACTCACAAACACGCAGCTTAGACCATGTTCGCACGGACGTGAAAATATCGCAGCGGGATTTTAACGCGCACTAGACTTTCTACCCTCTGTGTTGGTTGGCTAGCTCTCAGAGCTATTATTAAAATCATCAATATACACTAAGTGGAAAAATACGTTTTATTTAAGCATTTAACTGAACTGAACTCAAAAATCACTAATAACCAAAATGAGACCACTGTATAAGTATACCCTTTCAAACAATAGAAGAATTTTTCAAATCGGTGGATAAATGACGGAGTTCTGAGCTGATAACAACCAAATTCATAATTTCCTCCTTTCAGAAGTCGCTTAAAAATTGTCACCATTCTGAAAAAAGATTGTATAATGGGAGCCAAGGACTACTTAAACACGGTCTAACATTTTCTAAACTCGATGTAATTACGTTACCACTAAGCTCTTCAAAATCCGATCACAAATCAGTCGAAGCTCTTTATAAATCACGTGCAACCTGTTCTTGAGTTAATGAGTCATTAACCTGAGAGGCTCTTGGTGAAGGCTCTAGATAATTATACTTGAATTAACTGAATGATCATAAACGTTTAATGAACTGTATGGCTCTTTGGGGTGCGAACAGGAACGTTCTAATTTCTGTGGGGGGATTTTTTCGTTGAACGATTTTCTGCTTTTTTTTTGTGTCATCAAATAACTTCTCCTGCTCTGGGTGGAGCAGGAGGGCGTGTTAGACTTTTACTGACTATAACCCACCTGTGTTCCGTCAGTTGCCTGTGTGCCAGGGGCCACGGTATCTCTTTCGAACAACCCACACCCTTGCAGGCCCCACCAGTTGGTACTGACATTTCTTTGAGGCGCGCGTGGAACACAATACGCCATCGACCCGGGCTTGGTCCTTACCGGATAGCGAGTTACCCATTACTCGCCGTCCGCAAGCCCGCGCCTAAGGTGGCCGGGAATCAACCTGGAGTTCCCGAAGCCCAGGGCGTCTCCTGCGAAAGCTACGGCCGTGAGGGTGCATATACTGCCTCTCCCTCACGTGCGCCGCTTCCCTCTTTGCGAGCATCATTGCTTCGCTGAAGGAGGCGACTGCTAACCATGCACTCTCGCTCCGCACCATGGCCTAGATCAGGGCCGGACGCGAGAGATCGCCGCCGCCGATCGCCTCCACGAGGACACGGTGGTGGTCTGCCCGGCTTGGCGGAGCCGGGCAGACCACCGTATGCTTCACCGTGTTCTCAGGGCGATCTTCGCAATGGACACACCCGGGCATTTCCTCCCGCCTTATGCGAAACGGGAACCTCCCGAAACAGCCGTGTCCAGTGAGGACCTGTGTCAGGTGAGGACGCCATGCCGCCTCTCAAGCCACTCCTCAAAGAGGGGACTTACCGCCGTAATCGTGGCGTGCCCAACGATTTTCTGCTTAGCGTAAACATTTTATACGTATTTCCTTATGAAATAAGCGTGATTACTCCTGGTAATAGAGTAGGAAATTCGACCAGAGGGGCAATTCTCGTGATTTTAAAAACGTTCACAGTCTGATCTCAGTCTGTCAAAAATACGTCGAGTTTCCATACATTTTTGACAAGTTTTTGACATTTGATTGTCGCCGAGATGAGATTGCGACTAGATTGTGAACCTTTTTAACCGACTTCAAAAAAGGAGGAGGTTCTCAATTTGACTGTTTTTGTTTAATGTTTGTTACCTCAGAACTTTCGACTAGGTGAACCGATTTTGATGATTTTTTTTTAATTATGAGAATTGGTCTTCAGTAGCTTTTTCCCAACTACGTTGGAGCCGGCTTCTAGTCTAACCAAAAACAGCTCAATACCAGTATTTTACATGGAGCGACTGCCTATCTGACCTCCACAACCCAGTTACTGGGTAACACAATACCATTTGGTAAGACTGGTTGTCAGACTTTCAGGCTTCTGACCCAAACGACTGTCGTTCACAAATGACAGACGGGACCAACAGCTTATTGTGCTTTCCGAGGCACGAAGCGGTCTTGGTATGCAAATATGGTCACCCATCCACGGACCAACCGTGGCAAGTGTAGCTTAACCTGATCGATCGACCCGTGAAGTGAAATGTTTATTTATGTAAGTAGATCTTAAAACTTACATTTAAGTCATATGTATGTAACGGCAAATAGCTGTAATGGTTGATATGAATAAATACTAAATACTTAAAAAATAAATACTAAAAACACACTTTTACACGGCAATATTTTGTTGGTCAATATTTTAAAAACTAGATGGCGCCGGCATTTCCTAGCTGACTGTTCCCTGAGAAGAAAAGCCGAAACAAACTCAGAGGTCATGGTCTCTTTTAAAATCCAAACATTATATAATTTGAATTTTATGTGAGTTTAACAATGCAGAGCAATGTCTGGAAAAGCCTTTTGAAGAAAGAGCCATTGCAGCGTGCGGCTGTTATTACTTAGCCAAAACCTGGCACCTAGAACAAGGCAATTTTTTTCATACTTAGGTGGTTATGTTCATGTCTGCAACTTTCCCATAATCTTCACCTCGCTACTCCTCCCACTACTTGCCGATATTATCACTGGGCGTGAACTCCGCGATGCCTATATGCTGCTAAATCGTGTTTCAAACTAATTTCCTTGAGCTGCAACTTTGCCTGGATAGCACTAAGCTTATTGACGTCTAAAACAGCTTACGGAGACTTGCTGGGTGTTTGGTGATTTAGTTTATCTTAGACTCTATATTAGTAGTATAATAAGCCTGTAATTTATCTACCGCTAGACACAGGCCTCCTCTCGGTAAGAAGCAGGCCCAGCGTGGGTCGGTAAATGACACACGTCTTCGATTTTTTGGTTCTAGGACATGCCATAAATGAATGATGAAATAATTTACACAAAGAAAAGCGCTTGTCTAGTTTCGAACTTATAACAAGTCGTGGCCCTTACCACTGGGCCACCACTGTTTTCTGAGTCTAATATACAGGTTGTAACAGAAACTCTATTGCTATCCTTAAGCACTAAAGATAACAGCTGGTATAGAATCACTATACATAGTTTCAGCTCAAAATAAAATACTCTAAGAATTGATACCAAATTTTCGGTTTCATATGTTTCTTAAATTCAAATCATAACAAACGTGTCACCGCACTACATAGGTCAATATCTTTCCACGTTACTTGCCAATATCACGATAAATCTCTTCCGAGTGATGTGTTTGTTTCAACTTGTTCTGGTATCAATGTATTAAAAATTCTCATAACTTCGGAATATGTAGAGATAGGATTAAAAAACCTTTCCAATATCGTTTGATATCATCCAAAGAAGCCGTGCCGTTGGTATGTACTCGTATATACCCTTTCCGTTACACATTGTATAATTAAATACAATTTTTAGCTGGTGTTATGTCGATCTCCAGGCTTCCTGAATTTAATGATTTCGTTCTTTGAAGTACAGCGGGTAATTTCGTAATACACTAACATTGGCAATACTTTTCATTTCGACATAACAACAACATTCATTGCGTTATTTACTAGGTTGTTGAGCGGACGTTTCAAACGTATGAAGAAATGAATTAGCAATTTCTTTAAACATCTTTTATAACACATTTGCTCGTAAAGGGTCTCTTATTTCACCAAATTCAATATCGTAATGTATGTCAATACGTACTTGTGCGTTATTGTAATGTAAAACGCACGGTTTATCAAGATGCTCCGTCTAAAACGAACGGTACTTTTTTAAATCTTAGCAAAGAGTTTTTATGTCAGAAAAGTGGTCAACATTTTATGAATAAAATTAACTTTGAGAGATAAATTAATATAAAAAATAAACATTTAATTCTTTAATTTAATTAGTTTTGACAATAAAAAACAACCATTTATCTGTAACAAAACAAAAAAATATTAATTTACTTTATTAGTAATACTGGCTGTTTTTCTGCTTTTGCCTTAAAAAAAATTGCTAACTTGTGAACAAGTAAAAATGATTCCGCGCGCTTTTTTCGTTTAAGAAAGTCCGAGTTTTATTTATTTCCTCGCAAATATGTTATAAAACTTAGTATGACATACGTGCGCTTTGAAAATTGCAGCCTCTGCTTTCTAGTAGCCCTCGCCTACGGCTCGGGCTAGCAATATCGCCTCGGCTGTAATTTTCAACTTACCGCACTTATATCATAATGTACTATTACGCAATTAGAGGGCAGGTTTCCTCACTAACACTTCCGCGTTCAAAATCCGTTAGATTGATTAAGTGAATATTCTGATATAATGCCATTGTAGCAAATCAAATCAAATCAAAAGTCATTAATTCAAACTAGGCTAAACTTAATCAAACTAGGCAGCACTTTTTGAACGTCAAAATTACATAAGACAGTCCCCCAAAACCCTTCACCACTTCCTAGTGCTTTAGCTGGGAAGAAGAAGTGGCGCAACAACTCCCCTGCAGCACAGCTGTCTGTTAAGTTGGAAGAACTTGATTCTAAACAATAATAGGTAAGTAATTAACATTCAACGATAAATGAAAATATCATTAATAAAAAATAAAAAAAATGCTTTTTACAGTCAAATGAAACAAACAATGTAATGAAGTAACTCATATGACCTGTCAGTAGTTAAGCTAATTCTGGTGAAAGAACACAACGGATGTCTTCAGTTGATCACAGCGACCAAGTCGTTGATAGAATAGTAGATATGCCTTAGAAAAAAGGTTGGATTTTACTTTAGCTTTTTTTTAAACTTTAACTTTAGCTACTTTAGCGGCACCAACAACGCTACATGCAAACTACGCATTAGACTAAAGTCACGGAAATCTAGCATCGCGCAAGCAGAGTTTAGCGCGCAACTAGCATGTTTTATGCCACATCCCGACATCAATCGTCGGGCACTGGGTCATCAGACGCAAGACTCGTCTGGTTGGAAGATCCTCCCTTTTCTATGGAGGATGAGTGAACTTTGCACACTGTTCTTCGTACTTTTAATATCAAAACTATTTGAAATCTTACCTTTGAGCCACCATGACTATTACATCTTCATCATAATCGACTGCCTGGGTCCACCGGCTACTGTTGAGAATCATGGTCAAATACGATTGTAGAATCACAATTTTCATCACTTGTCACGACTTCCACTTCATTGCTACTTCCCTACTCATTGAAACATTGCAAAACCATTTCCATACTGACCAGTTCAATGTCCATTCATATCAGTAAATGCAGTGTCCACACATATGTTATACTTTCAAAGTCCTAAACGAACCTAACCCCCACTCCACACATCTTAGGTTAGGTAATAAAACGGCCGCGCCGCAGTTGGCCGCACTTTTTATTGCGGCCAGGCCGTAAACCGCACTCCAGTGTCTTGTTTGTACCTCGTGCGGTTCGCTTTGCGTTTCATTTTTAATTTTGTGCGAAATATGCGGTTTGTTTCAGTAATCTTGAGTTATGTATTATGTAGTTAGGTTTTCTTTGCGTATATTTTCATATACTTTTGTCTTTGTTAAGCTTTCTCCTTATTTTTAAGCAGTTATGTGCATATCACTACTACATCTAGCTATAATATTCCCACTGCTGGGATACAAGCCTCCTTTTATTTAGAGGCAGTGGGCCATAATCCACCAAGCGGGCCCAGTGCGGGTTGGTAGATGTCGAATATATTCGAATTTTTGGACTCGTCTGTGAAGCCGTATGACATTCTGAAAACACCATGATAAACGTTTCAGCCAAAATATGTCCAGTGCCGGATATTGGCCTGCCCCAAGCATCGCCACTTCAACACACGAAAACACCTTTGATGCACAAAAACACCCAATCACCGTGGTTTATTAATTTAAAGGCAATGTTCGCTGTCTTCATTACAGCACTACTACGAGCAAAGTTCTGTGAACAGTTAGTGGGTAGGTAATATATACGGTGGCTACGAGCACGCACATGAAATCATGCAAATGCCGTTAATTTCAATATTTACGTCATAACAACAAAGTTGCTCAAAATACGACCACGCAGATTACTAAACTGTAATTAACATCCACCACTATATACATACATTCATAACATCACGCCTGTATTCTCTAAAGGGTTAGAGCTGTAGCTGTACTGGAGAGTTTGTTGTTCTTCTTCCCAGCAAAAGCACTAGAAAGTGGTGAAGGGCGGGCGTTTTACTGAGCGTGGGAGACTGTCTTATGTAATTTTGACGTTCAAAAAGTGCTGTCTCTCAGCCTAGTTTGAATAAATGACTTTTGATTTTGTACCTTTAGTGCAGTCACATTTCACCAGTTTTGTTTAAGTCCCATGTACTGTAGGACGAGCTTTTTGCCATCAACCGGGTATAAATACAGACTCGGGGTGCTACAGTCAGTTCCATCCGTGAGACTGAACAAATAAGCACGAACATTGACCCGCAGTCAGATCAAGAGAAAACCACTTCAATTCATCATTTGGCTGCCCCAAATGTCAGACACAGCCATTCTTCAGCCACTTCATGAATAAGAGATGGCGATTTCACGAGCCATTGCCTGAGAGAAGTACCTGAGGTAGATGAAGGCTAGACACGAAAAACTTCGATCATAAGAAGCTAAATAACTTATTTCTTGAACGAATAAATCAAGAGGATTAGGGATTTGGTTTGAGATTTTTATGTATTTTTTTCCTGTAAGTAAAAGTTTTACAGCTTTTGTATTAAGTTTTGTTTGAATGATTATTTTACGTTATTTTTCTAACTAAGTACTTACTTACTTAACTTTTAAGCTAGCTGTATTTTTTTTGTTCGAAAATATTGTTTTAACTATCTCGTTGGTCCAGTGGTCGCAAGCGCTACTGCTGAGCATGAGGTTTCAGGTTCAATTCCTAGGTCGGGCAAAGTGTTATTGGGTTTTTCAGTCTGGAATTTCTCAGTAGCAGCCCGGAGTTTAGATTTGTGTCGCGATAGATGACAACAAAACAACAAACAGAACAGATGGCCGATGGGGCCGGAAGGTTCTGGAGTGGCGACCGCGTACTAGAAGACGTAGCGTTGGAAGGCCTCTCACAAGATGGACCGATGACCTCGTGAAGGCCGCAGGAATCCGCTGGACGCGAGAAGCACAGAACCGGTCGAAATGGTGGTGCTTGGGGGACGTCTATATCCAGCCGTGGACGTCTTTCTGCTGAAATGATGAACTGATGATAATGCGAATAGACTCTTCCCCTAATACATAGGGCTTTAACATAACTGGACAAATATGTGTGTACTATTAGGCCTTACGCTTCGGTGAAATCAGGCGCGATGGTATGTACTATAAACTATATATTTAACCCGTTAATGCGCTAATAACATGATATTATAGTAGTTCCAATTCATTTTTTTACGTTCGATATCATAGGGCACTGCTAGCGTGGAATATCTTATGCCTTATACCCATTTATTAAGTCAACCACAGTCTTTTATATCAGATCAAAGTTAAAATGTAATAAATAAACTTAAACCCAATCTTCAGACGACCATCTCAACCATTTTGTTCGAAAGGTTTAAAGTTATTAAATGTAGGAGTAAGTTTATTCTGAGTTTATTATAATGGGTTTTACATATGTAAGATGGTTTAGGATTAAGACAGACTTGCCTTCTATTAGATGGGACTAAAACATAACTGACAGAATGTGGGTGTACTAAAGACACATATCTGCCCAACCTTCGGGAAATACAGGGAAACGCAAATGCCATTCGTTACCTAATGACATTTTAATGTTCAGAACTTTAAGGTAGATAAAAAGTGCAGAACCTACTTGTATATTTCTAAGACCCGATTACTCAATCATTATATGAAGACCTGAAGAATAAATGTAATGTTTTGAAAGAGTTTCCATACAAAAACTGTCAAAATGACAAACTTATTCGTCGGATAAAATTTAACTGGCGATTGAAACCCGGCCCTTAGAATATTTGAAACTTGTATTTGATCTTACCTATAACTTGTAAGTATATTGTTCTTGTACCTAGTTATGTTTTAGGAATATGTATTATGCTACTTTTTGTAAGTGGGTGTAGTTACTATACAACTCTGACCAATCCTTCGAAGAATACTGATGTGATGTTATCTTACTTATCATTTGCCTAGCGCTTTCCCAACTATGTTAGGGTAGGCTTCCAGTGTAGGACAACGCCCTCTTCCAGCCCCCCTAAATGGGTCCAGGGGCGACAGATCCGGGGAAATCTGTCGCCCTCTACTGGTTAGGACCCGAGATGGCGGCGCGTAGTGTTCCACGCGCGCCTCTCTATGACGTAAGGAGGGAGTCTAACACCTCACTCCCCCCCTATTGCGAGGTGGCCGGGGATCGCGGAAGTCACACTAGTTCCCGTGATCCCCGGTGCAAGTGAGAGACGGAACACCGGGGTGGTTTTAGTCAGTAAGAGTCTGACAGACCCCTCCGCCCTCCCCGGGGCGGAGGACATCCATGAGGATTTCCCCCGTAATAAAAAATAAAAAAAAGGCTTCCAGTGTAACAAGATGAAGTTGAAAACAAGTATTTGGAACGACTGCCTATCTGACCCCCACAACCTGATTAATGGGTAAAAATATGCCCCTTGACTTAGTACTTAATTTTAAAAAGAGATTCAACGTGTTCAAAACCCACATCTAACTTTCGAAACGACAATGTCTCAAAAACACGCGCATACCACTTTACTTTAGCGTTACTCAAGCAGAATTCATAATAAAATATCTCACTGTAATACTTTAAAATGTACTATCCTGAAACTTAAATATTTTCTCACGATTCTTGGCTGGGACTTGGGTTTCATTCCCGAATACTTCCGAAGTAGATCGTTCACAGTACGATCACGTAGACTTTAGATTTTAAATATAAATTGTCCTAAATTCGGCTCAGAAATAACGAGGAAACTTTCAGTTGTTCAGAGGACTGTTCAAATGGTGTGACCGAGCTTACGACCTATTAATACTTGAAGAGGAGCAGCCAAATCTTTCTTGTTCAAACTCTTGTGATTTGGGTTGCATTAGAAAAGTCGGTAATCGAGAAATGTTTTGCTATATATTTTCTACAATGGGCAACTAACAACTCTTTAAATCATTATAATAGGGTATTACACTCATTTATTTAAAATGTCTTAATTAGGTTCTAGTGTGCTAATAAACCACTAAAAAAACACAACATTTTTATTTCATCGATTAGTGCATTAAAAATAAAAATTTCGCGCGTAATTTGTCGAAAATGCTGGACGCAGTGGACGCCATATTGCTCTGTGGGTATGACGTCAGTCTGCTGAAAATAAATGCGCTGATATTTTATAAGACAATTGTTTATAATTAAAAAAATTAGTTATTTTTCGACTTATCGTTGGTTTGCTGTTCCTGAATGCAAAATGTTATTTAAATAAAAATTACTTTGATTACGAAAATAATAAAAGTACAAAGTTGCTCAGTTGACATGCCGTGTGACGTATTAACATGGCGGCTACTATTTCATGGTGTTCAAAAACAGATTAAAAAAACTGAAATCTTAAAATAATATTTTGTTGTTTCATGAACTAAAACTAACATTTTCCGACTACATTTTGCCTAATCTATCTCAATAATATATTTTTGGATGTTTTCTCGTATAGAATAAACATAATGTTTTAATAAAACCAGGGTTAGTGTTATAAATTCTTATAGGTTAGCACCACATGTCCTATAAACGTAATTATTGTGCCACATGCTACTGTGGTATTATAAAATTAACAACAAGAAAAAAAAACAAGCTCAAAGTTAACTGAGGTATTGAGAGTTTAAACAGAGACGGTTTTACAAAAACCGGACAAGTGCAGTCGGATACGAAGGGTTCCGTACCACCGTAAGACATTTAACACTACAAATATAAAAAATGTTGTTTTGTTGTTATAGCGGCCATAGAAATACACCCTCTGTGATAATTTCAACTGTCTACCTACTACGGTTCACACAGACAGACGAACGGCCAGAAGAGGCATAGTAATAAGGTTTCCGTTGGCCCCCTTTTGGGACGCAACCCAAAAAAAATACAAATAAAAGCCTCATGAGTTGTCAGTCCAGTCGCACATTGCTCGCAGAACAGGTTCTGGAGTGCCGACCGCGTACCGGAAGACGTAGAGTGGGAAGGCCTCCCACAAGGTGAACCGATTGAAGGATTAGGCGCACAATGCCACATTCGCAAAATGACATATTGACGCAAAATGACACATTCGCAAAATGTCATTTCTCAATATGCCACATTAGCAAAATGCCACAATAACAAAATGACACATTCGCAAAATGTCATTTCTCAAAATGGCACATTCTCAAAATGACACATTCTTAAAAGTTAAAGCCAACTTAGTGACTTCTGAGCCGATGATTTATGAATAAAAAATAAAACTAATTTGATTACGTATTAATCACATTATTTATTCATTTTCATTTATTTTAACACAAAATAAATTAAAAATGTAAACTGAAATAATATATGTCGCTGAGAATCATAAACATAATTAACAAAAAAATTTAACTTTTTCAAAAAAGCTTATTTTTTTGTAAAATTGTAAGGATTCATCAACTATTTAGTTGCACAGGGTCCGCTGTTTGATGATAATTATAATTGTAATATAATTATGTTTTAACCTATAAAATGGCTATTTATATAATTGTAGAAAAATAACTTTCCGCAGAAATTCTGCTAATAACAAACGGTTATCGCTTAACTTTTTAACATTTTTTTTATATTGTTCATCAAAATGGATGTCTTTACTTTTCCGATTCTGTCGGAAATTGTGAAATAAAGATTGTTTATATATTGTCCCAGTATTTACTTTCTTGTTGTTATTTATGTATGAATAGATATTGTGAAGGTTTTTTAGGGATACGTCTGTTCCATTCCATCCATTTTAAATCGTAATTAATTGTTAAACAGCATAAGTCAACACAAATAGGATAACAAACAGTGTAATTGTCATTTCACTGATTTTATTTTCCTTGTGAGTATACTAATATTTTTTTATTGGAAGTACCCACCTTCGCTCATTTTTAATTAAAAAAAAATAACAATTTAAATATTAATAATGATTAGATGCAAATGTAATACAATGATATATCATACATATAATTAATGTCAGAAGAATAATTAGAATTATGATTCAAAGTATTTTTCCGCATAATTTTCGGGTTAATTAATTTGCAGCATTGATTATACGACTTGCTTAATCAAGTCTTTCTTAAAGTTAAAGCTAGGTGGCGTTATTCATAAAAACATTTAACGTCTAAATTAAAATAAAATTACTATGTGTGACATAGTGACATTTGACATTTAGATATTTTGATTATTTGACATTGTGCGAAAATGGTATTTTGCGATAAAGCATTTTGCGAAAATGACATTTTGCGAAAATGGCATTTTGCTAATGTGACGTTTTGCGATGTGGCGTTTTCGGAATATGACAATTTGAGAATGTGACATTTTACGAAATTTCAAAATGTCATTTTGCGAATGTGGCATTGTGCGCCTAATCCCTTGTGAAGGCCGCGGGAAGCACAAGACCGATTGAAGTAGAGGGAACCTGGGGGAGGCCTTTGTCCAGCAATGGACATCTTTCGGCTGAAATGATAGTTGTCAGTGTAAGGATATTTTACTCGACGGACATTATGGTATTAGCTTGTGGCTCTGCCCAAAGCCTTCGAGGAAACAACGCGTGATGTGATGTGTTCACGTTGCCTTGTTGTGACGTAGTAGTGGTCATTAAGCCAGTTAATGAATTATCATAACATTGATGTGCCGACGGAACATTACAAGGTATAGAACTCTAAGAAAAAACCAAAACTTTGAACCCAATGGAAACGTCTCGACTTCTTGACGGGTACCAATTCGTAGTACTTACAAGCGGCATAACCCGGGTAGACAACTTTGCTCACAAATCTTTTGACTTACCACCGTTCCTGTAAAAAAAAGCTAAGAACAAAGAAATTATTTTGCTATATATTTATATTACATCATGCCTTGTTTCCCCGAACGAAGAGTTGGGCAGGGGTGTTCCTATAATACTCTCACATAATGACAACAGGCTCGCCCCCATTATTTTATTACTATACACCGTGAAATTTAAATGGTTGTTTTCCCGCGGCAGAACAACTTGCCATAAGGAGTACTTTCGAAGTATAGAGTAAAAGTAATAAAATTAAGATTTGTTTGTTTCAAAATAATTTTAAAAAATATTCATCAACTCGATAAAACACTACTCAATAGTAACACTAGAGGTAACTTGTAGGTACAGACGCCAGCACATCAAGCTACCCCAATCTGTCAAATTTCTTTGATAGATTTTCAACTTTACGTAATAAGCTTAAGGTTCATATCCAAATGGGAAAATTTGACAGTTTGGAGTAGCTTGATGTGCTGGCGTCTGTACTACTCGAAACGCATGCACCTCCGACCAAAGGGACCAGCGATGCATAAATGTTAAAAGCAAAATAAACTCTCGCACGTGGTGATTTTTCACAAGGGTTAATCTGCCATTTTTTGTTTCTAATATTTTATTTATTTATAAAACGATTGTATTACCAAGACAAAACCATTTCGCTGCGGGACAACAACCATTAAAATTTCATGGTGTATTTATTTACGTGTGATGTCAATGTTAAAAGTTAAAACAGCCAACATTTCGAAACTTTTCAACTTCCTGATGCATTTTGCATTTCCTACATTATCTCTAGCACTGGTAGTTACATCATATTACTGGGTATAGCAGTAACATGTTTTAGATTTGCAACATTTTCGAGTTGAAAGCCTTTTAGAGCCGCTCGCATTACCCTATGCAGATATGCGTGACCCGGATAGTCGGGTGGCCGTATAGCCGGATAGCCGGGGGTATTCAGAGAGTGCGACTGCGGAATCACTTTACGATTTATTCAGACGAATGTCATTTTATATTTCATGGTTTTATTCCCACCCGAGGTAAGCAATACTGTACATATTTTATTCGCAGAAACTACAAGAAGAGTTTAAAAAATCAAAGGTTTCAGCGGCTTTGGTTATTAGTTTATTCAACTGCGCAGGATAATCTTTAACAGAAGTGGTCATCATAATTAGCTTCAGCACCTTCTTTCACCGCTGTCGTACCTCGTCCACGACGAACTGGTATATTCCGGCACAATCCTGATTGTGCCGGAATATACCAGTTCGTCGTGGACGAGGTACGACAGCGGTTCCTCTCACATCATCTCTGTCATCAGAAGACAGTCGCCACGCTACCATCGATGCGACGCTCTGCCTGGCTGACTGGTCCAGCAGTGGCTACTGATAGGCTGAATTTATCGACTGATTGACTAGAATGGACTAGATAATTAAATACCAGAACTCAATGCGTAAAACCCACTGCAACAAAAATTTCAGATCACATCGCTGATCTACCACTTCTTAAATTAAGTTTCTGATATAGCAAAAGATACCCGACAAAAAAAAACACAACATATTTTTTTACCAAACATAAAATCTTAAGAAGCAACACTATAAGATATGGCTCTTAAGAATCAGTGTTGCCCTCTTTGTCTGAAACTCTGGCAATACTGGCATACTTCCAAACTTTATTGATTGCTTACATAACATGCCATCTTACGTAACGTTATTTGGACTATCGTGTCTGTGGGCGGACTCAATGGGTTGGTGGAACCCGCTTAGGTAAGTACGTACAATAAGCCTAACATTTTTTAATAAGACGGTAGGTTTTAGGACTGTGTAAAGAACACAATACAGGAGTTAGCCTGAAAGCTGCCAATCTCAACTGGGATTGGGCCGGACCTGTCTGTCTGGTTAAAAGAACCACTGATTGGGGCCCATTAAATGCTAGACGACATCGTGGCAGAAGACCAAGACGAATATCAAGGGACGAACGTGGACCGTGGACAGACGTGTGTGGAAAAAAGGGGAAAGGGACGCCTTGGCTTAGCAATGGGCATGAGGATCTAAAAAGATAGAGGATAGGAATTCAATACATTATGCAAAACCGTAGTTGTCGATGTCATTACCAAAGTATTGTTGATATAAAACTTATTTTAAAAATCATTTTTACAACAAGACAACTATTTGTGGTCACGAAAGACTCTGACTGTCTGTGGTCCAGGATTGTTGCCTTGTCGTGTTCGCTTTGGTAAATATAAATATATATAAATAAAAAATAGTTAAATGTTATTTACTTTCTTTCTTAGAACTTTGTAATTCCAATGTCTTTACATTGTAAATAATAAATAAATTAACTACCAACTAAAACTGTCAGTACATTCAAATCGCAAATATCATTCCGTGACGTAGTTGTATGAAATGGGAAATTACCGTGTGATCCATTTGTTTAACAATTAATTACCCTAACAATACATGTATAGCGGCGATAATCTCCCGTAATATTAAGGTTGTTTTGTAAACTTACCCAACAGAAGTCTAGACTATATCAAAACAGGGGTGAACAGCTAGTAACAAAAGTTATTGACCTAGTTGACCATATCAGCTCATCATTTCACCTCACAATTTTGCGGGAGACCGAACAGTTAGGGTCAATTAGTTTAGTCACACTAGCCAAAACGAGCGAACTTGCTTAGAAACCAAAGCATTACTTTATATTATAGTTCAAGGTTACTTGAAATCGCAATTGTGTTGCAATTGTTTTGTTTGAATCTATGCTAAAGCTGCCTCATTCGTTTGCTGGTCGCAAGTGGTACTGCTGAGCATGCCCAGGGCCCTGGATTTGATACTCGGTTCGGCCATAGTGTTATTGGGTTTTTCCGTCTAGCAATCAATAGTATTAGTGCCCGGGTGATGGCAATTGGCACGCCCCTTATTATATAGGATTTAAATATGTGGGTGTACTATAAGTACATCTCTGCCTAATCCGTCGGGAAATAGAGCCGGAATTTTATATTACGTTGTGTGTTATGCTAAAAACCTCCTGAGACATATGTAGTATGGCTTCGCAGTCATAATGACGTGTCTCTTTCGAGTATTCCCATTTAGCTAAGTTGTACCGACTGCATTCAAGTGAAATACTATTTATATAGTTGGACACCGAAACAGAGTTTTCTTGGACACTCTGTTTTGGTATCCAACTTCACAGTACCACAGACTATGAAACACTGGTACTTAATTGGATATTTGCGCCTATTCAATTATACGACAGGACCGGCTTGTGGCTAAGTAGTCGATCGATCAGGTTAATCATCTTAACATACCAAGACCCCTCCGTGCCTCGCAAAGCACGTTTAGCCGTTGGTCTCGGCTTTCATTTTTGGATCTTTGACAGTCGTTACGGGCCGTCAGAAGCCCGAAAGCTGGACAATCGTATTACCCATGTAAAATATTGGCATTCACCTGCAACCGGTTACATTGAAGATTATGATTCAATTTTACGACTGACAAGTATGAATAACTGTTTGCCGAACAAAACGAACCTAAAATTTTGACCCAATTCCGATTGCATCTAAGTTGCTCCCATTCCAATTTTACGAAGCGAAGAATCACCATACATAATGCTTTGCACAACTTTTTTTATTTCCCGCCAATAACCAACAAAGAAAACAGGAAAAAAACAGTCCATCACAGAATTTTCCTCGAACGAATCAGAAACGAGTAAAACTGAATTTTTTTACGAACACAGACAAAAATAGCTTCCGTGTTTAACTGGATACTAAAAAGTTAGACGGAAGCGAAGTATCTAGGTTTCATTTACGTCACAGGTGAGGGTAACGGCCTGGTCGGCCATCGATACGGGGTCGACGACCCGACTAGCGTCAGTAGGTAAATGGGACCGTCGCGTCGCAGTGCAAGCCTTTTTTTATGCTGCGTTGAGGTATGTTAGTCATGTTTGTATACATTGGATTATGTTTAAGACAAGTAATGGTTCTCTTTCTGTTCGATCGAGTTAATTTTTACATAGCTTTAACAAACTTTTTTTTTTTTGGGTGGGAAATCATCAAATAACTTCTCCCGCTCTGGGTGGAGCGGGAGGGCGTGTCAGACCTTTACTGACTAAAACCCACCCGTGTTCCTTCAGTTGCCTGGGTGCCAGGGCCGCGGTATCTCTTTCGAACAACCCGCACCCCTGGCAGGCATCGGCCCTTGGGGGCCCCATCAGTTGCTGCTGATATCTCTTTGAGGCGCGCGTGGAACACGACGCGCCATCGACCCGGGCTTGGTCCTTACCGGACAGCGAGCTACCCATTCCTCGCCGTCCGCAAGCCCGCTTTAACAAACTTCTTGTAACATTCAAGCAATGGTAGCAGTCGTGAGTTTCTGATGATTGGATGTATCTTTACTGGCTTTTGCCCGCGGCTTGTGTTAATCTAAGTTATAAATCACCTATGTGCCAAATTTCATCCAAATCCATTCTGCCATTTTAGCGCGCATCCAGGACATACTCCCAAAAACAAACGGACAAAAAAGATTTTTTGTGTATCGATAGATTTTGATTTTCCGACTTTTCTTTTGTTGACTTTGCTTTCAATATGATACCGATGATGATAGTAATGTGACCTACACGCTTATTCTTAAAATAATAATTGATTTACAAAGTCAATGATTTAACTCTGTCGTTGACTCCAAATATTCAACTACATTTTAAACATATTCACAACAAAATAACGAATCAAATTCTTCTTTGTTAACAAATGGTTTTAAATGTGTCTACAGGTAATAATTGTGGGAAAACCAACAGTATTCACCACGTGTCGAGCTGAACGTGAACTATCTTCAAATATCTGAAACGTAGAATGTCAAGTATTTACCACAGGCGCAGACACTGTTAACCCTTGGCTCGCCGTTGTAAGTATAAAGTGAAAATATCTGGATGACCGGTTTTTTTTTTCGTTTTCTCAAAATCTAAATCAAAATATTTTATTTCACATAAACCGGCAAGGGCACTTATGAAACGTCAGAAGCTAGGTGCACGGTTCCAATTTGTCGCTTCCTATGGAGAAGAGCTGGCAAGAAACTCCACGGTTACTCTTTTTTTAAAATAATTGGCTTTTATAATGTTTTCAAATTACAGTGATATTAGGTATAGGAGGACAGTGAAGGCCTGTCAATAAGTACCAGGTACTTAGAGGAATGAAAATAAATTATAGAAACTGTAGGCCTACAACGTTCTCTCATTCACAATATGTAAAAGAATCTACGTAAGTAAAATCAACCTATTTAAACCAAGTGATAATCATATTATGATTTCCATGAGAATCATGGAAATCATAATATGGAAATACTCGATATTACAAGTGTTGTATAATGTTTCTAAAAATGAAACCTAGCTCGATCAATTTATCGCCCCCGAAACCCCCTGCATACAACCCCCTGCATACAACCCCTATAATATTTTATATACAAGAATTGCTCGTTTAAAGGAATACCTTAATAAGTTATGAGGGATATTTTTACCAAATTTGGCGTCTTACTTTTTATAGCACAATAACAGATTTTGTAAACGTGTTGTAAATTGTAAAACATTATGTTTGGCTTACATATTTCTTAAAATATGTAAGCCAAACATCAGTCTGTTAATGAAACATACCTACGCCGCAAAACACAAAGGGATGTTTTTGAACGCATTTGTAGAAAGAGTAATGCTTCCTCAATAAGTTGTATTTCTTTTTATATGTTACTAATATTCGATACGTTATAAAGAACTCTTCACCTGTTCAATAATGATCAATTCTGCTACCAAAATAATCTTCCCAATCCGTGTCTAGAAATATCCACCAGTTAAGCTAAATTGACGTTCATTGCAGACCTAGCTGAGGCTATTTTTGCTTGAGGTCATCGCACTTGCGGCCGGTTTCGGGAAATGCGGTAAACGCGCAGTGTCTCACGCGATGTATGCAGGTAGTTAGATGTGGGGTTTTACTGTTTTTAGTGTAATAAATTATTCCTGGTTGTTTGTTTATTTTGCAGTTGAGTGCACATAACGGAGTTGCGTTAAGGTAGCCCGCAAAATTTAAACCGTCTTGAGTTTTTTTTGCAATTTGTGGGTCAATGTCTGTGTGCCCTAAATATTATAATTTCATTAAATAGTATTTCAATAGGGCAATTTAAGCTTAGAGAGTTTATTGGTGATTTCAATTTCAAATATAATTCTGTAAACATGTTTTAGCTTCGGTCGTGCACCGCAAAATGAAAAAAACGATCATTTTAATTTCACAAACATACCACAAAGAAAAACACTAACTCTAATTCTTTATTAATCTCAGATATAGGTATAAAGGTATTTATAAACACAGGATAACATCTTTAAGTACCTACTTATTAATTTAAAATAATAAAGGTCCCTAAAGATAGAGGCGCGTATATTTAGTATATTTCCGTCGATAGAAGTAGAGACTAGTAAGTTGGACAACTACATTTTTAGATACATGTAATTAGTATTACTTTAAACTAATAAATAAAGACCAAAGTATTCATAAAGGCAGACTGTTAATTTAGACATTGATGCTATTAACATTCACTTATATATTTCCTATCCAAATTATTACTTATCTTATACATAGGTTGTAAAACATTATTGCATTAGTGTCAACCATCCCGGGTCTTATAATCTAGCAGATAGTAAATACGTAGACATAAACTGGCGCCTTTTTCCAGTGATATTAGTCAAAATGCCACTTGCTCGGATCTTTTCGTACTTACAAGGAGTAAGTCTGCGGTAAATATTTTATAAATAAATACATAAACTACACATACGACATAGCCCGAAGAATTGCCAAACTTAAGTGGTAGTGGGCAGGGCACATTGCTCGCAGAACAGATGGCCGATGGGGCTGGAAGGTTCTGGAGTGGCGAACGCGAACGGAAGATGTAGAGATGGAAGGCCTCCCACAAGGTGGACCGATGATCTTGTGAAGGCCGCAGAAATCCACTGGATGCGGGAAGCACTGAACCGGTTGAAAGGGCGGTGCTTGGGGAGGCCTATGTCCAGCAGTGGACGTCTTTCGGTTGAAATGATGATGATGATACATTAACTCACGCCTTACTCCCATAACAGTAACTACAAAATGCGTCCTGCTATGATCCTTACGTACTTCTTTTGCAGTACAGTTCTGTGAATTTCATCAAAGAAATCTGGAAAAGTACAGTCACCGACGGTACGATGAACATACTGCGGTGCTTTTACGGTGTAAAATTCCAAACTGTAATAAAAGCATAAGAATCTTTTTAGGGATTTCGAGCTTCCTGTCTAGAATGTAACGCGTCTAGCGATAAGGAGCTTTAAATATTCCAACGTGTTTATTTTGCACTTAGAACCAAATTCTTGTGAATGTTGCGTTGGAGCCTCGCACAAGATTAGTTTTACATTGAAGTTTTGTATTCCGTGTGATCCCAGGCTAAGAGCTTTTTGTAATGGGTTTTTCGAATTTGTGTTGTCTGCAACTTGGAAGAAACGTTTAGTAAGAGGGTTGATTAATACCAACTCGAATCTATTTTACGCAGCCACCACTCCACACTGCTAGTACACAGGCCTCCTCTCTGAGAGAGGGAGTGGGTCATAATTCACCACGCGGGCCCAGTGAGGGTTGGTATATGTCACATGTCTTTGAATATTTGGTTCTTGGACATTCGGTTTCCTCACGATGTTTTTCTTCACCGTTTTCAGAGTGAAGTGCCTCGCTAGATTCGAACTCACGACCTATAACTTTTAAGTTGCGGTCCATACCACTGGACCACCACTGCTCTGTGTTTTTTTGTACGAGTTGTTTGTTTTCTATTAATTAAAATAAATTTTATTCGAAAACATTCATCAGTCCTTTACTTAACTTCAACTATATCCGACGAACGCCACGATTGCGGCGTTAAGTCCCCTCTTTGAGGAGTGGCTTGAGAGGCGGAATGGCGTCCTCACCTTCGGCCTGACACAGGTCCTCACCGAACACAGCTGTTTCGGGAGGTTCCTGTTTCGCATAAGGCGGGAGGAAACGCCCGGGTGTTTCCATTGCGAAGAGCGCCCTGAGGACACGGTGGAGCATACGGTGGAGGTCTGCCCGGCTTGGGCGGAGCACCGCCGTGTTCTCGTGGAGGCGTCAGCGGCGGCGATCTCTCGCGTCCAGCCCTGGTACGGAGCGAGAGTGAATGGTTAGCCGTCACCTCCTTTAGCGAAGCAGTGACGCTCGCAAAGAGGGAGGCGGCGCACGTGAGGGAGAGGCAATACATGTGCCCTCACGGCCGCAGCCTTTGCAGGAGACACCCTGGGCATCGGGAATCCCAGGCTGATTCCCGGCCACCGTAGGCGCGGGCTTGCGGGCGGCGAGTAATGGGTAGCTTGCTGTCCGATAAGGACCAAGCCCGGGTCGACGGCGCGTTGTGTTCCACGCGCACCTCAAAGAGATGTCAGCACGAACTGATGGGGCCCGCAAGGGCCGATGCCTGCCAGGGGTGCGGGTTGTTCAAAATAGATACCGTGGCCCCTGGCACACAAGCAACTGAGGGAACACGGGTGGGTTTTAGTCAGTAAAAGTCTGACACGCCCTCCTGCTCCACCCAGAGCGGCAGAAGTTATTTGATGATTTCCCACCCAAAAAAAAAAAAATAATATATCCGACGAACCTCGTTACTCATCTCTTTTCGTGACCGTAAATACCTAATATTCAAAAAGTAATTTGAAGAGTTATTATGAAAAGTTTTCCTCACAACTGAAAACAGATAAATTTAAAATAAAAAAAGAATTCTTGATAGAAAAAAGCTCCAAAAATATACTTAATACGATCTAGGGTGGTCGTCCGTTTCATGAACTTTTCTATTTTATCGTTAAATTAAAATCTTGACATTTTGCAAAGTTTCAGGAGACAAGGTCGTCGCCTGCTCGATGTATGTTTTCAAGCGCGCCTCAAGTAAATGACTGACTGGCATTTTGTTTGTTTCTTCTTTCCATTTGTGTCTGAAAATATGAGGATTATTCTGTACTAGCTGTATGCCCAATCGGCAAAAATTAAGGGTTTCCACACACTTTTATCGACTATTAGAGTGAAGAGGTAAGCTTTAAAAAAACTTCCCAAAATACTCGCCTTTGTTATATTATTATAAAGAGTCGTGCAAAATTTCATGCTTCTTGAACCCGTTTGGGTTTGGGCACTCTCAAAACAAAAGTATAAAAGGCACCCCTGCAGTACCATCTTGGCATATTCATCTCTCTACGCATGGCACTACGGTGTAGAACCCTCTCTGCTACGGCTTAGCTCGGCCTGAGGTACAAACAAATGGCTTACCCATTAGAATTAAATTTGCCTAAGTATGTATAGAATCAAATCTATCCGACTAAACAGACAGCTGTGCTGCTGGGGAGTTTGTTCCACTACTTCTTCTTCCCAGCTAAAGCACTAGGAAGTGGTGAAGGGTGGGCGTTTTGGGGGACTGTCTCATGTACTTTGACGTTCGAAAAGTGCTGATTCTCGGCCTAATTTGAATAAATGACTTTTGATTTTGATTTTGAGAAGGCTTTCGTATTCTAATGAATTAAATTAATTTATTATAAGATACATTACTTTCCCCAGAGTATAATTACTCCAAATATGTCCGGATGCAGTGTCCACTGTGTATTATTCATATTCCTGCTTAACTCTGAGAAATATCTCCCTTGACTATTGCATACGAGTTTATAATTCTCACGTTGTATTGATTTACTTGGAGTACAGTTGTTACCCGACTGTCCCAGAAGGAGTATGGCATGAAATCTGTGATTTAATTAAAAGAAATGCCAGCAACAGTATCAGACTGCTTGCGAAGTGATCTTGTTTAGAAGTTTTAGATGTTTTTTGCAGTTTTCAATATTTTTGATAGACGACAAATAGGATTAGGTTCTAAAGTCGATGCGTGTTGTTATATGAGTGACGTTTTTATGTGTCGAAGTTGGTCCCATTTAATGTTGAGAAGTTTTGTATATGAGGACTGCCAAATAATCACATGTTAACTATCAGGTAATTTTTTCATGGTCTTTTTGAATATATGCATTCCAAACTTTTTTTTTTAAGTAGGTAACTTGAGACGGTTAACTCCACAAAGATCACCAATCGACTCGTTACTTTAATTTCCATTGTTTACAAATTCAGATGATTACATTAATTAAACACTTAAGAGTTGAAATTCTTAGCAAGAATAATATGAAAGTACTTAAATTGTTATTGGCAGAAGTGTTTGCAGACTTTCAAAATGTTTAATGTATATGAGAATTAGTTTTAACTTAAAGTTCTTTTCGAATAAACGATGTAAAGCTTTATTAACAGCGAAATACATTTACATAATTTATAAATTAGTACTTGTAGACACAAGTGATAATAATATTATGTACACATGTACGAGTTTATCAAGGGCAATCATAATATCGCAAAAGTATTCTATACTTAAGTGGCAGTAGGCAGGGCGAGTTGCACGCAGAACAGATTGCCGATGGGGCCGAAAGGTCAGGAGTGGCGACCGTGTACCGCAAAACGCAGAGTTGGAAGACCACAAGGTGGACCGATGACGTTGTGAAAGCGTTAGGAATCTGCTGGATGTGAGAAGCATAAAGCGGGTCGAAATGACGTCCTATGTCCAGCAGTAGACGTCTTTCGGCTGAAATGACGATGATGAAGATTATTATCTCCATTTTATTGTTTTTCTCTAGTGCTGAACAAAAATAATAGCACAGAAAAAAGGCATATCAATCAAGATTGATTCATAAGCTTTGTTAACGCCATCTACCCACGCAAGGTCGACAACACGTAGCACCCTCTAGCGTCGAGTAGACAGCGACTAGGCGAAAGAATATTGAGTGAGAGCGGCGCACGGGCAGCGCTGATTGGTCGTCGTGGAAGAACTCTCTAGAACATTCAATTCCTTCACTCCACGGATTTTTCATTCGACAATCGACACAAGAAGAAATGGTAGTCGGTTCACCATCACAATTCTATTTTCTCTTATATCACAATCCTTGTAAAAATAATATAATAAACGTCTAAAACCATTGAAAATAAAAATACTGCTCATTGAAGAAGCGTGACCCTCAAATACCCAGAACAAGCTTTTTCCTGTGGAAAAAGGATGGATGCAGATGCCTAGCCTAGTCTTTTCCCATCTCTTTTGGGGTCGGCTTCCAGTCTAAACAGATGTAGCTACAGAATACCAGTAGTAGATATATAGACAAAATCAAACTGGTTGCTCTAGACAAAATCAAACTGGTTGCTAATTAAATTATGTAATTAATTATATCTAAACTCAGTGATTAAAAAAAAAGAAAAGAAGTGATTACTTTAACTCACACACTGACTGATTACATACATGTTAATATTCTAGGAAAATTGTATATTTACTTTTACAATGTTTGTAAATATGTGGGCACCATGTATCTATCATAAAATTAATTATTCTGTAATTGCTTCAATTTCATTGTTTTTACCTATTTTGGTACAGTAATTTTGTTCTGGATGCATCGTTTTCACACATTATTATACTATGAATGTATGTTAAATATTGTAGTTAAATCATTTTAAAAGAGTAACGGTGGAGTTTCTTGCCCATTCTTCTCCATACGAAACTACATTTTGGAAGGGGCGACTAGAATCAATTCTATTTTAATGTAAATGTTGACGTTCAAAAGTGCCCTTTAAGTGCCTACTTATTTATTTTATTTGAAATAAATGCTTTGACTTTGACTTTGACTATAGGTAAAAGACTATAAATTATTTAAACTTAAACGTCATTATCTATACACTTGCTTTAGATGCGTCAGGTTTTGCTTTCGTTTATATCAGATCAGCAAATTTTCTGGACTGGACTTCATACGTAGCTTCATTCTCAATAACATCAGTCAATGTAGCTCTAAAGGCGTCTAACAATTCAATTTGTGGTTTTACGAGCACAAGGACCCGGGCCCAATATCGTAGACCAAATGTCAACACGCCGTGGATATTAGGTTCTAAGATTCAATCACATACACACACACACACATACCTATCTATACAGTCTAACACACGCAAAGCTTTATTTATCTCGGAGCATTTTGAGGCCAAAAACCTCTGAGGGCCGCAAAAATCAACATCACCAGCCAACAGCAGTCCACTGATGGACATAGGTTACCTTTGTTACCTTCATTATCTATATATATAAAAATCAATGCCACTTTTCGTTGTAATTTTATAACTCAAGAACGGGCTCACCTATCCAAACCAAATGTTTAGGCTTTGTTTGGACTATTTAGTAGATGGTTTATGTGAAGTTTGCACAAAATCGGTCGAGCGGTTCTTCATTTATCACATTTTTTGTAACAAATGAATTCAATAAATGGCGGATCATTTTGTTAATGGGGATTTTGCTGTCAAATTGAAACTTTTTTCAGATGGGGATTGTGCTGTCAAATTGAAACTTTTTTCAGTGTTGACAGTACAAGCATGTTGTTATGTCATTCACTCCTGCTGATGAAATAAATGCCTGTTTGAAGTCATCAGTTCTTTGGAGATATGTACAAATATTGACACTGAACATTAATATGCGTATTCACCTACAAAATGATCCAGCTGCCCATGAATTTTCAAAACAATTGTTAGAAATCGGTGATGGCAAAATACAAATCGACAGTACCAACGGATTGATCGCTGTACCGAACAATTTTTGTACAATTGCGCAATCGATAGATGAATTGATTGACTGTGTTTTTCCGAATATTCTTCAGAATTACAGACATCATGATTGGTTGAGAGAACGCCCCATTTTAGCACCGAAGAGCATTGATACCAATGCCATTAATTTTCAAATTCAAGCGAAACTGCCAGGTGTAGTCACATATAAATCAATTGACAGTGTTATGAATCAAGATGAGGCAATGAATTATCCAATTGAATTTTTAAATTCATTGGAACCGGCTGGTATGCCACCGCATTGCTTGAATCTGAAAGTTGGTTCTTTGATTATATTATTGCGAAATATTAATCCACCAAAACTGTGTAATGGCACCAGATTAGCAGTGAAAAAGTTATTGCCAAATTTGATTGAAGCTACGATCTTAACTGCTAAATCAAACGGAGAAGTTTGTTTGATACCGCGTATCCCTATGATTCCAACTGATATGCCATTTGAGTTCAAACGATTACAATATCCTGTGCGTTTATCATTTGCGATGTCCATCAACAAGGCCCAAGGGCAAACACTTCACGTTTGTGGTGTGAATTTGGGGGAATCATGTTTTTCACATGGCCAACTTCATGTTGCCTGTTCCAGAGTCGGTAGGTAGTAGGTAACCCCAGCGGTTTGTTAATTCATGCTCAAAATGGAAAAACAAAAAATATATTGTTGATCCAAATGTTTTGGATTAAGTTTTAAAATAGCTAGTAATTAATAAAATATTTTTTTGTTTTAATAAATGAATTTGATGTTCCAATTATTATTTTTTATTATTTCACTTTATACGTAGCGAAGCACGTACCGCGCCGCTAGGATATATATATATATATATATATGAAGCATGCATGTCCGTTCAAAAACACAAAGAATGATTTAAAACAGCAGAGGAAATAAGCTCTCGAAGTAAGCGAGACCAATACAGACTAGTGCTGGATGTACTGCGTCGATCAGCGAAAGATATTGGAATCCTCTTTATTCATCAATTTGCAGTGATGGGGGGGAATATTTTGCAACAAATACAAAAAAAACCGAGTACCTATATCAGAGGTTCGGGATTGTTCACCACGTATCTAGTTCATACAGTTATAAAACATACACGTATATGAATTAGAGTATTATGATATTTATGATCTTGTTCCATTCTCCTTTTCCGACACTATTAACGCAGAGTGGTTTTTTTTTTAGGCGGGAAATCATCAAATAACTTCTCCCGCTCTGGGTGGAGCGGGAGGGTGTGTCAGACTTTTACTTACTAAAACCCACACGTGTTCCCTCAGTTGCCTGTGTGCCAGGGGCCGCGGTATCTCTTTCGAACAACCCGCACCCCTGGCAGGCATCGGCCCTTGCGGGCCCCATCAGTTGCTGCTGACATCTCTTTGAGACGCGCGTGGAACACAACGCGCCGACGACCCGGGCTTGGTCCTTACCGGACAGCGAGCTACCCATAACTCGCCATCCGCAAGCCCGTGTCTACGGTGGCCGGGAATCAGCCTGGGATTCCCGACGCCCAGGGCGTCTCCTGCGAAGGCCACGGCTGTGAGGGCGCATGTACTGCATCTCCCTCACGTGCACCGCCTCCCTCTTTGCGAGCTTAACTGCTTCGCTGAAGGAGGCGACTGCTAGCTCCATGCACTTTCGCTCCGTACCATGGCCTGGACCAGGGTCGGACGCGAGAGATCGCCGCCGCCAATCACCTCCACGAAGACACGGCGGTGCTCCGCCCAAGCCGGGCAGACCTCCACCGTATGCTCCACCGTGTCCTCAGGGTGATCTTCGCAATGGAAACACCCGGGCGTTTCTTCTCGCCCTATCCGAAACAGGAACCTCCCGAAACAGCCATGTTCGGTGAGGACCTTTGTCAGGCGGAAGGTGAGGACGCCATGCCACCTCTCAAGCCACTCCTCAAAGAGGGGACTTACCGCCGCAATCGGGGCGTGCCCAGCACTGGGTTGCGACAATCGCACTTTCCACGTCGCCATGAGATCCTGCCGAAGCTCTGTCCGCCGTGCCGCGATTTCCCGCGGCAGCGGAGTTACGCCCCGGCGTTTGGCCTCCTCGCGCCACTCCCAAGTGTGCGCGAGGACGCCATGACCCTATGGGCCGCCTTCAACCGGCGTGCTGGTTGGCACCTCAGTGTAGGCGCCCACACCGGCGCCCCGTATAGGGCCATGGCCCGCACGACCCCCGCGTAGAGCCTCCGGCAGGCGGCGTTTGGAACGCTGAGTGGTGATGTTATGATTTTAGCAATGATTAATAATATATCCTATTTGCTACTTAAGGCGGAGATTTCTTGAAAACGATCAAAAAGGTGGTTTTTTAAAACCAGTGTATCTCTTTAACCGTAAATAATTTCAAAATTATTTACGGTTAAAGAGATACACTGGTTTTAAAAACCGATTTTAAAGATAATTAAGAGGTGACTTTGATGATTTTTTTGATGCTAATGCATCAAAAAAATCATCAAAGTCACCTCTTAATTATCTTTAAAATCGGTTTATCCCTTCATTAACAATTATAATTATAATTAAAAATATACCATAAAATTTCAAATGCCAAACTGCATCCAGTGATGGATTATTTATTATTAAATAGTTAATATCTAATTTTATACGATTTTATTTGCACTTTTACGACGTACGTTTGCTCATTTATTATTCTAATTCATTACAACAGATTTTAACCCGTATCAGATTGCAATAAGAAATATTGGGGTAGGGAGTTTGTTCCACCACTTCTTCTTCCCAGCTAAAGCACTACGAAGTGGTAGAGGGTGGGCGTTTTGGGGGACTGTCTCATGTACTTTGACGTTCGAAAAGTGCTGATTCTCAGCCTAATTTGAATAAATGACTTTTGATTTTGATTTTGAAATATTATCGCTCATAACGACATTATTTAAAGTTATCAGGGCCTTAAGAGTTTTTTTTTTTTTTTGTGGGTGGGAAATCATCAAATGACTTCTCCCGCTCTGGTTGGAGCAGGAGGGCGTGTCAGACTTTTACTGACTAAAACCCATCCATGTTCCTTCAGCTGCCCGTATGCCAGGAGCCGCGGTATCTCTTTCGAACAACCCGCACTCCTAGCAGGCATCGGCCCTTGCGGGCCCCACCAGCTGCTGCTGACGTCCTCCTGCGACGGGTCAGTACAGTGGCCCCGCCGCCAACCACTTTTCGGCCGCAGGGGATAGGGAGAGCGGCCAACGCTATACCGACACTCCTTTTCCCCTGCGGCCCCACCGCGTCCGCCATCAAACGGTGGCGGCCCCGTCCAGGCTACGGAAGGGAAGAGCGCTACTCAGAAGTACCGGTACTCCTCCTCCGCCGCAGCCTGTAATCCTCAGCCGCGATGCCTCCCATTCGACATCGCGGCCCGCCTCAGTTGCGATGCACCTCACCGCAACCTACTTTTTGGCCGCTACGTCGTCGGCTTGGAGGCACAAGCCCTGACGAGCGGCCCCACCTTGGGGTTCCTCTTCGCTTCACCGTGGGAGGGTGACCACGGTTACTGAGCCCCCCCGCAACGACAATGCGGGAACCCCACTGGGGGAGGGCCTTAAGAGTAAATTAAACATTGCGCTTTTTACATCCCTTTAACTTGAAAGATATTATTCACTACTGATTGTTTTTCCACTGGCTGGTTTAACCGTTTAGCTCCATAAAGTAGGTTATTTACGATATTACGATACCTTATCTATTACGTAAGTAAAAGTAAAAGTTCATTTTTTATTTTGTTTCAATTTTTTTTTCATAAATTACAAAGGAAACGAGCTAAAAAAGCTAAAAACTGTGTCGCAGCTATCAACACCCGTCTAAACATAAGACACGCATTGTTCCAGACTTAACTCTGACATGGGTACAGTTTATCTAAATGATCGTAGACATGCAAAAAAAAGGAAGCTGTGAATGTTGCGGTGCAGTGTGGAGTGGTAATGTGAGTGAGGAATAACTATGCTTTTATATAATACTAGCCCGCGACTTCGTCTGCGCAGAATATTTATTTTTATGATTTTTTATATTATCACTACATAGTAAAAACAAAGTCGCTTTCTCTGTCTCTATATCCCTATGTATGCTTTAAAACTACGCAACGGATTTTGATGCGGTTTTTTTGAATAGATAGAGTGATTCAAGAGGAAGGTTTATATGTATAATACACCGACCTCCACGCGGGCGAAGCCGCTGGCAAAAGCTAGTATTATATATATTAATAAAATTAAAAAAAAATCTAAAATAAAAGTACCCTAAGTTACTTCTTATTACATCAGTTAGCTGCCAGTGAAAGTCCGGTTGAAATCGGTCCAGCCGTTTCAGAGATTAGCCGGAACAAACAGACAGACAGACAAAAATGTAAAAAAATGATATTTTGATATACACCGTGACATTTTAGTCGTCTTACAACGGCAGCCCACTTCATGTACCCAATGACTGCTATCTACCACCATTCGTAAAAAAAATTTTTTTTTGAACATTTACATAATCAAAAACATGAAATATCACTAAGACGCATGACGTAGTTTGAAACACCCTGATATGGAGATGGAATTAATGATGGAATGTAATGGTAGGTAGGTAGATATCTTCTACCGTTTGATTCGTAAACATTATTAACAGGGAGGGTGTTTCATAATTCTAAAGCATTCATTATTTTTCTTTGTGTTTATTATCTTAATTAATGGTAACAATGTTTTAATCGCGCCTAGAGGTATGTTATGACGGATACATTGAGTGGACCATCTTTGTAAGACGACTAAAATGTCACGGTGTATATGTACGTGTTTACATTCATATGCGTTTAGTAAAAAGCGGTTATTTTAATATTACAAACAGACACTACAATTTTATTTATCTGTATGTATGTATAGATAGATACATAGTCCACTATGATTATAGTATCAATCCCTGTGCCTATGAACATGTAATGTAGATATTGTTATGTGTATATTGATGTGTTTAAATAGTGTAATTGGCTTCGGCCGTTCTATTTAATAAATAAATAAATAAACGATCAATGGGCACTGTAAGAAACACCTATTAACTTACAGTTATAGACTGATATTGTTTTAATAATAATTCTTTGATACACAAAAAGAATGTCCAGTACATTTCCACTTTGTCAACACTCCTGTCTCGCCCGTTTTCCTCGAGGCGGACTAGTGCTGACATGTTATATGTTCCCGTCAAACTTCGCTATGTTTGTCTTCCCCCTCTTTGGCAGTTTTATGGATTTCGATAATTGGCTTTTAGTGTTATTTGTCAGTTTCGGTTGATATTGTTGTTTATTCGCAATTTATGTTACAAAGAAATATAGATTCATTATAATCAGTTAAGTAGTAAATTATTATTTTAATTATTAGGGTTGTGCAGGTCAGATAGGGAGTCGTTTCATGTGAAATATTGGTATTTGGCTGCATCCGGTTACACCAGAAGCTGACCCCAACATAATCGAGAAAAGCTAGGGAGATGATGAAGTAGTAATTATTGCTGTGACTCTATACGGGTCGCCAAGACGCCAGAACGCATAAAACTAGGAAGCATAGAAAATTCAGTTTTATAAATCCTGCAATGTATTTCTGTCTGTGTCATGAATTGTTAACGGCCTGTATTTATTCGTAAGATTTACTTATTATATAGACCACGCTCAGCCTAAACCGCTCGGTGTAGCTAGAATCATGGAATTATGCACAAGATTCCTTATTTAAGATGAGCACAGGGTTATTTATTTATTTATTTATATATGTTTTATTGTACACCAGAAAATACAGAATAAAGGAACAAAAAAAATTTAATTTTGTTGAATACAGGATGCGTATTGCATGGTACTTTAATAATTTGGTATACCTAAAATCAAAGCACAATATCAAGCTATAGACAAAGTAGGCAAAAACAATACTACGTATATAAAAAAAGTAAAATTCGTTCGTCGCTGTTTTGTAAACCACCTTTGTAGCATGTTCATTTTTTACCACCTAAAAATATATATATTTGTGTCTATTTTCGGTTCACACAGGATAAATACCTTAATATTTTATGTTGTAAATCACTATCAATACTATCACTACATATTATTAAACAAAGTCCCTCGCCGCGTCTGTCTGTCTGTTCACGATAAATTCAAAAACCAATAGACAGAGTGATTCATGAGAATGGTTCAATTGCATAATTTGTTATTTTGTTTGAATTGGTAAACGCGGGTGAAGCCGCCTGCAAAAGCTAGTTAATCTTGAATAATAGCCGATTTTTTCATATTTTCAACTAGCAATTTTTTGTGCAAAAAATCGAATAGAACATAGTTTCAATACATTCACTATTAAAATATGACTTTTGAAAATATTCCAACTGTTCAATATATTTCGCTTTGTGCAACGTTTTACTAACCAGTGAATCGAGAATAATTAAAAAATCCTTTTTGTTAATAAACTCGCATTGTTTCGTTACTGCTTCGTTGGTCTGGTGGTCTCAAGCGCTACTGCTGAGTTCGATTATCGGGTTAGGAAGTGTGAACTGATATTTCTCATTAGCAGCCTAGGGTCGGGGTTTGTTCCCGATGGATGGCAATAGGTTCGCCCCTATTACATGGGAATTCAAAATATCTAACAAAATGTGGATGTACCAGTGGCGAAAGCACCATGTAACACGATTCCTACCGGCTTCCCTTCGCATCGGCAACTGTATCGCTATAAAAAAAATGGCACGTCAATAGTGGCTACTATTTTCAAAAAATATAGTTACACTACGGGTATTTAATACACCATAACATTCAAACAACAAAAACGGTTATTTTAGCTTTGTATTACAAAAAAAAAACGTTCTAAATTAACCCGGCGGCCAAAACGTCATAATCGGAAACTAAAAATTCATACAACAGTGATTTATTGTTTTTAATTCTTTACATTCCTATATAAATTTTATAATGATAGTAAGTATTCTTTATTGATAAGTCAGTAAGTTAAGGCCGACTTCGCTTCGGCTTCTCTCTTAGAAAAATGTACACCTCGCCGCTGGGATGTACTCCGTACCTCAGAAATACAGGTGTAACTGAATTTAATTAACCTTTAGGTATTATCCTACTAATATTATAAATGTGACAGTTTGTATGTTTGGATGTTTGTTACTCAATCATGCAAAAACGGCTAAACGGACTAAGATGAAATTTGGCACACAGATAGATTATTAACCTGGATTAACACTTAACGATACGTTTTATCCCGGAAGTGCGATCCTCTGGGATAATTTTCGATCTCCACGCGGGAGAAGCCACTAGAAGTAATATGATAACCCAACACTAACTAGGGCTGGGCCGCAAATTTTATTCAGCCCTATCTCGTGTTAATTCCGGTGTTTGAGGGAATTTTCTGGGATAGAGGTTGGAACTCAGTTTTTGACATAATGACCAAAACATTGTTGGCAAAATAGATGTTGGATGTCATTTCAATAACTTGTAGATACCCACAAACATTAGTAGATACTTACTTTGTTTACTTAAAACTCCAAATAACTTTCGACGTAGAAGCAAAAGTTCGCCCCAGAGGGATCTAGTTGCTAGTTGAAAAAGTTAGGACGGAGTTACGCAGGTAGCCTAAAATAAGGACACACTGGCTATAAGACAAGGTATCTTAAGGAAAAGTTGTACACCAACGTAACCCATATACTTACATTTTCAAGCGACCCGTGTAAGAGTAGCAAGCATGTGTGCGTTACCGCTCTCTCTCTTTAACATTTAAAACACAGCCTCTGGAACTTTTCAGCGCCGTTCGGTCCGGAATCGATAAACCGCTTTAAAAATGCAAGTCCCGTATTTTTATATCCCGGTCCTGTTAAATATTAAACTGGCCAGCACTATCGGAGTGGTATGAACCAATTTTGTGAACACAATACAGACCTATCTATTGTTTTCGTTTACGTCACATTTTTTTAACGTGATTGTTTTGTAAATTTGCTTGTTTTTTCTTCGATAGGTTTTTGTTATTCGAGTGGTGTTTTGGATTCATTTGTTTTGAAAATGAGGTGAGTGAAGGGATTTCTTTACGAGGGAAAAACATAGAGCGAAAAAATCTCTGACAAATTCGTTGTTAAAGAACTAATTGTATTGGGATCACTGTTTCTAACTACAAATTATTAAAGTACTAATATTGTATGTTACGTTTTGTACTAATTATGTAGGGATCTAGTTGCTTTTTTAGTCACATTGAAGTGTTAATACGCTGTTACAGCCTAGTACCTACCGTCTTTTTAGTCACATTGTAGTGTTAATACGCTGTTACAGCCTAGTACCTACCGTCTTTTTAGTCACATTGAAATGTTAATACGCAATTACGGCCTAGTACCTACCGTCTTTCTACATACAAAGATTTTTAGTTTCTAGATGAATCTTGCAAAAAACTGTTCTACTGTGAAAAATAAGATTTCAACACTTCTTTTTTATGAATCGTCTCCTACTCTGCAGTTTCCAATACAAAAAATGTTATAATTCCAAACATCTCGATCAGTTTGCCTAGCGTTTCCCCAGTTATTTTATTAAGTTGGGGCAGCTTCCAATCTTGCCGGATGAAGCTGAATACCAGTATTTTATCTGACCTCTAGAACCCAGTTACTGGGTAACACGTAAATACCCCTTGGTAAGACTGGTTTTAAGACTTTTGAGCTTCTTATTAGCCGTAACGACTGTTAAAGATCTACGAACGACTGCCAAGACCAACGGCTTAACGTGCTTTCCGAGGCATGGAGAGACCCCATTATGTATTGGATGGTCACCCATCCACGAACTGACCGCGACAAGGGTAGCTTAACCTTCGATAGACTCATGCGCCTGTTATCATTAGCTACGAGCCAACACCATACACCCAAAAATACAATATGGCTGCCTGTCGAACATGACGTCACGAGCCCACAGGTGTACTCGCCAAACTCAAGATAGCATTTATTTTGCATGCAAATTGCCCGGCGCCCCTCATTAAATATCAACGTCATTCCAAGCTGATAGTGTTAATAAAACAGGGAGATTGCCTGGGCTATGTTTATCACTGTTCAAGTAAAGCAGAGGTGGTTTGATGGAGCGAAGAATTGAAGTTTATTTTTAAATTTTTGTGGTTTTGGTCAAGGTTTTTTGGATTATAAAGTCTGGCGGAATATAATAAATTAATAAAAACCATTTTCATACCAGCTGCTCGCTAGCATCATATTTTTTTTATGCAAGCCCAACCCAAAGCAAGTCATTCATGTCCTAGGCTCTAAGCGAGCATTAACATTGTACTGAATTTCATTAGGACCCGCTAGTCATTAACATGGTTTGAATTTGGAACCTCAACTGAGAAAATTGAATTGAAAAATTCTACAAAAAATAAACTTTTTTCTATTAATTTGCAGCTCGACCAAAAAGTTCTCACTTCACAGGTTTTACTTGCCGTTTTTTTTTTTTTTTTGGTTTTGGCTTCACACGGTTTGTGCATTTAGCCAGTGTCAAGTAATTTTTCTTTTCGATCAAGTAAATGGCGCGATATCGGGCACGAAGTTACAAAACAGTCATAGTCGTCTTTAGTCAGTCAAGTCAAAGTTATTGTAAAGCGGTAGTAACTTTACAACAACCTAATAGGAGTTTTTGGGGGGAACACGAAAGGTCCACGTTAGTCACTTATTTTCACCTTCACTACACTTGTGCACTCACACGTAACTAAATTAAATAATTCACTACCAAAATTATATAATTTAATTCGCTATTTCACTAAATTTCATGAAAATGAAAATTTGTGCGACATGTTCCAACGCGATCCCGCCAAAAACTCCTTACTTGCCGTTGACGAATAAAATGATCGGTTGCTGAAAAAATGAATGTCGACGATATTATTTATTTTGTTTTGGGTAAAATTGAATGAGTTTAGATTAAAAAAATAAAAACACGGCCATAAGTTATTGTACACGTCATCTTCATAGCCTTTTTTCAGCTATATTGGGGTCGGCTTCCAGTCTAACCGGATGCAGCTGACTACCAGTATTTTACATGGAGCGACTGCCTATCTGACCTTCACAACCCAGTTACTGGGTAATACGACCATGGGTAGACTGGTTGTCAGACTTTTGGGCTTCTGACGACCCGAATGATAGCCAACGGCTTAACGAGTTTTCCGAGGCACGGAGGGGTCTTGGTATGTAAAGATCCCTTCAAGTACCCATCCATGGACCAACTGCGGTAAGCGTAGCTAAACCTGATCGATCGACCCGTGCGATTGTTATTACTTTGCCACAATTCAATTATACACGTGTCATCGTCAAATTGAAAAAGTCCATTCAAAACATGATTTGCGATTATTGCTTGGTAAATTACGAAGAGCCCTTCAGAAAGAAACACTTTAATATAAGGTACATTTGACACAAAATGATTTCAAACAATTACAATAACATCTCAAACAGCTGCTTATTTAAAACGATTTGATAGAACTTGACATCTAAAAGTATCTTCTTTAAACTCATTGGAAACTAATTTTATTTTAGTAAGTGCGTAAATGGAAACTTATTTCACTTGAACTCAAATTTCCCAAAGGTAAGTAAGCTTTTAATAGGATTTCTTTTGACGTGCCTTTAAATGTATATACCTAACATTTTAATTATATTTCGGGTATTTTGCTTTATATTTGTCTAAATACCCAATTAGTTAAAAGCATTAAGGTATTCGACTGGTTTTAATTTTAATTATTTTAACATTTGGTTTTGTTCTTTTCGCCAAATTAAGACTGGGGCGATATTTGTATTTTTTCAAAGTATTTATATGATCTCCTCTGAATAAACAAACACAAGTAATTCCAGTGCGAAAACACGAAAATGCACTCTTAGCAGTTAGATAGGTGCTTACTTTTTTATTATAATCGGAGAATTAGCATCCATCATCATCATTTCAACCCCCTCCCCTCTTTTCTACCATATTTCCAGGTTCCGTGCGACTCTCATCCAGGTGTTTCAATAGCATCGGTCGTCTCGCCACCGCTTTCTGGGCCGACCACGGCGGCGCTGTCAATCTTCAGGCACCCATTGTGTGGAGACTTTTGCCTAGCGGTCATGTATCTGGTGTGACCTACCCAATCTTATATGAGCCTGTTTTGGAACGCAGCGTATTTTTCCGAATTTTGTCCTGTTTTTACACCAGTACTGCGTTCCATCGCCCTTTGGTAAACTTCAAGGCGGAACTTTTGTGGTCCGGTGAGTGATCAGTCTAAGCACAGTAAGCTTAAATGGGGCCGATGCAAAATGTTGATGAGTTTCATGGTATTGATCTCGCTAAATTCTTCCGCTTATTTTTTCTTATCTTTCAGATCTTAGACTTAATTTAATAGTGTCGCTATCAACTATACACCGTGACATTTTAGTCGTCTTTTTGTACATTTGCATATTCAAAAACATGAATAAATCACTAAGACGCATGACGTAGTTTGAAACACCCTGTTATGGAGATGGAATTAATGATGGAATGTAATGGTAGGTAGGTAGATATCTTCTACCGATTGATACGTAAACATTATTAACAGGGAGGGTGTTTCTTATTTCTAAAGCATTTATTATTTTTCTTTGTATCAACTATCTTAATTAATGGTAACAATGTTTTAATTGCGCCTAGCGGTATGTTATGACGGATACATTGAGTGGACCATCTTTGTAAGACGACTAAAATGACACAGTGTATAAACTTACAGCAACTTAAACAAAATCCTTTCTGTTTAAACTTAGTTTAAAAACGAAACAAGGAAACATAAACCCGGCTCGCAACACAAACATGGCGGGAAGTGAACAGTAGCTAATTAAAAGTAAACAGAGTACTGCTAATGCTAAACTGATACAGACTTGGACCTCTTTTGCATTTGTTAAGTTGGCCAACTGTTTATTTATTTATTTCATTAACAAGTTTCGAAATGTACGACAGTAAAAATTAAAATAACAAACACACATCTTAAAGATATAAAAAAAGACAACGAGATGATTACATCTCGGTGTCTTTTTTTCATTCATTAGAATCAAAATCAAAAGTCATTTATTCAAATTAGGCTGAGAATCAGCACTTTTCGAACGTCAAAATACATGAGACAGTCCCCCAAAACGTCCACCCTTCACCACTTCCTAGTGCTTTAGCTGGGAAGAAGAAGTGGCGGAACAAACTCCACAGCAGCACAGCTGTGAATGAGGCAACGTTGCGGTTTAAAAGAAGATGTAGTGGCGAAAATTGAAAAGAGTATGCTTAGATGGTTTATGCATGTTGAGAGTATGAATGAAGGGTGACTAAAGAAACATATTTACAAGGCAGATACGAGTGGAAACACCGGGAGGAGACGCTCCCGGAGGACATATAGTGACCTTACTGGTGATGTTCTTCAGAAAGGTCAAGGTACGTATACACGCACGGTGGTCATACTTCCTGTGGCCCTAGTGTAAGTTTCTTTTAACTATCTCGACTTAACGCATCGACCGCGTTCGGCGCTGCGATAGGCCCTTCTCCAATCAAGGGCCAATCGGTTTATAACAAACTCATACTAGGGCCTCAGATGAATGAACGTAAATTACGCCAAAGGAGTATGTAAGGATCGTACACGGTGATGGTCTGTAGTTTTTGCGTACTTCCCCATAGGAAAACGACGTGAGTTTATGTATGTATGGTTGGTGACATCAGCCTTGTTACATGAATGGCGGTATGTGGGTGTACAGTTGTACATTACTGATTTTTTTTTTGAGTGTGAGAAATTACCAAATAACTTTTCCCGCTCTGGGTGGAGCAGGAGGGCGTGTCAGACTTTTACTGACTGAAACCCACCCGTGTTCCCTCAGTTGCCTGTGTGCCAGGGGCCGCGGTATCTCTTTTGAATAACCCGCACCCCTGGCAGGCATCGGTCCTTGCGGACCCCACCAGTTGGTGTTGACATCTCTTTGAGGCGCGCGTGGAACACAACACGCCGTCGACCCGGGCGTGGTCCTTACCGGACAACAAGGTACCCATTACTCGCCATACGCAAATCCACGCCTACGGTGGTCGGTAATCAGCCTGGGATTCGCGACGCCCATGGCGTCTCCAGCGGAGGCTAAGGCCGTGAGTGCGCATATACTGCCTTCATTATTGAACATGGGCCGAATTCCGAAACGAATACTTTATTATCCATTCTTGTTCCTTCTCTGTAAAGACAGCATAATCAGCCTATAATGTTGCCAGAACATTGGTACAATGGGAAAAGTTGTTCAGTTTAATGGTCTGTACCACACTTGTAAATATTACCACACCTTTCTGACACATTAAACCCGTGTACATTAGTGCTTACTCACTCGTGTAGATGTCAGAATGAAAATAGGAATTTTATTTTTAAGCTATTTCGTTCACGAGACACGTACTCAAAAAAGTGCGACAAAACTAGTATCACAATATAGTTTTAATCAGTATGACAGCTACATAGTGTTGATGAAGAGTATTGTTAGTCAAATAATCTCTTCCGAAAAAAGTGTCACGAGCCAAAACAAACCGAGGGCTAAATAAGATTCACAACAGTGTGAACCAACACTAATTGGAACACAGCAAATTCATAACTGGAAATGACTCCCGCATTTCCGATCCATGTTTGTTGAAGAACCAATCAACTGCGCGTTCTAGTTAGCATTAGTTCCGTGGGTATATTTGGTAATCAACGCTGAGCAAATCCTTTAACGAGCCCGGTAGGGTTGGTCTCATTAGTTGCTCCCTTTTGAACGTGAAGCAGCTGACGTAGGCGTAAAGAGCGGTTTTAGGTACTTTGATACAGAGCGGCATGTAATTCCGCAGCAGTATTTAAAGTTTTTAGCGGTGGCCCAGTGGTAACGGCTCCGACTTACGAGTTGTAGGTCGTAGGTTCCTAAACAGGCGCTTAAGTTTGTGTATAACACTTTATCACCACTGCTCTCCAAACGGTTAAGGAAAACATCGTGAAGATACCGTCATGTCCTAGGACCAAAAATTCGGTGATATGTGACATCTACCAACCCGCACTGGACTGCGTGGCGCACTCTGATCTCGTAGTGAAGAGGCCGGTGTCCCAACAGAGAAACTTTTTAAGCTGATTATGATGTTGTAAAGTCAGGGAAGATAATTGTTAAGTAAGTTCCGTGTGGTGTCGGACGTAAAAGAATAGCACCATTCCATTTCTTCCCGTGGGTGTCGTAGAAGGCGACTAAGGGACTTACTTGAGAATGGGCAGCAGCGTTCTCTATGCATTTTACCACCATACTGGATCATTAACCCGCTTGCCAATCGTGGCGTTTTGGGGAATGGACATGACGTAATCTTTCCGCAGGTAATGTCATTCCCGTACATTTTAGCGTAGCGTTTGGCGCGAACAGAAATGTGTTTTGTCTAGGCCTGCTGGTGGGACAAAGTCTTATTGAAGTTTTTCTCATGCAAGATTTAGGTTGTTATAAAAGATTTTTTATTGCATTTTTTTTGGGTCTGAACTGATATTGAACTGAAGTTTATTTCCTCGTCTCTCAGCCTCTTAAGACCTCAGAAGCAGTTGATGGCAAAAAGCGCGCCCCTAATCACATGGGACTTAAACATGACTGGCTAAATGTAGGTGTACTGACACCTCTGCCTAACCCTTCGGGGTAAACAAGCGTGATGTTATGTTTACGTTATTTCGTAATCACCGCAGAGAAAACCTCTTGACTAGCTTCCTCAAGACTCATTACTCTGCTTCTAAGTTCGTATCAAGACTTCCTTGGCAGTACTGTGTTCAGCAGTTAGGCTTGTGACTTGGTTTTAGGTTTAACTTTCTTGTTTGTTCACAGATGTTTCTAGATTGTTGTAAATAGAGCTACATTGTTTTTGAATAGTTGATTTAGTTTTTAAATTATCATATTTATATTTCGAACTTTACAAAAATACAGAAACAGACATAAAAAAATAACAATTTAACAATAGAAGACATACAATGAGTGAGCCTTATCGCTTTCTACGATCTCTTCAATTGTTGGAATGGACAATGATTACTTGGACTCCAAATGGGGTTTTTTTTGGGTGGGAAATCATCAAATAACTTCTCCCGCTCTGGGCGTAGCGGGAAAGCGTGTCAGACTTTTACTGACTAAAACCCACCCGTGTTCCCTCAGTTGCCTGTGTGCCAGGGGCCGCAGTATCTCTTTCGAACAACCCGCACCTCTGGCAGGCATCGGCCTTTGCGGGCCCCATCAGTTGGTGCTGACATCTCTTTGAGGCGCGCGTGGAACACAACGCGCCATCGACCCAGGCCTGGTCCTTACCGGACAGCGAGCTACCTATTACTCGCTGTCCGCAAGCCCGCGCCTACGTTGGCCGGGAGTCAGCCTGGCATTCCCGACGCCCAGGGCGTCTCCTGCGACGGCTACTGCCGTAAGGGCGCATGTATTGCCTCTGCCTCACGTGCACCGCCTCCCTCTTTGCGAGCATCGCTGCTTCGCTGAAGGAGGTGACGGCTAACCATGCACTCTCACTCCGTACCATGGCCTGGACCAGGGCCAGACGCGAGAGATCACCGCCGCCGATCGCCTCCACGAGGACACGGCGGTGCTCCGCCCAAGCCGGGCAGACCTCCACCGTATCCTCAGGGCGATCTTTGCAATGGAAACACCCGGGCGTTTCCTCCCACCTTATGCGAAACAGGAAGCTCCCGAAACAGCCATGTTCGGTGAGGACCTGTGTCAGGCGGAAGGTGAGGACGCCATGCCACCTTTCAAGCCACTCCTAAAAGAGGGGACTTACCGCCGCAATCATGGCGTGCCCAACTCCAAATGGAGTTAAGACTACAAGTTACTTAACATCACGCTAGGATCCTTAGGAGCTAAGCATCACAAAGAACACGCGAACGATGTCGCGGGTAGAAGCTAGTCCATAATAATTTATAAAACAAAGTCGCTTTCTCTGTCCCTATATCCCTATGTATGCTTAAATCTTTAAAACTACGCAACGGATTTTGATGCGGGTTTTTTTAATAGATAGAGTGTTTCAAGAGGAAGGTTTATATGTATAATACACCGACCTCCACGCGGGCGAAGCCGCTGGCAAAAGCTAGTAAGAAATATAATAAAATACGTAGTACAAGTTAACATTGTTGAGAATATATATTCAAAAATTATTATTTTATTAATTACTGTATGTATGCTCCAACATTATTATTTTAACGGGAGTTCATTACCTCGTTCAGCATCTTAGGTAGTTATCAAGTTACATACCAAGATGTTGTTTCTCCTCTTACGTTGGAAATGGCTAATTAGGGCTTCAGAGTAACATGAGTTTAGGGATCCGTTTCTAAGCAGCTGGCTAAGTAAGTAGCAAGTTTGAAACCCGGGTCAGTACGAATGTAGTTTATATTTATTCTATTTTTTTTTTTGGTTGTTGTTAGTCAATTACGCATAGGTAGGCACATGTATTATGATAGGCAAACAATGATATGGACTATTATAGAGTAATTTAGCTTTTGCCCGCAGCTGCGCCCGAGTGAATGTCAGTTATCGCGTAAAAAAGTAGCCTTCTCTGCCAAATTTATGACGGTCGGTTCAGCGGTTTAGGTGACAGACAAAGTTACTTTCGCATTTATAATATTAGTAGGGATAATTAATTATGAGAGCATAATATCTAGTATTCTATAACTTCTAAGGTATGTACTAGGATTCTGTATACACCGTGACATTTTAGTCGTCTTACAACGGCAGCCCACTTCATGTATCCAATGACTACTAATCATTTATATTAAAAAGAATGTTTTTGGACATATGAATAATAAATTTAAAAAAAATATCTTTCACTAAGACGCATTATGTAGTTTTGAACATCCTGTTACGGAGATTAAATGAATGATGAAATGTAATGGTATTATGGTAGGTAGGTAGAAATCTTCTACCGTTTGATACGTAACATTATTAACAGGGAGGGTGTTTCATAATTCTAAAGCATTATACATTTTTCTTAGTACCTATTATCTTAATTAATGGTACTTAAAAAAAAATCGCGCCTGTAGGTATTTTATGTTGGATACATTGAGTGGACCACCTTTGTAAGACGACTAAAATGTCACGGTGTATACCCGACTACGGTGGAGCCCAAAAGCAGGATTATGTCTATTGAGCTAGTTCTGATTTCTCGACCAATGAGAAGTAGGTAATGTTTGTTTACTAAGAGTATTCACTTAATATTTCATATCCGTCATGCCAAGGCTCGCAGATGATGAACGATTTGAGAAGGACGCAATATGATGGATGGCATTATCGCAACGGCATAAGTAGGAGCATAAATAATAATAATATTGCGAAGGCTTGCCCAGGCATTCTTATATATTCATATCTACACATAAATTACCTCTTCATCCGCGACTTCGTCCACGTGGATTTAGTACAGAATTTGCAAATTTTTTTTTACTTTGTGATTTTTTTGTCGGCTTCATAGAATCTTAGTGTTATATTAAATAGCCTTTAAGCTTTCTTAACAACTAGGCTATCAAATACAAAATTACTTTTCACACCTGACTATTAGTTCCAGAGATTAGCGCGTTCAAATAAACAAACTCTTGAGCTTTATTGGGTGTGCTATAATTCATAATTATTATATGTAGATTAAAGCCGCTTTTCATGTATACCTATTATCTGTATGACCGCGTTGTTCTTCAAAACCACGCAACGGATTTTGATGCGATTTTCACCATTCTTCTTTTCGGAAGGTTTATGTGTGAATACTTAACATATAAATAATGAACACGCATAGCTAAGAGATCTCGATGTTTTGTAAATCTGTTAAAACTGTTCAAACAAGGGTTGCATCGTTAGTTATTCTACTAATATTATAAATTAGAATGTTTGTGAGTATGGCTGGATGGATGGATGTTTGTTACTCTTTCACGCAAAAACGGCTGAACGGATTTGAATGAAATTTGGTACACAGGTAGTTTGTAACCTGAAATAACACATAGGATACTTTTTATCCCGGTACTACGTTTCCGTGGGATAGTTTTCGACCTCCACGCGGGCGGAGTCGCTGGCGGAAGCTATGTATAATATTAATGACTTAATGAGACATTTTATGCGATATCTTAGTTGGCACAGTCACTTTAGAGTTTTTTGCCGAAATCATGTGTTACCTAAATGATATAAGTGTGCCCTAGAGTGGTCATGGCCTAAACTTTACCGGCCCGTGATTGTCCTAACACTGAAGGACCAAATCTAGAGTACCTAGATGTCACGCCATTACTCAGACCGGGTTGCTGGTTTAGAACTTCGATAAATCCGGGTTTCCTCTAAATTTCTTCATTAATTTACTCACAGTGATGCTTATGATGAGATCCATTTCTAACATTCTGTATTAGGTATACTTCTGTAGAAATAACGGGCCCGCGCCCATTCGACCCGCTTAGACTCGACCCGAACAATAATATCTGGATATTTCTGTTTTGATAAGCGTTATAACGTCGATGTCGAGTCAGACAGAAAAGTGTCTATTTAACGCTTACACCACAGAGAGTGTAAAATTTAAATAATGTTTGTATAAATAAATCAATAATGAAACAAGTAACTACTTAAGGCTCGTGCAGACTAGCGCGATGCGACGGTCGCGTTGCGACACTCGTAGAACAATTTCTATGAAAACTTAACGGAAATTGTTCTACAAGTGTCGCGTCGCGCTGTCGCGTCGCGGCTGTTTGAAGAAGCCTTTATCCTTTTTAAATACAGTATACGCTTTGTACCTACTTTGTAGTAAAAATCACAGATTATTGTTAGTTATTATTACTAGTGGCACGGTGATATTTATTGAATCAGTCTTTATACGTGATTAAAATTATTAAGTTAACAAGTAGGTACTAAGTTCTAAAATAAAATTAAAATATCACTGAATCTCAGGATAAATTATGTATCATAACAAAATATTAAATTTTCTATGTATAATAAAATAAGTTATTTAGAATTAAAATAACACTTTGCCTGACTGCATTGAATAGCACTGAATAGCACTGAATTGGTAGTAAAACATCTGGTATTATTCTTCGGGTCGAGTCTAACCGGGTCGAGTGGGCGCGGACACGAAATAACACCATCCTGGCAAAACAAAGAACGAACAAAAGCCCAATTTATAATTAAATATACGTTCCGCGAAACTCTCAATCTCCAAAACTGATAAAAATACAATACCTACTGTGTTAAAACAATGTGATTTTCTTAAAAACAGTATTATTTTCAGAGACAGCTGTCATTTCAATTGTCGATTACCATTACCAGCCAACCCATTGCATAACTTCACTAGAAATAAACTGCTTGCAAATTAAATGACACGGATGAATGACATGAACGGAAAAGTTGTTGACATGTCATAAATTTGTGATGATTAAGAAAAGGAAAAACTTATCGCTGTTGGTCTGTGGATGGGTGACCATATTTACATAGCAAGACCCCTCCTTGCCTCAGAAAACACGTTAACCCGTTGGTCCCGACTGTCATTAAAAATCAAAATCAGTCGTTACGGGTCGTCAGAAACCCGAAACGCAAACTCAAATTCAAAGCATTTATTTCATTTAAACCATTTAAACTGGCACTTTAGAATTGTCAAAAAGTCGAACAGTTGGAAAGTTGAAGCGTGGCCCATTCCAAAACGTAGATCTCTATGGAGTAGAACGGGCAAGAAACTCCAAGGACACTCTTTTAAATCAAGTTAGATATTACAAAATCTTGGGAACATTATTCTTGTTGCTTCTCTATGCGAGAAAAATGTAAAACAAATAAACAATTCTAAATACATGATTATTCAACTGACAGCGCCCGTTCAGGAACTAGACGCGTGGATCAGCACCATCCAGCTCAACCATTTTGTAGGGAACTGAATGATCCAACACACGCGCCACCATCAGTGAGACATTTAAGTGAGCATGACATACTCTCAACTGCCATGCTGTTTCAAGTCAACGTCCGACGTAGTCAACGTATCAACTCAACACAATAAACGGATGCATGGTACTCACATTTACAAAATTTTAACAAAATGCTTCTAAATTATACAAAACTATAGTTTTTAATGTATTTGAGATATTAATAAAATATTCCTAAAAGAAAGAAAAACATTTAATATATTTTGAAGTATTATATAAATAACACTTGGTTCAGTAAAAATAAAAACATAAACGTTCAAAAATTATAATAAAAAGAACAAAAATTTTCGTAATGTCAGAAAAAAAATTGAAATTCTTCCAAATATTAAAATTTTAACTAGGAAGCCCAAGTGGCTGTGGAGTAGGACCAACATTAAGCCAAGCCTTTTTATCTACGATATAATTATCTACCTTATAATATGCTTGTCTACATAGTGCGCGTCTGCATAGTGTGTGTTTAATGCATTATTTACATTTCTTCTCATTTAGTTCAAGGATATCGACTGATATTTTATTATAACATTTTACACAGTACCCCATAAAACAAGTGTGTACTTTAGACAAACTGAAACGTGGTTGATCCAACTTCTTCCTATTTCTAGTGTTAAAATTGTGCCTGTCACTTAACTTACGAACATAGTCATAATGTTTTCATAGATATATTGTTAAAGTACCGTCACAAAGTTAATCCTTTTGAACAGTTCCCTTAGAAATTCTCATCTCCGGAGGTTATAGATGGCTCTGACAGCCCTCTTTTGCAGAATAAAGATCGACTCAATATCTGCAGCCCATCCTCATAGCAAAATACCGCAAGACATGATGCTATGAAAATAACTAAAATAGACTAAAGTAGACGTATCCACATCAGTCTTGACACATACAGCCTTACGGTATCCACGTCTGTTAATTGAGGGATCTTCCAAACAGCGTAAGCGGCAGAACTTAGCCGCCCTGCAAGTGATGTTAAGTGATGACCCCACTACAGCTTTGAGTCAAGCGTGATCCCCAGGAAAACCGTCTGTACGTCGAATTCTAGTATCTCCTTATTCAATACAACATGACATTCACTACCTCTAACATTCGGTAACGCGAACCTTATGCATTAAGTTTTCTCTCCATTTAGTACCAAATTATTTACAGTAAACCAATTATGGACCTTAAGTATATCGTTATTTACGTCGTCAAGCTCCTGTGCATGTCTTTTTATTTTAGAAATCAGTTATGTGTCAACAGCGAATAACACCATTTGTGGTCGGTTTTGCAATAAATGAGGTAAATCATTTACATACTAAAAAGAGGAACGAACCCAATATTGAGCCCTGCGGTACACCCATTTTGACTTTTAAGCCCAAGGAATTCACACCGTTTATTTGAATTTTCTGCAGTCTATCATTCAAGTACGATTTTACCAAGCTAACCACAAGTTCACCCAGACCGTAGCGCCCAAGTTTCAAGAGCAGTGTTTCGTGATTCACGCAATCAAACGCCTTGGATAGGTCGCAAAAGATGCCTATTGCATCTTGTGCCTCTCCCCATGCGGTAAAGATGTGTTTTAGTAATGTAAGACCTGCGTCGGTTGTGCAACGTCGTCTGGTGAAGCCATACTGCTTATCGTGTAGGATGTTATTACGATTAAAATGATTGACCATTTGATTTAACATAACTTTTTTAAATACCTTGCTGAAAACTGGCAAAACCGATACGGGTCTATAATTATTAGTATCTTTGAAAGTCTGACAACCAGTCTTACCAATAGGTATCGTATTATCCAGTAACTGGGTTGTCGAGGTCAGATAGGCAGTCGCTCCATGTAAAATACTAGTATTCAGCTGCATCCGGTTAGACTGGAAGCTGACCCAACATAGTTGGGAAAAGTCTAGGCAGATGATGATGAAAGAAAAGGAATAACTTACTAACTGCCATATCAACGCAAAGACGAAACTGCTGGGACTAGGAAAGTGAAACTTTGCATTCGGCTTCCTTTTATAATGTAGAGGAGCACTGGAGTCCGGTTTTCGGAAATTAAATCTTTGAGGGGGTCAAAAGCAGGCATTTAGTTAGTATGAAAAATCATATTCCTTGTGTTAATAAACTTAAAACTTGGCACGAATACTCATCTAAGTAAGTCATAATGTTTGTATTTTTCTTTCAGTCGTTGATAGTGTTAAAGTTTGTAGGGGATACACGAAATCTACGCGGATAAAGTCACGGGCAAAGTGGTAGTCTTAAAATGTGAAAGGACCATAATCTACAGAGTGTTAGGGAATGGCTGATACCTACCCAAGGTTTCCAAAATTATTTTTATATTTGACAGCGCAGCAAGTGGAACCGGCTAGCTCTGTTATAAAGTTACTGGAATCACCGAAGATAAGAGTAACACTGGCTGTTGACACGCACTCTAGCAGAGCGTCGCATTGATGTTTGCGTAGTGGCTGCCTTCTGATGACAGCTGATGATGTCGAAGGAAACCGCTGTGGTACCACGTCCACGATGAACTGCTGAACTCCGGCATAATCTTGATGATCCTATCGAAGCTGTTGAACCACCAATACAGTGACTACTTCTGGTAGAGGCTGTCCTGTGCTGTTATATTTATTTGTGTCAAATTGCGTGTCACATAATTTTATTCGTTGTTGTCACTTCCGATAACTAATCATAACAGCATTTGACATGAATAATATATATATATATAGACTTCTCTTTTGAATTCGGTCATCGATAATCACTGGAGTTCCAAAGAACAATAACACAAATATTTGAGAAAAATCGAGTTACGAAAAATATTGACTTGAAACCTCAATATTTTTGAATTACGTTCACCTCAAACGAAACAATAAGCTTGAACATGAAAATTAAATAAACAACAAAAAAATCCATGTTTCGCAGTATAAGAACCCAGAACACAGTGGGTACTTCGGCTATCGCACGTAATCATTGAACCTAGAGTATAAACTCATGCATATTTTAATTTACCCAATTCGGTTTTGAAATTGGAACTAATGCATGTGAAACAGCGTGAAATTCAAGCAATTACCGCCATCTTTGTTGTCGATTTTGCTTGAAATCATACATTCTACAACAATTTGTAAACGCTACAACATGTACCCGTTGTACGCAATAATTGTTGCTTTAACACTTAAAAACTGTAATGCGGCAGTAATTCATTTAGACAACTTGAAGTTTAATGTGAACGGTGCCCCGAGTGTGTGGCATAGTAACAATTTTAGTGCAACCAATGCTCCAGAAAGTGTCAAAGTATATATTATAGAAGATAAGCATGATACTAAAGTTGAAGAAACTAAATCTAATAAAAACGTTACTACTGTCACTAATAGTCCTATCATCGTCAACATACCGAAAACAGACACAACAAATACAGAAAACAAAAAACCACATCAGGATGATATTGTAGCGAAAAAAGCGAAACCACAAAACAAAGAGGTCACCACCAAACCACAATTCAAAATAACGGTGCTAAAACCACCTGTTAAAGAAATTTTATCGAACGATATAGAGACGAGAAGAATGTCTAAGTTTAATGTGTATGTGCCTATAAGTGAAGATATAAACCCATATAATGAAGTGCCTTTTGGTAAGGGAGTAGGAAGACGTGGATTGTCACTTATAGACTTAAAAGGAAACATTTTACGTATTCCTTTGTAGACATAGAAGTGATATTTTACTTGTTTTATTAGATAGACCTTTGATTGAGTGGTTTAATGGATTATACTAACATTTTGGTTTTGAATTATGTCGTTTTCCTTATATGAGTTGTTCTTCAGCTGAGTTTTTTCCTTAAATAGACTTCAGAAGTGAGTTACATAATAAAATATCCCAGTAGCTGCCAGTTGAATTCGGCCCTGTTGATGGCAATAGGCTCACCCTTTTCACATAAACGTGATTGGTGAAATGTGGGTATAGATACTAAGGTCTTACCCTTCGGGGGAAGCAGGTGTGGTGTGTGTTATGTGTTTATTTAATTATGTAAAATTTACAAATAACCGTAAAATATTTTACAGCAACTTTTTACAAAGTCGCCTACATAAGAATACCAATACTTGTCTAAAAATCAGAGTTCAATTTCAGTTTTACTTCAATTCTTCAATGAAACACGCCAAAGCATTTCCTGAATAGTTACAACATAAAACGACCGTGATTGGCTGGAACTGTGTCGAATATGGTAAAATCACGCCGTGATTGGTCATTGTTGTGGTTTGTTCGATCGCCATGTTTAGCTGTAGGTAGTGTATTTAATACAGAAGGTACTAACATAAGCACTCAATAAAATACTCTAATCTGTATCCTTATAAAATGGTTCTCCTGATGTATAATGATAAGGTCATCTTTGTAACAATTAACAAATAATTTTTTTCTGATTCCTGTTAGAACACTGTAAAAAAAATTTCAATCTATGTCCCACTGTTGGTCAAATGTCGTCCTTTCAACAGCTTTCCAGTCTACCCTGTGTGTTACCTTCTCCAGCCAATCTCCCATATACGCCTCTATTCTAAGTCATCACTGTTTCCTCCCCACTGCTTTATTGTAATTATTATCTGTGAAATTCTACTCTTGGCTAAGAATTTAATGGTAGTTAAACGGTTCAGATGGAGATGGCGTGACGATTAAGACTCATTTAATGAATTAGACTTTTTTTTTCGGGGTGGGAAATCATCAAATGACTTCTCCCACTCTGGGTGGAGTAGGAGGTCAGGAGTGTCAGACTTTTACTAACTAAAACCCACCCGTGTTCCCTCAGTTGCCTGTGTGCCAGGGGCCGCGGTATCTCTTTCGAACAACCCGCACCGCTGGCAGGCATCGGCCCTTGCGGGCCCCACTAGTTGGTGCTGACATCTCTTTGAGGCGCGCGTGGAACACATCGCGCCGTCGACCCGGGCTTGGTCCTTACCGAACAGCGAGCTACCCATCACTCGCCGTCCGCAAGCCCACGCCTACGGTGGCCGGGAATCAGCCTGGGATTCCCGACACCCAGGGCGTCTTAATGAATTAGGCTGACATTGCAAAAGACAGGGGAAAACTGAAAGACAGATGGAGTCCTTTGCTCTGCAGTGGGAAAACTGAAAGAGTAATCGTATCTTTATCACCGTAAAGGAGGTAACGTAGCATGCTAATAATGTAATTTTGAACAAAGCACATTTATATACAATATCTATTTAGATATGCAACTAAGCTATCACAATATATTTAAACAATTGATTACTAGAGGCCTTACTGCAAAATATACTCGAACAGTTGGCTCATTTGCAGCCACATTAAATATAACACAGCTTGGTGCGGCCCGTCAGTATACGTTGGTAAGAAAGTAAATGAAATAAGGTGATCTAGAAATATTTTTGCAATGCGATGGTGCCCAACCAAAAGGCCAATTCTCGTAATTAGAAACGTTCAAAATCTAGTCGCAGTCTCATCTCGGCGACAATCAAAAAAATGTCAAAAAATGTATGGGAACTAGAGGCATTTTTGACAGATTGAGACTGAGATCAAAGTTTGAACGTTCTCAAAATTACGAGAATAGCCCCTCTGATCTGATTATTTTAAGGCTAGAGCAGACAAAGGCGGTTCGGGCTGTAACTAAACTTATTGCAAAAATCTTCCTTCGTACATATTCTATGAGACACGCACTCTACAGACGGGCCGAAGTGCAACCTCTTTGTTGTGTTGCGCTGCGGCACGTTGCGACATATATGCTCCTGGATTTAGTCTAACCACTTTTTCCTTGCTTCAAATTTAGTGCCCATTGTACATAAATCTCTAGGTATACTAGCATATCGAATGCTACCATCGACCACAATTCTCCAGCCCGAACTGTAGGAACAAAACGTAGCTCTTGGACATATTCCAATAACGAAATGTATCTCACTGGCTTTGTTTTGTTAAATCGAGCCAATTTGGAATACTCACAGAGTATGGAATCGCTGGGAGACGGCAGTACTAATAATATTCATGTGACGAGATTTGTGTAAAGCTATATACGGGTGTTAGAAGCCGCTAGTTTATATTTGTGAACTAAAAATAATAATAAAGAATAGACAGAAATTCCTTAGTTTTGTGGTGGTAATTTGGTGTAATAATCAAACTTCACTTGCGAACGACGAATCACACTGATATCACGCGCAAAATCCTATACCGCGCAACTAGCAACTATACTACATCTCAAAATCAATTGTCGGGAACTAGCATGATCGGAGGTTTCTCCCTTTTCGATGGAGGATGTGTGAAGTTTACTCCCTGTCGTTTATACCTCTAAAACGTATTAAATTCAGGCGAGTGTAAGTAATAACAGTTATGGCACTGACACGCTTGATCTGTATGAATTGTTGACAGTGCCACTTCTAGCAGCGGCCGCCGTGACATCTTCATGGTCTGTGGTAACACTGCTCCAGTAAACCACTGCTGGAAATTCAGCTGCCAGTGACGTGAAATAAATGTTTGAAGATTTCACGCTGAGTTGCCAGTGTGAAAAATACGGTAAATCTGTGTTGGTTAGAATTCTGCCGGTGTACCGTTTTGGATGTGATCCAAATTGTGCGATTTTTCGATGTGCTACCGCTTTCTGATTGTCTCAGCTTGTGTTTATTTTGGGGAAAGAAGAACATGAAATAATTAGCTTGGACATAACAGCTAATTTGGCAGGCTTATTAATGCATGGTCAATAAATACTGCACTGCCGAAATTCATAAATATGAAACAGGCCTACGCGTTTTCTTAGTTTCGTTTTTTTTAATTTTCAGCTTCAATAGCCACATATTTTAATAGCCATAAAAGCAATTATTAATAGTCCGTTAAGAGAATTAGTTTCATTTCAATGGAAAAAAATAATTAGCCTGAGTCTAGCGATTATTCCGCTCTTGTAGAGCCGGAGACGGCTCCATTCGTGTGTTGAGGTCTTAATTCTTCGGGGAAAAACGATTGGAATTTTTCCCTATTTGTGCGAATTTACCTCTCTGCTAAAAACCATTAAAATTGCTTCGGTCGTTTAAGCCCAACGTAGCAGTAGAACCGGCCAGAAAAGTGGTACAGCTACTGCTGTATCACTTTTTTGCCTGGCTTGCATTTTTCCTTTAGAGAACCAAAACTTCGAAGGTATGACATGATATCCGCCAGCCCGAATTACAAACCGCTTCTGTTCACGGAGAAGAGGCCTGTGTCCGACAGTGGGATATTTTAAGGCTGACAAGTTATGTGCCCGATAGAATTTCCCATCGGCAAAAATCAAAATTTTCCCTTAGTCCTTACTTTTCGGGAGCTCTTGAGCAAAATTGCATGTTTTTGATCTAATGCTCTAGGTGTATGAATGACGGATAGCAGTGAATGAACTAATTAAATATTTTTCTATGAATATTACTGTTTCTACTAAAGAAAGATGCTGCAGTGAAAACCTTGTGTATTTCGATACCCATATCCACCACCATTACCCATTTAAATACCCATGTTAAAAGTTACTGAAATCGTTTCAGCAGTCAATTAGGACCAAACTACTTTCTGATCTTGCGTCCATTCTGTTACACCTTGTATATAAAGGGTGTAAGGGAAACGCTTCCAAAAAGGAAGACAGGTGATAGGGTTAGTGATTTTCGATACAGTACCATCAAAAAACCTTTATTGTTTTTATTTTTACCTAATTTTTTGTACACTATGCTGTGAGAACAGTTAAATAAATCATTATTTGAGATTAAACACACTAAAAAACTACCCCAAGTCCAGGGGGCGATTTTAGTTTTAGGCATCCTTTGTCCTGCCAGGGGTGTGCGTTGTTCGAAAGAGATACCGTGGCCCCTGGCACACAGGCAACTGAGGGAACACGGGTGGGTTTTAGTCAGTAAAAGTCTGACACGCCCTCCTACTCCATCCAGAGCGGGGGAAATTATTTGATGGTTTCCTACCCTCAAAGAAAAGGCATCCTTTGTAAAGCGCCGCCAAAATAAAATAAGTAGAAACATTAAAGAAGCATCAAACGTTTTAAATTGATGCAAAATAACCAAATTAATGCGAAAGGTTATTGGTATCCGTTTGCATTTAGGTTGTATATAACCTACGTTTTGGCTTCAGAAGCGTTCCCCTTACATCCTGTATATTATATGTAATTCGTTATTCCTAAGGATGTTATTGTGCTGTTAGAAATAAATGTTTTGTTTTAAATAAAAGAAGCGTTTATTTTAGCGAGTCCCAAACTGCTTCCCAACTTCTAACATCCCTTTGCCCACACTTGAAGCCTAACGTATAAAACTATAAATATAACCCCCTAAAATGTCATAATGACAAGACACGAGCCATCCCATTTAGGGCGTTTAGGGAATTAGGGCTTTTAGCTCCAAGTTCCCCGAGGACCCGAAGTTTCAAAGAAAAAGTAAAAGTGCCGTGAATCGCGAAGTTATTTTTTTATCCTTTGCTACGTTGGCGACGTGGAAGTAAATGGCTTGTATTGTTAACTTGTTATTATATGATAAAAGTGGGAAAGATTTCACGTTTTGTGGAGTTTTAGATGAAGAACTAAGTGTAAAAAGATATTGCTGACCATTTATGGGTAAGTATAAAGAAGTTCTTATAGGCAAACTTAGCCTTCTACAAAGTCTTTGGGACCTTTGGATTGTTTTTTTCGGTACAAGAGTCGGGATTTAAATAGAATTTACAGGGACCTCTCCTCATTTAAAAGCTCCTAAGCCTTGAATTTCAGCAAGTATTTGCTCGTGAATGTGATCGGTAGAAAGTGTTTTCAAAGAAAAATGTGAAACTAATGAGTCAGCCGATGCATTCTCAAGCCACGGTTCTTGAAATTTCTCGTGTGCTTTTAATTTTCTGTGCCCATACCCTTTAACCAAAGTCAGGGATAGACCATTTTAATGGGGCTGGGCAGGACACATGCTTCGATGTCATCCAAACAAATGACCCTGGGATGCCTAAGAGTAGTGCCGTACTAGAAAACGGAGGCGCCTAAAAGGTGCGGAAAAGATATACTTATAATCCTGGAGTCATACTGGAACAGGCTTGCAGAGAACAGAGCACTATGGAGATGGTTGGAGAAGGCTCATGCTAAATAAAACACCAAGCTGCGGGACATTATGGAATGCCTTTTGCCATATGCCTCCTCAGACTGTCTTCATTGTGCTTGCTCCTCTGCAACTCTGCTCCAGTATGGCCCCAGGGTTAGAATATTATGATTTGATATTTACCCAAATACTTTCCTGCTAACAAATGATGTACCGAAAGTTCGTAAATAAACTGCTATTCTTAATATACTTTTGCGAGCGGCTTCGCCTGCATAGCTATCGGAAATTATCCCATAGGAACGTACTACCAGGATAAAAAAATAACCTATGTGTTAATCCAAATCATTAACCATCTGTGTAAGAAATTTCATCCAAATCCATTCAGCGGTTTTTGCGTTATTGAGTAACAAACATACAAGCTTTCACATTTACAGCATACACGACATAGTTAATATAAACTCCTTTTTTCATGAAGAGAAATCAAAAAAAAATATCCTCCAGGTGGTACGAGGACTAAAACACGGTAACTTGATCGATAGTTGACTGTATTATATGAATGTATTCTAGGGATGACAAACGGTCAACTATCGATCAAGTTACCGTGTTTTAGTCCTCGTACCACCTGGAGGATATTTACCATTTCTCTTCATGAAAAAAGGAGTTTATATTAACTATGTCGTGTATGCTGTCGCTCGGACGATGATGCAGTGCCGAGCCGTCCGGTGCGCGCCCGCTGCTCGAGGGCCCCCTCTGCGACCGCAGCTTCCCCGCGGTCGCCCGGCGCGGCGTGATATTCTCGACAGTAATATTATAGTAGAATTAGTAAGAAGTAGGAATAGGATCCTTTAAAATAAAATGTCTGGTCATTTTAGATTCCAGAAATAACTAAAACATTAGTTATAGTTGCACTGAACGAGCTCATTTCTGAGACCCCTTGCAAACGTCCAGGCAAAGTTGCACCCATCATTAACCAAAGTTAATAAAGTTAGTTCAAATATGTGCTAAGAACTACTTATCGTACAAACCGGTGAAGTTCAAAGCGTTTTCCATTGAACTTATTGGAATATGCTAATACGGCGCAGATGAGGTAACTTTGCCAACTTTCTCTATGTCACGCTGAGTTGGCCGTGATTGGCGATATTGGCTTCCCACCTTCATATTGATGACTTTGATTATTAAGTTTAAAGGGTAGTTTAATGTTGCATTGGATGATAGTTTGTGAAAATCGCTCACCGTAGCGTGATGTTGGCGGTATGATCGAGTTACGTACAGAGTTTAAAACTTGAAGGTATTCGTATGTCAAATATCTTGTCTCTTCTCTTGTGATATATAACATAACATCACGCCTGTAATCACCGAAGGGTTAGGCAAAGGCGTCCCTATAGAACACCCACATTTCGTTAGGGTGATCCTATTGCTATCAACCGGGCACAAATTAAGACACTGAACTGCTACTGAGAAATGCATGTTTCCAAAAACACCTTGCCCGACCTGGGAATCGAACCAAGGACCTCAAGCTCAGCACCGCTTACGAATACTAGCAATCATGTGAAAGAGTAATAAGTAAATAATGAATCCCCTTGTAGACACCGTTTTCTTTTAACGAACCTATTTTTTGTCTATTTAAACAAGAAGCAAAATGATGACGACTTTCAATACATCATTACTACAAATTAAATTAACATAAAGTGTTGAATTCAAGCTAAAATTCTTAGCACAAAATATCAAATTATTTATACAGCTATCATTCATACTAAATTAAGAAACGTATCTCATGTCTGTACAAACTGACTCCTGGTTATTTAATTAACAGAGTAGGTACTAAGCCGCAGAATAGATAGATACAGAAGTTGGACTCCATACAATGACTGAAAACGCAGGCACACATACACACGTTTCACGTACAGCGAGTGTTAGCGCAATCGTGACTTGCATTTGTTTAAGATCGCCGTAGGGCCATTTAGGGATAGATAGGGATTTCGGCCCTATAGTGCGTACATAAGTAGTTTTCACGACACGACGACGTGCCGTATATTGTACAAAGTTGTGTCGTAGTGTCGTGAATTTTAACGATACAGAGGAGCTTGGGGGAGGCCTATGTCCAGCAGTGGATGTTTTTCGGCTAAAATGATAATGATGAATGACGTTGTAGATTTCCACGATATGATATCGCATAAATAGCACACAATAGAAACACCCGCACGTCACACATAGCCACGTGGCTATGAATGTGTGCGTGCGGGTGTTTCCGCCCTTTATATGGAGTCCACCTTCTGTACTTATCTATTTTGTGATTTGTTTCCCTAGGCTAATGGTAGCCGCAAGCCCACAACCAGACCCTAACCTAATTAATTACAATTCGAGTTTTAACTTGACAATCCTTGCCTAGGTCAGCAAGACGTCGTCACTCTAAAATGTTACGAAACGATGAATAAATTATAAATCATAATGTAGTAGGTTTAATCATACTTACTGTTACTGTTAGCCTGCATTATCCCTCTGCTGGGTAAAAGCCTCTTCCCCATGACTTCCAACTCTTTCGATTCATGGTTAAAGTAGATCACTGATCGTGTGTTTTCTCTGGTTCGTCCCTCCATCTTCTACGGGGTCTGCCGCGACGCCTTCTAGCTGCGTCAGGGCTTCACTTAGTGGTTATTTTGTCACCCAGCTCATTGGACATACGGGAGACGCATTTACCCCAGTCCCACTTCAGCGTAGCGGCTTTTTGAGCAACATCAGTAATCCGTGTTTTAGAGCGCAGTGTGGTGTTGCGAATATGGTCTGTCAATTTGACGCCTGGTCTTATACTGCGGTCCATTGCACTTTGAGATTCTGGACTTATGCATGTTTGTCGTTTGTCAAAGACTAAATCTGAGATCCAAAGGTCAAAATAGGAAGAATGAACCTGTCCATAATTTTACACATAAAACGTGCCCCAAAATCAACCACATTAAAACCGCCACAGACCCGATTTTACAACCATGGTTACTGCCTCTTAAACCAAAGGCAGAGTGCCAGTAATATCAACGTTTTACATAATTTTACATTCATAACAGACTGTCCCAGTTGGGAGCTGAAAATAGGCGACCCGAATGAATTTCGATTATTGCAATGCAATACTTAGTTGCGGTCTACATAGCAGCTTTTTGGCAAATAGGTTTAGTTTTAACTGTAGTGATTTTTTTTTAATCAGGGGCAAAATGAGTATGTAAGTATTACGATACTTAAATACTCATTTTGCCCCGTTCCGTACTTTCTGCCTGCTACGGCAGGTAACTACGATACTTACATACTCTTTTAGCCTCGTAAGTGTTCATGCATCTGGCTGCGAGTACTACGCACCTGGTCTTTGTCAAGAACATCACCAATAAAGTCACTATATTATGTCCTCCTAGGGCGTTTAAAAATAACTCAAGTTTGACTTTAAATATAATGCCCCTAAGTATATCCAACAAAGAACTATTTTTATTTTTCAAAGTTGCTATTAGAGTTCTCATTTTAAAAAAAGATGACTTTGCTTTATACCTACCTATTGTAGTCACTACCTCACGCTGGAGTGTCAAAATTTCACTAAAAGAGTAATAAACATTAAAAAATACAATTGAATTGAGAACGTCCTCTTTTTTTAAACGGTAAAAAAAAAATGTTATGTCACAAAAACACATGCATTTAAAATGATAAAGGTAAGCTCAAATAGGTCTATAAATGGTATTGGCTCTGTGATCCAGGTAGAAACTTGAACTAGTAGATCTTAAATTGCAATAACTCGGTGAGCTAGAAATCGCGAGCGAATCTAGATTTCGAGCTCATTGCGTTAAGTTACTTCAAAGAAAGCGAGCACCATCGTCAACCACATCTTTACTTACCATCAAAATTCAAAAATCAAAATGGTGGTAAAAATCCTGGATGAAATTTGGTACATAGATAGTTTATAACCTGGACCACCCAGAGGAGACCTTCCCTTTTCCTTTCCCTTCCTTCTTTTTTCCTGGGGCTTTTTATCCCGGTAGTACGTTCCCGTGGAAAGTGCGACTTCCAAGTGGGCGAAGCTGCTGGCAAAGGCTAGTCCTACTACTTACTAATATTATAAATGTGTTAGTTGTTTAGATGTTTGGATGTTTTTTACTTAATCGCGCAAAAACGGCTGAACGGATTGGGCTGAAATTTGGCACACATACAACGTGTAACATAATTAATGCAAGACCTCATATACCCCAATCAGAGTATTTAGTTAAAAGCATAATACGCTGACCAAAACTTTTTTTTTGCAAACTAGCTGGCATTAGTAAGAAGAAAGTTTTGACCCTAGCATTACTTTATGCATTTAAAATTGAGTCTTATTTCCTTGAAATACGATTGAATTTTCTTTGGCTCAATTGGCGGTAGGTATGGCAAAATACATAAATTTGAAAAATTTCCCATGTTAAAAGTTACTGATATTGATTCAGTAATCAATTAGGAACAAACTACTTTCAGGTCTTGCGTCTATTCTGTTACACCTTGTATAGTTTATATCCTGGATTAACATATAGAATACTTTTTATCCCGGTAGTACGTTCCCATGGAAAAATTTACGACCTCCATACGGGTGAAGCTGCTGGCAAAGGCTAGTATTTCATAAAAAATTATATAGACGAAAAATTAAAAAAAAATCTTGACATGTAATACTAATGAGTAGTTTCTTCTAGTCTATCGAATCATTTTGTGTTTATTTTGAGATAATTATGTAAACATAAATAATGTTAATAGAGTTTTATTGCTGAAATCTCGAGAGAAAGACTTATGCCCCACGGTGAAGCAATTTAGAGGCTGATATTATATCCTTTCGTGCTTCGAGCGATCGTTTTGCATCTTAAAATTACCGAAAACGGCTCATTAAATCACTAAAAGTAGTTCAGTACATCTAATTACCGGAACTAGGAGACTGATAACATACTTAACGTCTGGGAGACGTAGCTAGGGCATCATTACGCCAGGCATTTGGGAATCTGCCAGCCGTAGTGGCGGCTGTTGCCAAATGGGACAGTACGTATGGCTATGGGATGTTGTTTTGCTTTGGGCCTTTATCTATGTAATTGATGTGGTTGGTTTCAGCCTTTTCATTTTTAGGCCGTAGCTTGTGTTTTATGCAGTTTCTGGTATCTATTTTGAAGTATGGGCTTAGGAACTATGTCAGTTTATGCAACGATTCTGCAACTACTCTAAGTCTACAATTGATTGTTTGTGATAAGAAAGTACTTATCAGTTTTTCTTTTTTTAAATTTTTGTTGGAGAGGACAACTTACCTATAATTTTTAAAACAAAGAATTTAATTTGTTCAGAGTTAAAGAGGTTACAGGGTTCAAGCTGATTTAATTTAACAGTGTTTGAAAACGTAGACTGCCTTTCAGTGTCCGCAACAGATTATCCCACTGTTTTCCGAGACAATACAAAACTATATTTCTAAGTTAGCTTATGCCCGCGACTTCGCCCGCGTGGATGTCGGATAGTATCCAAAGGGAAAGTTCTACTAAGATTCAAAGAAACCCATATATTAATACAGGTTATAAACTATCTGTGAGATGAATTCCAAATCTTCAGAGCTCTGCAGGTCAGCGTTGGTTAGTCGCCACTTTAACCATACCAGCTCTAAACTTTACAATGACATAAATATAAGATTTAATATTTACCCTATGACTAAAAGTCTGTTGAAGAGAAAATTGACTGACTGGCTTAAATCTTTGTCTTATCAAGAAACTGAGCAACTTATGGTATCATAAACACGGTAAACACACACACACACACATACACACACACACACTTCACCCCACCTCCACTCTACACTTATACTACATAGTAACCTCCACATAGAGTATTTTGTTTTTTACTTCACTTTAAAATTGTAATTTCTTATGTAAAATTATTAATTACCTTTCTTTGTATTTTTTTTTGTTGTCTTGTCTGGAACAATGTCTTTGTTTATATATTTTTTTTGGATTGGGCGTTGATAGCTGCGCCACAGTATTTTACTTTTGTGGCTATCTTCGTTTTCCTTTGTAAATTATTGTAAACTTAAGTTGTTCCAAATAAACTTTTTTTTTTTATTCTACAATTATCGTCATATTTCAGCCAATTCCTCACTAATCACCTACCTTCCTCATTAATTACTTTGTCCGTTGGTGAAAACCGTATGATAATACTTTCGGTAGTTTTTGAGTTTATCACATTCAGGCAGACATACAGACGCGGGGCGGGGAGACTTTATTAGTTAATATGTGGCGATTGCATAAGTTGCTACCTTTCTTACGCCCATATAATAAAGCCGGCGGTATACCTCTAGCTCTATATGAGTTGAGCTAGGTAATTCATTGTAAAGACCTATGGGAAGGCATGTGTCTTACACCGGACGATCACAAAGGAAGATTGTACGTCTATGTTCGTACTTCGCCAATTTTTCATGTCATTATATATTCATGGAATGTTCCGAAAGAAACTATATTTTATTGACGACCAGTGGGAGCCAAAACATAATTTAGTATCCCACCATGATCTGTTTCGTCAGAAAAAAGAAAATAAACAATTGTTTATGTTCGACTTGTCGATTCGATTCGTTTTCGATTTCATGTCGATTCCTGATTGAAAGGAAATTAGATTGTGTTGTAATAAATTCTTGTAGTTTATGAGTTTTGTATTATTACGACTAGGATAAGCAGGAATTTTCATTTTGAATATATTAGTGTTGAAGATATGATTTTATACAGGTCATTTGGTTGCGAAGGCAAAATGACGTATGCACTGAAAATACCCTAAAATACGATAAACATTGGGTTCATAGAAAGAAATATGAGCTTAATGTTTAAAAGTAATAAGTTATCATCATCCATTTAGCCTTTTCGCATTTCGCCTTTTATGTTCGGGTCGGCTTCCAGTCTAACCGGATGCAGCTGAATACCGGTATTTTACATGGAGCTACTGCCTGTCTGACCTCCACAACCCAATTAAAAAAACTAGCTTTTGCCAGCGGCTTCGCCCGCGTGGAGGTCGGTGTATTATACATATAAACCTTCCTCTTGAATCACTCTATCTATTAAAAAAACCCGCATCAAAATCCGTTGCGTAGTTTTAAAGATTTAAGCATACATAGGGATATAGGGACAGAGAAAGCGACTTTGTTTTATACTATGTAGTGATAAAATGAAATATTTATCACCGAAATAAGAACACTTATTACAAAATTGAACAGTCAGACAATATACACTAAGTAATGGCTTAAAGTTTGTAATATTGGGACTATCTGCATCCGAACTAGGTGGTAAACCTGTATCTCGGATTACATTTGATCCACGTAATAAATTGTGACCATTTAGTAGCCATGTTTAAGGTTTTAAACATCAATATAAGATTGCAATGTACATATATGGAAACTTGGAAAGTATGCACAATGTAAGACAAAAAACGTAAGCGTTATGTGTGTGTGTGTGTGTGTGTGTGTGTGTGAGTGTGTGTGGGTGGGTGTGATGTGAATGGGATTATTGTTCGATATGAGTGGGTAAAATAGTAGTATTTTTAGTCATCTCTCTAGTCTATTTGGCGATGTTTAAAATCGCTTCTATATATATGAGATCACCACGTTGCTTTAGGACTGTACTAAAAATAAAAAGTTGACGAACGGTGAGAACTTTGCATGACTGATATAGTTTTTAAAATAGCTCATTGAGCTATTTCAACTTTTTTTAAGATGGTTTTTGGAGCTCCTCCCCAGGACAAGATGCAGTACATAAAAATCACTTACTGGCTAACACGATACCCCTTGGGACTTTCGGACTAAAAGTAATAAGTAAAGTTTAATAATCAATTAATGAATCAGTTAGTTAAATATCAAATTTTCTGAAACCTCAAGCAAAGTTTCACAACCAATATCAACTAGATAAGGATTCTCATGAAACTAAAGTTTGGAGATTAAGAGGTTATTCATAGAGTGTGTAAGGAGCAGATATATCGCCGCGCAATCGGTTAACATGGATTTCGTTCAGGATTCTGTACCGTCATCAAAACGAATTCATGAAAATGACGGTGGGCAGCAGGCTTTGACTTTACAGTGTCAATTTTTTTTATTAAATATGCCTTATTTTAAATTCGTTTAGCCTGTTGTGATGCAGTAATTTTATTCTAGGTACATCATCTTCACATATAACGATAATAGTAAAAGGTATACAAAATATTGTAAGACATTTTAAAGGAGTGACGGTGGAGATTCTCTATCATCTTCATACGTAAATACTTTTTGGAAGGGGCAACTAGAATCACTTATATTATTTTGTAAATGTTGAGATCTTGACATTCAAAAGTGCCTTTAACATGTCCGAAAAATTTCTAGAATTAGTTTACCAGCTTTCATATCCTCGGTCCATGGCACTGAGAAATTAATCAGGAAAATCCTAGCCTCCACACTGATTAATATTGACGTGCCGTGCTTCACCGAGGCTATGGATGCCTGGAGACTCGCTTGCCCCAACTCTGATCTACCCGATAATCCATTTTCCCAGAGACGGTGGGATGAGCCACTCTGCAGAGTAGTACAAGACAATCTACTTAACACATCTGCTACTACTGCGGAGCGTGCGCGCCTATTGGCTATGGGTGAGTGGGAGTCGGGTCTGTTGCTTCATGCACTACCCTCGTCGACCATAGGCACTTTGTTCGACGACACTACTTTCCGCCTCGGTGCTTCCTTACGACTGGGAGCTCCTTGTTGTTCTCCTCATCGCTGTCACTGCGGCGAAGTTGTCAACAGTCTAGGACACCACGTCCTGTCTTGCAGCCGAGGCGCGGCACGCCAACATTAACGACATCATCCGACGAGCTCTTGTCACCGTCGGCGTTCCAGCTGTATTAGAACCCAATGGTTTGGCACGCGATGATGGCAAGAGACCGGACGGAATGCCTTTATTTCAATGGAAGTCGGGTAGGTCTTTAGTGTGGGATGCAACGAGTGTCGATACTCTTGCGCCATCCCATCTTCCTGGCTCAGTGTGCTGTGCTGGCGCTGCTGCTGCGGCTGCGGAAAACCTCAAGCGGCGAAAGTATAGCAACCTAATTGGTAATTATATTTTCGAGCCGTTTGGGGTTGAAACCCCTTGGGGCTGTGGGGTCCAAGTGCTCATGGTCTCTTCAAGGAAATCTCGGAAAGGCTGGTTGACACTTCCTTTGACCCAAGGGCTGGTTTCTACTTTGGCCAGCGGCTAAGCATTGCCATACAACGTGGTAATGCTGCCAGTCTCTTGGGAACATTACCAGTCGACAGCGATGAGGATGCATTTTTCGACACCATTTTTAATTTGTGAATAGGTTTAGTTAAGTTAGTGTTATATTTGTTTTTAATTATAGAAATAAATATTTTGAGAACTTGTTTATCTAAAGTGCCACTTACGTGGCTATTTGAAATAAGTTATTTGATTTTGACACTATGATAAATATCAAAAAACGTACTATTTATTTCTGTAAGTAGGTTTGTATGAACGCTTTTACACGTCAATCATATTTTTAAAACTAGATGAGGTCAGCATTTCTTATCTGACTACACTGAGATGAAAGGCCAACAATAAATCAGAGGTCATAGTCTCTTTTAACGTAAATCTTGGTCAGATCATGTGAAGACCATGTTGATCGGTGTCAGAAAAGGTAGTTTGAGGGAAGAACCACACAGATTGAGTGGACCTGTACAGTCAGTGCACGCATTTGTCAATAATCGTGCAGATGAACTCAGAACTTACGGAGCTCAAGGACGTTTAGGTAGGCCGCATAAATTACTCAAACTGCCAGATCATGATTAAAACTAACTGAGAAAAGAAAAAATAAACTATCCTTCTAGGAAACCGCGCCTTCGTAGAATTCTAAGCATAAACCTAAAGTTTCGATAGATAAAGATAAGATGTTTATTCTTTCGAGAATATTCTCTTTTTGTCATGAAATATTCATAATGGCGCCGAGTAACGGATTAGTCGTTTATAAAGTGATCCCGATCCATTGAATGAATAACGTTGTTTTTGCAGATATCGTGAAAGGTTAACTTAAACAAGTTTAAGTAAGAAATAATGTAAGAATAGAGCTTAGTTTAAATATTATTCGAAATGGTTTTTTATGGTGCAATGTTCCTACGAATGAAAACAGATCCAAACCAATCTATTCTGTAAAAAAATCAACGTGAAAACTTAGGAGAACTGAGCTTTAAGTGAGATTTCAATAGTGTACATTCCTAGCATAAGAAAAGAAAGAAAAATTTATTATCCAGTACAAACAAAACGCACATTACAAAAAAAAAATCAGTTGCAAATCATTTTCAGAATAGACCGACTGAAACAAGTAGAAATAATAGTTTCTGCCTAGCCCCATAGGTATGGGTAAAAAAACGTGAGTTCACGTATCTCCCTACGATTTCGCTTGTTACGTTTTTTGTGGTACGTATTCATCAAAGGGGCTTATGGCTAACTATTAACAGCCACCTTGGTCCATCAATCAGGTTAAGTTACGCTCGCCGAAGACCCGTCCATGCCTCGGAAAGCAGGTTATGTCGTTGGTCCCGGCTGGTCGTCAAAAGCCCGAAAGTCTGGCAAACAGTCTTACCAAAGGGTATCGTATTACCCAGTAACTGGGTTCTGAAGGTCAGATAGGCAGTCGCTCTGTGTAAAATACTGGTAGTCAGCTGTATCCACTTAGAATTTGGGGATGGCGAAGATTCATCATCTACCTAGCTTTTTCCTCCAGACATCTTAGTCTAGGATCAAAAGTTTTCATTGAAAGACCCCTGTAAGTTTTGGAATGATGTGTCCGATCGGGTCAGATTTCCACAAAACAATGATATACTACGTATTTACCTAAGTTTAGGAGGTTTTGTATAGGTACTGTGGCGGCATCTAGTGATGTCGCTCAAATCTTGCATCGCGCAATCAGGGTTTATCGCACGACTGATATATATACAACATCCCGACATCAACCGTCGGGCCACCACCGACCCTTGCTCGTTGAAGTGCCAGCCCGCGCCGCAGCTGAGCCTGTAGAGTTAAACTCACCGAGATATAATAATAATAATGATGATTTGATCTAGCCTGTCCTAACTTGCTTGCCTTGAGCCGAGGCCCGTAACCCACAGGGGGTGCCCTCAGCGTGCAGTCGCTTAGGATTTAATTTTTCTTAGTTTTACGCCCCTGGCTGGAGGCTTGAAGTTCTCTTAAGGCAACCACAGGAAAGTCCGGTTACGTAGTCCCGGCCAAGTGCCAAGTCTCAAGGTCAACTACGAGATACCATAAACAAAAAAAAAACCGTCGGGCAGTAGCCCACCAGAAACAACACCGTCTGGTCGGAGGATCCTCTCTTTTCTATGGAGTTTGAGTGAACTTAACGCCTTGTTCCTCATACTTATCTAGTACTTACATAGTATATACTTATATAGTACTTCTATTACGTATCTGTAGTTTCCTTAGATAGGTATTAGGAAAATTTTCAATAAAGTTATGACAGGAAACGTCAGTTTAAACATACATTTTGTAACAAGCTTGTCATAACTTTTCATGAGTTTCGAGTTAGGCACGACGGGTAACTTTTATTGAACCAAGGCAGCTTAATCGTATTATTATACGGATAAACCAACCATGTTATCGTGTTACCCAGTAACTCAACTCAGATAGGCAGTCGCTCCATGTAAAGTACAGCTGCATTCGGTTAGACTGGAAGCTGACCTTAACAATCAATCCGCCTAGCCTGTTCCGGACTATGTTGGGGTCGGCTTCCAGTGGGAATTTTGGATCCTAAACTAAGAAGTCTCGAGCTGGTATTTATTCAAATATTTTAATACCGTGACACTGACCTGAAAATTGGAATTTGAGGGGCTACCTTCTGCCAGGGGTGACGGTTGTTCTTTAGCGATACCGCGGCCCCTGGCACACAGGCAACTGAAGGAATACGGGTAGGTTTGAGGCAGTAAAAGTGTGACACGCCCTCCTGCTTCACCCAGAGCTGGAGAAGTTATTTGATGATTTCCCAAACTAAAAAAAAATGGGCTACCTTAGTGCATCTACCCTATCTCTGTATTTGGTGTAAAGCATCGGTACGTCAAGAATAGTCTAGTGATCTCAGACTAAGTTATACCAATGTTCATAATACTGTAAACTGAAACTTGCCGTGAAATATTAAGATAATTCTACTACTTAGAATATAATGTTTGTTGTGAACCTACGGAAAAAAAAAGTTTTTATGGGAATAGAATTTACTTCACAGTCATCATCATCAATTCTGTCGAAAGACGTGTACTACTGGACGTAGGCTTCCTCCGAGCTTTGTCACTTCGATCGGTTCTGTACTTCTCGTATGCAGCGGATTCCTGCGGCCTTCACCAGGTCATCGTTCAAAATTAATTTATGATTATTTATTTACTTAGATAGATGGAAAACAGATACAAGTTGTGTTACAAACACACACAGATACTAACATATTATGGAAAACACGTTAAGCCACGTCAAGTGGTCCCACGAGAGTAGACCCAAATAATTTACCCCAGTAATGGACAAATTAAATTAAAAGGGGTCCGACCTACACTCATTAATAAAGGCATTGTGGAAGTTATTTTTCGATTCCCTTTTATTTTTAAACTAGCTTTTGCCCGTGACTTCGTCCACGTGACATTTTGGCCACGGCCTGCCACTTCGGATCGGTTTTTTTCTCTTTTTGCTCGGCTTTTAAGGGTCGTAAAATGATGTTAAGGGGAACCTAATCGCGGGCTCGAACTCACTGATGGGCCTGGCTAAAAAGCACGTTGTCACACCAGGCATCGTGTCCGACAGAGGTAGTATTTGTGATGAGCAGTTAGACGCTAGTCTATACGCACAACGTTATTGAGTGATATGCAGGATCATTTATAGTAAAACAGGCGCTTAAAAATTAAGAAAAGTCCTTCGGAAGATCGAGTTTTACGAAAAACCACTGCATAAATCAATGACCAATAAAGTTTATTGAACTTTTCGATATTTGAGCTTTGTCGGTGCCTACTTGATTTTGGAGATTTTACGCTTCTTTTATTACTTAAACACGCCCAAAGTTACGTTAAATTAGCAAGAAAAACGATTCTTTGTTGGCTCAAAACTTTTTAATGGCTTTTTATTCTAGAGAATATTAATAATGAGACAAAAATATACCATGTTTAATTTTTGATGTACATTGTCGAACAGTGGAGTAATATACTCCCGAAGTTTTTATTGGAAAAATGTCGACTAGATTCACCTTAAATAGTCTGTAACTTTTCTCAAGAATTGGGGTATCAAATGCAAACATTTTTTTTTTTAAATCTGACTGGTAGTACCAGAGATTAATGCATTCAAACAAACAAAATCTTCAGCCATATGAGTATATACATATAAATAAACAAAACAATGATTCGTCCATTGTCCAACTGTGGCGGTTTGGCTGCGCGTTTTTGCGCGGGTTTAGATGTCCTGTGGAGGCCATTCTTTTGTAGTAAGTAGGTCATTTATCTTTGAGCAATATTAATCAAGGCTTTAGTAAGCTTCAGTTAGTACTTTTTTTAAGCAGTAAGTAAGTAATCCCTTAATACTTTTAGGGATAAGAGAGATTGTCAGCTGTGATAATGCAATTACACGCTTTTGATGGAATTATGCTACCCGAGGGCTGTAAACTAATAAATAATAGATTAAAAAATCTAAAAAACACGCGTTTGATATTAATTGATTATAAAATACCTCAAAAAGCAACCCACGTTTTTATTAAATTATTTTCTGCTTTATTAGTTTGGTTTCTAAAGCATGTTTTTAGATTTTTTTATCTATAACCTATTTATTTTCTATTTATTAGTTCTGCTAACTGCAAAAGCGTGATTTTTCACTTTGTTTTTTCTTTTTTTTTATTACTATTATTGGTTCTCGATATGTCTAGAAAGTTTAAATTAAAACTGACCGTTTGAAGTGCGTCAAAATCAAGTCCAAAGGAATCGGTTAAAAACATGATTACAAATAAACATACAGGTGAAGCTAATAAAAGCGTGTTAAAAAGTAACAATGGCTTTCATTTTGATAGTTCAACAACATACATTGCGTTATTTACGTTAATGAGGAGACAATTTTTTTGAACATAATGAAGCAATGGATTACAATATCTTTCAAAACGATTCAGATTCCCCGATCTGAATCAAAATTAGGGTGCTGGCACCATACTAATTTTCAAAATAATTTTAAAAAGTGATTCGAAAACATAATTATAAATTGTTCCTATTATATTTTAAATCAGAAATTACCATAAAATATAAACGGACTAAAACATTTTATTAACAGAGTACTGTTTTGACAATTAGCTTACTTTTCGCTACATCGATACAGCGTGCTACACGACATAATTATAATTCGAGTATCGAACACGATCAGCTTTAATTAAAGCCTTTTAAAAATTGCATAACTACCAGTACCTTTTGTAAATAACTCGTCAGAAGTTAGCGTGTAAAACGTCGGTTGAAAAATAGCATTCATAGTAGCGATACTTAAATATAGCGCATCTTGGGTAGCCTAATCAGTTATTTTACAATAGGCAAACATTTTTTATCATGGCGTTAGCCATTCCTATAGTCTGGTAATACTGACCTATAGGTAGAAGAAGAAAAGATAACTCAACGTCTCAATTACACTGGAAAGCCAGAAGTCGTGAGTTCAAAAAGAAATCCTCATAGATCGACTATACAGCTTAAAACACAGTGCCAATAGAAAAAAATCGTCCGCAAACAAAAATATCATGACCTTCACCACGACACTATCCAAAAACCAACACGAGAACCTTTTACTAAACAAACAGTAACCGTAGCTTGACAAACAGCGCCTTTTTAGCGGGCCCCTAAAACGCGCCAGTCGTGTAAAGGGCACCTAACTGGCTCAAATGCCAAGGCGAACCGTGGGCGGGCTCACTAAGGCCCTATGTAGCCTCGCGTTTTTTTTTTGCCGTGAAAAACTTTGGTTTATTCGCCGTGTGATGGTACGGTGGCCGTGTGTCATCAAAAACTATCAACAAACTTACATCCTTCTTCCCATGTACGTAGGCAGAGACTACAGAACGCCACCTGCAGTACTATTCTGTAAATATCTCACCGTGAAAATTTAAGTGAAGTGAGCCCGACGTGAGTTGCTAATAGAGTTATCCCTAGCATATAATTGTTGGTATATTGTGAAATGACAGCTCACCTCAAGCACACTTAGCCTTAGTTTTCACGGTGAGATACAGAATAGATCGACTGCTATGATCCTCACATACTTCCTTTGCCTGGTCCACCTTCTTACAGCTTGTTGACATCAGTCACGTTTTTCAACGGCCCAGTTTATACGCCCTACCGTAAGGCTCTTTATACACGGCACGGTTTCTTTACGGTACGGCGTGTTAACCGCAACGAAGAAAAATCGTGCGACCTAGTATATGACACGGTTCCGTAGCATACGACGACGGCGGCGTACCGTAGTGCTGCCGTGTCGTCAACAAACTTACATAGAGATTACATACATAGACCAAACAACACTGAAGTCCGTGCTTACACACGGTGAATAAACCTTCGTTTTATACGGCTAGAAAAACGTTTCTGTACAAAGAGCCCACTCCGCTGGAATCGTTTATATGCTCTGTTCTGTTGTTATAGGTGAAGGGAAGGTGACAGAAGGTTGGTTGTGACTGGTTGAGACGTAGAATCTGGGTATTGGTGGTTTTAATGATGGGAATGAATGGGAAAAAGACAAAAAGTATTTGTTTGAATTAGAGGTTGACTAGTGCAGTTAAGCGGTAGCATAATATGCCAGATCTCAGAGGATCGTACAGTAGACCACACATCGATAGTAAGAAATTGAACTTGAACTGGCCTGGCGTAGTACGGAGTTTCAATAGAATACTAGGTCAGCTTATGTTGGACTTATAAGCAATGACGAGCGGCCTACCAATGTGTTTAAAACATAGAAAGTCATGTCGAAACATGTTTTTTTTTTTCTCTGTATGAGAAGAGATTGGAACTCAAACAGGTTGATATAATTATGTATGGTTCTCTCACTGTATAGTGGTTACAAGCCCTACTGTTGAATCGTAACGTCCTGGGTTCCATTCTCCAGTCAGGCAATATGGAATTGTTTTTTTTTTTGGATTTATACCCGGTTGATGGCAATATGCTCGCCTCCTATTCTCATGATGGGGCTTAATGAGAAGTAGGCAAAATGTGGGTGTACTATAGAAAAATAATACGTGATGTTACGTTATTATTATTATAGTAACTTCGAAACACCGAGACCAAACGTAAATGAAACAGAAAAATCTACAAAGGTAACTAAAATTAATACTCCGAATGAAAGCGGACCAAACGAACGTTTGCGGCCGAAACCTCTTACCTGATGATTGTTGAGTAAAAATATAGGTACGAGTGGACAAAATAAACTAAAAATACATATAGAAATGGAAATATGGAGTGCTTGCGTAAAACTAAAAGGCCACTTGAACAGGTGTCCGCGGAATGGGTTCAATTGAAATGCTTCCAAATAAATTCGGTGAGCGGCTGAGGCTGTATTCTGCTCACCGCTTTATAGGGCGGAGAACACTGTTGTTGGAATAGTTTTATAACAAAAATACACGTTTTTTCTAATGTCAGTAACTGGTTCAAAATAGCATATAATCTTTGAACGGCCTGTAGTTGAAAAACCCATCAAATGTGCGCTTTTATAGTTACTAGTAACGATATTATCGTGGACGTCCATGTCACGTTATCACGATAACACAGTAAAATGTATGCAAATTATCTAATTTACCTTAAGGATGTATGAAACATGTAGAGCAATGGTGGCGCAGCACACAAGTGGTGGCACTGCGGCCTCGAGGTGGGTTCCGGCCCAGTTCTTCTTACAGAAAGGAGGCCTGTTTCCCAACAGTGGGTACGTAATAGGGATGCTTATGCTATGTATACAACCTCGAAGCCCCAAGCGAGGTCGGATGGGGGGGACGGCGATGAGCCATGGTTTGACCTTGATTTCACATCTTTTCACAACGCCAGTTTGACATAAAATTATTTTTCCATAATACACTGATATCAGAACACGGTTTTAAAAGTAATGAAAATGTCGTTGTAATGTACGTATTATGTTATTACGATAACAGTACTTGTGTAATTTGATTCATACATATTACACGATAAGCTCGCTAATAAAATGGTTTTGGTTCCGATTTCTCTGCGAGTTCGTTTCTCGGAGTATGTTACGATAAAACAGTCAAAAATCAAAATCAAAATCAAAAGTCATTTATTAAAATTAGGCTGATAATCAGCACTTTTCGAACGTCAAAGTACATGAGACAGTCCCCCAAAACGCCCACCATTCACCACTTCCTAGTGCTTTAGCTGGGAAGAAGAAGTGGCGGAACAAACTCCCCAGCAGCACAGCTGTCTGTTTAGTCGGATAGACTTGATTCTATACATACATAGGCAAAGTAATAAACATTACGAGACACAAAATATTAATTAAATAATTAGTCAAAATGTCAGTTAGGTAACAGGTGGCGTTCTGCAGTTTCTGCTTACCCCCATGGGAAGAGGCGTGAGTTTATATATGTTCATGTACGTTCTCTTAGAGTTCTTTTACGTTACTTTAAAAGAGGCTTACACTAAAGCCGAAAATGGTTACATAATAACAAAAAAATCCATTTTTCATCCGTCGCCCTTGAAGCGAAGAGTGAAGAAACATCAACACAACGATAAGTACAAAATAATTATAGCAGTTAGTATGTGGAGAGGGGGGATAACTGGTGCTTCTACCCGTCGGTATACAATTAAATCGCGATACGTTAACACAAAAACGTAGATTGGATTTCCATTGTGAGAAGTTCTCCAAACGGGTTTTTCTTTTTACTCATGCACGATAACACAGTATGATAACGATACTGTGACGTCGTATGCGCATTTGGGAACTGGGTATGACAGTGAATTACTAATCGTTATATTAAATACAAGTCCAGATTTCCTCGCAAGGATTTCCGTCACCTTTAAGATAAACTGAAGAAGTAATTTTAATTCTATAAAAAGATTAATTTCAATAAAAATGCTAGAAAATTCTAGAATACAACTCTTTTCATATAATACTTCAGCATATAGACGTCGGAGGCACAGACAACATGACTATACATACATCTGTAATGGTCTGTACTGAGTCGGTATGCCGGCGGCAATGCGGTGCTCTGAAAAGGCCAGCAAACAAAATGGAGGCTCAGTAGGTACAATTACGTAGGTATTTCACGTGTTTTAAATGTTTTAAAAATATCAGGCAGGTTATTTCGAACAGCAATTTCTTTTTTGTTTTTCTATAATTTCTGAAAATAATTTTCTTGTTTTATCTAAAGTAGCATCAGAACACATTGCCATAAGCGGTCATGAAAATGGTCGTTTCTTCTTTGAATAAAAATATGCATTTGGTCTGCAATAAATTTAAACTAAAGGGACTAAAATTATGAATGGTTAACACCTTACAAGGAAGTTGCCAATGCATTTAGTTTTTCGTATAGGAAGTATAGTTGAAATGTGGATCGTCAGTTATTGGGGTCAGCGATAAGTGGTTCCATGAGGTCCGCAAAAGATACCTTTAGGTACATATTATACTGGGTATACCTACACCTATATTTAGCCAGACTGAGGGCCGGGTGATTAAAATAACTTTTAAGCCAAGCACATTACAGTCGCAACGGCGCAACGCATTTTCATACAAAAAAGTGTGGTGGACAGTCATGGCTGACTGTTTTTTGATTTGGGCAATGCGTTGCGTGGCCTCGATCGAGATCAACCTTTATCTGTCCACCTTGAAACATAAATTTTTCGTGTAAGTAGCAGCCTATATTTTCTTTACTACCTACCTTGTGTGTAAAATTTTGCCTGTTTACCTAGTGCGTTTTAATACTGAAATTTTCACAATGTGTTCGTTAAACAATAACAATGTATCCACAGACGTGCGCCTATTGTGCGTATCATTAGAACTTTTGTAACTTGTTCTCTTAAAAATAAAACATGGAAGTTCTACGCTATGCTTTGTGAATTATCGACAACTTCAAGTCCAATATTCTGCACTCCTTCGGAGCACGTAACATATAGAACGGTTCCATTCGCGTCGTCTCGTTGCTCGCTGAGATATCGTCCACTTCTGCCACATAATAGTTTATACTCACCAATGAATGGATGCCCACACATTGGGGCAAAGCTATATTTCTTTAATAGTAGGGTATTATTTATCTAATACTTTATAAAGGCCAAAGGCCGAGACAAGCCATAATGGGGTGCTTTCATAAGGAATTCCTCAGTAGCAGTCAGGAATCTGGATTTGTATCCCCGGTTGATGATAATAGGCTCGTCCCTTTCTACATGAGACTTAATCATAACTGGCGAAAAGTGGATTCACTACTGGTACACCTCTGCCTTACAAGGAGAACAGGCGTGTTTTGGTTTTAGAGTGACAACAAAACATTCCTGGTGTGTTCCACATTTTATAGTGGCCTTGTTATTTTAGCTAAAAGAACCGGCCAAATACGAGTAGGACTCGCAAATGCACTGTATCACATTTCACAAGGCGAAAAACTACAGAAAAAAAATACGTTTCTTGTATGGAGACCTCCTTTAATTTTTATTAACTTTATTTTATTTTTAGTTGTTATAGCGGCCATAGAAATACACCTTCTGGGGGTATTTCAACTTTCTACCTATTACAGTTGACGAGATACACTGCACGCTGCGCTGCTGCACGGGTCGAGCGATCAGGTTAAGCTACGCTTGCCGCGGTTGGTCCGTGGATGGGTGACCATCTTTACATACCAAGACCCCTCCGTGCCTCGGAAAACACGTTAAGCCGTTGGTTCCGGTTGTCATTTGAGGATCTTTGACAGTCGTTACGGGTCGTCAGAAGCCCGAAAGTCTGACAATCAGTCTTACCAGGGGGTATCGTGTTACCCAGTAACTGGGTTGTGGAAGTCAGATAGGCAGTCGCTCCATGTAAAATACTGGTATTCAGCTGCATCCGGTTAGACTGGAAGCCGACCCCAACATAGTAGGGAAAAGGATAGATAGATGATGGATGATGATGACAGTTGACGAGATGCAGCTCACTGACACTAGACAGACGGGCGAACGGTCAGCGGAGGCTTAGTTGTTTAGTTCGTTGGCACCTTTTGGGTACAGAACCCTAAAAACAGTTACTTTAAAAGTCGGATCTATCAAGATCTAACGCCTATAAGGTATTACCAAGAACCATTTGGTTGGTTTTATATAAATCTGTTGTAGAAACTTAAACTTCAATTATGCACTCTTGTAAGAATCGTTGTTTATAATTACAAAAACTCGTTTCAAAATAAACGATTTTTTTCCAACTGCTAATAATATTTTGTCGTTTCTATTATTTCAGAAAACATAACAAATATTTCACAAAGACTAAATAACACAGGATACTCCAAATAAATGAAACACTTCAAACTGCAGCACCATTTCCACAATTTCTATTCCAGTATTGTCCATTCCGCGAATACACGTAGCGTTGAGAACGAATCGATTTCACGTCGCGCCGCGTTCACGGTGAGTTATTGTACGGAGCGACCATCAAATAGCCTGGACTATTGTACACTCATATAAATGTAAACAGTCGCCTTTGTGGGGTAAATACGGCTATAAAGCTAGGTTTTTATTTTTATGAATTTTTGGTACTTTAAATCTTATTCGTTCTGTTGGTCTGAACCAGTCAGAAGTAGAGGTGGGTCATTGACGGTTTTTTGGTTAATGTAATTTAACTGATATTCATCAATGGTCAACAGGTTAAAAAAGCTGTTAAATTAATAACAGGTTTTGAATGTTCAATCTATAGCGTTTAGCGTCAATTTATGATCAACGTTTTCAATTATTGACAATTTTGTGCAAATAATTAATTTAATAAGATTTTTTTTAAATATAATGACATTCCCTTCGTACTATTTCCAGGCTTAGGACTGGCTGGGTACAAATAGTATCTAGGCATACTTAAAAGATAATTTCATTTTATATACATTCAAATCAAATAATATTTACATATACAATACATACAATTGATTCTCAGAAATTAATAAAATTATAGTGAAATAATCCATTGAGCCGTTGAGGTAAATTAACAGCATTAGCAGCATTTATATTTAAATTGCTTTTATTTGGAACTGAATAAAATAACGACTGTTGAACTAATGCATCTTGTGCGTTGACGTAAATTAACAGCTAATATTTTCAACCTGTTTTCTCATTGATGATTAACAGTTATCTCGTTGACGAATGAAAAGCCGTTAAAAAAACAGTTTTAGATTCAACGACCACCTCTAGTCAGAAGCCTACTTATATGTCATTTTACTAACTACGATTTCACTTAATTATAACTGCTGATGCATTTAGCTACTACGAAGATCGAAATAAGGCGTGTCGTAGCTGGTTGCGACGACCGCGTAGCAGCCGTAGCAGGATCAGCTACGGCGTAGACCCTGCTTAAATATTTCTATGAAACTATATTTCCAAAACTTCACGTTGCGTTTCGTCCGGATAAAAACACTTTACGTATGCAGCGACCTTTTAACTGAATTATTTAGTTAGCACTTTTGCAGTACTTTTGTCTTCGTCAAAAGTCTAGTTTATAACTGACTACCTTTTTCCCGCGGCTTTCTCTGCGTAGAGGTCATACAAACAATTACAGTACATATTATGCAAGGTGTTTGACAGAACGTTGAACATACGAAAATGGTGGATAGGTGGGGTCATCTGCTACTTACTCAGCCCTAATTTATTTGGCCCTAGCCCCCTGGATATTTTTTTAAAAGTTTCACCACTTTCTTAACTATAAAGTGTAATTTTTATTAAAAATGGGTAAAACAGGCAATATTTTTTTTGTTTTTTTAATCTATAATGTTGGCAGATTCTTACAAAATTATTGCTTTATTCAGATGTCAGCTGGAAAAAAGTTATGAGTCCTCAAACTTACGGAAAGAGGTAATAAATACTTAAATATTAATTTCATCTTGCATTAAACAAAAAAAAAACAAAAAATGATTGAGGAGTTCCAATTCTAGCAAAACATCCCTAGTGTGTGACCATTCTAATGGTATGTAATTTGCTTACATAATTATTTTTTTTTATATCCAGGGGGCCAGGGCCACATAAATTAGGGCTGAGTAAGTAGCAGATGACCCCACCTATCCACCACTTTCGTATGTTCAACGTTCTGTCAAACACCCTGTATTATAAATGTTAAAGTTTGTACGTTGAGATGTTGGTTACACAATCACGAAAAAACGGCCGAACGGATTTGGGTGAAATTTGGCACACAAATAATTTATAACCTGGATAAACACACTCTTTTTTATCTCGGTAGTACTTTCCCGTGGGTATAATTACCGACCTAAATGCAGGTGAAGCCACTGGCGAAACCTACTAAAAAAATAAAAAAAATATTTACAGGAATAAATTCTAAGCCAGCGAAATGCACCACCGGCTACGGTCAAAGCTTTCCGTAAGCCGCCTGAATGAACTCCTCAGTAGAAACGGTACAATTGTTATTTCACGCTGACCACTACAAATGTTTCTTTGTGTTTAAAGCTAAAGTAAAATCTAAGCTTGATTAACTCAAGACAACGTTTATGTTCTTTCACCAGAATTAGCTTAACTACTGACAGGTCATATGAGTTACTTCGTATAATTTTTATTTTATTTGACTGTATAAAACCTTTTTTTTAATGAAATTTTAATTTATTGTTGGATGTTAGTTACTCACCTATTATTGTATAGAATCAAGTTCTTCCAACTTAACAGACAGCTGTGCTGCTGGGGAGTTTGTTGCGCCACTTCTTCTTCCCAGCTAAAGCACTAAGCAGTGGTGAAGGGCCGGCGTTTTGGGGGACTGTCTTATGTAATTTTTACGAACAGTACTGATTCTTAGCCTAATTTGAATGAATGACTTTGATTTGATTTGATTTGAGTACTCGCTTGGCGATGCTCGCTTGGTGGGTAGAACACCCACTGAGAGAATTACGCTTGGTATACACCAAGCATAATTCTCTCAGCGAGTTTGTGCCTATATGGGCATCATACTGGCGAGTAATCGCTCGTAGCCGATGCGCACTCACTGATAGTTACTCGCCAATACGATTTTAGTTGCTAGCTCAACTCGCTTCTCGACAGGTGCCTTAGCTAATTTCTCTAGTATTTTGTATTTTTAACTGAGCGAACGAAACTTTTGATTCTTGCAGTGCTGTTAAGATATTTGTAGGACTATCTCTTCTTAAAAAAGTTTAGTATTCTGTCACTTACATAAGAATTCAATGCTATTGTATTATTATACAATGCTATTGCGCTACGTCTGCATCGCAGGCATATCTGAGATAGCAGAAATAAAAAAAACTGTCATTTAAAAATGTTCATCAAAGGTTTTCTGAATTTACAAAAGCAAAGTTTTAAAGTCCACACAAATCAAACGTCACAAAACTTAAGTAATTACTCGAAGAACATTTTTCTAAATGTGTTTTTTTAAGAAAGTTTTGTATCATTAATCAAAAACGCTGTCGTAACGTTTTTTAATTGAATTCATAAGTAAAGGTATCCACTTACTAGGTCCGATCATACCAAGATTGTAACCACATCGGCACATGCCCTTAAACATAATTATTTTTCCGTTGGTCATAGTTTGGTTTGACCATGAGCATATCAAAAGGTTACTGATTCAGTTACAAGCGATACTGCTGAGCATGAGGGTCTTGGGTTTTTTTTTTTACTTTTGGAAATCATCAAATAACTTCTCCCGCTCTGGGTGGAGCAGGAGGGCGTGTCAGACTTTTACTGACTAAAACCCACCCGTGTTCCTTCAGTTGCCTGTGTGGGGCGCAAATGGGGTCTTGTTAAATTGTTATTGGGGTTTTCCACGTGGAATTTCTCGGTAGCTGGCAATAAGCTCACCCCCTATTACATGGGACTGAAATGGAGGTTTATCTATAACATCTACTGCTATAGGTACACTTTTGCCTAACCCTACAGGAAATACAGGAGTCATATTACGTTATGTTATGTTAACAGTTAGTTTTTTGTTCTTCACATTCGACGAACGATTCGAATAATAAAAGAAAACTGCCTTATTGGCAATGTCAAATGTCAATTGTCTGTTATGCAATAAAGAGCATACAACACTAAGAAATAAAACCCGACACTCAAACATATTTCCATAACGAAATACCATCTCCCCACTCACAACAAATAATATTATCTCCAAAACGAGAGAAAGTTTCAAACACCCTTTTCCCCCTGTTTCCCCTTTCACATCCGCTTTGACCTGTCAATAAATATTGTTTTCATTTCAAGTTGTTCCGTATCGGTGTATCGACATTGCCTACTCCACTCAATTTCCTTAAAACGTTTAAATTGAAAGGGGAGGTTCGGCGAGTTAACCCGGGGATATTGGAACACTTATCGCGGGTAATAACTGGTGTTGGGTTGCATTTTAAAGTTATGCAGCTGTTATCGGTGTAACGTGATAAGGCTATTTCCACGAAGTATTCGATTTTGCATTTTTTGTAGAGTTCGTTAATAAAGCAGTTTATTAAAACTGGATTTTTGTGTTAAATGTGATGGATAATGGTTAAATAATATGCAGATAAGTATCAGTAAAGGAAAAGGATTTAATGGGAGCTTTTTCTCAACACATAACTGGCAAGATAGTCGACGGCAGAAACAGGCAAGGAACAGAATGACGTTTTGCATTTTTTTTCCCTTTGATTTTGGCTTCACACGGTTTGTGCATTTAGCCAGTGTCAAATAATTTTTCTTTTAGATCAAGTAAATGGCCCGATATCGGGCACGAAGTTACAAAACAGTCATAGTCGACTTTGGTCAGTCAAGTCCAAGTTATTGTAAAGCGGTAGTAACTTTACAACAACATAATAGGAGTTTTTGGGGGGAACACGAAAAGTCCACGTTAGTCACTTATTTTCACCTTCATTACACTTGTGCACTCACACGTAACTAAATTAAATAATTCACTATCAAAATTATACAATTTCATTCGCTATTTCACTAAATTCCATGAAAATGAAAATTCGTGCGACATGTTCCAACGCGATCCCGCCAAAAACTCCCGTTTTGCATTTGACATAAAGTTTTGAGAATGACATTGACATTGACAGGTGACTATTAATATTGACGTATGTCAATATTTAGTCATAGTTTAGTGTGTACTGTAAGAAAAATGTAAGTTGGAAAATAAATAAATATTTTATGTTAAAACAAGAAATTTCACAGACAAAGTCGCGGGCCGAAGCTAGTGTAGATATACCTCAAAATTACGACGAAGGAAGTCCATAAGTCCTAAGCAAAACAATATTTTAAACCTTACCTTTAAAGTTCAGAAAATAGAAAATAAAATGTAATACCCAACATAATTTATACTCTACTCAAGTCTAAACTTCAAGCCACAAACTCCAGACATAAAACGTTTAAAAAGAATGACAATTTATATCACAGACAGCATAATGCTAACTTTTTAAAGTCAACTGCATAAATTGGCGACGGTGAGTTCAGTCCCAGGTAGGGTTACCGTTTCGAAGTTCAAAAGTCCTGGCAAAAAGCCGGACATTTGCAAAACAGTTTACAGTAAAATCTTCTCTCAGTGTTTAAAAAAAAATATTCTTGATTGAATGGGTCAGTGACCAATGACCTAGAAGATGAAGGCTGCAGGAATTCACTGGATGCAAGAAGCACTGAACCGGTCGAAATGACGGTGCTTGGAGGAGGCCTATGTCCAGCAGTGGACGTCTTTGGGCTGAAATGATGATGACGATGTTGATGAAGACAATTTATTTTATTTAACTTGTCTGTTTGTTTAATTATTATGCAAACTTAATTAGTTTGCAAAATAATTAAACATTACAAAACAAAGAAACCAAAAACATTAAATTTTCGTTAAAAAAGAAGAACTCTAGACTATACAATTATAGTCTAAGAGTTTTTCTTTTTTATTTAACAGCTGTGCTGCTGGGGAGATTGTTGCGCCACTACTTCTTCCCAGCTAAAGCACTAGGAAGTGGTGAAGGGCGGACGTTTTGTTGGCCTATCTTTTATCGTTAAAAAAATGCTGATTTTTAACCCAGTTTGAATAAATTACTTTTGATTGATTCTAATACTCTAAAAAATCGCCTTACGTCAATAAGTTCGAACAAATGTCAACGGCGGACAAAGTCCAGACATTGGGCCAAGCAGCCGGACATTTCCAGGTTACCATGCGTTCGAAAACTCCGGACGGATGGTTACCCTACTCTCAGGTATATTTCAGGGACATGTCTCAGCTTATTGTGGGTTGGAAGACAGTTGGAAGCTAAATGCAAAACAGGTGCTGCTTATTTTAAACTTTCCTTGTTTTCGTTTTGAAAGTTCTGCAATATTTGGTTATTATTAAGGCTCGGATTTTCTTTGGGAAAAATGTGTAGTAGCGAAAAATAAAAATAGGTTTTCTTGGCGAAGATTTGTACCTGTGTTACAAAGTTTTAAACTGATTCATGTAAAGAAAAGTAGGTTAAATAAATCATCTTCAAAACTCAGCGCGGTCGGTCGCTTTTTCTAGGCCATTATAAAGATTTTTTATCCAAAATAATAAAACATAGCTCATCGTCTTAATATTGCGTTGTTATTAACTCTCTTCCACAACGTTTTATTCTATCTTTATCATTATCTGCCTAGCTTTTTCCCAGACATGTTTGGGTTGATTTCCAGTCTAACTGGATGCAGTTGAAAATCAGTATTTTACATGGAGCAACTGCCGATCTGACCTTCACAACCCAGTTACTGGGTAACACGATACCCCTTGGTAAAACTGGTCGTCAAACTTTCGGGCTTCTGACGATCCTTAAGTCTCGTAACGACTGTCAAAGATTCACGACTGACAGCCGGGACGAACGGCTTAACGTGCTTTCCGGGGCAAGGAGGGGCCTTGGTATGTAAAGATGGTCACCCATCCACTGATAAACCGCGGCAAGCGTAGCTTCTCCTGATCGGTCGACCTGAGTGGCTGTTATTACTTAGCCGCAAGTCATTCCATCTTTATCAATCCTTGCTTATTCATACACTCTACTATTACCCAAAAACATTCCCTTCCTCGACACTTCAGAAATTATCTCAACATGCACGAATCCAAACGTCCCTAAAACATCTGGACATGTTCCAACATGAATAAATCATGTCTTACATGTCTGCAATAAACCGGAATACGCTTCCGTTAAAGACTAAGCAACATTGGCTTATTGCCTCCAATGTTTGTCTTAGTGGCGGAAACAGGCTCGTTCCATTTAGTTATGGTCGTAAAATAAACCAATATTGGTAACATTGGTGATTGGTTTTGGGTGTGTGGAACGTAACAGTTTCCCGATATTGATACAGTTGTGTTTGTCGACTGTGTATCGATGTCGTCTTGTTGTGCTCTTGAAGCGTGCATTAGCAGATTGAATGTGTCTTGCATGTAGCCTTTTATCTTGCTGCTTCAATGGATCGTAAAAAACACACACAAATATTTGTAACTTTTCGAAAGGAATCTCGTACAGGGGAGATGAACAACGAAATCATCATTGACATGCATACATAAACTCTCGCCTTTTTCCTTACATCCTCCTTTTGCCTCGTTTACATCTCGTCATACACACGAAAACATACAAATTCGTAGCAAAACATACAGGTTGAGAACCAATACCTTCGGTTCATACAAATATTTGTCTCAGTTTTGGGATCGACCGGAATCGTTTGAGATGGTAAAATTGAGACATATTGGCTTTTCTCATGGGTATGCTTGGAACTACAACTTTACGTGTTCGTCGCAGTGGGGTTTTGATATCTATCTTTAAACTGTACCGTACTTTTCACAGGAAATAGTTCATTGGCATACTAGATACCTTGCGTCACACGTATGCAAACTGAAGCCGTGACGATATGTCAAAACTCAAGATATCTATGCTATATTTCATTTTTCATTTCGTTTCATTTCTATATCTGTGATAGTGTAGATTTAATACAAATAACCCTTTCGGAATAAATTCTTTAGACGTTAGTGTAAGTATATTCTGCCTATTATGTCCCCACTGCTAAATAAAGGCCTCTCTGTGAGAGGGAGTGGGCCATAATCTACCACATGGGCCCAGTGCAGGTTCGTAGATGTCACAAGTTTCTTCACGATGTTTTCCTTCCCCGTTTTCATAGCAGTGGTGATGTAATCGTTTACACAAAATAGCCTGACAGGATTCTAACCTACGACCTAAAGCTCGTAAGTCGAGGCCGCTTCTACTAGACCACCACTCCTGGAAACCGCATCAAAATCAATTCAGATTCAGATAGATTTATTTGCTCAAACATGTATGTACATGTTTTGACGACACGGTTGGCGCAGCGGTTAACCGATTGACTACTGCGCTGCGTGTCGCGGGTTCGATCCCGCACGGAACAAATATTGGTATGACCTACAAATAGTAGTTCCGGGTCTGGCTGTTTGTGTATGTGAGTTTAAATTTTTGTAAACGCACCCACAATACAGGAGTAATTCCTAGAGTGGGGCAACGTTTAAAAAAAAAATGTACATACAAATTTAAAAAAATGCCTCCAAGATGTTAAAGTACATGCTAACATGTGTACCATATTGTCATGGTGTGCAAATATTATACAACTTAAGAATTTTAAAATTATGGCAACATTAATTAACATTGGTAATGTCACACACAATTATTCAATTGTTATTATTGTAGTTTAAAAGAACTAAGCAGACAAACAGATACGACATGCGACGTCTTATGCGTATGTCTTTATAGATACGGTCAGTTTCTAATGTACTGTATAGGATTTTCTTGTGGTTGGCAACCAAGGGGCGCTTTCATAATATGAGTTTTTATCAGCGACTGTCAAACTTAAGACATGTGAAACTTAATGAAATGTATTGCTCTAGAAGTGCAGTTGCAGTTGTTTGGCTTTTCTGCTGAACTGAGCCATTTTGACGCAGCCACAAAACATTTAATATAATTTTTATCTGCTGTATATTATATTGTGTGCCTTTTAAACTGTGGTATATATACCTTTCTTTGTTTCTTCTTTCTCCAGATTCACAGTAATATTAAAAAATTGTACTTACATCTTTTGCTAATTATTCGTTATTTCAAGTTTTTTTTAATACTCAATACTGACTAGGTATCTACTCATGAGCATTATTTTGATAATTTTATACTGTCTGTGTCCTACTGCTGTAAAAAAACCTCCCTAAGTTCTTCCGGAAACTGTTTTCTCGACCTAGCCCCTCACGGTACGCGTCGGTGATCTCGCATTATTATCATTTACTTAAAGGTGCGCTTACACGAGTAACTAAAATTGCTCCATCCTGGTCAATAAGTTCTCGTCAACTATGACGTCACGACTATATCCAGCAATATAGGGCAATTGACAATATGTAGCAACCTGTTGCCAAAGATACGGCCACACAATATCATGCAATATGGAGCAACTTAAAAAGCTAGGCAATACGCCACCCGCGCTGTCTCCGCCGCCAGCCGGTTCCTCTCGCAAAAACGAGACGTAAAAATTTCCAAACCGATTGGATATTCGGCAACTCAGGAAATAAATGGAACAATCAGAAGCAATATTCCCGAAACATATCCGCAATTTATTGTTGTTGCTGCAGATTGCGCCACTTAATTGATCCAGATCTATCCATTAGTGTTGCCGAGCAATAATTGCTAAAAAATTGCCCGTGTAAGAGCCCCTTAAAAGTTCTTGGAAATATAAACACAACTTCATTACATGTAACATTTCAAAATTAAACCTATTAACGAAATTATGAAAAACAAATTAAAACTAATGACTGCATTTGCACGCGATTCCACACCTAAGCAGCTGGTTATAAAGCGTAAATTGCCGTAATACCGCAATTTCCGGGTCAAAACGATAGTGAATTCCAACAATGGCGTTACTTATCATGCGATTACATTTTTTTATTGATATTTCGCTTTTAACAAGTTCATGTTACAGGAGGAAGCGTTCAAGTTAAACATGAACTCAAGATAACATCACGCCTTATTTCCCTGAAGGCTTAGGTTATATTACAGTCTCATGTAAAAGGGGGAGATACTACCAACAACGGGGCACAAATTCAGAATTCGGGCTACTACTGAGAAAATCTGTTAAGATGTTTTAGCGTGAACGTATAACAAACAAACATACGAAAAATCAAATCTTTTCTCTTTATAATATTCGTATTGATGAAAGATATTCGAATACTAAGTTAAGTGAGCAATAATTTTTGTGGAATTAATGTTTCTGTACAAAAGCAGTCATTAAATTTGACCCTTCATTCTCTTCAACAATTATCAGGATATTATGTTTCTGCTGAACTTTTTAATGTTTATTCTCATTATTGTTATATTTTAAATGTAGTTTTCTGGTATATTTATAGTATCAGTAGTGGCTATTTGGAAATCGTGAAGTGAATAATTATAAATAAACAAATAATCAGCCTGTATTGTCCCACTCCAGGTCAAAGTGGTCCCTTTTCTTTTTCCACTAAAGTCGATCCTGAGTCAATATGCACCTACAGATATATACATAACGGGATATCAGGAAGGCCGGACTGTTGCATCTGATTGCTGATTCGTGACTTCGTCAGCACGGGAATCCATAGTGGGCGTTAAACTTCAGGAAACATTGAAATAAATACGCTGTAGCGTTGACTGTTCACTATTTTAATTTTACAGACACTTAAATGACTTAAACAATTAAGGATTGAAATAATAATTAACGATTTAGAGCTAATGGGTTTGCGAGTGACCACCACGTGCAACGGCTGTCAACAACTGAATGAATTGACACGACGTCGCCCGCCATGACAGACGCAACTCCATTCGGTGTTACCCGCTCTTAATTAAAATTACCATTTGGTTGAATTCAAATCGATTAATCGTTAAAACAACAGAATAATGACCAATGATTAAAAAAATAACAAAATAAATTACAACTCTCGAAATTAACTGATTTTCATTATTTAATAATGTCACGCGCCGTTATACATTAAACTGCAGCTGCTATTGCTCAAACATATTTCGTAGCCAGCCAGTCTTCCCTGCCTTGAGCCAACAGTTCCACAGTTCTGTGCCAGTGCCCTATTTCTCTTCGGGAGCAACCCTAAACTGCGTGCGGGAAGGTATTAAAGAGCCGACACAATGTCGTGACAGCCCTCGGCACGATTACTCGAAGAGTCTTGTTTGGAAATATTTGGTTCACCACGCGATGTTTGGCTTGATACCATCACGATTGTAACTAAATAGCATTTCCTTCCAATATTTAACTGCAGTTGATTCTAATGAGTGAAACGGAAATCTAAAAGTCACGTCATCGAACAATTAATTATTTTATGGTTTGTAAAGTTTTTGAAGGGCTTGTGGCTAAGTAATATTAGCCGTACGGATTGATCGATCAGGTTAAGCTAAGCTTGCCGCGGTTGGTCCGTGGATGGGTGACCATCTTAACATACCAAGACCTCTCCGTGCCTCGGAAAGCACGTTAAGCCGTTGGTCCCGGCGTCATTTGTAGATCTTTGACAGTCGTTACGGGTCGTCAGAAGCCCAAAATTCTGACAACCAGTCTTTCCAAGGGGTATCGTGTTATCCAGTAACTGGGCTGTGGAGGTCAGATAGGCAGTCGCTCCATGTAAAATACTGCTATTCAGCTGCATCAGGTTAGACTGGAAGCCGATCCCAACATAGTTGGGAAAAGGCTAGGCAGATGATGATGATTTGTAAAGTTTATGTGTGCTGTGGTGTCCCAGTGGTATCAGCAGGCGCTTTACTTTGTGTAAAGATTTTCATCACTGCTGTCAAAACGGTGAAGGAAATTGTCGTGAGGAAATCGGTATGTCCTAAAACCAACAATTCGAAGACATGTGACATCTACCGACTCGCACTGGGCCACAGTGGTGGATTACAGTTCTCGAAGAGGAGAGGGGTTTTTTCCCCATTGGGAACATTGTAGGCAGACGTTTGTGATATGTCATTAGAACACATTTTTCAAACTGTTGGTTAGTTTGTAAAATGTGTTATTTAAAGCTACGTATTTTCTAGAATTTAGAAATGATAAATAACTTCTTTGTCAGTTCAGTCGAGTATGATTAGTATTGAAGTTTCGTATGGGACAGATGATAATTTTTTCGTGATTACGATGTTGATCTCATGAAGAAAGTTGTTCCATTTGCTGGTCAATACAACACCCTTAAATATGACCTATTTATCTGATACATGCTGTGTACTCATAAGGCAACAAAAGCAAATCAATCACAATATTTTCATTTCTTCAAATGAACATGGAAGATATCCATTCGGAACTGAGGATATATAACAAACATCGACCAGAAGTACATTACGATATAAAATATCGAAATACTTGCCTTCTGAGGTGGTTGGCAAATCGCCAAAGAAACCAATAGGCAAGGCCACAATATTAATATTGGTATACTATAGTGGTAATACCGCGAGGACGCTCGATAGAGCGGCTAATATCGCGTTAGGAACTGTAACGGTTTACCAACAGTCGATTGGTCCATGAACCGTTGGTCAACATTATCTTTAAACCATTAAATTTTCATCCAAAGAATTTTTCACTCACGAACGTTTCCCCAACATAATTCTACGTCAGTGAATGCTTAACCAACATAATGTTTTGACCAATAACTTTTCACCCAAAGAACAATTGGCCAACAGACTATAATGTCAGCGAATTTCTTACTGAAAAATAATTTTGTACGAGTATCGTGTAGTGTTTTGTTGAGAATTTTATATGTATAAATTGTGTGTTGGTGACATATATAAGTTGTGACTTAAAACTATTCAATGTATGTTATAATAATTGCCTTTATTATTTTAGCTCCAGACGTATGCCTATTGCTAAAATATGGCTGAACCTATCTGTAATCAATTTATCACCATGTACTTTACAAATATTTACAAATAAACGACTTACTTACTTACTCAAAGGAGTTTGTAAAAGATAGCCAAGTTTAAGTTTTGAATATTACACGTATTGCCCGGCGTTGCCAGTTCGTTTGGCGGATTGCCAGCAAGCCAGGAACTCTGAATAAATAAACATGAATGAAAACATTTGTTGCTCTCAGCCATTATCAGGTTTGTTTTTTGCGGTTTCATGGAGGTAGTTTGCTATTTTTTCAACCCGACAGAACACACTGTTGCAGCTTTTTTAATTCGTAAACTATAAATAGAAAGAAAGATGAAGAGATATACACCGTGAAATTTTAATGGTTGTTTTCCCGCGGCAGAACAACTTGCCATAAGGAGTACTTTCAAAGCATAGAGTACAATAAAAAAAAAAATTGTTTTAAAATAATTACAAAAATGTTCATCACCTCGATGAAACACTACTCAATAGTAACACTAGAGGTAACTTGTAGGTACTACTCGAATCACACGCGCCGCCGACAAAGGGAACAGCGATGCATAAATGTTCAAAGCAAAATAAACTCTCGCACGTGGTGATTTATCACAATGGTTAATCTGCCATTTTTTGATTCTAATATTTTATTTGTTTATAAAACGATTGCATTACCAAGACAAAACCATTTCGCTGCGGGAAAACAACCATTTAAATTTCACGGTGTATTACTGCCTCGTTGATCTATTGGTCGCAAGCGGTACTGCTGAGCATGTGGTCTTGGGTTCGATTCCCAGGTCGGACAAAATGTTATTGGGTTTTTCTTTCTGGAGTTTCTCAGTTTCAGCTTGGAGTCTGGATGTGTGCTCGGTTGATGGCAATATGCTCGCCCCCTAATACACGGGACTCAAAACTAACTTGAATTGAAATATGGGTCTACAATAGGTAAACCTCTGCCTAACCCGTGGGCGAAGCGTGATGTTTTTGTTGGATTTTTTATTTTTTTGGGTTTTGGCTCCACACGGTTTGTACATTTAGCCAGTGTCAAGTAATTTTTCTTTTCGATCAAGTAAATGGCCCGATATCGGCCACGAAGTTACAAAACAGTCATAGTCGTCTTTAGTCAGTCAAGTCAAAGTTATTGTAAAGCGGTAGTAACTTTATAACAGCCTAATAGGAGTTTTTGGGGGGAACACGAAAAGTCCACATTAGTCACTTATTTTCACCTTCACTACACTTGTGCACTCACACGTAATTAAATTGAATAATTTGCTACCAAAATTATACAATTATATTCGCTTTTTCACAAAATTTCATGAAAATAAATAGTCTTGCGACATGTTTCAACGCGATCCCGCTCCGTGTACCTGGAAAACTTATTTACCTAAAAAATACATTTCCAGTATAAGCTAATCTCGCATTGTATAGGATTTCCGTACAGTGCGAGATCAGAGGAAATGTATAGCTTGTCGTGTGGCCGTGTGTACCTTAAAAAAAAATTTAAAAAACCCTACCTTAATGTGTTATACATTTTTCCAGTTTAATTCATTATTATTATATTGTTTTAGTTAAGGAAGATAAAGGCTATTTAAGTATTATCCATACATAAACTCACGCCTTTTGCCATGCGGCAGGCAGAAACTATAGAATGTAAACTGCTTCGATCCTTACATACTCCTTAATAAACTACATGGATATAAACTTCAAAGTTTGTATTAAAATCAAAACCAGTTAATAAATAGTTTGTGAAACTCTTTTATATATACTCCAACTTTTATAATAGTATGCAACTTGAAGAACCGTGCATTATACTTCTGTTTAAAGACATTTATTTTTTCAAAGAACGTATTGTTCGTATCCAAACATAGATTTTAGTTATTTTATTATGCCGGCTACATTCATAGGTGTTTTTTGTTCCGGCAACATTAGATAAAAAGTTTCTGAAGAATAAACATGGTAGAAGGTTGTTGACTTAACCATTAATAAGTGAGCTAGATTAAGTGATTATATCAAATAAAGTGAATTTCTATAAATTTCACAATACAATTTAATTTATGTATTCGCCACGAACACAAATTAAAGTTCACTTAAAGAGAAACTTAACTAAATTTACAATAGGTTGCAGTTTACATTACGACGTTCGAAGCCATCCAAGAAACTGAACACCATAGATGTGTTTAAGTACATAAGTTTAGCTTGTTATATTAGACACATCCCTTCTAATATTATAAATGCGAAAGTAAACTCTGTCTGTTACGCGTTCACGCCTCAACCACTGAACCGATAGCCTGGGATATGGAGAAGGACATGAGTTACTTTTTACGCGATAACCGATATCCACGTGGGCAGAGATGCGGGCAAAAGTTGGTATTATACACCGTGAAATTTAAATGGTTGTTTTCCTTGCCATAATGAGTACTTTCGAAGCATAGAGTAAAAGTAAAAAAAAATAGATTTTTTTGTTTTAAAATAATTAAAAAAATATTCATCAACTCGATAAAACACTACTCAATAGTAACACTAGAGGTAACTTGTAGGTACTATTCACAATGGTTAATCTGCCATTTTTTGTTTCTAATATTTTATTTGTTTATAAAACGATTGTATTACCAAGACAAAACCATTTCGCTGCGGGAAAACAACCATTAAAATTTCACGGTGTATAATTCCTCAGACCTTTTTAAATGTTGTACACTCTCTGACTTTTTTATGTAATTTATTGTTTAGCCGAACTTCTCATGCTGTATAGTTTTCCCGCCGTACAAGGTTCTCACTCCTGGTATTTCTAGTTCGGCTTGATTACGGGAATTATATCTATGAGTCTTTTGTGTTAATAAAATATTTGTGTGTAGGTCTTAAGGATAATTTTATACTTCCAGACTGTAGTCATAAAAGTTGGGATTGAAATGAATATTGTTTCGGTACTCCATCTTTTCAATCAATAACACCACGTCCTTAATGTCGACGTCTAATCTTTGCAGTTTCTCTAAAATTTTTAAATCGTAGTATATTGTTCCAACAACATAAGGACCATCTTTTCCGTGTACGTCCATCGCATAATAAAGCCATTTTTGCAGATTCTTGAGATGTCTTAATAATGCAAATAGGAATCCAATTTTGTATACATGATTATCTAAATACTTTTTTCTTAATAGTTGTGGAAACACAAGCTTGTAACGGGAAATGTAAATGAAGTGCGTCATCAGATTCAACAAACGCCGCTTTGCGTCCCATTTTATGTCTGGATCTTCGTTAGAGTCGTAGATTTCTCTTCGGGTTTTGGGACCAGTTTTTTTCTCGTTGTCCTTAACCAATTCATCAAATCTACGAGTCATCGTCTCCACAGATGAGCCGGCTAGATAATCTGATGGCGATCTAGAATTGCTAAATATTCTATCGAGTTGCAGTTTTAAGCGGTGTATTTTTATATCTCTTAAAGACATGTTCTTATATTGTGCTGCGATTTCCGGTGGAATGGTAGCCATAAGAATTCTCTCTTTTGTAGTAGTACTTGGTGGTTTTGTGGTTGCATTTGATTTCAGTTTTGTAGTATTCTGCTTTCTAACAGACATGAGATTCATTGTATCATTTATGTTGAAAGGCATACGTTCTAACCTTTTTCGCGCTTCGTAAAAATCACCTCCAATTTCTGAAGCAAAAATGTCGTCGGGATCTAAATTAAACATATCTTCGTGACGTTCCAAATTTGAACATAGCGCTGTAACATGTAAGGCAATTAATAAATAGATACCTTTTACAACTAAATTACGTTAGTACCTATATTTTTAAATAGATTTTTTTCGTTTGATTAGAAAAACGGAACGGCAATTTAATGCTTTACATACCTAATTACATTTTTTAACAGAATGCTGACTGAAAATATTCCCATCATTTTGTGTTTTGTTGCAATAGAGTAGAAACTAGACAGTGATGTAAGCATGTGTTATTCCCGGAATGCGACACCTGGTTTTCTAGACCATGGGTTTGGTAAAGGCGTGAAAAGTATGAAACGGTCAGAATTACCTACATCCCCACTAATATTATAAATGTGATTTGAAATATGTATGTTTGGAAGATTAGAAGCTTCGATGTTTCCTACTTATATAAAAAAATGTGAAGGTTTATGTGATTGAATGTTGAGGTGTTTGGATGTTTGTTACCCAAACACGCAAAAACAACCGAACGCATTTGGATGAAATTTGGCACACAGATAGTTTATAACCTAGATTAACACAAGTGAAATGAAATGAAATGTTTATTTATGTAAGTAGATCTTAAAAGACACTTTTACACTTCAATATTTTGTTGGTCAATATTTTAAAAACTAGATGGCGCCGTTTTATTATTTAAATTTTATGTGAGTCTAACAATGCAGGGCAATGTCTAGACGCTACCAGATTTGCAGGACATTTGCGTAGGCCATTTACAAAATGCTCAAAACCACCAGACGAGTTATAAAGTCATTTGTTCAATCTAGCCTGCATAGTACTCACATTCACAGTTAGTTTTTTCTTCAAATGTCATCAAAAATAATGTCACGTAGATCAATACTTTAATATAAAATGTCAACAGCATTCTATTAACGCTTAGCTTATATAACAGTTTGTTGCTTGAGGGTACATTGGAGCAACTTAACTAGTCCCAAGCTTTTTTGTCATCCAAGTAATCTTTAACTTTATAGAAACCTTTTTGACAGAGTTTCTGTTTAATAAATGATTTAAATTTATTGAAGCTTAGTTCTTTAACATGGCTTGGGAGTTTGTTGTAAAAACGAATACTTTGGCACTTAAATGAATTGCTAATTTTTTGGAGCCTAGTCGTGGGCACAATAAGTAAATCTTTATTTCTAGTATTTATGCTATGAACGTCGCTGTGTTTAGAATATAGATTAATGTTCTTTTTAACATAAATTAGGTTCTCATATACATATTGAGATGCGACTGTCATTATATTTATTTCCTTAAATTCATCCCTCAGTGAATGTCTACAACTTAGGTTATAAATTGCTCGAATGGCTCGTTTCTGCAGCACAAATATAGCTTGAATGTCGGCTGCATTTCCCCACAGTAAAATGCCGTACGACATTACACTATGGAAATAACTAAAATATACTAATCGAGCTGTTTCTACATCAGTCAAATGACGGATTTTATAGACTGCGTAGGCTGCAGAGCTTAGCCCCTTCGACAATTTAGTTACGTGTGGGCCCCACTGTAGCTTCGAGTCCAAAGTAATACCTAAAAACACAGTGGTGTCCACAAGATCCAATTCCGCCCCATTTACTAATACATTGGTTTTCACCTGCTTAACGTTAGGTGTCAGAAATCGAACGCATTTAGTCTTTTTCTCGTTTAATAGTAAATTATTAACACTAAACCAATGCACTATTTTAGCAAGAGCATTATTTACATCGTCAGTAACTGTATGTTGTCGTTTAAGCTTAAATAAAAGTGATGTGTCATCTGCAAATAATACTATTTCATGACTGTTCTTTAAAAGACAAGGTAGGTCGTTTATACATATATATATATATATGAGAAATAAAAAAGGGCCAAGAATTGAGCCCTGCGGAACTCCCATAGTGACAATAGAGCCTGGGGATCGCTTGCCGTTAACGTCCACGCTTTGGATCCCATTATCCAAATAAGAAATAATAAGATCCAAGGCAGTGTTGCTAACACCATAGTGATGCAATTTCCTGACCAATGTTTCATGTGAAACACAATCGAAAGCCTTAGACAAGTCACAAAAAATACCTAGGGGATCGTGTGACTTCTCCCAGGCCTCATAAATATGCGTAAGAAGCTCAACACCAGCGTCGGTAGTCGAGCGACCCCTTGTGAAACCGAATTGTTTACTGTTTAATAACATAAGTTTATTAAAATGTCTTTGCAACTGATATAGCATCATTTTTTCAAATATTTTACTGAAGGTGGGAAGCACTGAAATTGGTCTAAAATTCGTTGGGTCTGATGTGCTACCCGATTTAAACAAAGGTATTATTTTAATATTTTTCATTAGGTCAGGAATTACACCACAGTCAATACATTTATTAAAAATAAATCCCAATTCAAAGTACACTTTATATCCTGGTTGTACGTTACCGTAGTTTAATTTCCCAACTCTACGCGGCCGAAGCCGCTGGCAAAAGCTAGTATTTACAATAATAAAGCATGGAGACATGGAGCAGTGGTGGCCCAGTACTAACAATTACTTTGATAAATGAGATATCGCTCAGGAGGATCAGGTTGGGTTGGGCAGCGTTTGGGAAACTACGTCAAGTCTTTTCGTCGCCTATTCCACAATGTTTGAAGACTATGGTCTGCAACCAGTGCGTCCTGCCCGTGATGACATACGGTGCCGAAACGTGGACACTGGCAGTTGGGCTGGTCCACAAATTTAAAGTCGCTCAGCGCGCTATGGAGCGGGCTATGCTCGGAGTTTCTTTGAAGGATAAAACCAGGAATGAAATTATCCGGAAAAGAACCGGAGTTACGAACATAGCTTGTAGAGTGAGCAAGCTGAAACAGCAGTGGGCTGGCCATGTTTGTCGAAGGACCGATGGACGGTGGAGCAGACGAGTCCGGGAGTGGAGACCACGTATCGGCAAACGTAGTGTGGGCCGCCTCCAGCTAGATGGACCGACGACCTTAAAAAGGTGACTGGGACAGACTGGATGCGGAAGGCGGAGGATAGAGTGTAGTGGAGCAGGGAGGCCGCTGGGAGAGGCCTAGGTCCAGCAGTGGACTGCGATAGCCTGAGTTGATTGATATTGCTCGTAGTGCATACGACCACGGCTTTCTAATGAGAATATTTTCTTATTACAAACTTTTTAGGGCGTGATTATTCAGTAGTCAGGTTTTATTCGTGAAATAATTATTCAATGGGATTATACGAACTAAGAGTATTGATGATTTTATTGATTTCTAGCTTTCGCCAGCGGCTTTGCTCGCGTGGAGATCGAAAATTATTCCATGGGAAAGTTCCCATGGGAAAATTTTACCTGGAATAATACATAGGATAGTTTTAATCCCGATACTGTCGTGAAGCAACTATGTTTGGGTTGGCTTCCAGTCTAACCGAATGCAGCTGAATACCAGTATTTTACATGGAACGACTTCCTATCTGACCTCCACAACCCAGTTACTGGGTAACACGATACCCCTTGGTAAGACTGGTTGTCAGACTTATAACTAGGTAACAAACTATCTGTGTGCCAAATTTCATCCAAATCCGTACAGCCGTTTTTTCGTGATTGAGTAACTAATATCCAAACTTTCACATTTATAATACTAGTAGGGTAGTAGAAAGTAGGATAAAGCCATATTTGTTAAGGCCGCGAATTTTGATCAACATGCAACCTGAAATTTGCAAAAATCGTAAGAAAATATGAATTCCGCGGGCTACCTTAGTACAGGGATGGCGAACCTGATAACCGGAACCTCTTAACCGTTGCCAGGACCAACCTTCTCGCCAAAACACCACTCACCCGCGCAATTCGGGTTATTAACGAACTTGAAGATCGATGTATTCACATGCCATTTGAGTAAATTCGCAAAAATACTGTTGTTTATTTTATGTAATAGTGTAGAGAGTTTAGAAGTTAGACTTAATTTTGTTGTTTTTTTCTTATTTTTTTATAAAGTGTTTGTTACGTTTTTCATTGTTTTAAATTGTGAGTAAGTTAACTTTAAGACCACGCTATCGTGTTAGGTATACACCTGTAATGATAGTTGAAAGGGAGATTTTAATAAATAAACTTTTACGAGCCATAAAAAAAAAATATATATCTGGCATTGACGTGCCAACAAACAAACTTGTCTTATTGACTACTAGAAAAAAACTAAATACCTACTTCCACAATCATTGGTAGTCTTGATATGCAAACAGAAATAGACTTGTACTATTATATAGTAATCAACATCACACCACCTTATTTAAATGACAGAACAAATTAGTGCAACTTCTGGTATCTGGTACGAGGTTCATATATTACTTTTAGAATCATGTGACATAGGTACGGTTTCTGAGAGTAACAACTCAGGCTTAAGAAGATGAAATCATCACGCTAGAATTCCCATGTTTCTTACTGTAACTTAGGCTGCCGTGCCCAAATTATTTTGATACGTGCTACCAAAGGCACGCGTGCTATTGCTTAACCATCCTTGCCTTTTTTTTTGGGTGGGAAATCATCAAATAACTTCTCCCGCTTTGGGTGGAACGGGAGGGCGTGTCAGACTTTTACTGACTAAAACCCACCCGTGTTCCCTCAGTTGCTTGTGTGCCATGGGCCGCGGTATATCTTTTCAACAACCCGCACCCCTGGCAGGCATCGGTCCTTGCGGACCCCAGCAGTTGCTGCTGACATCTCTTTGAGGCGCGCGTGGAACACAACACGCCGTCGACCCGGGCTTGGTCCTTACCGGACAGCGAGCTACCCATTATACGCCGTCCGCAAGCCCGTGCTTACGGTGGCTGGGAATCAGCCTGGGATTCCCGACGCCCAGGGCGTCTCCTGCGATGGCCACGGCTATGAGGGCGCATGTACTGCATCTCCCTCACGTGCGCCGCCTCCCCCTTACCATCCTTGCCTTAGCGCATACTTCTTAAATGAAAAAAAAGCAAATATTTGCCTTTTCAATAGATTTTTTTTTAAATGAAAACCAAAACAAAAGCTTCGGCCAACCTTTTTTTCTGTTTAAATGTGCATCGGTAAGCAATTACATTATCTATAAAAACGCTACTTACATATCATTAAAAATAATATACACCTTTTAATCATATTTCTTGCGTGTCATTGTCGGACAGAGAAATAAGACTGTACCGACAGCAATGTGTAGGTAATAATCACACGCAAATGTTCAATAAAAAGTTTTCAATTATTTTAATGGATTATTTATGATCATTACATAGGTGGCTGTGATAAATGATAAATTATTTTATTTCTGTAAGTAGGTTTGTACAAACACTTTTACACGTCAATCACATTTTTTTAAACTAGATGAGGTCGGCGTTTCCTATCTGACTACTCTGAGAAAAAGGCCGAAACAAACTCAGAGGTCAGTCTCTTTTAAAGTCCAGACATAATCTTGGTCAGTTCATGTGAAGACCATGTGGATCGGTGTCTGAAATGGTCTTTTGAAGAAAGAACCACACAGATTGAGTGGACCTGTCCATTCAGTGCACGCATTTGTCAATAATCATACAGCTCAACTCAGTACTTGAGGAGCTCAACGATTTGACGAACAATACCAAAGACAGGACATTTGGGTAGGCCGCATAAAATACTCAAACTGCCAGATTAATATTAAAACTAGCTGAGAAAGAGATGAAACACAAAACAAAAAACACAAAAACAAACAAAATATGACCCACACAGTCCTGACATTCACAATAATTAAAACAAAAATAACATTATACTTCTAAAGTAAATATTCATGTCAAAGTGTATATAATAATTATCAAATGACAGAGTATAAGTTTGCAAAAAAAAACTGTGAGCAGTGTTGGTCCAGTGGTAACGACCGCAGCTTGCGGTTTGTAGTTTACAGGTTCGAACACAGATAAGCGCTTTACTTTGTTTAAAGGAGGAGGCTTGTGTCCCGCAGTGGGAACATTTGATTACACGCTGATATTACACTATTATGATCATTACATAGGCTGCTTGTATAAAGATTTATTTTAATTTTTAACCGACTTCAAAAAAAGGATGAGGGTCTCAATTCGATCGACTGGGTGAACCGATTTTGATGATTCGTTTATTTTATTTTATTTTTTATTTGAAAGCTGGTGCTTCCCGTGTGGTCCCCTTTTAATTTCATATAGATCTGATGATGCCTTTCGGAGACAGACAACGGAACTCTTAAAAAATTAACATTAAATCAACCACGATTGCTCCTGTCGCATAAATATGCGTTGTTTTGACCCCAAGGATGTTGAAATTTCGTATTAGTGGGGTAGGTACTATAACTAAAAAGTGAAAAATAAAAACTTTTTCCAAAAAAAAATAACAACCGACTTCAGAAAAAACACTACAAAGTGAAAAATAACTTTTATAACACATTTGCTCGTAAAGGGTCTCTTATTACACCAATTTCAATATCGTAATGTATGTCATTACGCACTTGTGCGTTATTGTAATGTAAAACGCACGGTTTATCAAGATGCTCCGTCTGAAACGAACGGTACTTTTTTAAATCTTAGCAAAGAGTTTTTATGTCAGAAAAGTGGTCAACATTTTATGAATAAAATTAACTTTGAGAGATAAAATATAAAAAATAAACATTTAATTCTTTAATTTAATTAGTTTTGACAATAAATTACAACCATTTATCTGTAACAAAAACAAAAAAATATTAATTTACTTTGTTAGTTATACTGGCTGTTTTTGTGCCTTTGCCTTAAAAAAAAGCGCTGATGCGCGCGCATCGCTAATTTGTGAACAAGTAATAATCAATTTTACAAATTGTTCAAATTTTTCTAACTGCTTTAACAAGTGATTAAAGATTTACTCGTTTAAGAAAGTCCGACTTTTATTTATTTCCTCGCAAATATGTTATAAAACGTCGTATGACATACGTGCGCTTTGAAAATTACAGCCACTGCTTTCTTGTAGCCCTCGCCTACGGCTCGGGCTAGCAATATCGCCTCGGCTATAATTTTCAACTTACCGCACTTATATCATAATGTACTATAATTTCGGAAGGCGGTGACAAAAAATTTAAAAACATATCCAAAGGCACCGACTTCCGAAATTAAAGTTATTATTCACTTTGTAGTGTTTTCTTGGAAGTCGGTTGTTATTTTATTTACTTATTTATTCGCAAACACATACAACTATCATCACAGGCTTGATTAATACAATAGTGTAGTTATAGATATAGTAATAACAGCTTACAAAGATTAGACACAATAATATTATTAAAAACAACCAAGAGCAATTCTACAAAATGCGGCCCGTGTGTTTTCACTCAGAGTATAACTGAAGCAGTCAATCAAAGTCAAAGTCAAAGTCAAAGTATTTATTTCAAATAAGCACTTAAAAGGCACTTTGGCACGTCAACATTTACATTAAAATAGAATTGATTCTAGTCAATCTGTTGTGACACCATATTGAGTGTGTGCAGGGCGCGCGTCAGCGGCGGGTGCTGCAGCAGGTTGGTGATACAGGTTCCCAGCCAAGTACCCTGAGTTGAACATTCATTCATTCATTCATTCATTCATTTATTCATAAAAAACAATTTACATTCTGCGCGAGTACTGACAAATACGTGTTCTGACTAGGGTTGCCAACCGTAGGTACTCTAAAATGGAGTATTGTACTCTTTTTCTAGTAGTTGTACTTCACAACATATTATGAAACAAAGTCCTCAGTCACGTCCGTCTGGTAGCGATAAACTCAAAAACTACTGAACGGATTTTTATGCGGTTTTCGCTAATAGGCAGAATGATTAATCAGAAAAGTTAAGGTGTATAAAAACGTGGGCGAAGCCGCTGGCAAAAGCTAGTAATAACCACACACTAATAGAGTACGCTAAAATACTCTTTTTACATAAACTGACTTTTTCGACATAATCTTAACTGATGCCAACCATGTTGTAGAATTAATTAATTTTCCGCGGTTTTTCAATATTTTTCACTGTGAGACTTCATTGTTTTTGTCGGTCATGAATTTGGAGTGGCGAGAAGAGGAGAGGAACAGGGCTTCATCAAAAATGATTAAAAAAGGGCTCCTGATCTATTATAACTTAGAATTAGGATGTATGGAGGCCGACAATTCTTTTCAAAATAATAAAAATTGTTATGCACCAAGATATTGCATATTTTTATGCAAAAAGTGCAAAAAAATACATTTAGAAAAGTGTAACAAATGGTACACTTTTTACAAGCTATTATTTAACTTGCAATGTATGTATGTAGATAACTATGTTTGTTCGGGAGGACTCTTGCAACTCAATTTTGAAGCAGATATCTTAAACCGATTGAGCTGAAATTTTGCCTGCATAAGTATATTGCGTGACAATGCAATATTATAGTGACATGGAGCTGATCTGATGCTGGAGCTGGAAGCTGGCTATAGGAACTGCGCAATAAAACGACACAACCCATTCAAGTTTGGGCTCTTTTGATTCGTATTGACGAATATTTTGATCCTGTATACATAAAAACAACATATAAGTGTGGGTGCTACGAATTATTACGAGCTACATAACGGAAAAACGCTGCTACGATCTACGCCGTAGTAAATCCCACATCATAATTAATAAAAAGTTAAAAATTAAATTAAAAGAAAAAACTTTTTTTAAAACAAGCTTTTATTATTAGGTACTTGTTAATAAAACTAACTAAAAAGTTAAAAATAATTTGATCTCAATTATTTAAATAAAAGCGTACTTATTGACGTGACATATTGACGGTTAGAAATTATTTTAATTTTTTAGTTCGTTTTATTACCAAGTAATAATAAAAGAATATAAAAAAAGAAATTTATTAATCTGTACCATTTATTTATCCTCTAATCTGAAATCACACATTCTCTATTCCTTCATTAGAAAAAGTTGGCAACCCTAGTTCTGACTGCACAGGTCCACTCAATCTGCGTTCTTTCGTTCTTTCTTCAAAAGACCATTTCAGACACCAGTCTACATAATTTTTATATGATCTGACCAAGATTATGTCTGGACATGATCTTGGAAGCCATGTCTTCTCCCGGAATCTTGAGATCAGAAACCCGTTGAATTTGTCTTTCAATAAATTTACAGTGTCTTTGGCGGTAAGACAGGTGGTGCCATCCTGGTGAAACCTGTCTGTCGGATCTCATTTTGTTTATGCCGAATATTTAATGACTCATCTGTCAAAAATTCGCACCAATAGACAATCTAATATGGCCGCCATTAGCTGTCATAGATACCTTGTCCCTATTGAGAAACCCTGTACAACTAAATGTACTGTCAAGTCAAGTCAAATCTACTATCTCTATCTACTCATCAAGGAAAGGAGACAAGATGATTAATTATCGAATGCTCGCAGTAAAGTGTGGTAGGTGGAGAGACAAATTATTTGGGAAATGACGTCATCCAACAATTACGACGCACTGGATGAGAGAGATAAAATAATAAAACCCGTCAGACGATTATTTATCTTTTTGCTGAGAATACACAAACCTGAGTTTAGTAAAGGCGTCTTCAGACACCATTCTCGTTTATTCGTTTTTCAAACCAGCGCGAAGCGACACTTGTACAACGATTACCATGAAGTTTTCATAGAAATTGTTTTATGAGAGTCGCGTTGCGCCTGTTTGTAGAAGCCTTTAATTGTAGATTGAGTTTAAGCGAAGAAAGTGAGTTTGTTTAGTACAAAAAAGCGTTTTACTACTTACTGTATATATCTGAGAAATAAGACTAATATTATTAACTTCATAAAGTGAAAATTACATTTTCCAAAAAAATAAGTTTTCCTGGTTGGTCCAAAGGTCGCAAGTGCTATTGTTAAGCATGAAGTATTGGGTTCTATTCCCATGTCAGGCTAAGTAATATTAGTTCTTATTAACATCCTGAAGTCTGGATTTGTGCCCGGTGGATGGCAATAGGCTCACCCCCTTGTACATGGGATTTAAACATAACTGGCGACATCTGGGCTTACAATAGATACACGTCTGCCTATCCCGTCGGGGAATACAGGCCTGATGTTGTGTTTAAATTGTAAGTAATTTCAATATTAATAAGTTAGAGTTCAAATGATGCATTCACTTAAAATTGAAACGGTTACAATTCGAAAGCTTAGTTCATTCGTTCATTCATTCATTCATTTCGTTCTTGATTTCTTTCGTGTGTAGCAGTCGCTGTGGTTCATTTAATAACATTTTTATTTATTTATTTATTTATTAGGTTCACCAACAATTGTTTACACTGGTATTATGCTAAAGATAACATGCAAGATAAGTTAATACAGTAGCGTAACAATCACTTACAGGTAAACTCCGCGTGCATATAAAGAAAGTTGTACAAAATAAACTAAACTAAAGTAACTTAACTAAACTAAAGTGACTTAACTAAACTGAAGTAACTTAACTAAACTAAAGTAACTTAACTAAACTAAAGTAACTTAACTAAACTAAAGTAACTTAACTAAACTAGGTTGAAAAAATGCTTAGTACTTAAAAACTTGGAAAACATCATACACCACTTAGGACTAACCTTTATTCGTATATCGATGACTAAAAATTACATTGAAGACATTGTGTAGGTACTTGTTAAATTATCATTATTAATTAAATATTAGGTATCATTACATTTCAAAAAGCATATTTTTAGATACAATACAATGTCGAAGTAGTCATTAAATAAATTAATCAATGAAAGTATGAATTGAATTGTATTATCTAATCGGGCAGATACTTATGAAAAGTGGCTTTCAACTTTCCCAAACAATCAAAGTGAAGATCGATTTGGTCACTGCAACTATTTATGACCTTGCATAATTTACACATATAGCTCGGCCTCAATAGAACTTAACGAATACCGGTTCGAAAGCAAAGACATTCGTTATTTTTGTATCAATCTGTTGAGTTATTATGTTATAGGAACTATCCTACTAGTATTAAAAATATGAAAGTTTGTATATGTAAATGTTCGGATGTATGTTACGTAAAAACGGATCAAAGGATTTGGATGAAATTTGGCACATATATAGTTAGCAACCTGAATTACTACATACTTTAATCCCGATAATATGTTCCCGTTGGATAATTTTCGACATCCACGCGGGCAAAGCCGTTGGCAAAAGCTAGTCCTTAATATGTTTAACAGCTGACTACGTGACGTCAAACACGTGGTTATATTTTTCACGGGTATCTATGTAGGTAGGTACCGCACCGTACGTACTTCTTACTGAAGTGGGATTCATCGTTTTTTTTTGTGTTATTATTAAGATAAAGTAGCTATGAAATCAAAATCAAAAGCCATTTATTCAATCCAGGCTGAGAGTCAGCACTTTATGAAACGATTCAAAATTAAAAAATCTAAATCAAAAGTCATTTATTCAATCTAGCCTGAGAGTCAGCACTTTTTGAACGTCAAAATTACATAAGAAAGTACAAACGCCCGGCCTTCGCCACTTCCTAGTGCTTTAGCTGGGAAGAAGAAGTGGCGCAACAACCTCCCCAGCAACACAGCTGTCTGTTAAGTTAGAAGAACTTGATTCTATACAAGAATAGGTAAGTAATTAACATTACTAAATACAAAACATAAAATTAAATTATTTGCCATATGTCAGCTAGCACACGTCGTTATTATTATATCCAGCATATACGACTTTGTATATTCACGAGAAACAAATGTAATACAATTCTTAGTATTCAGCTACTCACACTACTTTTCAGAACAAAATATTCAACATGGGAAAAAAAATGTTGCCAACACAAAAATGCAAAAAGCTTGAGTCTCATCAATGTTGATGCACCATTCCATTCGTGAAATGTTTTCGCAGAACTCCCTGGTCCCTGGAGAGTGTGTCGGAAAATATCATAAAAATTATTAACACACATGTTGGTACCAACGTTGGGACCAAGAACGAATGTTGGACAGAGTTTTATTGTATTATGTAGTTTTTGAGAGCTTTTAAATAAGCGAGAATTGAGAATTGTTTGCAGTCATCAACAACATAACTCAGTAATTTATATCAGGCGTCCGCTTGTAAAACCATTCTAATAGTGAGATTTTGTCAATGAAACCGAAAATCAAAGATATTACAGGACACAGTCCTCAGCGAGGTTTAAGTTCTAGAAAAACAAGCTGTCAATAAACTATGTATTACAATTAAATATTAGCAACAATCGCCTGAGAATACCAAAATGGTTCGAGGTTGGTAGTGCTAACAAAGTTTGCGCCCAACGTTGATTTCAATGTGGTTAGCTACATGGGTACTACGTACCTACTCGCAAACGATTGACTGTTTCAATAAGTTTTGGTTTAATAGGTAGGTACAAGATAGTGCAAGTGACTATGGATGGTCTGTATTAAATAAACATCAGCTTTTTATCGTATCTCACTCAACTCAACATAAGCACAAACGACAAAACTATTTAATCCTACTAATGTTATAAATGTGATAGTTTGGATGTTTAGATGTTGTATTGGTTGTTACTAAATCAATAAAATAAATTTGGTACACAGATAATTAATAATCTGGATTAACACATAAGAAACTTTCTGTTCCAGTAGTACGTTCCCGTGGGATAATTTTCAACAACCTCGCGAACGAAGCCGCTGGCAAAAGCTAGTTTAAACTAAACCAAAATTCCCCAACTTCTGTGTAAAACCTCCTTATAATAAATCACTTCCCCAAACATTCGGGGCTGCCATTAATTCGTTAGTGTTGCCAACTTATTCGTATTTTTTACCCTAGAGTTCCGATATCTGGCACATAAGTCTGCGTTCTACTTTCAAATGTGTTCCCATTAATGTATGACGATACTCCATTTATTTTGCGCACTCATGAGAGGCAAAGGCATCGTGTACAAAGTGCCAGGTGTGCTTTCTCATGGTTGTGTTTTGATACCAAAAGAAAAATATAGGGGGTAAAGCTGCTTACATTTTGCATGGGATGACTTTGTGCGAGGTGAAAAATGGATGCTTGTGATCCTGGCAGCAAATGGATTGCATAGCTGTGACCTTCTTTTTTTTTGGTATTGCTTTTGTTTTGTTTTCTTTTTACTAGGGTAGGCTTTGTTTAAAAAAACACATACGCTGGTGTAACACCAGTTCTTTTTATTTTAATGGCGAATAATTTCGGCCATTGCAGCTAATCTAGCACTATCGTGGAGAAGTGTGTGCGCAGACACAGGTGCCTACTCTCGTGTCTGGTTCTCATATCGGCGAATGGTGAATAAGTTGTATTATCATTATCATGCATCTTTACTTAATCAAAATGCAGTTACAAAGTTCGTTCAACGAAACAACTTCGTGAGCACGATTTAAGGCATGTTCCATAAAAGGCAAATTTCGCATGAGGAGTTAGGAGCAAATGTACCTATTCTGTACATAATGTACACGCCATTCTCTCGAGGTACCTTATTGCATCCAGTACATAAAAGAGCGTTTCTATATTTGCGAATTTAGTACCTTCTGAACAAGGCCAGAATTAGTAGTTGCTCAATGAGTTACGACTTGTGGTCGTAGTTTTCGAACTTCAAACCAGGCCAGCACCCACTTTACTTTGTGCAATTTATTTTATCACCACTGCTCTGAAATCTCAAAACAGCAAAGGACAACATCGTGAGGAACTTGTACCAGTTTAAAAAAAAACGAAGCGCGCGCTTCGTGGAGACATTCCAGCAGCAGGTTCATTGTAGGCTGAATATGTGAGACAGGATCCCAGTCTCTCCCATGTCCATTACTCCAGCATATTAAGATACATAATTACGACATTTACACAAACAAAAAAATGCGTCCTCATTGTCCACAATTCGCTGCCAACTACTTTTTAGCACGCCTATTTATCTCCATAGTAGGCTGGCTACAAGCGAGCAAGCCAAACAATGGTACACCGGTCGGCACAAAAGTAGGCACCCATCGATCGATTGACCTACAAACCGAACAGTCAAAGCTGAGCTAACGGACAGAGCCATAAAACATTGATTTATGGCCAGAGACCATGATGGTGCAGAAGGACCTAATGGGGTTTGGATCAGCTGTTTGACATTCAGTGGGTTGTTGAGTTTGTGAAGTTTTTGTCGTATTCAGTTGGGTTATAAGGTGAAGATTTTGCATCTATTAGTTATGTCGTCGTGGAGGTCACGTAGGCAGGTCGCTCCATGTAAAATAATGGTATTCGACTGCATCCGATTAGACTTAAAGTGACCGTTTGAATGATGAATTCGTCCTGAATATAAGCAGTGGCTAGTATGGTCTAAAATCTTGGAAGAAATCAGGTGTTTTCAACATTCTGGTTGAATAGTAAATTAGCCCACCATGGTTCCGTAGAACAGTGTCTTTTTTCGCACGAGGCCTGCGTGTTGGATTATGGCCCACTCCATCTCACAGACAGTAGGCCTGTGTCCCAGCAGTGGGAACATTTTAGGCTGATCATGAAAGCTACAACATATATGTATGTTCGATTTCCACGCCCAGCGACCTTGCAAGACATAAGTGTTACTCCTTTAAGCTGTTTAAAAAATCAAACAGTTGGTGTAAAAGTAGCATAAACAATGTCTAGTATATATAAGCTCCAACGAGCCGATTATTGAGAACCTACAATCTAACTCAAACGCGCACTAACAGCATCGACATCTTTTGCGATACTCTTGCTCAGTTCCGTATGCATCTAGCAGATGCGTGTCTGCCCTAAGCATAAACATGTTTCTGGCTTATATCATTTCTCCTTCTGTTATTTTTAATTTATCTTTTTAATATTGTTATTTTTCAAAAATTATTTTCATCTTTAGTATTTACTAATTTTTTTTTCTTATAATCTGATAGGTACTTAATAAAGTTACTGAATTGTCAATGTTATAATTCAATGATCCTACAACGCTTTGTCTACTATTTTCACTATTGTCTATATTATCATTATATCACTTATTGTAAAAGCTGTCCACACCTATAAGTGAGAAGGTCACAATAATATTAGTTTAAAATATTTTGTATGTATGAATGTTTTTTGTGACTTTGTTGTTGGAGTGCCTTAACACATAAATAAAAACGATATCTGTCGAATCAGAATTGTGAAATGCATTTGAAGATAGGGGATAAAAAGATACCATTTTGTTTTTAAACAGTGTCTTGAGTGTTATGATAAGTAGGTATATTAGAACACGCGAGGGCCGATCACTTTAAGTTGTTTGCTGTTTTGACACCTTTTCTGTAATTACTATAGATACTATAGATACTATATGTATACTTACCAAAATAAAAGCGTGTTAAAAAATCAAGTACAGATTCAAAAGAAAATGGTCGATAATAATTAATTAAAGGCCTCTTCGGTGACCCTTTATTAGTTCAATTTGACGCAACGTTTTTGTGTAGACTGTGTACTTTCCAGTAATTACGCCGTGGCTTCATTATCCCTGAAGAGATTAATAATTTCCGTTTGGTAGATAAACTGGGTACTGTTCGTTAGGGAATTTGTGGACTTTATAAATTATTGGGGTAAATAAAATATGATGACCGACACGATAGCCGTCCCCCGACGTGACGACTACGATGCTTTGTTCAAAATGTTACCTTCAACTTATATTGAACTTAAAGGCCCAATACATACATTTTTTTTACTTTTTAGAGGTTTTTTTGAGCTTAGTTTCACGATTGCATTATGAAAACATTATGTTTTATTTTTATGAAATATATTTTGAAAAAATAATTTCTTTAAAAATACACTCAATATTTTTCTGGTTTGTAATATGTACCAATACGCATAACAGTACGACTATAAACTGAGCGTTTTATGGTTCCCACGTTTGGGCAGTGCCTTTTAAGCTTTTTATGTGATTACCTACTAACAAATCGGATTGTATGATCTAGCGAATAAATAATAAAGTAATAATAGATTATTACCTACACTAATCTGAGAAAATGAGACTGTAGTACCTGCCTGCCACTTGTGTGAATACGGGCGTGAAATTATTATCATTTTCAAAAAAATAAAATCAAAAGTCATTTATTCAAACTAGGCTGAGAGTCAGCTATTTTTGAACGTCAAAATTACTTAAGACAGTCCCCCAAAACGCCCGCCCTTCACCACTTCCTAGTGCTTTAACTGGGAAGAAGAAGTGGCGCAACTAACTCCCCAGCAGCACAGCTGTCTGTTAAGTTAGAAGAACGTGATTCTATACAATAGTAGGTAATTAATATTACGAAACACAAAAACATTAAATTTGCCATGTGTCAGCTAGCACACGCCAATATACCAACAAAACATTGAAAACTATAGGTACTCAAGTAGAAATAAATAATAATTTGTATCAAATATACGTAAACAGAACTTACAATTTAAATAAAAGCCTCCAGGCATAAACGGCGTGCCCGCTTACATATGCAATTCTGCATGATGTATATATAGCTATAACTTGAAGTAACTTAAGTTAAACTAGGACCTTTGGAATAAAATTAATATAAAGTGAATACAAATTAACAATAACAAAACCATGGTCAGAAAGACGACCAGTCACCACAAGTAGCACCCGTTCACGAGCATAACGCAACGATCAGCCACTACACCCCTCACCATATTTGAGAGAAGGAGGCAACCCGACCCCCGACGCTACCGCAAGGAGTGACATCTAAGGGAGCATGACGAACTTGCTGCCGGTTGCACTGACAAGAATAATATGAATTGTCGAGATCGCTAACTAACTACATATTGTAATACAACTCATAAAAAAAAACATTGTAATGAGTAGATTAAGTCAACAACATAATTATATAACCTGTCAGTAGGTAAGCAAATTCTGGTGAAAGAACACAAATATTTTCCACTGCGAGGCTAAGGCCTCTTTTATACATCATTGTCTACTGCCTGGCCTCTTCTAAACTATGTTTGCCTTCAGTCTAACTGGATGCAGCTGGACACCAGTATTTTACATGAAGCGACTGCCTATTGACCTACACAACCAAGTAACTGGGTAATACGGTACCCCTTTGTAAGACTAGTTGTCGGACTATCGGGCTTCTGACGACCCTAGCGACTATCAAAGATCCACGAATGACAGTCGGGACTCACGGCTTGACATGCTTTCCGAGTTCTGGAGGAGGAGTTTTGGAATGTAAAGACATCCACGGGCCAAACGCCGCAAGCGCAGCTAAATGGCTCGCTGCGGCTGCAATATCAGCCGCACGGATCGAACGATTAGGTTAAGCTGCGCTTTTAAAGACCTTGTGAATAAGAAATAATTAAACTAAGCCTCTCAACATAGAAAGTGCCTAATTATCACAGTCTAGTGTTTGTGTGTCGTGTGTAATTTAGTATACATAGACCCGTGTGTTTCGTTCCCGTCTGTTTAGTACAAACAGTATTTAATTTTATAATTAATTCTTGAAAACAGAACCGGACCTTTTCGTAAACTTCAATGACAATTAGGAGTTTTTTCTCGACGTCTTTTATAACGAGAATTTGTGAGATCGTTAGTAAAGGGTACAATAAATTAAAGGGGTACAGCTTTCGACGCAGCGCGCCCTACATTTTGTTGCGCAGTTGAAAGTAACGAAGACGAAACTTTGTTGCCGGTTGTACGCTTCGAGTTACTGGGCAAAAAAAACACGGTGTTGAAGAAAGATTGTGTGACGTCATATTGTTAAAATGATAGCGATTTATTTATGTTCTTACTCTTTTATTCCAACTGCAAAGATGGGTAAAGATTTCGTTAACAGATTACCCACACTTTTATCTTGTAATGTGGTGATGAGGACACATCTCTTAATTTCCACATATTCCTAGATCAGGAACCATAAACTCACGCGTTCTTACCATGGGGATGGGCAGACACTTCAGACCGACAACTGCTACGATCCTTGCATACTTACTCCTTTTGCTTCGTTTGCGTGGGAGATGCATCAGAGTGGTAATTTCGTAACAGATTATTTGTAGGAATGGCTTTCATTATCACAGTTTAACGTTTAACATTACGTTAATTACGTTGGTGTGCAGACAACTTTATTGAACATATGGAGCAATGGATTAGCAATGTCCTTCAAAATTATTAAGATTCCGATTGATAGTGTTTAAAGTAATTAGGGTGGCGTTCATACATGCACGCCGGTTGTGAGTACGGCGCACATTACCTTTCTGGAGAACATCATGAATAAGGTCACTATACGTTTTAGGGCATCCCCTCCCAGTGCTGACCCCACTGACATCTGCCTTGCTTTTTACTAAAATACTCTGGTAAAAAAATTGAGAAGCTTGTGGCTAAGTAATTACAGCCGCACGGGTCAATCGATCAGGTTAAGCTACGCTTACCGCGGTTCCTCCGTGGATGGGTGACCATCTTTATATGCCAAGACCCCTCCGTGCCTCGGAAAGCACGTTAAGTCGTTGGTCCCGGCTGTCATTCGTAGATCTTTAACAGATGTTACGGGTCGTCAGAAGCCCAAAAATCTGACAACCACGCTTAACAAGGGGTATCGTATTACCCAGTAACTGGGTTGTGGAGGTCAGATAGGCAGTGGCTCCATCTAAAATACTGGTATTTAGCTGCATCCGGTTAGACTGGAAACTCACCCCAACGTATTTGGGAAAAGGCAGATGATGACTCTGGTTAAAAACTAGTTTGGGAATCAAACCTGCGGCATTCCGTCGCAGAAGCAAGTACTGAGCTATTGTGATTACAGAGCCATCGCCCTTTCTGTTAGCTATTGTAAATATTTAGTTTTATCAAACTGCAGAACAATTTAAAACTTCTCAGTACTTTTGAACTTAACATAGTATTTCTCTATTTTCAACTAAATTCAAGCAAGTTTTTACTGCAAATGAGATACTACAAATTCTTTGAAAGTAAATTGCAGTGCACTTCATTTATTCATTCATAAGTACTCGTAATAAAACTTTCAGTTTAACGTGCGCAATAGAATGAAAGTTGTAAATTCAATGTTTAATAATAAAGTTTTGCCGAAAAATTAGTCAATAATAACTTGAGTTCACGACAGGCAAAAATAAAAGCTACGCACAGTCAGCTCAAAAATATATTTACACAAACAAGGAATGATTTTATTGTCTACAACGATTGTTCCATAACATAGTATCCACACTACAGTTACAAAACATAGTACACAATTTATTAAAATACACTTACTTTTACTTTAAAAGTGTCAAAATATGTAAAAAGGTAAAACCAAAACTAAGTAATCTACATTGATCTCACAAAAACAGGGTGGTAGGTACATCGACGCGGAAACTGGAACCTTGAATTCAGCACATGGCTATATCTACTGCATATACACGTTTATTTTTACATCGTTCTGGAGCCGAAACACAGTAACTCCAGACGAGTAACAGTCAATATTGGCATTGTTATTTTTGTTTTAAGACATCTAATAAAGAAGTTAGACTTTTTTTCTGTCATTCGAGTTAAATTTTAGTAGCGCTTCCACTATTTCATTCATAAACGCAAGATCGTACACTATCTGCTCGGTGATGACGTAGCGCGGCACAGCTGTGCGTGTGCGTCAGTTCAGCGCGCCCGCGGTGGGTCAACGGACGTCGGACGAATAACCGGCTGCAAGTACGCACGGCTACACATCAAGCTATACCCAGTTTACGCTGATCTTGCACTGTACGGAAATCCTATTCAATGTGAGATCAGCATATACTGGAAATCTATAACTTGAGGTGTAGCCATGTGTACCTACAAGTAGGTATTTCATTTCAGGTACGATTTAGGTTGGTGTGAGTTCATTTACCTCCATCATCTCGTATCGAAAGCACGGCACGGTGTCTACCACTATCACATCTCGTAAACGAGAGAAATTAATTGACATTTAATTCACCACTCTCGCATCACGAATCACCTAGTAGGTACTCGTACCTATTCAACTAGACACGACGAGTAGGCTTGGGTGTTGTATTTTACCGCTATCGTCCGGCTGGTACGATATCGTACCCGCCGGTAAGTCGAGCACCCTTCAAGCCCGGCTGGTACGATATCGTACCATCCAGAAGCAAGCGGTTTTTATCTTAATACATAATATAAATAAGGTTTAATCTCGTCTGCGATGATTTAACTCTATGGGCCGATAGCCATTCGTAAACTACATCATTCAAACGCTTAAAAGTACTGTGGCAAAATTTATAAAAATAGTTGACAGTGACGCTTCGAACGCGCACGTCGACAGAGCGTTATCTTGTTAGGCTCTCTAGTTATTTAGTGTTTTTTCTTATTTTTTGTGCATATTCGACGTGAAGTGTATAAATATTCATTTATAAGTAGTTATTACACCGTTTTAGATAACATTTGCATCAAATAGCATCTTAAAAACTGTTTTTTCGATAAAGTGTTACCTAAACAAACCGTTGCTCAGTGACGTCATTGTTATGTGAAGTTTGATTGTGTTGAGTGTTTCACAGTGAATTTAGTGTATCATGGTGTATTTAATGGTATGTACACAAATCGTACTCATAGTTAAAGAAAATTCTAGGTATATTTCATAACAAAACTATTTATAAATGATCTTTGAATGTTCGAGTGCACAAAACGGCCTTTGACCTCCGCGCGATATGAAGTTTGAGTTTAAATATTATGCAAATGTTCAGTAGGATTCCCAAAAAAATACTGCTGTTAGATTAAGTACTTGTCTATTCAAAGAAACAAGCAAAATATCGTGCAAATTAACATCGTAATTTTAACAGAAATCATCATAACACGGGAACAAACACACTTTCAGCCAGTGTCTGTTATCTCCATTAAATATCAACGTAACAAGAGAACTGTTTACAACTGCTTTGTTTATTCAAGAACCCGACAAACGCCACTTGAAGTAGGTACCAAAGAGTAATAAAAAATCGAGCAGACCTTTTTTTTATGAGCGCGGTTGCCTTGAATCGAGTGACGACCAATCGCGCTAATAGGTACATATTAAGCATAAGTACCTACCTACCATATGATAAATCCCCTCTTTGAGGAGTGGCTTGAGAGGCGGCATGGCGTCCTCACCTTTCGCCTGACACAAGTCCTTACCGGACACAGCTGTTTCGGGAGGTTCCTGTTTCGCATAAGGCGGGAGGAAACGCCCGGGTGTTTCCACTGCGAAGATGGCCCTGAGGACACGGTGGAGCATACGATCGAGGTCTGCCCGGCTTGGGCGGAGCACCGCCGTATCCTCGTGGAAGCGATCGGCGCTGCCGGCCGATGCCTGCCTGGGGTGCAGGTTGTTCGAAAGAAATACCGCGACCCCTGGCACACAGACAACTGGAACACGGGTGGGTTTTAGTCAGTAAAAGTCTGACACGCCTGCTCCACCCAGAGCGGGAGAAGTCATTTGATGATTTCCCAACCCGAAAAAAAAACAACCATATGATAAATACTAAATATGCCTAAAATATTTTTTATGCGACAATGCTTGCGGCGGCTTCACAAAGGCAGGCAATTCAAACAGAAAAATGAATCGTTAAATCTGTGACATAGAGTTCATTATTAGTTGGAGGTGCCCTTTTCTATTAAAATATTGAACCGAATTAAGATCTTATTGTTTTAACTTTAACCGCGAAATTCGGTTGTGCATTCTTGTAAAGGCCGGTCGAACACGAGACAATAGGTTTCTAAGAATAATTTTAGTAAACTGCGAATCTACACTTACCTAGTTTGGTGTAATTTATATTTTTACCCTTTACTGTTAAGAAATAAAGTCTGAATTCGCTTTTCATATTTTTACACACATTACACACGCATAAATTCATTGATCGCAAGGAAGCGTTACTTCGAGTTCTCATTATTTCACAAAAAAATCAATAAATGTAAGTTTTCGTGATTTTTTTTATTGTTATTTATTGAAAAAAATAGTCCCAATCGATTCGAGTTCGATGATTGAGTTCATGGCTTTCGGTTCCAGAACGACCTAAAATTAACCGTGTATATCAACACGAATATAGTCAAATTATATCAGTCCTGTAGTGTGCAGAAATATCCATCAAAATTAATAGGTATGCGTTATAACGTGGTTACCTAACTGGGCTCAACTAATCTAAAAATCGACTGGCCGGACCGGACCCTCTAGCCTACGATTTTGGCAGAGGTATTTTTTTAATAACCAACGAAAAATTGCAACAAGTACAGAATCATAATAGTACATTATGATATAAGTGCGGTAAGTAGAAAATTACAGCCGAGGCGATATTGCTACAAGAAAGCAGAGGCTGTAATTTTCAAAGCGCACGTATGTCATACGACGTTTTATAACATATTTGCGAGGAAATAAATAAAAGTCGGACTTTCTTAAACGAGTAAATCTTTAATCACTTGTTAAAGCAGTTAGAAAAATTTGAACAATTTGTAAAATTGATTATTACTTGTTCACAAATTAGCGATGCGCGCGCATCAGCGCTTTTTTTTAAGGCAAAGGCACAAAAACAGCCAGTATAACTAATAAAGTTAATTAATATTTTTTTTGCTTTTGTTACAGATAAATGTTTGTAATTTATTGTCAAAACTAATTAAATTAAAGAATTAAATGTTTATTTGTTTATATTTTATCTCTCAAAGTTAATTTTATTCATAAAATGTTGACCACTTTTCTGACATAAAAACTCTTTGCTAAGATTTTTAAAAGTACCGTTCATTTTAGACGGAGCATCTTGATAAACCGTGCGTTTTACTTTACAATAACGCACAAGTGCTTATGTTAGTCCTTTTGATCTGAGAATGGAAGCACTTATTGTGAGGAATTTTCATTCGTTTACCATTGAGGAGCGGAAAAATAAGTATTTTTCAGAGAAACGTGTTGTCATTGATTAATTAGTATATTTATAACACATTTGCTCATGAAGGGTCTCTTATTACACCAATTTCAATATCGTAATGTATGTCAATAATACAAAATTAATATAAACGACGTTACAAAAGTAACACATTGCTCAGTGTTGCTACATGTAAATATTTCGCCGGCGCCAATAATGTTACCATAAATCAAAATTGTATTACGAGAAGATCTTGCAAATATGAAAGGTCACAAGTAAAATGTTAGGATGTGGCTTTAGTTATAAGAGGTAGCGTGAGTGTGAGATGGAAATAATTTCTTCTTTTTCTCACGTTTTGACGCTAGCTATACAAAAATATCTACACAAATTTAATAACATTAAAATGTTGGTTTGTAATGTCACAATAACAGCTTTTTAATTAATGCTTAATTATGAAAGTTTAAACGATACGTATACATTTTTTAAACCATTTTAAAAAGCTGTCTGTCTGTTCATCTGTCTGTCTGTTGGTTCCGGCTTATCTCTGAAACGGCTGGACCGATTTTGGCGGGATTTTCACTGATAGGTATTTTTTTTATTAAGAAATAAATTTCCGCAAAAAAAACCATGAAATCTACATCTACGCGGGCGAAGCCGCGTGGATTAGATTTGTAACTCTTACAAATCTTATCCACAAAACAAAAAGATTACTCACTTTTTGGAATCAGGTTTCCTGTATTTTTTTTTTGCCAGTGTCATATTAAACTTTAAAGCAGCATACTTAACAACTTCAAAACGAGTTCAAATCTTCGAGAAGCCATACATACTCAGTGACTTCAACAAGACTGACCAAAACCGGAACCCACAAGAAAAGAAGTCAAATATGACCTTCTATCACAACGGTATCCTCACAAACATCAGACGAGTAACAAATTCCCACGGATCTCCATAAAAGATAACACATCAGCTATCCGTCTCGTCCAGCCGGCCGGAAATTGGGCCCTTCGCTGGCCGGTTTTGGGGGCGACCCGTTCCGGCGTCAATGGACGGCTCCGAATGGTCCCGAGCATAGACGAAAGATGACATACTTTTTTTGATTGGTTGACTACGCTGAGTCATTTGAAAGATTGGTTCCTTTTTCGATTATGACATTTACTGAACACGTATAAGGTCTATTATGTTTTATATATGCACCTACCCCAAGTTTCTATCAAGAATACTCTCTTGATAGAAGACCCTACTACTTAAAGAAATACTGCGCTTCGATAAAATTTCACAAACAAAACCTCGGTCTTCGCAATCGTTGTTAGGAAAGAAAAGAGCATTTATATTTAAAGTTTTAAACCCAAACTTTCAAATCGGCTACCTATAAAACTGCAAGGTTTACAAAACAAAACCTTGATAGTTCTGCACCCCAACAATTATTCAAACATCAAAACTAACGTAATTCTCTCTCTTTCCAGTTCACCTCCAGTTCGAGGACCTGACACTCCGGGACTACGTGCTCCACTCCATAGTAGACAACATCATCCGAGGGAACTTCACGCCGACCTCCTTCACCGAGAGACCCTGCAGAGACGAGTCACTCCCCTACTTTCTGCCAAAACACATGCGTTCCGAGCGCTCAAAGCACATGAAGAAGTCCAAAAAATACGGTGATACCTATAGGACATTTGACGACTATAGTTCAAAAAGTGTAGATAGTCTTAGTGACGGGTATTACTTCAGACCAAAGTACCGCAGTTATAATAGAGATGAGAGGTCGGTGTATAGAAGGATCGCAAAGAGTTTGCGGATGAGGAGGCGGTACTTGCCAGCCAGGGTGGTGAGTGGCCCGCTGGCCAGCAGGACGGCTGTGCTGCTGCAGTGGTCGCTGAATGATGCCGTGCATCTAGATAGTGAGGGGACTAGTGTTGTTTTTAGGTAAGTGACTATTGTTTTTTTTTTTTAAATTAAATAGTGAGTGTACAGATGGCCAAAGAAAAATTTCACAAGTTCTGACGCAGGACGCTAAATTGTTTCTTGCTACGAAATTATCCATAAGCAGAAGTCTTGCTTCTCCTACAAATATAGATTTTGCGTCATATTCCATTAGCTTATTACTCCATACTTTTAAATAGAAATGAGTTTATATATCAATTATTGGTATCAATATTACTGCGAAAAATACGGTTAATTTGCATGTAAACACCGTGTCTACGTAATTAATGGGACACGCGATGTCACTCACGTTGACTGGTATTAACATTTCTTCGAAGTGACATGGCTTTCACATTCATGATATGTGTTTTGATGACGTCACTATTACCCGTGGAAGCTTGACATTTAACATACATATTAATATTATAAACCCACGATCTTTCGGAAATACGTACCCGTAGTAGGAACTGTTACTCCAACGGATAATCCAACGTGAACACGTTACGTCACTAAGAGATATTTGGGTGTTATCCTTAGTGCTTATACAACATGTCCCAGAATGAACACACACCACCTAACACCCGAATTAGAATATCTATACTTATTATTATTATATTTAGCAATTTTCCAACGATGGACGGTCAGATTGGTCACCGATGTTCGATGTCTCGCGTTGTGTAGATTTTATTTCTTTTATACCCGAAGTAACTTTATTTGTTGTATGTCTGTAAGCTAACTACCTACTTAAGTGCTTTTAACACTTATTATGTAGTCGATGACCTTGGTGCACGGTAAAACTCTAATGAGTTTATGTTGGCACCAAATTAAATGTGTAATAATGTATGTGTACTATTAAATAAACAAATAAAATTTTATTATTTAAACTACTAATAATAAAGCTGAAGAGTTTGTTTTGTTGAACGCGCTAATCTCAAGAACTACTAGTCCGATTTGAAAAATTCTTTAATTGTTAGATAGCTCATTTATCGAGAAAGGCTATAAGCTATATAACATCACGCTAAGACCCTTAGGAGCCGAGCAAAGATAAAAAAGTCACGAATACGAAGTACTCGCATGGGCAGGCGAGGCGAGCGACGGGGTGGGTCGGGGAGCAAGAAATTTGACGCGAACGAAGTCGCGGGCAGAAGCTAGTAATATTATAGAGCTGAAGAGTTTGTTTTGTTGAACGCGCTAATCTAAAGAACTTCTGGTTCGAATTGAAATATTATTTTAGTGTTGAATGGCGCATTCATTTAGAAAGGTTATATAACATCACGCTAAGACCCTTAGGAGCCGAGTAAAGAGAAAAAAATCACGAATACGAAGTACTCCCACGGGCAGGCGATTCGAAGCGACGGAGTGGGTCGGGAAATTAGAAATTTGACGCGAACGTAGTAGCGAGCAGAAGCTACACTTTTACTGTACAATATTGTTTATTTAATAAATAAGTTATTCTGATTGTGGAATCATTGAGGATTGAGCAATCTCACACGTATAAGGGTCTAGCGTAGTAGGTACTTCGTTAGTTTTACACTGTGTGACTGTAATTTACATAGATTTAATTATTTTTGGAATAAAAAATTACCTAAATTATAAATGACAGAAATCGATTCTGAACAAAACAATTTTGTGCGTGTCTAATATTAGCTCTGAGGCCTTTGTCTAGAGTTATTCCCTAAGTAAGTAATCCCCTTATTGTTTATATCTTGATAAAGTCATTTAAAAGTACCGTCAGCAAATGATATGTTAAATAAAATTTTATTACTTATTAAAATTATAATACTTAACTTTACGGATCAGGAAAAAATTAAAAAGTTTTGCTTGATTAAGGTAAATATTATAATCTGTGAATACATTAAAAAGTCTCCTAGAGCAATCGCAAGTTTTAATTATTATCACAATAGTTCCTTTTTTAATACAAATAGGTCCCTAAAGCCTTGTAGGTCTAAGGGCCAAAAATTACACTGAAGAACGCTGGATCCTTTTCATGGCGGTCAAAGTGTAATCGGGTTTACATGGGCCTCAATATGTATTATAAACCTCACGGGAGTACATGCATGATGATACCAAGGATGTAGCCTTGTCGAAAATGTTCATTTTTGTACAATTCCTCATTAATTTTCTTAATGGATAAGTTTCATTTACAATTTCCTGTGGCAAATGTCGGTATAATCAAAAGAATTTAAGCTGATTTTTTCATTTTTCTGTGCCTTACAAGATCCGTGATTGTATCTAAGCTTCAAGCCATTGTAAGATCTTCATCATCTGTCTAGACTTTTCCCAACTGTGTTGGGGTCAGCTTCCAGTCTAACTGGATGCAGCTGAATACCAGTATTTTACATGGAGCGACTGCCTATCTGACCTCCACAACTCAGTTACTGGGTAACACCATACCCTTTGGTAAGACTGGTTGTCAGACATTCGGGCTTCTGTCGACCCGTAACGACTGTCAAAGATCCACGAATGCTTATCGTGCTTTCCGAGGCACGGAGGGGTCTTGGCATGTAAAGATGATAACCCATCCACGAACCAACCGCGGCAACCGTAGCTTAACCTGATCGATCGGCCCATGCGGCTGTTATTACTTAGCCACAAGCCATTGTAAGATCTTGTTAAACATTATAAAACACAAATAAAAATATACATATGAATCTTCCCAACAACATATTTTCAGCAAACAGTTTATACGAAAGAGTGTAGGCGTCAAAATCCTTTACCAATTTATATCCCAGAACTCTTTTATTCCAATTTTCACCCAAATACGATCCCAAGAGTACACCGCCATCACATTTTCTTAGTAACCCAATTTTCTTAATACTTTGTGCCTTTACGCTTGATAAGACTGACCGCAGCCCTATCGGACCGTAATCCGAAGGCCCGAAGCCCTATCATCATAATTTACAAGGATTCATCGCCCTTTACGATCCGCCCTCTGCTGAGCCTTATATCAACAAACCTCATTCCATGAACATTCTTGTCGCTGCAGGGTATGTTTTTTTTGTAAATGACAATGATATTTGGTCCTTCTAAAATGGAGTTTTGTTATTTTATTATGTGAAAGCTTTTAGCGTTACAAGTATCAAGAACCAGCGGTATATTTCTGCAGTTACAGCTAAGTATATCTTTTATTGATAAACTCTCGATATCTTGGACATCCATGTGGTGCCGGACGTAAAAGAATAGCACCATCCCATTTCTTCCCGTGGGTGTCGTAGAAGGCGACTAAGGGACTTACTAGAGAATTGGCAGCAGCGTTCTCTATGCATTTTGCAACCATACTGCGATCGCCAACCCGCCTGCCAAGCGTGGCGATAATGGCATAACCACCCTTTTGGGGGAGGCCTGTGTCCAGCAGTGGACATCTTTCGGCTGATTTGATGATTGATAAGCTCTCGATATCTTGGGCATCTATTATCGATAGGTACTCAGTTTTACTTGTACAAATTGTGATATTTGTTCTTCAGCTACTTTAAAACGGTCTACTCAACTCAGCCTGTTGCAGTCCACAGGCTGCACCACAACACCCTGTCCTCCGCCTTCTGTATTCAGTCGGTCCAGCCTCTTTCTCAAGGTCATCGGTCCATGTAGCTAGGGGGCTTCCCACGCTATGCTTGCAGAGACCTGTGACTCATCTGCTCCACCAACCATCGATCCTTCGACAAACATGGCCAGCCTACTGCCACTTCATCAGTTTGCTTACTCTGCTATCTATTTCGGTAACTACGGTTCTTTTCCGATGGACTAGTCATGTTCTTACAGAGGACTTTAATCAATCAATCAATCAATCAGTTCTAACAAATCACCGTCTACCGAAAATAGCCAAATTACCCTGCCCAACTAGACATGCAAAACAACCCGATCCAAAAACCCGCGAAGAACAAAACGGATCGCAAAACGATACCGCATTTTACAGAATTATTGTAGCAAATGGGTATCTAAAGTGTCCCGGCAGAGTCCAACAATCTCAAAAGCTGAATTTAAAATAGAAACGTTTAAAATATCACCAAATAAAATAAAAAAGCACTAACTTTCAAAACTAAACTCTACTCGGTACTTTTAAGATTGGTTTTGCGATAGCAAAATTGCATTAGTACTTTTTAAGCGCTGCATCCGTACATTATGTAGAGTTTCAAAACATTTTATTTGAATTGTGGCCGCGAACGGTTTCCAGCCCTTTGTGGCATTACAATCATTGTTCCTTGGCCTGTTTACGATGTCAAATTAAAAAATAATGGCCGACGAACTTTCCCGCTCACTGTCCGCCATGTTTGATGACATCATTCGAACAAATTAAATAATGTGTTCTGTTGGTACATCTGTTATTTAAAGTGGAACTTAATAGTAGGTATTGTAGTAGGTAATTATTGAAATGACAATATAAAAGCATTCAACTTAATTTGTGTCAATTCTGGATGTGAGAAGCACGGAACTAGTTGAAATGGCGGTGCTTGGCGAAGTCTATGTCCAGCAGTGGACATCTTTCGACTAAAATTATTATGATGATACACAATATTTAATACATGACATATTAATATTTTGACGGGATATAAGTCGTTTTAAACCGTCGTTTTTTTCGTCATTAAAACTTCGTCGCGTGAAAACAGTTAAGGAATTCTCTTCCATCATCATCATTAATTTTCTTCCATCATTAAACATAACGTTTACCTAATATTCAGAGAGATGTTTGATATTTAATTCCACCTTATTTTTTCTTCTTGATAGGTCCTTATTTAAATGTAAATAATTAATTGGCTTTTTCCATTAGCACTAGTCTTACATTGAAACCTTTCAAAAGCTGAATCTACCCACTCCTAATTTGTTTCAAAGTCTTTTTTTTAGATAATTGTAGATACCTCAGATTAAAAAGAAATAATAGTTTTATAAATAACCCAAATAAATTACCCAAATAATATTGTGTATAACGCTAACATTAGATACATACATACAATATGCTATTATTATTTTAGTAGATTGTCCAATTCCACCACTAAGATGTTTGGTCTAAGACTGTTGTCATGACATACAGGACAAGTTTTTATCCAGTGCGCAAACTGTAACCATGAATTCAGCATATCATTTTTGAAATTTTACGTCGGTTTTACAAAAAAATCAGCTGTTTCATAGAAAAGTACAATACCTACGCGGTCAAAATGTAAGAAACAGCCGATTTTTTTTGTATTACCGACGAAAAATTTCTGCGCTAGGTGGTCTAGAATGATATGCTGAATTCATGGTTACAGTTTGCGCACTGGCTAAAAACTTATCCTGTATAAGTACTTCTTCAAAATATAAGCAATTTCAACACAATTTTGTTGATAAATTGCAAAGTGCTTTGTTGAAAAGTTGTTTTTTTTCCACATCTGGTGATTAGGTTTGATTCCAACTTTTAGACAAATTTCTCGACCACCCACTATACAAACTACCTTCTCATGTTATTCGTACCATCATCGGCCCAACTTTTCTCAACTATATTGGGGTTAGCTTCCATTATAACCAGATGCCGCTGAATACCGGTATTTTCATGGAGTGAGTGCCTGTCTGACTTCCACAACGTAATTATCAGGTTACACGATAGCCCTCGGTAAGGGCTTCTGAGTACCCGTATCGACTAATAATGATCTATGAATGACAGTTGGGACCAACAGCTCTACGTGCTTTCCGAGACACGGAGGACTCTCGATACGTAACGAATGTAACCCATCCTGGGACCGACCATGACGAATGTTCGATCGACCTTTTATTACTTAGCTACTCCACAATCCCATCAGATTCCTCTTCTATCGACCATTACGAGCATCGCAAGTGGTACGCCTCTTCATCGTTAAGGCAGTTGGTCCTTCGGTACAAGTGCCATTCATCGAACCGTTCTGCCTCACATACAAGTGTCAATTAACTGCACTTGGAACTGAGTTCCACAAACGCAGTCGGTAAGGGTGACTGGTTAGAGTTTGTAATCTGAAGGATCGTTTGCTGTAACGTTGGTTTCGCCGATTTGGAGCATAAGGTCATTGAGTGTCCGAACGCTAAGTCACGTAGTTACAGCTTTCTTGGGCACTGGAGAATTTGCGTAGCAAACTAACAGTAGCAATTGGCTTTCATTCTCACAGTTTAACAACAGGCATTACGTTATTTACCAACATAAATAAGAAAATATAAAAATAATAAAATTTGTCTATCAAAGTCAAATTTTCGAACATTTCGCACACCTAGATCTAAACAGAGTTAACTCAAAAAAGCACTTTTTTTCAGAAAAGGTCAAAAACTGTTTACCGTGTTCCTGTGCACTGGAGAAGTTATCTTTATACATATTTGCTTTGCAAGTTCTACTAGAAAAATATTTTTTAATCTGTTTTATTGGTCGATAGGTAGTGAGTTAAAGGATTTAATGGTAAGCATAAGTCAAAACTTCCAATTTTTGACTTCGCTCCCTTTAGATCTAGGGGTGCGAATATAGCAATGGATTAGCAATATGCTTCAAAATTAATCAGATTTTGAGTATGTTTCGCAATTAGGGTGCAGGTCCAATTTTGGTAACAATCTGAGAGGCAGGAAGAATAATTATTATAAGTCCTAAATGATTCACTGCCTGGTCGTTGAGGAAGTAAATTCATGAGCAGTTTTCAGTTTCAAAATCATTCGTTTTGTAAAGGATTTATCTCCAATTTTTATAAGGGTGAATGTAAAGAAGGGTACGATAAAACATATTGCACGAGTTAACACCAAGCCTGTACACTGGCTTATGTTTCCATGGACTCAACGTATACACGCACGGAAAAAAAATATACGCACAATAATATGTGTTTCATTTTCATAAATTTGTTGTGTCCGACAGGGTCCATTGTGATCTTGTTGACTATTATCAAGATCTTCACATACGTGAAATATACAATAATGATTTGAATTTCTTTCTCTGACACTAAGAAAATTGGAAGTGTTTTTGTTTCAACAATATCATTTGGGGCCGACGCAACATGTATTTTTCTTTCTTCTTTTTTTGATTTCGTCTTCAAGGGAGAAGAAGGTCCTAATAGATGAATGGCCAAGTGTGAGGAATGATTTGAAAGAGGAGTGAATGTTGCGTGACGGCTGGCCCGGTAGAATGGTAGAAGAAATATTTTTGCGTCGACCCTAAGGACAAAGGAAGGAACATGATTTTGGCCAGGAATAAAACACGTAACGTAACAAACTTATAACCTTTATTTTACTCACCGCAATACAATTTTCACTGGCAACTTCGCTCAGTGTTACATCACATTTATTTATATTAATCGTTTTGTTCCCAACGGCAGGCCATAATGGCGTCCGTCATGGCTTTCACGCCATGTACCCGAAGCTTTAATCAAATGAGTGATTAACAACAATTAATAAATCAACTAAAATACATACTAATAAATTCTTAACACATCATCATTTGTGCAAATTAAAGAATAAGTCGCTAAAACATTTTATATAAACAAATTCACGAATGCATGACTTCCTGACACATCAATAGACTAACAATAATTGATATACGACCTAACCTAACAATGATGATGATTTCTCTTTTTGTCGTCATCTCGATAGACCCTTTCTAGCAATATGATCTGTCACACCGTCCGTCCATCGTTTCTTTTGTCTTCCCTTACTCATAAAGCCCGACATTATTACTTTAAACTTGCCTCACGACATTTCCCTCAAACCTCGGCATCACATACTAAGACAAGAAATGAACAATGAACAAAATACTTACGTCATATTGTATTCATTTGTGTAAGGCATCCTAATCCAATGTATTATCTTCATCCATAACGGGCCTGTTTGCTCGCAGCCATGTTATTATTTCCCCGGAGACAGTCACACAGTTTATGATGCCGTCACACGATCGTAAACCCTCGACCTATGAGCTGGTATTATAATCTGCAAGTTTGCATGTTTTAACAGCTGTTTTACTTGTAATTTCTTCTGTTTTCTCAAGTTTTTAAGCCTTATTTATGCTTTGTAGTAATCTCTTAATTATATTGTTTGTGCAAGCTTCAGGGTAGCCCGATTCGAATAAATAATATAGTCATACAATCAAGTTAAATAAAGTTAAAGAGTTGTATTGATGATTTAAATGCGTATTTTAATCGAATTATTTATTTATCAATAACCAACAGTACAAGGTCAATCAATAAAACAAAGTCAATCAATAGAACAAGGTCAATTAATAGAACAAGGTCAATCAATAGAACAAGGTCAATCAATAGAACAAAGTCAATCAATAGAACAAGGTCAATTAATAGAACAAGGTCAATCAATAGAACAAGGTCAATCAATAGAACAAAGTCAATCAATAGAACAAGGTCAATTAATAGAACAAGGTCAATCAATAGAACAAGGTCAATCAATAGAACAAGGTTAATCAACATGTAATTTTGCAGTGACCCGCAAATTACAAAAAACGAAAGAAAATTTGAATTTGACGGGCTTCCACCTTAAGTCTGTCAGATTATCCAACGGTCAGTTCATATAAAAGTCTTGATAACCGCTTTATTTTACAACTACGACTACTTTTGAACGTTTAGAATAAAAACTGTTGTAATTGTAAGAGAGCAAAACATTTTTCAAAAAAAGACAACCGACTTTTAAATGCACTATGTACAACGTGAATAATAAACTTTAATTTCGGAACTCAGGGGCAAAAAAACAATAATACAAAACTAAAGACACTGCTATGCGGAATTACGGTTTCTCCTCATGGAAGTTTCTTTAACCTGCCATGAGAACAAACCTCTAGCTATGGCTTTCCATTCCCAACAGTCCTCTTTCTGAACCCAAACGCTCCAAGAATAACAGATTTAATAGTTAATGTTATGACATACGGACACGATGTTTATGATCGTGTTAGAATCACTAGTGAGGTCGTAAATATCCGAGCAATCTGTGGAGCGGGACTACTAGAACATTTAATGGTGTTACTGTCACTGGATCGTTCCCTTTACCTTTGATTGCTGTTGCAATACTTTATTGCTGTAGGTACATTTACATACGTTTTCTTTAAGGTAAATGATTTGTTGCCGACTTCGTGCTTCGCATGTTGCGTAGATAAAACTATTAACATATGCGGCGGTAGAAACTTCGACGCTAAAATTCAAACCATGAGTGCAGCAGATGTGTCTTGTTCCCTAAGTAGATTATAGAAAAGTGCAATACCTACGCGGTCAAAATGTATAAAACAGCATTTTTTTTTGCCGTGCCGTACTTTATACTTGTTCATGTCAAATTTTGGCAAGTATATCATAACGTGTTTGGACTGCATAACATTACATAAAGAAAATGTATCAACAAGTCCCGTTTGGCCGATGTCATGTCGACGTCTGTATATTACCTACAAGATAATGTTATCTCTTTGCCTACCGGATTTTAGACATATTCCATCGAAAGTCCTTGGTCCTTTCTTATAACTAGATAAGCCAAAATGAAATCATTGAAATCTAACTACGCAGGTTACATCGGTTTTTCCTCCTATAAGCCAATTGGGCCACACGTGTAGGGTCAAAGGTCACAAATGTGCATTATTGATGGCATATTCCGAATTTCCAGCAGGCTAGGCGGTCTAATAACCCAGTTCATTTATTCGTTCTCGGAACTAAAGCCAACGTAATAGTTCAATGATCGTTATAGCCCGACTACGCGGCAGCAAAGACAGGGTTATGGTTTGCACGCGTATCTATGTATTTTAGTATATAGGATTTTCTAACCCTCGAAACATCGTAACGATGGATGGATATAATTATAATAAGTGAGATACTGTATCGTCTCGTCTAGGTCACGCCATGGATCTAGGCTAGGTTTTTTTCAAGTAAAATCTGAATGGCGGATTTTAGATATCAATAAGTAAAGTCTTCAAATATTTAGGTATTGTACCATTGCCAAAGGGCTTGGGGAGATGATTCGAAAATATAACACACTAAAAGGTCAAAAATATTTTTAGTGGTACAATAATAGTAATAAATACTCATTCGGGTGCAAATTATTCATCCCTCCCTCCCGAACGAAAGAAAAAATATTAAAGAGTTGTATATTCTGTGAAGAGTAGAGATATAAGCGGTTTTACTATACGTGGTGAACTTCTCACACAAGTTAGAATGTTTTTATTGACATAGAAACCTAATATAATAAAATAAAAAAACATATACAGACGTACTTTTTTATTTATGTTTAAAAATAAGAATACTATCCGGAATAGCCTAGTGAATAAGGAGATAATGGTTTGCATATTTTTGTGATTTTCAAAAAGACATCAACAAAAGTTACGTCACGCCAAAACGGAACCGTAAAAGTCGCCCCTCCCTCCAACAAAGTACCTCACTGTAACCAGTACATCAATAACAGGCCCCGATGCGTCATTTACCATTCAAAGTACACCAAATATAGTTTAAAACGGGCTGACGAAGATAAATGACCGTTTTTCCGGAGTTGACGTGACACACGGTCGCTGCGGTCGACAGACAATTTTGCACGTTTTTAATCGAACCACGAAAAACACCCATTTTGCGCTCCTAAAAATGCGATTGCGCCTCTTTTTTAAATCTTCATTAATTCCTATTTTGGGGTCAAAATATAATATAACCAAGCAACTGCGACTAATTGTGAGACATGTTCAGAAAGTTAAAAAAGCTCAATTAATGAAAAAATTGCGTCAATTATTAGGCAATAATAAGTTTTTATAGGGTCAGATAAATATTTCCTTTCGTAATGAAGCTTTATTTGACATAACATACATTTTAATCTCAGTCTCAATCTGTCAAAATTACATTAACATTTTCATTGACAGGTTACCAGAAAGGCTGAAAGGTATGGCCAGTTGCTTGGCTGGGACCATTGACTGGGTTTGTACCTAATTATGGCGTATAAGCAACATCTTAATTAGACTCTTATTGGGTAGGTATCTCTGTGATTTCCTTGTGGTGCCGGACGTAAAAGAATACCACCATCCCATTTCTTCCCGTGGGTGTCGTAGAAGGCGACTAAGGGACTTACTAGAGAATAGGCAGCAGCGTTCTCTATGCATTTGACCACCATACTACGATCGCCAACTCGCCTGTCAAGCGTGGCGATTATGGCAAATCCCCCTTTTGGGGTGGCTTATGTCCAGCAGTGGACGTCTTTCGGCTGATATGATGATTGATCTCAATATAGTGTGTTTTGTGAGGAGCAAAAGCGTTGAACAGTTTGAACTTCTCAGCAAAAAAATGTACCTGCTCGGCTATTACCAACTCAACAAATCGAGATGAAACAGTGCCTTCTGCAAAAAAAATACTATAGCCCGTTTCACGTTTTCTATAAAACTAATAGGATTCCTAATTAATTATGCTATGTTTTAAAACAACATTTTCGCAGATTCTACTAACAAACAAGATTACAACGACTATTTAACATAACATTTTTATACACGCTCGCGAAATTCTTTACTAATCCGATTTAGTTTACCACCTCGCCGCTCGCTACGGGTGCGCTCCAGCGCGGCTCTTTTATTTTTCATGAATACTGCAACAAAAAATCACCTACCTAGCGCGTTGTGGTTGGTTAAAGTAAAAGAGATTTATCGGGAGGGATAGATAGAGTAGAGAGTATTCTTTATTGTACACTACCAGGACCAACAATACTGGAAAGGGAAATATCTAGGTGTATTAATCGAAAACCCGCTAAAACGAATATCTCGGAGACAGCCATTTGATGAAATACTGAAATATTGTTTTTTCGGAAACAATGTTTGTATTAAGTTTAGACTATACGACTTTCTGTTACTAACCCATCACTAGCTAACCTATGAACTGTTCATTTTACTGTGTTCATGTCTGAAATAAAGATTTTTATTTTATTTTTATTCGTATTCTTAAATATCTTTGGCATGCTTTCAAAATTATCTATTGTTAATTCTCTCACACATAACTCTTATGTTTAGTCAATGTAAACTGGAAGAGCGGAACCACCTAACAATACAAGCATATCTTTGCTGAGAAGGTGACTCCAAACTTAACAATGTTATTTATATTAATTGTAGAACATTTTTATTTTATGTTTTTACTACGATATAATTTAGTCATTTAATGAGACTGGTCATTAATTCCGAATTTCAACGTCATTAAAATGACTTTTAAATCGACTGCCTCATCATCTTTCTGCTGCCTTTACCACAATTTATTTGGCGTCGGCACAACATGTATTTTACTTCCATACTTCTCTGCCTATTTTTCTTAGTGCTGATTTTTCAATAGTCAGGTAACTTTTATCTGAGGAATATAAAATATGTCGGTTTGACAACTTTTGTATAGAACATATGCAAAACTGTCAGATTTATTCTTCTGATAAAAGTTATCTGACTATTGAAAACTCTGCGCTAGATATAATTAAAATCTTCCTCGAACCGCCACAGCAGTGTGTCACGCCACCACGGATTAATGTCTACGTAATTACTGGCGAACAACGAACAATAATATTGAATTGTGAACAGATCCCAATCACCGCACACCGGTGATCGCTCACTCAAACCCACGCGGTATGAACAGTGAGTAGCGTTCACGAGCCTTCATACGATCGCGAACGCTTCAGCGAATGATGTTTTTAACCGACTTCAAAAAAAGGAGGAGGTTCTCAATTCGTCTGTATGGTTGTTTTTTTTATGTTTGTTACCTCAGAACTTTCGACTGGGTGAACCGATTTCGATGATTCTTTTTTTATTTGAAAGCTAGTGCTTTACGTGTGGTCCCATTTCAATTTCATCTAGATCTGATGATGCATTTCGGAGACAGACAACAGAACTATTCAAAATATAACAGTAAATCAACCGCAATTGCTGCTATCGCGTAAATATGCATTGTTTAGACCCCAAGTATGAAGAAATTTCGAATTAGTGGGGTAGGTACTATAACTAAAAAAGTGAAAAATAAACGGTTGTTTTATTTTGGCTAAAAGAGTTTGTAAACACGATGTTAGTCTCTTACAACGCACTTCACATTTTTTTTACTACTGTACATTGTATGTTAAAAGGCACAAAATATGTGTTAAATAAATGTATTTTCTTTTTCGTTTTATGTAATCGCAAGCCCTTTGAAATTGAGCGGAAAATTTTGCTTGCGTGATGCAGGATTTGTGTGACGTCAGATGCCATTGGTAGTTTCTTACGTTGCGTTACGGATACCACGACAAAAAAAATTATGTACAATCAATTCAATCTTATAAAAGAAGTCTAAAGAAACCTTAAATTAACTGTGTGGTAGATGATATGGCTAGAAAGGGAGTCAGTAACCTAGATGACGGCTAATAGAGAGTTATGGGAGAAAATGAAACGATGCGCCGATCCCAAATAAATTTACGACCAGATGGATGTCAATGTCATTCGATATTGACATCCATTCAATCTTATATTATGTGGAAGGGTAAGAGACATGAATATCACACATTTTTTACTTCTAAGTCGAAAAATAAAACCGCTGAGATACAAAATACCTTTATCTACTTACCTCACTGACGGAATAAATGTGTGTAAATGTCTAATAACTGCTCCTAAATTAGTATGTAATTTTATAAATTGAATTTTTACATACTTCTTTGGCATGCTCTATTTATCAATACCTACAATTCTAATTTCAACTCTTTATTAGTGGTTGTCACGGCAATCATGTGATTTTGTTTAAATAGGTTTTTATGTTTTATTTAACTAGTATTTAATTTATGTACCAACATTATTTTATATATAGTGAATGTGAGAACGTTGTAGGTCTTGTATACTGTAGATTTGTCCATTTTCTTCCATTTCTGTTTGACCATTTTCTATTTTTATTAAGTATTTACCTGGTACTTGTTGACAAGCCTACACTGTCTTTCCCATACCTATTAACACTGTAACTTGAAACAATTGTAGAAGCCAATTATTTTTAAAAGAGTAACTCTTTAATTATAAACTCTAACTTAAAAGGAACCCCTTTTAAAAGTTATAGTTTATAATTAAAAAGTTTATAATATCTTAAATTTGATACTAGATTTTCAGTGTTATAAAATGTTTTGTATTTTATAATACTTTATTTTCATGCGGGATACTTATAATTACATAATTATGTTTAGTTGATCTTTTTGATACTGTTGATTAATATTGTACCTACTTAGCTTAAGCACAACAAGCAAATAAACCTTTTGCTTATAAAAACCGTATTTTCACTCCGGTTTATTTTTATAAAAACCCGAAAACAAAACCGGGTTTTAATCTTGGTCGTTTTTGCATTCCCTAATAGGAACTGTGCACCTAGCTTCTGACGTTTCATATGTGCCCATGTTGGTTTGTGTGAAATAAAATATTTTGATTTTCTTAATATTTATTATGTATTCAATGATGATTGAATGTTCATTCATCTTCTGAATGTATGTCTATATTTACCAACAAACCGTGATCTTACGCATGAGAAACCGTCAAAGGATTAAATCACATCTGAATTTACATATTTGAGATTTTTTCCACATTTGAATAACGAGGTAAAACGGAACCCTGTTGAAACAACACTAATTGAGTAGGTATTCCTAAAGTAGGAAAATGTAACGAATTTTAGTATCGATTTGATTGAAATCAATTCTATTTGTTTTTAATAAGTAGGAAAAAGCCGATCTAACCTGATTATAAGTGGTAGAAAGAAAGAAAGAAAATACAGGATACATTTTTGTCCAGTGCGCAAACTGTAACAATGAATTCAGCATATCATTCTAGACCCCCCCCCCTAGAAATTTTTCGTCGGTAATACAAAAAAATCAGCAGTTCCATACCTTTTCACCGCGTAGGTATTGCACTTTTCTATGAAACAGCTGTTTTTTTTTTTGTATAACCGGAGAAAAATTTCTACGCTATGGGGTCTAGAATGATATGCTGAATTCGTAGTTATAGTTTGCGCACTGGATAAAAATGTATCCTGTATTTATTGGGCGATCGGGAAGCTACGCAATATCTTCTCGTCCTACATACCGCAGTGTCTCAAGACGAAAGTCTTTGACCAGTGCGTGTTGCCACTGATGACATATGGAACCGCAACGTAGTCGCTCACAATGGGCCTCATAAGAAGGCTTAAAGTCACCCAAAGGGCAATGGAGAGGGCTATGCTTGGAGTTTCCCTACGTGATCGAATCAGGAATGAAGAGAACCGTAGGAGAACCAAGGTAACCGACATAGCCCGAAAAATTGCCAAACTTAAGTGGCAGTGGGCAGGGCACATTGCACGCAGAATAGATGGCCGATGGAGCCGAAAGGTTCTGGAGTGGCGACCGCGTACCGGAAGACGTAAAGTTGGAAGGCCTCCCACAAGGTGGACCGATGACCTTGTGAAGGCCGCAGGAGTCCGCTGGATGCGGGAAGCACAGAACCGGACGAAGTGGCGGAGCTTGGGGGAGGCCTATGTCCAGCAGTGGACGTCTTTCGGCTGAAATGATGATGATGATGATGATGAAGATGATTTATTGGGACTCGCCAAGATTTTCACGAATATCACAAACTTAACTAACCACAATAAAAACAATATTATAAGAGAAATACGGAGTCATGGGGACTGCCGACTGAAATGAAAACTTAAAACTTTGTATAAAAACAACATCTCACATTAGCATGTCGGTGTCGCGGTCACTTAAGCATATTGATGACGGAACCTATGTATAAGATTCCTTACCAAAAATTGCTTAGAGGCTCCTGCAAACAGGCGCGACCGTATCGTAGAACATTTTCTACGAAAACTTCAAGGACATTGCTCTACAAGTGTCGCGTGGCGCCTGTATGAAGAAGCCTTAACGCGATTGAACAAGTTTTTACTAAAGAAATCAGTTTTTTTTTTTAAGTTCAATTCAATTGCAGTATTGTACCCAGTAACTGGTTTGTGGAGATCGGCTAGGCAGTCACTTCTTGTAAAATACTGGTACTCAATTGCATCTGGTTAGACTGGAACAGCTACCAGTCAGCACCTCAACATAGTTGATTAAAGGCTGGCCAGATGATGATTAGCATGTCGGTGACGCGAACCCGAGATTTTCTCCTATAGAAAATTGCTCAACGCTCCTAAAGAAGATTTACAAAATAATTATAATTAATAGCACCATGTACTAGGCGTATCTTATATGTATTTACCCAGTATTTACGCGATCAATGTACATAGAACAGTAACATAGATTAATGTTCCATAATATAATAGGTTTTTACTTACTGAGGCTCTCTCAGCCTTTGTTTTTGCATGTTTTCGCGAGGAAAGTTATAGTTTATGTGTTTATGATGATGAACAGACGCCAAGGGACCTTCCTTTGTCCTCGATCAACTAATTTATATTTAATGTCAGCTTTTGGTCTCGACTTTTGCTATAGGTGAGGTGGTAGTCTTGTTTTCATTTGCCAATTATTTGTAGGTTTTATTTTATTTCTTTCGTTAATACCTACTTATATAATAATAGCGTTTTCCCAGCGACTTCGCCCGCTTCAAAAGTTATCCCACGGAAACGTACAATCGGGATAAAAAGTATACTATGCGTTCATTCAGGGGGGCTGCTCTCTAACTCCGTCAACGAAAATACGGAGCCGTGCGAAAATAGTTCGAAACTACGATGTGACTCCTACAACTGATTAATTAACTTTTATGGAAAATCATACAGGGTGTAGGGACAACTGTCAAATCGTGTAGTAATTCATTCTTAGTTTTGGCCCCAAACTAATCATAGGATCGTAAGTGATACGGAGTAGGAAACGCCCGTAACTTCGCCCGAGATTACGGATTTCGTGCTTAGAGAGTAGGGCCCCAGGTCATAATCTACCTGTGTGCCAAATTTCATCCAAATACATTAAGCCGTTTTTGCGTGACTGAGTAACAAATATACAAACTTTCGCATTTATAATATTACTTGCTTTTGCCCGCGAGGATGTCGATTATTACGTAAAAAAGTAGCTTAGGTCCTTTTCCATATCCCAGGCTATATCTGTGCCAAATTTCATGACAATCGGTTCAGCGGCTAAGGTGTGAAAGCGTAACAGACAGATCGAGTTACTTTCGCATTCAGGTATAATATATGTAGGGATAATAGGATTGAAGTTGTACAAAACATGAAATTTAAATTCATTAATTCAAACTAGCCTGAGAATCAGCACTTTTTGAACGTTAAAATTACATGAGACTGTCCCCGAAAACGCCCGAAATTTCACCACTTCCTCATAGGTACTTGAGCTGGGAAGACGAAATGGCACATCAAACTCCCCAGCACCAAGAGTTATTTAAAAAAATTAACACACCATAATAAAAATATTATTTTATTTCGTTTATTTTTATAATGTTCTAATTTCGTAAAGATCAGTACAACGGTTTACCGCCTTCTTCAAATCCAGTTCCTCAGAAATTTTAAATTACTGCGTCCTACGATCCTTCCCTATCCCCAGGCATTCCAGAAATAAACTAAACCATTTAACTAAATATAAAAAATTCTTAGCATAGCAACGTTTCAATTTCCTTTAATTAATTAGAACTCGCTTAAGTCCCGCTACTTCAGAATATCCAACAAAATTGTATAAAGTATGAAACAGTTCGTGGAAGCCATCAATTTGGAGCAACATCAACATATTACGGCAACTGCTTGTGATGCGGCCATCAATAACTCGGAATAAAGCACATTAATCATGAAATTCTCAAGAATATTCGACAGTTTCTTAAACAAAGTGTTAATCTGCATCCTTACCATATTTATGTACCTACCCGGGTTTTATTATTATAGAATGTCGAGCTTTAAAAAGCTTGCAGCTAATTAATAACAGCCCCACGGTTTCATCGATCAGGTTAAGCTAGGCTTGCTACGGCTGGTCCGTGGATGGGTGCCCCTCTTTACATACCAAGACCCCTCCGTGCTTCGGAAAGCACGTTAACGCTGTTGGTCCCGGCTGCCATTCGCAGATCTTTGACAATGGTTACGGGTTACGGGTCGTCAGAAGCCCGAAAGTCAACCAGCCAACCAAGGGGTATCGTATTACCCAGTAGCTGGGTTGGAGAGATCAGATAGGCGGTCGCTCCATGTAAAATACTGGTATTCATCTACATTCGGTTAGACTGGCAGCCGACCTCAACATAGTTAGGAAACGGCTAGGCAGATAATGATTGAGCTTTAAAAAGAAACTGTCACTGCATATATTGTCCACGGGAATTTTTCTCATAGGTACTATGAGAAGCTTCTGCGAACTCTCCGTACGAGTAATTATTAATTAAACAAGGGAGGGTTTTGTCATTTAACTTCAATATTTTATTCCTGGAATGCTTATACTATTTAATCATTTTAACCCCCGACGCAAAAACGACGGGGTGTTATAAGTTTGACGTGTCTGTGTGTTTGTGTGTGTGTGTGTCTGTCTATGGCATTGTAGCTCTCGAACGGATGAACCGATTTTGATTTAATTTTTTTTGTTTGAAAGGTGAATTAGTCGGGAGTGTTCTTAGATACGTTTCATCAAAATCTGTTTAGCCGTTTGAAGATTATCAGCTCTTTTCTGATTGATGAAGGGATTTGAGCATCTTCCACGGATCTGATCAAGTCGAAATTTGGTATTCTATTACTTCAATGATATTAGACAAACAAAGTAACCTTGAACTAATGCTAGAGTAACACCTGGCATTTCCAGGATACCCAAGTAACTCACCAACAAACAGCAGAAGTATCGTGTTTGGGCTCATTAAAAAGGTCTCAATGAATAGTTTATGGATAAATGGTGATCAGGCCTCGTCCTGAGAGTCCTATGAGAATAAATTAATAACAAACTTCACTGTAGAAAACAAACGCAACGCTGCGAAAATTTAAGTGAGACATTAAGTTTAAAAAGTAGGAAATAAAAGTTAAATTAAAAATTTAAAAAGTAAAAAATAATATTTATTGGCCGTTTATTTATATTCTTACCATCCTTGGCCTGTCTGCCAAATCTGCCGCCTGCTTGTTTTATTCTATTCTTAAAATAAATTGATATTTTTCTCGTCATACTTTCCAAAATTACCATACCTACTGCGCTTTGGAACGGGCAACTAGATTCAGCTCTCTGACTGACCGAACCCTGTGTGTTCTGCTTACCATGACGTCCGTTAGATGTTGAGACGGGGACGCTCACGCAAGAGACTGTGCACAGACTGAGAGTTGCACAGAGAGCCATGGAGCGTTCTATGCACGGCCTAAGGCTAATAGACCGAGTTCCAAACATCGAGATATTGCTTTTCATACTATTGCGTAAAATCAAGTTCTTCTAACTAAATAGTACTGCTTAGAACTTTGTTGGGGAGTTGTTGCGCCAGTTCTTTTTCCCAGCTTCCTAGTGCTTTACACTAGGAAGTGGTGAAGGGTGGGCGTTTTGGGGGACTGTCTCATGTATTTTGACGTTCGAAAAGTGCTGATTCTCAGCCTAATTTAAACAAATGACGTTTGATTTTGTTGCGAGGCTTCTTCTTCCTACCTAAAAAGCAACTGTTAAAAGTTTACTGTCACAAATGAGATTATTCACAAGAATTTGGTACATAAAAACAGTAATTACTTATTTTTATATAAGGTACTGATACCCAAATTAAGCCAATGTCTCATGTAACTTTGACGCTCAAAAAGTGCTGATTCTTAGCCTAAAATGAATAAAAGACTGGATTTTTAAATCAATCAAAAAATGAACCTTTACCGACAATACTTACTTTTAAGTCTTTCCTACTTCTGAACCAATAAAAAACAACTCAACAGAACCGCACATTAATCACTAACTTTGTAAGAAACTCTCAACTAATATCGAGTACCAATGGAAAGTTAAAATGTATTTCTTTACGTTCCTTTTAATATAGTAAACCTTTTAATAGGTCGAACCGATATTGGTTCAAGTGCGGTGTAATTTTTAGTGATCCTGTTCAGATAAGAGATGAGGTTAAAAAACTCAATGTAAAAATTATGTTTTGTCTATACTTACTATTAAAAAAGTATGTCTGTTTGAACACGCTAATCTCGAGAATTACCAGTCAGATTTGAAATTTCTGTTTGCATTTGATAGCCTAATTCTTGACGAAGGTTACGGGCTATACGACCCTTAGGAGCCGAGCAAAAATGACTTGAGCTCCAAAAGTGTAACGTTTTCAATCTTAACATAATTCTCATCATCACAGTTTTCTTGCCCTTATCATAATTTATTTGGGGTCGACCCATAATGGTTTCTTCTTTTTCCATATATACTTCATTCCTATGAGTTGTCATCTCTGTAGTCTCATAACATTATCATAATATAATGTTCCCATTGCTGGGACCCAGGCTTGGTCTCCGTGGAAGATAACGGGCCGTAATCCACTACATGATCCTAGCACAGGATGTCACAATTTGTTCTGAGACATACCGCTTTTCTCAGGCTTTTCTACACCGTTTTAAGAGCCGGTAACAAATAAATTGATACTTGCAAAAGCACATGTAAAATGATAATTCCAGCCGCTCAAAAACCCCACCTTGAAACTTAGACGAAGTGAGATTGATGTGAGCCAGGTCAATAGTGGCAATTCCTAGCATCAGATGGTATGACGTTGAAGTTGTCTTCAAGGTTACATAAGTTTTTACTATGACATTTTTACAGAATATAGAACAGATCGGCAGGAAAATATCTCCCACCAGCCAAAGCCGCCTTCTTCTTAGCGTGTCGATAGCTATCTAAATACAGTCAGCCCAGAATTTGGCACCGAGCTTGGCACTTTCAGCAGCGTCTATCAGCTCCTCCAGCGAGCAGACAACAGGACACGCTGGACAAGATATTAAGTGCCCCATTGTTTGTGGAACAGCACCACATTTGCACTCCAGAGCGGAGTCATCTGTGAATCTCCACCTGAGCAGATTTTCTTTACTTCGGCCTACCTGAGTCCGGAGTATATTTAAAGATTTCCAGGAAAGCCAAAGTAGCTCATGCCCATGCGCGGATTTGGTAAGGAAGCACTATCTTGCCACAGGCTTAGCTGTTCTGTTGTGGCTTGTGTAGTGAGTTTAGTCTTTTAGGCCATTTGGTTCCGAAAAAGAAATTCGCTCCGTCCACTCATTCTGACCACCAGAAATATCATGCTAATTGCGGAAAACGACCGCAAATTAAACATTTATGGAATCAACGCTAAAAATGTGCATAAAGTCCAGTTTTAATTCAATTAGCCTAATTGAATTTCTGGTCCGTTTGCCTTCATGAGTAATGTTGTTTGAAGCTAATGACAAACATTAAAACATTAGGGTTTTAACTTTTAGTTCAGATGTTTGGTTGCATTATGGATATGAAATTGTGACGGCAAAAGCCAATGAATCTATCAACCGTCACTGAGCACGTTCTCTGTTTAACTTTCAGCTATCTTCCAAGTGGCAACGGCAATTTTGCCTTGAATACTCTCCTCAACTGATTTTCCTTCACCGTTTTGAGAGCAGCGCTGACGAAATAGTTTACACTAAGTAAAACGTCTGGCTGGGTTCGAACCCACTGGGCCACCACTACTCTTTTTGTCACCTCAATGTCAAACAATTATGAAAATTACAGATTTTATGACGGTCGCTTATAAGACGGAACCGTATTCCTAGAAAACAGTAGCTTTACAGACTCTGTATCATTCTTTTCCGTTCTTTTACATTTCTGGGATGGGCGCCTCTCAAATTTAAATTCTATTTGTAATTCGGGTCCACTATGTTAGAAGGACGAAAGATTGTGTCTTTAACCTAACCTGTGACCTAAGCCCGACCTCTCACCTCCAATGACTTCATGTTCTTCAAGAGATAAATAGTATAGATACTTTTTTTCTCTTTATTTAATTTTGGAACTTTTATATAAAATACATGACAGTCCCATCGTACCTTATTATAGCTACCATAAAAAAATCTAATTAACCTCTTAAGCCAAATATCAATATCAATTCATTAGGTATATTTAAAACGAAGACTTACAAATCTAAACAGACTTTTCGCAGTATCAGACAGTGGTATAGACAAAATCTCGTAGATAGATGGGCTTTATCAAAAGGCTAAAAGTCACCCAAAGGACAATGGCGAGGACTATGCTCGGAGTTTCCCTACGTGATCGAATCAGGGATGAAGAGATCCGCAGGAGAACCAAGGCAACCGACATAGCCCGAAGAATTGCCAAACTTAAGTGGCAGTAAGCAGGGCACATTGCTCGCAGAACAGATGGCTGATGGAGCCGAAAGGTTCTGGAGTGGCGACCGGGTACCGGAAGACGTAGCGTTGGAAGGCCTCCCACAAGATGGACCGATGACCTTGTGAAGGCCACAGGAATCCGCTGGATGCGAGAAGCGCAGAACCGGTCGTAGTGGAGGAGCTTAGGAGAGGCTTACGTCAGTGGACGTCTTTCGGCTGAAATGATGATGATGAGGTAGACTTAAAACGAAGACTTACAAATCTAAACAGACTTTTAGCAGTATCAGACAGTAGTATAGATAAAATCTCGTAGATAGATACTTAAAAGATGACTTACGGAGGATGCCCTAAGATATCTCGCGAAATAAAGATTTTCTTACGTTTTTTTTTTTTTCATATTTCTGGTCAGTGTTAGGTTGTACATGTATTAAACAAAATATGATTCGCAATTGTAACAAATAATAATAATAATAATGTAATAAATATTATAAAGAGGAAAGATTTGTATTTTGTATGTAACGAATAAACTTAAAAACTACTGGACCGATTTTAAAAATTCTTTCACCGTTAGAAAGCTACGTTTTCACCGAGTAACATAGGCTATATTTTATCCCCGTATTCCTACGGGAACGGGACCTACGCAGGTGAAACTGCGGAGTGCTGCTAGTAACAATTATTTTTGCTACGGTCGCGAATCATATTTTATTTATAAAGCCTTTCTGAAGCATTTTAAGGGCTATACAGAATAATAATTTAATTTAATTATTAAAATCTAAGTTAATCTATATCTAAGTTCATCGAATCCAATAGGATCATACAATGCGATTGTATGAACTTAAAATGTCTATTGATCAACATACAGAATGACACTGGCTTGCAAAATGCAAAAAAAAATAAACAAAAGTTGAATGTCGCGGGTTAACCCTGGCACTTCCTTCTTAAGTTTTCATTTTGATAACATCACGACTACGATCCTTATTATTGACGACTCCAAAAAGTTCAAAACAAAACTACACAACAGTCCTCGGACAGCATAACATACATAATATACCTATACTGTTCCCACTGCTGGGAACATCTCCTCATCTCGGTGAGAGGAAGTGGGCCGTTGTCCACTACGCATGCCCAATACGCGTTAATAGATGTCACATGTCTTCGAATTATTAAATAATAAAATATTTATATTTATAAAAGTTAGTTTTTTTAAGTTAATTTTAGTTGAGCTTGATCATTATAAGTTCATCATCATCTGCCTAGCCTTTTCCCAACTACGTTGGGGTCGGCTTCCAGTCTAACCGGATGCAGCTGAATACCAGTATTTTACATGGAGCGACTGCCTATCTGACCTCCACAACCCAGTAACTGGGGTAATACGATACCCCTTGGTAAGACTGGTTGTCAGACTTTCGGGCTTCTGACGACCCGTAACGACTGTCAAAGATCCACAAATGACAGCCGGGACCAACGGCTTAACGTGCTTTCCGAGGCACGGAGGGGTCTTGGTATGTAAAGATGGTCACCCATCCACGGACCAACCGCGGCAAGCGTAGCTTAACCTGATCGATCGACCCGTGCAGCTATTGTTACTTAGCCACAAGCCCCTCATCATCATAAGTCATCATAAGCTGATCATTATAAGTTACATGTAATAAAAGATTTTACCTGTTTGGTAAAATAGCTGCCAAAATTACGAAATACACACGTATTTTTTTAAGTTTTCACTTCTGTCGGCACTCCCGGAGTGCCACTGTTTTTTTTTTCTTGGACATGCCAGTTTCCTCCACCGTTTTGAGAGGATCGGTGATAAAATAATCTCCACAAAGTAAAGCGCCTGGGTTCGAACCTACAACCTACAACTCGTAAGGCATAGTTGTTACCACTGAGCCGCCACTGCTCTCATTCCTTAGTTACTGATAGAACACGTAACATTTCTCGCCCTCATTCACCCTACGCGCTAATTGCGCCTCCAATCGAAATCGGTATCATTCGACATTTCTCCCTCGCCCGCTGGCTCAACGGTAGGAATGGACGAAGGCATATCGAAGTGATTAATAGCTTGGTTAATTCCTGGGGTGTTATCATTACTCCCTTTTCATTTAGGGATGGATTTTAAGTTTTATCTACGTGGAATATTTATGGTCCTCAACCAAGATTAAATTCCGTAATTCGAATCTTGGAATTGCGAACGGAAGTTCAAAGTATGGGTAGGTAGTTAGAGGAATTGTTTTTACCCGACTACGGCGAGGTAAACGGGAGGGTTATGATTTTTACTGGTATATATGTGTGAATGTGCATCTGTTCCCTCATACGTTCTAAACTACTTATCATATTCAGATAAATGAGGTATCATTGCAAGCCTCTTGATTGTACGCTGGTTATAGGCTATGTGACTCACATTATACCCACGACTTTTACATGAGAATATTTTTTGTTTTATACTTTTAAAACGTGATTTTTCAGTAGTCGAATTTTAGTTTTGGAATTTACTTTTTATGAATTAAAATAAACACCACGTTATTATTTTAAATCAGTACACGTGTGTTGGTCTACCTGATTTATTAAAGAGCATAATTATGCTTAGTGTGAATATGAAACCAATGCTACAATTTGTTATTGATAGAGACCAGTGGCGAAAGCTCCATATAACACGATTCCTACCGGCTTCCCTTCAGAGATTCGCATCAGCAACTCTATCGCTATTAAAAAATGGCACTTCAATAGTGGCTACTATTGTCTAAAAATATAGTACTACGGGTATTTAATTCACCATAACATTCAAACAACAAAAACGGTGTTTTTTAGCTTTATAACACAACAAAAACAAAAAAATATTAAACAGGCGCCAAAACGTCATAATCGGGAAATAAAAAATCATACAACAGCGATCCTGTAATGATGTCACTATAGGTCACGTGGCACCACCGCCGCCGGTCGGTGGCCAACTGCCCAACGGTTGATGTCGGGATGTTTGTGTATATGCAGATCGCGCGGTAAACTTAGCTTGCGCGATGTAGCTAACCTCAACCTCGCCTTCAACTGTAGGGCAGTCGCCCACCAGACACAACTCCCGTCTGGTCGGAGGATCCTCCATTTACTATAGAGTATGAGTGAACTTTACACCCTGTTCTTCATTCCTCTATACTGGTGACCCCGGGAACGAACGTCATGTCATACATCCTAAAACTATTTTGTCTTAGATGTTTTAAAGTCTGTGAAGAAAGTCACTAAAAAGGTCCCAAGTAGGTACAATGTGCCCAAGACGTACATAAAAAAAACATCGACTTACAAAATAATTCTTACATTCGCGACCTCCCGGAAACCCATTCAAAAGATGTTAACGGTAACCCACAGTAAAATATTTACCTTCGAATTTATTCAACATTTCCTTTCGAACTTTACTTACTTACATTTCCTTTCGAACTACGGATCGATCACACAATAGGTCTTTGATAACCACAGACATATCTAATGGCAAAAATGGATAATTTCACTCGCTAGGATATTAAATTGTAAGTAATACATATATCTTGGGTTTCTGTGTAATATTCCGGGATTTTTGATTTATTATATCATCGGTAAATTATATATATAATTATATTGGTTTCTTGTCAGAACGGCGGTATTTTTGCCTTTATAGTTCGATAGAAGATGGATGAAGGGTGTATCCTTAATATACAAGTAAATATAGAGGCCCTTTCTTATGAAAGAATAATGAATCCCGGGCCATGATAGCGTTATAATATATCAAAACATATACATAACGGCGCGTGACATTATTAAATAATGAAAATCAGTTAATTTCGAGAGTTGTAATTTATTCTGTTATTTTATCGATTAATCGATTTGAATTCAACTAAATGGTAATTTTAATTAAGAGCGGGTAACACCGAATGGAGTTGCGTCTGTCATGGCGGGCGACGTCGTGTCAGTTCATTCAGTTGTTGACAGCCGTTGCACGTGGTGGTAACTCGCAAACCCATTAGCTCTAAATCGTTAATTATTACTGCAATCCTTAATTGTTTAAGTCATTTAAGTGTCTGTAAAATTAAAATAGTGAACAGTCAACGCTACAGCGTATTTATTTCAACGTTTCCTGAAGTTTAACGCCCACTATGGATTCCCGTGCTGACGAAGTCACGAATCAGCAATCAGATGCAACAGCCCGGCCCTTCCTGATATCCCGTTATACCTAACTAAACAAAACAAAACACAATCACAGTTCATTTTTCTTCTGACAATACAAGCAATTTTTATTTTGGCGTTTCATTTAAGGTGTTCGTCGTGGAAATACCTTTCTTTAGCACATAATTAATAGATGACTTTTTTCAATAACAAATACTGTATATGGCAATTAGATACACTGCAAAAATCTTGACGCTGCAAAATGGGAAATTTCTCATGTCCCAGCCAGACCCACCCCGTTGCCCTATTACTTTCGCTTGCCGTTCTTTTTCTCCTTTGCTCGGCTCCTAATGGTTGAAGCGTGATGTTAAATAACTTATAACCTTCCTAGAGAATGTGGCTTTTGAATGCATTAAGATTTTTTCAAATCCTTTACTTCCTACAAACAAATTCACATGCATAGGTACAAACACACCTTACCTCTAAATATTTTTTTTTCTGTCTACACTAATATAAATTAGTGTGGACAGAAAAAAAACTCAGCAGTGAATTGTCTTCATAATACAAAAAAAGAAAATGTAACGAACCAGACATTATGATTTGATTTAAATATTATATATTGAACCTTTTCCGTAATCATTCTAATGGCCGAGCCCCAATTCCGTTAAAAATATGCCAATTACAAAATATATTTTCTCCACCTGCCCCATTGCACATTGGAAATTCAAACTTATCTTCCTTGACATACGAGGCATTTTGTAATGGATTTAGATCAGAGATCCCGTCGAAAAAGGTTGTTCGTTAAAGGTGTGAAATCTACAGGAAAATGGCTTCCAATTTTTTCAATATTTGAACTTATTGTTATTGCAGATATATAATCATCAGACGCGATCAAAGCTTTTACTCAAAGGTTGGAAGAAGCATAAAAATATCCCGTTTCGTAAATTGTAAACAGATGCTTATTGAACGGTATTATGTATCCAGGTCAGGTGAATCGTGTTACCCAAGAAACTGGGTTGTGAAATTTTGATAGGCAATTGTTCCATGTTAAATACTGGTATTCAGATGCATCTGGATAAACTGGAAGCTGATCCCAACGCAGATGAGCGACGGCTAGACAGATAAGTGTGACAGTTGAAATAGGGACAAACAAATGTATATTATAACAAGAACAAGCAAGATAGAGGCCATGGGATAGGTAACTTTGCGATTAATCATGCGCAAAGGCAAGCTTAATCATACTTTTAATATGAAAATAGTACATATAATCTGTTAATCCTGGCTAATGAGACACAATTAATTTTCTATTGTATTGGAAACGATAGGTTCCACGCAGGACTTAACCGATAAGAATCATAAGTGGTCTGAAATGATGAACATTGACTAAAAAAGAACTTTGTAAATTTGATGCGCGTTTATAGACTATTTATTAAATATTCAAATGATTAAGTTAGACAGTAAAATCCTAACTAAAATTATAAATGCGAAACTACTGCGTTTTTTTGTTACGCTGTCACTCTAAAACAGCGTAACGGATTTAAGTGAAATTTGGCACACAGATAGAACAAGATCTAAGTAAGGACAGAGGCTACTTTTCATTCTGAATTACAGCCAAAGTCACGAGCAAAAGCTAGTAAACAATAAGCATTAAAAAAGTAACCTTCACGCCCATCTAGGTATTGCTGGAGGGGTCTTTAAAACTCTTCGCTAGACTGAGCTACCACAACATTTTCATATCGCGTTAATTACACCGTAGGAAAGAGTAAAAATCATCAGTAATTTAGTGTACTTTTACTTCAAGAATAGAAGTACCCACTTCTACGATAGCTTTTGTAAAAAAAGAGGCGTCGCCTCCTTTGGGCAGCGTTGTCTAATTGCGATGGCAGCGCCACCTCGCTGCACTCAGCGCCAAACGAAGCCCTTTGTGTCAAAAACAAAAGACTGCCAGTATTATAATGATTATAATGCTGTGTGAAAGAGTGCTTACAGCGGCTTTAATGTATAAAATGTAGGTATAGGTCGATTTTCCGGATCTTTTTAGATTGAACAAAAAGACTAGGCCGAATGTGTTCGAGTAATGGAGTCGGTCTAAGCTTTTCATACAGGGTTTATTTTTAAAGACCTACGAAATTTAAGGGTGTGATACAAACCATCAAATTGAACAAGTTTTTATATGGGACCAATATCATAATCACGAAAAAATCAACTGTCTCGGTGTGTGTATATTTTCCGGTGAAGCCCCTCCGGTTTCACTGGTAAAAAATTAATTCTGTTTTAGATTCCAACATATCTCTTTGACCTGCTCTTGCAGCTCAAATCTGTAAGCTGTATGTTATTGACAAATGCGTACACTAACTGGACAGGTCCACTCAATGTGTGGTTCAGACCATTCTACGTGGTCTTCACATTATTTGACCAAGACTATGTCTGGACTTTAAAAGAGCCCTTTTGAGACTTTGACCTTTGAGGTTTTTTTTTCGAGATTTCTTCTCAGAGTAGTCAGATTGGAATCGCCGACTTCATCTAGTTTAAAAGATATGATTGACGTGTAAAAGTATTTGTACAAACCTACTTACAGAAATAAAATCTTTTATCATTTACGGAGAGAGCAATTCAAACTATCCCGACCACTTACCTAAATACTTAAAGCAAATACATTCTAGATTTTATGCAATGGTTTGATAATAGTACAATATGATACAAGTATGTTATGTTGGTCGTGAATAAAATTTATAGTAGAATACACTAGTATGGTAATGTTAATTCAAAAACACGAGTGTATAATAAGCTAAATTATGAACCTAAATGCGTTGCCATAAGAGTCACTTTACAAGCATGTATGTTGATAAATAAATAAAAACGTATCAAACGGTACTCACATTTACCCACACCACATGCCGAGTATCATAACCAATTTTCCTTGGAATTGAAAGCCCTCAATGACAGCGGACTAATGTGAAGCGGCGTATAATTTTAAAGCCACTTTAGTAGAAAAACATAACCGGTGAAGGTGGAACCTGCACACTATGGGTTCCGTACTTTTTTAGGACTTAACTGAAATTGTACTTTTCAAAGTTTATCTTAGACATTACTGGCATCGGTGAACGAAAACATTGTGAGGAGACCTGAACTTAATTATACATATACACACACATACAAACAAATAAAATTGAAGCGTATACCTCTTTAAATACCAAGACCCTTCCGTGTCTTTGAAAGCACGTTGGTCCCGGCTGTCATCTTTGATAATCGTTAAGGCTTCTTCAAACAGCCGCGACGCGACAGCGCGACGCGACACTTGTAAAACAATTTCCATTAAGTTTTCATAGATATTCTTCTACGAGTGACGCGACGCGACCGTCGCGTCGCGCTAGTCTGCACGAGCCTTTAGTCTAAACAAGGGGATCGTATTACCCAAGAAATGAGTCGTAGAGGTCAAATAGGACGCAGTCATCATCATCATTATCATCATATCAGCCGAAAGGCGTCCACTGCTGGACATAAGCCTGCCCCAAAATGGGGGGATTTGACATACGAGTAATCGCCACGCTTGGCAGGCGGGTTGGCGATCGCCGTATGGTAGTCAAATGTATAGAGAACGCTGCTGCCTATTCTCTAGTAAGTCCCTTAGTCGCCGTCTACGACACCCAAGGGAAGAAATGGAGATGGTGCTATTCTTTTAAGTCCGGCACCACATGGATGTCCAAGATATCGAGAGTTTATCAATAAAAGACATACGTAGCTGTAACTGCAGAAATATACCGCTGCCTATTCTCTAGTAAGTCTCTTAGTCGCCTTCTACGACACCCATGAGGCATGGGCATGGGGCATGGGGCAATAGGCAGTCGCTCCATGTTTGACTGGAAGCAGACCCCAACGTAGTTAAGGAAAAGGCTAGGCAGATGATGATGGTTCCGTTGTCACCCTTTAGATACGGAACCCTAGTAAGGAGATTGATGACATGTTATTTGAAACGTATCAGCAGGTGGAACATTAGTCTTTGATGTGAGAATCGATTTAATATTGTTTCCTAGATTATAGATTAATATCAGTAGACCAGTGGGTATCCATTACCTACTGTCATTATTGTCATTAGCTTGGTACCCACAAGGTTAAGGCCACAGATATTCTTCAACATGCTTTTATAAGCCCGTATTTTAACTAACTAGATAAAAGTAGTTAGAGATCCACTAAAACAAAACTGCACGTTCCTCCATTAAAATTTCTATACTAGCATTTGAAATGTGTATGCAACAAGAAGGGTGGGAGGGGGGGTTTAAGCAGTTTTAAAATAGTTGATATCTTTTTGGAACGAAGTTCCTTATCGCGCGTTGCGAAAGGGGGCTAGACGGAAAAAATTAAGACCAAAAGTTGTAACGATACTTTTTGCTATATTGTTGTAAGCTGTGCGGCGTGCGCGTGTTTCTCTGCAGACAGAGACACAGGCAGAGTGCATATATATGTGTGTGTGTATGTTTATGTACAATTTTTTAAATTTTATTATAATTCCTTCACTAATTAATCGAAAGGAACTTCGTTCCATCCGGGTGTCCCTTGACACCTCTCAAGTTTTTTTCATGTATGTGGATTTTCCTATGTATGAAAATCCATAAACACTACACAGGCGATTGATCTCGTTATAAGTAAATGTGTTTGAAAATCAGTAAAATATAAATGCTCTCTACAGTAAAAAGGCCTAGTCTTTTGAAATCGAAGGTCAGATTTAAAAAAATGTAATAGAATGATTGAACAAAGCTGCAAATACATGAAAATTTCAATATGCGATATCTCAGCGAAAATAAAGATATTCGAGTAAACTCAACGTCATTTTAAAGAAAAAACTAGTACTTTTACATAAAATTGAAAAAATTTTAGAGGAAAAATAATCTAGCGGGCTACGTTACCTCAAAAATGAGCAAAACCGGTGTTTTTTGCTCTTTCAGGTTATGACAGAATCCTTACGTGATAGAGCAATTCTGCGGGCAGATTCGGATTCAGCGCATCGAAATACTTCGGAAATATATAGTTTGGTTCCTGGGTAAGAGTGTTCGTCTAATTTTGTCGGCCTGTGTTATCTATTTCCGGAAGTGTTGAAGTAAATATCCGAGAGAAAATTATTAAGGATCTGTCACATATTGAAAAACATTTATGATTAATATGATTGACGTGTAAAAGAATTTATACAAACCTACTTACAGAAATAAAATCATTAATCAAAACAAAATCAAATCAAAATCAAAAGTCATTTATTCAAACTAGGCTTATAGTCACCACTTTTTGAACGTCAAAATTACATAAGACAGTCTCCCAAAACGCCCACCCTTTAGCTGGGAAGAAGAAGTGGCGCAACAAAAACCATGACATCATTCAATTATATATCACGACATCAAGCCAATATTCCCCCAAGGGTTGGGCAGAGATTTAGGTATAGTACACCCACATTTCGTCAGTAATGTATAAGTCTCATGTAACAAGGAGCGAAAAATTAAATTATAAAAAGCATAACCCGTCGCCTGACACTATCCTTAAAAATATAAAGCCAAAGTACCTTAGTTTAAAACCTGTTTTATTGCGCACCTCTCACCTTTTCAGCGAGAGCTTACAGTTGTAATAAAAATATCCATTATAAACCGCGGGATCCTCGTCTCGCCGAGTTTCAACTCTATATTAAAGAATATTAACTTCATTCTCTTTCACAATGTTAATTTCTTAAGTTATAGAATTAAAAGAGCTCAGTCTAGAAGCTGTTTGTCATACCGACCAGGTTGTAAGGTAGACGTTTCTTGAGGTAGCTTTTGCTGTTTTTACTTTTTTTGGGTTTGACATCTTGCAGGTCAAACTAGGAAATCATCTGTTCCCTTAATAAATTAAGGCCTCCAGCCAGGGCTTAAAAACTTAAAGTAAAAGCGACTACATTCTTTTTTTTTGAGGGTGAAAAATCATCAAATAACTTTTCCCGCTCTGGGCGGAGCAGGAGGGCGTGTCAGACTTTTACTGACTAAAACCCGCCCGAGTTCCTTCAGTTGCCTGTGTGCCAGAGGCCGCGGTATTTCGAACAACCCGCACCCCTGGCAGGCATCGGCCCTTGCGGACCCCACCAGTTGGTGCTGACATCTCTTTGAGACGCGCGTAGAACACAACGTGCCGTCGATCCGGGCTTGGTCCTTAAAGGACAGCGAGCTACCCATTCCCGCCGTCCGCAATCCTGCGCTTACGGTGCCCGGAAATCAGCATGGGATTTTTGATGCCCAGAGCTTCTCCTGCGACAACTAAGGCCGTGAGGGCGCATGTACTGCCTCTCCCTCACGTGCGTCGCCTACCTCTTCGCGAGCATTACTGCTTCGCAGAAGGAGGTGACGGCTACCCATACGCTAAGTCGCGGACAGAAGCTAGTGAATTAATTTAAAAAAAACATGTTGAAAAAATGTATGTGTACCTTTAAGCTAAAAATTTTACAGGCGGATGTATCTTGTCAACTTTGCCAATAGAGCAAACACGATTATTAAGCAGTATGCAAAGACCGTAGTTTGTGGCGTATTGTAGTCTCTGCCTACCCCATGGGAAGAGGGTGTGGGTTTATGTACGTAGCGGAACATTCTAACTCAAAGTTCTACGTCGATTGTCCAGACTAAAGTTAACCCCATCACTACAAAAACATAGAAAACTTTGTAGGTGGCATGCCGATGACGATAATATAATAATCCGCCTATAATGTTCCCACTGCTAGGAGACAGGCCTCTGTGGGAGGGAGTGGGACGTAATCCACTTCGCTAGCCCAGTGGCGGTCAGTGGATGTCACATGTCTACGAATTTTTAGAATAGAATAGAATAGAATATTTATTTGCGTGAAACATGGTATACAACGGTGTTAAATACAAATTGAGGCACAAGCATGTTTAGCTAGGATAAAACATAGCATGCAAAATTTTAAAGATAAGTTTAGCAACAACAATCGTTTTTTTAAAAAAAACATCAACATTTTTTATATATAAATTCTTTTAAACTATAAAAACTACACTCGAGTAACCACTTTTGAAATACAATTAATTTTGTATTTAAAGCTTTGAAATGCCTTGGTATTTTATTATAGATGCACACACACATTGCCAAGCAGTTACTATTGTATTTAGACAGTCTAGGCAAATAATTTAATACTACTTAGTTTAAATGGATCTCGTCGTTTCCGAGGATTGACATCATTTGCAGTCTTAAATAGTTGCTTATTTTTCATAACTAACATAGTTCTAGGCATTTTGATGAAATAATTTACATAAATTAAACGCCTGCCTGAGTACGAACCCACGACCTACAACTCGTAAGACGGGGCCTGTACCACTGGGTAACCTCTGTTCACCGAAATGCGATACGATCAACCCGATGACATTAACCACTGAACCACCCACATACTCCACTAAATTTCCTTCAGTGACACGAGAGGGGAAGTATATACTTATTTATTATTCTTGAAAAAAACCTTCGACCTACTTAATGTATGAATAATATATTATTTGTGCTGTTACGAGCCCGATGACCACGCAATCTTTACCACAGAAATCAATATGCAATGGCAGCTACTGGGCTATTTGTGCCGCGTTTAGTTTGGACGAGTTACTGGACTGTTTAACTGGAATAACAATATAAGCCTAATAATATCCCACTGCAAGGCTATGGGTTCTTTTCATACGGAGAAGGCATTGATCACCACGCTTGCTCAAGACAGGTTGGCGATTTCATATTTAATTAATTACGCGTTTAAACGCGTAGTTAATTTTAAATGCGAATGTACTCAATGATTTTATATTTTATTTTATTGTTATTTTATCTCTCATTAAAATAATTTACAACTTATAAGACAAGCAAGAGCCAGCGGCTTTGCCCGCGTGGAGGTTGAAAATTATCCCACGGGAATTAAATAATAACAGAAAAGATACTTATTTCCTTAGTGTTAATCCAGGTTATTTTATGGCTATTTGTATGCTAAATTTAATTCAAATCCGTTCAGCCGTTTCTGCGTTATTTAGTAACAAACATGTAAATATCCAAATATACCTACAAACTTTCACATTTATAATTTTAGTAGACTTTATACCTTTTTGGTCGGTTTTTAAGGGTTTTCGATATATGTATAAGAATGGTCGGTAATATCGTGAGGTTAGGGGATAAGGATAAGATTGAATATAAGCAAAACTTCAAATACATTTGACATACTGTGATTTGTTTGATTGTTGTTTGTTGATGTTGATTGTTGACCTAAGTTCTATTTTTAACCGACTTCAAAAAGAAAGAGGTATCAATCGACATTTTTTTTATGTATGTTCGGGCATAACTCCATCATATATAGACGGATTTGCAAAAAATATTTTTTTGTTCGAAAGGGGTTTATTTTGAAATAGTCCCATTAATAAATCATATACCGGGTGCGGCAATTGAACTGTCCGTCTCCATCTAACTGTTTTAAAATTCGAACCACTGAATCGAACGCCTCCAAAATTTCAAATGTTGGTCTTTGACATGTTCTCTATCATCATTTGAAATGATTCTGTTGTGAGAGAAACACATTCGAATTTAGAACAATGGATTTAAAACGAAATTCAGTGATTGCTCTTCATTTGGAGGCAAAATCGAATATCGGAATACGTCGAGCGCTGTCAAATTTTCAATTGAACGAGAAATTTGTGCATCGCACTATTCAACGTTATAATGAGACTGGTAGCTTTAAGAAACGCTACGGTGGCGGACGACGCTGTACTGCAACGGTGCCGGCAGTTGTCGAAAAGGTGCGTCATCGATTAGACAGAAATCCAGCGCACTCAGCAAACCAGCTCGCGCAGGATCTCAAGGTGAGCGATCGCAGCGTTCGTCGCATATTGAAAGAAAAGCTTAAACTCAAACCATTAAAAAAAAGCCTTTCTCAGGAACTCACTGCTTTACAGCGTAGCAAACGGTTGGATCGATCGAAAGAGCTGATTCGCTTGCTCGACTCTGGCGAGCTTCCCAATTTGGTGTTTTCAGATGAGAAAACTTTTTGCGTTGAACAGTTTTCAAACAAACAAAATGACCGTGTTTGGTTGAAGGGACGTGTCAGCGACCATTCAGACGAATTGAAAGTCACTCGACGCCAAGAAGCCGACCAAATCGTGGTCTGGGCGGCGGTGTCTGAAAAAGGCCGTTTTCCGCTCGTTTTTCTTCCAATGGGTCGCAAACAAGTCAAAATAAATCAACAAATCTATCGAGACAAAGTCTTGCGACCAGGGCTGATACTATGGGCACGCAACACATTCGGTTCTGAGCGTTGGACTTTTCAGCAAGACTCGGCACCATCGCACAGAGCAATTGGAACGCAAAATTGGTTGAAAGCAAACGTTCCAGTGCTGATCGACCGAGATATGTGGCCGTCGTTATCGCCCGACTTGAATCCGCTGGACTTTTGTATTTGGGGGGTTTTACAGACCAGGGCCTGTGCTAAAAAACACACTTCGGTGGAAGCGCTCAAAGTTACTCTTACGCGAGAATGGAATTGTTTGAGTAACGACGTGGTTCGAGCAGCCTGCGCTTCTTTCAGAAAGAGAGTTCAGCTTGTAGTAAAGGCTAAAGGCGGTTTTATTCCTTCGGAATAAGTCATAATAAAACTATAAAGTTTCTATTTTCACATGGCAAAAGTGTATAAATAAATATTAAAAATTAACAGAAAAATTTCATTTTCACATACGGACAGTTCAATCGCCGCACCCGGTAGATCTGATTGTTTTGATCCCAAGGATGATGAAATTTCAAATTGTGTGGGGTAGGTACTATAACTAAAAAGTGAAAAATATAAAACCTAAAAATAAAACAACCGACTTCCAAACTTTATTTTTTAAGTTTATAGTTATTACTATAAACACATTGTTAATTTGTGCTTTTAAGTATTTGTGCGTTTTTGTGGCCTGAAGCACAGGTTCAACCTAGTTCAAGCAAATTAGCAACCGTGCTCTATTTTATTTGTTAAGGTATTTATTGCAAACGTGCCTCTTTTATTAATAAACGATTTTATTTATTTTTATTATTATATCTACCAACCCGCACTTGGTCTGCGAGGTAGATCAAAGCCCACTCCCTCTAGAAGAGAGGAGGCCAGTTTCCCAGCAGTGGGAACATTATAGACTAATTATTCTTATGCTACAACTAACTCTTACACAGTCAGTTGCTACACACTTAGATAAAACTACACCTTTATTAAAACTTCCAAGAAACATCAACGTGACGTCTAATTATTTCCCTTAGAATGTCCACAATCCTAACAATTTCATAAATCCTCAAGCAAATCCCGGACCTACTCAAACATGATTAAGTCAACAAATTTTCCTCTCAAAAATCTACTAAGAAATCTCTTGTATATACAATTTAGAGAAATGATAAACAACTGGCACCTGAGACACAAGATCAAAGAATTAGGAAGATATTTTTTCTTTTCCTAACAGCCTTAGAACCTCCTTTCCTTGTTTAAATATTTATTTTTCGGTTCAACGATGTTTAAGATCAAGAAAAAATTTAATAACATTCGTCGTCTTCGTTTAATGTATGAGATGCGAAAGGAAATTGCGTATATAACATTATATTTTTTGCCATTCGGTAAAATGTTGAAAGAAAATTCAAGATGGTTTTAATTTTAATATCATGTGCTGTTTAATTCAGTTTGTCGTTACATATTTTTTATTAAATTATGTCACAGAATACCATTAGTATTAAGCGTTATGCCGTCTGATTCTTTATGTATTTTTTTAAAATAATATTAAGAAAATCCATAGAAAGGTTTGCCTACTGCATCAAACCTCTAAACTATTGAGTCCAAGTATGGGTACAGGTCGTTACCACACAATGACATCTTCATAACCTACAAGTTATGCATATCAAAGCAATTAAAGTTCTATTTACAATTACAATTATAATAACATGGGATGGCATACGTGTTCAGTACAAAAACATCTACAGACACCTAATGGGGTTGAAGCGCTATTGTAGTGCCTTTGGAATGTTCGTGGAGGCAAGGCTGAACGTGTTCAATGCCATTCAGAGAAGCAAAATTGCCCCTTTCATGTCCAGGGTTGGTACGTGTAGAAACACCTTAGTTAAGGACATTGCTGATAGAATGTACGCTACCAAGACCTACAAGCGGTGGTTGTAAATAGCCGCGTAAAATGTTTATGCCTATTTATGTGCAAGAGAAGAAAGGCGTGAGTTTGTGTGTGTGTATGTATGCTATTTAATTGTATATTTTTTCTTCTTTATTCTAAATGATTAATTTTACTTGTTCAATAAAGATTTTTATTTAATATTATTATTTATTGAAACAGTTCTTGTTTTCATTCGCTAGAAGAGCTTAGCTAATAAGGACTAGTAACTGGAGCAAGTAGCTCGTTGTAAACGAAGCACAGTGGTCAAGGTCAGTTAGCCTTGTGTCTGTGCGTAATTCACAGGCAGTATCAGTTAGTTTATACACCGTGACATTTTAGTCGTCTTACAAGGTATAGATTACCTACACCTATATCTATATTTAATAGGCACCAAAACTTTTTATGGTATAGGTACCTAAAGTGGCAACAAGCTAATGTGTCTGAAGGACTATGTTGAAACTTAGTTATAACAGTCAATGATGAAATATATAAAGTGTAACGGAAAGGGTATATACATACCAAGGGCACGGCTTCTTTGGATGACAGCAAACGATATTGGAAGGGTTTTTAATTCTATCTTTAATTTTATCTTATACATTAATACCAGAACAAATTGAAACAAACACATCACTCGGAAGAGATTTATCGTGATATTGGCAACTAATGTGGAAAGTTATTGACCTACGTAGTGCGGTGACACGTTTGTAATGATTTGAATTTAAGAAACACATGAAACCGAAAATTTGGTATCAATTCTTAGAGTATTTTATTTTGAGCTGAAACTATGTATAGTGATTCTATACCAGCTGTTATCTTTAGTGCTTAAGGATAACAATAGAGTTTCTGTTACACCTTGTATAGACCTTTTCGTATTGTATGAACATCCTTTGTACCGTGATTCATCATCATCTGCCTAGCCTTTTCCCAGTTACGTTGGGGTCTGCTTCCAGTCTAACCGGATGCAGCTGAATACCAGTATTTTACATGGAGCGACTGCCTATCTGACCTCCACAACCCAATTACTGGGTAATACGATAACCCTTGGTAAGACTGGTTGTCAGACTTTCAGGCTTCTGACGACCCGTAACGACTGTCAAAGATCCACAAATGACAGCCGGGACCAACAGCTTAACGTGCTTTCCGAAGCACGGAGAGGTATTGGTATATAAAGATGGTCAATGTATGTACCGTGATTCTGACAAATCAATTACTTTGACTTTGACTTTCGAAACTCAAAGTCAAAAGTAAGTAACATAATCAGCCTATAACGTTCCCACTTCTGCGACACTCACTAGCCTCCTCTCGGCGAGAGGGAGTGGGATATAATCTAGTTCGCGGGCCCAGTGCGGGTTGGTAATTGAAATTAATTAGAATTAAGTAGATAGGTAGTTTTCGCATTTACTCAGTTTTCAAAAATAATGTAGGTCCGGAAAGTAGAGATGGATGAGAAAACCAAAGATAATTGCGTTTAATGGAGAAAGCCTACAGCTGTTTAATAAGGGGCTCGTGGCTAAGTAATAATAGCGACACGGGTCGATCGATCAAGTTAAGCTACGCTTGCCGCAGTCGGTTCGTGGATGGGTGATCATCTTTACATACCGTGACCACTCCATACCTCGGAAAGCACGTTAAGCCGTTGGTCCCGGCTGTCATTCTTGGATCTTTGATAGTATTTACGAGTTGTTGACCTCGAAGGTCTAACAACTCAACCCATCTTACCAATGGGTATGGTGATACTCAATGGGTTGCGGAGGTCAGCTGAAAACGATCAGACTGGAACCCGACCCCAACATAGTTTGGAAAAGGCTAGGCAGATTAATTGGAGGAAGCCTATAGCCAGCATTGCACATGAAAGAAAAGCAAAAATCTGTAATAATTAAAGTACGGAAGGTCTTATCAATCGACTCCTGCTTTTTAAACTCGTATTGTTAGTGGAGAAAAGTAATACCCCGGATTACAATCCTACAAAAGTAACACCCCGGATTACAATCCTACAAAAGTAACACCCCGGATTACAATCCTACAAAAGTAACACCCCGGATTACAATCCTACAAAAGTAACACCCCGGATTACAATCCTACAAATGCGAAAGTTTGTACGTTTCGATGTTTGGATGTCTGTTACTCAATCACGCCAAAACAGCAGAACAGATTTGGATGAAATTTGGCAAACAGATAGTTTGTAGCCTGGATTAACACATAGGATACTTTTATCCCTACAGTTCGTTCCCGTGGGATAATTTTCAAACCCCACGCGGGCGTAGCCGCTGGCAAAAGCTAGTTCAAAATAGGAACGCGTCTCAATCAAAAAAAAATATTGTGAAGGTTCTTCTGAATCCTCCACAATAAGTTTTGCCAATTTTTTTGGTAAAAATATGCCGCTCTGCCAGAAAGAGAACTCTTTCTAACGAGGCGGTACATTTTCAATTCCAACGACAGACCGGCTTTACTCCTCTATTCTATAAGAACGTCATTGGATTAATCTATCATCCGTGTAAATCACACGGTACTGGGCGGTGCGAGCCTCGCGCCACGGTCTGGCTAGCCAATCAAGGTAGAAGCTGATGGATTGCCTCGACCTTCAGTGACGTCACTCGATGTAAAGGGCAACGTTGTTTATAGGGCATTGTTCTTTATAGGTACCTAGTTCTGGTGCTCAGTTTATGAAACCATGAAACTCTTGGAATGTAAACTTATTAGTCGATTTACTCGTCCGAAACTGGCGAATCGACACGAACATAATTTATTTATTTGTGGGCGAATCGAGAAATCCAGAAATACGTATGATGCGATTAGCTCATTTTGAATCTACGAGTATATATATAAAAATGAATCGCTGAAATGTTTGTACGCGCATAACTTCCGAACGACTGCACCAAATTGGATGATTCTTTTTTATGTGTTCTTTATTGTCGGGACAAGGTTTGTATAGAAGAAAATTAAAAAAAAAATATACATTTGATCAGAATTAATTTTTACAATCTAATACAAAAAGTGAATGACGGTATGTGACAGACGACTTTGACAGATCTTTGACGAAACAATGGACTAACTGATTTGATTTTACTGGAGATATAAAATATGGCGTTACAAAGTTTGCTGGGTCAGCTAGTTTTAAATAAAGTTAAGGAAAGTACACAGAAGTGATAAGAGTAAAATATTTTTATTTTATAATTTATAAAATATATCATCGGTGAGTTTTCTACAATACCTATTTTGGTGGTAGTAAAGTCAAATAATCTAAGTTAAATATGACTATAAATATTAATGGATAGAGAGGGTCAGACAGACCAAAGAAAAGATGGATGGATTGTGTGAAGGATAACATTAAAGGAGTTAATAACAGACTGTCAGCTGACATTAAAGAATAGAAGAACAAACGTGTGGCACCGACCCCCAGTAACATGAGATGAGGCCAAGAAGAAGAAGAAGCTCTTTCGAAGATGATCATCATTCTCCCGCCCTTATCCCAATTTATATGGGGTCGGCGCAATATGTTCTTTGAAGATAATGTGAAATACATTGTGACTCGTGATACAGTTATATACTAGTACGAGGGGATAGGGCGAATCAGTCCGAAGACAACCAAGCTATCGTTACAATCTAGCATCTCACATTCTCCAACTGTTGTCTAAACTTTATCTTCGAAATAATTTTAAGCGATTCTTGTTTATTTTGTTTTTATTATTAAGTTACTCTGTGTGGTTGTCTCTTATTCGTGAATAAAGATTATTATTATTATTACATATTTTACTTTTAATTTTCCAAGTGTCCATATGTAAGAACAATGCCCTTCAAAAAGTGGAGTCCACATTGCGGTGTAAGAAAGAAACACATCACAGCTTATCTTGTGGAGTAGTCGTAAAAAGTTTCTTGATGGGCTATGTTATGACGCTGTCAACCAACTCGTTGTGTACGGAACCCTTACCAAATGGAATACGTGTGCTAAATATTTCATAGGGAGAAACAAATACGACATCTACAATTGAATGTGTACCTCAAAGAAACTGAACGTTCTGTGAAAAATTGATGATGGGATCGCACGGCAATAGAATTTATTTTTTCCATTTAGCCTGTTTGTTTTATACCACTGCAGCAGGCTTAGCATAACGCTGTCTATTTCTACGAAGAATAGACAATGCTTTTTCTATTCAAAGTCACATTTCGTTTCTCCATTTTTGACAACGCACCGTAGATATCCGTCTACAATCTGTCATTTTGTCTTTCGTTTTTAAGAATCTTTGTCTAGGTCCTTTTGTATGTAGACTATTTCAGAAGAACATTCCTTCCCAAACTGTCAAAATCTCACTAACAACAAACTTAACGGCCACAAAGTATACTTATACGATTATCTACAAAATCATGATTCGTTTAGAACGCATAACTGTGATAATTAATAGAAGAACATAGCTATCTTCTCCTATTGTACATCATTTAGTTAATAGTCATGCCTTTTCTTCTGCTGACAATTATTCGGTGCTCGTGCTAAGCCTGTAGGTTAAAGGTTTTTTCCCCATTCGTTTCTGTTCACAGCAGCTGCAGGCTAATCGTTTCGAAAGGAGTCAAGTTATGTCTTATATTTTTAACTAGCCTCTCGCACTGTTTTTCAGATTTAATTAAACGTCGGGTGGCTTTATTATGTAACTATAAGATTAAAATACTCTCCACTAAACCCTGCTGTTAGCGACGCGCTCATGATTTTAGATTCATAGCTAATAACATATACCTATGTATAACCTAAGTAAGGATGTATAGGTGACTGGACCCCCACCCATCACGCGGGCAGTTCAGTTCGTACGAGCACCGCAAACGGGTGCATTTTTGTATGTTTATCTCCTTTGCTAAAGTTATCCGTGTCTTTGTAAAAATATAAGTTGTTTAAGTCATACTCGCGTTTTACTTCGCTGATTACCAGCCTACTACCAGCTACAAAGTGCTACACCTTCGGAGTAGATTAACTGATTGAAAAGCTATAGATATATACATAAATAACTATAAATTAAAGTTTGATTTATAGTTATTTATGTATTTATGTTTATGTGAGACAGACATACAGGGTCGCACGGCGACATCGACGCGCAACGGCTTACCTTGTATTCAGTCCATGATTCTCGACCATTTTAAACAACGCAAGGGTCGTTGAAACTATTCGTCAATTATAAAAAAGATGCTGCTCAATACATTTTGACCACATAGTACGCACTTTTCTATGAAACAGCTGATCTGTGTTTTTTTTTATAACCGACGAAAAATTTCAACGCAGGGATTCCAGAATCATGTATTGAATTCGTGGTCGCAGTTTGCGCTCTCGATGTCTGCCACCCTGAAGATCCTGTACACGTCGACTAAGATTAATTTGGAAGTACTGAATTATTAATTGCACTTCTTTAATGTATTTTTCTTTTGTTTCAGGTTACGTTATAGGAAGACGACGAGTGCCACCATATTTCAAGTGTTCTTTACTAAAAATTTAAGATTAGGTAAGTGGAATATAGTTTCAAAATTATAATTATTTATTACATGCAAACATACATAAACTCGTGCCAAAAGGGAGGCAGAAACTACAGATGGCCACCTGCTACGATCCTTAAATACTTTTTTTGCCTCGTTTACGTTCATACATCAGTGGGCCCTATTTTGAGTTTTTAACCGACTTCGAAAAAACGAGGAGGAGGTTCTCAATTCGACTTTTATTTTATGTTTGTTACGCGATATCTCCTTGAATAGTGGATGGATTTTGAAAAATATTTTTGTAATGCTTTAGGTATGGTCCCATATAAATTCAATTAACTTTACTTTGGTAGTTTTTGCGTTATCCTCGATAATACGTTTTAAACCACTGTATGTACCTCGATGATATTCTGCTGCTTCCTGTCGCTGTTGTTTACATAGCAAATAGTGGTATACGAATAGTGTGGGGTAGGTACCATAACTGAAAAGTGAGAAATAAAAAGTTTTTCCAAAAAAAAAACAACTGACTTCCGAAAAAACACTACAAAGTGAACAATAACTTTAATTTCGGAAGTCGTTAACAAAAAAACTAAAATACATATCCAGAGACACCGACTTCCGAAATTAAAGTTATTTTTCAATTTGTAGTGCTTTTCGGGAGTCGGTTGATTTATTTAACCATCTCGATCAAACGCATCGAGCGCGTTCGGCGCTCCGATTGGTCTGTCACAAATCCAGGGCCAATCGGAGCGCCAAACGCGTTCAATGCGTTTGATCGAGATGGTTAAATGAAACTTACACTAGGGCCACTAGTCATACACGCACATTGAATACGATACCACGTACCGTTATTTGTTACTTAGAAGTAAAAGAAGTAGCTAAATAATAACAACCACGCGAGGTTAAGCCACGCTGGCTGAGGTCACTCCGCAAATGGGATATCTATTACACATCGAGACCCCTCCGTGCTTCGGAGAGCACGTTAAACCGTTGATTCCTGCTGTCATTTGTAGATCTTTGACAGTCGCTACGTAGTTGGAAGCCCGAGAGTCTGACAACCAGTCTTACTTAAGAATATCGTATTACCCAGTAACTGGGTGAGGAAGATCAGATAGGCCGTCCCTCCATGTAAACTAGTGGTACTGGAAGACTAAGCAGATTAGATTGACTATCAAGAGTTTTCAAAACTTTAATAGTACCTATTTAAGGAATTCCACTCCGATAATAATTGCAACCTATTAGAGGCCTTACGCTTGTTGTGGGAATTAAAAATAAAACAGTACAAAAAAGCAACCCTTTTAAAGTAAGACGCGAAGGCAAAAATAAACGGGTTTAGTTAAATGAGCTAAATCATTCGCGAAGAATTCGAGAAGTCTTAAGTAATTTCTTAAAAGCTTAGTCGTAAATCACAGCTTTAAGTAATTTCTTGAAAAACAAAGGGTTAACACCGTTTTTTCTAAGCCGATTTAACGGTTCAAAACTTTTGGTTTACAAAGTAATAAAATGCTTTTAAACAATTATCTTATTTTCTTCTTTCCATAATAATTAGCCTTTAATGTTCCCACTGAGGCCTCCTCTCTGTAAGAGGGGGAGGGCCGTAGTCCACCACGTAGGCCTAGTGCGGGTTAGTGGATGTCTTCAAATTTTCTGGTTCTTGGACATTCCTGTTTTCTCACGATGTTTTCGTTCTTCGCTTTGCGAGCGAGTGGTGACGAAATTTAACACACGAAGTTATGATATTGAAAAGAATAGTAAAGTTAGTTTAAAATGTCTATAAAGGTAAGTTGTAAGCCTAAAAATTTGTTACTTATATGTGTACTCAATTTGAATAAGATTTTAGTGTATACACTCTGTAATATTATGTTTTTATTAAAGACTTTTAAAATAATAAAAAATACACGAAGTAAAGTCCCTGCCTGGGTTGAACTCACGACTCGTAAGTCGGGCCGTTAACACTGGGCCACCACTTTCTACCAAAATAATGTAAAAATCTACCAAAATATAATATTTTTCTAACAAATTCTTCATTTTATTTTATTATTATCGTATTTTCGTAACTGGGTCAATGCCTGTAGATCCTGAGCGATCAAAACGTCTCATAAAGATAAACTCATACACATCACTGATATCCCTACAAACCGAGGGATCTATCGTCTGCTACTCGCCCATTTATCACCTAAATGTATTTTACAAGCGAAGGAAAATAGACCTTACAGTGCAGAAGTAACTTGCATTTCACTTTGTACAGTTAAGAGGAATTGTGCTGTTTTGGAGTTTCCTAGAGTAGCCATGTTTTAAGATAGTGTTCAGGATTTATGTATCAAATGGTAATTTAGGGATAAAAATGCTTAACAATTTTATTATACCAAAAAAGAGTTTAGTTTTGCACGACCAATTTTCTTTGCCAATATTTATAACATAGGTTTTATTTACAGAAGCAGGTTTCAGTAAATAAAATAATCTGATGACTAATTTTTGCCAGCGGCTTCGCCGGCGTGACGGTATCCCACAGGAACGTACTACCAGTATAAAAGTATCCTATGTGTTAAACTAGGTTATTAACTATTTGTCTGCCCAATTTTATCCAAATCCATTCAGCCACTTTTGCATGATTGAGTAACAAATATCTAAACATACAAACATTTGTAATAATTGTATATCTACATATATAGTAGAATTTAATGCTCATTCGCGTAAATATATGACACTGGAATTTACTACATCAGATTTCCGCTCTAATTCAGTCATATCATTGGCTATAAAACGCCCCCTTCATAAGACCAATCACACATAAGAACATCATAACTAAAGAAAATTCCCCGAATGCTCCTCACATCTGCAGCCCCTACTTAAGGGCACAAATAACACACATTACGAGGGCTATAAACATTTATAAAGTCCCGACGGAATCACCGTTTTCTGTATTTGTGACGGTTTTTTATCAAACGCTGAGAAATACGCCTTTTTTGGTTGCAACTAATAATTTTCCGACAAGGGCCTTATGAGTTTCGTTGGTAAATAACGATGGTGTTTAATAAAGAGGATTTAAAATATATATTCGGATAAACTTTTTTTACTAATCTACCTGGTGGGACAAACATTGACCTGTTTCCTAGAACTCGATCGCAGCGCAACCTATCGGGTCCAATAATTGTAAATCTAAACTATCCAAGGACCCACTTAACTACACACAAAAAAATCACCGAAATCTGTCTAAAGGCTTCTTCAAACAGGTGCGATGCGACAGCAAAACGCGATAGCACGACGCAACACTTACGTTTCTACGAGTGTCGCGTCGCGTTGTTTGAAGAAGCCTTAACGGTTTAGGATGACTTCAGTTACATATACACACATACAGAAGAATTATATATATAAAGATTAACTTATAAAGTATTAAAATTAAAATATCGAAAACTATGAACTGACTAAAATATGGCGTCGAATCATTCCTACGCATCGCTGTCGAATGGTACTGAACTTAAGATACTGGTGGCATTACCATGTTCTATGGCAGTGTTTAGCCTCTGGCCAAGGTAAAAGCCAGCCCTTAGGTCACGGGCAGCGTCAACCAGCGGTTTGCAGATTTCGTTAAACAACCCATGAGTACTCGGACCCGAGGGTTTCAACCCAAACGGGTCGAAAATATATCACTAAGGCACACACTATAATACACACACATATACCAATAATTTTATTATACTTTCGCTGCTTGACGTTTTCCGTAGCAGCAACGCCACCACAGCATGCTTAGCTAGCAAGATGGAATGGCGTCAGAGTATCGATACATGGAAAATAACCAAATCGAGTACTGAGTCATGTAAATAAATCGAATTTAAAAGCTCCCACAAATCTTATAAGAAGCAATTGCTTTTTTGTCAATCATAGCTACTAACAGCAAACGTGATTTAGTTGTTTGAGAAAAACAAAGACTTTTTCTAGTGAGTTTTTAATAACTGTCTCGCCAACTTAAATTGTTAGCAATCAAGTATTCAAACATAAAAGTTTACGACAGTGCTTAAAATGAACAATAATTGAAGTTAAAAAATAAAATCGAATTAAATAATAGGTACTTGAACGAAAATACATTTTTTCATAAAACATAACATATTACGCCTGTACTCCCGAAGGGTTGGGCAGCAGTGTAGCTATAGTACACACACACCATACCCATACCGGTGCACACCACACACACACCATACCTATACCGGTACACACCACACACACACCATACCCATACCGGTACACACCACACACCATACTCATACCGGTACACACCACATTTCGGCAGTTGTAAATTAGTCCCATGTAATAGGGGACGAGTCTATCTTTATGCTAAACCATCTTATATTTTGTAAAAACCTATTATTATAAACTCAGAAAAACTTACTCCTATATTTAATTACTTACTTTAAAAGTCTTACTTTTGAACAAAGTGGTTGAGATTGTGGTCTGAATATTGGTATTGGTAAGTTTACTTACTTATTACAGTTTATCTTTGATCGGATCGGATCGGATTTCTTCTCGGTTGATGGCAAATAGCCTATTGCCATCAACTAGGCAAAAATTCAGACTCCAGGCTGCTACTGAGAAATTCCAGATAGAAAAAACCAATAACACATTGCCTGGGAATCGAAACCAGGACCTCATGGTCAGCAGTAGCGCTTGCGACCACTAGAATAACTAGGCAATCCTATATTTTTAACCCTACCAACAGATAATCATTAATCAGGCGTATCAACCAGATACATTTAGCCAAAAAAATTATCCACAATGAATACCTAACCACGTTCATAACAAAACTACTGGACAATATACATTACAGTACAAAAGATTCTTACGTCATTGTAATACATTGGTAGAACAGATACAAGTTTTTTCTTCACGCGTGACTAGGTGACTCTGAGAACAAGAGGAAATGACCAGAAACTTTAGCCGAAGATTCGACGAAAGACGAACGTAATAAAGTTAGTTAGTTTATCACGAGAACTTAATATTACTCTGATTCCTGATTGATAGTAATAGTTTGTTATTCTTAGCGGTACATTGGAGTACTTTTGAGGGGCTTGTGGCTAAGTAACAATAGCTGCACGGGTCGATCGATCAGGTTAAGCTACGCTTGCCGCGGTTGGTCCGTGGATGGGTGACCATCTTTACATACCAAGACCCCTCCGTGCCTCGGAAAGCACGTTATGCCGTTGGTCCCGGCTGTCATTTGTGGATCTTTAACAGTCGTTACGGGTCGTCAGAAGCCAGAAAGTCTGACAACCAGTCTTACCAAGGGGTATCGTATTACCCCAGTTACTGGGTTGTGGAGGTCAGATAGGCAGTCGCTCCATGTAAAATACTGGTATTCAGCTGCATCCGGTTAGACTGGAAGCCGACCCCAACGTAGTTGGGAAAAGGCTAGGCAGATGATGATGATGACATTGGAGTACTTTTATTAATCTGTAGCTCTTTTGTCATCCAATTAATCTTTAACTTTATAGAAACCATTTTGACATAGTTTCTGTTTAGTAAATTATTTAAATTAATTGTGGCTCAGTTCTTAAACTTGGAAATTTGTTGTAGAAACGTATACTTTGGCACTTAATTAAATGAATTATATATTTTTCATGCTGAGATAGGACCCTTTTGGGCCGTTCTGGGCTTTCTGTTTTAAAATTATTTTATTTATAGTTTTTTTACGACAATTAATCTAGTAGGTATTTGAATGCTATGAATGTCAGTATAATAATAAATAATAATAATAATAAAAATAATTTATTTCCAAAGGTAAATCACAAAGTAGTTATGCGTAGCATTTACAGCTTAGGACTTACAAGTGTTACAGGGGACTAAGTTTAGAATATAGATAATTAAGGTTAGGTTGGTTAATATTCTTTTTTAACATAAATCAGGTTTTCATTTACATATTGAGATGCGACTGTCATTATGTTTAAGTATTTCCTTAAAATTTGCTCGAGTTGTTCATTTTAGTAACAAAAATATAGCCTGAATTTCGGCTATATTTTCCCAAAGCAGTATTATTGGTCTTATTTAAAAAAAAAGATTAACTAACGGGTTATATTATTAATGCTATAAATATTGTCTTCATAATGCATAGACGATGTTTATTTGTTGCCTATAAACCCGTTATACCATTTGTTTGTTGTTGTCTGTACATACTTGAAGTCTAAGTAAAAAGTGTCAACCCTATCGCATTTCATCGAAAATAGTTTAATTGATACCTAAGGGACGTTTTTTTATGTAACTTATGTTCTATAGAAATGTAAGTTAACGTCGGATAACAAAGTGTTTGTAAGATGTATCGATGGAAATAAGGTTTCCTACATCTTGTATTCAGGATATTAGAACAATGTATCTTCGATCAATCCATCAACTTGACCTAGTATGGTTTAGACAAAAGTCCGTTCCGATCAATTTGGCCCAAAAGGTTTTTAGGAATAATAAGTACCGGGGCCTCCTTCAAATGACTTTGGTTTGTTCGAAATAAGTACTTCATTAAGACAAAAAAAAATACTACTGACTTAATGTCGACATGTAAAAGCTTCAACATTAAATCATAAATTAAACCTGACTAACTTAACTCACAAACGTAGCATGTTAATTTTATTTTTATCAAAAAAATGCTAATTTAATCACATAACACGAACAATTTATCATAAACACAACTCAGCCCCAAACTCGTTATTTATTACAATAACATAATTTAGTTTATAGCCCCAAAAGCAAATAAAAACAAAACAATTGCTATTCCAAAGAGAAAACAAACCATAAATAATAAAGTCGTTGCACAAAACGAAATGACAAAGTAGTTTGCATACTAGTGTCGCCAATGACAAAGACAATACGTCGGGATGAAATGCGGGATATGAATTTTTGCTCGGGACAGTTTTATTTTAAAACGTTTTATTTTGTCTTTCAAGCTGATTTGATTTCTAAAAATATGCTGGTTGGAGACGCTTTGTGCGAAATTGGAGCCAATTTAATAAAGTGTCAATGGTAGTTTTGAATTATTTATTCGCTGCTACAAACAGAATACAAATGCAACCATCGGCATGGAACATGGATTCACAAAAAAAAATCTCTCTTTAATTCGGCACAAACAAAACCGTATGCAGTGAAGCAATGACTACAGTGATAACTTCCAAAATATTAACATGGCGGGGCTATTATTAGCACTGGTCTAAAAATTGGGACATCCCGTGTCCCGATTTCACGGGAAGTTGACAAACAGAGCGTGACCGCCATCAAATATTAACACTGGCAGTAATCGAGTCGTGCACACCAAATAAAAAGACGGCGAATTCGTTTTTAATACAAGTATGCATATTTGTATTAAAAAAAGAATTCGCCTGGCCGAATATTCTCTTTTCAAAAAGCTTTGTTTCTTAATGAATGATTGCATGACTGGCTTTCGTGTGGCCATTGCTAATATTTGGTATGATTAAAAAGTGTAATTAGACCTTTTTAGTAATACAAATATTTAAGATATGCTGGGCGCCTAGACTAGGTTTTCTTAATAAATTACTTAATGTTTGCTAAAAGCATTTATGAATAATCAGCAAGTTATGTTCAAGGTCATACCTTATTATCAGCTCTCACGCTCTTGTCGTACACACTATTTATAACTACTGGAAATTATAAAATTAACAATTGAAACCAGAAGTTTTTTGAGTCTTTGTTTGAACTCATCGTCACGTGTTATTCAAAGTGATGCCTTTTACCTCCTTAGTTTTTTTTTTTTGTTTCTTACACTTGTAATCTTGATGTTTTGAACAGGAATGGGTTCTGTCTGCTGTCAGGCGTCATCTATACGTAATTGTCTTACAGTCCGCTAAAATAACTTGTTTTTATTGTTGTGCACCTTTGGAGCATAGTAAATACTATTATTAGGCATGATTTTTTTGTAGAATTTATTAAGTTTTTCATAACAGACCTTGATGTTGCCTATCGCGTCGCAGCAGACAAACACAATTGCCATCCTTGTAGAAAAACTGATTCAAGTGGCGTTTCCGTAAGGTCCACCTTTATTGCACTCGCAGAGAATAATGTTTACATTATTCTTCCATATACAAATGCAAGACGCATATAACCCTGTCACATCTCTTGAAAGTCTCCTTGCATTTGTCAGCAATGATACAAGAGAAATCGTTGCAGTACTTAATGCCGTCTTCTTCGTCACTATAGATGCAAACAAAAGGTTTCCTATCAGTTCGATGGCAGATGCAGGGAGAGTCAACACATTTTCATTTGTTTTCGTCCATTTGGACAGCTTTGCACTCGAAGCGGGTACCTACTATATTTCCTTCGTCGTCTTTGCTCTAGCAGAGGTAAAGTTTGCGCTGTCCACCAACCCATGGTGTTCTATTCGTGGCTATATGCATTTCAGTTCAAGTGCATTAGATAAACATCAATCAAAAATTCAAGTCAAGTGTGTCGCAGTAAAAAGAGAAGTACCGGGTACACGTTAGCCAAAATATTAACACGTGCAGTAATCGAGTCGTGCGCACCAAATTATAGGGAAGCGTTTACTTTTTAAATATTTTAAATATGGCCGATGGTTCTCTTTTTACATTTCTTTGCTTCTTAATTAATTATCGCATGACTGGCTTTCATGTGGCCAGTGTTTGCTAATATTTGGTATGATTAAAAAGTGTAATTAGACCTTTTAGCAAAACAAATATTTAAGAAATGCTGGGCGTCCAGACTTAGTTTCTTTTCAAATTACTTATTGTTTACTGAAAGCAGTTCTGTATAATCAGCGAGTCAATTAGAGGTCATAATGTCAGTTCTAATTAAAAAGTTTAGGTATTCATTAAGAACTTTACATTGTTTTGTACTAGTAATTATAAATACGCCCAGAATTTTTTTGAGAGAGGAGGGGAATTCATCGTCACATTCTGTGTTCAAAGCGATGCCTTTTTCCAGCCTCATTTATTTTTCTTACACTTGTAATTTTCCGATGTAGAGTTGTTGACAAACCGTTCTTATTTTTATTTTTGGTACACTCCATAAGTTATTCAAGAAATGTTATCATCATCATCATCATCATTACAGCCGAAAGACGTCCACTGCTGGACATAGGCCTCCCCCAAAAGGGGGGTTTTGCCATAATCGCCACGCTTGGCAGGCGGGTTGGCGATCGCAGTATAGTGGTAAAATGCATAGAGAACGCTGCTGCCCATTCTCTTGTAAGTCCCTTAGTCGCCTTCTACGACAGCCACGGGAAGAAATATCAGCAAAGACAAAATTACGAATCACCTTCGTCAAATTAAACCGAAATTTTATACCCGTTTCTCGTTCACTTCGTCTTTACATTTCAGACCATTCCAGAGTTTTCAACAGGTCATTAAAGTTACATAAAAAGATTTTCTAATTTGGACATCAAATACGTTTCTTCTTTCAACCTTTTCCATTCAGTCTTCAACGTCACAATATTAAAGTCTTTTGGTTCACTGAAAAGTAACATTTTCTTTTCATAAAACTTGCTTTATTTTTGTCTTTTAACAGACACCGGTTTGCCTAAAAACCGTTATTACGTGCCAATTGGGTCGATTCGCACGAATTTTCTCATCGAATCGATCGAATTTCCACTTTTAAATTACATATTATTTTCCATGGGCGAATCGACAACTCCAAAAATACGTTTAACGCACTTCATTGCTTGTACTTCCAGTGACCTTTTTTCATAACTCTATTGCATAAAATGCAAAACGTACCAATTGTTTAATACGTATTTCTAGAGTTATCAATTCGCCCCCAAATAAATTAGCTGTGTGCGAGTCGCCTGTAGTAAAAATTATATCGTATTTAAAGGTATCAATTTGGCCGGATCGGGCAAGTAAAATCGTGCGGATCGACTAAAAAACCGCCAACTGTCAGGACAGATCCATTAAAAACTGTATAGTGTTTTTCCTGAAGACTCATAAACCTGAAAAAGTTCTCACATAAGCTGTGACAATTAAATAAATGTCACCCGATCTCTTCTGTAATAATGTCACCGTAAAAAACATACGTAAAGTAAGCTTGAAGTGAGCTGTCATTCCACTTAATGCTAGGGATTGACAGCTCTCTTCTAGATCACTTCACCTGAGTTTTCACCCGAGTTTGTTTCAGTTGTCGTGTTTTGCTAACAGTGGTAGTCGAATAAGAAACAAAGACCTCATATTGGGCACGCCACGATTGCGGCGGTAAGTCCCCTCTCAAGCCACTCCTCAAAAGGAGTGACTTGAGAGGCGGCATGGCGTCCTCACCTTCCACCTGACACAGGTCCTCACCGGACATGGCTGTTTCGGGAGGTTCCTGTTTCGGATAGGGCGGGAGGAAACGCCCGGGTGTTTCCATTGCGAAGATCGCCCAGAGGACACGGTGGAGCATACGGTGGAGGTCTGCCCGGCTTGGGCGGAGCACCGCCGTGTCCTCGTGGAGGTGATCGGCGGAGGCGATCTCTCGCGTCCGACCCTGGTCCAGGCCATGGTACGGAGCGAGAGGGCATGGCTGGCAGTCGCCTCCTTCAGCGAAGCAGTTATGCTCGTAAAGAGGGAGGCGGCGCACGTGAGGGAGATGCAGTACATGCGCCCTCACAGCCGTGGCCTTCGCAGGAGACGCCCTGGGCGTCGGGAGTCCCAGGCTGATTCCCGGCCACCGTAGGCATGGGCTTGCGGACGGCGAGTAATGGGTAGCTCGCTGTCCGGTAAGGACCAAGCCCGGGTCGACGGCGCGTTGTGTTCCACGCGCGCCTCAAAGAGATGTCAGCAGCAACTGATGGGGTCCACAAGGGCCGATGCCTGGCAGGGGTGCGGGTTATTCGAAAGAGATACCGCCAGCCCTGGCACACAGGCAACTGAGGGAACACGGGTGGCTTTTAGTCAGTAAAAGTCTGACACGCCCTTCCGCTCCACCCAGAGCGGGAGAAGTTATTTGATGATTTCCCACCCAAAAAAAAAGACCTCATATAAATTGAAACTTGGTTAATCGATAGTCGTTTACATTACAACATATTAATACCGACAATTATTATTACTTAACTGTGAAAGTTAAGAACCTAAATAAGTACCGTCATGGACCTAAATATAAATTAAGTTACTATGGACAGTTCAATCATATCTGATTTCTTGATTTGTACATTAATATCTGTCGTCAAGATGACGGCAAACATACATTTAATATGACTGTGATCATTTGTGGAAAACCAAAACTATCTGATCAGACAAGCTGGGTATCGGACGTCACCACGAGTTATCACATTCTTCTACAAATAACTGAGTAGGAGCACATATTTATAACGAAAGACATATCGATACCTTTAGGCTCAAAGGGCGTAACCGCCATTTTGGCCAAAATTAGGTTTTAATGCAGTCATACTTAGTTTTTTGTCCTCTTTCGTTTGGTATATTTAAAATTTCGATATTCGCAAAAAAGTGGTAGATACAGCCATAATTTTTGGATCGCTAAACATTGATTTTCTTTCAATTTAGGCCGTAAATGATAAATATTTAAATTTTCATTACCGCAAACGTCGTAACAGGTAAACAAAATTATAAACTTGGAAGTATATCCTGTGATTTGTCTCTTTTGGCGTTCACGCCTCTAGCTGTTTTAGATTTTTTTTCATACTTGTCATATACAACCCGAGATCTTATCATGTTTGGTGGTTACGCCCCAAAATGGTACACTAAAATATTTACAATTTGGCTTATGCGCCCTATTAAAATATTTTTGACGAAGCAATTATCCCAAGGTTTTATAGAGGTTGGTGGTTACGCTTCCAGATGCTTTTTAACTATCAACAATTTGACTTATACGTCCGATTATTATATTTTTTACGAAAGCGTCTTGTACTATAAACTCAAAGTTTTATGCTATTGTTCGGCCCTAAATCACCTATGTAAAATATCGTGAATCTTACTGTCGTCCAAGGCAAAAGCGTACGACGCGATTGTTCTGAGAGAGATAACTATCTATATCGGGGAATGGGCGGAGTGGGGTAGGGGATTTGTTTACGAAAACCACATTATAAAGCCTTTGTATAACGCCAAACTACCGATATCAAAACCGAAATATAAAGACCTTATGAGACTTTGTGACAGTGGAACAATCCCCAAGACCTTTCATGAAGTGTATCGTCGGCTCCGTTCTACTGATGATGTACCCAATACATTGCCTGAAACTGATGACGAAGACGAAGATACAGAGGAAGAATAAGTCTAATGTTAAATCCTTGTCGTTCGGGATGCTTATGCTTGTTCGTTACAGTTAACTCTTTTTTACGTTTTTTTTCTACATCTTAATTATGACATTGTTAATTTGGCAAATTTCTCTGTAACTCTATAATATATGGTATATTGTTTACTATTGTCTACCCAATGTTTCTTAGTAATTTTAATAAAAATATTTAATGAAAAACTATGCGGTTAGTTTAGTTAAGATTTCCATGTATGTGTGCGAAATTAGGAATGCCTGATTAATAATTCCTAATTTTGCATACATACATACACCAAGAAATGCAAAATACTTGATTTAACATTTTGTACTTATATTAAGAATATAAAAATTTAATTAATTTGCTTTATTAGAGGCTTTGTTTTGTTTTGCTTTCAAGTATTATAAATATTAAAGGTAACAACGATAGAAGAAATTTGTCTCATTACATTCGTCATACAACGTAAATTTCGTTAAATGGATATTAGATTCCTAATTGCATAAGTGATAATAAGTGTAATCATTTTTCTATTATTATTAAGAAGTTAGTAATTAAGACGACTATTATTATTGCAAAATTATTGTTTTCACGATGACAGATTTAGTTACAATTATTGCTTTGAATAAACATTTTTGATACAATATTAAATCATTTATTTTTAATGATATTTTTGGACTGCTGTATTATTATGAGTAGGTTTAGCACTAAACTATAAAACAAAGGACTTGATCGGCAAAATTCAACTTATTTATCTGAGCTTATAATGAGAGATCATTGATAAGAAATGCCACAATCGTCACTTACACCACATATTCGACAAAAGGTTTGCAGCTTACATCATTTGTTAGATAGTAGAATACAAAGAGATTGTAAGTTACATCATAAATTGTTAGTTGATTTCGTATGAATTGCTATTACATCCTTAGCTGTTTGTACATTAGCTTTTTTTTTTGGCGTAACCGACTGCTTTATTATTTTTTTAGGGTGTATACGAAGTCTATTTTTTTATTTCTTAGATTTACTTTAAATATTATTCTACGATATTCTTTATCTCAAAATTCTAACAACTTTTGTCTTATGCGTTTTTTTAATAGCTTTAGCCACAAAAAAGTTATGTCGGAAAACTGTTTTGTTTTACTGTTTTATGGCTCTCCTGAAAAGTCGTGTTTTGGTGGATACGCCCTTTGAGCCTAAAGGTATCGATATCCCCAATATGATTGCATTCCTTCGATGCAATATTATCGGATTTGTTAAATGTCATCATTTAAGATGACACATAATTTTGAAGCCACATCCAAATTTTGGAGTCTCTTGCCTCGTCAGATAGTTTAGTTGTTCTTTGATGACACATATGTGTCCTGCTACTTTTATGTGCCCTCTACAAATGATACATATTTGCCGTCATTTTGACTACAGATATTAATGGATGAATCATGAAATCAGATAATATTGCCAAAATGTCCCTAGTATTGCTCATATTTTTGCTCGTGACTGTACAGCGTTATTTTTCGATGTGTCACGCAAAGTTTTGTAGGAGCAACATCAATAGGTTTCAGAACCTTTCCGAATGAGTAATAGATAGCAATACACTATATTAATATTTCGACAGAGTATGGGAAAATACAAAAATTTATCATGTCTCATTACAATCGACTACGCGTTACGAAAAGCAATAAATTGTATTTACTGATACTGAAAACTTTTTGCTGAAAGAACATTGTAAGGAACTGATAAATGATGGAAGCTCTACGTCTCCTTGAAGTAAGTTAGGATGTTATATTTATCAGTTATACAGAGTGGCAGGAAGGTCGACGCACAACATGTAACCATGAATTCAACACATGATTCTTAATACAATATTAGGTATTTTGATTTCACCAGAAGATACTTTAAATGAGAATGCTGAGTGAAACTAAATAATTCCGATTTATTCATTTTAATAATATGTTAATATTTTAGGTTTTATAAATCCAGCTATTATAGCAAATTACAATATACCTAAGTAAGTATGAAAAAGTTAAATCCTAGCTCTAAAAGGTATGAAACAACAAAATCGTGATTTTCATCTGAAATTGTTAACTATTCAATATTTATCGTATACGACACATAACATCACGTATTTAATATATCTTCATAGTGACTTACAGAGGATAGCCGTGGTCATTGTCAAATTATCATATTTAAGTAGTTTCGAAGTTATGAGGAAACATATGACCATACATACATACCGGTAAAAATCATAACCCTCCTTTTTCCTTCGCAGTAGTCGGCTAAAAAGGAAAATAAGGAACCAATTTGAAACAGAAAAACAAACTAAACTCATGTCCACAGTGCCTAAATACTTAATCCCTCGAAACAAATCCAAAATTTTACAAACAGACCTTTCCTGTGTAATTCCTGCCTGTTTATTTAGCAAATTGTATACATATTTACCGAAGCATTATCTACTTGGCCGAATTACTGACATGTCACGTATATGTACATTTAATCTCGTATTGTTTACCAAATATTTACTTCAAGTCTTCAACACACAGGGGAATAGTTGTGTCAATGTTTTCTTTGATGGAACGATGTTACTGAGATCAAAGTAAAACAGACAATGGAGGAACTTGAAAATACGACGAAAGGTACCTACGTTTGTAGTACCTACTTTTGTGGAATTTACAGTTTCGGGATTCATTGTCGGGTCAATTCGGGAAAATTTTACTGATAGAAAAGTCTCAGGTATAAGGATAGGATGTAATCGATATTGTGTGATAGGGTTGTTCTTAATCACTTTAGGACTTCACAGGGTATTGAGAAACCTTTGGAAAACCATATCTAAAGGTAGACTTGATGATGATACTTTTGAATTCTTAAGATTCAGATTCAGATTCAGATTCATTTATTTTTCAAAAACATGTGTAGATAATATACATGGTATGATGCTTATTATAGGTGTTATAAGTTTTTTGACACAACAAGTTTGACCATGGCTGGTGTACAAATTAGGTCGAAAGACAATAGGATATAAAAAATACAGAGAATAGTAATATAAATAAATCAACCATTATCAATAACATTAAATAAAAAAATAAAAATAGGTCAATAGTCATGCGATTCAAAACAAATAGAATAGATTCAGTCAGTATCTTCAGAGCGATTTATCATTTAAAAATTAATTAACATTATAATAGGCTTTTCCTGTCAAATGTAAATTGTATTTATGATATTACTTTACAAAGTCTAATTTTATTTCGTAATCATACAATCAATAATGTTAAAACTAACTTAATAATCTTCTGTCCTGAAATATATGTATCTACGTTCACCAAAAGAGAAATGTTACCAGAGTCCTCTGAATTAGTTGAAGTTTAGGAAGAAACTGAAGGAGTATTAAAACAAACAGTTTATTTACCAAATTGTGAATGTACCTTATATTTGTACGCCACACTTGGCAGAATGTGATGACACCATTGACTAATCTTAAGACCATATAACGTACCATATTCTGACAAATAAATGACAATGGCCATGATTATAACTTTAGACGGAAATTGTGATACCACCCAGAAACATTGGGATAAAATGTATCGATAGCGACACGGGCTGGGCTTTTGTTTGACGACTTTCCATTATACGCGACAAGGCGCTAGCTAGACCAAATATTTGTATAACCTTTATAGGTATACCTACGGAAATTTAAGTACATTTTGAGTACGGCTATGTGTGTGTTTCCAAGCCAAATTCACGCTTGTAAAAGCAGACAAGGTATACTCCGTCCGAAGGTCTAGTAAAAATACAAGTAGTCGCTCTAGATAACACTGGAAGCCAAACAAACCATGCCTTGTGGGGCAAAGGCGAAGGCATAAGGCACTTTGTACCTGCAGTAGCTTAAACCGAACCGAATGGTCCCTCAAGGCAGTTATAGGCGTGCTCAGACGTTTCCCCACTAATCACGGTAATATATAAACCACATTACTGCTGAGTGGGTCGATATAAACCTAAACACAAGGATAGGTTCTGTTCACCTGTGGAAGCTAAACATTATTTTGTTGTACTGGTGTGCTGATGTCTTCCTGTCTTTCACGTTTATGTAATAACTGCGCGACTCTGCCCGCGTCGATGGCAGTTATCGCGTAAAAATTAGCCTATGTCCTTGTCCATATCCCAAGCTATATTAGTTCATGACGATCGACTCAGTGGTTTAGGCGTGAAAACATAACAGACAGACAAACAGAGTTACTTTCGTATTTATAATATTAGTAGGGATTATTTTTATTTATTTAGTGCCAATAGATACAAGTTTAAATTGTGACACCGAATTTTTCGCATTATACCTACTGATAACATAACACATTATACATAATGAATAACATTAAAAAAAAAACAGCCTATAATGTTCCCACTGATGGAACACGGGCCTCCTCTCTGTGAGAGAAAGACAGTGGGCCGTAATCCACCATGGCCCCGTGGTGGTTGGTAGATGTCACATTTTTCATGAATAAAATTCATTAATATTTTGGTTAACAATTTAGATTATCACTTTTAGATTGCGACTGAGATTAAAATTCGAACGTTCCGAATTGCCCCACAGATCAGTGTTCCCAGCATAAACTCCAGATACAGGCCAAATTGATGCCACTGCAACTGATTCCCAGATTGGCGCCCATATCCAGGCCGTATGAATAATTCAGACTAACCCCACATGCTGATACTGTTCTGTGTGGTAACGAAGTAGGCTGCTGTGGTGGTTGTATGATTGCATACAGTCTTTTGGTTTGAATACCAATTCAAGAGTCCGTTTGAAGAATTTTACAAATCTTATTTCAAAGGCGTATTTTTACATAAAGCTGTGTTATATTATCACTCTGAAACATTAGCTAGGTACCTTATATTTAAATAAAGAAAAACTTTATTCAGTTCAGAAAAACAAACACGGTAGGAAAGATACAACAAAAAAACAACTAGTAACAGATTAAACGAGAGCCTAAATTTATTAAAAAGAGACATTTTTACAAATGCCCTGAACCCCACACTGAGATTATCTGTGTCGTGTGATCCAGTCTGTTCCGTGTTGTGTGTCAGGAACAACAACTAAAGAAGATTACACATTTAAAAAAATAGGAACAAAAATTCAAATTATGATTAAAACTTCAGGTAAAATGTAATAAAAAGTGATCTAGCTTAAATTATTATGTTGTAGAAAGATGGTTTCATGACACGAGGATTAGGTGCTTTTGGTTGTGTGAAGTGTGGAGTGAGTGTGAAGTGTGAGGGTGTATTTGGTGAAATTTACTAAGCATTATTTCTCAAGAAATACATCTCTTTGTTTCTTGATGTGGTGATTATGAAAAATTTATGACTATGACAATCGATGCTTTTTTAAACAGGATGAAATTGAAAACTTGCGCCAACTCGCAATAGGAGGTTCAGTAACTGTTACATAATCATTATAAATTGTCATTTCCCAAATCTAAACTTGTATGAAATCATGTAACTATCGTCTTAGAAAGTGCAGACCAAGGTGCTGCCTTCAACTAGACAAGAATTGATTGATGGATTCGTATGGTGTTGGACGTAAATAATGAATAGCATCATTCCATTTCTTCCCGTGGGTGTCGTAGAAGGCGACTAAGGGACTTACTGGAGAGTGGGCAGCAGCGTTCTCTATGCATTTTACCACCATACTGCGATTGCCAACCCCCGAGCGTAGCGATTATGGCAAACCTCCTTATTTATTTATTTTGTTGATGGGAAATCATCAAATGACTTCTTCCGCTCTGGGCAGAGCGGGAGGGCGTAACAGACTATTACTGACTAAAACCCAGCCGTGTTCCTTCAGTTGCCTCTGCTAGGGCCGTTCAAACGGTAAACCGTGGCCCTATCAGAGGCAACTGAAGAGTTATCTTTCGAATAAATCTGCGACCCTGGCAGGCATTGACCCAAGCGGACTCCTTAAATATTTGCTGCCATCTCATTGAGACGGGCTTGGTCCTTACCGGACAGCGAACTACCCATTACTCGCCGTCCGCAAGCCCGCGCCTACGGTGGCCGGGAATCAGCCTGGGATTCCCGACGCCCGGGCCGTCTCCTGCGGAGGCCATTTGCAAGCATCACTGCTTCGCTGAAGGAAGCGATGGCCACCCATGCACTCTCGCTCCGTACCATGGCCTGGACCAGCGGGCCTACTCCCTAAGCACGAAGTCCGTCGTTTCGGTCGAAGTAACGGGCGTTTCCAACTCCGTATCACTTACGAACAGAGGATTAGTTTAGAGCCCGAACAAAGAATGAATGACAACACGATTTGACAGCTGTCGCGACTCCCGATATGTTTATGCTCGTCCAAAAAAGTTAGTTAATTGGCTGTAAGATTCACTAAGAAGTTTCGAACTACTTTCGGACGGGCCCATATCTTAGTTGACGGAGTTACAGAGTATGCCCCAGGGCCGGACGCGACAAATCGCCGTCGCTGATCGCCTCCGCGAGGATACGACGGTGCTCCGCCTAGGCAGGGCAAACCCCCACCGTATGCTCCACCGTGTCTTCCAGGCAATCCACACAATAGTGAAACCCGGGCGTTTCCTCCAGCCGTATCCGGAACAGGAAACTCCCGAAGCAGCCGTGTCCGGTGAGGACGCCGTGGTGCCTCTCCAGTCACTCCCCAAAGAGGGGATAATCGCTTGCCTACGCGCACGTCTTTTCGTCCCTTTCCACAATGATATGTACTCTAAATTTTCTTTATAACACGTTGAATTTCATCTTGTGTAAATGATAGAATGTGGTTCTCGTTTAAAAATCACTGCATTTATCTGCAAAATCAGAGTAGAGAAGGCAATTATAAATAAATAACAGTAAATAACAAACGACATAAAACAAACAATAAAGAAAACCAAAACACCGTTATCCCGTGAGTTATACCAAGTGACGTCACAAAACAAAGATGGCGGAGCTAAAAGCGCGGGAACGTACGCTTATTACGTTCATTGTGTACAAATGTATGTTTTCTTATTTTACGTTCAAATTGCTTTATGTTACACTCGGAAATTACGTTTAAGATTATGTGCGTGTTTTATTTTATGTTATTAGACGATCTCGTCTTTTAACATTGATAAATGGTTTTATTTCTGTAAGTAGGTTTCTACAAACACTTAATCACGTCATTCATATTTTTGAAACTAGAGGAGTCAGCGTTTCCTATCTGACTACACTGAGAAGGAAGGCCGAAACAAACTCAGAAGTCTTCTTTAAAGTCCACACATAATCTTGGTCAGACCATGTGAAGAAGATGTAGATTGATAATTGGTATTTTTTTTAATGTTCCCAGTGCTGGGATACACGCCTTCTCTGTGAGAGGGAGGGGCCATAAATACACGCGGGCCCAGTGCGTATTGGCGGATGTCACCATGTCTTCAATTTTTTCGTTCAAAACATGCCAGTTTCCTCACGATGGTTTCCTTCACCGTTTTGTGAACAATGGTGATGAAATAATTTACGCAAAGTAAATTGGCTGCTTTTGTTCAAACCCACGGCCTGCAACTCGTAAGTCGGCTGTTACCACTGAGCCACCACTGCTCTAAACACCTGCTATGGACAACATTATACACGGTGAAATTTTAATGGTTGTTTTCCCGCAGCGAAATGGTTGTCATGATAATACAATCGTTTTATAACCAAATAAAATATTAGAAACAAAAAATGGCAGATTCACCATTGTGAAAAATCACCAAGTGCGAGAGTTTATTTTGCATTGAACATTTATGCATCGCTGTTCCCTCTGTCAGCGATTCGAGTAGCAACTACACGTTACCTCTAGTGCTACTATTGAGTAGTGTTTTATCGAGTTGATGAATATTTTTTAAATTAATTTAAAACTTTTACTCTATGCTTCGAAAGTACTCCTCATGGCAAGTTGTTCTGCCGCGGGAAAACCACCATTAAAATTTCTCGGTGTATACCTGATCATCATATCAGCCGAAAGATGTCCACTACTGGACATATACCTGATATATAATATACAAAGTCCAATACCTACAAAATGTTCCGATAAGCGTACATCAAAAACATTATTTGCGTATTATCACATTTGTCAGTTAACCACAAAATTGGATTTAACGTGCTTTCAATAAATAACGAACGGATGACAGTGTGTTCCTGGAAAATACTTCAGTCGTGAAACTGATAATGTATATGATGATAGAATATTATAGAATACATTCTGCTGAATATACAACATTCATTAGTCAGGTACGCGTTGAATTAATGTTAATAGTTGGGGTAAATTAATTTCAAAACCACCAAATTCATCATTACACCCACCAAAAACGTCTACTGCTGAAGAAAAGTTTCATATCTGTAGGTCATATCTGTAGGTACCGAAAGTGAGCACTAATGAAGTATTTTGGCCAATTCACCCCCTAAATGAGTTTTACAGCCCCATAAAAGTTTGTTTGATAGTTCGTCATTTTTTACGACGGGAAATCTGATCAGGCGTACTGTTTGTGTGCAATGAACTGATTTTTGAGATATAATGTTACCATTTTCTTTTAACTTTGAAAACAAAAAAGCTAATATTTTCACAGTAATAAAAATGTTTCAAACACATACAAAAAACTAATGTATGTACATAAATTCAATGCACACAACCGCACTGCAGTACCTACAAATAAAAGGCCAAGTAAATCTACTAATGGCTGATTCCTATTTTTAATTGTAGTAGGTTAAAATTATGACTCTTGTATATTTACCAATACTGAAGCAAAGACCTCATAGCGTTGGATAATAGACCCTCCCAGAAGAAAGTAGCTTTCATAGATAAAATTATTTTACCAATCTATTTATATGCCCATTTTGTCAATCAAAATGCTATCGGTAAGCAAAACGATTCGTTTCTGTTTATAGAAACCGAGCATCAGTCAGTGAACTGCCACGTCAGCTACATGTTTAGATAATATATTTACTGACATTTCACCTATTAATAAAAAGATTATAAGTCAACTAGATTCTGACCACTGTGGACAACTGATTACATTTAATAAGCAAGATAAAAAAGTGGCTAAGAGACTTATCACTGTAGTGCCAAAAACTGCAGGTCGCTTGGAGAGCTTTAAAAATAAACTCAATAGTAAATTACCCTACTTGCCTTTTAGTGATGATCCTAATGAACTGTACAATTCTTTTTTTGCTATGTATTGTACAGAATTTAACTCAACTTTTATACCCAAGCAGATCTCAGTTAATGGTTCTGCAAACTTCAGTGAATGGGCAACTAAAGGGATATTTACAAGTATTGAAGTAGAATAAAACTTTTTGAACTATATGAAGAAAGAAATTATAATAAGAGCAAAGAATTTTATAAATATGTTAAGAACTATTCCAAACTATTCAAACAAGTTTGTAGCGAAGCTAAGTGTCGATATTTAAGCTCAAAAATTAAAAATAGTCAAAATAAAATAAAAACGACTTGGGAAATTATAAATAAGGAGACTGGAAGAGATAGGCAGCGTAGTAGTAACTACAGCCTTAATATTAACAATACAGTTATTAAAAAAGATTTAAAAGTTGCCACAGTTTTTGAAAATTTCTTTTCTGATATTCCAGTCTCAACCACTAAAACTTTAAATTCTTCACCCACTGTAGCCGAGTCCCTATTGAAGGAAAATGTTGATATTTGTAACCATGAATTTAATTTCGAATATGTTAGCGCTAGAGATATTATAAAAATTTTCAATACGCTTAATGTTAAAAAAACTGCTGATCTATGGGGAAATTCCGTAGAGGTTACAAAATGCATAATCAACAGTGTAGCGCCTGAATTGGCAATTATTTTTAATAAATGTATTGACTGTGGTGTAATTCCTGACCTAATGAAAAATAGTAAAATAATACCTTTGTTTAAATCGGGTAGCACATCAGACCCCACGAATTTTAGACCAATTTCTGTGCTTCCCACCTTCAGTAAAATATTTGAAAAATTGATGCTAGATCAGTTGCAAAGACATTTTAATAAACATAAGTTATTAAACAGTAAACAATTCGGTTTCACAAGGGGTCGCTCGACTACCGAGGCTGGTGTTGAGCTTCTTACGCATATTTATGAGGCCTGGGAGAAGTCACACGATGCCCTAGGTATTTTTTGTGACTTGTCTAAGGCTTTCGATTGTGTTTCACATGAAACGTTGGTCAGGAAATTGCATCACTATGGTGTTAGAAACACTGCCTTGGATCTTCTTATTTCTTATTTGGATAATAGGATCCAAAGAGTGGACGTTAACGGCAAGCGATCCCCAGGCTCTATTGTCACTATGGGAGTTCCGCAGGGCTCAATTCTTGGCCCTTTTTTATTTCTCATATATATAAACGACCTACCTTGTCTTTTAAAGAACAGTCATGAAATAGTGTTATTTGCAGATGACACATCACTTTTATTTAAACTTAAACGACAACAGACAGTTACTGACGATGTAAATAATGCTCTTGCTAAAATAGTGCATTGGTTTAGTGTTAATAATTTACTATTAAACGAGAAAAAGACTAAATGCATTCGATTTCTGACACCTAACGTTAAGCAGGTGAAAACCAATGTATTAGTAAATGGGGCGGAATTGGATCTTGTGGACACCACTGTGTTCTTAGGTATTACTTTGGACTCGAAGCTATAGTGGGGCCCACACGTAACTAAATTGTCGAAGCGGCTAAGCTCTGCAGCCTACGCGGTCTATAAAATCCGTCATTTGACTGATGTAGAAACAGCTCGATTAGTATATTTTAGTTATTTCCATAGTGTAATGTCGTACGGCATTTTGCTGTGGGGAAATGCAGCCGACATTCAAGCTATATTTGTGCTGCAGAAACGAGCCATTCGAGCAATTTATAACCTAAGTTGTAGACATTCACTGAGGGATAAATTTAAGGAAATAAATATAATGACAGTCGCATCTCAATATGTATATGAGAACCTAATTTATGTTAAAAAGAACATTAATCTATATTCTAAACACAGCGACGTTCATAGCATAAATACTAGAAATAAAGATTTACTTATTGTGCCTACGACTAGGCTCCAAAAAATTAGCAATTCATTTAAGTGCCAAAGTATTCGTTTTTACAACAAACTCCCAAGCCATGTTAAGGAACTAAGCTTCAATAAATTTAAACTATTTATTAAACAGAAACTCTGTCAAAAAGGTTTCTATAAAGTTAAAGATTACTTGGATGACAAAAAAGCTTGGGACTAGTTAAGTTGCTCCAATGTACCCTCAAGCAACAAACTGTTATCTGTTGACATTTTATATTTAAGTATTGATTTTTAATGACATTTAAAGAAAAAACTAACTGTGAATGTAAGTACTATGCAGGCTAGATTGAACACATTACTTTATAACTCGTCTGGTGGTTTTGAGCATTTTGTAAATGGCCTACGCAAATGTCCTGCAAATCTGGTAGCGTCTTGTGGCGGGTCGTTGAGCTCCCTAAAATAGGGTTGAGCTACACGGTGACTGCTACATACATGCCGTCTGTTGAGACAGGTCAGCTCAAAGCTGCAATGGCTCTTTCTTCAAAAGGCCTTTCCAGACATTACCCTGCATTGTTAGACTCACATAAAATTTAAATAATATAATGTTTGGACTTTAAAAGAGACTATGACCTCTGAGTTTGTTTCGGCTTTTCTTCTCAGGGAACAGTCAGCTAGGAAATGCCGGCGCCATCTAGTTTTAAAAAATATTGACCAACAAAATATTGACGTGTAAAAGTGTCTTTTAAGATCTACTTACATAAATAAACATTTCATTTCATTTCATTTCATTGAACATGAACCTTAAACTTATACATTAAAGTTGTTAATCTATCAAAGAAATTTGACAGATTTGGGTAGCTTGATGTTCTGGCGTCTGTACCATATTGTACTCTACGCATGATGAAGATATCAAGCTATACATGACTTTACTATACATGATTATCAAGTATTTAATAATAAAACTATTTAAAAACTATCTACTTCCAAAAAACGATCGTAGTATTTCTATTATTCCTATTCCTACTAAAATATTATAAATGTGAGAGTTTATATGTTTGGATGTTTGTAACTCAATCACGCAAAAACGGCTGAACAGATTTCGATGAAATTTCCCAAACAGCTAGTTTATAATCTGGGTTAATACATAGATTACTTTTCATTACGGTAGTACGTTTCCGTGGGATAAATTTTGACCTCCACTCAGGTGAAGCCGCTGGGAAAATCTAGTACTTAATAATATTTTGATACATAATTAAGGCATTAAAGGATTTTTTGTTCAACACTCATTAAAGATTCCGTGTGGTGCCGGACATAAAAGAATAGCACCATTCCATTTCTCCCCATGGGTGTCGTAGAAGGCGACTAAGGGACTTACTAGAGAATGGGCAGCAGCGTTCTCTATGCATTTGACCACCATACTGCGATCGCAAACCTGCCTGCCAAGCGCGGCGGTTATGGCAAATCCCCTCTTTTGGGGGAGGCTTATGTCCAGCAGTGGACGTCTTTCGGCTGTTATGATGAAAGATTTGCACACCAGACAGACAGATATCTGGTGGAATATGAGGAATCTTACTAACATAACATCACGCCTTGTTTTCCCGAAGTGTTGGGCAGAGGTGTACCTATAATAGACCCATATTTTGCCAGTTATGTTTAAGTCCCATGTAATAGGGGGCGAGCCTATTTCCATCAACTGGGCTCTAATCCATGAGTCCGGGTTGCAACTGACAAATTCCAGATAGTAAAACCCAATAACACTTTCCTTGACCTAGGACTCGAATCCAGGACCTCATGCTCAGCAATAGCACCTGCGACCACTAGACCAACGAAGCAGTCATCTTATCGGAATCTTTTTATATTAAACAACTTATCGCTAACATCATCATCATTTCAGCCGAAAGACGTCCACTGCTGGACATAGGCTTCCCTCAAAAGGGAGGTTTTGCCATAATCGCCTCGCTTAGCAGGCGGGTTGGCGATCGCAGTATGGTGGTAAAATGCATAGAGAATGCTGCTGCCAATTCTCTAGTAAGCCCCTTAGTCGCCTTCTACGACACCCACGGGAAGAAATGGGGATGGATGAGATGGAAATTGATATCGTATTCGTACAAATAAATATTATTCTAATTCTTCTTGTTGTTTTATGGGTGTTCAGCTTATATTAACATAGCTTGATGTCATATCCATTTATTTATAAACGTTGCTTAAAGTTAAATAATAGTTAGCGACTGTTTAAACATACATTTTTGACGTTAAAACATCTCTTAACTTTAGTCTACGTTTATGAATATCCCCAGAGAGTGCCCGAGGGCTCAGAACAATCGTAATTTAATTCCGATATTGGCGCTTAACCTCAATTAAAATGACGAGATATTACACTGACATTACTGCTGTAAACTGTAGTATTATCTGTGTTAATTCGCAGTCATGTTCAGAATAATGTCGATGGGTAAATGCAGGAATCTGTTCAGTTTAATCCTGTGCAAAAAATGCACTTAGTGATATTTTAAACCCGACTGACTCATCGATTAGGATGAAATTTCGCACACAGATCGTTTTTAACTCGTTTTAACACATAGAATACTTGAAAACTCATTAGTACGTAGCCGTGGGATAATTTTCGACATCCACGCTGGCGAGCCGCTGGCTAAAAAGCTAGCATCATATAAGAAAAAGAATCTCTAATAACGGGGTACTGTCAAAAACCCAAGTGAATCGAATATTTTTTAAATAAAAAATGTCGCATAGTTAATTCCAGATTTCAACACGACAGAATTATAGCGGAAACAAAATTAAAAGCAAAGTTGCGCAGTACGGAACTTGTACAATGCTTCCTACTTTATTTAGCGTAGCCCGAGAACCTACAAGTGCAGAACATTGCATGGAACCCGTATGATACTCGCGTCAATGTGGCCTGTGTTAATGAATTAGTGGATTTAGTCATAAATATACTGTGTATCTGGAGGACTTGGGTTAGGTTTTCGTAGATAAAGGATAGGAACCAGAAGGACAATTCTCGTAATTAAAAACGTTGGCAGTGTCATCTCGGCGACAATCGAATGTCAATAATTTGTCAAAATTGTATGGAAACTCGAGGTTTTTTCGAGGTCAGAATGACACTGAGATCAGACTGTGAACGTTCTTAAAGTTACGAGAATTGCCCCTCAGGAATCTTAGGTACAGCGACCTTATTAGATTAGTCTCTACTAATGGCAGTTTTCAGTGACACAGCGGTGCATCATTTATGTAGGTGTAACCTACAATTGTATGTTTCGGGAGATTCCTGTTTCGGATAAGGTGGGAGGAAACGCCCGGGTGTTTCCACTTTGAAGATCGGTGGAGCATACGGTGGAGGTCTGCCCGGCTTGGGCGGAGCAGCGCCGTGTCCTCGTAGAGGCGATCGGCGGCGGCAATCTCTCGCGTCCGGCCCTGGTCCAGGCCATGGTACAGAGCGATAGTGCATGCGTAGCCGTCACCTTCTGTGAAGTAGTAATGCTCGCGAAGAGGGAGTCGGCGCACGTGAGGGAGAGGCAGTACATGCGTCCTCACGGCCTTAGACGCCGCAGGAGACGTCCTGGGCGTCGGAAATCCTAGGCTGACTCCCGGCCACCGTAGGCGCAGGCTTGCGGACGGCGAGTAATGGGTAGCTCGTCGTCCGGTAAGGACCAAGCCCTGGTTGACGGCGCGTTGTGCTCCACGCGCGCCTCAAAGAGATGTCAGCAATAACTGATGGGGCCCGCAAAGGCCGATGCCTGCCAGGGGTGCGGGTTGTTTGAAAGAGATACCGCGGCCCCTGGCACACAGGCAACTGAAGGAACACGGGTAGGTTTTAGTCAATGTAAGTCTGACACGCCTTCCTGCTCCACCCAGAGCGGGAGAAGTTATTTGATGATTTCCCACCCAAAAAAAAAACACCTACAGTTGTAGGGTCATATAAGCATTCGCTCCATGTATAATATTGGTACTCAGCTCTATCCGGCATGACTGGAAGCCGTCCCCGACATATTTGGGAAAAAGCTAAACAGATGATGATGAACTACAGTAAGTCGCAAAGGGCCATAAGCCTACGCCAGCTGCCTGTGTGCCACCGCCCACAATATACAACGAGTAACGGAAATACATACCAAGGGCACGGCTTCTTTGGATGGTGTCAAACGATAAGGAATAGGAAGGGTTTTTTTAATCCTATCTCTACATGTTCGGAAGATATGAGAATTTTTAGTACATACATTGATAACAGAAACCGAATTTTTCAAATTGAAATAAACACATCTCTCGGAAGAGATTTACCATGATATTGACAAGTAACGTGGAAAGTTATTGACCTACGTAGTCTTACCAAGAAGACCGGTTGTCACACTTTCGGGCTTCTGATGACCCGTAACGACTGTCTAAGCTCCACAAATGACGATACCAACGGCTTAACGTGCTTTTTGAGGCACGGAGGGGTCTTGGTATGTAAAGATGGTCACCCATCCACGGACCGACCGCGGCAAACATAGCTTAACCTAATCGATCGACCCATGTGGCTGTTATTACTTAGCCACAAGCCCCTGGTCAGGGCTCCACACATAACTGGTGTAATGCGGGTATGCCCTTTGGGCAAGCAAGGCGTGATATCATGTTATGTTATTACAAATCTATTCTCCTTGAAGCACCAATCAATGTTGGAACAGCTCGGCACCTGAATTAAACTGTTACCTGCAATACAGGTTCATACTAATAGAATCAGTGAAACGTAGATAGGTACAATATTGTGTGCGGAACCCGTACGTTGTCTGCGGTTTTCTCGCCTCTCTAGAGCTGTGAAGAGAGGCGGGCTATCAACACAATGGGTTAGGCAGAGGACATGTTGTTGAAGTGTTAGCGATTTGGTAGAAATATTTTCGTTTTCAGTGTATGAACACATATTACGACGTGTGTCGTGTACTGTATGATTTGAAGGTTTTAGAAATAAATATTTATTCGGAATTAAGTTGGTAAAACCTACTTAATGTAGATCTTAAAATCACTGACAGATATTGTACCAGCCTAAACCGCTGTGTCAAAAAGCATGAAATTTAGCAAAACAGTTCCATAAATAACGAAAGTGAGCACTAGGGTTGGATTTTTGTCCCCTATGAGGGATGACGGAGTCTGTAACTTTGAATGAAAATTCGGCATTTTCGCCGATGACCAATCCTATCGGGCGAACACTTTTTATTAACATAAAAATTTTAGAAATAATTTACAAAAGTATTGCAATTCTAGATGATGCTTTAGTGTTATCTTATTGACTGAATATTAATTGCCCCTCTCACTCACCCAAAAAGCTATAAGTCGCTACCTATATTTCTAAAAAGGTCAAGAGCTGCTTACATTTGGCACCAGCGAGTACTTGCTCGTTTGTCGATGGTTTGTTTGCTTCATACAAAACTTACTCGCTCCCGCGCCTTTCCTCAGCATGCCAGCAACCCAAGGGTAATAGCACATAAACAAACATTGTTAGAGCAATACACGTGCAAGCTGCAAGCTTTTCGCAACACTGTCTGGTTTACTACCAAATTTCTGTAAGATAACTATTTACCATTTAAAGTGAATTGCTCGTAATTGCTCGTATTTGCATGATATTGCTCGTAACGTGTGGTACCGGTGAGCCTCAGAAAGATACATTCATCGAAATCGAAAACAGAGATTACAACAATAACAACTGCAATTTCTGTTTTTTTTTTAATTATAATAATAAACGATCAACCAAAATATAAACCGAAACATCAAACAATGTACTATCCTAATCACTACATAGTATAAAACAAAGTCGCTTTTTCTGTCCCTATATCCCTGTGTATGCTTAAATCTTTAAAACTACGCAACGGATTTTGATGCGGGTTTTTTTAATAGATAGAGTGATTCAAGAGGAAGGTTTATATGTATAATACACCGACCTCCACGCGGGCGAAGCCGCTGGCAAAAGCTAGTATATTATAAATGCGAAAGGATGTTTATTTGTTAAGCTTTCACGCTAGCACGGCTGAACGGATTTGGATAAAATTTGGCACACAGATATACCATGACCTGGGTAATGATATGCTTTCATACAGGATCGTAGACGAAATCGCGGGCCATAGCTACTAATCCAGTAATCAACAAAATATGTTAGACAAAGTCTGCCCAGCCTTTTCACAACTATATTGGGGTTCGTGTTCCACTCTAACCGAACTGGAAACAGCTGAATATGAGTATTTCATATGGAGCGAATAGGTAGAAAACATTTTACACATTAAGTACTAAATTGTTAAAACTCATCGTTATGGAACACAAATTGTAGACAAGCAAATGAATTCTTGTCGATGTAAACATCTTTTTGAAAATGACTGTATCCAAAACATAATTACTCTGAATGAATTTATCTATGATGATTGACTATTTGAAATTTCTTGTTCCTCCGACCCACCCCGTCGCATCGAATCGCTACCATTACCTGCTTCGTTTTTTCTGACTTCGCTCCGCGTGATGTTAAATAGCCTATAATAACCTTCCTCCAGAATAAGGCTATCAAAAGCAAAGTGAATTTTGCTAAGCCCACAGATTAGCGTGTTCAAACAACCAACAAAAACACAAACAAACTCTTTAGCTTTATTATTTGTCTGACATAGATAAATAAATGACACAAAAGTATTGTTTTTCTTGAAACTGCAACCCCGGACAGTTTTTTTTTTTAAGATCAGTGCAGCTAGGTTATCATCATTCCCTTAAACCCACCATCAAACATGAACGACTAAATTTGCTTAACCAGTAATAATATTATTCATGACATCGATAATTATTGCATGTAGGTAGTATACCTACTTCTTAATCGTGAGACCTATGACAGGCTGTTCAATGAACATTATTAGTACACCCATCGCTGCCCCTTAATTAAATTCAATAACATCTACATCCATATCTCTATCCAAATAAATCAAAATCGAAGTCTAAAGTGTCTGTTTGTAATGTCAAAATAACAGCTTTTTTTTTTTAATGCATATATGAATGTATAAACGGTACTTCTAACAAAAAAAAATTTTTTCTATTGTTTTCTGTCTGTCTGTCTGTTCCGGCTAATTTTCGAAACGGCTGGACCTACTTTAACAAAACTTTCACCGGCAGATAGTTGATGTAATAAGAAGTAACTTAGGCTACTTTTATTTTGGAAAAATAATAGTTAGGGTTCCGCGCCAAAAAATCAAACCCATAAAATCCAAAATCAAAATTAAAAGTCATTTATTCAAACTAGGCTGAGGGTCAGCACTTTTTGAACGTCAAAATTACAAAAGACAGTCCTCCAAAACGCCCGCTCTTCACCACTTCCTAGTGCTTTAGCTGGGAAGAAGTGGCGCAACAAACTCCCCAGCACTGTAAACTCCCCCAGGTGTGCTGTCCCCAGCACTTAAACTCTATACGTATTACATAAAATACAAAACGTGCCAATTACTTAATACATATTTTTGGAATTGTCGATTCGCCCACGAATAAATGAACCACGTGCGAGACGCCTATGGAAATATTTCATTTTTTTAAAGTAACGTTTCGCCCTATTCAGGCGAATTAATTCGTGCGAGTCGACTAATAAGCAGAGTAAACATGAATTTGTTCTCTGTAGGACATTGTTGTTGGAACCGTTACAAGGATATTAGTGAAGTGTAAATACACATATGTGATTGTCGGTGAAAAAATATGATAGGTATCTTTGTTTACGGGAAAGCCAAAGGTTGTCGCTATATCTCATTAACACAGGCATATTAATTACACTACGAGTATATTACAAATAGTATAATGGTAGTGTAATCAGTTTATCTATCCGTATAAAAAATCTGTTTTCTTTGTGTAAACTTCACTGACGTGGTTCGTATCGATATCTAAATACGATAAAACAAATAAGAACAGATTTTCTCAACTCATACTGTAAATAAAAAAAACCACCAACGGACGTCGACCCCCAAAAATAAAACATCAATTTTATACATTTTTCATGTTTCGCTAGCTAATTTAATTTAACCCTGTATTTCAGTATCGTCACTAGTGAAGATAATGCACTGCAGCAAATGCATTATTGAAGATAGAATTGTGTGACTATTTTTAAGATAATATAATATCATGAGAAACACACACATGGTATACATGATGTTACATTAAATATCACAGTCATAATGTAACATAACATCACACCTGTAATGCCCGAAGGGTTAGGCAGAGGTACACTTTACATTGTACGCCCCCATTTCGCCAGTTATGTTTAAGTCAAATCTAGTGGGGCGAGCCTATTGTCATCATTCGGTCAAAAAAAAAAAAAAAACACACTTCGGGCCGCTACTGAGAAATTCTAGATGGAAAAGTCCCATAACACTTTGCCCAACCCGGGAATCGAACCCCTCGAAGACCTCATGTTCAGCGTTAGTTCTTGCGACCACTAGACCTATTAAGAATCACAGTCATGTTTCGTTTTAATGGCGTACACATATAAAACAGAACCTGTGGAGGTGCAATTTCTTATGATTGTTTGAAAAGTAGAGTACCGAGTAGTTCAATAAGTATGAAGTGTGTACAAATGTACTCAATTACAAGAATACTGTCCAATATCAAGATCGCCCCAAATCTCTCGAATTCAAATCTCCTCTCCGAATAACTTTCGACTTGGATCACGCTATTTGTAGCCAGAATAGGGACAGTATTGATCGTTTCCTAAATAGAAATCACGTTTTCATTTACATTGTATTTATAACACAGCCACTTCTCCTGACTTCGTCCGACTGAGATATTTGAACATTTTATCAACTAAGCAACAAAGGTTGAAATTCTATTGTCTCGATAAACAAAGAAACAATCGCACTTCACAAAAATAATACCATCAGCAACCATTTGTCCTCGTCTGTTGTACAAAGGGCTTTCAGCTCCAAACGTAACGTAAATAATATAAAAATAATAACGAAAATCTCATCTTTGTTTCAGATTGTGCAATACGCCTAAGAAATTTGCGCGTGGGTCGCGTGCACTCGGGGCACGTGCCGCGCACGCACGGGTGCCGCGTGCTCGTGCCGCCCCCCGGCCCGCGCCGCGCCGTCCTCATCGAGCTGCACAAGCTCAACGTACCCTGCTCCACCGGCTTCATCCGCTTCGCACCCAACACCCCCACCCTCTGCGGCAAGCTGGACCAAATACCAATCCCCAACAGAAAGTTCCTCTACACCGCATCATACAAAAAACCTGCCATAGAACTCCACGGTCGACCCACGTTCGCCGCGATATACCGTCTAGTAGACCATTGCCATGATGTTCTACTCACGGGAAGAAACGGCTCGTTCGAAGTCGGCCCAACCGTCAAACTGTCATGCTCGTATGAGATCCACCTGCCGTTCGGCAACCGCGTCGCTCTGCGGCTCCAAATGGGGACAGGACCAATGAACGCAAAAGAAAACGACGTGTCCAATATTATACATGAAGATGTGCAGGCTTTGTGTAGAGGAATGGAGTTAAGTTTAGAAGATGGGGAGTCAAAGTGGAGGCATTGTTCTCAGCCTGGCGATCCCTTGAGGAGTGTTCAGATAGTGTCAGAAGGGAACTCTGTCAGGCTGAATATTAGTATAACTGCTAAGAAGAATACGTCAGCCATGTGGTTGAAAGTGTGGTGGATGGATAAGGCTGTAGAGGACGTGGTGGGACACTGCGACTACGGGTGGGTGCTATCAGGGGATTTTTGCATATCAGCGGTGCGGGAGGCGAAGAAGGCGTGGAGACAGGCAGAGGCCGAGTGCGTGAGGCTGGGGGGACACCTCGCCAGTGTGCTGAATGAGAGGCAGCAGCAGATTATGGACCAACTACTGACACATGCGTGAGTATATATCATAGACCTGATTTGTTTTTTTCTTGCGTTTTGTACCATTCTTCCTCTTCAAAGTGATCAAAATATGTAAGGCTCTCCTCGACACTTTCTGTATAATAGATAAGCTGAGTTACAAGAAAACCTCAAGTGTCCTTTGAGTAATATTCCCTTCTGAACTAATGTCACAGCGGCACGTAAAAGGATATTCTAGAATCTAGACATACGTGAGTTTGATGGCACCTTTCTACTCCAATTTGTCAACACATTAAAGCCGTCCTGACACGTATTTCTACTTATATTAACTTGAGAAACATTACCGTTGAGGATTCAAATGTGATTCAGGAAAAAGTTATGTCTTTTTCATAAAGACAAATGTACTACTTATCTCGGCAAGGATGTGCTTAGTTTAGAGAATGTAATCTGTTCTGTATAACATTTATCTTACAAGTTCTCGTGAAACAGTACAATAAAATCTGGATGGAAAGAAGAAATATGTTGGTACTAAAAAAGCCAATGAGTTCATAAACAGAATCATAGAAAATACACACGATTACTAATAAAACTGCATCATCATAGCATAACCATTCTTATAATGTTCCCACTGCTGGAACACAGACCTCCTCTCGGTGAGTGGAAGTTGGCCATCGTTCACCACGCGGGCCCAATGCGGGTTGGTAGATGCCACATGTCTACGAATTTTTGGTTGTAGATGTTTTCGTTCGCCGGCACAAGCACCACTCTAATTGGTGCATTTTCAACAAAATGCTATCCTAAGATAACTGCGAAAAATATGTCAGCTACAAATATATTTTTCGCAGTTATTTTAGGGATAGGATTTTGCAACACGTTCTCCAGGTGGTATAAACAAGTCTTCAAACTACCCATAACGGCTGCTATAAACTTCGTACTGACCCAAAACGCATCCATATTTACTGCGCCGCACAACTTACGTAACGTCCTAGTTAATTTAGTAGTCGTTTCAAGTAAAATACTTTAATCCGAAGGAAAACGGTATAAAGAGTGTTGGCAACAGCCAGGTGGGTAGATGACCAACAAAGGAATTTGAATATGACTTCAATGGGACTCCCACGGGCCAGGAAAGCATGGTATATATATATAGAAGAAGGCCTATATTCAACAGTGGGAATACTTTAATACTTTTTGCTGGGGAATTTTTCTGTGTCAGTTTTTCTTCCCAGATAAAGCACCCGAAATACTTTGCTAGCGTCTGTGTGCCTTTCCACATTAGAGCCTTCAAAGCTAGGGTGAACAGGCATCTTTTAGACACGCTCAGTCTATCATAGACCGCATATGTCACTCTCCATCAGGGCTGATCGAAGTGCGGAGCCCATTTCCTAATAAAAACAAAACAGTGGTGAAGGCCGAGCATATTGCGGGACTGTCATATATAATTCTTGTCGTTCAAAAAGTGCTGAATCTCAGCTTAATTTAAATAAGCGATTGTTTGATTTTGAATACTGATAATAATGATGTAACTTTGTTCACAGTCCTGGTTCTGGCGTGGATGATGTGTACTGGATAGGAGCTACCGATGCCGTCCATGAAGGCGAGTTCCGATGGTCGGATGGACTGCCCTTCTCTTATGCACGTGAGTATCAAATATGTTTGGTTTTCTGATAATTCGTCACGACAACGAAATTGGGTTCCAGTCTAACCTGATGCGACTGAAAACTATAATTGAAAGCGCACCCTAGCATGTATTTGTTGCTAATATTATCATATTTTCATAAATAAACAGCGGCAGGTTTTCTACTAAATATAATTAGTACTTACCTAATTATTGCTACAGCAAGATTTATCATTGAAAAAGGTTGACTACGTCACTAGTTCAAAACAGACACCAAAGAACAATATCGTAACAAAATTGGCAAATTACAGTATTAATATGGAGGATGGGTAGCTTTAGGTTGAAAACTAAAACTTTGTTAGGTATATAGAGCAAAGTGATCAAAAGAAAAAAGATGAAGAATTCTCTGTTCCTTAGTTTTCGATTTAAGTGTAAGCTGCGTTAATCAAAATATGATTCCCGACATTAGCACGTACATAAGTATTTACAGAATTATAGTAATTAAAATCATCAATGTAATAATACACATACACTAACTTTATATCTAGCGTAGTTTAGATATTAAATTAGTGATCGTATGCAAATACTGGGCCATCATAAAGTGTGGTTAACAGCGAGTTAGTTCGGTAGTATTGAGTACCGCGAGTAGGGCTCTCCGCGTGAGGGCTGTCGTGACTCGAGTGGGTACGTGTGTGTGTGTGGCATAGCGACGTGGATGTGGCATGTGTGAGCATTGTGTGCAGTTTTATTTGATTGAGACAACCCTAGCTTTGTAGGTGGCTTACAGTAAGAGATGAATCCAGTCAGCCTCAGTCAAATGATGAATCATCATCGAAGTGAATTAATTTAATTGCCCAATAAAATCTTTGTTGCATAATACTGTGTCGATGTATAAGCACAATACATATTAAACATTGGGATAGTAGCTACACATTGATACACTACTATGAGATACTGTATTCATGTGTAGAAGAACAAAGATTGTAAGCAATTAAATGAATTCTTATCGATTTGTCATCCTTTTGAGCCTGACTGTCCCTACTCCATTTAAAGTTTTTGCAAAAACTCGTTGTTGCAAATTTTCTCTGAGCCTCTTCTAAGGAAATTACTTAATTGGTGCACATATTACTATGACAAATTGTGTAAACTAAAACTGACACAATGAAATATTTATCTCTTTACAGGTCCATAAAAATGACTCCGTTTCTTAGGTCTTAAAATACAATCTCAAACAACAACTCTTAAAAGTGCACGTGCTCTTGAGACGCTGAATTTAATAGCTCTGGAGAAAAATAAAAAAAACCAAACAGTCAGTGCATTTTATAGGTTAAAAGCGTCAATGGCTGCCAAGAAGTAACGGGTGAGGCTTCAGTCTAGACTGCGCGGCGGCAGAAACATGCCGGCTGTCCTATATCAAAACTAGTGAGCTTAACTCACTAGGTTTTCCAATAAAATATGTAATATAATTAACGCATTGACGTCATTCACCCCAATTAGAGTATTGAGTTAAAAGCAAAATTCAATGACCAAAACTTTTTTTTTAAATCTTAACATTATAATTTAGAAAAAATATTTGATTTTAAATTGATTTAAAAAAAATGCATAAATTAATGCTGGAGGCATTCTCCATACGAAACTACATTTTGGAAGGGGCGACTAGAATCAATTCTATTTTAATGTAAATGTTGGCGTTCAAAAGTGCCTTTTATGTGCCTATTTGAAATAAATGCTTTAACTTTGACTTTTGTATTTAAAATTGAGTCTTTATTCTATATCTGCGGTCACCATGGCAAAATACGAAATTTTTGAAAATAAAATTAAAAAAATTTTGTTCTTTTTTTCCACTGAAATCGATTCAGCAGTCAGTTATGACGAAAGTACTTTCAGGACTTGCAATTATTCTGTTACACCTTGTTGATAAAATCAAAACATTTAAGGCTCGTGCAGACTAGCGCGACACTCGTAGAACAATTTCTATGAAAACTAAATGGAAATTGTTCTACAAGTGTCACGTCGCGGCTATTTGAAGAAGCCTTTATTCGCATAACAGGGGTGTAGCTATCCCCGTATCAGCCGTAACAACGTGTACCTTACCGTGTGTACCTTATCAAAAATTGGAATTTATTAACCAAAACCTCAAAATATTATTGATAAGAGGCCAGTAATTATTCAATAGGCAATGAAAATATGTTTAAGGAGTCAATCTACATACGTGGTCTGCTTCTCGAGCTCTTGCATTCATTTAGTACAATCACACAGTAAATCTAACATATCCGAGTCAGCATGCTCAAATTTTCTAGTTCTCTTCGCTCGCTCTTGCATTCTCTTGGTAAAATTATAAAGAAAACTAATCCAATCCTGGTCCAAAATGATCCAATTATCGAGCTCGGTTCGCTCGCCCTTCAATGAACAGTTAACGTAGTGAGGATGTATTAATATACTAGTATGTACTACGCTCGCTCTTGCATTCTTTTTGTGAGGACAATGACAGCTTAATGTCTCAAAACGCGGTGCTATTTTATTAATTTTATTTAAAAAACAATACTTACCCTCCTTTTGAGCTTCGCCGCAGTCGATTAAAAAAGGACGACTAACCCATTTTGATAGATTTTTAAGCACGTGTTTTCACGATTTGTTTAAAGAAGAAACTATTGTGTTTTTTCTGTAACTGGGTTTTGGTATGGGGTAGCCGATACGAGTGTCTTGTTATGTAGTTCTATTATTGAATTATTCACCCCTTTTAAGGGCACCATGATATGTGAGCTAGTTTGTAAATGAGATGCTGTGACATAGAAATTATTTTGAAACATGTAACATACTCTGTCTGCAGAAAAGTAACTAGAGGTGAAAGTTATGTGATATTCCGGTTGAGACTTTGGGCTTCCGACAAACCACAGTAAATGTAGCTTACTGAATTATTCGAAAACAGTGCCGAGCAGTGCGCTCAATGAATGATAAAACTTCATGGAAATTGTTACACTAAAGTCGCGTCGCGCCCGTCTATTGAAGCCTTTCGGGAATGAGATTCTAAACAATAATGACACAATTAAGTTGTACTCATAAACATAAGTCTAAGCACCAAATCCCAGGTTTCTTACTTCAAAATGACGATCTTCCATACAAACTTTCACCCCCTATTTAGGGTGTCTATTTTTAGATCCCTCTGTATTGCTCACCTTCGTTATACTAAGGTAAACGTTTAATTATTAGAGCTGTAAGAAGCTAAATAATGAATTGTATGAAATCCCATGAAACCTGACCGCATCGAATCGGACGAATCGCCGGAAGAATTAATAATTCGGTGCGGTCGATTCTTGCACTTTCAAACGGTAACGGTAAACGCACTTTCTTTGCATTTGCAAAGAAAGTTTATTTATTTATTTATAACCAACTTACACTAACAGTTTGCACCACACATACAAGTTATCGGTCAATACAAGTTATTACACATACAATCATAGAAACAAAGAACAAGGTTACATATAAAATTAGACAAAATACAAGTGATTAAACGATAGAACAAAATTAGTCATAAATAAGGTATACGTAGATAACATTATGTACAATTAGATAACATTAGATACAATTGAATAAAAAGTGCGTTAACGCATTTGCGTTTACCTTTTTATGGAACTATTGTGAACAAAAAAATGTGATTTTACAGCCAGTGGTTTTTATAGAATATAAAACACATAAATGACAACACAATACTTATGTATTAAAATCTACTTGTATCGTAATACTAATTAAACCGAAACATGGCAACAAATAATTCGGTAAATCATACTGCATGTGTACCGTTGCGAATGACTTATTTCCAAAACGAATGTTGAATGAATGATTGAACGAGGCGGAAATTGAAATGAAAAGCTGCGGGCTATTATCGGAACGAAATGTATTTTAAATAACATACCTAAATACTTTCCAATTAACATTCGGCGAATTTCAGATTATTTGGTCCTTTAAATCTGAAATTTAAAGGGAGCAATATGCTTTAATTACGCATTTTACGGGACCGTTTAAGTTTATTATTCCTTATTTATCGTTTAGCAATAGTAATAATATGACTTTAGATAAATCTAGATATCTCATCTTCTGTAGCCACAGTTTCCTAGGCCGCCACATAACGGCCGCCACAAAACGGCCGCTGTGACAACTATCATGAAAATTATAGCAGTGGGGTTTGATTTTACGGTGTCAAAAACCGTTCTCTAACTGAAACGTTAGTTTTTTTTTTTTTTTTTCTTTTTTTTTTTTCTGGGTGGGAAATCATCAAATAACTTCTCCCGCTCTGGGTGGAGCGGGAGGGCGTGTCAGACTTTTACTGACTAAAACCCACCCGTGTTCCCTCAGTTGCCTGTGTGCCAGGGGCGGCGGTATCTCTTTCGAACAACCCGCACCCCTGGCAGGCATCGGCCCTTGCGGGCCCCTCTGTTGCTGCTGACATCTCTTTGAGGCGCGCGTGGAACACAACGCGCCGTCGACCCGGGCTTGGTCCTTACCGGACAGCGAGCTACCCATTACTCGCCGTCCGCAAGCCCGTGCCTACGGTGGCCGGGAATCAGCCTGGGATTCCCGACGCCCAGGGCGTCTCCTGCGAAGGCCACGGCTGTGAGGGCGCATGTACTGCATCTCCCTCACGTGCGCCGCCTCCCTCTTTGCGAGCATAACTGCTTCGCTGAAGGAGGCGACTGCCAGCCATGCCCTCTCGCTCCGTACCATGGCCTGGACCAGGGTCGGACGCGAGAGATCGCCGCCGCCGATCACCTCCACGAGGACACGGCGGTGCTCCGCCCAAGCCGGGCAGACCTCCACCGTATGCTCCACCGTGTCCTCTGGGCGATCTTCGCAATGGAAACACCCGGGCGTTTCCTCCCGCCCTATCCGAAACAGGAACCTCCCGAAACAGCCATGTCCGGTGAGGACCTGTGTCAGGCGGAAGGTGAGGACGCCATGCCGCCTCTCAAACCACTCCTCAAAGAGGGGACTTACCGCCGCAATCGCGGCGTGCCCAAACTGAAACGTTAGTTTTGAAAGTAATTTGGTGTATTTCTCCATCAACTTACTTTTATAAACAACGTTTGATGACGTCAAACGTTATTTATAAAATTCGGTAAATTTCGGTTCGCCGGTAAATTTCTGACGCTATGTGGCGGCCACCGCTCTGCTAGGAAACAATAGCTTTAGTAATTCCCCTCATGTTAAAGATATGGAACTGTTTCATTACAACAGCAAAAGGTAATCAAGTTTTAAACATTCATTTCCCTCTCAATAAATAATTAATAACTGGCGAAATGTGGGTGTACAGACGCCAGGACATCGAGCTACCCCAAACTGTCAAATTTTTCCAATTGAACATGAACCCTATGTTTATGTGATAAAGTTGAAAATGTATCAAAGAAATTTGACAGATTGGGGAAGCTTAATGTACTGGCGTCTAAAGATACACCCCTATCCAACACATGGGGCAACAAGGCGTGTCATGTTTCCCTCTAAAAACCTCTTCCAGAAACACTGGCCAATATGAACAGCTTCTACTACATAAAATTTTTATATTTTTTTCACTTTGACAATTAAACGTAACACGAGCGAGCCGTACGTTTTGTTTTTTTTGTGCCCGCATCTGCATAGAAATCGAATTTTAAACATCCAATGTCCACACAGATACTGTGGGTATATATGATGTTGGAAAAGTATTAAAGTTACAATTCAGTTATACTTTTGGTTAAAAAATAAATAAAAAAGAGAAATTGATATTATGGTACCTGCAATATAAAGTATCTGGATGAGTTTATTTTTATTTTATTTTTGGCTGGGAAATCATCAAATGACTTCTCGCGCTCTGGGTGGAGCAGGAGGGCGTGTCAGACTTTTACTGACTAAAACCCACCCATGTTCTCTCAGCTGCCCGTGTGCCAGGGGCCACGGTATCTCTTTCGAACATCCCGCACCCCTGGCAGGCATCGGCCCTTGCGGGCCCCACCAGCTGCTGCTGACATCCCTCTGCGACGGGTCAGCACGCTGGCCCCGCCGCCTACCACTTTTCGGCCGCAGGGGCTAGGGAGAGCGGCCAACGCTATACCGACACTCTTCCCCTGCGGCCCCACCGCGTCCGTCATCAAACGGTGGCGGCCCCGTCCAGGCCACGGAAGGGAAGAGCGCTACTCAGAAGTACCGGCACTCCTCCTCCGCCGCAGCCTGTAACCCTCAGCCGCGATTCCTCCCATTCGACATCGCGGCCCGCCTCGTTTGCGATGCACCTCACCGCAACCTACTTTTTGGCCGCTACGTCGTCGGCTTGGAGGCACAAGCCCTAACGAGCGGCCCCACCTTGGGGTTCCTCTTCGCTTCACCGTGGAGATAACCACGGTTACTGAGCCCCCCCGCAACGACAATGCGGGAACCCCACTGGGGGGGATCTGGATGAGTTAGGTGAGTTATTAGGTTGGGTTTCTGTTGGGAAATTCTCGGTTGTTTTTTGGGCTGCCGTAAAGTTACACTTAGGTGTACGTATTAGTGACTATTATTATTTCTACGCCTACGTAGGTTAACACGAGTTGATTTACGTTTAATAACGGCTTTATTTTATGAAAAGCAAAATACACAGTGTGGTAAAATCAAAACGTTTAACTAGCGGACGTGTTGTCATGTAAACATTTATTTTAGTCGTGTTTGTTAATAAAGCAACACTACATCTGTGTGGACATTAATTTGTATTTTTTTTTTTGACAAACAATAAACTTGACAATATAAACTTGAAATCAAATTAAAAAAACATCATTTCATTTCGAGTTTGTAGGTTTTCTGTGAGTAAAATGTTTTAGACACTTATGCACGTAATTTTTAAACTAAAGGGCTTTGGTCAACATTTTTAAACTAAAGGGCGCAGGCATTTACATTACTTACAATTAACCAGATTAGGTAGGTGACATAGTTTCGAGTCTTAAAAAAAAGTCGTAATCGCATCGCATCGTATTTTCAGTTTTCATTAGGATGGTTTATTAAAGTTTCTGTTTTCAATAAGCAATTAACAAATCAAGACCAAACGCTCGGCGCACTTGAGGGAGCTATAGACTTGTATATGCGCCCTCACGGCCTTAGTCGCCGCAGGAGACGTCGAGACGCCTTGGGCGTCGGGAATCCTAGGCTGATTCCCGGCCACCGTAGGCGCGGGCTTGCGGACGGCGAGTAATGGGTAGCTCGCTGTTCGGTAAGGACCAAGCCAGTTGTGTTCCACGCGCGCCTCAAAAAGATGTCAGCGCCAACTGGTGGGGTCCGCAAGGGCCGATGCCTGCCAGGGGTGCGGGTTGTTTGAAAGAGATACCGCGGCCCCTGGCACACAGGCAACTGAGGGAACACGGGTGGGTTTTAGTCAGTAAAGGTCTGACACGCCCTCCTGCTCCGCCCAGAGCGGGAGAAGTTATTTGATGATTTCCCATCCAAAAAAGAAAGATCAAACGCTTTGTCACTAACAAATATAAATAAATGCTAAGGATTCCTCTTAACCCAGCCAACTAATCCAAATACGTTTGAGCTTACAGCGGTCTCAGTTGACCACAATCGTTTGAATTCAATCACTCGCCTTCGCTCCGTGCTTCTGAAGTAGGTTCTGACGCAAATTAGAGCGTAACTGAACCTCACAATTACACATTTGACGTTTATTTTGCTTTAAGCTGCCTTTGACATCGTATTTTTTTATGTTTTAATTTAAAATAATGTAGATTACATTTTTATCAGCAAAAAAAGCTTTATAGTCTAAAAGTCGATCAAGTTTCAGCTGAATAAACGCTAGAAAGAAAATAATTCGTCCCAGATTAGCTGTTCCGATTGCACATAACATCAGCCCATAAAATTACTTGACATGAGATTTTATCAATACTTCTTAAGAATTAAAGTCGCTTAAATAAAAGTGTTGATAATGCCACCTCTAAAAACTGTCCCCAAGATAGGTATTGTGTGGTCCTCAGGAAGAGCTCAGGGTTACCCTGTACCGGATAGAACAATGAAACACTTCTGTAATGTGTTTTAAAATAATTACTTAGTTTATTCCACGCTTTTGTGTTTACAGCAATGCGCCTGCTATGCTAGTTCGTCTTTTTAAACAAAAAAGCTACGTTAATATATTTGTAGGCTTATTCTAAATTAGGTTGGCAGTTCGAATATGATTAAAATTATTTCATAGCCAGCCTGTGCAACGTAAGATTGTCTTTTGCAGGCGACTATTAATTTTTGACGCCGTACCGAACGAAGACTTCATCATATCAGCCGAAAGACGTCCACTGCTGGACATAAGCCTCCAGCAAAAGGGGGGGATTTGCCATAATCGCCACGCTTGGCAGGCGGGTTGGCGATCGCAGTATGGTGGTCAAATGCATAGAGAACGCTGCTGCCCATTCTCTAGTAAGTCCCTTAGTCGCCTTCTACAACACCCACGGGAAAAAATGGGATGGTGCTATTAACGAAGACTTACTAATTTACCTTTATAATGATTTTAATTCTATTATTTTTCCATACACTAGTTTAAATCGGGGGGCAGAAACGTAAGTTAACGAAGAACATACATTTAACATGCGTTCGCTGCTCTAGTTTATAACAAACAGAACTTTGTGCAGTATAGAACACAATGTTTGTTGGCACTATAAAGTTTTATACTAACGGAAGGTTCTATTTGAAAATGTAAACTAAATTCGGAGACTGAAAAGTACTTTAAGTAACTAACCAAAGCTTGTAGGTAGGTATTTACTCAAAGGATAGATACTTAACTGTTTTTAGACGGTTGTAGTACGACAACCGTATTCTCCGTAGTCTCGCTACGAAGGTTCTCTGTTTCGTACGAAACAGAGAACATATATATTTTTTGTGTATCGTAATGTTTGTTGTGTTTCTTAATGTTAATTACTTACTACTGTATAGAATCAAGTTCTTCTAACTTAACAGACAGCTGTGCCGCTGAGTTTGTTGCGCCACTTCTTCTTCCCAGATAAAGCACTAGGAAGTGGTGAAGGGCGGGCGTTTTGGGGGGACTGTCTTATGTAATTTTGACTTTCAAAAAGAGCTGAATTTCAGCCTAGTTTGAATAAATGACTTTTGATTTTGATTTTTTTTTAAGAATTTTTTTGTACAGTGTTTTGAGGTCATTCCTCTTTGGTATTGAGGGTTGAGCTACAGAATTACTGATACATATACGAGCACATGCCATCTGTGGGACAGCTCAGCTCAAAGCTGCAATGCTCTTTCTTCAAAAAGCCCTTCCAGACTTTTGGCCCTAAATTGTAAGCCTCACATAAAATTCTAATAATATAATGTTTGAACGTTAAAAGAAACATGACCTGTGTATTAGTTTCGGCATTTTTTCTCAGGAAACAGTCAGCTAGGAATTGTCGACGCCACCTAGTTTTTATAAATATTAACCTAAAAATTGACGTGTAAAAGTGTTTTAAGAGATCTACTTACTTATTATTATTATTTTGTTAGCCTATACAAAGATCATCGGGCAAAGATCTACTTACTTACATAAATAAACATTTTATTTCAGACGTTTGGGTAATTTTAAACAATGTTTCACAGTTTCCCAATCGTACGGCCCCGACTCAAAAATGTATTCTGTAATAGGATTACCTACTATTTAGAACGGAATCTCCAGCTAAAACTACAAAAGAAGAAGCCACTAACTAAAGCATTAACATTTGCTTCACCATCACAAAGTTCAACTACCCAATCGTATGGGGTCGTCAAGAGGCAGTAAACAGTAAACTAACCGTAATGAATAGAATTAAAGTTACTTGTAATAATAACCAGACGAAATGACGGTCGACACTGACCGAAATGACGGTCGACACTGACCGAAATGACGGTTGGACCTGATCAAATCATATAATCTACTACATGATAGGTACCTTTAAGTTCATCGTCATTGGAAAGCAAAACGGACGTTGTTAATGTATTATGGCTACTTAAGCTCACGTTACTGGTAACTAGGGTTGGTACTTAACGTTTTAGATAGGCGTTTGACCGGTCTCCACCCATTGATGGTCTAGTGGTATTTTTTTGTAGCTATCGTCAATGTTTAGGAGCTACCTTTAGAAGGATTAGACATGTGGATAACTAAGTCCTTATCGTAATTGTTTTATTTAAAAAACTTGATAATCCATATTTTAACAACATAATGTATTTTTCTCATGCAAGTCAATATTTTGTAGAAAGAAGAAAGAAAAAAATGTTTATTCTACACAAACAAAACGCACTCTACAAAAAAAAACACATACAATACATTCATTTAAATTTATAGTAAAACAACGTGTTTCATTTCAGATTTGGAAAGACTAATTTATTTAAGAAAAGAATACATAGACAAAAGAATTGTTCACAAGTTTGTCACAAGATGCAGCTAGCAGTATATTACTCGTATGTTATTTACAACAAAATTAAAAGCCCGTATTCCACAGATTAAAGTTCGACAATTTTGTCTATTGGTTGTTGTCAGGGCCACGGACCAACGACAATAAACAAGACATTGTGTAAATGTTCCGACACTGGCAAATAAAAAGAAAAACGCCTCGCACACGAACGGTTCCATACCACTATCTATGAAAACGGCAAAACAGTCATATCTGTTGTATGGAAGCCCCTTAAATATTTATTTTATTCTGTTTTTTTTTGTATTTGTTGTTATAGCGGCAACAGAAATACATCATCTGTGTAAATTTCAACTGTCTAACTATCACGGTCCATGAGATACAGCCTGGTGACAGACGGACAGACAGACAGATGGACAGCGGAGTCTTAGTAATAGGGTCCCGTTTTACCCTTTGGGTACGGAACCGCCGAAAGATGCCGCTGAGTGGAAGGAACTTGTACCTTATTTTATACAAGACTAGCTTTTGCCAGCGGCGTCGCCCGCGTGGATTTCGGTTTTTTTTTCCACAGGAACATATTACAAGGATAAATAGTATCCTACAAGCTAATCCAGGTTATAAAATATCTGTGTGCCAAATTTCATCCAAATCCGTTCAGCCGTTTTTACGTGATTGAGTAACAAACATCCAAACATCAACTCTGACAAGATTTAGGTATATGATACAGATTTGGTTGAACAAATCTCATAAAGTTAATTGTTATTTAGCCCAACAATATCTCAATGTCTTCAAATTCACCGTAATATGAGAACGACAGGACATTAGCAAACATTATTAATGTATTATCGCATAGTAGGAGTTACAATTTAAGCGTCAACGTTTATTAGGGCTGCACGTACATAATTTAAGTAGGCATAATTTATTTTGATTTCATAGATGTTTCACCAATTTGTTATTTTTTTATCATTGTTATTTTTAATGTTCTTTTATTATTATGAAATTTTTAAATAGTTTGACTAGGAGTGACATTATAAATTTTATGATTGTACTAATATTTGCATGCCATTAAGGCAAACGTGACGATCTGTTTTATTTTACTATTAACATCTCTTGCATGCTGACAATTTGTGTTGTATGTCTTGTACTCATGTTTGGGCAAATCAATTATTATCTTATCTTATCTATCTTATCTTATCTAGAGGTATCGTGTTAACTGGGTTATGGAGGTGAGATAGGCAGTTGCTCAATGTAAAATACCGGTATCCAGCTGCAACCGGTTAGACTGGAAGCCGACCCCAAGATAGTTGGGAAAAGGCTAGGCAGATGATGATGAATTTCTTTTGATTTTCTGGCGGTATGCTGAAATAGCACACTACTCTTTCATGTGGGTCTGACAAGGTAAAACGTACTGAAGAAGCAATTACATAAATTGTTATCACAGAAAAGCATAATCGAACCCGGCACCCAAAGTACCTTCAAATATTTCATAGGTATGTTTAACTTTCATTAACTTAACACAAAAAAAAACTAACAACTATTAAATAATTAACTACCCATCTCAATTATTTCTACACAAATTCATTTAAAAAAAAAAATAAGTAAAGGGCATGTGTGCCAACCCTATTAAAGGGTCGGCCCTGTTTACAATGCCGACGTCTGCATTCAACAAGTTCGGAACCGCAGCAATCCGCAACGGACCGCAGCCGCACCGCACCGTACCGCACCCAGCCGCCCTGCGATCGCGTCCGGAATGTGACGTCAAACAACGTTGATAATGTCGGGAGTCCTGCGTTAACGAAGTTATGAGGTTGGTCAATATTGAAGGATTAATGGATGGGAATTAATTCGTTACATGTAAACAATGGGTCTTTAAAAATACGGAATATTATTTATTCTTTGCCATAACAATTAAATTTTATATGGTTAATTTATGGTTAACTTCAGAAAAAAAGGAGTGTTATCTTTGATCATGGTGATTGTGAATTCGTGATGAAAATTCTGACGCAAAGATTGAGAGTTCCGTTGTTTAAATTTTCGTCCGTTGTTCGTCGTAGCACTCGCGTAGCCGCTTGGCTAAAGCGTAGCACCGTAGCACTCTCGTAGCATCAAGAATCTTTTAACAACTTTTAACAAGCTTATTTTGTTTAAGAGTATATTGAAACTTTCGGAGTTTAATTATTTTCAAACTTAACGTATATGTGGATAGGTAGGTACTTGTATTAATTAATTGAACGTAGGTACTTTGTAGGCCAAAATCTTTTGTACCTTACTGCGCATAATTACTTGCTTCTCTTGTGCCTTTCGGCGATTAATATCGTGGTAAAACAAATATCGTCTTCAATATAATGCGATATTTGACTTACATATTCGCTATACGAACGTTACAATACCATCTCCGCAGAAACAATAGTTCCTAAATTCAATACCGTCAATACAATACAATACGTTACATCATTAATAAATATACCAGCAAAATACTACAAGAAATCTAGGTCTCACATTATTAATCATGACTTGAAGACTCACTTTCATCACAATAGGCGGTAATAAATCAGTCGGCCGCCATCTTGGTAAGATGGCCGCCACAAAAGCGCGCGACTAAATCCACGGTTCAGTTCGACGCTGCGCTCCTGTTATTAATCGCGGACTTATAATTAAAATAAAGGTGCATACACATAGCTACTTTAGAAAGTAGCGATCTTTATTATCTTGACCTTATGACGACATGGTTGGCGTAATGGCTGAGCGATCGACTGCTGCGCAGCGTGTCGCGGGTTCGATCCCCGCACGGAACAAATATTTGTATGATCTGCAAGCTATTGTTTCGGGTCTGGGTGCTTGTGTTTGTGAGTTTTCTATGTTTGTAAACGCACCCACGATACAGGAAGAAATTCCTAGTGTGGGGCAACGTTTTAAAAAAAAAAAAAAAAACTTATCCCAATTTATTTAGGGTCGGCGCAAAATGTCTTTTTCTTCCAAACTTCCATCCTCTTCTAGCCATAACATGTTTTACAGTCCATCTATCGATTATTTGGTCAACTCCTGCTCTTAAAGCCATCCATTCTCAAAACTTTCTTCACACCATTTTCCCCACTCCTCCACATTACATGCCCATATCACAACCAATTTTCACATAATTTTTAGGTCACCGGTGCAACTTTGAGACTTCCTCTGGTATACCTATTCATTTCTTATTCTATCTATTTGTGTTATACCACACAGACAGAAGGTGTCTTTTACACAAAGAAATAAATATTTATTTAACGTTTCCCAATACAAAATTTTCGTTTAATACCAATAACAATATCGTTTGTAAATATCGCTTTATGCCCATTACAAATAATTAATATTAATGAACGTTCACTACTAGACATGCAACGCCATGCTTCATAGACTATAGCAGAGAAAATTTCTTCTCCCAAAAAACTATTATGTATCAATACTGTCAAATACAAAAATTTATATTCCGTAGTAAAAGTGTGGATCTAGCCTAAATCATAGATTATTATCCGAGAAATTCCTCGTATAATTGGACCTTCTTCGTCTAAGACGGATCCCCGATGAAACATATTTTTAAAGGGTTCTTTATTATCGTATATTCACTTAACTACTTATTTTAATACATTTTTAAATATTTTTATAAAATAACCTTACAAAAAACATTTAAAAATATAGAAAATAGTCCGCCGATATCGGGAGCAGGGTCCAATCTACCAGTGGTTAGGGCTCCAGAGACAGGAACCTCCTCACGATACTTGCCGTATCGAGGAGTACTGCCTTCTGAATTAGGCCTTTGATCCAACCGCCTAACGAGAGCCTCGATAGATGTTGATCGAGGCTTTCGGCCATCAGTCCATTGGCTGATACGACAATCGGCACAATTACAGCCGAGTTCACATTCCACATGGCAACAACCTCGTGTGCTAAGTCAAGATATTTAATCTGTTTCTCTTTCTCAGCTTTCACGAGGTTCTCGTCATGTGGAATGGTAACATTGATTATCATTGTGCGGCGCGCTAACCGGTCTATCACCACTATATCAGGCTTATTGGCTACAATAGTCCTGTCAGTAATGATAGACCGATCCCAGTACAACGTGACATGGTCATTTTCGAGAACTGGGTCGGGCACATACTTGTAATACGGTAAAAGGGTTCTTTTATTATTATAATTTTAAAGGGAAGAAACAATGCCGGTTATCAGTACGTAAAATATGATATAGCTAGAAAGGGGGGAACTACCAAAGGACAACTAATAGAGAAGTAAGGAAGCAAAAGTCATGTTGCAGCTGACCTGAGATCATCATAATCATTTGCCCAGCCTTTTTCCCAAAAATGTTAGGGTCGGCTTCTAGTCTAACCAGATGCAGCTGAATACCAGTATTTTACATGGAGCGACTGCCTATCTGACCTCCACAACCCAGCTACTGGGTAACACGATACCCCTTCGTAAAACTGGCTGTCAGACTTTCGAGCTTCTGACGGGCCGTAACGACTGACAAAGATCCACAAATAACAGCCAAGACCATTGGCTTAGCGTGCTTTCCGAGGCATGGTATGAAAAGATGGTCACCCATCCACGGACCAACCGCGGCAAGCGCAGCTTAACCTGATCGAGCGACCCCTGCGGTTTATATAAACAAACACAAATAATCCTAGTGTGCTACAGTGGATAGGTCTGTGTGTGCCAGATGGGTTCGTGCAGCGCCGACGACGGCTCAACTTGTTCGCGGTGCCGCGCGGCCGAACTAAACTGTTAGACAACGTCGACCCCCCTGACGCGAACAATGCGAACTCTAAATTTGGTTGCCGACAGAATTGATCTTTTTACATGTTCACTGAGCGAGTTCGCAAGGGTAACGTTACACGTGCTATGTTATTAATTTATAAGTTATATGCGACATGGACATTTATGGAGTAAATTATTGCATGAATTGTTAACTACACTACCGAATTGGGGACACTGTAATGGTAGCGTATGTATGTAAATAAATAAATAAATAACAATAAATAAATATTAGTTAGCCACGAGCCCTTCAGATAAATTGGTGTAAATAAGGGCAGAAGAATGACAATGACGAGGACTTAAATTATTATGATTTGTAAACAAAGGATTATTATGGAGCATTTCTATGAAAAATATTTACTATTTGAAATTAGATATTAACATGAGATTTTCCAGTGCAAATCACAATTAATTTTATTTAAATTATAAATAAAGGGAAAAGGTAAACTAAACCATGTTAATTAAAAAATAACGCACAGAATACAGTGTGTGTGAGTCTTTATTAATATCCACTGCTTTCGGTTGCAGCGAACCAGTAGAAAACTAATTAAATGTTAATCGCGTATCGTACACACTATTGGGAAAATCGAATTGAGTGAGTAGCAGCCAGAGGGATAGCCAAGAACTTTACCAGAATTTTTTATTTATTTTTTATTTTCCATAACACTTAACCTATTACATAATTGATTTTAGCCACACAACGAAAACCTCTCAGGGTTTATCAGGGTATTACTTTATTATCTCAAGATCTACTTTTTGAAGAATTATTAGGTATGGACTAGCAGATCTACTCGCAACTTCGTCTGTGTAGTCATACTGTCATACCAGAATTAAAAATAGGTTAGGTTATAAATTATCTTTGTGCCAAACATCCAAATCTGTTCAGCCGTTTTTGCGTGAGTGAGTAAAAAACATCTATATATTTATATAATTAGTAGGATAAACGTCTTGTCCGTCTGCGTGAGTGTTTTTTTTTTCATAAGGTGAATCTAGCCGACATTTAATCCCTACAAACTTCGGGAGTGTATTACGCCACTGTTCGACAATGTACATAAAAATTAAACATGTTATGGTTTTGTCTCATCATTAATATTGTCTGTGCTGAAACAGAATACTTAAATAAAAAGCCATTAAAAAGTTAGGAGCCAACAAAGATTCATTTTTCTTGCCAATTTAACCTAACTTTGAGCGTGTTTAAGTAATAAAAGTGTAAAAAATCCACAACCAAGTCGGTACCAACAAAGCTCAAATATCGAAAAGTTCAATAAACTTTATTGGTCATTGATTTATGCAGTGGTTTTTCATAAAACTCGATCTTCCGAAGGACTTTTCTTAATTTTTAAGCGCCTGTTGTACTATAAATGATCCTGCATCTCACTCAATAACGTTGTGCTTGTAGACTAGCGTCTAACTGCTCTTCACTGATACTACCTCTGTCGGACACGATGCCTGGTGAGACAGCGTGCTTTTTAGCCAGGCCCACCAGTGAGGTCGAGCCTGCGACTAGATTCCCTTTAAGAACATTAAATTTGTTTATAACTTTCATTTAAAAAAAATATCAGAGGCGGGTTGCTAGTTTATAAATATTACTAAAATACTATCTAAAACAAACTAGAAGACATAAAGATTAAGACCTAGGATCAGCTGTAGATACTGATTGATCGACAAACAACAAATAATTTAATTACTTTTGAAATATCAGATCACCCATTATGGATAGAATTCATTTTTATCACAATTTTATTTTCGTAGTCTCCGTCTTAGCAACTATCTTACACTCCCTCTATCCAATTTGACCTAACCAAGATTCCAGTACGGTATACTCAGCTAGAATCTCACGTATGTAACTCGGTGCTTACGCTCTAATTGGTGGAGAGAACTGCTAACTCCAGTTAGTGCTTAGGTCCGTCTTAGCACTTCTTCACTTTGACGTGTAGTGAGCAAACTGAGAATCCGAGCATGAGCAATCTCCTCGTGACTACGATTAGGTACTCAGAACCTTTGAGATTCGAACTGGAGTGTGGAACAGTGTAAGTTAAAATGCATCATATAAGCTATATTATCAGTAAAGCCTGGATCTCGGAAACCTTTGAAACATTGGCATGTTCATTTCAGGGTTAAAAAAAATAGGTGTTAGTAGTATGGTTTATTGTAGAAGTATGTACTATACAGCGTGGCTGGGACATCGACGCGGAACCTGGTACCATGGATTCAATTCATTCATCTGAATAACCCAACGTAAAATTATTCATTAATTAGATTTTTTTTTATTAGGTGCAGGTTTTACTTTTCTATGACACATCAGTTTTTTTTATAAATATGTCTACGTTAGGGGGCTAGAATCATGTGCTGTATTCATGGTTTCAGTATGCGTGTTGATGTCCCTGCCAGGGTGGCATTGAAGCTTATAAAAAATAAATTCTAAATTAGTTATCTATCAAGAAGACCAGCTTTACATGGACAAATCTACTAAGCAATCAACACAGTTTAACCGCTGGGTCAAGAAGAAAAAAAATTAAAACGACGATGATCACTAAGGAAGAATTTTTAATAAGAAGCGCAAAGCTTGTGTATAGGTAATACTATCTACGTGTATCTTTACAAATCTGGACATTATCAGTAAAAATACTAATAAAAAACACCCATAATTTGTACCTCATCATATCAGCCGAAAGACGTCCACTGCTGGACATAAGCTTACCCAAAAGGGGGGATATGCCATAATCGCCGCGCTTGGCAGACGAGTTGGCGGTCGCAGTATGGTGGTCAAATTCATTGAGAACGCTGCTGCCCATTCGCTAGTAAGTCCCTTAGTCGCCTTCTACGACACCCGCAGGAAGAAATAGGATGGTGCTATTCTTTTATGTCTGGCACCACACGGAACCTACCTATAACTTATTCCGACATTCGTGTCCCCACATCAAAACATCGCGTGTTGAACGATGATTTCTGTTTATTCACGTCAAAACACGGAGAACTGATTCGCAGAACACAATTACTAAATTATTCCACTAAATTGCTCTGACCCGGCTTCCATTTAGTAAATGCTTGACTAAAATACGAGCTTCAAAGCAAGCTTGTTTTATGTGTTGCAGCATGCAGAGTTATTGGTGGAAGTTTTTATTTTATGTTTAATGGATATGGAGAGCAAAGGTGCTTACTGGGGATAGACTGCATGATAATTGCAGTAACGTTGACGGCTTCTTCAAACAAGCGCGACGCAACAGCGCGACGCGAGTCTCCCTGAACAATTTCTATGAAAACTTCACGAAAATTATTCTACAAGTGTCGCGCCTCTTTGACGAAGCCTTTATCCTAATTTTTTTATAAGACATATCTAGTAATGTATTTTAACTATATTTCTCTTAAGAAATTAAGTGAAAAGTCATTCATTCAAATGAGGCTGAGAATCAGAACTGTTTGAACGTCAAAATTAAATTATAGAAGTATGAGGAACAGGGTGTAAATTTCACTCATGTTTGTACATATGCAGATCGCGCGGTAAACTATGCTTACGCGATGTAGTTGATGTAGGTGTGACGTCAAGTTTTAAGTAGTTCGCATATAGCATTGTAGATGGCGCCACTTCACTTTTGTGTTTTCCACATTTATTAATTTTAAGTTTCGTATGTGGGGCATTGTAGATGTCCGCCACATCACTCCATTCCGGAGACCGGAGGTCGACAGTGGGCGAAGTCGGTGCATATTGCAATTCTTGCCAGTGCCAGTTCTGGTTCCAGTGCGTCGGAACCGGTGTCGCATAGTTCGCGTTGGGCCGGAACTGCCTGCGGTGGTGCGAACCCCAGTGAGACGGGGCCGGCGCTGCTCCGGTGTGTCGTGGTACAGCGCCGCGGTGTGGCTGGTTGCTGATGTCGACCGGGAGATCGAGCTCTCGACCGGCCGAAGAGCAGTAGTGCCGTGGTCGCTTGTTGAGGCTGATGAGGCTACACGGGTGATGACCAGGTATGCGGTTCGCTGCATGCAGGTGGTCAAGATACCTGTTGAAGCCGTGGGTGCTGGCTGGCTGTGTGATTCGCTGCTCGAAAGCTTGAGGTAGTGATGACGGTGTGACGTCACGCTGAGGTTATTGCACGAAGGCTGCGTTGACGTTCTATCCCGGGGTCACCATTATCGAGGTAAGAGGAACAGGGTGTAAAGTTCACTCATACTCTACTGGTAAAGTAGGATCCTCCGACCAGATGGGTGTTGTGTCTGGTGGGCAACTGCCCGACGATTGATGTCGGGGTGTTTGTATATATGCAGATCGCGCGGTAAACTCTGCTTGTGCGATGTAGCTGATGTAGTTGCGGTGTGACGTCAAGTCTTAAGTAGTTCGCATATAGCATTGTAGATGGCGCCACTTCACTTTTTGTGTTTTCCACATTTGTTAATTCTAAGTTTCGTATGTATGGGGCATTACAGATGTCCGCCACAATATTCGACAATCCCCCTAACCCCGTCCACCACTTTCTAGTGCTTTAGCTGGGAACAAAATGTGGCCCAACAAACTCCCCTGCAACACAGCTGTATATGAAGTTAGAAGAACTTAATTCTATGTATATAATAGCATGCAAATACAAAACAAAAAAATACAAAACATTACATTTATTTCAATACAGCTCTTTGTGATGAGCAGATTATGTCTTTAAGTGAAAATAAAATTATTTAAAATTTATAATGGGACAATAATACTTCAATAGTGGCCATCTTCTCACACGAAGTAAAATATCTACAGGCTAAATACAATACCCCTTAAAAATTGTCCACCAGCACAATATGATGTCACACAAGCTAACAGAAGGTAATTAAAAATAAATGCACAACCGATTCAGGAGAATTAATAATTTACCTTAATTAAATTGAATATTCGAAGAATCAGTATATCGCAATGATCGTGATTTTTCGTAAACATTTTCAATTTGTTAACATGTTTCATATAATTTTCACGATTTCGATAATTTGATGAACGATTCATTAAACTAGTGTTTACCGCAACTCACTGATTATTGCAGAAAGGGAGTTATGTACTCGTGGCCACAGCTCTGAATAATTGCACATAATATACGTTAAATGAGGGTTTGTTATAATGTAATAGATATGTTTTTTGTTTTTGTGTTTCATCTCTTTCTCAGTTAGTTTTTAATGTTAACCTGGCAGTCTGAGTACTTTATGCGGCCTACCCACATGTCCTTTCTTTGGTATTGTTCGTCAAATCGTTGAGTTCCTCAAGTTCTGAGTTGAGCTGCATGATTACTGATAAATGCGTGCACTGAATGGACAGGTCCACTCAATCTGTGTGGTTCTTTCCACAACAGACTATTTAAGACATCAATCCGCATGGTCTTCATCTGACCAAGATTATGTCTGGACTTTAAAAGAGACCTCTGAGTTTGTTTCGACCTTTCTTCTCAGAGTAGTCAGATGGGAAACGCCGACCTCATCTAGTTTTAAAAAAATATGATTGACGTGTAAAAGTGTTTGTACAAACCTACTTACAGAAATAAAATCATTTATCATTTAATATCTCTCTACTTCGTTTTAAGCCTCATAAGTAGATAGATAGACATAACTTTAATTTAGTGCACACAAAATACATAGCACAAGATACAAATTAAATTATAACAAATAACATGAATTTAATTAAAAACAAGGTGCCAATCTACCTAAAAAAAAGAAAAAATACTTATAGAAATATGGTGACACTGTGACATAGTTCAAATCAAATAAGGAATAATACAAGATCTCAAGGTTGCGCCAAATGGGAGTCCAGCTCAGCACGTATCAAGCAAATATACTTGACGCTGAAATTTTGCTGGATCCCTGCAGTGTCAGTATTTTTTATAAGAAGGTACATAAAAAAAACATTGGCGCTCCGAGAGTGCCGACAGAAGTGAAAACATGAACAATTACAAGTGTATTTTTTAATCGTCAATAAAGGATTTCACATTAATCATAATCATTATTTTGGTCATATCTTCTAAACAGGTAATCCGATTTTAATAATTCCAATTGGAATATTAGTTATAGAACTTATCCTATCTTTTGAGACTTAAATTATTGAAATGCCGCTACAAAAAAAACAGAGGTGTCGGTCACTCCGGTAGTTACGTACTTCTTAACCATATCATATATCATATCATAGCACCTACTCTGACTAAATATTTGAATAAACCTGTAATTTGAAAACGATAACCTCAAAAGCAGATGTGAGTAGAAACGCAGAGCGGGCACGCCGTGTGAAGACATACACCGCAATTTTTACAATGGGCGCAACTCTGAAATCGTGAAATAAAAATGAGCTGATCCATACATTTATATTGGCATAACTCGATGTAATGTACTCATATTTTAAAGGCGTGGGTTTATGGATGTATATGTGAGTATGTTAACCTTACAATCATTAGAATGTCCTGCAGATCTGGTGACGGGTCGTTGCGCTCCCTAAAATAGGATTGAGCTACACGGTGTCTGATACATAGATGCCGTCTGTTGGGACAGGTCAGCTCGAAGCTGCAATGGCTCTTTCTTCAAAAGGCCCTTCCAGACATTGCCCTGCATTGTTAGACTCACACATAATTCAAATAATATAATGTTTGGACTTTAAAAGAGACCATGACCTCTGAGTTTGTTTCGGCTTTTCATCTCAGGGAACAGTCAGCTAGGAAATGCCGGCGCCATCTACTTTTTAAAATATTGACGTGCAAAAGTGTCTTATAAGATCTACTTCCATAAATAAACATTTCTTTTCATCTTCTTTGTGAACTATCTCACGGAACGGTATAAAATAAGCAACAAGGTTCTCCAATTTTTCCGACGTGTAGCCGCCTAGCCGCTACGTAGCAATTTTCTACAAAGTAACGAGCTACGTGTACATTCCTTTAAAGTAAATTGCTGTCTATACCTATGTTCCTAGTAATGACTGGTAACTACTACAATACCTAGGCGTGCCTAGTATTTAGCAATGACTAGTAACTTCTACTCTACCTAGGTGCCCTTGCAATGTCTAGTAATAACACGATGGAGGCAACATTGTAATCTTAGAATGGGTACTTTGTTGCTGCTATTACAATTGTATTGCCCCGCCCTTACCGTGTATTGCAGTCTGTAATGTTTCATTTATTTACTAGCAACCTGACGCGGCTTCGCACGGTTTTTTGTGACTTGACAAAATGTCAATATTTCTCAATGATATGTAAGTTTAATATGAATATTTTACACGTAACCTTCCAGATGAATTCCCTAGGTAATGGTGAAAGCCGAAACCAAGCCAAGAGCAGCAGTGTGATTCTGTAAGATCTCACTCTAAACTTCGAATCTCTTCTTCTGAATCCGCTGTGAGTTTCATGATTGGCATTCTAAAAACTCGGTTGATAACTCGAATTTACACTAGCGCTACCTTTGCGAGCGTGTCAGCGAGTTGAACTAAATTGACCGTGAGATTTTGACAGATAAAGTATGAGATGACGTAAGAAGTGGCATTCAGTAAGTAATTCCCCCATCACTTCGACGCTCACTTCGCACTCGAACCCGATTCAAAGTGTCAAATGAAAAGCCAGTGGTGGCTCAGTGGCAACGCTCGTGACTTACGAGATGTAAGTCACATGTTCGCATCCAGACAGGTGCTTTACTTAGTGTAAATTATTTAATCACCGCAGATCTCAAAACGGTGAAGGAAAACATCGTGAAGACACCGGCATGTCCCTAGAACCAACAATTCGAAGACATGTGACATCTACCAACCCGCACTGGGGTCTGTGCCCCAGCAGTTGGAACATTATATACTATCACAATCGATTTCTTAGTTTTGAAGAAAAACCCGGTCACATAGATAGATATGAAAAAGAGGAAGTTCTCAATTTGACTGTAGTTTTTTAATATCTGTTATCTCCGGCCAGTGTATGACTAAACGCCGACAGACACTACGCCGACAGACTGAACACCGACAAAACTTTACTTCGACAGGACACTTCGCCGATAGGTCTCTTGGCCGACAGGGCTCATCAGGTAGGTAATAGGTTAGGTTAGGTTAGAATTTCGTCAAAACGCGCGCGAGCCGAGCGCGCGAAGCGAGCGGTGCCGCGGCAGCGGCCGGCGAGTGCTACTTCCATGTTAGTGGCAGTTACTTGACTATTTAGTAATAGCGCAAGGATGAGCCTTGTCGGCGAAGAGTCCTATCGGCGAAGTGTTCTGTGGGCAAAGAGTCCCGTCGAAGTAAAGTTTTGTCGGTGTTCAGTTTGTCGGCGTAGTGTCTGTCGGCGTTTTTTCGTACACTCATCTCCAGCACTTGTAGATCGATTTCGAAAATTCTTTGAATGAATAGGGTTATGCCTCAGGAATGATCCCACATCAATTTTATTGACTTTGCTTGGGAAGTTTTTGAGTTAGCTTCGAGCTTCTTAGAGGTAACTCCTAACTTCCCATTTCTAAAACAGAAGCAGCCAACCTCATCAACTAAAATAAACTAAAAACATTACCAGTAGATATTGCTGTCCCCTGAAAAATGGGATATGAAAAATAAGGCAACGATTCATAACTGTCAAACGAGTTAACACATTGAACTTCAGCGTGTGTCGCAGCATACACTGGGTTGAGGTCTAAACTTGTCTGAAACTTTCAGTGCAACTTTGGCAGTTAGTATTTTCTTGTTTTGTTGGCAAGTAAAAGATAGCCAACGTAATGTAGGACACCCTCAGATTGTGTGGACCGACGACCTTCGCAGGGTAGCAACAAGAATAATGTACCCAGGATTTTGTAATGTCTTGATTTAAAAGAAGTGTCCTTGGAGTTTATTGCCCGTTCTTTTCCATAGAGATCTACGTTTTGGAATGGAACTTCCTGACTAACTGATCGACATTTTGACAATTCAAAAGTGCATGTAAAGGGTTTAATTGAAATAAATGCTTTAAGTTTGACTGCACGAGTAGCCGAGGAGTTAAATGTCGTGCGTTTACAGGAGCGTATGTCCAGCTCGGACTAATTTAGGCTAATGATAATGAATATTAAATCGTGGCAAAACAACAGGTGTAAAAGGGCGCTTTACGAAGCTGCGAGTTACTGTGATCTTTTTTTGTACTCAACCATACCTGGGAACTTCTTTTTATGAAGCTATTAAAACTCAAAGCTTGAACTTTTTGCAAGAAACCAAGTTTTAAATATGACTTAATTTTTAAAACCTCCACAACTCCTGTGCCGTTCGATGCATCCATAACGACAGTGTTATGCGTGCATTACATTGCGCGCTGTCATAAACAGCGATTTTTCGTTTCCCAGCAATTATTTTTACTCAATGGAACTTAGTTTGATACACAAAATGCGTAGGTAGCTGATAGGTTTTTACACCTTTTAAATGTTATTCGTTGTCCCCAGACTGGTTCCCCGGCTGGCGCAAGCACAGCGGCCAGCCCAACGACGACGGCACCTCGGGCCAGGACTGCGTGGAGGCCCGGCGCGAGTTCCCCCCACGTCCACCTCCAGGGACTGCCACCTTCATGTGGAACGACAGGGGCTGCAGGGAACACAACTACTTCGTGTGCGAGAAGCCGAGTGTTGAAGGTAAGTCTTGAAAGCTTTGGAAGATATCGAAAATGGTCTTAATCGAATTTGGCAGGAACTTTATCCTAAAGTAATCGATTTTTTTAATTGTTGTAACATTGACCTCGTCTGATGAAAAGTAAAGAATAAGGTGGAACGAACTTATATAATATAATAAATAATTAGTAGGGCTACTAATTATTTAAAGGGTTATAAGTAGACGGATCTATGTAGATGTGAGTCTTTAGTGGTCTACTGATATAATGATTTTCGGGGAACATGTCTGATAAGTGATAACGCAACGCAATTAGGGTATTTATGTTCATCATAGGATTGTTTTTCATCAGCTACACGACTATAGCAAGTATTTAATTTAACAAACATAATATCTATCCATTTAATACCTTGAAGTTACCTTTCGTTCATCTTAACTACGCAACAGATTTTGATGCGGTTTACACCCATATTTAAAAAAATCATTCTGGCTTAAATGTTATTAAAAAAATCTCCATGTTTTGTAGTCGTAAAAATGGAACGAAAAAGGGGCTGGTCGCTATTAAAACAAATATATAGGTAGAGGTAGTAAAGTATGTTCTATCTGTCGATCTACTTATCGGTAGATACAGACATAATAAAATCACACCAGATGATGACCGTTTACAAATACAATTCTCATAAGCAGAATCTTCCACGTTGCCCGAACATTTCGATTAACTACGAACATTACTCAATACTTTCCTTCTAAAAGCAGCATTATTCCGTGTGGTACCAGACGTAAAAGAATAAAACCATCCCATTTCTTCCCGTGGGTGTCGTAGGAGGCGACTAAGGGACTTACTAGAGAATGGGCAGCAGCATTCTCTATACATTTTCCCGCCATACTGCCAAGCGTAGCGATTATGGCAAAACCCCCCTTTTGGGGGAGGCCTATGTCCAGCAGTGGACATCTTTCAGCTGAAATGATGATGATGATGATGAGGAAAAGCAACATGAAACTGCGCCAACCCTGTAACTGCAGCTAGTTATTGCAAACGATCGGGAAGTCCTAAGTAGAGGCGGCACTATTATAAGTTGCAGCTCTGCGGTTATGATCATTGCCGTAATGTTGAGCGGGGTTGAATGAGTTCCTGTAATGTTCTGAACTATTCTAATCGACTCTTTATATAATTACTTTAATTTTAGGGTTGGTATCCTTGTTTTCAGTTGCTAAAAAAATAGTATTTTGTCGTTTAAAAAAAATAACTTATAGTTCGTTCGCGTTAAGAATGCAGTGAGTCATCAGTGCAACTGCAAGATAAAGGTGTATTCACAGTGGTGTTAAATTCAAACATATTATATTTTAAGAGATTAAGTTTAATGAATAGATTTGATTGTAATTTGAAAAGATTTGATTGGTTAGGGGGCGGGGCTAGGCCGACGGATAGTGATGACTCACTGCATTCTTAACGCGAATGTACTTTAGAGGTATGTACAGAAAGAAAGATGGAAAAATAGATTTATTTATCACAGAACAAGGTGCATATAAAAAGATGACATAACCTTTTAAAAAAAAATATGATAACAACACAGATATTTAGACATAGGCATACAGAACATAAATAAACGGTAGTTGCACGCCGTGACTGTGACAAGAAGGCTTCCATTCAGCATGATGCTGTGTGTGTGTGTGTGTGTGTGTTTATAGGTACTCATAGTCTTCAAAATTACATAAAGGCAGTAGCAGCCTGAAACAATATGCTGGTGGCTTGGCCCTATTACATGGGACTTATTGGAACAAATTGCGCTTACCTACTACTGTACTGCCAGGGGTACGGGTTGTTAGAAAGAGATACCGCGGCCAGTGGCACACAGGCAACTGAAGGCACACGGGTGGGTTTTAATCAGTAAAAGTTTGACACCTCCTCCTGCTTTACCCAGGGAGGGAGAAGTTATTTGATGATTTCCCAGCCAAAAAAAAAATAAGAAAAGCTACTGTATGCATGTGGGTAGACCCCCAAATCGACCAATGACCTACTGGTCTGAGAAATTCGTTAGATAGGCAGCTTAGAAACGGTCATTGTGGCGATGTTTAGGGGAAGGCCTATGTCCAGCAATGAATGGTTTTTCTGCTGAGGTGAAAATCATACAGCAAAAAAAATAAAAGATGATGATGGTAATGGCTTGTAGCGATGACGAAAGAATTATAACAATGTTAATTTTGTCGTTGAAAAGACATATTCATATATTTTATATGAATATGTCTTTTCACCTGGAAACGAAATACTTCACGTATTTCGTTTCCAGTTATTCCTCATACGCATTTAGTTAAATGTTATAAGCGTGAATAATTGTGAAATATGACGTTGTATAAAGAACCCTGTGTTTGTTGTGTTTGCTGCAGCTGTGTCTCCCGCCATGTGTAAACATTAAATGTTCCGGAATAAATAGTAGGCTTAAGTCGCTTTTCATGTCCTTTCCTTGATTACTTTAAAAGCTGCGTTTAAACGTACTAGTAGTGCAGTCGTAAAACATTACAAATAAACAGACAGAGGTACTTTCGCGTTCATAATAGCATAATCAGCTTGTAACGTTCCCAATGCTGAAAGGAGGCATGTGTCCCGACACAAGCCTACTCTCGGCTCTTAATGAGTGCGCACTAATGAATTATGTTAGAATATTTAAAAAAATGGTTATTTTTCTGAGATGCTGATTATTTTTCCGGGATATTGTTTTTTTCCGCAATACTGTTTTTTATGAAACACTGTTTATTTTTCCGCAATAACCCTAACATACTGCATAATTATAACTAAATATAATATAACGGTTATACGTTGACAACTCGTAACCCGAAATTTTTCACAAAATGAGTGACATATTTTTTTTTTTAAATAAGCGCTTATTTAATGGAAAACGTATCTGGGAACATTTTATTCTTTTAGATTAGATATCAGTAAAGAATCCGATTACCTACCAACTACTTTTTAATTGATTTTTTTCGAAATTATGCAGCTTTTTCCCTCTCCTGTAAAATTTGACACAATGCAGTTACATGTTGTCAATCTTTGACCATCGATAAGTAGTATATTTCGTGTACAAATACTTGGCAACTCCTACGGCCACCAGTCTGCTAGGAAACCATATCCTGACACTACACTAATGCTTTGTTGAGTCGGAAAAGATAGTGACAAGATAGATAATATTCTCAAACAAAAGAATCAAACGAACTTATGATTTAGGGAAACAATGTTGGACTGAATGTTGGTATAAAGAAACTTTTGTAAACATGAAGATATGTATTTTTTGGTTCGTATATTGTGGTATATAATGCTGTAATGAGATAACAAATTTCGTTTTATTCGGACAGTTCAAAATTGAATTACATTTTCGCTTACCACGCTTGACGGGCAATTTCTCTTTTGCTACGAGCAATTTCGTTCACCTACGTCATGTTAACCATTTCTTTATTGACAGTTTTGTAATATACGTAATTTATTCTTATTTTTATTAAATTGTCTCCTTTATGAGGCTTTAGGCTTATTTGATACCTGCTGTGATTCGTATTTTTGTGATGTTCAAGATTGATTTTTTTTTTGTGTTAGAGTTTCTTAGGTCATTTACACACAGGTTATAAAAGTTCAAATATTTTATGTTTAAAAAGGCCGATTCGACGGTTTCTGAGTAGATTTAGAAATAATATGGGCCTATAATTTGTCCCACTGCAAGGCTGACCCACTGGAAGAAGCTGTCTTCTTCTCATACAGAGAAGACACGACCATTGATCACCACGCTTGCTCAAGATGGTTTGACGATTTCAGCCTTATTTTAACTAAAAAGTTCAGGTTTCCTCACGACTTTCTCCTGCACCAATGCCAGTAATGTCCATTGTGGCCTTAACCACTGAGTCATCACGGCAAATTGTATCGTCATAGCTCGCCCGACATGGAAATGTAGGGGCGCACAGTAGGTCACAAGTTATATAGTTCTAGGAAGAGATACAGGTACCTAGGAGTTTTATATATTATTGAGGTACCTACTTAAATTTAGTATAAGATTCCATAGAGTAGGCCGGTTGTAGACGTCTAGAGGAACCAGGAGCGGTGGCCTAGAGATGGCATTATCACGTCGTGCAGCAGAATCCATCTAAAGCAGCAATGGCGTAGTGACTGACGATCCAGGGTCGTACTATAAAGTGGTAACATAAAGATAATACCACAAGATTTAGACAGAGTTAAGATAATATACTTCGGTCTCAATGGGTTCAAAAAGCCATTAAACTGTAATGTTATTCATGGCTTTTCAACTCATTTAAAAAAACTCAGCTACACTAAAATAAAACATTTTGAAAATCTCTCTAAAGTCTTCGAAAATAGCGTAGCACCTCCATGCCTTCCCCGCATAACAAGGTACATAACATTTAACACTTTCTAAGCACGTTGCAACGGTTCGTGGTAATTGCACCGAGAATCGTGCGATAACCGTTGCGAACGACGCGAACTTGACACTGTAACCGTTGCTGGCGTATGTTACAACGTTGCAAGTTATACACAATTCACTAATGTATTACCACGTACTTCGTTTTTATTATGAGCCGAGCAAAGCCTTTCTTGGTAATGGCTGTAATAGAAAGTCACGTACTGCATTCACAATCACAAATGTGTTTATATCTGTTATTGTGGCTCTGCAGGGCAAAGACCTCTTTTTAATCCCCGACGCAAAAAGAGGGGTGTTATCATATCTGTACTAACATTATAAAGAGGTAAAGTTTGTGAGTTTGTGAGGTTGTGGGGGGTAATCTCTCGATCTTCTGAACCGGTTTTGAACATTATTTTACCAACAGAAAGCCAGGTTATGTGTGAGTGTCATAAGCTATTTAATAACCCGAAAAATTAAAAGAGCTTTTCTCAGACTTACTTTGCAAATCCGACTACGGATTTGCAAAGGAAGTCGGAGAAAAAACGGTCGAACGAAAAAAATTGGGATTCCACCCGTGCGAAGCCGGGACGGGCAGCTAGTTGTTATATATAAACTGCAGGGCAAAGGCCTCCGTTTCCTATTTCCACTCAACTCGGTCCTGAGACAATAAGGAGCCAGCCTTCATATACGCGTCGAGTTCACATAGAGAGAACAATTATTTATCTCTTTCGACTTCTTCTGCAATACAGTATGAAGAAAAAAGCAGCTTTTGTATCTGTGGGTAAATTTCATCCAAATCCGCTCAGCTATTTTAGCGTGAAAGCGTATCAAACCAACTTATACTTTCGCATTTATAACATTAGTTAGGATTAGGATTATTATAATAAACCTAGGATAGCCCTACTCGCTGTTTCGGCGATTTAAATTTTTCACTTACATTTCATCAGTTTAAATCAAATATGCACTGTCGAGGTTCCTAACCTTCATCCTGATTTCAAGAAGCGGCTTCAATTCCAGTTTTCCAAAACGTTTTTTCGACGCGCGATATACGGCCAGGTGGTCTACTCACTAAGTCCTCGAACAAATGCGCGAATGCATCCAAAACCGGCAAATCAATATTTTGGACGGGCCTAAACACATCGGAATTAGGTACAACTATCAAATCGTGTTATCATTCATTCTTAGTTAGGAGTCATACGGATTAAGAAACGTCTGTGATTTCGGCCGAAACTACGGATTTTGTTCTTAGCGAGTAGACCCCAGATGACTTTAACAACGTAAAGAAACTCCTTTTAAAAAAAACTCCAATTATGACTTTTTTCCTTGTAGTCGTTATAAGACAGTGTAGACACAAAACACAAATAACAAGTACCTAACATAGGTACCATTTACAAGTTCACAGACGATGGAAACACAAATACAATTTTCGTGGAACAACGGATCATTTCATGGAATGTCTAGTAATTTGCGAAATGACTGCGATTTGCGACAGATTACCGGCTACGATATATATGATACTGTTTACGACCATCTGTTACTATGTGACGAGTGGTTTGATTAACTACTCGCCATTTGGGAACCCTGTTTGTTGAGTGGCGATTAACGCTTCGTATATTTTGGCAACTTTTGGTTTAGGCTGGGACTTGTGGCTAAGTAACAATAGCCGCGCGGGTCGATCGACCAGGTTAAGCTACGCTTGCCAAGGTTGGTCCGTGGATGGGTGACCATATTTACATAGCAAGACCCGTCCATGCCTTGGAAAGCACGTTAAGTCGTTGGTTCCGGCTCGTATTCGTGGATCTTTGACGGTTTGACAACCAGTCTTACACAAAGGGTATTGTGTTACCCAGTAACTGGGTTGTGGAGGTCCGACAGGCAGTCGCCCCATGTAACATACTAATATTTACCTACCTCCGTTTAGACTGGAAGCCTTAGTGTTCCAATTAAACAGCAGTCTAAATGAAAATTGATTGGACTCCGTTTGTCATTTTACAAAGTTTTGTAGAATGAAGTCTTAAAATGGTTCACCCTTGTTTGATAGAACAACGTTTGATATAATATTACTAAATCGAACAACGTTTAAGAAAATCATCACTTTGTATAATATCGTTTGACAGAATTTTCAGTTCATCGAATATTTATTTGCTACAACAACATTTGCGCTAATGATCAAAAGGTATAATGTTCAGACAATATTACCGAAGAAGCATTATTTTAATATCGCTGTTCCCGAAATTTATACTATCGAATAAAGGAAATCCTCTCCTCTTGCCCATGGCTTGTTGTGTATGTAGGCGTACGTCATAATTAGTTAGACAAACACATTTAGTACGCGAACCGTCCCTCGTACTCGCACCGGTTGACGCGACGCAACACGACACAACGCAACGCAACGCAACGCAACACTGAATCCTTTCGCAACCCCAAATTTGTATAATTACTGTGAAAAAAAAAAACTAGGTTCTTCAGATTGACAGAAACGAATCGCTATAAATCCGACTCCACGCAGTCTTGTCTGCCCTACCCCTAGAGTGTAATTTAGAATCGCGTAGGCGCGAAGGGGCGAGGCGGCCCGCGAGCTGAGGAGCGGGTGGTTGTTACACTCGCCGCGGCGGCTGAGGCTGGCCGGCGAAGCCGGCCAGCAAGCCGAAGCCGCGGTGGTGAGTGTTAAACCATCTGCGACGATAAGCTCGCGAGGGACCGCCGTAGCCCCGCAGCGCCGGAGCCGTGACAGAAACGAATTTTCAAATGAAATTAGTTCAAATAAATAATTACGCTAAATAAAAATTTACCAATGAATTATTCGGTCAAATGAATAATTCTTCGAAATGACTTTATTGCAACTAAAATTCGATTTAGTAATATTATATCAAACGTTGTTCTATCAAACAAGGGTGAATCTCTTAAAATAGATCTTATTTACGTAGTATTAAGCTTTTTTTATATGTGTCCTTGTTGGGGAGTTCTGCATAAGGAAACAATAGTAAATACTATTAAGCATATAATTGGAAAGTACACATTTATCAAGTAACAAAAGTAGCCTGCTGGCACACATTGTGACAACCCATAAACATCCCCACAATTTCTTGGTGGCCAGTGTACATATTCGACATGGAGGTTTTATATCTTCAACAGTCCTGAACAATACTTAGTTACTGCTATTTCTAGTCTATTCCATATCTATTTAGCTTATAAACATATTATTATACAAATAAATAAATTGAATCGAAGTGTCTGTTTGTAGTGTCAAAATCAAAGCTTTTTACTAAATGCATTTTTTTTTTAAACGTTGTCCCACACTAGGAATTTCTTCTGTATTGTGGGTGCGTGTACAAACATTTAAACTTACATATACAAACAGCCAGACCCGGAACAACTACTTGTAGGTCATACCAATATTTGTTCCGTGCGGGAATCGAACCCGCGACACGCAGCGCAGCAGTCAAACGGTTAACCGCTGCGCCAACCGTGCCGTCAAATATAACAAATGAACATCAATGAACATCGGCGCCGCCGAGGCTGGCCCTTGAAAAGGTGGCGTGACGACCTAGACGCGTATTGCAAGGGCTGGATCGAGGTGGCCCTTGAAAAGGATGCCTGGAAGAATTTGAGGGAAGCATTTGCTCAGCAATGGGGCAGTGTAGGCTTACAGAAAAACACAGTTCATTTATCAAATTAAATTTAATTCGGAAACATCCATGGATTTTTAATAAACTTCAACTATATTGGAGGACCCTGGTTACTTCTTCACTCATTCTTCACTTCATCTCTTTTGGTAACTGTGTTTGGTACTTGTGTTTGATTTACGCTTCGCTTTCACGAAATCAGAAGACAATTTGCGAAATCGCTCGAAATTCGACAAAGCCTAGAAATAGATAAGATATTTAATGCTGTAATACATTTAAATAATCTTAACTTAGCTTAAAAGATTTTCAAAGGTCTACGTGACAAATTCGAGCGCCCTTTTGACTTTAAGAGCTCAGATCGGATTACGTAAGCTCCTACCTATTAAATTATAAAAAGGTATTGAAAGAAATTCCTCAAGAACTATTTACCTAGTACTCTAGGATCATCGAAAAATCCAGTCTACCAATTAGGCTTTTTTTGCCCACAAAAAATCTAGGTCCAAAGAAGATTAAATTAATGTTGGAGGAACTTGAGAAAAAAGTGGCCATGGCCACTTTTTTTCAACTTCCTCCTGTTATTTCGGAGTTTTTTGCTCGATCTTAATAATAGTATTAAGATCGAGGAAAGGACCCCGAAATAACACGTTTCTGGCATGGGAGTCCCCTTTAATTTTAACATTATTTTATTGGCATCATTTTTTGTTATAGCAACTATAGTAGCACACACTCATTCAAATTTCAAATTTGATATCTACCTATTACGGTTCAAAAGGCACAGCCCTGTGACAAACGGACGGACAGCGGAGCTTTAGTAAAAGTGTTCCGTTGGCACCCATCGGGTCCGGAACTCTAAAAACAAGGCTGCGACTAAAGATAAGGCGAATCCTGACTATGGATAAATCACCCACTTAGTTTGAGCACACATGAGTCACTATAGTAATATCTCTAAGGGATAAAAAGTGGTTTAGTATTAGACATTTATTAGAGTTATCTTGGGTAAAACAGTGGTGTAGGTGTGAATGAGTGTTACTTTTTGAAGGTATAATATAACATTTCGAAGGTTAACGCGATTTATCAAACGTTATATTTATGTGTCTAGGATTCTGTACCCACAGGTGGTACAATTTAGAAACTAATTCTAAATTCACTTGAGTGATCGAATGCGACCAGAATCATCTTTCTACCAGCCTGCGTAACGTAAAGTTATCTTTGCAGAAAACCTTCACAATACCTACCTACTTATATCGTATGAATATTTGTACACAAAGCCTTTGCTGGTACGCCGTTATGTAGTTATATCGACTTAATGCACTCACCATTTATCTAAACTAATAAAAAAATAAAAAAATTGTCATGTTGGTTTTTTTTTGGGTGGGAAATCATCAAATGACTTCTCCCGCTCTGGGTGGAGCAGGAGGGCGTGTCAGACTTTTACTGACTAAAACCCACCCGTGTTCCCTCAGTTGCCTTTGTGCCAGGGGCCGCGGTATCTCTTTCGAACAACCCGCACCCCTGGCAGGCATCGGCCCTTACGGGCCCCATCAGTCCTTACCGGACAGCGAGCTACCCATTACTCGCCGTCCGGAAGCCCGTGCCTACGGTGGCCGGGAATCAGCCTGGGATTCCCGACGCCCAGGGCGTCTCCTGCGAAGACTACGGCCGTGAGGACGCATGTACTGCATCTCCCTCACGTGCGCCGCCTCCCTCTTTGCGACTAGAACCGCTGAACGGTTAAGGATGGAACTCGGCACATGGATGGACCATGAACTGGATTAGGACATAGGATACATTTTATCTCGATATTGCTACGTCATCGAAACTTATGCGGATGAAGCTGCGGGGCTCATCTAGTGCTATATATCTACTTGAGCATGAGATAAGTTAGGTTTGCCAGCTACATAAACAAACTAGATGACTGCATTTACCGATACTCTTTTACAAACTCAAGCAAGTTAACGGTGAAAATCCAAAGGACTGAAACGACTTTGTTCTGAATTATTGAACTGAATTTCTGTGTATATGTTTTTGACTTTTCTTGTATCCAATTTGTTTAGAGATGCATAAAATAGTTGCATTTTCCTTTGTGTTTACCTGTATACAAGCCAACGCTTGCTTTCAAGGCTCATGTTTAAAACCTTTAATTATATTAGTGGGATTAAAGAAGATCTAATGAGAAATCCTTTCTAATGGAAAAAAATGGTCATAGGTCGTCAACTGAGCAATAATTCAGACTCCGAGCTACTAATGAGAAATTCCAGACTGTAAATCCAATACCCAACAATTTGCCTCTCCCAGAACCTCGTCGAATTTAGCTATTTTTATCACAGCGAAAAGTTTTTACATTTCTGCATGTTGTTGCACCTCTATGGCGCAGTATAACATTGTAATCTGCCAGTAGCCAAATATCGAAACACGATTCTAAATTCAAAGCTGAAAAATACATCCGATCCGGCCAATACACCTAGACCTCTCCCACACTATTGCAGACTCTTTACAAGCCGGTCTTTTTACTGAAAGTGGGGAGGCAGAATGGGTCGAATAATACTGGCTTGTAAGTCCGTTCGGTACACGGTATGACCCAGTTGAAGGTAAAACGGAACGCACTCGACGTTAACGTGACGTCATTGTCAGCCAAATGACTGCATGCGGTGATGCACAGGGCTTTGTCATAGGTGTTTTTTGAAAAGAATTTGAACGGGAATTGTGTCGTGTTTGGCTGTTAAAACGTTGCTCGAGCATTGGTTGTACGTGTTAGCTTTATTCGATTTTAGAATTTTACTGTTGTAGGTTTTCTGTATTCAAACATCGGGATGGACAAATGAACTACGAATGAGTGGCTACGTAGAATGAATGGGAATATATCAAACAGTTTTCCCATTCATTCTTTGTTCGGATTTAATGGAATGTGTTATACGTTCGATTTCATTGTAACGTTTGACCTAGATAGATGGATATATTCGTACAACAATACATACGTCGCGTCGTCTAGTCAGCCTAGAATCTACATATTATAACGCAATTTTATCTTCATAATCATCTTTATTGGGGTTGATTTTTTTTCTTTTCTACAGAAAGTATACTTTTACTGCATTTGAAAAACTTACAAAACATAATCCGGAAATCGAGTTACCTTAACGTTTTGCGTCCACCGTGCGCACGCGACATATTCCGTCTATCCAAGGACGCGCTGTTGCGTGCCAGCGTTGATTTAACGGCGATACAGCTGAGCAGTTATGTCTATTGCTTTTGAAACATAAAAGGCAAGCACAGAAGGTTTAGTTCCACGAGACCACGCGTGATACTTAAATGTACACCTTGTGGTAGCTAGATCAGCCATTCCCGGTACGACGTTGCTGACTTACATTTTTTTTATAGCCCCATCGAAACTAATGAAAAAAAAAAATCCGTAAATACATATTCGCTACTACGTACGAGCAAGTGCAGAAAGTGAATTGATAAAAATAAACGTAAATAAACTTCATATATTTCATGCTTAAGTTACAATAATACCATACAAACGGCTCAGAATTATATATCATCATCTGCCTAGCCTTTTGCCAACTATGTTGGGGTCTTCTTCTGGTCTAACGGGATGCAGCCGGATACTAGTATTTAATATGAAACGACTGCCTACCGAACCTCCACAACCCAGTTTCTGGGTAATACGATACGAATGATCAAAATGTTAATATTTTATTTTTACTTATTTATCCTGCAGGTCCTACTGTTGAGAAAAGGCGTCCCCCAAATCCTTCCAGGCATCCTTTTCTATGGCCACTTCTTTCCACCGCTAGTAAATACATATTATTTCATTTTCATTTCATTTATTCATAATACAATTTACATTGTGTTGAACATGTATACACATGAAATTTACTTACAAATACAGATATCAGCTATGAATATTAATTAACCTCCAAATGAAGTTCAAGTACAGTGCTAAAAAGTTTTGAATATAATATGAAACAGTTTTAAATATAATGACAAAAAGGTTTAAAATATAATGACAAAAAGGTTTAAAATATAATGTCAAAAAGGTTTAAAATATAATGTCAACCAGTTTTCAATATAATATCTATTTTAATTACCAATTAATATCTAATCAGTGAGCCTTCTGCGTCCTTATTTTCCGCGTAGCAAGAGAATGCTATGCATAATCTATGCAAAGCTAACTCAATTGTTAACTGGTATCGTGATTTGGCGCAATTTACATAAAAAATGAGCTAGATAAGATTGTAATGTATCTATATTGTGATTAGATAGCAAATAAAATGTACATTAAGGGCTTTTTTGCCTTAAGTTAGCGTTAAATTTCATTTTAATATTTTGTAGATACTTTTTTATATTTATTTCACTTTAATGGCCAAACAGCAATTGTTTGTGGTGTACTTTAGAGTTTAAACAAAATTTTTGACTGAGAGATTAAGTATTATTCTACCACTTACGAATTTAAGCTCTAGAAAATGTTTTTCCTTCGAATTTTCATTTAACTAAAGATTTTTATTTTAAATTGACGATTTACGATTTTTTTTTTAAGTTTCTAATTCCTCCATCTTTATGGATGACGTCATCTATCAGTCAAGTACTGCCTCTTCAGCGATTCTATAATCAAAAATAATTACAACTTGTGAAGTTCGCTCCTTAATATTTAATAACTGAATTAATTCGCCCTTTTATTGTCAAAGTTCTGTCTTTGATGGGAATTCAACTACGACAAAGAGTTTTATTGGCAACTAAAGTGGCCGGGTGAGAGATATTGTATCATTTAAGTATGTAATAAAGTTATATCACTCTATCACTTACCTATGCTTGCAGAAAATAGTTATTAATAATACTAGAGCGGTAAGTTGGTTTTTACAAACGAGCAGACGAATGTAAGCCCGAGACAAAGTCGAGGGCTTACCATAAACACGAGTTTGTAAATACCAATTTCTCCACGTGTGTCATACAATGTTTTTCAACATATTTGCGAGGAAGCAGTACAGAGACCGTTTTCTGCAATTTGCGCCTCATTCAAAATATCAGGTGGAGTAGATTCCATAATAATATCAGATTCCTCGCTTGAACTTATAATAATATTTTGTTTATAAAAATATCAGTCGGAAAGTCGCAACAATCTTTGACGTTTCTAATATGAAAATGGAACGAATTTACAAATGGCGCCACATTCACGTGGCGAAAATTAGAACTATATTTTTCGTCTCATTTACTCTTTAGTATTAAATTGAGACAAAAGCGCTTCCAAGGAGGTTCAATCAGTCAGTTTATTTATTCTCGTAATGTGAAACTCCTTGATGGAATTCTTACAATATATGATGGAAATTTAAAAACAAAACCGTAAAGAATTCGCACGGTGCTTTACAATAGGGTATGCGGTAAAATAGGTACTTAGGCGAGAGTACCTATTTTACCGCACGTTCCATTGTATGGTGCGTAATTTTTAACTTTCGAACAATGTATACAGGCTTCGTAAATTTTTTTGCATTTTTTGAGCAAATGTGTTGAAAATGAATATTACTGTGTTTTATAATAAAAGTCACGGCGTTATTTCTAAATGGCAGGCATTTTAAGGTAGAAATAGACAATTTAATATCATAATCTAATTCGAAAATAAAACATAACAAAAAGCTCTTTTAATAAAACGAACTTCAAACGCCACTAACCACCTATTCAAAAACGAAAAAGAAAACTCAAAAACGAATTTCAAAACTCGTCTAATCGCGTTCCGAATTTAAAACAGGTGAATTAGTTAGGCGGCGCGCGCCGACCTATATAACGGTCGAACAGTGCACTCGCTTTTACACTGGGTTGCTAGACTTCCGCATCGCCTGCTTTTTGGAGATTAACTTACGTGATCAGAATAAACAGGCATACAGGCTAGATACCATAGAGATGATGAGGCGCTCAGGAGTGATGTTGGAACTAATGTTAATTTAAAATAAATAAGTACAGTAAGATTTTATAATAAGTAGGTATATGCTGAAAACATAAACAAGATAATAACATTCTCGAAATACAACTGTATACAATTATTATTTACCCATATTTTACAAAGCTCCGCAATTTTTGCCCCACTTCGCTGGCAACACCGCCATTACCTGCCGACTCTACAGCGCAGCGCCGTGATCACGAAAAAGGTTCATTACGTCACTTCGTGCCGATCGTGAGATCATGCCTTGTACAGAACTGAATAAAAATAACAAAAATATTTGTTGGAAGATCTTTCTATTGCCTTATACGAGGTATATAATTTTTCCATTACAATATTCATCCCTATTTTACTTTGACATTGGGGTCTGAAATGTACCATGTTGGGCCCTTTAAGACTAAACGCTGACACATACCTTGTCATAGAACTTGATAGGATATCGCTGGCTACCTGTACTGATATCTGCTATAACCCGTAAACTTTAGTGTCATCTCACTAACCGCATATCTAATGTGGTGTTGACGTCGCCTCGATGCCGTGTAGACGCCGCGCTAGCGACGCGTAGACGTGAATTTAGTGAAAACAAGGTTTTGCCCGAGTCTTAGCCCGGGTGGAGGTCGAAAATTATACCACGGGAAAATACTACTGGCATAAAAATTATCCTATGTGCTATCCAAATCTTAACAAACATACGAACATCTACATTTCTAATCTATAGATGCGAAAACACCCTAATACACAAAAATAACACAACTTAACACAACTACTACCCCAGGCAAAGAAACTCTAATTTCTTAACAAGAGATCAAAACTTACAAAGTTACTAATAAGACGGTAACTTGCTATACTTTCGCATTGTTCCAGTAAAAGGGTTGCACTTGATCGTAACATTAGCTGTGTTAACTCAATTCTGCTGAGTGCACTCAAGTTAAGTTTACCGAGAATCCTAGTATTTATCGGTTAGGTTATGTTTAGGATAACTATAACAGTACTTTGTGCTGTAGCTTTGAACCTTAATTGTATTTTGTATAAATTACTTATGTTTCAATTCGGTTATTAGATTCTTCTAACTGAGCAAACAGCTGTCCTGCTGAGGAGTTGGTTGCGCCACTTCATTTTCCTAGTTAAAGAACTAGGATATGGTGAAGGACGGGCGTTTTGGGGGTCTGTCTATGTACTATTGACGTTCAAAAACAGCTGATTCTCAGGCTATTTTGACTTTTTTTTTTAATTTGAGATAATATTGTGAAGAAACCAAATACTTATAACGTTTGCCATGAATATTTTAAAGGGACTAGCCGTGGTTAGCATTGCACATTAACAATTATAAATATCTCAACTACCGAGGACGCGTGAGTATTTATTTTGGTACTTAGCCACATTGTGTAAATCTCCCCAATGCTAGACAGAAGGCTATGATAGCTCAAAGCTCCGTAGCGAGCTGCAGTATCTATTTCGTCGATGCCTAACTTAATGGAAACCCCGGAAACCATAGAGATTAATCATCAATCTTAATATTATCTTTATAATTCTTATAATGGTTGGGGGAAGCTGGTAATCTGTACCCGATCCGCAGCAGACGCACCGGGCGTCGGCGGAGGGCGGACACCGCCCTCTTCCAGCCCCCCTAAATGGATCCAGGGGCGACAGATCCGGGGAAATCTGTCGCCCTCTACTTGTTAGGACCCGAGATGACGGCGCGTAGTGTTCCACGCGCGCCTCTCTATGACGTAAGGGGGGAGTTTAACACCTCACTCCCCCCCTATCGCGAGGTGGCCCGCAGAGGCGGGCCGGCACTAGCCGGGGATCGCGGAAGTCACACTAGTTCCCGTGATCCCCGGTGCAAGTGAGAGACGGAACACCGGGGTGGTTTTAGTCAGTAAGAGTCTGACAGACCCCTTCGCCCTCCCCGGGGCGGAGGACATTCATGAGGATATACCCCGTAATCAAAAAAAAAAATAGCTGGTAATCTGTGTGATAGGTTTTCTTTTTAGTGCAGATACCAGTCTGCCACACTTTGTAGGAGACTGGTATCTGTACTAAAAAATCTGATACATTCTTTGTGGGCCACGAAGAATGTATCAGAAAGAAAGAAAGAAAGATTCATTATCTTTATTATACAATGATTTATCAGATTTTTTCATCTTTAATCTTCATTGATGTACGTACCTACACAATCATGACTGACTGAACTCGAACAAAGATTCTACCACAAAGCAGCCATCTCCAATAAAAAAATAACACCAGTGGAATGTTAGAAATAATACGCCCATTAAAAAGAAAAGCGGTTTTATTTTATTTGGCACAATCTTCCCTTCTGGCGCCATCGCCAGTTGGCCGCGTTCGTTTTATTGCGCGCCATGTTCTGTCGTGATCACAGCGAGGTTCATTACATCATCTAACGGTTCACTCTGCTGGTGAATTTGTTGTGCCACTTCTTCTTCCCAGCTAAAGCACTAGGAAGTGGTGAAGGGTGGGAGTTTTGGGACTGTCTTATGTATTTTGACGTTCGAAAAGTGCTGATTCTCAGCTTAATTTGAATAAATGATTTTTGATTTTGATTTATTTTGATTATGATTTTGACTCCTGGCTGAATGGACAGAGGAATGTCTTATAAAGAGTTTTCGTGATAAAGAGTTTTTGATAACGACAAAGATATATTTATTCGTCGGATATGATAGGTACAGAGTTGTTATTTTAGCTATGCTTAGGACACTTGCGCCGCTGAAAACGGCATACCAATATATACAACACTATATGGGGAAATAGTACGGACGCGCCTACATTATTCACCCTACAGAAAAAAATGATTAGAATTCTAATGAATATCAAAGATACAGACTCCTGTAAACCCCACTTTAAAGACCTAAAAATATTAACCCTGCCGTGCCTCTACATACTTGAAATTTGTAAATTTGTACGAAAATATCCGAAATTCTATACCAAAAGAGGAGATATCCAAACAAAAATTGCACTTAGACATGAAAGCAGGTTAAACATACCCACTTCACGATTGAAAATGCACTCTTCTAGTACATTCGTTATGTCCATTAAAATATACAATAAGTTACCGGAAAACATCAAAAACATAAATAAAAATAATATATTTATAAATAACTTAAAACAATTTCTGATAATGAAAAGCTACTACACTATTGACGAATATTTTAGAGATAAATTCCAACAACAATAAACACTATTCTTACCTAATACTGTAAATTACACTACAACACTTACACTAAAATACTGTAAATTTAAAATGAATATACTAAACAGTGCACAATTAATAATAATAACATTCTACAAGATTCAATAAAATTGTAAATATTTAGTTTATTATAATTTATAGTGTTATTAATGTAAATCGTGCAATAAATAATATAACAATATATAAATATAACTTAAAACCAAATATATAAATACTTACTTACTACCATAAAAACAATTGATACTATTTTAATGACGCTATTTTGGTGATACTATTTTTGATACTATTTTAATGATACTATTTTAATGATACTATTTTAATGATACTACCTATTCTAATTTAATATTTATTTTTCCCTTAATAAAAAGCGCCTTCATCCTCTCTCCTGTTAAAAATTAACTTTGCTGTGCCCGACGGGGTCCATAATTGATTCGATGTTATAATATACCAACTGTTATATGTACACATTATGGAATGCAATAAAGTATTTGAGTATTGAGTATTAAAATTCGGAGCCAGGGTGTCTAGAATCAGGTGCTGGATTCATTGCTTCAGTTTTCGTGTCGATGTCCCTGACACAAGAGTGTCATCATATTGTACTTAAACTCTAACAAACAATGCAAGACACTTCGATTACTGTAGACATAAAGATACAATATCTGGATGACCGAGCTTTGCAAGGTTTTTTTTTTAGTTTGACGTTTTCTAAAAATGAAACCTAGCTAGATCGATTTATATCGCCTCCGAAACCTCCTGCATACTAAATTTCATGAAAATCGTTGGAGCCGTTTCTGAGATTCAGATTATATATACGTATATACAAGAATTGCTCGTTTAAAGGTATTAGATTTAAAAGAAGGACGTACATTACAGTCAAGACGCCAAACGTTATGTACAACTTTTTTTTTTCATACAGTGCTTGCGCGATGTAGTTTTAGTTTTTCAGCCATGAGCTATTATCACAAAGTTGTTGTCGATATGAGAGAAAAATAACTGTAAGAAAAACATAAAAAAATTACGTCATAAACACCCATAAATATTGCGAGGCAATAACAAACTAAACTAAATGGTTTAAGTAAAATAATATTCTCACCATATACTGAAAAGACTATGAAACTTTAAGTCGCGAATAATAAAATAAACTTTATATCTCACTTTACGAAGAGAACAGCTATTTGGTGTGACATAAACACACGAAATCCTACATTAACCCACCAATCTGAGGACCCATAAAACCGTACGATCCAATAAAAATGCAGTATTTTTTTAAACTATCAAAAAGTTTAATGCTCTTGCAAATATCCAATCCGGTGTGAAGCTCCTCTTATAATCACAACATACAATGGGTAAGGACAGAAGGTTCACTTGATTCTCGGGCCTGTGACTGTAGGGCACTTATTTCGAAATTCGCCCTCTCCGAAGTCAAACACAAGCCTAGTATTCCTATGAGTAATAAAAATAAATGGTTGGTTTAGTAGTTCACATAAAATATTTTGTTAAGTACAGTAACCAGGGTTTTGTAATATCTTGATTTAAAAGAGTGTCCTTGGCGTTTTTTCCTCTTTTTTCTCATCATAGAGATCTACGTTTTGAAATGTGCGGCTTCAACTTTCTACGAGTAAGACGTCAAAGAGTATGTCAGTTATGACCCACTCTTTGACGATTCAAAAGTGCATGTAAATGTTATCATTGAAATAAACGCTTTGAGTTAAAGTTTTTTAATAAGTTTCTGACCCTTTATATTTTATTACTCCTTGATCCACCCTTGTGTTTAATTACTCAATGTTGTAGTTTACCATAGTTCTCGTTTTTTTTTTAAATGACTTTCTATGAGAGGTAAATATAAAGCTCGCTGCATACGTAACGTGTACGGGACGGCGTTAGAACTTGGACGGGACGGGGACGGAATGTGGTTAGTAAACACTGACGGGGATTTTTAATGCACACGCACCGTGAAAGTACATCGGAACTAACGTGCTAGTGTTGTGAACAAGGAAAGATGGATTTTTCATTTGAAGAATTGGCTTTAATTACTAGTGCTTTAGATGACGAAGAAGCTACGACCGTCAAGAGGAAAAGGAGATTTTCTGTACATACTACATGACAGAAAAGAGGACAAGAAGGAGAATACGCTGAATGATGAGAGGATGATGATCAGAATATGCTGAGAATACGCAATAAGCTGAATGTGATCGTACACACTTAATTGGTTTTCCGTCGTCCATTTTGGCTTAGTAGGTAAATAAATACACGTGCATCACTACTTCGCTCTCTGGAGTGAACGGAGTGGACGGGGCGAGACGTGCTAAACATCGTCGCCGACGATATTTTTCCCTACCGCGCATGCCACGCTCCCGACCCGTCCATGCATCCGTGACGTATGCTCTTTCGTTTACATTTTTTATGAAACGATATTTCCAAAACTTCACGTCCCGTTCCGTCCGGATTAAAACACGTTACGTATGCAGCGGCCTTTAGTTGCACAGTCGTTGATCGGTAGTTACGAATGCTTGAGCAAAATGCTTGTGAACTCTATTCTGTATTGCCAGTATGTGAAATTTTATTTGTAACTGGAACTGGATTTTAAACAATGTGACTTTTTCAATTTATATGTCTGTACTTTCTAAATTTATCTTAGATATTACTGACATCTGTGATCTAACACATCGTCAGGAAACCTGGACTTGTATTTAATATTAAGTCTGAAATCGTTAACCCGTTTGAGCAAGCGTGGTGATCAATGCTCGCTCCTTCTCTGTATGAGAAGAGAAACTTGTCCTGCAATGGGACATATAAGCTGGTAGTCTTATTATTATTTTAAACCATGTAATAGAGAAAGCTGGGCTCGTCTCTAAATGTATTTAACTTCTCCAGTCTACCAAGTTGACACAATAGTCTAAATTAAACGAGGAAACCTAAGTCTGAAATGGTCAATCCTACTGGAGCAAGCGTGGTGATAAATGCTCGTGTCTTCTCAGTATGAGAAGAAACCTTTATCCTGTAGGGGAAAGTAACAGACTGGGGTTATAATTTTGTTACGCTTCATTAAAAGTGGTCCTTCTTTAATTTCTTACTAGTTACCAAAGTCCATGTTTCGCGGGCGTCAGCCGCAACCGGGCCGAGGGGGGAGCGTTAATAGCTGTGTAAAACTGCTGTAAAGATCAAAGTTCAGTGCTCCGGATGCGAATAACTGTGGATGAACGAGTTGGCTCGGCTGCAGTTCTCTTTTGCATGTTGTTTTAAGCTTATAAGCACTAAAAAGACTTTAATAGATAAATAGTGCTAATCGTTTCAAAATACACAGTGAGGCCATGGCTTATTAAAAGTACCATCATCCATCACTACAAGTTACCAAAATTCACCCCATCATCATAATGAGTTACAACAAATACAAAGAATGTATTGATGAAACTCCTAAAATTGAAACAGCGATTTGATATAATCCTATCACCTGCAGGATAATTGTGTAACACACTAACAAGGACTATGCTTTTGATTTTGATAGTAGAACAACATTAATTTCTGTATTAACGTTAAAGAGTTTTTTAGACATATAAACGTTTTTGCAACTGTGGCGTAGTAATAAATAAATATAGTTTTTTGTTAATTCTCCAGTAGATGTAAGTACTAACACTAGTTTCTAAGTCGTTTGTATACTAACCAAATGGATTTTATGGGTCTGATATAAAAGTTTTATTTTATTTTTTATTTTATAAAGCAGTGGACTCTAAAGTCATGCGAACTGTCTATCTGGCGCTCTGTCAGCCTGTCCTTGCCTATTGCATCTCCTCATGGGGACGAGCAGCCAAAACACACCTCCTGGAACTAGAATGGGCTCAAAGACTTATCCTGAAATTAAGCCTACTCAAACCGAGGCTTTTTCCTACAACAAGCTAAAGTTTTAATGGTTATACAACTGTACGTACTCGCTATTATACTTAGGCAAGATGCCTCCTTGATCTTCAGTAGTTTTAATTCGAGTTTCTTAGTTCCAGTACCCACTACAGTGCCCACATCTACCTAAACTATGTCGGATCGTGAAGAAGACCCGATGTTTCGCATCTCGGCCACTATGATGTGACATATATATAATAAAGAAGATGATAATGGATTAGCAACTTCCTTCATTGTTACAGATCATTATGGCCTCTCTCGGCCTAGCCTATTCCCGACTATGTTAGGGGCGGCTTTAACTGGATGCAGCTGAATTGCTTCATCCGATACGAATTGCAAGTTGCTCCATGTCCAATACTGCCTATCTAACCTCCACAACCCAGTTACTTACTATATAACACAATACCACTTGGTAAGACTGGTTATCAAACTTTCGGGCTTCTGACGACCGGTAACGACTGTCAAAGTTCCACGAATGACAGCCGGCACCAACGGCTTATCGTGCTTTCTGAGGCACGGAGGGATCTTGTTTCGTAAAGATGGTCACCACAAACTTAAGCTGATCGATCGACCAGTGCGGCTGTTATTACTTAGCCACATGCCCCTCATCCACAAGCCCCTCTACTCCTATGAGTAATAAAAATAAATGGTTAGTAATACTTAACATGTTTGGTTAATTACAGTACCCAGGATTTTGTAATACCTTGATTTAAAAGGGTATCCTTGGCGTTACTTGTTCACTTTTCTCCTTTGAGATCTACGTTTTGGAATGGGACGATTTGACGATTCAAATATGCTTGTAAATGTTATAATTGAAATAAACGCTTTGAGTTAACAACCGGGACAGAACGGTAACGACTTAACGTATTTTTCAAGGCACGAAGGAGTCTCGATATGCTATGGATGGGAACCCATCCACGAAGCAGTCGCGGCAAGTGTAGGTTAACCTTCGATCGACCCGTGAGACTGTTATTTTTAGCCACAACCTCCTGCAAATCATTACAGCCTCTGACTCCAATAACAGCCTGCCACTCCCGACACACAATCACGCATAAACAGTCATAAATCCAATAAAACACTACCCTGCATACAACCCTAAACCTCTAACAGATCCCAAACAATTGTACGTCATATAAAATACACCCGAATCCGCCCGTACTTCAACTGGCAAGCATCCTTTACGTAATCTCATCCTCTCTCCCTCACACATTTGGGAATAGAAAGAAACGAGGGATAAATATTGAATGCCCTGTTACAAGTCAATAGGGATAGGAGGACGTCTTCAGAATACGTAATTTTGTTTAATGGGGGAGTTGATCGTGAGGCTGTGATCTTTATACAGGAGATGACGGGTATCGAAGATCTGTGTTTACTTGTAAACGTGTAATCTGTACGTGCCGTCAGAATACTTTCCTGGGAATTTAATATATTTGACTGTTTTCCGGCAATTTGCACTTTAGTACTGTAGAAGCCTTAAGGGCTCTCTGTATTAATTCTTGAATTATATGTCTGTAAGATGCAGCGGAATGAATACACGGATCAGATTAAAATTATTACGCGCCTGTCATAACACTCTAATTAATGTAATTTTATCACCAGCCTGTACAACATAAGGTCGACTTTTGCAGACAGCCTTTACAATATCTAAATTCGTCTTATGAATTGTATGCGAATTAATATTTTCCAAGGTAGATCAATCTAACTCAAAAACGCATATATTCGAATGGAAGTTCGAACATGTAACCCAGGCATGAGTACCTGATCTAATGTTGGTGTAATGGAAATAAGTAGGTATGTTCCGTAATGGCTGCTGGAAAATACAGCAAACAGTAGGTAGGTACCGCACAATATTTTACAATCAAACAATGTTACGAACACAACACAACTATAAATCTAAAACATTTCACAATAAAAACATCAAAGTAATACCACAGCTGGTACAATGACAGATAAAGGCACATTGTAGTGGCCGCCATTCTTGAGTACAGTCGAGACAAACGGCGGGAAGCGTACGTATGAAACAATGGCTGCGTTCGACTGTACCGCGGACAATACGCTATCGGGGACAGCGATGAACAAGTTTTAAAAAAGTGGAAAGGACAGGCCTAAAAGAAAAATGAGGATTTGAATAAAGAATTTCAAGATGTATGCTAGTATTAATTAATACAACCGCGTTGGTCTAGTAGTCACAAGCGCTACTGCATGAGGTTCAGGGTGCAATTCCCAGGTCGGGATCTTTTCGTCTGAAATTTTGCAGCAGGAGCCCGGTCTGGATTTGTGCCCGGTTGATGACAATAGGACAACCCCCTATTTCAGTTATAAATATAACTGGCGAAATGTGGGTGTACTACAGGTCCATCTCTGCCTAACCCTTCGGGGTACTCACGTGGTTGTATATGTTATGTTAATTAAAACCTCTTTTCTAAGAGGGGGTTTAATCTGTGCTACATGGTCCTAGCTCAACCAAATTGTTTGAAAGGCGCATTAATGAAAGGCCTACATTGAATCATTCGCTTCTATGTTAACACGATCCAATTTGGTTGCTTTATTCAAATTGAAAGGCAAATGTGAACCGTGTAATTCTGGCGTTATAAATCATTTCTCATTGGTCCTGGATTTTCAATCACACGTTATTTATTCGAGTGACTCTCTGTTATGAACGCAATAAGGGACGCATACTATTTTCTACTTTTTCAGGGCCTGAAAGGTCTTGTCATCTTTCTACACATAAAAACAACCGACTTCCATAAAAACACTACAAAGTGAAAAATTACTTTTCGAAAGTCGGTGTTTTTTTGATTTTGTATTTTCGTTTTTTGACTAATTTAATTAAAGTTAATTTTAACTTTGTAATGTTTTTTTTGGAAGTCGGCTTGTTTTTTTTTTGTTATAATTTTTTTTATCTCTTTTTTGTGGTCCCCCACGCAAAGTCGTATGTATACCTTCTTTGCTAAGTAAATAGCAGTGACAGGAAATTATTATAACATCATCAATTGGAATGGAAAAAATAATACGTATTAATAAAGTTAACTCAAAAACCATTAATCAGAACTTAATTAAAATACTTTACCTAATGGTACGAAATAGGATTTTGTTGAAAGAAAAGTTGGTAAAGATTCCCAGAAAAGGCTCAAATTCGGGAATAACTGAATATCCTTTTCCGATGGGATTTTTGTATAAACTATGTTTTGATCAAGAAAACATCGGTTTTATACACGTGTATACAATATTTTGAGTTTTAATAAAGAAATTCTAAAAATGAAAACTAGCTGTGAAAATCCAGTGTTTTACAAAAATCGCCCTTGCCTACCTGGGCTTATTATTATTATTGGCAAGTGTGTCTATCAGCAATAAACAGATATTTGAATATTTAAAAATCTCTTTATTGCAATCGAACCAATTCTTATTTCTTTTTACTGTAGAGGTCAATATAACAATGTTTAGCAAACAAACATCTCAGTAGATTGCTATAAATCACCATCTGTTAGAGGCACTTAAGATAATAATTACTGTGGTGCTCGTAAACGGTTCCAGTTTGATTTATTTCGAGTCTGTTGATGTTAACGTTTATTGTAGTCTTGCTTACTGCTACTTAACGTGTTCTTTGGAAGACTTAGAACACAATTATGGAGAGATTTTAAAGTACTGCCTTCAAGTGTGGTAGACGTCACAATGGGAATGCAAGCGTACTATTACGAAGCCTATAATTTGTAGGGTACTATAAAAGCTTTATTAAAGCTTTATTTTAATTGCTTTTCTCATTGCTAAGTAGCCACACACCCAAGGGGCGGTGCGCCGCGGTGGTATTTTTCTCTAAGTACGCACGCTCCTATCTGGCAAGGTAAATGAAACGCGGTAGCACGATCTAAACAAAAGCACAAAGATCCGTGGTGCACTATGCTTGAGGTAGACCATTTAATTTTTAAAAACATTTTATTCGAATCTATGTTAACGGATTACGTATATAAAATAAATTCGCTTTTCATGTGTGCCTGTGTGGCCGCGCTGTTATTCTAAACTGCATAACATCCACTGATTTTGATGCCGTTTTCGCCATCATTTAGAGAATCAATACGATCGATACATTATTAATAGTAGTTACATGTGGTTTAGAAAGATGGATGAATTTTTTTTTGAGTAGAACTCAAGAGCGGAAACTCCACGGTTTCTTATGCAACGCTAAAACACCTATTCAAAAACATGAAAAGTATCCATACCTCTGACTCAGGTATCAGCATACCATGGGTAAAGATTTAAGATAGTAAAAATCTGGTTTTATTTATTTATTTGGTTCGTTTCCACTGCTATTCACAGAAAAAACAACAAAACGAAAACTCAGTAAAATATAACCTCAGACAACATTTCAAGCTACCTCACCGCGCAAGCAAATACATCACAAAACGTTTTCTGAACTTTGTGTAGACAAAGCGAAGTTCGCTAGTTGGTACCACTGCGAACAAAGTATCGGTATCTGTAAACTGTACACAACAGCTGTTTTCTGCAACCGTATTATATGCAACACAGACGTACTGTTTAGAATATTGCACGTAAGTTTTCATTCTGTTCGGAATAATTTGAGAGTTATTTCATATTGGATGAAATGTTTAGATAGTTCTTTGAATTGAATTCTGTTGTTCTATTTTGATGTAGGTTACTGCAAGCCTTTTGTTTTGTTTGATTTGTGAAGTTTTAATCATTTAGACAGATGACGCAATTTAAGGCTCCTGCAAACAGGCGCGACGCCACTCACGTAGAACAATTTCTATGAAAACTTCATGGCGCGCTTTTTTGAAAAAGCCTGTATATGTGACTAACAATATTTTCCATTGGCGGAAAAGGATGTACTTACGACAGCATGACTAAATGACTATTGATTTTGATTTTGATGTTGGACAAGGAACTATATATAGTCGGCCTTGTTAGTGCTTTCCACGATTTCACAATTTTCTCGTCAGTCCCAGTAAATTGAAACTACTTACCAATACTCACTACTACCATTTTTTTTCTATTTTGTTTCAGACCCCTACGAAGCGTCGAAGATCCTGTGCAACGAGACGATCGTGCTGTCTCGCTCACACCCGCACGCGATCGTGTCGAGTCCCGGCTTCCCTCGGCCTTATCCGGACGACGTTGAGTGTGTGAGCGAGATAAGAGCGCCGCCTGCGCACACACTGAGGCTGCACTTTGAAGAACTGCTCACGGAACATGAGCCACAGTAAGTGGATATTTATTATTGTAAGGGTTGTTTTTTCCTACGTCATCGGTATGGAAATCTTGTCAAAGATTCAAAACCTGAAGTTGGAAAAATCAACCCTTGTCCATTTTACTGCAGTATTTGCTAGCACTGACGGCAAGAGAATTTATAACGTGTGAAATAATGTTATAAGAAGTGATTATGTAATTTTGGAGTAACACGCTCTCGAATCACGCTGACAATGGGCGTTAATAGAAGGCTAAAATTCACCCAACGGGCAATGGAGAGGGTATGCTTAGAGTTTCCCTACGCGATCGAATCAGAAATCAAGAGAGCCGCTGGAGTACCAAGGTAAGGTTAGCTTAGTTGGTTAGCTAGTCCAAAGAGCTGTCAAACTTAAGCGGCAGTGGGCAAGGCATAGTAGCGACCGCGTACCGAAAGACATAGCGTTGGAAGGCTTTTAAAGGCCGGAGGAATCCGATGGATGCGAATATAGAACCGGTCAAAGTCGGGAGCTTGAAGAAGGTCTATGTCCAGCAGAGGACGACTTTCGCCTAAAATGACTATGGTGAAGTTGCGATGTCGAAAACGTTTTTAACACTTGTGGCCTTTTAATACTCATAAGTTTACTCATAAAAACATAGAATCCATTAACCTATTGAGTAGGAAAGATGCCATAAATTATTCTGATGAAAAATACATTATTCAATAGTATTCTTGTATCTTAAAAACCAATGCTACTCCAAGCTCTAACACTAGTCACTAACTGATTTAAGACCTAAATCATTTTCTAAACCTTCTACAAAGGTTACAAAATCAGACACGTAGTGAGTACATCACCTATTCACAAAGCTTAGTGTCCAACTACGAAGTCTACATGTAAAGCCTGGGCCACACAAGACATAATACTCAAACGAGGCGAAAAGCCCTTTGAGCCCCACATCTGGCACCTGTATGTATAAGGAAGTATATGGATAGATAAAAGGTTTATCTGGTGCACACAAAAGACAGCACAACAAACAAAAGCACGATAAATAAAAAATAATAACATGAATCAATCGAATCAAGACATTTATTCAAATTAGGCTGAGAATCTGCACTTTTCGATAGCAAAAGTACATAAGACAGTCCCTCAAAAGGCACAATTACTATTGAAAGGATTCGAAGGAAATTTTCCAGTTACTATGTCCTGATAACTAATTTCCGATTATTTTTTGTTAACGCATACATTCAGAATTTCCCCTACGATATGAGTACTTAGTACTACAAGATAATCTACTATCCAACTAATAATTAAAAAAATTATATATTTGTTACACAATCACGCAAAAATGGCCGATCGGATGACGATGAAAGGCACACACATAAATGATAATTATTTAATTTCTCTAAGCAGATTTGCACAAAAACTTTTACACGTCAATCATATTTTTTAAACTAGATGAGGTCGGCGTTTCCTATGTGACTACTCTGAGAAGAAAGGCCGAAAGAAACTCAGAGGACATAAATAAGGGGCGAGCCTATTGCCATCAAGCGAGCATAAATCCAAACTCCTGGCTACTACTGATAAATTCGAGATGGAAAAAGCCCAATAACACTTTGCCCGGCCTAGGTATTACCCGGCCTAGGTACCCAGGATTCAGCAGGAACGCTTGCAACCAGTAGACCAATAAGGTACACCCTTTCATACCATCATCGGCCTATAAACCTTCATAGCTACATATAGCCTTCTCCAACATCGCACAACTCATCATATAAGGCGCCAGTTCCCTGACATTTCTCATGAAATATTTCTAGTTCAACTATTCAATATATTTGAGGGGCCCATTCCGCTGTGGGGCAACGCTGCACTCACACATCCACGAACATTTGCTCCGTGTATTTACTGTTATTACTGAACGAGTTACATTTCAACCTTTCAGAAAAATATAATGTCAGGATTTTTTTTTATATGTTTGTGTTAATGTTCCTCTTGAGACTGAATTTAGGCCTTTACAACGTGACCGGTAAAACCTGAGCCTTTCTATACACCGTGAAATTTAAATGGTTGTTTTCCCGCAGCGAAATGGTTTTGTCTTGGTAATACAATTGTTTTACATACAAATAAAATAATTTAAAAAAAAATGGCAGTTTAACCAGAGTGAAAAATCACCACGTGCGAGAGTTTATTTTGCTTTGAACATTTATGCATCGCTGTTCCCTTTGTCGGCGGCGTGTGCGATTCGAGTAGTACCTACAAGTTATTTCTAGTGTTACTATTGAGTAGTGTTTTATCGAGTTGATGAATATTTTTTTTTAATTTTTTTTAAAACAAAAATATCTTTATTTTTTTACTTTTACTCTATGCTTCGAAAGTACTCCTTATGGCAAGTTGTTCTGCCGCGGGAAAACAACCAATAGAATTTCTCGGTGTATGTATATACCCGCGTACATCGACACGCAACCTGCTACAATAGATTCAGTACAATACATTATTCTCAAGCCGCCGCAAGGAAGCCTAAAAAATCATATGCCATACATTTTGACGTAGGTCACTTCTCTATGAAACAGGTGATTTTTTTTTAATAATTGATAAAAAGTATCTTCGTAAGTTAAACGTCATGCACTGAATTCATAACAGTTTTCACTTCTCCCTGCCACCTGACTACCTCCTTGTGGTATACAGGCGAGTTATTATTTTACACTCTCTCGGTAGCCGGTGCTGGCTACACAAATCTAGCATTTTCGTTTGCATAAGTTCAACTTTCCGATTGTCAAGCCTTCAACTACTATATCTATGCTAAACTAACTATAGGTTAGCTTACGTAATAAGATTTTAATCCTTATTTCTTGTCCTCGTGTCGTGTTGTGTGTGCCCATTTGATGGCAATAAGCTGGCCCCCTGTCACATGGGACTTAAGCAATATCTGGCGAAATGTGGATGTACCATAGTTACACCTCTGCCTAACCATTCGAGGATTACAGGCGTGATGCTGTATGTGTGTATGTGTCTTGGTAAAACAAAGCTAATGCCAACTAACCTTGACGCTATACACCGTGACATTTTAGTCTTACAAAGGTGCTCCACTCAATGTATCCGTCATAAAATACCTCTAGGCGCGATTAAAAAATTGTTACCATTAATTAATATAATAGGTACAAAGAAAAATAAATAAGCTTTAGAATTATGAAACACCCTTCCCGTTAATAATGTTTACGTATCAAACGGTAGAAGATATCTACCTACCTAACATTACATTCCATCATTAATTCCATCTCCATAACAGGGTGTTTCAAGCTACGTCATGCGTCTTAGTGAACGATATTTTCATTTTTTTAATTATTCAAATGTTCAAAAATATCTTTTTTTTTAAATATAAATGATTAGTAGTCATTGGATACATGAAGTGGGCTGCCGTTGTAAGACGACTAAAAAGTCACGGTGTATATACCTAACTGTAGATCAGCCCACATCATAATATAATTATTTGATCCTCACTGGGTTGACTACCAAGCTGACGACTTATAGAGGTATGAGGAACAGGGTGTACAGTTCACTCAAACTCTATGGAAAAGGGAGGATCTTCCGACCAGACGTTTGTTGTGTCTGGTGGGCAACTACCCGACTGTTGATGTCGGGATGTTGTATAAATGTGGGTCGCACGGTAAACCCTGCTTGCGCGATGTAGTTATGGTGTGACGTCAAGTTTTGAGTAGTTCGCATATGGGATTGTAGATGGCGCCACTTCACTTTTTGTCTTTCAAGCTTTTTGATTTTTGTAGTTTTTGTACGTAGCATTGTAGATGGCCGCCACATCACTCCCCTCCGGAGACTGGCCGCCACAGACTAATAAAAAACTATAGATTAAAATACATTTTGCGTGACTCCAAATAAATTAATGAAGATGACTTCTTGTCTTGGTATGAGAACACGAACGACCTTCTTGAAGTGCCTTTAACCATAATTATTTTGGTAGTTTCACTTCGAAACCCAACTAAGCAAACTCATTGACATTATCACAAAATAATCATATATTCACAAAAACGAAAACGGACACATTTTCTTGCACAAAAATGAATAAAAATGCCTATGGATCAGACAAAAAGATAGTGGGTCCTGAATGGAAATAAAATATTAGTTTAGGTAAATGTTGGTATGATAGATAGTGGGGTCGCGTCGGTGTCACGCGTCGGCGATAACGGATAGTGCTGAATTATTCGTTGTTTTTATGTATTTCGCACGTTTATCATGTCAGACTGCCCACATTTATCATGATTTCCTGAGACAGAAAACGTCATGAATAATTCTATATTGTTGAGGGGAAAACTTATATTAGGACAATGAAAATGATAAACTAAGCCGTTTTTGTAATAAGTGTAGCATCGTTTATCCATTATATTAGCAACAATTAGACGAACAAACGCTACGCCACGTAGCAACCGTAGCCGTGACTCATGACGTAGTTTCGCCGTAGACCCTGCGTAGCAAACCGAAACTATCTATAAGGGGAACCTAGTCGCGGGCTCGAACTCACTGGTGCGCCTGGCTAAAAAGCACGCTGTCTCACCAGGCTTCGCGTCCGACAGAGGTAGTATCCGTGATGAGCTGTTAAACGCTAGTCTACACGCACAACATTATTGAGTGAGATGCAGGATCAGTTATAGAAAAGTAAAAAGAGCGCTTAAAAAATTAAGAAAAGTCCTTCGGAAGAGCGGGTTTTATGAAAAAACTACTACTTAAATCAATGACCAATGAAGTTGATTGAACTTTTCGATACTTGAGCTTTGTTGGTACCGACTTGGTTTTGAAGATTTTACACTTCTTTTATTAATTAAACACGCCCAAAGTTAGGTTAAATTAGCAAGAAAAACTAATCTTTATTAGCTCATAACTTTTTAACGGCTTTTTATTTTAGTATTCTGTTTTGGTACAGACAATATTAATAATGAGAAAAAATCATACCGTGATTAATTTTTGATCTAGATTATCGAACAGTGGAGTAATACATTCCCGAAGTTTGTATGGAAAAAATGTCGACAAGATTCACCTTAAGTACACTTTCTAGTTGTCAGTTTGTAAACGTTATTATTTGTAGGAGATTCAGTAACATCTAGAAGACTGACGTTAACCCACATGAAAAACGATCAACACGACAATACTGTTAAATAAAAAAATGACCTTTAAAAATAACCTCAAACAGTTAAAAGTTTATTGAAGCAATCTACCCAACGTTAATTGTTATGAAACTTTTATCTTTTTAATCGCAAAACAGAAGGCTATATAAGAATTAAAATAAAAAAGCTTTTAATACTTAGATTATTATTCAGACGGAGGGACATTACTCCGTGGTTGACGAGCAGCGACTACTTCATATCGCCGTCTGTTTACTAAGTTATGTCCAATTAGTTGAATGTCACTTGGTAGTTAACATAATATATTATGTCAAGAGAACAAACTTTGGCGAGACTAGTTATTAATTTGATTTTGGGATGTTTTTGTCAAGCTACACGCTCAAGCGACAAGCTTCTTGCGACAGCGACTGCGGAGAAAACAAATGAAAGAAATTGTTTAGAGCGGAGCGACGGGTGGAAACAGGTGATTTGCACATGTTTCGGTTGACGCAATTAGTGACGGCAGTCGTATCACTCGGACTGATCGAACGTGGCCGTACTGACACAGTACAAAGGTGATGCCGAATGTCAAAGTGTCGAATTGTAGACTGTTTTTAAAAATGAAAAAAAAAATATTTTGCAAAAATGAAAAAAAAAATATAAAGTTTACTCATTTATACATTTTTTTTTTCAATTAAGGGCTGATTTTTCCATAGTCAGATAACTTATATCTGAAGAATAAATATGTCAGTTTGACAGTTTTTGCTTTAGAAAATATACAAGTTATCTGACTATTGAAAAGTAAGCCTTTTTCTTTTATTTAATTACAGTTCATTGACGCAACCTCATGTTTTTTTTTTATTTATGAACTCACGTATACCGAACCGTTCGACCGACTGTAATATGCACCTGGCAGACAATTTATATTTCCACGGCGCAAAAAGAACCTGTCCACAGTATGTTTTATTTAGTCTAATAAATTCCGCTGTGACACAGAATATTGTATTAAATTATGTTAATCTGTGGCGCGACGTTCCACCGACGTAAATAATATAACTTTGAACAAAGATGGGATTTTGTGCTTGTGAAATTTAGCTTGACTCGTTACCAGGGGTGGCATTTAGCTTTTGTCCCTATTACTAGAGAGAAATTAATAAAGCTTGTTTGTGTTAATGTAATGTTAATAGAAAAACTTACCTTATCTTTTATGGAATTATTAAAAAAAGTCTGCACAAAACTTCTTTTATTTTTTAACTACGTAGGTGTCTTAATTTCTCAGTTTGGACAAGTGTCTTCATCGGGTCTGACAGCCCTAAATGTTGAGACTAAGCCTTTCGAGGCATTACTCGCAGACAATGGAAGTGGCGAACCGGTTAGCACGAAGATTACAGAGGAGCCTGAAACGCGGCCGAGTAATGAAGCGATATAATTACCTTACCTGTGAAGTTACCTTTAATCATGTACTGTGATGAAGAAGTGAGAAGCATGAATCCGGTTGACGTGGCGGTATTTGTGGGACGTATGCCAGCAGTCGACGTCTTTCGGCTGAAATGATGATACTTTGATAGCCCCGTGGTTAAAGCTCTGCCTCTCATGCACGAGGTTCTTGGTTCAATTCCTGCAAGTAGCAGTGTGAATTTTTGAAATTCATATTTATTTATTTATTCTTACAGAAAGCTTACAGACTAATAACAGCCTAAAAATTATTTGTAGGCAAGAAAAATTTGCTAAGTTACAAGCTTCCAGATATACACCGTGACATTTTAGTCATCTTACAACGGCAGCCCACTTCATGTATCCGATAACTGCTAAACATTTATTTAAAAAAAAATGTTTTTGAACATATGCATAATTAAAAAAATGAAAATATCGTTCACTAAGACGTATGACGTAGTTTGAAACACCCTGTTATGGAGATGTTATTAATGATAGAATGTAATGGTACGTAGGTAGATACTTCTACCGTTTGATACGTAAACATTATTAACAGGGAAGGTGTTGCATACTTCTAAAGCCTTATTTATTTTTCTTTGTACCTATTATCTTAATTAATTGTATCAATGTTTTAAACGCGCCTGTAGGTATTTTATGACGGATACATTGAGTGGACCACCTTTGTAAGACGACTAAAATGTCACGGTGTATACAAATAAAATTCATATGTACTTTCTGAGTTTATGTTGGACATCATTGGCATTGGTGAAGGAAAACATCGTAAAAAAACCTAGACTTATAGTAGTCTGAAATTGCCAACCCATCTTGAGTAAGCCTGTGAGTAAGTAAGTAAGTTCTCTGTATGAGAAGGGGCTGTTGCTCTGCAGGGAGGCAGTATTAGGCCGGTATTATATTACCATTATATTGGGCACAGATATAACAATTGTTAGACTGGCATAGTAAATGTTTGACATGAATATAAATGTATAGGGTATTACACTCATTTTTAAAAGTCAATCAACTCGCGATTGCTGACTATCGCAGTCCACTGATGGACTTAGGCCTCTACCAGGCTGCGCCACAACACTCTATCCTCTGCCTTCCGCATCCAGTCTGTCCCAGCCACCTTAATAAGGTCGTCGGTTCATCTAGCTGGGGGGCGTCCCACACTACGTTTGCCGATACGCGGTCTCCACTCCAGGACTCGTCTGCTACACCGTCTATCGGTCTTTGGACAAACATGGCCAGCCCACTGCCACTTCAGCTTGCTCACTCTACAAGCTCTCTCGCTCGCTCTCACTCTCTTGCTCTCTCTCTTTTTAAAAGTGTCTTAATTAAATTCTAGAGTGCTAATAATATCATTTAAAAAAACACAACATTTTTATTTAATCGATTAGTGCCATAAAAATGCATTTAAATTTTACATTTTCAAATTTAGCGCGTAACGCTGGACGTAATGGATGCCATATTACTCTTTGGGTATGACGTCAGTTTGCTATATAAACAAATGTGCTGATATTTTATAAGACAATTGTTTATAATTAAAAAAATTAGTTATTTTCTACTTATCGTTATTTTGCTGTTCGTGAATGCAAAATATTATTTAAATAAAAATTACTTTGGTTACGAAAATAATAAAACAAAAACAGATAGAAACACTGAAATCTTTAAATTGTATTTTAAAATTTTGTTATTTCATGAACTAAAACTAACATTTTCCGACTGCATTTTGCCTAAGCTAATTCAATAATATATTTTTAGATTTTATCTCATATAGAGTAAAATTCCCTATTCAACGCAATATCTCGCCTGATTGGTCTAGCGACCGCAAGCACTACTTCTGAGCCTGAGGTCGTGGTTTCGATTTCTAGGTCAGGTAAAGTGTTATAAGGTTTTTCTTTTAACAAATTCTGTTTAGTATCCCAGAGTTTAGTTTTGTGGTCGGATGATAAATAAGCTAACCTACTATTTCTTGGGATTTACACGTAACTAGCGGTATATGGGTGTTCCAAAAGGTCTGCCTAAACCTAAATATAAAACTCTATATAGGCGAATCGCACGAAGTTAATTTATTTATGGGCGAATCAACAATTCCAGAAATACGTAATTAGTCAGTTGGCACGTTTTGTACTTTATGTAATAAAGTTAGGGTACTTTTTCCTTAACTTTTCGTCGGTTCCTTAACGTATTTTTTTTCGGTCGGCTTTTCATAGCTTTAAAAGAGATCATGATCTCTTTTAAAATACAAAATATGTCTTATGTTAAAACGAAATATTGTAATATTCTTACCGAAATACCAATCAATAAAGTATACCTGCAGAACATTATTCAAAAATAGACAGGCTTCTAAATTAGCAAACCGATCACGAAGCGACGAATTTAGCCAAACTTCATATAATCTGGATTTAGTGTATTAACCAAGAATCAGGCCGCTGACTCAGGTGCTGTTGATGTAAACCTTATTCGCGTATACATAAAGGCTAATTTCGCTTGAATAATCGAATTAACAAAGTTACTCGTGCAATATGCGATACATATTCATAAAGTTTGGGGTTTGGCTTCAGTTTAAGGAAAAAGCGTTTACAGATTGTTGTTGACGAAAATTATGGTAGTACTCAGCAAAAATACTACACGCGTTGTTGCTACGAAACGGCTACGCGCTCGTAGCACTGCTACGAGCTTCTGCTACGCATTCGTAGCAATAAATGAAACTGTGACTATTTGATTTGCGTCGGATTTATGGTTGATTTTAATTTTTAACCGACTTCAAAAAAAGGAGGAGGTTCTCAATTCGACTGTATGCTTTTTTTAATGTATTTTACCTCGTAACTTTCGAGTGGGTGAACCGATTTTGATGATTCTTTTTTTTATTTGAAAGCTCGTGCTTGTCGTGCGGTCCCATTTCAATTTCATATAGATCTGATGATGCGTTTCTAAGATCTGTCTCCGAAACGCATCACAGAGTTCCGTTGTCTGCAACGGAACTCTTCAAAAAATAACCGCAAATCAACCGCGATTGCTGCTATCGCATAAATATGCATGGTTTTGACCCCGAGGATGATGAAATTTCGAATTAGTGGGGTAGGTACTATAACTAAAAAGTGAAAAATAAAAACTTTTTCCAAAAAAAACAACCGACTTCCGAAAAAATACTACAAAGTGAAAAATAACTTTAATTTCGGAAGGCGGTGACAATTTTTTTAAATATATATCCAAAGTCACCGCCTTCCGAAATTAAAGTTATTTTTCACTTTGTAGTGTTTTTTCGGAAGTCGGTTGTTTTTTTTAAGCAGCCGTACATACCTGTATCTGTGTAAACATACACTCTTATAATCAATTCATCCAAAAGGCCATCGCCTAAACCCCTTCCTTGCGCAAATCAAACCCCCAACAGATAAAGCAAAGTCAGTAATTAGTGGGGCGCGCAAGTTTGCGTTTACTTTTAAAGTTAAGCGCACTTACCTAGCACTTCACACATCCGCCGAGCGACATCATATGTATGTAGATTACACGTTAAGGACTCGACTAATGTGCTTACTTACATTAACTTATTTAACTTAAACTTGTAATGCCTACATGAGAGTGCTATTAGGGAAGTGGAGGAGTTTCAATGGCGTGCGGTACAATATTGATTACGTTTCGAGTTATTAGTCGCTTACGTAATTAATTAGAGGAAGGGTGTTAGTAATTAAGCAAGTAGGTACGTTGAATGTATCAACTGATCGACGAGCTTTAATTAAAGTAGGCGGTGAAAGTGAATAATAATTTTTGAGAATGTTAGCGTAGTTATTATTAAAATGTTAGCATTAGTCCTGAGGGCTTAGAAAACATTGGCCATTACAAAGCGTAGTAGGTTCCTATGTAGAAGAACTAGTAACATACTATAGTTTTGCATAGTTTAGAAGTGTTTATTGTGTTGTTATGATGTACGTTGACTTGAAAAAGCATGGCAGTTGAGAGTATGTCATGCTCACATAAATTTCTCACTGATGGTGGCGCGTGTGTTGGATCATTCGGTTCCCTACAAAATGGTTGAGCTGGATGGTGCTGATCCACGCGTCAAGTTCGTGAACGGGCGCTGTCGGTTGAGACTGGTCATCTCCTAACTTCCAGGGCTTATTTTTATCTTGTATTTAGAATTGTTTATTTTTTTTTCACATTGTTCTCACATACAGAACAAAAATAATGTTCCCAAGATTTTGTAACATTAAACTTGTTTTTGAAAGAGTGTCCGTGGAGTTTCTTGCCCGTTCTTCTCCATAGAGATCTACGTTTTGGAATGGGTAACTAGCTTCAACTTTCCAACTGATCGACTTTTTGACAATTCAAATGCTTTGAGTTTGAGTTTGGACTATTTAAAATACTACTAAAAAACCACATCTTAAAAGATCTTCAAGAAAAATTTAATAAACTAATATCATTCATTTGCCTATAGTGTATACTAGTTATTAGATTTCAAACACAAAAACAAAGATAACGAGTCACCGCGCGTCAACGCGCCGCACGGCGGTAGACAATACAAAACTTTCAACAAATTACCTTCCTATATTCATAACGTTAACGCTATAAGCTCTTGCTACTTCTGGACAACAAGAATGTATAAATCAAGTAATCTTTAGTATTTATTTCTGTACAAGTGATTTGTAACCTTTAGAAATAAATGAATTCGAACGGTAAGAACGGGCAAGAAAATTCATGGACACTCTAAAATTCTAAAACAAAAATAAGCTAGTCACGAACTGCCTCGTTGATCTAGTGGTCGTAGCACTACTGCTGAGCATAAGGTCTGGGTTCGGTTCCCAGGTCGGGCAAACTGTAATTGGGTTTTTCTATGTGGATTTTCTCAGTAGCAGACCGGAGTCTGAATGTGTGCTTTATATTACGCCCCCTATTACATGGAACTCAAACATAACTGACGAAATATTGGTGTACTACCTCTGCCCAAACCGCCGGGGAGGCAAACCGTGATATTATGTTATTTTATAGTTACAAAAGCCATTTCTTCCATATATATTTAAGTACATGCCATACCCCTCCCTCGAGATATTTGTCACACATCCGTACTAAGCCAAACCACACAAATGTACTGTAAAGTGCAAGTACGTATACTGTAATGTAAATATGTGAGCACTATATATCTATTAGACATGGGTAGCTCGTGAGCGAGTAATAGAAAAAACATAGCTCTTTTCGATTGCTGTCGCTCTCGCTCACTCACTCGCTCGCTAAATAGCTCACTAGCTCAGTACTCCAGCGAGACACCGACCACTGACCGAATTCACCGACCGAACGGCTCATTCGGCTCCCTTCGCAATACTTCAGATCACATCATTCGTTCGTCCAACAATAGCTTTCCGGCACAAATACGTCATTGTAAACTTATCATATGACATAAATTACTGTAAATGTATCTTTATGACTATTGACTTTAAGTAGAAAATACTTTGGCACATTATTTATTTATAAAACGAATCACAATGTTTAACAAAAAAAAATTAGCTAACGGTCGACGTCTGAGTCACTGAGCTATAGAAAAGCTAGTGAGTAACAAAGAGTCCAAACTTCCAAAGAGCTATTCACTATTGAGCGATGCGAGCCGTCTCCTTCGACGCGCGTGCGGCGTGAGTGACTGAGCTAAAGCAGAGCTAGCGAAGTGATATAGCTCTTTAGAGTAGAAGAGCTAATCGCTCTTTTTCTTTTCAGTGAGCTTTCGCATTAGCATTTCGCCTAGTATCTATCATAAATTTATCTGTAATTGCTTCACTTTTATTCTATTTACCTATTTTGGTATGGTAATTTTATTGTAGGTGCATCGTTTTCACATATTATAATTAATTAATTATATACATAATGAATGTATGTTAAATATTGTACTTAAAACATTTTAAAAGAGCAACGGTGGAGTTTCTTGCCCATTCTTCTCATACGAAACTACATTTTGGAAGGGTCGACTAGAATAAATTCTATTTTAATGTAAATGTTGTCGTTCAAAAGTGCATTTTAAGTGCATATTTGAAATAAATGCTTTGACTTTGACTTTGTACATATTACTAAAACATAACTAGCGAAATATGGGTGTATAAGTACACCTCTGCCGATCCCTTCGGTGAGACAAGGCGTGATATATTAGTAGTCAGCAACCAGATAGTGTCTAAAAAGATAGTGGCTTCTCAACGTGAAAAAATCCTCGGAACAGTGAGGTCGCTCCGCGAAGCCTGCGATTCTCCCAGGAAGCTTCTGTGCTTCTGGGTGGAGCTAGGCTGGCTCTGTTAGCCAGTATCCCTACGCACAACGGACTGAATGGGAGTCTACGTGCGGAAAAGGAAGTCCCATCATCATCATCATTATCAGCATAGTGTCTAAAAGTAAAAAAGTTTATTTCACAGAAAGCATTCGCAAGAATTTGGTGCATAGCTACAATATTCATATAATGATTACATAAGGTACTGAAACTGATACTCAAACTAAGCCAGGGCTTTTATTTTGGGAGTCAGTCCTCAATCGTGGAGCATTTAATGGAGATCGTGTCAACGTGAATGTGAATGGCGTGACGTAAATTATTATTTACGTTACGTTATTTACGTCGTTACACTTATGAGTGTGGGTGTGTTTGTGTGTGGGTGTGTGGGTGTGTGTGTATGTGCGTGGTGTGGTGAGGTGCAGCGTGGGGGGTGTCAGTATATATGTGGAAGTGTGTGTTATATGATGTTAAGCAATGTGATCAAGACTTCTGTCTTTTAGTGGTCTGACTGTCCAGGCTTTGCGCATTAATATAGACTCGAAGAGTCTGCCAGTCCTGATTTAAGACGTCAAGCTGTCCTCAAACCAAACTGTTATTTAGGACACTATCTCCTCAATTACAGCAGCTGAATAATACATCGTATAGTCTAGATACCTACTCGTCGTATCGTCGTAAATCGCTTTTTGATGTTCCCGTCGAAGCGACGTCGCATTATACTTTATCTATGAAAGGTTTCAGTACTATATTTATAGTTGTAGGTGACAAATCGCTTCACACCATTAGGGAAGATGCGACGTGCGACTAGTCATGTGATGCTCGACTATTTTTACGCTTCATTGGTTTTATATGAGCTTGAATAGAACAGTAAATAAAATAACACATACGCAAGGTTCAAAAGCGATTTTTTCATAGAGTTTAGATATATTTTATTGTATTACGAGCATGGTGTTATGGTTACCATGCTATTATTACATATGACTTTTTAAAGTTGCAAGAAAAACGCTAATAACCTATTTTTGCTCGTGACTATACACTGTAGACTTATCCATGGACGATATTCAGTTTAGTTGATCGTGAAGGCACATAAAATTGTTTTTAGGGCTATTACACAATCTAAAATTATAAGTGACTATAAACAACGAATTTAACAAGTTGCCAAAGTAATATTCTTTTTTAACCGATTAGGAAATGAAGCCTTTGAAACTACCTTACCTTAGCTCAATAAATACGTAGTAAACTTAAATTATTAATTCACGTCAATACATTAAACATTAACGAAGTTCCATACTGAACAAATGTTAACTCGAAGATGACTTTAAGCAAAATTACAACCAGCCAATGATAAATAATTTTAATTTCTGTAAGTTATTTTGTACTGACTACTCTAAGAAGAAAGACCGAAACAAACTAAGATGTCACAGACTCTTTTAAAGTTTAGACATTATCTTGGTCAGATCATGTGAAGACCATGCAGATTGGTGTCAGAAATGGTCTTTCGAAGAAAGTACCACACCTGTGAACCTGTCCAGTCAGTGCACAAATGTGCCACATATCAAGCAGGGTAACTCAGAACTTAAGACCCTCAACGATGAAATCAATTAATTAGGAATTCGACAACCAACTTAATATAACAGGCCTTTTAAGAACCAAGGGGTCAGTGTAGGGTATCGGTGTCAAAGAACGCTAACAAGCTACTTCATTAAGAGTCATCTCAGTGAGTGATCGACTCTTCACAGGAATGGTCCTTGAACATCAAATGGTTCTTAACGGTTGAGCTTTAAACCAGAGGTTGATCGAAAGTTTTGTATTCTTGACCATGATTCATTTACGAATTTCATGTTCCCCTGACCCGGAATAACTATCTAAGCCTGATACCGGGACACATGAAAAGACTGAAGGACAAACAAAGCAAAATAGTTATCCAATGGTACCCCAAGAAAAGGCAAAAGAAAGAGTGGAACACCACAGAAAACGTGGGATGATACTGTATATAATTACTTTGCACAAGTTGACGCAAGAGGTTTTGCCAACTAATTTTAAAAGATATTGTTTAACGGAACACACAATAAAATGACAGGATCTGACTTAACAACCAATATTTCATTTTACATGTTCATTAAATCCTCCATTCAGTTATTAGCCTCATGATTGTTAAGTTACCACATAAGAGAAGAGTGACGCAACTCTGACACAAGTACTATTGTTACTTACTGGTCTGCGTCAATTTATGTTTGACACAATATTTGAGATAAAATAAAAAGCATAGTTACATAGATAATATAAACAATGTTTTTCGGTTTTTCTGTCCAAAATTTCTCAGTACTAGCCCGGAGTCTGGATTTGAGCCCGGCCGATGGCAATAAACTCGCCCGTTTTTAAATGCGACTAACAAGGATACGACAACATAATGTGGATGTGCACCTTGTGCAACATAATGTGGATGTGTAGGTACACCTCTGCTCTACCCTTCTAGGGAACAAGGCGTAATGCTATATTATAGTTACAAAAAACCATTCACCTACTTAAGTACATGTCATACCTCACGAGACATTTGTCGCACGTCCGTACTAAGCCTTACAAACGTACATAAAAAGGTGCGGTCTCAATCGTCCGTCCGTCACCGCGCGGCGTCGCGGCGGCACGCGCTGTCTCGGGACCCGATAGGAACTGCCGAAACTGGAGTGATGGATTTGTAACATCAAAGTTTATTTCAACGTTGATCGAGAGAGATGTTATCAAGTCTCGTTAAAAAGACGGACGCTTGAGGAATTTAACGGGCGATTGACACATAGCGGACCCGAAGTTTACAAAATGATCGACCTACAGATATTTTTTTATTTTATAAATTTGTCTCTTTTTCGTTTCTTTATAACAAAGTATTGTATCATGTCTGCTGTAACTTTGAACTGCTCTTATTTTCTAGTTATATTTTACTGCACACCATTGAGCGGGCTTTATCTATATATAATTAATAATCCTAGAAGCAACAACTTTGTATGTACCCCTTTTTACGAACAATACGCGGACTGAGGAGTATGAAAATTAGCATAATTCAAGTTTATATGGAGAAAAAGTGCAGCAAGCTAAAATTTGATTTTATTTTAATAAATTAATTATGGTCAAATTTCTACAAATTGGCGACCACTAGAAACTATTAACACTTCAATAGACCGAAATTATAAATCTTTGCTAAAATCTTTGCTTGAAGCGTATACATAGCGTATATGCTTCAAAATATGTGTTAATTACATAAATCGGTCATTAACAAAGAAAATGTAGATAATTTACTGACTAAAACCTAATCCCACTTTATCTTCGATCATAAAAAGGCGCTCACATTTGTCCGTCCGTCAACGCGTCGCTTATCACTCTCTGGAGAGCAGATAGTGCCACTCGATAAGAAGTGATGGATTTATTACTAGCGCTACTAGAAACTTCGTTTTCGCGCTGAACTAGATAATATTGAGAGCATGTGATGTTCTTTGTATATATCTATATATGGTTGAAGTTATCATTGTACAGATAGCGACACTATAAATAAACCCTTCGAGTTTTAAAATATTATACTGCTTCAGTATTGAAATAGTTACGACTCATTTTCTGCCGAGCCTTTTTCAGCAATGTATGTTGTCTTCCAGTCCAACCGATAACCCCGGGAAGACTGGGTGTCAGACTTCTAATGACCCGTTACGACTGCCAAAGATCCACGAATGATAGCCGGGATCATCGACGACTTTATGGGCTTTCCGAGGCGCGGAGGAGTCTTGATAGGTAAATATGGTCACCCATCCACGGACCAACCGCGGTAACCGTAGCTTAACCTGATCGATCGACCCGTGCGGCTACGACATTGTTACGACTATCCTAAAGAATACTTTCGAAAAAAGGGAATGGCTTGACGTGTATTCTTATCGAACCAACGCATAGCCCAATATCGCTATTAAATACTGCCAATAATACTGGCTGATTTAACTAACTAGCTGGCGAGTTTGTCCGTCCGTCACCGTGTCGCTTCGTACTCTCTCGAGAGAGCAGATAGTGCCACTCGATACGAATTGACGAATTTATTACTAGCGCCAAAGAAACTTTGTTTCCCGGTCATCCGGATAAGGCTGCGTTCACGGCCCCGAGCGATGCGACGTCAAGCGACACGTGCGCGTTTCACCTCTTTCTGTCTGTCGTTCCACAAGTCACTTCGCGGTGACTCGTAGCATGCTGTAAATGCTAAATTATTTTATTTCTCAAAGTAGGTTTGAACAAACACTTTTAACACGTCAATAATATTTTAAAAATTAGATATTGTCGGTGTTTCCTATCTGAGTACTTTGAAAAAAAAGACCGAAACAAACGCAGAGGTCGCAGTCTCTTTTAAAGTTCAGACATTATCTTGGTCAGATAATGTGAAGACCATGTAGATTGGTGTCTGAAATGGTCTAAAAAACTTCTTTAATTTGTTTTGCGCATTTGCAAGACGCGTGTCGCTTGAGCTTGTAGCTCGTGGTCACGAGGTTAAGTTTAAAGAATGCGATGATTTTTGTGAACGGTTTAGTTGTAGAGAATTAGGGATAACACCGCCATACGACCACTACCATTGTCTTGATAACACCTAAAAGAAAGACAAAAACGCGTACCTACTGTGTACCTGTTTTTGTCTGATAAAATCTCAACAAACTTTATTTATAACTTGGCTTTAAAACATTGCTATTTTTTATTTATTTTTATTTCATCGCAATGTTTTGTTGCTTTCCACTTACGGATAAGATAGATAGATTTTCCGCCAACCGACACTGGGCTCGTGTGGTGGATTATGGCCCACTCCCTCACACAGCAAGGAGCCCTGTGTCCCAGCAGTGGGACCATTATAAGCTGATTATGCACTCAGCACCCACAGATTAAATATTGAAGAAATAAAGAATAGAGCAGCCAAACTTAGTTTAAACTTTATTAAATTATTTACAGTTTTTAGATTAAAACATGGTAAATTTTAACACGTAAATTAATCTCTCAGCTCTTTTCCAGTCTAATATCTGGCCGGTAAATAAGTAAAGAATATTTTTAATTTAATTTATCGGTACCCAAGAGGCCACGCCAATGTAGGTTAACTGAACGTAAAATACTTGAGTCGGAAAAATAACAAGCGTTGCATTGTCATGGACAGTCAACTTGCTCGGCAAATATACACTATTTGCTTATCAACACAGAACTCACTCTAGGAAAAACAATGTCAGTATTATTAAAGCAATTAGAAAATAAAGGGTTATAGGGCAATCTAAAGTCAGTGCCAGTCGTTAAGGGTTTTGTTTTCTTTTTTTTTTTTCAGGATGGGGGAAATCATCAAACAACTTCTCCCGCTCTGAACGGAGTGGGAGAGCGTATCAGACTTTTACTGACTAAAACCCACCCGTCTTCCTTCAGTTGCCTCTGTGCCAGAGACCACGGTATCTCTTTCGAACAATCCGCAGGCATCGGCCCTTGCGGACCCCACCATCTCTTTGAGCCGCGCGTGAAACACAACGCGCCGTCGACCTGGGCTCGGTCCTTACCGAATGGCGAGCTACCGATTACTCGCCGTCCGCAAGCCCGCGCCTACGGTGGCCGGGAATCGGTATCAGATTCCCGCTGCCCAGATCGTCTCCTGCGGTGACTAGGGCCGTGAGGGCGCATAAAATGCCTCTCCATCACGTGCGCCGCCTCCCTCTTCGCGAGCATTACTACTTCGGAGAAGGAGGTGAGGGCTTCCCATGCACTCTCGCTCCGTACCATGGCCTGGACCAGGGCCGGACGCTAGAGATCGCCGCCGCCGAGCTCCTCCACGAGGACACAGCGTTGCTCCGCCCAAGCCGGGGAAACCTCCACCGTATGCTCCACTGTGACCTATGGGCGATGTACGCAGCAGTAACACCCGGGAGTTTCCTCCCGCCTTATCCGAAACAGGAACCTCCCGAAACAGTCGTTGGGGGCCGTCAGAAGCCCGAAAGTCTGTTAACCATTATTACCGAGGGTATCGTATTACCCAGTAATTGGGTTGTGGAAGTTATTTAGGTACTTGCTCCATGTAAAATATTGATATTCAGCTATATCTGGTTAGACTGGAAGCTGACCCTAACATAGTTGGGAAAAGAAAAGATAAAGTGAGTGAAGTTCATTATTTATCGAATTGAATATCAACTATCAACTTAAATTATCCGTATATTCACATCATAACTGTCATTCTTTGACTTTTACCGACGAAGACGACGTGACACGGACATGATAATATCACGGCGCGATTACTTCGCGTACTGAATCTTCAACGAACTGCTTAAGTATCGCCGAGAGTTGAAAATGGAACAGTGTGTTTTTTCGACGAGATAGGATGCAGTGTATTGGATTTGCAATGCTGGGTTCAACACCTAGAATTGAAAATCCAGTACGCGGCAAAATCCCGCTGGGATATTTTTACGTGCCCGTGAACTTCGACTGACGCGGCTGCCGTCTTTGGCACATGTGACCCCTCAACATGACATGTCAAGTGGAACGCACTGGTGCCTAATCCTTTTCAAAAGCTTAATCAACCCTACAATTACATGCTGAAAGAAAAAGAGCATATGTCTACATCTCAAACAGGTACTGAAAATAAAAGATCACAATCAATTCAAATCATTTTCTCACAAAAAATAGAATGCTAGCTTCAGCAAAACGATGACGTAACGCACTCGAAGACAGCGCGAATCTAGTACGTGATCTTGCAAAACAAGTTCAATTCTACCCTCCTTTAGGAATATATTCATACTTTTATTGTTACAGCCAAATGTAATCGTTTAGTGTCGTATACCAACGATTTATAGGCTATTGCTGATGTGGGGTAAAATGAAATAATGCTTTTTGTGATTTTGGCTGTACAGTCACAGTAATTATTTGTTAATCAAATTGACACACTACGTCAATTAGATAAATAATTCATTTACCTGACTGTTTACAAAAATTATTATTTAGGTTGTTGTAGTTTTGATAGAAACCTATATCTTTTTAGATACATAACATATGTATAATGTTTCTGCAAGGACACAGGCATCCTTTCTTCGAGAGGGAGTAAGCTGTTATCTACGTGGGTAGATGTCACAGCAAATTTCTAATCAATATCAATAGAAAATAAATGGTCATTCAGTCAGTCGGTCAGCTTCACTTACGAACTTGCTGACCGGCTTATCCTTCCCTGCTAAACGAGTTATCTTCATCAATATCGCTTTGATACAATAGAAATCAAAATCAATAGTCATTTATTAAAATTAAAATTAGGCTGAAAATCAACGCCCGCCTTTCACAACTTCCCAGTGCTTCAACTGGGAATAAGAAATGGCGCAACAAACTTCCCAGTAGCACTGATGTCTGTTTATTTAGAAGAACTTGATTCTTTAATTGATTCTATATGTAGGCAACGTCCTTAACATAAAAAAGCATAATACCAAAATAAAGGCCTCCGGGAGTGACAGCTTACATATGCAATGCTGTATTATGTCACACATAGCTGTTACGACCCGAGTCACAACTCGAGGCCACAAATGATAAACTAGGGTCACCGAAGTAAAGTAAATAAACAGGTAGGTAATCTCTGTACCTTCAGTGAAAAGTGATACATGTCGACCCAGATCGGTTTTTATATGCTCTGATTAAACTTATTAAAAAAAATTAACTTAATTTCTATCTTATCCCCGTTGTTATAAGATTAAAAATGAATGAGATTTTTTTGTGTACATTGATATAAGTAAGCTATTTTTTATTGAAATTATTGTGTAAAATAATACTTTTTGATTCATACCAAAGTGCTCCGAACCGATATTTATATTTCTAAAATGTATTTTAATATGACTCGAGTTACCACATCTTACGCGAACCGAAAGCTTTTACTTCAATTAATCCAAAGTGATACAAATGAAATCCTATCACAAAACAAAAAAAAAATTAAACAATACATTCTAGTGAAAAGTGTTACATTTGTACATGAACCATACAAACACAAATTTATTTTCATAAAAATATGTGACTAATGATACAACTGCTAATCAAACAATTTACAAGTAATTTATGTAGCCAATTTTGATGTGATTACAAATTTAATATTAATTCTACTAGTAAGAACATAAGGGAAATTAAATTTAGTAAAGAAAAATTTCCGGTTTTTGAATATAAAGAAAGTTACTTAGGTGATGATTAACATCTCTTGCGGGGCGGCTAAGCTCCGCCGCTTATGCTGTTAGGAAGATCAGACAGTTAACAGATGTAGAAACCGCGCGTTTGGTCTATTTTAGCTACTTCCACAGCATTATGTCGTATGGCATTTTACTGTGGGGTCGGGCTGCTGACATTGAATCCATCTTTACTTTGCAAAAGAGAGCTGTCAGAGCCATTTATAATCTACGTCGCCGCGAATCTCTCAGGGAACTATTTAAAAGGATTAATATTATGACGGTACCTTGCCAATTCATTTATAAAAAAATCATGTATGTAAGAAAAAATCTACATCTTTTTAATAAAATAAGTGATAGACACAATTTTAATACTAGAAACAAAGACAAATTAGATCAACCATTTTCCAGATTAGCTAAAGTACGTACATCTTTTATGGGGTACTGTGTTAAATGTTATAACAAAATACCTTGTAATATATTGCAATTAAATGAAAGGAAATTTAAAACTCATATGAAAAGTACACTTTGTAAACAAGCATATTACAAACTAGAGGATTATATCCAAGATAAGAATGCTTGGAAACATGCTGGTCCTGCTCCATAGGACAATCTAGAGTCTAGACAAAATCTAACTGGTTGCTAATTGAATTATGTAATTAATTATATCTATGACATTGATTACACTCAGTGATTACTTTAACTCACACACTGAGTGATTATATACTAGTTAATATTCTAGGAAAATTGTATATTTACTTTTACAATGTTTGTAAATGTGTGGGCACCATGTATCTATCATAAAATTAATTTATCTGTAATTGCTTCAATTTCATTATTTTTACCTATTTTGGTACAGTAATTTTGTTCTGGATGCATCGTTTTCACACATAATTATACAATGAATGTATGTTAAATATTGTAGTTATATCATTTTAAAAGAGTAACGGTGGAGTTTCTTGCCCATTCTTCTCCATACGAAACTATATTTTGGAAGGGGCGACTAGAATCAATTCTATTTTAATGTAAATGTTGACGTTCAAAAGTGCCTTTTAGGTGCCTATTTGAAATAAATGCTTTGACTTTGACTTTGATTATTATGTGATGTCTTACGACAAAAGGAATAAAGACTACAGTTTAGTTAGTATTAATGCTGTTCCAAAATGTTACAATGGACCAATTCCTATAAGTGTTTTAAAGAAAAGGGATTTAATATCACTGTTAGAATACATTGATCCAAGTGTTCACGATTTTTATCATAATTTGATAACAAACTCAAATTTGCGTGAAGTACCTAGATCCTGATATTGTTTCGGATAATGAATAGTTGCAGTGCTACTCGTACAACATATCTGTTGTTCGATTTTTGGAGACTGATTTAATACAATTTAAGACTTCAAGATTAATGATAAAAAGGATGAAAAGTTATGTTTTTTTTTATAAGAAAATTATATTGTTATCTGTTGTTTGATTTTTAGAGACTGATTTCATACGATTTAAGACTAATTCGATCTCTGTTCAAGATTAACGATAAGTAGGTTTAAAAGTTGTGTTTTTTTAAAAGGATGTTATATTGTATTGTATAGCGAATAGTTGAAGTGCTACATGTACAACACATCTGTTATTTGATTTTTTGAGACTGATTAAATACGCTTTAAGACTGTTCAAGATTAATAATAAAGAGGTTTAAAAGTTATGTTTTTTAATAAGGATGTTAATTATATTGTTTTACATAGCGAATAGTTGAAGTGCTACAACAAATCAAATCAAATCAAATCAAAATATTTTATTTCACATAAACCTGCAAGGGCACTTATGAAACATCAGAAGCTAGGTGCACGGTTCCAATTTGTCGCTTCCTATGGAGAAGAGCTGGCAAGAAACTCCACGGTTACTCTTTTAAAAATAATTGGGTTTTACAATATTTTCAAATTACAGTTATAATAGGTATGGGAGGACAGTGCAGGACTGTCAATAGGTACCAGGTACTTAGAGGAATGAAAATAAAGAATAGAAAATCGTCTATAAATCGATGTCTGTGAGGCCTACAACGTTCTCCCATTCACAATATGTAAAATAATCTACATTAGTAAGATCAACCTAAAACAAATCTGTTGTTTGATTTTTTGAGCCTGTTTTAATATGTTTAAAGACTAACGATACCTACTCTGATAATCAGATTAACGATAAATACCTACTTAGGTCTAAAAGTTATGTTTTAAGTTTGATTTATAAAAATGTTTTATTGTTTTGCTACTACTTGTAATTCATAAAAAAGTGTATATTCAAGAATTCTTTATTAAAGAAACGATTTTTTAATTTAGTTATTATTTTATTATGATATTAACATAGTTTTACCCTTTCTATGACAAAAACGTTTGAAAATACTTATTACTTGTATCAATAAACACTTCGATGTAAACAAAATGTATCACAATAAATTCTAGCTTGTAGCATTAATCACTTACTAGTTTGAAAAATACATTGGTGTTTAGGGGTACAATTGAATATTTACGTAGGAATTTTAAATAAAACAATGAAAAAAGGTTGCTGATAATCAAAATGATTATATTAGTTTACGACTTTTTCTCACAACAACTATTTGCAGACAAAACATGCCAAAACACAAGCCTTATAACATTTCACACAAAACGGTAAGTAAATGTGTAAAATAATTCATTTTATTATAGATTTAAATACACAAAAATAAGCAAAGAAAACTATAGTGTACGGTGATATAACTGGCTATTTTTACTAATTACTTAAATTCCGTGCAGAATAATATATTCAAACCAAGCTCTTTATAATCTTTATAATATTATCTACACGTACCACATATCGTTTTTTTATTTTAGAACGTTAGAAAAATAAAGAGATTTTTTTAAATCTTTAACCTTAATTACTCAAAACTATGATTTTTCACTTATATCACTTTTCACTGAAGGTACAGATCTATGTTTATAACACATTTGCTCGTAAAGGGTCTCTTATTACACCAATTTCAAAATCGTAATGTACGTCACTACGCACTTGTGCGTTATTGTAATGTAAAACGCACGGTTTATCAAGATGCTCCGTCTAAACCGAACGGTACTTTTTAAAATCTAAGCAAAGAGTTTTTATGTCAGAAAAGTGGTCAACATTTTATGAATAAAATTAACTTTGAGAGATAAAATATAAAAAATAAACATTTAATTGTTTAATTTAAGTAGTTTTGACAATAAATTACAACCATTTATCTGTAAGAAAAACAAAAAAATATTGATTTACTCTATTAGTTATAATGGCTGTTTTTGTGCCTTTGCCTTAAAAAAAAGCGCTGATGCGCGCGCATCGCTAATTTGTGAACAAGTAATAATCAATTTTACAAATTGTTCAAATTTTTCTAACTGCTTTAACAAGTGATTAAAGATTTACTCGTTTAAGAAAGTCCGACTTTTATTTATTTCCTCGCAAATATGTTATAAAACGTCGTATGACATACGTGCGCTTTGAAAATTACAGCCTCTGCTTTCTTGTAGCCCTCGCCTATGGCTCGGGCTAGCAATATCGCCTCGGCTGTAATTTTCAACTTACCGCACTTATATCATAATGTACTAATATATAAGGAGAAACTGACTCACTAGGAACGTGAAATTTTGCACACCGCTTCCTTTTATAATGGAGAGAACTTGGGGAGCACTAAGAAAGTAAAATACGAGATCTACGCGGACGAAGTCGCCGGCGAAGTGAAGTCATTAATAACCACAAACCAAGTTGATAATGATGTCCACAACTATACAATTCTACATTGCTCGTCTAAAAGCCAAGCAAGGTACTTAATCAAGTGTCACCGGAGTGAGGGATAGGGTCTCGATAAAATGAGTGCTCCGACGTGAATCGGTGCTCAATGGCTGAAGTTTTAACTAGCGGTCGACCCGTCGAATGTCGGCCTGTGGTTTATCCCGCTTTATCGAAACGATACAATAGCCTGTATCTAAACCTGCCTGACTAAATCGTTTATATATTGTTGGTGAACAATTGGGACAGATTAGTCTGTACCATAATTTATTATGCCCGTGCCTAATGTTAGTGATAAATTACAGTGATTGAAAATTAATCAATATCGCTATGACATTTCGTTTTTACGACTTGACTTCGAGATTTCTTTAATACGTTTAAGTAAAATATTAATGTAAAGCTACTATAATAATATTATAAATATGAACGTTTGGATGTTTATTACTCAGTCACGTATAAACGGCTGAGCGCATTTGGATGATATTTGGGACGCAGATAGTTTGTAACTTGGATTTAAACATAGGATACTTTTTCTCTCTGTAGTCGCCGTAGTAGTGAATTTATTATTAGTAAAATTATCCCACGGGCGTTCATAAGCGTAACGCACTAGGAAGTGGTGAAAGGCGGGCGTTTTGAGGGACTGTCTTATGTAATTATGACGTTCAAAAAGTGCTGACTCTCAGCCTAGTTTGAATAAATGACTTTTGATTTTGTACGCAGCTTACGGTAGACGTAACATTTTAGAAATCGTCACGTAACGGAAGAAGCGTTATGTGCTCTCAGTTCGACTTTTATTTTGATGTTAAAAATAGACACAGAAAGAGTGCGTTAGTTTTCAAGGGCGCTGAAACCAACAGTGAGGCCAAAATGAAAATCCAAGATGGCGGTTGCAAAACTTAATTTTTTTTAAAGTCAGTTGTGTATTAAATTCCTCTAAAAATACAAGTATTCAACTATTCTTGTTCAGTCATCATCATCATCATTTCAGCCGAAAGACATCCACTGCTGACATAGGCCTCCCCCAAAAGGGGGGGTTTGCCATAATCGCCACGCTTGGCAGGCGGGTTTGCGATCGCAGTATGGTGGTAAAATGCATAGAGAACGCTGCTGCCCATTCTCTAGTAAGTCCCTTAGTCGCCTTCTACGACACCCACGGGAAGAAATGGGATGGTGCTATTCTTTTACAGCCGGCACCACACGGAACCTAGTGTTCTTGTTCAGTAGCATACATTTTATAAATGAAACGAACCAGAGGAAGAGCTGCGCATAGTATGATTAATCTGCTTATGTGCACAACTAGGTTAACTGAAATAATGCAACGAATGTTTGTTTTGTGTGTTTTCAAACCAAGAGGCACAGGTGCGGGTTGGCATAGGTATTTTATTTTACTTTAGTAATACGCAACAATGTTATTTAAGTTAATACTACGCTGGACTGGGATATTTTCTACATAGTATATAGCTATCTAAACTAATCATCATTAAGATTTAGGTATAATATGTTGTATTTACTTATATTTGAACCACTGTTTATCTCTGCATCGCCCAAAGGTCGACTGGTGGAAAATACCTATGGCATTAAGTCCGCCTCTGTACAGTCGAGTTCATTAATATTGGCACTGTCAAGGATTCGAAATATATTGAGCGTTGGATCATCATCATCATCACCATCATTTCAGCCGAAAGACCTTAGACCCGACCGTATGGACAGTTTCCATGAATCCATCGTTATAATCGCCCACAGACCTCCCTAGGCACTCAAAACGATTCTGGAGTTCGAGCTGAAAGCTCTCGGGGTTTTGGACTTGGATCGGTGCTGGACGGAGCGTAGACTTCATCAGCCGACATCTTTCCAGCTTGATGTTGATATTCAATGTACCTCTTACCATGCGGTGATCGCTTCCGGTTTTCACCGCGTTGATCACAGAGACATCATTGAATATTTGCTTCTTTGTCGACATAATGAAGTCAATCTCTTTTTTAGTTGCACCATCAGGCCTCTGCCAGGTCCACTTTCTATGCTCACGTTTTCTGAAGAAGGAGTTCATCATAAAGAGGCCTTCCTTCTCCATAAAACTGGCCAGTAAGTGACCCCGGTGGTTCCGACGTCCAACTCCAAATTGACCCACTCTCAGCTCATCATCGTCCCGTTTGCCCAGTTTTGCGTTGAAGTCCCCCATGACAACGGTGAAATGACTTTTGGAACCATGCATGGCTTACTGCGTTGGATAGCTCAATAAATTCTATATAACCTATAAACTTAAAAATATGTCATCATGTGAATGGTTCAATAATATTTGCTATGCATTAGGCAATAATTTGAAAAATTATCAGAAAAATGAGTCACATGTTAATGAATCTAAATCTTGACCACAATTCAATGATGCTTATAACTGTCACAATATTATGACCTTTTTGATGTTCATATATATTTGAAGCCTGAAAGGGCCAATATATTAATGAGCTCGACTGTACATTTCTGTGCGTGAAATATTAAATAAATAAATAAATTATTTATTTAAACTTTTCGCACACGAAAAGGCGGACTTAATCCCTTAGGCATTCTCTACCAGTTAACCAAGGGCGGTGAAGATATCAGATAGCAGGTGCTTTGGTTGAGAGGAACAATGATAAAAAAAATATTAAAAATAAAATGAATAGGATGAATAAGATAGGCTTAAAATTGTAGAATTAACTACAAATCATGATTTATTTATTTCATAGCCATAACAGTACACACAGTACCGTGACGGCCTGAGGGGCTCTCTGTACCGGGATTGGACAGTTAAACATTGATGCGTGTATTTATAGGATAGTTCTTCCGAAAAAAAACCAATGCTAAAAAATTTGAAGGCTAAATCCTCTTGACAGTGCGAATGTGACTAAAGCTATTTTATAACCGGCCAACATACAATAAGGTCGTCCTGTGCAGACAAGCACTACAGTACCTATTTTCACTCTTAAGCTTGGGTTTCCTAAGAAAGCGGTGAACGATCACACAATAATGGTTGTACCAATATAGAGTGCTTCTTGACCCCTTTTTTTGGGTGGGTAGTCATCAAATAACTTCTCCCGCTCTGGGTGGAACAGGAGGGCGTGTCAGACTTTTACTGACTAATACCCACCCGTGTTCCCTCAGTTGCCTGTGTGCCAGGGGCCGCGGTATCTCTTTCAAACAACCCGCACCCCTGGCATACATCGACCCTTCCGTGCCCCATCAGTTGGTGCTGACACCTCTTTGAGGCGCGCGTAAAACACAACGCGTCGTCGACCCGGGCTTGGTCCTTACCGGACAGCGAGCTACCCATTAGTCGCAATCCGTAAGCCCGCGCCTATGGTGGCCGGGAATCAGCCTGGGATTCCCGCGACCCAGGGCGTCTCTTGCGACGACGAAGGCCGTGAGAGCGCATGTACTGCCGCTCCCTCACGTGCGCCGCCTCCCTCTTCGCGAGCATGACTGCTTCGCATTTGCAGATGGAGGTGACGGCTACCCATGTACTCTCGCTCCGTACCATGGCCTGGACCAGGGCCGGACGTGAGGGATCGCCGCTGCCGATCGCCTCCACGAGGATACGGCGCGGTGCTCCGCCCAAGCCGGGCAGATCTTCCACCGTATGCTCCACCGTGTCCTCAGGGCAATCTTCGCAATGGAAACACCCGGGCGTTTCCTCCCGCCTTGTCCCAAATAGGAACCTCCCGAAACAACCGTGTCCGGTGAGCGTCCTGGGTACTTCATCATTGACTCGACCTCGATATGAACCCCCGCCGTTACCTGGGAACCCGTCGGTGGCGCATTCCAAGGCCCATGAAAACACATGGCCTCGGTCTTGTGCAAGGCCACTTCAAGTTCCAGTTGCCGGATTCTATCGACGATTATCGCAACCCCGTGTGTCGCTACGTCGGCTGCCGCCTGGTACGACGTCCCTTGCGCCAGGACCATCGTGTCGTCAGCGTAGCTAAAAACACTGAGGCCGCTAGGGAGGTCGGCGCGCAGTACCCAGTCGTACCCGATGTCCCACAGATACGGGCCCAGGACCGATCCCTGTGGGACACCGCACGACATCTTTTTGTTGACCCCTTAGGGAGAATTTTACCAATGAGACTGAACCCGATTAGCACATCCAAACCACGTTCAAGAGCTGTCAAGTGTCATCATTATTGCGGAATATTGACACTGATAGCTATTAAACGTTCAGATTTACTTATCACGTTCAGTCTCATTGGTGAAATTCGTCCTAAATGTCAAATACCTACTGGTGAAAGTGAGAGATATTTTCTTGATGATGGAACCGCATTCCTAGGAAGCTAAAGCTTTATGAAAATATTATCTAACAACGTAAGATAATTTTCTGTATTTTCATTTCATAAACATGAAAATCAACTGTTTAAACAGAGGTATCTATATCAAAACGAAAACTAACATTCGTTACGAGGAATTAGTGAATACCACAAACAAAAGCCAGCTATCGATACGTTCACTAACTAGTGGTGGGCGCGCGTCCAGTGTCCGCATATATCCGATCAGATACCGCCGAGCAGTTAGGCACGTCATGCCCGCTGTCGGATATTCGTGGAAAACTTTCGTGAAGAACTTTTCAAATAAAAGGTGGGTTTTTTCGGACTTGTAGATTTGTTGTTAGCAAACTTTAAATGGTTGAATACGAGGCTTTTGGGTTCTAAGTGTGTGAATTTTTCGTTGTTTTTTTTTTATAATGAGCGTTTGATTTGTCTAGAAAAAACATTTTTTCTATCTTTATTTTTATTTCTTTTGTAAATGTCAGGTAGTTTTAATCCAAAACTACAACGTTAATAATGCGCGTGGCCAAAAGCAAAACTAACGCGGCCATTTTGTTTGGTCAATACAATATCTGTGACAATTTGACAACAACGCGCCCCAGTAATCTACATCATATTGCTTGCAAAATTCTGTCAACGTTGTCGTTTTTTTTATGGATTATTGATCTCCCATGAATCACCATTAAATATATTGGACAATGGTACCTACGACCATAACAACTATTAGCTCCCAATTGGATAGATTCGATCAACCGTAACCTAGCTCCCTAATCGATAAATCCATCTATTCGTGACTTAACATGCAGACGGCGACTGTCTACAGTCGGGCGGATCTCGAACGAGATACGGCTGAGCAATTAAGAACATGCTACAACCCTATTGGGAAAGAATTGTTTATTGCTGATTTATTTCAATTTTGTTTTATAAGCAAAAAGAGAGAATTAAGATAATACTTTTAAAAAGTTATTTATTTATTAATTAAATAATTTTACAACTGTTTTCTACATACAATATCACCTTTTATTCGTCAACGGGTTAGGGATCGGTGTACCTATAGTACTCACATTTCACCAGTTATGTTCTAAGCCCCATGTCACAAGGGGCGAGCCTATTGCCATCAAACAGGCACGAATCCGGACTCCAGGCTGTTACAAAAACACTGCCCGACCTAGGAATTAAACCGTCATGCCCAGCAATAGCACTCGCGACCACTAACTAGACCAACGGGGCAGTTATGTATTCTGATAAGTAAAAATGTCGAACACCATAATATTTTTCGCCTACAACTAACTAGCTACATAAAACAAAACATGACTCCTCATAAGAATATCTAAAGGAAATAGACAAATGTCCGCCAACAAAAGAAAAATAAAAGCCAATCATCGATTCTTTATCTCGCGTCCTACAGACAGTGGTACCGTCGACATATCAGAGACTGAGATACGAGCGACTAATAAATCACATCCGGACCGCATTCGCTCGCATCCGTATTCGGATACGACTTGATTATGAATAGTGAGTGGACGGTGCGGTATCGATTATGGAGATTCGATTTGATGAAAACTCAATGCCGTTTTTATGCTGATTTAATTTGATTGTTAATGAAATTACTTTTATTTTAGCAATAGATTAGGTATAGTATAACAATTTTAAAGGTAGCAAACTTCCATCCCTTTTTGTTTCCCACAGATCTGCTATATAAATCCTGCAACGTGCTGACTGTTCGCCAACTTTTCATTATGCACTTAGTATTAAAACAGCACACCATGCTTACCTACATTGCTGACAATACTAACAAAAGACGGAATGATATAACATGCACATCTAATGCAACCTCAAAACATGTCTTTGTAGAAAGATTTTACATTTTTAGGCCCATTTCTGTACAACAGGTTAAATAGAAAACTAAGTATCTATAAATTAAATTACTTTAGCTGTAAGAAAATTATACTTGAATATTTACTAACCATCGCATATGCACAGACAGAAGATCTACTTGTTGTCTGCAAATAGAACGACTAACATGCTATTTTACTTTTACTTTCCTAAGTTTAGCAAATTTTTTACTTTATACACTTTGTTAATTTATTACATTAAGTATTTACGCGTTTCATAGCCTGAAGCACAGGTTCAACCTAGTTCAGGCAATAAGCAACTGTGCTCTATTTTAATTGTTAAGATACATTATAAATACGCCCCTTTTATAAATAAACGATATTATTATATGATATATTATAGTTTTTGCTTTCATTACGCCTTGGAAGTTCACAAAATATTTTTTAAATAGGTATTCTCCACTTCTTCGCCGTCAGAGAGCAGCATTATAGGTACTTCACTATTATATATTATTATACATTATCAAGTTGTTTTTATACTTAAGTAATAATAAGTTGCATTTAAACCTAAGTTGTTTAAATTCTTTATCAACTTGATACATATAAGTGAGTTAAAAAAAAACATGCTAGGTATTTCAGATTCTGCCGGGGCACGAAGATGAGTTAATACTCTCTCACACAAAATAAATGTGCTAAAGACAATGAAAGAAAAACAAAGCTTTATCATCAAACTGCAATCTATTCCTCTAAGTTGTGTGTGGCCACCCGGTCCACATGTCGAGTAGACATGTCGAACGACCTCGCTCGAGATATGGCACCGTCGTAAATCACACCCGCACCGCCTCATATCCGTATTCGAGAGCCGTATTGACTTAGCGAGTACGTATTCTGATTGTCAATTATTCGGAATAGGCTTTTTGGGTTTCTAATAAAGGAGGATGGATTACATGTACGGAAGTGGAGTTCAAATGTAGGAAGCAGAAGGTTATGATCGTAGTAAGAAGTGTTCTACTCTGACCTATTTTTTTCGAATGCTAGCGATCCACAATCGACGAACACCGGTACATCCATTCTTGGCAGAAAGTAAGTTAAAACTAGAACCCGACTACTAAAAATCACGCTCTAAAAATTATGAAACAAGAAAATATTCTCAGCTCATTCATCATCAGCAGACGATCAAGACGCTTCTACCGATACCTCATTTGTCAAATTATGATCAGTAATTTAGAAGTTATGATGAACGTACATGCATACAAACATACATAGCGGTCAAAATATCCGTAGTGTCCCTCGCCGTAGTAGGGTAATAATTATAATAAGGATTGGCATTCCGTGTTTTGCACTGGACCTTCAATCTGCAAGGAAACTAATCTTTCCGAACTACCTATACCTTACACCACAGAGCTACGGAGGCGCCTCTATGGCCGCTGCTAGAGGCAGCTTAGTCAACACTTCCCAATAGCAACCCAGCGTTATACCGCTTACTCGCACTATGACACAAACAGACGGCTGACGACTTTGAAGGCGGCCCGTGACTAAGGGTGCAATCCGAATTGCGCTGTAATCGGTTTGAACATTCTTACACCCGTTCCGCATTAATGTGAGCCCGATAACGACGGCTCGTGAGCGCTGTCTTAAATTAAAGTTGTGCGATTAAAGTACTTCCGGCATATAATCTTTCAAATCCTTCCATCTTTTCGATGGAAGAATTGGCAAACTTAAGGGGAACCTAGTCGCGGGCTCGAACTCACTGGTGGGTCTGGCTAAAAAGCACGCTGTCTCACCAGGCATCGCATCCGACAGAGGCCGTACCCGTGATGAGCAGTTAGACGCTAGTCTACACGCACAACATTATTGTGTGAGATACAGGATCATTTATAGTACAACAGTCCCGTAAAAAATTAAGAATAGTCCTTCGGAAGATCGGGTTTTATGAAAAAACCACTGCATAAATCAATGACCCAATAAAGTTCATTGAACTTTTCGATATTTGAGCTTTGTCGGTACCGACTTGGTTTTTCAAATTTTACACTTCTTTTATTACTTAAACACGCCCAAAGTTAGGTTAAATTAGCAAGAAAAACGAATCTTTGTTGGCTCCTAACTTTTTAATGGGTTTTTCTTTTAATATTCTGTTTCCGTACAGACAATATTAATAATGAGACAAAACCATACCATGTTTAATTTTTGATGTACATTGTCGAACAGTGGAGTAATACACTCCCGAAGTTTGTATGGGAAAAATGTGGACTAGGTTCACCTTAAGTGGCAGTGGGCAGACCACATTGCTTGCAGAACAAATGTCCGATGGGGCCGAAAGGTTCTGGAGTTGCTCCCGCGTGCCGGAAGACGTAGAGCTGGAAGTCCTCCCACACGGTGGACCGATGACCTTGTGAAGGCCGCAGGAATAAGTCACTTATGACTTATTCCTGCGGCCTTCACAAGGTTATCGGTCGGTTAACAAATGAATAAATGACTTATCATTTATTCATTTGTTTAACATAGGTAGGTACAATAATTATGATATATAAAGATAATAAAGCGTGCGCTATATTATACCAGAGAGCGTACAAATGTTTGTAAGTAATAAAAAAATAAAGGTAAAAGCCAGCCAAGTCTCAATGATTAAATAAAATACAATAAGTCTGAATTACAAAGACTGGATTATAGGATTATAAAGATTATAAAGACTCACACATTGTTTAATACAAAATAATTATTGTTTTTGTTTCATGTCAATATTTTGCATGTCAACACACAGACTGAAAACAAATAAAATACTAAATACAATACTAATGTCAAACCGCCGTGTAATCCGCGGATAATGATGAATCCTGCTCACTATCTATTCACCCGTGGTTTAAACCTACCATGAGATCACGAAACATTGCTTTTGATAATTACAAACACGCCTTTGACGACCAACTTACGAAGACTTACGAACTTACCCGAATACGTCCCCCGATCAGGCGATAACAAGACGGGACAGTGTGGACGTATCACAACGAGCGCTTGATAAATCTATCCGATGGCATTCTTTGCCGCCTCGTGTACCCAACGCTTTACTTCGTAAAACTTTCTTATGAAGACAGCTTTGTTTATCTCAGCCGATGGAAGTGGAGGAATGTTTGGAAAAGAATTATATGGTTTAGATAAACACGGTTTTTGTGAGAATTTATTTAACATCACTAGCCTTTTGCCAACTATGTTAGGGTCGGATTCCAGTCTAACCAGATAAAACTGAATACCAGTATTTTACATTAAGCGACTGCCTATCTGACTTCCACAACCCAGTTACTGGGTAACTGTGGCTTAGTAACATTAGCCGCTCGGGTCGATCGATCAGGTTAAGCTACGCTTGCCGCGGTTGGTCCGTGGATGGGTGACCATCTGTACATATCAAGACCCCTCCATGCCTCGGAAAGCACGTTAAGCCGTTGGTCCCGGCTGTCATTTGTGGATCTTTGACAGTCGTTACGGGTCGTCAGAAGCCCGAAAGTCTGACAACCAGTCTTACCAAGGGGTATCGTGTTACCCAGTTACTGGGTTGTGCAGGTCAGATAGGCAGTCGCTCCATGTAAAATAGTGGTATTCAGCTACATCCGGTTAGACTAGAAGCCGACCCCAACATAGTAGGGAAAAGGCTAGGCAGATGGTGATAATAAAAGTTGACTATTGGCTACCCGCGGCCGGTGGGACCTTATTCACCACGCTGTTAGGTGTACCTTCCCTGTGGGCACCTGGGCTGGCAAAACTTATTACAGGTTACCATGTAGCCTAGCTAGGACGCCAGCTAGCTTACGATACAATTGTGTTACTTGTTACATTCTTTCTATTCGATCTAACCCTACATTGTAAAATTATATTTACTGTAACAGACTGTACCACACTTTTTGAAATAAATAAATTATTATTACTTTAGTAATCTCTTGGTTCCGTGTGGTGCCGGGCGTAAAAGAATAGCACCATCCCATTTCTTCCCGTGAGGGTCGTAGAAGGCGACTAAGGGACTTTAAGAGAATGGGCAACAGCGTTCTCTATGCATTTGACCACCATACTGCGATCGCCAACCCGCCTGCCAAGCGTGACGATTATGGCAAATCCCCCCCTTTTGGGGGAGGCTTATGTCCAGCAGTGGACGTCTTTCGGCTGATATGATGAATCTCTTAGTCACTTTAACACTCTATACAGCCATTTTTCTTTTGTTTTATTTTTCTAGCTGACTCTTTAATAATTCCGAATCCACCGTTTTGTTTTTTTTTTTGGCTTCACACGGTTTGTGCATTTAGCCAGTGTAAAGTAATTTTTCTTTTAGAACAAGTAATTGGCCCGATATCGGGCACGAGGTTACAAAACATTCATAGTCGTCTTTAGTCAGTCAAGTCAAAGTTATTGTAAAGCGGATAAAATACGCGAAATAGAAGTTTTTGGGGGGAACACGAAAAGTCCACGTTAGTCACTTATTTTCACTTTCACTACACTTGTGCACTCACACGTAACTAAATTGAATAATTCACTATCAAAATTATACAATTTAATTCGCTATTTCACTAAATTCCATGAAAATGAAAATTCGTGCGACATGTTCCAACGCGATCCCGCCAAAAACTCCAATCCACCGTTTTAATAATAGACATGTCTCAAGAACTTTTTAAAACTCTAAGCTCTATTATCTTATTGGCACACATGATTCGCCAGTATCTAATACTCCATCAAGTTCAAGGCAAGTCACCCCACTTGAGTATTTACTGTACGCCCACTAACACCGCGAAGTAGCTAAACCGATGACGTCATCGTTGTAAAGGGTTCTCACACGTATCCAGTAAACTGTTGCTGCTACTAGTATTTTGTATGCTAAGGGATAGTTTTATTAGTATTTGAGGGGCTTGAGGCTAAGTATAACAGCGGCACGGCTCGATCGATCAGGTCAAGCTACGCTTGTCGCGGTTGGTCTGTGGATGGATGACCATCTTCACATACCAAGACCCCTTCGTGCTTCGGACAGCAAGAAGGGGTCGTGGGTAATTGGTTGTGGAGGTCTGGTAGGCTCGCCCAGTAGTCATTCCATATAAAATACTAGTGGTCTTAAAACTTATGAAAGCGCATGTATGACTTATGAATAGAGATCGGATATTCGAATGCATATTTACCTAAAGTCGCGATGTTGGCTAATATGGAATGCGCTTTAATATCGAAATAATCTTTATTTAATTTATGTTTTTTTTTACTAACACACACCACCCCCTCCCTTACACCCTACTTACATATATTTGCATCGGGGCTTAAACATTAATTCTAAATAAATATGTATCTGAATAGTTTTGCAATGCTAATAATTTAGAAGTCGCTTCCATACTATACACCTAACTAGTTATGCATTCCCGGTGTTCCTGGCATCAAAATATGTTTTTAAAAGCCGCTTCCATACTTTCATAACCAAAAATTAACTTTAGGTAAATATGCATTCGAATATCCGATCTCTACTTGTGAACCAAATGATTTCTAACATCAAATCTTTCTAAAAAGATGGTAAAGATTTGTGCCCAAAACAAACTGCGTATTTTAGTATAGAAACCAATCCGATTCATTCTACTCCAATTGAACTAACTGAGTTGGCGGCAGAATAATTGAACATGAATCAATTACGATACCGCTGGGGCGAATATAAACATTTTATGTAAATCTTGCGTTTGTTTTAATCCCTTTAACGAATAGGACTTTAGTACGCCATATTTATTTATCATTTCATTTCACACAGAACTTTATTACGTTTTAACATCACGTTCTCAAATATATTCGTCACCGTTTTTAGATCCAGCCGTCATTTTGCGACGCAGGCCTCGCGTATAAAAACATTTTGCAATAAATGTCCATTTTACGACGCAAAATAAAGTACACGTCGTGAATATTGCGCTGAATTATGATGGCAGGGCTTTAAACCCTTTGTGGGGGTGACTTTTCGGAGTTTGGAGCTGACACGGGAATAAAACGGTTTGTTTTCTTTTTTAATGAAATCTTCGTAATCCGTGAAGCAAGGCAATGAAATGCAAATTTTTTGTTAACTCAATTTCTTACTTCGTTGACATTTAACATCCGGATTTTTGAATCGCTGTTAAACTTGAAATAGCATCTTGACGCTTGCTTCGACATGAGTCAAGGCCGATGCTAAGAGAGTCCTCTCGACTTGTCAAGAATATAATCATTCCCCATCCTACCGGTATTGCCAAACAGGTGAACAGTTCAGACAGTCAGTCAGTCTTCACATTATAACGAAATAATTAAAAAATCGAAATCAAGTCATTTATTCTAATTAGGCTGAGAATATAGTCTTTTTGACCGTCAACCACATCCATAACCTTCGTACATAAGAGTCTCCCATAAGTCGTGCCCTTCACCTCTTGCTAATGTTTTAGCAAAGATGAAGATGTGGCCATCTTTTAAGATAAAATAACTCGATTCTATATAATAGTATACAAGACTACGTTTATACCGCAACAATTTGTATTCAGTTCTAAAACATTTTGCAGAGCTGGATAAACGGATGTTCTCGACGCACTCACAAATAATAATTGTTCTACTTAGTCTCAAAAAATATTTCGAGAAAAAATCTCAATGAGAATAGATATCGTTCACACAAAAGTTATACCTACATCTGTACCCGCCTCAACGTATTCAAAGTGTAGTGCCCAATTCCCAGCAAAGTGATACCGAGTCAATATTCTAAATCGAGCCGCCAAACACAGGTGCGGCGAGCGCTCTCTGTTTATCGAGCCAACTCGGGCAAACTCGAGCCTCTGTGAGGATTCTCCATCGACCGGTTGAACGGTCTGGTTTACAGGGATTTAGGCAATGTGTTGAATGGCAAATAAGTTATTGACAGTTTAAATGTCGTTATTGGTCTAATTAATTGGAGTTATTGTTTTACTCTGTTGGTGGTTTAAAATTATGTTTTCAATAGAAAGCATATTGAAATGTAATGTCAGCGTTCATTTCCAAAGAACTATGCTTTACTTCACAATAATTTTACTTCAATTCATTGTAGATATTACATCATTCTCCTGCCCATATCCCAATTCATTTGTGGTCGGCGCAACATGTCTTTGTCTTCCACCCTTCTCTATCAGTCGTCATCTCCGTAGTCACACCCTTTCTAACCATATCATCATTCACACAGTCCATCCATCGCTTCTTTGGTCTCCCACTACTCTTATAGCCATCATTCCTCCGTAGCCCATACCATGACAACCGATTTCCACAAAAAAAATCAGATATCGGTGCCACTCTCAGGCTTCAAAAAATCAAAATAAAAATCAAAAGTCATTTATTCAAACTAGGCTGAGAGTCAGCACTTTTTGAACGTCAAAATTACATAAGACAGTCCCCCAAAAGTCCCCTCGCCCTTCACTACTTCCTAGTGCTTTAGCTGGGAAGAAGAAGTGGCGCAACAAACTCCCCAGCAGCACAGCTGTCTGTTAAGTTGGAAGAACTTGATTCTATACAATAACAGCATATAATTAACATTCAACAATAAATGAAAATTTAATTAATAAACATTAAAAAAAAATGGTTTATGCAGTCAAGTAAAATAAACAATGATGTGAAGTAACTAATATGACCTGTCCTTCTTATGTACTCATTTCTTATTCTATCCCTCCGTGTAACACCACACATCCCTCTTAACATTCTCATCTCAGCTACATGCAATTAATTGCCTTTCATTCATCTCTTTTGTGGCCCAAGATTCTGACCCATCCAAGACGGCAGGTCTTACCATGGTTTTATACATCTTCCCCTTAACTTTAAGGGGAATGTGGGAGTCGCAGATTGCTCCCGTTACCTGCCGCCATATCATCCATCCAGTATTAATTCTGTGCTTTGCCGTCCGATCTACTTCGCCATCGCTTTGCACGAGTGAACTGAGATACCGAAAGTCGGAGCAGACTTGCAGAAGCGCGCCATTGATAGCGCGCATTCTCCAGCTTCTGTTGCCACTTCTCCAATCTGCTCTGGATCTCGGATACGTCTTCACCGACAAGAACAATGTAATTGGCAAACAGCATGCACCAGGATGCCTCTTCCTGTATGTCCGACGTCAAAGCGTCCATGATCAACAGGAAGAGGTAAGGACTTAAAGCGGATCCCTGGTGCAAGCCTACAGCCACATTGATCTCGTCGGTATTGGCAGCAGCCGACCGGACGTAGGTACGAGATCGACTGTACATGGCACGAATTAGCTCTACATACTTCCCGGGCAACGCTTTCTCTTTCAAGGTCCACCACAACACATCCCGAGGTACCCTATTTGTACATATTACAACACAAAATAAATACCTATCAACCGTATCAAATATTTCATCACAAATGCACGTGTGCGCTGATCCATTTGACCTTTAGATCGACAATAAACTGAGAATATTCTTTATGAACAATATAAACATAAAGTTGTGTTAATTAATAACGAAGCGTGCGCGGATTAGTTAGCAGATTAACATTAAGCCCCTGATAATTAAATTTTACTTTGTTAAACAAACGAACGCAATGAAAACTAGTTGCTACATAAGTGTTGGTGAAAATGGATGGGTTTGGTATCTTTTTGAATAATTTATACGGATAATTTCATGCAGATAAAGTTTCGGTTGTGGAGGTCGATTGGCAGTCGCGCCATGTAAAATACAGGTATTCAGCTGCATCTGGTTAGACTGGAAGCCGACCCCAACATAGATGGGAAAAGGCTAGGCAGATTATGACTTTAGCGCATCCACTGTCTATGATTATTTGCATAATCATTATGTATGTCACATGATAAATATGATAATGCTTAGTACTGTAACACAGCAATATGATAATTAGATATATCTATCTTTTCCATTAATCATGAAATTGAACATAGCACTATGATCCCCACAAACCATGAAGTGATTGTCAAACAAAACTATCAGGCGAGGTGTCAACCTGTCAAGTCTACTGTTCATTATTGCGGTCACAGTCAACAATGCACGTTGGGCTAAAATGTTGACAGATAATGCAATATAGCCGATAAATAGATATAGCTTTAGGCTTTTCTATTCGACTAGTTTAAGCCGTTAGCCGATATGTTCGATATTCGGTTGATTTCTGTGAAAATCGGCTCAATGCGAATCGTTCTTTTGACCTAAATGAACAAATACATGCCGCACTGAACACGTTAAAATCATTTTTAATGTTGCAATTTTAGTGGTTTGAATTCTGTAAGTAATACCGTGTTCGTAAAATGTCGCATAAAATAATAAGTGGCTTAGATATATTTTTTCAATTTATTATTATTTATTACTTTTGCGACTTACAGAAGTCCCTAAAGGGACTTAAATTGAACATTGATAGACTTTTACCATTCATTTCATCTAGATTAAAATGTATTTTCATGAAGATTTGTTTTACGAAAGAAAAGAGAAAGACATGTCTAAGCAATAAAGTTATAAAATGAAGGTGTAATATATTTTACAAACATTTTACGGCATAATAACTTGAAATATTTCCAAGTACTGTCGAGAATAGTGCCTGCTAATGCATTTCCGTGAACACGTACTACTTGAACATTACAAGGAAAAATTCTTCAATTTAAAATTAAAAACTCGGGAATACGCGGAATTATTTCAACACAAGAAATTTGTTCAAGTAATAACATAAGGAACAAGGAATTACGTTACAGACGTTTGGAAGGCGGTGACAAAAAATTAAAATACTTAACCAACGTCACCGACTTCCAAAATTAAAGTAATTTTTCACTTTTTAGTTCCTTCTCCACACCAATTCTAAATTTCATCATCCTTGGGGTCAAAACAATGCATCAGGAATCGCGGTTGATTTGCTGTCATTCTTTGAAGAGTTCAGTTGTCTGTCTCCGAAACGCATCATCAGATCTATATTAAATTTAAAAAGGACCATTTCGTAATAAACCCATTTCGAACAAAAAAGAATTTTGCAAATCCGTCTACGTAATAATATGACGGAGTTGTACCCAGACATACATAAAAAACATATATTAACATGTCGAATTGATAACCTCCTTCATTTTTAAATCGGTTAAAGGAAGGCTCTGCGAAATTTCATCTTTATTATACAACTTTGCATACATACAAGTAGAACAGAATTGTAAGCAAGACTACGGTTTAAGCTTCTTAGGAGTAGTCCTTTCGGCTATAGTTGTTCGACTCGTAACAGCACGGGTCGATCGAAGGTTAAGCAAGGCTGGCCGCGGTTATTTCGTGGATGGGTGACCGCTCATTACTCAATGAGAGCCCCCGTGCCTCGGAAAGTACGTTAAGCCGTTTGTCCCGGCTGTCATTCGTAGATCTTTGACAGTCGGTACTGGCTGTTTGCCAACCAGCCCGAAACTCTGACAACCAGTATTACTGGGTTGCGGAGGTCAAATAAGCACTCGCTTTATATACAACTAGCTTTTGCCAGCGGCTTCGCCCGCGTGGAGGTCGGTGTATTATACATATAAACCTTCCGCTTGAATCACTCTATCTATTAAAAAAACCCGCATCAAAATCCGTTGCGTAGTTTTAAAGATTTAAGCATACATAGGGATATAGGGACAGAGAAAGCGACTTTGTTTTATACTATGTAGTGATACTGGTAATCAGCTGTATCTGGTTAGACTGGAAGCTGACCCCAACGTAGATGGGAAAAGGTTATAAACAGATTGAGGAGTAGTCCTTTCACCATGGGTAAATTACATTAAAACGGTGTAAGTACTAAGTGGAGTATCCCAAGTAGGTATCTTATTTCCAACAGCTCCTCCAACATTCTCAAGTGTGATGAAGTCGGATTCCCGCCAAGATGTCACTCTGCAAATGAGTTCTTGATGTGTACCTCCATTTTATCATAACATCTGCATGCACCGACACGTTCCCGTGATGTTGGCAGAATTCTAAGATATTATGTCTTGGTATGCTGTTATGTTGGTATACTGTATACGAAGATACGTAAACTTATGTAGGATATTTATTAAGGGTAGGGAGCTTGGTCAGTATCCTAGTTTTGTGGCCCATAAGCTTCAGCCAATCCCAAGAAAATATCAATCTGTCAAAAGTTGGCGCCAATCCAACCCGTGTGTGTAAAGTTTTGTTGGATTTTTGAAAGACGATTCTACCTGAATATTCTAGAACAGAGGTTCAAACCTTCTTTTGTTCTCGGTTCACTTTGTCACCTTTTTATGTACTTATCAAAGAAAGAAAAAACATCAGCTAGTAAAAACATAAACGAAACAAATCAAAATAGAAGACATTGCAGCTTGACGGAATATCGTCACAACGCAACAGAAGGCAGAATAGACCAGAACGAATTATTCTTTTTTTTGTAATGTGGCGTTGTAAAAACATGACTTTGTCTGTTGATAACCCATCGAAACAGATTTCATCTTAGCGTGTCAATGGCACAAATTACAATAAAAAAAATTACAACATTCAGCAACGTGAATACTATTTGCTGACGGGGCAGGACAATTTCATCCTATAAGAGAAGATAGGGTTGTCTTATCTTATCTTGCCAACAATACGACAGTGTATGTAATAAACTAGCCTACAGAGGCAGTGCTATGTCCGGCCCACGCCTGGGCAATCAGAAGAACGAGGTATTGCTGTAGTTTATAGAGCTGAATAGATATAAAAATCACAAATGAAGAAATAAAAGATTTATGTTCTCACAACGTTGCACCCCGCACATGTCGACAACCCTACCGCTGCTGACACCGAGCTTAGACTCGATACGACCACGCTTGCAATATGTCGATGAGTCAGCACTACCCTTCCAATAGATGCCATGATATACTGGATGAGCCAAATTGTTTATTTTACGTCGACTTCGGCTCATTTCGGGTTTCGTCGGCTTTATTCGTCGATCGGGTTCCTTGAAGTGTAGATAAAGCGAACGGTTGTAGGTTTGGGCTTCTTTTGTTTTTATATCCTAAGGTTTTGACGAATTCCAGTCTTCGTCAGCGCCATTAAGTTGAAAATGCTACTGATGGAACACTTTACTAGAACGATTCTTTTTGCTATATATGTGACAGGCTTGCGTTTGACTGCTACCTGTAATGCTATTCCGTAAAAATCTCACCGTGAAAACTAAGGTGAACTGAGCTTGAAGTCGGCTGTCAATAGTGTAAATTTATTTCAGATAGAATGACAGCTCACTTTAAGCTCACTTCACCTATGCTTTCACGGTTAGATTTTTATAGAACAGCCAAGCAGATCTAAAACCATGACATGATCGAAGATGAAACACGTAACCTTTTCACTCGAGACATGAAGACTCCCAGGTCCTAAATTAAGTTTGTCAGGACAAACAAAAGTCCTTAGAATGAAGTGACAAAGAATCGCATTGTCCGCTCTCTCGACATGAATGACACTTTAAAACATGGAACTTGACAATTTTATTTATAAATGGGCCTACAAAATTAAATGGCAAACCATTGTGACGCACAATAAAATTATGGAAGATATTTTAATTTAGAACCTTTGTACGAGTATTCTATTACTAACGTATTATACATTATAATTTGGTTCCATTTTGTTTTATCATTTATGTTACGCCACATAGTACGACAAAGGTTTTCATATTTATTTGTAGAAAACCGCAAATCAAATATTACCACCAAATTATTTGTTAGTTAGTTGATAATAATTTATGATACACAAGTTACACAGCAGCTTGTTTATTGTGAATGAATGCATAATTAGGAAATGTTGTGTAAATTTTGCTGACACTACCCACTTTATTCATTGTCATGTACGTTTTCCACTAATTTCGATAAGAAGGACGATATCAAAGTTTTTTTTTTAAATTGTATTGTTGAGAAAACAAAGTCAGAAGACGCAATCTTAACTAAAAGTAGGTACATACCTACATACCTATTTTTCTTCTTCTTTTCGTGTCGACGACACAACTGTAATACAAAGGCGGTCAAATGCATGGAGCATACTGTTTTAAAATATCTGTCGATTTTATTTCTAGCTGTGAATCATATGCTTCGTCGCGTCGATGTCCCTTAGAATCATGTTCTGAATCTACCCTGAATTAAATGAGTTGAGCGCAGTAAGTAGCCACGCCAATCGTGCCATAGGTATTGCTAGTAACATCAGTTGAAAAACAATTTATAAGCTATTTGCCTAACACTTAGCTCGCCCTAACTTTCACACAACAATGGCGAAAGCCATTACATAAATCCGCGCGCCATTAACTTGTTATGTCTAAAAGTAACTCCTCACAACAGTAGGCCTCTAATTCCTCGTAAAAGCATACTAATTGATATTTTCATGGGAACAACATTCACGTAACTAAAATTGCGTAAGAGCCCATTATCGGGCGGCCGTCTGTAACTGCCGCCATTAGGCTCCCATAATACATGAGTTATGGGTAAAATTTAACATTTATGGCTTTCTGAGAGGAAACTTGTGTCTGACATTTGTCAGATTTGTGAGCCATCTTGTTTTTGGATTGTGGGCGGATTCCACACTACGCCAAGTCAGTAGTTACCGTAAATTTTCAAACAACATGACATCACGCCTATAATCCCCGGGGGGTTTCGCAGAGGTGTAGGTATAGCGAGGTAGTACGTACACCCACATTTCGCCAATTTTGTTCAAGTCCCATGTAATAGGGGGCGAGCCTATTGCCATCAAACGGGCACAAATATAGACTTTGAGCTGCTGCTGAGAAATTACTGACGGAAAAATCCAATAACATTTTTCCCGACTTAGCTACCCAACCCAGGACCTCAGAGTCATTAGTAGCGCTTGCATCCACTAGACGAACGAGGCAGTTAAAATGATCATACACTTGTACTTTGATAATATTATTAGCCTAAAACACCAATGTTTTGATGATACTTATTGTTAAAGAAGTTCTACCAACATCCCTTAAAATAGCAAAAACATAGGCATGATTGAACCTCTACAAGTTTAATAAAAACTACTTGACACTTCTAGCTCCTCTATTCACTGAGTAGGAAGTCCTGCAGTCAGGAGTTGAGAGGAACATTAGGAAGGAACTTAGTTATTTATTTCTCACGATCGCTACACGCTTCATACAAGTGACTTCATTTGAAATAATGATAGAAAATGTCTATGCTCGTTCTAGACTGTGTGGTCAGGACAGGACTGTAACCTTTTTGCTTGTACCAGGGTTGGTTTTGGAGGCGGGGCAGTAAAGGAGGGTTCCTTAACCGTTGTGGCTACAGGATAACTTTATAAGGAAAGTCCTTAGCTTTTTGAGTAACTAGCTTTTGCCGGCGGCATCGCCCGCGGAGAGGTCAAAAACTATAATTATCTATTAAGTCATTAGTTATTGACATGATCTACTCATAACAATATTTTCTATGATGAGTTGTTTTAGGCTTTATTTGGCCTCGACAGTTTTCATTTTATTTGTCGGTATATTGGTATGGCTAGCTGACATTTTGACTAATTATTTAATTAATATTTTGTGTCTCGTAATGTTTATTACTTTGCCAATGTATGTATAGAATCAAGTCTATCCGACTAAACAGACAGCTGTGCTGCTGGGGAGTTTGTTCCACCACTTCTTCTTCCCAGCTAAAGCACTAGGAAGTGGTGAAGGGTGGGCGTTTTGGGGGACTGTCTCATGTACTTTGACGTTCGATAAGTGCTGATTCTCAGCCTAATTTGAATAAATGACTTTTGATTTGATTTTGATTTTATTCCGCGGGAATAAAAAATAATAATTTTTTGGGTGGGAAATCATCAAATAACTTCTCCCGCTCTGGGTGGAGCGGGAGGGCGTGTCAGACTTTTACTGACTAAAACCCACCCGTGTTCCCTCAGTTGCGTGTACGCCAGGGGCCGCGGTATCTCTTTCGAACAACCCGCACCCCTGGCAGGCATCGGCCCTTGCGGACCCCACCAATTGCTGCTGACATCTCTTTGAGGCGCGCGTGGAACACAAAGCGCCGTTGACCCGGGCTTGGTCCTTACCGGACAGCGAGCTACCCATTACTCACCGTCCGCAAGCCCGCGCCTACAGTGGCCGGGAATCAGCCTGGGATTCCAGACGCCCAGGGCGTCTCCTGCGGCGGCTAGGGCCGTGAGGGCGCATATACTGCCTCTCCCTCACGTGCGCCGCCTTCCTCTTCGCGAGCATCACTGCTTCGCAGAAGGAGATGACGGCTATCCATGCACTCTCGCTCCGTACCAAGGCCTGGACCAGGGCCGGACGCGAGAGATCGCCGCTGCCGATCGCCTCCACGAGGACACGGCGGTGCTCCGTCCAAGCCGGGCAGACCTCCACCATATGCTGCACCGTGTCCTCAGGGCGATCTTCGCAATGGATGCACCCGGAAACTATGTTGGGGTCGATTTTCAATCTAATCTGATACAGCTGAGTACCAGTACTTTACATAGGCCGACTGCCTATCTGACCTTCACAACCCAGTTACTGGGTAATACGATATCCATGGTAAGAATGATTTTCAGACTTTTGGGCTTCCGACGATACGTAACGACTGTCAAGGATTTATCTGCTGGGGAGTTTATTGCGCCACTTCTTCTTCACAGCTAAAGCACTAGGAAGTGGTGAAGGGCGGGTATTTTGCGGGACTGTCTTATGTAATTTTGACGTTCAAAAAGTGCTGACTCTCAGCCTAGTTAGAATAAATGACTTTTGATTTTGATTTTATACGAATGCCAGCCGAGACCAACGGCTTAACGTGCTTTCCGAGGGACGGAAGAAACTTGGTATGTAAAGATGATCGCCTATCCACGGACTAACCGCGGTAAGCGTAGCTTACCCTGATCAATACAACCCACATTGGACACATTACAACGGATCACACTTCAAACAGAGATCGGTTTCTTAATATGTATATTCACTAGTAAAGTAATCTAAAAAAACTAAGCTCTAAGTAAGTTACATTTTTGCAAGCAGCGATCTTAATCCAAGTTCTTAGGAGAAACATTTTCAATCTTTTAATTAGATAACTTCTACTCATTTGAAGTACTAAAGTGTCATCTATTGAATGGAGTTAATTTAATCAATTAAGTACCTACACGGCGCATCAAATAGAAAGTCTAGTCTTTGAAAATATTTACTTTAAAAGCTTTCAAAGATCATGAGACTATATTTAACATGAATTCTTAGTTTCTGTAAGTAAGTTCTCTAAGCTCAAACTAAATTTTATTTATCTTGATCTCGAGAGAGATATTCCCTTTAGGCTAGTGTGAGATCTGCATGTTATCAGTACGTAAAATTTAAGTTATTTTATTTTATTTTACTTAAAATTTCTTTGTAAGAATATTGTTGTTACAAAGGTGTTACACATAATTATGAAGTCCATAATATTGTGCAGCTGCTGTATACAGCATAAATATTTCAGGGAATGAAATTAAATATACAATATATTACATCAAAATTAGTTGTTGAAACTATACAATGTCAAGGATAAGGAAAACGTTAACTACTATCAAATTCAGTGTCAAGGATTATTCATTATAATGACAAGAATGATTAAATACAATGTAAAGAATTATTCAGTACAATGTCATATCAAATTCTACTCAATCGTTAGGGATATAAACGGCAAGTCGTCGTCCAATTTAAATTTTGAATCAAATTTTGCATTTAAAAACTCATTTGTTGAGTAGTCACACTTATGCAATAGGAAGTTAAATAATTACTTTTTAAATGTCATTAAGTTAAGATTTTTAAAAACATTAGGTAATTTATTAGAAACACGAATCGCCATGCAGCAAACATTATTGGAAAATAGTTTAATTCTTTGCTGGGGTACACATAATCTGTGGATATTTCGACTTTTTCTTATTACAATATAATGTGCTTGAAATAGAGCTATGTTTTTATGTACAAAGATACAGAGTTCGAATATACATATATAACGATGGGAGTGGTAATATTTTTAAATTTTTTAAAGAGTGCGACACAGCTTTCTAATGGTTGGGCTTTAGTTATTGATCGAACACATTTTTTTTGAGCTCGGAATACTTTAATAATTTCAACAGAATTGCCCCATATTAACATGCCGTAGCGGAGAATTGATGCTACGTAACCATTATAAGGCATAAAGTGCTGCATTGATACCAGCTACGCGAGTTATTCTGTATAAAACAAACACAAATCTTTGCAGTTAACTGCATAATTTGTCAACGTGTACTTTCCAGTTGCAATATTTATCTAATGTTATCCCCAAAAAAGTAGCACTATCAACCTCTTCTATAGCGTCATTTTCATATCTTATTTCTTATCGGTGACGTTTGCTATTGTAAGCTTGGAACTGCCAATGTTTAGTTTTACTGTTATTGACATGTAAATTGTTGTCTTTTAGCCATTCTCGTGTCATTAATCTGTTTTTGGTATTTGGTGATATTGGTATCGGTGAGTTCAATACTAAGGGTTGTATCATCGGCGTACAGAATGCATGAATATGGGGTTACGTTGGGCAAACCATTGATGTACAACAAAAACAAAAAGGGTCCTATTATAGTGCCCTGGCGAACACCACAGGAGTTTTGACGATTTTTGAATTAATCATATATGTAATACTAACTTGACTGAATCTAATGCCTAGTATCTACTTAAATAAAATCATCATTTGCGTAGCTTTTTCTCAAGTGTGTTGGGGTCCGCTTCCAGTCTAACCGGATGCAGCTGAATACCGGTATTTTACATGGAGTGACTGCCTATCTGACCTCCACAAACCAGTTACTGGGTAATACGATACCACTTGGTAAGACTGGTTGTCAGACTTTCGAGGCTTCAGACGACCCGTAACGACTGTTAAAGATCCCCGAATGACAGTCGGGACCAACGACTTTACGTGCTTTCCGAGGGACGGAGGAGACTTGGTATATAAAGATAGTCACCCATCCACGGACCACCGGCGGTAAGCGTAGCTTAACCTGATGAATCGACCTGTGCGGCTGTTATTACGTAATGCGGATCACACCCTTCAACGGGTCACGCGACGCGGCAAGCGGTGCAAACTGGCTTTAGTCTGAATAAAAAGGCAGTTCAAAAACTAAAACCCAACTTGTTGGCAATAATTTCTCTAGTTGTATATGCTCGAGAGCTTGTTGCGCCACTTCTTCGTCCTTATACATAATTTTGTCGTAAAACGTCCAAAAAGTGTAGATTCTTGGTCAAAATAAATTACTTTTGATTTGAATGATCATGATGATAAAGTTTACCTTTATTTGCAGTTGCAGCTACGACTACCTGGAGATCACCGAGGTGGGCGTGGACAACAGCAGCGGTGCGCAGGAGTGGCAGCTGCGCGACCACCATGAGGCGTTCAGCTCGGATACTGAGGTAAACAGTTCCTTGCATAGTCGATTTCGTAATTACTTCACCACCGCGTGCGCGTTGGATATGCTGAACCCGTTCCGCGCGCGCGCGTTGCTTAAATTTGCCCTAAGTCGTTGTCCTGATTTTAACGTCTACTGCTAGTCTTGAGAGTGTTTCAAATACTTATATGGAATACACAAAACTGTTCAACTACGTTAAAGATTTAAGGGCGCTTAAGATAATTGCGTAAAAATCTTGCCATTTGCGGAGGTGGTGTACATGCCAGTGTTGGTTATCATTACAGACCTATTTTTTTTTAATATCGTTTTTTTTAAACCACCCCCGAAAAACACTATAGCTTATTAATTTGGTAAGCATTCCGTAAGCTTTACTAAAAAACTTTGAACTATTCTGTATACCAGATTTGGGAAGAAACAGAGACCCCACTACCAGAATCGGACGCCATCAGTGCGGGTTGGATGCGGGATGTGCACGCGACTCGCGCTCGACGTCTGTGCGGTGATTGGAGCGGCAAGTTGAAGTTGTTGCGGTACCAGTCAAGAGGGAACGTGCTGCGACTTCGGTTCAGGGCAGACCATTCAAGGCACTACGCGGGGTTCAGGGCGAAAGTCACCGTTACAGATTGTAAGTACAGTACTAGAGAAATTTTAATAGTGTTGAAGCTGTTGTGATACCAGTCGCCAGAGAATGTTGCTGGGACTAGGGTTCAGGGCAAACCCTTGACACTACGCGGGGCTAGGGCGAAAGTCACTGTTACTGTACATTTGTACCTAAGTACATCACTAAAGGAATGTTAATTCAGTGTTGTGGAATAGTCGAAAGGGAATGTGATTGAGACTAGGGTCCAGCGCAGAGCAATCAAGGCACTATGTAGGATCCACGGCAAAAGTCACTGTTATTGATTTTAAATACTCACCTACCATACTTTAATAATAGTGACTTTGTTACTGTCATTGTGGTAAATTAAAGCTGCTTGGGTTGGTCCTAGGTTGTTTCTTGGGTTGGTTTTGTATAGCTTTCTATATTCTGAACGCCCCCAGATACGAGGGTCCACGTCTCGGGGCGGGACGCGCTCGTCTCTCCAAGGGCCCCACAGGTTACTGGTCTTTGTGATTTAACTAGGAAGCTCTGTTCTTACGGAGGGGACTTACTAATGACGCATAGTTATACTGATCTTTAGATATGGACAGTAACTATCATTAAAATATGCAGCCAGTTAAATTGCCGGAGCAAGAGACGTGGTGTTTCACTAAAATTAACCACGAAGCTCTCGTCTCACCAGCATTGTCCAATGTTCAGCACTACCGACTTTCCACAAGTTTTTACAATACAAAACTTGGTATAAGGTATAAACTTTTAAAACTCAGCATCGCAACGACAAAATACTCTTAGAATCGATAAAACGGAGTCCATCTGAAACTTTGCCTTTTAAATCAAATTATAGGACAAGGGAAGTAGCCAGGCTACCTACCTTTTTCAGTGCTTCATTCATACAATAGATTTGAAGAATATTTCATAAGAAGTTCAGTCTTCACACTAAAAAAGTCTCCCGGCGTGTTTCGTTTTTCAATTTCAACTTTTCGCTCCGAACGGATACCAACGGAACGGAACGGACCGTCTATACGACAAATAAAGTAGCCAACTTGCACCTATTGTGCCACCCCTACAACCGTTAGCACCTGAGCATAAAGTTTAAATTTGCCTAACACCAACAACAAAATTCGTTATGCCGTTAACCTAACCTTATTAACGAGAGCATAGAGTTTATTATTCAATGTAGGAGTGGTGGTGTAAGTTCGTCAAGTAGAATGAGGCAAGTTGGATAAAGCGCAGTCTAGTTTTAATTAACCACGGCTATGTAAGACTTTGCGTTCGTTTCTGTTCCGCTGTTTTTTGTTCCGACTTCCTGGTTAGTTTCTGGGATCGATTTTGTACTTATGAAGCAGTCGCGTGCGCCTCGCTAGCAACTAAATTGGTCCTGCTCAATGACGCGAAAAGATAACTTAAAAGATCGGAGATTTGCCAAGTAATCGGCACTATCTCTTAAATGGTTAAAACAACTTGGCACTCCTACACTGGAAGGAACTTGATGAATTTAATCAATCCACCTCACTTTAAATTTATCAACATTTTGTGGTTTAGAATCCTGTTGTAAAGGCAGTAAGTACTCATACGCCTACGTACATAAGAGAAGTTCTAGATGGATTTCTAACAAGCAAATATACATATTTGATAACGGTAAGCTACCTAGCATAATAATTCTGGATAGTTATGAAACTGACCTTATATGTGCAACACTATCAAAACTGCTGACGCAAAAGAAATAAGATATTCTTCTCAAAACATAGCAACCACTACAACTATTGCATTTCGTGGAGGTACCTCTACCTACTTGTGCTCAGCTAGACGCTGCATAACAAGCATAAATCTCATTTGACTTTTATATTACCCGTAGTTCAGAAAACTTGACAAGCTACACACGAGATACAGCTATTCTAAGATAATTTTTAACCTATATTTTTCTAGACTTGACGTCTACCCTCGCTCTTATTCTATACAAGCCTTTTGAATTAAAACTCGTCATCTGCAGCGAAAACTTGAGAACACCTAATATATTACCGTTAATAATACATTCGTTTAAGTTTAAAAGCTTTTATCCATTCATATTTTCCAAGAACACCGTTTCGTGAAAGAGGTTCTAATTCTGAAAATCCATTATATACGCTACGTACATAATTTATAATACCTAGCAAAATAACGCACCCTTATTTTGGGCCAAACCAAATATTAAACGACAATACAAAGCTATACACGATCCACTACCTCTTCAAACTAACTGGAAACATCGATTTAATGATCTAACTGTTCAATGTATACCGCGCGTTATGTTTTGACAAACCATGTGGGTTCAATCAGTAGCGGTATCAAAACCGCGTAATAAGCTCAGTTCGAAGCCAAAATCCTGAACAATAATGGTTTTAGCTGCAGGCGAGGCCGTATATTATGGACGAAGATAATATCTGGCATTAGAGCAAGTCTGCGTAACATTGGAAATTTAATAGGCCTCCGAATTTTATGATAATTTATTGTGTGGCCTCCAGACTCTGGGGGCTAACGCTGCCCGTGATATAAGTAAAATATTTAGTTTATTTCAGTACAGATTTTGTTTAAAGTTTATATCTAGTGTTACATATTTATGAGTCACTAGCAGCGCTCCGCAGTTTTACCAGCGTAGTTCCCGTTCCCGTAGGAATACGGGGATAAAATATAGCCTAAGTTACTCAGTGATAATGTAGCTTTGTGACGGCAAAAGAATTTTTGAAATCGGTCTAGTAGTTTTTAAGTTTATTCGTTACATACAAAAATACAAATCTTTCCTCTTTATAATGTGAGTGTAGAAGTGTAGATTAAGAGTGTTAATGAATGAATTTTTAATCTCTTTTGCTTTTACTTGAGCTTTGCTTTGAGAAGTTTCGTTGAAATCTTTGTAGGTCTGTCGGTCATATTTCCATCAACTTTTGAGAAAAAAAAAAACATAAGTCTACTTGTTTGACGTAAGTTGATGAATCTCGTACGTATAAACGCATGTTATTTCAATGGTATGTAACCTATAATGAGCTCAGACAGATACCAGATTAAAAGATGAATGCCGCTATCTGTTAGAATGTTACACGATGCGACTACGATCTGACCTTCATTACCAACATACAGTCCTGGTCCCAAGGTTAAAGCAGGTTATCTGTACATCTATACATATAAATAAAATTGGAGTGAATAACCGTTTTTTGCTACATGCATATGAATATATATACGGTACATAGACCAAAATATATTTTTTTACAATTTTTGTCTGTCTGTCGGTCTGTCTGTCTGTTTGTTCCCGCTGATCTCTGTAATGGCTGGACCGTTTTTGACGGGACTTTCATTGGCAAATAGCTGATGTAATAAGGAGTAACTTAGATTACTTTTATTTTAGAAATATGATTTATTTTGATATAATATTTAAAAATTTCTATTCCGCGCGGACGAAGTCGCGGGCACAGCTAGTCCTACATACATTAAATCACGTCTTCTTATTGGCGTATACAGAAACTACATAATGCCACCTGCTGCTACAATCCTTACATACCCATTTTGCTTCGTACAAGTTCATACATCAGCATCCTAATTGCATATCCCATTAACAATGGGAATCTGATAAATTTTGAAGGATGTTGTTAATTCATTGATTCAAATGTTCGAAAAATTTTCTTTTTTTTTAGAATGGAGTTTTTGGCGTAATCGCGTTGGAACATGTCGCGCGACTTTTTATTTTCATAAAATTTAGTGAAATAGCGAATAAAATTGTATAATTTTGGTAGTGAATTAATTACGTGTGAGTGCACAAGTGTAGTGAAGGTGAAAATAAGTGACTAACGTAAAAACTCCTAATAGGTTGTTGTAAAGTTACTACCGCTTTACAATAACTTTGACTTGACTGACTAAAGACGACTATGACTGTTTTGTAATTTCGTGCTCGATATCGGGCCATTTACTTGATCGAAAAGAAAAATTACTTGAAACTGGCTAAATGCACAAACCGTGCGAAGCCTAAACCCAAAAAAAATCTCAATGAATGCTGTTGAACTGTCAAAATGAAAGCCATTCCTTTTGCTAGCTAGTTTGTTAAGCAATAACCTCTCTTGTCAGATGCACGTCGGTAGCGGGTACTACACACACCTGACGACGACAAGACATAACGTTAATTTTATTAATATTGACATCTGTACTCTTTATTTGTCTGTGGTCTACAAATAAAACCGTTTAATTTGACCTTTCTGACTAACATCAACAAAATAAGGTCACTATTAGTTATGTCCTCTATGTCCTACGAAAATTTGTCCAAAACTCCATCTCTGCCTATTCAAGCTGTACATACAAAGGCCTGTCTTCGATTTAGTATCACAACGTCCCCAACATGTCACAGGGAACAAATTGCTTCCGCTGACAATGCCAAAATTGACGTCGTGTTGAAACATGTCGTTAGCAATACCGCCTGTTCCATGACGAGGCTTCTGACAAGTTTGTCATTGCGACTAGGCTTGGGTTTGGACAAATATACCTTGTTGCTAACAATTCTTTTTAGGAATTACTTAAGAATTAGCTATGTTTTGTTGTTGCCTGTCTTGGCTTAAGTCTCAACTCTCTGATCTTGATCATGGAGAAGCTATGTCTGCATGATAGTTTCCGTAAATTCAAACGTATCTCCGATGCAATTGAAAAAAAAAATTGATCTCACAAAAAGTAAATCGAAAACGAATCGGAAGTAGTGCCGTATAATTGGCATTTTAGTTGAACCAAGTTACCATAGAATGCTTTTTTTATCCATTGTTATCACCGCTCCGTTCATTACCGCTTCTTCGTTCAGTACCCATTGTGTGCCGTACTGACAAAATCAATAAGCACGAAGTTCTCGAAATTCAAAAGTCCGACGTCCAACTCATTCTCTATTGAGTGAGCTAAATTCATAACATTTCCCGAACTGAAATTTGAATAACGATGCTGGCATTCCTTTCGTTCGCAAACGAGTGAATGGATGAATGAAACTAGTTAACGAGGAGGCGCATTTTTGCCGACTATTTTTTTCTGAAAGCTGAACTGTTGAACATAATTTGATCTAACGAGCACCTTTGATACGTCGGGTTGGGGTAAAAGCATGTTTAAATACATATGTCATATTTTAAAGCTCGCTGCATTCAAAAAGTCTTTGTGAGATTTTCGAGATGACAGTAGAGGAGTTACTGTTTTAATGGTTCAATTGTGACGACGCACCTATGAAAGGTACAAATAAATACAACTTTTCACCTACCATGTGAAAGGTTGTATTTAGTTACATGTAGTTACAAGTTCGTTTCCAAGTATAGGCTTCTTTTTTACCGCATACAAAATAGTTAAACGTACAACCATGCTTTAACGTTTCTATTGTGGTTAACAGGCCCTAAGATACCAAACTAACCTACCTATCTTAGCCTACTTTACAAATCTGAAAGTAAATTTTCAAACCAAGTTAAACTCTATTATTTAACATGAAATTTAGATAACATCTATCACAATTCCTAGAACCGACACGTCCGAGATAATAGCGATACGAAAATTAATCAACAATGTCCTCCCACGAGGCGCAATTAAGTATTCAAACATCAGGAAACTTAAACATAACAAAGCCGCCCGAGATTAGACCCCCTCTTTACCGTCCATTTAATATTTAGAGGGGCGCGTCCCAATTAAAACTCAAAAATGTATACAGCTTGGCACAGAGTCACAGTAATCAGTAGTCTAGTTTAAAAGTTCGCCTGTCTATGTTTGTTTGTGAAGTGTTTTATAGTGAAGGTAATTCAGAAGTTTAAAAAAACGACAGCGGCCAATGGAGAAAGAACTCCTTGGTATGTTTCGTCCAATACAATAGTCACATTTTGAATTATTCTTGGAATAATCTCAATAGCGGAATCACGGAATTCCTATCTCCGAAATAAACAACACGGTAGCCAATGAATACAAACACAATACCTAACAGTAAGCGGATAACAGGCGAAATATTACGCCAATGATATTCATCAATTATGCTTTTATACTATTATAAAAGTCAACTGAATGGGTATTAATTGGGCACTTAGTAGGACGCGCTGGTCTGGTAGGCTGTAGATAGTTATTTTCGGATATTTAAAATACGGTAGGTAACCTATTGATTTTGTCCCTATTATCTAGTACCTACTTACTCTATGTTTGGGGAAGATTTGTCAACGGTGTAAAATAATAAATAATAAACGGTCACCCGACTACAATTTACTCTAAAAAATGACTGTCAAACGTTGCCGATCTTCGAAATTCTCAGCAAGTACGGAGAAACTTAATAAATTCCTGACTGACCGTAAAATTTCACCTGAAGAACTATCTGAATAGAAATTAAGTACCGTCGTAGGTATATTAAGGGGAGATCGTTTAGAAGGTCAGTGAGAACTAGACTACTGTTCTACCTTCCTCAGGCTGCTCAGTGCGGAGTTGATTAAAATTCGTTGTGGACAACGTGTCGTTTTTTCGCACCCTCTGTTCCGGCTTTTGTGACCACTTTGCCATTCAGCTAATAAATATATCCGTACTCTTTTGTTATCACGTGTCGACGAAAGAATTGCGCGCGCATGTTTTAATTAAAACACTTTTTAGGGAATACTAGTGCCTTCAGTTCATACCAGGTCTTGCTTCTTTTTCTTAATGAGATGGAATGCCATCGTTTTGTGCCTATGTTGTTTAAACGGTGGACAATAAATATTTAATAAGTACCTTCTCTTCTTCTCTCTTTGGAAAAAGTTTATCTTCATTTTGTTGAGAAGTTTTTGAACAAACTTTCTTAATAACCACTCAACTTCTTCAACACGTTCGTTGCTCGTACGTGTGCATATTTTGTAGGTTTTCTGGTTTCACCGAGTGCCAGTGACGGACGTGTAGCTATTGTGAGAATGAAATGAAACCGTTGCACACTCGGGAAATCTACTAGGTACTTTATACCCTTCATTTTTGCTGACTGTAGCAAACGTGTAGGTACATTTTGCCACACAATATTCGACTTTATCCCCTCATAGTACGGCAACAAATGTCCCCAAAACTGGGTACATTATACCTGGCAACAAGATTACGCGGTCCATTGCGCACCAACTGCCGGTGAGCTCCGATCACTGAACTTATAAATATTTCATGTTCTCCTGGTACTGACGCGACACGAAAACATGCCAGTAATACCGTCATTCTTCGTGCTATTTAGGTTTTATGGCATTATTAGAGGTTTAGTTCTACGAGAAACTACATTTAATAGAGCAACAAGTATGAAACTCATTGTGGTGTCGCCGAAATGAGCTTATTAAATTAGTCCTCGACTAGATTCTACGAGCAAACTGAATTGTAACACAATACCAAAATGAAAATACTAAACGAAGAAAATAATGTAAAGAAGCATCATTTATTTATTTTCATAAATGCATGAACAATTGAAACAAAAGAAAACACTGAGTTTTAATGAATTTATTAAATTCAGAGTCAAAAGTTTCTCGCCAAAGTAAGTCTACGTCTTCTTCTGTTAATTAACATGGAGAATGCTCTTGTTTTAAAAGGTACATAAATAAATACAGAGCGCACCTATTGTTTTTCTTCACAGCCCACTCATGTATGGACTCGAAGCAGGTGCTGTTCAATGGCCACTGCTATCTTTTCTCCGGTTACCCGAAAGCATCTTGGGCTACTTCCAAACAGGTAAGTTTATGAAATGTAAAGCATAATAAGCTGAACTCCTCATATTTTTGTCTATGACCTAATAAGATTCAAGAAGGTAATATAAATCTTTTAATTATTTACAAAGTGTTTCCCTTCTTTGCTGAAGATTGAGAGAAGCCATTTCAACCCACATTCTTGCTATCTCAATATCAAAAATAAGTACTTTTAAACTATATATTATGTTTAATGCGGAGTACTAGAGCAGAGACAGGGCGAAAAACAATGCAATTTAGTTCACGATCCCGTACCAACAGCACAATAACATCATCATTAAATTCCTTGACTATTCTTGTATCAGAAGGCATTCCCAAGATTGTAACTACCAAAACAACACTGAGGATAAAGCCAACAGGACCCTCAGTCGTGTAATCCTTAATGATTTATATTCCTAATCCCTTGCTGCGTCTAATAAAAGGTTTTCACTGTCTCTAGCGTAACTTTTGTGGAACTGTGTTAGAAATTGGACAGTTTAATTGGCTTGTTATAGCATTGAAGTAGCTTATACCTACAAGATTTAAAATACCAATATCAAGAAGAAGGTAATGAAACACATTATTTTCCGGAAAAGAAAGACTGGCATGGTATAAAATTCTAGTGTCTGCGGCCTTTTTCTCACGATTGACAATTTGTAATTTAAATGGAGTAGTAGACTTCTTCGAAAACCATGACGCTTCACTAGGCCAACAAAGATTGATTACACTTTACAAGTAACCAGAACAACAAAGTTGCAAAACTTTTGTCTCAGTTCCGGTGCTTGTTAAATTATAATTTACTAAGGAATAATGGCTGGGTTTTGCTGTAATCCTTTTTGACGAACGTTTCGTTTCGACCTCGACGCTTTACAATGCCATTACGACTGTTGTGATTAGCGACCAGTTTCTCTGATCGTCTTATTTATCATCGTGACAGCCCTGCTTTTTTCTGGGTCAAAGTAAAGTGACGGACTGTGTCTCGTTATTAACTTACAGTTCAGTAGGTAAATTGAAAGGATGTTTTTGAAAACGTACCCACCAAATATACCTTACATGGACATTGGAAATGGCCCCTCAAAAAATAATATTTCATAATTGTCATTTACGTAGGTCTGCGAAGGCCTAAATATGCATCTATCATCAGTCCATTCTGCGGACGAAGAGCGATTCATTGTATCAGGGATCCGACAAAGCAGCGATTACAGCGCTGGTTCTATATACTGGCTAGGAGCGCGCCAAGGAGGTGATGATACGGACAGCTTGAGCTGGATCGATGGAAACGCTGTAGGATATCAAGGGTGGCCGCCGTATAATGACACTGAGGAAATCGAAGATGCCTGCTTAGGTATTCAGGTAAGTTGCCACTGACGTAAACTTTGCAACCTGGCAACAGAGATGCGAATGTCCTAGAGTCAGCCGTTCCCGTGGCGACACTAGCGCTAACTTTTAGTTTTAGAACTTATGTATCTTATTTTCGACCAAACAAATAGTTGTCTTTAAATAAAACTTAAGCGTTTTATGCTAATAACATGCTCTACGTGTAAAAAAGTTATAAATCTGTCTGTATATTGAAAACTTCTTCGTCAGAGAAAACCTTACATAATAAATCAACATGCTTTCAGTGGAAATCATCACCAGTTCCGTCCCTACCAAGTGGTTTGTTTTGGACCTTATACAAATGTGGTATGACAGGTGGGTACGTGTGCAAGCGACGGCTGAACCCAGAACATATCCTCAAGAACAGGACCGTTGAAGGGATTTCAGGTAACCAAAACACCTAATGATAAAAATATCAAAGTCCACCAATATTATACCTAAGTATTTCTAATTAAAACTGGAATGGTCAACCATTTGTGTGGTTTGTGCTATAAGAAAAAGCGCGGTCCCACACTGGGCGCCAGTGTAGATAAAGTGGCACCCAGCACGAGAACAGAATAACGAACAAACTAAAATTGAAAACCCAATCATAGAAAACATAATGTATTGGAACTAAATCAACTATCTACTTAAGCTTTATGAAATCTTAAGTTAATGTTAATTAACCGCTTGTAATAATAAAGCTTTAAATAAGTGTTGCTTGTATAATAGTATAATTTGAACCTTGTTATAGTATGACCTTGAGTTTGTATACAAAACATAAGTTATCGGATATTCTGGTCCCATGCTGGGTGCCAAGGTGTTCGTGTGTAACATTCTAATGCATCTGTTCGTTCGTCTAGGAGTACTAACAAGTCCCAATCACCCTGGTATTTATGACAACGATCTGGATTTCTGGGTGCACGTAGTGGGGCCTACAGACACGCGCCTGGTCTTTGTTTTTCAAAACGTGGATTTAGAATACCAAAAGGACTGTCTTTATGATTTCGTGGAGGTAAGCTACTCTGTTAAAGATACTATTTCCTGTTTTCTTAAACAATTTTTAGGAAAATGGCGTATTTACCATTGATCCCTAATCAGCATATAAATTAAATTACAGTACGCCCCATTGGAATAAGCGTAATATGTATTCAAATCATCGAATTGCCGAAACATTCCTAAATGTTATGACATAATTTATGTAATTTAAATATTCAGAATAAAGGTAAAATATCCAATAAAATTCCATTAGGAATTGCTATTCCGCGTCTTTTGCCGTAAGCTGTAGCGTTTGGGGAAATTAATAATTCCCGAAACATCGCACAAATCATAATTTAATTTGAATGCCGGCTGATTGTTCGCATTGAAGCCTTCCAGAAAATAATAGGGATCGTATTTATAGTTATAATTAAAGATTAGTAGGCACCTATAAATAAGCTTAATTTTCAAAACATGTTTTCACGTAGCTATTAATCTAGAAAGTAACTGGTATAATTTTGCTGGCTTGGTAGCGAGTTAAATTAATGTTTTTCTTACTAATGCTACAGTCTTAAGTCAGTAAGGTAATCTTATCACCATATTACTCAGCAAAATGCAACTTCGACTGCTGACAATATATTCAAAGTTTGTTACAATATTTCAGCTTCGTGACTCATGGAGTTTGAAGTCTTCGAGATATTGCGGCTCAGTCGGTGAAGCCCGCTGGGTCGCATCCACCAACAGGGCCGTGCTGTACTTCCACTCCGACTATAAGTAAGTCCTACATTATCACAATATCATCTCTTCTGCTATAGTTAAAACATATGAGCGGCGAGAACGATGCCGATTTTATCCCAGAAACAATTATTATCGCACTATTTATATGCTTTTAACTGTAACCAGAAACCCGAGGCCTTGGCTGAATGGTAAAGTCAAGTAAGATTGCAATCGAACGTTTTAGGATTATAGAACCAGAAGAAACCAAAATATAAAATTATCTACAAAACAATATCAGGCCAATGTATTTCTCGATAGTTTTAACCGTCCACTTGTGCATTAAAAATCTTTCAGCTTCTAAATATTCATTCATACCACAAACAAACTTAAGAATACAAATCCTCCGTTTTACAGCACCCAAGGTTCTGGATTCTCAGTGACATGGAGAGCAGTTGAACTGATTGGCTGCCCGTCACAGACGATAACTTCGAAGGAAGGTGTCTTAAGAAGTCCAAACTATCCTCACTTTCTGCTACCTAACCTAGATTGCACGATTGACATTCTGGCTCCCACAGGTAAGTATCATACATCGTGCAGCTCAAAGTTTTGTTAAATTATAGGTGAAATATACTTCGAACTTGCTGGAATGGCCATTAAAGTACTCTTAGTGTATAGCAGTGACATTCGTCGAAAGTATAGCGCACAAGCGCGACGCTAACGCTGCGTCAACGCGACGTTGCTTTTAGTAACGCTCTGTAGGCACTACTGTCTAGGGCCACCAAGTGCAAATAAAAATAAACATAAGTGCAAATTACCAATTGCTAAATGCATCTGTAGTCTCAAAGGTCGATAAAAAAAGAAAAGCGTTAACTTGTTGGGTTCCACATTTGGCGCCATTTAAGAAAAATGCACCTTGTAATAAAAATGGCGCCCAACATGGGGTCCATTTAACAAAAATGGCACACAATGTGGAACCCTTTCAAAAGAACGCTGGATAGGAAAGACTCCCACATGTAATTTGCAAAAGACTTAATAAATTAGCTATGTAGTAATGCTTCTTCCAACAGTACCTAACACAACTTACCTTTTCATTTCAGGCAAACGCGTATTCCTCAACATCAGCCATTTTGACTTCGGTTACGGAATGTTTGCAAAAGGCGTCCCCATCAACGTCACTGACGCCATACCTGAAGACTCCTACATTGACGTACAGATAGATCTACAGAACCCACCGATCAGGCCGTTCTTGAACCCTAACTTATTGACTAACGGCCTTTTTGTGTCTCAGTCTGAAATACTCCGGCTTAGAATCAAGACAGGCGAGAATGTTACTGGACAGGGTTTTCTGGCGTATTTTAAAACAAGTTAGTTTTTTATTAAATTTATTCTTAATGTCACTATGACATCTTAACGTGTCATTTATGCTTACATCTGAGTATAAAAGGAACTCGAATCACTGACACTCATACTGTTAATCTTAAACACTATCCGTATTCTCATATTCCTTCCATTTTTATTCTTTATAGCAAAACGTAAATACTCATGTTCTTTTCAGTAAGCTACCTGAACGCGTCACATGTGGTGGAAGTAGCATCAGGTGTAGGAGGTCGCCTCGCCGCTCCAAACTGGCCACAGTTGGCGCCGGCGCACGCTGCCCTGCGCACACGACTCATAGCGCCGCATCAGCACACGCTGACGTTGGCATTCACAGCTACTACGTTAGTCGCGTCTAGTGAAGAACCCTGGCCTTGTGGAGCGGGGAGTGGGTGGATACAGGTGTATACTACATTGATCCAAATTCTATTATTCGTCCGAGCTTTATTCATTGTCATCCTTGTCTTTCATTATGTCACCACCGCAATGATTTATTGATGAAACATTTTAGTAATAGGTCATTCCAGCATTTCTTTCTCAACTGTAGGTATCCACCATACTAAAAGTTTTCAAATTCCTTCAACAACGTTCCACAGGTGAAAGACAGCTATACAGACAACAACGGCACCGTATGGACTCTCTGCGAGGTGGACAGGAGCAAGAGGAAGGTTGAGCCGCGCGCGCCGCTGGTGATCAACTCGTACCTGCACTCGCTGAGCGTGACGCAGCACGCGGGGGAGAGGGGAGTTAACATGGACGTCTCACTTGTGGTCAATAAAGGTAAGATTAACGGCATCAAAAGAGACCAGTACCTATAAATTGACATTACATAATCAGCCTATAATGTTCTGCTGGGACAAGCCTCCTCTCTGAAAGAAGGAGCGAGCCGTAATCCAACACGCGGGCCCAATGCGGGTTGGCAGATGTTACAGGTCTTCGAATTTTTAGTTCTGGGACATGTCGGTTTCGTCCCGATGTTTTCACCAATAGAATAATGAATAATTTACACAAAGTAAAGCGCCTGCCTGGGTTCGAACGCACGACCTACAACTCGTAAGTCGGGGCCGTTACCACTGGGCCAGCACTGCTCTAAATTGACATTAACAGGGCTAAATCATGGCTTAATGAACTTTTGGGCCGAGGTACAGATAAACAGGTACAGGTGCTCTTCCCGAAAGCGATATAAAGATTCTAATCCGTGTTAGTTGCCCGAAAATAAAATAACGTCTGTTGTATAGCCCCCTTAAATATTTATTTTATTCTGTTTCTTAGTATTTGTTGTGATAGCGGCAGTGACGGATTAAGACTACTTGATGCCCTAAGCAATCCACGCCTGTGGGCCCCCCTATCCGTATGTCAACTAGAATCGGTCTTTAAACCTTTACCGCCTTAAAACATTAGTTTTTTTTGTAAAATAAGATGATGAGATGTCAAAATCAAAATCAAAATCAAAAGTCATTTATTCAAATTAGGCTGAGAATCAGCACTTTTCGAACGTCAAAGTACATGAGACAGTCCCCCAAAACGCCCACCCTTCACCACTTCCTAGTGCTTTAGCTGGGAAGAAGAAGTAGCGGAACAAACTCCCCAGCAGCACAGCTGTCTGTTTAGTCGGATAGACTTGATTCTATACATACACAGGCAAAGTAATCAACATTACGAGACACAGAACTTAAAAAATTGTCATTTATGTCAGCTAGCCATGCCAATATACCAACAAATAAAGTGAAAAATTAACTCAAGCACAAAAAATAGTAATAGTAAATAGTAAATTTATTATTAAGACACGTTTTTTTGACATTTTAGCACAATAAATAAACGATAACAAAATAAAATGAAAAAATTAAATAAAGTGCAATAAAGTATCCCTAGATCCCACACTAGGATACCCTGTGTCGTGAGATCTAGTTATTTACAAGTTAATAGACCTATTACAAGTACACTAGTGGGTAGTTCAGTAATAATTTGGTTGCTTACTCTAAACAATATTTAAACTTACATATCTAGAGGAAACATGCAAAATACAATGATAAGGTTTGTGTAGTGTAATGTAGTGTAGATGGTATGTATTTGTAGTTATGTGTATGTATGTGTATTTATGTGTATTAAAGGGATGTGATACGCCTAGGTGAGTATTTCCGAAGGATTTAAAGTAAGTGAGTTAAATGAGCTTCAGTCCTTGCATAGTCCTGAGCTGATAGCCACTTAATAACTTTTATTTTACAAGTGCGCTTTGGAGAACCTACTATGTCTAGAATTTTGTTGACTTTTTCATAAATAAATGGACCCATGTATCTAGGAGATCTTTGAGCGAATTTAGTGCGAGTAGCGGGTGTTTTCCATGTTTTCTGTCTGCATGACCTGGTAGATTTGGTTTGAGTATGGGGCGCGTGTCGGTGGAAGCGCAATACAAGGGATAAAATGAAAAGCTGTCGTATCCTAAGAACGTTACATTCTTGGTACAGCCTGTCAGTGGGATAACGATAGGGCCTTCCATGAGCAACCTTTAAGATGCCCCTTTGCGCTCGTTCCAATTTTATTAAATGAGTTTTTGCTGCTGCACCCCATGCCACTATACAATAATTCAAAATAGATTGACATAAAGCGAAGTACACACATCTGAGGATATTGTAGTCAGCTATGTTCCGAAGTTTTTTAAATATGAACATTAGTTTACGGACCCTAGCAGTGACAGCATCTATTTGCTTGGTCCAGGATAACTGATTGTCGATCAAAACACCAAGGTATTTTATATGGTCAACTTGTTCAATCTCGACACATTGACAAGAATCACTGCTAGGGTGCTTGCAAGAGTGAAGCTTGATTCGTAGTGGGTTTTCGAGCTCTAGGCGCTTCGATATTTTAAATGCCATGTATTTTGTCTTACTGGCATTCAGCGTAAGGAGGTTTTGCTGCAGCCATTTCGTCACCATAGCTAGACCTCTCTGAGTAGCATCAACGACCCCAGCCCAGTTATTGCTTTGGAATACAATAGCCGTGTCATCCGCAAACGTGAAAATTTTTGCATTCTCTATTCGAAGGTTGCAGAGATCATTGATATAGGCCAAGAAAAGAGTTGGCCCGAGCACGCTTCCTTGAGGAACGCCAAAGGAGATATCAGAATAATCGCTTATTGCTTCGCCTTTAGATTTTATTCTTTGCTGACGATTTGATAGGTAGGAGTGAAACCAGTTCAGAGCCAGACCTCGTATTCCCATTAGCGATAGCTTCTGCAAGAGTATCGGCCGAGACACAGTGTCGAATGCCTTAGCCATATCAATAAATACACCAATGCATTTGTCTCCAGAATCTACCCTTTCAGTGACGTGGTCAACAAGTGATACTACTGCATCCTCTGTTGAAATTTTTTTACGAAAGCCAAATTGGTTATCAGATAACAGTTTTTCTTTTTCTAGGAATTTTTGCAACCGATTATTAGCAAGTTTCTCTAGTATTTTGGACACTGAAGATAATAGAGAAATAGGTCTGTAGTTAGTAATTTGAAGCGGGTCGCCAGATTTGAAGATAGGGCAGACATTTGCTGCTTTGAGACAGTTTGGAAACACACCTGCAGACATGCTAAGGTTAAATATGTGGGAGAGAGCAGGGGCAAGAGATATTTTGCTTTGTTTTAAAATCGAATTGCTGATCAAATCATTTCCAGGGGCAGAGCAGGATTTTAGGTTGTCAATGATTTTTATAATTTCTTCTGGGTCAGTTGGAGTAAAGAAGAAGGAGTTCCCAGAAGTGCCGTCCAGTCTAGTATTATCTGCCAGTTGTTTTTCAGTTACTTTTAGATCAGACAGAATGGTATCAGCTAATTTTTTACCAACTGTACTAAAAAACTCATTGGCAGAATTTACCGCTTCCACAGGATCTTCTAGGATTTTAGTGATGTCTGCGTTTGTATTGATCCTTTTTTTCATATAGCAGATTTCCTTAACACTTTGCCAAAGTTTCTTTGTGTTGTCTTTATTATCAGTCAGTAATTTGTGGTTATATTCCTCATTAGCTTTTTTAATAATATCGTTACAGTAATTTCTATAAGTTTTATACTCTCTTTAGATTGTAGCATCGTCTTGATTTTTCCTGGAGTTGTAATGCAGGAGGTCTCTCTTTCGGATGCATCTCAGTAGACCTTTCGTCATCCAGGGCTTACGCATGGCTTCTGCACTACGTACTTTGGCTTTTGAGCTGAAGTCTTTAATTTTTTTTGTCATTAGGTTGACGAAACTATCAGTGGCAACATTAACGTCTGATTCGGTTGTAATTATAGACCAATCTGTCTCGAAAATACTCGATTTTATTGCTGGCAAATCAATTTTGTTGTAGAACTTGGGAACGTTTTTGGTGACTGAGGATTTGGTAATACCAGCAATTACTGTATCATGGTCAGTAATGTCAGAATCACAAACAAGTACGGTGGCTGGTGACTTAGTTCTGAGAAGCAAATGGTCAAGGCAACTGGGTCCTCTTGTAGGAAGATTGTGGCCAGGCATGAAACCACTGTACGCAATGAGGTCGAGATACTCATTAGCTCTCGGGTCAGCAGTATTCACTTTAATATCGAGGTTTATGTCGCCGGTAATGATGCATGTCTTACCTTTGGCCAAGCTCATAACCCCTTCCAGAGACTCCAAGAAATAAGTAATGTCGTGAATGGAGGGTGACCGATATAATGCAACAATACTATAATCCGCACCGATATCAATTAGCAGGCAGTTAGCGTCTCGAAATTTTGGTTCACGTACCTGTACAGATAGACCAGACTTTGACAGTACTACGATACCATCATTTTGATTTAAATATTCTTTGGAAAAGTGACAGTCGTAATTAGGTAGAGTTATGGAGCCGAAACTGGAATCAATCCAACATTCCGTCAATATGATAATATCCGGCGCAAATTCCAGTCTAGTTAAAAATACAGAAAAACAGTCAAAATTCTTACGAATACTTCTAATGTTCTGACTTACAAGAGTCAAGAAGTTATTAGGGTTGCCCAGCTTGGTCAAAACATCTTCTGGGGTGGATACACGGAGGCAATCAACCATCGAGGAGTCATCAATATTACGCAGAAGTTCACTATCCATTATATGGGTAAATTTTGAAGGAGGAGTAGACGCCATAATATGATTCCACTGAATGAACAGTAGCCACATAAGGAATCTGGACAAAACATAATCTTACAAAAGCAATTCAGGCAATATGTTGGAAAGTAGGCAGATAAAGGGCAAGAACTCACCATGTTAGAGCTGGAGATGGCAGTGATGATGTGTAAGGAACTTGTGAGTGAATAGGCGTAACAAGGAATGAGGGTGTTTGTTACGTGTGTTTTGTAGGGTTTACATTTATGATTTAACTTAGCACATAAAATCATAGAATAAAGTTGGGATTTACAGCGAATTTGTAGATAAAGGCACGGGTGAATACAGATGACAAGAACAAAGACTAGTCATTTATCTTCTTTGTCCTGTTTTAGTTTAAGCTCGTGGAGTTGTGCTTCTGATTCGATCCGAATATAGGGCTGTCCTTCTCGTTTACGGAGGTACACTTGACCATTCGATATCCAGCAGTGCTCGTAATGGGCATACTTGGCAACGTCTCTTGCCAAAAAATGAAACCGCTTCATTTTAGCCGTGAGGTGTTCTGATACAAATATCGGGTTCCTTTCTCCACCAATACCGAGATGAATAGTGTTCAGCCGGTTGGAAGGGTTTTTATTGTTAAAGTCCTTGGTTATTCCTAAAAAGGTGCTCTTCGTGACTGTGTTTGCAAATTCTATAATAATGGTCGATTTGCTATTGGTAGATTTACTTGGAGCTCTGAACACATCGCGAACATCAGACTTCGGTATCTCGCTTCCAAGAGACTTAAACAGCTTCAGGACCGTGTCATACAAGGACAGTTTGGTTTCTTTGAGAATTTTCGGGACATTTCTGATTTCCACTGACGTTTTAATAGAACTTCGTTCCAGCCGATCAATTTTTTTCGTCTATCTTGGACAAGTAGTCGGTAATTTCTTTTCTCTCCAGTTCCATACCATGAGTTTTATTTTCCAGATCACTTAGTCGGTTACCAAAAAATTCCATGGATTTCATGATTTCAGCACTGTTTGTTCGTATGCCATCATTTTGTTGTTTCACTTCCCTGATGTGCTCCTCAAGGGCATCGAGTCTAGCACTTTGATTTGACATAATGGCATTTACTTTTTCCAGTATTTCATCAAGCTTTGTAGAGTAGTCCTCGCTGGTTGGGGAATCTATGCAAAAACGGGGGCGTTTGCATCTTTGGGTCACATGCGGAGAGCGATCCAAATCTGGCTCGTTACGAATTACAGCCGTCATATCTGATTCGGAGAGAGACCTTTCTTGTTCTGGTGGCGTACGAATCATAGTTTCTTGCAGAAATTTATAATAATTAAGCCTCTTCAAAACAGGACACTACTAAAGGCCCAAATATTGTAGCGGCAAAATCGCACACTAAAAAAGTCCCACGGTAGTAAAGGTCGCGAGAAGAATGTCGTAAGCGCCGTAGAATAAGCGGCGCTTGCGCGTTTAGTCACGATAAGCAACAATAAAGTTTTGAGGGTAGGGCAGGCAATGTTTTGTTTATTCACATGTGAATTAATTAAGATGTCCGATTAATTTCGCACTCAAAAACACTTATTATTAGAGCAGGTTTACTGCAATCAACTACGAATGCGCGCAAACTAGTTTATGTGCACTTTTAACACTTGTAGAACGATAGTTTACTATTATTTAGAGGAGCAACAACAACAAGATGCTATACGCACGGTGACCCGTTTTCAATTGTAATAAAAAGTAAACAAAGCATATACCAAAATAAAAGTCTCCTGGTATAAATGGCGTGATAGCTTACATAAGCAATGCTGGATTATGTTTACAAATGATAACCTAGGACCATCGACGTAAAATAAATAAACAAGTAGGTAATTATTAGCAACAATAACAAAATCATGGTCAGCAAGACGACCAGTCACCACAAGCAGCACCCGTTCACGAGCATAACGCAAAGATCAGCCATTACCCCCCTCGCCATATTTGAGGGAAAGAGGTAACCCGATCCCCAACGCTACCGCAAGCAGTGACATCTACGGGAGCATGACGAACTTGCTGCCGGTTACTCAGGCAAGAATAGAATTATCAATTGTCGAGGTCCTAGCTAACCATAATGCCATACAACTCATTAAAAAAAAAATTGTTATGAGTAGAACATGTCAATAACTATTACTTAGTCAATAAAAATATATATATCAATAATTATATGAACCCATATAACCTGTCTCTAGGTACAATTCTGGAGAAAGAACATAAACATTGTCTTGAGTTAATCACAGCGACCAACTATTTTTGTCATTTAAATAGTCGTTGATGGAATAGTAAGCCTTTAAACACAGGTTGGACTTTATTTGAGCTTTAAACGCATCAAAAGGCAAATCTATGTAACGTCCCTTAGAAGTGGAGTAGGTGCGACAACAATAAAAACCAAAGCATAATTTATTTATTTAACTAGCGGCCCGTCCCGGCTTCGCACGGGTGGATATTTTTTTTTTTAACATTTTGGGATAAATAAAGATAATTTAACTTATAAGTATGCTAATTAAAACGTACATGACTCAATTTGTCCAATGTTCAAAATTAAAAAAAAAGACTTCCAGACTGGAGCGGGCTGGGGCTGCTTTGAAGCGGCTCCTGCCTAATCTAGGGGGTATCCTCACTGGACACGGCTGTTTCGGGAAGTTCCTGTTTCGTATAAGGCGGATAGAAACGCCCGGGTTTTTTCACTGCGAAGATCGCCGTGAGGACACGGTGGAGAATACGGTGGAGGTCTGCCCGGCTTGAGCGGAGCACGGCCGTGTCCTCGTGGAGACGATCGGCGGCGGCAATCGCTCGCGTCCGGCCCTGGTCCAGGCCATGGTATGGAGCGAGAGTGCATGAGTAGCCGTCGCCTCCTTCTGCGAAACAGTAATGCTCGCAAAGAGGGAGGCGGCGCACGTGAGGGAGAGGCAGTACATGCGCCCTCACGGCCCTAGCCTCCACAGGAGACACCCTGGGCATCGGGAATCCCAGGCTGATACCCGGCCATCGTAGGCGCGGGCTTGCGGACGGCGAGTAATGGGTAGCTCGCTGTCCGGTAAGGGCCAAGCCCGGGTCGACGGCGCGTTGTGTTCCACGCGCGCCTCAAAGAGATGTCAGCAATAACTGATGGGGCCCGCAAGGGCCGGGCCAGGGGTGCGGGTTGTTCGAAAGAAATACCGTGGCCCCCGGCACACAGGCAACTGAGGGAACACGGGTGGGTTTTATTCAGTAATTTCATAATAATTTTTGAATGGAATGTCCGATTTCAATAATTCAAAAAGTAATCAACAGGTATTAAAACATTCTTGAATACAAAATAATTTATTTGGTCAAGAATTAATACAAAGGTATGGATAACATGGTCTGATTTTGATCATCATTTCTATCAATTTTTTTAATGTAAAAAAGTAGTTATAGTGACGTAACTACAATAGTTGGACATACGGTCTCGCGAAGTTTTTTGTAGATATTGATATGTTCTATAATATTGTAGAACATTTGTTTATTCTATCATCAATACTTTCCGCAGCGCATGCGATGAAAGACATTTTATGGCTAATTTTTTTACACCTTGGGTTGGTTTAGTAGGGATTTCTAAGGATCTCTAATTTTTCTAGTAATAAATATAGCCTATGTTACTCAGTGATAATGTAGCTTTCTAACGGAAAAAGAATTTTTGAAATCGGTCCAGTAGTTTTTATGTTTATTCGTTACATACAAAAATACAAATCTTCTCCTCCTCTTTATAATATTAGTGTAGAAGTGTAGATTAAATGCGCCTTGCGGCTTTTCCGGGCATTGAATTCACGCAAGGTAGTATTAACGTCTAACGTTTTTAACATATCGGACTCTATGTATATTATCGATAAATTACCAAGCCTTTCTTGTATCATCTTTGTCCTTTTTTTATTATTTAATATTTTCAATTTTGAAAAAGAACGTTCCGCTGAGCAATTTGTAATCATAAGCGATAAAAATATACACAGGGCTGTTTCCACATTAGGGAAAGCTGATTCAATTTTATCATCATGTATTATTTTATACAATTGTGCGTGAGTTTGATGTAAACTTGTGCGAGCCGAATCACTGGGTCTGGAATTTATTTTACTTATTACATATGAATGAAACTCTTGAATTTCTGTTATCGCCCCCGGGGAAGGGGTGGTTTGTGATTGGCTGATCGCAATTCCGGTGCATTCGAATTGCCGAATGCACTAGCGGGCAGCGAGTGGGCAAGTGGGAGCGGGGAACGGGGTTATGACTCTAGGTCGGACTTACGTCAATTTAAAACGCGCGAATTTTCAAATTAGTCCTAGAAACATTTTTTGGTGTGGTTTTTGGTGACGTCAAGATTCAAGATTCTTTATTTGTGGAAACATGAGTACACATACAGAGCATGCAAGTTACGCATGCATGTTAGTTAGTTACGTGAGAGTGAGATGTGATGCCCTGAGGACGTATTTTTTTTGTGCTTCGTCAGGTGCCCCCCCAGACGTGATGCCCTAGGCAATTGCTTAATTTGATTAAGGGTTAATTTGTCACTGGATAGCGGCAACAGAAATACATCATCTGTGAAAATTTCAACTGTCTATCACGGTTCATGAGATACAGCCTGGTGACAGACGAACAGACAGACAGACGAACGGACAGCGGAGTTTTAGTAATAGGGTCACGTTTTACCCTTTGGGTACGGAATCCTAAAAAAGACGTTTCACAACAAGTGAGGTTACGCTATATTCAGTCCCAAGTTGTAACTTGACCTCTTCTCGATGTCTTTCAGATCCGGAGTACCACAGTAAGGTACTGCTAATATCTGAGGAGACCAGCTTAGAGTCCTGCTATCCTAGCCCGTGCCTACACGACGGAAGATGTGTCACAGAAGATACGAAAAGTTTCTGTCAGTGCACTGGGTATTACGCTGGTAAGAAAGCGCTTTGACATCCAGTTGTTTTGGAAGACGCTTACCTATTTAAGAAGCCTCAGTTTGAGCCATATTTGATCCCACAGGAAATAAAACCAAAATTAACCAGACCACCATTTTCCAGGACTATTCTGCCTAGTGACAGCATGCGAGAAGACCCCCTGCATGTACGGCAACTGTTCCTTAGTCGTCGGTGGACCCAATGAAGCGGGCGAGGCTTTTGCATGTGCGTGCACGCGCGGCTGGAAAGGACGGCGTTGTGCAGAGCGCGTTCGACCCTGCGCATCTAAGCCATGTAACAACAGAGGAGCTTGTACGGAGAGAGATGGAGGCTTTCTGTGTCAATGTAACCCCTCGTGGAAAGGGAAAAGGTATGAACTTAAAGTAATTAGACTTTATTTAACTGTAATTGTAGGGACGAAGAACAGTTATTGTAAATGGCGACAGATTCGTTGAGTTTCATTGCCAAGAGTGTCCTGTATTTTCCAGATGTGAAAACCCTAATCCGACCCCCAACATCATAAGTTTGGGTCAGCGCATGCTCCAAGAGCCATTTTGGCTCGGCCTCATCACCGTGTTCGTGGTGCTCGGCATGATCGGGCTCATCTGGTGCGCGAAGAGACACTTTCCCGAGAAGATCGAGAAACTTCTCGCCGAAGAGGCCGACAGATGCGCTAGACGTAAGTACCCCCCTCAATCTTCACGGAGGACAAATCTTTAGGCCCAATATTTGACCCAAAAATTTAACCCCAAAATAACTTTTCTCTCATAAGCACACTTTCAATATACGTTCAGTTCGGCTTGCCACTCTCACTTTAATAATACACGGTAAAAGTTTGACCGTCCAAAGAGAGGTATATTTGTGACTCACAGTACAATAATGCTTTGTTTCAACATTTTGTCAGATTGTTTCCGCTATACTCATGTATTTTCTCAATAAACGCACTGTCTCTGGGATGGTAAGGACACGTTTTGCGTAATTTTACTTTTCTTTCTTCTTTGACTTTCTTCTTTTCTATGTTTTACTGTTACGGGTCCAGAAACTGAATGTGATATAGTTTGTACATATTGCTGCATTTTTGCATGTATTGACTTAGATGACTGTCCATTGATAGATGCATTTCTCAGGTTTCTGGAGTCCGTTGAATCACGGTTCTTTTAACTTGATCCACGCACAGCAAACAGTAAGTAGCGTCTATCTGTTTAGTTTGTTTATATGTATTTGTCCTGGAAATGCCACCTTTCGGATCGGCAAGTTAAAATAATCGTGCTAATAGTTATGTCAAAAAGGATTGCCAGAAGTTATAATCTGACCGGACACAATCGGCTTAACATTACCAAATTCTAAATAACAATATTTAATCCCAGCCAGACAATGTGACTTGTAATGACCATCATAATTGTTACTGGACCGACAGAACTGACTCGGGCATGTCTTTCACGCTCATCAAAATTCAATGTTTACTCGTGTGTTACGTATCTGGCAATCCTATGTGTGTGGGGATAGCGTCCGCGGGCGGCGCGCGGGGGCGGCGCTACGCGGCCGTGCCCACGCAGGAGCCCTAGTGACGTCACGGCGCGGCGGGCTCACGTGACGTCACAGCGCGGCGGGCTCGCGTGACGTCACGGCGCGGCGCGGGTGTCAGTGACGCGGGTTTGTCCACAGCGGGGGTGCTGCACGACGCTCCGCCGCACCGCACGCTGCTGACGCGGCTGGGTATCCGCAAGCCGTCGGTGTCGGGGCTCGCGCCTCACCCGCGAGCCGCGCGCACCTTTAGCTTGGACGATCTGTTAAAGCCGCCGCCCGGACGTAAGGACTGGAGCGTTGTGTTCCTAGGACCCGCGACCCGCGCGCTCCGCACTCCCGCGAATACATACTCTACTCATAGATCATGTAGACTGCAACTTCATTCAAATTAAAACGATTTATCATCTATAAGTTAGTTGAAAGTTATTAGAGGTTATTTTAGTATTTAAAACTATTCCTTCTTATATACCAACTAGATGTTTTGTCTGGATGGAATGCAACCAACTAAAATATCTATTAGCTGTGATGAAATAGAGTAGAGACCCAAATTGTATGTATTCCTACTTCAATGGATCATAATATCACAAAGAATCAAACTCTAATGCTTAAAGCCTTTTGTCTCAATCTGTGACATTCAACTTGCCTGATCATACTTCATGCTGCCTTTACTGAGAGTCGCAAATCGTAAAATCTACATATATACTGCTCCAACTTCCTTGTTATCAGACACAGGGCTTTATTAGCACATTTTGTTTGAGTATCATTTGCAAAATCACGACTTATCGCAAACATTTCAACCATTCGGCGGAGCGCGCGGCGGCCGGTACGGTTAGCACTGGATGTGTCCCTGCTGTGAATGAAATTTCTATGTGGAATGCAAAGACCAATATAACATGGCCCGCTACCCTCGTTATTACTTCTTTCGATGTCGATGTGTGCACCCCTGACAGCACAAACACAGCATCTCTAATGTAGCCGCTCCTTCCTTCGTTGACACCTTTCTAGATCGTCCAACTAACATGGCCTCTGTTTTGTCAATAGTATCGATTACTTTATCTTTATTATTATTCTTCTCAGATTCAATATCTTATATTTCTTCTCCACCAACTAGATCTATATTATTGACAATTCAAAGGCTTCTTTCTGTATGTGAATGTCGCTAGCATGCTATTATACTCAGACACTGTTTTGTCTCAATACAAATAAGTCACTAAAATCCAACAGAATTTCTAATTTTATTGCAAATACGAGTAACTATAACATCATAGATGATCTAAAACAAAACACTGTCTCTCTCGTATTGTATAGCTATTGAAATGAATGTTGTAATACTATTTCTGTCTGTGGCTTTGTGTGTCGCTTGGACATTCAATAACTATACAACATGACAGATCAACATCCTCATTACTCATTCTGAAGTCATGAACACAACACAAAACACTCCTATTGAAAATACAATTGGCACTTCCAAAATTTTTGATTATTGGCACTTACCCTAAAGAATTGGCTTCCTTAGTATGCACAGAGATCGAAGGCATGATGATGATCTCTCAGTCAATAACTGTTGTTGTTCAATCCCCTGTTTTTAATTTCTAAATATTGTGTTGCTTTTGTCATGAACATTTGATGTCGTCGCTTCTCATGAAACCTTGTGAACTCAATAATTTAGTATATATGAGTTTTTTGATACAGGAACACCTTCACCGCGTAAAAAACGTAATAATTCAACCCCAACTAAGAAAAACGCTGCTGAGAAAAAGCAAATTTTGCAACAGCTTATAAGTCCCGCGACAGCCAACGATCATTCAAAGAAGATAACAATGGGAGATTTAATACAGATGTCTGAGAAGCGGACGTTGAGCACGGTAGAGAGTGCACCGGCGTTCATGGATTATGGGAATGAGAATAGGGAGACATCATTTGCAAGTGAAGCGTCTTCGCCGTCGACATCGCCATCCATGCGGCACATATCAGACCCTAAATTAGAAAAAAAAGTGACATTTGCAAGACTGCTGAACAAAGTGTCCGCGGAAATGAGTTCTAGTTCTGATGTGGATATGGTGAATACTATAACGATCCCTATGGCGGTGATAGCGGACAGAGGAATGCGAGCCAAGGCGTCAAGTACCCCACCCTCGCCAGGAGTAGAAATGAGGTCACCACATAGCACCTCCAGCAATCAAGGAAGTGATTCAATGTCGAGCCTTGACCTGACATTGACACATGCTGCGTTAAAAAAATATTCCAGGTTGGTTTTTACTGAATAAGATTAAAATCCCAATTGAACTCATCTGAAACATGTATTTTTTACTTCAGACAACCAAAAATCTCAAGCGCCGATTCAATCCTCGCGATGTTCCGGAACTTCTCGTCATCGTCAGCAGCGATAGTGTCACGAGCATCTTCAGGAGGAGTGTCTTTGTCCAGCTCACCTTCAGCTTCATCACCACAAGACGATACCGTGGACGCTGATGACTTATCAATTGCTTCCTCGCACATACCCTCACTAGCACCAGACTCGCCAGTCACCAGGCCTCATAATACTATTGAGATTCAGGTAAAAACGTAGTAAAGTACTATTGGACCACCTACATGGTCACTTTGTAAGAGAATATAGATGCTTTAAGCCCTAAGCACCAAGATGGACCTATTTTCTCTATATTTGCAGGTCCTGGACCCTCTAAGCGCTCACAAATCTTCATCATCAGGTAGCAACCTACTCTATCCGCCGTCCATACTTCTAGAAGTACCAAGCGGGATCAACAAGTGCTTGTCCCCAATACGAGAGCTCCCTACCCCGTTGCCTACCCCTCTTCCTACGCCCCTACCCACTCCACTACCATCTCCTAGGCTGCCTAGAGCGAACAAGGAGATGGATGCTAAGAGTGAGTCCACGGCGACCGTCATTTCACCCAGTGAAGACGAGCTTGATGAAATAACGTGTGAAACGAAGATAGAGAGACCTACTTCTGGTTTGCGGTTGAAGGTACGTTCAATTTGTCAATGTTACCATGTCGTGGTGGTTCGTAATAATTATTCGTGTCTGGATATTACATAGTTACTTTATTGACTTCCAGCTGCGCCAGCCCCTGCTGAGCTCGGACACGGCGACAACGACCCCGACGGCGTCAACGCACGTAACGTCGTCCCCCAGCCCCCCGCCGCCCTCACCCCCCTCGCCCCCACCGGGCGCGCGCGTGCCACTGCTGCAGCTGCAGCGCGCGTCGCCCGGCTCCCCCCCACCGCGCCGCACGCCGCCGCACCTAGAGTTCCAGCCACCCCCCCTCATCACCGTCACGTACAACGCTAGCGAGGAGTCCGACGAGCCCATGTCCCCTAGACCGCCCCCGCCCTCAGGCAACATGTGCTACCTTAGCCCCTTCTCGATGTCCGCGCGAGGAGAGCGAGCTCCCTCAGAATCCAACCTATCCTCGTCAGGGTACAGCTCTATGGCGAGTCCTGGACCTTCGCGCTGCGGTTCGAGCAATCCTTTGTGCCCCTCGGAGATGGAGGATCCTGGCTCCGGCGGGGGACCGTCGTGCTTTCAGTCCCGGAGGCGGCCGCTCATGAAGACCAACTCCAGCCCGGCGGCGTCCAACGATGACAGTAAGGAACGTAGGCGAGGTCGATCCGACTCCGAAACACTCTCTGACGACCCCCTGTTAGAATCCAATGACGAAGGCATAGGGACAGACGAAAGAGTAGATGACGTTCCGACGAGCGCAAAAGAGATGGAACTAGTTGCAATGAAAGAGACTTTAGAAGTTCCACAAGCGGCGCTGTGCTCCCCTAGCGGAGTGACCAAGTGTTCAATAGTTAAGTGTGTTAGTGTCGAAAGAGGACTAGACGAGAAGGCTAGTTTAAGGCCGCCCACTTTGATATCAGAAGGTAGTAGACCTCTGAGCCCGGTCAGTTCGAGGAGTGAGAGTCCGTTAAGCGACAAAACTGGTCTGGGGAGATTTTCGCCGCAGTTTTACGGTAGACAGCTGCCGTTTACAGATTCTGACGGATTGTACGACTTTCCGAGTTCGGAATGCGTGAAGGGTGCGAACAACAAGTTGGGCAGTAACTGCCAGAAAAAGAGTGGGAGGAAGCGAGACAGAAGGAACACGCGGACCACCTCGCACGAGGTCACCGGCACCACCAAGTCCACGCTCCCACACATGCCGCATTCTATGCACAACTTGTTGGAGGTGAGACTTTTTAACTCGGTGTCACTGCACGCCATTAATTCTAAGCGGGATTTACATTATGAAACTCGTATACTTTCGGGAAACAGTAGCTTAACTGTTCTGTTTCAGGGTATAACAAACTAACAACGGTTTTTGAAAAACTGATAAATTCAACCAATATTGTAGCTTAGTTGATGTTGGTAGCTGTTAAAAAATATTTACAATATCATTAACGGCAACCTACGTGCACATCACAATTAAATACTTAAACCAAATCATATGTCGGTTAGATGAAAATGTTTGCATTTCTAGCTCACACACTGCGCCGCGCCTGAGCCGACAGTATTCCGGCGCGCACATGATGTATAAACATGTTGCAGTTACAGCCATATAGGGAAATAATAATTATTATTTCAGCCAACTAATCACAACACAAAGGACACTCGACGTGTCCCGAAGACTTTTCCCATCGCAGCGAAAAGGTAAGGTGTCCAAACTTTCCTCAAAAATTCTCGGACTTATAAGAGAAAGACGAGAGTTGTCATCCACGCAGCTGTCTTCGGCAGATAAGAGGACCTGAAACATAAAGGTCAGAAAGCTGATGCGACGCGGTCTGCGGTGGTTCCACACCCGCAACATTAAGATCGCGATTGAGGAAACACGAGGGTCATAAGTATTCGCTCAGCAATTAGAGAGGTCCCACCTGACGGAACTAAAAACTGCGGATGGTAGAATCGTGACTTCAGAGTCCGAGATACTCAAGGTGGTCGCGGATTTTTACGAGCACTTTTACTCAACGCGAACGGCTAAGCCAGCGGAACATAGTGCAGATAGCCATCGAGCTGAATTAACGCGCCAATAAACGGAGGACGTCCCGGATGTTGACCAGTGCGAGATTATTTCGGCTCTCGTGCAGCTAAAGAACTACAAGGCACCTGCGGCTGACGGAATAACGACAGAGCTCCTTAAAGCGGACGGGGCTCCAGAGAGTCAGTCCAGAGAGAGCTAGTGAGTCTATTTAACTCCGTCAGCTAAGCGGGTACAACACCTCGAAGCGTGGAGCAAAGGTGCGATGGTTTTGTTCTTCAAAAAAAGTGATAACACCTTGCTGAAAAACTATAGACATCTCAACTCTTAGCCACATATACAAGCTGTTCTCAAAAGTCGTCACGAACCGTCTTGCTAGAAGACATGACAAGTTCCAGCCACTAGAACCTGCCGGTTTTCTACAAGGCTTCAGTATCGTAGACCACATTCATACAGGTCGGGAAACTGTTCAGAAGACCGAGGAGTACAATCAGCCGCTGTGTGGACTACGAAAACCAGCCTTCTACTCCTTCCACGCCCAATATGGGCAGTTCTGGCACTCTACAACGATGTCGAATTGACTGGCGCTACATCAAAGTGTTAAGATGCTCGTATGACGGTGCCACGATTACCAGAACCAGGGTCAGAAAACCAACCCAATCCAACTGCTCAGAGGAGTTAGACAGGGTGATGTGATATTCCCGAAACTTTACCAACGTGAACAGCGAGTACATCCCACGCCTTCGCTTTGATGATGATATCGTCATAATGCTACCATTATGACGATGCCTCCAGCATCCCAGCGTTCCAGCGTCTCTGCGACGCTGGAATGGTTATTCCTGATGCTGCATAGCCTGAATGGGGCCTCGCGGCGGCTTGGTCTCGGCATGAATTTACAAGACGAAAGTCATGTACAGTTCACAGATGTTGCCGAGTTCAATCCACACCGAAGAGTCGCTTGTCGAAGTTGTGAAGGAGTATGCCTAACCTAGGGCAAGTCATTCTGCTCTGTAGTTGGGCAGCGTTTGGGAAACTTTGTCAAGTCTTCTCACCGCCTATCCCGCAATGTTTAAAGACTTAGGTCTTCAACCAGTGCGTTTTGCCCATTATGGCATACGGTGCCGAAACATAGACGCTAACAGTTGAGCTGGTTCACAAATTCAAGGTCACTCAGCGCACTTAGGAGCGGGCTATGCTCGGAGTTTCTTTTAAGAATAAAATTAGAAATGAAATTATCCAGAAAAAAACCGGAGTTACCGACAGTTTGCAGAGTATGCAAACTGATATGGCAGTGGGCTGGCCATGTTTGTCGAAGGACCGATGACCAGTTGAGCAAACGAGTCCTGGAGTGGAGACAGTGTATCGGCGAGCGTAGCGTGAGATGTCCTCCAGCTAGATAGGCGACCTTAAGAAAGTGGCTGGGACGGACTGAATGCGGAAGGCGGCGGACAGGGTGTTGTGGCGCAGCCTGGGAAAGGCCTATGTCCAGCAGTGGGCTGCAATAGGCTAAGTTGATCGATTGAATCAGAGCAGTTTACATAAGATATAACAATGTGTTAATTCAAAGTATCAGCTTTTTTAAAACCGGGTGTTACTTAGCTATACCCCGAAAGAGAACAGTCATGTCTACTGTTTCACGATACTAGTTTCATAATGCAAACCCTAATGGTAACTAGGTAAACCACTTATTAAATCAACTAAATTCAGAACACAATTATCAGCCCTTTTTACTATTGCCGACTACTAGAACCAAGATCGAGTATGCCTACAATTATATATTAATCTAATGTCCTGCAGGTTCCCGGCTGTCGCGCCGACGGCGCAGCGCGCGGGGGTCGTAAAGGCGGGCGGAGACGCTCGCGCTCGCAGGCGCCGGCGCCGGCGTCGTCATCGTCCTCAGAAGACTCGGTGTCCAATGCCAGCGTCGCTTCCGTCGCCTCAGCCAGAGAACTAAGGCTGCCCGATATGGAAATGCAGGTACGAAAACCTTCTTTTCGTTTTCTTTTTTTATCTTATCAGCCAATGTTTTGCGTGGATGTCCAGTGTAGTTTTATTTTGTGTTCTTATTCGTTAAAATTATATTTAAAAAAAAAACGTTTGTAAATAAAACGAGTTTTAAAAACTTATGGCGCAGTCACTTTGCAAAAACAGGATTTTCTAAATTGTCTAGTTGACTTTTTTTGTTTTTGGAACAAGGGACAAAAAAAATGCATTTGTCATTTTTAAATAAACTAAGTACCTACGTCATTTGTTATATTAAATATTAATAAGTTTTTAAATCAAATTGTTAATAGTTTAAAATGAATGAACAAAGTGTTGCATAACATATTTTATAATCTGTAGATTTGTGTTCTTCAATGTCGTCTTTTTATGAACATATATCTATTTCTTTTCTTAAATACTGCACTGAAACCAAATAAAGCACTAAATCCTAAAAACTAACATAAATCCATATGTTTTTGTCAACATTCTTTACTGTGCACTTCCTTATAAGTCAATCACGCTATTATTTTCAACCAGATATAATTTCTCAATGTTTTGATAATTTTAGCTTCTTATGATTATTTGACGGTAGGTTGTAGCTGTGTTGGATTATTTTCAGCCTTGTGAGCCGATGCGCTTGCGGAAACCGCTCAGGAGACAAAAATGCCGTAGTTCAGAGGTGATTGTATTATGGCAGCAATGACCTTACTTCGTTCATTTTGTAGTAAAGGGCTGCAATCGCCAAATATACAGGGTGGCAGGGACATTGACACGCAAACTGAAACCATGAATTCAGCACATGATTATAACGTAGAAATTTTTCGTCAGTTATTTTCAAAAACACAGCGAGGTATTCCATAGAAATGTGCAATACCCTACGGTCACAATGTATGGAAACTCATTTTTTTAAATGTCTGGCGAAATTTTTTAATGCAGGGGTTTTAGAATCATGTAATGAATCCAATGTACCACGTTGCGCGTCAGTGTCCCATTCCCATTCTCATTTCCATTCTTTCTTTAAGATTCCATACTGTTTGAAAAGTTGTTTGCGGATCTTCCTCGAGTTGTTTATGATTTAAGAGCATTTTCTATGTGTGTTTATTTTACTATTTTAACATTTTGGTTTTAGAAGATTCATAGTTTTCCTGTACAAAATACGTACTGACATAAAATAAGATTGTCACTGTTATTTTGAATGTTTTTATAAATTTCATCTTTCAAATGTATCAGGTAGACTAGATCGATCATTTCAGAATGTGTAGAGAGACTCATGCATCCTCTTCACTGTTACTAAACAACATAGAAGCATGGTACTTTAAAATAGTAATTTACATGTGTAGTGCATATAGTGCATGCGCATCTTTTTTAAATTATTTTAAACTTACAGGATACGACATCTAAAATATCTTCGAGTTTGGACCTAACGGAGGACTCCAGAAAACCGCCGAAAGTCAACAAGTTACGGACAATAAGCAATCAGATAAGGTATGTATCAAGTATTCATGTCAAAGAAAAAAGCCGTTTGTTCTACTTTATTGCTCATATTGTTTTATTTTCCTCCTATGTACGTTACTTAAGTACTATCAAGCCAGTATAAGATATGTTTCTGTTTTTGTTAATCAAATAGGTCATTCCAGATTTCTCCGACGGCTAGAGCGCAGCTTGAAAATGAAAGAAAGTTACCCAGCTCTTTCCGACGACGAAGGAGACGAGTCCTCGAGCGTCACTTCACCGCTACTGCAAGGTCGGAAGGACCTAAGTCAACTTCCCAGCCACGCGATATCAGCTCCTCTACTTAGTGCAGTTAGGCCCAAAATTACCAGACAAAGACGTTACGATAGGTCGTTAATAAGTGAAGACACAAGGACTTTAAACACTGCCGCCGGTCAAGACAACTCTGACTGAAATTAAGCCATTGGTGATGAAAAAAAACAGTGTCATTTCATTTAACACGCATTCATAAAAAATTAACTACAGCATGTTTCGAATTTTTTTTTTCTGGAAAAGCATTAGTCGCTGAGTAAATTATTAAATTAAAAGTGGAAGTAAATAAAATCTTTTTGGACTTTACAAATAACCTCCATGTTCAACAACTATTAAATCGACATGAGTATACAAGATTCTAATCTAATGTGATATATTAAACTAAGCGACAAGAATACTAGGAATGTTATTGTTTTTTAATTAGGAATAATGTAAGGAATCGAACGTTTTAATTTCCCTCAGTTCACTTTTGATGTCTCAAAGTACTTGTAACTTAGCTTCATGTTGTAAATAATTTCTCGATAGCAATAACTTATTTGTAGAAGATTTTGTAGCAAGAAATATTTTACTGTAAGTAATCGTAGTGACGTACTGTAACGTAGGACACAGCAAGTCATCGCAATCATTTTTACAACCTTAAACTAAATAGGGTTTCCTTTTAATACGTAGTATGTTTTGTAAAAAAAATATTTCGCTTAATTTGTATTTTTTGTTAAATATACTATGTATAAAATGCTTTTTGTAAATATATTAAACGTATTGCTCAAATGCATATTTTGTGAAATCGTTTTTTGCGCACTTTTTGCTGTTTTGTAAATATAATATGTAACTTATTTATTATTGTAAATATCGGATTCGAGAGAAATCTTTTCATTTTTCTTGACAAAATTACATGTAAAATGTTTTAGACTGTAAGTATAAAACAAAATGAAAGGCCCAAAAAAATCTGTATACCAATTGCACAATTACTATCTTTATACAACTATATATATATTATATGAACATAAGCACTCATAATATGTTAAGATATATATTGATATCTTGAAGTAAGTATGTACTTGACGCACCAATAGTATAGGTCACTGCATCATTGTCTAAATAAACCAACTAATATGAGTCGGTAGAGACTCCCTTAATAGATATCCCATTGAATAGCTCCCTATTCTGTTATTACTTCTTAATGCAAATTTTATTTTAAGCCAGAATAGAAAAATTACCTGTAATCAATAGATACCTAGTTTAGTTAGCCTTAACATAATATAAAAACCTTAAAAAAACGTTCCATATAAGATAGGTCTCTAGTTTCTTTGTTCGTTCCCTAGTGTTAATCCAAGAATTCCTGTCCTTACTCCCTTAACCGCTAGATACATCAACCGTTGATTTGTTTTGTCCTTTTAATTTAATTCTAGATTAGTAGATACGAAAAAACTTTAGATGCATAGATACAGTTTCAGCAATAATTTTATGTGATTCGACTGTACAAAGACTGACAGTGTTTGTGCACTAACAAAACTTAGACATTTGTGTTATGTTTCAATGTTTATCGTAATAAATGTATACAGTTATCTTTTATACCTAAGTAAGTCACTGTCTCTGTGTTCGATGTTTATAATTTTTATTTAAATGTTATTTCGTAAGAAAAAGTTGAAGCGAGATATTTATGAAAATGTCTGATTTCGTATAACTAACTGCAACATCAGTTTCGTAAATTAAGTGGCCATAGATGGAAACTAATGTGAACAGTTTCATTCAATTAATAGTTAACTAGTAAAGCATTTAAGCATCCTTTGGACAACATTCCTAATATAGACCTTTTGAAGAAAAGCTACAACTATACAGGGTTAAATTAAATTAGCTGGCAATACTTTAACCACGTGTTGGGTAACGATATCAAAAAGTAATGAACTTTGCTCAACACTTGAAATGTCACTGTGACATATACATTATGGCAACCAAAAAGTTCCACGAAAAATTACAAAAACAGCTGATTGATATATGAGCATTGACCTTCGCCCATCGAATGATGTTTTTTTTTATTCGTTTTCCATATCGATACCCAACACGTGGGTATTGCCAGCTAATTTAATTTGCCCCTGTGTATGTAATCAGCATTAAGTTTGCTTGATTTTGACGTCATGTCATTTGTTTTAACCACAAATCCAAAATGGACTTTCTTGGTACAGTACAGATATGAAAAGTTGAGATAGATACGATCAAAAGGGTTCGGTCAGTAGATCATTTCCCTGCCCAAATTTAACTAATATATGTATATTCAATGCCTAGAACGCGTCTAAATGTAAAATAGTATAACTAAAAATTATGAAAAATAATGGCCTGTTCATTGAGACTGATTTTCTAAAACTTATCTCTTAAAATGTCGCTTATTCGTTTCTCGCTCGATCGATGTGTGGATGTGTTTTATTTACTCTGTCTATAGTTTCATTACTTGAGATCCTGAGATCTTTATGAGATCTACGTTTCCGTGCCTTCGACTCTGTGGAAATTATGTAGATATGAACATTTGGCCGTGTTATTCACTACATGTTAGTCGATACGTTCACGGTTTATCTAATTGATAGTTTATAAATCATTCTCTTTGTGATTTTTACTAACAATTGAACATTAAAATTATTGGACATATTAAAATTTAATTCAAGTCTTTTTCATAACAATTTATTTATTTCCCATTTTCAACTGAATTATATTACTTTGTCATAAAATAAGTATTTCGGAGCATCTGACCAACAGGCAAAAATAATTAAATTACTACAAAAAAACCTATCTAAAGATTCAAAATTAAATAAAATTATACCTAATGATTCGTTTATTTGCCTGTTGTTTATTTGAACAACATAATAGTAAATATGATTAGTATTTAATCAACATAGAAAAGTCAAAATTAGTATCATCGTGAGAGCACCCAATTATTGTAAGCAATACGTTATTATAAAATTAGTAAATAAAATAATTGTATGATAAAATAAATAAATTCTGTGATTGAAAGCGTGAAGCTCAAATGCGGTTTAGGTGTCGTCTAAAAGTTATTTAAATGTTTATTCTAATTTCATAACGTAAAACAATACCAAGTAGTCGTTTTGTTATGTAGCATTACAAAAAAATAAACAGTTACCTAATAGTACCTAGAAAAAATGTTTTTTGGTAGATACAAACATTTCACAACATAAAATACTACTACAACAAAAAAAAAAAATGGTTGCCTGTAAAGTCGGTATACGGGCGAAAGTTTTACGTGACAACGACTTTGAGTGGTAAAATAATTTTAATGTGAATATTCATTCGTATAGTAGGAAGAAGGATGAAATAATAGTAACAATTTAAAACATTTATTTATACAAAGAATTATATTTAAAACATTAATTTATACAAAGAATCTCGCACTGAATTTCATATTAACAAAATTTAATTTTTACCTTTACACACTACACAATCGTTTTACAATTAACTGGCAACGTGTAAACTTGTATGCAGGCGCCTAAGCGAAATAGAAGCGCAAGACATGAACCGGTGTGTATGCCTATCTCTCTCACTCTCTCTCTCTCGCTCTGTCTCTCTCGCTCTTAGGCGGGCTAACTGTGCTCGAGTGGAAGGGACGCGTGCCTTTCACTTTTTATGTCTGTCTCTCTCGCTCTTAGGCGGGCTAACCATGCCCGAGTGGAAGGGACGCGTGCCTCTCACTCGCTCTCATTGTGAGCGCATAACGTGAGCGGAGCGTAACGCAGTTTCTTGAAGTGTCACCCGGCAAACCAATTTATAAGACGTTGTCACGTCAAAACTATTAACTCCAACATGAACCAGTTTCCTAGCTTTACTGCAAAATAGGTATTTTCAAAGTTATTTTTTTTAATACAATAACTCCATACATTACCAGTTCTGACAGGTTTCCCAAATGGACTGCAACATATTTCGAAATTCGTTTGATATGTACTAATATTCCGAAAATAAGGCGTTAAATGATTTCGATTTCTACCACGATTTCAGTTTAGAATGGAGTCCAAATAATACGTATTGTTACTTTGGATCATAAAATAGGTATACAATTAGCGCAAACAATTCCATACATTTTGAAGAGAAACTTCTTAGGGTCAGTTCAGATATAACGGAAAAATGCCCGAGCAATTTACTGATTCCATTGAAAATAGGACCGTACTACCATAGCTTAAAGTAGAAAATTGTATGAATGTCGACACAGTCGACTCACGCATGCCCGTAACTCGGTTACTCTCGGTTTGAATTGCGGCCAGAGAATGCTCGAGCATGCGAGAGGATTTTACGTAAAAAAAAGAAAAAAATCCATTATGTCATAATTAACCCGCGGCAATTCGATAATTGGATGAGAATTGAGTGTGAAATTTCAAGGACGCGTCACGTTTAGGCAAACTTCGTTACGAGAGAGAGAAGAAAGATATAACTCTCTCTGTCTATTTATTTTTAAGAAGTTTACTTCTATCATTTTGCTTATTAATTCGACACCAAAAAGGCGGAAACCGCTAGGTTTATCTAAAAACCAGTGTTTTGATGTGTCTTGTTTATAATATTAAAATTCTTTCACTTATTTGTATCGTTGGCGTTGATTGAGGTGTTTGTAGCACTAAGCGAGTAATGTAAATATGTTTTACACCATACGCAGAATAATTTAAGGTGTATATTCAATATATTAACGTCTTATTCACAATGTAAAATATAAAGGTAAATAAAATTTTGCTTGTTAAATATTAGTGTTTTATTCCTTTTCCTTTTTAGGGTTCGGGACCCCTACGCTACACTAGCTAAGCTTGCCGCAGTCGGGTCGTGCATTACATATCGAGACTCCGCGCCGCGGAAAACACGTTAACTCGTGGGTCCCACTGTCATTCGTAGATCACAGTCATTACGGGTAGTCCGAAGCCCAAGTTTGACAACCAGTCTTACCCAGTAACTGGGTTGTGGAGGACAGATAGGCAGTCGCTCTATGTAAAATACTGCATCCGGTAAGACTCGAAGCCAACCCCAATATTGTTGGAACAAGGCTAGGTAGGTTGTTTTAGTTAATTGGTTACAGAAATAAGAGGAGGTATTAGCAATAATAATAATTTATTTATAATACAAATATGTACACAAAAAATTACAGTTTATAAGAAGTGACAAACTCACAATTACAAGCATGTTCACCACCTCCGGAAGTTAAAATGTAACCTTGCTAGATAGATTTATCGCCCCCAAAACCCCTGCGTACTAAATTTCATGAAAAGCGTTGGAGCCATTTCCAAGGTTCAGATTATATACAGGATAAGTTTTTATCCAGTGCGCAAACTGTAACTGTGAATTCAGCATATCATTCTAGACCCCCTAGCGCAGAAATTTTACGTCGGTTTTGTAGAAAACTGTTTCATAGAAAAAAGCAATACCTACTCGGTCAAAATGTGTGGAACAGCTGATTTTTTTTTTTATTACCGACGAAAAATTTCTGCGCTGGGGGGTCTACAATGATATGCTGAATTCATGGTTACAGTTTGCGCACTGGATAAAAACTTATCCTGTATTTACATTTATACAAGAATTGCTCGTTTGAAGGTATTCGATAGATAAATAGATAGATAGGTACAACATTATTTTTAGGATATGCGAAACCTGAATATACTTTGTTCAGAATAAGTAAACCGAATCGATTTCAATAATTTTTACACCATGTTATATTTTTTCCCAAAAAAGTTTTGCAAGTGTGCTGGAAAATGTTATCACCAGTTAATTACAATACAATCGCCGTACGGTTAGATACCTACTGCCTAATTATTATCAATGAGCATAATAGGACGCTGGCCGCGCGGGCGGCGCGGTGTCGGCGTGGTGACCATGTTTGTGTAGAAACTTGTACAAGCTTATAACTTCGTGATTTTTCATGATACCATTTTGAACTTCTGTACATAGATTCTTTACATAAACACCGTGTGTTTCGGGTTTCGCATATACTAAAACTAGGGTAATGTATGTATATAATAATGGATATTGCCTATCCGGAGATTGTGAAACAGGCTTCAAGGGATGCAAAATCAAAGCTCACTCAGATTCTGAACATTTTTTTATAAGCAAAATAATACGTATTCGTTTAAACAGAAATGTATTTTTAAATTACAGTACCGATACTTAATATGGCAGAACATGGACAAAAGCTGCGTCCCACAGTTTAAGAGGATAAACTTTCGTAAGAACTTGTACTTTGCATTTTCTGAGAAAATTTACCATAGTAATGTATTTTTTTTTGACACCATCAGAAAGTAGAGATTTCAACGAACAAAAAGCCTACCGCCTTTTTTAAAAGAGCAGATGTTTTGATAGGAGAATTTTCGATTTAAAATGTAGGGTGCTTTTTCGATATTAAGTTAAGATAAGGTGAAAAATAAATATTTTCAATAAAAAATTACAGTGTGTTTGGGACATTGTACACGCGCAGCGGCGCGGGGGCCTCGGGAGAGGCGCGGGGAACAACGAGCGGCGCGGGGGCGCTAGCAAGCCGCCCGCCGCGGCCGGCCATTCGACAGCGACGACCAGGACCGGGTGCGCGCGCGTTTAATTATACTGTTTCGTTCCGCCTCCGCTCGGCTATCCTGCATTCTATTGTAAAGTACTTTATAATAATAAAAATTTTACTCTACAATTTACGTCTGTTGAATCATCTCCCAAACAGACATAAAAAGGCAAGTTTTCACCAAATTTCGTGAAATTAAAAAAAAATCTTAAAAATAAAAAACCAAAAACATGGTTATTTGAATTTTTCTCATAAATTTTGAGGTTTATGTGAAAAAAGTGTAAATACAAAATGTATAGATCTTTTTATTACCTACTACTTTGCCATTAAACCATACCATAGGACTTGTAGTTTTGCCGGAAATCGAGATAAACCGTTTTTTACCCTTAAAAACTCACCCCCTTCCACTTTCCGAACTCAGATCGCCCGTGAATTATTTTTCCTTTCATTTTTGTTATATTCTCTTCCTTTTCCAATGGGTTTCAACCTACTATAATCTTTTGTAATTTTTACCATTTTCAAAGGTTTCAAGCCCTGCAGGCTTAGCATGACGGTTTCTATTTCTACTCTAGTGTAGAATGGAAAAGGCATGTCTACATTTCTCGGTGAAAAACTGTCAACTGTCTATACAGAAACGTCATTTTTGTCTATTCTCTGACGACAAAACGCTTGTCTACGGTTCTCGTGCTAAGCCTGCTGGTCTATCTTGTAATACACGCCCTAGGATGTTTGTCTACAGATTTATTGACTGAACTTTAATTCATCAAAATCTGTATATAATGTTCCCACCGCTGGGACTGTTTTTTTTTTCAAGGGACGCAGCTAAAGCAGATCACTCCCAGAAACCCGATGTACCATACATACATTACATAGACCTTCCACAGCTATTTTACCTCTGATTTGCATCATTGTCTAAATCATAGTGATCTTTAATCTAGTTACAATAAGGTTACTTTTAGAATTCTACTGCCAGAGGTAAAATAACTTCAATGTCCTATTCTTTATCAATTTTAATTTCTACATACACTGTTACACTGTCTTTGTACAAAGCTATGAACTAATTAAAATAAATAATATTTACATTTTAATTAAAACTCTTTGCTAAGCATTATTAGCTATAAATGTATCTATAAAAAATCTACAATAGATGGACATGCAAGATTAAGCCGTTTTAAGGCGTTCATGTCTTATATTAAGATGGGCAACTTATTTGTACGTATAGAATCTGAAAGAGCTACTAATAAGCGTTCTGACATCACAATATGGGTATTCAGATAGTAAACAGTAAATTAAGTGTGGAACTCACTGCCTGCGTCTGTGTTCCCTTCCACATTTAACCCGTATACCTACAAAAGAAGAGTGAACAGGCATCTTCTGGGCACGCTCGATCCATTATAGACCTCATCAATCGCTTTCCATCAGGCGTGATCGAGGTCAAGAGCAGGCCTACTCAGTAATAAAAAAAATAAAAAGAATTGATTAACAACATCCTGTCAATACAACCCTCCTACTATAACCAATTTCAAAACACGTAAGGTTTGAATCTCGAGGTCTACCCTGGCGCTTCCCTCTTAACGTATTTTCCTGGCCTGACTTAAGAGTGCGAGTTGCTTGGCATACAGCAAAGAGAATTAAACCACTTGAGAGCTGATAGACCGATTTCGTCTAGGCACACGACTCACCACTGCGGGCCGGGGGATGAAGAAAATACAGCAGTTGTGATTGGCCGATGCAACAATGTCAGGACGAATGTTGCAGAAATAGTGATTCGCAAGTCAGTTTTGCAACAATAATATCGATATCGATAAAATCGACGTCCATTAATTCTACATTTTTTTAAACTATACTGATAGGGTGCTAACTGGGTGCAAACAAAACACTGACGTAACACTTCTTTAAGTTAAATTTAATTAAATCAATGAGCAAATTTAATCGACTAATTTAAAGTATGTCTAATAAAAATAATGGCAATGTCAATCACTGTCGGAAAGAACAATAAATTCTCATAAATTAAATTCAAATTCTTTCAATTCCGGAATATTTCAAAATCTAAAATGTAAAATAACTTTTTACCCTTAGGAAACATCGATAATTTTTTTATCATCAATTTTGACTTGAAGTTGTCACAACACTACAGCATTAGTATAAAATAGAATGAGACAGACGTATTGACAATACCCTAACGATAGAAAGAGACTTTTCAAAAAGACATCAACGCGGTGTACTTTTCTGCGCCATTTTACGTAACAACCAGTTTAGCTTGAGCCCTGCAATTATTCATAATATTATTAAATTATAAATACATTTTATTTACCAATGAAAAGTTATGCCATCATTTTTATAGCTGGATGTTTAAGACGATTTCCCACACCATTTAATAGAACAGATACTCATAATATTGTTTTTATTTATGCTTGAATAGGTATCAAAATAACCACGTGTGCAGAGATCCAATAACTGGTCACAACTAAAATGGCCCCTCGTATCATCGTCTAACATAAGTGCAATTTCATTTATGCGTCGTGAGCCTGAGTCGCCCTTATGAGCAGTCAAGAGGCTATATAGTCATTGGTACGTATAGAATCTGAAAGAGCTACTAATAAGCGTTCTGACATCACAATATGGGTATTCAGATAGTTGACAATAAATTAAGCGTGGAACTCTCTGCTTGCGTGTGTGTTCCCTTCCACATTTAACCCGTCTACCTACAAAACAAGATTGAATAGGCATCTTCTGGGCACGCTCAATTCATTATAGACCTCATCAATCGCTTTCCATCAGGCGTGATCGAGGTCAAGAGCAGGCCTATCAAGTAATAAAAAAAATAAAAAGAATTGATTAACAACATCCCGTCAATACAACCCCTAGTATAACCAATCCGATACAGCCCGAATTGCAAAACACGTAAGAAGATTTGAATTTCGAGGTCTACCCTGGCGCTTCCCTCTTAACGTATTTTCCTGACCTGACTTAAGAGTGTGAGTTGCTTGGCATATGGGTATTCGGAAATAAATTACATTGGGAGATATTGCTATCGAGTTCGGCCATTCTAGCAAATAGGATGAGGTCGGTGCCTTAAAAATTAACAAACAATGGTGTCATAAATTACTAAATAATAATTGTTCCAATTATGACTATTAAAAACTATTCAATACAAAATATATTGACCAAACATACACTGGCCAAAAGACTTCACATTTCTTATAGAAATCGTACATCATTCTACAAAGTGTAACAGAATAAACGCAAGTGTTAGAAGTAGATTTCAGTAAATATGAGTATTTTTATACACATATTTTGCCATAACTTCCGCCGATTGAGCCAAAGAGAATTCAATCTTATTTCAAGGCATCAAGACTAAATTTTAAATGCATAAAGTAACGCTCAACACGGTTTTCTTAATAATAAAAGTTAGCTTTAAAAAATATTCTTTGGTCATTGTATTATGCTTTTAACTCAATACTCAAATTTGAGTGTATGAGGTCTTTCGTTAATTATGTCACGTGTTGTATGCGTGCTTTACCCATAGTTTTATTACTTATTAAAAAAATGCGTGCAAAATCTATATGAGTTTCTAGAATTGCCGTTTCAATTGTAATTGTTGCAATGTATTTTGATGACAGTTTTGCCTTTTAAGCTCAGTATACAAATAGTTTGCTTGCCTTTGTACCACTTCTGATTGTTGAATGAGACAATGGATGATCACCCAATAATGCTCCCACCGTTGGCCATAATCCACCACGGGGGTCCAGAGCGGATCGGTAGAAGTCACATGTGTTCGAATTTTTGGTACTAGGACGTGCTGGTTTTCTCACGATGATTTCTTCACCGTTTTGAGAGCATTGGTGATAAAATAATTTACGCAAAGTAAAGTATCTGTCTGACTTCAAACCAACGACCGCAGTAAGTCGCGGCCATTTCCAGTGGACCCCCACTGCTCGAATACATTGAGACAGCGTCTTGCATAGACACAGTCATGTGTATTTACGGCTTCAACCCAACATCCTACCAGTCTCACAGAAAATCAGCAATCTCTAAGATTATTCGCACGATCTTATTATGTGTACAGACTAGACTTTATTACATTATATAAAAGCTAATATAATATATACATAATTATTTATAACTTATAGTTAAATTGTACAAAAATCGTCTAAGGGCGCGTACAGGATTGATCTATTTCTATGGAAACCTCGAAACTGCACTGGTTTACAATACATCGAGTGTTTATTAACAGATATTGATCAATTCTGGAGGCTCCATAAATACATGCAATGTACGAAGATATGGCTCTACACACATTGAAATACAAAAAAACTCAAGATGCACAGTCTCGAACAAAAGTAACACCCAAAACGGTCAGTAGTTATAGTTATGAGAAAATATTATTATTTTTGCAAATTCAACCTTACACGCATGACTTAAAATGGTTTTTACAAAGCAATGTCCAAAAGACTGACTAAAAGATACCATTGACACCTGCGCACATTGCGCTATTTATGCGGACGTTTTTGAGACGCTGATTGTGTATCTTGGGTTTTTGTATATCAATGTCTACACATTAAATTTATTCCCTAAATTATAATTATTACGTGCAAGTGCGAGGATTCCGATAAATAAGTCCAAGTTCGCGCGGACGTCAAAATATCGCGGCGGATTTTTTTCACGCACTGAATTTTCAACGTGATGAGGATTCCTCTTCCTCATCCACATAATGCGGAAGTTCCTCATTTTTTAGCGATTCCTCATCTTCTTCTACATCCCCAAAATCAGGCATAAAATATTCCTCTTCCACATCCTCATTCATTAAGAGGAATTTATGAGGAAGTGTTATTGACGTAATCAGTGTAAATAAAAGTAATCTTCGTCTTTTGCTCGCTGCATTAGATAGTTACAGTGAAAAGAGGATAAAATATGAATTAGGTACTTTCACGATCAGGCAAGAACGTGTCTCAACGTGTTTTAGAAAAAACTAAAGAAAGTATTGAGTCTGAGCTGATTTCTTTGTGTCAAGAAGGACATGGCGCACAACCACAAATACAGTCAATCGAACATGATGTTATTCAACACAATCAACACATTCATCATACCGATACCGAGAGCAACAACGAGTTCTGGAGCTAACTTTTTTACAGGCAGATTTTTACAATCAATTTTATATGAGATGCTGGCCTCAGCTCCTAACAGTGACGATGAAGAAAGTCAAATCGCACCTATCGACAGATTTGTTATCCTGAAGTCACTATTAATAAATTATATTAAAGAGAAGAGAATAGGTCTTCAAGAAGACAGCATTTTGTGGTGGAAAATGAACCCCAAATATTTTGAACTTTACAGAGCTGTGCGCCAGTATCTTTCAGCCCCTCCATCAAGTGTCCGTAGTGAGCGCCTTTTCAGTGGCGCTGGATTAGTTTACGACGAATTAGGAAACCGTATATCTGGAGAAACAGCTTCAAAGTTAATTTTCATTAAATTCAATCTCCCTATTGTGAATTTTGACTATTAATTTGTTTTTTTTTTTTTCTTTCTAAATATTAAAGGGCCTATTCGCAATCTTTCTTTTATTTAAAATTTCAATTCGAAATCACAGGTTCTATCTTCCTCTTCCGCATCCTCTTCCTCATCCTCATCCTCCTCCAGGTATCCTCATCCTCATCCACTTCCTCAAAACGTATTTCTAATAGTTCCTCATCCGCATCCTCTTCGTAATAACCACTTCCTCATCAACCCTAGCGCTGAGAGTTGAAAATCGAACATTGTGTTTTCTCGACGCGCTGAGATACACTCTGTTGGATTCTGAACACTCGGTTCAACATCGAGAGTTGAAAATCCAGTGCGCATGTAAAATCCTGCCACGATATTACTACGTCCGTGCGAAAGTGTTTTATAAAACAATGTTTTAGATTTTCTTTTGCAGAAAATGTCTCTTACAAAGCACTGAAAGTCACTTTATAACCACAATTTTAAAAAAACACTTCTCACTCATATTTTAAAACACAGCCAAAATCAGTCCTGAATTTACCACTAAAACATGCCATCATGTATACCTATAGGTACTAGAATTGCCAGAAAAATGCCAAAATTCCTTAAAACTAACTTCCAGTCATCAGGTACCGCATACGGCAGAATAATCCCAGTCAACTTATGTATCTCATGCGTCGTACACACGAAAATATATGACGTAAGTATTAGATTTAAAATAGGCGCACTTGGAATTAGTACTAGGACACCATGAGTGTCAGCGGCTAGCCAAATATGGGACTGTGAAGCGAATAGTTCAAGAGTAATAGTCCCAAACCAGGCAAACATAGAAGAATGTCGCATTCTCAATGCTCCTGAGACATTTCTTAGGATTATATAGCTGACAATAGGTAGGAAGGCGACGTAAGAATGTATTTCGTTGCAGTCGAAAGTGTTGGTACAGAAGAATGTGAAGGTGACGTAGCTGCCAAGGCCGATGAAGGCCAGGAGAGTGGCGCTTAGAGAGATTCCTGGAGTGAAGAGGTTACTGTGGTTGTTGTCGTCAAGAAGGTTGTAACGTTGCGCTAGGAGGTACGCCAGCGCGAATATTATGCCGTACGCCATTGAATAGCTGTGGAAAAATACCGTTTCTGAATATTTTAATCAAATAGTTTAATTATTACTAGCTGTGGTCGCCCAGTAGTCGAAATTCAACCATAATTCATTGAAAACATAATGTATTTGTAATGCATTATTATATAAACTATTCGATGTCTGCACTCCTGATCCATGTGAACATTAACTGTGCCAAATTTCATACTCCTCAATCCGCGTAATTTTCGTAAAAAGGGGTATAAAGCTTTTGCTTCATGTCTATAGCAAATTCTGATATATTTGGATAAAAATAAAGAATTATGAAAGAATATTTGGAGAAAAATAAAGTGTAAGTAATAGATTTTTCACTTTACACAATTAAGTAAAGTATATTTTAAAAACCTACAAACTTTTAAAATAGTTTTAGCGAAAGCTTCAATACGGTAATGACACGTTCAATAGTACTCTTCATTCTAAAATCAACCTAATTTACACTACAAGTTGATATTTGTTAAAGATTAATTGAAAAAAAGGATCTTATCAAGGAGTCTCCACGTTAAATTTCTCAAAACAGCTCGAATGACTTACCGATCTTGCTTCCACTGCAGCCACCACTGATGGATGTCATCGTCTGAGTTCACAAATAAGGCCTTCCAAGGTCTTGTAACGAAAATCTTCTGGAAAAACACCTCACTCATATACAGGACGGTCACTATGACTAGCAGACCGATCACCTTGAAAGAAAGAAAAATAAAATTAATTTAGGCTTTTAAAGGTACATTACATGACATCACGTCACCATCCCTACGTTCTGTTAAACAGGCTACCTTTTTTAAAAGAATTTTGTATGAATTAATTAAATTTGGACAGGACAACGACGGTCGGATCAGCTAGTAAATAATAGAGCTGTTTTGCATTAAAACAAAACAGTTATTATGTGATGAAGAACCACATAGCATTGGTTGAAGAAGCACCTAAGATTTTGCCGTATTTAAGTTCAATACTCAAAGAAAAACATACCTTCCTTGCTCGATTACCTGACTTCACGCCATACTCAGCGCTAGCGGTGATCTATGGCACAGCAAGCTGTCACCTGTCAACTGTCAGGTCATAGAAGTCTTCAAAACTCATCAGCAAGCACCTTGCTCCAATGCTATGTGGTTCTTCATCACATAATAACTGTTTTGTTTTAATGCAAAACAGCTCTATTATGTTCTTACTAACCACATAGCATTGGTTGAAGACCTGTTTGTTATCTGCTGGTGAAGACTACCCGAAGGATGTAGACGCTATGTGAATTATTCATTTTCGGAATTGACGAATATTTTCGTCTGAATTCATTAACTGTTAAAACCAAAAATTAAGAGTTTTCAATCTATTCATACAAGAAAATGCAGAAATGAAAACATCTTTTATAAATTGTTATAGATAAATGGCAAATCTATTTGCCTTATAGAACATGAACATGAAATTTTAATATAATGATATAAAGATAATTTAAAATCAATGAGATCTAAACTGAATTAAAAATAATCATCTCATTACTAAAGGATAATTGGATCACTCATTCATATCCATAATTAATACAAGTTAGGTAATATACCTACTTGAAACTTGAGATCAACGGTAAAAATATTTCTCAATCAAAGGTACAGAAACTCATAAATACTTACGAGGGTCATTCAATAAATACTTAGCCTACAAAAAGTAAACGAAAATTTTGGAAAAGTGGGAATTTATTTTTCAACATAGTCTCCTTTTAGTTCGATACACTTAGCCCAGCGATGCTCCAACTTTTTTAATCCGTCCGAAAAATAGTTTTTGTCAAACTCTGCAAAATAGGCCTCCGTGGCGGCGATGACCTCCTCATTCGATCCATATCTATTCCCGGCGAGTAATTTTTTCAGATTAGGAAACAGAAAGAAGTCACAAGGGGCCAAATCTGGAGAATACGGTGGATGGGGCAGCAATTCGTAGCGTAATTCGACCAATTTGGCCATGGCAACGGCAGACGTGTGAACCGGTGCGTTGTCGTGGTGAAACAGCACTTTTTTCTTCGCCAGATGGGGTCGTTTTTGCTTTAATTTGGTGTCGAATCGGCCCAATAAATCGGCATAGTAAAGCCCTGTAATTGTTTTACCCTTCTCGAGGTAATCGATGTAGATCACACCTTGTGAATCCCAGAAAACGGTGGCCATAACTTTTCCGGCCGATTTTACAGTTTTCGCCTTCTTTGGAGCACGTTCCCCGGTCTGGATCCATTGTTTTGATTGCTCCTTGGTCTCTGGTGTGTACCAGTGGATCCAGGTTTCATCGACGGTCACAAAACGACGCAAAAACTCCGCTGGATTCCGCTTAAACAGCGCCAAACACGTCTCCGATGTGGTCTCACGGTTGCGCTTGTTTTCTGGTGTGAGTAAACGCGGCACCCATCGCGCCGACAGCTTTCTCATGCCGAGTTCCTCGTGAAGAATATGATGCACTGTTCCTTCTGAAATGCCTACAGTCTCAGCTAGCTCCCGAACCTTCAATCGGCGATCTGCCAATACGAGATCATGGATTTTTTAAATGTTTTCCTCCGTAGCAGCTGTTTTCGGTGCACCGGGACGTGGTTCATCAAAAACCGACGTACGGCCACGTGCAAACTCGTTGAACCAATTCTTGACGTTGGCCATCGATGGAGAAGAGTCACCGTACACAGCATCCAAGCGCTCTTTGATTTCGATGCGCGTTTTCCCTTCCAAAAATAGGAATCGAATCACCGAACGATATTGCTCTTTTTCCATTTTTGTAAAACCGATCGACACGTTCGCTTCCATAAGTTGTCAAATTAAAACAAATGAAGGGATAGGATTGAAAATTTGAAAAAAGAATTAAAAAAGAATGTGCTACACTGTGGTAAAACTCTTTTGAAACTACAGCGCCCTCTGGCGATGAGGCTAGGTACTTATTGAATGCACCTCGTATAATATAATGATGTAGGAAAATATACTTGTCATGCATGACAAAGTTAAAATTCCTTTGTAACTGAAATTTATTTAGGACCTTTTTATTATCATGATCAATACATTAAATCTTTGCATATGAATGATCAAAGGGGTATTCTAGTGTAAGTCCCTTCATTAGTCAATGGACTTACAAAAATGTACCCAAACATTTTCAAATACTTTCATAGGGAATTAAAAATTCTCATATAATAAATCCTCCTTCCCTTGCATAAAGAGCAGTCTTTCGTCCCACCAGTGGGAACATTATAGGCTTGAGACAACTTCTCTTGGGGTAGCCCTCTCCTTTACTACTTTTTAAAAGTAATAATTCTGTAAGTCTAGTGGCTCTTCCATTTTGATTTCATCTGATGTGCTACTCAGTAGTCAGCCTCCCGAAGGCTACCACAGACGTTATACTTCTTGGAGGCACCTCTATCGTGTTTTGTTTAAAAATCTTTTGAGCAGGCTCAGCCATGCCTGTCATTGTAAACCAAAGCCAACAATAACTATGGTAGATTTTAAGTAAACAACTTGATTGTTAATTTCTGTGAGCCATAATGGCCTCACTGTTATTCAACCTTTAAAAGTTGTAAGATATCCTATTATATTAGGATGCATAAATCCTCCAATCAAGGCGGAAAAACTATCTATCCCACCTGGGTTACTTTCTTGGTAGTGGTTTAGCTAAAGCTAATGCTTTTGTAACTTACTCAGTGGACAAGAAAATGTCTAGATCTAACATCAGATCTGTTGGTACAGTATTTGCTTCATGCAAATAAATAAGTAAATTGGGATCAGGTTATTTAGGACTAATGCCATGCAATTTACACCATGACATTCACCTCTGAATAGGAGCTTTATTAGTAATAAGTGTGGATTATCTCCAACCATATTTCAGCAAATCCATTGTTCTTGTACCAACCACTGCCTCTTACAAGCTGACTGCCTTCCCCCCCCCCAAATTTCCAGGGTAGGTTAGGTTAGGTTAGTTGCAGCTTGTTAGGTTTAAGAGGTTCTTACATAGGTCTTGTATTACTTAGGCTCTCCGAGACATCTCGTCTCCAAGCACGGGAGCCAGGTACACTGGGTCCAGTATGGGCCATTTATACATAATAAGCACCCGACCCACCTCCGAGTTCAGCAGATGACTGAGCGCTCGGTTTTAAATTGGGCGAAAAGGGCACCCATACTAATCATTGCTGTCACCTCTAACTGAAAGCATCGCAGAAGCTTGCCAAGCCTTAATTTGAGTCCCATATGACGTATTGTCGCACAACGGCCGACTTATCTGACGCGAAAAGGTCAACGTCGGGGACGCCCCACTTGGAAAACATGGCCTCCGAGGCCTGGGGCCTGGAGCAACAGGAGCCCATCTGGCTGGCCTGTTCGAGGATAAGCGGTCGGCTAAGCCGTTATAACACTTTTAAACTCCCCGGGAGGTAAACCGCTGACAGAGTAATATCCAGCTAACCTGCTAACTTCGTAATTTTGCAAGTTAGGTTCAAGGACACTAGGGAAACGAATCCCTCGCTCATCCCAGATGTGCGACAAATGTTGTTGTCGGATTGAACTAGAATATGTACTCTCAAGACTGGCTTTTTGGCTGCTTATTACTTACTGCGTTTATGGCAAACGTCTCTCCAAGTTCGAGTGCCATTTTTCTGGTTTGGTCAAGTTCCTGACAAGAGTAGGATAGAACACCTTATGAACACCTTATGAATTACAAATATGAAGTGATATTTTACAAAGGGTGGCACAATGAGTGATCTCGTCACTAAAAGTGATCTTTTAAAGACATCCTTTGAATGTATAGGGTAGCCCGTTCATGTGGACTCCTTACCCTTCATCCACTGCATGTGTGGACAAGAAATGGGTTTCCTTACTCATGTGTAGAGGAACTGAACTGTGGTTTATCAATAGCCTCTAGCTACCACATTAATTATGGCCAACCAGTAGAACAACCTTTTTCTATTTGTCTTGGTCTGCCCTTCTCAAAAACTTTTGAGACTACAAGCATTCCCTTGCAAGGATTGCAACAATTATATATGGAACACCTAAATTTAATACGCTTTGAACTTTATTCAGGGAACAAAGTATCGAAGGCTTACATGTTCTTACTCCTGATGGAGATTCAGAATAGACTTAGGCAATTAATTTGTCACCTAAGCTTTGTTAAGACTTACCGTCTCCGAGACAGAAATCATAAACTGAGTTTTAATAGTGGGCTAGCTCATATCAACCTGAACAAGAATGCGGATACCATAGGCTCGCAAATTCTCTGCCACTCAGTTGGCTGATCGTCCAGGGAACCCAAGAAAAGCCAAAAGGGTGTGCTGTCAATTACCATATTTTTCTTGGTTCTAAAAGCTCTTCGGAGTTGTTGGTATGTGACTATTTCATGAAAAGCTACCCATAATTAACATATCAATACTTTTTTTTTTTTACTTTTTATTAATATTGGTGTGTAAAGTAGGTATTAAAACCAAAAAATATCCACATTTTTTATAATGTGGGTTTAATAGAAATTTGCTAACTAAAGACTTATTACTTATTGCTTATTCAAAATTGAATTGTTGTGAATATAAACATATTCAGTGTTGGACTTCCTGTTATTATCTCAATATAAAAACAGTAAGGGAATAAGCCTTTCATTCTGAAGTTTTACATGGTTCTTTAGGCAGTCTGATTTTTGTCAAAAGTATCTTTGCAATGATCCCCTTTTATCAAACTCCTTTTTTTTATAGTAAAACAAGTACTACTTGCAATAACAGCTTTAATTATAATATTGTCAGTTTTCAATTGTGTGGTGGATGTATTTATTCCCTTTCATATTTTGATAGATCAATGATTCTGATCATAACTATAAGATTTCCTTAATTATTACAAAATACAGAAGTATAGCATAGTAAATTAAATGTTGTTCAAATATTTAGCATTTCTTATTACTTAGTTATTTATGAAACTTAACATTTTTAATTAGCAATTTTAAATGTTCTAAATGCTATTTATATCTGCTAGATTTCAGATTTCAAAAGAGATCAGCTCTTCGCTGAACCACTGTAATTTAACAGCAGCTTGCCACTAGACAGCAATAAATAATTAAAATTAAAATACACTTCCTGAAAAACGTTCCAACTACTTCCAAAGGTGACAGTAGGGTACATGCCTATTGGGTAGGTTGCTGCTTAATTAAGAAGTCCTTGTAGACTCGCTTTAGCAACTAGCTCCTTCAGCTACCCACACCCACCCACATTAAGCATCCAACCAAAACTCCCTCCGCGGGAACTAAATAATCTTTAGTTTGGTTTAGTAGCTTAAGTCTATACTCTTTGACTTCTAATGCAGTGTGTGAAACACATGGGGTAGATAACCATAAATTTGAGCTTTTCTTTAATTGGTGTTTGGTTTATTTTGATATTCATTGAAACAGAAATATCGGTCAGTGGATTGTCTTAAAAGCAGAGTTTTTCTACCTAATTATCATATTTTACACTGAAATCCTTCAGTTGTAATACTTCTGTCTCTTAAAACAAAACCGGATTGTGTATTATACCACAATGCACTTCCGAAGTGGATACTAACCAGAACCAGGTTAGATGTGTGATGAGTGTTTTTGTAAAGTTAGTGATATGATGTGGTAATTGTGTCATGTTCATAGAAATTGAACACTTACTTGGCTACTTATTCCATTATAAATGCGTAGGTCCACTTACAGTAAACCGTGCCAATCTGTTTGGTCTGTTGGTCAGCAGTGCGAAGAAGCTACTTTCTTCCTCCGAGAATGAAGAGCGTTTTTCGCCACTTACGCACGTAGGACAATTCGTCGCTCAAGTTCGCTACAAACGGTTGCTTTCAACGGCACCGGCGAACACGTGTTTATTATGTGAGCTTTCAATCTCGGATTTCGGCATTTCGCTGACTAACGATCAGCGTAACACTATTTACCACTTACCAAAAGCACTATTATTCACTTTCTTTATAGTTTTACCAGAAACTATTAACTTTCTAAGAAAATTAACGAGAGAAAAAATTTTACGTCCATGGCGGCAAAATTTTTAGACGCTATGACCTGACAGTTGACAGGTGACAGCTTGCTGTGCCATAGATCACCGCTAGCGCTGAGTATGGCGTGAAGTCAGGTAATCGAGCAAGGAAGGTATGTTTTTCTTTGAGTATTGAACTTAAATACGGCAAAATCTTAGGTGCTTCTTCAACCAATGCTATGTGGTTAGTAAGAACATAATAATAACTTACCTTGATAGCTATGTAGAGGTACTGGTAGGGTTTGGACTCCACAGTGTGGCTCGATGATGTCGCTATGTGCGGCGGCAGAGCGAATATTGCGAACATCTGGAATAAACATTTAGAGGTATGAAAAACAAGTTGTAAGCTTACTCATGATGGCCTTTGATGAAAGAAGCAATTTGGGCATAATATCAATTACCTATAATATTAGCACATAAGAAAAATATTCTCCAAAACTAGTCAGCAAGGCAATCATTCTAATCATAGTTAGTGTTATAGTAAAAATAAAGTTCTGGCCATTTTCTCGATTTGGAATAGGCTTATGACACTGTCTGTCTCCAGGTTGCCAGCCAAACTTGAGTGTATGCATAAGGGGGTTATAGCTTAAACTCTTCACAGACTATTTTAGTAACAGATTTTAATGTGCCAGAGTTGGCGATTGGATAAGTGAAGACGTTCCCATTACCTACGGAGTTCCTCAAGGTAGTGTCCTTGGACCTACTTTATTTCTCATTTACAGTAATGACCTTTGGTGACCTCAAGAAGTCCAAGATGGTACCATTTCAACACGATCAAAGTGGTTTTGAAGCCATTAACAAGTGGCTGAGATGTAACCTTTTATTATTAAATGTTAACAAAACATTTTTCTCTCCGACCATTCAATTGATAGTATCTTAGAATCCACTCTGGCCCACTCCCATAGTAGTCTCACACCCTGAAACTGCCCTTCCCTTGATCAAGCGACCACCATTAAGTACCTTGGCAGCTTAATAGATAATAGACGTCTTCTTTATTCAAGGGTTCAGATTTTTTTATCTTTTTACGGTTAGCTAGTCCAAATGTACTAAAACTGTTTACCTTAGGTCAGTCACTATTGGTTTATTACCCGCCTTACGTCAGTCACTATTGGTTTATTGAAAAACTTCCTGGGGCGGTGCATGTAAAACCATAATTTTGAAACCAATAGACAGCTTACTGCGTTTCATAAGACAAGCTTGAATGATTAAATAAGTGATGACAAAAACAAACTGAAATATAAAAAAATACTCACCAAAGTATACCAAAACGAGACCAACGGAATGAAACTATAGAACTGATATGGCCTATTCATAGTCAAGCACAGAACTACAGTCAGAAAGTTCAGCCTAAATATGACCCTGAAGTATCTGACCAGGCCGGTATCTCCTGTCTTCCAGGTGTAGTAGAAGTGGCCATATCCCGTGAGGAACAGGTATGCGGAGACCAGGGCTCGGACCAGCATGTAGATGGGTAGGATCTTGCTGGCTCCAGTCACCTGGTAGACTAAGATGACCAGCTGCATCCAGCCTTTCCATTCGTCTGTTTGTTCGCGGTGGAGTACTCTGGAAGTTGGAAGATAACTTTTATTGAAGAAAAGATGTTTTTTAATAACTATTTGGGATGTTACATTTTTGTACCTCTATAAATCAGTTTCTTTTTATATTTGAGGGAAATTGCTGGTTACTTTTTTGAGAATAAATTACGAGTATTTTTAAATTTAAATATCGTTTTAGATTTAACCGTTATTGTGCTTGTTTTAACGTACAGCGGTATAGTAGCAGTTATATCATGTAATAATACGGTTTTCGTAGTTTAACTTCTACTGTGATAGTTCAATTCGAAATTTTAAATTTTATTTCACAAAAAAAACTGAACAACTCTACAATAACTTCATCAAATCAGTAAAAATTATCAATAAAAATTAAAAAAAACAACTCACGTATTAGACCTCGACTCATCGGTGAAAAACAACCCAAGTGCGAACACATAACCAACCGGCAGCCAGAAACTCCACTCCGAATAGTACTTATTCTCCTTCATAAAGAAGTTGGTCCTATCACACAGATAGAAGTAGGCCATGATGAGCCCCAGCCGCGCCAGCGCCGCGAGCGCGGAGGGGGGCGGCGCCGCGCGCGGCGCGCCCACGGCCGCGTAGCCGCGCAGCTGCGTGCGCGCCGCGTCGTAGCACGACCACGCGCCGCGCAGCAGCCACACCACTGCGCTACAGGTAATACAACGGGGTTTATAGTTATCTGTAACTCATCATTTATTTACCAAAAACTTAGCCTAGGTTAATCGCGATCTTGAGAATCTCGAAAACGAGATATCGCCTGCTTGCCGGAGATCTCAAATGGACAATCTCGACACCAGAGTTAGCACGTGAGATCTCAAATTGCCGACCGACTCGAGATTGCATTACCTAGCTATTACAGATGAGTAATGCCTAGCTGTAATGCCTAAGGTCCACTTTAGCCCTGGATCGAAAGAGCTGGAAGTCTTGGGGAGACACCTTTACACAGAGTAGGGTGATCAGTAACAGTAGGACACTCTCCTTCTATTTAGGAAAAACCTATATCTAGAAGGACAGCTTGTTCTGTAGTGGGACTGACATGTTTTACAAAAAAATTATAATTGTGATGTTAAATTAAAAATACAATTTCTATTTTTTTTTTAATTGTGAGTACATTGAGTGGGGTTAATGGTTAATGTTGAATGTTTGTGTGAGTATGTTACTGTCACTATGGGGTTAGGTACTAGTCTGTTAAGGTGTGTGCGTGACCGCAGTATCCCACTTAAAAAAATCTTGGGATACAAATTCTTTGAACACACTTTTATTTTAATGAATCGTGATGGTGTTTACTGGAAAAAATTACGTCGTAAATGTGTTGCGATGGTTTTCCGTATTCTAATCTTATTGAGTATGGCGGAAGAGTTAGTTTTGTAGAATTATCTCTGCAACAAATAATATTATATAACAAGATTTATGATCAGTGGTCTTATTGTCTTTCACATATAATTTTATAATCGCTATTCCACAAAATTTTTAAAGGACTGAAAAGTGTTTTTTTTTTTCAATGTAATGTAATACCTAATTCCTCATAAATATTCCTGATTTCGATTCGCAGGAAGGAAAATAACCAACATTTTTGAGATAGGCAAAAAGCGATTGCGGTAAAGTGATTTAAAAATATTTCACTACCCAAAAACGGATATCGCCGCTATACCACACCACTTTTACCATTTTCTTGTTTACCAATTTTAGAGGAAAAATGGAAGCCTAATTTAAGCTACTTCCAAGTTACTGTGGAGACAAGACTATGTATTCGTAAACGACACGCTCTTTATCTATACGAATGGCTGAAGACTTTATTTGTTAGAACGCGCTAGTTTCTACTAACAGTTTGAAAACAAACTACCTATTTAACATCACGCTACGACCTTTAGGAGCCGAGAAAAAAACAAAAACAAAAACAGTTTAAAGAATTTAAAATATTGTCATACAAATTAAATAATGTCAGAATAATAACTGCTTGTTATGTTAGTCATAATTAAATTGTTCATCATAATTATTTACATAATTAAATAATTTTCAACGATTATTAAATTAAATTGAAAATATGTTTTTTTCATTCAATGGAGAAGTTTCATGATGTTAATACATTATTTAACGTAATGGTGTTCAAATATCGGTCAAAACTAATCAATAAACGACATAAGGACTACGCACACTTATTCAGCTCTGTTCAGCTTTTGTCCAGAGAAAACAACAATTTTGTATGAGATGCGTACGCATTCGTTCAGCTGTGCAAAACTGAACGGAGTTGAATAAGTGTGTGTAGTCCCTTAGAAATAGATGATTGAAGTTTACGTATTTAAATACGGAACGTCTGTGCTCTCTGATTCGCTTGTGCCGTCATTCGACCTGTCCGAGATCGTCGCACCACGTATATTGTATTGTTCCTGTGTCAACCGGAACAATACTAAATTAGTAAGCGTTTTTTTTTTTAACTTCAGCCACGTGCGCCGTTTGAGTCGTATTTTGTATATTAATACAAAATACGACTCAAACGGCGCAAGTGACTACAAAACAATAAGTTTGTTACTACGTAACGGCAAATACGCGCTGCGTCGTCTATGCATCTGCGGTCAGATGTCACACGATGAAGCTTCGCGTGTCACGAAATTATTCTTGCAAGCGCAACTTCAAAGTGCAATAACTTTTTCATTTCTAGATATATTTTAATGATTCTTTCACGTTTTTATTTTATTTTACTTAAATTTTCATAAATAATCCATAAAAAATGGAAACTTCTTCATTAAATTACTTTTATAGTCTAGATACTCTTTGGCATTTTAATAATATTTATTAATTATAACTCAATTCTATCTTAAGTTGGTATAGGAGTTACGAGGTCGACGGTACATAAATAATATTTAAAAAAAAAAATGCAATAGGCAAAAAATCTCACCATAACAAAAACAGCGCAAACGTCAATATCTGCAGCTGTGTGTATGGCTCAGGTTGCGCGCAACACGACCCGTCATTGAAGTTCATGTGGTCGTTACAGAACATGTTCAGCAACAGTTGCGCCGCGTGGCGCAGCGCCGTCGGGCTCAGCGACACGTCGCCGTCTTCGGCCACCAGGCGGGCCGAGTTCCAGATCTTGGCAGCACTGTGGGTTAAGATCTGTAAAGAAAGTTGGGAAAAGAAACACATAAAAATTGAGACGAATTGAGAACCTCCTCCTTTTTAAAGTCGTTTAAAAATAAACAACATTAACGTTTGACGATCTACAAAAGCGGAGAAATTTCATAACACACTCACAATCTCCAGTGCTTTTCATTTTGTATGTCAAAATGAAAAGCACATGAAGCAATGGAGCTTTCTTAAAAAAATCTTTGTATTGTGATTGAAAGTGTATTACATAATGGGGGTGCAGGATATTTTAACGTAGTAAAATGTTTTTTTTTTATTATTGGAAATGAAAAAAATATTAGATAGAAAAAGCATACTATGTATTTTAAAAGAAAGTGAAAGACGATTCTGACCGTTTTCCGCAAAAAAATATATTGGCAATTATTCCAATATCCAAAATTTTAAATGTGCAAATAATCGAAAACATACATTCAAAGATCCTTACCTCAATAGCAGCTTTATTATACGAATCAATATCACTATTACTAATCATTTTATTTTCATTCTTCAACTTGGTAGCATCAACCGATTCAATAAGCTTCCACAGCACTTGTGTGTTCCGCGCTGCAAGCGAATCTATAGCTTGTACCAAGTGCGTAAGGTTCCTTTTGTATTCTTCAAGCACTAAGTCTGTTGTGTTTCGAGTTTTAAGTAGTTGTAGACCGGTGGACGCTACGATTACTGAGGGCGGCTGGTCTGAGCGCTGCCTGTTGAAATTTGAGCCTTAGGTCAGAGATTTTAAGATTCATAATGTTGGTATCAACGTCGATAACATACTCATGGTTTTTTTCTCAACAGGTATTGAAGATATTTTTCGTTAATTAAGTTAAAAGTAAGCTGTAAATATTAAACAGTGCTGATACTCAGTCTGATTTAAAGTCACTAAATGTAAAAAATACCGGTATTCAGGTGCATCCAGTTAGACTGGAAGCCAACCCTAATATTAGGGAAGAGGTTAGGCAGATGAGGATCTCAGCCTTTTGAATAAATGATTAAAAAACATTTTATAAAAGCAAATCTTGTCAATTTCTCACTCACCACGTCCTAAACTGATCCACCATTGTCTTGGAAACATCATCACTGTATATAAAAGTGACGGACAGCCGTAGCTTGTTGTCCACATAGGTGTAGTTGGGCATGTGATGGTCCACTGTGGCATAGGAAGTGTCCATGTCGAGACGAGTTCGGACCACACCTGAGGAAGTAATGGTGATAGTAGGTATGGAGGTAAGGCCTTATTATTCTAGCGATTTGCGAGCGTGTTTTCAGCGAGGCGATCGCTTAAGTCGGATAACTCGTGGAATCCAAATTTTCTTGTGTTTTTTTTGCAATTTGCTGGTCAGGAGACACGTATGGCTTTACAGAACTATGGAGGATTCATCATCATCATCATCATTTCAGCCGAAAGACGTCCACTGCTGGACATAGGCCTCCCCCATGCTCCTCCACTTCGACCGGTCTTGTGCTTCCCACATCCAGCGGATTTCCGGGACCTTCACAAGATCATCGGTCCACCTTGTGAAAGGCCTTCCCACTCTACGTCTTCCGGTACGCGGAAGCCACTCCAAAACCTTTCGGCCCCATCGACCATCTGTTCTGCGAGCACTGCTACTTAAGTTTGGCAATTCTTCGGGCTATGTCGGTTGGCTTGGTTCTCCTGCGGATCTCTTCATTCCTGATTCGATCACGTAGGGAAGCTCCGAGCATAGCCCTCTCCATTGCCCTTTGGGTGACTATAAGCCTTCTGATAAAGCCCATTGTGAGCAACCACGTTTCTGTGCCATAGGTCACACTACTCACTAGGTCACTAGGTTGTGTCACTGGCAACACACACAGGTCAAAGACTCGTCTTGAGACACTGCGGTATTTAAGACGAGAAGATATTGCGAAGCCTGGGAGATCCTATAGAAGGGTTGTATTGGTAATTTTAATCTTTAAACGTGAATTAAAAACTTTGTACCCTTTTTTACGAAAATTACACGAACGGGGAGGAGCATGAAATTTGGCACAGTTACAGTTTATATGGAGAAGGAGTGCAGAAAGCTAATATTTTTTATAAAATAATGCGTTAGAAATACATTAAACAATTTTTTTTTTAAACATGGCCTAATTTTGACCACTACTTATTATAATTCTGTAAATACATACGTGTTGCGATTGCGAAACATTTTCTTTTTTTTTGAGAAAACGTAAGAAAATTTTAGCTTTGCGAGTTATTGTAGCGCATCCACAATAACGTACTCGCCACGTGTGCTTAGCGAGCACCCCACGTGTGCTCAACGTGTTCGCCGCCGCATTCGCGGTACGAGAGCGATTGACGTGAGTGCACAAGAGAGAGTGAGACAAGTAAGTGTAAACTTCGTCTAGTTTAAAACTGTACGCCCCTCCACTGCTGGTTGCATACACATTTCAAATGTTTGTGTAAAAATAGTCGTGGAAGGGCGGGGGGGGCGAAGCGGGCGACTTTTAAACAAGACAATGTGTACGATATTGTGATAACGCGGCGGACACGCCGCGAAGTCGGGGCAAGCTCGCTTCGCACCCGACGAAAGCACGTTCACAAATTGCTTTGCCGATAACTAGCTGGGAAATCGTCAGTGTGATAACGCCCTAAGAAGGTACAGCAGTGGCGAGGGGTGGAATAATGGCCAAACTAAGCCGGTCCAAAAAAAAACACTCACCGCGGAAGCAAGGTTAAAGTTTCTTCAGAAGATAAAGCCCCACATTCAATGATATTGAGTTGGAATCAGAGAATTTTGTACGGAAGATTTGCTTTTGCGCGTCTTTTCAGTAATAGTTAGAAACACATACAAATTGTACTTTGAAATAATGTACGGTAGATCGGTGAGAGATGGGATTTCGTAAAGGTAAGCCGATGGGAACCGGCTTGTATTGACCCTTCGCCACTGACAGTAGGAATGGCCTGCATTTCGACAGCTCAACTACATCCACTGTGTCATTTACGTTTTTGATCAGACAAATATTTCGAATAAATGAAGCAATGGATTAACAATTAGGTACTTTGCTAAGCCCGTATTTTGAGCATTTATTGAGTCCTTCGTCGTTTATATACTAAGGTGTAGAAAAGCAATTTTTTACAAACTCGTTACTAGCGCAGCGACTCATACCACATTTTCTGTGCAAGTGCATGCGTTCACAATCTCATAAATAAATGATTCACATTATTTTAATCTTATACTTTTAGTCATTCGAAGCTTGATTATCTTTTGAGCTACCGAAATTATGATTCATACCCGCGTAAATAACACTCACGACTTTGCAGACAGAAAAAGTATCACTTTTACCGAACCCAGGACAATACAGGTACTGTTACAATTTTCATTGAAGAGCAAAGGCTTCTTGAAGACAAGTCGCAAGCATTGATCACCACACTTGTTCAATAAGTGTTGGGGATTGTATTTAAAAAAAAATATTATTGACTAATTAATATTTTATTATTCACTTACCTATAAAATATTCATATAACTGTTCGAGCTTGGAGTCGCCTATGAAGGCGAAACTGTTGTACTTGCCCCAGAAGGCCAGGTACCGGAGACATCGTCTCGCGTCTCTGAAACGTACGAAATATTTTGTAGAAAATGGGACCACAAGGGAATCACCAGCTTTCAAATAAAAAAAGGATCATCAAAATCGGTTCACCCAGTCGAAAGTTATGAGGTAACAAACATTTTTTTTAAATACAGTCGAATTGAGAACCTTCTCGTTTTTTCGAAGTGGGTTAAAAATCATTGCTATGTTGCAGGTGAAAATTTCGTTTGAAGTTTAAAAGAGTGCCTACTATGTATATTTTAAATTTCATTTAATTATATGTTAAATTGACAAAGTTTTATCGCAACCGGATAAACGGTATAGCGGAACAAACAAACATTGATTTTCATATAAAAGCTATTTTGCGGGATGGACCTGCTCTTAACCTCGATCTCGCCTGATGGAAAGCGACTAATTGACCCCAGGCCACTAATTAAATGTAATTTAGAATTAAGACCACTGCAGTAGTCGTACACTTGTAAGCTGCGTGCGTTTGACCACCTGCCTCATTTACTACTTTTGACCGAAATCCTAGTAAGACTAATATTTAGAACCCAGTTCTGAGTTTCCAATGAATACTAGGTTCCACGAAACCAGTTTACTGGTTAGATTTAAAATGGTTGCCAAGTGATGTAATATTTTATGATTAAATGTCAAAAGTAACACATATTGCTGCCACTTATCTATGAATAATAATCCATACCTATCTATCTCTCTATAATTAGAAAAGTAAGGAAAATGCTAGACAGAGGATTGATTCACCAAATATTATGAGTGTTCCAGCAAACACCTGGAGCATGATTCATAGCGGCACTAATCAGTCCCGCTATGAATCATGCTCCAGGTGTCATCCTGATAACCTAATCAGGTTATCAGGATTATACCCAAATAAATTATTGTTATCTGATGCTCTGTTTACTTAACACCAATTGGGAATACCAAATTCCGAAAGTTGTGTCTATTGCGTAGAAGTAATTCTAACACAAATAATAATTTTATATTTATAATGATAATTATGAATATGAAAGTTTCTATGTTTAGATGTTTGTTGCTCAATGCAAAAACAGCACTATCGACTTGGATGAACGAAGAAGTAGCAAAAGTGCCCCGCTTCCGACTGCAAAGATAAGTATCTCAAAAAATTACTAAAACTTCCGGTGATCATCCTTACTGGCTAGCACATAAAAAAATTGCGTTCAATATTAATTCAGGAGCAGAATATCTGTAATATACTAACTTCTGATTTTAGTTTTAGAATAAGATTAAAAAACAATTCGTTTTTGTATTAGCTTATTTGCAATTGTTTGATAATAGTTATTATACTAGGTTAATAATAACATATTTAAAAAGTATTATTTAAAGTAACGCTTACTGATTAGATAATCTATTTATTTTGTAAAATAATGACAGTTATTACACAAGGACGGCTATTTAACAATGGCCCGGCCTCACTCAGGTGGTTAAAAACCGTACATTGGTCCGTGAACCAAAAAGGTTAATATTGTTGTTTTGCTCACTAACATGAGAACAAAAGAGGTGTGCCTGCGCGCATGCTCCTAAATCGCTCCGCTCGCAGTCCTGCACTTGCATTAAGGCCCTGACTTCCTCTCCACTTTTCCACTTTCACTTCTACTTTTTATTGTAGATACTGCATCATTGAAAGTGAAATTTTTTAAGATAAGTAATACTGCGCCTGAAAGATGCAATATTTGGAGCAATTTCTAAATATGACAGCCAGTAAGGATGACAATGGGAGGTATGCAATTTATTAATATTCATTATTATCTATTTTTTAGATATTTTTCTCAGCTGTCTGTCATGGGGTAATTTTCTATAGAAGTTGCAACTTCTCCTTTGGCACACAGATAGTTTATAACCTGGATAAATACATAATCCCAGTAATATGTTACCATGGGATAATTTTTGAGCCCTGCCTGCTAAAGCTAATAATTTAATAAAAATATGAATAATTTGAAAATTGTGTGTATTGTGTAGAAGTAGTAATCCTAACAGCAATCATATTTTTATTATTATTCATGTTAGGATCGAATAGATTCAAAGGTCAATGCTGAGCCCTTAAGGAATTAATGGAGGGCATTGCAATATTTAGTGATATTTGTTTACTGCTCCGTAACTTTGTACTTACAAAAGGTTGAATGAATGCTATAAATATTTTAGTGTGCGTCTTTTCTGAGCTATTAAAGTCAAAGCAATATTGTTAATTATGTGAACGAAAAATAATTTATGTAGCAAAATATTTTTGTCAGAGCACTTTCAGGACTCAAGTACAAAATTTTTGCAATTTTCTTTTGTTTTATTGATTTACTCACATTCTGTTGTGGTTCAGAAATACTTGTTTATTTTATGGTACAGCAAGAAATTTAAAACATTAAAACTTGTGTTAAAAATCATCTATTAAGAACTTACGTTTTGGAGTATCTATGTAACATACAGCCGTACGGTTGCCACTCATGATCACCTTTATATCGGCCAGACGTGAGGAGCCATGTGCACGAGTCCGACCCTGGGGACACAAGAGTTAAATTCAGACATGCACATTGCACACTATATTGACAGTGATGAACTGCTTGGAGCAAAGTTAAATAAAATTTAAATATAAATAAGTGATATCTATTCTTAAACCACCTTTACACTTGTAATCTATGTATTCTCTTACTTAAGTCTTGGTCAGAATATTAAAAAAGCAACGTTATGGTAAAAATTCAAAGGTATAAGGTTAATATTTACCATATCTGAGGTGTAAAACTCCATGGTAGCCAATAAACCCTATGACTAACACAAAGGCTACTAATTTGGCATTCTCCACGTTAAGCTGGTCAATAATCCACTCAGCTGAAGATTTTTTACCGTGGGAAACCATTGTGGCCGCCTAAATTCAACCAAAATTTCGCAAAAAGTTGAATAACAATAATAAAGTAAATACAATCACATCATTCGAGATTATAACAGTTGCAATATATTGATTTTATCAACGAAGAAAATAGAAAGCAACAAATATTGTTTATCGATAGAAAAATTAAATTAAATTCCAATTTTATTTCCATTTCACAACAACAAACTATTTCACACTGGCACAGATTACAAAATGTATTTGCTATTTGATATTTGATAAATTGATTGACGTATCGGAGGACTGACCAGAGACAAAAAGAGAGTAAATTTGAGGTAAACACAAAAAAAAATAACCGACTGAAACATCAATGCGATCTTCTACAGCGGAATAGATTTTGATGATTCTTTTTTGATTCGATTGGGTATACTTTGAATTAGACCTTAATAAAATTGAAAACTAAAATTAAGCACTAGTGGACTAAGGGGGTGAGAAGGGGAGGGGGCCCCACGAAGACTGGAGCACCTTGCGTCCTTGTGGCCTAGGCCGTTCATCATCATATCAGCTGATAGACGTCTACTGCTGGACATAGACCTCCCCCGAAAGGGGGTTTTCGCCATAATCACCACGCTTGGCAGGTGGGTTGGCGATCGCAGTATGGTGGTAAAATGCATAAAGAACGCTGCTACCCATTCTCTGGTAAATCCCTTACTCGCCTTCTACGACACCCACGGGAAAAAATGGGATGGTGCTATTCTTTTACGTCCAGCACCACACGGAACGGCCGTTACTGACCCAAAAAAGGCACACATACTAAATTTTCACTTGTGAGAACCTTGTCACATAGTACTGTACAGATTATTAGAGACCTGGAGTTAATTTGATGATGGTGGCGGAAGATAGTCGAGAGAGCTCCTCAACAGTTTATAGCAATAACATAATGTTTGGCCTTAAATCTTTCATCTTGATGCTATTGACATATCTGATATATTATTGTCGTCGAGGGTCTGATGATGAAGATGTGACGTAAGGCTGTCAAGGATAGTCCATAGTTGAAAAGTGACGTTTAAGAATCTTTTGATCCGTAAAAGCTTTTAAATTACCAATTTATGTCGAAGTCAAACAAACAAAAATAAATTACAAGACGCCTATTGATTGTTCTTCTTTGATTGTTAGTCGATTTTTCTAGTACTAGTTACTCTTGAAAGCGTATCCGAACTAAAATGTTGACGTTTATTTCAATGTGTTGCAATAAAAGCAAAGATGGAAATTATTTCTAGACTGCAGTTTAGTCAACATTAAATTCCTCTTCTTTTCAACAAAAAAGAAAAAGCGCGGTACTCGATTAATTAGTATTATGCATTCCACGTGAATTTAAAATGGAAAGATAAAGATTCGATCTCTTGTAGGAAAATATGGACTGACCAGGAGAATAATATTTTTATACTAGTAACATCAAACGTCTAATTGGATTACAATGGCGGCTATGTCCCCGTCTGAGGTAAGTAAAAATAATTAAAATAATACGCTTTACAAAACGCATTAATCGTTAATGCGTTACGTGTACGATGTCTTTTCTATAACAATATCGAATCAGTTACATAAATAGCTATGAAATCGTAATTCTAATGGGTACCGTATTGTGACAGTTTTGCTATTAGATTTTTGTCACAAATAAAATGTATTGAAGAACAGTAAGCTCTACCTTTGAAAGTTGCAGAAAAATAAGTTTTCCCTGCCCTCGGAAGTAGAGATTGTGTCCAATATACTAATAACTTATACATTTGTCGGGTAAATTATGGTACGATGTCTGTTTTAGCGGAGATTACAGAAAGAACTCATGTCCCTGATGAAGGAACCGCCACCAGGAGTCACCGTAGACGGAGATCAGGCCAGCCAAAATCTAACACTGTAAGTAAACAACGCATACTTCGTCTACCTACAAACAAAAAAATATGAAAAACCATTTCGTGTATGAATTAAATAGGTATGTAAACACTGATCGATTTATTTGCATAATGTTACTTAACGAAAAATGTTTTTGTAATTAAGTATAGCATGTTCAATTTATGTGTTTTTAGTAGCCTTCATCTTGACTTGGTATAGAACAATGTTGATGATATAGATAGATAGATAGATAGATAGATAAATCGTTTATTTGGTGCATAAAAAAAGACATAACACAACAAACAAAGCACGATGAGATTAAAATTAATTACATGAAAATGGGATGACATAAGTGTAGTAATGACACTTTAGGCTATGACACAAGTTAACATTCAAAATAAATAACGTGCGGTGGAGTGCAAAAGTGAGGTGTGCGTCTCAAAGTTGCACCGATTATATTATTATTATTTGATATCAAAACAACACTATGCAGTGATGTAAACATTGATATAAATAAATAGTTACAACTACATATTATTTATTCAATCAATGTATAATCAGAAGTTTTTTAGTACATTTTGTACTTTTGACAAACATTTTTAGAAAAAAGTAAATAAAAGTCAAATACATATGCCATAGCACATTGTTTCTTTCTAGAGTTTTTATTAACAAAAACTAAAATTATTCTTCTACCAGAGTAGAAAAACACATAAAATAAATATAAGTAATTAATATTTTTCTAGAGTTGGATCATACAGCTACAGCAGTGGCACCTACTTCATTTAATTTTAATATTGTATGATGCAACAATTTTTTACATAAACTTGGTTCTTCACTTGTGCTAGTTTGCAATGTTTATGTCATGTGATGTTAATTATTCATGCTCATGTCTGTCCTGTCGTCACAGGCCATGTGTTGTACAATTTAATATTATAAATTAACTTGTCATCACCAGTCAAGTCTTGGGTGCAATGTTCTAATACAAAAAAATAAAACATTTTGTACAAATAACAATTACTCATATATGTATAAGTATAAGCTGTCGTTTCATGTAAATGACTGGTATTCAGCTGTAACTTGTTGATCTGGAAGCTGACCCCAAGATAGTTGGGAAAAGGCTAGGCACATCATTATGAATGCAAAGGAATAAATGGTTTGTTTTGAAGCTTTGAACAAACATTTCATAGAAGGATTCACTTAAAATAAGTTCTGGGGTTGACATTGATAGGTTGAGCAGAAGTTCTCATTATGTGCAATACAGCTATTCTTTAAAACTCGGGTCCCTTTAGTTTTAGTAATGCCATGTGACCAACAGGGAACTAGTTTCCTGTTGGTCATGTGCCATTACTGCGATGCATCACAGCACAGCTGTTTTATTATATTAAATACCTCTTTATTAGGTGGAGATTATGGTTTCTGGATGGTCATTAATGATAAGCAAAATAAACCATTCTCGATTTTAGCAATCTATGTTATTCACAACTCTGCCTCTTTTCAGAAGATAATGGACACATTAATTTTGCAACTACTCGTATCATAATCTGTCCTCCATGAGAAACTAAGATTATCATGTAACATAACATCACACCTGTTACTCTCTGAAGGTTTACGCAGGGCCCCAATTCTGTATGGTTATAATGATTCCCCATGGAATCTTACTATGGTCAAACTATGTCAATATTGTGTTTGTGGAAACCAATGTAACAGTAGAAATTATGTTCCAAGACAATTTGTCGATATTATTAATACAATTTTAGCAGATGTCATGTGTGATCTAAAGAATTGACGTGGATTCAAAGTAAGGAATTGTTAAGTGGCCATAGTGAATTAGGGCCCAGAGGTGACCCTGAAGGGTTAGAAATAACAACATACTAAACATATTTATTGAACATTTGTATACTATTATGTAACTATCATTCTTCACAGGTTCCAAGAAAACTTGTGTAATATGGAAATCGCTATAACAAAGACTTTATTATTCCTTCGCCTACACCATTTTACCATAGATTCAATCAATTGACATTTATTTTTGATTTCTCTTTGTCAGGTGGACTGTACACATGGAAGGCGTTCCCGGCACACTATATGAAGGCGAAAAATTTGTATTGCAGTTTAAATTCACAAACAAGTACCCATTTGACTCTCCTGAAGTAAGTGCATGAGTTTATTTATTAGTGATCCACTTATGGGTCATTGTGATTGATTGTGTTATTGTATCTGCTTCATACACTACTTAACATGTAAAAGAAACCTCTGTGAGTGGGAATAGGTACAACGATGTACCTCCTGTACACCCTGGACAGTCAAAATCAAGCCTTGCCACTATTTTCTGGCTGGTTTGTTTGTTCTGAACAGACACTTTATCTGTAAAAAAAAATATGGGAATACATATGATATAATATGGAATGCGACAGCGCGCTATGTAATAGTCAGTCAAGGAGGGAGTTAGCAGCACTCCCATATTAGTTTGCCTCATTTGGGAAATTATAGAGAATACTTGTATTATTATGTAGCTAATATAATAGATCTAAATCCTAGGTACCAAAAGCTGCACAAAAATCTATAAATATACAACTATCTGTCTAAAATATCAACAAAAGTGCAACATGTTTACATTTGGGCTATTTTTTATGCTACCCTTTTTACAATATGAAGGTAGTAGATATTGGATAACGTGCTGGTGTCCATAACTTCACGTTCAAGTGCATATTATACTTGGTTCTGGCTGCTACTTCTTCCTCGTCAATTTTCTTGCTCCCCTACTAGGGTTGCCAACCGTACTCTAAAATAGAGAATTGTACTCTTTTTGCTATGGGTGTACTCTATAATCTATAACGGTTTTGTTTTTCTTCGGTTTTTCTATATTTACCACTGTGAGAATTGATTAAAATGAGCTAAAGTGCAAACAAATACGTAAAAAGAAATGAATAAATGGTACTCTATTTTATTAATCTGTACTCTTTATTTACTCTGTCTGAAACCAGAAATACTCTACTTCTTCTAGAAAAAGTTGCCAACCCTATCCCCGACCCACTCCGTAGCATCGCATCGCCACGCATCACCTGCCCGCTCCATTTATTACTTTCTTCAAATGCAAAAAAAAATCTTACTGTTAGCTCCAGAGATGACCGCGTTCAAACAAACAAACGAAACTGTTCAGCTTTATTGTTAGTATAGTATAAAAAGATCTCACATACGGCTGTACCGATTTTGACCGGACTGTCGCTGGCAGATACCTGATGTTATAAGGAGTAACACAGGATTGTTTTTGTCCCGGTAGTACATTTCCGTGGGATATTTTCCGACATTCACGCGAGCGAAGCCGCGGTACAGTAGCTAGTTTAAAATAAATATAGGAAAATGTTCGTCCTCTCTAATAGGAAATGGACTTGCTGTTGACATAATATTGGCTGCTAGAAATAGGACATTTTTTCCGGAAAAAGTTACCTACTCAACCTTTACGCATTTAATTACAGATTGTGTAAACAATACATTGTTTAGTTTCCCGTCACCATTAATATTTGTAAAGAATATATCGCACCTATAAAGACAAACCGTTACTAAGCGAAATTTTTCAAGAATTCAGTTTACAAATGCCATCTTTCTTAAAATTACGTAATTTTTAAGATGAATTTGACACATTCATAATAAAACCACTTTAGGTGGTAGATGGCTCTAATTTTGACCGTTACAAAACTTAATAAGATTTGTTTGCTAAATACAATAACGTGTTTAAACTAATTGTGAATTGTTCGTTGAAGAGTGATGAGGATGACGGAAGTTTGACGGAAAAATGTGACTATTTGTATTACCTACCACGGCTGCACGTCAAGATAAATGTATTTTGTTTAGTCATTTTAATTGGTATAGTGCAGCATTTTGTGTAGTCAGTTTTCCTTCCATCAAATTATGCACTTAATAATGTAAATTTAATTGGTAAAATGTTACATTTAGTATAGTTACCGTTTACTTCCAGGTTTTGAGATGGTTATCCATACAAATATTTACCTTTACAGAGTAATCGTTGGTTTAGAGACAGTATTGCTTTACTTTAAGAATAATTGAGTCAAGTCACATTCGCATTATCTCGTTTTCTGAATTAGAATAAAACATTGAAAAGAACGTGTTCTTTTGTTTGTCTTTCCAATTACAATTAGAAGAAATGCCAACTAAATTATTTTCAATTTGATAGTTTTGTAAAATCAATATTATATTGGATTAATTAATATTTTTGAATTTAGTCATATTATTTATACGAGGATTTTGGAGTACATAATCATAATCGAAAAAAATAAAATGGAAAAGTTTTACTATAAAAATTAAAAAATAGTAATTAACAATGTTCTAGTTAAAAAGAAAAACTTTTCGGAATGTTATGTTATAGTGTAAATAAATCTCTATCATTATAACCTCAAAAGATGGCTTAAAGGAACATGGTCTTAAATCTATTGCGGAAAAGCTGTGCATTTTTTAAATTTCAGCTCTTGTGTAAAATTGATAAATTTTTCAAGGATTCCATTATCCGGCTCGTGTTGCGTTAAAATATTGTATACCTACATAAGTAGGTATTTTATTTTATTCACAGTTTATCAGTCGGTAATAATAGATTTACCTACAACAACGACCATGTATATATTTTTTCAATTACTTGTTGCTTCTCGCAGCTTCACCCGCATGGATGTCCGAAATGATCCCACGGGTATACCCTTTGTTACTTCTTATAACACCAGCTATCTGACAGCGAGCCTCGTCAAAATTGGTCCAGCCTATTCCGAGATCAGCCGAAACAAACAGACAGCCTGACACATAAATAGTTTTTTGTTATAAGTATCATCATCTGCCTAGCCTTTTCCCAACGGCGACTGCCTATCTGACCTCCACAACCAAGTTACTGAGTAATACGTTACCCCTTGGTAAGACTGGTTGTCAGACTTTCGGGCTTCTGACGACCCGGAACAACCATCTATCACTATTAATTAGTGATCGATGGTAACAACTGTCGAAAATCTGCGATAACGTTTTATCGTGTACGTATTTCCATTCATTTTATGAACGGAGTCGTGGACGTCCACGGCAATATCGTCACGTTAGAAATTTTAAAAGCGCACAAATCGCAATTGGTTCACTCAAATAGTATCTATGGCCACCATGCATGAGACTAGCGCGGTTATTTAACAAAATAATTCAAGAGTTCATTTCCGCGTTAAAAAAATATCTATAACATCAGGAATCTAGCTAGAATAACAAGTTTGTAGTACTCATTTACATTTAGCCGCTGCCTCTTCGCTCAGTTCCTTAAGTGATGAGCAAATATACTATCAGATATACATGCCTACATGACATGGAATACCTATGTAAATAGATAACGCTTATGTAAAAGTTAACAGCTATGTGTTAACAGTTTCACGATTTAGATGCTCACTGGCCCATAGTTATTATCGTTGATTTTAACTACTGATGTACCGACGAGTCGGCCATATTTGTAGTCGGCGATTAGTCGGCGACTAGTCGGCCTATTTTTTACTCGTATTTATAATATGCTTATAAAAATAAAAGACGGTAATTGAAATGAAATTGAAATCTATATTGTTATTATTTTTTGTTATAGAATCAGCACCCTAATTGCATAACTCACGATTAATCGTAATCTGTTTAGTTTTGAAACAGATGACTAATCCATTGCTTTATATGTTAGTAAAATGTGTTTGCTCAACAACGTAAATAACGCAATGAATATTGTTTAACTGTCAAAATGAAAACGATTATGATTAATCGTGAGTTACGCAATTAGGGTGCAGTTTTACGGTTTACTTTCAGTGAAATCTAGAAAAGGATAGGAAATTAGGATGGGAAAATGCAAAGCAAACAAAAACATGTCCCACAATTCCACCTGGTCGCCGGGCGCCGCGCACTGGCACCTACGAGCCCAAAGCGTAATCACGAACATTACGAATGTCACCGGAACTCAACCGAAAGCAATGAAGGGCTTGGCCGACTAGTCGGCCATTTTGCAGCCGACTAATCGGCTAGTCGGCCCATCTCTAGTTTTAACTGCGGTGGTCGCAAGCGCTACTGCTGAGCATGTGGTCCAGCCAAAAATGGTTATTGGGTTTTTCAATAGCAGCCCGGCCGGTCTGGATTGGTGCCAAATTAGTAGCAATAGAGAGCAATGGTAAGGCCGCGACTTACGAGTTGTAGGTTCCAACCCAGACAAGTGCTTAACTTTGTGTAAATTATTTAATCACCACTACTCTGCCATGTCCTTGAACCAAAATTCGAAGATATGGTATATCTACCGACCCCTACTGGGCCCGCTCTTTCTCATAGAGTAGGCCTATGTCCCATCAATCGGTATATTATAGGCTGTTTATGGTAATAAAAGGCTCGCTCGCTATTACATGGGATTTAAAAACATACCTCGCGAAATGTGGGTATACGTACACCTCTGTCTAACCCTTTAGGATAAACAGGTGTGATATTATGTTTATTATCGTCCTGCTTTAAAATCTGCCACAAAACAAAAAGTAACCGCTACACTTAACCGCCCATGTTTATTTCAATATCAGCGTGAATAATTAATTTACTTACTAAGATTTAATTAATTAAAAATTCTGAATGAAAAAATCTGCCATTTTTTTAAATTGCAGCGTTTAATTTTGAAGGTTTTGTTTCAAAGCCTTGGTGCTACAATTAAACTGTCCTAGCAACAATTATGATCGCTAATAATTAGTCATTAGAATTATTCTTAGTTTAGTGACAACACGCTTACGTACCTATTTTCCCTTCCCGCCTTTAACTATACAAAAAAATAAAATTGAATTGTCTGTTTGTCATTTCGAAATAACTTTAAGCTTTTTACCGAATGTCGAATATACTTATAACAAACAACGGGCTTGTGGCTATGTGATAACAGGCTCACAGGTTGGTCCATCAGGTTAAGCTACCCTTGCCGCGGTTGGTCCGTGGATGGGTGACCATCTTTACATACCAAGAACCCTCCGTGCCTCGAAAAGCACGTTATGCCCAGCTGTCATTTGTGGATCTTTGACAGTCGTTACGGGTCGTCAGAAGCCCGAAAGTCTGACAACCAGTCTTACCAAGTGGTATCGTGTTGCCCAGTAAGTAAATGGGTTGTGGTGGTCAGATAGGCAGTCGCTCCATGTAAAATACTGGTATTCAGCTGCATCCGGTTAGATTGGAAGCCGACCCCAACATAGTTGGGCAAAGGCCAGGTAGGATAATCACTTATAACGAGAAAAAAAAAGTTTTTTTTTTAATTTTATCTGTATGTTAATCAGCTAATCGGGCTAATCTCCGAAACGGGCTGGACCGATTTTGACAGGAGTCACTGGCAGATAGTTGATGTTATAAGGAGTAACATGGGCTTTTGGCCGGTACACGTTCCGGTGGGATATTTTCCGACATCCACGTGGAAGAAGCCGCGAGCAGAAGCTAGTTCTTGTATGTTTTTTGCGAATAAATGTACAATTCTTTAATTACTTACGTACTAAAGTAGCTGTTAACGGTAACCATTAAATTATTTATTTATCGATCCAAAGTCGTATACTTGTCGTGGTTGCCATGACACACATACCTACATTAAATGCACATACGCCTTGACTAGAATACTAACTAGTACTTAAAATTAGACAAGGTCGAAGGTTGAAGGACATATACTGACCTTATTGGTGATGTTCTTCAGAAAAATCAGGTGCGTAATACCAGTGACGGATTAAGACTAGTTGATGCCCTAAACAATTCACGCCAGTGGGCCCTATGCGTATGTCAACTGGAATCGGTCTTTAAACTTTTACCGCCTAAAAACATTAGTTTTTTTTGTAAAATAAGATGATGAGATGTACGTTACATCTTAGAAGTGGAGTAGGTGCGACAACAATAACAACCAAAGCATAATTTATTTATTTAAAGAAATGCGCCTTGCGGCTTTTGCGGGTATTGAATTCACGCAAGATAGTATTAACTTCTAACGTTTATAACATATCGGACTCTATGTATAATATCGATAAATTATCGAGCCTTTCTTGTTTCATCTTTGTCCTTTTTTTTCAATCTTTAATATTTTTAATTTTGAAAAAGAACGTTCCGCTGAGCAATTTGTAATCATAAGCGATAAAGATATACGCAGGGTTGTTTCCACATTAGGGAAAGCGGATTCAATTTTATCATCATGTATTATTTTATACAATTGTGCGTGAGTTTGATGTAAACTTGTGCGAGCCAAATCACTGGGTCTAGAACTTATTTTACTTATTACATATGAATGAAACTTGAATTTCTGTTATCGCCCGCTGGGAAGGGGTGGTTTGTGATTGATGATTGCAATTCCGGTGCATTCGAATTGCCGAATGCACTAGCGGGTACCGAGTGGGCAAGTGGGAGCGGGGTTATGACTCTAGGTCGGACTCTATGTCAATTTAAAACGCGCGAATTTTCAAATTAGGCCTACAAATCCTCCTTTTTTTGGTGTGGTTTTTTGTGACAGGAGAGTGAGACGTGTTGCCCTAAGGACGGATTTTTTTTGTGCTTCTTCTGGTGGCCCCCCAGACGTGATGCCCTAGGCAATTGCTTAATTTGATTAAGGGTTAATCCGTCACTGCGTAATACACACGGCTATACACCAAGCTATACTTACAGGGTAAGTTTTTATCCAGTGCGCAAACTGTAACCATGAATTCAGCATATCATTCTAGACCCGCTAAAGCAGCTATGTTACGTCGGTTTAAAAAAAGTCAGCTGTTTCACAGAAAAGTGCAATACCTACGCGGTCAAAATGTATGGAACAGCTGATTTTTTTTTGTATTATCGGCGAAAATTTTTTGCTTTTGATTGATAATGTATTACTCAATTGGACCGTGTTGTGCAGTAATGATCCAGCCAACAAAAACTAAAAGAAATGTTATGATGATTTCAAACATAAGTTCATTTCTTTTGTGACTGTGATCCTAATACACCATCTTATACTTATAGGTTTATAAAGAATTGAATATAGATTTCTATATGACTCTTAATGTTTATTAAATACCTTCATATTAATAGATAACTTAAAAAATAATGATTGGATCATTTCTGTTAAATTAAAATTTTATATGAATCACAATATTTAACAGTTTTGCTATAATGATCCAACATCAAATATACATTGAAATTCCTTATTTTGACACCAACCATTCTAACATTTTTCAGGTATATCACTACTCAAAAATAAAATGCAGATATTTTAATTTTCAACATTTATTTGCTTCCAAAAATAAAAAAGAGCTCAAGGTTCAAAATCAAAGTCTGGGACTGTACCAAACCCATCTACAGCATCAATAATTTGGTTACTTCCTTTTAAATTTTCATAAAATGGGCGACAGTCAGCTGGTATTAACTCAAATATTGACTTCAAATCATCAAGTTTAGGTTGGGCTATTGCCTTGCCATCGGGCCATAAAGGGACCAATTCATTCCTTTGGATGTTAACTCTAATCATTCTTTTTCCTGCCCGCTTTTTAATATCCAGTTCTTCGAATTCCGATTCTTCTTTGATGTCACTTCGCATGAAAATAGAAAAAGGAAACTCTTTCTTCAAAAGAATTTCTTTAGTACGTAGCCAGTTCACTTTCTTCTTACTTGTGTACATTTTTCTGTTTATAATATTTTCTTCGATGGTTTTGCAGCTCAAAAAGTTTTCATTTTTCATTCTTATGACCTTCAAAGGATTTCGTGTTTTACATTTCCTCATTATATTCATGTAATCATCTACTGTGTATATCCTTTCATATTCTTTCAGCTTTGACTCTATTTTTGAAAAATCCGTATCATTAGGCAGGAACGTGTGCCCTGGCTCTAAAAATCTTAAAGAAATACTTTTCAAATTGCTGTGTGAATGTAGAGCTGTCTTCAGCATTAAAGTTAGCTTGATGTTGCGATTTTGTCCTCCGCAAGAATCACTCCACAAAATAAGGTGCTCTGTGTGTGGACGCAACTCATTATCAATATGATGAAGTAAACACGAGCCAACTTCTTGGGCCCCTCTACCGGCTTCTCCCTCAACCCATACATAGCAGTGACCTTTGTCATCAGAAGCTGAGTGTATGCCACTATTGTAGACCCACAACTGGCGTTTATAAAATACCACATTCGTAGGTATTCTAGGAAGTGGCAGAGTTTTCTCCAGATCAAAAGTTAAACACTCAACATTCTCTTCTGTCTTTGCTCTTTCAAAATCTTTCTTCATCTGTGTTCTTAAGTCTTCTGCTCTTTTTAGATGTTCCTGATGTTTATTTTCGTCATTCGAACCGTTTTGTTTCTCTATAGCATAGGTATCACACTTATTACATGTGTCTTTTTTTAATGACTTACATTTTAAATTAAACTTTTTGTAAAATATCTCTTTGAATGTTCCATATTTTAAGCATTTACGATTTTCTGTTTGAAGCAAGAAATTGAATTCCTTCAGATAATATTCCTCATAAATTTTTCACACTGTAATTCCCTGTTGCAAATACAAAGCCTCTGTATTTTCCCTTCTATAATGAGAAGTGTATTTAGGTAATTTTTTAATTACATCTACTGCCAATGCTATATCATCTGGAGACGACCGGTTCCAACCTCCTTGAGCAATGCCTCTTTTATCAGTTAGGGTATCAGTACGCATTTTCTTTAAACACACATTAACTTTTTGCGGAGTTATCTGTAAAGTCTTAGTGAACATGTCTCTACAGACCTGTACACCTGCCAAAGTGTAAATTCGGCTAAATTGTCTCGGTTTACTCATTTTAGAAGTATTAGTCGTGTATGTTCTTTTTTTAGCATGTTCTTTAACTAATGAATTTATGTATAATAGCTTCGCAGTATATGATCCCAGATGTACATACTTGTTTAATTCTTTTTCTCTTAACTCTTTTGATACAGATTCCGAACAGTTACGCATACATGTGCATTTAAAGTCAATGAATACTTTAGATTCAATTCTTATTTCTTTCTTGTTAGTGTATGGTAAATTATTGTATTTTTTTTGTTTAATTTCTTCCCTTGTACAGCTTCCTTTACGTTTTCTTCCCCTTTTTGGTCTTCCTTCAGTCATATTTCTGTAACTATGTTCATTATCCGTAGTAATATTTTCATGTATTTCTTCTACAATACTTTCTATGATATCAAGATCGGTTGTTGTTGTGCTTTTTGACTATTGTTTTTATCAGAAGTCTGCTGAGAATAATCATGAGATCTATGAATTTGAGCTTCAACTGTTATAACTCTGGGTAACTGGTTAGTTTCAGACCCATCATTACATTGATTATTAATAATATCTGTTTGGTAGTCTAAGTCAACTTCTTCCAAACATTCTGTACAAATGTTTCAAACGCTTTTGGATCATTATTGCGAAATGGAATTTCTTGGTGCATTTTGCAGAAATGTATCAAATGCTTTTGAATCATTTAAGGAAATAACATTTCCTTTAAGCTGTAAGATCAAGACGCATGGAACATTTATGAAAAAATATTATATCCTAACTATTATTTGCTATAATGTTTCAAGAGTTTTGAACCATATTTGCTTTATTTTTTAAGTTTCCTTCGTAGATGTGGGTTGGTATAACCCATCATAAAATAATATTTATAGTTGACAGAATAGAATGTGTCTTTGTGACATGAAAATAGAGATCATTTTCGATTGTTTGGCATCAAAACCTTGGTTTTGCTTAGTTTGTGGATTGGATCATTTCTGCACAACACGGTCCAATTAGAGTGCAGATGTATAATCGTAAACTAAGCAAAATAAGATGTAGTAGCAGGAGGCGATCTGTGGTTTCTGCCTACCCCCATGAAGAAGAAGGCGTGTTATAATATTTAAACAATTATTACTATGGGTCTCCAAACAGGGCTCAAAATTTTTTCTCGCTTCTGAATATGATCTTGGAAAACCGCGATTCCTTTCGCCTAGGCTGTTTCACTATCGTTTTAAATATTTAGGCAGCATTTTTCCATCGAGGTGTTATCTTGCCGCATTGCGTGTTCTTCTAGCCTTTTCCGATACCCAATTCTATTGAATAAAGTTAAATATTTAACTAGTTTAATTTGCATAGTTGAGGATCACAGCTGGTTTTGTATGCTATGTTTTACATAAGGAATACATTTTGGCGCGTAAATCTTAATACAATAAGCTTAACCAAAGACAAGTTAACCTTTTTTAACGAAGCTCCGTTGGGCATGTTTGTGTCATTTAGGAACTGTGACTAGGCTAGCGGTTCGTGGATGAGTCACAGTCGTTACGGGTAGTCAGAAGCCCAAATGTCTGACAACCAGTCTTACCAAGGGGTAAGTACCGTGTTACCCCAGTAACTAGGTTGTGGAGGTCAGATAGGAAGGCGCTTCATGTAAAATACTAGTATTCAGTTGCATCCGGCAAGACTGGAAGCCGACTCCACCATACATAGTTAGGACAAGGCACGGCAGATGGATTTTGGCTAGGCTAAACAACAATCATAACTACGGGCCCAGTTTTTGTTGTATGTTATCAGGAGGACCCTACTGGGGGCCTAAAAACGCCACATTAAGCGATTCCTCTAAAAGCAATTCACTTCCTAAATTCCCCTATGATTCTGCTATTTGACATTTTACTTTATTATAGCAATTCATAATTTGGTGACCGTTTTACGAATTTCCATATAAAACTGTCAAACAGATGAATTGCGTGCTGTCTACGCAGTTATTATTATGAATTGTCAGTTTTTGACGCTTTTACGATTTTAAATATGATTCATAATATTTTCCTATTATGATTCTGCCAAAGCGGCCTTTTTAGACGCCCTGATCACCCTCTCTACGTAAACTAACTCCACGTCAATTAGTACCCCCAGTACTGGTAAAATAAAACCTTTACTCCATCTAAAATGCTACAAAGTATTTATTGATACCTTAAAAAAACCAAACCTAAACCCCCCCCCTTAACCTAATACCTTTTAAATAAATATGAAACATCCAATAAACAACTTACATTAGAGATAATAAATATTAAATACGTAATAAATAAAAATAATAAGTAAATAAAATAACAAATAAATGTGTATAATTTATAAAATAATAAAAATGATTCATAAATTTAATTCTGTGATAGTAAAACAACTTACTAACAACACCTTACTAACAACAACAACTTACTAACAACAACAACTTACTAACAACTTAACTTGTAATATTTATCAAATTTAACACGCAGTGTTCTTCCTCCTCTCTCCTACTTGATCTATGCTGTGCCCGACAGGGTCCATAATTGTGACTATTATAATTCCCTACCAACTTTATACATTATGGTACGCAATAAAGAATTGATTTTCTGCTATTTGTATTTATGACTGTAGTCCAATCAGTACGCATCTATCGATGAGGACTTCGAAGCCATAATAATATGCGACATCATGTTAGGTTCAGAGTTAGACATTGATGCATCGACCGAACTAATCTGGTTAAAATGAATAAATAATAACTGCACACACACACACACACCCCTCTCACACACCACACGTAGATAATTAAAATAGTATTAGCTTTGACAGATTCACTCATCAGCCACTTAATCTGGGTCAATCGGTATAAAAATAATTTCACTGGTAGACCCAAGATAACACACACAGAGAACCTGCACAAATACCTGTTAAGCTTGGCGTTTTATTAGACCGATGGCGATTTAAGTAAAATGGTTTATTCTGTAAATAGAATAAAGGAATCACTTCGACACAAAATAAGCTAGATGGAGCCGACATATTTCGTATCTGACTACCCCTGAATTGAAATGGCCAAACAAACTCGGGGTCAATCTCTTACATTAAATATCAATATAATTATTCATTTCTTTCACGATACATAAGTTTCGTTACATTGTTTTATGTGCTGCAATGACAAGTGATCACACTTCAATCAGTGTTGTGAATAAATTAACGTGACGCCCGCGCCATTCTAGAGTGTTCGAAGCAATAAACTATTTTCAGACGAGTCACTTAGTAATACCTACGCCTTTTGCAGTCTCTGCTAAAAGTAACTATAGAAATGCGATACAAAGGAGCATTTTCAATTGGAATTTTGGCCATATTAGTTCCGCGTGTCTCTTTGTAGCGTTTTCTCGACCCAAACCTAGCCTATTTCTTAATATGACTTACTACTGCGCCTGTCTTAAATGCAGCTATTGAAGCTTGCCCAACACCATAATATAATATAGGCCTTCTAAAATTAGCAACGTGACATAAACATTACTTCAAACTTTCCCTCGCTACAGGCACTTACTGACAAATGCTTGCACTGACTGGACGGGCTCAAATCTGTGTCGTTCTGGCGTCAAAAGACCATTTCGGTCATTAATCTACATTGTCTTCACATGATCTCACCAAGATTATATCTGGACTTTAAAACAGACTTAGATCCTTGAGTTTATTTCGCCATTTCTTAGGGGCAGTAAGATATGAAAAAAGTCTTACGTAAATATGATGTACGAAAGTAGTATTTAATTTATTTACGTTTAGTTCACGCGTTCGTGAGTTCGTCGTCCAATGAAGTAGTAGGTACTTATGCTGTTAAAATTAACATCTCTGTCTATGTAGGAAGTACACACGCACTGAACGTCCTCAGCGTTAGACTTTATTATACTCATTTGCATATTGAACGGTCAAGCCAGTATATTTTTAGAGGGCATTCAAATCAGCAGTCTTTTATCATATTATGGTAATCATCTTATTACGCAAAATCCGATAAAATCATTATATCGTGAATAAGAGGATTTGACAAGTAATTAATTCTTAATTGTTTGTGCGAAGGTGACGTCCGTCGTTGTTATAAGACTTTTTTGACCAAAAAACCTTGTGGACATTTATAAGAATTTTGAAATTAAGCGCTTATTGCTATATTATACTGTAATGCAAGTTACACAGAATTGAGTTTCCCTTATCAACTGTTTATCGCTGTATCCTCACAGCAGCTGACTCAATTTGTCACCATAGTATTTGATTCTTATCTCTAGGATACGGTGTGAGCTTATGTGTCACTAAAAAAGAAATCCAAGAAAACCTAATATTCATTGTTCTTTTCCTTATAATGCCTCCTTTTCATTTTGCTTAACTGTTTTGCGAATCAAACATTATTCAATTCGGAAACCGGTACGCAACTAGACAAATCTACAAACATTTTGAAAAGAAAAGAGAAAAAATACACATTAGCAGGTCAGTTTGCCTCACGGCTGCGACAAAAAGGCCTAGTTCGGCAAAAAGCCAGACAACTAGTGCCTGACGCTGGTTTTCAACTTGACCAGTATTTTTAACCGACTTCAAAAAAGGAGGCGGTTCTCAATTCGACTGTATGTTTTTTTTTATGTTTGTTACCTCATAACTTTCGACTGGGTGATCCGATTTTGATGATTCTTTTTTTATTTGAATCCCGCGTGGTCCCATTTCAATTTCATATAGATCTGATGATGCGTTTCGGAGACAGACAACGGAACTCTTCAAAAAATAACAGAAAATAAACCGCGATTGTTGCTATTGCATAAATATGCATTGTTTTGACCCCAAGGATGATGAAATTTCGAATTAGTAGGGTAGGTACTATAACTAAAAAGTGAAAAACAAAAACATTTTCCAAAAACAACAGCCGACTTCCGGAAAAAGTTTTTTTAATTCGATGCCCATTCAAAAAGCAAAGTCACTACAGCACAACGCTGTTCTCAAAAAAGGTTGGTACTCTCTCTTAGAACGTAGACAAAAGCAATATTTGTGATCGTCATTCTTATTTTAGTCAATTATTCACAAAAGATAACACAAGACAAATAAAAGATTGTAGTAAACAGAGACAAGACATTCGCACCAAAACCCAATTTCTCGTATCTTAAACAGTCTAGCACAGTGATTACCGGATCAAATGGGTCATTGTGCTACAGTTCACCGGTTCAGACTAAATGAATCGGCTGGAGAAGAGTCTTTAGAACGTGGGCAGCTAATCCTTCGCGCTAAGTGAGTTTAAATCGTTTATTAATTGTGCCCTGGATTCTCGGGTCGGTAGTAAACCGGTATTAAGCGTTAGATAATGGTCTTGTTAAACCCTTGCCTTTTGACGTGGAAGGCTTTGGAAAATTACAGGGTATTCGAATTTACAAGAGGGATAATTTGTTTTGACTTGCGGAAACACGAACAGAAAATACTTAAATGTAAGCCGCTGTTGTCGAGATATTTTGCAATTCTAAAGTCAATGATCCTGGGAAGTAGAAGGCACTCATGCATTTTGCATGAGCAGTGGTGGCCCAGTGGTAACGGGTTCGTACCCAGACCCGGGTACTTTACTTTCTGTTAATTATTTCATTCTCATTTCTTCCCATGGGTGTCGTAGAAGACGACTAGGTACTTACTAGAGAATGGGCAACAGCGTTCTCTATGCATTTGACCACCACACTGCGATCGCCAACACGTCTGCCAAGCGTAACTATTATGGCAAATCCCCCCTTTTAGGGGAGGCTTATGTCCAGCAATAGACGCCTTTCGGCTGATGTGATGATGATGAATTATTTCATCACCACTGCTCACGATACGGTGAAGGATGACATCGTGGGAAAACTGGCATGTTCCTACAACCAAAAATTTGAAGACATGTGACTACTACTAACCCACACTGGGCCCGCGGGGGGCATTATGGTAGACTCCCTCTCACAGAGAGGAGGCCTGTGTCCCAACAGTGGGTTCATTATAAGCTGATTATGATGACTCACACATTTGAACAAAACATCACAGAAATGACAGAAACTTTTTTTTAAAATATTGTTAATGTGTTTTTACTACTTTGTTTCCAGGTGACGTTCATAGGCAACAATATCCCGATACACCCGCACGTATACTCCAACGGCCACATCTGCCTGTCCATATTAACAGACGACTGGTCGCCAGCCTTATCCGTGCAGTCTGTCTGTTTGTCAATCGTGTCCATGCTCAGTAGCTGTAAGGAGAAGGTACTAAACAATCTAATCAAAAGTTTTTTTTTTTTATCCGTCTAGCCTTTTCGACTTCCAGTATAATCGGATACTGCTGAGTACAAATACTTTACCTGCCAGCCTATTTGAGCTCCACGACAGAGTTGCGGGCTTGTGTGACCCGTTACGATCTATAAATGACCAACGGCAACGTGCTTCCCGAGGCACAATAGTTTTATTTAACAATGTTGTTTTTGTTTCTGGGAATATGCTGTTCAAAATGAAACCCATTTTGAACAGCATATTACCAGAAACAAAAACAAGTTTTTAACCGACTTCAAAAAAGGAGGAGGTGCTCAATTCGACTATGTTTTTTTTGTTTCTTACCTCAGAACTTTCGACCGGGTGAACCGATTTTGATGATTCTTTTTTTATTTGAAAGCTGGTGTTTCCCGTGTGGTCTGGTCCCATTTCATTTTCATATAGATCTGATGATGCGTTTCGGAGACAGATAACGGAACTCTTCAAAAAATAACAGCAAATCAACCGCGATTGCTGCTATCGCATAAATATGCATTGTTTTGACCCCAAAGATGATGAAATTTCGAATTAGTGGAGAAGGTACTAAAAAGTGAAAAATAACTTTAATTTCGGAAGGCGGTGACAAAAAAGTAAAGCTTCCGTAATTAAAGTTATTTTTCACTTTGTAGTGTTTTTTCGGAAGTCGGTTGTTATTTTTTTTGGAAAACGTTTTTTTACGTGCCCAGATACAATTGTGCGGTATTCACTTCTGTTAGTCGCAAAATAGTTTTGCCTACCCCCATAGGAAATAGGCGTGAGTATTTGTATGTATGTAGTCGGAAAATAAACCTGCATTATTTTGCGTTTCAGAAACGGCCACCAGATAACTCATTTTACGTTAAGACCTGCAACAAAAATCCTAAGAAAACGAAATGGTGGTATCACGGTGAGTACAATTCAATTTGATATTTTACTGAATTCATTACTCATTTTGAGGGACGCAGGAATCCGCCGGATGCGAGAAGCACAGAATCGGTCAGCGGCGGTGCGTTTTGGGGAGGCCTATGTCCAGCTGTGGGCGTCTTTCGGCTGAAATGATAATTATATATAAGCTGTATTACTTCGCTATCATAGATGGCCTGTAATACAGGTTCATGACCGAAGAGAGATCCCTACGCAGCTGTAAAATAATCTTTCGATCGCGGCTAAAAATGCAATTAAAGCCGCATCTCGTTTTTTTTTTTTTTCAATACAATTTCACAAAACACTGGCTCGTTAGTCTAGTTTTCGCAAGCTCTACTGCTGAAAACTAATGCAATTAAATTATTGACAAGCACCTTTGAACTGTCAAAAAGTCGGTCAGTTCGTCAGAATATTAAAGCTAGTTGTTTCAAAACGTAGATCTCTATGGAGAAGAACAGGCAAGAAACTCCACTGAGTATAAGGTTCTGGGTTCGAATCCCAGGTCGGGCAAAGCGTTACTGGGTTTTTCTATCAGCAATTTCTCAGTAGCAGCCCGGAGTTTGGATTTTTGCCTTAGTGATTGGTGGCAATAGGCTCGATCCCTATAACATGGGACTTAACATAACTGGCGAAATGCTGGTGTACTAGTACACCTCTGCCTTTGCGTGATGGTATGTTGTAGCAAAAAATAAAGATATCTAAATCTCCCATAGTTGTATGCCTTACCTAAAAAGATAGCGTATCAAGGATAGGCTAATATTAATATTCAATACACATCACAGTGTCAATGATTAGATAAGGAAATCAATATTTGAGTGCATTGGTACGTACATCGTACACTGAACATGTACGGATATAATACACTTTATAACTGTAACCATCAATCCTCTCCTAGTTTTGTACCTTTGACAGCATTAACACTGTGACTATCATCATCACTATCACTACATCACTACATAGTATAAAACAAAGTCGCTTTCTCCGTCCCTATATCCCTATGTATGCTTAAATCTTTAAAACTACGCAACGGATTTTGATGCGGGTTTTTTTAATAGATAGAGTGATTCAAGAGGAAGGTTTATATGTATAATACACCGACCTCCACGCGGGCGAAGCCGCTGGCAAAAGCTAGTATTATATAAAAAAAACCCCCGCCGCGTCCGTCTGTTCGCGATAAACGGACGGAACGGATTTTCGTGCGGTTGTCACCAATAAACTGTTTCATGAGGAAGGTTTAGGTGTATAATTTGTTAAGGTTTGGTTAACGCGGGCGAAGCCGCTGGCAAAAGCTAATTGTAACTGAAATGTAGATCACTGATATTTTGACAGAGTTGTCAGTAGCAGCAACAATAATAAAACGTAAACAAAGGTCACGAATTTTGACAATGATGCTAAATCAGAGGTTAAATAACTATGAAAGGAATAATTAAGATGGACTTTAAAAAATCTGACTATCCCACTTTGTCACCATATACTCCACTGCCGTACTCCACTACCTTTGAATGTGAAGAGAAAGCTGCAGTGCCGCCCCCATGTCTATCAAAATTAAGAATTCGTTAGTAGTCTCACTGTCACATAGGTACAATACAACACTGGTGAAGATGAATCGTGTAAATGTAGGTTGTATCATTATGACCAATATCTCAGTTGTGGCTCGGATTAAAATAGGCATTATACACCGTGACTTTTTAGTCGTCTTACAACGGCAGCCCACTTCATGTATCCAATGACTACTAATAATTTATTTTAAAAAAATGATATTTTTGAACATTTGCATAATAAAAAAATATTCACTAAGACGCATGACGGAGCTTGAAACGCCCTGTTATGGAGATGGAATGTAATGGTAGGTAGGTAGATATCTTCTACCGTTTGATACGTAAACATTTTTAACAGGAAGGGTGTTTCATAATTCTAAAGCATTATTTATTTTTCTTTGTACCTATTATCTTAATTAATGGTAACAATGTTTTAATCGCACCTAGAGGTATCTTATGACGGATACATTGAGTGGACCACCTTTGTAAAACTACTAAAATGTCACGGTGTATATGTTTATTTTATACACATACATAAACTCAAGCCTCTTTCCTATGAGAGTAGGCAGAAACTCGAAACGCCACCAGCTACGACACTTACACAGTCTTTTATAGATTCTTTTACGTTAAAACATCTGATCATCTGTCGTGCTATTCTGTAACGATCTCACCGCGTGAAGTGAGCGTGGAGTGAGCTGGATGCTTGGTCAATCCCTAGCATCAGAAGGATGACACTGACAGCTCACTCCACGCTCATTTCACGCGGTGAGATGGTTACAGAATCGACATGCAGATCTTTCTGATTAAATTTTAACAACATTTTAAATTGCATATTCATAAATACCTTTGACTCGACCACTAATCTGCAGAGACTAACATGATTGTAACATTCCAGATGACTCCGTCTAACAAAACACCGCGTCGCTGTATCGAGCATGGACGATAAATCTCAGTATGTGTTAAGTGTTATAACTAAACGGTATGTTATTGTAAAATGTTATGTACATACGAGGCAAATGCGCGAGGCGACGCGCGGCGGTCGAGGGCGACACAGTGCAACACACTGCGATACGGTGCAACACACGGCGACACGGTGCGACACTGTGCGCACACGCATCGGAACGGGGGACTTGGCGGACATAAATTAACGAGTAACGGAAGCTGGGACGTATTGAAGATTTGGGTAAATAGTACAATTTATAATTTGTTCAACTGTAGACGTAGCTGGCTACTGCTCTGTCTAACAATACTATTTATTTTACAATTTTGTTTTGTGTCCAAACAAATATATGTAGTATGCGATCGTTAATATGGCACGAGATGTAGAAAAATTCCCAGTCAGTCTCTTTCTAACTCGATGTGCCATATTACCAATCGGGTACATCTAGATTATTCCATCTCCAGAATAAGGATAACCTGTATTTTATGTCAATCCAATTAATATGTATACCTTATCGTCATTAATATTTTGTCGGTTAATGACATAAACCCGTTCAATAAGCAGTTTACCCAGATTGTTCAATAATGCAGCTGTCTTCTAAAGTTTGTAGCGAGCGACTAATCGTTGTGCACTATCCTACATTTTGAAACCGCGCATATTGAGATAATTCGTTCTAAAAGTACATAATTACATGGTCGCATGAAATCTTAAGAAATGTACTGCTGAATTCGATATGTCTGTCGCAGATGGATTGTCAAATCCGCTGTTTTACGAAATAGCTCCGTTATGTAAACAGCTGAATGATGTTAAGGTTTTACAAAATTACTGAACTTTTAACACGCAGAATTGTATAAAAGTTTTGCGTTTATCAATGCAGCGGCTCAACGATTAGAGGGTTATGTAAAACAGCATGAAATGAACCATGAGATTGGAGATTTTAGGACTTTATTTTGACGCTCGTGGCTCTGTGTGTCACAACAATCATGGCGTCCGAAACAGTAATAAATAAAACGAGTAGGTACAACAACAACTCCGATATTCATTTTCACTCATACATGCTTATGAGTGAAAATGAATAACTGTGATGTTTTCTAAAACAGCTAGCGGTTATGTAAAACAGCGGATTCGACAATCCATCTGCGACATCTCTATTAGTGCGAGGTTCTAGATGTCGTTTAGGCACTCGGCGTTCGTAGCACAGCTACAAATATATTCATACCAACAGATAGGATTTGTCAGTGCTAAATTAAAGATATACTGTAAGTAGAGTAATAGGGTATGAAATAATGTACCGCACATTGGAGTCTTTGTTCACGCATCAGTCAACCTTTGTTTAGTTGTATATAATTTTGTAATTTTTACTATTATTGTGATTTTACCATGTTGCTTGCTACATTCACGCTATGTCAATGTGGTACTGGATTATATAATTTACGCTAAAAGCCTGTTTATTCGGCTTTGCGTGTTCCTTCATGTAATTTGCAAAAAACAAGTTATATTGAGGCTTGGAAAGCATTTAATTTTGAATTATAAAGAAAATCAATTTATTCAAACGATGTATTAAAGCTACAACCACCTTGTTGAACTATATTTCTGCTTTAATGCTTTGAGATTTTTGGTCAAAAATGCTTAATATCTGTTCGTAATTAGTTCATTAATTAGCCATTCGATTTTCATAGGATATTTTGTGAGCATAATGGAATGCAATAAACTTCAATAATTTCTGTTTTTCTAATTGTAGGTAAATATTCTACATGTTGATGGATGTAATTTTGTATGAAATTTTATTTATGTAGGTCAATAATTGAATTCGTTGAAACATATATTAAACATGCAAGCTAGTTATCACGCTGTGAATATCTGTTCCACTTGTCCGCTTAAGGACTGCCGCTCGAAAGTCTATTCACGGACGTTCTTGCAATGCATACTACTACTAGTCTATCGAAAGTATTTTGAAGGGATTTAGCAATAAATAAATTTCCCAACAAATGGTCTCCTTGACAGAAAATAAGTATGATTCCCAATTTGCTATGCAATATTTGCCGGTGCTATGTTGAGATCTTCATAAATTCACATTTGAAAGATAGTTGTTTACATTTTTGTGAATGGCCACTTTCACATTAGGCTAGCAACACATTCCTGTATTATTAGATGAAAAATTGCTGGGTGATGTGTACCTTTATGATTTACGGAAATGCATTATAATTGTATTATTGAAACAACCTGCTTAATTTATTGAAATAAAAATATAGTTAAACATGTGTCCGTATTTTTATTCCACTTACCTACATCTTATTGCACGTAAATTGATGGTGTTTGCAAAACAATGATTTGTTAGGGTGTCTCCACACCAAAGCCTAGCCGCCTGGACTCATTCTAAACAAGTTTCTGACTTGTAACGGCTTTGGTGTGCGGACACCTTTTACATCTAATATAGTCAATACTGAATAGTAAGTGCATTTCTTTCGTTCCATATGCCAATCACTTAAAATTAAATTTAAATTATATAAAATAATATTTCTTATATATAAATCAACTCGGTAATTATGAACACCATCTGAAAGAGAGGGTGAAGAGACTTTTTCAAATAGTACTGAGATCTACTAGAATGGAGATATCTTTCGGTAATTTATAGAAATGGGGTGTGCGTAGTTGGAGCGGAAAAGTGTCGAATTTCTTAATTTCAGTTTAGCAGGTATTTCGTTTATGACGTGTAATTGTGTATGGTAAACACAAATTTGTGCATCCAACCATTGGGGTGCTATTCAACAAAACCTGTTTTCGCTGGGACTACGTCATCCTAGCGGCACTTTTTTTCCTATGGGCGTACAAGAAAAAAATTGCATTCAATAATTAGTGTGTAACAAGAGGTAAATGTGTATGTTTAAATGAAACTTGTGTGTCATTAAACTGCGGAGATAATCAAGTTTCCGCTGCGCTGACGTTTGGCTATTTGATCAAAATCATATAAAACAGTTTAGTGCAGAGTTGTAAGCACGTTGCTTTGAATTTGTGTACAGAGTGTGTGAAAACAGAATTTGGAAAAAATATACCCTTCAGAAGATATACACGTAAAAGTAAAATAAGGTAAAAAATAGGAAATCTAGAGCCTAACCTATAACGTTTAATTGTATCTTGTAAAGGTCTACAATGTCTTGCCAAGTTTCAATTATGTGCTCTTTGTTATTAACCTCACTATATTGTATGACATCCGATTGTAGGAATTTTTTAAGGGAAAAGAAGAATAAAATAAATTCCAATATTTAGTGTATTAATGCAACTATTCACGTGTAAAATTTCAGCTCATTACATTAAATAATTAAAGAGATATAATAAAAATACCAGAACAACCGTAATACATGGATAAACCGACCAAGTTTGACTGGCTACGAAAAGGCGGCTGTGTAGTATATAGAGCTAACGTTCTAAAATTTCCAGTTTTTTTTTTCTGTGGGAAATCATCAAATAACTTCTCCTGCTCTGGATGGAGCAGGAGGGCGTGTCCGACTTTTACAGGGGCCGCGGTAACTCTTTCGAACAACCCGCACCCCTGGCAGGCATCGGCCCTTGCGGGCCCCATCAGTTGGTGTAGGGTTTACGCGCCTGTTGTACTATAAATGATCCTGCATCTCACTCAATAATGTTTTATGTGTAGACTAGCTTCTAATTGCTCATCACTGATACAACCTCTGTCGGACACGATGCCTGGTGAGACAGCGTGCTTTTTAGGCAGACCCATCATTGAGTTCGAGCCCGCGACTAGGATCCCCTTAAGCCCGCGAAGTGGGTGCTCTTCGTTATCCAGGTCTATCTATATTTGTGATCCAATATCAATGGCATTAATACTTTGTTACTTAGTCCATAACTAATAAATACTTTTAAGAGTACGTACCTGCAAAGTTAATACAGTTGTTGTATTTGCTACTAAACTATTGTGTACGCACCTGTACAAAAATAGCCAGTCAAACTTGGTCGGTTTATCCATGTATTACGGTTGTTCTGGTATTTTTATTATATCTCTTTAATTATTAAGTGTAATGAGCTGAAATTTTACATGTGAATAGTTGCATTAATACACTAAATATTGGAATTTATTTTATTCTTCTTTTCCCTTAAAAATTCCTACAATCGGATGTCATACAATATAGTGGGGTCCAGTCGTAGTAAATTATGCCATTACTCATTAATAACAAAGAGCACATAATTGAAACTTGGCAAGACGTTGTAGACCCTTCCAAGATACAAATAAACGTTATAAGTTAGGCTCTAGACTTCCTATTTTTTGTACTTGGACCTAATAACCTTATTTTACTTTTACGTGTATATCTTCTGAAGGGTAATTTTTTTCCAAATTCTGTTTTCACACATTATATACACAAATTCAAAGCAACGTGCGTAAAAAAAATCACAACTCTGCTCTAAACTGTTATAAATGATTTTCATCAAATAGCCGAACGTCAGCGCAGCGGAAACTTTATTGTCCCCGCAGTTTAATGACACACAAGTTTCATTTAAACATACACATTTACCTCCCGTAACACATTAATTATTGAATGCAATTTTTTTCTTGTACGTCCATAGGAAAAAAAAGTGCCGCTAGAATGACGTAGTCCCAGCGGAAACAGTTTTTGTTGAATAGCTACCCGATGGTTGGATGCACAAATTTGTATTTACCATACACAATTACACGACGTCATACACTAAATATCTGCTAAACTGAAATGAAGAAATTCGATATTTTTCCGCTGCGACTACGCACACCACTTAGGGTCACTTCAGACAGAACGGAAAAAATACTCGAGCAATTTACTGGCTCCATTGAAAATAGGACTCCCGAGTCACGAGCATGCACGAGCCGACTATGTCGATATTCATTCAATTTTCTCATATAGACTTCGATAAGACGGTCCTATTTTCAATGGAACCAATAAATTGCTCAGGTATTTTTTCCGTTTTGTCTGAACTAACCATAAAGAAGATAAACATTAGCTGCTACTGAAAGGTTCATTATTGCCCGATGAGCAGGGTTTCATATAGTAGCTGCAAGGCACTGTCACTCTGTACACCAAAAAGTTACACCTTGGTGGGCTCAATGCAGAATACCTAGAATACCACTGCATTGTAGGTTGTGACTTATGTTTACAGTTGTAATTACATACAGAAAATATTCATAGAAAATAAAATACAACTTGATACTTACAAATCAAATTCATAGGAAATTATTCCATGGTCTCTCCACCTTGGAATAATATAACGAATTATGCCAAACAATTTTCTATAAACTTGATTTGAGATAATTCGAGCTACGCAAACTTCTTACTACATATTTATGTACAGAAATATTTAATATTTTGCTAAAATTAGTACAGTACTTCATCTTCACAACAGTTAATATTTTGTACAACTCTGATTTTACATAAATATAAATACTATAGTATAATAATAAACTAATATAAATGTCACCACTTCATCGGATTCTATGATTGATAAATAAATAGTTCAGTGGACGCTTGTTTTTATCTCAGTAGTTTCACATTACATATTTCGTTTTCGAGGTACCTATTTAAAATACTATTCACTGAGAAACTTTTAAAACTAAAAAACGAATGTAAATTTATTTCATTGATTCAGATGCAGCCATATTTTGTGACAATTTGAGACATTTTACAAACTTTTATAATTATATTCATTATTCATCATCATTCATTATTTAATTAACTTCACAGCCCAAGCCCACACACATATTCGAAAATAAATCGATATCAGCTATACTTATCAGTTAATTTCAAATTTTTAGTTTGCTAAAACATGATAATTACATAAATTAGTTTATGCAATCAATACAGAATACGGAAAAAAATCTATCTGAATGTGTAGGTATGCCATGGAAGACTAGACACAATTAAAAATAATAATACTTAAATAAATAAAAATAAGTACAAAATTTTCACAGATCCTAGCAGCAAACAAACCCTACACAGACACAACAAATGAACAAAGTCCCCTCCCTACCCATTATATGACACATCGAGCTTTAGTATAGGGTTTTTATCTCACGAAGCGAAGCTCGTCTTGCTTGTGGTGACCATGTGTACAAACACGCTGCGAATGTGTGCATGAAGACGAGTACGCTTCAGCACATAATACACACACACACTTCCGAATTCGCCCGAGTCTTGCACGGCACCGAGACCCACGGTACGAGTGTAAGTACAGTTACGAAAGAAAATACAATGTGTGATAAAAAAATATCCCCGTCCGTATCAAGGGGCCTACTCTCTAAGCACGAAATCCGTAATCTCGGTCGAAGTTACGGGCATTTCCTACTCTGTATCACTTACTATGATTAGTTTGGGGCCCAAACTAAGAATGTATTACTTCACGATTTGACAGTTGTCCCTACTCCCTGTATGGTTTTACCCGTCCCAAAAAGTTAATTTAGTATACTTCCCAGGTGGTCCCGTGATCATCAAGTGAGAACCTGACGATGGGATCCTGGAGAAATAGAGAGAACTCTTCAAATTTTATAGGCACACTTGAAGCGATTTGGGTAGTTTTTGAAAGATTACTTTCTCGGAGTGGTCCCATTTCAATTTGGTGAAGATCTGATGAAGAACTTCGGAGATAGGCCACGGAACTCCTCAATAAATAATAGCAAATGGACTGGAATTGCTAAAATCTCATGTCTGTCTATTGTTTACACCAGTTCATAACATAACATCACGCCGGGACGCTGTGAAGGGTTTAGCACATGTGAACCACTAAAAAGTGAAAAAATAATAACTTTTTCAAAAAGAAACCACCCGACTTCCAAAAACACACTACTAAGTGAAAAATAACTTTAATTTCGGAAGGCGGTGACAAAAAATTAAAATACATATCCAAAGTCACCGATTTCCGAAATTAAAGTTATTTTTCACTTTGTAGTGTTTTTTTGGAAGTCGGTTGTTTTTATTGGTACGCCCCTAGCTGCAGGAGTCACTTTGAAATTTCGGACGGGCCCGTATTTTCGTTGACGGAGTTAGAGAGCAGCCTCCCTGGTCTTACTAGTTCTAAAACTCGTTATGCCATATTGGCGGCAAGGTACTGTAACATTAACATGAATCAAATTCCGACTTAGCATAGTTAACAACATTAGTAATGACAGTCAAAACACGTCACTTCATTAATGTACCCCGTCCAACACTGTGGGCAACTTATCCAGGTAGAAATCATGGTCAAACCTGGTCACTAGGATGCCTCCAATGACTTTCACGTCACTATCCGGTGAATAGTCAATGGATTCACCTTTGATCGTCGTCATTTTACCTTGAACTGTTTTTATGATCGCGTCTCCTGCACACAAGTCCCACTTCTTGATGGTGGTAGCGTGGAGGTACACGTCGTAGGTACCGTTCACGACCTCCATGACTTTGTAGCCGGCGCCTGCCGCGGAAGAGACGGTGGTCTTAGGACCATACGCTGCGGTTGCTATTTCTGTGACCTTGCCGGGATGAGACCGCGAGACCACCACTCTAGGGTGCTCCTGGTTCTCTTTATTCTGCAACGCGTTTTTGAAGATGGTAAATGATTTTTTTTTTACACAGGTAAGATTCGGTGAGAGATAAATCAACACTAGTTTAATCATTTGACTAAACATAAATTATCAACTCAAACTTTAATAACTTAATTAATATTCATTCAGTAATTCATAAAAGTAAACCTATTATTGTGGTGCTGATATAATCCCACAAAAAAATACCAAATTTCAAACTTACATGGGCCACCATAGGCATGTTGCTTGATGGTTTCTTTGTGTACCAGCCCCAGTATGTCCTCGGTGGGAAGGGATAGTGTATGACCCCTATGATGGGCACGCCTTTGATGGCCACACACACCATGGTCGTCACATACTGATAGAGAGCCTCTGAAATTGAAACAAAAACAGCCATCAAAAAAACTTTTTCCAAAAAAAAACAACCGACTTCCGAAAAAAACACTACAAAGTGAAAAATTACTTTAATTTCGGAAGTCGGTGACTTTGTATTTTAATTTTTGTCACCGCCTTCCGAAATTATAGTTATTTTTCACTTTTTAGTTTTATTAATTAAATTAAATTCGAAATTATTTTAATTTAATTTTGATTAACTTATTTCAATTTAAATACAATTGATCTCCTCACGACTAACATAGTTTTTAAGATAACGTTATAACAAAATATGGACAATTTAATAGTCTGAAATAAACGTATTTTTTTTGTGTTTTTTTTGTCATATTACCTACCCCACTAATTCGAAATTTCATCATCCTTGGGATCAAAACAATGCATATTTATGCGATAGCAGCAATCGCGGTTTATTTACTGTTTATTTTTTAAAGAGTTCCGTAGTTTGTCTCCGAAACGCATCATCAGATCTATTAGATATAAAATTGAAATGGGTCCACACGGGAAGCACCAGTTTTCAAATAAAAAAGTATCATCAATCAGTTAACCCAGTCAAAAGTTATGAGATAACAAACATAAAAAACAGTCGAATTGAGAACCTCCTCCTTTTTTGAAATCGGTTAAAAAGGGTCAGATTAGACACTTTTTCATTAGTCCCTTTTATGATTTTAAACTAGCAATGTGAAGAGCGTACGATGACGGGCTCTATTTGAATCAAACATTAAGTTCAGTCCCAATTTGTCTTAAAAACTATGATCTTCCATACAGTATGACAATATAGTTATGACGAAGCCCACGTACGCATGGGCGCTTTTTTTTGTGCGACGCGCGCCCTCTCGCGCATTGGAATTTTACTTTCATCAACCCGAGCTTGGAGAATCCAACAGAGCGCGGTTAAAAAATCCCAAGCGCGTTAGTACTTAAATTCATTTTTTAACAACCGGTACTGAGCCGAGCGGTGGAAATCCAGTGCGTTGTGACAAAAACGTTCTGATAAAGACGCCCGTGAGAACGTGGGCTAAGGCATCGTACACACTGCCCCACGAGTTTTTACAAGCTCGCGGGGTATCCCGGTGTAAATGACGCGTAAACTCCAACTATACTGTAGGTACTGAACTATACTATATTTTTAAAAGAGTAACCGTGGAGTTTCTTGCCGGCTCTTCTCCGTGCACCGTGCACCTAGCTTCTGACGTTTCATAAGTGCCCTTGCAGGTTTATGTGAAATAAAATAATTTGATTTGATTTGATTTGATACAGCCAAAAGTTGTGAAAATTGATTGGATTTTATTTTTCCTTATTTTCCTGCACTACTAATTAATGTTATCAACATCGTAAAGCAAATATTATCTGAGTAACTACTACGAATGGGCACAATAACCACAGTTATTTTTAAATACTATTTTGCTAGTTACATTCACTGTATATTTTTGAAAGAGAAACATAATGTGATCACCAACATTCATCACATTTTCGATACTAGTGTTGCATTGAAATGATGAGTCACTAAATTGTATACAAACAGCACTAAACAAGTGTTTAAAGCAACAATGAATATTATCCAGTAGCGGTCAGAATCAGAAAACACTTTAAGACCACGGAAAATTGTCGCGGCGAGATTTTATCGCGCACTGGATATTTAACTCTTGGTATGGAACCGAGCATTCAGAATCCAACAGAGGGCATTCCAGAGCGTCGAGAAAACATAATGTTCGATTTCAACTCTCGGTGCTAGGCAGTTGCGAAGAAGATCCAGTACGCAGAAAAATCCCGGCACTATCATTTTACGTCCATTCGAACGTTGACTTTATTACGATTAACCTTTAAACCGCTTACGTCGGATTAATCCGACAAATATTTTCGGGTCCATTTCGCCAGGGTCGTATATTTACGACCAAAATACCACAGCTCGTTTAATCTGTTGTAAAAAGTTAAGTATTGCACATCCCTCTTTGTTGTATGTATTTATTATTCGATTCACTGTGCCGGGCGCTGGGGGAACGACAAGTGATATGAAGTCGGGCGGTTAAAACGTTAATGTTAATTGTTTTTGCATTCCAGGCCAGAATCAATGACTACACAATTTAATTTATTGATATGGCACATTGGGGTGCCATCTGAAAACCAGGGCTCGGTGAATAACAACCAGCAAATGCTGAGTTAGTAATAGTTTCCGTATGAGCGTACTCAACACAATATTATTATGCACCTATTATGATTGTTCTGTTCATTGTTGAACTTCCATATTTTATCTTTTACCCTTGTGGTTGTTGATGTTGTGATAGATGCATGAATAAATGTTTTCAATTCACATAATAATGTGAATAGGAAGCATTTTTGTGATGTGGACTTAACATAACATCATCTACCTATCCTTTTCACAACTATGTTCGGTTTGGTTCCAGCCAGACCGGATGCAGCTGAATACCAGTATTTTACATATAGCTACAGCCTATCTGACCTACACAACCCAGTTACTGGGTAAAACCAGAGTTGCAAGAGTTTGGGGCTTCTAATGACCCGTAACAAATGTCAAAGATGCACAAATGACAGTGGGGACCCATGGCTTAATGCTACATGGAGGTGTCTTGATCTGTAAAGATGATCACCCATTTACCCACCCTCCAATATAATTATTGACATTGCACTTACAAAAATTGTTTTTTTTTTATTAATTTTTGGTTTTTGGTGCTTATTTGATCCATAATTCAAAACACACTGTAAAAACCATTTTGTGTTAACTTAAAACAAAAACCTTTATTGTTACGAATTACGCCAAGAACCAAAAATCTATAAGCACAGTGATTTTTGTAAGCGCAACAACAGTTTGTCCATATGATTCCAGTTCTGGTAACTAAGTTTGGAAAAGTTTATTTTCTTAAGTAAACAAACTTGTTTCTAAATGCTTTACCTGTGTACTCTTTGGTTGCGTCCAGTGGGTCGATCCAAACAGTAACATCCTTCACATACACTAGTTCATCATTCAAGTAGTCCACTATGTTGTTCCCTGGGAGTACTTGCTCTATATCAATCACTGGTTGGTTTGCACAACTTCGATCATTCTTCGAATGTTCTTCAGAGACCACAGTCAACTTCGGAAACGTGTTTTTTAATCCATAGTACATTGCGCAATGCGAAGCATAATCTGCATCTGTAACCGGGTCGTTTACCCCTTCCAGCGTTTTACCTTTGCTCTTGATGTTTAATTCGTGACTTTTCCCTTCCATAACCTCCTTTCCACCCCGCTCAGCAGCCTGAATAGACGCTTTTAACAAGCTTTTCAAGTTAATAAGATCACTTTTTTCCATAGGAAAACTAGCGCTCCCAGTTCGCCAATAAATAATTAAAAATAACAGAAAAATTAACGTAAAACATCCGAATTTATTCACTCTTAAAGTTCCACTGAAATTCATTGTGATACTCTTTATTTTATTGAAAATTAGCTTAATTTTGATTTTAGTTTTGAGCTGCTGAGGTGAGGTGTGGACAATTCAATTTCAAAACATGACAATTATGACAGAATACACATGACAGTCTTCAATCATACGGCAATTTTGTTGACATTTATGTTTTTGTTTGGAAATAAAATTCATTCGGATAGTCACCTGAACTCAGGAAAATCAACTATTGGGACACAATTTAGTAAATTTGTACACCTCTTACAATACAACTGTCAGATTTTCATAGACTACACATCATTTCATATTTTTTACCAGTCTGTGACCGGCGTTGAGCGCGACTCCACGAGAGACCTACAAAAATAGCAATTTATTTTTTAGTACATTTTATACAATACTGTAGTTACTACCACTTAACTTATCCATAGCGCTCATTAACTGAGTGTATAAAACCAGACAAAATGATACTAGTTGATATTTACGATATGGTAAGTTAACTCCCAATATTTCATTTAGCTACTCATCGCTGTTAAATGGGTTTTCTAACGAATTCTTAACTTTCAGGCAAGCTGGTGGACTCTGGTTATCGCTTTTCAAGTGGTAGTAATTTCTACTTACTTTTTCTGGGCCAAAAAAAAGTCTAAAACCTACGATCCCCTGTGCAATGGGAAGGCAGTAGATTGGAAACCAATACCTATCGTGGAGCATGATGTTACGGTCGAAGAACCTCCAGTGATGGGTAAAATTGATGATAACGTGCTGAATGTAGGCTCCTCAAGTTTCCTTTGCCTTGATAAAGAGGAGTCCATTATGGATAGTGCCTTGAAAGCTCTTGGAAAGTATGGTGTGGGTTCCTGTGGGCCTCGTGGGTTTTATGGTACCATTGACGTGCATTTGGACCTGGAGGAACGCTTGGCTCACTTCTTGGAGGTTGAAGAGACTTGTGTGTACTCGTATGGTTTCTCTACAATTGCCAGTGCAATACCTTCCTATGCTAAGAAGAAGGACATCGTTTTTGCGTAAGTATAGAAACTGAATTTATATTAATAATGACTTTATGAAAGAAAGGTTTTATCAAAATAGCCATACAGCATTCTTATTAGTGTCTTACTAGAAACTGGACACAATAGGAAACTAATGCAAAAACAACCATTGTTGCCTTCTGTCAAAGTATTGACATATGACTGGTATCAATGCTGTGTGCAGCCAAGTAAATCATGACTCAAATACTTCAATGTCAGGCCAATATTGATCAGCAATCTCATAGGAAAATTTATTGAAAGAAATCCAACACAATATCGCGTTAAATCACATTTTCTGAGCATGGTGGATTATGGCCCATTCCCTATCACAGAGAGGAGGCCTATGCTGTGTCCCAGCAGTGAGAACATTATAGGCTTATTATTTATGTTATAACTGCCTATCTCATGTCCACATCCTCAGGCCAGGATACTAAATAGGCTGAGAAGTACATGGCTACCAAAATTAATGGTTATAGAATACCTATGTCAAGAAGTATTTATGCCAGCATTGTTTTATGCTCTTTGCTCCATATTTATTCACTATTCCTTCCCTTGTCTATTCCATCTCTATAACTGTGACTTGATGTATCTTCATCAAATATAACTGTGTAACTATGTAAAATATTATTAACCTTGGCTAGAGGCTAATATATTTTCGTTTTTATAATAGTTTGTTTATGTTACGTTATTACATTTTTATTTTAATAATTTGTTAGTTAGTTTAGGGCAGATTTTTCAATAGGAAGATAACTTCTATCTGAAGAATAAATCTGACATTTATTTATTTAGTTTCTATACAAAAACTGTGTGAAACCAACATATTTATTCCTCAGATAAAAGTTAATACATACAGTGTATATATTTATATCCTCTTAAATGAATAAAGTCTTATTGATACATTCAAACCTAAAATTAGGTTTATATCAGACATACATTGTAATAACAACTCATACAGTACTCCTGATTTATTATTGAGTGTGACAAAGTTGAATAAAAAAACAGTAACACACAAAGGAAAATGTTTCATGTGGCTTTTCCTCTGAGTTGCATTTGATTAGAGTCTATATAATATTTATAGGGTATCTATTACTTATTTCCCAGTCCATTTTATTCACCTTTATAATGATAATAGCACTTGCTAAAGTAATAAATATATTGATTAAATAATTCCTAGTAACATATTGTTTAAAAAGTCCCAAGACTAACATAGAGATGGTGCATAAATATATTAAAAACTCTTTTCGTTTTTGAAAGTACTGGCCATCATATAATATATTTCAATGGTTATTTTTTTATTCAAACAATAAGATATTGAGTTCCAGACATTTTAGTGATGCTACTTTTGTAACTCTGAAAACAAGGGAAATAAATAATAGTTTAAAAAACTAAAAAACACGCTTTAAAAAGCAAACTAAAAAGTAGAAAATAATTTAATTCTATTAAAAAGCGTGGGGTGCTTTTTGAGGTATTTTTATAATCAATTAATATCAAGCAGCACACGCTTTTATTATAGTTTTAAACGTGTAAAAACGAGTTCGTGTCATGATAAAACATTGTTTTTAGGGTTCCGTACCTCAAAAGGTAAAAAAAGGAACCTTTATAAGATCACTCTCTTGCCCGAAAATATATGGGCAAATGGGTGCTTCGTTCGGTAACAATTGACCAAAAGCAACAATGTGTCAATGATTCAAAACGCTGTTTGGCACCGTTTAATAGAAATTAAAAAGGAATTGTACGTCGGTATGTGACAATGGATAAAACATGGATTCACCATTTCATTCCGTAATCCAAATGGCAGTCAGCAGAGCGGAGAGCGGCCGGTAAAAGCCGCCCGAAAAGGCCTATGACACAAAAATCTGCCGGAAAGGTTTTTGCCTCTATATTTTGGGATGCGCCTGGATTAATCTTCATCGACGGTTACAGTACGTACAGTACAGTTTTTATCCGGTGCGCAAACTGTAACCATGAATTAAACATATCATTCTAGACGCCCAGCGCAGAAATTTTTCGTCGGTAATACAAAAAAAAATCAGCTGTTACATTTACATACATACACATGCCAAATATTTTGACCGCGTAGGTATTGGACTTTTCTATGAAACAGCTGATTTTTTTTTTGTAAAACCGATGTAAAATTTCTGCTCTAGGGGGTCTATAATGATATGCTAAATTCATGGTTACAGTTTGTGCAATGGATAAAAACGTATCTTGTATGAATGAAACTTTCAAAGGAAGAATTTCAGTTGGCAAGGGGCACTCCCCATTTGTTTTATCATCTGATGAACTATCGTTGAATAAAGACGGATACAGCAAAAAAGAGCCCTGTTTTACTGTTTGGCGAGGGTGTTTGAGAGTAAAATGACGTAAATGGGAAAGTGCCGGGGTAGCCCGGAGCGGCGAGGTGTTAATTTTTCTAGGAGAAAAGCCGAAGCAAAATCGGCTTTAACTTACTGACGTATCAATAAAGAAACTCCCATCATTCTATAAGAATGAAAAGTAAAGAATGAAATACAATCAAATTGAACAGCTAAAAACCAAATAAAATGTGCAATATTCTTCCACCTCGTTCTCGCTGACGCATTTTTCTATATCTGTCTTTGTCATAACCCGCTGTACAGGGGCTTGCTCTCGTCCATATGAAGCGGTGCCACGTGACCTAAAGTGATATAATTACGGGATCGCTGTTATATGAATTTATAGTTCCGGATTGTGACGTTTTGACGCCGGGTTTATTTAGAACTTTCTTTTTGTTGTGATACGAACCGTTTTTGTTGTTTGTATGTTATGGTGAATTAAATACCCGTAGTGTAACTATATATTTTTTGACAATAGTAGCCACTATTGACGTTCCATTTTTGAATAGCGATAGAGTTGCCGATGCCAATCCCCGAAGGGAAACCCGTAGGAAACGTGTTATATGGTGCTTTCGCCTCTGGTAGCCCGAAAACTCAAATTTTCTTACGATTTTTGAAATTTGCCGGTCAGTGTCAGGTTGTATGTTGTTTAAAATGTGATTCGCGACCGTAACAATTATGGGTTTACAGAAATTATAATCATTAAAATCAGTACAACGCTCATAAGTTCGTTTAATCCCATTTAATTACTTATTCATAAACAGTTATTCAATGGGCTTAAATGAACTTAAATTAAACTTTAAAAAAATACCTCAATGTGAGTCTGCTATAACTTTATCAAACTATGCTTTTATTGCTACAACTAACCAAAAAAACTTGCTAGCCATTCAAAAAACACCAAGTCATCATAATTACTACATTAAATAAAATAATTAAGTCGCTCACCTCTGCTCAACCCTTCGGGGAAACAAGGCGTGATGTTATGTTAGTTAAGTCCTCATTAAATTGTATTTTAATCGATCAGAAAATATTGTTAATATTAATTAAGTATAGGTGGTTAATAAATATCTTGAAAAAACATACAGGGTTGTCATGCATTAATGCTCATTATTGTTCAGTGGATTTCACTAAATGGGCGGACAATTATTATAAAATTGCCTGAAGATTCTTAACTGGAATAAATTAAATCATAATGCAATAATTTAGGGATTATATTACGAAACTATTGTTGAAACTTGCGACAACTAACAGCTTACATGTCTTGAGCCAAATTATTATAGTGGTTGTAATAAAGTCCTGAACAACTCGTTGAAATATTCAGAACAAAGCTACGCGCAGATAAAACGGCCTCGGCGCGTGCCGCAGGGCGCCGCATTGCAAAATTGCACCAAAACACATTAGGAGTCACGTTGCCGTCCGCCATCCAGGGGCGCCAGGCAGTAATAGTTTCAAACTTCAATAAGTAATAAAAAATGTACAAAACTGGTAAGGCGTTGCTTTGCGGCGGAGGCCCGCCTTAATCTGCAGTAGCCTTTACTGGCCTGTAAGAGTTTTCTCTCCTCTACGTAACTATGTATTGATCCTTGCAATGTCAGCATACAGCTATTAGACCAGCCTTCTGAAAAAAACTGCAACAACCACAGAAAGGACATATACTATTAGCATAATAGTAAAATCAACCAAAGGCCCTAGTGTGAGTTGCATTTAACCATCTACACCAAACGCAGTGAGCGCGTCTGGCGCTCCGATTGGTCCGTCACCAATCCAGGGCCAATCGGAACGCCGAACGCGCTCACTGCGTTTGGTGTAGATGGTTAAATGAAACTCACACTAGGGCCTCTGTATATCCTATTATGTTCCCACTACTGGAACACGGCCTATGTGCCTTGCTGTGACAATAATAAATTAATAATCCACCACGCGGTCCCAGTGCGGGTCGGTATGTCACAATATGTCTTCGAAATTTTACATGGCTGTTTCCTCACGATGTTTTCCTTCACCGTTTTGAAAGCAGTGGTGATGAAATTATTTAGAGCTTGTCTGGGTTCGAACTCACAACCTGCAACTTGTAAGTCGGGGGCAACGCCACTGGGCCACCACTGCGCCTTACTTTCCCTATACACCGTGACATTTTTAGTCGTCTTACAAAGGTGGTCTACGCAATGTATCAGACATAAAATACCTCTAAACATGATTAAAAAATTGTTACAATTAAATAAGATAACAGGTGCAAAGAAAAATAAATAATGCTTTAGAACTATGCAACATCCTGTTTTTACGTGGTGGAAGATACCTGGTACCCAGCGCACGAGTCGAGCAGATCATTCCGTCTCTATTACATTCCACCATTCATTCCATCTTCATAATAGCTACGTCATGCGTCTTAGTGAATGATATATATTTTTTTAAATTATTAATTTGTTCATAAATATCTTTTAAAAAATTATTAGTAGTCATTGAATCCATGAAGTGGGCTGCCGTTGTAAGACGATTAAAATGCCACGGTGTGTACTAATTTCCCCAAACATTTCAGCGACGAATGTGTCTGGTTTGCGATCCAGAAAGGCATAGACGCATCCCGCAGCACCGCCCGCTACTTCAAACATAACAACATGGACCACCTCGAAGAGATGCTGGCTGAGGCTCAGAAAAAGAAGGAGCTCAATCCTCGCAGACGTGCCTTCCTCATCGTTGAAGGTATTTACTTCAACACCGGGGAGATGTGCCCACTGAAGAGATTGGTACAGCTGGCTAGGAAGTATAAGTTGAGGATCATTTTGGATGAGAGCTTGACTATTGGGGTGAGTTTTAGTAACTTAGCAAATGTATAGGAGAATTCTCGTTGAAGTATCCTACTATGCTTCCTATTAATATTTTAAATGTGAAAGTTTGTATGTTTCTTATTCAATGACGTAAAAAAGGTCAAACGGATTTAGACGAAATTTGGCTTACAGATAGTTTATAACACTTAGCATACTTTTATCCCGGTATTACGTTCCCATGGGACAATTTTCGATTTTAAACAATAAAATAATAGTTTAAAAAACTAAAAAACACGCTTTAAAAACCAAACTAAAAAATTAGAAAATAATTTAATTCTATTAAAAAGCGTGGGATGCTTTTTGAGGTATTTTTATAATCAATTAATATCAAGCACCCCACGCTTTATAATAGAATTAAATTATTTTCTAATTTTTTAGTTTGGTTTTTAAATCGTGTTTTTTAGTTTTTTAAACTATTATTTATTTACAATTTTTTAGTTCTGCTTGCTTGAAAAGCCTGATTTATTGTTTTTTTTTTGTTTTTTTTTCTGTTTTTTTTTCTGTTTTTTTTTTATTTTTGAATTGTCATTGGTCCTCGATAAGTCTACATAGTTTCAATGAAATCTGACCGTTTCAAGTGGGTCAAAATAGCGTCCAAAGGAGTCGGTTACATACAAACATACAAACAAACATACAAGTGAAGCTAATATAAAGCGTGTAAAAAGGACTGTTTGTACTGCGGGGAATCTCGCGCGGCTCGCCACTCCGTACGTGTTTTGTTTTAATAATTAGGAACTCACGCGACTATCCGCCCCCGTTAGAACACCTCAATACAAGTTGACAATACAATAAACATTTATATATCTTCCACAAAGGCGCCTTAAAAAATATGAAGATTACAACATCTGGTAAATCCTTTGTCTGTGTCTGTTTGGGAGACTGCTATATGCACAAGGAAAACAGTGTCACACAGATTGTGGGTAGCGAAATGTAGATGTACTATACCTCTGCTCAACCCTTCGGTGAAACAAGGCGTTATGTTATACTTGTTTCTTTTTTACCATTATTAATTCAAGATCTTAAAGAAATACCTACATAGTGGGAGTTTAAAATTTTAAATAAACTGAGAAGGCCGCGAGTGGGCGGGGCAGATTTTGTTTTGCGGGTTTTCGACAGGCTTATGCTCGGTTCCTATAAACAAAAACGTATCGTTTTTCTTACAAAGGTAGCATGTTTCCTAAGCTAATTTTACCTGTTATAGCTACTTCAATATCTACTTGATAAAGATACCGGAGTCTAAATTTTACTGGTGTACTAATAGTCCGTTCCTGATTGGCACCTGCAGCAGGGTTTACATAGGCCCAGTCAAGACTGACTGGACCTCCACTATATAACCCCTGCTTGACATCAAAGGCGGATCCGCCCTTGATGCTGTGTTAATGTTTTTTAAATAATCACAAAAAAAAATACTTATGTTTTTATTGACGTGAGCGTTGCGAATTTACATAATATGATTTTCCTTGTATACATGAATACTTATGTAATAGTTTTTTTTTTATGGACTCTTCAACCATCCATTAAACGTATATTTGACGACATTCAACTGCAGTTTTGATGCATAAGCCATAGAGTAGATGCTTTTTTTTTTTGAGGTTTGGAAATCATCAAATAACTTCTCCCGCTCTAGCTGGAGCGGGAGGGCGTGTCAGGCTTTTACTGACTTAAACTACCCGTGTTCTTTCAGTTGCTTATTTGCCAGGAGCCACGGTGTCTCTTTCGAACAACTCGCACCCCTGGAAGGATAGAGATGATGCTGCACCTGTGACTAAATTAAAGCATAGAGAGGATGCAAACAACGTACTCGAACAATTGGATTATAGCAGTCCCTAAACAGCAAACTCGAACCAGTTTTAGTACTGAATAAGGCATTTACATAACTATAGGACAACTACTTGAATGTATCACTTTGGACTGCCTCGTTGGTCTAGCGGTCGCAGCCGCTGCTGCTGAGGCCCTGGACTCAATTCCCAAGTCGGGCAAAATGTCATTCAGATATTCAATCTACGTGTGTTTATAGAAACCTACTTACATTAAGGAATTTCTCAGAAGCAGCCTAAATGAAGTCTAGGTTTACGCCCGATTGATGTCAATAGGCCCGTCCAAATGTACCTAGGACTTAAAGAAATATGAGTGTAGTGTACTATAGGTAGTACACCTCTGCCTAACCCTGCCGGGAATACAGGCGTGACGTTATGATATGTAGGTATATTATATCAGTAGTAATTCACACAAATGTTACAGAACGCGGACTGCCCCGTAGAATGTCTTAGATCGAATTTGTGGAAATTGCCCAGCTAGATCAATGATTGTGCTTATAAGTATAATATCACTATCACTACATATTGTGACCTCTGAGTTTGTTTCGGCCTTTCTTCTCAGAGTAGTCAGATAGGAAACGCCGACCTCATCTAGTTTAAAAAAATATGATTGACGTGTAAAAGTGTTTGTACAAACCTACTTACTTACAGAAATAAAATCATTTATCATTTATTATAAAACAAAGTCCCCCGCCACGCCTGTCTCTTCGCGATAAACTCAAAAACTACTAAACGGATTTACGTGCGGTTTTTACCAAAGAACAGAGTGATTCATGAGGAAGGGTTTGATGTATAATTTGTTAAGGTTTTGTGAAAATTTGCTAACGCGGGCAAAGCCGCTGGCAGTTTATTCTATAATATACTAACTGACCGGACAAACGTTGTCCTATTTCCTAAAACTTGGTCGCAGCGCCACCTACCGGGCCCAATTGAGAATCATAACCCATCCATGCGAGCTACACATTGCTTGCGGATGGCGAGTAATGGGTAGCTCGCTGACCGGTAAGGACCAAGCACGGGTCGACGGCACGTTGTGTTCCACGCGCGCCTCAAAGAGATGTCAGCACCAATTGGTGGGGTCCGCAAGGACCGATGCCAGCCAGGGGTGTGAGTTGTTCGAAAGAGATACCGCCCCTGGAACACAGGCAACTGAGGAATCACAGGTGGGTTTTATTCAGTAAAAGTCTGACACGCCCTGCTCCACCCAGATCGGGAGAAGTTATTTGATGATTTCTCACCTAAAAAAAATCCCATCCAGGGGTCAAACACACAAAAAATGTTATCAAAATCTGTCCAGGCATTTAAGAGAACTTCAGTGACGTACAGAAGAATTATATATAAAGATATGCAGATGAATTTTATATTGTTTGGATCAGTAGTTACTTTAATCACAGCTGCCGCGGATTCATTGTCACGTTTAAGTACCTTATACCCATTAGTGTCGATTATTTTTATTGATGTTGTAATAGTGCAAAAGGAAAAATTTAACGCTTATTTGCTCTATGAATTCTATAATAGCTAAAATTATTAATGCATTATTCTTGTTTTAAGGTCAAATGAATGGTGAGGTTTTGTACTTTTTTAATTAACATTACGTTTTTTTTTTAATAAATTATTCACGCTTCTGGCAATGCTGAACAAATTATAAAATGTCCAATGTACATATTTAATGGTCGTCTTAATTTAATACAGATGTTATGATTAGATTAGAAATATTAACGTAGGTAATCAGAAAGTCTAAGTTAAGGCAAATGTTCTTTCTTTGGTATTCTTCGTCGAGTCGTTGAGCTTCTTTAGTTCCGAGTTGAGCTGCATCAATCAACTCAGCCTATCGCAGTCCACTGCTGGACATAGGCCTCTCTCAGGCAGCGCCACAACACTCTATCCTCTGCCTTCCGTATCCAGTCTGTCCCAGCCACTTTTTAAGGTCGTCGGTCCATCTAGCTGGGGGACGTCCCACACTACGTTGAGCTGCATGATCACTGACAAATGCGTACGCTGAGTGCACAGGTCCACTCAATCTGTTTGGTTCTTTCTTCAATAGACCATTTCAGTCGACAATCTACGTGTTCCTCCCATGCTCTGACAAAGATTATTTAAGACTGGACATAAAAAGAGACTGGCAGTCTCAGAGAGTCTCAGAGACTCAGACTCGACAAACACGGAAGTGTTTTGAGTTTGTTTCGTCCTTTCTTCTCAAAATAGTCAAACGCCGACCACATCTAGTTTTAAAATATCATTGACGTGTAAAAGTGTTTGTACAATCTTACAGAAATAAAATCATTTAAAACAAACCAAATTAAATCTGAATCACGGACTATTGCAGCTAGTAGCCTAGTAGGGCCCAATCGAACAATAAACACGGAATGCGGGCATCATGTGACAATTGAATAAACATTCATTAAACGCTTCCCCGAGAGCTTTTATTACGAGAAGTAATCTGATAATGTCGGTCAAGTGCGAGTAGAAGTTAATTGATAGCTGTTTCTTTATATTTGTATAGGGTGAGGTTTTGTAGACGGGATTACGGGGCCACATCCAAACTATAAGTCCTAAATGTGGCTTCAAAGGCCCATCAAATGAATGAATAAATACAAGCCTTAGCCAGCGGTTTCGCCCACGTGGATTTCCGAAATTACAGGTACCATGGGAACGTACTACAGAGATGAAAAGTATCGCATTTGTTAATCTAGGTGATAAACTATCTGTGTGCCAAATCTCATCAAAATCCGTTCAGGCGTTTTGCGTGATTAAATAACAAACATACAAACTTTCACTTTACTAGGATAATTGTTTGGGCCACTGGCTCCATTATACTGTTTTAATAAATAAAAGTCATATTTTTATTAAAACACCATAGCAGAGCAAGGTGAAATCTTCTCCCAAATTTAAAGACCCTACGCCCATTTGAACTGGATTATTAGTAAATTGTACTCTTATTTACCCTTCTAACTTTGTCCGCAGGTCGTAGGAAAACATGGTCGCGGTCTAACAGAACTGCTGAACGTGCCCCGCGATGAGATCGACTTGATCGTGGGCTCTTTAGAGCATTCCTTCGCGACTGTAGGAGGCTTCTGTGCCGGGACACACTTCATTGTGGAACACCAGAGGCTTTCAGGACTTGGTATGTTTTTAATTGTTATAGGTACTTTATTTACAGACAGGGAATTAATTGTTCTTTAGCCAATTTAAACCCTACTTCAATTTGCCGTGTAAAAGTAATTTAATACAACGATCAAAGAATTACAGTTACGTTTTTAATATAGGTAAGGACAATTTAAGTTAGTAGTCAATTTGCTTACAAGTTAATGTCCCTAACTTCAAATCTTCATCTGCTGGACAGAGGCCTGTCCAATCCCACGTGGTTTAACTTAATCCTCGGCCACTCTTGTCTACCAGTAACCCTGGGAAGATAGTCGGTCCACCTTGCCTGAGGGCGTCTTACATTCGAGTGACGTCACATTGCTGAGTCAGGTCCCCCACTCATGTGCACCATTCAAGAATATAGGGTATCTATTGATAAATCAATCAATTGAGTCCTCTGTATAAGTATTATTTTTCTGCATTGCAAGCAATGTGTGGACAGATGCATTTTCCTTACCCTATAGAATATAATTGAGGTGACATATAATATTATTCCCTTCCTTCGTCTATTCTGCCAAGGTGCATGGTCGATAAAACACGGTGGCAGGGACATCGACGCGCAGACTATAAGCATGAATTCAGCACATTATTCTTAGACCCGTAGTGTAATTTTTCGACGATTAAAAAAAAAGAAAACAGCTTTTTCATAGTTCAAAAAAATGTAAGGAACAGCGATTTTTTTTAACCAACCGACCCGTTTTTGTGACGCACGGGATTTTGTACTGAATCTATGGTAATACGTTGCGTGTCTGTCCCTGCCGCACTGTATACCTAATTTATCTTTATAAGTATTTAATTTGCTCTCACTACAGCCACTGAGAATCGATATATCCATCACACTGCTAAGAAGTATTCACTTCTCCCGTTTCTCAACAGATTTCATCCCCAATTTACACGTTGGCTCCCGAAATAAAGAGAATCTGTCTCGCCATAACACCTATTAATGGGTTCTAACATTGACCACAACTTCGGCAATGTTACAGGTTACTGCTTCAGCGCGTCGTTACCGCCGATGTTGACACAGGCGGCAATCTCGGCGCTCGACATTATTGAGTCTAAGCCCGACATCCTTGAAGAACTCAACGAGAACTCTAAGAAACTTAACAGGTAACCTAATATTACATCACACCCGTACCTTAGTTAACCCATATTTCGCCAGTTAGGTTTAAAGCCCACGTAAGAGGGGCGAGCCGATTGCCATCAATAAGGCACTAATCCACACTCCACAGGCTGCTACTGAGAAATACCGGGAGAGAAAACAGACAAAAACTGAATACGAAAATAAAATGGTTTTCGCCAATGCAATCAACGTATTATTGGAACGAAGTTCTTTAATGCAGCTTGCGGTTGGAATGAAATTGTAATAATCGTCACGTAACGATAAAGCGTTATGCCCTCCTCCATGCGACTTTTTGTTATATATAATCTGGACTCATTCAATAAAGATTGGTCCTTGACACAGCTCTAGATAGAGGCAGGTGGAAAGAGAGTAGGGAAGCCTTTGCCCAGCAGTGGGACGTTAATGGCTAATAAAAGAAATAGTAATAGTTTTCATGGTTTTCGAGGGTGCTGAAGCCAAAAGTGAGGGCAAAATGAAAATCCAAGATGGCGGCTGCGAAAATACTCAAATGTTTCATCATGGATGTCGTTTTCATGGTTTTTAAGGGTGCTGAAGCCAATCGGTCTCGGTCAAAATAAAGAGTATATTATAATAGAGTAAACGACGCACGCGCATTCGGAGTTGAAGAAAAAGCGTACACCACGTTGTTTTTGTTATCATTATTCTACTTAATGATAACGGTTGAATCATTGTGATAGTTAAATCACGGCTGATTAAGTGTGGGAAGATCTTGACGTAATTCGTCATAGAGAATAGTAGGTTATGTTATTTAATTGCCTTATTCTTGAGGAGAACTTCCAGCGCAACTGTAATACAGAATTTTTTGTATAAACTTGATAAAATGTGGCATGTAGGTATTGAATCTCAAACAATTCCCATATTATATATTATTGGACAGTCTAATATAATGAATGCGTGCGCCTCTTTTTGTTCTTTACAAGAAGGTTAATAGTTACTGTATGGGATCATTCGTCATGATGAAAACCAAAAAATCAATAGTAATGAACTTATAATTTTGTCATTTAAAAGGTCGTTAATTTTATAGAAGCAATTTTCGATCCTTTATGTTTTAATGACCACCACAACTGTTTTAAAATATAATTTTCAAATCGATATTAAAACCATTCATCAAATAATATTGATTTACCTATAACTGCAATTTTATTGACACACTGATAACGTTACTACACATTAAACGTACGATTTGATAAGGCCCAACGTTGTCAATGCGCAATATTGACTGGTAGCGATAATGTCAAGGAGACATGACTCACGCACAGAATATATAGGCAGGCAGAGACATCGATGCGCAACATGTGTACAATACATCATTTTAACGCACGGTGTTCAGCAGAATACCGTGCGGTGAAATTTTGCGACGGCTATTAAAAAAATATTTGCTGTTCCACACATTTTACTCGCGCGTAGGTATCTATAAAACAGCTTTTTTTTTTGACAACCGCTGAAACATTTTTACGCTAAATTCATGGTTACAATTGCGCGTCGATGATCCTGCCACCCAGTATTATACAATATAGGTACAGAGGCTGTAGCTCGAACGCACGACGTAGACGAAACGTAAGGTGCATTTTTATCATTTTTAACGTGGTGATATTATCTTGCGTGTAATTACTCTACGCGTCTATGTGTGGGTTCGTTCGCTCGTTGTATGGAGCCTACTGTAGTATTCTGTGACTCAACCATCAGAATACCGCTTAACAGTGTATTCGGTTGAAAAATGTAGGTATTTCAGATAAGTTTAGAGGAAATTAAAATTGATAAGGATAAGTAAAGCAAACTAAAGAACTGTGTTTAGGATTACTTAGTACTCTTACGACATGGCAATTGAGTGTCTGAAAGAGATAAACAAAACAATGCCATCAACCTTAGACTGTATAGGCCATCAAATCGCTTTACTTGCATTTCTGTTTGATCTCAATTTCTTAACAGAGATTTGTAATAGTCTAATTCAGAATTAACAAGAGGACAATACTGCTGTCTTCCTTATTTCCTTAATCATTTTGTAAATAAACGAAGGGCAATATTTTTCTGGGGGGTTCATGGTTGAATCTAAGCTACTACAAAGAATTTTCATTCATCGATCAGTAGAAGTCTTGGCCAGAAGCCTTTATCCAGTTGTGAACGTTTTGACGTCATTACTTGAAACAAGGTGTTATCTATGGTGGGAGCTGTATAAATCCGCTGACATCTGAGCGCATCTGAGAGACTTCCGCCTGGACACACGTTACCGTGGCCAATTTGGAAATGTCTAAATGACTTCGAATGCAAGGTGGCCGGAGTAAAGATATTCTCCACAGGTGTGGCTTCTCGGACGTCTCAGATCTCACGTGCGTATGCGGCAACTTCCCATAGACAATGGCCCACCTTTCATCTTACGCCGCATGCACCTGTGCATTAGATGATCTTGTGACTGCGTCAGTGAGTGGAGTTTCGCGCAGCTAAATTGTGGGCCAAAGATGTTTGATCTTTTTGCAATCGATACACTAAGATTACATTATAACCTAGCTAGGCAGACATAATATTGTTCTTTTTTTTCCAGCGCTCTGTCCCAACTGAAGCACTTCACTTTCCGAGGCGACGAGCTCTCCCCGGTCAAACACATTTACCTCAAAAAGGATGACCTCACAGACAGACTAAAACACTCATACCTCCGCAACATCACCAACTACTGCCTAGAGAAAGGCGTCGCCATGACAGTTGCTGCGTACTTACGGGATGTCGAAATTAACTGCCCAGAACCCTCAATCCGTTTGACTAGCAGTAGGAAACTCACAGATGATACTATAAGCTTAATTTGTTCGTTACTAGATGAGGCCTACGAGAAAGTAGGTCCGCAACCTGAACTACAGCCTGTGTAGACGATACCTTTGCTTTAACGCATTATCTATGGTTTTTGGCGGGAAGTACAATTTTTTTGTTCTTTTTCTGACTTTGTTTTAAGAGAAATTTTACTTTATGTTTTTGTTTTATGTGTAGGTTATTCTTGTATTTATTTGCACTCAGTGTGAGAGAGACTTTACAATACACATATCAGAGTAATATTTTTTTGCATTTTAAAGCGACGAAATACATGGTCACAATTTTCTTTCTACTTTGCGATGAATACCAAAAATCTCATACAAAATCGTAGTATCAGACGATTGACTAACGATTTGTCAAATAGGTAATATTTTTGTTTATAGGACACTTTTCTTTAGAATTAAAATTAAGAAAATGGTTACTTACTTGTAAGCATAGACAATATTATCTTATTTCAACATTCAGGGTCTGTTAGTTATCTAAATAGTCATGAAGTAGAAATAACATTTTTGCTATTAGCGTTATTATTATAAAATTGGTGCATATTAAGATTAATTTTAAAAAATACAAGTAAAAATAGTGATACAAAATAACTGGGTACAGTTGATGTTTAAATGATGTTATAATTTATTATAATTAAGTGCACAATAACCGCTTGTTACTGTTAAAATGAATCTTAATCGTGAGCTAAATTCCAAATATTGCTTGTTGTTAGTTTAATAATCGTCCTGGAACGATACTTTATACAGGTTGGAATAAAACGGTCGTGGAGGGGGAAAGTACCTTTAAACAAGGATAATATCAAATTGTACTGAATCATTTCTTTATATACTTTTTTAAGTTTAACTGCATTTTTTAAATGTACAAAAACTTTGCCTCATCAGGAATTGAAACGAAAAGAGTGTCAATAATGACTCCCAATGTCTTAAAGTAGCACGTGTTTTGAGTCACGACACATGTTTCTTTGGGCTTAAAAGGGTTTTGATTCAGGGCCCCTGTAGGACTTGCTACGGTATTGAGGCCTTCACTGATCTTCAGTGGAGGTCGCCACTGACCCTGTTTTTCTCCATCCTGTATACTAAACCAGATAACTTAAGTATTACGAAAAAACCTCATGTCATCATAGTTTTAATATATTTAGCTACGCTACGTGGCTACAAGTACATTAAGTAACACTGATACACTGCTTAACTATCTATTTAAGTAATATTTATTTATGTATTATTAGTATTATGATGTAAGATCAATGTCCTGTGTTGTCAATTCGTGTATTTGAAGGGAATAGCAATCCCACGGAAACGTGTTATCGGGAAAAACCTATGTTACTCATTATAACATGAGCTATCTGTCAGTGAAAATCTCGTCAAAACGGGTCCAGCTGTTTCGAAGATTACGCGGAACAAACAGACAGACAAAATAGTTTATTTTGTTATAAGTACAGTATATGCTTTCATATGCATTATAACATTTATAACTGCAAAAGCTGTTATTTTAACATTACAAACACGCACTTAATTTTATGTATTTGTATAGATTGCAACTGGGCGATAATTAAAACATATTATTGTGAACAAAAGCCACAGTATTAAATTGCCAGTCAAACCGGCTTCATAAAAGTCCCGTTATCATAAAACGCCATAATGTGTTACTATGACCAGTTCATAATTCTATTAGCAATCAACGTAACGAAAAATTTAGTACATAGCCCAGTATAATATTTATAAATTTCGTCCCGCTTTTAATTTAACCTTTTAACCGCTTACATCGTATTTTCGGGTCTGACAAATATTTTCGGGTCCATTTCGCCAAGGTCGTATATTTACGATCAAAATACCACAGCTCGTTTAATCTGTTTAAAAAAGTTAAGTATTGCACATCCCTCTTTGTTGTAGGTATTTATTTTTCGATTAACTGTGCCGGGCGCTGGGGGCACGACAACTGATATGAAGTCGGGCGTTTAAAAGGTTAAACTTTATTGATTAGCCGTCAGGCTAACAATGCTGCATATCGTTTCCAGTCTATCCTGAACAAACTACTTTCAGACGATTTTGTTTCCTACCAACAAAGATTTTAAAATGAATTTTCCTTTCAAAAACATCCTATTGACACACTGCTAAATAGTGCCTTGAAAGTGGAACTTCATTTGATGTAAAAATTTGTTATATCAGTTAAGAACACATTCCAATGAACTCTGAAGTATTATATTATTACGAGTATAGTTAATAATAAAGTCTATTTTATTTTAAGAAATGTGTTTTTACATCAAATGCTTTTATTATTACCAAGGTGTGATGTCACAAAGATCATGCATGACCATGTTTCTATATTAAATTAATTAATAATATTAATTCAGCACAGCGCTTGTTACGTTATTACATGAATAAATATGAGAACTTTTAAATTGTTTATTTTTATTAATTACTTTGAACACGACCGCTGATGGTGGCAGTCTTAAAATTATTACTTGTAAGAGAAGTTTGTTTTAACTATATCAACTACAGAACTAGAACTATTTCTTAAAACTATGAAGCTGTACTCAGTTAAAAATCCAAAATACATCAAAAACGTTTTTTAAATACACTCACCGGCACGGAAACTTGGCCACTCGTGATTTTGCTGATTATTTGCATTAAAAAAATTGCATTTGCATTTATGACAATAAATTAAGGGTAAAGTGGCTTTAATACGTGTCTCTTATGCTTTAAGAACTTAGAAATTAAAAGATTATCTCACCAATAAATCAGTTTTTAAAATCACGCACTTTCACTGAAATTAGGAATTTTTCACTATAAATTTAAAAACACTACAAAATAAAAAATAAGGTCTTTTTCGTTATTGTCTATACGTTTTAATATCGGGTGTTTCCTCCTCTAGCCCTGATAACTGCCTGCATTCGATCTGGCATACTTTGGATGATGTTTCGGACATCAACTTGCAGTATACTGCGCCAAGCGGCCAGCGCTGCAGTTCGGAGCTGGTTTAGAGTTTCCGGCGGGTTGGAGCTGGACTTAATCTTTCTTTTGAGCATGTCCCAGATATGCTCAATTGGGTTTAAATCTGGGCTACGAGCTGGCCATTGCAGTTTTTGTATGCCAACCTCTTCCAGATATTCTTCAACGCAATGTGCAACGTGTGGGCGTGCATTATCGTGCATTAGGAGGAATTGGTTGTGTCCAATGAACCACGAATATGGCATTACGTGTTCCTGAAGAACTTCCTCGATGTATCGAACAGCTGTTAGCCGATTATCGACGATAACCAACTCTGTACGTGCGTCGGAACTTATACCTCCCCATACCATTATTGAGCCTCCATGGAAACTCACTGTTTGAGTGGTAGTAATGGGTAAAAACCGCTCTCCTCTTCTTCGCCACACTCGTTCTCGACCATCTGGTGAACGTAAAGCTATTCGACACTCGTCTGTGAACAGTACTCTAGCCCATTGCTCGTGGGTCCAGTTAACGTGTTTTCGTGCGAAGTGAAGTCGAGCTACTCGGTGCTGTCTGAGAAGTTCTGGACCTCGTGCTGGTCTACAAGCTTTTAAATTGACTTCCTCCATTCGTCTTCTCACCGTACGCTCACTAACATTAATGCCTCTCACAATTTGAAGCCGCTGGCGTATTTCAACAGCGGTCAGGTAGCGGTTTCTCAAAATCTCCAGGACAATAAAGCGGTCGTCTCGGGCCGATGTGCACCTTACGCCTCCACTGCCTGGCCTGCGGGTGTACTGGCCTGTCTCCTGGTATCTTTTAAGGGCATACTGCATTGATGACCGTGGTACGTTAAGAGCAATAGCAACTTCACGCTGTGTCAGCCCTTAGTTAATTAACGCAACGGCTTGTGAAACCTGTGCTGGTGTTAGAGGCATTTTTATTGCTTTCAAAGCACCTTTACTTATTGAATTAAAAGCACAAAATCACAATAATTCAAAAACCGAACAGTAAACTTTTCACAACACGCAAATTTAAAACGTGAACTTAGTCGCTCAAATGACCCGATTCAACTGTAAATTAAAAGTTTCGTCGTGGTGCACTTAAACATAATGGATTACCCTCTTGAACTAAAAGTAAACATTTTTTGACATACCTGCACAACAAACATTCATCAGAAACACTTAAAACTTTTGCTATCGCGAGATAAGCGCTTGGCCAAGATTCCGTGCCGCTGAGAAGTAACATCTGATAGATATTACCTATGGCAAAACAATTAGTGCTTACATCAACTTGTGCTAAAGCCGCGTAATATTTGAAATACATTCATCCTTTGAAAGCTGGCAATACCAACAACGATTGTTGCCCCTTGTAAATTTCTTGGTAACATTGCAAAATACGAACTTTTCAATTGGACTGGTGTAAATTCTAAATGGCGTTCTATATTCCACTCAAAACTTAACTCACACTATATTAAAAAAAAATGGCAACACCAAAATCGGTGTAGCCAGCCAACATAATTCAAACAGTGACCCTCAATCAGTGACCAGTTCATCGCTCATGCGACAGTACCCTATGTTTCTCTTGAACTCTGTTTCATCCGGGGCATGAATTGGTTTCCTGATCTCCATCAGCCTTCTATCCGTTTCCAAGGCTTGGTTCTTATATTGCAGGTCCTTAGTTACGCGCTCGTGGTGGTTATACATTCCATGGTATGTAGTCCTGGAAAAAAACTATGGTGAATAAAGTGATGCATATTTAAGCGTCAAACATTAAGGCGGCTCTGAAATGCACATATCGCTGCGCAGTAACGCACCCGTAATCCCCGATGACACGTGAAGTTGTTACTGCGTAGCAATTCGCCTAATGTTCTGAGTCGCCATAATGTTTGCATTGGGCTTTAGTAGAACTGATTGAAAAGAAGCTAGTTTGTGGAAGGAGAGGTCATACCTATTTCTGCCGCCAAGCAACATTGCTAGGTTCCGGTTAGAGTGCCGGTGTAATAACAAGCACATGAGATAATTGTACCATCATTCTAGGGCTACCTCGACGAAACAGCAGAAGGGTGTGGACATGGCGCTGTTTCACAATGCTCCATCTCCTATCTTGATCTCTGTGCCGCAAGAAATGCAGGTAAGGTGGCAGCATAAAGGCTGCTACCGATAACGCCGTGGAACTGGCGAAGTTTTGGGCCAACAAAATTTAATAACTCTTGTGCCAGCGACACGAAGATGAGATATTTCAGCTTTGTGTTTGTGATTTATTGTCTATCCCTCTGGTATTGTAGAAACCAAAGGCAGTGGTGACCACTTACGGCATACCATAACAATAAATATCAACTACATGGTTAGCAATACTTACAGTGCTTCTTCCAATTTCTTCTCCAGCATATTGTGACTCAAATGGACTCTTTCGAACTCTTCTATCAGACCACGCATGGGTTTGTCCTGCACTCGTTCAAGGACTGGTCTCCTGGTCCTAGTTTCCAGCCTGGTCTCCACTAGCTTGGTTGGATTTATTTTGTCTGCAACTGCTGCACGCAGCGTCTCAATCTCCCTGTCTACCTTCTGGAGATTTTGTTCCAGCTGAAATGGGAAAAGCTTAGGAATGACTGTAAAGATATATCACTACATGTGTGCGATCTACAGCAGGGTGGTCCAAATAGTAACGTCCGATACGATTTTTCGAAGATTATTTGTTTGCCAAAACACCCGTTAAACGTGTGCGTTACCCAGGCCAGATGTTGTCAAAAATGGTCATTTGAATCTTATAGATAATTAGTTTTGCGGCTTCTGTAATTGTTGCGCACATTTTTAAATTTGTTGCGCTTATACTTTTTTAATTATTTCACAAAAACATTTCCTGCTGGGGTAACGTTACCCCAGCCAGACCTTTTTCTTTCTAATGGGAATATTTAAATAATTACTAGCTATAAAATTAGTTGTCTAGATGAAGTAAATGTTGTGCCTTATTTTGTATTTGTTCTTTCATCGGTTGCGAAGTTATTCAAGCTTTTGCTGGGGTAACGTTTTTGGTTTTGCTAGATCTTTGAAATGGTTAAGCGGATTCTTATCATATTTTGTACATGGCTTCTTGGGAATTAGTTTAAATTTGTTCTGCAATAAAAAAAACCAAAATAATACATAGCTTAAAGGTTATTTCATTAAATAGAAAAACACTTCAATTGGTCCCAGCACTCTCAATAAGAGCTCTAAAGACTTACTTTAAACGTTATTTTAAAGCTTGTAACTGCCTTCAAATGTACGTGAAGTTTCATTAGTATCCTGTAAGTATTTAACAAGTTATGATGATATTGACTTCTTCACGAGCACGGTCTTGATGCGCGCGGTGTTATTTGGCCACTGGATTGGATATATGAACTGAATGTTATGTGAATTATTAGTTTTTTAGTTCAGTTGTATATCAGTAAAATTTCAGCTCAGTACATTGGATAATTAATGAGATAATACGATTAAAGTCATCAGGAAGTGAATGACCGTGGTAACCCGACCAAGTTTAGGTGGTTACGAAAAAGCGAAAACGCAAAACATTATGGTACCTTCTAAAATATGTAGGATAGTGTTACAAATTTAGTACAGACATGTACACAAGTTTAAAAAAAAACTACGTGATTATTAAATATTTTTTATTGACAGGTAATATAATCATTTCAATTGAACTTTTAAAGTATTATTAAACTTATACTTAAAAACAATCACAGATTAAAATTATAGATAGTAATTTTGCTTTTTTGAAATTTTCTATTATTTTTTAATTAAATTATAGATTTCAGTATACACAGTACACAGTTACAGTTTTTATTTAAATATACACATATTGGACTGTGTAATGATCACAGACAATAAATAATATACAATGGTTTTTTCAGTTAACACTAAACTTACGGTGCGTACAAACTATATAAAAAAAAATACAGTTTTAGATAAGTACCTAACAACATGTACATATGAATAATAATTTTGCTACTATTTCTGTAGTTACATTATACAAGCTTACCTTGTTCGTGAATTCATCAAGCAGCCTGCACCATAACTATGATCATCAATAGAAGCACTCCACATTAACAGTAATTCGCCACACTTATTATTTTACATTAGCTCTCACACACTCTATAAATATTTGCAAAAACAGGAAACGGAACTGCCGAAACGCATGCGCACTCTACAAGATGAATTATGTGATTACGGAGCATGTTTAGTGCGATATGCAAACAATGCGCCCCTTCACCCCACCCCTTCCGCGTCCCACCGAACGACATGTTATATCAGTGATTTTTGATAAGTTTGTGCAACTGGAAGATAATAATAATGTTTTCATAGTACAGATATTATTATATTATTAATGTATTTAACAGTGTACGCGTCTGTACCGAAATTGTAAGGTGTAATATACTAAACATTTCAAAAGATAGTATAATGTTCTGCGTTTTCGCTTTTTCGTAACCACCTAAACTTGGTCGGGTTACCACGGTCATTCACTTCCTGATGACTTTAATCGTATTATCTCATTAATTATCCAATTTACTGAGCTGAAATTTTACTGATATACAACTGAACTAAAAAACTAATAATTGACGTAACATTCAGTTCATATATCCAATCCAGTGGCCAAATAACACCGCGCGCATCAAGACCGTGCTCGTGAAGAAGTCAATATCATCATAACTTGTTAAATACTTACAGGATACTAATGAAACTTCACGTACATTTGAAGGCAGTTACAAGCTTTAAAATAACGTTTAAAGTAAGTCTTTAGAGCTCTTATTGAGAGTGCTGGGACCAATTGAAGTGTTTTTCTATTTAATGAAATAACCTTTAAGCTGTGTATTATTTTGGTTTTTTTATTGCAGAACAAATTTAAACTAATTCCCAAGAAGCCATGTACAAAATATGATAAGAATCCGCTTAACCATTTCAAAGATCTAGCAAAACCAAAAACGTTACCCCAGCAAAATCTCGAATAACTTCGCAACCGATGAAAGAACAAATACAAAATAAGGCACAACATTTACTTCATCTAGACAACTAATTTTATAGCTAGTAATTATTTAAATATTCCCATTAGAAAGAAAAAGGTCTGGCTGGGGTAACGTTACCCCAGCAGGAAATGTTTTTGTGAAATAATTAAAAAAGTATAAGCGCAACAAATTTAAAAATGTGCGCAACAATTACAGAAGCCGCAAAACTAATTATCTATAAGATTCAAATGACCATTTTCGACAACATCTGGCCTGGGTAACGCACACCCGTTAAACTATTAACTGCAACATCACATCGCAGATTTTATCAGATTTTGGGCGCATTATTTATGACCGTCAATAAATTCCAGTGCTACCTCCTACACAAACGTACCTCTCCTCACAAAGAAAATCGATGAGCTCAAGACATTTAAAATTGTGACTTTTAATCACAGCCCTCTTGTGCTAACGCTTGGATGGATTAACTATGGCCCTCATACTTACCTTATATTTCTGCCACTCCATTTCATTCCGAGCCCTCTGTATATCATAGACCCTCCTCCTCATGATCAGTTCCACATGCTGGCTCTGCGCGTGCATCTGATTCCTGGCCTGTTCGCAACTCTTGAACATCGTCTCCCGAAGAGTCTTGGATTCAGACATCAGCTGCTCAGCTATCTTTATTGTGTTCTCTATGCAGTGGGCGTAACTCTCTTCAGTCATTGATCTAGAAATGGAATAAAAGTGTAAAGTAAAAATATAACTTCTGTACCCAAAGCTATGACTGAACTCCAATGCAGGTTACCGATATTATTTCTGAGAGAAACAAGATTCTATGACATTGGTAACCACGCGGAATCATCGAAGACGGTGAGTCAAGTGTGAAGATATCTGCCAGGGGTGCGGGTTGTTCGAAAGAGATACCGTGGCCCCTGGCACACAGGCAACTGAGGGAACACTGATGGGTTTTAGTCAGTAAAAGTCTGACACACCCTCCTGCTCCACCCAGAGCGGGAGAAGTTATTTGATGATTTCCCAAACTCAAAAAAAAAAAATGTGAAGATATCATCAACATAAATTTTTTTAAAGTTGAAAACCAGTTACGCTGGCCGGAATTTTCAGATCAGATAGCGAACGCAAATTCATGGTATTACTAAACGTTGAGGCAGAAGTATAGGTACAGACGCCAGCTTATTAAGCTATCCCAAACTGTAAAAATTTCCCAACTGAACATGAACCTTATTTATTTGCAATAAAGTTGAAAAACTATCAAAGAAATTTGACAGATTGGGTTAGCTTGATGTGCTGGCGTCTGTACATACGTCGCAGTAAGTACGCCGATACTTTCTCGTCACGATGTCACTCCAGTCCGTATCATGCTTACTAAAGGTAAAGGGCCCAAATCATAGTTACTCACTCTGTAGGAACCCTAGTAGGATCCAGCTTGAAGCATATATCCGCGCTGTCTCTACTCAGGTCTTTGACGTGGTACTCTAAGTCAATGGTTTCGTCTTTATTCTTGATCTCGCGCTCCAGACGACAGAGCACGTTGGTCAGCTCCTTTATCTTCTCCCAACCCATGTGACAGACGTCCATGAGGACACGCTTATGGTTCTCCGTTATGTGCAGTTCCTAGAGAAAAATTTGCTCTGAAGACTAATTCCAGCGACGCCTTCATTACCCATGTAAAATGAGTGTACTGTGCAGTGAAACAAACATAATATAGTAAGGCTACCTAGCACTAGTTACAGGCGCGGTCGCAGCCAAAGACTTGGGGGGTCACAGAAGACTACCTACATATTAATATGAAAATTTATTATATTTTCGAAAAATTACTATTTTAAGCTTTACGTTTACGGCTTTGGGGGGGCCATTACCCCTAGGAACCCCCCCCCCCCCCTCGGACCGCGCCTGACTAGTTATAAACAATTACTAAAACTCTTCCCGTGAGTATCATCAGAGGGAGGATAAGACAGAATTAGCAACGACCACCATCTTTCTTAGACCACCACGCGCCTCCGCTCTGTGGGTCTACAATAAATGATAGCTAAGCCAACTCCCAAAATCCTAGGATTCAAAATTGAAGAATTTTGAACGATTGGATACGAAAGAGTGGTTTCATCAAGAAAACACAAAATTTACCTTATGCAACTCTTCCCCAAGTTGGTCTCGAGTTAGCTCCGGAGGCACCCTTTGGTCTCTGTTAGAGAGACACTGGGATATCACCATAAGTGGTATTTGTAGAGACTCCAAGTGCAGTTCAGTCGTATTTTTCTCTTCTTTTAAAGCCCTTATTTCGTCTCTGACACATTCTCTTGTGAACCTCTGCTTCTCCCTCCATGCTTGGACTTCGAATATTCTGCAAAAATAGGTACACGTTGATAACTTTTCTATCAGCATAGTTTATTCGTAGTGTAGTGAATGCAAAACTAAAAAAACAAAACAGCGAGACCTTACCTATCCCTCAACAACTCATTGTTAACATAGTTATCCCATCTCGTGGTGACTGAAGTTTCGTTCCTGAGCTGATTAGCTCTTTGCCTCAACTCGTAGGACTCGAAGCGACGGAGCCTAGCCTCGTTTTGCAGCCTCTGGATATTCCTTGTCCAGTCTAACACGGTTAGAGGACGATGGGGCTTCTCAAAAACTGGTATAGAAGCGTCCATTTTTCTAAGGAAATAAAATAACTACACTAAGTCCTTCGCTACGTCCTAAAATGGGCTGATAACAGAATGTTAGAAAACGTCGAAATGTTTGATCAATAAAGTACCTAATTGGGGTGGGGACATGAGTTTCCAAAGAATAGTAACATCGGTGGCTTAGGCATCGGTGGCTAAGTAGAGGGGCTTGTGGCTAAGTAATATAAGCCGCTCGGATCGATCGATCAGGTTAAGCTACGCTCGCCGCGGTTGGTCCGTCGATGGGTGACCATCTTAACATACCGAGACCTCTCCGTGCATCGGAAAGCAAGTTAAGCCGTTGGTCCCGGCTGTCATTTGTAGATCTTTGGCAGTCGTTACGGGTCGTCAGAAGCCCGAAAGTCTGACAACCAGTCTTTCCAAGGGGTATCGTATTACCCAGTAACTGGGTTGTGGAGGTCAGATAGGCAGTCGCTCCATGTAAAATACTGGTATTCAGCTGTATCCGGTTAGACTGGAAGCCGACCCCAACATAGTTGGGAAAAGGCTAGGCAGATGATGAGTAACATCGGTGTGTACCTCAATAATGAAGTTTTCAATGTAAAAAACTTTTTTCAAAAAAATAAACAACCTACTTCCAAAAAAACACTAAAAAGTGAAAAATAACTTTAATTTCGGAAGGCGGTGACAAAAAATTAAAATACATATCCAAAGTCACCGACTTTCTAAATGTAAGTCGGTTGTTTATTTTTTTGAAAAAAGTTTTTTATTTTTCACTTTTTAGTGGTTCACATGTGCTTACCCCTTCACAGCGTACCGGCGTGATGTTATGTTATTAACTGGTGTAAACAATTGACAGACGAGATTTCAGCAATCCCTGTCCATTTGCTATCATTTATTGAGGAGTTCCGTTGCCTATCTCCGAAGTTCTTCATCAGATCTTCACCAAATTGAAATGGAACCACTCCGAGAAAGTACTCTTCCAAAAACTACACAAATTGCTTCAAGTGTGCCTATAAAATTTGAAGAGTTCTCTCTATTTCTCCAGGATCCCATCATCAGATCCTGACTTGATGATCATGGGACCACCTGGGAAGTATACCCTTTCGAACAAAAAAAAAATTATCCAAATCGGTCCAGCCATCTTCGAGTAATCGGGACATACATAAAAAAAAAGAAAAAAAGGTTCCGACGAATTGAGAACCTCCTACTTTTGGAAGTCGGTTAAAAATAAGAAGTCTGCATTACTATTTATTTACACAAATATTACGAACACCCCAATGAAAGCAAACAAGTGCTTTCCTAGGGGACACTTGCCATTGTAGTCTTTGGGGAAACGATTTGAAATTCGTACCATACCTAAAGTGACCATATACGTCCCGTTTTGAACGGGACTGTCCCTTTTCTCAGTCAACAGTCCCGTTGTCCCCATACAAAGTTCCGTGACGCAAAATAGTGCCGTTTTCTGAAACAGCGCAAAAAATTCATATTACAGATCTACCAAATGCCGTATTTCAATATAGTATATTCGGTTATCGTAAAATCAGGTGTCGTGCGGGACGCCTTCGAAAAAGGTGGTTTTCTGTTTTACCTGTATATGTATGTATGTATGTTCGCGATTTTCTAGAAAGCTAGTGATCCGGTTTAGATGCCCCCACAGACAGTTGTTATTTCTACAAATACTAAATGTACTCTATGCCCCCCCCCCTCCCCTGTACCTGCCCATGACAAAGTTCTGATGAAAAAAAATGTGTTACTTTTAATTCTTAACCTGCTATGGCGTCCCGTTTTAGGACAAAAAATAAATGGTTGCGGAAATCGTACATTTTAAAACATTGCAGGTTATAACGTTTAATTATTTCTTACATTATTAATTTATTTTTTGAACTAAATTCATCTACCTAGTAACAATGTCTACATTTTAAAAAAATACTTGTGAATAAAACTTCTTCACCTGCAACCTGCAAAAATACAACGGAAGCGCCAGTCATTCATAGACAGTAATGCCAACTTAGGGTAATTTACCCTAGATTTAGGGTGAAACTAATACGGCAGGGTAAGTTTTAGGGTGTTTATTTTTTTAGGGTAAGGTCTGTTACTAGACTACTATAATATTAAACTACTTAGTAGAGATACGTCGCGTTGCGTTTAGTTTTGGGCCGGGGTTCAGTGGAGCTTAAATGCTGGTGGCAATAAACGATTCCATAACATTTCTAAGGTAGCATTATCTTTTTTATCAGCACCTATAAATAATGTGCAACCGTAGAGAGAGCCTTATTCTGCATTCAGTCGTCAAGACCGAGCTATGTAGGTAATAGGCTATCTTTGGTCATGATATAGAGTATTTTTTGTAGTGATTAACAGCAATCTTGCGTTAACCTCACACACTCAAAAACAATCATAGATAAATATAACAATAGTTTTACATAAACAAAGTTAACTATGCAGTCGATGCAGAGGACACATTTGTGATGTGAGAGTAATAAAAGTTAAAAAAATCTCGTTGTTTTACTTGTAAAGTAAGAAAAACTGAGTGAATTAATTTAGGGTATTTCTCAAAATGGTGAATGAAGGGGTAAACTGGGACTAAGCCTGGGGTAAAGTGAAAACCAGGCCTGGCAACACTGTTCATAGACCAGTATCATTATCAATCAAATATGGCCGACTAGTGGAGTAGTGGCATTTGCAATAGAAGTCAATCCAATGTTTGTTACGCCAGAAGTACTGTAGAAAATTTAGCGATTCCTAATAAAAAAGCGTAACATATTTACCAGTAACTTGAATTGCTCAGAAATTCCATATTTATTAGAGTTTTTGTGTTGTTCCATCGTCGTCAAAAGTAAAGATGTAAGTTGGCATAGTTTTGTTATAATTTTTTACGCTTCGCTTGATTTATTTACCGGAGTTTTGTAATTTAGGTACGACGATAGACGTGGAGGACGTGGTGGCGGTCGCGGTGGCAGCCGTGGAAGCCGCGGTGGCGGTAGAGGTGGTTCACGTGGAGGTGATCGGTCCCAGGAGAGAGGAAGCAGCCGCTTCGGAAGCAGCCGGGGGGGACGCGACAGCGGTCGAGGCTTTGGTGGCCGAGGCGGCGGCCGGGATGACTTCCGAGGAGGGAATTTCAAGAATGACCAACCGGGCGGCAACCTCCGTAAAATCCGCTGGGAGACAATCACTCTCACTCCGTTTGAGAAAAACTTCTATGTACCGCACCAGAACGTCCAGGCGCGTAGCCAAGCTGAGATAGAAGCCTACCGCAGCCAAAACCAGATAACTGTGAAAGGACGCGAAGTTCCGGCCCCAAGCATATACTTTGAAGAGGGTGGATTCCCAGACTATGCTATGAAGGAAATTCTAAAACAAGGTTTCCCACATCCAACTCCTATTCAAGCTCAGGGTTGGCCTATTGCACTTTCAGGACGGGATTTAGTGGGAATTGCTCAAACAGGTTCTGGGAAAACCCTAGCATACATTTTACCAGCTATAGTGCACATCATAAATCAGCCTCGCCTGCTGAGAGATGAGGGGCCTATCGTTCTGGTTCTGGCTCCAACTAGAGAGCTTGCTCAACAGATACAACAGGTTATTGCTTTTACTTATTATATTATTCATCTTTGCTCTTATATCAATTTCAAAGTACCAATAAGGCCTGCCTTGGATTGACACAAGATCGCCTGAGGTTTGCTCACTGAAGCAACACTAGAATTAATTGTCTCTAATATAAATACTTTTAACATCAAAAATATAAGATGAGTATTTGTTTTCCATTGTGCTACTCCAGGCGTTGATCTCAATGAATGGAATCGCTGCGGAGATGACGGACAATCCAAGCGAACTGGAAATAGTAAATTTATCCAATTACATTTAATTAGTAGAACTAGCTTATTGCAGGCAGGCTATGTTCGAAAACCTGATGAAACATTGACACGATTTTTCGCATCTCTTTTTCGATTGTTATCCCAAATTCTAAATTTTCTCTTTTATTAGGTGAGGTTTCTGAACGTAACCTTTAATTTTTTTTTAGTTGTGGGCACAAGTATTTTTTGTTTTTTCTCTTAGACTTTTCAGCTTAACTGTGGAATGCTTTTTTTCTTGTGTAGTTTTTCAATAGTACATTGAAAAAAAAAAAATCAGTATGCTTCATCACCTCACTATCCTCATTTATACACATAATATTCTGTAAATTATTATTTAACCAATCAGGATACTATTAGGAAGGCCTGCCGTGGAAATATTAAAAAAATAGAAATAGTGGGTCATGCACACAATGTTTTAACAAGTTTTTGTCGTGGGGTCAACTATCTGGGGCATACACACTTCTGGGTCAATCTATAATTTCAATAATTCTGGGACTCATTACATTAAATAACAAAACTCTACAATAAAATTACACATGTCCAGTAGAATAATAATTTTGTTTTTGTTGATATTTTTTTATTCACTTATCTTTTGTTATGCTTTCATAATTATATGATTTTTACTGTTAACAAGTGTGTAAGAGCAGATTAGGGTGGGGCAGTTACAGTTACATAGTTAAAAGCTGCAAATGCTGCAATGTAATACTACTAATCCAACATTCAAGGCCATTTACACAAACGCAGTCTTGTGTTCATTTCAATGAAAGAACATACACACAACATAATTGAATCCTACACAGTTGTGTTATAGCTTCTTAGCATTTTTTATTTTCCGTTACCAATATGCTAGTTCTAGTCTCCTATGGGCATGTCGCCACACCCACAAGAATTAGCAACCCACGTGATAACACAATTTATTACATATCTAACTCGGAAACGCCTGGAAATAGGAATTATCACCGTCATCTCCATTTAAAACCAACAGCTCCTAATAATCTGCTCTTACATGCATTCTATATTTGTTTATTCAACTTTTATTTGTTTACTTGGACAGCTGAATGTAACATTTATACAGGGGTTAAAGGCTTTTCTTCCTGTTTGCAGGTTGCCAATGATTTCGGTCAGAGCGTGCAAGTACGAAACACTTGCATATTCGGTGGGGCTCCTAAAGGACCGCAGGGCAGGTGTCTGGAGCGAGGAGTCGAGATTATTATCGCGACACCGGGAAGACTTATTGATTTCTTGGAAAAAGGTGAGGTTTAAAAAAAAACAAATGCTAAGTTCTGTTTTGTCTTTTATGAAAACATTTCGAACCATAAGCAAACTATTCTAACAACAAAACAGGCCTACGGTTTTATTCATCATAGAATAAAATCATATATTATGGTACTTCTACTCATCAACATTTGAGATTTGGTTGAAGATGGTTCTGCAATACAATAACAAAGTATTTATTGTCAACAGAGACAACAAACCTCCGTCGTTGCACATACTTAGTGCTCGACGAAGCAGATCGAATGTTGGACATGGGCTTCGAGCCGCAGATTCGCAAGATCATCGAGCAGATCCGACCAGACAGACAGGTGTGTGACAAAAAAAAAACTATGTAATATCTTCACATCAAGCGACCAATATTGGCTTAGCCAGCCAAAACCGGCGACTTCCGAGCGGACGGACAGATGGACATGGCGTACTTATAAAGGATCCGTTTTTGAAATTTGGTTATGGAACCCAAATATTATAGTTAGGATAGAATGGCAGCGAAACCGGTGGCAACGGTGATCGACTTAACACGATTAGGAGCACCATTAATTTAAATTGGTGGAATCAAAATAATACTCAGTTTATCCTTGTGTTGAAGACAGTCCACTTGTTTAGTTTTGCATTTGGCTTATTTGTTTTCCCTAAACAAAAAATATAAAGCTATTTTGTCAATTTAGGTTCTCATGTGGTCAGCAACCTGGCCTAAGGAAGTCCAGAATCTGGCCGAGGAGTTCCTGCACGATTACATCCAGATCAACATTGGTTCCCTGAGCTTGTCTGCCAACCACAACATTCTGCAGATTGTAGACGTTTGTGAAGAGTGGGAGAAGAATGACAAGCTCATCACGCTGCTCACTGAGATATCTTCTGAGGAGGAGACCAAGACCATCATATTTGCTGAGACTAAAAGACGGGTGAGTTTTGGGAATTGACAATGTTTTTGGAAGATAGATCAAATTAAAATATTTGGGAAACTTAAAAAAAAGTAAGGACGCTATAAGTCGATAAAGTTTCGCCAGTTAATGTTACCTTGTCGGTAAATAAAATATTCACTGCTTGAAATATTACAAAATTTTGAAGATGAATTGGAATCAAGTATTGTCATCGTATTTGTTTCTAGGCAGCAATAAGTTAACCTTTATAATTTGTTTAGTCAGTAAACATATTTTTGAATCATTTCCTCATTCTCTCCAAATCGTTCACGCTAACTTATATCAAGGTCGATGAAATAACAAAAACGATCAATCGCGCTGGCTGGCGAGCGCTTGCCATCCACGGAGACAAGAACCAACAGGACAGGGACTACGTCCTCAACCAGTTCCGCATGTCCACCGGAGGCATCCTCGTGGCCACGGACGTCGCCGCCAGAGGCCTCGGTAAGTACCGCGACACTCCCGCGCACGTGGCCAATGGTAGGGTATCATAAGAGTGAAACTGTTTAGGGCTTTTATATGTCTGAATATCATACAATTGCAGTTCAGTATTGTCAGATATTACTAGCACTATTCGCTTTCCAAAGACAAGAAATAGTCACTGTAAGTTGCCCAGAAGTTACTATCTTATGTTTGTGCCACCGATCAAGTTTATAATGTTCTATGGTGGTGATAATTCCCGCCGACTGATGAGGGCATCAAACAAAAGATGAAATGACACAGTTGCGAGTACTTAGAGATTAAAATCATGTCAATATTAGATGGCGGGTCTCGCACTGTACCACCGGGGTGTTGTAATGGTCTAAGAGATGTCAGGGGCGTAGTGGAGGTATAATGATGCCATTGCTTAGTGATAATCGTGAACAGTTGTTATGTGACACTACTGTCAAAATAGGTTCCACTATTCACGTTTTTTGCACTAGTAACACCTAAAGAGCAAAGGAAATGCAATTCCTTGTTTGAAGAACTGCAGGATTTTCTAAAATCCAGATTTCTTATGATTTTGATTATTGTATTAATAAATATTTTGAAAATACCAGCATTAACACTTCATAATTAAATAATGCAATTGAGGTGGTTAAAAGTGAATATTGGAACATGGCCTCCAAATACTAGTAAAACACAGCAATGGTACGGTGATACTGCTATATTCTCGGGCCACGATAAGTATTCTATTCTGGTGGTAGATATTTATACAATAGAAACAAAATAATGTTCAAATGTATTATTCCTCAGAAACTTTATTTCGGACATATGGAGTTACTTTAATTACCTTGCTATACAGATATTGTAAAAATCTACCACAGACGCAAACATCTTAGCCCGATAATAATAAAATAAATTTCCATGACTGACTTGGCATTATTCTCGATTGTTTTTCATTTCAGAGGCGCATGCGTGCAGTGTTAACGGCTAGACTATCGGTGTGTTGCTGACCTTACAAAACCTTGTTACCGTAATGTAACGATCAAATGACAGTACACTGTCAGCGCACACTGTTTCAATATGAGCATGCTGCCTCTAATATTTACGTGGGAATTGAGCATTAAAAATCATGGTCCTTAAGTACAGGAATTTTCGATACAAAATTATGGAGAAACAAAATTCGCTCTGTCAAAACATACCATTGGTTTAAAAATTAAAGATTATATTACGTAAGACCATAGAGCAATACATGCTTGGTTATTTGTCATGAGAGATTTAATCCGAAGCCCTTTGGCCTGCCCTACGCAACTGACAGCCGCGCGGTTAAAGGGCGCTAACGTAAGACAGCACACCGACTCTTGGCCTGCACACTCCGGACTGACGGGCATAATACAGTTATTTCCAGTTTAGCGGTGACTGACGTGCCGACGACACACGATAAGGTAAATATTATGTGTCTTTACTGTTTGAGATGAGCGTTCTGCTGCGAAACTTCATGAAATGGCGGAGAAATATTCCATTTAATATTTAATACTAGCCAAAATCATAAGTAAATTAAAATTTGATTATTTGTCCAACCATTTTCTTTAGTTGACCGCATTAGCTGCAAAATTCTTGAATATTTTAAATATTGAAAGTATTTGGCCCGTTGATTGGTCCTTACATTCGAACCCTCATCTCAAACACGGTTACTTCACTTGTCCAATACATTCATTATTGTGTGAGCGTCAACAATTCCTGCGTGCTAACATAACCGCTTGGACACAGATGTGGAAGACGTGAAGTTTGTGATAAACTATGACTATCCCAACAACTCGGAAGACTATGTGCATCGTATCGGTCGCACGGGTCGCTCGCACAACACCGGGACTGCTTACACGCTCTTCACACCTAACAACTCGGCTAAGGTAAGCAGCTTCCTTCAAGTTCGAACCCAAATAGACACTTTCTGTGTATATATGATTTCATCGTTCCGTGTGGTGTCGGGCGTAAAAGAATAGCACCATCCCATTTCTTCCCGTGGTTATTGTAGAATGCGACTAAGACACCAGAGAATGGGCAGCAGCGTTCTGCATGCATTTGACCACCATACTGCGATAGTCAATTCGCTTGCCAAGCATGGCGATTACGGCAAATCCCCCCCTTTTGGGGGTGGCTTATGTCCAGCAGTGGACGTCTTTCGGCTATCAAAACAGTAAAGGAAAACTTCGTGAGGAAACTGGCACGTCCCAACCAAACATTCAGATGCATATGACATCTGCCAACCTGCACTAGGCCCACTTGGTAGCCCACTTCCACTCGCAGATAGGAGTCCTTTGTCCCAGCAGTGGGAATTTATAGACTGATTATGCAACTTCCTCTTCAAATTGGGATTAAAGAAATAATGGCGTTTTTCGTCAAGTCTTCTCTAAATGTATTATTTGAAAACTTGTTTCTAAAAATGTTATGTTATGCCAGGCCAAGGATCTGATGTGCGTCCTACAAGAGGCTAACCAGGTGGTGAACCCCAAGCTGATGGAGTTGGCGCAGTGTGGCATGGGATTCAAGGGAAAATACGGTAAGTGCTTAAGAATGTTATAGTTTATCTTACACAAAATTCATTTTGGCGCAAAGGACCAGGTTATTTCAGCAGTGATGTTTTGAGCAAAGAGCCTGTTATTTGGTACCGACTACCGACCTAGTGGTCCACACTGGACCGCGATCCTCAGCAGTAAGGGATTGACGAAAAAGAGAGCGAAGAGGCTTGAATTCCATTTCGCCAGCATTCTTCCCAGTTTCGTGTCTCATAACCCGACTGCGCCAGGAGGGTTATGTTTTTCGAGTGTATGGTATGTATATTTCTTTGGCTCGCTCTGTAGCCTAAACAGCTTGGTCGATTTCAGCTTGAGAGGAGGTACCGTTAGATTCGTCTTAATTGTGAGAGTGACACTAGGTATAGGGAACGTGCACGACGAAGGGTCTACCATCTAGTGGCGCAAATCCGAAGTTTTCTCGGAATCATTACTTGAAATTGACAATTCACGTAATAAAATAATCTCATAAAAAAGTGAAAAAAAAACATAATTACTAAGTAAAAATGTATTGTTGTGTTTCTGGATGCTTGATTGAACACTTCAAAGAAAACTCAAAATAAATCAAATGGTGTGAAATTCTATTACTTTCCCACGGATATTAGGTACTTACTTCCTTGTTTACGTGATAAACGACAAAAGTCGTTAAATGCAGTAAAAAAAAATGTGTAAGTATGAGTTTCAAAACATTTAGAAATTACTAAATAGTGATAATTGTAAAAATACCTGAGTTTTATATGTAGTGTACTACTATTCAATACAAACAAATGTAAGTAAACATAACCTCAAATAATTTTTGTTAGTTTTCGTTAGACCACTATCTGGAGAATTTTTAGAGTAAATTAAAACACAAATGTGCTTACATTTTTCAAATAGTCCTGCCTTACATTTGCAATTTGCTCTTCTAATATTTATTTTGCAATCAAGCTGAGAAGAAGGCGACATGAACATAAATAGACTTAGACAAAATATTTACGTGAAAAATTAGTTTAGAAAATACATACTTTACAGTTATTTTGACATCATAAACGTTAGAAATCGTCGTTTGAGTTACAATTTTGCCAGTTATTACTGCATTTTCAGGATTCATAACTGTTTCTTCTACATCTAAGATATGCCCGGACGCGGAAGAGTTTTTGGCCTTTGGACATGTTTTGACCACGTTGACGATCATTATTAATCGACGGCCCTTATCTTATAACTTTTAATCATTAGAAACGATATAAATTTAATATAAAAAATAACATAAACATTGGCGGCAACACGATGACAGGTCTAAACAGTTTCTTTTTTTGACCACACCGTGGCTCTCGTGTTGCTTTGTGCTGCCATCTATAGTTTGTGCACGTTCCCTATATCAAAATTGAAAAAAAAAAAAATTAACGACCGAGTTTGGGCGCCATACTGTGAATATGGCATACGCACAAAACCTATTTAGTGGGGTATCAAAATAAAGGGTTTCATAGATAGGTCTCATTAACACCAAAAATAATTATCTAAAAACTGCAATAAAAAATAATTCACAAAAACTTTAATTTAAAAAACTTTTTTCAAAAGAAAAACAACCTTCTTCCAATAAACACTACAAAGTGAAAAATAACTTTAATTTCGGAAGTCGGTGACTTTGGTTATGTATTTTATTAAATTTTTTGTCACCGCCTTCCGAAATTAAAGTTATTTTTCACTTTGTAGTGTTTTTTGGAAGTCGGTTTTTTTTTAAGTTTTTTATTTTTCACTTTTTAGTTACAGTACCTACCCCACACAATTCGAAATTTCATCATCCTTGGGGTCAAAACAATGCATATTTTATTTATGCAATAGCAGCAATCGCGGTTTGTTTGCTGTCATTTTTTGGGGATTTTTTTCCGTTGTCTGTCTCCGAAACACACCATCAGAGACCCTAGTGTGAGTTTCATTTAACCATCTTCACCAAACGCAGTGAGCGCGTTTGGCGCTCCGATTGATCCGTCACCAATCCTGGGTCAATTGGAACGCCGAACGCGCTCACTGCGTTTGGTGTAGACGGTTAAATTAAACTCACACTAGGGCCTCGGAACTATATGAAATTTTACGGGACCATAACAAGTTTCTTGTTCAATCTTTTTTAATTAAAGTAGTCGGGTTTTCTTTTTCAATCTGGTTTTTATTGTGCTCTTATAGAAGGTGAATTCTGAATTTAAACCGTATTAATCCTATCTTTTGTTACGTTTCAGGTCGCAACCGTTACCGCGACCGCGACGAGGGCTCGGGCGGGCGCTACGAGCGCGGCGGGCGTGGACGCGGCGCGCGGGACAGCGGGCGTGGACGCGGCGGCCGGGACTCCGGCTCTCGCGGCGGCCGCTTCGGTGGCGAGAGGAGTCAGTACTAATTGTGTGTTTATAGTACTCTACGTGTGTGTTTGTGTTGCTTTCACTTCACGTGGCTGTGCTCTGTGACTCTGGGATAACGGCGAAAAAACATTTTCGATGAAAAGAAAAAGTATTATTTTACAACAATAAAAGAAAACTAACAAGCCACCCTATATGAGACCAGAATCGCATAGTATATCAGCATAGTGCTGCGACATTTAAAAAACGTAACTTGACTTGAATTTGATCGCTTAGCTTGAGTCGAAAATATTACTTGTAAAATTTGCTGTACTGTTAATCTGAAGGGGTCATGATCTCCTTACGTGGAAAGTAGCATAAGAACAGACTGAGAACACTATTCAATCTATTTAATTAAAATATACATATACACTATCGCTGTAGTAGCGGCAGTCGAAGGTAACCCAAAGAAAATGATGTAAACTCTTTTTCGTCGAACAGGTTCCAGATGGGACGACTCAAACAATGATTACGAGAACAATCAAAGCCCATATAATACTCGTTCAAGTTACAACCGTGACAATAGCAGAGACAACTTTAGACCAGACAACGGGTTCCGTGGCAGAGGGCGCGGGCGCGGCACGTCGGAGGCGCCGCCCTTCGCGGCGCCGCAGGGCTTCGCCAACTTCGGCGCGGCGCCCGGCTTCAGCGTGCCGCCGCCCACCAGCTACTACAACATGTACGCGCAGCCGCCGCCGCCGCCCGCTAGCAAATTCGTAGCTAAATAGAGTTTTTATTTAGATTAAGCTCGACTGGATGTGATGTGAAATCAATGTTCATAGGATTAAGTGTGGGATGTTACATGTTTTAGTGATTCTTGCAGTGAATAGTATGTTTTATGACTGTCTTGCTTCCAGACTTCGGTGACTTTCGAGTGGCATGCTACTTCGGAAACTTGTCGAAGTGATCTATTGATTATTTAGTTAAAAAACAAATTTCCCTGTGCTCAAGTAGTCGCACTGCTAAAATCACTGAAATTAATAACGCCCTTAGCTTGTAATTTAGCTTTGAAATGGTAACACCAAAAGGTCCCTCCTGTGAGTAACTTATCAGAAACGATTAGCATTGTTTCACTCGCGTCTAGTTGTAAATGATAATAGAATTATTTTTATTTCAAGTTTCTGTGAAAGTGAGGGCTTGGAAATGGACCTATGAGGTTATAGACTCTATCATATCGTATATTATAGTAATATGGCAACAGATTTGTATACGTTTAGAGTCTCAGGCGAGAATCCACGCTTCAGTGTTCGGGAAAAGCGGTAATTACGTGTGTTTTAATTTAGTAATGCAAAGAATATAATTAGGGCATAATTTACTAGAGCATTTTAAAATTCAGAAAATTGTCCATCCCTGCTTTCGTGTTTACCATTGTTGTTTCGATTTTATCTGTGTTAATACATAGCTAAATCAGTAAAGAATTTTCCCAACTAGAATTGATGTGCCACTTATCGAGAAGTGTCTTATATAGCATAATATTTAGAAAAACTATTTGTTTCCACAATAGCACTTTGAACCATAGCTCATGGCACTAAATAAATTCCTTTTCTAAATGTAACATTCCTATGTCGTGTAACTCTGTGACACCATTACTTGTGATGTATCAATTGTACAACTCACAGAAAATAAAGTTTAATCGAAATATTACTGGTTTTATTTATTCCTTGTTACCAGTTCCCTACAGACGACCCAACTTTACTTCTTGGATGTGATTTGTTCTCCCACAGGAGTACACACGTACTATGTATGTACCATTCAGTGTCTTGATCATCTAGGTGTTTTAGAATAGCAGGGTGTTGAAAAGGTCGCGGATATTTTCGTAAGGGACTCTGTATCTATGGGACTTTTTAATGATTCTAATAACCATTGGGCACTGATAACCCAATTGACTGCAGAAAAAGGATGTTTCTAAATAAAACAACCACACATGTGTACACCACATGAATTTATTTTAGCACTAAATATTCCACCTGTAATATCTTAAGTGTCCAATTATTACATTAAATGCTATATTAACCATATTTTACCAAGAAGGTAACAAAATAGGTACGCATACACATGCTACAAAAGATAGGGAACATCTAGTCAGTGTTTTTGGTAGATATCGTCGCGTAAGGAAAAAGGCGTTGTACCCCTTCCATGCGACTTTCTATTATATATGTGTATGTGAGAACTGCGTTCACCCGAGTTAAAACCCGCTAGTGGGTTAAAAACCAATTATCACCCGTTTCATTCCACCCACCGGGTGAAAACAAAGTATTTCAGAATTTTTTAATAATCATGTAGCACGCTACGGCTGGTGGTGTGGGGATTGCTACTTAAAGCTTATCTACTAGGTGGTTAAAACCCAGTTATCACCCGTTTAATTCGGTAGTAGATGGTAGGCAGGCGGTAATAGTGGTTTGGCCAGGTGAAAACAAAAAAAAACTGATTTTTAAATTTAAGCAAGTAGCACACGACTGGTGTGCGGGGATGGCTGATGCTAAGTCGCTGTCTTTTTATCATTGTTACAGCACCTTGCACTTCTGCTGCTGTAGAGGGGTCCTTTAGTGCTCATAATATATAGGTACATAGTAAAAAATAGATTCAAGAGTTCATGAAAAAAAAATAGACTAACGACGGAAAGGGCAGCAATACTGACATAAATAACATACAATTGGAATTTGTTTTACAAGCACGTAGATGATAATCTGGTGTGACTACGAGTCGGTAACGAATAGCACAGGACTGCGTGCCTGACTTACCAATACATATAGAATCCCGGAGATATAATAACCAAACCACGCCGCCACGTACAAATAGCCCAGAACCATCTATGTCCAGCATTAACAATTTCCAATTTTTAGATTGTGACCGTATTTCCGAAGCAAGTCAGTGATGATGATGATTAGGTGTGGTTACTAAAATGTGTGGTAATTTTTCAAATAATACTTAAATGTATATGAATTCTTGTGAGCTGATATTTTTAACAAGCTAGTATAACTAACTATACCCTTTTTCACCCAGTAAAATGGGTGATAATGGGTTTAAACCCAATTCGCCCGATTATAACCCGAATGGGTTTTAACCCACTACCCATCTCTAGTCCGCACACGTTTATTAAACGCATGTATTCTGGAAATTAAAAGAAAAAACTACTATTGGTAAAGATTTCATTTATTCCTACATAAATAGAACAAGATGATTGCAACTTCCTAAAGAACCTTGACAGCACTTCGCAAAACTGTCAACTATCACTTGAAACTGATATATGATGACTGCTTGAACTCTTGAAGCTGTGTTAAGACATTGAATAATTATTTTAGTGACCGGAATGTGCTGGCTTGTCTGGGTCGACATAGCCAAGCTGCTCGTCAGCTGTGTGGGGCCAGAAGGTAGGCTTGTTGATGGGGTCGAGTGCTTCCTCTGGGTAAGCGTCTTTGAAGTCTTCCATGGTCATCTGCGCGTATGGCAGCAGTGCCTTGATCTCGCTGATCTGTTTCTGGTAACTGGAATTACATTAATGAGGGTCATAGATGGACAGAATTAGTTGATAATGCAGAAACTCAATAATATAAAGTAGTAAAATTTTTCTAAAGAATATAATAGTGACAAGTCAAAAGAAGCGTATGATCTGCCATGATTGTCATTGTTTCATTTTGTATCTAAAATCTGGAATGATTGGTACAATATTGGTGATTTTCATGTACAGTCAGCATCAAAAATATCGGGACAAACAGACCGTTTATATTGATCTCAACAACTAAGAAAATAGAACTTTATCTCTATTGGATAAAGTTCTTGTCAGAATGACAGTTGTCGTGTGCTGTCTTCATTCTGAAACATTCCTTGTGTCGTTGAGTTAACATTTAATTTTCATAGTTGTTTAGATCACTTTGGACAGTCTGTTCGTCCCGATATTATTGATGCTGACTGTACAGACAATTTGTTTTGCTTTTCTTAGCAAACACTTGAGTTATTATTCTATAATATGTTAGTATGGCAGCATAACATCCCTCAGTACATGAGTAATGAGAATGTATATCTTGGCTTAAAAGTAAACAGCACCAATTAGATAACAGAAAATACTCTAAATACACAAAAATTTGCTTGCCCTCAGAGTGAGTGGCGATCAAGACCTTTCAACATATAAGATTAAAGAGACAGTTTGGTCAGTGGGTCGTCTTAGAGGCGAGTTGTAGGAGTTGAATATACGCCTAGCGGCACTATGATCAGCAAAGAAACCGAAAAAAAATTTTTTTTGGACTTAAAAAAAATCTGAATTTTTTTTCCGGAAATTTTCAAATTTTTTTTCAGTATCGGGTGGACCTTGGCCATAAGAACTATTTTGGTTCTGAGAAGCATGGCCCTACAACGCAACGCACCCTGGTTTGTCAGAAACACACTACCACCTAAATATGCCTACATTGAAAGAAGAACTATGTGAAAAATGCAAATCATATAAATAGAGACAGCAAGCATAGCAATGTCTCAGCCAAGAACCTTCTAAACAGACAAGGGGATACAATCCGCCTAAAGCGATTAAAATTAATCTCACATGAAGACCCCATCTGATTATGGCTACAAAGCCGATCGCAGATAAGAGAAGAAAAAAGCCCTCGCTCTGTAGTGCCCCGAAGGCTACACTCCAACTGACAGTTTCAACCCTACAAGATAGATTTAGGATGAACCTACCTGAGAAGTGTCTCACTAAGCTAGAATGCCTAAATATATAGAAGTAGTATTAGACAATTTAATTGATTGTTGTGTCTAAGTGTGGCAGCATTGAATTGAAGTAAAGTTATGTAAATAATGTGAAAATGCATAATGTTTCTGTGTTACTATGACCATAAAACTGTCTTTCACGTCATTTACTGGATCACACTACTTCCAACAAATTAATTGTTTCAATGCAGATGACTGACAAGTTACACAAAAGATTCAGGAATGGGGAACAGATTTGAACTTACTCAGCAATGCTAGTATTAGATGACTGGATGAAGGCATCGATAGCTTTCTTGACCTCATTCCATTGGGCTTCAACCTGAGCAGTCTGTGTGTCGGCAGGGTAGGGCACCTTCAATGCCTCGTACTGCTTCTGGAAGGTGTCGACCATGCCAGGCACGGGCACGGCATTCTTGTACACGGACCAGTTGATCTTTGGTGGTTCAGGTGGGTTGGCCAAAACTCTAAAACAAGCAAATTAAATAACCAAAAATGTTCAGGCGAAAATTATGTAATCCATCGATCAAAACTAACCTTCGGAGGTAAGTGTCGGACTTTATTTTGAAAGCCGCAAGGTGTACCTTCTGCTCGGCCGGGACCCTTTCGGCGAGGGAGGCCCAGTTTACGGAGCTCTGTGCAATCCTTTTCGCCATTTTTCGGCGATTTTTATTTCTATAAAATTACGGGACTGTCAGGAAAATGGTCAAACGGATAGAGGCGAGCCGTTTATACTGGTACAGGTATATATACCAAGTATGTGCTTCCCAGTAGCGATGGGCGTTGAATGAACGGACTAGTTAAATCGACCGTCGACGTACTGTGAAGTTGTGAACGAATCGACTCCTCACCGATAATTGGTGGACTAGTCGAGTCCGTAGACGCCTTGGACGGCTTTACTTAAACTCAGAACGTGACGACCGATGCGAGAACGTAGTCGATTCATTCATCCGTTGAAATAAAATAATCGTGCAAATAAATTTGAATTTCAAATCTAGCAGGTTGGTAGTTGTTATTTGCACGGGTTGAATATTTTTTTTGTGTTATGTGAAGAAAAGGATGCCGGTTATGGTAGTTTCGTATGTGCGAAAAAAGAAAGCGATGGACTGGTCGGACGATGCGAGACAAACCTGTTTCTAATTGTTTGTTATGCTTTCATCTTGTTTTGATTTTTCGACGTTCAGTCGGTGGGAGGCTAGTCTACCGCCTACGTCACCGCTGCGCCTCAACGCCGCCGTAGACTTCGTCGCAAAGTTTACAAAGTTAAAGCATAAACTAGTCGACGAATTCGACTAGTTGATCGACTAGTCGATAAACGAAATTGGACGGTCTAGTTTCGTTGACGCCAAGTAGCGATGGGCGTTGAATCAACGAACTCTTTGAATCAACCGTTGATCTTCTGTTAACGTATTAATGATTACTGTTTATGAATCAACTAGTTAATATAAACCGCTCAGTATGGTTTTAGGAGGGGAATGTCGACCCAGAATGCTACTGAGGAGCTTGCAACGGTAATAACTAAGGAAGTGGATAAGGGGAACAAATGCCTAGTGGTCTTTCTTGACCTCAAGAAAGCCTTTGATACCGTCTCTATTTCTAAGCTTATACACAGGCTGGAGAACTTAGGATTTCGAGGTTCTGCTCTCTCCCTTATCAGCAGTTACCTTCGAAATAGAAAACAGGGGGTAAAAATTGAGAACCAAGTTAGTGACGAAGAGAACGTGACGTATGGCGTCCCGCAGGGCAGTGTCCTCGGCCCGACCCTCTTTTTGATTTATATTAATGAGCTTTGCAACTTTATTATCGACGGTGCGAGGATACTGTCCTACGCGGATGATACCGCTATTATCTTCTCCGCCAAGACATGGGACAAAGTTAGGCTTGAGGCTGAGAGGGGATTAGCTAGAGTTAGTAATTGGCTAAATGAAAATCAACTTACGCTTAATACCCAAAAAACAAACTACGTCTGCTTCACTAAATACACAAACTCTCAGCCGGGGCCTGACTTTAATATTAGAATACATTCTTGCCCTACCCCAACCCAATCTACCTGTAGTTGCCCTATTATTCAGAAGTTAAATTCCATCAAGTACCTAGATATTGTAATAGACCAAAGATTAAGTTGGTACCCACACCTCGAACTAACTATAGGGAGGGTAAGAAAACTCATATGGGTTTTTAAATCTCTGAGACATGTTATGAGTAAAGAATTACAGAATAAAATTTATATCGCACTGGCCCAGTCTGTAATTATTTATTGTGTCTCGGTATGGGGTGGAGCAGCTAAGACGTATTTTTTAGATCTAGAGAGGGCACAGAGATCCTTGATTAAAGTCATGTACTGTAAGCCCTACAGGTTTCCTACTGAATCTCTATACTCAAGCTCTAAGCTGCTCTCCGTCAGGAAACTCTACATCCTATACCTTGTACTCAGATACCATAAAATTCTACCTTTTAGCCAAGCCAAACTTAAACGAAGACGCTGTGATATAGTAGCCCCTACATACTCAGCACGTTCAATTTTTGCTAGTCGCCAAAATGTAGCTCAAGCCCCACGCGTTTACAATAAAGTAAATCGCATACTTAACATTTACCCTATGCAGCTGTACGAGTGTAAGAAGATATTGAAGGAATGGCTCTTCACACTTAATTATGATGCCGTGGAAGACATTTTGGTTACACAGGGTTGAACGTCACGCATACACATACACTCACACACACACCATCCCACTCACTCACACACACTCACATACACACTAACTCACACACGCACAACCACACACCCACACACACATACACACAAAACATACTTTCACACACACATAAACACACATTTACACCTCTCTGCCATAAGCACGATTTAATTCATTTTCATTTTTGTTTTTTCCTTTTGTTTTTCTTCTAATGGATTTGTTTTTATTAGTTTTTAATTTTTATTGGATTTATAAAAAAATGTGTAACTTATACCTAATTAGCACAACGAAACAATTGAACTAATCAAGGAAGAGCGAGATTTATCCCATCACAAGTATCTTCGGATTACTTTCTGGGAAGCCTCGGCAACTTAATTGTATCTAGATTTAAGATAATAAACACATTTTTTTTTTTTTTTTTTAGCTAAACTAAATTTGCACCCGCCCAGTGGGGTTCCCGCATTGTCGTTGCGGGGTCACCCTCCCAGGCTCAGTAACCGTGGTCACCCTCCCACGGTGAAGCGAAGAGGAACCTCAAGGTGGGGCCGCTCGTCAGGGATTTTGCCTCCAAGCCGTAGCGGCCAAAAATTGTATTCAGTCAGTCCTCAGCCTGAAGAAAAAGTATGAAAGGAAGGCCATCTAAGTAGATATCAATGAAACGTTTTCCAATACATACCTACATAGAATCAAATTGTTTCTAAAATAACATTATATGAATTTAGTAGATGTAGAATCGTTGAACATCGCAGCGTTGAAAAAAAACTGTTCAATTAATGAACAGTTTACGTTGCAATTCGACATTATATGCACGTTAACTCGTTAACGAATTTAACTAGTTCATCAACTAGTTGGCGAACGAAAAACCGTCAACGACCCATCACTACTTCCCAGTACGCAGCCCGGGTACAGACCGAAATACTGGGTAAATACCTTGAAGGTATGATGTCATACGTATAGGCTAACGTACGATACGAACCGCTACCACAAGGTAGCGGCCAGTACGTGCGGCATCAGCACGCCGAAGCCACCCGAAGCTACCCGACAGCTTACGGCAGGACGCGTAGCGTCATTCGTGCTTTAAGAACGTTCGGACGATCTAATTCAGTTAGAAAAAAATTATACATACCTACGTCTACGTTCTTATTTATGGAACATAATTACATAATAATATTATTGCTTAACAATATTCTTTCGTCATACCAAAGAGTTCCTTATGTTTGTTGAAGTTAGAGAATATTATTGCGTGTACGAAGTAAATTTACTATGTTTAGTGTAAGTATGCGTAGGTCGACAATATTTTGATTTTTACGTCAGCTGTGGATTCCATATCTCTTAAGGCTTATAGGTATACTTGAAACATCGTACCTACATTATATTGGAGGCATACCATACTTATCGCAGACGTTTACTTATCGAAATCATAACACAGCCAAATACTTAGAAGTATTTTATAACCCAGTTTTTGTACCAGGTATTTAGCGATACCCATACCTTGAAGGCCGGGTATGGAGATTAGCAGGTATATCTCATCTCTACAAACGAACATCGACAACGAGCGAGGTGTTTCTTTTAATTTTTTGTACGGGGTATGCGGCTTTTTGCTCAGCGAATTTAATGCAGATTGTCTATGCCATGAAAACATTTCATAAAGAAATAAACCGATGGGTGTATAACATTTTTAATATTATTTTGTATTATTATATTTCGAATAAATCTTATTTATCATTTTCGTAGTTAATTTGTGGGATAAAGTATTGAAAGCGCCATCTATCGGCTGACCATCACAAAATTCGCAAAATTAACCAACACAAGGGGAACTGACAGTAGTGAGTCATATATATGCGCCGAGGGTTCAGTACAATTTAATTATTTTTAAATGGTTTCTTTTTTAATTGCAGGAATTGATGTCGTTACAATAAATTTTGTGCAGTTAGCTACAAAAATATTCTTGTGTTTTCAAGTTATGTTTATTCAACGATATGAAGTAATCTGTGAATTGACGACGGAACGGGTAATACTGAGACTTAGACGTGTAGAAATCGATCAGTAGACCATATGACATTGGTCGAAATCCACATCACGCCCTCGTCTCGTTTTTCATTGGTCTCCGTTTTGTGAAAACGCACCTATTTTGAATAGGAAAATAGCATGACGATCCCGAGGATCATAGCGTTCGAAATACTGAACTGAGCAAAGTTTTCATCTGGCACTACGTACTAACCTCGTAACCTCCACAGGTATTGGAAAAAAGTGGCGCATGGGGTAAACAAAACTATATATATTGTTTTATTATAAATACATTTATTTTACCTTTGGTTCACTTATTATTTAACATAACTAATTAAATAATATAATAAATTAAGCAAAAAAATTCAATTTCTTCTATAAAGTGATGTTACATATCCTGATTAAATAAATATAATTCTTTACGAAACCAAAAATGTTTATTTAAACATAACATTGTCAACATAAACGTATCTCCGACATTAGCTATGATTGAGGGGCTATTTATCCTAATTGACTTTTACATATCAGTCTTCACAAGAACTATTATAACATAATATTTTGCTACTATAGAAACATGACAATTATTTACTGAAATCAAAACACACCGTAACACACGGTATATTGCTGTGCGATTAGTTAAAAAATCACTCTCAAAGAACGTGTTGATAATATTTAAGGATCAACCCAAGTGTAACAAAGAAAAACAGCACTTCTTTCAAGAGTTCATTAATTTCGCCCACCGATGTGACTGGGTTTGACTAAATAATAAACCTACTAATTACGTAAACTATTCGAGTAGGCTGTTTTATTTAACATTGATCTCATCAAGTAACTGTCAGGTGTCACATTAAGGCGCATGCAGACAAACCAAATTACAATCAACTATACATTTAGTGCCTGGACCTGGACCCAATCTTACAGAACTGAACGTATAAAAACTAAACATAATTAAAATCTAAAGGAATGCATTCTTACGTTTAAATAACATTATTTATATAATTATTTTCTTATCGTTTAAATGATTATTTATATAAAAATAAAGGTAATATTTTACTTTGGTTAAGTTAAATGGTAAGCATCATTGTAAGCCATTGTAAAGTAGTTGCCATTGATTTTATATACAGATGTGTTATGAATATTTACAGAAAGATTTTTAAGAATTATAGCTATGCACTCACTAACAGATTACAATATTTTAAAATCGTAAAATAATAATATTACTGGTTAGAGCTGACGCCAAACCCTGATGCCTGTGATGTCTTAATATAATCACAAAAGCGTTATAGAGTTTTAGTGCATATTTATTATTGGTAGTGAGCACACAGTTTGTAGAACACCTTCTTTTTTTATTTTTGTGCAAAAATATTGCAATCAACTTTTATCACGGCGCGCACTGTTAATGAGATTCATAAATATAAATGCAGCAATGGGTTAACACTAGCAGACATAGTTCGCAAAACAAGAAATGTCGCTGGGAACAGTATAATTACGTAGTTATACGGAACCCTAAAATCTACCCAAATTACCCACGGCTATAAAAGGACCCCTAGAACTCTCGATTCTTCTAAGGAATTACAAAACGTAAACTAAGAACCTATGTATAATCAAAATTTTTGGACGTACCTACGATGATTCACAACGACTTCTGCAATTTTACGGATTTTATTTCAACCTTTAAATCTGGAACAAAGTTCCCAATACCCGCCGGTAGATGTCACTGGTCTCTTCATAAGTTGGCCGGCTTGTCCTTATTGTGATTTCGTTTATCGGCATAATGTGGAGAATTAGAGGAATGTCCCATGGTTCTGCTGCCCCATGTGGTTCTTCTGCCTACGGTGCTATTTTTGCAGAATTTGAGTAGATTGGCGTATGCTGCGCGGTATTGCCTGTTGGTGGCTGCGTAGATGATGGGGTTGACGACGCTGGAGGCCCACGCCAAGATGGACGCGATGATGTGCAGCCAGGGGTACGAGATGCCGTCGTCCGCCACGTTCATGATCATGAGCGGCAGGAAGCATGCCAGGAAGCACAGGAAAATTGTCAGCATGAGCGTCGTGAGCCGGGAGTCGTCTTCTTTTTCTTTTGCTGTCTGGCCGGAGAGTTTGCTGTGGATAACGGAGAGAAAATCTTTTAGAAAATAGCATAATTAACTACCATGGAGAGGTGAGCAGAGGCGACGACACCTACATACCTACACTCATTTTTTGTTATTAATGTTTAAACTCCATTATAAGAGAGGCACGAATCCAGAGGTCCTAGGTTATCATTTGTAAAAATAATCCAGCATTGCATATGTAAGCTATCACGCTATTTATACCAGCAGGCTTTTATTTTGGTGGTATGCTTTGTTTACTTTTTTTTATGCTTGAGTTAAGTTTTCATTTTATTTGTTGGTATATTGGCATGGCTAGCTGACATATGACAAATTTTTAAGTTCTGTGTCTCGTAATGTTGATTACTTTGCCTACCTATGTATAGAATCAAGTCTATCTAACTAAACAGACAGCTGTGCTGCTGGGGAGTTTGTTCCGCCACTTCTTCTTCCCAGCTAAAGCACTGGGAAGTGGTGAAGGGCGAGCGTTTTGGGGGACTGTCTTATGTGACTTTGACATTCGAAAAGTGCTGATTCTCAGCCTAATTTGAATAAATGACTTTTGATTTTGATTTCGATCTTGGACTCTGAGAAATTCCTAATTAGAAACCCAATAACACTTAGCCCGACCTGAGAATCGAACTCAGAAGTCACGACTAGAGCAACGACGCAGTACTATGTACCTATTGTATTAAGCCTCATTCCGATGCAAGTCACAATCAAATTCAAGCATCAAATAAGGACTATCATCGTCTAAAAGCTGCAAGACGATGCATGCCTTATTATTGCTCCAACTTACCGAAGAAGTCGGAGTCAAAGTCGAAAAGCGGAGTCTCCTAAAATAGGCTTATCTGCTTAATCTATAATCTTGTTAAATTAATAAACCAGTTTTTTTTTTTTCGACTTACTCGGTATTGCCACAACCAATTAATTCGCCAATTGTTGAAATCCATGGCTCCAGCAGTGGACTTTAACGTGCTTAATGACGGCAAGAGATAAATTACATACACGTTTTATTTGTACTACTTTATCAAAGGAAAACAACGATTTTGGAACACAAAAATATCACCACATCACACCACCAATGACAACCTAAAACTAAACCACCCCACCACCAGTTAGTCACAACTAGTGACGTGACGATCCTCACCCACATACACACCTTCTTCCCTCGAGCTTCCGCTTGCTCTGTCTGACCCGCCAGTAGATGCAGGAGTAGGACACGATGATGACCACGCACGGTAGAGCGAAGCCAAAGACGAACAGGTATTTCTTGGGAGACTTGCCGTCCTTCGGGAGGATCGTGCACGAGAATGTACTGGGGTCCAGGCCCAGTTGGCCCCAGACGCCGAGGAGTGGCGGTACCTGTGGATGAGCGAAGGATGGTAATTAGCATAATTAATAATAATATTGTGCCTGTCAAGATAGGCTCATTTCTAATCCCTACTTAAGGGGAACCTAGTCGCGGGCTCGAACTCACTGATGGTGGGCCTGGCTAAAAAGCATGCTGTCTCACCAGGCATCGTGTTCGACAAAGGTGGTACCCGTAATGAGCAGTTAGACGCTAGTCTACACGCACAACATTATTGAGTGAGATGCAGGATCAGTTATAGTAAAATAGGCGCGAAAAAAATTAAGAAAAGTCCTTCGGAAGATCGGGTTTTATGAAAAAAAAACACTGCATAAATCGATGACCAATAAAGTTGATTGAACTTTTCGATATTTGGGTTTTGTCGGTACCGACTTGGTTTTGGAGATTTTACATTTTTTTTATTTCATAAACACGCCCAAAGTTAGGTTAAATTAGCAAGAAAAACGAATCTTTGTTGTCTCATAAAGTCATAACTTTTTAATGGCTTTTTATTTTAGTATCTATTCTGTTTCCGTACAGACAATATTAATAATGAGGCAAAACCATACCATGTTTAATTTTTGATGTACATTGTCGAACAGTGGAGTAATAGACTCCCGAAGTTTGTATGGAAAAAATATCGACTAGATTCACCACTCAAATCAAATGAAATCAAAAGTCATTTATTCAAATTAGGCTGAGAATCAGCACTTTTCGAACGTCAAAGTACATGAGACAGTCCCCCAAAACGCCCACCCTTCACCACTTCCTAGTGCTTTAGCTGGGAAGAAGAAGTAGTGGAACAAACTCCCCAGCAGCACAGCTGTCTGTTTAGTCGGATAGACTTGATTCTATACATACTTAGGCAAAGTAATAAACATTACGAGACACAAAATATTAATTAAATAATTAGTCAAAATGTCAGCTAGCCATACCAATATACCGACAAATAAAATGAAAACTGTCTAGGCCAAATAAAGTCTAAAAGAACTCATCATAGAAAATATTGTTATGAGTAGATCATGTCAATAAGTAATGACTTAATAGATAGTTATAAAAAAAAAATTGTTAGACAGGCAATAAAAAATAAAATAATAATTATATGAACGCATATAACCTGTCACTAGATACGCTTAAACTTGCGCTCTAAACTTGCTTTGCTTAACAATTTAGTCAATTACATTGTTCCACAGTAAATAACAACATAAAATTTAGGTTAAAGACTCCAGTTAAGTTTAAGACCCATGTAAAAGGGACCGTCACACAAATCCGGACTCCGGCCAGCTACTGAGAAATTCCAGATAGAAAAACCCAATAACATTTTAACCGACCTGGGAATAGAACCTTAGCCCAGCGGTACCACTTTCGACCACTAGACCAACGAGGCAGACGAAATATTGGTCTAGAGAGATTAAAACATGTATATTTGCCTTGTAATTGATTGTGTCACTTTGGGTCAAACATTTTGGCCTTTTAGAAGTAACCCCAAGGAATTGTTAAATTAGATCCTCAAGGCGATAATAATGTGTATAGTGACAACAACAAAGAGCTGTCAATAGAAGTTTAAGAATATTCCTAAAATTAAAATCTATGGGAATCTCTGTCGAAACCAACAAGCTTTAACACTGCCTTATGAAGTTATGACCCTAACAAAATAATCAAGAACATCAACATTTTATTGAATGCGGGTTCTAAACTCCTCATAAAACCGTTGAATAATTCAGAAGGGCGTTCAGTCACATAGTATTAAAATGCAACACATTTGGGTTCATCAACGCGTTGTATGTACACGATTGGAACTAAACTGCTGTTTCATGATAATATGGTGCATGTGTCATAATAATTGAGAAGATACTTCTGCCCGTTTTTTTTAATTGACGCTAAGAAACCTACCTCTAAACCCAAATAAATGCCTGAATATTATTGTCGAGTGTTGCAAATATAACAGTGCGCTTTTATTCAGGTATCATCTGTTAGTAGAAACGGACATTATTATTGAAAAAATGGTTCAATACTGAATAGATAGAATAGTGAGCAGTGTTGCCAACTGGGTGTCAGGTTTTGGGGCTAAATCGAGTTTGAAAAAGGGCTAGAATAGCACATTTTTTTTTAATAGGGCTAAATGACTAAATAACGAAAAATGACGATGAATGAATAAGTAATGTGAAAATTGTTAATAAAATACACCATTCTGAATTATAAAATATTGTTTAATCATAAAACTACGATCTAAATAGCAGTCTTCATCTAATTACTCTCAATGGGTTCCACTCTGCGCTGACGACGTAGATGGTTGGGCTTAGGCCTAAATTGGATATCTACAATTTTTTTTAAGGAAATCCTATGGGTTTACATACGTGTACTAAGTTTGGTTTAACTTGGTAAGGCCAGTTCGTATTTATATTATGGAATTTAGGGACTTAAAGTTCATCCTGTTTCGAGATTTATGTTTATATGGTTTTGACAGGCGATAATATTTGGGGCTAAATTACGGGCTAGGGGCTAAATCATTATATTCGGGGCTGAATAAGAAGAAAAAGGTCTAGATCTAGCCCCGAAGGAGCTAAATTGGCATCACTGACGATGGGGTAAGTGTCTTAGGAATGTGGTCCATGTTATAGATAATAGCGAGAAATTATGGACGGTAAAAAAGAGCCGCATTTAATATAATATGTAGCACATTGAGACAATATAAATAGAGCCAATTTATTATGTTTGCGGTTTGTTTGTTACTTATACTATTATGTATTATGTGCTTTAGGTAAGCACCCAAATTATATTTCATTGACATTATAAAATTTTTGGTAAAATGTATTTATACAAAATCGCTAGGTACCAACCAAACATTGTGTAACTAACATATTTATTATCCTGTTACATATTCCTAGTCATTAATTAAGTATCATGTTGTTCGTACCAGCAGAGAGGATGTTAGCTAATTCAGGACAATCAGCGGCGTGGAAGTGCAATGAACTAATTCTAGCTTCCTTCATTACTAAAAGTTTATTTATTTGGCTGGCAACACTGCTGCTACGAGCCTCAGTGGTAGCGTTGTGTGTGTTCCATGAAACGACAAAATTATTATCTTTTTGATTCCGGTAATAATTTTATTTTGTTATTGTAGACATGTAACAAAATTGTGTGTTTTTTGTTCCTAGTCCCTTTATTATTTATTACTGACTTTTAACAGATGGCTCGCGGGTTTAGTTGGTTTTAGTTTTATACGTTTAGGATTTCAAAATTTTATTGCTGTTAGTTGCAAGGTGGATAAGTATCTACAAGTTGTAAACCTACTTACTTAGGTACTGTCAAACACGTTCGTATTTGCGTGTGAAATCAGTTTATCTTTTCAGCAGGTACCTACGAAAAATCCTTCGTTCGCACATCGTAGGCATAACCACCGTGGAAATTCGAGTTCGCACAAATCAGACGGGCTTCTAGTTTATTAGATTTTTCATTTTCCTAGTGTCGTCAATTTTCCTACGTATAATAAGTATCCTTTACGCTTTTGCAAAATGTTTGATTTCACAAATCTCGAGCGAAAAGTTGATGAAATCACGCGTTGACTGATAGACAGACTGATTTCTGTTTTGATTTCAATGTGATGCAATTGTTTTTGTTGTAAAAATACCCAGAAATTCCGTTTAAACGCTCGCTAATGATTGATAGGAACCATTTGTTACAATATTCTTGTATATTTTTTCGTTTGAGAGCGTAATGAGAGTAAAAACGCTTGTAATTTTAAGATAAAACCTCATTACATGCATTCAACGATGTATTACGGATGATTTTATCGAAAAGAATTGAGTGCCTACGTAATATACCTATGTATATACGGATAAAAAAAATTGTTCATAATCGATGATGGACTATGGTTTTCTTTTAAAATAATTGCCTGGTTGGAAGTTTAGGGGTTTATCTTAAAAAAAAACACATTGCTCAAATTCGTATCTGTAGAAATGAAAATTGCCAAGCGAAATGCTCTTACACTGGCTTCTATTAAGACACATCTGGTGAGAACGCAGCCGTAACAGATATAGCTAAGCAGTACGGTAATCATGGTTTAGCACAAGTGGACAAAGAAAAAAGTACAGTCAAATTTAAGAGAAAGACTAGATAGAAAACAATTAGTACTTACGGAAAAGCTAAGCTAAGCTAAATATATATGCCTCTGCATGTAATGCAGGGTCAAGTGTAAATACGTATGGTTTAAATGACGGGACTTGGCTTTTCAAAAGCATGAACAAAATTTCATAAGTTTTTTGTTTCTTATTAGGCAGTAGCGCATATACAGCGGGTAGGAGATACTATTGCTTTCATCGGTACTATTTAAGTGAAAAAGTTTAAGTAAATGTATGGTGTATAGTTGAGTAAATGGTGGCGCAACACATTTAAAAGTTCCATCCAAGAAAAAATGCTTAGGTACTATTGCTTAACGCTTTTTTCCCTTTTGGCGAAGCAAAAATCAGAATTCTGCAACCATCCTCACAATAGTCTGCAAGAAGAAATAACCGCTAATTATGTACTTACGAGTACATTATTAGCGAGTTTCATACAATTTAGTTTGATAATTAAGATGGTTATTTTACTCTGTATTTTTTTTTGATAAAATATTTTTCACTTGGTCCCTATGTTTTTATAGATTTATCAGATACTTAATAAAAAATTACGATTTTGCCGAAATATCCCCTTGCTTTTTAATAGGAGACATCTGGCCCATTCTACTTAACTGGTCCGGGCGAATCTACCCATGCACATTTTAAAAAGTTGACATTTGGCCCGCAGGCCAGTTTTTGCGTGGGCGAGATGTCCCTTAACCCATTTTTACTCACCATTAGTCCAAATGACACCAGCCATATAAGTATAAGTTGCACCCAGATCTTGGTACTAGTGTAGATCTGCGAGTACATGTCGTAGTACGCGATCAGAGTGTATCTGAAACAAAACGCAAACATCAGCATCAAACGAATCATACACCAATATACCACTACGTAGGAGTAACCGCGAGGTATTCCGGTAGGTACACCAATCTAGGTTATTATACGTACACGGTTCAACTATTTTTAGACCTAAATATGTAAACAATTTACAAGAGGAAGTAAAAGAACCTCTCTACACGTGGATTTTAAGATATTTGGAGCATTTCAGTGTTCCAATTTTAGTCCACTTCCGATATAAATAGAGGAGATCGCGGCAACAATAGGGAGTTTAAGGCACTCTGGTATTTTTCTTTCTATAGAAATTACGAAAACAATTTTCATAACCAAACAATCTATCGCAAAGCGCTCCATTTATACGCGAAAGTAACGTAATTCATTCTAGACGTCCCGAAGATCCATTTCCTACCAAATCCGGTGACAATGGTCCACTGTTCAACATGAGCCTATAATCTACATTACATTTACAACACTTCAATGCTCGACGGGAAAATATTATCATCATGCATTGGTAATTGCAATTTGCTGTTATACATATTAGCAGAAGAAGACTGGGTGTTCTTTTTGTCCATTCATCAGCTAATTATAAACCAGACACATTGTTTCTCCCAAGCTTTTAAACCACTGTTTTATTTCAACCATCTGAACCCACGATGGAACAAAGTGTCCCCACTTAAGTTGATAACATTTACTTTTCGCTTTCATAATGTAATCACCACTCTACCACTCTGGTTATCTGGCGTGGGAAAGTAGCGTGTTTGCCAGCTCGGCACGGATTAGATAACAATTTGTGGCTTAACTTGTTATTAAAGTGTTAATGGTATACATTGATATAGCACGGTGAAGGACGCTCCGGAAGCCATCGGGTGCCTTTGAAGTTATTTGATAGCTCTAACTTGATTTAAGGCCCTGGTAACTTTAAATAATGTCGTTATGACCGATAATAGTTCTTATTGCAATCTAATACGGGTTAAAATCTGTTGTAATGAATTCGAATAATAAATGAGCAAACGTACGTCGTAAAAGTGCAAATAAAATCGTATAAAATGAGATATTAACTATTTAATAATAAATAATCCATCACTGGATGCAGTTTGATATTTGGAATTTTATGGTATATTTTTAATTATAATTATAATTGTTATTGAAGGGTTACCGATTGTTGATTACCGATTCTAAAGATAATTAAGAGGTGATTTTGATTATTTTTTTGATACATTAAAGTGTGTTTTATTATGTTTTGAGTTCCATCACTGTATGCAAAATAAACTTGAAAATATCATATATTTTTTTGCTTTCAAAATTATGTACGGTTAAAGAGATACACTGGTTTTAAAAAACACCTTTTTGATCGTTTTCAAGAAATCTCCGCCTTAAACGCTGTGGTTGGAGCGTATTGAAACGCATTAGTACTGACTGTACTACTGTAGTACCTATCATTGATTATCTGAGACCACCTTGAGCCCGGTTTTACTTTAATATGAGTCTTTTGAAGTTTTGACAACAAAGGTCGTTAAACTTTTTGATTAGTTCCACAATAAAATGCTCGTTATAGTTGTTTGCTGAAGGGTTTTATTGCCATCAATAATTCAACCAAGCGCGACATCAGTAAGAAGATTTTCCTTCCTAATTTTACGCTTGATTACCTAGTAAATAAATAAAGCACCAACCTACAAGTACAAAAAACCATATAGGCAATGCGCGCTTGCGCAGAGATCATTTTACCCAACAATTACCTAAACAAATTAGAGTACTACACATCAATAAGCTGTTTACAAAGCCCTCAACTGAAGCAAAACAAGACAAAAAGTAGGAGTACAGGCACAAGCGCTCATTGTGCACAGTGGGCCCTTTGTGCGCCGGCTACTGACCCATCGTCAATGGGTTTATTTTTGTTTGGCTCGGGCCCTTTGCCCACTGGGCGCGGGACAGATGTGCTCACAGATGGAGTGAGGAGTACAGTCGATGGATTAAATCTGTGATGCCAGATGTAAGTGATCCGTGAGTCGTGACGTTCAGCAAATATTGCAGCAAATATACGTTTTGTTTAGATAGGACAGCTTAATGGTTTGGGTAATAGATAGGGGTCGCAGGTATTAAACGGGTAGGGTGACAATGAATGAGATTAGAAACAGTTTAAATGATCCGTAAAAGAAATGGGTGGTAGGTGCAGCCAGCCTTTTGTCTATTTTTAACCGACTTCAAAAAAAGGAGGAGGTTCTCATTTCGTCTGTATGTTTTTTTTTTGTTTGTTACCTCAGAACTTTCGACTGGGTGAACCGATTTTGATGATTCTGTTTTTATTTGAAAGCTGGTGCTTCCGCCGTGTGGTCCCATTTCAGTTTCATATAGATCTGATGATGCGTTTCTGGTGGCCTACTCTCTAACTCCGTCAACGAAGATACGGACCCGTACGAAAGGAGTTTGCAACTTCTTAATGAATCCTACAGCCAATTAACTAACTTTTTTGGACGGGCGAAAATATATCGGGAGTAGGGACAACTCTCAAATTGTGTTGTCATTCATTCTCAGTTCGGGCTCCAAACTAATCTTCTGTCCGTAAGTGATACGGAGTTTTAAACGCCCGTTACTTCGACCGAAACGACGGACTTCGTGCTTAGGGAGTAGGCCCCCTGAGACAGACAACGGAACTCTTCAAAAAATAACAGTAAATCAACCGCGATTGCTGTTATCGCGTAAATATGCATTGTTTTGACCCCAACTATGAAGAAATTTCGAAATAGTGTGGGAATTAGTACTATAACTAAAAAGTGAAAAATTAAAAACTTTTACCAAAAAAAACAACCGACTTCCGAAAAAACACTACAAAGTGAAAAATAACTTTAACTTCGGAAGGCGGTGACAAAAAATTAAAATACATATCCAAAGTCGACCGACTACTACTAAGGTTATTTTTCACTTTGTAGTGTTTTTCGGAAGTCGGTTGTTTTTTACCTATTAACATTTGGGAGACTTACGATAGCATTTTCTGACAAAGCAGTTGCTGTGACTCACGAAAGTTTTTAATTACTTACAATGTTTACCAACTATCTAATCGTTACGTCACCCGGTTTAAAGTCACGTGCAGTAACTCTAATTTTGATCGGTGTTGTTTTCCGTTTTCAGGCAATTTTAAGGGCCTTCTATCAAAGTATGGACACATAAAGTTAGAAATAAAGAAATCAATTTTGTTTAACAAATCGCTACCGCTTATAGTTTGCAACGCTGTCTAAGGTTTGGGCATTTCATTTGAACTCTTACATGTGGTCATATAATAAATGGAACTTAAAATATGCGTGCGCAAGTGTTACGAATGTAATGTAGGTCAGCTGATGCACATACTTCCCCCATAGGTAGGTATAGGAATATGAGTTTAGTTATAGCTACTGCATTCACGTATTTTCACGTAATATTATTTATACAGGATAAGTTTTTATCCAGTGCGCAAATTGTAACCATGAATTCAGTATATCATTCTAGACCCCAGCGTAAAAAAAATTCGTCGGTTAAATAAAAAATTCTGCGCTGGGGGGTCTACAATGATATGCTGAATTCATGGTTACAGTTTGCGCACTGGATAAAAACTTACCCTGTATATGGAGGTTTAGTGACTGCCGAATTTGACTGACTATACTAGGTGGTGTGACCACGACCGCATTCGTGTATAGATGAAATAGCTCATTCTACTTGTTTAATATATTTAGCTAAATCCCAGTTGTATACCGGGACAATATTTAAAATTAAATCTACATGAACAAGGCCTGAAAACATAAGATATTGTGAAAAATAAGTCTAAGCACTTACATGTATTTTAAAAACTGTGTTCTGATTTCACGAAACTAATAATGTGGGGAAGCATTCCTTAATTCCCGACTCTCTTGGTTAAGTTTGGTCGACTATGCTGAAACGAGTAAAAGTTATGAAAGAAATACAGAAGAGCTTTCTGGATAATGTCACGCCTGTAATCCCCGAAGGGTTACGCAGAGGTGTACAATATATTAAACTGCCCCGTTGGTCTCGTGGTAGAAAGCGCGAATACTGAGCGTGGGGTCGTCGGTTCGATTCGAAGGTTGTGCAAAATTTTATTGGGTTTTCTACTAGAAATTTCTCAGTAACAGCCCGGAGTTTGTGCTTTCGGAAAGCACATTAAGCCGTCGGTCGTGCGCCTGATCTCTTTCCGGTCGTGTCGGATTGCTGACCCATCGGCCAACCCGCCTGCCTAGCGTGATGATTCATCATCATCTGCCTGCCTTTTACCAACTATGTTGGGGTCAGCTTCCAGTCTAACCGGATGCAGCTGAATACCAGTATTTGGAGGATTATTATGGAGCGACATGTGAGCCAAGCGTGGTGATTTTGGCCCCGAAATATGACATGCACTAAGAAAATACAGACCTCAGTGCCCGGCGGCCTGCCTACCCTTGGCTACAGTAGCGGTCAAGGCTTGATGATAAGGGGAGCCCTATGTCCAGCAATGGACGTTTTTCCTAAAATGTTCATGGTGGTGTGCATTTATTTTCTGGATAATTATAGCCAATGTAATTCCCTATTAAAGTTTGCTGAATTCTTCAATGAACGACCACACCCCCGAAACATCGTTATTATCTACATAATTATGTAGTAGGTCTCGTCTCTACAGGAATATATTAATAACTTCAGCTGTGTTGTTTAAGAGCAGGTAAATCAATAGTATTTGATTTACTACCTCTGCTTACCACTGAATTGACTGGCCGTTGTGTTATGATTTTATTCTCTTCTCTAGTGCAGGAAATTGCGATAGATAAGCTCCATTTTGTGCCAGAACTACCTTTTACCAATTGAAATACAACACATTAGCCTGTAAATGTTGCCAGATGAAAATTTGGGTTCATGGGGATCCGTGAAACTTTGTAAACATGGAATAACACATAACATCATGACTTTATTCATCGAAGGGGTTGGGCGGTGTAATAGAACTGGCCGGCCTGGGAGTTGAACCCATGACCCCGCGTCGTGAAACGTGATTGAATTCGCCTGAAGAAATTATAGGATAAGTTTTTATCCAGTGCGTAAACTGTAACCATGAATACAGCATATGATTCTAGACCCCCTAGCGTAGAAATTTTTCGTCGGTTATACGAAAAAAATCAGCTGTTCCAAACATTTTGATCGCGTAGGTATTGCAGTTTTCTATGAAAAAAAAGCCCAGCGGGGATTGACATTATCCAGAAAGTTCTTCTGTATTTCTTACATGACTTTTACTCGTTTTAGCATAATAGGGAAAACTTAACCAAGAGAGTCGGGAATTAGGGAATGCTTTCCTACATTACCTACTAGTTTCGTAAAATAAGAACACAGTTTTTAAAATATATGTACTTAGACTTATTTTTCACAATATCTTATGTTTTCAGACCTTGTGGTGTGTTCATGTAGATTTAACTTTTAATATTGGCACGGTATACAACTGGGATTTAGCTAACTATCATTAAACAAGTAGAATGAGCTATTCCTAATAAACAGTATCCACTTCTATAACAAGTTGCCAAAGTCGGTTACAGAACTTAGCGATGGAAAGTTTAAAACTCACATCAAACGTGTCCTTATCAAAAAAGCATATTTTAAGATAAAAGACTACGTTGAAGACTAGGAAGTTTGGCATTAATTCCTTCTGCACATGTGGCTTCCCTGGTAACTCATTAGCAGCATAACTATGTGAGCGTCTATTAACTGCTTCCAAATTACAATGTTAATTTTATTAATTATTTTTTTTACACTTTCTGACATATTCTCGTCATTATTTGATATTATACAACACTTCTAATATCGAGTATTTATTAGTGATTCTCATGGAAATCTCTAAAATGATATGCTGAATTCATGGTTACAATTTGCGCACCGGATAAAAACTTACCCTGTATTAATGTATTTATTAGATACGTTGGTCAATGACTATGGTGCTAAGAAAACCTGATATTCAAGTTACACACACACACAACACCTGCCTATAATGTTCCCACTGCTGGGACACAAGCCACAAAACACATAGAAATATAAAGCATAAGTAGGCACATAATAAGTACCTGCGATCACAAGAGTGCTAAAAATATAGCAACATGTTAATTTTAGAGGATCCTTGCTAAATTAAACATATAAATAAGATTGTTTATTATAACAAATTAAATATTTGCTCGTTTATGGCCCGTTTACTAATAATTTTCGTTTATACGTAAGCACACACGCAAGCAGCTTAAATATTTGGATGTCTGTTTGTTTGATATCATATGCGAAACTGAAAGGTCAGCTGATGTTGGTGAACAATTTCAGGCTTACACTAGTGGTAACAGTAATGTTGGCAAAAGTGGCTATCTCTGACAGTTATGTTTCTATTTCTATTTTTTTTTTAAAAACGTTGCCCCACACTAGGAATTTCCCCTGTATTGTGGGTGCGTGTACAAACATTTAAACTCACATACACAAATAGCCAGACCCGGAACAAGTATTTGTAGGTCATACAAATATTTGTTCCGTGTGGGAATCGAACCCACAACACGCAGCGCAGCAGTCAAGCGCTTAACCACTGCGCCAACCGTGCCGTTTATTTTATAGTTACTTGAAAAGTTTCGAAAGACTGTTTGAAAACTTTTATAAAGTGGCTCTCGCTGGCAGATTTGCTATGTACAGACGCCAGCACATCGGCTACCCCAATCTGACAAACTTTGATTGATTTTCAACTTTATCACAAAAGAATAAGGTTCATGTTCAATTGGGAAAATTTGACAGTTTGGGATAGCTTGATGTGCTGAAGTCTGTACTTGAACATTTTAATTGAAAGTGGCTGATGCTGCCCAGTAGCGATATCACGAGTGGTCTGTGCGCTAGTATTCAGATACAGTCGTGCTAGTAGTTGATGCTGCCCACCAGCGATATCACCAGTGGTCTGTGCGCTAGCAGCCTTGAGGTGAATGCGCTAGGGTAGCCCCGAAATTCAATTTTCTCAGTTTTTTGCAATTTGCAGGTCAGAGTCAGGTTGTTTGTTGATTGAAATATGATTTGCGACAAAATATGGCTTTACAGAATTAAAATTATTATTAAAATTATCAACACAACCCTCTAAGTTAATTTTGTCCTATTTGTATTAGTATTTCATTTAAAAAATCATTCAATGGGATTAAATGAACTTAGAGGGGTTTAATGATTTTAATCCTGTAAAATGCGTGTTACAGTAGTGAATCATATTTTTTTCATGAAAATTTTAATTGAAAAGTTTGGGAAGACTTGAAAAGTGGCTGATGCTGACCACCAGCTAAATCACGAGTGGTCCGTGTGCTAGTAGCCTTAACGCTACGCCAATCGAAAGCTGCTGGAGACTAGTCAATTTAACTGACTATTATTCATAACATTTAGGATAGTTACGTAGCTTAGGGTTAATGGCTACTACTAGAACTGTACAAACAACATTAAATCAATCAATTAATCAATTAAATGAACCGCGGCTCGACTCGACTGGCGCCTGATTGTAAAGTGCTGTAATCTTGTTTCTCCACATATATATTCCTATGAATTATGTATCACTAGATAGCTAATCACATAGTTTTACGAACGTCTAACTTATATCCACGCACGGCTAACATACCTAATTATAAGTTATCTCCTCATAGTTTCTATTTACATTCCGTCTCAACTATTATAAATTCAACGCATCAATGGCTTGAAATCTTGTGGTAAAATTAAATATTTTCTCTACGTATGTTATAATTATGTTCATTATAGTATATAGCTGTTATGGCAAATTAATTTTATGTGGGATTATTGATCGCCAATCGACTGAGATGGATGGATAATAGTGGTGTGTCTCCATCTCCATGTTGATGAGGCAGGCAATCAATCTGCAGCTGTTGCAGTTGAATAGTACCTACCGATATTTTACATGGAGCGACTGCCTATCTGCACTCCACAACCCAGTTACTGGATAACATGATACCCCTTGGTAAGACTGATTGCCAGACTTTTTGGTTCCCAACTTCTTGTAACGACTGTCAGACATCAAAGCACGAATGACAGCTGGGACCAACGGCTTTCAGAGGTACGGACAGTCTCGATTTGTAATAGAAATTCACCCATGCACGAACCGCGTCTTTATCAAAAATAAAGATACATTTTTGATTTCCTAGTTGCACATCACACGGCAGGAGCTCTATAAAAGCACATAAGTAATAGATTTGATTATCTGTTTATTACATGCCGTCGTCGTAAAAAATAAGGAAGTGATACTGGCCGATATTGCTAATGGATTATTTTATACTAGATTTTGCCAGCGGCTTCGCCCGCGTGGAGGTAGTAAGTTATTCCATTACACGCACTACCGGGATAAAAAGTATCATATGTGTTAATCCAGTTTATAAACTATCTTTGTGCCAAACATCCAAATCCGTTCAGCCGTTTTTGCGTGATTGAGTGATAAACATCCCAACTTTCACATTTATTGTATTAGATATAAGTATAATATAATAGTAGGTAAGTACGACAGTAGGATTATGAATCACAAATGATTAAATTCTCATAGACTATATTACTTATTTAAACGAATAGCAAACATTAAATTAACTTATTGGCTATGAGTGTCAGCTAGCATAAAGACAGATAGACACTGCCTACCCTATCTAAATCAAGTAAATATTTAAAACAAATATTATTTTAACAATAAACAAAAATCTTTATTCATAAATCAGCTCCACCTGTCGAGCGTCAATCGTATTATTAGTATCATCGATACAATACCCGTTCGTTCGTACAATTTGACGCAACTTCACATTGTGATACACTAGCGCCGCTGAGTGGCTCGGGAAAGACACGAACTATTCGCGTCTTAACGTTTATATGTGTGCTCTCGTGGTCATGCAGATTTATTATGTGTGCGTTTCTATATTTACGTGGCACACAATGTAACAAATTACACACACAAGCGTACAGGGTAGTCACTGGCTTTTTACGCTTTTTTACTCCATGACGAATTACGAAACTTACCGAAATTTTCCGAACAAAGTTGACTATGCGACTATTTTTAAAAGTAGCATTGTTTCATTGAATTTTCGCTGCATAAACTACCATTACTTCTTTGTCGTACCTATTATTTTTATATTCCGATTTCCGACGTCATTGTTTGTTTTGATTTATTTGTTTTGGTTGTGAGCTATGAAAGCATAGTATTTATGGTTTTAACGTTGATAATAGTGTGAAAAATAGATAATATTCACTGTGAAAGTTGTTCAGGTGGTGTATACACAATAGAGAAAAGGAAAATTATGCATTTTCAAAACAATCTTTCGGCGAACATAAAAAAAAACCAGGGATCTTGAAAAGTAGTTGTACACCGAATTTTCAATTAATACAAACTAAAGGTAAAGTCAATAGTAAATTTAATACACAACAATATGATTCATTTAATTGCCTCACAGATTGCAGGTTGTGTAGGTACAGCAATTGGTTATTCTGTTTTTTCTTTTTTTTAATTTCTACCTACCCTGTCTAAAAATTCTGTGCACGCCACTGAGCACACGCCATTATTCCAACTAAATAAACTACGTTATTTGATCCTAGAGTTCCTCCTACATATCTCACCCAAGTGCCTGTGTTTCTGTTTTTCTCATCAAGTCTAGCAATGATGACTCCATTATTTACCGAGGATTTATAAAGTTTTATACTAGCAGCTGATTCATTCGGTACTTTTGTGGTGTCGTATAAATGTTATAGATCATAAAGTTATTTATTACAATTTACAAGGAAAGCACATCAAACATATTTTTAGGAACGGCCTCCGTAATCATCGAGCCACTTCGAGTACCGATAGAAGATGCATGAGTAGCTACGTATTTTGATAATAATTAAATACAGGGTGGCTCTGACATCGACGCGCAAACTGTAACCATGAATTAAGCACATATTATGAGTCTAGTGCCCTTAGCGTAGAACACTTTCGACGGTCATAAAAAAACTGCTATTTCATAGAAAAGTGCAATAATAACGAGGTTAAAATGTATGGAACAGCATTCTTTTTAAAGAAAATTGTTGTAATTTCTTGTCTGCGCGGTTATTATATTACTAATGCGGCGGAAAGTCCAATTGGTTTGGTTTGAGAGGCGCCACGGCATCCTCACCTTCCGCCCGACGCAGGTCCTTACCGGACACGGTTGTTTCGGGAGATTCCTGTTTCGGATAAGGCGGGAGGAAACGCCCGGGCGTTTCCACTGCGAAGATCGCCCTGATGACACGGTGGAGGTCTGCCCGGCTTGGGCAGGGCACCGCCGTGTCCTTGTGAAGGTGATCTGCGCCGGCGGCGGCAATCTCTCGCGTCCGGCCCTGGTCCAGGTCATGGTACGGAGCGAGAGTGCATGGGCAGGCGTCGCCTCCTGCGAAGCAGTAATGCTCGCGAAGAGGGAGGCGGCGCACGTGAAGGCAGTTCATGCGCCCTCACGGCCCTAGCCTCCGCATGAGACGCCCTGGGCGTCGGAATCCCAGGCTGATTCCCGGCCACCGCAGGCACGGCCTTGCGGACGGCGAGTAATGGGTAGCTCGCTGTCCGGTAAGGACCAAGCCCGGGTCGACGGCGCGTTGTGTTCCACGCGGGCCTCAAAGAGATGTCAGCACCAACCAGTGGGGCTCGCAAGGGCTGATGCCTGCCAGGGATGCGAGTTGTTCGAAAGAGATACCGCGGCCCCTGGCACACAGGCAACAGAGGGAACACGGGTGAGTTTTAGTCAGTAAAAGCCTAACACGCCCTCCTGCTCCAGCCAGAGCGGCAGAAGTTATTTGATGATTTCCCACCCTCAAAAAAAAAAAAAAATGGTACCAGACCAGTTTGCTCGTCGATGGGCACCTGTATAAAACACTAGACTTAATATTAGACGAAATATTCATTTTGTATTTGCTTTTTGGTTAAAACTTGTGTAAACAACGTTTCAAACAAAATTTCACGACTTATCAGGACTGTTTTCACGAAGGGTTAGACAGAGAAGTATACCTATAGTAGACCCACATTTCGAATAGAAATCATCACCATCAGCCTGCCTTTTCCCCAACTACGTTGGGGTCGGCTTCCAGTCTAACCTGATGCAACTAAATACTAGTATTTTACATGGAGCGACTGCCAGCGGCGTGGTCTCAATTTGTCCAAGAGAGAAGCCGAAGCAAAGTTGGCTTTAACTTACTGACGTACAAAGAAGTATAAAGAATACTTACTATCATTCTTAAATTAATTTAAGAATGTAATAATGAAGAATTAAATACAATAAAATTTAACAGCTGAAAACCAAATAAAATGAGCAATATTCTTCTATCTATAATCTCGTTCTCGCTGACGCATTTTTCTATGTCTCTGTAATAAGTAATAATCCGTTGTACAGCGTTGTAAAGTGACATCATTACGGGATCGCTTTTGTAATTTTTAGTTCCCGATTATGACGTTTTGGCGCCGGGTTAATTTAGAACATTTGTTTTTTGTTGTAATATAAAGCTAAAAATAACCGTTTTTGTTGGTTGAATGGTATGGTGAATTAAATCCCGTATTATAACTATATTTTTGACAATAGTAGCCACTATTGACGTGCCATTTTTAATAGCGATAGAGTTGCCGATGCGAATCCCCGAAAGGCATCCGGTAGGAATCGTGTTATAAGGTACTTTCGCCACAGGTGACTGCCTATCTAACCTCAAACTTTCCGAAAAAAAAAAAAAATGTAAAAATTACTATAAGGTAGGTAATGTTACAGATCTTGTCCAGAACATGCACTAAATACTGTACAATACGTTCCCCATAAAATAAAATTAAAATTGCTCTTGCTATTAACATTTACACCCTCGTATTTAAATTGTAGGGTCCCCCATTTTATTAACCTACATTGTTAACACCCATGCTTCATTGCAGGGATTATTAGTTCGGTGCAATTTAGCTTTAAATAGTCACTGATTTTATGTTCCTTTGTTTGGTCAAAAATATATTATTAAATAGCTGCACCAAGGCTCTTTTGGCGCGTGACCAAAATCGGAACTAACGCCGCCATCATGTTTTTTCACACTTTATTTCACAAATGAATTTACACAAGCGGAGGTATCGCGAAATTCAGATTTTCATACGATTTTTTTTTTAATTTGCAAGTTTGTATCAGGCTGTATGTTGACTATACCGTGAAACGTCATTCAATGGGATTTAATGAATTATGAGGGTTGTATTGGCGAGTTCAAGGATTATAATGGGGGTATTTTACTCTAAAAAAGAAAAAATCTAAAAATATATTATTGAGATAGCTTAGGCAAAATGCAGTCGGAAAATGTTAGTTTTAGTTCATGAAATAACAAAATTAATTTTAAAATTCAATTCAAAGATTTCAGTTTGTTTAAGCGAAATAGTAGCCGCCATGTTATTACGTCATACGGCGTGTCAATTGAACAACTTTGTAATTTTATTATTTTCGTAACCAAAGTAATTTTTATTTAAATAATATTTTGCATTCAGAAACAGCAAACCAACGATAAGTAGAAAAATAACTCATTTTTTTAATAATAAACACTTATCATATAAAATATCAGCGCATTTGTCTATACAGCAAACTGACGTCATACCCACAGAGCAATATGGCGTCCGCAGCGTCCAGCGTTTTCGTTAAATTACGCGCGAAATTTGAAAATGTCAAATTTAAACGCATTTTACGGCACTAATCGATTAAATAAAAATGTTGAGTTTTTTTGTGGTTTATTAGCACTTCAGAATGTAATTAGGATACTTTTCCAAAATGGGTGTAATACCCTATTTTGCAAAGACATATTTGTTACGGTGGCGAATCATATTTTAATCAACATTTTAATCCACACACAACTTAACACTGACCTACAAACTGCAAAAAAACGTAAGAAAATTTCAATTTCGAGGGCTACTTCGGAGCTTCCTTATCAACGTCTTTCGAACGCTAAAAAATCCTTTAAGCAGTGTCGGTACGTCGAAAACTCCCCGGGTCCCCAGAAAGTTCCCATTCCAGATGGATCGTGGAAATTTGTATGAAAGAGAGTAGGTATAGTGACCGTGTGACCGGTTTTTTAAGTCATCAGAACCAGCCTATGTTCCCGTTGCTGGCACACAGGCCTCCTCTCGGTGAGGAGTTGGTAGATGGCACATATCTTCGAATTTTTGGTTCTACGACATGCTCTTTCCTAGCGATGTTTCTACATCCTTTACCGTTTTGAGTGCAGTGGTAATGAAATAATGTACACAAAGTAAAGATTCGAATCTATAACTCTATAAATTGCAGCTATTACCACTAAGTAAGGAAGATTTGTGTCTGGAATAAAATGGTACGTAAAGAGACTTTACGTACCATTTTATTCTCTCTCTCATCATCTCATCTACTGTTTGGCTTTATAATATGAAAGAGTCTCGTGCCCTGTCTGTCCGTCAATAATAAAAAAGAAAATATCAGATTATTATAAGAAGAATTATTCTACAGCCACGTTTATGCAGAACACCCAGACAAGCCCATGTAGGTAGATAGGTTACCAATACGTCTTTTAGTTTAGATATTATTTTAACTTGATATTTGCTGCATTTAAAATAAGTGCTGGTATTCAGCTGCATCCGGTTGGACTGGAAGCCGACCTCAACGTAGTTGGGAAAAGGCAGAAATGCATTGATAAATATGAAAAGGAAACTGGTGCTTATCTTTTTCGCCAAAACCGAAATGTATAGCGGTTCGGGATATGGATATGTTATCGTACCACTTCTAGTTAACGATTAGACACCTATCAATTTAATATGCTATGCAATGTAAATTTTGTAGTACCTACCAACTACCTAACTACATCCTTTAAAAGTCATCGTCGCGTCGTAGAAAATCATGACAACGGTAAAAGAGTGTTTCAACATAACCTTATTCCTACGTGACTTGAAAAAAAAAGGGAACAAAATTTAAATACATTTTTATTCCTTGTAACTCGTTCACTCAGGCTCAACTTAACAACATAGAAACTAATAAAAATAATTTAATGTTGGGTGCAGCGAAGGTGAACGCAGCGCTATGCATCGCTCACGTACACACGAGGACACTTTAAATTGGTTACCACGCATTAATATTAATGCACCAGTATTATGGTGATGGTTTAATCTGAGGGCGGGTCGACGAACCGAATATATTGGTTTCAAAATGACTACAATGGGATATTGTATGCCCAATGTGCCCATGTTGTGTAAAATTATCTTATTGTTTCAATTTCTTGGGAAGTAATTGCATAAACAACAACTTTATCGAAACGAAAGTGACGTTTTGAGTTCACTGCTGATTGTCTGTACCCAGCGGCAAGCTTATGTCCGTATGTAGCACCCACGTCATCCATGTTCTTTAAACATTCGCGAGTGTAGTTCGCAAATTGGCAAAGGCTGATATAAAAACATAAAATTGATGGATTGTGAGAAAAAATACTCAAAACCACTTTCGTATTTTAGATAGATCTCCTAGGATAGTAAAACAATAAATAAAAGTAGAATTTCAGAACAATTTTATTGGTTCACGTGAATTCTGCAGTAGGTCAATATCGAGCGAGCTATCACTTGTGCCGGCTCCTATAAATAGCGTCGTGAATGAGGAGTATTTTTTCCCGGCGTCAGTAAAGCGGTTTGTTTTACAACTGTACACGGCTGAGTGGTGGGATGGCGAGATAAATAACCCGTCGACATTTATAATCTGTTTCACGCCACCACTAAATGTATTTTTTACGATGCCCACGTAGAAAATCTATTCGGGAAATATCAGTGGCCGTCTACTAAAGTACATATTCTAGTGTAACAATAAAAAATTCGACGCTAGTTATTTTCCTGAAGTTACAGACATTTTCTCAGGCTGTAATGTTTGTTCACACGTAGTAAAACTTCCATAGCTCAGTGTGGAAGCTGCATGTGGTAGATCACTTCATACAGAAAAAATAAATTAAATTTGTCAGCACATGTTTTTTATCATATATGTACGTAGGTGTGGTTCATAAAATGTAGTTCCTGTTTGCGTAGACGCATAAAGGTATGTATAGATAGCATACCATACTTTTCAATTACTATTTTCCGTGTTTGTTATACCATCGTGTGTCGGCACGATGGTGTAAAAAATGCGGGTACGATAGTACTGAAGATATTTACGAGTAAACTCAAAAACACCGTCTGGGGTAAACCCGACAATCCAAAAGTTCAAAAACACTGAAGAACGTGAGGAAACTCCTTGAACGTGTTCGTTGAAAAGTTCGTAGTTGTATACAAAAACATGTCTATTTACAAACAAGGGCAGAGAAACTTACCTATTAATAGTAATAGCGACCATAGAGAGCAGCGAGACTGCTTCATTCCCGTAGAAGACGAAGGCGAACATCTGACAGAGGCTGGGCCCTAGGCCCCAGTGCTGTTTGATGTACCGGTTGGCGGTGAGCGGCAGGTTGATGGAACAGAAGAGGAGGTCCGACACGCAGAGCGAGAGGACGAACATGGTGGTCACGTGGCCGCGGAGCTTCGGATGCATCAGCAGCGCCACTGTGGTTACTAGGTTACCTGGAATGTGGAGAAGTAGAAAGTATGTAGTTAGAAAATTGGGGTTCTGTTTAATACAAACAGGGAATAATACAATAAACAGCCTGCTGGAAAATGTTCCGGATTCATTATGTTTTTTTTTCCAGTCATTGATTTTTTTTTCGTAGAATTCCTTTAAAAAAAGGAAGATTTATTAATGTCCAAAGATACAATAAAATTACAGAAGGCCAGATAAAAAATGCCGAGTCTACGTAACGAAAACTTTTCTAGCTGCATTCTTTTTCGTGCACTCGCGTGTAAAAACTACGTTACAGGACAGATTGCGTTGTTGATTGTTAAATCAATCACCGTGCTCATCAATTGAATTCAAAATGCACAGTAAAAACATGCAGAATTTGCATGTTGTATTACAAACACGAAATAAATCGGATTGTTAGCAAAACACACGAGAATTGCGGAGTGCGGATCTCCCAGTCACGTAGGCAATCCTGAATTTCTGATTGCAACTGATTAAAGTAACAAACAATTGCGAATTAAGTTCAGTGTTTCTATTTCATAGAATTTCGTCGGTTTTCGAAATAAAAAAAGGAAGTAACATGTCTAAATCAATGTCATGCGGACCGGTCAGACTTATTTTACGCAAATCGCTGAAATTTTTCAGTGTGACCTCATTTATTATGAAACTAGCTTCCTTTCTGAAGCGTTTCAGACGATACTTACTAAAAATTGAGGGTGGCAAGGACATTGAAGATTCTGATAGACAATACATGATTCTGAACGGCAGTTTTTTTAATAAAAAAAATAAATAATTAATATTAATCTCAGGAAAACACAACTGAATAAAAGTTGCAACCACTAAAAAACCTACAGCCACCAAATCACACTACACACTATGCTTTGAAAACTTTTTCATTTTTAAACTCCTTCACTCAACGCAATACCTACCTCCACCCTTTTAATTTTTTTACGAGGATGGGAAATCGTCAAATAACTTCTCCCGCTCTGGGTGGAGCAGGAGGACGTGTCAGACTTTTACTAACTAAAACCCACCCGTGTTCCTTCAGTTGCCTATGTGCCTCTTTCGAATCTCTTTCGAACAACCACCCCTGGTAGACATCGGTCCTTGCGGGCCCCATCAGTTGGTGCTGACCTCTCTTTGAGGCGCGCGTGGAACACAAGGCGCCGTCGACCCGGGCTTGGTCCTTACCGGACAGCGAGCTACCCATACTCGCCGTCCGCAAGCCCGTGCCTACGGTGGCCAGGAATCAGCCTGTGATTCCCGACGCCCAGGGCGTCTCCTGCGGCGAAGAGGGCTACCTCCATCCTTGACAAGCTTATGTCAAGTGTCGCTGTAAAAGTTTTGGAGACCGATCCTTGACTATTTTTCAGTTTCAGTAATTTTTTAAGTAAATTTATTGATTTGTATTTTTTAAATACAAAATGTAAACGAGGCAAAAGGAGCATGGAACGATCGTAGCAGGTGACGTTATGTAGTTTTTGCCTACCCCCATTGGAAGATATGCCTTTATGTATGTAATACATAGGATAAAACCAGGGCCTCAAGTCTGCTATTACAATAGTGTCAGAATGGTCTATCATTGATTTCATAATTGTTGATTTTGACAAGTTTTGTAATCTACTAATACAATGGCGTCATTATGACTTTCCAATGGTCAGCCATTGACACTCCATTGAAAGAAATGGCATTTATTGGTAATCTCGTACATAATGATAAATGAATGACTGACTTAGGCGGTAATCTGCTAAAATTTTACACTAATAAACTAATATAAAATAATAAGTAATTATATGTAAAAATATATATGAAATCGGGCATGAATAAATGTTCAAATTTAGTAGTCGTTTCTGGAAAATCATTTCTAATAACAGGTTTTATAATAATGGCAATACGACAATGCCATTATAACAATTATATTACGAGACCATTGACCGACCAATGATCGACCTTTATGAATTTAGCAGATTACGAACTTTTAGCAAAATGACAATGGGATCGTGTTGGAATGACGAACTTATAAAAATAGCAGACTTGGGCCCCAGGATAGTTGCCCCAGGGGTACAGTTGCCCCGATTGTAATTACTTTAGTTTCGCGGATGAATCGCATGTTATTTTATTAACCTATCGACACTCTCTAACTGTCACTAAGTTGATCGTGTCGCATGTCTCTGTGCGATTGCATGGGAAGACAAAATGCGATCAAAGTTTTTACGGGATAGGTGTCTTGTTTCTCGGCGGGCATCTATCATAAACGTAATTTATATGGATTAGGCAACCATCCCCTATCTATAGATCCCCTATGCGGGATAGAAGTCCCAAAATATAGAGGTACGCAAAAATCGCTAATACTCTGGAAATATTAAAGATAATGTTTGTTACTTTTTATAAATTCGTTGTTAAAAACCAAAGTATCGGCCAGTTTTACAAATAAAGTATTTTGCTTTTTATATTGAGAGCTATAGCGTGATTTGCAAAAGTGTGGCAACTATCCGGCTTTTACCCTATTATATAACTATATCTATGGTTATATTGCCATCAACAGTAGGTAATCTGTTATTGCAGAATATGACACATATTTTTAATCAGCTTCTACCCGCATCGCATAGCCCGTTTTCTCTTAGCGTTATTTCTGGCTTTTCTTTTTCTTTTTACTCGGCACCTTAGGGTCGTAGAGTGATGTTAAATAGCCTATGCCCTTCCTCAAGAGGGGCTGGGCTATTGTGGGGGTAACCCTACATACAAAGTTAACTTCTCTATAATATTAGTATGTTATGTATGTAGATTTATGAAGTCGTTACGGTCGTCAGAAGCCCGAAAGTCTGACAACCAGTTTTACCAAGGGGTATCGTGTTACCCAGTAACTGGGTTGTGGAGGTCAGATAGGCAGTCGCTCCATGTAAAATACTGGTATTCAGCTGCATCCGGTTAGACTAGAAGCTGACCCAAACATAGTTGGGAAAAGGCTAGGCAGATGATGATATTTATGTAGATTTATGAACATTGTAACTGCCATGGATTAAAGATTTCAGTAACCAAAACTTGGTAGTATGAACTAGTACCTATGCTGCTTTAAAATAAAGCTTTTAGGTACCGAAAATTCGATCAAATTGTCAAAACTAAACTGTAATAACGATTCAGCTAGAGATGAACCCGGGCTCCGAATATAAACAAAACGATTCGATTGATTGGCATTTCTCTTACACGCAACTCGATCGAGTGGCCCCACTAGGCACTTATCCGAGTTAAATCGATTCACAATTATTTTAGACTCACTCAATGTTTATGAGGCACTGTTCACACTCTAACGAGCTGCTGGCCGAGACATAACATACAATAATAACCCTTTTAAGCGCCGCTTCTATTTGTGATTCTCACACGCGTATTTACATTGCGAACTAAAATAAAATACCGAATCTATTTACAACGGTATGGAACTTATTTTTTGCGGCGTCGTACAGTTTTTTTGGAACATTTTTCTGAAAGTATTTTGAAGTGGCATGATGGCTTCGATCGCGCTGCACTGGCAGTTATTAGAGCAAAGTTCATGGAAGTAAGTGGATGTGCACAATGTGAAGCATTTTGAAGGTTATTGCTAATCCATTGCTTCATTTGTTCCAAAAATTTGTCTGCTCAACAACGCAAATAACGCAATGAAGATGTTGAACTGTCATAATGAAAGTTATTCTCATAGGTACAGCGCCTGAATTCACTATGACCACTTAACGATTCCTTACTCATAACCACGTCAATCACACGCGAATTCTGCTAATATCGACAAATTGTCTTGGAACATACAGAATATGACATTTCGATTCCTTATCGTTACATTGGTTTAAAAAAAAACGATATTGACGTAGTTTGAACGTAGTAAGATTCCGCGGGGAATCATTATAACGATACAGAATCGGGGCACTGGTAGTGTGTGACGTTTTTACCCATCGGATTTTAGTAAACAAATTACATACAATACAGAACGTAAAATAGAATTTTAGATGAAAAAATGGTTTAACTTTTTGTCTGGTTTAAGTAAGTTAGGGGGTCTTGGTTAAAAAAAACGATGAGCAACGCTGTTTCAATCATATTTGTTTAGCTAATCAATATACCTACGTCATATCCGCTAAGAGGTACTTATTGCAATGATATCATAAGTTTATTTATAAATCTAAGTGGGTAACGAATATTATGGAAACCAATATTATTTATAATCTTTTTCCTGCATCTCTTTTCCATATACCTACCTAGTAATGCTGTGAATCAGCCTATAATGTTCCCACTGCTAGGACACAGGCCTCCTCTCTGTGGGAGGGAATGGGCCGTAATCCACCACGCGAGCCCAGTGCGGGTTGGTAGATGACACGTCTTCGAATTTTTGGTTCTAAGGCATGCTGGTTTCCTCACGATGTTTTCCTTCACCGTTTTGAGAGCAGTGGGGATGAAATAATTTACACAAAGTACAGCGCCTGTCTGGGTTTGAACCTACGACCTACTTCTCGTAAGTCGCGGCTGTTACCACTGGGCCACCACAGCTCCTTGTAAAGCTGAGTAGGTACAAAGTAGGGACAGCTGTACGGTCAGCAGCAAAAATCGATTAACACTTTAGTTTTTGATTGAAAATAATAATTATAAATAACTTTTTCAAAAAAAAAAAAAAACAACCGACTTCCGGAAAAACAAGTTGAACAACAAAGTGAAAAATAAGTTTAATTTCGGAGGTCGGCGACTTTGGATAGTTTTGTCACCGCCTTCCGAAATTACTTAAAGTTATTTTTCACTTTATAGTGTTTTTCCGGAAGTAGGTTAAAAAAAAAAAGTTTTTTATAATTATTTTGTTCAATCAAAACTAAAGTGTTAATCGATTTTCCCTTTTTAGTTACAGTATCTACCCTACACTGATTCAGAATGTCATCATCCTTTGGGTCAAAACAATGCATATTTATGCGATAGCAGCAATCGCGGTAAATTTGCTGTCATTTTTTGAAGAGTTTCTTTGTCTGTCTTCAAAACCGTGGTCTTTGTGTGTCTGTGTCTATATGAAATTTAAATGAGACCATTTCGGAATAAATCCATTTCGAACAAAAAAAAAATTTTGCAAATCCGTCTATACAGGGTGTAACAGAAACCCTATTGCTATCCTTAAGCACTAAAGCTAACAACTGGTATAGGATCACCATACATAGTTTCAGCTCAAAATAAAATACTTTAATAATTGACACCAAATTTTCCGTTTCATATGTATCTTAGATTCAAATCATAACAAACGTGTCACCGCACTACTTAGATCAATATCTTTCCACGTTACTTGCCATATCACGATAAATCTCTTCCGAGTGATGTGATTATTTCAATTTGAAAAGTTCGTTTTCTGATATCGCTGTATTCAAAATTCTCATAACTTCCGAATATGTAGAGATAGTATTAAGAAACCCTTCCAATATCGTTTAATATCATCCAAAGAAGCCGTGCCCTTGGTATGAATATACCCTTTCCGTTACACGTTGTATATATGACGGGTTATGTCCAAACATACATAAAAAAAAACATAAACATGTCGAATTGATAACCTCCTTCTTTTTGAAGTCGGTTAAAAATGTGTACCTACTGACTGACCATTTACCCATAATCTATAAGCTTTTCACGCTCTCCAAGGAACTGCGGTATAATTGCGTAACGCACTGCCAGTAGGAATGGCTTTCATTTTGACACTTCAACAACATCCATTGCGTTATTTACGCTGTTCAGCAGACAAATTTTTCAAGCTTTCAGAAGCAATGGATTAGCAATATCCTTCAAAATAATTCAAATTCTGAATTTAAGTTTGTCAAACTCCATTTTAGCACAACTGCGTGATTCCTCGAATGTAGACCTCGAAATACAACATTCAATACAATTTTGAACTTTGGGCTACATTGAAGGAAACACGCTTAAGTAATGTTTGGCACGACAAAATCGAACTGGTGGCCACTAGAATCAATAATTGTGTGCAATCAAAAATTGCCTTTAATGTGCCCATTTAAAATAAAAGCTTTGACTTAGACTCTGACTTCAAGTTATCGACTTCACACAGCCCACTTCATAGCCCAAAATTTGAAACTTTGAACTTAATGTCGTCTATGACTATTTGGGGACCTAAAAAGCCTATAAAATATAGATAAGTTTAGGCCTTCTAGGTAAGAGATATACAAAATAGCAAACTGTGACAGCATAGGTAATGCATGTTAATCATCGCAATTAATTAAACTATGATCAATTGCTTCTTTCACGGATGGTCGAAGAACAAATTAGTTAACTTTCATTTTCACACAACGCCATATTTTTAAATGCACTACAATTATTATTTTCTTGCAATATGTGTGTATCGGTCGTTAATTAACACGTAGGAAGGTTTTTTTTTATCGCGTTGACTGATTTATTTCCAAGTTCAATACCCTGTAGTCGATAAATTGTGTTTTAATTCTAGTTTTTGTGTCAGTCCATTTATGGGCTACTTCTCATCTCCTGCCGATACGAGATACGCAATAACGCCAAAAATATTATAAAAATATTAATTTAATTAGTGGCAAAAATATTATTTTCATTACTTAGTGGCGAAAATATTTATTTAATTTATGGCAAAAATACTTTGTACTTGCCACCGTCAACTGTGGCATCTTTGCTTTCCATGAGCAAGTTTACCAATGAGAACTGAATTCAAATATAGCTCGATTACTAAAAATTTTTATTTTACTTCTGTATAGCGGCAACAGATTTTTAGTTATCGAGAGAAATTTAAGTACAGCTCTCATTGGTAAAGTTGCTCATGGAAAGTAAATATGGCACAGCTGACCGTATGTTTAAAAAAAAAATCGAAATAGCGACACGATTTAAATGATTTTCTTAAATAGACCCTGGAATAAACATTTAGTATAATGGCTACACACATATTTTAGTCGGTACGTCGATAGGTGACCATTTTTTTCTTGTTTTGGGTGGGAAATCATCAAATGACTTCTCTCGCTCTGGGTGGAGCAAGAGGGCGTGTCAGACTTTTACTGACTAAAACCCACCCCTGTTCCCTCAGTCGCCTGTGTGCCAGGGGCCGCGGTATCTCTTTCGAACAACCCGCACCCCTGGCCTATAATAGAAGCCCCTCCGTGCCTCGTTGGTCCCATCTATGGCCCCGGCTTTCATTCGTAGACATTTGACATTAGTTATGGGTAGTCTGAAGCCCAATAGTCTGACAACAGTGACAACCAGTCTTACCAAGCGGTATCCTGTGAACCAGTAACTGCCAATTCGTTTGTTGAAGCCAGATAGGCAGTCGCTCTATGTAAAATACATATTCATCCGTTAAGACTAGAAGCCGACCCCAAAGTAGTTGGAAAAAGGCTAGGCAGATTGCTTATGAGAGCGGCATTTATATTATAATGTAGATAATTATGTAAGATATTCACTAACAGTATAAGTTCAATAACCCTCAAACAATAAGCTACAAGATATCCTACATATGAAATTACATAGAACTATTATTTCATGCAAATTCTTTGCTTGTTAATTTTTACAAGTCGTTAATTTTAAGTTTCTCTTTTTTAGTTACATTGTTAAAGTACGGTATTTGTTACTTTCGCTAATTAAATGGTGGTTAGCCTTTTTAGGGCACACATGTTTATTAATTAATGGTGTTTCGCCCGTTAAATATCTGGGCGATGATACCCTTGAATTTGAAAGTAGCGTTATTTTCATATTTAATCATGGTATTTCCACTCTACTTCTCTCTAGATATGGAGAAAAAATAATGGTAGACCTAGAATCAGAGATAATTTAACTCTGGAACTATAGTTATTATAATCATAACCTTATTTACCTACTTGCAACATAAGTAAAAGATGATAATGGCTATTAAGGGGGGTGACCTCCGAGATGAGGACTAATAGAGAAATATGGAAGACCAAGACATGTTGTGCCGGCCCCCTCGGATGGCGGCAGGAGAATGATGACGATATATAGGTAAATCATTCAAAGATAGGTATATCCAAAGTCGTCATACTTACCGAACAAACAAACAGACACGTCACAATGTCAAATGATTAGGCAGTTGAGTAAATAAAGTATGCTTCTTCCTGTACTAGTCAGTTATACACCGTGACATTTTAGTCGTCTTACAAAGATGGTCCACTCAATGTATTCGTCATAACATACCTCTAGGCGCGATTAAAACATTGTTACCATTAATTAAGATAATAGATACAAAGAAAAATAATGAATGCTTCAGAATTATGAAACACCCTCCATGTTAATAATGTTTACGTATCAAACGGTAGAAGATATCTACCTACCTACCATTACATTCCATCATTAATTCCATCTCCATAACAGGGTGTTTCAAACTACGTCATTCGTCTTAGTGATATTTTCATGTTTTTGATTATGCAAATTTTCAAAAAAAAAAAAATATGAATGGTAGTAGATAGCAGTCATTGGGTACATGAAGTGGGCTACCGTTTTAAGACGACTAAAATGTCACGGTGTATTATGTATTGGTAGTTTGGTGTAAACACGGCTACACATCAAGCTATACATTTCCAGTATAACCTCATCTCGCATTGTATAGGATTTACGTACAGTGCGAAATCAGCGTAAACTGGAAATGTATAGCTTGATGTGTAGCTGTATGTACCTACCTATTTTATTTATTTAAAAAAAATCATAATAATGATGTTATTGAAATTTCGGACGCAGGTACCTACCTAATTAGTGCGATGAACAATTTTAACATTACATAAAATTATAGGAATAATAATATAGGTTTGTAAGTTTGAGCAAAGACTTCATGAAACGACCACACTATTTGTATTTATTTGAGTTGTAGGTTGGTAGGTAATTTAGTACCTAGTGTCTATTAAATATGTACTTACCTAGTTATTTTGTTATTAAAACCATTTAATTAATGTAGTATATGAAATAAATGCGCCTACATTTTTGTTGTGTAATAAAATTTTGAATTTACAATCATTCAATAATACCTACCACAACTTTTTGTCTATCCTCATGACTCGTTTACCTACTTCACTTATTAGAGGCGAATAGGTTTTCTTTCATTAGGCCCAGTGAAAGAATCGCTTTCAATACGCGCATGCGTAAAAACCAACCAATCAGAATTAGAGTAATTTTGAAGGATATTATTAATCCATTGCTTCTTTATATTCGAAATATGTCTGCTTAAGGTGAATCTAGTCCACTTTTCCCCATACAAACTTCGGGAGTGTATTACTCCACTGTTCGCCAATGTACATCAAAAATTAAACATGGTATGGTTTTGTCTCATTAATAATATTGTCTGTACGGAAACAGAATACTAAAATAAAAAGCCATCCAAAAGTTAGGAGCCTACAAAGATTCGTTTTTCTTGCTGATTTAACCTAACTTTGGGCGTGTTTAAGTAATAAAAGAAGTGTAAAATCTCCGAAACCAAGTAGGTACCAATTTTATTGGTAATTGATTTATGCAGTGGTTTTTTCATAAAACCCGATCTTCCGAAGGACTTTTCCCAATTTTTTACGCGCCTGTTTTACTATAAGTAAATGGTCCTGCATCTTACTCAATAACGTTGTGCGTGTCTAACTAATGTCTGACTGCTCATGACTGATACGACCTCTGTCGGGCATGATGCCTGGTGAGACGGCTTAATTTTTAACCAGGCCCACCAGTGAGTTCGAGCCCGCGACTAGATTCCCCTTAACAACAAAAATAACGTAATGAATGTTGTTGGTCCATGGATCTTTACATACCAGCAATACCCCTCCGTGCCTCGGAAAGTCATTTGTGGATCTTTGACAGTCGTTACGGGTCGTCAGAAGCCCGAAAGTCTGACAACCAGTCTTACCAAGGGGTATCGTATTACCCAGTAACTTGGATGTGGAGGTCAGGTAAGTAGTCGCTCTAATAAAAAATGTTATTCAGCTGCATCCGTTTAGACTAGAAGTCGACCCCAACTTAGGACCCGTATCTGTGTATGCACGTTACAAGTGAACAGTAACCAACATGACGTTTGAATAAGAGATGTTGAATATAACCATCAACCATTAAAATAAACTAATATTTAAAATTACCTATGATATTCGATGAACAAAATTAACATTGTCAAATAAAAATATCATTTCAACTTCTTAAAAATATTCATTCCGTTACGTGCATTCAATTGTATGCTCTATCTCTCTTACGATAAAACACATTTACTGTTGGGAATATTTTATTCTTAACAAACGCAAGTGATATTTTTAACAAATATTTCGGTCGGTTAATGGTTGATTGATTGAAAAGGTTAGTTTTGTTTTGTTATTTGAATAACAAAGCCGTGTCGTCGCGTTGTATTGTTTTCGATTAATGTGAAGATTGTGAAGCTGTTTTAACAAATGCCGAGACGGAATAATGATACTTGAAAATCTAACCAAAATAAATGCTAGTCAGTCCTAAGCCTGTTCAAGTATGAAGGAAAGCTTATTTAGTTTAACTTAACAATTTCATAGTAGAATATTCAACCACTAACCATGTTGCAGTTAACTACTTGAATAAAAATATTAACTAATATTTTCAACTAATAAATTTATCGATATACATATTTTTTTTAACCATTAACTAATAACCAATATACAATTTCAACCAATATTCTCATCTCTAGTTTGAAAGCGTTAATTATAAATCGTCGATACAAAAGGATTACCGATGACGTTGTAATGTGTTTGTATCGATAACCCGTGTTCGTCGGACGCATGTGACCAATCGGTCAATGAGCCACTTATTGAGCACTATCTGTATCTACTCGTCAAAGAGGACCAGCTGATATTGTGTCAAAACATTCATTAATGAGGTGTTTATATTTTTTCTATTTGACTTGTTGGACTAGTGGTCGCAAGTGCTACTGCTGAGCACGAGGTTCGATTCCCGGCTCGGGCAAAGTGTGATTGGTTTTTGCCATGTGAAATTTCTCAGTAGCTGCCCGGAGTCTTGATTTGTGCACGATTGATGACAACAGGTTTGCCACCTTGGCGCTGTGTGGGTGTACTATAAGTGTACCTCCGCCTAACTTCGGGGTATACAGGCGTCGTTTTTAGGGTGCCGTACCCAAAGGGGGCCAACGGTAACCTTTTACTAAGCTTCCGATCGTCCGTCTGTCCATCCGTCTGTCAGCAGGCTGTATCTCATGAACCGTATTAAGCAGCAGTTGAAATGTTCACAAAGTGTGTGTTTCAATTGCCGTTTAAAATTAAAGGTGGTCTCCATAAAAGAAACGTCCTACAGTCGGCCTTTTTTGACGGGCACTTGGCCCTTGGCCGGTTTTTTTGCATTTTCGTCCTTCTCCTGCCTTCGTTCCATGTTATTTGTGGTGGGCGCTGGATGTCATCTTCTTCTTTTATACAGCATCTCTATCAACCGTCCCCCCTCCTCCTTTTTGGCCTTTCTTTCACACAACGTACTCATTTGCGGTTTCATTAACAGCTTGTTTTCTGTAATTGTTCCATAGGTTTTTGTTTTGAGAATGAGAAATCATCAAATAACTTCTACTGCTCTGGGCGTGTCAGACTTTTACTGACTAAAACCCACCCGTGTTGCCTCAGTTGCCTGTGTGCCAGGGGCCATAGTATCACTTTCGAACAATCCGCACCCCTGGCAGACATCGGTCCTTGCGGACCTCACCAGTTGGTGCTGACATCTCTTTGAGGCGCGCTGGGAACACAACGCGCCATCGACCCGGGCTTGGTCCTTACCGGACAATGAGCTACGCATTACTCGCCGTCGGAAAGCCCGCGCCTATGGTGGCCGAGAATCAACCAGGGATTCCCGGCGCCCAGGGCGGCTCCTGGGGCGACTAGGGCCGTGAGGGCGCATAGATTGCCTCACCCTCACTTGCACCGCGTCCCTATTCGCGAAAATTACTGCTTCGCAGAAGGAGGTGACGGCTTCCCATGCACTCTCGCTCCGTACCATGGCCTGGACCAGGGCCGGACGCGAGAGATCGCCGCCTCTGATGGCCTCCACGAGGACACGGCGGTTCTCCGCCCAAGCCGGGCAGACCTCCACCGTATGCTCCACCGTGTCCTCCGGGCGATCTACGCAGTGTTTACACCCGGGTGTTTCCTGCCGCCTTATGCGAAACAGGAACCTCCCGAAACAACCGTGTTCGGTGAGAAACTGCGTCAGACGGAAGGTGAGGACGCCGTGGTGCCTCTCAATCCACTCCTCAATTAAGGGACTTACCGCCGCAATTGTGGCGTGCCCAATTGTCCCTAAATAGGTCACTTGTGGAATTCGTCAAACTGTGGAGTTTCTTGCCCATTCTTCTCCATACGAAACTATCTTTTGATAGCAATTAGAATCAATTCTATTTTCTTGTACATACATACATGTTGACATTCAAAAGTGCCTTTTATGTGTCAATTTTAAATAAATTATTTGACTTTGACTTTGAAGACCAAAGAAGACTGACATGGAACGAATATACCACTACGATTGCTTACGGCCGGCGTGTTCGCGATTTTAAATCGATGGTTTATCTTCCAGTTCATCGTAGGTCCGTGGTGTTACCCTGCATTGGGTCGTACTGACCGTTATCACCAGTCGACAAACAATGGATCGTTTCAAAGTTTACAGAAACAAGAAACTACTGTTTTTATAGCAGATTATTATTAGAGTACTTACATGTTGCCGTTGGAAGGACGCTGTAGGAACCTGCGGGGTTTCTAGTATCCTTCCAGGCTTTCGGGCTTCTTACTACCCGTAACGATACTGATGGTCAGAAGCCTTGTAAAGTCTGACGACCAGTCTTACCAAGGGGTAGTCAGATAGGCAGTCGCTCCATGTAAAGAACTGGTATTCAGCTGCATCAGGTTAGACTGGAAGCCGACCCCAACACCGTTGCGAAAACAGTAGGCAGGTGATGGATACACATAGTGCACCCACATTTCGCCGACTATGTTAAGTTTAAGTCTATGTAATTAAACAGTAATTGGATTCTTTCTCCACAAATCCCGTTCCCACATCCGTGTCCACATACTATGAAATCTATGCCATACGGCCATACCATCACACAGGAGAACTAGTGCATCACAACACGACTCCGTTAACGGCCGGTTCTGATTAACATTATAGGATGAAGAGATCGCGTGCTTACAGCGATGGACGGACAGCAAAATCATTGATCGTAGAGAATCACTCATCACGGTAACCGTTGCTTGCTTGGACGCGTTAGTTGTAAAGCCATCGTGATGTATTCTCCAATGTATGAGTTGTATGTTGATGGATTCCTGGCATTTGTTAAACTCACGGTTGAATGAATCGCGTCATCGCTTGTCGTGTATACATCTCGGCTGATGAATGAATTCTGAATTCTGTGTGATCTTATCAACCCGTCAAAGTCATTATAGTACACATTAATAGTGTACGCTCTGTCACAGATGATATCTCGTTTCCCTCGAGAGGGAGGGAAAAAGAGATTATCGGTGTGATCATGTGTCCGTCCGATGGGATGGGATACCTTACCTTTTTCTATCTCAGTTGTAATCGGCTTTCAGTTTAATTTGATGCAGCTGAATACCAGAATTCTACACGAAGCGACTGCCTATGTTACCTCCACAACCCAGTTACTGGGTAACGCGTTCTTAACATGCTTTCTGAGACAAGGAGGGCTCTCGGTATTTAAAGGTTGTTCACCCACGAACTGACTTAGCTACAAACGTAGCATAACTTGGTCTATTGACCCCTGCAGGTGTTATAATTTAGTCACAACGCTTATATGCTCACAACCCTCTGATGACTATTGTGAATGTATCATGTTATGTTTTGAATATCTAGATTCTGGCTACAAACACACTTGTGCCAGCTCCAACAGCCCGTTCAACTCATTAGATAACGATAACACGATACCATCTCATTGAAAATACAATTCCATTTTATCAATAAACACCACCACTCGCCACCCGGTTGCAAGGCAAGCCACTAGGGTTGCCAAACAATGAATCATTATTTTAATTTTAAATAAAAAAATATATCAACAAATTTTACTGAGTATCGAAAATACAATTTTTGACAACACATCCTTGCAAGCGCCAGGGTAGAGAAAAATTTACGAAAATTTGAAGTTCCCGCGCTACCTTAGTTCATCCATATTGAGCTCCGCTAGATGTGGCGACGCCATCTTATTTTAAATGTTTCTGTTGGCGACTACAAGAAGAACTGATTAATAATTAAGAGTTTGATTAAACAATAAAAACCATTTTCTTATAGGTAAAATAGATAGGTAATTCGTTGTTACATTCTTAAGCATAGGGATAGTTTTCATCTCCCATAGTTAATAATAAGTTTTATCAATACCTAATGTAGCTATAAACCAATCAATAAGAAACGTAGTTAGCACCCCACACATCCTCAAAAGGTAAATAAATATCTAAACTAATGGTATCACCCATAAAACAGGTTCTAACTCGACAAAAACACACAGGTAAAACATTAACAGGCACCTACACACACATACGCAACAAATGGTATCGCCCTCGAGCAAGCAAAAACTTGTCCGAACAGGTCTAAACCTGTCGAGAATTAGACTCATGCTTGACCAAAATATCCCGGCCTTTCTTATTGTTGATTGGTTTAGAAGCAATAAATATAAATAATTATCAGTGGGCCTACCCGCTACTTGTACCCTAGTAGAAAACTACTTAAGAAAAATTGAAATGTAAAACGAGTTAGTATTCCATAAGTGCGCGGCTTAATAAATGAAAAGTGTATGTAATAAGGTGTTTCAATAAGAATCCCCTACAAGAATTGGTCCTTCTGCAGCCGGATTGAAGAACTGAAGCCTGAGCCTGAAGATACACGAAGAATACAGAAGCTACTTGAAGATATATCGCTGTATGAAGATAAGCAGCGTTTTACAAGAAGCTTGCGTATTTTGGTAAGTTACGTGAAGATTAGTTCTACGAGCCGCGCCCTCTCGAAGCCCTACGTGTGCCGCCGAAGATTATTGCTGGGAATAAACGACTAGGAAGATCGCTTATTCTCGAAGCTAGGCCCTCCACGGAAGACCTGTTGGCGGGCACACGACCTGCTGAGTGAAGATTATAGCTGGGAGGGTCGACTACGAGCCACGCCGCGCCCTCTCGAAGCCCCCGTATCACTCGAAGCCCTACGTGTGCCGCCGAAGATTATTGCTGGGAATAAACGACTAGGAAGATCGCTTATTCTCGAAGCTAGGCCCTCCACGGAAGACCTGTTGGCGGGCACACGACCTGCTGAGTGAAGATTATAGCTGGGAGGGTCGACTACGAGCCACGCCGCGCCCTCTCGAAGCCCCCGTATCACTCGAAGCCCTACGTGTGCTGCCGAAGATTATTGCTGGGAATAAACGACTAGGAAGATCGCTTATTCTCGAAGCTAGGCCCTCCACGGAAGACCTGTTGGCGGGCACACGACCTGCCGAGTGAAGATTATAGCTGGGAGGGTCGACTACGAGCCACGCCGCGCCCTCTCGAAGCCCCCGTATCACTCGAAGCCCTGCTTGTTCCAGTGTTTTGTGAATGTGCATAGTGAGTACATAAGTGTTATGTTAACGTGCGTAATGAGTATATGTGTTACGTGAACGGTGTTTAGTGAGTACATAAGCATTACGTGAACGGTGTTTAGTGAGTGCATAAGCGTTACGTGAACGGTGTTTAGTGAATACATAAAGGACACGGAACTAAAGTTTTAATGTGTGTATGTACTGTATAAGTCGAAGTGTGTGTGTACGCCTTCGCTTCAACGCGTCCTCTGCTAAAGGACTAACATATAAACACCGGTAAGTTACTGAACAATATTGACAATAAGTGCTGTGAAAGTGAATAAATAATGATGACGCGAAGCCGTAAAGGAGATAGCACACGCTCGACCACGGAAGAAGAAACTACGGAAACGTCAGCTACCACCTCCGAAGAGGTGACAGACGGCAGCGCGCTTACCGAAGACACAACCGTGGTCGAGGAAGCCGATGCTACCTTGGTAGAAAATAAAAAGAAGGCAAAGCCGACTTCAAACAAAGCAAGCAATAAGAAGAAAGAAATAGAAGCCAGATTAGAATTAGAGAAATTACAATTGGAAGAAATCAAGATGAAAGCTAAGCTGGCGAATACCAAGTTGGAATTAACGCGTGTCTGCGAAGACGATACGGACTTGAGTGATAATGAAGAAGATACCGCGACCAAAGCCGCTGCTGAAAAGGCTACTGAAGCATGGGTGTCAAAGGCAAAGGAAGCGCCGCACACAGCAGAAACGACGCCACCCACGACGACCCCTGCCAGTCAGCTGGCCGAAGCAATATTGGAAGCAGTCAAATCAGCAACAGACAGCAAGGCAACAGCGGTTATGCAACGCGCGCCGAAGTATGTCAGCGAGCTACACCAATTTGACGGCGACGCAAGAGATTGGATGGCCTTTAAAGCAACATACAAGGACTCGCAGGCTCTCTTCAGTGGAATCGAGAACATGGGAAGATTAAGAAGAGCAATAAAAGGGAAAGCCAAAGAAGCAGTGAAGTCCCTTCTCTATACACAAGTGGATCCAGAAGAGGTAATAACTGCATTAGAACGCCGATTCGGAAGACCCACTTATCTGATAAGAAGCGAGATAGAAAACATAGAGAAGCTGACCCCCATGTCTGAAGACGCAAGAGAGTTGGTGAGATACGCTGGAGCAGTGGCCAATACAGTCAGCGTTGTGAAACAAATGAAGAAGCAAAGTTATCTGCACTCAAGTGATATAGCGAATCGTATAATTGAGAAGATGTGCATCCTGGTGCGATTCAGGTGGTACGATTACAGAGCATCCAAAGAAGAAGATGATGAACCAATCCTCATCAGCCTTATGAACTTCTTCAACCAAATGGTGGATCAGTTCGAAATGCACGAGTTCATGGGTACCAAGGTGAAGAAGGAAGGATTAAGAAACCGCATGCGACCTCCCGGTTCCCGCGGCGTGAACGCCACTCGAGTCGCACGGCACAATGAAGAAGAACATTCATCGAACGAGGAAGATTCGGATGAAGAAGAAGAAGATGAACCACAAACAGCGACAGTCTGTTCATGCAAGGACGACACCAAGAAACCGGAAAAGATCGCCTGTCCTGAATGTGCTGGGGAACACGCACTGTTGAAATGCAATAAGTTCATCAACGCTTCCATAGAAGAAAGATGGGAACAAGCCAAGCGAGCTTTCATATGTTTCAAATGCCTATTGGGACGACATAGAAGATTCAACTGCAAAGCAAAGCCGTGTGGAAAATGCAAGAGAAGTCACCATGTGATGTTACATTCAGAAGAAAGGACGAAGCCAGCCACGCAAGATACCCAAGCTGTAGCATCGACAGTGAATGCAACGCGGACGATATCAAGAGCCTACTTGAAAATCGTGCCAGTAGAACTATGGGGACCAGATGCCAAAGCCGAAGTCTACGCCCTCATGGACGAAGGATCAACAGTGACCCTGATAGAAGAAGACATCGTGAACATGATCGGAGCCCAGGGCCCTGAAGAAGAATTAAGAATCGAGGGCGTGGGAGGTCATCGAATGAGCCAGAAGTCAAAGAAGGTCGATATCAAGATCAGAGGAAGATTCGAGCGCAGCATGGAGAAAATGTCAGGATACACCGTTAAGGCCTTGCACTTGTCCCCCCAAGAAGTCAGCGATAAGGATCTGGAAGACTGCCCACATCTGGAAAAGATAGCAGAGCAACTGAAATATCCAAACGCTCGTCCTACTGTACTCATCGGACAGGACAATTGGCATCTGATCGTGTCTCAAGAAGTAAAAGTTGGCGACCGAAGCAAGCCCGTAGCCTCCAGAACCCAGTTGGGTTGGGTCTTGCACGGAACCAAGTCAAGAAATAATACTGCAGTACGAATAGTGAATCATCTTGTGACATTGCCTGAAGGAAAAGATGATTGCCTCGAGAAGATGATTAGAAACCACTTCGACATCGAAGCCCTAGGAATCGCCGCGAGGAGACCCTCCAGCGACATCGATCAACGGGCTCTTGACCTGCTGCATTCCACGACGAAAAGATTACCTGATGGAAGATTCAGTGCAGGTTTGATCTGGAAGACGGACGAAGAAAGCCTGCCGGAAAGCAAAACAGCTGCAGCGCGACGACTAAGGGGAATGGAGAAAAAGTTCTTAAAGGACAAAGAATTTGAACGAAAATATGAAGAGCAGGTCAAAAACCTGATCAACAGTAAATACGCCGAGGAAGTAACAGATGAACCCGCCTCCTCAAGATCATGGTACCTGCCGCATTTCGCCGTTGTCCACCCCCAGAAGAAGAAGATGAGACTGGTCTTCGACGCCGCCGCTAAATCAAATGGAAAATCGCTGAACGACGCATTGTTAGCAGGACCCGACTTGCTACAATCACTGTTCGGTGTCCTGCTCCGGTTCCGGCAAGAAGCAGTAGCCGTCGTCGCAGACATCAAAGAGATGTTCCTGAGAATAAAAATCAATGAAGAAGATAGAGACAGCCTTCGATTTCTTTGGAAAAATAAGGAATACAGAATGACATCATTAATATTCGGAGCCGCCTGCTCGCCGTGTACCGCTATATATGTAAAGAACAGAAATGCAGAAGATTTCACCAATTGCTGTCCAGAAGCCGTCAGAGCGATAAACCGAAACCATTACATGGACGATTACATCGCAAGCTATCCCGACGCAGCGACAGCTACCAAAGTGTCAAGAGATGTGAATGAGATCCACAAGAAAGGGGGATTCCTCTTGAGAGGCTGGGCGAGCAACGACCCTTCGACGGTTGAAGAGTTCACCGACGCAGACACCAAGACAAACTCCATCGTGCTAGGAGAACCTAAGGATCAAGTCGAGAAAACCTTGGGACTCAATTGGAACGTCCAAGAAGACAGTCTTCATTTCACTCTGAGTCTACGGAACACCCCCGACGAAGCCAAGGAAGGAAAACGCGCACCGACGAAGAGAGAAGCGACAAGCGCAGTGATGTCGGTCTTCGACCCATTAGGATTAGCGTCACCCATAACCGTACAGGGAAAAGTGATGCTTCAAAACTTGTGGAGGTCCGGCCTAGAATGGGACGAGATATTACCTCCACCAAGAGAACAGGAATGGAGAAAGTGGCTTGAAGATTTAAGAAAACTTGAAGACCTTCGAATTCCTCGCTGTTTCACATACGACGCGACCGAGGGGGAGCTGCACACATTCTGCGATGCAAGTGAGAAGGCATACGCTTGCGCGGTGTACTGGCGCTCTCAACATCCGGACAATCGCGTGGAAGTAAAGCTGCTAACGGCGAAAGCTAGAGTGTCACCTCTCAAGCCAACTTCAATACCTCGACTCGAACTACAAGCGTGTCTACTGGGAAGCCGCTTGGCCAGTAGTACAAGCCAAGAAATGGATTTAACGACGACCCGAAGATACTTCTGGACCGACTCCAGAACAGCGCTGACATGGATCAAATCAGACCCTAGGCGTTTCAAGCCCTTCGTCGCGCACCGTCTCGCCGAGATAGAAGAGCTGACGAAGCATAAAGAATGGCGCTGGGTTCCGACGAAACACAACGTAGCCGACGACGCTACCAGAGAAACCCCGTCTAAATTCGATGTATCACATCGATGGTTTAATGGCCCAGCCTTCTTGCGTGAAGATCCCAGAAATTGGCCTACAGAAGAGAAAAAAGTCTCTATCACCGATACGGGCGAGGAAAAGCCTAACGCCATCACGTTAAGCGTCAGGAAAGTCATACCTGTCATCGTGCCCGATCCAGAGAGATTTTCCAGTTGGATACGCCTACTTCACGCAACAGCAAGGTACCTACAAGCCATAGACGTTTTCAAGCGAAAAATAAAGAAAAAGGTGAACATCACAAAACTCATCACCAGAAGAACCCAAGACCCAGCCTGGAAAAAGATACAAAAACAGAAGATCCAACCGTCGGAAAAGAGACCAAGCAGAAAAGAAGCGGCCTTTCTACCAAAATCTGCACTCTACATAGAAAAGGCGGAACAACTGCTGATAAAAAGAGTGCAAGAAGACAGCTTCCCAGACGAACTAGCCGCCCTGCGTAAGAAAGAAGACCTTAATTCGACATCCAACCTGAAGAACTTCACGATCAAATTAGAAGACGGGCTCATCAGACTATCCACCCGCATCGGAGCCGCCAAATACTTGATAGCTTCATACAAGAATCCGATCCTGATGGACAAACGTCACCGAATAACCCAGCTGCTAGTGAAATACCTCCATGAAGCTTTCAATCACGGGAACCACAACACCGTGATGAATGAGGTCCGGCAGAAATATTGGATACCATCGCTTCGAAACATGGTAAAAAAGGTAGCACGAGACTGCGGATGGTGTAGAATTCGGAAGAAGACTCCACAGATCACACCTCAAGGAGATCTGCCACCTGAACGTCTAACAAAGGCCAGCCCTCCCTTCACCTGCCTAGGAGTAGACTATTTCGGACCTATGTTTGTTACCATTGGAAGACGTACAGAGAAACGTTGGGGAGCTTTGTTCACGTGCCTCACCACAAGAGCGATTCATCTAGAATTGGCTAACTCCCTATCAACCGACTCCATGATCCTCGCGCTACGAAGAATGATCGCCAGAAGAGGAACACCGAAAATTATCCTGAGCGACAACGGAACCAACTTCATCGGTGCCAACAGAGAAATCACTGCAGCCATCGAGACTCTGGGAAAAGAAGTAAACAAAATGGGCATCGTTTGGAAGTTCATCCCTCCTGGAGCCCCCCACATGGGCGGAGCCTGGGAAAGAATGGTGCGATCCGTAAAAGTCGCTCTCTCAGCAACACTACACGAGCGGCAACCTAAAGAAGAAATACTCCACACATTGCTTCTGGAGGCCGAGCACATCGTGAACTCGAGACCCCTCTTCTCCGTCAGCACCGACCCAGAAGAAGAAGAAGCCTTGACCCCGAACCATTTCCTCATCGGGCGCTCATGCGGAGCTACCCTCTTTGGCTCCTTCGACGACACAGAACTCATCGGTTCTCCCAACTGGAAGACATCCCAACGCTTGACCGATCATTTCTGGTCAAGGTGGTTGAGAGAGTACCTACCAACTCTCTCGCCACGCTACAACCAAGGTCCTCACTATCAGGACCCTACATTGGGCGACATAGTCCTGATCGTCGACCACACCCTGCCACGGTACTCGTGGCCACGCGGCGAGATAGTCGCCACTCATCCCGGACCAGACGGAAGAACCAGGATCGTAGACGTGCGAACTGCAGCGGGTGTCCTGCAACGGCCAGCATCGCGCCTAGTCCTGATCGTACCAGCAACGTCGCCCCAACGAGATGGAGTGCAACGCACTGAGGGGGAGACTGTTGGCGACTACAAGAAGAACTGATTAATAATTAAGAGTTTGATTAAACAATAAAAACCATTTTCTTATAGGTAAAATAGATAGGTAATTCGTTGTTACATTCTTAAGCATAGGGATAGTTTTCATCTCCCATAGTTAATAATAAGTTTTATCAATACCTAATGTAGCTATAAACCAATCAATAAGAAACGTAGTTAGCACCCCACACATCCTCAAAAGGTAAATAAATATCTAAACTAATGGTATCACCCATAAAACAGGTTCTAACTCGACAAAAACACACAGGTAAAACATTAACAGGCACCTACACACACATACGCAACAAATGGTATCGCCCTCGAGCAAGCAAAAACTTGTCCGAACAGGTCTAAACCTGTCGAGAATTAGACTCATGCTTGACCAAAATATCCCGGCCTTTCTTATTGTTGATTGGTTTAGAAGCAATAAATATAAATAATTATCAGTGGGCCTACCCGCTACTTGTACCCTAGTAGAAAACTACTTAAGAAAAATTGAAATGTAAAACGAGTTAGTATTCCATAAGTGCGCGGCTTAATAAATGAAAAGTGTATGTAATAAGGTGTTTCAATAAGAATCCCCTACAGTTTCTGTACACTAAATCTTCTTCAAAAAGTTGCAACGCGACATCTAAGCGCGACGCGACACCTGTAGAACAATTTCTATGAAAACTTCATGGAAATTGTAATACGTGAGTCGGTTCGCGCCTGTTGGCAGGAGCCTTAAATTATTTACGCTGAACTACTAAGTTTCAGTTTCACAAAAGCTAAAAAAAGAAAGTAGGTAAAGTAGGTAGTCAGTTATTTAAAAAAAACCTATTGAGTGTGTAGTATAAACACTTAAAGAGGCAATATTTAGATCATTTTCCAAAAAATGTTGGCAACCCTACAAGCCACACATGTTTATTTTCCTGCGATCGTCCCCCTAGGTCGTCGGTCAACTGTCCAGCGATAGACTAAATGATTGATCTGCCTACCCTCTGCACGCTGTCGGCGTAAATCTTCGTAATTAATCAGCTTACGGGTGGCAGTTTATTTATATGTGCAGTATCTGTCAGCACTCAGTAAGTATAAAGGGTGGAAGAAAAAATTGTAATGGCGACATTGATAAAGGAGATATCCTTAGATTTGTAAATCTGTTACATAATTTACTGGCTGTGCCCCTGGCTTTGTTCGCGTGTATTTCTTTTTCTTGAAAAGCTCACTATGTTTTTTTTTTCTATATAAACAATAATGCGGATTTTTTCACGTTCGCGGTTGCAGATGCGGAAGTGGATATTTGAAGAAAATATCTCAAGATCCGCATCCGCGGATGTGGATCCGCATCCGCGGATCTTGAGATATTTGATAAGAAACTATATGGGTAGATGTTTTAAAATTAACACTGTAGAAATCTCGCTTATCACATATTGCTCACTGTATAGTAAATTTACGCAATAACACTCGAAAAAAAAAACAATAATTGGTCATGTAAGGTAGGAGAAATTCAGTTTTGACAGTTTGTCTATACATTTTGGGAATTTTTTTTTGGATATTCTAAAACCTTATTCACCTTCGAATGATACATACGCTTTTTAATGAATACTTTCTTGCCTTTTTTCAAAGTATCAGTAACTAAGCTAAGGATCTCGACCAAATGAGCAATGATCAAGACCAACTTGGCCAAGAACAAGTTGATCGGAATTTCTTGGTTATTTGGTATGGTTAGGTTAGGACAACCAAATGAGATATTTTGAGGTTCTCCTTTATCTTTTGCCTCAGATGTCTTCTAATTCTTCTTTCTATTTCCGTTCATCTTGCACTTCAAGGCGTTTACAAAGTCACCGTGACCTAGGTTACATAATTACAGTGCTCATCGTTCTGCGGTTTGCGGCAAGTTTCTTGAGGTCATGTTTCTATGAAATACTTACGTATATCAGCCACTGGGAGTCAGGATAATCTACTAGAGAAGACCGGCCTACACTGCTCATGTCCAACGTGTCCATGTGTGATATGAACGTCTTACTTGAAAAGTGACGAATGTGTGGGACGTGTTGTGGCGTATCCTGGGCTATGTCCAGCAATGGACGGCGATAGGCTGAGTTGATTGCTCCCAAATTAAGTGTCCGATCGACCCTCATCATCTATCTATCCTTCTCCTTTGTTGGGGTCGGCTTCTAGTCTAACCGGATGCAACTGAATACCATGCAGTGTTTTACATGGAGCGACTGCCTTTCTGACATCCACAACCCAGTTGGGTTGTACCTTCAGGATTTGAGATTCCAGTTTTTTTTCAATTTATAGCTCAATGTCAGGTTGTATGTTGAACAACATTATGATTTTCGACCGTAACACGTATTATTTACGAGTTATAATCCTTTAAGTTTATTTAATACCATTGAACGAATAGTCATTATATTAAAATGCATTTTAATTAGTTTCATCTGAATTGCGCGGGCTACCCCGGCGGAGAAAAAGACTTTCAGAAAATCTTTTGATTAGCTCATTGCGTTCCCAACTTTCCAGCTATCATTAGTTGGAGCAGGGATGGCAAACCAATGGCACGCGTGCCTTTGGTGGCACGCAACAAAATAATTTGGGCACGGCAGCCTATGTCACAGTAACAAACATAGAAATCTAAGTGTGATAAGTTCATCTTCTTAAGCCTGCGTCGTTACTTTCAGAAACCGTACATAATGTCACATGATTCCAGTTCAGCTTGCTTTCTGCTAAAAGTTAATATACCTATGAAGCTAATACCAGACACCAGAAGTTGCACTAATTTGTTCTTTCATATAAATAAGTTGGTAAGATATTGATAACTTACTATATAACGGTACAAGTCTATTTCTGTTTGCAAATAAAGACTACCAATTATTCTGAAAGTATTTAGTTATTTTTCAGTAGTCAATAAGTGAAGATTGGTTGTTTGGCACGTCAATGTTCCGTTCCGTGTCCTTTCAATGTCGGGTTCCGTGTGGTACCGGACATAAACGAATAGCACCATCCCATTTCTTCCCGTGGGTGTCGTAGAAGGCGACTAAGGGGCTTACTAGAGAATGGGCAGCAGCGTTCTCTATGCATTTGACCACCGTACTGCGATCGCCAACCCGCCTGTCAAGCGTGGCGATTATGGCAAATCCCCCCCTTTTGGGGGAGGCTTATGTCCAGCAGTGGACGTCTTTCGGCTGATATGATGACGTCAATGACAAATGAAATATTTTTTCGGAAAAAGAGTCACGCAGAGGTTAAGAGGTACACCCATCCCTGAGTTAGAGGTTAGAGTCTTCCACGAGCCTACATACCTATAAAACTAATCGCTCCTCATCCCATCCAATAACAAAAGCTAGTTATTTATCGCATTCTATTAATAGCTCGGTACATAGGGGTGTTATTGTGTGCGGATGTCCCTCGGCGAGCTAATTGTTTCGATAATAAAGTCGGTGACAAATGGCGGCCATCGGTACGTCGTGAGATGGACGCTTGTTGGTCGGACGGCGATTGTTTGCTTTGATATAATAGCGAGGGTATTGCTACAGGATTGCTTAGGTGGTTTTATTGTGAGCGGGAGGATATTATATTCTTAATTGATTGGTCCCTAGTCAACTAAATGTTAAGAAGAATAAGAAGGAATAAATTTATTTTACATTCTCAAGTGGATTGAATTCCTAGACCTCACACTAGGATTATAAGGTTTAAATGAATGTTCTTAAGGTGGATGCGCTCAGGTTGCCTCAAAGGCTAGATAGCGAATCGTATTTTGTTCAACATAGGTACGACGACAGCGTGACGCGACTTTGTTGATCAATTTCCATGAAGTTTTCATAGAAGTTTGGTTGTGTCGCAGTGTCGCGTCGCCCTGCATATTGGAAAAACCTACCTACATATTTCGTGAGCTTCCCTGGCGTTTTCCCCTAATTATGATTAAAATTATTTTTACAGGATTAATAAAGCGTCTGCCTGGGTTCGAACTAAGGTTGCCAACTCTCAGAAAGACCAACCCCGCAGAGTTTAAAAAAATCGAGTAGGGGGGGGGGGGTTGAAAGAAAGTCTCAATCATTTATTAGTTTTTAATATATATTTACTTTGCTTTCGAGTAGCATATAATTATTGACGGTTTTTTACTTTTTACATGAAAAATCGAAGTTTGTTAGTATTTGTAACTCTGCTTTTACTAAAGAAATACCTATTCATTCTGTTTCTCTCCTTGCTACATACTAACTTGTTTCATAATACTGAATACGCGCTCGCTAGAAGCATTAAAACACATGAATGTAAAGAACAAACATGACAATTTTTTTCAATTCAGTACAGGGATTTCTGTCATTCGATTCCGTAAAAAAGTCAACCCAGCGTAAGTCCACTCGATTTTCTTCAACGAGATGTGGTTGCATCTCACGCAAAAGTCTAATCTCATCATATAGTTTGTCACTGTTTAAATCAATATTTAATAATTCCCGGAGTCTAGTAATTCCTGTCCATGTGATTGGTTCTTTTTAGAGATAAAATGCACGGCATGGTACTGCGAGTGAGTAGCGCCATGCGAGCAATGGATGCATAATTGCATTATATAATTTTCGAAAAAACCGGAGAAATTATTGCACCCCGGCGGGAGGTTAACCATTATTATCAACTATTTATTAGTGATTCTCATGAAAATCATGTCACTTGGTTTAAATAGGTTGATCTTACTAATGTAGATTCTTTTACATATTGTGAATGAGAGAATGTTGTAGGCCTACAGTTTCTATTCTTTATTTTCATTCCTCTAAGTACCTGGTACTTATTGACAGGCCTGCACTGTCCTCCCATACCTAATATCACTGTAATTATATCAATTATTTTTAAAAGAGTAACCGTGGAGTTTCTTGCCGGCTCTTCTCCATAGGAAGCGAAAAATTGGAACCGTGCACCTAGCTTCTGACGTTTCATAAGTGCCCTTGCAGGTTTATGTGAAATAAAATATTTTGATTTTGATTACCGGAGTCTCCCGGGCAATCCGGGAGGTTTGGGAACCCTAGTTCAAACCCATGACCATCAACTAGTCAGGTCAAGTTAGGGCCGTTATCACACCGGGGATCGCGGAAACCCGGGGATCGCAGAAGTCACATTAGATCCCGTGATCCACGGTGCAAGTGTGAGACGGAACACCGGGGTGGTTTTAGTCAGTAAGTCTGACAGACCCCTCCGCCCTCCCCAGGGCGGAGGACATCCATGAGGATTTCTCCCCTTAATCAAAAAAACAAAAATAAGGGCCGTTCCCGCTATGCCACCCGTGCACTTAAAACGGTGAAGGAAAACATCGTGAAGAAACTGGCATGCCAAACCGCCATGGGACCGCGTGATAGATTACCTACTTACAGCCCACTCGCTCTCGAAAAGAGGATGCTCGTATCCCAGCAGTGGGAACATTATAAGCTCATTATGATCCTAAGATCATGAATAATTTACTAGCCGGTCAAGAATCTTTATTGAATAAGACCTTTACAAGACTCGTCTTAATAAAAAAAAAAAATAAAGCTAATTAATATTTTCAAACTTGTAATCCCCGGTCCGATGCATCTGTCTTATTTGACAAACGATACATTCAAACTGCGACATAAAATAAAACGCATTATATTAATTAATTCCTGTTAAACATTCAGTGGTGCGTTTCAGGGCTTAGTCACGTCCCGTCAATGGACCTATTCATTCACTCGTTCTGTCGTTCACTCTCGAAGGGCAACAGCCCTCGCCCCAGGTTTTATTACCATTTTATGTCATGAGGATGAGATGAGAAATTAGAAGATACAGTTTATTCGGTTACTTCTCAAAGGAGGTTGGTCTGATGTTCAAAATAATTAATAAAATTAAGAGCGTTCATCTCGCGCGGGCTGGCAACGGCGCATTTATAGCTGTTTTTCGTGATTATTTAATTAAATCCAAACCAAAGTGAACATTTTTTTCAGCCATGCACTAGATCGTTGGTATTTACTTATAAAAATCGACATACCTACCGTCAATTATTTTCTATTTGCATTACTTAGTACGATTTAATGTTTTTATTAAAGAGTAAATGTGAAAAATAATTATTAATACCAACGATCTAGTGCTTGGCTGAAAAAAAATAGTACTTTTGTTTGTTTTTAATTATATAATCACGAAAAACTACTATAAATGCGTTGTTGCCAGCCCGCGTTGAATTAACGCTCTTAAACAACTCAGTCAAATTGGCAGAGAGCTAAAACACAAGCCAGCTGTGTGTATAGCCGCAAAATAAAATGTAAATGCTACTTCTATAAAGTAGTCATAACACTGTAATAAAATTTTAAATACACGCTCTATCAATGGTTGCTCGCCTTTCAGCGTTAACTGTGAAAGTTCCTTGTTGCGAAATTACTAAAATTACGTAGCGCTGGCTATTTTGCGATCATGAAAAAATATTAATAGGTTATATTCGGATGCTGTACAATAATGAACCACATCCCCATCTATATTTAAAAAAACAATAATTCAAACATCGAACGCAACTGGCTAGTGATGTGCACCGTATGTTTGTTTACGCAGCTGGGCGTCCGAGAGCGGGACGTACCCGGGTAGGTATCGAGTCGTGTAACAGACCGTTTGATGTCCGATTACGACCGGCACTTAGCGTTTTATGTTGCGTTCGTGTTAAGTGACCGATTATTGAACGCTTTCTAGTGATAGCAAGTACATCGAGCAGCAAACAAATGCATACTTAAAAATCAACACCCGAATTTGAGCTTAAACTGTTCTGTCTAAAGTCTAAAGTCCGATCCGTAAAACCTCTTCGTGCTCTGATGTTCTAATTTACGGTTTGAACTTAAAAGGGTTCAATTTCTAATACGGAAATTGTTTACCTTTCTTTTATGTATTGCTTAAAAGAGCTGCTTTGTATATCTCGCAGCTCAAGCCACTTTAAAATAATGCAATAACCCGTCTGTGAATTAGCAATAACAAACAAAACTTTAACAAAGTTAAAAGATTTGTTTCAAGTAAGTCATCAGAATGTGCATCATAATTCTTTATGAAACTATCTCTGGAAATCCATTAAACACTAACACCACTTCGAGTGTTTTCAAAACAAGTTGATGAAATATCAATGATACAGAACTTTGAAATGTAGTTTATTACGATATGACACATTGTTTGTACAGCGCCGCGTCGCTATAAACAAACAGTGTTTCAACGCTTTCCTCGAATAGTTGCATCGGACATCGAGCATGCGGTTACTAGAACGGCCTATAAAATCGATCCTGTAAACACAATATTAACGGGTAAACAAAGAACACTGGAAGGTAACTTACCGACGACTCCGACGACACTAAAGATGCAGGCACACGCTGCAGCCAGTATCGTGGCCTCTGCCGGGTAATGCGTAATGTTCTGTTCCATATTTGTAATGTTTTCATACATATCATACGACATATCGATATCGGCCATAGTTAAGCACTTCACTATCACTGAATCACTTCACAAGATTTAAAACTTTAATTTAGAATTCTTTTTTGACATTTTATACTTTTTAATTTTGACATGGTCTTGTCAAAAGTTCCTTCCAGCCATGATGTAGCTTTAAAGACACCAACATACGATCTGTAACAAAAGATAGGGATTGTGTTACACAGTTTTATGAGTTGGGCACGTTTTGTTAGGTCATATTACTAATACAAAGTTTATACAAACATTTTGAACACCTACTTAGAGCTTTTTAAGGAAATGTCAAGGAGATCAGTGTCATTTAGGCTATGTAAACTGATTAAGTACTTTTTGCCGTCATATTCTGCTTTATAACCAGGCAATTTCGCAAGAAAATCGACTTGCTAAGTAGTTATATTCAGGCTTATTATGTATTTGACATATTCTACAAATCTACTCTATTTCTTTTGTCAATATCTGCAAAAAATATGAGATATTGACAAAGGAAATAAGAGTATTTACTAAGAATGTGAACACAAAAACTGGCACGGTCAATTTAAGAGCAGAGTTCAGAAAACCGAAGAAAATGTTACACTAACGGTATAAGATGTTGTATATTTTGTATAAATATAAATAGACTAGTTCCAGTAAATAATATACGTAATATAACGGAAGGCTGGTGGTTCGTAACTTCGTAAGTAGATGTATTTTCAGCCAAACATGTTGATCTCATTTCATTGCTATGCCCTCCCAGATTTTATTCGCCCTCATTACGTGATCATAAATATAATAAATTATTGTTTTGCCAATCATTCGATGTGGGAGGTCCGTTATTTCTGCCTGCATTTAGGCTACCACATTGAATGATTGAATCATTCGTTTTATGGTCCTTTCTTGTGTTATGTAAACAAATATATTTTTAGCATCAAGCCCCCAGTCAACCGATTATCAGGCCAGTCTTAATTACATGTGAATACTAATATTTAGGATGCAGGGGTCTGCTAATTAGACTGATACCGATTTTTACAGACATATCCGTGCTACACGCTTCACAATAAAGTTTTGACGTGACTGGCGCTCTCTCTCGCCCTTGGAAGCAATCAGAATGGGATTAACTCTTATTTCTGATCTATTTTCACATGACAAAATATCGACCTTTTCGTCTATCACACAGAGATTCAGGAGCGGACTTAAGGTGAATCTAGTCCACATTTTTCCCATACAAACTTCGGAAGTGTATTACTCAACTGTTCGACAATATACATACAAAATTAAACATGGTATGGTTTTGTCTCATTATTAATATTGTCTGTACGGAAGGAAACAGAATACTAAAATAAAATGCCATTAAAAAGTTAGGAGCCAACAAAGATTCGTTTTTCTTGCTAATTTATTTAACCTAACTTTGGGCGTGTTTAAGTAATAAAAGAAGTGTAAAATCTGAAAAACCAAGTCGGTACCGACAAAGCTCAAATATCGAAAAGTTCAATAAACTTTATTGGTTATTGATTTATGCAGTGTTTTTTTCATAAAACCCGATCTTCCGAAGGACTGTTCTTACATTTTTACGCGCCTGTTGTACTATAAATGATCTCACTCAATAATGTTGTGCGTGTAGACTAGCTTCTAACTGCTCATCACTGATACTACCTTTGTCCGACATGAAACCTGGTGAGACAGCATGCTTTTTAGCCAGGCCCACCAGTGAGTTCGAGCTCGCGACTTGATTCCCCTTAAGAAAGCCCATCGAAAGTATCGATATTTCGATTCCCTGCACTAGTGATGTAATACTTCCGTAACAAATTGAAATATCATAACTTTCAGAACCGCGTTTGCAACAACCACGACATTTTCCCGTATTTTTCTTTCCGTACTACAGAAACTAGGCGTAGCAAGTCACGCGGCGCCTGGGTGAAGACATTAGCATGGATTTACATGCCGATACGAATCGCCGGTATGGAAAGCATAATTTCTCATAACTCGTCACACAAACGCACACCTGCCCACTGACACGATTATAATAATTAATATCACTTGAATGCAGTTCCGTTCGACTGACACATATATTTTTCTTATGCCGTTTGAGAAAAAAGAAAAAAAAATAAGTTTCTGTTTCATGAAGTCATAAACTCTTAAGCCACTTCGTTACTTTTCAAGGTGCGAGGTCGAGGACATTTCAGCACTAAATCCGAAATAACTCTATTTCGGGAAGTTTGCGGGTAATTTTTACCTTGAAGTGAGATTGCATTCCTTGCCGTGAGGCAGCGAAAATGCTATCAATTTTGGCGCCAAATTAGCCTTCATTTAGACAGTTTTTTAAGTGATATTGACACCATGACATTTCGCAATTCTAATCAGTAACGCCAAGGACTCTTTTGTTTACGGTGCAATGGTCACCCATCGCCCCTCCCCATTATAGCTTGTGAATACAAACAGCTATTAATATGGTCGGTAATGACCGCTGGCCTGTTAAGTGGCCGGTCGTAGCTGATGACTTCTCATCCTTATTAAGAAAATGTTCTGAGAAAGAGTCGATCATAGGGGTATGGTTAATCTAAACTCATTAGTTGATGTATTGAAATTAAGAGTCATGGCATTTAAATATTTTGATGAGTGCAGTTACTTATCGTCAAAACTGTTAAAAGTTAAGTAGGTAGGTTGTAATGATGAAAGTTTCAAGGGCTGTGGTGTTGAAAACTTGTCCATTTTTTTTTTTTAACCAGACAAGGTTTACAAAAAAGTGAAGAATAAAGTTTTTTTAAATTAAAAGGGTTAGGACGTACTTGTGTAGCTTCAAAGATAATAGATTTTAAAAGAAAATGCTCTAGTTGCTGGCTGTAGGTGTACTTGAATACTGGATTCTACTAGTGGTAGCGTGAACAACAAGAGTAAATTCTAGGGTGAGATCCTAGACGTCTACGTCGTAAAGGACTATTATAACATTTCATTCTAGTTTTCTTCATTGAACTAAGAAAATTACGTAACCAATAAAAAAATGTTTAAAATCAACTGCTGCACAGGCCGAACATATTCCTAAAACCAACGGAAACGCCGACGTTTTGAATCAGCTTATCTCGAAAATTCATTTGTTTGGCAGCTCGTTCATGAAACAGTGGAAAAATGAGAAATATTCGATTCATAATTATTGAAACAACATCGGGGTACCGGTAAAGACAACCGATAGCTCGGCTAGAACAGATCCGGCTGGCTGGTAATGATCACATTCTTATTTTAGTCTGTAGCTACACAGTACAGACATAATATCGTTTGCAACCATTTACGTGCGGCGCTGGCGCCGGCTAACCAATCCTATGGGAAAGTATTTGGATTTCATAACAAGACTAGGTTATCCAGTAAGCCCAGTGTAATTTGGACGGTGGCAGAATAAGGAACTAGGCTTTAATGTACGGGTTTTGACAGATTTGGCGTTGCTAGTGGCGCCACCATAAAACCCTAAGATATACTAGCTATACCCACGTTAATTTGAAGTGTCTCACTTTGTGCGTGGTGCCGGCTGAAAGTTTTATTGCTCTTCAGAATAGTTATTGTCTTCCGTGGTTCGTAAATGTCGTACTAAAGTTCTGCCACTATATTTCTGTCTCGTTGAAGTGAAGCGTAATGGCGTAAGATTTATTGAGTGTTAGCTATTGAGCAATTCCCCTGATGATTCTTATTACATTTTAGACAATATATGCCCCAACAGGCCCGATTAATACCTACCTACACAGCTACATATCTCTGAGCAAGATCAATGGCATATTTCATCAACGTGGAGAGAAAAACCTAATTTTAAAATCGGAAACTCGTGTCTAATCCACGCAAATAAAGCTTTTTCATTTTCAATTCTTCATTTTACCGGGAAACTGCTGTTTATTGACGTACAACATGCGTATGATCTGTACAATGCCGCGTAAATCATAACGTCTTATGACGCCATGTTGAAATTTTAACGATGCATTAATTAAATCGATAATAATATGATTTGCCGTATCATTTGTTGCTATTATTAAATACTAGATAATTATTTATTGTTGTTGGTACGTCTCGTATAGCAGTTTTAAGAGTTTGTTGCACATATACGGCGTCGGTATGCAATTACGTTCGCAGTTTCACACTTCATCATCGTCAATAAATTGCGCCAATTGTTCTCGCTAAAGCTGAATTAATGTAATTTAATGGTCAGTTTTGTTGAGAACAGATGAGGCGTTTAATGCATCATTAATCGAAACGATTTCTAAGATGTCCATTACAGTAAGCTAAGTGTGAAGTAAAAATCCTACTAATAATATTATAAATGTGAAGGTTTGTGAGTATGGATGGATGGATGTTTGTTACTCTTTCACGCAAAAACGGCTGAACGGATTTGAATGAAATTTGGTACACAGGTAGTTTGTAACCTGGAATAACACATAGGATACTTTTTATCCAGGTACTACGTTCCCGTGGGATAGTTTTCGACCTCCACGCGGGCGAAGCCGCTGGCAAAAGCTAGTAAAAAATTAAACATCCAAAAGAACATAAAATGCCAAGCAGCTTCGTGATAAAAAAAATACAATTTCAAGTAGTCAATTATTAAAGATAACACGCACCATAGCATATTAACAAATACTGGAAATAACACGGTTAATGACAGATGTCAATCTAATTTCATCGAGTGCTCGATGTTTGCACACATCACTAATTTACTAAGAGCTCCAATCGATACGGGGGCGTCACTGGCCGCGGTAACTGCGCGCCAAAAATGGCTGCCGATGACGTCACTAATTTGATAAAATGTCGATTGTTTGACGAGTTAATTAGTTAATCTTCCTGACAGTGGCGCTTCTCGGCTTACGCTGATAACATAACAGGCCACCGCTAGTTAACGCACTTTCGTAGTTATGGCTTTTGTGGAAACCGGATGAAACTAGGAAAACTTGTAGTATCTAGTCATCGCAGTCTGCTGAATTAAGATGGATAACAGAGAACATAACTGTTGCTTCTTATAATTCCAAATAAACTCTTTTCTAAGTATGCAACTGCCATGCACTTCAAAATTGTGTAAAAACAAATGAAGGAAATCAATTAAAGTCGTTCTCAAAAGTTGCAAAAGAATAAAAAGAACAGTTTGCATGAAAGTGACACCATCAAATGACTACCTCAAGCCTACAAAAGGTATATTGCTGTTAGTTACCTAAGCTGGTTCGAACTTCGAAGTAAAAATACTTATCTTATCATATAAAAAATGTCTACCTCTTAAAATAGTATGCGTAACTATTGCAGTTTATTCAAGTCTCCCTATTCCTGATAACGATACTGACGTCTGTCAACGTTGTACTCGTTTCTTTTCAACTAATGAGTAAACAGAAACAGGGCTTTACCGGCATGATTTGTGGAAAACTACGAACACCGCAAAAATATGCCAACGACCTCGCGTCGACCACCGACTAATGCTCGACTCCTATAGATAGCCTATATCTATCTGAAACCAATCATTCTGTTTACAAGTGCTGCTATTTGGTAGTACAGATCTTTTAAAACGAACCAGCTGATACTGAGTATTTAAGAGCGAGATCAGTTTAACTCTTGTACTCTCGTAATTAAACAAAAGTACATGCCTAAGTATTTCCCAGTTCGGAGTTCCTCTATCTAACTAATTGTTTTTGGGTAAGTTGGTTACTGTTACCCCTCACATAACTGGACAAACCAATAACATTCAGCATGATAAAGGAACTGCAAACAGTGAAATTATTGCATGCTTGTCCCAATATTTTCAGATTTGAGCAGCTCAATGGCTCTGTTACACGACTAGTCATGTCCTGCGATGTCTCATTAACTGAGTGTTCGGGGGAAACCCGCTCGGTAGACATAAAACCATATCGTCATAGCAACGACACTTGTATTGTTGATCCATCTAAGTCCTAAGCTAACGCAAATGCGCCCTACTGCGTTTGTATCCGCCATAATGTAGGTGACGTAACTCTATTACCACTACCTACTCTAGATTGATTTAACATTCGCCAGAACCATTTATTCAAGTGAAAATAACTACATTGGAACAAGATTAACGCTCTGTGTTCTCACATAGGAACACCCCCACATTAGCTTATGTAACTCCGAAACTATAAGCTTGTACTACGGTCGAATTATGTCCGTAGTAAGTCCAGTATTTCGTCCAAATTATTACCCAAATTTGGCCGTCCAGGTTTGTGGGTAAAAGGTAAATCATAGCACTGAGCAAACGGCCTTCCCTCTGGACTATTTCTAGCTTGAAGGCCCATAAAGTTTGACAAAGATATGGGGCAGTAGTCCTTGGAGTTTTGGCTACGGTAGTGACTAGTGGGTATAAATTAAGCTGTAAAGACACCTTGTGGCATAACATACATAAATGATCCTATAATGTTCCCACTGCACAGGCATCCTCTGTGATAGAGAGAGCGGGCCGTAATCCACCATGCAGGCCCCGTGCGGGTTGGTAGATGTCATTATATATTAGATTTTTTTATTCTAGTTCATGTCAGTTTCCTCACGATGTTTTCCATCACCATTTGAGAGTAAGTAATGAAAAATATTATAAAGAGGTAAAGTTTGTGAGTTTGTAGGCGGTAATCTCTGGATTTACTGAACCGATTTTGAAAATTCTTTTACCAGTAGAAAGCCACGTTTATTGTGAGTGTCATAGGCTATATATTAATCCGATAAATGAAAAGACTTTTTGTGGTAGTCGGATTTGCAAAGAAAGTCGGAGAAAAACGGTCGAACGAAAACGTTACTTACGAACGCTGCCTTAACGATGAGGGACATAATTATGATTGAGTTCTAGGGAAAAGTTGTAGAGCTTGATAATGCCTACAAAAAAGTCAGCGACAGCATATGTCTAACTTTTATGTTTAAGTCACAAAAAGTAGTTTTTTTATAGTACTAACCGAACCACACTCATAATTTCATCAAAAGTAAAAAGTTTAGCTAGTACCTATTAGATAAAGCTTGATTTGTACTTTCATACAACATGGATTTGGACTACGGAGCTATGAAGTTAATTTGTGCTGAACGTTGCATAGCACTCAGCGCCCTAATTGCGTAACAAACGATCAATCAGAATATTAATCGTTTTTAAGGGTACCTATTGCGTAGCTCGCTGTCCGGTAAGGACCAAGCACGGGTCGACGGCGCGTTGTGTTCCACGCGCGCCTCAAAGAGATGCGCAAGAACTGATGGGGCCCGCAAGGGCCGATGCTTGCCAGGGGTGCGGGTTGTTCGAAAGAGATACAACGGCCTCTGGCACAAAGGCAACTGAGGGAACACGGGTGGGTTTTAGTCAGTAAAAGTCTGACACGCACTCCCGCTCCACCCAGAGCGGGAGAAGTTATTTGATGATTTCCCACCCAAAAAAAAAGAAGGGTACCTATTGCTAATCCATTGCGTCAATGTTCGAAAAACTTGTCTGCTCAGCAACGTAAATAACGCAATGAATGTTGTTGAATTGTCAAAATGAAAGCTATATTCCTACTGGTAGTGTGTGACGCAACTACCCCGCAGGTTTTGAGTGAAGTAAGATTACTTACTGACGCATGAGAAATGCGTCAGAGTCAGCGTTCAGCGCGTTCATTTTCGTTACGAGAATGAAGAAGTAGTTATAGCAGAAGGTTTACTTTCTAAGCCCGTCAACAAAGATACGGACCCGACCTAAACTTCCGAGTTCGGAACTCTCCGAGTGAACCCTACACTACACCCAATAGTTACCTTTTCGGACGGGTAGTAAGGACAACAGTCAAATCGGGGTGTCATATGTCCTTAGCGGAGTAGGAATCGACCGTAACTTCAGCCGATTCGAACTCCAGATTTCGTTGATAAACACGTTATTTCGAAATGTGTAATACTATCTTTTACTACGACGGTCCCTACGTATAACCCCCAAACTACAAATGACAAATTTGTCATTTGTAATGACAAATATCACAGGAGAACGCTTCAAAGTTTCAAACATGTGTACATCATGTTCTAGTTATTGTAATGTTATTACGGATTTAAAGTACATTTTGCCATCTTAAACTTACTTATTTTTGTTAAAGTATAGGCTGGCCTGGAAGTCACGAAAACGAAACATGCAAATCACAAAAATCTTTTTCCACTTAGGGGATTGTACGTCGGGACCGTCCACTACTTTCCTGGTTTTAACCACAAAGCCATTTACCAACAGTCCTCCCAGAAGATGGACCGATGACTTTGTGAAGGCCGCAGGAATCCGCTGGATGCGGGAAGGATAGATGATGACGATGGTTGGTTTGAATAACAAAAAGATGATGATGAGTTTAGTCAAGAAATCCTGACACACAATCCTTTGACTGCCTCGTTGGTCTAGTGGTTGAGAGCGTACTACTGAGCATGAGATCCTGGCTTCTATTCCCATGTCGGGAAAAGTGTTATTGGGGTTTTCTGTTTGAAATTTCGCAGTACCAGCCCAGAATCTGGCTTTGTGCCCGGATAATGGCAATAGGGTCGCCACCATTACATGGGACTTAAACATTATTGGGGAAATGTTCGTGTTCTATAGGTAGGTACACATTCATTCTCCTGTCCTTATCCCAATTCATTTGTGGTCGGCGAAACATGTATTTTACTTCCACTCTTCTCTATTAGTCGTCATCTCCATAGTCACATCTTTTCTAACCATATCGTCATTCACAGAGTCCAAGCATCGTTTCGTTGGTCTGCCACTACTCATATAGCCATCGACATTCATACTCAAAACTTTACTCACCCCATTTTTCCCTTATCATGACAACTGATTTCCAAAGTTTAAGTTATCGGTGCCACTTTCAGACTTCCTCTTTTGTACTCATTTCTTATTCTATCCATTCGTGTAACACAAAAGGAAACTATAATATTTTGAAAGCTAGTCAGCACCGCTAATCTAATCTGACGCGTTATAAATAACAGTTCTCGATACTCAGCCATTATTCACCGATAAAACTAAGTGACGGAATTATTGTCATTCATTGTTTTTAGTTTTTTCCCGGATGTTGCGGCTTTTAGTAGGCGTAAGAGTAGGCGGTGAATCGATTGGTGTTCGTCTAGATTAGGTCCTTCGCTTTGAAGAGATGATAACATCAAAACTTGTAGATGTGAAGAATTGGTGTTACTATTGGCAAAGTATGAAAGTTCGATGAAGACGTTAGTTAGTCAGACGAAGCGCTCAAGGAAGCTGTTGCAAGAATGATTACAGGCAATGAAGTCATAAAAGATCATTTATATAACCTAATGGCAGAAAAGAACTGTGCTACACAACATTTTGGTAGTGGTCCAGTGGTAACGACCGCGACTTACGACTTGTAGGTCGTAAGTTAGAACCCAATCAAGCGCTTTAGCATGTTTAAATTATTTTATCACCACTGCTTTCAAAACGGTGGCGGATTTTTTTTTGACACTGCGGGGTTATCTGTGTCCCAGCAATGGAAACATTATCTATATGCTGATTAGGTTAACTTGAATTAGTAAGAATCAAGTCTAAATCCCGAAGAAGAAACTCATCTAGTATTCCTCAAGTTTATAAAAAAAGAAACTTAGTTGCAGTGATCATCAAACAATTGCTTGTGCATTATTTGAATTTGAATTTGAATTCCAAGAATCCAGGCTTTCACAACGAAACATATATTATATACTGATTCACTTCCTGACTGAATCATTTCGGAGCAGCTCTTATGCTCAAGTTGAGTCATTCCGGTAGGCTAGGCTGAGCAGTGCCTTTTAGAAAAAGGAAAAATAAAACAATTACTGGTGAGTCAATGCAGTCTAGACTTTTGGGAGTTTTGGGTTAGAGTAATTTATTCTTGCTGTATAATGGAGACGAATTTACATACGTGTTTTATTTGCATTTCTTTGTGACTTCTATCTCTTTGGTTGTTTTGACGATGTCTCATGGCTTTATTAGTCAACTCTCCCAAATCTGGCGAATCGTGACTTTTAAATATTAAACAAAATAATATTTTACATAAAATACAAAAAGTGCCAGTTGCCTTATTATTACTTATACGTATTTCTTGAATTGGTGATTCAAGCGAATCGCCTATAGAAAAGATTCGGACGAGTTAATTCGTGCTAGTCGACCTAATAAGACTGCTTCTTGGATCATTTCTGTATTTGAGGATTATGAACTGCAATGCAATGATGAGCAAGTCTGAACATTGCAATGTTAGAACAACGCTGTTATCGAATCTAGATAACATCAATGTTATTGACAGAGCTTTAGGTTTATCGCAGGCACCACAATTACTGCCGAGCACTTATCGTTAGCACCTACAAATTCTAAAAACACCAACTAAGTTTTTCGCCTGTTTTCATTTAGATCGAAGGTTCACATAACATTTCTGGAAAATCTTATACAGAAGGAGGAAAACAGAAAGGATTTTCAAGAATTTCGTAAAACAAATAATTCGATGTGGATTCGGACAAGAAAAGAGTGGCAAACATTTGATATTAATACAGTAACAATACACATTTGGGTTCCGTGAATATTATTTAAAGCGTGATTGTGAAACCGTATGACGTCGACACGTAGACAGCTGGACGCTCGTGGTTCTGTGAACAAGTGGAAGGTATTTCGAGCTCCAAACTGTTCGAACATCTATTGATTCCGATACGTGGTACGTGTTCGTTCAGTAACATTAAGACAGAATTAGATCAGTATGAAGAAATGTTCGCCAGCCTCTAACTGTGGACTTTTATCGTAGAGAGCTTTGCTAAAGTGAACGATTTTTTTATTGGCCTGGCAATATGAATCCAGACGGTATGGTAGATAATATACATCACCACACCGCGTTTGCGTTAGGAGTGTCATCAAGTTTCGTCATTAATTGTTGAAATTCAAATTTTCTTAAGTTTTCTTTTGCAATTTGATGACTATTACATGATAAAGTCATTCAATGAGATTAAATGAAGTTGGAGTTTTGTATTGATAGTTTTAATGATCGTAGCCATATTTGTTACACTCACAAATCATATTACCAGACACTTACTTCCAAATTGCAAAAAACGTAAGAAAAATTGAATTGCGCGTGCTGCCTTAGCGCATCCAATTGTAAGACACATAACAATATGTAAAAATTGAATTGCGCGGGCTGCCTTACCGCATCCAATTATAAGACAAATAACAATGTGAAAAAATTGAATTGCGCGGGCTGTCTTAGCGCATCAAATTATAAGACAAATAACAAAGTGAAAAAATTGAATTGCGCGGGCTGTCTTAGCGCATCCAATTATAAGACAAATAACAATGTGAAAAAAATCATACTGGTTAAAACTAAGGCAACTAACACCACCCTTTGTATTTCTTTAGGCAAAAAAGATATTTCGCCCAATGTTACCCAGTAGCTCTAGGTTAGTTAGGTATGTGCCCAATAGGTAACTGTTAACCTGCCAATAATTGTTTTACATGTCATTATTTGGTGAGTTACCTGGAATAAACTGAATATAAAAAAAGCTCTATGTATAGTTTACGATATCTGTGCATTACCTTACGAAGAGTTACCAGGCTTTTTAGTGAGTTTACAGTTCTGAAAACCAGTAGGTGTGTCAATACACACTCATTCATCAATATGAGTCTACAAAGTACTTCTGAGTAAGAGTATTGTGACGCACTGAACTTAGAACTACAGAAATTCATCAATTCTCGTGGATAACAAAAGCAAGTAATCTAAAATGATGGACGCGGCTCAGCACAAAGTGAACTTGTTTATTTTCCGACTTATAGCCGTGATGAATGTACCACGAGGAAGCAGTAGCAATGGATTGCATGAAACATTTCGAATAGATAGTTTATCCATTGCTTATGAACTTGTGATATATGGGGATGTCGTCATAAATCGACAACAAAATGTACTGTTTGTATCAGTCCCAAGAATCAATAAACTTGAATAATTGAAGTTTTAGCAAACGAGTGAAGAATTTGTTGTAGAACATAGAAGCAGCAGTATAGATAGTTGTAGCGAATACGTAACAAATATTCGAAAGTAAATAAACTACATTTAGATTCTACGTAGAATAAATGTTTGCAGTTATAAAAGATGCGCGCTGGACCGATTCGTGAACATGGCTGTTCGTACGTTCAAAATAAAGAATTCTTCAGTTACGGATTACTGCGTGCTTTACCGGTACACCACAAATTAAAAGAGGAATGTGTTACAGATTATGGAAACCATTACTAACTGTATGTAGTAGCTTTTTAAAAGAAGTTATGGGCTTCCCGTTCCCAAAGTATTGCAAACTATAGAAATCCAAGAGGGAATCAGCGGAGTAACTAAACACACTAACAGTAGGAATGACTTTGATTTTGACATTTAAACAAAATTCATTCCTTTATTAACGTTGTTGAACAGGTTAAGTTTTCAAACATATGAAGCAAAGAATTAACATTAGCAATAACTTAAAAAAAATATTCTGAGTAATAGTGTGGTACACAATTAGGATGCCGCTTTTCTCTTGGATTTCTAACCAGGGGTTTTAAATGGTATAAAGATAAACAATTTAAACCAGAACAATCCAATAGAAATTAAACCATTCTATGACGAGCTCAATTATAGTAATAGTAATAGTAATAGTAATAGTAATAGTAATAGTATTTATTTGCATAAAACATGGTATATAAAGTTGTTTTAAGGTACATTATAGAGCATACATGTTTAGCTTATATCATAGCATGCAAATATTGATGGTTACATTAAAAATGTTTCCCGTCAGTGAATTCTTTAAGACTGTAAAAGTTATTAGTTTTTAACCATTCATATAGTTTTTTTTTGAACAATCTAAATTCTAAAGTTTTTAAGTGCCTTGGAATTTTATTGTACACCCGAACACACATGGCTAAACAGCTTTTATTATATTTAGCCAGTCTCGGTAAGTCACTTAATATAAGCCTGTGAGGATCTCGTCGATTTCGCGGATGTACATCCTCTGCCTTTTTAAATAGGTCTTTATGCTTTTCAACAAACATGCATACTTCATAAATATAGAGAGAGGGTAGTGGTAACAAACCAAGTTCTTTAAATATTGGCCTGCAAGATATAACCATGATCCCTAATGAATTGTCCGTATTTTCCAAGAATTCCCTAACTATAGTATGTCTTACTTTGCATGACAACTTCCTATTTGTTAATCTAATGATGACAACTTAGAAAGAGTACCATTCTATAGCCCATTACAAGAGAAAGTTAATCAAGAGACATAAATAGCCGGAGTAATAACTATACTAGGTGTATTAACTACAGCCGGTCGGTCTATTAATGAAGTGTTGTTTCTTTTGGACGGAAAGGTATAAACAGTATACATAGGTTCTTTCGACACAAACCCTCTAAGAATTTGTTTTGGGAAGACAGTATGTTTTTTGATGAGTTTTTGGAAACTTAAACTCAAAGCGTTTATTTAAATTAAACCATTAACAAGCACTTATTGATAGTCCAGCAGGCTTAGCATGATATTTTCTATTTCTACGAAGAATAGTCAGTGCTTTTACAATACAAAGTGACATTTCGTTTCTCCATTTTTGACATCGCACCGTAGATATCCTTCTACAATCTGTCATTTTGTCTTTCGTTTCTAACAATCTTTGTTTAAGTCCTTATAAATGTAGACTATTTGAGAAGAATTTTTCTTCCCAAACTGTCAAAATCATACTGACAACAAACTTTCTACTCGACGGCCACAACGTATATACGATTATCTACAAAATCATGATTCGTTTAGAACGCATAACTGTGATAATTAATAGAAAAATATATCTATTTTCTCCTATTGTAATTCATTTAGTTAATAGTAATGTCTATTCTTCCAACGACAAATCGATGCTCGTGCTAAAAAAAGTAAAAAAAAAAATTATTTAATTCAGATAAGCAACATCCATATGGGTTACTAAACAAAAAGTTAACTTATACCTATGTTAGTAAACTCACTTGGAAACAAGAATGTTGTTCGAAATACATCTTCGAACAACATCACTTAATAAAGAACACTCGCACCTCCTCTTTATGGTTTTCAGGATGGAATTTGAGCTACCGCACCCGCACTCTGCAGAGCAAAGAGGCAGATTTCTGTCTGACGACGGCGTGGTAGCCATCGACGTGTGCTTGTGCAAACATACCTGATGCACTGCAGAAACGGGGCAGCCTCATCAACATCCTGAACCCGTTATTATATTGGACCCGTAGGGCGCCGATAGCCCGCTGAGTACAGTTGGTCCACAGACTGCACGTGTAAAACACTTGGCAATAAGCTTTAAAAAGCGTAATTTTGGCTGCTACAGCGTGCAAACCTACGAACCAACATGTTACAGCGGACTGCCAGCGCCCCACGTTCCCTTTCAATATCCACTTGGTCATTAAGGTCGTCGGCTACATAATCCCCCAAGTACATGAACTGGTACATGCGCAATATGTCATTCCCATTTAGTTCAATCGGGGGCACATACTCAGGACATTTACCACCATCAGCCTTAAAGACCAAAAATTCGCTTTTCTTAACATTATAAACTATAATAGGCCATGCTCTCGAGCATAACCCTCACAACAAGTGAGCAGCTCTCTAAGCGCCCTAACCGTAGGGCTCAGCAGCACCATATCGTCAGCATAGCTGATGTTGTTGACACTGACGTCATCAATGCGACATCCAATGTTCTTGCTGCTGATCTCAACGATTAGGTCGTTTATATAAACAATTTAGGTTAAACAATTTTGGTGACGTTACGCCGCCTTGTCTCACCCCGCACTCTAGCCCATACGACACAGACAACCCATCGGCCCATCTCACAATGTTCGTCTGGTTGTAATACCAATACTGGAAGATACGCAACAGCTCCGCCGGCACGCTTCCCTACCGCAGCTTTTCCCACAGCACCTCGTAAGATACAAGGTCAAAGGCACGAGAGAGGTCTAAAAAGCAGGCCTAGACTGGCGTTCGACGTTCGGTGTAGTACTGCACCGTATGTTTAAGGGCGAGAATTGCACTTTCGCTAAGCCTGCTGGAAGACTCTAAAAACATTAAGAAAGGAGAGTATTAATGACTGTCTTTAAAAGAGATGATTTTTAGTTAAAATTAAGTATTACAATCTGACTGGACTGGTCACATAATAAGAGGCATTTAAAAGTGGAATAAAAGCATAGTATTTTGGTACCCAAGAAATAGGAAAACTAATCGACGTAGACTGTTTCGAAGATGGAAAGACGAATTAGAGATCATAGCAGGGAAAACATGGACTAGGAGAACACAAAATACAACAGAGTGGAAAGAGATGGAGGAGGCGTTTGCCAAAGTTGGGCAAACAGACCGGGTTGTCGGCGTCACAGACTCGCCAGAGTCGTTAGATTAAGTTTCAAACAATGTAAAAAATTGCTGTCTGACTATAGGCTTATATTATTATTATTAAAATCTGAATCTGAATCTCATTTCTGAAGATGGCTGAAAGTTTAATATTTCCAACTCTCCAGCGACATCTTACAAAATCGAAATTTCTAATGCCTCTAATACTAAACACAAACATCCGAAACTGAGTGTATTTCTTCCATTATCACATTAGTTCCCTAATCATCACCGTCCGCTGGCTGTCAACGTCATAATTATCACGTCACATGCGTCACATCACCCTATTTAGATCGCACTAAACAGCCAGTGACACTCGCAGGTACAGTCGAAAAAAGAGAGAAATGTACAAGCAACAAACTTGCACGCTACTGGTTGTGGGTGTACTGAAGTCAAGTGTCATCATCATTGTCCGTTTTTTTTTTTTGGGTGGGAGATCATCAAATAACTTCTCCCGCTCTGGGTGGAGCGGGAGGGCGTGTCAGACTTTTACTGACTAAAACCCACCCGTGTTCCCTCAGTTGCCTGTGTGCCAGGGGCCGCGGTATCTCTTTCGAACAACCCGCACCCCTGGCAGATCATCATTGTCCTCCCACCCCTACGCCAATTTATTTATAGATATAGCCAATTTATGTGTCGTTTTCTTCCATATCTCTATTAGACGTCATTTCATACTTCAATTTCCTAGCTACACCATCGTTTACACAATCCATGCAAGCGGGGTAACTGCGTAACACACTTATATTAGGAATGGCTTTAATTTTGACAGTTCAACAATATTCATTGCGTTATTGAGCAGACAAATTTCCCGAACTCATGAAGCGATATCCTGCAAAATTATTCAGATTGTGATTGATGGTGTGTTTACGTAATTAGGGTGCTGTTCTCATTGAGTGCCAAATTGTATTGTTAATAGCTGTGGATAATAGATATACATCCTAATTATAATATAATATTAATATTTATATAAATATCCTTACTAATATTATAAATGCGAAAGTTTATACGTATAGATGTTTGTTACTCTTTCAGGCAAAAATTACTGAACGGATTTGAATGAAATTTGGCACACAGGTAGTTTGTAACCTGGAATAACTCATAGTATACTTTTTATCCCAGTACTACGTTCCCGCGGGATAGTCTTCGACCTCCACGCGGGCGAAGCCACTGGCAAAAGCTAGTATTACATATTTTTGTCTGTGAACCACATTAGTTTACCGACCGTACATAACTGGCAGTTAGGAAGACGCCGCAAGCCGGCTGCACTAATTATAACGTTCGGATAAGTGGCCTAGATCTAGCACACAATGGACTCTATACTTGTCGTGTGACACAGAAGTCTAGGTTTACGCGAAGCGAGGTGCGCGTGCGATGCATCATCTTGTATGTAGATATGATATGAGTGTCGTGAGTACACAGAACCTATTTTACTGTATTGACTTAGAGAATTTGTTTTGGGGTTAGTGATAAGCTGCTCGGCGACAGTATTTAGTGAATTAATCTACCTAATTATAATTAAGTAGTTCTATTATTTTGGTCAATGTGAGGAATATTGATACAATAATATAGATAACCTACCCGGACCTAAAAGATCTGCCTGCCTTGCACCACCTGCACCCTAACTGCGTGACACACTATCAATCAGAATCTGAATTATTTTGAAGGTCATCGCTATGCTAATCCATTGCTTCATATTTCGAAAAAAATGTCTGCTCAATATATCTCAATAGCGCAAATAACTTGAGAGCATTCTCCCCACACGGGTTGGCAACGGCGTATTTATGGCGATTTTTCGTGATTATTTCATTAAATACAAACAAAAGTAAAAAAAAAACAGCCATGCACTAGATCGTTGGTATTTTCAAGTTTGTATACTTTTTTTTTACAGTTATTTTGGTATTTACATATAAAAATCGACATACCGTCAATTTTTTTTATATTTGCATTACTTAGTACGATTAAATGTTTTTTATGAAAGAGGAAATGTTAAAAATAATTATAAATACTAACGATCTAGTGCTTGGCTGAAAAAAATTGTACTTTTGTTTGTATTTAATTAAATAATCACGAAAAACGACTATAAATGCGTTGTCGCCAGCCTGCGTGGAATGAATGCTCTTAATGAATGTTGTTGAAATGTCAAAATGAAAGCCATTCCTACTGTGAGTGTGTTCAGTGGCGGATTTACCAGCAGGCTGAGTAGGCTGGAGCCTAGGGCGGCGGCAAATTTAGCTCATATTTTGCCCTATGAAAAAAAACAAAACACAAAATTACAATATTTTAGCACCTACCTACCTACTATACATACAGTAAGTAATTAAGTATACCGAATACTCCAATGTCTGCATATGAAAAATTACTAAACGCTGTGTAGAGTAGACTAATTGTGAATTTGAATTTTTAAAATATTCCAATAGCGTTTCAATATTACAATTCAAAAGAGTGGGGGCGGCAAAAATGTTATAGCCTACTTGCGGCAAATGTGTAAATCGGCCACTGAGTGTGTTACGCTATTACCCCTTTGTTCCCAACTACTTGGGTATTGGCATTAAGTGTATGTCTTCCATTTTCCTTTGACAGCCGTAACCTTATCATTCACTCACGTTCTCATTCATGTCATTCTTCGCAAATGAACGAAACGTTCAGAGAATCGTCTACACTTCTGATTCATGCGCATAGTATTTTAATTAGTGATTCGGTGCAATACTATCAATATTAGGTGCACCAGTTTAATTTATATCAATAATAACATATCGTGCGGTCAAGTCTGGTGACCCGCCTCTTAGAATCTTGTTTGAAAATAAATAGCACCCTCTAAGCAATTGCGAACTGATAATATTTTATGTCCCCGACTCCTAGATTTATTAGTCGAATCGGGTGACATTTTAAATTATAATAGATACCTATATTATTTTCTATAGGCGAGATGCATGAAGTTAATTTTGTTTGTGGGAGGATCGACAACTCCAGGCAATGAAGTTATGAAAAAAGGTCACTGGAGGTAAGTACTTGCAATAAAGTGCATAAAAGACTTCGTGCGAGTCGCCTATAGAAAACAATATTGTCGAGTCGGGCGAGTAAATTCGTGCGAACCGACAAATAAGCCGGATTCTAATACAAACAATCCTAAGTTGGTGGGGTTTACAGGAATAATTATGTTTTCAAGTTAATAATAATATTGCTTAAGCCGGATTATAAATCCGTACTGGCAGTGTGTTACTGGTAGTGTGTGGTCTTGAACTTACTCAACTCAAAGAAATACAGGACATCCGAGAGCGGCGAGAGCACGTTAGATTGACACCGTCAAAGTTGCGGGAAGCACCCGGAGAACGAATGCACGCAACCGTGGAGAATAACAGAACAGTGGCCCTAGTGTGAGTTTTATTTAACCATCTCGATCAAACGCTTCAAGCGCGTTCGGCGCTTCGATTGGTCCGTCACCAATCCAGGGCCAATCGGAGCGCCAAACGTGCTCGATGCGTTTGATCGAGATGGTAAAATGAAACTCACACTAAGGCCTCAGGAAAGGGGCCAGTAATCAGCAGCTCAGCAGATTACTCGAGGCTGTAAAGATTATGAAGCACTGACTTCAATGTCCAACTACGCATTGATATGTCGTTGGGGGCGTTCTGTATAAATGATATATATAGCCCCGAAGCAGTTAGTTTAATAGCCAGGGCATCACAATTTGCGAAAAGGTCAATCCTATTTTTATTTTGCCTACACCCACGCGGATGTACTCGCGTGCCTTTTATTTACTCGTTCAAATAGCACTGTAGGTGTCAGAAATAACAACAAGTCTATGATGACGATATTTGTCGCTCTAGTTTTTGTACCTTCCAGTCAAATGATACCATTTACGTAAGGCCAATTAATCAAGAAAATAATTGATCTTTTGGCCTTCTACTTTACAAGTTTGTAATAACCTGTTGGACATGAATCACCCTCTTAAAACGTTTGGCACTTGAATGAGTGGTTTTAGTACAAGATATTCAAAGCTAGATGTTTGAATCATCATCTGCCTAGCCCTCAATACTCAATACTCAATATCTTTAATGCTTTACCATAATGTGTACTTAGGTGGTAACTATATAATTGAGATCATTATGGACCCTGTAGGGCACAGCAAAAGGGTAGGAGAGAGGAAGCCCTGTTTTATTTAATATATTATTATTGCTATTATAATTCATTGTTATTTTAGTTGTATTATTTAATATAAAATATTATTTATTAAAAATTACCATATTGTTAATACATGTTCCCAATTATGTTGGGGTCGGCTTCTAGTCTAACCGGATGCAGCTGAATACCATTATTTTACATGGAGCGAATGCCTATCTGAACTCCACAACACTGGTCGTCCGACTTTCGGGCTTCTGACGACCCGATCACGTCAAAGATCCACGAATGACAGCCGGGACCAACAGCTTAACGTGCTTTCCGAGACACGGAGGGGTTGATATGTAAAGATGGTCACCTATCCACGGAACTAAACGCGGTAAGCGTAGCTTAACCTGATCGATCGACCCGTGTGGCTATCATTTCATTAAATGCTTGTATCTAGAAAAGTCATAAGGATAATATTTTCAGTAAGCAGGCAAAAAACTTAAAGAATCACCATGGTGTGACCCATGGTCCATAAGTGGGTTATACTCATTCATGCATCTAAAACTTTGTAAACTCATGCGACGCCATACTTGACCTTCCCAAAATAAAGTCCTCGCCTCTGAAGTCCAGATGGATACTGTCGTCATATTGGTCTTAGACAGGCACGAGTACCACTCTGGGGAATTAATGTGGAGGCTATTGTTAGTAGGACCACACGTAGCCTGATGAATAGCCCCATGCTAATTTATCACGTACATGCAAAATAACCTGTTCTCCTCAGTTATGTAGCCTTTCAATTCAGAATTGCATTTCATCAGATTTTGTAGAACTTGATCATTTTGCAAGTCTTGCAATAACGCACGGTTACCAGTCGGCCAATTTTATTGGTAGCTGTATTGGTTTAGCTGTGTATTCAGTCATGGTATTTAGATGACAAAATGTCTATCGTTGATAGATTCGTTTTGCTGGGCACCATTTTAAGATGATTTACCCTTCTTATTTGGTGTCGGCGCAGTGTGTTTTAAGGCTTCTTCAGACAGGCGCGACGCTACACTTGTAGAACAATTTCCATGAAATTTTCATAGACATTGTTTTACGAGATTCGCGTCGTGCATATTCAAAGAAGCCTTTTTCTATCAGCCGTCACCCGTCATTACCTTCATTCACTTCTTCCCTTGTCATATCCTCTTTCACAGAATACATTCATCCGTCTGCCTCAGTGCCTCTTTCCATAACGACATTTCTGATTAAGAAATGCAATACCTCTAATCCTACTGAATGCATCATTCATAGCATGACTGAATGTAATTTCAACATGTTTGAATAAATTTTGAATCAATACACGGAAGTCACTTAGTCCAATAGTGGACAGACTGTTAATATAATTTCATAACAGCTTGTTTGAAGATTGTAATCCGTGGCTGGCTTATTGTATGGTAATGCCGGCAATGTTTCGAATATCTGGGAAATTCAAATGAGCGTCGACGTGGTTCCGCGGCCATAGAGAGTTTCTTCGGTCGGACTTCGGATATCCGATCAGGCTTTAGATGGCGACTAGGTAAGTAGCTAAGTAAGTACTGTAAAGGCTGGTTGTTTACCGAATGCAACCTTATCGTCGTACCGGCAGGCAACGAAATGGCTTTGTCTCATTCGAACTGTCTAGGAGATCTAGATCAATCCTTCAAATATTTTAGCATAAGTTTTTGTTTCGGAAGAAAATAGATCAATAACAGGAGCGGAGCTGTAAAGACCTTTGACTTGGAATAAACGATATTATTTATATTTACACGCATTCATGCGTTTCGTTTATCAAACCCCGGTACGAGGGACTTTCAGGTCCTACAGTACTTAGGAATACTGTTTTGTCTGAGAGATATGTAAATACAGTGAATAGTAAGTTTTCACCTTGAGACAACTTAGTGGTACCACTACCTAAGTTGTCTTAAGGTGAAAACTTACTAAAATTATTTTATTTCTGTACGTAGATTTCTACAAACACTTACACGTCAAACATATTTTTAAAAGTAGATGAGTTCGGCGTTTCCTATCTGACTATTCTAAGAAGAAAGGCCGAACAAACTCAGAGATCTTGTATTAAAGTCCAGGCTTAATCTTGGTCAGGTCATGTAAAGACCATGTAGCTTGGTATCTGAAATGCTGTTTTGAGGAAAGAACCACACGTATTGATGGGGGGGACCTGTCCAATCAGTGCACGCATGAACCTCAACTGTATTACTGTCACTCACACAATTACTAAATACCTTCTTCTTATTTCAGTTCTTCTACCAACTTCAGTTCTTGCTACAATTTGTTTACTTGACAACTTATCTTAAGTACCTATTACAATTCCTAGACCGACTAAGTATATTATCTAGCACGCCCGGTTGTGGCGTAGGCCTGTGCAAGCGCAATAACTACGATGATAACATTCAATTATTCTTTCTACATAGATCTATCGATAGAAGACTGTCCCGGTCACGATGACTTAACTTTGCATAACGACTGACAGCTACGTCAACTACCACTACCTACTCCAGTTTACTATAAATAGAAAATGATCGTTTTTGTTGGACTGTGTTTTGTTTCTAAATATGTATGTTCTGTGGCGTGTGGCTTGAGGAAAAGAAACGATTTTTCCTAAGCCTAAAAATGGATAGATTAAATTAGGCAAAAAGATGGGCTCGGGCAGTGGTATCCTCTTCCTAACTGATGATTGTTCGTTCCTTCTCGAGTTAACTCTTTGAACCCAAAAGTGAGGTGGCGGTGATTTTCAAAAAAAATAATAATATAATTACCTATGTACCTAAAAAATTAAGTATTAGGTAGTAGGTAGGCATTTTATAATAAATTTTCCTCTATCCAAGTGAGTAGAGGTTTTCCTTACCATTTTTGTTGTCTTTATTAAAATAAAATCAACCTAACTTCTAGAACATTCCATATTTTTAATTATCACGTAGTTTAATGTCGAGACTGCAGATAAACGACCGCGCGTGCGTGCTTTGGCACAGAGCTTGATATAAAACATAATTAATAAGTTATTTTGATTCACTTTGCACACTAGAGATTAGGTATCAGTGTAGGAGGCACAGATAATGGTTTTATTATTCATTACATTTTCGATAAAAAAAAGCAGGTACTCGTGGGGACTCCCGGAGTCCCGACTCAAGTGAAAATTTAGAACTATGAAATAACAGTGGTTTCTTTTTTTAATTTTCAAATTAATTGTAGTAGGTATGACTATGTATCAAACATCAATTTATAATTTGTAAATTAATATTATTAATTAAATATGATAAATTATTCACTGCTGGCCAAGCGTAACACTCATAGCTCGGTCGGTGATGCGAACCCATAAGATTTTCTTGAAACCGTAGCTAACAATACCAAGACCCCTCTGTGCCTCAGAAAGTACATTAAGCCGTTGGTCCCAGCACTCCCAGTTGTCAATCGTGGATCTTTGAAAGTCGTTACGGATCGTCAGAAGCTCAAAAGTCAGACAACCAGTCTTTCCTTACTAAATACCGTACCGTATTACCCAGTAACCAGTAACTGGGTTGTGGAGGTCATATAGGCAGTCACTCTGTCTAAACTACTGGTATTTAGCTGCATCCGGTTAGACTGGAAGCAGACCCCAACATACTTAGTTGGGAAAAGGCTAGGCAGATTGAAACATCGGTTAGAACGCCTCAAGAAGTTTATGCATTTGACTGGTTCGTGGGTCCAGTAGTCGCAAGCGCGACTGCGTGGCCGTGAGTCTTAAGGTGAACCTAGTCCACATTTTTCCCATACAAACTTCGGGAGTGTATTACTCCACTGTTCGACAATGTACATCGAAAATTAAACATGGTATGGTTTCGTCTCATTATTAATATTGTCTGTAGGGAAACAGAATACTAAAATAAAAAGCCATTAAAAAGTTAGGAGCCAACAAAGATTCGTTTTTCTTGCTAATTTAACCTAACTTTGGGCGTGTTTAAGTAATAAAAAGAAGTGTAAAATCTGAAAAACCAAGTCGGTACCGACAAAGCTCAAATATCGAAAAGTTCAATAAACTTTATTGGTTATTGATTTATGCAGTGTTTTTTTTTCATAAAACCCGATCTTCCGAAGGACTGTTCTTAAATTTTTACGCGCCTGTTGTACTATAAATGATCCTGCATCTCACTCAATAATGTTGTGCGTGTAGACTAGCTTCTAACTGCTCATCACTGAGACGACCTCTGTCGGACACGATGCCTGGTGAGACTGCATGCTTTTTAGCCAGGCCCACCAGTGAGTTCGAGCTCGTGACTAGGTTCCCCTTAAGGTATGTTTCCGAACGCTGTGCTGATTCCAGCGAAGCAGCATCGGCAGTGTTACGCTCAAAGAGATGTCAGCACTAACTGGCGGGGCCCGCAAGGGCCGATGCCTGCCAGGGGTGCGGGTTGTTCGAAAGAGATACCGCGGCCCCTGGCACACAGGCAACTGAGGGAACACGGGTGGGTTTTAGTCAGCAAAAATCTGACACGCCCTCCTGCTCCACCCAGAACGGCCAAAAATATAAAAAAACCATGGAGTGTATCACAAGGTCACAAATCACAAGAGTGTTTTTTTAATTTTTACAGTCTGTGTTCACGGGCCACGAAAATAAAGCTAGCTAAAAATTACTAGCTTTCGCCAGCGGCTTCGCCCGCGTGGACGCCGAAAATGATCCCACAGAAACGTACTTCTGGGATAAAAAGTATCCAAAATTAAAGATATAAACTATCTGTGTGCCAAGTTTCATTCAAATCCGTTCAGCCTTTTTTGCGTTTATTTCTTACTTTCACATTTATAATATTAAGTAGGATCTGAGAAAACCATAAGATTATCTACAGTATATAATGTGGAGTCGCGGTCGGAACGAAACAAGTGTTATTATTTTCATTTGAAAGAAATATGATGGAAAGAGAGAAAGAGACATTGTGATGTTGACACATTTACAGTTGACGTTGACCTTTTGTTGAAATTTTGCTTTGTATTTTGTCTGAAAAATACATTTTGCTTATGAAACTATTATTTTTCCAAAGTTCAAAATTTTCGTACATTTGACAATTTCTATCGTACATTGACCAAATTATCGTACGCCCCCATAATTAGCGTACGGGTTGGCAACACCGACACTGCAGCGCAGCAGTGCTGCCGCTGCATTGCTGCCGCGATATTGCTGCGTAGCTCGGAATGTAATCTCATAAAAACTTATAGAGAATATATATATGGGGACCAGTAGTGTTGCGGCAGCACTGCTGCGTGCAGCGGAGCTCGGAATCATACCTTTAAGCCACGTTTCCTTGGTCGTGCAGCGTCATTGGGTTTTTTGTTGTTTTTAAGTATAAGTAAGTACATTAAAAACTCGTTGACCTATTAAAGATGGCCAAGCTCACGTAAGCATTGTATTGATTTATAGGGTTTTTGCAAAATAATGTGGTTTTTTTTTTTTTGGGTGGGAAATCATCAAATAACTTCTCCGGCTCTGGGCGGAGCGGGAGGGCGTGTCAGTCTTTTACTGACTAAAACCCACCTGTGTTTCCTCACTTGCCTGTGTGCCAGGGGCCGCGGTATCTCTTTCGAACAACCCGTACCCTTGGCAGGCATCGGCCCTTGCGGGCCCCATCGGTTGGTGCTGACATCTCTTTGAGGCGCGCGTGGAACACAACGCGCGCCGACCCGGGCTTGGTCCTTACCGGACAGCGAGCTACCCATTACTCGCCGTCCGCAAGCCCGTGCCTACGGTGGCCGGGAATCAGCCTGGGATTCCCGACGAAAACAATGTGGTTAACTATTTACCTGATGAGGCGAATAAGTAGTAGGTACCTACTTCAAATTGATGAGGAATATATCATCCAAATATGGCGAGGTGGTAAAAACCTCCTGATTTTAATTTATTGGGCTCACGAAGTCACGAGGCACGCTCATTACTTTTATAGGTAAAGAGCGTCATCTGGTTCTGGCCATCAATTTGCTACCTAGAGGATTTATGGAGTAAGCATGTATAATCAGCCAAATAACCCTCCTTCTGACGCAATCTGGTATAAAGTGGTCTGCCACTCGTATATATCGAAATTCGTTTGCACGTCATAAAACTAACTAGGAGGAATGTGGAATATTTTCTTTTGCGATTTAACTTATGAATTTATTTCACAATTCGGTTTTATTTCAGTGTAATAAAATATATAATTAAAATTTAAAATTGTGACATGTATGTCTGTTGTTGGTTACTAAAATAAGTAAGTTAACTTATTAACCTAAAAATATCGATCACTGTACGAATTATATAAATAAATACAATTTTAAAATATACTTACTTCTTCTTGGTCGACCTTACCTACCAACGGTAAAAAGTTGTTTTTTCGTTTTCTAGTTTTTGTTACTAAAACCTTTTTTACGTCAATAGCGTAGTGCTGTGCCCACATCGAGCGACAGGTGGACACAGCACGTGCGTCGCAAGTAGGGTTGCCAACTTTATTTAGAAAACAAAGAGTGAAGACTTACAAAAGAGTTTTATTTATTGTTTTTCTTAAAGTAGTATATTAAGGATTTTATGGTAATTTATCTATTTTGGAGATTTTAAAGTACGCATACGCGGAAGAGAGTACTGTAGGTACTCTATATTACAGTATACGGCTGCTAACCCTAGTAACACGCCCCACGCGTCCACAACCACCCCGTAGGGTAGCATGCGCATCTTTACCGAACCTAAGACCCGTAACGACCTTCAAACAACACTATAACTTTACAGTTTTACTCTGTAAAAATGTAGACGTAAATAAAACATTAATTTAAATGATCGAGACTTAGTGCTGTTCGCATAGTTGGAAATAGAATAAATAGTTTGTTTAGCCGAGTGCCTAGTGTTAGGCATGTGTAATGTTAGGTTAGGCATTCTGGCCGGTTTTTAGTTCGCTTTGTGGCTGTGAAGTTTCTTGTCCATTCTTCTCCGTTGGAACCTACTACGCCTGGAATGGGCAACTAGCTTCATCTCACTGACTGGACTGACTCTTCACTACATAGTATAAAACAAAGTCGCTTTCTCTGTCCCTATATCCCTATGTATGCTTAAATCTTTAAAACTACGCAACGGATTTTGATGCGGGTTTTTTTAATAGATAGAGTGATTCAAGAGGAAGGTTTATATGTATAATACACCGACCTCCACGCGGGCGAAGCCGCTGGCAAAAGCTAGTTGACAGTACATTCAAAAGTGCCTGTAACTGGTTTAATTGAAATAAATATTTTGAGTTTGAGTCTTTCTCTTTGGCATCCAATCCTGGAAGAGGAAGTAGGTCCATACTTGAGCAGGGGTAGCTGCTTTAAAAATCCAACAAAACTTATTCAGTGAACGGGTTATGTTTGGTCAAATATTTTGGCTTCAATCCTATTTTGTTAAGACACATGTCATGGGCTTACTATTATACTATACTAAAAAAGACATACAAAAATACACCCACATAAAAAATAAATTTGATTGACTTGTATTTAAACATGTTGGTAAATGTTTGGCAGCTTTTAAACAGATAAGCCAAACTTGATAGGTAAAATTGTTGTGTGTTTAAGTGGGCCTTATCAGAAACATGTTTTAAATTGAACCCACCTTAGGATTACTCACACAATCTTCAAGTGGAAGTGGTTCAAAGCAATGATTAATAAAACAAATAAGAAATACTTAGAAAAGAGTATGCGTGGTAGCCCTTACCCTTAGGCCAAACTACGTGATCAATTCCAAATTATTTCTAAAATAAAAACCTTTGTTATTTATTGCAGTTTTATTGACTTTCCATTTTCTTCCGGCAGATGTTCTTAACTTTTTTAAATGATCCGCTTTGGGCGATGCGATTACGCACGAGCTAAAGGGCTCCACAAGTCTGTCGAATTAGGACTGTGGCCTACATGATAATTTTAGGTAATCTGTGGCGCTACGCATTAAAGGGCATTACACTCTGTTTTACACACAATATAATTATGCATGTTTACGTACGGTCCGTACTAATACTATGTATTCGAAAGTAACTCTGTTTGTAGGCATGTTAACTTTTTGTTGATTTCAACAAAATTGGGCAAAGACGATCTCCTTGCTAAATGGCATCCTGGGGTGATATGTGGGATGCAAGTTTGTATGAGAAACCCAGTATTTCTTAATTTAGCGATAGGTATTAAAACCTACGTTCCCACAAGATAATATACCTACTACCGCGCTGGCGTAGGCATAGCAAAAGTACTGTTCTTGTATTTATTTTAGTTCTCTCGGATAATCTCTACATTTGTAATCTTATAATAATAATTTTAACCAGTGCGCAAACTGTAACGAGGAATTCAGTTTATGATTCTAGACTCCGTCGGGTAAAACTTTTCATCGGTTATTAAAAAAACAACGGCTTCTTCATAGAAAAGTGCAATAGCTACGCGGTCAAAATGTATGGAACAGCTAAGTTTTTGTTTGATAACAGACGAAAAATTCTAGAAAGGGTCTAGAATCATATGTTGAATAAATTCATGGTTACATTTTGCGCAGTGGTTAAAACTTAACCCTGTCTAGCGTGAGAACATTTGCCACTTCTGTTTCTACTGAAATAATAGGTACTTCTGGCTGGCAATTTCTGAAGCGCTTAAACTTAAACAAGGTTTGTTTTAAAACTATGTACCCGCTCTTGTCGCAATAAATAATGTGTTTTGTTTACATTTTGTTAGTGCTTGACCAAAATGAATGTGAAAGACCTTTTCTTACTGTATATGTACCTACCTACTAGAAATTAATTGTACCAGCAAAAGTACCTATTCAATAAAATATTATAATTTCTGGAAGAACGTAGGGGGGACCTATAATATCTCTAATAAGGCAGAAATGCACCAGATTAAATCTTCTGTTTGGGATCATATTATCAAAAACAGCTCCTTAAATATTTATGTGGTTACTTCTACTTCTATTTGAGCATTCGGCAAATAGATACAAATAACATTTACCTATTTACTGAGTAAGCAAAATTTTGGTTCCATAAATATTAACACCGCACTTAGCGAACTCTTTAAATATTAATTTTATGATTTTTTTAGTGTATGTTTGAATTTATTATGTCCAACTTATCAATTAATCCTTAAGGCATTTAGCGTTTTAATAGAAGCACACAAAATTATGAACTCACCAATCCGATATTCAAAAAGGCGGTGGTCCACAAAAGTTCACTAACTAAACACGATAAAGTTCACACAGTATTTTTGTACACAACGCACAGACAGCTGTCACACAAGCTACTTGCCACGACCGACGCGCGCGCGCTTCTGCCGAGCACGGGCTACCAGTCTACCACGCGCGATGCACGAGCGGAGAAAGGTGAACTTTTCATCGCTCCAGTGCACCAAACTTCGAAAGGGGTCTAAACAATTAAATAAATGCAAATTATTCTCTAAATCTTAAACTACCACCAAAGTTAACCAGAGATTGTAAATTATTAAAATATTCGTTCTAGCAACGGTTTCAAGCTTTTTTGTTCGCAATACATTCATATTCATACACCGTAACTATGATCTAATCAGCAAATTAAAACGGCGATAAAATGCAAAGTTTACGAGATTATCTTTATGTAGTGGCCAGTTGTAGATGCATGTAAAAATAAATGACTGCGGAAAAGGAAATCACTGTTGATTTATAGTTAGATGAAAATTAAAAGTAATTAGTGAAAGGGTAAAATAAGGCTGTAGAAAGTAGAAAAAAATAACTTTTATTGCTGGTAGTTTTCTTTCAATAATTACGAAATGTGATTTTTGATCTGTTCTGTATTCAGATGAAAAAAAAAATAAGCTGCCAGACAAATGGCGCCAAAACACACAGGCACCTTTGCCGCCATTACGACGACAGCTGCTGCGTCTACGACCCATTGTCACTATTGTAATGCTTAATTCGAATTTATTACAACAGATTTTAACCCGTATCGGATTGCAATAAGAACTATTATCGCTCATAACGACTCTATTTAAAGTTAACATGGCCATAATAATGTGCTATTATTAATCGGAAGTGTACATTTTTATTGGGGTTTCATTGAAATGAGATTTCTATAAGATCGCAATAAGTATCGCGGCGACTATTTTGGGTTAGTTATTCAAGTTTAATAACAAATAAACATCAATTAAAAGCCATGATTAATGACGTAAGTACTATTGTTTAAACCACGTCTTTATGACTTTGGTGTTCTCACACTGCAGTTAAGTTTTGGCAAACTTAATTAATATGATCATTAACAAAGTTACTAATTCTAGTACGTTATACTTGTTTTTATGTAAACGTGGTGTCTTCGTCTTGGGCGAGCTTGAATCCCTTGCTACACTCGATTCAACCCCCTCGTTTCGCGCAGGGTTGGGTTCGGGATTCTAAATATCGCCCGTGGTGCATGACATAAAATACTGGTTTATCCCCTTCATTAGTGAATAATCTACTGTTGTGGCTAGAATCAGAGCATTTGAGGCCAACAGACTAATTTATGTTCTGATAACTACAATATTTATAAGTTAGGTTGAGGTGACAAAAATACTTTCCTAGTACCTACTTATACAATAAAAATTTGGTAGGCACCTACCGTGCACCTACCTAACATAAAATGGTAGTGTTGGCGCCTTTGACGCCTTTGTAGCAATAAATTGTGTTCTGGCAAGATCGAGATGATTTGTATATGGAATGGTTTTGCTTCCTAAATTGTAGAAAATATTTATTTATGTACATACTCAAATCCTTCTGAAACTTTGGTTGCTTTCAACAGATTATTCACCTTGATAAATCATTAGGTAAGGAGTTCTAAGTTATTTGAACTAAATTTAACTTTAGCTATATACTACAAAAACATCCAAACTTTGATTAAACTGGATTAACTATTAAATTTGCTTTTTCATGAAAAAGTCATTTAATGGAATTAAATAAAATAAACTAGTTGATGATTTTAATGCTGCCTATCTTATCGTAAATTATAATTATCATAGCATAGCGCAAATAATTAAAGTCTGTGGTGCTAAATGACAACAAAGAGAGAAAGAGACATATGAACTAAATGTCAAAATCAAACAACTGTCAAAACAAAACTCGAAAATGCCAGGTGTTTGTGATGAAATTATAGATGATATAGAAGATCTAATATCTTCTCAGGACATCACACCGAAAGAAAGATATTCCAGCAGAAAAAGTGTGAGCGTGCGGTCAAGAAAACGTGACAACAAGAATGATTCCGAGCCCGCAGAAAAGGTTATACTGGAGAGTGTTGTACCAGGTATAACCTCAAAACTTGTTTATTTCTTTTAATTAACATCCCGCTGTGAAACTATGTGACAAATTTTGCGTGTGAATTCGCTACACACCTCAAAATCTAGTCGCTAGTGAAAATTAATGGACTGGTCCTTAATTTCATCATCATCATCATAATAGCCGAAAGACGTCCACTGCTGGACATAAGCCTCCCCCAAAAAGGGATTTGCCATAATCGCCACGCTTGGCAGGCGGTTTGGCGATCGCAGTATGGTGGTCAAATGCATAGAGAATGCTGCTGCCCATTCTCTAGTAAGTCCCGTCTACAACACCCACGGGAAGAAATGGGATGGTGCTATTCAATTCCTTCCGTCCTTAATTTATTATGGATTAACTTTAAACTTCTTTCACTGGGGATGAGTTGCTCATGCCAGCCTGGTGGGCAAGACGACCTGAGCCCATCATTAGATATTTAATATGTTTTTTCTTTTTGCTTCAACTTTGTGTCAATGTGTGTAGTATAAAGTAGTCAATCACTCGGATATCACAAAATTGTATCCATGAGAGCACTGCCAACAAACTGTACTACAGCAGTTTGCCAGAAGAAATGTGTATTTTTCTATAAACTCTCCTGAATAAATGAAAAAAAAAAAAAAACAGTATTCGAAGTGTTGCGATGTGAGCTGAGTTTGACCACTCAATAAGATAAAAAGTGAAATGATGTAGTGTAGACAATGTCATGTACCGTCATCCATCAGTGTTCAGCGTCCATAGATTTACTTGCAAGTGGCTTTAATAAGCAAGTGTAACTTTTGCAAGCTTTTGCAGCTGCAAGCAATAATAGTCCTTATGGTGAATCGATGTTAGTTTCCTCGATGGTACCTATCTTGCTGTGTGACAAATAACTTACTTTTGACAAGAGACGTAGACGTGACATAGTTGCTTATGGCAAGCTGTATGAGAAATGCATATTTATTTTGTGAGAACCGTATGTTTGCAAATCTGTTTCATCAAATTGTTTAACTTGAATGTGTCCCAAAACTCCTGAGTTAATTACTGCTAATACTAAGCATGAGACCCCAGTTTCGATTCCTAGGTTGGGCAGTGTTACGTATTGGGTTTTTGTATTTGGAATTCCTGAGTAGCAGCCCGGTTGATGGCAATAGGCTCACCCCTTATTACATGGGACTTAAACGTAACGGGTGAAATGTGGGTGTACTATGGGTACACCTCTGCCCAAGCCTTCGAGGAAACAAGGCGTGATGTTATAAAAATTATTCTTTTGTGTTTACTCTCCAGGTACCCAGACTATTTATGTGAAGACATGGGGTTGTGCGCACAACAACTCCGACTCGGAGTACATGGCCGGTCTTCTGGCTGCTAACGGCTACAAGTTGACTGAAGACAAGTTTGACGCACAGCTTTGGCTGCTCAACTCTTGTACAGTCAAGAGCCCTTCTGAAGATCATTTCAAGTTAGTATTTTAAATAGGTATTTTAACTTTCCCTGATCTGAATAATTATGAATTACACTAGAACTTTCCTTTTATTTAAATTAATTAGTGTACTTTCCATCCATCATGAAGGGGGGGTTTGGAGCATTTCCCGCCACGCTGGTCCAGTGCGTGTTTGCGGGGCGCCATTGCCCCGTTTTTTTGAGGCAATTGGACAGCAGTGGGTCAGTGTAGGCTAATATAAAAAAGTGTACTTTCATTTTTTAAATGTCAGAATTTTAATTATCCGTCAGGAGCAACTCATTGCACAATCAACAACTTTAACAATCTCTCATATTTTTATATTTAATCAAATTTTACATGATTTGGTTTCTAAATTTGGTATGGTTCCTCATCTCTACTTTTTTTTCTAAAATAATTAATTTACGCCAAAAAGCAAATTATAAGGACAAAGCACTTAACAGTGGTGTACGTAATATCGTAAAAAAATATTTGTTTTAATATCATTAACCAAGGCTGAAACCTTGGAATACATTTGTATGGAATGAACGCCGATGACCATGTGACGCAGTTACCTCTTAGATAGCGTCAGTTCTGTACCGTTTTGTTTATTTTCTAGAAATGAGATAGAGCTGGGACAGGCACGCGGCATCCACGTGGTCGTAGCGGGCTGTGTGCCGCAGGGTGCTCCGCGTGCCAACTACCTGACGGGGCTCAGTGTGGTCGGCGTGCAGCAGATCGACAGGATTGTCGAGATTGTTGAGGAGACACTTAAAGGTATGGTTAAAAGAAGTAGAAACAGAACGAAGAAGTTATAAATAATCGAACTCAACTTTGAAAGGCAGTTAAAGGTAAAGCTATTATAATATGAGAGTATGATGCTCACTTAAAAGTCTAACTGCTGGTAGCGATTTTGTTGGATCATTCGGTTCCCTACAAATGGTTAAGCTGGATGGTGCTGATCCACGCGTCATGTTCGTGAACGGGCGTCGTCGGTTGAGAGTTGTCATCTCTTAACTGCCAGGGCTTAGTTTTAACTTTATATTTTGTATTTGTTTCTTCATTTTATTTTCTTACATTGTTCTCACATAGAAAAGCAACAAGAATAATGTACCCAGGATTTTGTAATATCTTGATTTAAAACAGTCTCCTTGCAGTTTCTTGCCCATTCGTCTCTATAGAGATCTTCGTTAAAGTCTGTCAACTAGTCAGTAAGTTGAAGCTAGATGCCCATTCCGCATCTAGCTTCAACTTACTGACTAGTTGACCGACTTTTTGACAATTCAAAAGTGCCTTTAAATGGTTAAGTTGAAAAAATATTTCGAGTTAGAGTTTATTTGTCTACGGCGTAAAGGCGTCGCTTTTATGAAAATGTAGGTAGAATCGTCCACAGCGACCCACAGCTACGCTAGGCACGGATGCGTGTTTGGCAAACACATTAACCGCGCAGGCGCAGCTATGGTAAACCTCGCATATCCTCCATAGTGGAATTTACCCTTATCGATTTAAACGACGTTATTCTTTCTTCAAAACTTTTACAAAAATATGATAAGAAATGAAACATAAAACATCACGCCTTGTTTCCCCGAAGGGTTGAGCAGAGGTGTATCTATAGTACACCTACATTTTGCCAGTAGGGGGCGACCCTATTGCCACCAACCGGGCACAAATCCTGACACCGAGCTGCAAAATAAATTCATAAATAAATCTTTACAGGCCACACAGTCCGTCTCTTCGGCCAAAAGAAAACCAGTGATGGCCGCAAAGCAGGCGGAGCCTCTCTCCTCCTTCCGAAAGTCCGCAAGAACCCCCTCATAGAGATCATCTCCATCAACACGGGCTGTTTGAACCAGTGCACGTACTGTAAGACGAAGCATGCGCGAGGCGAGTTGGGGAGCTACCCGCCTGAGGAGATTGTGGAGCGGGCCAGGCAGTCGTTCACTGAGGGCGTTTGTGAGATTTGGTTGACTAGTGAGGATACCGGTGAGTTTATGATAGTAATTATTTTCCTGTTTGCGGATCGACCAGGTTAAGCTGTGCTTGCCGCGGTTGGTCCGTGGATGGGCCACCATTTTTACATATCAAGATATCCCTCCGTGCCTCTGAAAGCACGTAAGTCGTTGGTCTCGGCTGTCATTTGTGGATCTTTGACAGTCGTTACGGGTCGTCAGAAGCCCGAAAGTCTGACAACCGGTCTTACCAAGGGGTATCGTGTTTTCCAGTAATTGGGTTGTGGAGGTCAGATAGGCAGTCGCTCCATGTAAAATACTGGTATTCAGCTGCATCCGGTTAGACTGGAAGCTGACCCCAACATAGCTGGGAAAAAGGCTAGGCAGATGGTATTTTCCTGTTTCCAGAACATAGTTTGTGCAAATTTTTGTCCTAAAAAATCGACTTCTTATGGAAATTATTGCGATCCAATTCTCTTTTACATAAACTATACCATATTGGCCAATCCAATCTTAAATGATCTATTGTCTCATGTTATTGTTGAAAGGTTAATAGAAGTGGGGTTGAATGTTATTCCACTAGCTTAATTGCTTAACACACAGTTTTAATGTCTCTGCTTTTAAAAAAAATTCAGCAACATTCACTGCAATATTAAACTTATTAAGCAGACGAACTTTTAAATATTATTGTGAAGGAATGGTATATGAATTTCCTTAAAAATTCTTCAATCTCTAATTTTAAGTGTGTTACGTAAGGGGGTGCAGGTCAAAACAATTCTGAGCTGAGTATGGTTGTTTGTGCCAGTAAATTAGCACTAACTTCTTCAGACACTATTGACAAACAAACTTGCCAAGTACATTTTAATAATTTTTATTTTCAGGCACATACGGTCGTGACATCGGCACTTCTCTGCCAGAACTTCTCTGGAAGCTGGTCGAAGTGATACCGGAGGGCTGTCGGCTTCGGCTCGGCATGACCAACCCGCCCTACATACTGGAACACCTCGCCGAAGTCGCCAAGATCATGCACCATCCTAGGGTTTACAAGTGAGACTTGAGTATTCAATATATAAACTGCGTGGTTTGAAGTAACCGGCACGATAATTGAGTATTATATATTATAAATCGTTTTTTTTTTTAAAACAGCAACAAATAAAAACTCATATTACCAAAATAAGGCCACACTGGGCTGACGTCATAATACAAAAACGCCACAGTAATACCACACCTTATGCGATACACATTTTAGTGACAAGATCAGTGAAAACTTACAAAAAATTAACTAGCGTAGTTCCTCTATGTTTAACTAGCTTCCTCCATATTATATTTAATCAAAATCGGTCCAGCCGTTTCGGAAATTAACCGGAACAAACAGACGAAACAAGAGACATTTTTTAAAATTGTGGTTTGTCATATTAATACCATAAACATATAATTACCATATACTTTCAAATACATTTAGTAAAAGCTGTTATTTTGCCATTACAAATGGACACTTTAGTTTTATTTATTTGCATAGATTTTTTTCTACTGCGTAATTTTTTGACTTTATGCGGCTATGGTGAAATGTGCTCGAAGCCGTTCTGTGACTGTATTTCAGTATTTAATTTTTTTAAGGTTCCTTCACGTACCGGTGCAGTCGGGCAGTGATCAAGTACTCTCAGACATGAAGAGAGAGTACACACGAGCCGACTTCGAACGTGTTGTCGACTTCCTCAGAGAAAAGTGAGTGAGATGTCAACATATGACAACATAGTCAAATGTTTAGAATACAGTAGAATCTCACTAATCCGGCACTTCAATGGACCAATACGTCCAATAATCGGGCACCCTCCGCCAAGGACTACAAGTTACAAAAAAAACAGTCCTTATTCAAGGATTATTTTAAAACTATGTAATAATTTAGTTGTGAGATATGTTACATTAAAAAAAAAGACGTTTAGAACATTAATACAAATATATCATATTCTCTTTATGAAGTACTTTATTTTATTTATTATGATTTTTTCTATATAATCTAATAATCCGAACATTCCAACGGCACCCTCTGGTTTTTAATAGTGCCGGATTAGTGAGATTCTCCTGTAATATGAAAATTAGGGCAGAAATATTTCAGTGAAATTTTGCAAACGTTTGGGTGTTACAAAAGAACATAACAACATTAGAGATTCAGAGATAGTGATCTATCGAATTACTTTAACTCCTGCCAGATGGGTTGCATAATTTTTACATGCCAACTTTCTGTCTTAGTCGGTAACGCAAGTGCAAACCGCTTGGTGTTGTAAATACCCATCATTGGCAAAAGTCTACGATGTCAAGCAAGATTTTTCTCTACTTTTGACACTTGGCGGTAGAATTTTTTATCATCAACACAACCCTCTAAGTTAATTTAATCCTATTGAGTGAATATTTGATGAAAAAATCTTTACCTAAGCGCATCCACCTCAACTACATCACTAGCTACTAGTATTGTGCCTCCTCGGTCATTTTTAAGATCGTTCCGTACTAGTTCATTTCGGTCAGTGAACTAGTTCATTCTATTAGTTCTATTCGGTCTTCGCTCTCAGTCAGTACTTCTATAGATCACAGAGCAAAAAAGTCACATTGAAATCGTATCAGTCAAATCAGTCGCTGCCATTCTCGTTCTCGTTCGGACATCATTATGGCTCTTTGTAAATGTACGAGGAGCTATTAGAACTAATAGATCGATTACAAGTCAGCATTCGGAAACGTTTCTTTTAGTACACTGCTAAGAAACGGTTCCTAATCGTTCATCGTTCACGAACTACACAAGATTGCTAGCTACGTCTCCGTTACTATGGAAAGAATAACTGTGTTTGTCTTCATAAAAACGCATGTTTACGGGTCGCCCTGTGCTCAAGCAGAACAAATATTAAGTTGGATAGAGAGAACTTTGTGTATTGGTAGAATAAGGATAGAATTGCTCATGCTACGCCTGCAGGACAGAGAGAGATGGAAAGAGAGTAGGGAGGCATTTGCCAAGCTGTGGAACTTTTATAGCTACTAATTAAATAATAATATTCCCAGGGTGCCCGGCATTACGATAGCAACAGACATCATCTGCGGCTTCCCCGGCGAGACGGACGCAGACTTCGACGACACGATGCGGCTGTGTGACAAGTACCGGTTTCCTTCGCTCTTCATCAACCAGTTCTTCGCTAGACCTGGCACTCCCGCCGCTAAGATGACCAAGGTACCAGAAGGGCTATCCACATATATCAGGGCCTTGCCCGGGACGTGTCAGGGCCGTGGCACACATATGGCGGGTACTGAAACTCCGTCGCCGGCCCGGATAAGGACATTGTTAACGAGTCCATGTAAAATGTACACACCGATATTTTCTTTGAGCTCCTGACAGAGCTCGTTTATTGACTTAATCCATTCGTCAACAAATTTTATTTTGCGAAGAGGTATGTTCTGGCGATCTGCTTATGGATATCCTTAAATTCACAGTCTTCAATTCGAATTCAGACATTCTGTTGACAATTATTCGACTATCTAGCTCAGCGTTATGTAGTCTTAGTTGATTTTTGAGTGATAAATTGTAAAACATGTTGGTTGGAAAGGTATTTTCACTGTCTCTTGCAACATTGAGTACTACGGTCTTATGAACTATGATTGATAATGATCTATGATTCTGTATACAGGATTAGGCAATTTGGTTTAAATTCAAGGAGCTTTAGTACTCACTACCTGCTGCGGATGGATGTCGGAAATCATCCTACGGGGATGTGCAACCGGGATAAAAGTAGTTGTTACTCTCTATCACTTCAGCTATCTGCCAGTGAATGACTCATTAAAATCGGTCCAGCCGTTTCGGAGATTAAAAAAAAACCGATATTTTTTCTTAAAAGTACCGTATATACTTTCATATGCATTTAGTATAAAAACATACACTTAAATTTTATTTAGCTAAATAGATTGTAATATTTCTACGCAGGTACCAACACAAGAAGTAAAAAAACGCACGAAAAAGCTGTCCGAACTGTTCCGTTCGTACGAGCCGTATGGCCACAAAGTGGGCGAGACGCAGGAGGTCCTCGTCACGGACATATCTCACGACAAGAACTACTTTGTGGCCCACAACGAGTACTACGAGCAAGTGTTAGTACCCAAGGAACAAAGATACATGGGCAAGATGCTGACTGTCAAAATTACTAGTGCAACCAAATTCTCTATAATGGGAGAGCCCATAGACAAACCAAAGATGGCGGGTTTAACCGCCCCGCTGAAGAAAGGTGAAGTTTCCGGTGTTCAAAGTGTGAAAAATGGTAGCAAAGTGCCTTTACCGATAATCGTGCTTTTTGCAGCAGTTTTCTTCAGATTGATCTGGATATTTTTATAATACTTTTGTATAGAAGAATATAGGTTTAAGGAAATTGGTGTGGTTTTATTTTTATTCTTTAATGTTTTGCACAAGAGTTTTTCATACTGTTATTAAGGGGGAAGCGCCACGATAGCCCACGACATTCAAATATTATGACGTTTTTGTAAGTTGCGGGTCAGTGTTAAGTTGTTTTTGATTAAATTATGACTCGCGACAACCAATCATCAACACAACCCTTTAAGTTCATGAGTTTTTCATGAAATAATACCTGAGCGCATCCACCTTAAACGTTGCTATAGTAAATTTTAATCTGTCACAGTACAGTGCATCTAGTGCATTTTTCCTTGACACAAAAATCTGTTCTTACAAGCATTAAACACGCCTCAGTTTTTTTATTTGGACTAACTATTGACAGGGTTATTTATAGCTGTTTTATTGAAAGAAAAAAGAAAAAAGTTTATACAGTTGTGGAATGGAAGAAATCTCTCATAGCCATCATCAGTACCCTAATTGCTTACTACACTATCAATCAGAATCTGAATCATTTTGGAGGGTATTGCAAGTCCATTCATTCATATCAGCCGAAAGACGTCCACTGCTGGACATAAGCCTCCCCCAGAAGGGGGGATTTGCCATAATCGCCACGCTTGGCAGGCGGGTTGGCGATCGCAATATGGTGGTCAAATGCACGCTGAACGCTGCTGCCCATTCTCTAGTAAGTCCCTTAGTCGCCTTCTACGACACCCACGGGAAGAAATGGAATGGTGCTATTCTTGTACGTCCAGCACCACACGGAAGTACATTGCTACATATCAACTAACAATTTGTCTAGTCAACAAAGTAAATAATGCAATGAATGTCGTTGAACTGTGAAAACCAAAGCCTAATTCCTACTGTGGTTCCATTAGTAATTTGAGTAAAGTACTCAAATTGAGTGTTTAGTTTTCGTTAGTTTGTCATTCTTGCCATATTTTGATAAAATGCAGTCCAGTACGACTCAGCTGAACCCTTTTAACTAGACACCTACTAATCAAAACAACAAACCATATAAAATTACAAAAAACCTCGTAACAAAATTAAAACATTGCATTGCTATATCTAAGTACTACCAAACAAAAGCCCTCCGTCCAGTTAGCGGCACAAAGGACCGCACGCCCGGCTGAGCCCATTCACGCTACGTTATATAACCGACGCGGACGCACTCGCACGGCTGTCTGTGCGACTTACGTGAACAGGACACTTTAGACGATAATTGGGGGTAAGTAGAATGTAGATACCGCCTTGTTGCTACTGTTTGGGCACGGTAGCCTGCGAAATTAAAATTTTCTTAAGTTTTTTTTTGTGATTTGCCGGTCTGTGTCTGGTCGTTTCAAATATGATAAATATCTGCGCATCTTAGGTCTAATCATTAGAATCAGTAAGTCACTTAGGTACTTAACTTCAGCTTATACAGGGTGGCAAGGACATCCACGCGCAACCTGTTACCATTGATTCAGTAGGTACCATACTTCTGAACCCCTCTGCGATGAAGTTCATTGTCGGTTATTAAAAAAAAAATGCTGTTTCATTAGACCGCATAGGTTTTGTACTTCTCTAGTTTTCTTTGTTTTTTGATAACTGACGAAAAATTCTAGGAATTCTAGAATCATGTGCTGAGTTCATGGTTTCTGTTAGCGCATCGATGTCCCTGCCATCTTGTATAATGTATATCTAATACTTTAGAATTGTCTTTTTCATTGCCAATTCATTGATATAATTCAATGAACGTATTATTCCTTAAAATGTAGACATTATTCGTTCATACCCTGAACAAATGTGGAGAGATAGCAAGAAAATAAAAACAATATATAAAACGTTTATTTTCTTAAGAGGGATGCGATTGGGTAGTCTGACAAATTCAAATTCACTTAAGTTTTTTTGCAATTTGCAGGTCAGGTTGTATTAAAAAAAAAAAAAAAAATATGATTCACGACCAAGTATGTATGTATTTAGGTACTGCGAAAAACTAAGAAAATTTAAATTTCGCGGGCTACCCTGTAGCTTCCTCTATAACTAACGTATCATAACTGTAGTTGGTCTTCAAATATTGCTCCCTCGATCATAATGTTTCCTCTTTTAAGACAAATCGAAAACTTTAATTTATCGTTAACTAGGTTTTGCCAGTGGCTTCGCTCGCGTGGAGTTCGGAAATTATCCCGCGGGGACGTTCTACCGGGAAAAAAGTACCCTATATGTTAATCCAGGTTATAAACTATCTTTATGCCAAATTTCATCCAAATACGATCAGCCATTTTTACGTGGTTGAGTAACAAACATCTCAACATCCAAACTTTTACATTTATAATATTAACTAGCTTCTGCCCGCGACTTCGTTCGCGTCAAATTCCTTGCTCCGCGATCCACCCCGTCGCTCGCCTCGCCTCTTTTTCCTCTTTGCTCAGCTCCTAAGGGTCTGAGCGTGTTACATAGCCTATAGCCTTCCTCGATAAACGGGCTATCCCACACTAAAAGAATATTCCAATTCGAACCAGTAATTCCTGAGATTAGCGCGTTCAACCAACCAAACAAACAAACTCTTCAGCTTTATAATATCATTATTTTGCTGCGATGTTATTTTAAAACTGCGCTATCTCCTAAGATATTCATTGAAATCGAATGATGTAAAGGGCATTTATTTGGATAAGGATTAATATCATGTTTATAAAAACATCTTGGCAAATAATGCATTATTTAAGAACAAATTTGGTTAGACAAAAAAGGTTATAGGTGAGCCAACCTTAAAAGATAGAGATATGCTGTTGCGGACTTTTTTTTGTACTTTTAAAGGGGAACAATACATGATTTTTGCGAAACTTTAACCGTTTACGCAGCGCACGCAGCGGAAGCTCTCAAAACGGAAAAACCCCCGATTTTGAAACATTCTTCATTGGTGCCCCGCTCCTATTGGTCTTTGTGTGATGATATATAATAGCCTATAGCCTTTCTCGATAAATGGGCTATCTAAAACTGAAAGAATTTTTCAAATCGGACGACAAGTTCTTGAGATTAGCGCGTTCAAGCAAGGAAACAAACAAACAAACTCTTCAGCTTTATAATATTATATTATAATATATATATTATAATATTATATTATATTAGTATAGATAAAGTAGGATTTTTAAGTAGTGATACTTACTAATAAAATGAAAACATGCATTTATAACATTAGGGCCGGATTCCATTAAACTTCAATATCCGCTCGCGTGGAACTTTCATCCCCTATTTAACTCCCTTAGGGGTTGAATTTCGAAAAATCCTTCCTAATCCCTTGTCTACATTATAAAGGGAACCTCTGTGCTAAATTTCAGCTTTCTTGGTCCCAGGGGTTTGGGCTGGGCGTTGATGAGTCAGTCAGTCACTCAGGACTTTTCTTTTTTTTTACATATAACATAATTATATAACGGGAACTAATTTGAATTATTTTATTAAATTCCCTTTGTTTATCGGAGACATGGCCTACGGGGACAACGGGAATACAGGATAATATCGCGGCGGGTTTTTTTCGCGAACTGGATTTTTAACGCACTGCTAACAACTCGCGTCTTTCAGCGCGAGAGACGAGAGATGAAAATCAAACCATGTGTTGTTTCGACGAGCTGAGGTGCTCTCTGTTGGATTGTAAATGCTCGGTTCAACACCGGGAGCTAAAAATCCAGTGCGTCTTAAAATCCCACCGCGTTTTTTTCTATGTATGTAAATGTCGACTTAGGGTCATCACCGCCATATTTTTACATCCGTATGAACGTTGATTTAAAAGTCAAAAATAAAAATGTTATTTAATTTGCAGGATAGGTAAGTCTTATAATAATAAATAAAAAATAAAAAAAATAACATCACGCCTGTATTACCCGAAAGGAGACAGAGGTGCACCTGTAGTAAATCTTATAATACTAGTTATTGGTCGTCTATGTCCTTAGTTAAATAAAACAATTGAAATAAAATCTTAAACTTAGGTACAAAGCTCAAACTTTGAAAAACATTCGCCTGCACAATATCTTACCAGACAAGTAAAAGTAATATGGCTAGTTATTTAAAGCTCCAAGCTCAATAATTAATTCGAAAAAGGATATATTATGCCCGTTTACACTTTCACTACGAGACACCTAAAATTAATTAGTACTTAATAAAAGCGTATAGGATTTATAGCTCACGGTGTTGCTGTTGAGTTGCTGCGGTCAGAGGTAAAATAATTGAAGTAGGTCTGTAGGGCTTTATATTCAAAACCAATTTGCAAGCTAAAAACTGTTTGAAATCAAATTCAACATTTTACCTTAAATATTATTTTTAGTTAAGGGTCCTCAAGGATGGCGACGTACAACCAGCCAACTGCGAAGAGGCAAAAAATACGAGAGCCCAGACCAGATAATGTTGATTATTTTCAAGGTATGTGTCTGCAATACTTCAAAACCCTTATTATTTAATAACATCCGCACAGGTCGATCGACCATCTTTACATCTCTCGACCCCTCCATGCTTCGAAAAGCACGTTAAGCAGTTGGTCCCAGCTGTCATTCGTAGATCTTTGACAGTTGTTACGGATCGTCAGAAACCCGAACGTCTGGCAATCAGTATCAGGGTACCAAGGGGTATCGTAACTGGTTAGACTGGAAGCCAACCAAACATAGTTGGGAAGAGGCTGATAATGATAATGGATGGCAAAATTAGAGTCAACTAAAACGTCAATTCTCATGTTTTATATTATGATTCTAATCGATGCAGTTTCGTATAAATGCGAAAATTGCCGTTTTTCTGGCTGAGTGTAGATACCTACCATTTCCAAAATCTGTGAATGTCGGAAGGAAGTGGAAGGTGTGTTTTACTAATACATATTACATGTGACGTTATTCCAACGTAATGGTATGATCCCACACGAGGCTAAAAAAATAAAAGGAAATAAGTAAGGTTAATATTAGTCAAAATCAAAATCAAAATCAAAAGTCATTTATTCAAATTAGGCTGAGAATCAGCACTTTTCGAACGTCAAAATACATGAGATAGCCCCCCAAAACGCCCACCCTTCACCACTTCAAATGATAAGGGCGGGCTCGGATAGTGATATTTATTGGTTAGAATGTTAGAACGAGAAAGACTATAGTGTTGAAGAAGGATTGACTTGTTTTTGCTATACTCCACTCCAACTTCGATCAACCAAACCCCAGATGTAAAGTAGACGTCTTACTTTTTTTACTATCATAAGGTTGAATGTCATAAACTAAATAGACAAATAGGACTTGTCGTAAGTCCTATTGGTCTATTTAGTTTCAACATTACTGAGGATTCAATTTACTGGGAATTGTTGTTAGAACTGCCTAGTCTACTTTGTTGGACTAGTTGCGCAAGCGCTACTGTTGAGCATGAGGTCCTGGTTTCGATTCCCAGGTCGGGCAATTTGTTGTTGGGCATTTCTAGCCCGGAGTCTGGGTCTGATTAATACTCGGTTGGTGGCAATAGGGTCGCCCCTATTACATGGGACTCAAACATAACTGGCAGAATGTGGGTGAACCATACGTACACGTATCTTTTAACTAATTCCAGGTATAGACAAGATAGAGTACAACAACATGGCGTCCCCGTCCGAGAGCGCCAGTTACCGCTACTACAACAGTACGGAGCGCGTTCACTCGCGTCCTATGGAGGACTGGCTGAAGTACAGCGTCGCACTTGACTTCAGGAGTAATGGTAGGTGCACTTCAACTAAGTAACCATGCATATGGACTGTCTTTTTACCCGACTGCGCTACGCCAATGAGGGAATGTGTTTGTCAGCATGTCGCATGTATGTAAGTTTGTTCCTTTGTAGCACGCTAGAGACCAAACGCATGGGCAGATTTTGAATTCTTACGTCAATCGATTTATCTAAATCTTGTTATGTACTTACGTTGGGGCCACTTCTGTACGACCCTTTTTTGCCTATACTGGACCGAAACTTAAAGAATGCACCACAGTGGCTTTACTTATTCTTCTTATAATTTTTTCCACATGGCAAAAATCAACATTTCCTGGGTATGCAGATTAGTAAAATCAACACTCATCATCATCAACATCATTATTTCAGCCGAAAGACGTCCACTGCTGGACATAGGCATCCCCCAATTACGCCATTTCGATCGGTTGTGTGCTTCTCGCATCCAGCGGATTCCTGCGGCCTTCACCAGGTCATCGGTCCATCTTGTGGGGGGCTTTGCAATGCTGCGTCTTCCAGTACGCGGTCGCCACTCCAGAACCTTTCGGCGCCATCGGCTACCTGTTCTGCAAGCAATGTGCCCTGCCCACTGCCACTAAAGTTTGGCAATTCTTCGGGCTATGTCGGTCAACACTAACAGAGCATAATATAGCATCTCAGTATCTCTGGCATCTCAGCTATATTATAGATATTTTGTATTTCAGTAGTTCCACCATTTCCACAGGTTCAGACGCATACGGCCGTTCAACAAATTCCCGGTCTTGGGACGACAACACCGACTCTCTAGACAACCATAAGCGACACATAAAGGCTCTCTTCGACCTCTGCACCAAACTAGGCATCAAGTACTGGACGGCATTCGACTCAGACCTGGTTCCTCATACCGACAGCTGGGAGGAGAACAAAACCCACTGGGATGACGTCACGGAGTACATACAGGAACTGACACAGAGGTACCATCTGAAGCTGCTGTGGATAGCACCTGATCTGCATTCACATCCGAGGTAATTCTTGTTCCAAGTTTTAAAATGTCAACTTTAATGGTATGAAAATTAAGTTGATTTCAGAATGACTTATCTTTTTTTTTTTTTTTTTCTGGGTGGGAAATCATCAAATAACTTCTCCCGCTCTGGGTGGAGCGGGAGGGCGTGTCAGACTTTTACTGACTAAAACCCACCCGTGTTCCCTCAGTTGCCTGTGTGCCAGGGGCGGCGGTATCTCTTTCGAACAACCCGCACCCCTGGCAGGCATCGGCCCTTGCGGGCCCCATCTGTTGCTGCTGACATCTCTTTGAGGCGCGCGTGGAACACAACGCGCCGTCGACCCGGGCTTGGTCCTTACCGGACAGCGAGCTACCCATTACTCGCCGTCCGCAAGCCCGTGCCTACGGTGGCCGGGAATCAGCCTGGGATTCCCGACGCCCAGGGCGTCTCCTGCGAAGGCCACGGCTGTGAGGGCGCATGTATTGCATCTCCCTCACGTGCGCCGCCTCCCTCTTTGCGAGCATAACTGCTTCGCTGAAGGAGGCGACTGCCAGCCATGCCCTCTCGCTCCGTACCATGGCCTGGACCAGGTTCGGACGCGAGAGATCGCCACCGCCGATCACCTCCACGAGGACACGGCGTTGCTCCGCCCAAGCTGGGCAGACCTCCACCGTATGCTCCACCGTGTCCTCTGGGCGATCTTCGCAATGGAAACACCCGGGCGTTTCCTCCCGCCCTATCCGAAACAGGAACCTCCCGAAACAGCCATGTCCGGTGAGGACCTGTGTCAGGCGGAAGGTGAGGACGCCATGCCGCCTCTCAAACCACTCCTCAAAGAGGGGACTTAGAATGACTTATCTTAAGGGCATAAAATATGCAGCGGAAACTAACCTTTATGATGTGGGATTAAATATACTTTTCTGAAATGAACTAACATGGAAACTAAATTGTGAACTTCAAGACACATTCTTCAGAATTTGAACTGGCAAGTTTTCATTTCTTAGCCAATTGTTTAAAAACTTTCTGTTCCAGATATGTATCCGGTGCGTTCACAAGCAACGACGCAGCCACATTCATCCAAGCCGCCACACAAATAAAACGATGTCTAGAAGTGTCACAACGTTTGAACGCAGAATGCTTCCTAATATGGCCATACAGAGAGGGATACCACACTCCCTTCCAAACCGACGTCGCAAGAGAAATTAAACTATTCGCCAAACTACTAAAACTAACAGCAGAATATAAAGACAGATTGAACTACAGATGCCAGCTTCTAATAATGCCTTATAATAATAATTACTACCATAATAGAAACTTTTATGGAGGCTGGCAACACCATCAGTGGCGGGAAAGGGATTTGGTTAATACTTATATGTGGGATGTTACCAGTTGTCTGTATTTGTTGAAGAATTATAATCTGGATCGATATTATAAGGTTTCTGTGACGCCTGGACATCATATGTATATGGCTAACGTGTAAGTGATCATTTGAAGGGTACTTTAACATAACATCACTCCTGTATTCCACGAAAAGGTAGGGCATGGATGTATACTTGTACATTTGGCCAGATCGTTTTAAACTGCATGTCATATGGGGCGAGGCTATTGCCATCCCATATCCATATCAGCCGAAAGAAGTCCACTGCTGGACATAAGCCTCCCCCAAAAGAGGGGGATTTGCCATAATCGCCACGCTTGGCAGGCGGGTTGGCGATCGCAGTATGGTGGTCAAATGCATAGAGAACGCTGCTGCCCATTCTCTAGTAAGTCCCTTAGTCGCCTTCTACGACACCCACGGGAGGAAATGGGATGGTGCTATTCTTTTACGTCCGGCACCACACGGAACAATTGCCATCTACCGGGCACAAATTTATATTTTGGACTACCACAGATAAATTCCTCTTGTAAAACGAAAGAACGCTTTGCCGGGCCTAGGATGTAAACCCAGAGCCCCCACAACAGTCAATGGTACTCTCCTGTGCAAATTGTACTATCTCAATAATTTTTTTATTTTTTTTATTTATCATAACTTTCAGATACAATATGCTGGGCGGTGTGACAGTGACAAATGACTGGGACCATTACGACAGCAAAACACTTACCTTGATGATGAAATGTATCGTGGACCAGGTATTATGCGTAGTTATCTTAAACATGTGATGGCCAAGCCTAGAGCCTGACTTTCGGCTCCAACACTGTCAAAGCTAAAAAGAGTGATAACTGTAACAACTAATCTAATATATAAAAATGAATCCCTATTTCCCTTGGTCACGGCGTGAACGGCTGGACCAATTTTGCTAATACTTTTTTGTTGTTTTAATTACTGTCGGGAGAAGGTTCTCATGAAATAAAAACGTTGCGCGTAACATTAGAAACAATAAAACACAGCCAATGTTAGACGACATCTTAAACTATTTTGCTTAACAGGTACTGCCGCAGGTATTGTATTTGCCCGGTACTAATTTTTTTATGCTCATTGCATTCGTTTTGATGCAAGCTTTTATCGAAGGGGATATTTTTCATTTCTGAGCATCTTTACGGCCGATATGACACGACTTATGGAGTTATTTTGCTATTGTCAACTTCAAATCAATTTTTAACGCTATTTTGGCCAATATTTTTGTTGTTTCTCTCCATGCCCTAGTAGTGCTTTATCATCCTTGATAACCACTCCAAAATCAGTGTTCTAACTAAACACATTTTTGCGCTATACGAATTGGGATTTCGACTCACTGTGAAAAAAAAGAGGGTCGCGCGCATGCGCATGCACACGCAGCGTGACGTCATAGGCAAATTATATCCCGCTTTGTTTGTTTGTTATAAATATGACCTATCTTTTAAATGCTCAAACATTACTCTAGCACTAAAACTCTCGTAGTTATAAGCGTTTGAAATCTTACATGTTTTTGCCGGTCAGAAATATTGAACTTACCACCAGTACTCCGAGCGAAAAGACGTTTTCACGTCAGAAAACATGGAGAGGGGATTCCCGTGACGAACGAAGTTCCGCACGCACCTATACCTACACTCGTACTTAATAGAAAGAGACAGAAAGTCGCTTGGAGATACCACTTTTTCCTAACGTGACGATTTCTACCACTCAATTCCTACCGCAAGCCGCGTTAAGGAAGTTCGTTACAAAAACCTTCTTTCCACAGGGTACCCCGCCACCTGGCGGTATAAACCTGAGGCTAACTCCTCGTCGAGACAGCGACCTGCGCGAGCTCACCACTACTTACGTCAAACATATCGATGCTCTAGCTAAAGGGCTGCGGTTGGCTTGCACCGTCATTGCTGAACAGATCCTATCGAAACATTTGCAGGTGAGACTAAAATGTTTTATTAAGAAGGTCAATAATTGAAAACGTTCAAAATCTAGTCGCAGTCTCATCAACTCAGCCTATCGCAGTCCATTGTTGGGCAAACGACTCTCCAAGGCTGCGCCACAACACTCTGTCCCCCGCCTTCCACATCCAGTCCGTACCAGCCACTTTCTTTAGGTCGTCGGTCCATCTAGGCGGGGGGCGACCCACGCTACGCTTGCCGATACGCGGTCTTCACTCTAGGACTCGTCTGCTCCACCAGCCCGGTCCGGTCCGGGCATCGGTCCTTCGACAGACATGGCCAGCCCACTGCCACTACAGTTTGCTTAGTCTGTGCAAGCTATGTTGGTAACGCCGGATATTTCCTGTTTTCTCTAAAGTCTCATCTTAACGGTGATCAATGTCAAAAATTTGGAGAAATTAGATTAGATTAGATATTGCTAACTGCTAATGTATGTAAATAAATAAATAAAAAATACACATTAGAATGTGACCGTTCTTAAAAATACGAGAGTTACCCCTCAAATTCGAAAAACTACCTTGATGCAACGAAAGAAAAGTTTTATTCGTCTACTCTTCATTAAAATTAAGTTCTGTTTTGCAGCAACGCTATTCAACTTACTACAGCGGGTTCGGTTCCCGAATCATCAGCAGTGACATCTCTATGGAGGAATGCGAGGAGTACTATAAGTAAGTTGCCTCTTAAAGTGTGGGGCCCGCAAGGGCCGATGCCTGCTAGAGTTGCGGGTTGTTCGAAAGAGATACCGCGGCCCCTAGCATTCGGGCAGCTGAAGGAACATGGGTGGGTTTTAGTCAGTAAAAGTCTGACACGCCCTCCTGCTCCAACCAGAGCGGGAGAAGTCATTTGATGATTTCCCACCAACAAAAAAAAAAAGTGTCTTTAAAACAATCAGTGCATTACAGAATACCACAAATATCAACTTTGTTCGTGTGTAAAATAAGTTGAGTTTAGAACCACGAATTATTAATTTTAATTTATGATGTGCAGTAGTAATTGACAGGAGGGGCTTGTGGCTAAGTAACGACAGCCGCACGGTTCGATTGATCAGGTTAAGCAACGCTGGGTACGTGGGTGACCATCTTTATATACCGAGACTCCTCCATGCCTCGGAAAGCACGTTAAGCCGATGGTCCCGGCTGTCGTTCGTGAATCTTTGACAGTGGTTACGGGTCGTCAGAAGCCAGAAAGTCTGGCAACAGGTTTTACGAAGGGGTATCATGTTACCCAGTAGTTGGGTTGTGGAGGTCAGATATGCAGTCGCTCCATGTTAAATACTGGTATTCAGTTGCATCCGGTTAGACTGGAGGCGGACCCCAACATAGTTGGGAAAATGCTAGCCAGAAGTAGTAATTGAAAATCATAAATTAATATGAAAGTTGCAGCAGAAACTAAGCTTTATGTGTAACCATTAAAGTTACTTTTCCTAAGACTAACCTGTGAGTGTACTTATTTTGCAGGAAGAACCAGCCCCACGGTGACGTCCCTTCATCGAAGTACGAACATTTGGATGTGGTGTTTCAGAGACATTTGGATGCCTGCGACCATATATGATAGATGACGTACATCTACAAGTGGTAACTGCCTATATGTTACCTATTTCGGTTTTTATTTAACTTGTATTTATTTTGTTAAAAGAGGTGTAAGTTTTTTTATGTTTATCAAAAGTCTATTTATCATACAGCCAAGCTTATTAAGTCTGGTAACAATAGAAAAGTTATTGTTTTAATTACTTCGACAGTTGGGCTAATAGGTGTAGTTACATTAAAAACAGGCCAGTAAAAAAAAAAAATCGCTGACTGTTTAATATATTAAAGGTCTCTCTGCACACAGCGGGCGCGGCGCGGCGGGACGGGACGGCGACGCGACGCTGAGCAGTTGTAATGTACTAGATATTACGGACGACGACACACAGAGCCGTCCCGCCCGCTGTGTGCGACCTTTATAGATTAGATCCAGCCATAAGAAGTCGTGGTTAAAATAAGGTGATCTAAAAAATTACAATAAAACAATAAATAAATAATTTCAATCTGTTTTATTTCATCATTTGCATCATATTTTCAGATTATTTTTTTCTTTTATTTTTCATAGCGACTTACATCTATACAATAGCTAGATATAAATTATGTATATATTGTACACACGATTGTGCATTTATGTATATTGTGTAAATATTGTTATTTGAGGAATATTTATTGATTATTTGAACACTAACAACTTTTAGGAAAAAATAAAGACTTTAAAAGGTTCTTAAATCATATTGAAGTGTGTTAAAATTATACATTTAGAATATTTTATGTGAAAATATGTCGTAGAATATTTGTAGGAAGTCTAGACTTTTTTTATTTATACTTTATTGTACGTCACAAAATACATAAACAGTAATGAATACTACAAAAGCGTTAGTCGTTCAAACAGTCAGAAAGTTTGGAAGCATTTCATCATTATATTTCATATTATTTTATGTAGGGACACGCTGTCACTTGAAAGCGTTTAAATTCGAGTCGAATATTTCTTGAACAGAAGCCGTCAGCGACTGTTTATTTGTTCAAGTTTACACTTGGCTGTTTTTAAAACAATAAAGAAAAAAATTGAGTTAAACTCTCGATTCTTCTGAGAGGCAAAATAACCAATACTTAACGTTACAAAAAAGAACTAAAAACTTGGTGTTACCAACAATAAAAAAAATTAAGCACATTCATTAAGTGTCAAGTTTACTAACTAAAACTTAAAACTAGGCACAGTACACGAATACTGTCAAATAAATATTAAAATTACGCTAAATAATATCATGATTGATTTCATTTAACGAAGCGAGGTCTTCTATCTAAAAAAAATGCCAATTCCTGTAATATATACATATCAAATAGTTTTTCATATATATTTCATAGAAAAACCGCAAAATTCTAATACTGAAGAAACAAAACGGCAGTAGATAACAATATAAGTTAGGAATGAAACTTAGTCTGAAAATTCTAGACAGTCTCCTGGATCTACGTAGTCAGTTATGTATACAGGCTCATAAGTTTACATACAAAATAACTACTAAAATATTTCGCATTTTTATTCACCACAAAAAATGTTGCATAATTACCTCGCGGTAGGGTAAAAAGACGTTTAAAAGATCCATTATTGGTGAAATTAACAGTTTAATAATCAATATTTTTTCACAATGACTAATAGTTATCGAGAAAATATATTATGCTGCTATGATCTTTACTATGATCCCTATGACGAAGACAAAAGGCACGATGACTAAATGATTAAAAATATTGATTACTAAACTGTACCTACAAAATAAGATTAATTTAAGAAGATGTGCGCGGCGATTTGTGTTTCATACGGCAAAAAATTTACATTCCATTAACCCCTCACACGTCTGGCCGCCCGCTGGCCGAAACGCCCCAAGTGTCGGTGTAGTTGAACGTACTTTTTGATTTTTGGGTAGACCTTCAGAAAAACTGAGAAATCGGCAATTTATAGCCATTATCATGGTATATATTATACCTTCCTGGCTTCGTTATGAGTTTATCTAACTATTTATACCATTCAATAAGCAAATAAATCTGACCTTATCTCGCAGTGATGTCATATGTTTTCACTTTTATCATTTTCACTGACATAGCCGTAAAACTTTATCACATTACAACGAATTCACACATATATTCACCAAAAAACACTTACAGGATAACACAATAATGTGTAGGCAACGTTCACACAAATTATTCCGCTTAGATATAAGGTCCTACACTGTAAAAAGTATTAAAAACTATTTGATAACACAACGAAAAAATATGGCGGCAAATTCGCGCGTGCGGTCGCTAAACTACCGCTCGCTGGCAATCTGACATGGCGGGCAGCGGCCAGCAAGTACCGTTGGCGCAAAAACGCTGCGAACGAAATATTTGTATGTTATAATTTTCAAGTAAGATTTTTTGTTATTATTTTATTAAAAACTATTATTTTTATTATATTCTGTTACTTTTAGATTTTAATAACAACCTGTTCAATGAAACGTCAGGCTTTTTGTTTTGAGATATACCAATCATTATTTCGATATTGTTCTTTGAAAATAATGAGTCATCATTATTTTGTACACTAATTTTCTAACAGCTATGTAACAATTATGTTGGACAGTACATTACTAAATTATTATATCTATCTTTCCTTATACCTAAATCCATCTATCAACCCACACATTCTCAGAGCAGCGGGAACATAATAGTCCAATTATGCCAAACAAAAAAAACTAAGTATGTGGAGGTAACTGCTATGGTTGTTCATCATGATAAAATTTGCCTGAACTTATACTTCGCGATGTATCAATAGAAAAAAAAAATTCTTGACATTTATTATTCATAGACATTGGTCGTCAGACGCCCAAAAGTCTGACAGCCAGTCTTACCAAGGGGTATCGTGTTACCCAGTTACTGGGTTGTGGAGGTCAGATAGGCAGTCGCTCCATGTAAAATACTGGTATTCAGCTGCATCCGGTTAGACTGGAAGCCGACCCCAACATAGTTGGGAAAAGGCTAGGCAGATGATGATGATGATGATGAGACATGATAGATTAGAAAACTACATAAAATAATAAAAATGCTATCACAAAACTATAAGAAATATAATCAGTATTTTTTTTGCAGTTAGTACTTTGCACTGACGAATGTCCCCCGTACCATGACCGCTATCTCGTTATCTCATGGTACCGGCAATATCGCCGAATTTTACTCTTTGAAATACGTTTCCAATGACAATACGCAATTATATTAGTAGCTATTAATCAAATTATGTTCGTAGATTAATAAGCTAGCCACTTATGTGTATTTCAAACAATATACAACAATATTTATCACAAAAACATGACTCAAATTGAGTCAATACGGCATCCATCATCGTCAAAATTTGTGCGTTACAAAACATTCGTTGCGTTTTTTACTGAATTTTTTATCACTTTTCGATAAACCTTAAATCAATTCGAAATCTAAACTTAATTCTCAGTAATTCTGTATAAAATTTACTCATTGCTTTCGTCTTACGTTCATTTTACAAACGAAAACAACACGGCAGAATCTTGACACGAATGGCGTCACAATGGCGTCTCGTGTCAAAAACCACAGATGCATATTGTAAAAGGCTTTTTTCGTTCATTTTGGTGGTGTTCCCTTTCAAATGTTACTAAAACCGGTCAATTATGAATCGATTAGTCGAATGATACAGCCAAATCGTGTTGCAAGTGCAAATAAACGTAAAACACCATCGTCCAATGGCAGCTCTGACACTATGTATGTATATTGTATATTCTTATGCACACTTGGTGTTCCGTTGACGCTTGAGGGGTTAAGTAGAAAGCAGATTATGAGAATCTATACATTTATATGATAGTAATAATAAATTACATCGATGAATTCATTATAATGTCAATGATACATACAATTACAAATTATTTAAATTAAAAGCAAGAATTGATTTTACATAAAATATTCGGTGATAGTGTTTATTAGAATATGAATTATACACTCGCCAGTTACGTATAAGTCTCATGAAATAGGAGCGAGCGTTTTGCCATGAAATTCTTAGAAAAACCCAACAACTCTTCGCCCGACCTCTGAATCGAACGGAACGCTCAGCAGTCGCGGTTGCAACCAGCATGTTTGTATAATTTCCTTCTAATAAACCCTGTCACTCAGTATAATTCGATTTAGTATAACAGTCTAGATATCAGCCGATTGGGCAAGTTACTATGGAAGTGTGATTTTAGACAAATTACTACTTACGGAGCATGCGACTGACATTACCGAACATGTTCAAATCCCATTTTGGTAGTAAAGATGAACCGCGTGGGAGAGGGATACAACATTGAAATCGAAAGAGATAGAATTAGAGTCAGTCGTATGTCCCCAAAAAGCAAGAAAATGACTATTTGATTGTTTCCTACACTAAATTTTAGTTCATTTTAGGAACTATTCTTTGGCGACGCGATATTTTGTGACTTTAGCTTGCCTAGGCTTAGGCGTGACTGTTTAGTGCTTTTGTAGGCACGTGCCTTTAATAAATATTAAGTATTACGTTGTTATGTATGTTGGACATGGGTTGTGCTATGCTCAGCAGTGGTGTTAGTGATCACTTTCGCGGTGGGCTCAAATCACAGCTTTTCTACGAAATTAAACCCTATAGACCGGACATAAAATAGAACTTCAATAGATGTAATATGGCATACTCAGAAGCCCAAATTATTTTCTAAAAAGCATCAGGCTTCTGGTAAAATCTCTATCATCGCAGTCCAATGATCAAATAAACCCCTTTTTTATGGTTAACAAAAGTTGTAGAGCATCGTTGCCGCAAACATGTTAAAATATTTTATTTCTGTAAGTAGGTTTGTACAACCACTTTTACACGTCAATCATATTTTTAAAACTATATGAGGTCGGCGTTTCATATCTGACCACTCTGAGAGGAAAGTGAACTGTATAAATAATGTAGGATAGTGTTCAGGGACTCAAAAATTAAATCCTATGAACTACCAGGTATTTCAGGAACTACTATCAAGTCTCTCTAGCTGCTACCATCTTAGCGTGGTCCACGTGAGCATTATAAATACCACGACGCACAAATGTTCGGCGTTGTTGTCCTTGTGCATGCGTGAGACAAGTTACCGTTATTATAAGCCATTTTAAAGTGTTTTGTCTAAAACCTCCAATCCTAACCAGCTCCCTATAAATGAGCTCGCGTGCACTGACTGGACGGGTCCACTCAATCTGTGTGTATCATTCCTCAAAAGACGATTTCAGACACCAATCTACATAGTCTTCACATGATCTGACCAAGATTATGTCTGGACTTTAAAAGACACTGTCCTCTGATTTGCTTCGGCCTGTCTTCTCAGAATAAAAAGATAGGAAACGACCTCATCTAGTTTAAAAAATATGATTGACATGTAAAACTGTTTGTACAAACCTACTTACAGAAAAAAAAATCATTTATCATTTTTTTGCAACGATGTTGTACACTTTTTGGTAACAATGAATACGGGGTTTACAAATAGAGGTTAGCAGGTAACCCATGTCCGAAATAACATATATTTTAAGTCGTTACGTTACGCTACTACAGACTGGAGATCGACTCGTACGTTAGTAAGGACTAGAAGTGATACAACCGTTACATTACGTCTTTAGTGCCTCTGTGTATGATGTACGACGCTACTTGTACTAAGTTTAATATGAATGTTATTTCGCGGTGAATCAAAGGCTCCATTCAAGATAACGTTGCGAAAATAACGGTGAAATAACATTACGCCTTGTTTTCCTGAAGCTATAGAGCTATACCATAGTACACCCACATTTCGTCAGTTATGTTTAAGTCCCATGTAATAGGGGGCGACCCTATTGCCATCAACCGGGCACAAATGCAGACTCCGGGAGCTGCTACTGAGAAATTCCAGATGGAAAAACCTTAATAACACTTTGCCCGGCCTGGAAATTGAACACAGGAGCTCAACAATAGCGCCTGCGACCACTAGACCAACGAGGCAGTCCAAAAGAAGCGGCGAAATAACTATAGTTATTGCGTTATATCGTTGCAACGTTGGACGTACGTTATAAGTTTACGTTATTTGTATAGTAGTAGCTTTGTAATTTTACGACAAATATAAAGCCATGTAAAAATTTATTCAACATTTACGTATAAACAAGACTAACATGCAGTTATTTCAACAGTACAATGCAATAACAGTAATTAAATCGCAGGTCTTTCTATAGTTATTTCGCTGTTATATTGCCCTGAATGGATTATAGTTGATTCGCTAGTAGATGCGGTAAGGGAGCCCGCAAAATTCAATTTTTCTTACGTATTTATTTTTCTTCAATTTGTATGTCCTCGGGGCTACTCTCTAACTCCATCAACGAAAATACGGAACCGTCCGAAAATAGTTCGAAATTTCAAAGTGACTCCTACAGCTGATTAATTAACTTTTTTGGACGAGTCAAATCGTGTAGTAATTAATTCTTAGTTTGGGACCCAAACTAATCATAGGTCGACCGTAAGTGATACGGAGTGGGAAACGCCCGTAACTTCGACCGAGATTACGGATTTCGTGCTTAGAGAATAGGCTCCCAGTCTCCAGTGTATGTAGACTAAAATATGATTCACGACCGTAACAAATATGGCTTTACAGAATTATAATCATTAAAGACATCGATACTAGCCTCAAGTTCATTGAATCCCATTGAATGATTTTAGTGTTTTGTTGGTATATTGACGTGTGCTAGCTGAGATATGGCAAATAATTTAATTTTATGTTTTGTGTTTAGTAATGTTAATTCATCATCATCATATCAGCCGAAAGACGTCCACTGCTGGACATAAGCCTCCCCCAAAAGGGGGGATTTGCCATAATCGCCACGCTTGGCGGGCGGGTTGGCGATCGCAGTATGGTGGTCAAATGCATAGAGAACGCTGCTGCCCATTCTCTAGTAAGTCCCTTAGTCGCCTTCTACGACACCCACGGGAAGAAATGGGAATGGGGATGTTAATTACTTACCTATTATTGTATATAATCAAGTTCTAACTTAACAGACAGCTGTGCTGCTATGGAGTTTGTTGTGCTACTTCTTCTTCCCAGCTAAAGCACTAGCAAGTGGTGAAAGGCGGGCGTTTTGGGGGACTGTCTTATGTAATTTTGACGTTCAAAAGTGCTGACTCTCAGCGTAGTTTGAATAAATGCCTTTTGATTTTGATTTTTATCATGAAATAGTCATTCAATGGGCTTATATATGAACTTAGAGGGTGCATACGTGTTACGGTCACGAATCATATTTCGTAGAACATAAAGCCTGACACAGACCTGCAAATTGCAAAAAAAAAAAACAGTGGCACTCTGGGAGTGTCAACAGAAGTGAAAACTTGAACAATTACGTGTAAAAGACATCAACGCGGGACTCATCTGTGTGCTTGCTGTTAAGCGTTCGGTGTCGATGACGCGAGTTCCATGATTTTTGTTCACCCAAAAAGTGCTCAACGCGCCTAAAGAAGTTTTCACTTCAAAAACGTAAGAACATTTGAATTCTGCGGGTTACCTGGAGCTTCCCCCTAGAGGATGGCATATATATGTGTGCGTATTTACAGGACTGTGCGCTTACGTAAGCACGTGCGTGTGTGTGCGTACACATTAATTACAACATGTTTAAAAAATGTAAGATGGCAGTGTTCGCTATACTCCTACCTATTGGACGGGAATACACTTGAGGTACTAAAAACTTAGCCACTACTTCCATAGCAAGATGCCGCACTTACATACGATTATGTAAACATTAAGATTATTAAATAAATACAGGGCCAGTCCACGACAATAATCATTAGTGTTAGTTACCACAGATTAGTTAACAAATAGAGAACTACATTGACACGTGACAGCTCGCGGCGACTAATCGGAATAACGCTGTATGACGTGATAGTAGCGGCCATCCAATGGCAGAAAAATATTTTGTCCTACGATTCGTTATACTGGTTGCGCTAAGGTGGCGCGCCAAATTAAAACTTTCCTTTGTGTTGCAATTTGCAGGTCAGTATGAAGTGTATGTAAAATAAAATATGATTTTCATATATAAATATGGCTTTACATATATGATAATCATTGAAATCATCAACTGAACTTAGAGGGTCCTAAACCTTTAAGTTCATTTCATTTTTGAACGAGTATTTCATGAAAAAGTCATTCATTGGAATTAAATGAATTTAGAGGGTTGTATTGACGGTTTTCATGATTACAATTCTGTAAATACATACATGTTATGGTCACGAATCTTATTTGAATCAACATACAAGCTAGCACTGACCCGTAAATTGCGTAAGAAAATTTGCATTTCGCGGGCTAGCCGGGCGCTTCCACCTTCAGTGGACGAAATCTTGAACATTGAGAAGAGTAGATCTCCATTTGGTCACTAGTCCATGTATTATTTTTGCCGAATTTTCTTATATTTTTTTATTCAAAGTGTTACGTGTAATTTTTACACAATTTCTGCAAGTTTCAGAAGCCCCCTTATACTTGAGAAGTTAATCGTCTTTTACGTTTCTAACACTTTTCTATAAATAGGTTACCCACTCAAGTGGATACTTCACTTTGTGTCAAATAGAGGTTGTGGTACCAATATGATAAAGCTGTTACAATAATTTCAGGGTTTTTTGAATAATCAAGACTAGATTCTTAAAAATAAATCCGATTATTTTGTCACTGTAAAAACATGTCAAAAATTCAATTTTCAAATACCCTTTGTACTATAAAAACTTAACTACATAACCAAAATATGTATAAAATCGCAAATAAATAACATTTCATTCTTTCTTGTATTTTCTAGCTCCAACCAAAGTTTGGTACCACAGACGGGACACTCTAATTACACATTACCTGCCATCATTCTCGTAGACGATTAACTCTTAGGGTGCCTTCACATGGCGTTAGTCCAGCGTACACGCTTTGCAAACGCTGTGTCAATGCTACGTACAACTACGTCATAGCGACATACAATAACGTCAAAACGACGTACACTTACGTCAAATTAACGATCACGCATTACGTCTACGCAGTGTGTCCACCGGACATACGCACAGAGCACGCCCGGCTCACTCGTCGTCCGCGGGCTCGGTGCCGAAGTAGCGGTCGCCGAAGTTGCCTATTCCCGGCAGCACGTAGAACTTCTCGTTGATCTCCGGGTCTAACGCTGACGTTACTATTTTTACCTGTGGGATGAAGATTAAATTGCTAATTATCGGTTATCAGCAAAATGAAAGACGTAAAGTTAAAAGTGAGTTTGTATGTTTGTAAAAGGTTTCTCACTAAAAACATATCATGTGAAGTTGGTTGCTAAGATTTACATAATTCTTTCACTGTTAAAAAATTATCAGGTCGAGTTAAACCCCTAACTATACAAATTTTATATTTTCGTTAAAATTTTTCACGGCATAAAGTTTTCGTAATAGTAAATTAATAAAAATAACCATAATATGAAGAAATTGCCCTTGGGCTGTCCATTAGCAATTTTCTGGTGATAAAGGGATTTTTGACCGCTTCTATCTAGTTAAAACACTAGGAAGCAGTGAAGGCTGATTTTGACCTTTAAAAAGTGCCGATTCCCAGCCTATTTAGACAAATGAATGATTAATTTACCTGCGGGAAAGCATACGCGATGGAGTGCACGCCGATGTCGGCCATGAGCAGGGACACGAGGCTGATGTGCTCCTCGGGCACGTCGTGGTCCAGTAGCACGCGGATGGCCATGATGGCGGCGGCGCCCGTGGCCACGGTGGCGTCCATGAGGATCACGCGGTAGTCCTTGATGTCCTTGGGCAGGCGCAGGTAGTACAGCTGGGAGCACGTGGCGTTGGAATGGGTTAATGAATGCGATCGGTTTTGAACAACAGAGGGGTAATTCTCGTAATTTTAAGAACGTTCACAGTCTGATTTGTCAAAAATACCTCGAGTTTTCATAAATTTTTCACAAGGTTTTGACATTTAATTGTTCCTGAGATGGGACCCGACTAGATGTTGAACGTTTTTAATTACGAGAATTGGCCTCTGGTCTGACAAATTATATTAGATGTCATGTTGACATAATTTAGCAATACATATAACACCGTCAGAAATTTTCTTTGGTTATGAAGCGACCTCTGTGATTGTTTCTATTCAAGTCGTGTTACAATATCTGATTTAATTTGCCTTATATGAGTTTCTTTATCGAAATTTCATACTATGGCGCAGCTTTTTCACAGAAATCGTTGACACAATTTCAAGTGGAGTCAAATAGTTATTTGTTTGTGTGAGACCTAAATATTCAAAGTCTTTTACATCAATCTCTTAAATATGCTATGATATTAAAAAGTTATTATGCACACAATACAAACTTATATTGATGTTTTTCCTTTTCATATAAATACTTATACCAAATACCTTGTTGTTTTATAACTAACTAAGAAAACTATTTTTGACACGTTCCCTCAAATTGTAAGACGTTTCCTCAAAACCTTACTTGACTCCATTAAAATTATAAATGGCAACTTAGCAAAACCTATGTAAATTGAGGACGTTATTCGTAAGTGTATTAAATACAGCGTGTAAAAAGACACCTGACATAGCCGTCAACTATCCTTTCTTAACATAGTAAAATAATAATTGCTGGGAAACGACTTTTATTATTGGTGTCAAAATTTCCTGTTTGCGATAGTGGGCAATAAAACGCACGCAAAACTTTATGCATATGGGCGCATGTAACGGTATTTAAAGTTGTGTTTTATCGTTAAAAACTTGTTTTCGTAAAAAAAATTAGTAAATGATGGAATTTTGGCTTTCAATATCTCCGTAACCAGAAGTTTCCCAGGTATAGTCCAGAACAAAAAAAAAAAACGATTATATTGACGGGGAGTAGGTACAAGTGACTCTCGGCTTTGTTAAATGTCTTTTTTACAACTGTGTGTGCGTCATACCTCAGGTTCATCAGTCTGCTGGTTGGTCTGTATGAGTATCTTGCCGATGCGGATGTCCTTACAAATGTCGCACACCGCCTGCTCCATGGTCTCGCCCGCTCGTAAGATAGACACGCCGCAGATCTTCTCCACGTCACATTTACGACCTTAACAAGATAGAAATAAAGGTTGCTCTCAGTGTTTTTTTATTTCATTATTTTATTTCTACCTTTTGTAAAAAGCTAGAATACTTTCCATGGTTCTCATGCAGAAATATGGGTTAAAGTAAGCTTTTTATCATAGTAGGTATTTAAGCTGTAAAAAGAATGCTTGTGATCTCGTGAACAGAACACCACACACACTTGTCTATACTCCAACAAATCACCATAAAACCGGGTCTATCAGCACTAGTAGTCTTGAATTCTGGATTTCTTTGGTTATGTATCGAGACGGATAATGACTTTATGAAGCGTTTAGTGAATGCCGCAGACTGTCATCTAACCACCAGATGTTGGTATATCAGGAGGCAAGCTACTACACTTGCGATTGAACAAATTCATCATGCCACGACCCCTCTGTTAAGAGTGGAGCTAACAAGAAGAATATTCAAGCTGTATACCAAAGGCAACCAGACCTTACCTTTATAACAGAAGCCCTGCGGCGTGTCCACGATATGGTCGGAGTAGGGCAGCAGAGACAGCGCGAACTCTATGACCAGTCGCATCAGCCTCTTGGAGTAGAAGATGAACTCGTCCCGGGGCGTGTCCTTGTTTCTGATGAATGTGTGGAGACCTTGCACCTGGAAGTTAATGAAACATTATATTTAGATTTTATCTTCTGGAATACCGCAAACATAAACATGATAAAAAACCATTTCTAATTTAGGATCTCAGATAAATATCAAGTTTCGGAACCACACATTCAATTCAATTTATTTAAAAACTTTTTACGCCAAGGATTTTTTTTTTGGGTGAGAAATCATCAAATAACTCCCTCCGCTTTGGGTGGAGCAGGAGGGCGTGTCAGACTTCTACTGACTAAAACCCACCCGTGTTCCCTCAGTTGCCTGTGTGCCAGGGGGCCGCGGTATCTCTTTCGAACAACCCGCACCCCTGGCAGGCATCGGCCCTTGTGGACCCCATCAGTTGGTGCTGACATCTCTTTGAGGCTATGCCAAGGATCAAAGTCCAAGTAAGTAAATGTTATATAAGTGGCAATGGAATGTAATTATCTAAGAATCTTAATTCAAGTGTACCTAATTAACAGCGAGGCAGATACAATCAAAAGTTAAACAGGTGATCAGGTGAGTGATCGGCTATGGTCACGTGCATGTCTATGCGTGGTGTTAGCGATTGTGAATTTTCTACTCCTATAAAATATTTTGTGTCTGATAATATTTACTGTTTTTTTTAAGGGTTTTTTCTAATACATGATTCTCTTTATATTAATTCGAGTAAAGAGAATAATTTTTGTTTTCATTAAGATTTTCCTAACAACAGCATAACGGTTGCCTAGCCTTTTTCCAGCGTTTGGGTCGACTTCCAGCTTAACCGGATGCAGATTATTACCAGTATTTTACATGAAGCGACTGCCTATCTGACCTCCACAATCCAGCTAAAGGTAAATACGGTACCCCCTGGTAAGACTGGGAAATTTTATTTAATTAAAACTTCAAAAAGAATTTAAAACAAAAATTATTATTTATCTGTACAACATCTGACAAAGGTTAATCTTGTTCCTAAGATAAAAGATATAATACGACGATAATATTCAGGCAAATTAGCACGAATCAAATTGATTGAAGTCGTGTAACCCTTCTAGTGACTTACCTGAGGAGTTTCTTTAAGTACGAAGAGAGAGTCCGGCACGGGCTGGCCGATGTGTGCGATCGCCAGCTTTTCACGTACTTTGAAGCCGCGCTGTAACACAACGCGTATGGGTATTTAGCTGTATTATACTGGGTAGCAAGGGCGACATCGACGCGCAGTCTGTTATCATGGCTTCTAAACCCCCGTGCGTTGAAATCATTCGACGGTTATAAAAAAAAATGCCATAAATTTTGACCGCGTTGGTATAGCACTTGTCTATGAGAAAACAGTTTAATTTTGCTTAATCGACGAAAAATTTCTACGCTAGGGGTCTAGAATTCTTGGTTTCAGTTTGCACCCCGATGTGACACCCTGTATAATAAGGATTAATCGTGTCGTTAGTTAAGACTTGATGGCGACGAGATTAACAATTTGATTTATCTCATAATTTAAAAAATCCGTACCGCCGTGTGAAGTTAAATAGTAGCAAATTCTTTACTTAAAACTAATATGAATATGGAGTTTCGTGAATGTGATTAGACCTCACTGACGTAGTTTCGAGGCTCTTCAGGGTTGGTAGGTACTATTTAGAACCGACTCCATTTATGCCATCCAGTTTAATCAGTATCTGTTACACGGTCGTGTTGCAGTAACTCACCAGCTGCAACTGCTTGTGGACGTGTTGCACGATGAGATGTATGGCCACTTTGTTCTCCCCGCCGCGCGGCACGATGATGTCCGCGTGCGCCATGCAGGGCGCGATGTAGCTCTGGTAGGCAGGCTTCACGTGCGTCATGTACTGCTTCAGTACGCCTTCTAAGTCGCGCCCGCGTTGTACTATGTCTCTATCGAGGAGAAATTAAAGAGTTATTTAATTGGCAATAGACTTGCCCCCTATGAGACGTAATATAACTGGAGAAATGTGTGTGTACTATAAGTACACCTCTGCCCAACTCTTCGGGGAAGCAAGGCTCGATGTAATGCATTACACCCATTTTTGAAAAGTGCCTCAATTAGAAATTACATTAACATTTGATTTGATTACATTTTAGATTCTAAAATGCGAATAAATCACATAAAAACACAATATTTTAATTGAATCGATTAGTGCCATAAAAATGCATTAAAATTTTTCATTTTCATATTTCGCGCGTAATTTGACGAAAATGCTGGACGCAGTGGACGCCAAATTCCTCTGTGGCGTGTATGACGCGGTGTATGACGTCAATTTGCTGTGTAAACAAATGCGCTGCTATTTTATAGTTGTTTATAGTTAAAAAAAATGAGTTATTATTCTACTTGCTGTTGTTCCTGAATGTAAGATAAATATTTCATAAAAAAATACTTTAGTAACAAACAACAACAGTTGTTTTAACAGCGGTATGACGTAATAGCATGGCGGCCACTATTTCATGGTGTTCAAAACAGATTAAAAAAATTTAACTCATGAATTGAATTTTAAAATTTATTTTGTTATTTCATGAACTAACATGTTCCGACTGGTTTTTGCCTAAGCTATCTCAATAATATATTTTTTGATGTTTTCTCATACAGATATAATACCCTATTTTATGTTAACTATGGGAAAGGTACTTTATTCTAAACTAGCTTTAGCCTACGTGGAGGTAGGAACTTATCCCACGGAAACGTAAAACGGGGATAAAAAGTATCCTATGTCCTAACCCAGAGCATGGTCTTCCGGTGTGCTAAATTTCATTGTAATTCGTTCAGCCGTTGAAGTGTGAAAAGGTAAAAGATAAACAGATTTACTTTACAAATAATTAAAATTGAAGTGTCTGTTTGTAATGACAAAATAACTGCTTTTTACTAAATGCTTATGTAAGTATACAGGGTCAAATTAAATTAGCTGGCAAATCTTTAACCACGTGAATCGATGGGTACCGATATCGAACACTAATCGAGGAAAAAATAGTTTTCATCTTTTGATGAGCGAAGGTCGATGACCGTAATCGGTCAGTGGATTTTGTATTTTTCGTGGAACTTAGACATATTTTACGAATTTGCAAAAACGAACACACAGTTTTTGGTTTTTAAGTTTTCCATATCGATAACCAACACGTGGCTAAAGTGTTGCTAGCTAAGTTTAATTTGACACAGTATTTGGAACAGAAACAAAAAACAACATATTTTTATCTGTCTATTTGTTCCGTCTTATCTCAGAAACAGCTGAAACAATTTTGCCGGGACTGAGTTACACTGAAAGATTAGCTGATGTTTGTTAGTAACATAGGCTTTTTGTTCTGGTAGCGGTTGGGATAATTTCAGACATCCACGTGGTCGAAGCCGCAGGAACAGCTAGTAAAATAATTAATGCAGTGGTCAGATGGGACAATAAAGGGTATCACCCTGCTGACTACTGCCGGCAAGAGCCACTTATCATACAGAAAAGGCATGAGACATTGATCACCACACTAGCTCTGCGCTCCTGGCGGATAAAAAATTCTTCATGAATCGAAAAATTAAAGATTGAGAAAGCGTTGAACTAGAGACATTTAATGTTGATTTTTCTATAGTTTACAATACAATTATACGAGCCAGTTACAATCATTTCAATAAACCTTTGTCATAAATTATTTATTGGGAGCACCTGCCTCGATAAAGCATCCCTTTATTGCTTCCTAATTTGGCAAACTGCCAACATGGGTTCAATTAAACGCTATGATAAATTAACTTATATTAGTTCAGGGTGTTACGGTTGCATAAATAAAGCTCATTTCTTCCGAATTCCTACCAACTTAATCAAAACAAACATACATAAACTCACGCCTTCTTTCTAATCAAAACACAATGTTCTTTTATGTTGAAGAGAACTCGAAGCACCCATCACCATCTGCCTGCCTTTTCCCAACTATGTTGGGGTCGGCTTCCAGTCTAACCGGATGCAGCTGAATACCAGCATTTTACATGGAGCGACTGCATATCTGACCTGCACAACCCAGTTACCGGGTAACACATACCCATTGGTAAGACTGGTTGGCAGACTTTCGGGCTTCCTGACGATTGAGAGCTGGAAGCACCCGTTGATTTTAATTTAACCTCTCTGCGCACTTCTAAATTGGTCTTTTTTACCATTCCAAAAAAAAAACTATTATTATCTTAACATTCATTCACTTGTGGCGGCATCAACATCGCCACATGCGAACTACGCATCACACTGGCGTCACGCAAAATCCTGCGTCGCGTAAGCAGAGTTTACCGCGCAACTAGAATATATACAACGTCCCGACGTCAATCGTCGGGCAGTAGTCCACCAGACACGAGACCCATCTGGTCGGAGGATCCTCCCTTTTCTATGGAGGATGAGGGAACTTTACATCCTAATCCACATTCTACTATACGCTCACTGACATACAACACACCGTCTAAACCTCTGGTTATTTGTATAAGGAAGGGTTTTTGTGCATCCATCCCCTAAATGGGTGATGAAAGTTTGTATGAGAGTATATGTGAAGATCATCATTTTTGCCCATACAAAATCCTATCGAGCACGCGGCTTTTTTGAGTGAATAAAGTCTGTATTTTTTGTAAACAATGTCAGTTTACCTCCTCAGTCTCCTAGCGAGTCGTATGTCTGCGTCGGTGTCCACGAACACCTTCATGTCCAGCATCTTGGTCACCTCTGCGTTGTAGAACGCCAGGATCCCTTCGAAGATGATCACGTTCGCGCCGTACATTGTTTTCTGTGGACAAGGCGGACTGTGAAACATACTGTAATTATTTTATGTGGGGTTTACTATTTTTTTAGGTCGGGGTTTTGTAAGCAATTATTTTAGGCCGGACTATAAGAATATCGCCCCATTATGCCTGAGCATAGGAAATGTGAAATTTCATTGTTTTGCATAACAATATTGGTATACAAGCATCATCCTTTTTGCTAATATCAAACTGTGCTACTACGACTATTGAGCATGTGCAAAGTTATCGGGCTCCATCAGGATTTTTTAAGCACCAGCCTGGAGTCTAAATTCGAGTTCCGTTGAATGCAATAAAGCTCGCTCCATATAATATGGGACTTCAGTATAGTTGGTGAAATATAGGTGTACCAAGTCTGTCTATTCAGGAAATTCAGGCGTGATGTTATGTATGTATGTTACTGTTTTAAATACCAATATACTAGGATAATCAACCCTTTTCCCACCCACCATGATTGTGGCTACCCCTCACGGCTCCATTAGAAGCCTCGTTTCCTACTACTTCTAGCTCAGAAGTCCCACATACTCACAGTCCTGTTCTCCCGCGAGTGCGTCACGTAGTTGTAGATGGGCACCTCCACCTTCTTCCCCTCGCGCAGGCGCTGTATCACAGACAGCAGTAGCTCGATGTCGAACGCGTCCGGGTGGTCGAAGTTGTACTCGTTGCGCGTCGCCGCATGGTGCTGCTTCTCGTTTAGTACCTGGATTTCATATGTGGTGTTAGCATAATGATAATATAATACCAGCCTATTATTGGCCCACAGCAGGGCAAAAGCCTCTCCTCAAACAGGGAAGGAACGAGCATTGATCACCACGCTTACTGAATCAATCAATCAATCAAGCAATACCATGTTTTCCTTCACCGATTTATTTATTTTACCATTTATGGACATACATATATGTATAAGCAGACAAGAAGAAAAAACAGAAAAATAGGTACAGGGGTGATGCTTAGGTATTTGTAAAGAAATCTCTTCCAGCTTACCAGCGATGGGAGTGAACATAAAAAGTCGTCAGCAAGAATAGTAAAATGACAATTTCTGCTTCAATTCTTAATTGCAAAATTGCATGAAATTATTTAATGCAGTACCGCCTCAAACACTTTCAATTTGTAATCAGAAGTGTTTATGTTAGCGTGCTGTATTATGGTCACATTGCAATCCAAAAATAATAAACACAAGATAAATGTGAAACAGCACATTGCTTTGCTCTTAGGCTAGGTTTACATTAGGTCGGACCGACAATTTTATTTACCATTGGCCGACGATCGGGTTATGGGTTTTACACTATAAGCTGCCGGTCCGACCTAATGTGAACACCAGCGTCGTTATACGCTGCCCGGCTTCCCACAAAGCAGTTGTCATTGATATTGTGAGTTGGCTTCTGTGCACAAAGGACGACGATGACGTTCTGGTTGCAATGTGGTAATTAAATAGAAGACAGAAGAAAAGAAATATTGGGTGCAACCAATCATTCCATCCAAGCACGCCGGTGAAACTGCTGGCGAGAGCGGGTGGGTGGGGTGGCGGGCGTCTGTCTTCGTCACTACGAGCCTACAAGTGTGAACGGCGCAATACAAAGCAGTACGCCAATATTATGTCCGACCCGACAGAATTTGCGGCTGAATGTCCGGTAAATGTGTCGTCGCCGACAGTTTTATCGGGTCGCCCTAATGTGAACAGCGCTATTGAAATACATATGCCAATTTGCTTCTGACATCTTTGTCGTTCCGGTAAAACTGTCGGTCCGACCTAATGTGAACCCACCCTTACGGTAATTCATATTATTATGATAGAATTGATTTGCTTTTTCATTAATTTATTACATGTTACCTAACTCACATTACCCACGTGAACGTACTACCCCGGTAGTACGTTCACGTGGGTAATGTAATAAAAAGGTCAGGCAGGCCATGGCCTTTCAGTAGGCCAATTTTGTAAGCAATGTAAGCGCCCAAAAATATTTTTTTTTACATAATTATAAATCTTTGAAACTCTCGTCGTTTCTCTTCATAAGCATGCACTATGCATATAAACCTTCCGGAAGAAATAATCTAAATAATAGTGAAAACCGTTTCAAAACCCGTTGCGTGGTTAAGAAGAAGTAAGCGGAGAAACAGACAGACGAAAACAGCATCTTTATACTATTTAGAGATAGATATCACTTGAACACACATTTACTGCTTAGGAATTGAAATGAAAAAGCAAAAGATTGTGATAGACGGAAGGAATGAAAAGAGGCCTTTGTCAACCAGTGGAATGCCTCAGGCTGATATAATATTGTACTATATTTCTACAAAACTACCATAGGTATAGGCATATAAGTATTATGCATAGTGTACTTACTTTATAGAAGGAGTCCATACTGACTATGGTGACCCATGGTATGTTCAGAGATTCTATGATTTTGGTGGCGACAGTCGTCTTACCCGATGCACTGGCGCCGCAAATACCTTAAAAAAACCACATTGTAACCGCTGTCTTGAGAGGGGCTCGTGGCTAATCCCTACAAATAAAACCACATTGTAACCACTAAGTACTGTTGCTAAGCATATACAAATAATGTTGTTGAACTTGACGGTCACAGTTCCGTGCACATGGACATACTTATAATATTTTTTTCTCTTCAACATAATTAGGACATAAATATAATGTTTAGTGTCAATTGTACTCAATTCGTAGCTATTATATACATATTATAAGCACCGTTCTTTCGTCCATTTTGGGCAAATACATCTCCTACTATTTTAAATCTTGATCAGGCCCCTAATTTTTTTAAGTTCAAATTCTGATGATCTATTTCATGTCAGATTTATTGTAAATTTGTCTACTTTATGTAACTGGGACATACCGATGATCAGTTTTGAGGGTTCTAAAAACTTTATTTAGACGCGCGGCCAAGGTCGGAACTGACGCCGCCATGTTGTTTTTTAAATTCTCACAAAAAAATGTCTTGTCAATGTCATCCGAGCTCCAATAGATCTTTGTAGCAGTGTACTGGACCTGACTGGGCTTCTTCATGCAGGTAAGAAAGCCAGACTCACCAATAAGGAAGGGCTCGACCTCCTGCCCCCCGGTACAGTTGTACCAGGGCGGCCGGCCGGCTGTGTAGATGGTCCGTCTGTCTGCGTGCAGTATGCTCTCAGCGGTGGTGCGTTTGTTTGGCTGCGACATCGATGTGGTGCGCACGCGCCGCGCTCGCGGGGACTTTAAGATGTTTGAACCTGGAGGAGAAAAGTAAGTTTTATGTAAAGTTGATTATCAAATATTCTGAGAACAAAGTAAAGTGCAGAGCAGAGGATTTTCGATGGCATTGAAGAACAAACTTTATTTCAGTGGTATAAGGTCCAAAGTTGCACAGGTCGACAGAATTGGTAATATCGACTCAAGTATCAAAAATATACTAGTGTTCACTGAAATTTCTTTCAAGCTATGAAAACTGTCATATCTTTTGTTACATGAATGTTATCGTGACAACTAGTAAACAGATAAATTAACCACGACGGAGCTATTTAACGTTAAGTATTTGTCACTATTAAGATGCTGTCGTGCCGACACACATTACAGCACTTGCCGTAATGTTGATCAATTGCACTTAATGGCGCACCATATAGTGTGTCAACGTTATTTTTGCCATAGAAACTTATTATGGCACGCCTATTAGTTTAAATATTTTATTAACAACCGTCAACCGTCACTGATACAAAGAATTTTTTAAAGTAAAATAACAGTGCATCAGGTACTTATAGGTAAACACCATATGCAAGTAACAATGAATCAGAGAACTAAGCTAACTTACTTGCTATGTTTATTTTTCACAGTACTCGTATTCTTGCAAATAAATATTATTTTATTCTTATTTAACTTAAGAATCACTCAAACAAACCTAGTGCCAACTTTGAAGAGGCTAAACACTATAAAACATAGACAATTACAACAAAACTAACACTGTTTGTATACACTTTATTATAATGTTCAGAGTTAAAAGGAAAACCGGCAACTACAGGCGGAATTCTGTAAACACTGCATTATTATTATCACCGAAAACCACAAAAGGTAGCGAAACTTTATAAAACACACTTATTATCAATCTCTGGAAAGTAATTCCGAATAATATTTAATAAGGAGCACAGACGAACACAATTTTTACTGTTCCACACGATGGCCGGACTACCAAAAGCACTGGTTCAAATTGCCAACTTTGTAATTGTAATATGATCCACTGAGCGTGTGCTCTATTGCTTATTCGTCCAGCAAGGTCTTACTTACACCTAACTTTGTGAATAACAGCATTTCTTCCTGTCTGAGTCAGGTTAGAGGCTCGAAATGAAATAAGTATTTAAATCGTCAGTAAATTATCGCGTTTTCACTTCTGTACGTACCTCTATCGAAAGCACAATACTTCCAGAAGTTTTTTTTTTAAATTAGAACAACATATTTTTCTTAGTCATCTCCGAAACTGCCAAAAACCACCTTCACACTTACTTTTAGCAAGAACACAGTGTATTTCTATCACAAATTCACTATTCACAACATAAGTTTTTATTTGTTTCCCAATATTACCGATAATTAGCTACGTATAAGATTTCTTGAGTAGTTGCTCTTGTAGCTAGTGTCCTAAACGCATATTTTTTCTTTTAATTACCACTTATCCGTACACACAGTCAACTTTTATTAAATAGCACAACGTCCCAGCTTTGTGATCCACAATTTTTGTAAACTTTACACCAAATGCTGCCTAGAACACGATGTCTTCCTGTCTTCAGCCGAAGAACTACTAATTATTTTAATCACTTCGCGAGGTTATTGTTATGGTCGGTCAATGTCGCCTGATCAACTGAATTATGCGTGAAGGTTGTACCAAAGATTTCCTTCGTTTACTGAGCATTTATTTTCACTGATATGGAACGCCACTATTATACCGAATTAATGCATCAATTTTATGATAGTTTAATGGTAAGTTACTGAAGTTTTGATCAACAGTTGAGTGGTAAATTTATTTATTTTTAGCCTGTTACGATATATGTATACCGTCACCGTGGACGAGTTTCTCAAATACTGTTTTTGTGTAACAATATTTTCCTTATTTAAAGTAAAAGATACGAATGTAAGCACTGTGCTACCAACTTGCCGGGAGTTATTTTAAAGGTAAATTAACAGTGGTCTAATATTATTTACATGATTGGTGTTTTTTCTGAGGTGTACAATGAATTAACTGGTAAGTAACAATTCATAAATTTTATAGCATATACAACACTGTTGACAAATTCTCTGTCCTTTAGTATTTTTAGCCCACCTTGATATCTCCTCCATTAATTTGATTTGCCTTCCCGCCGATTTGCCGAATTCATAACATATACTGCATCGATCACGTATCGCTTTATTCACAGTATCGATTACAATCTACCGTCAAATATTGTTTCAAAACAATATTAAGATAGCAAGAAAATTATCATTATACTATGTTGGCTCGTTTGATACGGTACTTTGAACAAGAGCCAGGGCTACAGAGCTGTTCGTGTCTTGAAGTGACAAAAAAAAAAAATGATTGATAATCCTAACATAAGGGTGATGACCAATGAGGCGATGACACATTCCTGTAGCACGACTATTAAGTTTCAGACTGACTATTTAAAAGCTATATATTGATCAGTAGTATTAAACTAAAAGCGAGGTACTACGTAGTAAAAAGTCTATGAGTAATTTCAACCAATTTAGTTTACGTAAAACAGCTCCGTGCATGCTTATCGTCCCCACATCAATAAAACTGCATCGAAATCGGAATGCTATCAACAGAATTCAGTCTCGTTGAACGCAGAACTCGGAACTTAGCCATCGCGCCAACGCGGCCATCACTGCCTAGCCTATTTCTTGTACTTATAACCATAATACCAGTAATTTACATAAAGCGACTGCCTATCTGGCCCCTGAACCCAGTTAATCAGTAACACGATACTTCTTGGTAAGACTGGATGTCAGACTTCTGGGCTTCTGACTACGATACTGAATAAAAAACAACATATTTATCCCTTTCCTAAATAAACACGACCCTAACACGTCTAAGCTTCGTCAAAGTTCTCACAAGTTTTCTGTAAACAAAATGCGACTTGCGCACGACGAAGTTGGTCACGTCAAGTCACGTTTTCTTGCACGGAGCTGCCGTGCAAGAAAACGTGAATGAAAACATACCTAGTAGGTCTATTAACAAGCGGCCATTGTTTACGAAAACGTTAAATAATATAGCTTGTGGGGTAAGACAGCGGAACGGAATAGAGTATTTTAATCTAACCGAGAAAAAATCTAAAAATATATTATTGAGATAGCTTAGGCAAAATGTAGTCGGTAAATGTTAGTTTTAGTTCATGAAACAACAAAATACATTTTAAAATCCAATTTAAAGCTTTCAGTTTTTTTTAATCTGTTTTTGAACACAATGAAATAGTAGCCGCCATGTTATTACGTCATACGGCATGTCAACTGAGCAACTTTGTACTTTTATTATTTTAGTACTTAACCAAAGTAGCTTTTATTTAAATAATATTTTTCATTCAGGAACAGCAAATAAACGATAAGTAGAAAAATAATTTTTTTTTTTTAATAAACAATCGTCTTATAAAATATTAGTGCATTTGTTTTTAGCAAACTGACGTCATACCCATTAGAGCAAAATGGCGTCCACTGCGTCCAGCGTTTTCGTCAAATTACGCGCGAAATTTGAAAATGTAAAATTTTAATATATTTTCATGGCACTAATCGATTAAATGAAAAGGTTGTATTTTTTTTTAGTGGTTTATTAGCACTCTTGAATCTAATTAAGACACTTTTCAAAAATGAGTGTAATACCCTATTAGAGTTGTATAAAATTATAAACGTTAGAGGGGCTTATGGCCTAGTATCGTAGTAGAGATATAATATAACAGCCGCAATTGGCCATTGGTCGATCGAAGGTTCAGCTCAACTGGCGGGTTCGGCCCGTGTATGGATGACCATCCTTTTAAATATACATCCGCGTCTCGGAAAGCACGTTGCTTTGGTCCCAGCGTGTCACTAGTCGTTACGAAAAGAACAAAATTCTGACAACCAGTCTTATCAAGAGGCATCTTGTTACCGAGTAACTGAGTTGTGGGGATAAGATAGGCAGTCGCTTCATGCAAAATAGTAGTATTTAGGTGCATTCGGTTAAACTTCAAGTCGACCCTAACGTGTGTGAAAAGCCTTTCATTAAATTTAAAGGAGATTTGATTTTGCATGTTGCAAACTTTGTTTTCATTATTGCATTGGTTTGGCCATATGCAGTGGCAAATACGTGGCCAAACGTTAATAAAGTTGTCTTAGTAGGTATCTACGTCATAATGGGATCGCGGTCAATTAGTGCCATGTCTTAATTAGGTTCAGCTATTCAGAAACCTTTGTTCGTTGTTGTACAGTTTGCTTTTGTCGTAGATGTTTTATTATTTTATATTATTCTATTATTAGATGATGTATTCCAGACCGAATTTTGGTCAATTTCAGCGGAGACTAGCCATCGGCGCTAGAGAAATTACAGAGCAAAAGTGTGTGCGCAGACACTGGTGCACTCTCTCTTCCTTCACTCTGTTAGTCCGACAGACGGCAATACGACACAACCGGAGAGACATCTGGCGCAGGACCAACAATTTAACCGTGCTTTTCCAAGGCACGGGGGTAACACAACGCCAACTTCCAAGCTCCAGTCGAGAAATTCCTGCAGGAAAAACGTATGCCATCAAAAACATAACTTGTGAAAAAACCAAGTCTCGCAACTCAGTTCTTCTACCGTAAAAAGTTGTGAGATCCATGTAATACCAAGTCGGTTAATTTATTCAGTCCCTACTTAAGGGTCCTTCTGTCTTAAGTTATTACGTGATTATGTGTTTTTTTTTTCAAAATAAAGAACTATTCTATTCTAATTAGCTAACCTAACAGCATCCTTATCAATATTAAAAATCTTTTATGTTTCAAATAAATAGATTGACTTAGCTATCGCATGAAAACACAATGTATCTCACAAGTAATACATATTATATTAAATTAGATTGTTTAGTGCGATTTGAAAAATTATATGTTAAACTAGACAATTTTCTTCGTCGTTTGATATGTGAACATTTTAAATCCTATTTTTATAACATAATGTAATTAATTGGTAAAGTAAGGTCTATCGCAGACATAAAAACGATAATCACGCAAAAACTATCGGGCGTATTGCCATGAAACTTTCACCATTTAAAAGACAATTTAAGCACCCAAATTATAGTATACGGCTTTTACTTTAATTGTGTTTGATAAATCAAGATGATCGGACAGTGAGTGACAAAATTAAGAAAGTTTGACTAGTTTTAATTCTTAAACTACTAGTTCAAATTGAATGAAATTTGAAACATACCGTGTGTATACAATGTCTGCTTGGTTATTGAAAATTCAGGCTTCTAGTTTTATCTACAACGAAGTTATAAGGTTATAAAAATGGCCTGAACTGCTTCGAGAAAAGGATGGTACGGCCGTGCCGCTTTTTTGCTCGACTTGGCGGGGGCACTACCGTGCCCCCAGATTAACACTGCCCGAACTGGGATTCGAACCCAGCACCCTACGCTCAGCGGTCGCACTTGAGAAAACTACACTAACGGAGCAGATGTTTTATGCCTAGTCTTAACTAGGAACAAGAAAATCACATAAGTAGGTGGGTAATAAATAGGTATTTACCAATTAGAATATTTTCACTAAATGTGATATTTAACACTTAGGTGAGTTTACGCATCCATGACAGATTTTAACTCTTTGTATGTGAATTCTATACGTTGTGATATAAAGCTGATTTTTTTTGGAAGCGAGTTATGGACATATGGACGAAATAATGATTGTTGTAGATTATACACTGCTTGCGGTTAGGGTAACTTCCTTCCTAACGTGTGCGGTTGCACAAAATATTTTTTTTTATCTACACAGGAATTATGGAATACATTGTATTTTTAATCAAAATTCTAGGAGTGAGCGTTGCGGCGACGAACCGTTTCCAAAGACCGTTTTGTGTTCTGCGACGATGAAACTGTTTTACGTCCTGCAAACAGTCTTCGTCGCACAAACCAGTTCTCGAATTACTTGGTGTGATTTTTTATTTTACGCCTATTAAAATACAGTCGAGAACGCAATGGTTCAACTATCTATCACACTCGTTCGTCGCGTCGCGTCACCGCGTCGTCCTTAACTTTTCGCGTTCGTTTACAAAGCAGTCCTTACCATAAATAAACAATAGTTTAAAGTTTTTGAGGTATTTTTATAATAAATTAATATCAAGCACCCCACGCTTTTTAATCAAATTAAATTATTTTCTACTTCTTAGTTTGGTTTTTAAAGCGTGTTTTTAAACGGTTTTATTTAGCTCACCCCGTTTGTTTTATTTATTATTCTTGGGTCAAATTTAGTAATTCAAATTTCACCCTCTTCCTGTCAACCGATTAATCTGAAATTTTGTATACACTTTGGATTTTGGTGACAATACAATTATGTTTATTCATTATCATTATAAATTCAAGATGGCCGCCGCTACAAAATGGCGGATAATTTATGTTTTATTAATCCCATCAATATGGGTATCAAATGAAAGGGCTCAACAAGCAGAATACAATATACTATAAAAAATTGAAATCCAAGATGGCAGCCGCTACAAAATGGCGGATAACGTAGGTTTTATCAATCCCATCAATATGGGTATCAAATGAAAGGGCTCAACAAGCAGAATACAATATACTATAAAAAATTGAAATACAAGATGGCGGCCGCTACAAAATGGCGGATAACGTAGGTTTTATCGATCCCATCAATATGGGTATCAAATGAAAGTGCTCAATCAGTATAATACAATGTACTATATAAAATTAAAATCCAAGATGGCGGCCTCTACAAAATGGCGGATAACTTAGGTTTTATCAATCCCATCAACATGGGTATCAAATGAAAGGTCTCAACAAGTAGAATACAATTTACTATGCAAAATTGAAATCTAAGATGGCCGCCGCTACCAAATGGCTGATAACAATTTTTTATCAATCCCACCAATATGGGTATCAAATAAAAGGGCTTGACAAGAAGAATACAGTGCACTATACAACCTCAATATTTAAGATGGGCGCAGCCACCAAATGGCGTATAATAATAAGATTTAAATTTAGAAATTGAATCTGTAATTTAGGTATCTGATTAATCTAGCCTGAATCCACCACCCAAGTCAAGATTTTGTATCGTGTTGAGGACTGTGTGGCGTTAGGGTGGCTAAAAATGATACGTCGTTAGCGGTACACCACCCAAGTTAAGGTGAAAGGTTAAAACGCGCCGAGAACTGTATGGCATTAGGGTGGATAAAAATGATATGTCGTTAGCGTTTTCCCCTCAAGACTCAGGCGCATCTTGTTGGACATAGCTGATTTCGCAAGAGACGGAGTACATCTTATACACCCGAAAGCCATACAGTTTCCAGCTAAGTACAATTACGGGACGGCTGAAAGAAGAATGTTGCCTTTAATACTATCATGGGCTTCTACAATACATAAAATGCAGGGCAGCACTGTGGATCACGCAGTCGTATACTTAGGTGCGAAACTGTTTGAAGAAGGTCAAGACTACGTGGCTCTTAGTAGAGTAAGATCTTTGCAGGGACTACGTATAGAGGAGTTGGACTGCAATAAACTAACGGGCAAGAAACCTTGCAATAATGAAGCACTAAATGAATTAAACAGAATGCGAAATAAAAACTAAAAACTAGAAAATAAAAAAATAGGTAAAAAAACTTTTTCAGTTAAACGGTTTTATGTTAAACATACATTGCAATGTTTAAGATAAATGTACTAAAAACCAAAAAATAATAAAATAGATACAGTCGTGGGAATTATAAACATATGCATAGACTAGACTAAAATAAAACCGTGGGGCACGTCAATTGTCTACAAATTATCGACTTAATGTGCGATAGAAGAATCATTTAATTCGTCGTTAAAATAGGCAGTTGGCCCGCAGACGGTGAGGAAATTACTTACTATTTTCTTGCTCATGGAAATTCCAATAGTTATACACTCCATGTAAATAAAAGAGATGTTTCAACTAGTTTATCGTTGGACATTCACACTGCTGGCTGGCGAGGAATCGTTTCACTGCTCGTAGTTTGTCTTTAATCGACAAAACATATGATAAAAGTACTACTCGCTCACCACTATGAAACCCTAAAACTCGCTTATAATCGAGCTTGCTAGCTTGTTTCCACATTCTAGCCCTACTTATCACACGTCCATCGTTGTCGGTTGAACAACTGCCTAATTATAGTGTAACATTACAAAACAAACATTTTAATCAACGATTGTAGACAATTGACGTGCCCCACGGTTTTATTTTAGTCTAGTCTATGCATATGTTTATAATTCCCACGACTGTATCTATTTTATTATTTTTTGGTTTTTAGTACATTTATCTTAAACATTGCAATGTATGTTTAACATAAAACCGTTTAACTGAAAAAGTTTTTTTACCTATTTTTTTATTTTAAACTAAGTATGTAATATTTTTTTCTATTTTTTAGTATTGCTAACTACAAAAGCGTGTTTTTTTTTTTTAAATTATTGAATTGTCATAGGTCCACGATAAGTCTACAAAGTTTAAATGAAAGCTGACCGTTTAAAGTGGGTCAAAATAGCGTCCAAAGGAGTCGGTTACATACAAACAAACATACAAACATACAAGTGAAGCTAATATAAAGCGTGTAAAAATAAACTTTTCGTCACTGAAATACAGTCGATAATCTATTACCAGTTGTCAATGCTTTCGTTCGTCATGGGACGGTTAGACCCGTGCAACCTTATGTTGGTTGACTTAAAGTTCATAGTCGATTCGCATGATCGATGAATTGGGATAATCGCTAAATTTCTTGGAATTCGCGCCGGTGAGCGCGTCGCGTGGTTATTATTTCATAACATTTGTTTAATTTTTTTTGGGCCAGTTAATTGTTATTGAGCACGCGCAGAGAACTTTAGTAATTGTTTTTTGTTGTTGTTTTGTTTGCAAATAGTTGTAAATTTAAATAGGCCTGGTAAAAAGATAAAAGTCTGTCCCAGCCAGTCCTAAGCCTGGAAAAGTATGAAGGAAAGTTCATTTCATCGTATACTTAGTAAAGTCGATCGATAAAACGAATTATGTAGTTAGTTAACCATTTCATAGATTTTAAATCGTTGATAGTTGTAAAAACTATCAAACTGCAACTGTTTCACTCGACGAAAACCTCGAAAACCGAATTCTATTCCATGTTGGATAAGTTTCGTCGTCCGCCAGTCGTCGTCTCGAAACCAGTTGCAACGACGACCGTTTTCTGCAACCGTTTTCGTCGTCAGGAAAACGGTTGCGTTTCGTTCGTCAAAAATTCGCCAACGACCCACCACTACAAAATTCTATAAAAATCAACAAATGTATTATTTGTTACGCAAGTCACTATGAAGGGTACCTTATACATCTCCCTTGTAACGCTCTTGTGTAGGTACACTAGAACGCTACAAGGATTTTTTGACGCCTGAATTACATTGACATTGTTGGTAAACATTTGTGAAATTGTCACAGAAAGGACATCATTCAAGTCTTGTACCCAAAAATTTAAGAGCCGTCCAGAAAAAAAAACATACCTACGGTATTCTTATGGGAAATATTCCACTCAACATTTTTTACCATTACAACGAGAGTATACTTATCGTTCCTTCATTATTTTTACATAACACACGTTTTTCCAATTAACTTTAGACATTGGCAAAATAGTCGACATCGGCTTTGCTTGTCATAATAAAACATAGAATAGAACGAGAGTATACAATAAACCTTTTCCGCTGCTATTAAAGTGTTAAAGTACTATGAATCTTGTTTTGAATGGTATAAATGGACATGAGAATATTTTATAACATAAGTTATAAAATATTCTCATGTCCATTTATACCATGGGCAATAACCGCTTGCATCTTCAAACGAGTGACCAAAATATTGTTGGCAAATACATATGATTATTGGTGGGTACGTTCAAACTAATGGCAGCCAAAGCCCGGTCAAAAAGGGGTGCGGGTTGTTCGAAAGAGATACCGCGGCCCCTGGCATACAGGCAACTGAAGGAACACTGCTGGGTTTTAGTCAGTAAAAGTCTGACACGCCCACTCCACCCAGAGCGGGTGAAGTTATTTGATGATATTCCCACCCACAAATAAAAAACCAAAACCCTTGCATAAATTCCAAAGAAGCTGAAAATTTTCATGAACGTTAGGGATACCATTACAATGAAATTGTAATGGTATCCGTATGGTATGTGTGCAAAAAACATATATGCAAGGTTCAAGTTCGCAAAAAAGTGTTTTTTGGATTTTTTTGCGAAACGGTTAGTTTTATGATCTAAAATTGTAGATCATCCAATTACGAGTATCTACAAAAACTGCTCTAATACTTTTTTTTCTAAGTTTCACCATTATTTAGAAAAAGCTATTCTAAAATGTACTAAAGTTGTGTTCTTCATAATATGCATGATTACGCTGCCTCTAAGATATTCATGAGTCTGCTCTCAAGCTAAATCTAAATGAATAAGTAACAAAATTTGTATTTCTAAAAATAAAATAAAAGCTGTGTGGCAGGTAATTAACAAAGAAACTGGAAACATAAAACAGCGAGATCAGAATGCGTTAGCTCTAAAAAATTATGAAATTTCAGATATGTTAAAAGTTGCTGAGACTCGCATTTTAATCAATGTTTAGACAGCGGTACGTTTCCTAACTGAAACATAGTAAAGTAGTACTAATTTTCAAATCGGGTAGTAAGAGTGATCCCTCTAATTATAGACCTATATATGTGCTTCCAGCATTGAGCAAAATTTATGAAAAAATCATGCTAGACCGGATGTTATCACATTTTAACTCAAATGGGATTTTACATAGTTGACAGTTTAGTTTCACGAAAGGTAGGTCGATGACTGACGCGGGCGTAAAACTTATCAGTCACATTTTGGAATCCTGGGAGAAATCCCAGAATGCAGTTGGCATTTTCTGTGACCTCTCAAACGCGCTTTACTGCCAATCACCACCACAATACACTGATAATCACACCACTACGGAATTCGTGGACAAGCTGCTTGCTGATCTTGTACTTTCCTATTTATCAAACAGGCAGTAAAAAGTAAAAGTTAACGGGGCGACGTCCTCGGGGTCTCTAGTTAAGATGGGCGTGCCCCAAGGTTCAATTCTTGGCCCTTTTTTATTTCTAGTTTATATTAATGACCTTCCTTACCTGATGGCTAACTTCTCGGATATAATTTTATTAGCTGATGACACTTCTCTTATTTTTAGAATACTTAGAAAAGATACGGATGTCTTACATGTCAACGATAGTCTAGCTGTTCTTTCGAAATGGCTTGCGGCTAATAATCTTTTACTCAATGCGAACAAAACTAAATATCTTAAGTTCTCATTACCAAATATACCCCAAGTATGTCGAATTTTAAAACTTGATGGCAAGAAACTGAAGTCCCCGTCACGAGAAGCTATACATTTTGTAAATAAAGAACTTCTACCAAGTTACGCAGCGACAATTCAATCAACAACAAATAATCCCAAATTCAATCAACACAAAGTAACATACGTGTTATACGAAACTAACGTGCAATTTCACTTGGTCGGGTTATATTTTAGCGATTTAGGCGTGTTCCAGTTCCACAAAACATTAGAGTTGTGGAACTGGAACACGCCTGACTCATGCAACGTAAACATTTGAACCCCTGGATGTGTGTTTACAAAATGTATACCTTCTCGTGACGGGGACTTTAGATGCTATTTCGGAAACTGTATTTCTAGTAATTACTTTAGATTCAAATTGCAATGGGGTAGGTTACATTTTGGTTACATTAGAGCTCTTTCAAGTAGAATAAGCTCAGCTGCTTACGCAGTACGAAAACTAAGGCAGTTGACTGATGTAGACACAGCTAGGTTAGTATAATTTGCATATTTTCACAGTATTAGGTATGTCTTATGGCGTTCTGCTGTGGAGATCGGCAGCTGACGTAGATTCCATTTTCATTTTACAAAAGAGGGCAATCCGTGCAATCTATAAAACAAATTCAACGAAATTGATATACTAACTCTGCCTTCTCTATATATCCTAGAAAATATCTTGTACGTTTGTAAAAACTTAGGTCTTTTCAAAAAATTATACGATTTCCATAATCTAAATGCACGTAGTAAAGTTGAAACTGTGATTCCAAAATTAAGATTAACTAAAACTAGCAAGTCATTTCTAAGAAACAGTATCCGCTTCTATAACAAGTTGCCAAAGTCGGTTACAGAACTTAGCGATAGAAAGTTTAAAACTCACATCAAAGGTGTCCTTATCAAAAAAGCATATTGTCAGATAAAAGATTACGTTAAAGACAGGGAAGTTTGGCATTAATTCCTTCTGCACACGTGGCTTCCCTGGTACCTCATTAACAGCATAACTATGTGAAAGTCTATGAATTGCTCCCAAATTAATGTTAATTTTTATTATTTTTATTTTTTACAATGTCTGACATATTCTCATCATTATTTGACATTATACATATATTCTAACATCGACTATTTATTAGTGATTGTCATGGAAATCATGTCACTTGGTTTAAATAGGTTCATTTTATTTATGTAGATTCTTTTACATATTGTGAGCGCCTCAAAGAGATGTCAGCACCAACTGGTGGGGCCTACAAGGGCCGATACCTGCCAGGGGTGCGGGTTGTCGAAAGAGATACCGCGGCCCCTTGGCACACAGGCAACTGAGGGAACACGGGTGGGTTTTAGTCAGTAAAAGTCTGACACGCCCTGCTGCTCCACCCAGAGCGGGAGAAGTTATTTGATGATTTCCCACCCAAAAAAAAGCACATCGGACTACCCCAAACTGTTCAAATTTTTCCAATTGAACATGAACCTTAAACTTTTGTGATAAAGTTGAAAATCTATCAAAAAAAATTGACAGATTGGGGTAGCTTGCTGTCTGTACATGAATCTAACTTCCCCTGCGTTGAAATTTTTCGTCGGTAATTTAAAAAACTAGCTGTTTCATACATTTTCACCGAGTAGGTATTGCACGATTCCATGTAACAGCTTTTTTTCCAACCAAACTTTTTAACCAACGAGGCACGTCTACGCGAGAGACATGTCTAGAAAATCATGCATTGAATCGATGGTAACAGGTTGTGCGTATATTATGTCCCTACCACCCTGTATATTACAAGTAGCCCATGTAGGTGAGAATGTGATGTGTGCACATGGTTTTACATCGACTCCTCTTACATACAACGGTAGCTGGATCAAGTTCAGTCAGCTGGAGTTACAATCAAAATTAAACTTTACAGGACGTGCATAACATTTATTATTGCAGTTATATTGTTAATAACAATGCTTGGCTTTTGTTGTTATAAGAGCACATAATGTGGGTGCCATAATATTTATACACTTTCTTGTTGTTTTATTTAATTTGACGTGAGATTGTGCATGTCGTAATGGAGACAGCAGGTGTATTGTTACCTGCATAACTACTTGCAAGCAATTCAGGTACTTATTTTATGGGAATTCTTGTGTTGTTATAATGAGGTGTAATCTACTCTTCGTAATAAATTGAATTATTAACCGACGAAAACAAAGAAGTGGTTCTCCAGTCGTCGTGTATATTTCTTTTTGAAACGACTTTTTAGCAGAATCAGACAAAACAAAACATTCTAACTACAATTCTAGTAGTGACATAAGAACTTACGGCTTTCCGATCAGAATATTTTATTCTTTCAAACTTTTTAGAGCATGACTTTTTATAGACGGGTTTTAATTTTTGAAGTTATTGTTTTAAATCAAATTTTACAGCATTTAGCCACACAATTATGTTTTCTATGCGTAATATTTTGAGATCCATACATACTATTGTAAATGTCAAAGTAACTATTTCTTTCAGTTATCTTCTCACGTCTTAATGGCTGACAGATTTCGATGAAATTTAGCACACAGGTGGACCATGACCGGCTTTTAGACCTTTCCCGTGGCATAATTTCCGACCAACACGCGGTCTAAGGTCAATAAGGTTAATTTGTGGTTAATAAGGTTAGGTTGTTATGTTACTTAATAATCATTTTCAGGTTAATTAAGGTTTTTTTTTATCCTATATTCCATGCGCAATACGGGCATGCCATTGGACATACATTTTATACTCTAGCTTATAAATTTATAATACGTTGTAAATTTTTGCATATCAATAGGCTTATTTACTGATTTTAAGACCAACACTGTACTAATGGTCTATTGCAAATAAATGATAATGATTACGAATGTTTAAATAATAATAATTACGGTTGGTCCGTGGATGGGTGACCATTTTAACACATACCGAGACCTCTCCGTGCCTCGGAAAGCACGGTATGCCGTTGGTCCCGGCTGTCACTTGTAGATCTTTGACAGTCGTTATGGGTCGTCAGAAGCCCGAAAGTCTGACAACCAGTCTTTCCAAGGGGTATCGTATTACCCAATAACTGGGTTGTGGAGGTCAGATAGGCAGTCGCTCCATATAAAATACTGGTATTCAGCTGCATCCGGTTAGACTGGAAGCCGACCCCAACATAGTTGGGAAAAGGCTAGGCAGATGATGATGATGATGATGATGATTACGAATGTTTAGAATCTCAAATATCTAGACGCGAGAATAGAAAGCTACAAAATTATAAATTCTGAATATTATAGACAGAGATCGACAACAGTAGACTATACCTAAGTAAAGAAAGTTTCCAGCTCATTACTGTCCAAATTCGACTATTCCTAGTCGACTTTAGGTCGACTTTTACACCACAAAAAATGCAAACAACTAGAAAACTATTTATCTAGAGCATTCTCCTTTCTCCGCAGTGTTCCGGCGACTGACCCCACGTCTCACGTCATAGGTTGTTGCCACGTTCTCCGTGAGCATAAAGAAAAGGAGCTAATTATAGATGGGATGTGAATCAGCTGTTGTTCATCATCCGCCGTTTAGTTGTAAACGTCAACCGATGAATGGATTACTATTGAAATGGGGGCTGGGCGAAAATGATTAGCGAATTTTTGATAAGATTTAAAATTTTCAATTGATCTTAGGTAGGTACCTTCAGGATCAAATAAAGTGAACTGGTAAAACTTCACAAAGTTTAAGAAACTATGGATCTAGATATTTTAGAGTATTTACCATTCAAAATTACAGTATGGAGTTATCGTTGGACCCAAACTAGGCACAGCCTGTATCTTAGGTACCATTAAATAGATAAGTACCTACTTACAACATTATGGTAATGTTTTAATCAAAATATAATAAAAGTTGAAATTGCATACAGGTAAGCTAGTTAAGACTCCTCGAGAAACTACAGAATTAAATATACAAAAAAAACTAATTAATAAAGGGGAACACTCAAACCAATTCTAAGTCTTAGTAAAAATAAAAAATAACAAACACATGTTTGTTTATTTTTTATTTTTACTACATTTTTAACAGGTAACGGTTTTCTTCATCATTTAGAGAATTTATTCCGGCAGGTTTATGTGCATAATACAATAAAGAAATCTCGATGTATTGTCACGTCGCAAAAACCGTGCGAACTGTGCGAAGCTGGGGTGGATCGTTAGTCATGATCAAAACAAAAATAACTCTGTATACCCCACAATCTAGGGCAGATGAATCGTTATTGAATTTAATGCACGACCTTTCGCAATCGGAGATAACTGCCGTAAGAAGAATGCCAATATTTATTTTATTACTAAAGGCGATTGTCTTCTTCTTATTCAGGTTGGTGCAGTTAACGATGACGCGATGGAGACCAGTTGTCCTGAAGGCCAGCGCGATGCACTTAAGGCTCGAATGACGTACGAAAACAATTCGACACCGGCTGACCTAGAGTCAGTAAATTCTATATTTACTAAAGATCCGTGTCTTGACTTGAGGCTACCACTTCGACAGGCATCAGAGCAGCCTTTTTTGCTCACCTAGAGGCAGCCAATTTTATCTAAGGATTTGTGACACTTTCGACAATAGACCACATTTTCTCCTCGTCCCGAGTCTCCCGTTTATCTATGGATCTGTATCAGTCTCGAAATTAGGCCATATTGTCGCCTCTTCACGAGGCTGCCTTTAAATAAGTCAGAGTTGGAAAAGAATTGGGGTGTTACCTGTGGAAGGGGGCCTGTACGGCCTCACGTTGGGGACGGTGGTGGGGGAGGCTGGTGCCCGCGTCTGGTACTCATCATCATCTAGGAACACCTGCTCGCTCAGCTCCAGTGCCAGTTCTGTGTCACTGAAAATGTAATAACACATTAGATGGTGGTTTAGCTTGATGATGCTTAAAGTGGGCTATGTGCTCATGGGTATCAGAACTATCAGCCCCTAGGCTAAGACTAGACTTAGGCTCCCGTTCCCGAACACTTATGAGCCACAATCGTCGAATAATAAGACAAAATTAATTTTATATTGTTGCCGATCTGTCACCCTGCTTTGTCCCCGTGGGGGCACATAGATCGGAGACAGATAATTATAAACCCAAACCACTTTTCGTCTTTTCTTTAATGTAATGTTGCAAAAAATGTGTGGCATTAGGTACTTTTAATAATATTATTAATTATTCCGATCCATTTTTCCGATCTGTCCCTCTAAGGGGACAAAGCAGGGTGACAGATCGGAATAATTCGTTTTGTGGATTCGGTCTTGGTAGTGTATTCCTACCCTACAGGCTGATATAATGAAGAATAATATGTAAATAGGTAAAAAACAAGTCCATCTGACAAGTCTTGACCATGACCTAAGACCTAAGGTGTGCCAAAGGTCACATTAGTGCCACCGTTTCACCGGCCGTTAGCCAGTGCCATATATAAATAGATCACATTGATATATGGTGCGGACTGCGGTTCCCATCCCAACTAAAGTGCAAGTTTACGAAAAACACACATTACTATATTTAAAAACAAATCATGCAAATGATAATAATGATTGTTATGAAAAGTTCAGTGACATTGAGATTGATATTATTTTGTTTAAATGAAGATTAGTTTGTATCGACGAACTTTACTCTAAATCGGTATAATTATGATAAACATAATTGAGCTATGTCGAGTATTGCATATTGAGGAGATAAGGCAGCCATTTATCACACCTTCTTGTGAATTAAAATAAGTACCTAAGTCACAGGCTGGAATAAAAATGGGAGGGGGTCGTTTTGTGTCCCTTTTGTTTCTACCGTGTGAGCTAAGTGCATTTCAGTAAGCTAAATAAAATCAGCCTGTGTAAACAGTAGGAATAGCTTTTATTTTCACAATTCAAAATATTGAATGCATACATTTTTAGGACTTAGGAAACAATGGATTAGCAATCATTTTGTAAGATTCAAAATGATTCAGATTGTTATTGATCGTGTGTTACGCAATTTGGGGTCGGCTTCCAGTCTAACCGGATGCAGCTGATTACCAGTATTTTATCTAATTTCCACAATCCAGTTACTGGGTAACACGATACCCCTTGGTAAGACAGCTAGTCAGAATTTGGGGTCCGGATGACCCGTGAAGACTGTCAAAGACCTACGAATAACAGATTACAAAAGAATGTATGTACTTAAACTGTTAAGATTATTATGAAAATGTAAAAAAAAAACCGCGCGTGGCAATTTCAAATTGCTAAATCAACATCTGTCGTAGATTCTACAAGACTCGCTTATGCTTTCATAACAAACCATGAAATTGCACGGTATACAAACATTTATCGACTAGTGCAAACTAATTTATCAGTCAGATAGCTGTTATCAGTGATCGCAAAACCACGTAAACTGTGTTATCTTTCGTTGGGATTATGTGCGATAACATTTGATAAGCGAGAGGTGTGTCTCGTGTCTATCGCATAATGGACTCACCTAAAAACAATGACAAAAAACTTTCTACGAAAAAAATACTGATTTCGAATAAAAACCTACCGAAAAGCGATTACAAAATTAACAAAATTATTTCAATTTTGTAAAAAAATACAAGTATTATCCCTTTCTGAAGTCGGTTAAAAACTATTTGAATTTCTGCATAACTCCAACGGTATTTCTATCTCGCGTTATTCTTGTTCACAAAGAAAGTGGAGAGACTAAGTAGCACATGACATGTGTACATGGTTCATTATACCTGCACCTTTATACCTACCTACCCTTATTTAATGAACTGTGCATGAACTTAAACAAAGTGAATGAACTGCAGTCTACACAGCCAAGTTTAAAATCTTTTTGCTGGTATACATACAAAGATAAACAGCAATGAGGAAAAAACAATGACACTGAAAATCTCATATTTGGCTAACTGCCAAACAGTTCCACTTGATTTACGGGAAAATCCATTCATACAATTATTCTCGTTTTCTCAATAACTATGACTTATCTTTTCAATACAGTACTTATTTAGAAAAGACTATCAAATAAGTATTATTTTCTCGGAACACTTGAAAAGACGCTAGAATATGCCCGTAGGTCAAACAAAGCCTATCTACATATTTATAATATTTATGGTGAGAAAAAATACGTTTTAACGAAAAAAAAAACTTTTGCATTGGATAGCTTTCTTTCCCCTATTTATTTATGACTTCTGTAAGATTAACCAGCTCATGTGGAATATGTAGTTCAATAATAGTTCCGAAATAAGACCAAGGTCTGTTCTCCCATTGAAACGAGGTCGAAATGGGATTTAAGAAGTGATAAACAGTAAACTATGACTAGTTTATTGTTTGTAAAACAATGATAGTGTTATTAGGCATGGAAGTGCAACTAAAACTGTTACCTACTCGCTGCAGCCAAGAGTATGGCTATTGCCTTTATATTTCATTAAATAGATTCCATTTAGCTTCTGATAAATCGTTTATTTTAAGATAAAAACTTTTATTTACACTCTTAATGACTGATATAATATGCAGGTGAATTATTTTTATCAGCTGTAAAAAAGTAATTTTAGACATTGTAATTCACAAACAAAAATCCAAATTTGTACTTAATTATTGTGTAGGTACCTAGGCACTACAATTTTCTAGTAAAGGTCCATGCAATTACAGTTATCAACAACAATGTTATTAATGCGTATTTAAAGCAGTTTATTAATATTTATAGCGCACAGCACAGGAAGAAACAGTGGTGCAAAAACAAAATATCCTTTCAATATCAGATTCTTCAACAATAGCGCTCATATTACAAAACCTCAAAACAAAAAGCATTAAGTATTTAAAACTAGTTTAAAACCATTTGATTGGTTGAAATTAGTTTAAGTAATGCTTGAGTAGTAGCGGTGGCTCTATGGTATATAGTGCCGTCGTAACATACAAGTTGTAGGTCGTAGGTTCTAACCCAGCAGGTGTTTTCCTTTGTGTAAATTATTTCATCACTACTGTGCTCGAAAGGGACAGGAAAACATTGTGAGGATTACAGCGTACTTCCTCTCACCAAGAGGTTGCCTGTGTCCAATCGGTGTGAACATTAGATATAGGCTAATTATGTAATGCTTGAGTTTTGAGTGAGGTCTTGTAAAATAACCCCTATTGTTGCTCTTCTGTAGTACGGGCTCAAGGTTAGTTTATGCTGGTAGCTAAATCAATTGAGACCAAGAAACAGTCGAGAATTATTTGTTTGCTATTGCATAATTTAGCATAGGCATGAGACAGTGGCAAATTAAATTGAGCAGCTGTGTCAATCAGCGTACAATGTTCTCACTGCTGGGACAGTGGCCTCCTCTCATTGAGAAGGAGTAGGCCGTAATCCACCACACGGGCTCATTGTGGTTGGTAGATGTCACAAGTCTTCGATTTTTTGGTTCTAGAGCGTGCTGCTTTTCTCACGATGTTTTCCTTCATCATTATGAGAGCAGCAGGCTTAGCAGGAGAACCGTAGAGAACCGTTTTGTCGAAGGAAGAGTAGACAAAAATGACGTCTCCGTGTAGACTGTTTACAGTTTTGAACCGAGAAATGTAGAAAAGCGATTTCTATTCAAATCAAATCAAGTCTTTTCTTCAAACTAGGTTGAGAGTCAGCATTTTTTTAACGTCAAAATTACATAAGACAGTCCCCCAAAACGCCCGCCTTTCACCACTTCCTAGTGCTTTAGCTGGGAAGAAGAATTCTATGGTAGTGGTGAAATTAAATACAGAAAGTAAAGTGCGCAGGCACTCACAACCTATAATTCGTATGTCGGGGTCGATATCACTGGGACACCACTGCTCAAATATGTTTACAGTAATTTGGAGACTGTAATACCCATTTCTATCAATCAATCATTATTATAAAAGACAAAACAACAGATAATATTTATCATTTTATGAATCAATTGATAATATTTAATTCAATTGAAAATGATATATTGTTTTAATCTCTGTTTACAATCAATATTTACATGCCAATTATTTAGAGCACTTAATTATATTAATATCAGTCTTATTTCCATCATCATCTACCTAGCCTTTTCCCAATTAGTTTGGAGTTGGATTCGAGTATTTTACATGGAGCGACTGCTTATCGGACTTCCAAAACGTCAACTTCCAGCCTTATTCCAGTCATGCTAGTTATAATTGAAATACAATTTTCATACAATGGGGAAATATCTATGAAGAGGACTAATAACCTGTGACTAAGTTTTAAGTACATTCGTAGTTAAACGCTATAGATAGAGTGGCAGCGACAAAACGGTGCGCAAACTGTATCTATAAATTTAGCACATGATTGTAAACCTTCTAGCGTAGAAATAACCAAAGAAAAAATATGTTCAGGAACGTCTCCTGAACATGGTAAAAGGTTGCGGGTTGATGTCGCTGCCAACCCACTAAAGATATTTTTTCAGAAATATATAGTGCTAAATCAGTCTTATTAAAATAATTTAATCATCTCTATGCTTTACAAGCCCATTTTTTTAAATTAAAACCTTTTTATGAAGTGGTTTCAGATGCCATTAAGAAAAATATGCCGTAACAAATTATGTACTGGATAAATAAATACATAAAGAAGTTATATGAGTATATGACTCAAGTTGCTTCTCTGTTTCTCTCAGTGCTGTGATGTTTACATCATTATCAGTTCATAAATAATGTGTTAATAACACTGATATTGTAGTCGTTATTTACTTACCTTTGTTTGTTGGATGTTTATTTTTATTAGAACAATCATGTTTTATTTACTGGTTACTGTTATTTGATACCTACCTAGTAGTCTATCATGAAAACAATATAATGTTTACTGTCAATTAAACACCTACAACAAATACATAATTAATTGTCTGTGAGAAGAACAGTAAAGTATGTCCTGAGAGTCAGAAGCCTAAGGTAAAAAAGTAGATTTTGGTATAAATTATATTATAAATTTCGAGGTCATGTTTATCTGAGACAATTATTTAAACAACATTTCAAGTTGAATCAATAATAGCTACTAAAGATTTAATTTGAGTAAAGGTCAGAAACTTGTCTAGATAACAATAGCAGTCAACCCACAGATAATATAATTTTTAGATCAAGGTTATTCAAATTTATTTCTAGAAATAGGTTAATTTGCAAAGCAAAATAGTGTTTATATTTTTTCTATTGTAAGTTTTTAAATCAAGATACAATCAAACCTATTATCTTTTTGATTAGTTTTATCAGACTAAAACTCTGATAAAAATAAATATAAAAATGATGCTTTACTTATGTATTCATAATTGATTATCATATAATGAAGGTCATTGCCAGTGTTTATATTTTTTGTTTAGTCAAGATTAGTCAACAAACATACTCGAAATGTCACAGTCATGTGTGCATGTGCTGTCACTACAGAATAAGCTGTTGATCACAGAATGTGGGCAGGTAGCATTCCTGTGCAAAAGCAACATAATAATAACACAGTTCTAAGCACAAATAACACAAAATGCGTGTGTTCACTGCACAGAAGCCGGCGGCTAGTTACACAGACGTCCTAACATCGTATTGACGGAATATCTTACGGGTTTGGGAAGATCAATGAACCTGTCTCCATATCTTGATATTGCCGAGAGTCGTCGCGCTAGACGGCGTGTTTGGGCACGTTCAGAGCCGACCACGTGTTTCCACGACACGATTTTTCAGCGAGAAGCGAGCTGCCAATGAACTAAATGATTTTCTAAAAATATCACAATGCGTGCAGAGGTTATAATGCAACGTTGCTTCCACGGATTATGATGTATTATGTTTAACACAAAAACACGGCACGCGAAAACACCTCGTAGACTGCACGATGACTAAGCCAACACTGAAAACGATTCTTCAACAGCGCATTTTTTTATAACACGGGCCAGCTGTTTAAATAAACATTACAGAAAGTTAACACACTCGCTTTACCTATCGGAGCTGGCAGAGCTGGGCGTTTCGAATTTATTCAGCTTCCCAGCCATCACTTAGGGTAGCTTGATCTGATAATTTTATTGTGAAAACTGTGCTAATTTCGTAAAATTGACGACTTGTATGCACACGCAAGTAGATAAATTGACATTAGTCCGTTCAGAAACTACGGCATCTTACCTCCGATGCGTCACACGTCGTCTTGTCAAAAAATTTAATCAATAGAAATAAAATGTTAGTGTTACAAAAATAAATAACTTTATTTTTATTTTCAGATTAAAATTCTAGAATTATTATTTGCAAGCAAGTCGTTTTAATACACTTGGATACGTTTATATTTTCCCTCTCATCGCAATCACACTGTTACTCGTTTCCGAACGCATATTGCGTTCCATTACACGGGCGTGAAATATTTGGTTATAAGTTCAATCAATAAAAATTATAATCTAACAAAATAGATTTTTTGTAAAATTTGTGAAACTAGTATTATGCTGTTCGTTTTTTCCATAAGGTGTTTTACTATATTGTAGAAGGAAGTGTTACGGAAGTTCCAATTGTATTTTTAAATTTTTTGGGGTTTGGTGAAGCTCTACAGATTTATATTGGTGGCCCGCGAAATCAAAATTTTCATATGTTTTTTGCATTAAAATATCAATCGTTTTCACCGTAAGTTTTTTTTTTTTCAGAAGCAGTCTGGATTTGTACCCGCTGGAAGGCATTATGCTCGCTTTTTATCATTTATTTAATGGCACATAGACATAGCTCGAAAAATTGTGAGTTTACTACCTACACATTGTTGTCCAGTCTTGAGAGAATATTAGGCGTGTTGACTGATGTAATGCTATGACTTTTTTTGAAAGCTGGCTTGATGGAGTGGCATTACTAAAAATCAACGCCTGTTGGAATCATAATCACAGTTTGGGAAGTTTTGCTATTATTTCTTGGAAGGCGCATTTTTCACAATTTAATTTATTCTAGTAGGGTACCTACCTAGTTGATCACATTCACAATGTATAACTGTGGTTCGATAATGCCTATCAGAAAGAGGTTGTCAATAAATATACTCATTTAACGACTTTGCCACGCGTAGGTGGTATGGTAAGGTCGACCGCACTTCGGTAAGTTCAGTAGTAACATTTCAACTGAAAAATCACCGCTACCGCTACATAATTGCTATCTACTATCTAGCTTGCTTGCTTTGCTGTCTATCTATTGCTATAGCTATCTATGTCAAATAACCATTATAATGTACCGTGGACGTGCAGCTGACTGTACTACTACATACATCGAACAAAGACATGTAAGTTTATTTCTTCCCGTTGCTGGTATGGCGTCGAGAAAATCTTCAATTTGTCCCGGATTTGAGGTAATCCTTTCTGATGGAGTAGCTCGCAACTATTCTTTGGATTGTTTTCTGAATAGATAATGCATGGAAAATTATAGTTTTATTTTGGTTACCTTTTGAATGAAGCTGCAAACAGAATATTTTAGTGTTAGGACTACTTTTTAGAAACATTACTACTCATAATACCTGTAGACACCTACCCAGATATGGATAACGCGCAGGCCTGGTGACTTGGCCAGGCCCATTGGCTCAGTGTTGGAATTGAATCCACAATCTGTAACGAAGTCGTCGTGTCGCTCAGCCTCTGAACTAATCTGCTCGTCTCGTCCTCCATTCGTCTGTTATTAATATTTTGCTTGTGGTAAAAAGTAAGTTTCAAAACTAAAATCCGACTACTGAAAAATCACGCTCTGAAAAGTATGTAAATAGAAAATATTCGCATCAAAGTCAAAGTCAAAGCATTTATTTCAAATAGGCACTTAAAAGGCACTTTTGAACGTCAACATTTACATTAAAATAGAATTGATTCTAGTCGCCCCTTCCAAAATGTAGTTTCGTATGGAGAAGAATCGGCAAGAAACTCCACCGTTACTCTTTTAAAATGATATAACTACAATATTTAACATACATTCATTGTATAATTATGTGTGAAAACGATCATCAGCAGGCCTAGACAAAACGCATTTCTTTTAGCGTTCACGCCAAACGCTACGCCAAAATGTATGGGAATGTAATTATCTGCGGAAAGGCCACGACTTTCCGCAGGTAATGTCATTCCCGTACATTTTGGAACTACGAGCTAACAGAAATGTATTTTGTCTCAGGGCCCTGAAAACCGTGCTCGTATGCCACTTTGCCCCAAAGCTTATGATCACTTACTACTGTAAGAATGTATTGTTTAGGTGGCATACGACCACGGCTTTCAGATGAGAATATTTTCTTGTTGCATACTTTATGGAGTGTGATTTTTCAGTAGCGGGGTTTTAGTTTTTGAACTTATCTACTTTTTTTTAAATTATTTTGGGGTTAGATCACAATATAACATATTTTAAATGTGGAAATTAGGCCCATCATTCGATACCCTTTTTTAGTTCTGTTTTTATCCTCGCCTCTAGAGGGCGCCATTGTGATGTCACAAGGCTTATGCTATACCAGCGAACGACCTAGACGCTTACAACGATCAAATTAAGACAAGTACCTAGTTTAGAAGCTATGAGGGAAGAGATGCACATACATACATACCGGTCAAAATCATAACCCTCCTTTTTGCTTCGCCGTAGTAGGTTAAAAGAGTTAAATATAAAGTTCACCATATAATTTTATGACTTCACGCGTGGTTGATCATTGTCAAATTGTTCGCTTACATTTTCACAAACAATAAAATTATTCAACGAAATCTGCATCACAGATTCGTTCCATTATACGGACGCATAACATAAAACAAGTAAATCCCGTCGCTTTTCCCCCAACTCCCAAAAATCCCCTAATTGAAGAGTAATTGCCGAAAAAATGTCGTTTAAACAACATTTTGCCCGCGGACTGTTGCAAAACGATTGCAGGGAGAGTTTTTAATAAGCTTGTCTATGGCCCTTACTGTTGGTTTATCGATTTTTTGCGACGTTACTTTAATGTTTTAAAAGTTATTAAACTTTGTTGATTGGCTGCGTGCGTGATGGGGAAATCTATTAGGAAGGCTTTTATAAAGTAAATAATAAATCAATTAATTTTATACGATTAACTTTTGTCATAAGAGGAAGCACATTTTGAAAATAAAGAAGTTTTGCTGTCTAGTTTCGGTCTCTGTCTCCTAGTTAATTATATACCTACCCATTTTCATGTTTATTTCATAGATGTTTCTATGAATATAACGATTCTTTGAATAATGTAATCACCTTATTTGAAATGTTGTAGGTATCAATAGCTGTTATAGCGTGATTTCAGTTAGGTATGTACTTATTGATGTAGGTACCAACTTACTTTGGTAATTGGTATTCGGTTTATAGTAGTTATTACTCTTATGTACCTAAGCCTTAATACTCCATTAAAATAAATGAAATTATTACAACGTGTACCTAATTAATAGTAATATAAGCAATCTCATAGTAAAGATTGTAGGTTTAATTAAGTGAGTTGAGCCAGTCTGGCGACAGTCTTGCAAGCAATTAGCCAAAACTTTCCCCATTTACATGTTATGGGTAAAGTTCGGCGAGGTGGCAACCCCAGCCCCTGTAAGAATTCAAAATTTGAATTGAATTCTTTTTTAATTTCAAACAGTCTGCGTGGTTTGGGACGGAGTTTTGAGTTACTTTTTTAAACTTTCAGCGGAATGAATTTGACGCGGATTCTTCTTTAAAATTCTTAATGTAAGATTTAAAACTCTCTTCTGTTTTAAATTGCATCACAAACAAGGGAGGAAAATGTCTTGTTTTCAGACAGGAAAATTAAATAAAGTTACTCACTGTTTCGTAGGAAAGCGGTTCGGTCTAATTATAACGGCCGTCATGCAAGTCTGACATTTTCAAATCCATCAAACGTAAAAGTTTGGCGAGTTTAGAATTTAGCAACACCTCTGTAGTACAATTACTTTTAAATAAATAAAAAATAAAAGTAGGTACCTATTTGACATTAAGGTATGAAAAAACGTTCTGGTATTTGACAACCGTTATTATATGGACTGTTCACCGCTTTTCTACGAAACCAAAGCTATAGCAATTTAAACGTGGACCAATACCTAAATGTTCAAACTTTCTTCACCGAACTTTTTACAAAGATTAAAAGAAACTCACTAACTAAACTAACTCGTGTGAACTCTAGCAGCTCCGCTATTCAGGTGTAGTAAACTTGAGGATGGATCGCAGGTCCGCATCCAGTTCTCGCTATAAACATGTCGGGCTGATTCCTAGTCATTGTTGAACTTCTCCCAGCTCTGGGATAACTTGCTTTACACTTGGAAGTAGTTGGGATGGTGGGTAAGGTGTGTTTGTACTGGAGAGGATAAACAGGATGAAGTAAGGATTAAGCACTAATAACACTGGTCGGCAAAAAGAAATCGGGAGCAAAAAGCTTGATAAGTTATTCTTATCGGCTTTGGTTTGCTGAGTCCAAATCTGTGTACAGATTTATGCGACCACGTAAGGGTTTTGAGATATCCTAACCTGAAAGAGCAAAAAGCACCGTTTTGACTAATTTTTGAGGATACGTAGCCCGCTAGATCCTTTTTCCTCCAAAAATGTATCTATCAATTGTATCTGAAAGTACTAGTCTTTCTCTTTAAAATTACGTTTAGTTTACTCGTATATGTATTTTTTCGCTGAGATATCGCATTTTGAAATTTTCATGTATGTGGATTTTCATTTAATTTTTTCATTTTGTGGATTCCACATATATAAAAATGTCAAAATGCGATATCTCAGCGATTGATGAATTTTTGGGGGAAAGAGGATCTATCGGGCTACGTAATCTCAAAAATGAACAAATACGGTGTTTTTTGCTCTTCTAGGTCAGAATATCTCAAAATCCTGACGTGACAGAGCAATTCTGCGGTCAGATTCGGAATCAGCGCATCAAAATTCGGAAATGTATAGCCAGACTATAGTGGGTAATATAATTTGCCGACCTGTGTAATTTGTCATTTTCACGGGTTCCAATGCCATGTACTGGTAATACTGCTATAAAATAAATGTTGATGAATGGAGAGGGAGAGGAAAGCCAAAGAAATGATGGATGGTTTGTGTGAGGAATGATATGAAAAAGAAAGGGATTAGGGAGTGAACGATAGCGTGGCAGAGGAGAATGGAAAACAAAACGTGTTGCGCCGACCCCAAGTAAAATGAGACAAGGGCAGGAAGAAGATCCAGGTCTTCATCTGCATACATTTGCGGTTATAATATAAATACCATTTTGGTTAGTGAGATAGCTTTTGAATAAGTACCAAATCACACTACAAAAAATCTCAAAGCTGCCTCGGTTTACCTACCCCTGTAAACGCATCCTTACGTTGTACACAAGTTGTACGTGTGTATATATAGGGATGTTCTGTGGGATAATATTCTATTGTGTGTTGACTAGCTCTAAATTAGTGTACCTACGTGTAAGACAATTAGTTTAGCAGCGCATTAGTGATGTTAAGGGTAGGGTTTGTAGATATTGCCAGAATCAAGTTAATGGCGTCGGTAGATTGTTAATTGTTTTGTAATATTATTTAATTATAAGATATTATTATGACACCATCATTTGCCTCCCCTTTTCTTAACTATGCTGGCGTCGGTTTCGCGTCTAACCATGCAGCTGAATACCTAGTCTGCTAATAAATATCGACTAATTGTCTTGGAACATACCGAATTTGACATTTCGATTCCTTACCGTATTTTTTTTGGGTGGGAAATCATCAAATAACTTCTCCCGCTCTTCGTGTCAGACTTTTATTGACTAACACCCACCCGTGTTCCCTCAGTTGCCTGTGTGCCAGGGGCCACGGTATCTCTTTCGAACAACCCGCACCCCTGGCAGATTCCTTACCGTTACATTGGTTTCTACAAGCCACGATATTGACGTAGTTTGAATGTAGTAAGATTCCGCGGGGAATCATTATAACTATACAGGATTGGGGCCCAGACCTGAAATAAAGTCTCCATAAAGTGATAACCCGCGGATGTCTCTCTTGTCTCCCTCGTCGTAATTCCGCAACACTGGAGTTTTTCAATTCGCCATTTTTACTTTTTACAACTCTGATTGGGCGGCGTCGGCTGAGAGAAACGAACGCACCGAGAATGTTAAATAAAACCTATTTGCTTGAAACTTTTCGCTTGGCGAACTTTATTGGATATTGGAAGAGCTTTTTATTCGTTTTCAATCTGCGTTTAGTGTGATTGTACGCACACGGTAGAAACTGAAGGTGGATACAGATTACAGAGGCGGCTTGACTTCCTGTACCACTACCGGCTGTGTTGACTACGCGAGGCTTTTTCTTTTCAGGACAATTTCAAACGTTGGTTTTATTTTTCAGAAGTCTATTAGGTTTTATATTATGGTTTTTATGGATGAAAACAGAAGCAATTAAATTGTATATGCGTAGGTCTGACTTACAGGAAATCGTTTCTATCTGTTTGTCCGGTTGCTTAGCGGTTTGAACGGCTACTTTCTTCCTATGAGGATGAAGAACGTTCTTCTCCACTTTCGCACTTAGGAAAATTCGTCGCTTAAGTTCGCTACAAACGGTTGCTTTACAAAGGCACCGGCGAACACATGTCTAATATGTGAGCTTTCGATATCGGATTTCGTCATTTCACTGTCTAACGACCAGCGTAAGACTATTTATCACCTAACAAAACCGCTATTACTCACTTTCTATAACTTTTTAACAGCAAATTTACTAATTTTCTAAGAAAATTAAACAGAGACAATTTTTCCGTTAATTATTAAATATAATTTTAATTTATAAAATTAATTATATATAATTAATTAGTAAAAATAATTTCCGTAAAAAATTTAGATGCTATGAAATGAAAGTCGACAAGTGACAACTTGCTGAGTGAAGCCACAGGTAATGGATTCGACCATTACCAAAGGTATGAGTTTCTTTGATTATTTAACAAATCTTATATACTTCTTCAATCCAATGCTATGTGGTGAGAAGAACCTAATAACTGATTACTGAGGTCTGTACTACCTATCAAACGTGACTTGTTGAAACTTCCCTACGTCCTGAAAATCGCCTAAGCAGATTCAACTAAAATCACAATGAGCTGCGAAAGTAAAACACCACGAAGAGAGAGGGAGACAGCAATTGATTGTAAATGTAAATTTAATTAGAGCGAGTGAATCGGACAATTAGTTAAGAGCTGCCGAACTGAGCCGAGCTGCTGAGATTATACCGAATCACAGGAGATGTTGTTGTTTGTTTTAATTAGAGAGGTGCTAAGTAGCTGTACTGAGATTGTTTCTCTTGTTTAGCAATTAAGATGCATTGATGCATTTTTTCACTTCAAAAGTGTGGCTCCGTATGAAAAATATAATTTTGGAGTGAACTTTGAAGAGAATATTCAAGGCTAAGTCTCGATATTCAAGAGAAAGGCCATGAATCAAAAACATTCCATTTTTTTTTAATGAACGTCCAGGAGCCAAAGGGCGGTTGTATAAGTAAATGTTAACGTCCTAAATTATGTTATTAATTATTATGAAACATTGCATCGTCTACGAAAAAGTTTCTAACGAGGCTACGGCGTAGGCCCTACGAGACTACGCCACTGCCTGCGTAGCAAACTTTAAGAAAACGATTATGCTTGAAATTATGACAAGTACTCGTACAACATTACCACTTGATTCTTAATTACTTAAGTTTTTATTTTATTATCATGTTACTTGACAAAACTTGTTACTTGAGAGCTTGCGTAATGTTTGTTTGCGGTATTATCATAAATTAGAAGACTTTAAGAGTAGCAGCATTGCGTGCGTAGGTGCCGTGGTATTACTTATAAATATTATATTATTATAAGAGACATCAGATTAACAAGTACCTACGCAAAACACCTTAAGTATGTGTACTATGAAGGTAAAGTCGACCTTAATGTAGTGCAGGCAGGCAGTAAAATAATTTTGGTTGCATTCTAACAGTCAAACGAATTTACAATGAGCTTTAAAATTATTTGTTTCAGATTTGCGTTTGGAAAAGTCAGTGAAAATATAGACGTGTTCGCTTCGAATAAACGTAGTAATTATAACGTTATTTCATTCCATGCCCCCATAGCTTATTTATTATAGTGTGTGTAGTTTTCAATCAAAATTGATTGATTATTTTTATCATCATCAATATAAAACATAAATATACCAAGTTTTAAAGTAATAACGCAACAGTAATTACAGAGAGGCACAATCTCGGAGGGCCACGTAAATCTACATAAGTACCCGCGTCTGATCCCTCCCTAATTGCAGAATTATCGTGACGTATGGCCGATCTGTATCCAATAAAATTGCTAATTTCGATACCCTTCGATACTGTGTCTGTGAGTAAAGGGCGGTACGAAACATTTTGGTAATGTAATTGCGATCGCAATTAGTTAATTTGCTACAGAAACATATTTTTTTATGAAGACTAAGGTCGATTAGTAACCATGGAGTTTCTTGCCGGCTCTTCTCCATAGGAAGCGACAAATTGGAACCGTGCACCTAGCTTCTGACGTTTCATAAGTGCCCTTGTAGGTTTATGTGAAATAAAATATTTTGATTTTGATTTTGATAGGCAACTATAACAAGTTGGAATTATTTAAATAATTTAAAAACATACCTATTATTATAATCTGTACAACAGCGGCGAGGTGTAAATTTTTCTTAGAGAGAAGCCGAAGCGAAGTCGGCTTTAACTTACTGAATTATCAATAAAGAATACTTGGTATCATTCTAAAATTAATATAGGAATGTAAAGAATTAAATACAATAAAATTTCACAGCTGAAAACCAAATAAAATTAGCAAAATTCTTCCATCTCGTTCTCGATGACGCATTTTTCTATATTTGTCTCTGTCATAATCCGTTGTACAGCGGTTTGCTCTTGTTCATATCAAGCGGTGCCAAGTGACCTAAAATGACACCATTACGGAATCGCTGGTCTATGAATTTTTAGTTCCCGATTATGACGTTTTGACGCCGGGTTAGTTTAGTTTTTTTTTTGTTGTAATACAAAGCTAAAAATAACCGTTTTTGTCGATTGAATGTTATGGTGAATTAAATACCCGTAGCGTAACTATATTTTTTGACAATAGTAGCCACTATTGTCGTGCCATTTGTAAATAGCGATAGAATTACCGATGCGAATCCCCGACGGCAAGCCGGTAGGAATCGAGTTATATGGTGCTTTCGCCACTGATGTACAAGTATAAAACAATTAAAAGAATCATCGGGCACAAAAAAATCGTATGCATCGTTGTCAACAGGAAAAATGCCCAAAGGCCACGTTGCATGGCGATGCTGATTCATTGGACAAAAATAGGTCAGCCCTCAGGTTAGGTGCGAAGTTGACCAACCACTTGGCAATGCCTTGGGAAACTAAGTGGGCACTCAGACCCCATGGCACTAGAGTTTCAACCCTAAACGACACATATCGACTCAGTTGTCAAATTGTCGGTCGTCTTCTTGGCCCATCTAAATCAAATGCAGACAGAATGTTTCTATATTTTTCGTGTATTTAAAATCCATTCTTGGCAGTTTCTTGTTCCCGTTCCATAAACCTACACGTTATCAATAAAATGCCCATCGATGGCCATCCCGGTGACATTAGCATTCGGCACGTAAAGAGAGGCCGACGACGAAGGACGAAGGACGAAGGGCCGCAAACGTGACGCGAAAACCTAAACATTTTTACTTGCCAATGAAATAGATTTATTTATGTTTCTCTTTTTGCCTATGATGTTTGTAGTAGAAAAGAAACTACATTTGCATTTAAATAACTTATTTGTGCATTGCAACAGGAAAAAGAGATTTAAATACTGGGCAAACCCTCATGAGGTGACAAAAAGCTAAAAATGCAGACCAATTACAAAATATATATTTAGTGTGTTTTTCAGGTACCATCTTTCTCTGCTTATGGGAAATGTCGAGTTAATTTAGGCTCTTTCTGAAACAGTTTTTCAATCGTTCTAAAGACTGATCACCCCATGCGCATTATTGTTTTAGTATAAAAATAGCAGTATGAACCATATTGGAAGTCTTATTTTATTGTATTACCATGGTTTCATATCAATGCTAAATAGTTTAATGATAATGCATATTTTGTCTGTTCCAACGCTGATTGGTGTTTACTCTGAACCCATTAATCGGTTTTAAACTAAATGTTTTGCTACAGTCCGAGCCGCATTGGAAATATTGCTACTATCGGTAGTTGTTTTTGATTTGGTTGATTAATATGCGGAAATACATTGTATAAATCCTATTGTAACTAGTGCTGATATTTGTATTTCGCCATTCTGAAACGCGGCAATGCAGAATGGTGCAAAATAAATTGGAGTTACAAATAAAAAGAGCTCAAACAGTCCCGATAAAACTCAAAATTAGAAAGAAGAAAAAGGGCAACATTACGACCTGAAGCAAGACATAGCCAAGCTAAACTGAACTGAACAGGTAAATCTTCATCAGTTTGACCTGAGCGCATGGAGTTTCAAGTCTCTTTTTTTAATAGACGTCTTGCGGCTATGAATGAAACTTTTATCAAAATCAGTCAGATAATTAAAACTCGGAAAGCATTCCATCCTGAAAGCACTGTATGGTTGCTCCAGTCGCTGTAGATATGTGCATACTGCTTCGTTAGTCTTGTGGTCGCAAGCGTTGACTGCTGAGCGTGCTGCGAGTCCTGGATTCAATTTCCAGGTCTGGCAGTGTTGTTGGATTTTCCATTTGGAATTTTAGTAACCGCCCGGAGTTTAGAAGTTGGCGAGCTTGGCGTGTGGCGCCGAAAGTCCTTCGCCAGATCTTTCTTAGGTTGAGTCGGATTGCCGCCACATTGGACTATGTTAGTGAGAGAAGAGAGAGTGCACTTATGTATGCGCAGTTGCGCACTACCCGCAAAAACTACTACTTGTGCACTATAATATCTCCGGCTCCGAAGGCTAGTCTCCGCTGAGATTGGCCATGGCCGAAATCCGGTCTGAAGGACTGTATGTGCGTAAGGTAGCTAGGATTTAACAATCACACTGTTCATAATTATGTTTCAGAGATGAGATGAAACTGACGGTAAAACTGATCATGTATGCTACCCTAAAAGTTAAAGCTAAAAGCCTTTCCACACAAACAAAGCGTACATCACGCTGTTCGCGAGCTTCGCAATATTTATCTGTTTGTATCGAGTCTCGTCTACGTAGCGTATTTAATTTCACTTTATTGCTTCAATCGTTTCCATGGTGAGCCATCGATTTACCACACTTTGAACGAATACGTTTATTTTCTTGGAGATTTGTTTATTTACTTGGTGAATTCATATCGAGGTGTAATTGATTTGGCGTCGGAGTGAATCTGGTAATAACCAGGAGATAGCTTAATAGGGAGAAAATCAGACATAGTACTTGTACTATGTTTTTCCCGCGGGTCCACCCGCATGGATGTCGGTTATCGCGTAAAAAAGTGGCCTATGTCCTTTTCCATATCCCAGGCTATATTTCTGCCAAATTTCATGACGATCGGTTTAGCGGTTTAGGCGTGAAAGCGTAACAGACAGGCAGACAGAGTAACTTTCGCATTTATAGTATTAATAGGGATGTAGTAGGGATTCATATTTTTTTAAGTAGCGAATACATCTTTTAATGTCAAGGTATAATACAATATCTAGTTAATTATGTATGACCTAAACATACATGAGTTGTCCAAGATAATTTTCCGCTATCAAAGCACAAATAACGTGATTACGGCAGAAATTGCCATTAAAGACAAATGTTCAAGTTCAAAGTGATGGAAGAGCTATGGGTAACATAACGTAGCACATTGTATGACTTGCTGAAGTGCTTAGCTTGCAGTGTACCTATACACCAAAAGAATTTGGTACCTATACCTACAGGCTAGAACTAAACGGCATTGCACTATTGTCTACTCTGTCGTCAGTCAGAGTGAACAGTAGACAGTAGTGCGATGCCGTTTAGTTATCGCCGTTTTGGTAGCTAGATGGAACAACGAACTGAAAAAGACGGCAGATACTAAATAAAAAAAAATAAAAAAATCAAAATCAAAAGTCATTTATTCAAACTAGGCTGAGAGTCAGCACTTTTTGAACGTCAAAATTACATAAGACAGTCCCCCAAAACGCCCGCCCTTCACCACTTCCTAGTGCTTTAGCTGGGAAGAAGAAGAAGAAGAAGAGACACTGGTAGATAGAGAGACTGGTAGACAGATGCAGAGAGATGCTTAAGCGGAGAACCGAGTGTTCAGGACAAAGCCGGGAACAGCCACGCCCAGTAGTTTCCTGCAACGAGTTGTGTCTCTTCATCGATAAAACATTTGTCTAGAGTTTGAAAATTAACCATTGTAATGTTAATTCGATTTCATTCGGGGTGAGGCCTGGTGATCCGGATCCGTCACACAGGGTATATTAGTATGGACGCCAGTCACAAAGGATTTTTTTTAAATGTATTTCGCCAAAACCCTATACTTATTTTTGTCTCTATGTTTAGAACTATGTGAACCTTTAAGAAAAGAGAAAAAATAAAATAACGACATGATATACTTTACAATCGTTAGGCTGGACACCAAAGACATGATATACTTTACAATCGTTAGGCTGGACACCAAACTCGATCGGCACGTGCACAACATGAGGTAGAACTAGCTGTACGTACCTACTGCATACTAAACTATTTTGTAGACTGTACCCATATGAAGATTTCAATTGTGTCGCTAAGTTGATCAGGAGCGCAGATGACATGGGATAGTTAATCAGCCGAGAAGTTCTCGAATGGAATAAAATAAGGGTAAATAAATAGAGCCGTAGAGGAACATGTCTTTGTGTCAATCATATTTGGTTAATGATGAACTTTTAGATGTTTATTGAAAGTGATTCTTCAACTTAGCGTTTTCCGAACTATGTTGTGGTCGGCTACCAGTCTTCCCAGATTCACCTGAATACTAGTATTTTACATGGAGTGACTGTCTATCTAACCTCCACAACCCAGTTACTGGGTAACACGATACACCTTGATAAGACTGGTCTGAGAATTGTATGTTATGATGGGATTATGTCCATGCAGATATATAAACGAAAAGGAGGCAAAAAGAGTTTGTAAGGATCGTAGCAGATGGCGTTCTATGGTTTCTGCTTACCCCCTGGGAAGAAGGTTTTAGTTTATGTATGTATGAGTATGTCCGTGCAAAGTTTTAAAACATTAATTTCTGGCTACTCGAATATAATATCAAATAACCGAAATGAATTGACTTTGAAGTGTCAATGAATCATTTCGATTTGCCTTCGCCCTATAAACGCGAATGAATTCATAAACTAACAAATGTCAAAATCGTAAACGTCTTCGAAGTACGACTTATTCGTGAATCTAAATGCAAAGTCACAGCCAAGGGCATTAATATTAGACGGCTTCATAATAATGGTTTCAGTTTTATGAGTACTAGCTGTTGCCGTGGCAGCCTGGATTGCGTCTTTGAACCAGGATGAAAAGTAGCCTATGTTCTTAACGTCATGATTTATCTGTGAGTCAAATTTCATCTACATTTTGCGAACATTGGAATAGCAATATCTTTCAAAATGATTCACATTCTCATTGATAGTGTGTTACGCCTTTGATTAATATATTTTTGCTGAGAGTGAACGATTTCAAGCAGCTTTACTAGTAGCTGAAGTGGTGACAAATGTTTTCATTTGGTAGTGGTGTTAGTTTTCAGGCAGGATTGCAGACAGACGAATATCCGATCCGCGACGCGAGAACCGGATGTAAAGCTGTGGCCACGAGATACGCCAGTCATACGGAGCTTTTTTTTTTACTTACATTATATAAATGGATTCTTAGATAGTTAATTAGGTAGGTATGTTATTGTTTGTAGAAGAATAAGAATTTGTGGATTATAGCAGGTGGCGTTCCGTATTTTCTGCCTACTCACGCCTTTTTCCCATGCAGGTGGCATGGGAAAAAGGCGTGAGTTTATCTAAGTAGGCATAATAAATGTATGTTTGTGATTAAGTATAAGTCAACAATACGGTATTTTACTCTATATGAGAAAAAAACTTAAAATATTATTGAGATAGCTTAGGCTTAGAAAAATGTTAGTTTTAGTTCATGAAACAAAAAAAGAAAAACATGTTTTAAAATACAATTTAAAGATTTCAGTTTTTTTTATCTGTTTTTGAACACCATGAAATAGTAACCGCCATGTTATTTCATCATACGGCATGTCATCTGAGCACCTTTAAACGTTTTTTTTTTCGCAACCAAAGTAATTTTTATTTAGATAATAATTTGCAACAGCAAACCAACGATAAGTAGAAAAATAACTATTTTTTTTAATTATAAACAATTGTCATATAATTTATAAGACAATTGTTTATAATTAAAAAAATCAGCGAATTTGTTTATGTAGCAAACTGACGTCATACCCACAAAGCAATATGGCGTCCACTGCGTCCAGCGTTTTCGTCAAAAGACGCGGGAAAGAAAATGTTAAATTTAAATGCATTTTCATGGTACTAATCGATCAAATAAAAATGTTGTGTTTTTATTAGTGGTTTATTAGCATCCTAGAATCTAATTAAGACACTTTTCAAAAACGAGTGTAATACCCTATTAAAACAACTGAGAACTATAAATAAGCTTGTCCTTGTGTTCCAAAATTCTGTAGTTATGCTGTTTCCGTACCTAATGCCAACCATTTTTAAAGTGAATCGCTTTAAGGTTAACTATCTTATTTTATTTTTAGTATTTGCAATAATGATTCGGCTTACAATAAAGCCCCGTTATGCCGATAAAAGGATTGTAAAGGATTGTGGGTATACCACGGCAAGAAATTTGCCTACCTATGATATACCTACAATAAAGCAACAAATGATTGGCAACGTTTAAAAGCTCCGGCAGGTAGGCGCGACGCGACGGTGTGACGCGATTCGATTCTGGTAGAACAATTTCCATAGTAGTCGTGTTACTTGAGTCGCGTCGAGCTGTCTTGTCGCGTCTATCTACGGGGGCTTATAACTCTAAAAATTGTTTATTCGGTGCATTTTTTATTGTTGCTTTAACTTATGGTAAGCCATAGACAATTAAATAGCACCGTGTAAATTGGGCTCATGTATTTCTGAATTTTCTACAACAATTCCTTAAACCGAGCAGCATCTTCTCGTGGTGTCCACTCGCTGTTATTATGGCCTCCCAAGCGCGGGAAATTCATTGCGATCGAAAGGATGAATCCTTTTGATTCGTCTACGTTTCCGAACGGTTATTTCACCAGGCGGAAATAAGGAGCTTGCGATTTTAAAAAGTTTGTTTTACTTTTTAAAACAAGTCTCAAACGGATTTATGTGTTTTCGAACGGAACTAAATCCGTTTTCCAATATGTTTTGGTTAGTAGCAGTGTTCAGGTAGTGCGGTCTTGTGGAAAGTATTTTGTTAACAAGTTAAAATTCTGTGAAGTAGTAGGGTAATTTTTAAGCGTTGAATAAGCACCTAGTTACCGGTAATTACGTCATTTGCAAGTCAAGTTAGTTGAGGTAGACATATACAAACCTAGTGATTTCGTTTCGGTATTATTCGTAAAATTTATGGACTCTTGGTTTTTCACAATTTGACATTTCTTCGATTTCAACCCCAACACAAGGAAACAGTAACAAAACCTACAAAAACCAACTTCGCGTAAACGATGGCTCATGGGGTAACTCTTTGATATATCGCATTTACATTCTGCCGTTATAAGCTTCCTATAATGCGATTTTCCGGTCGTTACCTTTTTTAAAGTTCCAAAAAGCAATGATATCGGCTATACAGCGAAAAGTGATCCTCCAAAATTCACTCTGGCACTCACTATTATCCGAGTCAGTGGATCGTGAATTCGCATTCTTATGTAAAACGGTTTCGGAACGTTGCATTGAACTTGTGCGTATTCGAAGCACGCGTTCCAATCTCGCGGGTGTTGATTTGGTGCCGTTTCCGAACGTAACGATTGATCAAGATGGCGGATTTCGGCGGGAAGCTTAATGCTATACTAGGTGTACGTATTTGTTTAAATTATATGTCGTTTACGAGATTGATATCGGTAATATTTTTTGCATGATTGCGTATTTCGTTTTCCCTATTTTGAAGTTGTTACGAATCACATAACTTCTGAGGTATGAATCGTTTCTGTTACAATGCTGTTTACAATGTTTATTCCTGACTTTCAAGTAGATAAGGTCAGTTAAGGTTACATTGTTATTTTTCAGCGAATTTACATGAGAATGGAAAGCAGAAACTAATTTGAGACTCGCTCCTCACGGGAATAAAGGGAGAAAAATCTCTCGCAATGTTATTCGAAACAATGTTCATTTATTCACGAAACATGATAATTTGTTTTCTGGTGCCTATTTTTTAGGGCTGACAAACTGATTTTGGCAACAGATAGTGAGGTCAAACACAAAGTAGGTAGGTACCTATGCTATGTTCCAAAAGTAGAAATGTGATAAAAAAAAACCAATGGACCAGAAAACGTATCTGTGGATGCCAATTAGTAGTGGCCGTACCCCTGGCAGGCATCGGCCGTTGCGTACCGCATCAGTTGATGCTAACATCTCTTTGAGGTGCGCGTGGAACACAACGTGCCGTCGACCCGGGCTTGGTCCTTACCAGACAGTGAGCTACCCTTTACTCGCCATCCGCAAGCCCGCGCCTACGGTGGCCGGGAATCAGCCTGGGATTCCCGGGCCGTGAGGGCGCATATACTGCCTCTCCTTCTCCGCGAGTATTACTGCTTCGCAGACGGAGGTGATGTGATTACCTATTTGAATACTCAAACCTGAAATTCTAGTTTTAAATCACCTTAAATACACTTTTCATTTGACAATTTGAGGTTAATTTTATAACGTCAATTTTCGTTGATGACCTACAATTTAATAATGTTATTCAACATTCGACCTGATAAAGGCTGCAGGAATCGGAAACTGGTCGAACTGGTGGTGCTTGGAGGAGGCCTTTGTCCAGTGGACGTCTTTTGGCTGAAATGATGATTGTTCAAACAGTAATTCTTGTACAAAGTGTTGAAATATACTGATAAAACCTTCTCTATACATATAGATATAATTTGACCTGAACAGGGTTTGTTTATACCCTTAATTTCCAAAATAATTTACTCATGAATTTTAAAGCTAATGGATGTAAATATAACAAAGAGTAATAAATTTACGTTATGATATCTGAACAAAGCACAAAGCTGCATCAGATGCAGTTGTTCTGTTGTAAACTGTGGCGGACAGTAGCCGCCGGCGCGGCGGAGCAAAGCTTGCTAATATCAAAACACATACAAACCATAATATTATATATCGGTGGATATAATTGTGTATGTTCATGGACGTAACTTCACGCTTGAATCCTAAAAGGGACAGTCAGGGTCAGTCATTTTGCCAGCTATGTTTATGTCCCCACTAGCTTTTGCCAGCGGCTACGCCGGCGTCTTTGTCGGAATTTATCCAACGGGAACGTACCACCAGGACAAAACTATTCTATCTGTTAATAAAAGTCAAAAACTATCTGTGTGCCAAATTTCACCCAAATCCTTTCTTCCATTGTTAATGAATAAATTGAATTGAATTGAATTGTCGTTTTTGCGTGATTGAGGAACAAGCATCCGAACATCCAAACATACTAACATTCACATTTATAATATTTGTAAGAAGTAGGATGTTATGAGGACGAGCCTATTGGCATCAATCGGGCTTAAATCTTCCCTTCCTTAAACTTAGGTATTTATTCTGGAGAAAATATAAGCTAAGTTTTCCCGTAATAGGTTGAACATTATTAAATTTACACAATCTCTATCTCCACATCCACGTTCAAATTACATCCAGTGTAATGTTGAACACGAATCTTTTGTTTAAATTCGTTTTCATGGCCATTATTGTATCCCCCCCTGAGGCATATTCCAGCTTTACTTAATTTCTTTAATAGTTCTGACAAAATAATTTTCTGTAAGCTTTAGTGGATAGGTATGTACGAGACTTGAATCGTCAATGTGAGGACTATGTACCCATTATAATTTTTTCGTTGTTTGAGTACTTTATGCGGCCTGCACTAAATGTCCTTTCTTTCAAGAATGTGGAAAATGTTTGTCTTTCATCGAGTCGTTGAGCTCCTTAAGTTCTGAGTTGAGATGCACGATGGCTGACATATGCGAGCACTGACTGGACAGGTTCACTAAAATCTGTGTAGTTCTTTCCCCAAAATACCATTTCAAACAGCAATCTACATATATGTTCCTTACATGATCTGACCAAGATTACTTAGACTGGACTTAAAAGAGACTGACGTCTGAGTTTGTTTCAGCCTTTATTTTAAGAGCAGTCGGACAGGAAACGCCGAACTCATCTAGTTAAAAAAAAATATGATGACGCATAAAAGTGTTTACAAAACTATTTACAAAAATAATATCGCTATCATTCATCTCACAATATTAGGAATAGATACGAAAAACAATAAACCAAAACGAACTGCTACAAATCTCTTGCGGACGGCGAGTAATGGGTAGCGCGCTGTCGGGTAAGAACCAAGCCCGGGTCGATGGCGAGTTGTGTTCCACGCGCGCCTCAAAGAGATGTCAGCACCAAATGGTGGGGCCTGCAAGGGCCGATGCCTGCCTGGGGTGCGGGTTGTTCGAAAGAGATACCGCGGCCTCTGGCACAAAGGCAACTGAGGGAACACGGATGGGTTTTAGTCAGTAAAAGTCTGACACGCTCCACCCAGAGCGGGAGAAGTTATTTGACGATTTACCACTCAAAAAAAAAACAGCTACAAATCTTCTATTAACTGTTAATAAAAAGTACGAGTACCTACTTATTTTACATACATCAGTATAACAATTACAGTGGGTTAACAAGAAAATGCAATTATTGTTACTAAACAAATACGAGGCCGAGGGTGCGAAGTCGGCTCATTGAGGGTATTAATAATTATCCCTTACTATTTGTTAACTATTGGGTGGTGTGGCGTCCCATTTGCTTTGAGTTAAAGTTACGTCATTGAATTTCCTATCTTCACGTTAACTTCTTAATTAAACTATCGCTTTACCACTGTATCCTATTTCGATAACAAGCATACATAACGTTCGCCTTTAACGCCTTTAACACGGAGGCCCGTGGCCCTCTGCAGGGACACGGGCCTCCTCTATTTTTTAGAGGCTGTGGGTAATAATCCACCACGCGGTCTCACTGCGGGTGGATATATATCACGTCTTTGAATTTATGGTTCCTGGACATGTCGGTTACCTCAAGATTTTCCTTCAACGTTTTGAGAACAGCGATGATAAAATAAATTACACAAAGTAACCCGCCTGACTAGGTTGGAACCCACGTAATTCGGAGCCGTTAGTACATGGCCTCCAATGTTCTCCTCTATTTTGTATTATTATCTTTATAATACAATCTACCCTACAATAGTCAAATGAGTTTCAGTAGTACCTAGGTACTTCGGTAGCTTCAGAGCCTACCTCACGTACTCCTAGCAACACGCCAGTAGCGCGTGAGCTAAATTATGGGATACCAGCCGCGCTCCACAGTTTCACCCGCGTAGTTCCCGTTCCCGTAGGAATACGGGGATAAAATATAGCCTATGTTACTCAGTGATAATGTAGTTTTTAACGGCAAAAGTATTTTTGAAATCGGTCCAGTAGTTTTTAAGTTTATTCGTTACATACAAAAATACAAATCTTTCCTCTTTATAATATTACTGTAGATTAGTGTAGATATGCGTAGGTATATAAGTATTGAACAACATTAATTCACCTAATACCCATAAATAGCACGTCAATGCCCAAAACCACAGTGTTCTGCTGACAGCATCTAGCTCACCGAAATAACGTCACCAGTATGAGTCACTCTGGTACTGCTGTTATGTTCTCACGGCATAGCAGTACCTACTTCCTGAAATTGCTTATACTATCTTGCCAATCGAAACAGCCAAATGTTAAAGTGGTGAGCAAAAAGACCTTCGTTACAACTTCGTTCTTCTTTTCTAATACGTACTTTCTGAACTGAAATCCCTGTGCCGCTAATACTGGTCTACAGGCAAGTAAGTGTTTACCGTCAACTCTTTACAAGCACCATCCACCTGACACATCTATAGTATAGTTTCTAAGTATATAGTTTACGATTTATTGCAATTGCCTATCCGCGATTCTGATAAAATTTAAGCCGGATTCACATTACAGTGTGGAGTAGTCTCGTGACGCCTTTTGACGCAATGTTAGCCAGTAGATCCTTTTCCATATCGAAGGGTTTTGAAGAAAATGCCTATTCCATTGCTTCATAGGTTTGAAAAAATTGTCTGCTCTACAACTTAAATTATAACGCAATGAACGTGTTTAAACTGTCAAAATAGAAAGACATTGCGGTTTTTTTTTTTTTTTTTTCTGGGTGGGAAATCTACAAATAACTTCTCCCGCTCTGGATGGAGCGGGAGGGCGTGTCAGACTTTTACTGACTAAAACCCACCCGTGTTCCCTCAGTTGCCTGTGTGCCAGGGGCGGCGGTATCTCTTTCGAACAACCCGCACCCCTGGCAGGAAGACATTGCGGTCAATTGTCATTTTATGTGTGTTACGGATTTACCGAGGATTTTACGAGGACCAAATTAACGAGATTTGTTGATTTGCTGTGTCCTGCGCTTATTATTGATCGAAGTTCCCGCGTCACGACTACTCACGATACAGCATTACACAGTGATGGCCGAGAGGCTTTAGGTGACGTTCACGTGATGTTATCACATACTGGATTTTCAACTCTCGAGGTTGAACCGAGTATTCTGAATGCAACTGAGTGCATCTCAGCGCGTCGAAAAAACACACTCTTCGATTTTCTACTCTCGGCGCTTACCAGTGAGTTAAGAGCGTTTATTCCACGCGCGCTGGCAACAATGCATTTATAGTAGTTTTTCGTGATTATTTAATTAAATACAAACAAAAGTACATTTTTTTTTCAGCCAAGCACTAGATCGTTGGTATTTATAATTATTTTAAATATTTACTCTTTCATAAAAACATTTAATCGTACTTAGTAATGCAAATAGAAAATAATTGACGGTATGTCGATTTTTATAACCAAATACCAAAATAACTTTAAAAAAATAGCATACCAACTTAAAAATACCAACGATCTAGTGCATGGCTGACAAAAATGTTAACTTTTGTTTGTATTTAATGAAATAATCACGAAAAACCGCCCTAAATGCGCCGTTACCAGCCCGCGTGGGGAGAATGCTCTTAAAGATCCAGTGTGCTAAAATATCCGACCGCGATATTAACACGTAAGAACGTCGAGCTAGTCTGTGCAAGGTTGCAAGCAAAGTTCCTTACTCAACCTCATAGTAGGGGCCACAAGTTAGTTTCGTCCTTCGCAGCACAACGTAGGCGATACGTGAGCCAAATTACTGGATCACGGCGCACGTATGCACGTACACGGTGAACACGGTACACTAGAATAACATTATGTACGGCCACCATACGGACAACTACTGAGTAAGTGATACAGAAGTTTTAGTTGGAAAGCTGATTGATGACGCTGTGTTCTTGTGTGGGATATTTGCGTATGGAGAGATAGCTACTAAAGAGGTTTTGTCGAAACTCCTTGCATATCCCTCATGGTTTATTGCATCCGTCATTTACCTACATTTACTTCTATAGATATTAATATAGGAAGAATAAAATATTTTATTATGGAAGTATTTACTTACAACAGTGTGACGTACTTGCTTTAAAAAAATCTATCACCTCATTTGGTACAGCTTTCATAATTACATGAAGCAGATATTTGAACAGGTCTTTTACCTAGATATTTTTCCTTTTTAGGTGGTTAAGCGATATTCTGAAGTTAATTGATGTAGGTAGGCGAATTAAAAGATCTCGCTATAAACTTTAGTGGGTAGGACTTCACTTCACTCCAGAAGTTATACAGGCTGGAATCGACGCGCAAACTGTCACTATTAATTCAGCACATGGTTACAAAATGGTCATCTGTTTAAAAAAAAAAACAATGCAACTGTTTCAGAGAAAAGTGCTCATGCGGTCAAAATGTATGGAACAGCAATTTTTTTTTTAATAACGAAGAAAGGTTAAAACGCATGGGCTTCAGGGCCTCAAGTCTGCTATTACAATAGTCTCAGAATGGTCTATCATTGATTTCATAAATGTTGATTTTGACAAGTTTGGTAATCTACTAATATATATTTTTCGCTATCTTTGAGTTTAACTCTGAGTTCTGAAGCCATAGATTGCAGTCCCATATTTCTGTTACATGTCTGCCATACGCCATAAAACCATGTTAACACTCCACGTGTACGTGAAAGGATTCCTCCATCGACACTATCATTACTCCACCATTCTCTGCAGCGAACATTCTCATTGCTACAATGTACGTGGCCATTCCTTTTGATTACATACTAAGCAAAGAGTTTCTTTTATTTTCGAGAATTTCGCCCGCTATTATCAGAATAGTTATCATAGTGATTATATTTGTCTATGGTATAGATGAGAGTGGATGAAATTGCAGTGAATCGTTTGGTTTGTGGTTAGTATAGTTTTATGGGAACACAAATAATGTAATGGGCGTATTCTTTGGTATTTGTTTTCGTTGTGGATTGCTGTATGAAGAAATTATAGGGCTTCATATCGTAAGTTGTATGTATTGCATTGTTTGAGAAAATAAGCAGTAATAACCTACTTTAAATCGTTGCCTGCCTCGTTGGTCCAGTGGTCGCAAGCGTTACTACCTCAGCACGACGTCCTAAATTCGATTTCTAGATCGAGCAAAGTGTTCTTCGGTTTTTCTATCAGGCATTTCTCTGTAGTAGCCCGGAGTCTTGATTTGTTCCCGGTTGATGGTTATAAGCTCGCTCCTTATAACATGGGACTTAAACATAACTAGCGAAATATGGGTGTACTACAGGCACATCTCTGCTAATCCCTCGGAGAAGTATCGTTACACACATTTTCTATAGAAGTACCTAAAGAGCATTTGTTTCTCTAGAATGCCTGTACCTATCCAGCTAGATTATCTCGCGATGTATCGATATGAAGCCAAGAAACTCATAACACCCAGCAGCGATTCAACTAAAGGCACTAATTGTATCAGAACAAACTCATAAAGGAAACGAACCTAAATATAAGCTGTAACAAACCCTCTTGTAACCACACAATACAGCCGTGGAACAAAAGACGGGAGCCTTATTAACACTGATAACTAAACAATAACAGAATACACGAAATCCCGGCGAGCGATCCCGAGTTCACACGACATAAGGTAGGTTCAGATGGTAGTGTTCGTAGCGGGTTGAAGTTGTTGGAGCGAAGTAACCTCTATGTAACTATACAGAGGTGGGTTCCGTCAGTAGTTTTATTATTTGAAAGGAGCAGGAGGTTTTAATAGTCTTTTTCAAAGGTTTACCTGCGGTACTGACCGGTAGCATAATTACGTGGTCGGCCATTGACTAAGCTAAACATTGCTTGTAATTTTTCTTTCCAGTTCCCATACCTCAAGTGTTGATGATATTGTAGGTTGGCAGTAGGTAAACATATCGTTTTACGTTGAATGAAGTCCTCACAAGGCAGCTTTCTGTCACACCATTCACATTAGATAGGGTCTAATAAGGCGAGGAGAAAACCGCGCGTTGAATCTCATTCGTCTGAAACAACCTCTAGCACACATTGCCGAGGACAACAATTTCCTTTGTAACCTCTGAGCAATAAAAACACAGATGTCGCTAATTGAGGCCGTTAGCGGCACAATGTGTGGTGATCAGGAGGCTGGGGCTGGCGCTCTGCTGACCCACTTGTGACGAACAAAGGACGGGGATGTAATGTGGACGTGTCACCTAGTTACGTTAATCAGAATCTGGGGTCGAATGCCTTTTGTTTTAGAGGATCGGAGATAGATGTGAAGAGGTAATATTGCCGAGTGTGAGGCAGCGGATAAATTAAAATTGTTGATAAAAGACTGCGAAAGACTGCGTCGCATATCTACATTTATTGCATTCGACGATGTGAACTTAGGTGGTAGGTTTCACAAAGACATGATCATTCATGCTACATTCAATATTGATTCCTGTATGGTAGTCTGGGAGGTTCGTTTGCTCATACAGCTGGCACATGTACTTCCTTACAATAAACTCCATCTGAATCATCTGATGCCTGGGACTAGTTGATATTTGTTCCGTGTTGATGTTGAACTTGGGAATTGTTGTCTGCGAAGTTCGGAATTTGTGAACAGCCACATAATTCACATTTCTAATAATAATTATTAAGAATTAAGGATGCCATGACATCGCTATGTCCATCCAACTATGTTATCGTTCATAAAAATGTAACAAGGAGGAATTTATCGGAAATATCTCGAGCGGGCGTGTATCTTTAACAAACGTGCTCTTGGGCACACTTGATGTGGAGTGGGGGTGAGTGGGCGATGGGGCGCCAGTGTAGCGTGGCCTGTCATGGCGTGGCCCACGGCGTTCGCCTTGTCAGAAAAGATGATTTGCAAAATGTAACACGATAATATTTGTTTGGATTGTTTTGCTTTACGCTCTTTGATTCTTGGTTGGTCTAGAATTCGTTTTTTGTTGTTTTACTGCATAACTATTTTGCTATGGTTGTTTTAGGAAGCCGGTTGTAGTGGAATTTACTTTCTAAAAATGTTCTTGGCAGAACAAGAATCCTCTAAATTGTGATCGCAATGTAATGTGTTTAATCGCAATGTAATCTGTACAATGCTTGTACCTTGTCAGGTACAAGCATTGTACAGACTTTTCTCTTACATAAAATACATAATTAGCCAATAATATTCCCACTTCTGGGACCCAGGCCTCCTCTCTGTAAGAAATCCCTGACTTTTAACTTCCACAGAGCAGATCTCTGTTGCCAAATATACCTAATTAACGTGAAGTTAACTTCTAAAGTCACTTACTGACTTTTTCAGCTAGCAAACCAAGATTACCGATTACCGATTAACATTAGTTAGCACGGTGTGCCTGAGCAGCCCAGTGAATATTATAAAAAAGTAAGAAACAGAATTAAAGCTGGGGGATCCAAGATGGCTGGTCGTTGAGCACGACAAAAGACGCGGGAAAACAATAGCGGCATACGCCATAGAGAATGCACAGCTACCTCTTTGGTGAACAACAATTTTTTATCTGTTGTAAACTGTGGTACAGATTAATTATGAATTTTATGGCGGACCTTGGCTCGAAAAGACTTATTACCTATTTTACTTGATGGCTTCTTAGATTCTCGTCTATTGGCAACAAGTATTCCTTGCTTAGTTAATAAATCAAACTTTATTATTTCCTGGCAGTAATGAGAATCTTAAGGCCACGAGTGATTAGATTCTACCTAAAAAGTTAATTAGGCTTTGCCCGAGCTTTAAGCGATAAAACGACCCATAGTTGGCAGCAAGCAGCGTAAACTTGTTAGACTGAAGAACGTATTCCAATAAAATTGCCACTTTACTGAGTTTAATAAATGGTTCAACCGGTTATGATTAGGTAATTAATATTATATAATCACTATATTTTCCAACCTCCGTCCTAACTTTTTTACAAAATGTTCTCGAAGTTGATGATTTTTTTTTTTTTTGGTTGGGAAGTCATCAAATAACTCTCTCCCCGCTCTGGGCGGAGCGGGAGGGCGTGTCAGATTTTTACTGACTAAAACCCACCGTGTTCCCTCAGTTGCCTGTGTGCCAGGGGCCGCGGTAACTCTTTCGAACAACCCGCACCCCTGGCAGGCATCGGCCCTTGCGGGCCCCATCAGTTGCTGATGACATCTCTTTGAGGCGTGCGTGGAACACAACGCGCCGTCGACCCGGGCTTGGTCCTTACCGGACAGCGAGCTACCCATTACTCGCCGTCCGCAAGCCCGTGCCTACGGTGTATTTAATCCGTGGTTTCAGCTAATGAGCTGTGCCTTCAAGCGAAGAAAGCCGCAACTAAGCCCTACCTCGACCTCAACTAACTACATCATTGCCACGCTAACCCAGTATCGTTATCGTGAGCTCAGCGCAGTGACAAATTGCGCTGTATCGCTGCCGCAGCGCAGCCAGCACAGCGCTGCACGCTGGCACATTAGCACCGATCAATCACCCGCCGCGTGCGACTGAGCGATACGAACAAAGCGCTGTATTAGTGCCGGGATTAGGAACTAACGGTAATTGGAGCTGATTTTATTAGGTTCTATGTTATCTGTTATGAATTATGAAGTTAATGTATTATTTTTCTGAAACCACATCAGCCACATCGTCATATCAGCCACAAGACGTCCATTACTGGACATAAGCCTCCCTTAAAAGGGGGGTTTTGCCATAATCGCCACGCTTGGCAGGCGGGTTGGCGATCGCAGTATGGTGGTCAAATGCATAGAGAACGCTGCTGCCCATTCTCAAGTAAGTCCTTTAGTCGCCTTCTACGGCACCCATGAGAAGAAATGGGATGGCGCTATTCTTTTACGTCCGGCACCACACGGAACATCTTCATCTTCTTAAATGGTGACTTTCAATATCTAACTTTGACAGCAATTGGATGACAGCAGAAGCTGAACTTACATCCAACTTTTCTAGAAAAAGAATCAGCAATACAGATGAAAATCGAACTCTGAGACATAATAGTGACCTTATTGGTTATAGTTTTGAGCAAGGCAGGTGCGTAGTACTCGCATAACTGGCGTGCTTGTATGATCGGAAACGAGGCCCTGCCAGAGGTGCGGGTTGTTCGAAAGAGATGCCGCGAACCTTGGCACACAGGCAACTGAGGGAACACGGGTGGGTTTTAGTCAGTAAAAGTCTGACACGTCCTCCTGCTCCACCCAGAGCGGGAGAAGTTATTTGATGATTTCCCACCCTCAAAGAAAAAGAACTTAAACGAGCCAAAATGATTATGTAAGAATCGTAGCACTACGCGGCGTACTGTAGTTTCTGCCTACCCCCATGGGAACAATGCGTGAGTTTTATGTAAATAAAACTACGTAATAAAACGACAACCCAACGCGCCAGTAAAACCTGAACAAGAAATAAAATACATAACACGAAGCAGCTCGCAATTCAGTAAACATCTTAGCAGTAAATGTGTTATTAAATATTTCAGAGTGGCACGAGGAGTAATCCTGTATTGTAAATCAGGAGACGCCATTCAAACGCTTATTTGATCAAAATCGCGCCGCGACCCGCTTGCTCTAAACCGATTATATTTGCTACAGAATCCGCCCCTGAGATGACATACGGCATTCAATTTTGTGCGTACATGCTGGAAGAGAAACTTAGCTAGTCAATTGATACTAAACATTGACCCCTTTATTAATAAACGGTGCTTAAAGTAAAGTAAAGATTAGCGACTGTTTGATGACATTTTGATGTTAAAACGTCTCATAACTTAAATCATCGTTTCTTTTTTATATGTACAAACCCTATAATTGGATAAAAATATACACACTGGATTAACTTTTTATACATACTAAATAAATTAATAAACTATTAAAAGTAAAATACGGTAACCTAATCTGACTAAAACTATTCATAAACCAAAATATAGCGACAATAAATTCCTGTGCATCCCTGTCGAGTGGTAATGTATCGAAGATACTGGCGGCATTGCCACGTTGTAAGGCAATGCTTAGCTTCTGGCCAAGGTAAAAGCCAGACCAGGCGTTTGAAGATTTCGTTGAACAAACCATGAGCCGGACCCAACGGCCCGAAGGTTTGACATTAGGTAAAGTAAGAATCTTAATTTACTTGTGTCAAACCCGCACAAAGTATAGCGACGGCATACATTGTGGCTAGTGTTACGCCTCCGGATTTATCCAGACATATCCGTCTTTTAGAGGACACTGCAGCATCAGCAGCTATCTTGACCCCACGACCTGTAAATAATATGAACAGCACTAATACTGTTTCACAGGAATGTATATCCACCACAAAGACGACGTCAACCGACAAAACCATACCTATGCAACAGAAGAAGGTTATTGTTTTAGGTGATGACCAAGGGCGAAATATTTGATATACCTTGCAAGCCCTGTTGGGCAATGAATTTCAAGTATTATGCTTCTGGAAACCTGGTGCAAAAACAACGGATCTCTTAATCAATTCTTATAACTTTGATTCTCTAACGAAAAATGACTGTGTTATTTATTATATTGTCAGGTACGAATGATACCAATCCTCTGGATTTTCAAATTGACCTCGGTGTTTGGTTAAGAAGTATTAAACATGCCAATCATTTAAATGTACGGAGCTTGAATAGTTCGCTACGCCACGTATGTAATAAATATAATGGTCTTTTTGTGAAAATGCGTTATAGTGAATCTGTACAACGAAGACAGCACCATCTGTCTGTTAATATTTGTAGGTACTTTGTAGGTACTGAAAGAAATATTACGTATTGATTTCAAAACTAAATTTGTGACATATATTGAGCAAAATCGAATTCTCACTAAGCTAAAAACTGACCAATCCACCCAAACTAATAACAAGCCTGGCGACGTTGTTATTACTGCCTATGACAAATCCACTCAAACTAGTGACATTCCTGATGATAATATTATTAACTGCGACTTGCCTATGTGTATGGACAAAGCGCCTAAAGATGGTAGTAGCAATTGTTTTCGTGTATAAATACATAAATATCTTCCATCAAAATGTTAATGGCTTGATTAGTAAGTCGGACCTACTTACTCTCCATTTAGAGAAATTATGGGACAAGGGAAAAAACATTGACTTATTATGTATCACTGAACACAATATGCTAAATGGAGATCAGTTCCATCTATCTATCCCTAACTACGAATTAGCTACCTTTTCAATGCGGAATACTAGGCGTGGTGGTTCTTGCATCCTTATAAATCGTATCCATAAATATAAAAACATTGATTTAAGTAAATTCTATGTAGCTGATGTCCTTGAATGCTGTGCAATAGAATTAATAATAAATAATTTAATAGTGATTTGCATCTACAGACCACCCAAAATTAAGAATGATTGTTTGGAACTATTTTTTGCTAACTTGGATGGTATTTTACGAATCTGCAGCCGCGGTGATTTAAAGAAAGTGGTTATGTGTGGTGATTTTAATATAGACACTTTAAGACAATCAAAATCATCTAATACTTTTCAAACTCTCCTTTTAAACTATGGCTTAAAAATTGGAATTCATCAGCCTACACGATTAGCGAGTGGTAAATGCATAGACAATATCGTTCATAATATTAGAGGTAGTAAGTGTACAGTACTTGATCTTGCGGTATCTGATCACACTGCCCAAGTGATCAAATGCCCTGTGAAAAACACTTGTTTCATTCAGCATTGGTATGCTCTAAGGCGTGACTATTGTCAAGAAAACTTGTCTAAATTCATTGATTCTCTTCGTAATCTTAGTTTTCGTGAAGCCTATCTACACGACAATCCTGAGAAAGCATTCAACTGTTTCTATGACCTATTCATGCTTTTTTATGACCTCTGTTTCCCTTTACGGAGAGTAAGAATCTCTCTGCGTAAAAAATCTAATTGGATTTCCAAGGGAATCAGGCTTAGTAGTAAGCGTAAAAGAGAAATGTTATGGCAATACAGGCGAACCCCTACTTCTAAAAATAAACTTTTACTAAAGCAATATACTGCTCGTTTAAAGAAAATAATAACATTGACCCAAAAATCTCAGAATGACTTTCACATAAATTCGGCCAAGAATAAAACTAAAGCGACTTGGAAGATTATCAATAAAAATAAGATCAACTACCCTAGAGAAAATATACCTGACTATATAACAATAAATGGCAATGAAATACATGAGCCTCGACTAATTGCACAAGCTTTTAATGACTATTTTATAGACGAAATTCAATCGAATAATTCTACTCTTTCATATAGAAACATTGACACTAATTGTAACTCCATATTTATTCCTCCTACAGTACCAGCAGACATAGTAGCGATAATTCGCTCTTTAAATAATACCAATAGTCATGGATATGATGGCATCATCACAAAAGTAGTCAAACATGTAGCACCATTAATAGGACCTGCTATGAGCTATATTATCAATCTTTGCATTGAATATGGCCATTTCCCGGACAAATTAAAAATTACTGTTATAAAACCAATTCATAAAAAAGATGATAAAAGTATCATAGGTAATTATAGGCCGATTGCACTTATTCCTATTTTTTTCCAAAATTATAGAAAAGGTGATATATAACAGCCTTTCGTCGTTTTTTGAAAAACATGATCTCATTTGCAGAGAACAATTTGGATTCCGAAAAGGTAAATCCATTAATATGGCGATTTATGACGTGATAAAGAAAATTGTTTCTAGTGTTGATGCTAGAACTCCAGTGGCGGCTTTGTTTATGGATATGTCTAAAGCATTCGATCATGTAGATCATGGTATACTGCTAAACAAATTAGAGCGTTATGGGATTAGAGGAACTGCATTAAAACTATTAAAATCTTATCTCTCTAATCGCACTCAAATCACATCGCTTGATAGGCTATGTGCGAGCTCGAAAGTTGAAAGAACATACATGTCACGTCCTAGGAAAACCACTTATGGTGTTCCCCAAGGTAGCATTCTTGGCCCTCCATTATTTAACATTTATATAAATGATATGCCTAAGGCCAGTAAGCATCAGATGGTCTTATTTGCTGATGACAGCACTATTTTATTCTCTAGTAATGACATTAATACTCTTGAAAATGACATAAATGACGATCTTAAAAATATAATAAATTGGTTAGTTAATAACAATCTAAACATAAATCTTAACAAAACTAAAATAATGACATTTAATCAAAGAACAAATAAACCAAAACTAAATATAAGATATGGTAATGTAGCAATCGCTGAAAGTGACATCGCAAAATTTCTGGGCCTTTACATAGATAGTCATCTGACTTGGAAAAATCATATCGACGCTTTGTCAAAGAAGCTTAGTCAATTTACGTATGCTCTGTACAAACTATCAAAAACGGTTAACCGCGTTACAGTACAAATAGCTTATAATGCTTATGTGGCTTCTAGCATTAGGTACGGAATCATTTTCTGGGGCAACTCCACTGACGAGAGACATTGCCTTTAAAGCTCAGAAGAAATGCTTGCGATCGTTTACCAAATTACAATCGATGGATAGTTGTAAACCATTATTTAAGAAACTTAGTTTACTCACTCTACCGTCTATGTACATTTATGAAATGGGAGTGTTTGTTCGCTGTAACCTGCATTTATTTGGACAACTGCGCTCTCGCCGTTATCAGAATACCATTAGTGTTACCTCTCATAAAACCGCATTTTTCGGCAAAAGTGTCCTAGGCATGGCCCCAAAAATATATAATAGTATACCAGCAGTAATTAGAAATAAAGAGTGTCTGGGAACCTTTAAAAGGTCCTTGTTTAGATTCCTTCTAGATAGATGTTACTACACCATCATTGAGTTTACTAATGATAAACAGAGGTATGACGATTCCGACTTTCTAATTAAACTCATATGATTTTTTTTATTTATTAAGTGTGAATGTGTTTATTTATCTGAAATTGTAATGACCTGTTTACCTACCTGACATATTTTTAAATTGATTGTTTTTTTTTTTTGTAATGTATTGGCATGCCACTTTGTAATTATAATTGCTTGTTGTGTTAATTTTGTATGCTACATATTGGCAAAACATAGTGCACATATTTTAGACAATTCTAACTGTAACCATACCTAAGTTTAACAAAATAAATAAATTGAATTGAATTGAATTGAATATTTTTTTTCTTTCCGTCCGGACTTTGTCCGGCGTTAACATTATGTTTGGACTGAACTTTTTATATTAAATGTAAATAATCCTAATTTTTTACATACTTGTCAGCAGTATATAGCTACGGCAGCGTATACCCAATCAACCCTTATAACCTCATAATAGCCGAAGAAACAACCAATTTGTAAATGCAATCTCACCAGGAAATAGAAACGCATTTGTTTGAATTAAAATAAAATCAAAATACTTAGTTGGCAAATAGATATCACGATTTCGCACTCGATCGTGAGTCGATGGCCTTTATTGAGTCTGTTGGACCACGAGTCCACGACACAACCTGACTATGAGGCCAAGACCTATAAACGTTACTTAGCACATGGAGTGGGGTGTAATCCACCACGTGGGCCCAGTGCGGGTTGGTAGATATTACATGACTTCGAATTTTTGGTTCTAGGACATACCATACGGTTACCTCACAATATTTTCCTTCAACATCGTGAGGAAACCGGCATGTCACATCCACCAACCCCCACTGGGCCCGCGCGGTGGATTATGACCCACTCCCTCTTACAGAGAGGAGGCCTGTGTCCCAGCAGTGGGAACTTTAAAGGCTGATTATGCGAAAGGGACCTGCCTTCCAATCACAGAACAGATAAAAGAGATATCTGTTCTGTGGTTCTAACCTACAACTCTTAAGTCGCGGCCGTTCCCACTGCGCCACCACTGCTCTGTTATTCCTGTTACACTGTGCCGTAACTGTTAAACTACAAATTTGGTTACTCATGTACTACAAGAGCAAGATAGAGGCAGGGACATGTCAAGCACGCGCCAAGTAACGTTTATAGATCTCGACCTCAGTGTACCGCACCCAGTGCAGACATACAAATTAGGTGGTATGTGCTTTAGGCACTTGCAATTTTAGCACCCCGGTGCCATTTAAGGCGGAGATTTCTGGAAAACGCTCCAAAAGGTGTTTTTTTTAAAGCAGTGTATCTCATTAACCGTAAATAATTTTGAAAGCAAAATTATGTAGGTATGATATATTCAAGTCTTTTTTTCATACAGTGATGGAACTCAAAACATAATTAAACATACTTTAATGCATCAAAAAATCATTAAAGTCACCTCTTAATTATCTTTAAAATCGGTTTATCCCTACAATAGCAGTTATAAACATAATTAAAAATATACCATACAATTCCAAATGCCAAACTGCATCCAGTGATGGATTATTTTTAATTAAATAGTTAACATCTAATTTTATTTATTACAACAGATTTTAACCCGTAACCGATTGCAATAAGAACTATTGTCGCTCATAACGACAATATTTAAAGATACCAGGGCCTTAACAAAACTACGTTATTCATAATTACTTACATTTGGTAGAACCTTTGTGTTATTTCATGAATTCCTAGTACCTAACTGTTGTTTAATTAAGTAATTCCATGTTCTATGAGTATTTAGAAGATTACACGTAATATGTTGAAATGTCAGCCATAAAACGAAATTGAACAAAATTGAGGATGCGAGTAACACAGAACCGGTCGTAGTGGCGGTGCTTGGGGATGCCTATATCCAGCAGTGGACGCCTTTCGGCTGAAATGATGATGATGCTGATGAGGATGGGGGTTAAATTACCTGAATTATTAAAATGAAATTAAAATTAAAATTCATTTATTTCAGGTCTTTAACCCATATAAAATTAAAAAGGAATTTTACAATTGCCATGCTTGCACTATAATTCTTCTATCTTCTAATATATGAAATTTCCATGTCACAATGTTAGTTACCGTACTCCTCCGAAACGGCTTTACCGATGTTTACCAAATTTTATATGCGTATTCAATAGGTCTGAGAATCGGCTACTATTTATTTTTCATACCCCTAAGTGATAAGGGTTGTTCACCCTAAATAATTTATAAGGCAAAACAACGTTTGCCGGGTCAGCTAGTGTTATATAATATTACTTACAGATTAATAGACACACAAAATAATTACGGAAATTGAAATTGAATTTAGAATTATAAGACAAATACAAAATGTTTCAAAATGTCAAAAAAATAATGATACAATATGTCCAAAGAAAATTCAAAGCCAAAGATGTGCAGGTGCTGCCATGCAGCTGCAGCCATCTCCACAAGAAAGGAGAATCCCACCACTCGGACAAAACGCTCAGGATCCCGTTCGTGCTGCCCCTACAGCGACGCAGCAGCGATGCAGTCCTTATCCGGATTATTTCGTAGAAGTCATCGGTAGTAGCATCAGCGAACATCGCCGATGCGCTACAAAACCTGGGCCGCCCCAACAGAATTCTGAACGCGGTTTGTACTGAACACGAAGCGCGCTTATACGCCCGCAAAGTGAAGTTGGTCCACAGGCTGCACGTGTAAAAAGTCTGGCAGTGTGCCTTGAACAAGGTTATTTTTACCTGTGAAGAACTACGTGCAAACCTGCGAGCCTACATGTTGCACCGGACAGACAATGCTCTTCGCTCCCTCTCGATGTCCGCATTGTCAGACAGATCATCAGAGGCCTAGTGATATTGCCCAGATACTTGAATCGATCTACTCTATTCAAATATGACCCGCAGAGAGTGACAGGTGGTCCAGTTAAGTAGCTTTTAGTACCAGCTTTGAAGATCATGTACTCACTCTTACACACCCTTATACACACCCTTTCAACGGAACAACCGACCTTAGTACTGCTGAGCTCCACGATCAATTGGTTCATATACAGGCTGAAGAGACGCGGGGAGGTTATTCCCCGCTGTCTCACTCCACAGTCCAAACCGTATATGTCCGAATGCGACCCTGCCCACCTGACACTATTTTGCTGGTGACTATACCAATATTAGAATAGTGTCATTGTAGAAAGTAATAAAACCTAGTCAACAAGCAAACGCAGAAACCAACGAATAATATAATTACTTTAAGTAGTGGTCACCCTGTGGTCGAAATTCGACCATAACTCATTCAAAACTTACTGTATTTCTAATGCATTATTATATAAAAATATTAGTTTAATGCACTCCTTCTTCATATAATCTTTAACTGTGCCAAATTTCATACGCATTCATTCCATCCGCGTGATTTCCGTAAAAACGTGTAGGTACAAAGTTTTTGCATCACTTATTAATGTATCGATAATTATTCCTTTTATTTCTTAATTTTTCCTTTTCCCTAACAAAGAACGACACTTTCCCGTTCTTTATATTTGTCACACAAAACGCGACATCACCGTCCATGTTCGTCCCCCGTATGTTTTCACATCGTAAAGCCCTGGAGATAAAGGGTGGGAATTATGAAAAATGTTCCAGCTTGTTACTGCCCCTGTCTGGCTTCCTCATTATGATAATAGTGACCCTCCTCCTCGAATAATTGCAATCCTTCCACTGGGGTAGAACATTTTATTTTTTCATGCGGAAATGGGAAAAAGGTGTCTTAATTCCGGACTTGAAAGAATATAAATCGTCTTAAAGGAGAACGGAAATGTAAATTGTATCAAGAACGTTTGTAAGTAGATGTTGAAAGGTGTAAATTTATATTTACCATAAAACAGCAATTTTGTAATGTGTAGCGCTTCGTGGTACCTAATATGAAAAAGGCAATTTTCCTCCTTTTCGATGATATTATATTATATATAAGGTGTATCTATTCATACACGAAATATCTGAAAGGGTCATTGTACTCATCGTTATGAACAACTTTTACTATGGGACCAAACCTGAAATCGCGAAAAAAAATATCAGCTGGTCCCTACATTTATGTTCGCATATCTCGTCAAAATGTAGGGAACAGCTGATATTTTTTCGCGATTTCAGGTTTGGTCCGGTAGTAAAAGTTGTTCATAATGATGAGTACAATGACCCCTTCAGATATTTCGTGTATGAATAGATACACCTTATATACAGACCTACCAGACCTACTTGCCGGTGCGTTTGACACGAACTGCTAGATTTTTCTTATATTATTGAAAAAAAAAAAACTACACTTTCAAAAGCAGAGACGGCACTGACTTGACTTTCAGAATAGCACCTACGACTGTTAGTCTTTGCATCAGTCAAAGGTATACTGGTAGAAAATGCTTAGGCATGTCCGCATTTCCGTGCGTGAAGTATAAATTAAAAAAATAAATGAAGGTAGCACTTTGATCGCTACACTTTCTTGCAGCATGTTTGTGATTATAGACCATGCTCAGGTGAAATGGATGGTATGGCCATATTTGTAGACTAACCAAAACAAGCCGTTTGCTCCTTTACCGTTACAATTACTTAAATTCATCCCTTTCACGTCAAAAAAGACCTCTCCGAACCAGAAACAAAACTCAATGATCCTCTGCTTCAACTGAACAAAGTAAGCCATCTAATCCCATGTCATGTTTGTGCCGTGGCCACAAACAGACTGACAAATAGCGATCGTCCCTCTTACGGTATTGGGCACATTGTCAATACTTTCTGCTCAGTATTTGCTTACCCCCTGTGTGCCTTTTGTCCGTAAACATACGGCGATCTAGCGAATAAAGTTTTTGCTGTCTGTACGTTTGTTTTTAGGTTGATTTGAATTGAGACTGGAAAAGGACATACGTATACATCGTGTAACGGAAAGGGTATATACATACTAAAGGCACGGCTTCTTTGGATGATATCAAACGATATTGGAAGGGTTTTTTAATCCAATCTCTACATGTTCGGAAGTCATGACAATTTTTAGTACATTGATACTAGAAACCGAACTTTTCAAATTGAAATAAACACATCACTCGGAAGAGATTTATCGCGATATTGGCAAGTAACATGGAAAATTTACCTACATAGTGCGGTGGCACGTTTGTTATGATTTGAATTTAAGAAACATATGAAACCGAAAATTTGGTATCAATTCTTAGAGTATTTTATTTTGAGCTGAAACTATGTATAGTGATTCTATACCAGCTGTTATCTTTAGTGCTTAAGGATGGCACTAGGGTTTCTGTTACACCCTGTATATACGAATACGTATAGGTTGCTCGTAGAGAGGAGAGCTTTCTAGTGTTTATCTGATGATTAAGTCTGAACAGTATCTACTGTGTATTACTAAGGTTAAGCAAATTAATTATATGAATAATTAATGTGTTTCCGGCCACTTTCACGATCAACCTAACGCGCATTTGGACGGCCCTATTTTCTTTGGCCTAACCTCGGCCAACATTCGGTCACAGCTTCGTTCCATCGGCCATCTCCTCGTCTAACTTGATGTCCTGCCCAACTTTGTTAGTACTAATCTACAAAAGAAACTATTTACACGACTATAACTTCATTCGTGAAGCAAGCAGGCTTCAACAATGAAGTAACTATGAGCTAAGTAATGCTTTGGTTCTACTTAATCATTATTTAACTATGGCCGCTATTAGCACGTACTTGCAAAAAAAAACGTGCGAGCGATGTCACGGGCAAAACTAAATGTTTCAATTAAATTAATTGTTTGTACTTACATCTTAATCCTCTAGAGAGACACTTGACTACTTGAGTTATGAATGGGTACAGCAAACATAAGTACTAACGGCTAATGTAATTGATCGAAATCGGATGTACGACTAGTTTGGAATACATTTTGTCCGCGTAGGTGTACTTTACTTTTCTATGAAACAGCTTAGTTTTTTTTTTATAACCGATGAAAATATTCTACGCAAGGGGTTGTAGAATCAGGTGCTGAATTCATGGTTTCAGTCTGCGCGTCGATACCTTTGCCATTCTGTTTGTTTCTGTGTGGGCTTAAAATATAAATATTTGTGTAAGAGCACCTCGAGTGCTGATTATTATTATTATATATTTATATTATTATTTATAGTATTTATTAGTGATTCTCATGGAAATCATATCACTTGGTTTAAATAGGTTGACTTTACTTATGTAGATTCTTTTACATATTGTGAATGAGAGAACGTTGTAGGCCTACAGTTTCTATTCTTTATTTTCATTCCTCTAAGTACCTGGTACTTATTGACAGGCCTACACTGTCCTCCCATACCTAATATCACTGTAATTTGAAAACATTATAAAATCCAATTATTTTTAAAAGAGTAACCGTGGAGTTTCTTGCCGGCTCTTCTCCATAGGAAGCGACAAATTGGAACCGTACACCTAGCTTCTGACGTTTCATAAGTGCCCTTGCAGGTTTATGTGAAATAAAAAAATATTTTGATTTTGATTTTGATATTTTGATTAATAAGCTGGTTGATGATTTCAATGCCCTCAAACTAAAAATCATCCACCAACCAACTTATATGCAAAAGGAGCTCAAACTCCCAAACTTTCATCATCAAACCTCTCAAAACGGTGAAGGCAAACATCGTCAGAAAACCAGCATGTCCAAGAATCAAAAACATAACAATACATATTACATCTACCAACCTGCTCTGGACGCGCTAGCTGGATCACGGCCGACTCCCTCTCACAGAGAGGAGGCCTGTGTCCCAGCAGTACAACTTTTTCGGCTGATCATGTAATTGGCTGCCAAACTGAAAGCATTTACTTGTGTCAATTAAACAATTTACAGGCATCTTTAAATTGTCAAGGAGGCCGTCAGTCAGAAAGATTTCTTCTTGCCCATTCCAAAGCGTGGAAGGTTCCTATGGAAAAGAGCAGGCAAGCAACTCCGTGGACCCTCTTTACAGTCGATAAGTCAATAGTATACTGCCGTTACGACATAACTTATAAGAAAAAGTAAACATCCTAATGATTAGAACGCACCAGGTCAAATACTGTAAGAAAACGCCTGACATTTTAGCTATAATTTTCCTGCTCCCTACTAAATATCAGGCATTAAATCTTGCTGCCTTCTTGGCTAATATTTAACTTTACATGATAGATGACTATATTCACCGCACTTGCATAAGCGCCGTGCGGTAATGGCGGACATAAATTATAATTATAAACAATAATTGCACATAATAATTCGTAATTGCTGTAGGCAGGATTCTTTCTTGGTAGTTCTCGTGTGAAAGGACAGAGCCGCTTTATAGTTGGTTGTTTGTGTTGGAGATGTAGTTAAGTTATTATGGTGTTGACAAGGGACTAGATAATTTAGAAAATAACTCGGGTCTACCTAAGCTAAATGTTACTTATTTTTATTGTGTTTATTCCTATTTGCGTACCAAATAAAAAAAAACAGTGGCACTCCGGGAGTGCCGACACACTTGAAAACTTGATCAATTACGTGTGTATTTTTTAAATCGTCAGCGTATACTGATCAAGCTCAACTAAAACTAACATATATACAGAGGTGTCGGAAACGGTGCTGCGAGTTCAATAATTTTTTCCATCTCAAAAATGTCCAATACGTCTAAAAAAGTTTTCACTTCAAATATCTCTCCTTTTAGTCACTGCATTTACTGTTTTTTTGTACAGACCTAGCTATGGCCGTTTACGCTTTCTCGGAACATTCTCTTGGAATCTGTTTTAAACGGCGCAGGATACAAACAGTTATATCGGTCGTAGCTTGGCAGTTTGAGTAATTTATGCGGCCTGCCCAAATTTCCTTTCTTTGGTATTGTTCGTTGAATCGTTAAGCTCCTTAAGTTCTGAGTTGAGCTGCACGAGTAGTGATAAATGCATGCACTGACTGGACAGGTCCACTCAATCTGTGTCATGCTTTCCTCAAAAGACCATTTCAAACACCAATCTACATGGTCTTCACATGATCTGACCAAGATTATGTCTGGACTGTAAAAGAGACTGAACTCTGAATTTGTTTTGGCCTTTCTTCTCGCAGTAGTCAAAAAAAGAAAACGGAAAAGCCCACCTCATCTGCATAGTTTTTAAAAACATGATTGACGTGTAAAAGTGTTAGTACAGACCTACGAGTACTTACAGCAATAAAATCATTTATCACAGCTTAGTGGCCCTAGCATGTCTTTCAATAAGTTAAGTAAGTTTTCTTCAAATTCCCCCCCTTTCCTCTTCAGTCTTCAAATAGTTCAGCCAAAGCAGTAATACGTAGACAGAAAAAATAAGTTTAAATGGTTATGTTACAACAACTCATGAGGCTCATTTCCACTGTTAACTACGCGTACTCAATACTAATATTCAAGTTCAAAAGCACATAAACGGATCAGAACTTAGTTGTCAAACACAAAGTCGGGGCATATAAATGTGAGTTCAATGCACAATAGCGCGCGCAGATTTACGACGACTGCGCGGGCGCTCCGACGACGGCTCTGTAGCTTTGTAGACTTAAATTTGCTGGAATGGCTTGTTTAGGATTATGTTATTGGGTAGGTTGATATACAGGGTAAGATTGCCTGAAAGACTAGTGGAAGACCAAAATAATAATAAACAGTATCCGCTTCTATAACAAGTTGCCAAAGTCGGTTACAGAACTTAGCGATGGAAAGTTTAACACTTACATCAAACGTGTCCTTATCAAAAAAGCATATTATAAGATAAAAGACTACGTTGAAGACAGGGAAGTTTGGCATTAATTCCTTCTGCACATGTGGCTTCCCTGGTACCTCATTATCAGCATAACTGTGTGAGAGTCTATTAACTGCTCCCAAATTACAATGTTAATTTTTATAATTTTTATTTTTTACACTTTCTGACATGTTCTCGTCATTTTTTGACATTCTACATCACTTCTAGTATCAACAATTTATTAGTGATTCTCATGAAAATCATGTCACTTGGTTTAAATAGGTTGAGCTTACTAATGTAGATTCTTTTACATATTGTGAATGGGAGAACGTTGTAGGCCTTAAAGACTAGATTTATAGACGATTTTATATTCTTTATTTTCATTCCTATAAGTACCTGGTACTTATTGACAGGCCTGCACTGTCCTCCCATACCTATTATTACTGTAATTTGAAAACGTTGTAAAACCCAATTATTTTTAAAACTCCACGGTAACAACTACCGTGGAGTTTCTTGCCGGCTCTTCTCCATAGGAAGCGACAAATTGGAACCGTGCACCTAGATTTTGACGTTTCATAAGTGCCCTTGCAGGTTTATGTGAAATAAAATATTTTGATTTTCATTTTGATTGAAAGGAACGACGAATGCTCTTTAGAGGCACGAGGATCAGGGTCTTAAAAGTCATTCATCCTCCATAGAAAAGGGAGGAGTCCTCCGACCAGATGGGTTTTGTATCTGTTGGGCTACTGCCCAGCGATTGATGTCAGGACGTTGTATACGTGTATGCAATATTTTGCGTGACGACGTTTGCGTTGTAGCTATGCAGCACCTACTGAAGGGGGCAAGATGAAGAAATGCTGCGCCAGCCGCTAAACCCAAATAAATGAGGAATAAGAGCAGCAAGCTGATTAGGTTAATACACAGGCCGAGTGTCCTCACCTAATGGAATACTTATACTATGCGCAACTTGTACAGCAAGGAAGTTTCAGATTAGTTTGTCTGCCACCTATACCTTTGCAGTTTCGCTTGTCCTAACTGGACTCCGTCCTAAACAGTTGATTTAAAAAGTCTTCAAGAAGTGAATCCAAGTTGTAGGATTTTGATAAAATAGCTGGGCGGTACCAGTCACCTAGCAAAGTATGTAAGTACGTAGGATTTAGTAGTGGATTCCTGATGGATGCATCAGTTTGGCAGGTCTTATAACTATAAAAGTCGATGAAATGTCCCCTAAACATCGTAAATCTTTCGCACTCCTACTCCGGAAGCTATTCTGTTAGCCCCTACATTTCAGTTAGAGGCACTAAAATGTTATGAGCGAGGTCTCTTCCGTGACCTCCGCAGAATTCAATCTTGTGGGTGTTTATATGGTAATATTGACACTTTAGGTTATCAGGTAGTCTGTTATGTTTTACATTATGTAAATTGTAGTAAAATAGCATCATTGAAGTTTTAGTTGGTGTTTAATCAGAAGGAGATATGCAGGAGTTTTCTAAAGTGGAGGCATAATATGCCCAGCACAATGGTAGAGACTTATGAATGTTCCATCCAGCATAATTATCTACTAATGGTAATTTGGTTGAAATAACTTGCATGAGTTTTTTTTAATACTATGGACCCCTGGCTTTAAGAGCGAAAATGTCTGGTTTTGTTCAATCTTTTTTTGTGGTCTAGGCGGTCTTTCCTCTGGATATCAGGATGACAACCAGTCGGTTATCATTTAAAGTGAAGTTTCTTGAGGATACTCGTAAGGAGTTGCCAGAATCACCCCAGCGCTGATTTGCTGGATTCGTTTTCTCCTCTACCTATCGTTATTTCTCAAGACAAAGTTTATTTTCGACAAATGTACATATATATGTATTATTTTTCGAGTAAACCTATCCCTTATGTTGCACCTGCCATGTTTTCAGGCATTAAGTCCACAGGCAGTTTAGTCAAATTCTTTTGGGAATTCGGGTGTACTTTCAATGGCCATTCATGCCTGTGGCGGCCATCTACAATGCCCCACATACGAAACTTCAAATCAACAAATGTGGAAAACACAAAAGGTAAAGTGGTGCCATCTACAATGCCATATGCGAACTACTCAAGACTAGACGTAACACCGCAGCCACATCACGCAAGCAGAGTTTACCGCGCAATCTACATATATACAAAATCCCGACATCAATCGTCGGGCAGTAGCCCACCAGACACAACTCCCGTTTGGTCGGAGGATCCTCCCTTTTCAATAGAGTATGAGTGAACTTTACTCCCTGTTCCCCATACCTCTCTATGCCTACTGAAATATACTACTCTGAAATCATCAGCGTTTCCAAAAGTGAGTTGTAATCACTTCCGTTGTCTATAGATCTTTACTTTAGTATCCCTACAACATTATGTACAATGCCGAAAGCGGACAAAGCGCCCGCGCAGCTAATGCGACAGTTGGGACGTGATTATACAATTAAATATAGGCTTTGTAGGTACTCCCCTCTGCTGGGTCAAGTTTACAACCCATCACAGAGTGAAGGGCTCTACTTGGTTTAACTATGACGATACATTTAGTATGTAAAGTAAGGGGCATTACTATCACAGGTTCCTTGAGTGAATTCTGATTTTGACTGTCCAGGGAAAAAGGAAGAGCCTTTTGGCCTTTTCTACAACTAAGTTGAAATCATTTCTCGTTTTGAGAAACGTGACGACCAAAGACACAACCACTAAGTATATTTTTCTCTTTTCCTTCTAAGTACGTGTATCTGGGAGCAGTAGTAGCCCCGTGGTAACAGCCGTGACTTACGAGTTGAAGGTGGTGGGTTCAAACCCTGTCAGGCTCGTTTTTTTTTAAATTATCTCATCATCATTGCTCTCTAAATGGCGAAGGAAAACATGGTGAGGAAACTGGCATCTTAGAACCAATAATTCGAAGACATCTGACATCTGCCAACCGGCACTGACCGCAGGGATTACGCCGGCGTGGAATATGGACTCGGGATCTCACAGAGAAGAAGCCTGTGTCCCAGCAGTGGGAACGTTATAGGCTTATTAAGGCTCGTGCAGACTAGCGCGTCGCGACACTCGTAGAACAATTTCTATTTTTTTTTAAATACTTTATTAAAAAGAACTCAGTTCTTAGTAATTCATTACAATCTAGTCTATAAGACTAATAAGCAATTTTAATCTAACTTAATTTTATACATGATGATTATTTTAAAACATAGAATAGTGTCCTTTGTACTTTACACAAGTCCGTTCCACTTTCTTAGAGTCTGATATGATGAAATTATAAACACTTTGTTCATGTGTTATTATGCGTGTCATTGTCACTATTATTTCTACACTTTTTACACTACACTAACTCAAAAGGTTTTGTTCGTTTTAGTCTGCGCACTATATTTGTTTGGTCTAATAGCTGAATCGCCTCGATGTTCACATGTTGATGGAGTCGTTGTTCATGGGCCTCAGCAAATTTTTGGATTATGTTGGTGACTGGTTCCATTTTTAGGTCACGATGGAGGTCGTCATTTCTTATGTACCAGGGAGCATTAACAATACTCCTAAGTACCTTATTCTGGAATGTTTGTATAATTTTGATGTTGGTCGGTTTAGTACAGCCCCACAGTTGGATGCCATATGTCCATATTGGCATAAGGATATGCTTATATAATAAAATTTTGTTGTGTATCGATAGACAGGAATCCCGTCCAATCAACCAATACATGTTTTTAAAACGCATGTCTAGTTCCTGTCTTTTCTTTTTGACGTGCGCTTTCCAGCGCAGTTTCGCGTCAAGCGTTATGCCAAGGTATTTGGCTGTATTTGCGTATGGTACTTGTTGGCCATTTATGAAGACTGGATGGTATTCAAAATTCCTGTTGGTGAAATCAATGTGAAACGACTTTGATTCATTCAATTTGATTCTCCATTTTTGTGCCCAGTCATGAACTTTATTTAAAGCAATTTGTACCTTTTCGATTGCTTCCATATGGCATGACCCAGTAGCCATAATGGCAGTGTCGTCCGCAAAGGTTGCAATAGTATTATTTTCTAGCTCTGGTATATCATACGTGTACAACAAATAGAGCACTGGACCCAGCACACTACCTTGAGGCACGCCAGCTTTAATAATTTTTAGCTCAGAAAAAGCATCCTCGTGCCTTACTCTAAACATTCTATTTGTAATGTATGATTGCAAGATATCGGCAAAATCATTAGGCAGCATTAGTCTTAGTTTGTATATCAAACCCTCATGCCAAACTCTATCAAAAGCTTGTGCCACATCTAAAAATACGGTGGAGCAGACTTTTTTATCTTCAAGCGTTCTCTCAATGATGTTGGTAATTCTATGTACTTGGTCTATTGTTGAATGTTTCTCTCTGAAACCAAACTGGTGGTCAGGGATCAGGTTACTCTCGTTTATAATCGGTTTTAGGCGTTTTAAAAATAATTTTTCAAATAGCTTTGATAGTATTGGCAACAGGGAAATGGGCCTGTATGATGATGCTTCGTGAGGTGGTTTACCAGGTTTTGCAATCATAATCACTTCGGCAACTTTCCATGGCTCAGGAACATGCTTTAGCACGAATGCAGCATTGATAAGCCTGGTAAGCTTAACGATGGCTTTACGTGGCATATGTTTTAGGATTTCACCCGTAATAAGGTCATACCCTGGGGATTTCTTTTTTAAGCTTATGATTTGAATTTCCTTTGCAACTTCATTCGGGGTCACAAGCTTAATTCTCTTATCTTGCAGAATATTGTCAAACTGCAGGTTGTCTACATACCCGTCATTTGGCTGAAAGGTTTCTTCTAAATGATGTGCAAATCTAAGGGCTTTTTGCTCGTTGCTTATGGCCCACTTTCCATTATCATCTCTGATAGGGGGAATTGATGTGATTGGCCTTTTCAGTGACTTTGTTGCTTTCCAAAGAGAGTATTGCGTTGTATGATCGCTGCTTAACTGCCGTAGGTTAGTATTTAGAGCCTCATCTTGAAATGTTTGTATTGTTCTTTGTAGTCTTTTCGATAGGTTATTCAAAAGTGTTTTATCTTTCGGAAATCTAGTTTGCTGCCATATTTTTCTTTGATTCCTTTTTTCATGTAATAGGTCTATTATTTCCTTTGGGTAGGTATTTCCTTTACATTTTTTAATAACCAGCAGCAAAGAGAAGGCACCCACTAAAAAGATTCTACCGCCGCCTCCGATTGTGGTGGACGGTGTTAAGAATTACCAAACATTCTACGACTTTTTAACTGAATCTCAGCCAGTAGAAACATTTACCGCCAAAATGTTAAGCGGTAATAGTGTGAAAGTAAATGCCAAAACTGAAGAGTCCTACAGAGTGATTTCTCGACGCTTAACAGAAAATAACTGCTTATGGCACTCATACGAGGATAAGCAGAGTAGGCCAATAAGAGTTGTGGCGAAAAAATTGCATTCTTCCTGCTTACCGGATCGGATTAAAGATGACTTAACGTCGCAAGGATTCCAAATAGAAAATGCAATTAACAAGCTTAGCTGGAGAACAAAAGAACCGCTGAACATGTTTATCTTATCGTTCAAGAATGACGAAGAAGTCAATAAAATATACGGAATTAAACATATCCTAGGGTGTAAAGTAGAGATACACCCCCTTAAAACGTCAAAAATAATACCGCAGTGTAAGAGATGCCAATCCTATGGTCATACCCAAAAGTATTGCTCAAAAGAGCCAAGGTGTGTTAAATGTACAGGTAAACACCTCACAGCTGATTGTAAGAAACCTGCACAAGAAAAACCTAAGTGTGTCCACTGTGGCTTACCTCACCCAGCCAACTACAGAGGGTGTTTAGTTGCCAAGGAGATGCAAATGATGAAGAACAAACACGCAAAAAATAATCCAACTAACAACCCTGCCGTTAAGCAAATTGTTAGAAACACCGACAAACAGACAACAAAACAAAATGCGCAGTTTGCACAGATAACCGCAATAACTGCACATACATCCAAAAGTGCCTCATATGCACAAGCAGTAAAACCAAGCATACCATCCAGTCTAGACGACAAGCTCAACCAGATCTTGAAGTGCATATCCTCATTTGACAAGAGACTAGAGAAATTAGAATCAAGCACTCTACAAAATCACTAATGAATAACACACTCAAAATAATGGCGTGGAATTCCAACGGATTGCTGCAACACCAACATGAGTTGCTAGTAGTCCTAGACACAGAAAACATTGATGTGTGTTTGATCTCTGAAACGCACTTCACCAAACAGTCTTTTGTAAAGTTTAAAGGTTATAAGGTTTATCACTCGCTACACCCAAACAACACGGCCCGAGGAGGTAGCGCAGTTATTATTAGAGAAAATATCTGTCATTACGAACAGTGTAAATACGAGGAGCCAGACACGCAAGCTGTGGCGGTATCAATTAAAACAAAGAAATTTAATGTGACAGTAGCGGCCATATACTGTCCCCCAAGACATATGATAAACAAAGAACAATATGTACACTTCTTCAGACTCCTTGGACCGAGATTTATATTGGGCGGTGATTTTAACGCTAAGAACACTCATTGGGGATCGAGACTAACTTCAACTAAGGGAAGACAGCTTTTTAGTGCAGTGAATGATATGAGCTGTGAGGTCATAAGTACTGGAAAACCCACATACTGGCCGACTGACCCCCAGAAACTTCCAGACCTTATCGACTTTTTCATTGTCAAAAATATATCCAGCAATTATCTGAGTGTGGAAGAGGGGTATCACATGAACTCCGATCACTCTCCAATATTATTACAACTAAGTCACAAAATATTACTGAGAAAAAACCACCTGACATTGGGAAATAAGTTTACAGATTGGGAAAGTTTTAGCATAGACTTACAAAATATTATTGACCTAAAAACTGCATTAAAAAGCAAACATCAGCTCGATTCTGAAGTAAACAAGTTTAGCAACAATATCCAACAATGTGCATGGAACAATACACCACAATTTCTATGAAAACTTAATGGAAATTGTTCTACAAGTGTCGCGTCGCGCTGTCGCGTCGCAGCTGTTTGAAGAAGCCTTTATGCTATGTGCTATATCTTTCGGTCGACTTGAATAAATAAGCTATATAAATAAGCTATATAAATAAGTTATCTAATATAAATATTGATATTTCACACCACTCTAATGATAGCCGTGCATCACGCGTTGACGTCAGTGGGTAGGCAGTGATGTATCGCCGCATAGGTTAGCACTTTACATTACATATATAGTCGCTATTAGAGTAATGTTGAAAGAAACCCTCACAATTTGTGGAGAATCGTAAAAACAGAGCTCGATGATACAGTACAACTGCTCATTCTTATGTTTTTCCATTTCTATGTCATCGTAGATCAATCTGTTTTGATTTGGGACCATTTGTACGTAGTAAGAACACACGTTCACATTTATTTTATACGTAACTTACTTTTTACATATAACGTACCTACAATATGGCAATACAGGTGTATGTATGTTTCATATAGTATAATATGAGAGGCTTGTGGTTAACTAGTAACAACCGAAAGGGTCAAACGATCAGGTTAAGCTAGGCTTGCCGCGGTTGGTCCATGGATAGCTGACCATCATTACATACTAAAACCCCATCGTGCCTCTGAAAGCACGCTAAGCCGTTGGTCTCGACTATAATTTGTGGATCTTTGACAGTCGTTACGGGTCGTTAGAAGCCCGAAAGTCTGACAACCAGTCTTACCAACGGTTATCGTGTTACCGAGTATCTGGGTTGTGTAGGTCAGATAGACAGTGGCTCTATGTATAATGCTGGTATTCAGTTGCATCCGCTTAAACTGGAAGCCGACCCTACCGTAGTTGGGAGGAGGCTAGGCAGACCACGACTATATTATTTAATACCCTCATCGCTGCAATTGAGACTGTTATGAGGAAAGTCTAGGCTACAAAAACTACAGCTTTATTAATACTATAGATTCGAATTGCTCAACAATTCAAATAAAAAGCAAGCCCATTTACCCGATCCATCACCTGTGCACATTGATAGCTCAGCGCCATGAAGCGTGGCGCGTTTTATTTATGACTACAACACCGCTGACTACCCGCTTTCCAATAAACCCACCACTAACAGGTTTGCATGCGTTCTGGAAAAACATTCATGCGCCCATTTTGCTGATTCATATTTCCGGTTAAACTTTTTCTGCAATAGGTACGAGGTGTCAGGGACATCGGCTCGACATCACATCACGCAACATGTATATATAAATACATCACATCACTCAGTAGTTCCCGAAGGATTAGGATCCGGCTCGAACGACAAAAAGATGTTGGGGTTTTCTCGTCGTTGACGAATACCCCGGTAGTTGTTGGAGCTAGTTAATTAAGTTAGACCAAACCACTGTTAAGTTCAATAGTTTATATATGGAAACCATTTAAAGTTATGTTTGTTTAGTTATCTGAGTTCCGTGTGGTGCCGGACGTAAAAGAATAGCACCATCCTATTTCTTCCTGTGGGGGTCGTAGAAGACGACTAAGGGACTTACTAGAGAATGGGCAGCAGCGTTCTCTATGCATTAGATCACCATACTGCGATCGCCGACCTGCCCGCCAAGCGTGGCGATTATGGCAAATCCCCCCATTTTGGGGAGGCGTTTATGTCCAGCAGTGGACGTCTTTCGACTGATATGATGATGAGTTATCTGAGTCGTCACTAAGGTACTAGGCCGTACGTACAGTAGACCCACATTTCGCAAGATATGGTTAAGATCCATGTTATAGGGGACGACCCGACTAACTTGGCACAAATCGAGACTCCAGGTTGCTATTAAGAAATTCCAGACGGAAGTTAATATCCTTTGCAGTAGTACAGCAGAAGCGCTTCCGACAACTAGACCAACGTGGCAGTTTTTCTGCAATAAGTATGTGTTGATCAAACAACTCAACCTATTTCAGTCTACCTTTAAGCATTAGCAACCGATTATTCCCGTGTCTTCCATAATGTAGTTTTTTCGATAATCTGATATAAAAAAAATCAATAAATTTACCGTAATATAAACATTTCATCCAATGGTCGGTGAATGACAGTTGTAATTTAGATAAACGAGTAATTTTAGTTGGTAGTAAATTTGTACTACTACTACTACAACTATAAAAATTGTATGATTTAAATGTTTGAAATACTAGCGGATATCCTTTCTTGAAAACCAAACGTCTGTGTCAACAACATACCTACATATAACCCTAGTTTTAGTATGCGCGAAACTCGCAACACGTGTATGGTATTTTTATGTAAAGAATCTATGTACAAAATTTCAAAACTGTATCATGAACAATCACAAAGTTATAAGCTTGTTATGTTACCTAGTGTCTACACAAACATGGTCACCACGCGGCCCGCCGCGCCCCCCGGGCGTCCAGCGTCGTTGTATTGTGCTCATTGATAATAATTTGACAGTAGGTACCTAACCTTACGGCGATAGTATTTTAATTAACTGGTGATTACATTTTCCATCACACTTCCAAAACTTTTTTGGGAAAAAATATAACATGGTGTAAACATTATTGGAATCGATTTAGTTACTTATTCTGAACAAACTGTATTCAGGTTTCGCATATACTAAAAATAATGTTTTATAATCTGAAACACTTAACTCCAGACAGTCCAACAAACAAATCACTCGAGATCGAAGAGAAAGAGCAACATTTACATTTACAAAGAAGCAATCACAGTCCAATCCATTACGATTTCTTTCCCGGTATACGCGGTCTAAATCTACCATTATCTACCCGGGCGTCGAACCCGGCGTAATCCGCGAGTAATCCGCTATCCGCTGGCCCGCCTCCGCGTGAACATATAAATCACGGATAGAATTAGCGAAGCGATATCGTCCCACAGCGCGGTAGGGTTGACGCCTATGTTTAGAGCTATAATTACTAGTGTAAATCGTACTAGGTGTTAGAAGAATGGTCCCAATGAGCTCTTACACCTTTTTTTAAGTTTTAATTTAAACTTGTAAATACTATAAATATACTAGTGTCAGCTTTTATATTGTTCTTATTTGGAAAATTGCATTAGTAATCTAATAATGTGCAGAGGTTTTTTTTTCTAGGTGGGAAATCATAAAATTACTTCTCCCGCTCTGGGTGGAGCAGGAGGGCGTGTCAGACTTTTACTGGCTAAAACCCACCCGTGTTCTCAGTTGCCTGTGTCCCGGGGGCCGCGGTATCTCTTTCGAACAACCCGCACCCCTGGCAGGCATCGGCCCTTTCGGGCCCCATCAGTTGCTGATGACATCTCTTTGAGGCGCGCGTGGAACACAACGCGCCGTCGACCCGGGCTTAGTCCTTACCGGACAGCGAGCTACCCATTACTCGCCGTCCGCAAGCCCGTGCCTACGGTGGCCGGGAATCAGCCTGGGATTCCCGACGCCCAGGGCGTCTCCTGCGAAGGCCACGGCCGTGAGGGCGCATGTACTGCATCTCCCTCACGTGCGCCGCCTCCCTCTTTGCAAGCATCACTGCTTCACTGAAGAAAGCGACTGCTAGCCATGCACTCTCGCTCCGTACCATGGCCTGGACCAGGGCCGGACGCGAGAAATCTCCGCCGCCGATCGCCTCCATGAGAACACGGCGGTGCTCTGCCCAAGTCGGGCAGACCTCCACCATATGCTCCACCGTGTCCTCAGGGCGATCTTCGCAATGTAAACACCCGGGCGTTTCCTCCCGCCTTATGCGAAACAGAAACCTCCCGAAACAGCCGTGTCCGGTGAGGATCTGTGTCAGGCGGAAGGTGAAGACGCCATACCGCCTCTCAAGCCACACCTCAAAGAGGGGAGTTACCGCCGCAATCGTGGCGTGCTCAGCACTGGGTTGCAACAATCGCACTCTCCACGTCGCCATGAGATCACGCCGGAGCTCTGTCCGCCGTGCCGCGATTTCCCGCGGCAGAATGTGCAGAGATGGACTTTAATGCTATAGGCATTGATTCGCTGGCACTGAAAGCCAGTGCTGTGCTGAAGTGCTATTTGTATGTGCCAGAGCGATATGCTTGAGCGATGGTATTATGAAATACTTACATAAACTACTTACTACAACTTTTTTGTTTGTCGTTGTATCAGAGAGCAGGGTTCTGCTGGCGGCCCTTTAGCTAAACGTTATCTCATAGGCATCATTGAGGACACTTCTAAGAACCAATAGATTCGTCCAACCAATAAAATCGTCACGACGACCATAATACAGTAAGTAGGTATACCTATAGAGAAGGTACAGTAAAGGTTGTCTGCAAAAGACGACCTTACGTGTACAGGCTGGCTATAAAATAATTTTCATCACTTATGAACTGTCAAGCTAATTCAGAATAAGTTTTCAAATATATTGGCACAGGTTTTTTGTTTCGAAAAGACGGACTAGCATGGCAGGCGTTGCTGTAAATACGAAAGCGTGAATTAAACGAAGTAATTATTTAAAACTCACTACAGAGGCGTTTCATTGTTCGACCCGGTGGGTGCAGCGATGAGATATACCTCAGACTGTGAAGTACAGTACAGTAACTACATGTATACCTAGAGTAGGTATACGAACTCTGTAGGGTCAAAATATGTTGAGTAGACATATAACCTGCCTGTCACAAGAATGTGTAGAGTCACGACGAAACATGAAACACGGAAGCTTTCATATAGGAAAATGGATAAAAATCAGATAATATTATGCTCCTGTAGTTCAGGGAATGTTGTGAAAATATTGGCGGAAAATTACAAAATAGTTTCGTACAAGGAAAGTTGACAAAAAATGAGAGAAGCTGATATGGAATACATAGTGCTAAAATGAACAGAATACGGAGGAAAAATATTGTTTATTGAATCATGATTCAGTTATAAGTAAAAAGCCTGGCTTCTGACGCAAACAGAATAATGTATAAATATATATATATATATATCTATTATTGTGAAAATTTCAAATTAGGTAAATATAAGTATGTACGTATCATGGTGGCCGAGATGCGAAACATCGGGTCTTCTTCACGATCCTATATAGTTTAGGTAGGTGTGGGCACTGTAGTGGGTACTCGAACGTAAAGATAATTTGAATTTAAAATTAATTTCATAAACTGGCGAGTAACAAATTAAATAAACATGTGCATCGGAAACAAACACGTGCCTTGGTACAGACTGTTTGCCTAGACTGTCCGAGCTCGACTGTCGCCACACTCGGTCTCTCCGCCAGTCCTCGCTGCATCCCCTCCACCGACGATCGTGTCCAAGCGGTAGGGCTCGCTTGCGTTTTCGGTTACACGATTATTCGTTTACGAATCAAATTGTTAGATGGCGCTGTCCGCTGTACTTTGGCGCCATCAAACCACGACATATACATAACATAACGTATCATCACGTCTGTTTTGCCCGAAGGGTTGAGTAGAGTAAAAAGGAAGAAGAAACCGAAGAAAACTTTTGTAACTGTTAATCGTGTGTTCCTTCGAGATGAGTGCCAGCCCTAAATCCGAACGGTGTAAAAACACTCAGCAATCGTTCGCTAATGACGTATTAAGTCGCACCCCCTCTCTCCGCAGCCCTGGACCCGCAACGTCTGTATTTTTGTCGCTTTTTTCGCACTCTTCCACTCGCTGGGCCCTTAATACAGTCACGGTAATTACTTACTATTGATCAATGAAGTTAATGGCGGGCGTAAGTGTAAAAGTACAGTAACTTACAATATTGTATACAAAAATATCAGCAGGTGATCCAGAAAAGCGTAGCAAGAGATAACCGACATAATATTTTTATCTACATCTACAACCATTTCTTTGGAGCAAAAATTATTCGATGAAGTCGTGTTGAATTGAAATCTTTAACTAAGAGGCTCAAATGTTGAATATTTGATAAGAGAGAGAATATTTAATTTTTTATGGTTGTATTGTGTTAGTGGAATGTGACGAACCTATTACTTTAATTATATATATTTTTTAAAATTTTATTTTTATAATTTAATCTCGTTTCTATTATATTAATAATTTCAAAATGTAATCCAATCGTTTATAACGTTCTTTGTTATTCGTAGACTTTTAATAAGAATGTTGTGCATGCCTTTAAGTGATGTATTTACACAGTACTGAAGATTCGTCATCACCTAATGTCTTCTATCTTTGTAAATATGTCGTTGGTGTGCTTTGCATAATAAATAAATAAATAAATAAATAAATAAATAAATAAATAAATAAATAAATAAAGAGGCTCAGTCAAACAATTTCAACTAAAAATCAACAAACATAAAACCAGATCTAAAAATTAAGCATTCCACAAATGATCGTCAAATACGCGGTACCTACGTGGGTCAGGTCCTAACCTGAGGGTGCAACATAATGAAATTGATACCTGACGCGTAATCCTGTGTACACAGGCACACTGCTCAGCTTTGACTAATTCAATCATCACCAGGATCGAAGAAACGGAGGTGAGGCAGTAATAAGCTGGGTGTTGCTACAATATGACCATATTGGTCATATTGTCATATGAATCATTTTAAATGATTAAAAAAAAGTGATCATGATCATATTGGTCATATTGTGATCACTTTGGTCATAATAATTGTCATGATCACTTTTTTAAATCATTTATTTAAAACATTTTTTAAACAAGCTTTTATTATTATAAAAGTTAAATATAATTTAATCTCAATTATTTAAATAAAAGCGTGTTACATTTTGATGGCAGGAGAAATAAAGAACATTTATCAGCATGTTACACCTATTTCTAACCGTTACTTTGTAACACGCTTTTATTTAAATAATTGAGATTAAATTAGTTGTATCTCTTTAGTTAGTTTTATTAACAAGTAATAATAAAAACTTGTTTAAAAAAAGTTATTTTTTCTACGAACTTTATTTTAAACGTTTTAGTATTTATGATGCGGGATTTACTAAGGCGTAGTTCGTAGCAGCGTTTTTCCGTTATGTAGCTTGTAATAATTTGTAGAACCCACACATATGTGTTGCTTTTAGCACTTAAAGTATTATGTATCTATGGTCACCTTCCAGCTCTAGCATCAGACCCTGGTTATCATATAGGATCAAAGCACTCGTCACTACGAATCAAACGAGCCCAAACTCGATGGGATTGTGTCGTTTTATTGCGGAGTTCCTAAAGCGTTCCAGTTCCAGCATCAAATCAGCTCCATGTTATGTAACGCGATATACATATGCATGCAAAATTTCAGCTCAATCGGCTAAAGATATCTGCTTCAAAACTGAGTTGCAAGAGTCCACCCGAACAAGAAAGAAAGAAAGAAAGGAGGCTTATGTCCAGCAGTGGACGTCTTTCGGCTGATAGGATGACTTCGCAATTTTGGGTAAAAGGATGATATGAGCTTGTTTTCAGGCCTCAGGGAAAGTACACGAAAACAAGGAAAAAAAACCAAACTAAAAAGTAGAAAATAATTTAATTCTATTAAAAAGCGTGGGGTGCTTTTTGAGGTATTTATATAATCAATTAATATCAAGCACCCCATGCTTTTTAATAGAATTAAATTATTTTCTACTTTTTAGTTTGGTTTTTAAAGCGTGTTTTTTTATATATTTTTTTAAAATTATTGAATTGTCATAGGTCCTCGATAAGTCTACAAAGTTTAAATGAAATCTGACCGTTTAAAGTGGGTCAAAATAGCGTCCAAAGGAGTCGGTTACATACAAACATACAAACAAACAAACCTACAAGTGAAGCTAATATAAAGCGTGTAAAAATAAAAATGTGGGACAGGACAGGAAGTAGTGTGGGGAGGATAGGAGAAATCTTTCTTGAGTAAACTTTATCGTTACCAACTGCAGTAGAGGAGATAGCACTAAAGGATTTTTTGACCTCAATTTCTCTCACTGGGCTTAATTCAAAAGAAGGACACTGTGGCATTAGCAAACAAGAAAGTGGATAACGTAGCTGATTTGACGTGCGGGTCAAAAGTAGCAAGGGGATTTGAGAAATGTTTGTTAAGAGCACACACGTCTGTATCATTCCTAGAAACGCCTGGAGACTTGCCATTACCAACAGTTTTAAGAAACTTCCAGCCTTCAGAGGAGTTACGCTTGTCAAGAGAATTATGGAAGTAGCGTCTCTTTGCATCTCTACACATACGCCTGCAGCGATTACGCAGCACCTTATTCACCGCATTCAGGTTACGTTAAGAAGGACAGCGTTTACATCTTCTTTTGGCTCTGTCCCTACTTGCCTTTGCATCTTTAGGCATGACGGTCATATAAGCTGAGTAAAGTGCTGTTAAAAATGCGAACCATGTCGTTGATACATAAACTTTCCAAGACGTCCGTCTAGTCGATGGTACCAGCATCACGCAGTAATGCCTCCAGGTCTATGCCGTTGTAGTTCCGAAGGAAAATATATTTTGGCTTACGCTTGGGAGGGTGAATCCTGATGAAGACCACCATTTATCACCATTTACTGTACCCATATTTACAAATAAACGACTTTCTTACTTACTCACTTACTTTATCATCACACACATGTGTCGGCAAATCTCAGGTTGTAGCGTGATGCTAAAGAACGTGTTTTGATGTATTTTTATTCTCTCCATACTCTGCCACGCCTAAAAACCTACGGTTACCGGGCAGAGCAGGGTCTTTGCGATACTTTTCTAAACGTATCGTGACTCTTATCGGAATTATGACAGCTACTTAAGTTATTTTTCAATTTGTAGTGTTTCATTTTAAAGTCGGTTGTTATTTTTAGCCTACTTCCAAAAGGAGGAGGTTCTCAATTCGTCGGAACATTTTTTTTAAATGTATGTTCCCAGATTACTCGTCGATGGCTGGACCGATTTGGATATTTTTTTGTTTGTTTGAAAGGGTATACTTTCCAGGTGGTTCCATGATCATCAAGTCAGGATCTGATGATGGGATCCTGGAGAAATAGAGAAAACTCTTCAAATTTTATAGGCACACTTGAAACGATTTGGGTAGTTTTTGGAAGAGTACTTTCTCGGAGTGGTTCCATTTCAATTTGGTGAAGATCTGATGAAGAACTTCGGAGATAGGCAACGGAACTCCTCAATAAATGATAGCAAATGGACTGGGATTGCTGAAATCTCATGTCTGTCTATTGTTTACACCAGTTCATAACATAACATCACGCCGGTACGCTGTGAAGGAGTAAGCACATGTGAACCACTAAAAAGTGAAAAATAAAAACTTTTTTCGAAAAAAAAACAACTGACTTCCGAAAAAACACTACAAAGTGAAAAATAACTTTAATTTCGGAAGGCGGTGACAAAAAATTCAAATAGATATGCAAAGTCACCGACTTCCGAAATTAAAGTTATTTTTCACTTTGTAGTGTTTTTTTGGAAGTCGGTTGTTTTTATTTAAAATAATCTTTGTATTTTTCATTTTTTAGTTATATATTCCTCTCACAAATTCACTTGCTAAATAAATAACATTTACAGGAAATTATTACAACATCATCAACATAAATTACGTGGAAAAGAAAAAATAAATCACAACCGAATTGAGAACCTCCTTTTTTTCGGTTAATAAGATGGTAGTGTCAGTTTCGATTCAGGCTACGCGCCAAAAGGACCTTGTAGCGCTACACCGTTTACCGTCACCACTGAAAACTGGCATCACCAGTCACGGCTGACAAATCAGAATGTTCTTGATCAGCAAAGCCGGTTGTCGCTGAAAACCAGAGCTGGGGCTCTGTCTTGCATAGGGTTGCAGCAAAATGCTGAGCGATAGCCATTTTGTGTGGATGTGACGCATGTGTCCCTCAACCTTTTTTTTTTTTTGTGTGTTCCTGGTTTTTGCGTCATGTTTACCGCAAATAAACGTTTTTTCTTTCTTTCTTTCAAAGGTGACCGATGATTTAAAGATTAACGTAGCATCCAAGACTCCATCTCAAGAATATTCCTATCATTTTCATTGTCTTCTTCATCATTGTTTCCTAACTCTCGTATGACAGCTACGTCACGTGTGCCGCCATATTTACTTAATTAGCGTGCCGTGGGGGTTGAATTACAATTGACGCGACAATGTAATTGTTGGTGTGGATGGGACTCAAGGGGTGAAAACATGGGACTTATTAGAATATGTTGTTGGTTTCAATGGAATTAAGTGGTCTGGTAGAGAAGTTACACTTAGACTTACGTTATGTAGCAGTTTGCGAATGTCTATTTGTTGAACATGACTGCTATGATATAACTGGTTAACATGAACATTTACATGATCACCAAACTTTGTTGGAAGATTGGTTGTCTTATTTATTATGCCTATAATTAGTTATTATACTCTTATTAGTGGGAAAAGAAGCAGTAGTTAGGCACACAGAATAGGTACGTATTAAAATAACCAAATCCAACGTCTACAAAATGAACTAAATAGCTTTGAGTCCATCTTTAATCATATTATGGGACCGAACCATCGCGCGGTAAATTGCTAATAAAAATGTATTGTGTGCTAGGTTAGTATCACAGAAAAATAAAATACAAGTTGAATGACTTTTTTTTTTTTGGGTGGGAAATCATCAAATAACTTCTCCCGCTCTGGGCGGAGCGGGAGGGCGTGTCAGACTTTTACTGACTAAAACCCACCCGTGTTCCCTCAGTTGCCTGTGTGCCAGGGGCAGCGGTATCTCTTTCGAACAACCCGCACCCCTGGCAGGCATCGGCCCTTGCGGGCCCCATCTGTTGCTGCTGACATCTCTTTGAGGCGCGCGTGGAACACAACGCGCCGTCGACCCGGGCTTGGTTATTAGATTATTGGAGATTGGTTATTGGTTATTTGAGATTGGTTGTTGGAGATTAGCGACTGTTTAACCATATATTTTTGATGACTAGCTTAAAGCAATGTTTATAACTCACTCTATAATAAGCTCACTATTGTTTGAAATTTTTGTTACTTGCTGTGATATCATGTCATTTCATCATCATATCAGGAAAAAGACGTCCGCAGCTGGACATAGGCCTCTCCAAAAACGGGGGTTTTGCTATAATCGCCACGCTTGGCAGGCGGGTTGGCGATCGCAGTATGGTGGTAAAATGCATAGAGAACGCTGCTGCCCATTCTCTAGTAAGTCCCTTAGTCGCATTCTACGACACCCACGGAAAGAAATGGGATGGTGCTATTCTTTTACGTCCGGCACCACACGGATCGATATCATGTGCCAGCTATCAAATATGTACCTATGAACAGGTGGGGACCTGGTGACCTGTATTACAGATGTTACTACCTACCACAGGCACCAGCGATCCACGACCAAAAATCGTTAGCTACAACAAGTTGAATGATTATGTAGTATCTTAGTAAATCATAGAACGAGATTATCAGGCGAACATAAGCAAATTAAAATGAATTACAGGATGAACATCATCTGTAATTCTGATTATGCCACTTTTTTACCGATCAGCATCAGAAAAATTAAACAATAGCTTACTAAACAAATTGTTATATTTATTTTCGCTAGCGACATTTTATTATATTTCTTTTTAAAGCGTTGACCAAGTGGACATCATGGGCCAAGCTTGTAACTTGCCCCACAATCACAGAACAAATAAAAAGATCCTTGAAGAATACATCAAACAAGTACACATGATAACTGGACATTTATTAAAGCAAACTTTACCCAACCAGTGCATTTGTCAAAGACTCCTGAAATCCTCATCTAAATGTTCGTTTTCCCGTTCGGTTCACGGCTGACCTATAAAGTATAGGATAATATTTTATTTTTTATTCTGGGCAAATCTCGCCCTTGCAAATTGAATCTTCTGGGAGACGGGTTAGTTGCCCTTTTGTGGGGCCTTTAGATGCGACGTAGGAGTCGTTATGATCTTTGGTAGGTAGCTGATGGAAGATGCTTGTGAGTGGAATTAATAGACCTCTGTGGTGTATTCAGTGTAATTGAAATGGCATGAACTAGTAGTAGACTGCTGTAGGCCGATGATGATGACAGATGATTATTTCTGGTCTAACATGCAGTTTGTCTCCTCAAATGGGCAGGAAACGGTCGAAAGATTTACAATATACGGTGGTCTGCCCGGCTTGGGCGGAGCACCACCGTGTCCTTGTGGAGGCGATCGGCGACGACAATCTCTCGCGTCCGGCCCTGGGGTGCTACTCTCTAACTCCGTCAACGAAAATACGGGCCCCTCCGAAAATAGTTCGAAACTTCAAAGTGACTCCTACAGCTGATTAATTAACTTTTTTGGAAAACCTTAAAGGGAGTAGGGACAACTGTCAAATCGTGTAGTAATTCATTCTTAGTTTGGGTCGCCTTCTTCTGCAAAGTAGTAATGATCGAAGAGGGAGGCGGTGCACGTGAAGGAGAGGGAGTATATGCGCCCTCACGGCCCTAGTCGCCGTACGAGACGCCCTGGGCATCTGGAATCCCAGGCTGATTCCCGGCCACCGTAGGGCAGATGGCAAGTAATGGGTAGCTCGCTATCTGGTAAGGACCAAGCCCGGTTCAACGGCGCGTTGTGTTCCACGAGAGATGTCAGCACCAACTGGTGGGGTCCGCAATGGCCGATGCCTGCCAGGGGTGCGGGTTTTTCGAAAGAGATACCGTGGCCCCTGCTACACAGGCAACTGAAAGAACACAGGTGGGCTTTAGTCAGTAAAAGTCTGACACGCCCTCCCACTACACCCAGAGTGGGAGAAGTTACTTGATGATTTCCCACCCTCAAAAAAAAAATGTTTACGATAGTCAAACGTTTAGTAATAGAAACTGAACTTTCCCTTTTCTATTGGCCTATTCTTTGTTCAGTAGCTGGATCTGTAATCTGTCTTACATGTTATGTCCTCTGTCAAATATTGGTTCCACAATAACGTCAACATCTAAGTAATCACAGTTCCAAATCCGATTAATATTCACGACCAAAGGAAGGAACAGAACCTTGTTCCTGCTAAGACGAAGATAGATGAGGGTGAGCTCTGAGTACAATTGTGAAACTTTACCAAAGGATGCTTTGTCCGCTATTATAGCTGAGTTATAAAAAAATCGTTTACTAGTCGTGTCGTTCCGTGTAAAGAGACTAAAATACCCTTTTCATGTAATGTTTTTGTGAGGACAATCGTAAAACATAATAAGATACGACAGGTTTATCACTGAAGGGGAGTTTGACGAATTTCTCCACAGTTTACTTATACATTACCTCACCTACATAGCTACGGTTTTACGATCTATTCTGGTAAAACCAATTTAGGAATACTGTTTGGGCTAACTGTGAGGGTCTTCCGGGTTTAAACTTATCTGTTATTCTATGATACCTACCCACATTCCTTATGTACCGAGCACCATCCTGTTAAAGTAAATGTCTAAACAAATGAAGAAATTCCTTTCAGTAATTGAGCAGATGGGATGCGGGAACTGTAAATAGACAAAGAGAAGATAGGTTACCAATGGTCCATGAAAATTTAAGATATTGATGATATTGTTAAACAATAGGTACCTAAGCTAATATTTACACAAAAGGAATACCTTAGACAAAGCTTAGATATGGAAGCGCTAGCTCAGACTACAATCTCCTACTTAATTAAAATCTTAAATTAGCTAATTCATTCATAGACACCGCACCGCTTAAATCGATGACTCTAGCAGCATTATATTCACTGTCCGTACATTTTTGGGGTTAAATGTGTAAGTACCAGGAATGACTCTGCAGACTTGGTCTCATATTGAAAAGTGGGGTTGATCGGGCTTGCCGCGGTTGATCCATGGTTGGGTGACCATCTTTATATGTATATGTTGTTGTTGTTGTTGTTGTTGTTGTTATTGTTGTTGTATGTGTATGTTGTGTCTGTGTGTCTTTGTGTGTATCTTGGTATGCCGAGACCCCTCCATGCTTCGGAAAGCACGTTAAACCGTTAGTTTCGGCTATCATTCAGAGCCTGAAAGTCTGACTTTACTCTTATCCAACTGCATCCAGTTAGATTGGAAGCCAACCCAACATAGTTGGAAAAAGGCTAGGCAGATGATTGAAAAGTGAAGAAAATAAAATATTAACGGGATGTAACTTTTCTTTAGCGCAATATGAATGATCCTTTACCACAAGACTTCCATGTGAGGGGTGTGCTGAGCATTAAAGAAGGATTTTTAAATTCACTCCCTAAAGGGGAAAGAAGTTCTTGCCTATAGTATTCCCCATCGGGACCACATCTTGTAGTTTAGAAAACAGAACAAATAACAATAAGCAAAATACTAACACAAAACCCCTCCACTAATCTTCAAATTTCACAACAACTTAATTAATGTTATTAATAATAAATGACAAACAAGGGAACAGGTGTTCCTTGGTTATAATTTCCACATTACGATTGCACACAATGGCAGAGCTAACAATGAGCTTATCGCTCAGGAAGTTGCGAAATTGTGGCAGTAAATTAATTTTAATGTACCGACGGGAATGTCGCGTTTGTACAGCCACCTGAACTACACCTAGTTATGGTAAGTGCTGAGATGTTTGATATAGACGAGCTATTTGTTGGGGTTTTTAAAAACGACGATGAAGAAAAACAATGTAATTGATTGAAGCTCATGGCAATACCTACATACGTCCTTATTTTGACTACCGAGGAGATTTACTATGAAAGTTTGAAGACCAAAAGAGATAAAAGTAACCAGGGTCGTCGGACATACGTGTAGGTACTATACTTTAGTAAAAAATCGATGCATACTTTCGAATGTTTAATTTGATAAATGAACTATTTAGCATAGCATAATCAGCCTATAAAGTTCCCACTGCCGGGACACAGGATTCCTCTCTTCAAGATCGAGTGGGTTGTAATCGGCCGGCCGGGCCCAGTGCGGGTTGGTATATGTCGCGTGTCTTTGAATTTTTTTTTGTTACTACTACTCTCAACACGCATACACAAACAATTACATATAAATGTAATTTAATTTCACAGTACTTAAGCATAGGTATCTACAGCTGCTACAGCACATTCTTTTGGTAGGTATAACACGTGCCTCTACGTCTTTCAATCTAAGTACTGATAAATCGCAAGAAACTAATTATGACATATATTCTCAAAAGACTCATAGTAGCTTCTTTCTAACGATATAGATACTATAATTCCATTATTACTAGGGCTTATAACTTTTATTACCTTCTCATTCACTTAGATTATCTTCGTCTATAACCTATAGATGTCGACTTTGATTGATGTCTGATAGGCATCTGACTGTAATGCGCATAAACGGTGTGGCCTTTTACAGCGTTAGGCAACTTTGAGGCAATACATAAAGACTAGGTAATGAGATACTTATAAAATAAAGTTCAACACAGAATCACTAAACAGGCAAGTCAAATTGACCGTGGGAAACTGGCAACGCTTCAGATGACTGGAAAAAATACTAAGTAGAGCACGATTTCGTAGAGATTTTATTAACTCTGCATGACAAATGAAACAGAGCGTCCTGCAGTTTTCTACAAGTAACTTTTTTTTCACACTGCCTGTCTGTTAAGATATTTGTGTTGCTTTTTACACTGTTTGTCGGTTAAGATTTTTGTGTTGCTTATTCACACTGCCTGTCTTAAGATATTTGTGTTGCTTATTCACACTGCCTGTCTGTTAAGATATTTGTGTTCCTTTTTCACACTACCTGCCTGTTAAGATATTTTTGTTGCTTTTTCACACTACCTGCCTGTTAAGATATTTTCGTTGCTTATGTATCTCCCAATGGGCCCGCGTGGTAGATTACAGCCCACTCGAAGACAGGAGGCCTGTGTCCACCAGAGGTAACACAATGGGCCGATTATGCTTATTATCCTTATTGAAATAAATAAATAAAGTTAGTTATGGGCGGTCTAAGTGACCGTCCATAACTAACAGTCTTTACGCCTAGAGATTTATAAATAAATAAATAAAATAAAATCTTTTATTTCAGACCCATAAAATCCATTTGGTTAGTAGGCCAGGGGTAGGGGGGTCGGGTAGGTAGGTCCATTTGGTTTGGTTTTGGGTAGTTTGGTTTGGCTAGCTGGTGTATACAATACACACTTGTACAAACTCTACATGTAGTACTTCCGCAAGGAGCGATTCTCAGACCCTTATTATACTAAAACAAGCAAAAAAAATATGAATGTCTCCTTTAAATCAGGCAGTTCATTTCTCTAAGCAGCTTCAGTGGTATCGTTCACAAGCAAACCAGTTTCCCACAGGATTATACTTATAATATACGTGCCTAGTACACTCAGTTGGACAAATATTGTGGCTCACGGTTCGCTGGGGCGACCACAAAGGCGGCCGGGCCAAGTTTGCCCAGTCACGCTGCTTTGCCACCAGCAAGCGTGTTTGGGCACGTTCGCTACTCGTAAAGTACGCCTGTGAGGTTGGCGTGTTTTGATCGGAGACGGAAAAATAGGGTTAAGTGTATTAAGTGGTGGTGACTTGCAGTCAATTTACACGCTTGTAAAGCCATTCATGGAAACCCTTTTTTAATTGGTGTGAAATGGCTAATTGTGATCGGGTTACCACTACAAAAAAAAAATCTGCAAAATCCCACTTTATAATATTACAAAGTAGGATTGTTCAGTGTGGTGCCGGTCGTCAAGAATAGCATCATCCCATTTCTTCCCGTGGGTGTCGTAGAAGGTGACTAAGGGACTTACTAGAGAATGGCTTTTTTTGTATGATTATAAATGTAAAAGTTTGTATGATTGGATGTTTGAATGTTTGTTACTCAATCACGCAATAACGGCTGGACGGATTTGGATGAAATATGGCACTAAGGTAACCTAATATAACTTGGATTAACACATACAATACTTTTTATCCCGGTAGTACGGTCCTTCATCGCAGTCCTTATATAGTATAAAACAAAGTTGCTTTTCGTGTTTCTACATTTAGATCTTATAAACTAAGCAACGGATTTTAATTTGGTTTTCATCAATAGACAGACTGATTTAAGATGAAGGTTTATGTGTATAATCGCGGCCGAAGCTGCTGGCAAAAGCTAGTTATAAATAATACGTTCTTTATTATCCATTTGTATCAAATGAAGGAGTTTAGGAACGTGCTTTTCTTGAAATTCCGATTCCACTATTTTCAGTTTTATATGTTTTAAATGTTTTTGTCCTAATTCATTACTATTAGGATGTTTCTCCGTACGTTTTGTAAGAATTCCATAGTAATTTTTCTATATCCTTGTTGTCACTAGTACTCTGGTCACCCTTATCTCCGTTTCTAATACTAGATTTATCTGTTTGCGATGACAAGGCAAAGTCTAAGTTTATTCACTCGACTTTTAATGTAACAATGTCCATATTCAAAGGACTTATTATTTATTGTATTTGCTGTTTTGTCGTCAAAGGAAAGTTCAACTTGCTTTGGTTACTTAGCAAAGGGTTTCTTCGTTTTCTCTGTTTTATAAATCTAAGATATTGTTATGAGAAGTTTGTGCCTTTTGTTGCTTTTTAATTGGATTACTTAGAAGAAATAAAAGGAACAGGATATTGAAGCCCAAGTGTAGGTATCAACAATACTCTGAGAGCTGCACCCTTATTAATTAGAATCTGACCCAGTTTGTAGGATATCCATTGCTTCATTTATTCGAAACAAGTGCGAGTCAGGCTCACGCACGAAAGGTTCCGTACATTATCTATAAAAAAAATGTGGGTAATATCTTTTTATCGTGTTGACTCAGGACCTTGATTTTTATACACCTAATAAGGACTATACAGGGTGTAACAGAAATCCTATTGCTATCCTTAAGCACTAAAGATAACAGCTGGTATAGAATCACTATACAAAGTTTCAGCTTAAAATAAAATACTCTAAGAATTGATACCAAGTTTTCGGTTTCATATGTTTCTTAAATTCAAATCATAACAAACGTGTCACCGCACTACGTAGGTCAATAACTTTCCACATTACTTGCCAATATCAAGATAAATCTCTTCCGAGTGATGTGTTCATTTCCATTTGAAAAGTTCAGTTTCTGGTATCAATGTACTAAAAATTCTCATAAATTCCGAATATGCTGAGATAGCATTAAAAAACCCTTGTATTATCGTTTGATATCATTCAAAGAAACCGTGCCCTCGGTATGTATATACCCTTTTCGTTGTAGACATCAGTATCTGGTAAAAATTTCAACCCTGCTAGGTCCACCCGTTCCTGAGAAAATCGGTGGTGACACATGGACAGACAGACGGACAGACAAACAAGAGAGTGATCATAAAAGGGTTCCTTTTTTACCTTTTGAGGTACGGAACCCTAAAACTTGTCTGCTCAACAACGATTTTTGCCGCAATGAGTGTTGTTGAACTATCAAATTGAAAGCTATCCCCACTCCACAGAGTGTGTGCTGGATGACCAATCACTATGGTCGTATTCGTTAGCAATGTTCCTAGCTTGTGTGTTGCATGACGCCTATCATATTGAGCCAAATGTTCTTTTATTTAGGCAGAGCTTATTTAAAGTTTTTTGCGATCAGGTAGCGGCAAACCTTTTAACCAATTTCCATAGGTTTCTGATGATTTTAGAATGAGATATTAGAATTACCTACGTCAAGTAGTTTCCCTATCCTACTATATATCCTACTATCCTACTAATGTTATAAATGTGAACTGTATGTTTAGATGTTTGGATATTTACGTTTAGATGTTGGTACCGTGTGGTGTCGGACGTAAAAGAATAGCACCATCCCATTTCTTCCCGTGGGTGTCGTAGAAGGCGACTAAGGGACTTACTAGATAATGGGCAGCAGCATTCTCTGTGCATTTTACACCATACTGCGATCGCCAACCCGCCTGCCAAGTGTAGCAATTATGACAAAAACCCCCCCCATCCCCCTTTCACTAAACATCCCCCTTTTTGGGGGAGGCCTATGTCCAGCAGTGGACGTCATACGGCTGAAATGATGACGATGATGAGATGTTGGGATGTTTGTTACTCGTTCACGCAAAAACGGCTGAATAGATTTGGATGAAATTCGGCACACAGATATTTTGTAACCTGAAATAACACAAAGGATACTTTTTATCCCGATATTACGTTCCCGTGGGGTAATTTTCGTCCTCCACGCGGGCGAAGCCGTGGCAAGAGCTAGAGTAATATTATAATGTTAAAGCAAAAAAAAAACTTCCTTGTAATTTTCCACGTAAATCGAAGGGCAATAACCTAGTACAGTTAAATATAAATAATACTTTACAATACCAACAACACACGATATATATTAACGAAAGTGCTCTCGAACGATTTACGATTCTTTCGACATTCGACTCGATTGAACAATAGACCCGGAAAATTTCGCCTACGTCCTAACGGCAAACCGAATCTATCCGTATGTTTGCTCTAACCTCGGGAACAACAATGCGTGATTAAAATGTGCGTACACAGTTTATATTTCAACACAAAGAAAGTTATTACCGACTATTGTTGGATAAGAGCTCGTGCTTTTGTAAGGCTGGCTGCGGACTTGCGACTGAGCAAGGTTTATGTAGTTGAAAACTTTTTTTGAGGAATGTTTAGCATGATGATAATGCTTGAATAATAATAATAATAACAACAATAACAGCCGCATCGATCGATCGATCATGTTAAGCTACGCTTGGCGCAGTTGGTCCGTGGATGGGTGACCATCTTTACATACCAAGGCCCCTCCGTGTTTCTGACAGCGGTTGGTCCCGGCTATCATTCGTGGATCTTTGAGACAGTAGCTACGGGTTGTCAAAGCCCGAAAGTCTGTCAACCAGTCTTGTCAAAGGGTATCGTGTTACCCAATAACTGAGTTTTGGAGGTCAGATAGGCAGTTGATAATTTCTCACATTGATAATTTCAACATATTGATGTAACCAACTTTTTTTAACAATACCATGATTTTAAAAGAGTGTCCATGGAGTTTCTTGCCCGTTCTTCTCCATAGGTACCTACGCTTTGGAATGGGCAAATAGCTTCATCTTTCTAACTCACCGACCTTGACAGTTCAAAATGGCCTGTAATTGGTTTATTTGAAATAAATGCTTTGAGTTTGAGTTTGAGCAGTCGCATTATGTGAAATTCTGTTAGGTGTTCAGCTGCATCCGGTCAGACTGGAAGCTAACCCCAACATAGCTGGGATAAGGCTAGGCAGATGATGGTTTGAGTTGGATCCGTTGACTAGGTAACTTGGTGGTCTTAAATTCGGAAATATGGTGGTGATGTAACATAGGTACATCTGCCATAACCTATACCTATATTTTTATGAAGCGTGGCTCATGTACCTGGTTCTCAGTAATCCTAAGTTTCATGTGAATCGTGCACCTTTATGATGTCCCGAAGAGGCATATGACGACCACTCTGTGCGTGCGACTACATTCACAAAATAGATAAGGGTGTCAAAAGGCCGCTTTGGCACAGAATACGGAAATGTTATGAATCATATTTAAAATCGTAAAATGGTCACAAACTGACAATTCATAATATTATCTGCGTAGACAGCACGCAATTCATCTGTTTGACAGTTTTGTATGGAAATTTGTAAAATGGTCACCAAATTATGAATTGCTTTATTAAAGTTAAATGTCAAATAGCAGAATCATAGGGGAATTCAGGAAGTGAATTGCTTTTAGAGGAATCGCTTAATGTGACGTTTTTAGGCCCTAAGTTCTTTTTATGAGGTCGCACGCAGAGTCGCCCACGTGTTCCGAGCCTTATCCAACGGGCGCAACAATCACGCAATTATGTATCTTGATTCAGCATTAGTTCAGCGAAATGTTCTCCATTGACTCTGTAACAAGTCGCGAGCGTGTGGAGGGCCTTATCCAATCGACGTACAATCACATAATTATGATTTTTGATTGAGCATGAGCGCTGGGAAATATTCTCTGTCATGAATATCCACGTAATTTACGTTCTTATTGCCTGAACTGATTTTTTATTGCATATTTAGTCGCCGGCTACAACAGAGTGCAAAGATTTGGATAATACGTTAACTCAGCTTATCGAAATCCACTGCTGGAAATAGGCCTCTCCCAGGCATCCAGTCTGTCCCAGTCACTCTTGTAAAGTCCTCGGTCTATCTAGCTTGGGGGCGTCCCACTTGCCGATACGCAGTCTCCACTCCAGGACTCGTCTGCTCCACCAGCCATCGGTCTTTCGACAAACATGCCCAGATCACTGCCACTTCAGCTTGCTTACTCTACAAGCTATGATGGTGACTCCGGTTCTTACCCGGATAATTTCATTTAATTATACTGATGCATTATTCCGTTGCTTTTAAGCTATGGTAAAAAAAAATCTGCATATCACATTTCGATCGTTGCTACTTAGTATGATCATCACATTTTCGTTACTCTTCACTAATACATTACTTAACATTAGCTAAAAAGTTCATTCCTGCCGCAAAGTCGTCAGTTCGCAGCCAGCCTTATTCAATCGGCGCACAATCGCACAGTTGCGCATCGTGATCGGGCATTCGTTCAGGAAAATGTTCGCGTTGCATCGAGATGCGGGCACAATGTGGCCGGGCTATACAATGTGACCGGGCTATAGGCTATAGTTTCTATTCTAGCCTGAATATAATGCCTGGATAAAATGTGAGAATGTGGAAGCTGGCATAGTTAGTCAGATCTGAATTGTGTGTGCACAATAGAAGTAATGACGGTTCTATGTTGATTTAGGAGTATGAGGACTTAACAGGTATACCTACATACAGGGTGACTTGTTGGAGGTGGAAATAGAGAACTTTATGCAACTTTGTCTTAGATTTAACGAGTTGGCAGTTAGATTAACCCAGAAATGTATCTTAGTCACAATGAAGGGTTGTTGGCCAATAACAGCTGCACGGGTCGATCTATCAGGTTAAGCTACGGTTGTGATTGTGTTGCGAGGGTCAGATAGGCAGCTGATCCATGTTGAATACTGGTATTCAGCTGTATCTGGTTAGACTGGAGTCTGGAAGCCGACATCAACTTTTTGTTGAGAGAAGGCTAGGTAATTTGTATCTTAGCTGACAGATTAGTTATTTAGTCCCTGCGACATTTTGAGACTTATTCTCCAAATGATTTTTTTTTTGTGTTGTAGCCGTCGTAATAGAAAAGGAACAACATGATATTTTTACAGTTGTATGAACATTATTTTAATTTATTATGAGACGTCCCATGTCGTACCTATGTGTGGGTCTCACCACATATTGTGTTCTTTGAAGCTAGTTGTAAACAAATCGTTTTTATTGCTTCCATTTGTATTGGTACATATTTGGTATGTAACAAACGCTCGTAGGCAGTTATCCATATTTCTGTGGGTTAACAAAAAAATGTACTTACTTGAAAATATCACGCCTGTATTTTCCCAAGGTTTACATAGAGGCACACCTTTATAGCCCTGTCCACATTTCGCCAGTTATTTTAAGTCCCATGAAATAAGGGGCGACCCTGTGTTGCCATCAATCGGGCAAAAATCTAGATTCCGGGCTGCTACTGAGAAAATAAAGATGGAAAATCTCAATAATACTTTGAACGACCCGGGAATCGAACCCAGGACCTTATGCTCAGCAGTTTTCGCTTGTGACCACTAGACCAATCAAGCAGTCTTTTGTCAAATCCACCTTCATAAACATATTATTTTCTTTAAGAGAAACCTTACTTATCTGCCTAGCCTTTTTACAACTATGTTGAGGTTGGCTTCCAGTCTAACCGGTTGCAGTTGAACCATTATTTTACATGGAACGACTGCATGTATGACCTCCACAATCCTGTTACTGGGTAAAACGATACCCCTTGGTAAGGCTGGTTGTCAGACTTTCGGGCTTCTGACAACCCTCTCTCTCTCTGTCTCTGACAGCTCTCTTTTCCAAAATAAAGATGGATTCAATGTCAGCAGCCCGACCCCACAGTAAAATGCCATACAACATAATGCTGTGGAAGTAGCTAAAATAGACCAAATACTTTCAGACTTCCTCTTAAGTACTAATTTCTTATTCTATCCATTCGTTTAACACCACACATGCCTCTTAACATTCTTATCTAAGCTGCATGCAATTGCCCTTCATTCATCCCTTTTGTGGCCCCACATTTTAACCCATATAACAAGTCTAATATATGGACCCTTAAATCATCTCGCGAAAAAATGAGCCCATCCGATATTAAAAGGCCTAAACCAATCAGCGTCCCCATGCTTCACTCACCTAAAGACACCAATCACAATCGATCAATCTTGAATCGATCACAATTCATCGCCCATCATACCTAATATTCTAAATCAAGGTAATCTCATTAAATATGGATGTTAATATCGAAAAATTTCCCGTATCTTAGGACGAGCCATCAGAGCAGCTTCGTGGAGGGGTCCCGGGGGAAATCAGGCGAGTGTGGAGCTGCCCTTAGCCCTATATTGTGTGGAGCCGCCTTTATAACTGATTTATGACTACGTGCGCGGGCTACATGTAGTTGCTGGCTTTAGGGCTTGTTTACACGGACAGCTTGGTGGTTTTAGTTTAGTTGTTACTAGCTTTTGCCAGCGGCTCCGCCCGCGTGGAGGTCGGTGTATTATACATAAAAACCTTCCTCTTGAATCACTCTATCTATTCAAAAAACCCGCATCAAAATCCGTTGCGTAGTTTTAAAAGATTTAAGCATACATAGGGATATAGGGACAGAGAAAGCGACTTTGTTTTATACTATGTAGTGATTATGGAAATGTAAATTGTCTCAGTGTTGTAGGAGTTTTGTAGATTTATTTTAATTTTGTGAAATGCTTTTTTTTTTTGTTGATTATGCATGGCGGAGGTAGGTAAGTAGTTAGGAATGCTCTTCCTACCTTCCTATGTGATTCCTGAAGATCTTCAGGTCTATATCGGCTAGCATAATCTATTTATTACTGAATATAGATTTACTACCTATACATAGTTATTAGGTAATTTCAGTCATCACTGTATTGCAATTGGGGTGAATTTTCAGCAACTAGGAACTTAGGGCGAAATTCACCAAAGAAACAGAACGTGATCAGCCTATAACCCACGTTAGAGGGCTGTTAGTGTCATTATTTTCTGTGGTATGTTGTAGGTATCTTACAGATTTTGAACGCGGTTCAATCTCATTGGTGAAGTTAGCACTCAGACGAGAAAGTTTTCATAACAGTTAATAAAACCACATGTCCGTATATTAATGTACTTTTATTTTTAAATAAATATAACCAATAACATTTATTACATCACAGGAGCAGGGTATCTTGAAAACACAATTCATTGCGCGGCAAACGTTTCCCAGACCATAGACAGAAAGTTTGCCATTTTCAATCTATGGTCGGAGCTGGCGCGCTTTCCTTATTCAATTGACATCCCTTAAAATATAAATAAGTTTAACTAAATGAATTTTATACTATTTATTAACAGTAAATGACGCCAACTAAACTGTTGTTTTAGTATCTAGTTTTAACTTAACGACGGTAAGCATATAGGCCTTATTTGTGCGTTACATAATAATTCATTTATTTATTTAACCAATATAAGTAACCGTTAAAATGCTATTAAGTTTGCATTTCTAACACAAATGAAGTTTCATAATATATTATTATGACGTCAGTCATAATAATAAGTACTGCGTATAATGCAATGGACTGCATGCTAAATAAGTAAGTACTTCAAGTTTTTATAACTGAAGGAATTATCGGTCAGGATTTCATTATGATCGCTTTAATATAGCTTTTTATTTTATTCAGTTCAAGGAAATTGAGAAATTACCAGTTTTTATGAACGATCATTTGGAATTTATCTTTGTTACATTGTATGAAGATTTTATGCTTGTATTTTTTGTTTGAATTGTTGTAAGATAGGACGTTATTACTGCTTTCTGAATAAGTTAATTGGAAAATAAAACAAAATTCACATAAATCTATTATTACATTCAGTAAAAATACAAACTGACTATGCTATAGGTACAATTACGTTCAGATATTAATAATTATATTTTTTATATTTTTAATTATATTTTGGCGTGCAATAATTATTTAGGTAAACTTTGAAAAAAGAACATTGTTACTAAATTGACATTTGTTTGTTTATTTTTAAATTAGCAGCTAAAGTATAAAGTCTATTGAGCCAAAACATAACAAAAAATACACAAATTATGAAATCTAAAGATATGCATAACTAGAAACAGGTTAATAGTTCAATCTACAACTAAATACACTTTTTACAATCCGTAGTACGTTCAAGCGAAACATCTAAGTCGTTTTTAAATATTTATTTTATTTAAAGATTACGTTCTTTTGCTTTTGAAAAAGTACAATTAAGTTAAATGCTGGGTAAATGCACACATTTACTTTTCTGCTGAATTCTAAATTAATTTTCACCCAAATTTATTGCATTTATTAAACACAATAAGGCTATAAATTTATTATTGCTTTTAAAAACTGTCTTTTCAGCCAATTTAGAGATCAGAGCGGTTCAACCGGTACATTGATTATTGTAAAACGTTCCGCCTTCGAGTTGATTTATACCATTGTATACTTAGCCGAGCCAGGGAGATAGCATAAATAACTCTGACAGGTCAATTGTAAATGATTACGCATACTTTCTGACTTTATTCCCGATTGAGATGTTCATTTTTTTGTGTTATGAATGGCTTTTGTTGTGTTATTGTTGGTATGGTTTTTGTTGAGCTGAGTGAAATAAGACATATAATTATGGTTAAGGTTATTGTATAGAAAACCTGTGACTATAGGTGCTTAAACGATTTTTATGCCATTTCTTTGAATCATAAATCAAATCATAATTGGGTTTTTATTGGAATACTTTTTGTTCGCAATTGTACTTTTTCAAAAAAATAAAAGATGCTTATTATTATTTCCTTAGTAAAGCTAGTAATACTGTACATACCTTAGTTAGGCGACGCATTTGTTCAAATTATGTCCTCAACAGCGAAGACATAACACAGAGGAAACTAAGTACTCTATACAAAATAAAAAATGTTACTTTGGCAAGATCTAATATTTAAACCATTTAATTTACAGAAAATAAAAAGAGAAAAATACGAACACATAGAGAGATTGATATTTTTAGCTTAAAGTGTATAAAATCTAAGCGCTAACGATATAAATTAAACACTTAACCTTAGTGATAAGATTTATAATATAAATGAGGTACGTTAAACCATTGTGACTATGTGGTGATTCATCTTCGAATGTGTCCTACATCTAACGTGTACAATCGCGCACACAACTCACGTCGTCTGTCAAACTGACAGGACATGACATGTCATGTTGAGATGACATGTCATTTTTACAATGCTTTTTGTAATGTTTTTTATTGCTCAATATTGTAAAGAGCTGAGTATATAATACCTTTCTCTTCAAAGTCATTGCAGATTTAATAGTGAGATACTTCCCAAAGTTTGTCAGACCCCGTGACATCGTGCAGCCATAGCACATTAAAACAATATCAACATTAGCATTTTGAATATAAAATAACAATTACACAAAAAATGCAAGATATGGAACGATACAATTATGTTTGCCTTATAAAGTTAAACTATTCAAAATAAATAATAATAATAAATGTACAATTTTTTTCAACGAAATCCTAGGATTGGGAAAATTTCGGTTTTTTTTAAATGAAAGACTGAGACACGCGATATTTGGTTCCTTTGGGTCAGGATTTTAGTTGGATAGTGCATACTACATTCTCAATTGGTTTTCCAGTGGGGATTTAACTGGTAATCCGGTCCTGGATCAAAGGACCAATTACCGCGCGCCCAATCACTGTCTCTTGCATTTTTGGCATAAAACCTTGTCGTACATAACAGTGAAACTAGTTATTTATCATTAACGTTATTCCTAAAACGGACTAGGGAAACGTTCGAGTGCCTCAGGAATTAATGTTGGATGAAATGGACTATTTTATATTTAATATTACGGAAATAAGGTACACTTACTTATATCGAGTGCCAAAAGTTAACTATGACGAGTGTCTATCGATAAAGTATAATTAGTTTAATAACATATTATCCTCCAAGAATCCCGATTAAAATAGAAGGTGGTGTAAACTTAGGCCTGTGATTAACAATCATGATAATTATTTTAGTGAAAATTAGGCTCTACTTTCGATATGTTTTCATTAAAATCTATCGCGTGTGGTTTCAAAGAAATAAACAACTTCATCTTACATTATAACTTTGTAAATGTAGACTTAATACTATGACGCATTTCAATGTTACAACATCTGATTTTATCTTATTATCATGTATAATACTTCTGTCTAACAACTAGGTATATTTACCACACGAAGCGTGACGACACGGCAGAGGAATTGACGTATAATCTGTACTTAGAACACCATTATGTTACACGATGATGTATTGCAGGGCGATTACAATCAGTCTTACGATAATTCAACATTAATTCCTGAAACAAATTATTGTAATATGAGTTTATATAGACAGCACGTATATGGCAGTAACAGTTAAAACAACTACGTTTATCAATTCACGTATGTTTGCAACGACGGATTACGACGAGAACGGGGTGCTCTCATTGGTTGCTTTATCCCCACTATTCCAAGATGGCGGCCCGCTAATGGCAGTTGATCGCGCGCCGTTGAAGCCGGCGGATGCGTCGGTGCCAGTCGTCGCGCCACTCCAGCAGTAGTGTCCTCTCGCCGACTGTCAGCCCCGGCAAACCGGCTGACACGCCTTCTTTTTCCACTCCTAGGATTAGGTATGACCTGGTAGGGAAAGAAAGATTAGTTAAAGAATAATAATTATGTTTTGGTCTATAGGTTTATGTCTTTTCTTTTAAACTCAAACTGTATACCTAACGATGTAAAATCTACAAAGTCGTTAAAGGTTTACATTTTCGCAAAGAATGTCTGCCCAAAACAAAAATGTTAAGATTTATTTCATACAGTAATTTAGTTGCAAATACACTTAAAGAAACTTAGTGATGCCTCGTTGACTCCTAATGCTTTAAATAATGGTTTTGCTTTTATTGTTAGACGAGAGGATCTAAAAGCAATTTACAAACTTATAATTTTAAATGATCGTCTGCAGAATTCTTAACAAAACCGCACAACATTTTACGTTTAATGTAATTTTCTGTGTCATTAAAAAGGTTAATAAGCAACGGCTTATTCGGAGGCATTTTCTGGTTGAGCATAAATAGAAAATATATTACAGTCGATTTCACATGACTAACATCCTCATAAGCCAGGTCAGTTATCACGTCTTATTATGGGAAACAGTGACGTCCCCAGATATATGTCCCCGATTTCGAATGCAAACTCCTTTCATCCAACACTAACCCACGTGGGTTAGTGTTGGATGAAAGGAGTTACGATGAAAGGTGTGGAAAATGTAGTAGAAATAATCTTTTCTTTGGTCTTCCTCTCTGGAGACCAAAAAAAGATTTAGAACATTCTGTGAGGGTATGCTATGAATGTAAAGGAAGTGGATAATATCGCAATGGTTGACATAAGATGGTTTATGTATGGATATAAAGATGGACAGACAGTGTAAATGATATGGCCACAAAAGGGGATCACTACCGAGATGAGGACTAATAGAGAAATATGGAAGAAGACATGTGCGCCGACCTCAAATAAATTAGGAAGAGGGCAAGAGAATTATGACTTACTTGTTAATCTTGATCTTAGGGCACTTGCAGGCGAGGTCCGCGGCGCGCACGTGCAGGGCGGTGGCGCCGCGGCGCAGACGACTGCGCGGCGCGCGCTTGTACACCGCCTGCACGCTCAGCGCCAGCCGCACCCACTGGTCGCCCGCCGCGCTCGCCTCGCGACCCACCACCTTGCCCATTATGACTGCGTAGGCAAAAAGATTCATTAAGAAGGGCTCCCAAAACCTTGAAGCCTACAACTTCCGCTATCTTGTTGTGTCCTCTCTCTATAACTGTATCCTTGCACTCAATGGCATATTTACGTCTGAAGAGATCAGACGTCAAATTCCATTTATTCTACATCGTTATTGTTATAATTCGAATGACCTAGGTCTGCGTTCGTTTAAACGCAAATATGAGTTTTCATATCTTGCTAAGTTATTAATCACAGGATATGAATGATATACGATGGTTTAAGGTTGATAACAGGAGTTACGGTACCTACCTGCTTTTAAATTATTCCAGAAGAATGAAAATTATAAGACGAAGAAAAACTTCCCAAGTAAACATGGTTGATAGATATTACAAAAAGAGAGAGTTTAATTAATGCCGCTGTGATGGAAACTTGCTAAAAGTTAGTTGATAATTACACATTTTTTTGTACGTTTACAATCGACATTAACGTAGATTCTAATTATTTTCTACAAGCAAATACTTTTCTAATTAAAAGTACCTATTCGTAAACAGAAACAGAAATATCTTGAACTTCACCATGAAAACTTAGGTGAAATGCGCTTGTGAGCTATCATTCCACCTCATGGTAGGGATTGACACTATTGACAGCTCACATCTAGCTTTCTTAACCTAAGTTTTCACGGTGAGAGTTTTCTGTGAGACAATGCTGCTTTAGCAGAAGATATCGCTATAACACAGTGTGATGTTGATGTTACAGCATCACATGCTACTGCAGCATCTTTATTTGTTTCCATTGTTTGATAGATAGACGTCAACATTGCAAGATAGACGTTGTATTCCCCTACAAGAGTTAGATTAGCCCATATGACTGCTACCGTTTATAATAGTTTATGTAATAATATATTTTCTAGTAATGAAGTTATATGTTGGTGTACTTACCGTAGTCTCGGCTGCAGAACTTGTTGAGATTTAGAGTGCGAGCGGCGGCGCGACATCGGCCGCACTGCTCCGCTGCTGTTGTTACAGACATCATCGTCAGCACATGCTTATGTTACTACTCTATTAACTTCATAGTTATCATCAATATCATCATGATTATAATTTACTTTATCTGTAATAATCTTTATTGCTCTGTTACTGTTTTCACAGACAACATCATCAGCACAGCTTATATTACACAAAAAAACTTTGTAATTGTCAATATTATCATTTTTTAAACAAACTTTATATCATTTCGTCTTATCTGCTCCACTGCTGTTGTTATAGACATAATCGTCAGTACATGGACGTGTTATATTAATAACTTCATAGTGATTGTCAAGAACATAACGACTATAAACTTTATCTTTAGCAGTTTTTACAGCTTCCATAACAATGATTTTGCACCCCCTATTAGCATCAACGTCTCATAAATTGATAACAATGGATGAAGGTTAATTTTCGCTTGAGATGTTAATTACATTTTGAAAAAAGAGCTCAAATAGAAATAAATGCCGGATAACTAAATTGAAATATTATGATGAAAAGAAAAGTTTACCTCTCAGTCGGCACTGATAAAATAAAACAAATAAGAGTTATGAGTTTGATAGTGAATGACACGAAACAAGCTTGAAATGAACATCATAAGATTAACAATACGACAAGTAAACATTCCCACACTACCAAAAAGTTAGATCAACATGAAAATAACAAAAAAGAAAATTGGTCCTTCGATTCAAGTCTTTGATTTGACAGTCAAATATTTGCCGGAACCTGATCATGGCGTTTATTTCACTTTACACTACTTTACGTGATTTAACTTTGACATATTTATCTAACAATCATGTTAAAATTTATTAAAGTAATTATTGTTAAAAGTATTTCGGTATGAAATTAGTCATGTGGTGTGAGAATGGATTTCAATAACTTACTACATTTTGATAAACTTTACGAGGTCTTGTTGTAAAATGTTGCAAAGTAATTAAATCAATTAGCGTACAAAGTATTTTATTGGTCTGGTATCAAATGCCACTCTAACCATTAGCACTCAGTGTTTATGTTTTCTGTACCTAATAAAAGTTTAGATGGCGTTACTCATCGCCTTTGCAACAAAGTAGATCAAGATATAGTAAGATATAAATAAAATTAAAGTGCAAATTAATAATAAGATGGAGCCACTGTACTTTTAAAACTATTGCAAACATGGAGAGCGACAGACCAGCTCTCTCATACGGGATTCGTAATTCTTGAAAATTTAAGAGTAATTATTCGAATTTATAGATGAGTCTCATTAACATGATATCACGGGTAATTCATTTTTAAATATTTCTATGTGAAAGAGTTACTGGTTATTTTTTAACGTAGCAGTAACGTGTAAACGTTAGAGCCTGCGCAAGCGCACACTCATGCAACATTGTGATTTTAAACCGATAACCATCTCATAACGTCGGTTTAACGATAAATATGGAATGCGGCGATTGAGAGGTTTAAATTATTTTACTGCGCAGTTATAATATCTCAACACATTTTCTTTAAACAAAAAATGAAGACATGTTTTTTATAGCAGTACCTAAAGCACACATATGTGATAAGTTTATTGATTCAGAAAAGTACAGTAAGCTCCTAATCACAGACACTCAAACACATTATATTTTATGCAAAATGATAATTGTAAGAAACTGATTTGATGAAAATTTGGTCCTTCGATCCGTTAAGGACCAGCCGAGCCATTTTTTTGTATACAATTGAGAACGCTTGCAGAAATATTGCAGCTGCTTTGACCAGAGGTACAGACACCATCGTCTGATGATTGAGTGTCTGTGTCCATGCAAGTGTGTGTGAGGCGAGAGTGCATGAAGGTACACTTACTACTTACCGCGGCCCGGGTCGCCGTCCACCGCCTCCATAGCTTGTACTGCTGTCACCACTCGTGGTATACCTGGACAGAACACGCCATGTATATCAGTCATAACTCAGTTTTAAAATTTACAAAATTTGCTTGGGCCGCTTTCTATGACCTCCTACTTCATGAGGTGAGTGACAAGTTTACTAAGATCTGTGGGAGTTCATAACTGGTCGTCAATCCTGAAGAATTGCAGTGGTTCATGTTGTAATTACGCCTAAATTGAAATAGCTATGTCTAATAATCGCGTAAATTATTATATATATCTATCGGGGGGGTTTGTTGCGCCACTTCTTCTTCCCAGCTTAAGTACTAGAAAGTGTTGCAGGGCGAGCGTTTTGGGGGACTGTCTGTATTTCATTTTGACGTTCAGAAAATGCTGATGCCCAGTTTCATTTTGAAGAATGACTATTGATTTTGGTTTTTTTCAAAGAAATTGAGTAAAGACTACTCATTTGGTGCATTTTATAGCCTACGACGTTAAAATTTTACTGCCCATCGGAAATGATACGCAGGAGATAAGTTGAGGTGGTACAAGAATACTTGTCTCCTAAAATATTCCTTAAATAATCATTACATGTTTACTGCGTCAATGTCCACTTTCAGCCGACAGACTACTTAAAAATCACACGTTTTTAGCAGAGTGTCGTTCCTGCCGTGTACCTAGCAAAAGGATATATTCAATTCCACGATTTCCCTACAAGGTGCGGCAATCCGACGGGATGTTACCAAGTGTCGGCATCACAAAGTCTTACATTACAGCCTCAGATACGACTGTTGCGATGTAATATTGGTTGCTTTAGTGCTTACAATCACGACACCTCACCTTTAAGTGACTTTTAACGCGTGGGATTATAGCCAGGTGCAGTTCTTGGACATTACTTGACTCACACCTTATCGAGGACGTGGATAGTGCGAATAGATCGTGTTCCCCCGTGAATAATGCAGTATTGACGTGTTAAAACTTATTGAAAGGGTTGTAATTGTATGTTTAAAAGGAAAATCCATACTTAGTTGTATTTCAAAAATGTTATTATAAATCCCAGCTTTTTTTAACATAGTAAAGCCTTGTCTACATGAGGAGAATTTCTCGACTGTCGAGAGACTTTTGTTTAAGCATAGTTTACACCAGAAGTTCCGAAATTCTGCTTTAGGTGGACTCCTGCGTTTCGTACATATTCCCAATACTCGTCAAAAAATTCAAAAACAAAAAGCCATTTTTACGCCAACGTAGTCCAGTCCCTGTCGAGTCTTTTGTAGACCCCAGGGATCCACCTGGACCAATTTGGAAATCACTGGTTTACACGATAATACTCTCCTGGCGATATTCATTTACAAGTCTTGCATAGATAGAAATTTTTGCCTCGTCCACGTCGAGAAACTCTCCTAGTGTAAACTGAGGTTTAAGTTTGAAATTCTTTTCACATCGAAAACTGCTACTGCTTTCTACGCTTCAGCATAAATAACAGGATGGTTGTCTTACGTATACAAGGCGCGATGTGACTGCGTGACTGCTGGTATCCTTTGGCGCAGCGGTTGCAGGTGGTGCCGGTGACGCCGTCCTTGCAGGGACACTGTCCGCTAGTCTGGTTGCAGGTCTTGCCGCTTGCTCCTACGGGGTGGCAGTCACAGGCTGGTGGGAGAGAAACAAAATTCATAACACTATATTGACGTTGTAGTCGCCAGGTATTCTCTGATTGAATGGTCCATCTCGATGGCATGGAAACGACAGGATAAATTAGGAAGATGATTAATAATAAAATCAATTAAAAATATAAATGTATAAATATATATTTAATCATTATTAATTAACAAACTTCGTGGTAATTATATTTTCGAGCCGTTTGGGGTTGTTTGTAACCCTCGGGCCGTGGGGTCCGAGTGCTCATGATCTCTTTAAGGAAGTTTCGAAGCAGCTGGTGGACCCTTCCCGTGACCCAATGGTTAGTTTTTACCTTGGCCAGAGGCTAAGCATTGCTATACAATGTGGTAATGCCGCCAGTCTCTTTTTATGTCCATTACCAGTCGACAGCGATACGAATGAATTATTCGACGCCATATTGTAGTTTGAGAATAGTTAAAACATAAATATAACATCTACATAATTTTGTTATTATTGTTGGATTTCAATGGCCGTTGTTATTTTTCAGTCTGTCAGCATTTTGGCTTGATAGACCCTTTAGCAACCAAACCAAAGTGTAGATATAGCAGGTACACGTAAAAATGTTGAAAAATAGAATAGTAATTCCCTTTCTACTTCATATAACTGCCGCGCCAAACGACAGAGTAGCAAAGCGTCGATTGAATTTTTCGTCGACTGCGCTCGATCGGCACTGTTGTCACCTGAGATGGATAATTGAATCATCAGTCGAACACCCGACTAGCTTCTAACATTGAGTGACTTAACTAGTATCGACTTTCTGTTTTAGAAACGGTATCAGGAACTTCGATCCTGGGAGAAAAATGTTTCTTACGAACGGCATGAATAAATAATCTTTCAGCGAGATAGTGATTTCAGAAATTTAAACAACAATCTAAACTAAATTATAACAAAGAGGTAAACTTTATTCATATCGAGGGGTGAAAGGCTATTTGTTTGAAGCGACATTTTGGACGATATTGAGTTATATACCTAATAATTAACTGAATACTGTTTATAACTCAATATCGTCCAAAATGTCGCTTCAAACAAATAGCCTTTCACCCCTCGATATAATACCGTCTTATTTATAAATTAGGCCTAAAGTTAAGAAATGTATAAACGTCAAAAACGTTTGGTTAAAAAGTAGCTAACGACAACTTAACTTTAAGGAACGTTCATAAATAAGGGGGATAATGTAAAAGGTAATCAATAACTGGGAAGTACTGATCCGATTACAACATTATTTTAAGGGCTAGTGCAAATCTTTGGGTTGATTCGATTAATCGAGTCTGGTCGAATCACACTGGGGGAATTTCATTAATTCATTCAATAGAAAGTTACGCTACTGCCAAGTGACGAAGACGAATTTGCGAGCGGAAGCTATTATCCAATGTTTTAGATGTAGAAAACAATAATATTTTTACTGACCCCCTGCACAACGATGGCCGATAGTTTCCTCAATCATAGCTACATAAGCGACTGATATTCTTATCTACAAACAAGGAAGAAAAACATAATGCGATAACATCACTGGCCAAACTTAGATGTGGCATCGCAAAGAAGGAAAAGAAAACTTCCTTCGTTTTCTTTATTATTACATTTTTTCTCAAAGTAAGTCTGTTGTCGGGAAATAACGAAGTCTTAAGTTCTTAACATAGTTTTCTTGGCAGGCAGTTTGCCTTGTTTACCAACTAAATTAGCTTGAACACTATTTGCGAACTGTTCGTATTACTTCGTAGCTCTTCGTACTTTGAAGTTAGTTGGACTTTTTGAACTAATATTTGCTGGTTGTGATTGTGATGGGGACTGATTTAATTAGGACAGAATGGAATGTATGAGAATCTTTTAAGCGTTGCTAGAGATCATCTAATTTAAAACTGCACGCCCTTCCACTAACATTTCTATGCTTACAAGCATTTGAAATCTATATGCAACAAACAATTGCAATGGAGGGGCGTGCAATTTTAAATTAGATGATCTCTACCAGTTTTTTTGATAGTAGGATCATGGGTTTTGTTTTTTCTTAAGTTTTATTTTCGTGGCGACAACATTATTAAAATTGTACTTTCCAAAAATTTTGTTCTTTTAGATTGCAGATACTTTTATTATTGTATGCCTCATTCTCAAATACTGTAAGCTCGATAAAACCTAAGTAGTTCGTTAAGTACAAAGTATTACTTAAACGACCAACAATGTAGTCACACCCTAAGGTCTGACAATAAGACGTAAGCAAACTATCAACATAATTGGTCCGTTCGAGAATTAAATTACATTTAGAGCCTTAATGGAATTTAGTGCACAGTGCACACATTACATCGCAATCTAGGAACAGTAGAAATAAAAGCAAGTACACACGCATTGCACAATCACGTTTTATTTGCCTGGTAACAACTTTATAGCACTGGCCTATAACGAGAGGCACTTTTATTTTAATATGTTCGCGTTAATCAGTAAACAACGTAATTCTAACACTATTTCCTAGGTAGTTAAGCCTTAACAAGTTCTAAATTAGTTGTAAAATCGCGATGTTGAGTGGTATTTTTAATGTGCTTTAATTTTAATTGTTTATGAATTAAAACTTGTTTATGACGGTACATTTTAAGATAATCAAGTTTTATTTTTTATAAACATAAATCACATAACATCACACCTTATTTTCCCGAACGGTTGGGCAGGGGTGTTCCTTAGTTCACCCACTTTTCACCAGATATGTTCAAGGAAAAAAAAAAATTGCCTTATCCCACAAACTCAAATTGCACGAAAAATTGCCAAACCCTAAATCACTATCGATAATCGAAACTATTCGTAACAGAATTCGTTTTATTGTGCGTCATGATTTGTTATCGATATAGTTGATTTCATTCGATAATCGGATTCTCCCCCGTGTGTCGTCGGACTCGTAGGATTGTGAACTCGATTATCCGGATGGGTTCGGTAGCGGGAAAGTGTCGATTTGTGCGTTGACCCCGACGTTTTATAGCGGTCCGGGTATATGACAGGGGATTGCGATCGGAAATAATGTTGGCAATTGTATCAGCGTGCGTAGTCGCGTACTGCCGGCTGTTTGCGTATTCTGAGAATTGAGAAAGGTTTCGGGGGCAGTATCTTGTGAAAATTGTTTTGCTTGCTATCTGAGATGGGATTTGGAAAAGTTGCTTGTTTAGCTTCATAACTAAATAGAAGGTATGTATTTTTTTTTTCACGGAAAGATTACGCACACACACGATGTTATGAGGCTGTTTATTGTTTTCAATGCCTGATTCGAAATTGGAAAAGAAAACAGATATTATAAAGGACACACACAACACAACTCACAACAAATCCAACAGCCAAAATATGCTCATACAATTTTATTGGCTTAATGGCTCTCCACAAATTCCAACGCAACCATTTCAATTCTCCTTCCCATCGTCCCAACAACTCGACCTCAACTAGCTGACGTAACAATAGTACCTAAGTGTTCCAACAATTTCCATACCCCAATCTTGACTCAATCAGCGAAAAACCTACCGCGGCCGACAAATAAAACTGAGGCGTCCCGAAGGACCAATCTTGCCCGAAGGACCGATCCCGCTCGAAGTACCAAGTGGACCAACTCGATTTTCGGTCAATTTTATGTGAAAACTATTGTAGCCGCAGCCACGGAGACGATGTGACCGGGACGCGTTTACTTTTGGATTTTATGACGTCACGCCTTTTTGTTTTGCAATTTCGTTTTTTTTTTTGCGGCCGGAATAGGATTAGTTTGGATAGGGTTAAATGTTTGCGGACTTGTTAGTGGGTGCCACTGGGAGAGGATAGATTTAAAGATGTAGTCGTCGAGACACCCTTTTTATTTTTTCAAACTTTGCAACTTAGCTTTTTATGATGCAAAGCTACCATAAACATGATAATAATGACATTATACTAAAACATTATTGAAGCGTCAAGACAGACGTCGCTCACAAGAATTAAAATTATGTAGTCCTCTCTCTGAATGACAAAAACCGATGTTATTGTCTTGTTTATTCCTTTTGGGGCTTGCGGGTAAGTAATAATGATTGACGTGTAAAAGTGTTTGTACAAACCTACTTACAGAAATAAAATCATTTATCATTTATCAATAACGGCTGCGTGGATCGAGTGTTTGGTCCGTGGATGGGCGAACATCTTGACATATCAAGAACCCTCCATGCATCGGAAAGCACATGGTCTTTGACAGTCGTTGCGGGTCGTCAGTAGCCCAAAACTCCAACAACCAGTCTCACTAAGGGGTACTGTATTAAACAGTATATGGGTTGTGGTGGTCAGATAGGCAGTCGCTCCATGTAAAATACTGGTATTCAGCTGCATCTGGTTAGACTGGAAGCCGACCCCAATATAGTTGGGAAAAGCCTAGGCAGATGAGTTGGCGTTTCTCTGCTATTACTACAACAACAAATAACGATAATATAACCTACAACATAAAACTTAATAACAAAGTTAACATTAAAAATATAAAAGCGCTCATAATCTCCAAATTGATGCAACGTTTATCCAAATACCAACGTTAAACTCCGTTTAACTAAAACCCAAGTATTTGTATAACGACCGTGTCTATTTGAACACAGATAGTTTCAGATTATATCTGTCTGTTTGTCTGTCTATGGACAGGTGTAAACGGTTATCGTCAGTTTAATTTATACTTATCTTTGGCGCTTTAAATGTTACGGTTTAAAATGAAATGGTGTGTTGTGTATGGTTTGAATCATTCTGGGATTCTAGACTTACAGAGGTTATTGTAAGTAATGGAAGATTTGAATATTATAGGCTAGAAGCGTCTGGATGAAACTAGTGACTAAACTCGCCAAGCAAGTTATAATTACAATTATGGTTCAGAAAGAATCTTAAAACAACGCGATAATTATTGGTATTTCGAGGCGTCAAATTTTACAAATATGTCGTTTTACCAAATAAATTATAAACTCTAAGTTCATTTTAACAGCTTTATAATTAATGATGTTGTTTTTGCAGAAATGTATGACTTTGAAATTAATGACCTTTAATCAAATTTGGTATATAATAATAAAACAAAAGTATCTAGTAATAAAAATTAAGAAGTTTGGTTATTCTCAAGTAAAAGCTAAAGCATGTTCTAGCTAGATGTTTCAACAAGTATAAAACTATTTTAGGTAACGATTAACAGGAATTTGTATAAATTAGTTACTGTGCGCAAAAAAATATCCGCTATCCGTGAATATTGGAAGTTCGAACTGGCTTTGCATGACGTAACGATTAAATTAGTTCTAAATAAGTAGTCTAAATTCGTGATATGCAATCAAGATAAAGTAGTGGAAGGGCCCACATGGATCCTATGTTTTATCTATAGGTACGCTCCCTTGCTCTGATTTGGGCAAGTCTATTATTTGGTCGAGAAAAATGTATGCAACATTGATTACAACATTTTCTGAAATAGATTGCAAACTATAGTTTTGTATAATTTAGAAGCATTTTGTTGAAATTTTGTAAATGTGAGTACCATGCATCTGTTTATTGTGTTGTTATGATGTACGTTGACTTGAAAAAGCATGGCAGTTGAGAGTATGTCATGCTCACATAAATGTTTCACTGATGGTGGCGCGTGTGTTGGATCATTCGGTTCCCTACAAAATGGTTGAGCTGGATGGTGCTGATCCACGCGTCAAGTTCGTGAACGGGCGCTGTCGGTTGAGACTGGTCATCTCCTAACTTCCAGGGCTTATTTTTATATTGTATTTAGAATCGTTTATTTATATTTTTTTTACATTGTTCTCACATACAGAAGCAACAAGAATAATGTTCCCAAGATTTTGTAATATTCAACTTGATTTTAAAAGAGTGTCCGTGGAGTTTCTTGCCCGTTCTTCTCCATAGATAACTACGTTTTGGAATGGGCAACTAGCTTCAACTTTCCAACTGATCGACTATTTGACAGTTCAAAAGTGCCTGTAGATGGTTTAATTGAAATAAATGCTTTGAGTTTGAGTTTTCTAATTTTGTAGCCTTGTAGTGCACGAGACTCTTTTAAACAGTCTGTAACTTAATGTAAATACTCACGTTTACAAGCCTTCTTATGCGTAATAGGTTTGGTGGGATCCCTGTAGTACCCCTCGCGGCAGTAGTGGCAGTGTCTGCCGGCGGTGTAGTGGCGGCATTTGAGGCAGACGCCCCCGGAGGCCCGGCCCGACAGCTTGTACAGCTCCATGTTGAACCGGCAGCGACGCGCGTGCCCGTTGCAGTTACATTCTGGGGAAGAAAGGAAAATATTGGTTAAGTTTGGTCACTATGGAAAACATCATAACCATCAACGTCTTGCTTTTAGGTATACAAATTTATTTTGGATCTACTAATAATGATATTTTATTCCTTGTTTCTTACTAACAACTTCGGATTAAAGGTTTAGATTAGTAAAAGTATAGATCCTAAGCCAGGAGGAAAATGGTGGCGATCATCAGTATTTTTTAAATTTGTTTTTTTTTTCAGCTTAAAAACAAGTGGGTTGCTTACAGAATATAATCGTGTTAGCTAACGTCGAAAGCAAATGTCGTTTATGCAAATGGGACTGTGGCACTTTGAAAGCATAGTTTTTTTTACCAAATAGACCAAATAAGTACCATGTTTTTTTTAAGGGTGGGAAACCATCAAATAACTTCTCCCGCTCTGGGTGGAGCAGAAGGGCGTGTTAGACTTTTACTGACTAAAACCCACCAGTGTTCCTTCAGTTGCCTGTGTGCCAGGGTATCTCTTTCGAACAACCCGCACACCTGGCAAGCATCGGCCCTTGCGGACCCCACCCGTTGGTGAATTTTTTTTCGCTGAGAGATTTTTTTAAAGATATTGGTATTCTAACGGTAGCATCGCAATTCATCTTCGCTAACATCTTATATATTAGGCAAAATATACACTTATACACTAAAAACAGTGATATTCATAATATTAATACTAGAAATAAGGGCAAACTACGTGCTCCCTTTCACCGGTTTCATAAAGTTCATAACTCATTTGTTGGGCTTGGTATAACTTTTTATAACAAGGTTCCCTGTTCTTTGCTAGATTTACATTTTAATGCGTTTATAGCGAAAGTAAAATCAAATCTTTGTTCGACGGCATACTATTCTATCAACGACTACTTAAACGATAAGAATTGTTGGTCGTTGTGATTAACTCAAGACAACGTTTGTGTTCTTTCACCAGAATTAGCTTAACTACTGACAGGTCATATGAATTACTTCATATCCTTGTTTATTTTACTTGACTGCATAAACTACTTTAAAAAAAAAAAAAAAAAAAACATTTATTGTTGAATGTTAATTATATGCTATTATTGTATAGAATCAAGTTCTTCCAACTTAACAGACAGCTGTGCTGCTGGGGAGTTTGTTGCGCCACTTTTTCTTCCCAGCTAAAGCACTAGGAAGTGGTGAAGGGCGGGCCTTTTGGGGATTGTCTTATGTAATTTTGACGTTCAAGAAGTGGTGACTCTCAGCCTAGTTTGAATAAATGATTTTTGATCTTGATTTGATTTTGGTGCTAACATCTCTTTGAGGCGCGCGTGGAACACAACGCGCCGTGACCTGGGCTTGGTCCTTACCGGACAGTGAGCTACCTAATACTCGCTATCCACAAGCCCGCGTTTACGGTGGCCGGGAATCAGCCTGGGAATCCCGATGCCCAGGGCGTCCCCATGCGGTGACTAGGGCCGTGCGGGCGCATACACTGCCTCTCTCTCACGTGCGCTGCCTCCCTCTTCGCAAGTATTACTGCTTCGCAGAACGAGGTGACCGCTACCCATGGACTCTCGCTCCGTAGCATTGCCTGGACTAGGGCCGGACGCGAGAGACCATCGCCGGCGATCGCCTCCACGAGGATACGGCGGTCCTCTGCCCAAGCCGGGCAGACCTCCACCGTATGCTCCACCATGTCCTCAGGGCGATCTACGCAGTGGAAACACCCTCCCGCCTTATCCGAAACAGGAACCTCCGAAACAACCGTGTCCGGAGAGGACCTGCGTCAGACGGAAGGTGAGGACGCCTTGGCGCCTCTCAATCCACTCCTCAAAGAGGGGACTTACCGCCGCAATCGTGGCTTGCCCAAAATTACTAACATGCAACATAAGTTGATAAGATTTGCACGGTTACAAAAAATGGTCCTAGTAGCCGAGAAACCCCTTTAGGGTTTTGATTAAAATATGATTTACGACCGTAAGACGTATGTATTTACAGAATTATAATCATTAAAATCACCAAAACCACCCCCCTCTTAGTTCATTTAATTTAATTTAATAAATTTTTCATTAAATAGTAATTCCGTCATATTTTTTTGTTTGACACTGACCTGGAAATTGCATAGAACGTTAGAAAAATTGAATTTCGCGAGTTATCCTGGAGCTTCCACCTTATGCCTGCCTTTATCCATAGACCGGTATAGTTAATCAGAAACAACACTACTAATCTATTTCGTTCCACCCAGCAGATTATTGTAACGGTTGCATTTGCTACACCTACGTCCAAGTCTCGGTAGCCTCGCTACTGTATTACCTCCACTTAACTAATGTACCTCACAATATCAACATTTGTCCCACGTCTCGTAGTCGTAATAACCTTAGTCCAAGGTTCTACCACTTAGACATTAACTCTGTGACGTATGACGCCATTAGCCGACTGCGGCGAATCCACGGCGGTAAATGTATGGCGATTAATTATCGGATAAATCCATTTATTCAAGCTTGGAATTATTAATTGTAATTGGAGAGCAAATGATTGGTTTTTAATATCTTTTTCTGATGGCGAATCATTATGGGATAGTTATGTTTTAAATTGCACGAACTGTTAAGTCATTTGCCAGGGTACAATAACTTGACTTGGTCAGTCCATCAAGATCTTGTCACCTGTCGGTGTAGCCATTCCAATTTTTCACTAGGCCATCTCATGCACTTTTTTAAGCTGCTAGATTATCTACATTTCCTTTTTCCTTGATTTAGTGCGAGATTAAAATAAAATAGGATTTCTTCAGTTACCTAACTATTCTTCCAAAAATCCCACTCTAAGCTGAGCTCACACACAACTAAAAATATCAAAACGACATAACAGCTATTACTGCCATTACAAAAGTGATCGTAAGTCTGCGCGCGCGCCGCCCTCTCCACATAAACCTGTCAGCGGTCGATCTGTGGTTCGCTATTACGTTTAACAGATGGCGCTGTCAGAAAAATACCCAGCTTCCCTTTGTAGTGGGACAGGGGCGATGATTTGTATGTCAACATATGACAAGACACTGACAGATATAAATCTTAGATTTTTATTTGTGTATGTCTTCTTTTGTTTGTGGTTTATCGTTTGCTGCGTATCGTTTCCAGAATTATTAAAATGTTGCAGTTTTTGAACCGTTTTGGCAAATGTGCTCTTTGGGCTAAAAATGATGCAACTGATCTAAAAAAATAATAAGCTAAACATTACTGGTCTAATGAATACAAAAGGAAGACACGAAGAGTTATTTCTTAAGAAATAACTGATTTCTTTCAATTAATCCCCACCTGTGAACACGAACAGGGCTAAGAGCCAAAGAGGACACTAGGCCAATACATCAATTTGAAGATTTATCAACTAGATTTAAGTCTCTGACAGTGGTCTTGCTGGTTAGAGACTAGTCCGGAGTCGCGCGAAAAGATTTGTTACAGACGATCACTTTTGTAAATCTAGTGCTATAATAAAGGGCTTTGCCCGAAATGTGTGGGCAACTGGTGCTTTTTTTTGATGGCACACTATCGCCACCATAATAGATGTGTAGAGTACTTCCGTTCAACCAATAGTTACCATGGCAGTATAGCTCTTAAGTACATCCGTCTTGAGTTATGTGCTCTAATCTATGACGCGTATTAATTAGTAAAATTGAAAATACGAGTTACCTTTAATGGTCCTATACTATTTATTTCATAGTACAAACTCTATTGGACTCAAGTTGCATCATATTGGCGTAAGTGTGACATCAAGTTACACGCATAGTGTGACATCTTGTTACACTTCATCGTAACAATGTCATGAACATTTTATTAACAAAACTGAAAATATGAGTGCTTGTTACGCCCTTATCTGGTCTATTTTATAGTTTATACACTATCTGAACTCAAGTTACGTCACGTTGGCATAAATGGCATAGTGCGATATCAAGTCACACATCAATATTAGCAATATTACGAGTATTTAATTTGCAACGCTGATAATGTGATTGCTCCTTACTGCTTGGCTTCTTTATTTAAAAAAAAAACGTCTTTTCTAAGAGTTCAGAAAGCATCCACATGCAAATAATAATCTATTTTTTAACCGACTTCAAAAAGAAGGAGGTTATCAATTCGACATGTTAGTTTATATTTTTTTTATGTATGTTTGTTTATCATAACTCCGTCGTATTATTACATAGACGGATTTGCAAAATTCTTTTTTTGTTCGAAATGGGTTTATTACGAAATGGTCCTATTTAAACTTAATATAGATCTGATGATGCGTTTCGGAGACAGACAACGGAACTCACAGCAAATCAAACACGATTGCTGCTATCGCATAAATATGCATTGTTTTGACCCCAATGATGATGAAATTTCGAATTGTGTTTTCGAAATGGAATTGGGGAAATAACTAAAAAGTGAAAAACAAAAACAAAAAAAAAACCGACTTCCAGAAAAACACTACGAAGTGAAAAATAACTTTAATTTCGGAAGGCGGTGACCAAAAATTAAAATAGATATCCAAAGTCACCGACTTCCGAAATTAAAGTTATTTTTCACTTTGTAGTGTTTTTCCGGAAGTCGGTTGTTTTTTTTTTTTTTTTTGAAAAAGTTTTTTGTGTACATGCTGAGTGGTAAACTGTGCAATAGTCCAGATAGTGTTTAAACTATAAAATAGACCAGATAAGGGCTTAATAAGCACTAATATTTTCAGTTTTGTTATTAAAATGAGTATTTTATTAACAAAACTGAAAATATTTTATAGACATTGTTATGGTGAAGTGTGCAAGTTTTAAATCTGCACAGGTAGCAGATTTAAAACTGATCTATAGATCTTTTAATCCTTTTCTGCATATCCTGGCACCCACACCGAATATTCCAAGAACGGTCCCAATAGATCCTGTTCAGAGGCGCCGGTGATAATCGTCACAGACCTGCGTCTAGGGAATAAACTATCGGAGCGACCTGGATTCGTTGCGTGCCAAGAATCCACCACAACGATCCGAGGGATTATAGGCATTAGCATACTTCACACAAGCCACAGTATTGCGTGGACAGCTACGTTATTGTCAACGCACAAATGTTAACGAGCGGTGTGTCCATCATCGTTCGTCGTCAAACTTATTTCCCCGATGTGTCCGGCTCGAAGGACCAAAAAGAATCTGGCAAAATTGGTGTCGATTCTAAAGTCGTTCGTTCTTTATATTGCCATCTTTATTATGCCCATGATTATTATTTTGCCACCTATGAGTACATAACAGACGATTCTGAATTTTAGAAAAATCAGTTACATAAATTGCGGAATCAAGTCAAAATTCAGAGCTGTATTTCCTCAATTATTTCTTGGTCTCTCAATATTCCCTTTAACTAAGGTAAAGAAAACTCCATCGCAAAAAGTGCAGATGCTACAATAATTATCGGCTATCAACTTCCAACAAGAAAAAACAACGATCTGTACTTTCCGATCAACGGAAATTAAAGTCAGCGGAAAAACCTGGACCGGTGGAAACTAATCGTGAAGTGGTTCGCGTCTTGATTGGAGCACGTAGCAGCCAATAAGAAGCGTTCAAAGTAAATTAATTAGAGAGCCGACTGATTGGCCGTCCGTCGGCCGGACACGGGGCACGTGACCGGATGCCGGACGTGAGCCGCCGTATCCGACGCTACTTTCACGACAATACGGACGCGCGTGCCGGAGTATAATGGTGAAATGAGAAAGAAATGCTGATGGAGTTTGGAGTTTTTGTAAATGATTACGTTAAGATTAAATTTTAAGTAGCGGTAGTGGTTTTTAAACGACTTAAAAAAAAATGAGTTTCTCAGTTTGACATGTATGTTTTTACTTACTAATTTTGTAAGTAGGACGTACTGCTAGTATATTAACTGTCTTCAGTTTCTCTCGTTCACCTTTTAAAGCGTTGTTAATTTTTTTCCCCAAGTATGTGAAGTTTTGCATGGTGAGGTAGTATTCCTGGTCCCAAACGTTTACTATTTACGTTTTAGTAGAACTTGGATTCGGTTCAGTATTATTGTCTTCTGTCTCTGATATCTAGGTAGACAATTCTCTAACTCTCATTTCCGTCACGACTTTCAAAGCCTTTAAATCGATCTTTATTTCATAGTATTGATAGAAATCCCCAGGATTGCCGTACTGATATCGTATGATATCACGAGCCCGACACTTTCTCCCTTAGGTAGATGCTAGATAGGAGTGCCTTTCATGTATACTTCTTAACTACCTACATAGTAGCAACTATAAGGTGTGCTTAAGCCAACAACTACTTGAATTAACGTACATAATTTATTAGTTAAAACAGTGATAAATTGCACAGCCGGCACGGTGGCTTGGCAACTCAATAATCTATTTCCCTTTAGATAATTTATAGCACTTTTACTTGAGATTATAAGGCCCCCTGGTCAGGAATGGGTTGCCCTAATTTCTTCCTTTGTAATGTATATCAGAAGATATAGGAAGACAGTCCTGAATTGATTTATCAGAGAAACTATCGATCCAGGTGTTACCTAAGTGTCAATTCATAGAACTAGTGACTCCGAGGAAAGGAAAACGGAGTGTACACTGGCTTGCATGTGACAAATAATATGAAATTCATAGAAAGCTATAAGCTAAGTATTTATATTTACTAATAGCCAACCCCTATCAGCGCTGTAACTTCTCAGAAAGAAACCTTACAATAATTGGTAGAAAAGGAATTGGAAAACTCTAGCTTTTTTTTTTCAGGGAGATTTCAAGCGGTACTTTTGCCAGTGTGATGGACGCATAAGAGCATTCTCCCCACGCGGACTGGCAACGGCGCATTTATGGCGGTCTTTCGTTATTATTTCATTAAAAAACAAACAAAAGAAAACATTTTTTCAGCCATGCACTAGATCGTTGGTATTTTCAAGTTTGTATGCTATTTTTTTACAATTATATATATATATTATATTTATATTTTTATTATATTTACATTTAGTTCAAAAAACTTATTACCTTATTATTTTGGCATTTGGTTATAAAAATCGACATACCGTCAATTATTTTCTATTTGCATTACTAACCACGAATAAATCTTTTTATGAAAGAGTAAATATATAAAATAATTATAAATACCAATGATCTAGTGCTTGGCTGAAAAAAAATAGCACTTTGGTTTGTATTTAATTAAATAATCACGAAAAACTACTACAGATGCGTTGTTGCCAGCCCGTGTGGAATGAATGCTCTTAACCTCTACTTTTCTCTACGATGGCAAAATACACAAAATTAAACTGGTTTCGATTACACAAAACAAAAGTCATTAGCTTGCTGTTAGTACCTTAACAGGTAACTCCAGATCACAACAATCGCATTCATAGTTCCCGAAACCCTTTTTTTCCAAAACATTAAGCCCTCATGTCACGAGCACTATTTAGCAGAGCATCGCCATACGTAGGTATCGGTACTCCCGGTACAGTCACAGCACATAAATCATGCGGCCCGCCCGCGCCCGCTCGACGCGACCACTCATTCTTTTGTCATTCGCTAACGATCTTGGTAAATGGACGGTAAGCTGTGCTTTCATCAAGCTTCTGTATGAATGGCGTGATATTTTTATGAAATCTCTTGTAGTTAGTTAGTTTTGGTTTAAGGCTGCTATAAACAGCCATAACGAACTGCGCGACGCGACTCTTGTAGAACAATTTCCATGAAATTTTAAAGAAGTTGTTTTACGAGTTGCATTGCAGGCAAACATTTTACCTTGTATCCATGGCCACTGCTCTCAAAACGGTCAAAGAATACATCGTGAGGAAACCGGCATGTGCTAGAACGAAAAAATCGAAGATATGTGACATCTACCAAACCGGACTGGGCCCGCTTACATGGTGGATTACGGCCCAATCCCTATCACTAAGCTGCATGAGGCCTGTGTCTCTGCAGTGCCCACACTGTGGTATGGAGTCACATCGCGCCTGTTTAATTTATACTAGAGTAAACCATATTTTAAAGTACCTAACTTAATTGATGTAATCTCAAGATATACGGATAATATGACGAAGAGGATTTACTATCTATCCTTTGTAAGCATGGATTTCTTTTTATCCACCGTGTTAAAAAATACAATGCCTTGTAACTAAATCCTACTTACCTCTAAGCGTAAATTCCCCATTATCAACATCTAATGCGCAATAACGATCAATTTACCTAAACTTTACGCTCCAATAACCATTTAATTTAAGCGCCTAATACGCTCAGCACATATTAATACAATTTATACGTCCGCATCAGCGCTAAAAGTCTCTAAACTGAACTTAGTAACAGCATTAAGTCGCACAGGGGTGGCAAATTGCCACACTCGAGATAACGACTTTATTAATTTGATTAATCCCGGCTCATAGACATATGGGCTTAATAACTTGGGAAGGTTGTGCTGTGCACCCCTGTCAGATAAATGGAGAATTATGAACAGAAGGACCAATGGAGAGTTTTTGGCGGGATCGCGTTGGAACATGTCGCACGACTTTTTATTTTCATGATATTTAGTGAATAGCGAATTAAGTTGTATAATTTTGGTAGTGATTTATGCAATTTAATTACGTGTGAGTGCACAAATATAGTGAAGGTGAAAATAAGTGACTAACGTGGATCTTTCGTGTTCCCCCCAAAAACTCCTAATAGGTTGCTGTAAAGTTACTACCGCTTTACAATAACTTTGACTTGACTGACTAAAGACGACTATGACTGTTTTGTAACTTCGTGCCCGATATCGGGCCATTTACTTGATGGAAAAGAAAAATTACTTGACACTGGCTAAATGCACAAACCGTGCGAAGCCAAAACCCAAAAAAAAAAAAAAAAAAAAGAAGGACCAATTCGCGCAAATGCGTAATAACAGGATGGTGTTGCAGGAACAATAGTTCACAAAGAATGCATTCAATGGAGATCGAGGTTATTTAAGATTTGATCAAGACCAGCCAGTTCCCTGTACTTCTGTGGTAGCAAAAATCTTAAGAGTGACTTTTTTAAACCGTTACTTAATTGTACCCTCATCCACAAGTCTCTGATGGCATGTGAAAAGCGTGGACCGCTTTGTCGGTGACTGATATTTGAAAGAGTTTTGAGTGATTCCTCTAGCAGTGACTGGAGACACTAAAGTGAAATCAGGACATCATTAAAAGGGCATCATTATACAGTCATATTTGCCCCGTTCCAGATTTTTTAAGTCTACGCTTCAACCAGGGCAGCGTGTTGGGAATGAAACCCAACACCTTGCCCGGGATCCGCATGATCAGGGTGCGTGATCAACGTATCATCGGCAAGCTGAACCGCAGCGTTACAGTGACCACTGGCTTCAGCAGACTCCACTGCGACGGACGATACTCCTCTAACTCCAATTAAATTATTAACTGTTTGTCCGGGAAAGTGTATATATTGTTCGCTCAGACTGCATTAGACCATTGCCTTATTTCAGACAGTCTCTTTTACTTGTTCCCCGCGCAAGAATTGACAAGAACTGACAGTTCCCTGTAATTTTGTGGTAGCAAGAATCTTTGAGTTTTACCACGATTAATCAAGGTTATAACAACGCCTTCAGGATGCTTCGGGTATGTTTGCTGAAGCTCACACAGATGGTTTTCACGCTATCATGCGGAAAAAAGCGGCTTCCTGAAGATGATTGTTAACAGGACAGACTGTCCTATACAACGGCACTGGGTGGAAACACGTAATTATATAATTTCATCACATAACATCATGCCTGTGATTCCCCGAGAGTTAGGCGGAGGCGTAAATGTACCTATGGTGCTTCCACGCTAAGCCTTTAGGGCGGGCTTAGGCAATTTAACTGTATTTGAGTCCTTACTCACAATACTTATATAGACTATAAGTACTTTCTGTTACTTACCCATCACTAACAAACCACCACCACCAACAACCTATGGGACTGTTCATGTCTGAAATAAAGATTTTTATTTTATTTATTAATCTCTGTATGAAGGTCCGGAGTGTCAAGTAATTGTATGAAATGATATCTGGCTGTACATTCTGATGTATAGAATGATCCTTCTGAATATCAGCACTTGGTGACGTTGTAGACAATGTTAATGTAATAACTGCGATATTGTGAGCTGAGTACCTGCAGGTACCATGTGGAGGGATTTAATATCGTTACCTGCGTCATATCTGGTAGTAACTACCTACCAGTGATTGTAGTTATGGATCCGTTTAATTACCCGACTATGGGGAAGCAAAAAGTAGGGTTTTGATTTTGACCGGTATGTAAGTATGTTCATCTGTTCCCTCCTAACTTCTAAACTCTTAAACCAAACCTTTCAAATAAAATATAGTTGGGAAGAGTCTTGATCGTCCTCTGGTTCTAGGCTATGTTTACGTCACGATAAATTGAATATGGCACCTTCTAGAAGACATTAAGGGGACGAAGTACAAAGTTTTCATTGAAGCCGTGATGAGTTTCAAATGAAACGCCTTAATTATCACATTTAACCTAAAGAATTTATTCTAACAGTAGTTAGCATAAGACCACGGCTTTCAGATGAGAATATTTTCCGGTTTCAGTCTTTCTAGACCGTGATTTTTCAGCTGGTTTTCGTTTTTACTTTTCATGAATTAAAATATATGCTGCTAAGTCTAAGGTCAGAAACCCAGACGGAAATCTAATGAAATGATCACCGTACGTTCACATTGGCTCGTAAAAACCATATCACAAACACAGCAAAAATCATGCAAATTGGCCTATCAAAAAATAAATCCTCTGGATATCGATTTGGACAGTAATCTGTAGAATATCCAGCGACCATTACTCACGAGGACACTGATTGACAAATGAGGTCCTGACACCCGCGGGTCCCGCCTCCTTGATGCCACTGTTTACACGCGGGTCCATGATTAATATTGGATCCAGCTGTTAAACGTACATCTGTTTGGTGAAATTGTTTTTTGAGATGCTTGTGGTGCAGATATTCTGTATAGTATGATAGCTAATTCAGGATACAATTTGAACCAGTGTAACCATAACTTTGGAATACCATTCTAGACAGTGGTCCCTAGCGTAGAAAATGTTCGTTAGTTATTAAAAAAAATGTTCCATACATTTCAATCGCGTTGGTATTGCATTTTTCTAGCAAATTAATTTTTTTGATAACCGTCGAATCTTTATACTGAATTCATGGTTACAGTTTTATTTATTTATTTATTATGCAAGGCACACCAATGACATATTTACAAGGATAGTAACATTAGGCGATGACGAATCTTCAGTACTGTGTAAATACATCACTTAAAGGCATGCACATTCTTATTAAGAGGCCACGAATAACAGAGAACGTGATTAACGACTGGATTACATTTTGAAATTATTCATTATTATTACAGTTTGCGAACTAGTAAAAAAAATCCTGTATTTCAATCGATAATGTTCAAATCAGCGTTTATTTTTGCAAAAAACATAATACTAAATATCCACAAATCCTTAATTTCCTAGTGTAGATGGGTTCTTTCCTAATGATCAAATTGCTTTTCCTTCCCCAAAATTGCATTTTAATGGACAATAATCCACTTGAGGATGGCTATTATAAGCTATCATTCGATTTCAATCTATCTAAGTATCCACGGAGAAGTATAGAATTTAAGTCTCGAATTCAATCATTTTGTCAGTTATTTGTAATTTTATTAAAAACTAAAAAAAAAGGCTGATAAATGCTCGAGGTTTCAAATAACCTCGATCTCCCCTGCTTATTATACGTACAGGTAATTCGACTTAAAAATCAAAATTAACAACATAGCTTTACATACAGACTCCCCCCTATTTCAACGTAAGCCTGTGGGGCATGTCAGAAACATACACTCCACACATTATATTCTAAACTATGCATTGTACTAGGTACTTGTTGTGTAGGTAGGTCCGTAGATACATGGGTAAGATGGGAAGAAGACGAGGCGCTGTTCGTCTCAATTACCTTCATCCTTATTTAGTATAATAGGGGATGAAATGGGGAAGAACGCAACTTGCTAAAGCCAAGTGGCAACTGAGCCAAGTGGCTCTTAGGAGTTTTGGTTACGGGAACTGTCCAATTTGTAAGTTTCAGTCGTTTTTTTGCTAACTTTTGTGTCAAATTATAAATAAGTAAGTTAGTTTATCTTATATCTGTACAGCTATAATGCTAACGGTATTTTTGCGTGCGTTAAAATAAGATTGTACAAGGACTCTAACATTATTTGTAACATCAGATTTATAATACTTGCATTCTCTGCTAATAATTCTATTCTATTCTAAGTCATGGTACCAAAAACACTCTAAGTTATGCATGTTTGATTTCTTTACTGAAAAAGCTGTAAGGATCTCACTCCTGAACAAAAAAAGGTTTCATTTTTTAAATTTAGTAAGTTATAGATAACTCTTTTCGTAACAGAATACCAGGACGTATCTTAAGCAAAGGCAACAGAACCATCACACCATCACACAAACTCAATTCTCAATCCCAACTCGTCGCCATTTCGCAGCACAACAATACCTAGACACTTAGTCTATCCTCACCATACAACAAAGAAAAATCAGCCGCTTGTAAATCACAGACTAATTTACACAAATAGTGCATGTAACGATGCAGCATCAGACTCAGTCTGGCGTGCTTCCAAACTAAGATATATGGCTGTAGGTAATCGCCGGGGCACCCAGTTGGCTGGCCTAGCGTTTAGTCATCGGCTAGGATTAGCCAGATTTATTGACACCTCATCGGATTATTGATATTTAGATAATTGTGAGTCTTTCATCTTTTGGTCTTCTGTTTTGTGATTATGTGATCAAAGTTGGGTTTGATTTAGATGGTGTATCTGAAATGTAGTGAGGTGTGGAATTAATATTATGCCTTGTTGACAGTGTCGTTTACTCTCTAGAGCTTTTCATGTTACCATGCGTGCAGCTACTAAACTAACACCCTTTGATGGGACTGATGGTTTGTGGATACAAATTTAATATGTATTTAACGGCCCCATTGGTCTCGTGGTCGCAAGCGTGACTACTGAACGTGGGGTCCTGGGTTCGACTCCCGGGATCGGGCAAAGTGATAACGGGGTTTTCCATTAGGAATTTCTTAGTAACAGCTCGGAGTTTGGAAGTTGGCGGTGTGATAACCCGGTGCCGTGGAAAGCACGTTAAGCAGCTGGTCCTGCTGATCTCTCTCCAGTTGTGTCGGATTGCATCGGACTATGGCAGTGAGGGAAGAGAGAGTAGAGTGCACCTGTGTCTGCGCATACACTTGTGCACTATAATATCTCCCGCCCCGAAGGCTAGTGACCTTTGAGATTGGTCCCATTGGCCGAAATACGGTCTGGAGGACTATTGTAATTTTTTTAATAACGTTCTTTTCTCTATGTTTGTTGATGGACCGATCGTTGTTTGAAGTGCTTTTCGGAGTTATTCTTCATTTATCAGTGGACTTTTTCTTGTCTTAAATTATGTAAATAGATGATGGTTCTTCAAATTTATTTACTTTTCATCTTAAGCGACAAAACGGTGTCCCATATCTACTACTTTTCCTTCTAAGTAGACATAAGTAAAAACCTAGGTAATACACATCCATCATCGGCTCCACAATTTGAACAGCAGAAAGGAACGGGAACAACGGTAACAAGCTTTGTATTAAATGCTCGAAACGGTTTTATTTGCTTGTATTTAACTTGCAAATGGCCACTTTGTGGGAACGGACGCATTGTGCTGTGCGTCGCCCTTGTACACGAGGAAAAGGATTGCGGCCATGAGGGCCAATGTGCCCGAGATGTGGAGACGTATTGTTAGCAGGTAAGGAAACTGTAATTATAATGATTAGAAGATTGAAACATGAAGCAAACTTATACTTAATTGGAAAAAATGCTGTCACTTAAGAGCGATTAAGTAGTGTTTTAATTACGCATATTTCGATGTGGCTATTCTAAAATCAGCGATCCTTGAAGCGTCATAGAAGAAGCTCATGTTCCTACAGGGAAGAACCAGCAAGAAATGTTATAATTTTTTACAATAATATCAAAATATTATTTTCGGATGAATGTGTTGGTACCTTTATCACATAAAAGTTATAGTTTGAATAACCTCCTAAAAGTTGCATATATACGGTCTTAGATTTGCTCTACTGAAACAACTTTCCTGAAACTTTCTGAATATTATCGAGTTACTAGTTCCTTATACTTTATGTAAAGTTAGTCGTCGCGAAGTTCTGACGTACCGTGCGACATATTGAAAGAGTCAATACAATGCAGTGTTTCCTGGCGTCGGCAACTTGGGACATAGTTTGAAGAAGTCTTCCCCAAGTACACATTTTCAAGATCCTTGCTTTGTACCGAATATGCTCATTTTCGGAGTGTTGGTTTTTATAATTTGTGAACTAAAACTTTAAATGGCGACAGTCCTACGATGTGTTTAAGTAGTAGTGTTTACCATTTTAGCTTCCAATGCAAATACGTGGTTGTTTTTCTTATTTAACTGACTCTGTCTGTCGTTACATTGAAGGTCTAATCTACATAATTAAAATCTTAAATTTATTCATTCACCACACAGATCAGCGTAAAATTTGCACACGAGTTCCTTAGATAATGACAAGTGAGCACTAAGGAAGGATTTTAGAAAATTCATCCCCGAAAAGTGTTAAATAGGGGATGAAAGTGGAGTTCCACTTGATGCATTCAATCTGCAGAACCTTTTCCCAACCATGTTGGAGTCAGCTTCCAGTAACCGGATGCAGCTTATATGGAGCGATTGCCTATCGTCCACGATCCAGTAACGAAGTAATACGGAACGGGTATACAGAACCCTTTTTAGTAAGGTAACGCTGGTTGTCAGTCTTTCGGGCTTCTGACGACCCGTAACGACTGTCAAAGATCAACTAAGGACAGCCGGGACTAACGGCTTAACGTGCTCACCGAAGCTCTATACGTGCAGCAGTTAGTACTTAGCCACGAGCCGTTCACTTTCGTTCGATTTTGCTTCATGCATTATATTTCAACAATTCCAGTTTCTTTGGCATCCTGTTAATGTGATGTCATTGTAGAATGTTTGAGTTGTCGCTAAACACGCTCGCTGACACGACGCCATCTTCGGGGGTCCCTCTATAGAAGTCTATGGACGGGGATGAATAAAACATGGCGCTGTTGAACAACTCCTGTGGCGAGTGCGGTAAGGTGGAGACAAGGTGTTGGTGGAAAAGCGATTTAAGGAATATTGGATTATCTCTAGGACTACAAGTTTAAGAACTCAATACGAAGACAAGTTATGCATTGGCGGATATAAAACTGCATTATTGAGAAAGAGTATTATGTGCATGGCGCCTCTTATTTATAACCATGTACCAAAAATGATCAAAGAGCAACCTTTAGGCAGATTTAAAAAGTACTTTAAAAAATTACTAGTTGAAAAATGCTATTACTCTGTAACAGATTTTTTGAATGACAAGACTATTTAGCTTAAAATGTTCATTTATTAAATAATTAAATACCTATAAGTAAATAGAATAGTTATCGTAGTTTAAGTTTAAAAAAATAATTTTGCATGCCATGAGGCAGAATGTATAAGGATTCAAAACATTGTAACACCTAATTGTATTAATTACCTACATTCTATGCAAATAAATCTATCTATCTATCTATCTATCTCTGTTTTAAGATTTTGGTCTATTTGGATGAAGCCCTAATTAGCATAGTGTGAGGCTGGTCACTATCAATATCAACGAGTTTGACTTGCGCATACATTTTTCATCCTGTTGCAGGTAGGGTAGATATTAAAGGGGTCTCTGTAGGTAATGGGGTCAGAGTCGGCAGTGCTAAAGAGATGACAATATGATTTTTGACTTGACTGTTTTTATTTTTGAAATTCTATGAATGATGAAATAGTACATATCATAGTGTTAAAACCTTTGTAACTAACAATAAATAGACATACTATTTATAATTCATGTCGAAATAAATGAATTAACATATAAGCAAAAACTTTGTACCCCTTTTTACGAAAATTACGTGGACATAAGATTATGAAATTTAACACAGTTAACGTTTTTAAGGAGAAGGAGTGCAGAAAGCATACATTAAGTTTTAAATGAATTATGGTCGAATTTCGATCTGGTCCACCAGCAGTTTAATGATAGAACCACGATTACGAGAGCAACGACTTACTTAACGTTTTTAAGTTTCAATTTTATTTAGGAAATTTCCTTTCCTTGCAATTCATCAGCACCATAAAATAATTCAAGCGTCACAGCAAACCATTCAGGATATTTTCATACAACAACATTACAAAATGTTACATTACATTTAATTCACGGAAACTCATAAACACAAAGTTATTGTTTCTCCTTATAACATTGTTTGTTGGTAATTACTTTCTTCCACGTGTTGCGAGTTATTGTCGCGATTGTGAGTGACGTCACTACTTACACGTCGTAAAATCCTACGTCGTGTTATGACGTCTATAGGTGAGGACGTGTGTTGGAGAGAGGGGGGGAGGGTTGCGGAAGTAAAAGTTCTCGCAAGTATTTGTGGGTAATAAAAGGGTGAACTGATTTATACATTATATTAACTTTTTCTTACTGTAGGAAATATGTACGTGTTGGGTGATATTTTGGAGTTTTCCTGAATCATAAAAGTTGTACATTGGTAACCAGTTGGTAAGGAATGGTTTCACGACAGTAAATAATGTCGCAAACCTTATGAAAATTAAGTACTCCTGCAGACAGGCGCGACGTAACTCTAGTAGATCAATTTCCATGAAGTTTTCAAAGAAATTGTTCTATTAAAGCCGCGTGATATAGTCGCGTCGTGTCTGTCTTCAGGAGCCTTAATATACTTTATCCCTTTTTTCGTATAACCGCTCCCGCTACCTGCCCTGCTCCACCTATGACCTCTCCAGCCCTTCTAGTGAGGAATGCATTGATTTCTCCACCAGTTCACTGATTATTTGACAAATAAATATTACATGAGCGCCAAGGTGTACCCTTGCAGAGCCCTCAGCAATGAGCTATACAGGAATTTGTCACGGTTGAAGTTAGCAGTCTATTTTTGTACTGAAGTTTTTCAATTTTGCACGTTCGGTTTGTTGAAAAATTGCTTTTTTGCAATGTTTGCTTTATCTTAGCGATTTTGAAAGATTTGCTTGCTTTTAGTAGGTACCTACCTAAACTGTTAGGTTTCTCAGTTGGATTGGATGTTTTGGTTATAGGTTATAATTTATTTTAAGGATTTGGCATTTGATTATGCTTGATGCTAATTAAGGATGCTTCACCGGTATTTTATAATCTAATTAATACCTACTCAGTTGCAATGAAGTAAACTATTTTTTTTAATGTTTTTGAAAGAAACCCACAAGGAAGCTCAAAAACTAAAATAAAACCACCCCAGATAAAACTGATTAATAAGTATGAACTGAAAAATCATAGCCAACAGTTTAATTACGTTGAACCTACGCCATATTTTCCCTCCATTATCAGCCTGTGAATATTGTCCCGAGGTGCAGGTGGATTAAAATCCAATCACTGACGTTATTAAGTCAATTATCATGCGAATAACACAATATGCACTTACACTGCTAGCAAAATATTTCATAACACTGGATATACAACCTTTTTTACCAATTGTTAACTCTATCACTGCCAATTAAGATTGAATTTTCAATGCAGGTGATAAATTGCATCAAAAAATGATGCAATATCAACTTTATTGGCCCGTGATAAGAATGATTTTTGATACAGTGATGATAAAAAATCATTATTAAGTACAACAGGGTACAGGCGAGCTTAATTTTTAAAATGTTAAAAGTTTTATGAGGCGTTTATCTCGTAAAATGTTAATTCATGATCACGATTTTCACAATGTACAGTGAAGTGGTGAAGCGATTACTTTTTATTTTATAACACGTAGTAAATTTTTATTTTATGCCTTTTCCTCTTACTCCTAGGACGCGCAGTTTCGAATTTAAAAAAGAACATAATAAAATTACAAACTTTCTCCGGAGGAATGGTTGAGCCTAGAAAAGTCGAAATCTAAAAATATCAACAAATATCTAAATTCCCCGAATGTTTCAAATCATGTAGGTACTCTATTTTTTAATGGCATGTGTTTAATGCTCAGCTTTGGGCTGCCAAATACGAATTTGATGCATTCTTTTGCTAAAACAAAAATTTTGCTCTCTACCTACATTTTAACCGGCACAAAACTTTTCAGATTACAAATTGAACACCCGTGGGAAATATCGGCTGAATATTTTTTAGGATAAGCTTTTTTTTTTAAAAAAAAGTTAGATGCTGTATTAAAAATACTCTCGGGAAAAATGTTATATTTTCATTGCGTGGTGCAAAAGCTGGCTTAGCAACAATATAGAAATAAAATCAGTTGTATTTGAATAAATTTATCACAATCCGTTTGAAATTATACACGCAGTTTATTAATATTCGTATTAAATTAATTTTAATAGAAATCTGTTGTAATAGGAAACCCAGCTTCTATTCTTTTCTATTTGGCTTGAAAGGCGGAAACTATAGCACGATCACTTTTACTCGTTGGGCAATTCCCGTCGCCTGTTATCAACTGTGTTATTTTGTCCGTAAATTATTGATCTAGCATTTAAAATCAGTTAAACTCACTTAATTTTCGTTGCCGACGGTACCCAAAGACCAGTCGCTATAACACTTGGTTTAATATCAACAGCTCGATAATTTCGAGTTCCGATTCTTTTCTACCGAGTGTCGCCACAGTATGGTTGAATACCGTGAGATCACTTCGAACAATATGACAGGTCAGGTGACATTTAAGGGCTAACTACATTCGCAACTGCATTAATTTGAAAGACCTATTAGAACTTATTGTTTTATGACGCAAGTGATTTTAAACTACTGTACCAGTATGTTACCTATTCAGCGTTTTCATGTTTCCCTATAATCAGATAGTTACTCTGAATCAATTTGTCATGCAACCGCCAACTTAACACAAAGAGAAACAATTACATGACAACTAATAAGCCGAGTATTATGGTCTCAAAGCTCTCAAGACCATAAAGTAGTTGCTAAAAATACACACCTAAAGATGAATTTTTATTTAATTTTATTTATTAATCTATGATTATTAATGCATGTCGATGGCTATAAGAATAGATGAAGAACAAAGGATGGATGGACTGTGTGAATTATGATGGTTAGAAAGGGTCGACTGCCGAGATGAATACCAAATAATAATATAGAATGAGACTAGTATGGAAGAAGAGGACATGTCGCTCGGACCCCAAATGAATTGAGATAAAAGCAGGAGAATGATAATGATGATAAATCTAAGAACCACAACGAAACAAACAAAACATGACACGTAAATAATAACAGACAGTTTGACAACTACAGCTGTACAAGATTATTTTGGAGCGTGACCAAAATCGGAACTAATGGCGCGATCTTGTCTATTCAATAGGTACATTTCACAAATGTTTACCAACAGCGCCCCCCTGTCAATGTAATTCGAGCGCCAAGCAGTAGCAGTGGACGCGGTTACGATTAGAGCTTCTGTATCTACTGTTTTTTTCTTATACTGTGGCTCGTGGCTACAGCTGCCACTGGAATTCGTAATGGCACCTTATTATATTGGAAAGTGTGAGAAATAATGATCACAATCAAGCGTGCCCACTCAACTTAACAGTAAAGCTTAATACACATTTTTATACCACAAACAAACACTAAAATATCGATATAATCGGTGTTCTGTTTATCGAGAATCGGTAATTGTCCACTCGATAAGGTAGTCGAGTTGGAATCGATTCTTGTAACTTAGATGTGGAGAAGACAGGATATGTAATGTAGAAAGAACCCTTTTAGTAATTAATTAGAGTAGTTTGAACAATTCAAAGAAATGTTATTAGAATCTACTCTTTACTTGATATCTAGTTAAATCCTGTGAGTTATCTCCGTGCAGAATCCATTCCACGAAGTCAGTCAAGTTTCTATGTTCATCTGTAATCATCTTAAGTTCTCTAGAACCATTTAAGATATCAGTTACAGGGTAATTATAATACCAGCCAGTAAAGTTCCTATCTCCATAATGACTGCTCTTCTTTGTAATGGAGCCATTTTCAAACCAGCAGTCATCATTGCTATAAATCATTCACTCCACTTGATACAGCTGGCGCCAATGATGACGTAGAAAGAAACTGATTCACTGTTTTCTTCAATCCCCATCTCATCGAAAAACATAATAAATAAACGATTCAATTAGTCCAAAACTAACAAAATACACGTCACAATTTCCAGAAAAAAATTGCAAACTCATTAAGTTCGTCATCGTGCGTTTTCGTATCTTATTAAAAATATGGCGTCGGAAATATACACGAATTCTGTCGAAATTGTGTGTGCAATTCGCATTAAAATAATTAAGCCCTTTGATCGGGGTCCGTCGACTAAGAGAATTTAATATGCAACCTCCTCACATCAAAGGGAACTCCCAAACAGGAATTAACTACGCTATGTTACCTAAGTGTTGAGCGACGAGCGTGAGCGTGAGTCATACGCTTTAAGTGTTGAGATGACATCAAACGAGACAGAAAGACGGTGCCAAATGAGTGAGTGTATTTAAAACTTGAGTTCATTTAATGTTTTTGGAATTTTTAAATTTTATGTTTATAACACAGTGGTTCACTGAAGACTTAAGATTTGAGATATTTGATTTGACATTACATTCTGCAGCGGAATTGAAGCTCTGCTGTTACTGAAACTGTCTTAAGAAGTGTATTTCTAACGTCATAATTCATGTGACACCAAGTAAATTACAGACTTTTTCCTCTCAACCGCTACCAGTTTTTAACTTGCACTACACACACAGACAGAGCAAATATCATTACATTCATATCCGCATTTCCAATTCCTTGGATTCATGTTATTAGACGTTTTTTTATACAACCCAATGTTTTTGAGTTTCTGTTAAAAACGTTACGTTTGGTTTAATTATTACGGCTTTGGAAACGGACATGTAAAATAAACAGAGTGTTTTAAACGGTTATTTGGGAGTATCGTAATTATGCTACTGTTTACGTTTGTGATGTGTATTTGTATTTACATAAGTATATAGTTAAGTGTAATTGTATGGTAGAATTCTACTGAAAAAACAAATATTATCGATTCAATATGTTTGAATATATTATTTTAACAACTTTCTTTAAAACCAGGATTTATTTATCTTCATATATTTCGCCTAAGCAAGCGAATGCGTGATTCAGCATTAGATAATTGTCAAATGAAAGCTGTCTCAAGAAGATTGGAAAATTTTGAGTTTAATTAATTGTAAAGATTGGTGGTTAACTAAAGTTACAAAGGGCTCTATGTTGCACCCCTGTATTGCAGCCAGAAGATTATTACGTACATAAATATGTAGAAAAAGCTTAAGTACCTACATTACTTTCAATTTCCCGATGTTTCGATTAGCTTTTATCTTCACAAAAACCCACAAATCTTCATCCCATCATAGTTAACGGTGCAAAATAATACCGTGAATTCTGTACCTGTTTTCGTAGGTAAAAATACGGAGGGAGCCTGACCCTCGGGCTCCCTCCGTATTTTTACCTATGTGCCCTCACCGTGACCAGTCTATATTAAAGCCATCAGGGACCTGGGGCTGACACTGCGGCTCGTAGTCAATAGTTGAGGTTATAAGTTATGAGATTTAAGGAAGATGTGGTTTGTCAACAAATATTGAGTATTCAATATTTGTATTGTGCCTGAATAAACAGAAGGATATTTTCTTTTCGGGAAATCAGATCAAAAATATGAACCACTTGCAAATAATTATCTTTAGAAGTAGTTTCTATTTTGTTTTTATCCTACTAATATTATGAATGAGAAAGTTTGTATGTTTAGATTTTTGTTACTCAAACACGCAAAAACAGCTGAACAGATTTGGCTAAAATTCGGCAAACAGATAGTTTGAAACCTGGATTAGCATATAGGTTACTTTTTATCCCGATAGCACGTTCCTTTGGGATAATTTTCGACCTCTATGTGGGCGAAGCCGCCGGGCAAAGACAACACACACATGCAGGTATGCCACAACATTTTATTTGATTTTTTTGCTGTCTTTGTTTATTATTACGGACACACACTTCCCTTATTTGTATTATTCTAGCGTATGGTACTTGTGGTTTTTTTTTTAATTTTTGGGTGGGAATCATCAAATAACTTCTCCCGCTCTGGGTGGAGCAAGAGGGCGTGTCAGACTTTTACTGACTAAAACAAACAAGTGTTCCGTCAGTTGCCTGTGTGCTAGGGGCCACGGTATCTCTTTCGGACAACCCCCACCCCTGGCAGGCATCGGTCCTTGCGGACCCCACCAGTTGGTGCTAGATCTCTTTGAGGTGCACCTGAAACACAACGCGCCGTCGACCCGTGCTTGGTCCTTACCGGACAGCGAGCTACCCATTACTCGCCGTCCGCAAGCCGCGCCTACGATGGCCGGGAATCAGCTTGAGATTCCCGACGACCAGGCCGTCTCCTGCGGAGGCTAGGGCCGTGAGGGCGCATATACTGCCTCTCTCTCACGAGCGCCCCCTCTCTCTTCGCGAGCATTACTGCTTCGCAGAAGGAGGTGACGGCTACCCATGCACTCTCGCTCCGTACCATGGCCTGGACCAGAGCCAGACGCTAGAGATCGCCGGCGCCGATCACCTCCACAAGGACACGGCGGTGCTCCGCCCAAGCCGGGCAGACCTCCACCGTATGCTGCGCCTGCACCGTGTCCTCAGGGCGATCTACGCACTGGAAACACCTGTTTCCTCCCGCCTTACCCGAAACAACCGTGTCCGGTGAGTACCTGCGTCAGGCGGAAGGTAAGGACGCCATGCCACCTCTCTAGCCACTCCTCAAAGAGGGGATTTACCGCCGCAACCGTGGCGTGCCCAATGGTACTCGTGGGTTGCAGAAGAAAATCAGCGTCAGGTGACACAACTTGTGTTGTTAGCCTGAGCTGAGGCCCTTTTGGCATTATTAACGTCATAGTTTTCTGTTTTTTAATAGTTTTATTATGATGTAATGCAAATTAACGCAGTTTTCTTTCTGTCTTTCCACAGCGAATTCTTTTGTGAGTACCTACCAACGAAATAAGTCATATCTAGTTATTCTACCAAGCTAGTTAACTATACCTAGCGAGTCATACTAGCTGCATGAGAGCTTGTTAAAATATGCAGATCGCGATCGGTTTACAATACAATAGCTCCTAACTCTCAGACTAACACTAATTACATATTAACAGTTTAGCTCCAGTTAGCTATCGTGTTGTTATCTAACCTTTTCTTAATACAATATGATCGAGAAACATATTTTTGATCAAAATTCAAACACATGTTGACCTGCAAATCGCAAAAAACATATTAAACATAATCGTTTTAAAAACTAAAAAACACGCTTTAAAACCCAAACTAAAAAGTAGAAAATAATGTAATTCTATTAAAAAGCGTGGGGTGCTTTTTGAGGTATTTTTATAATCAATTAATATTAAGCACCCCACGCTTTTTTGAAATTATTTTCTGCTTTTTTAGTTTTGTAGATTTTTTAATCTATTATTTATTTTCTATTTTTTAGTTCTGCTAACTACAAAACCATGATTTTTTAATTTTTGTTTTTTTTTTAATTATTGAATAGTCATCAGTCGTCGATAAGTCTACAAAGTTTAAATGAAATCTGACCGTTTGATGTTGGTCAAAATCAATTCCAAAGGAGTCGGTTACAAACAAACGTGCAGATGAAGCTAAAGCTGTTTAAATAGGTTGATCTTACTAATGTAGATTCTTTTACATACTGTGAATGGGAAAACATTGTAGGCCTTACAGACTAGATTTATAGACGATTTTCTATTCTTTATTTTCATTCCTCTAAGTACTTGGTACTTATTGACAGGCCTGCACTGTCCTCCCATACCTATTATCACTGTAATTTGAAAACATTGTAAAACCCAATTATTTTTAAAAGAGTAACCGTGGAGTTTCTTGCCGGCTCTTCTCCATAGGAAGCGACAAATTGGAACCGTGCACCTAGCTTCTGACGTTTCATAAGTGCCCTTGCAGGTTTATGTGAAATAAAATATTTTGATTTGATTTGATTTGATTAATAAAAGCGTGTTAAAATCAAAGTATTAGTGTGTTACAAAATGACCCCGCTGATTTAACCTTCTTTAAAAGCTGCATATTTATATAAGTAACCCGACAGTACATGACAACTTCAAAAAATCCTCTTTTCTTTGGGAAATCAAAAGGTAACAGGATTAAGGTGCTCACTGTTAGGAAATCGAGTCACGGCTTCGTTAGGCCGTGTGTACACAGGCTGCACCCGACAGACAGAGGTAAATTATGTGTGCTCCGGGGTTGAGTCTACACGGGGGTTTGGAAATTGAGTATTGGAAGGGTGCAGTTTATTAATGTTTCAATTGACATAACGGAAAAAGTTCTGTAGAGTTATTGTCTATATTTAATAAAATATGAAATATGAATTAGGGCCGAACACTCAAACACGACGTGGTTTTTAGTTTTCAGTAGTTCAAGTATTGAGATTAGACTCAATATTGAGCTACTGAAAACCGAATGTCGAATATAGTACCTCAATGAGAAACGTTTTTGATAACTTTTTTTTTTGTGTTTTTATTATGAAGGGGTTGGTAACAAATTATAGGTAGCTGCGGCATCACTATAGAAAATTGAAAATACATGGAAATAATCTAGAATAGCGTGATTTCGGTGATGCGTACAAAAAAAAAACCACTCACTCAAAATAATTTTCTCTTTGAGTTGCGTCAGTTGACGCGAAAACGCGTTGTTTTTAGTTAAAAACAACGCGTTTCTAGGTACTACGTTTCTAGGTAACATACCGTAACATCACGCATTGTTTCTCCGCAGGGTTATGCAGAGATGTACCTTTAGTAGACCCCCATTTCGCCAGTTATGTTCGCTGTTTCTTGATTCTCACCCATTTAATCAATCCATTTAATCTGATAAGTGCACACACATAAATGTTTCAATCAAACTTAACATGCTTACGAGGCGAGTAACTTGAACTTACAGCTGATTGTTCCTTGGAGCCGTAATCATGGGCTATATGCACATACCACAGTCTTCTGTAATAAGCTGTTATTACGATAATAAGCTATTTGTGAAAACAAGGATAGGCGAGAGGTAATTAGTATTAAGTTATCGTAACGGTAACTATCATACTTGAGCGTTATAATAGGTAATTTCAAAGGGATAGATTTCAGGGCCAATTTTGAAATTATAAATTACTAGCTGCATACCACCGGGATAAAAAGTATAATATGTAGGTTTATTTATAATCTGTGTGCCAGATGTCATCTAAATCCCTTCAGCCGTTTTGTGCGTGATTGGGTGACAAACACTTCCAAAAATCAAAACATCCCAACGTACAAACTTTCACATTTATGATAGGTATAGTAGGATAATAAAAAAGATTATAGATATTAAATAAAACGAAACCGTGAACGTAGTTTTATTTAATTTTTTCGGGTTAAAGTTTTAGCCAGAATGTGAAACCGAATATTTTTGATAAATAAGTCATGAATAAATCAGTATTTTTTTCCATTTTCCTAATGACCATACGCTATCATGACGTCTATAGGTAGCGTAGCTGCTAACAACTGTTGCAAATACTGAACAGTTAGCTACAATTTTAAGTTGTACATACGGCTACACATCAAGCTATACATTTCCATCTCGCACTGTACGGAAATCCTATACAATGCGAGATCAGCTAATACTGGAAATGCATAGCTTGATGTGTAGCCGTGTGTACCTAAACTTAAATGCTTCGTGTTAACTTAACCTTACTAAGTAGATGAATTAAAAAATATATTTACTACGTACGTATTATATTTTTACGATGCTTTGATGTTAAAACACATTTTTTTTTCAAACACCGACTACTCTGATAAAGGCTCCTGCAGACAAGCGCGAAGTGACGGTATGACTTTTTTATATTCCTATGGTGCGTCGCGATTCTGGTAGAACAATTTACATAAAGTTATTATAGAAATTGTTCTACTTGAGTAGTGTAGCGCTGTTGCGTCGCGCTTGTCTACGGGATCCTTAAGCAATACCAAAACAAATTCATAGGTCACAATCCCTTTTAAAGTCGATACATATTTTGGTCAGATCATGTGAGGACCATGCAGATAAGTGACTATGGCCATTCGTATTTACAATGTTATAGACTTGTATGTAAATTTTGTAACAAGAACATGACACCTTCACCTTTATCAAAATCGCCATGTAGATCAACGACATTAGTTATTGTTCGAGGAAGCTGCGCATGAGTTGTCGATGTATCACTCGTAGGAGCTCGAGGTGTGATGTAGGCGATTGTCGGTGTAACGCGATAGGGCCGTGTATACCTTGTTCTTCGGACACCGTTAGTATTCGGAGCGTGGCGTCCGACATGGTACAACACTAGTGTAGGGCCGCACTGATAGCGGGAGATGGCTTTCGAAGAAAGTATAGGAATGAATTGTGTTGCACCTAGCTTCTGACGTTTCATAAGTGCCCATGTAGGTTTATGTGAAATACAATATTTGGTTTTGATTTAAAGTAACTAAGAAAGAATATTTGAATACCCTGAATAATTCTTGGGATATATTGGCGCGTAGCCCAAATCAGAACTAATGTTGAAAACAAACCTTCTCGGTCTAAAATTAAAATTGTTTCAACAGAATACTAGTAGGTTTGTATGAAAAAAAAAATGCCATAAAATGTTTATTTTAAATTCAATTTGTTATTTTCTAGGTAGGCTGGTAGTCAGCCAGTGATAAAAGTATCACTTGCTGGATGAATACAAACTTAATGGTAAGGACTAAGGTAATTATAGTAGAATATACAGGGTGCTGCGTTGAACGTTTCTACGCTAGGTGACGGGGTCTAGAATAATGTGCTGAATTCAGGGTTATAGTTTGCGCGTTGATGGCCCTGCCACCCTGTAGATAAAAAAGATAATTATAATAAACCTATCGACAATATTTACAAAATTAGTTAATTAATTAAGTATAGTGTTCTAAAGAAACGAAAAAATCCAAACCATACGTCATTACACGCATAGAACACAAGGTAGACTATGTTCCGTGATGCCATACTTCTGTAACGTAACTCCCTCGCCAATCGCTCACACTGCGACCTCGCCCCTAGCGCGCTCACACTGCGACCGCACCCCTAGCGCGCTCGTGTTTATTTGTCGGCACAGCACAGCGCGTGGGCAAGGTGCTAACGTACAGTCGCGCGCACAAAGTGTTAACGCGATAATTTCATTATGCGGCGCGCTGATTACGGTGATAATCGACGTTTGATGCTATCTTCGGTTTAGTTATGAGCTTTGAGGTGAGCGTGGTATAGAGGCTGTGGTGGAGAATGATTTAGCTCGGACTAGGTAAAAGATGTTTGATTTTTGAGTGGTTAGTAATAATCTTTGATTTATTGATAAATGATAAATGATTTTATTTCTGTAAGTAGGTTTGTACAAACACTTTTACACGTCAATCATATTTTTTTAAACTAGATGAGGTCGGCGTTTCCTATCTGACTACTCTGAGAAGAAAGGCCGAAACAAACTCAGAGGTCACAGTCTCTTTTAAAGTCCAGACATAATTTTGGTCAGATCATATGAAGACCATGTGGATCGGTGTCTGAAATGGTCTTTTGAAGAAAGAACCACACAGATTGAGTGGACCTGTCCATTCAGTGTACGCATTTGTCAGTAATCATACAGCTCAACTCAGACTATTGAAAAATTACATTGTTATTGTGGGACACACACACAGACAGACACTTTATTAAGAGGGTTATCTATTGATTATTTGACATTTATGATGGTACGTCAAGAAGAAAAATTCAATGTAGGTTTGGTGGAGCAAACGATCAGTAAGTTATTAGCTGGCCATAATCAGCCTATGAGGATCCCACAGCTGGGACACAGGCCTCCTCTCTGTACAGAGAGTGGGCCGTGGTCAACCACGCGGGCCCAGTGTGGTTCGGTAGCTGTCACGTCTTCGAAAGACTTCTTTGTTCTAGGACATGTCAGTTACATCACGACGTATTTTTTTTTTTCACCGATTTGAGAGCAGTTTTGATTCAATAATTTACACAAAGTAAAGTACTTTTCTGGGTTCGAACCTACGACCTACAACTCTCAAGCTAAGCTATGTTAGTTCATAGAATAAATATTGATCCCTTAATAGTTATTTAACCATGAATAAACTTGGGCACGCCGCGATTGCGGCGGTAAGTCCCCTCTTTGAGGAGTGGCTTGAGAGGCGGCATGGCGTCCTCACCTTCCGCCTGACACAGGTCCTCACCGGACATGGCTGTTTCGGGAGGTTCCTGTTTCGGATAGGGCGGGAGGAAACGCCCGGGTGTTTCCATTGCGAAGATCGCCCAGAGGACACGGTGGAGCATACGGTGGAGGTCTGCCCAGCTTGGGCGGAGCAACGCCGTGTCCTCGTGGAGGTGATCGGCGGCGGCGATCTCTCGCGTCCGACCCTGGTCCAGGCCATGGTACGGAGCGAGAGGGCATGGCTGGCAGTCGCCTCCTTCAGCGAAGCAGTTATGCTCGCAAAGAGGGAGGCGGCGCACGTGAGGGAGATGCAATACATGCGCCCTCACAGCCGTGGCCTTCGCAGGAGACGCCCTGGGCGTCGGGAATCCCAGGCTGATTCCCGGCCACCGTAGGCACGGGCTTGCGGACGGCGAGTAATGGGTAGCTCGCTGTCCGGTAAGGACCAAGCCCGGGTCGACGGCGCGTTGTGTTCCACGCGCGCCTCAAAGAGATGTCAGCAGCAACAGATGGGGCCCGCAAGGGCCGATGCCTGCCGGGGGTGCGGGTTGTTCGAAAGAGATACCGCCGCCCCTGGCACACAGGCAACTGAGGGAACACGGGTGGGTTTTAGTCAGTAAAAGTCTGACACGCCCTCCCGCTCCACCCAGAGCGGGAGAAGTTATTTGATGATTTCCCACCCAGAAAAAAGAAAAAAAAACCATGAATAAACTCACCACGAAAATAACAACTTGTATTTAATGTATTTACATTTCCTATATGCAACCAATAACACCACCTCCAACATTCAATAACCTTATAATATACTACCTTATAATTTATTTTTTATTTCTGTATCTGTCCGTGACATTCACAGTGGGCCCCATCAGAATACCAGCGCTGTGACAATTTTTTTAAAAAAATGTCGCAGCATCATGCTGAGATAGGGGCCTTTTGGCCTCGTACGGGACTTTGTTTTTATTTTTACTTTTTGTTTTTCTCTAATTTTAATTTATATTTTATTAAGTATGTTATTTAGTTAAGTTTGTGTTATTCCTGTGCGAGTCTAATAAATACTTTTTCTTTCTTTCTTTCTTTCTTTCTTTATTACTCCTAAAACCAAGAACACAAAACACCTCCGCGTACGAGTGTATGCGCGCGCGCAGGTGAACGCGCGACTTTACGAGCTCGTAAAGTACAGGCGCGCGGGAAAGCTTTAAATAGATTTAGTACATGCCTGTGACTTACTTGTGTTCGATGCAAGGAAAATGCATTTGGAGCTTATACGAGGACTTTGTGTTGGATATATAAAATTAAAATCAAAAGTCATTTATTCAAATTAGGCTGAGAATCAGCACTTTTCGAATGTCAAAATTACATAAAACAGTCCCCCAAAACGCCCGCCCTTCACCACTTCCCAGTGCTTTCGCTGGGAAGAAGAAGTGGCGCAACAAACTCCCCAGCAGTACAGCTGTCTGTTTAGTTAGATAGACTTGATTCTATACATAGGTAGGCAAAGTAATCAACATTACGAGACACAGAACTTAAAAATTTGTCATATGTCAGCTAGTCATGCCAATATACCAACAAATAAAATGAAAACTTGACTCAAGCACAAAAAATAAAAAAGTAAACAAAGCATACTACCAAAATAAAAGCCTTCTGGTATAAATGGCGTGATAGCTTACATATGCAATGCTGGATTATGTTCACAAATGATAACCTAGGACCATCGACGTAAAATAAATAAACAGGTAGGTAATATTAGCAACAATAACAAAATCATGGTCAGCAAAACGACCATTCACCACAAGCAGCACCCGTTCACGAGCATAACGCAAAGATCAGCAATTACCGCCCCCCCCCCTTGCCATATTTGAGGGAAGGAGGCAACCCGATCCCCAACGCTACCGCAAGCAGTGACATCTACGGGAGCATGACGAACTTGCTGCCGGTTGCTCATGCAATATAGAAGAAGGAAACTAATACATAATACATACATACATAATCAGCGTATAATGTTCCCACTGCTGGGATACGGGCCTCCTCTCGATGAAAGGGAAGGAACCTAATACAGAGTAGATATTATTTCCCTCATAATATTTTAGTGGGTGTTGAAAGGAAACTGACACAAATTTAACATAAAGGGAACGCGCCAAGTTTTCCCGCAAAATTCAAATGTTTGTACGTTATTGCAATTGGCAGGTCAGTGTAACTATTTCATTATCTTTAATCATCGTTTTTCATACGTTTTGGAATGGGCAACTAGCTTTAGCTTTAGCAACTTTCCAACTGATCGACTTTTTTACAATTCAAAAGTGCCTGTAAATGGTTTAATTGAAATAAATGCTTTGAGTTTGAGTTTGAGTTCATGGAAAACTCATTGAATGGAATTATGTGAACTTAGAGGGTTGCTTTTAATTGATGATTTGATTATAATTCTGTAAATACATACTTGTTACGGTCGCTAATCATATTTTGTTCAACATACAATCTGACCTGCAAATTGCAAAAAACCTAAGCAAATTGGAATTCCACATGCTATCTTAGCGCATCCTCTTTCAAGTTATTGTGCTTTCGTTCGTCTACTGAATAGGACTATCTACCTATGAAGAAAATGTGTACATTCAGTACTTCAAGAATACTAGATTTCTACTACTAAGAATACTAAACCGCAGGGATCCGCTGGATGCGGAAATCATAGAACCAGTCGAAGTGGAGGAGCTTGGGGGAGGCCATGTCCAGCAGTGGACGTCTTTCGGCTGAAATGAAGATGATGATGTGACTAGACTTCTTCTTAAAATACCGATGGAAGTCATTAATGGCATACTTACCTACTAACGTCTTATTGAAAAAAAGCTGTAGCACAACCCTGGGGGAAAAGGTACGTTAAATAACACAGGTAGATGGACTGAAACACCCTTCATCTACATTAGTGAAGTTTTCAGGCCATAATTTAGGTTTACAAGAACATTAACAGCTGTCGAAGATATTCGTATGCAAACCGGCACTGACAGCTTAACTGTGTTGCTCCACGAGGTACTTAAGTTAAGTGTTATTAGCTGCTAAAGAAACTAATCTATTTCAAGTGTCTAGAACATTAAACAGCCTTCAAAACAAACAGAACTAAACATAACCGTTTAGCTCTAATAGACACCGCGGCAATATAATTAGTAGCACAAAGGCACTCATTAAGGGCTCAAAGCCGCATTACACTAAAATGCAACAAAATCAGAAAATAACACTTCCACTTCCCGCAGCGTCTGTTTTAGCCCTAACGGGACGAGTCCGAGACGGGCAGGGAACGGAAACGGGACGGTTACGTCGTAAACGCGTTCATAGCGCCGTAAAAGGTTTTCAATTTATCTAGCTTGTATATGGGAGAAGTAGATACGATTGAGAATTTTATTGTTTCGTATCAAAATTGAAGATGAATTGAGGGGTCGTGGGAAAATGCTTGAACACGGGCTAGCGCTGCAGAATTGCAGATACAGACGAAGGGAAATAGTACGAGTATAAATAGTACTTAGTAATAATAGATTCATCGTCATCATCATTTCAGCCGAAAGACGTCCATTGCTGGACATAGGCCTAAAGGGGGGTTTTGTCATAATCGCCACGCTTGGCAGGCGGGTTGACGATCGCAGTATGGTGGTTAAATGCATATAGGACGCTGCTGCCCATTCTCTAGTGCTTAGTCGCCTTCTACGACACCCACGGGAAGAAATGGGATGGTGCTATTCTTTTACGTCCGGCACCACACGGAACAATAGATTGCATTGGGTGTATCATAATTGCTACCGTGACGTCTATATTTATATAACTTACTAGCCAGCCCGGCTTCGCCCGCGTGGTGGTTGGAGATTATCTCATGGGAACGTACTATCGGGATGAAAAGTATCCTATGTGTTACTCCAGGTTATGAACAATCTGATTGCCAGATTCCATCCAAATCCGTTCGGCAGTTTTTGCGAGACTGATAAATGATTTTATTTCTTTAAGTAGGTTTGTACAAACACTTTTACACGCCAATCATATTTTTAAAACTAGATGAGGTCGGCGTTTCCTATTTGACTACTCTGAGAAGAAAGGCCGAAACAAACGCAGAGGTCACAGTCTCTTTTAAAGTCCAGACATAATCTTAGTCAGATCATGTGAAGACCATGTGGATTGGTGTCTGAAATGGTGTTTTGAGAAAAGAACCACATAGATTGAGTGGACCTGTCCATTCAGTGCATGCATTTATCAGTAATCATGCAGCTCAACTCAGAACTTGAGGAGCTCAACGATTTAACGAACAATACCAAAAAAGGACATTTGGGTAGGCCGCATAAAGTACTCAAACTGCCAGATTATCATTAAAAACTAACAGAGAGAGAGAGAAAGAGAGTAAAAACAAAAAAAAAGATATCATATGACCCACATATCCTCCCAGTCACAATAATTAAAACAATAATTATATTATACTTCTCAAAGTAAATATTCACGTCAAAGTGTATTTAATAATCAATAAAGATTGAGTAACAATCATGTAAACATAATTATACTTAAACTTTCTCATTAGAGAGGATTTTACGCATTGTTCTCATATAAGTGAGTGATTCCTGTGAAGCTCCCAAGAAGCTTCTGTGCTTCTGGGCGGAGCTAGGCTGGCTCTGTTAGCCAGTATCCCTACGCACAACGGACTGAATGGGAGTCTACGTGCGGAAAAGGGAGTCCCATCATCATGACCATCATCATCATAAGTGAGTGATTAAGAGTGTATATGATGATCAATTGGCTAACTGAGAACTAACTTATCTCGCTACAAAGCAAGAAAATTAGTGGAATTTTCATAGTTCTGCCACTGATTTTGCTCAGTCTCTATACATTTATTAAATTATAACTATGTCTTAGCATTACCGAAAGAGGTCTTTTACACGAGTACGGACGGACGGACGGTCTTTTACGGAGGTCCTTTTGAACCCCCGACGCAAAAACGACGGGGTGTTATAAGTTTGACGACTCTGTGTGTGTGTGTGTGTCTGTCTGTGGCATCGTAGCTCCCGAACGGATGAACCGATTATAATTTTGTTTTATTTATTTGAAAGGTAAACTAGTCGGGAGTGTTCTTAGATACGTTTAATCAAAATCGGTTCAGCCGTTTGAAGATTATCAGCTCTTTTCTGGTTGATGAAGGGATTTGAGCATCTTCCATGGGTCTGATCAAGTCGAAATTTAGTATTCTATTACTTCAATGATATTAGACGAACAAAGTAACCTTGAACTGATGCTGGAGCATCACCTGGAATTTCCAGGATACCCAAGTTACTCACCAACAAACAGCAGAAGTATTGTGTTTGGGCTCATTGAAAAGGTCTCAATGAATAGGTTATAGATAAATGGTGATCAGGACGAGAAATGAGGATAAATTAGTAACAAACTTCACTGTGGGAAACCTACGCAACGCTGCGCAGATTTAAGCGAGACAATAAGTTTTAAAAGCAGGAAATAAAAGTTAAATTAAAAATTTATAAAACCCCCGACCCAAACAAAAACTCTAAAAAGTAGCAAAAATAATATTTATTGGCCTTTTAAGTTGTAGGTAATATTTTGATCAAGGCATTGTCAAGTCGGGGGACGGTCAATGAAAACGCCAAACAGAGGAGGCCTAGCATTTTCATTTGCCGTCCCCTGACTTGACAATGCCTTGATCAAAATGTTACCTACAAAATATTATTTTTGTTACTTTTTAGCGTTTTTGTTTGGGTCGGGGGTTTTTTATTGCTTAGTTAGCTCTGTGACTTGAGCTTCACCTTAAGGATTCCAATTAATTTGATGAAATTTGTCCTCACTGAGTTTCTTCATAGAAATTAGGTAGCCCTTAGCCTGCGACTGGCATAAGGCGGGCTATGTTTTAATATAAAGTTTTTCTCAAAAACGTTATTTTATTCCAATGTGATTGCACCAACCTCATACTAACATAACATTGATTTGAATACAATTTATATTCCAATTCGCCGGCGAACTGTTATCAATCACTGCGGTTGCGGCGTACCGATACCGGTACTAGCGTAGCCGGCGTACCGTATCGGCGTGCTGTCGTATTTAATGCTCAAATTGTTTCAATTGATTGCGCTGAGCTGATTCGGCTTTTCGTGGTCGATCTATCTTTCTGATCGTTAGGGCTGCCACTGAAGTAATATTTGTTTGGATATTTTACTTTATCACAGGTTTACAATTCGTTTTAAATATTTAAATCTACTTCTTACTTATTTGATCTTTCAGCAAATTGACAAAGAACATGTGAAAGGAATTTCCTTATTATATATACCTAATAAAGGGTTGCGGGGACATCGACGCGTAACCCATGGATTCAGTAAGTTGAGATCAACTGGTTTAAAACTGCACGTCCCTGCACTACTTGCATTGCATACACATTTCAAATGCTCGAATAGAAATATTAGTAGAGGGGCGTGCTGTTTTAAGTTGGTTGATCTCTATATCATTCTGATGACCCCTGTATTGTAATTTTTTGTAGGTTATTTAAAAAATTGCTGTTCCATACAATTTGACCGCGTTGGTAGGTATTGCACTTTTCTATGAAACAGCCATTTTTTTTCTGATTATTAAAAATTTATAGGTCTATTTCTAGTTTAGAATCAAGTGCTGAATTCATGGCTAGCTACAGTTTGCCCGTCGATGTGGGATGCCACCCTGTATAAGGACGGAAAAAATCCATTGTTATTTGCAAGCATTTGAAAGCAGGATATGAGTCTCTTTTAGAAATCATAGCGATGCATGCAGCAATCTAAATATTACAACTTTCCATGCCAATTCTTTTCTAAATCAATGGGTCGGAAACATGATTGATCTTTGGTAGATGCTTATTATTTGAATCTTGGCTATGAACAAAATACTCGTCTATGTAACTTTCACTGCATATGCAAACGTTAAATTTCGGACTGCACCTATATTTTTTTAAATTTCTTAGATGAGCGGATGTGCACGGAAATTAGCCGTAACAACTCTCCAAATTCAATCGCAGGTATGCTAGAAGAGATTTGTTTAGACATAAGCAACACCTTTGTGCCTTAATTTCTGCTGTTTTGTTCTTGTCTGTTTCAATGTGTGTACACAAATGGTTTAATAAATAAATATATTATTTGGCCCAAATAATTTGGGTTATGATACCTATCCAATAAACGAATGGAGGTTGGTACTTATTGAAACTATTATGAGTCTCTACTCGTACACTACTACTATAGTAATAGAGAGAGTAGGGATGCATCCGATACCGATGCCGATATATCGGCGATACTCGAAGTTTGCCAATATATCGGCATCGGCAATATTTTTATGGCCGATTCAACGATAATTTTTTTAAATGTAACGTAAACGCGGGTGTTGTCTTATCTATTTCGTTGCAAACGAGGCACGAACTAACTATGCTAAATATACTATTAACTAATCTCAACCTGTCTATAGTTATAAACGGGTTTATTTAGTTTGTCCTGTTATTTGTTCTTTTTATGTTAATTAAAAAAATAACCTGCCTTGTGTTTTATTTATTTTACCTTTATTTATTAAATCAATAAGCGTATCGGTATCGCCGATATTTTTATAAGAGCATCGGTATCGGTATCGTATCGGAAAAAAAGGCGTATCGAGGCATCCCTAGTAGAGACCATAACCCAAATAGTGTATTTATTTATTTAACTAATTATGTATATTTTACATTGACTCTTATGGACAATTCAAGGGGATTACGAAGAATTTGTTAAATCGAGGAAGTCGTTATATTGAGGTACATTATATTAAAGTTGTGCTGTAAACTAAAAAGAAATAACTACAGGTTACTCGAAGTGTAGTTAAGCACCGTCAGTGATATGATAACAATGATAACGCTACGCCTTCAGCATCTTACTTGCAAAGGGGTACCAGGCGGTAACTCAGTCCCAACAGTTCAACAATGTTACTTAATAGCCATATACTTAGTTAGAACATTAGTTTTCTCGACGTAAGTAGTTAATTATTTTTGAGAAGAGCCATAATAAAGCGTATCACATTCGTAATAGCTTGCATTATAAATATAATTATAATGCAAGATATTACGAATGTGATAAGCTATTAGCTGGTATAGAAAGAACATTATCTATGCGATGTATTAGTACATTATGATTTAAGTGCGGTAAGTTGAAAATTACAGCCGAGGCGATATTGCTAGCCCGAGCAGTAGGCGAGGGCTACAAGAAAGCAGAGGCTGTAATTTTCAAAGCGCACGTATGTCATACGACGTTTTATAACATATTTGCGAGGAAATAAATAAACGAGTAAATCTTTAATCACTTGTTAAAGCAGCAAGAAAAATTTAAACAATTTGTAAAATTGATTATTACTTGTTCACAAATTAGCGATGCGCGCGCATCAGCGCTTTTTTTACGGCAAAGGCACAAAAACAGCCAGTATAACTAATAAAGTAAATTAATATTTTTTGTTTTTGTTACAGATGATGTAATGATGGTTGTAATTTATTGTCAAAAATAATTAAATTAAAGAATGAAATGTTTATTTTTTTTATATTTTATCTCAAAAAGTTAATTTTATTCATAAAATGTTGACCACTTTTCTGACATAAAAACTCTTTGCTAAGATTTAAAAAGTACCGTTCGTTTTAGACGGAGCATCTTGAAAACCATGCGTTTTACATTACAATAACGCACAAGTGCGTAATGACATACATTACGATATTGAAATTGGTGTAATAAGAGACCCTTTACGAGCAAATGTGTTATAAAATATAATTAAGATATACATTTGTAGTTTCTTTTTTTTTTGTTTGAACACGCTAATTTCTGTCTCTGAAATCTGGAACTCCAAGTGGGATTTAAAAAAAATATTTCTGCATTTTTTGCATTACTTGAGAAAGAGTTTAATAAACATCACGCTACGACCCTTAGCAATAAGGAGCAATAAGAAAAAACCAGAAAGACCGCTAAGCAAAACGAAGTAGGTACGAGTGTGGACGGCAGACGCGATGCGACGCGATGAGTCGGGGGAACAAGAAATTTTATACAGACGAAGTTTCGGGTAGAAGCTAGTGTTTCTATATGGAAATATTGTACGGAACACAACAAAATTAAAGTTACTTTCAAATTCATTACAATCTCTTCTTTCAATTCCGTGTATCAATAAGCTAACGAGGCGTAACTAATATCATTAGATGTTTATATTACCGGCGATTACCTGCAATAAAAACTGGTATCCTCCACAATGCAGCAGTAATAGAGACATGAGTATCTTGACGTTTTGACAAATGACCGACAGTGCGGAGGTCAATGGTGAAAGTGTCGGAATTTCCAGTTGTGCTGCAACTTTTGAGAGGGAGACAGATTGTTTAATGCTGATGTTAGAAAGAGAGGTTAGGTCGTAAGGCTTTAATGCATTTTATTATCGATATGATCATGTTTGAATGAAATGAAGCATTGATGTGTTTTTTATTTTAGATGCATTAAATGTTACTATGATACATCGCTCGAGGCAACATTCAAATTTAAGCACACACATTTTAAATTACTTGAGCAATGCTTTGGAAAATAGAAAGTAAATGTCTGCAAAGAAACCTAGATGATCATTTTGTAATTAACAATGAGACTACGATAAAAATTATGGGGCTCGTGGCTAAGTAATAGCAGCCGCACGGGTCGAACGATCAGGTTAAGCTACGCTTGCCGCGGTTGTCCGTGGATGCGTGACCATCTTTACACATCAAGACCCGGAAAGCACGTTAAGCCGTTGTTCCTGGCTATCATTCGTAGATCTTTGACAGATGTTACGGGTCGTCAGAAGCCCGAAATTCTGACAACCAGTCTTACTATGGGGGATCGTGTTGCTTAATAGCTGTAATGTGGAGGTAACAAAGGCAGTCGCTCCATGTAAATACTGGTCCTGCATCCGGTTAGACTGGAAGCTGACCCCAACATAGTTGGGAAAAGGCTAGGCAGATTGACTACATTTTTAAAATTGACCTTTTAATCTAAGTTCCTAGAACTTTAAGTTCTTAGTTACTATCTTTGATAGTCAGGTACTTTACCTAATAAAAGCTCTAATAAAATTAAACATTAAATAGATATCTCCTTCCAATACCTAATATCGCATTGTTTTCCTCAAAACAACTAAAACTCTTGTACCGAACAATATCACCGATTCAAGTTCCAAGATATTGGTAATAGTCGTTACCGAATCCTTGACAATAACAGAGACAAAAGCCAATGAAACCGAATTATATTCCCAAACTTCGAATACCCAATTTTCCGATACCGTGGAGAAGAAACAATAAGGATAATATAACAGTATTACAATATAGGAGCACGGAACCCGCGGGAGCAGTTAATTTCTCGCGTATCGTAACTGTAATAAAGGAGTAACGTTATCGTGCTTATAACGTTATGACTTCTAAGTGTTATGTTGTAACGTTTGCGATAACGTTTTGGTGGTAAGTTTATTGTAGGCAGTATGTGTTGGAAGTACAAGATGAACAAAGGATTATGAGAAAATGGAAGCAAATCTTTGGCGAAGTTTTCACGTGACTTATCTGTGTAGTTTTCAGGGTTATTTTTTTTACATGAACGTTTCAAGATGGAAAGTCGTAAAAATAAATTGGGGAATGAATACATTTGTGGTTTTCACAAGAATATTGATTATGAGGTCGTCGAATGTTGACTAAAATCTTGGGATGCTTAAAAAAGCATTAAGCATTGCATAATTATGGAAACACGGCTAAGTAGGACTCACGGATTTTTTTATTGTCTCATCTCATCTGCCATTAGCATTATCAAAAAAAAATTCAGCCAAAAGACGTCCACTACTGGACATAGGCCTCCCCCAAGCTCCGCCACTTCAACCGGTTCTGTGCTTCCCGCATCCAGCGGATTCCTGCGGCCTTCACGAGGTCATCGGCCATTAGCATTACCGTGACGTATCCATTCACATAAACGAGTGTCCGTAAAAAATCTTTTTAAAAATAAATAATAGTTTAAAAAACTAAAACAACACGCTTTAAAAACCAAACTAAAAAGTAGAAAATAATTTAATTCTATTAAAAAGCGTGGGGTGCTTTTTGAGGTATTTTTATAATCAATTAATATCAAGCACCCCACGCTTTTTAATAGAATTAAATTATTTTCTTAAATTATTTTTTTAAACTATTATTTATTTTCTATTTTTTAGTTTTGCTAACTACAAAAGCGTGTTTTTTTCTATTTTTTTTTAAATTATTGAATTGTCATAGGTCCTCGATAAGTCTACAAAGTTTAAATGAAATCTGACCGTTTAAAGTGGGTCGAAATAGCGTCTAAAGGAGTCGGTTAAATACAAACATACAAACAAACAAACAAACATACAAGTGAAGCTAATATAAAGCGTGTAAAAAGAACAAATATAATCTGATCAGTTTGACAACCCTGGCTGCAACAAAATTTGTACAATAACGTTATAGGTCCATAAAAGCGGGAGTTTGATATTCATGTTTGGGACTCGACACACAATCATGTTCGCGCCTTGCCCTTATATTTCACACCATTGTTTGCAATTACTTACAATCGAAAACTGTGTTACTTTGCGGTTTTAATTTTAGTTTCAGGAAAAGCCTAGCCTGTTCCCAACAGTGTTGTGGTCGGCTTCCATTCTAACCGGCTGTAACTGATTACGTGTATTTGACGTGGAGCGAATGCCTATCTGACCTCCACAACCCAGCTAATGTTAAAACAATACCTTTTAGTAAGGTAAGACTGGTTGTCAGACTTTCGGCACGGAGTCGTCTCGGTGTGTAAAGATGTTCACTCACCCACCCTCTTCTAACTACTAGTAAACGCTGTTAAAATTGTTTCTTCTAGATTAACCGCCGGGATCAACGGCTTAACGTGCTTTCCGAAGCAGGTCATCCATCTACGAACCTACTGTGACAATCGTAACTTAAACTTTGATCGCCCTCAGGACACGGTGGAGCATACGGTGGAGGTCTGCCCGGCTTTGACGGAGCACCGCCGCGTTCTTGTGGAGGCGATCGGCGGCGACGATCTCTCGCGTCCGGCCCTGGTCCAGGCCATGGTACGGAGCGAGAGTGCATTGGTAGCCGTCACCTCCTTCTACGAAGCAGTGATGCTCGCGAAGAGGGAGGCGGCGCACGTGAGGGAGAAGCAGGAAATGCACCCCCACGACCCAAGCTTCCGCAGAAGACGCCCTGGGCGTCGGGAATCCCAGGCTGATTCCCGGCCACCGTAACAGTAGTAGAGTAACAGCTAGCTCGCAGTCCGGTAAGGACCAAGCCCGGGTCGACGGCGCGTTGTGTTCCACGCGCGCCTCAAAGAGATGTCAGCACCTGGTGGCACCGGTGGATGCCTGCTAGGGGTACGGGTTGTTCGAAAGAGATACCGTCGCCCCTGGCACACAGGCAACTGAGGAAACACGGGTGGGATTTAGTCAGTAAAAGTCTGACACGCCCTCCTGCTCCACCCAGAGCGGGAGAAGTTATTTGATGATTTCCCACCCAAAACAAAAAACCTTTGATCGACCCGTGCAGCTATTATCATTTAGCAACAAACCCTGTAACTTTGGTCCTTCTAACTGACTGACATATCAAGACACAAGCGAAACTACTGGGACTAGGAAAGTAAAATGTTGCATACGACTTCCTTTTATAATGTAGGGGGGCACTAAGAAAGCGTTTTTAACACGCTTTTATTAGCTCGGTATGTATGTATCTATGTTACGATATCTTTGAACGTGATTTTCACCCCCTTCAAAACGTCGGATTGATTTGAAACTTTGCACCACTTATCAAGAACCGATGACAATTCAAGAATTTCGACTAAAATATTGAAAAGAATTAATAATTTTAAAAACTAAAAAACACGCTTTAAAAATCAAACTAAAAAGTAGAAAATAAATTTTAAAAAGCGGAGGGTGCTTGATACTAATTGATTATAAAAATACCTCAAAAAGCACCCCACGCTTTTTTGTTTTAATGATTTTTAGTTTTTTAAACTATTATTTTTGTAAAAAAAATCATTTTCGTTGAGTTAATAAACTTGAATTTTGGCATGAATACTTATCTGAGTAAATCATTAGGTTGATATATTTTTTTATTATGTTTCCCGAAGAGAAAGATTAAGGGGTGTTAAAGTTTGTAGGAGAAAATACGACGTCTATGCGGATGAAATCGTAGGCGAAGTGCTAGTCTTTAATAAGTACTAACTCGTGAAAGAGATTAGTTGTTTTACTAACCAAGTTATCCTGGATTCTACCCGGAATATTTCTAAGGCTTTCTTAGTCTTAATACACTTCTCAAGTTCTATAAGCCAGTGCTAAGGAAGATTTGTTTCATTACTCAAACAAAATCTCTAGGCTTCATTATTCTTTAAGAAAAGCAATTTAGTCCTAAGTATATTTTTAATAAAAATCTTTGTTTTTTTGTAATAAGTATTACATAGTTTGATAGTAGAGGCGTAACATTATCATTAAGTCAGCCAAAATACGTCCACTGCTGGACATAGAAACATGAAACGTGATTTTTTTATAACCAACGAAAACTTATCTCTGCTGAATTCATGGTTACAGTTTCCATGTCGATGTCCTTGCCACTCGTATAAGGGGCGTATACTAAGTAGGAATTACTATAATTTCTGTCAAGCTGCATATCTGCTAGCTGTATTCCAGCAAGTTACATGATTTTACAGCTTTTAGCAAAGTTTCGGAAATCCCTGTTTTGCTAACCGTTTTAAACTAAGTAATAACCAGCCTTATACAATAAGGTTCTTTCTCTGAGAAACAGCGAGATCGGCGTGAAGTAACGAAACAGTAAAACATGTAAATAGCTTTAAAGCAGTAAACGCGTGTGGTCTCACTGAAATAAACTGAAAAATGTCGTAAACTCACCTAATTGAGTCCGCCGTAAAAACTCGACGCCGTTCTGTGGCTTTTCTCAGTATTTTGTAATATTTCAGGCATTGTACTTGCATGTTTTTGTTTTGAGGAAAAATTGTTGGACCGTGAATGAGTGGATCGCTTTTGAATGGAATAGAATGAATGGGTCGTCTCCACTTTCCTGTTTTGCGTACCATTCGGAATATTACAATTTAAAGGTTTTTAAATTGAGTTCGAACACATTTGTGCAATAAATGAATGCATTTGATGAAGCAGGTCATCTAGACTAACTAAATGGTCTGATGTGTTGCATCGTCGATTGCTGTACATCGAGGTAGGGTTGTCGTTGGTGGTTGTAGGTGTCTTTTAATAAGAAGAAAACTTTACCTATATGACATTGTAAAATGACCACTGTTGGTTTAAAAAATTAAAACTCCTTAGTTTACCTTCTATATATATATATATACACCGTGACATTTTAGTCGTCTTACAACAGCAGCCCACTTCATGTATCCAATGACAAACAACCTGATAGGGAAATGGAATGTAATGATAGGTAGGTAGATATCTACTACCGTTTGATACGTAAACATTATTAACAGGTGGCAGGTGTTTCATAATTCCAAAGTATTATTTATTTTTCTTTGTACCTAGTATCTTAATTAATGGTAACAATGTTTTAATCGCGCCTGTAGGTATTTTATGACGGATACATTGAGTGGACCACCTTTGTAAGACGACTAAAATGTCACGGTGTACATATATGACCTACCTTTGTATATTTGTATTTAAAAATAGAATCATTTTTCCAAAAACAAAAGATAGATATTCATAACTTAAACACACGCCATAAAAATAGATTACATCTTCCACGCTCTCGGATAAAAATGCTTTACCATAGCCTATATTACATGGCAGTCAACATTTTTAACAAATTACCGGAACAAATAAAAGAAAAACCCATATTCAATAGATATGATAGAGAACAGAAAAAAACTTTTTTCAAAAAAATAGAAAACCGACTTCCAAAAAAACACTAAAAAGTGAAAAATAACTTTAATTTCGGAGGTCGGTGACTTTGGATATGTATTTTAATTTTTTGTCACCGCCTTCCGAAATTAAAGTTATTTTTCACTTTTTAGTGTTTTTTTGGAAGTCGGTTGTTAATTTTTTTGAAAAAAGTTTTTTATTTTGCACTTTTTAGTGGTTCACATGTGCTTACCCCTTCACAGCGTACCGGCGTGATGTTATGTTATTAACTGGTGTAAACAATTGACAGACATGAGATTTCAGCAATCCCTGTCCATTTGCTACCATTTATTGAGACCACCCATCATCAGACCCTGACTTGATGATCATGGGACCACCTGGGAAGTATACCCTTTCAAACAAAAAAAAAATATCCAAATCGGTCCAGCCATCTTCGAGTAATCGGGGAACATGAATAATAATAATATTAAGTAAAAAAAAAAGGTTCCGACGAATTGAGAACCTCCTCCTTTTGGAAGTCGGTTAAAAATTAAAAGAATATCTAACGCAAAAATGCTTTTACTCCGTCGCAGAATATCTAGAATAAAATATTAGAAAATACAATAACTAAATAAATTAATAATTACAGATTATAATACTACAGTCATGTAAAATAAATAATACACAAAAAAACTCATAATTATGTTTATTTTTATCATGATAAAATTATTATTATGTTGCCGTGCCCTAACCGGGTTTCATGTTGGAACTTACTTAAATGTATTGTAAAACAACGAAATGTACACATGAATGCAATAAATAGATTTGATTTGATTTGAGAAATGATTGTGTATAAGCGAGGATTATTCCAGCTTACACTTACTGTTTTAATTTACAAAACTGAAGCTATAGTTTAGACTCAAAGGGAACACTAGTTTCATCAGCAAGGATATTAAAATACCCTTGCCATGTTTATTCAGAGTTATGTTGCTGCCTATAATATCCTTGAGTTAGATATTCTAGACAGTCCTGGACTGGAGATGGAGATGTAGTTCCTCCCATAATTATGTAAAGTCAACTGGCCTTTTAAAATAATTAATGTATGATAGGTACAAAAGTCACCCAAAGGGCAATGGAGAGGGCTATGCTTGGAGTTTCCCTACGTGATCAGAATCAGGAATGAAGAGATCCGTAGGAGAACCAAGGTAACCGACATAGCGCGAAGAATTGCCAAACTTAAGTGGCAGTGGGCAGGGCGCATTGCTCGCAGAACAGATGGCCGATGGGGCCGAAAGGTTCTGGAGAGGCGATCGCGTACCGAAAGACGTAAAGTTGAAAGGCCTCCCACAAGGTGGACCGATGACCTTGTGAGGGCCGCAGGAGTCCGCTGGATGCGGGAAGCACAGAACCGGTCGAAGTGGCGGAGCTTGGGGGAGGCCTATGTCCAACAGTGGACGTCTTTCGGCTTTTGAAATGATGATGATGATGAGGTACAAAATATAATAAAAATAGAAAAACTACGTTATGATTCGCAGCAACCCTAGAGCCTGCAATTATTTTATGAACGTAGCCCCATTCGCTACGGTGATCACACTGATCACTGACAGAAATTAAATAAATTATGGCAGTTTATTTATTTACTTGAAACAAATTAAACAAATGTACCGGTTAATTGCCAACGTATTGATACACGAGGTTTGTACAGTAAATATGTTTATTGATTACAGGTATTTATTTAGTTCATGTCAGTTAATTATCTGGCTACACTTACCTATGTTATTTATCGCTAATTACCTGTGTCCCGATGGTCCACGCCCTGCCCTGCAGCTATGGATTTGTTAAACTGGAGGAGATTGTACGTGGATTGTCTACCCTACCAAAGCTGTACAAAAATTGCTTTAATTAAGGTCGTCATTTTACGTCATAATAGGACTTTTTTGTCGATTCGCACTAATTTACTCGCCACTCGCGAAATCGAAACTTTTTTTTTTCAGAAAGCTTATCGTCAACTCCAGAAATCTGGCAATTGGCACGTTTTGAATTGTATCCCATAAAGTGATAACATTAGTTCGATTTTTTCCTAATGTAGTACTTATCTAAGAGATTTTTTTTTTTTCGTAACCATAAGTAATGCATAAACTTCAAAAAGTTCCGATTGCCTGATACATAACGTTTATTTGTGGGCGAATCAACTAGATTCACCCACAAATAAATTAGCTTCGTGCGAACCGTCTACAGAAATTTAATATTTTTTTAAAGTGTCGAATCGACTCAATTCGTGCGAATTTACTACCTAATAAGCATAAAAGTGGTGAGAATGTACGTGAATGTACGAAGAATCTACGTGTGGTCTACAGACGGCAGTTCGTGAATCAGATAAGTACCCTAATAAATTCTAGTGATGAGACGTCGTAACAAATACTCATCTGAACTAACACGCAGAAAGCCAACCAGACATCAAGACGACCGCACCAACGATGCGACTAAATAACAATGCATCAAATAAAACCAATACAGCCTCCACCAGACGGCCGCAGCCAGAAATTAATCGCAGCGATTTATATCATCCGCAACCAATAAACAAATAAGGCATTACGCTTCATACACAGCTCAAATTACACGATTTCAATTAATCGCAACGCTCGAGGCGGCCGTGACGCACGTGTCCGGACGCTGCGATTAGTCGTCATTAGCAGTCGCGCGGTCGGCCCGTGTGCGACCGGCTTTGTGGGCAGCCAATTAACTTGTAATCAAGTTCGCGATCGACACTGTAATTAGGGGTGGCAAGGAGTTGATGGAGGAATATTGAAGATATTGTCGCAGGTACTTAATGAAATTAGTGTCGTTTTATGAAGGTGTTTCTAAAGAAAACCAAATCGTGATCGAGACTTTCCACGGAAGAATTAAGTACGATCAAGCAAGTTCGACAATTTAAAATCATTAAATTTATTCAAATTGGCCTGAGGGTCAGTACTTTTTCAACGTCAAATTTACCAAAGACAGTCCCCTTTACCACTTCGTAATGCTTTAGCTTGGAAAACGAAGCGGCGACGCAACGAACTCCCCAGTAGCTCAGCTGTCTGCTAAGTTAGAAGACCTTAATTCCATACAATGAATGCAATGCATTAGCGATCCATTTGGTCTCACATCCTCACTCCTAAAGTTCACTGAAATAGTTGTCTCAACTTTGAGATTCTGTTTACTTACATGTTATTTTGCAACATGTTACATTAGACAAGTAACAAGGTAACCTATTCGTTGCAAGATACGACAGTCCAGTCCGCAGAAACATTTCAAGATAAACAAAGTTCTGAACGCAGATAGTATGTGACAGCCCTGAGCTGGTAATTACGACTTAGCTAGATTATGTTCCCAGTGGTTATTATTCAAATTAAATAGATTGTTTACAGTCGATATCGACCGCACAGCTATTATACAAGTTGGGTAGGCAGGGATGTGGCTATTATCGAAATTATGAAGCCAAAGTAATAGGGTATTGAACTGTTGACTGGCTAACGAAGTATCGAGTCAAGTTCTATTACAATAATGGTCAAAATAGTTACCTATCGATCTGTTACGTTGTTACAAAGTTATATACTAAATAAAAGCTTTTAATGAAACTTACGTGTAATATATAAGTGTTATTCAAATAGTACTTTTTATACGACTGCCCAAAAAAGGAGTGTTATTAACTTATTAGTCTACGTTTATGGAACACTTATATTTCATTACAATCTAAAAAATATATATTAAGGTTCTATGTTAACGTAAGTTTTAATTATGATATTTTAGTTCATTATCCAGATTGTTTTTAAAAAGGTTTTAACTTAAATTTTATTTTGGACTTTTACATAATTAACTATGCATATTAAATTTCATGTCTGTATGTGCTAGCTGACATTTTTTACCTACTATTGTATAGAATCAAGTTCTTCTAACTTAACAGACAGCTGTGCTGCTGGGGAGTTTTTTGCGCCACTTCTTCTGTGGTGAAGGTCGGAGGTCGGTCGTTTTGGTGGACTGTCTTTTGCGGCGTGGAAAGAAAGTGCTAATTCACAGACTAGTTTGAATAAATTACTTTTATTTGATTTCTGTTGCTTAATATACAAACAAAACATCCTATTAGATCTACCTACAACTTAATTAAATTAACCCTCCCAATTACGCATAACTAATGGCTCGTATCTATCTTATCAGTAGTATGGCAACATTTCCCGTATTGATTGGCCAACACGCGAGCGCATGCGTGCGTCGGAAGCGATCAGTCAACAGGCTGCGCGGGAGTGGGCGGCCATTTCTTTAGTAATGTGACTTTATTATAGATTGGATTGCCGCGGGGTTAGGTCGTGTGTGATGGTTGATAAGGAGAGTTTGTGGTCGAAGTATTTAGAAAAACCTTGTTAAGTAAGTACCTATTATTTAATCGTAAATTATCAGCACGTATCGTAACATGGAGAGGGAAAGTAATGTGGAGAAGAAGCACTGACATCAGGAGACTAACATCCTTGAGTTAATAAAATATGCTCTTGTAGCCAAAGATCTACAAAAATTGAAGGATTATTTGACGATTCGTACGAATTTATTCGCATGAATCGAGCGGACACGCATGCATATGCTTGCAGTGAACTTTTTTCATAACTTTTATTGCATGAAATTTTAAATGTGCCAACTCCCTTATACGTATTTCTAGAGTTGTTGATTCGCCCACACATAAATTAACTTCGTGCGATTCGCCTGCAGAAAATATTTTTTTTAAAGTGACGATTTGCCCGATCCGGGAGAATAAATTCGAGCGAATCGACTAATATGGAAAATAGAAAATAGCCTTTTAGGTCATTTTTATTATTTTACTTAAAGGTAATTTTTTAAAGATTTCTCGCGTAGTCCCCACGACAGAAATCTTAAAAAATGACATTTTTACTCTACGAGCACATTATAATAACCTAACAAGAAAACAGAATAGATGGTCCCAAATCATGCACTCATTTTGAAGTTTTGTTTTGTTGGTATATTGGCGTATGCTATTATTATTGTATAGAATCGAGTTCTTCTAACTAACAGACAGCTGTGCTGCTGGGGAGTTTGTTGCGCCACTTCTTCTTCCCAGCTAAAGCACTAGGAAGTGGTAAAGGGCGGGCTTTTTGGGGGGACTGTCTTATGTAATTTTGACGTTCAAAAAGAGCTGACTATCAGCCTAGTTTGAATAAATGACTTTTGATTTTGATGTTGAACCATGTAACTCCCTAACAACATGCCAATCCCATCAACATTACTCCCTTAACAAAATGAACACCATAAAGGTACCATAAATTACAAAACACCAGGCTTAACACCTACCCCATAGCCTACATATAAATCCTAATAACTACATTCTACAATAACGTCGTATTACATGAGAATGTCATCGGGTTATTTGTTAACCCCCCACCGCGAAGGTTCGCGGTTGACGATGGAATGAATGACTTAACCCTCGCGTAATGAGTGCTGCGTCGCCTGGGAATGTTGACAGGTGGTACTCAATGTAATCATGATGTGTTTCAGAGGATTTGGTTTGTTTATCAATGAACAATTTTGAGGTAATGACAGATGAAAATCTGCTTCTTTGTGTAGCGATGAGTCCATTTCTTTTTTTTTGCTGGCCTGCGCTGTCACACTCCTGGGCAAAGGCCTCCCTCTAGTCCTTTCATCTTTCGTCATTTCGTCGTTCAAGCCCATGCGTCCACCTTCCAGTTTTGACGGAACCTGGATTCGGTTTTGAAGAAAAAATGGATTCCATTTATCTGTTTTAAATAATAGTTTGGATCATAATTCGGCCAATTCTACAGTGTTAGCGTTGGCCTCGCAAAGGTCTTTAATAGTGCTGGTGTTTTTATACAACGACCACGACAAGAGGTGAGGCTTTGTTTGCGATGTGGCCTCACAGTCACCATGTGACGAATAATAGGATAATACTGTGTTATATATAGGTTAATTAGGAAAACCAATCAATCTATGTTAAAAGGATCTCATGTTGGAGACTGAAAGGGCTGTATTAAAATAGTTGTAACACCATAACCATTGCTCAGCGTATGGAAAATGGAACAATGAAATGCCCGTAGTGGCGTGCGTCGTTGAGTCATGGAGAGTGCGCAGCGGCCGTCGAGTACGGGTTCGGTTCCCGATATCCCGCGCCGTTCCGCCGTCTAAATGTGTGTGTGTGTATATATATGTTGTGTGCCGCCAGAGATGGTATAGCGTATTTTTTATACGTAGTAGCTTATTGTGAACATCTAACTAAACAGACAGCTGTGCTGCTGGGGAGTTTGTTCCACTACTTCTTCTTCCCAGCTAAAGCACTAAGAAGTGGTGAAGGGCGGGCGTTTTAGGGGACCGTTTTATGTAATTTTGACATTCGAATAGTGCTGATTCTCAGCCTAATTTGAATAAATAACTTTTGATTTTTTGGTTTTGATCACAATACAAACCAGAAGCACTAAGTTTCGTGCTAGTCCCTCAAAGGTAAGTAGGTAACTCAATGCACTGAGACTATAAGTAACTACGTTAATTTCAAAGCAGTCAATACTTTTTATCCTACTATATATATATCCTACTACAATATTATAAATGTGAAAGTTTGTATGTTTAGATGTTTGTTACTCAATAAAAAAAAACGGCTGAACGGATTTGGATGAAATTTGGCACACATAGTTTATAGCCTGGATCAACATATAGGATACTTTTAAACCCGGACCCGGTACTTAGTACGTTCCAGTGGGATAATTTCCGAACTCCAAGCGAGCGAAGCCGCTGGCGAAAGCTAGTTCATAATAAAATTATTAGAACTATTGACAATTAAACATTAATAATGGAAAGATGAACTAGCAATCATTGTCCAATTAAATTGTACTTTCTATGATTGTTTTAAAAACTGGTCAATAAATCTACTTACATAAAACGAAAGAAGTGTCAGTAATTACGTTCCGTGACATCAAAATCTCGTTACCAAAAGTGACACAACTAACTTTGACAGACGTCAGCTTGACATAAGATGCAAAAAGTATGAAAGACATGACAGTAGGAAAAATAGATCTTAAAAATGTGCCTCGCAATATAAAAATACGCCAAAACCATAGCACGAGCCATACCATTAAACTCCCGACGTATATCATTACAATCTCGCTCATTACCGTCGCTCCCGCTGCAAAGGGACGGCTTGCACAAATGTCATTTGCGCCATTACGAACAAACATTGTGATAGCAATGTAAGTACTTTGCAGGAGGGCCGAGTGTTGTGGCGTAATGTAGGAAAGGCTTTTGTCTTGTAGTAGGAGATAGGTTGACTAGCGAAATAATGAAATAAATAGGGCAATTAAAGAAATCATTAATTTAGAATAAGAAACATGGATAAGTGGGTATGCTGTGATGTAATACAGATGTCACTGGACAGGTTGCACGAGAAGTTTCTAAAAAATGTTAAAAGAAATGTCAAATTGATCACTTCTGGGCCCCAATTCAGGGCCTGAATTCACTATGACCACTTAACGATTCCTTACTTTGAAACCACATCAATTCCTTAGGTCACACACGAATTCTGCTAATATCGTATTATTAATATCGACAAATTATCTTGAAACATATTCCTGTCAATTCCTTACCGTTAAATTGATTTCTACAAAACACGATATTGACGTTGTTTGAACGTAGTAAGATTCCGCGGGGTATTATTATAACCATACAGGGCCCCAATTCCCCGGCACGGCATAAGGGACGGAATAATGCTTGTATGTGTATAGAGACATTTCTCCTTACTTTGAAAATCGTAGAAAATTCTTTATTTTCACCCAGAAAACATCAGTAATATCATTACGAATCCCACCTCATTACGACCCGTCATTACCGTGTCTGTACCGCCGTCGAATAACTCGCATTCGTAGAATCGAGCACTGAGGTGTTAACTCAAAGCGAAGCCCCTCTCTATCCCCCTCCCCCTCCTGGCCCCCTCTGCGGTCTGGGGGCTGTCTGTGCTAATGCGAAGATGTGATTAGTTAAGTTCGATTGTAGGGATGTGCTTTCGTATGTAAGGGTTGTGCGGTAGTGTCTCTGAGAGGGTTATAGTGCAGTAATAGTGATGTAATTTTCTGTAGCAGTAGTAGTTCCTTGAGAAAGGGCTCGTAAAAGGAAACTGCCATACCTTTTACTGCCGCCAAGTATAACATTGCTGTTTCGAGTTTAAGGGTATTTGCTGCTGGTGAAATTACAGCTACATTCCCTAGTCGTTTTGTATCTAATTTTGGTAACGTATCGTAAATCTTTGAGGAGCAGTGGTGGCCCAGTGGTAACGGCCCCGACTTACGAGTTGAAGGTCGTGCGTTCGAACTCAGGCAGGCGCTTTACTTTGTGTAAATTATTCATTATTGTATGGGTGAAAACATCGTGAGGAAACCGGCATGTTCCTAGACACAAAAATTCGAAGACATGTGACATTTACCAAGCCGCACTGGGCCCGCGTGGTGGATTCCGGCCCACTCCCTCTCACAGGGAGGAGGCCTGTGTCCCAGCAGTGGGAACGTTAAAGTCTGTGTATGTATCGTAAATCCTTTGGTGGTGCTGAAGCAGACGTTACCATTCTCTTATGTATTAGGTGATTTTAGATCATAAAATTGGTTAAAAAAGTAAAACGTTTTTAAGCCAAGACCGCTCTCCAGACAGGATCTAATGAGGTCGTTTAAACATAATAGTTTCTGCTGATCCTAGTAATGGTAACAGGGGTTATAAACACTAAGCCAAATTTTACCCTTGATACTAGAAATAAGGTTAAACCTAAGTGCCAATTTATTTTGCTTCTAGTGGACGATAAAAGTAGTGTAGAAATGTTTAGTGTCGTGGTAAGATGTGCCTAGGGACGTATTACAGTGTCGGGTAGACATTGGAAGGGTTGGACATAGCATTACAGTTATTATGCTGACTCATATGCATTAAATAAATGGCAAAATTCGGAATATTGTTGACGTTATTCCCTACATCATTATAAACATATACAGACAGGTCAGCTCTAAGCTGCAATGGCTCTTTCTTCAAAAGGCCTTTCCAGACATTACCCTGCATTGTCAGACTCACATAAAATTTAAATAATATAATGTTTGGACTTTAAAAGAGACCATGACCTCTGAGTTTGTTTCGGCTTTTCTTCTCAGGGAACAGTCAGCTAGGAAATGCCGGCGCCATCTAGTTTTTAAAAACATTGACCAACAAAAAATTGACGTGTAAAAGTGTCTTTTAAGATCTACTTACATAAATAAACATTTCATTTCATTTCATTTCATTAGAAATGTAAATATTCACTATTGAAAATGACCTCGCAAGCCTACTTACTATATTATGGCCAAATAAGAAACTGCTATTATTGTTAGTCCCAGAAGGTCACTGCTCATCTTGTTGAAAGTTCTAATTTTAGACAGAATACCAAGAATTAATTGAGTCTAGAAATTAGAGATAAAATCTGCGTCAATCATAAAAGCAAACAACCCAACAAATAAACGAAAAATGATATTCAAAATCAAAGTAATTATGAAAACAACAGGCTTCCCAATCATCTCGTTTTAAAGTTGTTTTGTAACAACTGAAGTGGATCAAATGCCCCCAATGAAGCCCGGCCGGGGCAAAAGGGTTCAGTTCTCGAATCGCTGCGAATTACACCCCGAACAGGATACCGTTTGTAATTAATTATTTAATTAGTAATTATACGTCTGCTGAGCGTTAAGGATTATAAAGGGTTTTTGTGTTTGTGTTTCATATTAGGGGCGTTTTTGTTTATATGTTTGCTTGATTCGGTAAGGGATGAGCGCATTGAGTAGGGAAAAAATTGGGTTGCTGTTCGAAATCCTCTCTGCGCAAAATTAAGTTTATTTAGGTCTTTTTACGTTTACAGGCATTGGTGATGAATCACACCACAAAAGCGTGTGAATTCAGTGTTGAAATTTTTGGAAGATCCCATAAAAAACGACGAATTACGATGACACGGCCAACGATAAAACAACACATGTCCAATTGCGCAGAATCTTACCCATTTGTCGTCAGATAAGCCACATCAACTACAAATAAAGAAACGGAAACGCCGTGACCTTTAAACAGGGCTGTAATGCGCCGTAACATCACGGATCACTCGAATAAATCAGCACGTTACGCCAAAGTTCAATTCAATGCGATTCGATTCTCGGGCGGTATCGATTCGTGTACAAAAATCGATTGATCAACGTCGTTCGCGTATCAGTGAAAATTACTCACGACGACAGTTATCTTGATAAAGTGCCGGATTCAATGCGCGGGCGACGCATCTTGGAATAATGCTCTTCTGCTGCATTAATATTGTTTTCTTAAGACGGCGGAATAAAGTGCGAATCCTTTGTGGTTAAGTTGGTCATCGGGGTAAGCTTGACACTCGACATATCAATATTGCAGTGCTGGTTCTCATTGCACCACGTCGTGACGCAAAGTTTTATTTAAATCATCCGTCTTAATAGCCAGACAATAATGTGAACTGACAATGTCTGCACAGAGCTACAAACTCTTGATATCATAAATTGGGTGGTTTATGCGGTATGACCGCACCTTCACCTCCTTATGAAAAACAGGATGGCACGGCCCATCCTCTTCCTTCATTCACTGTCCGGAGATGCTCTATTCCTTTGCCCGTGACCTCGCGACACTTGATCATTTAGTTAAAATGAACCGTATTGTTTTACCGTTTAGCATCTTCCTAACTTACTAAACTAGTTAATACTGACAGCTGTTTTTCCCAAATCAGCCCGTAAATTAAATCAGCAATAATTTGTCTCGCGGCCAGTAATCTTGACAAATTACCGGATTTATGTCAGCGCCGAATTCACGGAACATGAGGATATTCAGTTTCTCCGAAATACATCTGCCTACCTAGAAAATGAAAATACAGTTTTCCCTCTGCTAATATGTCAAAATTGCGTTATACAGGATAAGCTGCCATTTTTCATTGATCGTTTTTTATCTCGGTTTACATAAAAGCAGCTTAACTTACCAAACTGTCATTACCAGGATAGCATATCTTGTCAAAAACATCTGAGGGTGCATAATGTAGTTCGTTCTTCTAATCCCCGAAGGGTTGGTCGAGATGCCTCTACACGCCCATTGAGCGATAGATAGCTAGTAGAATATACCTACTATACAAGAAAGAACCGACAATATGACAATAATTTATAATGAAATTCCCAGCCTGAATAAGAAAATTCAATCGAATAAGATCCAATGTCCTTAAAGATTAAAGATTTACAAACTAGTCAAAGATTTACAAAACCCATAGTCGGCCCATCACTTCTACATATTTAGGATTTATTTGCTATTTCCAAAATACTCATAAAATATGCAGTAGTGTTGCCAGTGTTTCCACATTGTAAATGAAAATGTGCATAGGTACAGGTATATTTTCTTAGGGACAATAATTCGAGTCCTGTCCTGAATGGTCCAAAATACTTTGAGAAGTTCTTAACAACCGTATTATTGATTAATTGAATTACCTATGATGATCAAAAAACGTTATGCCCATTAGAAGTTATTAAATAAAGTTTTCTTTCTTTCTTTTAATAAAAAGAACTTTAACCGTATTATGACAAAACGCGATCTTACTTAATTTCTAGCCTAAATCTCTAAGCCAGTTATTGCAGTTTCCAACTTTATTTTGATTTCGGTAAAGTTCTTAATACAAAAATGACAACTTAGCACCGGACTCATTTGTCAGTTTTGTAAAAAGAGCATTAACTCTATCCATATTGGGTTCTTAATTGTCTCTGATCTATATTAAAATTTTATGTACGTAAGTAAGTCTTAAAGTAAGGGGATTGGGCACGCCACGATCGCGGCGGTAAGTCCCCTCTTTGAGGAGTGGTTTGAGAGGCGGCATGGCGTCCTCACCTTCCGCCTGACACAGGTCCTCACCGGACACGGTTGTTTCGGGAGGTTCCTGTTTCGGATAGGGCGGGAGGAAACGCCCGGGTGTTTCCATTGCGAAGATCGCCCTGAGGACACGGTGGAGCATACGGTGGAGGTCTGCCCGGCTTGGACGGAGCATCGCCGTGTCCTCGTGGAGGTGATCGGCGGCGGCGATCTCTCGCGTCCGACCCTGGTCCAGGCCATGGTACGGAGCGAGAGGGCATGGCTAGCAGTCGCCTCCTTCAGCGAAGCAGTTATGCTCGCAAAGAGGGAGGCGGCGCACGTGAGGGAGATGCAATACATGCGCCCTCACAGCCGTGGCCTTCGCAGGAGACGCCCTGGGCGTCGGGAATCCCAGGCTGATTCCCGGCCACCGTAGGCGCGGGCTTGCGGACAGCGAGTAATGGGTAGCTCGCTGTCCGGTAAGGACCAAGCCCGGGTCGACGGCGCGTTGTGTTCCACGCGCGCCTCAAAGAGATGTCATCAGCAACTGATGGGGCCCGCAAGGGCCGATGCCTGCCAGGGGTGCGGGTTGTTCGAAAGAGATACCGCGGCCCCTGGCACACAGGCAAGTGAGGGAACACGGGTGGGTTTTAGTCAGTAAAAGTCTGACACGCCCTCCCGCTCCACCCAGAGCGGGAGAAGTTATTTGATGATTTCCCACCCAGAAAAAAAAAAAAAAGTAAGGGGATAAAAGTTTAATCATATTGTCAGAAAAGTATCGATCGCTTTGTATCCTCTTCTATTTTAGGAGACTAAGGCCTGAAACTGTGTTATGCGGACGCCCGCGACGGTCACCCGTAGCCCGTCTACGCGAGTGGGCTCCATGGGATTGTGACGACCCCCATCGCGAGGCCCTTTTATTTACTACCAACTGCTAACCGCGGCTCCAAACCGTGGATGTCGGAAAATATCCCACGGGACTTGCAACCGCGACCAAAAGTAGCCTACCCTGCGTCGGACGCCCGCGCGGAGTCCCCGTGACGGAGCACATTTGTATGAAACCGTGCGGACGTCCGCTTAACACAGTTTCAGGCCTTACTTGAAGTCCCCTAAATTAGAAGAGGAAACAAAGCGACTTTGAGTGGCTAGACTTTACAGTCTACGTAGGTTTGGTCTGTGTAAGAGTGTCCCTGTTCCCACATGTGTTGACATTTGAGGAGTTTCGCTTAACAGTTAAATTTTCACGTAAATATAAGTTTTGTGAAACAAACAAATCGATATTCTAAATTTTACTTATCACCTGAATGTTAGTACTTTGCAATACATTAATTAACAATATTGTTCTACCGTCCAATTTCCATTTCACAAAGGTAATTAAAGAAAACAAAAGAATTATTTGTAACATCTGGAAAATAAAACGACATGTCAGGAGCCAGACGCATTTCAACGTATTTTAAAATGTATTATAGAAAATGAAGCTATAAGTATGTTTCTCCCATTGTAAAATGAAGGCAGATTCTGGCAGATACCGTCGACTGCCCGCGGGCGGGACATGCTTTTTATTTTAAAGATAAAATATTTTAAATGTGCCTCCGTCGGGGTTGCCACCCCCGGCCATTACCGTTTATTTGCACCGCAAGGGTCCACGTATGTCTGTTTGTCATCGCATTTCTTTGATAAAGTGATTTTGGGTGTTTTATTTACTTGTTTTCAGCCAGTAGGTAATATTTAAAGTAGGGATATATGTAGTACCTACCTACATAAAAGTATCAAGGAAATTATGAAATGCCTAATATTGCACAGCCAATAGGAGGAGGAGTACCTAATCCGAATTCGGGGAAAACTTGTGTGAAAAGATTTACAGTAAAAAGTGGTAGCTATGTGTTTATTAAGGAAAATCTGATATTCATGATCGTGCATACCTTGGACGTGGCAAATTGAAATTCTTTCCCCAAAAATATAAGCAAGTCAAGTAAATATTTCTCAATTTCGGCATTTCTTCTAAAATCACAAAGAAAAAGCCTTACAAAATAAATAATGTTGAAATAATTTCGTTTAATGCTGTCATTTGCCTTCCATTCGCCGTTTGAGAGACGATAAGGATCTGTTGTAAGTTCCCGCCAAAAGACGCCATCTTGGACTTGGTCCGATTTTGGAGGTAAAAATAATGTGCTATAAATTCAGTTCGTTTGTTCTGCTAAGTAGGTATCTACTTGGGTTTCGCAATTTATTTATTAAGTTTGTTGCTTTAAAAGGAATGTGATAAAGATTGTACTTATTTGCTTAGCTAATTTCATTGACTGAACGAATCCAGACTAAAATCCTAATTAAATAATGTTGTTTGCTTGCTTCTATGTTAAGAATTAATTAGTTAAGTTAATAAAGAATGTTAAAAGTCTATTGATTTCGATTTTATTTTATCTTGAAAGCAAGGAATCTACCTTGAAGCGATTACCACAATAATAGCCAAAATATTTACATTTGCAACACCATACGTTGTCCATTTTATTCTAAAAGCTTCCGTGTACAATGCCTCGTTTACATACTCCATTGATTTATTTCAGTAGAAGTGCTCCGTCAAACTTGTTTAGTAATTCTTCAAACGTATGTTTTACACGCTCCACTTTGTAGGAAAGTTGTAAAACATGTTCTACTAGAAAAAAGATTGTTTACTATCGCGAACTAAACGATGCTTTACTTTTTAAACCATAAACAAGGTTTTATTCCCACTTAAAAGCATAATAAATAATAATATTTTTCAGCCTATTTTATTGTTCCTGCAATAATATCTAGAAAATACATTTACAGAGTTGTAAAGTCAGAGTTTATAGATGTGTTCAGGGTTGTGTGATGTGGAATGTTCATGTGAACTGAAAATTATTTACCTTTCTTAGTGTCAATGCATAGACAAGACAATAAAATGGGTAGTCTATATCAATTCAAGTCAGATGAAACCGGAAGACAACCATTTCTGTAAATAATAAAACACTTAAAAGATCGTAATTTTTGCAACTAACAGCTGCTGACAAATTTTAAGCCAATCGAAAACAGAATAAACCTCTTTTTAGCTCTGGTAACTAACCCTGTGTACAAGGCCGGGCGGGTCATTGTTTTATTCGTTCCATCTCGGTCCGATTCGCCACGCATTTCGCACGCTCACAAACTTCACTTTTGTAAAGCAAGACATTCCAACAAAGTTTCATTTCTAATTCACTTAAAACTTGCAGCCGAAGGAATCACGGGGAAGATGTGTAACGAAATGTAACTTAATTTTTCCGCGGAAATTGCACGGAGATTTTTAAATGGGTTTTTTAACTGATAACATTTTGGTGATTGAATAACGTGTTCAATTTTTAAGAGATATTTTGGAGACTAGATCATGTACCTAACTAAAAAAATAGACAGGCCGGTACCATATCTAGTTATATACAAACTTTACAAAATTACTTTCCGATGCTTGTTGTCTTTGAGAACTTTGGCTGCTTAGTTTAGTACCTAAAACAAAAAAAACAAATAATTAATTGAGTATAATTGACAGCAAAATCATATGGTTAACTTTACACTCGTCCCTTAAATGATTACACACCAAGTCAAATTTTCTAAGAAAAACACCCAACGCAATACGAAATAAAAATGACAAATGCGCATGTAAATACAAATTATTACACCGGTTCCTTTAAGCGCAGACTAATAACCGAGCGATAAATAAAAAGCGCGCGAAATGAGCTCATTAATTGTTGAGCGCATGCGCGGCGCGTAATTTGAGCTGTCATCTTTAAGTGGCTCGGGTCGCGAGAGCGGGTAACGGGAAAAAATATAATAGGTGGTCTATGGTTCCGATTTTGACAGATCTGTGAAAAGATTGTCATAATCCGAGCCGAACAAAGTGAGGGCATCCCACGAAAGAAGTCCCTTCTTTCTAGTTAGTTCGTTTTGCGTCTTTCTATTTGACGAGACGGGTTTTCTATATGTTTAATGTTAAAAACGCACGTTAATATTTTCTTTCACCGCCGTGTCCTTGTGGAGGCGATTGGCGGCGGCGATCTCTCGCGTCCGGCCCTGCTCCAGGCCAAGGTACGGAGCGAGAGTGCATACCCATGCACTCTCGCTCTCGCTACCCAGCTATCATCTCCTTCTGCGAAGCAGTAATGCTCGCGAAGAGGGAGCCAGCGCACGTGAGGGAGAGGTAGTATATGCGCCCTCACGGCCTTACTTGCCGCAGGAGACGTCCTGGGCGTCGGGAATCCCAGGCTGATTACCGGCCACCGTAGGCGCGGGCTTGCGGACGGCAAGAAATGGGTAGCTCGCTGTCCGGTAAGGACCAGGCCCGGGTCGACGGCGCGTTGTGTTCCACGCGCGCCTCAACGAGATGTCAGCATCAACTGGTGGAGTCCGTAAGGGTCGATGCCTGCCAGGGGTGCGGGTTGTTCGAAAGAGATACCGTCGCCTCTGGCACACAGGCAACTGAGGGGACACGGGTGGGTTTTAGTCAGTAAAAGTCTGACACGCCCTCCTGCTCCATCCAGAGCGGGAGAAGTTATTTGATGATTTCCCACACAAAAAAAACCAGTGAGCAATTAAAACCGTAACCAATAATCCCGCATGTGATTCGAAACCTCCTAGTGAGCCCCCTACCTTAAATCCTACCTTACGTCCAAGCTGAACACCTGGCTACGTGGGGGGCGGACACGCGTACTGTACAACTGTACAAAAACTTATGCGGCTAACAAGGAAAGGTAACCCCTTTATGCGAAAAACCTCAACAAAAAGACAGTGTCCGTATCCAATCGCAGACACTGTTTAAAAATAAAACACGAACATACAAAACCCAAAAAGTGAAACAAAAAACAAGACAAAAAAAAAAAAAAAAAAACCTCCTAGTGAAGAAATTATAACTGGTTAAAATTTTATCCTGTACAATAAAAAGTCGTATCGAGTGGGAGCATAACACTTTTTCGTAACGTGACGATTTCTAAAATGTTATACATGTTACTTTTAGGTACAGCAAGCTTTCGTTCCAAAACTTGGTAAAGTTTCGAAAGCAACGGTAGAAATTTTGAATTGGATGTAGCACATCTAGCAATTCACGCTAGATTATCCAGCACACAAAAAAAGGAACGCTAACAGGCCAATGACCGTTGCAAACGAAATTAGGTTAGGATGAATGGTGCAATGCCGCGGTCTCCTGACATTTTTTAGGTACGGGCCGCATGAATGAAGCGTGAAAATCTCGTTGAGAAAATGTAATGGCCGATTGCGTTGGTGGACTGCCAGATGTCATGGACTATTAAGGACGGAGTGAATGAGGGCTGACACTTTTGTTACAAGAAAAGTGCTCGTTTTCCCAGTTAGGAAAAAATGTCGTTAAAATGATCTTAAAAGTAAGGGTGAAAGGGAAAAGTGGTACTTTTTGAAAATAAAGATTGGTGACGTGATGAAATTGCTTGCGATAACATCAACTCTGTTTCTTTACTGTTATTCGGTTGAAAGGATAGCAACCCTTACACTGAAAGTGGGTGATTCATTAAATCACACTCTATACCATAAGCGCACACGATAATAAACGTACATTTTAATATTTTTTTCGTACTGCCGATATTTTCGGCTCTTCAAAAATAGAAGTGAGATATTAAAAACTGAAGTTTGTCGATGGCACTCTGCGTGAATTTATTTTTAAAGTCTCCTTCTGAAATAATAATTAATCATGATGAAATGTCTCATTAATAATCAAACATCATTATAACCATCATGTTTAGAAAACGGTTTTAGATATGGTTTTCCGGGTTACGCAAAGTTTTCTTTTTGAGTCAGATATACAGAATACCAAACACTTGTATTTTATGCTCGGTTTTGTTTTTTATAGAAAAACATTTAAGTATCCTTTCATAATGAATATTGAATGCATGTGGTTTTTATACCTCATTAATCTTTCGGTCCTTGCATATTTCATATTTTAAAACAGAATTTTGCTAATCGTACCTAGTTACTAGAAATCCCTATAAAGCTGGCTATTTGGCTGCCCCATGTAACGACTCTTGATATATAATGCCAAATGTTGATGTCTCTAAAACTGCTACTGCCAGTAAAAAGGTACAGCCATAGGGCCTAGGGTAAAGTGCTATGTTCAAAGGAGCCATTACTATACAGATGAAAAAAATGAAAACAGACTACATTGCGCGGTAAAATTGTACAAAAAAGCTTGTAAAAGCAACCGCATAATACCTAAATAAATGCACTTTACAGAACATTTTATCCGTTTTAAAGCTACGTATTAAAATATCGTTCATATTTCATGGCGTGTGGGTGTTTTATGATATATTAACGGTTGCCTACAGTGTGCCCGGCAGATTAAAGATTGCACTCTGATGGATGGAAATGGGAAAGCTCCGGGCATTGAATAATAACTCATAATAAATATAAAATAAAGATGAGCTAGGCTGCTGTCTAGTTTACACTCTTGAAGAGGCGTGCATACGTACCTAATTGATTTTGATGGATCATGTGGAAGGTCAATCTTTAGAATTAGTAATGAGCGTGTCGCTTTTGATTCTCACGTAGCTTTTACAAAACAAAAACGTACCTAGAGTCATATGAAACCCTTGCAGATAAATGAAGCAATGGAAGTGTGTTCAACAATATACGAGAACACAGGTGAACTAATCTTCAAACGGCAGCAACACACGACGAACGAGCTCGACATAGCTCTTGAGAGCACCGTGCAATGTCCGATATATTGTGCAGTTTCACGCAATAAGCCGAGCCGTTCTCACATAGCTGCATCGAAACTGGACATGAGCCCATAAGTCTCAGATTTATTTCCCCATTCACCAAAAGTGAAATTCTGTAGGTGGGTCATTATCTTTTTCACATCTCTCGACGCATTTGAATACAAATTAATAATCTATTAACATCTGCTTAATCATAAGGTAATTTACTATATTTTTATCTCGGGGCAGCAGTATTTTAAGCTGTGATGCCGAAGCGAGCAATATTTGGCAATCACACATGCCCGGTGGCATCGATTATTTATTATTTAAATTAAAACATTGTACTCCGTTTGCAGGATTTAAATATGGCGACCATTGCGCGCATTAAGTGGGTGGCACCCGCAAATGGCATACTATAAATATTAATTATTTTAGCAATTCGTTTGTGAAATCATTAATATGATTAATTTTGGCAACATGGCTTTCGGTTTTGAAATGAAATGTAATTAGTAGCATAATTGAATCTATTAATCAAATGGATACGGTAGGTACTGAAATTGGTCACAGTGGTGAGTGAAGTATGTAATGATATATATTTTTCTAGCAAAACTGAAAAGAAATACAGCTCAAAGTAACAAAACCACAATAGCAATTCCAAAACCATTCACTTGGTAGTAGACAGAACTTTTAACAGCCCGCGGCTTCTCGCCAAAGCGCTGGCAAGCCGGCAAGGCCTCAAGTTGTACCGCGCGCTCTTTTATACAGCGCGACCAACTGCACTCAAGTAAAAGTTCAGCATCTATTGGGAAATAATAAACTCGGCTTTGAAAGAGTTACAGCGATTGTGGCAACGAGAACGATAACAGCAAGAATTTAGGCGATCGTTTCCTCTGATGTGCAATTATTAAATGATTAGACCTCCTAAATTATTTTTAGCAATTTCTTATTTTAATTAACTAGCTGGCCCAACGGACGTTATCCAGTAGAAATTTTCATAGTTCATACAAAAATCACCTGTAAAATAGAATTTTCAGTTCTTCCCGAATTTGTAATTTTTCCAAATTTCCTTACCATCAAAACCTAATTCGGACTATTACGAACATTTTTTTAACAACACAACCAATAGTCCAGCAGTTCTCAAGTGATGCTCTTACCAACGCACACAATTTCATTTTTATTTACATAATTACATAGATATTTATTAATTACATAGGAGAACAGTAGCTTGGTCAGTGAAAACCTAAAATTCTAGTTGAAAAATAAATCATGCAACCAATAAGAAGGCCAAAAACATGGTCCAAGATCCTCCGTGAACTTTTCCACATACAGCAGATCCCATCGTTGAAGATTCTTCTGACATACAAACTGGTGTAATTATCTGAACTCGTGCGCCCCGCTTGCCCAATCGCTCGGCCGCAGGCGACGCGTCCGAGTTATAACTTACAAGCAAGGAAGAAGATTTGAGGGAAATATCGACGAGATTTGTAGAGTGAGTTGAGGGTAGATATTTATGGATACAGGATTACTTGCGAATGGATGGTTTGATTTCAAAAATACTTCGAATGTTATGCTTGATGGACAAACGTTTTATTCACGTGAGCAATGCAGACGTACTTTTACTAGTATTTAACGATGATTTATCTAATAACATCGTTAGGTAATAAATTTGAGAGCACTGATTATTATGCATACTCATTTATCACACATTTAATACGTGAATGATGGATTAGTGGCATGATTGATGATGACGAGAAATTCATAACAATATTAACTCTAATAACATTACTTGCAGCATAAAATTACATTAAAACATTAAACGAAAATACCAGTAAATTCTAACAGATCATTTGGTCGGGTTTACCTCCTGAGGCGGGAGTGCAAGCAAACAAAACGACTGGTGATTGCTGGCCGCAGATGATATGATTGCATGCGGTACTGGGCCTAGGATACTGCCTTGGGGCACGCTCCGTTACAAAACTTTACGCCAACTAATATCTGGTGTAAAATGATATAGGGAAGACGTAGCGTGCTGCAGCTATGTAATTTTTATTTCAGTTTTTTTTTACTATCTTGGATTAAAACGTCGATTGATGGATAAGGGGTCTTATCAAAAGTATTTGCTATTTCAATTTTGAAATAAAACTGGAGAAAAGCTTAAAGCGCTATGGATTTACATCATAATATAGCTGTGGCTGTATGACACAACTGGAAAAACAGTATTTTATATAAACATACGTGGAGGGGCTTGTGGCTAAGTAACAATAGCTGCACGGGTCGATCGATCAGGTTAAGCTACGCTTGCCGCGGTTGGTCCGTGGATGGGTGACCATCTTTACATACCAAGACCCCTCCGTGCCTCGTAAAGCACGTTAAGCCGTTGGTCCCGGCTGTCATTTGTGGATCTTTGACAGTCGTTACGGGTCGTCAGCAGCCCGAAAGTCTGACAACCAGTGTTACCAAGGGGTATCGTATTACCCAGTTACTGGGTTGTGGAGGTCAGATAGGCAGTCGCTCCATGTAAAATACTGGTATTCAGCTGCATCCGGTTAGACTGGAAGCCGACCCCAACATAGTTGGGAAAAGGCTAGGTAGATGATGACGTCACTTCAATCTTTACTTCCGTCCACAATTTACACAACAGCGTCATTTTGATAACAAGCGTGCATCGTTACACTTCAACAGACAGCCCATTTAAATAGTGCACCTGACGTCTCAACTTCTCAAGTCTCAAGCTTCGACAAAATTGCTCCTCGATACTTTACGAGAAACATCTAGAAATCAGCGGGCTACGGGGCTATTGTATAAATAACAACGAGAGAGCTCCCTTCAGGCGCCATTCTCGCTTTAATATTGGTGCGTTGTGTGAAAAATCCTGAATAATGGCTAGAGGAATGTGGTAGCAAATGTGAAATAAAAGTGTTGTTTAAGAACGTGACCGCTTAAAGGTATGGTTTCTTTAATAGTGGGAATCAAGTAATTTACTTGTCTTTAAGATCGTTGTATTTGGCAAGGTGAAAATCTTCAAGTTTTTTATGAATAACGTCACAATGTTTGAAATACCATCGTCATCTCTAAGCACTGAATTCGTTGAATTCCGAATATTGTACACGTGTAAACGATTCTAAGTAAAATAATTTAAAAAAAAAACATAGAAATGAAAGATCAACGGTTTTAATAAGTTGCACACTGATTCTGAAACAATAGTTCCTGAACCGAAGTACAAAGCTAATGGATCAATCAAAGTAAATTAAGCAAAACAGATTACAGGAGTTAATTGCCGTTTTAATGAGTTTTCTGATAAAACACTACCGTTTAAGTTTTAATTTTTTAAAGTCCTCAGAATAATGAAGTTTCGAGATTAAAACAATTCTCGCCTTACGGTTGCTAATAAAAAACGCCGACGGACAAACATAAAGCTGTAACTTTTAAAGCTCTTATTTCGAAAGTAGGAGAGCGCAATGTCCTTTGTAATGGTGACGTTTAAGGTTGTGGACCAAAACATGCCGGTTCTATTAAGGTGCTGTCGTAAAAATGGATAATGTCCAGTGCAAAGAGAATGCTCCACGAGGCAACTTGAGTTTTCAATTAGAAAACAGTTAGATTACAAGTCTGTTCCCTACTGTTTGGTAATAAAGTTTGTAATTAAATGGGTTTAAGATTCTGTTCCAAACTAAGTTGGTCGGGGGAACAATGAAAGTATAGAGTTTTGTGAAAGTTGATTCTTGTGTCACAAGTTTTATGTCTACTCTATGGACGACTAAAGCCACGTTAAATGAACTTAAAATTAATTTGAGATCATTCACGTCTAAAGATCCGATAAAAATCTTAAAGACGAAGTTAAGTGCTGATAACAGGAGTAATTACTGATAATGTTATTTATTAGGTGATTAATTTTAAAGCAAAATAATGTTGTATTCGTTCAAATGTTTTAATGAGTTTTTCTCCCATTGATTTAAAAACGGTGAATGATTAAGAGTGCATGAATGAACACAAAGTATTAAGCGACAACGTGATCATTTTAAGAAATGATTAGTTTAAGCAGAGAAATTTCGTATTCAAAAATAAAAGCAGCTGAAACAACAAACAGCGAGAAATGATAATACAATAAACTTAAGCTTTCAGAGGACTGGATAAGTATTTATGACGTATGATTCAAAACGAAGAAAGAAACGAAGAGGACGAACATGAAGGATAAACATTAATACAAATGAGAAAGCGATGTCTTCATTTAAGAACGTAAGACCAATTTGCTTCCCAAATAAACGTGAACATTAAATATAAACTCGGAGAACGCTTCACGCATTCCCACTCGCTGATCTGGAGACAAGAATCGAATAAAAATAAATCGAGAATCGAGACAATCGAACCAGCCCGATGGCGACTCGACTCATTGTAAATATTCCGCCGTAACCGGATGGCAACATTGGTTTTTTAATTTTATTGTTTTAAAAAACTTCATCTGACGCTTGAATGGACGCTGAGTTTCCGATTGAACGCACATCGATGGGATTTTGGGTAGAATTTGGTTTGTTTTGTTAGTTTTAGGAAATTAAAATTGAACGCAGAAAATCAATTTCCTTGGTTGTGATTGTGTACCAGATTTTTATTTGAACTTCAAAAACTAAACTTGAGTTGAACCACTTTTACAATAATTCCCTCTGTATAATTATAATAACGTCTTCTTCTTGGAACATAACCTGAGCCACAAGACTCAGTGGGCTAGTGGCAACATTTTAATTGCAATCGTTTAAGAGGTATCTGATCGGTCGTTACAAGTTAGTCGAAAAAAGCCGTCGCACAGTTTATTGAGCCATCCCTTATCCGTAGCTCAGGGCTGGCTTAAGTAATGCACTGATTGAGATAACTTATTTGGTATGAGGTTCAAAAGATGATAACAAAAAGGGGTGAAATCAAAGTCCTTCTTGTAATAAACAAAGATTTTTCCATGGATCCCAAAAAAAGACAGTCAACATGGAAATGCTCTCCTACTGAGTTGGTGGTGGAAAAAAATGGCATTACCTAATTCTTTTATTTTAATTGTACATACGTCAATGTTATTGTTTTTGTTAATATCATAGGCTAGACCATCCGGAAAAATCCTTACTGATATTAGCTTCAGACCTTTCAGCAGTTTCCAGCACTTTCTGAATATTTTTCAGATATTTTTCTCTACATACCTAGTTATATAGCATAAACTACACCTGACTTTTTATAGCCTTTATTATCCACATACAAATTATATCGCATCACAAAGAATGCTCATACGTCCAAGTTTGGACCATTACTTGGTATCGTGAATATCCGCCAACGGCACAGTGATATGCGCGCGCGCAACAAGACGTAAAAACATCGTCCCGTTATTATTGATATGCAAACGTATTCAGACCTTGTCCTGGACCGGCTTTTGTTTTATAAGGTTCGCCGTGAAAGAAGCTGGATTTTTTAAGTTTTTTGAGGAAAACTCTCTGTGATCGTCGACTGATAAAAGTCAGCATTCTGTACAACTTTTAAGACACAGTCTATCATGAAACATGTGATATTTATGTAGTTAGTTAAGAGAATAGTATTCGAGAATTTTATGTTGGAAAACTAAATGATGACAATACTTTCCATATAATAATTGAAACTCAGTGACATTTCTAGGTCTCGTCAACTCGTGATTGCGACACTGCACTTCAGCAGACATGTATATGTATAAACTGCATAGGTACCTAATCAATTACACAGGGTGGCAAAGACATCGACGCGCAAACTCAAACCACGGATTCAGTGCAGAATTCGGAACGTCTGATTAAAAAAAAAATTGCTTGCGTATATTTTGACCGGACCGCGTAGGGCCATATTGCACTTTTCTCTGAAACAACTGTTTTCCTGGTTTCCTTTTACGCGTCAATGTACCTGACATACTGTATTTTTTCGGATAGGATTACTTTTTAGAAGAAAACAATGAATCCTGTTTTAACAAAATGTGCATGAGAGTTTCTCTTTTTCTGATCTTTCTAAAACTGCCTAACACTATCAAGATACGATGCAATCCGTTTGTTTGCAAACATCTCGTGTGATGAACAGTATCCTAAACATTGCTGAAGATAACATTCAAAGAGTTAAACGTTATGTGTTATGTTATTAAAAACTTCTTTGATGTCTTTGCCAACTCTTACAGGTGAAACTAACAAACATTTTATATTTATTTTTAATCTTTCGGTACTTTTGTTCACCTTGATCTTTGTAGCACTCATACTGATATTACTAAAGTAATAAATAAGATTGAAAACTCGTTGAATGACAAAAACATTTAAAAATTTAAAGGTTTATCACTAGTTTTCCCTCTTTTCTGGGAAAGTTTTAGTAAACGTTCAATTCATACGTAAGGTAACGTTATAAATGGCTTTTTATATTACCTAACCTTACGTATGAATTGAACGTTTAAAATTTCATTATTTTAATTGTTATTTAGTCATTTGTAGGCTAGTGTGTAAGGCTTTAAAAAAGATTGCATATTTAAAACCAATCAACAATCTGCCTAGCCTTTTCCCAACTATGTTGAGGTCGGCTTCCAGACTAACCGGATGCAGCTGAATACCAGTTTATTCGGGAATTTTACATGAAACGACTGCCTATCTGACCTCCACAACCCAGTTACTGGGTAATACGATTCCCCTTGGTAAGACTGGTTGTCCGAGTTTTGGGCTTCTGATTATCCGTGACGACTGTCAAACAAGTAAAAATAACAGCCCGGATCAACGGCCTAACGTGCTTTCCGAGGAATGAATGATTCTCGATGTTATAGATGGTCACCCATCTACGAACCGACCGCGGCACAAGTAGCTTAACCTTCTCAACCAGTGCGACTGTTATTATTTAGCCACGAGCTCCTCTGCTTATTTAAACCGATAAAAATATTATTTTATCGTTTGTCTGATATTATTTATTTAAAGTAATTATATTACCAACTCTAAGTGTGTGTTGTCATCTCCTACGACAACTTCAAACAGATTAATAATCTGCATTTATGTCTAAATCTCATGTTAGCACGATCAAAATAAATCCAGCCATTTGAATATTTTGAAACCATAGACACAGTCTTATTTACACGTTGTAGATCTTTATCGAGCAGATCTTGTCTATGGATTAGCCTCGTAAGCATGTTTGCGGCTAGATTGTAGACTAGACTAAGTCTAGTTCAGTCTGAATGTAGGTTAGTGAGGTGCTCGTAAGTTGGACCTGCTAGAGAATGTTTAATAATTAATTATTGTTAATGTAGCAGGTATTAACACGCCGTGGTTTAATTTATGCAGAGTTAACTGGGGCTGTTAGTGTGGCGGATATTGATTGGAATATCGCACTTAGTTTTGCCGATTGTCATATGAATTACTGACTGACAGGCCATATGAATTACTTCATATCATTGTTTATTTAACTTGACTGCATAAACCATTTTTTTTTAATTTTTATCAATTAAATTTTCATTTATTGTTGAATGTTAATTATATGCTATTATTGTATAGAATCAAGTTCTTCCACCATAACAGGCAGCTGTGCTGCTGGGGAGTTTGTTGCGCCACTTATTCTTCCCAGCAAAAGCACTAAGAAGTGGTGAAGGGCGGGCGTTTTGGGGGACTGTCTTATGTAATTTTGACGTTCAAAAAGTGCTGACTCTCAGCTTAGTTTGATTTTGATTTTGAAAGATTCTAGAAATCAAGGAAGTTGTTTATGTAAAAGTATGTAACTAGTAGGTGGTTATATTCTGCCTAAAAATACACTTACCTTTAGTTTAAAACTTAGCTACGACGTTACTGTAATTTGTTAAGTCTTCTGCCTAGCGTTTTCCCAACTATGTTGAGGTCGGCCTCCAGTCTAACCGGATGCAGCTGAATACTAGTATTTTACATGGAGCCACTGCCTATCTGACCTCCACAGCCCAGTTATTGGGTAACACGATACCCCTTGGTAAGGACTGGGTGTCAGACTTTCGGGCTTCAGACCCGTAACAACTGTCAAAGATCCACGAATGACAGCCGGGACTAATTAAGGCGGAGATTTCTTTAAAACGATCAACAAGGTGGTTTTTAAAACCAGTATATCTCTTTAACCGTAAATAATTTTGAAAGCAAAAAAAATATTTGGTATTTTCAAGTTTATTTTGCATACAGTGATGGAACTCAAAACATAATAAAACACAATTTAATGCATCAAAAAATCATCAAAGTCACCTCTTAATTTTCTTTAAAATCGGTATCCCTTCAATAACAATTATAATTAAAAATATACCATAAAATTTCAAATGCCAAGCTGCATCCAGTGATGGATTATTTATTATTAAATAGTTAATATCTAATTTTATACGATTTTATTTGCACTTTTACGAAGTACGTTTGCGCATTTATTATTCGAATTCATTACAACAGATTTTAACCCGTATCGGATTGTAATAAGAACTATTATCGCTCATAACATTATTTAAAGTTACCAGGGCCTTAACGTGGCGCCGTGGTATGTAACGACGTTCGCCCATCCACGGACCATAGACCCGCGCGGCTGTTATAACTTAGCCACAAGCCCCCGTAATTTCATAAGTACTTATCTAATTATATAGGCGAAATTTATTTTAAAGTCTGACGATCCATCATTTGAATGGTCTCGGAAACAAGATTTCCTCCTTCAACACATACAAATATTTTCAATCTTATAGAAACACCATGTCTCCTCAAATTACCATCAATCCCCGGTAAATCTCCTAAAAACTTACAATCACACCGTCACTTCTTTGTCCGTATCACACCGTGGTTCGTGATAGTGATCTAAAACCGTTGGACACAACACGTTATAGTGCAAGTGTACACCGCCACCGCGCCGGCCAGTGGGCAGGTAGGTAGGGGCGTCAGTCGGTGCGTGTAGATAGCGCTTAAATTACAGAAAACATGACAACACAATTTGTTACGGAGATCTTACTGGACGACTTGGTGCGGAGTAGGCTGGGGGTGGATAAGAAATAGGGGAAATGATTGAATAGTTGCAAATTTTAGTAGTAGTGGTATTACCACTACTACTAAAATTTACTAGAATATAGTATTTACTAAAATATAGTAGAACAGCGTGTTAGCAAACAAAACTTTTCAAAAATACAAGAGGAACAAATATGTATTCGTTATCATTTAAAGTCGATAATCTAACAGTTATCTTGTCAAACATTCAAATAATACGACAGTATACAGCTACCTTGTTTTTTAGTAAAAGAAACAACTTATTCCCCCTTGAAAGTATTATTGGGTTTTTCCTTCTGGAATTTGTCAGTAGTAGTCCGGAGTCTGGATTTGTGATCGGTTGATGGCAATAGGCTCGCCCCCTATTACATGGAACTTAAAAATAACTGGCGAAATGTTGGTGTACTATATGTACACTTCTGTCCTACCTTTCCGGGAAACAAGGCGTGATGTTATGTTTGTTGTTAACCCCCCCCCCCCCCCTTAAACTAAAATTATGAAAATCAATTGAAGCAAAATAAAATTATATAGATATACATATCAAATACCCATTTACAAACTATTTTAGGAAGAATCAACAGACATTAAGGTAGTCCATTTACATTAATTCAACCTTACAAAGTAAGTATGTATACCTAATTAAACAAAATTAGCCCTCCAGCTTTACAAAGTTCACTTTAAACATCGCACAACTTTTTCCGCCAACAGAATTAAAACTTCCTTATCCTGCTCTCCGAATCCTCGTCCCTCACCACCTAAGGGCCCCGGTTTCTAATTGCAGGGAGGGCCTTAATTGAATGTTATTGAATTAGGATCACGCCCCGCTCACCGCTCACCGAGCCGCACAGCTCGCACGGACCGCGTACGATACCGTACGTATCGTACGATAAATATGTAAAGCGATACTTGTATTGGTACAGTCAGCGACGTAAGTCGACTAACAGTTCAGTGTTATAAATCATAATTGGCTGAATATTTAGGCCTCCTTGCATCACTGATCACTAAATGTGTTTAGCATCAGACGATCATGGGTGAAACTCACGTCCCAATGGGTACCTCTCAATGGAAAGCAAATGCGCTGCAGGCTCAGACGGAGATGGCGGGATGAGCTGAACTCCTTCAACAAGATGTGGTCTTTAGCACCTTTAAACAGAGTGCAGTGAAGTGAAGTGAAGTGGAAAGAGAGAGAGTAAGAAGGCTTTTGCTCTGCCGTGGGATATCACAAGCTTTTGCAAGGTGAAGAGTTTGTTTGAACGCTTATCTCTGGAACTACCAGTCGGCGTTGAAAAATTATATTTTTGCATTTCATAGCACAGAAGCTTGAGGAGGCTATAGATTATTTAACAAAACGCTAGGACCCTTAGGAGCCGAGCAAAAAGACCTAACGTCAGAAAGAACTCTAAAGCGAAAAGTAAGTAATCGCATTGCATTAGCCTGCCCAGCCCGGGCAGGCGGATGCGAATCGACGTGCTGGGTTGGGGGAACAAGAAATTTCACGCGGATATAATCGTGGACAGAAGCTAGTTATAATCATAAATAATAACTATCACATGAAATGACCAATTTTGTGTTAATTTCGATTATGTGTAAAATTAGCAGTGATACTGATTACTGATACCGACTTTTGTCCCTGACCGTACTCACACACCCGGTTATATTTAAGAGAGTTAGCTTTGAGAGGACGATGAATAGACGTCGTAGAGGTTTAGTTAAAAGCTTTAGTTGTATTGACGTTTTCTATAGAAGGTGGCCTTGCTTGCTCTATAGACAAACAAGAATAGATACCAGTGGCGACGGGTCAAATCAAGTCGATTCCCATCGGCTTACCTTAAAGAAATCCCACCTCCCACCGATCCACTATTTCAAAGTATCTACAATTAATTGGTATGTATTTCTAAGTATTACTGACAAAATGCCTACGTGCAAAGCAAATCTTCCGTGCAAAATTCTCTGATTCCAACTCAATACCTATCAGTAAAAGTGAGGCCCTATCTTCTGAAGAAACTTTAAGCTTTCATCAAGCGGGGACTGTTTTTTTTGGAACGGCTTACCGTTGCCGTAAATGCATCCCTCGCCACTGATAGGTACTTATCATGGAGCTACGTTTTCAGGACAAAGTAGGTAAGATCATCTTTAAGCTTTTATTAATGTCAGAAATATTACAATGACTAGTGGAGATAGAGATATGTATGTACTAACCTTATCGAGATGGTGGACAATACGTGAATCGGTGAATGAGTAAAAGTTCTTACCACGATATACAGATAGTATATGCAGATATAGTAGACACATACCTGTAACAAAAAAGATAATTTTATTAGTATGATAACGTGAAGGAGAAGGTAATCAAATCACAATATTCATATTCATTTAATTGCGTTCCACATGGTAAAAACAAAGATGTTAACAATAGGCTTAGAGCTAAGAGCCGTTGTAGACCCTGTTAGGGCACAGCAAAAGGTATTATTAAATTATAACTATTTCTTAAAAATAAACTTAGTAACTAAAATTTAAAAATTAAAATAAAATTATACATTAACTGAGTACTTAATTCAATTTGGATAACAATTTAATAACCTAAATAATAATTGGATAGCTATTTTAATTAAACACTTACAATTTTTACATTTAGTTAAAGTTATATATTTAAGTAATTATCACAAAAACGTATTTCAAGAGAAACGTATATAAGAGATCATTTTTTTTTTTTACATATAATTATTACTAAAGAAATTTGGTTTCACGTGTATCACAATTTGAGACAATTTATATTTTATAAATAACTTATTGTACCCATATTTAGTAGTCTTATAATCCTCAATTAAATAATCTTCTCGAAATACAACTAGTATATAGAAAAAAAAAATATAACTTAAAACAGAAAACATTTATTCCAATTATGGTTTATCATTTAAGTATTCATTTATATTATAATAACTCTTGTCCAACAGAAATAGCTTTAGTTTATTAATAAATATGCTGGATTTATTTATATTTCATATTTTTTCTGGTAACTTATTATACATTTTTATCGACATGACATAGGTACTTGTAGAGTGCATTTTTAATCGGGATGTAGGTATATTTAATCTATTTTTATGCCTTAAAGTAAATTTAGTTTGTAGATCTTCTCTTTTTGTGTAGAATTCCGGGTATCTACGTACAAATTTACAGAGTTCAAAAATGTAGATGCCTGGTAGGGTTAAAATTTTCAATTCCTGGAAGTGAGGTTTACAGCTATCCGTTTGTTCAATACTTACTAAAATTCTAACAAGTTTTTTTTGTAGAGTGAATAGTGTAGGTGCATCTGTACTATTTCCCCATAATATGACACCATATTTAAGCCATGCATAGGCATATGCATAATATGTTACTAACGCAGTATTAATGTCTGTGGTTTTTTTATTTCCCGTAGGGCGTATGAGAATTTTAATAACTTAGCTTTTAATTTTTGGATATGCGACTTCCAATTGATGTGTGTGTCTATGTCTAGGCCCAATAGTGTGAAATTATTTACAACTTCTAACTTATAATTTTCAAAACTGAAACACTGTTATAGGTTTTTTTTGTTGTGGATTATTTACCAACTATGTTGGGGTCGCCTTCCAGTCTAGTGGGATGCAGCTGACTATTAGTATTTTACATGGAGCGACCGCCTATCTTACCACCACAACCCAGCAAACCCGACGACCTGTAACGACTGTCAAAGATCCACGAATGGCAGCTGGGACTAACGCCTTAACGTGTTTGCCGAAGCGCGGAGAGGTCTTAGTATGTAAAGTCGTCGAATCTGTAGTCCTAGGATATGTCGGTTTCTTCAAGATCCTTCACCGTTTTGAGAGTAGTGGTAATGAAATTATTTACACAAAGAAAAGCGACTGCCTGGGTACGAACCTTTGACCTACAACTGGTAAGCCGTGGTCGTTATTATTGGACCTCCACTGCTCTACTGCTAGCTTCAAAGAAATATCGCTAATTCGAAAGCTTGCATACGTAAAAGAATTTTCCAGATTCTTATCGCATAAAAATCAATATTGACTCACTATTACGTATGCTAATGTCAGGTCTGGTTACAGAATCTCTGTAACATCTTGTGATTTAGAATCCTGAAAGTTACAGTACCAACCAGATACAGTTTTTGATCCAGTACGACTGTTTGCCTAAAATGGACGTGCAATAATAGTTTTGTTAATTAAAATTGCAGAACAATCGTAGGTAACCGACAAAGCGATAAAAATCGATTATTCGAAAACTTTTACACCGAAACAAGTGAACTCGATACCTCTTTTTCGATTTTTCAAAATCCTCTCTCGAAACAGTGCCTATAGTTCTTTTTTTTTTCGTGCAGACGGCACAGGGAACGTGGATTGGATCCCCAGTGGCAACCGAGTGGGTTTCAGCCATGTTCCAACTTCCAGCCCTTTAGTGTTGCGCTTTTTGTTTTGTTTCTTCTCTTTTAACCCTCGCCTGCTAAAGGTTTCGATGGTTTTTGGTATTATTGCGATGGTTATTGAAAACGGGTGCAGTCGGATGTAGACAGAGAAGAGGTTTACTGACGAATGAAAACGTTGGTAACGTTTCTGTAAAAAGAATTACAACAGAAAACATTTACTGAACCCTTCTTAATCCTTTGTATCTTTTGTAAGTGATAAGCAAGTGATTCTCAGTGAGGCTTTTTAATAATTTTGTTGAAGAAACTTTGGACTAATTTAATTAAATGGAATATTAGTAATAGTAGTAAAATTTTCCAACAACACAATTTTAGGCGCCCGCAGACCGACGACGGCGCAACGCGACTTCGGTGCTACAATTTTCATGAAGTTTTCATATAAATTGTTCCACCAGAGACGCGTAGCGCCTGTCTGCGGGAGCCTTTGTAGCAATTTTATTGTTTCGGACGGAAACTGATATTCTTGAAGGTTCTAGCTATTCAAGATCTCTTGTTTCTCTCCACGAAATCAGAAAATTTCTTGTAACATAGCAGCAACTAAGTAAAACGTACCGTCAAAATGAATCTCCGTTACTACCATGAAATACGCACATAAACTCGTAATTCCCCATAACACAGTTATGATTAAAGTGCATTGGCGAAAGCATTAATATTCCGGTCGTTACGCACATTGTCCGGGCACCGCCATTAATAACCGAAACACCGGCGGACAATTTGTGTATAATTAACGAGCCGCGACGGAATACAAAAATGTATGATGTGCTTGTGAGAGATAATGGCGAAATGATGTTTTAAATGGCTGTAAAATTAAGTTGGAGATAAGTTTGATCTGGACTTTGTTTTAAGATAAATTGTTTTACAGTGTTACCCTAAAAGATTTGCCAATGGGCAATGTAGCACAGCATACGTGTGAAGTGTACAGACCGAGTTAGAAACACCACCCTGCGCACCATAACTGAAGTAGCGGATGTTGGAGATAAAACAGCCACGCTGAAGTGGGAGTGGGCTGGACACGTCACGCAAGTGCACCCGGAGAGATGGGCAAAGATTGTCACTCACGAGATACATCGTCGTTGTGGTAGACGGCAAAGGTGGTGTGACGATCTGATAGGTTTGCAGGGCAAACATGGGCAGATAACGCACAACACAAGGACGTTTTGAAGAAAAAAGGGGAGCCTTTTGTCCAGCAGTGCGGCACAATTTAGGCAAACAAAAAAAAAGGTGAAAAAAATAGACAACTTATATTGGCACGTTTGTATTTTCATAATAGCATATCGTAACCTTCTCCAAACTGCAAAGGACTTTAAACTTTATTTCTAGCATAACTTAAACCACGGAAAACTCCTTCAGTTTCTATCTGTGTTGATCTTTATACCTATTTCAACAACGTAGAAATCTTTAAAAATGTCTTTGTTTTCTCATTTTCTTTCAAGAACTGTAGACTAAATTGGTCTTGAGTCACGCGAGGATCCCTCTAGGGAGCTATACGGCTTTTTCTCAACCCTCTGATTTGTAGACCAGCTAGGTTCATGTTACGGGGACCAGCTAGTCATATATGTATACCTATACGTTGTCAAACGGTGGATATACAAATATCTCTCAAAGAAAGGTAGCAATAATTTAGATTTTTAACAAGTTGTGATGGGTTTGAAGACCCGCTTTGTAATCACAAATAGACATAGCATAACATGACGCCTTATATCCCCGGAGGGTTGGGCAGAGGTGTACCTATAGTAAATTTTAAATCCCTTGTAATAGGGGGTGAGCCTATTGCCATCAATCGAGCATAAATCCAGACTCCGGGCTGCTACTGAGAAATTACAGATAGAAACACCTTATAACACTTTTGCTCGACCCGGGAATCGAACCCAAGATCGCATTCGCTGCGATAGCGCTTGCGTCCACTAAACCAACGAGGTATACACAATAGGGTTTCAAAATAATTATTACAACCAATCAACGAGCAGGCAGACTCATTTATGCATTAATCTTGAGAAAACTGAAATTGCCAACTAGCTGTGATAAAGCAGAGAAGACCTGAATGGGACTCGCTCAGACCAGGAAAGCATAGCTCAAAAGGCAGGAAGCCCATACACAGTGGGTGGAACAAAGCTGCTAATTATAATATTGTTATTAATATTGATAATATTACTTTCTTCTCTATGCCTCTGCTCTATACTGAGACCAATGAAGGCAGATATTACTACCATCTCAGAAGTCTTTCAAAAGGTCAGCTAACTACACACCAGTCAAGTCACAACCTGTATCAAAACATGAATATGTAAAGCTCGTAGGCAGCAGCACGTGCCATTCCGTAGCTTTACCATGAATTTATGCATGTACGAGTAACTGGTCAATCCATATATTTTCGTGTTTATGACCACGGCTGGTCCGGATCCCGTATCGGGCACATCGAACGGCTCAGTGGGGCAGGCATGAGGCAGGGGCACTGTCCCTTCGATCGCGGGCGCTAATGCAGCACGCGCGCTCACCGTATTAATTTGTCATACTGTCAACGATTATGTTTAGGGCAGCGCACTTTAGGAGCAGAAGCGGTAACGCTGATATCAAACACTTCAGTTTTTGTTTATGTTTCCCTTCCTTTCGGCATCTTTCACTCGAAGTGAAATGTCTGAAAACAAAATGAATCAATAAGTACTGAAAATTTAATGTATTAGTGAACCGATCCAACAATGTTGCATTTCGGAATCTTTCTCTCGCCAGCTGCATGATCGATAACGAAATTCCTGTATAAGTTTGTCGGTGTTGAAATTGAGTGAACCGTCTGATATCGGCCTAGAGGCTTATTTGGACTGGAATTCATAATCGAAAAAGTTGAAATCCAAAATCAAAAATCAAAATCAAAATATTTTATTTCACATAAACCTGCAAGGGCACTTATGAAACGTCAGAAGCTAGGTGCACGGTTCCAATTTGTCGCTTCCTATGGAGAAGAGCCGGCAAGAAACTCCACGGTCTTTTAAAAATAATTGGGTTTTACAATGTTTTCAAATTACAGTGATAATAGGTATGGGAGGACAGTGCAGGCCTGTCAATAAGTACCAAGTACTTAGAGGAATGAAAATAAAGAATAGAAATCCGAATACGTAAGCAGCATTAATTGCTTATTATCAATCAGAACAGATTGCGATTGTAGTTTCAGTCGCAACAATCAAAACCAGAATACCAACCATCTCTATTGCTCTTTATTTTGTGTTGAGTTTGACCCTAGCAAGTCACATAGACATTATTTATAGGTAGGTAGTTTTCAATGTGGATAGTAGCTCTAACTACCCCAATTTGGAACCGTTAATCCTACAATTTCGATTGGATCAGCTGCATTACTTGTCTGCCGTTCTTATACAATGTATCATCATCAGTGGCAGCCTTGTTCTATCCACTGATGACGACCTATATACCTCGTCCCTTTTGTGCCATTCTTCCCTGGTCTGTGCGAGTCTCATCCAACCTTCCCCGCGATCTTCTATAGGTCGTCCACCCACCTGGCTGTCGGTGTGCCAGCGAGAATAACGTCCATAAAATTTACTCAACATGCTTTCGCGAATCTGTCACAGCTTGAACCGGCCTAGTATACCCCGAGCACACGGACCGCGGCACGATAATGACAGGTAGAATGTCCACTCGATGACACCGGCTCCCAACACTGTGGGCTGCACACTCCCGCTATAAATATGTAATCACTATCAAATTATACCTAGCTACTGCAGTGACTCTATTGCAGAGTTGGTACTTTCACAGATAAAAATATCGTGCACTTTTGTTTAGTTGTGTTTCTAGGATAAATTGATTTTGTTTATAGTCTTAATTTATGTACCTAGTTATGATGGAAATCATGGTCGGAACATCATCAATTTTTAGTGCTTCCATTGGCACATGTAAGACCTAAAAGTGACCAGAACAGAGCTTATGCAAAATCCAGTCTTTGTACAACAGAAAATCTGAAAGAATCGTACTCTCAGCAGGAGACATTTTCAAGGAAAAAACCAAAAAACCTAAGTATTCAACTTATTATTTTATTTAAAAAAGTATCCATGGAGTTTTGTTGCCCGTTATATTCTATAAGAGCCTACTACGCTTTGGAATATGCAATTAGCTTCATCTTTCGTACTGACCGACCCCTTGAAAATTCAAAAATGCATATAATTTGTTTGATTGAAATAAAGCATTAAGTCTGAGCCTGTGCTTGAATTCCCCAATAAACACTACAGTGTTGCCTCTATCAAATAATTCAAGTTAACCTATTAATTTCTTGAAATAGAGATGTCGTTTGGACTAGCAACGTTTGCATATCTGCATAAAGAGCTATGGTTACTGTACTAAACGTCCATATTTGTACCCGCGTGCTACGAATTAAATTGTTTGTACCATATTGGCTTATATTCGACCTACTTGATTGTTTATTTACTACCATTTCCCTAACAAGTCAAGCAGTGCTTGCAGACATAAAACATGGCGTATTTGGTCAATCTGAAGTGCCTGGAGTTACAATTAAGTTAGCAGTTTAAATTTTAACATTACAATGGAATTGCTGGCTATACCTAGCTGGTTCAATGTAGCTGCTAATTTCTTGCCCTGGTTTGGTATGATTGTCAGTAATTTGGATGAGGGTTGTCGGTCAGAACCAGAACCTTCATTTTGTTTTTGTTTAAGTTTAAAAGTGATTGGCAATTTTTCCGGGAAATTCGTATTTTGAAGGAAGAAAAGTAAGCGATTATCCCAAAATGGAACAATGCTTTAACAAGCCAGATATAAAATATCCCAAAAATAAACAGAACGATCTAAAAACGCAAATAAGCAACAATCAAGGAACCGTCTCGGCTTCCAACTTGTTTTGTTAAATTGCGCGGAAACAACGAGCTCGTAATTTGTGTGTTGTGGACTCTTTGGTCGTTTGTCCGCCATTATTTATAAATATAAATACTGTCACAAAAGAGTCCGACAATGATGCCTCATTATGCTATGATTTATGTGAATATAATGCCTCTTTTTATTGTTAAATACGTGGAAGTGAAATGGGTACGAATACGAATACTGATTTATTATTTATTAACATTCATTCGAAACATTTTTAAATGCTTGTCGAGTTTACTAATGGGGACTAGAAATCTACACCGTAAATTAAATCATAATTCTGAAAAAAAAAACAGACCCTTTATAAAGGATATCTAGCACTTCGCCCGCGACTCCGTCAGCGTAAAATTATCCTACTAATAATAACATTATTCATTCGAATTTCCAGCCCCTTTACGTGGGGAATTTTTAAAAATCCTTTCTTAGCTGACGTCTCCTACTCGTAATCTACCTGTTTGCCAAATTTCATCTTCGTAGGTTGTCATTTTAATTAGTGAGTGAATTAATGAGTGACCTTTTGCTTTCAACGCTAGACACGTAACATTATCCGAACAAAGTTACAAGTTTATCCCAAAAATACGACAAATTAGAATAAATTGCTGTCACCAACTTTCTTCACATCAAAAGTTCTAGTTCCCAGAAGAACGTAAACATCGCAGTTTACGTCGTTTGCGAGCAACACTGGGGCATAAACATAGCAGTTTACAAACCACTGAGCGACGCTTATCAACTATTTGATCAACACAAGTTAGTGCCCGCGCTCACGAGACGTGTCCAACTTGTTGTAATGAGCCCACAATTAGTATGGTATTACGATGCTAATTGTTGATAACGTGTGGGCAGTGTTATGTAATTAATGAGAGGTTGTAAAAAGTAAAATGATTTTTGAGCATTTCTAAAGCTTTACCAGGAAACTTTTATGTTTGCATAATATAGATGTGAAAATTCGATTAAAATTAATCTCCCACAAAAGTGCACAGTTGTGCAACTTTTAATTCACGAAACACAACATTAAAATTAATTGACACATTAACGTATACTCAAAATAATCTTTCTAAATAAACTCCTACTAATAAAACTGTCAGCTTAACTACTAAAATCCGCCATTCGCGCTTGTAAATCAACTTCAAAGCTTCGACAAATTATAACAAATGCTTATCACGGCGTCAACACAACTGAGTTTAATGTCGGAAATGTTGAAAAGGAGGGAACATGACTTCTGAAGCCCTTTGGGAACGAGCACCGTCTGTCAAACACTCTGACGTTTTCGAATCTATGTAGTACCAAACGAGTCTGTTGGAAAGGATTACCAAGCACGCAAAGGTTCTGTTAAAGGCTGGGTGTTCTTATAAATTAGCTAAACTGTGAAAGCTGGAAAATAGTTTATCTTGTACCTATGACCTTGATAGCTGCAAAAGGCCAAGGTGGTTTAAATTAACAGAATAATTTATTTGGATTTACAGATGACCAAATATGTCGTGGTGGTTATGGCCTCACTCCTCATGCACGCGGTAGTGGTGTTGTGTTGGATGTGACTTTGATTCATATGTAGATATTTCTAAGTTTATCTTGGACATCACTGAAAGAAAAGATAGTGAAAAAACCTGGGCTTTGATATAAGGCTGAAATCGCCAACCCGCTTTGAGCAAGCGTGGTGATCAACGCTAAGAACTTCTCTGAAGGAGAAGATATCTTTGCCCTGCAAGGGGACTGCAATAGGCTGGTAAGAAAAGATATACTTATGAAGGTTAACGTGATGACAGATCCACTAGATATTCAATAAAAGTGAGACAAGAAATGTTTTGTGTTAAGTGAGAGAAGTGTTAACACATTCGATGCCAAGCAAGAAAAATAAAAATAATTAGTTCGTGTGCCCACACACAACTCGCATCCGAGTCGTCGCTATAAGTAGTCTCGCTAGTCGGGTCCTGGGCATGAACAGAATCATCAATAGCTACTTATTGCGACGACTCGGATGCAAGTTGTGGGCACACGAATCAACTATTTTTCGACCCATACACAGTGGAACGAATGTATGGGAGCGGTTGGACGTAGACATGTCCGAAAAATAAGAGTAAAATTATGACAAACTAATGATGCCATCTTATTCGATTACTTAATGCCTTCATAAATTGTGGTGATGAATTTCTTCATAACTCCCATATTTCGGGAGTAATTTGAGAAAATGTGAAATTTTACTATGAAAATGAGTGTATCGAGCTCTCTCCCTCCTGATTCCGGGCTTGTTTCAAGTAGCGGTCTCTAATATCGTAATGCTATTACTAAGAGCTATATTTAATACTAAGACACATAGTGCGCCAAATGTGCACTTTCTGGGATAAAAGGAAATGAAAATTAAAAAAAAAAAACGTTTTTTCCCCATTTGTATTTACTTTAAACCGCAGACAGACTTATTAAGAGGTCTATAAATATATTATATATATATACAGAAATATATATTAACAAAAATATTCACAAGAACTGATGAGAGTATGACTTTTAAGTAAGTTGATAATAAATTACCTAGTTTCATTAAAAGTACAATAAATAATTAAGATGTAAGCTCTAATTTACTAAGTTACACATTTTAAAACAATAACATCATTTAATTATCTTCGTCATCATCATCATCATCAATTAATTCAAATTCAGAATCGATGTCCGCTAAATCATTTATGTTAACAAATTCGATATCACTTTTCTCAGAATCCGTAAGCTCATAAAATTCCTTAAAAGAAGATTTTTTTACAAACTTATTTCCTTTTGGACGGATACTTGTAACAAGTGGATCAGAAGACAGTAAAAGATTGTGCATAATATCTTCATTGCATGAGATACTGCTATGCTTTCGAGAATGCCCCTCTCTATATTTTCTAAAATCTTTATTTCTAGCCTCAGATGCCTCTTCGGATAGAAAACCAATGGGCACAATTGACATGTTCTGAACTATGTCTGGCCCATGCATTAAAATTTTATGAAGTGAAGAAGGCATATAATACCATGGGTATAACTCCACGTAAAGCTTAGCAGTATCAAAGCAGAACTCTCGGAATTTAGTTACGTTGATCTTCTCTCCTGATGAAATACACTGCAAGATCACACAGATTTTTCTTAAAAGCATAGCATCTATTCCGGTCAGTTCAGCAGATTTAGTGTAGTTTTCAAAAAATCTCCTTGCCGAGTTGCCATTGTTGGTGGATCCACTGCCTTGTTTCACAACATCGAGAAGTAAGCCCGTTTCTCTTCTTACAGCCTCTTGAACTCTTTTCTTCCTGTCATCAACTTGCCTTTTTGCTATATCACCCCTTACTTGCCATGATTTTATGTCTAATTTGTAGGAAATGTGTAATAAGCATTCCATTGAGCGAATCCAAGCGTGAAGGGTGCTTAAGCTATATTTATACATGTCCTCGTTTGCGTGTTTATCTTTGATTAACTCTAAATTATTCATTTCTTTAGGACAAGCCTTGCATATGTCACACACTGAAGCTGCTGTATTGGATATAATGGAATGAATTTTACCATCAATCATTGTCAACAGCAGTTGGTGTTTGACACTAATTCCATCAGTGATGGTGGATGGAGTTAAGGCTTCAATCTCTGCTTCGATTTCAGCCATCTCTCTCTGCACATTTTCTTTGGTTTCCTTTATAAACTTAAACAATATTGGCCGGCAAAATGAAGTGGAAGATGGTCGCTCGTTTTCCCAAATTGTTACACCTTTTGAGACGAGCCGCAGTGGTACAAGACTAATCATAAAATTACTAGCAAGATCGATTTGCTCATCTTCACTCGTCCTTTGATGATAAATGCTTTGGCTAGATGATCCGTCAAAACCCCATTTGCTGGTCAATACGAGCTGTTGATTGGGATCAACAGGGGTTTCTAACGACCTAATAAGTCTTCTTGAGGTTAAATCCATCAAGGCTTGTAATTTGATTTTTGCAGAGCTCTCTGTAACTGTGAGATCTTCTTTGGCCGGATAGCACTTAATTTTTTCTTTAACCAACATGTAGTAACTCGGGTATTGAAGAGCTCCTTCTTGAGTGTTGAAATCCCGAAGAGTGTTATAGCGCCATTTCGATAAGTTCATCGATACATAAAGAGCCAATGCCTTCAAAGGGGATATTTCCCGTACCTGAATTGATTTACCTTCAATGAAGGCTTTGATTTTTGAGGCCTCTTCTGGATTCTCCGTCAAGTATTTCATAACATAAGCTGTATCGCTTTGTCCTGCCTTTTGAAGCGCCCTTTCGGCCGAAAACATAATTTCAGCGCTGCTACTGCTGCATGAAAGACTATCTTCAGTGCGTCTTCTTTTTTGCCGGTTACTAAGGTCCTCAAAAGATTTACGAGGACTAGGATGTGTACAAGTTGAAGCATCAGATTTAGCAGGAGAAATTATGGGCTCGATGACGTCACTTATATTTTCTGTAGAAGGTTCCATATTTTCATTCTGTAATTCCGGCCATTGAATTGCAGCCTGTAGCCAAATCTCATGTTTCTTCCGAAACTTATCTGTGCTTCTTCCAGACTGTGTCCATTTTGCATAAATGCGGTAGCAAAATCGACGACACCAGTCTTTTAAACTTGTTTCAGCACTTTCACATAACTGAACACAACTGTTATCTTTTAAAACACTGAACAAATAGTTAAAGTCGCGTAAATCTTTATGTGCGCGTGCGCATAAAGCAACGTGAATATCAAGATTTGTATTAAAATTTGGAAAATACATTGCGAGATTAGCTTGGATACAACGAGGTGTAAATCAACACTGATTTTAAAGTTACTAATAGTGACCTATTTATATAAAATCCAGGTATCCCAGGTATCCTTTGTTAAATATTGCAAGGTAATTAGTTATTGTGATAATTAGTAAATGATGCATGCTAAATTAGTGTATTAAGAGCCATTTAGTAATTAAATAATAGCAATGTTCTTATCAGTAATCATTAGTGCATCAGTTTTATATGTAAACCTTAAGTCCCTAATTATATATCCTAATTAGCTTATATCTTCTCTAATTGGCTGCTCAGAAATGTTATTGTAATAAGGTAAACCTTTAGAAAAACGGTTTTAATCAACAAAATAAACAAAAAATAAAAAAATTGTGTTATAAAATAAACATCACTCTTTATCCCAGAAAGTGCACATTTGGCGCACTATGTGTCTTAGTATTAAATATAGCTCTTAGTATTAGCATTATGATATTAGAGACCGCTACTTGAAACAAGCCCGGAATCAGGAGGGAGAGAGCTCGATACACTCATTTTCATAGTAAAATTTCACATTTTCTCAAATTACTCCCGAAATATGGGAGTTATGAAGAAATTCATCACCACAAGTTATGAAGGCATTAAGTAATCGAATAAGATGGCATCATTAGTTTGGCATAATTTTACTCTTTTTTTCGGACATGTCTACGTCCAACCGCTCCCATACATTCGTTCCACTGTGCGCGGGTGCCAAAAAAAACTTTTTAGTAAAACCTGTATGGTCTTGTAGGTACCTACTTAATTTAGTACCTACAATTGTTAGAAATTAGAATAAATAAAAATCTGTTAGATGAAATGAGTTTATTTACTATTATGTACCATCATTGCATAGTCAATAGTAACACGAGCTTAGATTTAACTATCGATTAAAATGACAGCGATAAAAAGCCTATACAAACGTTTTGTTGTTTTTTCATTGCGGTTTATTGCGTTGTTAATCCGAGTGTATATTTGTATCACTATTTTTATGATATAATTTTACAGCTGATTCGATGTTCCTGATTTTGTTTTAGAGTTTAAGTTGTTATGTTTTTAACTTCTTTGTAATAAGACTGTCTTCAGAAAACTAAAAAAAAAATAGGTGGCTTGTTACCAAAAGTTTCACTGGAATAGGTGTAATTTGTTGCAGATATTATGTAGGTACTATTCATTTACTTAGAAATCGTCGTCATTGCTGGTAGTAGATCGACTTTCATAATATTTCGCGTCTCCTGTACTTAGCCAAGTTATACAGGGCGGCATGGACATCAACCTGCAAACTGTAACCTTGAATTCACAGCACATGGTTCTAAACATAGCGTAGAAATTACCAAAAAAAATGCTGTTTCACAGAAAAGGGGCCATTCACGTATTACGGAGGGGGGGGGGGGGTATTTGCTTAGCTTATTTTTGCTGACATGGGGGATGGGGGAGTCTGGACGGTGATTACCTTAGCAGTTTTTATTTTTTTTACTTTTTGGGATTTTCTACAAAATTTTGTCGATTTAGGTTTGAACACATATGGCAACCCTATTTGTCTATGAATGGCTCGATGTCGTTATTCCAAAATCACACGAAAGTGAGCAGATAAACAACATTGAGCAGCAAACATCAAATGTCATCGAAAACTTAAAGGCTTCTTCAAACAGGCGCGACGCGACACTTGTAGAACAATTTCCATGAAGTTTTCATAGAAATTGTTCTACAAGTGTCGCGTCGCGCCTGTTTGAAGAAGCCTTTCCATGAAGTTTTCATAGAAATTGTTCTACGAGTGTCGCGACGCGACCGTCGCGTCGCGCTAGTCTGCACGAGCCTTAAAGTCATGGATTCGTATGTCATGGACTATACCAAAATTTTAAAAGAAGGTTGATTTGTTCGTCAATATATAAAGATTATAATAATTGAATATCATCTCAATAAAATTTGCTTGAATAAATATTATATGCGCTAAAGTCCTCTATTACAAGCCTATTCCTTATTTCTAGACTCATAACTGCTGCTCATGAATCAATAAATAAACCGGAACACATTGAAAATGCATGTACCAATGTTTACGTGAGCATTGTAAGAACTTTGCTTACCTACTTTTGCTGACGAGAGGGAGGGGTGGGTTAATAATTGGAAAAACCTGCTTACGTAATACTTGAATGGCCCCAAAGTGTAATACCTACGCGGTTATAATGTATGGAATAGCGAATTTTTCAATAACCGACGAATCATTTCAAGGCAGGGGGCTCTGAATCATGTACTGATAGGTTGCGCGTCGATGTCCCTACCACCCTGTATGTAGTTCAATGTGTACCGTATGTTGCGGGTATGATATTTGTATGGTGGTGGGTAGATTGATAACTTGTTCAATAAAACAGTGTGTCGCTAACCCTCGCCTTTCATTGACGCTGCATTGGCGACGAGGATGGATTTTTAATATTCGGTGTCATCATTAGGCGTGCAGTATCGACATTACCAACTAATATTTACTGTTATTAAAATGCCAATCGGAAAGTTAGAACCGTTCAATATAAGTTCAAAACAATGGCCTGCTTATATACGCCGCGTTAATCAGTACATTTTACTAAACGACGTAAAAGATACCTTAAAGGTGCCGATGTTAATAACAATAGTGGGCGAAGCCACCTATTCGTTGATGTGTGATCTGTGTTCCCCTGACTTTCCCGAGAACAAATCTTATGAGGAACTAGTGAAGCTAGTTACCAATCATTTGGAACCGCAGCGATCTGAGATCGCCGAGCGCCACGTGTTCCGGCTGCGGCGACAACGGACCGGCGAACCCTTGATGGAATATTTACAGGCACTAAAACATCTGGCAACAACTTGTAATTTTGGCAAATGTAAGAAGTGTTCAACGCTCGAGGAAAATCTAAGAGATCAGTTTGTTTCGGGTTTGACAAACGACGCAATGCGTTCAAGAATATTTGCCGAAAGGAAAATAGAATATAAGGAGGCGGTGGAGTTAGCACTAGCACTAGAGGCTGCAGAGAAGCACGCGGAGGTGAGCGGCAGCACGGTGCCGACGACAACCTCAGGTGCCGGCGGCGAGGCAGGGGAAGACCTGCACTACACACGCGGGGCGCGAGGGCGCACCCGCGGCTCGCGCACTCCGGCTGGCGCGGGCGGTGCGGCGTGCTCAGCCGGCGCGGCAGGCGCGGCGGGCACGGAGCGCGCGGCGGGCACATCGCTGAGCGGCGCGGCGGCTGCGCCAGCATGCTGGCGTTGCGGTAAGGCGCATCGCGCGGACAGGTGCCGTTATGTGAATTATAATTGTGACGAGTGTAAACAAAGAGGTCATTTACGAGTGATGTGCAAATCAGTGAAAGGTAGTGGCAACCGGGCAGACAGTCGGCAAAATTATATGAGTAGTGAGGACGATTCGGACGATATGTTTAAGATTGTTGTTGGAGGTAAGGGTAATAAACCGTACTTTATAAACGTCATCATAGATAACTTTGAGACCAAGTGTGAAATCGATACTGGTAGTCGTATCTCGGCAATCAATGAAGACATGTATACCCGCAAATCACATAAGATAATTAAAACTGATAATTTAATGTTACGTAGTTATGCCGGTTCATGCATCGAATCGCTTGGTTTCATAGAAGTCCGAGTTAGGTTACGAGATATAGAAGTAAAATCCTTGCCACTATACGTAATTAAAAACGGAGCGTGCCCATTACTGGGACGAGATTGGTTGCGCGCGCTGAAAGTAACACAACTAAATCTGAATAAGATAACCGACGATGGATTCGTGAACCGCTTATGTGCTGAATTTCCGGAAGTGTTTACGGATAAATTAGGTACTTGTAAGCGAACCATTCGACTACAGCTGACTAACGATGAACCTGTTTACGTGCGGGCGCGATCAGTGCCGCTGGCGTTGCGCGCTCGTGTGGAGCGCGAGCTGACGCGACTGGAGTCCGACGGATCCATATACCGCGTCGACTATTCCGACTACGGAACGCCCATTGTGCCGGTTGTTAAAAAAAATGGAGATATACGAATCTGTGGGGATTACAAAATTACAATTAACCCAAAACTCAAACGTGACTATTACCCCTTGCCCCGCATTGATGAGTTGTTCGCGAACTTAAGCGGAGGAGAAAAATTTACGAAAATAGATCTCACTCACGCTTACGAACAGTGTTTATTAACAGAGGAGTCACAACCCTACACAGCAATTACAACTCACCTCGGGACATATGCCTATCGTCGTACGCCGTACGGACTAGCGTGCATACCCGAGAAGTTCCAGAAATTAATGGAGGAAACCCTACGTGGTATTCCTGGTTGCGTCGTTTTTCTAGATGACATTTGCATAACGGGGGCAAATGATAAAGAACACATTAGTCATTTACGAGCTGTACTAGAAAGGTTGCGCGAGACGGGTTTAACAGTAAAGTTTAGTAAGTGTAGTTTTTTACAAGACAGCGTAAAATACTTAGGTTTTGTTATTGACAAAATGGGTTTACGGCCAGACACTGCTAAATTGGAGGCTATTTCCAGCGCACCAACACCAGAAAATATAACTCAATTAAAAAGTTTTTTGGGAATGCTAAATTATTATGGAAAATTCATTAGTAATTTGAGCACATTGTTGTATCCTTTACATCATTTACTAAGAAAAGATGTGCGCTGGAAGTGGGATGCAAGTTGTGAGCAGGCGTTTACAGAAGCTAAGCGAGTTCTCCTGGGCGAGCGAGTGTTAGCACATTATGAGGAGGGGCGACCGCTCGTACTCGCGGTAGACAGTAGTGCATATGGGCTAGGCGCAGTGTTGGCTCACCGCTATTCCGATGGCAGCGAGCGCCCGGTTAGCTGTGTGTCCCGCACACTTAACGCGGCCGAGCGGAATTACAGTCAACTAGATAAGGAGGCACTCGCAATATTGTTTGGTGTAACAAAGCACCATCAATACTTGTTCGGTAGGAGTTTTATATTACGCACAGACCATCAGCCACTGACGCACATTTTTGGTGCTAAGAGTGGCATTCCACAGACCGCTGCCAGCCGGCTTCAGCGGTGGGCGGCACGCTTGGCCGCATACGATTTCACTGTAGAATTTGTCCGCTCGGCTGACAATGGGCCGGCCGATGCTTTATCCAGGCTACCACTACCTCAGGAGGGTCGCTTAGTGGACGCAGTCACATATATAAATTTAATAGAGGAATCCATCCCAATTAGCTTTAAGGATATTGCTAAGGAGACGGAGAAAGATACATTGTTATGCAAGGTTAAAGGTTATGTCACATTTGGTTGGCCGTTGACAGTGTCGGAAACTGAGAAGCCGTATTATGCAAGGAAACAAGATTTAGCTATAGAATTGGGTTGCCTCATCTATAAATACAGGATCGTTATACCGAAAGCATTACAAAAACAAATTTTAGATGAAATTCACGATGGGCACTTAGGAATTAATAAGATGAAGAATTTGTCAAGGAATTATGTGTATTGGCCCAATCTAGATAGGGACATAGAGGAGGTATGTCGCGCGTGCACGGCGTGCCGCGCCGTACGCGACGCGCCGCCGCACGCACCACTGCACCCTTGGGAGTTTCCACTGCATCCATGGCAGCGAGTACATGCAGACTTCGGGGATTGTGGGGGAAAACGGTATTTAATTATGGTGGACGCAAACTCGAAATGGATAGAAGCTATTGCTATGAGTAGGACGGACACTCAGGCGACTATCACAGCAATGCGAACAATTTTTGCCCGGTTCGGCTTACCGTCATTACTCGTCACTGACAACGGCCCACCATTTTTCTCACAAGAATTTAAAACATTTTGCAAGAAAAATTGTATAAAGCACGTGACCACAGCTCCTTACAGACCGCAGGGAAACGGTGCAGCAGAAAATGCGGTGAAAACCGTTAAGAAAGCGATCAAACGTGCTTTGTACGAGGGCGAGGATGTCGGCACGGCACTTTGTAAATTTTTATTCCAGTATCGTAACTGTCAGCATGCAACCACTGGTGTCTCCCCTGCGGTAGCGTTGCAAGGGCGTAGGCTCCGCGGGCGTCTTGATGCGCTTCGGCCCGACGCACAGTGGAACGAATGTATGGGAGCGGTTGGACGTAGACATGTCCGAAAAAAAAGAGTAAAATTATGCCAAACTAATGATGCCATCTTATTCGATTACTTAATGCCTTCATAACTTGTGGTGATGAATTTCTTCATAACTCCCATATTTCGGGAGTAATTTGAGAAAATGTGAAATTTTACTATGAAAATGAGTGTATCGAGCTCTCTCCCTCCTGATTCCGGGCTTGTTTCAAGTAGCGGTCTCTAATATCATAATGCTAATACTAAGAGCTATATTTAATACTAAGACACATAGTGCGCCAAATGTGCACTTTCTGGGATAAAGAGTGATGTTTATTTTATAACACAATTTTTTTATTTTTTGTTTATTTTGTTGATTAAAACCGTTTTTCTAAAGGTTTACCTTATTACAATAACATTTCTGAGCAGCCAATTAGAGAAGATATAAGCTAATTAGGATATATAATTAGGGACTTAAGGTTTACATATAAAACTGATGCACTAATGATTACTGATAAGAACATTGCTATTATTTAATTACTAAATGGCTCTTAATACACTAATTTAGCATGCATCATTTACTAATTATCACAATAACTAATTACCTTGCAATATTTAACAAAGGATACCTGGGATACCTGGATTTTATATAAATAGGTCACTATTAGTAACTTTAAAATCAGTGTTGATTTACACCTCGTTGTATCCAAGCTAATCTCGCAATGTATTTTCCAAATTTTAATACAAATCTTGATATTCACGTTGCTTTATGCGCACGCGCACATAAAGATTTACGCGACTTTAACTATTTGTTCAGTGTTTTAAAAGATAACAGTTGTGTTCAGTTATGTGAAAGTGCTGAAACAAGTTTAAAAGACTGGTGTCGTCGATTTTGCTACCGCATTTATGCAAAATGGACACAGTCTGGAAGAAGCACAGATAAGTTTCGGAAGAAACATGAGATTTGGCTACAGGCTGCAATTCAATGGCCGGAATTACAGAATGAAAATATGGAACCTTCTACAGAAAATATAAGTGACGTCATCGAGCCCATAATTTCTCCTGCTAAATCTGATGCTTCAACTTGTACACATCCTAGTCCTCGTAAATCTTTTGAGGACCTTAGTAACCGGCAAAAAAGAAGACGCACTGAAGATAGTCTTTCATGCAGCAGTAGCAGCGCTGAAATTATGTTTTCGGCCGAAAGGGCGCTTCAAAAGGCAGGACAAAGCGATACAGCTTATGTTATGAAATACTTGACGGAGAATCCAGAAGAGGCCTCAAAAATCAAAGCCTTCATTGAAGGTAAATCAATTCAGGTACGGGAAATATCCCCTTTGAAGGCATTGGCTCTTTATGTATCGATGAACTTATCGAAATGGCGCTATAACACTCTTCGGGATTTCAACACTCAAGAAGGAGCTCTTCAATACCCGAGTTACTACATGTTGGTTAAAGAAAAAATTAAGTGCTATCCGGCCAAAGAAGATCTCACAGTTACAGAGAGCTCTGCAAAAATCAAATTACAAGCCTTGATGGATTTAACCTCAAGAAGACTTATTAGGTCGTTAGAAACCCCTGTTGATCCCAATCAACAGCTCGTATTGACCAGCAAATGGGGTTTTGACGGATCATCTAGCCAAAGCATTTATCATCAAAGGACGAGTGAAGATGAGCAAATCGATCTTGCTAGTAATTTTATGATTAGTCTTGTACCACTGCGGCTCGTCTCAAAAGGTGTAACAATTTGGGAAAACGAGCGACCATCTTCCACTTCATTTTGCCGGCCAATATTGTTTAAGTTTATAAAGGAAACCAAAGAAAATGTGCAGAGAGAGATGGCTGAAATCGAAGCAGAGATTGAAGCCTTAACTCCATCCACCATCACTGATGGAATTAGTGTCAAACACCAACTGCTGTTGACAATGATTGATGGTAAAATTCATTCCATTATATCCAATACAGCAGCTTCAGTGTGTGACATATGCAAGGCTTGTCCTAAAGAAATGAATAATTTAGAGTTAATCAAAGATAAACACGCAAACGAGGACATGTATAAATATAGCTTAAGCACCCTTCACGCTTGGATTCGCTCAATGGAATGCTTATTACACATTTCCTACAAATTAGACATAAAATCATGGCAAGTAAGGGGTGATATAGCAAAAAGGCAAGTTGATGACAGGAAGAAAAGAGTTCAAGAGGCTGTAAGAAGAGAAACGGGCTTACTTCTCGATGTTGTGAAACAAGGCAGTGGATCCACCAACAATGGCAACTCGGCAAGGAGATTTTTTGAAAACTACACTAAATCTGCTGAACTGACCGGAATAGATGCTATGCTTTTAAGAAAAATCTGTGTGATCTTGCAGTGTATTTCATCAGGAGAGAAGATCAACGTAACTAAATTCCGAGAGTTCTGCTTTGATACTGCTAAGCTTTACGTGGAGTTATACCCATGGTATTATATGCCTTCTTCACTTCATAAAATTTTAATGCATGGGCCAGACATAGTTCAGAACATGTCAATTGTGCCCATTGGTTTTCTATCCGAAGAGGCATCTGAGGCTAGAAATAAAGATTTTAGAAAATATAGAGAGGGGCATTCTCGAAAGCATAGCAGTATCTCATGCAATGAAGATATTATGCACAATCTTTTACTGTCTTCTGATCCACTTGTTACAAGTATCCGTCCAAAAGGAAATAAGTTTGTAAAAAAATCTTCTTTTAAGGAATTTTATGAGCTTACGGATTCTGAGAAAAGTGATATCGAATTTGTTAACATAAATGATTTAGCGGACATCGATTCTGAATTTGAATTAATTGATGATGATGATGATGACGAAGATAATTAAATGATGTTATTGTTTTAAAATGTGTAACTTAGTAAATTAGAGCTTACATCTTAATTATTTATTGTACTTTTAATGAAACTAGGTAATTTATTATCAACTTACTTAAAAGTCATACTCTCATCAGTTCTTGTGAATATTTTTGTTAATATATATTTCTGTATATATATATAATATATTTATAGACCTCTTAATAAGTCTGTCTGCGGTTTAAAGTAAATACAAATGGGGAAAAAACGTTTTTTTTTTTAAATTTTCATTTCCTTTTATCCCAGAAAGTGCACATTTGGCGCACTATGTGTCTTAGTATTAAATATAGCTCTTAGTAATAGCATTACGATATTAGAGACCGCTACTTGAAACAAGCCCGGAATCAGGAGGGAGAGAGCTCGATACACTCATTTTCATAGTAAAATTTCACATTTTCTCAAATTACTCCCGAAATATGGGAGTTATGAAGAAATTCATCACCACAATTTATGAAGGCATTAAGTAATCGAATAAGATGGCATCATTAGTTTGTCATAATTTTACTCTTATTTTTCGGACATGTCTACGTCCAACCGCTCCCATACATTCGTTCCACTGTGCGACGTGTCTGCGGTAGTGCGCGTCGCGCAGGAGCGACAAGTGGTCGCTGCGGGCGGCACGACGCGCGCGCTGGCACCGGGGGACGCGGTGCTGGCCCGCGACTACACCGCGAGGGGGGACAAGTGGTTGTCGGGAACAATAGTCGACCAGACTGGACCGGTCTCGTACAAAGTAGACGTTGGACGTGGAGTCGACTGGCGTAGACATGTCGATCAAATTATGCCCGTACATAACAAGAATCGCCACTCGTTATCTCGGACTAGTATAGTTTCCGAGAGTAAAGATTTATCCCCAGAACGAGAGGTTCCTAAGGTCCGTGAGGAGGTGGAGGACACATTCGAGGACGCGTCTGACGGCATTGGTGAGAAGTCGCAGACCACTAGTTCTGAAGCGGCATCCGGGCCGGAGACACCATCACCACCGTCAGGTGCGTCTGCTCGTGCTCTGCGGGCTTATAATCGGGCTCGACTAGGAGTCACTAAATGACATGCTTTGTTAATTGTTTATTTTATGTTAGATTATGATTAAGCTTAAAGGGGAGAAATGTACCGTATGTTGCGGGTATGATATTTGTATGGTGGTGGGTAGATTGATAACTTGTTCAATAAAACAGTGTGTCGCTAACCCTCGCCTTTCATTGACGCTGCACAATGTACAAAACATCACATGCTCTACAAAATCAAAACGTCCTCAAAAAGCACTTTAAAAATTCACAATGCACAAAAATGTAACCCCAAACCAGTCCACGTATCCAGAAAGTGTCAAATGACATCACATCGACAAAATGAAATCATAAAACGCGTTGCCGCGCGGCGGGCAACAGATTTGTCGCGCGATACGCGGCCAGCCGCCGCGCGAGATTAATTGCCGCGATAAGGCGCGACTCGCGCGCACTCGCGCCGCGCGGCAACGCTTCAAGCGTTTTTTGGATTTTTCACTTTTATGTCATATTCGTTTCGAATGTGTGACAGCGTGAACTCGCGATAAAGACTGACACACTTGACATGCGTGTGTACTTTAGGAATGACATTGAGTCTTGTCGTGTATGAAATAAAAGGACAGTGACGTGAAGGAATTATGGTTATCTTTTTTTGTACAGTATTTTATTTAAAGTGACGGGTTTACAGTTCCGTACTTTTGGTCTGCAAAGGCGATAAGCCTTTATGGACCAAAAGTCGAAAAGTTCGCAGATTAGTGCAGACAGTTCGACAAGAAGTATGCAAGATTCCGATTATACATTTTTTTTACGATGCTCAGTTTCGAATCCAGATTTAAGGCTCGTGCAGACTAGCGCGGCGCGACGGTCGCGTCGCGAAACACGTAGAACAATTTCTATGAAAACTTCATGGAAATTGTTCTACAAGTGTCGCGTCGCGCTGTCGCGTCGCGCTGTCGCGTCGCGCCTGTTTGAAGAAGCCTTTACCTTTAACCGAAATAGAAATAGATTTAGAGCACTGGTGGCCCAGTGGTAGCGACTTAAGATTAGTAGATCGGTCGAAGGTTCGGAACCCAGCCAAGCGCTTTACTATGTGTAATTTATTTTATCACTACTGCTCTCAAAATGGTGACGGAAAACATCGTGAGGACAAACATGTCCTAAAACCAATAAAATTGGAAGACTTGTGAAATCTACCAAAACGCACTGGCACTCACACAGATAGGTGGGCTGTGTCCCAGCAGTGGGAACTTTATAATTATGTATGAAATATTTTTTTAATTTACATCATTCTAAAATGCGAGCTCAACTGTGTCATAGAAAGCAAATCAAAGATGTCCAGATCCTATCTTAGCCAGACACGACAAGTTATGTTACATCGAAAGCCCTATAGCTATTGCTTGCCCATGTTTTACATAAGAGATTCCTAGATTGACAATCAGTACCTAATTTATCTCCTACATACCTGAACTACCTGGTACCAGTTCTATTTACATCGATAAATTAGTAAAGAAAGTCTATAAAACATGTCTTGTCGACGAGCTAACAACATACAGACGAACAGACACTAATATATAATGCTTTGATCGAATCGCACCGTCGACACATCAAAGGCGAACTATTTATAAAATTATCGATTGATCGATTCCGCGATCGAACGGAACTTTCGATTCCAGTATCGATTCTGATGGTTCCGTGTGGTGCCGGACGTAAGAGAATAGCACCATCCTATTTCTTCCCGTGGGTGTCGTAGAAGGCGGCTAAGGGACTTACTAGAGAATGGGCAGCAGCGTTCTCTATGCATTTTACCACCATACTGCGATCGCCAACCCGCCTGCCAAGCGTGGCGATTATGGTAAAACCCCTTTTGGGGGAGGCCTATTTCCAACAGTGGATGTCTTTCGGCTGTTATGATGATGATTATGATCGATTCTGGTTATGTCGAAAATATACGTTAGGTTATTGTAACCTTGAAGGTTATTTGTTCGAAACAATAAATCTGGAAATTCTAAAACTGATCCTGATTTACAAAATTCATCCGACGAATCTTACTTTTCAATCAGACATATAAAAAGCTGCATAAATAAGGATTTAAAGAGCACCAAGAGATTTATCAAAGTGAAAAATTGTTATTTAATACAGCAGGTTTTTGCAGGGTGCATCCTTTCCACGACCCGCGTGCACAGCATCAATCACCCGATGGAAAAGAATCTTTTTAAAAATAAACAAAAAGGGCGCGAAACATATCGTCTCGCTTTTTAAATAGCGAGGCACTGGTTATGAAGTATTTTATGCCGGTTAACGAATGTTTAATGCTCATGCATGGCACACTTTATTTTTTGTTATTTGGTATTTCGAATAATCGACTAATTGACCGAATATCTGATGAATGTGGGTTACTTTCTTTAGTAATGTAACTCAAAGAGGATTTATATTGTGTTTTGCGTTATTTAAAAGCTTTGCAGTTTGTAAGGAAAAGCTGAAGGTAAATATTTTAACGTTTTAGTATTCCGCGCGAGTAGTGAGTGTCAACTATAGAGAATAGACTTGTATTTTAGTGATGCAGCTTCTGGATGTGGCCTGCATATGAAGCACCACTCTGCTGTGCTAAATAATATTGAATATCATAAAGATTTCAACTGTTCCTACACGTTGTTTGATTCAGACCGACAAAGCATGCCATGAAGAATTAAAAAACCGGAGTATTAATTCAATGGATTGGAATACAGAAACTTTGGCTCTAAGAATTTTTCCTTGTAAAATTAAAGTTTTACAGTGTTGTAAACATACTCATCAGAGATTTGCGGCAAAACTAAATAGGTTGGTAGCAGTACTTTGTTTTACTAAATCTATGTGTTTTAGCCAATTACCTATACCTAGGTACTTCCCAAATGTCAAGTACTCACTTTAGTATCTCTGTAAATACTTACAGATGCTAATTCTTAAGAATATTTGCAAACTAACTTTCGACGTAAGTGAGTACCTACTTATAATAGGTATGAAGTCGGCGTTTCTTTAAATTAAATGAAAGGTAAAGTAGGTACTTTAGTAGCTACTAAGGTACCTACTTTAGCTTTCATTTAAAGGTAGATAAATAGACAAGATAATTTTTGTTCAGTTGTTCTCAGAAAATTAAGCAACTTTACTCAAGTAAAGTTGCTTTGCAGTCAGGATAATTTCAGGAGATTTATCCTGAAAACATCCTCATGTGGCATACAGCCTGTCAATCCTTACAATCTACATGGTCTTCACATGATCTGACCAAGATTATGTCTGGACTGAAAAAGAGACTGACCTCTGAGTTTGATTTGGCTTTTCTTCTCAGTGTAGTCAGATGGGAAACGCCGACTTCATGTAGTTTAAAAAAATCGATTCACGTGTAAAAGCATTCGTACAAACCTAGTTACAGAAATAAAATCGATTTTCATTTTTATTATCACGCATTTATTCTGAAATTATTACTTAGTATAAATTAGGTAATACAGCAAATAATCTAGGTCAGACTATAGTCTGACCTAGATTATTTCTGGACTGTGAGTATGTTTCGGTCTTTCTTCTCCGAGTAGTCTGTTAGGCAATACTAAACTCATATTTTGTTTAAGTATAATTTAATTTTGACGTGTAAAGGTGGTTTATTTTTTAAACTAATTTACAGAAAAAAAATATTTATCATACTCAAAAAGGCTTAGAAAAAAATAACAATCCATATTCCTCCAATAAAGCTTTCCAATAAATTCCAATACTACGTGCCGCAGCCGATAGTTGTTTTTGGGGACAAAATTAACTCCACAGCTCTGTGGTTACATTTAGCCCCATGTTTACACTTCCCGCTTTATAGGGTGCTAATGACACGTCGCACGCATGCGCACCACGGTATAATTTATAAAGTGAAAATTAAAGGAGAGCATTGTGGTTTAGTGACTTATAAATTAGGAGTTTTTGTTCCACGTTGGGGGTATTAGAAAGTTATATGTAGGGACTAGATTTTTGTTATTAAAACTTAACATCTGTACAGTCAATGTATCAAAACTCTTTTACTATATTATTGCCTTAATTTTAGTAACACTGGCAATTCTTTGTTAAATAAACTATTGGATGCCATTTAATAATGTTTTTATATTTTGTTTCTTCTTATTTAAAAGCATCTGAAATCGATATTTTGACTTACTTCAGCGAATGTTTTGGACATATTGGGAGTTTCGACCTTATTTAAAAACACTTTTGTCTAAATAGTAAGTTTAATATAAGTTACTTTGAGCACAAAATAACTTAACTGTACTTATCAGTGACAAAACAATAGTAACGAAATATAGGTCATTAGCCATGTTTACAGTATCTAATTTGAACTTAGTTGAAGTCAAACCTCTAAACTAACAGACAGTTGTGCTGCTGGGGAGTTTGTTGCGCCACTTCTTCTTCCCAGCTAAAGCACTAGGAAGTGGTGAAGAGCGGGCGTTTTGGGGGACTGTCTTATGTAATTTTGTCGTTTAAAAAGTGCTAACTCTCAACCTAGTTTGAATAAATGACTTTTGATTTGATTAACTTAACTTAATGACTTAATCTTACTTAATGTTTTCAGTTCTAGTACTTGCTGCTTTCTTCACGATGTTTTCCTTCACCGTTTTGACAGCAGTGGTGGTGAAGTTCAAAGTTTCAAACCCATGAGTTACAACTCGTAAGTCGGGGCCATTACTGGGCCACCACTGCTGTAAAACTAAAAGAACCGAAAATGTTGATCGTCTCTAATATAACTAACCATGTACTTCGTTACCCAATAAATAGTCGAGGCATACCACAGCACAATTATAACATTACACAGTGTGTGGCAACACTGAAGACTGGACGGTGACAGATTTACTGACATCAAGTGTACTGTGTAAGATGATGCGGGCGCAACCATTTCACTGCCAGTTCCCAAGGGAACAGTTTGGTGATTCGATTTAAAATTTTATTTATCATAGGGTTAGATGTAGTGGCGTGCACAGAGTTTTTAGACAGGTTAGGAAAAAATTTAAAAAAGCCAAAAAAAAACAGAATAATCGATTGCTGTACCTACACACCATGCGACCTGTCAGGCAATTAAATGAATCTCATTGTTGTGTATTAAATTTACGATTGACTTAACCTTTAGTTTGTATTAAATTGATTCCAAATCCGGTGTATAACTACTTTTCACGGTCAATGGTTTATTTTATTTTCACCGAAATATAGTTTTGAAAATGCATAATTTTTTCTTTTCTCTATGTTACACACACCACCTAAACAACTTTCACAGTGAATATTATCTATTAAACATGCTATCCATAGCTCACAACTAAAACAAATAAATCAAAACAAACAATGGCGTCGGAAATCGGAATATAAAAATAATACTCCAAAAAAGTAATGGTAGTTTATGTAGCGACAATTCAATGAAACAATGCTACTTTTAAACATAGTCGCATAGTCAACTTTGTTCGGAAAATTTCGGCAAGTTTCGTAATTCGTCGTGTCAAAAGCCAGTGACTACCCTGTACGGTTGTGTGTGTAAATTGTTACATTGTGTTCCACATATGTATAGCAACGCACACACAATAAATCTGCATGACCACGAGAGCACACATATAAACATTAAGCCGCGAATAGTTCGTGTCTCTCCCGAGGCACTCAGTAGCGCTAGTGCATCGCAAATTCGCAATGCGAAGTTGCGTCAAATTGTACGAACGAACGGGTATTGTATCGATGATACTAATGATACGACCGACGCTCGACAGGTGGAGCTGAATTACGAATAAAGACTTTTTGTTTATTGATAAAATAAAATAAGTTTTAAATGTTTACTTGATTTAGGTAGAGTAGGTAGTGTCTTTGTGTTTTTATGGACTGCACACCACTGGTTACATGACATGACTTCATGAGTTTACTATCTAAGTAATATTTGAGAACAAAAAACACTTTTTCTATTAACAACAAGAGAGTTAAAAGTAAAGAAACAAATTAATTAAACAGCTTAATAGATAAAAGAGAAGGTTAAATGGAAACATATCTTAGTGCTAGATTACTCTTAAAGTTAGGTAGGTTATTTAATATAAGCAATGTGTACATTACTCATATCAAATTACCTAAGTAATCTCATTTATAACTGACTATCGAACCACAGAACCACACAACACCGATATGCAAAATATTCATACACCCTGGGTAATCAATTCACTTGACCAACCCCTTAAGTACGTGTGCTATCTCCATAAACCCTTCTGACTGGTAATCACAAAAATAACCCAACATTTCCTATAAGCCTCCGTTATATTCACTAACTCAAAACTGAACACCATTACATAGGTCACAAAACAGACAATAGCCAGAAAGTCTAAATGTTTCAATGTACTAAGAAAATATCAAATTATGGACGGTCAGCTTGCCACTTGTGTCGAAGCGCAATGTAATCCCAAATTATCTTCCCAGAAGATTTTTTTAATTTTTGCTTTTTATTTATGAATGAATGACTTATCAAAGTAAAGTGGCTAAGTCTTATTGGGTTTTTTCTTTCTAAAATTTCTCAGAAGTAGCCTGGAACTGTGGCCGGTTGATGGCAATAGTATCGCTCCAAATTACTTGGGACTTAAACACAACTGGCTAAATGCCCCCACATTTACCTTAGGTACCCCTCTGCATAACCCTTCAAGGTAATAAGGCGTGATGATATGTTATCTATTACGGCATCTATGGTACTTTTAAGAACCCATTATATGGCCAATGTGTTTTAAGAGTTCCCAATATTGATAGGTTTTCCGCGAAAAGTTGACGAAACCTGAATCTAACATACCTACTTTCAAAGAAAACCGTGAGTATAGTGGATCTTCTGTCTCTTACACTAAGTTGCACAAATCGGAATTTGATCAAAACCCTTTTCGGTAGTTTGCCCATTTTATGGCGTGGCGGTCCCACAAACCTGTGTTTATTTATTTGGTGGCGGGGCCTTATCTGTTGTGTTACAGTCGTAAATACACTTGTGACAGGCAACGCGGGGGTATTATGTTATAGTGTGAGACCGAGCCTTTTAAAATACACACGCTTTCACCTGTCTTGACATATTGTGTTAAGAAGAATGTCTCTAAAAGTACATAGGTACCAAAATATCAGATTCTGAAGGCAATCTCAATCAAAGACATAATCTCTTTGGTACACATTAACTAACCCATATTGTTTATTTATTAGGTAGGTATCACATATTTCTCATTTATTTAAACCGTGAAATTTTAATGGTTCTTTCCCGCAGCAGAACAACTTGCCATAAGGAGTACTTTCGAAGCATAGAGTAAAAATAAAAAAATAAAGATTTTTTTGTTTTAAAATTATTAAAAAAATATTCATCAACTCGATAAAACACTACTCGATAGTAACACTAGAGGTAACTTGTAGGTACTATTCCAATCGCACGCACCGCCGACAAAGGGAACAGCAATGCAAAAATGTTCAAAGCAAACTAAACTCTCGTACGTGGTGATTTTTCACAATGGTTAATCTGCCATTTTTTGTTTCTAATATTTTATTTGTTTATAAAACGATTGTATTAACAAGACAAAACCATTTCGCTGCGGGAAAACAACCAGTAAAATTTCACGGTGTATTAATTATATTGACGTAGGTTCCTAAATAAAATCCTGCAAAATTTACATGTCTCACATAATATTATAAAAGAAAGTTATCGCCAAAATTCCACACGTGTAAACGAAAAACTGAATAAAAAACGTTAAGCCAGAGAATTCGGCACGCAAGTCGAATGACACCTGTCAATTTAGACAGCTTACAGGTCAGGAACAAGCGATGAGCGGAAGCGAGGTTGAGCATATATATTTTTCGCTTATTTTTTATAAAATCCCTAGCAGACCGATCCATTGTCAGAATATGCTTTAAATTCAGATTTATTTAACGCTGAAATGTTGGTTTTCTATAAGTACCTACACTCTAGCCCTTCGGGGAATAAGCGCGTGACGTCATGTTGTAGTTTATAGTAGAAAAGCCGGCTAAAATATTTTTGTACGTTAAATTTCTAAAACTAGGTACCTACTGATAATTTTCGTTCGTTCAACTTTTCCTTTAAATGTAATAAGTAAAGGAATATTTAACATATCCAGCTTATTCAGTATGCAAAGACAAAACATTGAACTAATTTCCCTAAGGGCCATATTTCACACTGAGCAATACGAGGATAGGTAGGTAGGTACTTTCATATTTCTTTCACTCTTACAAAATGAAACAAGCTCTACATGATTAATTTTATCAGGTTTGTTACAATGTTATTTTGTCATGTTTGTTTATCATAAATACACCGAGCAAATTAAGTGTCTCGCCTGAACGGAACTTAAGATAAGCACTGAAGAAAGTATCTTTGTTTTTCAGTGTTAAAGGTCATCATAATCACGAGTGCAATGACGCTTTAAGAGGTTTACGTCAGCAAAATGACGAGTACTTTGACACCTTAGGAGGTTTAGGTCAGCAAAATGACGAGTACAATGACGCCTTTCGAGGTTTAAGATCAACAAAATGACGAGTACAATGATGCCTTTTGATGTTTAAGGTTAACAAAAAGAAGGTCGTTATTAATATATGTATTTTTATATTCGGAATGAAACATATAGGCCTATGTTAGGAAAGCTGACCATCGCATCGTTAGAAAGGATTGCCAATTTTGCATACGAAGTGTCGCCACAATGGGAAAACGACAGATATAAATAAATATTAAATAACAATACCTACTGGTAAAATCCAGTATACATTTTAAAAATAATGTAGGTATTATAAAGTCTAATCTTTCTATCCGCATCCTCCTGTCACTTCGACAACATTACCTTTGCTGTCAGTGTTCCCAGGATACCTACACGACGGCTGCCACACCAGCCGCGCCGTCAGCCAAGCGTCGGCGACCTCGCAAAAACTTGATACTCCACCAATTTCGGCAGGCTTTGTGTCAGTGCCGAAAAAGTCCGGAAAATGCGAAGTATTTCGAGGTACTTCCCACTGTTTTTGGCAAGGGAAAACCTGGAAACATGCTTAGCATTGTGATCGGTCGGGAAGTGGCAGACGTTACGTTATTTTTCAAGTTTAAAAGTAGATCTATTTGTAGATTAAAGCCGTGTGCAAAAGATCTTAAGAAGCTAAATCTCTTGCCCATCCATCATACAGTTACAGATGAACTCATCTCCGAGTTCCGACAACACGGTAACATTAACATTTGACTTTATTAACATTCAAGATCGGATCAAACCATCAATCAAATTTTCGTAAAAAAAATTACATCTCATTTTCAAACACACACATGTACGTACCCCTGTTCACACACACACTTAGGTACAGTTATTCGATTCATACATAATTCGCGAATTGGAACTCTTGAATATCATTCTGTAACCCTAAATTAGCTCGTGATGAAATTACAATTGGGTCTAAGAGACCCCTCGATGGCGGCTCGATTGTTTGGTCACAAAACAATGGGTTATTAGAGTTTTTGCCAATACTGTAATGACGACTTGGCAAGATGGTCATTGCGACCGGCCGAGCGGAAAGTACGGTCGGCAAATAAGTTTATTTTACCTGGAAGGTATCCAAATTAGTTTATAACAAGGCTGTGTTTTTTTTTTTTTTCATAATAAAATTATACATTTGGTGCCTTTATTTTATTTATTTACTAATGCAATAATTGGGTAGCAACAAGGCTAAGGCAAAAGCGGTTTAGGATGCTGACTTTATCGTCGAGGTTCAGAATGTTTTCGTTTTTACCAGGTTTTTCAAAGAAGGAAAATGAAATTAATAAAATTGACATTGGCTTATTTCTTCTCTCTACTAAATGCCCGTGTACGCACGCACAGCTACACAAAAAGCTATACATTTCCATTTTACGCTGATCTCGCACTGTACGGAAATCGTATACAATGCGAGATCAGCTTATACTGGAAACTACTACTCTGCATTATAAACAAAACCGAAAAAGTGTTACACTTTTGTCGTTCTAACTCTAACTTGACAAGTGTACAAAGGCGTCCATTTGGTGTCTCACGCCACTTTTCGAGTATTTATAAGCTTCTGAATATATTTCACCAAATTCACTGATTTGCTGTCGGTACAGGCGCGGCCGCAGCGTCATTACACGCAACAGGAATCTCCCGACAGTTGAGCTACAGCCACAGACTACAGTTATTACGTCTGTAATGTTGCAAGGATGTACCGGCTGAAGTCTTGAGACTTTTTCACTCTGTGACAAGTCAAATTTTAAATGGCGGCGACGTTAAACGCAATGCAATGAAAATTCCGATGAGGTTTTTGGGTAGCTTTCTTGATCCGGTATGTTTGTACGTAGGTACTTAGACTGATTGGTCAAGTGGTCGCAGGGCTACGTCGCATGCTCTGCAGAGCATGAGGTCCTAGGTTTGATTCCCAGGTCAGTCAAAGGATTATTGGATTTTCAGTTGTAGATTTCTCAGTAACAGCCCGGGGACTGGATTTGGTCCAGTTTGATGGCAATAGCATCGCCCGTATTACAAGAGATTTAAACATAACTGGCAAAATGTGGACGTACCATGCGTAGGCACACCTCTGCCCACCCTTCAGAGAACACAGGCGTGATGTTTTGTGATGTACTTACAATTCACAGCTACAGCAATCGTATTAAGGATGTTTAGTCTCATCATCCAGATAAGTTAGGAACGGAAACATCTGCTTTACACATAGCCAAGTTCTAAGATAAACTTGATTATGTAGTTACTTAAAACTCTGGACCACCTATAACTTGGTATATTTATTTAAGTAAGTGTTTGGAAATACAATTTCAGCGTGATTACTGACAAATGCGTGCAATGATTGGACAGGTCCACTCAATTTGTGTGGTTATTTCCTCAAAAGACCATTTCAGGCACTAATCCACATGGTCTTCACATGATCTGACCAAGATTATGTCTGGACTTTAAATGAGACTATGACTAATAAGTTTGTTTCGGCCTTTCTTCTCAGAGCAGTCAAGATATAAAACGCCGACCTCATGTAGTTTTATAAATATGAATGACGTGTAAAAGTGCTTGTAAAAACCTACTTAAAGAAATAAAATCAGTTATCATTTAGTATTTATTAATAGCCTGTAATCAATCAATAAACTGTTTATCTCGTGAAATATCCGATACATTCAATCCACGAAATTTACATTTGCAATTAACTATTGAAGCTGAGACGGTGAATAAGGAAACAAAACAGCTAAATTAATGTACAATAATTCAGAAAATTACTTAAACCAATAATTGAGCAATTATTAAGCAAAACATGAATAATTATCCGGAAGTTATGACTTCGTTATACCAACAAGATTATACATAATTATATTTAACCATAGACACTTGTGTTTGTTATTAATGTAAACATAAATTATACTTACCTGAAGCTTTACTTTTGTCTACGAAGGTACTGTGTCGCGGTGTGTTTATACTTCAGTTCCTATTCACTGAAGGCAAACCATTCAATTACCTGTAACAAAAATAAAAATATTATTAAATCAGAAAGTAGAGAAGGGTGGGGAGTTGGGTGCGGGGCGACACAAAAATGAAGATTACCTAATCAAGAGCAAAAGCTCTAGATTACAGCTCCCGCAGACAGGCGCGACGCCGCACTGTGGGCTGGATTTCGTCTTTCATAGACTTATAATCTTAATGTTTCAAGTGTCGACTTTTATGCTTGAATATGATTTAAAACACCAACTACATGCCTAAATATATCATAATTATGGAATAACATTGGAAACAGCACAAATATAATTATTTCTTAAAAACATTGTATGGAGTTGGTAAGAAAACTCATCATATCTCCGCTCTCGCACAATTGGCCGTTATTCTTTTTCAGGTAATTAATCCTTATATTATTATGAATTTTTTGACATACGCCACGATACGGCCAGAGGTGCGAGGTTTTTTTTAATGGACAAAAATAATTAATTTTTGAACATTCATTTTGTATTAAAAATTTAAACTTTATGTCTATAAGCATTGCCTAAAAAATCAATCCGACCACTATTTTCAATAACCGTGGCACGAAATGGTTATTAACTTAAAAATATTACCAGGATTAATGAAATTTAAAAAAATCTACTAATTATTAACTTGTCTAATGACTCCTCAACTATTATTACAATTACCGATAATCGCGACGAAAAAGGAGAGAAATATTTTTTTATTTAAGTACGTCATTAACAATTACTGTGAAATTTCCGATTCAATATGTAATTAGGTAAATGCTCTTTTTTTCTTATAATAATAATATCTGTCAGTCTCACATACTATTTTTAATCTGTTTGTTTTAGCTGTAAGTCATCCATAGTAAATAAATAAATAAATAAATAAATAAATAAATAAATAAATAAATAATATGTCCTCATTATGTTATTGATTTCAATGGGTGCGTATTTAATATTTTTAAGTTAATAACCTGACCTGAATGACCTGATTGAGCAACAAAAACGATTTGCCGCTCAACAAAACGACAACATTATAGCCTTAATTACATAACAATAATCCACAACACAAATACCACAATCTGTGCTCACTCATTATTTAGACATCCGTCATTCTTCACAATACCCAACAACATCTATCGAACTTCATACCTTGCCTCAAGGAAATAAGGTTTTTTTTTGTATTGATTGTAAACAGAATGAGATTAATGACAATTTGATTGTAATTACATTCGAATAACTACTGGTTCAATTGAATTATAATTGAATTTATTCGGAGGTTTGTAATAACTGTGTTAATGTATATGCTACCTACTGATTTAATCCTAGTGGCCATATTTGCAAATGTCATTAGGGAAATAGGTAATTAATTATATGATTGACTGAAGTTTCAGGAACTAATTAACAAATAGGTTAAACCTAAAAATGAGTTTCCTCACTAAGATCCAGAAATTTGTTCGTTCTAAGTAGGGTTACTATTCCATAAAGTCCTGACATAAAGCTGGACATTTACAAAAAAAAAATCCGGACAATTTACTTTTAGAAACATAACGTATGCACGGAGACATATCAAGCTGTACATTTTCAACCTGATTTCTCATTATACGAAAATCTTAGACAATGCAAGGTCAGCTACAACTTGGAAATGTATAGCTTGATATGACGCCGTGTGTAGGTGTCTACTTTCTTTTCTCAGTTCTCCTTTAACTTTTTTTTAAACGCCTTTGATAAGTCGAAAAGCCAGGATAACTGACAAGGCCGGACAAAGATCCAACAGGGGACAGAAAGCCGTACACGTCCGGAGAAATCCCGGACGGAAGAACGTTCTAGTTCTGAAGGAATGTTTATCAATAAATTAATTAATTCGCAAAAGAAAACATTTAGGTAACCTTAAACCGACGCAGTTAATCGTAACTGATAGAATTTGGCACTTGATGTCGTCGCTAACACGCAGGTGGAATCTCCGACCCACCTGATACACCCACGAATAGCATGCGACAATCTATTCTTAACCACAGGTGACGAAATATAAACATATACACCTACTGTACAAGTTTAAACAGACCAGCTGTTTTAAAAATATACGTCTTCAGTCTGAGCGATCACTTTGAGCAAGACTCGAGTTTTTTTTTGTGGTAAGTATTCTGTTTTAACCCCTTTTTCTATGTTGGGCTCGGCTTCCAGTCTATCCGGATGCATCTGAATACCAGTATTTTACATGGAGCTGTCGCTGCATTTAAAATACTGGTATTCAGATGCCTATCTGACCTTCACGACCCAGTTACTGGGCAATTCGATACCCCTTGGTAACATTGGCTGTCAGACTGTCGGGCTTCTGACGACCCGCAACGACTTTTTGTACACAAAAAGGGTACCAAGTACAAAGGCGGATTCAATGCCTTAGGCCAGTGATGGGCAAAGTACGGCCCGTGGGCCCTGCTCCGGCCCGCGAAAGCATTTAATCCGGTCCGCCGACGGTCCTTCGACATGAAGAGTAGGTATATGGCCCGCAATAATTATATTTTGACGGTCCAGAAGTATAAAGTAGATTCTACTTAGTAGAATAATATACGCATAGGTAAAGGAGCCAGCTAGACTGGCCTTTTCGAACTACTGAAAGTTACTTCGTCTCAGCTCGAACCTGCATTCGAAAATATTATGGCAAATCAAAAGTAATTTCATATGTCTCACACGCCTACCATGGCAGCGCCTTCGAATAAAAGTTAAATTGTAATTTTTAACATTTGTGTAAGTGTGTAATGCTGTTATGTTTTTATATGATTAAAAGTTTCAACACAAAATGCATTTTTCCTATCATTCTGGCCCTCCTCTGAAATTTCTTAAACTTTCTGGCCCCCCCATTAAGAAAGTTTGCGCACCACTGCCTTAGGCACTCTCTTCCAGTCAACCAAGGATAGTGAAGACTTCAGATGGCAGGTGCTTTGCTTGACAAGAACAATGATTAAAAAAAAAAACTATTAAAAATACGATTAGCACAATGAATTATAAATAAGACAGGTATACTAGTACATACATCACTATCACTACATAGTATAAAACAAAGTCGCTTTCTCTGTCCCTATATCCCTATGTATGCTTAAATTTTTAAAACTAAGCAAAATACGGATTTTGATGCGGTTTTTTTTAATAGATAGAGTGATTCAAGAGGAAGGTTTATATGTACAATAATACACCGACCTCCACGCGGGCGACGCCGCTGGCAAAAGCTAGTAGATTGTAAATTTTTAAGACACATACATACTTACATAAGTACATATTTACTTTAATATATACCTACATATTATACAGCGTGTAACGGAAGGGGGGTATCAACCCTGAAGGAGGTGAATGTGCTCATGAAACTCAACAACTTTCCCCAAAGAACATAGGTCGAAATATGAAAAAAAAATTTGGCCCTCCCATAGTAAATCAATCAGCTGGTAGTCAGTTTTGTAAGGGAGGGCCAATTTTTTTTTTTCATATTTCGACCTATGTTCTTTGGGGAAAGTTGTTGAGTTTCATGAGCACATTCACCTCCTTCAGGGTTGATACCCCCCTTCCGTTACATGCTGTATAATTATATTATAATACACAAATACAAATTAAAAGGGAAAAGGGCTGTTAAGATGACTCAACGCTATTTGTTTCTAAAATAACTCGTTTATGATTCTTTAATTGAATTAACTGTGTTTTTCTTATTTCTTAATAATTATGCATAGTTAACACAATATGTGAGAGATTTTACTCATCATTAAAGTGCGAATGGATAACATTTTTATAAAATAGACCAAGCAAACGTATCAAAGAGACGTTTGACGTAGTCGGAAAATTAATTCATAATATCCATCAATCTGCCTAGGCAGATAGCAAAATGCATGAATGGCAAAAGGCTACCCTTTTCCCAACGACATACATATATGTTGTCGCCGGCGTCGGGTATACCCGGGTGTAGCTAAATCCCTGTATTTTACATGGAGAGACTCACAATAAAAAAACGAAAGTTTTCAAACAAACTCAAATATCACTAAACTTAATGCAGATGATGGCCTTTGACCCATTATAGAGTCTCAATTAGCATCGGGTATGGCTTCTAACACTGCCAGCTCTGTAAAGGTCTACAAGCGTGAAGCAATAAACATAGAACAAAGCGTTCCGACTACAGATAGTGTTTGTGTCGTGTTCACGACGTGTCTCACTTATGATTGATTTATACCGGACTTTATTGCAGTTTTCAAGATAGGAGCTTTGATTCAAAATTTTGTTGTTGTTTAATTTTCATTTGTTTGGTATCATGACATCACATTTTTATTTTCAGTCGACAAATCGTTATTGCCTACGAATTTCGTGATTTTTACATTTGCAACAAAAAAAAGAGCACCTTGGCTGTTGGTATAATTTTATCAATCTAGTGGTATTTATTACAAAGAGTATTTGCTAACACACATAAAATAAAGAAAGTAAATAAATCTCATTATCTGGCAACTCCACAGCTAACTGTCATTTTCTACAGAGCTTACCTATTTGTCAGCACAAATTTTCCCTCCAACACCCGGACGTAACAAAATGTACTGTTTGAAGTTAAACAAACATTGAACTAAGTTAGTGTTTTATAACAAATAACAAATATTGGCAACAATCTAAAGTGTAAACTTAGTGTTTGTGTAAACATTTGTCCAGCTAATGCGTCTCGGGGCAAATTAACAGGGGTTCGGTTAAAAGCTGCTAACATAAATGAAGCATTATGGAAGAGTTGCATCTGGTAGGTGAGCACTGAACGTCAATAAACTTGCTGATGCGTGTGGTGAGGGCTCTAACGATTAGTCATCGTGTTCATGAAGGACACCTTTTGGGGTGAAATACATGTTCTTCCTAACAATCTATTTATCATTCTAGTAGTTAATCAATTTTTCAAAGATCTATCAATTTCAGAATAAATACGGCTTGTTTTATTAGAAGATACTTTTCAAGTGTTGCCAGTATTTTGTGGTAGATAGGTGGTAATATTGAGAAAAAAGATTTAGTTACTCGCTTGACCACCTTATTTGTGGAGGTGGTGTCCATATACCTAGGTCTTACTACCAACGTGACGTCAAAAAAAAAATATGAGACATTATAAATCAGAACATAAACTTTGTCCCCGAAAACCGTGCACTTCTAGTCCTAACCAGATGTGCAACTGTGCAAGTGTAAACTCAAGACAAACAGTCGTCAATTTAATGTCGTCGCTAACAAAGAACCATAAAACATGCTACAAGCCGCCATCTTGACTTGAAAGCATTGTTTGTGATCGTCAACCGTTACATTTTCAGATGAAGATGATGATTCACTGAAATAAAGGCGCTGGATGACGAATGATGTGAATTATTTGGAAAAGATAATCAGGCTTAGCAAAATGTGGTCTGCTCTAGTAATTATATAAAAGAAAAACCGACTCCTAAACAAACACTACAAAGTGGAAAATAACTTAATTTCGGAAGTCTGTGTCATATATTTCTCTATAGTCTTTAAATTTTCGTTTTTTGCCGCTGATTCCCGACTTTGTAGTGAGCTCTGTTTTGTTTTAGTCAAGCTTCTGATAACTGTAGGTTTTAATCAAAGCAAATCAAAGTATTTTATTTCACACAAAGCTGCAAGGGCACTTATGAAACGTCAGAAGCTAGGTAAACGGTTCCATTTTGTCACTTCCTATGGAGAAGAGCCGGCAAGAAACTCCACGGTTACTCTTTTAAAAATAATTGGCTTTTACAATGTTTTCAAATTACAGTGATAATAGGTATGGGAAGACAGTGCACGCCTGTCAATAAGTACCAGGTACTTGGAGGAATGAAAATAAAGAAGTCTATAAATCTACAGCCTGTAAGGCCTACAACGTTCTCTCATTCACAATATGTAAAAGAATCTACGTAAGTAAAATCAACCTATTTAATCCAAGTGACTTGATTTCCATGAGAATCACTAATACATAATCGATATTAGAAGTGATGTCAAATAATGACGAGAATATGTCAGAAATTGTAAAAAACTAAAGGAATAAAAATTAACATTGTAATTTGGGAGCAGATACTCTCACATAGTATGTCTCTACTCTCGCATAGACTCTCACATAGTTATGCTGTTAATGAGGTACCAGGGAGACACATGTGCAGAGGGAAGTAATGCCAAACTTCCCTGTCTTCAACGTAGTCTATTATCTTATAATATGCTTTTTTTGTGGCAGCATCAGTCAAATGCCTGCAGCTGAGCTTAATCTACTTGAAAGAGCTCTAATGTGGGCGAGCTTTAATCTGGTTACACTCCAGAACATTTTGTTTTACATTTGAATTTGAATCCTGAATGTCTCTCAAAGGGCAGCCCTAACCTATTAATTATGTAAGACAGTTCAGCATAGCTTATAGTTACATTACAACCTCGTAACGTTAGAAATAACATATAATTTGAAGCAAAGCGGGTGCAATAGGCCCTCAAACAAACAGACAGACACACAAATATTTACGGTATTAACAATGTTAACGCGTGTTATGGCTCAGCACAGCACAATGTTTACGTGCACACGTCGTAAAACAATGTTAGTTTGTAATTAACATGTTGAATTGTGCACTGACCTTTTATTTTTGTCTGAACTTAGGTGACCTGTTGGAAAAAAACTTTTTTCAAAAAAAAACAACCGACTTCCAAAAAAACACTCCAAAGTGAAAAATTACTTTAATTTCGGAACTCGGTGACTTTGGATAAGTACTTAAATTTTTTGTCACTGCCTTCCGAAATTAAAGTTATTTTTCACTTTGTAGTGTTTTTTTGGAAGTCGGTTGTTTTTATTTTGAAAAATGTTTTTATTTTTCACTTTTTAGTGGTTCACATGTGCTTACCCCTTCACAGCGTACCGGCGTGATGTTATGTTATGAACTGGTGTAAACAATAGACAGACATGAGATTAATGCTTCGCAGGAGGAGGTGACGGCTACCCATGCACTCTCGCTCCGAACCATGGCCTGAACCAGGGCTGGACGCAAGAGATCGCCGATCGCCGTTTCCGGTGAGGACCTGCGTCAGGCGGAAGGTGAGGACGTCGTGGTGCCACTTACTCATGTGGTGGCGCTTCTCAATCCACTCCTCAAAGAGGGGACTTATAACCGCAATCGTGGCGTGCCCAGCACTGGATTGTGACAATTGCAGTCTCCATGTCGCCATGAGATCCCGCCGGAGCTCTGTCCACTGTGCCGCGATTTCTCGCGGCAGCGGAGTTAGGCCCCGCGTTTGGCCTCCTCACGCCACTCCCAAGTGTGCGCGAGGACCTTTGCCTCCAGATTCCATGGCGGCAATCTGGCAACGATGCCCGCCACCTCAACGGAGATCGTGCTGTAGCCCCGCACCATCCGGAAGCGCTTTATGGTTGTTTTACGTACATAGTCTGTGGTCTCAACATAGACAAGTAAAAATCATAGCACTTTATTCCTCCGTGACGTTTAGTAAAGCCTTTTATGAAAGTTCCTATGTTTTTAACATGATTTTACATTAGGTACTTACACATTTTATTTTTCCATTGAAAGAAAAAAAAACGTACCTCACATTACTGTCACACACAAACGCTTTTAATAGAAAACCTACAGGTGTAAATCAAGGGATCGTAAAAAGAAACGTTAAACTAAAAGAACATTTATTTTCTATCAGAACTGGAACCTACCACTAAACAGTTCACTAAAGAAAGGCACAAGATTTAATTTACACCAATAATCCCATAATGAATTTCAATTTTAAATGTCCTTTCTCATTTTAACCGCAAATAATTTTGTCAACTACCACAAAAAATTAAACGCATCGATACAGCGAACTAAATGGTCCTAAACAAACTTTTACAAAAAAAATATCCAAATTTTAAACGACTTAAATTCAACTTTACTGCCTCAGTTTTTAAGTTCAAAGTTCTTTTGCATAAAATTTGAACTTAAAGCTTTTAAAAGGACGTCTTTATGAATGACTCGTCGTGTTTGTATTTTGAAAAAAGGTTCTTTTTGTTGCCACGATGTCTGCCGTAAATCGTCGTCCATTGAGAACCGGCGACTCGATGGAAGCTAAAAAAAAATAACAACAAGATGGCGGTGTAACTACCTGCTATTAGATATTGAGTGAGTCGTAATATCATGAAGAATTCTATTCGATTCGAAAGGCCAAGTGATTTCAAATAATGATTAATTTTGGAAAGGAAGTGAGAAGGTGCAGTTTACAAAATTATTTTGGAAGAACTAGTTCACTATTGAAATCATAAATATTTTTTTTCCGTTCAAGACATACCTACGTTTCAGGCGAAGCTATTGTTAGTTCATATATATTTAACATCATATCAGCCGAAAAAAGTCCACTGCTGGACATAAGCCTCCCCCAAAAGGGGGGCATTTGCCATAATCGCCACGCTTGGCATTAGGTTTGGCGATCGCAGTATGGTGGTCAAATGCATAGAGAACGCTGCTGCCCATTCTCTAGTAGTCCCTTAGTCGCCTTCTACGACACCCACGGGAAGAAATGGGATGGTGATATTCTTTTACGTCCGGCACCACACGGAACATATAACATGAAAGATGATTTACTTATGTTTTACAGTAAGAAAATCGACGTTTATTCAAGAAGACAATTGTAATAGTCATACAAGAAATTCTAAAGAGCCTCAAGTGCTATAATAACGCCGACAAAGCGTGACTACTGTGAGGAATCTTACGAGTTACGAACAATCCGCAGACACCCACATAAAACAAGTAAAGTGAATAATATTCATTTACGCCAGACAAGGAAACGAGGAATATTAGATTTTATTATTGCTCCCAAGTGGCATTCTCAACTTATACTGTGAAGTTGTAAGAAGGATTTAATTTTATAGATTCGAAAGAGATATTTACTTTCATGTAAGCTAAAGTAGGAAATATAACTTAAAGTAGGTAAGGAAGAAATCTAGCCTTACTTTATGCCAAGTCGGGAAATAGCAGGAGAACAATAAAACATTCCGAGAGCTAAGCCAAGAAAACCATTACACGAAATCTCGGACTAAACTGCTACACTGCTACTCCGCAAACCAGAAAATATTAGTCGTAGTAAAACAGTGCGACATCCCGTGACCTTTCTCTACCCGCAACGGTATAAAACGGATACGAGAAGCGAATAAGAAGCGAAATAATATTAATTTACACCCGAGCCGGCACGACGAGTAATAGATTTTACCACGCCAGTAAATTCGCTTTATTTAGAAACTGCACCCGATCGGGAGAATGCCGTAAATTATAATTATGGGCATTTGGTTATTTCTTTACGGGGTTTTTATGGCGTATCTATGTCGTTAAACTAATGTTGTAACTTGTGATTTGAGATCGTCTGCTTTTGGTGTAGGACTTTTATTGTGTTTCTGTCTCCTGCGTTTAGCTTTTCAAACATTGCAGCCCATAAAAGTCCACGAAGAGAAAAATGTTACACATAACTTTTAAAAAACATCGAGATCTCTCCCAGCCTTTTTCGTTGTTAAGTATCTTGTTCACCAAAGTACCTAAACGTTATGGCTGCATAAGCTACCAAACCATATCTGATAATATTTACTACTCATATTACCTACTTCTAAAGAACCCTTTTACAATCCCAATCACTCCTTAGGAAGATCATAACGATATAACAGCTTACAAACGCTAATAAAGCTCAGCCCACACAAGCGTCCTAACCTCACCGTGTTTACCGTATCCTGCGAGGCTAAACAGGCCTCTAATGCGCCATGCCGCTACACGGTATCAACACTCCCAGTAAACGATATATGGTGACGTTTACTGCGCCACCAATTACGAGCGAAGCGATCCACCGTCCAATTGTTATGTTCTCGCAATCGAGTCGGATTTGATTTAACTCCTCAAGACTCGTTAGGTGCATGCACGAAGATGATTCAGTGATCGATATTTCGTGTAAAAAAATTAAGTTTGTTTATATTTCTTGGAAGTATGATGAAAATATAATGCACAAAGATAAATGTGGAGACCAACCAAACAATCTTGTGAAAATTCTAGCCAACTTAAGAAAAATAGAGCAGGTGTACCGCAAGGTAAACCCAGAAAGGCCTTCGACCTTGTCACACATGCTAAAAATAACATTAGAGTAGAGAATCTAACGCCAGACTGCAATAATATAAGTCTAGCCCCACTAAAACTTCCCATTTATTAGCAGTAAACCGCTTAATTTACTATCAAACAACGCAGAACTTATTACATTCTAAATTAACATTTAACGATAGCCTTAGGGATCAAATTGGATCTTCCAGACATATTGCTGTTTTCAGACATTGTTTTTTATTTAACAGTTAGCACACTCATTACTTTTGTTGCGACATGAAAGTAAACACAGCATGTTGTTTATTATTGTTGATCGAAGGTCGAATTTCAAGGCATAAAAAGTAATTAATTCGTTACTTTTAAGAAACACCCCATCAGCCCTCTAATTGCACAACACACTATCAATCATAATCTTGATCATTTTGAAGGATAGGCTATCCTTCAAAATGCTAATACCTATCCTGCTATGAAGCAATGGATTACCATTGCTTCATAGCAGTGGCGAATGCACCATATAACACGATTCCTACCGGCTTCCCTTCGGCGTTTCGCATCTCTACCGCTTTTGAAAAATGGCACGTCCATAGTATCTACTATTGCCAAAAATATAGTTATACTACGGGTATTTAATTCGCCATAACATTCAAACAACAAAAACGCTTATTTTGAGCTTTGTACAGACAAAAAAAAATCCGGCGCCAAAACGTTATAATCGGGAACTACAAATTCATACAGTAGCGATCCCGTAATGAAGTCACTTTAGGTCACGTAGCACAGCTTGATATTGGATGAGAGCAAGCCGCTGTCAACGGTTTACGATAGATATATTAGATATAGAAAAAAATGCGTCAGCGAGAACGAGATGGAGGAATATTGCACAGGTTATTGGTTTTCAGCTATTCAATTTTATTGTATTTAATTCTTGTAAGTTACAGCCGGCTTCGCGTCGGCTTGTCTCTTAGAAAAATTGACACCTCGCGCGCTGCTTCATAGGTTCGAAAAATTAGTCTTCTCAACAACGTAAATAACGCAATAAATGTTGTTGAACTGTCACAATTAAAGCCATTCCTACTGGTAGTATTATCCCTCTGATCATATTTATCATTATTGAGGCTTAATGCAACAATGTATGAGTTTTATAGATATAATACTTGAATGTTTTCTAACTTGAAGCACAACTTAACACTTTGCGGGACACTAAACTAGACGCAATAACAATAAAACTTCTACCGTACTTCAATTGGTTAAGGAGTACGATATTTTGTTAACATTTTGACTCAATTAGAAAAACTGAAGCATATACAGCCCGGGATATTAGTTACCGCCAATATAACCTCGCGTGGGTGTCAGGAACCCCGGCAGTGGTACAACTAAACATATTACACGCCAGTTCCATAATGATGTGCTAATTGGTCCCGTGTCGGAAACTAATTCGGCGTAGGAAGACGGAGCAGAAGCCAGGTGTGTCGGATTGATTGCTGAATATGATGTGGGGCGAAATTACAATGTGATACGCTTAATGTGGTTTGAATTACTCGAAACCGTGTTGAACAATAAGCAGCATAAAATGTTCTTACTGCTGCGACACAGTTCTCTCTGTGGCCACCACGCCGCGCCGGCCCAGTGCGGGTTATTAGAAGTTATATGTCTTCGAATTAGTATAATCACTACTTAGTTAGAAATTAAACCGCAAATTATGTAAATTAATACTTCATCCAACTGTTTAGTCGTTCGCAGTGCGATCAAATCACGAATTAGATACCTATCAGTTAGAACAAGACGAGCCGCTGATATTCTGGGTATCCAATTAACAGACCAGGCTAGACTACGACCATCTGTTTCATCACAAAGATAGTTGATTTCACTTGGAAAGCTGTCACATTAAAATGAAATTGGGTTGGAGACATCTGCCGCATGTCAGACGACCAATGGGCCAATCTTACGACCCAATGGGTCCCTCTTAGTAACAAGCGACATCGCGGTCAGCCCCGAGGTAGATGGCGGGATGAGCTGGACTCCTTCAACAAGAACTGGTTCTTAGCAGCATTAAACAGAGAGAAGTGGAAGGAGGGTAGACAGGCCTTTGCTCTGCAATGGGACACCACAGGCTCTTAATAATAATTATTAGTAAGGTTGCAGTTGGATCAAATAACTCATACCAAAAGCAAATGACATTATATTTTTCACTATAGGTGGCCATGGCACATAGACGCCGAAAAAAAAATTTGTATCCATTTTAACCGCGTAGGTATTGCACCTTTTGATTACAACTTACAACAGATTTAACAAAATAACGCGGCGTCCAGAATCATATTGAACTCATGGTAACAGTTTGCGCGTACCCACCCTGTATAAATAAGTATAAAATGACAGATAGCATAAAAGATATTAACAATTTAGATCTGCAGGCATTTGTGTTAGTGGTAATTATCAGTCTTTATTGCATCTGCAAGTAGGGGAATGTCTTTCTATAGTTTAGAACTGAAACAGCTTCACGACGGATTACCGTGATTGATCGCGCCACCTGTCAGTTTGGACGTCAGTTGCGCAAGCGCCGGTGCTACGCGGCGTAGATAGAACGCTACGCTTTCACAGAGATAAACTTACAACCAATATAATATTCATTTGATGGGTTATAGAGAACTAATTAAGACATGACAGTGAGAAATATTTTAAACGTCTATTAGAAATCGTCATTAAATTAAAATAATTTCACACAGACAAAATATAAAACCGAAACTCAGCCTTATGTCGCGGCGTCGTTTAAATATTTACAGTATTTGTAGTAGTATAAAAGTAGTAATTTTATTAAAGAGATTAATAGCTTATTTATGTACTTATAAGTATAAAAATTATGAATTAGGTAGGTTTGTTGAAACTGTTTGTACACTCCGTCACTTGTCCTTAAAAGTTTCGTTTGTAACTTTTCAAGGTTCGTTCAGATGAATGGCATGCTGAAATAAACCTTTTTTGGCTCAGCCGTGAGGCACACACTATTATTATAAAATACTGGTCATACAAAAACGGTACCTATACGACCATACAACCCCCCATCAGCCACGATACAACAAACTTTCCATACACGACCTAATAAACAAAACTCCACTGCCAACAATTCAAAATTCATAACACAACCTTACAAGTTACATTCCCGGGCAATAAATTAACAAAATAAATTACTTAAGGCTAATTAATTTTACGAGGCTCGTGGCCCCTCCACACTGGGCGCACACGCCGCATCTCGTAAGGAAATCTCCACTTAATTAACTTATTGGACCATTATAGCGGGCCCAGGAATATTAGGAAGGGGGGGGGGGATGAGTGCTGAAATAATGTCGTGAAGATAATGAGAATAGGAGGTGATGAGAATACAAAGTATCCTCATATTTCGCTGGAGTCTTCTTTTTTTGGGACGAAATTACTCTATTCCTTATTTTTAATCGCTGCTGTTATTTTTCGTGCTGTTTAACAGCATATTAAACCCATAATGCAAGCATATTGTTCCCATTGCTGGGACACAGGCTTCCTCTCTTCGAAAGGGAGTAGGCGGTAATACACCATGCGGGCTCAGTGCGGGCTGGCGGATGTCTCATATAGTCTTAGAATTGAATTAGTACTAGGATATGCAGGTTTCCTCACGATGTGTTCCTTCACCGTTTTTAGAGCAGTGGTGAAGAAGTAATTTACACAAAGTAAAGCTCCTGCTTGGGGTTCGAACCCACGCGGCGTAAAACTCGTAAGTCCCGGCCGTTGACACTGACCCAACACAAGGAAGAACAGATTAAAGGCTCCTGCAAAAAGGCGCGACGCGACTCACGTAAAATAATTTCTATGAAAACTTCATGAGCCGCGCTGTCGCTTCACTCCTGTTTGAGGAAACCTTAATAATTAAGTGTAATCACAATCACCACCTCGCCTGCCAGTCTCGTTTATCGAATGATACAATGCTACATATGACATAGTCTTCTCTCCCATCCAGTAACAATGGCTGTCAAACATGATTACTCTAAACTACTCTAAAGAGGGTGTATGAATCTTATTTATATGCAACGTTATACATATCCCTAAGTTTCTCCCCCAGCTCTAAATGCAATTATAGCCCCAGTCCACATTGGGCTAAGGCCATAATTGCATGTGAATACATTATTAATATTGTTATGTTTCAACGTTTATTATGAGACATTATAATGTTACTTTGAAGAAATCCAAAGAAAACAGTTCTCTGTTTTCTCGCATCGCCATCTTTTTCAAGTACAGACAAGCAGGCAGAATTTCTATTACTTCTTGGCAGATTTATCTGAACACATTTCTGAAACGGAAACCTATTTACTGCAACTGAATACGTCGGATAAAATATCATAGTTCATTATAGTTATAGCGAAATAAGACAAACAGTTATTATCAGCTATGTGGCTTTCTCTTTACAGTTTTTTTTTACGGTTTTGTTGCTGACTTAGTAAAGTTTACGTTGATTAATTTCCCAGTGATTTAAAAGTGTAGCTGTAGACGCTATGCTATGCGCTAAAAACCTCATAGTCGCTTTTGATACATATAAATAATGGTTAAAAAAAAACTAAAAAACACGCTTTAAAAACCAAACTAAAAGAATAGAAAAAAAATTAAGTCTATTAAAAAGCGTCGGGTGCTTTTTGAGGTATTTTTATAATCAATTAATATCAAGCACCCCACGCTTTTTAATAGGATTAAATTATTTTCTACTTTTTTAGTTTGGTTTTTAAAGCGAGTTTTTAAACTATTATTTATTTACTATTTTTTAGTTCTGCTAACTACAAAAGCTTGATTTTTAAGTTTTTTTTTGTTTTTTTTTTCTAATATTTTTGTTATTTTTGAATTGTCATCGGTCCCCGATAAATCTACAAAGTTTAAATGAAATCTGACCGTTTGAAGTAGGTCAAAATCGCGCCCTAAGGAGTCGGTTACAAACAAACATACAAGTGAAGCTAATATAAAGCGTGTAATAAGAGTGCCAACTATTGTAATTAAGTGCGCCCCTATCGAATGGCATCAATATCACAAGCGAAATAAGACAAACAGTAATTATCGACTATGTGGCTATGACTGTACGCGCTGTGCTATAAGTTAAAAGTTGATTTATTCACGAAAAATACTCAACTCTTCTGTTACAAAAGATTTATTTTAGTTTAAAAACATCGATATCGGTAACGTATCAGTAACAAGACACGTAGATCTCGGGCTCGTTAGCCGATAATTCAGTCATTACCATAATAACGAGCGACAAAGGGTAACCAATCAACCCGAGGGGAATTAACCACTGAGATTGGAGCGAGCGGCCGAACGGCGGAGTTTTGTAACTGTGAGGAGATGTAGATTTCGTAAATGTGTCTGCTGAACGACTTGTCCTCTTTACTTGCGCTACGCTACGTAAGATAACTTTAATGCAGCCTTATTTGTTTTTTTACTTTGATTCAATTGAAATATAGATGATAGTGAAAATATGTCATGGTCGCATAATGAGTAGATTACTGATAACAATTGTAGCTTCTGTAACGGTGCCCCGTTTAGATGCACCAATTCAGCAGGATTTTGTCTAATTTTGAGCGCAAGTTAGCAAACGCCAAACGCCCGTATACAAACGCCACGCGACGGTGCAGAGCAATTCTGGCAGAACCATTTACAAGACGTTTTCATAGACATAGTTCTTCTAGAGACGCGTCACACCGGACTGCTTCAGCCTTAAGAGGTACCTTCTCCACGTGAGACTCGTGAGTAGGTAAGTACTTAGATATGTAAATACCTTATGTCTGTTCTTCCGTAAAGCAACAAAAAACCCTTTTATCAAACTAATAATAACCAAACATTTTCAAATATCCCTTTTCGCAACAACATTCCCTTCCCATACAATCAACTTACAACAAAATATCACATACATTTCCGCTCAGACACACATCTACAAACATTCCTATAGAGAGGAACAATTTGCGAGTAGTTAATCTTCCCGACTGCTCACGGAGCATGTCTGTACATAAAAGGGCTCGTCCCTAGGGTCGGGGAAGCGTGTTCACATCGCAGAACATACGGTCAGCCGGGCCCGGGTCGGGTTCGGCCCGTCTCGGGTTTCGGGACTACCGCGATGTCTGCGCAACTATTGTTGTAGCGGAGAAACTTTGCAAATGGATCCGAGTTTAGCACAGTGTATAGTTGCGCTAATTACTTGCCATTATAGACATCCCCGCAGGGTTAGGCGCTCAGCCTACCTCTTGGAATTTTATACAATTAAGTTATGAGATAAGGTGATGAGGCAAGTAGGTACATGCAATACAGTGCATAAAATTCAAATCGTGCTCATTGCCTATACGTATTTCTGGAGTTGTCGATTCGCCCACAAATAATTTAACTTCGTGCGCGCCTATAGAAAAAAATATACTATTTAAAAGTATCGATTCGGACGAGTAAATTCGCGCCAATCAACTAATACATAAAGTAATAAGCCCATGAAGAGGAGACGAAATCAACTGATAAACTGATAAGACAAATAATAATTAAAGACGTCAACTTCTGAGTTCTGACTGCCCATGCTTTTTGTCTACCGTGGGTATTACATCACATCACTACTTTCGATTAACATTCAGACATAGGACCATTTAGTAGTTCTTTTTCTATACAAAGCCAACATAAAAGGAACATTCTGGTAACAGCTAGTACTTCACAAACATAATATAATATCCTGCTCAAGCAAAAAAACGAAAGCAAACTAACAAAAGCTAGCAGTCACTGTGTGCACTGGCGTATCCACTAGTCAGGCTAGCTACTAGCCCAGCTAGCGGACAGGACAATGGGCAGTGACAAACAGACCTACAGCTACAGCATCTATACAATGCTATACAATAACATTGTATCGCGGATTGAATTATAGTTGTTTAATAATTGTATATAATGGATACAATTCAATGACTACGATCATTCAATTTTGGAACCAGTACCATCAACCTTATTCTTGGGAATAGTCATTGACGAAAAATTAAATTGGAAAGAACATGTCAAAAAAGTCTGTACTCGACTTGACAAATTTGTTTTCGCCCTTCGAAAACTGAGACGAATAGCGAGTAAAGAACTGCTTCTTTGCATAAATGCATATCACGGCTATGTTTCATCTGTACTGCGTTACGGCCTTGTGATATGGGGTAATTCAGTGGACGTGAACAAAGCATTTATTGCACAGAAAAAATGTGTCAGAGCTGTGTATGGAGCAGAATATTTAGATCATTGTAAGCCATTATTTAAAGCACTAAAAATTCTTCCACTTCCTTGTCTTTACATTTTTGAAATTTGTGTGTTTATAAAAAGGTATTCGTACATGTTCCCATTGTATGAACACATTTCTAAAAGAGTCAATAGCAGAAGCCCAAATAAATTACTTGCACCTAGCCAGAGACTGCATTTGTATAGCAGGAATTCCAATTGCATGGCAATCAAAATTTTCAACAATTTACCTTCACGCATCAGAGTGCTGCCTACTAATAAATTTAAGAAAACAATATTTGCCTGGCTTTTAGACAACTGTTTTTATTCAGTTAATGAATTTTTTCATTATAAATTTTGACATTACATGTTATCAGTAGGTACTTAGTGTGTGTGGATTGACTTTTTACTTTTAATTTTAAGGCATTTGACATTTAATTCATAAATATTTTGTTTTTGTTTTCCTAATTAATAAAATTTGACATTGCATTTAAAAAAAATAGTTACCCATTGTCATTTCAAACTAATTTACTTAAAAGCTTTTTTAATGGGGACCTTAATTATTGTACTTTAATTTTAATATTTCTACACCGGCAACGGTAGTATATGTGAAGCTTTTTAATAATATTAAGATCGTAATGTACCATATACTCAGAAATAAATATACTATTACTATTAATGTATGTTTATTTGCAGAAGAGGTTTTGCAATAAAGGATGTGAAATTGTAGATAAGTGTAGCATTTATTTGGCAATAGCCCACCATAAATGTATATTTGTACGCCAAATGGCGAAACATAGGGAAACTGTAATATAACAATTGTAACATCTTGCACGCTGCTGTAACCTATGTTTACGAATAAAGACTATATTGATTGATTACATATTAGAGTATTTTTTATAAAAATGATGAATGAATGCAGAGCTAAATTGTAAAATATATTTATCTCCTATCTGATCAAATCAACGATTGTTCATTTTTGTATATAATACTCATTTCACTTTCTTGGTATGTTAAATGGATGACAAAAAAAAAATAGTGCTCGTCAACATTTTAAGTTCATCAGCAAAACTTCCTCTTTCTAAATTAAAACGTTCAAAGAGATTTCAATCTTAATACTGTATGCTCTGCTCCTAAGAGCTAAAGCATAAAACATATTAACATAATTCCAAATCCAAAAATAATTAAAAAGCTCCCCTCTGAAACTGAGAAATAAAACAAATATCCACTATTAAATAAACAACGCCGGGGCTAATAACTATGCAAATTCCGTCAAACAAACTGACGGGAACAACTAGTGCGGAATTACGTGCGTACAAATTATCGGCCAGGTTATGTTGAGCTCCCACCCCTCGCTGGTTGTTTCAACTGTCGGGTTGAAAGGGGAGGTTTGTTGTGAGGTGAGGAGTCAGGGTTGAGTGGTCGATAGTGTTGGGATACTAATGAAACGTCTGGATCAGTGGACGCCGCGGGCTGCGGCGGGGTAGCGTCGGTTACAGAAGGTTTAGTTGATAGTTTCATTTTGTGCAGTGTTATTTTTAACTAGCTTTTGCCAGCGGCTTCGCCACGGTCTTCTTCGAGGTCGAAAATTATCCCATGGAAACCTGCTACCAGAATAAAAGTCATCATAATCTGCCTAGCCTTTTCCCAACTATGTTGGGGTCGGCTTCCAGTCTAACCGGATGCTGCTGAATACCAGCATTTTACATGGAGCGACTGCCTATCTGACCTCCACAACCCAGTTACTGGGTAATACGATACCCCTTGGAAAGACTGGTTGTCAGACTTTCGGGCTTCTGACGACCCGTAACGACCGTCAAAGACCTACAAATGACAGCCGGGACCAACGGCTTAACGTGCTTTCCGAGGCAATGGGAGGTCTTGGTACGTTAAGATGGTCACCCATCCACGGACCAACCGCGGCAAGCTTAGCTTAACCTGATCGATCGATCCGTACGGCTAATATTACTTAACCACAACCAGAATAAAAGTATCTTATGTATTAATCCAGGTTCAACGCGTGATCGAGAAACACATATCCAATCATACAATCTGTCACATTTGTAGGATTTATAATAAGTAGGATAGGATAGTAGGATTAACTTTCTTCTTCCCAGCTAAAGCACTGGGAAGTAGTGAAGGGCGGGCGTTTTGGGGGACTGTCTTATGTAATTGTGACGTTCTAAAAGTGCTGACTCTCAGCCTAGTTTGAATTAATGACTTTTGATTTTGATTTTGAAATTAAACTTTGTACTGAAACCTTACTTTTCTAAAATTCAGCTTCATGAATAAAAGTGTTACTAGACTAAACTCAATAAAAAACTTAGTGAAATTACTTTTGACTGGGAAGCAGTGCCTCAGTGTTTCATTATCAGCCTGTAATGTTCCCAATGCTGGGACACACGCCGTCGGTGAGAGGGAGTGAGCCGTGATCCACGTAGTTGGTAGATGTCACATGTCTTCGAGCAGTGTTGGCGCAGCGGTAACTGACGCGACTTACGAGATGTAGGACGTAGTTTAAACCCAGACAGGCGCTGTACTTTGTGTAAATTATTTCATCCCCACTGCTCTCAAAACGGTGAAGGAAAACATCGTGAGGAAACCGGCGTGTACTAGTACCAAAAATTCGAAGACATGTGACATCTACCAACCGGCACTGGGCCCGCGTGGTGGATTACGGCCCACTCCCTCTCACAGAGGAGGAGGCCTGTGTCCCAGCAGTGGGAACGTTATAGGCTGATAATGATGATATGTCACATGTCTTCGAATGTTTCGGTTCTAGGACATGCTGGGTTTCCTCACGATTTTTCCCTTCACCGTTTTGAGAACAGTTGCATCAGTGTTTAGTCACAGCAATGCTAGCCTGTGCAGTAAATTTAATAATCTTACCTCATCATCATCATCATCATATAAGCCGAAAGACGCCCACTGCTGGACATAAGCCTCCCCAAAATGGGGGGATTTGCCATAATCGCCATGCTTGGCAGGCGGATTGGCGATCGCAGTATGGTGGTCAAATGCTTAGAGAACGCTGCTGCCCATTCTCTAGTAAGTCCTTTAGTCGCCTTCTACGACACCCACGGGAAGAAATGGAATGATGGTGCTATTCTTTTACGTCCGGAACCACACGGAACATAACCTTACCTGTTTCACTGCAAACAAAACAAACATCAGTCCTATTTTCTGTAACAAAACTCATAAATCGAAAACGAGCATACATCCGAACTGTAACCTCGCAACAAACAGTGTTGCCAACATCAACAGTATCATCTAACAAACGCTGCGCTCGACTGTACGTTCAAAGCACAAATTCATTTAACTGGAGCTCTCTGTAAACTCCAGGGCTCAACCCTGCAGCTATAATGTCCACGTTTTATTGGCGTTTGATTCCCCAAACTTTGGAGGGTTAATAAACAGTGACGAAAATATAGGGTTATTAAATTTAATGGTCGTGAAAATGGAAGCGTCTCGTGGAATTTTGATCTTGGAGGGTTAACATTGTATGTCTAGTGGTTATGTAATTAAATCGATGAATTATGTACTGCTATTTAAATACAATATTTGGCAGCTGAAATTAATCCGAGACAGTAGAAAATTAATCTGGAAGAAATGTTAATGTCTCTTTCTCTAATCTTTGAATCTCATATCGGTAAGCCAATACCAATACTATAAGAAGAATAACCACGTTTCTAAATCACTTTTATTTTAGGACTGGTAAATCATTGATCTGCGCGCTCGCAAGCACTAAAATTTTGGCATTTAAAGAAACATCTACCTCCTGCACGTTCTGACAGTCTTTTCAATCCTATTGCTACAAATCTAAACTATTTTTTTTTATTTTTTGTTATGGGCTCCTGAATGACGTTTCTGTGAACTCTTTCCTAAAAAAATATTAAGCCATCTGCTCCAGCTTTGAAGAAAATGTTACTTTTTGTCCAACCAAATATCTTTCGCCCAATATTGACTGACTGTACTGAAAAAAAAAATGTACACAACTTAGATTTTTTAAATTTCTCTTCTGATAACTATTACGACTTGGCCAATTACGCAATTTTTTGATGTCGCCTTCTGGACACCCTTTGTGTACCTCTGCGTAACCCTTTCGGGAATACAGTCATGATGATGTATGGAAAAACCCCAATACCTCAAAAAACTTTCAATAAATAACAACCTAGGTGAGCTTTACGTGAAAATCCTTTACTCCTACCGTATTCCTTGCATTATTCATTGGACATCGATTGCGTCCCCCTCTCATTATATCGATTATCGTTCACCGAGCCGACTCGATACTGTCAACTCGAGTATTTCGCAACTCGACTAACATTCTCGCGACTGCTGGATGATCACGATTCGTGTTAATGGATGCCTTTTGGTTTATTAGACACTGAATCGTGTGTTTGTCTGTAAATTAGTAACTGTTTTGTGTGGTAATAGTGCTGGTTTAAGACGTTAGTGAGGTTTATTTTGTTGTCAATGGTGTAGATCTTAAACCTACTGTGCTCAATCAAAGTAGGATTTAACAACAAAGCTGTGCTATGAAGCTAATTGTGTGTTGGTTTTGAGTTCTTCTTATTTCCATTAACTTCTTCAAGCGTAGGCTTTATTTATCGTTAGGTGTATAACTAGCTCTCCCCTTGTAAGAGGGTGAAATTCAACTAAACACTATGACTCACTTCCCTCTTCTTATTTTTATGATATTTACCACCCTCCATATTTCTAGGAACATGGCGGTTCAATTAATTCGAAATCTTTCAATTGGATTTATTTTTCTTCAAAGAGATTATTAACTAAGTATAGTCAAGTCTGTTATGTCTTCGACAGTTTTCAAATTCTTTATAAAGTCGGAACACATAATACCTTTTGAAGCTACTACACTGAGCAGAATAATAGTCTGCATAAAAAACTCTATTTAACAAATTCTATCGTGCATTGAGCAAATAAAAATAGACCTTAAGGTGACGGACATAATATTTTGTATGGGTTAGTTTTTTACAGTACACAAATCTAGGTCAGGCAAAATCAAAATCAAAAGCCATTTATTGAAACTAGGTTGAGGGTCAACACTTTTGGAACGTCAAAATTACATAAGACAGTCCCCGCAAAAACGCCCGCCCTTCACCACTTCCTAGTGCTTTAGCTGGGAAGAAGAAGTGGCGTAACAAACTCCCTAGCAGCACAGCTGTCTGTTAAGTTAGAAGAACTTGATTCTATACAATAATAAGTAGGTAATTAACATTACTAAACAAAACATAAAATTGACATAAACTGGGCATAAACTGGCTTGCAGAAAAAAAACCATTAAATGGTTGAAATCTACAACTCAATACACACGATCAACACAACAAAACAATTTAATCGATCATCTTACCTGCCTATTTACAAACATTACTCGAGATCCACTTATCCCGAAATTCGAAAACAATACACGAGGGGTTCGATTCATCGATTGTACGGTAGAATACATTACAGATAAGAGAGATGAAGCGGGCTCCATTGACGGATCGCTTGCCAGCCTAGGCAGCTGGGTAACCACTCGCTCAGCCATAGCCAAATGATAAGCAGACTAATATGAAGTTACAAGGGTTCACAGTTCATCGGAGAAAGCATTTACTTTGGACGATGGGTCTTCACTCTGTTAGATGAATTGTCAATGAGGTTGGGTCAACGAAGATAGAGTCGTAAATTGAATTCTTGTGTTCAACAAACATTTTGGTATAACCTATGTTTAAATAAAATTTGTTTTGTTAATATGAAATAACATTTACAATAGTGCAGATATGAAGTAGACGACTTTTGGGTAGATTTAAAATACATATACAGAATAATTTTCCAAACACAATGTTGCCCGCCACAGACCGGTTTTTACCTACCCTCATTGAGCATAAATTACTGACTTACACACACTGATGGTCCATTAATTCCCCGCTCCTGTAAAAGGACCATCTCGCTTAGTATGTCAGTACAGCGTTCCACTGATATTAAAATCATAGCGGTGACATTACATTATTTTGCATCAGTCCCGACGGCTTCAATAAAAACGCCATTTGTCTCGGTTACAATGCACTGATGAATTCAATTTGTCTGGCTGTGTGTGTCCGTTTATCCAGGGAGGAGGTGGGACAGAAGATCCACCATGTTTTCCCTAGCTTAGAATCGGTCTATGACTGCTTAGAGTCAGAGGAATTGGGGCCAATAAGCGCACAGGAGCAGTACAGGAGAGTACAGAGGCAGCGATGCTTTCCAGCATTTTGAAGTTCCAAGAGCATGCATAATCAGGCTATAATGATTGCCAACTGCCACTACACAGGCCTCTTTTCTTCGAGAGAATTTCCAAGTTCCAAGAGACTCTCACCACATTTTCAGCTGAAGATGACCCACTCATGAGTTTTTTTTATTCGGTAGGAGACCGAGAAGCCTTACCTAACCTTACCCACTGCGCCAGGTATGGATACTTCCTGTGGATTTCCACAACAGCAAAGGTAGATTCAAGATTCCAGATTCTTTATTTGTGGAAACATGAGTACACATACAGAGCATGCAAGTTATTAAATTACGTTATAGTTTAGATCAGTCATGTTTAGCCTTAGTGGCGTACAAATATTTAAATTTCGACCTCATAATTACGTAACAATTAATCAAGTAGTTAGTCAATTAAAATTATGACCATAGCAATAATATGTTGCTGTATGTACGGATTATGTCAAAGATGTATTGATAATATTGGTTACTACACAGTATTAGATGTTGTCATTAAGAAATTCTAGAATACTGTAGTATGCTTTCCCTTCTAGCAGTATCTTTATTTATTTTTTAATTGACGAACATTAAGCTCCGTCCAACTATTTGGAAGTTCATTGAAAATTTTAGGGGCCAGACAGAAAACACTCTTGTGCATTAATGCTGTTTTCGATCTATGTAGACGGAGAATACTGTCATCGCGTCTACTATAGTTGCGATCAACCACTTCTGATTGACGTGTAAATAAGAGCCGATTTGATTTTACAAACACGACAATGTCTAAAATGTAAAGGCAAGGGAGAGTTCATATTTTATATATTTTAAAGTAGGGCTTGTAACTTTCGATTGACTGTAATCTAAACATAGTCCTGATGCACCTTTTTTGGGCTTTGAAGGATACAACAACAACAAACAACAAGGACAATAACAATCGTGTACATCTCCTTAGTTGAACTTCTGAACCTAATACATTTCGTGATCAAAGTGTTCCTAGTACTGCTTACTAATGCTAAGCTAATTCGCCGTGTTCCTCGTATTTCCTAACTATTCCGGGCGGTTATCGACTAGATAAAGGTTAATAGGGTTCAGATCACTTGCTCGCTGATGGTGCAATGTAAAAGTATCATAATTATGATTTAACTGTAGTTTTGAATAGGTTTTTAATGATGCAACCATTTTATACGTTAAATGGGGTACTTAACGTTATGAATTTATTATTATATGCCACGCCCGATGGAAAAGGCGTTTGTAGGAATTTATTACCGCACAAAGTCACGTGGGCCACTTGCTCAGCTATTAAAGTTGCTTTGTTGCTTGTGCGGGTTAGCTGACAACGTACTCACCTATTGCATAGGTAAACGACATTGGCTTATTGTGCCGACATTGGCACGAATCGGCCGAATCGACACTTTTAAACAATATTTTGTTGTCTGTAGGTGATTCGCCATGAAGTTAATTTATTTGTGGGCAAAGCGACAACTCAAGAAATATTTATAGTATTAGGCACTTGGCGTGTTTTGAATAGTATGCATCATTTTAACGTTTAACGTTAATTCAATTTTCTCCTATTATCCAGTAAGAAAATTTAATTTTTATCTAAACTAGCTTAGAATTCAAAACGTGCCAATTTCCTAATACGGTTTTCTGGAGATGTTGATTCACCCACAAATAAATTAACTTCGTGCCAATCACCTACAGAAAATAATATAATATTTTAAAGTGGCGATTCACCCGTCTCGGGCGAATAAAATATTTAGTGTCAACTTCATTCAAGAACTTCACTGACATTAATTGCCTAGTTTGCTTTCTAGGGACAAGTATAAACTGTAATTAATTAATCTTTTGTATTTTGCCACCTCAGGCGTACAAGCCATTCATTATCGAATAAATTATGAGTTAATAGCACAAACTTACAAAATATACAGTGCCCAAACATCACTGGTGCTCAGCGCATTCCTCCAGCGCACACCTGGTGTACATACCTACTTTCCTCCATTGTACTCTAAAGCACAATAAGCAATAACTTAACAACTCGGCAAGTAAATTTAACTTCGACACAACAATATTAATCATTTAAACCATGTTGCGTATGGAAATCGTTAATTTAAGAAGTAAGTGTGGAGGTATGTTGAACGTGACGACAATGAAACAGCTAATAACGAGGATTAAGGAAAGGAGATGCCTAACTTACAGGTGCAATGCAGGAGCTAATAATTTCAAAATAACTTAAGAAATTAAAAGAATTATTTTCAGGAGAAAAGTGTCTGCAAATACTCTACTTGAGTGTAGAGTTATTTTGATTGTGCTTTTTATTATAAACTAGCTTTCGCCAGCGGCTTCGCCCACGCGGATGTCAGTATTTTATGCATATAAATCTTCCTCTTGAATCACTTTGTCTATTGACGAAAACCGCATTGATAAATGATAAATCATTTTATTTCTGTAAGTAGGTTTGTACAAACACTTTTACACGTCAACCATATTTTTTTAACCCAGATGAGGTCGGCGTTTCCTATCTGACTACTCTGAGAAGAAAGGCCGAAACAAACTCAGAGGTCAGTCTCTTTTAAAGTCAAGACATAATCTTGGTCAGATGATGTGAAGACCATGTGGATCGGTGTCTGAAATGGTCTTTTGAGGAAAGAACCACATAGATGGAGTGAACCTGTTCATTCAGTGCACGCATTTATCAGTAATCATTTATCAGTAATCATTTATCAGTAATCATTTATCAGTAATCATCTAATCATGCAGCTTAACTCAGAACTTAAGAAGCTCAACGATTTGACGAACACAACACAACCAAAGAAAGGACATTTGGGTAGGTCGCATAAAGTACTCAAACTGCCAGATCAACATTAAAACTAACTGAGAAAGAGATGAAACACAAAACAAAAAAAAAAACAAAATATGACCCACATGGTCCTCACATTCACAATAATTAAAACAATAATAATAATATTATACTTCTCAAAGTAAATATTCATGTCAAAGTGTACATAATAATTATAAAATGTCAAAGAGTTTGCAAAAATAAAAAACAACATTTAGTATGCAAAAATTGGAGCAGGCCTATCCCAACACACAACATCAATCCGATGCGCGTTTTAAAAGATCTAAGCGTATAGACTCGGAAAGCGACTTTGTTTTATACTATCTAGTCTTCTTAGCTTTTTGCTTTCTGGAAAATTGGTCAAGATTGCATTGCTTGGGTTCTCACAGAGGCGGCAACTGACATTTATTTGTATAAGCTTTATTGTACACCAGAAAATACATAACAAAAATAAAACATTTAACACTAGAAACATACAATGGGCAGCCTTATCGCTTTCTGTGATCTCTTCCAGGCAACCTTGGAAAGGACAGTGATTGCGTGGACATAAAAATGGGGTTGTCATTAGTGCAAAATATAGATGCAATTGATGATATTGATGGTTGGAAAAGGATAGAGCAGCATCCGTATCTCAAGGCGTAATAGTTACGGGAATGCCCACAATCCGCAATAGGTACACTAAAATTTCTTAAATTTAGTTAATACCATTTTTCAATTAAGTAATAAAAAGGTGAAATTGCCAATCAACAAGAACAAGAAAAGCTTTTCAACAAAAAGTTCCAAATGAACTGTCACCTATCAACAATGGCCACCGATAAAGTTGCCAGTTAAAAAAACAACTAAACATCGTTGTCATAATTTGAATTATTTGAAAATCAAATTGTATTATTTACCGCAGGGTTTGTCAGCCCGCGTTGTGATAAATCAAATGGAATAAGAGCGAGTGTCTGTCTGTATTATACTGTCTTTACTATAAAACAATGAGTTAATGGCGTTCATTGGAAAAAGTGTAATTTTTAAGGCAGTAAAGTAGCCGACGACTGGTTGGAAAGGATTTTAGTTGAGAATGTAAACAATTATCTTGTATATAAAAATATCTGTTAGTATTTACTAACAGACATTTGTTAACATACTATGTGAAAGTGACGGCACGTGTAAATCAGGCTCTTCGTGTACTCCGACATGTTCCCAGAAAAAAATAAAGAGCTATTTTCCTCTAATAATGTTTGTGAAGATATAAATTCACGTGAAAATGTTAGGTAATCCTCTTCGAATTTAGCCCAGATTCGTGTTTCTGTCATCAACATCATTTGACACGACGCGTGACGCTGCGTCTTAAAAAAACATCTATTTTCCTCCCAAATTCTTACCATGTCTGCTACAAAAAGCGTCATGAATGAGTGTTCCAAGCTGAAATTAATAACACTAATCTATTATTACACATGCTTAGGCCATTGCCGCAACGGCCAGACGCTGTTCAGCCACGCGACGTTCTATTTTCAAGTTATTACAAAGCGTCGAGCGCGTTCCGATTAATTTGTCATACTATCATCGCGTTCGTGGCAAGGGAATGTTTATTTTTATTACAAACAGCCTAATCTTCATCTCGGTGAAAGATTTATAACGTGTAGCGGTTAAGGCAATTATAATTGTGGGCGCAGCAGGCCAGCAGGCGAGGAATGTAGCGTATTTGTTGTTAGCGAGGGTTTTTTTTTTAATTTATTTTGTTTAACTTGTTGCGGAAATTAATGTTTGTATTCGTAATTGTTGTGTCAACTTGTGGAAATTTAATTTGTATGATTTGTTATGCCGTTAATTTTATTGGTGTTGTTTTAACAGCTGCTTTGCTTCTCCGTGAGAAAATTATCACGACCGTGCACGTTTCTTCGACTGGTTTTGTTTTTCAAGTAAAAATAAGGCTTTATTTACAGATTCCCCGAAGCCAAACACGGTACATTTTAAAACAACAAAGCCGTATTTTTTCCTCTTATTTATTCCAGGGGTTTCATTGTTACAAAGGATATAATTACATATTATTTCAATCAATACGGGGAAGGAGGCTGGCGTGTCGATAATGCCGAGTACCGGGCGCCATATAAAGGTGTGATACCGCCTAGAGCTGCACTACACCTATACCGCCGCGGTCTAGTGAGGCGAGGTACAAGCGGTGGCGAATAAACTTTTATTTTTACTCAGATTTTTTAAAGTTACAGTGGCAAACTAAAAGCTGAACTACTTAATGCATTGACCGCGACATGTGACAATAACTAACAATAACAACAAAAAGCATGAGCGGTGTTAGCCGTCGTCTGCGTGTATGCCCGCGGCGGCCCGCACTGTAAGCATAGTATTCTTACCGCGCGTCCTTTTAAATTAGCTGTAAGACTGTATCGACCTACTTAGATGTGTAAATAAATTGTTGTTACCAAATTTTTAAAACGAGCGCTAATCCTGCCGACAAACTGTCATGCAGTTTGGCAGGTTTATAAATTTTGTACACTTTTTGGTCCAAATAAATGATTTATTTATTATTTATTTATTTATTTATTAATTAAATTAATAAATGTTTTCAATGTTATTTTATTTCTAAGTAGGGGTAAATCAATGTACAATTCACACGTCTTGCAGAGTTCAATCTTCATCGAACGGTCGTTTCTCTAAATTGAGAAGAAGTATCTCTATCTAGGGCAAGTCATGCAGCTTGGTAGACACAACTTTGAGAAAAAATCCTACAGAAGGATACGGTTGGGGGGCTGGGCACCGTTTGGAAATAGGCATAGGCTGAGTTGATTGATTGATTAAAGGGGTAAATCAAGTCTCCGTTTACACATTATGTTTTAATAAACTAGATCAGAAAAAAGACTTCGTATTCGTATGATGTTGTAAGTAGACAATCATTACTTACAAAGAATTAAGATCTACCAAACCGACAAACAATGAAATTACTTAAACAGCTATGCGTCTATCACTTGTCCCATCCCCCAAATGCTTAATTCTCTGGCTAGAGTCACGAGCGATGACTTTTAATATTAATTATGATGGGATCAGAGCGACGCAGCTAATGCGCTCGTGTGTTCCAAATCATTAAGTAGATCGTACGCGCTTCACAATATCAAATTTAGGTACGTGTAGGTGGCATAACTATAACGTACGGTGGTATAAAACACGTTAGTGTACATTTGGGATATGAAATGTAGACGATAGCGAGCCTAATGTGTGTTAGGTATTACCTATGTCGAGCTTAAGGAGGTAGCGTCGGGGTAGCCCGCGACTATTTCATAAAAAAGTTATTTAATTGGATTAAATGAACTGGATGATTTTAATGGTTATATTTCTCTAAAGCCCTTTTTGTAATGGTGGCGAATCTTATTTTATTAAACTTACAACCTGGCACTGAGCTGCAAATTTCAAAAAGGGTAAAGTTAAATTAATGTTTTTGACATTTGTACCATTATAAGGTCCGATAAAATGGTACAAATGTCAAAAACATTCATGTTCCTCGTCGTAAGCACATCGACGCTACATAAGTGGGCGTAAAGTAAAACTCAATTGGGATTGGGACCTGCAGTAAAATCTGATCAATAATTTGACAAAGGGACCTTGAAGGAAAAACATCTTAAGATCTAAATTTTTTCTTACATAAAACTTACTAAATGTAAATAGGTAGGTAACCATAATTAAAGAAACAACTTTGATTGAATTCCATACATTCATTTATCATTTATCTGCATTTTTAGAGCCACCGTAAACTGACAACGACCGCTCTGTCAAGAGCGAGACGAAGAAGAAACATTAATAATTATTATACTCTTTGGAAGAAACTGATACGTAGCCCATAGACACAAACTGACACGTAGCCCATAGACAAGCCATTGAGAAAATCACAAGAAAGTTTCCTAAACCTTTATAAACGAAATAGTTGACTAGTCTAACCTTGATGTCGACTTTATCAATTAAAAACTGATCTTAAAATTAGACTGATCGTTCTCCCTAATAAAGGGCTAATCAAAAAGGACTTTTAATCCTGAATCTACATAATCGGATTGAAGGTGTTACCCGCCTACAAGCAGTATCTAGCAATAAATCTGGACATTATCAGCGTCGTTTATAAGCTGTTAGACAATGGCGGCCACTTACGGCCACTATCGCTGATCGGCAGATAGCCGCAGATAACTCGCCTTGTTTCTATTAACTACTCTTAATTTATACTGATTATAAATCTTTGGTTCTTTGTAAGGGACTAATGTGGAGTGTTTCTGTGTTGAATGGAAATATTAGTTGATGATCTAAGGATAGGTAGGTACGTAAGTTCTGAGTGAAAAAATGAACGTTCAAAGAAATGATGGATGAGCTGTGTAAATGATGATATGGCTACAAACGTGGTGTCTTCTGAGATGACGAGTATAGAGAACTAAGTATGGAAGAAGAAGACATTGTGCCGACCCCAAATAAATTGGTATCAGGAGGACAAGCGAATGACGATGACGATGGTTAAAGTTTCCCAAAGTTCGTCTGTGTTCGCTTCCACATTTAACTAGTCTACCTTTAAAAAATCTTTTTCGAAAAAAAAATAACAACCGTCTTCCGAAAAAACACTACAAAGTGAAAAATCACTTTAATTTCGGAAGGCAGTGACAAAAAATTAAAATACTTGACTTTGGATATGTATAAAAGTAGAAGTTTTTATTTTTCACTTTTTAGTTATAGTACCTGCCTTACTAATTCGAAATTTCATCATCCTTGGGGTCAAAACAATGATTATTTATGCGATAGCAGCAATCGCGGTTGATTTACTGTTATTTTTTGAAGAGTTCCGTTGTCTGTCTCCGAAACGCATCATCAGATCTATATGAAATTGAAATGGAACCACACGGGAAGCACCAGCTTTAAAATAAAAAAAGAATCATCAAAATCGGTTCACCCAGTCGAAAGTTCTGAGGTAACAAACATTAAAAAAAACATACAGTCGAATTGAGAACCTCCTCCTTTTTTTGAAGTCGGTTAAAAAGAGTGAACGGCATCGTCTGGGCACGCTCGGTCCATCACAGACCTCATCAATCGCTTTCCATCAGGCGTAATCGAGATCAAGAGCAGGCCCATATAGGTAGTTATTAAAAAAAAAACAGGCAGCTTTGATTGGTCTTGCATAAGGCAGACCATAATTTCCTTCTATAAGATTCTTAATCATAGTAGAACAACGCGGCATTAAAGGTAAAATTAGCTTCCCCCGAAAGCCCGAGATTAACTTTAGCACCAGTGCGTTCCTCTTTAAATCCAAAGGCCTCATGACTCTGCAAAATGTGCTGGAAGCGTCATAAATTGGGGTACTTACTTATACCTACATTATGTACAGACCTTATTACTTGACTAAATATTTCTGAACAACGGGTTTGGTGAAACTTACGCAAGATTCAGCAACAATTAAAAATGCTGTCTCTCGCATTTATGATGCAAGTTTATTTATTTTACAAGCAAAACATGGGAAATTGACTACCATCATCTGCCTGGCATTTTCTCAACTACGTTAGGGTCGGCTTCCAATACAATACCAGTATAATACCAATACTAGCATTTTACAAGGAGCTACTGCCTATCTGACCTCCACAATCTAAAACTGAGTAATCTGATGACCCTTGGTAAAAGACTGGTTGTCAGACTTTCGGGCTTCTGACGACCCGTAACGACTGTCAAAGATCCACAAATACCAGCCGGGACCAACGGCTTAACGTGCTTTTCGAGGCACGGAGGGGTCTTGATATGTAAAGATGGTCACTCATCCACGAACCAACCGCGGCAAGCGTAGCTTAACCTGAGTTTAATAAAATAACTCACAAACATTTAATTCAAACTTCAAGCTCAATAAATTAACATTTGTAAGCCAAAGTTTACTGCCAGAGATAGACCAACAATGATTTTATACCGCTCAGTAATTAATATTCAAAGACGGAATTAATCAAATAAATCGATTTATTATTAACAAAGCAGGCATTGAGACTTGGTTTTATCTGCTTGATTTACGTACGTACTTAACCTGCTAGTCATCATGTCTACAGTGGACTGCCACCCAAGCCGCCACTCATAAATTCTTGGTACTCATAAAATTGATAGTTTTTATGATCCTCATTTATGAATGTTATTGTAGATTGTACAAATTGCTGATTTTGCATGCAACTTTACTATCCCAATGATAGTGGGCCCATGCATTGATGATGTAGAGAAAGTCTGACCTTCTTAATTTATCTAACTGAATTGTTAATATTGACCATATTTTTCGGTGGCCGAGTGCGAAAGTTTATAATCAGAATTTAAGGGGTTTGAGTTTTATCAACATACGGTCGTGTTTTTTCAGTAATAATAAGGCTAGACCGAGTTAGAAACACCACCCTGCACTCCATAACTCAAGTAGCGGATGTTGGACACCAAACAGAAGTTCGAAGAGAGGACTGGACACGTCGCGCGAATGCACCGGGAGAGATGGGCAAAGATCGTCACTCACTGAACGCCTTACGAAAGACATCGTCGTCGAGGTAGGTCACTGCGAAGGTCGTGTGAGGATCTGATAAGGTTTACAGGGCCAACATGGCCAGAGATCGCACCAGACAGGGAGATTAGAGCAATAAAGGTAGACGTGTTACAGACAGTATGACATACACGTGTAGGAGTTGTATGTAGGGCAGTATGACGTCATAGTACACTTAAATGCCTGAAAGAACAGCTTTGACTGCGAGACGATGCTCATCGAGGTTAGATAAAATTATCTTCTACCGCATTACCATAGGTGGTGATTCATGAGTATTCATGACGGACTCCTTACAACAAGTAAGATGAACAATAATGTCAAAATCGGAGCACTTATTTCAATTCAACGATTTATAGGCACTGTGGAATTTTCAACGAGTCGGTCAGATAGACGCCCGTTACAGCTAGTTGCCCGTTCAATATCATACATCTTTATGAAGAGATCGGGCAAAAAACTTCATAGACACTCTTTTGCATTAATACCAGAAAATATAATACCTCTCGGTGGTAATGAGACCCTTAAATTTAATATTTGCGCGAAAGAAAATCATGAATTTATCAATTATATCTTATCTAGTTGTCAGACTACGCAACTTATAAACTCAGTAAATAATAAACAGCGCGGCGGTTAGTTACGAGCTAGGCTTACATAGATTATCATATTAACACCGATAGATAAATTCAATTAATTTTTGCTATTGCGTTAGACGTTAAGACGCCGAGAATGGCTGTGGAGTTGGCTTTAGCTGGATACACATGCATCTTGATAGTACCAGTTTAGAACGGAGGTACAGAAACATTAAATGAAGAAAATTGAAAACTGTGGCTATAAAATGATCAGATCGAGATCGCCAGCGAACGTAAACACTGTTTCGTCTAGCAAGCATCTGAGTTATCTGTAGAACCAAGTGGAGAATCACAAGCAGTAAGAGAAGGAAGAAAGAATGTCGTAAGGAACCTTGAAGATACAGGGATTAATCAGTTTCTCGCCATAATTTTCAGCTTTCAGTTTTCTCGAACTACATATGAGAGTTCGAGAAAACTGAAAGCTGAAACTTATGGCTCATTAATCAAGCCGATAGTAAACGGGTAGTTGAAGCTACTGATAAAATAAAAGAACCAGTTAAACATTACACTCAACTTATATTTACAGCATCACAATGAATCTCCAATCAGTCACAACCCTCGCTAACAATACGTCATCAGTTCATCAATGGTACAGGACTTGTAGCAGCATTCGTCGACGGGGCCGCGCTTGCCGCGCACGCCTTCCAGCGCAGACGCCGGCAGCCCCAGCGGCCGCGCTTGTCCTCCGCGGGCCCCCAGCACAGCGTGGCCAGCGCCTCGGACAGGCGCGGCCGCAGTACACACCGCGGTCGCTCGCCGCCGCCGGCGTGCCCGCACACACACAACACATCAGCGCCACACAGAACAACACTAACTTCAACATGGCTGCTTTACTAAAGGATGTTTTACTGTTCGATGTGATCGTCCCGATGGATGGGGCTGAAATGTGTTCTTCCCTTAGATTTCTACCCTTTTATACCTGGATGTAGGTCATTAATATTCAGTTTGTTTTCTGACATCTCATAATTGTGTAGGTCGTGAAACATCCTCCTCACGTTCTGCACCCTTAATTTTACGAACGACACAAATATCATTGTTCTACGAGAGACGTTTTCTTCCCTCACTCAAACAATTTCGCTGTTAATGAAATTTGAAGGACGTTGTCTTTAAAGCCCTTCAAAAATTGCGATCGTATCATTTTACATAAACCACAGAACTAAGCTCTAAGATTTATTGATTTGAATTTGAGAATCACACAAATTGAAAGATCCGCGTGGTTTTTAGATATTCCGTTGAGCATGGAGAATCAATGTGTTTATGTTATGAATGACAGGAGAAAGGCAAATATTTCTCCAACGGACAGTTAGATATGATGTGACAATACAACATTCGAGGATATCCATCCGAAGATAACGGTGACAACTGTGATACTATCGACTCTTTGGAACATTTAATAAGTCGAGGTAATGAATTTCGAAGTATAATTATGTAGGCTAATATTTTCCTCAGAGTTACAAGAGAAGAGTGGGAAGTGCCAGGGCCACAACCTACATACTTTAAGGTGTCGAAAATGAAAGTGCATATTAATGAGCTATCCCTTAGTATAAAAGGGTAGCAATCTAAGGGAACAACACATTCCAACCCCATCCATCGGGACAATCACATCGACTAGTATCAGAGCCTTCAGTAAAGCAGCCATGTTGAAGTTAGTACTGTTCTGTGTGGCGCTGATGTGTTGTGTGTGTGCGGGCACGCCGGCGGTGAGCGGCCGCAGCGTGTACTGCGGCCGGCGCCTGTCCGAGGCGCTGGCCACGCTGTGCTGGGGGCCCGAGGAGGACAAGCGCGGCCACTGGGGGCCGCCGGCGTCTGCGCTGGAAGGCGTGCGCGGCAAGCGCGGCCCCGTCGACGAGTGCTGCTACAAGTCCTGTACCATTGATGAACTGATGACGTATTGTTAGCGACGAGGGTTTTGACTGATTGGGAAAACAATTGTGATGCTGTAAATAAATGATAAGTTTATGTTAATGAGTTTATTTTTGAAGTTTTGTTAGCACTTTATAAATCCTCATGAATTGTCTGAAAATTCTTAGCTACAGCTTTTCGCTAGGAACCATATTCAAGTCCAAAAAACTCCCCTATTTAATTCTTAATCCTAGCTAGACCATAATAAGAGTACCTACTAGCACATAAACACCGGGACACCATCAATGCCTTCTAACCAACCAGTTGCACAGCCCCGCGCTAATCTAAAGCTCTTCAATTACAATAACCATTACTTTTCTCCACACCAACGATGTTGCTAACACCAGCCATGTTGTTTAGCACACAATCAACGTAGATATTCTGATTAATATAGAACTAACACGATCTTTGAAAACGTACCTATACAGGGTGTCCTGTAATTTGACGTGCCTTCCCTCGTGATGATAGTGTGACCTATGTAATCACTACATAGTATAAAACAAAGTCGCTTTCTCTGTCCCTATATCCCTATGTATGCTTAAATCTTTAAAACTACGCAACGGATTTTGATGCGGGTTTTTTTAATAGATAGAGTGATTCAAGAGGAAGGTTTATATGTATAATACACCGACCTCCACGCGGGCGAAGCCGCTGGCAAAAGCTAGTTGAAACTAAATTCGAAAATTCGGTGGAATTCGAGAAAGCCCTATTTTGATGTATTTTTGAAAATTTCCCAGAATTGGTCACTAAACATCACTAATCTCTAAACTTCCTGTGAATTGATTCCAAAATAAAACAATTAAAATAAAAGGTGGCAGCTAAGGGATGACCAGTCCCAACTGACGCCGATCGTTCGAGAACAAGACGGATGGATCAGCACCATTCAGCTCAACTATTTTGAAAGGAGCTAAATGATCCAACACACGCGCCATCATCAGCGAGAACAGAACACCATGAGTTTTTTGGGACTCCGACATTGCCCTTGTTCATAGACGATTATCAGGATTGCACTCCATAGTAAAAATTCTAGAACTCTTCACCATCCATTCTATCCCGTCAGCAGGCCTGCCATAGTACTCTAATAGGGCTATCAGAGAGTAAGTGTCACTTCATTCAATTCACAATTACCTCATTGAATGTTGTTCACGTCCGAATACACAATTTTTATTTTTTTATTTTATTTATTTATTTACATACATACGCTACCATTACAGTGTCCCCAATTCGGTAGTGTAGTTAACAATTCATGCAATAATTTACTCCATAAATGTCCATGTCGCATATAACTTACAAATTAATAACATAGCCCGTGTAACGTTATCCTTGCGAACTCGCTCAGTGAACATGCAAAAAGATCAATTCTGTCGGCAACCAAATTTAGTGTTCGCATCGCATGTAACGGATTACCGTTAAATCTAACTTATAGACTTGTTACATTTAACTGAAGAAACTGAACAGATTCTTAAGGGACTTAGCGATGGCCGTACTGCATGATTAGGAATTTAACTTTTATTTGAAATCAATTTTACATAAATAATTTGTGTGATTGGCTTCATTCCCCTACCAGCATTACCCCTGTCATCATTACTTTGTAATCTTGACCCTGTCATCAATAACCTGAAAGCCATGTCCTGTATTTAAAGACTTTCAATATTTTTTCGCGATTTCAGCTCAGCGACAATCAATGTCGAAAACTTTAAAAAAATGTAGGTAAATTAAACTAGACGTTACTTTTAACCGACTTCTAAAAAAGGTAAGCAATTAGATTGTATTATTTTTGCAAGCGAAGGTATACGAATTTGTGTGGAATAGGTACCACAACATCAAAGTCTAAAATAAAAAGCTTAATTTTATTTTAAATCAACCGAATGGAAGCCGGTTGTTTTTTGTAAGATTAAAAACTGAGATTATAATGCAACCATTTTAAAAATACAGGAATTACCGTCTGTTAACTCTACCCTTTCGGTATTACCCAGCCGTCATTAACCTGGCATCATTCCCCTGTTATCCTTACTCTGCCGTTATTGCCATGGGGGTCAGTTAACAATCGTGTCATGGTTTACAACCTGACAGCTTACGTTTACAGCTGTCGTAAAGAAGTTACGAGCTATCAGCTATGCAAAGTTTTTGTGCTGATAAGCATGAGCATGAGCAACAAGTGGATGGTCACCTTCGTGTTTATGTAAATAGGGATGGATTCACAAGTTGGTGCTACTATAGTAAAAGTTTAACAAAGGATCTAGAGACAAAAAGGACTGTAATGTGTGGTTGTGACTTAACTTCAGTAAAACATGCAAGTTTCTATTGCTGCTATTGATTAAAATAATATAAAATGGATTTTTATAAACTCACAATTTCAAGAAACTACAGCTTACGGGGGGCAACGGCCGCTGGTAGTGTAAATAGTTAGAGTCATGAGCTAAGAAAATATATATATTATTAGCTTTTGCCCGCGTGGATGTCGGTTATCGCGTAAAAAGTAGCCTATGTCCTTCTTCATATCCTATGTTTCTGCCAAATTTCATGATGATCGGTGCAGCGGTTTAGGCGTGAAAGCATAACAGACAGGCAGAGTTACTTTCGTTTTATAATATCAGTAGGGATTTGTTTTCTTGTCATTAGTTGTTGATACCCATCACGTCTGTGAATTTAGCCAGCTAATTTAATTAGACCCTGTATAGGAATTGATAAAACCAGGAGCGGCGGAGTATCAGACCTCAGTGGTAAGCATCTGAAGATGCCTTTATCCAGCAGTGGACTAAAGAATAAATTCCTATTCAGAAATAAGTAGATTGAGTTTCAGTATCTAGTTAATTTTGTACACTTGATACTTGACCAACTTAACTCCAACTGAAACTTAAGTAAGTAGGTAGACCTTACCTTGTGTGTCGCCTTGAATTTACATGTGAACGGGCACCCTTCTGGAACTGACTCAGAAACCTATGTGATATTCAATATGGCTGAACTTTGCACATACTTCGTCGTGCTAACTTTCCGTTCAAGAAACTATGAACTAAAAGTGCTACTTAAGTATGTACTTATTTTAAGTTTCAAGTACGGTTTTAAAGTTCTACGTATCTAATGTATAGTCTTCGAGTTTATTTTAGTATGTTAGGTACTTACTTATTAATTCATAAAAGAGAAAGCTCTTTAGGTTTCGTTGTTATGATTTTTTTTTTGGGTGGGAAATCATCAAATAACTTCTCCCGCTCTGGAGCGGGAGGGCGTGTCAGACTTTTACTGACTAAAACCCACCCGTGTTCCCTCAGTTGCCTGTGTGCCAGGGGCCGCAGTATCTCTTTCGAACAACCCGCACCCCTGGCAGGCATCGGCCCTTGCGGGCTCCATCAGTTGTTGCTGACATCTCTTTGAGGCGCGCGTGGAACACAACGCGCCGTCGACCCGGGCTTGGTCCTTACCGGACAGCGAGCTACCCATTACTCGCTGTCCGCAACGCCGTGCCTACGGTGGCCGGGAATCAGCCTGGGATTCCCGACGCCCAGGGCGTCTCCTGCGAAGGTTCATTGTTATGTTTAGATGTTATGTTTGTTAGACTGATGGATGACGCACCTACACACAGCAAAAAAAGTTTGTGATCACTACCATAAGCTGATTTTTTTTAAATTGATCTTTATCAAGAAAAAATCTTTGTTGTGTGCTTTCTTTAAATTGAAAGCCTGTTTGAAATTATTAAAAATAAAACTATTTTTTATTTTTTTATAAAACAAAATTGAGTAATTAGGTTTATATTCTATACTAACTGTGCCCGCGACGTCGTCCGCGCGGAATAGTTTTTTTACTATTATTTATGTATCAATAAAAACAAATAAAAATTCTAAAATAAAAGTAGCCTAAGTTACTCCTTATTACATCGGCTACCTGCCAGTGAAGTCCAGTCAAAAACGGTCCAGCCATTTCAGAGATTAGCGGGAACAAACAGACAGACAGACAGATAAAAATTGAAAAAAATGTTATTTTGGTATGTTTTCGTAGTAGATTCATAATGTAAATTTTTTCTCGTAATAAATATAAGTACCGATCTAATATAAATAACATTAGGTAATATTCGTTTATAGCCGCACTATCGAATGAGGTAATTATCGTTGTAAAAGGATAATTGAATTGATTTTAACACAGGTTTTGTAACCGAAACCAAAGACTCAGGCTGCTTCAGAATAATATGACCGCCACTAAAACAATTTCGAAAGACATTGGGTAAAATAAAAATAAAACCTAGGTAATCAGAACCGGAACAGTTGCTGTATATTACAGTACCTACCTACCTACCATAACTTCACTTTCGTATAACACAAGTTATGCAAGACATTAAATGGAACTGACTGAGAACCTGCAAATCCAGTTCAGATATTAATTAATTAATTCAAATTGAAACAATCGCTCACAAGACTTAGTTAATTACCTATTCAAATGTACAATTATAATGCAGCCTGCATTAGATACGCGTTAATGTAATAAGCTTTCATATTAATTGAATATTTAGTACAAACACTGACTGCGAATTGGAGGAAATTAATTATTCGTATTATCTAGCGTATTATTCGTAGCTTAGCAAATTGTGCTAAACGAATTATATAATATTTAAAGCTTAGTAACTAGTCGGTATTCCAAATATCTAGATTTCAAGACAATCATATCAAAACGTAAACGTCTATTACAATAATGTCTATGTCTATTACAATAAACCATTTTTTTTTTTTTTTTTCATAATTCATTTATTGGTTTGCAAACATGGGTAATATAGTGCATAGATGTGTTATTTTATAAGTCCTCAATGTTCTACCGTCACATGGGCATGCAAATCATATATTATTAGATATTGAATTAATACAAATTTAGGATATTTTATCTTTAAATTAACAGTAAGGAAAATTTAAGAATACAAGATACAAATTCATGTCAAATTGTTTGAATTACAGTAAAAATGTCACAATAATACGAAAATGTCAAATGTCAACCATGTTACAGTAGTACAAAGAAAATAAAAAATGTCAAAGGTCACTAAGGATACATTAATAAAATTTAAATAAAATGTAAAAAAGGAATAATAACATGTCAATCGGTCAGTGATTCATCATTAAGGAAATCGTCAGTTGTGTAATAACTTGTTTTAATAAATATTTTCATTAATTAAAGCTCTACAATGAATCCAAGGCAGCACTTCGTAAACGGACTGGTGATCGCAGGATCATTTAATTTTAAACCGACTTCAAAAATAAAGAGGAAGTATGTAACTATGTATGTTCCGTCGATATCTCCGGCAATTGTAGATCGTTTTAGAAAACATTTTGAAGTGAAAACTTCTTTAAGCGCGTTGGGCATTTTTTGAGATGGGGAAAAACAATTGAACTCGCGACACCGTTACTGACACCTCTGTATATACGTTAGACATTAGGAACATTTAAAAAATATTTCCTGACGATTCAATAAATACACACGTAATAGTTCAAGTTTTCACTTCTGTTGGCACTCCCAGAGTACCACTGTTTTTTTAACACATTCGATGCCAAGCAAGAAAAATAAAAATAATTAGTTCGTGTGCCCACAACTCGCATCCGAGTCGTCGCTATAAGTAGTCTCGCTAGTCGGGTCCTGGGCATGAACAGAATCATCAATAGCTACTTATTGCGACGACTCGGATGCAAGTTGTGGGCACACGAATCAACTATTTTTCGACCCATATGCTGGGTGCTGGGCATGGAATGTGTTAATGTATAGGTCATCCCTTAAGGTCAGGGGTGATCCTACAAAATTTTCTTAACTTTGCTTGGGTAGTTTTTACGCTAGCTGCCATAATCGGTATTTGGTCCATATTAAGTACCTTGATAATGTTCTTATAATTTCTGTCACTGTAGTTTTTCATAGCAAGAGTGGTATACGAATTGATAGGTACCATAACTAAAAAATAAAAACTTTATACTAAAAACGACCGACTTAAAAAAACACACACAACAAATAAAAAATAAATTTAATTTCGGAAGTCAGCGGCAAAAACTAAAATACATATTCAAAGGAAATTAGATCCAAAATTTAAAAAAATATAAGGATTTTGTTTCACCAGACCTTTATCTGAGGAATGATTACGATTTGACAGCTTTTGTATGGAACATAAATTATGTCAAACTGTCATATTTAATCTTGACCTTGGCTCTGACTATTGATTAATCAGTCCTATAAACCCCTAAATAATATAAGTAGCCCATCGGGCACCTGAATTTTTTATTTATTTTTATTTATTTATTTATTTATGGGGGGGGGGGAACCTGAATGACGATCAAAAGAGAGGAACCTCCTCCGAGTACTTTCTCCATGAATATTCACAAAAAATTGTGACAGAGAGATCGTTCGAGGGTTTTTGCCAGAAGTTAATGTATGATCCTGATCATTTAGAATGCCAAATGTAATCGACTATCTCATAGGTATCTATTTGTATTGTAATCTCTTCATAATGTAATATCGACAGTGCAAGCGTTGCTATCATCGGAAGCCGTACAAGTGAGTGCATGCAACAAACATACATAGGTACTTGGGTATGGGTAGTCGGATTAAAGATCGATGATTGCGTGACCGATGGGACAGATTGCTAGACTACTAGGTAGTGTATTAAAGTTCTGTAAATAGAAACTAAACAAAACTGCAAGTCTGTCTGATTGGGTATTTTTTGAGCCAAACTACATACAATTAAATTTGCAGAGACGAGACTTAGTGGTAAAAGAAAGCCAAAATGACATAATAACATTAATTAATTTTTCTACTATTATCTAGTAAGAAAAATACATTTTTTTCTCTCTACATATTGCGTAAAATTCAAAACATGCCAATTGCCTAATACATATTTTTGGAGCTGTCGATTCGCCCACAAATAAATTAATATCGTGCGAATTGCCTACATACGAAAACCACAGACAGCTAATAATTATTGATAGTTTTTGTTGTCAAAACGTTTATTAAAAATCACGACAGTTTTAATTTAAAACTCATGAAAGTTTATTCAATATAAATCATTGTTACTCACGTAACCCAGTTCACAAGCCACTGACCATTTACGACCATTATAAATACACATATTTGTACACACCAAGAACTTTAAAATATGGCCAATAAAACCATTATAAGCTGTCAAAACGGTGTGTTAGAAGCGCAATAAACATACAGACGTGGGCAGGACAGTCAGACGAGCAACAAACTAACAACCACTCAAGGAAACACCCTTCTTAAGAATAGCTCATAGTTCGGGAATATCTTTATTTTTAATAATTTTCGTCGTAAAAAGATCACAACAGACGATAAGAGTAATCGAATCTGCATAACAACAGCAAAACGACTGAGAATGTCGGAGTGTACTATGTGTACATGTAAATATGTAAATATGTGTGTATTACGGTATGTGTATAAATAAAAAGCCTATCGGACCACTCGGTGTCTAGTAATAGAGCCTTCAAATAAATTAGAGGACCCCTGCTGTGCGGGTGCGGCCCAAAACATGAAATTGCGGCGATTTTGCCATAGTTAGGCGATGAATACATTAACACCTTATTTACATTCAAGACACTAAATATGTAGCTTGAATTATAATAAAATATGTGCTTTATATTGGCTGAACAACTATGTAAGGTGATATTACAGTTATTAGACAGCAGTATCTGATTTAATTTGCAATTATAGTTGTTACAGAGTTACGTAATTCCTTCAACACTCGTAAGAAAATTAAGTGAAAGCTAGTTGAGTAAACTTTGTCAAGTCAATAAGAACTCAGACCCTAGTCAATCCAATTGAATGAAATCGCAACGAAGGCACCAAATTTAAAGCGGTTCCAACTACGCCATCCGGAATAATTTTCGTAATGAGTGCCATAGCTTTTTGTTAATAGAAGAGTCCGTACTCAACCACCAGGCCACCAAAATCAAAATCAAAATCAAAAGTCATTTATTCAAATTAGGCTGAGAATCAGCACTTTTCGAACGTCAAAGTACATGAGACAGTCCCCCAAAACGCCCACCCTTCACCACTTCCTAGTGCTTTAGCTGGGAAGAAGAAGTAGTGGAACAAACTCCCCAGCAGCACAGCTCTCTGTTTAGTCGGATAGACTTGATTCTATACATACTTAGGCAAAGTAATAAACATTACGAGACACAAAATATTAATTAAATAATTAGCCAAAATTTCAGCTAGCCATACCAACCACCTTAAAGCTAATACCATATCGTAAGTCTCCTCATCGCTCCGCTCGCAACTTATGCCAAATTCTTACACCACAAAGTTAGTGCGAGGAAAAATAATCGATAGTTTTTGTTTTTTTTTTTCGATGTCGACACCTATTGACGTCGCCTCCCTAGCCGTGAGAAATGGCACTAGTTTGCATTCGTAATTATTTGCTAGTTATTTATACATTAATGGCGTTTGGCAATTTGTTTTATATTATTTAATTGACAGCTGTTTTCTAATGAGTGTGAGTTAGGAGATGGCGAAGTTGTGAATATTTTGACGTGGGAAATGTTAATGTAGTCGTACTTTTTCATTAATAGTTCTTCGTATATGGAAGGTTTGAAAAAGTTTTATAAAATGCATTATTTTATAGATTGGATGCGGCAAAAATAATTACCTTTAAGAACAGTCATTTTAAAATAATCTTGAGAGTAAGTAATGCTTTATTACGGTGTAAACCGGTGGCTCAAGGTTTTCTTATTTATTTCAAATATTCCACTATTATTTTACCATAATCTATGTGCAGTGTGCTCACTCACATCCTTATCAACAAAAGATCATAACGGCCATACATTCTCAATATATTTTGCTATTTATGACTATATTAACAAAGTTTACTTTTCTTTAATTTTCAATTGTTTGTTCTGTTACTTTATGAACAACTAGTGATGGTACTTTCAGTTACGCAACACTACGTGGGAGTTGACTAATTACCGATACTAGTGTCGTAATAACGTAACTATTGAACAGTAAATAAGTTTATTTTAACTATACAACAAAAACCAGTCAAGGGCGAGTCGTTATTTATTCTTTAGTCGATTATTGGAGCAGACATAAGTGGAATCGACTATTGTGAAGCTCTTCAGATTCAAGAGAGTAATTATTGCTCTAAGAATAACATTGATAAGTATAACGGATCTTATTTTCTCATTTAGGTTAAGGGTCGGCCCTTCTATTTCGACGTCGACATAAATACATAATACTATTGGCGTAGTGGCTAGTGGATTTGTACATCCCGATGTATTTGGCATAAATTTAAAGGCAAACAATTTTCATAATTAATTTATAACTATGAACAAAGGCTCATTATCAGTAGCTCACAATGACCTCTCTCTTTTATGACTGACAGCTAAACTGAAACATCCAACTGACAGTTTTACTGGCTGAATAGAAACATGGGGGCTGAGGTTCTAAACTCACTAGGATCGGTGTAGAAAAGTGCTCAGGAACTCTCTAGTTTAAAAAAAAAAAGGATAGATTTCGTCGACTTCTGTCTCGATTTTTGAATATAAGTATCGGCACTTTCAACAAACTCTGTCACATTCACCATCTGCTTTTATTATTAGAGCTGGAGAAAAGTGGTCGCGACTTACGCGAGTTGTAGATTCGAACTCAGACACGCACTTTCTTCTTCTTCGTCGTCACACTCTTGGCAGTGGTCGTGGTCATCACCTCAGGGGTGGTGACAAGCTTCACAATCCGCCGCCATTCCTCCCGTACTGTGGCTTTTCTTGAACATTGACAGGCGATTTACTGTGTGTAAATTATTTTATCACCACTAGGTATGTGGCAGCCAACAATGCCACATTCAAAAAACTACAAATCAACAAATGTGGTGGGAAAAAATACAAAAAGTAAAGTGGCGCCATGTACAATGCAATATGCGAACTACTCAAGACGACGTCACACCGCAGCTACATCACGCAACCAGAGTTTACCACGCAATCTACATTATATACAAACATCCCGACATCAATTGTCGGGCAGTTGTCCACCAGACACAACACCCGTCTGGTCGGAGGATCCTCCCTTTACCAATAGAGTATGAGTGAACTTTACACCCTGTTCCTCATACCTCTATAGGTACTCTCAAAACGGTGAAAGAAACCAGCATGTTTTACCAAATCGCGCTTACCCCGCGTGGTAGAATCCGGTCCACTCTCTCACTGAGAGGAGGCCTGAGTCCCAGCAATGGGAACATTGTAGGCTGAATACCTATGCTATGATGGAGGAACTAACTTCACTCGGATGAGTCTGCAGCAGCAGATACCATTATACAACGTAACTCATAGTTATCGTGACTTAACTGAAATTAGCTTGCGACCAAGACGTCACAATATCATTAAGTCGAAAGGTCATTCCTATTTCGTCCTCATTGTAAATCTATTAGAATGATACATGTAACATTAAAACAAACACCATTTTAATGAGTCGTAAAGAGCTTATATTAAGTTGTTAATTTGATCTCCGCCTCAGAGCAGCACATAACTAATGTTTTAACATTCTCACCGCACGCCAATAGAGAATTTTAATTACCTGTAACAAGAAACAATAAATTTGGTTAAGACAAAGTGTGAATAACTTAAGTGATAGTACGTGGTGGAACTGTTTAATATAACATGTCACATACATGATTTATACTGAGAAAACACTGGGTTTCCCCACGTCATGGGCGCCGGCGCCCGCGTCGTTACGTAATCATGAAACATTCGGGATTGAATAGTCATTAGATGGCGCTGAGTCGATTCACCTTCTCTCCTTACAAGTATACACAAAACAACAAATTTTCAAGTTACAATCATTTATCGATATATGCTTTATTAGTTCCTAATAAACTCGAAATCAAAAAATTTGTTTGCCTCAGCCAGTAACCGGCTTAGTGAAGTGGTCACTGAAATTAGTTGAAATTCAATAAACATCAATCTGTGCTTCTTTCTTCTTCACCACTTTCATGTTCTTTTCAAGCAGTAACGTCACTGCAACTGGCAGAGATACTAAAGAAGTGTCAATACACACAGACAGGTGCAGTTGTGCCGTATGAAGCAGCGAGGTATTCATTATTAACTACTCTGATACAATTCAACAATACTAAGATTAATGCAACGAACAGGCAAAAGATCGCAAGACTAGCAATCCAACCAGAAGCTGCCATATGTCTTCATATTCGTACTCTATAGTGGCTAAACCCCCACACAGACAGCCATACATTTGGTAGTGCAGAATATTCGGAATCCTCGCGAGTGTCAGATAGCTGCGCCCGCGCCGCGCGCCGGTACGATAGCTATCCCTCGCGTGGGAGGTACACCACTTTATGGCTTGTCCGCTGTTAAATAACACGCCAGTGAATGGTTACATGTGTTTTTCCTGTGGGAAGGATTCATGTGGGGTACTTTTACTTTTGTTTTTGAGGACAGGTTTCTTTGCCTTTTTGTGTCACAAGAAATAGAGAATCGGTTGAAGTTTCTGCTGCTTATGCCTGGTTCCTATATTGAACGGGTCGTCGTAGTATAACAGCTACCACCCGTTTCCTAGTTACTAATAACGAGTCGTAATATGGTGTTCCACAAAGATTTTATCTAGCCTACCAGCTACGAACATTCGTAGGTTACTTGATAACCGATGGTCCTCCATGCTCCTCTTTGCGTTTCGTTAATACAAAAATTATGTAATGTGTAGTTCAGAAACTACGACCTATATTCAAACATTACGAGATATTGAAACATTATTAATGTTAGTTTTCTTTTATTGCGCTTCTTAAGCTGAAAAAAAGAAATGAAGTCCTTTATGACTTACATTTTAAACACAATTGCTGTTGTTGCTAACGTATGAACAAAACGCTGTGAACTGAGACGTCGAGTCTATGGCAAACCCAGGGTTCAAGCAAAGCGTCGTTACCGTTAGGTTTGATTTTGGTTTTAATGTTTGAAGTTATAATTTTCACTAAATAAGTAATAAAATATTATAATATACATTTAGTTCAAAATTCTCATCAATTGTTCGATAAAAATATCATAAAATATGGATACTACACCGGTAAGTAGTCTGTTCCTTGTTACAATTTTATGTGACCTAATGGTGAAATTGTAATGATTGTGTGATTTGTTTTACCTATTTACAGAAGAGCAAAAAGGCAATGACGAGAGACGAAGTAATGTATTTTGTGGAGTTAATACAAAATTGCTGTGTTTTAACTACCAAAGAAACAAACGCCAGCTCCAACAAATTAAAAGACGAAGCATGGGTCACTTTGGCGGCTGCCTTTAATGCAAAATGTGGTGGTTTCCCAAAAACTAAAGAGCAACTCAAATTAAAATGGGACAATTTGAAAAAGGCAGCTAGAAAAAGAACGCAACAAATTCGCATGAATAGGTTAAAGGTACCTTAAAATAATATACCTACTTACTATACATACTAGTCAATTTTGTAGCAAGTATCAGTGGTAAACATAATATTTATATATTTAGGTTGCTACTCAAGGCAAAATAATACATAATAATCCTATGCCTAGATCCAGTTATCTTTGATAATTTGTACCTAATGTAATAAATAGGCCATCTATCATATTTGTATTTTATTGCAGACTGGTGGTGGGACAGCAGATTTCATTCCAACCGATGAAATCCTCGACAAAGTGGCAAATTTAATGGGATCTACCTGCACAGGCTTTGAAGTTCCCTTTGGTGGTGATGGATACTGTGGTGGTACTGTGCTTGTAGAGCTGGAGGTGGGCACTGATGTAGAAAAAGAGATTGGTGAGAGTGCAAGAGTGCAAATACCCACAGATGAGAGAGATTTCCTTCCATATACAAATGAAGGTATCATAATGATTTCTAATTATATCAACTTTTTCAGATTATCATCCATCCATCCCAAATTTTAGTGCTAGGCAAGTGGTTGGTGTAGCAATGATGCAAAATCTTGTAATCTATACATATAAATAAAATTGGAGTGTCTGTTTGTAATACTAAAATAACCACTTTTCGCTACATGCATATGAATGTATGTTGGTACATATACCAAAATAACATTTTTTACAACTTTTGTGTCTGTTTGTTCCCGCTAATCTCGCTCGACCGTTTTTGAAGGCTTTCACTGGTAGGTAGCTGATATAATAAGCTACCTGCCAGTACCTATATTTTATAATTTTTATTTGTTTTTATTGATGTATAAATAATAGTAAAAAATATATTTCTTCCTTTTCAGTTAAAAAGAGGAAGTTAAATGTTTTGACCCCAGAAGAAGGGGTTGTAGAGGGCAATGCAGGGGCAAAATGTTTATATGGAATGACTACAATGACAAAATCTCTTCAAAACAAGGGTAAGTATCATTATTAATTTTATCTCTTATAATTCGTCTTTTTCGAACATTGAATAGCAAGTACAGCTATTATTGTAAGTGTTATGTATAAACACAGTTAATATTTTTGTTACAGGCAAGAAGAAAAGAATTGAAGATGGAAAACTGGAAAGAAATTTAGCTATAGCAAATTATTATAATAAGAAGACAGAAAAATTAGATTTAGAGATAAGACTGCTAAAGTTAGCTAATAAGGAAAACATTAATGATATTTAAGATCTGCCAGTCATTACCTTTTCCTTTTTGTCTTTGTATTTTTATTTAGTTTTTAATTTAGTTATTCTTTAGTAAAGTTGTAAGTGTGGAAAAATTAAATAATGACAAATGAATAATTTTAATCAACATTTGTTTGTTTTTATTTACAAAGTATTTCGAAAAATAAAAATCCATTTACATGTAGTTTACATAATATAAGACACTATTTTGGCTTCTTTTTAATATTCATGATCTTGTTTCCCAAAAATATAAAGATGCAATCTTGGTTACTCCAGACTGAAAAAAAAGAAAATACTAAAGTTCACATCACTTGTTAGGTTAGGTTACACCTGCTGTTTTGGTATGGGTCAGAATGAGGGATGAATGAAAGGCATGTAGCTGAGATCAGAATGTTAAGAGGGATGTGTGTTGTTACACGAATTAATAGAATAAGAATGACATATTTATGGCTTACCTAAAAGAGTATTTACAATTAGTATTAATATGATTTGCATAACTCACTTATTGAAATATTCTGTGATCAAAGTTTCTCTTAACATCTGATTATTAGTTGCCTCAGTATTATTAGGTGTAGGCACTGCATCCACATCTGGAATCTCAACCTCTGGTGGAAACTCATCTAGGCTTTTTAATCTACAAATGTTGTGTAGTACTGCTGTAGCAATAATTACTGCATTGGCTCTTAAAAGACTCAGACGTAAGGTTAAAGCCACAACTGGAAATCTTCGTTTCCAAACTCCGAAACACCTATAACAAAATAAAGTTATATATAAATATAAAACATGAATAAATGTTAGACAGTCAAATCAATCTGTAAGGATAGCTATTCCTTAACCTCTACATACCTTTCAATGACATTTCTAGTTCGGATGTGGGCTTCATTATAAAGTTGTTCACCTCGTGTTACTGGATTTAACAAAGGAGTTAAGAGATATGGCTTCAAAGGATATGCACTATCCCCAAGCAGCCACTTATTTCCAAAATGTCCATTTTCACATCGTGCTGAAAATTAGGACTATAATTTAGAACAGTTTTAAATTACCCATTTCCTTTGTTTAAAAGTAAGGAAATAAACATTAAATAAAACATTAATATGTACCTCGCAGTTCTGAAGTGTTAAATATAGTGGCATCATGAGCAGATCCTGGCCAGCGAGCCACTACATTCATAAACTGCAAATTGGAGTTGCAAGCTGCTTGCACATTAATGGAAAAGTATCCTTTACGGTTTCTAAATTCTTCTCCAATCTGAGTACCTGATATAAAAAAATATTGTGATTAAATATTTATTTGTAATTCAAGTTAGTAGTGAAGTTAGTTGGTACAGGACTAATACAATGCACTCACATGGTGATTGTATCCTGATGTGTGTTCCATCAAGTGCACCAAGTACTCGAGGAAATCGAGATACAGAATAAAAGTCTTGCTCGGTATCGGTATGCATGTATACATATCTGCTATACAGCTGTGCTATAGCATTACTGACATCACATACAATACGGCATGCTGATGTTTTCGAAACTCCTATAAAATCTGCCACTGATATTAACATTGTTCCCAATGCATAGAACCTTAAAGTTAATAATAGCTGGTGTATTGGAGATATTCCATGATTCCTTAAACAAACCAAGTAAAACATTAGGTAGGTATTAGGTATAATTCGTTCAACGTAGAGAGTTCAATGTACTATTTCGGTTGAAATAAAAACAATGTAAGTATAGGTACCAATCATTTTTCTTAAGTAGGTATCTACATACCCAAGTAGATTTACTAACCTGGCTCCCGTTACTTTTAAATATGGATATATTTCAAACAGTAACTCTTGAACTGATGTTTTATCAAGCCGAAATCTCAGCTGGAACTCAAAATCATCCAACGTATAAAAATAGTTGACTCTTGGTTTGTAAACTCTATTACGGCGATTATTTTCTTCTGAATCCGAGTCGCTGGAATCCGACAATAAATGTAACATTTCTACGTCACTCACTTCACTTTCTGAACTCGACATTTTGTAATAATTTTAATTTAACACTTGAAAAACCCCACAAAACTTTCTTTAACCGTTCTAAAGCGGCCGGTACACAAACCAACTACGAACAGTAAGTTTGACAGTTTGACTGACGTTTTAAAATTTTATAGGAACATCACCTAACATCATTTCCATACTTCGTGGTAACGGATCGGTAATAGTAATCCTCCCATCCGTTAGTAGGCTCTGTTTGGTAAGATCAGTTACGATACGTTTTATATAGGAACGGCTTAGACTTACGCCTGGTAGAATATTTTACTGTCCGTAAGTAAAACGAACCGTTTTGTCAATATAGGAACCGGGCATTAGATGATTTGCAGTCAGGTTATTGTGTAATGAGAATATGGTGAAGTCTGGGAGGATAATCAATGCGGTAGTATTACATGGGTTGGCCTAAATTGGACCAAGTTAGTGCAGTTTTTTACAGTAAAATGTTAATATTTATTATAAAGTCGTTTATTTATAAGAGTTACTTAAAGTTAAGTAATGATGAGAGACTGTTTAACCATACACTTTTCAGCTCCTTATTCGTGCACTACTGTCACTAAGCACTACTAGCATTAAGTACTCAACTTGTGTACTTAGAGAAAATAAACGTTTGGGTAAACATATTATTATAATTTTTGACGATTATAAATAAAGGGGAAGCTGTGCAAATGTTACAATATGTTGCTGTATTGCATTTATAAACGGGAGTCGAAGCTAGCAGTTATGATAAATACACACTGCTGTTACTACTACTGCGAGACATTCCGTCTAGATTTCTATCGCTCGCTGGATCATAAACACCGGGCTACGCGCACGTGAGGCGTCTCGTCCTCGCAGCTGTACCTACCTACATAGGTACTAGGTACATGTGTAATGTGAGGTGAAGCTATCAGGAAAGGACAGTTATTAATAGATAGACTGCGTCTGCGCTGACTCATGGCTCTATCTTTGTAATTCTTATTGCAAAATAATGATAAGTTTTCTCTACAAAGTTGCCAGGTACTATATGAGCGAGTTCACTAGACAACGAGCTTACATAAAGCGCCAAAGAAATGCACCATTTTCAATAGTCACCAACCTGCTTGCCGAATGTACTGACTATAGAACCTATGTTTAACTATTTTATATCAGAAATGCTTCTCTGTCAGAGAAAGAAAGCATTTAAGACGGACGTCTGCTAGAGAGCCATCCCATCAAAGTGCTTCTCATAAGTACTCATAACTGAATATACGGTATGAATACATCCTTTACCTAAACTATGTTATAGGTAAGCCCGTGTGGATGTCGGAAATGATTCCACCGGAACGTGATACCAGAAAAAAATTGCCGTTAGTCTTACAACGTCAGCTATCTGAGAGTGAAAGTCCCATCAAAATCGGTCCAGCCGTTTCGCAGATTAGCCGGAACAAACAGACAGACAACCATAACAAAATAATTGTTTAAAGCTGTTATTGTGACATTTCAACAGACACTTTATTTGCATAAAAATTTTCGAAATCCGAAATCAAACACATCCTTGCACAAATGGAAAAGAGCAGCTATATCAGAACCAAGAAACTTCCACTTAACTTATTCCCATAAAACTTATGATTGCTACAACCCCATACCTTGTACTACAATATTATCAAGTGCTGCAGCACTAAAGCATAAAGTAAAGGATATGCAGGACTCTTAACAGCTAATGGCCACACATTTGCATTGACAGCCGGATATTAAATGGTTACTGCCACGAAGATGATAGCGTAAAAAATGTTCTTAGTGTTAACTGATACTGTGAATTAGTTCTATGGATGAGGGGTTAAAGGAAATAATTTATTTAGGGCAATTCATTAAGCATAGCAGAAGCTAGCTAAAGAACACCTTGTTATTGTATAGTGGCTGCATTTTTAGAATCGTCTGAGATATTCATTGAATCTCTATTACGCCATCTTTCTAAAAAGGTGTCGATTTTACAACCTCAAGTGACCTAGATTCATGGCAAGAAGCAAGGGTATAGGAAAATGTCCGAAAACCGTTCATTTGTAGATAGTTATATTATTCGGAATTGAAAAATGTATAAGCCATATCTTAAATATTGATTGAAGATTCAAATAATAACCCTTGTTATGACAAGTTTCCGTGGCATCCTGATTCCTGTGCCGTTAAACTCCAATGAAAACAAAGATTAGATAAGGATTTTCTCTATATATTTTTATACGTGAAGAAAAAACTTTGTAGTTACCATTTTTTACGAAAATTGCGGAGGAGTGTGAAATTTAACACAGTTAAAGTTTGAATGGAGAAGGAGTGCAGAAAGCTAATATTTTTTAATTATGGGCGAATTTCGACCACTGGGCGAGCACGAGTGATAATAACTAAGCATATAGTCTAGCAAGCAGTTTCATTAAACTTCCTATCGGTACCTATTCCGCCAGTTTTCGTACAAAACTGTAACTTTCTAATCTACTAACCATGGTATTATTAATTTATCATTCCATCCTGCCTGCCGTTTCCTAACTATGTTGGGGTCGGCTTCCAGTCTTACCGGATTCAGCTGAATACCAGTATTTAACATGGAGCAACTGCCTATCTGATACCCATAACCCAGTTACTGGGTAACACTATACCTCTTGGCAAGGCTGGTTGTCAGACTTTAGGGCTTCTGACGACCCTTAACTACTGTCAAACATGCACGCATGACAGCGGGGAGGAACGGCTTAACGTGGTTTTCATAGCACGAAGGGGTATTATGGTATTTAAACATGGTCACCAATCCACGGACCAACCGCAACAAACGTAGCTTCACCTGAACACTCGAAATGTGCGGTTTTTATTACTTAGCCACAAGCCCCTACTTACTCATAGCATTTTAATTAACGACGTATATTATGATGATGATGATGATGATGGGACTCCCTTTTCCGCACTTAGACTCCCATTCGGTCCGTTGTGCGTGGGGATTCTGGCTAACAGAGCCAGCCTAGCTCCGCCCAGAAGCACAGAAGCTTCCTGGGAGATTCGCAGGCTTCGCGGAGCGACCTCACTGTTCCGAGGATTTCTTCACGTTGAGAAGCCACGGCCTCGCATTCCAGGATGACGTGGGCGGCTGATTCCTCGGCGTCAAGGCAGCCCCTGCAAAGTGGGCTATCCGTGGCGCCTATGTTAAAAAGATGTTTGTTAAGGGGGTTATGGCCCGTAATTGTTCCTATTATTATTCTAAGGTTATTTCTACTCAGGCTGAGAAGTTTTTTGGTTAATCGCGGGTGTACAATTGGTAAAGCCAATTTTGACTGTCTACAGTCTGTTGCCCGTGACCATCTGTTGTTATGGAGTTCGGTCGACCTTTGGCGAATCCACGCACGAAATTGTGAGAAAGGCAGTGGGAGAAGCGGGTACGGGCCTAGCACTTTCATATCAGAGCCTCTCTTCGCAAGTTCATCTGCGGCATCATTGCCTAAGGATCCACTATGCCCTTTGATCCACTGGAGGGTAATACGATTGGACGTCGATAAACTCTCCAGGGCTAGATGGCACTCAAAAATTAGTTTGTTGTTGGTTTGCTTGTTCTCCAAAGCTTTGAGCACAGATAGGCTGTCGGATAGGAATTTAATGCCATAGTTCCGGATGCCCAAGCGCTTTACTGCTGTTGCGGCTTGTGTTAAAGCAACACATTCACATTGAAAGACTGAACTGTGTGTGCCTAGCGGTAAGTGAAAGTTAAGGTTGAGGTCAAGGGAGTGTATACCAGCACCTGAACCGTTTTGTGTTTTTGAGCCGTCAGTGTAGATGCGCACTTCATTGGCTCCTGATTGATCCCTTTCTTCCTCTACTGTTTGTATGATATAGGTTTTGTTGCATATAGGTTGGTTTGGTGTTCTATCACACGGGGCAGCGATGAGCGGCTGGTACTCAATCGCCCGGTCCAGGATTTTTGCGTGTGGGCTGGTAAGATTTTTGCCCCATATGCCCAGATGCATTAGCCTGATGGCAGCTAGCGCCGCCTCCTGCTGTATGTGCAGGTCAAGGGGAGTTAATTGTAGGGCTATCTCCAAAGCTGCTGTTGGGGTGGTTCTCATGCAGCCAGTGGTAGCCGAACAGGCCAGTCGTTGGAAGCGCTGTAGTCTGGTTATGGTTGTCGAGAGTTCAGTCCTCGTCCACCAAACCAGAGCGCCATAAGCCAACATTGGCCTGATTACCGATCTGTATAGCCACAGAGTGATCTTTGGAGAGAGCCCCCATGTTTTCCCTAACATTCTTTTGCATTGGTAGAGTGCAATTGTGCTTTTATTAAGTCGACGTATATTATTCACATAGATACGACTTACATTCAATCGTCTATTGGTCCTAGTTTTTCCTTTTGGGGATAAGTATAAGAAGCGATACACCTTGAATTACCTACTTAGCGATTGTCGATAATGTGCACATTTACGAGAGAACAACTCGAGACACGCGAAATCATAAAATAACAGGTGACCTTTATTTTTCTATCATAAAGATATATAGTGATGCTAGTCTGATAAAATTACTTAAATACAAGAAAAATGTATTACATTTTCACGATATTTCGCATGGTTCTATCACCACCGGTCACCGATTGACATAAATATGTCGAAGGTAGGTAGATGGAATAGACAACATAGGTCAGAAATACATAAAAACTAAAACCAGACTACTGAAAAATCACTCTTAAAAAAGTATGAAACAAAATATTCTCATCTGAAGCCCGTGGTCATACGTCACTTTGCCCTACGGCTTATTAGAATGTATTGTTTTAATTGCGTAGGTGGCATACGACCACGACAGCCACGGCTTTCAGATGAGAATATTTTCTTGGACATACCGGTCAAACTCATAACCCTCCCATTTTGTTTCCCGTAGTCGGGTAAAAAACGGTGATGTATGTTCATCACTCAGAACTTTATATCTTTCCAGAATGATTAGTCTGTCTATCTGCCTGCAAGGTTGGTAGCGGTGCCCAGTCAGTTAGTTACTTGATACTGCACCTACAGACAGTTATGTACGCATTAAACTCCAATAGCAAAGAGAAAACTTTCGCACCCGGAACATATCAAATGTCACAGTTAACAGACAAATATCAGTTAAGCAATTACCGCTTACTTGCAGGCGGTAACCTTTAGTTAGATACGTCTAATGATCAGTTAAATGTAAAGATAACCAGCCGTTTTATTCCGAGTTTTCAGATACGATATTAATTTTCTAAGCTATGCTGTAAAATTTAATGCTATGTCTTCTGAAGATTATAAAATTAATAGCAAACGATGCTATTTAACTGCAATGATAAAATTTATAATTGTACTTACATCTCTTCATAACCTTATATTCATTTAACCTGTAACGTCCGGGAGCCACGCATGCTTGCCCACACAATAGAAAATTAATTGTTATCTCATTAGCCGGGATTGACAGGGGACGTGAGTTTATAACAATCCCATATTGCCATCGCATCTATACGGTGTTACTGTAGGTACAATATTTCAGCGGGAAATCGCGGCACAGCGGACAGAGCTCCGGCGGGATCTCATGGCGACGTGGAGATTGCGATTGTCGCAACCCAGTGCTGGGCACGCCACGATTGCAGCGGTAAGTCCCCTCTTTGAAGAGTGGCTTGAGAGGTGGCATGGCGTCCTCACCTTCCGCCTGACACGGGTCCTCACCGGACACGGCTGTTTCGGGAGGCTCCTGTTTCGCATAAGGCATGAGGAAACGCCCGAGTGTTTCCATTGCGAAGATCGCCCTGAGGACACGGTGGAGCACACGGTGGAGGTCTGCCAGGCTTGGACGGAGCACCGCCGTGTCCTCGTGGAGGCTATCGGCGGCGACGATCTCTCGCGTCCGGCCCATAGGTAGGCCCAGGCCATGGTACTGAGCGAGAGTGCATGGGTAGCCGTCACCTCCTTCTACGAAGCAGTAATGATCGCAAAGATGGGAGGCGGCGTAAGTGAGGGAGAGGCAGTACATGCGCCCTCACGGCCGTGGCCTCCACAGGAAACGCCCTAGGCGTCACGAATCCCAGGCTGATTTTAGAGTAAAAGTCTGTCACGCCCTCCTGCTCCACCCAGAGCGGGAGAAGTTATTTGATGATTTCCCACCCAAAAAAAAGTACAATATTTTTAAGGCAAAATAACAATTTCCTCCTACTGGGCAAATATAGTTGTAACGTCAAAGACATCAAGTCCTAGTCATCTTATAAACCATAAAACATTACGAGCCTGTGAAGCCGTGACACAGCTATTGCGAAATAACCTTCACAAGGATTCCTCCAAAAGCACTGCAATCTTTCGCGAATCTGTCTCAGCCTTGTGCCAAATGAGGCGCTTTGTCTGTGCGACATATTTGGGCAATAACACCGGCTGTAACCAACACGTAATACGGTTGTTCTACTTTCCCCGGATTTAGATCTGTTTCTGTACCATAGACGTGTGACATCAAAGTCGAGCTTAGAAATTGTAGCAGGATGTTTTGGATGATATAAAGTCTTGTTAGACATTTTCAGACCGAAAATTCAGCCATCGTGTTAGATCTCAAAAGACCACTTTAGAGATTAGGAATTTATTGCAGTACCATTGAAAGTTCAAAGGGGAAATTCATATTCATATCTCTATTTGCATTCCATAATGCTTAAAGAGCAGTGGTGGCCCAGTGTTAATGCCCCGACCTACAAAGTTGTAGGTCTTAGGTTCGAACCCAGGTCTGCTATACTTTGATCTAAATTTAAACATGGTTTTGCACTTGAGACAATTTGGATACCAAAAAAATGTCGGAACAGGGGATGCTATATACATATACATTAGTGGATGATATAATTAGTAAATCGAATAGGAAAAAGAGAATAGCTGGCATTTTCCTTGATTTAAGCTCAGCCTTTGATACAATTGACCACAAATTACTCATTGCAAAATTAGAGCATTATGGGGTGAGAGGCAAAACCTTACAACTTTTCTCTTCATATTCGAGTAGCAGGAAAATGTTTGTGGATACTAGTAATATGCAAGCTAATGGTAGTGGCAATTGCAATAAATCTTCTATGCAAGATATAGTAGCGGGCGAGCCCCAAGGATCGATTGTGGGGCCTATTTTGTTTATATTATTTACAAATGATTTAATTAATTAGATTAATACAATATTTTCTGACACACAGCTGACAGTATTTGCAGATGACACCAACGCAATAGTTGAAGCTACAACATACACGAGCTTTCCGCTAAGGTTAATGCAGTGTTAACAATTTTTAATGCTTGGTTTGAAAGTAATAAGCTAATAATGAACACCGAAAAAACCAAAATAATGTTATTCAGTACAACAGCTCGTAATAAAAACAAAATGACGATCGTACTTAATGCAGTTAAAATTGACCTAGTTAGTGAGGTAAAGTTTCTAGGGGTATTCATTGACAAATATTGAAATTGGAAAAGGGAATTGCAAGCAATTGATTCGTATATTTCCTCAGCGTGTTATTCCTTACGTAGTCTTAGGGATGAAATTGACATAAAACATCTTAAAATGGTGTACTATGCTTTAATAGAATCAAGGTTGAGATATAGTATCCAGTTTTGGGATAATAGTTTTAAATATAACTGCCAGAGAGCCTTTGTACTCCAAAAGAGAGCCATACGAACCATGGTCTGGATATCACACATAGAGAGCTGTCGGCCACATTTTATAAATTTACAAATTCTTCCTGTGCCCAACCTCTATGTTTTGATATTGTTGGTGAATTTCAAAAAATACCTGCATAATTATAAAACAGATGAGGAGAGACAGTTGAGGGAAAGTACGAGCAGGAAAGATTTTAAGAACAAAATAAAACCACAACTTGTGATTGCCATTGGACTTGAAAACTTTAACTTACAAGAGCTCATTTAAGTCAAGACTCAAAGCGTTCCTATTGGAGAAATGGCTGTATTCGATAGAAGATGACTTATCCACGTTTAATTTTTTTATATTAGTTAATGTGAGACTATGTAATGTGTAATATTATTATGTAATAGCAGCTGTAATGATATTGATTTTTTTATTGTATCTACTTTTGTCATTTATATTAGGTATAAATGTTAGTGATTTTATTGTATTATGAATGTGTTAGTTTATAATTTTAATGAGCTTGTATTTTTAATTATTATGTATGTTTTCAAACACAATGTGAATTGTTCCTGAAATAAATTGAATTTGAATTGAATCGTGTAAAAGAAAACATAGTGACAAAACCGGCATGTCCTAGAAAAATTTAAGACATGTGACATCTACCAAACCGCACAGGGCGCGTGGTGGATTATGGCCCACTCCCTCTCACAAAGCGGAAGCCTGTGTCCAAACAGTGGGAAGATTAAAGGCTCATTATGAGTGTTTAAAGGTGTTACAATTACGAACTCTGATAGACACGGCAAAAATAATAAAATTACAGTAATTTTCACGCACTCGACGGATTGTCGATATGTCCACTGGCGTTTGCTACTGTAAGAAAATTGTGCATTTTTTTAAGCAGTTATAAATGTAATTTAAATAAATAAATAATGATTGGTCGAACATTGCAATTATTAGAGAGGTCGGAATCACATCAGAGCTCGCAATCCGTTATTATTTCCGCATCGGGAACGTACCGTCGCTCATCTTGACGTGAACTACCCCCTCGGGATAAGAATAAGTAGCCTATTATTTTCCGGGATACGCCGCAAGCCCTTTCCCTAATTTCATCGTTATGATGCGGAATAATAAGCAGGAAAAATATCAAAGGTAGCAGTGTATTTATTTTTTGAGTTAAGGCTCGGGAGCCTTAAATCAGATAAGCGCGACGCGATTCTGGCAGACTGGACTCGCGTCGATCGTACCGGTCTGCAGGAGCCTCTAAACGAAACAATAACTAAGTACATTTAAGTATTCCCATATCCGATCAGATATAAATCATCCAAAGGAACAAGATAATATTTTGCGAAAATGTTTAATTCTTCCCAACATTAAAAAGATCCGTAAAAATCATGAAAAATCATGGAAATGATTTTCATTACAGTAAAGCTTAGCACAAAAAATCATTATACATACCCTGTTACCCAGAATTCCAGAAATAGAATGACCCAACTCATTAACCTAGAACTCCCTAAGCCCTACAATTAGTAACAGCTAAGTTGAGAGCAAGTTTACTTAGACCAAACACGGACCTACAGTACATTGAGTACATTCCTGATACAGTTTCACTTATGATTTAGTAAGTAGATAAATAATGTATAAGTTAGGTAATAAATACTTACAATTTATTGCGCGCCTCACTCGTTTGAATGGGGAAGAAGTTAATCGATGCATTTGTAAAGAGCGGCCTTGGTTTCTATGAAAATATGTCTTCCTGCTGTTTCTTAGGCTTCCAAACGGTATCAGGATTAACAGTTATGGACTCTTCGTAAGTATCTAATGCTTTCAAACAATTCGGGGTACTGGGTTGTGGAGGTCAGATAGGCAGTCGGTCATTGTAAAATACTGGTACTCAGCTGCACCCGGTTAGACTGGAAGCTTTCCCTAGCATGGTTGAGAAAATACTAGGCAGATAGACATATAAACTATTGTATACAAGTGAAATAAAACTAAACAACAACCGCTAAGTATAATGCCGATCTTAATAACTCTGTATTTAGCTTACTATGCTGGCTAGCTCATTGCGTCCCTAAGAACCAATAAATAAAAACGAAATCTACCTGCTCGTGTCTTAAAAAAAAGTAAATTCAATGAAAGTCGTAAAAAAAAATGCCCAGAGAAATACATGGAAGTGAATAATTCATTCACTGCTGACACAACTAGTAACAAATTAACAACAATTTAAGTACTAATCTTCGCAGCAAATATGCATAAACGATTGCAGTAAACACTTTAACACTCTCAATTACTATTTAAACACATCTAAAATCACACATATCATAGCGTTCTTCAAGAATGTATGTCAAAATGTGACGCTTTCTTGTTTGGTCACACTTTCGCGCTGAGAATATTCATAAAATGTCTGCCAACATACGCGAGTCAGCGTTTGTTGGTAAACATACACAGTCGGAAGGTTTTCAAGAGGTTCTCGCCATAAATGTTCGTGCTGTTGAATAATGTGGCCGTTTCCTTGACAAGCTGTTCAGGCTGGACCCGCCATCTTCCGTGAGTCGTAACACGTCGCTGTGTCCGTCACGTAAGGAAAATGATAAGTTGAGTCTAAAAAGTTGCCGACGTAATACAAGTAAGATACCGTACACAGGTAGGTATCATATTTTTGGAGAAAATGGATAAAGCTACTCTTCTAAGCTAATAAACCCCGACGCCTTCCCATGCGTGCAATGATCAATTGATAAACGTGCACCGAGGTAATATGATCTCTACCACAGCTTTAACGAACTTATCTTTCGTCTACGATATCAAAAAACGGTAATTTAAAAAACTAAAAAACCCGACTGCTTTTCAGAGTATTCATGGAAAAGCCCTAAAACAAGAAAGTCGTTGTACCCGATTGCACTTAACTTAAGAATCGCCAGTTGCTAAGGCGATGCTTATAAGCAGATAAATTGTAGCAGTCGGGACCCATTCTAGAAAGTCAGTCGTCTAGTCAGTAGATTGGAGTAATCTGCAATGTAATATAGGTATGTGCTCTCAATTCACTATGCCTCCATTTCTAGAATGGGTCCCGACTGCTACAATTTATCTGCTTATAAGCATCGCCTTAGCAACTGGCGATTCTTAAGTTAAGTGCAATCGGGTACGACTTTCTTGTTTTAGGGCTTTTCCATGAATACTCAGAAAAGCAGTCGGGTTTTTTTGTTTTTTAAATTACCATTTTTTATTTTTTTATTACGATATCACTTTCACAGTAAATACGAATCTAACGACACCTCTCAAGCTAAAATCCATCGAGCTGTTCAGGCTGCAGAGCGTGCCAAACGATTAATTATACATACATACTTACTCTCGAAAAACATAACCCTCCTTCTGGCGCAGTCGGGTAAAAAGAAGACTTATTCCTTCAACATTATTCAGATTATGATTGATACTATGGTACGCAATTAGGGTGCTGCTCCTTAGTAAAAATTGTAGCTAAGTTATAATAACACCCGCACAGGTCAATCGATCAGGTAAAGCTACGCTTGCCGCGGTTGGTCAGTGGCTGGGTGACCTTTCACACCAATACCCCTCCGTACCTCAGATAGCACATTATGCTGTCGGTCCTGGCTGTGATTTGTGAATCTTTGACAGTCGTTACGGGTCGTCAGAAGCCCGAAAGTCTGACAACCAGTCTTACCAAGGGGTATTGTAATACCCATTAACTTGGTTGTGGACGTCAGATAAGCAGATACTCCATCTAAAATACTGGTAGTCAGCCACATCCAGTTACCCTGGAAGCCGGCCTCAACATAATCGGGAAAATACTAAGCAGTTTGATCCTTAGTAGAAATAACAAACACAATCAAATTGTGATTTTCTTGCAACTATTTTCTTAGCTCCTTTCTAAGCTGAGACATAGGATAAGCTCATCCTGCAAGCTTCAACTTAAATCTCACAAGTGCACAGTGCACCTGCAGTGCACAGTGTAGTCTGTCCCCACTTCCCCAGCCTCTCGGGGACCCAGGTGTGTTATTAACCCAATAAGCGAATGTACACAGTACACACTGAAGATGTTTGTTTGTGTGTCAGCTTGTTGTCGAGAACGGCTGAGCGGCTGGCAGTCACGGATACTGTGTGCAAACACGACAGACTCAAGTCGCCGACTGACTAAACACTGACATGATACTGGTCTGTTTGCACGTGAATAGTTAACGGGATTTTAGTAATTTATGAATGAAGAACTGGTAGCGAATGGCTGTTTAGGAATCTTTTTTTCAGCGCCAGAATAGCCCAAGCAATTCAAATTTTCGTTTACGTTTTTTTTTTTGCAATCTGCAAGTCAATGTTTGGCTGTACTCGTATATTGACAAAATATGAATCGCGACCGTAACACCTATGTAATTCACCATCATTTCAGCCAAAACACGTCCACTACTGGACATAGGCCTCCCCCAAGTTCCTCCACTTCTGTTCTGTGCTTCCCACATCCAGCGAATTCCTGCGGCCTTCACAAGGTCATCGGTCTATCTTGTAGGAGGCCTTGTAACGTTAAGTCTTCCGGTACGCGGTCGCCACTCCAGAACGTTTCGGCCCCATCGGCCATCTGTTCTGCGAGCAATGTGCCCTGCCCACTGCCACTTAAGTTTGGCAATTCTTCGGGCTATGTCAGTTGCTTTGATTTTCCTGCGGATCTCGTAAGGAAACTCCGAGCATAGCCCTTTGGGTGACTTTTAGCTTTCTGAAAAGGCCCATTTGCGGCCCTATGTATTTACTGAATTATATTTTTTTTTTTTTTCACTTCAAGGAACAACAACACTGTAGGCATTCAGCCCATCATTAAAATCTTCAATACAACCCTCTAAGTTTACATAATCCAATTGAATGATTTTTTAATAGTTATTATTCTGCAAAGCCATCTTTGTTATGGTCGCGAATCATATTTACACAACATACAACCTGAAGCTGACCTGCAAGTTGCAAAACTCGTAAGTTTATTTGAATTTCGAGGGTTACCCTAACACAGCTCCTCTTTAATATAAACAGTAGTAAAGGAAAGTATTCAATTATATTGAATTAGGTCTCATTATGGTGAAGGCTTTAGTTTGGAGTGCCAGACTCGTCGCAATCTCATTCGTAGTCCGGTAACAGAAAACTTTGCAGAACTAGTCCTTGTCAGTAGTGACAATGGACTTTCTTTAAAGAATACTTTTGTACAAGTTATAGGCATGTTTAATAGAGTGGGTAACTTGTACAAAATTATCCAAGTAACTTGCACGCCGATGTGCCTTTACAACATGGGATTGGTGAATGGCACATCGGCGTGCAAGATACTTGCATACTCTTGTACACACGGCGACATATCAAGCTATACATTTCCAGTTTTAGCTAACCCTGCATTGTGGGTAAAGGCTTTTCGTACAATAAGAAGTCAGCTTATATTGAAACTGTATAGCTTGATTTGCATCGTGCGTACTACTTACGGGTCCGCGCCCACTCGACCCTCTTAGACTCGACCCGAAGAATAATATCAGATGTTTTACTACCAATTCAGTGCCATTTGTACAGTCAGGCAAAGTGTTATTTGAATTCTAAATAACTTATTTTATTATACATAGAATATTTAATATTTTGTTATGATACATAACTTATCCTGATTAGTGATTTTTTTATATTTTAGAAGTTAGTGCCAACTTGGTAACCAAATAATTTTAATATTGATTTATTTAACAAACATTATTTAAATTTTACACTCTCTGTGGTGTAAGCGTTAAATAGATACTTTTCTGTATCGATCGACGTTTTTATGCCTATCAAAACAGAAATATCCAGATATTATTGTTCGGGTCGGGTCTAAGCGGGTCGAGTGGGCGCGGACCCCAACTTACAGGCATGTGGATTATGGGCTTTAGGTACTGTTTTGAAGTCGGCTCAATTTTTTTATTTACTTATTACCCTACTTATGTGAATGTCACACATTTCATTCTTTTTCACACGCTTGCGTAACATAACAAGACTTAAGTGTATGTAAACCCAGACGAGTTTTCACATCTCATTTCGTCACAATAAAGTGCAAGTGAATATCGTATGTTCTTATTTTATGAGACCGCATTCTGTAGACATGTGATGTTTTCAATACTGAGCTTAGAAGTCTTGCGAAGGTATTTCTACTATATTTATTACTAGCTTTTGCCAGCGGCTTCGCCCGCGTGGAGGTCGGTGTATTATACATATAAACCTTCCTCTTGAATCACTCTATCTATTAAAAAAAACCAGCATCAAAATCCGTTGCTTAGTTTTAAAGATTTAAGCATACATAGGGATATAGGGACAGAGAAAGCGACTTTGTTTTATACTATGTAGTGATTTGAGATTTCTCACCATAATAAGTACGTCCACGTGCGCACGGACATAAAAATATCGCAGCGGGATTTCTTCGCGCACTGGATCTTAAACGCACTGCTTAGAGCAGAGAGCTGAAAATCGAACAGTGTAATTTTTCGACGCGCTGAGATGCACTCTGTTGGATTCTAAATGCTCAGTTTAACACTAAGGGTTGCAAATCCAGTGCGCGATAAGATGCATCATATTTGTGCAGATTGGCAAAAAAACAATCGCAAAAAATAAAAATCGGATCCGGATGGAAGGACCATTAGCACTATTGACGGCAGCCTGTCAAAATATTTTTTGCATTTACTTCCTCTACCGAGGTTTGGAATTTCTTCATAAATATGAAGAAATTATGTACATTTAATACTAGTATGAATTATTTTTAATATTATACTCGTATTAGTATGTTATGGAAGCAAATTATTCTCCATGGAGTAACGTACTAGTTACGGCACATAAACACCTACCTGCCCAGCCCCAGGCCATAAGCACTAGAAAGGACTTGGGAAACTTCCGGAAATGTATAAAATGGCATTCATGTTGAAATTATTATTGGCAAAACTAGTTTTATTACAAAACATCATAATATTTTCATTTATTACGTGACTGCCAAGCTTTAATTCATACGTAAATTGATACATAATATATAGCAGTTGTAGCAATTTCTATATCGACGTCGACACTCTCTCCAAGTAAGTACTTTATTCTCCGATTTTCTGTCAACAGTCCGGAATTCCGATTTACATTTACATAGGAACATAGACAAGTAAAATGTTACCGACTGTCATCACAACATTTGGATGCGCGCTGTAAACGCGCACGTATCGGTAGTTCCACAATCATTGCTCCCACGCATGTTTAAACCTCGCTCAGTAGTTTAACTTGACCATAAACGACGTGGGAAATAGAAAAATTCGAAATTAAGCTAACTGTAGGGAATTTTTTTTCAATTGATATACAAATACGGCATTTTACGGCCATTATTCTACTTACAAATCGATTGGTTGTTGACCAAAGACAATAGAAATAAGCTTTTTACTAATGCCAAACTCCAAATTCTTTATCGTATTCTAAGATCTACAAGAGAAATTCAGTGGAAAAGAAACTTTAAAATCATAAAACTCGTCACCAGTCCGCCTACAGGAAGAGAAGTTAACCTAAGTTAATAGTGAAGTTAAGTTGTAGTTAAGTTGAGGCAGTAACCGACTGCTCGGTGACAATGTGTTTAACACGGTAAGCGATGAAGACACCCTGCTGGTTAATACACACAGGCTGGTAGGATAGCGAATGATAGCAATAATAAAAAATACCTCTTCGAAATTCACTTCTCCAGTTTTCACTTACGACCTAAAAACAAGTAGGTACGCTGTTGAATTTTAAACACTAACCGTCTTGTTACTAAAAATGCATAAGTACTAGTTTATTCCAAGACTAAAAGGTCTAGGATAAGTTAGTTCTAGGTTTCAAATGTGTTCCGATTACAAAACAAAGACTATCTGAATATCAGTTAGTACCAAATAATGTCGATGGCTTGGATAATATCCACAGAAAAGATCTAGCTGCTAATTGATACATATAAGTTCTATCAATACGATCATTGTGACCATTTCTTTCAAATCCATACAACAAGATAGGAGTGCGAAATTAATAACATCAATGACGTAGCAATGTAAAATCAAAGCTAGTTATAAAATTGATTAATAAAAATTAATTATGAATGGCTGACTAACGCAAAAATATACTTACAAAGTAGAGCAATGGTTTTGCAAAAAATTACAAAAACTTTCAGGAATGCTTGCTATCCTTCGTCCCCGTATGCCTCAGACGTTAAGAGCGTCTGCAAGTGCCACTAAAATGCAACTAGTTAGTAAGAGTCGCAGTCCTATGAATAAATTAATAATATCCCACGTTATGGCCGCCACTCGGAATCTCGTGTAATTGGACCTCATATTCGATCAGTATTTTATCGTCCGCTGCCATTCTGAGGTGAACGAAAAGTGTAGAAAAGTAACTTATTTTCTACTTTTTAAAGGTCATTTTTACACTTATACGCTTCTACATTGCACTAGCGGTATTCTGATATTTCTTGTATTTTATGTATTTTTTCTTGTAGGTATTGTATTTTATGTTTTAGCGGCGGATTTATCTTGAACATAGCTCAACTTACCAACCTTGTACCATATCCTATGAATAAATATCTTTGTGTTAGTTTTCTGTTAAAATAATATGCATTTGTTTCTTTAGGACTGTACTGAGTATAGGTACACCTCTGCCTTACACGTAGAAGAAAATTTGCGTGATGATATGTTATGTGTATTTATATGTAAATGTATTTAGGTCCGTGCCTCGGAAAGCACCTTTGGCGGATCACACACTGCTGCGCACCACGCTCCAGGGTGCGCGAAACGAACCACATTCTCAGTGCTTTTCCAGCGTTTTTATTAAATTCGTATGAAAATAATCACGCGTGGGAGCGCGTTATCTGCGCCCAGTCGCATGGTGCGTCTTAGTGTGTGAATAGCCTTAAGCCGTTGGGGTCGACTGTCATTCATTGATCCTTGACAGTCGTTACGGATCGTCAGAAGCCCGAAAGTCTGACAACCAGACTTACCAACAGGAATCGCATTACACAGCAACTGGGTTGTTGAGGTCAGATGGGCAGTGCATCCGTGCAGGCTTGACTGGAAGCCGACCCCAATATAGTTGGGGAAAAGCAGATGATGATGTATTTAGGTCATCATCATCAGTGGTAGCCTTGTTCCACCCACTGCTGAGTACAAGGCTCCTCCCTTTCGTGCCATGCTTCCCCGGTATTTGCGAGTCTTATCCAAGTCTTCCACGAAATTTAAGTAGGTACACTGAAAGTGGAGCGATAATACATTACCTCTAGATTGATCTGTGATATTTTAAATTGAAACCGTAAAAAATCTCTACTACGGCTTTAAATGCCAGGCTGCGATCGTCTTTTGTTAAAAATAAACTGACAATGACAATCAATATTCAATATGGAGCGTTCATGGATACCAAGTTTTTGTGGACAAGGGAATATTAAAATACAACCAGGGAACAGGTAGTCTGCGGCCACAAAAGCTTTTTAGAACCTGATTACGTAACTGTAATGGCGGTACTCGCGTCTTGGATATTGAACAGCGGTATTCGGTAGATAGATTTAAGTAATTTGTTTTAACAATACAGATCAAATAACACCACTATCAAAACGGTAATAAACTTCAAGTACAATAGTAATGAATCCATGTCAAAATATAGCTTAAAACTTGCACATAGCCCGATCTAAAGTTGAAATAGCTTTTGATTTCTATTCAATGCACAACAGGACCAATGAAATACGTATACGAAGATCATAAGCTGGTAAAAAGAGAAGTAGAAACATTTGTTACGTTCTGAAACGGATGGATGTGGGATGACTGTACATTGACAGATCTATGGATGGATTATCTGACTGTGTACGGATTTTTTATCTGTGGATTATCCGCGGACATAAGGCTTCTGTGCCAATCGATGGCAGGATGTCGAGAATAGGGAGAACGGGTTAATGAAAATGCAATAATATTACAGCTATAAATATGTCGGTTGTTTTTATGGTTATGTTAGTTTTTCAGTTACAAGCACACAGGGAATATTACAGTTGTTCAGAGTAGACGTCTATTTTTTCAAAAGAAACTTGGAAAGAATATATGTTTATTTGCTAAATAAGTACACTCAATATAAAAAGAAAATAATAAAAAAATTATGTGACTGTAACTGGGTAATTCAGTATGATTCCAGACAAGTCGTGCTTGTAAAGAGTACTTCCACAAGTACTCGATACACGAGCAAAAGCAGGAATACACCTAACCTATAGGTACTGTAACAAGTCCTTAGATAAACTCTTCTTCTCATTCTCTTCAGCATTCCCCCCACACGGGCTGGCAACGGCGCAATTATGGCGGTTTTTCGTAATTATTTAATTAAGTACTACCAAAAGTAACTTTTTTTTCAGCCATGCACTAGGATCGTTGGCATTTTAAATTTTGTATGCAATTTTTTTTACAGTTATTTTGGTATTTACTTATAAAAACGTCAATTATTTTCTATTTGTATTACTCAGTACAATTTTTTTTTTTTATTAAAGAGTAAATGTTAAAAAATAAATACCAACGATCTAGTGCTTGGCTGAAAACAAAATGTACTGATTTATAATTGGCCACAATTTTTCCCAAAATCAGTATAACTAATTTAATAAATAAACAGTGTTTTATACATAATAGTAAGTAAAATTTCAGACTATGTATTATGATTATAACATAATGGGTGTTTGTGTGCATTAATTCCGGAACATACATACACACCCATAGTTAGTATTGCGTGCAAAATAGACTACTTATTTACGCCACAAATATACCTAACTTAACCTACCGTGCAAATTATCATAATAACTTAATATTTGCAAGTCTAACCGTATTACTGTTATCTGATATAACAGTTTCTTTGACCATAAGTCAGCTAATAAATGGCCAAGTGTTGGATTATCGTAAATAATAACATAATATAGTTGCGTGGTTCTGCGGGGACTGGAAGTGGCACTAATAATGATTAAGACAAGATAATTTGTTGTTGAGAAACACTTTGAGTATTGAATGAATGGTGTTTGTTGGTAATCAATGGTAATAAGTGGAGGATTATGTTCTTAATTATGGGTGTGGGCGGTAATTTGTGGTGTATTCGTGACCCGTTTCCTCGATTTATTGCCTCTACCTAAGCAGAAAAATTGAAAACAATGGGTTCTCATTCTGTACAAATTGACTAAGTTTGGCTAAGTTCCTTCGCGACACAATATTCATTCAATCCATTAAAAACTAGATATAACGTGCAAATAGAAGTGCACTTTACAATTATTTATAACGGCTTCATTATTCTCCCTGCTTTTTTTAAAAAACGACAGTAAATTACAAAAATGTTCGTAACAAAATCGTAAAGAGCACTGCATACGTTCAAGATTCAACAAAAAATTAATAAAATTAGCATAGCTCTGTGCGAAGGGAAGTCTACGGAAAAGAAAATAATTTACGTAGAAGGTAGGTACCTGAAATGAGTAGCACCGGAACTGACGTCATGATTTATTCATCCCGACTTCCTTTGGAAAATTAACGAGATCCATTCATTGGGGAAAATAAAAGGTGTCAGTTTGTCTGTTGAGAGCTTAAGGAGAGTTGATACGATTGCCAGTGTAAATGGGCCTTAATTTTGCTAATTGAAAAATGATTGCTGACCTTTTTCATTTAAATTACCTAAGTAATTAGGGATGTAAAGAGGCCAATACATCAAGCTACCCCAATCTGTCTAATTTATTTGATAGTTTTTCAACTTTATTGCAAAAGAATAAAGTTCAAGTTCAATTGGGAAAATTTGATAGTTTGGGAGAGGTTTATGTGCTGGCGTCTGTACAAATACTTAACAGACTTTTCTTTTACTGAAGATACCTCTGAGAATTAAGATGAAATATAATTTTTTCATTGACATTTGCCCGGAATATTAATATTTTATTCTCAAAGAAAACATTCTAGCAAATAGACTCCGTTATTACAGACATTTACGACACCAAAAGGTTATCCGACCTTTGTCGAAAAACTTCGAAATTACGACATTAGGGAAAACCTGAACGTAATAAAGAAAACATGACAATCAAGTTAGCCGACATTTTAATACAACTTAAAATTCAAGAAACGTTCTCGTGAAGGCAAAATTATAATAATTTCCTGCTCACACTGCCAAGATCACAGCGTGAATGGACGTTTTACAGCTCTGTGCTCAAAGAAAACATAGTTTTGGAAACACGTTTCCAAAAAAACTACCTTCGTTCTTTAGAAGTAGAGTACAAAATCCAGTGTGTGGTGTAAAGTTGACAAATCATCACCAATAAGAGTGTGTGCCAATGATATTATGCGTAGACACGAGTTCTGTCCCATCTACTATGTTTATTCTATCGTAAACAAACAAAAGTCTACCCTATTTCATGCTAATAAGATCTACTTTCTCCTAAACCTACACAGAACTTTTTTTTTACCAAACTTTATGCAACCTCAAACAATTGAAATTAACCTTTAAGTGTAAGGTAATAAAGTCGTAATTATGAATATTTCGTTGGTTCATTAAGGGGAAGTACTTTCGGTAGAACTTCCGCGGCATTATGTAGCGTTAATCCGCGAGAAGTATGCGTGAGCGCGACGCACGCGACGTGCCCTTAAGGCGACGGTCGAAGGATTACAAAAATATTTTTTATTAATGTTAGTTGACCGACGAAAGTGACTTGTGAAAGAAATCTTCGTAAAAAAATGTTTCCTCTGTCGCTTAATGGTGGGCATAACCATTACAAGACCATGACATAAAGATAAAACAGTGCGGTGAGCTTCGACAAACAATTTGTCATCTATGAATCGAAAACCGAAGCTATTCATTCACTTTGAAATCGCTCTTTCTATAACCCGCCAGACACGTTGTCGCTTTATAATAAAAAGAAAAAAAAACTGACATTTTCATAACAAAGTTGGGACACACGTAGGTAATAAATATCCATTATGTTGCTTTTAAAGGCTCCCGATATTGGTCATAAACTCATTACATTTTACTTCGAGCGAACTCTTCCGAGTGATCTAAGGAAGGAGGCTGCGAACTTTTTCATCTCATTACAGCTCAAACAACTTGGAACGTAAAAAACTTAAGCAAAGGTTTTACTGCTTCCCAAAATAACTGAAAATTCATGTTTCCGCCGTTCTATCGCATTTAATCACATTTTGACCCGAATGTTTGTTTTGGAAACTTTGGTAAAGTTCCCAAGTTTTTAGAAAAATAGCGGTTCTTACCTAAGTGAATTTAATAAGGCATTAAAAACAACTTATACCTACCTGTAAATTATTTTGTTTCTTATAATATTATAGAGTACTTATTGCCTGTTTATATCATTTTACAAAATACATGTAAAAACCAAAGGAGATGAACCATTAAATTGCATACTGCATTATGAAATCTCAATATTTCCACTGTCTCCCACAGACGGACACTGACTATCAATAAACGCAGTTATCTCATAAGCTTTCCAATTACAAGTACTTAGCATTGTGTCGTTGTATTAAGTTAAACGTCTGTCCGCAGATGGGCGACGGGCGCGGCTTCATCCATCTCCGTCATACAGCATCATTTGTAGTTCCCGCCACTCGCCAGCCGCGGCCAATCCCCGTATTGAATCTCAGCCCGCTCTGTTTGACTAATGGCAGGCCCGCCATCCTCCAAACTGATTTATTAAATAAATTAACGTCCGCTTGATAAACGAGCTTTTTAAAAGCAAATTCTGATGCGAATTATCTAACGCACAGACTTCGCCTTAACTTCGGTTAATCTCGTTTCACAAAAGAACTCGCTTTATTTTGTTCAACAGCCAAATCCCCCTTTTGCTTTTGATTCGTTCGTACTAAATTCTACGTGTTTACAATCGTCACGGGCGATACAAAAAAACTGTATTTTCCGCCAATTTTAACATAACCTCAATAAAATCCAACCTTTCTGGTAACCTCCTTTGTGCGTGCCATAGACAAAAAATAATGTTTTCATGCGTCGCAAAAGAAATAAATCAACATGGCTAAACTCACCCCAGTGGAAACCGTAAAGTTTAGGGCGCATATTGCTAATAAAAACAGGGGCAGTGCCACCCCCGCGTCCAATGAAACGGATACAATAAATAAATGCCGTAATTAACTCTATTCATACATCAAATTATCTGCCGTATTTACGAGTTCCCCAAAATTTTGGCGTGCACAATGAAGTCGTGCAATTTGTATAGAAAGCGCGCGAATTGGAATCGGATGACAGTTGGACGGCCATTTTGTATTGTTGTATTGCAATAATAGTGCAGACTGCAGGTCAGTGGGGGTGTCGGTGTAGCAGTTGTACAGGCCGGATGTCACGCGAACATCTGCGTTAAGTTTGCGACGATTTAATTTATCCTAATTGAATTGTAACAATACACAGCTGTTGAATTAAGGCAATTAATGTTATTAAGCTAATGAATGCGTGTTAAAGGGACACTGGCCATTGTCATCATCTGTTACTTGTCTCTGCATAATGACTCGCTACACAGAGTCTACCGGACATAATTCAATGTTCACCCTCTGGTACATAAGCCATTGCAGTTAGAACCTTAAGCGTATAAAAGATCAGAATGACCATTATTAGGTTTTAAAGCTTGATATACCGTATTTGTTACACATTAACATTTGATGCTGTTTTAAATACCGATAACACTTTTAGCAGTTAATGTAACAAACAACTCATAGTTTAACGACATCTCGAATACAACGATCATAACATTAATGGCAAGTATTTCACACACGCCTTGCCCCACATCCAGCACAACAACTATCCAGCATGTGATAACTTCATAAATAAGACGAAACGATTCAATTTGAGATCTGAAGCATTCATCTAAATACGGTATTTGTTTGACAACTCGGAAACATACTTATTTTGGCGGAAAGCCAATTTAGAACCCATGTAGGCGAGCTGGAATGGCTTCTAGCCTGAAATAGAACAAATTGCAGTCATTTGTGAGACAACGGTGTATCTTGTTATAGGCATGCTGCAAGCGTGTGGGAAGGTCGGTTACACCACTTGGCTAAGTTTGAGAAAAAAAGTCTTGTGGACATTTTTTAAGTTTGTGTTAATTTAGGACGTAGGAGGTGTGGCTTTTATAGTCCTTGATAATGGAGAAGAAACAGATATTGCCAAATTAACAGGAGCATATTTCTTTATGGGTATACAGTTAAAGACCTTACTAAGTTGAGCGTTGCACAAACATATGGCAATAAGAATGCTGCCCAATCGAACACCAACTTAGCCAAAGTTCCTTTGAAACTGGCGTCATCGTCCAAACAATACAGAAGAAAAATTGCTTCCCTATTCCTCACAAACCACCTGTTGTTTCAACAAAACATTTATAAACACAGTCCTTATTTTCAAAACAAATTCATATATTCGTATTACATAACAGAACTGGCAACAAACGGTTCCATTGACGGCTGTTTAAAAAAAGCAAAGAGTCCTGTTACCGAGCGCTCCATAAATCTAGCAGTAACCGCGCGTTTAACGCCGCGCTAAAATAGACCTGAGGTTAGAGTGGCCAGGTGGACGCCGGTTCCGGGACCACTGGGACTTTGAAGTAAGCAGTCAAACGTTTCGTTTCCTTGTATGGGAACAGTTTTATGAATGGAATATATGGCTAGACGAACAATGTAACTTGTACAAATCAAAATCAAAATCAAAAGTCATTTATTCAAACTAGACTGAGAGTCAGCACTTTTTGAACGTCAAAATTACATAAGACAGTGCCCCCAAAAAGCCCGCCCTTCACCACTTCCTAGTGCTTTAGCTGGGAAGAAGAAGTGGCGCAACTAACTCCCCAGCAGCACAGCTGTCTGTTATGTTGGAAGAACTTGATTCTGTACAATAATAGCATATAACCATCATTCAACGATAAATGAAAATTTAATTAATAAAAATTAAAAAAAAACAAAAGGTTTATGCAGTCAAGTTAAATAAACAATGATATGAAGTAATTCATATGACCTGTCAGTAGTTAAGCTACAATTTTGAGTAGTCTCTTGTCAATCTTCGAAAGCAGTACCATATGCAGCAGCTTTAATGTGGAATGGAATGTAATTTAACTATAAATAATCCGATACCTACGTACGCAAATATACCAGAATCCGATGTTTTAAGTCACTTCCATGAATGCAACTAAAATCGCAAGCAAGCAATATTTAAAAAACCTGAAGCATTTAAAATTCCGTATCCCAAAATGTAGTGCCCCATAACTGGCAACACTACACCGTGCTATAGTTAAAGCGTTAGTTATTAATACAACGATGGCTTTATGACTGATATTCGAACTAAACGTATCGTTATTTTAAACAAATGTGACGTTAAAAACTATTTAATAACTGGGGACTTTCATTGCTTCCTCGAAGGTTTCAAATAGAAGCACGTGTAATAAGGAAATGGTTTTCATATAATATGAGACGTTTTTTTATGGAGTCTGAGTTTGAAGTGACTTTTTTCGACAATGAGGACAATGTCTAGTAGGTTTTTCTTTTAGGTTTAAACTTTTCAGTATGTATGACAAAATCTGTTACGACCACCATAGTCGTGGGCACGAAGTTGCCACAAACTTACTCTACATTTTCTTTTGTCCGGTTTTTTACAGATTCAATCCCCCCGCCCACCTTTTTTAAATCATCAACATGAATAAAAAACTTGGCAACACTTCTTAATAGGCACACGTCAACACATATACAGCCTTAAGCTCCAGCTAATGACATATTATTAGAAGAATATCCGAACGTATTTAACTGTCATTACTGTCATCAGCGACCATCCATCATAGCGACTTAAATTCTGTCGGGCGGCGTCCTCTGAACAAGGCATTTTTGAACTATCTCGTTGTTATATTCTAACCATTACGGATGGACCTATTTTGTATTATATAATCTATGTATAGACTTGTGGCCGTCTCGGCGTCATCCGAAGAAAATATTTTGCTTGCAGTTCGTTTTTGAGACTTTTGGGGCCAATTAGCTAGCAAATATTTTATGAGATTCTGATTACGATAACTAGACTTAGTATTCCCCTTTCCTACTAGTAAGCTTACTCGATACAAGGGAGGTAGTAGACTTCTATCAGCTTCAAAATATTAATTTGAAGGCAACAGGCTGTACAGGATCACAGGGTGTTGGTAATGTCTACTTTTAAGCCATTGTTACACTTTCATTGTAGTCAGCATTGGCAGTATTGCCCGCTGAACCATAGAAAAATGATTGACGCTTGGCTCTTTCCCTAGCCATTTTTCGTACGTGCACAAATGAATGATAAAATCATGCAAGCAAGCGCGAATAATTCACGGATATTGTAATCAAAGTTAAATAGCTACCAGTTAAATATTTCAAGAAGGAATTATTACATCCTGTCCTAAGTAGCTGTTAGCTAATTTTAAACAAATTAATCTTTAACACTCAAATGGCAGGTAGGAGCTGTAGTCTGGCGGCTTATTTATCAGGATAAAGTGCGAACCTCGCTGCTCGTGCTGGGTTAAAGATCAGCAACTGGTTAGTGCCTGCCTGGCAGTCGTTACGAAGTTAATAACACTTGGATTTTTATACATAGATTTTATGTAGTATATATTGTATGCTCATATATTTATCTACCTACGTTCAAAGTCATGCTGGTAGCGGTCACCGACCTTTATAGTTATTCAGGCTTCAGTATGATAGTTATATTGTACAAAGTTGAAAAATGTATAATTAGTATTGTCTTTTTATAGGCAAACGATTATCCGATTTAAGGGGAATCTTGTCGCGGGATCGAACTCACTGGTGGGCCTGGCTAAAAAGCACGCTGTCTCACCAGGCTTTGTGTCCGACAGAGATAGTACCTGTGATGAGCAGTTAGACGCTAGTCTACACGCACAACGTTATTGAGTGAGATGCAGGATCATTTATAGTAAAACAGGCGCGAAAAAAATTAAGAAAAGTCCTTCGGAAGATCGGGTTTTATGAAAAAAAAAAACACTGCATAAATCAATGACCAATAAAGTTGATTGAACTTTTCGATATTTGAGCTTTGTCGGTACTGACTAAGTTTTGGAGATTTCACATTTCTTTTATTACTTAAACACGCCCAAAGTTAGGTCAAATTAGCAAGAAAAACGAATCTTTGTTGGCCCATAACTTTTTAATGGCTTTTTATTTTAATATTCTGATAAATGATAAATTATAAATGATTTTATTTCTGTAAGTAGGTTTGTATAAACACTTTTACACGTAAATCATATTTTTTTAAACTAGATGAGGTCGGCGTTTCCTATCTGAGAAAGTCTACTCTGAGAAGAAAGGCTGAAAAGAGGTCACAGTCTCTTTTAAAGTACAGACATAATCTTGGTCAGATCATGTGAAGACCATGTGGATTGATGTCTGAAATGGTCTTTTGAGGAAAGAACCACAGAGATTGAGTGGACCTGTCCATTCAGTGCACGCATTTATCAGTAATCATGCAGCTCAACTCAGAACTTGAGGAGCTCAACGACGCTTCTGTTTCCGTACAGACAATATTAATAATGATACAAAACTATACCATGTCTAATTGTTTATGTACATTGTCGAACAGTGGAGTAATAGACTGCCGAAGTTTGTATGGACAAAAATTTCGACAAGATCCACCTTAACGGTTCCTTACGATGGTAGGGTATTCTAACAAGAAAACAGAAACCAGTGAGATCAACTCCCTAAGATACACATACACACATTAGTTCCTCGCAAAGTGGGGCTATTTCGCTACGGCTGCAGATAGGTGATGTGGAAAGTGTGTGTGTGTCACAAACTATATCTCACCTCATAGCCTCTCGGCGGACAGAGCTCCGGCAGGATCTCATGGCGACGTGGAAAGTGCGATTGTCGCAACCCAGTGCTGGGCACGCCGCGATTGCGGCGGTAAGTTCCCTCTTTGAGGAGTGGCTTGAGAGGCGGCATGGCGTCCTCACCTTCCGCCTGACACAGGTCCTCACCGGACATGGCTGTTTCGGGAGGTTCCTGTTTCGGATAGGGCGGGAGGAAACGCCCGGGTGTTTCCATTGCGAAGATCGCCCAGAGGACACGGTGGAGCATACGGTGGAGGTCTGCCCAGCTTGGGCGGAGCAACGCCGTGTCCTCGTGGAGGTGATCGGCGGCGGCGATCTCTCGCGTCCGACCCTGGTCCAGGCCATGGTACGGAGCGAGAGGGCATGGCTGGCAGTCGCCTCCTTCACCGAAGCAGTTATGCTCGCAAAGAGGGTGGCGGCGCACGTGAGGGAGATGCAGTACATGCGCCCTCCAGCCGTGGCCTTCGCAGGAGACGCCCTGGGCGTCGGGAATCCCAGGCTGATTCCCGGCCACCGTAGGCACGGGCTTGCGGACGGCGAGTAATGGGTAGCTCGCTGTCCGGTAAGGACCAAGCCCGGGTCGACGGCGCGTTGTGTTCCACGCGCGCCTCAAAGAGATGTCAGCAGCAACAGATGGGACCCGCAAGGGCCGATGCCTGCCGGGGGTGCGGGTTGTTCGAAAGAGATACCGCCGCCCCTGGCACACAGGCAACTGAGGGAACACGGGTGGGTTTTAGTCAGTAAAAGTCTGACACGCCCTCCCGCTCCACCCAGAGCGGGAGAAGTTATTTGATGATTTCCCACCCAAAAAAAAAAAACCTCATAGCCTCTGTGAGTAAAAAATGCCGCCAATGCGACCTCTACGTGGCCACCGACAATCCCGTGGAAGTGGCGAAGTTTTGGACACAAAGAAGTAGATTACTTAACAGAAAGTAAGACGTAAAAAGGACATTAACCAACCTTGTCAAAACTTTCATCTAACTCTAACTATACATAATAAGGGCTACATTATCATTATAAAAGCACATAACTATTAACTCGACAACCAGCTTATATTTTTGAGAACAACTTAACATAATAAGCTGCTCTCAACCACACTACATCGACCTATCAGAACCTCCTTACTGTTCCTACTATAGTATAAAGAGGAACAAATGAGGGGTCATCGTATTCTGGTTATCTAGTAATTGAAGCTTCGCGTGTCTGCATACATAATGCTCAGGAAATGACTTAAGTGCTGTTTTGAAAGAAAAGTGAAATAAATAGTGTTTGTTTTCATTGAAAACTTGTTTCTTATGTTAATTGGTTTGGTTACGTGAGATAATATGTGCCGGTCTGGGAATGTGAGAAAAAATACTGCGCTATCATATTTATTGATTTTTTTTTTCGAGTGAATTATTAAATTTTTCGAAAGTGTATGCGACAAATGGAACCAAGAAGGCCAGTAATGAAAGGAACATGAACATTGAAACAAAAATTCGTTGAGATTAAGTTGTCCAAGCGCAACAGCGAATGATGTTAGTGTTAGTAGCCTATACATAGCTATTGATATGTACCTATGCATGTATTACAGTCCACATTACTTCAAATTAGTTAGTGAGAAATAAACCGTCAAATAGTCCACACCTAGTTTTATTCCGAGAAATTGTTACAAGCAATAATCAACCTTATCGCGTGAACATTTGGTCCTAATTCGAGCGGATAATCGCCACTAACCGGCTGTGGATGAGCGCGTCGCGAGAACAATAGAAAGCGATAAGGATTCTCTAGAAGTTTTTTATTGCCCATATTAGTGAATGCAAAACTGTTGTGAACTCGTGATTTATATGAACAGTATTAAAACACGAACATAACTAAGTACTTATATTATTCTGTGAGTGATCGGATTACGATTTAAACGACAAATAAGTGCCTAGTTACTAAAAAGTGCGACATACCCTCTACATGTGGACATTGTGAACATTATTTTTCTTTTTGACGAAATCCGTTGACTATTAAAGTTTTATTATTGTGTGCAGCATATTATTGTGAATATTATCATGGAAGATCTTCTGGTTTATCAATATGAGCTATTAGAAAATTTAAAGACTGCCGAAAAGAACTTTAAAAAGTCACCCAAAGAGAGGATTAGAAAACCATACTTGGAAACGAGGTTAGAATTGCTAGAAGAGCTTTGGAAGAACTTTAAGGACGGACACAAAGGCATTATTTTGAGTATAACTAAAGACGAAGAAAGAAAAGATCCGTACTTTAAAGACAAGACATACGATATATTTCAAGAATTGTATGTACTATATAAGTCAGCTATAAAGGAAGCTCTTCAGCCGTTTCTCGATTCAACGGTTCAACCTGCAATGCTTAGTGCTGCTGAAGGTCAAAGGTCATCAGACAGTAACGAAATTAAATTACCAAAAATTAGAATACCCACCTTCAGCGGCAAATATGAAGAATGGCAGACATTTTTCGACCTGTTTTCTTCCTTGATTCATAAAAATATGAAATTGTCACCAGTAGAGAAGCTACATTATTTGAAAAGCAGCTTATCAGGAGAACCAGAAGCAATATTACGCCATTTTACTACGACAGGTGCGAATTACGATGACGCCTGGAAAGAATTAGTGAAGCGTTATAACAACAAGAGGTTCAATTGTAACGCAATTTTGAGAGTTCTTTTTACTCAAAAATCAGTACATACTGAGTCTGCGGGTTCGATTAAGCACCTCGTAGATACTACTTCAACCTGTTTGAAAGCCTTGAAAAATTTAGGTGTTGAGTCTGACAAATGGGATATGATCGTCAACTACTTAGTTGTGTCCAAGCTGGATCCAGAATCAATGAAGCAGTGGGAACAACACCTTAGTAAGAACAATTGCGACCTGCCCACTTGGCAAGATTTGAGAGAATTTCTGGAGTCAAGGTTTAGATCGCTGGAGACGATCGAAAGTAACAATATAAAATCTTCACAACCGAAACCACCCGTTAAACCTAGGGCTTTTCATTCTAATGTCAACAAGGATGGAAAAGAACGCGAAATTAAGTGTGGAATTTGTAACAGCGAGCATTATATCTACCATTGCAAAACATTCGCCGATATGTCCACCAAAGAAAGACAGGAATACGTTCAGAAAAATAAACTGTGCTTCAACTGTCTGGCGCCATCACACTCGGTGAAGAAATGTCGACAGTCAGCGTGCTGCAAGAGGTGTGGAAGGCGACATCACTCCCTTCTCCACTTCGAGAGAGACCAAAACACGGAGAAGTCAAAAGAAGAAGGAAACACGGCTACAGGTACCGTTAGTGAAGAGTTTAGAGGTAAGTCCACTCCTTCTAGTGATGCTGTTGTTTCTTGTCATTGTGAGCATATACAAACAAATTCTGTGTTATTAGCTACGGCTAGAGTATTAGTAAGTAGCAAGAATGGTCACGAACATATCATAAGGGCATTGTTAGTCCAGGGGTCACAAGCGTCATTTGTGACAGAGGCGGCCGTTCAGTTATTAAACCTTAAACGTAAATCAGTGAGTGGTTGGGTGTCCGGTGTGGGAGAGGGGCAAACGAGGATCAGACACATGGTTTCACTCTGCGTGAAGTCACGCCACAATCCCAGAGAGTCAGTTCGAGTAAATGCGTATGTATTGCATACACTAACAACACTGCTACCAACTATTAATCTTAAATTGCCTGATTGGTCCAAACTTAAGGAACTGGAGTTGGCTGATCCAGGGTTTACAACACCCGGTAGAATAGATATTCTACTTGGAGCTGAGGTTTATGGCGACGTTTTGTTAGACAGCATTATTAAGCACCCCCAGGGAAATCTATTGGCCCAAAACACAATCCTAGGGTGGGTGATATCGGGGAGGATGTTACAAGCATCCGCCTCTGCAAAGAGACACGTCACAACCCTACACACTCAAGTTAGGGAAGACGAGCTACTACGACAATTTTGGGAGATAGAAAAGGAACCAAATAGCATACGAAAGATATTTTCAAAGGAAGAAGAAAGGTGCGAAGAATATTATGAAGCCACAACATTTAGAGACGAAGAAGGAAGATTCGTGGTAAGGTTACCGTTTCAAACTGTAGATCCAAAATGTCAATATGGTGGGTCGAGGGAAATAGCAGCTAAAAGATTTAAATTCTTAGAGAAAAGGTTGTCAAAAGATCCTAAGCTTCGGGAAGAATACCATAAAGTTATGGAGGAATATATAAACCTTAATCATATGGTACAAGTTAATTCTTCAGAGATTGATAACCCAAAGGCTGTCTATCTTCCTCACCACGCCGTAGTTCGAGAAGATAAGACTACCACAAAGCTTCGTATAGTCTTCGACGCTTCGTGCAAGGGTTCCAATAACTTTTCTTTAAATGACGACTTATGTGTTGGTCCTCAGCTACAACAAGAATTACGTCATACGTTAATGAGATGGAGAACACACAAAATCTGTATTACAGCAGACATCATTAAAATGTACAGAATGGTTCGTGTAGCGGAAGAGGATACGGACTACCAGAGATTATTATGGAGGTCGGCACCTCATGAGCCAATAAAGCACTTTAAACTTTTGAGATTGACCTTCGGTACAGCATGTGCACCGTACCTTGCTGTAAAATCACTTCAGACACTTGCCAACAACGAGAAATTAAAGTATCCTATTGCTGCAAATATTACTGAAACGGATTACTATATGGACGATCTCCTCACAGGGTGCGATACAGAGAAAGAAGCGGTCAATATTTATAACGAAATGAATAATCTTATAAACTCCGGAGGATTTCAACTACACAAATGGAGCAGTAATAGTAGAGCTTTGTTACAGTACATTGGAGAAAATAAGCAAGTTGAAAATGAGTTGCCCTTTAAGATCAATAGTGTTGTTAAAGTATTGGGTTTGAGCTGGAATAGGGAAGCCGACACCTTTGAATATACTGTCAACCTGCCGGAACCTAAGCAGCCCATAACCAAACGCCATATTCTTTCCGAAATAGCCAAACTTTATGATCCTTTAGGATGGATAGCTCCAGTTGTGGTAATAGCAAAGATGATCATGCAGAAATTGTGGAAGACAGGTCTAGATTGGGATGAGCCTATTGATGGTGCTTTACAAGCAGAGTGGTTAAGATATCGAGAGAACTTAATGCACATCAAAGGCTTAAGTATACCACGATGGTTGTATTACACACGTATATCAAGGATTGAGTTGCATGTCTTCGCAGATGCATCACAAGCCGCATATGGAGCAGCAGTGTACATGCGAGTCATCAGTGAAGAACGAGTCTACGTAAGCCTAATATCTTCCAAAACAAAAGTGGCTCCAATCGAAAAGCAAGTTTCCATCCCTAGATTGGAACTTTGTGGTGCCGTATTGGCAGCCAAACTAATGTCGGAGACGTCTCAAGTGTTAGGTATACCTAAAGATAGCTTATTTGCGTGGACTGATTCCACCATTGTGTTGGCTTGGTTGAGAGGGGGACCAAGCCGATGGAGCACATTCGTGAGCAACCGTGTGTCAGACATACTAAATATTGTAGATTACGAGCATTGGGGGCACGTGTCTACAGATACGAACCCAGCTGACTGTGCGTCACGGGGCTTACAGGGCCCAGAGTTGTTAAACCATTCAGTATGGTGGAGTGGACCGGTTTGGTTGTCTAGCTTAGACATAAGTATTAGTGCTCCTAATATCGGTGAAACACACGAAGAAGAACGTGTTAGATCTTTGGCCGCTATAAGTAATATTAATATTAGAGGAATTTATTTGGACTAGGTATTCTACTTTATCAAAAATGTTGAGAGTCATTTCATATTGCAGACGATTTATTAACTTTAAATTACCTAAAGAAAAACGTGAACGTTTTACTAAATTAATCACGCAAAGAGAAATAAAGGAATCTTTAAACAATTGTATTAAACAAGTCCAAGCTATTGATTTCAAAGAGGAGTTAAAGCTGTTAAATTCGCAAGGCTATGTACCTAAAATGAGTAAGCTTCGCAATCTTTGCCCCATTATTGATAATAACGGGATTATAAGAGTTGGCGGGCGCATTCAAAAATCTCAAACAGCCTACGATATTCAGCATCCTATAATTTTACCCGCTACGAGTCATCTTAGCCGTCTAATAATTCAGGATGCTCATCATAGGACATTGCATGGTGGTCCTCAAGTGATGCTTAATTATTTGAGGACAAAATACTGGATTTTACGAGCCAAAGATCTAACTAAGAAAACCTATCGAGAATGTGTTACGTGTATTAGGTATTCAAAACAGAATACCAGGCAACTGATGGGGCAGCTGCCAGAAGTGCGAGTAAAACCCGACCGAGCTTTTAAATCAGCTGGTGTGGATTACGCAGGTCCCATCAACATCCGTTTCTCACCGGGGAGAGGAGCTAAATCGTACAAGGGCTACATATGTTTGTTTATCTGCATGATAACGCGTGCCATACATCTGGAAGCTGTCACCGACATGACTGCGAAGGGGTTCATCGCAGCCTTCCGGCGATTCACCTCGAGACGAGGTCATTGTTGCGATATTTATAGTGACAATGGCACAAACTTTGTGGGAGCAGATAAGCAACTCAGAGACATGTTCAACAGTGCCAAATCTTCGATTCCTGGTGAAGTAGCAGAGTTGTTAGTCCTGGAACATACTACGTGGCATTTCATACCCCCTCATGCACCCAATTTCGGGGGTTTATGGGAGGCTGGAGTGCGCAGCACAAAAACTCACCTAAAAAAAGTAATTGGCGATGCTACCCTCACTTACGAGGAACTAGCCACAGTTTTGGCACAAGTCGAAGCGTGTTTGAATTCGCGACCCATAACTGTGCTAAGTGATGACCCTAACGACCCTCTTCCACTAACACCGGGCCACTTTCTGATTGGCGAGCCTTTATTAAACTTAACTGACGAAAACTATACAAATTATAATATTTCTAGTTTAGATAGATGGCGGCTAACACAAAAAATGGTCAACGATTTCTGGAACAGATGGTATAAAGAATACCTCGTAAATCTGAACCAAAGATATAAGTGGAATACCAAAACCACTGAGCCCGAAATCGATGACGTAGTAATTTTAAAGGAAGACAATATTCCTCCAAGTAAATGGATATTGGGCAAAATTATTGAAAAACATGTGGGCCCTGATGGCATAACTCGTGTGGTGTCAGTTAAATGTAAAAACAATGTTTATAAACGACCTACGAGTAAATTATGTATCCTACCTAAACAAAGGTCTCATTAACAAGCCTAATTATTAATTTTAAACTATTCTTGTATGCCTATTCACCTAATTAGTTAAGTTATAGCGTTATATACTTACTATTTCGTTTTTTCCTATATACTCTTACCTAATGTACCTACCTAAGGCTAAGACATTATCCACAATGATACTTGCCTAAATGAGACTTGTAGTGATGAAAGTTATTTTGTTTCTGATTTTTTCGTGGTTTAATTAACATTATGTAGTATTTTATTTTTATTGTTTTGATTTTTTTTTAATTAAAAGGATATATCCTTTGGTGGACGGCATGTCCAAGCGCAACAGCGAATGATGTTAGTGTTAGTAGCCTATACATAGCTATTGATATGTACCTATGCATGTATTACAGTCCACATTACTTCAAATTAGTTAGTGAGAAATAAACCGTCAAATAGTCCACACCTAGTTTTATTCCGAGAAATTGTTACAAGCAATAATCAACCTTATCGCGTGAACAAAGTTTTAGACATTCAACAATTTATTATTACTTTTCACGCTTTTATTTTAGCTACGGTACTACAGCAAAAAACCATTTTTTTTGTCTGTGTGTTTGTTTCGGCTAATCTCCAAAACGGCTGAACTCATTTTGACAGGAGTTTCAGTAGCAGATCGTTGATGTAACTAAGGAGTAAACTGACGTACTCATATTTTAGAAAAATTATTAGAGTTAAGCCTAAACTAAGCCACTGAACGGATTTCGATAAAATTTGGCAAGGAGATAGATGGCATCCAGGGGAAGGACAAAGGCTAGATACTTTTTGTCTCAAAAATAATCTTAAAAGGGGTTGATATACGATGAAAGATTTTATGAGAAACTTAGCATTTCTTAAGAAAGTAAATTAACTTAAGTTAAGTATATGAAAATACGATACGAAATAAAAAATACTGCTGCGGACAGAACCTAGTAATTGATACATTCGCCAATTCATCTAACACAGTGCGAACGCGGCTTTAGGACACAGTTTATTCTTGTATAGCCATTGTAACAAGGTCAGCAAAATGCACCAAGAAAAAAAACAGCAAAATCAAAATCAAAATCAAAATATTTTATTTCACGTAAACCTGCAAGGGCACTTATGAAACGTCAGAAGCTAGGTGCACGGTTCCAATTTGTCGCTTCCTATGGAGAAGAGCCGGCAAGAAACTCCACGGTTACTCTTTTAAAAATAATTGGATTTTATAATGTTTTCAAATTACAGTGATATTAGGTATGGGAGGACAGTGCAAGCCTGTCAATAAGTACCAGGTATCTACTTAGAGGAATGAAAATAAAGAATAGAAACTGTAGGCCTACAACGTTCTCTCATTCACAATATGTAAAAGAATCTACATAAGTAAAATCAACCTATTTAAACCAAGTGATATGATTTCCATGAGAATCACTAATAAATACTCGATATTACAAGTGTTGTATAATGTCAAATAATGACGAGAATATGTCAGAAAGTGTAAAAAATAAAATGCTGCAGCTGGTTTGTCAACCTCATGTCATAAAAATCAGTACCTTTTCTAGTGTATAAACTTAATACAGGTAACGATTCCAGCCAGCCTCCGTTATATGTATTTGCGCTCGCGCTGATCTCTGACCCAGCACGTCGCTCGCCAGGCTTTGATGGATACCGACGCGGTTATATTGATACTGGGGTCCTGCTTACCTGGTAACATTTAACTAGGTTTAATGTTATTATTAACATAGACTTCTTCCATGAGATATAATATAACTGAAGAATGGTCTGATTGAGGTGGAGAGATCCTATTATTTGAATGAATGAATGACTTAGCAATATCTTTAAATGATTGCTTTATTTATTTTTAAATGAGTTTTGTTTATGTGGGGTCTTGAGAGATTGTTTTTGAATTGAAACTTCTTAGATAGCGATTCGATAATTGGACGAGAATTTAGAGTGACGATGCGTCACTTTTAGGCACATTTCGTCACTTGAGAGAAGAAGAAAATAACTCTCTCTGTCTCTCTCACTAAATCCCTTTTATTCTGTTTTTTTGAAGTTTCACTTCAATCGCGGTTATTTTTATTTTTCATGCGGCTTATAGGACTTTTTGATCACTGCCTACATATTAAAAAACAAAGACCCTCGCCACGTCTGACTGTCTGTCATTTCGCGATAAATTCAAAAACTACTGAACGGTTTTCTACAATAGACAGAGTGATTCATGAATTAGGTTTCATCATCATCATCATCGCCACGCTTGACAGGCGGGTTGGCGATCGCAGTATGGTGGGCATAGAGAACGCTGTTGCCCATTAATGAATAAGGTTTAGGTGTATAATTTGTTAAGTTTTCGTGTAAATTGGTTAACGCGGGCGAAGACGCTGGCAAAAGCTAGTTACCAATACCTACGCAATTTTTGGACTAGTGATGGGCTCCCCGCAAACAGGCGGGACGCGACGCATGAAGTTTTAATAGACATTGTTTTACTAAAATTGCCACGCAATATCGCGTCGCACCTGTCCATTAGTCCTGAAGTTAGCTACCAACTTTGCTATTATTAAATTGTCGAAAGGAGCTAACATGTTTTAAGTAACTTACTATAGTTATCCGCTGCTGATGGTTGGATCCTCCTCACTACTACCTACATCTAAATAGAGCAAAAAATCTTTTCTGAGTAAACTATCTTCAAGAATCTCTTCTGGTGAAAATCAGCAGGACATTCAACCGACTACAAACACCTACCACCAATTCATTTGAAATTAGTCAAAACACCCTACCTCAATACAAATCATCTATTATTCTACCAATTGTTTTTGTACAGCCATTGTACTAGAACTAAAAAAAAACTTTTAGCATTGTGGGCGGTCAAAACTTCACTACACATCAATTATATTGACAGTTCAAGAACAAAACGTCATTTGCTGCTACTCTACCTTCCCCCAAACGATTTTAAGACTTATTACTTAAGAAATAAGGGTGTGGTGTTAATTTTACGGATGGTAGTATTATGTTTGTAAGTCATGGTGGCTTAAAAGACAATGTGTCAGTTTAGTTGTATTGAATGAATGAATAAACAATGATTTGAATGATAACTTCCGAAGGTAATTGTCTGAATGTGTTGGTTTTAATCTCAATGCCGCTGGCAATGGTTCATTTGAAATCGTTATTCTTGATGATGATTGCGGTCATCATTAAGAAAATTAATGGTTTATATGTTGTTTGTACTTACTGTGTTTTGTGTGCTGTGTTGTAACCTTATAAGAGTTTTCTTCGAGTTCAGTGATTTACGTGATTTTATAGACGTAATTTTACGGTCAGTGGATCGTCATTTCTATAAGTTTTCGTTCTTCTTTTTATAATCGACTAATTTTACCGACGTACTTTTACACTTAAAATACTGTATTTCCATAACTTTTATTAATGAAAAACATGTAAGATCGTTTCATTTATTATCTAAATAATGTTCACATAGTTACGAATGTAAATATATAAGTGATATTCTAAAACTCTTACAGATAAATTCACAAAAGAGTCGCTGGTTTGAGGTCAATTATTATAAAAAAAGAAGCTGATAATTTTTTTTTTTTTTTTTTTTTTTTTATTATAAAACTAGATTAGAATTAGATAATAATTAAAACGATCTTTCATGTTGAGCATTAAAAGTTATGGAAATGCAGTATTTTAAATGTAAAAGTACGTCGGCAAAATCAAGTAAATCAGCGTAATCGACAAATATACGGCCTATAAGTAATATGCCCTTTCTAAAATACAAAACACTATTATAGTTACCGGACTGAAAATAAGGTTTATTTTACTAAATTTTATTAAAATGTGACATCATGTAAAGTCCTATTCATAACAAAACAAAAACATAAGAACAAAAACAACATTTCTATGTATGTGAAATAAAGCTGGCTATTTATGTAAACAGCAGTAGTTTGTCAAAGTGAATAACTTGTACCTTCTCATTCTCATTGGGCTCATGAATGCCATCGCTTTATTGGAAACTTGGGGACACGCCAACCGGAGCTTTTAGCTCCATTTTATTACAAAGATTATGTTTTGATGCTAATGTGAGTATGAAAAATACATTATTGTGAGCAGAGTTTAGGAAGCTCAGCGAATTGGCGAAGATATAATGTATGCATGGGCCAACACTAAAATAAATGCCCAGGAACAACACGTTGCTCTATGATAGGTACCTCCTGAGAAGATGAATTAAGGAATACTTAATTCCAGTTTAAGATCAGCAAAAATTGCATTTAAGAAGAAAGATACCTTCTGGTATCTTTCTTCTTAAATGCCATTTTTGCACAGATTTTTTTGAACAGAGAACTGTTCGGACCCAAAATCCCAAACAAGAATAGGAGAATTATTGCCCTCGATCGAACCTGCATCGAACTTTTTCTATGAATAATGCTGAGTTATTTAATCAAAGTAAAATATGTGCCACAGTGACCACAGTTTAACAAAACACTGAAAACTGCTGTATCTTAAATCACCAATAGATGTAGACTGAATAGACAGATATTACGGTAATACTCAATATTCATGATCCGTAATGGGTCAGGCAGTAACCACGAGTGTTATTTCAGAGCAGCACTCGAATCCAAACCGAATAAATACACGCAGTTATGATAACTGTGTTATTTACTCTACTAGTTGGTACTGATAGTATGCAAACCTATTAGGTAATAGGAATTGTGGGTATCCCGGGTGATGGTCTAGCGGGATTTTTTATACCGTGGCTTTGAAAGTTTTTTGGTGAACTTTTGACAATCGTGAAAGGATTTTTTTTTTTGGGAAGGACATTAGAACAGTGTAGACAATACAGCGGCCCAGTGCCACAGTGTAAACAACATAAAGGACATTATTTTAATTGATAATACATTTTATGAAATGTAAGAGACTATAGTCTATCAGATCTCATGATTGTCCTTATGTCCGGCAATGCTGCAGTAGACATATTGTTATCTTGTGAGTGTTCATTTTTGTCTGTGCTTGTTATCCTGTCTATATCCTTTACTGTCTGTATATGAGTCTTGTTAATTCAATTAAAAACATTTTATTTATTTATTTATCCCAGCAAGCAGCTTATGTTTTAAGTGTGCTTGTGAGAATTTTAAAAAGGACTAGCTGACCCAACAGACGTCCAATCCAAATTTCAAATACAAACTTAGCAAAAAATTTAATTTCAGTTTTTCCGATTGTTCGGCTGTAGTGTAATACAGGGGGTATTCGAACAAACAAAACAAAACAATCAAATCGGTTGAGCCACTTTTAAGTTTTAGCGAGACTAACGAACAGCAATTGATTTTTATATACACAGAAGATAAATAAATAGATTTCATCTTATGAGTACCTGCCTACAATATGAAGAAGGTACAAAATCGTTCAATTTTACATGGCAGAGAAATAGTGCCATTTCTCTTATAAAACTAGAATTAAATACTTATTTATGCAGTACATACATATACGATGATACTTTTATGCCTCGTTCCATATAAAAGGTAAAAAAAACACGATTTCCATTTTATTTATTAGTTAAATCAATAAATAAACTACTTGTTTCATAAAAACGCACATAACTATTGCGGTCTCATTCTATTGCAAGAAATATTACAAGATAGATTAGATTTATTGAATGTTTATTATTTTATGGATGCCAAGATGCTGAGAACCAGAATAAGTGGACTCTTATAGGGGTGCAACCGTAAAGCGTTGGGCAGGATATACAAAAATGGATCATGCCATAATCAACGCGCCTGACTGATGACTAGAGGGTCGGTGATTGTGTATATCCTCATTCCATTATCAGGATAGCTACAAGTGTACACAACTTCGTATCACTACATAGTATAGAACAAAGTCGCTTTCTCTGTCCTTATATCCCTATGTATGCTTAAATCTTTAAAACTACGCAACGGATTTTGATGCGGTTTTTTAATAGATAGAGTGATTCAAGAGGAAGGTTTATATGTATAATACTCCGACCTCCACGCGGGCGAAGCCGCTGGCAAAAGCTAGTTATAGATAAAACCAAGACCTTGCAAGGGAAATTGCAAATAAATAATAACTTATTTAAGTAATTATATTTCTATAAATTGGTTTTAAAAGCAACACTTTTACGCGTCTCAAGTTCTCAACTAAATGTAATGAACTCTCTGACAAATCTGGTACGAGACACCGAAATAACCTCATAGGACAGTCTCTTAAAGTCCAAGCATTGCATGGGTCCGATCATATAAGGACCACGTAGATAAGTGCAGGCGCGGTGTGTCCTACGAGCTCATGACGCCCACCAAAGCCGTAAACGTAAACCTTCTTAAACTAGTAATTTTTCGAAAATATAAAAAATATTATTGTAAAATTATGTAGTCTTTGTCTGTGACCCCCCCAAAGTCTTTAGCTGCGACCGCGCCTGGATAAGTGGCTCAGATGGTGTTTTGAGAAAAATACCACACAGATTTGTGGACTTGTCCAGCCAGACACTGCACGTATTCTTCAGTAATCGTGTAGCTTAGATATGCTGAAATGAACTATCTTTGGACTAAGCTTTTTAAGTTTAAACCAAATAGCCACATTAATCAATACATATAATAAAAATGTCACAGATCGCTGTCTGTATATGGAAGATATTTGAGAAAAAATATTATTGGGACTTTTATCAACGCAAATAGCACCGAAGACAATGATTGTTACAATTTTTGTCTGTTTGTCTGTGCGTTTGTGCACGCTAATCTCAGAAACAGCTTATCCGATTTAACGATTTGGTTTTAACTAATATATTGTGGTAAGCTTCACTTAACATTTAGTGTTTGCTTCCTGTCAATCGGTTTATAATTAAAAAAGTTATGCCAATTCAAAGAATCACGTCGAACATTTGTTAAACTATCTATAATCTATAGATATAGGTAAATAAATATACATTTTGTTAGTCAGCTTTTTAAACGTTTTTTTGCCTTGGAAGTACTATGTTGTCATAACTCGGTAGGAGCACACCTAACATACTAGGTAGCTGTGTCAGCTAGAAAACGCTTTATACAGTCGAAGTACTAGGCTGTCATACAGTCGAAGTACTAGGCTGTTATTACTCGGTAGGAGCACACCTAACATACTAGGTAGCTGTGTCTATTGTGGTAAGCTTCATTTAACATTTAGTTTTTTTTTTTTCATGTCAATCGGTTCATAAATAAAAATAAAAATCTTATTAGAACTATTTAAGACTTCTACGCGGACGAAGTTGCGGGTATTTTACTAGTACATATATATACCTGAAGAAATAATAATTCAGGTACTTATAACCTATAATATCTAGTTAGATATTTCATTTATACCAAAAAAGATAACTGATTCATTAGAAATATATGAACAACTACGAATAGCAGTCCACTTATGTATACCCATCCAGATAAACACCAAAACAACAAACCGAGATACAAATGTTATGTAGCCAATTACGTTTATCGCTGGCGCTACTGACTCGCGCCAGTAGCTCGCCCGTTGAGGCGCTGCCAACTCGACTAGATAGGTCCGGATAAACACTCGGCCGTAAATACTGGCTTATCTGTAAGGTTTTTTACTGCGTTTTGTTGTCAAAATTAGCTGCGGTCTGTCACGGTTTTTGGGGACAGGGAGAGTAGAGTTAGTTGGAAAGTGGCTGGCTAAGTTACAGGAGGTGGCAATATGCCATTTGGAGCTTTTATAACGCGCTGAACCTATCTTTTTCTGCAGTTCAACTTTTGACTAAAAAAATAGCTTTCACGCTCTGCATTAACGCAAATGATAGCAATCACAGACTGCATATCACAATGACATAACATCACGCCTGATTTCCTCAAAGGGTTGGGCAGAGATGTACCATAGTACACTCACATTTACGCCTGTTATGTGTAAGTCTCATATAATAGGGGGCGAGCATATTTCCACCAACCGGGCACAAATCCAGACTGGGCTGCTTCAGATAAAAAAATGTCAATAACACTTTGCCCGCCTTGGCAATCGAACCCAGGACCTCATGCTAACCAGTAGCGCTTGTGACCACTACACCAACGAGGCTGAATAACGAGACTGCACATTTTTCAATTATTTAGCATTTACATAACCTGCATGCTACCCAAGCTATAAAAAATTGCAATAAAAAAATATAACACTCATTAAAACCACCCTGAAATTAAAAACAGTAGAAATTACGCAGTACTATTTGATCAACCACAAGTCATGATAAGCCCGCATAACTTTACCATAGACAAATAATACCAGGAGATAGCCGATTGTTCCTCAAAAATTACCATTAGACATGTCGTAAAGGAAATAAGCCATTGGTAATCAAATACATGGTTTTTATCACTTCCTAAGGCTATAAAACATGCCGTAGCGACATATCTCGACAAATAACTTGATAATATCAATCACTGGAAGTGATAGGGTTGGCGCGACTAGTTTTTACAGTAAAACACTTTAATAGTATATTTAACATTCCAATTTCTACAGAGCTATTTGAAATCGATATTGAACTAAAGCTATTCGATATGTTGCCAATTTCTTGTGTGATATGATAACAGAAATTCCTTGACAAGAATTCATTCATTTATCTATGTACCTATGACCAAACACCTGACCACGGCTTTCAGATGATATTTTCTTATTTCATACTTTTTAGAGGTTTTAGAGCGTGATTTTTCAGAAGTCAGATTTGATTTTGAACTTACTTTTTATTTAAATAGTTTTGGGGTTATACTCTCGTGGTTATTGAAATCTGCTAATTGAGCCCTTTAATTTGATACCCAACTCAGCATCGTAAAAATAAATATTAAATTAATTCATGACCTTACGTCCTCTAGAGGGCGCAATTTAATAAGCCGTCACATAGCCTATAACCAACGGACATCAATCAATACGCTTACAATGATACCTCATTTGTCCAAATATGATAAGTAGTTTAAAAGTTATGAGGGAACAGATGAATATACATACTCACATACATACATAACACACTCGTTTTCACTTCGCCGTAGTCAGTTAAAAATATTTTGCGTTCCTGAATTTTTCGTAGTGACCATTGGACGCAAACCCCTTTGGAAACTTGCAATTTTTTTTTTTAATATTTCACCCATTAGGAATTGCTAAATTAGACACGACATGAGACTACGGACCTGCTACAATCCATTTACTGGATCAATCAATCTATCTAGCCTTTTCCCAACTATGTTAGGGTCGACTTCCATTCCTAAACAATGTAGCTGAATAACAGTATTTGCCATGGAGCCACTGCCTATCTAACTTCCACAACCCGTTGAGGTATGCCGGGGAGGAACACACTAGGAACACCCAGAAAGGATGCGTCCAGGGATCCATTGGCGGCCCAATACTTTGGAACGTGCTCCTGGACCCTCTATTACACGGTCTGGAAAAAGAAGGTGTGTACTGTCAGGCGTATGCGGATGACGTGGTGATGGTTTTTAGCGGGAATACAGGGTTGGAGATCTCCGGGCAATCCAATGCCGCTCTCGCCTTTGTTCGGGAGTGGGGAGTGCTGAACAAGCTGAAGTTTGCACCGCACAAAACCTGTGCAATGGTGCTGACGCGTAAGCTCAAGTACGATAACCCTATCCTGAGGATGGGAGGGGCGGACATTGGAATGTCGAGGGAGATTAAGATTCTGGGACTGACTCTTGACGACAAGATGACCTTCAATACCCACGTTGCAAGAGTGTGTAAAAAGGCTACAAACCTGTATAAACTGCTCTCTAGAGCCGCAAAAGTTAGTTGGGGACTACACCCTGACGTAATCAGAACGATTTACACGGCAGTGGTGGAACCGGTCATCTTGTACGCCGCAAGCGCATGGGCACCAGCTGCCAAGAAAATCGGAATGCAGAAGGCGCTGAATGCAGTGCAGAGGGGTTTCGCACAGAAACTGTGCAAGTCCTACCGCACGGTATCTCTGAACTCGGCACTGGTACTGGCCGGGATACTGCCTTTTGACCTTCGAATACAGGAGGCAGCCGCCCTGTACAAGGCAAGGAGAGGGTCATCCCGCTTGGTGCTGGGAGACAGGGAGACCGAACGTGTGGTGGGATTTGCAGAGATTCCACATCCAGCCCTGCACGTAGAGCTGGTCTTCGAAAGCTTAACTACCCAAGAACAGATAGACAATAGCCAAGGGCAGGCAGTGAAAATTTACACCGACGGCAGCAAGCTTGAGGGCAAGGTTGGGGCAGCGGTATCCATATGGGATGGTGAGACAGAGACCAAGGCCATCAAGCTTAGTTTAGCCGCATACTGTACCGTGTACCAAGCGGAGATCCTTGCTATATGCAGGGCCACGAAAGAAGCCTTGAAGCGCAAAGAGAGGGTATTCTGCATTTACAGTGACTCGAAGTCGGCCCTAGAGACCATCACCAACTACAACGCTCTGCATCCATTGGCGGTTGAGACGCGCGAAAACCTGAAGGAGGCTTTAAACCAGGGGAAAGCTGTGAATTTCTTCTGGGTGAAAGCGCATGCGGGATGTATAGGCAATGAACGCGCGGATCAGCTCGCGAAAGAGGCTGCACTCTCGAGCCGGAGGAGTCCCGACTATGACCAGGTTCCGGTTTCATTCGTCAAACGGATAATCCGGAAGGACTCCCTTGACGAATGGAACGGGAGGTACAAGTCGGGTGACACAGCCTCCGTAACGAAAGTGTTCCTCCCGGATGCAATTGATGCCTATAGAATAATTAGAAGCACGAGACCGGCAGGCTTATTGACGCAGGTATTCACGGGACATGGGGGGCTCTCCCAGTACTTGCATCGTTTCAAGTGTAAGGAGAGTCCTGCATGTGTTTGTGATCCGGACGCTACTGAAACGATATTCCATTTATTGCTTGAATGCCCGGTACACAGTAGGGACAGGTACGACTTAGAGCAGAAAATTGCCAAACAAATAAAAAAGGAAAACCTGGAGACTCTACTTAGGGATAAACTTACTCGTCAAACTTTCTTAGAGTACTGTATTAAAATAATAAGTATTGTAATTAATAGAAATAAGGTGTAACAAGTATTTACTACAACATATATATTGTAAAAATATGTCACTGTAGTAGAGATAAGACAAAATAGTATATAATACGTTTTTAGAGTTTAAGCACTATTATGTTTGGGTGTTATCAAAATAAGAAAATTAATGTAGCAAATAGTAATATGAAATGTAAAATAAGTAAATATAAGTATATTAAGAAGTATAGAATAAGATAATAGGCACAACTTGGGTTGTAAAGAAAATGGAAATTGATAGACGTACAGATAGGCACAAGGATTGTATGAATTGTTGTGTAAAAGATACACCTTGTAAAGAAAATGTAGACGGAAAGAAGAGTTCAGACACAAGCGGTTCCAGAAGGTTCATGAAAGAAGAACCGCCTGTAGAGATGGTAGTGTCGTAAATAATAAGTGTAGGACCCTACTAGGGTAGACTATGTGTATTATCTAAATGATAGCTTTATATGTAGAGGGATAACATCTGTGAAATCTGATAAAGTCACAGGGAACAGTAAAAAAAAAAAAATAAAAAAAAAAAATAAAAAAACTTCCACAACCCATTTACTGGGTAACCCCTTGGTTAGGTTCACTGAAAATTGTCTTTTTTTGCGCCTTGCAAACGAAGACTCAAAGACTCGAACTTAAAGAAGGTAAAATTGAGTGAGTAAGTTGCTGTGAATGAACGAAAAAGGCTTTCCCATATCTGTAGGATGTTCTAACCGACTTAAATTATCTTACCTTTTTAGGACATTTCTATTTGCTTCATCGCATATTCCTAGTTGGATGTCTATGGTATTCCTTTCTTAGTTATCAGGAGCAAAAAGCGGTTTGCGGTCAGCGCACTTTTTACAAAGATTATGAGAACAAGCCAAACCCTTTTTGGAAGATTCGTAGTTAGAAAAGATAAAGATTTATGTCTCACCAGAATATAAGTACATTTTCAAATGAACAAGAACATATTAGTTTTAATTACTTATACTGTGGTAGACTGGTGCCAACGCTTAGCGCGGGGCATGTTTTTTAGGACACCAGGTCTCCTCTTCAGAAGCAGTTACATTTATTTTATAGTTGTGAGGAGTAAGTAAGTATTAGTAGTATGTACGTCAGGAAAAATTTAAATCTTTTCAGTAAAAGAGGTGAAAGACACACCGTTGGGACTAGAAATAGGGACCAATTAGTTCAACCAGGCTTCAGACTGGCTAAAGTAGACTCATCCTTCATGGGGTACTGTTTAAAATGTTACAATAAAATACCTCCCCACATTCTCCAACTGAATGAAATGAAATTTAAATCTTGTATAAAACGCACACTATGCAGCCATGCTTATTATAAGTTGGGAGATTACATCGCTGATAAAAATGCTTGGCTAAACGCTGCTTGTCCAGCTCCACAAGGTAGGTTAAACCAAATTGATTAGCATTTGAAAACGCTGGAGCTGCTGAAGATTGTAAAAGACTAGATCTTTGCATTGTATAAATTCAAACTTTTAGTATTGTATAATTGCATTACATATGTGTGAGCACTATGTTCCTACTATAAAGCTACCATTTACAAGGTACGTCTTTCATTGACCTGAATGTGCCTTGGCAGCTAGGAGTATGTCATGCTCACTCAAATGTCTCGCTGGTGGTGGCGTGTGTGTTGGATCATTAAGTTCCCTTCAAAATGGTTGAGCTGAATGGTGCTGATCCACACGTCATGTTCGTGAACGGGCGCCGCCAGTAGGGACTGGTCATCTCCTAGCTCCCACGGCTTATTTTAATTTCTGAATGGTTATTTTATTTTTGTTTTAATTACGGACGCTTTAATGTGCACGTCTTTTTACATCGTTCTCACATTGATAATTTCAACATAATGATGTAACCAACTTTTTGTAACATTACCATGATTTTAAAAGAGTGTCCATGGAGTTTCTTGCCCGTTCTTCTCCATAGGTACCTACGCTTTGGAATGGGCAATTAGCTTCATCTTTCTAACTCACCGACCTTGACAATTCAAAAGTGCCTGTAATTGGTTTATTTGAAATAAATGCTTTGAGTTTGAGTTTTGAGTTTGAGTTTGACATGCTAATGTATATCGTGAAAGTAGTTCTCGAGATCTTGTGCTTTTTAAAAACGTATATTTCTTTCTTATTTTAAGTACTACATGAACAAATTTATGGTAAAAAAAGCAGATTTAAAAACGAAAAAGAGCTTGAATCATGAATTCATGAGGCTTCAAGAGCTAGTGCAAATCTTGGGGTTCATTCGATTAATCGAGTCTGGTCAAACCACTGGGTTCGGTGCATTCCATTCATTCATTCATAACTTTGTCATTTAAATCCAGTTTTCCTGTCGTGCCAGCCCTGTTCGGTGCCTGAAGCAATAAACTAGAATTCCGAGACAAACAGCACGTTTAACACTAAACTAGCACAATAAAATAACATTATCTTGATGCCGATCGACGCGCTGTGATTCATCCTAATTTTTATCCTTTTTATTGTCTGTACTTTAAAGGGTAAAGGTATCATTGGATCCCTATCGGTGTGACACTGGCGTGTAAGTATTAAGCCGTTAGAGCCTTATACGGAATAAGGATAATGATGTATTTAACCTAGATCTAAAACTTGTGCGAAAAGTTTGTCTATGTATGAATGTAAAGTGAGGTAAATAGACTTGATGAACAGAATAAAATTATTAACAAACATAACGTCTGTGTTCCTCGAAAGGTAAGGCAGAGGTCACATGTAATAGGAGGCAAGCCCATTGCCACCAACCGGGCATTAATCCAGACTCCAGACTGTTATTGATGGAAAAACCCAATAACACTATGCCCGACACGGGAATCGAACTTAGCAGTAGCGCTTGCAGCCACTAGACCAATGAGGATCATTAAATCATTATTACTCTCTTATAACTTTTTTATAGAAGCATTAGAGCAAGGACGATGTTATTGTAATAACAATAAATTCTGCACATCACGCGTCTAGGACACCCGCACCTTCTACTTAATTTGCATTGAAATCGTCCAAAGAATTACTTAATATAATATTTTTTCCTATACCACACTGAGTACATCGACTTATCCTACCCTACTTCCCTAGCATAAACTGTAAAAATTACCCCTTTTCACAGATTTTCTTCGCAGGTAATAAAAATCCCAATCTATCAAGCTTTCTGTCAACTGTGACACATCGTATAACTTTATTGAAATAGTACAAAGTTAAGTTATTTATATTTTTATATTGTCATGGCTATGTGGGTGCTTCTGAATGTCCATAGCGATAGTGAAATGGCTCGAAATGGCCTTTATTACACCGAATCATGGTTTAATGGCTTTATTCTGATGTCATTTTTGTTGAAACACGTTTTTGGTCTATATTTTATGCAGTACCTGCAGAAATAAGACGTATTTTTTATGAGTTTCTGGTCAAACAAGTTGTATTTGAATAGCGCATGAATTCTATTCATGTTATCAATGCCACCTGTGTAGCAGATACTTGTCAGTTTCAGTATAATATTCTCGGAAAGTAAAATAGGTCAGGAATTTAATAAAACTGGTTTCGTTTAATAGCCCGGCCGTAATTTTTGTATGTAATGCCAAACTGTTGTTTTTTCGGCCATTGTCGTAAGAGTTATTGCCAAAATTAACATTTTTGTTACGTTTGCTGCTAGATACCGGATAAAGCAAGTGTTTCTTTAGTTTTCATAAGAATTAGGACCCTATCTCTCCTAATTGAGACGATATTCTAACAATTCAATTTATTCAGTTACCAATTAATCCATTTAAAAAATTCATTTTTTTTTTTACGATCTACATAAAACCAAAATAAGTCTTGCCCATTACTTTCAAGGGGAGATTATAATACTGAAAAAATAAAAAGAAACATCCTTGAGACGTCTTTAAAAGTAGAGTTGGTAAATTTATGATAATATGCGTTTGTGGTCCACAAATCATAGAGGTGGGATACGTGGGCGCACCTCTATTATCGCAGCGGAGTTTGTTAGCTCTACATTATGATACCAAATGGATGGGTAATTACGTGAGGACAAAAATGTATGATAATTATTGTTTATTACAATTCTTGTGTATTAAAGCAAGAAATTAGGTATCTACCAAATCAAAAACTTTTAAAGCTACCACCAAATACCTGTTTTAACATAGGTAAGTAACAGTTTTCTTAAAAGCTTATAATTGTCAGAAGCCAATCAAAGATAATTTAACGTCAAATTAAATGTAAAACTTCATCTTCTTAAGCACACTAATACCGATGCCCTGATTCCCATTCAATAAAAACAGTAATTCCGATCTTCAAAACTGGTAACCACTTTTTCCATCCACGTTAAAATTTTCTAATATGGTATTCTCATAAAGTTGACGGCCATCAATCTATGATGGATGGGGTTACGTTGCGCTTGCGCCGCTCAGCGTAAAAATTTATAACTCATAAATGTTAATTAACGGACAGCTATGCCGTGCAATAAATCAATTAACTTAACCAGCAGTTAGCCGGCAGGGAACGGGTTAAATGTGTCTTATACTTACAATTAAGTTCTGTTTGTAGATAGCTATTATTTGGTAGTTACTGATATGTTTTAAGCAATGTTAGTTGAACTTGGTGTAAATTCAGAGAAAATTAAATTCAGTCTAGTTTCGTGGCAGGAAACCAATTGAATTTGAAACAAAAACGCAATCTAATAAACTCGTTGTTATTTCCAAAATAGGTGGCTTGGAAGATTTTCCTAAGTTAACTATGGAGGCACCAATACGCCATTTCGTAGAGATACGTACCTACCTACCTTAAAACCTTGTGAACAACAATTAATTTTCCAGGAAAATCTTTAAACAAGTTTGCGTCGGAAACGTTGCCACAGGGATTTTTATTTTACATCATAACTCCGACAGTTTAATAATGAAAACTCGCAGTAATTACAATACAGCTGTAAGGAAGAAATTCATGGAATTCATTGAGATCATTTTGATGCAGTGTCTATCTAATAAAAAATTAAGTAAGAGATTTTGTAACAGACTCGAAAAATGTATTCTCAATAAATATGGGCTCTACATAAAATGTATACTCGTTTCTATAAAAATAATTTATAATATTCTGGACTATGAAGTCAGACCTATTTTGGTAACCATAGACCTCACATTTAAGTAAATCGTGTAGGCGAATGGTAATCTTCCTTCGTCGTAGTCTTTTACTTAAGCTTCAAAGCTAAGTTTTAAATAAGAAAGGAGAGCTGATTAACATTTTAAGATTCTTGGATACTCTTTCTTTTGATTTGATTTTGCGACTACATAGTGGCTACAGGCAGATAACACTTATCTCAATATCATTAACATTTTCGATTAAGTCATAGGTCGTAATTATTCCAACTTTTTTTATCTTGAAATAACTTTGTAGAATTTAATGATCGCTCTACAATTATTGCGAAGTAATTACGGAAATAACATTGATTGGACAGTCGTAAAACAAACAGAGAGCAACAAAAAATAAGCAAATCATCTAATTGTTTGAAAACAAGAATGTAAATTACCTCTAATCTACGGATACTGAATGAAATAAATAATAGACTAAAAAATCTAAAAAACACGCTTTAAAAACGTAACTAAAAAAGCAGAAAATAATTTCAAAAAAGCGTGGGGTGCTTTTTGAGGTATTTTTGCGTGCGTGTTTGATAGATTTTTGTATCTATTATTTATTTTCGATTTTTTAGTTCTGCTAACTACAAAAGCGTGATTTTTGAGTTTTTTTTTTAAACTAGTGAATTGTCATCGGTCCTCGATAAGTTTACAAAGTTTAAATAAAATCTGACCGTTTGAAGTGGGTCAAAATCAAGTCCAAAAGAGTCGGTTACAAACAAACATACAGGTGAAGCTAATTAAAAGCGTGAAAAAATACATCGATTCGTAGAAACAAGTACTAAAATATAGCAAGCAGGATGAAGTTTTAGGGAGCTGACCTTTGCATTCGTTGGCGTCCCTGGCGGTGGCGCGTCCCCAGGGCCGGTCGAAGTGGAAGGGCTTGCAGCGCTCGCAGTCTCTGCCCGCCGTGTTGTGCTTGCACTCGCAGGTCAGCTGCTGCACTGCGCCACTAGCTGCCACCTCCCCGCCCTTCATCGGAATACACCTCGAAGCGTGACCATTGCACTTGCATCGACCCCCGACAGCAAAGTCCGACACCGCGTAATGTTGGCTGCCAGGGGCGGCTTGCTTCTTGTTGTCAACCTCATCACCCTCGTTGACCATGTGCAGGCGGTTGAAAACTACCCTCACATCGGTCGCGGTAACCCAGTCTTGGAGAACAGGGGAGATGTCGAAGTTAGCAGCGCTTGGACGTCCCTCAAGGGTACTGAATGCCAGCCTCGCTCCTCCAGAGCTCTCTCCGGTTAATCTATGACTGTCGGAGCACCTGGCTTCCTGCTCATTGGCAGCAGTAACAGTGGCCTTGTTGGGCCTCCCGTACACCCGTCTGCATTGACTGGAGTAAAACTGGAAGGGTTGCCAGGTGATACCATTGTCCGCGCTCTTGTAGATAGCGACAGAGTCAGGTCGAGCGGCTTTTGGACAGAATTGTAGGCTCACGTAAGTTAACTCATACTTTTTACCCAGAGATAAAGTAAGGGATACGTTGTCGGGTGGAGAATCGTAGGAGGTCGGAGGTATCGGAGCGGATCTCCAGCAGGTAACATCGTGAGGGTTGTTCAAGTCAGTCAGATGGGTCGGCGGGTGTCGTCGGTCGGACCTAGCAGCATCGCATACTCTGCAGGAATTTTCTGGCGGTTGATCTCCGGGAGGATCACAGAGGCGCTCGGGGCCTCGTCTTCCACAGATGGAGGAGGCGACCACAGGGGCGCCGAAGGCAGCGTTGACGAAGTCGGGGATGCAGCGGCGCGGGCGGCCGTCCTCCAGGCAGGGGTCGGGCGGGGTGGCGGCGAGCGCGAGGGCCGCGGTGGCTAGGAGGGCCACGGCGCGGGCGGGCATGCTCACTCACTGTCACTACACTCGCGTAATGTTTCCGTGGGAGGGCGTTGCGAGCGGCACGTACTCGCCGGTCGACTGCCGCCGGCGGACTGAAGGGGCGCGGAGCTTTGCGAGCTTTGCTGGCGGAGCTCGGAGGAGGCGCGCGGCGCGGCGCGGCGCACGGCGCTCGGCGGCGGCACCCGCCGCGCAGTGAAAGTTTACTATTTTTAATATCGTATGTGATTTGATTAGATAGTAGATACGTATAAATTACCTCTGTTGTACAAACGACATCAACGAGCCGCTCTTCGCCGGTGGACAGCTAAGTGCTCTCTTCCGTGATTGTGGGTCTTGTTAACTGTAATCATTCATGCTATTTAGGAGATTGTTCGAATATGATCGTTCAGATTATGCTATTATGTTTGCTGTTTTTTTTTTTATAACATAAATCAACACATAAAAAAGCTATACGTGTCTAAACCACTTTATTTTAGAGCTTTTATACGTTTGGAGCATTAGGGTCGCACAATAGGGACGTGGCCTCTGCTCTGCCAGACGGTTTGATCCCGCATGTGTAAGAATGCGCCCCTCCACGCACCCATCATACCTGAGACTAATTCATAACTCGCTTACCCCGGACCCCTGAGCCTGTAGGGTTCCCTACGGCTCCATTGAAAACGGTTTTGTTTTGAGTCCTCCGCGTTATGCGGACTGATATTATTATGTTTGCTTGTTCAGCTTATTTGTGTTTTTTGTTGGCGCTGTGATAATTTTTTAATTAGAAGATTTATGTAAGTACACTTTTTAAAGAGTTGTGTGTAGGTCCAGGATGTTGATAACAAGAAATACTCACAGTAGTTTGTATAGACTTAAAACTTGGAAACAAGGTTTTTAATTACCTATTAGTATTATTACCACCATAAACGCAAAAGCTTTCTTTAATTAGGTACCCAATAGGATATGCCAATCGTAAAAAGTTGAAACATGAAAGTGAACTTCCGGGGCTCTACCTATAATATCAAACTATCATTAAAAGCTCGTACAGTCCGCAAGTATGGAAAGTTTCCAATTTATTACGATGTAGGCCGCATCAAACTATTGCCTCAGGCTAGTGCCCGTAGTCCGGACACACGGGATTCAAACTGAAAGCTTTTCACAAGTAATCATTATAGGTAAGCTTGTATTAAAAGCTCTCTGCAAAACCATACATACACAGTACACATACAGTACACATACTAGTACATACGTTAGGTTTTAAGTTTCATCGTGTAAGATGGAATATGTGAATTATATTTTTCGAAATTCGAATGCTGGTCATAGCAGCTGGTCGAATACGAAAGCATTAAATGTAATTCAAAAATGGAACAACGTCAAAAATTTAGTTCGTTTCTAGTTTAATTTTTTATTTAACCCTATTCGACCAGCACTATAAGTTGAGTTACATCTACATTCATGTATAGAAACTTGGGACTTCATATATTCGAAACTCTTTTGAGGGAAACCTTACCGATTTATTCTTCGACACTAACCCCTTCACTACATAGTATAAAACAAAGTCGCTTTCTCTGTCCCTATATCCCTATGTATGCTTAAATCTTTAAAACTACGCAACGGATTTTGATGCGGGTTTTTTTAATAGATAGAGTGATTCAAGAGGAAGGTTTATATGTATAATACACCGACCTCCACGCGGGCGTAGCCGGTGGCAAAAGCTAGTTATTTATAAACGTTGCTTAAAGTTAAGTAATGATTAGCAACATGTCTTTACTTTCATACACGTTTATGAATACCTCTAAATATCTAGATCTAACTCTTTTAACTCCATGAAACATCCTAAGCGCAACATGTCTGTGTACTATTTTTTCTTATAATTAAAGCTCTCATCACTCACATGTGCAAATTACGTTCATCAATCACATCGTTCATTATCCGTTGACATGTAGTTAATTAACTAATTAAATACCTTTCACGTATCATTGTGTGATTTGTTTGTATTTAAAAACGGTTTTGAGAAACAAAATTGGCTTTAAGCTGTTGGCAAAATGCCCCTTTTTTTCTATTTTACGTATTTTTCGGATGTTGTCTCAACTTGCGGGAATATAAGACCTATGTGCATTAGGTATATAATACCTAAATCGTTTTTTTTAAATGGATGAATAAAAAAAATACTTTACCAAAAATGTTTTAATTTACAGATTGCTAAATTCTACAATATTAGAAACAGTATTTAAATAATTAGGTAACTCGGTACTAGGTACCTGTTACGTACGGTACGTGCTGTTTTTCCGTCTGTCATGTGTCACCGAGCCTCAAACTGAGTACATTACATCACGCTTGACTCCAAGGGGGACCGGGCTGATCCTTCTTCATTATTAAGTTAAGCCCTTCACGGGGTTATTGCCAGGGTACGTTTTATGAAAGCCATTGTTTGTACGTTAAATTGTACAAATACGACGACTCATATGTAGGTGACAATATGGGTGAATAAAGCTTCTCTCTGCACGTGTCCTATATCTCACTGGTGAGTGAGTCTGTATTTTGTAATTCATGCTTAAATGTTATTATTGTAGTCTTTACAGCAACAGTTTACAAAAAATCTGCATATTAACCGACTTCAAGAAAAGGAGGAGGTTCTCAATTCGGTTGTATTTTTGTTTGGTAACGAAAATGCTTGGTGCATTTGGCACAGGCACTGACTTCCGAAATCAAATTTATTTTTCCCTTTGTAGTGTTTTTTGCACTTGGAGTGTTTTGTATTTAGTGTTGCTGGGAAATTTGTTCCCTTGCTTGTTCCTTCCAAAGCTCAGGACTAGCACTAGGAAGTACTAATTTAGGCATTAAAATAATTTTTCAGTGTGTCTTTTGACTTTTAACTTCTGGTCATTTCGACAGTGTACTGGCAGGGACATCCACGCGCAAACTGTAACCATGGATTCAATCGATGATTCTAAACGACAGAGAGAGAGGTTATTAAAAAAAAAATGCTTTTCTATACATTTTAACCTCGTAAATGTAGCACTTTTCTATGAAACAGCAGATATATTTTTGAGAAACGATGTTTTTTTTACTTGTGCTGAATTCATAGTTACAGCTTGCGTGTCAACGTACACCTGCCATCCTTTATATTTTTGTAAACCAGCAAACTCTCAGTTTAACTTCATCTAACAGAGTACCTACCGTTCATACGTGGTGCATTCGTCGCGTGCATCGCAGTTTCGGTCTATGGGCACCCAAGGATCCGCTGCAGTCGCCGCTGCTATTGTCGCTCCACTGTTCTCCGCTAAACGTACAGATTACTCACGTCTAAACGTCACCAATTAGACACAACCATACACAGGAATCTAGATATAGGTACATCCAACACATAATAATTTATGACGACGCGGAAACTACAGAGCACAGCAATATGCTGCCTACGCTACAACCCTTCTACGTAAAAAGAACACCAGCAAAAAAAAACATTTTACAAAATGCGCACATTATAAAAATTCCGGAAGCACTCGACTAATTACAAAAAGTTCTCTTTAAGTTTCGTTTAAAATTCCGGACGTGCATAATTCCATTACACTGCACTTGACTGCCGGGCCCGGACTCCGGAATGCATGGATGACGTAGTTACGTTATCTTCCCGCCGGCCAGCGGACGGTAATTACTCACTTCCGTAACTTCCGGTCACCCCAGCATCCCTTTATGGGCTTCATATTTTAATGGCGGAGAGATTTGCGCAATTTATAGTGTTTTTCGTGGAACAAGTTTTGTTTTATGTGGCTGAAAAAGTTTGTGGCTATCTCACGTATTAATGTCGGAGGGTGGAGTGCTAGCCGTGGCTTCTTTGTGGTGCAAGTGTGTGAGCTACTCTGAGCACATAGGATTTATATATTCCTTGGTAAATTACACAGCAGGATTTAACATTAAAGATGTCACGCATACATATAAGCATAATCAGCCTATACAGTTCCCACTGCTGGGGCGCAGGCCTCTTCTGTGAGAGAGAGTGGGCCATAATCCACCACGCAGGCCCAGTGTGGGCTGGTGAATGTCACATGGCTTCGAATTTTTGGTTTTAAGACATCCCGCTTTCGTCACGATATTTTCCTTCACCGTTTTGAGATCAGTGGTAATGGAATCAAACACACAAAGTTTACAATTTACAACTACTTATTACAAGTAAAACATGGCTGATTCATTCGAATTATACCGTTAGTTTCAGTTCCGTATTAAAATAATCGTGTGGAAATAGCAACAATGTGTTAACTTACTTAGTAGTTTTCGAAACGGTTGAAATGGAGCTGCTTGGAGGCGGCCTACGTCCAGCAATGGACGTCTTTCGGCTGAAATGACGTAAATGATGACTTCAACTATTTATGTCAAGGTTGAAAACTCATATATCCTGAAACATAGAATGTCAAACTCGGATTTGTTTTCTACTTGCTTATAATATAATCTAGATAACTAAAAACTAAAGTAAAGTCTATTTTTATTAGCTCTGAATCGTCCTCGCTCTAATTAATTAACTATATTCCATTGGGAATGCAAAACAGACTACCTGAATTTCGTGCTCTCTCCAGCTTGTAGACAAATTAGACACAAAGTTCATTAAGTCAGATATTCTTGTTACAAAAACCTAGAGCCTTAAAGCTTGGCCTATATTCTGCTCCATCTAGACACCTATTTCAAAAGGTACTTTATGATTATAAGTTGAGAGCATCCCGTAGTATGTGATTACGCAAATGCTACGCGTGACGTGGCTCAAACAATGAGAACAAAGTGCAATTGTATGAATGGCTGCCAGGAGATTGTATCGAAGATGTGAGGACCACTCCTAGAATGTTATGTTGAGTAGCGGGATCATGATGTATAGGCTAAATTATAGGGTTATTGAGAGGAAATGTAGATGGTTCGACAATGGGAAAATTAGATTAGATAGTATTTACTCCGAGAGCTTTGTGTGTTTATTAGACTGGAAACTAGCAGTGCTGGTATGCCTTTCTTCGATCAGTCATAATAATAAATTTAATCCTACTATCCTACTTCCTTATATATATCGAACTTAATATTACAAATGTGAAAGTTTGTACGTTTAGATGTTTGTTATTCAATCACGCTAAAACGGCCGAACGGATTTGGATTAAATTTGGCATACATATAATTCATAACCTGGATTAACATATAGGATACTTTTTATCCCGGTAGTACGCTTTCGTAGTATAATTTTCGACCTCCACGCGGGCGGAGCCGCTGGCAAAAGCTAGTATTTCTATAATAATCACAACTACCAATACCGTTAATACCGAAAGAAGTATACTTCCTTTGAATCCCATCGTTCAATTGCTTTTATTACGTACTCTCTAAATGGGAATCTCTTATTAACACCAGAATTCTATACACGGTGGTTGCAATCGCAAACATAATTTCAAGGAATCGAGGCGAGATGTTGTCCAATGTTCCAATTAGTCCCCAGCCAATAACATAGCGCACACACGACATTCCTCGCCCAACACCATGTAACTATCCTCTAAAGGCGGCCTTAAAAACTGCGCTTAGCAAGTGTAATAACATAACTGGCCGTACGAACTTGTCTGCGATGCGATCTGACGGATAGTCGCACAAAAAGTCGCGGCCCAATGGCGACTAATCGCAGCCATTACCCCTGTATGGACTACTGCGGCACAGAGTAGTGTGGGACAGATAGTTTTGGTGTCTCAATATTATGTGGAATCTCGTCATTATGTGAGACACCGGGTCATTGATTTTAGAAGAGAGAAGTTATCGAGGTAAGAAATTATCAAGAAATTAACTTGCGATTAGATGATATTTTTATCGTAAGGAAATTACAAGCAAAAGAGAACCTTATAAGAGCTAATACTCAGAGTCCAAATACAAACGATAGGTAAGGAACGATAACAACAAAATAGCATAATAACCATAATCATCCTATAACGTTCCCACTGCTGGGACACAGGCCTCCTCTCTGTGCCGGGTGCTCGATGTCACATGTCTTGGATTTTTTGGTTCTAGGACATATTTCCTCACAATGTTTTCCTTCCTCCCATTTTGGGAGCAGTCGTGATGAAATTATTTACGTACACAAAGTGAAACGCCTGACTGGGTTCGATCCTACGACCTACAACTTGTAAATCGCGGCCGTTACCACTGGGCCACCGCCATCATACAACAAAATATTGAAGTTAAAATTGTCGATTGATTCCGAATTAATCCTTATCGCACTCGCAGTTAAAATTATAATTTCAATACAAAATCAAATAATCCCTGCTCAATCCAAAACAAAAAGCAAGAAAAAATCAATCAGGGAACCTATCAAATCATCGCGCAAGTCCTGGCTACCTCTACCCGCGCACTACTCTGTGCAAACCGCAGGACATTTACGGGCGCGGGCGAACGGACACAAAAACGGAATGGCAGTCACTGCCTGCTTAGTGGACAATTACTTATCGACGCCGGGAACATGTCAGTCTTGTTGGACGGCTTATTCTGATGCAGGAGTTTTATCGTAGCTTACAGTATCAAATGGAAAGGTGGAAAACACAAAATTGTTGTTGCAAAGTAGGATTTTTTTTTTGTTTGTTTTGTTTATCATAATCTTTAAGCATTATGTCAGACGCTTAAAGGCTTCTTCAGACAGCCGCGACGCGACAGCGCGACGCGACACTTGTACAACAATTTCCATTAAGTTTTCATAGAAATTGTTCTACGAGGGTCGCGACGCGACCGTCGCGTCGCGCTAGTCTGCACGAGCTTTAAACCTTTTGCTTACGGTATTATAGTTTGGTGTATCTACATTACTACTACTAGCTGTACCTAATACTGGAACAATAAAAATTATTCTGTTATTTTAGTATAGAATAAAATATAGATCCTCGTCCCCCTGACTTACACACGTATGACGACATAACAGCCATGTATAAGAACAATTATTAATAGGCAGAGAAGTCACTCTGGAAATATACACAGGATAAGTTTTTATCCAGTGCGCAAACTATAACCATGAATACAGCATATCATTCTAGACCCCCCAGCATAGAAATTTTTCGTCTATTACACAAAAAAAACAGCTGTTTCGTAGAAAAGTGCAATACCTACGCGGTCAATATTTATGGAACAGCTGATTTTGTTTTGTATAGCCGACGAAAAATTTCTTCGCTGGGAGTCTAAAATGATATGCTGAATTCATGGTTACAATTTGCGCACTGGATAAAAACTTATCCTGTATAGAAAATCAAAAAGAGTTCGTCCAAAACTCACTATAAATTATGTTAAAAAAAGGCTTTCCTTGTCAAGCCTATTAAAACCACACCGTCTCATTTTGCTGCAGATTCCTGATAAGCCTGACCCATTCCAATCATTTCGACACAGCAACCATAAATCTACGACCACATACCACCAGCTTTATCTGCGAAACGCCACACTTATCGATTTAAGGGGCCAGAAAAAATATTTAGACCCTCGAAGGCCGCACTCCGACCTTGCGTTGTTGGCATTCCATGGACCGTGGACTCAGGAGTTTGTAATTTATTGGAAGGATAAGTCCTTCTTCAAGAATGTCATGAGTTGCTAAAGTTGGCAGGTTAAAACTTTGACGTTTTCAAGGAATTATTTAGTAACCACCGTATTAGAAAACAAGGTCTATGTTGAATAAAAATAACCTAGTGTTTGGAAAACAAAACCTTTAAAAAATATCAATTACCGCCCATTCTTCGAAACCTAAAACATGATACAGTTTTGTGTTTTAGAAATGTGTTTAATTTAGAACGTTTTCAATAATGTTACTGCCTGAAAGCACCAAGCACGAAAACAGAAACTCCCAAGCTGTCCCGCCTACCTTTACCAAAAAGTTTTCAGCAACTATAGCTTCGAGGTTAGGTACACATAACCCTGATAGATCTCAAGCCACTTAACTAATAATCTTCTTACTATTTCCAGAATACGCACCCCACTTCTCGTCCTAGTAGTATCTACACGCTACTAATCCAGGGCGGGTGAGCAGACACTCGCAGGGATCGTGGGTAAAAAGGAGCTATGCGGAAGGTATGCATGCGTACGCGCCGCGTCACTTCTGAGCGCCGCCGCGTGGTCGCACGGGTAAGGACGCGTGCCTGCATCCATCATACTGCTTCTTGATAAGTGAGGGGGACGAAGATAATGGAACGCGGAGATATGGCAAACTTGTTCTTAATAAAGCAACATAACTTTGGGATGAAATACAATTAATCTCTCATTACTATTGGATTATCCAGGAAATATTTATAGGTCAGATTCCTAAATTCATCTAAATCTACCAGGTTATGTATCACATCAGCAAAACTGCAAAGCACTGTTCTGGCTTTATTCAACCTTCAAAAGTGGCAACATTCCAGATGTGTTTTATGATTATTATTTTGGCAACATTGTGTACGCTGTCAATGTCATAATGACGTTATGTCTAGTTTTATAGTTTATCTGTGTCGGATTTTTCCCACCAATACCCAAAGAAAAACCCCAGACAAAGCCTTGTAAACCTGGTCGTCGTAAAATTAATTTGTAATACTGCAATTTCTGGGCTTTATTAACTCCATAAATCCCCAAAGATTAACAAGCACTGTATAATGGTTACAGTCATAACTAATAACCACCATATGAGTGGCACTCTACCTTCCTCCTACAGACCCTTACAGCTTTCTGATGACGATTAGACCCTTCTTACAATACTGGGGAAACCCTCCAAACGAAATGTGCCTCTTGCCATATCCACCATTAACTTCTGCAATCCATGTTCGTTTCCTCAGAATATTCATAAAAGGTACCTATGTAGATACGGTCGGCAGCCGAGAACATATTGTACAACATGGAGCATTCAATAACTTCAAGTTATGATAATCACTATTACTTTTATTGCTACTGCCTTTTTTTGTAGTTCTTGTTAAACAAGCCATTACGGGATACCGGGTGTTTTATCCTGGAATAAATGGATTCATTTCCCAGATAGAAACTTGGTTTGCCGGATTAAGATACTACCTGTTGTCAGACCTTATCCCGACTTCATCAATTTCTAGATTCATGCAGCGATTTTACTCCATAAAGTATTAATGTAGGCTAGGGCTGGTCCATGTCCTGCCTTTCTGTTTAGCGTTTGTGGACTACAAAAAGCCTTCAATTCGAGACATGGGCTGCAGTGCAGTACCTCCAGCGGTGCCAGATCAACTATCGCTACATCGAGGTGTTGAAGTGTCTGTACGAAAACGCTGCTATCTCAGTCCGACTCCAGGACTTCGAAACCTATCCTTGTGCAGCGAGGTGTTAGAAAGGGAGACGTTATCTCTCGGAAACTGTTCACTGCTGCACTGGAGGATGTCTTCAAGGTTCTGGACTGGAAAGGGGCTGGCATCAATGTCAATAGCGAGTACATCTCTCACCTTCGGTTTGCCGATGATATTGTTGTCATGACTGAAACTATGGAGGACCTCAGTGCAATGCTCGATGACCTCAGTGGAGCTTCAGAATGAGTAGAACATGAACAAGACAAAGGTCATGTCCAATGCCCATGTAACACCCACTCTCATAACGGTCGGAGGCGCTGCACTCGAAGTTGTGGACGAGTACGTTTACCTAGGGCAAACTGTCCAGTTAGGACTCGGCTGGGCAGCGTTTGGGAAGCTACGCAATATCTTCTCATCCCACATACCGCAGAGTCTCAAGACGAAAATCTTTGACCAGTGCGTGTTGCCAGTGATGACAATTGGAACCGAAACGTGGTCGCTCACAATGGGCCTCATAAGAAGGCTTTAAGTCACCCAACGGCCAATTGAGAGGGCTATGCTTGGAGTTTCCCTACGGGATCGAATCAGGAATGAAGAGATCCGCAGGAGAACTAAGGTAACCGACATAGCCCGAAGAATTGCTAAACTTAACTGGCAGTGGGCAGAGCACATTGCTCGCAGAACAGGTGGCCGATGAGGCCACAAGGTGGACCGATGATCTTGTGAGCGCCGCAGGAGTCCGCTAGATGCTGGGAGCACAGAACAGGTCGAAATGGCGGAGCTTGGGGGAGGCCTATGTCCAGCAGTGGACGTCTTTCGGCTGAAATGATGATGATGAATGATGAGACTTGGTCTACGGTTTCTATAATATCCTGAAAACAGATCGCATTTGACTTGGCGCTGAAATTACGACGAAGGCAATTTCACACAACTGGTATATTAAACCGTCTCAAGGTCAAAAACGCTGTTAAGATATGAAGATTCGCTTCAATATTAAGAATTACGAGTGTTAATAAAGAGTAACGCTCAGTTTTTCTTAGACATGAGGTAAATATCAACTTTTACATCTCCCAATACACGAAATGGTATTTTGAGATACCGTGAAAACAGCTTTATCGATCGTAAGACTACCTAAATAAACGCAATATTAATACAAATAATGACCCCAACTGCTTAATATTCTAGTCACAGCTCCTCGCCAGCCCTCCCTTATAAATCCAATAAGTACGGTATCCGTCTGTACCCGGCTATCCCCGGAACAAAACTCCAACGAGACAGTTTTGATGTTAATACATAAATAATTAGGTATTTAGAAGTGCTACAAGACTATTGGATTCGTTTAGAATTGCAGTAAGAAAACCACTCTGAATTCCTGAAAAAAATCTTACGTTTTTCTCCAAAACATGAGTTCGATTTGTGAAATGAAAGTTATTTCATCCCCTAAGCAAACCAAACCTTTTTATTCCACGTTTCTGGCCCACGGGAAAAATTTAAAAAGTCATGATTTAATTACAAAATAATATTGTAAAAAGTATAGAAAGTAAAATTACGTAAATTTAATTCTATTTCTTAAGTGGTTCATCATTCTAGTGGTCTACCTACAGCGCTGAGCGTGATCTCCCGGGCAAATTACACCTGCGTGTAGCCAATTTAAAACCATAAAAGCCTGCAACTGATATTGCAACTTAGTCTTATAATAAATAACGTTTATTAACACCGGAATGTTGGAAAAGCTGTGAAATGAAAGTTTGTTTCTAATATCACTGCGTGGGTTGAGAGGTGGCACAGTTATTGTTTTAGATTGAAATTGTGTTTATAGTCTGTGTGACCTTGTCGGTCCAGTGGGTAGCCTTGTTTGTGGTCAGAATCACGGAGTTTTGGGCTATTAATCTAAATGGAGACGAAGCAGTAATAACGGGGAAATTGAGTCCATTCCACAATTTAAAAAAATTAAAATTTTCTCGGCATATTTTCATTTACATGATTTTGATCGAACATCTCTGTTATAAAACCTCAAACCTATAAGTATTTACATAATATTTCAGGTCAAATGTGCTTTTCTTAGAGCTCTTTCACACAAATCTGAACATTACAGGCTCGTTCAACTGAAATGAATAGGAATGTGAACAAGTCTGTCACGCACACAGTCACAATCAGCCGGTAATTCGGGCGTACCCTAGCACTAACCACATAGAAGACACGCACAGAAGGCGAAAACATAAGTAAGTTCTTCGCAATTTATTATTTGTAAGACGCGGTAGGCTAATTTATTACACATATGTAAGGTAATATTATTTGCACGTGAAGGTGAGCTAGGCTGGTCCACCAAAAAAAAAAAAAAAATTAAAATCACAAGGCTCTAACCAACGAGATAAATTTCGATTTCTTTCTTTCTATTCTTTCTTTCTCTTTTTCAAATAGTCGGATTACTTTTATCTGAAGAATAATTATTACAGTTTTACACAAAACCTGTCGAACCCCAACATTTATTGCTCAGATAAAAATATATTTGACTATTAGTTCAGCCCTTCGTTATTCTTGTAACTAAACCTTTTGATGGACAGTTGACACGTCAACAAGAAACCCCTTTACGTATCTGGCAAACGACCCAAGAGCTAGATTGACCCAACACGATACTGAAGATATCCCGGACGTCAGCTTGTACGAGATTAGAATGGCTCTGAAGCAGCTCAAAAACAACAAGTCGCCGGTGATGAAGGTGATGACGGAATTACGGCCGAACTCCTAAATGCCGGTGGGAGACCCATTCTTAAGGCCCTCCAGAAGATATTTGATTCCGTCATACTCGAGGGCAAAATGCCATAGGCATGGAACAGAGGTGTAGTGGTACTGTTCTTTAAGAAGGGTGACAATGCCCAAGAATTATAGGCCCATCTCACTTCTGAGCCATGTCTACAAGCTGTTTTCGAGAGTCATCATGATCCGTCGAGCGCGCAGGTTTGACGACTTCCAGCCTCCCGAACAAGCCGGCTTCCGTAAAGGCTTTAGCACCGTAGACCACATACATACGCTGCGGCAGGTTATACAGAAGACTGAAGAGTTTAACCTGCCTCTCTGTTTAGCGTTTGTGGACTACGAGAAAGCCTTCGATTCGACTGAGACATGGGCTGTAACGCAGTCCCTCCAACGGTGCCAGGTCGACTATCGGTACATCGAGGTGTCGAAGTGTCTGAACGAAAACGCCACTATGTCAGTCCGACTCCAGGACCGGACCTCGAAACTTATCCTTCTGCAGCGAGGTGTTAGACAGGGAGACGTTATCTCTCCAAAACTCTTCACCGCTGCACTGGAGGATATCTTCAAGGTTCTGGACTGGAAAGGGGCTAGCATCAACATCAATGGCGAGTACATCACTCACCTGCGGTTTGCCGGTGAAATGCCGATGGTAGTTGTCATGGCTGAAACTATGGAGGACCTCAGACAAAGCTGGATGACCTTAGTGGAGCTTCTGAAAGAGACGGTCTTAAAATGAACATGGACATGACAACGGTCATGTCCAATGCCCATGTAACACCCACTCTCATAACGGTCGCAGGCGCTGCACTCGAAATTGTGGACGAGTACGTTTACCTAGGGCAAACTATCCAGTTAGGTAGGTCCAACTTCGAGAAAGAGGTCGTCGAATCCGACTCCGCTGGGCAGCATTCGGGAAGCTTCGCAATATCTTCTCGTCCCACATACCGCAGTGTCTCAAGACGAAAGTCTTTGACCAGTGCGTGTTGCCAGTGATGACATATGGAACCGAAACGTGGTCGCTCACAATGGGCCTCATAAGAAGGCTAAAAGTCGCCCAAAGGGCAATGGAGAGAGCTATGCTTGGAGTTTCCCTACGGGATCGAATCAGGAATGAAGAGATCCGCAGGAGAACCAAGGTAACCGACATAGCTCAAAGAATTACTAAACTTAAATGCACAGTGGGCAGCATATTGCTCACAAAACAGATGGCCGATCAGGCCGATAAGTTCTGGAGTTGCGACCGCGTACCGCAAGACGTAAAGTTGGAAGGCCTCCCACAAGGTGGACCCATGACCTTGTGAGGGACGCAGGAATCCGCTGGATGCGGGAAACACAGAACCGGTCAAAGTGGCGGAGCTTGGGGGACGCCAATGTCCAGCAGTGGACGTCTTTCGGCTGAAATGATGAAACCTTTTGATTATCTTGTCTAGTTCACTAACGGTATAAGATGAATGTCTGAAACTGCGGGCTGCAACTATTTGATATCATTGTTCTCTAGATTAGACAGGGAACGAGGATCGGCGGTAGATAGCTCTGTCTCGTTCTAAGAATACAACAAAGTTGTAAATATTTGGTTTTAATTTTAGTTTTATATAATTTTGTTACTGAACCAAACTCAAACTCAGAGCATTTATTTCAATATAACCTTTAACAGGCACTTGTGAATAGTTTTGTACTGTCAAAAAGTTAGTCAGTTAGTCAGAAAGTTACAGCTGCATCAATTATGTTTATTATTTAAGGATGCTACTGCCGATCTTCCCTATATCATTATCCGCCTAGCCTTTTCGGTCGGCATCCAGTCAAACGAAACGCGGGTGGTAGCTCTTAATGAAATACTAGCTATTGCCCGCGGCTTCGGCCGCGTGGAGGTTGAAAATTTTCCCACAGGAACGTACTACCGGGATGAAAACTATCCTATGTGTTAGTCCAGGTACCAAACTATCTGTATGCCAAATTTCATCTAAATCCGTTCAGCCGTTTTTGCGTGATTGAGTAACAAACATCCAAATATCTTCACAATTTTTCACATTTATAATATTAGTAGGATTATTAGTAGGATAGTAATCACCTTCGGGGGAAAGAAAAGAACCTGTTTAGATATGTAATTCTCAGACCAGTATCTGTTTTGAAAAATCATCGACAGACACCCCACACACTCACATAACGCAACAAAACACACGACTCCCACTCACACACACAATCAACCACACAGCCATTTTACTTGTTTTAATCTCATTTTAATTTAACTTTTAATTATTATATAATATTTTTTTTGTATTCTTTTACTTTGTTGTTCATATTTTTCTCTTTATATCACTACATAATACAATCTTTTGTATAATATCACCTTACCAGCTCTTAATTTCCATAAGGGTTTAAAGCGTCCAAGTGGCAGTAGAACACTGACTCCTAAGTCACAGGTATTCCTAGTTTAGGAGTCAGGGTTTCAACTTTGTGTTCCTTTAATATTTGTGAACTTTCGCTAGTTACTAAGCATATTGTAAGGACTTGTATCAATAAAGAATTATTATTATTATCTCCTTTATTCCAACATAAACACATATAAATTACATTTTTAAATATTAGAATATATAAAAACATTTAAAAATATAAAAAATAGTAGCCCACCGGTATCGGGAACAGGGTCCAAGCTACCGGCGGTCAGGGCTCCAGAGAGAGGAACCTCCTAACAATACGGGCCGTGTCCAGGAGTACCGCTTTCTGGATCAAGCCCTTGACCCAGCTGCCCAACGAGAGCCTCCTCAGGTGTTGGTCGAGGCTCTTAGCTATCAAGCCATTGGCTGTGACGACTATCGGTACAATGATCGCAGAGTCCACATCCCACATGTCGACAACCTCGCGAGCCAAGTCAAGATACTTGATTTGTTTATCTTTCTCGGCTTTCACGAGGTTCTCGTCATGCGGGACCGTAATATCAACGATCATTGCACGCCGCTCCAGTCGATCCACCACCACTATATCAGGCTTATTGGCAACAATAGTCCTGTCAGTGATGATGGATCGATCCCAGTACAGTGTGACATGTCCATTTTCGAGAACTGGGTCGGGCACATACCTGTAGTACGGCACTTCTGATTCCACAAGGCTGTATTTCAGAGCCAGTTGCTGGTGGATAATCCTGGGATACTACATATTATGTCGAGGAGAGTCCTTGTTTTCCTTAGGATTTAATCCTAACAAGCTGTGAAAGTGACGTAGTAAGTATACCATGTTCCTTATAAACGCTGTCACTAAAACTCACAAGTTCCAACATTATGTCCACTTCAGCAAATCTCCCAAAACACGTCATTGACGAGTTGATCACGTCTCGGAAAAACATAATTGGCTATTAGCAGCTGTTGTTGCGCTGGCGCAGCGCCAGGCTGGAACCAATCAGGTGCGCGACCGAAATACTGCAGTGTGAGGAACACGCTAGTTTCCTCCGGTAACCTAGGAGGTAGGTAAGAAGACATAGGTACAATTAACCTAGGTAAGGAGATGTAGGTAGAATTAACCTAGGTAAGGAGATATAGGTAGAATTAACCTAGGTAAGGAGATATAGGTAGAATTAACCTAGGTAAGGAGACATAGGTAGAATTAACCTAGGTAAGGAGATGTAGATAGAATTAACCTAGGTAAGGAGATGTAGATAGAATTAGCCTAGGTAAGGAGATATAGGTAGAATTAACCTAGGTAAGGAGACATAGGTAGAATTAACCTAGGTAAGGAGACATAGGCAGAATTAGCCTAGGTAAGGAGATGTAGGTAGAATTAACCTAGGTAAGGAGATATAGGTAGAATTAACCTAGGTAAGGAGACATAGGTAGAATTAACCTAGGTAAGGAGACATAGGTAGAATTAACCTAGGTAAGGAGACATAGGCAGAATTAGCCTAGGTAAGGAGATGTAGGTAGAATTAACCTAGGTAAGGAGATATAGGTAGAATTAACCTAGGTAAGGAGACATAGGTAGAATTAACCTAGGTAAGGAGACATAGGTAGAATTAACCTAGGTAAGGAGACATAGGCAGAATTAGCCTAGGTAAGGAGATGTAGGTAGAATTAACCTAGGTAAGGAGATATAGGTAGAATTAACCTAGGTAAGGAGACATAGGTAGAATTAACCTAGGTAAGGAGATGTAGATAGAATTAGCCTAGGTAAGGAGATGTAGCTGCTCGCTGTAAACATCAAGACATCCGTACGTTGGCACAGCGAAAGTTCCACTGAGGATCGCGTGGCGCCACGGAATATTTATATGTGTGACACACCTCGCGCGAACACTGCGTCGTCACGCACCACGCGGATAGATTAAGTACTAATTGGAGCAAAACTGTAATATTCATACAATTTACAATCTTCTGGAGTTTTACTTAACAAGTACCTAGCGCTAAAGTACTTGTTAAGTAAAACTCCAGAAGATTGTAAATTGTATGAATATTACAGTTTTGCTCCAATTAGTACTTAATCTATCCGCGTGGTGCGTGACGACGCAGTGTTCGCGCGAGGTGTGTCACACATATAAATATTCCGTGGCGCCACGCGATCCTCAGTGGAACTTTCGCTGTGCCAACGTACGGATGTCTTGATGTTTACAGCGAGCAGCTACATATTCATACAATTTACAATCTTCTGGAGTTTTACTTAACAAGTACCTAGCGCTAAAGAGATGTAGATAGAATTAGCCTAGGTAAGGAGATGTAGATAGAATTAGCCTAGGTAAGGAGATGTAGATAGAATTAGCCTAGGTAAGGAGATGTAGATAGAATTAGCCTAGGTAAGGAGATGTAGGTAGAATTAACCTAGGTAAGGAGATGTAGGTAGAATTAACCTAGGTAAGGAGATGTAGATAGAATTAGCCTAGGTAAGGAGATGTAGATAGAATTAGCCTAGGTAAGGAGATGTAGATAGAATTAGCCTAGGTAAGGAGATGTAGATAGAATTAGCCTAGGTAAGGAGATGTAGATAGAATTAGCCTAGGTAAGGAGATGTAGATAGAATTAGCCTAGGTAAGGAGATGTAGGTAGAATTAACCTAGGTAAGGAGATGTAGGTAGAATTAACCTAGGTAAGGAGATGTAGGTAGAATTAACCTAGGTAAGGAGATATAGATAGAATTAGCCTAGGTAAGGAGATGTAGATAGAATTAGCCTAGGTAAGGAGATGTAGATAGAATTAGCCTAGGTAAGGAGATGTAGGTAGAATTAACCTAGGTAAGGAGATGTAGGTAGAATTAACCTAGGTAAGGAGATGTAGGTAGAATTAACCTAGGTAAGGAGATGTAGGTAGAATTAACCTAGGTAAGGAGATATAGGTAGAATTAACCTAGGTAAGGAGATGTAGATAGAATTAGCCTAGGTAAGGAGATATAGGTAGAATTAACCTAGGTAAGGAGATATAGGTAAACTTAAACTAGGGAATTATGCTGGTCATGTTGTGTGGATGAATGGCGACTAGAATAAGACAGACATCGGGTAGCTTTCTGTAGTGCCTGCCACCTCCCCCCCCTCCTGGAGAAAAAGGCGTGAGTTTATCGTGTAAGTATATGAAATATTCTATTTCGAAGAAAATGTAGAACAACTCAAAATAACTTTCGAAGTCTCAAAGTTAATAGTAGACTTCAGTAATAGAAAGGGAAGCATAGTTATCGTTTCGTAAGTAGTTGTAAATATTGTCACGTCTGAAACGAATTGCATTGCACTACCGACTCCAGTCTTGTGTAAGTGCAAAGAACACACATGCATAGAATATGAGCCTAAAAAAGAATAATCGACGAAAGAAATGTTCTGTTAACAGAATAGTTCACTATCATTATCATCTTTTACCACAAATAAATTCTGTAGAAAATAATATATTATTTTAGTGTCGATTCGCCCAATTCGGGCGAGTAAATTCGTGCGAATCGACTAATAATCATAAATGGAGAAGACATGTACATACATACATTACATTATTTAACTCTCTTGTAAAACAAATTCACACACAAATAAGTTGAAGTACAGTCAACAAAACAAACGTAGAGTCATCAACTGAAGCACATCAACTCAACGATCACTGATTTGACGTCTGTACCGCGTATTGACGTGCCAACTGTCATTTACAATTCAAACTACACTCTCCATTTGACCTTCAACCTTGTGGCTTTCTGATAAAGTTGTGGGTGGAGTTTTTTGAGGTGTGTTCAGTATGTTTGTCTGTCTGTCTGTCGGCTCTTTGAACGTCCAATGATATACCAATACTTAAGATGTAGGGTCTCATTAACTTTGTAGGTGTTTTTGATGGCAAGCGATATAACTAAGTGTTGGACTGATCGTTCGGGTAATGTCTATGTGGGCTTCGAAGTATTTATATCAGGTGACTATGTATGGGCAACACATCAAATAAAGTTGTTACTTTGTTGGTCAATCAAGGCTGTGGTGTTGAGTGATGGTCCAAATATAATAAATCAATCAATTTGTAATGAATTGTTACTACAGTTCGAGGTGTTGACAGTAGTGTAGTGTACTTTGATAGGGCCTTGACGAGATACGATTATGTAGGTAGTAGGCACCTATATTCAGGGCGATCATTTGCGCTCTGGCCGCTATAACCCTGCTGCATGATTTTCTAACCAAAGAATGCTCTTCCAGGGAAGAGGCAGAACTGATGTCAGATTAATACAATTCATTCTTCACAGGTGTTCAATAATACAATATAGGTAATCCTAACCCTATCCTATCTAACTCAGTAATCCTTACTAATATCCTAAGTAGCACACAAGCTGCTCAAATTACTTCTTTACAACCTGAATGTTCTATAATAGCTGTTCAAAGGGTTTACTATAATACTTAAGTAGTTCAGTAGCGTATTTACTAGTTCTTTAATAGCCGTACAACAGGAAATATAATCCCAATGAACATACAAAGATGTGTTATAGAGTTATTATACAAACATTTGATATAAAACAGAGTTATAAATACCTTTTAAAACATCGCTAAGTCTTCTGGAGGGCTTTAATAGTTAAAAGTGTTTAAATGGAGTTATAAGCTTCCTTTAAAGCGCTTTAGGTTGTATACTGCATATTTCTAAATGTCTATGCTATTAAATAGTACTTATTACTGCCTTTGAAACTTTATATCTACAGCAGAGAAATATAATTTTATAGTAGCACGTAGGTCGTCATAATTGTGAATTTTACAGCAACTGTATGGTAAATAGCTGATTATGGCAAGAAAACCACGCCTCATAAAGCTAAAAGCTCAAAAATTTCGTTTTTGGGGTCAATATACTGGCTGAAGTGTGACAAAAGTGTTATACTAATTTAATAATCCATTGTACAACCTAGACTCTTAAAAGAATATATTAATTAGCGATGTACACCTAAAAAAGTACAATAGAGCGTCAATACCACAATCATAGAACCGAAAGGTCAACAATGGTAGATACTAGCGGTTTAAATCGATATCGATAGAATGGTTCTAGTAAACTCTGAAGGCTGTTGTAACCGAAACGCCATTATAGTTTTAATACAAGTGATTCTCATGAATATTTATAATTTATTTACATCATAAATATGTATAAAACCGAATAAACATCACTTTTTCTTACCCAGGATTCTAAAGAAACTACCTAGAAAGCTAAACTATCTTATAGAAACTAAATTTAAAATTCATACCCTCTCATCAAAAATGTACTTTTTATCCAAAAAACATGCAAAAAACTGCATAACTGGCAGGCGCGTGAAAATTTTTGCTAAAATGTATGTATATATTTACAATACACTGATACTAGCACTGGTAATTTGCATGCAAAAAAGGAAAAATCAACACTACTCACCTGTTGTTTATTTTTCAATTATCTTCAGTCGTTCCATCAATCACTTTCTAATAGACGTCTTTGTTAAAATATCAATTATGTTTTGTTTATTTCCCCAAAATATCGTTACTGTATATCTAATTTAGAGATACAGACGCGTCTGAATGAGATGCGAGCACTACAGTCGCGCTACAAGAACTTGTTTTAGATAATGAGGCGTACACTACCGCTCGCATAGCACCTTTGTATCTCCGTACTGTTTAAAATGGGTGCTAACCAACCGGCGTAAATTCTTTAAAAAAAACCCTGATTTTATAAATAGTTCATATGCTGTCTTGTGTATGTCATAAAAATCAATAGTTTAAAAAAAAAAACAGAATTGAATTTACGGGTAAATAAAAAAGTCTCTTAACATTTTTTATTTGTCCGTAAATTCAATTCTGTTTTTTAAAAACTATTGATTATAATAACATACACAACACAAATGATACGGATCTCTTCACCAAATCTCACTGAAACCTGTCCGACTGTAAAGCTGCGCAGTGTCACGCGAATCAGCAGGAAGGCGCGGATCACATCGGTATGCGCGCACGCATCTTTGTCGAAAGCGCCGCGTAAATATAGTGTGACAAAACGATCGCAACTCATCTTCATTCCACAAATAATTCAATTAAATTGGGTTAGTGTGCTGAGGAACACGGAAATTATTTATAAAATGAGGAGAGTTATGCATTGCTTGTAGGGACCCCGAGATACTCACTGAACAAGAGTAAGCTCTCCACATGCAAACCTAGACACAGCCATATTTTTGTTTTTCCTGTTAGTATGGCGCGGTTTCGAGGAGTTTTGGCCCAGTGGTAACGGTCGCGACTTACGTGTTGTAGGGCGTAGGTTCGAACCCAGAGAGGCGCTGTACTTAGTGTAAATAATTTCATCACCACTGCTCTAAAAAGGATGAAGGAAAACATCGTGAGGAAACCTGCATGTCCTAGAACCAAAAGTTCGAAGACATGTGACATCTACCAACCCGCACTGGGCCCGCGTGGTGGATTATGGCCCACTCCCTCCCACAGAGAGGAGGCCTGAGTCCCAGCAGTGGGAACATTATAGGGTTATCATGCTTATGCTGTAAGTATATCATAATTTTACAATCGACGAAAAGTTATTCAAACATATGAAGACTGTCATTGCTTTTGGCATGTTTACCATTCCCTGTCTGTCCAACCATCATTGGCTAGAGATTTAAGATTCTAAATATTATCAATTTATCACCAATTCACCTATCTACTGTTAGCTATCGCGTTTTCAGCCCAGTCAGTACCTACCTAAAAGAAATATTAATTGCTATTGCCACATCACACATCATAAATCCATAACCACTCTTATAATTTACAACACAGTTAACCGTTTTGCTTCCAAAATTATGACCGAAATAATTTCCAAACGAAACTAATTTGTCTTGAAATACATCATGGCGAAGAATTCGTATAATTGTAACATGTTATGTTTATTTATGAGATGATAAATCTGAACAAACACCGGGCTATGGCAGGGCCCTTATCGGGACTGGTTGTAAATTTTATAGACCTTAAAACAAACTTGGAATAAAGTGGTCGAATAAAACGGATAGCTGTGGGCTATTTAGTATGGAAGACTGTCGTGTTCGGTGGTTTTCTTTGTCAATGTGCATCTAACTACTGAGTACCGGGACTATTTCAATTTGCAGTTATTGTTATTAGAAAACCATCACATCATATCGTCTGCTTACTGGTAAAACAAGTTATTTTTTTTACTAAATCGAGTTAAAAATGCAGTCACGTGTAATTTTTTACGGGCTATCTGGTAAAATAAAAAAATGCAATGTCCAATGGTTGCTGAGATAGTAAGTTTGTAAAAATGATATCTTCTCACATTTTGTAAATATTATATAGATAAGAGTATATCTTAAAAGAAGGGTAATTAGTGCAACAGTTTGCTTTACCAGTTTTTTAAATTAATGTGCTTAAAATAGATCAAATTAAAACATAAACTTTGAAATGTCATTTACTCGAAATGACACAGGCTGCACTTATTACTTTTTACCCGTAAGCAGACGATGTAATGAATGAAACGTTTCAGTTTCATTCGTTTCACTCTTAGTGAGCCTATTTTACGAAAGCAAACATAAAGGTACATTCTTCATGTTAGCTTCTACAGCGTGGCAGAACATCCACGCAAACTTTAACCCTGAATTCAGCACATAATAGCAGTTCAGCTGTTTCATAGAAACGTGCAAAACTTACGCGGTCAAAATGTAAGCATCAGCAATTTTGTTTTTGTTAAAAGTAACCAACGAAAAATTCACGTAGGTACTGAATCCAAGATATCCAGGTTTTGCTTTGATGTCCCTGCCTCCCTGTTATTGTAAAAGTTTTCGGCCATAAAACTATTGCCTGAATAACACAAAGTGCAAAAAAAAACACACAGCAAAAATTAACACAGTGTAGTGTCTCCTGGATCCCACTAGCCAGTCGTGTCGTGGTATATAAACATCTTCCGACCAAGCTAGGTGTGTTCCTGATTGAGTTTTTACTGCGCCCCTACAGTTGTCCGTCCGCGTGTCTCGTTATCACACGAACACGTCCAATTACTGATAACGCGGAGATACCTCCGATTTGAGCCACATTTTACTGCAAGTGAATCAGTTTCCATCTTATTACGGGGTCGCTTCTCTAAGCTAAGCTTCTCCTTATCAGTTTAACGATGTCTTGACCAATGTCCTGGTGCAGTGAATATCCTAGAGCTGACACAAAGGATACATAATCAGTAAATCAACAAGGAAGTCAGTTGAACATATAGGACATGTCAATAGACCGCTGCCATCAAAGAATTTGGAAGAATTGGTCACTACATGACTGGTACTCAGCTGCATCCGGTTAGACTGGAAGCCAACCTCAACATAGTTGGGGCAAGGCAGGCAGATGATGATGGTCACCAGTTTCTACTGACACTAGCGAAAAAACTTGGAAAAATCACGATATGTATCATGATTTTCGATAAACCGCCTAATCCATTTTATTTTAGAACCTTTTTCGCTAAATTCGATATTCTCATAACCGCTGGCTTCTTCATGAGTTTTCAGGAAAATCACTTAAACTGCGCACATAAAGTTGTACATTCAATGGGACACTGCACAGCTCTATAATTATACTTAGTCCTTGTCAGAGTAGCGTTATAATACCCTATTAGTACACAAGACACATAAAGCTAGAGTGAACATTTCCTAAAAAGGCGGACCATTGAACACCCACTGCGTGTAGTTTGAGATCCTATTGCTAATCGAGAAATATTCGCAATACCCAGTTGGAACAGAATTTTACTACACCAGCCTCGCATGCGAATTTAAATCGATGAAATTATTGTTAGACGTAGGTTTAAGTGCTAGCTGCGAATTATTAGGCTATAGGCTTAAGTGGTATCAAATGATCCGCTAAACACGGTTCTAGAAGGTATAGAGAATGGTGTTCCTTAACCATACTGTACATAGGTATTAATACATTCCATATGTGTTCACTTAGCTTATGAGTTCATCAGCTATAAAGTTCTACACTTTTCCATAACCAAAGCGATGGTTACAGCACCCAACCATAACATAAGGCTCATCAAAAGCACGCATTACTTTCTAGGTATTGCAGTTGGAATAAGTAGGCGAGAGGGCCTAGACGAAGTGCAATTATATCAGCGATAACATTGATGGAAAAGTAAAAAAAATCTCGGTCTTAAAGTATGAAACAAGAAAATATTCTCATCTGAAAGCCGGTGGTCGTAGGTATGCCACTTTGCCCTAAAGCTTAGCTTGCTTACTACTGTTTTTTTTTGTTTTTTTTTTTGGATAGGAAATCATCAAATAACTTCTCCCGCTCTGGTGGAGCAGGAGGGCGTGTCAGGCTTTTACTGACTAAAACCCACCCGTGTTCCCTCAGTTGCCTGTGTGCCAGGGGCCGCGATATCTCTTTCGAACAACCCGCACCCCTGGCAGCCATCGGCCCTTGCGGGCCCCATCAGTTGGTGCCGACATCTCTTTGAGCCGCGCGTGGAACACAACGCGCCGTCGACCTGGGCTTGGTCCTTACCGGACAGCGAGCTACCCATTACTTGCCGTCCGCAAGCCCGCGCCTACGGTGGCCGGGAATCAGCCTGGGATTCCCGACGCCCAGGGAGTCTCCTGCGGCAACTAAGGCCGTGAGGGCGCATATACTGCCTCTTCCTCACGTGCGCCGCCTCCGCCAGAAGGAGGTGACGGCTGGACCATGGCCTGGAACAGGGCCGGAGGCGAGAGATCGCCGCCGCCGATCGCCTCCACGAGGACACGGCGGTGCTCCGCCCAAGCCGGGCAGACCTCCACCGTATGCTCCACCGTGTCCTCAGGGCGATTTTCGCAGTGGAAACACCCGGGCTTTTCCTCCCGCCTTATCCGAAACAAGAACCTCCCGAAACAGCCGTGTCCGGTGAGGACCTGCGTCAGGGAAGGTGAGGACGCCGTGCCGCCTCTCAAACCACTCGTCAAACCGCCGCAATAGTGGCGTGCCCTTGCGTACCTACTACTGTTAGAAATATTGTTTTGTTAGGATGGGTGGCACGCGTGATACGACCACGGCTTTCAGATGAGAATATTTTCTTGTGTCATACTTTTTAGAGCGCCGAAAGATTTTTCAGTAAGCTGGTTTTATTTTTTGAACTTGCTTTTTAATTAAATTATTTTGGGGCTAGCTAGCAATATCTATATATATATAAATGAATCCATATAATTCCCTTGGTCACGGCATCACACGTGAACGCCTGGGCCAATTTTGCTAATTCTTTTTGTTGTGTTTGTTATTGTCAGGAGACGGCATGCCATTATACCAATGCAAATTCAATATTCATAGTTCAGACAGGACAACGTCTGTTGGGTCAGCTAGTATCATATTATATTATATATTTTTGAAATGTGCTAATTAAGCCCTTTCATTCCCATTAGGTACAGCATCATGTAATTTTTTCTTTTTCAATTCATGTTTTTATGTCCTCTAGAGGGTGCGATATTCAATTTAGTGTGACGTCACATCGCCATTGGACGATCAAGACACATCCAACGATACCTCATTAGTCAAACTCAAACTCAAACTCAAAGCATTTATTTCAATTAAACCATTTACAGGCACTTTTGAATTGTCAAAAAGTCGATCAATTGGAAAGTTGAAGCTAGTTGCCCATTCCAAAACGTAGATCTCTATGGCGGGCAAGAAACTCCACGGACACTCTTTTAAAATCAAGTTGAATATTACAAAATCTTGGGAAGATTATTCTTGTTGCTTCTGTATGTGGGAACAATGTAAAAAAAAGTGTAGTATTGGTACTAATGAGGTATCGTTGGAAGATGATAAGTAGTTTAGAAGTTATGAGTTTACAGATGTACATACACATACACACGGGTGATGTACTATGCCAAATCGAATGCCAAATAATCGAATATCAATTGATCGACCATTATAAATCGAACGTCTAAAACTCGAACGTTCATACACACATTCCCACATACAGTGTAGGTACATACCGGTCAAAATCAAAACCCTCCTTTTTGCGGGACGTAGTCGGGTAAAAATGTATTGGATTGATATTAAGCTACCGAAAAGCTTATGTATATCAATCCTGTCAATTGTCGATGTAGAAAAATGAAACATTAGTCATTAACAATTAGGTCAAAAAACCCGAAACTATAGCAAAGTGTCAAACAAGGTGACCTTGAACTATTTATAGCAATAGCACGTCTGCCATCTCAATCATAATGTATTATTTATTGTATTCTATCGATTTTACCTGGAAATGACGTGCTTTGTATCACAAACAAGTTGTTAATAAAATGTAGCGTCTGTTTGATGTCTGTATATTCAAAGCGCGTCCTTCAGAGGCTAGACAGAAATAAATATGTAAGAGGATGAGACGAAATATTGAATGTTTTAAAAGTACTAAAAGTTAAACGAACGATAATTCTGTCATTATGATTTTCTCATAATTTCTGAGCGGATTGTAACAATATGCAAAAGTATTCATTCAGGTTTTTCACACCAAAAAGACAATTTGGGACTTGGGTACGTTTTTCGTCTCCGGCTACATCATTATGCAAAACATAAACATCATCATCCTGCTAGCTATTCTACCCCTTGTTGTACGACGCTAACTGTTACATAAATAAGTAATCAAATCAATCATATCAAAAATATTTATTTGCTACAATATGGTAGCACAGCACATCCTGCCTAAACATGACGTGCAATGTTTTCACAATCAGCTATTAGTCTATCAATTAATCTAATTTATAGATTACAGTTTTTACTGATTTTTCTTCTAAATAGTCCTTAATGGTATAATATCTTTAACATAGCAATAGTTTGAATAACATATTTTTAAACATTTTCAATGGTAAGTCTTGTGAATTACTTGGTAAATGATTGTAAATAATTTTAGTTTTATTGGTGGCAGTCGAAGTATATCTTTATGTCGTGTTCGGCTATTTGGCCTGTCAGTACTAGATTCAAATAAATTGTATTTTATCTAAATAAAAATACACATTTCAAAAAAATATAAACATGGCAGAGGTAGAATTTTAAGTTTCTGAAAAAGTGGCTTACAGCTGTCAAAAAAATGAGCTCCACAAATTATTCGGATACATTTTTTTTGAGCTTTAAAAACTCTGTCAAAATCTACTGAGTTTCCCCATATTACAATGACGTATCTGAGTAATGATGACAAACCAGGTTAAGCTCCCATTGCCGTATCACAATTTACTGTTTGTCTAAAGAACATATATAAAATGATCTATTTTTGCAAGTATTTTATCTATGTGCGTTTTCCAGTTGCAATTTTTATCGACCGTTATACCCGAGAATACACTATTATCGCTAGTAGTCAAGTGAAAATCTTTATAATGAATGTCAATATTATTTATGATTGAATTGTATGTCTGAAATTGTATTATGTTTGTTTCAGTCATATTTATTTTTAAGTTATTTTTTTCTAGCCTCTCGATTGCATTATCCATAGCATGGACGATTTCCTCTTCTAAATTTTTGCTACTGTCACTCTTAATCATTCTTGTAGTGTCATCAGCGAATAGTATGCAATCTTTGCCTATCGCCTCTGGAATGTCGTTGATTTAAACTAGAAAGAGTAGAGGCGATACGATACCTCCCTGGCGTGCCATAATTATTATGTTTATATTCCGACCTATAGGTTGTTTTTTTCATTTTGATAAGTTTTTGTTATTTCCACACATTGTACTCTTTCAGAAAGATACATTTTTATCCAGTCGTTGGCCTTACCCCGGATTCCATAATGCTCAAGCTTTGAGAGTAATATTTTATGGCAAACAAAATCAGAGGCTTTTGTCATATCTAAGAACACGCAACTTATCTTAGATTTTTTTATTCAAACTTCCAGTTATGTATTTTACTAGCGCAAAGCATGCTAAAGCCATGGAACTGCGCTTCCTAAAACCGAATTGTTCTTTTTTAAGAATATCGCATACTGTTATAGTTTTCTATTTTAATGCGCATAACCTTCTCAAAGATTTTGGATAGGATTGGGATTACATATATCAAGCCTAGCGGGAAGGCTCAGTTCGGCTGCCTACGCCGTTAGAAAAGTAAGACAATACACTGACGTTGATACAGCTCGGTTAGTTTATTTTAGTTATTTTCATAGCGTTATGTCCTACGGCATTCTGCTGTGGAACAAAGCCGCTGACATTTACAGTATTTTTGTTCTTCAAAAACGAGCTGTTCGAGTTGTTTACCAACTAGGTGCTAGAGTTTCTCTGAGAGATTTTTTTAAAGATATTGGGATTCTCAAGGTCGCATCGCAATTCATCTTGGCCACATCTTATATATTAGGCAAAATAAACACTTGTATGCTAAAAACAGTGATATTCTAACTACGTGTTATTTCGCCGGCTTCATAAGGTTCATAACTCTTTTGTTGTACAACTTTTTATAACAAGCTTCCATCTTCTTTGCTAGGTTTTCATTTTAATGCGTTTTAAGCTAAAGTAAAATCCACCCTCTGTTCAAAGGCATACTATTCTATCAACGACTACTTAAACGATAATAATTGTTGGTCGCTGTGATTAACTCAAGACAATGTTTATGTTCTTTCACCAGTATTAGCTTGCCTACTGATAGGTTATATAATTATGTTAGTTCATACAATTGTTTATTTTATTTGCCTGTATAATTCAGTTTATTTCTACTTCAGTACTATGTTTTCAATGTTTTGTTGGTACATAGGCGTGTTGTGTAGCTGACATATGGCAAATTTAATGTTTTTTGTGTTTCGTAATGATAATTACCTACTACTGTATTGAATCAAGTTCTTCTAATAAACAGACAGCTGTGTTGCTGGGGAGTTTGTTGCGCCACTTCTTCTTCCCAACAAAAGCACTAGGAAGTGGTGAAGGCCGAGCGTTTTGGGGGGACTGTCTTGTGTAATTATGACGTTCAAAAAGAGCTGATTCTCAGCCTAGTTTGAATAAATGACTTTTGATTTTGATTTCTTTGATTAAAGTTATTGGACGATAATTGCTGTAGTAATAGCAGTAGGTAGGTATCTATCTCCCATATCCAGCCAGCATTGTGTTTTAAAACCCTGACTGTGACTACTTATTGAAACACACCCCTTTTACAAACAAACTCATTTGTTTAACCTGATCTAACCTTTTTATTGAACCTCGCAATAAATACAATATCAAATGTCGTGACAAATTGTGAAGTATTTATTACCCCTTACCCCGGGCGCGCCCCTCTCTGCCTCCCCCGGCCATTGAAAACATTTAATTAACAGGGGGTGGCTACCCTGTTGATACGCACAATCCTGCATTCTTGGATGCGTAGTTATTTATATTGCGACTAGCTGGTGTTTTTATAATTAATTTGTTGTCTGACACACGGTTTAAATTGTTGTAAAAATATGTTTCATACTTTAAACTCGTGATGTAGGCTGTATCCGACATAACAGTTTTGATCACTGTAGGATCCAATGTCTGTTAATAGGTGCTGGTGTAATGTATTTCTGGAGTATTCGTATTTATATTTTTTAAGTTGACAGCTACAACCAGTTCGAAGAGGGATGGTATCACAGGCCTAAATGCTATTGTTATCACTTACTGTACCTTCAATGTACTTTCGCACATAGTGCTTAGCGGTCACCGACCCGTATACACCAAGATTATGCTAATGTGTTGCTAAATTATTAAATTATTAATTATTGTTCATTATTCTTTTTGGAATGCGCTTCCTCTCGAAATCAGGACGGCCACCAGTCGGTATGCATTTAAGCGGAAATTGCAGAGGTATTTTCTTAACAAGTAGTGTAGAGTTATCTCAACATCTCTCTCTCCCTTGAATTTGTATATATATATATATATATCTATCTATTATAAGTATATATTTTAGTAGATATGTATGCATATATGTGTATTATAAGTTTATAACTTATTTATGTTTCATTATGATATATTTTATAGTTTTTTTTTTAAATCATTGTTCCTATCATCCAAAGCGCCTGCCATCTAATCTCTTCAGCACCATTGGTTGACTGGTAGAGAATGCCTGATTTTTTTTTTTTTTTTGGGAAGGGCATCTCGTAGTTGGCCTTGAGAGGCCGTAACTACTTAACCGGGCTTTCCTGTGGGGACTAATAGTTTTTAGGCTAAGAGCCTCCAGCCAGGGCTTACAAACTAAAATTAAAAACCTACAGCAGAATGCCTGAGGCATTAAGTCCGCCTTTGTACCTTTTTTGTGTGCAAGAAGTTTAAATAAATAAATTAGCTACGGAGAAAGTCAAGTGTATAATGTGCCTTAAATTACTGAACTTGACCGGGTCATAGTAGAGAAGCCCTTTCACAAGATGCCCTAATAAATTAATTCCCAGCCGGTCTGCAGCTTAAATCGTCCATTCCATCTGTAATTAAACGACCCGCCATCTTGAAACTCCCCTGAAGACAACAAGCTTGAGCTCCTTCGCATCACTTGTAATAACAATCCCGTAATTCTATATTAATAGTTTAATTCGCAGAGGGCGCTGTGAGCGACGGCCGGAAATTGCGCTCGGTTGCACTTCCGCATGCAGCGGTGCCTAAGTTCGGCGCAGTTGTCCGGGATCAGTTATTCCGTTATACCGGCGCTGACAGTAGCTAGGAGTAGGTGGGTAGGTGTGCCCGCGGCGGCTTACTACTTAGATTAGACGTTGTACGTAAGGATATGGAAGGCGAATTCACGTTGTCACTTGTGTAACCGTTCTTGGAAAATTGGTTGAAATTAAGTAATATGAACAAAAGAGAGTTTTTGATATCTAAGCGAGCTAACTGCACTAAGTATTTTTCTATGTTATTATGGCACTTGACTGGGGAACCAGCAAACCACAGTCATTAAATAAGCTAACTTTTCGCCATTAATATGTTTTTAACTCTAGCAATGGCTCCTCAAATATAAATCTTACACACACTACACACACAACCAGACTATCTATCTGTAAGCTACATAAGACGTCTAGCCAGGCACCAACCGCTTCGTCAAAAAAAAACCCCTAAAAGAATTCCCTTTCATATGTATTCAATTGCCGTTAACCTTAAACCCTCTGTCCACTTTTCAGCAGTTACGAAAAGCAACGATAAACTAAACGTCCCTAATTCCTAACCCCTTCGATTTATCTCCGGCTCCCACATCATTGCGAAGTCTTCACGATGGACCGCGGCACTCTGGGAGACGAGCCCTGAATTATTCATGACACAGAACAGCTGCCGCGATTCTCTTTACATAATGCCTTCTGTTTATATCATATATTTGAAGAATTCGGTGAGGAAATGCGTTTTTGATTTTGCGGTGTTTTTTTGGTGATTTTATTTGGGTAATAGATAAAAGACAGCGAAGTCAACTCAACCTATCCAGTCCGACATAGGCCTCTCCCAGGCTGCGCCACAACACTCAATCCTCCGCCTTCCGCATCCAGTATGTCCCAGCCAACTCGGTCCATATAGCTGGGGGGCGTCCCACACTACGCTTGCAAAATAAAATGAAATAGCCAAACAAAACTGCTCAAACTACCCATAGTTACCACGAAATAAATTATATGACTTGATTCGTGGTCTGGTATAGGTATATATTTAGCTTTAAAAAATAATAGGTGCTCAAAGCAATCACAAAATAATACAAATAAAATTATTATTTTTAATTACCTAATAATAAAAAAATTGCAGGTGCAGCTGAAGTTTCAGTTTTCAGAAAGCAAGTGGCCAGTTTTGTGTAGCTTAAAAAGCATGACGCTCAAAAACAGAATCCAGTTGGTTACATTTTCTTTGCTGGTGTAAACTGTTGCATTGGTACTATAAATACACAGTATCTTACGTTGATCGATAATGCTTTCGATTTATCAAGATACTGTTGTATGCCTACCCAAAATCGGATGCATATGAGTAAATAAGCCAATTCACTCCCAACCCAACATTACAGAACCGTGCTCGTACTCCACCATCATGTATCCATTAGGAACATTCCTCTGTCAGGTAAACACGGCCCCAATGCCGGAGAAGAGCCGTGCCGAGTGCATTACCGGCACGTGACCGGCGTGCCCAATACCGGCCAGCGGCTATTTTTTGTTAAGTCTAGACTAGTTGCTGAAGAGCCTTTTGTGTTGATGATGTTCTTGGAATGGGGTGGGTGAGAGATATTAAATTTTATTTTTCTGTTTTATTTGCGAAATCAGCACGCAAGCATTGTTACTGTTATCGGCGTCTGCCCACAGACAACGGCTCACCGCCCATCTTGCATCGCATGCTGTGTGACCTGCACACGTGAGGACCTAATTAATGGCTGCGTCAGTAAATTTAGGGCCAAACAAAATTTAAAAAACATTACTTATAAATTTTTTGTGTTTTTTTTTTGCCGTATACACGCTGAGAAGAAGACTGAGATGGGCCACAACACAACCTCTGTGAAGTGTGCAATGTTTATCTTTACCCGAGACGAAGAGGACTGAAAGTAAAGACGATTCCAAAGTTTGGAACATTGAGATGACTACTCACGAGAACTCACAATGCATTTAATAGTTAATTAATTTGCTGGTGGACAAGTGAAAAACAGGTTGAAAACTCCTCGCCGATACTTTTGGTTCCATAATAATATATGATCAGCACTGCAGATTACCAAATGTGAGTGTAAGTACAAGAATGTACTTATTCCGACATATGATCGTGCAGAAAATTAGCAGTAACAGTGTCTGATTACACGTGACACGACGTGCTCCTCAGTTGCCGGAACCCATCAGACTAATGGATGCTGCCACGCCCGCGTCTCAGGACCTATTAGCGATCATTACACGCAGTAACGACATCTTCATTAAAAATACTACTGGTTTCTGCGGGACTTTAAAAAAATATGTCTCAGTGCTATAAATGCACTGAAGTCACACGCAGACTTGGACTAATTAGTATTTCTTTAATTTCATTCGTCAGATTTCGGCGTACAGTGAAGAAATTAAAGGAAAACATCGTATAGATACGTAAGGAGTGAAGGACTTAAATTTATTGTCGAAGTTGAGAAGTGTCTTCGAATGCAATGGACAGTTATGAATCGATTTCACCATTGGTTTCATTGTTTTTATTTAGCTACAATTATTTTACATGAAAACATTGTACGGCAGAAATAGTGTAAATCATTTGTCCTCCACAACGTCGGCGTTATATTAAGCTCTGTACTCAGAACAAGGTCATGTTTCTCCAAACGCCAGTTTATTATTACAACGAAATCTTAATCCTGACGCTGTCGCCATTGTTTCCAGAATATATTTATAATTAAACTCTTCCGCCAAAGACGAAGAACGATTATAGAAATAAAGGAGTTGTCAAGAAAATAGTACAAATAAGTAAATAGTCAGAGGATTCACAGTAGAGTGGAGCATACTAGAAAATTCATGTTTAGTTATTAAATGGAATTACAAGCACCCATTGCTGAGTATAGGCTATACTCAGCAATGGGTGGAACAAGGCTGCCAATGTTGACGTTGACCAACATCCAAGTACGAAGCTGCGTTTGGCAAATCATTGTCAAACTCAGGTTACTGGTGTCTATAAATATCTAATTATAATACTTTTGTTATGTAATACAACAATATAAAATTACTAATAGAAATCGCTGTGCTGGGGCGGCTGCTGCAGGTGCGGAAAAACTCGAACGGCAAAAATATTCCAATCTTAATGGGAGTTATTTCCTGGGTCCGAGTGCCCACTAGGTTTAACGAGAGATCGCCAAGCGGTTGGTCAACTCTGCACGTGACCACAGGGCTGGCCTATTTTTTGGGCAAATAATAATCAGCATCGCCATACAACGTGGCAATGCTGCCAGCCTTTTGGGCGGACGAATGTTTTGATGTCCTGTAAATTAATTCCCATTTTTAGGACAGCAAAATAGATTATAGATGTTTAAAAAATTGTGACATGTCCTCTTTTTTCTATGATCCATGAACCGAGTCAATTGAGCGTGTACATTAGGCAGTAAATAAATATAAACCAGTTTCCAAATAAGGAGGTATTGCTATATTGTTTAAACTTGATTTATGTTTCGTAGAACAGTAGCGTGATAACCCGAGCGATAAGTGGTGAATGAGACACGGGGCGGCCAATATCGGGGGTTCGAATCCGACCACTAATCAATGTCTTCAAACGTTAACTAAAACTTTATTGAGTCTGTTGAAAAGTTACCCCTTCGAGTGTACTTGTCGCAATTTTAACTAAAAGTTTGTCATGCCTGAAATGTTTCTTCAACAGGGACAGTTCACACACTTCCCTATTAATATTATAAATGCGAAAGTAACTCCGTCCGTCTGTCTGTCTGTTACGCTTTCATGCCTAAACTGCTGAACCGATCGTCATGAAATTGGGCAGAGATATAGCCTTCGAGAGATTTAGCCTTTTAGGCCTAACAATCGACAGAAACTTAAATTGGAAAGCGCATATTGAGGCTCTAGCCAAAAGAATAAGTAGTGGTGCATATGCGTTACATAAATTTTCACGTACTCTAAATATAAAAGCGCCATTAACGGCCTACTATGGTTTAGTTAAATCCGTCATTAGATATGGTGTTATCTTCTGGGGTAACTCAACCGATAGGGATATCATCTTTAAAAGACAAAAGTGTTGCGTAAGATCAGTGGCGTGCCTAGGGGTCAAAATCTAGGCAAGCCGACAGATTCTTTACTATTAAAAAACAGCTAACTGAGGGATTGGCTCATTTTCTCATGTTTGTTAGTATTACTAACACCATTATCATAATTTATGGTTAGAAAACCTATAAATACAATGATCACCAAATATAATAATTACGTACTGATACTAATTGAGTTCAATGAGATATACGGAATATCTGACAACGCGGGAAAAGCGGGGATTTCGATTTCCTATTATACCTATGACATTAATGTTCTAGTTAGAGGTCATTGAGTGATGTGTTTTTGTATTTTCTTGTTGCTGGGGTTATTTTCATTGTTATGACTTACAATTTTATTAGGGTAAGCTGGGCTTTTTGGCTTCTATGAAGGTACCGCCACTGCGTAAGATCTATGTTTAATCTCAAAACTACCGATGGTTGTAAAAATAATTTCACTGAACATAATATATTAACATTACCTTCACTTTATATATTAGAAATAGCAATGTTCGTAAAGGTAAATTCACATTATTTGTTTCCTCGTATGGCAGACAAATTTCCAAGAAATAGACGTGATGATAGCCAACTATTTGTACATACATCAAAAACTGCACTTATGGGCAAAAGTGTTTTATGCATGGCACCAAATATCTACAATAAACTGCCCAAAAGTTGGAAAGAGCAAACTAGACCAAGATTTAAACACACAATCAAATTGTTTTTGACACAAAAATTACCTAAACCTATTACAGAATTTTTAAACGAGTCATGTTGATTATTATAAATAAATAAATATAACTAACATTATAGTATAAAATTGTAATTATGATCATGTAGTAGTGGAAAACTTAAATATAAATAATTGAATGCCTAATAAAAGTGATTTAATCGTCATTGTGATAAATTATAATCTTAATGCATAAGGAAAATAAATAATTAGATAATGTAAATGATTGAATACAATATCAGAAATTTGTTTAATTGTGATTGATATTTAATGTATACTTAAATGTAACAGTTAAAAATCATTGATATAAAAATAATAAATCAAAATAATTATAATGGCAGACATGTCGTGAGTCACTTTTTATTTTAAGATCTTGCATGCATGTATTATTTTAATTCTATATGTATACACATGTTCGAGCAAATAAATTTTCTTTCTTTCTTTCGATATAGAGAAGGACATAGGCTACTTATAACGCGATAACCGCCATCCACGCGGGCGGAGACGCGGGCGAAAACTAGTTTCCTATATTTCTCTTTTGATGAGCAATGGTGGCCCAGTAATAATAGCCCAGGCTTACAAGTTGTAGGTCGGAGGTTCAAATCCAGGTTGGCGCTGTACTTTGTGTAAATTATTTCATCACCACTGCTCTCAAAACGATGAAGGAAAACATCGTGAGGAAACAGACATGTCCTAGAACCAAAAATTTAAAGACATGTGACATCTACCAACCCGCACTGGGCTCGCGGTAGATTACAGCCCACTCCCTCTCACAGAGAGGAGGCCTGTGTCCCAGCAGTGGGAACTTTATAGGCTGATAATCACTACATAGTATAAAACAAAGTCGCTTTCTCTGTCCCTATATCCCTATGTATGCTTAAATCTTTAAAACTACGCAACGGATTTTGATGCGGGTTTTTTTAATAGATAGAGTGATTCAAGAGGAAGGTTTATATGTATAATACACCGACCTCCACGCGGGCGAAGCCGCTGGCAAAAGCTAGTGATATTATAAAGAAATGTTTTTTTAGTGATAATCACCAATTTCTTTTAAAAAGTGTTGGGACTTTTACACTTTTACACTTTGACACTTGTCGGTCTATAATGGGCGTTGGGAGGAAGATCCAACAGATTTTAGTCCACAACTTGTCTTGTCCGTTATACCCATAATAAATCTCTCCTCGCCTTTTAATCTTAATGTCAAACAAATTGTTTCTCTTTATATGTGACATGTGGAGAATTCGAGCAATGACGACAGGTGGCGCCACCTGAGCGATGCTGACGATGCCGACCATGCAGTACAGTGCGACACGAATACGTCAGGTGTCACGCATCCTGCATTCACAGCGATGACTGACACTTAGATGACTATCAACAACAAGGGAATACCTATCGACAGAGAAACTTGTCAAGTATAAACATTGGCTGATCACAATGGTGTACTCGTAGTCCTCTGAGGGCGATTGTCAGACTAGAAAACTTGAATTTCGATAGCAAGCTCAGTAACTCGAAGACAAAACACGACTTGGTTGCTATATGACATATAAGTCTTCGGGGATTATCAGGTATAATTAATAATAATTATAAACCTCATAAACCCAAAAAAAAATAAAGTAGAAAATAGTTCAGAGTTTCAACTATTTTCTACATGAAATGAAATTGGAAAGAAAATGGTTATGTACCTAAATCAAAATAAAATGCTTAGAAGGTGTTCGAGGAAGTTGTTGCATTTTATAGATTGCGCTATTTTTCGAAAGGCACGAAGTTTTATAAAGAACACAGTACTACTACAGAATTCTGTATTTTCGTAAAATTGTAAACAAGTTTAAAACCTTCCGGAATAGGACAAAATACAATTTAACAATTTAAAATTAACCGTAATATCCAGGCCAATGAAACCATAACCAGTATTAAATTAGCCGGCGTACGACTAGGAGCAGATAAATTAAAAGAATGAGTTCTGCCGAGCTCCCTCGTGGTTATAATGAATTTATAGATCTACCGGAGAGATTTATTACGATATCGCGGCGGGTATACATCATTCTTCTATTGTTACACTGATTTATACTTGTTTGTTCAGGCCTTAGAAGATTTAGCTGTCCTGTGCTGGATTTGGGAAGAGTTGACACTTTTTTTACCCGACTACTGCGAAGCGAAAAGTAGGATTATGATTTTAATCGGTATATATGTATTGTGGGCATGTATGACTGTTCATCTGTTCCCTCATAACTTCTTTAACTACTAATCATAATTTGACAAATGAGATATCATTAGAAGCGATAGATTTCAGCTGAGAATATTTTTCATAGTTTTTAGAGCGTGATCTTGCAGAAGTCGGGTTGTAGTTGTTGCACTTTCTTTTTTTATCAACCACAACTAATAAGTAAGTGCTGAAAAAGTTTCTAGATGTGTCTTCTTGTCTTTATAAAATTGCTCCATCCTGGTCAATTCTCGTCAAGTATGACGTTACGACTACATCCGGCAATTTAGGGCAATTGCAACATGTAGCAACCCGTTGCCAGAGATACGGCCACACAATATCATGCAATATGGACAAATTAAAAAACAGCTTATTATTTTCCGAGTGACTAATAACTTAAAAGTCGACTAAATGTTTGCAACAAATAAAATAACTTGCCAGCGATTAAATATTTTCGCGACTATTATATTATGTAAGGTTCAAAATTAAAGGTGTTATAAAAACTAAAAACTAGCAGCTGCGTTTAGGTAGCAAATAAACTATACCAGTCAAATAAAATATTAGGCGAGGAGCTATAAATAATGACTTGGCGACTAATAATGTTAGTAGGGTGGCAAAAAACTAGGTTCTTCAGGTTGACAGAAACGAATCGCTATAAATCCGACTCCATGCAGTCTTGTCTGCCCTACCCCTAGAGTGTAATTTAGAATCGCGTAGGCACGGAGGGGCGAGGCGGCCCGCGAGTTGAGGAGCGGGTGGTTGTTACACTCGCCGCGGCGGCTGAGGCTGGCCGGCGAAGCCGGCCAGCAAGCCGAAGCCGCGGTGGTGAGTGTTAAACCATCTGCGACGATAAGTTCGCGAGGGACCGCCGTAGCCCCGCAGCGCCGGAGCCGTGACAGAAACTAAGCTAGAATATAAGCTAGTTTATATTTATTCTTCATACAAACAATTTTAAATAGAATCTGATTTATATTATTTATGAATGCCCATTTTCTATTTTTTTTTTGCCATTAAGTTTCCGCTTAGATATTAATTCAGTTCCCAAAAGAAAAACTTGATGCTAGTTTAAATTAAAACGGAGCTTATTACTGATATATTAATATGCTACCTATTACTTATTACGATACTCCTTATTAGCTGCCAACCCATTATATATGGTACCCACTCTATTTTTTTTTAAAACCTATATTCATTTTACTTAGTTGCCGCATTAAATACATGCCTTAAAAAACTAGGCAATACCCCCCCCCCCCCAGCCGCCTCCACCGCCCGCTGGCCGGTTCTTCTCGCAAAAACGAGAAGTAGAAAATTTACTAAAAATTTCTAAACCGATTGGATATTCGGCAACTCATGAAATATATGGAGCAATCAGAAGCAATATTCCCAACACATATCCGCAATTGATTGTTCATGCTCCAGATTGCTCTACTTAATTGATCCAGATTGATCCATTAGTTTTGAATCATAAATACAGACAAGTCATGAAGCTAATCACAAATCCTCCGTATCCTACCTACCCCACAAGTATCAGATAGGCTGAGGACAATGCAGTTACAAGTTATTACTCGCCCAGTACTATTAGCTACGTCTGAAGCGACTTAATTACAACGACGTGATGCCACCAGAAGTGCTTACGGCAGCACTGTAGTGAATGCTCAGCTATACTTTTGAATATGTATATTATTATTAGGATACGCTCATAAGACCAGAATTAAGGTGACGGTGATACTGGTATTCAGCCAGGTGCGGTCCGAGGGGGGAGGGGTCCTAGGGGTCATGACCCCCCCAAAGACTTTAGCTGTGACCGCTCCTGTATTCAGCTGCATGACTGCATCTGGATAGACTGGAATTCGATCCCAACATAGTTGGAAAAAGGCTAGGCAGATGATGATGAGGTTGATTATCAGGAAGCTAGCACATAGGTACTTATTACCTTGACTTTAGGAAGGACACCCACCGCCTTCAGCGCGTCTGATATTTTCAAAGCTATCGTAACAATTCAAGCCAATAATGACGGCCGGAATCGGAATCCTAATTGCAGATTCAAATTCAGATTATTTATTTGTAAATTCAGATTATTTATTTGTAAATGTAGGTTATAGATAAACAACTGTGTGAGTGTGGTGCCAGACGTAAAAGAATAGCACCATCCCATTTCTTCCCATGGGTGTCCTAGAAGGCGACTTCGAGACTTACTAGATAATGGGCAGCAGCGTTCTCTATGCGTTTGACCACCATACTGCGATCGCCAACCCGTCTGCCAAGTGTGGCGATTATGGAAAGTCCCCCCCTTTTGGGGGAGGCTTATGTCCAGCAGTGGACCTTTTTCGGCTGATATAATAATGATGAAGTGTGTGAGATGTTACAGTTATGTTAGTTCTCTATGCTTTGCCATTAACATAAAACAGAAATGTCAAAAAATTTAAATAGGATATTGTCAAAATTGACACTATCCTATTTATTTATTTTTAATTATTCAAATTATTACAGGAGTGTCAAACAATGCATATCTGAAGGAGGGATAATATACCTGTCATCAAAATAGTCTTATATTGAGTAATAACATTTATCAATTAAAATTTTCATAAGTACGTAACGTTAAGTTGCGTAACACACAATCAATCGCAACCTGAATCATTTTGAAGGAATCCAATGCTTAATTTATGAGGCATTCCACTTAGGGCACAGATTTGAACGGCACGAGCTTGAACAGCACCTGAGCACTTCCACTAACGGCACTCAAACAAAATTTCGTAACGGGCGTTTCAGTGGAACAGTTTATTCAAAATTTGTATACTTAAAAACGTAAATAACTTAATGAATGTGGTTGAACTGGCAAAATGAAAGCCATTCCTACTGGTAGTGTGTTACGCAAATACCCCTCAGACTTACATAAGATGACAAGTGCTAAGTGTTTCGGGTTTTGCGCATGGAAAATGTTAGTAAGTACTGGCTCAGCTGCTGTATGTTCAGTTCACGAGTTAGTTGTATTTCATCTTTCATTTCTAACCGACTTCAAAAAGAAGGAGGTTATCAATTCGACATGTTTTTTTTTAACGTATACTATGTTCGGGCCTAACTCCGTCGTAAATAGACGGATTTGCAAAAATATATTTTCGTTCGAAAGGGGTTTATACCGAAATTGTCCCTTTTAAATTTCATGTAGATCTGATGGTGCGTTTCGGAGACAGACAACGGAACTCTTCAAAAAATGACAGCAAATCAACCACGATTGCTGCTATCGCATAAATATGCATTGTTTTGACCTCAAGGATGATGAAATTTCGAATTGGTGTAGGGTAGGTAGTATAACTGAAAAACTTTAATTTGGGAAGGCGGTGACTTGATATGTATTTATATTTTTTGTCATTAAAGTTATTTTTCACTTTGTAGTGTTTTTCCGGAAGTCGGTTGTCTTTTTTTTGGAAAAAGTGTTTAGTATTCCATCTTGGGCTGCGCGCGTGCCCGTAGCGTCACGTCGCCTTGCTATCGCTAAAGCGTTGTACTATCAGTGTGACAGTCACCTTACGTTGGTGGTGCGATGTTCATTGTGTGGGGACCACTGAGTGGTGGTGCCACTCACTGCCAACTAGCGACACCTAGTGGTCGATAACTGCATGTAGGATATGTTTCAGCCTGAATGTACATAGAAAGCAACTCTGAAATTGTCAATTCCAATACTAAGTTCTAGTCTCAAGCTGTGGCCTAAAACTACCCCATTTATTTATATTTTTCACATAAATAACAAAACCTACCCTAGGTTTCATGTTCAGTTTTCTACCGAAGGCATGTAAAAAGATAATTCTGTCAGCGTATTGATGGGTGCGTCGATATGGCCGGCGTATACCGTTATCATACGTCCAACCCTTCGCAACCAGCAATCTGACAGGCGCGTAATAGAGCTAAAAATCCGTCCATTTACCCGTTAAATGGAGGGAATTTGTTGGTATGGAAATGCCTACTTTTCAACAAAACCTCCCCCCCCTCTCCCTCCTTTTTTTTGGAACGAGAAAGTTTTAAGTTAAGGAAAATATTGTCACTCAACAAAAATTGTTATTTTAATTTTAGCGTGTCCATCTCTGACTATATGTCCACAAATATGAAAAAGAACAAATTACTTACATTCGAAGAATTATATGTAAAATAACATGCATACAAGGAAGGTATCAAGTATTGGCCAGACTAGATCGATAGTGTAAACACCAATTTTATTGAAACAATATTGTATTTTACAAGTTCTGCAACAATCTTTCCTGAATATTTTCTAAAAACCTAATCGTATTCTATAAACACTCGCACCCACACATCTACCATTTTCAGACAAAACAACAATGTAGCAAGTATTATATTCTCAGTTTTTTACCTGTAACTTCCAAGTGTGACACATAAAACGAGATGTTTTCCTGTATTATGTGGTGTTTCGTTCCTCTCCTTTCACATTCCAATTTGATGTCACTTATTACTGAAAGGGATCAATAAAGCTCCGATGGAACGCGATGGATGAGTTCGACGATGGAACGAGCGAGCCCAGAAGATGCCCGTTTTCTAAAAACGCTGGGCTGTCTTAAAAATAGAGCAAAACTAGATGAAATGCAGCAGTTTGACCGTAGAGTAATGTACGGTCATCCAAAAAGATAAGCAACCAGAGTCGTCGGATAGATTTGATGATTAGTAAGAAAACGATGAATGTATCCGAATAAAATTAACAGAAAACAAATAACTCATTTATCAAATTAAACGACGAAGCCGGTTACTTATCACTTTTGGTGACGGTATTTATAATAGTTTTGTCCAGTTCCCTGCGTCATGTTCTTATTAATTGTTTCAGTCCCACAACTCCACAAGTGAGTAGTAAGAGCGGTCAAACTTGGCTAACACTTTAGCTAACTATTAAGTATGAGGTAGGTACTTCTCTTCTCTTTCGTCCAATAAATTACTTTATGAGTTGGACTGTTCTTGGTTTAACTTCGGAATTGAGTTGCCTATTACTGTTTTGGAAAAACATTTTATTATTTTATTGTGTTTATTATAGAAAATAAGTTCGCGTTCCAGCTGTATTAGAACCCAATGGCTTGGCATGCGACGATGTCAATAGACCGGACGGCATGTCTTCATTTCCATGGAAGGTGGGTAGGCATTTAGTGTGGGGTGCATCGTGTCGATGCTCTTGCGCCATTCCATCTTCCTGGCTGGGTGTGCTGTGCTGGCACTACTGCTGCGGCTGTGGAAAACCTCAAGCGGCGTAAATTATAACAACCTTATTGTTCATTATATTTTTGAGCAGTTTGGGGTTGAAACCCTCAGGCCGTGGGGTCTGAGTGCTCATGGTCTCTTCAAGAAAATCTCGGAACGTCTGGTTTCCCGTTACCCAAGGGCTGGTTTTCTACCTTGGCCAGCGGCTAAGCATTGCCGTACAACGTGGCAATGCCGCCAGTCTCTTGGGTACATTACCAGTCGTCTGCGATGCTGATGAATTTTTCGACACCATTTTTTTATTTGTGAATAGGTTTAGTCAGGTTAGGATTATAACTGTGTTTTTTTTAATATAAAAGTTTTTTGGGCTACTTTCAGCAGATTCAGCGCTCACTCAAACAAGTTTCATACAAGATCATGAAGCGGCTCAAAGGCGTTAATTATAACTATCACTTAACTTTCTGTGTGTAAATAGAACCACACCACACCACAGTGCGTGTCACCCAATCAAGACGTGACACTAACAATTGACTGGAGAACTAGTGTTACATCGTAAAGTTCCAGACATTAGACAGCCTAGACTGCACAAGTGACCGAGTTACACAATTAACACTATATTAAGCACAAATATTGACGCACGTGCATAATTGTGCACAGTTACAGTTGTCCATTCTCATAAATTATTAGAAAATTGAGTAATAGGTTTCTTGCCTCAATTTATCCAATATATACAATAATTTTATAGAAGATGCTGGCTGATCATGTTTCTTTAGGCGGTTTGAAGAGGAAAATACACCTACGTAACGAGGTAAATTAAACTGCAAAGACGACAAAAGAAATGTTACTGGACCCTAATGTACACAGATGACATACGTGGCACATTAAAAAAGTTTCGCGAAAATAAAAATAATTATTCTATAGCTAAATATTTTTTTTTTTAATCTTTTTTAAGCACTCTCCACTAGCCTCTATACAAAGTGTCATCCGTCTGAACTAGTTTTCCAAACACTTTTTCCAGTCCACCGCAGACACCTCGTTTACAGCCTGCTCGAACGCTGACAGCGCACCTTCCAGTGACGAAAATTGTATCCCTTTGAGCTGATTTTTTACTATCGGAAATAAAAAGAAGTGACACGGTGCTAGGTCAGGACTGTAAGGAGGGTGACCCAGGAGTTTGACCGGCGTGCTGTCCAAGAAGTCCCTCGATTCGAGCGCGGTGTGCGAAGGCGCGTTGTCGTGGTGGAGCAGTAGCCCGCGGAGCCCTGTGTTAGGTCGCTTGTTGCTCACAACAGAGAAAACTTCTGCAAAGCATTTGGTAGAATACCATTCAGCGTTGATGCTTCTTTGGTTTCGTAAAGGAATTGACACCAAGTAGCCAGTCAAATTGAAAAAGCTCGCGATCAAAATCTTCCCCCGCTTCTAGATCGCTTCACTTTTGTAGGCGTTGATTCGTTTTGAATCACACAAACCGTCGACTGGCGCTTCGTTTCTTGATCGTATCGACAAGACTCATCACCTGTAATGATGTCGTAAACACGCCGAGACGAGCCTGCTTCAAATTTGTTTACCATATCATGGCACCATTTCACATTCTGACCATCGGTGAGGTTGTGCGGTACCCAGCGTGAAACTATCTTCCTCACGCAAAGATGCACGTGTAGAATTTAGTGAAGGCTTCCCGATCCAACCTGCAGTATGTGCTGAATTTCTTAATATGTATCTCGCCTATTGGCATGGATAAAAAATTTCACTGCTAGCACGTTTTCTTCCGTAATAGCCGTCAAAGGGCGACCACTTCTTTCTTCAACCCCCAAAGTTAGTCCGCCGCGCTTGAATTTGTTATACCAACGATACACGGTTGCCTTAGAAGGGCCTTCATCTATGAATGCATTTGAAGTCTATCGTACGATTCGTCCGGTTTCAGGCGACACTTGAAATCGTAAAAAATCATAGCGCGAAAATGTTCGCGGCGCAGATCCATTTTTTAATGAGACACGATAATTTAAATTAGGTCGCAAACAATATGGAGGGAAATTTTGAAATTGGAACGTACCTATTTTTACTTAGAAATGTAATATTTTCAAAATAGATTATAACTGGCCAGTCTCTCATACATAAAAACTTTTTTTCGCAATACTTTCTGCGTGGCCTGGTACACATCTGTGTTTCTATTTCTCTATGTGTCGAGGGAATAGGCTGTAATCCACCACGCGGGCGCAGTGCGTGTTGGTAGATGACACATGTCTTCAAATTTCGGTTCTAGGACATGCCAGTTTCCTCACAATGGTGCCGATTCTCTTGTACACCGAACTAAACTATCACTAAAAATTCCTTACTTCTGGCTAAGAGAATCTTAAAGCTATTCTGCTAAAAAAGATCTTTAAATTTCATCGAGATATAAATATCGATGCTAAATTTAAAAATAATTTTGACACAACTAAAGTCGAATTTGACAATCGCGACTTACGTCGTATTTTTTGGCTTCGCAACGTGGCACTTGTTTGCCCTACCCCGTCATTTTTTTTAGAGCCGGAGTCGCGAAGGCGGGCAGCCTCGACGTGTTTTAAATGGATTTTTTTTTATGAATTACCATTTTCACTAAATTAAAAACTCAGTGCAATCTTAGCGCTGTCAAACTAAAATATAGTTATGTTGTATCACTTTAGTCAATTTCAGAATGGGAAATCGTCGTTTGACAGGAATAAACTAAATTTTGGTGATTTTTAGTTTAGTTTAGCGAATGTTGTGACAAGAGAATTGGCACCAATGTTTTCTTTCGCCATTTTTAGAGCAGTGGTGATGAAATTTTTTACACTAAGTAATACGCTCGTCTGGGTTCGAACCAACGACCGTTAGTTGGGGCTGACACCGCTGGGCGACCACTGCGCTCACTTTTGGGTTGTCCAGTACAAAACAAAAACGTGGATGAATGATGTTGAAACAGGCTTGTACAAAAATAACCGCCACGTTGTATTGATTATGATAATCTTCTTTTAACGAGCTTAAGAACTGATTCATCCCTCGCCGGATTATTGGCGCTTGCAATAAAACTGTTTTTATGAATACGTGACACACCGCATCATATACAAAACATATAAACATTCAAATGAACATTACAGCTAACGACATAACATCTTGTTACTATCATAAGAATTAAAGGTTTATTTCAAAAGGAGACTCTTATTGGGTAACTACATCATACTTATATTAATTGTGCTTTTGATAAAACATTTAGGCAGAAGCTTGTCTAGAGAAACAATCTTGGAATCAACTAACTACACAAAAAGCAGCCTTAAACCCATAGAAGATATAAGATTTCTTCTTGTCTAAGTCTAAGAAATTATTTACACTGAAACCGAACATAAACAACCTTTATTATGTCAACCAACTAGCAATATTAACTAAATCAATATTGTAGATAAGGCAAATATTTAAATAACTCAAACACGGACCCAGTTCACTTAGTTCAACAATCATGTTATATCATCTGGCGTTTGAATAAGACATTAAACTATTCGATACTTACTACGAGTCTGCAACCAAATTCTTCGGACTCAAATTAACTTTGTAAACTAATCTGCTGATCTAGGTAAAGGTGACTCAGCATTCACGTTGATGTGAATGCTGTTCTGCTAAGGCAAGGCTGTTTCATTTAAATCATTATGTGCTAAGTGCAAGAAGTCATTAACTACAATATGGATTGAAGTTGAAGTGATTTCATAAAGGGCTGGGCCAAAATCTTAAATGTAAGCCTAACAGGTTAATCATGTCGGAACGCCCAAATAGGCCTGGAAGAGACCGCGGAAAGCGATAAGGCCGCCCATTGTATATTTTGTAGTGTACCTTGTTTTTGTTATGTATATTTTTGTGGTGTACAATAAAGTTTAAATAATTAAATAGGCATTATTTATAGGTTTTATGAGATTGGTACTCAATGGCACCTGCATAAATGCCCGCTGCTGGTCAGTGTTGCCAACTGAGTGTCAGGTTTTGGGGTCAAATCAAGTTTAAAAAAGGGCACATTAAAAAAAATAGGGCTAAGTTACTAAATATCGAAAAATAAACATTCTTTAATATAATGGATTTTATGAATAAGTAATGTGTAAATTATTAATAAAATACATCATTCTGGATTATAAAATATTGTTTAATCATAAAATTACAATCTAAATAGCAGTCTTCATCTAATTTCTCTCGAAGGGTTTCACTTTGCGCTGACGACGTTGATCTTTGGGCTTGGGCCTCATTGCGCGCAGCCTTGTTTAGTATAAATTTAAATTGGATACAATTTTTTTAAAGGTGATCCTATACCTATGTGTAGTAAGTTTGGTTTAACTTGGCAAGGCCAGTTCGTATTTATGGTATAGAATTTATCCTGTTTTGTAATTTATGTATAAATGATTTTGATAGGTGATAATATTTGGGGCTGGATTACGGGCTAGGGGCTATAAATAATTTATATTCGGGGCTGAACAAGAAGAAAAAGGACTAGATTTAGCCCAGAAGGGGCTAAATTGGCATCACTGCTGCTGGTATTCCAATGAGAATACGTCATGCCATGGTTGGAAAAGGAACCAGTCAGCAGAATTCCCTGGCAGGGTTTCATGCCATATTCTATTTCTACCAAATGTGACTATTCCTAAATTACCCTATGCTGAAAAAATTTAGTTTATCCTAATTATTTTAATTTTAATGTTTGGGTCAGTTTCCCTCTTTATTTATTCACACTAATAAGTACAACATCTTACAGTTTCCCAAAACGATGTTATACCTATCTGATTCACTCATCGCCACCAATTCTTCTGCCACAATCATCCATTCCAAGTATCCAGTATTTAAACCCGCCAAATAACATATCGGTACTTACACATACAACACATAAGTACAAGATGTCGTTTATACTGTAGGTACGGCGTGGCGGCGGTGACAAACGAAAAGTTCCGCGAAGCGCGAGGCGCGGTGCCAGTCACTCGGAGTCGATGCGTTCTCGTTTCGTTTGTAGTGACGGCAGAGATTTAACTTGTGGATGGGGATTATCGTGGATTTCGCTGCTGGGCAGTGGGTGGGTTGCCTAGAACTGTTGTCTAGAAATGAGGTTGAAGTTGACTGATACCAATTGGCAACAGAGCTTTTACTAGAAACTGTGGCTAATAATATTGTTCTGTATGTTTCAAAATTAATGTTTAATACGTGATTTATTAATATTGGATTTGGATTAAATAACTAACAAACAGATTAAAGTAAACTTATTCATAATTAGATACTGAAAATAGGTAAGTACTAGTACTGTTTCGAATTCATAAAGTTTGTGGAGTTTAGGAGAGCGTTAGCACTGAAATCACAACCCCATCATGAAATTCAAGTCTAACTTAAAAACTGAGCGTTTTTCTGAAGGCTTACTTCCATCAAGCATGCAATTATAAACTGATTACTACATTACTACTAGCAAACGTATCGGTATTTCAAATAAAACCACCGTCCATCCATTCCACCATGATATAACCGTCTGTATCGCTTCAATCAATCAATGCAAATGGCCGGCGGATAGAATCGGCTATCACTCATGTGTTGCCGATTGATTTGTCAGCCACACAGACAAACAAGGAACTGTAGACATGGACCCAAACATTGATGTAGAGAACCAAAATTGGCACACGATTGTGTCATGAGTACCAAGACCATAGTGCTATGAACATAGAAGTAGGGTTTTAGTGCAGAATTGCAGAAAACAGAAGAAAAGGCTGGGGCTAATGTTATGTCTATTTCCTTGACGAATGCCGCTATTGGTTTTGTCTCATTGCAAATTATCCATGTTGTCAGCTGTTGTGGCTTTAAGATACCTGTTGCGCCTATTTTAAAGAAAATAATACGATCAAAAGAGGTACTTGATTTTTTTTTTAATTCCGATGATTTACAAAGTACATTTGATCCTTCATTAGTACCTTTTCTTTGGGTGGGTATTATCAAATAACTTCTCCCGCTCTGGGTGGAGCAGGAGGGCGTGTCAGACTTTTACTGACTAAACCCACTGTGTGCCAGGGGTCGCGGTATCTCTTTCGAACAACCCGCACCCCTGGCAGGCATCGGCCCTTCCGGGCCCCATCAGTTGGTGCTGACATCTCTATGAAGCGCGCGTGGAACACAACGCGCCGTCGACCCGGGCTTGTTCCTTACCGGACAGCGAGCTACCCATTACTCACCGTCAGCCTGGGATTCCCGACGCCCAGGGCGTCTCCTGCGGAGGCTGCGGCCGTGAGGATGTACTGCCTATCCCTCATGTGCGCCGCCCTCTTTGCGAGCATCACTGCTTCGCAGAAGGAAGCGACGGCTACCCATGAACTGTCGCTCCGTACCATGGGGGCCGGACGCGAGAGATCGCCGCCACCGTTCGCCTCCACGAGGACACGGCGGTGCACTGCCCAGGGCAGTTCATTAGTACCTATCATCTATGTTTGGACAACCTTGCCAAAAGACCATGTGAGGTTTACAAGAGCTAAATATAAATAATTTGTTCAGGTTATGTCCAGCTCTAAACCTCAAGTGCACTCATCGTTTTTACCCACGAAGGCGTTAAAAACTTATTCTCGAATTAATTTCCCCTCTTAGATTACTTCCTTCAAATGCATTTAAAAGAAAAAACCGTAGCTATACCGTCTCGGTACAAATGGCGGGCGCGTCTAAGCGATTGGCGACGCTGCGCGGGCGCTGACACTGATGACGCTTCGAGACCACCCGGACGATAGATTTGTACCCACAGTCGATGCAGCCTTTGATTTCATTTGATTTGATTGTAATTATACTTAAGTTGATACTCTCTAGCTGCTGAAGTGAAGGGAAACAATTTGTTGCAGATGGGCTACTCGCTTGGTGGTCACCACTTTCTACTACGTAGAAATCTCCAAATCGGACTACAAAATACCCACTTTATTAAATGCCTCGTTGAGTTATTTAAACTTAACATATTTAAAATAAGCCTGTCTACATTTTAACCACGACCACCAAGGACATCATTATAATCTAAATCCTATCTTAGAGTGCTCAGTCAGAGTATTTGTTCTAAATCATCGTGAGGAAATTTATTTACTAATTAAATTATTACATTTATCTTTTGCCATCGGCTTCGCCTTCGTAGAGGGCGAAAATTATCTCGCGGTCGCACTATGAGTAGATATAAGATATACCTACAGTAGCATAATGTGTTATTGGCCCTGTTTAATAAACATTACAATCCTACAATTTTGTGAATAAGTGACATATTCGTAAAATACTATGACAAGTGCTGTTTAATTAACCTTACAATTATGTAAGAATTTTACAAGTAAAATCATTACAAATATTACCTTTACAAGTGCTGTTTAATAAACGTTTAGAATTGAAGAAAACGCCTGTAGATTTCGATGACAAAATTGTATCCACAGTAAATGTGTACATTAGTTAAAATGTATACGTTTTTGTTGAAGCTTCTTAAATCGAGTGTAGATTTCAAAATCTTAGAATTTTAAAATATTTTATATAAATATCTTATTTACAGAGTACTTACCTACTTTTTTCTATTGAATGATTCATAACGAAAGTCATGGAGCAAAATAACAAAATCACGATTCTGTCTCTAATATATGAGAATAAAGATATATTATTCGGTCGGTTTAGTGAAAAACTAACTCATGATATAGAAATTAAAAAGTGGAAAGACTTCGCAGAAAAGTTGAAATCTTTGGGCATATAATAAAGACTGTTAACATTCGACGGTAGTTTTGCAGACCCAAAATTTTTCGTTGAACGTAAAATCTGTCACTTCAAAAGTAAAGTTTTACGAAAAACTCACCGTTGCCGTTCACTCATATAGTCATCATCACTACTGTCAGTATCGCTACTTGTCTCCACTACTATTTGTTAGAACCATTGTTTAATGTATAATAATTAAATTTCTTCACTTATTAAATTAACGTACACAATTGCAAAATTCTGACACAAGGCGAGTCCACATGTCGGATTTTATCTACAATTTACAAAATATGTAAAATTGTAATTACAATTATGCGTTCAATAAAACAATTTTCCTTACAAATGTGTAAATTGTCACCTGTAAAGAGAAAATGTTTATTAAACAGAAATATGGAAAATTGTAGGTACAATTTTACAATTTTGTCAGTTTTCCACCATGGTAAATTGTATTCTTTATTAAACAGAAACTTGTAGAATTGTAAATTGTTAAATACAACTACAATTTACAATTTGTAACGTTTATTAAGGCCCTGTGGCCTTGTAAACTATCTGTGTGCCAAATTTTCTCCACACTCGTTCAGCCGTTTTTGTGTGACAAACATCCAAACATCTAAACATACAAACTTTCACATTTATTTTATTAGTGGGTGAGTTTTAATACTTGACAAAATTAAAACCAAAACTGTTTACCGTGAGATATTGTTTACACACTCGGCCACGCAAAGTACCAACTAATATATCAAAGTTGAAAATTTCAACAAAATTAATTCCTGCCCCTTCAAATAGCAAACAAACGCATCTCGTTATAACTATCCCTCATCGTAGAGGGTGAGCAGAGAGTCTAAGTCCATGAAAAATGTCAGCAATATTTTAGGTCGACATGCCGGAGGGCAGAGGGTAAGGGTCTCAAACAGGATTAAAACAATTTTGATCTAATTTACAAATACGTATCTTTGCCATGGCGCGGGATACTGCACAACTTTAATGGGTTCATTGGTAATTAAATTATAAATTGTTTCGTTAATTCGCATTAGGCAAAAGTGTTAGAACCTTGGATTTAGGAATAAGCAGATTGGAGAGTTACTATTGAATATTTTTAATAGTCTCCTATAAAGTGACTTAACGAGAGCAGAGTGAACATTGGCTATTTAAGCAAAGTGTTGTTAATATGTAAAATTGCCCCCTTAGAAGAAGACCTAACAAAAAAGTGAAAAATAAAAACTTTTTTCAAAAAAAACACAACCGGCTTCCAAAAAAAAACACTAAAAAGTGAAAAATAACTTTAATTTCGGAAGTCGGTGACAAAAAATTCAAATACATTTCCAAAGTCACCGCCTTCCGCCTTGGAAGTCGGTTGTTTTTTTTTTTCACTTTTTTGTGGTTCACATGTGCTTACTCCTGCACAGCGTCCCAGCGTGATGTTATATTATGAACTGGTGTAAACAATATACAGACATGAGATTTCTGCAATTCCAGTCCATTTGCTATCATTTACTGAGGAGTTCCGTTGCCTATCTCCGAAGTTCTTCATCAGATCTTCACCAAATTGAAATGGGACCACTCCGAGAAAGTACTCATTCAAAAACTATCCAAATCGCTTCAAGTGTGCTTACAAAATTTGAAGAGTTCTCTCTATTTCTCCAGGATCCCATCATCAGATCCTGACTTGATGATAATGGGACCACCTGGGAAGTATACCCTTTCAAACAAAAAAAAATCCAAATCGGTCCAGCCATCTTCGAGTAATCGGGAACATACATTAAAAAAAAAAGGTTCCGACGAATTGAGAACCTCCTCCTTTTGGAAGTTGGTTAAAAAGGGCAGATACCTGTTGTGCAAGCTGAAAGATATCCTATTTGTCATTCTTTTAATAATGGCTTCGTCAACGTGCAAACAATATTAGTTAGTACCTAATACAGTACTTATCGAATATTTTCTGGCCACATGATTTTGGCCACTGCACATCATCTTTAATTTTCGGGTCTGTCCGTATTTTCAGTTTTGGTTCATGAGGAACTTAGGGTAGGCTTTAACTGTTAAAAACAACGTCCGGGTAAAATCTTGTTAAATTTTTATTTTGCGTCGAAATTAAATTATTATTATCATCCCAACCTATAGAAAAAGGAATCGAATCTGATCGTCAAATCAAAACAAAACATTTACCCATCGACAAGCCTACTGGGTTCCCCACTTACGGGGTAATAATAAAATAATAATAATAATGCGCCGGTGTGAGGGCGGCGCCGCGTGCCACGCTACCAACAAATCCAATTTTTAATAAACTCACTCTCTTAGCCGAGGAAGGGAAACCATGCTTGTGGGAAAATTGGGACGCGGCGTTGTCATCTGAAATTCTGAAGCAGAAGCTAGAACGATTTTCCGCATGCATTAACTTTTCAGCTCGAAGAATTTAAAAACTTTTTTAAATCTAGTACCCTTTAATTCATAACGTTAGCTATATTTAACATTTACAATTCGAAAAATCCACTGACAATATTATCGATTTATCTTACGATTTTTTCCAATTAGTAAGTAAAGCAAATCACTATGTGTCCATAGCAAAATAAAAGACGTCATTCTAATGTCAATTTTGACAGTATTGTGCAAAATGGCGTTCCGATCGCGAGCTGCTCCCGCGCAACAGGTAAGAAATATTGGTTTTTTAAATTAAATTTCGTGTTGCATGTAAAATTAACACATTCATTATATTTTTATGATTGCATTCTACGACTTTACTATAGCCTTGTTACAAATAATGCAAGTGAGCATGCGCTATAACTTGTTAAAGTTGAATGTTAGCCATGGTTAACATTGCGAAGATACCGGAGATTACCATAGAAATAAGTGTGTAAAAAATAGCTAACATTGCGAAATTCTGGAGGATATACATGTTTTGTGTTTATAGGATGTGTGGAGCATGTACATGTGCTTTTATTGGTGTTTGAGGGTGTTCGCATGCATAATTTTGCTTACTTTTTTTTAGCATAACTTGCGATTAGAGCGTGTGAGGAAAATCCTAGCACTTGTCCCACCACAAGATGCTTCTTCCAGCGATAGTAGCACATTGGATGGTGATAATGAAGTACTAGCTGATGAAACCGAATACAGTTCCGAACCCCGCTCATTAGATTCCTCGTTTGAGCGACTTAATATTTTAGAGAATGATGAGTTTTTGCCTGAAGATGTGATACCATCCACACCCGCTATAAGTGATGTACTCGCCACACACAACCCACCACAACATTTGCCTGCTCTGCAATCCATTTCTTCAGTTTTATCCATGTCGCCAAGCCCTGTTGCTTCTACAATAGTCAAAGAAACTCGTTCAAAAAAAACAAAAACTAGTTTACCAAATTTACTGACAAAAAAAAAGAAAGCATTTGTAAGAAAGCCACTCGAATTTAAATGGGAAGCCAGTAAATTCAAACATGGTGCAACGTTGGAGGAAATAACCTTTACTCAATTTGGTTCGGAATCGAAGTCTCCATCAGATTATTTTGCCGATTTTTTTAGTGAAGATGTTATTGATATAATTATTCAAAATACAAATTTATACGCAGTGCAACGAAATCTCAAGTCTGTAAATGTTACTCATGACGAGTTGTTGGATTTTATTGCTATCAATCTATTAATGGGTGTTGTTAAGATGCCGTCCTATCGTGACTACTGGAAGAAGGACCTTAGATATAATCTTATTGCCGATATTATGAGCTTAAAGCGTTATGAACAAATTCGCCAGTTTTTGCATTTCGTCGATAATTCTCAACAAAATGGAGATCGTTACTTCAAAGTCCGGCCGATTTTAGAAGCAGTGCGTAGAAACTGTCTTAAAATAGAAGAGGAACATCGCTATAGTATCGACGAAATGATGGTGCCCTATAAGGGCACAAGAGCTGGCAACAGGCGCCAATATTTGGCAAAGAAACCAAAGAAGTGGGGTTTTAAAATGTTTGTCAGGGCTGGGGTATCTGGCTGTGTCTACGATTTTGTTCCTTACGCTGGTGAAGATACATTTAGATACCATTCATTCACAGAATATGAAAACTCTTTAGGAGTAGGCGCCAAAGTTGTAATAGCTCTCTGCCAGAGTATTAAACATAAACCAGCGGTGGTATACTTCGACAACTTCTTTTCATCTCTAGAACTGATTCATCTATTACGCAATGAGCATGGTATCTTTTCCTTAGGCACGATCAGAGCTAATCGTTTAAGAGGGTGTCAAGAAAAACTGCCTAGCGATAAAGACTTGTTAAAAAAAGGTAGAGGTTCCAGTAAACAAGTGGTTTGCAATGAAAATAAATTGAGTGTTGTAAATGGCATGATAACAAATCTGTTATATTAGCAAGCTCTTATGTAGATTCGTTTCCTATGGAGAACATAAAGCGATTTTCTAAAGAAACCAAGTCCAAGATTGATGTTCCATGTCCTCAAATAGTGAAACATTATAACTCCCATATGGGAGGTGTGGATTTATGTGACATGCTGATTTCCCTTTACCGCACTAATTATAAAACGAAGAGATGGTACATGGCGTTGTTCTCTCAAGTATTAGATATTTGCGTAAATAATGCATGGATTATGTATAGAAAAGATTGTGCTCGATATAATAAAGTTCCTAACTCACTAAAAATATTTAGAATTAAGATTTACTGTGAACTTCACTCGAAACAACGAACTCCTGCTGGTACGAGTACGTCTTTAGAAAAAACTCAACAGCCTAAATTTGAAAAAATTCAAAAACCTTCTGGGCCAAGGCCTACTGACGCTATCCGCCGTGATAATATAGGTCATATGCCTGACTACACAACAGCGCCGGGTAGATGTAAGTTCTGTAAGAAAGGGATGACTAACGTAATTTGTTGCAAGTGTAATTTAAGATTATGTTTTGTGAAAAAACGTAATTGTTTTAAACAATTTCATGATCATTGAATGTTTTAATATCTTCTCTGTAATTTCCATTAACAGTTGCTTTTATTTTAATAAAATAATATTATAAGTAAACGGCATTATGTTTTATTTTTAATTCCTTGTACATTTCGCAAAGTTAATAATACATAACATGCCTTTTGGACACTTGGACACTGTCTACTTCGCAATGTTACGTATTTTTAACATACCATTCCTAAAAATCTGCTTATTACAGATTTTTTTTTCAATTTTTTTTAGGTAAATAGCAATATTATTAGATAAAATTACTAAAAAAAAAAAATTTTTTTGATCACTACTTTTTCTGCGAACTAAAGGGTTAATTAGGATTATCTTACATTTATTTATTTTGGTTGCTTATAAGAGCAGTGGTATCCCAGAGGTAACGACCGTGTCTTACGAGTTCTAGGTCGTAGGTTTAAACCCAGACAGACTTTTGTAAATTATTTCATCACCGCTGCTCTGAAAACGGTGAAGAAAAACATCGTGAGGCAACCGGGATTTTATAGAGCCAAAAATTCGAAGACGTGGGACATCTACCAACCCGCACTCGCGTGGTAGTTTCTGCTCCCTCTCACCGAGAGGAGGCCTGAGACTCAACTCTGGGAACGTTATAGGCTGATTATACTTAAGTATGCTACACGTACCTATAATCCATTTGTTTTAAAGGCTGAGCTGAAAACACTTCGACATGAAATGGAAACCATCACTTAATTCACTCGTAAAACTTTCTCTCTATAAATGAAATCCAGATCTAAAGGACTTTCCGAAACAAAAAACTGTCCCTTTCAATCCAAACGCACACCCACCCCAATTTCCCCCTAACCAAAGCCAAGAGAAGAGACACTGTTTATATTACTAGTGGATTATTCGCATCGTAGCGCGCGCCGTCCTTTTGCTATAGACAACTATTTTTTGCGTCCTCCCCACAGACTCGGGGCAAAAACAATGACTATTCAGCCTCTGCCCTCTGAGGTCATGGAGTTCATCATTGAGAAGGTTGTATGGGGAAATAGGCGTTGATGAATGAAGATGTATCGTCTTAGACTAAACGTAAAGGGGAGAAACCTTGTAGATAATGAACTTGCTAAATATTTTGCACCCGTTACGTTACCGGGCCTCACGATGAACCCCATCCAAGTTTCCGTAGAATATTATGGTAACTAACAAGTGTCTATGACCAAAGACAAAATCACAATAACATTTTAACAATGCCTTATCTTATTTTAAAAAAAAAATTCCCCACAAAATAGAGAGCAGGAGTCACAAGTCATGGATCACTTAACATTCCTCAACTGTAATTTCTTAAAAACAATCCAAAAAATGTGTTATTACATCATCCTTATTGGCTAACGTGGCGCATGTCACGGCGAAATGAAGTGAAATAAAATTCCTGCAGCAGCCGCCAGACGGCGGCAGCTCACGCCAAGGGATGCTGGAGTGTCGATACGCGGATGTCGACAAGAAATGCATATCACCTTTAGAAAACTTAAGAGGTAAGTACACTGACCACATTAGAAATATGCCATGCGGAATTTTATCGTACCTCCAATTATTTGACGTCAATGACTAGCTGTGAACTGATATATATGGTCTTTATGCCGTATTCAAGTAATACTTTTACTGAAAGTTAAATCTTGGGCAAAATCTGCTACTTGTTTTTAGAGTTGTATAAAGTTTAATTTTATGTTGGGTAGGTAAATTGGTAATACCACCTTTACCTTTTTTTTTAAGGGTGGGAAATCATCTAATAACTTCTCCCGCTCTGGGTGGAGAAGGAGGGCGTGTCAGACTTTTACTGACTAAAATCCACCCGTGTTCCTTCAGTAGCCTGTGTACCAGGACCCACGGTCTCTCTTTCGAACAACCCGCATCCCTGGCAGGCTTCGGCCCCTGCGGACCCCACCAGTTGGTGCTGCCATCTCTTTGAGGCGCGCGTGGACCACAACGCGCCGTCGGCCCTGGCTTGGTCCTTACCGGACAGCGAGCTACCCATTACTCGACATCCGCAAGCTCGCGTAGAAACATAGTCTACAACGCACACATATACGTACATAAACTTACGCCTTCTTCCAAAGGGGGTAGGCAGAAATTACTCAACATAAGGCCTGTTACGATCCTTACATATTCCTTTTACTTTATTCACGTCCATACATCTATGCTTACCTATATTTTGTTACAGCATAGGTAAACAACGATCGATCACGTATCGATGTTCCAGCTGCACATCACTACGCAGACATACATCGACATAAATCTCAGCACACGCGAAATGCACATGTTTTTACTTTTTATTTGCGCAGAATGTCTTTAGAACGCTGGCACGAGACAATTTTTAACGGATTTTTTTAACTTACAACTGTAATTTTGTCCCCAAAGTAATTACGAGATAACGAAATAAATGGCACACCGACATTTTAAAACAACAGTATTTGCATATTCTGAGTTGAAATCTCAGAAAGTGTGACAAGTTTATTTAATTCTGAATAAAAATTAAGTCTTCTGTCATGGAAGATCGATGGCTTGTTTATCGAAAGTTATTTGCCCAATCAATTGCTTACGTCCTTATGTATTTTAAATCCTTTTTAACCGACTTTAAAAAAAACAGAGAAGTTTATGAATTCTACGAGTTTTGATATCAGTATTAAAAATAGAGTTCTGCTGAATAGGTACCTAATGAATGTAGTAGTTCTCTAATTTTCCAAGAACGCTAACTTGAGGTAACTAGAACTAGACGAACCGAAGACATGTAATATACCTAAACGGTGTTATGTAAGTAAATAATCAGATATTCAGTAGGTAAGTAATAATCAAATATAAAGTATTTGTGCACCACAATTTCAACAATCGTACCTATTTGCGGTCAAAACCAAATTTTAAAAACTATTTCTACAAATAAAAAATATAATAAACACTTTTACGTTTAACTTTTGATTACTTAACATGATTTATTGGTTTTTTATAACTTTGCATAAACGTTTCAGTAAAAAAACGTGTTTTTCTGTTTGTAGGTAAGCTGTAGGCTAGACCGGACTTTTTGTCGAAAATCAGGACTTTTCATCCTCCAAGACCGGATTTTCGATTTTAGTCCCTGGTAACCCGGGTAGGGTTACAAAGGGCCCAATACCTACTTAAGAGGGGGAAATAAGCAAAATTGCCTATCTTCAATTTAACTGCGTATGTACTGACTAAACCCATTTATTTGACTGTTTTAACGTTTAACTCTTAAGTCATTAAGAATTTTATCAAAAAATACTTCTTAATACGAGTACTCGTAGGTTATAACACAATTAACATTATTACGTACTATAATAATTTACGAAGCAGTTTCGCGCGCGCGCCTTTTTAGTAATATGCCATTTGCCAGCGAGAGAACCCAAATTACTCCCTATTACTGTCTTCCGCGCAGTCTGAATTTGCATAGATTTACTTTATACTTAATCTGACCCATTGTTATCTCCGGTTTAACAACGGAAGAATCATTTAATTGTTATTCGCAACCTTTACTGCCATTTTTAATTGTCTCTTTTAATTATGGGCCTCTGAAACGTCAAGTGTCGGGGAATTGCTTGAGATCTCCCTTTAGATGAAGCTGGCATAATGGACGTTCGGTGCTGATTAAGGACTATCAATTAATCTTACAGAATTTATGTTAGGCTAAATTCAAGATAATGAAGATCAAATAGACGTTAACCAATTAAAGCCTGAATTTCATTAACGTCTGGTTAATACTAATTCGACTATTGAGGTGGCTACTAGCCAGGGTAATTTACAGTCAGACGAAACCCAGGCGTATAAATAAATAATAGTTTAAAAAAACTAAAAAAACACGCTTTAAAAACCGAACTAAAAAGTAAAAAATAATTTAATTCTATTAAAAGGCGTGGGGTGCTTTTTGAGGAATTTTATAATCAATTAATATCAAGCACCCCACGCTTTTTAATAGAATTAAATTCTTTTCTACTTTTTAGTTTGGTTTTTAAAGCGTGTTTTTTAAACTATTATTTATTTTCTATTTTTTAGTTTTGCTACAAAAGCGTGTTTTTTTTTTAATTATTGAATTGTCATAGGTCCTCGCTATGTCTACAAAGTTTAAATGAAATCTGACCGTTTAAAGTGGGTCAAAATAGCGTCCAAAGGAGTCGGTTACATACAAACAAACATAAAAACATACAAGTGAAGCTAATATAAAGCGTGTAAAAAAGGTTGGCAAACATGAAGATTTTAGTTGTCGTCTCGTTGCCTAATAAAATAACGCCTACGGTCCTACTAACAATTGCTATGAAGAAACATGAAGGCGCACAATCTCGAATCAAACCAGAGCAGCTGCATTAGTGAGAATTCCGACTACCCTGATACAGAGCAAGTACAGACACGCTACATAAGGCCAAGTATATTCAAATCAGCAACAAATGACATACCCTAACTAAGTGTACTGCGTTTTTATGCGATAACGAGTTGGCATCGTGCTAAATGTGTCAGTGTAGCGGGCGGCAGTGGGCCAGGGGATAACTCCAGTAACTCCTGTTAGTTATATCCTCCACTTGGCTCGCTTGGCTCCAGCCAACGTTAGATCGTATTCGTTTACATAAGCCAGGCTTTGCTGCAGATTAAAGCTAGATGTTTTTAAACTGGTCGTATAATTAGCTGGGTTTCGAAAATATCAGCGTTGATTCTGTCTATGGCATTAGGCGCATGTGCATCAACCGAGGCAAGTAGAAGTTAGTCAGCTGATGTTTGATGACTGGCTGGGTTGGTTATTGATTTTAATGTATTCCATGTTTCTTGACTGTACGTAGAAGTTTTTAAAGCCGAACTTTCGTGATTTATTCTTAATTTCCTGAGTAAGCGATTATGAGGATTACGATACCTTTTGTATGATAACTCGACAAGTCCGTATACATGGAAGTTACCCCTGTGTCGAATACATAGTAAGAGGCCAGCGGAAAGATTACGTTGTATCCTTTCCGCAGGTAATGTCATTCCCGTACATTTTGGTGTAGCGTTTGGCGTGAACGCTAACAGAAATGTGTTTTGTCTCAGGGCCCAGCAGGCTTACCACGAGAACCGCTTAGACTAGTGCTTTGTCGTCGGAAGAGTAGACAAAAATGACAGTTGACAGTTTTTCACCGAGAAATGAAGACAAGTGATTTCTATTCTACGGTAGATTAGAAATAAAAAGCGTCATGCTAAGCCTGCAGGTGTGATCCAGAGCTTAAGGACTGCTTTACGGTTAGTGACGTTCGTTGCTTTTCAGTCCTGAGACATCGTAGACAAAGGCATTCGACAATCCGTGTAGCGGCTATTATTTGCATCGCAATTGTGTGTAATGAAAGTAAAATCGGTGGTTTTAATTGTTCAACAGCGCCCTCATAGTTCACTTTTATATACAGGATGTAACAGAAACCCTATTGCTATCCTTAAGCACTAAAGTTATCAGCTGGTATAGAATCACTTTACATAGTTTCAGCTCAAAATAAAATACTCTAAGAATTGATACCAAATTTTCAGTTTCATGTTTTTTAAATTCTAATCATAACAAACGTGTGATCGCACTACGTAGGTCAATAACTTTCCAAGTTACTTGCCAATATCACGATAAATTTCTTCCGAGTGATGTGTTTATTTCAATTTGAAAAGTTCGGTTTCTGGTATCAATGTACTAAAAATTCTCATAACTTCCGAACATGTAGAGATAGGATTAAAAAACCCTTCCAATATCGTTTGATATCATCCAAAGAAGCCGTGCTCTTGGTATGTATATGCCCTTTCCGTTACACGTTGCATATTTTCATATGATTCCTTCTTGTTTTTAGTGGAGGCGTTACTTAGACACTGCATTACATAGGCGTGGTCGCTGACGGTGGAATCTATAATCATGACCGGTTGCACGAGGTCCTAGTGGTAACTGGTAAGTACTAATCATTACGTAATTGAGGCAGTTACTCAGTCTTGTAGGATGGGGCATCATGTGCAGATCATGCGAAGACCATGTAGATTGATGAAAAAAACAACTTGAGAGGTGTCAAGAGACACCCGGATGGAACGAAGTTCCTTTCGATTAATTAGTGAAGGAATTGTAATAAAATTTTAAAAATTGTACATATACATACACACACACACACACCCATATATATTCACACTGTCTGTGTCTCTGTCTGCAGAGAAACACGCGCACGCCACACGGCTTAGAACAATGTGGCAAAAAGTGTCGTTACAACTTTTAGTCTCAATTTTTTCCGTCTAGCCCCCTTTCGCAACGCGCGATAAGGAACTTCGTTCCAAAAGCATATTATAAGATAAAAGACTACGTTGAAGACAAGGAAGTTTGGCATTAATTCCTTCTGCACATGTGGCTTCCCTGGTAACTCATTAGCACCATAACTATGTGTGCCTCTATTAACTGCTTCCAAATTACAATGTTAATTTTATTAATTTAATTTTTTACACTTTCTGACATATTCTCGTCATTATTTGACATTATACAACACTTGTAATATCGTGTCCTTCACCACACAATCCTCACCTTTGAAAACTTCATGAAAATAAATTTTGAGTACGCCAAAAAATAGTCAATAAATAGTCATAAATAGTCACCAAGGTAACAAAAATAGTCGCATTAAGATACCGAAGTTATAGCTATATGTTGGTGAGGATTGTTCGAGTATTTATTGGTAATTCTCATGGAAATCATATCACTTGGTTTAAATAGGTTGATTTTACTTATGTAGATTCTTTTACATTTTGTGAATGAGAGAACGTTGTAGGCCTACAGTTTCTATTCTTTATTTTCATTCCTCTAAGTACCTGGTAAACTCACATACACAAACAGCCAGACCCGGAACAACTACTTGTAGGCCATTAGTGTTGGGTAGGACACGACATGAAAAAGAGTTTGTAAGAGTAGCCTCTTTTTTGTACTGAGCCGGTACAATGTCCTACTTCAAATGAGGCGAGGCCAATGAGGATTGGAACTTGGGCGACGCGCACTGAAGCTCTGTGATACGTTTGAAGTTACCAGTACAAATGTGACATTTGTACTACATTTGGACATTTGTACTGGTAGCTTCAAACAGTACAATGACGTCAATGACAGTCTGAACTCTGATTGAAAATGTATTAAGTATCAAGTATCGCAAAGTAATATGAAACGATTATCATAGTAAACATTGTTTATAATTAAGTAAATAATTATGAAACATAATTTAAATAATATAATAAAAAGGTAATTAATAAAATTACAATGTAAAAGTAATATTTGCGCGACTTGTTGCCACTGAGCCGGTTCCTTCTTTTTGTAAGGACCCTGGTTCGCTTTGCTAGAAGTACGCTCCGAAGGCACAGAAGTGACAACAATACAAAGCCGTTTAAAATTAAATAGTTTTAAAAATACAGCATCAAATAAAAAGCTTTTAGACTGGTCACGACTTTAAACTGTCGCTTCAATAGGCGCCGCACGATATGTAGTCATGTCAATCTCAACATATTTCCCTTTCGCCCGAGACTCGAAACGCAGTCATATTCAGTGTAGAATGACGTAATTTGTAGCATGCGTCTCGCTCCGTCTCTGTCCTCATCCTACAGTTTGACGGAGATGGAGAGTAAGTAATGCGACCTCGCGACTGCCGCGACATAAAATTTGAAGTAGTACAATATAAAATGCCGAGCCGCTCTTACATTTTGACGTCATGTACGGGATAAATGTACCGCCTCTTGTGTGTCCTACTCAACACTATAGGCCATACAAATATATGTTCCGTGCTGGAATCGAACCCGCGACACGCAGCGCAGCAGACAATCGCTTAACCACTGCGCGTATAGATAGTACTTGTTTTTACAGTAAATATTCATACCATTGTAGATATTACGTAAAAAGGTGTACTTACTTACTTAAAGGAAAGTAAATATACTTAGGTAGCACATCTTAATAGTAAGTATATATATAGATAAGTAATCACTGAGTGTAAACAATGTCATAAATATAATTAATTACATAATTCAATTAGCAACCAGTTTGATTTGGTCTAGACTCTAGATTGTCCTATGGAGCAGGACCAGCATGTTTCCAAGCATTCCTATCTTGGATATAATCCTCTAATTTGTAATAATGCTTGTCTACAAAGTGTACTTTTCATATGAGTTTTAAATTTATTTTCGTAACCAAAGTAATTAAAAAAAAAAAAAAAAAAAATAATCAGCAAACCAACGATACGTAGAATAATAACAAATTTTTTGAAACTTGAAAATGTGAAATTTAAATGCATTTTTACGGCACTAATCGCTTAAATAAAAATGTTGTGTTTTTTGTGGTTTATTAGCACTTTAGAATCTAATTAGGACACTTTTCAAAAATGGGTGCTATACCCTATTGTATTTTAAATTACGTGGCGTCGCCTGTATTATGTTTGCTTCATTTAAAGTTTTTATAAGTTCGTCGGGAACGCACCTTGATAAGCAGCATTTATGACCCAGGACGCCACCCATAGCATTCCATAAGTAAGTAGATCTCTGGTTTGTGTATAGTGTATCAAATTGTAATCTTTATACGTGTGTGACAAACTGACAATTATACAGGGTGTAAGGGAAACGCTTCCGAAATCGAAGACAGGTGATACGGCTAGTGATTCTAGATACAGTACCAAAAAGAAATCTTTTTTTTTACAATTTTTACCTAATTTTTTTAGGATTTCTTGTACACTATGCTGTGAGAACAGTTAAATAAACTATTATTTGAGATTAAACACATTTAAAAACATTTTTTTTTACAACTTGTTACAACGAAATTTTTCGTCGGTGATACAAAAAAAAATCAGCTATTCCATACATTTTGACCGCGTAGGTATTGCACTTTTCTATGAAACAGCTGATTTTTTTTGTGAAACCATGATATGCTGCAAGTAGGTCTAAATTTAAAACTTGATGGCTGGAAACTAGATGCTATTTTGGAAACTATATTTCTGGGAATTACTTTAGATTCAAAATTGCAATGGGGTGCCCACATTAGAGCTCTTTCAAGTAGATTAAGCTCAGCTGCTTACGCAATAAGAAAAATAAGGCAGTTGACTGATGTAGCCACAGCTAGGTTGGTATACTTTGCTTATTTTCACAGTGTTATGTCTTATGGCGTTCTGCTGTGGGGATCGGCAGCTGACGTAGACTCAGTTTTCATCAAAAGAGGGCAATCCGCGCAATCTATAAAATGGGGCCTCACGAGTCTCTTAGAAACAAATTCAACGAAATTGATACACTAACTCTGTCTTCTCTTTATATCCTAGAAAATATCTTGTGTGTTCGCAAAAACTTAGGTCTTTTCAAAAAAAGATGCGACTTCCATAATCTAAATACACGTAGTAAAGATGAAATTGTGATTCCAAAATTTAGATTAACTAAAACTAGCAAGTCATGTCTAATAAACAGTATCCGCTTCTATAACAAGTTGCCAAAGTCGATTACAGAACTTAGCGATGGAAAGTTTAAAACTCACATCAAACGTGTCCTTATCAAAAAAGCATAATATAAGATAAAAGACTACGTTGAAGACAGGGAAGTTTGGCATTACTTCCTTCTGCACATTTGGCTTCCTGGTACCTCATTAACAGCATAACTATGTGAGAGTCTATTAACTGCTCCCAAATTACAATGTTAATTTTGATTCTATTTATTTTTTACAATTTCTGACATATTCTCGTCATTATTTGGCATTATACATCACTTATAAATCGACTATTTAGTAGTGATTCTCATGGAAATCATGTCACTTGGTTTAAATAGGTTGATTTTACTTCTGTAGATTCTTTTACATATTGTGGATGAGAGAACGTTGTAGGCCGTACAGGCTGTAGATTTATAGACTTCTTTATTTTCATTCCTCCAAGTACCTGGTACTTATTGACAGGCTGTCTTCCAGGCTCTCTTACAGGCTCTCTTCCTTGCACTGTCTTCCCATACCTATTATCACTGTAATTTGAAAACATTTTAAAAGCCAATTATTTTTTAAAGAGTAACCGTGGAATTTCTTGCCGGCTCTTCTCCATAGGAAGCGACAAATTGGAACCGTGCACCTAGCTTGCGACGTTTTATATTGAACTGTATTTTTTATTTTGAACTGTGTTTTGTGTATGTTTTCAATCTATCCTGCATGGTACTCACATTCACAGTCAGTTTTCGCATTAAACGTCATGAAAAATATCGGTTGTCATATTTTCAACAATTAACCTGGCACTGACCTGGTAATTACAAAAACGTAAGAAAATTTGAGTATCAAGGGTACCCTAGGACTTACCACATTAAATAAAAGCGAGGTCATCTGTAAATGCTTTTTATGACTGTTCCTTAAATAGCAAGGTGGGGTCATTATTATATACGATAAATAAAAAGGGCCAAGAATTTTGAGCACGTCGAGTCTTCAGATCCTATTAGCCTTATAGGAAATAAGAACCTTTCTAACAGATCCTGTTTCTAATACCATAGTGATGCAATTTCTTGACCTATGTATCATGAGAAACACAATCAAAAGCCTTAGACAAGTCACAAGAAATACTGAATAATGTATTAAACAACTACCAGCCTACTTGGTATACTTACTACCTACCCCTACGAGAACTAGAGGATACCCGTTTTGGTTGCACGGAATTCATAATTTTCATTTCATAAACCATCGTTTTCATCTTTTATTCTAATGTTGCCCACAATATTTTTACTATGGAATTAGTAAGTCGGTGAAAATTTTTATCTGGCTACAGAATGAAATCATCGCACCTTAGTAGTATTATGAAATTAAGATAAAAATCGCGTAAGCCCGGCCGTGCCCGAATTCGGCACGGCCGGGCTTGACGGGTTTCGGGCTTTCCGTGCCCGAATCGGGCACGGACGGCCAAAATAGCGAATCCAGTGGGACATTAAAGAGTAAAAAACGACGAATTTGTTAAAAACTTTTGTATAATAATTATTATTGTACAATAATCGAGAAACAACCACACAACTCGCACAGTCATATTATAATGTAACTTAAATAAATCCGAGGCAGCCTCGGTTGTAACTGAAATGGAATAAATAACATTGTCAAGGTAGTTTTTGGCATCCTTAACCGATCATGCATAGTATGCCTGCTTCAAGAAGACCTTGCACCCGATTTGCGTAACTTGCATTCACAATCCGAATGACTGAAGGAAATTCATAATCCATTGCTCCACATGTTTGTAAAGTTCGTCTGCTAGACCGCGTTAATAACGCAATGCATATTGTTGAATTGTCAAATTGATAGAGCCACGTATTACGCAATTAGGCTACAGCTGCAGGACGGTCGTTGTGGTGAACTAGTGATGTAGCTCATGTAGCTGTACGCAGCTGTAAGGCACACTTGCATCTTATTATTAAAAGGCACTTTCCCCAAGACTGCCTCTAAACATAAACTAAAAACAAATGATTACATCTACACAAACTAATTGGATAAAATTAATTAAATTCCCATCATTATTATTTTAAAAGTAATAAAATCTACTATAACTGAACATGATTATCAAATTGTTCACTAAAATAAGCAAAAATAAAGTGGAATCTTATGTGTAAGTAGACATTTAGTGAATATGGACAAAAAGTCCTTATGTAACTTTACGAATGCAGTTTATTCTTTGTTGGAATGTGTAGTTGAAATGTTAATATCCTGAAAAACTTAAACTAAGAAGAGTAACATAAATTAACAGTTTTGGCTTTTTTATGAGCATAATAACCACCCTGCTGTTTAGACGGTGTGGTATTTTAATTATTACTACTGTATAATTCTATTAATTAATCATTGCCAACACGACATTTTATTAAGAGAAAACACAAAAATACCATTTCTTGCACAAAGCGAGTTTTTAAAGTTCATTCTTGATGATGTTCTCGAATATAAAAAAAAAACAATAAGATTACTTTACTTTTAAGAGATACAGGAATAAAGATATCCAATGTGGATTGCGCCATCCTTTTCTTTTCAACAAAAAGTTACATGCTTTACAATAGTCATTCACAGTACCAATGTCATTTATTATTTGAAGAAAAGACTGCTTGAAGGTCAGAGAAAAAGGAAACCTTTTCCAACATGGCAACATTTTCAAGAGTCCTTCTATCTTCAGGAAGAAAACCTTTTTCAACATGGCAAAATTTTCAAGATTCCTATCTTCAGGAGGAAAAGTTTTTCAAAATGGCAACATTTTCAAGGCTTCTTCTATCTTCTGGTCCCCACCATCAGTTCTGCGCCTGCACCCCACTCTTCCGTCTCCTAGTCGACCGCTTAGTCTCCTCTTCAGCCACGTTAACTTCTGACTCATGCAGCACCTTCTTGCGTGAGGACCTCCTCGGAGTAGCCACGCCATGGTCCTCATCTAGCGTCGTGTTCATACTCTTGCGTCGACTCCTCGTCAGTACTGGGCTCCTGTCTTCAGCATCCTGCCGCACTAACTTGGACCTTCTTCTAGAATTTTCTTTATTCTCCACTTTTTCGAGGTCCTTGGAGGAAATTCCGCTATCAGTTTGTATCTCATCAGTTTTCTCTTCGTTTATCTCACTGTCTGGGGTGTGGTAGGATACGTCTTGTATGTCGGCGTCTGAACGGTTGAATAGTACCATTTTGATTGACTTTCTGGTGGATTTCTTTCCTGTGTTGGTGTTCTTGAGTATGCTACGGCCCGGAGTCGCGTATAGGTTGATTGGAGTCATCGGCATTGGAGTTTGCTGCGGAAATGAAAGGTTTTAATAAAGATATTATTAGAATACAATGAGTGGCACTATTTAGCCATAACCATATTCACTTACTGGTAGGAGAGAGAATCCATCTAGCTCCACATTCTTGCCTAATACCGACGCACGTAGCATCGCAAACGACGTTGAATTCTGAAATAGAGTCAGTAAAATTAGATTTACGCACTATCTACGATTTTCATATACAGAAAATTTATGGGTAGATTTCCTTCCTCAAAAAAATATTCTAAATATATTTCGAGAATTCCTTTATACAGCTTTAATAACTCTACACAAGAGCTTCTTAAATCTTCCTGTGTTAGGGGTGTTTTTGTTATGTTTATATTATGATACGTGTGTGCGTGTTTTGCTAACATAGTGGTTAAGTAATACTAACGCGCTATGGGCCGATGATTAGCAAAGTTATTTTAGTGTGCCCACCTTGTTAGCCGAAGCTTTCTTCGCCTCGCTGGACAGCACAGACTTCAGCAAGCTACTCCTAGTAGCGGGCGAGCGCGCGGGCGAGTGCGCCGCGGGCGAGTGCAAGGCGCCGGGCGAGCGCACGGGCGAGCTGACGCAGAAGAAGCCCGCCTCGAACGTCTTGCTGTCGGGCGCGGGCGGCTGCAGGGTACACGGGGTATCTTCCTGCTCCTTCTTGGCTTTTCTTGCAGCTAGGAGTAACAATCAATTACAATTACATTGGTTTCAGTCATAAAATTCTTATACAATTATAACTGTTTGGAAGCTTAATAATCTCAAATCCAAGTAAAAAGAAAATGCCTGTTAACAAACTGTAGCCGGGAGTCGAAGCGGATTTTCCGCGGCAAACTGTAATTGTAAATAAGTAGGTTTACTAAGAAAGGTTAAGCTTTTATACATTCGCGTTCGCGTATTACAGGTGCGTGAAAAAGAATCTAAAAATGACCTAATGCTAATAAAGTTGCGTCAAATAAGCGTAATTATCCCTCTGAACTGCCTTTACAAAATAACATACTAATAAATGTTAACACACGCGTTTTCCCTTATGGACAGGCCGAAACTACAGAATACTAGATCTTGCGATCCTTACATACTCCTATTGCTTAAAAAGAAAACAAGTTTTTCTAAACACAATTTAACACATAATGTTCACCAGCAATCATCTCCCTCAGCCGACTGGGTCCACCAGTAGGCTTAGCAGCTTTCTTCACATTCACAGTAGGTCGGACCACTTTCTTCTTGACTTCAACTGGTTGGTCCTCCACCCAGCCACAGAGGCGCAATTCTTCAAGCTTCTTGAATCTCATGTCTACGTTCTCTACCTGTGGGAGAGAAATAGTAAGAATTTTATAAAGAAACTGATAGGAAGGTATTATTAACTCACATTGGGAACTGCAGTGCATTTGAATCTATTGAATTTGAATATGCAACATTCGAAACAAAATTTGAAATATTGGAACACCTTGATATGTATACTATAATAATATTATAAAGCTGAAGAGTTTGTTTGGTTGAACGCGCTAATCTCAGGAACTACTGGTTCGAATTGAAATATTCTTTTAATGCCCATTTATCGAGGAATGCTATAGGCTATATAACATCACGCTAAGACCCTTAGGAGCCGACCAAAGAGAAAAAAGTCACGAATACGAAGTACTAGCATGGGCAGGCGATTCGAAGCTGGCAGCAAAAATTTGACGCGAACGAAGTCGCGAGCAGAAGCTAGATATGGATATTTTTAATGCCAACTTTGAATGCAACTGTAGCCAGTAACATTATGTCTACATATTTGGTGAAATTATAGCAATCCAAGTTCAGGGTTTTTTTGCTTAGTTTGTTTGACATTAGCACTTAGTTTTCGTCACTTTTTCTCAGTTGATACCTTTCCGCAGCTTTTGATTTCAGCAGGGACACAGACTCTAGAAAGCTGAACTTCTTACTTCTTCTTCTTCTCTCTAGTTACCTGCATGAACACCATGTCCCAGAAGCCGTGCAAGTCGGCGCGCGTGATGAGCGCGGTGCCGGGCTCGGGCCGCGCGCACTTCTCCACTAGGGACGCGAACTGCTGCAGCTTCTGTGACATCAGCAGCCGAGCTTGGCCCACTGCTGACAGCACTGCTTCCTGGGAAACGAAATGACAGGGGCTGTAACCCACAAGTTCAACTACTGCAGAACCAATGCCTCTTCTCATTCATAGTTGTCTGAGCTTGTTTGGCATTTCTTCCTAGGGATCAGTCAGCTAGGACATGGCAGCGTCAGTTTTATAAGTATTGACCAAAAAATTACTTGCCTTAAATGATCTACATAGAGAAAATAAAAAAGAAAATAATACATTATTTCTTTATTTCATGTAATCATACAACCACTATTCAACAGATAAGTTAGACAGTAAGTCAACCATAGCAAAGAGGTGGATGCATTTATTTCTGATATAAATGAATAAATATTACTTGTATGAAAAAGTAAAGAACACTATTATAGTATAACTTGAAGTTCAAAGGCAAAAATGAGATTTAAAAAAAGTTACATGTAACTATTGCATTATGTTTACAATCAGATTTTTTTCCTAAAACTGTTGACAGTTTACCTGCACAGACTCTGACAGCACAGTCTGTTCCAGAATCTTGTCCCAGGTTTCACACATCTCTGTCATCCGCTTGATTTCTGAGGCCAGTTGTCTTCTGAAGTGGTCTACACTGTCTATGTTGCTGGTATCCTCATCCAGTAGACCTGTTCCATAGAAAATATTGTAATATTGAAATTCTTTAAAAGCATGGGAAAGGGAGCAGTTGGAAAATAATGTGGCGCCACTGACAACAGACCAAACTGTTGTTCTCCAAATTGATCTAGCTTTAGCCCACAGCTTCACCTGTGTGAATGTAGGAAAATATTCCACAGGAACTTACTCCTGGGATTAAAAGTACAGTATGTGTTAATTCAGGTTATAAACTATGTGTGCCAAATTTCATCCAAATCTGTTCAATGGTTTAGGTGCAAAGGTGCAAATCCAGAACATACATGCAACAATTATTTTATGTATGGACTAGCTTCGGCCTCATGTATGTCAGAAATTATACCATGAGAATGTGCTACTGGAACAAAGTAGCCTCTGTTACTCCTTATTACATCAGCCCAGTGAAAGTCCCGTCAAAATTGATTTAGCCCTTTCTGAGATGGCCACAGAAAACAGACAGACAAAAAATTTTTAACTTGTCTTTGTTAGTAACATTGATACTTTCATATGCATTTAGTAAAAAGCTGTTATTGTGTATGAAGACATTTGAAATAATTCTGCTAAATCTTAAATAACCAAAAACTATAAGGTCTATAAACTAACTACTACACTAGTACTATAGGGTTTATGGGATCTATTCTTGCAAAAAGTTTTTAGTACACAAACATACCCTCATCAAGTTTCTTCCGCATCTCCTTCCTTGCATTATCCTTGCCTCGAGACATGGTGACACAAGGACTCATGTTCTTAGCCTCCTCAGCTATCTGCTCAGGAGTCAAAGCAAAATCTTCCAAGTTCTTGGGAGACCGCAGACGTTCCTCTGAGCTGGATTCACTTCTAGGCACAGGTCTGTTAGGAGTGATATTCTGTATAGATTTCCTCGGTGTCTTTGTAGTTACTCTCGGTGAATTTTGAGTTGGTAAAGACTTTCTCAAGTTCTTGCTTATCAAAATTGGTGAGAATTTGTTATTCTGCTCTATTTCACTTGAAGAACTACTCTGAAGTGGAGTTATTGAAACTTTGGTTTTTGGAAGTGGTTTGGTTACTTTTCCTTTGGTTGATCTCTCTGTTTGCTTATGCAGTGGTTTTGTTTCGGTCACAGCCTGTTTGATAGCCTTAGATCTTGTCTGCTTGCCGGTTTCCTTCTGAGTGGTGGGTAATACGGGGTCAAATGTTATATTATGTTTCTTAGTCTTTGGAGGTGCCAGTTTTGGCAGTTTCATCAATGTTTTTATTTCTGGTGGTTTAAAAGAAGCATTTTTCGGTGCAAATGAGCGTGATGCTGCCTTTGTCTCCTTAGTTTCCTTAGGCTTGATGCCAGATGCAGTCCTAGCTGACTGGGACCGTGTCACCCTCCCAGAAGTGCTTGGCAAGGGCTTTGGAGGTGGAGGTGGAGGCACAAACTTGTGCGGTGCATGTGGCACCCCCGCTATAAAAGGCTTCTTCTTCTTTAAAGCAGCCTCTTTCTTCTTCTTTTCTTTTTCCTCCTTCCACTTCTCTAGTTGCTGCCTCCTGTGCTCCACCTTGCACTGCACAAGACTGACTACAGGAGCTGGACTGTCGCATTTTGACAAGTTTCTCAAATTGTCAAAGAATGACAATCGGCTGCTCTTCCTATACTTTATATTTTTCTCTAGCCTCTTTTGAACCTGAAACCCAAAGTTATTCTGATAAATTGGTTGTAAGCACCACCTTATTAAACCAAAATGGTGCATTCATAAAGTATAATTTGCTTCAATGCTATGTAATATGAATAATTAAGAAGTAAAAGTGGAATGTACAAAGATGTTTCAAAGTTATGCATGAAAGATTCAGGAGTTGAATGCTAAGGATATTTATCACTACTTACAACTTAAAATGAGCAAACCATACATGCTAAGGTAAAACAGTGGGTATTTCATATTACACTCAACATTACAAAAAAACTACACCAATTTATATGCACCCTGATATACCTACATTACGGGAGGATTCTAACTCATGCATGATGATAACTAAAGTTTATGATTTATTACTAAAATACTAGAAACACACCCCGCCAGCTACGCTGCCGAACTGCGAGGGCTTGCTCTTGTGCTTCTTCGCATGGTTTTTCAGCAGCTTCCCGAAATCGAAGCTTTCCTCTGAAATTAGTAGATAATAAATAATACTCATACAATACCAAATCAAATCAATCAGTCCCAGTACCCAGTAATAATTTCACCTATATTTAGTATTGTTTGTTTATTCAGAAAGTTAGAAATTTACTAATACAGATAATTAATGGCAATTACATTGAAAACATAATATTTTAAAAGGATCTTACCCATAATAAATACCTGAAACTAAAAAGATAAATTAATTTTAAATAAATAACTGTCAACAAACTCAAACAAAGTCATCACTAGTGAAGTGCGCCTCTCAATAATTATTAACTCTTTGGAAGTGCGCTATGCGTCGTTGTCGTTGAACCGTTAAAGTCGTTGAGGCTTGAGATAAAGGCGCTCTCACTCACTAGACTATTTTCATGGAATAAGTAAGTCCTGTAAATGAAAAATGCGTGAAAAATACAGGTGATATTTTTTATTTTTTTATTTAGAAACACCGAGAAATACTTAACTGAAAATATTTGAGGAAATTAAGAATTTGGTCCATATACTGTAAGCGATACTTTGTAAACATTATTCCTTTTGACCATTCAACCAATAAATGTTTTATAAAGATTAATTTTGTAGTCCATCATGTCCCTCCTCTAGACATTTTCGGATGTATTGCAGTTGAAAACCTTTCGTATAATTTTGGGATTTTTACATTTACCTGAAAGGTTTCCAATTTCGATACATCCAGCATTTGAATAAGCAATGGTGTTAAGAACTGAAAGCTCATCATAGGTGGCAGTAGTGTTGTTCGTCCACAAACTGGCATTGTTGTGTATTTGATTACTCTTGCTTCGATCACAAATAAAACGAAAACCAGTAAAAAATTTACGCGACTTGGGTGTAACATAGTTGAGAGACGAGCTAAGGAAATTGGAAGCGGCTATCTTTGGCAAAAATGCAGCTTTACTGGAAAAGTCAATAAATTATGAAAATTGGAGACGTAGGACCGGATTAACCTGGTTAGAGTTGAAACCTAACTCGTGGATGATCATGCTAACATTCTGCACTTCAGAGATGTTCATTCTAGCACTGATCTAATATGTTATTATAAATATACATGTCTGTACTATAGTAACAACACACCGCAAGTGCCTGTAGGGAGGAAAATAGAATTATTTTTCTTGGAAGCACCACCTACATATAAATTTGTTCTCTAAAAGCAGAAAAGTCACGGCATATCTGTAGTCTCGTCGAAATACGATTTTGACGGCAATGGTGAAAGCTCTATGGTAGCCATGAAAAAGTCTTTGAATGGGATTTTAAATTAACTTAGAGCCTTGTACTGACGATTTTAATGAATACATACGTGCTACGGTTCCGCGTGGTGCCGGACGTACAGAATAGCACCATCCCATCTCTTCCCGTGGATGTCTAGGCGACTAAGGGACGTACTAAAGAATGGGCAGCAGCGTTCTCTATGCATTTTACCACCATATTGCGATCGCCGACATCAATGTCCAGCACTGGACGTCTTCCGGCTGAAATGATGACGTGATACGGTCATGAATCATGATTTTTTCAACATACAGCCTAACACTGACCAGCAAATTGCGAAAAACGGAATTTGGCGGTCTACCCTGGAGCTTCCACCTTAACATCTTTGAGAAATACATGAGCCCCATATTTTTGCAGTCAACAGCTATGAAACGTGGCTTATTAGTTAATTTTGTGTAAAAGAAGTCGCTTGTTAGCAAAAAATGTATGGATCGAGTTTTTGGCGCGATCGCGTTGGAACATGTCGCACGACTTTTTATTTTCATGAAATTTAGTGAAGTAGCGAATAAAATTGTATAATTTTGGTAGTGAATTATGCAATTTAATTACGTGTGAGTGCACAAGTGTAGTGAAGGTGAAAATAAGTGACTAACGTGGACTTTTCGTGTTCCCCCCAAAAACTCCTAATAGGTTGTTGTAAAGTTACTACAGCTTTACAATAACTTTGACTTAATTTTGACTTGACTGACTAAAGACGACTATGACTGTTTTGTAAATTCGTGCCCGATATCGGGCCATTTACTTGATCAAAAAGAATAATTACTTGACACTGGCTAAATGCACAAACCGTGCGAAGCCAAAACAAAAAAAAAAAAAAAAAAAATGTATGGATAGCAGGGACTGCATACCGATATAATTTTGGTATCGGTATCAAAGTATCGATATATATACTGATATTTGGGTATCTCTTTATCGATATTGATACCGATATTTCTATTCAGTATACTTATATCTATACTTTAATGTGCTTTTATCAGTATTGATACCGATACTAAAATATCGATATATTACCAATACCTTTACCCGTGATAACCCGTGGCCGCGTCATCTTTGCGTTTTGCGCCATCCGCCCCCGTCCTGTCTAGCAACGGTCGTGATGATGTCTATGTGAATGTTGGTTTCCAGCCAGTGCAGTGATTGATGTATCAAGATGGCTAGTTTGTATTTTTTACCGTTAAAGATTTTTTTTTCGTTTGTATCTAGCTAGACCGGTGTCTAAAGTCTAATTTGAGAATATTGAAAGTAGGTAGGTATCTATTTGTCTTATTTCGATTGAAATAGAGATACAAAACATAGTACACGATGGGTAAAAAGGTACGTAAACTATTTCAGGTAGGTAAGTAATAATATTATAATGTAAAGTATGTGTTGTTCACCCTTCCCCTCGATCCTGTAAACTAATTCACATCATTGAATCCGTTAGTCACCTGATACTTTCATTGCAACCTACCCTTTTTAATGTCTCAGGTGATGACACTTGGCTTGATGTAATCCTAACATCCGCACCCTCCCTTGTTTCCTCTCAAGGCCAGTGTCCTGCGCCTGGATTTTCCCATCATGACCTCATTTTCTTCTCATATGTTGTAAAACCACCTAAACCCTAAAGTTCCGCACATTTTTCATTTCGGCGTTTTGCGCGCATGGACGTTGAGAAGCTGCGTCAACATGCGTCAGACCTCAATTGGGAACTCCTGGCAGTAGCGACAGATGTAGACAAAAAACTGTGCATTTTCGAACGGTTGGTCCTTGCTCTCTACGACAGTCACGCGCTCCTGTTAAGAAGGTTAAACTTCGGCGTCCTCCTGCTCCTTGGGATCGTGCTTTTCGTAAATTTAAAAAGGATCGCAGTGAAGAAAATCGAAAGTTGCTAGAAATCGGTGTAATCAGATAATACACAACGCTAAACGCTGGTAGAATATAGCTACATTCTAGAAACCATACCTTCTTTTTCAACTGCTGATATCTGAGAGTTCCTTGGTACTCTTGGCTTGGTATCGGCAGACCACGTCATGTGGATTTTCCCAATACAATTGGCCTTGATGATACCAACCGTCATTTCATAACCACTTGTCATTTGGATTCCCAAATGTTGTCCCAGATGATCGATTTCATTACTGGCCTAGCTAGTTCCATCATAGAATCATTTCACTTCTCTCCGGTCACCTCGGACGAAATTAAAAAGATCATCCTTTCCATAAAACCCAAGGCTGTAGGCTATGACAGCATCAGTCGTAGTATGGTCGTTTGGATCCTTGATAGCCTTCTCCCTCCTATTAGCCACATTATCAACTTTTGATTCCAGACAATTCCCATCCTTGTAGCGTATGGCCTATGTCCGCCCACTCCCGAAAATTTCAAATCCCTCCCTACCTAGTTACTTTCGACCCATTTCCATTCTCCCATTCCTGTCTAAAGTGCTTGAAGCCTGCGTACACAATCAGTTTACGTGGTTTGTTCACTGGAACAACCTTGTTAGCTCGTTTCAGTCTGGCTTCAGGCCTGGGCACAGTACCGCCTCCGCTCTCCTTAAAGTGAGTGGTGACATTAGAGAAGCAATGGAGGATACCAAGGTTACCGTTTTGATAATAATAGATTTCCCTAACGCCTTTAATGCCGCCAGCCACGATATTCTCCTCTCTATCCTCTCTAATCTTATGGTTTCGTCCGAGGCTCTGGAATGGTTCGCTTCTGATTTTCGGGGACGTCAACAGTCGGTTCGCATTGATAAGAGCTCGTCGAGTTGACGTGACCTGGATGCTGGCGTTCCACAAGGCGGTATTCTTTCTCCATTGTTATTCTCTATCTTCATTAATTTTATAACTTATTGTCTTCGGTGTTCGTATCATCTTTATGCTGATGATTTACAACTGTATTCAGCTGAGCGGGTGGAAGATTTATCGGGTGCTGTAGCAGATGTGAAACGAGATTTAGATTCAATCAAAAACTAGTCTGACAGTTTTGGGGTGTCAGTCAACCCCTCTAAGTGTCAGGCCATTGTAATTGGAACCTCGCGTATGATGGGTAGGGTGACGCTTGGTTCTCTTCTTCCACTTATTTTCGATTGTATAGAGATTTTCTACTTTATTGTTAAACCTTCAGAAAATTTTACAGTTTGGGGTAGCTTGATGTTTTGGCGTCTGTACCGTCATACCCATTACCCCTACTGTTTAATATCACGGTTTGCATCTTGACACGGCACTTAGCTGGCAACGCCAGGTCTCTAGTCTTAGTCAAAGGGTCAACGGTACTCTGCGATCCCTGTATCGTCTGAGGAACTTTTTGGCCGCTAAGACGAAGACCATGCTTGTGCAGACTTTGATTTTCCCTATGATCGACTATGGTGACGTGTGCTACTTTGACTTGATTGCGGTTTTGCTGGATAAGCTCGACAGACTGCTCAACAAATGTATACGGTTCATATTCAATTTAAAAAAATATGATCATGTGTCGAGCTATAGGTCTGAGCTCAAATGGATGTCCATTCGCCAAAGATGTTTGCGCGCTTTGACCACGCCTTTCTCCATTCTCAACTCTCTCACTCCTCCTTCTTATCTTGTGTCTCACTTCCACCTTCTATGTTATTCTCACGCTAAAAATTGCGTTTTTCTAAAAATCTTCTGCGACTCTGTCCTTCTCATACTTCTGACTTTTCTTCATTCGTCCTTTCACATTCAGTCCATTCTTCTTTGGAATGCGCTTCTTCTCGATAACAGGACGGCCACCAGTCGGTATGCATTTAAGCGGAAATTGCAGAGTTACTTTCGAAACAAAAAGCGTAGAGTCATCTCATCACCTCTCCCTTTAATCAGTATATATGTATTTAATATTTATATATATTATAGTACTACTCTGTCAAGAAAGTACCGGGAAAGGATCAATAATACACAAAATGTTAGTAATAACTACTAGTAACTGTTAGTATACTTTGATGGCGATAAAATAAATTTGGATGAATACATCCAAATTTATTTTATCGCCTTCAAAGTATGCTCCTGCAGAAACGAAAGAAACAGTTCTCGCCTCCTTTATGTCTTCTACCGAATGAAAACGGGTGCCACGAAGTGGTAATTTGAGTTTAGGAAAAAGAAAGAAATCGGCTGGAGCCATATCTGGTGAATAAGGTGGTTGCTCGATGGTATTTGTTGAGTTTTGATCGACTTTGGCGTGGTTTTTTCGGTTTTGGTTCAGTTAAAAGGCGCCACTCCGAAGCTTGTTGACTAGTTTGCATGTCAAAGTCATGGGTTTACCCCATGTCTCATCACCCGTAACAATGCGTTTCATGAATGTTGGGTTGGAATTGACTCGTTCTAGCATGTCCTCAGCGACTCCTATGCGATGGAGTTTTTGGAGAAAATTCAGGTCTTTTGGGACTACCCGGGCGGTAACATGTTTCATACCCAATTGATCTACCTAACTAAAAACAGCACTGTATTTAATATAAATAACAGATGTAACTGAAACTCCGCGCCAAAATGGAAAACAGTTGCACCAATCTAACAAAAGAAAAAAAAATCGAACTATAAACTAATCATCCATTCCCGATAGTTTTTTGACTGAATGTAAATATATATGTAAATTCTAAGTTTATAATCTATTTATGTCTTAGTGTATCCTGTTAAGTATAATTCATTATCATGATTGTACTTTGAATAATATTTTGTAAAATTATTCCTCTTAACTAAAGCACCTGCCATCTAATCCCTTCACCACCCTTGGTTGACTGGTAGAAAATGCCCAGAAAACCTTGTTTAAATAAATAAATAAATTAAAATTTATGTGGTTAATGTAGTTTTAAAATAGTTTGTTGGTACTTACGTGAGGTTGGTACCTACCTACAAAATACAACTATTTGTCAGTAAAGACAAATTAAACAGAAACATACGTATATAATTTATCAGTGGTTAGAAATGTACAAAACAATAAACACGGCGCGCGGCCCACGAACCGCTATTGATCAAGGGCTCGCCGCTGACTGCACTGTTGCCGTTCCGTTTCGAGCCGAGGTCGCGCGCCGGTGGCGCGATGTGCGACCTCGCAACGTTGTGTTGCACCCTGATATCAATACTGAGTATCGATAAAATTACCGATAACTTTATACCGATACTCAAATACGTGATACTAAATATCGATATTTTTCCCAGTTATCGATTCCATCATGGGTATTTTCTTTAAAATATCGATATATTTTGGGTATCGATATCAGTCCCTGATGGATAGTGACAGCTAGCTGTCAAATTCTTGGACTAGCGATAGTTGCGACATCTGAATTGAGCAAGTGGTAGTTTTTATACCTATTTTAAGAAAATTGTAAATGAGGTCTCTTGTATTCTAGTAAAGTATTTATTAGTAACTGAAAGCATGGATTCGTTTTCAACTGACCTTGAATGCTAAAATAAATTGAAATACCGCCCAATCAATTGCAACATTCGGGAAATAAAACCCAATTAAAGGGCAATACCGTTTCCGACTTCCGGCTGTCAGCTGATAGACTCCCTATTGCTTTCCAAACCTATTTCGATTTTCGCAAAGAAAGAATACGTCAGGCACCATTCAACATGGGCTTGAAATACGCGATCAAAAGCTAGTTGTAGCTGAAATATTGCTCTAATTGTAGCGTTATTGTTATTATAGTTTCATTTTACATGTACGTTGTGTAACTTTATTAGTAGAAAATGGATACGTTCAACTTAGGATACTTCGGTTATGGCGTTTGTTGATCATTAAAAAATTACGTTCGGTTCATAGTTTTTCTTTATATTTGATGTCAGCTTATCGTTTGTGATCGTCTGTTTAGTTCGTGTTTACGTGTTTAATGTAAAAATGGTGAAGGAGAAGCCTAATTCGATTCGGATTTACGACGACGAGGGATTTAGACGTCGTGCGGCGTGTATCTGCGTTCGTTCTGACGCCGAAACAGAGGTTAGCGTTGTATTTCTGTAGTTTCGGTGTTGTTTGAGATGTGGAGAGGTTGTAAAAAACGCGTGTTTGCTGTTGTGTTGTGTAGGTGCTCCTGGTGACATCGTCGCGACGTCCCGACAACTGGATAGTGCCCGGCGGCGGCGTCGAGCCCGAAGAAGAGCCCTCGGTGACCGCAATGCGCGAGGTGCTCGAAGAAGCTGGTGTCATCGGCAAGCTGGGCAGGTGTCTCGGGGTTTTCGAGGTGAGCACAATTAATGTAAACATGTAAAGGTGTCAAATACGATACAAGAGTCGAATCAGGCACTGGAATTCGATGACAGTGATAGTACATGAACATGATCATAGCTGTGACTGTACGAAACATTATTATAGTCATACTATAACATTGTGGATCAACATTGAAACATGGGAATCACTTAAAAGATCAATTTCTCAGTTCAACACATGTGTTATCAAAAGTGACAGAACCTGATCTATCTAAACATAGTTTATATAGATAAGTAATAATAATAATAAGTAATAGTAATAATAGTTTAGTTTAACATCTATGTTTATGTGATGATTAAGTAAAATGATTGGTACAAGTTTACTATTAATTCAAAGTTATGAAAATCTGAATTACATTGACATACATATTCATTTTCCACACAGTTCATAGTCCAATATTTTTCTAGTCTATAGACTCATTGTTTTTGGATATGTAATGCTAGATCATCATAATATCACTTATGAAGTACTTATGTGCATTTTTGCTATAATCACTATCCTTGATTGATTAATTTGCAGTTTAACCTTTTAACCGCTTACGTCGAATTAATCCGACAAATATTTTCGGGTCCATTTCGCCAGGTCGTATATCTGGTCGTATATTTACGACCAAAATACCACAGCTTGTTTAATCTGTTCTAAAAAGTTAAGTATTGCACATCCCTGTTTGTTGTAGGTATTTATTTTTCGATTCACTGTGCCGGGCGCTGGGAGCACGACAACTGTTATGAAGTCGGGCGGTTAAAAGGTTAATTAGTTCCAAACCTTCCTTCCTTATTCACCATTCTCCTGCCCTTATCCCAATTTATTTGGGGTCAGTGCAATTTTTCTCTATTAGTTGTCATCTCTTTAGACCCCCTTTTTGTAGCCATTCCATACTTTCTTTAGTTAGCTAGCTTAGCAGTACAAATTGGGGATTACATAAAATAACTACAACCTAAAAGTTATGCGAGTTGATAATTTTATTGTAAGCTTTCTAGTATTTTTTTCTGTTACTGCTAAAGCCATTACACGTTCTCAAGAGCAGATGGTTATAGGATGTCTGTAGAAGTGTTTAAATAATAATAAAAACATAGTACAGCCTAATATTGAAATTAAAAAAAAAAAACAATAATGGGAAAGTGTTCAATTTGCATGATATTTTATCATTCCTATTTCTAATACTATAATAATGATTGTTTCCTCAATACATTTTTCAAAATATTTACTCAAGAAAAGGTTTTTTTAATGGCCAGTTATCGAAAAATATCAGAAGGCCAGGGCCAAGGAAACTCCCATTATTAGAATCAAGAAAGTCTAGCTACATTCTCATTTCAATGAAACCAATGTACACGTACAGGTATTTTTGACAGATTGAAATAGGAATACAAAAGTTCTAACACATACGAATTGCTCCTTAGCACTCTTTTCTCATTTAAAAATAATAGAAACATAGTAAATAGTGATAATTTGAACTTTGAATACAATTTAAATTATAAAATGGCACCAATGAACTCATGCTTTTACTGGCTTTTAATGCAGTTAAATAAATATTGGATTCTCTAACCCTTTACGTCAATATTTCTTGGCAAGGAACTGCAAGTAAAATTGTTTGTCGAAACTAAAAAGTTAGCACCAGACAATGTAATAAATATTGCAAAAAGAAATTATTTACAATATATTTAAAATATGTCATGAATATACTTCACAGTAAGTATTGTTTCTGTTTATAAACAGACGATTACACAATAGGCTATTAGGAGTGGAGCCAAAGAAAAAGCTCTGAATCCGAGTCATGTGAGGGTCGCACAAATTTATTGAACGTTAGAATTTGAACAAACCTACTTCAGCCAAATATCGTTATTTAGGCGGATTTATGTTAGACATTGAATTATATTATTGCAGATTTTATATCCTACTCCCAAATATGGTTGCATTTTTCTTTTTATTTAATTTTTACTGTGAATGATTTTAGTATGATAAACATGATGTAACTTATACCTAAATGAAGTAAGGACTAATTTTACATTGATTGTAGGATGTAAATCTGTTTTGGAAGAAAGTAAACTCATGGAAGTGTTGCCGTTGACATTGCCGTTGTATTGTACCAAGTTACAGGATTGATTATGAATTAACCAAAGGGTTAATTCATAATCAATCCTACTAATATTATAAATGTGCAAGTTTGGATGTTTGTTACTCAATTACGCAAAACGGCTGAACGAATTTGGATGTACTTTAGCACATGGATAGTTCATAGCCTGAATTAACACATAGCATACTTTTTATCCCGGTAGTACGTGCCCGTGGGATAATTTCCGACCTCCACGCGGACTAAGCCTGGACCGAAAAGCTAGTAAACCATAAATTAATAAGCTCCAGGTGCAGTATAAATTGCGCACATCTGACAACTTTGAAGGACACGGCGAATGCGACCTTTGCATGTCCTTTTTAGAGCGTGTCCTGCCACTACTACCTCAAACATTCGAGACGTAGGACATGCTGAAATTGAGAGCCGCCACGAACGCATTTTATTGAGTGTCGCTTCAAGTCTCACTACCGTACCTTGATGAAAATAAAAATATAATCCAATCTGTACTAACCATGTGTTCCGTGTGGTGCCGGACGTAAAGAATAGCACCATCCCATTTCTTCCCGTGGGTGTCGTAGGAGGCGACTAAGGGATTTACTAGACAATGGGCAGCAGTGTTCTCTATGCATTTTACCACCATACTGCGATCGCCAACCCGCCTGCCAAGCGTGGCGATTATGGCAAGCCCCCCTGAATTGGGGGAGGCCTATGTCCAGCAGTGGACGTCTTCTGGCTGAAATGATGTACTAACCATAAGTTTACATTATTTCGTAACATATACGCCCCCATATGCAGTGTTTAAATGTATTGCCATTGGATTATAATTGAATAAGAAAATAAACATATGGGCAACACCAATCCTGCTAATCCTAAGCTAGATAAAAACCAAATAATATGTCCTATAAGTGACGTAGGTGCTCTATGTACTAAACATTGTACGAATACGTAAGTTCAATATTACATATTTAGGTATCGTAATAATGAAACCTATTAAAACGTAATATAGTACCTATTTTTTTTTATGTATCCCGCTCATCACAGCAATCTGTCATGGACATTTAGCTGCTCCTTTGTTCGAATTTCTTCTGCATTTGGTCTTTGTAGCAGTGAGGAATTGTCCATTGAACATTCTCACTCATTCTGCTGAGATTGTTTAATTAAACTTGGAACACTGTTCCTCTTAAGGTGAATGTAGTCCACATTTTTCCCATACAAAATTCGGGAGGGTATTACTCCACTGTTCGACAATGTACATCAAAAATTAAACATGGTATGGTTTTGTCTCATTATTAATATTGTCTGTACGGAAACAGAATACTAAAATAAAAAGTTAGGAGCCAACAAAGATTCGTTTTTCATGCTAATTTAACCTAACTTTGGGCGTGTTTAAGTAATAAAAGAAGTGTAAAATCTGAAAAACCAATTCGGTACCGACAAAGCTCAAATATCGAAAAGTTCAATAAACTTTATTGATCATTGATTTATGCAATGGTTTTTTCATAAAACCCGATCTTCCGAAGGACTGTTCTTAATTTTTAACGCGTCTGCTGTACTATAAATGGTCCTGCAACTTCTAACTGCTCATCACTGATACTACCTCTGTCGGTCATAATGCCTGGTGAGACAGCGTGCTTTTTAGACAGGCCCATCGTTGAGTTCGAGCCCGCGACTAGATCCCCCTTAAGTCTTGTGTATACAATGCTTCCGGACCCCGATAAATCAGCAGCCAGTGAGTTGACGTATTTGGTGAGCTTTTTCTGGTAGTTTGCGCTACGGGCAGCAATCTCTTGCGTTACAATTTTGAGCTTCAGATCTTGCAGGATGTATTTATTGTGTATGCATTTAGGGATGTTGAAAATAAATCTCAAAGCTTAGTCTGAAACCTTTCCATGATGTCGATATTGCTGTTTCTTGTTGTTCCCCAGAGCTCATCTCCATATGTCCAAACCGTCTTCAATATAGTTTTGTATATCAGTATTTTGCTTTCATTGGTTAACTGAGACTTTTTACCAGTACATGCTTCTCAGCTTTGTGTCTAGGCTTTTCCTTTTACTCCAGATATGTTTCTGCCAAGTCAACCTTCTGTCCAGGTGCATGCCTAGGTATTTTGCACTATCTTCGTGTGGGATTAGTTCACCGTTTAGTATAATTGGGGGACAGTTTCCTTTCCTTAGAGTAAAGGTGACTTGAACAGATTTGCTTTCATTCGCCTTTGTACGCCATATCTTTAGCCATTCCTCAATTTCACATATATGTTTCTGAGGGTTCGCTGAGTCAACTTCTGAGGTGGTGTGTACTGACAGTATTGCAGTATCATCAGCTTATGTGGCGATGAAGGTGTAGTCGTCTGTTGGTATGTCGGCTGTAAATATGAGATAAAGCACGGGCCCCGAGGTGCTCCCCTGTGGAATACCAGACTTGATTTCATACAAATCTGAAGTGATGTTGTTAAGTTTTACCTAACACGGGTTAAACGCTTGTCCAGGTAACTTTTCAGTATGAAAAAGAAGGAGTGGGGCAGATATTTTTAGAGTCCAGCGGCATGCCAGACCCTGTCAAAAGCCTGGCTGATAGCCAGGAAGACAGCCGAGCAATATTTTTTGTTTTCCAGTGTGTTGCTGATGATATTTGTCAATCTATGTACCTGCTCAATGGTGCCATGCTGCTGTCTGAATCCGAATTGATGCCCAGGAAGGGATGGTATTTAGATGAGGGCCCATTCTATTGAGGATAATTTTTTCAAACAACTTGCCAACTCAAGGCAGGAGGCTAATTGGTCGATAGGACGAGGCTTCTTCTGATGGTTTACCAGGTTTAGGTATTGTAACAACCTGAGCAAGTTTCCACTGGTATGGGTAGTGGGAGTCTCAGGCAGGTATTAAAGACCATCACTAAGAACATTATACCTTTTTTAGGAAGGTTGTTTAGCAGTACGGAGTCTAACAGATCATAGCCCGGTGCTTTCCTTGATTGAAGAGCTTTAATCTCACGAGTTAATTCAGTAGGACTTTCCGCCTTTAGGGGAAAGCATAATTGATTTGGCGACTGGAGGTAGTCTGTTATTTCCTCGTCTCTATTGATGTCAGTGCAAGGTAACGGAGTAAAAAGCTTTTCCAGGTGATTGGCAAATGCAGTTGCTTTTTCAGTTTCAGATCTAGCCCAACTTCTGTCCTCTCTTCGCAATGGCGGGATAAGTTCTTTTGGTCGCTTAAATTTCTTTGTCGCACGCCATAACGAGTAATTAGTATCCTTATGTGGGGTTAGGTAAGATAAGTGTCTTTGTAGGCAAAGGTTCTCGTATTCCTTGATCATATCTTTCAGCTCTTTTGTTGCTTTGTTAAACTTAGTTTTGTCCGTAGGATATCTAGTTCTGTGCCATTCTTTCCTCATTTCTCGCCGTTCGTTAACCTCCTTTAAAGTTCCTTGGATGTTCCGTTTTTTTTTTGCCTTTTTTGTAATATTTTTAGGTGTAGAAGCGTTGGCCGCCAGGTGTATTGCACGTGCAGGTGCTGGTGAACGTTTCGATAATGGAATAGATGTCTTCATCTGTTTTCAATTTGATGTTTAGGTTTAAATTACTTGTTACAATTTCTCGATATAGGTCCCAGTTGGTGTTTTTGCTGTGGACATAATGGGGTGACTCTACCGGAACAGCTTGTTTGAACACATTTAAAATGACTGGAGTGTGGTCCGATGACAGATCTTCACATTTTTCAATCTGTAAGTAGTTACGCCCAAGGTTCTTTGCTATGTAGAAATCTAGCAGATCTGGTATTTTATTGTGATCTGTGGGCCAGTATGTTGCTCTCCGTGAGAGACGCATTCTAGGTTTAGGTCTAGTGTGAATTTATGTAGTTGTCTGCCCTTTGGGTTAACAATAGGTGTGTTTGGAATTCCAGTCTCCTCCGCAGATAAAAACTTAGCCCAGTTGATTGAAAACGTCCCTATTTTATGTCTAGGTCGGCAGTAGATTGCAGAGAGTGTTGTGTCACTGTTCTTGTGTTGTATTTCAATTGATGTAGCTTGTATTTCCTCTCTTTTGTAAAACTCAAGCGGATAATGTTTAATGATACTTTTGACAATTACAGCAGTTCCACCGTGGGAGTTACCGGAAGGGTGATCTGTCCTATAGATTATGTAATTTTCAAATTTTACTTGTGATCTTTGAGTGAGTCTTGTTTCCGATATAAGTGCGACATCGATTTTCTCAATATTCATGAACAACTCAAGCTGTTGCCGTCTGTCGGTCAGCCCATTGGCATTCCAGGTGATGATGCGGATATTTAGTCCCTCGGTGGAGTCAGGCGGGTGATTAGTATGGTCATTTGATCTATCATGCTGTCCATCATGTTTTTCATGATTGCTTGGAATCTATTGAACATTGTGTCCAATATCATGTTGGCTAGTTTCCAGCGAGGAAACTTTAGATTGTTTTGCAGGCTTGTCGCTTTTGTTTTTCAGAAGCTCAGCATAGCTGGTTCTTGGAAGATACGTCGATTTAACACTTTCGCCAGTGCTGGGGCTTTGTTCTTTGGTCACAGGTGTGTATTTGAATGGTTCGATGGCAGGCTTAATTTTTAGTATCTTCTCTTTGTATTGTTTATATTTATGGCAGCCCTTGTAGCTTGCCGGGTGTTTCCCTTGGCAGTTAGCGCAGGTAGCATCTGTCTCCGGGGATTCGGTGCATGATGTTCTTGGGTGGTCGTTTCCGCATTTAACGCATCTGAAGGGTCTGAAGCACTGATTTTTCGAGTGCCCAAATCTTTGACATCGCTTACACTGCAACACCTCTTTTTTCTTGTAGGGTATTTCAATCGTTACTTTGACGTGGTTGATGTACTTAACATTGAAGATATCCTTATTATTGGCTCGTGGCTCTAGGTCTATGTAATAGAGGGGAAGTTTTTCTTTTGTAGTTCGATGCAACACGTTGACTATTTGACGAACTTCATGTCCATTTGCTTTTAGATCTTCTTTGACCATATCAATATTTTCTGAGGCGTGCAGACCTCTAACCACTACTCTGTAGGCCCTTTCGCTCTTGAGTTTGTAGGTGTACAGGTTGATGCCCTTTTCGATGAGTTTATCTCTTAATGTTTTGTAGGTTTCAATGTCTGCAGGCATTAGCTTAATTATGTGTCCCGATCTTAGTGTAGGCATGGTTATACTTGTTCCTTTCAATCATTTTGCTTAAGAGATCTCTTAGGGGTGTTATATCCACTATGCCAGTCACAAAAAATGGTTCAGGCTTCGGTATGTATTCTTTGTGTTCTTTTACAGCTATAGGATCTTCATCGCTGAGAATGTCAAATGTGTTTTGCACAATCCCCGTGTGCAGTTAGTCCGTTGGTGGATGTTTGTTTAATTTGACCTTCTGTGTGGCTATCGAGCCTTCTGCGTTTATTGTTAGGTACTTTGTCTTGCTGCCACTCTTGATTTGAGAATTATTTTTTCTCTTGTGCAAAAGAGTCCCTTTGACTTTCCCGGGTGATTGTTGAAGTATTGTTTTGCATGTGGCTTGATTGAGAAGTATTTACATTACTTACCTGAGTTTTGGCCTGTTTATCCGTGCTTATGCATCCACTGAATGACAAAGACCTTGGTCTAGTTTCCAGGAGTCTCTTGTGAAAAAGTTGTTGGGTGTAAGCTTTTTGGGTTTTATTATCAGTCATATCATCATTTGATTCCCACGAGCATGGACGATAGGGTGGTCGCTACACAGGGTGACGCCATTCCTGTGAGAAGGCTAATACAATGGTGTTCGCCAGATTCACCAAAGTTGGCACTCGAGACTGACATCCCCCAGCCATGCATCCTCTGGGCGTGGTCTCCACCGTAGGATTAGGGTGAAATTTATTGAGGCTTTCTACCTCTCGACACGGCTAAGCCAAAGTCCCCGATTCTGCAGATTGAATCAACAGAACAGCGGTTTAGTACCTATTATCATAAAATGGATACCTACTAAAACTGTCTGTACTAGCTCACATCCCAATTTCTGATGCTCTGTATAGAGACTTAAATCAATAAGATTAAGATATAAAACAGTCCTTTGACCTGCATTCCCAATATACAGTCCCAATTCCGAACTTAATTCCCACGTCTACAGAATCAATCGTAGAACAAGACAAGAGTCAAGAAGTCACAGTGACTTACAATTGGTTGACCAGTACAGAATCATCATAATTCTCGTCATTAATTTGTCACCTCGATAGTCTCCCCCTTGATAGCCATATCATCTTTCACACAGTCCGTCCATCGTTTCTTTGGTCCTTCTCTACTCTAATACTTATACTCAAGTTTTAACAATTCAGTAGAGCCATTAGTGTGATATTACAATGTAACGTGGTTAATTTATACACAAAATATCAACGCTTCATCATGACAGAAAGTAAACAAGTCATTGTTTACCCTATCTAAATTAGTTTTGTCGACAATGTAGCAAAACGTTGCAATGAAGCGATCCCGCTGTTTTATAAGGAAATGTTATTTATGGCTGTATTGTGGAGAATTATGATTCATTGGAATAATATTATGCTGCGCAGAATTCCCCTTGGATTCGTGTAACTTATAAATAGGTTATTTTTACTTAAATTGTAGGATAGACTATTCCTGACAAATTATAGGAAATGCCAGGGTTCTCGAAAACTTTGAAAGTTATGCCATACTTAACATAAATTAAGAAGGCACGGAAGCGACTAATTCTTGGCAGAACCGTAAAGTAAGTACTTTACTATCTGGTTTATTTGTGACCTAGAATTTGTCATAATCGGTCCGTATTTATTTTAAGTTCCCTCTCTAAATCGAATGAATGTATTTCAAGGCTGTCTATCTGACTCACTCAAGTCAATCGTTATAAGCCCGCGTTCCCACGGACGTAATGTAATTGCGGCGTTATTTTTTCGCGCACTGTCTTCAACGCAATGCTTAGCGCCAAGAGTTGAAAATCGAACACTGTGTTTCTTCGACGTGCTGAGGCTCACTCGCGCTGCACGCTGTTGGATTCGTAGGGACTACTCACACTTATTCAGCTCTGTTCAGCTTTTGTCCATAGAAAACAAGGATTTTGTATAGAGTCCGTTCAGCTTTCCGCGGCTGAACGGATGCGTACGCATCTCATACAAAATCATTGTTTCTTATGCTGAACAGAGCTGAATAAGTGTAAGTTGTCCCTTAATGCTCGGTTCAACACAGGAGTTGAAAATTTAGTGCGTGAAAAAATGCCGCGGCGATTTTATTACGTCCGTGTGAATGTCAACTAAGAAAAAGCTGTACTTCCATCCATTTATCCATTCAAATAAATATAATTGAAGGATCTGTTTGTTCCGGCTAATCTCCAAAACTGCTGGCACTTTTTGATGAAATTTGGTATGAGGTTACTTGGAACCCTGGGGAAGGACATAGGTTTTTATCGACATGCTGTGCGTGCGGAAGCTAGTCTAGACTAGAAGCTTACTAAACTTCAGGTGTTTTACTTTTTTCAAAATAAAATTTAAGAAAACTCCATCCATTGCCAAACATATCCATTCGAAACAACGCATCTTCCCCCAAAGGCGTAACAATTACACAATTCAGAAGAAATCATTGTCAAAGGATTTGTTGCCGCAGATAGTTGTTCGTACGCGATGATGCTACTAGCTACCCATCCTCAGTAATGTCTTCATTTACGACACCTATTATTTCATGTCCGGGAAACCACACGTCAGCTAATCATTGCAGGAAATTTCAATTTAACGGCTTACTACGCATGATATAGTTTCTCTAGCCTACATAGCAAAAAACACGTTCACGAATCTTATAAACTAAACAGATTTAAAAAACTAGCCGAATGCATAACCTTCTCCTTTTTTCGTAATTGGTAAAGCTGTAACCAAAAGCGCAGTTGTTAATTTCTTTGAATCATTATTTACGGAAATGACTACACATTGAATTGTTCCAATTATAAATGTTTGTGAACGTTCCAAAGACAATATGCGCAGCACTGGAGGGAGCTACACGAATTCAATCCCTTGACTAACTTGTATGAATTTCCCGAAGGCAGATAAGACTTGTTTATTACAACGTATCGTTCGACCTTCGATTGTCCGAGGGGTATTTTCAACTAAAGTAGCTGCATCTTCCGTCTTTATCATAATAAAAGTTTAGAATTTATTTATCCCTACGTTAAGATAAATTCCTAGACAGGCAACAGGTAATTCAGACAACAGGTGAGGGTCAACAGCTTAAACGATCGGCATTACATGACCAATCTCACGATAACCTATTTACCCTAATCGACGCATATAATCGGCAGGCGACACAATAGCTAATGAATACTCAGTGCGAGCAACATTGCCGTCATTCCATTCGGATTATACACATGATTTACATAATGAAGCTTATGATTTCGCTCATCAGTGAACTCCTGACTAACTTATCAAACGCTAACTAACGTTCCTAATTACGTAAGCAATTACTTTGTCATAAAATTAATTAAGATCGCTTGATTGGTATTTACGTCATGCCTCGCTTCTATTGTTTACAAACTAGATTTTATTCGAGTCAACTACTTTTACAGTGCTTCGTTTGTAGTTAGGTTCCAAACAGGTTTCATTATTGCGGGAAAAAAATAACAAGCGGGGTGACGTCATTTGATCCCCGACAATCGCTGTGCAAAGCTACCTATGTGTAAAGTTACATTACTCGGCCTATGTCAAATATTGCCAGGGCCAACCTCCGTGCGCGGCGGGCTGTAGGGTATCATGTTCTGTGGTCGTGGTCGACACTTTGTCCACTAAAATCGCCCATAAAAGTCGGTTATCTTTATGAACTCTCTGAACCTAACACATAATGGGCGAATAAATGTCTCGTTTAAATCCAATATGAGTGTTGCCGAGATTGCTAACTTGTTGTCGGGTCAATGACCTCCGTTTACAAATCCCCAAATGATCATCGTTCTGATACTGGATTATCAACATAACTAACGCGTTTCCTTCTATCAAATTCCAGAACCGAGAGCACAAACATCGAACAGAAGTGTACGTGATGACGGTGACCCAGGAGCTGGCGGAGTGGGAGGACTCGCGGCTGATGGGGCGCAAGCGGCAGTGGTTCAGCATCGACGACGCGCTGGCGCAGCTGGCGCTGCACAAGCCCATCCAGCGCCACTACATCCAGCAGCTGCGCCGCTCCAAACAGAACAAGCCCGACGACCCCGGCAGCTAAGCCGCGCCCCTCTCCTAGGTTAAGTCAGCCCGGAACTGAATCGAGCCGCGGCCCCCCGCGCCTCCCGAGCGTTGGGCTCATAACGACGCAGACGCCACACGTATAACATCTCCTTTTTTCTATTTTTACGTATATTTTTATACTACGATGGAATAAATGTTAATTTTATTTTGTTAGCATTAAAACGAAAAGACATACAAGCTCTATTTTTATTTTTATTAATCTGCGTTTTTTAGTCCTGATGAAATGAGTTTTAAAAATAAACATTTTATATTGCTCTTCTGTAAAGTTTTTGTTTGGTGGACGGTGGTTACCCAAATATTTACCTTGCGAAGCGACGCGGAATGCTCTGCTTTTAGACTTCTGCAAAAACTGTTTGACGTATTTTGTAATCCTATTCAAATAGTTTGAAGCCAAAATACGTCATTGTATATTGACACAAATACATACTGCTAAGCACATACCATTCGTATTTGAAGTTTAGTTGAAAACAGAACACATTTTACTGAACTGACACACATCATAAGGCCTGCATCACATTCACATCCTGGCGATACTAGCCAGGAACACCCAGACACTGATGACATTGTTAGGGTAGGCGCATACCTCCACGCTGAGCGCAAACTCCGCGTTAGGGTCGTCGCACAGGTGCAGGCCGGTGGACTTGACGGCGGATATCACGGACTTGGTGTTCACGTATGACATGTTTAGAGGGAAGCCATATATCTAGAAAAGAGAAACGAAAATTTAAAAAATTATCAGTCCAATTTTCAGATGCATTTCTAAACATTTTATAGAACTAACCTTGAATGTGACCATCAAATGCTTTAGTTTCTGACTGAAAACTGGTTTGGTTCCTGTTGGATTGAAAACCCAATACTCCCACTGTGGCAACATCTCGCGTAGCAGTGTACTGCAATACCTAAAATTTTTAATAAATTAGTTTAACTAACTTAATTTGTGTTAACTTATTTACTATTGCTCTGTCGTTTGTTAGTCGTGTGTTTGTTTGTTGTTGTTGTAGAACAACAGTAACTGACTGGGCGTGGGCGTGAATACAGGTCAAACATGAGTGAAAGATAAGATGCTCACATAGGCGAACTTCTTAGAACGTCTTCGTAAAAAGTCTGCTAACTCACAAAATAATGCAAAAAAAAAACAAAAAAAAACAGCCCATCTCATCTCATTACAGGTAGCAGAGATCAATTCGTAGATCCCCTCGCTTACTAACCCTTGCAGCAATTGAATTAACCGAGCACGGTCGATAGCAGTCGAAACCCCCCCGAAAAGAAGACATCGGTTAGCATCAAGCCGGTTAGTACAAATAGTCCTCCATTCGTCTACCTGTTCCATATGGTCTTCAAATGAGGCCGCCACTTCTGCACCTTGGTCTTGATCTTATTCTCCAGTGCTACCCTAAGCCCCTCTACGTTAGGGGGAGGGGTGTAGAGTGCGCTGTCTGTCACCACAGGCTGCTTCATTACGAAGACGGTTTTGTCGAACACCTGTAGAGTAGATAGATATTGAACCTTATGGTTGAGGTTCTAAAGTCTTTCTTCAACTTGCTTATTCTGTGAGCTACGTTTGCAACTTTGGTTCTCTGCCGGATCAGATCACCTCATCCCGGATTCTATCCCTCAGCGAGTTCCTCTAGCATAGCTCGTTCGCCTTCGCTCGCTAGGCCTTGAATTTTTGGACCAGCCGTACCGTGAGTTTCGGCCGTTTCGGTCCCGTAATGTTTCGGCTCCGTAGGTCATAACAGGCAGGACGCATTGATTGAAGACCCAAGTCTTTAGGCTCTATGGAATACGCAACGAAACTTACACCTTGCCAATCTGAAGACTTGGAGAAATCGAACCCCATATTCTCGCAATCTTGAGACGCTTGCATATTCACCCAAATCTGAAACAGTAACACATCTTTCCAATATTCTTCACAACAAACGCGTCTTTATTGCACACATTTTCGCTACTTTTTAACCGACTTCAAAAAAAGGAGGATTCTCAATTTTTATTTTATGTTTGTTACCTCATAACTTTCCACTGGGTGAACCGATTTTGATAATTCTTTTTTTATTTGAAAGCTCCCGTGTAGTCCTATTTATTTCAATTCAATTTCATATGTATAGATCTGATGACGCGTTTCGGAGACAGACAACGGAACTCTTAAAAAAATAACAGTAAATAAACCGTGATTGCTGCTATCGCATAAATATGCATTGTTTTGACCCCAAGGATGATGAAATTTTGAATTAGTGGGGTAGGTACTATAACTAAAAAGTGAAAAATAAAAACTTTTTCTAAAAAAACAACCGACTTCCGAAAAAACACTACAAGGTGAAAAATAACTTTAATTTCGGAAGGCGGTGACAAAAAATTTTAATACAATTATCCAAAGTCATTTTTCCTTCCGAAATTAAAGTTATTTTTCACTTTGTAGTGTTTTCTCGGAAGTCGGTTGTTTTTTTACTCACATTTTCATTATCAAACACATAGTCAACGGTCTTCAAAGGACAGCCGACATCTCTGAGCTCGTACCTCTCCCCACTGCTTGCATCACATACAAACCAAGTATACCCGTCACTCTTGTTCAAGAACCCTCGGCTCCTGAACAGCTGGTCATTCTCCAGAACGATCCTGCGCGTGGTCAGGTCGTATTTTATTAAGACGAAGCTGCTGTGTCCTCTGGGCAGGCCCAAGCCGATGGCCACCCAGCATTTGATGCCTAGGTAGATGAAGTAGCTGGCTAGGAGGATTGTGTGATCTAGGGGAGAGCCGTGGAGGACTTTTAGCAGTTCCTAGGGAGGAAATAATAATTTTAAATGGACTGAAGACTGACGGGTGTTGAAAAGATAAAGGAGTCAAAGTTATGGAGGCAATACTAACAAGACCCAACAGAGTTACAGCATGCGACTCCGTCACTTCATAGCTAGGAATCAGCGACACGTATCGCATGCACGCGTTCATCATCCTGGCTAAGCTGTCTCCTTCACGGGCGCTATAAATCGACTCCCTCTCTTCGTGACTCACTCCATCTACATCCAGATCCCTCCGTCTTCCACTCGAAGACGAACTTCTTGAAAACCCAGAGGACTTCGAAATAGCAGAGTCACCCCTCGGATTCTTCGGGACAAAGTCTCTCTCGGGCAGAGGAATCGGCTGTAAAAACTGCGTGACGCATTTGTTCCTACCCGCGCTATCTATAAAAGTCAACGAAATATTCCTCATCGGAAATTCATTTGTGTATTCTGTTACGAAAGTGTTTAAATGTTTGATCAAATAATCGTCTTCTAATGAGCTTGGTAACGGCTGGTTGTAAGCGTGTAGTCCTCCCAAGTGCGAGAGGCTAGTAGTTACTTCTAATGTTATAAAAGCGGTGTCTTTCTTCATGAGTTGGGTTATTTCTGGGATTAGTGATGTTGACTCCTTCGTTTGGAGGGTTTCATATCCAAACAAGAGTGGTGGGGTCGTGATCTTGAATGTGCCACGTAGCTGAAAGCATTATAGTTAGATTAATATCGGTTTGGTCAATATTTGTGCAAACTCACGTTGTATTCAGTTGAATAATTTCTCTACTTGCTTATGGTTTACCCTGACTGAGAACTCGGCTGGATGTATAGCGGCTGATAATAGCATCTCCCAAATCCTAATAGTGCGAATTAAGTAAGCGACAACGGAAGTATTTAAAAATAACTTTATTCCGACAGAGTTACAGCGAAACAGTAATTAATTAAATCTAACAAAATATTGATCTTATATACTAACTTAATTGCTAACGTAGTACATGCACAGCGTGATCAGATTGACGCATGTTCTAGATAATTATAAATGCTGATCGCGCAGTGGGGAAATTGGGAAATAATAATCTAGTAAATACTTATTGTCTGACAAAGCTAATATTGGTAGGTTGGGGTTCCTTAACTCCTCCCTCCCTAAGAGAGGAATTATCCGAAGGTGTCGCAGACGGTTTCGGAGAATTTCGACAAAAGTTTATGAACTGAAATTTATACATTATAAAGATAACTATTGCTATTACAATAACCACATACTCTAAGATGGTCCATATACTAATTTCTATTGTCACTGTTTATTCGTCTATTTCACTAAATTTTGCACTTTGTAACACTTCTTTCACATCACTGAAGTCCACATTTCTTAAATCCACTTTCTTTGATCTTCTCTGAATGTCCTGTTGTAGGTCTGGCATCTGGATCAATGGCAGCTGGAAACTGGAAACTGTAGTGTTTGTGGTGGCGGCATCGATGACTTCGCCTATTTGTGTCTCGCATTGTTGGCCAGGTGTCACGATGTAGGTCCCAAGAATAGTGTACTTCAGGATTTCTGTATTGCAATTCTCGGTGATGATGAGATTTTCCTCTGAGTAAACCAACCATTGGTTGTCGGTTATTTTCTGTATCTTAGTTTTTTCTATTTCAATATGGTTCTGTATGCAGTTTTTGTAGTTGTTCTTCATCAGCATTATTTGTTCAATGCAGGTCTCGGTTGGAAACTGGGCTAAATTAGTTTCAGCGCAAAGAAATTTTCCATTTTCAATCTCAGTACATGGGCTTACCACGGGCATGTATTTCAATCTATTCACCATCAGGTAAGGATATTTGGGTATTATTGTAAAGGTATTTGGAGAATGGAATATAGGGATGGGTATAACCTTGTAATAATTATATGTTTCGTTATTTATTAGGGGAACTTCTAAAACAAAAACTAACTTGTTGTTATTTATATATGATTTAAGTATGATATTACGTTCTAATTTTATTAAATTATGTTTGCTTACTGGGTATATTGTTCTAGCATGTTTAGCAATGACTTCTAACGTATTATATAATTCTGTACTATTTATAATGGATTGGTGCAATGTATTCAGTTTGCTAAAGGCTATTGCCGTTTCAATCTCTTGTATGTTTTCGTAACAGGTCCGAAAGTTATTTAAAATTTGATACATAGTATTTAATATTTGGAAAAGTTTGTTAAACCTGAACTCATGTTCAACTAATTTTTCCATTTCATTGGTATGTAAACCCAAGTTTTTAATATTTGAATTTATTATTTCAGAGTCATTTACTAATTTATCAAAAGCTTTTTGCATTGATGATACTTTACGTTCGACCACATGCTCTTTGTTCTGTATCATTTGGATTTCTCTATCATATTTAATTGCATCGTCTTCATCTAAATTTCCTGTGATAGCTTTTACAAGTGAGCCTAATGGATTAAACAAAGCTCTTTTATTTCTATAATGGAAAGGTAAGATTTGAAAAAATCTATCCTTAGTTAGTTTAATAAGATATTCTATTTGGCTTTCTATTCCTATAGTTTCGTTACTAAGACTATTTTCCTTAATTTTAATTTTCAAGTTAATAAAATCCCGAATATTATTATCTATTTGTAAGTGTAATGATTCTAAATCTACACTTTTGTATATTGTCCAATAACTATTCCTCTTCACTGCTACTCCCCGCTTTATCGCTGCTATCCCCGGATTCTGACCGAGGTTTTGGAGGTCCAGCGTGAGTGTTGGCACCACTAGTACCAGAAGTACCAGGCACGATCTGTGGAGGACGTTTTACATTTTTTAAGGCTACTCTAGTTTTCCTTTTCTTTACTTCTACTGGGACTATATTTCTTTCAACTTCACCTATTACTTTCGCTTTTTCATATCGAGGTTTTTCTTTAGCTTTTCTAGTCCTAGTGTCTTTCATGTAAATATTATCGTCTGGTTCGAGTACCGGTGTCGTTTCGCCACCTTTTTTATTAATTATTTTAATTTTATCGGATTCTAATTTTTCTGTTATGAATTCATAGAGTATTTTAAGGCGTTTTCTATGATCTAACAATAATTTCTGAGTTAAGTTCTTCTCTCTATCCACGTTAAATACATTATCGGAATAAGTGTGACCAAATACTAGTTCAAAAGGCGTAAAATCTGTTGCTGAATGTATGGTGTTGTTATAAGCCATGATGGCATAAGTCATAACTGATGCTGCATCTAAATCGCTTTTATCGTATTTTGCTATACGATAAATCTCAATAATGGTAGAATGAAACCTTTCTACTATTGCCATTGAACTGGGATTATTTGGCGTCCCAATATGAAGTTCAATTTTGTAAAAGCTTAACATTTCTTTAATCAAAGTATTGTTGAATTCTGTACCGGAATCGCAACTAATTTTCCTAGGCAGACCATACATGCTGAAATATTTAATCAATGCCCTAACTATCTCTGGTGTACTCCTATTCGGTACCTCTATGGCTTGTGCTATTTTACTAAATGCATCCACTATAGTTAAATAATATTTCCCTTCAATATATAATAAATCCATAAAAGCTTCCTGAAAAGGGGCATCCTGGGTTTGTGTTAACTGAATGTGGGGTTTAATCGGCTTTCTATCATATTTCATGCGTTTACATGTTTCGCAAGCATTTATGATTGCCGTGACTGTCTCTTTCATGTTTGCCCACCAATAATGTCTTTTAAGTTTGGTTAAAGTTTCTTTAATACCTCTATGACATGTTTTCCCGTCGTGGTATTTTAAAATAACTTCTTTTTGATCTTCTTCAGATCCTGTCAAATTTATAACTCTTTCTGTACACTCGGTTAACTTAACTGAATCCTTTTTAAATAACTTAATTACCATGTTTGAAAAAGTTTTTCTAAAAGATGTGTGTTCGAAGTATATAAAGTACTTATGTTTTGGATCAATATACTCTTTCAAAAAGTCTTTAACTAATATATCGTTATTTGTCGGTAAGTGAACTTCGAGAATTTTTTGTTTATTATTTGAAATATCTTTTACGTCTAATTTATTTTTAAACCATGAATGAATTAAAATCTGTTTTGGTTTAGTATCGACAGCTTCGTTTAAACTAGGAATGCCTTCGTGTTCTCTATTTGAAACTGAGTTGGCAGTGACCCCATCATCAGAATCCGAAAGTTCTATCGTTTCTATTGGAGTTTCGGGGTCTTGCAATTCGTTTTCTATAATTTTTTGTATACGTTCCTGCCTATCTCCTATATTTACGAATATTGAATCTAAATCGTCGTCAATTGCATTAATCTTAATCCTAGATAAAGCATCTGCATTCGTGTTTTGAGGGCCTTTCTTATATTTTATTTCGAAATCGTACTCTTCTAACCTTAACCGCCATCGCGTGAGTTTACTATTGGGCTCTTTCAATGAATACAGCCAAGCTAATGGTCTATGGTCTGTAAATATGGTAAACTTATTACCATACAAATACGGTCGAAAGTGCTTAACTGCCCATATTATGGCTAAAAGTTCCTTCTCGATAGTGCTATATTTTACTTCTGTGTCGCTTAAGGTTCTACTAGCATAGGCTACAGGCTTATCTGAGCCTATCGTTCCTTGTGACAATACAGCCCCGATCGCAAAATTGGATGCATCCGTGGTTAAAATAAAAGTTTTACTAAAGTCAGGAAATTGTAACAAAGGTGCATTTGTTAAAAGCTTTTTACATGTCTCAAAACATTCTTTATATTCCCCATTAATTACAATTTTGCGACCTTTCTTTAAACAAGCTGTTAATGGTCTAGTTATTTTGGCAAAATCTTTGATAAATTTCCTATAATAACCGATTAGTCCTAAAAAGCTTTTAATCTGTGTAACCGTTTCCGGTATAGGATACCTAAGAATAGCGTCTATTTTATCATTATTTGGTTTCAAACCTTCACTTGTAATAGTATGCCCTAGGTAGAGTACTTCCTTTCTAAGAAAATGAGACTTATCTAATTGAACTTTTAAATTTGTTTGACGGAAGCGGTCAAAAACTGCTCTAAGTTTTTCTACATGTTCAGGCAAGCTTTTAGAAAAAATAATGACGTCATCGAGATATATTAAGCAATGTAAGCCTTGAAGGCCTCGTAAGACGTTATCCATCGCTCGCTGAAAAGTTGCGGGTGCGGTCTTTAACCCAAACGGCATTCTGTTAAATTCATAATGACCTGAAGGTGTGCTAAACGCAGTTTTAGCTCTATCTTTCTCCTGAACCTCTAATTGATGGTACCCGCTAGCTAAGTCGAGAGTTGTAAAGTATGTACTATTACCTAGCATGTCAAATAAATCGTTAATGTTGGGCAAAGGGTATTTATCATCAATTGTGATTTCATTGAGCCGTCTATAGTCAACTACCATCCTCCATTTTTGTTGGCCTGACGCGTCTAATTTTTTCGGCACTAAATGTACGGGAGCACTCCAGGGAGAATGAGATTCCTGGATAATGTTATCCCTTAACATTTTCTCGACTTGACTACTGATCTCTTTTGTTTGAATAGGTGGCAATCTATGTGCCTTAACGTTTATTGGGTCTTCATTTTTTGTTCTTATTCTATGTTTAACCTGATTTGTGAAGGTTAACGGAATATTTTCACAATAAAATATATCTTTGTATTCTTTACAAAGTCCCTCAATAACCGTTCGTTCTTCTGAATTCGTATGATCTAACTGTAATTTGTCTAAATTCTTTGTTAGCAAGCTGTCCACTTCTATATTATTATCTATGAAATTAACACTAACAGATGGGTCCTGTATGTATGGTTCCACTTGAAAAGGTCCCGTAACTACTAATTTTCTATTTTCATGGCTACAATTCTGAATAACAGTTGTTGCATAGCCTTCAATACACGTAACTAATGCGGCGGGCATTCGAATCCCTTCCGTAAATTGCTTAAAATCTAACACAGCTTCCCCGTTCAGTACGTTGACTGGGAGTCTTACTCTAAGTTCACTACGAGATGGTAGATTATATATCTCTCTCATAGGCGGTGAATATATGATAGGAATATCAGTATTTTTTAAATGTAGTATCTGATTTTCCATATTAATCTTTGCCTGTAATTGCTTCAGCAAATTGCTACCTATTAACCCATCATACCTATCGTCGACACTATAGACATAAAACTTATGGAACTCTTGACTTCCAAAGGTAACCGGTAATGGAATAATAGCCGTTTCACTATGAACACTCGATGCGTGAGTGCTAACAACTTCGAAGGGTTCATACTGTAAATAATTTTTAAAATATTTATTCGCTATATACGGGCTTATAAACGATCTAACACTCCCCGTATCTATCATAAAAACTGCCTTTAATTCTGGTATAACTATATGTGGTAAATTTAAGCGTTTATTACAATTTATTTTTATTCGTTCTCTAGGGTAGAGGCCGTTATGCAAAAATTTCCCGCCCCGGGTTCTTCAGGAGAAAATTCTTGGCACTCATTGTACGAATAACTTGAACTCTGTTCATTATTATTAGAATTATTTATGTAATTAACACGTCGTGAACTTGCAGTACGCATGGTGACATCAGTATTCGCACCCGACGTAGATGCTTGCGCTGCAAAAGACGGCGTGCTCGGTGCATGTGCCGCGAACTGTTGGTTCGGTTGTGCAATCGGAACAAATGACCTACTTGACTGCGGTGACGCATTATTGTTGTTTGTACGATTAAAATTGTCTTGATTTCTTTGAATATTATTATGTTGTTTATAATGTCTGGGCTGATGCGAATTGTTCGGTGTAAATGTGCTGTTTGTAGCACTATTCGGTACATGTGTACTTGATATGCTATGTGAATCTTTCTTTTGATTATTAGATTCAATTGCATTTTGGTTATTTGGCAAATTGGGTCTGTTATTTCTGCTAAAATTACGTCTGTCGTTTGTTTTCGACTCATAGACTGCCTGGAAGTTTTGTTCTTCTAAAACTATTTTTAATGCATCCTCTAACGTTGTGACGTCGCGCAAACGAACTAATCTAACTAAAAATGGCGGTAAATTAAACAAGAAAGCATTCATTGCTCTGTTACTATAAATGATTTGCTTTGCCTTACGTAGAGATTCATCAATGATAGTTTCTGATATTTTAGCAAATAAAACACTTCTCATCCGCTGTATTCTATGGCAAAAATCTAAATAACTTTCACCCTTATTTATTCTACACGATTCTAACTCCATTGCTAAACAATCCTCTGTGCGTGGATCACCGAAGTGTTGGTTTAACAACTTCTTCAGCTCGTCCCACGTACCTATAGCTTCTCTTTCGCCTACCAAACTGGCTGCTTCGCCTGATAACCTACTTGTTACTACATGAAATAAATATTCATTTTGGGCTGCGGTTCCTAAGGACGTAGACAAAATGTATTCACATTTTTTTATAAATAAAGGCAACATTCTAGTGTCGCCGCTGAATATTGGTATGATGTTAACCAATTCCTGTGGGACACGGGTTACGTTTTCCATTGTGAAAAGTTATGAAAGAAACCAACGCGGAGAAAAAAAATCACACTAATGTGCTACTAAACTATCACTACTCTAAAATATTAGTACAATTAAAATCTATGCAAATATTATTACGGCGTTGTCCAATCCCTAATAATACACAAACACATAGACTATTACAAGGTTGGGATATAGATGGAAGAGCTGAGAGGAAGGTGAAAAAGATTTACTCACAATTCCGCAGCTAGCTCCATGCTCCCTGAATTACTGCTGTGGCTGGTCCTCTTCCGTAACTCGAAGTGGCTTCTTAATGAATTTATTTGTTCGGCGATCTCTGCTAAACCGTAGACACGGACGTCGGCTACTCCACGTAGAATTGTATACACGGCAAACTGACTACAGAGATCCTACCGGCTGCGCCAATTAAGTAAGCGACAACGGAAGTATTTAAAAATAACTTTATTCCGACAGAGTTACAGCGAAACAGTAATTAATTAAATCTAACAAAATATTGATCTTATATACTAACTTAATTGCTAACGTAGTACATGCACAGCGTGATCAGATTGACGCATGTTCTAGATAATTATAAATGCTGATCGCGCAGTGGGGAAATTGGGAAATAATAATCTAGTAAATACTTATTGTCTGACAAAGCTAATATTGGTAGGTTGGGGTTCCTTAACTTGCGCGTGCAGATAACTAAATCCAAACCATGTAGATATCACATGGCTGGATTTGTCACAGTCAGCAACAAAAATCGAATAACAATTCAGCTTTCTAAATCATAATTATTAGAGGAGCAAAAGTATTTTTTTTTAAAGATCAGATTTTAAATGAAATACATAACATCAGATTACAATTTAAATTATGTGTAAAAATAGCAGCGTTAATCGTCGTTTGTCGCTGAACGTAACTTGCTCAATTTATAGGATAGTGACGAAAGAGCTGCGTCCATAATCTTGTTGCTTACATATTATGACCAATATCAATAATATTCGCATTGTTATATTGACTCCTCCGATTATGATAGTCTATTCGGTGTAACTCGCGGTGCTAATCCGGAACGGTGATATTGCTCAGACGTGCTAAATTTACTGTGTAGCCAATAGCTGTACGTCAGTGCGACACGCCCTACTGCCAGCTTGCGTCATCGTGCAATGTCCGTTGCCAGGACGTTACTCGCAATTACACTGGATTGAGTATGAATCACGCTTCTTCCTCGCGACATTCGCACTCAATAATACCTATATGTGTGACTCTCACTTAGATATGTTGAATGGACACACCTCTTTGAGAACTTTTTGACTGAATTACCTACTTATGATATTTTTAAGCATCATGATTCAAAATTAACATAATTCATTAGTTGATGTTATTTAAAGTAGTTACTTAGTAGGTGTCTGTATAATTTTAGAATTACGACTTTTTTAAACGACTTCAAAAAGGAGGAGGTTCTCAATTCGTCGGAACCTTTTTTTTTAATGTATGTTCCCCGATTACTCAAAGATGGCTGGACCGATTTGGATTTTTTTTTGTTTGAAAGGGTATATATACTTCCCAGGTGGTCCCATGATCATCAAATCAGGATCTGATGATGGAATCCTGGAGAAATAGAGAGAACTCTTCAAATTTTATAGGCACACTTGAAGCGATTTGGGTAGTTTTTGGAAGAGTCTCGGAGTGGTCCCATTTCAATTTGATGAAGATCTGATGAAGAATTTCGGAGATGGGCAACGGAACTCCTCAATAAATGATAGCAAATGGACTGGAATTGCTGAAATCTCATGTCTGTCTATTGTTTACACCAGATCATAACATAACATCACGCCGGTACGCTGTGAAGGGGTAAGCACAAGTGAACCACTAAAAAGCGAAAAATAAAAACTTAAAAAAAAACGACTTTAAAACACTACAAAGTGAGAAATAACTAAGTATAATTTTGGAAGGCGGTGACAAAAAACTCAAATACATATCCAAAGTCACCGACTTTAAAGTTTTTTTCACTTTGTAGTGTTTTTTTGGAAGTCGGTTGTTTTTTTTTTAATAACCTTTAGGACCGGCTAACGACCAACACGTAGTCGATAAGCGTAATGGCTGGGTTATTTTTTTCCGCTACGGTTTACGTGTTTGATTCCATCGTGTTTTTGTTCCGATTTCCAATGTTTACACATAATGAGATTTTGTGTCTACCAACTACAGGAAAATATTCCGTTATATACTTACAGTGCCCAAAGTCAACACCGCATTCAACGGAACTTCCAAGGTTCCCAGCCACTTGTTATAGTAGCGGTAATGAACAGTCTTGTTGGAGTGGTCCTCCTCGGAAAAACCTTCAACTGGTATGTTCGCCTTGTACTCGTCGAAAACGTTAATGTGGATTGATGAGAGTGGTTCCAATCTGTAAGTGAAGTATTTGTAACTTAATATTTTCTCGCGGTTGACCAAAATAGGGTGGGTGTCAATAGTTGGTAATTGTGTGATATTATGTTAATTCAATGATCACGTTTGTTATATGGGAGCCCCCTTAATTATGTATTTTATTCTGTTTTTTAGTATTTATGTTGTTATAGCGGCAACAAAAATACATCATCTGTGAACATTTCAACTGTCTAACTATTACGGCTCATGAGATACAGCCTGGTGACAGACGGATGGACAGCGGAGTCTTAGTAATAGGGTCCCGTTTAACCTTTGGGTACGGAACCCTAAAAACCGACAGAAATATGTTATAAAATGAGTAATGTGCATGAGAGCAAATAAATAAATAAATCATGACTTGCTGTTACTGTACTGATGTACTGACTCGGTGTTAATTTTGAGCGTGTGACTCCACGACGGGTGGCAGCCGATGGCAGTGACTGTCTGAGCTGAAGCTCCTCTGTAGTTCATCCGGACAAATGGCCTTAGAGGGCGCACTTTGAAACCTGTCACAACAAAATGTCGAGTGCGTCAAAAAGCAGTCACCCGGTTTGCATACAGGTCACGGTGTAAATGTTAACTGCAAATAGGACGACACCATAAACACAAAGAGCAGTAGCACCATAGGCTTGCTTTGCAGTTACAGTATTTCTAGGTTTTCATACCTGCGATCTTCTCGTCATCTTCGGACACCTCGTCAAGCATAGTAGAACTGCGATCTCGCAGATTGAATGCCCTCAACACAGTCACGTGAATTTCCTGGTCTTTCCTCAGGGACTCTTTCAGTATCTGCTGTTTAGTGGTATTAGATGCAGCTGCAAGTGCCCCAATTTCGGTCTGATTGGAAAATAGGCTTCTGCAATCAAGAAGGCAGAAGTTCAATATGTGGTCGGTTTCGTAGCACAATTATAATTTTGTCATTCATTGTTGGAGGGAAAGAGTGGATTTATTATGAAGAAAAACTAATTTACGTACTTTTCGTAACCGGGATATTAACGAGAAAGAAATCATAGAAACAACGTTTTCAATTTACTTTTATAGTTGTTTTGAAAGGTTAATTAATATTGGTTCTCAGTTTATACAAGGAACTTTGGACGCTCGAAATAAGTAATTGAAATACAAACCTGAAACTGAAATTGAACTCCTTAACGACGTCTTTATGGGTCTTCTGCAGCAGGTACTCGTTCAGATTCCTCAACATATTCTTATTTAACTTCTGGACATACTTGGCTCCAATAAACCGTTGCAACTCTATTGGATCCATTTCCATTTCTCTATCATTCAGATAATCCATATCGAACTCTTTTTCATTTGTCTTTTGAAGACAGTTCAATTGCTCAGTCGTTATTTGGCTTGCGTGAAGAGGAACCAGTTTCTTGTCAATGTTATTAAATCCCCCAATATTCCTCAAATGAAGCAACTTCAACCTTGTAATGTCGGGATTATTCTGGTCTAGTGGAAAGCTATCATCATCTAGAACTTCCATTTTACTTAGTTTTTGTAAGGTATCTACCATGTTTTCGTCAGTTACGTCTTTTTCATATATCTTACTAACTACATCTAATAACACGTCTAAATTCGGTTTGTCAATGCCATGTAACAGTCTTTTTATTTGCCTACCAGTTTCCATAGAAGTTTTGATAGCTTCAGATTGATTTTGCTCCAGCTTATCATTCCAACCTACTTTTATGTAAATTTCGTATCTCGTATATAATTTTTCTTTGAACAGATTGCTGCTTTTAAGTCTTACTTTATTTGCGTGGGCTATTTCTTTGATACTAACACCACTGCCTACGTATTTAGAGTTAGGCTCAATTATTTCTTCATAAATAAGATCTTCAGCAACAAAATCAGCATTAGCGTTTGTTTTTCTTACTTCGCATAAGTTTATTCTTAAATCTGAAACCTTTGTGTCGTTTTCTAGTAATACTACTTGTATACTTTTATTCTTTGGTAGAATCTGTATGGAGAAGCTCTCTGTAAATTCTGCACGAAACATATCATTGCTAGAATATTTTTCAGACTCGCATACAAAAACATCATCCACATAGATACAAAAATTATAATTATTTTGCAGGAAGCGCTGACCTACTTGCCTAAAGTCAGTTAAAAAACTTTCGTCTTTTTTCAAATCCATTTCTATTTGATCTTTATTCACAAGAACATTAACAATCGCTTCTACTTTACTTTTGATTTTCTCTTCGTCTAGATGCAATTTGGGCTTAGTCGGTTTACTATCGGAATTTCCTTTTTGTTCATTCTTTGCTTCTTTATATTCTATGTAATTAGTTACATAATCAAATTCAATTTGGTCGAGCATATCTGTGTATTCTTTGTTAAATGCATCATTCCATTCTTTCTCATATTCAGTTTGATTGAAAACTCTTTTCGTTATTTCTAATTTATACGGTGTTTCAATACATTCACGTTTCTCTCTAATCATTTCTATATCGGACCATAGTGATATAATTTTATGTGTAATCTCTTTTTTGCATTTTAGTATTTCCTTATATTTTTCTTTGAGCTTGATTAATTTCTCTGTGTACTTTCTTACAGTTTTATCGAATCGTACATCATCTTTTTTACTTGGACTGACTTTCTTTAGATCTTTCTTAAGATTATCTTTTGTTTCTCTATTGATTGTAATGTCTTTTACAAGATCTTTTAACAGTCTCTGAATATGATTATATTCATTATAACTTTCTACAACTTTCACACAAAGCAGCTTTTCTAATGTGAAAGAATGATGATGTTTAGATATAATATTTTTTATTGAGATTTCTAGAAACTTAATGGGAACATCGATATCTTTATCGTTGTTCGCAACTATATCAATAAACTTAAAGGGGTCAACATATTCGACTGCAATTAAACAGTCCTCAGTAACAGCATTTTCGAGTATTCTCGGAAATATCGGACTCAAATTAATAGCCCCTAATTTTTGAGTCCATCTGAAAGTTTCAAAATTAGGAAATTGAACTGACTTCATTTTAGCAATTATAAGCTTTTACCAGCGGCTTCACCTACGTGGAGGTCGGAATTTATCCCACGGAAACGTACTCATCATAACAGCCGAAGACGTCCACTGCTAGTCATAGGCCTCCTCCAAACGGGGAGGGGAAACGTACTACCGGGACAATAAGTATCCAGGTTAAAAACAAAATGTGTGACAAATTTCAGCAAACTGTTCGGCCGTTTCTGCTTTTTGTCAAAGATTTAACTCGACGACCTCCTCTACAGCATAGGTAAATTACTATGAATTAGAAACTTACCCGTTCTCTAAATCAGAAGAAAATGTCTTAGATTTGTGAAATGAAGGGATTTTAGAATTCCTTTTTAGGTAACTGCTTTGTCGCTCTTTAGTAACATCCACCATAGTCACAACATTTTCGGTCACAGGCGCTACGGAAGCGGCTATTTCAGTACTTATTATATCCATTAAATTCGATGGTTTAACTTTCTTCTTACCCTTTTTCTTTTTCAAATGCTTCTTGGGTTCAGTTTTTATCTCATGTTTTGTAAAGAAATCATATTCATTAAAATGTTTCGGTGACTGTTTTGATGAAAACGAAGTTTCGATATCATCGAGTGTTGTGTCTTGTTTGATCTCGTGATACTCTTGAATATCATTTTCAAGTGAATCATCCACCGTCCAAGTATTTAATTCTATATTTTCATTCATAGTAAACTTATTTTCGAACAACTACCAAACTCAATGTTTGTTTATACGGCCATGCGTTGCTAGGGCAACACAACTTTCAAAGTTGAATTTTTGTCTATGCTTTAATTAAATTTATAGTTATTGACCCTTTTTTCCTACGCTTTTTTACGCTTTTTTTTTACCTATTATCCGAGTGTCAAACAAATCAATGCCACGAATGCCACATACAAAGTCTAGGAAGTAAGGGAGCACTGCTATTATCTAAAATTACACGAAACTCATAGCCCACTTGTCTTGGGGCTAAGAGTTTCACCTTGTGGCACTTACTCCTTACTTGTTTCATAATGGTAAAAGCCGATAAGCTAAGTCGAATTACTCAATCTCTATCTGTGACAACCATAAAGCGAAATCACAAATGTCACTCATTGATGTGAAACTGACACTGACAGTGTCACAACAAAGGGAAAAGTTTCTTGTTTTAATTTTCGAAACGAAAGTTTATTATGTTCAAAAGATGGCACGATTCCGTTTAAAAGACAGCGACGAGTACTACTTGGCTCTATCTGATCAGCCAAAACGATTTGACGCTGATAGCCCAGTTACAAACGTATTTTTCGACGACAGTAATGGACAGGTAAAAGCTAATCTATTTTCTTGTGTCCTTCGGTTTTTTGCTTGGTATTATACCACTTGATGGTTTTTTTTTTTGTCGCAGTATAACTATACAGGCCTAAGGGATCTAAAGGAAATGCTCTTCAAACTTAATCAAAGCTTTTTATGCGCTTAGTTTGTGTGACAAACATAACATTATTTCTTTGTTGCAGGTGTTCACAGTTAGATCTGGGGGCGTCACAGGAGTCACGGTCAATGGCATGGATAACTCAAAATCGACTTCATTCCGAATGGAGGACCGTGGGCCAATTATATCAATAAAATTTTCACCAGACCTCAAAATTCTGGCAATACAAAGAAATCAAGATAATCAGAATGCTACTGTAGAGTTTGTAAACTTTAAAGACTTGGCCCCTACCAATGTGGAGTACTCTCATATTTGCAAATGGAAGAATGCCAAGATCTTAGGATTTGTTTGGCCTAAAGTGAATGAGATCACTTTTATAACCGACCATGGGATAGAATTACTTCAAGTTTTACCTGAGAAGAAACAGTTAAAAAGCTTGAAGAACACTTCATTCAGGTATTATTATTATTAACTCATTATTATTTTGTGTAATGATCGTGTGTTGCAATAATATCTAAACACAAGAATAGATAATTATGCTTTATATACCTTAACTGGAAGCAATGCACTAAGGCCAATATATTCCAGTTTGTGCACCTAAATTGTACAAGTAACCATGTCTAATACCTACAGTCTCTAGTTCAAAATATACACAGTCCCCATAATTTTTGCATCAGTGAATCTTTTATTATACTGCACTATACATAGTTGTTCTCGTTTCCAGCTGTGCATGGTTCTCATGGTGCTCTCAGAGTAACATTGTGCTGCTGGCCGGCAACAATGGAGTGCTGCTGCAGCCATTCTCACTTAACAACTCCACCATCACCAAACTCCAGAAGTTGGATAGTAAGGAACCCTTTTTAACTATGACCAAAGAAAAGCAAGAAAACAAAAATCTTCAGTCTGAAGTCAACTTTCAGCCTAAAACTTGTCTGTAATAACTTAAAAAGCAATATCACGGCAATGGCTGTCAATCGAGGCACAAATTTTATATGAAAATGTCTATGTTCCAGTGGACGCAACAAGGCCGGTGGTGGAACGCGACGTGTTTATCCTGCGCCTTTGTGACGCGACGTGGTGCGCCGTCTTCAGACACGCACACTCAGCCACGGTCACAGCTCCTGGACCCACTGAGGTAAACAACCAATAAGCGATACTTATACCATGTATGTGCAGCATACTTACTGATCTTTTCTCATACTTGTTTATGATGCATGTTTTTATAAAACTCGTTGCTTGCGTGTTGCTTATGCAGTTCGATTGGTGACCTTGCCACCCCGTCAGGTTATAAATTGCAGCAATTTAGTACTAAATGAGCAGGGTAATCATGAAATATCACAAAGATAAATCAATGAAAAACGTATTGGTAAAGGCCCAGTACTAAACTGTAACCATGAATTCAGCATATGATTCTGGACCCAATTTAATGATGATTCTAATCTAGTAGATGTAGTAAAAATTCACCGCCGATTATCTGAATCAAATAATCCTATAAAAATCTGCTGTTTAGAAAGTGCAATTCCTACATGGTCAAAATTTATGGTACAAAGAATTTTCTTTTCTCATAAGGGTTGGGCATCATCATATGCTAAATTTATGATTCCATTTGGCCCACTGGTCAAACTTTTTTCCTGTAATAGTGTAACCAAATAATATAAAAGCCAACAATTCCTCCAGGTGTGGCTGATGCCGATCACGGGTCCGTCCGGCTTCCACTACACGCACGTGCTGAAAACCGGCTTGGTCGGCAGGTTCGCTGTCAACGTGGTCGACGATCTGGTTGTGGTGCATCATCAGGTAAGCCATACATAATGTAAGAGAGGAAACTGATTTATGATGTTTTGTATACTAACATTTAAAAACAAAAACATTTGCGGGCAAAATAACATAACGTATGGCTAGCTAGCTAGGTACAAGCAGTAAAAGTAAAATAAATGAATAAAAGCACATAATACCAGATATTTTGTATGAAAATTATAAACTATAGTTTGACTTTTAATTGTATTCAGTAACTTGACAGTTGAAAGAAAAATAATGTTACTATACTAACACTGATAGTGTTGGGGTAGTGAAAGATTTTGCGAAAAGAACGAATGATAAAAATAGTTTAAATATAAATGAAACCATTTTTATAATTTGTTATAAAACTTTAAAAATTCGTTTGTAAGATGTGGAAAATTAGAATAATTCATAATTTACTTATCTACTCAAAAACAAAATATATAGCAAATTCTACAATTTTTAAGAAACAAATCATGTTTTTAAGACAAGTTATTAAATTTAAAATAAAATAAAAATTGCATGTAAATACATTATTTCAAGTTCATTCACTTTCGTTCATTCTTACACGACCTCACTATCTTTTTTCTGTCCAAATCTGGTCCCTTCAACTGTCAAGTTACTAAATACGATTAAAAGTCGAACTATAAATGTTCGTGTGAGTTAAGTCTAAAACGGTTTAAATCAATGATTATAAAATTGCTCCTGTACTTAATCAAACAAAAACTTAACATCATGTCTAGCCTTTTCCCATCTATGTTGGGGTCAGCTTGCAGTCTAACAGGATGCAGCTGAATACCAGTATTTTACATGGAGCAACCAGCTATCTGATCTCCACTACCCAGTTACTGGGTACCTAACACGATACCCCTTGGTAAGTCTGGTTGTCAGACTTTCGGGCTTCTGACGACCCGTAACGACTTTCAAAGATCCACGAATGACAGCCGAGATCACCGGCTTAACGTGTTTTCCGAGGCACAAAAAACAAAAACAAACAAAATACTTTTTTGTTTTTTCAATTTCCCTTTTCGTTCGAAAAATGATGTGTAACGTACTATATTAACCAAGCCACTGTAACAAGTGTCCTTCCGTTACAGGCCACTCGGACATCCCAGCTGTTTGACATAATGGAGGAGTCCCGTCCGGAGAGCGGCGTGGTGATCCACATCCCGGCCGTGCCCGGCGTGGCCATGCAGCCCGCCGGCCTCGGCGACCTGCACTGTCCTATGTGTATCCTTTACTTTACCATCAATCAGAAACGCAAAAGCGCGAAATAATGCACTCAATAAACATCAGTCCTATCAACCTATAAATAAATGAAGTTTTATATCTGTAAACTGGTTGTAAAAGACACTTTAACAATTATATTTTAAAACTAGATGAGGTCTGTCATTTCTGACTGTAAGAAGAAACATCCAAACATTCAGAGGTCACAGTCTCTTTTAAAGTGCAGACAGTATCTTGATATGAGTACCATCTGAGATGGTCTTTTGAGGAAAGAACTACACACATTTGAGAGGACCTGTCCAGTCAGTCAGATAGCCAAATGGTCATGGGTGATTAGGTCAATCCCACACTGGACACCACCTTTCTTGTTGATATATTTTGTAATGCTGGATCGGTATGATTCTTCGACGTCGATTGTTACAATGAATTATTTTTTTGACCTTTTGAACGAAACATAAGATATTTTCGAAATATATGGTGCCAAAAGAATGCGGGCCAGTAACTTGTTGAGATGTATTCCTTGACAGTACACATAGATTCTGACACGTGGGTGGTGTTTCAACCCGACTACATCATAGACGCGCGGCTCGGCTGTCTGTGGCGCGTCAACCTTATTCCCGCAGGACTGGCGCACTCGGTAATGGACACTTTTAGATAATGTAATACCTAAAACTTTACATGTGACTTAAATGTAGTGGTGAAAAAATGTATGTCCTTTATACATCTCTGCCAAATCATTCAAAGAGCAACAAGTAAATTATAATGCAACTTACGAGAGGCCTTGTGTCCAGCAGTGGACACCGGATAGCGTAGGCTCAAACTTAAATATTTTGTTGGTCACATTTCGAAAAAAAAAAATGTGCATGTTTCTTTTTCATTTATAATTAGTTGTAGACATAGATACACCATATTATACAGACATTTGTTCTATGTTTTGGTAGAAAGAATTGAACATGATAGGACTTCTTGCCGACTGACTTGAGAGATTGATCCAACAGGTTGTTGTTGGATCAATCTCTGTGTTGACACACAATGTGAGATAGGATGTTGACACAATGTGTAAAAATATATCAACAATCTAAATACATTAAGTTATTGAACTGTACAATACCCTCAGGTCCCAAAAGACGAGATAGCAAAGATAGTAGCAGTACTGTTACGTCGCACTAACGGCAAGGACACGATATACAGGATCGTGAACCAGCTGGTGACGGAGGCAGGCAGCTACCTGGTGCAGCTGGCGCAGGTGTTCGACGAGATCAACTGTGTGTACAGGTCAGTGTTTATTCACAGACATAAACACAACTGTCGTAGCTGTAGCTTTTCTATTAGTACTTAATTTCTAAACACACTTTTTCACCTGCCTGCCTGCCTAGTCTTTTCCCAACTATATTGGGCCTCGGCCTCCAGTCTAACCGGATGCAGCTGAATACCAGTATTTTACATGGAGCGACTGCCTATCTGAGCTCCACAACCCAGTTACTGACTAATAAATGAACATGTAATAAATATTGCACATATGGTAAACCCACATTTCTTGCATATTATCTTGCACGATATTTGAGTAATGATAGAGAAGCTGCAAGAAATTTAAATAGCTACCATGAGAGAAACAAAACGAGTCTTTAAAAGTAAACTAAAGTGGTGTCAGGCAAACAGAGAACAAATAAAAATGAATATTATAACATCTTGTCTCAGACAGAAGGATTTTAGTAAGTTCTGGAAGCACACTAACAAACTGAGGAGCAAGTCGAGCCTTCCTGCGAGCGTAGAGGGTGTTAGTGAGTCTGCCTCTATACCCAATCTCTTTAAAAATCATTTTGCAATGAAGTCCCCTCTGGGGTTGACAGGAGAGTCATTGACGGGAGAACCAACAACTAAATGACTGGAAAGGGTAACGGCTAAAGAAATAGCTGCAAAAAAACATGAAGCGCGGTAAATCACCTGGGCACGATTCTCTCAGCATAGAACATTTACAAAATGCAGGTGTTCATATGCCCAGAGTGCTGGCAATGTTTTTCAATTACTGCTTCTCACTACGTATCTGCCTGATGACCTTATAAAAACCTTAGTTGTGCCGATTATAAAAAAAAAAGATCTGAAGACGCGTCTGACATAGATAACTATAGGCCCATATCGCTGGCTACGATTATTGCCAAAGTATTGGACAGTGTGCTTGACCAGCAGTTAAATAAACATCTCTCTCTTCACGATGCCCAATTTGGCTTCAGAGCTGGTCTTTCAACACAACACGGTGTTCTTTGTCTCAAGCACACTGTCAGATACTACACGGACAGGAACACACTGTACGCGTCTTTTCTTGATCTTTCGAAAGCCTTCGATCTGGTGTCCTATGGTGTTCTATGGAAGAAGCTGATAATGATACAACACTTCCGGGTGAGATGATTGAGTTGCTTCGATATTGGTACGGCCATCAGTCTAATATGGTGAAGTGGGCAGGCTCGCTATCCGATCCGTACCGCCTGGAGTGCGGGGTCAGACAAGGAGGTCTAACTTCACCGAAACTCTTCTGTTTGTAAGTACGGGCTTTCAGCGCCTCACGGGTCCAGTACAACAACGCCTCCAGGGCGCTGTAGGGGTTGCCACGACACTAGCGCATCAGGGATGTTCACAGAGGCACGTATAGACGACTTTTACGCAATCATGCGAAAGCGTGTAGCCTCTCTGATGCGGCGGGCAGTCCCAACAGCCTCTTGGTCACCGTGGCCAACAGAAGTGGCAAAAGTAAGCAAAGCTCTTACCAGTTGCTTATCGGCGAGATGACACTGCGACTAGATTTGAACGTTTTTAATAACCAGAATTGGCCATCTGACAGTGCGAGTCATATGGTCTCGTCTTGGCAACATTTTACATGAAAATGTTTTTGATGGGAAATCACCTCCTTTTGTAAGTTGCTTGTGTATATATATATTTTTTTGTTACATTTTTCTTAAGGCGCGTTGGAAATTTTTGGAGATGGGAAAAACAATTGCACTCCCGACAATGTTACCGACACCACTGATAACACAAACGTACGAACGAACAACGTTAAATGTACGTTGAACGTTGTTTAATCTGACAAATACATAGTAATTGTTCAAATTTTCACTTCTGTCGGCACTCCCGGAGAGCCACTGTTTTTTAAATTATTAATAATAAATAACAAGGAGTCCCTATATCAATTTTCAGACCTCTAGCGTCATTGCGGAAGTCCCATACAAACTTCCATCCCCTAGTTTAAGGGGTTGGGGGATAAAAGTTATAAGTTTTCGATGTTTTTTGTTGTTTGTGTACTAATACTAGCTTACATACCAAATTTCAGCTTTCTAGGACATTAGGAAGAACCCTAAGAATTTTGATGATCATCAGTGAGTCAGTGACGAAATCTGGGTTTTTTAGATATCAATAAAATCTAAAGTATAAGAGCAATACAATTAAATATTTTATATGTTTAATAAATCCGATGTTGACAACATACCCCGAGAATTTTGTTTATCTGGTATAATCCAAACCCAAGTTATAAGGGTTCAAAAAAACGACGAAGCGCTTCGAGAAAAGGTAGGTAGTGCCCTTGCGCTCCACTTGGCTCGTCTTGGCGGGGCCACTACCGTGCCCCCATATAGGCTTGGAATAGAGGACTTTAACGCATATACTTAATATTTATTTAAGCAAATTTAATGAGATAGTATTCAGTTATTACAATCTTTATATATTAACGAACAGAACAAACTTCTTTTAAAATTTTGGTATATTTTGGAATATCGACATCGTTTTCTTCGAGCCATTCATAGACAAGTAGGGTTGCCATATGTGTTCAAATCGAAATCGACTAAATTTTGTAGAAAATCCAAAAAAATAAAAAAAATACTGCTGACGTAATCACTACCCAGAACGGCCCCCCATGTCATCAAAAATAAGCAAAGCAAAGATCCCCGTCCCCCTGTAGTGCTTAGGTAATACTTGAATGGCCCTTTGGATTATTTTATTATTAACTAGCTTTTGCCAGCGGCTTCGCCCGCGTGGAGGTCGGTGTATTATACATATAAACCTTCCTCTTGAATCACTCTATCTATTTAAAAAAAAAACCCGCATCTTAATCCGTTGCGTAGTTTTAAATATTTAAGCATACATAGGGATATAGGGACAGAGAAAGCGACTTTGTTTTATACTATGTAGTGATTTTCTAATTTATTAAAAACTAGCAGCGCTCCGCGGTTTCACCCGCGTAGTTCCCGTTCCCGTAAGAATACGGGGATAAAATATAGCCTATGTTACTCGGTAAAAATGTAGCTTTCTAACGGTGAAAGAATTTTTAAAATCGGTCCAGTAGTTTTTAAGTTTATTCGTTACATACAAAAATACAAATCTTTCCTCTTTATAATATTAGTGTAGACGATTTTAACATTATTTATCGTAGTCGTATCGTAATTAATGATAATTTTTGACATTACTATGAATGATGTTGACACTAATAATGATTATTTTGACATTATTGGTAATAATTACCAAAATTTTGGAAAATGTATGTACTAACGCTAGTATTTAATATGTGTAATTATTAACAAATTGGATTTTATTATCTGCTGCTACATATGATAAATGATTTTGATTTTTTATTTTATTAATACATGTTTTCTACAATATGGTACAAAATATGTAAGTATTTAGTTTCTTGGACAAAAATATTAATAAAAACGTTTCAAAAAAAAAAAAAAAAAAACATGCCGACTTCCGGAAAAACACTACTAAGTGAAAAATAACTTAAATTTCGGAAGGCGATGACAAAAAATTAAAATACATATCCAAAGTCGGTGACTTTGGATATGTATTTTTATTTTTCACTTTGTAGTGTTTTTCCAGGACTCGGTGGTTTTTTTTTTGAAAAAAGTTTTCGTTTTTACTGTTTAGTTATACTACCTACCCCCCACCAATTCGAAATTTCATCATCCTTGTGGTCAAAACAATGCATATTTATGCGATAGCAGCAATCGCGGTTGATTTGCTGTCATTTATTTAAGAGTTCCGTTGTCTGTCTCCGAAACGCATCATCAGATCACGCGGTGATACGGCATAAACTAGTTTGCACGCAACAACACAGCCGCGAAGCCAACAAAGAAAAGACCGCTTTATAAATGTTCAAAGCAAAATAAGCTCTCGCGTGTAGTGATACGGCATAAACTACAATCCAACAACAATTACAAACCAAGCAGCGCACCATCTTCCTATTGGGCGGGCCGGCGGCGGCGCACTTAGTTTCCCCGCAAATGTCGTTCGCGCAGCACGCGTTATCAGTGCAATGGATCGTCATTACAATTATTGCAATTTGAAGTACGTCGCTATGGAGCAGAGTGGTGCCCGGCTCACTATCACCGCGCCGTGCGAGAGCATCTGGACTCGGTGTTTTCACAGCGCTGAGTCGGACGCGGCGGGCCAGTGCCTTGGCCAGCAAGAAGCCCGGACCAACTCCGTTAGACTTTTACTTGTGGTCTGAGCTCAAGCACCTGGTGTATCGTGAGGAACACGAAACTCGCGACGCGTTAATAACTGCGATAGTGGACGCTTTCAATATCGTAAGAAGTGACAGAGATAGCTTATTAAAATTGAAAGATAATTAATGACTTAAAACGTGCTCGATTGTGCATTTAACGCAGTGGCTTGCACTTCGAACAATTACTCCGTAACCGGGAAGTGTATGTACCTACTCGTATTTTTGTAAATTGTGAACATTTAAAAGTAGTTAAATTCATTAAATGATTGTAAATAAGTTGATTAAATTTTTCGAAATACGCCTCAAATACTTTTTTAGGTATCTAATTCTAAAAATGATAAACTTGTTTTTATTTAATTTCTTGTTTAGTAAATTGCAGCTAAAAAAGTATTTATGACGGTCCTAAGCTCGTAAAAGTATAAATGGAAAATTTGAATAACTTGTTGGGTAAAGCTTATTATTATCAAGAATAAGTTATCAGCTGATTGAAAAGCACGCGGGTCAACGGCCGCGCGGCCGCTCGGCGGCGGCGGTGCACGGCTTGCGCCGAGCGTAGGTATGGGAACGATTGGTTCGTGCTCGCTTTCGAGTTTTGTTTTTCACAATGGTTAATCTGCCATTTTTTGTTTCTAATATTTTATTTGTTTACAAAACGATTGTATTACCAAGACAAAACCATTTCGCTTCGGGAAAACAACCATTAAAATTTCACCGTGTATACAGGTCCAAATGATAACCTCCTTCTTTTTGAAGTCGGTTAAAAAGGTACTTTTTTTTCTGTTTATTCTACCTATGTTGCCCTACTGCCGCATGAAGGTCTGCCATAGATTTCCTTTGTTCGTGCCATCTCCAACCAATTTCCCCTAAACGCATCTAGCCCATGTAGGTCGTCAGACCAGCGATTCCTAGACCTCCCTCGGCGACGACGCCTGTCTTTTGTTTGGCACCCACTGCGTCAAGACTCTGGCCCACCCGCCCCGCTGCATCCTGTATACACATGGCTCAGCCAATCCCAATTCAGTCTAACATACTTAATATCCATATCAGCGATTCCTGTTTTGGAGTGTATTGTGGTATAACGGTTTTCATTCCCTGAGTTTAATACCCAATACGCTACGCTCCGTCGCCCTTTAGCAAACCTTGAGTTTGAAGACACTAAGTCAGGGACCAAGTTTGAGCACCGTAGCTTGCGATGTGCAGGACGACCATGTCGACTTTGCGTTTCAGGGATAAAGGTAGGTCACCCTTTATTAGCGACTTCATCAATCAGTAGCTTTTTTAGACGTTCTCTATGCGGCGGTAGTTTTCCTTATCTTCAACTAAAAAACTTTATTCTAAGTAAAAGACAAAGAAAGCAATAAAAGGTCCTGTGAAACAAAAATCAGTTTATGTCATCATTGAGGGAGAGTTCAGACGTATTAACCGAAATACATCTGAACTCTCCCCAAGTATCGATTTATGGACCGGTTTTGTGCTTCTTGCTTATAGCGGATTTCCGTTATACCTTCAGTACCTTCCGTATTTTTAAGATTGTTTGGCATCTCTCTAATTTTCTTACAATTTGACATTGGTTGTCGCTGAGATGAGATTGCGACTAGATTTTGATCGTTTCTAGTTGTGAGAATTGGGCTTATGGTCTTCGGACTTACTGGTTTCTAGCAGTTTTGTACCATAAACAAATACTTGAACTAACAACACTTCCCCACCCTCGTGCGCTAGGAAGTGGGCTGACCTGGAGGTGGCCCGCAATACGGCGGGGCAGGCGCTGGAGTGCGCACGCCCACAGCACAATTTCCGCGTGCTCATCTCGCAGCCCGATATCTGCAGCCACGTGCTGCAGCATCATGCTGATGACCAGTATTTGGTGCAGGTGAGCTGTCAGCTATAGAACTGTTTGATTTATAAATCTGGGGTCTCCAAGACCATTCGCAGCCTATTCTCTTATCGTCTAAGTATTTGTGGATGACAATCATTATTTTATATGTAGGTAGTGTTTGACCTTAATTACTCAAGTATTTCGGGGGTAGAAATAGGAATTATTTAAATCGAATACATCTCAACTTATCTGCTCTTCAAATATCCTATAGAAAAGATTTTTCAAAACTTGTTTAAGCCGTCACATCGTCATGGTTGCGGATGTAAGAGATTGCAACATTTTTATCTAATATATAAAATTCTCGTGTCACAGTTTTCGTTGCCATACTCCTCCGAAACGGCTTGACCGATTTTGATGAAATTTTTTGTGCTTATCCGGTATCTATGAGAATCGGCCAACATCTATTTTTCATCCCCCTAAATGTTAGGGATAGTCCACCCCTAAATAATTTATAAGGCAAAACAACGTTTGCTGGGTCAGCTAGTTAGGTAGATAAATATTTGTTCTGCCAACATGCTACGAGTGCAATACAAGCAGGTGGTGACGGCGTACCTGGCGTCGCTGTGCCGCCACGAGCTGGTGGTGCAGCAGCCGGCCGCCGAGGCCGCGGTGCGCGCGCTGGTGACGCGCGGCGCGCGCGGCCGCCTGCGCGCGGCGCTGCGGCGCGGCGCGCTGGGCGACGCGCGGCCGCTGGCCTGCGCGCTGCTGTCGCTGGGCCACCTGGACGCGGCCGCGGCGCAGCTGGCGCTGGACATGCTGTGGCGGCTGCGGGGCTACGAGGTACTGGGCGCCTCACTCTAATATCACTCCATTTCACTTATTCATAAAACAATTTACTTACAAATACAGAGAACAGCTATGAATATTAAATGAACCTCCAAAGAAACTGCCAGGACTACGGGTTGTTCGAAAGAGATACCGCGGCTCCTGGCACTCAGGCAACTGAGGGAACACGGGTGGGTTTTAGTCAGTAAAAGTCCGACACGCCCTCCTGCTGCACACAAAGCGGGAGAAGTCATTTGATGATTTCCCACCCAAAAAAAAAAATTAAAGTTTTGAATATAATATGAAACAGTTTTAAATATAATGTTCAAAAGTACTTCCCTTCCATTAGCCTCCAAACCACTCGGTAATATGTTAACGTACTTTAGCAAAGGGAGTCGACTAAGGAAATATAAGTAAATCTTAAAAATCAGTCTGTACTGAGTTACTTCAGTATATCCTGCAGGCGCGGCCCGAGAGGGGAGGTCCTAAGAGTCATGACCCCCGCCCCCCCCCCCCAAACCGTAAACATAAATCTTAAAATAGTAATTTTGGTTGCGTCCGCGCCTGATATCCTACACTAACTTTTGCCCGCGTATTCGCTCACGTGGATGTCTGAAAATATCCCATAGGAACGTACGTAGGTACTATCACGTCTACTGGAACTTTCGAAAACCTCTATTAGTTTAAACGGTAATTATAAAATTGTAACAACTTTTGAGTATTTTTGTGAATTCATATTATTTGCCAAAATGCACCATCAATCCAAGAGATATTTATACAATTTCTACGCTGGGGGGTTAGAATGATATACTGAATTCATGATTACAGTTTGCATATTGAATAAAAACTTGTCCTGTTTGTAACAAAAATCCTATTGTTCCTTCTACCCACGTTTTGAGAATCGGTTTACATATGTAATAAAGCAAGTTATTCTTTTTAAAATTATAACTTCATCAATGTAGAATAAGTATATACGTCCCTAATAGGAGTAACAGGATTTTTGTTAGATATTGTACAACCACTATCTAGATAATTTATATTATTGCAAAGAAAACTTTGATTCGCCTTGAATATCTTTTTAAAAATTGTCTAAATGTAAACTCAAACTCAAACTCAAACTCAAAGCATTTATTTCAAATAAACCAATTACAGGCACTTTTGAATTGTCAAGGTCGGTGAGTTAGAAAGATGAAGCTAATTGCCCATTCCAAAGCGTAGGTACCTATGGAGAAGTAAGTCGTTAGATCTCCAAGCCCACGAATTCTTCATCAGATTTGCCTATTTAAGCCATTATGGGTTAGGCCGCACGCGATTATACCAAAACTCAAGGCTTTAATTTAAAGATCACTTTATTTTTTATCTATTTTTGTAGTATCCTGCCCACGGGGTTCCTGTCTGTAAGTTTTCAAGTATATTTTCGGTGTTCTCTCATCATGCCCTACCAGCGACCCGTACCTATTCAGTAATCAAAATTTCGTCCTGCATACGCTTGCTCAAAAACCCCTTGCGCTTCGCTACCAATCGTACAAATATTGTGTAGTAGCATTATTCAATCTGTGTCGCAACTCCGCAGGAGGTGGTGGAGGTCCTGCTGAGCTGGGACGAGCCCGTGGGCGCACTGGGCGCGGCGCGTGCGGCGGGCGGCGCCTGGCTGGCGCTGGCGCCGCGCAAGATACTGGCGGCCGCGCGCGGCGCCGGCCCGGCCGCCTTCGTGGCCGTGTACCACGCGCTGCGGGCGCGCAACGAGCGCACGCGCGGCGCGCCGCACTTCCTGAAGGGTGACGACACATTGTATTATAGTCTGGCGCCGGCCCGGCCGCCTTCGTGGCCGTGTACCACGCGCTGCGGGCGCGCAACGAGCGCACGCGCGGCGCGCCGCACTTCCTGAAGGGTGACGACACATTGTATTATAGTCTGGCGCCGGCCCGGCCGCCTTCGTGGCCGTGTACCACGCGCTGCGGGCGCGCAACGAGCGCACGCGCGGCGCGCCGCACTTCCTGAAGGGTGACGACACATTGTATTATAGTCTGGCGCCGGCCCGGCCGCCTTCGTGGCCGTGTACCACGCGCTGCGGGCGCGCAACGAGCGCACGCGCGGCGCGCCGCACTTCCTGAAGGGTGACGACACATTGTATTATAGTCTGGCGCCGGCCCGGCCGCCTTCGTGGCCGTGTACCACGCGCTGCGGGCGCGCAACGAGCGCACGCGCGGCGCGCCGCACTTCCTGAAGGGTGACGACACATTGTATTATAGTCTGGCGCCGGCCCGGCCGCCTTCGTGGCCGTGTACCACGCGCTGCGGGCGCGCAACGAGCGCACGCGCGGCGCGCCGCACTTCCTGAAGGGTGACGACACATTGTATTATAGTCTGGCGCCGGCCCGGCCGCCTTCGTGGCCGTGTACCACGCGCTGCGGGCGCGCAACGAGCGCACGCGCGGCGCGCCGCACTTCCTGAAGGGTGACGACACATTGTATTATAGTCTGGCGCCGGCCCGGCCGCCTTCGTGGCCGTGTACCACGCGCTGCGGGCGCGCAACGAGCGCACGCGCGGCGCGCCGCACTTCCTGAAGGGTGACGACACATTGTATTATAGTCTGGCGCCGGCCCGGCCGCCTTCGTGGCCGTGTACCACGCGCTGCGGGCGCGCAACGAGCGCACGCGCGGCGCGCCGCACTTCCTGAAGGGTGACGACACATTATATTATAGTCTGCTTCCTAGAAAAAAACCCAAGGTACTTGGAGACAAAGCTAGGCTGATAGTAATAATGTATGCCCCGAAACTCAGCGAACTGCACTCACTGACGCAGTCGTAAGATCATCATCGAGAGCACAGGTGACATGGGCATGCGGCGCAACATGTTGTATAACTTGAAGTGCTACAGAGATCTTTTGGCGCCCTAGAAATATTCTTCAATGACAGAGGAGCGTTTTTAATAAATATTTGTGAAATGGTATCGACAAAACAAGATGGCATCATTAGTTCCTACATGCACCAAAAAAAAACATTGTTCTTCGGGGCCTACTCTCTACGTCCGTCCGTCAAATACACAGGCGCGTCCGAAAATAGTTCAGTCCTATAGAATGAACTCTACGCCCAATTAATTATCTTTTCGGGCGGCCAAAAACACAGCGGGAGTAAGGACCACTGACAAATCGTGTTGTCATTCATTCTTTATTCGACCCCCGAACTAATCTTATGTCCGATGATGGTACAGAATAGAAAACGCCCGTAACTTTGACCGAAACTATGGATTTCGTGTTTAGCGAATAAACCCCCTGATTTAGCGGAGGTATCTATCTATCTATCATCAGTTTACACGAAGTTGACGTCATGTGTGGTCAAGTGATAAAAAGTTATAAGGACCAATAAGGCGGTAAATTCAAAACAACGAAAAATAAATTTGATTTTAATCGTTTTTATCTGAGAAAATGGATATTAATAAATTAATTTAAATTTCTCTGTTAAATATATCGTCCTAATCTTCAAATTAAAATAGTTTTGATTTAATTGGAAAATACCTTATTGTACGACAGTTATTTTGCAAGAAAAAGCTGACAAAACAAGTTGCAGATTTTTGGATGTTACTTGTCATGCTGAAATGTGAACACATTAAATACGATAAGAAAAATTATACGTATCATGGTTTTCAGCAATATTTCTTCAAGATCTAGTTACAAGATATTATTAACACATGCAAGATTGCTATGACAATATAAGCTCCACTATCTTCTAAATACCTTTCCAAATGTCACCTAAACTCGTTAATATCTTGACCAATATTTTCACTATCAAATTACACTTGACCTCAAGTTACTAATAAACCTGCATCAGTCCAAACCAGTTCAGGACAGTTTAAAAAAAAACACATTATCATGGTGTGACGGTTATTTTTCAACTGATAGCGTATCTACACCATTTAATGTGATGAATGTCATGTTGATGTCATGGGGCTGCTGTTTCAGATAAACTCTGTTTTGTTGGCGATAAGCCATTGGTGTAGGGTGCCTACAGACAATTAGTTTTTTTTTAAACATGAAGCAATCATCTAGTACTTCATAAGTTAGTGCTCGTAGTGCATCGTCTTCTGCCTTGCCTTTTCCCAACTATGTTGGGGTCGGCTTGCAGTCTAACCGGATGCAGATACCAGTACCTATATTACATAGAGCGACTGCCTATCTGACCTCCACAACCCAGTTACTGGGTAATACGATACCCTTTGGTAAGACTGTGTGTCAGACTTTCGGGCTTCTGATGACTCGTAACGACTGTCAAAGTTTCACAAATGACAGCCGGGACTAACGGCAAATGATCGACGTAAAGATGGTCACCCATCCACGAACCAACCGCGTCAAGCGTAGCTTAACCTGATAGAACGACCCGTGCGGCTGTTATTAGTTAGTCACAAGTAGTGCATCATCTATGCTGTAATAATAACTTTTAATTTTATCCAGTAACTAGCTGTTGTAAGTGGCTTTGCCCGCGTGTAGGTCAAAAATTATCCCCCAATTTATCTGTGTGCCAAATTTCATCCAAATACGTGCAGCACTTTTTGCGTGATTGCGCAACAAACATTTAAACATCCAAACTTTCACATTTTTAATATCAAGTGGGGTAGTTGGATATATTATATGTATATAGTGGTATTCCGCTGCATCCGGTTAGACTGGAAGCCAACTTCAAAATAGTTGGGTAAAGGATAGGCAGATGATGATGATAGAACTAAATAGTAGGATAATAAATTCCTCCCTCCATTTTACCTGAATTCTGACTGCCTCATTGGTGTAGTGGTCGCAAGCGCCTACTGCTACGCCTGAGCTCTTGGGTTCGACTCCCAGTTCGGGCAAAATGCTATTGCGTTTTAGGAATTTCTCAGTAGCAGATCGGATTTTGGATTAGTGCCCGGTTGATGGCAATAGGCCCTCTATCACATGGGACTTAAAACATATCTGATTCAATGTGTGTGTACTACAGTCGACACAAGGTTCAGGTCCACCTTACGCTTCGGAGATAACAGGCGTGATGTTGCAAAAAAAATGTCTCCTCATTACAATTATTAGTATTAGCATAGTATTCTTCACTCACAAATTCAAAACAATATGTCCAGCCATTGAGTCCGTGTTAACCGCACTCCTATTGTTTCAGGAGAACAATGCGACAGTTACGTGGAGTACTACAAGCAGATCACTGAGGATCCATTGTAGTAGACAAGTACTTGTGATGGACTATAAGATAAAACTCGGAAGACGTCACGGGTAACAAAACCAGTATAAGCTGGCCTCTTATTTTATATTAGCTTCTGCCGGTGACTTCATTCGCGTGAAATTCCGGCCCCCGATTCACTGCGCTAGTTCCTCGTTTTCGCTTAGCGTGATTTCTGACTTTTACAAGTATATATACTAATACAAGTATAGATATAGATAGATAAACTCCGAACTATGCTAATCCAGCTCAAGGTCAAAGTGTTACCTCCGACGTGCGGTCGATTGTACCTTTTAACATCACTTTGAAAGGCTAAAGAATCTCAAAAGCTATCATCTGCGTTTACGCTCAACTGTGGCATCTTTACCAATGACAACTGTACTCATATTTCTCTCGATAACTAAAAATCTGTTGCCGCTATTTAATATCGAAGCGATACAGAAGTAGCATAATCTACTAATTGTAACAAATTTTTAGTAATCGAGAGATATTTTAATTCAGTTCTCATTGGTAAAGTTGCTCAGTGAAAGTAAAGATGCCACAGTTGACGGTATGTATTTGCAACAACACAATCATGGTATTTAATCGGGCTTTAGATTCATGAGTTTAAAATGTCACCTAGTAGGAACTCACACAGCTCAGGCTATTCTAAAAATAACTGAACCAGTCTTCTTCTTAGCGTGTCAGGGAGTCAGCCTAGAATTTGGATACGAACTTAGTACCTTCATTACCGTCCATCAGCTCCTGTGCAGACAGCAGGACACGATGTAAAGTAGGTACTTCATTGTTTGTGAGACAGCAGGTTTTCTTTGCTTCGGCCTACCTGAGTGAGGAGTCTATTTAAAGAGTAAATCATCTTCTCTATGACAAATGACAGTCACGTCACTCCTCTTGAAGTAGTCCACACTGGTTGTTCCAGTAGTCTGTCTGTTTGGGATCATTGTTTGTTGAGCTTATTCAATTTAATGGAAAGTTCTACATATGCTTTTTGTATAATGTCTACATTTGAAATCGTCCTACACCATGTGCAAAGACGAGTTTTTTTATATTCTATTCCGTTACTGAGCAATGTTTTAATTTATAATACTTCACAGGCATTAATTTCATTGTTCCTCGCATTTGTCCAATGTAATTTGTAAGATTATAGATGTTTAGTTAAAATTATAATTTAATGTTTAATACTGTGTAGGGTCCACCAAAAGAAATAAGTACATAATATCTCTTTTGGTGACTGTACATCTCCTGCGCTTGAGTTAAAAAAAAAAATTATGACAAAGATGTACCTACAAGAGTACATTATCTTTAATTGTTTATCATTAAATTTTATAGATGTAATAATTATGACAAAATATTTATAATTATTATAACAATGTTTCTCTAATTAGTCGAAATTATTGTGTAAATTGTAAATAAATGTTTGTAAAAATGTTGGTTAGTTACATAATTAAGTAATGCAATGTATATTTTGTTATGAATATAGACAAATGTTATTTTCTTAAATTGGTTTTGTTGGTGTGCCTTTGACAAAATGGGACGTATGGATTAATTTCGGTATGCGAGCGTCCGAATGTACGACACCATCAATTTTATCTAAAACTTTTTTATTTATTAGTATCAAAAGGTCGACCTTTTCAGCTCTAATTACTTACTCTATTAGCGTCACGGACTGTTAAGATTCATATAATTACCTATTTTATTGACCATTCAATAGATACTCACATACTGATATGATATAGCATTAGGGAGCGACGCGCTCGGTCTTGATAAACCAGTTATTTCGGGAGAGGCTAGTTACGAGTAGGTACCATGGTTAAATCCCGCAGGATCTTGCTAAATTTATGGCAGTGATGGCTGCTTCTTTGACCTAGTAGTCCTGGATTTGGTCCCCAGGTTGGGCAGTGTTATCATATTAGGTTTACCAACAAAAAAATTCTCAGTAGCAATATAAGACTTCTAAATATTGTACCTAAATATAACTAGCGAAATGCGTGTCATCATCTGCCTAGCCTTTCCCCACTATATTGGGTAATTTACATGGAGCGACCGCCTATCTCACCCCCACAACCCACTTACTGGGTAATACGATACCCCCTAGGTAAGACTGGTTGTCAGACTTTCGGGCTTCTGACGACCGGTAACGACAGTCAAAGATCTACAAATGACAGCCGGGACCAACGGCTTAAGAGTGCTTTCCGAAGCATGGAGGGGTCTTGGTACTTATGTTAAAATGGTCACCCATCCACGGACCAACCGTGGCAAGCATAGCTTAACCTGATCTATCGACCCGTGCGTCTGTTATTACTTAGCCACAAGTAGTGCATCACCTATGCTGTAATAATAACTTTTAATTCATCCAGTAACTAGCTGTTGTAAGCGGCTTTGCCCGCGTGTAGGTCAAAAATTATCCCCCAATTTATCTGTGTGCCAAATTTCATCCAAATACGTGCAATACTTTTTGCGTGATTGCGTAACAAACATTTAAACACCATACACGTCTGCCTATCGTTTCGGAGAACACAAGCGTGATGTTCATTTATTTATTTATGTTATGAAAGCTATAAAATATCTACTTACACCATTAGGTACCGTACCTATAGGAATAAACTAGAACTAAATATTTTCAAGTGAATTTTCCTACGTTATTTTTATAGAGGCGAAAGTCGAGGTCGACTCAATTAAGGTGTTATTTGTAGTATAGTTTATCGCCAAATTATTAACTAGGTACTGAGTTTAATCATGCTGTTAGTTTTAAGTTTATTAGATACGACACAACACTGATAAAGGATTCTTTAACTTAGCATCTTCTTCTAAACCCAGAATTTGACTACGAGCAAGGCACCTTCAGAAGCATCCACAATATCTTCAACCTATGGGGAATTTCACGATTACCAACTATATTAAAACAGTGGAATGTATTCACGTACACGGGAACCATGAAAATATTTCACTGTTTAATATTTATTAATCTGTCATTTCAGCGTGCCTAGTTTGAAGTTTACCTTGTAATTTGGGCAATTTACATGTTCATAGTGGACATGTGAAATGCAAATAGACGTACTTATGTAAATAGGTAATGTTATGAAAAGGACCCCATTCAATTTAACCGGGATATACGCCTAGCGTTTTTAATCATCAAAATCAAAAGTCAAACTAGGCTGAGAGTCAGCACTTTTTGAATGTCAAAATTACATAAGACAATCCCCCAAAACGCCCGCCCTTCACTACTTCCTATTGCTTTAGCTGGGAAGAAGAAGTGGCGCAACAAACTGCCCAGCAGCAAATAACTTCTCCCGCTCTGGGTGAAGCGGGAGGGCGTGTCAGACTTTTACTGACTAAAACCCACCCGTGTTCCTTCAGTTGCCTTTGTGCCAGGGGCCACGGTATCTCTTTCGAACAACCCGCACCCCTGGCAGGCATCGGCCCTTGCGGACCCCACCAGTTGGTGCTGACATCTTTCAGTGGCGCGCGTGGAACACAACGCGCCGTCGACCCGTGCTTGGTCCTTACCGGACAGCGAGCTACCCATTACTCGCCATCCGCAAGCCCTCGCCTACGGTGGCCGGGAATCAACGTCTCCTGCGGCGACTAGGGCCGAGAGGGCGCCTATACCACTCTCGCTCCGTACCATGGCCTGAACTAGGGCCGGATACGAGAGGTTGCCGCCGCCGACACGGCGGTGCTCCGGCCAAGCCGGGCAGACCTCCTCCCTATGCTCCACCGTGTCGTCAGGGCGATCTACGCAGTGGAAACACCCGGGCGTTTCCTCCCACCTTAGGCAAAACAGGAACCTCCCGAAACTCCCGTGTCCGGTAAGGACCTGTGTCAGGCGGAAGGTGAGGACGCCGTGGCGCCGCAATCGTGGCGTGCCCAAAGCCTAGCGTCATTTGCTTAGATACATAAACACACAAACATGTAATACCACAGTCTATAATGTTTTTATACTGTGGTAATACTATTGGTTATCCGCTAAAGATACAGACCTCTGACATGAGATTATAATAATTCTGATAAGACTCAACAGACAACATTCGTTTTATAAGTAGGTATCTATAGGTAATGGATAGTTCCATAAGTACCTGCCTAGCTTATTTAGAAATCATGTTGGTTTTCTGTTGTTACTCCTTGCAAGCTTCCAACTAAGCATCCAGAATAAAAACAGCACGGCAGCTACAAGCCCCTTTAAGTGATACAGTTAGTTATGATAACACAACATATATGCCTCTCCCTGATCAAGGTGAAAAGAAAACAATGAAAATGCAGTTCAGAGTACCAAGGTTTATATTTATAAATATTGGGTATCATGTTTGACATGTTTATCATTTCTTGTACAAAGTAAGTAAAAGTAACATAAAAATGCTTACAAAAATAGAAAGTTTTGCTTAAAATTAAAACTGTACCACAGCGCGGATAGATTTGCCTACGTGCATTAGGTGGAAAGCCTCATTGATCTCTTTCAGAGGCACATTGTGGGTGACAAATGCATCCAGAGGAAGTTTGTTTGCCAAGTACTCATCAACAAGCTTTGGTACACTGTCACGGCTCTTGTAGCCTCCGAAAGCTGTTCCTTTCCAGGTACGGCCAGTAACAAGCTGGAATGGCCGAGTGCTGATCTCTTCGCCAGCGGCAGCCACACCAATGATGACAGATACGCCCCAACCCTTGTGACATGCTTCCAGAGCAGCACGCATAGTGTTCACATTACCAATGCATTCAAAAGTATAGTCCAGACCTCCGTCAGTCAAGTCAACAAGAACCTGTTGAATGGGTTTGTCATAATCTTTGGGGTTCACAAATTCATTGACTCCGAACTTCTTAGCTACTTCGAATTTATCAGGGTTGATGTCTACTCCAATTATGCGTTTAGCTCCAGCAGCCTTGCAGCCCAATGCAACAGCAAGACCAACTGCTCCAAGACCAAAGATAGCACAGTTTGTTCCAGGTTCAACCTTAGCTGTGTTGAGTGCTGCTCCATAGCCAGTGGGGACTCCACAACCCAAGAGGCACACTTTATCTAGAGCTGCTGCTTCATTGACTTTGCACAGAGAAATTTCTAGAACAACTGTGTATTCACTAAAGGTGGAGCATCCCATGAAGTGGAACAGTTCCTTTCCCTTGCAGCGGAAGCGGCGAGTGCCGTCGGGCATGACGCCTTGGCCCTGTGTGATGCGCACCTTCTGGCAAAGGTTGGTTTTGGGGTTCAAGCAGAACTTACATGTGTTGCACTGGGGTACGTACAGGGGCACGACGTGGTCTCCGGGCTTGACGGAGGTGACTCCCTCGCCGACACTCTCGACGATGCCGCCACCCTCGTGACCCAGCACAACAGGGAACACTCCCTCGGGGTCCTTACCGGAGAGCGTGTATGCATCAGTATGGCATACTCCAGTCGCGGTGATTTTGACGCGCACTTCGCCAGCTTTAGGCGGGTCTACTTCTATCTCTTCGATGGACAGAGGCTTGCCGGCCTCCCACGCCACGGCCGCTTGACACTTAATTACTTTCCCGGCTGTCGACATGTTCGTGCGCACTGGGTGACTGCCACAAAATAAGTAAACTATACAACACAACTAGCTCGTTTGGGACTACGTATGTGTGTCGTAGTGATGATGTAATAAATATAAACGATAAGAGCCAAGCCAAACTTCTACGCTGATAACCTTGAACTCTGATCATGAATGTTCAAACAAATTCGGAAACAATGCTAGATACCTACTACTACAGTAACTACATGACAGTGTTCGAATCACAGAACTACGTGTACTTCCAACAGAGTAGAGAAATTTATGAGTAGGTTCTAGCGATTGGAGGCAAAATTAGCGACCTTCTTTTGTTTTTAATTACTAAAAGTCAAGCAAAGGGTACTCTAGGATCAAGACAGACATGTCACTGTCACACATCACATCACACATGTGACAACTGAAGCAGAAGCACTAGGCAGTAGTAGGTACTAGTAGGCAGTAGGCCCACAGTTGTGCCTCCCACACACACCCGTAACCGGCCAGACACAATACTGATTTATAGCAATTTTTGGTTTGTTTAATATCCGAACGAACTGAATGTCAATACTACTGACTGTCGAAACTATGCAAAAAATGCGGAATTTGTTAAATTCAATACTGGAACGCAGGGTATTTTGTTCTGTGCTGGAACGATTCCACAGAATGACAGAACCCTCAACAAAAACATATCGTCGTGATTTTACACGCGGTTCTTCGCGTTTATGAATTAATACCTTTGAAAAATAATGGCTAAATTACATAATTACTACGTGCTGTGCCCATTAATAGATCAGAAAAGTTTTCTCGGCGTTGCAGAAGATAAAGAAGAAGAACACGTAATTGTTACTTTGGGACGAAATGTTGTCAATAAATACCAAGTAAGTTTAATTACTATTAACTGGATGACCGAGATTTGCTCGGTTTTTTTTGTTGGACGTTTTCTAAAAATGAAACCTAGCTAGATCAATTTATCGCCTCCGAAACCCCCTGCATACTAAATTTCATGAAATCGTTGAAGCCGTTTCTGAAATTCAGATTATATATTTACTTAGATATTATGTACATACAACAATTGCTCGTTAATAGGTATTTGATACAAATAATCACAAGATTATTCCAATGCCAAGTTTAAACAATAACAACATAATGTTATGTTTTAATATCGTATTTGTTTATTGTTAGGTTATGACCGTACCTCCCTTTTTTAGCTTTCAGACCAGAAACAGGTCGGTGGTTGGACATCAAAAGACCACATAACAGCTACTGTAATTTATGACAAGGAGCAGGCAAGCTATGTCGGTGTGTTCAACAAAAATACCATCAAAACATGGAAAGAGAACTCAGAAAATTTGGATAAAATCAAGAAATTCAAGGTAACATAGCAAATTATTCTATAATAGCGGCTGGCTCTGCTATACAGAAATCAGGCCATAAGAACTTGTTACTAACATCCTCATCGTCATCATCGTTTCAGCCGAAAGACGGCCACTGCTGGACATAGGCCTTCCCCAAGCTCCGCCACTTAAACCGGTTCTGTGCTTCCCGCATCCAGCGGACTCCTCTTGTATTAACTAACATAATAAAGAACTATTCTATTCACTTCTAATTTTATTTCCAGTTTCCCCTGAATATCTTAAAAGTCATCCCTAGAGACAAGCAGTCATCACTCATTGTGTTCTCCAATGGCAACTGTGCATCTCTACCATATGCACTTGACAACAGAAAGACTTATGAAAGCAAGTCTCTGTTGAAAGACACCGATACTATTGTTGAATCTGCTTGCTACACAATCAACAAGATAGACTTCATTTGTTATATTGTGAAGAATAATAAAGATAGCTATGAAATTCTTTACTGTCCATTACGAGATGAGCTTGGTGACATGGACAGATCCAAGTTGATGAGGACCAAGATTATAAGACCTGATGATGTTTATGTTGTTGGAACATTTATCTGCACTGAGGAAAAGAATGCTGTATATATTTTGTGTGAGTATTGATTAATTCACTATTAATTTTCAATGCTATAGACAAGTTATTAATGGGACTAAATTGGACTAGTGATCAAACTTTTTGAGAAAAAAAAAACAATCTTTAAATCTATGTTAATTATGTGTTTACAGGGAGTGATGGAAAAATGACAGTATATAACTTTAAGGACTGGAAAACAATAGGTAGTGTACCATGGGTATCAACTCTATCCAGTGTATCGCTAGCCTGGATGGGCAAGGAGCATCTCATAGTGTTTGGTAGCAACACGGAGCAAGATGGAGCCATCATTATAGCATACAACATAGTACTCGGAGTTGGGTCATGCAGATACCCCATGAAGATGTATGCAGAAGGTGCTAAGTTATATTGCTTCCATGGACGCATCATTTTAGAAGCCTCTAACCACATTGGCATGTTGCCATATGTCCTACAGACAAAGAGAAATCTGTCAAGTCTCTTAGGATCCCATGAAGTCATTCAAGATGAGTGTATGGAGATAGCAGACTGGGATTCACCAACTGAACCTCAGTTCCCTGTCAGTGATGAGACAAAAGACCTTGTTAAACTAGGTCTCACAGAAAGAAGTATATGTAGCAATGTAATACCTCCACTTTTAGAAAAGAATGACTTTAGAGCTGTGTACCAAACACTCAAGCAGTTCAAAGACATTCCAGAAACAACTTTAGTGGCATTGCTGAAGTATTCTATAAAACTTGTGAACCCAAATAATATTGATGTCACTGATTGTGAGGAATTCACAAAATTATGTTCTGGTGAGCACAACACTAAGAAGGAACAAATAGTGCACAGGGCTAAGTTTGAATTGCTAAACTTTATTCTGCAAATTTCATTCAGTGATGCACAGATTATTCCACCATTGAGAAATGGACTCAGTTTGGATGATACTCTATTTCTCATGACGTACATGGCACATGTACTTGTGAATTCTGACAAAACTATGGACACAGACTATGAGAGCAAGCTGTTTGATTGGTACACACTGTTGATGGATGCATTCTACCAACAGTACCTGATGACAAAGGACGAGAAAGTAACTTCAGTTTTGCAAAACACACTGAATATTGTATTAGACCTTATAAAGCAGCTACACACAGTCAGTGAGATATTACCTGTTATAAATAAGTTGTTGTCTGGTAAGATGATTGAGAATGATGAAGATTCTATGTCTTATGCCATTGAATTAATGCAAATATAATAAGTTAATTGTTTAACTGTTCTTTTATTTACCTAATGGAAAAGAAGCTTACTGATCTAAAGCAGCATTTCCCAAACTAGGTCGTGAACCACAGGTGAGTTGTGAGCGAACATTCAGGGGCCTTGCAAAATAGAATGATTTCAAGTGAAGAATTCATTGATTTATCAGAAAATACAGTCACTGATAAACAGTCTTGATTGCAAGCAGTTAGCAAAATTCTTGCTCTCGGTTGATAGCAACTACCCTTGTCTGTTACCTAAAATGGAAGTTGATGCTAAAGCTATAATGACAAAAAATAGGAAACTAATACATACATCTCATTGAAATCTCATTGAAGCATACCATGAATATAATAAAATTAAAGAAATAAAAATAAAATTAAGTATTCAATTGTAACTGAATTATTTATTTGAACAGTCCTTCATTCATACAGATAATCTTATTCCCTTTTTTCTCCATCCATAACAACCAAGAGGTGAGTCCCAAATTTGGAAGTTTTGGCTAGGTGGGTAGTCTACTTTGCAAACCACTGCTCTAAAGTAATCTAAATTGAGGAAAGAAATAAAACAAATGATTACTCTATGGTCTTTTTATTGGCTGCTCTAGCAAACTGTACAACCATTGGTTTCTCCTTCAGCATGTACCCGTTAGTTTCATTCAGGGCTGTCTCTGCTGTGCTCACAGCAGGGAATGTCACAAATGCTTGTCCCTTCATCCTGCCTTCCTGCATGACTCTTACATCAAAGCCTGTTAGTTCTTCATCAGTCAATCCTTCAACATAACGCTTGTAAATACTTTTAAGATCTTGTTCAGTCACAGTTTTAGCCAAATTTTTTACGTATAATCTCATTGATGGTTGCCCAGGATGATAGTTTTTGAAGACCGGTAGGATTTTCATGTCTTTGTAAGATATCCTGTTTCGTAACAATTCTTTCTTGGTTATGACAGGTTGGTCTGGTTCTTCTTGTTTTTGTTCAACTTCAACCGGTTGCTCCTCTTTCTGGAATTTTCCAAGTTCTCCTATAATTTCTGGTTCTTCAGTGGGCTTTTGTAAAGCATCTTGATGGACATTCAGCATAATTTTCTTTGGTTCTTGAATTGGAATAATAGTTTCGAATACATCTTCTTGCTGAACTACAGTTTTCTTAGTCTTAGCAGTTGGCACAGCTGGTGGAAGTTGCAAGGGATTGTGCTTGGGCACTGCTAGTTTTCTTTTCCTTGTTACTAGTTTTCTGACAGGCTGTACTTTCTGCTCATCCTCGGCACTTGATATTTCAGACTCTGGCTCGCTCACAGGTGGTGGTGGCAGTTGTATGTCTCCAACAAAGAAATGCCGATATGTTTCTTTGAAAAACTCCATTGATTTAGTGTTTTCTTCAAAAGGTAAATCAAGACACATCTTGTTCATCAGATGCAACATTTGTGTATAAAATGGTTTATGGGAAAATAATGCATTAATTATATTAACAGCTATTTCTGGATTGATGCCTGGGTACTTGAACTTTAAATGTATTGGTGGAGGTTGATAGAAGTCGATAGATGGATTCCATGCATTCAAAACTTTTAGGAATTGTTTTATTAACTTAGTAGTGTCCGAATTCTGTTCTACCTCTTGCTTATTGCTTGTTACCGGTTCTTTTTCTTGAGAATATTCAACTACTAGTCTTCTGTTAGCTATTTCAAGTTGGTGAAGACGCGAAAGCGATGCTTTTGCTTTGTTTACGCAACTAAATGAAGCAAAGATGTAGTTTCGTTTCGATCGTGTCTCCCAAACTTCATCAGCTCCAAAATGCTTCAGGAGTTGTTGCTTTTCTTGAAATGATAGTGTAACTGGTAAATGCCTTATCATTAACACTTTGGACATGTTGTATTTAATAACTACCGTTATTGTGAAACCTGATGAAGCCGGAGCAAAATAAAATATATTTTTATTTTTCGTCGCGCACTCAATCAATTTCATTTGACAACAAATACGTCATGTCTTGTAGTTTTAGTTGTGGTTTTAATAGATTGTTTCGTTTGTATGGTCATGCCCAGCTGTTTTTGACAGTTAGCTGAAACGGCTAGAAATCAATTTAAGCAGAATGCATATTTTTATGTAAAGTACATACTAATTCTATGAATGGATGCTCGATATACTTTAAGTGTGAACTGACAAGACAAGTGTCATCCTTAGCAGGCGTGATAAATAAATTAAACCTGCTTTTGGCCCAAAAACAGGCGTCCTCTAATCACGTGATGAGTCTCTTGTTCACGGACCACAGAGTACTTTTTTATAATAGGGAATAGAGGAAGGATTTTGTCATTGTCTTGGTGAGATTAAGCACGCGTTTCTTAACCTCAACTTTATTTTGATAACAAAATCTGTTTGTAGTGTTGTGATTTTTTTTGTGTGGTCTGGTTTGGGTATAAGGTTGGTATTTTAAGCTTCTTTGCACTCTTTTCCTAAGGAAATGAGTGCCGAGGAACCCCCTGATGGGGGTGGAGGGATTCCTCCTGATATTATGGAGGTTGTGGAGTGTTCCCAAAACACTGATCGCGTAAGACCCGATGTTAGAAAGCGCCCCGGAGGTCCTGAGATTTTCGTCGACGCGAAAAGAAATAAGCCGCCGTCTGATTCAATTCAGTCCGTATTTACCAAACCAGGTTTTGAGAACGACTCCGAAATGCTCTATGGTGAGAGTGACAGAGCTCCCTTTACTGTATTTGTCTCTAGGGTGGAAACAGACCCTAAGCAAGGCCTAACCTTAAATTCCCTTAAGTTTGCCCAATTTATTTTCAATAAAGGTTTTAAAGGTGTTGTCCAAGGCAGTGTCAGGTCTATGGGCCGTAACAAGATGTCTATTGAATTCATAACATTCAGTGATGCCAACAACTTTGTCAGCAATCCCATTCTTATTGAAAATAAATACTTGGCAACTATCCCACGCTTTCATGTAAGTCGCATGGGAGTTGTTAGGGATATTCCTACTGACTGGACACTAGAGGAGCTAGTGCTCGGTATAGAAACCCCTCGCAATTGTGGAGAAGTCATTAGGGCTAGAAGGCTTAATTTTAAAAACAAAAAAGAGGACTCCGTATCTTGGTCCCCATCATCGACAGTGGTGCTTACTTTCTCTGGACAAATTCTCCCAGAGAAAGTCTTCTGCTACAATGTTTCTCTTCCTGTCTCTATCTATCATCTTCCTACTATCCAATGCCGCAACTGCTTACGTTTTGGCCATATAAGCACTCAGTGCAGATCTAAGTCCCGCTGTTACCGTTGCGCTCAACCTCATCCTGGAGATAGCTGTAATGTTCCTGACTCACAGGTCTCATGTCTTTTGTGTGATGGTGGAAACCATAAGGCCACTGATAGTAATTGCCCTGAACACTCAAGACAGAAGTCAATTAAAATGGTAATGTCTCAAGAAAACCTAAACTACCGTGAGGCCTCAGTAAGGTTTCCTCGTCCTCGTAAATTGCCATACTCTAATGTAACAGCAGGTCCTTCCCAATATAAACTACCTCATGCTTATCCTTCTGAACCCATTCTCCTCTCGTCCCCTCTTAAGACTCCTACTTCTTCTCCAAATGCATCCCCTGTTAAAACCTATACCAAGACAGTTTATCATTCCCCAAGACCTAGGCCAGAATTGGGTAAGTCATATGATACCCAAGCCCATAAGTCGATGGTCTATACCCCTAATTCTTCTCAGCCTAATGGCTGTGCTCTAAATTCCCCTTATGTGGAAACCACTCCCCTTCCCACTCCTAATGACAATTTGATAGAGCTCCTAGTTTGCTCCCTTATAAACATGTTGTCAAAATTTAGTGACGCAATACCGGACAATGTCGTATTATTAGTTCAACAACTCCTTGAATCCTGGACTCGCCTAAATGGAAAAAATCCTTCAGTGGAACTGTAGATCAATTCGCAGGAAAAAACATGATGTAACCTATCTTATAAATAGATATAGACCCGTTGTCTTTGCTGTGTCGGAGACGTGGCTCAGCCCTGGATCTCTGTTTAGGGTTCCTGGTTATTCATGTCTTCGGGACGATAGAGATGACGGATGGGCGGGTTGTGCCCTATTGGTTAACAGATCTATCACTTTTTCCCAGATTCCTCTTCCCCATCATGATCCTGGTCTACATGTAGTGGCCATTAGAGCCATGGACATATCATATGTATCTGCCTACATTCCCCATCCCAATGCTAATATTTTGTCTGAATTTAACTCTATCCTTTCTTCTATTCCTAGCCCTTTGATTGTGTTAGGTGATTTTAATTGCCGTCACACCCTTTGGGGCTCTCACTGTAATGATCCCTCCTCTAGCTTTTTGCTAGATCTTTTAGATGACCGCAACCTTTGTGTTCTTAATGATGGATCTGCTACCCGTCGGGTTTCCCCTAACCAAAATATTAGTGTTCCTGACCTTACTTTCTCTTCCCCCTCCTTAGTATCAACTCTTTCCTGGTCTGTTCTCCCTAATTCATATGGGAGTGACCATTTTCCTATCCTAATTTCTTTTCCAAGTACTCACCCACGTTCTCCTCCCATCCAACCCCTACAAAAATATCGCCTATCCCAAGCTGACTGGTCTAAGTTCTTGTCCAATTTGGACGCGGAACTTCAAAATTTTCCCCAAATAAATTCATCCAACTCCCTAATTCTCTACAGTGATTTTGTTGAGTGTCTGTTGAGAGCGGCCAATTCTTCAATCCCATTAAAAAACTCTGCCCGTCACTTAATACCTTCTCCACCTTGGTGGGATGCTGAATGCACGGAAGGTGTCCGTAAACGCAAAGAAGCAGAAAACACCTTTTCCTCCAGTATAAATATGCCCGAATACTTAAATTTTAAAAAGACTTCTGCAACTACTTGTAGGTTATTGGCAAGAAAGAAAAGATGTGGATGGCTCAAGTTTTGCGAGTCACTTTCTCCACGTTCTCCAGTTTCCCTTGTATGGAAAAAAATCAAAATCTACCGCAGAGCTTGTGACAGCCAGTCTCCCGATATTTCTACCAATGACCACAGTTCCTGGTTGGAAGACTTTATATCCAAATTAGCCCCTCCTTTTGTTCCTAGCTCCGAATGCCTTCCCACAATAGATCCTTCTCCTCCCACTTCCTCTGATAGATTTGATGACCTTTTCTCTTATTCAGAACTTATTTGTGCGTTAGATCATCTCCGGGATTCTGCTCCGGGGGTCGATGGAATACCCTACTCCTTTATCTCCAAATCTTCTTCTAACTGTAAACTAATCTTTCTGAACCTAATCAATTCCTTTTTTGTTACTGGCCAAGTTCCAGAGTCTTGGAAATTCCAAATAATCATCCCAATTTTGAAACCTGGGAAAGACCCAAAAGATTCTACTTCCTATCGTCCTATCGCCCTCTCTTCTGTCTTGGCTAAACTTATGGAGAATCTCATCAAGAACCGACTTGAATGGATCTCGGAAACTAAAGGCATCTTATCCAGTTCTCAGTTCGGTTTTCGAAGAGGTATGGGAACTCTAGATAGTCTAAGTGTCTTCATGTCTGATGTCCGCATTGCCTTTTCCAATAATGAAAGTGTTATCGGTGTTTTCCTAGACATAGCTTCAGCCTATGATAATGTCCAACTTCCAATACTCAGGCAAAAGCTGCTACAGCTGAGTATCCCTGTGAGGATGGTCAACATCATCTGTTGTCTCCTTATGTCCCGTTCTATTTCTGTCCGTCACCAAAACTACCTCTCCCCATCCCGTCTAGTGTGGAAAGGCCTACCCCAGGGATCGGTTTTAAGCCCCATCCTTTATAATTTATATACACATGATTTGGAGTCTTCAGTGAGTTGTTTCTGTAAAATCCTACAATATGCTGACGACATTGCTCTCTACTTTAGTTCAACTTCCCTTTTAGATGCCTCATCTCGCTTAAATTCTGCCCTTTACTACTTAAACCAGTGGCTGACTGATCACGGCTTAAGTTTGTCAGTCTCCAAATCCAATGCGGTTGTCTTTTCTCGCAAGCGTAATATTCCTCTCATTAACCTTTATGTTGAAAATGAACCCATCTTGATCCGTGACAAAGTAAAATTTCTTGGCCTAATACTTGACTCAAAATTATCTGGTCTCTATCATCTGGATTACATCTCAAAGAAATGCGAAAGAGGCGTTAATGTCTTACGTGCCCTTTCTGGTGTTCGATGGGGAGCTCATCCAACTTCCCAGAAAATCCTATATAATGCCATAGTCCGTAGTCACTTTGACTATGGAATCTTTCTGTTGGAACCATGCAATAAAATAGCCCTGGCCAAACTGGAAAAAATTCAATCCAAATGCTTGCGTATTATCACGGGAGCTATGAAATGCTCACCTATTAATGCCCTTCAGGTAGAATGTTTAGAACCTCCCCTTCACTTACGTAGACAATATCTCTGTGACAGATTTTTCTATAAAGCCATCCAGAATAAATGTCATCCTCTTCTCCCTCCTCTTCGTACTCTTTCTCAAATAATCCCAACATCTCGCTATTGGTCTCACAAAAATCCTCCACTCCTCGTTAACAGCTTCAATAAATTAAATAATTTGCACATTTCCTTAGTCCAGTTAGATAAAAACCCCATATTTGAAGTAAATTTTGATTCCTTGCTCTTCCAACCAAAAATTATTTTTAACTTTGGTATATCCAAACATGACCCCGCTGCTAATGTCAAATTTAATAGGATTCTAGCAGAGGACTGGCACGACTGGCTGACGTTATTTACAGATGCCTCTAAGATGTGTGATAATAGTAATGTCGGATCAGCTGTGTGGATCCCAAAATACAAAATTATTCTAAATTTTCGTAGCCCTGCTTTTGGTACTATATTCACTGGGGAAGCAATAGCTCTTTTGGAAGCAGTCTCCTACATTGAATCACATGGACTCAACAAAAGTCTTATTCTCTCAGATTCTCTTAGCTGTCTACAGGATTTAACAAAATCACCTTTTCGCTCTCGCCACAATTTTCCCCTTATCCTAAAGATTAAACAACTCCTGTATAGATGCCACTGCTTAGGCTTGGAGATTGCTCTGGCTTGGATCCCTAGCCACACTGGAATAGTTGATAATGAGAATGCGGATTCGATTGCTAAGCTGGCCACTCGGAATGGGATCGAGTCTCATCCGTCTTGTTATCCCCGAGATCTGCACTGTCTTGTTAAACCTGAGATGATGAAGAATTGGAATGAGCATTGGCAAAAAACTAGAATATTGAAGGGAAGATTTTATGGCTCTATCCAACCATTCATTCCTTCTGAATGTTGGTTCAGCAAATTAAAATTCTCTAGTAAAATTGCCACCTCTGTCATAATTAGACTCCGACTTGGGTTCGTTTGCACACCAGTTTTTTTGGCCAAAATCCGCGTGAGGGACTCTTCTTTGTGTGAATGCGGTCTGGATGAGGGTACTCTGGAACACTTGTTTTTTTCCTGTCCTCGTTTAACCACTCCCCTTTACGACATACTCCCTCCTGATGTTCCTCGCCCAATTAACATTCCTTTCCTATTATCTTTAGCCCATACCCCTGCAGTTAAAATCCTTTATAAATTCATTAGCATTAATAAAATTCAGTTATAGTTGATATTTCTATCTACTTATTATTTATATACTCACTGAATGTTCTAACATTTATTTTGTGACGTTTTACATGTACTAACCAAAAATGTTTTGTCCTTTTTTAGCATGGGGATCCATGGATGCCACCGCTACAAACACTGATCAGTCGTTGTGTAACAGTTTACGACAATTATTTACTCATACCTTGACATTGGCAAAATCATCGAACGTTATCGATGGAGCCAGAACCTTTAAAAAAATAGAATAGAGGTACAACTCAGCGACAAAAGTGAGAAACGTCAAGTGTCGCCCTCTGGACGCCTGTTTTGGAACTAATTCCAACATAATCTTACTCACACACACACATACACGTTGGTACACACATACGTACGTAGCCTACTACTTTCTACCTTGATATTTTTTATTTATATAAATAGGTATTTTAAAATGTGAATTACATATTCGCTTGCAGCTATGTAGAATAGCGAAAGTAATTCATAATTGTAAACAATAAAACAAAGTTCGATTTCATGATTTATTTCTTTCTTTTGAAACACTTCATAAATCAGTTTTTTTGCTTTAATTTTATACGAATCCGATTCATCATCACGCATCAAGGCAATTTTTTTTTCCTTTAAAGTAAAACGACGTCCTTTGTTGCCTTTCTAATGCTCTCTGAACTGTAATAATGTCAAAACTTTTGATGTGCTAGGTAATTCATAGAGTGTTTTCAAAAACTGCAGAATGGTTGTTAGATTTTGTAGTGCCTGGATCATTTTTGCCTGCTTTTTGACCTTATTGCGGCACTTACTAAGTCGTACTGCAACTAGCACCAGTTTTCTGTATAAAGCATGCTTTGATTGAGTTACAGCAACACGTTTCACCCGCCTTTTAGTAACGAGAGTTGGTTTTTGGTTTTTGTGATGCTCTGTAATGAAATAAAACATATATTATGTATTTTCTGATTACAATATTGGTATGAAGTATTTCATTTCCGGGTTGGCCAGCCTCCATACAAAAAGGTCCTTTATTATGCCTTAATGGAATCAGGGACAATTCGAAAAAAAGAATGCTTAATGCTGTTAATATTATATTTTCACTTACTAAGATTTTCTTTTGTTTGTATATCTTATAAGGCACTTTGAGTATGTGGCTTCATATCCACTGAGTCCAAATGTGTAACAGGCTCTGGAATGACAATTAATAAATTATTTCAGCAAGCAGCAATAACTCTCGGAGGACTATACATAATAGATTTTTCATTGTGTCTTATTAGCGCTGCTTGAGAGTTAAGTTTGAACTGGCAGCATATTATTATGTAAAGGTACATTGGACTAGTTGTTGTAGAAGCGACCACTGGGTTTGAGGTATTATGTGCGATTCCCAACTCAGGGCAAATTTGTTATTGGGTATCACCAAATATTATAGAATACCAGTTATGACCCCCGTGTCCAGCAGTGGAGGCATAATTAAGAGCTCATAATGGGACATGCAATATATGAAAAATAATATTATTTTACCTGGCATGTTTTTTGTTGGTACAGCTTCTTTGCTGAGTCGATTATTCCTACAGCAATATTTTTGTTCGAAGACACAACATACACGGCGGTATTTGAAAATATGTTCATTTTCAATTTGTAATTTATCACCACCAACGGAATAGACCCATGTATTAAAAAACTCCTTATCCTTAGTTGGATTAGGGAATTCATACAAAATCGCATTGGTATCTGAAATAATCAAAAAAGTACGTCAGGAACAGTGAGTATAAAGACGAACTTTTGGTGCAGCGGCCTTTTATGAATAAAACACTTACCTAAGCTATTTATGCATCCGGGGACGCAACACTTTCTTTTAGGCATGATAATAGGTAGATATCAAAGTCACAAACACAAAATTTAGTTAAAGTCCTGTCTCAATACTTTTTACGATTTTAACCATCAACACAAGCACAAAATCAACACGGCCCGAGGGGCAAAGGCTCTACTCAACGGACTTAGGTGGAAAAAGCACTTTAGACGATTAAAATCAAGAAAAACAGTTATGGACAAACAAGCGCAAACGCGAACGAGCGGCAAATTTTGTTTTGTTTGACATTAGTAGTGTTGCATACAAAATAAATTCAGCTAATACGTCTTGAAATTGTTTTATGAACTATTTATTTCGTTATGATTGAGGTTTTATCTTAAAATATGTTTTCCCGTTGTATTGTGTTTTATTACATGGGTTTATTTAATTAGACGCTCATGGAAATTGGGCGAGGGCTGGTCACATCGAAGATACAAATGGATGACTGTTGTCACGCCATCTAGCGTACTGAGTAGAACTACAAATTCAGAAATTATGAATGCTGCCATCTCTGAGAGAGTTTCGTAAAAGTAACACAATATAATGAGATCAAATTCAAATGTCAGTCTCATAAATTGGTCGGCAATACATTTGGTGTCCAACCTTATTTTGCATACATATAGGAGAACGATTACCCGTTTGCCAGTACTAAGAATACTAAGATTGTCAACCCTGTCACGGACCTTGACGCCAATTATCCGGATCCGAATCTGCCCGATCTATATTTTTAATGATCCGGCACATCACTAGTTGTTAGTAAAAGTCTTAACCTATTGGCTGAGCTTGCTTTCAATGAAAATAGAACATCATTGTAACACAGTGGTTTAATCAAGTAATTTACATTTTATGAATATAAAATTAAATTATGCTCATCAGAAAACGATGACAGAACAGAATATAACAGTTGCTAGGCAACAACGTAAGAAGACTCTACTCCTAGAACATAGTGCATTATAACCTTCATGGTTCAACATAACCTAATGTCAGTAAGATTATAAACAAAATTAAAACGACTAATACCTACGTGTGCAGCCATATCTAGTAAGCAAGCATGGGGCTGTACCACCTATCACACAATACACTCAGGATGCTGTGGGAGCTAGCACGTATTCTATCGAAAATAGAAGCGCACAGTTTCCGCATAATGGCATGAAAACCATCAACCCTGGCCTCGGTAAATATCCCGGAAGCGCTACAAAAGCGTGGTAGATCCAACAGCATCCTGAATACATTATTATACTGGAGTCTGGACACGCAGGGCGTGTTAAAGAGGTTGTATGCTGGATACATTCTAGTCTATTGTAACTTTGGTTGCTAGGTAACTTGTTGATTATGTATGTCACTCTGTAAAAGGTAAAAATAAAAAGTCAACTATCTATTATCGAGTTTTACTAAACTAGCTCTGCTTACAAGATAATTCCAACAGGTTATGGGCCCAGCCCGTGCCTCGTTAATGCTAAATTAGTAGGGCAGTTATATATAGTAAATTCGACTAGGTATAAAGATGGAAAGTTCGACGAGTGCGATCAAAAAGCTCACAGGCCAAAATAATTATGGCAGTTGGGCATTCAGCATCGAAATGGTATTAATAGATGCGGGGCTCTGGGACTGTGTGAGCGAAAATTTCGTTACTACCAAACCTGAAGACCGGAAACGCGACGAAAGGGCAAGGGCAAAGATTTGCCTGTCAATCGCAGAACAGTGCATCACCATTGTCAAGAATGCCAAAACCTCATGGCAAGCATGGAATGCGCTCAAAAAGGCCTATGCTGACTGTGGACTAATTAGAAGATTAGGTCTGCTGCGGAAGCTATTTTCATTGAAACTGGATAATTTCCAAAATATGGATGCCTACGTCAATGAAGTGCAAGCTACGCATCAAGCACTGAAGGCAATCAAAGCTGCACTGAATGATGAATTCAGGTCGTGTGCCACAGGACCCGTACATGAGTGAACCCACAACCTCCTGGTAGCTCATATCTCCAGTCGGATCGCCTTTCTCCAATCTGAGATTAGTCTCTGTGGGAGTTGCGACAACTTTGCAATCTTCCATTTTATACTTTCGGAGGACCTTCTTTATGAAGTTTCTTTGTTTGAGTTCCACTTCTCCCTTCCTTTGCGTGAGCTCCATGCCCAGGCAGTCCTTTGCCAATCCCAAGTCTTTAATTTTGAAGGCGTCCCCAATCTTCGCTTTCACGGCCTGAATCTCGTCAATGTCATGCCCAAAAATGTAGAAATCGTCTACGTATAAGGCAATTACGAGAAATTTGCTTTTTACCTTCTTCAGGTATACGCATGGGTCATATTTTGACCTCGTAAACCCGATCTTAATTATGTGAGCGTGAACCTTCACGTTCCAACATCGTGCTGCCTGCTTCAGACCATATATGGCCTTCTTCAGCTTGCAAACCTTTCCTTCTTTTCCCCTCGTGATGAAGGCCTCTGGCTGTTCCATATACAGGTCTTCAGCAAGGTCACCATTAAGGAAATCGGTCGTGACATCGATATGATGCACTGTCAATCCAATTTCTGCCGATAGCGCCAGCAGTAGTCGGACCGACGATAGTTTAACCACTGGTGCAAAGGTTTCGGAGTAATCCTCCCCCCACTTCTGGGAATACCCTTTAGCCACCAGTCTTGCTTTGTGGCGCTGCACTGTCTCATCAGCGCCAATCTTCAGCATAAATAGCCACTTGCATTTGACTACGTTCGCTCCTCTTGGGCGATCCACCAGCTCCCAGTTTCCGTTTTCGATGAGCGAGTCATACTCTTGCTTCATCGCATCCAACCACAGGTCCTTATCTCCGCGGTGCATTGCATCCTGTACTGATACAGGATCGTGCACGCTGAGATCTTCCTGTCTATTTGGAACTCTAGTCCTTTGAGGGTATCGAGGCCCCTCTACAGCTGGTTCAGCTTCTCGTTCTTCGCTTCTGTCAGAATCCGAGATGGAATCCATTGAATCATAGAACTCCTCAGATTCGACTACAACGTTTTTGGGTGTGGTGGACCCAGTTGCTGGAGCTGATACGTTCTGGCTTGGAACTTCCTCCTGAGTTTCCATAGACCTGGTAGTCCCTCCTGTAATGGGGACTATGAAAAATTCTTCAGGAACATCTACCACCGACATCTTAGTTGGCGATTTGTTTGGAGGTCCGAGAAAATCCATATTGTCCTTAGACAGATTTGGCAACCTCTCATCAAACACGGCATCCCGAGCAACAATAATCCGCCTTGGATTATTCTTAACATCAGCAAACTTAAACCCCTTTTGATTCTTACTATAGCCAAGAAATATAAGTTCTCGTTCGTGTCTTGGGATCAAACCTTTTGAGGCTTCCATCCTTAATAAGAACCTGTGCTTTTGAACCTGTAGTGTACTAACATTTCTGAACGCAGAATGGAATTGGATTGTTGAACGAAAGAAGAAAGGGGGAGACAATTTGAAGATGGAGATTTTTTCTGTAAGCTGTATTTCATTATTTTTCAAATATATTCTGGTTCAACATTAAATTGTCTTTTATATTAGTCCTGGAAGGCCCAGGACACAACAGAACCAAACACTTTTAAGTGCGAAAGGTCCACCGCCTTTCCGGTCCATACGTGTTCAGGGACTTGCTGCGAAATAGCCATAGTGGGCAAGCGGTTTTTCAGATAAATCGCCGTTAGAACTGCTTCACCCCAATATCTCTTACTGAGATTGCTTTCTGCCAGCATGCATCTCGCCTTTTCGACGATTGTCCGGATGGTTCTTTCCGCAACTCCATTTTGCTGTGGAGTGTGCGCTACAGTAGTCTGATGTTGAATTCTACGATTTTTCAGGTGATCCTGGAATTCCTTACTGGTGTACTCGCCACCATTGTCGCTCCTTAACTTTTTAATCTTTTGGCCCGTTTGGTTTTCAAATAATGCCTGAAACTCACGAAACTTCCCGAAAACTTCTGATTTGCATTTCAGCAAATAGCCATAGACTTTCCTGCTATCTTTTGCCGCCCCATGACTCCACCTCAATGGGACCCGCAACGTCACTATGGACGAACTCCAAAATCTGTGAAGCTCTATTGAATTTCCTTTTTGGAAACTTCTTCACGCCTTGCTTGCCTTGACTGCATGGTACGCAGGGGTTCTTGCAGTTCCCAAGCCCTTGACGATGTCCTTAAGTTTGCACATTTCAGATTGGGATAAGTGGCCCAATCTCCTATGCCACAACTCAAAGTCATCCTGACTTTCTCCTATGAGAACAGTCGCCTTGTTACTCTCCGAACCCAAAACATAGAGTCCGTTTTGCTTGCGTGGCGCTGTAAACAGTACGTTCCCATCCACAGACACATTGCCATCTAAAACTCTGCAACTATTTTTGTCAAACACTACAACCTTGCCATTATCAGTGCATTTGCCAACAGACATGAAGTTGGTGACTAGTTCTGGAATCAATAACACATTATTCATTGTCAGTCCTAATGGACGTCCCTTGTGACGTACGTTCAACTTGACAGTACCTTGCGAGGTCGATACTATTTTGTCATTATTCGTGCAAGTAACAGCTTTCGAACTGCTTGCTATAGGCGTTAAAATAGACTTATTTGATGTCATGTGTGATGTCGCGCCACTGTCTACCACCCAGCAACTATCCCCACTAGCGGCAAGTAAAGTAACAAAATCAGTAGAATCATCATCATTAATCCTGCCTGCAGCCGCTAAATTGCTCTCAGTCTTACATTGTTTGGCTTTGAAGAGCTTACATTGCTATTTAAAGTGACCCTTCTTTTTACAAAAATGGCAAACTATTTTCTTACTAGCGCTACCACAGCCTTGTACCACCTGCAACATTAGCTAACACCGTATCGTCCTTAACATTATTCACTTGCTGTCGGTGACTTTCACGCAGAAGAGCTGCTATGACGTTCTCCGGTGATAATTCCTTGCCAGAATGTTCCATGGCCATCACCAAAGGGTCGTAAGAATCCGTCAAACCAGCCAAGAGAATAACCGCGATGAATTGGAATTATCTTGTAAACAGAGCTAGTTTAGTAAAACTTGCTGTTGACTTTTTATTTTTACCTTTTACAGAGTGACATACATAATCAACAAGTTACCTAGTAACCAAAGTTACAATAGACTAGAATGTATCTGTAGTAATATATTATAAACTCCTTGGTCAACATTGAACGTCTTAAATAAAGAAGAAACTGAATTGTCAGGATTAATGTGCCATTATAACATTATGTTGAATTTTGTTAAATAAAACCTAAAATACGGGTATATTCTTTTACTACAATTTATTTAACAAAATGGAAAAATATCTACGACCAGAACGTTTCGACGGAGACCCGTCCTCAAGCCAAGATCTGTCCCCTCAGTGGACACATTGGAAAAGCACATTCGAAAATTTTCTGACATCTATAACTACGAACGAGAAAACTGTTGCAAAAGAAACTAAATTCCAATTACTAACGAATCATCTGTCCCCTACGACTTTTACGCGCATACAGGATTGCACTGATTACGATATTGCTCTAAAGAGACTTGATGCATTATTTCTGAAGCCACCTAACGAAATATATTCCAGGCACAGATTAGCAAAACGAGCGCAACAACCAGGTGAGTCCATCGACCAGTATCTACAAGCCTTGAAACTGCTTTCAAAAGAATGCAATTTTAAACAAGTGACCGCTGAACAAAATAAGAGTGATTTTATTAGAGATGCTTTCATATCAGGTCTTTCGTCGTCCATAGTTCGTCAAAGACTGTTGGAAAATAGCACTCTCACATTAGACGATGCATTCAAGCAGGCCCGCGCTCTAGAGATGGCGCGAATATACAGTGATGATTACCAGCAATCTAATACTAGTACCTTTGTTAATGCGGTACCCATTAACAATCAGAGAACACACATCCAAGAACTATGCTATTTCTGTGGAAACAAGAGACACGCACGGCAAAACTGTCCGGCTGCTAGTACAACCTGCCTTAAATGTGGAAAAAGGGGGCATTTTGCAAAAGTATGCAAAAGTGCAGTGACTGCGCCACCACAACGGAGTGCTTTTACAAATGCTATAGAGGAACCGAATAAACTTATGGAAAATGCAGAGTCGCAGAAATTGTTATCATGTATCGTGGCCGCTACAACTGATCTCGATAAAGCTATGATACCGATAAAAATAAACGGATTATTTGCAGCCAGAGCATTGATTGATACAGGGAGTACTGCTAGTTTTATAGACAGTCGACTAGTTTGTCAATATAATATACAAAAGAGCTCATGCTACCAAAATGTCAGCATGGCAGCTTCAAATCTAAAAACAAAGGTAGACGCAATGTGCTCTGTCAATATCGATATGCAAGGTCATAGTTTTCAAGTGGACCTATTAATAATGGAGAACTTATGTACGGATATCATAATTGGTCATGATATTCTTAAGAGATATAATACATTAGAAATGCATTTCGGCGGATCTGGAGCTCCATTGAAATTATGTGCACTAACTCAAGCCAATATCGATCCAATCTGCTTATTCCCGAATCTCTTACCAGACTGCAAACCAATAGCTGTTAAGTCACGAAGATACTCAGATGGTGATATGCAGTTTATTGGTACTGAAATAAGAAAATGACTAGCTGAAGGAATTATAGAACCTAGTTCGTCACCATGGAGAGCACAAGTGCTTGTAACTACAAATGAAAGTCATAAAAAAAGGATGTGTATAGACTACTCTTAGACAATAAATAGATACACGCAACTAGACGCTTATCCTTTACCAAGTATTGAAGAAATAGTTTCTAAGGTAGCCAAACATAGAATCTACAGCAAAATTGACTTAAAAAGTGCGTACCATCAGATTCCGATTCTCGAAACAGAAAAACCTTGTACAGCATTTCAAGCAGAAGGTAATTTATACCAATTTCGTAGAATACCTTTCGGGGTTACCAACGGAGTAGCGGTTTTTCAAAGAACTGTCAATAATATAATTGCGAAAGAGGAACTTAAAGGAGTATACGCATATTTGGATGACATAACAGTCTGTGGAACAACTCAAGCTGACCACGATCAAAAACTGCAGCGATTTCTTGATATTGCCAAACGGTATAACCTTACACTGAATCTTGACAAGAGCGAATTTTCATTGAAAGAGATAAGTATTCTAGGATATACTATAAACAATGGAGTTATTAAACCCGACCCGGATCGTCTACGTCCACTATTAGAGCTGCCTCTGCCTTCAGATTCGGCATCGCTCCGGCGAGCATTGGGATTATTTGCTCACTATTCTAAATATGTGCCAAGATTCTCTCATAAAATTCAGTCCCTCGTTTCGCAAGGTACATTCCCTCTCGATTCTGAGGCAGTAAATGCTTTTAATGCTCTAAAGCAAGAGATAGCCAGATCAGCAGTAAACGCAATTGATGATAACATACAATTTATTGTTGAAACAGACGCTTCAGACTATGCTATCGCGGGAACTCTGTCACAAGAAGGCAGACCAGTTGCGTTTTTCTCGAGAAGCCTTCACAGTAGTGAGCGGAATCACCCAGCCATCGAGAAGGAGGCCGCGGCTATAGTCGAATGTCTTCGGAAATGGAGACAATTCCTCATCGGACGAGAGTTTAAACTGATAACTGACCAAAAATCGGTCGCATTTATGTTCAATCAGCAGCATTCGTCTAGAATTAAAAATGACAAAATACAACGTTGGCGATTAGAACTTTCAGAATACCATTTTGATATAGTTTATCGCCCTGGAAAGGAAAATATAGCGGCTGATGCTTTATCAAGAGCCAATGCACCATTAGTAGCCTCTGTTTACAGTTCAGAAAATGCACTCAAAGAACTGCATAAAACCTTGTGTCATCCTGGAGTGACAAGAATTCTTCATTGGGTTCGAAGCAAAAATTTAGCTTACTCCACTGAAGAGATAAAACGTATTACTGCGAATTGTTCTATATGTGCTGAAGTAAAGCCTCGATTTCAACGAAACATGGGAAAACTAATAAAAGCGATGGCCCCATTCGAAAGAATATCGATAGATTTTAAAGGTCCACTTCCCTCAGATGGCACTGGGAACAATCGATATATCCTTACGATTGTGGACGAATATTCTCGATTCCCATTTGCATATCCCTGCCCAGACTTGAGTACTAACACGGTTATTAATAAACTGACTGATTTATTTTCTATATTTGGAATGCCAACTTACGTACACTCAGATCGTGGTACATCTTTTCTTTCAAAAGAGATGAAAGACTTTCTTCACCAGAAGGGCATTGCTACGAGCTACACTACACCTTACAATCCTCAGGGTAATGGACAAACGGAGAGATACAACGGAATTATTTGGCGAACAGTACCGTTGGCTCTGAAAAGCCGAGATCTGCCTATAACTAAATGGGAGTCAGTTTTAACTCAGGCTCTGCATTCTGTAAGGTCACTTCTTTGCACGGCTACAAACAGCACGCCCCATGAGCGGATGTTCTCTCACGCCAGGAGATCCTCAAGTGGTCAGTCGATGCCTACATGGCTAAACGTCCCAGGAAAAGTATTAATGCGAAACCATAATCGAACCAGCAAATATGATCCACTGGTTGAAGAAGTAGAGACTCTGGAAAGTAACCCTCAACATTCTCGTGTGCGTTTGAGCAGTGGCTCCTGCTGGAGTATCTTTAGAAACGGATGAAGCTGATTCCAATGATGACGATGAATTCATCGATGCAGTCGATGGCGATGATCATAACACAGATGGCCAGCGAGATTCCCAGAACGAATTGGTCCAGCAGAACATCACGCCAGAGACTCTGCGTCGTTCTGAAAGAGTACGACGTCCGCCTGCTCATCTAGCTGACTACGTGGCACAATAAATAAGCCTAGGAGAATGTAGTAATATATTATAAACTCCTTGGTCAACATTGAACGTCTTAAATAAAGAAGAAACTGAATTGTCAGGATTAATGTGCCATTATAACATTATGTTGAATTTTGTTAAATAAAACCTAAAATACGGGTATATTCTTTTACTACAGTATCCAGCATACAACCTCTTTAACACCCCCACTGTATGCCTATACATTTTTTAAAGTAGTCCTGCTTAACTCTAGTAAGTCCTTTTGTGAAGATATCGGCAGGCATCTCATCAGTTTTACAATATTTGATACAAATTTCATTTGCTTCGGTCAATTCCCTCACATAATGGTATCTAATATTTATGTGCTTAGACCTCCTACCGATCGTTGGCACGTACACTAATTTTATAGCGCTTTGGCTGTCGCTGAACAGATCAATCGTATTATTTTGACCTGTCAGTTCACGGTAGAGACCTTTGGCACAAACTACCTCTTTCGCTGCTTCACAGATAGCGACATACTCTGCTTCAGCCGTACTGAGTGCAACGCAACGTTGCTTGCGTGTCTGCCAGGAAACCGCAGCACCGCCAAGGGCAAGCATATACCCTGTGAACGAATGTCCATCAGTGTTGGTACCTCAGTCCGCGTATCGGCATATGCAACCAGAGGATTGCCAGTCCTCTTGTAGACCAATTTGTGATCTACTGTACCCTTTAGGTACTTCAGCACTCGCTTGAGTGCAGCCATGTGAGTCGAATTCCAACAAGAATTAAACTGACTCAGGTAGCTCACTATGAATGTGATGTCAGGTCGTGTGCCACAGGACAGGTACATGAGTGAACCCACAATCTCCTGGTAGCTCATATCTCCAGTCGGATCGCCTTTCTCCAATCTGAGATTAGTCTCTGTGGGAGTCGCGACAACTTTGCAATCTTCCATTTTATACTTTCGGAGGACCTTCTTTATGAAGTTTCTTTGTTTGAGTTCCACTTCTCCCTTCCTTTGCGTGAGCTCCATGCCCAGGCAGTCCTTTGCCAATCCCAGGTCATTAATTTTGAAGGCGTCCCCAATCTTCGCTTTCACGGCCTGAATCTCGTCAAGGTCATGCCCAAAAATGTAGAAATCGTCTACGTTTATGGCAATTACGAGAAATTAGCTTCTTATCATTTTTTTTTATAATTTTTGCGTGCCTATTTCCAGGCAGAATGTACATGGCACTCTCTTATCTACTCCACCTGTATTTCAATGTAACCTACCTACATTCGTTGCAAATAAATGATTGATTGATTGATTGACCTTCTTCAGGTATACGCATGGGTCATATTTTGACCTCGTAAACCCGATCTTAATTATGTGAGCGTGAACCTTCACGTTCCAACATCGTGCTGCCTGCTTCAGACCATATATGGCCTTGAGTTACCCAGTGACCCATGTACTTAGATTTTGTTACTCTAGATAACGAAGTATCTAGAGTAACAAACTGGTTTATGGTCACATCCGGCACGTCAGTGTAACATTTGGTGCCAGCCTTGAATACCTACCATAATTCACATGTTTTTGCGTTGTACATACCTCTGAGTCTCTGAGTGACCGCATAATCTTCATAGATCTTAACAAGACGCACGAGTGCGCTTATTGATGGGCTCAGCAGCACCATGTCGTCAGCATAACTCTTATTGCTAACGCAAACTCCGTCAATGTGACAACTTTTATGGGTGCTGCTGAGTTCAACAATCAGCTGATTAATGTAAAGGTTAAAGAGACGAGGTGAAGTAATACGGGGGGTATTCTCACCCCTCACTTCAACTGATACATCAGAGTCAGACAGAGTTCCACCCCACCTGACATAGTTCGTCTGATTCTCGTACCAAAACTTAAACAAACAAAGAAATAACATTACAGTCAACGGTGCTTTCCTTTCCCAGCTTTTTTCACAAAATTTCGTTGGACACTAGAGCCCTCGATAAGTCCAGAAAACATGCATTGGCCGGTGTTTTCCTATCAGCATAATACTAAACAGTCTGCTTGACACATGATGGCAGTCTCCGTTGATAGTCCGGGTCTGAAACCGAATTGGGCATCGTGAAGATTTATACGACTCGTCATATGTGTATCAAGCAATCAGTCCAGTCACCTTAGCAATCACCTTAGCTGTAACGGTCGCCAAGGAAAAAGGCCTATAATTTGCGGGGTCTGTAACATCGCCCGTTCTATTCCTTACTATTGGCACGACCAAAGGTGTTACTAGGGTGGGGCAGGCAGGGCACGAGCCCAGGGCGCCTATTGAAGGGGGGCAGGAAACATCGCCAATTATTGAAAAAAAAAAAACTTCAATAAACCATTTCATTCGGTTATATCTAAGAAATCTGAAGAGCTACTTGAATTTATTGTGTAGAATGGGGATGAAAGTGTATTTCCAAATCTGCCTATTTCTATTCAAATTATGCGCAGCATTGAAAGTTGTGAGTGATTTAAAAAAAATACGAAGGGGTTGCAAATGTCATGCGTGCCCTAGGCGCCATTTTCTATTGCTACGCTCCTGGGCATGACTATCGTCTTCATACGCTTATCTGGCAAGTACGCACGGCGGAAATCCTGTACAATGCGAGATTAGCTTTTAATGGAAATGTATAGCTTGATCAACTTGATGTGTAACCGTGTGTACGAGTGACCAATAAATAACGAATAAAATGTTGCCAACATCCTCGGTAAATGAACTCCCGCATATCCACACGCATATCGCAAGTGCTCGACGCTGAGGTGGACATCTCCCGGAGACTTACCTCTGATCATCTTTCTAATGATATCAGCTATTTCTTTGGCCAAAAACCTTAAACACAGAATTTACCTCAGCGTCCCGTCAAGGGACTAACTTGGAACTGATTCACAAATAAATTTGAAATGGCTTGAGGGGTCACAAAGCCCTGCTACGCTCACGTCACTCACGTTGCGGTGGTGCTTTCCCGGGCATCTTTTTAGTGCTAGTACAGGTACGCGTAAGCACGGGTAATTTTGCGGATATTCCTAGTGGCCGAAACGACGTTCTATTTGCTATGCTGTCAAAGACTCACTAGCTAGTGTCAAATGTGTCAATTTCTTAAGATTTGTGCGGCGCGGGGGTGCGCCGAAAATGTTTTGAAAACAATCCGAATTCATTTACCGGTAAAATAAGAAAAGTTGAATAAACTTGGAAAAAGATGAGTTCCATTATAGACTTGTGATTGTGTACTTGTGTAATGACTACCATGGCATCAAAACCAGGAAGAAAAGTTGTAAAAGTCGTAGTTTTGGGCGATATCGGCAGAAGTCCACGTATGCAATATCATGCGTTATCTCTTGCAAATAATGGATTGGAAGTGAATATTATTGGATATTTGGACTCTCAACCTCTCAATGAAATCTTGGAACACCCTCACATCACGATAACGGAGCTGCAGCCTATAAATATTGGCCCCAGATTAGTGAGATATATCGCCAAAACTATATGGCAGACGATAAGCTTACTTTTTACTTTATACGTCACCGGAAAATGTAATTATGTGCTCTGCCAGAATCCTCCAGCAATTCCTACATTGCCAGTATGTAGATTATACTGCTTATTTAGTAAAGCCATATTTATAATAGACTGGCACAACTATGCTTATTCCATCATGGCTATGTCTCAGTCTCCTGATAACTTATTTGTTAGAATAGCTAGATTTATAGAGAAGTTCTTTGGTCAGTCAGCAGATCATAGCATTTGTGTTACATATTCTATGAAAGAAGATTTGATAATGAATTGGAATGTTCAGTAAGTATATTATTTTACTAGGCATCCTTTTAGTAGGGTTATAATTATAGATAATGTTATTATCTAGTTCTTTATTTGTATGAATGAACAAACTAAGTTATGTTACACATATGTATTAGACCCAACTGAGTCTAATTCATTTAAATAATATGTGACGGAAAGTCTTTGTACCCCATTTTACGAAAATTATGCAGACAAAGGAGTATGCAATTTGGCACAGTTAAAATGTATATGGGGAAGGAGTGCAGAAAGCTAATACTTTTATATAATAATGAGTTAGAAATACATGAAGTCTAAAATGAATTGTGATAGTTTCAACCACTGGGCGACCACCAGATCTTTAATTCAGACTAGATTTATCACACTATCACCAAAGTGCAAATAGGAAGAACCATATATAGGCTGATAAGCCCATCTCTCTCTGCAGTCGGGTTAACAGGAACTGCTGTGGTTAAAATGCTTTTGTTATTATTTTAGCAATGCAACAGTCCTTTATGATAGACCTCCAAAGATATTCAAGCCACTCACTTTACAAGAAAAGCATGATTGGTTTGTGGCATTAAGCAGGATATACCCTGGGCTTGCGGGGTCCGGACGTGAGCAGCTGAATGAGGACAATGGCCAGCTTGTTGATAAAACAATGTTCACCCAGGAGACTAATGGCCAGGTCCAACTGAGGCCTGACAGGCCTGGCCTTTTGTTTAGCAGCACAAGCTGGACCCCTGATGAAGACTTTGGACTACTAATGGAGGCTTTACAGCGTAAGAAATATATTCTCATTATTCAATTTACATTATAATTATTGTTTGTATCGTAATTGGCAGAGATTTACAGCTGGTAACGATAACTATGTTGAGTTGTGAGCGGTATTCATAAATGAACAAATGACCTTGTTATTATTATGAATTAATTTAATATTGTTATCTACAGTCTATGAAACAAGTTATGAACTATCTAAAACCCTGCCCAAGTTGGTCTGTGTGATCACTGGCAAAGGCCCAGAGAAACAGCGCTATCTGAAAGAAATAGAGAGACGGAAGTGGCAGAACATACAGGTCTATACACCGTGGCTGGAAGCTGCTGACTACCCCAAGATGGTGGCCAGTGCAGACCTTGGTGTGTGTCTCCACACCAGCTCATCAGGCCTAGACTTGCCAATGAAAGTAGTTGATATGTTTGGGGCTGGACTCCCAGTTTGTGCATATGATTTCCTCTGGTAAGTTAAATATGATTCATTTCAATGAAATTCATAATGTGTGTATGGAAATATAATCTACACCACCACTCTTAACTAGTCATCTGCAATTCTGCTTACACATTATTCTATAAAGACAAAGCATGCTTTTCATAGTTTCTATTCAGAACTGACAATAAATCATATGACTCATATTCTTTGCCCACAGCCTCGATGAACTTGTGGAAAATGGCGTCAATGGATATACCTTCAGGTCTAGTGATGAACTCTTCAAATTGCTAGCAAGCTGGTTCTTAGAATTTCCTGGCAACACCAGACAGAACCTGATAGCAGAGAGAATGCGCAAGGAAATTGCCACTTTCAGGGAAACCAGCTGGGAGGCCAACTGGGACCTCAGAATCAAAAAGTTGTTTACCTCCTGATCAAGTGTTGCTACTAGTTTTAGAGGCCAATGTAAATGATACCTTTATTATTTACGAGATATATTTTTGAACTATTATTGTAAGATAGTGTTTTATTGCATTGCAGATGTAAGTGCATTTGTTATGCCGTTCATTTCAATTTTAGGCCCTTTTTTGAGTTGTAATATGTATAACAAAGATCGACATGTAAAAGTGTTTGTACAAACCTACTTACAGAAATAAAATCATTTATCATTAACATAGCACTCACATTGAAGTTTTCAAAATATAATTTGTAGCTAAAGCAGGCAAGTGTTTTGGCAAATGAATGCTTTGGAGACAGGTCAGAAAGGTTACACAGGATACTAAAAATAAAGATAGCATTTTTGTTAGAAGTTTTTGTAATTTCAATAGATGTCAGAAGTCAATACTTCAAAGTAATGAACATACAAATAGTATTATTAAAAAAAACAGCACTTAACATCACATCTTATACTAAGAGTCTCTCAATTTCCTGTTGGATGCCCTGGATCTGCGGCTTTAGCTGCGAGCCTTCATTGATTGTGATAGAACAAGATATGATAGGGCGGGACACACCGCATGCCCGGCCAAGGGCTTGCTTAGACCTAACAAATACATAAGGTACATTTTTGTCCTCACAGAGGATAGGAATGTGAAGCACAATTTCTAATGGCTCGGCATCAGCCGCCATTATAATGAACTCTGAGAGTCCTCGGTTCAACGTCTTGGTAGCTTCGTTGGCGCCCTTGCGAAGTTGCTTGTAGTTGGAAGCTTGTTGCACCAAGTTCAAGATCTTCGCCGTGAGGGCAGCATCCGCCAGAGGGTATGCCTTGGGATTAACTGCAGCCTCGTCACCCTGCAATCATCAATTAAGCAAGTGTAAAGAAAAGACGGGCGATAATATCAACATAACCTAGAATTTACCGTGTGAACATCCATTATATTATTTCTTTTAGCAACCTCTACATTTTTTCATATGAATGCAATGATAACAATCAATTTAGCTAGTTTGTGAGGTTTATCGGAGAATTCAGTGGAATAGGAACACGTGCTTACCATGTTGATTGTTTGATGGTAGTGTTGATATCTTAGTCAACCTCTCGGCGATTTCTCGCTTCACTGAGGACCTTGTATAGCAGAGAAGACTTTAGTAGTTGTACTCGGTTTACTTAGCGTAAACAAAGATTAAAATATGAATCGTGAAATTCGCAAAATCAGCAAACGCGCCCAGTATCTTCTAGTAAGTAGGTACTCTCTGGAATCAGTGTTGCCAACTGGATGTCAGATTTTGTTTTGGGCCTAAATCGAGTTTAAAAAAGGGCTAGATTAGCACATAAAAAATATGGCTAAATTACTAAATAACGAAAAATAAAAATAAACATTCTTTAGTAAAATGGATTTCATGATGTGTAAATTATTAATAAAATACATCATTCTGGATTCTAAAATATTGTTTAATCATAAAATAACTATCTAAATAGCAGTCTTCATCTAAATCTAATTCCTCTCGAAGGGTTTCACTTTGCGCTGACGACGAAGATGGTTGGGTTTGGCTGTTTGGGCATAAATTTAAATTGGATACAATTTTGACGTGACAACGTCTTATAAATTGGTTTGCCGGGTGACACTTCAAGAAACTGCGTTACGCTCCGCTCACGTTATGCGCTCACAATGAGAGCGAGTGAGAGGCACGCGTCCCTTCCACTCGGGCATGGTTAGCCCGCCTAAGAGCGAGAGAGACAGACATAAAAAGTGCAAGTTATTGTATGTATATTTGTATATAAATACGTATGTATGTGTAAAGGTAAAAATAAAATTTTGTTAATATGAAATTCAGTGCGAGATTCTTTGTATAAATTAATGTTTTAAATATAATTCTTTGTATAAATAAATGTTTTAAATTGTTACTATTATTTCATCCTTCTTCCTACTATACGAATGAATATTCACATTAAAATTATTTTACCACTCAAAGTCGTTGTCACGTAAAACTTTCGCCCGTATACCGACTTTACAGGCAACCAATTTTTTTTTTTAAAGGATATCCTATGGGATTACCTATGTGTAGTAAGTTTGGTTTAACTCGGTAGGGCCAGTTCGTATTTATGGTATGGAATTTAGGGACTCAAAGTTCAACCTGTTTAATTGATTAAAAAAAGGTCATTTATTTTTATATGGTTTTGACAGGTGTTAATATTTGGAGCTAGATTACGGGCTAGGGACTAAATCATTATATTCGGGGCTGAACAAGAAGCCTATATACTTTACAACATAAACTGAATTCGTGAATTGTAATAATTAATGAATAAATTGTTTATTAGTCAAATGTTGATGATTATTTCCCATCCTCGTTAATCGAAGGTAATGCCGCGGCCACACCAACGAGAAATGCCAATCATTATCGCGATGATGGACGTTAACCGTAGGTGTAGCCACAATTTATCGCGATAATTTTACAACGGCATTCACATTGCCATTTGCCGTTAGGCGATAACTCAGGTGGTGGTCAAGTGTGGCCACTGAATTTATCGCTTTAATTATCGGAATGTTTACCGCGTTCTTTATTGCATTTATAGCGATGTTGGGCATTGACATTGACCGTAGTGTGGCCCCAGCATAACGGGTAGGTAGTTCCAGGGCTCGATCTAAGGGAGGGCAAGCCGGGCACATGCCCAGAGTGGCAAAATTGAGGGTGCCAGGCGGTTGCACGAACTCCTCAATTTTATATGTAGGAGTGAAAAATGTTATCTGAACAAGTGGGTATACAAAAAATCCTGAGAGTATGTTTGTAAGTATATACAGAATTTTTTTATACATTATTTGTAAAACCGACGTAAAATTTCTGCGCTAAGGGTCTAGAGAGATATGCTGAATTCATGGTTGCAGTTTGCGCACTGGATAAAAACTTATCCTTTATACTTACAAACTCTCTCTTTCACTCTCATGAGTTTTTGTATACTTGTTCAGAAGCCGTAGTAGAGTAACGTATGTGAATATTATACGGTGTCAAATGCTTTGGCAAGGTCTAAAAACACTCCCTAGCACTTTTTGTTATTGTCTAGATAAGACGTTACTAGTTTGGTTAGGAGGCTTACTGATGTTCAGTAGATTTTCCTCCTAAACCAAACTGATTATTAGAGATGAGTTTGTTCGACTCTAGGAAAGAAACTAAGCGTTTGTATGTCACCTTTTCCAGAATTTTAGAGAAGATTCCTAATCAAAATCTAAATCAAAATCAAAAGTAATTTATTCAAATTAGGCTGAGAGTCAGCACTTTGTGAACGTCAAAATTACTTAAAAGACAGTCCCCCAAAACGCCCGCCCTTTTCCACTTCCTAGAGCTTTAGCTGGGAAGAAGAAGTGACGCAACAAATTCCACAGCAGCACAGCTGTTGTGTATGTTGGAAGAACTTGATTCTATACAATAATAGCATATAAAATTAATAAAAATAAGAAATGGGTTATGCAGTCAAGTTAAAATAAACAATGAAATATGAAGTAATTCATATGACCTGTCAGTAGTTAAGCTAATTCTATTGAAAGAACACAAACGTTGTCTTGAGTTAATCACAGCGATCAACAATTCTTATCGTTTAAGTAGTCGTTGATAGAATAGTATGCCTTCGAACAAAGATTTGATTTCACTTTCGCTTTAAACGCATTTAAAATGTAAATCTAGCAAAGAAGAGGGAAGCTTGTTATAAAAGGTTATACCAAACCCAGCAAATGAGTTGTGAACTTTATTAAGCCGATGAAAAGGAGCACGTAGTTTGTCCTTATTTCTAGTATTAATATAACTATTTTTAGTGTATAAGTGTATATTTTGCCTAATATATGTAAGATGTTAGCAAAGATGAATTGCGATGCCACCGTGAGAATACCAATATCTTTAAAAATATCTCACAGAAACCCCAGCACCTAGTTGATAAATTGCACGAACGGCTCATTTTTGAAGAACAAAAATATTTTGAATGTCAGCGGCTTTAGCCCACAGCAGAATGCCGTAGGACATAACGCTATGAAAATAACTAAAATAAACTATCAACGGCAGTGTATAGTCTTACATTTCTGACGGCGTAGGCGGCCGAACTGAGCCTTCCCGCTAGGCTTGATATATGTGATCTCCACTGAAGTTTGGTATCTACTGTTATGCCAAGAAAAACGGTCGAGTCTACCGTTGCAAGCACCTCATTATCTAAGACGATGTTGGGTCCCAGATTTCTTACATTCGGTAAAGCGAACTTTATACATTTAGTTTTCTTGGCATTGAGAACCAGATTATTCGTGGTAAACCAATGCGTAACCCTTGAGAGTGCACTGTTTACGTCGTCAAAATCTTGTCTTTCCTGTCTACTTTAAAGATAAGAGAGGTATCATCAGCAAACAGTACAACGTCACAGATACCCTTTAAATAGAATGGTAAATCATTAATTAATGTATACTAAGAATAAGAATGGACCCAGTATTGAGCCTGGAAGATTTCACACCATTAATATATACGCATTGTTGCCTTTTATTTAAATAAGAATTTATTACGTTGAGAGCTTCATTTTGAACACCGTAATGACGTAGTTTATGCAATAGCGTGTCATGGTGCACGCAATCAAATGCTTTGGAAAAATCACAGTAAACTCCAATAGCATTTTGTGAGTTCTCCCATGCGTTAAATATGTGTTTCAACAGAGCAACACCCGCGTCTGTAGTTTAACGACCTTTTGTAAAGCCGTATTGTTCATCATGAAGGAGGCAATTTAAATTAAAATGTCTTAGCAACTGCTTGTGTATTAACTTTTCAAATATATAGAATCAAGTTCTTCTAACTTAACAGACAGCTGTGCTGCTGGGGAGTTTGTTGCGCCACTTCTTCTTCCCAGCTAAAGCACTAGGAAGTGGTGAAGGGCGGGCGTTTTGGGGGGGACTGTCTTATGTAATTTTGACGTTCAAAAAGAGCTGACTCTCAGCCTAGTTTGAATAAATGACTTTTTGATTTTGATTTTGATTTTTGAAATATTTTACTAAATGCCGGTAAGATAGAAATAGGCCTAAAATTTCCAACGTTATTTTTATTACCTGATTTAAATAATGGTATGACTTTATTAGTCTTCATGAGGTCGGGAAAAATTCCTAAGTCAACTCATTTGTTAAAAGTAATAGCTAGAGAGGGGTCTACGATCTCGATTATATTACTTAAAAGTTTAATAGAGATGCCCCAGTAATCACCAGTGTTTTTAGACTTAAGTGTGTTAAAAATACTAACTACATCACGAGGCGTTACATGTTCGATACTAAATAAGTGACTACATTTGGGCACACTACTATGCAGAAGGTTTTTCGCTTTCGATGAGGACGAATTTAAGTTGCGAGTCGTAGTTAAAGGCCTTACAGCAGACGAGCCCCCAAAAAGGAAGCCTAGAGTAGTGGTTATCGGAGTGCCCTCATCCATGCAAGTGAATGAAGTTTTTACTTGTTTGTTCCACCAAAATCTAGCTGAGAACCTTCCAGATTGTAGCCTCGAGACCTTTTTGACCTCCATTAAGTTAAGCCATAAGTCAGGTAAGAAGGATGCTGAGACCTGTAATTATATAATTGAAGTATCTGCAGATATACGCAAGGCCCTGATATGATAAAGACAGAGTCTTTGTAAATTGGTCGTCATGCCCTGTGAGAGACTTTACCCTAGTCACGCGCTGTTATAAGTGCCAGTAGTATGGACATGTGGCCAAATCATGTCGGGAGACCACTTATACCTGTGGCCACTGTGGTGATCAGGGTCACTCAATAAAAGATTGCACTAAGAAGGCTGAAGAACCAAAATGCGCTACTTGCTTGAAATTCAAAAAGCCAAGCAATCACAAGACAAGTGCTGCTGACTGTCCAGCGAAAATAATGGCTGAAAAGAGATACATTAATTCTATTGATTATGTAGGCGCCTAAGAGCGCCGTTAATTACGTATTTTTTGGCCCTTGTTGTTGTTTTATACTTATAATTATGATTAATAGATTAATTTTTTGATTTGATTTGAATTAATGACATAGATAACTTCTCTGTATCTGAATACCAAGCGTGTGACGTTGAACACTGTACTTAAACAATATTTCTTCTCCTACACTAGTCCACTAACCATACTAACCCAAAATAATCGTACCTAGTATTTTTAAGAATTTTGACAATTTTAGCATTTTTGTACAGCATTTAGATATTAACTGTGACGTTATTGTCTTAACCGAATGTTGGCTTTTCAAACAATATAACATACCACTAAATCCGGGATATAATATGTACAAAAGTAGCGTCAACCACAATCAAAACGATGGGGTGATAGTTTATGCAAGAAATCATCTCAATGTGTCGATCGACGAACCGACTATACATGACTGTAGTAGATTGCTAATTAAGATTGGATCAGAATTCGCAATACTTGCCTTATATCGGCCCCCCTCTTTTAGAGATATAAGTAAACAATTTTACTTTCTCTCTAAACGACACCTTGCAGAACCTATCATCTTTTAAAAATACCATGTTAATTGGAGATATTAATATCAATATTCTTCCAGAAAGTGCTGACGCGTCCGCTGAGGAATACCTTAACCTATGCGCGTTCCATGGTTTGCTGCCCACTCACATGCTTCCCACACATCAAAGTGGCTCCTGCTTGGACCATATAATACTCAAATCAAATTTTCCTGCACTTACCCTTGTAATTCATTCTACAATAACCGATCACAGTGCTAACCAACTTATTTTAAATTGTAAATTGCCTAAGCTGGTCACTCGCACAATTTCTAGCATGAACGTAAATAAACATGAAGAAGACTTACGAAATATCGACTTTGACCCAGTCTACGATTCCGCAGATCGCAGTTTTGTATGTTGTACCTAATTCAAAATGTGCAAAATGCAATTCAGAAAAACACTGTCAAATATCGGCTAAATAACAAAAACTACAACATAAAGCCATGGATCACGACAGGACTCATTCGTTGTATGAAAAATAGAGATAAACTGCATACGAAAACTAAATCTAATCCAGATAATTAAATTTTACAAATGACTTATTTAAACGATATCGTAACTTCTGTAATGATCTCCTAAGAAAAGTAAAAAGCAACTACGATAAAATTGCACTCAAAAAGGCTGGTACAAATAGCAAAAAAATCTGGAATTTCATTAAAAATGCAACGTATATCTCAAAACAATATCAGTCCTCTTCAGGTTTGTTACAAGCACACTCGTCACAGTAATTATCTGACAACATTGCAAATAATTTCTTTGTGAATGTTGGAAAGTGTCTAGCTGAAAAAGTTCGGGGCCAATCACAAAATCAAACAAGCACACCTTTTACGTGTAGCACTATTTTATCATCCTTTGCGTTGATAGACACTGACGAGGCTGAGGTAGAAGCTATCATTATGAGTTTGAAAGATGCATGTGCAGATGGCTGGGATAATATATATCTAATAAAACTATTAAACAGTTTAGGCACATTTTGGTACCGCCACTAACTTATATTTTCCAAAAATGCTTATCTACGGGTCTTTTTCCCGAATGCCTAAAAAAAGCTATTGTGATTCCTGTTTATAAATCGGGCAGCAAAGATCAAGTGACAAATTATAGACCTATTTCCTTACTGCCTTCTATGTCTAACATATTAGAAAAAATCATAAATAAAAGACTTCACAAAAACTTGGAGGATAAATTAATATTATCATGGATTTAGGCCTGGAATGTCAACAGACGATGTCGTACACCATCTGACTAACTTCTTAGCAAATGAACTCGATAACGGTAACTACAGTAGGTATCTTCTTGGACTGGCTTTTGACACGGTTTCTATTTCTATTCTGTTGCACAAGCTTGAAGTCATAGGTATCAGAGGCACCTAGCTGAAACTATTTAAAAGCTATCTAGAAGACCGTACCCAATGTGTAAGGATTGATAATGTTCTCAGCGATTACAAAAAAAACACGCCTTTCGGAATACCCCAAGGAAGTATTTTGGGGCCTACCCTATTTTTGATTTACATAAATGATCTTTGTAATCTAAACCTAGATCACGGCCAAATTGTTTCTTATGCTGACGATACTGTCCTTCTATTTTCCGCTGACTCAGAAAAGGTCTACATCTGGTCTACAAGCTTGCGCAACACGGATTCAATATGGTAAATAAATGGCTTCAACAAAATTCAATAACATTAAATGCAGACAAGACAAATTACATAACATTTTCGATGCGTAAGCAAACATCGACTAGCACTACCTCGACATTATATGCCCAATATTGCGCTATTCCTACAGATAACCAATGTGTCTGCCCCAAAATTAAAATGGCAAATACAACTAAATACCTTAGTATAATAATGGATTTTTTGAACACTTTCGTTCAAAAAACAAATAGGAGCTTTAAATAGTAGAATTCGCAAATTGATATTTGTTTTTAAAAAGTTACGCTATTTTGCTGATCCAAAAATAGTTAGACAAGTTTACTTTGTTCTATGTCAATCGATATTAACTTACTGTATTACCACTTGGGGTGGTGCTGGTAAAGCACTGTTACTAACCATCGAGAGAGCTCAGAGGGCGATTCTCAAAGTGTCTACTTCCCGCCCTTTTCTCTTTCCTACTAACCTACTGTACAAATCTTGTGAAGTATTAACAGTTCGACAGTTATTTATAACGGGCATTGTATTAAAACAACACACAGCTTTACCTTACAGTACAGAATATACTAATAAAAGAGGTAAAGATATAGTTTGTCCACAAATTATAACTAAACATGCTTTTATATCCAAATTTAACCTGTACCTCGGTCCTCTCCTCTATAATAGACTAAACTCGAAAGCAAATATTTATTCCCTGAACTACACAAATTGTAAGAGAACTGTCAATGATGCTCTCCAAATTAAGTCTTACGAAGAAACAGAGTATTTACCAAACTTAGAAACTAAGAGTTAAAGGTATGTTGCCAAAAAACTCATTCAATGCCTTAGCTACGTCAGCAGCTTCAGTAACTAATTTGTTGTTAACCATAATCTCTAGTTATTTTCCTGTTTAACCGACTTACCCGTTTCATTATTAATCATTTTCCAAGTGGTTTTTACTTTATCATTGGAATTTTTTATAGTATCGCTTAAAAAATTTGAATTAGCAAAAACACAGATTTTTTAAAAATAATTTTGAATAATTTCGGACATACTCTAGAAAAGGACTATCAAACCTGTATTTTTTCAAACTTTATAACTCGTATAGTCTTGCTCTACTTTTATAAATACCTGGAGTGGCCCATTGGTTGAAGCCAACGGCACCTCCGTTAGCTTCAACAAATGGGCCACTGGGCCATTAATGTTAATGGTTTTGGTCTTGAAAGTAGATTGGTATTCTTTTTGCACAACATCAAAAAGGGATCCAAAGATTATAATAGGATTCTCGTGTTCTGCTGTAGATGGGGTAATTCTATGAGCTATGTTATTTTTAAATTTGTTGCAACAACTAGTTGTATACGGCCTGCATTCTACTTTATGCGGTTTTTTATGTAATGGTAAAGGAAAGCTAGCCAATAATCCACAGTGGTCAGACGTCAATTCAGTTAGTACTAATTTATTTTTGGCAACACAATCACTTAATCAAGACAATTCGACGTAGAAGCCGTGATCCTTGTAGGTTCTCAAAATTAGTTAGTTAAATTAAAAGATCTAAACAGATGAAGAAGTCTAATACTTATGGAGTAACATCTAAATATTGAAATCTCCACATAAAATTATACTTTTATTACTTGATTTTAGCTTATTGAGTAAATCCTCCATTCCCGAAAACGAAACTTCGAACTTCAAACTCGAAACGAATGAAATCACCAGTGGTCGATAAACGCAAATAATAACGTATCGCTCTTCTTCAACACAAGACACCTGAATAGTACGTTCAATAGAAAGGTTAACTAAATCTAAACGTTGTTTACATTTCAACATGTTTGAAACAAGGACTAAAGATCCACCACGAATAGCAGTTTTTCTTACAAATGTACTTTGTACGGTAAAATTATCACCATTAATAAACACTACTTCATGTTCTTTCAACCAGTGTTCAGTCAAACATAACACCTGAACATCATGGTTCTCCATAAATAAGCTTAACTCTAGCACTTTGCCGAATAGACCCTGCATATTTTGATGAACAACGTTCAAGATAATATGTGGCTTATCCGTTGTCGCACATAGTTGTTTAAACTACTAGGCGTATCAAAAGTAGTGTTAGTAGCACTACTAACAGTAAGCGATGGTAAACTACAGGTACCAGTGTCTTGGTGTAAATTGTATGCTAAGAGATTAGCAATTTGTCTCCTACAATTATGTGGCAAATACATAGTTTAATTTGTGAGTGTGTAATCAGAAATAAATTGATTACAATCAAAAAATAAAATGTCGCCACTATCACGACTTGTCCCATTAAAAATTAACATATTTAAATTATAAATGTGCCTATTTTGCTCATCAGACAAGTAATGTGAATAAGGCAACGCACAGAAAATAAATTTACAATTATTGGTCTCATTGAGATGTAACATCAATTGAACACATCTATTTATGTTTTTTGTTCTAACACTTAAATAATGAAATAGGCCTACATTTCACAGGGTTTTGTTTTGATCCATTCTTATGTATAGGGTATTCTTATGTAACTGAATTCTTTCCATTTATCGGGGAATACACCTGTTCCTAGACTGAGGTTTTAATGATGTAGGTAAGAGGAGTTAAAATGTCACTTCTTATCTCTTTTGTTTTTGGTGTAATACTATCAACGCCAACGCCGGCAGCACTGTCACTGTTTTTTTTTGGTGGGAAATCATCAAATAACTTCTCCCGCTCTGGGTGGAGCGGGAGGGCGTGTCAGACTTTTACTGACTAAAACCCACCCGTGTTCCCTCAGTTGCCTGTATGCCAGGGGCCGCGGTATCTCTTTCGAACAACTCGCACCCCTGGCAGGCATCGGCCCTAGCGGGCCCCATCTGTTGCTGCTGACAGCACTGTCACTGTTAAGATTAACAATCAGTTTGTTACCTCGTAAACATCGGTTGGTTGCATGAAGAAAGTAGTACCCAGTGGTTTGGGCTAAGCGTGGACAAGATGCCCGGTAATATGCCAAGATAACTGTGAAATTAAACAACTTTCTCTATGGAACATGGGTCGAAATATGAAAAAAATAATTCAGACCTCCCATACAAAATCGATCAGCTGACTACCTATTGATTTTGTATGGGAGGTCCGAATTTTTTTAACGATTAATAATTTGGACGATGACTAAAAAATCATCCTGTATATACTTACAAACATACTCTCAGGAATTTTTGTATTCCTACTTGTTCAGATAACAATTTTCACTCTTACATATAAAATTGAGGAGTTCGTGCAACCGCCTGGCACCGTCAATTTTGCCGCTCTGGGCATTTGCCCGGCTTGCCCTCCCTTAGATCGAGCCCTGGAACTACCTACCCGTTGTGCTGAGGCCACACTACGGTCAATGTCAATGCCGTACGGGCATTGACATCGCTATAAATGCGATAAAGAACGCGGTAAACATTCCGATAATTAAAGCGATAAATTCAGTGGCCACACTTGACCTTCACCCGAGTTATCGCCTAACGTCAAATGGCAATGTAAATGCCGTTGTAAAATTATCGCGATAAATTGTGGCTACACCTACGTATTAAGTCCATCATCGCGATAATGATTGGCATTTCTCGTTGGTGTGGCCGCGGCATTACCCGTATGGTTTTAATTAAGTGGAAATGTTGCTGTTGCCTTCTTTTCTATTAACGAGGATGGGTAATAATCATCAATATTTGACTTTAATAAACAATGTATTAATTAATTATTACAATTCACGAATTCAGTTTGTGTTGTAAAGTATACAAATTTAATATTATGTCTTTGTAGGTATAGGTACCTCTACGTAAGTAATGGTGTAGCTTCTGGAACCGTTACAACAAGATATTGTTCTTCAAAAGGATCTTGCAAGCTAGCATTACTTAGTACAGTTGGTAGTTTTATTCATTCATTGATAACAGTAGTGTGGCCAGTGGTCACTATGTATTTTAGCCGCAAGCCCACGTTCCCACGGACATACATTAACGTCGTACGTTGTTGCGTACTGGATTCGGATTTCGCGCCACTCAATCCATTACCGCCGAGACATAAAAATCGAACGTGTATTTTTCGATTAGCTCGACTAAATCGATAACTGCTGGTTGGACAGCAGGACATAGGCCTCCACCGAAAATCGTCACGATTTCGAATCGTATTTCATTTTACAATACCTACACACGCATGCATGTATGGATGTTGCTGCAGTCATACTAGGTACTACTACTACCTAAGATTCTTGCTTTAGTTTCACATTAATTTATCTGTCTCGCAAAAAAATAGAAGAGGTCTGTGGGTCCTTAGCGCATGTTCAAGCTTCGCTCTGCTCATTATGAGAGAAGTACCTACAGACGACAGCTCATCAAGCTATCCCAAACTGTCAAATTTCTCAATTGAACTTTAACCTTAAACTTTTGCGATAAAGTTGAAAAACTATCAAAGCAATTTGATAGATTGGGTTGCTTGATGTACTGGCCTCTGTACCTTTATCATACGAGCAGAGTAGAACCTTGAGCAGTGGATTTTCTGAGTGATAAGTGATAACATTGAATAACTTTCTTTTTTCTATTGACATAGCTCGTACGCTATTGGTAAAGACAGAACGTTGTTATTTTTGCTCCTCAGATTTTAAATAAAAAAAGTAGTAAAAAGTGGAAATTGTGTTAATAATATACTGTTTACTTAAAGCCAGTGAAGTGACCTATCGAACTGTGAAGTTTTTATGGTGATCCGCTTGGGTGGAGTAAAGTTATATCAATATTAAACTGTGGTTAAAAATCTCAAATTTGAAAAGTGATTTAACGAACTTTGTCCCTGACCTACGACAACCCGCAGAGCGCTCGATACCTCCCGCGCTAACACCGCTGTCCCCGTTGTCGCCTACATATAATTCAACGCCCGCACAAAGCTATCACGACTTTCATCGCTACACTTACAGTAACTTTGGCGGAGCGGTTTAAGTGGCTACACTTCATCGCACGCCGTGGTCGCCGGATCGAATCCCAGTACAAACAAAAACTTTTTTAAAGTTTTCTTAACTTGTTGAAGTTTGTCTCGTATTGGTAACAGACAAAACCCGCTAAGAATGAATCCCACCGACAGCAAATTCTCTCATTCTGATTCTGATATAAGTAAGGCGCTTAAGTTTAGTGGCGAAGAAAATGTGTCTGTTCGCAGCAAGCGTAAACAACCGGAAAGCGAATTTACGCAGGCGCTTAGTATGTTAACACTAGATTTTAAAAACACTCTGACAGAGTGGCGCAAGGATATTGATGCACGAATCAGCACTATTTCTGATAACGTTCTAAATATTAAAAGCGAGATTGCTACTATTACCGTGGTGACATCGGAAATTAGAAACGAAATTTCGTCTATTCGCTCAGAGCAAACTCGACTTACGAATCAAGTAACGGAACTTGATGGAAAATACGATTACTTATCAAATGAATTAGCTGCTGTACAAAACACCGTTCAATTCTTGTCTGACGAACAGACTGACTTAAAAACGCGCATTGAAAGGAAAGAGGATGATACAAAGAGCTTAATCTATGATCTCATGATGAAAATAGACTATTTGGACCAAAATGCTAGGCAATGCAACTTGGAGCTGTGTAATGTTCCCGAAAGACGCCATGAAAATCTGCTGTCAATAATGGAAAAAGTAAGCTCGAGAGTCAATTTTAATATAAATATCAAGGATATTATTTCAATCCATCGGGTTCCTCATGCACACCAGAATAATAATAAACCAAAAAACATTGTCGTGAAATTGGTCTCACGTATATTGCGTGATAACTTTCTCACCGCCTTTCGTTTATGCAAGGGCCTGACGTCCGACCAACTGGATATCTCAGGAACATCATTTCGCATATATATGCATGAACATATCACGTTGAAAAGAAAACAGTTATTTCGTGAATGTAAGAATGTCGCTACATTGCATGACTATAAGTTTGTGTGGGTTAAGCATGGCACTATACTCGTCCGTGAAAAAGAACAATCGAAATCGTTCGCCATTCGGTCACACCAAGATCTCAGTAAAATCAAACCAGGGGCTGCTGCCACTAGGGACGAATCTACCACTAAGAACGATTCTATCACTAGGGACGAATAAAGATCCCTATAATGTACTGTTTACTTACTTTTCGATTTTGTATTTTTTTATTGTATTCGTATTGAATGTTGATAACGTGGAAAAATCTTGTTTGTCTAATGTATACGTTTTCGTAATTAATGCTGTTTTACGATATATTGCTCTCATGCTTTCCGTAACTTATCTTGACTTTTTAAATATTATGCTATACGTGCTTATTCTACACTTGCTATTCTATGTAAAAGAGAGTCTTAACAATTTTACTTTATTTTTATTGCTAATTTTCATAATACTTGGTTTAAAAATGTACATCGAAAACATAAATATTTGTCACTATCTGCCAAGAGTTGCTTATTATATACGTGCTCAGACTTATTTATTATTACTGTTTGGATTGTATGCCTACGATTATGGCTGATAAATTGATAATATACTATCAAAATTGTAGGGGGCTTCGCACTAAACTGCATGTTCTATTTATGAATATTTTATCCAACTGCTATGATATCATAATACTCACGGAGACTTGGTTAATCCCTGAAATACTCGACTCAGAGTTTATTGATCAACGGTATTCTGTACACAGGTGCGATCGGGATCGCAAGGCCACTCAAAAGAAGGACGGTGGTGGCACCCTCATAGCGGTGCTGAAGGGACTGGGATCTGTCACAATTGAGTCCACTATCTTATTAAACCAATACATTGAGCATGTCGTTCTACGTATACCGAGCGCGACGAAAGGAAAGTACGATATCATATGTTCAGCATACATCCCACCGAAAACACCAGAAAGTGTTTATGTTGCATATTTGGGGCTTTTGCAAGCGGTTGTTGAGAGTGGAAGTGTTCAAAATTTATATTTGTTTGGCGATTACAATCTCCCTGACATTGATTGGTTGGCTGCTGGAGGTTCAGGTTCTACTATACAAGATTTAAATAGCAACAACTCACCAATTTGTAGACACATAAGAATCTTTATGTCCATTTTTAATGCCTACCAGTTTAATAATTTAAAAAATTCAACTGGAAAGATTTTGGATTTGGTGATCAGTAATAATGAGTGTTCTGTTATAACACCCACTGATACACTATTAACCTCAGACCCTTATCACCCACCCTTATGTATACTGGTTACTTTCAATTTGGGTAAACGAGCGATGACACGTAAATCTATACAGAGGTACAATTACTATAAGGCGAATTACGAAGAAATTAATAGTGATTTGGACAAAGTTAACTGGGGCGAATTATTACAGGGACGGTCTGCAGAAGATACAGTAAATACATTTTATGAAGTTATTTTCAGAGTTGTAAAGGCTCATGTTCCCTTTACATCGATCAAATCATCTAAATATCCGGTCTGGTTTTCACCATCATTGATACAAATGTTTAAAAATAAGACTAAGGCGTGGTGTAAATGGAAGGCGTATCAAAATATATCTGATTATGAACAATTTTCACTGTATAGGTCGAGATTTCATGCTGAATCTAAAACTTGTTATTGCCTATACATGAAGTCAGTTGAGGATAGCATAAAAGTTAACCCTAAATATTTCTGGACTTTTGTATCTAACCGTAAATCCGCAGCTTCCATTCCTTCAGCTATGCAATACCAGGGACAGTCGTCCAGCGATCCTGACGAAATCTGTAATCTCTTTTTGAACTTCTTCCATTCTGTTTATGAGCCTTCTACTTTCAACGATGTTCAGCAGCAGACCTTCGACGATGCTATGAATAGTCGTCTCGTTACCAACCTTGAGATCAGTATTGAACAGGTGCACAATGCTTTGAAATCTGTTGATTGTTCTAAAGGTCCAGGTCCAGATGGTATCCCGCCGCTCTTCCTTAAAAATGCCGCTGACACTTTAACTCTCCCACTATATATTATTTATAATAAATGTTTGAGCCAAGGAACTTTCCCAGAAGTGTGGAAACGAGCCAATATCACCCCCATCCATAAATCTGGTCCAAAACATGAAATTGAGAACTATCGTCCTATTTCCATTCTGTCGATCTTGTCAAAGCTTTTCGAGAGGCTTGTCCACGATCAGCTTTATCCGATTATTCATGATCAGATTATTAAACAACAGCATGGGTTCGTCAAAAAAAGATCAACAACTACTAATTTGATAGAATATACTGATTATTTATTCAATAACTTAGACACACGTGTACAGGTGGACTCTATTTATACTGATTTCCGTAAAGCCTTTGACAAGGTCGATCATAAATTACTTTTACGGAAAATAGCATTTAACGGCATTCGTGGGGATTTGTTCCGTTGGTTTACTTCCTATGTTACAAATAGAACGCAAAAAGTGGTAGTTAATGGATTCCATTCCAAATCCATAACTGTTTCATCAGGGGTGCCTCAAGGCTCGATACTGGGCCCTTTGTTATTTATTATATTTATAAATGATATTGACATGTGCTTTCATAATTCTAAATTCTTACTTTACGCGGATGACCTTAAAGTGTTTAGACCCATCAAAACTATGCTTGACTGTCAAATGCTTCAACAAGACCTCAATCGTCTTGCAGATTATTGCACTAAAAACAAACTCCAACTCAGTATTCCTAAATGTTGTTGTATTAGCTTCACTAAAAATAAAAATATATTTAAATATCCCTATGCAATACACAGTGAAACTCTGGCAAGGGAGAGTTTAATCCGCGACCTGGGAATAATACTTGACGATAAACTGCACTTAGACGCACATGTTAATAAAATTGTAAATAATGCTTATCGCATGTACGGCTTTGTTATGAGATCATCCACAGAATTTAAGCACCCTAGTACATATTTATATATCTATCGATCACTAGTTAGGTCTCAATTAGAATATGCAGTACCTGTGTGGAACCCCTTCTACAACAAATATATTGAGTGTATAGAAGGCATACAACGTAAATTTTTGAAGTCCATGCATTATCGCTGCTTTAAAAGTTGTTATCTCTCTTATAGTGAGTTACTTAAAAAGTATAATCTGCTTTCATTGAGTTCAAGGCGTACTTTTCTTGAAACTACATTTTTGTATGACCTATGCAATAACTCGTATGATTGTTTAGACATTGTTAATAAGTTATATTATATAGTTCCCAGAACATGCCATGGACGCGAGGGGCGCGCGCGACCTGTATTCGCTACTACCTCCAGTCGTACAAATGCCGGCTCGCGTGCGCCTCTTCGTCGCCTTACGAGCAATTTTAATAAGAACTTCTGCAGTTTGGATCTGTTTGCCTTACCGCATAGAAAGTTTCGACTCATGTTACTTAACATATTGAAAAATTAATTTGCACTGTTGTTCCACTTATGCGGCACTATATTTAACCGTTGATTTCTGATTGATGATTCTGATTCTGATTTGTTTTAACAGCTTCAAATTTTGTTGATAGTTAATTTACTATTGATATTCCTCTTTTTTATTGTTAACAACGCTATTCTTCAAATTTACCAAATTGTCTCGTTGTGTATCTGTGGAAAACGTGGTTGATTTCACATTTGTAAAATTTCTGTATGCTATCCTATCTTTTTGTAATTCTTAATGTGTAATTGTTTGTTTTCCCAAATAAATAAAATAAAATAGTGCAAGATTCACAGATCTGCTGCTCTCAAAATGGTGAAGGAAAACATTGCGAGGAAACATCACGAACAGGCATGTCCTAGAAAACTGTAAGACGTGTGACATCTATCAACACGCACTGGGCCCGCGTGGTAGATTACGGCCCCTCGAAGAGAGAAGGCATGTGTCCCAGCAGTGGGCAAAATACAGACCCATTACGCATAAGATTTACAGATTACACTTTTGCTAAGTAAGCGCTTCATACGAATAAAAAATCAAGACGTGTGTGAACGCAAGCCCGCCCGCACAGACTCCTAACCGCCAGTATATTATTCAATGACACACGGAAATCTTTTGGTCTGTGCTGTGCTTTAGGCAGGCGCGGTCCGAGGGGGGGGATCCTAAGGGTCATGACCCCCAAAGCCGTAAACGTAAAGCTTAAGAGTAATTTTTCGAAAATATAACAAATTTTCTTACTAATATGTAGGTAGTCTTTGTCTGTGACCCCCCAGTCTTTGGCTGCGACCGCGCCTGGCTTTAGGCCCATATTTCACTGGGACACCATGGTTGCGCAACCATGGTAGAGCTGCCAGCAAAATATACAAACTGTATGGTGGGTATCTCACACAGAATAAAGAAAAGTAGAGGAACTGCCCCTCAGATATCGCGCGCGTGTCAACATTAAGCCGAGATGCGCAACATTTAGTTTATTCAGCGTCAGATACTTGTCGCGATTGGTTGTCTCAGTAATGCGCGAAATATTACAAATTATGCTTTGTTGTGCGGTTTTGACATGCAGAAACGAAAGCAGAAAAAAAACATCTTGTGGAGGTGTATCGTATCATCGGTAATTATTAAAATTTGTTAATTTTTAATATATTTGATTTTAATGACAATACCACATTTTATGACTTCAATGCAAACTATAAACAACCTTATTTTCATTGACACAAAGTCTAAATGCACTTGGTTGTCGTCTGGAAAATCGTAACATAAATTCTATTATCTTCGACGCTACTCAATTAGGGATGGGACACATCCATAAAGTAGGTCGGCATCGATCATTTTAATTTATGTTTAACTTTTCACTTCATGGCTGGCACCATCATCCAGAAAATTTATGTCGGACGGTTCATGGGTATAATTTAACTAAGATTACACAGAAATCTCGAGGTCATAACAACACGTAGCCTGCGTCCGTCCGAAGTAGGTGCGGGTTGCTAATCACAATAATATTATACGCCGAAAGTTTGTATGCTTCTTACTTCTTCACGCTCGAAAGGTTGAACGGATTTCAATAAAACTTGGTAGATGGGTAGACCACGTCACGAAAGTATGTTCCCTCAGGATAATATTCTACTTTCACGAGGGTGTAGTCGCTGGCAGCAGCTAATAGTTAATGATTAGAATATTACGTAATATTAACCGAAATACATTAACTTAAAACTTTAAAAAAAGTAAAAAGTATTTAAATATTTCAGTTTTCCCCAAGATTCTTTTAATAAGGAAAAATGGTTAGAAGCTATGGAAAGACAAAACTGGATGCCAACTAAATCAAGCACTATATGTTCAGAGTATTTCGAAGATCAGGATATACTAATTTTAAAGAAAGGATATAGATATTTGAATGACAAAGCAATACCTACTAAGACTTTTCCATTATTAAGCATTTGTATAATGTTAACCAATTATTACATTGCTCACCCGAATAAAATACGTAACATCAATTATTGTTTCCGTCTACATCTCGTGAGTAGCAAAAGAGATTACATGTGCATGCGAATATGACATCTATTTCAAAAGAGCTAGCGTTCTGGGTTATTGCGCCATCTAGCGTTGAGTAGCTGAACTCGGTAAAGTGAGTCTGAGTCTTGTAAATTGGTCTATTTAAGGTTTTTAGACGAAAAACATCTTTATTGTTTGCGTCATGCCAACTTTCACTCGTTGTAATAAGACTTAATTTTTGTAAGCAATAAGATGATTAGTAAAAGTTGCGTTTGTAATTTGTAGCCAATCATATTACTGTTTTTCATGAGTGTAATGGACAATTTGATATGCAAATATGTGAGTTCGGCGACACGGGAACCACCCGTGCTAGCCAGTGTAGGGGCACTTCTATGTATTCTGTATCTCACCAGGCGTCTAGTCGGTTGCGCAACCAACCACACTTTTTTTGGAAGTACGACCATGGTGTCTGTGTCAATTTCCTCTGCCGTTGACGTGTACCCGGCAGTGTGTGTACACAATTATAGATTTAGGGACGTGGCTAGGTTTTTCAGCTCATAATCCTATAATTTCAAGGACAATTTATTTCAACGAAGTGAATGAAGTCCAAGTAGGGGCAAGCTTCATAGAGCGCACTTAGACTTAGCTGAGTAAGGGTTTCATGCGAATATGAACAATAATGTTATACAAAGAATGTCCAAGTGTATCAATGTCCTAATTGTATGCGGCGTTTACTTAGGCTTAAGTCAAAGTGCGATCTATAAAAACAAGCTTAGGTGAACACATGCAAAAGACATTTATTAACTACAATCAGAAATGGCGCTCATGTGTTTAATATTACACAGTACGCTATGCTTTATTCAATATAATGGTGGAGACACATAATATGTGAAACGTAAGAGACGAGACGAGTCGCGCACGGACCGCGCGCTTCGTCCAAACCGCGTAGTAAAATGTTACACTATGTTTCAAGATATCTTTCACATAATATATGTGTCCTTAACAATTAGTAAATAAATTTTACACAACTCATTTTTTTTATAGTGTGTCACTGAAGCCTGTCAAATGAGTGCTTCACATATTTATACTAGAGAGGTTTTTTAAAAGGGTTCTGATTGTTGTGATGGTTTGGATGGTTCTGATGATTTGGTTGGTTCTGATGATTCGGGTGGTTCTGATGATTGGGATGATTTGGGTGGTTCTGATTCTGATGGTTCTGATTTTGGCTGGAAAGGAAGGCCAGGTGGCCTTTAGGACATTTGTTGGCATAATGTCCTTTGGTACCACACTTGAAGCAAGTGACTTCTTCCAGTGGTTTGTGAACAATTCTCTGCAGTCTTTGGGTGCTAACATCCTCGCTGTCAGTTGCTGGTTTGACATAGCCAAGGGCGCGATATCTCGCCTCTTCTTGTCTTTGAGCTGCTTCTCTTTGCTGCAATTACATTTAAAATGGATGATTTGATGCTTAATAAAACAAATAATTATAAGAATTTGTTACTAAGTGAAGTTTGTTAGTAAGTGTTTTCCTACAAAACCGACAATAATTGGGCTAAAAATTCATCCACATAAGATTGATGAATTAAACATTTAAAGTTTTTCTGTTACAATAAAGAGAGTATTAACACTACTAACCTCTGCTGGTATTTTATTACATGAGGAGGCTTTATGTCCAGCCTCAGAGCAGTAATGACACACGGGCAGTCTCTTAGCATCCTTGGTTTGTTCGGGGGGGGCAGGCAGCTCAAACCGTGGGTGCATGTACTTGCAGGTGGAGCCATCAGGACAGAAGCCAGAGAGGTAATTCATACAAAACACGCGGCGTACATGTCGATGCCGGCAGTGAGGACCGTGACGACAGAAACCTCGGTCATACCTGTAACATAATGTAATTTGCTTGTACTAATACACTACTACTACACAGTAATATTTTTTGACGTCTTACAATATTTGAATAATGTAGGCATTATTCAACTGTATATTATTATAGTTATAGGGGCTTGTGGCTAAGTAACAATAGCTGCACGGGTCGATCGATCAGGTTAAGCTACGCTTGCCGCGGTTGGTCCGTAGATGGGTGACCATCTTTACATACCAAGACCCCTCCGTGCCTCGGAAAGCACGTTAAGCCGTTGGTCCCGGCTGTCATTTGTGGATCTTTGACAGTCGTTACGGGTCGTCAGAAGCCCGAAAGTCTGACAACCAGTCTTACCAAGAGGTATCGTATTACCCAGTTACTGGGTTGTGGAGGTCAGATAGGCAGTCGCTCCATGTAAAATACTGGTATTCAGCTGCATCCGGTTAGACTGGAAGCCGACCCCAACATAGTTGGGAAAAGGCTAGGCAGATGATGATGATGATATTATTATAGTTATGAACTCGTAGGCCAATGTATGTACAATTACTAAGAGTATGACACATTTTTAACCACTACAGCTACTATTAATATTAAATTTTTTAGAGGCCAAATCATGTGCTCTTACTGTTCAAATACAGTATCAAATACAAAAGTACTTCTAAAATTAATGTTACAAAGGAAACATAGTATTAATATTTTTTGAGTCCACTAAATTTAAGCTTACTGACAAATGTTGTCTTGTCCATATACCAAAACAAAAATCGCATAGGAAAACTAGTTCCACCGTCAGTTTTTCCAGAGACTTACCAATTTTTCTTTTGATAAAGCCACATTCGTACAATAATACCTAACAAACTAAAAATACACAGACAAAATACTTCTTTCAACGTTAATTATTATTGGACCACAATTTTGTATTTATTTGTGAATACTTACCACGGGCAATCCTTAATTTTACTTTCAGGGTCTATATGAAGAAAAGGACATTCTTTGTTGTGACAGGCGTTAAATCTAGCGTAGAAGTAGCATTCAGGCATCTTGGACATGTCATACTCGTGAAGGAACTCGCACTGGTCGCCTTTCTTACAGAGGCCTCTCAGCCAATGCTTGCAGACCACCGTGCGGTCACCGCGGACGTGCCTGTAGGGGCACTGAGGGCCGTTACCGCAACCTCCAGGCTGGCTGAAGAATTCGCATACTGCCGCAGTTGACTCTAAAAACAAAGAGACTTTATTAAGTAATACGTTACTTAATATTGCATAGTTGTAGTTATTGATATAATCTTCACTAACTGAATCTGTACTGGAAAGAAACAACTTACTATCCATTCCTGGGAAAGGTAATGGTAGCGCTCCATATTGCTCTTCTAAAGCGTAATCAATATCAAATTTTATGTGGTCGACGTTAGCGACAATGACTTCCATGTTTTCTCAGATTAATTTCACTTTCTTGTGGAAATAAAGTAAAATACTTCTTGCAAAACGCAGAAGAACACAACGACAAAAAATCGCAACCACAGAACACATAAACTCTTGATCGCTAACTACACTACGCACAGACATAAATAAAAAAGTTAAATGTCAGACTGGCACAGAATAGATAAACTCAGTTAATCTGTGAGCTGTGTGTGCTATTTATTCAATTCCGACTTCAATTGCCAAAAGGGGAAAAAAATCCGACTATAATTTAATAAAGGATATGGAGCACAATAATTAGGAGCTAATAACTTAACTTTATAAAACTGTGAATGATGAATTTATGTGACAGCTATATCTAGACCTTCATGGTAGCGATGGGCGTTGAATCAACGAACTAGTAGAATCAACCGTTGATCCCCTGTCAACGTATTAATGTTAACTGTTTATGAACCAACTAGTTGAATTTGTCAACGACGTTTATGAATATAACTCGTTTAATAATCAACTAAACTAAATTTGCAAACGTATGTACAGACGACAGCACATCAAGCTACCCCAAACTGTTAAATTTTCCCAATTGAACATGAACCTTATGATTATGTTTTAAAGTCGAAAATCTATCAAAGAAATTTGACAGATTGGGGTAGCTTGATGTGCTGGCGTCTGTACCTAAAGAACTGAACAAAAAACTTACGTGGAAAATACCATCATAAATTCCGAGCGATGGTCATGTCGTAGGATTTAAGTAACGTACACAAGAGTTGATTTTTGAAATATTTATTTTAGGAAAAGTGTACCAGTTTAAGAATCGTTGAAAGTCGAAGCGTTGAATAAAAAACATTAAATAAATGAATGGTTTACTACGTTGCAAGCCGACATTAGTTGCACTTAATTTGGTGATGAATTTAACTAGTTGACGAACTTAAATCGACGTTGACGTTACGTTAACGGAAAAACCGTCAACGACCCATCACTTCTTCATGGACAGCGGGCTGGCTGGATTACTGGGCTACGATTTGATGCTTCTGTTGACAAATAAACGTAACTTACGCTTAACGCCCCTCACATACAAAACTTAAAAAATCAACAAATGTGGAAAAACGCAAAAAGTTAAGTGGCGCCATCTATAATGCCATATGCGAACTACTCAAGACTTAACCACACAGCGCAGCTACATCAGCTACATCGCGCAAGCAGAATTTGCCACGCGATCTGCATATATACAAACATCCCGACATCAACTATCGGCATTCACCCAACCATCCTTTGCTCGTAGAAGTGCCAGCCCGCGCCGAAGCTGAGCAAGTAGAGTTAAAATCCCCGATTTATAATAATAATGAAATTGTGATCCTGCCTGTCCCCACTTGCTACCCTCCCGAAAGTAATGACGCCCTGAGCCGTGGCCCGACCCCGCAGGGGGTGCCCTCAGCGAGCGATTACTGTAGTATTTAAGTATAATTTGTAAGCTCGTGGCTGGACGTTTTTAGAGTTAGATCCACAGGAAAGTCCGGTTAACTTCACGTCAAAAAAACAAAAGCGAACGATTGAACGAACGAATGATTTCTGAGAAGTGGTTGCAGAATAAGAACAATGTTACCATACAGCAACCTAACTTTAAAACCAAATTAATACTGTGTCGACTGTTCCCCATTTTTAGTCGTAGCGACGGAACTGAGTCGACCCACCGACCAAAAAATGTTACTAGAATAAATTAGTGTCGACACTATAATGTCGAATTGTTTCGTAACGGCTACCAAAAAGCGCTATATGGGTAGGCCAATCATGACTTATGCGAGTGCACTCTTTGCACACACAAAGCCCCGATTCATCCATACGATGCAGACTTTATTAAAACCAAATATGCTTATGACTGGTTTGCATCATATTTAAAAGATAGGGAGCAATTGGTTGAGATTGAATATTACAATCAATTAACAAAAGAAACACAACTGGTAAGATCAGACGTCAGACCAATATATGCTTCAATTCCCCAAGGTAGTGTCGTAGGTTGTTTCTTATTCCTTGTATACATAAACGACCTCCCCAAAATCATAGACGGCCCATGTGTAGTTTTTGCAGACGATATTTCTCTACTCACCTCATGTCAGACACCGGTTTATTTGAGTGAAACACTGGACACTATTCTAGATAAGACAAGTAACTGGTTGAGCAAACATAATCTTGAAATTAACTTTAATAAAACAAAATTAATGACTTTTCACCCTCGGCAAAAAAAACAATTAGATATACACTTCACATTTAAACAGCACACATTAGAAACAGTTAACAATTTCTCTCTTCTTGGATTAACAATAGACACACATATAAACTGGAAAGCGCACATACAGAAAGTTAAAACAAAAATATCAAAATTCTCATACGCCCTCCGTGAAATCAAAAAGACCACCAATCAGGAAACCGCTCTAACCACATATTATGCGTATGCCCACGCTTGGTTTAGCTATGGTATCATTTTATGGGGCAACAGTACTGACGCACCCTCACTATTTACTCTACAAAAAAAGCTTATACGAATAATAACTAATATAGAACAAACAGATAGTTGCAAACCGTACTTCCAGAAACACAAAATTCTAACCCTAGTGAGTATTTATATTGTGGAATTATGTAAACTTGTCCGCAAACACCCAGATTCTTACAAAACACGGGAAGAAACACAAACTAAATATTCGCTGCGCCATAAAAACAGACTTAATTTGCCTCCTTCCCGCCTTAAATTGCATTCTTCTAGTCCATATTCTATGTCTGTAAAAATATATAATAAATTACCAGAAAGTATAAAACAAGAAAACAAAATAAATATATTCTTGAATAAGTTAAAAAAATTCTTAATAAATAAATGCTATTACACAATAGACGAATATCTATCTGATAAATTCAATAATAATACACACACACATGACATATAATAATTAGGTATAATATAATATAGCATAATAATGTCAATAATAAATTAATTAATAGTAATAATAAATAATAATTAAATAATATAAACATGACTAAAATGAAAATAAAATTCTTATTAAAATATAGAAACTAAATATACGAATTACAATAAGAAATATGTAAATAAATACGTAACTAACAATAATAATATACAATTTAATATATTAGTGTTCAAAATACAGACCAATATTAAGAATTTATAAGAAAATAATTAAAGCGCTCTTCCTCTATTCTAATTAGAATTTAAAATGTTGCTGTGCCCTACAGGGTCCATAATTGTTTCCACATATGTTAATATCCACCACCTGTATACATTATGGAATGCAATAAAGATTTGAGATTTGAGATTTGAGATTTGAGATCAAAATAATGACGTTCTACCCCCGCCAAAAAACACCGTTAGACATAACTTTTAGTTTTAAAGGCTCGAAACTAGAAGCTGTTGATAAGTTCACTTTATTAGGCATAGACATAGACTCACATATTGACTGGAAGTCCCATATCCAAAAATTGAAGGCTAAGTTATCGAAATTCTCATATGCACTCCGCGAGATCAAAAAGACTACGGACCTTAAAACTGCACTGGTCATGTATTACGCGTACGCTTATGCATGGCTTAAATATGGCGTCATCTTATGGGGAAATAGTACCGAGGCGCCCACATTATTTACCATACAAAAAAAGCTTATGAGAACTCTGGTTAACATAGGTGAAACTGACACTTGTAAGCCTCACTTTGGGGAACTGAAGATTGTCACCTTGCCTTGCCTTTATGTTTTTGAAATTTGTAAATTTGTACGTAAATATCCCGAATAATACACCAAAAGAGAAGACATACAGAATAGATTTACTCTAAGACATAAAAACAGACTAAACATTCCAACATCACGACTTAAAATGCATTCATCAAGTACATATGTAATGTCAATAAAAATATCTATTAAACTACCGGAACATCTTAAGAATATAAATAAATATAATATGTTTAGTAATAAATTAAAGCTATTTCTAATAAACAAAACCTATTATAATTTAAATGAATAGATGAATGATAAACTGTGACTGGAATTGCAATAAAATGTAAATATTTAATTGAGATTACTTCTACATTTGCCAATTACATTCACAAATATAAAATAAACATTACATATTGTATAATTATTATAATCTAAATACATTTAATTGAATTAAGAATTTTTATGTTCTAACCTATTTTATTTATTTTTAATTATTTGTCCATGCTTATGTTGCTGTGCCCTTACAGGGTCCATAACTGTATCTTAGCTTTAAGCCTATTTGTAACAACTTAATTCACATTATGGTATGCAAATAAATGAAATGACTTTACAAAACCGTTTCCGTCGCCAAGCCACAGGCTCCCCATGGTACGTTAGGAACGAGATCCTCCATCTCGACATAAAAATCCCCACAATAGCTTAGTTTCTAAAACGCATTTCAAAGCGTTTTTTATTCCGCCGCGCAACACCGCAATCCACTGATTGCGTAGGCCGCTAGTTATGTCCCCAGTAGAGTCAGTAGAATCCGCCGGCCGAGACATATTCTTTCCGACCCTGATGATCCCATCACTCTCCTTCAAGAAAGCAGTAGGGCCACCAGTACAGCACACAAAAACAGACCATCTTTCCGACCTCGCCACCGAGGTCCTTGCGCCCCGCGAAGACCCCGAGTTAACGAAATCCCCCCCAACCGTCCCTTGCCCGTAGAAGTGCCAGCCTACGCCGAAGCTGAGCAAGTAGAGTTAAAATTCCCGATTTATAATAATAATGAAATTGTGATCCTGCCCGTCCCCACTTGCTGCCCTCCCGAAAGTAATGATGCCCTGAGCCGTGGCCTGACCCCGCAGGGGGTGCCATCAGCGAGCGATTACTGTAGTATTTAAGTATAATTTGTAAGCTCCTGGCTGGACGCTTTTAGCCTAAAAACTAAGAGTTAGATCCACAGGAAAGTCCGGTTGAGCAGTCAAGGCCTCTCAAGGTCAACTGGCAGATGTCATTTCTAAAAAAAAAAACAACTGTCGGCACCCCCGATTCATCCATATGATGCAGACATTGCAAAACCGAACCGAAACGAGATCCTCCATCTCGATCTAAAAGTCCCCACAATCGCCCAATTTCTGAAACGAAATTCAAAGCGTTTTTTCGATAAAGCTGCGCAACACCACAATCCCTTGATTGTGAAGGCCGCTAGTTATGTCCCCAGTAGAATCAGTAGAGTCCGCCGGCCGAGACATATACTTTCGGATCCAGACGACTCCATTCCTCTTCTCCAAGAACAGAATAGTGCCACCAGTACTGCACACAGAAACAAACCGTCATTCCGACCTCGCCCCCGAATTAAAGATAGAAACCAAACCAACCAATACCAATAGAGTATGAGTGAACTTTACACCCTGTTCCTCATACCTCTATGCCACTATCGAACTAAACAAATAAATACAACAATAATAAATCTTTTCGAAATTCTCGTTCACATTGCTGAACCGCGCCTAGAAGACTGGCAAGTGACAGCATTGCCAATGCCACGCTGAATGGCAATGCTAATTCTTTGGCCAAAGAACAAGCTACCCCGCGGGGCTGCAGCACGTAAAGTTGTGTGCACAGTGCACATAAATAAAAAGTACTCTGTGTTGGGCCCCGTCGTAAAATGTAGGTATTAATCACATACTAGACTTTTCGGAATTCGGATTCAAGATCCGATTACCGATTTTAATTACCGCAGTTGATATAAATGACAGCAAAATATTCGTTCCGATTTAAGAAAATAATAAGTTTAGCATTAGAATGCCACTATTTCTGAACAGAAAGAAAAATATTGTTGTGTCAAAAAGTATAATTAATAATACTATTGGATGCAGCCTATCAGGCATATTTACAGAGTACATTATCTATTGGGCTTATTATTTATATTCGTTAAATACAAGATTGTTTCGTTAGTTTGGGGAAATATCAAATAATCGGAGATAACTGGTTTCAAAATGTCTATATCCGATTTAAAACATTCTCTGAGAAAGTATGAGTTTCCTGCATGTGCTAAAGAGGCTTTAAGTAAAATTGGTAAGTTAACCATCCACTAACCACCATTATACAGTGAAGTTTACTTCTTTCCTCTATCAGATACCACTCGAGGTCAAGACCTCTTTCAACCAGCCTTATTGTTTTTAGAACAACTGTTGGTAAGCCGTGCAGCTCCATCGAACAAGCATCTAGACATAGCGATGGACATTATATCAGAATTCGTGTTCTGCGAGTCAGACCGGCGCGGCGGCCGGCGGGGCGGAGGCCTAACCCCGCTTCAGGATTTACAGCTCATAGACCTCATATGCGACTACCTGTCGGCATGTACTAATGACACTACCAAGAATACGGTGTTCTTATCACTATTTGGTGGTATGGAGAGTCAGAGGAGATTGAAAATATTGAGTATACTTGCCAGCATGGCAGTGTCTGCATCTAGTACACCAGTAATAACAATTTTTTTTAAATATCAGAGAAACACTTTAAGTCCATGTCCTGTCAGCTTCTATTTTGTTTTATAATGAAGCATTCAAACTACTCTGGTGTTACATTTCAGGTGTTACTTGCAGTTGGTGTTTGGCTTCAACAAATGGGCTGTTACTCAGCACAGTCCCTGCAACTGGTTGAGAATGTCATCCGAGATCATTTCTACCTGAACACCTCAAACCAACTAGCTCTGAAGTCTCTAGCTAATACGGCCCCACAGTTTGTGTCAAACTTCATCACAGCCGTGACTGAGCTATACATGCGAGATGCTCAAGGAACTACTAAATTGCCACCTAAGAACCTTTTAGGAGTGATCACAGCTTGGGTTAGTAATTAAAATAGAATACTAACAGTAATCATTTATAAATGTTCATAGTGAAATAATTATTCTTTCTTGTTTGATTAGTTGTGAGACAGGTCAGGAACAGAACATGAGAGAAAATTTTCATTTTGTTATGGTCACACTCCCGCCCAGAGGAAAGGCTGCCCCAACAACATGAAAACTGCATATGCAATGAGGAATTATTGTGTGTTCTTGATTTTACAGGTATACTCAAACCCAAGTCTGTGCATGTCAGCACAACTAAATCCTGCTGCACTACCAAGTGGATCCATACCAATGGCTGCTGTGACACCTTTGGCAGGTCTCATACACTGGTGTGCACTTGCTCCACTTTATCTTGATGAAGGTAGTAATTTTTTGGTTTAGCAAACCTTTAATTAGAACTTTGCTAATAAGAAGTAACTCTTTACAGATACAGAAATGATAGAAGTACCAGTACCAGTAAAAAAAATTAAACTGGAAGGTGACAATGATAGATCAGTTATAAAGACTGTGATGCACAAGCCTCTGTCAGAGTCTGAGCTGTACATAAAGCTTCATCTCGGCGTGTTGCACAGCCTGCGAGCAGGCCGGCGCACGCATGGGCCCCCCACGGCAGTGAACGCGCAGCACCTGGCTGCACTGGCGCCGGTGGTGCAGGGCTACGCGCACGCTGTACTCAAAAGAGGGGGCAGGTTGCACACTGATTATAAGTTACAGGTTTGTATCACTTGTGATTTATACAGTCTCACTCCTTTTTCCCATCAGGGTAGGCAAAAACTAAAAAATGCGCTGCTAAGATAGAGTATTTGTTTTCCTATTTATTTATACAGGATTAGTTTTTATCCAGTTCGCAAACTGTGCCGGCGCAGAAATTTTTCGTCGGTAACACAAAAAAAAATCAGCTTTTTCATAGAAAAGTGCAATACCTATGCAGTCAAAATGTATGGAACAGCTGATTTTTTTGGTACTACTGATGAAAAATTTCTGCACTGGCACAGTTTGCGCACTGGATAAAAACTTACCCAGTCCGGCCGTCGAGAAAATGCATTATATTACTAGAATTGTCACACTGACAAGTGTCAGGAACACATTCTCTCGACAGCCGGACTGTAGTAAGTCAATTTTAAGATTTCTTACTTATGTACAAAAGGGATATTAAAAGCCTCGAATTTGTTGTTACAGGATTGCCTAGACAGGATAGGGCAGGCAGTCCAAGTGGCCCTAGCAAATGGCTGTGTCTATGGCAACATCAACAACCTCCTTGCTGCATTAGACACATTGCCAGAGAACAGACTGCTGCGAATCATCATCAACACTCACCAACAGACCATCTGACAAGTGCTTTGACTAAATAATTGAACAGTGAATATTGGTCAGAAGTTGTTCAGTTCGTAAGAATGATAGGAAGTTCCTCAAGTGCTTTTACCCACGAGTTTCTAGTGATTTTAAGGAATTCAAATATGATAGCGAACATTTTTGGAGGCAAAAGATGTTGCTTAGAAAAATCGAAGTAACTGATTGTACAATAGCAATAATAATATCTTATATTATTTATATAAAAATAGCTACAGCAAATGTTCATTTGAATCAATTTAAAAGTATATGTAAAAGAAGTACTATGAAATAGATGTATTATGTGGACCGTGATATGCAGAAAACAACCATGTGGCACTTTTTCCATAAATGAGTTAATAATACAGCCATGCTAATTTCGACTTCAGTTTTTTTTGCAAAAACAGCAGTGTCGATATCTCTATTTATATCACGGAGATATGAGACGTCAAATGCAGCCATATCTACAAATGTTTATTGTAAAAAACAGTCATCTATATGTGAAAAGCTGCCAATTTTGACAAAAATTATAATACCCATTTTGCAGAAGTCAGCCTACATATATAGGTACAACCTTTTTTGTTTGATACCCGCTCGAGCGTTATTAATATTTTATTAATTGAACTAAAATTTAACTATATAAAAATTCATTAGAGTATTCCGCGGCTCCGTTTTCATAGGTAGGTTCCTTTATCTTTTTTTTGTTACAGTTTTTCAAAAGATTTTTTTTACGAGAACTTTAACAACACCCTCTAATGAGACACAATTGATTTTCTATTGTATCGGGCCGTGGCACGGCCCGGCCGGGACTTTAAGAGGTCAAATCTAAAATACTAAGCAAAGATACGTGCAATGTCTGCGATAAATTTCCCATAGAACTAATAAATACAGGTAGAAATGAAGGATGTTAACTCCATAAAAGAAACAACATTCATCTTTACCAGGCGCGGTCCGAGGGGCGGAGGTCCTAGGGGTAATGACGCCCCCAAAGCCGTAAACGTAAAGCATAAAATAGTAATTTTTCGAAAATATAATACATTTTCTTATTAAAATGCAGGTAGTCTTTGTCTGTGACCCCCACCCAAACTCTTTGGCTGCGACCGCGCCTGATCTTCACCAGGCCGAAAGAGCAATATCCCAATTAGAAATAGATCTGAACTTCAAGAAAACCTCGAATGTCTAACGTATGATATGCAAAAGACACTACCTCTACTCCGAATTGAGACAAATATATCTCTACTTAATAATATTATAAATGCGAAAGTAACTGTTTGTCTGTCTGTTACGCTTTCACGCCTAAACCGCTGAACCGATCGTCATAAAATTTGGCAGAGATCTAGCCTGGGATATGGAGAAGGACATAGGCTACCTACTTTTTTACGACCAATAACCGACATCCATGCGGGCGGAGTCGCGGGCAAAAGCTAGTTTTGTATAAAAAGTTAAATCTGACTCTACAACTTAGGTGTGCAGTGTTAAAAACAACCAAAGCTACTGTTATACATTGATCGAGAATCGGGTTGGACGTAGCCCACAGGAAGTGGGATCTTCTCTTTTGAAACACATAGATCAGAACGTTTCTGACACTATAATATATTTAATTCTTTGATCAGATCCTTGTGGCGGTAAAAACAGGAATAAGTATTTAAATTACCTACTCTCATGATGAAAGCAGTGCTCGAGATGAAACCAAACCTAGAATCTATTACATGTAAGTATTTGATGCTAGGCCATATCTACTTCATAATTTCTGCCGAAGACGTCCACAGCTGGACATAGGCCTCCCCCAAAAGGAGGTGGTTTGCCATAAATCGCTACGCTTCGCAGGCGGGTTGGCGATCGCAGTTTGGTGGTATAATGCATAGAAAACGCGGCTGCCCATTCTCTAGTAAGTCCCTTAGCCACCCACGGGAACCACCCACTTCTACGACACCCACGGGAACAAATAGGATACTGCTATTCTTTGTGTCCGGCAACACGGAACGGTACATATCTACTTACCCAATGGTAAAGACTTCGGTGATATTGAGAGAGCTTTGAAGTAGAATCAAAGAATATTGACACCTGACGACTACATTCAAATTATGGCTGTATGTGAAAGAAAAGAACCTCCGATATCGTGCCAAATGGAGGTTAATGATTTCTTCTCGACGGAGGCTTTAGAAAACGACAAGTAATGACAAAGTTAATTGGTTAAAAAAAAGAGAATTATAAATAACAAACTCAGACCAAAATATTTATATGAAGTATGACTTTGATTAAGAAGACAAATGGGAAACCTATCGTAAAGCCCAAGCTACTTATATCAATAAGACATTTAATACCACAGGATGCTCGGCACTGCTATGAAAATATTATAAAATGTAGACCTACAATTATTGAAGATGACGTTGATGGATTTATGGATACCGAGTTAGATTTTAATTTGGATCGTGAATGAATGTGAACATTTTTATTTTACTGATTGTAGTTTGTGATGTTTTATTATATTTTTTAAATGAATGCTTCTAATATTCTATGGTCAAGTTTTTATTCAAATTGAAATAATATAATTAACTTTTTATAAAACCTAAAAGAAGTGTAGGCACTTATTTACAAAAAAAAAACAGTATGAATACTTATATCATTTTTCAGTAAATATAGTGAACATTTTAGTCAATAAGCTGCTATACATAAACTTTTTATTTTTTAAATAGTACGGATCACGTTTAAATCACAGCCAACTTACTTGGCTGGTTTATGCTTTATTGTGATTTCTACAAAATATGTTAATTTGTATAAAACAGCCACATCTAAAACCGCATTTATTAATATTAATAGCAACGGTTCGAAATACTGGATAGGATACAAAAATTTACAATATTTATACGAATCTGTCTCAAATATAAAATAACCAAAAAATTTATAAACAATCGAAGTGCAACCATCAACAGAAAAATTCTTATATCTTAGTTTGTACTTTTCCCCACATGGCTGCCTTCTGCATAACATGGTCCATGTGTAGTAATGTGTACATTTTGTAAATAAAATACTGTGATAATTTTATAAAATAATTGTTATTTATTTCAAAATGGTTTAAATCTCCGACTCTGTTTGATCTGTGCTATTTTCTTCTTGTCTTCTTCAAACTTCTGCCTCAATGACACAATATGCTTCATTTTTGATTCTCTTATTTGGAAAGTGTAGAAGTTCTTCAACTCTTTTCGTTTTTTGTTCTTCTCTTCCTTCTGCATTATTTTGTTTTCTACCTTCTCTGTTCTGGCAAAGCTCTGGACCTTTCCTCTCTTAGTAACAGTGACCCACCCCTCGTCATCTTCTTGTTGCAATTGTTTTTCCTTTTTGTCTGCTTTTTGTGCATTTTCATCAAACTGCTTCATAAATGTTTCTACATTCTCTTTGAGGGTTTTGGGTAGCAAAATGGCACTGTTGTACTCATCAATCCATTTTTTAATTCCCACTTTGATTTGATGAGCATTTGAGTTCAGCGGTTGTAGTTCAGTTAATTTCAATGCTTTATCTAATTCTGCAACCTTTTTGAAAACTATATAGGCTGCTCTAAATGTGGTTTTCTTTTCTTCAGGTATGAACCTTATAATATGCTTTATGTCAGCAGTTGATGGTTTTAAACACAGTTGAACGGACTGTACAGTGCCAGCTTCTCTGAAAGCATTAAGCAATCCTTTTTCATCAGCATAAGGTGGCACGTTCACTACTAGTAACGTTCGACCCTGAGGTTTGTCTTTTGTGTGTTCCCTTACTATATGCTCCTTGAGATATACTGTGTGTGGTGCTACTGAATCCTCTGTTAACTGGAGCTCTAAAGCTGCAAAGAGAAACAATATTAACACATCTCAAACTGTTCAACAAAACACTGTTTAACCAAAACGAACCGATGTATTCTTACCTTTAAAATCCTGAGTGCGTTGTGCAGCCTTCATGTTTGTAGTTTTAGTATCTTGCACATTCGACAAGCAAATATAGTGTGTTATTACATACGTAATAAAATTATACACAAATTAACATGTATGAGCAGAGGTTATGTTTGCTGATGACAATGACAATTGCATCATCGTTCAAAAACTACAAAATAAGGGAACTCAAACTAGTTCATTTATTAATGCAAACAAACTTTACAAAACATACCCCAAATGTTTACTATTCCATAAAGCGTTTCATGAATAAATAAATATTAATTGAAATTAGGAAATGATTACAAGCGAACTACGTTTTGAAATATGATTTTATTTATTACTCTACAATCTCTATGCGCATGCATTGACAGACCTTGACAGTTTTCAACAATAACAACAGTGACAGTCGTGACAGAATTTACTATTTTGTCTATGTTATATAGTGACTGTTGGCGAAGAGTGTCTGTTTTGCCCGTATTTTGTCGTAAATTTACGGCCATGTGTGTTTACAATTACGTGTTAGACAAAATTTCTAGTGATGATACCCACCACTGCAAACAGTAAAGTGAAAAATCCGAAGGGAACGGAGGGTACCGACACTCCTGAAAGGGACGAAATTGGACAAGAAAACACGGACGATAAGGTCAGAGGTTATGTTGGTGCGTACGATGCATCCTCGTCATTTGGGGGGCCATCCAGAGATGGCAGGTATCGGTCCCGCGGTCGTGTCACCGAGTTCAGGCCGTCTCGAGGCGGTGGGCGCGGAGGCAGGGGCCGCGGCGGATTCCCGCCCCGCGGCGATCGTGAACCTCTTGATAACTCCTACAAATATCACGAATCGTTAAACCAAGCCTCTAACGACACCTGGTCTCAAGGAAATAGCAGCAACAAGTTCTATGAACGTTCAGAGTTGGTTGTCAACCTTCCCGAGGACCCTCGCATCTCCAAGTTGCTGCGTCGACTATGTGCCGAGATGGACATGGAGAAATCGCTTGTCATATGTAGTAAATTACAAGACGCCGTTATGTTGCCGGAAAACTCGCGCTACATACGACGTTCTTACGATATACTAGTAGAATCACTGCTGGATGTGCTCTATGATGCCCCTGGCCCTGAGACAAAGGAAGGTGCATCCATAGTGCTCGGTAGGATCGGCTACGTCATGGGTCCTGACTTCAGGAAGCATCTAGATTGGATTGCCGCTAGTTATGCAGTACATAACTCGACTATAAAACATTTTCTGACTCTCTCATTTACAGAGACATTTCAGCTGGATTACCAAACTCCTCATCTAACTGATTTTGCTGAATTTACTCTAGATAGGCTTCAGACTATCATTGAGGGCACTGACTCAGCTGATGTGTTCATGTCTGCTATAAATGCTATGATCATCATGTCAAATTCATATCCAGAACACTTTGCAAATCATTTCGTGGACACGGTAGACATTCTGGTTGGTTGGCATGTAGATAATGCTCAGCCGAAGAAGATCAAAGATTTTGCTCTACAATCATTGTTTAAACTCAGTCGCCACTGGCAAGCAGATGTTGGATTTTCAGTCAACCTTTTGAATCAGTTTGTAGAGGATATGGTGGTATATTGTACTGAAATGGATTCAACGCGTACTGACAAACAAAGTGATGCCACCACACCTGAAGATTGTGAGCAGAAGATCACATCATTCCTCAATGTTTTCAACACTGTTGTCAAGAGCTTAGGGACACTTTTGAGTCCTACGGTGTCACAAGTTGTGTCATGGTCATTTCTTACAGAAGCATTTACTAAGATTTTGCAAGTTTTAACTAAAACTCTGAAGGATGATGCCGAAGCAGAACTGATACTGGCAGGTAATGAATGTATTGCTTTGCTTTTGAAATATTTGCAATCAAAATCCTCATCTTGTACTCCAGCCCTATTTGCATTAATAACAAAAGAGATGAGTAACTTTCTGCAAGGAGGGGAAAGTGTTAGCCTCAGTGTCATTGACTTAGTATCCACTGTTATAAAGGAGGTTGCTTCAAACCTTCCCATCGAGTTCATATCACAAACTATTGGACCTGAATCACTTTTGCGTCAACTTCGCTATTCTGACAGTTCTCACATTTTAAACAGTGTGATGTCAGTATACAATAACTTGTTGAACCTGAAGAACATTCCGCTTTTACAAGAAACATATAAATACGTTTTGACAGATATTCAGAACTCCTATTCAGTTATAATACCCAACATACAAATAATAAACCCGGAGTATACAGAAGAAGTAGACAAAGATGATGCAGAGAAAAATGTTATATTTTATTTACAATGTTTATCAGACCTGGCTAATGCTAGTAACTCTATTATTGGGATGTGGGCATTACAACCTAGCATACTAGAACTGTTAGCCATCAAAATGTGTCCTCATGATGAAAACCTAATTAAGGAGAAGCCAGCTCTTCAGTATTCTGTACTATACTTGCTTTATTCACATTGCAAAAAGAACAATCACTTCATTGCTTCTAGCGACTTGGTAACAAATACCCAGCAAAGAGCGAATGATATATTTGGCCTATCAAACTTGAGCCTTGGTGATGTCTCTAGCTCTAGCCCAACTTCTGGACATTTAGCTGTGATCCTCAATACATTAAGCATGGTATTAGATGAAGATGCCCCAAGAGAAACTTTAATTTTAGTCCTTAATTGGATATCTGATATACTTTGCCAGTTAGACAAATATTTACCCATAGTGAGCATGTCAAAGGGCTTCCTTGTATTAACAACTAATATGTTGTCACTGGCATATAATTTTGATGAAGATATTGTTTTGCTTGTAATGAAAAATTCCCAACATCTACTGAAAAATAAGACCCTCACTTGGAATGTTATGGTGTTGAAAACAATAGCAGTCCTTTGTATACTACACATTGATAATCAAAATAAAAAATTGTCTAATGTTTGCAAAGATGTGCTATTTGAATTGCCTTGGGATATTGTTCAGCTGGAGTTGGACAAACAAGTTGTTAAAGTGTTTACTGCAAGGAAAATGAGCCTGAATGTGCTCAATAGTGATACTAAGGCTAATTCTTTTAAAGAATATCTCATGCGAGGATCCTTTTGTAACCTATCAAACCAGCATTTTAAAATAATAATGAATTGTATTCTCCATAACACAACGGAGGATAAAAAAGCTTTAGTGGATGTATTTTTTACATCTTGGCCTTTACAAACTGCTGATATTCATGAAAATAATCTTTTGTTCTTCCGGCAATGTGCTACAAGTTTCTCGTCTATTTGCGTCGGTTGGGCACTCTCAGAACTGGCTCAAACGTGTGTGTCATTGAAATTAAGAACTATTCTGGGCAAACCACAAGAGACTTTTACGAGGATCGAAGGAGCTTTGAAAGGAATAGCAATAGAAATATCATCCCATGAAACTAAATACATTGGAAGTGACCAACAGCAACTAGTGGAAGTTGTGACTTCAGAGCAAACGCGAACGCGCTGGATAACAGAGTTCATGATGTTCCTAGAGAAATACATTTATAATGCTGCAGAAGGGACGGCTACAGTACTGCCTGCTGTCGCCAAACCTGTAAAAACATTCTTTCACACGAACAGGCCGACTTGCCGCGAGTGGTTCACTAGAGTACGTCCCGCTGCGCTTGCCGTCAGCCTCTACGCTGGACACTTCGGTGCTGCCATCTTTCATGCATCACTAATATTGCAAACAGCTGCTAATTCGAATACAAATATTGACGTCGAAGCTATAGCGATTAGTGTTGCCAAAGCACTTATACAAATTGAAGAGCCAGAAGTGTTGCACGGTTTATACGTTTGGATAAAACAGAATTTTGACAAGAAGTTACTGTGGCTTAAAGGAGCCGCTGAACAGGCAAATTCTAGACATGAATTAGCCATAGAGTTCTATAAAAAAATAAACAACTTAAAACGACTTGAGGATTCGAAAGAGGGTGAAACATCATCGCATGTAGATACAAAAATTACCAGGTTCATTGACGAACAGGTAATGGAAAGTTACAAACACATACAAAACTGGGAAGACATGCAAACATGGAAAGACAGTGATCAATTTAATTCAAATATGTCACAATGGAGTTCTTTTTCAACGTTAAAGTTTTTCGAAGATACCTCAGAGATCCCGCAAGACCTCACTAACTGGGACATACTTGATAATGAAGCCAATGCGATATCGAAGAATACATGTTCTTATCAAGGTTTATTAAACAAAATTGAATCGACTCTTGTATGCACTGCAGTGAAGATGTATAACAGTGATTACAATGACAAACATGAGAACTTATTAAAACAATGTGACATCTTACTTAAATCCCAAGCGGAAGAATTCTCCAGAACGAATGCCGTACATTTCTTAAAAGAGGTTGCAGTGTTGCAATTAGCAAATCATGGGTTAAGCAACATAGTGAAGAGCGGGAAGGTAATCCCAAATCCTTTTAAACCATCAACAGTAAAGGATTATAAATACGGAACTAATTTTAAAAACCTAAGCAGAATATTATGGTGGAATCAATATTTCACTAAGCTTAATTTGACAGAAGAAAACGTTTTTTTTGCAGAATGCCTTCGCCTAGATGTGATAAAATGTTCTAGGAAGAACGCTAACTTGATAATGGCAAAAAGAGAACTTTTAAACCATTTCAAACAAAATTCTGCTTTTCAAATGTGTTTAGGCAGCGTTAATAGCTTGGATGATTTAAGTGAAGCACTACTTATGTCTACTAATACTTACGATCTCGAAATTTGGACTCTTAACAACGCCACTGCTTTGGCTGAACTGTGCAAATTAACTTACGCGAAAGAAGAAACTAAAATACGCGCTGTCAACCTCTGTGCAAGCATTTCTTTTGCATTTTCCCAAAGATTGGCAATGAGTGAACAAAGTTATGAACTGCGCGAAAAAGGTACAAGACTACTGCTCACCCTTTCCAAGTGGGTGCAAACCGAAACGGAAAATATATTGGAAATAGATTCACCCTTACTGAAGTTAGTGTCAGCTTTACCAGAAATAGGTTTGGTAGACAATAATATATCGGAGAATGTCATACCAGTATCAGACTCCGCTGTTGGTAAACTACTACAATTTGGTGTTAACCAATGCCCAGGACTAGCTAAAGCTTGGGCAAGCTTTGCTGCATGGTGCTTCAGATGGGGTCGTAAAATGGTTGAATTTAGTTCAAAAACTCGAGAGCAATTAACAGAAAATGATAAGTTACAGATAGAGAGCGTTATGATTGGGTGCTCAACTCAAGATTTTGAGCAGGTTTGTGAAATATTATCGAAAACAAAAGCTACTTGTGACGACGAAGACATTGACTGGAACGAAATTAACACATCTGAAATGATTGAAAGTCAACTTCGGACTGTTCCATCTTTGAGCAATGCTTATCCTGAACACCTTGCATTGTTAGTGGATATTTGGCGACAAGCACAAAAACGAGTATTTTCTTACTTTGAACTTTCGGCTGATGCTTACTTCAAATTCCTGCAGCTCATTTGTGCATCAGACATTATCAATCACAGCGGAGAAAACGCGGTAGTTAATGCTACTTTGAGACTTCTACGTTTGATTGTAAAACATGCAATGGAGTTGCAGACAGTATTAGAATCTGGCTTAGCAAACACGCCTACTCAACCTTGGAAAGTGATAATTCCACAGTTATTTTCACGTCTTAACCACCCGGAAACGTACGTGAGGAAATGTGTATCCGACCTTTTGTGCAGATTGGCAGAGGACACACCGCATCTGATCACATTCCCAGCAGTAGTTGGTACGGTGGAAAATGAACAGAATGCTCTAATGGAGTTGAATGCAAGATCTTTCATGTCTAATGACGCTGAAAGTGGGGAAGAAGAGAATCTTGACTTAGAAGATGCTACCAGCGATAAAGTTGTCAATAATGAACTTAATTCTTGTTTCCTAGATATGGTGGAAACACTTTCAAAACAAGCCCCTAAAACGATTCAACAAGTGAAACTGTTAGTCAAAGAATTACAAAGAATCAATTTGCTATGGGATGAACTATGCCTGGGCACATTAGTCCAACATCACTCAGAGTTTACGAAGCGACTTTCGCAATTGGAAAGCGAAGTTGCCAAAGTAAAAAACAATGCACACTTGTCAGCTGAGGATAAAGAAAGTCTGATCAAAGAGAAACATCGCATCATTTTTGAGCCAGTAGTTTGTGTGTTGGAACAACTCTATAAAGTTACTTCGGCAAAACCTGAGACTCCGCATGAAATCTCTTTCCAAAATAAATTCCTATCTATCATCACCGACGTTATAGATAAATTGAAGAACCCTGAGAATCCTGATAAACCCCAGGAGTCATGGGCGCCACTCAAACAACTTCAAATAAGACTTCAACTGAAAGTGAATAAAAGAACTTCATACATTTTAAAGATGTCGGATATCAGTCCTGTATTAGCAGAACTTAAAAATACCGTGATAACCATGCCTGGAGTACATACAAATCAAAGAGCTGTTAGAGTCACAATAAAAGCTGTTGAAAATACTGTGGCTATTCTGCCAACAAAGACAAGACCAAAGAAATTGGTGTTTAACGGGTCAGACGGCAAGCCTTACACGTATTTGTTCAAAGGGTTAGAAGACTTGCATTTAGATGAGAGAATAATGCAGTTGCTGTCTATAACAAATACGATGATGGCCAGGGATTCTGAAAATAACGATAATCAAACGTATAGAGCGCGCCATTACTCGGTCATACCTTTAGGTCCTCGATCGGGACTGATCAGCTGGGTAGACAACGTGACACCAATGTTTGCGGTGTACAAACGTTGGCAAAATCGGGAAGCTGCTATGCTAACAGCTAAAACCAATAAGCCAGTTAATATCTTGCGTCCTTCAGAGTTATTCTACAACAAGCTTAATCCGCTTTTAAAAGAAGCCGGTATATCAACAGATAATAGAAAAGACTGGCCCGTGTCGATCCTAAAGCAAGTTATGCAGGAGTTGGGCGCGGAGACTCCTCGGGATTTGCTGTGGAGGGAGTTTTGGTGCAGTAGTGTTAGTCCTGAGCAGTGGTGGCAGATAACGCGTCGGTACAGTTACTCGGTGGCCGTAATGAGTACGATAGGCTACATCATCGGGCTCGGTGACAGGCATATGGACAATGTGTTGGTGGACCTCACGTCGGGTGAGGTGGTGCATATAGACTATAACGTGTGCTTCGAGAAGGGCAAGACGCTGAGGGTGCCGGAGAAGGTGCCCTTCAGGATGACACCCAATATGGTGACAGCGCTGGGCGTGACTGGAATTGAGGTGAGTGTCTTAACGATTACTACTTTGCTGGTTATCAATTGTACTTTGTATTGCAATATTATTTTTGCATAAAAACAATAGTGTAAAATTTTCCAGGTCTTATTTAACGTAGAGCTGCCGTATACAGTATAGGCTCTATCTATAGGGTGGATGATAAGTATAAGTGATCTGTTACATGATGATAATCCGAAATTGAGTTGTGCGCAGGTTCTTACTTCGCTTACTTTTGCCTCTGTTCATGTCACCCTTGGGTCTCCTACGGGCCTCTTGGGAGAACACGTAGGAGACTAAATGGACTCAAACTTCCTGACTTACGAGCGACCTATTCACGGATTAACCTCAATCAGATATATTTTGGTCGTACTAGGCTTAATTATATTTTCTACATACAGTAAACATCGCAATATTGTAGAAAAGTCAAGGAAATCAGAAGCCCGGGCAAAGAATAATAAAGTTAACAGTACCACGTCTTCAAAACAATAGCCGAAATGACGCGCTTCTAAATCTTGGTGTACACCAGTATCTAAAAATCGCGCGTGCGTTGGGGACGGTGCCCGACGCTTCCGCACATTTATTTACGTGAAATATGGCACGAAGTTATCTACTGTATTGTTGAGTGTATGGATGTGAATTGATCAATATCGAAACCAGAAATAACATGTTTTTAATAACCAACTCAGTTGGCTTGGTAAACCTATCAAAATAAAATTATTTTTAGTTTTTATTAATTTATGTTATGTAGATATTTTTTAATGTAATATAGCGTAGCGACTCTAGCGAGCGTAACTTCTTTAGCAGGTACTTAGCTCTTTTTCCATGCGATTGATGCCAGATTGAAGCAGGAGAACAAAATATACACATACCAGTTACTGCTCACGGTTTCGCCCGCGTTGATTTCAGTCTGTCACAGAAAGTCTGTATCGTGCGTCCCGCGATAAAAAAAACACGTTCATGAAATCTAAACTATTCATCCCATATTTATCCAAATGATTTGATGTATAATGCAATTTTATGTAAAAACGCTCACCCATAATTAAATTTGTCGAACTTATAAAGTACAATTAACAACCCAAGAGACACAGTGGCTAGCCCTAGGGTGTGTTTATTTGCCGAGCGGCCATCGGCAATTATTTCAAGGACACTGTCGAAACGTAATACTGCTTAATTTAATATACTGTGGCCCAAGTGACGTTGGTTACATTTTGGCGTAACTTCGTTCCAACAGGCTATAAGCATCTCTCGTAGAACAATTCCTATGAAAACTTCATGGAAATTGTTCTACAAGATTTGCGTCGCGTTGTGGCGTCGCGCATGTCTGTAGAAGCCTTAAAAGATTGTATGTCCATACTATTAATAGTTAATCGGGACTGTGGCTCTAGTGTGAGTTTCATTTATCCATCTCGATCAAACAAAAAATTTTATCGAGATGGTTAAGGTGAATCTAGTCCACATTTTTCCCATACAAACTTTGGGAGTGTATTACTCCACAGTTCGACAATGTACATCAAAAATTGAACATGGTATGGTTTTGTCTCATTATTAATATTGTCTGTGCGGAAACAGAATACTAATATAAAAAGCCATTAAAAAGTTAAGAGCCAGCAAAGATTAGTTTTTCTTGCTAATTTTACCTAACTTTGGTCGTGTTTAAGTAATAAAAGAAGTGTAAAATCTGAAAAACCAAGTCGGTACCGACAAAGCTCAAATATCGAAAACTACAAGAAACTTTATTGGTCGTGGATTTATGCAGTGGTTTTTTCATAAAACCCGATCTTCCGAAGGACTGTTCTTAATTTTTTACGCGCCTGTTGTACTATAAATGATCCTACATTTTACTCAATAATGTTGTACGTGTAGACTAGCTTCTAACTGCTCATCACTGATACTACCTCTGTCGGACACGGTGCCTGGTGAGACAGCGTGCTTTTTAGCCAGGCCCATCAGTGTGTTCGAGCCCGCCACTAGGTTCCCCTTAAATGAAAGTCACATTAAGGCCTCTGTTCTCACACCCGAGTAATCGTTTGTAGCAGTAACAAGAGCTAAATCAAAGAAAGGACTCGCTCAGCGACGCTCGCTTGGCGGGCTGGAGACTCGCTTAGAGACGCGCGTGGAACGCATTCCAGCTAGTAACCCGCTCGTTGCCGACGCACGCTCGTTGCCGACGCACGCTCGTTGCTCGTCAAGTCGTTTTTAGCTATATCTACTGTCTTGTCGTTAACCGCCGGCGGAGGGACAGGTGCCTAATCTAGGCTTTCGCGATGTTCATCTGTTTTCGGTGTAAGCCAATATGTAGGCAACTGATATTCCGTGTGTACAAAGATTCAAATAAATGAGTTCTGCCCGTAGCTTTATTTATGCTCGACTATATTTTATAAAATTAGTCGTACCTACATTTTATCTTTGTTAAGATTTCTTCTACGGCATATTTATGTAAATCGGAATTTATTGTTCTTCTTTCACGTTTCATACATTTTTTGTAGTAGTAGCGTCTGTATTATTTTCGGTTAGGTAACGGTCATATTACGGTGGATACATTTAATGATCCTTTTTTGTTAAAAAACATACACGTGTTTTCAATATCGAGTAATTGGATAAAGATAGGGCCATTAATCGAATAGTTCTGTTTGCTTGCGCTTAGATTATACCTAAAAATTAATGTGGTATTCTAGTATTCTCGATACAATGTTCAGTTAGAAATTCATAAAAATGCTAAATACATTGCAACAAGCCGAGCGCTGGCGTGACTCTCGTCCGTTACTGACCTCTTTAGATTGCGCAATACGGACAAACAGGATTATATCAGCTGTGATACGTTCTCAACGTTATCAGTCAAACAGTCATGTTTCGTTAATTTAGTTAGGTCACTAACTTCAGAATTTTAAAGCACATCTTCGAATAAGTAATTGTCCATTCGAATTTTACTTTCCAAGTTTTTGACTTAACATTTAGTGACTTCATTTATTTAGCAAATAAGTAAATTATTCAGACAATTGCATCCATCTTTGGTAAGGAAACATCTTTAAATTAGTTTATGTAGTTGCAGCGCCATCTATGATACGGATTTTTTCGTTGTTTCAGTCGGGTACACATTTCATATATTTCTGCGTTTTGTCATAGATGGCGTTGTGAGTCTTACTCTAAACAAAAGTAATGTTTGGTTGATAGTAGACGTAACCAGTGACTTGGTCGGCGTTACCTGTTTCAAAACTAGTGATTTTTGTAACTAGCTATTTTCATTCAGCTACTGTGATTGTTTGCATAAATACCTCCACCAAATATACAGTTACACACGAAACGCAAAAAAAAAAAAAAATGATAATCTGTATGAAGTGTATGTTGCTTAATATTAGCTTTCTGCACTCGTCCTCCAATATATGCCGCCCTCCTACTATTTTTTGCTGTGCCCGACAGGGTCCATAATGATCACTATTTTTTAATTTACCACCTATGTACACATTGTGGAATGCAAATAAAATTTGAGTATTGAGTATTGAGTATATAAACTGTAACCGTGCCAAATTTCATACTGCTCCGTCTGCATAATTTTCGTAACAAAGGGTACAAAGTTTTTGCTTCACGTATTAATTAGATAATATTAAGTAAATTCAATTATAACAAAGATTTCTATGTTTCTAATGATAATTATGTAATAGATCTGTCATGTGTCATGTGTTCTTAAACTCTAAGGATGTGTAAGAATTTGGTAAGCGTTTCTTTGGCATCATGGTAGGTAACATAAACTAAACAGATACAGCTATGTTAAATTGAAATTGAAATAAAAGTTTTAACAAAAAACCGACTTAGTGCGAGTCGTACTCACACTAATTCAATAAATTAATTTCCATTCGTACTTTATTCAGGCTTAGGACTGACTGCATTGAATGTATTTATGATTGATTAGTGCTCTGCTAAAGTAGCTCGACTACGACTACTCACACCGTTAACAGTAATAACGCATTTGCAAAAATCACTAAGTACTTGTAATTTGATTCGAAACTAGTGATTCGGTTACATGGCGCGTAGCTAGTTATTGTATGTAGTGACGGCGTAGCTAGTTATTGTATGTAGTGACGTGAAATAACGCCCACGTCTAGTTGACAGGTCTGAAATAAATAAAACACATTATTTACATACTTTAATATTACATAGAACATCTTTTAATTAATATTTATATCTTTTAAACATCTTTATTTGACAGAGAACCTCTTATTAAAACATCATTATGGCAGGGAACTCATTATAATCTCTCAATAAAAATTCAACAATAAAGCTTTTAAAAACTTGAGCGTAGATTCGAACAGGTACCTAAATGCGAAAGGGGTACCTACAGTCACTAACAACTTTAAATACTAGAAGCGTTTCACGTTTCCCACAAAACGTCTAAAGATCGTTTGTACACTACACTATGTCTGCGCGCGGGCCGGGCGCGGCGGGTCGGTGCACGGGCGCGGGCGCGTCGTGCGCGTCGGGCGCGTATGACGGGTTGGAGTCGCCGCGCTCCGCCTCCACGTAGCCCGCGTTCTCGATGATGCGGCACCGCGCCGTGTCCGCCTCGTGCTCCGTGTACAGCAGGCGCGCCGGCCGCCCGCCGCCGAGCCCCGACAGCGCGCTCGGGGCGCTGGACCGGGTTATAGAACCTTCGCGGAGCGCCACGGAGCCTCGCTTCCTCTCCGGGGCAGGGGAACCGCGATACTCCGACGTGTCAGGTCTCTTGCATCGCAGTAGTTTAGCGAAGGCGGCGCGGAAGCCCGCGTTCTTCCACGCGTAGATGAGAGGGTTGATGCCCGAGTTGGACATGGCCAGGGACGACGTGACCCGGTACGCTATGTGGTTGTGCAGCGGCATCATGGGCAACGTCTGGGCACATGCCACCACCACGAACGGCATCCAACATATTGAGAATGATCCTAGCACAAGCAGCACCACCTGCGAAAATATTACTCGTGTTAATGTCAGGTTTTGCAACCAATGGTTTTAGGTACCGTTGAGTGTCACGGTTCTGGAATTTGCGGAAATTGTTTAATACAATATTTATGTAATTGAAATGGTGCATTCGTCTCATGACGGACTAAATACACTTGGTAAAAAACAAATTGATCTCAGCGCAATTGCGATAGAGAAATATTACACACCTATCACGAAGCAGCAATTCAAATTTTTACGAGAAAAGCGATTAGTCTGTTATTAATATACCGAAAACTTCCTAATAAAGTATTTAGAATTGCGATTGTTTTAGCATTAACTAAAATGAACAAACTAGATCTAAGTATAACGCGTTTTGGCTTAATTTGCGGTTTAGGATTAGGTTGCTTACTGAACTTACTATTCTATTAGTTTTTGATTAACAACGTTCTAATTTGAAATCTCTTTATTTCTTCACTTTTTACTCCTAATTTGGCAGTTCTCGTGTCTTTTATGTTACTTAATTATTGTCTCTGCATCGCCCAAAGATTGAGTAATAGAAAATGCCCATGCCATTAAGTCCGCTACTGTACATTTGTGTGCTTGAAGTATTAAATAAATAAATAGGATTGATCATGTCACCTGTATGCTCTTCCAATCGTTGGCCCCGGTGGGGCAGCAGGTGTTGGCCCTCATGCGCCGCGCGTGGCAGGTGGCCTCCCTCCATATCCGCCAGTACAGGATAAACATCACCATCCAGATGAGAGAGAACATCGGCGCAAGGATGCTGGTCGTGTAGTTCGTCGGCACCACCTGCAACATAGATAATAATTCGGTTAAAGCACTTGTAGTTAAGTGAAGCATTTTCTCTTTCGTCTTTGAGTTTTTTTTATTGTTGAGAACACGTAAACGACACGTCTGCATTTCTCCGAGGTTTTAATAAATATGCACAATAAACAGTTTTCCCTGCTCCGCGAGGTAGGAAGCCGATACGAGATCGTATTGGCAGATAGCACTTCCAGATTGTTTGGAACGGTTTAGTCAATCTTTTACAAAATTGCATGCTCATAAAACTGCTTTTAATTTGGTTTTAACTTTCGTGAATATTGACTCGGCTTTGATGGCCCGGTATCCATATTAGCATACTTAAATATAGATTGAGGATAATGAAGTAATCACACGTTAGCTATACTTGCGCGTGTATATTAAACTAGCTTTTGCCCGCGGCTTCGCCCGCGTGGAAGTCCGAAATTTTCCCACGGGAACGTACTGTCGGGATACAAAGTATCCTATGTGTTAATCAATCATTCCGTAATACATTGTTTTCACATAACTATATTGGTTTACGCGGCGCACGCCAGTAATGATTCCAGCCGGCATGATTTTAACCGACATATTCAACAATTATCATCGTATTTCAACCAATTTACACAAAACCTTAACAAATTATAGACTAAAACCTTCCTCGAGAACCACTCTATCATTGGTGACAAGCATGCAGCAGCAGCATGAAAATCGGTGCACAAGCTTTTGAGTTCATCGCGAACAGACAGACAGACGCGGCGGAGGACTTTGTTTGATAATATGTAGTGATATTCGCTTTGTTTTATTTCATTTGATCAACAATCGGAACTATACGAGATAATATTTGAGGGTAAACAGGCCGGGTTGAAAAAACTGGAATACCAAGGTCGTATCCTCATGTTAGTTGTCACGACTATGTTTAACAGCACCTAGTTCTAAGATTAGAGTTCCATTTCATTATTTACCTACACCTCTGCTAAACCCTTCGATGAAAACAGGCTTGATACTATGTTTACTTCGAATGGTCAATAGTACAAATCTCATCTCATACTCACACTAGGGGAGTTTTATTTAACCATCTCGATCAAACGCTTCGAGCGCGTTCGGCGCTCCGATTGGTCTGTCACCAATCCAGGGCCAATCGGAGCGCCGAACGCGCTCGATGCTTTTGATCGAGATGGTTAAATTAAACTCACACTAGGGCCACTGTACATGCCGGTTTTAAAATTAAAAAAGTTTGGCAATTAACTTTATCTCTGGAAAAGATAGATCATCTACGAGCAGCATGGTTATTTACTCTTTAATGTAATGTTTACAAATAATGGCACCGATCCAACACCTTACTGTCAGTTACTGTAATAGAAATGATTCTAACGCCGAATATGAACTGTAGTAACTTTCTCATAATCATGTCTCGATACTTTATATCATAATGCATAATATCAAACCGCATTAAATGTTGTGCGTGGTTACACGAATACACTTATGTTCATAATACATTAGTGAATTAACGTACACATACCACCTCGAGCGGACAAGTACGTACTCGGTAACAAGATTTTCTTCCCAGAAACAACTGTATTAACTATTTATGTTGTAGTGGGTTTGCGGAGCGTGCCTCGAGAATACCATTTCTTTCCACTATGAATTTCGGATAATGTTGTCTTATTACGGAATGTGTTGACAGAGTGTTCATCCCTAGAGATGTTTATATGCTCTATACTCGCAGGCAATATAAAGGTTAGCATGTTCAGATTCTAAAACAAGCAATATCATGTTTTATGTGGTGCTTTTAGATGTCTAGACGACGCTGAATGCCATGAAACTGCCATAAATATTCGTATCCAATGATAACCTACCATAGCGAGCTATAACAAAGCATAGCATGCTATGAGGGTTTTTCGTATGCGGTTGGTATTTCAGTATTGTCAAGACGGAAAATCTGCTCTGACATTTATTTGCACGTATGTGGATTTATTGCCGTTCCTTAAGTTTAGAAGACCTTTTAAGGGTAGGACGTGTTAAAGGTCATCCGGGTACGTACCAAGTTCATCTCGCACGCGACGCCTTCGTGCCAGTCGTTCCAGAACACGGGGATGCAGCTGATGCAGACGGCCACCGACCACGTGAAGCTCATCATGAGGCGCGTCACCAGCTTCGTCATGTACCGGCTGTAGTGCAGCGGGTGTACTATCGCTATGTACCTGGAAAAATAAACCCTTTAAATTAATATAACAACGGACGCGGAAAACGAAATTGCACTGGAGTGTTGATTCTCAAAAAGCAGTTACACAGAAAACTGTTAATAATTCCATATTCAAGTTCACATGGCCAAAACCACGACATAGAAGTTTATATTTCTGTGAAAAGATATCTTTGAAATAAAAATTGAATCGGAGGGCATTCCACTTACCTGTCTACAGCTATCGCTATGATGTTGTAAATGGACGCCAGACACGCTAGGATTATGAGGATGAAGCGCATCAGGCACGACCACTTTATTGTGCCGAAATCATCGTTCAGGTAGAAGACCAAATGGTAGGGCAGCGTTAGCCCCACCATCAGGTCTGATATGGCTAGGTTGAGCACGAACTGGTTGGACACGAGCGACGACAGCCGCCGACTCATAGTCACAGCCAGGATCGTCAGTGTGTTCCCGCTCACGATCAGCAGCATCAGTGAGCCGTCCACGATGCTCCATCCCCAGTGATTGTAGACGTTCGTACCCTCCCTCTCCTCGGTCGCGTTCCACCCCAAGTCGCTATCATTCCCGAATACAACGTCCATACCATCGCTGGCCGCGGACGCCAGCGCTCCCCACTCCGAGTAGTCCGACGTCGTGGTACAACTCACGCGCACATGCTCTTAACTGTTACCCTCACCCGTCACTCGCGATACACTAGATAATTTCACAGAAGTCTTTTCCCGTTTGCACCTGTCGCACATTTTATTTGTTCTATATTGTTGATTCCGAACACCTGGAAAAAAGTGTAGATATTAGTCGAGGTAGTATTTAGGGCATGTGCTGTGCGAGGTGCACGTGCGACGGGGTCCTTGTAAATGCATAGCGACGAACGCAAGTAATGCATAGCGGCGGTGTGAGGCGCTCAGTATGCAGGGGCGCGTCGCTACACAAATGAGTCGCTAGGACCGCCCCACTTCGCACGCCTCTCTAAATCACATTATCAACTTTTTCAAGGGATCGCTTGCGACATCGTCGTAAGTTCTCGCTCCCGCTGCCGCCTCTGAATTATTTATGTTGCACAGTGTGAGGCGAGCTCTGTCGGTGCCCTAATCGACTACCGTACCGCTATAAATGAATTATTTCCAAACGTCGAAGGCCACGTGGTTCATAAACTCGCGTCTGTGTTGTTACAATATTATAATCGGTAATGTTTGAAGGTAGCGTCCTTCAGCGGTAGGTTACTTATTCATGTGCAGCTCCGTCAAGTTGGAAACTCGATAAATGATTCTGAACACTGAGTGCGACTGATTTTTGGGTACGGATAAGTAAGGAACTAGTGCTTTCAAACATGCAAAGCTCAGCCCTGGAATAATGTGAGAAAACTGGAAAGGAGACGCTTTTGAAATGAAAGTAGTAAAACTGCAAAAAGAGCTCGAGCTTGTTTCCGATAGACACGTTTGTATTCAATTGTAAGTCGGTCTGGGTTACACAATCACCCTTTTTAACTTTACTAGCACTAGCTAGCAGTTAATACCAAGCAAATTAAAATTACTGGATTAAAACGATTAGAGAAGAAGAGAGAAGAGAAGCGGTATTTTTAAATAAATAAAAAATTGGCCTTTTTCAGCTTCTTATAAATGAATTCAGTGGGCGGATTGTTTATCGATGAAATATTTAGCTCAGCTGGAACTGACAACGCCAATTATATTCGACTCATCTGGACCAAGCGGCGACAGGCCATCTGAATTACAAATAGGCACGGATCAAAACACTTTGCAGACTCCATTAATTCTAATCCATCAACACCATTTTGCTCATCTTCTGTCGTTAATCTACTTTTATAAAGATAAATTGGGCTAATTGTTGAGGCTTTATTTAAGCTTCCTAACTCTTAAAAAAAAGTAAGAATATAAATGAATAAAATGTGATATAATATTTGTAATTGAAGATTAATCAATAATAAAGCACTTCTCAGAATCTGAAATATCTTTTATAATGCGTTTGAGTATTAATGAGTAATAAAATTATATCAGGTCCATATATTTCGATTTCGTTTAGATCGACTCGATGCCGGCGTTCGTTTGAAGGCAATTTATGTTCGGACAAATAACGAAGTAGCTACGCGGTAGTATTCGTAAATTTCCTGAGATGCGGAAACGGCTTTAGAATTTTTGCACGGAATCGGTCCTTCATTACGCAGATTTCAGAATTCGACTGCCATAAATACGACGATTCATTGGCATTTGTTAATAAAACTATCAATTTGTAATCGAGATTGGAAGTCGTGTCTCGGTTGGGTGTCATTGATGGACGCTTTAATAAAATAAATAGAGCAGTGAGCCTCATCAAAATCAGATAGCGATGTGACAGAACAATCGTTGCTACGTAATTGCTCAATAAAAGCCAAACGAAGATTTGAAGAATGAAATGTCAAAAGTGGTTTTACAATTTGGTTGCATGCCTTTGCGTGGCAACTACGGCGGATACCAGATAGCAATTTGTAACGCGATGATTTCGACGGCTAGATTTGATGGATGAATTTATTCACGTGTGATTCTGGCGCGCGTTCGTATGCGTGTCGGCGAATTGTATTCTACGTATTGGATTAGTTTGTAGCGTTAAAATATTTATGGATATCTCCTAGAATACGTAAATGCTCTAGTGTTTTGATTCGATGCTCCCGTTTTGTTGCTCTTCATGAGTATTAATAATTAAATTTAAATCTACTTCTTAAGGCGCGTCTATTTCAGAAAATATTTAATAGGAATATTTATCTTGTTACTCGGCTTCAATAACGGCGTAATTAAGCCAAAGTCTTGTTGATTAAAGTCCCGTTGTCGTAGAATTTGGAGAGGAAAAATTCTAATGAAATATTGATTCATTAAAACGTTTCCTTACGCAACTCGGTACGCAAACACCAAAGTTCTAACGAAGCCATAAACTGGAGAACTGTTACGTATTACAACTAGATAGCTACGTCAACATACCAACTGTTTTCAAAGTCAAAATAGACAATGTAGATGAAACAAATATGTAAGTAGCTGTCGTCCATACAGATGCGTGATAGAGGTAGTATTCTGGTCACAGGCGCACAGGGCTACTAGAATGCCCTTTTGCCAATGCCTAGTGCATTAACATGCACTACGATCACCGTGCACTAATGTCGTTTGTCTATGCTTCGCTCATGGCGCCGGTTTGCGGTCTCTCGATTATGATCGCTTTGGTCTGATCGTTCCTAATGCTGCCCCCACATCCCGACTTTACAGTTGAATAGCTAGCCTAAGTCGCTTTTGTCGGTAAACAGCGCTTAGTGTATCGATGCTGATATTCGTGTGTTTATACATGCTCTACATGAGAGCAGTAGGTACGCAAAAGTGTTATACGAAGCTAGATAAGTTCAGAAGTGGCAATAGTCGAATCTATAACAGTTTTTAAGTTTATTGGGAGTAAGCGCGGACCTAAGAACTACTTTTTGTTCTAATAGTTTTCGAGCTTTTGACAACTGAATTAACATAAGCCGAAAATCGAATAAAATGTTCAATAACTATCAGATGAGCAGGCATCAGGCAAAGAATGATTAATGTAAAGTGACGTGTGCTAATGCGAGCCCACGCGTTGATTGAAATGTTTTACAGCTATGTTTGTGAATATTAAGCTATTTGGCGCCAAGCGCCATATTGATCACACGTAACAACTCACTTCACTCGCGGGACTACTCCTCGTTATTTATTACCTCACACTGAAGCTATCTTGTGATACCGTGTGCTGAAGTAGCGGAAGAAAAATTTAATTGAAATAATGTGTAACACTCGGGAAATAGATCACTATCACGCTATTATTGAAAGAAGGTACGTGCTTATTAATATTGTTATTCTAAAAATGTAAACACAAGGATGGCTCAAATGTGATTAAAAACATTAGGTAAATTTTGAAACAGTAGAGTCACTTGTATTCTATTAACCTGGTCGACTGGTCGTGCCGTAATTGAATATCGGAAAATAACACTGTGACACTGAAAAAAGTTAATCGAGAAAACAGTAGTTCGTGGTAGTTCTTGTAGTACTTGGTATCGAAATATAATTATTTTTGTGTTTATATCTACGATCGTCCTTTACGTAACGTGGCGTGCCAGCGTCGCGTGCGACCTCTGCAGTTCGATTACTAACTATTGTAACTATTTTAATTGCTAAATTTTTCGTTACATTTCGATTTTAATGAATGTTTATTTTTTCTTTGTAGTGAGTAAGTACGTACATTAGTGAATCAATGTCACGATTGAATTTAAAAGTAGAAATAACAAACGATGCTTAACTACACATTACTGACATGGAAACCAGGTTTGATTAATTGTTTTTCCAAATAGAATAAACATACGGATGTTTAAGTAAACATTAGGGCAATGTTGCAATATCAATATCTGCAACATAACATGCTTGTCACTGTTCAATTGCATGGCACCCACTGATTGGTATATCAACAAAATGTCTATTAAATAATGTAACAACGTTTTAAACAAATAAAGCAACGTCTGACACTTACCGGTTAGGTACTTTACTAGCCCCGGAGATATCGACAACTATTAATACGTGCAATCTCAATCACTCTCGCCAAATAGAGATTGTAAATCCAAACAACGCCCAAGACAGAAAATACCACAAACTACTATCTTGGGTAAACTCTCATTTGATTCTGTAAAGGTCAAAAATGAAGACAAATGGCCCGGCTATTACTGGCCACAATTCAATCAAGATAGCAATATTCTTTCTATTACAGTGGGACTGTAGCCGGTCAGGGCAGCCAATATGTTTGGAAGTAAACATTCAGACGTTGCAGACTGTGCGCTGGTACATTTTGTGATCTTTGATTTACTATAGCGTTATCAAACGACGTGGTTAGAGGTCGCGCGATAACGATGACTTCTGTGATTCATTTATTTTTAGCTGTTATTAGTAGTTACACTCACATGGAAAAGAATTTCTTCTAGCCGTATCTACGTAAGTATAACGGAGCACAAGAGCAGACGAGCTCAAACATTCTTTTAAGAATTGTGTTGTGTAACACAGTATAATACCAGGGACTAAGAAAGTTTCGGGACGGCATTGTTCGCGTTCCGAACAGCGCGCAGAAACGAAAATGTCCGTTTTATTGGAGAATCTCGCTTGTCAAATAACTTTGATTTATACTCGCACTTGCCGGTTCCAGCTTCATTTGAACGCCTGAAAACTTTACTCACATAATCCTTCTAAATTACACGAAATGTTTAATAGGACGAGTGCCCTCAAAAGTATGAACTCATTACTCACATCATGTTACGAAGTTGTGGACGACCGCAACAGTGGGTGGGATGCTCTGAAGCCAACTTCTACGAGCAAAGAAAAACTTCTATCCAATTTTCATGAATGCTTCCGCCGAATTAAGTTTACGATTTAATTGCGTGATAGAAGTGAATAGGAATAAACTTGAAAATAAAAACGGTTGCGGAGCCTCGTTGGCCTCGATAACGATATAGGACGTTGTCCCCACAACGTGAGGAGCTGTAACTAGAGCTCCGAACTGCTGGAAGTCATCAGCGAGAGGAAACCACTGCCGTCGGCGCGAGCTTCCCGACTATTACCTACTGATACGAGTCACGATTACAACTACCTACTCATATTTTCCACCGCACGTGAACATCGCGAACAAACAGAGAAAGTAACCAAACACGTGGATGGTACAATGACTATTTGTCCAAAGCCGGATGTACAGCCGAGGCCGAGAGGAACATATAATTACGCCGCCGCCGCCTCGTTAAAGACGGAACAACCACACAAATTACGAAATTATTGACTCGAATTAGAATTGCGAAAACTCTTAAATAGTCATTGGGCATTTGCTCAATGCGTGCAAATATAGCGAAATCTGCGTATTAGTGACGTCAGTTATATCCTTAAAGCTGAGAGAAGGTTGTCGTTACGACATCATCAGTGCAAAGAACTGCCCAAAAGTAAAATCTACTCGCCAAATAAACATGACACATGCATCGAAATAAAACAATGACGTTAATGTAATATTTTGTAGACTGGACTAGGAGACATCTGAATATAAATTGTCTCCAGAAGCCCGTGTTTTCCTCATCAGTGAAAACAAAAGTCAAATTAAGTTTTTTTCGAAACTGGAACTCAATTATAAAGTCTTTTGACTAAACCCTAGTTCGGGTCTTTTGGAATTTGAAAAGAAAATGTCCAAACTGATTATTCAATTTTAATGGCAGAGGAAACAGCTAGTGCTCTAAAACATATTTGTTCATTGAGTTATATTTTAACGTTATCGTTATCTTGATGATAGCTCGACGGGTGATTATGGCGGTTCCCACATGTTTGATGGACTGTTTTGCATGGCGCAAGTTCGGCCATCGCTCATGTCAAACATGGGCTAGGGCGAACGAAAGGTCGTCGGCCGGCGAATAAACCTTCGCCCTTTCATAAACCCTGTTTCAATACAGTTTTTAGATTTGTATTTTTAAGATATCATAACGTAATATCTAAATTGGTAACTGAAAGTTAATTTTCGTTTTGCTGAGGTTGTTTTACGGTACGTTTGAAGTCACGTCAGCAAAAAGTTGTTTGCATTTAAAAATTTCGTTTATATAACCTGAGTGGGCTTTTGGTATTTTATTTATAGAAGCTTCAAATTATATTTGAAATTGGAACTAAACGAATTGCTGCTCACAAAAAAAAGCTTCTATAACATTTTTACCATTTTAGGGAACAAAAACAACCCCCAATCGAATTAACAAGTCACTTAACAAACAGGAAACTATCCGAGAGACATTCCGGAGACGTCAAGTTTATCACTCTGATTAATGCTAACTTTTAAGTGTTCTTCGTGTGAGGCTATGTCGGGGTTTCTCTGAACATGTTCCTTGATACACTCAATAGAAAGAGTACAGTAGAAAGGCGTTGCGAGTGAATCTGTCGACATCAGCCATCTTTGATTGTCAACGTAGGTCACAGTTTGAACTGCGTTTGCAGTTTCGTTGCAGAATTTAGGTTGAAGTGAAACTAAAGAATTCTGAAGTTGTAGTACAGTTTCCCTGAGTTAAATTTCGCAAAAGTTATAAAATATATAACCAGTATGCTACCCACAAATTTTTGGTCGTAGCTAATATGTTATCACGTTCTCGCATCATGAAAATACACCTACCCGTCTCATATTACTTGGATTAACCTTCTAATAACAAACGCCACGCGACGATAAATCAATTTACAAACGCGATTGAACTGGGAAGCTTAATAGTCTTTAAAGATTCTTCGCATCGGCGCCCCTCAATGGCTGGGCGTCCTAATTGGCCGGTGATCTCAGTTCCGTCATCGTGTGACAGGCGACATCTCACACGTTGCCAAGTGACGTAGGGTTTAGCGGCGCTTTTCATTAAGATCGTTTAATTGATCAGATGTGAGCCGCTAATTCCCGTTAATTTGCTTACTTTAAACACTTAAACACAATCAATTTCGCGTCTGTGTTTATTGTACAGCTATGGTCGCGGTCGTAACGGAAAATTTTGAGTCCAATACCCTTTTTGGATGGTTATTAAGGTAATCATTCTCGAATGCGAACTAGGGTCATTATCAGGGAAAATGTATTATGTTTTTATTTATGAAAACCGGCATTGAGTGTTATATTGAACTCTTTTCGAAATTGTCTACAAATAGTTTTCCCTGCCGTGCAATCCCATGTACAATTGTACAGTGTACTTGGAAACGAAACAGTAGATTTTAGTCTTTCAAACCAAGGTAGGATATAGCTTCGTTTGATCATTACAGACCTAACGAATCACTCTTGTGTCAAATATAATCACGAGTTTTATTTCCACGGTCCTATATAAAGCAATTTAGAACAGATATGTTAGGCACAAGTCTCTGCTCTTGGGAGCTTATAGGAAATTGCGTTAACGCCCCCGAGACAGCAACGCGAATCTTTTATTTGTGATATATGGCACTTCGTTAGTGCCGAAAGAAATTGACAAAACATCAAAGAGGGTCCGGTTGTTTCCCTTTGATGTGCATATCCTATTTCACCGTGAGACGTCAGTAGGTCGACAAGTAATTGATACAATCAGGACATACATCTGCGTACCACCTAATGGACAAGATAACTGATTGAAGTACCGATAATGTGTTTATCTGAGTTTTATTAGGTCATCTACTAGCTAGATGAAAGTGAATATGTTTTTATATTTGCTGCTAACGGTTCTTGTACATAAAGTTGTTTGTACACAATTGTGGTGTCTGAACTCTGAATAGAGTGCATAAAATAATTTTCAACTATACATAGTTTCTTTTGCAATTGTGGCCGTCGAAAATGTTTAGTTTTGTTGTTTATTTTTTTCTCATTACTAATATCCTAAAAGATTTAATGTTCTTGACAATAATAATGCTCTCAGCCGCGTGACTGGTGCCCTTTCAGATTCACCACCATCTTTATTATAGTGATAAAAGTTACATTGTGTTAAGGGTGCGCTGGTCAATGTGTATCTTGAAAGCAAATAACCTTGTGATAGACAGCGTTTTAAGAAAGCTTTTTATTGTATTAACTCTAATAATAGAGGCTTTTAATCTTTTGTTGAGACAACAATTTGCCCATTAACATTTTTGCATGATTATTTGCTCCTCCAAATTAAAAGAAATGAGTTCGTTGCCAGAACAGATCTTGTGAATGCCTACGAAGAATATATGGTTCTATAGCTGTACACATTGTACAGGTCACAGACCCTCTTTCTTATCGAGCCCCTTTTTTATTGAAGTCTACCACATTCGCGTCATATGGCGCTGATGGATTTAAAAGGTTTGCCTTTCTTTGTCAAGCGAAAGTTCCTCATCTGGAAGTTTACCTTGATTTTGTTTTGTTTATAGATTTAGAACATTGCTTTCTGAGTTCTACTAAATAACTAAACAAGGCACCGTGTAGCTCAAAGGTGCTGCGATATTTTATTCATAAGTTTCATTGTTTCTTGAGTGAAGTTCGCTTTGTTGAGAGTTGTTCAGTTGTTGTACGGCGAGCTAACACAACGTACAGCTAAATATTTTACAATAGGGGCTTGTTCTTGTATTAAATTACAGGCCACGGTTGTACCCTTGAACTCTACAGACTACCTTGACTTTGTGGTTCACTTGGTATTTTTACTATAAATGGATTTCGTGCAATAGAGCTTCCGGTTTAATTTTCGTAATTAATTATTACTAACCAATTGTTAGAAAAGTAGTTCCGGCTAATACTTATCAAGTATGGATATGTTGTGTAGAACGACTCCATAGAGCTGTCCTTAGTATTGCGCTTGAAGTGTTTATTCATAAAACAGTTCCAATGCAGATTGCACACAAGTTATGCAACAGTTCCGTATTAGCTAACTGTCATTAGTGTTTGGTGCAGATGGGCACATGTTGATTTAGTGTTGCAGTTAAAATTAGTGGGTAATGTCCTGGTATTGCTGCATTGCATTGCTTAATTTAATGACTTTGTTCTCGTAGTAATAGACTTGCGTACAATGGCCAGACCTATAACATAGAAAACGGTACGATCATAAAATAAAATACTTGAGGGTGTAAGACTGGTCATTCTCCGCACTGTTACAGTCAGCAAAAAAGATCAGTTGAACTTTATATGTGAATGTGGTCGTATTGTGGAGTAGGCCGCATCAGATAGCTCTTACGTTTCATTAAACTTTATTGTTTGTCCAACTTTACTGTCTATAAAATGTTTCGTTATCTTCTCTATCTTCTGTCATTTAAGTGAGGTAATTATTTCATGTCAACTGCTGATAAATCTCCAGCTATAATTTAATAATTAAGACGTTAATTGACACACAAATATTGATGTTTATCAACCTGTAGTAGTACCGTGCCGTGCGTAACGACATTACCCGCCCGCGTTGCTCAAATTACCCGATATGACCGGCTGCGTTTAATTGCTCTAACATTAACTTTTATTTTATCATGAAACAGCGCCAATTTCACCCTTAACAAATTGTGGATGTGTTGTTTAGGATTACGACCAGGGTTTCTAGTACTCCTAGGGGTTTTACAATAAGATGGATGAACTGAGTACCTAGTATCATCTTCGATAGATTTAATTGACTACAGTATTAACCTAAAATTCAGGGGGTAATAGTACACTAGAGCATCTATAACATTCCTATATTGTTTGTTATGTGTTTTTGAATTTGCGGTCTCGAAAAGCTACTATGATGAATAGTAGAGAACCTTTTTCAAATTTTCTAGGTCAAGTTCCACCAGGCCTAGGCGTTATGAGTTTGTGTCGGCAATATGTCTAGCCGCGATCGAAATTAACGATCGAGCTTCATAAGTTAAACTTTTACTATCCCTCGCATGCATCAAGGAGAAGCTTTTTTTTATTGTTATGTTCTTCGCTCAGGTAACAGGAAGGTTGTGTAGCTCATCCATCATTTTATTTTCTAGTTGTGTGCGTCCAAAGGAAGATCCAAGATCCTCCTTCTCCGCAAGTCATCTCCACTTTCGCCAACTTCTACAATTATTTGCCTAATCAGAGTTTAATTTGCTTTGTGTCTTGTTCAAACAGCTATTTGTGTATATTATATGTTTCCGCTCTCTACAAACATGAATACCAAGTACATGTGCTACTTCAAACGTGTTATCTTTATGATGCTATCGATATTAATCTATTATTATCGACGTTATTATCTATTCAATAGTATTTCCTTAGTTATTTTTATCATGAATTATGATGAGTACGCCTGTAGCCGTATATTATAAGTTGTTATTCATAAAGTTTGGTACAGATAAGCTCGTGCGGCGGGCGGCGCGAGCCTGCTTGATGCGACAAATGTTGGGAATTTTACTCCACGATAAAAAGAAAATTTATTATTTTAGGCTTGTCCCAGATACCTAGTAATTTGTATAAACGTAACATGTAAATCGACCAATTTTCTAACACAAAATACTCAAATAACGTGTCGATGAAATCAATTTCTCTCCTAAATAGTCGTCTGAATTTTCAATTGAAGTGTCAATTCTTTATGGAGAGTTAATTTTTCTCTATCCATCGGAAGAGTCGGCACAGAACTCAATCATAGACTGGTCGTAAGCGGCCAATCGTTAGTGTTCTCTGTTGACCTACTGGATAATGGGTTTTCAACCCCACCCCACAGATATTGGCTATTATTTCTCTCATCAAATTGACAGTGAACGCAGATTCCATCTATATCGCATGTATCGGGTATGCAGGTTTACCTTCTTATGGGTTCACGTTGTAGCTATGCGCTGTTATAAATATTTTCCTATTATAACTCGCTCATAAAAATGTATCGCACTTCGCCCGTGTAATAAATAACCTCTATCTTCTAATTGATTCCTAATATTTGTTAGGTACGATAAAAACAGCTTACTCATGGTATGTTGTTTTTTCCATCCATATCTGCATGAGAATGGATAAGATATTATTTGATGTCAAATAATATGACAGATATATCCAACGTGAGTGTATGTTTGTCACTCGGATCACGTAAAGTAAAATCAAGAGAAATGTTGAGTCATGACTGACCTCTGGGGAGGAGACCCTTCTCACACATTTATTTGGCTTCATAACTGCGTGAAATTATAATGGATGTACTCTGTGATCAAAATTGCCGGCATTCTAGGTAGTAATCAGCGCACCTTAAATGGTTTCTATAAAGATTTATGTATACCTATTGTTGAAAAAACTAGTTTATTGCTTTAGGGGCGCTTGCTACCGAAAATATACGATAAAACTTAGCACTGTGCGCAAATTGGAATTGATCAATGTTTATTGCCCCCTGAAAACTTCTATACTCTATACTTTTATCCAATAAAATGATGTAGGTAGTAACGATACATGTTTACGAGGCAGCACGTATGTAAAGTGAGTGCGGTCAACGCACCGTGGTTTGGGCGCGTGACGCTAAAGTGTATCTGGAATTATACGAGGTCATACAGAAAGCTTCCCCTAGGGCAATATTGATGTAGGCCATCCGGTGTAATGGAATAGATAATTCGAAACTTCTTGTCGACCGTTGAGCCTCAGTTGACGCCTTTCGCACTTTTTGCGTCATATATTTCCTTATTTAACTCTTACGTACCGAGTCCTTTGGCGGTCGACGGTCTACGGATTGTGGTACTTTACCTGTCTACTGTTTCTCGATGCGAATACCTTTAACTTTATACTGCCCATTTAATATTTATATAATAACATTATCCTGGAATAGCCTACCTAAACGATAATTTTATTTGCCGTTTAAAATAAGGCTGGCACCAGGAGGTCGTAAAGTGACACAGCTGATAATAAGTCTCAAATCTAGCGAGATTTACCGGTTAATGGCAGCATCAAATCTAACCCTTTCTAAGCGCCTGGATTACTGACACTGGAAGCCTGAGTTATCACACTTATCACTTCCACTATCCTTGAATGTTAATTCGATTGCTTATCTGAAACTTCTGCTCGTAGCGGGGTGGGGGTTAAACTCTGTGTGCACTGTCTTTGAGTGGTCGCGTTCCTCAAAGGGAGATCTCAGATATTTCCCAGACAGGAGTTATAGATCCTTTACGTAAACTTTGGCTGTCGTAGTAGATTCATCATTTATCTCAATTGTTACGACTAATTCAACAGATATGTTTGGCAGACAGCGGAGCATTATTAGCTAGTTAGAATCCGTTACAATCTTCATTGATAATGCTGCAGGGATACTCGATCAAGGGCGCAATACGATTGCATTAGCCCCATTAGCTCGCGTGCATCGAATGTCTGGGCTCAACACACGACCCGAATAGTGAACCAGCCGCAACAATAACACCAAGTAACAAGGTTGCAGCGACCTATTTACCGAAATAAGTCTTCCGAAGCCTATTCACGGCCGACTCAATTCTCTACTATTTTAAAGAAACAAAAGCTTCTAAATGAAAAGATTTTGGCCACAGAATACAGAGCAACGCCGAGCTTGACAATTTACTGACCTGTGTTCTTCTAAATCGAACTCACGACCCGACAGATACAATCAACTTTGAGATATACTTATAGATAGCAATTTCAATATCCCCTAAAACTGAATCCCAAAAAGATAAAATTCCAACCAAATCGGGTAGTTACATAAGTGGGGGCGGGGAGTCCGTTGAAAGCTTACGTAAGCTCGTCTGGAACTTTAACAGAGAAATATAAAGAATACTCTAATTCATATCTTGTGGTGGCGAAGTGTACACACGCCGTGCGTGGTTCCGTGCGGTCCTGCATTTACATATCGGACGCGACAAAACCAGTAATAGTTGTTAAACGACGTGCTAAATTCTAAACGTTTGGAAGTAACTTGAAATTACGTTTATTGCAACAAACTGCGAGAATTTAACGTGTATCCGTGAAACGAGTTCGAATCTTTTAGTGTTTGCTTCGATGAGGAATAAACGAAAGAACGCCCGAACCGTATTTGCTTTCAATGATCATGCAAATATGCAAATGACATCGCGGGGAAATGGAATGAACGCCGTTCGAACGTTCAGCAAATACTTATCTGGCACCGGACAGTGGTCGCGAGGACTCACCAGTGCCGGCTATCGGCCATCGTCAATATTTACCTCCACGACGATACTGCCATTGGCGCGAACAGACTACCAAAGTGGTCTGATATGGGCAAACATCACGCTTCTACATTATAAGATAACACTGGCACTTGAAACTGTTTGTTCACTGGATGCAACTTTTTCGTGTTGGAGGGTTCTCTCCGAGGGTATGGGTATTGGGTGACGTACGCTCGCGTCGGCGGTCGGCACGCAACTAACGGCCGCGGTCGCCGCCGCCGGCTTCCAAACACGAAATTCGAGGTCTTTGGAGGCATTAGTGGACAAACACCAGTGGCAAAGGTCATGGTTTTTTCGTGGTTGCTCTATGCTACAAATATGTGTTTGAAGCAGATTACTGAGATGATATACGCAGCTTTTTCAGTAGCACGTTATTGGGTAATGATGATATAGGACCGCTACTCGGAGTTTTTGTAGGCCGGAGTTTGTGAAATGTTTTTCGCGATTACAGCTATGATTCTTAAAGTTAATATTTTTATTACCGAAATGGAAAAAGTTTTGCCGAACTCTAGCATATTCTCGGTTGTTATGGTATATTTAGTTGCTTTTCTTAGTCCCAAGAATAACTTAATTTTCCTAAGGTTTTGAATCGTTATTTACAGAAATGTTTTGTGATTTTCTGGGGTGAGCTACTTTTCAGTCAGTATCGATGAATACTTCAGAATTTTACTTTTTAGCGTTCGCCTCTTGAAATTGCTCTGTTGACTTAGAAGTGAACTTTTAAATCAAGCTCACTATATTCATTTTCGCAGTTTGGAAGTTAATTGTTTACTGAATTTCAGGGGATACATAGCTATTTTTTGTATATTAAATGTAAATGGTGCGTATAATCACCGGAAATGTTCGGTGATGATGATTAATATTCACCATTTTGTTCAATCATTGTTGCTTTTTACACGCTTTTTATTAGCTTCACCTGTATGTTTGTATGTTTGTTTGAAACCGACTCCTTTGGACTTGATTTTGACCCACTTCAAGGGGACAGATTTAATTTCAACTTTGTAGACTTATCTAGGACCGATGACAATTCAATAATTAAAAAAAAAACAAGAAAAACAATCTGAAAAATCACGCTTTTGTAGATAGCAGAACTAAAAAATAGAAAATAAGTAATAGTTGAAAAAAAAAAAACAAAAAACTCAAAAACGCTTTAAAAACAAACTAAAAAAGCAGAAAATAATTTAAAAAAGTATGGGATGCTTGATATTAATTGATTATAAAAATACCACAAACAAAATACCACGCTTTTTTAGTATTTTTTAACTATTATTTATATTTATGATATTATTCATGTTATTGGTGACGGAGTCAAGCCGGAGAAAATCTTTTGTTGAACTTTAAATGGCATTAAAAATAAAGTCTTTCTACCACCATTGAAATCTAAATAAAATTAATTCTACAGTCTGCAGGTCTCGGTTTATCTGTAACGAAATAGGCAGTAGGCTCCGTTTGCCAATTTAGCGTGTTTCACAAGCTGACGAGCTTACTCTTCACGCTTGCTTGTTGCCACAGCTTGCTCACATGTGTTAACTGTGCCACCGCTCTCTAATTCGTACGACTTGGTTTTTTGTGTCTGAAATAGACATTGCAGTTTTTATCTTCTATGTTGTGTTGTGACTGTTATCATTGCATCTTAGGCCCACTTTGGTACCACTTGCGAGCAATATACCATACAAAGTCACTGCTTTGTGGTGTATATTGCCCGCAAACCTAAGTGTTGACTGTTGCCACAGTCTTCGTGTTCGCTTTGTTCTTTTTAAGCAAGTTATCAAAGGCTGTCGATATAGTTTCCACCATATTATTTTAACATAGATTCCACTGTATATTGTTCGTTAATAAAGTACGCAGCTAACTACTGAGTGCGATTCCTTTTTGCTCGTTGTTCCCGGTGGAGAGTTTAATCCCGTGTGTCCGAACCGGCACATAAATTGTCGCTAGGTGTCGCGTGGCGCAGATTACGCTAACTAACATTATCCTATTGTACCACCCAACAAATATATTTTGCACAATACTTACACTTTGACTCGGGGAATAATTGGATGTTCTTGTTTGCAGTGGAGTGCGTGGTAGGAATAGAGTTAAGTTTGGGTGAAATCGGAAGTTGTGGTAAGTAGAAGAATAAACACATGAAAATCTTTTGTGTAATCTGTGAAGGTACCTTTTTACTTACTGCTTCTAATTAGTCGTCGGTATAATATAAGCTACTTTTGTAAACACATGTACCGCTTGTTGGAGAAGCTTTTGGATACTAGAACCAGTTATAGGTACGGTGTGCAAATCCGACTGTGTAAGTGTAAGATACCATATAACATACATTATGTTGTTACGCCCACAACCATTGCACCTATTGCGGATGATTTTGCGACCCTAACAAAAGATACACTTGTTTACTATAAAATTCTGTTTAAAAAATACTTGATGTAAAAGTTAAGCTAAACTAAATCACGACCTTTAGTTTTTCATCAGCACGTGCGCAATTTTATCCACCTCAAAAATGCAGCTTCGAAAGTCGCGACTGTATTTTTAAGAGAATTCCGCAGAGCAATGAAAGAATATTGTATAAATGACCCGCTTTGTGTGTTCTGCCTTTAATTTCTTGTGTTTTCTCTTGAAATATTATTTTCTAGGTTCTTTGTTTGTGCTATTGTTCTTATTTAGCAGTCTTCAGGCGTTTGATGACTTTTTCATCTGAAATTAATCAAATTGCTTGAAAATGTTTTGGTATGAACACAGGCCAAGAATTTCCGCACATAAAGATGCATAGTCGTGGTTTGGATTTTTATTTATCGTTCAGCGATAGTCACAGGTTTACTATAGTATCATGTGAGTGGCTAAGGTGGCCCGGTGACGTCACACTTTGTGGTCGCATCCCATTGGAATCGGATGGAACCGTTGAAAGCTCAAAGCATTCGTTATTTCGGGACACAAGTGCGTCTGGTTTGCAATCTTTAATATCGACCAAGTCTTTATCGATAAGCCGCGAACGGCTTATTTTTATCTCTTGAATCATCGCCTCAATCCAGATCTTTAGAGACATCATCTGAATTAAATTTTTTGGTACTTATTCGTTTATTTTTACATTGAAATAAGTGTTAGCTTTATATAACAATTAAAAGCCATTATAAACATCTAAAGTAATTATTTTGTTAAACTAGGCTGAGAATCAGCACTCTTTAAACGTAAAAATGATGTCATTTTGCGGGTTCTTTGGGGGACCCTCAGATACATATATGTATACTAGCTTCAGCTCGCGACTTCGTTTGCGTCGAATTTCTTGCTCCCTTGATCCACCTCGTCGCTTCGAAGCGCCTGCCCGTGCGAGTACTTCGCATTCGTGACTTTGCTCGGCTCCTAAGGGTCTTAGCATGATGTTATATAGTCTATAGCCTTCCTCGGTAAATGTGTTATCCAACACTAAAAGAATATTTCAATTCGAACCAGTAGTTCCTGAGATTAGCGCGTCCAACCAAACAAACTCTTCAGCTTTATTATATTTGGGCACGCCACGATTGCGGCGGTGCGTCCCCTCTTTGAGGAGTGGCTTGAGAGGTGGCATGGCGTCCTCATCTTCCGCCTGACACAGGTCCTCACCGGACACGACTGTTTCGGGAGGTTCCTGTTTCCCTGGCTGATTCCCGGCTGCCGTAAGCGCGGGCTTGCGGACGGTGAGGAATGGGTAGCTCGCTGTCCGGTAAGGACCAAGCCCGGGTCGACGGCGCGTTGTGTTCCACGCGCGCCTCAAAGAGATGTCAGACCCAACTGATGGGGCCCGCAAGGGCCGATGCCTGCCAGGGGTGAGGGTTGTTCGAAAGAGATACCACAGCCCCTGGCACACAGGCAGCTGAGGGAACACGGGTGGGTTTTAGTCAGTAAAAGTCTGACACGCCCTCCTGCTCCACCCAGAGCGGGAGAAATTATTTGATGATTTCGCACCGAAAAAAAAAAGAAGCTTTATTATGTCAAGTATAGATGACACTCCCCCAAAACGCCCGCCCTTTACCACTTCCTCCCAATTTTCTATGACACGTCCGAGGATTTCGAGTGGTATTTAGCGAATAATAAGGGTGTTGACTTCCAATTCCTCAAATGATTGAGGAATTGGAAGTGTACATGGAATGTATTAAGCCGGGTATTAACCCGGCTTGATACATTCCATGTACACTTTGGACAAAAGAAAAAAGTTTAGAGGTGAGTTACATCGTGGCTACCAATTTTATTAAACTTTTATTTTCTGCTTCATTTTTAGAAAAAATATATAATAAGTACAAAGCTGTAGCTATCTCACCGATATAGTTTACAAGGTTCAATCCCAAGTTACCACCTGAGCACTAGTTATTGTTCTAAGTGAATTCCGTCCACGCTGTCACCTACGATTTTTACTCCCCGCCAGAGTTTCATTAGTTGAGTAAACCACAGAGCTGTGCTGTGTTCTGTTGTTTAATGTTGAGTGGAAAGTGAATACCGTGTGTGTTGATGGGTTAAAAGCTATCTCATTCTGATGTCGTTTTGTTGGTTTTACTAACAGCAATAAATTTTGGTGTCGTGTGAAAGATACATATCTGGTGTAGAACCTTGGCTTAAACATTTTCCATAGTCAACTGTTGTGAAAACCGACACCATTTCAGTTTTAGTGTACGGAAATCCCAGCTGCATCCATCTGGATTGTAATTATTACGACAGATAACGCCCACAATAACACAATGAGTTTGTCTATTCATAGCTGACGACTCACTTCCCCAGGAATTTCTCGTCCGTAGTATCAAATCATGTTTTTGCATATATTGCTCATTAATATTCTGTATTCAGTCTGTTTTTACTATAAATTAGTCAACAAATAACGAACGTGGATTTTATTGGTTGGTCCTGAGGTAGAATCTCCTGAAAGCAAAACTGCACTGACTCAAAACTGCATCATGACTGAGTTTTCGTAGAATGGACCTTCTGCACTTAGATAGCCTCCACATGACCTCGAAAATAGCCTATCGACAGATCCAGTAATAGTGTACTTGGATATGGACCTTTGAGTGCCGTAGTCTCATCTATCGAAAAGGTCACCAAAAATAGGTCAGTATGTTGGTAGTTCCGATTTGGTTTGGCGATCTGGCTCCTAAATTTTGTAACACCTGAAAGTTTAAGCTTGTACTTTGTTCATTAGGAGAGTATACTTCGGTTGGCTGTTGTCCCGTGCACAATTATTACCTACACACTCATTATTCACGTAGGAGTCGGCAGTTTCGTTTGAAAAATAAACTTGGGTGTAATTTGTACCCCGAAAGTACATTAATATGTAAGCTTGTAACGCTCCGTCGGGTAAAGCAATTATAAAACGTATGTGATGCCAAGCACTGCTACTGGGCATACGTTTGGCATAATGTGGTTGGTTGGAAGCTGATAAAATTGCACTTGTAGCGAGAAGTCATATGAGCAGTAGTAGGATTAGTTTTGCGAAGGCAAGCTATGGCTTCAGTAGAATATGGAAGCATATTTAACCCTTATCAATCTTACTACAAATTGAAGAAATGCTAACTAACGTCCAATATTTTCGTTATTTTCTGCACCTGATCAAACATCCCACTCTAAGCGAATATTTTCTTCTATTTCAATCAAACCCACGCACTGAATAAATAAAGGCTACACTGAAAAAATCGCGTTAATAGTCTGTTCTGATCGTGCTGCAACAACTACGTTATTTGTGCACTCATCAATCTCATCTACGTGCTCTGAATGCTGCGATGTTCATCCCACAGCTTCACACGTAAATATTCCGCTTTTAGAGCAGTTTTTTGCAAGGATGGAAGGTGAAAGTAAGGATGAGAGTAATATCGTTTGATGTTTTTATTAATTGCGTGATCGTTATGGATGACATGACATACATTCAGAATAGCTTTCTAATCAAATATAATGAATACTGGAAAAAGGCTAGATCTTGACACGATATTTAGGAAATATACAAATAAACCAATGCCACGTAAAATAAAACAAATGTATTCAAATAGGTTAATTCAGTAGCCGTTTACAGACCATAAATTATGCGTACTGCCTGTACTGAAATGGCACCAAACGCGAGGGTTGGAAAAAAAGGGAAAACTAAAACATAAAGAGTATGAAACGCAAAAACTGGCAGTCCTGAATAAACAGCCCACAAAGGAGGCTGGGCCACAGAGAAGCAAAGCGAAATTTTGACATTCAGAATATCTTACTTTGATAATATCATGGTGCCCACAACGTGAATTTAAATGAATGTGTACCTTCGCACTGGTCTTGGGTAACTGTGTGTTCTGGCTCAACAATTCCTTTTACTATGCACGTCGAAATCATAACGAAACGGTTGTTGGTGTTGTATCGGGATCTACACATTCTCAGCTAATGTTTCTACTGTTGTACGATTGTTGGATTTGATTAAAGTGATCAACTTTAATCAAATTCTTAATTGATTTCAAACACGCCCTAAAACATCTTAGAGAAAATAAAGTTGCAGAGCTACTGTTTTGTAATGACCCGGACCAATGAACTGACCTACTATTACACAAACTGACTTTTGTATTTTTGTAATAATCTAATTAAAAAATTAAAAAGAAAATTTGAAAGAGACCTACTAGCTAATTCCGTCACAAACAATACATTATTATGGAAAAATATTAAAACCTTAACTACTCATGGGATCAAACTCAACTGAGTCTGTAAATTTCATTAATAATTACTTTGCAAATATTGGTAAAGAGTTAGCCCAAAAATTCAAACTTCAGCACATTTTATTGTCTGTCAACAATGTCTCCTCAACCGGATACATTAGTGACACAAATGAACTCGTTTGTTCTTTTGGATACTGATCCAGATGAAGTGAGCAGGATCTTGATGAGCTTAAAATCTGAGAGCGCTCCTGGCTGGGACAATGTTTCCACTAGATTTTTGAAACACATAAGCCAGGAAATTGTACCTATCATAAGTCACTTGGTAAATCTTTGTTTTGAAAAGGGTATCTTCCCTGCCCCATTTAAGCAATCTATCATCATCCCTGTTCAAGGGCGGGGACAGAGATGATGTCAACAATTACAGACCCATATCCATTTTACCAGGTATATCCAAAATAGTTGAAAAACTAATAAACAATAGGCTCTTGAAATTCTTTCACAAATGTAACACCATAAGTAACTAACAATTTGGATTCAGGCAGGGAGTATCAACTAAGGATGCAGTTACTGCCCTCACCTCGCTAGTGGCTGATAATCTGGATGATGGTAGCAAATTGACAGCACGGGTGGCGCAGTGGTTAAAAAATAAAAAATAAAAATAAAATTCATTTATTTCAGGCCTTCACCCATATAAAATTAAAAAGGAATTTACAGTTGCCATGCTTGCACTATAAATGTTACGGATAGACATACAAAATAATTAAATTTGAAATTGAATTTAGAATAAATTATAAGTCAAATACAAAATGTTTAAAAATGTCAAAAAATAAATAAAATATAAAATGTCACACTATGTCCAAAGAAAATTTAATACCGAAGTCAAAGATATATATATGTGCAGGCGCTGGCATGCAGCTGCAGCCATCTTCGCAAAAAAGGAGAATCCCACCGCTCGGACAACACGCTCAGGATCCCGTTTGAGCTGCCCCTACAGCGACGCAGGAGCGATGCACTCCTTTTCCGGATTATTCCGTAGAAGTCATCGGTAGTAGCATCAGCGAACATCGCCGATGCGCTACAAAATCGGGGCCGCCCCAACAGAATTCTAAACGCGTTGTTGTATTGAACACGAAGCGCGTTGTACGCCCGCAGAGTGAAGTTGGTCCACAGGCTGCACGCGTAAAAAGGCTGGCAGTATGCCTTGAACAAGGTTATTTTTACCTGTGACGAACAACGTGCAAACCTGCGAGCCAACATGTTGCACCGGACAGACAACGCCCTTCGCTCCCTCTCGATGTCCGCATTGTCGGACAGATCATCAGAGACCCAGTGACCCAGATACTTGAATCGATCTACTCTATTCAAATGTGACCCGCAGAGAGTGACAGGTGGTCCAGTTAAGTAGCTTTTAGTACCAGCTTTGAAGATCATGTATTCACTCTTCTTTGGGTTATATCTGAGCCCATGGGCCTCCGCGTAGGTCTCACAAATATTCAAAAGCCTGCGCATCGCAGAAAGAGACGGGCTCAGCAACACCATGTCATCCGCGTAACTTATGTTGTTTATACACACCCCATCAACGGAACAACCGACCTTAGTGCTGCTGAGCTCCTCGATCAATTGGTTCATATACAGGTTGAAGAGACGCGGGGAGGTTATTCCTCCCTGCCTCACCCCACAGTCCAACCCGTATATGTCCGAATGCGACCCTGCCCATCTGACACTATTTTGCTGACGACTGTACCAATATTCAAATAGTGCTATAATGTCATGTGACAACTTCGTCTCGCATCGCAACTTACGCCACAACTTGTCATAATTTACTGTATCGAATGCTTTTGACAGATCTAAGTAGCAAGCATATACAGGCGTATTCCTGTCTGTGTAGTACTGAACAGTTTGCTTGAGACAGAGGATAGCACTCTCAGTTGAAAGGCCAGGCCTAAAGCCAAATTGGGCGTCGTTCAGAAGTAGGTGCTCTTCCAACTGTTGGTCAAGCAAGCTATCCAATACCTTACTTATGACTGTTGCTAGCGAGATGGGTCTATAATTTGAAATGTCAGAAGAATCACCAGTTTTATTTTTAACAATAGGAACTACTACGGAATACATTAAGTCATCAGGCAAGTAACTGTGACCCACACATAAATTGTAAAACAGAGCGAGAACTCTCGGTAGATGTACACCCGCGTACTTCAGATGCTCGATGCTGAGCCCATCGTGACCCGGAGACTTACCTCTAACCATTCGGTTTATAACAGAGGCCACATCTTTGGCGGTGAATCTAACGGCAACGTCCCCGGGGCGATACACAGCGGCGGGCACCCGCGACGCGGGCCCGAGCGGGGATTCGACCTTGAAGTGGCGCTGAAAGGCACAGGCTATGTCCCGGGGCTCATGCGCACCCCCGACACTCACAGGGCGGCTCGACACAGCATTCATGTTTCTTGTATTTTTCCAGAAATTGCTAAAGTCGTTATTAGCATGATGCTCAGCAATGATATTCATTTTAATCTGTAGTTCATTATTTTGGCAATATTTCAATTTAGATTTAAATAATTTCCTGGATTCACACATGTCTCTGTACACAGGTCCAAAACTAGGTTTACCATTGTTTATCCATGTCTGAAAACAAAGTCGCGCCCTCCTGTGAACATCACTGACAAATTTATTCCAGCCCGGTACATATCTATGCTTCTTTCGTTTAGGTACATGTTTCTTACAGCTGCGCTTAGCGGCTTCAGTCAAAATATTCACAATAGTCTTGTACATTTCATTTATTATTAATTTGTGGGACTCATTATCACACATTTGATCCACACAATAAGTAAACTCTGATGGAAAATCTAACTGTTTTAGTTCTGAGTTACAATAATTTAAATACATTTCGATTTGTTCATTGTTTCTAATACCCCAATTTATTTGATTAAGTGTTGACGGAGTTATCTGACTTTTAGGTAAAATTACATTTAAATTACACTCCACCAGTAAAGGGAAATGATCAGACCAATAGGTATCGTGCAGAATAGACACGTTAACAACCGTACTTCGTGCTGAACCCGTTACCACGCAGTGGTCGAGCCAGCGGCGGCACCCGTGCGCCTCACTAATAAACGTAAACGCGTTGGGAGGTAATATTTCCATGTCCATACACGACCACATTTGTTCTGTACAAAACGTTAATAATTCACAAGAAAACAGCTCACCTGGGTGTGCGTTGAAGTCCCCCAGAATAAATACAGTTTCCACTTCATTACTCTCGATTATGGCATGTAATTCACTCAAACACTCGGTAAACTCGGTCAAATTGTCAATAGAATCAGTTGGCATGTACACTGTTATAACTAAAAACGACCTGTCGCTAAGTACTATCTTGATCGCGGTAAGTCGTACACTTCTACACACAATAACTGACACCGACGGAAAAGCAGACTTTCTCCACAGCAGGGCTACCCCGCCATATGGTCTCCCTCTAACAATTCCAGCAGACAAATCCACAGCCGATTTACCGGTGTATGAAAATGAGTCATCGATGGTTCCCAGGAACGGTATATCGTGCGGAAGTAGCCAGGTCTCTTGAAGCGCAACAATGTCAGCTGATCGACACAAGTTCCTCACACAATCAACAGAGCGAGTGACGCTTTTACAATTGAAGCTTACAAACTTAGACGTGTTTTTATTAACATCCATTAGTGGTAAGTTTCTTAGTAGCCAACTCCCGATAGGTACGCTCCGCCGCGTTCCGACTAAAGTCCACATAACGGCGGTATAGTATCCCATTGGGCCAAAAATCATCATTTAAAAACATATCAATTTTATGTCTTGGGACATAAACAATATATGCATTATAAACCTTCGCAGTCTTCATAATCATTTTTTCTAAATGGACATCTAAGTTAGTCTTGCTGTTTATATATGCCTTGATGTCACACACAGACGTTTCGGTTGACACGTTGTAGATATAAATCGCAGTTTTAATATCCGCTGCCTTAAAGTTGGTATTTGCGTCCACAATAGCTTTGCCCGTTTTGCCCAAAAACCGATTTCTAAATCGCTTCTTTTGAACGAGCTTCCATTCTTCAGTCGGTTCTTGGATTTTTGTTTCTCCACTCTGTATAACATCCGCAAAAGTTTTACTTTGTCGCTCACCATCCGCCCGAGCCGTGTGTGTGTGTTAAGCGATTGACTGCTGTGCTGCGTGTAGAGGGTTCGATTCCCGCACGGAACAAATATTTGTATGACCTACAAGTAGTTGTTCCGGGTCTGGCTGTTTGTATATGTGAATTTAAATGTTTGTAAACGCACCTACAATACAGGAGTAATTCCTAGTGTGGGGCAACGTTTTAAAAAAAAAAAAAATGTTTGACCGTCTTTTCATACATAAAAAAGCGTTTGACACCGTCTCTGTTCCCATCCTCATAAACAAACTAGAAGCGTCAGGTGTGAGAGGAATTCCGCCCAAAATGTTCAAGGACTATTTCTCAAGCAGAAAACAGCGGGTTAAGGTAGGAGAATATGTCAGTTACGATGCAAATGTCACATTTGGAGTCCCTCAGGGAAGTGTACTGGGCCCTACGTTATTTCTGCTTTACATTAATGACCTCTGTAACCTTAAAATGTGTAACGCTAGCGTGTTTTCTTATGCCGACGATACTGCTGTAGTCTTTCTGGGAATTCTTGGCAAGATTTTGCCAGAAGTGCTGAAGCTGGTATTACCCAAATAGCTCAATGGCTCAAAAATAACCTGCTGACACTAAACACGGTTAAAACTAATTACATATGTTTCAGTATATCACACAGGTGATCCGTGTGGTGCTGGACGTAAAGAATAGCACCATCCCATCTCTTCCCGTGGGTGTCGTAAAAGGCGACTAAGGGACTTACTAGACAATGGGCAGCAGCGTTCTCTATGCATTTTACCACCATACTGCGATTGCCAACCCGCCTGCCAAGCGCGGTGATTATGGCAAGCCCCACAAATTGGGGGAGGCCTATGTCCAGCAGTGGACGTCTTCCGGCTGAAATGATGATGATGATGATGATGATATCACACGGAACACAACCATATAAAGAATTTAACATAGGAGTACATACGTGCAATGATTCAAATTACTGTCAATGTCCAAAACTAGTCAAACTGTCTCAACCGAAATATTTTGGTGTTATTGTTGGCCAGAGACTATCTTGGTGTCCCCACCTTGAACAGCTGAACAGCTTAAAACTTTGAGATATATTGTACCAAAAAAAATACGCCCAGAAACCTACTCAACGAAATATACATAGCTTTAGTACAGTCCGTTTTAGTGTACTGCATCCCAATATGGGGGGCTGTAGCCAAGACTAAGTTCATAGACCTTGAGTGGACACAACGGGCTCTAATAAAACTATTTTATTTTAAAACCTATATGTCCTACACAAAGTCTTTATCAAATAAGTAATCTACTCTCAGTGCGAAAACTATATGTAATTAAAACTGTTCTAAAGAAAAAGAAAACTTATTCTTTTCACCCCAGCTTAACCTTTATAATAAGAAAAGATATAGTAGCAGTAGTTCCCCAAACTAAAACAAATTCGCCCGTATACAATACAAAAGACGCTTAGCTCTACTATACAACAGAATTAACAAAGAGATTTACATATATACAATAAGAAACAAACTGAATGTAAAAAAAAAATAACTTATAGGATAAAACCACTTATGATGACACGGAGGCGCTGCTGGAATAAATGTACCCTACCTCTAATGCCTGTCCTATTGTTCACCTCATGCATACGCTCTGATTCATATGTACTCACATACACACACCGTAACATTCACACACTCGCACTCTCACTCACCTACTCGCATGCCTGCGCGCGTGCTGTACAGCAGCATGTTTAGCTTTATTTTTTCGCTTTTTTTAATTTTTTTATTATCATTTTTCCCTTTACTAACATATATTTACATAAAATAAGTAAAATATATTTATTTAAGTTATGGAAGAGCGGAGTCTCTTAACACAGGCTTATCTGCTTAAAAGGAGGCTCCAATCACTAGTTGTTAAGTTTTATTTGTTAAAATAACAAAACATTTTTAATTTCAACTTTTGCTTCTATGTATTCTTTAGTTCTCTACATACTTCCCTTTTATTAAACATTATAACAGTGTAACGACCTAAAGTTGGCTCGTTATCATTTAGTATCTTTAGCCTGTTGATTATATGCTCTTCTATCAAGGTCCCCTGATTTATAAGCTCAAGGCCGCTAGTGTCGTGGTCTTCGCTGCAACAATATCAATAAGGCCCAATTACTTGCGTTTTTGATGTCAGCTTCTTTCCCTAGGGAGGTTTCCCTGAGTATAACCTTGAGGATTGACCAAAATTATTGCAATAGCATTTTCTGTATAATACAGCAAATAATGCTCGTGATATTGTGCTTTATGAAGTGAACATTGCAGAGGGAGTTTCGGTGGCATAGTGATGATAGATTGAATGATTGACTGTCGAAGAAAACACGCAAGTAAAATGGTGGCATAAACGCTATTTTCCAAGAAATAGAAACAATATTATTTATTGGAGGAACTTATATTCAACGGTGCGTGTACAAATGCAAAATACATACACTGTTAAAGGTTTACGTGTTCTTCGTAGCAAGCAGGAATATAGAGCATAAACACTATAAGACTACACCTTTTTATGAATTTATAGCTGTATATATATTTTTATATTCTTACACTAAATGTAGACAAGTCAAGGTTAGGCTTACAACTAAAACTTAAGCGATCCTGAATAGTTTTAGTGTTGGCATAACATTAAGTATCAAATATCTCCGTCACGTTTGTTTCCGAAGTGCTTTTAATACCTTCTATTTTTGTTTCTTCAATCAAATCGGTTTATAGTAGGAAGTTTTGTAATGGCAGGGGTCGTCGCAATGTGTGCTGTTCAAAAAACAGCCTGTATTTCGTTGTGGTTAGCAGTCAATAACTTGTGAATAATATAGAACCCTGTAGAGTTTATTACCTCAGAGAGTACAAGTTGTGTTAATTGCTTCGTGGGTAGTTTAATAACAGAAAGACAGTTACCAAGCTTTGGGTCAAAGTAGAGGATCGTAGTAGATTTATGAAGTTGCTGATCTTTTTCTAAAACTGTCGTGAATAATGGTGCTTTAATTAAGTTCAAAGTATTTTCTCTGCAGTTGATAAATCTTTGTTAGTTTTCGAGAAAATATTGTGTAGCTTCTACTTCTAAGTAGATGGCAGGCATTTATTTACTTTTCCTGTTATCTGTATAGTGTATAGATTGGCATTGTTAAAGGAGATTAATGATGTAGACAAATAGGCTATTAAAAGAAGTAAGCGATGCTTCCCTGCTCGAACAGGAAGGTCGTATGAAATTTCTGTTAAATCAGCTTAGACATATGGCGCAGAGGACTGAGATCCACTTCTTATTTTCTCTACCGAGCTCGCTCGGCTGACCGCTAATTTATTCAGGATTTTATTTTGTTTTACAATAGAGCGTACTTTTTCCATACTGTGTTCTCGTGTTTTAGCCACTAAACTTACTACTTTTAATTACGTTACTTTAGTAGTACTGCGGTCTGACTGGAGCAAAAAAACTTTCCTAATTTTAATACCGAATACGAACAAAGACTTGTTAGTTAGCAAAAGCTTGTATCTTTACCTTCATTATTTACGTGCCTTCATTCCGTGTCAAACCTAACCTTTAAAACTTCTTTGCAAATATTTGACAAGTCACCTGCCGCAGGTGTTGAGAGAGTGTTGCTGTGAGAGTTATTCATATTTACGTGTTCAATACGCTTCCATTCATCTCGCGTTACTATGTTTTATCAATTTACGTTAATATTTAGTGTGACCATCTGTGGCGCTTGGCATTTGATCCCTGGCTGCCGTCCAGGGGCATCCGATGTTAATGTCAAGAACACTGACACTCGCGTGATTACACCCTCATATTATTTAGGGGAGATGATAACATACACATGGATTTTTGAGATTGTACCCATTATAGTTTTTGGACGAGAGCATCGATACGGATGAGTTGGATAAAAGTTTCAGTAGAAGTTATGTAGTAATCATCTCTTGATGTTTCAAGGTTTTTCAATGGAAGTCAGCCCCTATAATTTAACATGACACACAAGTATGCGAAATTCGCGCTGCGAACGTTTTTTTTTTCTCCTTTCTGTTTTCATGTCATGTTTCTTTTGTGACCTAGATGAGTCGGATGGTATTTCATTTGTCAAAAGCGGATAAACTTTGCCTAAAACGATTAATATTTAATCCTACATGCGTGTCTTGGTATTACACTTGACATTTACAATTTGTCTAAAATGTTTTTGTATATTTTGTAAAAGAAAATGAGACTATAGACAATAACAAATAAGCCACGTTCTCTGCTTAAACTTTAACTTGAGCTTCAAGGCTGGCTCCCTGGCTGGCAGGAACATGCAAAAATAATAAATATTCCGCCATAACAAATAAAGGGTGTTTTTTTAGAGGCGGAGAACTTTAAATTGTTGCAAAGAACAGAAAAATATTTATGATATGCATGAAATTGGCTTTTTTGAGAGATGATTTTATGAAATTAATGTTTGAATATAATTTCAGGCATCACAGCGCACGATACCCTTAATTTACTGAAAGAAACGTTTGACGAACGATTAATTTCACGAAATGGACCTGTTAACTGGCCACCTCGTTCATGCGATTTGACGCCTTTCGATTCTTTCTCTGGGGATATGTAAAGTTGCATGTCTACGCCGACAAACCAGGAACAATTGAGCACTTAGAAGCCAACATTCGACGCGTCATTGCTGAAATACATTCCGATTTACTGAGAAGAGTATGTGAAAATTGGACATCCAGATTGCGACGACCAATTTCATGCACATTATAAACATTTTTCTGTTCTTTATTTCAATTTAAAGTTCTCCGCCTCTAAAAAAACACCCGTTAGCTTCGCTATCCTTTGGCTTCGTCTCAGAGAAATAAAAAGTGTGCTCCAGCAAGCGTGGTCCACTTACGTTGCCAAGTGTCACCATAATAGGTCAAGAGCAAACTTAAGTTGGTTCCGCCGGAGAATGGCGCCTCAGCCGAGGAGGATGGAGGATAGATGGAAACTACAACTATACCGCTAATTTTGTCAGCGTGATTGCTTTACTTAAACATGGAATTGAAACTTCGGGAGATCGAGAATTCTCTTACATATGTATGAGAATTGTTTCGCATATCTCCAATTTATGATTCATCACTATCGTCAAAAGGGTTTTAACAATGTTTATGTTGTATTAACCTTTATTTATTTAGGGGGAACGTAAATAGAATTGAACAAGACATCTTTACAGAGTCAGGAGTATTGATTCGATACAGTTGACCTAGCATAAACAAACTAATCTATCATAATCATATACATATTCAGTAGTTCATTGTTCTAAGAAGAAAGTAAATTGGTAAAATAAAGGTATACCTGAAACATACCTTATGAATACTTACGGAGACGATGCTGTAGTAAAGAAATGTAGGTAAAGTGCGTCTTGTCTCGGAATTGTGTTTGCTTTAGTGAGTCAGCGTAATTGGAATTCTTTTTTTGTGTTATTACCGTAATTGTGCCTCAGGGCTATAAGATCACGAATTTTGTGATTGTTCACAAATAACGCTGAGCTCCCAGCGTCTTTAATGGCTCATAAACTTACTATGCTACCCATTGTAGTGATAAGGTCGCAGTTACAGTGTTTCCTTTATACTTTTTGTTTTATTCACCACGCTATACATATTTACTACTTACAAATAAGTAAACTCTGTCCTTTTTGTTGCAGGTAAGTTTCACCATTAAACCAATACGACGGCAAAAGACAGGAGACAGATCAACATTGGAAGACACCAGGTTTGATTGCTCAATGCACATTACTCCCGGGGCTGTTCTCGTAGGCACGATAGATCATGTTAAGCTAAAATTAGTGCTGGTTGCCCACCATTTTGTACTAGCAGTGCTAATAAGCAGTCTTCAGTGTCCGTCATTAATTTTGTACTAGCAGTGCTAATATGCAATCTTCAGTGTTTTTTTTTTTTTTTTTTTTTTTCTGGGTGGGAAATCATCAAATAACTTCTCCCGCTCTGGGTGGAGCGGGAGGGCGTGTCAGACTTTTACTGACTAAAACCCACCCGTGTTCCCTCAGTTGCCTGTGTGCCAGGGGCGGCGGTATCTCTTTCGAACAACCCGCACCCCCGGCAGGCATCGGCCCTTGCGGGCCCCATCTGTTGCTGCTGACATCTCTTTGAGGCGCGCGTGGAACACAACGCGCCGTCGACCCGGGCTTGGTCCTTACCGGACAGCGAGGTACCCATTACTCGCCGTCCGCAAACCCGTGCGCAATCTTCAGTGTCCGTTATTAATTTTGTACTAGCAGTGCTAATATGCAATCTTCAGTGTCCGTTATTAATCCAAGTAAGCTTTCAAAGCCATAGACGAAGTAATTAAACTTGTACTATAAGCTTAATTAAAATAAAGACTTCTAACATTACCTACAATGTAATTTACTCGTAAACAAAGTTACTAATTAAGATCAACGACTGTCCAAAGTGCTGAGCATTTAATAGAACAAGTAGATACACTTCATAAAGAGCACGTGCTCGCATGCTCCCGGCGGCTGCCATTCGTGTACTATCCCGAATGAACTGGACCATAAACCCCACATGTCTAACAGAGACTATTCAAAACTTGCCTAGTAAGCCGCGACACACTCCGAAGCGATAAAATTTCACGACCACAACCCTATTGACGAAAGCGTTAAGGCCGAAAATCCCATGGTGAAGGTATATGAGGGAATGGTAAGACGGCGACCTCCGGCGGGCATGGTGTTCGCCCTTGGCACGGTGCCAGCCGTTACAGCCAATGTCAATGGCATGAGCCAAATGCCATGCTCACTTTCGGTATTTTATCGCGCCAGGCTGGGGTCTGGGCGGGCAGAATTTGAACCCTGTTACAAAATTTTCAGTTCTGGTTGGGTTACGTTTGTTAGTCCTTCGAGTGCTGAAATAATGTTCGTAATTTTAGTTATTGCAATATTGCCTAGCTAGCCTAAGCCTAACCTTGTGGTGTCGTACAATTTAAAAATAGGTAAATCCGAATTCATAATATTAGAGCGTTAGTTTTTAATTTAATTCTGTTGAATGTGTAAACGGCAAAGCACATTTTTTTACAATGTCTTTTTTTCCAAATGCTCTTTACAATCCTGAACGTGTCTTCGCAGACAAATGTAAAGGCAAATTCTCATTGCAAATTGACCTACAGTAGGTTGCACGTGCTTCGAAATATTCAGCAAATCCGAAGGCTCTATTATGTACAAGTTCCGTTCGATTTCTCTCGCATGTGTGGAGATTTATTTGACGTGGTTTCGATTGTAAAATAGTCGCTGAAAATCAATGGTTTCGCGGAGAAAAGCACCAAATGTGGTAGAATAGAACATGAAAGTAGCCTGTAAGTTCTGGCTGTGAACTTCGGTAGTTCATAATTTTTTTTATTCCAAATGTTATGTGTGACTGACATAACATTCATAACTATGAACTGTCTATCTGAAGAAAAACAGTTATTTAATAAAAATCAGAACTGCTACAGCTAATCATTCTATTATAAAGTCAACTAGCAAGCTTTAACTCACCAGGAAACATGTGAAAGATAACTGATTCTCTCATGCCAGAAGGGCTACGTGAAATCGATAGCCAATAATAATTTTATCAGCATTGATTGATAACTGGAGGTCGTCCATCAGAAGGTCAGGATGCTTCTGACATTCCCCATGTATTTGTCACGGGAGCTACTGCGAGCGGACGAATTTTATTACGACGATATCTTTATTGTTGATCGGCAACCCGTCATAAAAGACGCGATAATAACTGTTTATGTAGCTGCACAGTATTTCTGTGTGCGTATCATAAAAACGTTATGGGTTCGAATCTGTTTATTGAGTTTTTGGAAAAGTTTCCGCACTTTTTCGCCAGTGAAATATGTGCTCGTCTCAGCCTACGTACGATGTTCGCTTGGCAAACTTATTGATGTGAGTTCGATTGCTATATCGGTTCCAATATCTTTAGGGCATACTTCAAATATTTGTACAGCCATTTTTTCCTATTTTATGGATATTTGTTCCAAGCTCAGTGGTTTGTGTATTAGATTTGTTTGTTATGCCACCCGCAAGCGAGCGACGAGGTAGGTATCTGTGCGTTGTCACGAGTGAGCCTCGTTCATTTTTTTACTGTGTTGGGAAATTGCAGGTCAACGACCCTTTTTCTTCCTTTTCTTTAGTGTCATTTCTGAGCAGTTCGGTATGAATAAGAAATGCATGTCGGGTACAGAACTGTAATCGTGCGTTCGTAGTGAAAAATTGCGCGGCTGCATGAGAGCTGTGACCCATTTCGCCCGCCTGCCTCGACACTTGCGTGTGGTCGCTATAAGCGCATACATTCTATGTTTCATTGCAGTGTTAACAGCCAAATAAGGAATATAACTCGAATAAAACCTATTGTCGCTCGTTATGACTGCATTTTATGAACAAGACTCCAGCCAGAGTTGTTTTTCCTAACGTTTTATACAGATTCCTGTACCCCATCCCACCCCTGATCTACCCCATTTATTAAAAAAACAACCACAAATGGTGTTATTTGCTGACGATACATCCTTAATTTTTAAAATAAATAGACGTGCATCAAATCTTGACGACGTAAATAACGCCCTACTGCTGGTGCAAAATTGGTTCACTGCTAATAATTTAGTATTAAATGGGAAAAAAACTAAATGCATAAGATTTGCTTTACCAAATGTTAAAAGTACTGATTGTGACATAGTATTGAATAAAGAGAAACTAGAATTCGTCGATAAAACTGTTTTCCTAGGGATCACGCTCGACTCAAAGCTACAGTGGAGTCCTCATTTAACAGCTCTTGCAGGACGGCTAAGTTCAGCAGCATATGCTGTAAGAAAAATCCGCCAATTCACTAATGTAGAAACCGCGAGGTTAGTCTATTTCAGTTACTTTCATAGTATCATGTCTTACGGTATTTTACTATGGGGACGGGCTGCAGATATTGAGTCTATTTTTATTCTGCAGAAAAGAGCCATCAGGGCAATATATGGCCTCCGTAGGCGAGATTCTCTAAGGGAACTTTTCAAAAATATTAATATCATGACGGTACCTTGTCAATATATCTATGAGAACATTATGTACGTCAGGAAAAATTTAAATCTTTTCAGTAAAAGAGGTGAAAGACACACCGTTGGGACTAGAAATAGGGACCAATTAGTTCAACCAGGCTTCAGACTGGCTAAAGTAGACTCATCCTTCATGGGGTACTGTTTAAAATGTTACAATAAAATACCTCCACACATTCTCCAACTGAATGAAATGAAATTTAAATCTTGTATAAAACGCACACTATGCAGCCATGCTTATTATAAGTTGGGAGATTACATCGCTGATAAAAATGCTTGGCTAAACGCTGCTTGTCCAGCTCCACAAGGTAGGTTAAACCAAATTGATTAGCATTTGAAAACGTTGGAGCTGCTGAAGACTGTAAAAGACTAGATATCTTTGCATTGTATAAATTCAAACTTTTAGTATTGTATAATTGCATAGCATATGTGTGAGCACTATGTTCCTACTATAAAGCTACCATTTACAGGGTACGTCTTTCATTGACCTGAATGTGCCTTGGCAGCTAGGAGTATGTCATGCTCACTCAAATGTCTCGCTGGTGGTGGCGTGTGTGTTGGATCATTAAGTTCCCTTCAAAATGGTTGAGCTGAATGGTGCTGATCCACACGTCATGTTCGTGAACGGGCGCCGCCAGTAGGGACTGGTCATCTCCTAGCTCCCACGGCTTATTTTAATTTCTGAATTGTTATTTTATTTTTGTTTTAATTACGGACGCTTTAATGTGCACGTCTTTTTACATCGTTCTCACATTGATAATTTCAACATAATGATGTAACCAACTTTTTGTAACATTACCATGATTTTAAAAGAGTGTCCATGGAGTTTCTTGCCCGTTCTTCTCCATAGGTACCTACGCTTTGGAATGGGCAATTAGCTTCATCTTTCTAACTCACCGACCTTGACAATTCAAAAGTGCCTGTAATTGGTTTATTTGAAATAAATGCTTTGAGTTTGAGTTTGAGTTTGTGAAACAAATCTAATTTGGTAGCCATTTAATTTTTCCATCATAAAACCGGATGGGGGTGTTTTTTTACACAATATTGTCTCACCGGAAGCCGGCCGCCCGCCCTAATCGCCATCAAACGGCTGTTTACGGTCCGCCCAGCGCCATTCTCATCAAAATACCTTTTGGTCGTAACTGCTGCTCTTTTGATCTCAGTATTTATTGTGTTGCCATATTAAATGAGATGCGAAATCAGTACGGTGAGTTAGGTGGAATTTCGTAAATTATTAACTCATCCTGTTTATGGAATGTTGGATTGAACATGTTTCTAACCGCCTATTGAAGGGGGTGAATATAAAGATCCCGTTTATGAGATGTTTTATGTAAGGCGCGTGTAACTTAAACGGATCAGACGAATTGAATAACGTCTCATTTGTTAAACCGAATGTGGGCTTCACGTAGCGTTCTTGTACTTAAGGACGAGCATGTTAATGTGTGTTTTTGTACTTTTATTTTGACAGTGAAAAGTCTAGACCTCTTCTCGTTCTTTATTTATTGCCTTTAAGTTTGTATGTAATACAAATTGTATTTCTACACGCGTTAGGTTCGGTCGGCTCTTCAAATTAAATTTAAATTAGCCACTTTTTCAGTTAAATTAGCCACTTCCCAACAAGTACAAACCTCTAGGATCTGGCAAGTGCCACGTGTGCCAGTTAGCGGTTTGTTTTACGTAATGTTGCCACTAAGTTGGGCGTGCCAAACTCTGTTGGTCGGAACAGCCTACAATATTTTGTCAAAAATAAACTTAACGATGTTGGCTGTGTGGTTTCCTTGTTCCGCACAAACTCAGAATTTTAAATAAAACTGTTGTGACGCTAAAAGTGTCACATACTGCGTCCTAATTTAAAATAAATAATGTACGGTTCATCGTACTATCCTACTAATATTATAAATGTGAAAGTTTGGATGTTTGTTACTTAATCACGCTAAAACGAATGAACGGATTTGGATGAAATTTGGCACTAAGATAGTTTATAACCTGGATTAACACGTAGGACATTTTAACCCGGTAGATAGGATTAAGTCCGACCACTATTTCGCATAATGATAAATGAAAATTCAGCATAATAACAAAATCAAAATCAAAAGTCATTTATTCAAATTAGGCTGAGAGTCAGCACTTTTCGAACGTCAAAATACATAAGGCAGTCCCCCAAAACGCCCACCCTTCACCACTTGCTATTGCTTTAGCTGGGAAGAAGAAGTAACATAACATAACATCACGCCTGTACTCCCGAAGGTCAACGCAGAGGTGTACCTACTTATAGTACATACACATCTCGCCAGTTATATTTAAGTCCCATGTAATAGAGAGCGAGCCAATTGCCAGCAACCGGGCACAAATCTATACTCCGGGCTGCTGCTGAAAATTTCCAAATGGAAAAACCCTAAACACTCTGCTTGACCCGGGAATCAAACACCTCATGCTATGTGCAGCCACTAGACCAACGAGGCACTAATGAAACATAATATTTAGGATTTTAGAGGATAAAAACTTAAAAACCTTTGCACGGTTTCCATCGATGTCTTTTAAAAGCAATCAAACTTGACAAAGGACCAGTTCGGAATTTTCAAGTTTGAACTACATACACGTGTAGATAATGGTAAGCTTGGAAAGACGCTCTGTGTAAATCAGCACGAGGTCAGAGACAGTTTTTGTAGAACAACGCATAATAAAAGTTACGCATAACCTGGCTTGAACGCTCTCAAAACCCTAGAAGGATCGTTTCTCAGATTGCAATCTAAATTGAAATTGTTTTTCATATTTTTCATGTCACAAAGATAAAATTATACGCGAAAAAATTATCTCTGAAATGACCTACGTGCTATTACATGATGCACTGACTTCTGCCCGCGGCTTCGCCCTCGTGGAATTCGGAAATTACCTCACAAGAACGTGCTACCGGGACAAAAGGTAGCGCATAAAATCAGCTATCTGCCAATGAAAGTCTCGTCAAATCGGTCCAGCCATTTCGGAGAATAGCCGGAAAAAACAGACAAACAGACAAAAAAAAATTGCTTTTTTGTTTTATGTACCGTATATACTTTCATATGCATTAAGTAAGAAGCTATTATTTTGACATTACAAACAGACACTTCAATTTTATTTATTTGTAGAGATACATACATACATTGGGATTCAGCGGGTGAGCCTCCTCTCGTTAGTCGCGGCTGATTTGCTCGTTTTTGCACTGAACATGCATGTTTGAAGATTATAGAAATGAGGGAGATGTGTTGTCAAGGTTGAATGGGACTGGAAGCTCCACACCTGTTCTGGTGTGATATTTGGTAATGAGTAAAAATATTAGGTCAATATTATTCTGGCACGTCGCACAACGCGTTGCGAAAATTATTCAGTTATTTTTTTTCGCGTTTTTCGACACTCATTTTTCGTGTAAGGGAAATGAATTTTAAACATCATTTATATTTACAGTTCTCCTTATCGTTATTATTTTGATCGCTACGTATGCATTTTTTGATGTATGTTCATCTGTTGGTTCGTATTTTCTAAACTGTACATAATAATTTGATGAAGGTATCTTTGCAAGCGTCTTGATTTGATCGCCCTCTAGTGGACGTAAACCCCCTTATTTATTATATACTGTTTAACCATACATTTTGACGTTTAAACACCTCTTAACTTTAAGGCTCGTGCAGACTAGCGCGACGCGACGGTCGCGTCGCGACACTCGTAGAACAAATTCTATGAAAACTTAATGGAAATTGTACTACAAGTGTCGCGTCGCGCTGTCGCGTCGCGGCTGTTTGAAGAAGCCTTTAATCAACGTTTGTGAATATACCCTTGACGAACTAAAACATAAATAATAATTATATAATTTAAAAGAAATCAAGACAGTGTTACAAAAATGGTCGGGGTAAAGCCGTGGTCTCATGCCTGTTCCGGGAACATCTACAAAATTATTACTTACGGTATGCGACCACGGCTATACATACTCTGACCATGTTTGTACCTATGCTTTGATTTCTGCCTGTAACACTTTCTCGTTTTGTACTTTTTAGAGCGTGATTGTTGTTATTATAATTTCAATATGACGTGCCAGACCGAACTAAGTAACACCATAAACACCATTTACACTTGGCGTGAATTGCTATATGCCCAATTGAGGCATAGTGTAAAGCATCCTTTGGCATATCAACCTTATTTCTTCAATCAACGTCCATCCCACGCCATCACAGTTGTAACAGCGCCTGCGGGCTTTTTGTTCGGTCCGTTGCTGCTTTTATCCTAGTATTTTTTCCAACCCGCAATGTATGTTTTCATTATACTTCGTAGTGATTACTTAGGCCACAAAATGAAGTAACAATGGAAGGGCTATTATTGAAAAGATCATTTATAACTTTTTTAAATAAAATATTATTCAAGGCCGAGGAAAAAAAGAATAATGCCGATAGAATAGACATGTACCTAACTGAGTCAGGTAAATTCAGTCTTTCCTTATTTAATACATACCTAAACTGATAATTATTTTTACCTCAAAACGGGACTTGGATTTATATACGCCAGTTAGCAGGTTAACAATGAAAATAAACACAAATGATTAATGTTCTTCATTTAGAAAGTTTGACTTAATACAACATTGCAAAACTATGAAAAAAAAAAAAGTATTTCGCCACGAGAGGAAACATTATTATTTTTATATGCTGCAAAATAAACACTTAAAATATCTGACGTAATTTAAGCATTCAAAACACCGCACAAATGTCAAATGTCACTTTTCTATTGGTTGCCAGAACTTGTTCATTCGAACGATTATTGTAATGCGGATGCATATTCCCTATTATTTTTATTGTGATACATAAAAATTAATCACCAGCGCTCGTGTCTGTAAATTGTCGCACAGTTTCGAAAAACGGGACTGTTTTGCATCTCAGAGTTTTGTTTTGAGGACAACGGGACAGGTGTCCAAGAAAAGGGACAGTCCCGTTAAAAACGGGACGTATGGTCAGCTTAGATACATTATATGAGAACTTTTACAAGTATAGGTATAGTTAGCGCCATGCTATTCCACAAATAACGGCGACTAGCATTTTGTTACATTACCTGAGCTTCCAATTCAACTTTTATAAAAAAATTAAGTGGTCATATTTGATTAAATTGCAAATCTGTGACGTCACTTTTGAATAGAAAATCAATGTATTCGGCAAGCTTCGATCGTCCGACATTCCTCCGTGGCTATGAATTCGTAACATTACTGAGGCTGTGAGCCGCTGCTCCGAGGCATTGAGTATGCGCGACTCGGGCTGGCGCTACAATCTGCACTAACATTGTCTGTCTTATTGATATTTCTGCCCTTGGGATACAGCTCTGTTATTTACATTTAACGATTCACTTTATTGATATTGTTTTGAAATAATTACTATTTTCCACAGTTGTCTAAATGTCTTCAAATATGCAGTTGCATTTAATTTTGTGTACATGTGTATATGCTTAAATTCAAAAATTCAAATTCAAATGTTTATTGCTCAACACAGTACATAATCATACATTTCTAGATATCAAGTGAATGCGCAGTCCACTGTGTTGCACCAACCCAGGCATGCAAAATTATATTAAGCCAGTATTAAATTGGTTAAACAGTCGCTAATCATTACTTAACTTTAAGTAACGTTTTATAAATAAGGGGCTTAGTGTTTGTACTTGGAACATAAACTAACTTATTTCTGTGTCATATTTCGGAGGTTTGAATACCTCTTTGTTTGGTATAGGACATTACGTAAGAAAACAAACCAAGCCCAAAAAATGTTCGTCCAACTACATCTCATAAAATGTCTTTATTGCCAAGTCTAGTTTCTTTATTCACCGACAAAAAGCTGGCCTTTACCTGAATAGCCTTAAACAAGTCATCGACCTTCGTCCATTTCTCTTATACGGTGCTGAGGCACACCTACAGCTATTTCTGCCTGCCCCCTAACCCCTTTAGGGCGCTCAATATAACCCCTAATAAAGATAACGAGTTTCCTTCAAAACAACGCCGGCGATGTTTTTCTTGTCTGCGTTCTCTTTCACTATGGAAATTTCTAGATGAGCTGCTTTTTTGATATTAGTTTTAATGAGTAGTAAAATGTTTTATTTTAGTGATCTAGATTTATATAGTACGTAGTTATTAACCCTACTGTTCAGGTTTATAATGTAGCATTATAAATGTTATTGCAATTTTTGTTTATTTCTTGAAATCAGACATCTACCTTATTTCTTTGGCAGATGAACGACGTAATGTGTATGGAAATAGCTTTTTGATAAAACAGTCTTCTGAAGATATTGCAAATTTATTCTATAACACAAGATGTTAGAGGTGTCTTGTACCTTACAGTAACGTGCAGAGCACGTTGTGACCGCAAAATAAGAAAGAACATAGGTACTAGGTACAAACACGTGATTATAAGATCTCAGTTTCAGTGTTAATGTTTTCTAATTCTGTACACATTCAACTGCTTTAGCGGACCAATTTTTTTTTGTTGTTGTGTAAAATCAACTATTAAAGAGCTCAATATAAACCAAAGTGTGTATTTTAATGAAAACTTTACGATATTTTAAACATTTGGTTTGATAAAATGATAATTAAGTGAAATTCGTTCGAAAATATTTTAGAAGTTCTTTTTCAATTGAAAATAACTGGTTTGAAAAATCATTCAAAATAAAAAGTGCCTTGCAATTTCACAAAAAGAAAAAAAGATTTTCTATTTTTTTTTATGTTCTTCTTACGTGCCCAGTGTGTGTACAAAATTATTCCGTTAAGTATTTACTTTTAGATGTTTTTCTTCTGATTTTCGCAGTAACTTGTGGTCCTGCTGTACGTATCTGTATTTTGTTCTCACTCAAATGTTTCATAACAGAATTTGTTCTAAGTTACGTACGACCCTTCCTGCCCTTCGCACATAAATATTAGGTTTAAGACAGGTTTTGACGCGGGCTACTATCGCCAGGCTTCGTTTATACAAATTATCGTGTTATTGTGTCATTTGTTAGTAGGGCAGGTGTTTTGAGGTTGAGACCTATTTGTTATGTTCCATTTGTTATTATGATGTAATTAACATTGATGTTTCCTCATACGTACGTCGCACATACTACAGTTATTCTTGATTCCATATCCACTCTTCCCTTTTCGAATAAACAAAAAGATGAAATAAACAATTCCAAAGTTTCTCGCTGAATCGTACAATGGTAGTTTTGTAATAAATCTCTTTACCCACTATTCGTTTTGGTTCCCAGTCCAATGAAAGTTCTTTAATTCTCTCCTGAGCACCGAATAGTTTCCTTACCTAGTTCCTACTTCAAAATTTACCTTTTAATATTTCAATTTACCTTTTAATATTTCAAGCGTGAAGTTTCCCAGTTGCCTGGTTTTTGTTTGGAATCGATACTTTGTGAGTTTATATTAAAACATTATCTGAAAAGGGCATGTTTATTTTTTGTTCGCTTCAGTTGCGCTTTTATACATATATCTTTGAATAGAAAACCAAAACATAGATTTATTCATGAGTGAGCTATTATGATACGGATTTCAGGTAAGCTATATTATTGGATAACGTTTATATTATTTGCAACATCGCTTAAGATCTAAACTATGACAATAAAGCCTATGGTGAGGTGATATATTATGTGACTGTTCCGTAGTTAACATTTTGAAGTGACATGTGTGCGTTCAATGGCAGTAATCTACCGTTTAATGTAGCAAATAATTTAGCCGTATTGCAAGTAGCAATTGTGCCTGTACTTATGTGATAAATGGAATAATGTCGTTTGCCGCATCACGCAATTAAATTTGTGAGATAGTCAATTACTCACGTTGAACGTAATTACATCACCTCGTATGTGCCTAGTTTGATTTGGGTCGTGTATAATATAAACTTTATTACGTTTTGATGGACAAAAATCAATCTCGAAGCTTCGTTTCACCTATCGTGCAATACGACTCTCGTAATAAGCCAGTGCAGCGCGATAAGCCAGCGGTATTCATCAACTAGCTTTTAGCACTGGGCTTACCTGCTAGCCCCGCGGTACACAGCTTCATATGGGACGGGTGAAGCCTAACTTTGACGCAAACTTTACGTAACCGAACTAGCTGAAATTCAGCGTGTCGACTACAACTAGGGAAGCGTAACTTTTTGGACAGCTATAATTGTAAGACTGCCTTTAGGGAACTGCCCAAATAACGTTACATTCAGTAGTTTATTACTTTCTAAATACGATACTGAAATTATGTGATGAGCAAAGCAGGTCATTGTTCATCGAATTTGGAAAAAGAAAACGTCATTCGTGACTCTTGAATACGCGCCTAAAGGATATACAGACAACCTAATTAAAACTTGGAAACTATGTCTGCCGTTACCTATAATGGCAGACATATTTTCCGAGTTTTACTAAGGTTGTCTGTTACATGAATACTCACCCAGTAATAAATTTAAATCCCTTACGTTTCATCCAGATAATTTACGTCGACCCTTTTAATCCCTTTAACAATAATTTTATTTAAGAAGTTTCTTATTCATGATCATATTCTGATAACGCTTTATTTTGTTTGCCATTAGAATGTAATGCATGAACGCGGAGGTTACGGCTGCTATCAATTAAAACTGCACGGTGGCACCTTATACCGGTGCCCTTTCACAGGCTGTATTTCAAAACGGCCTGTGGTGGAAAACTTGCTTTGAGGACGTCATGGGACACAAATCCCTTGGGGCTTACTTGCGCGTGCTCTTGTCACTGTAGTATTTTAATAGTTCGTGCGTTCTTAGGTCCCATCCTAGGTTTCTGATTGTTGTCATCGACACGGCTCCCATTTCTAATTTATAAATATTTTAAAGTCGCATTAAACTTTGTTCGTGTAAACTACGCAAATGATCGTGATGCGGTTTTCACCATCATTTAGAGAACTTATTCCGGAAGGATTGTATTTTTGTCATTAGCCATTATGGCCCTATTGCTGGGTAATTGCCTTCCTACTCTCTCTCCAGCAGGCCTAGACAACATACATTTCTGTTAGCGTTCACGCCAAACGCTACGCCAAAATGTACGGGAATGACATTGCCTGCGGAAAGTTATTACGTCGTGTCCTTTCCGCAGGTAATGTCATTCTCATACATTTTGGCGTAGCGTTTGGCGTGAACGCTACTAGAAATGTGTTTTGTCTCAGGGCCCAGAGCTGCCAAGGATCAATCTTCATCGACATGGGGGCAGGCCCAGACGTAGATGATGGGATAAGCTTGACTCCTTCAATAAAGATAGAGAATGTGTATAATACGAGTACCCACATAAATATAAAATTTTCGTGTACTAAGGAAATCTCTTTATTTTTTCAAGACGTAAACCAAAAACAAAACCAGGTGAAGCAGGGGCGGGTCGCTAGTATATTAATAAAAGACTGAATCAAAATGCAATCTTAGTAACGTAATGGTCATTACACGAAGGTCCTTTTAAACAGACGTGTGCAGCGTGCACGTCTCGCACAGTAAGTAACTAGTAAGTAATCTGTAGTACTATGTGCACAGTACTTCAATGAGATCTTTCGCGTCTGCAGCCGACGTGAAGCGCGTTCACTGGTTTCTGCGACTGTTATGTACAGACAACAACGTAGGCACGAACAGAACGTTCAAAATTGTTTGATCATTTTATCCAGGGAATAAAGTTGATGTTTGACGGTTAGTAGTATAATGTAACTGTCAAATATATTAATCTCATAAAGTATTCAGGTGATCGAAGGAAATTGTGTACTGTACTGTTTTTATTCTGAAACACCCCTTTTGTAGGTAAATAGATTTTTGAATGAAATGTTGTAGCTGAATTTTGTTTGTTGTTGTGTTCATCTCAATATTTTGAACCGTCTGTTCATCCATACATTTTGAACCATTTGTTCATCCCTATGTTTTGAACCGTCAGTGCATCGCTTTAATTCAGTCGCCGACTGTACAATTGTTACTCGGATTGTGTTAGATTGTGAGTGAGGCTCCTTTCGTGTGGAAAGAGAATGTCGAGTTTGTGAACTGTGGTAAAAGGTTTTTGTTCTCAGTGTATTTGAACTTGTTGCTAGCATGTCTTACTGGTAAAAGACACGTTCTGCACCCATTCACGAAAATGATTTTGTGATTAAAAAGAATAAGTGCTAGGGAATTTAGCACATCTATAAAATTGATTTTATTTAAAGGGCCCAGTTTTATTTCTCCTATCTAAATAGCACGTCGATAACTGCGCAGTTTGTTATTTATTCCGCGAACAATTAATTCAGTTGGCCGCTTTTTCGGGCAGACAATAGATCCAACGTATCGAAAACCAACAGATTATTTCGGTTGAATATTGAATTAATTCCATTGAATTGAGCAATGTTTGTTTTTAGTTAAAATACTTGCGATAAAATACACACAGGTACTGATTCAGTATTAGTTGGCCTTCTAGGTTCCAGCTTTTTTTTTTTAACTTGATGGGTTCTAGTTGTTAGCCGTTCTAGTTATACTTGTAGACTAGTGAGAATTACTAGTTTGGTGGCATATAGTGGTCTTGGAGGTCAATAACGCACAGCTATATCCAAACTTATATTATAAAATAATGTGAAAATAATTTGTTCGTTACGATTTCACTCTTAAAGTGGCTGAACTGATTTGTGTGATATTAGGCATGCGGGTAGATTATGACCTGGGTTAGGACATAGGGTACGTACCATTAGGATTTATTTCCCGTGTTTCCGTGGGATAATTTCCGACTTTTACGCGGGCGAAGCTGTGGACAAAAGATAGTTTTCGTATAAAGTATTTAACTCAAATTACTATTTGAAGTATTATAACATCTGTTTCGGATAGGGCGGGAGGAAACGCCCGGGTGTTTCCATTGCGAAGATCGCCCAGAGGACACGGTGGAGCATACGGTGGAGGTCTGCCCAGCTTGGGCGGAGCAACGCCGTGTCCTCGTGGAGGTGATCGGCGGCGGCGATCTCTCGCGTCCGACCCTGGTCCAGGCCATGGTACGGAGCGAGAGGGCATGGCTGGCAGTCGCCTCCTTCAGCGAAGCAGTTATGCTCGCAAAGAGGGAGGCGGCGCACGTGAGGGAGATGCAGTACATGCGCCCTCACAGCCGTGGCCTTCGCAGGAGACGCCCTGGGCGTCGGGAATCCCAGGCTGATTCCCGGCCACCGTAGGCACGGGCTTGCGGACGGCGAGTAATGGGTACCTCGCTGTCCGGTAAGGACCAAGCCCGGGTCGACGGCGCGTTGTGTTCCACGCGCGCCTCAAAGAGTTGTCAGCAGCAACAGAGGGGCCCGCAAGGGCCGGTGCCTGCCGGGGGTGCGGGTTGTTCGAAAGAGATACCGCCGCCCCTGGCACACAGGCAACTGAGGGAACACGGGTGGGTTTTAGTCAGTAAAAGTCTGACACGCCCTCCCGCTCCACCCAGAGCGGGAGAAGTTATTTGATAATTACCCACCCAGAAAAAAAAAAAAAAGTATTATAACATATATAATCATAATAATCTACAACTAGTGTAAAACGCAGAAAATTAAACTATTTTGTGTATCTGTTACAAGTTTGATATTACAAGATTGGTAAGACTCCCGAAATATGGCAGAGTTGTTGTTATGTTGATATAATAACAGGGTACTACCCGCTGGAAGCTGAAGTACTACAGTAATCTTGAAGCCTGTTGTCCTGTAACGGTCACTTGACTTGGCTTACAATAGCTTTATGAGGTGTTATAAAGGCAACATTCTGGTTCTTCGAAAATAATACATTCTAAGATATAAAAATGTTTTTTTTTAAATAATATAAAATTATAGCTATGAATTTAGTAGTGTCCGGAACTATACAAAAATACATAGCGACATACAAACAGTTCCGTAATGGAATACGAGGCCGTATTTATTTATCTCACGTGGACATAGTACTAAACTCGTAGCTCGTAGCGCTACGAGATCTCGTAGCGCATCTACGAATTACTACGCGGTTTTCGCTACGTAACGTGGTGTAGCCCATACAAATTGTGACTATTTCTGTACACATTTGAAAATTATGTTTGTGCTTGTTTGTTCGTTCCCTTGTTATCTAGTCTAAATTATATGGTTAGTACTAAATATTCGTAAGTGTTTTTCTAGTAGTAATTGCACTGGTAAACGATAACCGGCCGATAATGTGGGAGTTATCTTATCTGCGCAAACATGCAGGTTTATTTATGTAGGTACTAAAGCACTCGGTGTAATTGTAATATAAATACTTGGGAGAGATATTGAATATTGATGATTAGTTTACCTAATAGATGCGAACCTTATTTGAATATATTAGCTGTCAGTAGAACAGACCCGCAGTGCGGCAATTAAAGACGATGACTTTATGATCTCTAGGCTTGTCCTTTATATTTGAGGATTTTTTAAAACTAGTGCACTTAGACAGAAGGTGTGTTTAATGTTTTTGATGTCATTTAGAATGGAGTTTTAAATATTATGTGTTACCGATATTATCAGCATTTGAATTGTTCATTCATAACAAAAGCCTCGCGCACGCAGCGTGGTGAGCCATGACGCGATCACTTGAGATCTAGCTATATGATGATGTGCTGACGCATGCCTGCACACGCGTTCAATACTGCGCCGATAGTGAAACTGAATGCATTATTAGTATAACGAGAATATTTATGGGTAATATGTCGATTTTATGGTGCTATAGTAGGGAATGTAAGTAGGTGTTTGTGTGAACAGGGTGAGTCATGGTGATGAATGAATTTGTTTGCACTAGACTGTTTGGTCAAAACATAGCAGTAATATTTATGAACTTATTGGAAGCATTAGGAAGTACTTATAAAAAACATCGAGTCACGATGATAGCAAGAAATAACAGTGCAGTCGCAATTCGTGGTCACTAAGTAAGGTGTTTGAATACTGTCATCTATTCATATAAAAATTATATTGAATGTTTGTTGGTACTGTCAAAATAACAGCTTACTATTAAATAGTATTTAGTATTTATAACAAAATTTTTTTTTTATTTCGTCTGTCTATTTGTTCCGGCTAATCCCGAAACAGCTGGACCGGTTTTGACTGGACCTTCACTGGCAGATAGCTGATGTTATAAGAGTAACATAGGCTACTTTTATCCCAGTAGCACGTTCCCGTGGGATAATTCTCAACATCCACGCGGGCACAGTTAACACGGTCGACACGGTTGGCGTAATGGCTGAGCGATCGACTGCTGCGCAGCGTGTCGCGGGTTCGATCCCCGCACGGAACAAATATTTGTATGATCTGCAAGTAATTGTTCTGGGTCTGGGTGTTTGTGTTTGTGAGTTTCTATGTTTGTAAACGCACCCACGATACAGGAAGAAACTCCTAGCGTGGCGCAACGTTTTTAAAAAAGAAAAAAAAAAGAAAGAAATATTAACCAGGTAAAATGACGAAAGACTCATTAATGTCTATCACAACAGCTGCTGTTCATGCTTGTTAACAGTTATACGGCTTTTATAAATACATACGTGACGTGAATTGAATTAAAGTAGCGACATAAGATAACCACGATAAGTGTGTGCGAAACCTTTATCCTGATTGACCTATCAGTTTGAGACTTAAAGGAAAGCTCGTGAGTTACCCATTAATTTCTTAGTTTCACATAAGAGCAGTGGCGCAGTGGTAACGGTCGCGACTTACGAGTTGCAGCTCGTAGGTTCAAACCCAACATGCGCTTTACTTTGTGTAAATTATTTCCTCAACACTGCTCTCAAAAAGGTGCAGAAAAACATCGTGAGGAGACATCCTACCACCAAAAGTTCCAAGACATGTGAGTTATACCAAGCCACATTGCGCCCGCGTGGTGGATTACTGCCCACTCCTTCTCGCCGAGCGGAAGCCTGTGTCCCAGAAGTGGGACTATTATAGGTTGATCACGATGACATAACACTCTATTCATCATATTTGTTTAGAACTGCCTCGACACGCAACCTTTACTTACATAATCAATACCCGTGCCCATGCTTGTAAACAAACTCTTATAGATTTGTTTACTTATTCACTTAGAGCTGAATTATCCGCGAGTGCTCCGGTGTTTTACAGCGGTCGCTTTGAATATGAAATGTGGGGCTCCAGTGTTGGCGGAGCGCCAGATCAGACCTAGGATAGTCAGGGTCTGTCAGGTGTTTTGCTTTATTTCTTGGAAATATTGAGGGTTGTGGAACTGTGGTTTTGAAAGCTGGCTGGCTCAGTCCAGTCATTTAAATTGGACGGTTAAGACTATACGATGGTTCTTCACTGAGATGTGTTATTTCATGTTGAGTAGCGTCCCTTTTTGCATGGCCTTGCATAGCATATTGATATATTTTTGCCCTATATTTAGGTTTTGAATCTGGTGTAACGATTGTATTGATTAACTGGATCATTTAATCAGAATGGTTGGTTATGGTAATCATTACTTTTTATTTACCATAAGTACCTACTTTCAGTTCTGATGATAAAATAATGTAAAATGAAAGCCTGTCTCAGCTAAACTTAGGGAAAAGTTAAAGTGTCCTGAGTTAGCAGCCCCTGTTTGAATATACTTTGAAACTTGTCAGGGACTGTGACCCTTAGGTAAGTACAATGTACTAGAACAAGGTTTAAATTTATTTTGTTTCAATAATATTTTTGGGACATTTTTAAATGCGTCTCAATGTTCCATCTTTGGTTTCAAACTTTGTTCCCCTTATTAACTAATTGCTCACGTGAATATGTTTACCTGAAATGAAATCCTTGTATGTATTATGTATGTTGAATTTAATCTGATATGTCGTGGACCCACTTTTCGTTCATCGTCCAGTATGACCTGATAAATCCGAACGAATTTGTATGTAATGAATACGGACCAGACTAGGTATTTCGTACGAAAATGGTGCCATTTGTAATGTACCTGTTTGCAGTGCTTGTTTATTAATGAGCTTAGTTAGGTGGTTATGATTTTGGGATAATACGTAAACTTTTGTCCATTCACGATGTTAATTGGGTTGGGATTTGATGTTGAATGTAGTTCTGGAAGTACTTGGCGTAAATGCTGCATACCAATAGACTTTCTTTTCACAAATACCATTCCTACTATTCATTATCAATTTAGGGTATCGTGCCTGCGTATAAAGTATGCTATTGTATTGTGTTGTGACATTAAAAACGAGTCAGACAGTAACGCCACCAATGCTGATGGCGTTACTGTCTTTTACCTTGGTCAAGGTTACCGTCACAGTAGTGTAACTACGATAAATAGATAGAAAGAATACTCTTTATTTTGTATAGGTACTAAAAATTACAGTTGTTAATGTAGAAAATAGGCGGCATTATGAGAACTGACTTTCCACCTAAAAGACATTAAATGAATTTGAATTAAAAGGCTGAATAGGCTTTTTTATGACTATGTTTTTATTTCATGTACTTATTGTTTATTTAAGTATAGGAGAACCAACAGCTGTAACAGGCTGTGCGCTATTCATTTCTTTGATCGTAATCCTATGAAATTTTGTGTTTCTGATATCTCGGAAAGTTTTAATAATAATAATAATAATAATAAAATTGTTTATTTATCCAAATAATACACACAGACACAGTTCAAAACTAATGTGCTAGAAATACAACAGCATTTAAATCTACAGTCTATGCATACAAAACAACAATGAACCCTGCCTCTTAAACTAGGAGACCTGTATCTTAAGAGACAGTGATCGGCCGATACTTGAATTTATTTAAACTGATGTTCAAAGAGTGAAAGTGTGACGATTCACCATTATAATGTATATTAATTAACTAGTATTAATCAAATAATCAAATAAGTGAGAGTGTTGAGGTGTGTGTATGCATGTGCGTGAGAAGGGGGAGGGAGTGTGAATGTATGTGTGTGTAAGTATGTGTGTATGTATGCATGTGTTGTTTTTTATGTCAAGCGATGTATGATAGTAAAGATTCTGTTTTAATATAGTCCTGCTGTATGAGCCAGTCAGTAGTTTTAGATTTGGCATTAAACTTATTTAGGTCTATTACGTCTAGTTCTTTCTGTATATTTTTAAAGACATGATGGCTTAAGACGTAGTACTGACGTCTTGCAAATGAGGTTTTATACTGTATACCTGGGGGAACATATGTACGCTTTCTTGGATCAGATGGAGGTAATCGGGCATGTATCCTTAGGACAGATTGGAGAATAAAGAGCTGCCGAACCGTCAGTACTTTGCAATCAGCGTAAAGTTGCGCTGTAGGGTATCTGTAGGGTTTCCTTAACATAACTTTAAGTACAGCCCTTTGAGACCTTTCTGCTCTCAGAAGGTAAGTCTTCGCTGCCCCACCCCATACAGTCACACAGTATCCAATAATAGATTGGCATAACGTAAAGTACACCATTTTTAGAATGTCAATACTGGCTGATTCTCGGAGTGATTTGAAGATGTGAATAAGACGAAGTATTCGAGAAGTTAGAGTATCGAGTTGTTTATCCCATTTCAGTCCATCGTCTATATATACACCCAAGTATTTAACACTATCAGCTCTGGAAATGGAAGCGCATGAACACGATACTGACTGATTCTGGCATGAGTGAGCCGTTATCGTGAAACTATTTGTAGGTTTGGTGTTGGACCGGATCGCAAAGGTTAAGAAATAAGTTTTTTTTAGATTTAAAGTCAGCAAGTTTAGGTCAAGCCAGTTCATCACTGAAGCCAGTGCAAATTCTGCCTTACGTTTCACATCTTCCCAAGAGGGCCCATCAACCAGAATCGCCGTGTCATCTGCATATGTATAGATCTTACAAGCTGGTATTGACATTCTACAAAGGTCATCTATGTAAATCTGAAAAAGGGTGGGGCCTAGAATGCTTCCTTGGGGGACACCGTATAGCACAACCTCTTCATCACTATAGCTAGAGCCAATCTTTACCAGCTGGGTACGATTCCTCATGTAATCTTTGAAAATTTCCAGAGCTATGCCACGTACACCCAGACACTCCAACTTGGAAATTAGTTTGGGGACAGAAACTGTGTCAAAGGCTTTTGACAGGTCCAAAAATAAACCAAGGCACTTTGTTCTACTGTCCAGAGTCTTAGCAATAGCTTGCGTTAGATCCAAAACTGCGTTTTCAGTAGAGACTCCAGACCGAAAGCCATACTGGTTATCCGCTATAATTTTGTATTTATCAAGAAAGCTTATAAGGTTTTGATTAAGAATCTTCTCAAGGATTTTAGAGAGCGACGGCAGTACTGATATAGGCCTATAATTATCGACACAGCCTCTATCCCCACCCTTGAAAATTGGGTGGACTATGGCTCTCTTCAAAGAATCTGGAAAAACTCCTGTTTCAATGCAGAGATTGCAGATGTATGTAATCGGGGATACCAGAGTATGACGACATGATTTAAGGAGAGAAGAAGATATCCCATCCCAGCCCGCGGCACAGTCATGGCGCATCTGCAATATAATAGTGTCTATGTCACATTCGTCAATTCTTTGTATAGCAAGTGAATTGACAGGCGGCTTCAGAGTCTTGTTGTTATGATGTTGAATGGTCTCGCGGTTTAAGGGCGCTTTATATGGGTCATTAATTATTTTAGCAGCCATGTTTTTACCTATATTGCTGAAGAAAGAGCAGACATTGTTGAGGGAAGATGCAGGACTGTCGCATATTTTGAGCAGTTCAACAGGACTAGAGCATATTTTACTAGTGTTGGTTATTTCTTTAATACTTTTCCACAATGCTTTAGGATTATTCCTACATTTTTCAAGCTCACTCTTCTCATAAGACCTCTTTAATTTACGCAGTAGCATATTACAGAAATTTCGATAACGCGTATAGGTTACACGTAGTATTAAATTGTCTGGGGACCTCTTAGATTTTACGTGCAGCTTATCTCGGTGCTTGATACATTTTAGAAGTCCTGAAGTTATCCAAGGTTTTATGGTTCTTTGTTTCCTAGGTAAATTAATAAGTTTTGTGTGTTTGGCTATTGCTGTTGATATCTTTGTAATTAGTGTACTCATAGCAGTATTTGCGTCTTTAATTTTGTAGATATCTGAAAAGTCTGTGTTTTCTAACTCTGTCTTAGTGGCTTCGTGGTTTAATCGGGATATAGTGAAACTTTTGATCCGTGACGGGTTTGTATTTGAAATGGAGAGAATAATCGGTTTGTGGTCAGTAATATGCGACTCCAATACCAACGTGGTGGCCATTAATTTAGTTTTTAATAAGGTGTGATCTAAGCAGTTATCCATTCTAGTTGGTAGGAGGTGGGTTGGTAGTAGTCCATGGGACGCGTTTAGTATTAGGTATTCTAGTGCACGATCATTTCTATTGCCCAGTTTTATGTCAATATTCAGATCACCCACTGTCGAGATATTGGGCACGTTTGATATTTCATCATAAATATTATTTAGACTAGACAAAAAACTATCGAAGTGATCCTTAGTATTATACGATGGAGAGCGATATATTGCTACTACCGTGAGCTTATTATCAATTTGACATACCAGACTATTTGCATACTTAATGTTTGGTTCCCATACCTTGACGCTTAGCCCAATTTTGGTGTAGATTATAACCCCTTCATTTTGGTTTTTAACGTTTTTTGTTGAGTGCGACTGGTATCCGTTTAGAACTGGGAGGTTAATCACTTTACTCAGCCAACACTCAGTCTCAGTTTTAAAGTAATAAATAGTGATAAACAATCAGCTTTAACCGTTGGCAGCTATGTAACGGCAAGTAAATCATGAGCCGTCAGCTGCACACTTTGTTGTGCAGGAGACGATAGTGATCACAAACAAAAGTGTTCCGGATGCATTCATAATTGCATTTCTTTACAATAGTACAGCAACTATGAAAAGAGGCTTTGTTTTCATTTAGCTGCCTCTGTGTGGTGTACATATCACAGGGATATTGCTAAATTCGATTTTTCGATTGTAGTTCTATTTTTAAGACTTTTGTCCAGAAAATCCCTACTTAATATTATAAATGCGAAAGTAACTCTATGTGCGCTTTTGCGTCTAAACCGCTAAACCCATCATCATGAAAGATGGCAGAGATATAGCCTGGGATATGGACAAGAACATAGGCTACTCTTTTTACGAGATAACCGACATCCACGCGGAGGGAGCCGCGGGCAAAAGCTAGTCATAAAATAAAAGTGGGCCAAGTACTAATAGTATTATTGACTCCATACTGCCACCAGTAATTCCGTACTAAAGCAATGTGTCATGGCCTTGATGGAAATTCATGTAACGACAATAATACAGATACAATAGGCACACACTGTAATCCATTACCTCAACATAATTATCAACCTGTAAATTAATGTCCTAATGGATATCTACAATGAACATTTGTGTCCTAAGGGAATAATTTCTGTAATTTCCGTAACAAATTGCTGATAGCAGCAGTGCGTTGTTATTAGAGAGTAGGATTGTGTTTCTAACTGCTCCGGAGCCACTTTTGCCCGGTTCCTAAGGTGTCACCCATCGTGACCTAGGCTATACGGATTTGTTTATTTTTCTTCGTATATATTTTGTACTTCCTTCTATTCTTCAGTATTATTTTACTCTTTTATTTTCTCTTCCGTTTTATTTCTACTCTTTTCGATATATTGTATCTTTGTTATTCTTTTAAGGTGAACCTAGTCCACATTTTTCCCATACAAACTTCGGGAGTGTATTACTCCACTGTTGGACAATGTTCATCAAAAATTAAACATGGTATCGTTTTGTCTCATTATTAATATTGTCTGTACGGAAACAGAATACTAAAATAAAAAGCCATTAAAAAGTTAGGAGCCAACAAAGATTCGTTTTTCTTGCTAATTTAACCTAACTTTGGGCGTGTTTTAATAATAAAAGAAGTGTAAAATCTGAAAAACCAAGTCGGTACCGACAAAGCTCAAATATCGAAAAGTTCAATAAACTTTAATGATCATTGATTTATGCAGTGTTTTTTTCATAAAACCCGATCTTCCGAAGGTCTTTTCTTATTTTCTGATGCGACTGTTTTACTATAACTGATCCTGCAGCTCACTCAATAATGTTGTGCGTGTAGATTTGCGTCTAACTGCTCATCACTGATACGACCTCTGTCGGACACGATGCCTGGTGAGACAGCGTGCTTTTTAGCCAGGCCCACCAGTGAGTTCAAGCCCGCGACTAGGTTCCCCTTAAGTAAGCAAAACGATCCAGTTGCAGGCCCAGAAACATAATCTATGCACCTAGCATTGAGAAATAGGTGATCACTTTGCACGTTCTTATTGCATGCACTTTTGTTAACGCTTATTTTCAGTAAAACTATATTGTAATGTCACCATCAGCAAGAATGATAATTGAAGGCGCAAATAATCTACTGATATCAGCCCCAATTTCGCCGCCCACCATATACGTACCAGTTTTTGAGGATTAGGACATGATATTTTTGTTGCATTTCCATGTATAAGCGATTATACTATGCAATGTCATGTTGATATTATGCGGTTACTAGGCTTAGTACAGTCAGCGTCAATAATATCGAGACGAACAGACTGTTCAAAATTATCGAAACAACTATGAAAATTGAATATTAACTTCAATGATACAAGGAATGTTTCAGAATGAAGACAGTACATGACAACTGTCATTCTGACAAGAACTTTATCCAATTGAGATAAAGTTTAATTTTCTTAGTTGTTGTGATCCTTTTGAACAGTCTGTTCGTCCCGATATTTTTGACGCTGACTGTACTATAGGCAAGCAAAATGCAAATGAGATTTCTTGGTTGAAACTGTTTATCCGTTGAATAATTAAAATCTTTTCTATTGATCACATCAACACAGTTTCTATAATCACTCCGTAGTAAAAGTTTAGGCACTAGCTGTTATGTATAACCGTTAATCAAGCTAGAATATAGTGAACTGATAATCATTCACATTGTTCCTCGTGCTGTTTTATATTTAGATTCAATCACATTTGTGTATAGCAGAGGTAAGAGCACTACATTACTATTCATCTTCCATTAACATTGGCCGTACGATTACAATAGTTTATTTGCATCAGTGCGGAAGCGACCCCCCGGGGTACGCTGGAGCCTTCTGTTTCGATGCAATATTAAATTGGAGCGCTGTCGTCTATATTGAGCTGTTTTAGGACGTTAACTATTCAGTGGCTTATGTAATGGTAGTGTGGCAGTGGCGGGTATTGTTCTATTCTTGCTAAATATGGGAATGACGACAAATATTGGAACTCGGATTTGGTGAACATTAATTATGAAGGTAAGTATAAAATTGCGCTTACTGTTAAAAACTTTGATAGATCTCAATTGTTATTTCTTTTCAAATGAACTGAACTTTTCAGCCGCAAAAAGTGCCAAAACTCGCAAAAACAATCCATCAAATCGCAATAAAAATAATTTTATCTCAAAAAAGGTAATTGGCAATTGTGTCCAAATGGGAGAGAAATGTTGACTAATTTTCCACAATGAAGAACCCTCTCAAAAGCCGGAACAAAGAGAGATTACAATGCTAAGTTACCATGAAACATTCGGCGAGTGTCGGGGGCGCTCGGCTGTCTTCGGAACAACAAATTATACGTAACGGAACAGGCAAACGAGCGTAAAAACTTGACGGAGCATTGTTTCTCACGAAGCAAGTTGGCTTTGAACTCGGATACTGTTCTATGTTATTATTTCAGATGAAATAGGTCCCGAAATATTGGGTTTCTTGGGCACTGAACTTTGTTTAATCAACGCTGCAGACTTTGTTTAATCAAATCTTATGCGGGTCCAGTACAGCTGTTTGAGGCTCAAGGCTTCTAAATCTTTTGAAGTGCCCGTCTTGCTGATTTTCACATAATACAGATCAAATAATGTTTGCAAAGTTTCACAAAAAGATGTTATACAAGGTTTCAAGTTTATAAAAGTTGTTAACGTGCTGAAGCATGAGATGAAGATGATAGTTTTAGCTTTAAGTATTATAAAATGTAAATATCTGCAAGTTCTTTAATAACTTTTAACGAACTATTTACTAATGACTTGATCACGTTTACACTTAAAAGTTTTGTTTTATTCTCCCTTTATTATGGTTTAAACTACGTGATGTCGAAATACACTTGTGACTGCTATCCCAGGATTCTGAAACAAATTAAGATATGCGTTACAAATTAATGTGTGCAAGTGGGCCTCGTATCTGCATTTAATTGCACTTGAAAGACGCGCTCCCAACGAGCCGGCTGCGGAGTGACAAGCTGAAACGTAGATTAATTGTGTCCCTATATAGTTTATGTTGTGTCTGTTCTGTTACCTAGGCTGCAGCAGACAGCCAATTGTGCCTGATTAATAGGCAAATTATTAGCCAGATTTATTCGTTTATTTTGTTCTGGGATTGCGTTTCCTGTATTTGAACAATCGGAACTACTATGAATGTCGAAATAATTCAGAATCACGTTTAATTTACTGGACATGGAGTTAAAGTGCCGTGTGATATGACACCCTATTATTAGTATCGTCACTTTTCGTCAGTATTGCAAACAGTCAAAATATAACTTGGCTTCGAAACAACACCGGCGATGACAAAAAATTATACATATAAAAGACACCGACTTCCAAAATTAAAGTTATTTGTCACTTTGTAGTGTTTTTTCGGAAGTCGGCCGGTTTTTTTAAATTTTTTTTTACAGAAAAAACACAAATAAAAATGTTTTTCTCTGAATGGCCTAATGGCCTCTACCATGAACCATTTCAAGGTTATCCATTAATTACCGGACACCCTGTATTTATTTAGGATACAAATCTTTACTTACTTGAGTCAGTAAGATAGTAATCTTAGGCACACAAGCAAGTAAAGATTTATTATTGAGAACAATCTTAACAAGTGCGGCCCATGGCCCTATACGGGGCACCGGTGTGGGCGCTTACACTGAGGCGTCAACCAGCACGCCGGTTGAAGGCGTGCCATAGGGTCATGGCCATCCGGATGGTCCGGGGATACCGCACGGTCTCCGGGAGGCGGCGGGCCTCCTTGCCGGATTGCCGCCATGGGATCTGGAGGCAAAGGTACTCGCGCACACTTGGGAGTTACGCGAGGAGGCCAAACGCCGGGGCGTAACTCCGCTGCCGCGGGAAATCGCGGCACAGCGGACAGAGCTCCGGCGGGATCTCATGGTGACGTGGAGAGTGCGATTGTCGCAACCCAGTCCTGGGCACGCCACGATTGCGAAGGTAAGTCCCCTCTTTGAGGATGGCTTGAGAGGCGGAACGGCGTCCTCATCTTCCGACACATCCTGACACAGGTCCTCACCGGTCACGGTTGTTTCGGGAGGTTCCTGTTTTGCATAAGGCGGGAGGGAACGCCCGGGTATTTCCATTGCGAAGATCGCCCTGAGGACACGGTGGAGCATACGGTGGAGGTCTGCCCGGCTCGGGCGGAGCACCGCCGTGTCCTCATGGAGGCGATCGGCGGTGGCGATCTCTCGCGTCCGGCCCTGGTCCAGACCCTGGTCCAGACCATGGTACAGAGCGAGAGTGCATGGTAGCTGTCGCTTCGTTCAGCGAAGCAGTGATGCTCGCAAAGAGGGAGGCGGCACACGTGAGGGAGAGGCAGTACATGCGCCCTCACGGCCGTAGCCTCCGCAGGAGACGCCTTGGGCGTCGGAAATCCCAGGCTGATTCCCGGCCACCGTAGGCGCCGGCTTGCGGACGGTGTGTAATGGGTAGATCGCTGTCCGGTAAGGACCACGCCCGGGTCCACGGCGCGTTGTGTTCCACGCGCGCCTCAAAGAGATGTCAGCACTAACTGATGGGGTCGGAAGGGCCGATGCCTGCCAGGGGTGCGGGTTGTTCGAAAGAGAACACGAAGTTCGAACATGGGTGGGTTTTAGTCAGTAAAAGTCTGACACGCCCTCCTGCTCCAACCAGAGCGGGAGAAGTTATTTGATGATTTCCTACCCAAAACAAAAAACAGTCTTAACAATAAATCTTTAAACTCATAGTGCTAAGTATGTATTTGTTTGCGAGTAATTACCCCAATTCCGTTGCGATCATTATTTGATAGTTCATTCTCAAAGCCGGCTATCGGATATAGCCGATTTAGACAAGTTTATGTACAAATCACAAACGCCAAACTAAATTTCATATTGTAAGTGTCTATTGAAGTCATAGACAAAGGGCTATTCAAAACTTTTCTGATTACCATTTTAAACAAAAGCACAGAAAACATTGAACTGTTTGTTTTCTATATGGTGAATAACCCAGCCCTTTCATTGAAGCCGATTAGGGATTATGGCCGAAAATAACTCCATCGTGATCACTAATCAGTTAGTCAACTCAGGCGATAATAGATTTTTTACGACCGCTAATTATAGTGGTCCCTTTGGAGGCACATTGTAAAGACTTGCCAACTTATGTATATAAACACATTGACATTAATGAGTAATGACATGAGTATTTACTTTGTAAAGTATTTATTTATTTATTTAAACTTCTTGCACACGTAAAGGTACAAAGGCGGACTTAATGCCTTAGGCATTCTCTACCAGTCAACCAAGGGTGGTGAAGAGATTAGATGGCAGGTGCTTAGGTTGAGAGGAACAGCGACTTCAAATTATATCATAATGAATAATAAATAAGATTGGTTCATAAATAGGTTATAAACTAATAATACACAAGTACTAAATTATTTAAATAAATGTGAAGACTATGTGGTTCATTATTTTTATTTTAATGTTTTTATTAAATTTTCGTCAGTTTTAATTTTAATCATGGTCGCCAGACCATGATGCAGATTTATTGTTTTGAGTTTGAGTAATGTAAACAGCTTACCCAAATGTACTTTCTTTGGTATTGTTCATCAAATCATTGAGCTCCTTTAGTCTTGAGTTGAGCTACACGATTACTGACAAATGCGTACTCTAACTGGGCAGGTCCACTCAATCTGTGTTTTTCTTTCTTCAAAATACCATTTCAGACATCAATCTACTTGGTCTTCACATGATCTGACCATGGCCAAGATTATGCTTGGACTTTAAAATAGACTGTGACGTATGAGTTTATTTCGGCCATTCTTCTCTGAGAAGTCAATTAGAAAACGCCTACCTCATCTAGTTGAAAAAATATGATTGACGTGTAAAATATGATTGACGTGTCAAAGTGTTTGTAGAAACCTAAACCTTTAGAATTATATATAAATACTAGTTGACCCGGCAAACGTTGTTTTGCCATATAAATTATTTCTAGTGAATACTTTGATAGTCAAATAAAAAATAATTAACTTATTGTAAGTGTGTGGGGATGTGATAGGTATTGACTGAAAGAGGAATGGAGCGCTGTGAACGATGACGGCCTATAAAAATAACAAAACAGCAAACATTATCGGTATTTCTTCGTAGATATATTGGATATCCGTTGACATTTGTGATCGTATCGTTAGTGACATTTTTAGGAAAACTCTTTGTACATTTTCCATGTGCCATGCAAGACGATGAACGATTCAGATTACCGCATGGGCCATGAATCATGTTTGTTTTAACAAAATTAAACAGTAATAGATCAGTAGACGGATCAGGAATTTCAGCAGAAATTATACTATCGATTTCTTCGGGATGTATTTTATCGATTAACTAAAACAAAATGAGTGCATGAGGTGATCCTCGTTTTTCCCATTCAACCGAATACATGTAATTTCTTTTTTAATTTTTGTTTGAACATACGTGCTGTAATGTCACGACGATGTATTGCATTTTGTCCCGGCAATGACAAAGATGTAATCTCCGGCCATTTTGGATAACATGTAAACCTAATAAATAAACACGGTCGTCAGTATTCGCGCACGAAAGTCATAGCATCCTGGATGTATTCTTGCATGTGACGTGGAGTGCCTTGAAAATATTCTGGAATAGTTTATACAGGTAACAATGGTTGTTGTTGGCGGGAGCTCGTGACACGTGTTGAAAACTATTGATTTATATGAGATCTCTTAATTAATTGAACGTGAGAACTATCTTAAGCAAAATAGGAATAAATAATTATAGCACGGCAAATTGATGATACATTTACTATGAGAATATACTTAATATGAGGGTTGCACTGAGAAAGTAAAATGATAGGTATAAGCGTGACTGCTACGATCGACGTACAATCAATAATGGCCGAAAACGGTTTAGGCCCTAAACTTTAGTGAGTGAGAGAGAAAGCTTATTGTGTGAGAAAGGCAGGAGACCGGCTTCGTTCTCATCCCTACTCTGTGCTGTTTACGGGGTGAGAAGTGACATCGGTAGACGCCTGGCGGGAATAACTGATCGAGTGGGGGGGGGGGGGGTGGTCTAGAATGATATGCTGAATTCATGGTTACGGTTTGCGCACTGGATAAAAACTTATCCTGTATGTAGGTGTCTCAAAAGAAAGTTTATATTTAGTGGATTGCTTAAAAAAAAATAAGCCGTGTATCGAATTTTTTAAAATTAATTATTAAAGTACACAATTTGGGAATTTATTTCTCAAAAATAGTATCGTCCAAATTTAGACCCTCACGTTCGCAGCAATCATTTCATCGAACAGTAAAATTACTTATGACGGCTCGGCAGGTGGACTCAGTGATGGCTGCCATTTCGTGACGGATATTTTCTTTCAAATCCGCCAGGGAAGTCGGTTTATTGGCGTAAACTTTAGATTTAAGATAACCCCATAGAAAAAAAGTCCATAGGGGTTAAATCAGGACTGCGTGGAGGCCAATTTATGTCACCTCTCCTGGAGATCAATTTGCCTGAGAAAATTTCACTTGTGGCAGAGACGTATAGGACGTGTGTGACGTTGCTCCGTCCTGCTAGAACCATGTTCTTTGGTTATAGCCAGGAAAGTTTTTCAGTTCAGGCACCAAGAAGTCGTCTAACATCTCCACATAACGCTCTGAATTCACTGTAACTGCACGCCGCCTTTCTTCTTCAAAAAAGTAAGGGCCGATAAGTCCTCGCGCCGACATCGCAGCCCATACGGTCACTTTAGGCGAATAAAGGGGTTTCTGATGCTTGCGTTTCGGATTCGTTGCACTCCAGTAGCCGCAATTCTGCTTATTTACGCGTCCATTAAGATAAAAATGAGCTTCATCCGAAAACAAGAAGTTGGTAAACGTTGAAAAGCGCTCAATTGCCTAAATTACAAAGTCAAGCCTCTAACTGGTATCTTGGGGCTTTAATTCTTGCACCATTTGAACTTTGTAGGGGTGCAGCTTTAGGTCTTTGTGCAAAATGTGGTGTAATGATGATCGATGTACATTTAAAGCACTTGCGCGTATCCGAATTGAAAGAGTCTTCGCGGGTCGTCACGAACAGATTGATTAACACTCTCCACGTTTTCTACCGTTCTTGATGACATTGGTCGCCCGCTTTTTTGATTTTTCCGGCGTTGTACAGGTTTCTTCAAACTTTTTGAACCATTTTTGAATAAGAGGAATGCTTGCCGAATCACCGTTTTTGTAAAACTCTCGCACGCCCAACGCGCGGTCTGCTCCCGAGAAACGTTGCATAGCGACTGAATTCCCAAGAGCCAGACTACCTATTGACATAACCCTCGCGCCCCTTGGATTCGCTGCGTTCACGCAGTAAGCCAAATAAATATAAACTTTCTTTTGAGTCACCTGGTCTTGCAGAATTGAAATCATTTATCATTAATATAAAAGAAAACACGTGTATATGCTGTGAACAACCTTTATTTCGATTTAGTTACAGTTTCACGCTCAATTAGGCCACCCAGCCGTAAATATCACATTGAGTCTACGAAAAAGTTCGGTTTTGTAGAGTGTTGTCTCTCTCACTCATATAGTAGTCTCTGTCTACTGCTTGATGTGTCACAATAAGGCCGATTACTGTACCTTCTACTCATTTCCCTTTTTTCTTCATGTCGTACTAGCTGCCACTTTTTTAATAGCTCACAATGGTACCTGTTTGTGCGGCACTCAGGCGTACCCGTTGCGTAGTCGTTTCGTAGCCGGCTCGCGCCGCCATTGTTCTACTCTTACACAGAACAGAACAATAGAGTCATGTTTACCCTGTTAGCTCTGATGCTGTTTTCTATTTTGTTACGAGTTTGTATTTTTAATTTTTTTTTTGTTCTTTTTTTTCTATTATGGTTTCTATTTTCTTGAAAAAGTTTGTGTTTTATTAGGTAGGGTGAATTTTGGTCTTTTGTTTTATAGATGTTGTATGGCTTTTCAAGTTGAAATGGTTGCAGGGAATTTTTCCACTACTTACTTCGTAGACTTCATTTCTGTCTAATACTGATAGGATTGGTGGATTTTCCAAAAGCTGAGAAATGGCCATTTGAATTAATTTTACATGAAAATAATTTAAAGAAAATACATTTATTATTATTAAGTGCTACCTATGCCTGCGGGTTAGCTCACGTGGAAAGATTTAAATTTTCTTTATGTAAATTATGTACCTGAGCGCCTTTCCAAGTACCGAGCTACCTTTCTTAATTTATTTTTTACAGCTGTTTAGCCGTGACAATGTACCAGAGTCCCTTTCATGTTTGTAACATTACTGTGGCTAACTAAAAGCTGGAATTTCGTGTGACTGACCTAGTTATTTCTTGGAACAACGTCTGAGTTTATTTTAGCATTTAATTTCCTTTATTATACTTATTAAGCGAAATGCTGCGTAAAGTAATATCAAGTCTAGGCCTCATTCAAAGTTACTATTTGCTTAGAAGTTTAGAGCAAATCCAAAAATCAGAATTTCATAATAGTCACTTATTTAGAAACGACGCCTCATTTCGGAAAATTATTGTGATTATTTTCCCGCGCGGCTCCCTTTGTCTCGATTTTGTTTATATCAGATTATCTTTATCTGTTCAATAGTTAAAATATGTCTTCCATTGCATTACCGGCTTATCTTTAAAAAAACGTATGTAAAAAATGTTTTTGCTTGGAAAGCTAATCTGCAAGATAAGACTTTAGTGATTTAAAGTTATCGTTGTGTCATTTTCAGAACAAATACACATACCTAAATGAAAATCTTACGTTGAAAATAGTTGTAACGTTTGAAAATTGAATAAATATTTACATAAATTATCAAATATATTATCCATGAAATATTAATGTTGGTACTTTGTTATGCGTTTCCTTAAAAACAATTGTCTGTGGTCGACCTAGCATGTGTGACTACTGTCTACGTTTTAATCTTCGGTTTAAAGACATTTATTTCTCAAAGAACAAATTACAGTTCACTTAAAGAGAAACTTAACTAAATTAATAATAGGTTGTAGTTTACATACGACGTTCAGGCCATTCGAGAAACTGAATACCTTAATTTCATTAAAAAATATAGAAGATTTGTAGTCTAAATAAAATTAAAAACAGTACAAGCTAAACTTAGGTGTATATACAAATAAAAACCAAAAAATAAACTAAACTTATGTGTCTAAAATGTAATTCCTAAGTCCTTTTTTAAATATTGGTATGCTTGTACACTCTCTGAGTTTTTTAGGTAATTTATTGTATAGCCGAACCCCCTCCCACTGTATAGTTTTCCTGCCGTACAAGGTTCTCACTCTTGGTACTTCTAGGTCATCTTGATTACGAGTATTATATCTACGAGTCTTTTGTGTAAATGAAATATTTGTGTGTATGTTGGTTTTAAGGATCTTTCGCATGGTATGGTACGTATATAATTGTTGTAGGTTAAATAATTTTGCTTTTTTGTAGAGTAATTCTGTAGGGGTATAGTAGTTGTAATTGAAGAGGACTTTGATGATTTTATTTTGTGTTCGTTGTAGGTGTTGTTGGTTTGTTTTTGCAGCTTGTCCCCATACTTGGATCAGATATTCCAGATGTGGCTTGATTGTTGTAAATAGTATGTCTTAGCTTGTAGGGTACGCATTTGCCAATGTTACGTATGGCTCCGGTTAGTGGGAGTATGCGAGATCTTACGTAGTCAATATGCGCTCTGAATGTCAACTTACTGTCCACAATTAGGCCCAAATACTTTTCATGCGTTGATTTTTGTAACGGTTGGTTATTTATTGTAAGATTTGGAAATGATGGTATTTCTTTATTCTTAGCTGCGAAAATGATGTAAGCAGTTTTACTAACATTCATAGTTAGAAGGTTTTGAGTAAGCCATATATTCAAAACATTAAGGTCTTTCTGCGCTTCTAAGATAATATCGGTGATGGAATCGCCAAAATAAAAAAGACATGTGTCATCTGCATACAGTGATATGTGTCCAGTCAGTCCAGCGGTACTAATGTCGTTGATATATACGAGGAAAAGCAATGGACCCAGGACCGATCCCTGAGGTACTCCACACTGTATATTGGCCGGAGCACTTGCAAATTTGTCAAGTTTGACGATCTGTTGCCGATTAGTAAGATAAGACTCAAACATTTTGTAAGCTGTAGAAGTAATTCCTATGATTTTAAGCTTTTTTAGAAGGATAGAATGGCTAACAGTATCGAATGCTTTTTTTAGGTCAATAAAAACACCTAGAACTAATTGTTTTTTGTCTATATTATCTTTTATTTTAGTAATTAGATCAACAGTAGCCGAAAGTGTATTCGAGTGTGGACGAAAGCCATATTGATGCGAGTAAAGAAAGTTGGTATTGGTTAAATGTTTAGATAAGCGCGTGTACAAAACTTTTTCATAAATTTTGGAAATAACAGGCAACACTGAAATTGGTCGGTAGTTTCCGGGGTCAGTCCTAGTTCCAGACTTGTGTATAGGGGTTACTTTAGCTATTTTAAGGCTGTCCGGAAACACGCCACTGTCAAAGCAACTATTTATGCAATTTGTTAGATTAGTTAAAATTAAGCCCTTTATGCATTTTATTGCTTTTGTTGTTATTCCATCAACTCCACAGCTGGTATCATTATCCAAATTGTCAATTATTTTGGATATCTCATCCTCCGTGCAATGTTCTAAAATGGTAAGTTGAAGGTCTGTATCTGGCGTATGTAATGTTATTTGTGGGTTTGTATTAGTTTGTATTATATTCTGGGCCAACAAAGACCCAATACTAGCAAAATAGTTATTAAACGCGTTACAGATTTCTGTACCGTTCGTTATTTCTTTGCCATCAAGCTTGAGTTTAGGAAGAGCACAGGCATCGTTTATCTTATTTTTAGCTAGGGTGTTTATTAATTTCCACATTTTTTTAGGGTTTTTACTACATCTTGAAAATGCGTCATAATAGTAATTCTTTTTATCTTCTTTTATTTTACATTCTACTCTTTTTCTAGCAGTTATGTACTTAGATTGCAGTTGTACATTTTGTGGATTTGTCAGAAAACCATGCCATAATTGATTTCGTTCATTAATATAATTAATTACCGTTTTATTGATCCAGTCCTTTTGTGGTAGATTTTGTATTTTGTATTTTATTAATTTCGAGTCATTTATATTCTTTATTAAATATTGTTCAAGAATGGCATAGCGGTTTCCTACTTCTATCGAGTCGTTTTGTAGTGTGTTCTCATACAGAGCTTTGTAGTCAATCGCAACGTATTGAACTTTTTGTTTTAGGGTCTGCTTATATTGTTTGAGTTCTAGGTAGATTTGTTTGTGGTCCGATAGTGCTGATTCAATTATTCCCATGTGTACCTTAGCGTTCCAAATATTACTACAGGCATGGTCTATTATGCTTTTTGTGTATATATATATATATATATATATATAATCTTATAAATTAAACCACAATCCTGTCACACTACGTACCTCCGCCCTTAATATAAAACATTAAGCTTAAATAATCACTGCCGTGCGTAGGCTTAATCTCAGACAGAATTCAACTGAGCGACTGTTCATAACCAACAGTTTTCAGTAACTACATAAAACAAGCCGAGGTTTACATCCCACGTTAGACATCAAAGCTTCTCACTGAAGATTTAACACAAATGGCCTGTGACTGACTGATGGAGGTCTAAACTATGGCAATTAAGGAATTACTCACAAACTGCCGACCTGTCTGGATGTAACCACAAGATATTAGTTTTGACCACACAGTACGAGTTTCGGAAATTTAACGTTGATTAAATTCATTTTGTAGGATGTTGCGTTACTTCTGAAAATGTTGAATACGTTTTTAAAGTTGTACCTACGCTAACGAACGGTATTTAGTCTTATCGGTACAAGGTGTAATTGAAATAACTGAATACCTGAAGTGGTCATTGCACTCGTCAATACACCGTGACATTTTAGTCGTCTTACAAAGGTGGTCCACTCAATGTATCCATCATAAAATACCTTTAGGCGCGATTAAAACATTGTTACCATTAATTAAGATAATAGGTACAAAGACAAATAAATAATGCGTTAGAATTATGAAACACCCTCCCTGTTAATAATGTTTACGTATCAAACGGTAGAAGATTCTACCTACCTACCATTACATTCTATCATTAATTCCTCCTCCATAAAAGGTGTTTCAAACTACGTGATGCGTCTTAGTGAATGATATTTGAATTTTTTGAAATAAATAAATGATTAGTAGTCATTGGATACATGGAGTGGGCTGCCGTTGTAAGACAACTAAAATGTCACGGTGTATAAACGAATTCTTTACTATGGGAACCACCTTAAAATCTCGAAACTAAAAGACAAACCGTCCCTAATTATTGTCGAGTTACACGTACACATACATAAAATCACGCCTTCTTCCTATGGGGGAAGCAGACACTACAGAACGCTAGCTGCTACGATCCTGACGTACTCCTTTTCCTCGTTTACGTTTACTTTACGTTTACGTTTTCGTACATCTGGGCCTTGTTTAATAAACATTACAATTCTACAATTTTGTAAATAAGTGACACATTTGTAAAGTTGTATGACAAGTGCTGTTTAATATACCTTACATTTATGTAAGAATTTTACTAGTAAAAACGTTACAATTATTAGGATTACAAGTGCTGTTTAATAAACGTTCACATGTGCAGAAAACGCCTGAAGATTTCGATGACAATATTGTATCTACAAATTTGTAATTCTAAGTTACAAACTACATAAATTGTAAGTTTTTGTTGAAGATTCTTAAATCATAGGTAGATTTCAAAAAGCTCACAATTTTAAAATATTTAGTATTTCGTTTACAGAGCTACTTTTTCTGGTTAGGTACCTACTTGTTTGATTCGTAACGAAAGTCATTGAGCACAATAAATACTCTGTTTCTAATATATGATAATAAAGATGTTTTATTCGGTTGTTTTAGTGAAAAACTAACTCCCGATATGAAAATAAAAAAAGTGGAAGGGCATCGCGGAACAGTAGAAATCTTTGAGCATCTATAATTTTGAAATTTAAATTAAAGGGCTGCATTTCTCTTTGAATCGGATTTAGGATCATGTCCTATTTTCGTTACCTAATATTCGACGGTAGTTTTGCTAACCCGAATTTTTTTCGAAATTATCCTTTTACGAAAAACTCACCGTTGCCGTTCACTCATATAATCATCATCACTACTGTCAGTATCGCTACTTCCATTACTAGTTGTTAGAACCATTATTTAATGTATAACAGTTAAATTTCTTCACATAATACATTAACGTACACAATTGTAAAATTCTGACACAAGGTCCACCCTGTCGGAATTTTTCTACAATTTACAAAATATGTAAAATTGTAGGTACAATTGTATTATTTTGACAGTTTTTCGCCATGGTAAATTTGTAAATTGTATTCTTTATTAAACAGAAACTTGTACAATTGTAAATTGTAAAATACAATTACAATTTACAATTTGTAACGTTTATTAAACAGGGCCCTAGTCATACTCGCCGGTTGCGAGTACTAGCCACCTGACCTTTCTGAAGTACTTCCTTTCTGTCAAGTTATACGAACATAAATGTATCGAGCGGCTGACGTTTTCTTCGTGATTTCAGGGCTAGGCCCACTGTAAAAGTTGTTCATAATGATGATTATTGACTACAATACTTACGTCCTTTTCAGGTTCTCAGTTATTTCAATTAAACTTTGTATAAAAGGGGACCTATTTATCCACCAAGTGTCTAGTATTTCTAAATTCCCAGACAATCTAGCGACCACTAGACCAAATACCATCTCTATCACCAAGCTGTAATAATGTTAGCAGCAGAACTGCCGGCCGATTGCACACCATTAAACTGCCGTTACAAATCAGTTGGCAAGGCAACGTTAATAAGGCATCGGGTAACGGGTCGTCGGTTCCAATACCGGCTGGTCGAAAACCGGACGCGATTGGACAGGGCTGTTTGAGTTTGTGACTAGATCAACATTGTTCAGTTTATATAAGTGTTGTTATTTCGAGTTACAAGAATATTACCCACGCTTTTTGGTATTTGATTAGGTATAGCTTTGTGTACCCGTCTTGTGTTTCAAATCAAGCCTATTTTCATCTTGCAGTAAATAATAAGTTCAAAGGTGAAGTAGCTAGTGTTCAGAGTATCATGTTCCTCTCGTAGATACATATGTGACATGTTTCGTAATGTTTATTATTTAAACATTACGAAACGTAAAGGGACGAACGATATGACTTCTTCAAATCAGGGACCGGACAACCCCGCTTAAGAATTAAGCCTTATGACAGGGTAACCCATACATGGGGTAACTCATATCCCAGTGTTACCTTTTGTTCGAGTTACATCTTCGAAACTTAGCGAAATGGCACCTGACACCTTTATTATGGTAACCACGTGAAGGGGTTAACCCCTTCAATGTCTTAGGCCTTTGAAGGTGTTACCTCCACGAAAAGCTTTTATTCGTGTTACTCTGAATTACCTGACAAACTTGAGCTGCACTACATGTTTATACTTGCACCCGAGCGGCGGCGCCGCGGCGCCTCATTGCCTTACTATTTTTATTTAGTTATTACGAATTTGACAACAAGTGACGACAGATAAGCGATAGTCCGGTCAAAATAGACATTGCATAAATTCCCAAGAAGCTGAGTTTTTACATGAACGTTAGGGAGACCATTTTAATGAAATAGTGAAAAGTCCCCATCGATCCCATGTGTGCAATTTTTTTTATTCAAGGTCAAAGTTCGCTAAAAGAGTTTTTTTAATTGTTTTTGCGAAACGGTTAGTTTTATGATAAAACTAGGTCGTACAAAAAATTGAGATCACGCAAAGATCTACAAAAATTGGCCTGACACTTTATCCCCTAAGATTCACGATTTCTGAGAAAAAGCGATTCTAAAATTTACTTAAGTTGGATTCCCCATAATATGCACGTTTCCACTCCACCAATGAGGTAGTGTACTTGACGCGATTTTTTTTAAAGCGGCATTGAACAGGCCGGCCGATCACCAGACGGTCAACAAAACATGCACGAGGGATATAAAAGCTGACTCGAATAGTAAAATTGGGCCATCGAAGTCAGCTTGCCCACCGCCCGCCGGTAATAAAGCCCAGGAAAGGGCTTAGGGGATGGCGATAGTTCCCAGTAATGACCTCACACTTTCGTCTTTACCAAGCCAATATCAACCGTTGCGTCAAGGCTCAGGACCTCTTGCTCCAGAGTACGGCGGAGGGGTTGATCAACGGCCATCGACGCCGAACCATACTTTGTTCCTCCCTCCCTGGAACTGATGGGTGACATTGATAGCCTGGTGGCACTTATCTTGAGGCCGGCCGCTGGCACTCTGCCCCTTGAAATGGTCAGCCGGGGCGAGGCTTTGTAGCGGCCTTAGTCGAAGATATCATGGCCGTGGGGGTTTATTTGTCACCCGACCGACCTCTCGCCGTCTTTGAAAATTTCATCACGGAATTGAGCACAGTCATCAGTCGAAGCCGTCCTCACCCCGTCCTTGTCATGGGGGACTTCAACGCCAAGTTCACTAGTCGGGGTTTCCCAGCAACGGATGCAAGAGGTGTGTTATAGGAAGAGGGAGCGATGGAGTCAGGCCTACTGCTCCTAAACCGGGGATCCGTTCAGACATGTGCGGCAGTGAGATGGGTCTATAGTGGCCTTATCGTTTCCTAGTCGCGCTGTCGCACGCCGTGTTCAGGACTGGCGTGTATTGGAGGAGGTGGAGGTGTTATCGGATCACAGACACATCCGGTTTGACGTTTCCGCCCAGACCTCGAGTGGCCCGGTCCAAGCGGCCCCGGCCGGGGTTGAGGATGGGTGGCGATCGGCGCTCAAGTGACTGAACCGGGAAGCTCTTCTAGTGACCTCAATGGTGCAGGCCAGGGCCCTGTTTAATAAACGTTACAAATTGTAATTGTATTTTACAATTTACAATTCTACAAGTTTCTGTTTAATAAAGAATACAATTTACAAATTTACCGGCAGGTGGACTCACCTTGTGTCAGAATTTTACAATTGTGTACGTTAATGTATTATGTGAAGAAATTTAACTGTTATACATTAAACAATGGTTCTGCCAACTAGTAGTGGAAGTAGCGACAGTAACGAAAATAGGACATGATCTTAAATACGATTCAAAGAGAAATGCAGCCCTTACACCCACTCAGCAATTTATAGATGCTCAAAGATTTCTACTGTTCCGCGATGTCTTTCCACTTTTTTTTTTCATATCGGGAGTTAGTTTTTCACAAAACCAACCGAATAAAAAAAACATATTTATTCTCCTGTATTAGAGACAGACTATTTATTGTGCTCCTTGACTTTCGTTACGAATCAAACAAATCGGTACCTAACCAAAAAAAGTAGGTACCTACTCGTAAACGTAATGCTTAATATTTAAAATTGTAAGGTTTTTGAAATCTACCTTTGATTTAAGAATCTTCAACAAAAACTTACATTTTATGTAATGTGTAAACTTACAATTAATAATTTTTATATACAATATTGTTATCGAAATCTACAGGCGTTTTCTACAAATGTGAACGTTTATTAAACAGCACTTGTAAAGCTAATAATTGTAACGTTTTTACTTGTAAAATTCTTACATAATTGTAAGGTATATTAAACAGCACCTATCATAAAACTTTACAAATATGTCACTTATTTACAACATTGTAGGATTGTAACGTTTATTAAACAGGGCCCTGGTTGGATTCACCAGTCAGGCCTGCCGATATTAATGAGGAGGCAAAATGGTTCCGGGAGGCCACGACCCAAATCTGTGATGCTGCGATGCCCCGCGTTCAGTCTCCATGTGCCAGGCGCCAGGTGTATTGGTGATGCGTGGCGGCGCGGCGCTCGTACACCAGGGCACCGAAGAAGACGCCGACGAACACCAGAAGCGCTAATAAGAGAAGCGGAACTGTATGAGGTGTAAAGAGTGGTGAAGAAAGCTCTTCAGCTGGAAATTAAGCAGCCAAGGGCTCAAGCTCATGAGAAATTGCTGGCAATTCTAGAACGGTACTGTTTGGTTAGGGGCAAACTTCGCTCGTGGGCACCCCCACTGCCCCATAGCCTCCAGCCGCAATTGCTAGAGAGAGTGGTGAGCACTATATTCGTCTCTCAAGGGGAGCACCCACCACCTCATATGGTCCCGCCTACTATAGTGCCCAACGCGGAAAACGACGAAAACGACGCGCCTGAAGTGACACAGGTAGAACTGAGAGCGGCAGCACAAAGGCTTCAGGCCAAAAACACTCCAGGACCAGACGGCATTCTTGGTTGTGCATGGGTTCTGGCTATCTCGGTTCTCTGGCGCTGATTAGTAGGACTCTTGAGAGCATGTTTGGAGAGGGGCCAGTTTCCCCGCCAGTGGAATACTGGAAAGCTGGTCCTGCTAAAAAAAGTTGAAAATTAAGGTAAATTTTGGTACTTTTTGCCCATATCTTTTTATCGTGTTGACTCAGGACCTTGATTTTTATACACCTAATAGGGACTATAGACCTCAGTATCTGGTCTAAATTTCAACTTGCTAGGTCCACCCGTTCCTGAGAAAACCGGTGGTGACACACGGACAGACAGACGGACAAGAGAGTGATCTTATAAGGGTTCCTGTTTTACCTTTTGAGGTACGGAACCCTAAAAAGAAGAGCGTCTTGTGGATTCTCCATCCGCTTACCGGCCCATTGTATTGCTGGATGAGTTGGGAAAACTCTTCGAGATAATTATTGCAGACCGCCTCGTCCAGCACATGGCAAGAGAGGGCCCGGATCTGGCGGATAACCAGTTTGGCTTCTGTCGGGGGCGCTCTACAGTAGACAGACAGTAAATTTTAGAATCGCTTTTTCTCAGAAATGGTGAATAATGGGGGAAAAAGTGTAAGGTAATTTTTTGTAGATAATTGCATGATCTACAATTTTTGTCAGTGAGCAATTTTTATCAAAAAAACTGTTTCGTAAAAAAAAACATCTTTTCGAACTATGACCTTGCATAAAAAAAATTCACACATGGGATCGATGGGGACTTTTCACATAACGTTATTTATCGTTCATGTAAAAAAATCAGCTCTTGGGAATTTATGCATGGGTACCCTTATTTTTCGGGCTAACTTGAACGGGTTACATTAACGGTGTACAGCATCTCGCCTCGGCTGTGGCATTTTCATAGAAAAAATTACAAAATATATACATATAACAGGGAGTACTACAACACACACTTAAACAAAAACACTGCTAAATTGCTTTTAATTACTTCCGTAGTTCCGGCCGAGTTTCGAATTAAATGACGAATGATGAGAATATAAACAAGTATAGACACGAAAAAAGGAATTATTACATTGTTTAGCATGTGCGACAAGCGAAATTGAACTGTAAAATCATACATTTACAATAATTATTATTACATGTTTACAAGTCGTTCGGTACATGCAACAATGGCGTCGCCGCGGCGTCGGGCAGAAAGATGTAGAGATGTTACATTAGGGTAATTTTTGGGTAATCCTATTATTGAATATATTCGTTAACGCATATTATGATACCATACCTATTACTGGGTATTAGTCAAATATTAGTGAACCGATTAATTATTAGCAGGAATCAATATTACAGTGAGTACAATCCAATATTGACCTGCCTAAATTCTCCATGATAATTAATATGAAATATAAGATTCTAGAATATGCACGTTTATTATATTATTTAGGTATTCCTAACACAGAAGTGAAACGGTGATTAAATATTCCTTCATACTTTAATAGACTTAGCAACGTTGAATATGTTGGCGTATTTAAAAGTTAATCACCTATGTACAATGATTATTGTTTTTTTTCTAAACACTTACGTAATAATGTATAAATTTTTCATATTACAATTTTTTTTCTTATACTTTTTTATATTTTTAACTATGTTATACAATTTAGGCTCGTATATACAGTGAAAATAGGCAATAATTGTACGTTTAATACAAAAAATGGTTTTTAGGACATCTCCTTTTTTTTTTTTTTCAACGTGAGCTACAAAATATATACCTACCTACATACGCACGTCTGAAGTGTTGTAAACAAACTAAAGTGATATACTATTTAAAACTTATTTACATATGTCACTACAAAAGTACAAATATTAGAAACTAATATCCGTATTAGCTAATACTAAGACAATGTGACAGAAACAAGTGACCAAATTAAAAAAAAAAATGTTTTCATTGCTTGCTTACTTGGTAACCAACTCATGTAGCTTTTATACGAAGCCCGACATGTATAATGATGTCTTTATAATACACACATTACGAATGCTTAACGACAAGCAAGCAGCCAGGTTTTATTCATACAATACAATATTCACCTCGCTCACTCGCCCACTTCGGGTCGGTTTAGGCGAGTCTAGTTATCTCGCTCACTCGTCAAGGGCTTAGACATCGGCGAGTGCGATGAATGACCGCGGTGGGCAAATAATAATAGCATAGCGAGGCGAGTCGGCTCGCTATTACACGTCCCTATTATTTGACTAATACCTGGTAACCTATTAATCTATATTCGCTTATTCTAATATGAATATACAAGGCTTGTATTATAATACCTGTGTACCTATTACGAATATATTAGTCACACCTCTAGAAAGATGCCACGTGCGATCGTGGTTATGCAATTTTCAAACTAGTATCAATTTCAAAGATTGCATGTTACAATGTGATGGGCTGGAATGGCTTACCCTGTTACAGTGTTACAGGATATTGAAAGGGTAACTTGTTCGGAAGGGGTTACATTGCACCCATTCGTGGTTGTAACATGTAACATATTGTTTCGTTTTGAAGCGCTTAAAAAAGCCTTATTTTACAATCAAAGTACTTTACAAGTACTTTTGTCACGTGTTTCACAATCTAGACGTAGTGGCGTTAATAGGCAATCTACGCAACGGGTCGTCGGTTCCAATCCCGGCCCGGACGAGGTGTCCGTTAATTAACGCGAGACGGAATGACGAGCTGCCTGTATGCTAACGATGTGTTCATAATTCAGCGGGGAACTGGAAAATACAAGAGCGAAGGTCAAAGGTCAGGTGTCAATATGACACCTAAGTGGGCGAAGATTCAACGCATTATATGAGTTTTATTTAGAGTCAAGAAAAAGAGAATGTAAAACAGCACCTTTCGTAAATTTTAATAAAATATTGTTCCGAGGAAATCCTTAATACATTTTGCTTTTGAAAGCTTAGTACTCTGGAGTTTTGAAATTCTAGAGGGAAGAGGATCTTAAAACAGAACTGTTCATAGAAAGGAATATAAACCGAATTTGTTGTTGTATCACTGAAATCAGAACCGGAGTCTTATTTGGTAAAGTCAAACGTAATAATTTAATATCTTTGGGTACAATTCAGTTCTGACCTGAGAATGTTGTTACTTATATAAAGCTGAGCGTTCCACATAAATCGATACCGCAAGAAGGGCTAAAAATAGAATCGCAATCTGCATCAAATGTGCAGAATCCAGAATACACAAGTCAATACTAGTGTTAGAACATTGTCCCAATTCGGGAACATCTGGCGAGATGTGAGATGTGACCAGATATGCCCGGAGGCTGTCGTGACACAGATACCTAGTGCTCTGGGTTTACTAGCGAGCTATCTGAAACATTCCTGCCCGTTTCCGTGATATGTTCGGCCTTTTTAGCCATCTTTGATTTGAGGATTAGGAATGCTTTATGTGTTTTAGTCAGATCAGGCAAGGGATATCAAGATCTGCTGAAATAGCAGTGCTTTTTAAGATAAATCCAATAAGTACTCAACGGCGTGGCGGCGCAGGTTAGTCTGTACTAGATGCGGTAATCGTATTAGGTACAACATCTTCAATATCATCAGGATTGTGCCGGAATATAGCAGTTCTTCGTGGACCTGGTACGACAGCGGCTCCCCTGACATCAGAAGACATCCACCACACAACCATCGATGCTTAGTGACGCTCTGCTAGACTGACTGTCACCAGCCAGTGTCACTCTTACTTATCTGACCTCTTCGGTGATTCTCACTTGCGGCGCCGTCACATTAATTTGTAAGTTTGTGGGTACCCAAATATTTTCTAACCTCAAATCAAATCAAATCAAAATATTTTATTTCACATAAACCTGCAAGGGCACTTATGAAACGTCAGAAGCTAGGCGCACGGTTCCAATTTGTCGCTTCCTATGGAGAAGAGCCGGCAAGAAACTCCACGGTTACTCTTTTAAAAATAATTGGGTTTTACAATGTTTTCAAATTACAGTGAAAATAGGTATGGGAGGACAGTGCAGGCCTGTCAATAAGTACCAAGTACTTAGAGGAATGAAAATAAAGAATAGAAAATCGTCTATAAATCTAGTCTGTAAGGCCTACAATGTTTTCCCATTCACAATATGTAAAAGAATCTACATTAGTAAGATCAACCTATTTAAACAAAGTGACATGATTTTCATGAGAATCACTAATAAATAGGTGATATTTGAAGCGATGTATAATGTCAAAAATGACGAGAATATATCAGAAAGTGTAAAAAATAAAAATATTAAAAATTAACATTGTAATTTGGAAGCAGTTAATAGTCTCTCACAAAGTTATGCTGTTAATGAGGTACCAGGGAAGCCACATGTGCAGAAGGAATTAATGCCAAACTTCCCTGTCTTCAACGTAGTCTTTTATCTTATAATATGCTTTTTTGATAAGGAGACGTTTGATGTGAGTTTTAAACTTTCCATCGCTAAGTTCTGTAACCGACTTTGGCAACTTGTTATAGAAGCGGATACTGTTTATTAGAAATGACTTGCTAGTTTTAGTTAATCTAAATTTTGGAATCACAATTTCATCTTTACTACGTGTATTTAGATTATGGAAGTCGCATCTTTTTTTGAAAAGACCTAAGTTTTTGCGAACATACAAGATATTTTCTAGGATATAAAGAGAAGGCAGAGTTAGTATATCAATTTCCTGTAAAACCTGTATAACGTAGCTTCACCTACGTAGTTGGCGATTATTTCGCGGATCACTACAGCGACTGTTCTGTTATATGTTATGACACCGGTCATAAGAGCAATCGGAATCGAAAATAAATGTTTCGCTAAAAGTATTTCCTCACCGCGACGTGTTTGATCGATGATCAGTCTCGCTGATCCATGCCTTCCAACTCCCAACTTCGCGATCCCTGCAAACTTCGCTAGAAATTGTCTCAGGGCTCGCCTAAATGTCTTTGACACAAATACTATGTAACTTTGCAGTTATTTTCCGATGTTTTCTTTGTGTTTACTGAAACAATAGATATGTATATTAATCTATTAAATTACCAGCTTGATGACTTTACATAACATGACATCACGCCTGTATTCCTCTAAGGGTTAGGCAGCGGTATACTTCAAGTATAGTAGATACACGCACATTTTGCCTGTTTTGTTTAAGTCCCATGTAGGTAATAGAGCTTGACTTGTAATGTGACTTTTATATCGCAATTATTTGTCTACACGAATTAAGTCACCATTTTAAAATCTTTTAAAGAAAAGCTCCTAAAGATTTTCTTAAACCTGACATGAGGACTTAAAACTTTGATACAGTTGCGTAAAAACACATTCCCCGGAGATTAGTGAGGCGCCAGAACGGAGGTTTTAAAGGGAATTACGTCATATTGAGAGGGCCATGTAATTAAAAAAAAAAAAAAAAAAAACACGAGTCTTTCACTCCGACACAGATTTTGTACGAAAATGTCGGCTAACATTGTTAGAAAATACGAGTAAAGTACAGTAATACCCTTCGTTTTATGTACATTTGGATTTTCTTTAAAAAAGAAAATGCTCTTAAAATAATCACACTTGCTTTGAATGGGATATTGACTTTTGATTTTATGAAAGCAAAAGGTGAGTAAATGGGCGTAAAAATAACTATACCTAAACTTATTTTACACGTTATGAAGTAAATCACCTCGTTTTATTTCACTTAGTACCAGTTTTATAAATTCTATTACTCTTACATTTCCACGAAGTGGACTAAATAAATCAAAATGAAGTATGCGATCGTTTTGAAACGACTCACTTTACCGAATTCTTATTAAAAGTACGGTATTCCGTGACAAAGTTGTTCGGTTAAATTGTTCGCCGCTCTTGGCGTAAACAATGGATTCATTGAGAACAACTTAGGCAGAAGGAAGGTTATGTTGAACGATTAAAACATTACGACTATCTTTATGATCACTCACAGGCTCTCTAGTTGGAGGAGCTGGTCATCACGTCAATCATCATGTAAATTTTGCTAAATGTGTTTTTAAATTATACATTTTTTTTCTGTCTTACCGGGGGTGGCGACATAGTGATTAAAATGCAAATGATCTCATGTCCCTCCTAGCCCCTCGGTGGCTCCGTGACACAGAATGTCCGCGGCGGCTAACGCATTGCCGTGCAAGCGTGGTAGTAAGAATCCTTCGCACCTATTTGTCACTTTTTAAATAATATTAGCTATGCAAATTGGTTCACTTCACAATCCTGTTAGAATGAAACATTTTAGTTCTCTGAGTTAGTTTTTATCAAATTTTCTTGCGTTGTGAAGGTCATTTAATCTTTGTTGTTGAAAGTACTTTCGGCGAACAGGCCCAGAAACAGATATTTTAAGAATAAAATGTTGTTCAATCACTCGACCACCTTTCAGACGAAACTTGAACGGAATTTCGATTCAGAGAGAAGTGTCTAACGATTGAATAATACTGGAAATGCTGGCGTGTATAAAAATGTAAAAATGTGTGTTATCTATCTATTCTGCAGGATTTTCTTCCCACGTAGGAAGTAGAGGTTCAAGTGATTTACACGCCCCTGGGGTAGCGGGGTTAGTCTCCAGTAACAAAATGAATTTGTAAAAGACCTTGAATATAAAAACACAGCTCTAGAATACTGAAAAATATAACACAGAATTCGAAATGGTCGAAAATTACCCGGTTTCGCAATAAAAGAAGTTTGAAAATGCTCCCTAGTAAAAATAATAGTTACCAAGGAGAACAACAGAACCTTCCTCAAACTATTCTAAAATGTTCTTAATAATCGTTTCGGTGTACAAACAGCATACTCCGAACTAAGTATGACCATAAAAGCAACAGCGACAGCAGCTGGCGGCGCTGGCACCGTCCCCCAATAGCAAGTGAACTTGGACTTGCGTTAGCCGGGGTAATAAGCCCCGATGTGGGGCATTTCCCAAAATCGATAGCGGTGAAAGTGGGCAAAGACGACCTTTGGCAGCGCGCCAGCCCCGGCCAAGGTCCGCCACTGAGGATGTTCCAGTATTGATGAACTAACATTATGGATATGTGAAAGTTTTGGGAGCGTGCGTGTGTTCGTGTACTAGCCGGGGTTGGACGCGTGACATATTGTGATTTAGTGTGTTAGTGAGCTCTTCGGTATTGCTGCTTATTAAACTGTAAATAAATTGGTACACACCATATTAAAATCTGTGCACGAGTTCTAACGCAAATATTGAAAAGTCTGTTCGAAAACGAATGGTTTATACAGATTACGACGATAAAAAAAAAACATTGCGGAAAAGCCCACATTTAAACTTAATTGAAAGCTCTTTAAGCCCTTTTCACGTTAAAATAAACGTGCAGGTCTCGTAACAGTCCTAGGCGTATATTCTTTAATCCAGTTACATAAGTCTGTAGTATGCGCGCATTCGTTACCCCTGCGGCCTGCCCACGTACTCCACGCCCGATATTTTGAACCAAATATAGCTCCAAGGTTACTCGAACATGTACGATACAAACCTAGTGTCCACACATTTGTTGCCCGCCAAATTGTACCATTTTGAAGCACTAATGGACACTGGGTCGAAACAAATATATACTCCGGGTAAAATATCGATGGATAAATGGGGCAGTGCTAAAGTTGTATGCACGATTGAATACGGCCATTTAAGTGATAGCCTTCGGGTATTTTAATTAAGTTGGTCTGTGAAACAATGGAACTGAAGACTGTTTAATGCAATGGTTGCGACTAAATATGATAACTGGAATTAAAGTGCCTTTTGAGTAGCAATTTTACTATTCATCTACTCGCAATTTTCCGCAAATTACCACACAAAATTGTTGAACAGATCCCCAATAATGCCTATGGTTATGAAACCACATTTAAATTGGGATGCAGCGATACAACAGCCTGTACTCAATACGTGCGGGCAATCCATGTGTGAAGCGCCATTCAATTTGGGCACAAATTCCCGGTGGCGGCGGGCGGTTGCAGGCGCGAGGAATTCAACTGTGCCGCTTGAGAGTCTTCGAGCCTGCGGTGCAGATATCAGGTTTCATTGATGACGGTGTTGTTTCATGAAACTGGTTGAGTTGTGGTGTATCCTGGATAAAAGCTCAAGTCCATGTAAAATTGTATAGTACAACTACGCATCTTGCTAGACCGAGTCGATGTCAATGTATTTGGTCTTGGGGTGGAAAGCACAAGTGTTTTGTCGTAGCTTTGTCTTCATTTAAGAGTTAAGCCGATAACTGTTTCTGAACAGTATAGCACGTGCTGTTCTGTAGTCAACGCCAACCGCATAGTTAACTTCACTTAGTTCAGCTCACAATGCAAGTGAGCGAGATTTCAAGTAGGTCACCACTAAGTGCATCAGACCAAGTTCCCGAAAGCAGTCGCGTGGTTTTGAGCCCGAGTTATTGAAATTGGTAACTCGTGTTAATGTTGTCTCATATGAGTTTACCAGCCTAATCTCACCCACAAGGACCATGCAATTAATAAGTTCACAGCAATAAGCGACGCGGCTGTTTCTACACATCTGTATATTAACGACGTGCTAGCAAATTAAAATGCAAATTAAGAGGGCGCCTGTGTCCGGCGTCAGGGATCCGTGTTCGCCGTCCGAACTGTCCGGCCGATCCGGACGATGCGTGCCTAATAATGTATTCGTATTTATGCGAGGCTGTCACCACGATCATTGTCAGGTTAACCGTTATGCAAATGGGAGGAAAAATGGCCGCTGTGGACAGTGCGATAGAGAGAATGAACGAGTGTTACCAAGGATTAGCAAATATAGGTTTTATGACGGGAATAAAGATTTATTTCACACAATAAACAAAGTTTCATACAGTATTGTTATTTATGTCTGCACATCAGATTTACTGTAGCAGTAAACAGTATTGTAGGCACAATAAACTACGTGTGAGGTATACGCATTACACCAGTATATCTTCGATAAACTTCGTGTTTTTAGATCCTTTGCAGAATAATCATTGCCGCTATCTAGTTGCGTAGAATGTGAAGCCAAAGATAATTTGCTAGCAAAACTTAACAGAATTAACTTGATCTGGATATTACATTTTAAGCACCCCGAGATTTTTTTTAAATGATACTTACAAAGCACCCCAACATATTACTATACACGATGGCAGGGACATCGACGCGCAACCCGTTACATTCAGTACATGATTCTGAATCCACAAATTTTTCGTCGGTTTAAAAAAAATGTTGCATGGAGGCACACGGTGGGTTGAAAATCGGCTTTCATAGACTTAGGGATTTTAATTTGAAAGTGCCGGATTTTTTGCCGGGTATCGCTTCTATTAGTTATTACTATATACAAAAATGGTACCCGAGTTAATTCTGCACAAAAACGAAGGAATTATAATTTTTTTACGAAAAATTTGTACAAAACTTGTATGAAAAATCGAATTATCTCTTAAACGGTTAGGAAAAATCGTCTACGGGGGTACAACTGCACCAAACAATACTTCATGATTAAATGAAGTACTCTTTGTTTTTAGAAGAACAAACAAGTCTAAATTGGTGATGAGGCTATCCATTCTAAAACTGTATAGTCGCAAGGCAAAGATGTTAGCAGTTACACAGTTGTGAACAATCGAAATATATAAAGCATAATTTTAGCCCTTTTATTGCAAAACGTCGATAATTAGTTAACTACCCTCATTAAAGTTTTAAAAGGTGTACTAAAGAAAATTTATAATCGTCTAAAACATTTTTAGAACTCAAAGCACAACCAATCAACAAATTAGCTTACATAGCAGAAAAATGTGAATGTTGTGCATAGTTGGCATTGTTGAGCGATGTTGCAAATCATTTAATCACCTAATCAGGCTCATTAGAAGACTTGTCTAAGTGTGGGTGTGCTATAAACCTCTGCCTATTCCTTCGGGGATATAGGGGTAATGATTTTTATGTTACGTGTTGTTAAAAGTCTGTGTTCCTCAACTTTGACACTAAAAAGAACCGTTTCATATATAAAAATAAATAAAAATATTTTGATGATTTAAAAAAATCAGCAGTGATAACCGTTATCTGGAGTATGACAAAAAAAAACATTAATCATTAGTACTATAACCACCTGTAAGGATATTACAGTTTTCCTTGCCGGTTAAGAGATAATTCGATTTTTCATAGAAGTTTCGTACAAATTCTGCGTAAAAAAATTATAATTCCTTAATTTTTGCGCGAAATTAACTCGGGTATCATTTTTGTATATACTAATAACAAATAGAAGCGATATCCGGCAAAAAATCCGGCACTTGCAAATTGAAATCCCTAAGTCTATGAAAGCAGATTTTCAGCCCACCGTGCGCCAAGACACGGCAACAATCTGCGACTCCCGCATTTCCCTTAAACTTAAGGGGAAGATATGTATGGGTCAAACTGTTGGGCCACAAAAGGGATGAATGAAAGGCAATTAATTGCATGCAGCTAAGATGAGAATGCTGAGAGGGATGTATGGTGTTACACGAATAGATAGAATAAGAAATTAGTACTTAAAGTCTGTCAGCGGCAACGGTAACTGAAAAGATGTGTGGAAATCGGTTGTCATGGTATGGGCATGTGATACGGAGGAATGACGAAAACGTCGTGAGGAAAGTTTTTGAGTATGAATGTCGATGGCTGTAAGAGTAGGGGGAAGACCAAAGAAACGATGGATGTACTGTGAATGATGTTTAGAAAGGGGTGACTACCAAGATGACGACTAATAGAGAAGTTGGGAAGAAAGTTGCGCCGACCACAAATAAGTTGGGATAAGGGCAGGAGACTGATGATACAGCTTGATCGCGTAGGGATTGCACTTTTCTATGAAACAAACCGACAAAACATTTCTATCCTAGGAGGTCTAGAATCATGTGCTGAAGTCATTGTTACAGTTTGCGCGTCGATAACCCTGCCACCCTGTATTTACAAGTTCGTAAAAGTCGTTTCTATTTTCGGTTATTTTTATTATTATCATAAAATAAAACTGAGCCGCGATTACTGTCATCGTACTCACGCAGGTTTCAATCCATTCTATTTCGGGCAAGACGTAGTAACTATAGACGTAATGGTTTGCATGTTACGTACTTATCATTTGGGAATACACTGATGAGATTTATGAATTGCGAAGGCAGGGCCCTTGGGCTTTAATTTAATAGGCTTGTTGTTCTACGAATAAGTTTGTGACGTCCACGTCATTTACTACGTAGTAAATTATGAAAATAAATTATCTTATTTCTGTAAGTAGGTTTGTACACACGCTATCACATGTCAATCATATTTTTGAAACTAAATAAGGTCTGAGTTTCCTATGGGACTACTCTGAGAAGAAAAGAGGTCGCAGCCTCTTTTAAAGTCCAGACAAAATCTTGGTCAGCTCGTGTGGAGACCATGTAGATTGCTGTCTGAAATGGTATTTTGAGGAAAGGAGGTGTTCCTTTCCACTATTTTCACTCCACTCAATTTACAGGTCCTCTCAATCTGTGTGTTATTACCTGTCCAGGCAGTACACGCATTTGTCAGTAATCATGCAGCTCAACTGCAACAGCAGGCTTTCAACCATGGGCCTTTCAAGTAAGGATCGCGTATGCAATGCTTCTGATCTGATTTAAAAATAGGCCATTTTAAAGTAGGAGAAGAAGTTATATAATATAAATCTTTTAGGCAAACAGGCGCGATACGACAGCGTGACGCGACTCACGCAGAACTGTTCCTACGAAAACTTCATGGAAATTGTTCGACAAGTCTCGCGTTGTGCCTGTTTGAAGAAGCCTTTATGATTTGAAAAGGTCATGTGATAGAAGATTTTCAGCTCGTTTATTTTACTGCGCTCTTGTTTAGAGTGTTCAAGTCCACAGGTGTTTACATTCAAGACTGCGCTTGCGTTTCTTTATTACAGTAGTCACTTTTTTCAATGTTTACTTTGAAAACTTTTTTATAGATCCAACAAGCAGCTATTCCATGATTATACCATGCCAAAAACAAACATACCTAAACCAGTTAATAGTCCGCTCATTACTTGCATGATAGCATTCGTAACCAGTGTTCTTGTACTGCATGTTCACAATCGATTGCTGGTATTATCCAAAGATTAATTAAAACGCGCTCATTAAAGCCGGAGTGAATGTATTGGGTGAAATGTGTCGCTGGAAATGTGCGTCATCGATTGGTCTGAACAGTGGCCTGATATGTGTCTCTTATGGGCACTGCTATCCTTTTCATTTTCACAACTATGTAGCTGTCATATAGAGTCATAATGAATAACCTACGTTTATATAACATTAAGGAGGGATTTTTTTGCTGACTAGAATAGGAGACAAAATAGATGAATGCGATGTGTTTTTTTTTTACGTACATCCACTGGATATTATCATTTCATAACTATGGCCACGAATATACCTACTGTCAGTACTTTTTCACTAATTACCGAAAAACGCTTGCAAAAATTAAACATAGAAATAATTGGCAGTAACAGTAACACACACACACACATCGGGTCTAGAAAATAGTGTCGAACACAAAGGGTGGGCCGATCCGCGGCCACACTAATTAGTCGGGCCATTGCCGCAGAGTCAACATTCATAGGCAGTTAGTAGTAAACGGGAAAAATTGTACACTGATTTACGAAATACTCGGTACACATTGCTGGTATAATTAATTGCGCTGAGAATGCTGCGGCCGCGGTCTTTCTATTGTAGGCTGGCGGCATACCAGGACGACTTGTCGTGTTTGCTGTAAAGGTTGCATACCAGGACGACTTGTCGTGTTTGCTGTAAAGGTTGCGATTGTAAAAACAGGGTCAAATTAAATTAGCTGGCATTACTTTACCCACGTGTTGGGTGTCGATATCGAAAACTAATGGACCAAAAATACTTAAAAAAAACATCATTCGGTGGGCGAAGGCCCGTAATCGATCAGCCTGTCTTTGTAATTTTTCGTGGAGCATAGATATGTTTTACGAATTTCCGTTCAAAAATGTGTCATGTGTATTTAATTTGACCCTTTATTTCTCTATTAGCAAAATAATTACTATTGTTACTAGCTTCCCTAGTTCTGTAAGAAGTAGGTACTCAGTAACAAAAAAAAAAAATGATGTCACATAACAATAAATCTTTCTCATATTTTATTTTTCTCATTTACGCCACACAATCAGTCGTATCGTAATACGGTTATTTATTGTTATTAGCTGTAATATCCGTACGACTATTTGTCGAAGCGTCGAACTAGACCTAATCGAAAAGCTGAATCGACGTCGTAGAAATAAACGAGAAGTGCCAATTATGAGCCGCAAGTCTGAGCCGGAGAAATATAGTGCTAATACCGACGGAAATGGATAATATTTCAGGATTACAGATTGAATTATAAATATTTATACACGGGGTCCTGCTTACTTTCTTGTTCAAATATTGACTGGGGAGTTATAATTGAATTTACGATACAAGCTTGCTTTTTATTGATTCCAAGAATTATTACAATTTCTTGTAGTTTCTTATTTATGCCAGCTGTAGTAGAGAAATTGTATTATATGGAGCGGATTAAATGGTTCGACACGCAATGGTTCGTAGCTAGCGTCGGGTGTAGTATGCGGCAACTACGACTTTCTAATGAACAATAAAGTGCACATATATCACCGACTATGTGCAGCTAATGCGGCAACAGAACGTCTCAGACACGTCGGCGCAGCAGTACTTTCAAGTTCAAAAGGCTCACTTTACACAGATACACACTAAGTTGGCGTAAAACTGCAACTACCGTCGCAGATTGCTAAAATGCATGAAATGACCCCGACTCAAATGTATAGAGACACCATTACTGCGTGGTCAAATTCGGCTTTATCAGGTGCGTCAAACGCATGGGTATTATTAGCATGTGCATTATTATGTGCACCTTTTTTATTGTTTTCACTACGTCGTTACTTATATTATTGTTTGTATTTCACCATTACGTTCTTTATATTAGTTTGTATTTCTTGTGCGTGTCTCAATTAAAATATTTTTCTTTAACCTAGTTTCTGACGATTTACAAGAGCCCATGTAGGTTTATATGAAACTAGCTGTGCCCACGACTTCGTTCCGCGCGGAATAGTTTTTTTACTATTATTTATATATCAATAAAAACAAGTAAAAATTCTTAAATAAAAGTAGCCTAAGTTACTCCTTATTACATCAGCTACCTGCCAGTGAAAGTTCCGTCAAAAACGGTCCAGCCATTTCAGAGATTAGCGGGAACATACAGACAGACAGATAGACAGACAAAAATTGTAAAAAATGTTATTTTGGTATATGTACCGTATATTCATATGCATGTAGCAAAAAGCGGTTATTTTAATATTACAAACAGACACTCCAATTTTATTTATATGTATAAAGATAAATTACTTTAATTAGATTAGTGTCAGGGCTGCATGTGCATCCGTGCCGTGATTGATACAGTTGCAAATGGTTGACCAATAGCGGGTTTCTTACATGATCCTGCTTTGTAGTTGATCATATTTAGGTTTGATCTGGTTACGTGTGGCTGACTCATAACAGCCGCCACTGGTCGATCGATAAGGTTAAGCTACGCGTTGGGTGACCACCTTTACATACAAAGACCCCTCCGAGCCTCGGAAAACACGTTAAGCTGTTGGTCCCGGCTGTCGTCCGTCGGTCTTTGACAGTCGTTACTGGTCGTCAGGAGCGCGTGTCTTACAACCAGTTTTACCAAGGAGTATCGTATTTCTCAGTAACTGGGTTATGGAGGTCAGATAGGCAGTCGTTCCATGTAAAATACTGGTATTTCGCTGCATACGGTTAGACTGGAGGCCGACCCTAACATAGTTGGGAAAAGGCAGGCAGATGATGATGATCCTTCTGTCATTAGTTATTTAGTGCCGCTAGTCAGTCGGCACAACGGTCAGTCGGCACGGCGCGAGCAATGCCGCGCTGCACTAATAAATTGCTCACTCGGTACGAGCGAATTTATTTCAATGGCAAATTTCGGATATTTATTATCATACACGAGAGCCGCGGGTAATAAATACGTTACTAAAATGTAAAGTACGCTCTAAAGTAACGAAACAGATAAAACGAGAGAACGTACCTCTTTGAGATATAAAAGTATCACATATCTAAGTCACGTCCGCGATCCCAGAGGCGGCAGAGATGAACTGGCAATCATTTATATTTTGATCACGATAGTTTATTTCTGGTCCTTTTGATAAACTGAGCTAACACCCCTGTCATAGAGGATTTCTTCCTGAATTGAGTCCAGCATCAAATTACCAAGGTAAATAGTCACTAACAGGCACCAAACGCGTGTAACGATGTGGAAACATCGATAGCTACCGTCACACGTCATGTCGGATATGAGTTACGACTTAAATGCATTCACTCTGTACTAAGCTTCCACGAACAGTAAAAGGATTTTAAAATTCTGTGTCGCATTTTAAACTGATTGTCGCATATGTTTGTTTTTTGTGTGTTAATATAATGAAATGGCCCAGGCTAAAATAACAGGGCTCAATTTTTCGTAATACCCTCTTTGTTTTGCAGAAACAGATATGTTTCTTTCCCGAATCTCCATATATCTTTGTATGTGTAATAGATTTGAATGTGAAAAGTCCGTAATTCGGGATAGTCCAGCTTCCGTAGCTACCGGTCACACAATCCCGGTACCCAGATCAAAGTGTACGTCCTCCGGGACACGTTTATTGCACACCGTTGTCCTGTCGTATTCTCTCGCCTGAGATTTATACGCAAATGTTTCTCCTCAAACAGTGGGAAATGTATGGGAGAGAATGTTAGAACGGGCTACCTCGGCTTTATTGTTCTCCAAGAGAGCGATGCACTATCAAGTCTTGTCTGCAGGAAGAAAGGCTAGGGAAAGCTAGAGGAATGTTGATAATTCGAAAAGAAAATGTGTAAATTATTTTCTACTTTTTTAGTTTGGTTTTTAAAGCGTGTGTTTTAGTTTTTTAAACTATTATTTTTTATAATGTTATGCGTCTTGCTTATCATCTCACCCCATTAATGTGGCACTACCAAGTTCAATCCTTAAAGGTTTGTTTTCGTCCAAATTAAAAAATAACATCCAAGTCAATCGCGGTAAGTGTTTCTGTGCAGTAGTACCCGAAGTGTTTGGATCCTATCGAGTTTCTTAACTTTGCCAGTATTGTGGAGCCCGTCACACGGACGTCATGTTTCTTATACCAGATTACTCCCACAAGGAGTGCAGAAACTTTGGCTCAACTTCTAGTAACTGATGTAAACTTTTCTTTTGGATTACGTGTGGTCAATCACATAATATTCAGCGAGCCAGTTGTTTAAATGTCACTTGCCCTATATTCTTTACTAGCTTTTGCCAGCGGCTTCGCCCGCGTAGACGTCGGAAATTAACCCGCGGGAACGTACTATTGGGGTAAAGTATCCTATGTGTTATTCCAGGTTACAATCTATCTGTGTGCCAAATTTCATCCAAATTCGTTTAGTCGTTTTGGCGTTATTGAGTAACAAATATTCAAACATTTTCACAAATTTTCATATTTATAATATTACTAGCTTTTGCCAGCGGCTTTGCTCGCGCGGAGCTCGAAGACTATCCCACGGGAACGTAGTATCGGGATAAAAAGTATCTTATGTATTATTCCAGGTTACAAACTACCTGTGTACCAAATTTCATTCAAATCCGCTCAGCCGTTTTTGCGTGAAAGAGTAACAAACATCCATACATACATCCATACATACATCCATACATACACACATACATCCATACTCACAAACTTTCACATTTATAATATTAGTAGATTCCTGTGCTGCTTCAACTAGGTATTTCGCCGAATCAATCAGATAACACTGTAAATCCTGATTGGTTTTTATTAGATAAGTGGTACATTTTCCGAAATGAACCAGTTTTCATTTACACTTCGATCAATACCTACGTCATTGTGATGCGACGAACGTCGATAAAACTGAGTAGCTACTTACATTTATGTATATTGATACACGGATCACGAATCTAGGTCTCCAATTTCGTAACACGAAATAGTACAATGATCATCTCATCTATCTACGACTATTAAGACGTTTTGGGTGTCTAGTAATATTAGAATACGTTTGTTCAACAAACGTATTGATAAATTATCTAATGTAAAACTTTTTATGGCTTATAATAGCCATAGGAGCGTTATTTGCTGAGTAGCTGGTACTGTTCCCTTTGTGTGGCGTCCTAAACAGACATAGGCTTACGAAAATCATTTCAGCACATATTTATCTTTCTTGGTACATGCGAGCTTTATGCCCGCAGTACAATCTAAGTTTACGTCATGTGTTTATCAAATTTTGTGTACGTAAATATATTGACTAGCTTAGTGTTCCAATCTGGAGCTTGTAAGGTTTCAATATTTGATCCTTATTTGAAAGATTGAATTTTTATTTCCATGTTCTTTAAAGATGTTGGTACTTACTGTTCTACATCCTCCTTATTTACTGTAGCAGTATTACAATCTTATTTACATACACATTCGTAAGTGGGCGTATTAATTTTGCTTCATAATTTACTTAATTAATTCTGTAAACGAATGGAGTCCCTTAACCCGTGTTTAAATGCTCATTATGGTCTTCAAACGCGCTTAAAACCAAGTATTTTGTTTCTCATAAACGTGTTGGTTTATGTTCTCATTATTTTAATAGAAAGCTCTTTAATTTTCTCTCACAATGCGCGGCGAGTGCTATAATCGTGCTTTTAGCGAACGGCATATTTCAGTTAAGCTTTAAAGGCAATTAAATTGTAGAGTGACGGGTTGATTAAAACGTTTTGGGCTTTATCCAAAATTAACCTTTTGATTGATTGCTTTCTTCCATTATTTATTTAATTCAGTATCAAATAATAAAAAATAAAAATTAGTTTCCACTCATACTGAGTGGAAACTTATTTTTATGTCAGCAGTAGTTGGCAAATTATCATATAAAATATCAGCGTATTGGTCTATATAGCAAACTGACGTCATACCTACAGAGCAATATGGCGTCCACTGAGTCCAGCGTTTTCGTCAAATTACGCGCGAAATTTTATAATGAATTTAAATGCATTTTTACGGCCCTAATCGATGAAATAAACACGTTGTGTTTTTTGTGGTTTATTAGCACTTCAGAATCTAATTAGGACACTTTTAAAAAATGGGTGTAATACCCTATTCAGACGAAATTCGCGCAACAATAACAGATATTATGCGAGTAATCATTTCAAGTAGGCGCCCAGAGTAGGCACAATACACGCATTTACATATTCAGGGTCGTCGCGTTATCTCTGTACAGGTATACGCAACGTTTGTATATAGCAGTTTCATTTACGCCGGGCCCCACGTTGGGCGCCAAAATAAATGGTTATTGCTTTCCATGTTTCGACTTGTTTTGAATGAATGAAAGAGCCGTTTGAAATATTTCAATGTCAGAGATGACAAGCCAAGTTAGTGTAGCAATAATACTTTATTTTGAAAGGTGACACTTTGGTGGCAGTGACTTGAAAGTTTACTTAGCACCTAATTAAATTTCAAGGACCACTGAATTGTGTTTGATTTTGATGTAGTGATTAATAAAAGAAGTGAAAAGTGCTTTTCAAGTATCAAAAAATAAAAAAAAATCTTCAGATTACAAGAGATTTTATTTCCATTTCGGATTTATTAAAGCGAACAGTCTAAAAATTGGTTCGTCCAATTCAAATTTTAGTCAATGATGGCGCTCGTAGACACGTTGTTGTGAGTCCCACGTAGGGCGCCATCAAATATATTACTCTCGGACTCTTTTATTATTGCGTTGCATTTCATTGCAATATCTCGTTCGGTTCTCTGGTCTCGTTCACCAACGGGGCCCAAGAGGTTCAGAAATGTTCTATTTGGTACTACATGGTCTACAGCACTTAGGTTGATTTGAATTACAAGTCCCAGAAGCGCCGGTGGACAGTAAAACTTACGTGATGTGAATGTTTGAGTGTCAATTTCGTCGCAGTTGAAATTTTAAGCACACGTTCAACTCCGGCCGTGATGTCGATAGAGTTATGATGAAGGCGACTCATTTCTCGCATTGACTCAAGTTTGTGATTTCATTCAGTATCGTATAAGTACGAAGTCGCAGAACATGCACGGCATTACTTATCTTTGTTATTTTAAGCTATATCATAATCAGCCTATAACGTTCCCACTGTTAGGATACAGACCTCCTATCTGTGAGAAGGATTGGGCCGTAATCCACCACGCGGGCCCAGTGCGGGTTGGTAGATGTCACATGTCTTCGAAATTTTGGTTCTAGGACATGCAGGTTTCCTCACGATGTTTTCCTTCACCGTTTTGAGAACAGCCGTGACGAAATAATTAACACGAAGTACAGCGCCTGCTTGGGTTCGAACCTTCGACCTACATCTCGTAAGTCCCGTCAGTTACCACTGCGCCAACACTGCTCCCCCATTTTAAGCTATATAGTAAATTCTTATTGTTGAAAGTGGAAAACGCTGTCTGGAAGGAAAAGTAGGTATCATTAAGGCTCGTATAATTTGGTACTAGGTATCGTTTAAAATTTTAAGCCTGAAACACTCGGGGGACACAACCGTGACGATACATATATGCGGGTCTATATGCACACCTTCGATGTTTCACATAGGTACCTACATAAAAAGTGAAATATAACCTAGTATTTTTTGTATTCAGTTTTTACAGTTATTGATGGGTTTTACTACATCTATTTTACGGCATCAGCTTTTTGTGTATTTTCCATTATTCTATCTTTTCGGTTCATAACTCAATGAAACATTTATCACTTTGTCATTTTAAACAACATTTTATTGGATTAGAAAATAAACGCAAATTGCTATGCAATATACTTGAAAGCTTGCACATGTCGAACTCTAGAAAGTATTGAATTTTGTACATCGTATTATTAAACTCTTTTCAAAAGGTCGTAAAAGTTTTTCCTACAGTTTGCAGCGGGTTGTATAGTGGTAACTTGTTTTTAATAGTAGCCCTGGCGGCACCCGGGAGTGTGAATAACAATGATGCAACCAGTTTATTTGTTTAACCAAATGAGTATTTTCGTATACATAAACGTACTATTTTTGTCTACGCGTGTGAATATTACATGTGGGTAGTTTCGTCTGTTTATGCGGGTAGATTGTTTTGAATGGTAATTATAAGTAAGGTTTGTTTGGAAGCTACGATTGTTTGTTGTTTTGAGACAGTGTTCTGCTGTGAGATACTTGGGTTTATTATTGTCTCTGATTTTTCCGTATGCTATATATCTGTATTTAATGGGTAAAAAATTAATGAAATTTGTTTTGTTTCAGGTAAGTGACCAAATACTTCTATCCTGTGTCAAACCTCACCATATAAGGAATCTGATACATTGACATTTGGTAAGCGTATTTTAGTTTAAGCAACATTTAAGTGACCTTTATTATTCAGTAGCAGCTCGACGGGTTGTATTTAATGAAAACATAATTCTTCTCCCAAATACTTTATTACTCAATATTATATGAAATTCTATTAGGCATATTAAAATTAAATATTTGTACGCCACTAAGGCCAAACATGACTGATCTAAACTATAATGTAATTTAGTAACTTGCATGCTCTGTATGTGTACTCATGTTTCCACAAATAAAGAATCTTGTATCTTGTATATTAAATAGAACTGGGTAGGGCAGTAATAAAGATGCTTTCACGATTAATGCTTTCTATGGAATTCGGATACGCTCAGTAAACTGGTCTAATAACATGGTCAATGTTTGCCAATTGCTATGCTAATAGAAGACGTTTTTGCGTGTACGTTATTACCAGCGTAATAAACTAAATGCAAAAACGTCTTCAAAATGTTGCCACCAAATCATATATTAATTTATATGAATTTAGTATTACATAAATATGTGTCTTTATTTGGCCACAGAAACATCGTCCGTTTAGACAAGTATGCCAACTTATTATCTGTCTTTTCATAGAACTCATTTTAAACTTATAATAGCATGATAAAAGCCAACAATAGAATCCAATAGAAAGTTAAACGAGATCCACTAAGTCTTGGATCTATTAGGAGTGGAAGAAGACTCCATTCATGTGGAAACGATGATACCTCTGAATTGGCTGGCGGGCTGCAAACACCAGATACTCGGGCTTTTGTGCTCCTTCGTATTTTACACTAGTATTTACTTCAGAACCGTATTGCAGTTTTAAGATGAAACTATTTTTAGAATTGGGTTCTAGTTTTTGTTAATGACATTTAAAATGTATTTTTTAGTTTTGTTTTAGTTTTAATTGAGTGTCTCGACTTGTTTTAATTTTATTATAAATAACAGCAATTCAATGTCTCCTATTAAATTAATTTGATAAAAACGCTTAAAAATAAAACTTTTTAAACGACAAATTAAATTCAATTTGTGTTTACAATTTCAGACACAATTGAGGGCTTCCAAAGATTATATTAAAACACACTCTCCAACATAAGCCTCTTACATTATCGCTCAATCGAACATAATAGGCGCTAAACATATCATCAACATACATCAACCACATACATAAATAAAGGCATTTGCTGATAAGCGCCGCGAATCACTCTTCTTCAGCCACTGAATTATGCATGAGTCGTTGTGTTTACGCTTCAAGGGCAACTACCTAATTTGTTATTGTTAACTAAGTATTTACGTGTGGAGGGTGGTTTGGATTAGATAATTGTGTTAGGTTGTATTTCTGTCTGTGGCTCATTATTATTGGTTCTATCAATGTCACTGCTGTAATATTTTACTGTTGCTGTTTGTGCTGGAATGTGTGTCCTATTTCGGGCTCCACATAACACAAAGGTTTTTTTCTACTGAAATATTTTATTATGCAATTCCTTTGTGAAAACAAATAAAATTAATTTTGTTGATCATGTGAGAGGTAAGCCTTGTTGAATATTTAGATAAAATCCTACGGTTCCTCAAGACCTATAAGTAAACGTGTTTCCCCAAATTATACTAATGAATTAATCTTTAAACAAATGACTTAAGGGGATTACAGCGGTCACTTCCTTACCCTGGGGAACCTAAAGCCCTAATTCTGAAGGTCCACATGTAAATTAGGCGTGTATTATTAAGACGGATTTTGGGCCCTGTGGTCTAAAGATGTAATACGGAGTAATCTGTATTCGTTGACCGAACATAGGCTTGATGAAGTGCTGAGGTGGAGTCTAACTGTACGAGTTGAATAGTTGGAACGGTATTACATAGTTTCTTCAAGAGTCAGGGTTAAAGCCGGTAATCATGGTGGGGAGCAAAAGTTTCTCACATCACAAAAACATGTTGACACAATGTGGTGCAACTTTTGTTTCCTATAAAGACGGGGTTTAAGTCTTTCACAAAGTATTTCGCGGCTTAAGACAGCTTCGATAAAAAAGAGCACCTGAATTTTGAATTAAGTACACTATAAAAGTCCTGCCGTCTTGTAGAATATCTTGAGTAATTAGAGTGAGATTACTGTTACATAATAAAATTCTGACACTCAATAACTAACAGTCCCTAACAGCATACAGAGCAACTCGCCAAATGCCTTGTGCTTTGTACACCAGTATCTGTAGTGCGGCCGTCCTTGGTCATGTCGCCGGTAATAACCTGGCTCCCTGGCGGCCACCCGCGTTCTGAACACTCTAACACATAGGTTCCCAACCTTTTATGGACTGCCGCCCCTTTTACAAGAAAAAAACATTCCAAACCCCCTTTACATAATAGCATATAATGCCAATTTCACAAGTATGTCTATTATCTATTAATAATCACAAATTATAAATTAATTCTCTCTCTCTGTAATCGTGCTACTCGTGGGCGTAGCTGAGAGTCGTGATTATTCTTGGACCCTAGAAGGCTTCATGGCTTCATTTGAAAATACTTTTTTGGCAAATTTAACACATTGATAATAACTCTTCAGTTAATAAAATCCACTTCAAAAAACAAAAGTGGTAATCCAACTTTCAAATATTTCAACAAAAACATCAATTGGATAGTGCTCCAAACTCGTATGAAAATAAAAGAAACCGAAAATAAACGCTTCGCCAAGTTTGGAACTAAAGGATTGTCCGAGCAGATATATTTGTTTGTAAAACTTTCACTTTTATTGCACAGTTGTAAGAAAAGTTGATACTAGTTTGAATTGTTTAAAAATGATAACACTAACATTAAACGTCTATTCTATTGGGAATGAGTTTCAATTTTATTGGATACTAGCTTGTGCCAACGGCTCCGCCCGCGTGGAGTCGTAAATTATCCCACGGGAACGTACTATCAGGATAAAGATCCTATATGTTAATCCAGGTTATAAACTATCTGTGCACCAAATTTCATCCAAATCCGTTTAGCCGTTTTGCGTGAAAGAATAACAAACATCCATCCATCCATCCATCCATCCATCCATCAATACTCACAAACTTTCGCGTTTATAATATTAGTAGGATTATAGTTGCTCATAATACGTATTATCTTTCAACAGCATTCGTTGAAGAAATAAGTATACATACAGTTTGTGAAGTATACTATCCATTCAAGAAATAAGATAACCTCTGTTGGGTATTTTAGTAATTAAGAATGCAACACCAAAATTAACATGTAAATTCATATGTGATACTCCCCTTCCAACTGTGACACTGGTCCATTACACACGTGAAGAAAAAATAGTCCGCTGTTTCATTTATTTTCCTCGGCACCAACGCTACCAGCACCTATCAGCAACCAACACCTATTACACCGCTGCACAACCTCCTGTGGATAGGTTTGAGAATTCAAGGCTATATTTATTGATGAACTCCTAACACATCATCAGTTTTGTTTATACGATCAATCATCTAACTCCCACTCCTAATACTCCTTAGAGGGCAAGAGAAGAAGGAGCATATCTTAACACTTGATATACAAATTCTTAGGAGATATTAGATATTAGTAATGCCAAATGAGTGCAGTTGCCTGCTTTGCGTCGGCCTTGTTATATCGATATAATGCAGGCTATAGAATTCATTTCATCACGGATTCAGCCGTTGAGTTATATTTATGTCACAGTCTATCCAAACTTCGGCGTATTGTCGGACCTAATAATCAATACATCTTAGTTGTTTATTTTGTGTGTATGTCATCATCATCATCATCATTTCAGCCGAAAGACGTCCACTGCTGGACAAAGGCCTCCCCTATGCTCATCCACTTCGACCGGTTTTGTGCTTCCCACATCCAGCGGATTCCCGCGGCCTTCACAAGGTCGTCGGTCCACCTTGCGGGAGGCCTTCCCGCTCTACGTCTTCCGGTACGCGGTCGCCACTCCAGGACCTTTCGGCCCCATCGGCCATCTGTTCTGCGAGCACTTTGCCCTGCCCACTGCCACTTAAGTTTGGCAATTCATCGGGCTATGTCGGTTACCTTGGTTCTCACGCGGATCTCTTCATTCCTGATTCGATCACGTAGGGAAACTCCGAGCATAGCCCTCTCCATTCCTCTTGCTGTGTATGTACTGTCCGTGAATGTAACAGCCATGTTGGTGGAAATATATGTACCTATGTATAAATACAGAGTAGTTTGAAGAGAATCGATCGGCTGCAAGTGGCGGCCGAAGCGGGTCGAGTGGTCGCTAATGAAACCGAATACTCGCGATGATTTAGATAGGCTGCTTGGATGTATGGTGACTTGGTCATGTCAGGCTAGTGTCTGTGTTTGTACGTCTTTATGACTTTACAAATGAGATTTCAAAACTGTCAGTACTTTTAATAAATTATTGTGATGTCCAATGACATAATAAGATGTAGTGATTTTAAATATTAATGAATAATGATAAATTTGCCTTAAATTATTTTGTATCAGTGTAATGACGATTAAAAAGTATCTCATTTGACAGTTATTGAAAAAGTACTGTTTTTTTTTAACGAAACGGAATAGAAATATGATTTTCTTAGTTTTCTGAGTAATTTATCTGCGAGCTTCGAAATTAAAAGGCTGTCTTCAAGGAGTATATATGAATATTATGTGGAGTCCATAATTAAATAGTTTGATTAATAAACTAGGTTTGTCTCTGTAAGAATGTAAATACAGAAGTATTTATACTTGAAAAGGTGTGTTCATTTCATAAGTTTTTAATGTCTTAATGTCATCTTATTCTCTTGTAGACGTAACCAATATGAGAGCTTAAGTTACTTCTTAATAAAAGTTGGTAATACTGCAAATGCTTGCTAACAAAATTACCGAACAATTTATACACGATCTATTAGACCTTTAGCATGTGAATGTGAATCTAAACTAACCTAACCACAAAGCACCTCGTGTGCTGACTGTGAAACTGTTCGTTTCTGAGCCTCCATCGCTTTGGCAGCAAAATTAACGGCACACCGGTAACCGGGCGAGAGACAATCAGCCCACATTATTCAAATCTGCGGGAACGGACGGAATATTGAGCGAAATCTATGCTCATCTAGTTCAGGATAGAAGCGGTATATCGAAAGAGGTTCTTGGTTGACTTGAATGTAATGAGTATAATTTGGACTAAATTACGTCCAAAAGATTTATTCATTGAGAAACTCAAAATGAATACTTAATAAATATTGAAGTATCCCCTGCCAGTGAGAGGACAGTTATTTTGGTCAATGACAGATTCTTAGCATATTTGGAAGGAATAAACAATTCAACTGCACAATACTGCTCAACAGAGTTGGACCTCGGCAATAGATCAGAAGAAAAGAGCGTTTAAATTGCTCGTAGAGAGAATTCCGCCATAGCCCAACTCGAAAACGAAAGTTAGAAGTTCGCCAGTAACTCTGCTCCGTTTAGATTTGAACTAAAATTAAAACTATTGTTAACTTAAATGGAACTTGCTGTTTGCTCCCACTCGACGTTTACATCACAAACATTAGTTTTAATTGTTAGGTACTTTATTCCATAGAGCACGGAGACGCCTCGGCGGCCGCTGTTAGACGCGATATTGTCAACACTTTCCTTACAAACCCAGCCTGTTACCGTTTACTTGCACAATGACGCTAATGACGTATAGGTACTGACTGGCTTTGAAAGCGGTCCGTGATCAAAGTTGTGCGCGTAACGCACTTTCGACGCGATTCTTCGTGTTCAGTTCCATGCTCTATGCTCTATGCTTCGCTCTGCAATGGCTCTGTCTTTGTATTAGGTTGTTTCATTACGACTTTGGGTCTGATTACTATTAATAGCTTTGTATTCATATTGTTTCGGAATTGTTTGTGTTTCAGTGGTTGACTGAATACTGAGTTATTTATTTGGCGTAAAGCCTTTGACGCCAGAATCAGTCCAGCCGCAAATAATAAAATAACACAAATACAACAACACTAATAACGTACACTAAAAATAACAACGAATAGTTAGAATTATTATAATCACCATACACACTCATTTATGGTTTTACTTCATTATCTCATAAGTTTGCACACAATATACACACAAAATATACCACTCATATACAGGCAGTGTGGCAGGGTCATCGTCACCCATCTTGTTACCATGGAATCAGTCATCAGAATCAAGTCATGATTCTGAACCTTCCTGCTTTGACATTATTGATGGGTTTAAAAATACATTTTGGCCGCGTATGTTCACTTTTTTTTGTTGATAACCTTTGAAAAATGTCTACGCTACCGACGCTAGAATCATATGCTGAATTCGTAGTTTCAGTTTGCTCGTCGATGTCCTTGCTACCCTAGTAGGCACCTAGAAGTATAACAGCGGTTTTTTTGAGCGAAAATATTGATTCTTCTTTTAGGCAGGTCCTTCTTTCCTCCCGTACGTTCGTCACGTGGACCACTGCTGCCACTTTGACAAATAAATTGAGCAGTAAACGCTCGCTGGTGGCAGTAACTCACTGGAAGCGCACTGTGGAGCCACGAGCGCAGTCCGTAGCATATTACGGCAGCTTACAATTTATTAGTGATACGTAACAAACGCAAGGCTTTCACACGCTGTTTACTAACATACTTGGTGTCCAAGCTGTAGCTTTGAATAATCGTATTTTTTTTTACAAGTGTATGGGGACCATGAACAACGAAAAAAGAAAGTTATTATCTTTAAGCTACCAAGTTTCTTGATAGATTTTGATGAATAATTTTGTCTATGGAAATATTTAGTCTTGTACAGTACTAAGGGCGAATCTCACCAACGAAACTTTTGGCGATCAGCGCATGTAAACCGCGTTCGACAGCTGTCAGTGTCATCATTGTTGTGGAACATTGACACTGACATCTCTTGAACTTGGTTCGATGATCGCGTTCAGTGTCATTGATGAAAATCACCGAAAGTATATCATATACCTAAATACTTTATGAAAACGTCGTTCAAAGAAAACCATACATATTTATTAATAATATTGTGTACGGAAACAGGTCTGCTAAGAAGCGGCGGCGCCATGTCGTCGAACTGTCTCTCTGAGCGACAGGCCATGTCATGTCCTAAGACGAGCACATTACCGGCTAATGTATCGTCGAATCAATCATAATAACGTCGCACCCGATTGTTTTCACTCCTGTTTTATATTAAAGGAAAGGTGTAGAAGGCATAATCCCAAAAATAATCTAAACTTTAGACAATATGGCCGAAGGACGCTGGAGCGTCATCGTCAGAAGGAAATTGTGTCAAAAACTTTGTTAGGTATACAAACAGTGATTTGATTTTGTTTCTGAAAGCTTTTGAGCTCATCGATATTTCTTAGGATATGCTAATTGTCGTGTCTACCTATACCTAACAAATAAAAAGGTAAAAGAAGGCTAAACAATTAAATTTAATATGAGGAATACAAAATACAGAGGTGATATATATGAAAGTACCTACCTACAATGCACTCTAAGGGAGGGATGAAGGAGGTAGTATTTCATTGAAATACTTGCTATGGCAGCTCTACCGTTCAGGTGTCCATCTGGGTTAGTTCTGCTGTAGGAAGATGAGGCTCCGGGAAGTGTGGGGACGCGTCAAGGCGTCGGCGACCCTAACACTTGTTATCCAGGGCTAGAGAAGTATTCTTTTTCGATTTTCACTCTCAAAATCAATCGCTCTCCTCCCAACCTCTTGACCGCTCTCTCTCGATTTTTAAAATCCTTTTTCCTCTTTTTTTTCTTTTTCTCACCGCCATATATCATCTCATCTGCCGGTCTCCTTGGCCAAGATATAAAAAACCTCCTTGATAAAAACCGAGAGTGCGTTTAACAATCCTATAATTATAATTTAGAATTCCGTTATTTAGTAGACAACGTAATTAGGTAGAAAAACCAAATTTAGGCTATCCAAAACGATACAAAATTATTTTTAGTAAATAAAATCCTAATTCAACCTTCCTTGAATAGACTGCATACATAATTAAAAGAATAAGTATACATCAGTTTGACACGTTTGGCTTAAATGTCATAACAAGAATATTATTATGTAAAATGACGGAAAATTATTTCACTTTAGACATTGGCAGAATAGTCGACATCAGCTTCGCTTGCTTGCCATAGTAAAAAATAGAATAGAATAGAATTTATAATCAGGTAATTCTATATAGACGAATCGTTTAAGATCTATTCGCCGAGTGCTAACACAGAAAGCAAACTGCGAAATATAATAATGTAAGAAAGTCGTGAAAGGATAAAGATCTTGTGGATGAATGAAAAAGAAGCGTAAGTACAGTATCAGTAATAAACAGATACTATACACCGTGACATTTTAGTCGTCTTACAACGGCAGCCCACTTCATGTATCCAATGACTACTAATCATTTATTAAAAAAAAAAAAATTTTTTTTGAACATATCGTCTGCTTACTGGTAAAACAAGTTAAATAAATTTTTTTACTAAATCGAGTTAAAAATGCAGGCACGTGTAATTTTTTACGGGCTATCTACTGGTAAAATAAAAAAATGCAATGTCCAATGGCTGCTGAGATAGTAAGTTTGTAAAAATTATATCTTCTCACATTTTGTAAATATTATATAGATAAGAGTATATCTTAAAAGAAGGGTAATTAGTGCAACAGTTTGCTTTAACAGTTTTTTAAATTAATGTGTTTAAAACAGATCAAATTAAAACATAAACTTTGAGATGTCATTTACTCGAAATGACACAGACTGCATTTATTACTTTTTACCCGTAAGCAGACGATATGCATAATTTAAAAAATGAAAATATCATTCACTAAGACGCATGACGTAGTTTGAAACACCCTGTTATGGAGATGGAATTAATGATAGGATGTAATGGTAGGTAGGAAGCTATCTTCTACCGTTTGATACGTAAACATTATTAACAGGGAGGGTGTTTCATAATTGTAACGCATTATTTATTTTCCTTTGTACCTAATATCTTAATTAATTGTAACAATGTTTTAATCGCGCCTAGACGTATTTCATGACGGATACAGTGAGTTGACCACCTTTGTAAGACGACTAAAATGTCACGGTGTATAATACACAACGCGGTAAGGGTAACGCGCTTTTGTCAATTTGTTCTTGAAGTTGTCAAACTTCTTTTCCTGCCTTTTTTGTGAAATCATGTCTCTTTCAAATTTCCCGGTAATTACCTCTTATTTATTCCGCCATTCGTTTGTTATAATCGTTTGTTTGTCCTTCACATTGACCGGTTTCCCGATCAATATACATGTTAGTATTATAACCGGTTATTGGAACAGATTTCCGCGGTCACTGATTGCGTATTTTAATATAAAAATTATTGGAGTGGAACAACTGCAGGAGTTCCCGGTAAAATAACGATGGCGAATTGAAAATGGGCCCCAGTATGCATGCCCCGGGCCCCTGGGGGTGAACTGGAAAGCCACTTTATTCATAGAGCTTGACGGTTATTGCCGATTTATAGGTAGATAGGTAGCCTCTCGTATTGAAGTAAAAATTGACTTAGAACAGTTTTCACGCAGCTAGTGTTTGTAAATTAATTGCGTGCTAAATGACATATTGAAACCAGATTGACGACCTTTTTTTGACCATTCCGTTACTAAACCAAATATCTGACTAACCATTATTTGGTTAGTCAGCTTTTTGATTTGGTTATAAAAACACAACATTATGATTTCACGATCCACACACTGTTTATTTTATCCGCACATGAAATATTCGTTTCATATTCACAAACGAAACAAAATTCATATTTATTTAGCATTCAGGCTGAACAAAGCCTATTAATATTAATTCGGCGTTCAAAATAAACAGCTCGAGTGAACGATTACTAATGGACAGGCAATATATCAATGTGTAGTGTCGACAATTTTCTCTATGAATAAATCGGGCGAATTTCCCGGCGAAGCTGAATATCCGGACTTTAATCCTCTAATATTCGGCGGACTCTCGGCCGGACATATACGAAAACGTAGGCTTTTATTTAAGTGGTGTTTGGTACAGTTTGAAGCTCAATTTAATTATCTAGTTCTATCCGGCAGCTGATATCTACAGCTTTTCACTTTGAGTTTGATTTTGGTTGTATTGGACTGGAAGTTGGGCTTACGCTTTTGCATAAGTTATGTTTTGTCGATATTTATGTTATCTTGGGTTACAACGCTCGCCTCACAGGAACCTTCTAGAACACCCCGCTAACCGTTAAGCGGTTAGCGGGGTGTTCAAGAAGGTTCCTCTTCTCTCTTTTATCACAAATCGCAGTCGTGGCTAATTCTTTGTTTCTACAAAATGATATTTGAAGATTATTCTCTGTAGAACATGGCTAATATCAGAGTTCAACGCGCCATGATAAGCACGAGTTCTGCCTACTTCCGGGCATTTATGTTGTAAGACGGAGTTCTCGTCGTTCATGTGTTATTTGTTAAATTCACTCAAGTGTTCTCAGAGCAGCTACCGAGTATCTTATTTTAGTAGAAAACTCTTCAAAGGAATGGAACAAGGTTATTCCAAAATCGATCCCTACCAGATGCTGTTAAAAAAAAATTACGAATATGTGACACCTAATTATTTTCACTGTTTCAGTTTATTAATGACTGAAACATAAAAGTTAAAAACCCGAAACTAGACATAAATAAATTTATAGTAAATATTTATTTTATTATTTATGTACTCTGTAGTAAATACATAATAATGGGAACGACATATAGCTTTCAAGCCCAAAAGTACTGCTTATTTATTGAGTTTCTTCCAGCAAACCTGCGAAAGGCAAATGACAAAGAAATATTCGTCCAACACCTCTCACATTCGGACATGAGTAACAGTGTTATTATGTTAAGCAAAAGTCGCTTCTTCTCGGTTTACCCATTCGATTTCACTCGGATGCGGATGCAACATCTAATTCTAATCTTACACGTGCCTGAAAGCGACCTCGAACGATGCAGAAAACGGTCTTCAACTGAAAAGTTTTAGCGTTTTCTAATACGTTTCGCAGTTTCGTTCCTGCGTCATCTTTTTCTCAAATGCCTCTATTATACTGGTGTCTATACCTCTATTTTCTACGTTACTGCAAATTCCCTGTTTTCCCTGTATTTGCATAGCTCCGGATGTGAAGTAGCTCTTCCGGTCATCTTTTATTTTCTTGCTGCTATGCAATACATTTTGCAGCACCTTTCTTTTGAATTCGTAGTCCCTCATTACGAACTTTGCTACGATGAAAGCGGCGGCGCTTTTTTGTACAATTTTTAGAGATTTCACTTTTGTTCCTTACAACTGTTTGGCAACCTTTATTTCTTTCTCTAACTACTTCTTCTACGTCATACTAATATTATAAATGCGAAAGTTGTGTGGATGTTTGTTACTCAAACACGCAAAAACAGCTGAATGAATTTGGATGAAATTTGGCATAATATAGTTTATAACATGGATTACGGATACTATTAACCTCGACAGTACGTTCCCGTAGGATATTTTCCGAAATCCACGTGGGCAATATCTAGTTATCTAATCATGCATTTCATCCCCTTTGCTGAAAAGTCCTCCTGTTCGGAATACGTAGCTATAGTTGTCGAGTGCCCCATGGTACGTGCCGCGTCGCGACCTTGACCCGCATCAGAATTAGCGTTGCACTTGAACTGGCAAATTGTTGGTTCCACTGCCATCGTGATCACGCAATCCACATAGTCATTGACAACGATAAGACTTGACAGTTTGATTTATTACTCATAAACAATAACTTAGCTAGAGTTCATTTTTTATTTAAAAAAATGAATTCTTACTTGAAAAAATAAAATAAAAACAATACCTTGTATTCTACCCCAGCTGTAAATTCTTCCTTGAATTCAAATCAGCTTATCAGCTTGATCACGTTGATTAAAATGCTAATAAGGACAGCACCATGGAGTTAGAAATATGTTCGTGGGTCTGTGTGTGAACAAGTCACTGTTAAACTGACCTTAAAGGCTAAATCAGCGCCATTGATTAGAATTCCCTTACAATTCACTTCCTCCTCAGCAAGGGACTGTAAACCTAACAATAACCCAACCAATTACTAAAATTGACTAGATTTCCATCAGGTTCAGTACATTTTTCATCCTCGATTACAGGAGGGTAAACCCCCGGAATAGTAATTGCTTCCAGGCATTAACTGCTGACGATTGCATAATCCCACTCGGAAGAAAATGCAGAGGTTGAAACGTCTGCAATTTCTTCTAACTACAAAACGCACATTTGCCATCTGCATAGAACAAATAAACCCAGTTTATTGCAGTCTACCGCTGGACAAAGCCCCTCCGAAATTACGCCACAAATTCTTTCTACCAATAAAGGAAGTAATACGAAACTGTCCAAGAACAGGGAGGTCGCAAATTAGTCTCACTTTTAGCGACATTTTGCAGTGTTATTTTGTCGTCTTTGCATGCGTTGGCTTGTTTCGTGTGCTGTGATAGTGGTGCTTCTATTCCTATCTGTATTGTGACAATTCCCCCTTCGATGTTTCGTGTAATGGTTCCGTACGTTCATTAAGTGAATTGAAACGTTTTGGGAGCTCCAAGAGTATTGAGACTTTGTTGAGCCAACCTGGAATAATATATGGAGGGAAGCCAATGTTTGACTGTGATTTGTTCGAGATTACACCAGTTATGGTACGTTGGATAAATGGAAAATGTGTGATGGAGGTCTTAATACAATGGCTGTGATAGTCGATCTGATTTTGAGGGCACCAATTAACTTATATTATTGCCACTGTATCTAGATTTTGCAGTACGTAAATGAGGCAAAAGTAAATCAAAACTATCAAATTAGATTAAATTAAAACTTTCAAACAAATTTAAGATCATCCTAATACCGCTCGTTTGAACCTAAATTATTACGACAGCTCGATCTCAAGTCTAAGTAGTCTAACCATCAATGTCTATGTTTAAGTCTGTAAAGTACTGAAAAGGAATAAGCTAATTTAGTTCAAGTCTCTTCTCAAGGTCAGATGCTTTGTCTATCTCTCAGGAGTTTTATTAATTCAAAATATCTAGATTTACTTTAATATAGCTGCTAAAAGCAATCTTGAAAAGCTAGTCCTTCTTTCTTTTTAAATAAGAAATTTTCTTTTAATTGAAACTAATTATATTTTAATAGGACTGTAAACGGTTTATTCATGTGTTCATACTATTTATAAAGTAAATTAAAGTAGTTTACACGCGACTTGGTAACGTTTGCTTGTTTGTTATTGGGTTCCCACTGTTGCTGGGTGTGTGACAACCAGAAATTATGTACCTACGTACACATACATAATTTCTGGTTGTCATTGCTTACACTTTTGACATTAAAAGAATTCTTTGCTCTTCTTAGCATTTCAACTGGCAACGACAAACTGCAACATGCAAAAAAAGATGTAAAAAAATATGTATTCATGTAGTCATGCATGTTTCTCTTCAGTATGTCTGTTCTTGCTGTAGCTTGATCAAAAAAGACCAATACCATAACGAAAGTCATGGTAATAGCATATCTACTGCTTGTACCAATAACTTGAAAGAAAATCTGAATTTTCGCTATGAAATTAAAAGACATCTCCACAAAAAGAAAAATACGTTCTTGCTTCTACTAACAGTCAGAAAGTACCTGTATCTTAATACCGTCGCGTGTAACAACGCCAAAGGGACTCATTCGCAGTCGCCTAACTTCTTGAGCCAGAAAATAACTTGTTAAGGCATTACCTTTTATCCTTCTACAAGAAACTAGTAACTATTGCTATCACACCACCAACACAAATGTTATTTTTTTTATTATTTGCCAATCTTACAATGATCACTTAAAACAATTTTGGAAACTGATAATATTATGAAATCTCGTGCCAAATACACAGACACCGAATAATGTGTTTATGAAAACGTTAATATTGCGAAATGATGTTGGGTGAGTTACTAATGAGTTCGACGATAATCAACTTATTTTGTTTATTGGCTGCACGATGTTTTGTGAGCGAGTGTTCAGACAGATATGTGGTGCGCAGAGTTGATTGATTGAATCATTGAAGCGAGATATCGCGTAATTAATCTGAGCTCTCATGCCCCGTGGACCTTGCAATCGGGTTATAGTGTAACACGGTCACTTTGATCCCGTAACTCAATCACTGTATCCCATCGGATGAGCCCTAGACAGGTAATGCATCAGACGGATAGGCTCTTAAGCCAGGTTTGTGGCAATAGGAGCTTCTACTGCCACAGGAATAGAAAAGAAAATAATACCATCATGAACACTACTTACCTGTCCAATACCTATTATTGGATGGAACTATTTCATGAACACGTTAGGTCTGAGTTTCTTGAACCTGTGATTGGTCCTATCCGGATACAAGGTTATAAATTACAATATCAAAAGCAAGTACGTTTATTGGATGCAGTACGCATACATGCTGTTGGCAGCGGCAGCGGCGCGGCAATTGTCGAACACGCGGGCTTGCAAGCTGCATGCATTAGAGTCAGCGCGGTGCGGCAAAGGAGTGAAATATCAAGGGAAAACCAACGACGTCTTTTTTTCCTTCAGATTAGTGCTCATCTGAAATAGAATATGCAATTATCTTCATTGTGCACTAATTTTCTAGACGGTGAGCGTGGGCTTTAGCTTTTTCTTCTTCTCCATTTAACTCCACCCGCCTTGACTTGATTGTTTGCACATTGCCTTTGTCTGGCAATGCTAATTTTAAGCTTTTGTTGGCCTCTTACATTAATATCAAATCATAAAAGAAAATACGATTCTTTACAACGTCAAAAAATATTTAAATAAGACCTAACTCTCTCGTAATAGCTGAATTAAGTCGACAATACGGAGCACGCCCGTCCCCCGGTGCTTTATACAATCATCACAACTTCGTCCAACTATTGTGATGGAACTCTAAAAAAGATTACTTTTCTCGCAAGTAATGGTTTATTCAATTCGTTTTACATATTTTAAAGGTGCCTATAGGTTTACATTGAGAATTTTGAATTTGCATATTTTAACTTTAGCACCGATCTTAATATGATGGAGAATATTTTGATCATCAAAGATGCTGGTCCGTTACATTTCTAAACCAGAAAATATTACTTCTACATGAAAAGCAGAGTCACAGCTCAAAAACCCGTTGCATCAAATTTGCCGTGTGTGTGACTGGCTATATTTCATTAATTCAGGCCCACAGTTCCGCTATATGTTCGAATGTGTTTCGGATATTGGATATGATCGATCGGGTGCGCGGTGCAGGCTTGCAGCTGAACTCTGAAGTGACACAAAGACTCATTGCTGTCTCTGGGATGGCTATATTTGATGGGAAATAGCCTGGAGATGTGCTGAAGGAGGGTAGCGAAAAATATGGAATCGGGACAGTGGAACATGCGGTTTATTTTTCGAAGAACAGATAAGATTAATTATTTGCGAAACTAAACCCCGTGTTTAATATTAGATGGAGGGTGAGTTGTTATGTACATTTTGATAACAAACGACAAGAGATTACCATACATAATCAAGATCAAGATAAACATATTCGCACGGTTCACATTAAAACGTATCATTAACATGGAACTAAGCCCGAGATTATTTGATGTAATTCATCATAGCCGGCTTTACCCGAAATACTCTCCGTGTTAATTTTAATCAAGCTACATTTATGATTCACAAACAGCGAATAAAACCAGCACTCAGTGTTTTGATGGCAGAATGTATGAGAAGAATGTTTGGCTTATATATTCATAGATAATGAAAGTTTTCTGATTGTTTTATTAGACCTCCTCATAATTACTATGAAGATTTCCCGACTATGCGGTTAATATGAACATTATAGTTTTGTCAGTAATAGTGACGGCAACATTTCCACAACATTTTCTTTTCTCTACGCCCTAATCTTCACTGTTACATCCGACTAGCGTTCGAAACGACACAGTTGACCACAATATCACCACAAAAGCTCTTCGTTATCTAGATTAATCTTTACTCAACTACAACATGTTCCCAACAGCTTGTAACAGCGCTGTCACTTAGTTCCAACTTTTAAACCAGAATACATAGTGCATAACAGGTTGAATAATGTACTCGTGAAGTTACGTTATCCGTCGCTCCGCGCAGCTCAGCCATTTCTAATGAGCGCTCTATAACTATAGCAGAAGTGCCCTGTACTTGCAAGCCAAGGTCAAAGGTTGCAAGCTACCGCAAATGAGGGTAGACGTAAATAATTTAAAGTATCTTAACGGTAAACGAAAAGGTTCGAACGCTGTACTTAAAATTCTGGGTGAGACGGCCTGTATGTAAGGAAGGAGGAGAATATATCGACAAAATTCGGTTACGTGAAACTGTTTCAGGTTTTTGTGTTAGTACTGAGAACGACCTTGATAATTATGTTAGCTTCAATATTGTTCGGTAATATAAAACTTGGGGATGGTCAGGAAACGTGTTTGAGATACATTATTTTGTTTCGCTAAAACAGATTAACGACTTAAAATTTCAGGATGTTTAGTTGTGAGTGTAGATTATAAGTTCTGCTTATAATAACAACCCTGTATCTGTCTCTGTAAAATCTAAAGTGTAAAACATTAGTTTCAATCTTACAATTACTTCTGTGCTAAGAACGAAGCCAGCACGTTATTCTACATTAAAACGTCTCCCAATTTCCCCAGCAGTGCGGATAATAAAGTTTTATTTAGCTAATAAAAGTGTTGTGCTGTGTGGCGGAGCTTAGGACGCAGTTGTTGAGAAACGCGTGTGCGCAAGTGGCGCCCGAAGTGGGTCTCTTGACCTTTTTGCAGCAGTACTTGTCATTTTGTGAATATTATGTGTTTAAAGTGTCGTTTGCTGTGTTGCGGAGCTTAGGAGGCAGTCGTTGGCGAAGCGTAGCGCCCGTTTCTTGATCTTTTTACCGCTCACTGTGCCTTAGGGGTAAATTTAATTTTGTGAGTACCTATTATCTCATTTTGTGTGCCTAATATTGTAATTTTTACGTGTGGTATTTGACAGGAATTAGTCAATATGACCGTTATTTTTGTAATATCTACATTACTAACACAATCTTTAACAGACATACTTAATATTGTCCTTATTTTATTATTAAATAGAAGATAAAAACTGCACGTATTATGCAAAAATAACACTACGGAATAAGTAAACATTCTAATTAAAAAAATCTCAAGACGATCAAAGTGCTCTTCAAAATATCAAAGCCGATGCGTAAGTACACAATTTTTCATTCACCTGTCAAACCATACACCACATGGTCACTGCTGCTAAAGTCTTTAACTTTATGGTAGTTGTTCAATTAGTCCTTGATATGTCGCGGTCCACTTCAATTTGTCAAGTGTCGTTGAAATTGTTGTGTATGTTCTGTAACCTTTCTCGACAAATTGCTACCTAGTTATACCATCAATAGTAATGGCCGGCAAATGTATGGTTTGTCTGCCCAATTAATGTTCCCAGTGGCTACTTTTCTAATCACCATCAGCTAAATAGACAAATTGTAGAATTGGGTATTTTTATTGTCAACTAGTATGAGCATAATTCATTCAATATAATTTATGTACATTTACCATATCGACTCGAAAAGAAGAAGCATTCTTCAGCAATTAATGATAAGGAAGATTTTCAAATTGGTCGATAAGTACACATACACATCAATGAATGCGAGTAAAAGTACATCTGTGGCCTTAGTGCGAGTTTCTTTTCACCATCTTGACTTAACGTATAGACCACGTGTGGCGCTCTCATTTTAAATTCCTTTTTAACATCATATGGCGACGTAGCTTGTTACTTAGTGAAGAACATGTTTTACTTTAGATCCCGGTACATCAAAGCCACAGGGGCAAAACCGCGGGCAACAGCAAACTATGAAATAAATCAGCTTTCCTGAAAACTTAGCTAATTACTTCGCGCGGATAGCAAAGCCCAACAAATGCAAAATATAAACAGAGCGTTTAATTTACTCTCTCTCGCGTCGCGTCGCTCTAGATCGGCTAAATAGGCGTGTCTTAACGTTCAGACTAAAACTTAGCATTCTCGTATAACTAGTGGGTTTAATTAATTTCGTTAGTGGACGACACGGACCGAAACTTGTGTAAATACACAATGTAGGATAAGTGCAGAAGTTTTGAGTTAAGCTGCCGTCGTGGAGTTATAAAGAAATGGAGTGTTGGGGAAGATAACATTGCGTGACCGGCGAGTGTAGCAGCCGTGTAAATCATAGTTGCAACTGTTGCAAAACAAAACTAAACTGATTGCGGTACGCACGTTATTTATAAAAAAAAAAAGATCACATTCACGTTCATTTTTTTATATTCTTACGCATCTATACAGGATAAGTTTTTAAACAGTGCGCAAACTGTAACCATGAACCATTCAGCATATCATTCTAGACATAAAAATACACACACATATACAACAAAATCAATATACAAAAAAAAAAAAAGCAGTTCGATACATTTTGACAACGTAGGTATTTCACTTTTCTATGAAACAGCTGATTTTGTTTTTTGTATAAGCGACGAAAAATTTCTGCGCTGGGGGTCTAGAATTCTATGCTGAATTCATGGTTACAGTCAGTGCACTGGTTAAAAAAATTATCCTGCATTACCCCCCCTTACTCGAACAATTCGCTGTTTACCTGGTAAGTACTAAATACTTAGCGCTTTTGTCTGTTTTTATGGACTCTGCGATTAATTAGTAAGCTCTTTTTAAATCCTCTTCAAACTGATCCTTCTGTACAATCTTACTTTATAATACTTGCGATAAAATTGTTCGATTATTCGATGCTTTCGTTCAATATTCGAGTGTTAGCGCTTTGTTCAGGTAATCGAGTTAAAAATCAATTACGAGTCGCGCCCCTCTTGCGCGACAAGTGTTGCTTGATCAGAGTAAGTGTTATTGATTGATACAATATTAATATCGAGACGGTAGAGGTCGTCATCTATTTGTAGATTTGATTGATTTAATTAAAATTTAAATCAATCAAAGTCTTTATGTGCTATTTAGACGAGTTTCTTTTTTTTTTACTTATTTGAATAAGGATAAGTCCCTTATTTTCCAGCTAACAGCTTCATAAATAATGAAACTCAATTGTAACGATACCCACATTCAATAACAAACATACACGCTCATATAATATTGTGTCGAGCTGCAAACGTGACACACATCAACTACAGACTCACGTAACGCGGTTATAAATTAAATTAATTTATGAAACAATTTTAGCAGATTAATTAACACGGTGGTGAAGTCTCACCAGCATAGTCAAAAGCCAAATCATGATAAATGATAAATGAGTTTATTTTTGTAAGTAGGTTTGTACAAACACTTTTACACGTCAATCATATTTTTTTAAACTAGATGAGGTCGGCGTTTCCTATCTGACTACTCTGAGAAGAAAGGCCGAAATTAACTCAGAGGTCACAGTCTCTTTTAAAGTCCAGACATAATCTTGGTCAGATCATGTGAAGACCATGTGGATCGGTGTCTGAAATGGTCTTTTGAAGAAAGAACCACACAGATTGAGTGGACCTGTCCATTCAGTGCACGCATTTGTCAGTAATCATACAGCTCAACTCAGAACTTGAGGAGCTCAACGATTTGACGAACAATACCAAAGACAGGACATTTGGGTAGGCCGCATAAAATACTCAAACTGCCAGATTAATATTAAAACTAGCTGAGAAAGAGATGAAACACAAAACAGAAAACACAAAAACAAACAAAATATGACCCAAATAGTCCTTACATTCACAATAATTAAAACAAAAATAAGTTTATACTTCTAAAGTAAATATTCATGTCAAAGTGTATATAATAATTATCAAATGTCAGAGTATAAGTTTGCAAAAAAAATGCATGCATGTGTTTCAAATAGGCACTTTTGAACGTCAAAATTTAACCACCGTTTTTTTCACCGTGTTCATTAATCGGCTTATATTTATAACAACTTTCTGCCGTACAATAATAATTGAGCTCAGTGAGCTAAATAAGCTTTAGAAAAGAATAGGTAGACAAGGTCAACATTTTAAACCAACCACAAAATTAATGGATAAACCGAGAAATAACTACTGGAATAGACGAAAGAAACAGCTTATGGAGCCAATTAAAATCTGACCCTAAAACAATCAATTGGAAACGAAGTTTAAATCTGTAAGAGATAAGCTGGCACGCACAATCAAGAACAGAAAGGACAAATATTTTTATGGAGAATTTACGAAGTGTAACAAAGAAGCCCAAAAAGATGTGGAAGTTAATCAATACCCTCTCAAATAACAAAATTGTAACTAATGGTACTCCCCCAAAACTTGAATCAGAAAATGGAACTATAACCCCATAGGAGTTTGCGAAATTTTTAAGAATTTCTTTGCAAATATAGGAGCACAATTAGTAAATAAAATACCGACCACCTTTTACCACAAAAACCCATACACGTTACCTAACGATAGCCAAGATATACGGGAATATAAAATGTATAAAAAACATATTGTTAAAAACTTTTGCTGGTTGGAACAAACTCATTTTTTTAACTAACCATTTCATTTTTCTTATACCCGCACTGGGTAATATAACTAAGTAGGTTTAATATAACTAAGCATTTATTGTTCTCATGCAAGTGACGGTTGACTTAATGGGATAAAGTTCCGAGGTCAGCTCCATGCAACGAGGGAAAACTCACGCATAGACACGTGTCTCTTACAAGTTGGTGGAGCGGGAGGGCGTGTCAGACAGTCTGTAACATCAATGGCATACTTTGACATAGTCGTGGCGCAGAACGACCCTTTGATAAAAAAGTCTTCTTCAAACAGCCGCGACGCGACAGCGCGACGCGACACTTGTAGAACAATTTCCATTAAGTTTTCATAGAAATTGTTCTACGAGGGTCGCGACGCGACCGTCGCGTCGCGCTAGTCTGCACGAGCCTTTTTGTTTCTCTAAGTAAGTTTGTACTTTTATCATATTTTAAAATGTAAGTGAAGTTGGTTTTTCTATCCGACTACTCTGAGAAGAACTACCGAAATAAACTCAGAGGCCACAGTACTCAGTCTCTTTTAAAATGCAGACATAACCTTGGTCATGTTATGTGAGGACTACTGACCAAGGAATCACAAAACGTCCAATTGAAAAAAAAAAAACCTATTTGGAAAATCACAAAACACGCACAAACCGGCCGTTTTCTTTTTTTTGTGTCTTTGTATCATACATACGCCGTCTGAGTGTGTGCGCCAGTTTTTCTCGTTGTATGAAGCAGACCTTCGGTACGTAACTATTTTGTGGCGTTACGTACCTGCGCCGGGATATTGAGACGAGCCATCATTTCCGAACCATCATATCTGTAAAATGAATCTAATAGCTCTTTCGTTATCGTATCATTTTAATGTTTTTATGAATTGAATTATATAGCATCATCATCTACAATAGCTATTCAATAATGTAAAACTTAACATTAGTCATTAAGAATGATAGCTTTCAGTTTGCTTAATTGGATGTCGTTAATATTTGTTCATTGATATTTGGCTGTAGGTATTTGACACCTGTCACAATACCTTTTTATTTATTGTTGTAAAGAGTCTCGTATTTATGACACCTTTAATAGTTAGTTGTTTGATGCAACCCTAGCAGGTGGTATCTCTGTGAAAGCTATTTAAAAGCGATAGAATGAAGAATATAACCGTAAAAACCTCTATCGAACTATTTTATGACACCATTAGTGAAGCCATAACCTTTACGGCACCAAAATGTCCGAAAGATATCAGAAACTGTTGGAAGGATATGTAGGTACGTGACCTCGCGCGATGATTGGCACGCGGAGGTCAGATTGCAATCATTCTGTGAAATATTAATATTGATCTGCATGTGGTATGCTGAGCTATGCAGTTCTTATAGAAGCGTAGCTGGTCCGTGACGTGGAATAATTGATCAGTCACGATTTCTCCGGAAAGCGGTATCATGAACAGCGCAGCAATAGCTGTATAATCAACAAATATTCGTATAAAAATTGAATAAATCACTATTTTCCTTGTGTCCCAATGGACCCAAAAGACACAACATACCCTTAAAGTGTACTTAACAAACTTTTAATTACCTCCTCCGTCATTAAGTCGCTGGGTCCTACGGGTAGGGCTGTCACGATGTCCACTGTTAATCATAGATCTAATCACACCTTCGAAAGAAGATCTTGCATAGCACAACATTTGAAAGGCACAATTATGGTCGCGTCATCTATAAGATTATCTTTAGCACACATGACACTGGCAGAATATTCGAGATCAGCTCAATTACCAAAACAAAAAAATTAAATTTTTATCACACAAAGTTATCATTATTTTACTTGATTCCTTATTAGTTGCCTTTCAGTGAATCAATACAATATTTTTTTGTCGATTCTTATATAAAGCTTTTCTCTTTTCCCGCTAATCCACTACCAATAGATAACATATGGGCTAGAAAACACTGCACCTTCTTTAATATTATTGCATGTGTGTTTCGAGGCTTCCATTTTTGCATCAAACACGTGGCAGCCCTGTCCACAGGTCAAATGTCCCTAATGGTGTCCAATTAATTAAGTCCGCTCTCTATTTACCGGCCGCTGTAGAAAATATGTGATTAACTTAAATAAAAAGTTGCCTTGCTTGCTCTTGCTGGTCAAGGACTTTTATCTACTTCGTTGGAGGTACACCAGAGGACCCTAGAATTATTCTTGATTACTTTTGGAAAGTACACATTAGGCTACCTATATTTTCTGGTAATTGGATTGCGTAGGTCAGGCGTTCCGAGGAAATACACTTTGACTAAAATGTAACCCTAATATTTTCTTGAAAATAATAGCGACGTCGAAAAGGAGTTAGTTTGCTTAGTAAAAATTTATTTTAATACTGGGATGATGTTCGTAAAATAAAAATAGAGATTTAGGCACAAGTTTAGTGCCAAAAATATTCAAAGCCATATAATATTAGAAAGTAACTTTTATTCTTAGTCGTAAAGTTAACCCAAGATGACTAAATTCTTTGTATGAAAAACAGTAAACCATACCAAGACCGAAAAAAAAAATATGATTAAAGTTTTTTTTGTCGACTGTCAGTCTATTTACTGCCATTCAGAGTCCTCAGAGCCCTTGACGAAATAAACAAGATAATGAATATAAAAGCTGTTGCTATAAACACTTGGTACGTCCCAGACTCCCAGTCCCATGGGACTCGATATTCAATACGCTACGTGTTCGTAAGACGATTGGAAAAGGGTCGACAGGGTATGTAGAGTAGCTGGAACATGATGTAATCTAGAAGTCGCAGTAGTAAGGTTCTTGAGAATACGTGGGTGGTCAGGTAGGGTTATGAGACGATTGAATGGCTTATAATATAAATAAACCTGCTTTTTGTGGGACTTCATATCTTTGTCTTGCGATCTTTTTGGTCTTTGAACAGAGTTATTGGTTTCAAATTCTCATTCAAAAATCTTCAATTCGTAGATGAAAAAATAGATGACGTCCACTACTACGTGACTAAAAGATGCCATAGTTTAATCGTAACTTTCAACCTCGCAAGACAAGGAAAAATATTCGAGAGTTAAGACGACCTTCAATAATTGGAGAGGCAACAGTAGAAGAAGCGTTGTTTCTTTCTTTTTTCCCTATTGATATTCGTTATCATTACGCCTACACATACTAAACATCCTTGCCTTTGATTCCTTTAACATCATCCTCTGAAAGGACGCATTTAATATAATATTCAGAAAGATCCCGCGAATACATGACAATTGAGCGGAACACCTGGGATCTATTGTACATTGTTGTGCCGCCATGTCGCTCGAAAGCTTTGTTGTGTCGGTAATTGCCTTCTTTGATCAATTACAGATTGTACCCAGACGTCTTTTCATATATGAGTAATTGCTAATTTCTTCAGGATTTCATTGCCTGTGCCTTTCTTTAGAATCAAGAGAAGTGATGCGATATGTTCCCTTTGGCATGAATTAACAACAGTTATGTGATACGAGGTATAATCTGTGGTTAATGAGAGAACGTTGTAGGCCTTACAGACTGTAGATTTATAGACGATTTTCTATTATTTATTTTCATTCCTCTAAGTACCTGGTACTTATTGACAGGCCTGCACTGTCCTCCCATACCACTGTAATTTGAAAACATTATAAAATCCAATTATTTTTAAAAGAGTAACCGTGGAGTTTCTTGCCGGCTCTTCTCCATAGGAAGCGACAAATTGGAACCGTGCACCTAGCTTCTGACGTTTCATAAGTGCCCTTGCAGGTTTATGTGAAATAAAATATTTTGATTTGATTTTGATTTGTTAATAAATAGACCTTGAATTTTCCTGTATGTGTGCCGAAATAAGTTATTATTTAAAAAAGTATTCCTCGTACTATTTTTAACCGACTTCCAAAAGGAGGAGGTTCTCAATTCGTCGGAACCTTTTTTTTATTCCTAATTAGCTTTTCCAGGCCTACCTTCCTCCTGAGTTATAATAAATATAAACTTGTAACGCGGAAATGTGTACAAGTTTTTAAGTTTGCCAGTTATCCGGCAACCAAGCATCGGGCAGATGTTCAGAATAGCTATTCGCGAGTGCAATAAACAATTATTGTAGTTTTGTCTTGAAACTAAAATGTGGTGTATGTACGTGGTGCAATATTGTTGATATATTTTTGGAATGAAAGAAGAACTTAAAGTGTCTACCTAGTAAAAGGTTGTGATTTCAACATGCATTTCACAATTCACGAAAGGAAATAAAGTAAAGGCCTTCCTTCTTGATATTTTCATGTTATTGCGTGATCCATGAACCGAACCGTTTACAAATGACAAGTTATAAATTCATGAAGTTGAAATTCCGATGTCATAATAGTGACAAATTACTTCAACAACTTTTGATTATATTTCCCTGGTAATATTTGTGCAGTAAATTGTGAAGCTGTTGGATTTTCTTTGATAGATCCTGCAGATGCAGATGACATTATTAGAATGAACGTGTTGGGTGAATGGAGTGAACACACAGTTGTCTTTGTAGTCCTTTCTGAATAAGCAAAAATATAAGTTCATTATACATTAATTCTGTCTAGTCAAAACGGCTAAACGTAATAATTCTCCAATTCGCATAGTTCATTCTTTTAAAAGTGGGATTTATGAGCTATTGGTTTATTTGCCACTGTTTTTACCGTTCAAATACCAAATTTGAGTGAATTATTTACCTAGCTTACGTAAGTGACTCTTTAGACTTTAATATGTTTTAATACATCACAACAACTTCACTACATCAGTCCTGAGTTCACAGTTGTTCTTCAGACTTCTTCATTTGTACCTAATGTAGCACACAATTAACTCCACGTTACTATGATGCGGTACATTAAGTGTTACTTAAGATTAATCCTCCATGCCATGTGTTCACTAGCAGCGTCTGTGGCGCCACTTACTGCAGTTGATGCGAGCACTGAACTGGTTGGCTCACTCTCTATGGCTCTTATACTTTTAAGTTCATTAATATTATAGTCCGATAAACCCACGAAAGGTTCTCAGTTTTTTCTTTTTGGTAAAGTTTTTGCAGAACTTGCATAACATATACCTAATTTTAACAAAATGTTTCTTAAATACTCTTACACCCTGTCGATAAAAAGTGATCATGTCTCCGTCGTTCTGCCATTTTGCTTTAAATGAAGCATGAAATTTAACACCACAAGCGTTAAAGATTGCACGAATGATTTCAACGTTACATTCAAGCCCACCCCCGTACGGTGCAATTGGATATACAGAAATGTATTGACACATCCTCTATGCAAAGTTGCATGCTGCGAAACATGGTTTAGCGATTTATTTTAAACACTGCTGCGCTGGTGAAATCATTGTTTATTTTGTGAGTATGCTACGTATGACACAAAGTCCCAAAGTGTAATTTTGTAATTAGAGATGTTTCAAATATTAATAACCATTGCGTCGTTTAAGTTAACACTAGCCATTTTGTATTGGCCACAAACATTCGATTAAATCAAGCAAAATAAATTTTTATCAAAGCTTTCAGTTTCGCGATTCCACTTATTACTTAAGCACTATCGGAAAATATGGAAATCTTATTACAATATTACGAGTATTTTTTCATTTGCATCAACTCGATTGGAAACGAGACGCGGCCGTGAATAACAAGCGGCGAATAAACCAATAAATACAATTAATTACGCGGATTTGTGTAAGATATTGCCGTACTATTCGCTTGGAATTTTAACGTTGTGTTCGATTTGTTGAGAGGACTCTGTGACTATAATTCTCCATCTGTAATACAGTTTTGTTTTCTAATAGTACTTATTTTATTAGGTCTACAAGTAATCCATCTATATGCGGAACCCATCATTCACGTGGTCAACTCAAACGGAACTAGCAAGAATCCAATCTTTTCCGTCGTTCATTTATCGAGGAATTACTCAGTTGAACAAACAAACACAAGAATAATGTCGGATCTTACATTTCACTTTCCTCAAGGGTGGACGTCCACAATACACACATACGCACTATACGTAAACAGAAAAGAAACTATTATTTATCAGTGACTACACTTCTTGCAACATTATTCTTTACTGTTCTTACTAAATTTTACCAAAGGCTTTGCGGGATAGTGATACTCACCACACGTTGGTACAACGAGTGTTTGGTGCATTTTCTTTTATCCGCCACTTGATACGACACGCGGTCTGTTATTAAATAGAAACCACACAAAACTACATTCAAACATCAAATAAGTACCCATACACTAGTTTATGATAACGGGCAGAACAATCGTCCAAACAGCCAACAAACAGCCCAGGGGCAGGCAGTAAAATAAATCAAAAGCGGCGTTGACCTAGAAAGTTAAAAGTTTACACACTTAGAGGACATAAAGCCGGCTGTAATGTAAGCCCACTTTATAAGACCACAAATGGACAAACATACACATTCTCGTTTGTAGGTCGACATAACTTAAACATGACGTACAGATCGCTGGATTGGATGGTTTCTTAATTTGTGCCTAGATTATTTCGAGAGGTAGTCCCGTTTGAAGGCCTCACCGAATCAATAGTTCTGTCTACTAGTTACGTGAAGAATAGTCACCTCTACTGTTACACGTAACAATGACAACCGAAACTATTTCTAGTTTAGCGAAGTTACATCGCGCATAGCAACAGAACTAGTACCTACTTGTACCTATTGTCCCTTTTCGGTGCTGAATAGTATATGTATTATCCTATGGGCCTATTCCATTCAGGCTCTGGGTTGTATACATAAACCATCAAGACTTCGCCTATCTCCTGAATCTCTATACCACGAGGATTCCTAATATCCTCGGCATTACTAAGAAGTATTAGTGTTATCAGCAGCTCGCGTGTCGCACAAAGACGCCTATAATGAGCCACATAGATATCTCCACTGAACGGATCCTTTTCAGACAGCCTGGGCTGCATATAATACCGTTTGACATAATCTGATTAATGCCAGATCGTATCGGCAAAGTGGAACCTGTGTTTGTGAGGATATGTCATCTCATCACAATATGGTCCGGGCTCACAATAGACTTCAAATCTTAGAACCAGTTAAGATTTATTTGTCAAGTTACTAGCTTAAGTCTATAATCGAGGCGGAAGCCAGAAATCGTCTGTCCTTCCCGTAATATTGTTACAAACAAATTAATATACTCTGCAACAAACAATCAGTTGATAACTTATTGAAATATTAAACTGTGATTCAAACTGTAACATCAAAACGAATTTCGGATCCGTGATCACAAATTTATATAGAATTGTGGTTTTAGAACTCAACAGCGCGGCGGCGCCGGGCGGCATAGGCATTATGTATTCTAAAAGAGATCTAACATAATTTCGTAACCCTTCCACGGTGGCTACGCGCTACGCCGGAGCAGCATACGCTCGTAGCGTGTAGCAACGTAGCTCTGACATGTATTACTAGCTCAAAGGATCGACTAAACTAATTTTCTCTTGATGGTACAACTAGGTTTTTGCTGTTTGAAAATCGTCAGTTAGTCTGAAATTGTTATAACATTGATACCGATACACTGAATTTTTGCAATAAATCGATGACGTAAGCTAGGAGTGTCGATGGTATGGCCTGTCACTTATAATGAGGATGTATGTGACGTGATAACGGCGTCACGGTGACGTCACGTGCTGCAAGGAACGTTACTTATAACACTCCTGACAGACATGTTCAATATACAGCCCGACCGTAAACGTGGCAGAACTGTGAAGATAGTCGGTCGCTGTTGGTATATTTAACGTTTGTTAGAGTTTCTGCTTTTATCATGTTGACGTGATTTTATGTCAAACTTTCTGGTAATTTTTGTCGAAATAGGTATTCAGGCCAGTAAATTTTAACTAACCTCATGAAAACTAAAATACCAAAAACTGAAATACCAAATCGCAAAATATGCTCTAATTTTACTGGGCTGAATACCCATTTCGTTCAGCTAGAACTTTTTTAAGCGATGTAATGCTATCTTCTTCTTTACGTGTCGATGGCAGCCTTCGTCCATGTTTCTATTCTCATAGAGCGAAGTAGGTGGATACATTGAATGTGGTAGACTGAGTTGATTGTTAAAAAAATAAACGCAAATGAATAATAATAGTCCTTAACATTTTGTCATTCCTGCAAGTAGCTTTTTACAAAAGTAAAAACCTAAGTATCACGGGGCTAAGTATAACCAAATAAGATGTGTCGCCAGTATCTATATCAAGACAGCTCAAATTTTGTTTATGGGCCAGACTTCCATTATTTATTGAAGCACGGATTCTAATCGTCTGTGATTTGAATATTTTTTACACAATTTTTTTACTGTGAGCGCATAATGTGAAAATATGCTTTTATGAAGTCAAAATGGTAATTTATTTAATACGTAACGCAACTAACAGATTGTATGTAATTTTTATACAACCAGTTAGTTGCCTTACGTAATTTCGAATGAATGCATGGAAATGATGTGCAAGAAGCGCTTAAGTGTATTTTTTTCCTTTTTATAATAACACTAACTTCTGCCCGCGACTTCTTTCGCGTCAAATTTCTTGCTCCCCGACCCACCCCGTCGCTCGCCTCGCCTGCCCCTGCCAGTACTTCGTATTCGTGACTTTTTCTCTTTGGTCGGCTCCTAAAGGTCTTAGCGTGATGCTATATAGCCTATAGCCTTCCTCGATAAATGGGCTATCTAACACTTAAATAATTTTTCAAATCGGACCAGTAGTTCCTGAGATTAGCGCGTTCAAGCAAACAAACAAACTCTTAGCTTTATTATAACTACTAGCTGACCCGGCTAACTTCGTAACGCTACTAAATTTATATTATCTCACCTTTTAAACCTTCCCTGGACTGCCACAAATATTTCAAAACCAAAATTAGCCAAATCCGTCCAGCCGTTCTCGAGTTTTAGCGAGACTAACGAACAGCAATTGATTTTTATATATATAATATATATATAGAAGATGTAGATATAGATAGAAGAAGATAACTTAACGAAACGAATATTTAAAAAGATATTTTAAAACAAACTTAAATTTGCATCGTCCAATAAATAAGAACCTGGTTTATTCAACATTTTATTTTCCAAAAAATCAAGTCAACAAAATCTATAATTCTAATCAAATCAATTTTACATGAAAACGCTTTCAGATTTAAATTGTAACGACTGTTATTATCATTGAATTAATTTTCAATCAAATAGAAATCTTTTAGTTTATTTTAAATAGAAATAGGCGTTATATTTCTTTTGATAATTGAATCGCTTTCAGATCTGACGAGATATACTGATCAAGGGATAAACGCAAAATAATGCATTCGAGATAAATATGCTTTGTAATATTTTTGGGTTTTATATTATTTGACTTGTCAGCATCACACATCACTCACGACTATATAAAGACTTATTTGGAAGCTAGAGATGATAATGTCAGCTTTGTTATCGAGTGCAAAGGTTCCGTCTATTTCTTGACTTGATTTTTTTAAAGCCTTCTATTTTGTATCCATAAATGTGCCTGTTCTATAGCGTTATAAATCAGCTGACAGCGCACAACAATTCATCGTCTGGCAATATAACCTAATGTGTATAGTTCCCGAGACACAGTCCTTGTGTAGAGAGAGACACGCGACACTAAATCACACGTCGTTCGAGTTGTGTGATTTAACCCACTCAATGTAGACTGGAGGATATTTTTGGATACACGTGTTTACGGGTACGGACATATCGGATTGTACTACGTAACGTACGTAACATGATAGTATTTCGTGATAAATTGGTCGTAGTTCATATCAGAAGAAATAGGTTTTAACAACGGGTTTATTTCACTGTTATCAATATAGTACTTGTACAAATAGCATAGCTCTGCTACCTCTTTCCAGGGCACCGTGATCTTTCAAGGTACAAAAATGACAAAGCATAATGAAATAATTAAACCTTTACGTTACGTAGATACCTGCATAATACAATCAAGTCTCTAAACTTTTAAGTAAAATCTTTCGCAAAGAGGGGAATCGACGCTTGATTTATTAACTCCTAATGACCCACATTTTCTATAAAAGAAGAAAAATATCTTCATTGGAATTAATCTGCATAATTTTACGTTTTATTCCACCATCTATTCACGACAAATTTCTCTGTGATTATTGGACTGGGCGACTAAAAGATGGTATGAATATTGCATCGGGTCATCGCGCGACCTCTCTGCCCCTTTCGACAAACTTCACTAGGTAGAAGCTACTACTCATTACTAATTCAAAACCCTTAAGAAACGTTGAATGGTAACAGTATCAGCACTCTGTATTGCTATTCCTCGATATTGTTTAACCCGCCATATACGAACGTGAATTTAAAATAAATCGCAAGCATCAAAAGGTTTGAATATATAATGAACCTGCCTCTCACCACGATTTTATCCAAGTTTATTTTTAAAAGATCGCGAATGTTTGCAATAATGCAAGACTTTGGAGCCCACGTAATGCTCTGTTTACGTGAAAGAGTGTGAAAGTTTGGCATTTCTATTTCACTGAACATTTTCCACTCGTTCTTATCTGAGAATTGAAAAGTCCACATTACTTGTGCAACTATCGTTTAAGAAAATGAAGTAGGTAACTAAATGCGTCGTATCAAGTAATGGCCTTTTTTAACAACATTTGTCGCCTTTTTAAGGTTATTGTCACACGTAAATTGTTTAATTCTTATAAATGCAGACTAAAGTCCACCAAATACATCGCCCTTCTTCACTCCTGCCATCAAATTACAACATAATTCTTCCATATTTAAGAACGCGCAATTCATCAGCGCTGGCCGGAATTGGGGCAATATCTCCGGGCGAGATATTTTTGAGCGCGCGTCCAAGTTTTAATGAAGTGTCGCTCCCGGAGCCCCGAGTTAAAAACTAGCGCCAAGTGCTTACCGACTCACACTTGACTGGAACTTGCGAACCACCAGCGACATCTGTGGGAGTGATGGATAAACACGTTGGGGTCAAAGGCTAGAAGCTTGTGGAAAAGATTAATTTCTAATCAATTCTGCAAGACGAGCAAGATAGTCTGCATGGACCGACTCCCACAAGATCAAAGTGGATAGAATGAGAAAAGGACGCAGTACTTGGTTTTCAACTGTTAACTAAACCAAGTTGTCTTCATGAAAGAATTTCTCCAAGTTATGGGTACGACAGGCCACTGACTGACGTGGTGTCCTAATTCTAACTATTACCCGGATCATTTCCAATTAATCCTACTCACCAATTCTGCTTTAACATTCCAACCACAATATCATAAGCACATGCAAATAAATGATCAAGCGGGTCTGTCGTCAAAGGCTACGCAAACAGTTCTTACAAAGGGCGCCGCCGCGTGAATAAAACATGGCTGCCACACCTTTGACCTGTAATTAGCTCCGTAATTGTACACACGGCGTACTTAGACGAGGGACTTTACTAAATACTGAGGGAGTGTTACTAAGACGTGTAACTGGAATCGGGATTTAAAAAAATTACGACCAAGTGCCTAGAGGATTTCATGAATACATCGCGCCTTTTATAATTTCCCATAGGCCCCATTATAAACGTAAGAATTTTGAGTCGTTTGTTAAGATCCTCCCAAGTTTTAGTCTCAAGCATAAGACCTATGTGATTAAATATCTCAGTGCTCATCTCCTTAGGCGCCAACAGTTTCTGCGTGCCGCACCTAAACACACAAGGAGGCACGGCACTCAACAATGTTATCACAAATCAACTTCCACACATAGCACAAACTTTCTCCGCCTACATTCTCCTCATCGTAGTTAATTATTTAGCTGCGTTTCCACATCTCAAATATTAACCTTACAAGCCCAGAAAGTTAATTCAAAGAATTTCAGTGAAGAGAAATTTCAGTGAACTACAGCAAATAAACTTGTCAACAGTACATTAGTATTTGGCGTCTTCGCAATGTCGGACAAAGTTTTAAAATGTTCTCGGTCTTACGAAATGTCATTTACCACTGCGGGTCTTCCTGGAAGTGAGGTTTGTTTTCTGTTTTCTGTGACAACCTAGATTACTCTAAAACTTGTCTACTGCTCGGAGTGGTATACAACAGTTAATAACGTTACACAAATGACGAGTTTCGACTTTTTCAAATAAAAAATTCTGTATACTTTATTATGAAAATTTTTCAGTATACAAGAGGGCTTCATTTCAACAGACCGAAAAGTAAACCTCTTAAATCTGTCACATTTATTATGAATGTGCAAGTACTCGGTGCGTGGGTAGCGCGTCCGATATCCGTAAGGAGAAACTGGTCTTTTGAGCTGGACGACGTCACTGTGATGCCGCTTGTGCTGTCGTGTCCCTGGTCGCATGTTAGGTAACGCTGTTCGGTAAGCTAGGGCTAGCGGGTCTTTTGTTTCCTGTTTTAGAATATTATAGTAATTAAAGAATCATAGTAGCATTGTAACGTTTTTTTTTTCTGGGTGGGAAATCATCAAATGACTTCTCCCGCTCTGGGTGGAGCAGGAGGGTGAGTCAGACTTTTACTGACTAAAACCCACCCGTTTTCCCTTAGTTGCCTGTGTGCCAGGGGCCGCGGTATCTCTTTCGAACAACCCGCACCCCTGGCAGGCATCGGCCCTTGCAGGCCCCATCAGTTGTTGCTGACATCTCTCTGAGGTGCGCGTGGAACACAACGCGCCGTCGACCCGGGCTTGGTCCTTACCGGACAGCGAGCTACCCATTACTCGCCGTCCGCATTTCCGCGGATAACTTGCAAAGACTTAATTTAAGAGATCATACTGATAAATTAATATGACTAGAATATGTCTGTCAAGCAAGCTGTAATCTTCAAAGTCCATCAAGAGCGGCAACATTATAAATCAACATTAGCAGCAGTAGTCAAACCTGCTAGACTTAAATTGCGATACGAGACATACCAGCAAAAGGATTGAAACTGCTCCACAAATAACCTTACTAGACAAGCTTGTAATAGTCTATGCATCATTAATTAATTTATTAAGGTAAGGTATACAGCCTCTCGGGAATCTGTATAAATATGAACACTGAATCAAACATATGTTCTATGATCTACATAAATATTAAATACGCAATAAATTACATAGAATTATCGTTACCTACACACGGGGCTTAGAAAGAATGAATATTTCATATACTTTATGATTCAACCGGTGAGACCTATTGATAAGTCTATTTCTTCATTATTAAGGGATTCTTACCAGGCATCACAATCAACCTAATTTGGTTTGGGATCAATTTAGGTCTCCAAAATAATACAAAAATGTCAATTAACTCAAAATGGAATAAAATAAACAAAGCTTTAGCTGAAACATATCAAAGAACAAAGCTATAATCAAACAGAAACAATCAAATAAAGGAAAAAGCCACATAGCTGCCCGTGGCAAAATAATGTGATTTTGTGGTAGGTAAGTTATTTAACCTTTACCTGCCCTTCAAAGATTGCCGTAACCTAACAAAACACCCTGTATACGGTCTACTGAACTTAGTAATTCAGTTAACTACAAGCCCGTAACATGTCGATAAGTTATAACATTATTACAATTGGGTAGCTCACACAACTCCCACAAGTGCCTCCTTGGGTCACGGGTTACCTAATACAATTAATGAACGATTTAATGTTGCCAAGTGCAATAGTTATCTTAAGCTTACAATTTGGTTGAAACTAGCTACTGAAAACAATTTTGGCGTTGTTGTATATTTCCGAAGACGAGTGGTGACAACAGGGCTATTTGTAATGGTGTCACGTCGACCAGACTCATTGTTGAGGCTGGAAGTCTGTAGCACTAGAGTACAGAAAATAAAGTTTAATAAAGTTTACATTCCTTGAGTGATGATAAAACAGTTTTCTAATCTTACCGAACGTGGAAACTATATTACGAGGATTGAATCATCTTGAATCAAACGTACTTACCTATATATAAAAGAAGTAGTAGTAGTTGTCGGAAGCGTACAAGTCTCGGATAGAGCTCGTATGTCCGCCGTAACGCGACGCTGGAGCTCTCGAAATGTATTACCGATGGCCTATCGACCTGGAGCATAGAATACAAGGAGATACGGTTACGGCCAGAATTAAGATTTAAATTTAATATAACTTTTTTTGGTCCTAGAACGCAATAGGGAAATGACATCATAGTCATCTTTTTTTTTAATGTATCGCCTACCCATCTAAATAGTTTATTTCATCCGGACCAAGTCTATTGGAGTAATATTCGGCATGGCTACGTATTATAATACCTAAGTTTATTCTATTTTCAAGGTAACTACGGTCAAAAGACCTACCGTTTAAAATATCTAAAGATCGTTTCACCGATTTTTGTAATAACTAATGAACGAAATCCATAAAGGAGAATTCAGCTACGGTTTATTCAACTACAGTTAATTAAACTAACGGTCGATTCACTTACTATTGATTTATCCGTGGTCTTGTGTTTGATTTACTGGTGATTTTGTAAATGTCGATTGGATGATTTGCTAATTCGAATTTTCGCGAAAACCCTTGGGATATTGCGAAAACACGAATAATTAGACAATGGTAAAAATGCTTGCAAAAATATTTTCACCATTGTCTAATTATCCGTTAAAAAGAAAGTTAAGAAAACACAAAAATCGTTGAATCATAGTTTATTGACATATAATTAAGTCATTAAGTTAAAGACAAAACAGGAAAACAGCCATAATTACAATATTAATAACAATTTGTACTCAGTTTAACACATAATGTGTACACGTAATGTGTAAAGAGATTGACATTGTAACTACCCACCACTTTAGAAATCAATCCAGCGTGCAATATTAATTAACTATAGGCGAGTCGTCCATTAAGTACTTCATACATAGTTGAAATATCAAATATCTTGGATTACTATCATTAGATTAATCGCTCGTTAGTGCGATTAATTTTAGTTTAATCAACATTAAGTAAGTTAAACAGTAGTTGAGTCGACCATTATGCGTTATGAACATATGTGAATCAACCGTAGTTATCTTGAAAATAGAATAAACTTAGGTATTATAATACGTAACCATTCGGAATACCTCCAAGTTTCAAAGATCTTGCTACGAGTCTCCGACGCTACGCCGCTACGCTGCTACGCCGTAACTCGTAGCACTGCTACGCGACTACGAGTTATCATGTTGCAATCGTTAGGTCTTTGTGTTTGTTAGTTGGATTAAATTTACTACTGTATTGTGTTTCTAGATATCGTCATTGCGACTTTAAGACCTCTCATGTGTAAAAAATGAATTTTATGAGAAAGTCGATAAAAACCGTCTACTGAAAAAAATATAATGAAAGCAACTACAACAAAAAATAGAGGTATCAGCCACATGATTTCCTGCTTTTTATTTTGCTATTGTTAGTTGAAATGAAAACTAGTATCATAGTAAAAATAAATAAAAACAATTTCAGCTAACACACAAGAGAGTTTGTTACGCTTACGTATTACATTAGAGCTTTTGATCTAAAATGCCTATAATAATTAAAATAAAATCTATTATTTTTATTGAAAAAAAAAAGAAGATATATTTTTCAGAAAACACTAGTTATTATAATCAGAAGTTAAAATTTAAAAAAGTTATAAATCAAAGTAGGTACCTAACATTATTGACTGCGGTAACTATATAATTATGCATTAAGTACCCGGATTAAATAGTAATGCATTATGTAACGGATGTTAATCATGATCTATTACCATATTCTTTTCTTGTAAATGTTTAAACTTGCTCTCAGTAATTTTTATTGGAGTTCTAAACAATCAAAATTAAGAAATGATTATTAATTATTATTAAGAAATAACCAAAGACACGGTCTGGTGACCGTGTCTTTGGTTATTTCTTCGCTGTGGAAGTACGAACCTCATCGACACCTCTTAACCTATAAAATATGGATCCATCGGATAAATATTTAAGACCCCTTTTGTCCACCACGACAGGATCTCCCTTCTTTTTGCCAGGCCGAATGGATTTTAGGTTCGATTCCATCTCTTCAAAATTGACAAAGAAATCATGTTGAATGGATTATTACATCATAGGGCTTTTGTGGTCGAGCTTGTCTCATCCGGGTGATGTAATCGCTGGGAGCGAATTTTGGTGGTTTTATGTATTGCTCAATAGCGGAGTGTACACTATCTACTTCCATCATAGTGTGCCCCTTTTCCAGGTAAAGTTGTGAGGTACAAATTTTCCTTATTTGCGCCATATGGCTTGGGTCACTCGACAAAAATTCGGTTCCGATTTTGGTGTACACATCCATCAGAAATAATGATAGCGTGCTGTTGAAAGTGGCAGGTTTTGACAGTAATGGTATATACTAAACAAGATGTAAATTCATTAGCAGTAACATTACCATTTGCTTCGTGCTAAAATTATGTGTACATTGACACATACGATATTTTAAGCACCATCTTTTAACTAGCAACATTGGATCTTGAAGATCTTGAAATTGGTAAACAAATTACGATTGAAACGTCCTAGAAACATGAGAGTTTTTGCATTCGATAAAGCTTTAAAATGTAGAACGAACTGGGGTAAAGAAATGATTTTGCCAAAAGTGACACATAAGAGATCTTAAATTACCAACGACGATATTTTCTTTGTACGATATATTCCAATAAATATGTAAATTCCAATAAAAATAAACTTTGGTTAAAATGTTGAAGTTTTTGATATCTACAACATCATTTGTATTTTTCATGGTATATGTAGGTAGGTCTGGGCTAAGTAAGTCGGTACCATTAGGTCACATAAAGTATTCAAGTTGCGCTAACGGCACAGGGCACTTGCTTTCACAAAGTGAATGTAAGTTTGTTATGGTTTTGGGTAAAGTAAAACTTGATGTGGAGCAAAACTGCTGTCGTAAGTCAAAATAACTTGATTGAATAACGTAGTTTGGTTTTCATTTTTTCGCAATAAGATTTCTTTACTTCGATTTTATTGGAATCTGCCTCGAAAAGTGAAAATTCTTTTTTTTTTTTATTTGATTATTTCAATTCAACAATAATAGCAAAAGTATAAATAAATTCAAATATGTTAGTAAAACTTTATTCAGTTACAAACAAATAGCTTAATGTGTCGATAACAAAAGCTCGTGTGTCAAGTTATTGGCAATAAAACCAATATTCTCGTATCTTTCCCGCAGTCTGGGGGTAATCCAGTCCCCGGGTGGCGATCACCTTGACTGCGGAGTTTCGACAAAAACATGTCTGGTGCGATATCAGTGGCTGGAACATGATTTATTTTAAAACTAATAACTTATACTAAAGCGATTTAAAGATAAAAGTACTATTCGATTTTTTTGTCGGGTATCAAAGTATACTTGGTTATTTTTATTTTTTTATGTACACACAGTAAAATACATAGAGAAATGACATTTAACTTTAGAGTAATGCTTAAATGCTTTATTTAAAATTAAATACTATGTAAAGTGAATACCTCTTAAACCGAAATACTTTGTGCGGTATAGTGAATACCTATAAAACCGAAATACTTTATGCGGTATAGAAGAATGGACGAAGAATTATCTGCTGAAGAAACCGTTTTAAACGTTTATAACATATATTCATTAGCATACGATAACATCTGTTCAGTAAGAGATGACAACACCCGTTCGTCTCCCACTTATTTCCTCGTTTTGAAAGAAACACACATAAACTGTCATCGTGGTTGTTTGTATTAACACAAAGAACACGACACAAGTTCCACGCAGTACGTGAACACATGTGTACACGTACAAGTGTACAGTGTACAGTGCACTGAACAGATAAGTATGCAGGCAGATTAAATGTTAGTATGATGAGTGATCCGAGTTTATAATATTAAAAAAAAATTAGGACACGCAATAAATACGAAGAAAACTCATTAAAAAAACTGCTTGATAAAAATCTTAAACTCATGAATTCACTGACACAACGCACGGCTTAAACCGCTGGGTCTAGAAGAACATCCCTTCGAACACACTGCTTGCCATGGACTTACAAATTCAACTTAAAAGTGCCTGTTAATGATTTAATTGAACTAAATGCTTGGCCTGCATGCTAGTTTTTCAAGGTGCACATCATAATATGATATTTGGGAACAATGGTTGGTCTTTCGCCGTGTGTACTTCCCCTGTACTATAGTTGTACTGTCGGCGACAAACGGCGGAATTTTTCAATTGGCGCTAGATGTGTGGGAACGAATGTGTCTGCGCACTACTGGCCCTCGGGGAGCCTGAGGACCTTCCTCTTGTAAATAATGTACGGTTAGTTGTTATGTGAGAGGGACGGGATAAAAAGGTCTTGTCAATTATTGTAGTTTGGTGCTAGAGGGTCGTAGGTTTTATTAGAATAAAGTTGATATTCTTAAAGCAGTTGACAGCTTACTCTTGTAATGCTTTCATGAATAATTACGAAACATTATGTTAGATAAACTATTTATCAGCAGAAGCAGCTTAAAGTAAAGTAATTCGAGCACCCGATTACTAGATATGTGAATATCCTTTATTTTTATTTTTTATTACGAGGGAATCCTTCATGGATGTGGAGGGGCTTGTCAGACTCTTACTGACTAAAACCACCCCGGTGTTCCGTCTCATACTTGCACCGGGGATCACGAGATCGAATGCGATTGTCGCGATCCCCGGCTAGTGCCGGTCCACCGCGGGCCACCTCGACTTTGGGGGGTAGCGAGGTGTTGAACTCCCCCTTACATCATACAGAGGCGTGCGTGGAACAATACGCGCCGCCATGTCGGGTCCTAAGGAATAGGGGGCGAATGATATCCCCAGATCCGTCGCCCCTGGACCCATTTAGGGGGGCTGGAAGAGGGCGTTATCCGCCCTCCGCCGACGCCCAGTGCGTCTGCTGCGGATCGGGTTAGCGGAAGCAATCTTCCGCTCCCTCTCCGCAGCCTCCTTCTGCGAAATTACTGTTTCGCAGAAGGATACCACCGCGTCCCAGGACTCCTCGCTGCCGATCATCGAGTCGACAACGGCCGGCAGCGACAGGTCACTGCCGACTCCTGAGATGAGGGCACGGCGCGGCTCCTCCCAAACGGCACACTCTACCAGCGTGTGTCGAGCCGTGGCCTCCCGACAGTCGACGCAGTGTTGATACCGAGCGTCCGGCTCACTGTTTATGCGACACAGGTACTTCCCGAAGCAACCATGCCCCGAGAGCACCTGTGTCACCCGAAACGAGCTGTGCCTCCTCGCAGCCTCGCGCCTGACGCAGCTCCAAATGTCGCTGCGTCAGCCACTCGCCCCGCGCCCTCGAGTCCTCGCGCCACCGAAACCGTGCCGGGATATGTGAATATCCTAAATCAACTTTCCATAAATAATAGTCTCCCAAAATTTTCGCAATCAATCAAATAGTATATAGACATTCATAACAAAATAACTCAACTGTACCCTTCTCAAAAATACTTTCACAAACTAATAGATAAACAAAACCGATCACTTCTTCGGGACAAAAGTAAACTAGGTCTCGTTAAATATTCAGCAGGTGAAGGTTGAGCTGCTCCAACATATTTGGAGCGAAATGAGCGGCCCAGCTCCTTTGTGAGCACAACTCGGAATATTTCATGCAGCACGTCTTTGTGCTTGACTTATAATATGCAGCATTACGGTGTTAGTTAGAAGGTTATAGGTTAAATAGTTGAGGATTAGCCAAGCTTAAATTGAGATTAGCGAACGAAAACAGTTTAGATATTATTAATTAAAAAACTTTTTTTTAATACAAAAATACTTTTCGTAACATAGTTCATCTTCATTGAATGCTTAGAAGTGAATAACCCACACATAAGACAATATACCATTATCATAAATCATATCTTGGTACGTACGGGTATATACTTCAAAGTCAAATATTCAGCAAAGTCCAATAAATCAAAGTAGTAGTAGCAGTAATAGTTAGTGGTAATGTAGTTTAGGCCAATATCACTAATCTGCCTGCGTTTCTAAAAGGGCAATACTCTTAGCGCGGTAGTACTGACACCAATATTCGCCATTTTTGAGAGAGTGATAATTGGTTTGATTACTATTTAAAACAGCAGATAACCTTGTTACCACAGCCTGGTGGGTATAAAACCCTTCACTATTTATGTTAATTTTATTTTATTTGAGGCTGTTGACATTTTCTTCCTCTTTTAGCAACAAATTTTAATTATATGCACATTGTACAATGTTTTAGCTAAAAGCCTACAATTCCGTGGTCGACCTTCATTATAACTCCTACCTCCTTGTGTATAATTACATTATACACAAGCAACTTATAATCAGTAAAACAAGGCGCGAACTCATAACAAGTTGCTACACTGCGGCGTGTGGCGGCTAATATCCATGTTGTTATACGCGTGAGGCGGTACAAGTTGCCGCCAATATTCATGTTACTTGCTCTGAGCCGGGATTGGAATAGGTTCTAATGTGTAACGTAATTGCATGAGCTTCTGTAAGGCTTGTTCCTGGAACAGATCCTTCATCCTATATTTTCTTACGCGAGTATTCACTTTGGAGTCTATAGTTTTGAAATACAGAAATGTGTGTATATTTTACAGTGGTGGTTACAAATTATCAGCAGTAAATTGCCACGTTTAACCATTTTCGAGTAAGCTGATCTATAATAGCTTTAAAGTTTAGTTTATTCGTTATTTAGGTCCCAGCTAAGAGTCAACGATTGAATTGGGTCAAACTAGGTGGCCGAGGGCTAACAATCTGGCCCGACTTATAAACTGCCGTGAATTATAACCGCCTGTGGCTTTAATATGAACCTGGATTGTATCGACAAGAACAGGCTTTGTAGCAACTTAATTGGCAAAAACTCATCAAACAAAGTGAGAAATTAAAAGTGTATGAAAAGGCGGTGTTGAGACATCCTATCATTGTGCATACTTTAAACTTAAGTGTTGTTGGTCGATTAAACCTTAGTTTAAAAACAAGTCCAACAAAAAAGTACTCTCGTGCATCACCATAGACTTATAATGAATGAAAACTACCTACCCCACTAATTCGAAATGTCATCATCCTTGGGGTCAAAACAATGCATATTTATGTGATACCAGCAATCGCGGTTTATTTACAGTTATTTTTTGAAGAGTTCCGTTGTCTGTATCCGAAACGCATCATCAGATAGATCTATATGAAAATCGGTTCACCCAGTCGAAAGTTATGAGGTAACAAACATAAAAAAAAAACATACAGTCGAATTGAGAACCTCCTCCTTTTTTGAAGTCGGTTAATAATCTATTTAAATACAGATAACATAATGAATAATTATAATTAAGATAGGTATACTAGTACATAAATAGATTTTAAAACATGCATGCATACATACTTATTATTTGTAAATTATAAACGTAATGAACTGGCTAAACTTGATTAAGTTAACATAACCAGCAGGTTGTCCTCCTGCCTTTTTGTTTCAGTATGAATTACTTGATAATGAAATGTGTTCTCTTCCACAGGGTATCTTCCGCCTCGCATGCGAGCACGTCCTACGCACGATGCGTCGCGGTCGCGAGACTCTCCTCACGCTCCTGGAAGCCTTCGTCTACGACCCGCTGGTGGAGTGGGGCGGCGCCGCCGGCTCCGGGGGCAAGCGCCGCTGCACCGCGCGGGACGTGCGCGCAGCCCTGGACATGATGGCCGTCAGGGCGCAGGAGTTAAAGCATCACTTAACTGAAGTCACGTGAGTATATATTATTTTGTGAGTTTTGTTGTGTAGCTGTTTATCCCACTATTCTAATCCGACCTGATAAAGGCGAACTTCATCATGCAAGCCAAAAGAGATAATAATAATTACCATGCTAGCTCAGTGAAGAGTGGTTGCGATTTCAGACAGACTTCTTCCAGATTTTCAGATGAATCTTTCACTGTTTTATCAGTGTCGCCATATACAAATCACCGTGGTGACCAAGTCAATACATTTTCCAATAAACATAATGGCAAATGGATTTAACTATCCAATATAAAATTATCATTATTTAAAGACATTTAACTACTACTGTAGGTATGTAGAAAGGTTCAAGAATTGCCACAATTGACTTGAAACGACATTCCATCCACGCTGTCTATTCCCACATGAGCATCGACTAATAAAGACTTCTCACAATACGAAGATACATAGTCTATTCCATGTAATAGCTATACGTGTAGTAAACGAGCTGCGTCGCCGCCACGCTGCTTTGTTATGCCACGATATACGACGCTCATCTCGCGCAGATTTACGTTCTCAATAAATACTGCACATTTTCTGACGCGATGGTACGTAAATGCTCTTACCATGCGTCTAATACCAGTAATAGGGATGGGCGAAGCGGATATCTTTGAATCACGCCGGAAACTTGAACGGCAGGTATAGGTTAAAGTATTTCGCTGAGAAAAGAGTTCTTCGTGAAATCACAATAAAACAACAGTCAATGTAGACTGAACAGTATTATCGGCGGATGATTTGTTAAATGTTAGAGATGAACAAAAAGTCTTACGTGGGTATAGAGAGAGTTGCTCTTTATCTTTATCAAGCTGTAAGGCGTATTCCAATCTTAACATCAATCTGGTTGCAGAAGACATCCAAGATTGCAAGATTTATTATTTAAAATCATGATATCTTTCCCTACTCTATTTAATAAAGTCAGTTTTCAAATGTATGCTTCTTCTCGTAGCACGTCAAATATTATCGAGGTCGACCGATACAGTCACTGTCCAATATTTGTGTATCAGAACAATGTTAATGATGAATGAATATTATTATTAATAGTTCACTGAGCTGCCTATATAAATTACGGTTTGAGTGTTGATACGGACAGCTCGGTGGTTGTTTGTACATATTAATTAAGAATTCATGATTTTTTTCAAATACTTAGAACACCTGGAAATCGGAAATACGTGTATTTTTAACCGACTTCAAAAAAAATAAGAGGCTACCTATGCATTCAGCGAGTATCATTTCTTTTTTGTAAATAGGTCACAAAATATTACTATTTTTATTATTAATTACTTTGAAATAAGGCCAGGCCCTCATAGATACAAAATCACACCTATCTAAAGTTTTGTCGTTAACGTTTCAGTAAATTGTTGGATCGAAAGCGCTTTGTAGTTCCTAATGTGCCCATTTGTGGGTAGCTTAATTACTTAGCACCCTTGATGAATGGAGTCGACCTTGTACGATTTAATTTACACCAGACAAATACTTCATGTTTGTAGAGATTCTCGCGGGACTATTTATCGACACAAGATTACATCTATTGCATTACGGAGATCGTTACAGAGAAACACACTCCCCAGTGTGTCTCGTTGTTAAGGCTTTATAGCGTCGTTTTGTCTTTAATAACAATCATTTCCTAAATTACACCTGTGATGTCGCCTAATGTTTCATGTCAATTTGAGTTCATGTTCAAAGTTAATGTTCCAACTAAAACATACGTCAATATAACGCGTTTCCTGTTCCCTCTGAATGATTAATTCCACGCGTTCAATATATGCCTCGTTAAAAATTCATAACGTGAAGTGTTTATTTATCGCTGAATATTTGTTTCAGAGAACAATTTTTGGCAGTGCTGCCGGAAATCAAGCAGTGTGCGGAAAACTGGCTGAAGGAGAACGAGGAGTTAAAGTCTGTGGAGGCGAGACTCCAAGACTGTCACCAACAGATGGCCCTCATCAAAGAAATAGAAGCTTACGGACCGAACCTAAACAACCACCCGTTGTACGCCATCTCGCAAAAGTACAAGTCGTACAAACAAGCGAAGAACGCTGTGGAGGACTCCATGAAGGTGTTAGTGAAGATACTCAAAGACTTCGACAGTCAGATCGAAAACTTCGCGCACACCACAGAAGCTATCAACGGCCCACAACTCATGACGTGGATGCAAGAGTACTCCGGTAGCGACGCAGAGGAGCAACCGATATTCGAACATATTAAAGAGTTCCTTACCAATGCTGGACAGGGCGCCATGATATCGCAATGTGAGCAAGCCGAAACGGAATTGTATCAAAGCATGAAGCAGACGCACCACCTCGTCAGATCCTGTCTCGATCTCCTCTCACAATACGTGGCAGTGTCTCAGTACTACCCTCAGAGCCACACAGAGTACCATCGCGTGGTTATGTTTAGAAAATTCTTAGCTGCAGCGTTAGATAGCAAGTCGCCCGAAGTGTGCCGCGACGTGTCCAACCAGGTGACTGCTCTCATGAACGCTGACAACAACAAAGGAGACACTTCACAACAGATCATAAACTACAACTACCGATTGCAAACCATGAATGTTGAAGCGAACGCTCATTTGACCAAAGCTATTGAAAGACTACAGTTGGAAGGTGGCCCTGATGCCTTAGCATTGGCTCAAGATGCGTACCGCGACGCGAAGACGAACATCAGTAACTGGGTGAGGGCTGAAGAAGGCGCGGGAGCAGCATTAGAATCTGTCGTCATTGGCATGCTCTGCAACTTGAACAGACGGTACTTGATGTTGGAGAGTGGAGCCCAAAGCGCTGGAGACTGTCTTGTTGACCTTACATCTCGTGAAGGAGAATGGTTCTTAGATGATATGAGTGCAGTGTCTATGCAAGCAGTGGAGCTGCTCTCATTACTTCCTCTACAATCGGCATCGGCCGAAGATGCAGCTATGCCAGTCGCAGTAGAGTGTGTCAGGAACGCGAACCTCTTGCTCGCCGACCTGGTGCAGCTGAACTACAACTTTAGCACCATCATACTACCGGAGGCGTTGAAGAAAGTGCAATCTGAGGACCCGTCGGTGCTTCAAATAATCGGCGAACTGAATGCTGTGGTAATGAACTCGCCGTTGCCTCTCAACGACCTACTAACGCAGTTGGAACTGCATCTTAGATATTTAATAATGGATATGGAGGTGGGTTGTATTTAATCTTTTTTTCTGTACTTAACCAAATTATTAATTACAATGATGCATTAAAACCAAATATTTTATACGTTAAGGCATCTTTATCCCATGCAGTTTAGCAGCACAATACTTGTATGTATAATTTTAGTAATGTCAAAGTATACACAAAGATCAAACCCTACAATTTGTAATACTGCTTCAACTTATTGCATTTATGAGACAATTTTAAGACTATGTAAAAACCCTTATCTTTGAGCTTGGAAAAGTTTTTTTCGTATCCTATTTTATATAAAAATGTTTACCTGATTATTGTTGAAGTTAGGTATCCGGACTAGTGACATCTTCATAACAAACTCTTTCCTTCTAGTCCCCAGCAAGCAACGCCCCTCTGCTAGTGGCGGAGGTCCGGGCCCGCTTCGAAGCCTTAATATCCCCCCCCGCCGCAGACGCGGAGGGCCAGTCTACAGGCCGCATGCTGCTCATGGGCTTCAACGGACTGTTCGCGGCCGTGGAGCAGCGGGCAAAAGAACTGGCTGCTAACTTGGCCATACCTATACCACCGGCGTGGAGGAAAATCGATCATATTAGCGAGTCCATGCATATGTCGGTGAGTGTGTTGTTATATTTATTTACTTTTTTCATGGATTGTGAGCGTGCATGTGTGTAAAAAATCAGCTGTTCCATACATTTTGACCGCGTAGGTATTGCACTTTTCTATGAAACAGCTGATTTTTTTTGTATAACCGACGGATATATTTCTACGCTCTGGGGTCTAGAACGATATGCTGAATTCATGGTTACAATTTGCACACTGGATAAAAACTTATCCTGTATGTGAAGATAAAGTTAAACTATGACTTTGCTAACTTCATGATAGCTGACCCCATAGTTTTTTTTTTAATAATTTCACTTATAAATTTTATAAAAAAGGAAAAAGGGTGTTGATACCGATTGAAATAAATATAAATAATACAAATGTGTAGTGTTATTTTGTAAATATTTTGGACTTTTCTTTACGTAACTTCTGTTTGTTATAACATTGGATTTTAATATATTTCCTGATGTGTAAAATATATAGTGCTAAAATTGTACATACCCATGTAAGTCTGGTGAGAAAACAATGTTTCGATAACACTGAGCCAGCCTGATGGTGGAGTCGGAAGGTGGTCATAGGATCTACGCTCTGGTAAACGTAAACCTACCGAGATTGGGCTTGTTAGATTGGTATCTTGGTGAGTATGTGAGTTTTAGATTATTGTGTCTGGTGTCTGCCAGTGAATATAACGTTATAAGTATATTATTATTTAAAAATCAAATAATACAACAGCATTAAGTTATCAAAACTGATCATTGTGAGAGCAAAGGACATTGCTCTGCGCCCACACATTGTTCGCCCTGGACCCAAGAGCAACAGAAATTATGTGTTGTTATTATTATCGATCATTAGTAAATTCCTATTGGGATGTTAATTTTATAGCGGACTAGCTACAGAATAGATATATTTTAAAAAAGTATCAGATTTTGAAGTTATAATCGAACCACGAATATAATGGTTTTTCATAACTCCGTGGCTGCGAATGATTTTTATGAAACTGAAAAACAATATCCTAATGTCTTAAGCTATTTTTAGTACCTACCTAGATAACTAGGTATGCAGATTTTGTTCCAAAGCTTAAGTGTATGTAAGTGCAACGTATAAATGCATACAATCTTATTAACATACTTACCTACTTTCTACGCATTGGTTTTGGCTTGAGATTAAAAAAAAATAGTAGTGTGTATTAAAAAAGAGAAAATTGTGAGAGACCTTGAGAGACGGATAAGTGATATCTGACAAGTGACCATTTAGTTAAGTCAAAAGTAGGGGTGCCAAATACAGTACGTTAAAAAACGATATGTCCTGAGATTTACTATGGCCAAACGTTAAAAACAGTATTACATCAAACATCAACTTTTGTAATACGATAATATTAATACCATTACAAGTATGACAATGTACTACTTTTAATGACACCATACTTAGCTACTTCTTCTATACTTGTTACGTCTGTATCTTTTAGTGAATAATAATAATGGAATGGTGATTTAATGTTTTTATTGTAGCTTCTATTTGCACTATAATCTAAATAAATTAAAAATGTGATTCAGATTTAAAAATATGCAACAGTTCAAAAAAAACAAAATTATTACAATCGATTGGACACCCCTAATCTTCTTTGACACGACATGACGTTTGGGAAAGATGGCGGCGATACATGATATTAGTTGCATAAAATATTTTTTAATGTTCATTTCGGCATGCAGCTAGTCCGTGTTAGTAAACTATTTGCAAGTCATTTAATTAAATCGACAACTAATTATCGTGTATGTCCGATGCTTTTATTGCAAAGGGCGACGCTGGACACTGTCCTTTAGGGCTCCTTGATGGTAGTAAAAAGACATCCGAGAACATAAGCGAAAATTATCTAGCAGACTAGCTGTGCCCGCGACTTCGACCGCGTTGATTTTTTAAATTATTTCATTGCTGCTCAGCTCCTTTCTAATGGTGAAAGAATTTTTGAAATCGGCCCAATAGTTTTGAGTTTATTCTTCACAAACATACAAAAATACGCAGGTTTCCTCTTTATAATATTAGTATAGATATATATCAGAAGAATTTTTCTAAAATAAAAGTAGCCTAAGTTACTCCTTATTACATCAGCTACCTGCCCTGGTGAAAGTCCCGTCAAAAACTGTCCAGCCATTTCAGAGATTAGCGGGAACAAACAGACAGACAAAAATTGTAAAAAAAAAATATTTTGGTAAATGTACCGTATATATATTCATATGCATGTAGCAAAAAGCGGTTATTTTAATATTACAAACAGAAACTCCAATTTTATTTATATGTTTAGAAGATGTATAGATGACGATTGCGGATGAATAAGAAAATAAAAATGCAGAAAACTAAAATATTGTGGAAATGTAATAAATGAGTGAACAATTTTTAGTTAGTCAAAATTACCTTCAATTACAAGTTATAAGAAATATGCATTTGTACCTACTTGACTTTTTTTCTTCATAGTAGGTACCCCTTGTACCCCTACGTTGTTTTACGATAACTTCAGTAAATGTCCCCACACCAGTCGCTTAACCACTGCACCGTCGCCGGTGCCGTCAAAATAATTTTCAAAATCGGATCAGTAGTTTTTGAGAAAATTGCGAACATACAAACATACATTCGGATCGAATAAAGAACCTCCTTTTTGAAGTCGGTTAAAAACGTCTACTTGTTGTTGCTGATCAAATCGTCTTGCAAAATTGAACCCTTTTATACATACAGATATGCATACATATAGATGTATATACTTTCTTATGTTCAAGTGAAGCTAAATTATAAGAACATAGAAAAAAAATACGATATCTCTAAAATAGTAATGGTTTCATCACCAATGAACAATCATGGATGGTTGTTTCGTTTCTTTAGTTTATCAGTAAGAAAATAAATGTAAAAACAAAAGTAAAGACCGCAATTTTATCCTAATACGCAATTATAATATAGTTGTAACAATTGTAATTAGTTGTTTTCTATTTATACGTGTCTTGCCCAATGTTGCCGGCAAGTTTGGAAACATTCCCGGCAGTTTTGGGTACATTGGCAACATTGCCAGCAATATTCATCCCTATTTGCGACCGACGTGCAATTGATAGTGCCAATTTCAATAATGAAACCAGCTAATGCAGCAGCAGCTGCTGCTGCTGCTATCTCAATGCAGTGCAAAGGCATCTTCTCAAACAGAGAAGACATGATAAGTGTTAACGATTGCTCAAGGCGGTTCGGCGATGTCAGACTTTTAGATTAATTTCTATTCCAGGTTTGCTCGCGATGTTTTTCCAATTTTATTTCAATATTAACAAACCGTTTCGTGTATGTTTCAGGCGGCACTGCAGAGTCCCGTGCTGCGCGGTATACTACAAGACATCTTCCTGGTGCGGCGCGTGCAGACCATCGCCGAGGTATTCGCAATGTGCGCGCAGGGCGCCTGCGCCTTCAAGGGCAGCGGTCCGCCCGCGCTCTTCGACGAGGCCGCGCTGTGCAAGCCTGTCAGGCGGTAAGAGACAGACAGTTGTGTCCATTTGACACACACACTATCGAAACAAAAATTTTCAATTGTAACACAAACAATATACTACAACTATCCTACTACGGCCAAGATTCATCAGCCGTATAATACTAACACTGATCTGCAGATCAACATCGAACAATAATTCATTGGACTCGTTGTCAGATGGCGCCTAACAGAAAACCCTGTATTATTAGGAAAAGATTACGACCATTTATTTTATAAAGTTACTATTAACTGCACGCGGTGGCACATTAAGTTTCAAAAGAATATTGGCTTTGGAGAAAGTCGTCTCTATAGACTCTATCACTAATACCTATGTAATACCTTCATTGATTCCTAGGCTGTGGCAGTACCTTCGTATAAGGCCAAAAGCCTGACTTGCACTGGGAAACACATAACTCAAATTCAAAAGTGAACCTATTTTTTAAGCAATTGTATTTTGTAATTAACTAAAGTGAAATTTCTTTATTATTTGCAATATCGAAATGTCGAATATTGTGTGATGTTAAATAATTGACCACTCATGTAATAACCATTGTAGCAAATAAAAGAGGTCACTCATTGAACTCAATTCTCCCGTAAACTGTGTAAATATGTCGTCTGTGTTGCAGGTTCACAGCCGAGTACGTGTTGCGTTGCGTGCTGGGCGTGCACTCCAAGGCGCTCGCCAGCGTGCTGTGCCTACTGCTGCGTCGAGCAAGACTCGACTTACACGCTGAAGTTGAACAGAAGGAGATTGGTGAGGCTATTTTTTTTTACTGTAACACCAACAGCATTTATTGGCAAATGAGCTGTTGAAACTAATTAAATAATAGCAATAGGCTTGAATGCTTAACTAAAAATAGAAGAGATAAGGAGAAGACGGTGTAAGTTGTGAGATTTGAAGCTGCAAAATGTAGTAGTCATCGTTATGTTGTTCTAGTTGGATGTGTTCCGTCCGACCGACAAGATACAGGCTAATGATTTGTTTGGGGTCCCTGACCAATTGGTTCTTGCACTATCTGCTTATTAATAAACTAGCACTTCGCACATGACTTCGTCCGTGAGAAATGTATAGCTCGTTATTATGGAATAATGTAGCTTTCCATAAGTGAAAAAGAAATCGGCTGAGGAGTTTTTGAGTTTTTCCAATACAAACAATTTTACAAACAATCAATTCCTTCCTCTTTATAATATTCGTGTATACACCGTGACATTTTAGTCGTCTTACAACGGCAGCCCACTTTATGTATCCAATGACTACTAATCATTTATTAAAAAAAAAATGATATTTTTGAACATTTGAATAATTAAAAAAATGAAAATATCATTCACTAAGACGCATGACATAGCTTGAATCACCTTGTTAAGGAGATGGAATTAATGATGGAATGTAATGGTAGGTAGCTAGATATCTTCTACCGTTTGATAAGTAAACATTATTAACAGGAAGGGTGTTTCATACTTCTAAAGCTCATATATTTTTCTTTGTACCTATTATCTTAATTAATGGTAACAATGTTTTAATCGCGCCTAGAGGTATTTTATGACGGATACATTGAGTGAACCACCTTTGTAAGACAGCTAAAATGTCACGGTGTATAATGGTAGGGGAGTCCAGAGGGTTTTCGTGCAAGCATATCCAGGGCGTAAACTTGATAGCTGAGTATGTTGATAGCACGATGAGAGAACATTAAAAATATATTTGAAAAGTTTCGTATAGGAGCCCCGTGCTCAGGAGACCACTTTTAGATTTCAAAAATGTACCAAATATAAAGTGAAATTCAAAGCCGTTTAGGGTTTAGCCGATCGTGTACGGCTAAAGTCATACCTGACTTAAATAGGCAAATCTGATGAAAAATATCACTATTTAATTATTCGATTTATTCAATTTATTCTAAATCTAATTACGACTTTGAAAGCTCAGTTTTGGATTTTTTTTAACGGGTATTCAGGGTGAATAAACGTATTATTTTTATAAGGGGTGCTTGTCAATTGTTTGATAAAGCTGGACAAATATGAACTATAATAATTACTAAAATTAATGAGTCAGTTAGAAAGACGAAGCAAGTTGCCCATTTCATAGCGTAGTAGGGGCATATGGAGAAGAACGGGCGAGAAACTACGGACACTTTTTTGAAGCACTAGATTAGGTTAGGTTATGCTCGTGAACGGATGTTTTTTGTGGTGACTGGTCGTCTTGCTGACCATGGTTTTGTTATTGTTATTGGAACTGTTTATTTATTTTACTGTGAAGGTTCTAGCTTAACATTTGTAAGTTAAATCTAAATGAGTATAATGCAGCATTGCAATGTAAGCAGCCATGCCTTTATTGCCTGGAGGTGTTTATGTGGGTATTGAGTTCTATTTACGTTTATTGTTTTGTTTTATTTTTTATTATTTACTTGTTTCTGCTTGTGTTTAATTATTATGTTGTGTTGGTATATTGGCGTGTGCCAGCTAGGGATTGCAGTCCAGCAAAGTGCGATCCCACGATCCAGCGGGATCCTGCAATATCTTGCGAATCCGCAAGCATCAGTCGGTGCAAATTGATTCAAATTGCCGTCTTTAATCTACTCTGCAACGAGTAACAACAGATAAAAACTTTGAAAAAAAGTTAAAGAAAGAACCTTGCCTGGCCCCGCAGGCGCGTCGTGGAGCGTGCCGCTGGAGTCGCTGTGCGAGAAGGCGCGGCGGCGCGCGCCGGCCGGCCTGGGCGCCGAGCGCGGCGCGGCGCTGGCGCGCGGCCTGCAGGCGGCGCGCGCGCGCGTGCAGCGGGCGGCGCGCGCCGCGGCCGAGCGCGCGCGCCGCGCCGCCGGGGCGCTGCGCGCGCGTCTGCTGCACGCCGCGCACGCGCATCTGCACGCGGAGGTACGCACTCACACCGACCAGCCTACTATTCATGTTCATGATACAAATGAGTTTCTTTAAATTACCTTTTTTGGATGCGGGACACTTGTGCGAAGCCAGCTCGCGTGAAAAGACATTTCTGCAAATGGACTTTCAAGCAAACCTCCGTTTGCTTTAACAGATTTTCTTATTTTTATTTATGTACACACAATAATTTTTTCGTCGAGTTTCGTTTAATACATCATCCATAATCTAAAATCCGAAAATTTTCTCAAATGCAATCTCGAATAAAATGTGTAATAAAAAAACTATGATGGTCACTATTGATGTTTTACTATTTACTTCTAGTCTGTCTGTAATTTAATCATTACTAGAGAATCATGGATGTACTGTACAACCCGGCCCAACCCTTTCAAAGAATACAAGCATGATGTTATGTAAAAATTACCGCAACTATTTCACGCAAGTGCCATTCGCAGAAATGTCCATGTTCCATCTCTCTGTGCATACGTAATTTATCTAGCTTAGTCTATTATTTGTGTCTGTGTCACACATACCACAGTATGTGAAGTGACGCCTTTACACTACTAACATTACCAATGTGTTCACTAACACTACAACATCTGCCTAGCCTTTTCTCAACTTTGTTGGTGTTGGCTTCTACCTGAATGCAGCTAACTACCAGTATTTCACATCGAACGACTGCCTATCTGACCTCCGCAACCCAGTTACTGGGTATTACGATACCTTGGTAAGACTGGTGGTCAGACTTCCGGGCTTCTGACGACTCGTCAACCAACTCAGCCTATCTCAATCTACTGCTGGATATAGGCCTTTCCCATGTTGCGCCACAACACCCTTCCGCATCCAGTCTGCCCCTGCTACTTTCTTTAGGTCGTCGGTCCATCTAGGCGGGGGGCGACCCACGCTACGCTTGCCGATACGCGGTCTCACTCTAGGACTCGTCTGCTCCACCGGCCCGGCCCAGTATCGGTCCTTGGACAGACATGGCCAGTCCACTGCCACTTCAGCTTGCTTATTCTGCAAGCATTGTCGATAACTCCGGTTCTTTTCCGGATAATTTCATTTGTGATTTTACCCTTCAAAGAAACTCCAAGCATAGCCTGCTCCATAGCGCGCTGAGCGACCTTGAATTTTTGAACCAGCCTAACTAGAAGCGTCCACTTATCGGCAGCACATGTCACTACGGGCAGGACGCACTGGTTAAATACCTTATGGTACAGTCATTCGGTAATTGTACTTGGAAAGTTTTCCGGGAGTTTTGAAAATTAGTCATTTTATAGATTTTGGTGTGTCCTTTCCGAATTTCAACTTTGCCACCTCGTGTCTCTGCCGGTCGCGCCGCCATATTGAAAAATGACCTAAAATCAGTTTTTGGACAATATCTCCTTATTTACTCATTTTACAATAAAAAAATAACACACAAAATTAAACTAGAGAAAATCTCCTACAATTTTTTTCGTAAAATCAATAGTTTTAGTTTACGAGTACCGCAAGCAATTATTCATTTACACCAACACTTTTTGTAGTATATTTACGTAATAGGTATAACTATACCTACAACTATAGTATGGCCAGTGCCGCCTGCCTGTGAGTATAAATTTCTTTCTTCCAGCACATCAGCATCGTACTAGTTTGGCTTTTGAAGGGGAAACTTTAACTCACGAACTGGCCACACTGACTATGTATTGCAGGTATATAGGAATGTGTCGCCCTTGTGTTGGGCCCCTCTCTCCCTTCTACGAAAGAGCACATCAAAATCTATAAAATCACTAATTTTCAAAACTCCCGGAAAACTTTCCAAGTAACCTCTATATTTCGAATCAAATGACTGTACTTGTAGTCTTCAAACATTGCGGTATATGCAACGAGAAGACTTGACGAAGTTTTCCAATCGCTGCCCAACCCAACTCGATCCTGCCATCGGCTTCTTTCTCAAAGTTGTGTCTACCGAGCTGAATGACTTGCCCTAAGTAGACATACTCTGACGACCCGTAACGACTGACAAAGACCCAAAAATGACGGCCGGTACCAACGGCTTAACGTGCTTTCAAAGGCACGGAGACACCGGGGACCTGGGTCACTGACACTACGCGACAACCAAATTAATACCTAAATAAAAGCGCACTCAGCGCTCATGCAAGTGTTGTCTAGTGTCAGTAAATAACTGTCATGTTTTGACCCAGGTGCTGGGCAGCAACCAAGAGACCAGCACAGCATTAGCGCGTCGCTCCCGCGAACTGAGTTCCGCGGTAGAACGCCTCTCCGCCGCTGCTAGCAAAGCGCACGCCTTACTGACCGCAGCTCATCAGAGGTATGTACATAGTTTTATTGCATTTATTGTGCACCGTTTACTTAAGGACGTAGATTAAATTATTTTTATGAAGTCAGGCCAAAAAATGTATAGTTTAAAAAATTAAAAAAGAGTGGGGTGCTTAATATTAATTAATTATAAAAAAAACCTCAAAAAGCACCCACGCTTTTTTACATTAAAATGAATTCATTTATAAATCACTATCTTTAAAAAAAAATATAAATTATTTTCTACTTTTTCAGTTCGTTTTCAATTAAAACGTTTTTTTTTTTAACTATTAATTATTTTCTGTTTTAGTTCGGCTTACTATAAAAGCGTGATTTTTAGTTTTTTTTTTTAAATATATTTTGGTGTTCTGACCAGGATAATGGCACAAATTTATGAAACTATCAAGCTAGTTAGATAAGATACCCCGATCTCATCAATATTCTGTGGCGTTCTATTTACTAATGACGAAAAACAGGATTTTCAATTCAATAAAACGTGAGCCTATTATGTTGAAGAATAAAGGCTCGTGCAGAATAGCGCGACGCGACGGTCGCGTCGCGACACTCGTAGAACAATTTCTATGAAAACTTAATGGAAATTGTTCTACAAGTGTCGCGTCGCGGCTGTTTGAAGAAGCCTTTAGCTGAGCGCGTCGCGTCGCCGCACCGCGCAGAGCCGGCCTAGCGCTGCACGTGCGATGCGACGTTGCCAGGTTTACGTACTCATAGGATAATATTTAAATTTCGCGCTGTTTTATCACGCACCGCTGTTAAACCATCTCCGATGCCGCAGTTGCGATCTCGCTCTAACGGTTTAGCGTACAGCAGGATGCGAGCTCGTATCGATTAATGAAAACGTCAAGTCTAGCGCTAGTTTTAAATCTGGCTTTCAGAATTCTCATTTTTTCGAAAATATTGATACCGTTGTTGATAAAATTAGTATATAAAAAAAACCTTTTCAAAAGATTCCCTGCGTGAATGTTTTGTTCGGAAAATTCAAAATGATTGAATTAGACTTTTTCATGGTTTTTTCCATATACAGTTGCGGTCATATCATAAAGAATGATTTGATGTTCCAGATTTTTTTATCTAAATCATGTCATGTGTAGTTGTGTTTCTTCTTAGAGGTAACTAGTGATGTTAAGAAATAGCCACATGAATAGAGCACACGGGATTAGGAATATAGAATGAAATTACTGCTAACTATAATTTTTTACAAATTTTATAGATTCTCTATAGTATCAAATTCAAATAGTAAGGAAGCTGGACAAATAATTAAGAACGATTTATGAAACTACTCGAAAGTTGTTTTATATGAAAATTAGATTAATTAAAACACATTCATGTGAAGTGCGTAAAGAAAAAACAATTTAATACATTTTAAACTAAAGTTAATAGTTGGTAGCATGTCCACGGCTTTTATTTACTTCTTTACACCGGCGAGGCATTGACTATCAATTTTTGACATTTCGCAAGAGAGATCGAGTTCCGTTCTTCTGAGGAAACGTCGTACAGTTCTCTTAAATTGCCACACTGTCGATTTGAAACCTTTTTCTTGATTTCGCACCAAAGATGCTCTATTGGGTTAAGATCTGTGCTGTTAGCTGGCCAATCTAAGACAAAAACTGATTACGGTGTGAGAAATTCCTTAACGGTGCGTGCAGTTTTCTTTGGACCATTGTCATGCTGGAATGTCCAAATAACCGGAAGCACGTCTTCAGCATAAGGTAACAATGTTTCTTCCAGTATATTTTTGTATTGGAATAAATCCATGTTTCCTTCTATCAGCTTAACAGGTCCAACACCAGGTCCAGAAAAGCACCCCCAAATTTTCACATTTCCCCCCACCATGCTTTAATGTTTTTTTTTTTGTGTACTTAGGGTCGAAAGCTTTATTCGGAGGCCGTCGTACATATCGTTTTCCATCAGAACATACACTGTTTATTTTTGTCTCGTCAGAAAAAAAGAATATTTTCACACTGTCTAACTGTGCAAGAAGGTATGAAAACTGGATGTTTGCATACCTTCTTGCAAATGTAAGCCGGGGTTTGCCTACGGCTCCTTTTCAATAGCCCATAGCACCTTCCTTGCTATCCTTCCGTGCAACTTTTCTTCTATCAAAAGCCTTCGAACAGTGCGTGCAGAGATTGCTGAAGGGTTGTTTTCACCAAAATATTCTATTCTCAGGTCATTAGACCCTTTAAAAGGATTTTATTTTGCCAAACGAACGATATTTCGATCATCTCGACAAGATGACTTTCTCTGTTTAGGTATACGCGGAACATATGAAGTAGTTTGATACATGGAAACCCATAGTTTTTGAGCAATTAAGATGGTCGGCCATCTTTTTATTCGACCAATTCTTCTCGCAAAGTTTATTCCCTTGTAAATAAAATAAAAAGTAGTTGAAAAATAAAAGTTGTTACAAATCTATCACAACTTTTATTTTTCCCCATTGTTTTCATATGAAGTAATCACCTTTAAGACTTTTACAGCAATAAATGGCGCCAAAATTATACGAATAGTGATCAACAACAACAGAGTCACCGTGTTCTCTATTTAAATTTGAAAAAAAAAAGCTATTATGCGTTCTTAATTTATTATGTGACCCGAGAACTCAGTTCAGATCAGAGAATTTCATACATTAGTATAAAGTTTATGTGTTTATGTTTTAGCCAATCATGTGTATCAACGAATGTACCGTTAGTATGGAAAAGTTTTGTGACACCGAGAGAAATACAAAAAAAAGTACATGCAATTAGTTATACTTGTTGGTTTGAATAAGCGTTCCTTTCAAATAAGTGTTCTTAATTATATGACCATTCTGTATTAACAATATTCACCCTAGATTTCGTTTTTCTTGTTTTTATTTAACAAAGTAAATTCCAAAGAAACGAAAAAAAAAAACTATTAATGTCAAAAATTCTGTTTTCTTTTTGTGTTCCACTAATTTTGCCGATATGTGAATTTTTATTTATAAAATCAAATTCTGGAAACTGATGTATTTCCCTGAATTTCATAACGTAATTGGCAACACCCTGTCGAGCCAGTAGAAATGTCGTAATCATATCGAGCGGAGTAGTTGTGTTTGTTATGGGATAGGCTGGATTCTTTATAATGTTTTTATTGAGTAATATGCGACGTTGTTCGTTACAGAGTGAAGTGGGGAGCGGGCGCGAACCCTGCGCTGGCCGGCGTGGGCGTGGGACTGGCGCGAGCCGGCGCCGCGGCCGCCGCGCGCGCAGCCGCGCTCTGCGACGTGGGCGCCGCGCTGGCTGCGCATGCGCGCGCCGCCAGCACGCAGCGCCCGGCCCGCGCCAAGGGCAAGCACCACCACGCGCTGCACACTGCGCTGCAGCACTGGGAGAAGGTAATGTTACTACACACGCGCGACGTGGGCGCCGCGCTGGCTGCGCATGCGCGCGCCGCCAGCACGCAGCGCCCGGCCCGCGCCAAGGGCAAGCACCACCACGCGCTGCACACTGCGCTGCAGCACTGGGAGAAGGTAATGTTACTACACACGCGCGACGTGGGCGCCGCGCTGGCTGCGCATGCGCGCGCCGCCAGCACGCAGCGCCCGGCCCGCGCCAAGGGCAAGCACCACCACGCGCTGCACACTGCGCTGCAGCACTGGGAGAAGGTAATGTTACTACACACGCGCGACGTGGGCGCCGCGCTGGCTGCGCATGCGCGCGCCGCCAGCACGCAGCGCCCGGCCCGCGCCAAGGGCAAGCACCACCACGCGCTGCACACTGCGCTGCAGCACTGGGAGAAGGTAATGTTACTACACACGCGCGACGTGGGCGCCGCGCTGGCTGCGCATGCGCGCGCCGCCAGCACGCAGCGCCCGGCCCGCGCCAAGGGCAAGCACCACCACGCGCTGCACACTGCGCTGCAGCACTGGGAGAAGGTAATGTTACTACACACGCGCGACGTGGGCGCCGCGCTGGCTGCGCATGCGCGCGCCGCCAGCACGCAGCGCCCGGCCCGCGCCAAGGGCAAGCACCACCACGCGCTGCACACTGCGCTGCAGCACTGGGAGAAGGTAATGTTACTACACACGCGCGACGTGGGCGCCGCGCTGGCTGCGCATGCGCGCGCCGCCAGCACGCAGCGCCCGGCCCGCGCCAAGGGCAAGCACCACCACGCGCTGCACACTGCGCTGCAGCACTGGGAGAAGGTAATGTTACTACACACGCGCGACGTGGGCGCCGCGCTGGCTGCGCATGCGCGCGCCGCCAGCACGCAGCGCCCGGCCCGCGCCAAGGGCAAGCACCACCACGCGCTGCACACTGCGCTGCAGCACTGGGAGAAGGTAATGTTACTACACACGCGCGACGTGGGCGCCGCGCTGGCTGCGCATGCGCGCGCCGCCAGCACGCAGCGCCCGGCCCGCGCCAAGGGCAAGCACCACCACGCGCTGCACACTGCGCTGCAGCACTGGGAGAAGGTAATGTTACTACACACGCGCGACGTGGGCGCCGCGCTGGCTGCGCATGCGCGCGCCGCCAGCACGCAGCGCCCGGCCCGCGCCAAGGGCAAGCACCACCACGCGCTGCACACTGCGCTGCAGCACTGGGAGAAGGTAATGTTACTACACACGCGCGACGTGGGCGCCGCGCTGGCTGCGCATGCGCGCGCCGCCAGCACGCAGCGCCCGGCCCGCGCCAAGGGCAAGCACCACCACGCGCTGCACACTGCGCTGCAGCACTGGGAGAAGGTAATGTTACTACACACGCGCGACGTGGGCGCCGCGCTGGCTGCGCATGCGCGCGCCGCCAGCACGCAGCGCCCGGCCCGCGCCAAGGGCAAGCACCACCACGCGCTGCACACTGCGCTGCAGCACTGGGAGAAGGTAATGTTACTACACACGCGCGACGTGGGCGCCGCGCTGGCTGCGCATGCGCGCGCCGCCAGCACGCAGCGCCCGGCCCGCGCCAAGGGCAAGCACCACCACGCGCTGCACACTGCGCTGCAGCACTGGGAGAAGGTAATGTTACTACACACGCGCGACGTGGGCGCCGCGCTGGCTGCGCATGCGCGCGCCGCCAGCACGCAGCGCCCGGCCCGCGCCAAGGGCAAGCACCACCACGCGCTGCACACTGCGCTGCAGCACTGGGAGAAGGTAATGTTACTACACACGCGCGACGTGGGCGCCGCGCTGGCTGCGCATGCGCGCGCCGCCAGCACGCAGCGAATGTCAAAATGACATAAGGCAGTCCCCCAAAACGCCCGCCCTTCACCACTTCCTAGTGCTTTAGCTGTGAAGAAGAAGTGGCGCAACAAACTCCCCAGCAGCACAGCTGTCTGTTTAGTTAGATAGAGTTGATTATATACATAGGTAGGCAAAGTAATCAACATTACGAGACACGGAACTTAAATAATTTGTCAGACATAACAAATTATTTACAACAAGCTGTGTGCAGCAAGTTTTAACTGACAAGCTAGCCATGCCAATATACCAACAAATAAAATGAAAACTTAAGTCAAGCACAAAAAAATAAAAAGTAAACAAAGCATACTACCAAAATAAAAGCCTCCTGGTATAAATGGCGTAATAGCTTACATATGCAATACTAATATAACCTAATACCCTATACTCCATAGGTTTAGGTAATTAAATAAAGGGTAAACAAATCGTAAATAGGGTTTTTTTTATACTGGACACTTTCTTGTTTAAAAATACGGTGTAACAAAATCATATTTATTTTCGATTTATACGATAGTTTCCTCTTTTATTCATGTATATTAAACTTTATAATTTATTCTTAAACTACTCTTCCTAGATGTAACTAGTTGAACACAATTTTTTAGTTAGGTTTATTATAATAATATAATATTTTGTATTCTGCCTATTGTAAAGAGCCCAAAATGGCAGGTTCCCTAAACCTTTTGGAAAATAAAACGATTTGCTGAATTGAAAAGTACAACTGTGTTGTAGTATGGCAAGTGAAGTGGCAGGTATTACGTTTAGTTGGTCAACCAGATGCCTTTGAGAGTGTGTTTTGATTTAGTTAAATTGTGTTATTATAAGCAAGCAAAGTAATTGATGATACAACGGAACGATTTATTTTTAAATTGACAGATAGTTCATCAGATTATGATTCAGATTCAGAATAGAGTCTATTATTATATGACTATAAATAATATGATTTTAACTTTTGAAATAAAAGCTGTATGGAACGTCCACCCGTTAGTCTACTGCTCATAAAGTCATAACTCATAATGTGTGTAGTATTTTTGTAAAGCTGTAAATGGCATATTTACAACCAGTTCTTGTAACGTTGCGTGGTGCAAATCTCCGTTACACAAGGCCAATAAATACCATATTTGTTCTAATTAATTTGTCAACAAACATCTATTTAATATTGTGTAATGCCCTGCAGGCGTGCATACTAGCACAGAAGTATTCTCTGCAAGTATCGCCGGTCGAAGAGTCGCTCATGGAGATGTTACATCCTGAAGGGAACATTGATACACACTGGGTAAGTAATTTTCTTACAAACTAAATTTGAATTTTCTTACGGTACTACGCCAACGACGCCAGAACAAGAGTGTTATCTATGCAAAGTCTTTACTTGTTTGCTTATGTATCAGTTATTTTCTGGTTAATATGCCAGTGACCATAGACCGTGTTCCGTGTGGTGCCGGACCACGGAGTAATGAAAGAAGCGGAGCTGCTGCAAAGCAAAATCTCTATAGAAAGTAGCGTCGCCTGAATGCGGGCGGAAGGGGCACGGGGTTCGGCGTACTCGCCCGTTGTTTGGAATTATTTCAATGTAACTGAACTAGCTGTTTGTCATTTTAGTTCGTCCACTGGCCACTATGGCATTACAAAGCATGACGCTTTGTTCCAGAACATTCTATGTACGTTAGTATGGCGGGACCACATTATTTATTACCCAACTGAAACGTAAATGTTTTCCGTGTTTGAAATTGTGTTTTTTTTTTAATACTGTCATGTGGGGTATCGGGTATATAGGGTAGGGTAGGTAAGTAGTTAAATCAAAAAGTTGTTAATATCATAAATTTTTTTGGGCAATGTTTATTATTGGCCGCTAAACAACACAGCAGCATTGGTGGTCCAGTGGTAACGACCTCGACTTACGAGTTATAGATCGTGTCTTCGAACCCAGCCAGATGCTTTACTTTGTGTTAATAATTTCATCCCTATTGATCCCAAAACGGTGAAGGAAAACATCGTGAGGAAACCTGCATGTCCTAGAACCAAAAATTCGAAGACATGCGGCCCACTCCCGCTCACGGAGAGGTGTGTGTCCCATCAGTGGGAACGTTGTAGGCTGAATATGTAATAAAACAGTTTTATTGATTAAAATGATAACGAAAAATAAGTTGGATAAAAATAAACAATAAATTACCTGAAGATAATAAGTTCGATAAAATAGGGTCGTGCTAGCATGATGCACACATTTTAATTCATCACTTAAGGTTTGCTTACAAGAGCAACTAAAATTGCTCCATCTTGGGCAATTCTCGTTAACTATGACGTCACGACTACATCCAGCAATTTAGGGCAATGGCAACATGTAGCCACCTGTTGCCCGAGATACGGCCACACAATATGGAGCAATATGGAGCAACTTAAACACTAGGCAATGCGTCTCCCCCGCCGTCTCCGCCGCCGGACGGTCCCTCTCGTAAAAACGAGACGTAATTATACGTACAAACGAGATAGAAAGAATATTGACAAAAAATTCCAAACCGATTGGGTATTCGGCAACTCCTGAATTATATGGAGCAATCAGAAGCAAAATTGCATACATCATTGAAACACATTGGCAATTTATTGTTGTTGCTCCAGATTGCTCCACTTAATTGATCCAGATTGGTCCATTAGTGTTGTCGAGCAATAATTGCTCAAAAATTGCCCGTGTAAGAGCACCTTTAGGACCGACTACTTACCGACAAATGGCGCATTTTTTATTTTAAATTAATCTCGTTTCATGTATCAAGATATGTAATTTATCTATTAACCCCTCACACGTCTGGCCGCCCGCTTGCCGAAACGCCCCAAGTGTCGGTGTAGTTGAACGTACTTTTTGATTTTTGGGTAGACCTTCAGAAAAACTGAGATATCGGCAATTTATAGCCATTATCATGGTATATATTATACCTTCCTGGCTTCGTTATGAGTTTATCTAACTATTTATACCATTCAATAAGCAAATAAATCTGACCTTATCTCGCAGTGATGTCATATGTTTTCACTTTTATCATTTTCACTGACATAGCCGTAAAACTTTATCACATTACAACGAATTCACACATATATTCACCAAAAAACACTTACAGGATAACACAATAATGTGTAGGCAATGTTCACACAAATTATTCCGCTTAGATATAATGTCCTACACTGTAAAAACGAATAAAAACTATTTGATTATCACAACGAAAAAATATGGCGGCAAATTCGCGCATTCGGTCGCTAAACTACCGCTCGCTGGCAATCTGACATGGCGGGCAGCGGCCAGAAAGTACCGTTGGCGCAAAAACGCTGCGAACGAAGTATTTGTATGTTTATAATTTTCAAGTAAGATTTTTTGTTATTATTTTATTAAAAACTATTATTTTTATTATATTCTGTTACTTTTAGATTTTAATAACAACCTGTTCAATGAAACGTCAGACTTTTTGTTTTGAGATATACCAATCATTATTTCGATATTGTTCTTTGAAAATAATGAGCCATCATTATTTTGTACACTAATTTTCTAACTGCTATGTAACAATTATGTTGGACAGTACATTACTAAATTATTATATCTATCTTTCCTTATACCTAAATCCACCTATCAACCCACACATTCTCAGAGAGGAAGCCTGTGTCCCAGCAGCGGGAACATAATAGTCCAATTATGCCAAACAACAAAAACTAAGTATGTGGAGGTAACTGCTATGGTTATTCATCATGATAAAATTTTCCTGAACTTATACTTCGCGATGTATCAATAGAAAAAAAAATATCTCGACATTTATTATTCATAGACATGATAGATTAGAAAACTACATAAAATAATAAAAATGCTATCACAAAACTATAATAAATATAATCAGTATTTTTTTTGCAGTTAGTACTTTGCACTGACGAATGTCCCCCGTACCATGACCGCTATCTCGTTATCTCATGGTACCGGCAATATCGCCGAATTTTACTCTTTGAAATACGTTTCCAATGACAACACGCAATAATATTAGTAGCTATTAATCAAATTATGTTCGTAGATTAATAAGCTAGCCACTTATGTGTATTTCAAACAATATACAACAATATTTATCATAAAAACATGACTCAAATTGACTCAATACGGCATCCATCATCGTCAAAATTTGTGCGTTACAAAACATTCGTAGCGTTTTTTACTGAATTTTTTATCACTTTTCGATAAACCTTAAATCAATTCGAAATCTAAATTTAATTCTCAGTAATTCTGTATAAGATTTACTTATTGCTTTCGTCTTACGTTCATTTTACAAACGAAAACAACACGGCAGAATCTCGACACGAATGGCGTCACAATGGCGTCTCGCGTCAAAAACCACAGATGCGTATTGTAAAAGGTTTTTTTCGTTCATTTTGGTGGTGTTCCCTTTAAAATGTTACTAAAACCGGTGAATTATGAATCGATTAGTCGAATGATACAGCCAAATCGTGTTGCAAGTGCAAATAAACGTAAAACACCATCGTCCAATGGCAGCTGTGACACTATGTACACATGGTGTTCCGTCGACATTTCGAGCACTTTTTCTTATGCACACTTGGTGTTCCGTTGACGCTTGAGGGGTTAAATAACTTTTAGCGAGCAAAATAAACCTACGCAAGTTATTTAATTCGAAAATTGGTCATAATAAGCATTGAGAATGATAAAAACACAAAATTACTGAGACGAACTCTTCGACGAACGATGTCACAAGCTACAATCTGGCGATAAAACGAGAAAATGTGATTTAAAGTAATAATTTTTGTTAAAAATTTAAAGAAAATATTAATTTTAGGTTTCAGTTTTAATCCTGAACAATTTTGGCATCCAAAAACAGCTCACTTAATTATTAAAACAATTAAACAATTAAAAACTATCATAACTCAACAGACAATAACGCGATGACGATTCACTCAAAACTAAGGTTTTCGGCTCCTCCTCCCCCTCTGTGACGTCATGGCCTCACTAAAGGCGCTCGGTCTAATTGCAATATTAAATGATGTCTCTGTGATCAACGCGGTGAAAACCAGAAGTGATCACCGCATGGTAAGAGGCACATTGAATATCAACATCAAGCCGGAAAGATCTCGGCTGATGAAGTCAACGCTCCGTCCAGCACCGATCCAAATCTAAAACCCCGACAGCTTTCAGCTCGGACTCCAGAATCGTTTAGAGTGACCTCCGTGGACGATTATAAAGATGGGTTCGTGGAAACTGTCCATACGGTCGGGTCTGAAATTTTCAAGGCCAGCCGTACAAATAGGAAACAGAAACTCTCTGATCTTACATTACAGCTCATGGAGGAGAGTCGCCTCGCCTCCTAAATGATACTGCAGTTTTCAGACGATGCGTTCCAGTACCAGTGGCTCAATAGACGGATCTCTAAGTCTGAAAAGTGACCTTCGCCGCTTTAAAAGACGCGATAGAGCGGAACAAGGGCTTCAAGGTTTTTGCAAGAGATCTATCTTATGGGCAGAGCCAGCTTGCGAGACTTGAAGACCGACGATGGCAGAATCGTATCCGCCAAACCTGAGCTGTTAAGAGATAGATCGAGAAGTTCAATGGACAGTTATACACGTCAACCAGTAACCCCGTTATGAATCTGGCTAACGACCCAAGAGCTAGATTGACCCGACATTACACCGAAGACATTCCGGACGTCAGCTTGTACAAGATTAGGATGGCTCTGAAGCAGCTTAAAAACAACAAGGCGCCGGGTGTTGACGGAATTACGGCTGAACTCCTGAGGGCTGGTGGAACACCCGTTCTTAAGGCCCTTCAGAAGCTGTTCGATTCCGTCATACTCGAGGGCAAAACGCCAAAGGCATGGGCCAGAAGTGTGGTGGTACTCTTCTTCAAGAAGGGTGAGAACACCCTACTTGAGAATTATGGGCCCATCTCACTTATGAGCCATGTCTACAATCTGTTTTGAAGAGTCATCACGAACCGTCTCGCGCGCAGTTTTGACGACTTCCAGCCTTCCGAACAGGTCGGATTCCGAAAAAGCTTTAGCACCGTGGACCATATTCATACGCTGCGGCAGGTTATACAGAAGACCGAAGAGTATAATCTGCCTCTCTGCTTAGCGTTTGTGGACTTCGAGAAAGCATTCGATTCGATCGAGTCTTGGGCTGTACTGCAGTCTCTCCAACGGTGCCAGATTGACTATCGGTACATGACAGGTGCTAAAGTGTTTATATGAAAACGCCATATGTCAGTCCGGCTCCAGGACTGGACCTCGAAACCTATCCTCCTGCAGCGAGGGGTGAGACAGGGTGACGTATTCTCTCCGATACTGGTCACTGCTGCCCTGGAGGGTGTCTTCAAGGTTCTGGACTTGAGAAGGGTTGGCATCAACATCAATGGCGAGTACATTACTCACCTTCGGTTTGCCGAAGATATAGTAGTCATGGCTAAGACTATGGAGGACCTCAGTACAATGATCAATGACCTTAGTAGAGCTTCCGAAAGAGTGGGTCTTAAAATGATCATGGACAAAATGAAGGTAATGTCGAATGCCCATGTAACAACCATTCTCATGAGGATTAGAGACTATAATCGAAGTTGTAGACGATTATGTTTACCTCGGACAAATTGTACAGTTAGGTAGGTTCAACTTCGAGAAAGAGGTCAATCGTCGAATCCGCAGGGCAACGTTCGGGAAGCTACGCAATATCTTCATCGTCCCACATCCCGCAGTGTCTCAAGACGAAAGTCTTTGACCAGCGTGTTGCCAGTGATGATATATGGCGCTGAAACGTGGTCGCTCACAATAGGCCTTATCAAAAGGCTAAAAGTCACCCAAAGGGCAATGGAGAGGGCTACGCTCGGAGTTTCCCTACGTGATCGAATCAGGAATATAGAGATCCGCAGGAAAACCAAGGCAATCGACATAGCCTAAAAAATTGCCAAACTTAAGTGGTAGTGGGCAGGGAAAATTGCTCGCAGAACAGATGGCCGATGGGGCCGAAAGGTTCTGGAGTGGCGACCACGTACCGGTTTCCGCTGGATGCGGAAAGCACAGAACCGGTCGAAATGGAGGAGCTTAGGGGAGGCCTATGTCCAGCAGTGGACGCCTTTCGGCTGAAATGATGATGATGATGACCATAGACACAAGAATCGCGTTACGTCGTAAAAATTACACTGTACTGGTTTTTTGGGATGTGGTTAAGATAGATACTAATATTGTAAAGAGCAAGTTTGGAGCTTAAAAACCTGTGCTAACTGCGTAGTGCTCGAAACAATTCGAAATTTTTGGACTTCTTTCAGTAAAAAATCAGAACTATGCAATTTTTTGTGACCACGATATTTTAAATGACTAGACCACAGATGACTATATTACTAGACCACTGATGGACCGATTTCGACCAACTAGAAGGCTGGTTTAATCGGGATATCTCATAAAAGTCAGCCAGTGTGGAGATCTTCTGTTACTTTTTAGTATCAAAGCAAATCGAGTCATTTATTAGAGTGAATCAGATTTTATAAAATATTAATGTGGTAAAAAATGTACCCATTAGACGTATCGGACGTTATATATGGATATAACTCCCAATACGTCCAATGGGTACATTTTTATGCATGGGAATAATGCTGTTCTTCCAGGTGGACAACGTGTCAGCCCTGCTTCGTGAGATGATAGCGTCTCTCAGCACGGACTCAGTGTCCCGCAAGGCGCGCGTGCGCGCTGCGACCGACGCGCTGAAAGCCGCGGCCGAGCGCATCGCGGCGCCGGACGCCAACAGGCAGCACTTGCTGCAGGACGTGAAGTCATCACTACAGACGTTACAAACTGTCAACGAGGTAGGCAGCACTAGTATTGCCATTATTCGCGATGGCGTGAAAATACATTAATTGATTTTCGTTGTGATCGTGTTGATGACAGGACGCCCCGGAGTGAACCAGTGCTGACAAGAAAATCACAGGCCTGGACTACTTCAAGATTGATTTAAACATTACCCAATAAATAAAATGAGTGATACACTATACATATGCCACACGGTATATGCCTTACAATGAATGATGAAACATTGCGTCCCCCAGGGCAACAACCCGGCCGCGTCCCTCCTGGCGCGCGAAAAGTTGGTGTGCGCGCAGACGGGTGCGCTGGCGGGCGTGCGCGAGCAGGAGGCCAGCGTGTGCGGCGCGCGCGACGCCGCCGACTTCCTCATCGCGCAGCTGGCCGAGCATCACGACAGGCTGCTACAGTGAGTCGCGACCTACTCACTACTGTCTATATATGTTACTGGCGCGTGCGGCGCGCGCGACGCCGCCGACTTCCTCATCGCGCAGCTGGCCGAGCATCACGACAGGCTGCTACAGTGAGTCGCGACCTACTCACTACTGTCTATATATGTTACTGGCGCGTGCGGCGCGCGCGACGCCGCCGACTTCCTCATCGCGCAGCTGGCCGAGCATCACGACAGGCTGCTACAGTGAGTCGCGACCTACTCACTACTGTCTATATATGTTACTGGCGCGTGCGGCGCGCGCGACGCCGCCGACTTCCTCATCGCGCAGCTGGCCGAGCATCACGACAGGCTGCTACAGTGAGTCGCGACCTACTCACTACTGTCTATATATGTTACTGGCGCGTGCGGCGCGCGCGACGCCGCCGACTTCCTCATCGCGCAGCTGGCCGAGCATCACGACAGGCTGCTACAGTGAGTCGCGACCTACTCACTACTGTCTATATATGTTACTGGCGCGTGCGGCGCGCGCGACGCCGCCGACTTCCTCATCGCGCAGCTGGCCGAGCATCACGACAGGCTGCTACAGTGAGTCGCGACCTACTCACTACTGTCTATATATGTTACTGGCGCGTGCGGCGCGCGCGACGCCGCCGACTTCCTCATCGCGCAGCTGGCCGAGCATCACGACAGGCTGCTACAGTGAGTCGCGACCTACTCACTACTGTCTATATATGTTACTGGCGCGTGCGGCGCGCGCGACGCCGCCGACTTCCTCATCGCGCAGCTGGCCGAGCATCACGACAGGCTGCTACAGTGAGTCGCGACCTACTCACTACTGTCTATATATGTTACTGGCGCGTGCGGCGCGCGCGACGCCGCCGACTTCCTCATCGCGCAGCTGGCCGAGCATCACGACAGGCTGCTACAGTGAGTCGCGACCTACTCACTACTGTCTATATATGTTACTGGCGCGTGCGGCGCGCGCGACGCCGCCGACTTCCTCATCGCGCAGCTGGCCGAGCATCACGACAGGCTGCTACAGTGAGTCGCGACCTACTCACTACTGTCTATATATGTTACTGGCGCGTGCGGCGCGCGCGACGCCGCCGACTTCCTCATCGCGCAGCTGGCCGAGCATCACGACAGGCTGCTACAGTGAGTCGCGACCTACTCACTACTGTCTATATATGTTACTGGCGCGTGCGGCGCGCGCGACGCCGCCGACTTCCTCATCGCGCAGCTGGCCGAGCATCACGACAGGCTGCTACAGTGAGTCGCGACCTACTCACTACTGTCTATATATGTTACTGGCGCGTGCGGCGCGCGCGACGCCGCCGACTTCCTCATCGCGCAGCTGGCCGAGCATCACGACAGGCTGCTACAGTGAGTCGCGACCTACTCACTACTGTCTATATATGTTACTGGCGCGTGCGGCGCGCGCGACGCCGCCGACTTCCTCATCGCGCAGCTGGCCGAGCATCACGACAGGCTGCTACAGTGAGTCGCGACCTACTCACTACTGTCTATATATGTTACTGGCGCGTGCGGCGCGCGCGACGCCGCCGACTTCCTCATCGCGCAGCTGGCCGAGCATCACGACAGGCTGCTACAGTGAGTCGCGACCTACTCACTACTGTCTATATATGTTACTGGCGCGTGCGGCGCGCGCGACGCCGCCGACTTCCTCATCGCGCAGCTGGCCGAGCATCACGACAGGCTGCTACAGTGAGTCGCGACCTACTCACTACTGTCTATATATGTTACTGGCGCGTGCGGCGCGCGCGACGCCGCCGACTTCCTCATCGCGCAGCTGGCCGAGCATCACGACAGGCTGCTACAGTGAGTCGCGACCTACTCACTACTGTCTATATATGTTACTGGCGCGTGCGGCGCGCGCGACGCCGCCGACTTCCTCATCGCGCAGCTGGCCGAGCATCACGACAGGCTGCTACAGTGAGTCGCGACCTACTCACTACTGTCTATATATGTTACTGGCGCGTGCGGCGCGCGCGACGCCGCCGACTTCCTCATCGCGCAGCTGGCCGAGCATCACGACAGGCTGCTACAGTGAGTCGCGACCTACTCACTACTGTCTATATATGTTACTGGCGCGTGCGGCGCGCGCGACGCCGCCGACTTCCTCATCGCGCAGCTGGCCGAGCATCACGACAGGCTGCTACAGTGAGTCGCGACCTACTCACTACTGTCTATATATGTTACTGGCGCGTGCGGCGCGCGCGACGCCGCCGACTTCCTCATCGCGCAGCTGGCCGAGCATCACGACAGGCTGCTACAGTGAGTCGCGACCTACTCACTACTGTCTATATATGTTACTGGCGCGTGCGGCGCGCGCGACGCCGCCGACTTCCTCATCGCGCAGCTGGCCGAGCATCACGACAGGCTGCTACAGTGAGTCGCGACCTACTCACTACTGTCTATATATGTTACTGGCGCGTGCGGCGCGCGCGACGCCGCCGACTTCCTCATCGCGCAGCTGGCCGAGCATCACGACAGGCTGCTACAGTGAGTCGCGACCTACTCACTACTGTCTATATATGTTACTGGCGCGTGCGGCGCGCGCGACGCCGCCGACTTCCTCATCGCGCAGCTGGCCGAGCATCACGACAGGCTGCTACAGTGAGTCGCGACCTACTCACTACTGTCTATATATGTTACTGGCGCGTGCGGCGCGCGCGACGCCGCCGACTTCCTCATCGCGCAGCTGGCCGAGCATCACGACAGGCTGCTACAGTGAGTCGCGACCTACTCACTACTGTCTATATATGTTACTGGCGCGTGCGGCGCGCGCGACGCCGCCGACTTCCTCATCGCGCAGCTGGCCGAGCATCACGACAGGCTGCTACAGTGAGTCGCGACCTACTCACTACTGTCTATATATGTTACTGGCGCGTGCGGCGCGCGCGACGCCGCCGACTTCCTCATCGCGCAGCTGGCCGAGCATCACGACAGGCTGCTACAGTGAGTCGCGACCTACTCACTACTGTCTATATATGTTACTGGCGCGTGCGGCGCGCGCGACGCCGCCGACTTCCTCATCGCGCAGCTGGCCGAGCATCACGACAGGCTGCTACAGTGAGTCGCGACCTACTCACTACTGTCTATATATGTTACTGGCGCGTGCGGCGCGCGCGACGCCGCCGACTTCCTCATCGCGCAGCTGGCCGAGCATCACGACAGGCTGCTACAGTGAGTCGCGACCTACTCACTACTGTCTATATATGTTACTGGCGCGTGCGGCGCGCGCGACGCCGCCGACTTCCTCATCGCGCAGCTGGCCGAGCATCACGACAGGCTGCTACAGTGAGTCGCGACCTACTCACTACTGTCTATATATGTTACTGGCGCGTGCGGCGCGCGCGACGCCGCCGACTTCCTCATCGCGCAGCTGGCCGAGCATCACGACAGGCTGCTACAGTGAGTCGCGACCTACTCACTACTGTCTATATATGTTACTGGCGCGTGCGGCGCGCGCGACGCCGCCGACTTCCTCATCGCGCAGCTGGCCGAGCATCACGACAGGCTGCTACAGTGAGTCGCGACCTACTCACTACTGTCTATATATGTTACTGGCGCGTGCGGCGCGCGCGACGCCGCCGACTTCCTCATCGCGCAGCTGGCCGAGCATCACGACAGGCTGCTACAGTGAGTCGCGACCTACTCACTACTGTCTATATATGTTACTGGCGCGTGCGGCGCGCGCGACGCCGCCGACTTCCTCATCGCGCAGCTGGCCGAGCATCACGACAGGCTGCTACAGTGAGTCGCGACCTACTCACTACTGTCTATATATGTTACTGGCGCGTGCGGCGCGCGCGACGCCGCCGACTTCCTCATCGCGCAGCTGGCCGAGCATCACGACAGGCTGCTACAGTGAGTCGCGACCTACTCACTACTGTCTATATATGTTACTGGCGCGTGCGGCGCGCGCGACGCCGCCGACTTCCTCATCGCGCAGCTGGCCGAGCATCACGACAGGCTGCTACAGTGAGTCGCGACCTACTCACTACTGTCTATATATGTTACTGGCGCGTGCGGCGCGCGCGACGCCGCCGACTTCCTCATCGCGCAGCTGGCCGAGCATCACGACAGGCTGCTACAGTGAGTCGCGACCTACTCACTACTGTCTATATATGTTACTGGCGCGTGCGGCGCGCGCGACGCCGCCGACTTCCTCATCGCGCAGCTGGCCGAGCATCACGACAGGCTGCTACAGTGAGTCGCGACCTACTCACTACTGTCTATATATGTTACTGGCGCGTGCGGCGCGCGCGACGCCGCCGACTTCCTCATCGCGCAGCTGGCCGAGCATCACGACAGGCTGCTACAGTGAGTCGCGACCTACTCACTACTGTCTATATATGTTACTGGCGCGTGCGGCGCGCGCGACGCCGCCGACTTCCTCATCGCGCAGCTGGCCGAGCATCACGACAGGCTGCTACAGTGAGTCGCGACCTACTCACTACTGTCTATATATGTTACTGGCGCGTGCGGCGCGCGCGACGCCGCCGACTTCCTCATCGCGCAGCTGGCCGAGCATCACGACAGGCTGCTACAGTGAGTCGCGACCTACTCACTACTGTCTATATATGTTACTGGCGCGTGCGGCGCGCGCGACGCCGCCGACTTCCTCATCGCGCAGCTGGCCGAGCATCACGACAGGCTGCTACAGTGAGTCGCGACCTACTCACTACTGTCTATATATGTTACTGGCGCGTGCGGCGCGCGCGACGCCGCCGACTTCCTCATCGCGCAGCTGGCCGAGCATCACGACAGGCTGCTACAGTGAGTCGCGACCTACTCACTACTGTCTATATATGTTACTGGCGCGTGCGGCGCGCGCGACGCCGCCGACTTCCTCATCGCGCAGCTGGCCGAGCATCACGACAGGCTGCTACAGTGAGTCGCGACCTACTCACTACTGTCTATATATGTTACTGGCGCGTGCGGCGCGCGCGACGCCGCCGACTTCCTCATCGCGCAGCTGGCCGAGCATCACGACAGGCTGCTACAGTGAGTCGCGACCTACTCACTACTGTCTATATATGTTACTGGCGCGTGCGGCGCGCGCGACGCCGCCGACTTCCTCATCGCGCAGCTGGCCGAGCATCACGACAGGCTGCTACAGTGAGTCGCGACCTACTCACTACTGTCTATATATGTTACTGGCGCGTGCGGCGCGCGCGACGCCGCCGACTTCCTCATCGCGCAGCTGGCCGAGCATCACGACAGGCTGCTACAGTGAGTCGCGACCTACTCACTACTGTCTATATATGTTACTGGCGCGTGCGGCGCGCGCGACGCCGCCGACTTCCTCATCGCGCAGCTGGCCGAGCATCACGACAGGCTGCTACAGTGAGTCGCGACCTACTCACTACTGTCTATATATGTTACTGGCGCGTGCGGCGCGCGCGACGCCGCCGACTTCCTCATCGCGCAGCTGGCCGAGCATCACGACAGGCTGCTACAGTGAGTCGCGACCTACTCACTACTGTCTATATATGTTACTGGCGCGTGCGGCGCGCGCGACGCCGCCGACTTCCTCATCGCGCAGCTGGCCGAGCATCACGACAGGCTGCTACAGTGAGTCGCGACCTACTCACTACTGTCTATATATGTTACTGGCGCGTGCGGCGCGCGCGACGCCGCCGACTTCCTCATCGCGCAGCTGGCCGAGCATCACGACAGGCTGCTACAGTGAGTCGCGACCTACTCACTACTGTCTATATATGTTACTGGCGCGTGCGGCGCGCGCGACGCCGCCGACTTCCTCATCGCGCAGCTGGCCGAGCATCACGACAGGCTGCTACAGTGAGTCGCGACCTACTCACTACTGTCTATATATGTTACTGGCGCGTGCGGCGCGCGCGACGCCGCCGACTTCCTCATCGCGCAGCTGGCCGAGCATCACGACAGGCTGCTACAGTGAGTCGCGACCTACTCACTACTGTCTATATATGTTACTGGCGCGTGCGGCGCGCGCGACGCCGCCGACTTCCTCATCGCGCAGCTGGCCGAGCATCACGACAGGCTGCTACAGTGAGTCGCGACCTACTCACTACTGTCTATATATGTTACTGGCGCGTGCGGCGCGCGCGACGCCGCCGACTTCCTCATCGCGCAGCTGGCCGAGCATCACGACAGGCTGCTACAGTGAGTCGCGACCTACTCACTACTGTCTATATATGTTACTGGCGCGTGCGGCGCGCGCGACGCCGCCGACTTCCTCATCGCGCAGCTGGCCGAGCATCACGACAGGCTGCTACAGTGAGTCGCGACCTACTCACTACTGTCTATATATGTTACTGGCGCGTGCGGCGCGCGCGACGCCGCCGACTTCCTCATCGCGCAGCTGGCCGAGCATCACGACAGGCTGCTACAGTGAGTCGCGACCTACTCACTACTGTCTATATATGTTACTGGCGCGTGCGGCGCGCGCGACGCCGCCGACTTCCTCATCGCGCAGCTGGCCGAGCATCACGACAGGCTGCTACAGTGAGTCGCGACCTACTCACTACTGTCTATATATGTTACTGGCGCGTGCGGCGCGCGCGACGCCGCCGACTTCCTCATCGCGCAGCTGGCCGAGCATCACGACAGGCTGCTACAGTGAGTCGCGACCTACTCACTACTGTCTATATATGTTACTGGCGCGTGCGGCGCGCGCGACGCCGCCGACTTCCTCATCGCGCAGCTGGCCGAGCATCACGACAGGCTGCTACAGTGAGTCGCGACCTACTCACTACTGTCTATATATGTTACTGGCGCGTGCGGCGCGCGCGACGCCGCCGACTTCCTCATCGCGCAGCTGGCCGAGCATCACGACAGGCTGCTACAGTGAGTCGCGACCTACTCACTACTGTCTATATATGTTACTGGCGCGTGCGGCGCGCGCGACGCCGCCGACTTCCTCATCGCGCAGCTGGCCGAGCATCACGACAGGCTGCTACAGTGAGTCGCGACCTACTCACTACTGTCTATATATGTTACTGGCGCGTGCGGCGCGCGCGACGCCGCCGACTTCCTCATCGCGCAGCTGGCCGAGCATCACGACAGGCTGCTACAGTGAGTCGCGACCTACTCACTACTGTCTATATATGTTACTGGCGCGTGCGGCGCGCGCGACGCCGCCGACTTCCTCATCGCGCAGCTGGCCGAGCATCACGACAGGCTGCTACAGTGAGTCGCGACCTACTCACTACTGTCTATATATGTTACTGGCGCGTGCGGCGCGCGCGACGCCGCCGACTTCCTCATCGCGCAGCTGGCCGAGCATCACGACAGGCTGCTACAGTGAGTCGCGACCTACTCACTACTGTCTATATATGTTACTGGCGCGTGCGGCGCGCGCGACGCCGCCGACTTCCTCATCGCGCAGCTGGCCGAGCATCACGACAGGCTGCTACAGTGAGTCGCGACCTACTCACTACTGTCTATATATGTTACTGGCGCGTGCGGCGCGCGCGACGCCGCCGACTTCCTCATCGCGCAGCTGGCCGAGCATCACGACAGGCTGCTACAGTGAGTCGCGACCTACTCACTACTGTCTATATATGTTACTGGCGCGTGCGGCGCGCGCGACGCCGCCGACTTCCTCATCGCGCAGCTGGCCGAGCATCACGACAGGCTGCTACAGTGAGTCGCGACCTACTCACTACTGTCTATATATGTTACTGGCGCGTGCGGCGCGCGCGACGCCGCCGACTTCCTCATCGCGCAGCTGGCCGAGCATCACGACAGGCTGCTACAGTGAGTCGCGACCTACTCACTACTGTCTATATATGTTACTGGCGCGTGCGGCGCGCGCGACGCCGCCGACTTCCTCATCGCGCAGCTGGCCGAGCATCACGACAGGCTGCTACAGTGAGTCGCGACCTACTCACTACTGTCTATATATGTTACTGGCGCGTGCGGCGCGCGCGACGCCGCCGACTTCCTCATCGCGCAGCTGGCCGAGCATCACGACAGGCTGCTACAGTGAGTCGCGACCTACTCACTACTGTCTATATATGTTACTGGCGCGTGCGGCGCGCGCGACGCCGCCGACTTCCTCATCGCGCAGCTGGCCGAGCATCACGACAGGCTGCTACAGTGAGTCGCGACCTACTCACTACTGTCTATATATGTTACTGGCGCGTGCGGCGCGCGCGACGCCGCCGACTTCCTCATCGCGCAGCTGGCCGAGCATCACGACAGGCTGCTACAGTGAGTCGCGACCTACTCACTACTGTCTATATATGTTACTGGCGCGTGCGGCGCGCGCGACGCCGCCGACTTCCTCATCGCGCAGCTGGCCGAGCATCACGACAGGCTGCTACAGTGAGTCGCGACCTACTCACTACTGTCTATATATGTTACTGGCGCGTGCGGCGCGCGCGACGCCGCCGACTTCCTCATCGCGCAGCTGGCCGAGCATCACGACAGGCTGCTACAGTGAGTCGCGACCTACTCACTACTGTCTATATATGTTACTGGCGCGTGCGGCGCGCGCGACGCCGCCGACTTCCTCATCGCGCAGCTGGCCGAGCATCACGACAGGCTGCTACAGTGAGTCGCGACCTACTCACTACTGTCTATATATGTTACTGGCGCGTGCGGCGCGCGCGACGCCGCCGACTTCCTCATCGCGCAGCTGGCCGAGCATCACGACAGGCTGCTACAGTGAGTCGCGACCTACTCACTACTGTCTATATATGTTACTGGCGCGTGCGGCGCGCGCGACGCCGCCGACTTCCTCATCGCGCAGCTGGCCGAGCATCACGACAGGCTGCTACAGTGAGTCGCGACCTACTCACTACTGTCTATATATGTTACTGGCGCGTGCGGCGCGCGCGACGCCGCCGACTTCCTCATCGCGCAGCTGGCCGAGCATCACGACAGGCTGCTACAGTGAGTCGCGACCTACTCACTACTGTCTATATATGTTACTGGCGCGTGCGGCGCGCGCGACGCCGCCGACTTCCTCATCGCGCAGCTGGCCGAGCATCACGACAGGCTGCTACAGTGAGTCGCGACCTACTCACTACTGTCTATATATGTTACTGGCGCGTGCGGCGCGCGCGACGCCGCCGACTTCCTCATCGCGCAGCTGGCCGAGCATCACGACAGGCTGCTACAGTGAGTCGCGACCTACTCACTACTGTCTATATATGTTACTGGCGCGTGCGGCGCGCGCGACGCCGCCGACTTCCTCATCGCGCAGCTGGCCGAGCATCACGACAGGCTGCTACAGTGAGTCGCGACCTACTCACTACTGTCTATATATGTTACTGGCGCGTGCGGCGCGCGCGACGCCGCCGACTTCCTCATCGCGCAGCTGGCCGAGCATCACGACAGGCTGCTACAGTGAGTCGCGACCTACTCACTACTGTCTATATATGTTACTGGCGCGTGCGGCGCGCGCGACGCCGCCGACTTCCTCATCGCGCAGCTGGCCGAGCATCACGACAGGCTGCTACAGTGAGTCGCGACCTACTCACTACTGTCTATATATGTTACTGGCGCGTGCGGCGCGCGCGACGCCGCCGACTTCCTCATCGCGCAGCTGGCCGAGCATCACGACAGGCTGCTACAGTGAGTCGCGACCTACTCACTACTGTCTATATATGTTACTGGCGCGTGCGGCGCGCGCGACGCCGCCGACTTCCTCATCGCGCAGCTGGCCGAGCATCACGACAGGCTGCTACAGTGAGTCGCGACCTACTCACTACTGTCTATATATGTTACTGGCGCGTGCGGCGCGCGCGACGCCGCCGACTTCCTCATCGCGCAGCTGGCCGAGCATCACGACAGGCTGCTACAGTGAGTCGCGACCTACTCACTACTGTCTATATATGTTACTGGCGCGTGCGGCGCGCGCGACGCCGCCGACTTCCTCATCGCGCAGCTGGCCGAGCATCACGACAGGCTGCTACAGTGAGTCGCGACCTACTCACTACTGTCTATATATGTTACTGGCGCGTGCGGCGCGCGCGACGCCGCCGACTTCCTCATCGCGCAGCTGGCCGAGCATCACGACAGGCTGCTACAGTGAGTCGCGACCTACTCACTACTGTCTATATATGTTACTGGCGCGTGCGGCGCGCGCGACGCCGCCGACTTCCTCATCGCGCAGCTGGCCGAGCATCACGACAGGCTGCTACAGTGAGTCGCGACCTACTCACTACTGTCTATATATGTTACTGGCGCGTGCGGCGCGCGCGACGCCGCCGACTTCCTCATCGCGCAGCTGGCCGAGCATCACGACAGGCTGCTACAGTGAGTCGCGACCTACTCACTACTGTCTATATATGTTACTGGCGCGTGCGGCGCGCGCGACGCCGCCGACTTCCTCATCGCGCAGCTGGCCGAGCATCACGACAGGCTGCTACAGTGAGTCGCGACCTACTCACTACTGTCTATATATGTTACTGGCGCGTGCGGCGCGCGCGACGCCGCCGACTTCCTCATCGCGCAGCTGGCCGAGCATCACGACAGGCTGCTACAGTGAGTCGCGACCTACTCACTACTGTCTATATATGTTACTGGCGCGTGCGGCGCGCGCGACGCCGCCGACTTCCTCATCGCGCAGCTGGCCGAGCATCACGACAGGCTGCTACAGTGAGTCGCGACCTACTCACTACTGTCTATATATGTTACTGGCGCGTGCGGCGCGCGCGACGCCGCCGACTTCCTCATCGCGCAGCTGGCCGAGCATCACGACAGGCTGCTACAGTGAGTCGCGACCTACTCACTACTGTCTATATATGTTACTGGCGCGTGCGGCGCGCGCGACGCCGCCGACTTCCTCATCGCGCAGCTGGCCGAGCATCACGACAGGCTGCTACAGTGAGTCGCGACCTACTCACTACTGTCTATATATGTTACTGGCGCGTGCGGCGCGCGCGACGCCGCCGACTTCCTCATCGCGCAGCTGGCCGAGCATCACGACAGGCTGCTACAGTGAGTCGCGACCTACTCACTACTGTCTATATATGTTACTGGCGCGTGCGGCGCGCGCGACGCCGCCGACTTCCTCATCGCGCAGCTGGCCGAGCATCACGACAGGCTGCTACAGTGAGTCGCGACCTACTCACTACTCTCTATATACCGTGACATTTTAGTCGTCTTACAACGGCAGCCCACTTCATGTACCCAATGACTGCTATCTACTACCATTTATAAAAAAAATTTTTTTTTTCAACATTTGCTTAATCAAAAACATGAAAATATCACTAAAACGAATGACATAGTTTGAAACACCCTGTTATGGAGATGAAATTAATGATGGAATGTAATGGTAGGTAGGTAGATATCTTCTACCGTTTGATACGCAAACATTATTAACAGCCCCCCCAGTGGGGTTCCCGCATTATCGTTGCGGGGGGCTCAGTGAAGAGGAACCCCAAGATGGGGCCGCTCGTCAGGGCTTGTGCCTCCAAGCCGACGACGTAGCGGCCAAAAAGTAGGTTGCGGTGAGGTGCATCGCAGCTGAGGCGGGCCGCGATGTCGAATGGGAGGCATCGCGGCTGAGAGTTACAGGCTGCGGCGGAGGAGGAGTGCCGGTACTTCTGAGTAACGCTCTTCCCTTCCGTGGCCTGGACGGGGCCGCCACCGTTTGGTGGCGGACGCGGTGGGGCCGCAGGGGAAGAGGAGTGTCGGTATAGCGTTGGCCGCTCTCCCTATCCCCTGCGGCCGAAAAGTGGTAGGCGGCGGGGCCACTGCTGACCCGTCGCAGGGGGACGTCAGCAGCAGCTGGTGGGGCTCGCAAGGGCCGATGCCTGCCAGGGGTGCGGGTTGTTCGAAAGAGATACCGCGGCCCCTGGCACACGGGCAGCTGAGGGAACATGGGTGGGTTTTAGTCAGTAAAAGTCTGACACGCCCTCCTGCTCCACCCAGAGCGGGAGAAGTCATTTGATAATTTCCCACCCACAACAAAAAAAAAAAAAACATTATTAACAGGGAGGGTGTTTCATAATTCTGAAGCATTCGTTATTTTTCTTTGTACCTATTATCTTAATTAATGGTAACAATGTTTTAATCGCGCCTAGAGGTATTTTATGACGGATACATTGAGTGGACCATCTTTGTAAGACGACTAAAATGTCACGGTGTATATGTTACTGGGGGCGCGCCACAAGCTGGTGTGCGCGCAGACAGATGCGCTGACGGGCGTGCGCGAGCAAGAGGCCAAATGTTAAAGTATATCATACATGTATTTGCTTTGCTTCAGACATGTACAGCGGTGGTCATATAATTAAGAACGCTTATTTAAATGGAAGTTTGTTTTTCAAACTAACAAGTATAAATACTTAATTGCACGTATTTTTTTTTGTATTTCTCTCGGTATCGCAAAACTTTTCCATACTAGCGGTGCATTCGTTGATACACATGATTAGCTAAAAAATAAATAAGTAGATAAACTTTATACATTAGATCTGAACCTAGTGTTACTATTTACTGGCTGAGCACTTAATTAAGAACGCTGAATAGTTTATTTTATTATTAAAATTTAAATAGAGAACACTCTGTGGTTGTTGGTCACTATTCGTATAATTTTGGCGCCATTTAGTGCTGTAAAAGTCTTAAAGGTGATTGTTTTGTGGGAAAACAATGGGAAAAAGTAAAAGTTGTGATAAATCTACAAGAGATTTAATAATTCATGCATAGCAGGTTGGAGTGAACACGTCCACGGGGTCATCTGGAAGCCCGGTCGAGGTTTCTGGAGTGTGTTATGTGCGGGAGGCCTACAACTGGGTGTATATATGATGATATGAATAAAAGTCGAAAAGTATTCAAGTCCAGGCTTAAATGGTGTCAGGATCCTTAAGATCAGGTGAAAATGGATGCCATTGCTGAAAAGCATAAGTCGGGAGACCTCCGGAGTTTCTGGAAATGCACCAGCAGTGTCATTCCGAGACCAGCCAATCTATTCAGTAAATATGCCACCGTGATAACTTAGGTGAAGTGAGCGTGAAGTAAGTTATCAATGGTGGCAATCCCTCGCATGAGGTGCTATGACAGCTCAATTCACCTCAGTTTTCACGGTGAGATTTTTACAGAATCGCCCGGCTGGTCGCCCGGCCCCGCCTCGGCTGGGTGAGTGACTCTAAAGGTATTGCTGACATATTTGGAAGCCATTTTCATGTACAGTCTCCACTAGAGCAAGGGGGTAAGGTGCCCACAGCTGAGATACCGAGTGGTCTTATGGGGACAAGATTTAATGCTAAAGATATAGCTGCAGTCATAAAGGCTATGGCTAAAGGTACATCCCCCGGCCACGATGGGCTCAGCATTAAGCACCTACACCGCGCAGGCCCGCATATATCTAGAGTGCTGGCATTGTTTTATTCTCTATGCGTGAGCCATTCATACCTACCTGCCGAACTAATGAAAACTATCTACCTGTAGTTAAGAACAAGACCGGGGATGTTGCCGACGTAAATAACTACAGGCCTATTTCACTTGCAACAATTGTAGTAAAAGTGTTTGACGGCTTGCTTAATATTCAGCTAGATAAATATCTGTCACTGCATGACAATCAGTTTGGGTTTCGGCCCAACCTGTCCACTGAAGAAAAAGTCGTTCGTCTACAGACGCGGGTGTTGCTCTACTTAAACACATATTTAACGCATGGGAGAACTCACAAAATGCTATTGGAGTTTTCTGTGATCTTTCCAAAGCATTTGATTGCGTGCACTATGACACGCTATTGCGTAAACTACGTCATTACTGTGTTCAAAATGAAGCTCTCAACGTAATAAATTCTTATTAAAATAATAGGTACCAATGTGTAGATATTAATGGTGTGAAATTTTCCCGGCTAACTGAACTCAGTTAGGTGTACCTCAAGGGTCAATACCTGGGTCCATTCTTATTCTTAGTGTACATTAATGATTTACCATTTTATTTAAAGGGTATCTGTGACGTTGTACTGTTTGCTGATGATACCTCTCTTATCTTTCAAGTAGACAGGAATAGACAAGATTTTGACAACGTAAACAGTGCACTCTCAAGGGTTCGCATTGGTTTATCACAAATAATCTAGTTCTCAATGCCAAGAAAACTAAATGTATAAAGTTCGCTTTACCGAATATGGGACCCAACATCTACTTTAGCGTTCTGTATTCTTAGTTGATTTTTGAGTGAAAATCGTCATTTCAGTCGAAAGACGTCCACTGTTAGGGTTATTAGGATTTAGCGTCCCCAAGCTTTACGAGTAACCATCCACACTTGATGACTTTTTTTATAAGTTTGTAGGTTTGGAAAACCCTACAGACGATGTTTATATGTTTGTTACTGAATTACGCAAAAACGGCTGAACGGATTACGATGTAATTTGGCACACAGATAGTATATAAGTTCGATTAATACATAGGGTATTTATACCCCGGTAATCCCGGTAGTAGTCCCGTGGGATAATTTCCGACATGAAATAATATAATATCAACATATTGTGTCTGCACACAATATGTCGATTTGGGGTATTCCTACTCATCGAACACCCTGCCCCATGCCCCACTACTGGACTGTCCTAAGTACCCTTCACCTAAACCTCGGGTGAACTAAAGAATGCCACTGATGCCGCAGTTAATGTAGCTACCTCCAGTAGGTAGCTCTAACTATTTAAAAAAAAGTGTACGAGTACCATCGACACGAAAAGAAGAAGAAGTGAACGAATGTTTGTAATCTGATCAGAGGGTGCTTTAATGAAGTTTCATGTTTAGTAGCAGAATCGTAAGGGCAATTCAGGAAATGAATCGCTTTAGAGGAATATAATAATATGGCGTTTTTAAGCCCTCAGTACTACCAGAGATAACCTATGACAATAAAACAATGACATAGACATTCTAGCTAGGTGTTGCGAGTGGCAACTATCATAATATTGATATGTTCTAGACTCTACAACAACTGGCCGACCGATGCAAGCGGGCGGAAACTGACCAGCCAGTCCACCGCGGGCAAGTCCAACGCCAACAACAGACATGGTGAGTTACATCATACTCTTGATCGTCTTTACAATGCTCATCAATTTAGCCAAAAGGTGTTTACTGGTGTGCTCGATATGGGCGTCTTCCAAGTTTCGCTAGAATCTAGCTGTTATTGCGGCCCCAGCCATGTTTTATATTCAAAATTTCTTTAAATGTTATGTGAAGCGGTTAAGGCGTCAAGAAGAAATAACGAAAAACCACACCACATATAGTCCTGTAGTGATATTCTGGAAAAATCTCACTGAATGGCCCGACTGTTCCTTAAATAAATTCGCAAAAATGTCCCTAAGATTTTTCTAAATGATCATAGTTAAGAACCAGTCTATCGTTTTGGGATATCCTGTAATGATAGTTTGTGTTGGTGAATAAATAAATAAAAAGTTAAATTTTAAACAGTATGTCGAAAAATGTATTGTTTGTAATAAGTTACAAAATTTAATAATAGTCAAAAGAGAGTTAAATATACTATCGCATTAGGTTAAAATAAACCCTGTAGTGACAGCTACAAGAGCATAAATACATGAATGCTCTCGCAGGAGGAGAGCGCAACGCCGTGGGCGCGGGCGTGTGGAAGCGCGTGCGGCTGAAGTTGGAGGGCCGCGACGACGCGCAGAGCACGCGGCGCTATGCGCTGCACGACCAAGTAAGTACTACAGTTTTATTGCAAAATCGACGACGCGGCTCCTTAAAGTTCAGAATTTCACGTACTGACCCATCTCAACGGTTCACCCCGTAGAGGTTACGGCACCATACAGTGCCAGTCGGTCAGCCGACTAATGTTGATGTGCGCGCAGGTGGACCACATGATCAAGGAAGCTGTTTGCTCCGGGAACCTGTGCATGATGTACGAGGGCTGGATGGCGTGGGTCTGAGGTCCCCGCCCGCGCCCGGCCCGGCCGGACTGGCCCCGCACGCGCCCTACGGGCCGCACGCGACGCGCCCGCACGTGGCCTACGGGCCGCACGCGACGCGCCCGCACGTGGCCTACGGGCCGCACGCGACGCGCCCGCACGCGACGCGACGCGCGAGACATACTCGCGACCGCAGCGCTGCCGCACCGCGAAACGATTCGTTTAAACCTCACTTTCGGTACCACGTTTTTTTACTAGTTTTATCTTATTTGTTCGTGTTCGTATGTAGCGCAGCGCGTCTGTGACGTCGCTCGCCGTCGGGACGAGCATTAGGGTTAGATAACGGTTTCTGTAGAAGCTCGGAGGCTCAGGCCAGCGAGCCCAGAGCGTCGGAGCCCACCACCTGTGGCACCGGCGCCCCAGGCCGAGGGGCGCCGCGTCTCTCGTATGCAACTATATATTCGGCGTAGTTTTAAGACCTGTCTGCCACGATGAGTGCAGACTGGTGGCGCTATCTGGAGCTAATCGTGACTCATGTGTCACTGAATGTGTCGCCCTCTATATCGACGTATTTATTGTATTGTATCAGAAATATGACGCAGTCTATAAACGTGTATAGTATATATTTACAGAGAAATACTTATTTCACAAAATAAAATACCTACCTGCTGTTATTTTCAAGTAAACTTAAGTAATGTTCTTTATATTATCCGTGCGATTACTGTGTTTATTTCTTAAAACATCTTGGAGTCGAAGCGACGAAATTAAACATGTATGGGACGTCTTTGGCGTACAAAATTTAATTGTATCTCATCTATGATAATTTTTATATAAAAACTAATAAAAACCCAAAAAAAATATAAGTACTAATAATAACGACACGAACTGTGCAGAATCGATATATTATTCAATTTCCTTCTCTAGATGTAATTTGAATTACATTTTATCAGAAGTAGTGCACTACACCACAGTGTTCAGTTACAGATCCATTGAACAACAATATTGTCGCAGTTTCACAATACGTATATCCATTGGCATTATAATAGCTAGATTTATATTCCAATTAATAGGTCATTAACATAGAAAACTGAATACATAGTTTCAATTCTGCACGCAACCCTGTAGCTCTCATCATATACACATACATTTATAACTAAACTTCGATATATTCTAAACACATAAATGTATCTTAATGTAGGCTTTAATTTAGTTGTACTCATTTCCTGTAAAACTTTCACAAATAGTATATTTATAAGCTTGTTCAAATAAAAGGATAAAGCGCCACGTACACTGGCTATGGTTTTGTCGATTTCGTCATAGGAACACTCAGTGTAGCAACAGTGAGTTGACTTCTTCCCATTCGCAAGTAAAGCTTTAATTGCTAATTCACTACCTAACTGTTCTATTACAGTTTGGTAAGAACCACAATCGAGCTGTGCCCATGGTAATGTCAACTCACTTTTACTACTGACGTGTGAAGAAACATCACAACTGAACTACCACTCGCCGGCGTATCCTTACGACTACTGACATCTCGCCAAGGGTCCGCGACGAGTAGTCGCGACTTGGAATGATACGCCGGCGAAGGCGACAATACGTTGTAGGTTGTTTTGTCTAATACAATTACTTCACTTGGCGTATTTCTCAAAATATTCACGTTACCTGTTTATTACAGAATATATCCCATTCTTGTTGGAATAAAATTCATTTGGTATTAACGAAAACCGAGAATATTTCCGCAAATACGCCAAGTGGAGTGCCAGCATAATACCTACGCGAACACTGTTCCTGCCACTGACACCTAGCGTGCACGTCGTAATACGCGACGGAATCGTTACGTTATAAGGTACATTTGCACCTAGCGGTAGCCCAATGTTGGCTTTTGCCGAACGTTTACGTAGCGCAGATGTTGCAATATCGCGCCGCTTACGCTGGTACGAGATATATTTTCCATACAACCATTTGTAATACTATACTGCAGTATGTATGTACGCAAAATCTACGTGGCGTGTATGCGGTGTCAACATCTACGCTACGTCAATTCTACGCTCAGTGCGAAGACACACTTAGTGCGGGACCAGACAACCGTAACTCAGCGTTATTAACGCCCCTCGAGCTGAGTCGCCGACATTACGTTTCATTCGGTTTAATATCACTGCGGTTTGTAAGTATGACACTTGACGCAAAATATGTTCTCGCAAAATGATCAAATTGTGTCTAACGTTAACTCCGCGACTAATTTTGAGCGACTCAAGTTCCGCTTGCCTGGCTCCACCCTTGCGTATTGCTGTAGAGACGAGCTAGTAGCGCAACTATAACGATATACTCGCCCGTGTACGTGGCGCCTTACACACAAACCGGCTAAGGGACGACACACATTGTACGGAACGGCGGTAAACGTTATGAATTAAGATTCACAATATTTTATCACACTAATGTTCAAATTACTTTATAATCCCAAGGGTGAATAATGTAGGCAATACGCAACGACAAAATCTATTTTCAATATCAATGTGGCATTTAGTCATGGTGAGCCAAGTTTCAATTTACTGGGAGTTTTAATCAAAAGTGATATAAATATATGAATTACAAGCTCGAGTTTATAATTTTAAGTCAAAAGTAATGTCAAAGAAGTCACAGGGTCTCATTTCTTTTTATTATTTGTGCTAGTGTCGGCCATTCCGTACATAAAAGTTAAGTGGCACATTCTAGCATAGAGAACATTAGTATATTAAACAGAAACTATTTCGGTTTATTAACACTATCTTATGTCCAGCTGTGGGCGTTTTTCGACGGATATGATGATAAAAAATCTTAATTTACATAGACCAAATTGAACGTAAAGTGTTACTATTGCCTGCAGCCTGTAGGTCCTCTATTCTGAATGAAAATAAAAGCATTTCGATATTATAAAAATAATAATATAGCATACATGTCTAGCATTAAAAAAAATTTGGATGATCTTGTTTTTTTTGGTTTGACGTTTTCGAAAAATAAAACCTAGCTAGATCGATTTATCGCCCCCGAAACCCCGCATACCAAATTTCATGAAAATCGTTGAAGGCGTTTCCGAGATTCAGATTATATATACAGGGTGTAACAGAAACCCTATTGGTATCCTTAAGCACTAAAGATAACAGCTGGTATAGAATCACTATACATAGTTTCAGCTCACAATAAAATACTCTAAAAATTGATACCAAATTTTCGGTTTCATATGTTTCTTAAATTCAAATCGTAACAAACGAGCCACCACACTATTTTTGTCAATAACTTTCCACGTTACATGCCAATAACACGATAAATCTCTTCTGAGTGATGTGCTTATTTCAATTTGATGATTTGGTTTCTGGTATCAATGTATTAAAAATTCTCATAATTTCCGAACATGTAGTGATAAGATAAAAAAACCCTTCCAATATCGTTTGATACCATCCAAAGAAGCCGTGCCCTTGGTATGTATATAGCTTTTCCGTTACACGTTGTATACAAGAATTGCTCGTTTAAAGGTATTAGATAAATATTTACTGTTCCACACGCAATGACAGGACGACCGAAATCGTAAAAATACTGTTCCCTGAAATTCATGGTGTTAGAAACTTGTCAGAAAAATGTTCCCTACACAATCCTTTTACAGGAGATGAGTACATAGTATAACATATAATATTATATATCGCGTACCGCATTATGTAACCATCACGCGCGCGTGTACGAGAGGTCGCACCCTCGCACGTCCCTAAGACGTAGTGTGCGTGTGCGCACGTCTCTAGGACGTAGCGTATTTGTAACGTGGATGCATTCGATACTTTTAATACCGACACCATCTAGATTTAGACCACTTTAAACCTTTCGAGACGCATAGACTGGGAGAAAGCCACGAACTAAAGATAATTGTGCCTCATTAGTCGAGGCTTGATAGCTTTACGTACCAAGTGTTAGACTTCCCTCCCCAAGACATTTGCATCACTCCAAAAACTGGACTATTTAAAGGAAACATCGTATACTATGTTATACGGCCCAATAGATAATAGATAAGGGGATAATATTATATAATATGTAGCGGCATACAAATTTTTTCCAACGACTGCTGTTTCATAGAAAATTATAGCTCATAGAAATAGTATTGCATGTTACATACGTTGAATGTTGTGTACCCCTAGCGTTATCTGTAAACTAATGCATGTAGATCTCCCCATTTAATGTATTTCCCTGTAACTTGTCTAAATCGTTACAATGCATCCATCGAATGTGTGACTGTGTCGCTTCATATTAAAATAAATGGTGTATGTAGAGCAGGTGATGTTTTATTTCAAATTATCCCCCATCCATTTAAATATAATGTAAGAGGTTGTGAGTAAGGGTCAGCAAACTATGAAAGGAGAATGGGTTCTTTCCACAAAACAAAAAGCTGACGGGTCTATGCACACGACGTTTGTTTCGGGCGTTCTAAGCTTCAGCACTAGTTGCGTTTGCAGCGCGCAGACGCCAAAAAATACCCGCCGTGTGGATATGACAGGTAACCATCAGGTACAGTATTTATATCTCACGAAGCGACGCACGCTTTAAGACTCGTGCAGACTAGCTATGCGAAGTCAGAAGTGTGTATGTATGTGTATGTGTGTGCGTGCGTGCTTGTGTGTGTGTTATGTGCTGAAAACGGCTAGCGTTATGACGCACACATTCACAGCGTGTTTGCACACTTGGTTACTATCAAGCCTAGCGGGAAGGCTCAGTTCGGCCGCCTACGCCGTCAGAAAAGTAAGACAATACACTGACGTTGATACAGCTCGGTTAGTCTATTTTAGTTATTTTCATAGCGTTATGTCCTACGGCATTCTGCTGTGGGGTAAAGCGGCTGACATTCATAATATTTTTGTTCTTCAAAAACGAGCTGTTCGTGCAATTTACCAACTAGGTGCTAGAGTTTCTCTGAGAGAATTTTTTAAAGATATTGGTATTCTCACGGTGGCATCACAATTCATCTTCGCTAACATCTTATATATTAGGCAAAATATACACTTATACACTAAAAACAGTGATACTCATAATATTAATACTAGAAATAAGGACAAACTACGTGCTCCCTTTCACCGGCTTCATAGGGTTCATAACTCATTTGCTGGGCTTGGTATAACCTTCTATAACAAGCTTCCTTCTTCTTTGCTAGATTTACATTTTAATGCGTTTAAAGCGAAAGTAAAATCAAATCTTTGTTCGAAGGCATACTATTCTATCAACGACTACTTAAACGATAAGAATTGTTGGTCGCTGTGATTAACTCAAGACAACGTTTATGTTCTTTCACCAGAATTAGCTTAACTACTGACAGGTCATATGAATTACTTCATATCATTGTTTATTTAACTTGACTGCATAAACCATTTATTTTTTTATTTTATTATTAATTAAATTTTCATTTATCGTTGAATGATGGTTATATGCTATTATTGTATAGAATCAAGTTCTTCCAACATAACAGACAGCTGTGCTGCTGGGGAGTTTGTTGCGCCACTTCTTCTTCCCAGCTAAAGCACTAGGAAGTGGTGAAGGGCGGGCTTTTTGGGGGGACTGTCTTATGTAATTTTGACGTTCAAAAAGTGCTGACTCTCAGCCTAGTTTGAATAAATGACTTTTGATTTTGATTTTGGTTATTACAAGTTAGGCGAGCGACGCTTCGTAAGATAAAACTACTGTTCCCGATGGTAAATTGGTAAAGCAAATACAAGGTCGACTTAATATTTTTTTTTTAGAAAGTAATGTCAAAGAAGTCACGTATGTAATTTTTATATTATTTGCGCTAGTGTAGACTATTCCATAACTACATAAAAGTTAAGTCTCTCATTGTAGCGTAGAGAACGTTGATATATTAAACAGAGAAACTATTTCGTTTTATTAACTTCCCATACGTGCCGCTGTGGACGTTTTCCGGTGGCTATAATTAATAATTAATTAATTCCTACTATATAATCGTACCATATATATAATATTATAGATGTGAAAGTTTGTGAAGATGTTTGGATGTTTGTTACTCAATCACGCAAATACTGCTGAACGGCTTTGGATGAAATTTGGCACACAGATAGTTTATAACCTGGATTAACATATATTATACTTTTTATCCCTGTAGTACGTTGCCGTGGGATGATTTCCAAACTCCACGCGGGCGAAGCCGTGGCAAAAGCGAGTAATTAATAAAATACATACAACAGATTAACATAAAATGTCAATATTCTCTGTATGTAATCTGTAGGTACTCCATTTTGAAAACAGTAAAAGTAAAGGACATTAAAAAAATTATGTGAAGGATATAAAGAAAACGCTGCTCGTTTTTAGCACTTATCACACACGTATAAATTTTGTCTGTACGGAAACAGAACAGTAAAAAAAAACCATTCAAAAGTTATAAGATGACGTAGCGCGGCACAGCTGTAGGTACGTGTGCGTCAGCTTAGCGCGCCCGCGGTGGGTCAACAGACGTCGGACGAATAACCGGCTGCAAGTAAGTACGCACGGCTAAACATCAAGCTATACATTTCCAGTTTACGCTGATCTCGCACTGTACGGAAATCCTATTCAATGTGAGATCACCTTATACTGGAAATGTATAACTTGAGGTGTAGCCATGTGTACCTACAAGTAGGTATTTCATTTCAGGTACGATTTGGGTTGGTGTCAGTTCATTTACCTCCATCATCTCGTTGTATCGAAAGCACGGCACGGTGTTTACCACTATCACATCTCCTCGTAAACGAGAGAAATTAATTGACATTTAATTCACCGCTCTCGCATCACGAATCACCTAGTAGGTACTCGTACCTATTCAACTAGACACCACGAGTACGCTTGGGAGTTGTATTTAAGGCCTTGAATCGAGTGACGACCAATCGCGCTAATACCATAATGATAAATACTAAATACTGCCTAAAACAATTTTTATGCGACAATGCTTGCGGCGGCTTCTACAAAGGCAGGCAATTCAAACAGAAAAATGTTTCGTTTAATCTATCACATAGAGTTCATTATTAGTTGGAGGTGTCCTTTTCTATGAAAATATTGAACCAAATTAAGACTTTATTTTTATAAGTTTAACCGCGAAATTCGGTTGTGCATTCTTGTAAAGTCCGGTCGAACACGAGACAATAGGTTTCTAAGAGTAATTTTAGTAAACTGTGGACCTACTTACCTAGTTTGGTGAAATTTCTATTTTTACCGTTTACTGTTATAAAATAAAGCCTGAATTCGCTTTTCATATTTTTACACACATTATACACGCTTAAATCCATTGATCGCAAGGAAGCGTTACTTCGAGTTCGCATTATTTCACAAAAAAATCAATAAATTTAAGTTTTCGTGATATTTTTTATTGTTATTTATTGAAAAAAATAGTCCCAATCGATTCGAGTTCGATGATTGAGTTCATGGCTTTCGGTTCCAGAACGACCTAAAATTAACCGTGTATATAAATAATAATTATATATGTAATTGGAGCAATCAGAAGCAAAATTGCATACATCATTGAAACACATCGGCAATTTATTGTTGTTGCTCCAGATTGCTCCACTTAATTGATCCAGATTGGTCCATTAGTGATGTCGAGCAATAATTGCTCAAAAATTGCCCGTGTAAGAGCACCTTTAGGACCTTTTTTTTATTAATTATTATTGAAAAAAATAGTCCTAATCGATTCGAGTTCGATGATTGAGTTCATGGCTTTCGGTTCCAGAACGACATAAAATTAACCGTGTATAAAAATTCGTCGAATATGATCAACTCTTGACCAAGTGTGTCTCATCAGTCTTCTATATTGGAATAAAGTTTGCTTAGACAAATAAATATGCTGTCTCAAGTTTTGAACCATACCAACGTTCTGTATCTGTCAACTGCAAACGATTGATAAAAAATGTTAAAAATTCGTTAAGCGCTAAAATATTTGTAGTGCAAACGGACCTCAAATAACCGAAATAAATAACAGACGCAATAATGAGCTACAAAAACAAAATTGTATAAAGCTGTCAATGATTTCATTGATCGTAGTAGTTTCATCTGATTATTTTGCATATACATACGACAGAAGGTTAAAAATATCAGATAGATCACGGAAGTGAAAAAACCAGTGGAAGTGCAATACAACAAAATTACTATAGGAACCGTTGTCGCCAAACTCACACAAATAAACCGATAATCATTATAATGCACTACAAATAAACAATTCGTTTTATTTGTCGTTTTACCTTTAGTCAAAACTAGCATAAGCCACAGATCCTACGTCTGGAAATAAACCTCCAAGCTCTAAAGATAGGATTTATTTTGCTTTAGTTCAGAAAAAATTTACAACGTTTTGTAATTTATAGTCAAACTAGATTCGATTGCCGAGTAAATTCCGCTACTGGACCATAGATGGCAGTATTGTCAGTGGTCGCAATTTTAAATGTAATTGTGTTAACCATAAGGTTGACATTCGCGTCATAGGTCTCATCTAGTGCTATTCGACCAATGTCGCACCAGTGCAGCATACATTGAATTTTGAATTACATTATCGGTATCGATAGATACTTTTTAGAATTAAACAAAAAATCGGGTGTCTTGTTGGGAGTTTAGTAATAAAACTGTAGGTAGAATGACGTAGTACTTATTATTTGAAAATTAAATAATTATAATAATTATTATTATTGTAATAATTATGTAAAAGTTTGGCTGGTTTTGCTACAAAGCATCTATGCAACCTAATACACTTCTTAAAATAAATTTCGTGTATGAATGTTAAGTAACCTATATTTGTATTGTAATGTTATTTTGTAATAAATATTAAATAACTAATTTTCTTTCATCGATATCCATCGATAAAACCAACATCCAACCCGACTACATCACTAATTGAGTAGCGAAGTACTTTTTAGAACGAAATAGTGCATACAATCAATCCAAAATAAACTTTATACTAATTGTATAAGGTCGATTTTAACTAGACCTTATATTAACCATTAGCAACCGTAATTTAAACTAATATTATGGACACAGCCTTCTTAATATTACTAGGTTAATAATGAGCTCTTTCTGTTCAGGTTATCATAATAATCGAAATGATAAATTAAACGCAGTCTAATAATTGGCAGTTTATATTTATTTACATAACAATAATCACATGTGGGATGAAAAGTGGAGGAACTTAAATATTGTAGTAATTTGAACCTGTTTCATAAGATAATGCGCAGTAAAATACGTTTAAATGTGGACGTGAAATACATTTGACAGTTACAAACTACGCCTGACTAAATCTAGGTCCAACCAACAGGTTTACTTACTCATGCGAGTTCAGCTAAGACGCTGCTTTTTTACCAGAATCAAACCTAGCTTTACTCAAGCATTACACGAAATATGAAACTCACATCCTAATAAATGTAGGCGCTTCTACACTCATACGTAAGTTTCCTTCAAGAACCGACAACAACATTCGGGTCAAAGCAAAATAAAGCCCTATTTACACGATGCAAGTTGCTTGCATACAATTAAATTGAAGCAACAAATGACTTACATCTTTAAACACTGTTTAGACGGCAGAACTTCTAATGTTGCTTCAAATTAAGGCACATAATGTATTCGCACCGTGGAAATCAAGCTTAACTTCCCACTGAGTTCAAGGCAATTTAGCAAGAGTGTACACTGTTTTAGTCCCTTTCTAAACTGTCTGCTGTACTTCACGTTCCACAGCATACACCTATAAACACGCCCTTGATCCCCGATAGCTAAGAATTAAGAAAATACTCAAACCACTCCCGCGCAATCACATGAAGCACGTCACACAAACTACTCGTGCAATCAACAACAATAAGTGACATCACTTCAACACTTCGCTAATTTAAAAAAAAATCACGCTCCATGTAGGAAGACAAACAAATGTTGAGTTGGTTTATAGACTATAGCGGTTTTAGATTAAAAAATCTCGAAAATCTTAGAGATTTTTTGGAAAGCCCTGTCGAGTATTGGCAGATTCTAATCAGTTCTTGTGCGAGTATTCTTGAGCCGCAGCAATCTTAAAAATTAGACTCACAAAGTCATTATGAATTAAGAGTGCTTTCTGATATCTTTGTTTGTCTTCCTAATTGCATATCCCCGTAGCCTCACCAACACAGTCCTACATGACACGAAGAATTTAAAAACTATACTAAACTGTACACAATAATAATAACATCTATGTGCAATAATAAACTCATGTTATACAATAATAATAATAATATTTTTATAATATTTCATATAATATAGAGCATTTAGGTGACAATTATAACAATATGACAAGATCGAAATATAAAGGAACGTTCAACGTTTGGCAAATATAATATTATCAAGACGGAAGCAAAAATATCTAAAGAAAAAATCGCGAGCGCGATTTCGTTACTTCTATACATAATTGAGTAGATAGAAACCTTCTAGTAGCGCCATGGTCAACCATTATTACTTATTTATTCAGTTAAAGTTGCCAGTACACTTTAGCGCCATGTCTAAATAAAATTATTAGAGATTATTAAATACTTTCCGTCTAAAATCTGTTAGGTACAGCTGTCTATGACAATAATCACCGGTCGCCAACGAATACAAACCTCAATAAAATGCATTGATACAAGAAATGATACTATCGACACTTCCATTCCTTGGTGAACGAAGATTATTAATATTAAAAACCTGATTAAGTATAATATAATTAGATCTTGAAGACTCGTCTGACTTATCAATGATGACTTCATGCACAACTTCGTTGATTATTGCTGCGTATTGATATGCCGCATGCTTGCCATACTAACTGGCCGCAAACACAATCTTGTACAGATCTCTTTCATTCTAGTTGTCGTAATAATCGCTTGTGTTATGAACACAAGCCATTTATCAGTGCATCAGTAATATTCAATATTAGCACGCAATGTTCTGGAAGCAATTACCCAGACCTACATAGTTGTTATGAGGTCTAAGTAAAAGCTTCGGATTTGACTGAAACGTGCTTAAAATTGTAATGTCCGTAACGTGTGCGTCAAACAAGCTCTATCGAACCACAAGTATGGGTGGCAGTCAGTAAATAACCCAAAACCTGTTTTATAACATAGTATTTTCTGGACCTATTAGCAATCAATTATTATCAGTTTGTGAGACACATGGCGAGACGATTTTTTTGCGTTCCCGTTTGGTGTTCCAAAAAGTAAAAAGATAAGAAAAGACGACCACGTCAATAGTCGGGAAGATGAAGTGAAGTTAACTCATCCCTTCGATTTCTGTCTATAAGATCCTCAAGTGCATAATCAGAGGCGTATCGCGTACTATGCATCGTGTTACTGCCAAATAAATAACTTTGAGTCTTAAGTTTCGAGTTTTTGTGAAACACAACACTGGCGGCTTCTTTATGAACTATCAACCATCAGCTGTTTGGTGGCCACACTCGCGCCGCCATCCCATTGGTTTTTGTGGCTGTCCGTTCCTATTGAGCCTGTTTTAAGTTCTAGTAGCTGGAGCATGGTGCACCTAGCACAGGTGTGGACAGGACGTATGCTGGCGCTTGTTAGCCTTGTTTTTTGAGGCTCTTCTTTATGATTTTGAGCCTATTTTAGGTCCTAATAGCTGGTTTAACTCCCTTGTATCTAGCACAGGTTAAGGCAGGGCGCGTGCTATCGTGTAGCAGCTTGTTTGAGCGCGATGAGCTCGTCCAGCTGCGCCTTGTACAGTTGCGTCACGTCCTGCAGGTCTAGTCGCAACTCTGCCATCTGCTCCTCTTTCTCGCCGTACATTTGTAAGAGGGCGTCGTATTGCTCTTGTACTGCCTGGAAGTGGGAAATTAAATCGTTAAGCATATTTTATCTGAGGAAAATTGAGTATGTGGATGGTTACGGAAGAACAAAGAATTGTGAAAAATAATATTGCTAGAAAGGGGGAGATTACTGAGATAACGACTAATACAGAAGTATGGAGGAAGGAAGACATTTTGCAGCGAGCACGAATAAATTGGGATGAGGGGACTGATGATGAAAGGATATTTTATAGATCTGTTACCACATCTATTTAACTAAACTATCTATCTATATATATAAAAATGAATTGCTGTTCGTTAGTCTCGCTAAAACTCGAGAACGGCTGAACCGATTTGGCTAATTTTGGATTTGAAATATTTGTGGCAGTCCAGGGAAGGTTTAAAAGGTAATAAAAATAATTGGCGATTGTTAGTCTCACAAAAAGTTCAGACAACTTTTATTGGCTATTATATTATTATTATTATATTGGCGGTACGAAGTTCGCTGGGTCAGCTATTGTTATTATAATTATTTAAGAAACATACATATCTCGAAACCGGAACCTTCGGAAGGCGTGAGAGTGGTCGAAGCCAACTCTCAGAGGTCCCTCTATGTTCTATGTTATTGGGTTTGGTTTCCGCACTTAGTCCTTTAAGTGGACCATTGTGCGTGAGCCATGGCGGCCATCGGTGGTTATTCCAGCCAGCCCACCTCCCTCCAGAAGTTAGCTATTTCTCCTGGTCTATTGAGAACATCCGTGTAAAATTTGGGCGCTCCGAGGGTTTCTGTTCTAGTCTGGGCTACACCTGTGCATTCGAAAAGCACATGCGCAACGGTTTCTTCAGCCTCCATGCAGGCCCTGCACAGGGGGCTGTCCGTTATGCCTATTGTGTGTCCCCAAAGAGGGACGGGGAAGGAGGACGAGCCTGGCAGCTCAAACACTTTCCCGGTTGATGAAGTACGCCTGCTGAACAAGCGCGGAAAAATCCCTGCCCGGGAAAGAAGAGCAGGCGACCGAAAGCGTCACACCCGCAAAGGCAGTAGCCAGCGCGAGGCGCAATCGGCCGCCGAAAAGGCAGAGGCAGAGGCAGTACGCGACCAGCCGTCAGTCCGCACAGGGGTAACCCAGCGCGAAAAGCGGCCGGACGCGGAACCACGCAACCGCCCGTTAGTCCGCGAAGGGGAAACCCAGCGCGAAAAGCGGACGGATGCGGAGCCACGCGACCAGCCGTTAGTCCGCGAGGGGGCAACCCAGCGCGAAACGCGGCCGGACGCGGAGCCGCGCGAAGGGCCGTTAGTCCGCACAGGCGAAACGCGGCCGGACGCGACAAAGTCTGCCGGGACCGGCAGCCAACCCCAGACCTCCGACAACACCACCGACCGACCCCGACCTAAGCAGAACAGAGGTAGGCGGTATAGACCAACGCACGCACAGGCGCAGCCGGCAATTAACACCTTGCCGGGCACCTCCAAGCCGCAGCCTGGACCAAGTGGTACAGGACCGGCGAAGAGGGAGCGCCCTGACGACACGGCTTCGCCGAGTACGTTACAGGGCCACGCCAAACGGGTGAGGGTCCATTCTGCCCAGGGGGAGCAGAGAACCTACGCGCGGGCCACGAAGGATATTCCCGCGAGGCTGGCCGTAGCAATCTGCTTCTCTCCCCCCTCTAGAGACCTGAACAAGGAAGAGGCAGAATACATAAAGACTGACCTAGAAGCCCGATTAATGGACACAATTTCGACGGCACCACTCCCGGCCTTCCGCGGATACCCACGGGTAGCGGAAGGCACCGTGCAGATGTGGTGCGAGGACGACTATGCCCTGACTTGGCTGACCCAGACCGTACCCCAAATAAAACTCACTGACACCGACCTCACACTGACAGTACTAAAACAGTCCGACGTGCCCACCCGTGTCCGAGCCTCGCTTTTCGTCCCCCGTTACACGGGTGACGTGGCCCGGCTCCAAAGTATTCTGATCCGTCAGAATACTTGGTACGACATTGCTAGGTGGTCACTGTACAGGGCGACTACCGTCGGTGGCGACAACCACGGGACATATCTGACCCTAGGTGTTCCACCGGAGGAAGCCGACAGGGTCCTAGCCCGGGAGCGACGGATATCGTACCTCCTGGGGTCGATATACGTGCGCTTCTGGCCCACGACCCTACCCTGTGACACTAAGACCGACAGTACAGACGAGAAAACCATACCGACAGTGACACAGACCAACGACACCGACATTACCCAGCTCGAGGAGGTTATGGCCCGAGCAGCAATGGATGACGTTGAAGACAACATACCCCCCTCATCGCCTGGTTGGAACGAGCAACTGCTTGCCTCGTCACCGGGCGAAGAACACGAAGACCAGCTCAGAGTGGAGTTAGCGGGGAGGCTATCCGATGGATCCCTCTCCGACTAACTCCACTCCGCCGCCATCACCGCCCATATACGTCATCCAGACCAACCTCCAACACAGCCAGACTGCCACGGCTAGCTTACGCAGGGCCTTGGAGGTTAAGCCCCGAACCATCGCACTGATCCAAGAGCCGTGGATCAGGAACAACAGAATCTGCGGCCTCAGCAACGTCGGAGGTAAGCTAATCCTCAATACACATGGGGCAGAAAAGCCACGAACCTGTGTATACATACCCAAAGAAATCCCTACCACACCACTCACCCAATTCTGTTCCAGAGACCTGACTGCTGTCAGGCTCCAGACCGCAAGTGACGTTCCAGATGTGGTACTAGCTTCGGTGTATATGCCAGGTGAAGACGCAAACTGCCCGCCAAAAGAGATGGCCGACCTGGTGCTACACTGTGAGCGTGCCAAACTGGAGCTGATCATCTGCACCGACTCTAACGCCCACCACCCGCTCTGGGGCAGTGACTCACCGAACTCCAGAGGAGAGGTACTATCCACCTATTTATTCTCTACTAACCTTAACATTGTCAACCGAGGCTCTGAACCCACTTGGGTCACAGTTCGCGGTCAAACAATCATTGACTTAACGCTTGCTACAGAAAACGCGACAAACCTCATTGATAACTGGCACGTATCGGACGAGCCTTCCAGCTCAGACCATAGAAGAATCCGATTTACGCTGGCTACCCGAATAAGTGAACCACCGCCGAGGCGAAACCCGCGTCGGACCAAGGTGCCCGAGTACAAACGCCTTCTGGCGTCCCTACTAGCACGGCACCTATCACAAGTAACGGTAACCAACACAGCACAATTGGAATACACCGTGACAAAACTATCAGAATACCTAATTGAAGCATACCACGCATGCTCAGAGGTCCCTTACATGTTTTTAACCTTTTGAACGCCAACGTGGACTATACTCCTCAGCGCAGACGTCGGCTATACTCGACATTAAGCAGGTCACAAAAAAATACAAAATAAACATATTAATTCATTACATTTATGTGTTTTATTGATACAGCTTAAAAACTCAATCTCCATTTCTCATAGCAAACAAAATTGCACATTAGTTTTTCAAATATTTGATGATAAAAAACAAAATCATTAATGGTTATAAAAGTATGTTCCCTCACGCCAATGTCGTGTATACTCGACTGCTATTGATGTAGTATGATTTTGAGTAATATTATTCTAAATTGACCTATATTACTTACATTCGTGTAATTTTTGTTATGACTATTAAAAAAAAAAAGCTTACTGAGAAAAATAATAGTTTTAATAGTAAAACTACTATTACACATAAACATTTTTTTTTAAATACCTTTGCGATATTCCCTTATCGTCAATCATGCGCATCCCTAGCACGGTCCCAATAAGCAGTCGACTCTGCGCCATTGTCGCGTATAGACGACCGGCTCGTGATGTCGTAAGCGTGTGACGTAATTTTTAGTACGAGGAATAACCGATATAAGAATTATTAGTTATATACAATGGTGAATGAAGAAGTATTCACCACTGAACAACTGTTACGTATCTTGGAAGGCATTGAAGACGATCAGTTTTCTGAATCGGAATCGTTAAATGAAAATGATTTAAAATCGATAATTTAGATAGATAATCGTTAAATTGTTGCGATGTTATAATATCATTTAATTTTATTATTGTATCTTTAAATAATGATTAGTAATATAACTCAATGATTAAACTGAATGAGTGAAAATTAATAGTTATGAATGAATTCAATCTATTAACAACTTAAATTGTTGCAGTAAGTATAAATGTACAAAGGTAAATAGGGACAAAAACTATTTTACTCGAGTGGCACCTGAATTTAATTACTTGAATCAATAAACAGTATGGTACATCCCTAATGTAGGTGCGACAATGTCTTTAAAACAGCTGGCCGGCGACGCCATTGTCGGCTATACTCGACACTGAGGTACATCAGGTCTGAGAATAGTGCTGTACCTGGAATTCATTTCATTTAGACTGTTGTTTGTCATTGTTTCTATATTATTAACAACTCGTAACAACTTAAAAGTCGTAAAAGTTTGAATATTAGAATGTTAATATTAACATATTGATGGTCGATTTTTTATTCTAAAAGTATTGACACCAAAAAAAAAGTGGCTGTCGATATAATTTTGGAATTATTTTTGGATAATTAAATTTTTAATTTTAATTTGTTGTAATTAAATAGGATATAATTTTTTTGGGCTTGGCGTACAGGGCACGGAGTTACTGTTTTGACGTGGCGTTCAAAAGGTTAATGAAATGAGGCATCAATTAACGATTATTCCTGTTCGTATTATGCAAGTGCACTGAAGGATAACCCTTGGTTTTTGAGGACTATTGCAGGATAATGGCAGGCGGACCTGCATACTGTATAGTGCCGCGGCCTGGCGCCGGCACGCGCGCGCCTCGCGCATTATGTCCACGTACAATATGCATTCATAACTGTCTACTTAATTCAGAATAAAAGATGACTACTTGCTGGTTAAGTAGATTATTTAATACTGATAAAAAGTCGCAAAAGTCTCGTTATTCCTGAGACCAAAAATATCAGTGTCAAGTCTCAGAAATACCTAAAAATCTTCGAGACTGAAATTCCCGAGATAAAAGCCTTAATATATAACAACTGAGGAGCGACATGTCCTGAGATGCTTGAGAAGAAGAGAAGTATTTCACAGTTACCACAAAATTTTGAGAGCAAACAAGACGGTCAAGATCTCCACCAGCACTTACTGGAATACTTCCTTCTTCCGAGCACGTTTGCTTTGATAAATCTCCACCTACACACACCAACCAAGAAAGAAGTAGGAGGTTTGTTCTTCGTCAGTGTTCATTCCGACAGCCAATAAAGGCTAGCCAGAGGTGTACAACAAGACTACTGCCACAAGAGACAGACCCTAGCGCCACACACACACACCTGCACGTCGCCCAGCGCCGCCTGCAGCGCGGCCAGGTGCCGCAGCAGCGCAGTGCGCTCGGCCAGCAGCGCGTCCCGCTGTGCCAGAGTGTACAACAAGACTACTGCCACAAGAGACAGACCCTAGCGCCACACACACACACCTGCACGTCGCCCAGCGCCGCCTGCAGCGCGGCCAGGTGCCGCAGCAGCGCAGTGCGCTCGGCCAGCAGCGCGTCCCGCTGTGCCAGAGTGTACAACAAGACTACTGCCACAAGAGACAGACCCTAGCGCCACACACACACACCTGCACGTCGCCCAGCGCCGCCTGCAGCGCGGCCAGGTGCCGCAGCAGCGCAGTGCGCTCGGCCAGCAGCGCGTCCCGCTGTGCCAGAGTGTACAACAAGACTACTGCCACAAGAGACAGACCCTAGCGCCACACACACACACCTGCACGTCGCCCAGCGCCGCCTGCAGCGCGGCCAGGTGCCGCAGCAGCGCAGTGCGCTCGGCCAGCAGCGCGTCCCGCTGTGCCAGAGTGTACAACAAGACTACTGCCACAAGAGACAGACCCTAGCGCCACACACACACACCTGCACGTCGCCCAGCGCCGCCTGCAGCGCGGCCAGGTGCCGCAGCAGCGCAGTGCGCTCGGCCAGCAGCGCGTCCCGCTGTGCCAGAGTGTACAACAAGACTACTGCCACAAGAGACAGACCCTAGCGCCACACACACACACCTGCACGTCGCCCAGCGCCGCCTGCAGCGCGGCCAGGTGCCGCAGCAGCGCAGTGCGCTCGGCCAGCAGCGCGTCCCGCTGTGCCAGAGTGTACAACAAGACTACTGCCACAAGAGACAGACCCTAGCGCCACACACACACACCTGCACGTCGCCCAGCGCCGCCTGCAGCGCGGCCAGGTGCCGCAGCAGCGCAGTGCGCTCGGCCAGCAGCGCGTCCCGCTGTGCCAGAGTGTACAACAAGACTACTGCCACAAGAGACAGACCCTAGCGCCACACACACACACCTGCACGTCGCCCAGCGCCGCCTGCAGCGCGGCCAGGTGCCGCAGCAGCGCAGTGCGCTCGGCCAGCAGCGCGTCCCGCTGTGCCAGAGTGTACAACAAGACTACTGCCACAAGAGACAGACCCTAGCGCCACACACACACACCTGCACGTCGCCCAGCGCCGCCTGCAGCGCGGCCAGGTGCCGCAGCAGCGCAGTGCGCTCGGCCAGCAGCGCGTCCCGCTGTGCCAGAGTGTACAACAAGACTACTGCCACAAGAGACAGACCCTAGCGCCACACACACACACCTGCACGTCGCCCAGCGCCGCCTGCAGCGCGGCCAGGTGCCGCAGCAGCGCAGTGCGCTCGGCCAGCAGCGCGTCCCGCTGTGCCAGAGTGTACAACAAGACTACTGCCACAAGAGACAGACCCTAGCGCCACACACACACACCTGCACGTCGCCCAGCGCCGCCTGCAGCGCGGCCAGGTGCCGCAGCAGCGCAGTGCGCTCGGCCAGCAGCGCGTCCCGCTGTGCCAGAGTGTACAACAAGACTACTGCCACAAGAGACAGACCCTAGCGCCACACACACACACCTGCACGTCGCCCAGCGCCGCCTGCAGCGCGGCCAGGTGCCGCAGCAGCGCAGTGCGCTCGGCCAGCAGCGCGTCCCGCTGTGCCAGAGTGTACAACAAGACTACTGCCACAAGAGACAGACCCTAGCGCCACACACACACACCTGCACGTCGCCCAGCGCCGCCTGCAGCGCGGCCAGGTGCCGCAGCAGCGCAGTGCGCTCGGCCAGCAGCGCGTCCCGCTGTGCCAGAGTGTACAACAAGACTACTGCCACAAGAGACAGACCCTAGCGCCACACACACACACCTGCACGTCGCCCAGCGCCGCCTGCAGCGCGGCCAGGTGCCGCAGCAGCGCAGTGCGCTCGGCCAGCAGCGCGTCCCGCTGTGCCAGAGTGTACAACAAGACTACTGCCACAAGAGACAGACCCTAGCGCCACACACACACACCTGCACGTCGCCCAGCGCCGCCTGCAGCGCGGCCAGGTGCCGCAGCAGCGCAGTGCGCTCGGCCAGCAGCGCGTCCCGCTGTGCCAGAGTGTACAACAAGACTACTGCCACAAGAGACAGACCCTAGCGCCACACACACACACCTGCACGTCGCCCAGCGCCGCCTGCAGCGCGGCCAGGTGCCGCAGCAGCGCAGTGCGCTCGGCCAGCAGCGCGTCCCGCTGTGCCAGAGTGTACAACAAGACTACTGCCACAAGAGACAGACCCTAGCGCCACACACACACACCTGCACGTCGCCCAGCGCCGCCTGCAGCGCGGCCAGGTGCCGCAGCAGCGCAGTGCGCTCGGCCAGCAGCGCGTCCCGCTGTGCCAGAGTGTACAACAAGACTACTGCCACAAGAGACAGACCCTAGCGCCACACACACACACCTGCACGTCGCCCAGCGCCGCCTGCAGCGCGGCCAGGTGCCGCAGCAGCGCAGTGCGCTCGGCCAGCAGCGCGTCCCGCTGTGCCAGAGTGTACAACAAGACTACTGCCACAAGAGACAGACCCTAGCGCCACACACACACACCTGCACGTCGCCCAGCGCCGCCTGCAGCGCGGCCAGGTGCCGCAGCAGCGCAGTGCGCTCGGCCAGCAGCGCGTCCCGCTGTGCCAGAGTGTACAACAAGACTACTGCCACAAGAGACAGACCCTAGCGCCACACACACACACCTGCACGTCGCCCAGCGCCGCCTGCAGCGCGGCCAGGTGCCGCAGCAGCGCAGTGCGCTCGGCCAGCAGCGCGTCCCGCTGTGCCAGAGTGTACAACAAGACTACTGCCACAAGAGACAGACCCTAGCGCCACACACACACACCTGCACGTCGCCCAGCGCCGCCTGCAGCGCGGCCAGGTGCCGCAGCAGCGCAGTGCGCTCGGCCAGCAGCGCGTCCCGCTGTGCCAGAGTGTACAACAAGACTACTGCCACAAGAGACAGACCCTAGCGCCACACACACACACCTGCACGTCGCCCAGCGCCGCCTGCAGCGCGGCCAGGTGCCGCAGCAGCGCAGTGCGCTCGGCCAGCAGCGCGTCCCGCTGTGCCAGAGTGTACAACAAGACTACTGCCACAAGAGACAGACCCTAGCGCCACACACACACACCTGCACGTCGCCCAGCGCCGCCTGCAGCGCGGCCAGGTGCCGCAGCAGCGCAGTGCGCTCGGCCAGCAGCGCGTCCCGCTGTGCCAGAGTGTACAACAAGACTACTGCCACAAGAGACAGACCCTAGCGCCACACACACACACCTGCACGTCGCCCAGCGCCGCCTGCAGCGCGGCCAGGTGCCGCAGCAGCGCAGTGCGCTCGGCCAGCAGCGCGTCCCGCTGTGCCAGAGTGTACAACAAGACTACTGCCACAAGAGACAGACCCTAGCGCCACACACACACACCTGCACGTCGCCCAGCGCCGCCTGCAGCGCGGCCAGGTGCCGCAGCAGCGCAGTGCGCTCGGCCAGCAGCGCGTCCCGCTGTGCCAGAGTGTACAACAAGACTACTGCCACAAGAGACAGACCCTAGCGCCACACACACACACCTGCACGTCGCCCAGCGCCGCCTGCAGCGCGGCCAGGTGCCGCAGCAGCGCAGTGCGCTCGGCCAGCAGCGCGTCCCGCTGTGCCAGAGTGTACAACAAGACTACTGCCACAAGAGACAGACCCTAGCGCCACACACACACACCTGCACGTCGCCCAGCGCCGCCTGCAGCGCGGCCAGGTGCCGCAGCAGCGCAGTGCGCTCGGCCAGCAGCGCGTCCCGCTGTGCCAGAGTGTACAACAAGACTACTGCCACAAGAGACAGACCCTAGCGCCACACACACACACCTGCACGTCGCCCAGCGCCGCCTGCAGCGCGGCCAGGTGCCGCAGCAGCGCAGTGCGCTCGGCCAGCAGCGCGTCCCGCTGTGCCAGAGTGTACAACAAGACTACTGCCACAAGAGACAGACCCTAGCGCCACACACACACACCTGCACGTCGCCCAGCGCCGCCTGCAGCGCGGCCAGGTGCCGCAGCAGCGCAGTGCGCTCGGCCAGCAGCGCGTCCCGCTGTGCCAGAGTGTACAACAAGACTACTGCCACAAGAGACAGACCCTAGCGCCACACACACACACCTGCACGTCGCCCAGCGCCGCCTGCAGCGCGGCCAGGTGCCGCAGCAGCGCAGTGCGCTCGGCCAGCAGCGCGTCCCGCTGTGCCAGAGTGTACAACAAGACTACTGCCACAAGAGACAGACCCTAGCGCCACACACACACACCTGCACGTCGCCCAGCGCCGCCTGCAGCGCGGCCAGGTGCCGCAGCAGCGCAGTGCGCTCGGCCAGCAGCGCGTCCCGCTGTGCCAGAGTGTACAACAAGACTACTGCCACAAGAGACAGACCCTAGCGCCACACACACACACCTGCACGTCGCCCAGCGCCGCCTGCAGCGCGGCCAGGTGCCGCAGCAGCGCAGTGCGCTCGGCCAGCAGCGCGTCCCGCTGTGCCAGAGTGTACAACAAGACTACTGCCACAAGAGACAGACCCTAGCGCCACACACACACACCTGCACGTCGCCCAGCGCCGCCTGCAGCGCGGCCAGGTGCCGCAGCAGCGCAGTGCGCTCGGCCAGCAGCGCGTCCCGCTGTGCCAGAGTGTACAACAAGACTACTGCCACAAGAGACAGACCCTAGCGCCACACACACACACCTGCACGTCGCCCAGCGCCGCCTGCAGCGCGGCCAGGTGCCGCAGCAGCGCAGTGCGCTCGGCCAGCAGCGCGTCCCGCTGTGCCAGAGTGTACAACAAGACTACTGCCACAAGAGACAGACCCTAGCGCCACACACACACACCTGCACGTCGCCCAGCGCCGCCTGCAGCGCGGCCAGGTGCCGCAGCAGCGCAGTGCGCTCGGCCAGCAGCGCGTCCCGCTGTGCCAGAGTGTACAACAAGACTACTGCCACAAGAGACAGACCCTAGCGCCACACACACACACCTGCACGTCGCCCAGCGCCGCCTGCAGCGCGGCCAGGTGCCGCAGCAGCGCAGTGCGCTCGGCCAGCAGCGCGTCCCGCTGTGCCAGAGTGTACAACAAGACTACTGCCACAAGAGACAGACCCTAGCGCCACACACACACACCTGCACGTCGCCCAGCGCCGCCTGCAGCGCGGCCAGGTGCCGCAGCAGCGCAGTGCGCTCGGCCAGCAGCGCGTCCCGCTGTGCCAGAGTGTACAACAAGACTACTGCCACAAGAGACAGACCCTAGCGCCACACACACACACCTGCACGTCGCCCAGCGCCGCCTGCAGCGCGGCCAGGTGCCGCAGCAGCGCAGTGCGCTCGGCCAGCAGCGCGTCCCGCTGTGCCAGAGTGTACAACAAGACTACTGCCACAAGAGACAGACCCTAGCGCCACACACACACACCTGCACGTCGCCCAGCGCCGCCTGCAGCGCGGCCAGGTGCCGCAGCAGCGCAGTGCGCTCGGCCAGCAGCGCGTCCCGCTGTGCCAGAGTGTACAACAAGACTACTGCCACAAGAGACAGACCCTAGCGCCACACACACACACCTGCACGTCGCCCAGCGCCGCCTGCAGCGCGGCCAGGTGCCGCAGCAGCGCAGTGCGCTCGGCCAGCAGCGCGTCCCGCTGTGCCAGAGTGTACAACAAGACTACTGCCACAAGAGACAGACCCTAGCGCCACACACACACACCTGCACGTCGCCCAGCGCCGCCTGCAGCGCGGCCAGGTGCCGCAGCAGCGCAGTGCGCTCGGCCAGCAGCGCGTCCCGCTGTGCCAGAGTGTACAACAAGACTACTGCCACAAGAGACAGACCCTAGCGCCACACACACACACCTGCACGTCGCCCAGCGCCGCCTGCAGCGCGGCCAGGTGCCGCAGCAGCGCAGTGCGCTCGGCCAGCAGCGCGTCCCGCTGTGCCAGAGTGTACAACAAGACTACTGCCACAAGAGACAGACCCTAGCGCCACACACACACACCTGCACGTCGCCCAGCGCCGCCTGCAGCGCGGCCAGGTGCCGCAGCAGCGCAGTGCGCTCGGCCAGCAGCGCGTCCCGCTGTGCCAGAGTGTACAACAAGACTACTGCCACAAGAGACAGACCCTAGCGCCACACACACACACCTGCACGTCGCCCAGCGCCGCCTGCAGCGCGGCCAGGTGCCGCAGCAGCGCAGTGCGCTCGGCCAGCAGCGCGTCCCGCTGTGCCAGAGTGTACAACAAGACTACTGCCACAAGAGACAGACCCTAGCGCCACACACACACACCTGCACGTCGCCCAGCGCCGCCTGCAGCGCGGCCAGGTGCCGCAGCAGCGCAGTGCGCTCGGCCAGCAGCGCGTCCCGCTGTGCCAGAGTGTACAACAAGACTACTGCCACAAGAGACAGACCCTAGCGCCACACACACACACCTGCACGTCGCCCAGCGCCGCCTGCAGCGCGGCCAGGTGCCGCAGCAGCGCAGTGCGCTCGGCCAGCAGCGCGTCCCGCTGTGCCAGAGTGTACAACAAGACTACTGCCACAAGAGACAGACCCTAGCGCCACACACACACACCTGCACGTCGCCCAGCGCCGCCTGCAGCGCGGCCAGGTGCCGCAGCAGCGCAGTGCGCTCGGCCAGCAGCGCGTCCCGCTGTGCCAGAGTGTACAACAAGACTACTGCCACAAGAGACAGACCCTAGCGCCACACACACACACCTGCACGTCGCCCAGCGCCGCCTGCAGCGCGGCCAGGTGCCGCAGCAGCGCAGTGCGCTCGGCCAGCAGCGCGTCCCGCTGTGCCAGAGTGTACAACAAGACTACTGCCACAAGAGACAGACCCTAGCGCCACACACACACACCTGCACGTCGCCCAGCGCCGCCTGCAGCGCGGCCAGGTGCCGCAGCAGCGCAGTGCGCTCGGCCAGCAGCGCGTCCCGCTGTGCCAGAGTGTACAACAAGACTACTGCCACAAGAGACAGACCCTAGCGCCACACACACACACCTGCACGTCGCCCAGCGCCGCCTGCAGCGCGGCCAGGTGCCGCAGCAGCGCAGTGCGCTCGGCCAGCAGCGCGTCCCGCTGTGCCAGAGTGTACAACAAGACTACTGCCACAAGAGACAGACCCTAGCGCCACACACACACACCTGCACGTCGCCCAGCGCCGCCTGCAGCGCGGCCAGGTGCCGCAGCAGCGCAGTGCGCTCGGCCAGCAGCGCGTCCCGCTGTGCCAGAGTGTACAACAAGACTACTGCCACAAGAGACAGACCCTAGCGCCACACACACACACCTGCACGTCGCCCAGCGCCGCCTGCAGCGCGGCCAGGTGCCGCAGCAGCGCAGTGCGCTCGGCCAGCAGCGCGTCCCGCTGTGCCAGAGTGTACAACAAGACTACTGCCACAAGAGACAGACCCTAGCGCCACACACACACACCTGCACGTCGCCCAGCGCCGCCTGCAGCGCGGCCAGGTGCCGCAGCAGCGCAGTGCGCTCGGCCAGCAGCGCGTCCCGCTGTGCCAGAGTGTACAACAAGACTACTGCCACAAGAGACAGACCCTAGCGCCACACACACACACCTGCACGTCGCCCAGCGCCGCCTGCAGCGCGGCCAGGTGCCGCAGCAGCGCAGTGCGCTCGGCCAGCAGCGCGTCCCGCTGTGCCAGAGTGTACAACAAGACTACTGCCACAAGAGACAGACCCTAGCGCCACACACACACACCTGCACGTCGCCCAGCGCCGCCTGCAGCGCGGCCAGGTGCCGCAGCAGCGCAGTGCGCTCGGCCAGCAGCGCGTCCCGCTGTGCCAGAGTGTACAACAAGACTACTGCCACAAGAGACAGACCCTAGCGCCACACACACACACCTGCACGTCGCCCAGCGCCGCCTGCAGCGCGGCCAGGTGCCGCAGCAGCGCAGTGCGCTCGGCCAGCAGCGCGTCCCGCTGTGCCAGAGTGTACAACAAGACTACTGCCACAAGAGACAGACCCTAGCGCCACACACACACACCTGCACGTCGCCCAGCGCCGCCTGCAGCGCGGCCAGGTGCCGCAGCAGCGCAGTGCGCTCGGCCAGCAGCGCGTCCCGCTGTGCCAGAGTGTACAACAAGACTACTGCCACAAGAGACAGACCCTAGCGCCACACACACACACCTGCACGTCGCCCAGCGCCGCCTGCAGCGCGGCCAGGTGCCGCAGCAGCGCAGTGCGCTCGGCCAGCAGCGCGTCCCGCTGTGCCAGAGTGTACAACAAGACTACTGCCACAAGAGACAGACCCTAGCGCCACACACACACACCTGCACGTCGCCCAGCGCCGCCTGCAGCGCGGCCAGGTGCCGCAGCAGCGCAGTGCGCTCGGCCAGCAGCGCGTCCCGCTGTGCCAGAGTGTACAACAAGACTACTGCCACAAGAGACAGACCCTAGCGCCACACACACACACCTGCACGTCGCCCAGCGCCGCCTGCAGCGCGGCCAGGTGCCGCAGCAGCGCAGTGCGCTCGGCCAGCAGCGCGTCCCGCTGTGCCAGAGTGTACAACAAGACTACTGCCACAAGAGACAGACCCTAGCGCCACACACACACACCTGCACGTCGCCCAGCGCCGCCTGCAGCGCGGCCAGGTGCCGCAGCAGCGCAGTGCGCTCGGCCAGCAGCGCGTCCCGCTGTGCCAGAGTGTACAACAAGACTACTGCCACAAGAGACAGACCCTAGCGCCACACACACACACCTGCACGTCGCCCAGCGCCGCCTGCAGCGCGGCCAGGTGCCGCAGCAGCGCAGTGCGCTCGGCCAGCAGCGCGTCCCGCTGTGCCAGAGTGTACAACAAGACTACTGCCACAAGAGACAGACCCTAGCGCCACACACACACACCTGCACGTCGCCCAGCGCCGCCTGCAGCGCGGCCAGGTGCCGCAGCAGCGCAGTGCGCTCGGCCAGCAGCGCGTCCCGCTGTGCCAGAGTGTACAACAAGACTACTGCCACAAGAGACAGACCCTAGCGCCACACACACACACCTGCACGTCGCCCAGCGCCGCCTGCAGCGCGGCCAGGTGCCGCAGCAGCGCAGTGCGCTCGGCCAGCAGCGCGTCCCGCTGTGCCAGAGTGTACAACAAGACTACTGCCACAAGAGACAGACCCTAGCGCCACACACACACACCTGCACGTCGCCCAGCGCCGCCTGCAGCGCGGCCAGGTGCCGCAGCAGCGCAGTGCGCTCGGCCAGCAGCGCGTCCCGCTGTGCCAGAGTGTACAACAAGACTACTGCCACAAGAGACAGACCCTAGCGCCACACACACACACCTGCACGTCGCCCAGCGCCGCCTGCAGCGCGGCCAGGTGCCGCAGCAGCGCAGTGCGCTCGGCCAGCAGCGCGTCCCGCTGTGCCAGAGTGTACAACAAGACTACTGCCACAAGAGACAGACCCTAGCGCCACACACACACACCTGCACGTCGCCCAGCGCCGCCTGCAGCGCGGCCAGGTGCCGCAGCAGCGCAGTGCGCTCGGCCAGCAGCGCGTCCCGCTGTGCCAGAGTGTACAACAAGACTACTGCCACAAGAGACAGACCCTAGCGCCACACACACACACCTGCACGTCGCCCAGCGCCGCCTGCAGCGCGGCCAGGTGCCGCAGCAGCGCAGTGCGCTCGGCCAGCAGCGCGTCCCGCTGTGCCAGAGTGTACAACAAGACTACTGCCACAAGAGACAGACCCTAGCGCCACACACACACACCTGCACGTCGCCCAGCGCCGCCTGCAGCGCGGCCAGGTGCCGCAGCAGCGCAGTGCGCTCGGCCAGCAGCGCGTCCCGCTGTGCCAGAGTGTACAACAAGACTACTGCCACAAGAGACAGACCCTAGCGCCACACACACACACCTGCACGTCGCCCAGCGCCGCCTGCAGCGCGGCCAGGTGCCGCAGCAGCGCAGTGCGCTCGGCCAGCAGCGCGTCCCGCTGTGCCAGAGTGTACAACAAGACTACTGCCACAAGAGACAGACCCTAGCGCCACACACACACACCTGCACGTCGCCCAGCGCCGCCTGCAGCGCGGCCAGGTGCCGCAGCAGCGCAGTGCGCTCGGCCAGCAGCGCGTCCCGCTGTGCCAGAGTGTACAACAAGACTACTGCCACAAGAGACAGACCCTAGCGCCACACACACACACCTGCACGTCGCCCAGCGCCGCCTGCAGCGCGGCCAGGTGCCGCAGCAGCGCAGTGCGCTCGGCCAGCAGCGCGTCCCGCTGTGCCAGAGTGTACAACAAGACTACTGCCACAAGAGACAGACCCTAGCGCCACACACACACACCTGCACGTCGCCCAGCGCCGCCTGCAGCGCGGCCAGGTGCCGCAGCAGCGCAGTGCGCTCGGCCAGCAGCGCGTCCCGCTGTGCCAGAGTGTACAACAAGACTACTGCCACAAGAGACAGACCCTAGCGCCACACACACACACCTGCACGTCGCCAGCGCCGCCTGCAGCGCGGCCAGGTGCCGCAGCAGCGCAGTGCGCTCGGCCAGCAGCGCGTCCCGCTGTGCCAGAGTGTACAACAAGACTACTGCCACAAGAGACAGACCCTAGCGCCACACACACACACCTGCACGTCGCCCAGCGCCGCCTGCAGCGCGGCCAGGTGCCGCAGCAGCGCAGTGCGCTCGGCCAGCAGCGCGTCCCGCTGTGCCAGAGTGTACAACAAGACTACTGCCACAAGAGACAGACCCTAGCGCCACACACACACACCTGCACGTCGCCCAGCCGCCGCCTGCAGCGCGGCCAGGTGCCGCAGCAGCGCAGTGCGCTCGGCCAGCAGCGCGTCCCGCTGTGCCAGAGTGTACAACAAGACTACTGCCACAAGAGACAGACCCTAGCGCCACACACACACACCTGCACGTCGCCCAGCGCCGCCTGCAGCGCGGCCAGGTTGCCGCAGCAGCGCAGTGCGCTCGGCCAGCAGCGCGTCCCGCTGTGCCAGAGTGTACAACAAGACTACTGCCACAAGAGACAGACCCTAGCGCCACACACACACACCTGCACGTCGCCCAGCGCCCGCCTGCAGCGCGGCCCAGGTGCCGCAGCAGCGCAGTGCGCTCGGCCAGCAGCGCGTCCCGCTGTGCCAGAGTGTACAAACAGACTACTGCCACAAGAGACAGACCCTAGCGCCACACACACACACCTGCACGTCGCCCAGCGCCGCCTGCAGCGCGGCAGGTGCCGCAGCAGCGCAGTGCGCTCGGCCAGCAGCGCGTCCCGCTAGTGCCAGAGTGTACACAAGACTACTGCCACAAGAGACAGAACCCTAGCGCCACACACACAACCTGGCACCGTCGCC